>JASWHV010000004.1:109062524-119062524 GCA_030760725.1 Neostapfia colusana
CAGGGAAAACCCAAAGAGCACGTCACGTACGCCCACCCGTGGAGCTGCACAGCACGCTCACTCGATGTCGTACGGGACAACCTTTCACCCAACAGCCCAAACGTCGAACCGGTCGCACCGAAACGAGCAGGAGGTTCCCCACACGGAGCATCTCTCTATGCCCGTTGGCAGATTTCCACCTTGCTGCCCTCAACCTACACCTATAAATCGGTGTGCTATGCCTCGACGCCCGGAGGTTTAGGCTACATCGGTTTATCGGGGCCCATATATCCGATATGCCTTCGGTACGTTCAATACTTGTTCAGCAGGGCCGCACACGGATCGGTCCTCAATCGACACGGACAGGGCTGCGCACACAAGACTCTCTCTTGCTGCGCCCTAGCCCCTGCCTAGTCTCATTTTCATTACTAAAGTGATCTCACATCACTCCACCGAACCCGTGTGTCCCAATGCCTATCTCGCGAGTAGATTCCAACTACTCGACTTGTACCGAAGTCCTATGACTCATTAAGCATAGCCTGTCTACTCGAGGTCCTTAACACTACCCTCACTCTTTTAGGAACCTTTGGTTATGCAAGTGGGGTTTCAATCACCCTATACCTAATGCACATACATACTTCATATGACACATGTAAACAAAGTAAGATTTATAAAAGGGTTAATGCAAACCGGGGCTTGCCTTGTTGCTGCTGGTCAGGAGTTAGTTCTTCGTCCGGAAGGAGGAAGTCCAGCACTTCCGGAGTCTCTTCTTCAACGGCTACACGTTAATGAAATACTACATGTTAATTTATATGCAAAAGTGAGTTTAGAGTAAGACTTATACTATTGGTTCTAATAACCAGCCTCTAATACCTGGAACTTTGTTTAAGAATTTAAATATGAACTGGTGTTGGTGGTTTGGCTTGGACTTAATCACATGGTTAAATGCTAAGTGGTTTTCCCCCCTTTTCCATATTAATCCCTTAAGTGGGTAAACAGGACAGGGGTGATCTAGAGCTCCAATGGAGCTGAGAATTTTTGTGTGAGTTCCTTGTCACAAGAAAACTCTCTGGACCAAACATTAGCACTTTTCATGGAGTGGTTTGCTCAGAATAATTCTCTTGGCAAATCAGCAAGGAAGAATTAATTCTGAGGTAATACCCCTGTTCATGCTCAACTTAATGAACTACAATTTATATTATAGCTCATAGAGTTTGCATGAATTTTCCTAGCATTTTTGGAGTCAGGGTTTGCCCAGAATTGAATTTCCAAGTTTTGGAAATTCTCTGAAAATGTTTCTGCATTCAAATGAACACAGCACCTTCAAATTTGAATTGCTCTGACCAAATCAACTCCAAATGGTCTGAAACTTTTACAGGGGTTTACTAATGTCCTAAAGAACATTCTGGTAAAATTTGGGGATTTTTGGATGAACCAAACTCCCTCTAAAATTCTTTCTCTGAAAAGCTTTAAAGAATTTTCCAGAATTAATTAATGGGTTTCATACAAATTGGGTTGTATCTTTGGACAGAGCTAGGCAAGATGAATCCAACCCAATTTGAATCACTAAATTTGGAGCTTCCTAGCCACGGTTATGGATTTCTAAAGTTTCAGCTAATCCCTGAATTATTTTCCTACAGAAAATCCCCTCCCGCGCTAAACCAGAGGCTGACAGCGGGGCCCGCCCGTTTAAATTGAACTAACCGCGCGCTCGCGCGCGATTAACACAGGGGCTGACAGGTGGGGCCGCGCCCTTCGTCTACCTCCCGACGTCGCCGCCCCGAGCCGCCGGAGCTCCGGCGAGGTCAGCGTTCCCGGCGATCTAGCTCACCGGAGCCGACGAGACTCGCCGCCCCCACGTAATCTCGGGTGCTGAATCCGCTGGACACCATGTCGCCGCCGGCTAACCGCCATAGCTCGTCGGCGACGAGCCCTATGCCTCTGTGCTACCTCGGCAATGTGTTCCCGCCCTTCTGACCGTTTTCATCGTGCGCTAATCGCGTCGCCACACTCAGGGAAACCTGGGGAAACTCGGCATGGGCTCTGTTGGGCCCTAAACGGCCGGCAACCCAGACCTCACCGGCGACCCCCTCCTCCGCCATACTGTCCTAGGGTGAACTTAGGGTTCCGGCGGTGATTTCCTTCCGGTTTTCGAACGAGAAGGGTCGCCAGAACCTCTAGATGCTCTCTCACAGCTCCGTTCGGCCTCCCACCCACTATGCTGCCCAAATTTTTGCTAAACCTAATCGGGTCCCGAAAGGAGCTACTCGCCCTAAACTGAGAAATTCTCCGCGCACAGAGGTCGAACCTTGGAACGGTTTGCGCGGTGGTCTTGAGGACGAGCTAGCGCTTCACTCTCCTATGGAGGTCGAAGCCGCAAGATGATCACAGCTGGGGTGGCACACGATCGGAGCTCGGGCGACTAGGCTGCTGGTTACAGAACTTCACGAAAATCAGTAACTCGCCGGCGGTCTCGGGCCTTTTATAGGCTCCTGAGGCCAGGGGAGAGCGCGACACCTGCTGTGCCACCTCCTCTGCCGAAGCAGGAGCTGGCCGGCCGAGGTGTCGGTCGCCGCCGCTGGCTGCAGCTGGCGAGCGCGCTCGGTCGAGGAAGTCGGCTGAGGAGACTTTGGTGCTAAGTCTACTGACCAGTGGGCCTCCCCTCTAACTCTTTTGTTTTTTTTTTTCCAATTTTCTGAATTCTGTTGTGCCAAAATATCCTCAGCTACTCACAATTTAATGTGAGACTTAGTCACCAAGTCTTTGTTTGAATTTGAATTCTCAAATTCAAACTTTGTTTGGTTAAATTTGCTTCATATTTAAACTGAAATTCAAATTCAGTTTTGAATTCTTGCAAATTTAGCTCTTGACAAGATGAGCTCCAATGGAGATGAAAGTTGGTGGGTTTACTCAGAAAAATGTGCTGAGTATAGATATGGAGCTAACTTTTGAATTTGGGTGATGAAAGTTGCTGCCATTTGAATTTACGTTCAAATTGGCCTCTTTTTGAAATAACCCAAAAGTGCCTCAAAAAGTGTTGAATTTGCATGAGCTTTGGACTGAACCTTCCCAAGACTTTTCAAATCCTAGGGGTGAGCTCAACCTCTCATGTTCAGGTGTAGAAACCCTACATTGTGAAGGTGAAGGCTTTCCCCTCTAATTATTCTTTTGAGGGGGGCCACTTGCTCTTCACAATATTTCACAATCTACACACAACAAAACTGTTGTGTTTTGAGGTGCATGAAAGTTTTTGCAAGTCCCTTTTCTTGGGCTTTTACATCCCTCCCCCCTTAAAAGAATCTCGTCCCGAGATTATAAAAGAAGAGATAGCGATGTAATAGGGACTTACCCGTGTTGAGAAGCCATGAACTCCGGGTAATTTGAGCGAAGGAACTCCTCGCTCTCCCACGTCGCTTCTTCGGCGGTGTGGTTACTCCAGAGTATTTTGTAGAACCACAACGTTCTGCTACGCGTGGTCCTGGCTTTCTCATCAAGAATTCCCACCGGATATTCATCATATGTTAAATCCGGTTTCAGCTCGCCGATGTCTTCGGTAGGAACAGCAGTTGTATGCTTCAAGCATTTCCGCAGTTGCGAAACATGGAAAATATCATGGATACCAGTCAGAGATGCCGGTAACTCCAATCGATACGCTGCTGGTCCACACTTCTCGGTGATAGCGTAGGGTCCAATGAAACGGGGAGCGAGCTTTCCCTTCACACCGAATCGGTGCACGCCCTTCATTGGAGACACGCGGAGGTACACGTGTTCCCCAACGTCAAAGTGCAACGGCCTTCGCCTCTTATCAGCGTAGCTCTTCTGTCGGGATTGAGCGGCCTTCAAATTGGCTTGAATTGTCCGAACGCGCTCCTCGGCGTCGTTCACCACATCAACCCCGAATGTGACCCTTTCACCGGACTCGCACCAATTTAATGGGGTGCGGCATTTACGACCATAGAGAGCTTCGTAAGGTGCCATTTTGATACTCGCCTGATAACCGTTGTTGTACGAGAATTCCGCCAAGGGTAGGTGATCATCCCAGTTCCTACCATGGTGGATGGCACATGCTCTCAACATGTCTTCCAGGACTTGATTCACCCTTTCTGTCTGACCATCGGTCTGAGGGTGATAGGCGGAGCTCCTGATTAACTTAGTACCCAATGCAGCGTGTAGCTGCTCCCAAAAGCGAGATACAAATAATGCACCTCGATCTGAGACAATGGTCTTGGGTATCCCGTATAGGCATAGAATCTTCGCTATGTATAGCTCCGCATATTTGCCGGCATTGTAACGTGTATTCACCGGAATGAAGTGAGCCGTCTTGGTTAACCGATCGACGATTACCCATATGGAATCATGCTTGTTGGCTGTTAGGGGTAATCCCACAATGAAATCCATGCTCACATCTTCCCATTTCCATGCCGGGATCTTCAGGGGTTGCAGCAGCCCTGATTTCTTCATGTGATCAGCTTTCACTCGTCTACACGTATCGCACTCGGATACGTACTTAGCTACCTCCCGCTTCATCCGTGTCCACCAAAATTTCTTTTTCAAATCTTGGTACATTTTGTTGCTGCCCGGATGAATGGAGTATTTGGACAAGTGAGCTTCATCGAGGATCTTTTTCCTCAACTTCATATCTCGGGGTACGACTATGCGGTCATTGAACCACAGCGTCCCCTCATCATCTTTCCGGAAACATTTAATCTCTCCATTGTCTATCCGTCTCCGGAGATGTGCCATGCCTTTATCCGTTTTCTGAGCTGCAATGATGTCCTCCCTAATAGTAGGGATGAGGGCAAGGTTGTACAGCGATCCATAAGGAACCAAGTATAAACTTGGCTCTTCCTCCTCCACCGGTGTAATGGTGAGGTGATGTACATGTGATTTCCGACTCAGCGCGTCGGCAACCACATTCGCCTTGCCGGGGTGGTAATGGATCTCAATCTCATAATCTTTGATCAGTTCTAACCACCTCCTCTGCCTCATGTTCAGCTCCTTCTGGGTGAAAATGTATTTCAAGCTCTTGTGGTCGGTGTAGAGATGCACCAAGTTCCCCAGGAGATAGTGCCTCCACATTTTCAGCGCCAACACCACGGCAGCAAGTTCAAGATCGTGAGTCGGGTAGTGCTGCTCATGGTTCCGAAGTTGGCGTGAGCCATAAGCGACCACACGTCCTTCCTGCATCAACACGCAGCCAAGCCCAATACCGGACGCGTCACAATATACGTCGAAGGGCTTTGTTGTATCCGGCTGAGCTAATACCGGGGCTGTTGTGAGATGCTTCACCAATGCTCGGAATGCTCCTTCACACGCCGTGTTCCAAACATATTTTGTCCCTTTCTTCAGCAACTCTGTCATCGGCTTAGCGAGCTTGGAGAAACTTGGGATGAATCTCCGATAGTATCCCGCTAACCCGAGGAAGCTTCTGACTTCATGGACTGAAGTGGGAGCTTTCCATTTCAACACTTGCTCTATTTTACTTGGGTCAACCGCAATGCCTTCAGCTGAGATGATATGTCCCAAAAATGGCACTTGGCTGATCCAAAATTCGCATTTGCTGAACTTGGCGTAGAGCTTGTGGTCTCGCAATCGTTGAAGAACGATCCGCAAGTGTTCGGCATGTTCAGCTTCGGTCTTGGAGTAAACCAAGATGTCGTCGATGAACACTACCACGAACTTGTCCAGCTCCGGCATGAACACCGAGTTCATGAGATACATGAAATGGGCTGGAGCATTTGTGAGACCAAAGGACATGACGAGATATTCGTATAAGCCGTATCTCGTCGAGAATGCCGTCTTCGGGATATCCTCTGCCCGGATCTTGATCTGGTGATATCCAGAGCGAAGGTCCATCTTTGAGAATACACTTGCCCCCACAAGTTGATCAAACAAGATGTCAATACGGGGCAGTGGGTACTTATTCTTGATGGTGACGGCGTTGAGCGGCCGGTAATCCACACACAGCCTCAGGGTCTCATCCTTCTTCTTCACGAATAGCGCCGAGCATCCCCAAGGCGAGGAACTCGGCCTAATGAAACCCTTGCTCAACAGATCATTGAGCTGTTCTTTCAGTTCCGCCAGCTCATTTGGAGCCATCTTGTATGGTCTCCGTGATATGGGCGTAGTCCCGGGTGCAAGTTCAATCTTGAACTCGACATCCCGCTCAGGTGGCATGCCCGGAAGATCATCCGGGAACACATCGGGATACTCCCGGACTACGGGGATGTCTTCTAACTTGAGAACTTCAGCATTATTAATTGCTAAAACTTCCCGGACTGGCGTGTCTAACACCATGGAATGCGGACGGTGAAATGGAGAATTTAAGTGAACCGTCCGTGTCCGAGTCTCTAGGACAGCGCCATGGTATTGCAGCCATGACATCCCTAAGATTGCATCAATCTTTTGTCCCATAAGGATTATCAAGGTGGTGGGATATAGTTTCCCACCTAAGCACAAAGGTGCCTTTGGAATCATCATATTAGCTGAAATCTTCCCTCCCGGTGAGCAGATCATATAAGTGCAGTCGGTTGGGAAGACTTGCAATTGATGTTTAGCCACATAGGATGCACTTATAAAGCTGTGGGTTGCACCCGAATCAAATAATATGACTATGGCTTGATGGTTGAGAGTAAACGTACCCGCCAGCACGTTGTCTCCCTCTGGGGCGTCCTCATTGTCGAGGTTGCGGACGCCTCCAGTCCGCTGACCAACCTTCTTCGCCGGAGGTCGGCCTCGAGCACCGCCCTGAAACTGGGCTTGCCCGCTGCTCTGCTGCCCCTGGGGACAGTCCTTCGCAAAGTGGCCCGCCTGGCCACATGTGAAGCAGGTGAAACGGGGCGGTCCCCCGCTGATCGGTGGACGGAAACCTGGGGCGCGTTGTGGCGGTGGAAACGCCCGGGGTACCGTCTGCTGCTGCTGCTGTCTTGGTGGTGGCATCGGCGGACGGAACGGAGGTGCCTGAAAGGGACGTCCCCCGAACCGTTGCGGTCGCGCCGGTGGTTGCCACTGCTGCCCGGATGGTGTCCGATACACCATACGGTACTTCTGGGGAGCGCCACTCCCACCACTGCTAGGTGGAGCGCTACGCTTCCTCTGCTCAGCTGCTAACTCCCGCTGAGCGTCCTCTTGCATGATGGCGGCATTAACTAGATCGTTGAATGTGCCGCGGTTCCATTGTACGAGGTGGGTCTTCATTTCGGGGTGTAACCCCCGATAGAAGTGCTCCCTCTTCTTCTCCTCCGTGGAGATGTAGTCTGACGCATACTGCGCCAGATGGTTGAAGGTACGGGAGTAGTCGTGGGCACTCCTCCCGCCCTGCTTCAGTTCCAAAAATTCTTGGAACTTTCTCTTCATTATTCCGGGAGGAATGTGATAGGCGCGGAACGCCTCCCGGAACTCTTGCCATTCCACGGCATGGCCAGCCGGACGTGAGGCGACATAATTCGCCCACCACGCACCAGCGGCACCGTGGAGCTGCTGTGCTGCGAACAGCGTCTTCTGCCTCTCCGTACACTGGAGCAGCCCGAACTTGGACTCGATAGTCCGCAGCCAGTTGTCCGCCTCCAGTGGTTCTTCGGCTTCGGTGAACACTGGAGGGTGCGTACTCATGAAATCCGAGTACGACACTTCGCGGGGCTCGCGAGGCCCTCGCTCTTGACGTCCTCCCGCCTGGGACGTATTCTGCACGATCGTGCGGAGCAGGTCGGTCTGCTCCTCACGACCTCCCACCAATGCCGCTATCACATCCGCTAGACTAAGCGGAGGCGGCGGTGGTGGCTGCTGCTGCGGGGTGCTGTCGTAGGCCGGTGGCTGGGAGTCATCGCCTCCACCTTGGCTAAAGCCACCAACCTCGTGCGTGGTCCTAGTACGAACCATCTGCAACCATACGACATTAAACATCAGTCCCGCAACATTTGGCATGCAGTCCAATAGAACTGGGCGTAAAAACATTATGACAACCAAATATGCGAAATATCTCGTAAGTAGATAATGTAATAACTTTGCACAAGCTACACCATTACCAGACCAAACACAAGTTAGTTTAATCCAACTTGATGAACCCCCTGTTTGGAAGCTCAACATAACTGGGTTTGGTCTCTACGAGACATTATTATTGCGTTGTCATCACGTATAACACCCTTAGGGTACGACACCCTCTCCAATGAGCTCAACTGTCATTCTTCTGTCAGAATGACCAGTTTCTACCTATCCCATGTTTTGATCTGGTTCTGTGCATTTTCATGACTCAAGTTGAATAACAAAGTTAAAGTTAACTTTAGTATCTTTCCAACGAGTATGCATTTGCCCCCAGATCAGATTTGGCTAAAAAGTTATGCTAATTCAAAGTCAGCAGAATTTCTGGAAGAATTTTAACAGCACCTCCCTTGGAAGTGGCTGTCTTCAACCCTAATTCTCCCTAATTTCTGTGCTGAAACTTCAGAAACTTTGAATTGCAAAGATGTCACACATCTTCTACTATTTCTAAGCGTGTATTATATGACAATTTTATATTTTTCTACTGGGAGTTATATTTGAAAAACATATCAGTTCAGAGGATGTTTTACTCTGCCCTGGTTCTGGACAGTTTACATTCCTCTGGGATTTCAGCCATCTTAAGGCGAGTTTCAGCTCTGGAAGTCTACAACAAAGTTGTAGAGTACTTGAATACCTTTCCAGAGCTATATAGCACACCTCCCTGGGCTAAAAGACCTGTGAGTTATGCCCTGTTGAGGATCAGCAAACATGCTGCCCAAAACAGAGCACTCTGTTTTCAGTCTCTTTTGGAACTACACTCATCACCATCCCATTCTTATACCCAACCAGGGTCCTAACTGTTGAACCTATAGATTTTAATTCTTTGTCATCATTATACTCATGCATATGCCTACAATGTCTCGGTACTACGTTCCTCACAAAAGAAAATCCTAACCGGATCATACCGGCATATACGTCTCGAGTGTGGCACTAAACGGTCTCTCGCACACGTTTTCTACACGGATACATACGTGGTTAGTACCTGCAGAATACCACACAATGATGGTGCACTCAAAGTTTGTTCATTTCAGGCAGTTCCATATCTAAAAGTAATTACAAACGCCCGTATCATTTCCATACGGCCGTCCTTGAGCTAAGTCACGTCTCAAGGCACGTGATCGTGTTTCAACACCACACGACGGGGAACCCGAGTATGTCATGAACGGGTCGTCACGGTTGGGAATGTTATCAACCCAACAGATACCACCTACTGCCCTGCAGGGCACGCCGATGGCAAGCGCTGCGTATGTCCTCCTGGGCTATTTCCAGACGAACACACTCTCGCGTTACTGACCACGCGATGGGGTCTCCACTCACTTGCCTAATGCACGCTAGGGATCAGCGTTTCATATGAATTCAGGAACATGAAGAGTTCAAGAGATTCATATTGACGTCTCACACCAAGCTATGAGACAAATCCCTGAACCTCGTTCCTCGTCAGGGAGAGCTAACCGAAATTGAACCGCTTTCGGTGGCGTTCCTTACCATACTTACCAGAGCGTAGGTGCGTCGTTACATAATTGAAATTCAGAATTATAACACATAAGTTAGTCTTTGCCACTTTAAGTAACTATGCTAATATAGTCCTTACTTGGGCAACTACCGAATCCTCACCGTATACCTAAGTTTTTCCCATAATGCAGTCCTTTAGTACTGTGCTATCCCCACTGCAGCTCTGATACCAGGCTGTGGCGGACCGGAATCCGCTCATCCAGGATCGCAGAGGGTGGTGCCGCGCGATGCGACACCCGACAGCACACGTCATAAGAACACAATATATTACATGGGAAAAACAGCTGAAACTGTACAAACAAGTACAAACTTCAGTTACAATTATTGTTCTATTACACAGCGGAAGACTACACTATACAACTCACGCCCGCCTATTTAGCAAAAGTCGGTTGCCCAGCCCTAGGGCAACCCACACTAGCTGCACGTCTCAGCTCAGCGCGGCGTGTACGGCTCCCACTCAGCCGTGGTCCCCGACGGAGGGTAACCCTCGCCGGTGGACTCGTACTCCGAGTCCGTGGGTGGCTCCTCACCTGAAAAACACTTAAGCAGCAACCGTGAGCACGAAGGCTCAGCAAGGCTTAACCGACTCACCTAAGCATGAAACTCTACATGAGGGGTACAAGGGACATAGGATAGTAACTTTTCAGCAAAACGACACGCCTACAAGTTCATCCTTAGTTCATCTTTTAGCAACAAGTTAACAGTTCATGAAATCTGAAATTTAGTAAGCAGTATTTGGTGGCACACATGTAGCAATCCAATTATATCAATCAGCATCATTGAATCAACATATTTCATCCATTAGTCTACGTTACGACGCAGTGAACAAGCAGTACTCGTCACCGCGAGGGACGGCGAATCGACTCGATATACACCTGCAGGGAAAACCCAAAGAGCACGTCACGTACGCCCACCCGTGGAGCTGCACAGCACGCTCACTCGATGTCGTACGGGACAACCTTTCACCCAACAGCCCAAACGTCGAACCGGTCGCACCGAAACGAGCAGGAGGTTCCCCACACGGAGCATCTCTCTATGCCCGTTGGCAGATTTCCACCTTGCTGCCCTCAACCTACACCTATAAATCGGTGTGCTATGCCTCGACGCCCGGAGGTTTAGGCTACATCGGTTTATCGGGGCCCATATATCCGATATGCCTTCGGTACGTTCAATACTTGTTCAGCAGGGCCGCACACGGATCGGTCCTCAATCGACACGGACAGGGCTGCGCACACAAGACTCTCTCTTGCTGCGCCCTAGCCCCTGCCTAGTCTCATTTTCATTACTAAAGTGATCTCACATCACTCCACCGAACCCGTGTGTCCCAATGCCTATCTCGCGAGTAGATTCCAACTACTCGACTTGTACCGAAGTCCTATGACTCATTAAGCATAGCCTGTCTACTCGAGGTCCTTAACACTACCCTCACTCTTTTAGGAACCTTTGGTTATGCAAGTGGGGTTTCAATCACCCTATACCTAATGCACATACATACTTCATATGACACATGTAAACAAAGTAAGATTTATAAAAGGGTTAATGCAAACCGGGGCTTGCCTTGTTGCTGCTGGTCAGGAGTTAGTTCTTCGTCCGGAAGGAGGAAGTCCAGCACTTCCGGAGTCTCTTCTTCAACGGCTACACGTTAATGAAATACTACATGTTAATTTATATGCAAAAGTGAGTTTAGAGTAAGACTTATACTATTGGTTCTAATAACCAGCCTCTAATACCTGGAACTTTGTTTAAGAATTTAAATATGAACTGGTGTTGGTGGTTTGGCTTGGACTTAATCACATGGTTAAATGCTAAGTGGTTTTCCCCCCTTTTCCATATTAATCCCTTAAGTGGGTAAACAGGACAGGGGTGATCTAGAGCTCCAATGGAGCTGAGAATTTTTGTGTGAGTTCCTTGTCACAAGAAAACTCTCTGGACCAAACATTAGCACTTTTCATGGAGTGGTTTGCTCAGAATAATTCTCTTGGCAAATCAGCAAGGAAGAATTAATTCTGAGGTAATACCCCTGTTCATGCTCAACTTAATGAACTACAATTTATATTATAGCTCATAGAGTTTGCATGAATTTTCCTAGCATTTTTGGAGTCAGGGTTTGCCCAGAATTGAATTTCCAAGTTTTGGAAATTCTCTGAAAATGTTTCTGCATTCAAATGAACACAGCACCTTCAAATTTGAATTGCTCTGACCAAATCAACTCCAAATGGTCTGAAACTTTTACAGGGGTTTACTAATGTCCTAAAGAACATTCTGGTAAAATTTGGGGATTTTTGGATGAACCAAACTCCCTCTAAAATTCTTTCTCTGAAAAGCTTTAAAGAATTTTCCAGAATTAATTAATGGGTTTCATACAAATTGGGTTGTATCTTTGGACAGAGCTAGGCAAGATGAATCCAACCCAATTTGAATCACTAAATTTGGAGCTTCCTAGCCACGGTTATGGATTTCTAAAGTTTCAGCTAATCCCTGAATTATTTTCCTACAGAAAATCCCCTCCCGCGCTAAACCAGAGGCTGACAGCGGGGCCCGCCCGTTTAAATTGAACTAACCGCGCGCTCGCGCGCGATTAACACAGGGGCTGACAGGTGGGGCCGCGCCCTTCGTCTACCTCCCGACGTCGCCGCCCCGAGCCGCCGGAGCTCCGGCGAGGTCAGCGTTCCCGGCGATCTAGCTCACCGGAGCCGACGAGACTCGCCGCCCCCACGTAATCTCGGGTGCTGAATCCGCTGGACACCATGTCGCCGCCGGCTAACCGCCATAGCTCGTCGGCGACGAGCCCTATGCCTCTGTGCTACCTCGGCAATGTGTTCCCGCCCTTCTGACCGTTTTCATCGTGCGCTAATCGCGTCGCCACACTCAGGGAAACCTGGGGAAACTCGGCATGGGCTCTGTTGGGCCCTAAACGGCCGGCAACCCAGACCTCACCGGCGACCCCCTCCTCCGCCATACTGTCCTAGGGTGAACTTAGGGTTCCGGCGGTGATTTCCTTCCGGTTTTCGAACGAGAAGGGTCGCCAGAACCTCTAGATGCTCTCTCACAGCTCCGTTCGGCCTCCCACCCACTATGCTGCCCAAATTTTTGCTAAACCTAATCGGGTCCCGAAAGGAGCTACTCGCCCTAAACTGAGAAATTCTCCGCGCACAGAGGTCGAACCTTGGAACGGTTTGCGCGGTGGTCTTGAGGACGAGCTAGCGCTTCACTCTCCTATGGAGGTCGAAGCCGCAAGATGATCACAGCTGGGGTGGCACACGATCGGAGCTCGGGCGACTAGGCTGCTGGTTACAGAACTTCACGAAAATCAGTAACTCGCCGGCGGTCTCGGGCCTTTTATAGGCTCCTGAGGCCAGGGGAGAGCGCGACACCTGCTGTGCCACCTCCTCTGCCGAAGCAGGAGCTGGCCGGCCGAGGTGTCGGTCGCCGCCGCTGGCTGCAGCTGGCGAGCGCGCTCGGTCGAGGAAGTCGGCTGAGGAGACTTTGGTGCTAAGTCTACTGACCAGTGGGCCTCCCCTCTAACTCTTTTGTTTTTTTTTTTCCAATTTTCTGAATTCTGTTGTGCCAAAATATCCTCAGCTACTCACAATTTAATGTGAGACTTAGTCACCAAGTCTTTGTTTGAATTTGAATTCTCAAATTCAAACTTTGTTTGGTTAAATTTGCTTCATATTTAAACTGAAATTCAAATTCAGTTTTGAATTCTTGCAAATTTAGCTCTTGACAAGATGAGCTCCAATGGAGATGAAAGTTGGTGGGTTTACTCAGAAAAATGTGCTGAGTATAGATATGGAGCTAACTTTTGAATTTGGGTGATGAAAGTTGCTGCCATTTGAATTTACGTTCAAATTGGCCTCTTTTTGAAATAACCCAAAAGTGCCTCAAAAAGTGTTGAATTTGCATGAGCTTTGGACTGAACCTTCCCAAGACTTTTCAAATCCTAGGGGTGAGCTCAACCTCTCATGTTCAGGTGTAGAAACCCTACATTGTGAAGGTGAAGGCTTTCCCCTCTAATTATTCTTTTGAGGGGGGCCACTTGCTCTTCACAATATTTCACAATCTACACACAACAAAACTGTTGTGTTTTGAGGTGCATGAAAGTTTTTGCAAGTCCCTTTTCTTGGGCTTTTACAGTTTTGAATTTGGGTGAAACTTGGCATGGACATCCTTAGCAAAGTGTAGGAGTTTTCATATGTCCAGCCCATCTATATCACATGTGGGAAATACCACTTTTGCAATGTGTGAGTTTGTTCTCTAATGAGCATGTTGATAATTGTTACTTGCTCTTCATTTGTGTTCATCATACTTCCTCAAATGAGGTGTGTGGTGTGGTGATGAACACTGCAAATGTGTGTCAAAAACTGAGGCCCTTACAAGTCCCTTCGATTATGTGTGGATTATCGTCTGCTGAATGCAGTGACGATCAAAAATAAATATCCGTTGCCGCGGATCGATATATTATTTGATCAGTTAGTGGGTGCCAAGGTATTCTCCAAGATGGACTTACGGTCTGGTTATCATCAGATAAAGATCAGAGCGGAGGATATACCGAAGACGGCTTTCTCGACTAGATACAGGCTCTACGAGTATCTAGTCATGTTTTTCGGCTAACAAATGCACCCGCACACTTCATGTATCTCATGAATTCTGTATTCATGCCAGAGTTGGATCAGTTCGTCGTGGTTTTCATCGACGACATTCTCGTATACTCCAAATCGGAGGAGGAGCACACCAAACATCTCCATATTGTGCTCCAAAGATTACGGGAACATAAGCTGTATGCCAAATTCAGCAAGTGTGAATTTTGGATCAGCAAGGTACCATTTTTAGGCCACATTATTCCAGCGGAGGGTGTGGCCGTGGATCCAACCAAAATTGAGCAAGTCTTGAAGTGGGAGTCTCCAACATCGGTTCATCAAATCCGCAGTTTTCTAGGACTAGCGGGTTATTACCGGAGGTTTATTCCCAGCTTCTCGAAGGTGGCTAAACCAATGACAGAGATGCTGAAGAAGAGAAGCAAGTATGTATGGACAGAGGCCTGTGAAGAGGCATTTCAAACCTTAAAGAAACATCTCACAACGGCGCCGGTGTTGGCCCAACCGGATACAACAAGGCCGTTTGATGTTTATTGTGATGCCTCAGGCATTGGACTTGGCTGCGTCTTAATGCAAGATAGGCGCGTGATCGCGTATGGGTCTCGTCAACTCCACAACCACGAGCAGCACTACCCCACTCATGACCTAGAACTTGCTGCGGTGGTGCTTGCGTTGAAGATGTGGAGGCACTACTTACTCGGGAATTTAGTGCACCTCTACACCGACCATAAGAGCCTCAAATATATATTCACCCAGAAGGATATCAATATGAGGCAGTGAAGATGGTTGGAATTAATCAAAGATTATGAGCTCGAGATCCATTACCATCTGGGCAAAGCTAACGTGGTGGCTGATGCACTCAGTCGTAAATCCCACGTGCATAATTTGTCAGTTGTTCCAAATGAGGATGAAGAACCAAGCTGGCGGGTGATTCCGTATGGAGCATTGTATAATCTTGCTCTGGTTCCTACCATTAGAGAAGAGATTGTACAAGCCCAGAATAGGGATAAAGGAATGCGGGAATCCGGTCAAGAATCAATGAGGATAAAATGAAATGTTTCCTGGGAAGATGAACAAGGTGTGTTATGGTTTAACAACGGTATCGTGGTACCCCGGAACCTGAAGCTAAGGAGGAAAATCCTGGATGAAGCTCATACGTCCAAGTATTCGATACATCCAGGGAGCAATAAGATGTATCAAGACCTGAAAACAAAATTTTGGTGGACTCGGATGAAGCGAGAAATTGCCAAATATGTATCCGAGTGTGATACATGTCGGCGAGTCAAAGCTGATCACATCAAGAAAGCAGGAATGCTACAACCATTAAGTATTCCGGCATGGAAGTGGGAGGACATCAGCATGGATTTTATTGTTGGACTACCTCTCACGTCCAGGAAGCATGCCTCCATTTGGGTGATTGTTGATCGCTTAACAAAATCAGCCCACTTCATCCCAGTGAGTACCAGATTTTCAACTAAGCAATATGCGGAGTTGTATCTTTCAAGGATTGTGTGCTTACATGGAGTCCCCAAGACCATCATATCGGACCGAGGTTCAATATTTGTTGCTCGTTTCTGGGAGCAACTACATGAATCTCTGGGAACAAAATTAATCAGAAGCTCAGCATACCATCCCCAGACGGACGGTCAAACGGAGAGGGTGAACCAGATTTTGGAAGATATGCTGAGGGCATGTGCCATAGATCATGGAAAGAACTGGGATAACCATTTGCTGTTAGTAGAGTTCTCTTACAACAATGGTTACCAATCCAGTATTAAAATGGCACCATACGAAGCACTTTATGGCAGGAAGTGCCGCACACCACTTAATTGGTGTGAATCGGGCGAGAGGGTGATTTTTGGCATTGATCTTGTAAAAGATGCCGAAGAGCGGGTCCAGCTGATTCAAGAAAACCTCAGGGCCGCTCAATCTCGCTAGAAGAGCTATGCGGACCAGCGACACCGACCCTTGTGTTTTGAAGTCGGAGATCACGTCTATCTCCGAGTATCCCCGATGAAGGGAATTCATCGATTCGGGGTCAAGGGAAAGCTAGCTCCTCGCTTTGTAGGTCCGTTCCTTATTACAGAACGGTGTGGGCCGGTATCCTACCGTTTGGAGCTGCCGCCATCCTTATCGGGCATCCACGACATCTTCCATGTCTCGCACTTGAGAAAGTGTTTGAAGAAGCCGACGGACATCCTTTCGGAAGACATGGAAATATTGCAACCGGATCTCACCTACACCGAGAATCCCATCAAGATTATCGACGAAAAGAGCCGGATCACTCGAAATCGGGCTTTGAAATTTTACAAAGTCCTGTGGAGTAATCACACACCGGAAGAAGCAACTTGGGAAAGTGAAGATTACCTCCACAAGAACTATCCGGAACTTTTGTCGTAGTTGTTGTAATTACCTTCCGCCTCATCTTTCTTTTGTAATCTCGGGACGAGATTCTTTTAAGGGGGGAGGATTGTAAAGGTCCCAAAAATGTGAATACAAAGAAACATGAGTTTGCACAAATGTTGGAGTCATGTGTATGAAAAAGGGGCTTAGTTGAAACTTTTTCCCACATATGATAACATAGGTGAGATTTCTTCTAAAAAAACTTAGGGTTACTGCATGGATGGACCTCATGTGGATTAAAACCACAGAAATGAAGAACTCAAGTGCAATGGGAGGGTTTAAAAATAAGAGTTGGAACTAAATGTTAAACTCAAACTTCAAATGAGCGAAGGACACAATGGGAATTCAAAACTGTTGTGTTCAAACTCTTGTTTGCAGCAGCTAACAAAAGAATCAAATTGCATATTTGAATTCCTTAGGTCCAAATTAGTGGGTAGGCAAAGTTTCATTAATTTTTGAAAATATTTGCTGCCCATTTTTCCAAATGGAGTCAAATGTGCAAAGAATTCAAATAAACATTTGAATTTGCATGGAATTTATCCAAACTATTCAAATGAGCTCAGTTTCCAACTTTCAAACATTTGGGTTGGATAATTGTCAAACTTTGGAGATATTTTGAGGAAAAGAGGTACTGACTTGTGGGGCCCACATGTCATAGGAATGAGTAGACTTAACCCTTAAGTCTTTTTTCTCTGTTCCTCACTCCACCGGGGTTTCACCCGCGGGCGACACCGAGCGGCTGATTCACCGCCCCAGGCTCCACCTCCTGCTCCCCTTCAGCGCCGGCCTGATCTTTACCTTGGGGCCAACTTCAGCACGTTGCCTGCCTCATTTCGATCGCACGCTCGTGGTGCTTCTCACGCGCGAACAGAAACAGGCGCCCACCGCCGTCTTCTCTTTTCCCCGATCGCCGGCCCCCAACCGAGCCCCGGTTGCTCGAGCCGGCAACACAAAAAACCAACATCCGTACGTGCTCTACCACACCAGCTGTAACACCCCAAATTTTGATTCAAAACCCTAAACCATGTTCAGAGGGGAATTTAAAAATTTTTGGACGTGTTGCATGTTTTGCAAAAATTCAAATTCAAACTGGAATTCAAATTAGACACAAAACAGAAAAAAATGGAAAAAGAAAAAGAGAAAACGGGAAAACCGGCCAGTGGGCCGAAACCCGCCAGCCGGCCCAATTTCCCCCGCGCCAGCCCGCAGCCGCGCGCCCGCGCTATCCCTCACAGACAGGTGGGACCCACCTGTCATCCCTAACCCCGCGACCCCGGACTCTCCCGCGCGCGCGCGATCTTAACCGATCGGAATACCGCGTCCCTCAGCCCGAATTCCGGTCCCAGAAGAATCAAACTCAATCACAACTGACCCACCGCCCTTCCCCGGCTATAAAAACCCCAGCCCCGATCGGTTTTTCCCACGCGATCGCCGATTTTTACTCCGGTGAGCACCGAGACTTCGCCGGTGAATTCTGGCCGATCTAAACTCGGAAACTCTGATCTAACTCGCTGGTCTTGATCCACCGCCTCCGGGGAGCTTTGCAGGTGCAGAAAACTCGGAGACTTACGGTGTAAACACAGCGCCGACGAGCTTCGCCGTGGTTTTGCCTCGGACCTCGCCGCCGATCACTTTCCAGGACCCCCGAGCTCGAGAAAACCCCCGAGGTGAGATCCCTGACCTCCCCTCTACCGATCTAGGCCATAAGATCACAGTTCTAGGCAGAATTCTCGAGGATCCGAAACTTTCCGGCGAGATCGCCGCTTCCCGCCGCCGTGCGCCGCCGGCAGCGCCGCCCGCGCTCGATCAGAGCGACGTGGCCGCTTGTGCGCCGTTTATTTTAAATCGCACGGTAGACTTTAAAACCCCGCGTACCGGTTCGATGTTATAATCTCAGCCGTCGGTTTAAAATCGGACGGTCCACGTCAGCCCCGCGTTATAAAGACTGGAATTCTTACGTGCTACCCCCTGGGGTTCTCGGGAAATAAGAGCTAGCCCCGGAAACTTCTGATCTAGCCCCTGGAACTCCAGAAAATCATGTAAATTCATTTAAAAATCAGTTTTAGCCCCTGGACTTAATAAAAATTAGGTAAAACACCTCTGATGAGTGTAGCTAGACCCCTGGAAATTATGAAAATAATATTATAGACCCTGTAATGGGGTGAGTTCATTATTTTAGCCCTGTTTAGTATTTCATTTAGAAAATTGAATATGTAACTAGTGTTTAAAAATTAAAAAGTGGGACAAACATAATTGTCAAAATTAATTAAAAGCTTTCTCAGTACTTAGAAAACTTTGGAGTGAGATAAAAATATATTTTGGGCTGAGATGAATCTGTTTCATTTATTAATCACATTATTTAGTATAGGGACACATTTTTAAGTAAAGAATAGCTATAGAAAAATAGGGAAAATAATTATGAAATAGTTTACATCAGAGGCCAAGGTCAAAATATGTTATTCAATTATTTAGGACCAAACCCTATACTGTTTAGATGATGTGTATTACTAATTTCATAATAAAATACACAATTATGCATAGGAATATAAATCTGAAAATATAGCAACTAGTAAATGATAAATGGAGTTTTTAAAATTCAAATAGTTCAGTTTAGGGTTGATAGAAATTATGAAGGCACATATGGAGAAGAAAAATACTTTTCGTACATACTTAGTAGTTTAATATAAGGAATTTATTTAAAACTGAAACACACACACACATATATATATATAGTATGTAAGTATAAATATGAACACCAAAGTAGGAATCATACACATATAAATAAAAGTGTGTGCAAGCCACAGATCAACACACAAAGTAACCACAACACATATAATGGGGAATGAATTTCATAAATATGAATGTGTGGTTTGTATGAAGTAAGAAGTGTGAACTATGTCTTATGATTGTTGTTTTTCTTTTGCTATGTGTGATGGTATGAAGTAGAACCTGTTCAAGAGCAAGTTATTCCTTTCCAAGATCAGAACTACCCATTTCAAGAGCAGCAAGAAGGAGGCAAGTGTCCTTGACCACTTTGATCCTATGCTTGGATGTGTAGATAGAATTATTTGCATTGTCAAATGAAATATGAAACCCATGCTAGGAAAGTTTCCCTAGAATTGCATTACCTTGTTTCCTTGAAGCTTGGGTTGGGATTTATTTTGTCATGTCATTTATTTACATGCATATGCTTAGCCATGCTTAGAATGGGATATTTGGGATATGAGATCATCAGTTTATTTTACCATACTCTTGAATGAGCTATTGTTAGTTATGTAGAGGTAGGAATCAAGGCAAGTTGGATGTTTTGGTTGTGTGCTGGGTGCACGAGACTTGGGTTTGTGTTTAGTACTTGCCTGGATCCTAAGGACCGGTTCATGGAGCATGTAACCCGGCTTTACAGTGCCAACCACATGCTGAGATGGGGCAGCTTGGCCAATTAATTAGGTGTATCCCCGGCGTAGTATGGGTGTGTTGGATGGTGCGGGGAATAGGTGTCAGCTGGACTACCATATGAACCGCAAGGCTCAAGAGGGGGCCACTGCAGCGGGGTTGGAACCTCTTGTATGCTGTTAGGGGTGAAACCTCAGTGGGCCCACGCTCGTCGGGAATCCCTTTGTAAAGGCTTCGTAGTGATCTCCTGGCTACACACCTGGGAAGTGTGAATGTGGATCGTAGCCACTGGCATAATGGAGGTTCTTTTAGTCCACCCGGCAACGGGGGATGAAATCACTACTTGTGGGTACAGTGGTACAAACTCTGCAGAGTCAAAACTGTCTTGACAGCCGTGCTCACGGTTAAGAGCGGCCTGGACTTATTCATGATTAGAGGATTGATGGTTTTGGAAGTTAAGCGGGGAGCTTAACATTGGAAATGATGTTATGGTTATTGGATTATGATGATGGGATGGGAGATTGGGACCATTTCACCTGTGTAGTAATGTAGGTGCTTAATAAGCTAAGGTGATAGGTATTAATTGCGTAGTGCTTTAACCATGAGTTCAATCTCTCCTTGTTCTAGCCATGCATGATATAATTTTCCCACACTTGCTGAGTACCATTGGTACTCAACCTTGCATATTTGTTGGTTTATATTGCTGCTCAGGTCAAGATAATGAGGTGGTGTATAATGACCAAGATTTTGGACCCGAGGAAGGTTTCTAGGTTCATGGAGATCCCCGGGCAACGCCTGTGATGGAGCCCTAAAGAATAATATTCCGCTGCTAGTTTATTTACTTGTGATGAACTTATTATTGTCCATCGAGACATTTACTATGTAAGACTTACTTATATTCGACATCTGGCTTGTAATAAATGATGCTTCACTATTTGTCATCACATGTATGAGAAAATGATCCTGGCATACATGTGATATTCACTTGGTTGTTCTTCAGAAAAACCGGGTGTGACAGAGGTGGTATCAGAGCCAAGGTTGCCCGTAGGAACGTGGACCTAGGTAGAAATGGACGTATTTAAGGGCCCTATTTTCTTAAAAACTATTTTCCAAGGTGTGGGTGGAAAAGTGTTATTAAAGGAGTCATTTTCTTCATCTTACCCCAACTTTCATTCAAAATAGGATTTTTGTTTGAGAATTTATCTAACCTAATTTTAAATTCTTTTGTGTTAGATGGTTCGCATGATTCGCACCGCTCGTAAGTCCACAGGAGGGAGAGTTCCCGTAGTTGCCCTTGCCGAAAGAGAGGAGAGTCGTCCAGTGACGTACCTTTCCTACGGATTGGCAGTAGGAGATTTGTTGTGCCGTCTTCGACGTATGCTCGAAGCCGCCGGCAATACGGGCAAGCTAATCATCCACTATAACTCCACCAGGACCATCCGTGAGAAGAGGGAAGAATGGAGTTCGGAGATGAGGATTATACACGAGAATCAGCTGCTTAAGATTCACCACTCTCCAGCTTGTCGAGCGAAACAAGTTGACGCGGAGAAAGATGTCACCTGGGAGGCCATCACCTGCCAGAGTCACATCTATCGTCGCCACTTGGACAAAACTGAGTACATGTATGTCCTCCAACGTGAGAGTGGTACCACGGAGTACAAGTACCCACCGGTGCAGCAAGGGACTTCCCATGAGCACATGGACTTGTGTTTGGAGGATGCTTCTATGCTCAGCACTCGACTGCAGGAGTGTCAACAAGAACTTCAGGATGTCCGAGACACCCTGAAGGAAACGGAGGCATTGCTGCGAGCTTGCTTAAAGGCGAGAGAAAGAGGAGATGAGAATGAACTGTGTGTCACCGTGAATGATACATGGACTCCTGACTCCCCGGATCGCCGAGCAATCCGGCGTCGTCGCACTTCTCCACCAGCAGCCTGCCCACCCAAAGCAGAGTCAGAAGGTAGCCGAAATGAGGAGGAAGATCCCGAGGAGCCAGCTCAAGAGGACGAGTAGTGTAGAGTCTTTCCCCTAGCTAGCAGGAGGTCGAGTAGTCGAGTCGTGACGTAGTTAATGGTGTGATAATGCTTGGTGTGTGACGTGAGTTGTGGAAGCCATGAGCAATTGTCCACAGCCTCGTCTTCAGATTGTTTTACTTTGGTGTGTGAACCCACAGGAAATAATAGTGTATTTATTTGGTGTGAGATATAAACCCTCGTAAAATTTTAACAAAGCCTTAACACCTCAAAGTACCAACAAATGAAAGTAGTGAGATGATACTAAATGGTATCAAATTAACATGTGTTGATTCTGCCAGATGGCCGGAAGAGGAAAAGGACGTGCTGCCAACCCCGCCAACAACAATGATGAGGCATGCAACCCTCATCTTTCTGGAGGCCAGGACAGGTGTGGTCGCCGTGAAGAAGTTGATCCTCTCCACCAAATGCTGGAGAATCAAAATCAGCTCATCCAGAACTTGACTCAAGTGGTGGCCAACTTGCATCAAGTTCCACCAACACAAGCTGCACCACGCCAACCAAGGTTGAGTGAGTTTCTAGGAACTCAACCTCCAAAGTTTGCAAGTGCTGCTGAACCTCTGGAGGCAGATGATTGGCTGAAGACCATTGAAAGTAAGATGAGGATAATACAATGCCAAGTGTATGAGAGGGTGCTGTTTGCCTCTCATCAATTGCATGGACCTGCTGCTGATTGGTGGACCGCCTACGTGGCCGCCCATCATGACCCTGAGAACATCACTTGGAAAGAGTTCAAGCGTAGCTTCCGCAACCACTGCATCCCAAGAGGTGAACTCAAAAACAAGAGGAAAGAGTTTCTGGGACTGCAGCAGGGAAACATGACGGTGAGGGAATACCTCACTAAATTTACTCAACTATCCCGTTATGCTCCACGAGACATAGAGACTGATGAGCAGAAACAAGATTGTTTCGTGGAAGGACTTACCGCAGAGATGCAGTGTGCAATGCCCTCCAATGAGTATGAAAGCTTTCAAAAGATGGTGGACAGAGCATTTGTGGTGGAAAGGAAGCTAAAGGCCCTGGAAAATGAGAATAAGAGGAAGGCGGGGTGGTCACATCAGGCCTCAGGGAGCAACACCCGCCCACGTATGATGCAACAACCTACGGGGCAGACGAGCCGTGCTGCGGTACCCTATTCAGCACCAAGAGGGTACAACCCAAACTACAGGCCTCCCGCAGCACCAGCACAGCCGCCACGTCAGTTTGTGCAGCAGCCTCGCCCCGCATATCCACCTCGACCAGCAGTGCAAGGACCCCCAAACCAACCCCAAGACAACAAGGGCCAAGCATCTAAGATTGGGGTGCAATGTTTCAGCTGTGGTGAAGTGGGGCACTACGCCCATAAATGCCCAAAGAAGAAGCCTGCGCCGCCACAACAGCAGAATGTATTGAGAGGACGGGTGAACCATGTCACTATGGAGGAAGCACAAGAGGCACCCGACGTCGTAGTTGGTAAGTTTCCTGCCAATTTACACCTTGCAACTCTGCTGTTTGATTCTGGTGCTACCCACTCGTTCATTGCTCAAGGGTTTGTTAAGAAGCATGACCTAGCAACCACACAAATGAACCATATGCTAGCGGTAAACTCTCCAGGTGGAGAAATAAGGACAAGACAAGTGTGTCCCAAAGTGAACCTAGACATTAATGGGGTAGTATTTACTGCTAACCTCATAGTGATAGATTCACAAGGGATAGATATTATTTTGGGTATGGATTGGTTGACCAAACATAAAGGAATCATCCATTGTTCGACCAGAACGGTGGAACTAACTCACCCTAGTGGCACAAGAGTAAAGTTCATAACGATACACGAGCCTAGGAGGGACATTAAATTAAATCAAGTGGAGGTGAAAGTTGAGGAAATCAGGACTATCAGGGAATAACCAGATGTTTTTCCGAAGGAGTTGCCAGGTATGCCTCCCGACCGTGACGTGGAATTCGCAATTGAGCTAGTACCGGGAACAGCCCCGATATACAAGAGACCTTATCGAATGGACTCCAAGCAGCTGGAAGAGCTCAAGGATCATTTGAGAGAATTGACGGAGAAGGGGTATATTCGCCCTAGTTCCTCACCATGGGGAGCTCCGGTGATATTTGTGCCCAAGAAAGACGGAACCCAAAGGTTATGCGTGGATTACCGTGCCTTGAATGAGGTAACCATCAAGAACAAGTACCCATTACCCCGCATTGAAGACTTGTTTGATCAGCTGAGGGGAGCTTGTGTGTTCTCGAAAATTGATCTTAGGTCGGGATACCACCAACTCAAGATAAGGCAATCTGATATTCCCAAGACAGCTTTCGTATCTCGGTACAGACTGTATGAATACACTGTCATGCCTTTCGGGCTAACCAATGCCCCGGCATATTTCATGTACCTCATGAACAAGGTATTCATGGAATATCTGGACAAATTTGTGGTGGTTTTCATAGATGATATTCTCGTCTTCTCCAAAGATGAAGAAGAACATGAGAAACATCTAAGGTTGGTGTTACAGAGGCTGAGAGAACACCAACTATATGCCAAGTTGAGCAAGTGTGAGTTTTGGCTGAAGAGAGTTCCCTTTTTAGGACATATAATCTCGGAGGGAGGAATCTCCGTAGATCCCGCCAAAATCGAGGATATCCAGAAGTGGAAGACCCCTGAAAATGTCGGGGAAGTTCGAAGCTTTTTGGGATTGGCTGGATACTATCGACGGTTTATTGAGGGATTCTCCAAGATCTCGAGACCTCTCACCAAATTGTTGGAAAAGGGAATCACATTCACCTGGACGCCACAGTGTGATACAAGCTTTCAGGAGCTAAAGAAGAGATTGACAACAGCCCCAGTGCTGGTTATGCCAGATATGCAGAAGAATTTCACAGTGTACTGCGATGCCTCTGGAAATGGGTTGGGATGTGTTCTCATGCAAGAAGGACATGTCGTGGCATATGCATCCCGGCAGCTTCGGAAGCACGAGAAGAACTATCCTACACATGACCTAGAACTAGCCGCAGTGGTACACACGTTGAAAATTTGGCGGCACTATTTGAATGGGAAGAGGACAGAGATATATACGGATCATAAGAGTTTGAAGTACATATTCACACAGCCAGATCTCAACCTCAGACAAAGGAGATGGTTAGAGCTAATCAATGACTTTGATGTGGGCATCAACTATCATCCCGGGAAAGCAAACGTCGTGGCCGATGCTTTGAGTCGAAAAGTGTAGGTCAATAAGTTGAGCTTGAAGGACATGCCTGTAGAATTAAAGGACGAGGTTATAAGTCTCAATCTATGTCTAGTAAATAGTGGTGAAGCCATCGCCATGGAAGTGGACTCCACACTCGAGCGAGACATATGCGAGGGCCAAAAGAATGATGAGAAGATACAAGAGATCAGACAGCTTATCAAGGAAAATAAAGCTCCTGGTTTTAGAGAGGATGAACAAGGAACGGTGTGGCACGGGAAAAGAATCTGTGTGCCAGAAGTAAAGGAGATCCGTGAATTGATTTTGAAGGAGGCTCATGATTCCGACTATTCCATTCATCCTGGGAGTACGAAGATGTACCAGGACCTCAAGAGCAGGTATTGGTGGTATGGCATGAAGTGAGATGTCACGGAACATGTTGCCCTATGTGACACATGTCAGTTGGTGAAAGCAGAACATCAACGACCCGCGGGATTGCTGCAACCACTCAAAGTGCCTGAATGGAAGTGGGAAGAAATCAGCATGGATTTTGTCGTGGGATTGCCTAGGACCCAATCCGGGTATGATTCAATATGGGTCATTATTGATAGGCTAACCAAGGTAGCTCATTTCATCCCTGTGAAAGAAAGCTACAGCGGATCCAAATTGGCAGAACTGTACATGTCAAGGATTGTGTGTTACCATGGAGTGCCAAAGAAGATAGTGTCGGACCGAGGGACACAGTTCACCTCGAGGTTTTGGCAGAAGTTGCATGAAACCATGGGAACCCATCTGAACTTCAGCTCTGCCTATCATCCCCAAACTGACGGGCAGACGGAGAGAACCAATCAGATCCTCGAAGATATGTTAAGGGCATGTGCACTCAAAAACAATAGGAGTTGGGACAAGAACTTACCATATGCGGAGTTTTCCTATAACAACAGCTATCAAGCTAGTATGAAGATGTCACCGTTTGAAGCTTTGTATGGAAGGAAGTGCAGAACTCCCCTATTTTGGAACCAAACAGGAGAAAGTAAAGTGTTTGGTCCAGAAGTGCTACAAGAAGCCGAGGCAAAGGTGAGGGAGATTCGCAACAATTTGAGGATAGCACAAACACGCCAAAAGAGCTATGCCGATGTACGAAGAAGAGAGCTCGTTTTCAACGTGGGAGACTATGTTTATCTCAAGGTGTCCCCTATCAGAGGACTTCGTCGGTTCAAGGTGAAAGGGAAGTTGTCACCTCGATACATCGGACCCTTTCAGGTTTTGGAAAGGAAAGGCGAAGTGGCGTACAAACTAGAGTTACCGGTTCATCTATCGGATGTACACGATGTATTCCATGTGTCACAACTCAAGAAATGTCTGAGGACGCCTGAAGAGGTGTTACCCATGAATGAAGTGGATGTAGCTGAGGATTTGTCTTATGCCGAGCAACCATACAAGATTTTGGAGACGATGGAACGCCTCACCAGAAACATAGAATCCGGATGTGCAAGGTGCAGTGGAAGCATCACTTAGAAGAGGAAGCCACCTGGGAACGGGAAGATGAGCTCAAGGCACAATTTCCGGAATTGTTTTCTTAGAAACACCAATCTCGAGGACGAGATTTCTTTTAAGGGGGGTAGAGCTGTAACACCCCAAATTTTGATTCAAAACCCTAAACCATGTTCAGAGGGGAATTTAAAAATTTTTGGACGTGTTGCATGTTTTGCAAAAATTCAAATTCAAACTGGAATTCAAATTAGACTCAAAACAGAAAAGAAATGGAAAAAGAAAAAGAGAAAACGGGAAAAACCGGCCAGTGGGCCGAAACCCGCCAGCCGGCCCAATTTCCCCCGCGCCAGCCCGCAGCCGCGCGCCCGCACTATCCCTCACAGACAGGTGGGACCCACCTGTCATCCCTAACCCCGCGACCCCGGACTCTCCCGCGCGCGCGCGATCTTAACCGATCGGAATACCGCGTCCCTCAGCCCGAATTCCGGTCCCAGAAGAATCAAACTCGATCACAACTGACCCACCGCCCTTCCCCGGCTATAAAAACCCCAGCCCCGATCGGTTTTTCCCACGCGATCGCCGATTTTTACTCCGGTGAGCACCGAGACTTCGCCGGTGAATTCTGGCCGATCTAAGCTCGGAAACTCTGATCTAACTCGCTGGTCTTGATCCACCGCCTCCGGGGAGCTTTGCAGGTGCAGAAAACTCGGAGACTTACGGTGTAAACACAGCGCCGACGAGCTTCGCCATGGTTTTGCCTCGGACCTCGCCGCCGATCACTTTCCAGGACCCCCGAGCTCGAGAAAACCCCCGAGGTGAGATCCCTAACCTCCCCTCTACCGATCTAGGCCATAAGATCACAGTTCTAGGCAGAATTCTCGAGGATCCGAAACTTTCCGGCGAGATCGCCGCTTCCCGCCGCTGTGCGCCGCCGGCAGTGCCGCCCGCGCTCGATCAGAGCGACGTGGCCGCTTGTGCGCCGTTTATTTTAAATCGCACGGTAGACTTTAAAACCCCGCGTACCGGTTCGATGTTATAATCTCAGCTGTCGGTTTAAAATCGGACGGTCCACGTCAGCCCCGCGTTATAAAGACTGGAATTCTTACGTGCTACCCCCTGGGGTTCTCGGGAAATAAGAGCTAGCCCCGGAAACTTCTGATCTAGCCCCTGGAACTCCAGAAAATCATGTAAATTCATTTAAAAATCAGTTTTAGCCCCTGGACTTAATAAAAATTAGGTAAAACACCTCTGATGAGTGTAGCTAGACCCCTGGAAATTATGAAAATAATATTATAGACCCTGTAATGGGGTGAGTTCATTATTTTAGCCCTGTTTAGTATTTAATTTAGAAAATTGAATATGTAACTAGTGTTTAAAAATTAAAAAGTGGGACAAACATAATTGTCAAAATTAATTAAAAGCTTTCTCAGTACTTAGAAAACATTGGAGTGAGATAAAAATATATTTTGGGCTGAGATGAATCTGTTTCATTTATTAATCACATTATTTAGTATAGGGACACATTTTTAAGTAAAGAATAGCTATAGAAAAATAGGGAAAATAATTATGAAATAGTTTACATCAGAGGCCAAGGTCAAAATATGTTATTCAATTATTTAGGACCAATACCTATACTGTTTAGATGATGTGTATTACTAATTTCATAATAAAATACACAATTATGCATAGGAATATAAATCTGAAAATATAGCAACTAGTAAATGATAAATGGAGTTTTTAAAATTCAAATAGTTCGGTTTAGGGTTGATAGAAATTATGAAGGCACATATGGAGAAGAAAAATACTTTTCGTACATACTTAGTAGTTTAATATAAGGAATTTATTTAAAACTGAAACACACACACACATATATATATATAGTATGTAAGTATAAATATGAACACCAAAGTAGGAATCATACACATATAAATAAAAGTGTGTGCAAGCCACAGATCAACACACAAAGTAACCACAACACATATAATGGGGAATGAATTTCATAAATATGAATGTGTGGTTTGTATGAAGTAAGAAGTGTGAACTATGTCTTATGATTGTTGTTTTTCTTTTGCTATGTGTGATGGTATGAAGTAGAACCTGTTCAAGAGCAAGTTATTCCTTTCCAAGATCAGGACTACCCATTTCAAGAGCAGAAAGAAGGAGGCATGTGTCCTTGACCACTTTGATCCTATGATAGGATGTGTAGATAGAATTATTTGCATTGTCAAATGAAATATGAAACCCATGGTAGGAAAGTTTCCCTAGAATTGTATTACCTTGTTTCCTTGAAGCTTGGGTTGGGATTTATTTTGTCATGTCATTTATTTACATGCATATGCTTAGCCATGCTTAGAATGGGATATTTGGGATATGAGATCATCAGTTTATTTTACCATACTCTTGAATGAGCTATTGTGAGTTATGTAGAGGTAGGGATCAAGGCAAGTTGGATGTTTTGGTTGTGTGCTGGGTGCACGAGACTTGGGTTTGTGTTTAGTACTTGTCTGGATCCTAAGGACCGGTTCATGGAGCATGTAACCCGGCTTTACAGTGCCAACCACATGCTGAGATGGGGCAGCTTGGCCAATTAATTAGGTGTATCTCCGGCGTAGTATGGGTGTGTTGGATGGTGCGGGGAATAGGTGTCAGCTGGACTACCATATGAACCGCAAGGCTCAAGAGGGGGCCACTGCAGCGGGGTTGGAGCCTCTTGTATGCTGTTAGGGGTGAAACCTCAGTGGGCCCACGCTCGTCGGGAATCCCTTTGTAAAGGCTTCGTAGTGATCTCCTGGCTACACACCTGGGAAGTGTGAATGTGGATCGTAGCCACTGGCATAATGGAGGTTCTTTTAGTCCACCCGGCAACGGGGGATGAAATCACTACTTGTGGGTACAGTGGTACAAACTCTGCAGAGTCAAAACTGTCTTGACAGCCGTGCTCACGGTTAAGAGCGGCCTTGACTTATTCATGATTAGAGGATTGATGGTTTTGGAAGTTAAGCGGGGAGCTTAACATTGGAAATGATGTTATGGTTATTGGATTATGATGATGGGATGGGAGATTGGGACCATTTCACCTGGGTAGTAATGTAGGTGCTTAATAAGCTAAGGTGATAGGTATTAATTGCGTAGTGCTTTAACCATGAGTTCAATCTCTCCTTGTTCTAGCCATGCATGATATAATTTTCCCACACTTGCTGAGTACCATTGGTACTCAACCTTGCATATTTGTTGGTTTATATTGCTGCTCAGGTCAAGATAATGAGGTGGTGTATAATGACCAAGATTTTGGACCCGAGGAAGGTTTCTAGGTTCATGGAGACCCCCGGGCAACGCCTGTGATGGAGCCCTAAAGAATAATATTCCGCTGCTAGTTTATTTACTTGTGATGAACTTATTATTGTCCATCGAGACATTTACTATGTAAGACTTACTTATATTCGACACCTGGCTTGTAATAAATGATGCTTCACTATTTGTCATCACATGTATGAGAAAATGATCCTGGCATACATGTGATATTCACTTGGTTGTTCTTCAGAAAAACCGGGTGTGACACCAGCCCCGCAACACCGAAGCCCCTAGCCTGTGGCGCGCACAATTTGGCAAACGGCGCCAAGAAACAGAGCTCCCCGGCGGAAGCCAACTCGGGTCACCGTGGGCAGCGAGCTACGGCTCTCCTCACAATCCCGCTTCAACACGAAAAAGGTGCGCTATGATCCCTAGTTCGTGTAGCTGCAAACCGTGTAGCGTTTGATCGACCGAGCTCAAAGAATTTCCAAAGTTCCTGAAGAACGATGCTTGGGGTTAGGGGTCGGTCTAACCCGAAATTCTAGCGGCACAGGCCACCCAAGCTCGGGCGAGCTTGCACGCAGCCCCTATACCTCGCAGAGGTCCTCCTCGAAGAAGAACCGAGCGAAAAGACATAGGATCGACCGAGTTATAGCTGATTTTCGTGCCGCCCTGCAGAAATCGCCTCGGGTTGCCGTGGAGCTCTATGCTGCCGGCCTTTTCACGAGGTTTGGCGCCCATTTCCAACACCCTCAAGCTCCCACGGTACTCTCCGTGCCTTTCCTGACCCTTTTGATGCCGTGTAGGCGACTTCCGAGTTCACCGGAACCCTAAGGGTTGCTGACCCCGGTGCGCAAGGTTTTCCGGCGATCTATGGCCGCCGGCGAGCCTCCCAACGTATTCAGCAGGTCAGAATATGGAGGGGCGGTGAGCAGGGGGCCAGGAGGTGGCCGGTAAGGTCGTTCCGGCGACGCTCGTCGGAGGGCGCCGCCGCGGGTTCTGTTCGGCCGGAGGTAGAAGACGACCCGGTGGGTCCCGCCTGTCAGCGACGGTTTTTCAATTTTCTGATCGGCTGTGGCGCGGGAATCTGGTGTGGCGGCGCGGGAAATACCCAGTAGCCCCGTGTGGCTTGCCTCGGCGAGTGACACCTGTCCCCTGAACCCACTGACAGCATTTGAACATTTTGGGGAATTTCAGTTTTCAGTTCAAACTTTGAATAGCTACAACTTTGGGTAGGAGAATCCAAAAATTGTGAAACAAATTTTGTTGGATTCCTCTGATAGAGTACTATCCAAATGTAGAACCCAATTTGTATGAAACCTTTTATTTAATTCTGTAAAATCTTTAAAGCTTTTTGGCAAAAGAATTTTAGAGGGAGTTTGGTTAATCCAAAAATCTTCAATTTTGTCAGAAAAGTCTTTAGCGTATTAGTGAGTACCTGTAAAAGTTTCAGCTCAATTGGAGTTGATTTGATCAGGGCAATTCACAATTTAAAGTGCTGCACCCAAATTAAATACAGAAACATTTTAGGGAATTCCCAGAACTTAGAAATTCATTACTGGGAGATTCTTAGCTCCAAAAATCCTAGAAAAATTCATGCAATATCTATGAACTATAACGAAAATTGTAGTTCACTAAGTTTGGCATGAACCTGGGTGTGATCTCAGAATTAATTCTTCTTTGCTTAATTGCTTAGAAAATTTTTCTGAACAAGCCACTCAATGAAAAGTGCTAATTCTTGGTCCAGAGGGTTTTCTTGTGACAAGGAACTCACATGAAAATTCTCAGCTCCAGTGGAGCTCTGGATCACCCCTGTTCTGTTCAACCTCTTAAGGTGATCAATATAGAAGAGGGTGGGAAACCACTTAGCACTAATCATGTGTTTAGATCCAAACCTAAACCACTAGCACCAGTGTCATTTTTAATTCTTAAACGGAGTTCCAGTTTTTGAAAACTTGTTATTAGAACTTGTAGCAAAGTCTTTACAATTATAATTGTGCAAATGCATTACGTGTAGCATCTACGTGAAGGACTTCAAGTCATTGGAGTGGAGATCAAAGGAGGGAGGCAAGAGATCAATTCAAGTGGTCTCCACTAACTGCATATATATATAAGTCACCTGCAAAACAAAGGCAAGCCCCGGTTTGCATCAAATTACAAGTTTTTATTTGTATTCACTTCATTCGTCTAGCATTATATTTATTGCATTACATCTAGATGGTATGAAACTCCAAATGCATGACCCAAAAAACCCTGGAGTTTTGATGTAGGATACGTTATCAATTAATTATAACTGCTGATCTCAACAAAAGTGGATTAAAAGAAGCAAACCTCGAGTGGGCAGATTCCTACTCGTGAACAGGGATTTAGGGGGATCAATCGGAAGAGTTGGGAATTGATCCTCATAGTTGGAAATGGAGACCGGGCAGTGGATGGAAGGTCAAGGACGTGGTCCTGTGAGCCTAGTCTATGTCTGAGTCAATTAAGGCCCGTTCTCGTGTGCGGCCCGTTGGGCAAGTTTGAGTTGTGTACCGGATGCATGCTGGCTATATGGGACCCAGGAAACCGATGTAACATGTTAACCTGGGTGTCGAGGCATACCTCACCGTCTGATGCTGATACTGAAAGGATAGAGAAGTCGGCTCTACGAGGGTTTGCCGTAGAGAGACTTAATCCCAGTCGGTGGGACCAGTTCGACATTTGGGTGTCGTGTGAAAGGTGGCCACGTACGACGTCAGTGACCGTTGCTGTGTGCAACGTCGAGTACGGGCATACGTGTCGTGTCAGCCGGGTGTTTTTGATTGCAATCACCGTCGCTCGCGGAATGGACCGAGCATACATGTCCTCTGCGTCGTGACGTAGTAATAAACCGGGAAACATTTAACATGCTTCGTGGGTAATCCTCATAATGGAGATGAGGAACAATCAACACTTCACTAAATTTAATTTCCACCTTGGGCTAGTAGCGTCGAGGCAAAGCGTTTCTTGTTTGATAGTGTTGTCTCGACGTTAATGGCGTAAGGTTTGTATGAGTCTAGAATAGCTCACTAAAGTTACTTTCACCTCGGGCAAGTGACATCGGGACGAAGCGTTTCTTGTTTGATTGTGGAGTCTCGATGTAGGTTGCGCGAGGGCTATAAAAGTTGCTTAAAACTTGAAGTAAGGACTTTCCTTTAGCTCAAGTTCATCATTTGTGCTAACTTCAATAATCAGCCCTCTACTTTCATCATGTAGAGTTTCATGACTAGGATGACGGGTCAGTCTTGCTGAGCTTCGTGCTCATAGATACTACCTAAGTTGTTTTGCAGGTAATAACTGTAGGCTGATATGTACGGGTGCCCGGTGAGACTCGGAACTCCCCGAGTGGTGAACTCATGGCAACCCCTGCCGCTGCTATTATGACAGTGTTGCTAGCGAGAAGGTTCCGCGGGCTGGACACCTTCTCTGTTGCTTAGCATAGGTATGAGACGTGAGTTGTAATAGTCTTCCGCTGTAGAATATTTTGAGAAGTATTTGTAAAATTTACACTTTGTAAGCTTCCGCTTGATTTATGTAATATGATGCTTTATTATGTGTGCAGTTAGGTGCCGCATCGCACGGCACCACCCAATGCGATTCCCGGGCGAGGTGCCCCGTTACCGTGAGTGAACCGGGACGACGGGGTCCTCACAAGCTCCCACGTGCAAAGTTTGACAAGCAAATAACGAATAGAAATGGAGAATTTTGGATTCCCGTACCGGATGCTCGGGTTGAAGCCGCCGGAGAAAAACCTCGGAATTCCCTGTCGATAGCTCACGGCACGGCCTAAGCTTCAGGTGAGAGCAGCGCGGTGGCCGTGCGCTCCCGTTGCCGCCCTCGCTTGGCCGTGAAGACCGTTGTGGCAAGCTGCCCACGTGTGCCCGATCACTTCCTTGAACTTGGTCGCCGCGGCGGCGGTAGTTCTCGGGCACTGGAGGTCGTAGCTTTCTTGCTTTCGGTTCAGGGAGGTAGAGGCCGAGCTCGTGGCGATGTTCAGTAGCTCGGGGGAGGGATGGAGCAGTTGTCTTTGCCGTTCTTCCGATCGACTGAGCAGCGGAGGGGAGGAACGGCTCGGTTCAGTGCGCGTGCTCGCGAGGAGAGGAAAACAACCCGGTCTTCGCTCGGCTGAGGAGGTGATAACGCCAACAGAACCGCCTCTGGGCTCCCGAGCGTGGGGGATTGGAGCAGCTGGTGGCGCTGCCGAGCCCCCAGTGCCTCCATGGTGGGAGCTGCTCGTGGCTCACGCGAGCTGTTCGGTGCAATCTCCTGCCGAGGCATAGACTTAGTGTGCAAGGCAGCTCTTTAGCTCTATGACATGTGGGTCCCACTCCACATTGTTTTCCCAAATATCTTCTCATGCTGATCCTCTTAATTCCCTAAAATTCTGAGTTTAAAAGGGTGGCTAGAATTTGAATTCTCCAAATTCAGTTTGAATTTGCTTTCCAAATTTGAATTTGGTTGAAGTTTGCAAATTCTTCTCTCTAACTCCTTTTCGGGCCCACCCTACAAATGAAAAGTTGGTGATAAAACTTTTCCCAATAAACCCAACTATAGGTCTACATGTTTATTCAATGTTCTTGGTCACCACATGTGTGAACTTTGAATCTCAAATCTGATTTTTAAACTTACATGCAAAGAGTATTTATCTCCTTATTGGTTCAACACTTTTAAATAAAAGGTGAGCCTCATTTTGGATGGTCATCCATGTATTACTTTGCATGAAGAAAAGTTTTAGCAAGTCCCATTTTTCATGTCTTTACCACACATATGAACTCAAACCTTTGTTTTTATTCATACACATTTTTGGGACTTTTACACTAAGCCACATAGGAAGTCCGCAATCAAACAAGAAACGCATTCCTCTTATGTAACTTGCCTAAGGTTGAAAGGAACATTCATTTGCTCTAATCTAAAGAAATTCATTAACATTCAACATAAAACTTTCAAACAGCAACTTTTATCAATGACATCTAGCCTGTTCGTTCTACATCACGGTACAGTAAACAAGTGGTACTCATTGACCATGAGGGACGGCGATTATAATCGATTTACACCTGCAGGTTACCCGAATAACCCGTCACGTATGCCCGTACTCGATGTTGCCTACAACAACGATTCCAGACGTCGTACGCAACCACCTTTCACTCGTTAGCCAAGTGTTGAACCGGTCCTGTCATCCAGAGCAGGAGGTCTATACACGGAGTATCCTACGTGCCCACTAGACTATTTACATCTCGATGCTTTCAACCAACCCTCTGGACGACAAGCAATACGTCAACATATCGCTACCCGAATTACATCGGTTTCCTGGTGGCCATATAGCCGGTAAGTCTTTGGTACAGTTCTAGCTTTTTCAACAGGCCCGCACACGGCTCAGTCCTCAACCAACACAAGCAGAGTTATGGCACCCAGGCACCAAAGTCCTGCTGCCCTTACTCTCTGCTCGGTCTCATTTTCTTGCAATGTGGTTCATTGTCTATCTCTCTAACCGAGTAGTGTACCTCTAAGCCTATTCTCGTCAGTAGTTCCAACTACTCGACTTGTACCGAATCCTATACCATTTGAGCATTGCAGTGGCTACTCGAGGTTCAACTCCTAGACTAAATCCCCTGGTTTTCTTGGCTATGTATTTGGGTTTCAAATCAAGACTCTAATGCACATAGTATGTGTCGGCACCTGAGATATGGGGTACCCCCGCGCACAGGGGAAAATGCCTAAGGAACTCGCCCTTCTCCGCAGGGAGAGCTCCGAAGGCATCACGCGTCCGGCAGGGCCGGACCTCCCTCTCCTCAGAGGAGAGCTCCGGGCCGCCACGTGGCATACGGAGGCCGGACCTCCCCCTCTGCGGGAGAGAGGTCCGAAGGTGCCACGTATCTGGTGGGGCCGGACCTCCCTCTCCTCAGAGAGGAGCTCCGGACCCGCCACGTGGCCGACAGAAGCCGAACCTCCCCCTCCGCGGGGAGAGGTCCGGAGGCTCCACGTGCCCCGCGGGCCGGACCCTCCTCTCCTCTGAGAAGGGCTCCGGGCCAGCCACGTGGCCAGAAGAACGGCGCTGCCTGCCCCCGAGCAATAGGCAGCGGGCGTAATGACGCCCCATACCTTGCCCGTACAAGGTATTCAAGGCCCGCGTCTTCCCAAGACGCGGAGACGCAGAGCACGCCTCTGTCAGGTGCAGTTGCGTCCAGTCACATCACAGACTGGCGCGCGGTGTCAGAACCTGCCAGCCAATAAACACCGCGACAAGACATCCCATGCCACCTGCGCCGTCATCAACCACTACGACTAGCGTGCGGCATGGGCAGGGCGGCAAGACGGAGACTCGGAAGCCTTCGCCAGAGACAACTACCGGCATAACTGCAGTGTAAGGGCCTCAGTTTTTGACACTCATTTGCAGTGTTCATCACCACACCACACACCTCATTTGAGGAAGAATGATGAACACAAATGAAGAGCAAGTAACAATTATCAACATACTCATTAGAGAACAAACTTACACATTGCAAAAGGGGTATTTCCCACATGTGATATAGATGGGCTGGACATATGAAAACTCCTACACTTTGCTAAGGATGTCCATGCCAAGTTTCACCCAAATTCAAAACCTTTTTGAGGTCATCTTGGGTATAGATAGGAAAGGGGCAGTTTGAAAACATATTCAAATTCAAACTGTTTTTATGCCATGAATTTGAAAGTGGAAGGCATATTCTTACTCAGCACATTTTTGTGAGCTCACACACCAATTTTCACTCCATTTGGAGTTGATCTTGACATGAGCTAAGGGGGAGAAATTCAAACTTTATTTGAATTTCAAACTGAACTTGTGCTGAAATTCATTCAAACCAAACCTCATTTGAACTTTGATCAATTCAAATGGCTCTTGGGTGAATAATTTGAATTGCCAAGGGTAGAATAGGGTTCACTGTTTACCACAGCTGTTAGGAGTAAATTTCAGAGGTTAAAAGAGGGGTGGGACCCACATGTCAGCCTCTGCCTCAAAGCAAACCGACTGAAACACAGTTCAGTCGGTTCCCGGCTGCTGTGTGCGCGCGCCACCGAAGGGGGGCAGCCGGCGCCAGCTCCTGCTGCGCGCCCCAAGCCGGAGACCGGACCGCCGGGCTTTTTATTCCCTCCCCGGCGTGCTTCAGTCGCCATTTCCCCGAGCTGCCGACGTGCACGACCTGTTTTCCCACTGCCATCGCCGCCGCTCGAGCTCCTGCTTGATCAAGCCGATCGCAGCTCCCTCCTTCCACTCCAGGGCCCCAGCAAGGTACTAGAGACCTTCCTCCGTCCTCCCCATTGCTAGAAGTCGATTGAAACCGAGTGCTATCGGCTGTGCCGAAAGATAAAAATCGGAACTGGAAACCGCCGCAGCTCGGGCTCTCGTGGACAGCCCAACCTGGGCGTTGTCATGCCCGAGCCAAGGCACCCTTGGACGCGCAGGTGACCGGTGCTGCTCATCCCCGAGCCACAGCTCGAGTGGTTGCTCACCGGCGGCGAATTTCCACTTTTCCCCTTTCTGTGTGCAGAACGACCTTCGGGTACAATTCTGTTTAATTCGTGCTCTAGAAAGGATTAGAGGGCCTCAGGCCACTCCCACACGAGCTAGACACGGTAACGCACAAGTTGCCTTCACAACTCTGGGCCGGAGGACCTCTGTGCCCGGCGTAATTCAAGGTCTACTATTGGCGGAACGAACGGGGAGTATCGGGCGCACGGTGAGGACCTATTTCGGGCCTTCCCCGAGCTGCCTCGAGCTCATGTCGACCTTCTCTGAGGTCCACTGATGCTTCCCGACTGATTTCCCAAGTAGCTGAGGTACTAGGAGAGTCAGCCGACATGGCCGAAGTCATTCCGATATGGCGGCTCGTCGCCGACCATGCTCCGGCCGTTGTCATGAGCAGCTGACCCTCGGATCCTGTTCCCCAAGTAAAAGTAGGCAGGGGCGGCCAGAATCAAGAAGTTTGGAGCTGTACAGCAGCCAGCGGCGAGCTCTCCGGCGAGGTCCCTCGGCGGCGGAGCGCGGGTGTCGCGAGGTTGAAGAAGGGGGTGGACCCCAGCTGTCAGCGGCCGATATTTTGAATCGGGATCCGGCTGCGGCCGGGATCGGGTGTGCTGGCGCGTAAAATCATTGTGGGCCGCGGTGTGCCGTCGCCTCGGCGTGCGACGCGTGTCCCCTGGGCCCACGCGCGAGTTTAAACTTTTCCCCGATTTTCAGATTTCCTTCAAACTTCAAATCCTTATAACTTTGGCTAGAAAGCTCCAAATTGAGTGAACCAAATTTTGCTGGATTCAGCTCTCTGAGTACTTTCCAGAAAATCAAGTTTCACTTCATGAAATTCCTTAATTCTCCAGAATTAATTCCTTAAAGTTTAAACTGTTAGGAATTTTAACTGGAGAATCCTTTGGAGGAAAATCCTGAAATTTTGCTGAGATGTTCACCAAAATATCCTTGAACTACCATAAAAATGTCAGAACCATTTGAGCTCATTTAGTCCACCTAATGGTGTGATTAGTAAAACTGTTCCAGAGAAAATAGAAAATGTTCAGAAACATTTTCAGAATTTTCTCTGAAATTGTTTAGCTCATATCTTTAGTTAGAAACTTCCAAATTAAGTGAGACCAACTCCATTAGAACCCTCTGAAAATCTAGTTTTCAGAAAGTCATAGTTTGTCTCATGAAAATTCCTAGAACACCCTAAGAGTTCCAATTAAGGTCAAGGACATAATTAATTGTGGAGGGCTCAAATGAGCTTCACTGCAACTAAAACTCGCGTGCAGAGACCTCTTGCTCGGGACGATGGGACCGGTTCAATATTTGGCTAACGGGTGAAAGGTAGTCGCGTACGGCGTCCGTGATAGTTGTTGTAGGCAACATCGAGTACGGGCGTACGTGACGGGTTGTTCGGGTAACCCTGCAGGTGTAAATCGATTATAATCGCCGTCCCTCGCGGTCAGTGAGTACCACTTGTTCACTGTACCGTGACGTAGAATGAACAGGCTAGTTACATGTTAAAATGTTGCTGATTGAAAGATGGACATTGATTGTTAATGATATGCTGTAGCTTAGAGCTAACTAAAGTTCTTTTCAACTTTGGGCAAAGTACATGAGAGAAATGCGTTTCTTGTTTGATTGCGGCTCTCTCATGTACCTTCGCGTAAGGTTCTCCACAACCTGCTGCTAAAACTTGAAAGTAAGGTTCTACTAATTAGGCGAGTCCTTGCAAATGATTTTTACCTCATGCAACCCATTACCCTCATGTAGAAGTTCCATGTTTAGGTGAGACGGGTCAGACTTGCTGAGCCTTCGTGCTCACTGCTTGTGTTTGAAGCTTTTGCAGGGTTCTATGAGGAAGGGACTCCCGAAGAGGAGACGGAACCCCAGGAGGGGAACCCCGTCGAGTGGGAGTCGTGCACGCCGCAGAGTTAGTGTGCGTGTGTGCTAGCAAGGACACGTTCAAGGGCTGAACGTGTACTTGATGCTTAGTCTACGCCCGCGAGTGTGGACTAAACTTATTTTGATGTAAACATGTTCATATAACTGTTTATGTAATAAAACTTTCGCTTCCGCTTTGCACCTTTGACGTGTGTTATACGGTGCTGTGCAACGCAGCACCCCTCAGCGTGATCCTGGCTCGACAGGACCAATGGGGTCGTGTCAGCGTGGTATCAGAGCTCGCTTGAGGTTTAACACAGTACAAAGGTCTTCTTTTTCAAAAATCCAGTGAGGAACGAGTTAGTAGCCCGTATAAGGATGTTATTAGTATATAGAAAGTGGCTTGTTAACCTATTTGTTATGTCGGATAATCGTGCATCTCGGGACGTTCATGTCTTGGGGGGTGCACGTAAGCGCTGTCCACCAGTGCGCACAAGCTGAAGGGTGGAGCCCCACGGGTGGCAGGTAACCCGACCCGCTTTAGTATCCTCTACGACTCTTCATGTCGTTTGGGGTATTCGAGCAACGTCTGTACCTGGCGTGCGTGGTGCAACATGGGAGACCCCGTCACGTGGTCTGAAACGTGAACACGTAACTCAAGGCGTGTTTGGCTTGAGAACATCCGGGCGAGTGATGACGGCCGGGTGTACCAACTGTATGGATTCCGGGCTCGGTGTGCAGCCGAGTCTGATGATTGGTTGAATTTCTGCAGGTAGCCTTACCACGAAACGGTAGACGTATAGCATCCGTGTGCGAGTGACGAGTAGTGCCACTGAACTAACGAAGCCGGCTAAGTCCGGTATAGGTTTTTCCTTTGTGAGGACGTAGTACCGACATAATCTGGTGACGCCTCGACGTCACATCCAATTAAATGAACAACTTCATTTAAAAACTTGAAGGTTTTTGATCCAAAGTAGTAAAACTTGATGTAACTCCTTCCCTTATACAGGATATTCAAAGTTAACAAGTTTTCAACTTATAGGATGTTAAGGACAGAGCACTCTGTTTTCAGCTGAATCAAGGCTGAAGATAATCAGAGGTTAGAGGTTGAGTTCTTTCGAGGTTGGGGTCGTATGATACATTTCTGGAAAGCGTTGGAAGAGCCTTACAACTCTTCTGTTGAGGTCCAGAGGTGTTTCATCCCTTAACCACTCGAAAAATGCAGTAGAGTTGAAACTGTCCAGAAAACAGGACGGAGCAAAGACTCTCTGTAGACTCTCTGTAAATTAAGCATAACTTCCTGCATAAAAATCCAAAAAAAGAAAATGAGGTAGTTCTGGAAAGCTTATGAGATGGGTTACATCTTTGTGACAGAAAGTTTTGTCAGATTAGGAACAGAATTAACTGAGATTGTTGGATCAAATCAGTACCTAAGGCAGGGAGGTGCTGTCCAATTGTTTCCAGAAATTCTGTTAACTTTGACATCTCATAACTTTTGAACCAGGACAGATCTTAGGCCAACCAAATACTTTCTGGAAAGCTATTGAAGTTAACTTTAACTTTGATGTTGAGCTCCAGGACTGGTTTTGCTTTTAACCTGGCCTAAATCAGATTGATATGGAAACTGGTCAGGGCTGTCATGGTAACAACAGATCAGCAGTCAAATTGTTTAGAAATTTGAACTATGTTTCCAAGTGTTATGGGTTCAATGACATATCTTATGTTATAACTCAAGGGTTTACTGTTTAAATAAATATTTGACATTTCTCAAATATATTTTTACAGATGGCAGCAGATAAACGGTTGGAGAACGGGTGGGTAGTTTCCCACTGTTCTGACCGTAGCGGCTACCCGGAAGCATTGTGGCAAATGCTCCAATACTTCGGGTACAACCAGATGCCGCAATACTTCGCCAAGGAGGAAGGCGAAGAGGGGAGCAAGACGTGGATGATCCATGTCGAGGTTCCCGCAGGACCTACGCCACCCGGTTGGGTGCCATTCACCGTCACGCTGAGAGGAAGACAACCGGAAGGGATGTGGCAAGTGGCAGCCCGTGACACTATGTCACGTTTCTGCCAACTACACGTGCAGGCTATGGAGGGAACTCCATACGCACTCGTTCCGGTGGAGGGACGAGCTCAGCATGTGTGGGAAGAAAGGTACCTGGAGGCAACAGACCCGACTTGCCCAAGGTACAACCCCGCGGAGGCAAACCTCAGCCTCCAAATGAGGGCGGGAAACGCTGTGATGGACAGCCAAGCTGTTCATGCGGAGCATCTCGCCACCAAGCTCAAGGAGAGCACAAGCCATGGAGATCATTTCGAGAGTGCTCACAGTGCACTCCGCAATGTGCTCCTTCCGACGATCAAGCGACTGAATGAACAACACAATCAGTTGCGTCGTCTGAAGAAGGCAAAGAAGAAGGGCCGTGTTGACATCGCGGCGTTGCAAGAGCTGGTGCAGACCCTAACCCAGCAGAATGAGGACCTTGCTCAAGAGCGGGACGACGCTATTGAGGAAGGACAAGGCTGGGAAGAGGACTACAACCAGGCTATGGACGAGGTGCACGGTTCTCACTCATTATTTCTGGACAGTCCAGACATAAAACTTCCAAGTGTCTATCAAGCCACAACCATTAGATTGGAAGACATTCCAGTGGTCCGAGAGTTCCCTGATGTATTCCCGGACGATTTGCCGGGGATGCCACCCGATAGAGAGGTGGAGTTCAAGATTGAACTTGCACCAGGAACCATGCCAATATCCCGAAGGCCGTACAAGATGGCGCCCAAGGAGTTGGCTGAACTGAAGACGCAGCTCACGGACCTTCTGGAGAAGGGTTTTATTAGGCCGAGCTCCTCGCCATGGGGCTGTTCGGCATTATTTGTCAAAAAGAAGGATGAAACGTTGCGGCTTTGCATGGACTACCGTCCATTAAATGCCGTAACCATCAAGAACAAGTACCCGTTGCCACGGATCGACATGTTGTTTGATCAATTGGTCGAAGCAAAGATCTTTTCCAAGATGGATTTAAGATCCGGGTACCATCAGATTAAGATAAGGGCGGAGGACATTCCAAAGACAGCTTTCTCGACAAAGTACGGACTTTATGAGTACCTGGTCATGTCCTTTGGCCTCACCAATGCTCCAGCTCACTTCATGTACTTAATGAACTCGGTGTTCATGCCGGAGCTGGACAAGTTTGTCGTGGTCTTCATCGATGACATCCTGGTATACTCCAAGTCGGAGGAAGATCACAAGAAACATCTGCGTATAGTCTTGCAACGGCTGCGGGATCACAAGTTATACGCAAAGTTCAGCAAATGCGAGTTTTGGATATCGCAAGTGCCTTTCCTCGGGCATATCATCTCAGCGGAGGGTATCGCTGTGGACCCGAGCAAGATCACGCAAGTGCTAAATTGGAAATCCCCGAGAACTGTTCATGAGGTACGGAGTTTCCTCGGACTCGCGGGATATTATCGGAGGTTCATTCTGAACTTCTCGAAGATTGCCAAGCCAATGACAGAGCTGCTAAAGAAGGCTACCAAATATGTTTGAAGTCCAGCATGTGAAGCAGCATTCAAGGCTTTAGTCAAGCACCTGACATCAGCACCGGTTTTGGCGCAGCCAGACACAACAAAACCGTTCGATGTGTACTGCGATGCATCCGGCATTGGGCTCGGATGTGTGCTGATGCAAGACCGAAGAGTGGTCGCGTATGGATCACGGCAGCTTAGGAACCATGAGCAAAATTATCCAACTCACGACTTGGAGCTCGCTGCCGTGGTACTTGCACTGAAGATGTGGAGGCACTACCTACTCGGTAACCTCGTACATTTATATACCGACCACAAAAGCCTCAAGTACATATTCACTCAGAAGGAGTTGAACATGAGGCAACGAAGATGGTTAGAACTGATAAAAGATTACGAAATAGAGATCCATTATCATCCGGGCAAGGCAAACGTTGTGGCAGATGCGCTAAGCCGCAAGTCACACGTCAATAATCTGACCATCACACCGTTGGAAGAGAGCGAACCACCACTACATGTGATTCCACACGGAGCTCTCTACAACCTAGCTTTGATCCCCACCATCCGTGAAGAGATAGCGGCAGCCCAGAAGAATGACAAGGGCATGTCACATTTGCGGAGACGTGTAGACAGTGGGGAGTTGAAATGTTTCCGGAAGGACGGAGACGGCGTCCTATGGTTCAAGAACCGGATCGTCGTACCCCGAAACCCGGAGTTACGGAAGAAAATCTTTGATGAGGCTCACTTATCAAAGTTTTCTATTCACCCCGGCAGCAACAAAATGTATCAAGAACTCAGAAGAAAGTTTTGGTGGACACGGATGAAGCGAGAGACTGCAAAATACGTGTCCGAGTGTGATACATGTCGAAGGGTGAAGGCAGACCACATGCGGAAACCGGGACTGCTGCAACCACTGGGCGTTCCTGCCTGGAAGTGGGAAGACGTGAGCATGGATTTCATTGTCGGTTTACCCACCACCTTACAGAAACATGATTCTGTGTGGGTAATCATCGATCGGCTCACCAAAGTTGCCCATTTCATCCCGGTCAACACCAACTACAACGCCAAGAAGTACGCTGAACTGTACATCTCACGGATCCTATGCTTATACGGCGTACCCCGTACCATCATATCGGACCGGGGCACTTTATTTGTGTCCCGTTTTTGGGAGCAGCTACACGCTGCCTTGGGGACGAAGCTGATCCGTAGTTCAGCCTACCACCCGCAGACAGATGGGCAAACTGAGCGGGTAAATCAAATCCTAGAAGACATGTTACGAGCTTGCGCTATCGACCACGGCAGGAATTGGGATGATCACTTGCCGTTAGCCGAGTTCTCGTACAACAACGGGTACCAAGCCAGCATCAAGATGGCGCCCTACGAGGCGCTATACGGCAGAAAATGCCGCACACCACTGAACTGGTGTGAGTCTGGCGAGAGGGTTACCTTCGGGATTGACCTTGTCAACAACGCGGAAGAAAAGGTTCGACTGATTCAAGCGAACCTAAGAGCTGCTCAATCCCGACAGAAACAGTATGCGGACCGGAGAAGGCGCCCATTACAATTCGAAGTTGGGGATCACGTATATCTACGGGTGTCCCCAATGAAGGGCGTAAACAGATTTGGGGTGAGAGGAAAGTTGGCACCCCGATTCATCGGTCCATTTCAGATTACCGAAAGATGTGGATCGGTGGCGTACCGGCTAAAATTACCAGAAGCACTTTCCGGTGTGCACGACGTCTTTCACGTTTCCCAGCTGAGGAAGTGTCTCAAGCTATCAACTACAGTTCAGCTGGAAGACATTGAAGAACTGCAACCGGATCTCACCTATCGGGAGGAACCGGTGCAGATTATTGATGAAAAGGCCCGAACCACACGCAACCGTACGTTGTGGTTCTACAAGGTTCTGTGGAGTAATCACTCCATGGACGAAGCGACATGGGAGAGCGAAGAATTCCTTCGCACTAACTACCCCGACTTTCTCACGTCGCATATCCGGTAATTTTCCACCGTCCTCTCTCTCATTTTCACCTTATAATCTCGGGACGAGATTCTTTTAAGGGGGAAGGAATGTAAGGGCCTCAGTTTTTGACACTCATTTGCAGTGTTCATCACCACACCACACACCTCATTTGAGGAAGAATGATGAACACAAATGAAGAGCAAGTAACAATTATCAACATACTCATTAGAGAACAAACTTACACATTGCAAAAGGGGTATTTCCCACATGTGATATAGATGGGCTGGACATATGAAAACTCCTACACTTTGCTAAGGATGTCCATGCCAAGTTTCACCCAAATTCAAAACCTTTTTGAGGTCATCTTGGGTATAGATAGGAAAGGGGCAGTTTGAAAACATATTCAAATTCAAACTGTTTTTATGCCATGAATTTGAAAGTGGAAGGCATATTTTTACTCAGCACATTTTTGTGAGCTCACACACCAATTTTCACTCCATTTGGAGTTGATCTTGACATGAGCTAAGGGGGAGAAATTCAAACTTTATTTGAATTTCAAACTGAACTTGTGCTGAAATTCATTCAAAACAAACCTCATTTGAACTTTGATCAATTCAAATGGCTCTTGGGTGAATAATTTGAATTGCCAAGGGTAGAATAGGGTTCACTGTTTACCACAGCTGTTAGGAGTAAATTTCAGAGGTTAAAAGAGGGGTGGGACCCACATGTCAGCCTCTGCCTCAAAGCAAACCGACTGAAACACAGTTCAGTCGGTTCCCGGCTGCTGTGTGCGCGCGCCACCGAAGGGGGGCAGCCGGCGCCAGCTCCTGCTGCGCGCCCCAAGCCGGAGACCGGACCGCCGGGCTATTTATTCCCTCCCCGGCGTGCTTCAGTCGCCATTTCCCCGAGCTGCCGACGTGCACGACCTGTTTTCCCACTGCCATCGCCGCCGCTCGAGCTCCTGCTTGATCAAGCCGATCGCAGCTCCCTCCTTCCACTCCAGGGTCCCAGCAAGGTACTAGAGACCTTCCTACGTCCTCCCCATTGCTAGAAGTCGATTGAAACCGAGTGCTATCGGCTGTGCCGAAAGATAAAAATCGGAACTGGAAACCGCCGCACCTCGGGCTCTCGTGGACAGCCCAACCTGGGCGTTGTCATGCCCGAGCCAAGGCACCCTTGGACGCGCAGGTGACCGGTGCTGCTCATCCCCGATCCACAGCTCGAGTGGTTGCTCACCGGCGGCGAATTTCCACTTTTCCCCTTTCTGTGTGCAGAACGACCTTCGGGTACGATTCTGTTTAATTCGTGCTCTAGAAAGGATTAGAGGGCCTCAGGCCACTCCCACACGAGCTAGACACGGTAACGCACAAGTTGCCTTCACAACTCTGGGCCGGAGGACCTCTGTGCCCGGCGTAATTCAAGGTCTACTATTGGCGGAACGAACGGGGAGTATCGGGCGCACGGTGAGGACCTATTTCGGGCCTTCCCCGAGCTGCCTCGAGCTCATGTCGACCTTCTCTGAGGTCCACTGATGCTTCCCGACCGATTTCCCAAGTAGCTGAGGTACTAGGAGAGTCAGCCGACATGGCCGAAGTCATTCCGATATGGCGGCTCGTCGCCGACCATGCTCCGGCCGTTGTCATGAGCAGCTGACCCTCGGATCCTGTTCCCCAAGTAAAAGTAGGCAGGGGCGGCCAGAATCAAGAAGTTTGGAGCTGTACAGCAGCCAGCGGCGAGCTCTCCGGCGAGGTCCCTCGGCGGCGGAGCGCGGGTGTCGCGAGGTTGAAGAAGGGGGTGGACCCCAGCTGTCAGCGGCCGATATTTTGAATCGGGATCCGGCTGCGGCCGGGATCGGGTGTGCTGGCGCGTAAAATCATTGTGGGCCGCGGTGTGCCGTCGCCTCGGCGTGCGACGCGTGTCCCCTGGGCCCACGCGCGAGTTTAAACTTTTCCCCGATTTTCAGATTTCCTTCAAACTTCAAATCCTTATAACTTTGGCTAGAAAGCTCCAAATTGAGTGAACCAAATTTTGCTGGATTCAGCTCTCTGAGTACTTTCCAGAAAATCAAGTTTCACTTCATGAAATTCCTTAATTCTCCAGATTTAATTCCTTAAAATTTAAACTGTTAGGAATTTTAACTGGAGAATCCTTTGGAGGAAAATCCTGAAATTTTGCTGAGATGTTCACCAAAATATCCTTGAACTACCATAAAAATGTCAGAACCATTTGAGCTCATTTAGTCCACCTAATGGTGTGATTAGTAAAACTGTTCCAGAGAAAATAGAAAATGTTCAGAAACATTTTCAGAATTTTCTCTGAAATTGTTTAGCTCATATCTTTAGTTAGAAACTTCCAAATTAAGTGAGACCAACTCCATTAGAACCCTCTGAAAATCTAGTTTTCAGAAAGTCATAGTTTGTCTCATGAAAATTCCTAGAACACCCTAAGAGTTCCAATTAAGGTCAAGGACATAATTAATTGTGGAGGGCTCAAATGAGCTTCACTGCAACTAAAACTTGACCAAGTCTTTATTTAGGTTGTAACCAAGCCACAGTAAAAGTTTCACAATCATTAGGTCTGTCTAGCAAGGGTTATAGACTTCACAACTTCAAAGTTAATACAAATGCATTTAATTAATACATACATTGTTCTTATCATGTAGTCGCTAAGGTCGAGGAGGAACCCGAAGTCCTAGACTTCGTTACTCCAGAGGAACAGCTAGCCTACGACCAAGAGCAGCAAGGCAAGCCCCGGTTTGCATTAACCTTTTTACAAATGTTTATTGTTTTGAGCACATCTTTGAATATTGTTCTTTGCATTAGAGTCTTGATTGGAAACCCAACTGCATAGCCAAGAAAACCATGGGTTGGGTTTAGGATTGAAAACCTCGTTAGCCACTGCATTGCTAGGATAGAGTAGGATTCGGTACAAGTCGAGTAGTTGGAACTACTCGCGAGAATAGGCTAGAGGCACATTGCTCGGGTAGAGATAGCACATGATACACATGGCAAGAAAATGAGACCGAGCGGAGAGTAAGGGCAGCAGGACTTTGGGGCCTGTGTGCTGTAGCTCCGCTTGTGTCGATTGAGGACCGAGCCGTGTGCGGGCCTGTTGAACAAGCTAGAACAGTACCGAAGACCTACCGGCTATATGGGAACCGGGAAACTGATGTAACTCGGGTAGCTGGGTATTGAGGCATTGCCCGTCGTTCAGAGGGTAGGTTGAGAGCTCGAGGTGTAAATAAGCTGGCGGCACAGAGATGCGCGTGCAGGGACCTCTTGCTCGGGACGATGGGACCGGTTCAATATTTGGCTAACGGGTGAAAGGTAGTCGCGTACGGCGTCCGTGATAGTTGTTGTAGGCAACATCGAGTACGGGCGTACGTGACGGGTTGTTCGGGTAACCCTGCAGGTGTAAATCGATTATAATCGCCGTCCCTCGCGGTCAGTGAGTACCACTTGTTCACTGTACCGTGACGTAGAATGAACAGGCTAGTTACATGTTAAAATGTTGCTGATTGAAAGATGGACATTGATTGTTAATGATATGCTGTAGCTTAGAGCTAACTAAAGTTCTTTTCAACTTTGGGCAAAGTACATGAGAGAAATGCGTTTCTTGTTTGATTGCGGCTCTCTCATGTACCTTCGCGTAAGGTTCTCCACAACCTGCTGCTAAAACTTGAAAGTAAGGTTCTACTAATTAGGCGAGTCCTTGCAAATGATTTTTACCTCATGCAACCCATTACCCTCATGTAGAAGTTCCATGTTTAGGTGAGACGGGTCAGACTTGCTGAGCCTTCGTGCTCACTGCTTGTGTTTGAAGCTTTTGCAGGGTTCTATGAGGAAGGGACTCCCGAAGAGGAGACGGAACCCCAGGAGGGGAACCCCGTCGAGTGGGAGTCGTGCACGCCGCAGAGTTAGTGTGCGTGTGTGCTAGCAAGGACACGTTCAAGGGCTGAACGTGTACTTGATGCTTAGTCTACGCCCGCGAGTGTGGACTAAACTTATTTTGATGTAAACATGTTCATATAACTGTTTATGTAATAAAACTTTCGCTTCCGCTTTGCACCTTTGACGTGTGTTATACGGTGCTGTGCAACGCAGCACCCCTCAGCGTGATCCTGGCTCGACAGGACCAATGGGGTCGTGTCAGCGTGGTATCAGAGCTCGCTTGAGGTTTAACACAGTACAAAGGTCTTCTTTTTCAAAAATCCAGTGAGGAACGAGTTAGTAGCCCGTATAAGGATGTTATTAGTATATAGAAAGTGGCTTGTTAACCTATTTGTTATGTCGGATAATCGTGCATCTCGGGACGTTCATGTCTTGGGGGGTGCACGTAAGCGCTGTCCACCAGTGCGCACAAGCTGAAGGGTGGAGCCCCACGGGTGGCAGGTAACCCGACCCGCTTTAGTATCCTCTACGACTCTTCATGTCGTTTGGGGTATTCGAGCAACGTCTGTACCTGGCGTGCGTGGTGCAACATGGGAGACCCCGTCACGTGGTCTGAAACGTGAACACGTAACTCAAGGCGTGTTTGGCTTGAGAACATCCGGGCGAGTGATGACGGCCGGGTGTACCAACTGTATGGATTCCGGGCTCGGTGTGCAGCCGAGTCTGATGATTGGTTGAATTTCTGCAGGTAGCCTTACCACGAAACGGTAGACGTATAGCATCCGTGTGCGAGTGACGAGTAGTGCCACTGAACTAACGAAGCCGGCTAAGTCCGGTATAGGTTTTTCCTTTGTGAGGACGTAGTACCGACATAATCTGGTGACGCCTCGACGTCACATCCAATTAAATGAACAACTTCATTTAAAAACTTGAAGGTTTTTGATCCAAAGTAGTAAAACTTGATGTAACTCCTTCCCTTATACAGGATATTCAAAGTTAACAAGTTTTCAACTTATAGGATGTTAAGGACAGAGCACTCTGTTTTCAGCTGAATCAAGGCTGAAGATAATCAGAGGTTAGAGGTTGAGTTCTTTCGAGGTTGGGGTCGTATGATACATTTCTGGAAAGCGTTGGAAGAGCCTTACAACTCTTCTGTTGAGGTCCAGAGGTGTTTCATCCCTTAACCACTCGAAAAATGCAGTAGAGTTGAAACTGTCCAGAAAACAGGACGGAGCAAAGACTCTCTGTAGACTCTCTGTAAATTAAGCATAACTTCCTGCATAAAAATCCAAAAAAAGAAAATGAGGTAGTTCTGGAAAGCTTATGAGATGGGTTACATCTTTGTGACAGAAAGTTTTGTCAGATTAGGAACAGAATTAACTGAGATTGTTGGATCAAATCAGTACCTAAGGCAGGGAGGTGCTGTCCAATTGTTTCCAGAAATTCTGTTAACTTTGACATCTCATAACTTTTGAACCAGGACAGATCTTAGGCCAACCAAATACTTTCTGGAAAGCTATTGAAGTTAACTTTAACTTTGATGTTGAGCTCCAGGACTGGTTTTGCTTTTAACCTGGCCTAAATCAGATTGATATGGAAACTGGTCAGGGCTGTCATGGTAACAACAGATCAGCAGTCAAATTGTTTAGAAATTTGAACTATGTTTCCAAGTGTTATGGGTTCAATGACATATCTTATGTTATAACTCAAGGGTTTACTGTTTAAATAAATATTTGACATTTCTCAAATATATTTTTACAGATGGCAGCAGATAAACGGTTGGAGAACGGGTGGGTAGTTTCCCACTGTTCTGACCGTAGCGGCTACCCGGAAGCATTGTGGCAAATGCTCCAATACTTCGGGTACAACCAGATGCCGCAATACTTCGCCAAGGAGGAAGGCGAAGAGGGGAGCAAGACGTGGATGATCCATGTCGAGGTTCCCGCAGGACCTACGCCACCCGGTTGGGTGCCATTCACCGTCACGCTGAGAGGAAGACAACCGGAAGGGATGTGGCAAGTGGCAGCCCGTGACACTATGTCACGTTTCTGCCAACTACACGTGCAGGCTATGGAGGGAACTCCATACGCACTCGTTCCGGTGGAGGGACGAGCTCAGCATGTGTGGGAAGAAAGGTACCTGGAGGCAACAGACCCGACTTGCCCAAGGTACAACCCCGCGGAGGCAAACCTCAGCCTCCAAATGAGGGCGGGAAACGCTGTGATGGACAGCCAAGCTGTTCATGCGGAGCATCTCGCCACCAAGCTCAAGGAGAGCACAAGCCATGGAGATCATTTCGAGAGTGCTCACAGTGCACTCCGCAATGTGCTCCTTCCGACGATCAAGCGACTGAATGAACAACACAATCAGTTGCGTCGTCTGAAGAAGGCAAAGAAGAAGGGCCGTGTTGACATCGCGGCGTTGCAAGAGCTGGTGCAGACCCTAACCCAGCAGAATGAGGACCTTGCTCAAGAGCGGGACGACGCTATTGAGGAAGGACAAGGCTGGGAAGAGGACTACAACCAGGCTATGGACGAGGTGCACGGTTCTCACTCATTATTTCTGGACAGTCCAGACATAAAACTTCCAAGTGTCTATCAAGCCACAACCATTAGATTGGAAGACATTCCAGTGGTCCGAGAGTTCCCTGATGTATTCCCGGACGATTTGCCGGGGATGCCACCCGATAGAGAGGTGGAGTTCAAGATTGAACTTGCACCAGGAACCATGCCAATATCCCGAAGGCCGTACAAGATGGCGCCCAAGGAGTTGGCTGAACTGAAGACGCAGCTCACGGACCTTCTGGAGAAGGGTTTTATTAGGCCGAGCTCCTCGCCATGGGGCTGTTCGGCATTATTTGTCAAAAAGAAGGATGAAACGTTGCGGCTTTGCATGGACTACCGTCCATTAAATGCCGTAACCATCAAGAACAAGTACCCGTTGCCACGGATCGACATGTTGTTTGATCAATTGGTCGAAGCAAAGATCTTTTCCAAGATGGATTTAAGATCCGGGTACCATCAGATTAAGATAAGGGCGGAGGACATTCCAAAGACAGCTTTCTCGACAAAGTACGGACTTTATGAGTACCTGGTCATGTCCTTTGGCCTCACCAATGCTCCAGCTCACTTCATGTACTTAATGAACTCGGTGTTCATGCCGGAGCTGGACAAGTTTGTCGTGGTCTTCATCGATGACATCCTGGTATACTCCAAGTCGGAGGAAGATCACAAGAAACATCTGCGTATAGTCTTGCAACGGCTGCGGGATCACAAGTTATACGCAAAGTTCAGCAAATGCGAGTTTTGGATATCGCAAGTGCCTTTCCTCGGGCATATCATCTCAGCGGAGGGTATCGCTGTGGACCCGAGCAAGATCACGCAAGTGCTAAATTGGAAATCCCCGAGAACTGTTCATGAGGTACGGAGTTTCCTCGGACTCGCGGGATATTATCGGAGGTTCATTCTGAACTTCTCGAAGATTGCCAAGCCAATGACAGAGCTGCTAAAGAAGGCTACCAAATATGTTTGAAGTCCAGCATGTGAAGCAGCATTCAAGGCTTTAGTCAAGCACCTGACATCAGCACCGGTTTTGGCGCAGCCAGACACAACAAAACCGTTCGATGTGTACTGCGATGCATCCGGCATTGGGCTCGGATGTGTGCTGATGCAAGACCGAAGAGTGGTCGCGTATGGATCACGGCAGCTTAGGAACCATGAGCAAAATTATCCAACTCACGACTTGGAGCTCGCTGCCGTGGTACTTGCACTGAAGATGTGGAGGCACTACCTACTCGGTAACCTCGTACATTTATATACCGACCACAAAAGCCTCAAGTACATATTCACTCAGAAGGAGTTGAACATGAGGCAACGAAGATGGTTAGAACTGATAAAAGATTACGAAATAGAGATCCATTATCATCCGGGCAAGGCAAACGTTGTGGCAGATGCGCTAAGCCGCAAGTCACACGTCAATAATCTGACCATCACACCGTTGGAAGAGAGCGAACCACCACTACATGTGATTCCACACGGAGCTCTCTACAACCTAGCTTTGATCCCCACCATCCGTGAAGAGATAGCGGCAGCCCAGAAGAATGACAAGGGCATGTCACATTTGCGGAGACGTGTAGACAGTGGGGAGTTGAAATGTTTCCGGAAGGACGGAGACGGCGTCCTATGGTTCAAGAACCGGATCGTCGTACCCCGAAACCCGGAGTTACGGAAGAAAATCTTTGATGAGGCTCACTTATCAAAGTTTTCTATTCACCCCGGCAGCAACAAAATGTATCAAGAACTCAGAAGAAAGTTTTGGTGGACACGGATGAAGCGAGAGACTGCAAAATACGTGTCCGAGTGTGATACATGTCGAAGGGTGAAGGCAGACCACATGCGGAAACCGGGACTGCTGCAACCACTGGGCGTTCCTGCCTGGAAGTGGGAAGACGTGAGCATGGATTTCATCGTCGGTTTACCCACCACCTTACAGAAACATGATTCTGTGTGGGTAATCATCGATCGGCTCACCAAAGTTGCCCATTTCATCCCGGTCAACACCAACTACAACGCCAAGAAGTACGCTGAACTGTACATCTCACGGATCCTATGCTTATACGGCGTACCCCGTACCATCATATCGGACCGGGGCACTTTATTTGTGTCCCGTTTTTGGGAGCAGCTACACGCTGCCTTGGGGACGAAGCTGATCCGTAGTTCAGCCTACCACCCGCAGACAGATGGGCAAACTGAGCGGGTAAATCAAATCCTAGAAGACATGTTACGAGCTTGCGCTATCGACCACGGCAGGAATTGGGATGATCACTTGCCGTTAGCCGAGTTCTCGTACAACAACGGGTACCAAGCCAGCATCAAGATGGCGCCCTACGAGGCGCTATACGGCAGAAAATGCCGCACACCACTGAACTGGTGTGAGTCTGGCGAGAGGGTTACCTTCGGGATTGACCTTGTCAACAACGCGGAAGAAAAGGTTCGACTGATTCAAGCGAACCTAAGAGCTGCTCAATCCCGACAGAAACAGTATGCGGACCGGAGAAGGCGCCCATTACAATTCGAAGTTGGGGATCACGTATATCTACGGGTGTCCCCAATGAAGGGCGTAAACAGATTTGGGGTGAGAGGAAAGTTGGCACCCCGATTCATCGGTCCATTTCAGATTACCGAAAGATGTGGATCGGTGGCGTACCGGCTAAAATTACCAGAAGCACTTTCCGGTGTGCACGACGTCTTTCACGTTTCCCAGCTGAGGAAGTGTCTCAAGCTATCAACTACAGTTCAGCTGGAAGACATTGAAGAACTGCAACCGGATCTCACCTATCGGGAGGAACCGGTGCAGATTATTGATGAAAAGGCCCGAACCACACGCAACCGTACGTTGTGGTTCTACAAGGTTCTGTGGAGTAATCACTCCATGGACGAAGCGACATGGGAGAGCGAAGAATTCCTTCGCACTAACTACCCCGACTTTCTCACGTCGCATATCCGGTAATTTTCCACCGTCCTCTCTCTCATTTTCACCTTATAATCTCGGGACGAGATTCTTTTAAGGGGGAAGGAATGTAAGGGCCTCAGTTTTTGACACTCATTTGCAGTGTTCATCACCACACCACACACCTCATTTGAGGAAGAATGATGAACACAAATGAAGAGCAAGTAACAATTATCAACATACTCATTAGAGAACAAACTTACACATTGCAAAAGGGGTATTTCCCACATGTGATATAGATGGGCTGGACATATGAAAACTCCTACACTTTGCTAAGGATGTCCATGCCAAGTTTCACCCAAATTCAAAACCTTTTTGAGGTCATCTTGGGTATAGATAGGAAAGGGGCAGTTTGAAAACATATTCAAATTCAAACTGTTTTTATGCCATGAATTTGAAAGTGGAAGGCATATTTTTACTCAGCACATTTTTGTGAGCTCACACACCAATTTTCACTCCATTTGGAGTTGATCTTGACATGAGCTAAGGGGGAGAAATTCAAACTTTATTTGAATTTCAAACTGAACTTGTGCTGAAATTCATTCAAAACAAACCTCATTTGAACTTTGATCAATTCAAATGGCTCTTGGGTGAATAATTTGAATTGCCAAGGGTAGAATAGGGTTCACTGTTTACCACAGCTGTTAGGAGTAAATTTCAGAGGTTAAAAGAGGGGTGGGACCCACATGTCAGCCTCTGCCTCAAAGCAAACCGACTGAAACACAGTTCAGTCGGTTCCCGGCTGCTGTGTGCGCGCGCCACCGAAGGGGGGCAGCCGGCGCCAGCTCCTGCTGCGCGCCCCAAGCCGGAGACCGGACCGCCGGGCTATTTATTCCCTCCCCGGCGTGCTTCAGTCGCCATTTCCCCGAGCTGCCGACGTGCACGACCTGTTTTCCCACTGCCATCGCCGCCGCTCGAGCTCCTGCTTGATCAAGCCGATCGCAGCTCCCTCCTTCCACTCCAGGGTCCCAGCAAGGTACTAGAGACCTTCCTACGTCCTCCCCATTGCTAGAAGTCGATTGAAACCGAGTGCTATCGGCTGTGCCGAAAGATAAAAATCGGAACTGGAAACCGCCGCACCTCGGGCTCTCGTGGACAGCCCAACCTGGGCGTTGTCATGCCCGAGCCAAGGCACCCTTGGACGCGCAGGTGACCGGTGCTGCTCATCCCCGATCCACAGCTCGAGTGGTTGCTCACCGGCGGCGAATTTCCACTTTTCCCCTTTCTGTGTGCAGAACGACCTTCGGGTACGATTCTGTTTAATTCGTGCTCTAGAAAGGATTAGAGGGCCTCAGGCCACTCCCACACGAGCTAGACACGGTAACGCACAAGTTGCCTTCACAACTCTGGGCCGGAGGACCTCTGTGCCCGGCGTAATTCAAGGTCTACTATTGGCGGAACGAACGGGGAGTATCGGGCGCACGGTGAGGACCTATTTCGGGCCTTCCCCGAGCTGCCTCGAGCTCATGTCGACCTTCTCTGAGGTCCACTGATGCTTCCCGACCGATTTCCCAAGTAGCTGAGGTACTAGGAGAGTCAGCCGACATGGCCGAAGTCATTCCGATATGGCGGCTCGTCGCCGACCATGCTCCGGCCGTTGTCATGAGCAGCTGACCCTCGGATCCTGTTCCCCAAGTAAAAGTAGGCAGGGGCGGCCAGAATCAAGAAGTTTGGAGCTGTACAGCAGCCAGCGGCGAGCTCTCCGGCGAGGTCCCTCGGCGGCGGAGCGCGGGTGTCGCGAGGTTGAAGAAGGGGGTGGACCCCAGCTGTCAGCGGCCGATATTTTGAATCGGGATCCGGCTGCGGCCGGGATCGGGTGTGCTGGCGCGTAAAATCATTGTGGGCCGCGGTGTGCCGTCGCCTCGGCGTGCGACGCGTGTCCCCTGGGCCCACGCGCGAGTTTAAACTTTTCCCCGATTTTCAGATTTCCTTCAAACTTCAAATCCTTATAACTTTGGCTAGAAAGCTCCAAATTGAGTGAACCAAATTTTGCTGGATTCAGCTCTCTGAGTACTTTCCAGAAAATCAAGTTTCACTTCATGAAATTCCTTAATTCTCCAGATTTAATTCCTTAAAATTTAAACTGTTAGGAATTTTAACTGGAGAATCCTTTGGAGGAAAATCCTGAAATTTTGCTGAGATGTTCACCAAAATATCCTTGAACTACCATAAAAATGTCAGAACCATTTGAGCTCATTTAGTCCACCTAATGGTGTGATTAGTAAAACTGTTCCAGAGAAAATAGAAAATGTTCAGAAACATTTTCAGAATTTTCTCTGAAATTGTTTAGCTCATATCTTTAGTTAGAAACTTCCAAATTAAGTGAGACCAACTCCATTAGAACCCTCTGAAAATCTAGTTTTCAGAAAGTCATAGTTTGTCTCATGAAAATTCCTAGAACACCCTAAGAGTTCCAATTAAGGTCAAGGACATAATTAATTGTGGAGGGCTCAAATGAGCTTCACTGCAACTAAAACTTGACCAAGTCTTTATTTAGGTTGTAACCAAGCCACAGTAAAAGTTTCACAATCATTAGGTCTGTCTAGCAAGGGTTATAGACTTCACAACTTCAAAGTTAATACAAATGCATTTAATTAATACATACATTGTTCTTATCATGTAGTCGCTAAGGTCGAGGAGGAACCCGAAGTCCTAGACTTCGTTACTCCAGAGGAACAGCTAGCCTACGACCAAGAGCAGCAAGGCAAGCCCCGGTTTGCATTAACCTTTTTACAAATGTTTATTGTTTTGAGCACATCTTTGAATATTGTTCTTTGCATTAGAGTCTTGATTGGAAACCCAACTGCATAGCCAAGAAAACCATGGGTTGGGTTTAGGATTGAAAACCTCGTTAGCCACTGCATTGCTAGGATAGAGTAGGATTCGGTACAAGTCGAGTAGTTGGAACTACTCGCGAGAATAGGCTAGAGGCACATTGCTCGGGTAGAGATAGCACATGATACACATGGCAAGAAAATGAGACCGAGCGGAGAGTAAGGGCAGCAGGACTTTGGGGCCTGTGTGCTGTAGCTCCGCTTGTGTCGATTGAGGACCGAGCCGTGTGCGGGCCTGTTGAACAAGCTAGAACAGTACCGAAGACCTACCGGCTATATGGGAACCGGGAAACTGATGTAACTCGGGTAGCTGGGTATTGAGGCATTGCCCGTCGTTCAGAGGGTAGGTTGAGAGCTCGAGGTGTAAATAAGCTGGCGGCACAGAGATGCGCGTGCAGGGACCTCTTGCTCGGGACGATGGGACCGGTTCAATATTTGGCTAACGGGTGAAAGGTAGTCGCGTACGGCGTCCGTGATAGTTGTTGTAGGCAACATCGAGTACGGGCGTACGTGACGGGTTGTTCGGGTAACCCTGCAGGTGTAAATCGATTATAATCGCCGTCCCTCGCGGTCAGTGAGTACCACTTGTTCACTGTACCGTGACGTAGAATGAACAGGCTAGTTACATGTTAAAATGTTGCTGATTGAAAGATGGACATTGATTGTTAATGATATGCTGTAGCTTAGAGCTAACTAAAGTTCTTTTCAACTTTGGGCAAAGTACATGAGAGAAATGCGTTTCTTGTTTGATTGCGGCTCTCTCATGTACCTTCGCGTAAGGTTCTCCACAACCTGCTGCTAAAACTTGAAAGTAAGGTTCTACTAATTAGGCGAGTCCTTGCAAATGATTTTTACCTCATGCAACCCATTACCCTCATGTAGAAGTTCCATGTTTAGGTGAGACGGGTCAGACTTGATGAGCCTTCGTGCTCACTGCTTGTGTTTGAAGCTTTTGCAGGGTTCTATGAGGAAGGGACTCCCGAAGAGGAGACGGAACCCCAGGAGGGGAACCCCGTCGAGTGGGAGTCGTGCACGCCGCAGAGTTAGTGTGCGTGTGTGCTAGCAAGGACACGTTCAAGGGCTGAACGTGTACTTGATGCTTAGTCTACGCCCGCGAGTGTGGACTAAACTTATTTTGATGTAAACATGTTCATATAACTGTTTATGTAATAAAACTTCCGCTTCCGCTTTGCACCTTTGACGTGTGTTATACGGTGCTGTGCAACGCAGCACCCCTCAGCGTGATCCTGGCTCGACAGGACCAATGGGGTCGTGTCATGCAGATACGGTAGATAACAGTCAATCTCCCAGGGACCACCTGTCGGGTCCCGGGCCCCCATGTAAGCCACCCGAGTCTTGGACTATAAAAGGCTCGGGTAGGCGACGATAGCAAGGGTTCGCATTTCTGCAACTCATACGCTAGCCATTCACGCCCAAGCTGTAACTCACCCCCGAGCTCAGGACTCCGGCCCTGAGCAGCAAGCAATACAGCGAGCTCCATAGCTCGCCGTGGACGTAGGGTTTTACGCTCCGGCGGCCTGAACCACGTAAAACTCACAGTGTAAAGCTCTTACTAACTCGTCCATCCGCGCAAGCTCTCCGCAAGGGACTAGCCCCACCGAAAAAAGAACCTCCGCGGGCTGACCAGTGCAGGCCCGGGGGAAGTGTCGACCGAACACTTCGACATTTGCCACGCCAGGTAGGGGGCTTTCCCCCTTGCGCGACGAGTTTCCGCCGACGAAGATGACCAAGCTCCCTTCAGCGGCAAACTCTCCCCCTCCGCGTTCACGGCGAACCGTGACCAGTGGGGAGTACATGTCGACGCACTCAGGACGGAGTGTGTCGGCACAAACTGGTAGCCAGCAGCCGACTCCGGCGATGCAGGCTCCGACCAGTGTGAGATCTTCTGCAGCGCTGAGCGTACACCATGGGGGTGCGCTAGCTGAAGCAAGAGCACTGCTGCGCAACCCACCTGCTGGGGATGCGCCCCATTCCGCGACCCAACAATGGGTCCGCGAGGTGGACCGCCTCGTCGTCGCCGCCGCGAACCCTCGGTTTCGGCGAGGACGGCACCCCGGTCAACCGGCTGTGTCGCTGATGCGCACGCCCACGGTTGATGGGCAAACGGCGGATTCCAGCTCCTCCAGGCTCCCGTCGACGGACCTGAGAAGGGAGCTGGAACGGTGCCACTTGGGCCAGGATGCCCAGGTGTACCTCGAGCGACATCGAGAAAGGCGTCGCAACCATGAGGCTGGCGACAGCATGACGTCGGCCTCGACACAACCTGGAGGGCAGGTCTTCGCCACGCGAGTCCTGCCTCAGGCATACGCCACGCAGCATATGCCACAACCATATGCGCCACAAGCAGCGCCCCCGGTCTATGGTGCAGCCTTGCCCATGCCGGGATACACGGTGCCAAGTGCGAACCAGGCGTTCGCAGCGCCAATACCGGCGGCAGCAGGAGCAGGATGTGCGGCCCTGGCACCCCACCTTCGCTTCGCGAGGTGGCCGCGCAAGTTTCGGCCGCACCTGCCCGAGAAGTACGACGGTAGCGTCAACCCGGCGGAGTTCCTCCAGATCTACTCCACCGCCGTACTTGCCGCAGGAGGGGATGAGGCTGTTATGGCCAACTACTTCCCCGTCGCCTTGACCGGCCCAGCTAGGTCTTGGCTCATGAATCTCCCCCAGGGGTCCATAACCTCCTGGGGAGAGCTCTGCCGGCAGTTCGTTGCCAACTTCGGCAGCTCCTACACCCGTCCCGGCACGGATCTTGACCTCCACGCCGTCAAGCAACAGCCTGGGGAGTCGCTGCGCTCTTTCATCCAGCGGTTCTCCCAGGTACGCAACACCATCCCGCATATTCAAAGTGCTTCTGTGGTGGTGGCGTTCCGACAGGGTGTCCGGGACGAGAAAATGCTTGAGAAGCTCGCGACCAGAGAGGTCCGCGACGTCTCTGAGCTCTTCAGCCTGGCGGACAAATGCGCCAGAGCAGCTGAAGGGCGGAACTGGCATTCTCTGCCAACCTCCGAGTCAGGAGGACAGCCCGGGTCCGGCGCTGCTGCCTATGGGGGTGGCAAGAAGGCCAAGAACCGGGGGAGTGGCAAGATGAAGTCATCATTCGCGGCTCCCAGATAGTGACCAGGGCGGGCTATGCCCCGTGCATGGCGCCGGCAACCATACTGCTGCCAAGTGCTGGGATATCCAGAGGCTCGCAGAGCGCTTCCGCAAAGGAAGGCAGCAGAGATCTGAAGCACCGCCCTACCCTCAGAGGGATGGCAAGCAGAAGGTCGATGCCCCAGTCACCGCCGCCCATCAGGTGGGATTTCAGGAGCCTCAGCGTGTCATAAAGACAGTGCATAACAGTGAGTACTCCAGCTCCGACGGTGACAGGCCAGGGCGGTAGCCGGCTGCGGCTGCCGTCCCGGGTCAGCGGAGGCTGCATTGCTGCGGCGTCAACCTTGGAGAAGCCCCAAGTAGTCGCAGCAGCCCTAGTACCGACCACAATTGTGCGAGGTCGGACCAGCCTCACCCGAGAGCACACCTCCGTGCCTCGGACATACCTCCCGGGGGCCGCCCAAGGTCTGTCGATCCCTTGAAGGCCTTGCCAGAAGGGGAAGACGCCTTAGGTCATCTAAGGTGATCCCTGGTCCACCTACCTCTTGAAGGCCTTAGCCAGAAGGGGAGAACTCCCCGGGGCCCCCAGGAGAAGCCGTGCAGGACCTGATCCAGCGTGAAGATAACAACCTTGTCGGTACCTGAGATATGGGGTACCCCCGCGCACAGGGTGAAATGCCTAAGGTGCTCGCCCTTCTCCGCAGGGATAGCTCCGAAGGCGCCACGCATCTGGCGGAGCCGGACCTCCCTCTCCTCAGAGGAGAGCTCCGGGCCCGCCACGTGGCATACAGAAGCCGGACCTCCCCCTTCGCGGGAGAGGGGTCCAAAGACGCCACGCGTCCAGCGGGGCCGGACCTCCCTCTCCTCAGAGGTGAGCTCCGGGCCCGCCACGTGGCATGCAGAAGCCGGACCTCCCCCTCCGCGGGAGAGAGGTCCGAAGGCGCCACGCATCCAGCGGGGCCGGACCTCCCTCCCCTCAGAGAAGAGCTCCGGACCCGCCACGTGGCTGGAAGAACGGTGCTGCCTGCCCCCGAGCGGTAGGCAGCGGGCGTAAAGGCGCCCCTCACCTTGCCCGTACAAGGTATTTAAGGCCCGCGTCTTCCCAACGCGCGGAAACGCGGAGCACGTGCCTGTTAGGTGCCGTTGCGCCCAGTCGTATCACAGACTGGCGCGCGGTGTGACACGACCCCATTGGTCCTGTCGAGCCAGGATAACGCTGAGGGGTGCTGCGTTGCACAGCACCGTATAACACACGTCAAAGGTGCAAAGCGGAAGCGGAAGTTTCATTACATAAACAAGTTTATGAACATGTTTACATCAAAATAAGTTCAGTCTACACTCGGGGGCGTAGACTAAGCATCATGTGCACGTTCAGCCCTCGAACGTGTCCTTGCTAGCACACACACACACTAACTCTGCGGCGTGCACGACTCCCACTCGACGGGGTTCCCCTCCTGGGGTTCCGTCTCCTCTTCGGGAGTCCCTTCCTCATAGAACCCTGCAAAAGCTTCAAACACAAGCAGTGAGCACGAAGGCTCAGCAAGTCTGACCCGTCTCACCTAAACATGGAACTTCTACATGAGGGTAATGGGTTGCATGAGGTAAAAATCATTTGCAAGGACTCGCCTAATTAGTAGAACCTTACTTTCAAGTTTTAGCAGCAGGTTGTGGAGAACCTTACGCTAAGGCACATGAGAGAGCCGCAATCAAACAAGAAACGCATTTCTCTCATGTACTTTGCCCAAAGTTGAAAAGAACTTTAATTAGCTCTAAGCTACAGCATATCATTAACAATCAATGTCCAGCTTTCAATCAGCAACATTTTAACATGTAACTAGCCTGTTCTTTCTACGTCACGGTACAGTGAACAAGTGGTACTCACTGACCGCAAGGGACAGCGATTATAAACGATTTACACCTGCAGGGTTACCCGAACAACCCGTCACGTACGCCCGTACTCGATGTTGCCTACAACAACCATCACGGACGCCGTACGCGACTACCTTTCACCCGATAGCCAAATATTGAACCGGTCCCATCGTCCCGAGCAAGAGGTCTCTGCACGCGCATCTCTGTGCTGCCAGCCGATTTACACCTCGAGCTCTCAACCTACCCTCTGAACGACGGGCAATGCCTCAATACCCAGCTACCCGAGTTACATCAGTTTCCCGGTTCCCATATAGCCGGTAGGTCTTCGGTACTGTTCTAGCTTGTTCAACAGGCCCGCACACGGCTCGGTCCTCAATCGACACAAGCGGAGCTACAGCACACAGGCCCCAAAGTCCTGCTGCCCTTACTCTCCGCTCGGTCTCATTTTCTTGCCATGTGTATCATGTGCTATCTCTACCCGAGCAATGTGCCTCTAGCCTGTTCTCGCGAGTAGTTCCAACTACTCGACTTGTACCGAATCTTACTCTATCCTAGAAATGCAGTGGCTAACGGGGTTTTCAATCCTAAATCCAACCCATGGTTTTCTTGGCTGTGCAGTTGGGTTTCCAATCAAGACTCTAATGCAAAGAACCATATTCAAAAATGTGCTCAAAACAATAAACATTTGTAAAAAGGTTAATGCAAACCGGGGCTTGCCTTGCTGCTCTTGGTCGTAGGCTAGCTGTTCCTCCGGAGTAACGAAGTCTAGGACTTCGGGTTCCTCCTCGATCTTAGCGACTACATGATAGAAACAATACATGTATTAATTTAATGCATTTGTATTAAGTTTGAAGTTGTGAAGTCTATAACCTTTGCTAGATAGACCTAATGACTGTGAAACTTTTACTGTGGCTTGGTTACAACCTAAACAGAGACCTGGTCAAGTTTTAGTTGCAGCAAAGCTCATTTGAGCCCTCCGCAAATAATTATGTCCTTGACCTTAATTGGAACTCTTAGGGTGTTCTAGGAATTTTCATGAGACAAACTATGACTTTTTGAAAACTAGATTTTCAGAGGGTTCTAATGGAGTTGGTCTCACTTAATTTGGAAGTCTCTAACTAAAGATATGAGCTAAACAATTTCAGAGAAAATTCTGAAAATGTTTCTGAACATTTTCTATTTTCTCTGGAACAGTTTCACTAATCACACCATTAGGTGGATTAAATGAGCTCAAATGGATCTGAAATTTTTATGTTAGTTCAAGGATATTTTGGTGAACATCTCAGCAAAATTTCAGGATTTTCCACCAAAGGATTCTCCAGTTAAAATTCCTAACAGTTTAAACTTTAAGGAATTAATTCTGGAGAAATAAGGACTTTCATGACGTGAAACTTGATTTTCTGGAAAGTACTCAGAGAGCTGAATCCAGCAAAATTTGGTTCACTCAATTTGGAGCTTTCTAGCAAAAGTTATAAGGATTTTAAGTTTGAAGGAAACCTGAAAATCAGGGAAAAGTTGAAACTCGCGCGTGGGCCCAGGGGACACGCGTCGCACGCCTAGGCGATGGCACATCGTGGCCCAGAAGGATTTTGCGCGCCAGCACACCCGATCCTGGCCGCAGCCGGATCCCGATTCAAAATATCGGCCGCTGAGAGCTAGGGTCCACCCCCTTCTTCAACCTCGCGACACCCGCGCTCCGCCGCCGAGTGATCTCGCTGGAGAGCTCGCCGCCTGCTGCTGTACAGCTCCAAACTTCTCGATTCTGGCAGCCCCTGCCTACTTTTACTCGGGGAACAGGATTCTAGGGTCAGCTGCTCATGACAATGGCCGGAGCATGGTCGGCGACGAGCCGCCACCTCGGAACGACTTCGGCCATGTCGGCTGACCACCCTAGCACCTCAGCTACTTGGGAAATCGGTCGGGGAGCATCAGTGGACCTTAGAGAAGGTCGACGTGAGCTCGAGGCAGCTCGGGGAAGGCCCGAAATAGGTCTTCACCGTGCGCCCGATGCCGCCCGTTCGCTCCGCCATTAGTAGACCTCAAATTCCGCCGGGCAGAAAGGTTCTCCGGCCCAGAGTTGTGAAGGCAACTTGTGCGTTACCGTGTCTAGCTCGTGTGAGAGCGGCCTGAGGCCCTCTAATCCTTTCTAGAGCACGAATTAAACAGAATCGTACCCGAAGGTCGTTCTGCACACAGAAAGGGGAAAAGTGGAAATTCGCCGCCGGTGAGCAACCACTCGAGCTGTGGCTCGGGGATGAGCAGCACCGGTCACCCGCGCGTCCAAGGGTGCCTTGGCTCGGGCGTGACAACGCCCTGGTTGGGCTGTCCACGAGAGCCCGAGGTCCGGCGGTTCCAAGTTCCGATTTTGATCTTTCGGCACAGCCGATATCACTCGGTTTCAACCGAATTCTAGCAACGGGGAGGATGGAGGAAGGTCTCTAGTACCTTGCTGGGGCTCTGGAGTGGAAGGAGGGAGCTGCGATCGGCGTTCTCCGATCAAGTCCGAGCTGCGGAAGTTTTCGGCCGGCGCTGAGTTCTTGCGGGGAAGAACGGTGGTGCCTCGGCCGAGGAGGGGGCAGGCGCCTTAAGAAGGCTCTGCACCGCCTCATGCCCGCGCGTGGGCAAGCAGCTGGTGGCGCGGCGGCTGGCCTCGGTGGCGATCACCGCTGCGGCTCGGCGACCCGAGTGAGAAAGTCTCAGTCGGTTTGATCTGAGCAGTGGCTGACATGTGGGTCCCACCTCCAGTTTTAACCTCTGAAATTTACTCCTAATCACTGTTGTAAACAGTGAACCCCATACTACCCTTGGCAATTCAAATTATTCACCCATGAGCCATTTGAATTGATCAAAGTTCAAATGAGGTTTGGTTTGAATGAATTTCAGCACAAATTCAGTTTGAAATTCAAATAAAGTTTGAATTTCTCCCACTTAGCTCATGTCAAGATCAACTCCAAATGGAGTGAAAATTGGTGTGTGAGCTCACAAAAATGTGCTGAGTAAGAATATGCCCCCCACTTTTAAATTCATTGGATAAAAACAGTTTGAATTTGAATATGGTTTCAAACTGCCCTCTTCCTAACTATACCCAAACTGACCTCAAAAAGGTTTTGAATTGTAAGGGCCTCAGTTTTTGACACCCATTTGTAGTGTTCATCCCCACACCACACACCTCATTTGAGGAAGAATGATGAACACAAATGAAGAGCAAGTAACAATTATCAACAATCTCATTAGGGAACAAACTTACACATTGCAAAAGTGGTATTTCCCACATGTGATATAGATGGGCTGGACATAGGAAAAACTCCTACACTTTGCTAAGGATGTCCATGCCAAGTTTCACCCAAATTCAAAACCTTTTTGAGGTCATCTTGGGTATAGATAGGAAGGGGGCAGTTTGAAAACATATTCAAATCCAAACTGTTTTTATACCATGAATTTGAAAGTGAGGGGCATATTCTTACTCAGCACATTTTTGTGAGCTCACACACCAATTTTCACTCCATTTGGAGTTGATCTTGACATGAGCTAAGTGGGAGAAATTCAAACTTTATTTGAATTTCAAACTGAACTTGTGCTGAAATTCATTCAAACCAAACCTCATTTGAACTTTGATCAATTCAAATGGCTCATGGGGGAATAATTTGAATTGCCAAGGGTAGTATGGGGTTCACTGTTTACAACAGTGATTAGAAGTAAATTTCAGAGGTTAAAAGGAAGGGTGGGACCCACATGTCAGCCTCTACTTCAACACAAACCGACTGAGACTTTTCACTCGGGTCGCCGAGCCGCAGCGGTGATCGCCACCGAGGCCAGCCACCGCGCCACCAGCTGCTTGCCCACGCGCGGGCATGAGGCGTTGCAGAGCCTTCTTAAGGCGCCTGCCCCCCCTCCTCGGCCGAGGTACCGACGTGTTTTCCCGCAAGAACCCAGCACCGGCCGAAAGTTTCCGCAGTTCGGACTTGATCGGAGGACGCCGATCGCAGCTCCCTCCTTCCACTCCAGAGTCCCAGCAAGGTACTAGAGACCTTCCTCCATCCTCCCCATTGCTAGAATTCGGTTGAAACCGATTGATATCGGCTGTGCCGAAAGATCAAACTCGGAACTTGGAACCGCCGCACCTCGGGCTCTCGTGGACAGCTCAACCTGGGCGTTGTCACGCCCAAGCCAAGGCACCCTTGGACGCGCGGGTGACCGGTGCTGCTCATCCCCGAGCCACAGCTCGAGTGGTTGCTCACCGGCGGCGAATTTCCACTTTTCCCCTTTCTGTGTGCAGAACGACCTTCGGGTACGATTCTGTTTAATTCATGCTCTAGAAAGGATTAGAGGGCCTCAGGCCACTCCCACACGAGCTAGACACGGTAACGCACAAGTTGCCTTCACAACTCTGGGCCGGAGAACCTCTGTGCCCGGCGTAATTTAAGGTCTACTAATGGTGGAACGAACGGGGGGTATCGGGCGCACGGTGAGGACCTATTTCGGGCCTTCCCCAAGCTGCCTCGAGCTCATGTCGACCTTCTCTGAGGTCCACTGATGCTCCCCGACCGATTTCCCAAGTAGCTGAGGTACCAGGGGAGTCAGCCGACATGGCCGAAGTCATTCCGATATGGCGGCTCGTCGCCGACCATGCTCCGGCCGTTGTCATGAGCAGCTGACCCTCGGATCCTGTTCCCCAAGTAAAAGTAGGCAGGGGCGGCCAGAATCAAGAAGTTTGGAGCTGTACAGCAGCCGGCGGCGAGCCCTCCGGCGAGGTCCCTCGGCGGCGGGGCGCGGGTGTCGCGAGGTTGAAGAAGGGGGTGGACCCCAGCTGTCAGCGGCTGATATTTTGAATCGGGATCCGGCTGCGGCCGGGATCGGGTGTGCTGGCGCGCAAAATCCTTGTGGGCCGCGGTGTGCCATCGCCTAGGCGTGCGACGCGTGTTCCCTGGGCCCACGCGCGAGTTTAAACTTTTCCCCGATTTTCAGATTTCCTTCAAACTTCAAATCCTTATAACTTTGGCTAGAAAGCTCCAAATTGAGTGAACCAAATTTTGCTGGATTCAGCTCTCTGAGTACTTTCCAGAAAATCAAGTTTCACTTCATGAAATTCCTTAATTCTCCAGAATTAATTCCTTAAAGTTTAAATTGTTAGGAATTTTAACTGGAGAATCCTTTGGAGGAAAATCCTGAAATTTTGCTGAGATGTTCACCAAAATATCCTTGAACTACCATAAAAATTTCAGATCCATTTGAGCTCATTTAATCCACCTAATGGTGTGATTAGTGAAACTGTTCCAGAGAAAATAGAAAATATTCAGAAACATTTTCAGAATTTTCTCTGAAATTGTTTAGCTCATATCTTTAGTTAGAGACTTCCAAATTAAGTGAGACCAACTCTATTAGAACCCTCTGAAAATCTAGTTTTCAGAAAGTCATAGTTTGTTTCATGAAAATACTTAGAACACCCTAAAAGCCTTTAATTAAGGTCAAGGACACAATTATTTGTGGAGGGTTCAAATGAGCTTTGCTGCAACTAAAACTTGACCAGGTTTCTGTTTAGGTTGTAACCAAGCCACAGTAAAAGTTTCACAGTCATTAGGTCTGTCTAGCAAAGGTTATAGACTTCACAACTTCAAAGCTAATACAAATGCATTTAAATTGATACATATTGCTCTCATCATGTAGTCGCTAAGGTCGAGGAGGAACCCGAAGTACTAGACTTCGTTACTCCGGAGGAACAGCTAGCCTACGACCAAGAGCAGCAAGGCAAGCTCCGGTTTGCATTAACCTTTTTACAAATTTTTATTGTTTTGAGCACATACTTGTTTCCTTTATTCTGTGCATTAGAGTCTTGTTTGGAAGCCCCACAGCATAGCCAAGAGAACCATGGGTTGGGTTTAGGATTGCAAACCCCGTTAGCCACTGCATTGCTAGGATAGAGTAGGATTCGGTACAAGTCGAGTAGTTGGAACTACTCGCGAGAATAGGCTATAGGCACATTGCTCGGGTAGAGATAGCACATGATACACATGGCAAGAAAATGAGACCGAGCGGAGAGTAAGGGCAGCAGGACTTTGGGGCCTGTGTGCTGTAGCTCCGCTTGTGTCGATTGAGGACTGAGCCGTGTGCGGGCCTGTTGAACAAGCTAGAACAGTACCAAAGACCTACCGGCTATATGGGAACCGGGAAACTGATGTAACTCGGGTAGCCGGGTATTGAGGCATTGCCCGTCGTTCAGAGGGTAGGTTGAGAGCTCGAGGTGTAAATCGGCTGGCGGCAAGGAGATGCGCGTGCAGAGACCTCTTGCTCGGGACGATGGGACCGGTTCAATAGTTGGCTAACGGGTGAAAGGTAGTCGCGTACGGCGTCCGTGATGGTTGTTGTAGGCAACATCGAGTACGGGCGTACGTGACGGGTTGTTCGGGTAACCCTGCAGGTGTAAATCGATTATAATCGCCGTCCCTCGCGGTCAGTGAGTACCACTTGTTCACTGTACCGTGACGTAGAAAGAACAGGCTAGTTACATGTTAAAATGTTGCTGATTGAAAGCTGGACATTGATTGTTAATGATATGCTGTAGCTTAGAGCTAATTAAAGTTCTTTTCAACTTTGGGCAAAGTACATGAGAGAAATGCGTTTCTTGTTTGATTGCGGCTCTCATGTGCCTTAGCGTAAGGTTCTCCACAACCTGCTGCTAAAACTTGAAAGTAAGGTTCTACTAATTAGGCGAGTCCTTGCAAATGATTTTTACCTCATGCAACCCATTACCCTCATGTAGAAGTTCCATTTTTAGGTGAGACGGGTCAGACTTGCTGAGCCTTCGTGCTCACTGCTTGTGTTTGAAGCTTTTGCAGGGTTCTATGAGGAAGGGACTCCCGAAAAGGAGACGGAACCCCAGGAGGGGAACCCCGTCGAGTGGGAGTCGTGCACGCCGCAGAGTTAGTGTGCGTGTGTGCTAGCAAGGACACGTTCGAGGGCTGAACGTGCACTTGATGCTTAGTCTACGCCCGCGAGTGTAGACTGAACTTATTTTGATGTAAACATGTTCATAAACTTGTTTATGTAATAAAACTTCCGCTTCCGCTTTGCATCTTTGACGTGTGTTATACGGTGCTGTGCAACGCAGCACCCCTCAGCGTGATCCTGGCTCGACAGGACCAAATGGGGTCGTGTCAGCGTGGTATCAGAGCTCGCTTGAGGTTTAACACAGTACAAAGGTCTTCTTTTTCAAAAATCCAGTGAGGAACGAGTTAGTAGCCCGTATAAGGATGTTATTAGTATGTAGAAAGTGGCTTATTAACCTATTTGTTATGTCGGAAAATCGTGCATCTCGAGACGTTCATGTCTTGGGGGGTGCACATAAGCGCTGTCCACCAGTGCGCACAAGCTGAAGGGTGGAGCCCCACGGGTGGCAGGTAACCCGACCCGCTTTGATATCCTCTACGACTCTTAATGTCGTTTGGGGTATTCGAGCAATGTCTGTCCCTGGCGTGCGTGGTGCAACATGGGAGACCCCGTCACGTGGTCTGAAACGTGAACACGCAACTCAAGGCGTGTTTGGCTTGAGAACATCCGGGCGAGTGATGACGGCCGGATGTACCAACTGTATGGATTCCGGGCTCGGTGTGCAGCCGAGTCTGAGGATTGCTTGAGTTTCTGCAGGTAGCCTTACCACGAAACGGTAGACGTGTAGCATCTGTGTGCGAGTGACGAGTAGTGCCACTAAACTAACGAAGCCGGCTAAGTCCGGTATAGGTTTTTCTTTGTGAGGACGTAGTACCGACAAAATCTGGTGACACATCGACGTCACACCCAACTAAATAAACAACTTCATTGTAAAAACTGGAAGGTTTTAATCCAAAGTAGTAAAACTTGATGTAACTCCTTCCCTTGAACAGGATATTCAAAGTTAACAAGCTTTCAACTTATAGGATGTTAAGGACAGAGCACTCTGTTTTCAGCTGAATCAAGGCTGAAGTTAATCAGAGGTTAGAGGTTGAGTTCTTTCGAGGTTGGGGTCGTATGATACATTTCTGGAAAGCGTTGGAAGAGCTTTACGACTTTTTTGTTGAGTTCCAGAGGTGTTTCATCCCTTAACCACTCGAAAAATGCAGTAGAGTTGAAACTGTCCAGAAAACAGGACAGAGTAAAGACTCTCTGTAGACTCTCTGTAAAATTAAGCATAACTTCCTGCTTAAAAATCCAAAAATAGGAAATGAGGTAGTTCTGGAAATCTTATGAGATGGGTTACAACTTTGTAACAGAAAGTTTTGTCAGATTAGGAACAGAATTAACTGGTATTCTTGGATCAAATCAGTACCTAAGGCAGGGAGGTGCTGTCCAATTGTTTCCAGAAATTCTGTTAACTTTGACATCTCATAACTTTTGAACCAGGACAGGTCTTAGGCCAACCAAATACTTTCTGGAAAGCTATTGAAGTTAACTTTAACTTTGATGTTGAGCTCCAGAACTGGTTTTGCTTTTAACCTGGCCTAAATCAGATTGATATGGAAACTGGTCAGGGCTGTCATGGCAACAGCAGATCAGCAGTCAAATTTGTTTAAAAATTTGAACTATGTTTCCAAGTGTTATGGGTTCACTGACATATATTATGTTATAACTCAATGGTTTACTGTTCAAATAAATATTTGATATTTCTCAAATATATTTTTACAGATGGCAGCAGATAAACGGTTAGAGAATGGGTGGGTAGTTTCCCACTGCTCTGACCGTAGCGGCTACCCGGAAGCATTGTGGCAAATGCTCCAATATTTCGGGTACAACCAGATGCCGCAATACTTCGCCAAGGAAGAAGGCGAAGAGGGGAACAAGACGTGGATGATCCATGTCGAGGTTCCTGCAGGACCTACGCCACCCGGTTGGGTGCCATTCACCGTCACGGTGAGAGGAAGACAACCGGAAGGGATGTGGCAAGTGGCAGCCCGTGACACTATGTCACGTTTCTGCCAACTACACGTGCAGGCTATGGAGGGAACACCATACACACTCGTTCCGGTGGAGGGGCGAGCTCAGCATGTGTGGGAAGAAAGGTACCTGGAGGCAACAGACCCGAGTTGCCCAAGGTACAACCCCGCGGAGGCAAACCTCAGCCTCCAAATGAGGGCGGGAAACGCTGTGATGGACAGCCAAGCTGTTCATACGGAGCATCTCGCCACCAAGCTCAAGGAGAGCACAAGCCGTGGAGATCAATTCGAGGGTGCTCACAGCGCACTCCGCAATGTGCTCCTTCCGACGATCAAGCGACTGAATGAACAACACAATCAGTTGCGTCGTCTGAAGAAGGCAAAGAAGAAGAGCCGTGTTGACATCGCGGCGTTGCAAGAGCTGGTGCAGACCCTAACCCAGCAGAATGAGGACCTTGCTCAAGAGCGGGACGACGCTATTGAGGAAGGACAAGGCTGGGAAGAGGACTACAACCAGGCTATGGACGAGGTGCATGCATTGCAGGACCTCGTGCCCCCGGTGTTAGGCATACCGGTGGTCTTGGGTCTTCCAGCAATGGGAGAACCCGGAATGGGAGAAGAGGTGGTAGACCCCGAGCCGCCAGCAGAGGTACCGGAGGAGGACGACCCACAGGAGGTCGAGTTCTATTCCGAATAGGGGGTTACGGTTGCCAAGTAGGGCAGCCAGGGTAGCGTAACCCAACTTTTGTAATCGGTGACATGTCGTGTAAACAGTAGCACATGTATAGGTAGTGACGACATGAGCACGACTTCTCGGAGATCCGAGAATAACGTATCTTGTATAAAGTTTATGCTTTATCAATATATGTGAATGTTGTGCAAGTAATCGTGCGTCGCTTCAATACCTACTGCTGTTTATGGAATTTTGAGTAAGACATGTGCTAATTGCTGCTGTGTTGAATTTCAGAATGACGCGTACTCGTGCCAACCCTGATGTTGGAGGTACTAGCCAAGGGGGAGAGACCTCCCAACCGCCTCCCGAGGACTCCTCGGGACAGCAGCAGCAACAGCAACAGCAAACACCGCCACAGCAACTGCCAACGGTTACATTGGCCGACATTGTCGCGGCAATGGCGGGTTCACATCAGCAGCACACAGAGCTGCTGCAAACGTTAATTGCGAATACGTCTCGCCCAGAGAGACGTCAAGATCGTGAGGAGCGCCAACAGAGCTCCTACTCCGACTTCCTGGCGACTCATCCCCCTGTATTCTCAAGGGCGGATGAACCACTTGACGCGGACAACTGGCTCCGCGCCATAGAGATGAAGTTCGGGCTGCTCCAAATTAGCGAGCAGCGCAAGACTCAGTTCGCGGTCCAGCAGCTCCAAGGATCCGCGAGCGCGTGGTGGGCCAACTTCTGTGCTTCCCTGCCCACCGACCGAGTGATGACCTGGGCGGAGTTCCGGACGGCCTTCAGGGCCTATCATATACTGCCCGGTTTGATGAAGAGGAAGACGCAGGAGTTCCTACACCTGCAGCAAGCGAACCGGAACGCGCTGGAATATTCCAGGGCGTTCAACGATCTCGCGCTCTACGCGTCGTATCACGCAGATACGGACGAGAAGCGGCGGGACCACTTTTACCAGGGGCTTAACCCACTCCTGAAGGACAAGCTGGCGATGTTCAGTTGCGGCAGCCTCAACGACATAATTGATGCTGCGATTGTTCAGGAGGACTCCGGCAGAGCGAAAGCGAAGCGCGCCGCAGAGCAGCGGAGAAGGAGGCAGTCCTTCTCAGAAGTTTCGGATGGTGAATCGCCCACCATCGGGTCCACGCTGGCAGCCACCACAGCGGTCGATGCCGTTCCGCGGTCGGCCGTACTCTTCACCGGCATTCCGGCCGGCACTGCCAGTACCACCGCAACAACAGCAGCAGCAGCGGGCGATGCCGCGTGCGTTTGCACCTCCGCAACGCATGCCGGGCTTTCGTCCCCCGAGTACTCCACCAGCAGCGGCCACATGTTACAAGTGTGGTCGTCCAGGACACTTCGCGAGCAGTTGCCCGGAGAGGCAAGGCGGTGGAGTGGCACCACAGTTTCCGGGGAGGAATCAACCCCGGAACCCTACTAATGCGCGGCGGGCAAACCCTAGGCCCGGCACTGTCCACCAGCTTGCCATTGAGGACGTGCCGGAGGGCGAGCCAATCCTTGCGGGTATGTTCCAACTCCACCAGCATCCCGCTATAGTACTATTTGATTCAGGCGCCACGCATAATTTTATTAGCCAAGCTTTCATTGCTAAACACAGCTTGCCAATACGACCCACCGATAGTCCATATTTAATTTGTTCACCGGGTGGGAAGATTTCAGCAAGCATAATGGTCTCCAAAGCACCATTATGCTTAGCGGGTAGAGTGTACCCCACGTCTCTCATTATCTTAGAGGGACAGAAGGTCGATGTCATCCTAGGGATGTCGTGGTTAAACCGCCACGGCGCTGTTTTAGACACCGTCCTTCGAGTCGTGCACCTAAACTCAGAAGTGCACGGTTCTCACTCATTATTTCTGGACAGTCCAGAAATAAAACTTCCAAGTGTCTATCAAGCCACAACTATCAGATTGGAAGACATTCCAGTGGTCCGAGATTTCCCGGATGTATTTCCGGACGATTTGCCGGGGATGCCACCCGATAGAGAGGTGGAGTTCAAGATTGAACTCGCACCGGGGACCATGCCAATATCCCGAAGGCCGTACAAGATGGCGCCCAAGGAGTTGGCTGAACTGAAGACTCAGCTCACGGACCTTCTGGAAAAGGGTTTTATTAGGCCGAGCTCCTCCCCATGGGGCTGTTCGGCATTATTTGTCAAAAAGAAGGATGAGACGTTGCGGCTTTGCGTGGACTACCGTCCATTAAATGCCATAACCATCAAGAACAAGTACCCGTTGCCACGGATCGACATGTTGTTTGATCAGTTGGTCGAAGCAAAGATCTTTTCCAAGATGGATTTAAGATCCGGGTACCATCAGATTAAGATAAGGGCGGAGGACATTCCAAAGACAGCTTTCTCGACAAGGTATGGACTTTATGAGTACCTGGTCATGTCCTTTGGCCTCACCAATGCTCCAGCTCACTTCATGTACTTAATGAACTCGGTGTTCATGCCGGAGCTGGACAAGTTTGTCGTGGTCTTCATCGACGACATCCTAGTATACTCCAAGTCGGAGGAAGATCACAAGAAACATCCGCGTATAGTCTTGCAACGGCTGCGGGATCACAAGTTATACGCAAAGTTCAGCAAATGCGAGTTTTGGATATCGCAAGTGCCTTTCGTCGGGCATATCATCTCAGCGGAGGGTATCGCTGTGGACCCGAGCAAGATCACGTAAGTGCTGAATTGGAAATCCCCGAGAACTGTTCATGAGGTACGGAGTTTCCTCGGACTCGCGGGATATTATCGGAGGTTCATTCCGAACTTCTCGAAGATTGCCAAGCCAATGACAGAGCTGCTGAAGAAGGCTACCAAATATGTTTGGAGTCCAGCATGTGAAGCAGCATTCAAGGCTTTAGTCAAGCACCTGACATCAGCACCGGTTTTGGCGCAGCCAGACACAACAAAACCGTTCGATGTGTACTGCGATGCATCCGGCATTGGGCTCGGATGTGTGCTGATGCAAGACCGAAGAGTGGTCGCGTATGGATCACGGCAGCTTAGGAACCATGAGCAAAATTATCCAACTCACGTCTTGGAGCTCGCTGCCGTGGTACTTGCACTGAAGATGTGGAGGCACTACCTACTCGGTAACCTCGTACATTTATATACCGACCACAAAAGCCTCAAGTACATATTCACTCAGAAGGAGCTGAACACGAGGCAACGAAGATGGTTAGAACTGATAAAGGATTACGAGATAGAGATCCATTATCATCCGGGCAAGGCAAACGATGTGGCAGATGCGCTGAGCCGCAAGTCACACGTCAATAATCTGACCATCACATCGTTGGAAGAGAGCGAACCACCACTACATATGATTCCACACGGAGCTCTCTACAACCTAGCTTTGATCCCCACCATCCGTGAAGAGATAGCGGCAGCCCAGAAGAATGACAAGGGCATGTCACATTTGCGGAGACGTGTAGACAGTGGGGAGTTGAAATGTTTCCGGAAGGACGGAGACGGCGTCCTATGGTTCAAGGACCGGATTGTCGTACCCCGAAACCCGGAGCTACGGAAGAAAATCTTTGATGAGGCTCACTTATCAAAATTTTCTATTCACCCCGGCAGCAACAAAATGTATCAAGAACTCAGAAGAAAGTTTTGGTGGACACGGATGAAGCGAGAGACTGCAAAATACGTGTCCGAGTGTGATACATGTCGAAGGGTGAAGGCAGATCACATGCGGAAACCGGGACTGCTGCAACCACTGGGCATTCCTGCCTGGAAGTGGGAGGACGTGAGCATGGATTTCGTCGTCGGGTTACCCACCACCTTACAGAAACATGATTCTGTGTGGGTGATCGTCGATCGACTCACCAAAGTTGCCCATTTCATCCCGGTCAACACCAACTACAACGCCAAGAAGTACGCTGAACTGTACATCTCACGGATCCTATGCTTATACGGCGTACCCCGTACCATCATATCGGACCGGGGCACTTTATTTGTGTCCCGTTTTTGGGAGCAGCTGCACGCTGCCTTGGGAACGAAGCTGATCTGTAGTTCAGCCTACCACCCGCAGACGGATGGACAAACCGAACGGGTAAATCAGATTCTAGAAGACATGCTACGAGCTTGCGCTATCGACCACGGCAAGAATTGGGATGATCACTTGCCGTTAGCCGAGTTCTCGTACAACAATGGGGACCAAGCCAGCATCAAGATGGCGCCCTATGAGGCGCTATACGGGAGAAAATGCCGCACACCATTGAATTGGTGTGAGTCTGGCGAAAGGGTTACCTTCGGGATTGACCTTGTCAACAACGCGGAAGAAAAGGTTCGACTGATTCAAGCGAACCTAAGAGCCGCTCAATCCCGACAGAAACAGTATGTGGACCGGAGAAGGCGCCCATTACAATTCGAAGTTGGAGATCACGTATACCTACGAGTGTCTCCAATGAAGGGCGTAAACAGATTTGGGGTGAGAGGAAAGTTGGCACCCCGATTCATCGGTCCATTCCAAATTACCGAAAGATGTGGATCGGTGGCATACGGGCTGAGATTACCAGAAGCACTTTCCGGTGTGCACGACGTCTTTCACATTTCCCAGCTGAGGAAGTGTCTCAAGCTATCAACTACCGTTCAGCTGGAAGACATTGAAGAACTGCAACCGGATCTCACCTATCGGGAGGAACCGGTGCAGATTATTGATGAGAAGGCCCGAACCACACGCAACCGTACGTTCTGGTTCTACAAGGTTCTGTGGAGTAATCACTCCATGGACGAGGCGACATGGGAGAGCGAAGAATTCCTTCGCACTAACTACCCCGACTTTCTCACGTCTTATATCCGGTAATTTTCCACCGTCCTCTCTCTCATTTTCACCTTATAATCTCGGGACGAGATTCTTTTAAGGGAGGAGGAATGTAAGGGCCTCAGTTTTTGACACCCATTTGTAGTGTTCATCCCCATACCAGACACCTCATTTGAGGAAGAATGATGAACACAAATGAAGAGCAAGTAACAATTATCAACATGCTCATTAGGGAACAAACTTACACATTGCAAAAGTGCTATTTCCCACATGTGATATAGATGGGCTGGACATAGGAAAAACTCCTACACTTTGCTAAGGATGTCCATGCCAAGTTTCACCCAAATTCAAAACCTTTTTGAGGTCATCTTGGGTATAGATAGGAAGGGGGCAGTTTGAAAACATATTCAAATCCAAACTGTTTTTATACCATGAATTTGAAAGTGAGGGGCATATTCTTACTCAGCACATTTTTGTGAGCTCACACACCAATTTTCACTCCATTTGGAGTTGATCTTGACATGAGCTAAGTGGGAGAAATTCAAACTTTATTTGAATTTCAAACTGAACTTGTGCTGAAATTCATTCAAACCAAACCTCATTTGAACTTTGATCAATTCAAATGGCTCATGGGGGAATAATTTGAATTGCCAAGGGTAGTATGGGGTTCACTGTTTACAACAGTGATTAGAAGTAAATTTCAGAGGTTAAAAGGAAGGGTGGGACCCACATGTCAGCCTCTACTTCAACACAAACCGACTGAGACTTTTCACTCGGGTCGCCGAGCCGCAGCGGTGATCGCCACCGAGGCCAGCCACCACGCCACCAGCTGCTTGCCCATGCGCGGGCATGAGGCGGTGCAGAGCCTTCTTAAGGCGCCTGCCCCCCCTCCTCGGCCGAGGTACCGACGTGTTTTCCCGCAAGAACCCAGCACCGGCCAAAAGTTTCCGCAGTTCGGACTTGATCGGAGGACGCCGATCGCAGCTCCCTCCTTCCACTCCAGAGTCCCAGCAAGGTACTAGAGACCTTCCTCCATCCTCCCCATTGCTAGAATTCGGTTGAAACCGATTGATATCGGCTGTGCCGAAAGATCAAACTCGGAACTTGGAACCGCCGCACCTCGGGCTCTCGTGGACAGCTCAACCTGGGCGTTGTCACGCCCAAGCCAAGGCACCCTTGGACGCGCGGGTGACCGGTGCTGCTCATCCCCGAGCCACAGCTCGAGTGGTTGCTCACCGGCGGCGAATTTCCACTTTTCCCCTTTCTGTGTGCAGAACGACCTTCGGGTACGATTCTGTTTAATTCGTGCTCTAGAAAGGATTAGAGGGCCTCAGGCCACTCCCACACGAGCTAGACACGGTAACGCACAAGTTGCCCTCACAACTCTGGGCCGGAGAACCTCTGTGCCCGGCGTAATTTAAGGTCTACTAATGGCGGAACGAACGGGGGGTATCGGGCGCACGGTGAGGACCTATTTCGGGCCTTCCCCGAGCTGCCTCGAGCTCATGTCGACCTTCTCTGAGGTCCACTGATGCTCCCCGACCGATTTCCCAAGTAGCTGTGGTACCAGGGGAGTCAGCCGACATGGCCGAAGTCATTCCGATATGGCGGCTCGTCGCCGACCATGCTCCGGCCATTGTCATGAGCAGCTGACCCTCGGATCCTGTTCCCCAAGTAAAAGTAGGCAGGGGCGGCCAGAATCAAGAAGTTTGGAGCTGTACAGCAGCCGGCGGCGAGCCCTCCGGCGAGGTCCCTCGGCGGCGGGGCGCGGGTGTCGCGAGGTTGAAGAAGGGGGTGGACCCCAGCTGTCAGCGGCTGATATTTTGAATCGGGATCTGGCTGCGGCCGGGATCGGGTGTGCTGGCGCGCAAAATCCTTGTGGGCCGCGGTGTGCCATCGCCTAGGCGTGCGACGCGTGTTCCCTGGGCCCACGCGCGAGTTTAAACTTTTCCCCGATTTTCAGATTTCCTTCAAACTTCAAATCCTTATAACTTTGGCTAGAAAGCTCCAAATTGAGTGAACCAAATTTTGCTGGATTCAGCTCTATGAGTACTTTCCAGAAAATCAAGTTTCACTTCATGAAATTCCTTAATTCTCCAGAATTAATTCCTTAAAATTTAAATTGTTAGGAATTTTAACTGGAGAATCCTTTGGAGGAAAATCCTGAAATTTTGCTGAGATGTTCACCAAAATATCCTTGAACTACCATAAAAATTTCAGATCCATTTGAGCTCATTTAATCCACCTAATGGTGTGATTAGTGAAACTGTTCCAGAGAAAATAGAAAATATTCAGAAACATTTTCAGAATTTTCTCTGAAATTGTTTAGCTCATATCTTTAGTTAGAGACTTCCAAATTAAGTGCGACCAACTCCATTAGAACCCTCTGAAAATCTAGTTTTCATAAAGTCATAGTTTGTTTCATGAAAATACTTAGAACACCCTAAAAGCCTTTAATTAAGGTCAAGGACACAATTATTTGTGGAGGGTTCAAATGAGCTTTGCTGCAACTAAAACTTAACCAGGTTTCTGTTTAGGTTGTAACCAAGCCACAGTAAAAGTTTCACAGTCATTAGGTCTGTCTAGCAAAGGTTATAGACTTCACAACTTCAAAGCTAATACAAATGCATTTAAATTGATACATATTGCTCTCATCATGTAGTCGCTAAGGTCGAGGAGGAACCCGAAGTCCTAGACTTCGTTACTCCGGAGGAACAGCTAGCCTACGACCAAGAGCAGCAAGGCAAGCTATGGTTTGCATTAACCTTTTTACAAATTTTTATTGTTTTGAGCACATACTTGTTTCCTTTATTCTGTGCATTAGAGTCTTGTTTGGAAGCCCCACTGCATAGCCAAGAGAACCATGGGTTGGGTTTAGGATTGCAAACCCCGTTAGCCACTGCATTGCTAGGATAGAGTAGCATTCGGTACAAGTCGAGTAGTTGGAACTACTCGCGAGAATAGGCTATAGGCACATTGCTCGGGTAGAGATAGCACATGATACACATGGCAAGAAAATGACACCGAGCGGAGAGTAAGGGCAGCAGGACTTTGGGGCCTGTGTGCTTTAGCTCCGCTTGTGTCGATTGAGGACCGAGCCGTGTGCGGGCCTGTTGAACAAGCTAGAACAGTACCGAAGACCTACCGGCTATATGGGAACCGGGAAACTGATGTAACTCGGGTAGCCGGGTATTGAGGCATTGCCCGTCGTTCACAGGGTAGGTTGAGAGCTCGAGGTGTAAATCGGCTGGCGGCACGGAGATGCGCGTGCAGAGACCTCTTGCTCGGGACGATGGGACCGGTTCAATAGTTGGCTAACGGGTGAAAGGTAGTCGCGTACGGCGTCCGTGATGGTTGTTGTAGGCAACATCGAGTACGGGCGTACGTGATGGGTTGTTCGGGTAACCCTGCAGGTGTAAATCGATTATAATCGCCGTCCCTCGCGGTCAGTGAGTACCACTTGTTCACTGTACCGTGACGTAGAAAGAACAGGCTAGTTACATGTTAAAATGTTGCTGATTGAAAGCTGGACATTGATTGTTAATGATATGCTGTAGCTTAGAGCTAATTAAAGTTCTTTTCAACTTTGGGCAAAGTACATGAGAGAAATGCGTTTCTTGTTTGATTGCGGCTCTCTCATGTGCCTTAGCGTAAGGTTCTCCACAACCTGCTGCTAAAACTTGAAAGTAAGGTTCTACTAATTAGGCGAGTCCTTGCAAATGATTTTTACCTCATGCAACCCATTACCCTCATGTAGAAGTTCCATGTTTAGGTGAGACGGGTCAGACTTGCTGAGCCTTCGTGCTCACTGCTTGTGTTTGAAGCTTTTGCAGGGTTCTATGAGGAAGGGACTCCCGAAGAGGAGACGGAACCCCAGGAGGGGAACCCCGTCGAGTGGGAGTCGTGCACGCCGCAGAGTTAGTGTGCGTGTGTGCTAGCAAGGACACGTTCGAGGGCTGAACGTGCACTTGATGCTTAGTCTACGCCCGTGAGTGTAGACTGAACTTATTTTGATGTAAACATGTTCATAAACTTGTTTATGTAATAAAACTTCCGCTTCCGCTTTGCATCTTTGACGTGTGTTATACGGTGCTGTGCAACGCAGCACCACTCAGCGTGATCCTGGCTCGACAGGACCAAATGGGGTCGTGTCATGAATTTGGGTGAAACTTGGCATGGACATCCTTAGTAAAGTGTAGGAGTTTTCATATGTCCAGCCCATCTATATCACATGTGGGAAATACCACTTTTGCAATGTGTAAGTTTGTTCTCTAATGAGCATGTTGATAATTGTTACTTGCTCTTCATTTGTGTTCATCATTCTTCCTCAAATGAGGTGTGTGGTGTGGTGATGAACACTGCAAATGTGTGTCAAAAACTGAGGCCCTTACATTCCTCCCCCCTTAAAAGAATCTCGTCCCGAGATTATAAGGTGAAAATGAGAGAGAGGACGGTGGAAAATTTACCGGATATGCGACGTGAAAAAGTCGGGGTAGTTAGTGCGAAGGAATTCTTCGCTCTCCCATGTCGCTTCGTCCATGGAGTGATTACTCCATAGAACCTTGTAGAACCACAACGTACGGTTGCGTGTGGTTCGGGCCTTTTCATCAATAATCTGCACCGGTTCCTCCCGATAGGTGAGATCCGGTTGCAGTTCTTCAATGTCTTCCAGCTGAACGGTAGTTGATAGCTTGAGACACTTCCTCAGCTGGGAAATGTGAAAGACGTCGTGCACACCGGAAAGTGCTTCTGGTAATTTCAGCAGGTATGCCACCGATCCACATCTTTCGGTAATCTGGAATGGACCGATGAAGCGGGGTGCTAACTTTCCCCTCACCCCAAATCTGTTTACGCTCTTCATTGGAGACACCCGTAGATATACGTGATCCCCAACTTCGAATTGTAATGGGCGCCTTCTCCGGTCCGCATACTGTTTCTGACGGGATTGAGCGGCTTTTAGGTTCGCTTGAATTAGTCGAACCTTTTCTTCCGCGTTGTTGACAAGGTCAATCCCGAAGGTAACCCTTTCGCCAGACTCACACCAGTTCAATGGTGTGCGGCATTTTCTCCCGTATAGCGCCTCGTAGGGCGCCATCTTGATGCTGGCTTGGTACCCATTGTTGTACGAGAACTCGGCTAACGGCAAGTGATCATCCCAATTCTTGCCGTGGTCGATAGCGCAAGCTCGTAGCATGTCTTCTAGAATCTGATTTACCCGCTCGGTTTGCCCATCCGTCTGCGGGTGGTAGGCTGAACTACGGATCAGCTTCGTCCCCAAGGCAGCGTGTAGCTGCTCCCAAAAATTGGACACAAATAAAGTGCCCCGGTCCGATATGATGGTACGGGGTACGCCGTATAAGCATAGGATCCGTGAGATGTACAGTTCAGCGTACTTCTTGGCGTTGTAGTTGGTGTTGACCAGGATGAAATGGGCAACTTTGGTGAGCCGATCGACGATCACCCACACAGAATCATGTTTCTGTAAGGTTGTGGGTAAACCGACGATGAAATCCATGCTCACGTCCTCCCACTTCCATGCAGGAATGCCCAGTGGTTGCAGCAGTCCCGGTTTCCGCATGTGGTCTGCCTTCACCCTTCGACATGTATCACACTCGGACACGTATTTTGCAGTCTCTCGCTTCATCCGTGTCCACCAAAACTTGCTTCTGAGTTCTTGATACATCTTATTGCTGCCGGGGTGAATAGAAAACTTTGATAAGTGAGCCTCATCAAAGATTTTCTTCCGTAACTCCGGGTTTCGGGGTACGACGATCCGGTCCTTGAACCATAGGACGCCGTCTCCGTCCTTCCAGAAACATTTCTACTCCCCACTGTCTACACGTCTCCGCAAATGTGACATGCCCTTGTCATTCTTCTGGGCTGCCGCTATCTCTTCACGGATGTTCAGGATCAAAGCTAGGTTGTAGAGAGCTCCGTGTGGAATCACATAGAGTGGTGGTTCGCTCTCTTCCAACGGTGTGATGGTCAGATTATTGACGTGTGACTTGCGGCTCAGCGCATCTGCCACTACGTTTGCTTTGCCCGGATGATAATGGATCTCTATCTCGTAGTCCTTTATCAGTTCCAACCATCTTCGTTGCCTCATGTTCAGCTCCTTCTGAGTGAATATGTACTTGAAGCTTTTGTGGTCGGTATATAAATGTACGAGGTTACCGAGTAGGTAGTGCCTCTACATCTTCAGTGCAAGTACCATGGCAGCGAGCTCCAAATCGTGAGTTGGATAATTCTGCTCATGGTTCCTAAGCTGCCGTGATCCATACGCGACCACTCTTCGGTCTTGCATCAGCACACATCCGAGCCCAATGCCGGATGCATCGCAGTACACATCGAACGGTTTTGTTGTGTCTGGCTGCGCCAAAACCGGTGCTGATGTCAGGTGCTTGACTAAAGCCTTGAATGCTGCTTCACATGCTGGACTCCAAACATATTTGGTAGCCTTCTTCAGCAGCTCTGTCATTGGCTTGGCAATCTTCGAGAAGTTCGGAATGAACCTCCGATAATATCCCGCGAGTCCGAGGAAACTCCATACCTCATGAACCGTTCTCGGGGATCTCCAATTCAGCACTTGCGTGATCTTGCTCGGGTCCACAGCGATACCTTCCGCTGAGATGATATGCCCGAGGAAAGGCACCTGCGATATCCAAAACTCGCATTTGCTGAATTTTGCGTATAAGTTGTGATCTCGCAGCCGTTGCAAGACTATATGCAGATGCTTCTTGTGATCTTCCTCCGACTTGGAATATACCAGGATGTCGTCGATGAAGACCACGACAAACTTGTCCAGCTCCGGCATGAACACCGAGTTCATTAAGTACATGAAGTGAGCTGGAGCATTGGTGAGGCCGAAGGACATGACCAGGTACTCATAAAGTCCATACCTTGTCGAGAAAGCTGTCTTTGGAATGTCCTCCGCCCTTATCTTAATCTGATGGTACCCGGATCTTAAATCCATCTTGGAAAAGATCTTCGCTTCGACCAACTGATCAAACAACATGTCGATCCGTGGCAACAGGTACTTGTTTTTGATGGTTACGGCATTTAATGGACGGTAGTCCACGCAAAGCCGCAACGTTTCATCCTTTTTCTTGACAAATAATGCCGAACAGCCCCATGGCGAGGAGCTCGGCCTAATAAAACCCTTCTCCAGAAGGTCCGTGAGCTGAGTCTTCAGTTCAGACAACTCCTTGGGCGCCATCTTGTACGGCCTTCGGGATATTGGCGTGGTTCCCGGTGCGAGTTCAATTTTGAACTCCACCTCTCTATCGGGTGGCATCCCCGGCAAATCGTCCGGGAATACATCAGGGAACTCTCGGACCACTGGAATGTCTTCCAATCTGATGGTTGTGGCTTGATAGAGACTTGGAAGTTTTATTTCTGGACTGTCCAGAAATAATGAGTGAGAACCGTGCACTTCTGAGTTTAAGTGCACGACTCGAAGGACGGTGTCTAAAACAGCGCCGTGGCGGGTTAACCACGACATCCCTAGGATGACATCGACCTTCTGTCCCTCTAAGATAATGAGAGACGTGGGATACACTCTACCTGCTAAGCATAATGGTGCTTAGGAGACCATTACGCTTGCTGAAATCTTCCCACCCGGTGAACAAATTAAATATGGACTATTGGTGGGTAGTATTGGCAAACTGTGTTTAGCAATGAAAGCTTGGCTAATAAATTTATGCGTAGCGCCTGAATCAAACAGTACTATAGCGGGATGCTGGTGGAGTTGGAACATACCCGCAAGGATTGGCTCGCCCTCCGGCACGTCCTCAATGGCAAGCTGGTGGACAGTGCCGGGCCTAGGGTTTGCCCGCCGCGCATTAGTAGGGTTCCGGGGTTGATTCCTCCCCGGAAACTGTGGTGCCACTCCGCCGCCTTGCCTCTCCGGGCAACTGCTCGCGAAGTTTCCTGGACGACCACACTTGTAACATGTGGCCGCTGCTGGTGGAGTACTCGGTGGACGAAAGCCCGGCATGCGTTGCGGAGGTGCAAACGCACGCGGCATCGCCCGCTGCTGCTGTTGTTGTTGCGGTGGTACTGGCAGTGCCGGCCGGAATGCCGGTGAAGAGTACGGCCGACTGCGGAACGGCATCGACCGCTGTGGTGGTTGCCAGCGTGGGCCTGATGGTGGGCGATTCACCATCCGAAACTTCTGAGAAGGACTGCCTCCTTCTCCGCTGCTCTGCGGCGCGCTTCGCTTTCGCTCTGCCACCGCCAACTCCTTGCCGGAGTCCTCCTGAACAATCGCAGCATCAATGATGTCGTTGAGGCTGCCGCGATTGAACATCGCCAACTTGTCCTTCAGGAGCGGGTTAAGCCCCTGGTAAAAATGGTCTCGCTGCTTCTCGTCGGTATCAGCATGATACGACGCATATAGCGCGAGATCGTTAAACGCCCTGGAGTATTCCAGCGCGTTCCGGCTCCCTTGTTGCAGGTGTAGGAACTCCTGCGTCTTCCTCTCACCGTGACGGTGAATGGCACCCAACCGGGTGGCACAGGTCCTGCAGGAACCTCGACATGGATCGTCCACGTCTTGTTCCCCTCTTCGCCTTCTTCCTTGGCGAAGTATTGCGGCATCTGATTGTACCCGAAATATTGGAGCATTTGCCACAATGCTTCTGGGTAGCCGCTACGGTCAGAACAGTGGGAAGCCATCCACCCGTTCTTCAACTGTTTATCTGCTGCCATCTGTAAAAATATATTTGAGAATTGTCAAATATTTATTTAAACAGTAAACCCCTGAGTTATAACATAAAACATGTCATTGAACCCATAAAACTTGAAAACATAGTTCAAATTTTAAACAAATTTGACTGCTGATCTGCTGTTCCCATGACAGCCTTGACCAGTTTCCATATCAACCTGATTTAGGCCATGTTAAAGGCAAAACCAATTCTGGAGCTCAACATCAAAGTTAAAGTTAACTTCAATAGATTTCCAGAAAGTATTTGGTTGGCCTAAGATCTGTCCTGGTTCAAAAGTTATGAGATGTCAAAGTTAACAGAATTTCTGGAATCAATTGGACAGCACCTCCCTGCTTTAGGTACTGAATTGATCCAAGAATCCCAGTTAATTCTGTTCCCAATCTGACAAAACTTTCTGTTACAAAGTCGTAACCCATCTCATAAGCTTTCCAGAAGTACCTCATTTCCTATTTTTGGATTTTTAAGCAGGAAGTTATGCTTAATTTACAGAGAGTTTACAGAGAGTCTTTGCTCTGTCCTGTTTTCTGGACAGTTTCAACTCTACTGCATTTTTCGAGTGGTTAAGGGATGAAACACCTCTGGACCTCAACAGAAGAGTTGTAAAGCTCTTCCAACGCTTTCCAGAAATGTATCATACGACCCCAACCTCGAAATAACTCAACCTCTAACCTCTGATTAACTTCAGCCTTGATTCAGCTGAAAACAGGGTGCTCTGTCCTTAACATCCTATAAGTTGAAAGCTTGTTAACTTTGAATATCCGGTTCAAGGGAAGGAGTTACATCAAGTTTTACTACTTTGGATCAAAACCTTCAAGTTTTTACAATGAAGTTGTTTATTTAGTTGGGTGTGACGTCGACGCGTCACCAGATTATGTCGGTACTACGTCCTCACAAAGGAAAAACCTATACCGGGCTTAGCCGGCTTCGTTAGTTCAGTGGCACTACTCGTCACTCGCACACGGATGCTACACGTCTACCGTTTCGTTGTCAGGCTACCTGCAGAAACTCAATCAATCGTCAGACTCGGCTGCACACCGAGCCCGGAATCCATACAGTTCGTACACCCGGCCGTCATCACTCGCCCGGATGTTCTCAAGCCAAACACGCCTTGAGTTACGTGTTCACGTCTCAGACCACGTGACGGGGTCTCCCATGTTGCACCACGCACGCCAGGGACAGACGTTGCTCAAATACCCCAAACGACATGAAGAGTCGTAGAGGATACTAAAGCGGGTCGGGTTACCTGCCACCCGTGGGGCTCGACCCTTCAGCTTGTGCGCACTGGTGGACAGCGCTTACGTGCACCCCCCAAGACATGAATGTCCCGAGATGCACGATTTTCTGACATAACAAATAGGTTAATATGCCACTTTCTATATGCTAATAACATCCTTATATGGGCTACTAACTCGCTCCTCTCTGGATTTTTGAAAAAGAAGACCTTTGTACTGTGTTAAACCTCAAGCGAGCTCTGATACCACGCTGACACGGCCCCATTGGTCCTGTCGAGCCAGGATCACGCTGAGGGGTGCTGCGTTGCACAGCACCGTATAACACACGTCAAAGGTGCAAAGCGGAAGCGGAAGTTTCATTACATAAACAAGTTTATGAACATGTTTACATCAAAATAAGTTCAGTCTACACTCGCGGGCGTAGACTAAGCATCAAGTGCACGTTCAGCCCTCGAACGTGTCCTTGCTAGCACACACGCACACTAACTCTGCGGCGTGCACGACTCCCACTCGACGGGGTTCCCCTCCTGGGGTTCCGTCTCCTCTTCGGGAGTCCCTTCCTCATAGAACCCTGCAAAAGCTTCAAACACAAGCAGTGAGCACGAAGGCTCAGCAAGTCTGACCCGTCTCACCTAAACATGGAACTTCTACATGAGGGTAATGGGTTGCATGAGGTAAAAATCATTTGCAAGGACTCGCCTAATTAGTAGAACCTTACTTTCAAGTTTTAGCAGCAGGTTGTGGAGAACCTTACGCTAAGGCACATGAGAGAGCCGCAATCAAACAAGAAACGCATTTCTCTCATGTACTTTGCCCAAAGTTGAAAAGAACTTTAATTAGCTCTAAGCTACAGCATATCATTAACAATCAATGTCCAGCTTTCAATCAGCAACATTTTAACATGTAACTAGCCTGTTCTTTCTATGTCACGGTACAGTGAACAAGTGGTACTCACTAACCGCGAGGGACGGCGATTATAATCGATTTACACCTGCAGGGTTACCCGAACAACCCGTCACGTACGCCCGTACTCGATGTTGCCTACAACAACCATCACGGACGCCGTACGCGACTACCTTTCACCCGTTAGCCAAATATTGAACCGGTCCCATCGTCCCGAGCAAGAGGTCTCTGCACGCGCATCTCTGTGCCGCCAGCCGATTTACACCTCGAGCTCTCAACCTACCCTCTGAACGACGGGCAATGCCTCAATACCCAGCTACCCGAGTTACATCAGTTTCCCGGTTCCCATATAGCCGGTAGGTCTTCGGTACTGTTCTAGCTTGTTCAACAGGCCCGCACACGGCTCGGTCCTCAATCTACACAAGCGGTGCTACAGCACACAGGCCCCAAAGTCCTGCTGCCCTTACTCTCCGCTCGGTCTCATTTTCTTGCCATGTGTATCATGTGCTATCTCTACCCGAGCAATGTGCCTCTAGCCTGTTCTCGCGAGTAGTTCCAACTACTCGACTTGTACCGAATCCTACTCTATACTAGCAATGCAGTGGCTAACGGGGTTTTCAATCCTAAACCCAACCCATGGTTTCTTGGCTGTGCAGTTGGGTTTCCAATCAAGACTCTAATGCAAACAACCATATTCAAAAATGTGCTCAAAACAATAAACATTTGTAAAAAGGTTAATGCAAACCGGGGCTTGCCTTGCTGCTCTTGGTCGTAGGCTAGCTGTTCCTCCGGAGTAACGAAGTCTAGGACTTCGGGTTCCTCCTCGACCTTAGCGACTACATGATAGAAACAATACATGTATTAATTTAATGCATTTGTATTAAGTTTGAAGTTGTGAAGTCTATAACCTTTGCTAGATAGACCTAATGACTGTGAAACTTTTACTGTGGCTTGGTTACAACCTAAACAGAGACCTGGTCAAGTTTTAGTTGCAGCAAAGCTCATTTGAGCCCTCCACAAATAATTATGTCCTTGACCTTAATTGGAACTCTTAGGGTGTTCTAGGAATTTTCATGAGACAAACTATGACTTTCCGAAAACTAGATTTTCAGAGGGTTCTAATGGAGTTGGTCTCACTTAATTTGGAAGTATCTAACTAAAGATATGAGCTAAACAATTTCAGAGAAAATTCTGAAAATGTTTCTGAACATTTTCTATTTTCTCTGGAACAGTTTCACTAATCACACCATTAGGTGGATTAAATGAGCTCAAATGGATCTGAAATTTTTATGGTAGTTCAAGGATATTTTGGTGAACATCTCAGCAAAATTTCAGGATTTTCCTCCAAAGGATTCTCCAGTTAAAATTCCTAACAGTTTAAACTTTAAGGAATTAATTCTGGAGAAATAAGGAATTTCATGAAGTGAAACTTGATTTTCGGGAAAGTACTCATAGAGCTGAATCCAGCAAAATTTGGTTCACTCAATTTGGAGCTTTCTAGCCAAAGTTATAAGGATTTGAAGTTTGAAGGAAACCTGAAAATCGGGGAAAAGTTTAAACTCGCGCGTGGGCCCAGGGGACACGCGTCGCACGCCTAGGCGATGGCACATCGCGGCCCACAAGGATTTTGCGTGCCAGAACACCCGATCCTGGCCGCAGCCGGATCCCGATTCAAAATATCGGCCGCTGACAGCTGGGGTCCACCCCCTTCTTCAACCTCGCGTCACCCGCGCTCCGCCGCCGAGTGATCTCGCCGGAGAGCTCGCCGCCGGCTGCTGTACAGCTCCAAACTTCTCGATTCTGGCCGCCCCTGCCTACTTTTACTCGGGGAACAGGATTCTAGGGTCAGCTGCTCATGACAATGGCCGGAGCATGGTCGGCGACGAGCCGCCACCTCGGAACGACTTCGGCCATGTCGGCTGACCACCCTAGCACCTCAGCTACTTGGGAAATCGGTCGGGGAGCATCAGTGGACCTTAGAGAAGGTCGACGTGAGCTCGAGGCAGCTCGGGGAAGGCCCGAAATAGGTCCTCACCGTGTGCCCGATGCCGCCCGTTCGCTCCGCCATTAGTAGACCTCAAATTCCGCCGGGCACAAAGGTTCTCCGGCCCAGAGTTGTGAAGGCAACTTGTGCGTTACCGTGTCTAGCTCGTGTGAGAGCGGCCTGAGGCCCTCTAATCCTTTCTAGAGCATGAATTAAACAGAATCGTACCCGAAGGTCGTTCTGCACACGGAAAGGGGAAAAGTGGAAATTCGCCGCCGGTGAGCAACCACTCGAGCTGTGGCTCGGGGATGAGCAGCACCGGTCACCCGTGCGTCCAAGGGTGCCTTGGCTCGGGCGTGACAACGCCCTGGTTGGGCTGTCCACGAGAGCCCGAGGTGCGGCGGTTCCAAGTTCCGATTTTGATCTTTCGGCACAGCCGATATCACTCGGTTTCAACCGAATTCTAGCAACGGGGAGGATGGAGGAAGGTCTCTAGTACCTTGCTGGGGCTCTGGAGTGGAAGGAGGGAGCTGCGATCGGCGTTCTCCGATCAAGTCCGAGCTGCGTAAGTTTTCGGCCGGCGCTGAGTTCTTGCGGGGAAGAACGGTGGTGCCTCGGCCGAGGAGGGGGCAGGCGCCTTAAGAAGGCTCTGCACCGCCTCATGCCCGCGCGTGGGCAAGCAGCTGGTGGCGCGGCGGCTGGCCTCGGTGGCGATCACCGCTGCGGCTCGGCGACCCGAGTGAGAAAGTCTCAGTCGGTTTGATCTGAGCAGTGGCTGACATGTGGGTCCCACCTCCAGTTTTATCCTCTGAAATTTACTCCTAATCACTGTTGTAAAGAGTGAACCCCATACTACCCTTGGCAATTCAAATTATTCACCCATGAGCCATTTGAATTGATCAAAGTTCAAATGAGGTTTTGTTTGAATGAATTTCAGCACAAGTTCAGTTTGAAATTCAAATAAAATTTGAATTTCTCCCACTTAGCTCATGTCAAGATCAACTCCAAATGGAGTGAAAATTGGTGTGTGAGCTCACAAAAATGTGCTGAGTAAGAATATGCCCCCCACTTTTAAATTCATTGGATAAAAACAGTTTGAATTTGAATATGGTTTCAAACTGCCCTCTTCCTAACTATACCCAAACTGACCTCAAAAAGGTTTTGAATTTGGGTGAAACTTGGCATGGACATCCTTAGTAAAGTGTAGGAGTTTTCATATGTCCAGCCCATCTATATCACATGTGGGAAATACCACTTTTGCAATGTGTAAGTTTGTTCTCTAATGAGCATGTTGATAATTGTTACTTGCTCTTCATTTGTGTTCATCATTCTTCCTCAAATGAGGTGTGTGGTGTGGTGATGAACACTGCAAATGTGTGTCAAAAACTGAGGCCCTTACACGGTGTCAGAACCTGCCAGGTAATAAACGCCGCGACAAGACATCCCATGCCGCCTGCGCCGTCATCAACCACTATGACTAGTGCGCGGCATGGGCAGGGCGGCAAAATGAAGACTCAGAAGCCTTCGACCAGAGGCAACCACCGGCGTAACTACAGATACGGTAGATAATAGACGATCTTCCCGGGACCACCCATCGGGTCCCGGCTTCCCTTGTAAGCCGCCCGAGCCTTGGACTATAAAAGGCTCGGGTAGGCGTCGATAGCAAGGGTTCGCATTCTGCAACTCATACGCTAGCCATACACTCTCAAGCTGTAACTCACCCCCAAGCTCAGGCCCCCGGCCCTGAGCAGCAAGCAATACAGCGAGCTCCATAGCTCGCCGTGGACGTAGGGTTTTACACTCCGGCGGCCTGAACCACGTAAAACTTCCCGTGTCAAGCTCTCACTAACTCGTCCATCCGCGCAAGCTCTCCGCTAGGAACTAGCCCCTCCGAAAAAAGAACCTCCGCGGGCTGCCCAGTGCAGGCCCGGGGGAAGTGTCGATCGCACACTTCAACATTTGGCGCGCCAGGTAGGGGTCTTTTCCCCTAGCGCGACGAGTTTCCGCCGACGAAGATGACCAAGCTCCCTTCAGCGGCAAACTCTCCCCCACCGCATTCACGGCGAACCGTGACCAGCGGGGAGTACATGTCGACGCACTCAGGACGGAGTGTGTCGGCGCAAGCGGGTAGCCAGCAGCCGACTCCGGCAACGCCGACTCCGGCTATGCAGGCCCCGACCAGCGTGAGGTCTTCTGCAGCGCTGAGCGTACACCATGGAGGTGCGCTAGCTGCAACAAGAGCACTGCTGCGCAACCCACCTGCAGAGAATGCGCCCCATTCAGCGACCCAGCAATGGGTCCGCGAGGTGGACCGCCTCGTCGTCGCCGCCACGAACCCTCGGTTTCGGCGAGGGCGGCGCCCGGGGCAACCGACTGTGTCGCTGACGCGCACACCCACGGTTGACGAGCTAACGGCGGATTCCAGCTCCTCCAGGCTCCTGTCGACGGACCTGCGAAGGGAACTGGAACGGTGCCACTTGGGGCAGGACGCCCGGGTGTACCTCGAGCGACGTCGAGAAAGGCGTCGCAACCATGAGGCTGGCGACAGCATGTCGTCGGCCTCGACGCAACCAGAAGGGCAGGCCTTCGCCATGCGAGCCCCGCCTCAGGCATATGCTGCGCAACATATGCCACCACCATATGCGCCGCAAGTAGCGGCCCCGGCCTACGGTGCAGCCTTGCCCATGCCGGGATACGTGGTGCCAGGTGCGAACCACCTGTTCGCAGCGCCAGTACCTGCAGCAGCAGGTGCAGGATGTGCGGCCCTTGCACCCCACCTTCGCTTCGCAAGGTGGCCACGCAAGTTTCGCCCGCACTTGCCCGAGAAGTACAACGGAAGCGTCAACCCAGCGGAGTTCCTCCAGATCTACTACACCTCCGTACTTGCTGCAGGAGGCGATGAGGCTGTCATGGCCAACTACTTTCCCGTCGCCTTGACCGGCCCAGCCCGGTCCTGGCTCATGAATCTACCCCAGGGGTCCATTACCTCTTGGGGTGAGCTCTGCCGGCAGTTCGTCGCCAACTTCGGCAGCTCCTACACCCGTCCCGGCACGGAGCTCGACCTCAACGCCGTCAAACAACAACCTGGGGAGTCGCTGCGCTCTTTCATCCAGCGGTTCTCTCAGGTGCGCAACACCATCCCACATATCCAAAGCGCCTCTGTGGTGGTGGCGTTCCGACAGGGTGTCCGGGACGAGAAAATGCTCGAGAAGCTCGCGACCAGAGAGGTCAGCGACGTCTCGGAGCTCTTTAGCCTGGCGGACAAGTGCGCCAGAGCAGCCGAAGGGCGGAACTGGCACGCACTGCCAACCTCCGAGTCAGGAGGGCAGCCCGGGTCCGGTGCTGCTGCCTATGGGGGTGGCAAGAAGACCAAGAACCGGGGGAATGGGAAGATGAAGTCACCATTCACGGCCCCCGTCGCCGCAGCTGCGACAACCAGTGGAGCTCGGGGGCCGCGCCCCGACAAGAGGCAGCGGCAATCACCGGCCCCAGACAGTGGCCAAGGCGGGCTATGCCCCGTGCATGGCACCTGCAACCATACAGCTGCCGAGTGCTGGGAGATCCAGAGGCTCGCAGAGCGCTTCCGCAATGGAAGACAGCAGAGGGCTGAGGCACCGCCCTACCCTCAGAGGGATGGCAAACAAAAGGCCGATGCCCCAGTCACCGCTGCCCACCAGGTGGGGTTCCAGGAGCCTCAGCGTGTCATAAAGACAGTACATGACGCTGAGGACTCCAGTTCCGACAATGAACGGGCCAAGGCGTTAGCCAGCTGCGGCACGCCTCCGTGCCTCGAACATACCTCTCGGGGGCTGCCTAGGGTCCGTCAACCCCTTGAAGGCCTTGCAAGAAGGGGGGGACGCCTTAGGTCATCCAAAGCGAGCCTGGGTCCACCTACCCCTTGAAGGCCTTAGCCAGAAGGGGAGAACTCCCCGGGGGACCCCGAGAGAACCCACGCAGGACCTGATCCAGCGTGAAGACAACAACTTCGTCAAGACTCGGCTTGCAGGGAACACCCCACAACGCAAGGTCTCGGCTAATGCTCTAAGCACTACCGCCAAAGAACCAAACGCGAAGGGGGCCCGCAAGAGGGCAGCCTGGTGAAGTGGCACGCTATATTCCAAGAAGGACCCATAAGCTCTCCCCCAGCAGGGAAGGTCCCTTCCGAATCATGAAAGCTGCCGCCCCAGGTACACATGCCTTTCAACCGAGAGTGGGATCCATTCCCAAAAATCCTTGCCATGGAGCAACACTGTAAGTCCTACTTACTGAGCATCGGTAGAACAGGGTTATTCACTTCTGTAATAGACCCCATAGAACTTAGGAACAGAGCTTGGGGTAGCTAAGTCTCAAGGGACGGTACAGGACTACGTCCAGTTTAGCCTGGTTCCGACCCTAAGCGCGTAGAGTCTTGCTTCCCTTGTAGAGGAGGCGGAACATTGCCCCCACGAACAGCCAGAATTCCACCTATGGGCGCGAATACAGAGACCTGTTCTACTTAGCTCCTTCTCATGCGCTCATTTAAATTATGCATTAATTTTTATGATCGCACTATCTCTGTATGTTCATCATACGTCTAGCTCCCCCTCTCCTGCGCTCATCCATAGTCGGCATTTGCTATCCTCCCGAAGGCGGCTGCGCTTGAGGCACCTGCCGATGGCCGAGTGAGTCTCTCGGGCCTCCCCCAGTCAGGTGTTGCGGTGTCAGTTGGTCACCTCCAAGAAAGGCCAGCGTTGTGCATGGGGGGTCCAGGGTGCGTATCCAGCTTAGCCGGCCCAGAGCCCAAAGCATGCGCATCCTGCTCTCCGGAGGTCCAGGGGAGTACGTCCGCTTTGCCTGGTCATGAACCCAAAGAGCGTGCACTCTGCTTCCCCAGCGCATGGCCCGGTACTAGGGATCGGATGGCCGTACCCGGACCTCGGAGGGAGCCGGAGCTCCGGCGCCTCGTGCACAGAATTGCCCAAGCCCCGTATAGCGGGCCAGGACCATAAGACGGATAAGACTAGGAGACAGGAGGGGAGGACCCCCCGAGGAGAATTACGTTTCCTCTACCTGTGTGCAGGACCTTCAGGTTACGGCAACAGGGATTGCATGAAGCGGGGGGAAAGGAGCTACCAGCTACACCGGCCTGGGACTGGAAGGACCGGGACCCGCCCCTCCAGCTGGGGCGGGGCCGGGGGCCCCGCGTGTACAGTAGGCCCGGAACTCTCTCCTTCCTTGAGGAGGGCTCCGGGCTCGCCACGTGGCAGGCAGGAACCGGACCTCCCCCCCTCAGCGGGAGGGCTCCGAAAGCCCTACGTGTCCAACATGACCGGAGCTCCTGTCTCTTGAGGAGGAACTCCGGACCCACCACGTGGCCGGCAGATTTGGAGCCCCTCATAGGGAGAGGTTCTGAGACCTCCGGGGGCCCCTAACACGGTTAGGACCCGGGGGGGTGTCTGTGCAAAGCTCCGAGATTGGAGATGACCTCTGAGTACCTTGCGGAGCTAAGGACTCAGCCAGGCAAAGCCAAGAAGGAGGGAAAAAGCATCACAGACACAAGTATCCAAGAGAGTCAAATTAAGCAAGGCTCCTTGAGCTGGACTACAGACTCGATGAAAAAAAGGGAGAAGCAAGTCCTAAGGACCTCCCGGCTCTCGCCGGAACCTTACGGCTACAAGGGCGGCCACATCCTCGACTTTAGCCCTGGCAGCTTCCTCCCGCTCCGCGGCTGGGCCCTCTCTTGCTGGCTCCAGTGAGAAAGAGGGGTCGCGGCTCTTGAAGCATGCCAGCACATGCGAGGCGACCTCTAAAGCTAAGCCGCGGCCCTCGGCTTCAAGCTCGCTGGAGACCACCGAGTCGAGTCTGTCCAGCTTGGAGCCGATCGACTCCAATGCAGGGATCACCTCTGCCACCTGCAATGCAGGAGTTGCGGCCCTCACCGGACTGAAACCAAGAGGGATCAGGGCGGACCCCACTCGATCCACGAAGCTTGAGACCGCAAGGGCCTCGGAGGACCGTAGGGCTGAGAGCTCCTCCACCTCGCCGCGGGCCGCCCGCAGAGCCTCCAGGTTCCTCTCGGAGAATTCCTTCTCCTTGGCCGCCAGGGAACTCTCCCGAAGGCGGAGAGTCTCGGCTAGCCGCTCCAACTCAGCGGCCCTGAAGCCGGCAGTCAAGTCCCGGTCCAAGACCGCCCGGCGATCATGGGAGACCTGTTCATCCCTCAAGTCAAGGTCTGCCTTCAGAATCTCCAGCTCCTCCATCCGAGCTCGGAGGTCATCCTCGCCCGCAGCCAGCTGCGCGGCGACCCTCTCTGCCTTAGCTGCCACGGAACGCTCCCGCTCCTCAACGGCGAGTTCGCGGCGCTCCAACCGCTGCCGTATTTCCACAGCAGCAGAGAGGCTCTCTTCGGCCCGGGCGTGAGCCTCCAGGGCCTCCCTTTTGATCCGCCGTGACTGGGTGTCCATGCGGTCAACAGCCCGCTTCATCCGGTCGACAAGCGTTTCCCTGAAGTCGAGCAACTCCCGCCTGGAGTCGAGCTCGCTCTTAACCTTCGCGGTCCTCTCCCGCAAAAGGTTCCCCCAGGTGAGGAGGCGGTCCCGTTCAACTGTATACTCCTCCCGCTCGCGCCCTAGTGCAGCCAAGACCTGCCGGACGCTCGACTCGGCAAGCGCGAAGGCGTCCGCCAGAGGCAATGGAGCAACAGAGGCTGGGGCAGTCCCTCCGACCTCCTCCATTACCTCTTCCTCAGGAAGAGCCGACGCGCCAGCCGCCGAGACGAGACGTCGATCAAGAGAAGCTGGCTCCGCGGCACTGGCAGCCAGGCCAGCCGGGCTCTTTTCAGCTTCTGGCTCCTTGACCTGAGGAGAGGGACGAGCTGGAGAAGACGGAGCTGGAGAAGAAGCCAGGCCGCCTAGTGCAGGATCAACCTGTGCTGGCTCGGGGGCCGCGGTAGCCGTCTCGGCAGGAAGAGACGGCGCCGCCGCGGAGTCCGAGCACACCGGAACAGGAGAAGCCCGCGCTGGCCTGGGGGCCGCAGCAGTTGCCCCTGGCTCCGAGTGCATCGGCACAGATTCCCCACAAGACGGGGAAGGCCGGGAAGCGCGGACACTCCAGCGGGCTCTAAACCCCGACTTCCGAGCCGGGGTAGGATTTCCAGAGCCCGCTACCGTCTCCGACGACCACTCCGCAGTCGCTTGGACTGGCGGAACAGAAGACGCCACAGAGGCTTCCCCCAGCACATCAGCCCGGGGCCTCTTCGAGTCGCCACCGGAGGGAGTGTCAGGCACCCCAGAATCCCGACTTGGCGCCGGCGCCGTTGCTGGAGGGGATCGAGCGCGTTTCTTCTCTGGCAGCGGGTTGGAAGCCATGGCAAGGGAGAGCTCAAAGGCAAGAAAGCAAAAGCGCAAGAGTCCAAGAAGAAACGCATAGAAGTGCGAAGGGAAGCTACAATGTGGGTGAGACCCCCTCTAAAAAGCTTCCCGGTGCAGTTCCAAGCGATTCGGAACTCTTCGAATACCCCGCACCCGCGACCGCTTCGGTTCCAAGACGGAGTGCCGATGACGGGTGGGCCCAAGCCACTTAACTGGAGCGGTGGGGGCAAGGAGTCAGTCTCCTAAGAAGATGAGCCGGCAAGGCCCTTCGGCGGTTCCTGAAGAAAGCGCCGCAACATGCAGAAGTGGCAGCCTAGGGAACCACCGCAGTAAAAGCAATCATCAAGTGGGCGCACGCTCTCACGACCCCGCGGCCGTTCGTGCTCCGGCAGCGGTCAAGTCAGGACTTAGAGAAAGTGCACGGATCGGAAGAGACGGAGGTCCCACCTCGGGCTCGCTATCTCCCCCGAGATGGGCCCGGGGGCCACTGTCGTTACCTGAGATATGGGGTACCCCCGCGCACAGGGTGAAATGCCTAAGGTGCTCGCCCTTCTCCGCAGGGAGAGCTCCGAAGGCGCCACGCGTCTGGTAGGGCCGGACCTCCCTCTCCTCAGAGGAGAGCTCCGGGCCTGCCACGTGGCATACAGAAGCCGGACCTCCCCCTTCGCGGGAGAGGGGTCCGAAGACGCCACGCGTCCAGCGGGGCCGGACCTCCCTCTCCTCAGAGGTGAGCTCCGGGCCCGCCACGTGGCATGCAGAAGCCGGACCTCCCCCTCCGCGGGAGAGAGGTCCGAAGGCGCCACGCGTCCAGCGGGGCCGGACCTCCCTCCCCTCAGAGAAGAGCTCCGGACCCGCCACGTGGCTGGAAGAATGGTGCTGCCTGCCCCCGAGCGGTAGGCAGCGGGCGTAAAGGAGCCCCTCACCTTGCCCGTACAAGGTATTTACGGCCCGCGTCTTCCCAAGGCGCGGAAACGCGGAGCACGCGCCTGTCAGGTGCCGTTGCGCCCAGTCGCATCACAGACTGGCGCGCGGTGTCAGAACCTGCCAGGTAATAAACGCCGCGACAAGACATCCCATGCCGCCTGCGCCGTCATCAACCACTATGACTAGTGCACGGCATGGGCAGGGCGGCAAAATGAAGACTCAGAAGCCTTCGACCAGAGGCAACCACCGGCGTAACTACAGATACGGTAGATAATAGACGATCTTCCCGGGACCACCTGTCGGGTCCCGGCTTCCCTTGTAAGCCGCCCGAGCCTTGGACTATAAAAGGCTCGGGTAGGCGTCGATAGCAAGGGTTCGCATTCTGCAACTCATACGCTAGCCATACACTCTCAAGCTGTAACTCACCCCCAAGCTCAGGCCCCCGGCCCTGAGCAGCAAGCAATACAGCGAGCTCCATAGCTCGCCGTGGACGTAGGCTTTTACGCTCCGGCGGCCTGAACCACGTAAAACTTCCCGTGTCAAGCTCTCACTAACTCGTCCATCCGCGCAAGCTCTCCGCTAGGAACTAGCCCCTCCGAAAAAAGAACCTCCGCGGGCTGCCCAGTGCAGGCCCGGAGGAAGTGTCGATCGCACACTTCGACAAACCTCGTCGACGAGGCTCGGCTGCAGGTAACACCCCACAAAGGTTTCGGCTGATGCTCTAAGCACTACTGCCAAAGAACCGAACACGTCAGGGACCTGCAGAAGGGCAACCTGGTGTCGCGGCACACTCTTTCCCGAGAAGGACCCATAAACTCTCCCCCAGCAGGGAAGGTCCCTTCCGGGTCATGAAAGCTGCCGCCCCAGGTACACATGCCTTTCAACCGAGTGTGGGATCCGTTCCCAAAATCCTTGGTGTGGAGCAACACTGTAAGTCCTACTCCCCGAGCATCAGTAGAACAGGGTCATTCCCTTCTGTAATGAATCCCATAGAATTTAGGAACAGAGCTTGGGGCAGCTAAGTCTCAAGGGATGGTACAGGACTACGTCCAGTTTAGCCTGGTTCCGACCCTAAGCACGTTGAGTCTTGCTTCCCTTGTAGACGAGGTGGAATATTGCCTCCATGTACAGCCAGAATTCCACCTATGGGCATGAACACAGAAACCTGTTCTACTTAGCTCTCTCTCATGCGCTCATTTAAATTATGCATTAATTTTTATGATCGCACTATCTATGTATGTTCATTGTACATCTAGCTCCCCCTCTCCCGCGCTCATCCATAAACAGCATTCGCTATCCTACCGAGGGCGACCACGCTTGAGGCACCTGCCGATGGCCGAGTGAGTATCTCGGGCCTCCCCCAGTCAGGTGTTGCGGTGCCAGTTGGTCACCTCCAGGAAAGGCCTGCGTTGTGCATGGGGGGTCCAGGGTGCGTATCCAGCTTAGCAGGCCATGAGCCCAAAGCATGCGCATCCTGCCCTCCGGAGGTACAGGGGAGTACAACCGCTTTGCCTGGTCATGAACCCAAAGCACGTGCACTCTGCTTCCCCAGCGCATGGCCCGGTACTAGGGATCGGACGGCCGTACCCGGACCACGGAGGGAGCCGGAGCTCCGGCGCCTCGAGCACAGAATTGCCCAAGCCTGGTATAACGGATCAGGATCGTAAGACGAATAAGACTAGGAGACGGGAGGGGAGGACACCCCGAGGAGAATTACGTTTCCTCTACCTGTGTGCAGGACCTCCAGGTTACGGCAACGGGGACTGCATGAAGCGGGGGGAAAGGAGCTATCAACTACTCCGGCCTAGGACTGGAAGGACCGGGTCCCGCCCCTTCAGCAGGGGCAAGGCCCGAGGGCCCCACGTGTCCAGCGGGCCGGAGCTCTCGTCTCCCCTGAGGGGGGGGGGGGGCTCCGGGCTCACCACGTGGCAGGCGGAAACCGGACCTCCCCCCCTGTGGGAGGGCTCCAAAAGCCCTACGTGTCCAGCAGGGCCGGAGCTCCCGCCTCCTAAGGAGGGGCTCCTGACCCACCACGTGGCAGGTAGATTTGGAGCTCCCCATAGGGCGAGATCCGGAGACCCCCGGGGGCCCCTAACACCGTTAGGGCCCGGGGAAGGTGTCTGTGCAGAGCTCCGAGATTGGAGAGGCCTCTGAGTACCTTGCGGAGCTAAGGACTCAGTCAGGCAAAGCCAAGAAGGAGAGAAAAAGCATCACAGACACAAATATCTAAAAGAGTCAAACTATGCGAGGCTCCATGAGCTAGACTACAGACTCGATAAAAAGGGAGAAACAAGTCCTATGGACCTCCCGGCTCCCGCCAGAACCTTGCGGCTACAAGGGCGGCCACATCCTCGACTTCAGCCCTGGCAGCTTCCTCCCGCTCCGCGGCTGGGCCCGCTCTCGCTGGTTCTAGCGAGAAAGAGGGGTCGCGGCTCTTAAAGCATGCCAGCACATGTGAGGCGACCTCTAAGTCTAGGCCGCGTCCCTCGGCCTCAAGCTCGCTGGCGACCACCGAGTCTAGCCTGTCCAGCTTGGCGCCGATCGACTCCAGCGCGGGGATCACCTCCGCCACCTTCAACGCAGGAGCCGCGGCCCTCACCGGACTGAAGCCAAGAGGGATCAGGGCGGACCCCGCTCGATCCACGAAGCTCTAGACCGCAAGAGCCTCGGAGGACCGCAAGGCCGAGAGCTCCTCCACCTTGCGGCGGGCTGCCTGCAGGGCCTCCAGGTTTCTCTCGGAGAATTCCTTCTCCTTGGCTGCCAGGGAGCTCTTCCAAAGGTGGAGAGTCTTGGCGAGCCGCTCCAACTCAGAAGCCTTTAAGTCGGCGGCCAACTCCCGTTCCAAGACCACGCGGCATTCGCGGGAGACCTGTTCCTCCCTCAGGTTCAGGTCTGCCTTCAGAATCTCTAGCTCCTCGATCCGAGCTCGAAGATCATCCAAGCCCGCCGCCAGCTGCGCGGCGACCCTCTCCGCCTTGGCTGCCGTGGAACGCTACCGTTCCTCAACGGCGAGTTTACGGTGCTCCATCCGCTGCCGTATCTCCTCAGCGGCAGAGAGGCTCTCCTCGGCCCGGGCGTGTGCCTCCAGGTCCTCCCTGTTGATCCGCCGCGATTCGGCGTCCATACGGTTGACAGCCTGCTTCAGCTGGTCGAGGAGCACTTCCCTGAAGTCAAGCAACTCCTGCCTGGAGTCGAGCTCGCTCCTGACCTTCGCGGTACGCTCCCGCAAAAGGTTCCCCCAGGTGAGGAGGCGATCCTGTTCAACTGTATACTCCTCCCGCTCACGACCTAGTGCAGCCAAGACCTGCCGGACGTTCGTCTCGGCAAGCGCGAAGGCATCAGCCAGGGGCAATGGAGCAACTGAGGCCGGGGCAGCTCCCCCGACCTCCTCCATCACCTCATCCTCAAGAGGAGTAGATGCACCAGCAACCAAGACGAGACGCCGGTCAGGAGAAGCTGGCGCCGGGGCTCTGGCAGCCGGACCTGCCGGGCCCTCTTTGGCTTCAGGCTTCCTTACCTGTGGAGAGGGGCGAGCCGGGGAAGGCGGCGCTGGAGTAAAGGCCGGGCCGCCTGGTGCAGGGTCGACCTGCGCTGGCTTGGGGGCCGCGGCGGCCGTCTCGGCAGGATGAGACGATGCCACCGCGGAGTCCGGGCACACCGGAACAGGAGAAGTTCGCGCTGGCTTGGGGGCCGCGGCAGTTGTCCCGGCCTCCGAGCGCAACGGCACAGACTCCCCGCAAGACGGGGATGGCCGGGAAGCGCGGACACTCCAGCGGGCTCTGAACCCCGACTTCCGAGCCGGGGTAGGACTCCCAGAGCCCGATGCCGTCACTGACGGCCGCTCCACAGTCGCTTGAACTGTCGGAGCAGGGGATGCCCCAGAAGCTCCCCTCAACGCATCAGCCCGGGGCCTCTTCGAGTCGCCACCGGAAGGAGTGCCAGGCACCCCAGATTCCCGACTTGGCACAGACGCCACCGCTGGAGGAGATCGAGCGCGCTTCTTCTATGGTGGCGGGTTGGAGGCCATGGCGAGGGAGGACTCAAGGGAAAGAGGCAAAAGCACAAGAATCCAAGAAGAAACGCTGGGAGGTGCGAAGGGAAACCGCAATGCGGGTAAGACCCCCTCTAAAAACCTTCCCAGGAGCGATTCCAGGTGATTCGGAACTCTTCGAATACACCACATCGGCTCCGAGGCCGAGCACCGATGACAGGTGGACCCAAGCCGCCCAACTGAAGTGGTGGGCCAAGGAGTCAGTCTCCTGAGAAGATGAGCCGGCAAGGTACTTCGGCGGTTCCCGAAGAAAGCGCCGCAACATGCAGAAGTGGCAGCCTTGGGAACCGCCGCAGTAAAAGCAACCATCAAGTGGGCGCACGCTCCCACGATCCCGCGGCCGTTCGCGCTCCGGCTGCGGTCGATGCGAGACTTAGAGAAAGAACGCATATCAGAAGAAACGGAGGTCCCACCTCGGGCTCACTAACTCCCTCGAGATGGGCCCGGGAGCCACTGTCGGTACCTGCGATATGGGGTATCCCCGCGCACAGGGGAAAATGCCTAAGGAACTCGCCCTTCTCCTCAGGGAGAGCACCGAAGGTGCCACGGGTCCGGCGGGGCCGGACCTCCCTCTCCTCAGAGGAGAGCTGCAGGCCGGCCACGTGGCATACAGAGGCCGGACCTCCCCCTCCGCGGGAGAGAGGTCCGAAGGTGCCACGTATCTGGCGGGCCGGACCTCCCTCTCCTCAGAGAGGAGCTCCGGACCCGCCACGTGGCCGACAGAAGCCGAACCTCCCCCTCCGCGGGAGAGGTCCGGAGGATCCACGTGCCCCACGGCGCCGGCAACCATACTGCTGCCGAGTGCTGGGATATCCAGAGGCTCGCAGAGCGCTTCCGCAAAGGAAGGCAGCAGAGAGCTGAAGCACCGCCCTACCCTCAGAGGGATGGCAAGCAGAAGGTCGATGCCCCAGTCACCGCCGCCCATCAGGTCGGATTTCAGGAGCCTCAGCGTGTCATAAAGACAGTGCATAACGGTGAGGACTCCAGCTCCGACGGTGACGGGCCAGGGCGGTAGCCGGCTGCGGCTGCCATCCCGGGTCAGCGGAGGCTGCATTGCTGCGGCGTCAACCTTGGAGAAGCCCCAAGTAGTCGCAGCAACCCTAGTACCGACCACAATGGTGCGAGGTCGGGCCAGCCTCACCTGAGAGCACACCTCCGTGCCTCAGACATACCTCCCGGGGGCCGCCCAAGGTCTGTCGACCCCTTGAAGGCCTTGCTAGAAGGGGAAGACGCCTTAGGTCATCTAAGGTGAGCCCGGGTCCACCTACCCCTTGAAGGCCTTAGCCAAAAGGGGAGAACTCCCCGGGGGCCCCCAGGAGAAGCCGCGCAGGACCTGATCCAGCGTGAAGATAACAACCTCGTTGACGAGGCTCGGCTGCAGGTAACACCCCACAACGCAAGGTCTCTGCTGATGCTCTAAGCACTACTGCCAAAGAACCGAATGCGTCAGGGACCTGCAGAAGGGCAACCTGGTGTCGCGGCAAACTCTTTCCCGAGAAGGACCCATAAACTCTCCCCCAGCAGGGAAGGTCCCTTCCGGGTCATGAAAGCTGCCGCCCCAGGTACACATGCCTTTCAACCGAGTGTGGGATCCGTTCCCAAAATCCTTGGCGTGGAGCAACACTGTAAGTCCTACTCCCCGAGCATCAGTAGAACAGGGTCATTCCCTTCTGTAAAGAATCCCATAGAATTTAGGAACAGAGCTTGGGGCAGCTAAGTCTCAAGGGACGGTACAGGACTACGTCCAGTTTAGCCTGGTTCCGACCCTAAGCGCGTAGAGTCTTGCTTCCCTTGTAGACGAGGCGGAATATTGCCTCCATGTATAGCCAGAATTCCACCTATGGGCATGAACACAGAAACCTGTTCTACTTAGCTCTCTCTCATGCGCTCATTTAAATTATGCATTAATTTATGATCGCACTATCTATGTATGTTCATCGTACATCTAGCTCCCCCTCTCCCGTGCTCATCCATAGTCAGCATTCGCTATCCTACCGAGGGCGGCCGCGCTTGAGGCACCTGCCGATGGCCGAGTGAGTCTCTCGGGCCTCCCCTAATCAGGTGTTGCGGTGCCAGTTGGTCACCTCCAGGAAAGGCCTGCGTTGTGCATGGGGGGTCCAGGGTGCGTATCCTTCTTAGCAGGCCATGAGCCTAAAGCATGCGCATCCTGCCCTCCGGTGGTACAGGGGAGTACAACCGCTTTGCCTGGTCATGAACCCAAAGCACGTGCACTCTGCTTCCCCAGCGCATGGCCCGGTACTAGGGATCGGACGGCCGTACCCGCATCTTGGAGGGAGCCGGAGCTCCGGCGCCTCGAGCACAGAATTGCCCAAGCCCCGTATAACGGATCAGGATCGTAAGACGAATAAGACTAGGAGACGGGAGGGGAGGACCCCCCCCCCCCCCCCCCCCCCCCGTGGAGAATTACGTTTCCTCTGTCTGTGTGCAGGACCTCCAGGTTACGGCAACGGGGACTGCATGAAGCGGGGGGAAAGGAGCTATCAACTACTCCGGCTTAGGACTGGAAGGACCGGGTTCCGCCCCTTCAGCAGGGGCGAGGCCCGAGGGCCCCACGTGTCCAGCGGGCCCGGAGCTCTCGCCTCCCCTGAGGGGGCGGCTCCGGGCTCGCCACGTGGCAGGCGGAAACCGGACCTCCCCCCGGTGGGAGGGCTCCGAAAGGCCTACGTGTCCAGCAGGGCCGGAGCTCCCGCCTCCTAAGGAGGGGCTCCGGACCCGCCACGTGGCAGGCAGATTTGGAGCTCCCCATAGGGCGAGATCCGGAGACCCCCGGGGGCCACTAACACCGTTAGGGACTGGGGAAGGTGTGTGCAGAGCTCCGAGATTGGAGAAGGCCTCTGAGTACCTTGCGGAGTTAAGGACTCAGTCAGGCAAAGACAAGAAGGAGAGAAAAAGCATCACAGACACAAATATGTAAAAGAGTCAAACTATGCGAGGCTCCATGAGCTGGACTACAGACTCGATAAAAAGGGAGAAACAAGTCCTAAGGACCTCCCGGCTCCCGCCGGAACCTTGCGGCTACAAGGGCGGCCACATCCTTGATTTCAGCCCTGGCAGCTTCCTCCCGCTCCGCGGCTGGGCCCTCTCTCGCTGGTTCTAGCGAGAAAAAGGGGTCGCGGCTCTTAAAGCATGCCAGCACATGTGAGGCGACCTCTAAGGCTAGGCCGCGTCCCTCGGCCTCAAGCTCTCTGGCGACCACCGAGTCTAGCCTGTCCAGCTTGGCGCCGATCGACCCCAGCGCGGGGATCACCTCCGCCACCTTCAACGCAGGAGCCGCAGCCCTCACCGGACTGAAGCCAAGAGGGATCAGGGCGGACCCCGCTCGATCCACGAAGCTAGATACCGCAAGAGCCTCGGAGGACCGCAAGGCCGAGAGCTCCTCCACCTCGCGGCGGGCTGCCTGCAGGGCCTCCAGGTTTCTCTCGGAGAATTCCTTCTCCTTGGCCACCAGGGAGCTCTCCCGAAGGTGGAGAGTCTTGGCGAGCCGCTCCAACTCAGAAGCCTTGAAGTCGGCGGCCAGCTCCCGTTCCAAGACCGCGCGGCGTTCACGGGAGACCTGTTCCTCCCTCAGGTCGAGGTCTGCCTTTAGAATCTCTAGCTCCTCGATCCGAGCTCGAAGATCATCCTCGCCCGCCGCCAGCTGCGCGGCGACCCTCTCCGTCTCGGCTGCGGTGGAACGCTCCCGTTCCTCAACGGCGAGTTTATGGCGCTCCATCCGCTGCCGTATCTCCTCAGTGGCAGAGAGGCTCTCCTCGGCCCGAGCGTGTGCCTCCAGGGCCTCCCTGTTGATCCGCCGCGATTCGGCGTCCATACGGTTGACAGCCCGCTTCAGCCGGTCGAGGAGCACTTCCCTGAAGTCAAGCAACTCCTGCCTGGAGTCGAGCTCGCTTCTGACCTTCGCAGTACGCTCCCGCAAAAGGTTCCCCCAGGTGAGGAGGCGATCCCGTTCAACTGTATACTCCTCCCGCTCGCGACCTAGTGCAGCCAAGACCTGCCGGACGTTCGTCTCGGCAAGCGCGAAGGCATCAGCCAGGGGCAATGGAGCAACTGAGGCCGGGGCAGCTCCCCCGACCTCCTCCATCACCTCATCCTCAAGAGGAGTCAATGCACCAGCAACCAAGACGAGACGCCGGTCAGGAGAAGCTGGCGCCAGCGCTCTGGCAGCCGGACCTGCCGGGCCCTCTTTGGCTTCAGGCTTCTTGACCTGTGGAGAGGGGCGAGCCGGGGAAGGCGGTGCTGGAGTAAAGGCCGGGCCGCCTGGTGCAGGGGCGACCTAAGCTGGCTTGGGGGCCGCGGCGGCCGTCTCGGCAGGAAGAGACGACGCCGCCGCGGAGTCCAGGCACACCGGAACAGGAGAAGTTCGCGCTGGCTTGGGGGCCGCGGCAGTTGTCCCGGGCTCCGAGCGCAACGGCACAGACTCCCCGCAAGACGCGGATGGCCGGGAAGCACGGACACTCCAGCGGGCTCTGAACCCCGACTTCCGAGCCGGGGTAGGACTCCCAGAGCCCGCTGCCATCACTGACGGCCGCTCCGCAGTCGCTTGAATTGGCGGAGCAGGGGACGCCCCAGAAGCTCCCCTCAACGCATCAGCCCGGGGCCTCTTCGAGTCGCCACCGGAAGGAGTGCCAGGCACCCCAGATTCCCGACTTGGCACTGTCGGTACCTGAGATATGGGGTACCCCCGCGCACAGGGTAAAATGCCTAAGGAACTCGCCCTTCTCCGCAGGGAGAGCTCCGAAGGCGCCACGCGTCCGGCGGGGCCGGACCTCCCTCTCCTCAGAGGAGAGCTCCAGGCCCGCCACGTGGCATACAGAAGCCGGACCTCCCCCTCCGTGGGAGAGAGGTCCGAAGGCGCCGCGTGTCCAGTGGGGCCGGACCTCCCTCTCCTCAGAGGAGAGCTCCGGGCCCGCCACGTGGCCAACAGAAGCCGAGACTCCCCCTCCGCGGGGAGAGGTCCGGAGGCTCCACGTGCCCCGCGGGACTGACCCTCCTCTCCTCTGAGAAGGGCTCCGGGCCCGCCACGTGGCAGCAGAACGACGCTTCCTGCCCCGAGCGATAGGCAGCGGGCATAAATACGCCCCATACCTTGCCCGTACAAGGTATTCAAGGCCCGCGTCTTCCCAAGACGCGGAGACGCGGAGCACGCTTCTGTCAGGTGCCGTTGCGCCCAGTCGCATCACAGACTGGCGAGCGGTGTCAGAACCTGTCAGCCAATAAACACCGCGACAAGACATCCCATGCCGCCTGTGCCGTCATCAACCACTACGACTAGCATGCGGCATGGGCAGGGCGGCAAGATGAATACTCAGAAGCCTTCGACCAGAGACAACTACCGGCATAACTGCAGATACGGTAGATAATAGACAATCTTCCCGGGACCACCTGTCGGATCCCGGCTCCCCTTGTAAGCCGCCTGAGACTTGGACTATAAAAGGCTCGGGTAGGCGTCGATAGAGGGGTTTCTGTAAAAGCCCAAGAAAAGGGACTTGCAAAATACTCTGGAGCAACCACACCGCCGAAGAAGCGACGTGGGAGAGCGAGGAGTTCCTTCGCTCAAATTACCCGGAGTTCATGGCTTCTCAACACGGGTAAGTCCCTATTACATCGCTATCTCTTCTTTTATAATCTCGGGACGAGATTCTTTTAAGGGGGGAGGGATGTAAAAGCCCAAGAAAAGGGACTTGCAAAAACTTTTATGCACCTCACAACACAACAGTTTTGTTGTGTGTAGATTGTGAAATATTGTGAAGAGCAAGTGGCCTCCATCAAGGAGTGATTAGAAGGGAAAGTCTTCACTTTCACAAAGTAGGGTTTACATACATATGATCACACATGGGAGGGAAATTTCAAACTGTTGCATTCAACTTCAGGATTTCAGCAGTTAAAACAAGGAGTAAAGGGCATACTTGGATTCCTCAGGATCAAATTAGTGGGGAGGCAAAGTCTCAATAATGTTTGCAAGGGTTTGCTACCCAATGGTCCAAAAAGGAGCCAAATAGGAAAGAATGCATATATACATTTGAATTTGAGGGAAACTTGTCCAAACATGCAAATGGGGCTCAGTTTGAGACTTCAAACTTTTGAATTACTCATTTGCCAAAAATTTGGAGATATTTTGGGGCAGAGGGGAGCTGTGGGCCCCACTAGTCAGTGAGAAGAGAGGGGAGAAGCTTACTGCCTAAGTTAATCGGTTCCACAGTTCACACTCGAGCGAGTTGCGCTCTCCCACCGGCTGCCACCGCACGGTCGACCGACGACCGAAGCACCTCCCGAGCTGCTTCAAGCATCGGTTTCCCCGCGCCCTTATCTCCCCTACGCCGTGCTCGGTCGGCCACAGCCCTCCCACGAGCCCTGTTATCTTTCCTCCCGAGCAAACAAGCCGCCGGCGCCGCGCCTGTTCGTCCCGATCCTAAGCCGGCATCGCATCCCGACTGCTCAAGCAATCAACACGAAAAAGGAGCGCCAGCGCGTGCACAAGAGTTCCCTCAGCTCAGCTCCGGCGTTCGGGGTTCCTGTCGGCCGTATTTTGATCATCAGCACCGAAGCCGAGGTGCAACCGGTGGAAACCGACGTCGGGCTCCCGTGGGCAGCTCACACCAACCAGTTTCACGACTGAGCAAGAGCACCCCAAGGTGCGCCAACTCCCTGCGCTGCTCCTCTCCAAATTTCAGAGCAATCCGTGCGACGTAGCGTCGGAATTTCAAGTTTTCCCCTCGGACGAGGAAAACCGGACCGCGGGTAAGAACTGTGGAAATTTACGCTTAATTCTCGGTTAAAGTTGTTCTTTTTGCGCACACCAGAACTAGATAGGATAGGGAACCTTTTCCCTCCACAACCCTAGCTAGAAACGCCGTGGTTACAGCTAATTTCGAGCTTTTCGGTCGGCGGCCATGGCGGGAACACGCGGGCGCACGGTGACAACCGGGTTGCCGTCGTTTCCGAGCCAGGTTGAGGCCACGCCGAGATTTCCTGACCTCCACTGATGCTTTAGAGCGGATCCGCCGAGCTTTTGGCGGGCTAATGTGCTCGGGCGACGGTGCCGATCATCACCGAAGGCCGCGGCTCGTCGCCAGCCTACTTCCGGCCACCGGCAGCCAGAGCCAACCCCATAGACTTGTTCCCCGACCCTGAAAACCCACAGGCAGCGAGTCCCCGGCCGAGAGGTGGTCGGGAAGCTGGGTCCGGCGAGCTCCAGTACAGCGCCGGCGAGGGGGAGGCGCAGGAGCGAGAGGAGGAAGAAGACCCACCGGGCCCATGTGTCAGCAGCTGAAGATTAAAACCCCGGATCAGCTGTGGCGTGTGATCCCGTGTGATGGCGCGGGAAAAAGGTCTGTGGCCCCCGTGTGGCGCGAGTCCGGCGGGTGACACGTGTAGGGTGGACCCACAGGCAGAGTTTGAACTTTTCCCGAATTAATTTGAATTCCAAAATTGGTTCAAACTTTGGAACTGCATAACTTTTGCTAGGAAGCTCCAAATTTAGTGATTCAAATTGGGTTGGATTCATCTTGCCTAGCTCTGTCCAGATATACAACCCAATTTGTATGAAACCCAGTAATTAAGTCTGGAAAATTCTTTAAAGCTTTTCAGCCAAAGAATTTTTGAGGGAGTTTGGTTCATCCAAAAATCCCCAAATTTCGCCAGAATGTTCTTTAGGAGATTGGTAAACCCCTGTAAAAGTTTCAGACCGTTTGGAGTTGATTTGGTCAGAGCAATTCAAATTGGAAGGTGCTGTGTTCATTTGAATACAGAAACATTTTCAGAGAATTTCCAAAACTTGGAAATTCAGTTCTGGGCAATTCTTAACCCCAAAAATGTTAGGAAAATTCAGGCAAACTCTATGAGCTATAATTGAAATTGTAGTTCATTAAGTTGGGTATGAACAGGGGTCTGACCTCAGAATTAATTCCTCCTTGCTTATTTGCTAAAGAAATTACTCTGAGCAAACCATTCCATGAAAAGTGCTAAGGTTTGGTCCAGAGAGTTTTCTTGTGACAAGGAACTCACACAAAAATTCTCAGCTCCATTGGAGCTCTAGATCACCCCTGTCCTGTTTAATCACTTAAGGGATTAATATGGAAAAGGGGGGAAAACCACTTAGCATTTAGCCATGTGATTAAGTCCAAGCCAAACCACCAACACCAGTTCATATTTAAATTCTTAAACAAAGTTCCAGGTATTAGAGGCTGGTTATTAGAACTAATAGTAGAAGTCTTACTCTAAAACTCACATTTGCATCTAAATTAACATGTAGTATTTCATTAACGTGTAGCCGTTGAAGAAGAGACTCCGGAAGTGCTGGACTTCCTCCTTCCGGACGAAGAACTAACTCCTGACCAGCAGCAACAAGGCAAGCCCCGGTTTGCATTAACCTTTTTATAAGTTTTCTTTTGTTTACATGAGTCGTGTGAAGTATGATTGTGCATTAGGTGTAGGATGAATGGAACCCCACTTGCATAACCAAAGGTTCCTAAAAGAGTGAGGGTAGTGTCTAAGACCTCGAGTAGACAGGCTATGCTTAATGAGTCATAGGACTTCGGTACAAGTCGAGTAGTTGGAATCTACTCGCGAGATAGGCAGTGGGACACACGGGTTCGGTTGAGTGATGTGAGATCACTTTAGTAATGAAAATGAGACTAGGCAGGGGCTAGGGCGCAGCAAGAGAGAGTCTTGTGGGCGCAGCCCTGCCCGTGTCGATTGAGGACCGATCCGTGTGCGGCCCTGCTGAACAAGTATTGAACGTACCGAAGGCATATCGGATATATGGGCCCCGATAAACCGATGTAGCCTAAACCTCCGGGCGTCGAGGCATAGCACACCGATTTATAGGTGTAGGTTGAGGGCAGCAAGGTGGAAATCTGCCAACGGGCATAGAGAGATGCTCCGTGTGGGGAACCTCCTGCTCGTTTCGGTGCGACCGGTTCGACGTTTGGGCTGTTGGGTGAAAGGTTGTCCCGTACGACCTCGAGTGAGCGTGCTGTGCAGCTCCACGGGTGGGCGTACGTGACGTGCTCTTTGGGTTTTCCCTGCAGGTGTATATCGAGTCGATTCGCCGTCCCTCGCGGTGACGAGTACTGCTTGTTCACTGCGTCGTAACGTAGATTAATGAATGAAACATGTTGATTCAATATTGCTGGTTGATATAATTGTATTGCTACATGTGTGCCACCAAATACTGCTTACTAAATTTCAGATTTGATGAACTGTTAACTTGTTGCTAAAAGATGAACTAAGGATGAACTTGTAGGCGTGTCGTTTTGCTGAAATGCTACCAACCTATGTCTTGGTATACCTCATGTAGATTTTCATGCTTAGGTGAGTCGGTTAAGCCTTGCTGAGCCTTCGTGCTCACGGTTGCTGCTTAAGTGTTTTTCAGGTGAGGAGCCACCCACGGACTCGGAGTACGAGTCCACCGGCGAGGGTTACCCTCCGTCGGGGACCACGGCTGAGTGGGAGCCGTACACGCCGCACTGAGCTGAGACGTGCAGCTAGTGTGGGTTGCCCTAGGGCTGGGCAACCGACTTTTGCTAGATAGGCGGGCGTGAGTTGTGTAGTGTAGACTTCCGCTGTGTAATAGAACAATAGTTGTAACTGAAGTTTGTACCTGTTTGTACAGTTTCAGCTGTTTTTCCCATGTAATATATTGTGTTCTTATGACGTGTGCTGTCGGGTGTCGCATCGCGCGGCACCACCCTCTGCGATCCTGGATGAGCGGATTCGGGTCCGCCACAGCCTGGTATCAGAGCTGCAGTGGGGATAGCACAGTACTAAAGGACTGCATTATGGGAAAAACTTAGGTATACGGTGAGGATTCGGTAGTTGCCCAAGTAAGGACTATATTAGCATAGTTACTTAAAGTGGCAAAGACTAACATATGTGTTATAATTTTGAATTTCAATTATGTAACGACGCACCTACGCTCTGGTAAGTATGGTAAAGAACGCCACCGAAAGCGGTTCAATTTCGGTTAGCTCTCCCTGACGAGGAACGTGGTTCAGGGATTGATCTCACAGCTTGGTGTGAGACGTTAATATGAACCTCTTGGACTCTTCATGTCCCTGAGTTCATATGAAACGCTGATCCCTAGCGTGCATTAGGCAAGTAAGCGGAGACCCCATCGCGTGGTCAGTAACGCGAGAGTGTGTTCGTCTGGAAATAGCCCAGGAGGACATACGCAGCGCTTGCCATCGGCGTGCCCTGCCGGGCAGTAGGTGGTATCTGTTGGGTTGATAACATTCCCAACCGTGACGACCCGTTCATGACATACTCGGGTTCCCCGTCGTGTGGTGTTGAAACACGATCACGTACCTTGAGACGTGACCTAACTCAAGGACGGCCGTATGACAATGATACGGGCGTTTGTATTTACTTTCAAATATGGAACTGCCTGAAATGAATAACCATTGAGTGCACCATTATTGTGTGGTTTTCTGCAGGTACTAACCACGTATGTATCCGTGTAGAAAACGTGTGCGAGAGACCGTTTAGTGCCACATTTGAGACGTATATGCCGGTATGATCCGGGTAGAATTTTCTTTTGTGAGGAACGTAGTACCGAGATATGGTAGGCATATGCATGAGAATAATGATAACAAAGAATTAAAATCTATAGGTTCAACATTTAGGACCCTGGTTGGGTATAAGAATGGGATAGTGGAGCAGTATAGCCAAAAGTATGAAAAGCAGAGTGCTCTGTTTTGGGCAGCACGTTTGCTGATCCTCAACAGGGCATAACTCACAGGTCTTTTAGCCCAGGGAGGTGTGCTATATAGTTCTGGAAAGGTATTCAAGTCCTCTACAACTTTGTTGTAGACTTCCAGAGCTGAAACTCACCTGAAGATGGCTTAAAGCCCAGAGAAATGTAAACTGTCCAGAACTAGGGCAGAGTAAAACATCCTCTGACTGATCTGTTGTTCGAATGTAACTCCCAGTAGAAAAATCTAAAATTGTCATATAATACATCCTTAGAAAGAGTAAAAGATGTGTGACACCTTTGCAATTCAAAGTTCCTGAAATTGCAGCACAGAATTTAGTGGAAATCAGGGTTGAAAACAGCCACTTCCAAAGGAGGTGCTGTTAAAATTCTTCCAGAAATTCTGCTAACTTTGAATTAACATAACTTTTTAATCAAAGCTGATCTGGGAACAAATGAGTACTCGTTGGAAAGATACTGAAGTTAACTTGAACTTTGGTATTCAACTTGAGTCATGAAAATGCCCAGAACCAGATCAAAACTTGGAATAGGTAGCAACTGGTCATTCTGACAGATGAAAGACAGTTGAACTCATTGAAAAGGGTGTTGTACCCTAAGGGTGTTATACGTGATGACAACGCAATAATAATGTCTCGTAGAGACCAAACCCAGTTGTGGTGAGCTTCCAAAGAGGGGGTTCATCAAGTTGGATTAAACTAACTTGTGTTTGGTCTGGTAACGGTGTAGCTTGTGCAAAGTTATTACATTATCTACTTACGAGATATTTTGCATGTTTTGTTGTCATAATGTTTTTCCGCCCAGTTCTATTGGACTGCATGCAAAATGTTGCGGGACTGATGGTTAATGTCGTATGGTTGCAGATGGTTCGTACTAGGACCACGCACGAGGTTGGTGGCTCTAGCCAAGGTGGAGGCGATGACTCCCAGCCACCGGCCTACGACAGCACCCCGCAGCAGCAGCCACCACCGCCGCCTCCGCTTACTCTAGCGGATGTGATAGCGGCATTGGTGGGAGGTCGTGAGGAGCAGACCGACCTGCTCCGCACGATCGTGCAGAATACGTCCCAGGCGGGAGGACGTCAAGAGCGAGGGCCTCGCGAGCCCCGCGAAGTGTCGTACTCGGATTTCATGAGTACGCACCCTCCAGTGTTCACCGAAGCCGAAGAACCACTGGAGGCGGACAACTGGCTGCGGACTATCGAGTCCAAGTTCGGGTTGCTCCAGTGTACGGAGCGGCAGAAGACGCTGTTCGCAGCACAGCAGCTCCACGGTGCCGCTGGTGCGTGGTGGGCGAATTATGTCGCCTCACGTCCGGCTGGCCATGCCGTGGAATGGCAAGAGTTCCGGGAGGCGTTCCGCGCCTATCACATTCCTCCCGGAATAATGAAGAGAAAGTTCCAAGAATTTTTGGAACTGAAGCAGGGCGGGAGGAGTGCCCACGACTACTCCCGTGCCTTCAACCATCTGGCGCAGTATGCGTCAGACTACATCTCCACGGAGGAGAAGAAAGAGGGAGCACTTCTATCGGGGGTTACACCCCGAAATGAAGACCCACCTCGTACAGTGGAACCGCGGCACATTCAACGACTTAGTCAATGCCGCCATCATGCAAGAGGACGCTCAGCGGGAGTTAGCAGCTGAGCAGAGGAAGCGCAGCGCCCCACCTAGCAGCGGTGGGAGTGGCGCTCCCCAGAAGTACCGTATGGTGCATCGGACACCATCCGGGCATCAGTGGCGTCCACCGGCGCGACCTCAGCAGTTCGGGGGACGTTCGTTCCAAGCACCCCCGTTCCGTCCGCCGATGCCACCACCAAGACAGCAGCAGCAGCAGACGGTACCCCGGGTGTTTCCACCGCCACAACGCGCCCCGGGTTTCCGTCCACCGATCAGCGGGGGACCGCCCCGTTTCACCTGCTTCACATGTGGCCAGGCGGGCCACTTTGCGAAGGACTGTCCCCAGAGGCAGCAGAGCAGCGGGCAATCCCAGTTCCAGGGCGGTGCTCGAGGCCGACCTCCGGTGAAGAAGGTTGGTCAGCGGACTGGAGGCGTCCGCAACCTCGACAACGAGGACGCCCCCGAGGGAGACAACGTGCTGGCGGGGTACGTTTACTCTCAACAATCAAGCCATCGTCATATTATTTGATTCTGGTGCAACCCACAGCTTTATAAGTGCATCCTATGTGGCTAAACATCAATTGCAAGTCTTCCCAACTGACTGCACTTGTATGATATGCTCACCGGGAGGGAAGATTTCAGCTAATATGATGATTCCAAAGGCACCTCTGTGCTTAGGTGGGAAGATATATCCCACCACCTTGATAATCCTTATGGGACAAAAGATTGATGCAATCTTAGGGATGCCATGGCTGCAATACCATGGCGCTGTCCTAAAGACTCGGACACGGACGGTTCACTTAAATTCTCCATTCCACCGTCCGCATTCCATGGTGTTAGACACGCCAGTCCGGGAAGTTTTAGCAACTAATAATGCTGAAGTTCTCAGGTTAGAAGACATCCCCGTAGTCCGGGAGTATCCCGACGTGTTCCCGGACGATCTTCCGGGCATGCCACCTGAGCGGGATGTCGAGTTCAAGATTGAGCTCGCACCCGGGACTACGCCCATATCACGGAGACCATACAAGATGGCTCCAAATGAGCTGGCGGAACTGAAAGAACAGCTCAATGATCTGTTGAGCAAGGGTTTCATTAGGCCGAGTTCCTCGCCTTGGGGATGCTCGGCGCTATTCGTGAAGAAAAAGGATGAGACCCTGAGGCTGTGTGTGGATTACCGGCCGCTCAACGCCGTCACCATCAAGAATAAGTACCCACTGCCCCGTATTGATATCTTGTTTGATCAACTGGTGGGGGCAAGTGTATTCTCAAAGATGGACCTTCGCTCTGGATATCACCAGATCAAGATCCGGGCGGAGGATATCCCGAAGACGGCGTTCTCGATGAGATACGGCTTATACGAATATCTCGTCATGTCCTTTGGTCTCACGAATGCTCCAGCCCATTTCATGTATCTCATGAACTCGGTGTTCATGCCGGAGCTGGACAAGTTCGTGGTAGTGTTCATCGACGATATCTTGGTTTACTCCAAGACAGAAGCCGAGCATGCCGAACACTTACGGATCGTTCTTCAACGATTGCGAGACCACAAGCTCTACGCCAAGTTCAGCAAATGCGAATTTTGGATAAGCCAAGTGCCATTCTTGGGACATATCATCTCAGCTGAAGGCATTGCGGTTGACCCAAGTAAAATCGAGCAAGTGTTGAAATGGAAAGCTCCCACTTCAGTTCATGAAGTCAGAAGCTTCCTCGGGTTAGCGGGATACTACCGGAGATTCATTCCAAGTTTCTCCAAGCTCGCTAAGCCGATGACAGAGTTGCTGAAGAAAGGTACAAAATATGTTTGGAACACGGCGTGTGAAGGAGCGTTCCGAACACTGGTGAAGCATCTCACAACAGCCCCGGTATTAGCTCAGCCGGATACAACAAAGCCATTCGACGTGTATTGTGACGCGTCCGGTATTGGGCTCGGCTGCGTGTTGATGCAGGAAGGACGTGTGGTCGCTTATGGCTCACGCCAACTTCGGAACCATGAGCAGCACTACCCGACTCACGATCTTGAACTTGCTGCCGTGGTGTTGGCGCTGAAAATGTGGAGGCACTATCTCCTGGGGAACTTGGTGCATCTCTACACCGACCACAAGAGCTTGAAATACATTTTCACCCAGAAGGAGCTGAACATGAGGCAGAGGAGGTGGTTAGAACTGATCAAAGATTATGAGATAGAGATCCATTACCACCCCGGCAAGGCGAATGTGGTTGCCGACGCGCTGAGTCGGAAATCACATGTCCATCACCTCACCATTACACCGGTGGAGGAGGAAGAACCAAGTTTATACTTGGTTCCTTATGGATCGCTGTACAACCTTGCCCTCGTCCCTACTATTAGGGAGGACATCATTGCAGCTCAGAAAAATGATAAAGGCATGGCACATCTCCGGAGACGAATTGACAATGGGGAGATCAAATGTTTCCGGAAAGATGGTTAGGGGACGTTGTGGTTCAATGACCGCATAGTCGTACCCCGAGATATGAAGTTGAGGAAAAAGATCCTCGATGAAGCTCACTTGTCCAAATACTCCATTCATCCGGGCAGCAACAAAATGTACCAAGATTTGAAAAAGAAATTTTGGTGGACACGGATGAAGCGGGAGGTAGCTAAGTACGTATCCGAGTGTGATACGTGTAGACGAGTGAAAGCTGATCACATGAAGAAATCAGGGCTGTTGCAACCCCTGAAGATCCCGGCATGGAAATGGGAAGATGTGAGCATGGATTTTATTGTGGGATTACCCCTAACAGCCAACAAGCATGATTCCATATGGGTAATCGTTGATCGGTTAACCAAGACGGCTCACTTCATTCCGGTGAATACACGTTACAATGCCGGCAAATATGCGGAACTATACATAGCGAAGATTCTATGCCTATACGGGGTACCCAAGACCATTGTCTCAGATCGAGGTGCATTATTTGTATCTCGCTTTTGGGAGCAGCTACACGCTGCATTGGGTACTAAGTTGATCAGGAGCTCCGCTTATCACCCTCAGACAGATGGCCAGACAGAAAGGGTGAATCAAGTTCTGGAAGACATGTTGAGAGCATGTGCCATCCACCATGGTAGGAACTGGGATGATCACCTACCATTGGCGGAATTCTCGTACAACAACGGTTATCAGGCGAGTATCAAAATGGCACCCTACGAAGCTCTCTATGGTCGCAAGTGCCGCACCCCGTTAAATTGGTGCGAGTCCGGTGAAAGGGTCACATTCGGGGTTGATGTGGTGAGCGACGCCGAGGAGCGCGTTCGGACAATTCAAGCCAATTTGAAGGCCGCTCAATCCCGACAGAAGAGCTACGCTGATAAGAGGCGTAGACCGTTGCACTTTGACGTTGGGGAACACGTGTACCTCCGCGTGTCTCCAATGAAGGGCGTGCACCGATTCGGTGTGAAGGGGAAGCTCGCTCCCCGTTTCATTGGACCCTACGCTATAACCGAGAAGTGTGGACCAGCAGCGTATCGATTGGAGCTACCGACATCTCTGGCTGGTGTCCATGATATTTTCCATGTTTCGCAACTGCGAAAATGCTTGAAGCATACAACTGCTGTTCCTACCGAAGACATCGGCGAGCTGAAACCGGATTTAACATATGATGAATATCCAGTGGGAATTCTTGATGAGAAAGCCAGGACCACGCGTAGCAGAACGTTGTGGTTCTACAAAATACTCTGGAGCAACCACACCGCCGAAGAAGCGACGTGGGAGAGCGAGGAGTTCCTTCGCTCAAATTACCCGGAGTTCATGGCTTCTCAACACGGGTAAGTCCCTATTACATCGCTATCTCTTCTTTTATAATCTTGGGACGAGATTCTTTTAAGGGGGGAGGGATGTAAAAGCCCAAGAAAAGGGACTTGCAAAAACTTTTATGCACCTCACAACACAACAGTTTTGTTGTGTGTAGATTGTGAAATATTGTGAAGAGCAAGTGGCCTCCATCAAGGAGTGATTAGAAGGGAAAGTCTTCACTTTCACAAAGTAGGGTTTACATACATATGATCACACATGGGAGGGAAATTTCAAACTGTTGCATTCAACTTCAGGATTTCAGCAGTTAAAACAAGGAGTAAAGGGCATATTTGGATTCCTCAGGATCAAATTAGTGGGGAGGCAAAGTCTCAATAATGTTTGCAAGGGTTTGCTACCCAATGGTCCAAAGAGGAGCCAAATAGGCAAGAATGCATATATACATTTGAATTTGAGGGAAACCTGTCCAAACATGCAAATGGGGCTCAGTTTGAGACTTCAAACTTTTGAATTACTCATTTGCCAAAAATTTGGAGATATTTTGGGGCAGAGGGGAGCTGTGGGCCCCACTAGTCAGTGAGAAGAGAGGGGAGAAGCTTACTGCCTAAGTTAATCGGTTCCACAGTTCACACTCGAGCGAGTTGCGCTCTCCCACCGGCTGCCACCGCACGGTCGACCGACGACCGAAGCACCTCCCGAGCTGCTTCAAGCATCGGTTTCCCCGCGCCCTTATCTCCCCTACGCCGTGCTCGGTCGGCCACAGCCCTCCCACGAGCCCTGTTATCTTTCCTCCCGAGCAAACAAGCCGCCGGCGCCGCGCCGGTTCGTCCCGATCCTAAGCCGGCATCGCATCCCGACTGCTCAAGCGATCAACACGAAAAAGGAGCGCCAGCGCGTGCACAAGAGTTCCCTCAGCTCAGCTCCGGCGTTCGGGGTTCCTGTCGGCCGTATTTTGAGCATCAGCACCGAAGCCGAGGTGCAACCGGTGGAAACCGACGTCGGGCTCCCGTGGGCAGCTCACACCAACCAGTTTCACGACTGAGCAAGAGCACCCCAAGGTGCGCCAACTCCCTGCGCTGCTCCCCTCCAAATTTCAGAGCAATCCGTGCGACGTAGCGTCGGAATTTCAAGTTTTCCCCTCGGACGAGGAAAACCGGACCGCGGGTAAGAACTGTAGAAATTTACGCTTAATTCTCGGTTAAAGTTGTTCTTTTTGCGCACACCAGAACTAGAGAGGATAGGGAACCTTTTCCCTCCACATCCCTAGCTAGAAACGCCGTGGTTACAGCTAATTTTGAGCTTTTCGGTCGGCGGCCATGGCGGGAACACGCGGGCGCACGGTGACAACCGGGTTGCCGTCATTTCCGAGCCAGGTTGAGGCCACGCCGAGATTTCCTGACCTCCACTGATGCTTTAGAGCGGATCCGCCGAGCTTTTGGCGGGCTAATGTGCTCGGGCGACGGTGCCGATCATCACCGAAGGCCGCGCTCGTCGCCAGCCTACTTCCGGCCACCGGCAGCCCGAGCCAACCACATAGACTTGTTCCCCGACCCTGAAAACCCCCAGGCGGCGAGTCTCCGGCCGAGAGGTGGTCGGGAAGCTGGGTCCGGCGAGCTCCAGTACAGCACCGGCGAGGGGGAGGCGCGGGAGCGAGAGGAGGAAGAAGACCCACCGGGCCCATGTGTCAGCAGCAGAAGATTAAAACCCCGGATCAGCTGTGGCGTGTGATCCCGTGTGATGGCGCGGGAAAAAGGTCTGTGGCCCCCGTGTGGCGCGAGTCCGGCGGGTGACACGTGTAGGGTGGACCCACAGGCAGAGTTTGAACTTTTCCCGAATTAATTTGAATTCCAGAATTGGTTCAAACTTTGGAACTGCATAACTTTTGCTAGGAAGCTCCAAATTTAGTGATTCAAATTGGGTTGGATTCATCTTGCCTAGCTCTGTCCAGATATACAACCCAATTTGTATGAAACCCAGTAATTAAGTCTGGAAAATTCTTTAAAGCTTTTCAGCAAAAGAATTTTTGAGGGAGTTTGGTTCATCCAAAAATCCCCAAATTTCGCCAGAATGTTCTTTAGGAGATTGGTAAACCCCTGTAAAAGTTTCAGACCGTTTGGAGTTGATTTGGTCAGAGCAATTCAAATTGGAAGGTGCTGTGTTCATTTGAATACAGAAACATTTTCAGAGAATTTCCAAAATTTGGAAATTCAGTTCTGGGCAATTCTTAACCCCAAAAATGTTAGGAAAATTGAGGCAAACTCTATGAGCTATAATTGAAATTGTAGTTCATTAAGTTGGGTATGAACAGGGGTCTGACCTCAGAATTAATTCCTCCTTGCTTATTTGCTAAAGAAATTACTCTGAGCAAACCATTCCATGAAAAGTGCTAAGGTTTGGTCCAGAGAGTTTTCTTGTGACAAGGAACTCACACAAAAATTCTCAGCTCCATTGGAGCTCTAGATCACCCCTGTCCTGTTTAATCACTTAAGGGATTAATATGGAAAAGGGGGGAAAACCACTTAGCATTTAGCCATGTGATTAAGTTCAAGCCAAACCACCAACACCAGTTCATATTTAAATTCTTAAACAAAGTTCCAGGTATTAGAGGCTGGTTATTAGAACTAATAGTAGAAGTCTTACTCTAAAACTCACATTTGCATCTAAATTAACATGTAGTATTTCATTAACGTGTAGCCGTTGAAGAAGAGACTCCGGAAGTGCTGGACTTCCTCCTTCCGGACGAAGAACTAACTCCTGACCAGCAGCAACAAGGCAAGCCCCGGTTTGCATTAACATTTTTATAAGTTTTCTTTTGTTTACATGAGTCGTGTGAAGTATGATTGTGCATTAGGTGTAGGATGAATGGAACCCCACTTGCATAACCAAAGGTTCCTAAAAGAGTGAGGGTAGTGTCTAAGACCTCGAGTAGACAGGCTATGCTTAATGAGTCATAGGACTTCGGTACAAGTCGAGTAGTTGGAATCTACTCGCGAGATAGGCAGTGGGACACACGGGTTCGGTTGAGTGATGTGAGATCACTTTAGTAATGAAAATGAGACTAGGCAGGGGCTAGGGCGCAGCAAGAGAGAGTCTTGTGGGCGCAGCCCTGCCCGTGTCGATTGAGGACCGATCCGTGTGCGGCCCTGCTGAACAAGTATTGAACGTACCGAAGGCATATCGGATATATGGGCCCCGATAAACCGATGTAGCCTAAACCTCCGAGCGTCGAGGCATAGCACACCGATTTATAGGTGTAGGTTGAGGGCAGCAAGGTGGAAATCTGCCAACGGGCATAGAGAGATGCTCCGTGTGGGGAACCTCCTGCTCGTTTCGGTGCGACCGGTTCGACGTTTGGGCTGTTGGGTGAAAGGTTGTCCCGTACGACCTCGAGTGAGCGTGCTGTGCAGCTCCACGGGTGGGCGTACGTGACGTGCTCTTTGGGTTTTCCCTGCAGGTGTATATCGAGTCGATTCGCCGTCCCTCGCGGTGACGAGTACTGCTTGTTCACTGCGTCGTAACGTAGATTAATGAATGAAACATGTTGATTCAATATTGCTGGTTGATATAATTGTATTGCTACATGTGTGCCACCAAATACTGCTTACTAAATTTCAGATTTCATGAACTGTTAACTTGTTGCTAAAAGATGAACTAAGGATGAACTTGTAGGCGTGTCGTTTTGCTGAAATGCTACCAACCTATGTCTTGGTATACCTCATGTAGAGTTTCATGCTTAGGTGAGTCGGTTAAGCCTTGCTGAGCCTTCGTGCTCACGGTTGCTGCTTAAGTGTTTTTCAGGTGAGGAGCCACCCACGGACTCGGAGTACGAGTCCACCTGCGAGGGTTACCCTCCGTCGGGGACCACGGCTGAGTGGGAGCCGTACACGCCGCGCTGAGCTGAGACGTGCAGCTAGTGTGGGTTGCCCTAGTGCTGGGCAACCGACTTTTGCTAGATAGGCGGGCGTGAGTTGTGTAGTGTAGACTTCCGCTGTGTAATAGAACAATAGTTGTAACTGAAGTTTGTACCTGTTTGTACAGTTTCAGCTGTTTTTCCCATGTAATATATTGTGTTCTTATGACGTGTGCTGTCGGGTGTCGCATCGCGCGGCACCACCCTCTGCGATCCTGGATGAGCGGATTCGGGTCCGCCACAGTTTCGCACTTTGCAACTCATACGCCAGCCATACACTCTCAGGCTGTAACTCACCCCCAAGCTCAGGCCTCCGGCCCTGAGCAGCAAGCAATACAGCGAGCTCCTTAGCTCGCCGTGGACGTAGGGTTTTACGCTCCGGCGGCCTGAACCACGTAAAACTCGCCGTGTCAAGCTCTTACTAACTCGTCCATCTGCGCAAGCTCTCCGCTAGGGACTAGCCCCACCGAAAAAAGAACCTCCGCGGGCTGCCCAGTGCAGGCCCGGGGGAAGTGTCGACCGAACACTTCGACATTTGGCGCGCCATGAAGGGGGACTTTTCTCCTAGCGCGACGAGTTTCCGCCGACGAAGATGACCAAGATTCCTTCAGCGGCAAACTCTCCCCCTCCGCGTTCACGGCGAACCGTGACCACGGGGGAGTACATGTCGACACACTCAGGACGGAGTGTGTCGGCACGAGCTGGTAGCCAGCAGCCGACTCCGGCAACGCCGACTCCGGCTATGCAGGCCCCGACCAGTGTGAGATCTTCTGCAGCGCTGAGCGTACACCATGGAGGTGCGCTAGCTGCAGCAAGAGCGCTGCTGTGCAACCCACCTGCGGGGGACGCGCCCCATTCAGCGACCCAGCAATGGGTCTGCGAGGTGGACCGCCTCGTCGTCGCCGCCGCGAACCCTCGGTTTCGGCGAGGACGGCGCCCAGGACAACCGGCTGTGTCGCTGACGCGCACACCCACGGTTGACGGGCTAATGGCGGATTCCAGCTCCTCCAGGCTCCTGTCGACGGACCTGTGAAGGGAACTGGAACGGTGCCACTTGGGCCAGGACGCCCGGGTGTACCTCGAGCGACGCCGAGAAAGGCGTCGCAACCATGAGGCTGGCGACAGCATGTCGTCGGCCTCGACACAACCATAAGGGCAGGCCTTCGCCACGCGAGCCCTGCCTCAGGCATATGCTGCGCAGCATATGCCACAACTATATGCGCCGCAAGCAGCGGCCCCGGTCTATGGTGCAGCCTTGCCCACGCCGGGATACGCGGTGCCATGTGCGAACCAAGCGTTCGCAGCATCAGTACCTGCAGCAGCAGGTGCAGGATGTGCGGCCCTTGCACCCCGCCTTCGCTTCGCAAGGTGGCCACGCAAGTTTCGCCCGCACCTGCCCGAGAAGTACGGCGGCAGCGTCAACCCAGCGGAGTTCCTCCAGATCTACTCCACCGCCGTACTTGCCGCAGGAGGGGACGAGGCTGTCATGGCCAACTACTTCCCCGTCGCCTTGACCGGCCCAGCTCGGTCTTGGCTCATGAATCTACCTCAGGGGTCCATAACCTCCTGGGGAGAGCTCTGCCGGCAGTTCGTCGCCAACTTCGGCAGCTCCTACACCCGCCCCGGCACGGAGCTTGACCTCCATGCCGTCAGGCAACAGCCTGGGGAGTCGCTGCGCTCTTTCATCCAGCGGTTCTCCCAGGTACGCAACACCATCCCGCATATTCAGAATGCTTCGGTGGTGGTGGCGTTCCGGCAAGGCGTTCGGGACAGGAAGATGCTCGAGAAGCTCGCGACCAGGGAGGTCCGCGATGCCTCAGAACTCTTCAACCTGGCGGACAAGTGTGCCAGGGCAGCCGAAGGGCGGAACTGGCACTCTCTGCCGGCCCCCAAGCCAAGGGGATCCGGCAGCGCTTCGTACGGAAGAAGCGTAAAAACATCAGCCGCGGTCCCTGTTGTCGCAACGGCGACGCCCAGTGGAGCTCGGGGGCCGCGCCCTGACAAGAGGCCGCGACAACCACCGGCCCCAGACGGGGGCCAGGATGAATTATGCCCTGTGCATGGCACCAGCTATCATACCGCTACCGAATGCCGGGAAATCCAGAAGCTCACGGAGCGCTTCCGGAAAGGGAAGCAGCCTCTAACTGATACCCCACCCAACGAGCAAAGGGGCGGCAAGCAGAAGGTCGAGGCCCGAGACGGCGTCGACCGCCAGGTGGAGTTCCAGGAGCTTCAGCACGCCGTAAAGGCAGTGCGCAGTCATGGGAGCTCCAGTTCCAGTGATGACGAGCACCGGAAGATGCTCTATGTCATCTTCGGCGGGTCCGCTGACCCCCGTCCCGGAGCACGGCTAAGGCCTTGCGTCGAGCGGTAGCGTCGGTGGCTCCCCTTCCAGGTGCAGCACCGCACCTCAGGTGGATGGGAACCCCCATCAGCTTTGATGACACCGACTGCCCCAAGAACATGGCTAGGGCCGGCCAACTGCCGCTCGTGGTGGCCCCCACCATCGACAACATGAAGATGTACCACGTTTTGGTGGATGGCGGGGCTGGGCTGAACCTCATCAGTCGCGCAGCCTTCCAGAAGCTGCAGATCCCGATGGCCAGGCTCGCCCCATCGAGCCCGTTCTCAGGGGTGGGACCGGGACAGGTCGTTCCTGTCGGTACCCTCGATATGGGGTACCCCCGCGCACAGGGTAAAATGCCTAAGGAACTCGCCCTTCTCCGCAGGGAGAGCTCCGAAGGCGCCACTCGTCCGGCGGGGCCGGACCTCCCTCTCCTCAGAGGAGAGCTCCGGGCCCGCCACGTGGCATACAGAAGCCGGACCTCCCCCTCCGCGGGAGAGAGGTCCGAAGGCGCCGCGTGTCCAGCGGGGCCGGACCTCCCTCTCCTTAGAGGAGAGCTCCGGGGCCGCCACGTGGCCAGCAGAAGCCGAGCCTCTCCCTCCGCGGAGAGAGGTCCGGAGGCTCCACGTGCCCCGCGGGACTGACCCTTCTCTTCTCTGAGAAGGGCTCCGGGCCCGCCACATGGCAGCAGAGCGACGCTGCCTGCCCCGAGCGATAGGCAGCGGGCGTAAATACGCCCCATACCTTGCCCGTACAAGGTATTCAAGGCCCGCGTCTTCCCAAGACGCGGAAACGCGGAGCACGCGTCTGTCAGGTGCCGTTGCGCCCAGTCGCATCACAGACTGGCGCGCGGTGTCAGAACCTGCCAGCTAATAAACGCCACGACAAGACATCCCATGCCGCCTGTGCCGTCATCAACCACTACGACTAGCATGCGGCATGGGCAGGGCGGCAAGATGAAGACTCAGAAGCCTCCGACCAGAGGCAACTACCGGCGTAACTACAGATACGGTAGATAATAGACAATCTTCCCGGGACCACCTGTCGGGTCCCGGCTCCCCTTGTAAGCCACCCGAGTCCTGGACTATAAAAGGCTCGGGTAGGCGTCGATAGCAAGGGTTCGCATTTTGCAACTCATACGCTAGCCATACACTCTCAAGCTGTAACTCACCCCCAAGCTCAGGCCCCCGGCCCTGAGCAGCAAGCAATACAGCGAGCTCCATAGCTCGCCGTGGACGTAGGGTTTTATGCTCCGGCGGCCTGAACCACGTAAAACTCGCCGTGTCAAGCTCTCACTAACTCGTCCATCTGCGCAAGCTCTCCGCTAGGAACTAGCCCCTCCGAAAAAAGAACCTCCGCGGGCTGCCCAGTGCAGGCCCGGGGGAAGTGTTGACCGCACACTTCAACATTTGGCGCGCCAGGTAGGGGGCTTCTCCCCTAGCGCGACGAGTTCCCGCCGACGAAGATGACCAAGCTTCCTTCAGCGGCGAACTCTCCCCCCTCGCCTCAGCGGCAAACCGCGACCAGGGGGGAGTACATGTCGACACACTCGGGACGGAGTGTGTCAGTACAAGCTGGGAGCCAGCAACCGGCTCTGGCAGCGCCGACCCCGGCAATGCAGGCTCCAACCAGCATCAGGCCTTCAGTAGCGCCGGGCGTACCCGGTGGGGGTGCGCTAGCAGCAGCAAGGGCGCTACTGCACAATCCGCCTGCTGGGGACGCGCCTCAGGCGGCGACCCAGCAGTGGATTCGCAAGGTGGACCGTCTCGTCGTCACCGCCGCAAACCCTCGACTTAGACGGGGACGACGCTCCGGCCAACCGGCTGTGTCGCTGATGCGCGCGCCAACGGTTGACGGGCAGACGGCGGACTCCAGCTCCACCAGGCTTCCGTCGACGGATCTGAGGGCAGAGCTGGAGCGAAGCCGCTTGGGCCAAGATGCCCGAGTGTTCCTCGAGCGACGTCGAGAAAGGCGTCGCATCCAAGAGGCTGGCGACAGCATGACGTCGGCCTCAACCCAGCCTGAAGGGCACATCTTTGCCACGTGAGCTCTGCCCCAGGCGTACGCCGCGCATAATATGCCACAGTCATATGTCCTGCAAACGGCGCCCCCGGCCTATGGCGCAGCCTTGCCCATACAGGGGTACACTGTGCCAGGCGCGAACCAAGCGTTCGCGGCACCAATACCTGCACTGGGAGCCAGCAACCGGCTCTGGCAGCGCCGACCCCGGCAATGCAGGCTCCGACCAGTGTCAGGTCTTCAGTAGCGCTGGACGCACCCGGTGGGGGTGCGCTAGCTGCAGCAAGAGCGCTACTGCACAATCCACCTGCTGGGGACGCGCCTCAGGCAGCGACCCAGCAGTGGATTCGCGAGGTAGACCGTCTCGTCGTCGCCGCCGCAAACCCTCGACTTCAGCGGGGACGACGCTCCGGCCAACCGGCTGTGCCGCTGATGCGCACACCAATGGTTGACGAGCAGACGGCAGATTCCAGCTGTACCAGGCCCCAGTCGACGGATCTGAGGACAGAGCTGGAACGGTGTCACTTGGGCCAGGATACCCGGGTGTACCTCGAGCGACGTCAAGAAAGTCGTCGCACTCAAGAGGCTGGCGACAACATGACGTCGGCCTCGACCCTGCCTGAAGGGCGGACCTTCACCACGCGGGCTCTGCCCTAGGTGTACGCCGCGCAGCATAAGCCACAACCATGTGCTCTGCAAGCGGCGTCCCCGGCCTATGGCGCAACCTTGCCCATACCGGGGTACACTGTGTCAGGCGCAACCAAGCGTTCGCGGCACCAATACCTGCACTGGGAGCCAGCAACCGGCTCTGGCAGCGCCGACCCTGGCAATGCAGGCTCCGACCAGTGTCAGGTCTTCAGTAGCGCTGGACGTACCCGGCGGGGGTGCGTCAGCCGCAGCAAGAGCGCTACCGCACGATCCGCCTGTTGGGGACGCGCCTCAGGCAGCGACCCAGCAGTGGATTCGCGAGATAGACAGGAGCAGGATGTACGGCCCTGGAGCCCCACCTCCGCTTCACGAGGTGGCCGCGCAAGTTTCGGCCGCACCTGCTCGAGAAGTACGACGGCAGCGTCAACCCGGCGGGGTTCCTCCAGATCTACTCCACCGCCGTACTTGCCGCAGGAGGGGATGAGGCCGTCATGGCCAATCTACTTCCCCGTCGCCTTGACCGGCCCGACCCGGTCTTGGCTAATGAACCTCCCTCGGGGTTCCATAACTTCCTGGGGAGAGCTCTGCCGGCAGTTTATCGCCAACTTCGGCAGCTCCTACTCCCGTCCCGGCACGGAGCTTGACCTCCAAGCCATCAAGCAACAACTTGGGGAGTCGCTGCGCTCCTTTATCCAGCGGTTCTCCCAGGTACACAACACCATTCCACATATTCAAAGTGCTTCTGTGGTGGCGGCACTTCGACAGTGTAAAGGACAAGAAGATGTTTGAGAGGCTTGCAACCAGAGAAGTCTGCGATGCCTCCGAGCCCTTCAGCCTGGCGGACAAGTGCGCCAGAGCAGCCGGAGGGCGGAGCTGGCACTCACTGCCAGCTTCCGAAGCCGGAAGACAGCCCGAAGATGGCGGAGTTCAAGCTGAGCTCCCGACCACGTCAGACAGCCAAGAGCCAAGCACTGGCTGACTTCGTGGCTGAGTGGACGCCAACGAAGGCTGACCCAGGGGGCCGCGAAGACGGTGAACCAAAGTACCAAGCTCCGGTCTTCACAGGGCCTCACTGGACGCTCTTCTTCGACGGCTCCTCGCGAAAGCAGGGGGCCGGTGCCGGCGTACTGCTTCTCATGCCATCGGGGGAGCAGTTTGGGTACATGGTGCGTCTCAATTCCAAGGCAACCAACAACTTGGCAGAGTATGAAGCATTCATCTTTGGCCTAAAAGACAGTCCTGTCTTTGGGCGCTCGCCAGCTGTTGGCACAGGGCGACTCCCGGCTAGTTATCAAGCAAGTTAAGGGTGAATGCTCCTACAAAGACCCACAGCTAGCTGCTTATCTGCTTCACGTGCGGATGTTGGAGAAAGAATTCCTTGCCTTGGACCTGCGCCATGTACCGCGCGCTGGCACGGCCGCAGCGGACAACCTCTCAACGAAGACCTCCATCGGAGCCCCCGCGCACGAAGGAGTCTTCGAGAGGTCGTTGCTGCGGTCCACAGCCCGTACCGCCGAGCCAGGCGAAGGGGGCTGAACCAGTGCCATGAAGCTAGGCAGTCCCGGCGGCCCTGGATGCCGCCAAAGGATCGTAAGAGTCACTGGGGACTCCGTGCAACCCAGCGCTCGAGATCCAGAAGCTCAAGTAGCCCCGATGCATGGACCACGGAGGTCCGGGACTCCTTGAAGGACATCCTTCCTGATGAACGTGCATCCGCTGAACGGGTGGTGCGATGGCTAAGTGCTACGCGCTGGTATCTTTACTGGTGTGGCGCCACGACATCCTATTGCGGTGCATAATCCAGGAGGAAGGCTGCGACTAGCTCGCAGTAGTCCAAGGAGGCGAGTGCTGGGAACGCTCATCGTCCCGCACGTTGGTCAGATAAGCTACCCGGCATGGCTCCTACTGACCGAGAGCCACCTGGACGCCGTCAAACTGGTAAGGGATGCAATGCGTGCCAAGTCCACGCCAAGCAGACCCACACAACCGGTGCAGACGCGCACCCAGAGCCGTCGGGGGATACCGGCTCCTCCATGTTGAGGGCCAGCCGGACTTCCCAGGGCCGGGTCACGGGAACTACCCTTCCACATGGTATGCAGGGCTGAAGCCATTCTTCCCCCTGATATAGCCATGGAGGGTCCCCCCGTGTCTGGCGTACGACGAAGCCACGCATGACCCGCTCTGCGTGAAGACAGGCGCTCCGACGCCACCCCAGTAAGTTCACCATGCTTACTTAGGTGTTTATTTATTACGCATTAGCGTACGACGAAGCCACGCATGACCCGCTCTGCGTGAAGATAGGCGCTCCGACGCCACCCCAGTAAGTTCACCATGCTTACTTATGTGTTTATTTATTACGCATTAATTTATATGAACACCTCCCCACGCTCTAGACAGTGTGCGTCCATTGTACACTCGGTTCCTCTTTCCTGCTCTCATGCATAGTCGATATTTGCCGTGCTGCCGAAGGCGGTAGTGCTTGGGGTACCTGCCAGAGGCCCGGTGGCCTTCTGGGTCTCCCCCTGTAAGGGTACTGTACCGCCAGTTGGTCTCCTCTGAGAAAAGACCTATGCTAAACCGGGGGGTCAGGAGCCTTGCTTTGCCCAGTCTTGCACCCAAAGCATGCGCACTCTGCCCCCGGCGCTGCGGTCTGAGTACCAGGGGGGCGGACGGTTACACCCTGACTGGGGCTGGGGCCAGACCTCCGGGACCAAGTGCACTGGATTACCCAGGCCCCGTATTCCGGCCTGGGACAGTAAGCCAAATGAGACTAAGGGACAGGAAAGGGGGGACCGCTGAGCAGTTCCGGACCTCCGCCCCCACAGCTGGGCCGAGCTCCGATGCCAGCCCTTGCCCTCCTTTCAGAGGCGAGCGCTGATGCCGGACCTCATGCCCTTCGTTGGCCTGAACTCCGATGACTGCCGGACTCCGCCTCCACAGCCAGGCCGAGCTCCGAGGCCAGCCCTCGCCCTCCTTTCAGAGGTGAGCGCTGATGCCGGACCTCACACCCTTCGCTGGCCTGAGCTCCGATGACTTCCGGACTCCGCCCCCATAGCCGGGCCGAGCTCCGAGGCCAGCCCTCGCCCTCCTTTCAGAGGCGAGCACTGATGCCGGACCTCACGCCCTTCGCTGGCCTGAGCTCCGATGACTTCCGGACTCCGCCCCCACAGCTGGGCCGAGCTCCGATGCCAGCCCTCGCCCTCCTTTCAGAGGCGAGCGCTGATGCCGGACCTCACGCCGTTCGCTGGCCTGAGCTCCGATCACTTCCGGACCTCCGCCCCCACAGCCGGGCCGAGCTCCGATGCCAGGCTTCACCATCTCCTAAGAGGTTGAACACCGAAGCCATCAAGACCCTGCCAGCACAGGGAGTACTTAAGACAAGAAAGTGCGCGGATCAGAAGAGACGAAGGTCCCACCTCGGGCTCGCTATCTCCCCCGAGATGGGCCCGGGGGCCACTGTCGGTACCCTCGATATGGGGTACCCCCGCGCACAGGGTAAAATGCCTGAGGAACTCGCCCTTCTCCGCAGGGAGAGCTCTGAAGGCGCCACGCGTCCGGCGGGGCCGGACCTCCCTCTCCTCAGAGGAGAGCTCCGGGCCCGCCACGTGGCATATAGAAGCCGGACCTCCCCCTCCGCGGGAGAGAGGTCCGAAGGCGCCGCGTGTCCAGCGGGGCCGGACCTCCCTCTCCTTAGAGGAGAGCTCCGGGGCCGCCACGTGGCCAGCAGAAGCCGAGCCTCTCCCTCCACGGAGAGAGGTCCGGAGGCTCCACGTGCCCTGCGGGACTGACCCTTCTCTTCTCTGAGAAGGGCTCCGGGCCCGCCACGTGGCAGCAGAGCGACGCTGCCTGCCCCGAGCGATAGGCAGCGGGCGTAAATACGCCCCATACCTTGCCCGTACAAGGTATTCAAGGCCCGCGTCTTCCCAAGACGCGGAAACGCGGAGCACGCGTCTGTCAGGTGCCGTTGCGCCCAGTCGCATCACAGACTGGCGCGCGGTGTCAGAACCTGCCAGCTAATAAACGCCGCGACAAGACATCCCATGCCGCCTGCGCCGTCATCAACCACTACGACTAGCATGCGGCATGGGCAGGGCGGCAAGATGAAGACTCAGAAGCCTCCGACCAGAGGCAACTACCGGCGTAACTACAGATACGGTAGATAATAGACAATCTTCCCGGGACCACCTGTCGGGTCCCGGCTCCCCTTGTAAGCGACCCGAGTCTTGGACTATAAAAGGCTCGGGTAGGCGTCGATAGCAAGGGTTCGCATTTTGCAACTCATACGCTAGTCATACACTCTCAAGCTGTAACTCACCCCCAAGCTCAGGCCCCCGGCCCTGAGCAGCAAGCAATACAGCGAGCTCCATAGCTCGCCGTGGACGTAGGGTTTTACGCTCCGGCGGCCTGAACCACGTAAAACTCGCCGTGTCAAGCTCTCACTAACTCGTCCATCTGCGCAAGCTCTCCGCTAGGAACTAGCCCCTCCAAAAAAAGAACCTCCGCGGGCTGCCCAGTGCAGGCCCGGGGGAAGTGTCGACCGCACACTTCGACAGTTCCCTACGGCCACATCAGCCTCCCGGTGACCTTTGGGGCACCGGACAGCTACCGGACAGAGTACGTTCTGTTCGACGTGGCCAAGATTGACCTCCCCTTCAACGCCATAATCGGCAGGCCAGCCCTGTACCAATTTATGGCTGTAGCCCACTACGGCTACATTGTCTTTAAGATGCCTACACCAACAGACGTCCTCAAGGTTTGTGGAGACCGTGCTGCCGCGGTGTTAGCCTTGGAAAAGCTTCAGACGCTTACAGCGACTAGAGCGCCAACCCTCGGCAGCGCAGCACCAAACCAGCCCCACCCAAGTGCACGCCACTGTGCCTCTACCACAGCACCCCGCGTGCAACCCCTCGATGAGGACGACGTCCCCACAAGGCTCGTCCGAATCAGCGCCGATGCCACCCAGACCACCCAGGTAGCCGGGGGCCTGGATAGCAAATAGGAAGGCGCGCTCGTTGCCCCCCTCCGGCACAAGGTCGATGTGCTGCATGACAGCCGTTGCCGAGGCCAGAGATCCCTAGGGAGGTTGTCGAAGTGTTCGGTCGACACTTCCCCCGGGCCTGCATTGGGCAGCCCGCGGAGGTTCTTTTTTCGGAGGGGCTAGTTCCTAGCGGAGAGCTTGCGCAGATGGACAAGTTAGTGAGAGCTTGACATGGAGAGTTTTACGTGGTTCAGGCCGCCGGAGCGTAAAACCCTACGTCCACGGCGAGCTATGGAGCTCGCTGTATTGCTTGCTGCTCAGGGCCGGGGGCCTGAGCTTGGGGCTGAGTTACAGCTTGAGAGTGTATGGCTAGCGTATGAGTTGCAAAATGCAAACCCAGGGTGCGAATGGCTAGAGTGCGAACCCCTGCTAACGTCGCCCACCCGAGCCTTTTATAGTCCAAGACTCGGGTGGCTTACAAGGGGGGCCGGGACCCGACAGTTGGTCCCGGGGAGATTGACTGATATCTACCGTATCAGCAGTTATGCCGGTAGTTGTCTCTGCCGAAGGCTTCTGAGTCTTCGTCTTGTAGTTCTGCCCATGCCGCATGCTAGTCGTAGTGGATGATGACGGCGGGGGCGGAAGGGGATGTCTTGTCACTGCGTTTATTGGCTGGCAGCCTCTGACACTGCGCGCCAGTCTGTGATGCGACTGGGCGCAACGGCTCCTGGCAGAGGCGTGCTCCGCGTCTCCGCGTCTTGGGAAGGCGCGGGCCTTGAATACCTTGTACGGGCAAGGTATGGGGCGTCTTTACGCCCGCTGCCTATCGCTCGGGGGCAGGCTGCGCCGTTCTGCTGGCCACGTGGCGGGCCCGGAGCCCTCCTCAGAAGAGAGGGGGGTCCGGCCCCGCAGGACACGTGGAGCCTTCGGACCTCTCCCCGCGGAGGGGGAGGTTCGGCTTATGTTGGCCACGTGGCGAGCCCGGAGCTCCTCTCTAAGGAGAGGGAGGTCCGGCCTCTCCGGACACGCGGCACCTTCGGACCTCTCTCCCGCGGAGGGGGAGGTCCGGCTTCTGTATGCCACGTGGTGGGCCCGGAGCTCTCCTCTGAGGAGAGGGAGGTCCGGGCCCGCTGGACGCGTGGCGCCTTCGGAGCTCTCCCTGCGGAGAAGGGCGAGATCCTTAGGCATTTTCCCCTGTGCGCGGGGGTACCCCATATCGAGGGTACCGACAGTGGCCCCCGGGCCCATCTCAGGGGAGATAGCGAGCCCGAGGTGGGACCTTCGTCTCTTCTGATCCGTGCACTTTCTTGTCTTGAGTACTCCCTGTGCTGGCAGGGTCTTGACGGCTTCGGTGTTCAGCCTCTTAGGAGAGGGTGAAGCCTGGCATCGGAGCTCGGCCCGACTGTGGGGGCGGAGGTCCGGAAGCCATCGGAGCTTAGGCCAGCGAAGGGCGTGAGGTCCGGCATCAGCGCTCGCCTCTGAAAGGAGGGCGAGGGCTGGCATCGGAGCTCGGCCCAGCTGTGGGGGCGGAGTCGGGAAGTCATCGGAGCTCAGGCCAGCGAAGGGCGTGAGGTCTGGCATCAGTGCTCGCCTCTGAAAGGAGGGCGAGGGATGGCCTTGGAGCTCGGCCTGGCTATGGGGGCGGAGTCCGGAAGTCATCGGAGCTCAGGCCAACGAAGGGCGTGAGGTCCGGTATCAGCGCTCGCCTCTGAAAAGAGGGCGAGGGCTGGCCTCGGAGCTCGGCCCAGCTGTGGGGGCGGAGTCCGGAAGTCATCGGAGCTCAGGCCAGCGAAGGGCGTGAGGTCCGGCATCGGCGCTCACCTCTGAAAGGAGGGCGAGGGATGGCCTCGGAGCCCGGCCCAGCTGTGGGGGCGGAGTCCGGAAGTCATCGGAGCTCAGGCCAGCGAAGGGCGTGAGGTCCGGCATCAGCGCTCACCTCTGAAAGGAGGGCGAGGGCTGGCCTCGGAGCTCGGCCTGGCTGTGGAGGCGGAGTCCGGCAGTCATCGGAGCTCAGGCCAACGAAGGGCGTGAAGTCCGGCATCAGCGCTCGCCTCTGAAAGGAGGGCGAGGGCTGGCATCGGAGCTCGGCCCAGCTGTGGGGGCGGAGGTCCGGAACTGCTCAGCGGTCCCCCCTTTCCTGTCCCTTAGTCTCATTTGGCTTACTGTCCTAGGCCGGAATACGGGGCCTGGGTAATACAGTGCACTTGGTCCCGGAGGTCTGGCCCCGGCCCCAGTCAGGGTGTAACCGTCCGGCCCCCTGGTACTCAGACCGCAGCACCGGGGGGCAGAGTGCGCATGCTTTGGGTGCAAGACTGGGCAAAGCAAGGCTCCTTTCCCCCCCGGTTTAGCATAGGTCTTTTCTCGGAGGAGACCAACTGGCGGTACAGTACCCTTACAGGGGGAGACCTAGAAGGCCACCGGGCTTCTGGCAGGTACCCCAAGCACTACCGCTTTCGGCAGGACGGCAAATATCGACTATGCATGAGAGCAGGAAAGAGGAACCGAGTGTACAATGGACGCACACTGTCTAGAGCATGGGGAGGTGTTCATATAAATTAATGCGTAATAAATAAACACCTAAGTAAGCATGGTGAACTTACTGGGGTGGCGTCGGAGCGCCTGTCTTCACGCAGAGCGGGTCATGCGTGGCTTCGTCGTACGCCGGACACGGGGGGACCCTCCATGGCTATATCAGGGGGAAGCATGGCTTCGGCCCTGCATACCATGTGGAAGGGTAGTTCCCGTGACCCGGCCCTGGGAAGTCCGGCTGGCCCTCAACATGGAGGAGCCGGTATCCCCCGACGGCTCTGGGTGCGCGTCTGCACCGGTTGTGTGGGTCTGCTTGGCGTGGACTTGGCACACATTGCATCCCTAACCAGTTTGACGGCGTCCAGGTGGCTCTCGGTCAGTAGGAGCCATGCCGGGTGGCTTATCTGACCAACGTGCAGGACGATGAGCGTTCTCAGCACTCGGCTCCTTGGACTACTGCGAGCTAGTCGCAGCCTTTCTCCTGGGTTATGCACCGCAATAGGATGTCGTGGCGCCACGCCAGTAAAGATACCAGCGCGTAGCACCTAGCCACCGCACCACCCGTTCAGCGGATGCACGTTCATCAGGAAGGATGTCCTTCAAGGAGTCCCGGACCTCCGTGGTCCATGCATCGGGGCTACTTGAGCTTCTGGATCTCGAGCGCTGGGTTGCACGGAGTCCCCAGTGACTCTTACGATCCTTTGGCGGCATCCAGGGCCGCCGGGACTGCCTAGCTTCATGGCACTGGTTCAGCCCCCTTTGCCCGGCTCGGCGGGCCGGGCTGTGGACCGCAGCAACGACCTCTCGAAGACTCCTTCGTGCGCGGGGGCTCCGATGGAGGTCTTCGTTGAGAGGTTGTCCGCTGCGGCTGTGCCAGCGCGCGGTACATGGCGCAGGTCCAAGGCGAGGAATTCTTTCTCCAACATCCGCACGTGAAGCAGATAAGCAGCTAGCTGTGGGTCTTTGTAGGAGCGTTCACCCTTAACTTGCTTGATAACTAGCTGGGAGTCGCCCTGTGCCAACAGCTGGCGAGCGCCCAAAGACAGGACTGTCTTTTAGGCCAAAGATGAATGCTTCATACTCTGCCAAGTTGTTGGTTGCCTTGGAATTGAGACGCACCATGTACCCAAACTGCTCCCCCGATGGCATGAGAAGCAGTACGCCGGCACCGGCCCCCTGCTTTCGCGAGGAGCCATCGAAGAAGAGCGTCCAGTGAGGCCCGGTGAAGACCGGGGCTCGGTACTTTGGTTGACCGTCTTCGCGGCCCCCTGGGTCCACTCAGCCACGAAGTCAGCCAGTGCTTGGCTCTTGGCTGTCTGATGTGGTCGGGAGCTCAGCTTGAACTCCGCCATCATTGGGCTGTCTTCCGGCTTCGGAAGCTGGCAGTGAGTGCCAGCTCCGTCCTCCGGCAGCTCTGGCGCACTTGTCCGCCAGGCTGAAGAGCTCGGAGGCATCGCAGACCTCTCTGGTTGCAAGCCTCACAAGCATCTTCTTGTCCTGGACACTATCGAAGTGCCGCCACCACAGAAGCACTTTGAATATGCGGAATGGTGTTGCGTACCTGGGAGAACCGCTGGATGAAGGAGCGCAGCGACTCCCCAGGTTGTTGCTTGATGGATTGGAGGTCAAGCTCTGTTCCGGGACGGGTGTAGGAGCTGCCGAAGTTGGCGATGAACCGCCGGCAGAGCTCTCCCCAGGAAGTTATGGAACCCCGAGGGAGGTTCATGAGCCAAGACCGGGTCGGGCCGGTCAAGGCGACGGGGATGTAGATTGGCCATGACGGCCTCATCCCCTCCTGCGGCAAGTACGGCGGTGGAGTAGATCTGGAGGAACCCCGCCGGGTTGACGCTGCCGTCGTACTTCTCGGGCAGGTGCGGCCGAAACTTGCGCGGCCACCTCGTGAAGCGGAGGTGGGGCTCCAGGGCCGTACATCCTGCCCCTGTCTATCTCGCGAATCCACTGCTGGGTCGCTGCCTGAGGCGCGTCCCCAACAGGCGGATCGTGCGGTAGCGCTCTTGCTGCGGCTGGCGCAGCCCCGCCGGGTACGTCCAGCGCTACTGAAGACCTGACACTGGTCGGAGCCTGCATTGCCGGGGTCGGCGCTGCCAGAGCCGGTTGCTGGCTCCCAGTGCAGGTATTGGTGCCGCGAACGCTTGGTTGCGCCTGACACAGTGTACCCCGGTATGGGCAAGGTTGCGCCATAGGCCGGGGACGCCGCTTGCAGAGCACATGGTTGTGTCTTATGATGCGCGGCGTACGCCTGGGGCAGAGCTCGCGTGGCGAAGGTCCGCCCTTCAGGCTGGGTCGAGGCCGACGCCATGTTGTCGCCAGCCTCTTGAGTGCGACGACTTTCTTGACGTCGCTCGAGGTACACCCGGGTATCCTGGCCCAAGTGACACCGTTCCAGCTCTGTCCTTAGATCCGTCGACTGGAGCCTGGTGGAGCTGGAATCTGCCGTCTGCTCGTCAACCATTGGTGTGCGCATCAGCGGCACAGCCGGTTGGCCGGAGCGTCGTCCCCGCTGAAGTCAAGGGTTTGCGGTGGCGACGACGAGACGGTCTACCTCGCGAATCCACTGCTGGGTCGCTGCCTGAGGCGCGTGCCCAGCAGGTGGATTGTGCAGTAGCGCTCTTGCTGCAGCTAGCGCACCCCCACCGGGTACGTCCAGCGCTACTGAAGACCTGACACTGGTCGGAGCCTGGATTGCCGGGGTCGGCGCTGCCAGAGCCGGTTGCTGGCTCCCAGTGCAGGTATTGGTGCTGCGAACGCTTGGTTCGCGCCTGGCACAGTGTACCCCGGTATGGGCAAGGCTACGCCATAGGCCGGGGGCGCCGTTTGCAGGACATATGACTGTGGCATATTCTGCGCGGCGTACGCCTGGGGCAGAGCTCTCGTGGCGAAGATCTGCCCTTCAGGCTGGGTTGAGGCCGACGTCATGCTGTCGCCAGCCTCTTGGATGCGACGCCTTTCTCGACGTCGCTCGAGGAACACTCGGGCATCTTGGCCCAAGCGGCTTCGCTCCAGCTCTGCCCTCAGATCCGTCGACGGAAGCCTGGTGGAGCTGGAGTCCGCCGTCTGCCCGTCAACCGTTGGTGCGTGCATCAGCGACACAGCCGGTTGGCCGGAGCGTCGTCCCCGTCGAAGTTGAGGGTTTGCGGCGGTGACGACGAGACGGTCCACCTCGCGAATCCACTGCTGGGTCGCCACCTGAGGCGCGTCCCCAGCAGGCGGATTGTGCAGTAGCGCCCTTGCCGCTGCTAGCGCACCCCCACCGGGTACGCCCGGCGCTACTGAAGGCCTGACGCTGGTTGGAGCCTGCATTGCCGGGGTCGGCGTTGCCGGAGTCGGCTGCTGGCTACCCACTTGTGCCGACACACTCCGTACTGAGTGTGTCGACATGTACTCCCCAGTGGTCACGGTTCGCCGTGAACGTGGGGGGGGAGAGTTTGCCGCTGAAGGGAGCTTGGTCATCTTCGTCGGCGGAAACTCGTCGCACTAGGGGAAAAGCCCCCTACCTGGCGCGCCAAATGTCGAAGTGTTCGGTCGACACTTCCCCCGGGCCTGCACTGGGCAGCCCGCGGAGGTTCTTTTTTCGGAGGGGCTAGTTCCTAGCGGAGAGCTTGCGCAGATGGACGAGTTAGTGAGAGCTTGACACGGAGAGTTTTACGTGGTTCAGGCCGCCGGAGCGTAAAACCCTACGTCCACGGCGAGCTATGGAGCTCGCTGTATTGCTTGCTGCTCAGGGCCGGGGGCCTGAGCTTGGGGGTGAGTTACAGCTTGAGAGTGTATGGCTAGCGTATGAGTTGCAAAATGCGAACCCAGGGTGCGAATGGCTAGAGTGTGAACCCCTGCCAACGTCGCCTACCCGAGCCTTTTATAGTCCAAGACTCGGGTGGCTTACAAGGGGGGCCGGGACCCGACAGTTGGTCCCGGGGAGATTGACTGATATCTACCGTATCTGCAGTTATGCCGGTAGTTGTCTCTGCCGAAGGCTTCTGAGTCTTCGTCTTGTAGTTCTGCCCATGCCGCATGCGAGTCGTAGTGGATGATGACGGCGGGGGCAGCAGGGGATGTCTTGTCGCTGCGTTTATTGGCTGGCAGCCTCTGACACTGCGCGCCAGTCTGTGATGCGACTGGGCGCAACGGCTCCTGACAGAGGTGTGCTCCGCGTCTCCGGGTCTTGGGAAGGCGCGGGCCTTGAATACCTTGTACGGGCAAGGTATGGGGCGTCTTTACGCCCGCTGCCTATCGCTCGGGGGCGGGCAGCGACGTTCTGCTGGCCACGTGGCGGGCCCGGAGCCCTCCTCAGAAGAGAGGGGGGTCCGGCCCCGTAGGACACGTGGAGCCTTCGGACCTCTCCCCGCGGAGGGGGAGGTTCGGCTTCTGTTGGCCACATGGCGAGCCCGGAGCTCCTCTCTAAGGAGAGGGAGGTCCGGCCTCTCCGGACACGCGGCACCTTCGGACCTCTCTCCCGCGGAGGGGGAGGTCCGGCTTCTGTATGCCACGTGGTGGGCCCGGAGCTCTCCTCTGAGGAGAGGGAGGTCCGGGCCCGCTGGACGCGTGGCGCCTTCGGAGCTCTCCCTTCGGAGAAGGGCGAGATCCTTAGGATTTTTCCCCTGTGCGCGGGGGTACCCCATATCGAGGGTACCGACAGAGGTGATTGAGCACTACTTAAAGGTCTTTCCCGACGTCCAGCCGTCCGACAAGACGGAGAGTCCGCCGCTCCCGGCGCTTGGCAAACCGAGTTGTTATCCCGAAGGCCAGCGAGAAGCTCCGGAGGCGCATCCACTACACCAGTCTCAATAAGGCATGCCCTAAAGACCTATTTTCTCTCCCTATGATAGACCAAATAGTAGACTCGATGCCAGGCTGTGATGTGCTACGCTTCCCAAATGCTTGCTAAGGTTCCCATCAGACCCCTTGGCCTGGAGTAGTTGAAGGGCACCCTTTACCAGCTAATCCCGGCATAAACCGACTTGGCATAGCTAGGGGCCCCGTGAATTTCTGGTCTTCGCGCCAATGGCTTTAACCCCATACCACCGTAACCTGTTTCGCTACCAAGAAGCAACCTCGGATCCCCGACACAACCTCCCGGAGGACCAGCAGGACCTCCCGGAGGTGCAATGGGACCCCTCCCCGGAGCTCCCGGGACATCAGCGGAGCTCCCCGGAAGGTCCAAAGCAGCCTGGGGACCCCCGAGTATCGAGCACCCTGCGGTCTCCCCAGGCTAAAAGCTATCCTCCACAGCCCCCACGCGGTGGACAATGCCGCCAAATGGGCGGCGGAGCCACTGAAGTTTGACCTAGGCTCCCTTTCCCGTCATGCAGACATTAACCGAGCACTAGTTGACTTGTGGCTGAAGTAGACGCATGCTCAGGGGACCACGAAGACGATGAAACAGGACCCTGAGCCCTGACCTTCACCAGACCTTACCGAATGATGTTCGTCGACGGCTCCTTGCAAAATCAGGGGGCCGATGCTAGCGTACTGTTCCTCACGCCATCGGGGGAGCAGTCTGGATATGTGGCGCGTTTCAAATCCAAGGCAGCCAACAACATAGCAAAGTATGAAGTGCTCATACTCCTTGCTAGTCGTTGGCTCAGGGCAACTCCCAGTCTGGTTATCAACCAAGACGGTGGAGACAGACCTCCTCGCCTTGGACCTGCACCATGTACCACGCGCTAGCAAGGCCGCAGCTGACGACCTTTCAACGAAGACCCCCACCGGAGCCACTGTGCCTGAAGGGGGCCTCGAGAGGACGTTGCCGCGGCCCACAGCCTGGCCCGCCGAGCCGGGCGAAGGGGGCTAGACCAGCACCTCGAAGCTGGCGGTCCCGGCGGCCATGGACGCCTCCAAGGATCATAAGCGTCACTGGGGACTCCGTGCAACCCAGCGCTCAAGATCCAGATGCTCAAGTCAGACCCGATGCATGGATCACGGAGGTCCGGGACTACTTGAAAGACAATATCCTCCCTGATGAACGTGTATCCGCTGAACGGATTGTGCGTATGGCTAAGAGACACATGGCGGTAGAGGGGGATCTCTACCGACGTGGCGCAAACCACATCCTATTGCGGTGCATAACCCAGGGGGAAGGCTGCCACTTGTTCGCTGAGATCCATGGAGGCGAATGTGGGAGTCACTCTTCCTCACGCACGTTTGTCGGTAAAGCCTTTCGGCATGGCTTCTACTAGCCGGAAACACTCCAGGATGCTGTCGAGCTGGTCGAGAGCTGCTAGGCGTGCCTGTTCCACGCCAAGCAGATCCATACACCGGCTTGGACGGTACAGATGATCCAGCCCACATGGCCATTTTCCATGCTGGGGCTGGACATCCCGGGCCTGGGACCATTCCCAGAACCGAGAACGGGGACCCGCTCCCGAACCTTCGGAACACGGAACACCGCTGTAAGTTCTACCCCTAGAGCAACAATAGGACAGACCCTTCTTTTTATAATACATTCTGTAAAGTCCAAGAACAGGGCTTGGAGCAACTAAGCCTCAGGGGACGGTCCAGGACTACGTTCAGCTTCGCCTGGTTCCGACCCCAAGCGCGTAGAGTCTTGCTTCCCTTGAGGTGGGTCGTGGCCTACATATTCGGCCCGCCTTCCCCCGTATGGAAATTTATATGAAAAGAAACCTACCCTACGTTGCTCTCCTTTGGTACTCATTTAATTTACTTATTAAATTTTTATGATTACCCTACTAACGTGCGCTCACTATGCGTTCAACTCCCTCTTCTCATTCTCATCATTAGTCGGAATTTGCTGCCCTGCCAAAGGCGGTTGCGCGGGAGGTACCGGCCGAAAGCCAGGGGGGCCCCAAGCCCCCGGCACTTCGCGCGCGGTAGTTCCCAAGCACCATAAAAGTGGACGGGGACCGTAAGCCAGATAAGACTAAGAGATAGAGTGGGGGGGAGCCCCCAAGGAGAATTACTTTTTCCTTACTTGTGTGCAGGACCTCTCAGCCTCAGCTCCCCGCAGGAGTATGGTAGGCGCATCCATCCAATAGAACGCACCTACCAGGGGGCCGCTACGGGATCGCGCAAGGCCAAAAAACCCCAAGGTAAGATCAAAGAGCTAGACCTCACAGGCGCAAGGCCCGAAGGCCCCACGTGTCCAGCAGGGCCGGACCTCCCACCTCCTTGAGAGTGGGAGCTCCGGGACCGCCGCGTGGTCTACAGAAGTCGGACCTCCCCCCCTCTGCGGGGAGAGGCCCGAGGGCTCCACGTGCCCAGCAAGCCCGGACCCCCTTCGATCTCGTGAGGCGGGTCCTGGAGACCTCCGGGAGACCTCCGGAACCCTTAGTATACAGTGAGGACCCGGAGAAGGTGTCTATGCAGAGCTTCGAGATTGGTCAAGGCCTCCGAGTCCTTGCGGAGCTAAGGACTCGGTCAGGAAAGGCCAAGAAGAAGACTAGGACATGCAGACACAGAAAGAAACAGAAGTCTGTCCATACGAAGGCTCCACGAGCTGGGCTACAGACTCAACAAAAATAAAAAAGGAAGTACAGGGCCTTGTGGACACGAGGGCAGATGCCTAGGGGTCCCCGGACTCTCGATGAAACCTAGAGGCCACGAGGGCAGCTAAGTCCTCGACTTCGGCCCTGGCAGCTTCCTCCCGATCGGCGACGGGTCCTAGACGAACCGGCCCCAGAGAAAAGGAAGGGTCTCGGCTAACGAAGCACGACAGAACGTGCATTGCAACCTCCTTCGCGAGGCCCCGACCTTCCGCTTCCAGCTCGTCGGCGATCACTGATTCGAGCCGACCTAGCTCGTCGCCAAGAGACTCAAGGGCCAGGGCCGCTTCAGACATCGGCCGCGCTGGGGTCTCCACCTGCACATGGCTGAAACCAAGAGGAGCCAAGGCGGATCCCTCCTTGGCAATGAAGCACCAGACCGCCTGGGCCTCAGCAGTCCACAAGGACTGGAGCCTCTCTACCTCTTGGCGAGCCGCTAACTCGCGATCCATCGCCGCCTGACGCTCCTTGGAGAACTGCTCCTCCCTCGCGGCGACAGCCGACTCACGGAGCCCCAGCTCCTCGGACCGAGCCCTTAGCTCCTCCACCTTGGCCCTCAGCCGGGCGGTGGTCTTCCTCCTCGGCCGCAACGGCGCGTTCCCGATCAGCGACGGCGTGCTCCCGACGGGCTACCTGCAGCTGCAACTCATCCGCGGCGGCGGAACACTCCTTGGCTTTGGCTTCAGCTTGGGCCAGAGCCTCGCGGTAGGTGACACGAACCCGCTGGGCCTCTGACTCCAAGCGGCGAATGGCCTTCTTCTGAGTGCCAAGCAGAGCACTATGGCCTCAAGCCTTGACTGCCTTGAGTCAAGGTCCGCCCGGGCCCGCTGCTGCCAGCTGAGAAGGCGTTCCCTCTCGCCGGCCAATGCCTTCCGCTCCTGCTCAAAGGCAGATTGGAGCTGCCGGGGCGCTTGTCTGGGCACGCCCCAGGGCGTCCCACACGGGCGCCGGAGCAGGGGGGATAGGAGTTGCGCCGCTGGACCCCCCTGACGAGTCTAAGACCGGCGGGGGCACCGGCGCCTCAGCAGCCACAGTGGGGCGCTGTCCTAAGCATGCCAGGGGGCCAGCAGGCGCACCTACAGAAGCCCTCCCGGTCTCAAGACCTGGCTTCTGGACTGGTGAAGGAGGGCGGGTAGGAGCAGATGTGGCCACCGGGGAAAATGAACCCACTGGTGCAGAGGGTGCCCCCGTCGATTTGGGAGCCATGGGGGCCGCCACGGTCCCCAGGTGCTGAGTGTCGGTACCCACGATATGGGGTACCCCCGCGCACAGGGGAAAAATGCCTAAGGAACTCGGCCTTCCCCGCAGGGAGAGCTCCGAAGGCGCCACGCATCCGGCGGGGCCGGACCTCCCTCTCCACAGAGGAGGGCTCTGGGCCCGCCACGTGGCATACAGAGGCCGGACCTCCCCCTCCGCGGAAGAGAGGTCCGAAGGTGCCACGTATCCAGCGGGGCCGGACCTCCCTCTCCTTAGAGAAGAGCTCTGGGCCCGCCACGTGGCGACAGAAGCCGAACCTCCCCCTCCTAGAGGAGAGGTCCGAAGGCTCCACGTGCCCCGCGGGGCCGGACCCTCCTCTCCTCTGAGAAGGGCTTTGGGCCCGCCACGTGTCCAGCAGAACAGCGCTGCCTGCCCCCGGGTGGTAGGCAGCGAGCGTAAAGATGCCCCATACCTTGCCCGTTCAAGGTATTCAAGGCCTGCGCCTTCCCAAGACGCAGAGACGCGGAGCACGCCACTGTCAGGAGCCGTTGCGCCCAGTCGCATCACAGACTGGCGCGCGGTGTCAGAGCCTGCCAGCCAATAAACGCAGCGACAAGACATCCCATGCTGCCCCCGCCGTCATCAACCAATACGACTAGCATGCGGCATGGGCGGGGCTGCAAGACGAAGACTCAGAAGCCTTCGCCAGAGACAACTACCAGCATAACTGCACATACGGTGGATAATAGACAATCTCCCCGGGACCACCTGTCGGGTCCCGGGCCCCCCTTGTAAGCCACCCGAGTCTTGGACTATAAAAGGCTCGGGTAGGCAACGTTAGCAAGGGTTTGAACCCTGTTGGTTCGCATTTTGCAACTCATACGCTAGCCATACACTCTCAAGCTGTAACCCACCCTCGAGCTCAGGCCTCCGGTCCTGAGAAGCAAGCAATACAGCGAGCTCCATAGCTCGCCGTGGACGTAGGGTTTTACGCTCCGGCGGCCTGAACCACGTAAAACTCACCGTGTCAAGCTCTTACTAACTCGTTCCATCTGCGCAAGCTCTCCGCTAGGAACTAGCCCCACCGAAAAAAAGAACCTCCGCTGGCTGCCCAGTGCAGGCCCGGGGGAAGTGTCGACCGAACACTTCGACATTTGGCACGCCAGGTAGGGGCTTTTCTCCTAGCGCGACGAGTTTCCGCCAACGAAGATGACCAAGCTCCCTTCAGCGGCAAACTCTCCTCCTCCGCGTTCACGGCGAACCGTGACCAGCGGGGAGTACATGTCGACGCACTCAGGACGGAGTGTGTCGGCACAAGATGGTAGCAAGCAGCCGACTCCGACAACGCCGACTCTGGCAATGCAGGCTCCGACCAGCGTGAGGTCTTCTGCAGCGCTGAGCGCACACCATGGGGGTGCGCTAGCTGCAGCAAGAGCACTACTGCACAACCCACCAGCTGGGGATGCGCCCCATTCAGCGACCCAACAGTGGGTCCGCGAGGTGGACCGCCTCGTCGTCGCCGCTGTGAAACCTCGGTTTTGGTGAGGGCGACGCCCCGGTCAACCGGCTGTGTCGCTGACGCGCACGCCAACGGTTGACGGGCAGACGGCGGATTCCAGCTCCTCCAGGCTCCAGTCGACGGACCTGAGAAGGGAGCTGGAACGGTGCCACTTGGGCCAGGATGCCCGGGTGTACCTCGAGCGACGTCGAGAAAGGCGTCGCAACCAAGAGGCCGGCGACAGCATGGCGTCGGCCTCGACAAAGCCTGGAGGGCAGACCTTCGCCACGTGAGCTCTGCCCCAGGCGTACGCCGTGCTGCATAAGCCACAACCATGTGCTCTGCAAGCGGCGTCCCCGGCCTATGGCGCAACCTTGCCCATACCGGGGTACACTGTGTCAGGCGCAACCAAGCGTCCGCGACACCAGTACCTGCGCTGGGAGCCAGCAACCGGCTCTGGCAGCGCCGACCCCGGCAATGCATGCTCCAACCAGCGTCAGGTCTTCAGTAGCGCTGGGCGTACCCGGCGGGGGTGCGCCAGCCACAGCAAGAGCGCTACTGCTCAATCCGCCTGCTGGGGACGCGCCTCAGGCAGCGACCCAGCAGTGGATTCGCGAGATAGACCGTCTCGTCGTCGCCGCCGCAAACCCTCGACTTCGGCGGGGACGACGCTCCGGTCAACCGGCTGTGTCGCTGACGCGCATGCCAACGGTTGACGGGCAGACGGCGGACCCCAGCTCCACCAGGTTTCCATTGACGGACCTGAGGGCAGAGCTGGAGCGATGCCACTTGGGCCAAGATGCCCGAGTGTTCCTTGAGCGACGTCAAGTAAGGTGTCGCACTCAAGAGGCTGGCAACAGCATGGCGCCGGCCTCGACACAGCCTGGAGGGCAGACCTTCGCCACGCGAGCTCTGCCCCAGGCGTACGCCGCACTGCATAAGCCACAACCATGTGCTCTGCAAGCGGCGTCCCCGGCCTATGGCGCAACCTTGCCCATACCGGGGTACACTGTGTCAGGCGCAACCAAGCGTCCTCGACACCAGTACCTGGGCTGGGAGCCAGCAACCGGCTCTGGCAGCGCCAACCCCGGCAATGCAGGCTCCAACCAGCGTCAGGTCTTCAGTAGAGCTGGGCGTACCCGGCGGGGGTGCGCTAGCCGCAGCAAGAGCGCTACTGCACAATCCGCCTGCTGGGGACGCGCCTCAGGCAGCGACCCAGCAGTGGATTCGCGAGGTAGACCGTCTTGTCGTCGCCGCCGCAAACCCTTGATGTAAAAGCCCAAGAAAAGGGACTTGCAAAATTTTTATGCACCTCACAACACAACAGTTTTGTTGTGGGTAGATTGTGAAATATTGTGAAGAGCAAGTGGCCTCCATCAAAGGAGTGATTAGAAGGGAAAGTCTTCACTTTCACAAAGTAGGGTTTACACACATATGATCAAACATGGGAGGGAAATTTCAAACTGTTGCATTCAACTTCAGGATTTCAGCAGCTAAAACAAGGAGTAAAGGGCATACTTGGATTCCTCAGGTTCAAATTAGTGGGGAGGCAAAGTCTCAATAATTTTTGCAAGGGTTGCTACCCAATGGTCCAAAAAGGAGCCAAATAGGCAAGAATGCAAATATACATTTGAATTTGAGGGAAACTTGTCCAATCATGCAAATGTGGCTCAGTTTGAGACTTCAAACATTTGAATTACTCATTTGCCAAAAATTTGGAGATATTTTGGGGCAGAGGGGAGCTGTGGGCCCCACTGGTCAGTGAGAAGAGAGGGGAGAAGCTTACTGCCTAAGTTAATCGGTTCCACAGTTCACACTCGAGCGAGTTGCGTTCTCCCACCGGCTGCCACCGCACGGACAACCGACGACCGAAGCACCTCCCGAGCTGCTTCGAGTGTCGGTTCCCCCGCGCCTTCATCTCCCCTACGCCGCGCTCTGTCGGCCACAACAACCCTCCCACGAGCCCTGTTATCTTTCCTCCCGAGCAAACAAGCCGCCGGCGCCGCGCCGGTTCGTCCCGATCCTAAGCCGGCATCGCGTCCCGACTGCTCAAGCGATCAACGCGAAAAAGGAGCACCAGCGCGTGCACAAGAGTTTCCCCAGCTCAGCTCCGGCGTTCGGGGTTCCTGTCGGCCGTATTTCGAGTATCAGCACCGAAGCCGAGGTGCAACCAGTGGAAACCGACGTCGGGCTCCCGTGGGCAGCTCACACCAACCAGTTTCACGACTGAGCGAGAGCACCCCAAGGTGCGCCAACTCCCTGCGCTGCTCCTCTCCAAATTTCAGAGCAATCCGTGCGACGTAGCTTCGGAATTTCGAGTTTTTCCCTCGGACGAGGAAAACCTAACCGCGGGTAAGAACTGTGGAAATTAACTCTCAATTCTCGGTTAAAGTTATTCATTTTGCGCACACCAGAGCTAGAGAGGATAGGGAACCTTTTCCCTCCACAACCCTAGCTAGAAACGCCGTGGTTACAGCTAAATTCGAGCTTTTCGGTCGGCGGCCATGGCGGGAACACGCGGGCGCACGGTGACAACCGGTTTGCCGTAGTTTCCGAGCCAGGTTGAGGCCACGCCGAGATTTCCTGACCTCCACTGATGCTTTAGAGCGGATCCGCCGAGCTTTTGGCGGGCTAATGTGCTCGGGCGACGGTGCCGATCATCACCGAAGGCCGCGGCTCGTCGCCAGCCTACTTCCGGCCACCGGCAGCCCGAGCCAACCCCGTAGACTTGTTCCCCGACCCTGAAAACCCCCAGGCGGCGAGTCTCCGGCCGAAAGGTGGCCGGGAAGCCGGGTCCGGCGAGCTCCAGTACAGCGCCGGCGAGGGGGAGGCGCGGGAGCGAGAGGAAGAAGAAGACCCGCCGGGCCCACGTGTCAGCAGCTGAAGATTAAAACTCCAGATCAGCTGTGGCGTGTGATCCCATGTGGTGGCGCGGGAAAAGGTCTATGGCCCCGTGTGGCGTGATTCCGGCGGTTGACACGTGTAGGGTGGACCCACAGGCAGAGTTTGAACTTTTCCCGAATTAATTTGAATTCCAGAATTGGTTCAAACTTTGGAACTGCATAACTTTTGCTAGGAAGCTCCAAATTTAGTGATTCAAATTGGGTTGGATTCATCTTGCCTAGCTCTGTCCAGATATACAACCCAATTTGTATGAAACCCATTAATTAATTCTGGAAAATTCTTTAAAGCTTTTCAGCAAAAGAATTTTAGAGGGAGTTTGGTCCATCCAAAAATCCCCAAATTTTGCCAGAATATTCTTTAGGACATTAGTAAACCCCGGTAAAAGTTTCAGACCATTTGGAGTTGATTTGGTCAGAGCAATTCAAATTGGAAGGTGCTGTGTTCATTTGAATACAGAAACATTTTCAGAGAATTTCCAAAACTTGGAAATTCAATTCTGGGCAAACCTTGACTCCAAAAATGCTAGGAAAATTCATGCAAACTCTAGGAACTATAATTGAAATTGTAGTTCACTAAGTTGGGTATGAACAGGGGTATTACCTCAGAATAAATTCTTCCTTGCTGATCTGCCAAGAGAATTATTCTGAGCAAACCACTCCATGAAAAGTGCTAATGTTTGGTCCAGAGAGTTTTCTTGTGACAAGGAACTCACACAAAAATTCTCAGCTCCATTGGAGCTCTAGATCACCCCTGTCCTGTTTAACCAATTAAGGGATTAATATGGAAAAGGGGGGAAACCACTTAGCATTTAACCATGTGATTAAGTTCAAGCCAAACCACCAACACCAGTTCATATTTAAATTATTAAACAAAGTTCAAGGTGTTAGAGGCTGGTTATTAGAACTAATAGTAGAAGTCTTACTCTAAAACTCACATTTGCATCTAAATTAACATGTAGTATTTTATTAACGTGTAGCCGTTGAAGAAGAGACTCCGGAAGTGTTGGACTTCCTTCTTCCGGACGAAGAACTAACTCCGGACCAGCAGCAACAAGGCAAGCCCCGGTTTGCATTAACCCTTTTTAAAAGCTTTACTTTGTTTACATGTGTCATATGAAGTATGTATGTGCATTAGGTATAGGATGAATGAAACCCCACTTGCATAACCAAAGGTTCCTAAAAGAGTGAGGATAGTGTCAAGGACCTCGAGTAGACAGGCTATGCTTAATGAGTCATAGGACTTCGGTACAAGTCGAGTAGTTGGAATCTACTCGCGAGATAGGCTTGGGACACACGGGTTCGGTTGAGTGATGTCAGATCACTTTAGTAATGAAAATGAGACTAGGCAGGGGCTAGGGCGCAGCAAGAGAGAGTCTTGTGTGCGCAGCCCTGTCCGTGTCGATTGAGGACCGATCCGTGTGCGGCCCTGCTGAACAAGTATTGAGCGTACCGAAGGCATATCGGATATATGGGCCCCGCTAAACCGATGTAGCCTAAACCTCCGGGCGTCGAGGCATAGCACACCGATTTATAGGTGTAGGTTGAGGGCAGCAAGGTGGAAATCTGCCAACGGGCATAGAGAGATGCTCCGTGTGGGGAACCTCCTGCTCGTTTCGGTGCGACCGGTTCGACGTTTGGGCTGTTGGGTGAAAGGTTGTCCCGTACGACATCGAGTGAGCGTGCTGTGCAGCTCCACGGGTGGGCGTACGTGACGTGCTCTTTGGGTTTTCCCTGCAGGTGTATATCGAGTCGATTCGCCGTCCCTCGCGGTGACGAGTACTGCTTGTTCACTGCGTCGTAACGTAGACTAATGGATGAAATATGTTGATTCAATGATGCTGATTGATATAATTGTATTGCTACATGTGTGCCACCAAATACTGCTTACTAAATTTCAGATTTCATGAACTGTTAACTTGTTGCTAAAAGATGAACTAAGGATGAACTTGTAGGCGTGTCGTTTTGCTGAAATGTTACTATCCTATGTCCATTGTACACCTCATGTAGAGTTTCATGCTTAGGGGAGTCGGTTAAGCCTTGCTGAGCCTTCGTGCTCATGGTTGCTGCTTAAGTGTTTTTGAGGTGAGGAGCCACCCACGGACTCGGAGTACGAGTCCACCGGCGAGGGTATACCTCCGTCGGGGACCACGGCTGAGTGGGAGCCGTACACGCCGCGCTGAGCTGAGGAGTGCAGCTAGTGTGGGTTGCCCTAGGGCTGGGCAACCAACTTTTGCTAGATAGGCGGGCGTGAGTTGTATAGTGTAGACTTCCGCTGTGTAACATAAACAATAGTTATAACTGAAGTTTGTACCTGTTTGTACAGTTTCAGTTGTTTTTCCCATGTAATATATTATGTTCTTATGACGTGTGCTGTTGGGTGTCGCATCGCGTGGCACCACCCTCTGCGATCCTGGATGAGCGGATTCTGGTCCGCCACACTTGACTTCGGCGGGGACGACGCTCCGGCCAACCGGCTGTGTCGCTGACGCGCACGCTGACGGTTGACGGACAGACGGCGGATTCCAGCTCCACCAGGCTTCCGTCGACGGACCTTAGGACTGAGCTGGAACGATGCCACCTGGGCCAAGACGCCCGAGTGTTCCTCGAGCGGCGACGAGGAAGGCGTCACAGCCAAGAGGCCGGCGTCAGCATGACGACTGCCTCAACCCTACCTGAGGCGCAGACTTTCGCCACGCGAACTCTGCCCCAGACATACGCCAAGCAGCATATGCCACAGCCATATGTCCTGCAAACGGCGCCCCCGGTCTATGGCGCAGGCTTGCCCATACCAGGGTACACTGTGGCAGCGGCGAACCAAGCGTTCGCGGCACCAACGCCTGCAGCAACAGGGGCAGGATGTACGGCCCTGGAGCCCCACCTCCGCTTCACGAGGTGGCCGCACAAGTTTCGGCCGCACCTGCCCGAGAAGTACGACGGCAGCGTCAACCCGGCGGGGTTCCTCCAGATCTACTCCACCGCCGTACTTGCCGCAGGAGGGGATGAGGCCATCATGGCCAAACTACTTACCCGTCGCCTTGACCGGCCCTGCCCGGTCTTGGCTAATGAACCTCCCTCAGGGTTCCATAACTTCCTGGGGAGAGCTCTGCCGGCAGTTCATCGCCAACTTAGGTAGCTCCTACACCCGTCCCAGCACGGAGCTTGACCTCCAAGCCATCAAGCAACAACCAGGGGAGTAGCTGCGCTCCTTCATCCAGCGGTTCTCCCAGGTATGCAACACCATTCCGCATATTCAAAGTGCTTCTGTGGTGGCGGCACTTCGACAGTGTCCAGGACAAGAAGATGCTTGAGAGTCTTGCAACCAGAGAGGTCTGCGATGCCTCCGAGCCCTTCAGCCTGGCGGACAAGTGCGCCAGAGCAGCCGGAGGGCGGAGCTGGCACTCACTGCCAGCTTCCGAAGCCGGAAGACAGCCCGAAGACGGCGGAGTTCAAGCTGAGCTCCCGACCACGTCAGACAGCCAAGAGCCAAGCACTGGCTGACTTCGTGGCTGAGTGGACGCCAACGAAGGCTGACCCAGGGGGCCGCGAAGACGGTGAACCAAAGTACCGAGCTCCGGTCTTCACCGTGTCCAACTGGACGCTCTTCTTCGACGGCTCCTCGCGAAAGCAGGGGGCCGGTGCCGGCGTACTGCTTCTCATGCCATCGGGGGAGCAGTCTGGGTACATGGTGCGTCTCAATTCCAAGGCAACCAACAACTTGGCAGAGTATGAAGCACTCATCGTTGGCCTAAAAGACAGTCCTGTCTCTGGGCGCTCGCTAGTTGTTGGCGCAGGGCGACTCCCAGCTAGTTATCAAGTAAGTTAAGGGTGAATGCCCCTGCAATGACCCACAGCTAGCTGCTTATCTGCTTCACGTGCGGATGTTGGAGAAAGAATTCCTCGCCTTGGACCTGCGCCATGTACCGCGCGCTTGCATGGCCGCAGCTGACGACCTCTCAACGAAAGCCTCCATCGGAGCCCCTGCGCACGAAGGAGTCTTTGAGAGGACGTTGCTGCGGTCCACAGCCCAGCCCGCCGAGCCGGGCGAAGGGGGCTGAACCAGTGCCTCGAAGCTAGGCAGTCCCAGCGGCCCTGGATGCCGCCAAAGGATCGTAAGAGTCACTGTGGACTCCGTGCAACCCAGCGCTCAAGATCCAGAAGCTCAAGTAGTCCCGATGCATGGACCACGGAGGTCCGGGACTCCTTGAAGGACATTGTCGAAGTGTGCGGTCGACACTTCCCCTGGGCCTGCACTGGGCAGCCCGCGGAGGTTCTTTTTTTGGAGGGGCTAGTCCCTAGCGGAGAGCTTGCGCAGATGGAACGAGTTAGTAAGAGCTTGACACGGTGAGTTTTACGTGGTTCAGGCCGCCGGAGCGTAAAACCCTACGTCCGTGGCGAGCTATGGAGCTCGCTGTATTGCTTGCTGCTCAGGGCCGGAGGCCTGAGCTTGGGGGTGAGTTACAGCTTGAGAGTGTGTGGCTAGCGTATGAGTTGCAAAATGCGAACCCTTGCTATCGACGCCTACCCGAGCCTTTTATAGTCCAAGACTTGGGCGGCTTACAAGGGGAGCCGGGACCCGACTGGTGGTCCCGGGAAGATTGTCTATTATCTACCGTATCTGCAGTTATGCCGGTAGTTGTCTCTGGCCGAAGGCTTCTGAGTCTTCATCTTGCCACCCTGCACATGCCGCATGCCAGTCGTAGCGGTTGATGACGGCGCAGGCGGCATGGGTTGTCTTGTCGCGGTGTTTATTGGCTGACAGGTTCTGACACCGCGCGTCAGTCTGTGATGCGACTGGGCGCAACGGCACCTGACAGAAGCGTGCTCCGCGTCTCCGCGTCTTGGGAAGACGCGGGCAAGGTATGGGGCGTATTTACGCCCGCTGCCTATCGCTCGGAGCAGGCAGCGTCGCTCTGCTGCCACGTGGCAGTCCCGGAGCCCTTCTCAGAGAAGAGAAGGGTCAGTCCCGCGGGGCACGTGGAGCCTCCGGACCTCTCTCCGCAGAGGGAGAGGCTCGGCTTGTGCTGGCCACGTGGCAGGCCCGGAGCTCTCCTCTAAGGAGAGGGAGGTCTGGCCCCGCTGGACACACGGCGCCTTCGGACCTCTCTCCCGCGGAGGGGGAGGTCCGGCTTCTGTATGCCACGTGGCGGGCCCGGAGCTCTCCTCTGAGGAGAGGGAGGTCCGGCCCCGCCGGACACGTGGCGCCTTCGGAGCTCTCCCTGCGGAGAAGGGCGAGTTCCTTAGGCATTTTACCCTCTGCGCGGGGGTACCCCATATCTCAGGTACCGACAGTGCCCCCGGGCCCATCTCGGGGGAGATAGCGAGCCCGAGGTGGGACCTCCGTCTCTTCCGATCCGCGCACTTTCTCTAAGTCCCGAATTGACCGCTGCCGGAGCACGAACAGCCACGGGATCGTGGGAGCGTGCGCTCACTTGATGGTTGCTTTTACTGCGGCGGTTCCCAAGACTGCCACTTCTGCACGTTGTGGCGCTTTCTTCGGGAACCGCCGAAGTGCCTTGCCGGCTCATCTTCTTAGGAGACTGACTCCTTGCCCCCACCGCTTCAGTTAGCCGGCTTGGGCCCACCCGTCATCGGCATTCGGTCTTGGAACCGAAGCGGTTGCCGGTGCGGGATATTCGAAGAGTTCCGAATCGCTTGGAATTGCACCGGGAAGCTTTTTAGAGGGGGTCTTACCCACATTGCAGCTTCCCTTCGCACTTCTCAGCGTTTATTCTCGGACTCTTGTGCTTTTGCTCTCTTGCCTTTGAGTTCTCCCTTGCCATGGCTTCCAACCCGCCGCCAGAGAAGAAACGCGCTCGATCTCCTCCAGCAACGGCGTCGGTGCCAAGTCGGGATTCTGGGGTGCCTGACACTCCCTCCGGTGTCGACTCGAAGAGGCCCCGGATTGATGCGCTGGGGGAAGCTTCTGGGGCGTCCCCTGTTCCGCCAGTCCAAGCGACTGCGGAGCGGCCGTCGGCGACGGTAGCGGGCTCTGGAAGTCCTACCCCGGCTCGGAAGTCGGGGTTCAGAGCCCGCTGGAGTGTCCGCGCTTCCCGGCCTTCCCCGTCTTTCGGGGAATCTGTGCCGCTGCGTTCGGAGCCAGGGGCAACTGCCGCGGCCCCCAGGCCAGCGCGAACTTCTTCTGTTCCGGTGTGCCCGGACTCCGCGGCGGCGTCGTCTCTTCCTGCCGAGACGGCCACCGCGGCCCCCGAGCCAGCGCAGGTTGACCCTGCACTAGGCGGCCTGGCCTCTTCTCCAGCACCGCCTTCCCCGGCTCGCCCCTCTCCTCAGGTCAAGGAGCCAGAAGCTGAAGAGAGCCCGGCTGGCCTGGCTGCCAGAGCCGCGGAGCCAGCTTCTCCTGATCGGCGTCTCGTCTCGGTTGCTGGTGCGTCGGCTCTTCCTGAGGACGAGGTAATGGAGGAGGTCGGGGGGACTGCCCCAGCCTCTGTTGCTCCATTGCCTCTGGCGGACGCCTTCGCGCTTGCCAAGTCGAGCGTCCTGCAGGTCTTGGCTGCACTAGGGCGCGAGCGGGAGGAGTATACGGTTGAACGGGACCGCCTCCTCATCTGGGGGAACCTTTTGCGGGAGAGGACCGCGAAGGTTAAGAGTGAGCTCGACTCTAGGCGGGAGTTGCTCGACTTCAGGGAAGCGCTCGTCGACCGGATGAATCGGGCTGTCGACCGCATGGACACCCAATCGCGGCGGATCAACAGGGAGGCCCTGTAGGCACACGCCCGGGCCGAAGAGAGCCTCTCTGCTGCTGTGGAGATACGGCAGCGGTTGGAGCACCGTGAACTCGCCGTTGAGGAACGGGAGCGTTCCATGGCAGCTGAGGCGGAGAGGGTCGCCGCGCAGCTGGCTGCGGGCGAGGATGACCTTCGAGCTCGGATGGAGGAGCTGGAGATCCTGAAGGCAGACCTCGACTTGAGGGAGGAACAGGTCTCCCATGATCGCCGGGCGGTCTTGGACCGGGAGCTGACCGCCGACTTCAAGGCCGCTGAGTTGGAGCGGCTCGCCAAGACTCTCCACCTTCGGGAGAGCTCCCTGGCGGCCAAGGAGAAGGAATTCTCCGAGAGGAACCTGGAGGCTCTGCAGGCGGCCTGCCGCGAGGTGGAGGAGCTCTCAGCCTTGCGGTCCTCCGAGGCTCTTGCGGTCTCAAGCTTCGTGGATCGAGCAGGGTCCGCCCTGATCCCTCTTGGCTTCAGTCCGGTGAGGGCCGCGACTCCTGCATTGAAGGTGGCAGAGGTGATCCCTGCGTTGGAGTCGATCGGCGCCAAGCTGGACAGACTCGACTCGGTGGTCGCCAGCGAGCTTGAGGCCGAGGGCCGCGGCTTAGCTTTAGAGGTCGCCTCGCATGTGCTGGCATGCTTTAAGAGCAGCGATCCCTCTTTTTCGCTAGAGCCAGTGAGAGAGGGCCCAGCCGCGGAGCGGGAGGAAGCTGCCAGGGCTGAAGTCGAGGATGTGGCCTCCCTTGTAGCCGCAAGGTTCCGGCGAGAGCCGGGAGGTCCTTAGGACTTGTTTCTCCCTTTTTATCGAGTCTGTAGTCCAGCTCATGGAGCCTTACTTAATTTGACTCTCTTGGATACTTGTGTCTGTGATGCTTTTTCTCTCCTTCTTGGCTTTGCCTGGCTCAGTCCTTAGCTCCGCAAGGTACTCAGAGGCCATTTCCAATCTCGGAGCTTTGCACAGACACCCTCCCCGGGTCCTAACCGTGTTAGGGGCCCCCGGAGGTCTCCGGATCTCGCCCTATGGGGAGCTCCAGATCCGCCTGCCACGTGGCGGGTCCGGAGCTCCTTCCTAAGTGGCGGGAGCTACGGCCATGTTGAACACGTAGGGCTTTCGGAGCCCTCCCACCGAGGGGGAGGTCCGGCTTCCGCCCACCACGTGGCGAGCCCGGAGCCCTCCACAGGGGAGGAGAGAGTTCCGGGCCCGCTGGACACGTGGGGCCCCCGGGTCCCGCCCCTGCTGGAGGGGCAGGTCCCGGTCCTTCCAGTCCCAGGCCGGAGTAGCTGGTAGCTCCTTTCCCCCCGCTTCATGCAGTCCCTGTTGCCGTAACCTGGAGGTCCTGCACACAGGCAGAGGAAACGTAATTCTCCTCGGGGGGTCCTCCCCTCCCGTCTCCTAGTCTTATCCGTCTTATGATCCTGATCCGCTATACGGGGCTTGGGCAATTCTGTGCACGAGGCGCTGGAGCTCCGGCTCCCTCCGAGGTCCAGGTACGGTCGTCCGATCCCTAGTACCGGGCCATGCGCTGGGGAAGCAGAGTGCACGCGCTTTGGGTTCATGACCAGGCAAAGCGGACGTACTCCCCTGGACCTCCGGAGGGCAGGATGCGCATGCTTTGGGCTCTGGGCCGGCTAAGCTGGATACGCACCCTGGACCCCCCATGCACAACGCAGGCCTTTCCTGGAGGTAACCAACTGGCACCGCAACACCTGACTGGGGGAGGCCCGAGAGACTCACTCGGCCATCGGCAGGTGCCTCAAGCGCAGCCGCCTTCGGTAGGATAGAAAATGCCGACTATGGATGAGCGCAGGAGAGGGGGAGCTAGATGTACGATGAACATACAGAGATAGTGCGATCATAAAAATTAATGCATAATTTAAATGAGCGCATGAGAGAGAGCTAAGTAGAACAGGGCTCTGTATTCGTACCCATAGGTGGAATTCTGGCTGTACAGGGAGGCAATGTTCCACCTTGTCTTCAAGGGAAGCAAGACTCTACGCGCTTAGGGTCGGAACTAGGCTAAATTTGACGTAGTTCTGTACCGTCCCTTGAGACTTAGCTGCCCCAAGCGCTGTTCCTAAATTCTATGGGATCTATTACAGAAGGGAATAACCCTGTCCTACTGATGCTCAGGAAGTAGGACTTACAGTGTTGCTCCATGGCAAGGATTTTTGGGAACGGATCCCACTCTCGGTTGAAAGGCATGTGTACCTGGGGCGGCAGCTTTCAAGATTCGGAAGGGACCTTCCCTGCTGGGGGAGAGCTTATGGGTCCTTCTTGGAATAGAGCGTGCCGCTTCACCAGGTTGCCCTCCTGCAGGCCACCGACGCGTTTGGTTCTTTGGCGGTAGTGCTTAGAGCATTAGCCGAGACCGTGCGTTGCGGGGTGTTCGCTGCAGCCGAGTCTTGTCGATGAGGTTGTAATCTTCGCGCTGGATCAGGTCCTGCGCGGCTTCTCCTGGGGGCCCCCGGGGAGTTCTCCCCTTCTGGCTAAGGCCTTCAAGGGGTAGGTAGGCCCGGGCTCGTCTTGGATGACCTAAGGCGTCTTCCCCTTCTGGCAAGGCCTTCAAGGGGTTGACAGACCTTAGGCGGCCCCCGAGAGGTATGTTCGAGGCACGGAGGCGCGCCGCAGTTGGCTAACGCCCTGGCCTGTCACCGTCGGAACTGGAGTCCTCACCGTCATGCACTGTCTTTATGACACGCTGAGGCTCCTGGAACCCCACCTGGTGAGCAGCAGTGACTGGGGCATCGACCTTCTGTTTGCCATCCCTCTGAGGGTAGGGCGGCGCTTCAGCCCTCTGCTGTCTCCCTTTGCGGAAGCGCTCTGCGAGCCTCTGGATCTCCCAGCACTCGGCAGCAGTACGGTTGCAGGTGCCATGCACGGGGCATAGCCCGCCTTGGTCACTGTCTGGGGCCGGTGATTGCCGCTGCCTTTTGTCGGTGCGTGGCCCCCGAGCTCCACTGGTCGTCGCAGCTGCGGCGACGGGGGCCGTGAATGGTGACTTCATCTTTCCACTCCCCCGGTTCTTGGTCTTCTTGCCACCCCCATAGGCAGCAGCACAGGACCCAGGCTGCCCTCGTGACTCGGAGGTCGGCAGAGCATGCCAGTTCCGCCCTTCAGCCGCTCTGGCGCACTTGTCCGCCAGGCTGAAGAGCTCCGAGACGTCGCGGACCTCTCTGGTCGCGAGCTTCTCAAGCATTTTCTCGTCCCGGATACCCTGCCGGAACGCCACCACCACAGAGGCACTTTGGATATGCGGGATGGTGTTGCGTACCTGAGAGAACCGATGGATGAAAGAGCGCAGCGACTCCCCAGGTTGTTGCTTGACGGCGTGGAGGTCAAGCTCCGTGCCGGGGCGGGTGTAGGAGCTGCCGAAGTTGGCAACGAACTGCCGGCGGAGCTCACCCCAGGAGGTTATGGACCCCTGAGGTAGATTCATGAGCCAAGACCGAGCTGGGCCGGTCAAGGCGACGGGGAAGTAGTTGGCCATGACAGCCTCGTCCCCTCCTGCAGCAAGTACGGCGGTGGAGTAGATCTGGAGGAACTCCGCTGGGATGACGCTGCCGTCGTACATCTCGGGCAGGTGCGGGCGAAACTTGCGTGGCCACCTTGCGAAGCGAAGGTGGGGTGCAAGGGCCGCACATCCTGCACCTGCTGCTGCAGGTACTGGCACTGCGAACGCTTGGTTCACACTTGGCACCGCGTATCCCGGCATGGGCAAGGCTGCACCATAGACCGGGGCCACTACTTGCGGCGCATATAGCTGTGGCATATGCTGCGCAGCATATGCCTGGGGCAGGGCTCGCGTGGCGAAGGCCTGCCCTTCTGGTTGTGTCGAGGCCGACGACATGCTGTCGCCTGCCTCATGGCTGCGACGCCTCTCTCGGTGTCGCTCGAGGTACACCCCGGCGTCCTGGCCCAAGTGGCACCATTCCAGTTTCCTTCGCAGGTCCGTCGACAGGAGCCTGGAGGAGCTGGAATCCGCCGTTAGCCCGTCAACCGTGGGTGTGCGCGTCAGCGACACAGCCGGTTGTCCTGTGCGCCGTCCTCGCCGAAACTGAGGGTTCGCGGCGGCGACGACGAGGCTGTCCACCTCACGGACCCATTGCTGGGTCGCTGAATGGGGCGCATCCCCCGCAGGTGGGTTGCGCAGCAGCGCTCTTGCTGTAGCTAGCGCACCTCCATGGTGTACGCTCAGCGTTGCAGAAGATCTCACACTGGTCGGGGCCTGCATAGCCGGAGTCGGCGTTGCCGGAGTCGGCTGCTGGCTACCAGCTTGTGCCGACACACTCCGTCCTGAGTGTGTCGACATGTACTCCCCAGTGGTCACGGTTCGCCGTGAACGCGGAGGGGGAGAGTTTGCCGCTGAAGGAAGCTTGGTCATCTTCGTTGGCGGAAACTCGTCGCGCTAGGAGAAAAGCCCCTTCGTGGCGCGCCAAATGTCGAAGTGTGCGGTCGACACTTCCCCCAGGCCTGCACTGGGTAGCCCATGGAGGTTCTTTTTTCGGAGGAGCTAGTCCCTAGCGGAGAGCTTGCGCAGATGGAACGAGTTAGTAAGAGCTTGACACGGCGAGTTTTACGTGGTTCAGGCCGCCGGAGCGTAAAACTCTACATCCGCCGTGAGCTATGGAGCTCGCTGTATTGCTTGCTGCTAAGGGCCGGAGGCCTGAGCTTGGGGGTGAGTTACAGCTTGAGAGTGTATGGCTAGCATATGAGTTGCAAAATGCGAACCCTTGCTATCGACGCCTACCCGAGCCTTTTATAGTCCAAGATTCGGGCGGCTTACAAGGGTAGCCGGGACCCGACTGGTGGTCCCGGGAAGATTGTCTATTATCTACCGTATCTGCAGTTATGCCGGTAGTTGTCTCTGGCCGAAGGCTTCTGATTCTTCATCTTGCCGCCCTGCCCATGCCGCATGCCAGTCGTAGCGGTTGATGACGGCGCAGGCGGCATGGGTTGTCTTGTCGCGGTGTTTATTGGCTGACAGGTTCTGACACCGCGCATCAGTCTGTGATGCGACTGGGCGCAACGGCACCTGACAGAAGCGTGCTCCGCGTCTCCGCGTCTTGGGAAGACGCGGGCCTTGAATACCTTGTACGGGCAAGGTATGGGGCGTATTTACGCACGCTGCCTATCGCTCGGGGCAGGCAGCATCGCTCTGCTGCCACATGGCGGGCCCGGAGCCCTTCTCAGAGAAGAGAAGGGTCAGTCCCGTGGGGCACGTGGAGCCTCCGTACCTCTCTCCGCGGAGGGAGAGGCTCGGCTTCTGCTGGCCACGTGGCGGGCCCGGAGCTCTCCTCTAAGGAGAGGGAGGTCTGGCCCCGCTGGACACGCGGCGCCTTCGGACCTCTCTCCCGCGGAGGGGGAGGTCCGGCTTCTGTATGCCACGTGGCGGGCCCGGAGCTCTCCTCTGAGGAGAGGGAGGTCCGGCCCCGCCGGACGCGTGGCGCCTTCGGAGCTCTCCCTTCGGAGAAGGGCGTGTTCCTTAGGCATTTTACCCTGTGCGCGGGGGTACCCCATATCTCAGGTACCGACAGACATCCTTCCTGATGAACGTGCATCCGCTGAACGGGTGCTGCGGATGGCTAAGTGCTACGCGCTGGTATCTTTACTGGCGTGGCACCATGACATCCTATTGCGGTGCATAACCCAGGAGGAAGGCTGCGATTAGCTCGCAGTAGTCCAAGGAGGCGAGTGCTGGGAACGCTCATCGTCCCGCACGTTGGTCAGTTAAGCCACCCGGCATGGCTCCTACTGACCGAGAGCCACCTGGACGCCGTCAAACCGGTTAGGGATGCAATGCGTGCCAGGTCCACGCCAAGTAGACCCACACAACCGGTGCAGACGCGCACCCAGAGCCGTCGGGGGATACTGGCTCCTCCATGTCGAGGGCCAGCCGGACTTCCCAGGGCCGGGTCACGGGAACTACCCTTCCACATGGTATGCGGGGCCGAAGCCATGCTTCCCCCTGATATAGCCATGGGGGTCCCCCCGTGTCCGGCGTACGACGAAGCCACGCATGACCCGCTCTGCGTGAAGACAGGCGCTCCGACGCCACCCCAGTAAGTTCACCATGCTTACTTAGGTGTTTATTTAAATTACGCATTAATTTATATGAACACCTCCCCACGCTCTAGACAGTGTGCGTCCATTGTACACTCGGCTCCTCTTTCCGGCTCTCATGCATAGTCGATATTTGCCGTCCTGCCGAAGGCGGTAGTGCTTGGGATACCTGCCAGAGGCCCGGTGGCCTTTTGGATCTCCCCCTATAAGGGTACTGTACCGCCAGTTGGTCTCCTCCGAGAAAAGACCTACGCTAGAACGGGGGGTCAGGAGCCTTGCTTTGCCCGGTCTTGCACCCAAAGCATGCGCACTCTGCCTCCCGGCGCTACGGTCTGAGTACGAGGGGGCCGGGCGGTTACACCCTGACTGGGGCTGGGGCCAGACCTCCGGGACCAAGTGCACTGGATTACCCAAGCCCCGCATTCCGGCCAGGGACAGTAAGCCAAATGAGACTAAGTGACAGGAAACGGGGGAACTGAGCAGCTCCGGACCTCCGCCCCCGCAGCTGGGCCGAGCTCCGAGACCAGCCCTCGCCCTCCTTTCAGAGGCGAGCGCTGATGCCGGACCTCACGCTCTTCGTTGGCCTGAGCTCCGATGACTTGCGGACTCCACCTCCACAGCCAGGTTGAGCTCCGGGGCCAGCCCTCGCCCTCCTTTCAGAGGCGAGCGCTGATGCCGGACCTCACGCCCTTCGCTGGCCTGAGCTCCGATGACTTCCGGACCTTCGCCCACACGGCTGGGCCATGTTCCGAGGCCAGCCCCGCCCTCCTTTCAGAGGCGAGTGCTGATGCCGGACCTCACGCCCTTCGCTGGCCTGAGCTCCGATGACCTCCGGACCTCACGCCCTTCGCTGGCCTGAGCTCCGATGACTTCCGGATCTCTGCCCCCACAGCTGGACCGTGCTCCGATGCCAGCCCTCGCCCTCCTTTCAGAGGCGAGTCCTGATGTCGGACCTCACGGCCTTCATGGACCTGAGCTCCGATGACTTCCGGACCTCCGCCCCCACAGTCGGGCCGAGCTCCGATGCCAGGCTTCACCCTCTCCGAAGAGGCTGAACTCCGAAGCCGTCAAGACCCTGCCAGCACAGGGAGTACTCAAGACAAGAAAGTGCGAGGATCAGAAGAGACGGAGGTCCCACCTCGGGCTCGCTATCTCCTCCGAGATGGGCCCGGGGGCCACTGTCGGTACCCACGATATGGGGTACCCCGGCGCACAGGGGAATAATGCCTAAGGAACTTGCCCTTCCCCGCAGGGAGAGCTCCGAAGGCGCCACGCATCCGGCGGGGCCGGACCTCCCTCTCCACAGAGGAGGGCTCCGGGCCCGCCACGTGGCATACAGAGGCCGGACCTCCCCCTCCGCGGATGAGAGGTCCGAAGGTGCCACGTATCTGGCGGGGCCGGACCTCCCTCTCCTCAGAGAAGAGTTCCGGGCCCGCCACGTGGCGACAGAAGCCGAACCTCCCCCTCCGAGGGGAGAGGTCCGAAGGCTCCACGTGCCCCGTGGGGCCGGACCCTCCTCTCCTCTGAGAAGGGCTCCGGGCCCGCCACGTGTCCAGCAGAACAGTGCTGCCTGCCCCCGGGCGGTAGGCAGCGAGCGTAAAGACGCCCCATACCTTGCCCGTTCAAGGTATTCAAGGCCCGCGCCTTCCCAAGACGCGGAGACGCGGAGCACGCCACTGTCAGGAGCCGTTGCCCCCAGTCGCATCACAGACTGGCGCGCGGTGTCAAAGCCTGCCAGCCAATAAACGCAGCGACAAGACATCCCATGCTGCCCCCGCCGTCATCAACCACTACGACTAGCATGCGGCATGGGCAGGGCTGCAAGACGAAGACTCAGAAGCCTTCGCCAGAGACAACTACCAGCATAACTGCACATACGGTGGATAATAGACAATCTCCCCGGGACCACCTGTCGGGTCCCGGGCCCCCCTTGTAAGCCACCCGAGTCTTGGACTATAAAAGGCTCGGGTAGGCAACGTTAGCAAGGGTTCGCACCCTGTTGGTTCGCATTTTGCAACTCATACGCTAGCCATACACTCTCAAACTGTAACCCACCCCCGAGCTCAGGCCTCCGGTCCTGAGTAGTAAGCAATACAGCGAGCTCCATAGCTCGCCGTGGACGTAGGGTTTTATGCTCCGGCGGCCTGAACCACGTAAAACTCACCGTGTCAAGCTCTTACTAACTCGTTCCATCTGCGCAAGCTCTCCGCTAGGAACTAGCCCCACCGAAAAAAAGAACCTCCGCGGGCTGCCCAGTGCAGGCCCGGGGGAAGTGTCGACCGAACACTTCGACACTGAGGCACGGAGCTTCCGCTGGTTGAAGGCGGCCGGATAAGAGGCCCACCCCTGGTAGCCGGTTGGTCCCTGCAAAGAAGAAGAAGCCCGCAGAATAAGAGAAGAGGCAAGAGCTCTGCTCCTATAAGCTGGAAAGAATAACACTTGCTGGGCGGCATGAGCACTCCAGCGAGCTTGCAGCACTGGCCTCTGGGCTGTCGCTGAACCGCCAGGACCAGCGGCTGGAACGGTCGCGGAATGGAACGCCTGGATCCCCGGCACACTCGCCGGCGTCGGCCCACCAACATCCGTCCTGGGAGCCTCTCCGCTTGAGGAAGGATGGCGAGGTACCTGGGCTGATTCGGACGGCTGCTGTCTGGGGAGAGACCTACCGGGGAGGACACTCGGGACCTCTTCGGGTCGCCACCCGATGGACCAGCACCTCCGGGAGATGGGAGCAAAGTAGCTCCGGCACCCTGACTCGGCACAGGCGGCACCCTCGGAGGAGACCGGGCGCGTTTCTTCTCTAGATGCCCGGGGGCCGGCTCTTTTCCTTTCCCTTTGTCGGCGGCTTGGGTTCCGTCGGCTCTGGGGGAGGGTTTGACAGCAGCGGATGCCTCATGCCCTGACCCGGGGTGCTCGGTTCCTGGAATGGTGATACCCCGGAAGGCATCCCCGACCTGTCGGACGGCGAACCCGATATCATCAAGGTTCGGCATCTTCCGCAGGAGCTCTGACCTCCTCTGAGGCTCCAAGAAGAGGGGGTGGCAGAGGGCGGAAGAGCGGGGTCGCCACTGGGAATGTAGTCACCGCTCACCTTGCTCACCATCTCGTTCAGCTCCTCGTCGGAAGGGTCAGAGCCGGGGCCTCTCTCCAGCCTGGTACAGTCCTGCTCGCCGGTGTAGTACCACGCTGGGCGGCTACGCTGCTGCAAGGGAGCAATACGGCGCGACACGAAGTCCATCAGCACCATTACAGACGTCAGCCCCTCGTTGGCCAAGAACCGGATCCGCTCCAAGACCGGGGTGTACTCCTGCTCCAACTCAGGGATCTCCTCCTAGAAGCGGCGATCGGTGGTTGGGCTGGTGGTTGGGAGTTGTAGGCGATCGTGCTCGTCGGTCTGCACTACCACCCAGCTCTCCCTCCAGTTTTCCCACCTTGATGCGCTGAAGGGCAGGAGGTATCAGGAGATCTTGGGGTCTTTGCAGCGATGCTGGAAGTAGTATGCCCCCATCTGAGTCTTTGAGCTGCGCCCAGTCATCCGCAGCACAAAGAAGTTGTGGAAGAGCGTCACGGAGGCGTGCACCCCCACGAACATCTCGCAGAAGTGGACAAAAACAGCAGCCATTGCGAAGAAATTGGGGGAAAGATGGTGAAGCTGGAGACCGTATGTCTCCAGCAGGGTGACAAAGAAGGAAGGAATCGGCGGAACGAACCCTGCCAGAGCATAAGCGGTGAAGAAGACTATCTCCCCCTTTTTCAGGACCAGGGGGAGAGATCCTCGGCGAAGCCGATGTTTCTGCTCTTCTGAGCGCCAGCCCAGCAGCCTGCGCACTGGCCCGAGCTCGGAAGAGCGGACGAGGCGCGTCGGGAGCAAGTTGGAAGCCATGGCGAAAGAGGGCGCAAGGGCAGGAGAGCTGGGGCGCAAGAGTTCAAGGGAAGTACGAGCGCAATGCGAAGGGAAGCCGCGATGCGGGTGAAATCCCCTTTTAAAACATTCCAGGGATGGTCTGGGGTAATTCGAAAACCTCCAGAAACATCGCGTCGGCGACCTCGTTGGCTCCAAGACCGGGCGCCGATGAAAGGTGGACCCTAGCCGCCCAACTGAAGCGGTGGGTCAAGGAGTCGGTCTCCTGAGAAGATGAGCCGGCAAGGCACTTCGGCGGTTCCAGAAGAAAGCGCCGCAACGTGTAGAAGTGGCAGTCTTGGGAACCACCGCAGTAAAAGCAACCATCAAGTGAGCGCACGCTCCCACGATCCCGTGGCCGTTCGTGCTCCGGCAGCGGTCAATTCGGGACTTAGAGGAAGTGCGCGGATCAGAAGAGACGGAGGTCCCACCTCGGGCTCGCTATCTCCCCCGAGATGGGCCCGGGGGCCACTGTAGGTACCTGCGATATGTGGTACGCCCGCGCACAGGGGAAAATGCCTAAGGAACTCGCCCTTCTCCGCAGGGAGAGCTCCGAAGGCGCCACGCGTCCGGCGGGGCCAGACCTCCCTCTCCTCAGAGGAGAGCTCTGGGCCCGCCACGTGGCATACAGAGGCCGGACCTCCCCCTCCGCGGGAGAGAGGTCCGAAGGTGCCACGTATCTGGCGGGGCCGGACCTCCCTCTCCTCAAAGAGGAGCTCCGGACCCGCCACGTGGCCGACAGAAGCCGAACCTTCCCCTCCGCGGGGAGAAGTCCGGAGGCTCTACGTGCCCCGCGGGCCGGACCCTCCTCTCCTCTGAGAAGGGCTCCGGGCCAGCCACGTGGCCAGCAGAACGGCGCTGCCTGCCCCCGAGCGATAGGCAGCGGGCGTAAAGATGCCCCATACCTTGCCCGTACAAGATATTCAAGGCCCACGTCTTCCCAAGACGCGGAGACGCAGAGCACGCCTCTGTCAGGTGCCGTTGCGCCCAGTCACATCACAGACTGGCTCGCGGTGTCAGAACCTGCCAGCCAATAAACACCGCGACAAGACATCCCATGCCGCCTGCGCCGTCATCAACCACTACGATGTAAAGGTCCCAAAAATGTGAATACAAAGAAACATGAGTTTGCACAAATGTTGGAGTCATGTGTATGAAAAAGGGGCTTAGTTGAAACTTTTTCCCACATATGATAACATAGGTGTCGGTACCCGCGATATGGGGTACCCCCGTGCACAGGGGGAAAATGCCTAAGAAACTCGCCCTTCTCCGCAGGGAGAGCTCCGAAGGCGCCACGCGTCCAGCGGGGCTGGACCTCCCTCTCCTCAGAGGAGAGCTCCGGGCTCGCCATGTGGCATACAGAAGCCGGACCTCCCCCTCCGCGGGAGAGAGGTCCGAAGGTGCCACGTATCCGGCGGGGCCGGACCTCCCTCTCCTCAGAGAGGAGCTCCGGGCCCGCCACGTGGCCGACAGAAGCCGAACCTCCCCCTCCGCGGGGAGAGGTCCGAAGGCTCCACATGTCCCGCGGGGCCGGACCCCCCCTCTCCTCTGAGGAGGGCTCCGGGCCGCCACGTGGCCAGCAGAACGGCGCTGCCTGCCCCCGAGCGATAGGCAGCGGGCGTAATGACGCCCCATACCTTGCCCGTACAAGGTATTCAAGGCCTGCGTCTTCCCAAGACGAGGAGGCGCGGAGCACGCCTCTGTCAGGTGCCGTTGCGCCCAGTCGCATCACAGGCTGGCGCGCGGTGTCAGAACCTGCCAGCCAATAAACACAGCGACAAGACATCCCATGCCGCCCGCGCCGTCATCAACCACTACGACTAGAATGTGGCATGGGCAGGGCTGCAAGATGACGAAGACTCAGAAGCCTTCGCTAGAGACAACTACCGGCATAACTGCAGATACGGTAGATGATAGACAATCTCCCCGGGACTACCTGTCGGGTCCCGGGCCCCCTTGTAAGCCACCCGAGTCTTGGACTATAAAAGACTCGGGTAGGCGATGATAGCAAGGGTTCGCACTCTGCAACTCATACGCTAACCATACACTCCCAAGCTGTAACTCACCCCCAAGCTCAGGACTCCGGCCCTGAGCAGCAAGCAATACAGCGAGCTCCATAGCTCGCCGTGGACGTAGGGTTTTACGCTCCGGCGGCCTGAACCACGTAAAACTCACCGCGTCAAGCTCTTACTAACTCGTCCATCCGCGCAAGCTCTCCACAAGGGACTAGCCCCACCGAAAAAAGAACCTCCGCGGGCTGCCCAGTGCAGGCCCGGGGGAAGTGTCGACTGAACACTTCGACATTTGGCGCGCCAGGAAGGGGGCTTATCCCCTTCCGCGACGAGTTTCCGCCGACGAAGATGACCAAACTTTCTTCAGCGGCAAACTCTCCTCCCCCGCGTTTGCGGCGAACCGTGACCAGGGTGGAGTACATGTCGGCACACTCAGGACGGAGTGTGTCGGCGCAAGCTGGGAGCCAGCAGCCGGCTCTGGCAGCGCCGACCCCGGCAATGCAGGCTCCGACCAGCATGAGATCTTCTGCAGCGATAAGCGAACCCCACAGGGGTGCGCTAGCTGCAGCAAGAGCGCTACTGCACAACCCACCTGCTGGGGACACACCTCATTCGGTAATCCAGCAGTGGATACGCGAGGTAGACCGCCTCGTCGTCATCGCCGCAAACCCTTGACTTTGGCGGGGACGACGCTCCGGTCGACCAGGCTGTGTCGCTGACGCGCACGCCAACGGTTGACGGGCAGACGGCGGACTCCAGATCCACCAGGCTTCCATCGACGGATCTGAGGGCAGAGCAGGAGCGATGCCGCTTGGGCCAAGATGCCCGAGTGTTCCTCGAGCGACGTCGAGAAAGGCGTCGCATCCAAGAGGCTGATGACAGCATGACATCGGCCTCGACCCTGCCTGAAGGGCAGACCTTCGCCTCGCGAGCTCTGCCCCAGGCGTACGCCGCGCAGCATAAGCCACAACCATGCGCTCTGCAAGCGGCGTCCCCGGCCTATGGCGCAACCTTGCCCATACCGGGGTACACTGTGTCAGGCGCAACCAAGCGTTCGCGGCACCAGTACCTGCACTGGGAGCCAGCAACCGGCTCTGGCAGCGCCGACCCCGGCAATGCAGGCTCCAACCAGCGTCAGGTCTTCAGTAGCGCTGGGCCTACCCGGCGGGGGTGCGCCAGCCACAGCAAGAGCGCTACTGCACAATCCGCCTGCTGGGGACGCGCCTCAGGCAGCGACCCAGCAGTCGATTCGTGAGATAGACCGTCTCGTCCTCGCCGCCGCAAACCTTCGACTTTGGCGGGGACGACACTCTGGCCAACCGGCTGTGTCGCTGATGCGCACGCCAATGGTTGCCGAGCAGACGGCGGACTCCAGCTCCACCAGGCTTCTGTCGACGGACCTGAGGGCAGAGCCGGAGCAATACCACTTGGGCCAAGATGCCCGAGTGTTCTTCGAGCGACGTCGAGAAAGGCGTCGCAACCAAGAGGCTGGCGTCAGCATGACGTCGGCTTTAACCCAGCCTGAAGGGCAGATCTTCGCCACGCGAGCTCTGCCCCAGGCATACGCCGCGCAGTATATGCCACAACCATATGCCCCGCAAACGGCGTCCCCGGTCTAGGGAGCAGCCTTGCCCATACCTGGGTACACTGTGCCAGCGGCGAACCAAGCGTTCGCGGCACCAATACCTGCACTGGGAGCCAGCAGCCGGGCGTACCCGCCGGGGGTGCGCTAGCCGCAGCAAGAGTGCTACTGCACAATCCGCCTGCTGGGGACGAGCCTCAGGCAGCGACCCAGCAGTGGATTCGTGAAGTAGACCGTCTTGTCGTCGCCGCCGCAAACCCTTGACTTCGGCGGGGACGACGCTCCGGCCAACCGGCTGTGTCACTGACGTGCACGCCGACGGTTGACGGACAGACGGCGCATTCCAGCTCCACCAGGCTTCCGTCGACGGACCTGAGGACTGAGCTGGAACAATGCCACCTGGGCCGAGACGCCCGAGTGTTCCTCCAGCGGCGACTAGAAAGGTGTCGCAGCCAAGAGGCCGGCGTCAGCATGACGACTGCCTCAACCCTGCCTGAGGCGCAGACTTTCGCCACGCGAACTCTGCCCCAGACATACGCCACGCAGCATATGCCACAGCCATATGTCCTGCAAACGGCGCCCCCGGTCTATGGCGCAGCCTTGCCCATACCGGGGTACACTGTGCCAGCGGCAAACCAAGCGTTCGCGGCTACAACGCCTGCAGCAACAGGGGCATGATGTACGGCCCTGGAGCCCCACCTCCGCTCCACGAGGTGGCCGTGCAAGTTTCGGCCGCACCTGCCCGAGAAGTACGACGGCAGCGTCAACCCGGAGGGGTTCCTCCAGATCCACTCCACCGCCGTACCTGCCGCAGGAGGGGATGAGGCCGTCATGGCCAAATTACTTCCCCGTCGCCTTGACCGGCCCAGCCCGGTCTTGGCTAATGGACCTCCCTCAGGGTTCCATAACTTCCTGGGGAGAGCTCTGCCGGCAGTTCATCGCCAACTTCGGCAGCTCCTACACCCATCCCGGCACGGAGCCTGACCTCCACGCCATCAAGCAACAACCTGGGGAGTCGCTGCGCTCCTTCATCCCGTGGTTCTCCCAGATACGCAACACCATTCCGCATATTCAAAGTGCTTCTGTGGTGGCGGCACCTCGACAGTGTCCAAGACGAGAAGATGCTTGAGAGGCTTGCAACCAGAGAGGTCTGCGATGCCTCCGAGATCTTCAGCCTGGCGGACAAGTGCGCCAGAGCAGCCGGAGGGCCGAGTTGGTACTCACTGCCAGCTTCCGAAGCAGGAAGACAGCCCGAAGACGGCGGAGTTCAAGCTGAGCTCCCGACCACGTCAGACAGCCAAGAGCCAAGCACTGGCTGACTTCGTGGCTGTGTGGACGCCAACGAAGGCTGACCCAGGGGGCCGCGAAGACGGTGAACCAAAGTACCGAGCTCCGGTCTTCACCGGGCCTCACTGGACGCTCTTCTTCGATGGCTCCTTGCGAAAGCAGGGGGCCGGTGCCGGCGTACTGCTCCTCATGCCATCGGAGGAGCAGTCTGGGTACATTGTGCATCTCAATTCCAAGGCAACCAACAACTTGACAGAGTATGAAGCACTCATCTTTGGCCTAAAAGACAGTCCTGTCTCTGGGCGCTCGCCAGTTGTTGGCGCAGGGCGACTCCCAGCTAGTTATCAAGCAAGTTAAGGGTGAATGCCCCTGCAATGACCCACAGCTAGCTGCTTATCTGCTCCACGTGCGGATGTTCGAGAAAGACTCCCTCGCCTTGGACCTGCACCATGTACCGTGCGCTGGCACAGCCGCAGCTGACGACCTCTCAATGAAAGCCTCCATCAGAGCCCCTGCGCACGAAGGAGTCTTCGAGAGGACGTTGCTGCGGTCCACAGCCCAGCCCGCCGAGCCGGGCGAAGGGGGCTGAACCAGTGCCTCGAAGCTAGGCAGTCCCGGCAGCCCTGTATGCCGCCAAAGGATCATAAGAGTCACTGGGGACTCCGTGCAACCCAGCGCTCAAGATACAGAAGCTCAAGTAGTCCCGATTCATGGACCACGGAGGTCTGGGACTCCTTGAAGGACATCCTTCCTGATGAACGTGCATCCGCTGAACGGATGGTGCGGATGGCTAAGTGCTACGCGCTGGTATCTTTACTGGCGTGGCGCCACGACATCCTATTGCGGTGCATAACCCAGGAGGAAGGCTGCGATTAGCTCGCAGTAGTCCAAGGAGGCGAGTGCTGAGAACGCTCATCATCCCGCACGTTGGTCGGTTAAGCCACCCGGCATGGCTCCTACTGACCGAGAGCCACCTGGACGCCGTCAAACCAGTTAGGGATGCAATGCGTGCCAGGTCCACGCCAAGCAAACCGACACAACCGGTGCAGACGCGCACCCAAAGCCGTCGGGGGATACCGGCTCCTCCATGTCGAGGGCCAGCCGGACTTCCCAGGGCCGGGTCACGGGAACTACCCTTCCACATGGTATGCGGGGCCGAAGCCGTGCTTCCCCCTGAGATCACCATGGGGGTGCCCCCGTGTCCGGCGTACGACGAAGCCACGCATGACCCGCTCTGCGTGAAGACAGGCGCTCCGACGCCACCCCAGTAAGTTCACCATGCTTACTTAGGTGTTTATTTAAATTACGCATTAATTTATATGAACACCTCCCCACGCTCTAGACAGTGTGCGTCCATTGCACACTCGGTTCCTCTTTCCTGCTCTCATACATAGTCGATAATTGCCGTCCTGCCGAAGGCGGTAGTGCTTGGGTACCTGCCAGAGTCCCGGTGGCCTTTTGGATCTCCCCCTGTAAGGGTACTGTACCGCCAGTTGGTCTCCTCCGAGAAAAGACCTACGCTAGACCGGGAGGTCAGGAGCCTTGCTTTTCCCGGTCTTGCACCCAAAGCATGCGCACTCTGCCCCCCGGCGCTGCGGTCTGAGTACCAGGGGGCCGGACGGTTACACCCTGACTGGGGCTGGGGCCAGACCTCCGGGACCAAGTGCACTGGATTACCCAAGCCCTGTATTCCGGCCTGGGACAGTAAGCCAAATGAGACTAAGAGACAGGACAGGGGGTACCACTGAGCAGTTCCGGACTCCGCCTCCACAACCAGGCCGAGCTCCGAGGCCAGCCCTCGCCCTCCTTTCAGAGGCGAGCGCTGATGCCGGACCTCACGCCCTTCGCTGGCCTGAGCTCTGATGACCTCCGAACCTCACGCCCTTCGCTGGCCTGAGCTCCGACGACTTCCGGACTCTGCCCCCATAGCTGGGCCGAGCTCCGAGGCCAGCCCTCGCCCTCCTTTCAGAGGCGAGCGCTGATGCCGGACCTCACGCCCTTCGCTGGCCTGAGCTCTGACGACTTCCGGACTCTGCCCCCATAGCGGGGCCGAGCTCCGAGGCCAGCCCTCGCCCTCCTTTCATAGGTGAGCGCTGATGCCGGACCTCACGCCCTTCGCTGGCCTGAGTTCCGATGACTTCCGAACCTCCGCCCCCACAGCTGGGCCGAGCTCCGATGCCAGCCCTCGCCCTCCTTTCAGAGGCGAGCCCTGATGCCGGACCTCACGCCCTTCGTGGACCTGAGCTCCGATGACTCCAGGACCTCCGCCCCAACAGCTGGGCCGAGCTCGGATGCCAGGCTTCACCCTCTCCTAATAGGCTGAACTCCGAAGCCGTCTGTGGGGACCACCCCGTGGTTCACCCACTCCAGGAATCGCATAGGGTGGTGCCGTGCGATGCGGCACCCAACAGCACACACGAAAAGAATAACGGATAACATACAAACTTTTATTTGATATAAAACAGCGGAAGTCTTTTTACAAAACCTAATTAACAGCGGAAGTTATATACATAGTTGCTCCCAAACCCTAACTAAGCAAAAGTGCAGCCGTCCAGCCCGGGGACGCTACACACTAGCAGCATGGAACCGGAGATCACGGCGGCGTGCATGGCTCCAGCTCGGCCGTGTACCCCGACGGGGGCATCGCCTCGTCCTCGGAACCTTCCTCATAACTCTCACCAGCACACAGCTCAAATATTGCAACCGTGAGCACGAAGGCTCAGCAAGTCTTAACCGTCAACCCTAGGCATGGAACTCTACGTGCAAGGATGTATAAGGTAGGAAAGGTTTTTGCAAGAAAGACACGCCTATAAGTTGATCCCTACTTTCAGTTTTATAGCAGCAGATTCATGTGCCTTAGACAGCTCTCACATCGGAAGTCCACAATCAAACAAGAAACGCTTTCCCCCGATGTGGAGATGCCCAAAGTGGAATATAAACTTAATTAGCTCTATATCTACAACAATCAAGGTATTCAAGACATTAAGATCAATACAGCATTTTCAGTTGGCTTATTTCACTTCTTACTACGTCACAGCGCAGTGAACAAGCGGGTACTCAAATAACCGCGAGGGACGGTGATTGCAATCAAGACACACCCGGATAACACGTCACATACACCCACTTTCAGAAGCGTGATTCCACACCCCTTCCTACTCTGTTGTATGCAACCACCTTTCAAAGGCAACCCAAATGCCGAACCGGTCCATCCGTAACGGGTAGGAGGTCCCCGCGTGGAGCGTGACTGTGCCCACCGGCAGATTTACACCTTGCTACCCTCAACCCACTCCTATTTACGGTTGGGTAAGCCTCGACACCCAGGTTAACCAATTACATCGGTTTCCTGGTTCCCATATGCCAGTATGCATCCGGTACTGTTCGATACTTGTCCAGCAGGGCCGCACACGGACGGTCCTCAACCGACACCAACAGGGCTACGCACGTGAGACCTCTGCTCACTGCTTCCTATCCCCCCTGCTGGGTCTCATTTTCATAACTCAAGCCATTATCTACCTCTTTTCTTCCCGTGTGATAAGTACTATCTCGCGAGTAGCTTCCAACCACTCGACTTCTACCGAGATCCTATACATTAGCATGGCATTCTCTACTTGTTGGTTTGTAAACTACCCAACCCTTTATAGGATTTAAAGAGGCTATGCAAGTGGGGTTTCAATCACCCTAACTCTAATGCAAACATTCATCCTAGACATAAATGATACAAATAAAAACTTATAAAAGGTACTTAAGTGCAAACCAGGGCTTGCCTGGTTGCGAGTTAAACGGAAAGTCAGCTTCCGGTGGCAGGACGTCCAAAGGCTCTGGCGTATCCTCAACTTCGGTCACTATCATGAAATGTAATAAAATACATGTATAAGTATTAAGGATTTATAAGAATTGGACTTCTATTCATAGCTATTGCTATTTAAAATCCTTAATTGGCTTTGGGATTTTTACAGTGGATACTAGACTCTCTAAGGATGACTTGAGTCAAATTTGGAGACATGTCATTGCACAATGTAGTATTTTAAATTCCTACAAGTATAATGCTTCTCTAAATTTTGAGCCCAAATCAGGAGCTTTGACATAGCTAATGGTGGAAGATCTGATTAGGGTAAGTCTCCATGGTTCTAACAAAATTTGTTTCACCATTTTTGGAGCTACCATCAGAGAGATATGAATTTTGGAACTTAGACAGGAGTTCTGAAAAAGCTTCTGTTTAAATTTGAATTTTCAAATAAAGGCTGAACTTGAGAAGGTAATTGGACCTAGCAAATGACCTCCAATGAAGCGCAAATTTTTACTGGAGATCAGTATCTATGAAGAGGATTTGCTACCCAAATTTGGGAATATTTCATAAAGAATTGCTCCTGTAATAAATCCCTAAAGGATTTACTAAAAACAATTCTACAGAAATTCCTGGGTATTTTCATAGTCAAAATTTGGTTTCTCTGTGAAGTACTCCTCATGAGGAACCCAACAAAATTGGGCTCACTCTTTTTGGAGTTTTCTACACAAAGTAATGGCCTTGCAAAGATCAGCTAATTCCTAAAATTATTTCTCTAATAGAAACTTCAAATAATTTGGGCCGGGCCCACTGTTTTAAATCGGACCAGTGAGATTTCGGCAACACCGGGGGCTACGGGGTTATTCCCGCGCAGCCGCACTAGATCCGGCGCCATAAACCGATCCTCGCGCGAACCCGGAGGCTGACCGGTGGGACCGGCCCCCCTTCGTCTTCCTCGCGCTGCCCGCGCCTCCCGCGGCGGCGCATGCCGGCGAGGCTCGCCGGGACGGGGTTCTTGTGGTCCAAACTTTGTCAAACTCGCCGCCTGTGAGTTCTACACCGTGCTGAACACGATGGTGGGGTCGGGAGCCGATGACAACGGCCGGGACGGTGCTTGCACCGGCGACCATGTCGAACCTTACTTCGGCGACCTCGCTCTCCCTCAACAGTGGGTCTTTCAGGCTAGGGTTGGCTCTAACAGCACCAGTGTCCCATGGACATCCTCGACCCAGAGCTCGCTCTCCCTGAAACCCACCGGAGATGGGACCTCACCGGCGACCTGAGCCCGCGAAACTCCGGCGGCGACAAAAACTCGATACCCGACATCTCTACTTGCTCATTTGAGCTGCTAGAACTTCGGGGAGATGCGCAAGCCTGTGCTGGAGCTACTGTAAGCTCATCTAGCGCGGAGCTACCCCAAGCACAACGAATTTTTGGCTAGACCCGGCTCTATCCGTCGGTGTACAGTTTGGGGAAACGGTGAAATTCTCACCACCGGTTCTAACAAACGCTAAACCGCCTCCGGCTACACGACCAGGACATGTCCACGCACCTTTCTTGTATAGGAAGTCGGGGGAGAGGGTGGCCGGTTGCTGCTGTCGACGGAGAGCCGAAACGGCGAGGTCCGGCCACCTTGAAGCTTTGGCGCAAATCCGCGTTTCTCGAGCAGTTCGGACCGGCAAACCTCAAAGGGGCTTTGGCAAGGGCTAGAGCACGTCCAGGCGATGCTCTTTGCTGTGGAGCGCTCGAGCAATCGAGCTTGGAGGGCTGTGGTCGATCGGAGAGAGCTGAGCGGCGGTGTTCAGCGGAAATGAGACGGTCGCGGCGCTGCACGAGCTGAGGAGGAGGAGAAGTAGCGCTGGGGTACTCGGGCGGCCGCTCTTATCGCCCACGCGCGCGCGCCGACATCGGCCAGCGAGAACCAGCTCGGTGGCTCGGTGAGGGCGTCGGGGGGGAGCGCTTTTCCGAGAGCTGTCGCGCCGCGATCAACCGGGAACAGAGAGAGAGAGGGAAAACAGTCGGTTGTTTGCTTTAGGTGGCTGACAATTGGGCCCCACTTCCCCCTTTGTTTAGTAAAACTTTTCTGATATTTTTCCCTCCAGCAACTCCACATTAAAAGCTTTACTTCATCCCAAAGTTATGTTTGAATTTGCAGAATTCAAATGGTTTGAATTCTGGTGTAGAATTTGAATGGGGTTTGATCATTTGAATTTGAAAAAGAGTTTGAATTCTCCACTTTATATTGCCTCAAAAGTATAGCAAACCAGCTCCAAAATTTCCAATTTTTGGCATGGCTGCTTATTAAAAGGTGGAGAACACATTTGTGAAACCAAATTTTCAAATTGAGGGAATTGGAATTTGAAACTGAATTTGAAATAAAGATTAGAGGGCTTCTCCTTTTAATTCCAAACAAATATCAAAACTCCTCCAAATGAGCTGAAATTTGGAAGGTTGAATATTTGGACTATGAAGATCCAAGTTATGAATTTAGATCTCCATGTTTGGAAGTTTTGGGAAGTCTAAACCCTCACTTTGAACTTACCCCATTATAATTCAAAGTTTTAATTCTCCTCATTTTTCATAAGTGCACATGAGCAGAATTTTCTTGCTACCACTTTTGGGGATTTTACACCGTCAAGACCCTGCCAGCACAGGGAGTACTCAAGAAAAGAAAGTGCGCGGAACGGAAGAGACGGAGGTCCCACCTTTTGCTCGCTATCTCCCCCGAGATGGGCCCGGGGGCCACTGTCGGTACCCGCGATATGGGGTACCCCCGCGCACAGGGGGAAAATGCCTAAGAAACTCACCCTTCTCTGCAGGGAGAGCTCCGAAGGCGCCACGCGTCCAGCGGGGCTGGACCTCCCTCTCCTCAGAGGAGAGCTCCGGGCTCGCCATGTGGCATACAGAAGCTGGACCTCCCCCTCCGCGGGAGAGAGGTCCGAAGGTGCCACGTATCCGGCGGGGCCGGACCTCCCTCTCCTCAGAGAGGAGCTCCGGGCCCGCCACGTGGCCGACAGAAGCCGAATCTCCCCCTCCGCGGGGAGAGGTCCGAAGGCTCCACGTGTCCCGTCGGGCCGGACCCCCCCTCTCCTCTGAGGAGGGCTCCGGGCCCGCCACGTGGCCAGCAGAACGGCGCTGCCTACCCCCGAGCGATAGGCAGCGGGCGTAAAGACGCCCCATACTTTGCCCATACAAGGTATTAAAGGCCCGCATCTTCCCAAGACGCGGAGACGCGGAGCACGCCTCTGTCAGGTGCCGTTGCGCCCAGTCGCATCACAGACTGGCGCGCGGTGTCAGAACCTGCCAGCCAATAAACACAGCGACAAGACATCCCATGCCGCCCGCGCCGTCATCAACCACTACGACTAGCATGTGGCATGGGCAGGGCTGCAAGACGACGAAGACTCAGAAGCCTTCGCTAGAGACAACTACCAGCATAACTGCAGAGACGGTAGATGATAGACAATCTCCCCGGGACCACCTGTCGGGTCCCGGGCCCCCTTGTAAGCCACCCGAGTCTTGGACTATAAAAGACTCAGGTAGGCGACGATAGCAAGGGTTCGCACTCTGCAACTCATACGCTAGCCATAAACTCCCAAGCTGTAACTCACCCCCAAGCTCAGGACTCCGTCCCTCAGCAGCAAGCAATACAGCGAGCTCCATAGCTCGCCGTGGACGTAGGGTTTTACGCTCCGGCGGCCTGAACCACGTAAAACTCACCGCGTCAAGCTCTTACTAACTCGTCCATCCGTGCAAGCTCTCCGCAAGGGACTAGCCCCACCGAAAAAAGAACCTCCGCGGGCTGCCCAGTGCAGGCCCGGGGGAAGTGTCGACTGAACACTTCGACAATAGGTGAGATTCTTCTAAACAAACTTAGGGCTATTGCATGGATGGACCTAATGTGGATTAAAACTACAGAAATGAAGAGCTCAAGTGCAATGGAAGGGTTTAAAAAAATCAGTGATGAACTAAATGTAGATTCAAACTTCAAGTGAGGGGAAGACACAATGGAAATGCAAAACTGTTTGTGTCCAAACTATTGTTTGCAGCAGCTAACACAAGAATCAAGTGGAATATTTGGATTCCTTATGTCCAAATTAGTGGGGAGGCAAAGTTTCATTTATTTTTGAAAAGATTTGCTGCCCATTTTTCCAAAGGGAGTCAAATGTGCAAAGAATTCAAATGAAAATTTGAATTTGCATGGAATTTGTCCAAACTTGTAAAATGAGCTCAGTTTCCAATTTTCAAACAAATGGGTTGGATAATTGTCAAACTTTGGAGATATTTTGAGTAAAAGAGGTACTGAATTGTGGGGCCCACATGTCATAGGAAAGAGTAGACTTAACACTTAAGTTTTCTCTCTGTTCCTCACTCCACCGGGGTTTCACCCGCGGGCGACACCGAGCGACCTCCCCCGTCGACCGAGGCTCCACCTCCTGCTCTTCGCCCGGGCCGCTGGCAGCACGGGAGTCGGCGACGCCTCTCCATGTGATTCCTCCCGCGTTGACAAGGTGACCACGGGTGTTCCTCCTCCTCACACGCGCGTTCTCCCGAAAATAAAACTGAGCTCGCCGCTCTTCTGGAAAGCCATCGGGAGCCGGCTAAACCGCGCCACAGCGCCTCCCCGAGCTGCATAACGACGCTGTGCCACCGTTCCGCCCCTTCTGAGCGTGAGAGCTAGCCATCCGTGGTGGGTTTCGAGCGTTAAACGCCTCAACCGCGGCGAGCCACAGACAGCCGACGATCGGGCGCACGCGGGCAGCCTTCCACAAGGGTTGTCACGTCCGGGCAAGCCCAGCCACGGGAGCGCGCCATCGTGCTGCTGCTCTCCTCCAAAGCCTGGAGCAAACCGTGGAGGATCGGCGGCCAATTCGGAGATTTTGTCCCGGCGACCCCCAACAGAGCATCCGGTAATCGCCGCCAAAATTCTCGCTCTCCAATCCTCTGTAGCTTGTCAAATCTTGCACACAGGTCAGCCACTAGCCGGCGATTAGTAGTCCTTCACAACCCTAGTTGGAAAGATGCACGTAGACCGCATGAAATCCAAAAGTTCCGACCTCAAACGCGGAGGAGGTTTCGGGTGCACGGTGAGACACCGTTAGCCGCCGGTCCCGAGCAGTTTTGAGGCTAGGTCGAGCATCCCCATAGTCCACTGGTGCTATAGCGCCGTTCCACCAAGGTCTGGGCAGGCTAGGATGACCGGGCGACGTTGCCGAACCGGTCCAGAGCCGCCGCGCCGTGGCCAGCTAGGTTAGAGAGATCGCCGGCCGGGGAAGAGGGTTCCATCGTGTTCAGCACGTGAAATTAGGCCCTAGCGGCGAGGGAGGGCTCGGAGGATGGCCGGGAGGCCGGAATCCGTCGAACTCCGGCGAGCCCGGCGGCGCGCGGGCGCGGGTGGCCGGAGGTAGAAGACGACCCGGTGGGTCCCGCCCATCAGCGACGGTTTTTTTTCAAATAGTTGATTGGCTGTGGCGCAGGGATCTGGTGTGGTGGCGCGGGAAATACCCTGTAGCCCCGTGTGGCTTGCCTCAGCGAGTGACACCTGTCCCCGGACCCACAGACAGTATTTGAACATTTTGGGGAATTTCAGTTTTCAGTTCAAACTTTGAATAGCTACAACTTTGGGTAGGAGAATCCAAAAATTGTGAAACAAATTTTATTGTATTTCTCTGATAGAGTACTATCCAAATGTAGAACCCTATTTGTATGAAAACCTTTATTTAATTCTGTAAAATTCTTTAAATCTTTTTAGCAAAAGAATTTTAGAGGGAGTTTGGTTCATCCAAAAATCCTCAAATTTTGCCAGAATAGTATCTAGGGTATTAGTGAACACCTGTAAAAGTTTCAACTCATTTGGAGTTGAGTTAGTTAGTTTAATTCTGATTTTAAGTTTCTGTATTCAAATGAATACAGAAACATTTTCAGAGAATTTCCAAAAACTTGGAAATTCAGTTCTAGCCATTTCCTTAGCTCCAAAAATCCTAGGAAAAATTCAGGCATACTCCCTGAGCCATGTAGGAAATTAGAGTTCACTTGAATTTGCATGAAAGTGCATGTTTAATCAGAATTAATTCCTTTATGCCTAAATGCTTAGGGAATTGTTCTGGGTGACCTAATCAGTGAAACATTCTGAATTTTGGTCCAGAGGGCTTTCTTGTGACATGGAACTCACAAGAAAATTTCCAGCTCCATTGAAGCCTTGGATCATGGTGTCCTGTTCAACCTCATTAGTTAATCCTCACCCAAGTGATGAAATCCCACTCATCACTTGATCCTAGTGCTTAAACACAAACCCAAACCACTAGCACCAGTTTAATTTTAAATTCTTAAACAGAGTTCCAGTTTTTGAAAACCTGTTATTAGGATTTGTAGCGAAGTCTTTACAATTAAACGATATGAATATTCATCACGTGTAGTATCTGCGTGGAGGAGTTGAAGTCATCGGAGTAGAAATCAAGGAAGGAGGAAAGAGGTTGATCAAGCACCAAGTTGATCAATCACCTGCAAAACAAAGGCAAGCCCCGGTTTGCATCAAATTTACATGTTTTATTTGTATTCACTTCATACGTCTAGCATTTTATTTATTGCATTACGTCTAGATGGTATGAAACTCCAAATGCATGCCCCAGAAAACCCTGGAGTTTAATGTAGGATATGTTATCAATTAATTATAACTACTGTTCTCAATAAAAGTGGATTAAAAGAGGCATAACTCGAGTAGGCAGATTCCTACTCGTGAAATGGGATTAAGGGGGGGATCAATCGGAAGAGATAGGAATTGATCCTCATAGTTGGGAATGGAGACCGGGCAGTGGATTAAAGGTCAAGGACGTGGTCCTGTGAGCCTAGTCTATGTCTGAGTCGATTAAGGCCTGTTCTCGTGTGCGGCCCCGCTGGACAAGTTTGAGATGTGTACCGGATGCATACTGGCAATATGGGACCCAGGAAACCGATGTAACATGTTAACCTGGGTGTCGAGGCATACCTCACCGTCTGATGCCGATGCTGAAAGGATAGAGAAGTTGGCTCTACGAGGGTTTGCCGTAGAGAGACTTAATCCCAGTCGGTGGGACCGGTTCGACATTTGGGTGTCGTGTGAAAGGTGGCCACGTACGGCGTCAGTGACGGTTGCTGTGTGCAACGTCGAGTACGGGCGTACGTTTCATGTCAGCCGGGTGTTTTTTATTGCAATCACCGTCGCTCGCGGTAGTGAGCATACTTGTACACTGAGTCGTGACGTAGTAATAAAGTGGGAAAATGTTTAATATTCTTCGTGAGTAATCCTCATAATGGAGATGAGGAAAGATCAACACTTCAATAAATTTACTTTCCACCTTGGGCTAGTAGCGTCGAGGCAAAGCGTTTCTTGTTTGATTGTGGAGTCTCGACGTTGGTGGCGCAAGGTCTGTATGAGTCTAGGATAGCTCACTAAAGTTACTTTCACCTCGGGTAAGTGACATCGAGATGAAGCGTTTCTTGTTTGATTGTGGAGTCTCGATGTAAGTTGCGCGAGGTATATAAAAGTTGATTAAAGCTGGAAGTAAGGACTCTCCTTTAGCTCAAGTCCCTCGTTTATGCAAACTGCTATAATCAGCCCTCTATTTCCATCATATAGAGTTTCATGACTAGGGTGACGGGTCAGTCTTGCTGAGCTTCATGCTCACAGATACTGCACAAGTTGTTTTGCAGGTAATAACTGTACGCTGAGATGTACGGGTGCCCGATGAGACTCGGAACTCCCCGAGTGGCGAACTCATGGCAACCCCTCCCGCTGCTACTGTGATAGTGTTGCTAGTGAGAAGGTTCCGCGGGCTGGACACCTTCTTTGTTGCTTAGCATAGGTATGAGACGTGAGTTGTAATAGTCTTCCGCTGTAGTTTATTTTGAGAAGTATTTGTAAAATCAACACCTTGTAAGCTTCCGCTTGTTTTATGTAATATGATACTTTATTATGTGTGCTGTTGGGTGCCGCATCGCACGGCACCACCCAATGCGATTCCCGGGCGAGGTGCCCCATTCCCGTGAGTAATCGGGACGGCGGGGTCCTCACAGCGTGGTATCAGAGCCGCATTGGTAATAGCACACGGAATAAATATTGTATTATGACAAAAACTTAGGATACGGTGAGGAAACGATAGTAGGCCCACATAAGTACTATAGTAGTATAGTTACTTAAAGTGGCATAACTAACTTATGTGTTATAATTCTGAATTTTGATTCTGTAACGACGCACCTACGTTCTGGTAAGAATGGTAAGGAACGCCTCCGAAAGCGGTTCAATTTCGGTTAGCTCCCCTGACGAGGAAAGTGGTTCAGGGCTAGATCTCACAGCTTGGTGTGAGATGTCAATATGAAACTCTTGGACTCTTCATGTTCCTGAGTTCATATGAGACGCTGATCCCTAGCGTGCATTAGGCAAGTAAGTGGAGACCCCATCGCGTGGTCAGTAACGCGAGATTGTGTTCGTCTGGAAATAGCCCAGGAGGACATATGCAGCGCTTGCCATCGGCGTGCCCTGCAGGGCAGTAGGTGGTATCCGTTGGGTTGATAACATTCCCAACCGTGACGACCCATTCATGATATACTCGGGTTCCCTGTCGTGTGGTGTTGAAACACGATCACGTACCTCGAGACGTGACTTAACTCAAGGACGGCCGTATGACAATGATACGGTCGTTTGTATTTACTTTCAAATATGGAACTGCCTGGAATGAAACTGTGACGCCCTCAATTCTGTGGAAAACCACGGAACCGAGAACTAATGCATATGTGTGCCCAGGATGTTCATCACACATACACATACGTTCCACAAACTGAATTCAGATTATATATTACCACGAATAACAGAGTTTATTACAATCACCTCATGAGTCTTGGACTCATGCTCACAGCGGAAGTCCTTATTTCTACGCAGCGGAATTCTTATTTAAATGCGGAAGCAAAAACTAATGCGGAAGCAAAACTAAGCAGAAGTGGCTTCATCTCTATTCCCTCCACAGGCAAGGTTGAGAACAGATCACAAGCCATAATGCTCTACCCGGTCTTCATAGTAGTCTTCTCTTGCTGTTGATGAAGAAATAATAATGCAAGTTTGAGCACAACGATGTACTCAGCAAGTGCGGGAATAACACATGATATGCAGCTTATAACCAAGGTAGGTGTAAAAGGCTTATTTGCAGAAAAGAAAATTTATAAAATCATGATAAAACAGCAACTTATCTTTAGATGAATGTAGTCCCAGCATGTATTAAATTACCAACATACCTTCATCACTTCCCGTGTTCCATCCGAACATTAACCAATCCTTTACCCATACTCACGAATACCTCTTCGTATTCGCTACCATCTCACCTCATGAACAACCTCGTCTCGCACCGAGACCAATCTCATGTCATGACCCACCAGTCATGCAACCATCTCATCTCCCGGACTTAACAGTCCCAAACAAAAACCATAACCAATAACCATAACCAATAACCTTCCAAATAACCATTCCAATAAAAATCCGATCTAATCATTGCAGTTTAGCCAGGTGCTCGTAACCGTAAGCTCGGCTATCATGATAGTTTTAATAACTCTGCAGAGTTTGCACCTCTTTACCCACAAGTTTGTGATTTCGTCACCCGTCGGCGACTGCAGAACCTCCATTATACCAGTACACAACCGTCGGTGTATGGTCAAGAGATCACAAAATAGCCTTTACAAAGGGGTTACTAGATGTATGGACTCACTAAGGTTCCACCGGCAGGCTAGAATCTCCAATTCTCCCACCCACAGGCCCCCTCTTGTGCCATGCAGTTCCCAGGGCAATCCTCACTCGAATCACATTCCCCGCGCCTTCCACAGTCCATAACACCCTAGCAACTTACCTAATCACTCAGCTAAGCCGCACCCATACTTGGCCTTGTGGTGGCACTGTTATCCTGAAATGTGCATGCATGAACCGGTCCTTAGATCTATGGCAAGCAAAACCACTATCTCATGCTACCTCATTCACAGACCCAGTCTTGCCTAGATCTCCCTCCGATCCATGTTCATTATTAACATCAGTTTCTCATTATTATTATGAGTGCAGTTAGCTAGACACATCTATCTCGCTTCCCAATCCCATGGACTCAGCGAAGCATAAAACAAAAACCGTACCCGACTCATATACTTCCCAGGCGACAAGGGTGGTTTAATCAGAACTAGTAAACTCCTATAAAAAGGGTTTCCCATCATGTTTGACTCAGCACACACATCTTTTCGCAAAACAAAATAGTTTTACCCAAAACATAGGATCAACATGGTCAAGGAGCACTTGCCTTGTTCTTGCGGTTCCAGTTGTTCTTGATTCTCAAAACCTTGTTGCTGCAGCTCGTCGTAGACAGCTCCCTGAACCTGTCCTGCTATGTAGGATTCACGTGCATACAAGATTCACAGCAATCAATATTATTCACAAAACCCTAAACTAGATGCGATGATGTACATGCATGCTATCCTATGATTAGATTGATCTGTCCGTGTTCTTGCATGGCTTGCATGGACAGAGGTATTCGGATCAAAGGTGGTCGTGGTGATGATCTTGTCTTTAGATCAAACTGATCATCGAGTGTTCTGCCCACAAGAAAGCTTCTGTTCGAAAGGAATCGAAGAACAGATGCAAGAGATGAACAACATGATGTCGTAAGGTGGTATTGAAGTCCTACCTCACGCTCTTCTTGTCTTCGAGGTCCTCCTCAGACCGCTTGGTTCTTCTCCGATGATCTCCATTGTTGTGCTTCGGCGATGTTTTGCTCGGCGAGTTAGGGCTAGAGCGCTAAGTCTTCGTCTTAGGAGTTGAAAGAGAAGTTCGTGGTTTCGGCCAGAGGTTTTGGGTTCTATTTATAATCGGGAAGAGAAGAGTCCTAATCTGATTGGATCCCGAATAAAAGTTTTATTCAGATCTTGTTGGATCCTGGCGTCTTATCTTTGGCAACATTGTGGAGTTTGGATCGTTTCCCGTTGTGTACCGGTGTCTTTACGCGTAACAGCTGCTCCAGAATTTGTTACCTCTGGGATGATGAGCTCCGGAAGCTCCACGTGTCCTCCGGGCCTGGTATCTCTTCATCCGCAGAGACGAGCTCCGGTCGTGCCGCGTGTCAATCAATCGAGACCTCCCTCTTCTTTAGAGGTGAGCTCCGCGCACGCCACGTGTGGGTGCCGGTCTTTCCGCCTTTCCTTCCCTCAGGGACATGCCCCGAGGTCGACACGTGTTTAGCAGCGGCGGACCTCCGGAGATAAGCTCCGGTGGCAACACGTGTTCAATAGATCCGGACTTCTCGGATATGGGTTCCGAAATTAACACGTATCCCGTGCGACTGGTCCCCTGACTTCCGCGAGGACTAGCTCCGTGGATGACACGTGTCCTATGAAAAATGCCTTTGCTTCTTCCGCAGAGGCTATCTCCGCGGCAGCACGTGTCCCACAGGGTCGGACCTCTTTCCAATTGCGGAGGTGACCCCCGAGCCTGCCACGTATCCAGTTTAGCGTCGGACCTCCCCCAACCTCTCGGGAATGAGTTCCGAACACGCCACGTGGCCTGCTGGTCGTGGAAATTGCCTTCGGTGCTCTCGGAGAGCTTTACTGGCTATCCTTTTAATACTTGTTTCCGTTCCCTCTTTTCTAAAAATGTTTTTCTTCTTCATAAAACATGAGCATATGCTGACACCCGAGATGAGGGTGTCACAAATCTACCCCCCTTAAATTGAATCTCGCCCTCGAGATTCGTTAGTAGAAAATAGATAGGGGAATTCAGCCTTAATATCCTCTTCACGCTCCCATGTGGCTTCAGCTTCAGTGTGATGGCTCCATTGTACCTTGCACCATCGAATCACTTTGTTTCGGGTGACCCTTTCTTTTACGTCCAAGATTCGGATAGGGTGTTCTGCGTAAGTCAGGTCCTCTTGAAGTTTAAGTTCTCCCATTGATACTTGTTCCTCGGGTATCCTCGAGCACTTCTTGAGCTGGGATACATGAAACACGTCATGTACGTCGCAGAGGTGGTTTGGGAGCTCTAGTTGATAGGCTACTTCTCCTCGCTTATCCAAAATCTTAAATGGTCCGATGTAGCGAGGTGCTAGCTTGCCTGTGACATTAAAACGTCGTTGGCCTCGGATAGGCGATACCTTAAGGTATACGAAGTCTCCAACTTCAAAGGTCAACTTCCTTCGCCTGTTGTCCGCATAGCCTTTCTGTCGTGACTGAGCAGCCTTTAAGTTCTCCCGTATCGTTTGGACTTGCCTTTCAGCCTCTTGTAGTACTTCGGGTCCAAACACCTGGTTCTCTCCAGTCTCGTTCCAGAACAGTGGCGTTCTACACCGTCTACCATATAAGGCTTCGAAAGGCGACATCTTCAAGCTAGCTTGATAGCTGTTGTTATAGGAGAACTCTGCATACGGTAAACTCCTATCCCAACTACGCCCACGTTTCAAGGCGCAAGCTCTCAACATGTCTTCCAAAATTTGGTTCGTCCTTTCGGTTTGCCCATCTGTTTGTGGGTGATAGGCAGAGCTAAAATCTAGTCGTGTACCCACGGCTTTCTGCAGCTTCCTCCAGAATCTAGAGGTAAACTGAGAACCTCGATCTGAGACTATCCTCTTCGGAACTCCATGACGGCACACGATCTGCTCCATGTACAACTCTGCCAACTGTGTAACGTTGTAACTGGTCTTTACCGGAAGAAAATGGGCGGTTTTCGTCAATCGGTCCATAATGACCCAGATGGAGTCGTATCCTGACTGAGTTCTTGGCAATCCGACAATAAAGTCCATACTGATGTCCTCCCATTTCCATTCAGGTATTTTCAAAGGTTGCAACAATCCAGCGGGTTTTTGATGTTCGGCTTTTACCCGTTGGCATGTGTCGCATAGGGCAACGTATTCGGCTATATCCCTTTTCATACCATCCCACCAATAGCAAGTTTTCAAGTCCTTGTACATTTTGGTGCTCCCCGGATGTATGGAATAGGGTGAATCATGTGCCTCCCTTAATATCATGTCGCGAAGGTGTCTTAGGTTCGGCACACAAATCCTTTTTCCTAGCCAAAGCGTACCCTTTTATCCTCTTTGAAATCCTTCTCTATCCCTTGTCGGATTCTTTCCTTGATTTCCTTGATCCCCTCGTCCATTGCTTGTCCCTTTCTTATTTCTTGCTCCAATGAGGAGTGGATCTCCATCATTTCCATGTTATTCAAGAATCCGAGGTGTAACCGTTCGAACTCCTTACGTAGTTCGGGTGGTAGCTCCCGAATCGTGAGTTGGTGGCATGCTCGCTTTCTGCTCAATGCGTCAGCGACTACATTGGCCTTCCCGGGATGGTAGTTGATTCCCACATCATAATCCTTGATGAGTTCTAACCATCGACGTTGCCTCAAATTCAAGTCCGTTTGTGTAAATATGTACTTGAGGCTTTTATGATCTGTATAGATCTCACATCGATGACCAAGGATATAATGTCTCCAAATCTTCAATGCATGCACCACTGCTGCTAACTCCAAATCATGTGTAGGATAGTTAAGCTCATGCTTCTTTAATTGTCGTGAGGCATAGGCTACCACTTGCCCTTCCTGCATGAGCACACATCCGAGCCCTTGTCTGGATGCGTCACAATATATGTCAAAGATCTTGCTTACGTCTGGCAATACCAGAACTGGTGCTGTGGTTAGCCTTTTCTTGAGTTCCTCAAAACTTTCTTGGCAGGATTGTGTCCATTGAAAGACTTTTCCCTTCATTAGCAACTCCGTCATAGGTTTTGCTATTTTAGAGAAGTCTTTAATGAAGCGCCGGTAGTATCCTGCCATCCCAAGGAAACTCCAAATATCCCTCACGCTCTTCGGTTGGTCCCACTTCAGAACATCTCTCACCTTTCCAGGATCAACTGATACCCCTTCCTTGGAGATGATGTGGCCTAGGAAAGATATTTCCTTAAGCCAAAATTGACACTTGTTGAGCTTGGCATACAACTGATGCTCACGCAACTTCTGCAAGGTCAATCTCAGATGTTCTTCATGCTCCTCCTTACTTTTTGAATACACCATAATGTCGTCGATGAAAACCACGACGAACTTGTCCAAGTACTCCATGAAAACCTTATTCATAAGGTACATGAAGTACGTGGGTGCATTCGTCAATCCAAAAGACATAACGGTATATTCATATGAACCATACCGTGTCCGAAAGGCTGTCTTAGGTATATCGGAGGGCTTAATCTTCAGCTGGAAATATCCCGACCGAAGATCAATCTTGGAGAACACTTGGGCTCCTTTCATTTGGTCAAACAGGTCCTCTATATGGGGCAGAGGGTATTTATTCTTGATTGTTACCTCGTCGAGAGACCTGTAGTCCACGCACATTCTTTGGGTTCCGTCCTTCTTGTCCACGAAGAGTACCGGGGCTCCCCATGGTGACGAACTTGGACGGATAAAACCCTTCTCTAACTGTTCTTGAATTTGCTTCTTTAGTTTGACTAACTCGTTGACGGGCATCCTATATGGTCTCTTAGCTATGGGTGCAGTTCCAGGTACCAAATCTATGGCAAACTCAATATCCCGGTCAGGTGGCATACCTGGAAGTTCTTCCGGGAACACATCCGAAAATTCCTGAACCACTGGAATGTTGTCCAATGCTACTCCTTCAGCATGGTTCAGATCCGCCCGTTCGGTCGCTTGCGGGGCTGACTCAAACTCGACACGGATACCGTGTTCGTTTGTCAATTGCACGCTTCTCTCAGCGCATTGTATTACTCCATTGTGCTTGCTTAACCAGTCCATTCCGAGTATGATGTCAATTCCGTGGGAGTCCAAGACAATAAGGTTGGCAAGGAAGTCTACCCCCCTTATTTTAAGGCTTACTTTAGGACATATTATACTAGTCCTCATTTCTCCTCCGGGAGAATTAACTAACATAGCACATTCTAGGTGGGATACGGGTAGATGATGTTTGGCAACATATTTGGATGATATGAAGGAATGCGATGCTCCGGAATCAAATAAAATGGTGGTCGGGTTGGAGTTGGCAAGGAACATACCAATTGCGACGTCCTCAGCCTGTTGTGCTTCCTCAGCAGTGACATGGTTAACGTGGCAACGAGCATAGTTCTGCGGTCCACGGTTCCCTTGGTTGTCTCCTCCGTTTGGTCGCTGGTTCTGCTTGGGCACGTTACCTTGCTGTCCAGGGCCTCTCTTCGGGCACTGGTTAGCGAAGTATCCTACTTCCCCGCATGCAAAGCATGCCCTGTTGCCTACAGCAGCAGGTACGTTGGGGCGGGGGTTTTGAACAGGAGCGCCATTGTTAGGCCGGGGTGCAGGAGGCATGGGCACACGAGGTGCCGGTGCAACGGGCCGTTGCTGTGGTGGCTGACCAGGGCGGTACGTAGGAGTGGTCGATCCATACTGCGGTGCAGGGGGCATGTATCTAGGTCGTACGTTGCTCCCTTGGGGCTGGTATGGGATCTTCCTTTTGCACTCGCGCTCGATCTCTCGGATCTTGTTTTCAACCACAATAGCCTTATCAACTAGCTTCTGGAAGCTTACGTAGTCATTGTTGAGGAGCTGAACCTGGATCTCATTGTTCAACCCTCTCATGAACAGGTACTGCTTCCTCTGATCTGAGTTGACATCTTCGGGGCATATCGGGACAGTTGTATGAACTTGTTGAGATACTCGTTCACACTTTTCTGCCCTTGGCGGAGACCTTCAAACTCCTGCCTCTTGATCATCATTACGCCAACAGGGATGTAGTGGGAGCGGAAACTTTCCTTGAACTCAGTCCAAGTGATTGTCTCCGGGTTGGCATGGGCGTTGCTCAAGGCATCCCACCAGTCAGCAGCTGCTCCCATCAGTTGGTGCGACGCAAAGAGAACCTTCTCTCGGTCGTTGCACTGAACAATGGCAAGCTTTTTCTCCATGGACTTCAACCAATCATTGGCCTCCATTGGATCGCTTGCTTGAGCAAAGGTGGGTGGTCGAGTCCTCATGAACTCTCCCAGCCTGTTATGAGCCGGCGGTGGTGGTGGCGGTGGTGCCGGAACGGGGTGTTGGTTGGCCTGCAACTGACCCAAAGTTTGGATCATGGTTTGCATAAGCTGGTTTTGCATGGCCATCAACCTTTCTAGGTTGTTTTCGCCAGCTCCGGGGTTAGCAGGAATTTCCTCGTGGTCATCTTCCTGGACGTTCCTTCGGCTGGTGTTTCCTCTCACCATCTGTGAGGGGGAACGAAATAGAATAGAAGGTTAGATAGGTCCTTTCAACTATATGCATCAAGGTGAGTTGGACTATATATATTTAGTCCTTATGAGGATGTGATCAAGTGTCGAAGCATTTCACTCCTCTTTCTTCTTACGTGTGGATATGGACAACGTGTTTAAGACGTCCCAAAACTCACACTAAGCACATATTTACAAATAATCATCACAAGGGCCCACTCAACTCCTATTCAAGGATGGTTTCCTATGCCAAGGTGGTTTTCAAAGCCAATCTAAGTTATTTGCCCTAGGATGCTTCCTTTGGTCAGTGTGGCTTAGCTACCTATGACTCCTATTCAGGGGTGTAACTTGCTGTCAACCCGTGGCTCTAATATCAATCTAAGGCTTCTATCTTTAGGCGTGTAACCTACTGTCAACCCGTGGCTCTGATACCAATCTGTGACGCCCTAAATTCTGTGGAAAACCACGGAACCAAGAACTAATGCATATGTGTGCCCAGGATGTTCATCACACATACACATACGTTCCACAAACTGAATTCAGATTATATATTACCACGAATAACAGAGTTTATTACAATCACCTCATGAGTCTTGGACTCATGCTCACAGCGGAAGTCCTTATTTCTACGCAGCGGAATTCTTATTTAAATGCGGAAGCAAAAACTAATGCGAAAGCAAAACTAAGCAGAAGTGGCTTCATCTCTATTCCCTCCACAGGCAAGGTTGAGAACAGATCACACGCCATAATGCTCTACCCGGTATTCATAGTAGTCTTCTCTTGCTGTTGATGAAGAAATAATAATGCAAGTTTGAGCACAATGATGTACTCAGCAAGTGCGGGAATAACACATGATATGCAGCTTATAACCAAGGTAGGTATAAAAGGCTTATTTGCAGAAAAGCAAATTTATAAAATCATGATAAAACAGCAACTTATCTTTAGATGAATGTAGTCCCAGCATGTATTAAATTACCAACATACCTTCATCACTTCCCGTGTTCCATCCGAACATTAACCAATCCTTTACCCATACTCACGAATACCTCCTCGTATTCGCTACCATCTCACCTCATCGAGACCAATCTCATGTCATGACCCACCAGTCATGCAACCATCTCATCTCCCAGACTTAACAGTCCCAAACCAAAACCATAACCAATAACCATAACCAATAACCTTCCCAATAACCATTCCAATAAACATCCCATCTAATCATGGCAGTTTAGCCAGGTGCTCGTAACCGTAAGCTCGGCTATCATGATAGTTTTAATAACTCTGCAGAGTTTGCACCTCTTTACCCACAAGTTTGTGATTTCGTCACCCGTCGGCGACTGCAGAACCTCCATTATACCAGTAGACAACCGTCGGTGTATGGTCAAGAGATCACAAAATAGCCTTTACAAAGGGGTTACTAGATGTATGGACTCACTAAGGTTTCACCGGCAGGCTAGAATCTCCAATTCTCCCACCCACGGGCCCCCTCTTGTGCCATGCAGTTCCCAGGGCAGTCCTCACTCGACTCCCATTCCCCGCGCCTTCCACAGTCCATAACACCCTAGCAACTTACCTAATTACTCAGCTAAGCCGCACCCATACTTGGCCTTGTGGTGGCACTGTTATCCTGGCATGTGCATGCATGAACCGGTCCTTAGATCTATGGCAAGCAAAACCACCATCTCATGCTACCTCATTCACAAACCCAGTCTTGCCTAGATCTCCCTCCGATCCATGTTCATTATTAACATCAGTTTCTCATTATTATTATGAGTGCAGTTAGCTAGACACATCTATCTCGCTTCCCAATCCCATGGACTCAGCGAAGCATAAAACAAAAACCGTACCCGACTCATATACTTCCCAGGCGACAAGGGTGGTTTAATCAGAACTAGTAAACTCCTATAAAAAGGGTTTCCCATCATGTTTGACTCAGCACACACATCTTTTCGCAAAACAAAATAGTTTACCCAAAACATAGGATCAACATGGTCAAGGAGCACTTGCCTTGTTCTTGCGGTTCCAGTTGTTCTTGATTCTCAAAACCTTGTTGCTGCAGCTCGTCGTAGACAGCTCCCTGAACCTGTCCTGCTATGTAGGATTCACGTGCATACAAGATTCACAGCAATCAATATTATTCACAAAACCCTAAACTAGATGCGATGATGTACATGCATGCTATCCTATGATTAGATTGATCTGTCCGTGTTCTTGCATGGCTTGCATGGACAGAGGTATTCGGATCAAAGGTGGTCGTGGTGATGATCTTGTCTTTAGATCAAACTGATCATCGAGTGTTTTGCCCACGAGAAAGCTTCTGTTCGAAAGGAATCGAAGAACAGATGCAAGAGATGAACAACATGATGTCGTAAGGTGGTATTGAAGTCCTACCTCACGCTCTTCTTGTCTTCGAGGTCCTCCTCAGACCGCTTGGTTCTTCTCCGATGATCTCCCTTGTTGTGCTTCGGCGATGTTTTGCTCAGCGAGTTAGGGCTAGAGCGCTAAGTCGTCGGCTTAGGAGTTGAAAGAGAAGTTCGTGGTTTCGGCCAGAGGTTTTGGGTTCTATTTATAATCGGGAAGAGAAGAGTCCTAATCTGATTGGATCCCGAATAAAAGTTTTATTCAGATCTTGTTGGATCCTGACGTCTTATCTTTGGCAACATTGTGGAGTTTGGGTCGTTTCCCGTTGTGTACCGGTGTCTTTACGCGTAACAGCTGCTCCAGAATTTGTTACCTCTGGGATGATGAGCTCCGGAAGCTCCACGTGTCCTCGGGGCCTGGTATCTCTTCATCCGCAGAGACGAGCTCCGGTCGTGCCGCGTGTCAATCGATCGAGACCTCCCTCTTCTTCAGAGGTGAGCTCCGCGCACGCCACGTGTGGGTGCCGGTCTTTCCGCCTTTCCTTCCCTCAGGGACATGCGCCGAGGTCGACACGTGTTTAGCAGTGGCGGACCTCCGGAGATAAGCTCCAGTGGAAACAAGTGTTCAATAAATCCGGACTTCTCGGAGATGGGTTCTGAAATTAACACGTATCCCGTGCGACTGGTCCCCTGACTTCCGCGAGGACTAGCTCCGTGGATGACACGTGTCCTATGAAAAATGCCTTTGCTTCTTCCGCAGAGGCTATCTCCGCGGCAGCACGTGTCCCACAGGGTCGGACCTCTTTCCAATTGCGGAGGTGACCCCCGAGCCTGCCACGTATCCAGTTTAGCGTCGGACCTCCCCCAACCTCTCGGGAATGAGTTCCGAACACGCCATGTGGTCTGCTGGTCGTGGAAATTGCCTTCGGTGCTCTCGGAGAGCTTTACTGGCTATCCTTTTAATACTTGTTTCCGTTCCCTCTTTTCTAAAAATGTTTTTCTTCTTCATAAAACATGAGCATATGCTGACACCCGAGATGAGGGTGTCACAGAAACAACCCTTGAGTGCACCACTATTGAGTGATCTTCTGCAGGTACTAACCACGTACGTATCCCGTGTAGTACACGTGTGCGAGAGACCGTCTTAGTGCCACTGATAAAACGGATATGCCGGTATAATCCGGTTTAGGATTTTCATTTGGAAAGGCAACGTAGTACCGACGTGTTTGTTACAGTGCATTGACGCCGTACTAAACTTAATAACCTCTTTCCTATGAAGAATTAATTCATGAGCTAACTTTCAACTAAAAATGGAAGTTTGAAACAAATATTAGTTACTGAACTCTTATTTTGAACTAGGATTCAAATAAGAAAATGTTTAGGTATTAAAGACTTCAAAAACAGAGTGCTCTGTTTCTAGCAGAAATTTTTGCTGGACTTTAACAGAGCAGAACTCTGAGTAGCTTTAATCAATTAAGGGGTATGATACAGTTCTGGAAAGATTTTCAAGTGCTCTACAACGCTCTTGTAGACCTCCAGAGCAAAATCACAAATTAAGTTGGTGAAAAGTCCAGTTGAAGGCAAACTGTTCAGAACAAGGACAGTAGCAAAATCTCTCTGGACCTTTCTGTTTTTAAGCCGTAACTTCCTGTAGAAAAATCCCTAAGGAGCCTGTGGTACACTGTTGGAAATGTTATGAGATATACAACATTGTTGTAGTTCAAAGGTTGTTCAGATTCTTGTTGTATTTCCATATACAACTGTGATAAAGTCAGCAACATACAAAGGAGATGCTGGCAAATTTTATCCAGAAAGTCTGTCAACTTTGTGAAATCATAACTTTTGACCCAGAAGAGATATGGAGGCATTTGGATATTCGTTGGAAAGATACTAAAGTCAACTTTAACTTTGATATTCAACTTGAGTTATTAAAGTGCTTTTAACTGGTTCAGAATCTGATCTGTTTGAGTACCAATTAGTCGGCTTGTAAATCCTTGCCGTTGGATACATCAGTTTGCGTTTAAATCGGTTTGCTTACGTGTTGAGGTTTCATTATCAGTGTTACACTACTTTGTTTATGGAATAAATCAAGTGATAGTGTTGAACTGATAATGAACTCTTGCAATTGCAGAATGGTGCGAACTCGTTCCATGAGTGAGGCAGGTGGTTCCAGTGGTGGTCGTGGTGATAACTCTCCACAGCGGGAGCAGCCAGCTCCGCAACAGCAGCCACCACCAGGACTTCCACCCACGGTCACAATGGCGGACATTCTGGCTTCCATGACAGGTGAAAGCGATGAGCGAACCGACTTGCTCTGCACCCTGGTGATGAATACATCCCGTCAAGGGGGATGTCAAGACGAAGACTTGCGCCAACCGCAACTGAATTCCTATGTTGAGTTCTTGGCAACTCAACCACCGGTTTTCATTGAATCTGAGGATCCTCTGGTGGAGGATAGCTGGATCTGTACCATTGAGTCTAAGTTCGGATTGCTTCAATGCACCGAACAGCAGAAGGTTTTATATGCAGCGCAACAACTTCACGGGTCCGCCAGTGCATGGTGGGCAAATCAACTCGCCTCCTTACCAGATGGACATGACGTTTCATGGGCAGAATTCCGGAAGGCGTTTCTGGCGTATCATGTTCCGTCCGGAATAATTCAGCGGAAACTCGAGGAGTTCCTGGCCTTAAAACAAGGAGGGAGGGGTGCATACGAGCATTCGCTAGTGTTCAACAAGCTGGCGCAGTATGCGCCTCAACATGTGAACACCGAAGCACAAAAGTGTGAATGGTTCTTCCGCAGCCTCAATCCCAAGCTAAAGGAGAGACTCGTTTTAGCTGATCGAAAGAACTTCAACGAATTGATGAGTGCTGCCATCATGGTTGAAGATGCTCAGCGGGAAGTTCAGGCTGAGAAAAGAAAGAACCATGTACCACCGGAGAGTAGCAGTAGTGCTCCTCAGAAATATCGGGTGGTAGACAGTACCTTGAACTGTCAGCTGATGCAGTCGGCTCGACGACTCCAGCAATATTCCGGTCGTTCGTCCCAATACTCTGAATACGGACAGCTGCAACAACGGTATATGCAGCCACGTTATTCTGCTCCTCAAGTGTTCTTGCCGCAGCAGAATACCACTAATGACCATGCACAGAGCAATCAGGAACCGGCTGAGAAACTGTGCTTCACGTGCGGGTACTTGGGCCACATCAGCAGGAAGTGTCCAGGAAGGATACACCATAGAGAAACTACACCGTGGCAGGGTATGAATCAACCCCGTGCTCAGCTTCAAGGAACTGCACCAAAATCCGGGTGCATTTATCATACAGCTCTAGAGGATGTGCCAGATGGGGCACCCGTGCTAGCGGGAATGTTCACCCTCAATGGACTGCCCGTGTTAATATTATTTGACTCTGGAGCTACACACAATTTCATCAGCAGGTTGTTTGTGTGTAAAGCTGAGCTTTCCACCTCTACACTGAAGGGTCACTACCTTATCTGCTCACCGGGTGGAAATATAGCTGCTAATGAAGTGGTGATCAAAGCACCCTTGTGCTTAGGTGGAAACTTATACCCCGCAACCCTCATTGTGTTAGAGGGGCAGAAGATCGACGTGATTCTAGGAATGGCGTGGATGAACTACCACGGGGCTGTTCTCGATATTGGTCCACGGATTGTTAGTTTGGACTCTCCAATCTACGGTCTCCAAACGCTCATACTTGAAGCCGTGGATTCTAAAAATCCAGTGGTGTACCACAGTGTGACCGCGAAACTGGAGGATATTCCAGTGGTCCGTGAGTACCCAGATGTGTTTCCCGACGATCTTCCAGGGATGCCGCCTGAGAGGGATGTGGTATTTAAGATCGCGTTAGCACCGGGAACCACACCAATATCTCGGAGGCCGTACAAAATGTCTCCGAAGGAATTAGCGGAACTGAAAGAACAGCTAAAGGACTTAATGGACAAAGGGTTCATCCGACCAAGCTCATCGCCATGGGGCTGTTCAGCCCTCTTTGTGAAGAAAAAGGATGAGTCACTTCGATTATGTGTGGATTATCGGCCGCTGAATGCAGTGACGATCAAAAATAAATATCCGTTGCTGCGGATCGATATATTATTTGATCAGTTAGTGGGTGCCAAGGTATTCTCCAAGATGGACTTACGGTCTGGTTATCATCAGATAAAGATCAGAGTGGAGGATATACCGAAGACGGCCTTCTCGACTAGATACGGGCTCTATGAGTATCTAGTCATGTCTTTCGGGCTAACAAATGCACCCGCACACTTCATGTATCTCATGAATTCTGTATTCATGCCAGAGTTGGATCAGTTCGTCGTGGTTTTCATCGACGACATTCTCGTATACTCCAAATCGGAGGAGGAGCACACCAAACATCTCCATATTGTGCTCCAACGCCTACGAGAACATAAGCTGTATACCAAATTCAGCAAGTGTGAATTTGGATCAGCAAAGTACCATTCTTAGGCCACATTATTTCAGCAGAGGGTGTGGCCGTGGATCCAACTAAAATTGAGCAAGTCTTGAAGTGGGAGTCTCCAACATCTGTTCATCAAATCCGCAGTTTTCTGGGGCTAGCGGGTTACTATCGGAGATTTATTCCCAGCTTCTCAAATGTGGCTAAACCAATGACAGAGTTGCTGAAGAAGAGCAGCAAGTATGTGTGGACAGAGGCCTGTGAAGAGGCATTTCAAACATTGAAGAAACATCTCACAACGGCACTGGTGCTAGCCCAACCGGATACAACAAAGCCATTTGATGTTTATTGTGATGCCTCAGGCATTGGACTTGGCTGCGTCTTAATGCAAGATAGACGCGTAATCGCGTATGGGTCTCGACAACTCCGCAACCACGAGCAGCACTACCCCACTCATGACCTAGAGCTTGCTGCGGTGGTGCTTGCGTTGAAGATGTGGAGGCACTACTTACTTGGAAATTTAGTGCATCTCTACACCGACCATAAGAGCCTCAAATACATATTCACTAAGAAGGATATCAATATGAGGCAGCGGAGATGGTTGGAATTAATCAAAGATTATGAGCTCGAGATCCATTACCATCCGGCAAAGCTAACGTGGTGGCTGATGCACTCAGTCGTAAATCCCACGTGAATAACTTGTCAGTTGTTCCGGATGAGGATGAAGAACCAAGCTTGCGGGTGATTCCGTATGGGGCGTTGTATAATCTTGCTCTTGTGCCTACCATTAGAGAGGAGATTGTACAAGCCCAGAAGAGAGATAGAGGAATGCGGAATATACGAGCCAGGATTAAAGAGGATAAGATGAAATGTTTCCGGGAAGATGATCAAGGCGTGTTATGGTTTAACGACCGTATCGTGGTACCCCGGAACCTGAAGCTAAGAAAGAAGATCTTGGACGAAGCTCATATGTCCAAGTACTCGATACATCCAGGGAGCAATAAGATGTATCAAGATCTTAAAACAAAATTTTGGTGGACTCGGATGAAGGGAGAAATTGCCAAATATGTATCTGAATGTGATACATGTCGGCGAGTCAAGGCTGACCACATAAAGAAAGCGGGAATGCTGCAACCATTAAACGTTCCAGCATGGAAGTGGGAGGACATCAGCATGGACTTTATTGTCGGACTGCCTCTCACGTCCAGAAAGCATGACTCCATTTGGGTGATTGTTGATAGCTTAACCAAATCAGCCCACTTCATCCCAGGGAATACGGGATTCCATACTAAACAATATGCAGAATTGTATCTCCCCAGAATTGTGTGCTTGCATGGAGTCCCCAAGACCATCATATCAGACCGAGGTTCAATATTTGTTGCTCGTTTCTGGGAGCAACTACATGAATCTCTGGGAACAAAGTTAATCAGAAGCTCAGCATACCACCCTCAGACGGACGGTCAAACAGAGAGGGTGAACCAGATTTTGGAAGATATGCTGAGGGCATGTGCCATTGATCATGGAAAGAACTGGGATAACCATTTGCCATTAGCAGAGTTCTCCTACAACAATGGTTACCAATCCAGTATTAAAATGGCACCATACGAAGCACTTTATGGCAGGAAGTGCCGCACACCACTCAATTGGTGTGAATCGGGCGAAAGGGTGATTTTCGGCATTGATCTTGTAAAAGATGCCGAAGAGCGGGTCCAGCTGATTCAAGAAAACCTCAGGGCCACTCAATCTCGCCAGAAAAGCTATGCGGACCAGCGACGCCGACCCTTGTGTTTTGAAGTCGGAGATCACGTCTATCTCTGAGTATCCCCGATGAAGGGAATTCATTGATTCGGTGTCAAGGGAAAGCTAGCTCCTCGCTTTGTGGGTCCGTTCCTTATTACAGAACGGTGTGGGCCGGTATCCTACCGTTTGGAGCTGCCACCATCCTTATCGGGTATCCACGACATCTTCCATGTCTCGCACTTGAGAAAGTGTTTGAAGAAGCCGACGGACATCCTTTCGGAAGACATGGAAATATTGCAACCGAACCTCACCTACACCGAGAAGCCCATCAAGATTATCGACGAGAAGAGCCGGATCACTCGAAATCGGGCTTTGAAATTTTACAAAGTCCTGTGGAGTAATCACACACCGGAAGAAGCGACTTGGGAGAGTGAAGATTACCTCCACAAGAACTATCCGGAACTTCTGTCGTAGTTGTTGTAATTACCTTCCGTCTCATCTTTCTTTTGTAATCTCGGGACGAGATTCTTTTAAGGGGGGAGGATTGTAAAGGTCCCAAAAATGTGAATACAAAGAAACATGAGTTTGCACAAATGTTGGAGTCATGTGTATGCAAAAGGGGCTTAGTTGAAACTTTTTCCCACATATGATAACATAGGTGAGATTCTTCTAAACAAACTTAGGGCTATTGCATGGATGGACCTAATGTGGATTAAAACCACAGAAATGAAGAGCTCAAGTGCAATGGAAGGGTTTTAAAAAAATCAGTGATGAACTAAATGTAGATTCAAACTTCAAGTGAGGGGACGACACAATGGAAATGCAAAACTGTTTGTGTCCAAACTATTGATTGCAGCAGCTAACACAAGAATCAAGTGGCATATTTGGATTCCTTAGGTCCAAATTAGTGGGGAGGCAAAGTTTCATTTATTTTTGAAAAGATTTGCTGCCCATTTTTCCAAAGGGGGTCAAATGTGCAAAGAATTCAAATGAACATTTGAATTTGCATGGAATTTGTCCAAACTTGTCAAATGAGCTCAGTTTCCAATTTTCAAACAAATGGGTTGGATAATTGTCAAACTTTGGAGATATTTTGAGGAAAAGAGGTACTGAATTGTGGGGCCCACATGTCATAGGAAAGAGTAGACTTAACACTTAAGTTTTCTCTCTGTTCCTCACTCCACCGGGGTTTCACCCGTGGGCGACACCGAGCGACCGCCCCCGTCGACCGAGGCTCCACCTCCTGCTCTTCGCCCGGGCCGCTGGCAGCACGGGAGTCGGCGGCGCCTCTCCACGTGATTCCTCCCGCGTTGACAAGGTGACCATGGGTGTACCTCCTCCTCACACGCGCGTTCTCCCGAAAATGAAACCGAGCTCGCCGCTCCTCTGGAAAGCCATCGGGAACCGGCTAAACAGCGCCACAGCGCCTCCCCGAGCTGCACAACGACGCTGTGCCACCGTTCCGCCCCTTCTGAGCGCGAGAGCTAGCCATCCGTGGTGGGTTTCGAGCGTTAAACGCCTCAACCGCGGTGAACCACAGACAGCCAACGATCGGGCGCACGCGGGCAGCCTTCCACAAGGGTTGTCACGTCCGAGCAAGCCCGGCCACGGGAGCGCGCCATCGTGCTGCTGCTCTCCTCCAAAGCCTGGAGCAAACCGTGGAGGATCGGTGGCCAATTCGGAGATTTTGTCCCGGCGACCTCCAACAGAGCATCCGGTAATCGCCGCCAAAATTCTCGCTCTCCAATCCTCTGTAGCTTGTCAAATCTTGCACACAGGTCGGCCACTAGCCGGCGATTAGTAGTCCTCCACAACCCTAGTTGGAAAGATGCACGTAGGCCGCATGAAATCCAAAAGTTCCAACCTCAAACGCGGAGGAGGTTTCGGGTGCACGGTGAGACACCGTTAGCCGCCGGTCCCGAGCAGTTTTGAGGCTAGGTCGAGCATCCCCATAGACCACTGGTGCTATAGCGCCGTTCCACCGAGGTCTGGGCAGGCTAGGATGACCGGGCGACGTTGCCGAACCGGTCCAGAGCCGCCACGCCGTGGCCAGCTAGGTTAGAGCCATCGCCGGCCGGGGAAGAGGGTTCCATCGTGTTCAGCACGTGAAATTAGGCCCTAGCGGCTAAGGAGGGCTCGGGGGATGGCCGGGAGGCCGGAATCCGTCGAACTCCGGCGAGCCCGGCGGCGCGCGGGCGCGGGTGGCCGGAGGTAGAAGACGACCCGGTGGGTCCCACCCGTCAGCGACGGTTTTTTTTCAAATAGTTGATCGGCTGTGGCGCAGGGATCTGGTGTGGTGGCGCGGGAAATACCCTGTAGCCCCGTGTGGCTTGCCTCAGCGAGTGACACCTGTCCCCGGACCCACAGACAGTATTTGAACATTTTGGGGAATTTCAGTTTTCAGTTCAAACTTTGAATAGCTACAACTTTGGGTAGGAGAATCCAAAAATTGTGAAACAAATTTTGTTGAATTCCTCTGATAGAGTACTATCCAAATGTAGAACTCAATTTGTATGAAAACCTTTATTTAATTCTGTAAAATTCTTTAAAGCTTTTTAGCAAAAGAATTTTAGAGGGAGTTTGGTTCATCCAAAAATCCTAAAATTTTGCCAGAATAGTATTTAGGGTATTAGTGAACACCTGTAAAAGTTTCAACTCATTTGGAGTTGATTTAGTTAGTTTAATTCTGATTTTAAGTTTCTGTATTCAAATGAATACAGAAACATTTTCAGAGAATTTCCAAAAACTTGGAAATTCAGTTCTAGCCATTTCCTTAGCTTGAAAAATCCTAGGAAAAATTCAGGCATACTCCCTGAGCCATGTAGGAAATTAGAGTTCACTTGAATTTGCATGAAAGTGCAAGTTTAATCAGAATTAATTCCTTTATGCCTAAATGCTTAGGGAATTGTTCTGGGTGACCTAATCAGTGAAACATTCTGAATTTTGGTCCAGAGGGCTTTCTTGTGACAGGGAACTCATAAGAAAATTTCCAGTTCCATTGAAGCCTTGAATCATGGTGTCCTGTTCAACCTCATTAGTTAATCCTCACCCAAGTGATGAAATCCCACTCATCACTTGATCCTAGTGCTTAAACACAAACCCAAACCACTAGCACCATTTTCATTTTAAATTCTTAAACAGAGTTCCAGTTTTTGAAAACCTGTTATTAGGATTTGTAGCGAAGTCTTTATAATGAAATGATATGCATATTCATCCCGTGTAGTATCTACATGGAGGAGTTGAAGTCATCGGAGTAGAAATCAAGGAAGGAGGAAAGAGGTTGATCAAGCACCAAGTGGTCTTCACTAACTGCATATATATATAAGTCACCTGCAAAACAAAGGCAAGCCCCGGTTTGCATCAAATTTACAAGTTTTATTTGTATTCACTTCATACGTCTAGCATTTTATTTATTGCATTACGTCTAGATGGTATGAAACTCCAAATGCATGCCCCAGAAAACCCTCGAGTTTAATGTAGGATATGTTATCAATTAATTATAACTACTGTTCTCAATAAAAGTGGATTAAAAGAGGCATATCTCGAGTAGGCAGATTCCTACTCGTGAAATGGGATTAAGGGGGGGGGATCAATCGGAAGAGTTGGGAATTGATCCTCATAGTTGGGAATGGAGACCGGGCAGTGGATGGAAGGTCAAGGACGTGGTCCTGTGAGCCTAGTCTATGTCTGAGTCGATTAAGGCCTGTTCTCGTGTGCGGCCCCGCTGGACATGTTTGAGATGTGTACCGGATGCATACTGGCAATATGGGACCCAGGAAACCGATGTAACATGTTAACCTGGGTGTCGAGGCATACCTCACCGTCTGATGCCGATGCTGAAAGGATAGAGAAGTCGGCTGTCGGTACCTGAGATATGGGGTACCCCCGCGCACAGGGTAAAATGCCTAAGGAACTCGCCCTTCTCCGCAGGGAGAGCTCCGAAGGTGCCACGCGTCCGGCGGGGCCGGACCTCCCTCTCCTCAGAGGAGAGCTCCGGGCCCGCCACGTGGCGTTCAGAAGCCGGACCTCCCCCTCCACGGGAGAGAGGTCCGAAGGCGCCGCGTGTCCTGCGGGGCCGGACCTCCCTCTCCTCAGAGGAGAGCTCCGGGCCCGCCACATGGCCAGCAGAAGCCGAGCCTCCCCCTCGGCGGGGAGAGGTCTGGAGGCTCCACGTGCCCCGCGGGACTGACCCTCCTCTCCTCTGAGAAGGACTCCGGGCCCGCCACGTGGCATCATAATGACACTGCCTGCCCCGAGCGGTAGGCAGCGGGCGTAAATACGACCCACACCTTGCCCGTACAAGGTATTCAAGGCCCGCGTCTTCCCAAGACGCGGAAACGCGGAGCACACGTCTGTCAGGTGCCGTTGCGCCCAGTCACATCACAGACTGGCGCGCGGTGTCAGAACGGTTCAGCCAATAAACACCACGACAAGACATCCCATGCCGCCTGCGCCGTCATCAACCACTACGACTAGCAAGCGGCATGGGCAGGGCGGCAAGATGAAGACTCAGAAGCCTTCGACCAGAGGCAACTACCGGCATAACTGCAGATACGGTAGATAATAGACAATCTTCCCGGGACCACCTGTCGGGTCCTGGCTCCCCTTGTAAGCCGCCCGAGTCTTGGACTATAAAAGGCTCGGATAGGCGTCGATAGCAGGGGTTCGCATTTTGCAACTCATACGCTAGTCATACACTCTCAAGCTGTAACTCATCCCCAAGCTCAGGCCTCCGGCCCTGAGCAGCAAGCAATACACCGAGCTCCATAGCTCGCCGTGGACGTAGGGTTTTACGCTCCGGCGGCCTGAACCACGTAAAACTTGCCGTGTCAAGCTCTTTCTAACTCGTTCCATCTGCGCAAGCTCTCCGCTAGGGACTAGCCCCTCCGAAAAAAGAACCTCCGCGGGCTGCCCAGTGCAGGCCGGGGGGAAGTGTCGACCGCACACTTCGACATTTGGCGCGCCAGGTAGGGGGCTTTTCTTCTAGCGCGACGAGTTTTCGCCAACGAAGATGACCAAGCTTCCTTCAGCGGCAAACTCTCCCCCTCCGCGTTGACGGCGAACCGTGACCACTGGGGAGTACATGTCGACACACTCAGGACGGAGTGTGTCGGCACAGGCTGGTAGCCAGCAGCCGACTCCGGCTATGCAGGCCCCGACCAGTGTGAGATCTTCTGCAGCGCTGAGCGTACACCATGGAGGTGCGCTAGCTGCAGCAAGAGCGCTGCTGCGCAACCCATCTGCGGGGGATGCGCCCCATTCAGCGACCCAGCAATGGGTCCATGAGGTGGACCGCCTCGTCGTCGCCGCCGCGAACACTCAGTTTCAGCGAGGATGGCGCCCAGGACAACCGGCTGTGTCGCTGACGCGCACACCCACGGTTGACGGGCTAACGGCGGATTCCAGCTCCTCCAGGCTCCTGTCGACGGACCTGCGAAGGAAACTGGAACGGTGCCACTTGGGCCAGGACGCCCCGGTGTACCTTGAGCGATGCTGAGAGAGGCGTCGCAGCCATGAGGCAGGCGACAGCATGTCGTCGGCCTCGACACAACCAGAAGGGCAGGCCTTCGCCACGCGAGCCCTGCCTCAGGCATATGCTGCACAGCATATGCCACAGCTACATGCGCCGCAAGTAGCGGCCCCGGTCTATGGTGCAGCCTTGCCCATGCCGGGATACGCGGTGCCAGGTGCGAACCAAACGTTCGCAGCGCCAGTACCTGCAGCAGCAGGTGCAGGATGTGCGGCCCTTGCACCCCACCTTCGCTTCGCAAGGTGGCTACGCAAGTTTCGCCCGCACCTGCCCGAGAAGTACGACGGCAGCGTCAACCCAGCGGAGTTCCTCCAGATCTACTCCACCGCCGTACTTGCTGCAGGAGGGGACGAGGCTGTCATGGCCAACTACTTCCCCGTCGCCTTGACCGGCCCAGCTCGGTCTTGGCTCATGAATCTACCTCAGGGGTCCATAACCTCCTGGGGTGAGCTCTGCCGGCAGTTCGTCGCCAACTTCGGCAGCTCCTACACCCGTCCCGGCACGGAGCTTGACCTCCACGCCGTCAGGCAACAGCCTGGGGAGTCGCTGCGCTCTTTCATCCAGCGGTTCTCCCAGGTACGCAACACCATCCCGCATATTCAGAACGCTTCGGTGGTGGTGGCGTTCCGGCAAGGCGTTCGGGACAGGAAGATGCTCGAGAAGCTCGTGACCAGGGAGGTCCGCGATGCCTCAGAACTCTTCAACCTGGTGGACAAGTGTGCCAGGGCAGCCGAAGGACGGAACTGGCACTCTCTGCCCGCCCCCAAGCCGGGGGGTCAGCCGGGATCCGGCGGCGCTTCGTACGGAAGAAGCGTAAAAACATCAGCCGCGGTCCCTGTTGTCGTAACGGCGACGCCCAGTGGAGCTCGGGGGCCGCGCCCTGACAAGAGGCCGCGACAACCACCGGCCCCGGACGGGGGCCAGGATGAATTATGCCCTGTGCATGACACCAGCTATCATACCGCTACCGAATGCCGGGAAATCCAGAAGCTCGCGGAGCGCTTCCAGAAAGGGAAGCAGCCTCTAACTGATGCCCCACCCAACGATCAAAGGGGCGGCAAGCAGAAAGTCGAGGCCCGAGACGGCGTGGACCGCCAGGTGGAGTTCCAGGAGCTTCAGCATGCCGTAAAGGCAGTGCGCAGTCGTGGGAGCTCCAGTTCCAGTGATGACGAGCACCGGAAGATGCTCTATGTCATCTTCGGCGGGTCCGCTGACCCCCCGTCCCGGAGCACGGCTAAGGCCTTGCGTCGAGCGGTAGCGTCGATGGCTCCCCTCCCAGGTGCAGCACCGCACCTCAGGTGGATGGGAACCCCCATCAGCTTCGATGGCACCGACTGCCCCAGGAACATGGCTGGGGCTGGCCAACTACCGCTCGTGGTGGCCCCCACCATCGCCAACATGAAGATGTACCACGTTTTGGTGGATAGCGGGGCTGGGCTGAACCTCATCAGTCTCGCAGCCTTCCAGAAGCTGCAGATCCCGATGGCCAAGCTCACCCCATCGAGCCCGTTCTCAGGGGTGGGACCGGAACAGGTCGTTCCCTACGGCCACATCAGCCTCCCGGTGACCTTTGGGGCACCGGAAAGCTACCGGACAGAGTACGTTCTGTTCGACGTGGCCGAGATTGACCTCCCCTTCAATGCCATAATCGGCAGGCCAGCCCTGTACCGATTCATGGCTGTAGCCCATTACGGCTACCTTGTCTTGAAGATGCCTACACCGACAGGCGTCCTCAAGGTTTGTGAAGACCGTGCTGCCGCAGTGTTAGCCTTGGAAAAGCTTCAGGCGCTTACAGCGACTAGAGCGCCAACCCTCGGCAGCGCAGAACCAAACCAGCTCCACCCAAGTGCACGCCACCGTGCCTGTCGGTACCTGAGATATGGGGTACCCCTGCGCACAGGGTAAAATGCCTGAGGTACTCGCCCTTCTCCGCAGGGAGAGCTCCGAAGGCGCCACGCGTCCGGCGGGGCCGGACCTCCCTCTCCTCAGAGGAGAGCTCCGGGCCCGCCACGTGGCATACAGAAGCCGGACCTCCCCCTCCGCGGGAGAGAGGTCCGAAGACGCCACGCGTCCAGCGGGGCCGGACCTCCCTCTCCGCAGAGGAGAGCTCCGGGCCCGCAACGTGGCATACAGAAACAGGACCTCCCCCTCCGCGGGGAGAGGTCCGGAGGCTCCACGTGCCCCGCAGGCCGGACCCTTCTCGCCTCAGAGAAGGGCTCCGGACCCGCCACATGGCCAGAAGAACGGTGCTGCCTACCCCCGAGCGGTAGGCGGCGGGCGTAAAGGCGCCCCACACCTTGCCCGTACAAGGTATTCAAGGCCCGCATCTTCCCAAGACGCGGAAACGCGGAGCACGCGTCTGTCAGGTGCCGTTGCGCCCAGTCGCATCACAGACTGGTGCGCAGTGTCAGAACCTGCCAGCTAATAAACGCCGCGACAAGACATCCCATGCCTCCTGCGCCGTCATCAACCACTACGACTAGCATGCGGCATGGGCAGGGCGGCAAGATGAAGACTCAGAAGCCTTCGACCAGAGGCAACTACCGGCTAACTACAGATACGGTAGATAATAGACAATCTTCCCGGGACCACCTGTCGAATCCCGGCTTCCCTTGTAAGCTGCCCGAGTCTTGGACTATAAAAGGCTCGGGTAGGCGTCGGTAGCAAGGGTTCGCATTTTGCAACAAATACGCTAGCCATACACTCTCAAGCTGTAGCTCACCCCCAAGCTCAGGCCCCCGGCCCAGAGCAGCAAGCAATACAGCGAGCTCCATAGCTCGCCGTGGACGTAGGGTTTTACGCTCCGGCGGCCTGAACCACGTAAAACTCTCCGTGTCAAGCTCTCACTAACTCGTCCATCTGCGCAAGCTCTACGCTAGGAACTAGCCCCTCCAAAAAAGGAACCTCCGCGGGCTGCCCAGTGCAGGCCCGGGGGAAGTGTCGACCGAACACTTCGACATTTGGCGCGCCAGGTAGGGGGCTTTTCCCCTAGCGCGACGAGTTTCCGCCGACGAAGATGACCAAGCTCCCTTCGGCGGCAAGCTCACCTCCCCCGCCTCCACGGCGAACCGCGACCAGGGGGGAGTACAAGCCAACACACTCGGGACGGAGTGTGTCAGTACAAGCTGGGAGCCAGCAACCGGCTCTGGCAGCGCCGACCCCGGCAATGCAGGCTCCAACCAGCGTCAGATCTTCAGTAGCGCCGGGCGTACCCGGAGGGGGTGCGCTAGCTGCAGCAAGAGCGCTACTGCACAATACGCCCGCTGGGGACGCGCCTCAGGCAGCGACCCAGCGGTGGATTCTCGAGGTAGACCGTCTTGTCATCGCTGCCGCAAGCCCGCGACTCCGGCGGAGACGACACTCTGACCAACCGGCCGTGTCGCTGATACGCACGCCGATGGTTGACGAACAGACGGCAGACTCCAGCTCTGCCAGCCCTCAATCGATGGATCTGAGGACAGAGCTGGAGCGGTGTCGCTTGGGTCAAGATGCCCGGGTATACCTCGAGCAACGCCGAGAAAGGCGTCGCTACCAAGAGGCTGACGACAGCATGACGTCGACCTCGACCCAGCCTGAAGAGCAGACCTTCGCCGTGCGATCTCTGCCCCAGGCCTGCGCCGTGCAGAATATGCCACAGTCATATGTACTGCAGATGGCGCCCCCGGCCTATGGTGCAGCCTTGCCCGTACCGGGGTACACTGTGCCTAGTGCGAACCCAGCGTTCGCGGCACCAGAACCTGCGGTGACAGAAGCAGGGTGTGCAGCCCTCGCGCCCCATCTTCGCTTTGCGAAGTGGCCGCGTAAGTTTCGGCCACACCTGCCCGAGAAGTACGACGGCAGCGTCAACCCGGCGGAGTTCCTCCAGATCTACTCCACCGCCGTACTTGCCGCAGGGGGGAATGAAGCCGTCATGGCCAATTACTTCCCTGTCGCCTTGACCGGTCCAGCCCGGTCTTGGCAAATGAACCTCCCCCAGGGTTCCGTCACCTCCTGGGGAGAGCTTTGCCGACAGTTCGTAGCCAACATCGGCAGCTCCTACACCCGGCCTGGCACGGAGCTAGACCTCCACGCCGTCCAGCAGCAACCTGGGGAGTCGCTGCGCTCTTTCATCCAGCGGTTCTCCCAGGTGCGGAACACCATCCCACACATTCAAAATGCTTCTGTGGTGGTGGCGTTCCGGCAAGGCATCCGGGACAGGAAGATGCTCGAGAAGCTCGCGACCAGGGAGGTCCGCGACGTCTCAGAGCTCTTCAGTTTGGCAGACAAATGCGCCAGAGCAGCCGAAGGACGGAACTGGCACTCGCTGCCATCCTCCGAGTCAGGGGGACTGCCCGGATCTAGTCCTACTCCCTGTGGAGGCAGCAGGAAGGCCAAGAACCGAGGCAGAAGCAATATAGAGTCACCGACCGCAGCCCCAGTCGCCACTGCAGCGACGCTCGGTGGGGCTCGGGGGCCGCACCCTGACAAGAAGAAGCGAAGATCACCAGTCTCAGAAGGTGATAAAGACAATATGTGCCCCGTGCACGGCAGCTGTCACCACACTGCTGCCGAGTGCCGGGAGATCCGAAGGCTCGCAGAGTGCTTCCGCAAGGAGAAGCGGCAGCGAGCTGATGCCCTGCCCTTCCGTCCAAAGGAAGATGAGCAGGGGGTGGATGTTCCAGACAGCATCGACCACCCAGAGGAGATCCAGGAGCCTCCGCGTGTCGTGAAGGCGGCACGCAATCACGAGGATTCCGGCTCCAGCGACGATGAGCGTCGGAAGAAGCTCTACGTCATATATGGTGGGTCCGCCGACCCCTCGTCCCGAAACGCAGTCAAGACTCTGCGCCGAGCGGTAGCGTCGGTGGCGCCACTCCCAAGTGCTGCACCGCACCTAAAGTGGATGGGGACCCCCATCAGCTTTGATGCCACCGACTGCCCCAGGAACATGGCTGGGGCCGGCCAACTACCGCTCCTGGTGGCCCCTACCATCGCCAACGTGAGAATATACCACGTTTTGGTGGATGGAGGGGCTGGGCTGAACCTCATCAGCCGTGCAGCTTTCCAGAAGCTGCAAATCCCGATGGCCATGCTCACCCCGTCGAGCCCGTTCTCAGGGTTAGGGCCGGGACAGGTTATCCCCAACGGCAACATTAGTCTCCCGGTGACCTTCGGGGCTCCGGACAGCTATCGGACAGAGTACATTCTGTTCGACGTAGCGGAGATAGACCTCCCCTTCAACGCCATAATCGGCAGGCCAGCCCTGTACCGGTTCATGGCTGTAGCCCATTACGGCTACCTTGTCCTGAAGATGCCGACACCGACAGGTGTTCTCAGGATTCGTGGGGACCGCACTGCTGCAGTGTCGGCCCTGGAGAAGATCCAAGCACTCGCAACAGCTGGTGCATCAACCCCCGGCAATACGGAGCCGGACCAGCTCCGCCCGAACGCACGTCACCGTGCTTCCACCACAGCACCCCGGGTGCAACCTCTCGACGAGGGCGGCGTCCCCTTAAAGGTCGTCCAAGTCAGCGCCGAAGCTACCCAGACCACCCAGGTAGCCGGGGGCCTGGATAGTAAATAGGAAGGCGCGCTCGTCACCTTCCTCCGGCACAACGTCGACGTGTTTGCATGGCAGCCGTCACAGATGCCGGGGATCCCCAGGAAGGTGATCGAGCACCACTTGAAAGTCTTCCCCGACGCCCGGCCGGTTCAACAGAAGCCCCGCAAGCAGTCCATCGAGCGGCAAAACTTCATCCGTGAAGAAGTCAAGAAGCTGCTGGACGCTGGCTTCATACGGGAAGTCCACCACCCCCGATGGTTGGCGAACCCCGTCGTTGTCCCGAAGGCTGGCGGGAAGCTCCGGATGTGCATCGACTACACCAGTCTCAATAAGGCATGTCCTAAAGATCCATTCCCTCTCCCTAGAATAGATCAAATAGTAGACTCAACGTCAGGCTGTGATATGCTGTGCTTCCTAGACGCCTACTCGGGTTTCCATCAGATCCCCATGTCTAGGGAGGACGAGGAGCACACCTCCTTCATCACAGTAGACGGCCTTTATTGCTATGTGTCTATGCCTTACGGCCTAAAGAATGCACTCCCCACCTTTGTGCGGGCAATGCACAAAACCTTTGGGGAGTTAATAAGAGACCTGGTTGAGGTGTATGTCGATGACATAGTTGTCAAGGTCAAGCAGGGTCCGTCCCTGCTAGATAACCTAGCTTTAGTCTTTGACAAGTTGCGCTCTACGCGCACCAAGCTGAACCCAGATAAATGTGTGTTCGGCGTGTCCTCTGGGAAGCTCTTAGGGTTCCTGGTCTCGCACCGAGGGATTGAGGCCAACCCATAGAAGATCAAGGCCATCGACTTGATGCGGCCCCCTGCCCGCGTCAAGGATGTCCATAAACTCACGGGATGTCTAGCCGCGCTGAGTCGGTTTATACCGAGGCTAGCAGAGCGGGCACTCCCTTTCTTTAAGCTCCTGCGCAAGTCAGGCCCTTTTGCCTGGACTGACGAAGCAGAAGAGGCTTTCCAGGAGTTGAAGCGACTCCTGACGACCCTACCAATCATGGTAGCCCCTGAGACCGGAGAGCACCTGTTGCTCTACATCGCGGCGACAACTGAAGAAGTAAGTATGGTCCTCGTCGCAGAGCGGCCGGACCCCTCATCTTCACAACCTGCTCCGGTAGCAGAAGACAGACGCCAGGAGGCCCCGCAGGACCAAGACGGTCTCCCGGACCTCCAAGGCAACCTCCCGGAGGCCCAGGTCGGCCTCCCGGAGGTCCTGGGCAGTCTCCCGGACCTCCAAGATAAACCCCCGGGGGCCCTGCGGGACCCCCCGGGGGCCAAATGGGACCTCCCAGAGGTCCCCCAAGACCCCCCGGAGCTCCCGGACAATCAAGATAGTTTAAGGGCCTCCGGGTCCCAGCTCCCAGAGGCCCCCGTGGGTCCACCGACCTCTAGTGGGCCAGGGCCAATGGACGAGGACCTCCCAGGCCTGAGAAAGAGGGTTCGAACCGTCCAGAGGCCTGTCTACTACATCAGCGAAGTACTTCATGATGCCAAGACAAGGTACCTGGAAGTCCACAAGCTGCTGTATGCGGTGCTCGTGGCCTCCAGAAAGCTCCGCCATTACTTCCAGGCCCACCGGGTCTCGGTAGTCACCTCGTATCCGCTGAAGACAATTCTTCACAGCCCCCATGCGACTGGCAACGTTGCTAAATGGGCGGCGGAGCTGGCGGAGTTTGAGCTGGACTTCCTCCCACGCCATGCAGTCAAGAGCCAAGCACTAGCTGACTTTGTGGCGGAGTGGACACCAACGGAGACTGACCCAGGGGGCCATGGGGGCGGAGAACCGGAGCACCAAGCTCCGGTCTTCACCGAACCCCACTGGACACTCTTCTTCGACGGCTCCTCGCGAAATCAGGGAGCCGGTGCCGGCGTACTGCTCCTCATGCCATCGGGGGAACAGTTTGGGTATATGGTGCGTCTCAATTCCAAGGCAACCAACAACATGGCGGAGTATGAAGCACTCATCTTTGGCCTGCAGACAGCCCTGTCTTTAGGCGCTCGCCAGTTGTTGGCACAGGGCGACTCCCAGCTGGTCATCAAGCAAGTCAAGGGCGAATGCTCCTGCAATGACCCCCAGCTAGCTGCATATCTGCTTCACGTGCAGATGTTGGAGAAAGAATTCCTCGCCTTGGACCTGCACCACGTACCGCGCGCCGGTAATGCCGCAGCCGATGACCTTTCAACGAAGGCTTCCACCGGAGCCCCTGCGCCCGAAGGAGTCTTCGAGAGGACGTTGCTGCGGCCCACAGCCCGGCCCGCCGAACCGGGTGAAGGGGGCTTGACCAGCACCTCGAAGCTGGCGGTCCCGGCGGCCCTACAGCCGTGGGCGCTGCCAAGGATCGTAAGCGTCACTGGGGACTCCGTGCAACCCAGCGCTCAAGATCCAGAAGCTCAAGTTAGACCCAATGCATGGATGACAGAGATCCGGGACTACTTGAAGGACAATATCCTCCCTGATGAACATGCAACCGCTGAACGGATTGTGCGTATGGCTAAGAGGTACGCGCTGGTAGAGGGGGATCTCTACCGGCGTGGCGCCAACCACATCCTATTGCGGTGTATAACCCAGGGGGAAGGCTGCGACTTGCTCGCTGAGATCCATGGAGGCGAATGTGGGAGTCATTCTTCCTCACGCACGCTTGTCGGTAAAGCCTTCCGGCATGGCTTCTACTGGCCGACAGCACTCCAGGATGCCGTCAAGCTGGTCGAGAGCTGCAAGGCGTGCCAGTTCCACGCCAAGCACATCCATACACCGGCTCAGGCGGTACAGATGATCCCGCCCTCGTGGCCGTTTGCCGTGTGGGGGCTGGACATCCTGGGACCATTTCCCAGAACCGTCGGGGGGTTCCGGTACCTCTTTGTCGCTATCGACAAGTTCACCAAGTGGCCGGAAGCTACACCAGTTGTCACCATCAATAAACAATCCGCAGTAAAATTCATCAGGTCTATTGTCTGCCGGTTCGGGGTCCCAAACAGGATCATCACTGACAATGGGACCCAGTTCACCAGCGCAGCGTTCCAAGACTACTGCGAGGACCTTGGCATTCAGGTATGCTATGCCTCTGTCGCCCACCCGAAGAGCAATGGGCAAGTTGAGAGGGCCAATGCGGAGATTCTCCGGGGCCTCAAGACTCGTACCTTCGCCAGCCTGAAGAAACATGGTGCCAATTGGGTAGATGAACTTCCGAGCACACTATGGGCTAACCGGACATCCCAGAGCCGGGCCACCGGGGAGACACCCTTCTTCATGTTGTACGGGGCTGAAGCTGTACTCCCTCCAGAAATCACCATGAAGTCTCACCGTGTCCGGGCTTACGACGAAGCCATGCAGGACAACCTCCGGCGTGGAGAAATCGACCTCGTCGACGAGGTCCGATTACATGCGGCACTCCGTAACGCGCGGTACAGACAGGCGCTTCGGCGCTACCACCAGAGGTCTGTGCGTGCCCGGGAGCTGCAGGAAGGTGACCTGGTGTTGCGGCGCATACTTTCTCACGAAGGGGCCCACAAACTCTCCCCTAGTTGGGAAGGCCCCTTCCGAGTCACGAAAGTATGTCGCCCCGGGTGTGTGTGCCTTTCCACCGAGGATGGGGACCTGCTCCCGAACCCTTGGAACATAGAACACCTCCGTAAGTTCTACCCCTAAGAGCAAAAATAGGACAGTACTTTCTTTTCGTAATGAACTCCATAGAGTCCAGGAGCAGCGCTCGGAGCAGCTAAACCCCAGGGGACGGTCCAGGACTACGTTCAGCTTTGCCTGGTTCCGACTCCAAGCGCGTAGAGTCTTGCTTCCCCTCTTACTGGGGTGGGTCGTGGCCTCCATGTTTAGCCTGCCTTCCTCCTATGGAAGGTTGTACGAAAAGAAGTCTGCCCTACTTTGCTCTTTCCTTGTACTCATTTAAATTGTGAATTGAGTTCTTTTTTATCGCCCTTGCAGTACATCGTTGCCATGTGCTCAGCTCCCCCTCTCTACAAGTCCCCAAGCCCCAAGCATATGGTTGGGGCTGTAAGTCAAATAAGACTATGAGATAAGGGAGGGGGAGCCCCCAAGGAGAATTACGTTTCCTCTACCTGTGTGCAGGGCTTCCAGGTTGCGGCAACGGGGACTGCATGAAGTAGGGGGAAAGGAGCTACCAACTACTTCGACCCAGGGCTAGAGGGGGCGGGACCCGGGGGCCCCACGTGTCCAGCAGGTCCGGAACTCTCTCCTTCCTTGAGAAGGGCTCCGGGCTCGCCACGTGGCAGGCAGAAACCGGACCTGCCCCCGCGGTGGGAGAGCTCCGAAAGCCCTGCGTGTTCAACATGGCCGGGGCTCCCGTCTCCGCAGTAAAAGCAATCATCAAGTGAGCGCACACTCTCACGACCCCACGGCCGTTCGTGCTCCGGCAGCGGCCAATTTGGGACTTAGAGAAAGTGCGCGGATCGGAAGAGACGGAGGTCCCACCTCGGGCTCGCTATCTCCCCCGAGATGGGCCCGAGGGCCACTGGCAGTACCTGAGATATGGGGTACCCCCGCGCACAGGGTAAAATGCCTGAGGTACTCGCCCTTCTCCGCAGGGAGAGCTCCGAAGGCACCACGCGTCCGGCGGGGCCGGACCTCCCTCTCCTCAGAGGAGAGCTCCGGGCCCGCCACGTGGCATACAGAAGCCGGACCTCCCCCTCCGCGGGAGAGAGGTCCGAAGACGCCACGCGTCCAGCGCGGCCGGACCTCCCTCTCCGCAGAGGAGAGCTCCGGGCCCGCCACGTGGCATACAGAAACTGGACCTCCCCCTCCACGGGGAGAGGTCCGGAGGCTCCACGTGCCCCGCAGGCCGGACCCTTCTCGCCTCAGAGAAGGGCTCCGGACCCGCCACGTGGCCAGAAGAACGGTGCTGCCTGCCCCCGAGCGGTAGGCGGCGGGCGTAAAGGCGCCCCACACCTTGCCCGTACAAGGTATTCAAGGCCCGCGTCTTCCCAAGACGCGGAAACGCGGAGCACGCGTCTGTCAGGTGTCGTTGCGCCCAGTCGCATCACAGACTGGCGCGCGGTGTCAGAACCTGCCAGCTAATAAACGCCGCGACAAGACATCCCATGCCGCCTGCGCCGTCATCAACCACTACGACTAGCATGCGGCATGGGCAGGGCGGCAAGATGAAGACTCAGAAGCCAGCCAAGACCGAGCTGGGCCGGTCAAGGCGACGGGGAAGTAGTTGGCCATGACAGCCTCATCCCCTCCTGCGGCAAGTACGGCGGTGGAGTAGATTTGGAGGAACTCCGCCGGGTTGACGCTACCGTCGTACTTCTCGGGCAGGTGCGGCCGGAACTTGCGCGGCCACCTCGTGAAGCGAAGGTGGGGTGCAAGGGCCGCACATCCTGCTCCTGCTGCTGCAGGTATTGGCGCTGCGAACGCTTGGTTCACACTTGGCCCCGTGTACCCCGGCATGGGCAAGGCTGTACCATAGACCGGGGGCGCTGCTTGCGGCGCATATGGTTGTGGCATATGCTGCGCGGCGTATGCCTGAGGAAGGACTCGTGTGGTGAAGATCTGCCCTCCAGGTTGTGTCGAGGCCGACGTCATGCTGTCGCCAGCCTCATGGTTGCGACGCCTTTCTCGACGTCGCTCGAGGTACACCCGGGCATCCTGGCCCAAGTGGCACCGTTCCAGCTCCCTTCTCAGGTCTGTTGACGGGAGCCTGGAGGAGCTGGAATCCGCCGTTTTCCCGTCAACCGTTGGCGTGCGCGTCAGCGACACAGCCGGTTGACCAAGGCGTCGCTCTCGCCAAAACCGAGGGTTCGCGGCGGCGACGACGAGGCGGTCCACTTCGCGGACCCACTGTTGGGTCGCTGAATGGGGCGCATCCCCAGCAGGTGGGTTGCGCAGCAGTGCTCTTGCTGCAGCTACCGCACCCCCATGGTGTACGCTCAGCGCTGCAGAAGATCTCACACTGGTCGGAGCCTGCATTGCTGGAGTCGGCGTTGCCGGAGTCGGCTGCTGGCTACCAGCTTGTGCCGACACACTCCGTCCTTAGTCCGTCGACATGTACTCCCCGCTGGTCACGGTTCGCCGTGAACGCGGAGGGGAGAGTTTGCCGCTGAGGGAAGCTTGGTCATCTTCGTCGGCGGAAACTCGTCGCGCAAGGGGAAAAGCCCCCTACCTGGCGCGCCAAATGTCGAAGTGTTCGGTCGACACTTCCCCCGGGCCTGCACTGGGCAGCCCGTGGAGGTTGTTTTTTCGGTGGGGCTAGTCCCTTGCGGAGAGCTTGCGCGGATGGACGAGTTAGTAAGAGCTTGACACGGTGAGTTTTACGTGGTTCAGGCCGCCGGAGCGTAAAACCCTACGTCCACGGCGAGCTATGGAGCTCGCTGTATTGCTTGCTGCTCAGAACCGGAGTCCTGAGCTTGGGGGTGAGTTACAGCTTGGGGGTGAACGGCTAGCGTATGAGTTGCAGAGGTGCGAACCCTTGCTATCGTCGCCTACCCGAGTCTTTTATAGTCCAAGACTCGGGTGGCTTACAAGGGAGCCCGGGACCCGACAGGTGGTCCCGGGGAGATTGTCTATCATCTACCGTATCTGCAGTTATGTCGGTAGTTGTCTCAGGCGAAGGCTTCCGAGTCTCCGTCTTGCTGCCCTGCCCATGCCGCATGCTAGGCGTAGTGGTTAATGACGGCGCGGGCGGCATGGGATGTCTTGTCGCTGCGTTTATTGGCTGGCAGGCTCTGACACTGCACGCCAGTCTGTGATGCGACTGGGCGCAACGGCACCTGACAGAGGTGAGCTCCGTGTCTTCGCGTCTTGGGAAGACGCGGGCCTTGAATACCTTGCACGGGCAAGGTATGGGGCGTCTTTACGCCCGCTGCCTATCGCTCGGGGGCAGGCAGCGCCATTCTGCTGGCCACGTGGCGGGCCCGGGGCCCTCCTCAGAGGAGAGGGGGGGGTCCGGCCCTGCGGGACACGTGGAGCCTTCGGACCTCTCCCCGCGGAGGGGGAGGTTCGGCTTCTGTCGGCCACGTGGCAGGCCCGGAGCTCCTCTCTGAGGAGAGGGAGGTCCGCCCCCGCCGGATACGTGGCACCTTCGGACCTCTTTCCCGCGGAGGGGGAGGTCCGGCCTCTGTATGCCACGTGGTGGGCCCGGAGCTCTCCTCTGAGGGGAGGGAGGTCTGGCCCCGCCGGACGTGTGGCGCCTTCGGAGCTCTCCCTGCGGAGAAGGGCGAGTTCCTTAGGCATTTTCCCGTGTGCGCGGGGGTACCCCATATCGCAGGTACCGACACCCTCCTTTCAGAGGCGAGCCCTGATGCCGAACCTCACGCCCTCCATGGGCCTGAGCTCCGATGACTTCCGGACCTCCGCCCGCACAGCTAGGCCGAGCTCCGATGCCAGCCCTCGCTCTCTTCTCATAGATGGGCCCTGATGCCAGACCTCACGCCCTCCGTGGGCCTGAGCTCCGATGACTTCCCGGACCACCCCTCTTCTCAGAGGCGAGCTCCGAAGCAAGACCTCCCTCTTTCACAGGGGCTGAGCTCCGATGCCAGGCTTCACCCTCTCCTCAGAGGGTGAACTCCGAAGCCGTCAAGACCCTGCCAGCACAGGGAGTACTCAAGACAAGAAAGTGCGCGGGTAGGAGAAGGCCCCACCTCGGGCTCTTTACCTCCCCTGAGGTGAGCCCGGGGGCCACTATTGGTACCCTCAATACCGGGTACCCCTACGCACAGGGTAAAACTTCCTTAGGACCTCACTCCCTCTGCAGGGGCGAGGTTTGAAGGCGCCACGTGTCCAGCAGGGCCGGAGCTCCCCTCCCCACGGAGGATAGCTCCGATCCTGCCACGTGGCCCAGAAGGCCGGACCTCACCCCCTCTGTAGGGGCGAGGTCCGAAGGCGCCACGTGTCCAGCGGGGCCGGAGCTCCCCTCCCCTCGGAGGATAGCTCCGGGCCTGCCACGTGGCCTAGGGGGCCGAACCTCGCCCCCTCCGCAAGGGTGAGCTCCGAAGGCGCTACGTGTCCGGCAGGGCCGGGGCTCTCCTCTCCTCAAAGGATAGCTCCGAGCCTACCACGTGGCCTGGAAGACCGGACCTCGCCCCCTCCGCGGGGGTGATGTCCGAAGGCTCCACGTGTCCTGCGGAGCCGGAGCTCCCCCTCTCCTCAGAGGAGAGCTCCGGGTCCGACACGTGGCCAGAAGAGCAGTGCAGCCGCCCGGCGCGGTAGGCAGCGGGAGTAAAGGCGCTCCATGCATTTACCGTACAAAGCATTCAAGACCCGCGCCTTCCCGAGACGAAGAGGCGCAGCGCATGCCTGTCAGGAGGCGCTGTGACAAGTCACAGTCAGGATAAGCGTACAGTGTCTGAAGCTGCAGGCCATTGAAGGCAGCGACAAGACCGGACAAGACATGCCCTGCCGCCCCTGCCATCGCCAACGACTACACGCTACACTTAGCCTGCGGCATGGGCAGGGCGGCAGGACGAGGACTTCGACGCCACCGCCAAGACATAATAGCTGGTAGGAAATCACCCCGGGGCCACCTGTCGGGTCCCGGGCCCACCTTGTAAGCCGCTCGAGCCTTGGACTATAAAAGGCTCGGGTAGGCAACGTCAGCAAGGGTTGGCACTCCAGCCATCCACAACCTTAGGTTCGAACTCTGTGAACTCACATCCTAGGCATCACTCACCCTCAAGCTCAGGACTCCGGTTCTGAGCAACAAGCAATACAGCGAGCACCTCTGCTCACCATGGACGTAGGGTTTTATGCTCCGGCGGCCCGAATCACGTAAAACTCGCCGTGTCAAGCTTCTCCCTCACTCGTCCCTAATGCTGAAGCTCTCCGCAAGCGACTAGACCCTCCGAAAAAGAATCTCCACGGGCTGCCCAGAGCAGGTCCGGGGGAAGTGTCGACCACACACTTCGACATTTGGCGCGCTAGGAAGGGGGCTTTTCCCTTGCGTGACGAGATTCTGCCGATGAAGATGACGAAGCTTCCTTCAGCGGCAAGCTCTCCTCCCCCGCGTTCACGACCGACCGTGACTAGCGGGGAATACGTGTCGACACACTCTGGACGGAGTGTGTCGGCACAAGCTGGAAGCCAGCAGCCGACTCCGGCAACGCCGACTCTGGCAACGCAGGCTCCAGCGAGCGTCAGATCTTCTGCAGCGCTGAGCGTCCCCCACGGGGGCTCGCTAGCTGCAGAAAGAGCGCTACTGCGCAATCCACCTGCTGGGGACGCGCCTCAGCCAGCGACCCAGCAGTGGATTCGCGAAGTAGACCGTCTCGTCGTCGCCGCCGCAAACCCTCGACTTCGGCGGGGACGACGTTCCGGCCAACCGGCTGTGTCACTGACGCGCACGCCAACGGTTGACGGACAGACGGCGGATTCCAGCTCCACCAGGCTCCCGTCGACGGACCTGAGGACAGAGCTGGAACGATGCCACTTGGGCCAAGATGCCCGAGTGTTCCTCGAGCGACAACGAGAAAGGCGTCGCAGCCAAGAGGCCGGCGACAGCATGACGTGTGCCTCGACCCTGCCTGAGGCGGAGACTTTCGCCACACGATCTCTGCCCCAGGTATACGCCACGCAGCATATGCCACAGCCATATGCCCTGCAAACGGCGCCCCCGGTCTATGGCGCAGCCTTGCCCATACCGGGGTACACAGTGCCAGCAGCGAACCAAGCGTTCGCGGCACCAACGCCTGCAGCAATAGGAGCAGGTTGTGCGGCCCTGGCGCCCCACCTTCGCTTTGCAAGGTGGCCGCGCAAGTTTCGGCCGCACCTGCCCGAAAAGTACGACGGCAGCGTCAACCCGGCGGAGTTCCTCCAGATCTACTCCACCGCCGTCCTTGCTGCAGGAGGGGATGAGGCCGTCATGGCCAACTACTTCCCCGTCGCCTTGACCGGCCCAGCCCGGTCTTGGCTCATGAACCTCCCCCAGGGTTCCATAACCTCCTGGGGAGAGCTCTGCCGGCAGTTCACCGCCAACTTCAGCAGTTCCTACACCCGGCCTGGCACGGAGCTCGACCTCCACGCCATCCAGCAACAACTGGGAGAATCTCTGCGCTCCTTCATCCAGCGGTTCTCCCAAGTACGCAACACCATCCCCCACATCCCGAATGCATCAGCGGTGGTCGCGTTGCGATAAGGTGTGAGGGACAAGAAGATGCTCGAGAAGTTGGCCACCAGGGAGGTGCAAGACATCTCGGAGCTCTTCAGCCTGGCGGACAAGTGCGCCAGAGCAGAAGACGGGCATCATTGGCACTCACTGCCAGCCTCCGAAGGCGGAAGACAGCCCGAAGACGTCGGAGTTCAAGCTGAGCTCCCGACCACGTCAGCCAGTCAAGAGCCAAGCACCGACTGACTTCGTGGTCAAGTGGACGCCACCACCAAGCATCCCAGGGGGGGCCCTGCTTCACCGAGCCCCACTGAACGTTCTACCTCGACGGCGTGCTGCTCCTCATGCCAACGGGGGAGCGGTTTGGGTACCCTGGACCTGTGCCATGTACCGCGCGCCGACGACACCGTCGCCAACAACCTGACAGCGAAGGTCTCCGCCGGAGCCCCAGAGCTCCAAGGAGCCTTCGAAGGGATGTTGCTGCGACTCACAGCCCGGAGTGCCGACCGGGCGAAGGGGGCAAGACCAGCACCTCGAAGCTGGCGGTCCCGGTGGCCATGCAGCCATGGAGCCAGCCAAAGGATCGTATGTGCCTTGGGGACTCCGTGCTACCCAGCGCCCAAGATCCAGAAGCTCAAGTAGTCCCGATGCATGGACCACGGAGGACCGGGACTCCTTGAAGGACATCCTTCCTGATGAAAGTGCATTCGCTGAACGGATTGTGCGGATGGCTAAGTGTTACGCGCTGGTATCTTTACTGGCATGGCGCCACGGCATCCTATTGCGGTGCATAACCTAGGAGGAATGCTGCGACCAGCTCGCTGTAGTCCACGGAGGCGAGTGCTGGGAACTCTCATCGTCCCGCACGCTGGTCGGTTAAGCCGTACGGCATGGCTCCTACTGACCGAGACCCGCCTGGACGCCGTCAAACCGGTTAGGAGATGCAATGCATGCCAGGTCCACGCCGAGCAGACCCACACAACCGGTGCAGAAGCCGCACCCAGAGCCGTCGGGGGATACCGGCTCCTCTATGTCGAGGGCCAGCCGGACTTCCCAGGGCCAGGTCACGGGAATTACCCTTCTACATGGTATGCAGGGCCGAAGCCATGCTTCCCCCTGAGATCGCCATGGGGGTCCCCCCTTGTCCGAGCGTACGACGAAGCCACGCATGACCCGCTCTGCGTGAGGACATCTACCTCGTCATCGAGGCAAGATGGCAAGCCACGCTCCGGATCGCACGGAACCGGCGGGCCCCAGCGCTACCACCGCCGTTCCATGCATGGGAGCCCAGGACAGGCGCTCCGACGCTACCCCAGTAAGTTCACCATGCTTACTTAGGTGTTTATTTAAATTACGCATTAATTTATATGATCACCTCCCCACGATCTAGACAGTGTACATCCATTGTACCCTCGGTTCCCCTTTCCTGCTCTCATGCATAGTCGATATTTGCCATCCTGCCGAAGGCGGTAGTGCTTGGGGTACCTGCCAGAGGCCCGGGGACCTTTTGGACCTCCCCCTGTAAGTGTCAAAGTGTGCGGTCGACACTTCCCCCTGGCCTGCACTGGGCAGCCCGCGGAGGTTCTTTTTTCGAAGGGGCTAGTTCCTAGCGGAGAGCTTGCGCAGATGGATGAGTTATTGAGAGCTTGACACGGCGAGTTTTACGTGGTTCAGGCCGCCGGAGCGTAAAACCCTACGTCCACGGTGAGCTATGGAGCTCGCTGTATTGCTTGCTGCTCAGGGCCGGGGGCCTGAGCTTGGGAGTGAGTTACAGCTTGAGAGTGTATGGCTAGCGTATGAGTTGCAAAATGCGAACCCTTGCTATCGACGCCTACCCGAGCCTTTTATAGTCCAAGACTCGGGCGGCTTACAAGGGGAGTCGGGACCCGACAGGTGGTCCCGGGAAGATTGTCTATTATCTACCGTATCTGCAGTTATGCCGGTGGTTGTCTCTGGCCGAAGGCTTCTGAGTCTTCATCTTGCCGCACTGCCCATGCCGCATGCCAGTCGTAGTGGTTGATGACGGCGCAGGCGGCATGGGATGTCTTGTCGCGGCGTTTATGAGCTGGCAGGTTCTGACACCGCGCGCCAGTCTGTGATGCGACTGGGCGCAACGGCACCTGACAGACGCGTGCTCCGCGTTTCCGCGTCTTGGGAAAACGCGGGCCTTGAATACCTTGTACGGGCAAGGTGTGGGGCGCCTTTACGCCCGCTGCCTACCGCTCGGGGGCAGGCAGCACCGTTCTTCTGGCCACGTGGTGGGTCCGGAGCCCTTCTCTGAGGCGAGAAGGGTCCGGCCTGCGGGGTACGTGGAGCCTCCGGACCTCTCCCCGCGGAGGGGAAGGTCCAGCTTCTGTATGCCACGTGGCGAGCCCGGAGCTCTCCTCTGCGGAGAGGGAGGTCCGGCCCCGCTGGACGCGTGGCGTCTTCGGACCTCTCTCCCGCGGAGGGGGAGGTCCGGCTTCTGTATGCCACGTGGCAGGCCCGGAGCTCTCCTCTGAGGAGAGGGAGGTCCGGCCCCACCCGACGCGTGGCGCCTTCGGAGCTCTCCCTGCGGAGAAGGGCGAGTACCTTAGGCATTTTACCCTGTGCGCGGGGGTACCCCATATCTCAGGTACCAACAGTGGCCCCCGGGCCCATCTCGGGGGAGATAGCGAGCCCGAGGTGGGACCTCCGTCTTTTCCGATCCGCGCACTTTCTCTATGTCCCGAATTGACCGCTGCCGGAGCACGAACGGCCGCGGGGTCGTGAGAGCGTGCGCTCACTTGATGATTGCTTTTACTGCGGCGGTTCCCAAGGCTGCCACTTCTGCATGTTGCGGCGCTTTCTTCAGGAACCGCCGAAGTGCCTTGCCGGCTCATCTTCTTAGGAGACTGACTCCTTGCCCCCACCGCTTCAGTTAGGTGGCTTGGGCCCACCCGTCATCGGCATTTGGTCTAGGAACCGAAGCGGTTGCCGGTGCGGGATATTCGAAGAGTTCCAAATCGCTTGGAATTGCACCGGGAAGCTTTTTAGAGGGGGTCTTACCCACATTGCAGCTTCCCTTCGCACTTCTCAGCGTTTCTTCTTGGACTCTTGTGATTTTGCTCTCTTGCTTTTTGAGTTCTCCCTTGCCATGGCTTCCAACCCGCTGCCAGAGAAGAAACGCGCTCGATCTCCTCCAGCAACGGCGTCGGCGCCAAGTCGGGATTCTGGGGTGCCTGACACTCCCTCCGGTGGCAACTCGAAGAGGCCCCGGGTTGACGCGCTGGGGGAAGCTTCTGGGGCGTCCCCTGTTCCGCCAGTCCAAGCGACTGCGGAGCAGCCGTCAGTGACGATAGCGGGCTCTGGGAGTCCTACCCTGGCTCGGAAGTCGGGGTTCAGAGCTCGCTGGAGTGTCCGCGCTTCCCGGCCTTCTCCGTCTTGCGGGGAATCTGTGCCGCAGCGTTCGGAGCCAGGGGCAACTGCCGCGGCCCCCAGGCCAGCGCGAACTTCTCCTGTTCCGGTGTGCCCGGACTCCGCGGCGGCGTCGTCTCTTCCTGCCGAGACGGCCACCGCGGCCCCCAAGCCGGCGCAGGTCGACCCTGCACTAGGCGGCCCGGCCTTTTCTCCAGCACCGCCTTCCCCGGTTCGCCCCTCTCCTCAGATCAAGGAGCCAGAAGCTGAAGAGAGCCCGGCAGGCCTGGCTGCCAGAGCCTCGGAGCCAGCTTCACCTGATCAGCGTCTCGTCTCAGTTGCTGGTGCGCCGACTCTTCCTGAGGAAGAGGTAATGGAGGAGGTCGGGGGGACTGCCCCGGCCTCTGTTGCTCCATTGCCTCTGGCGGATGCCTTCGCGCTTGCCGAGACAAGCGTTCGGCAGGTCTTGGCTGCATTAGGGCGCGAGCGGGAGGAGTATACGGTTGAACGGGATCGCCTCCTCACCTGGGGGAACCTTTTGCGGGAGAGGACCGCGAAGGTTAAGAGTGAGCTCGACTCCAGGCAGGAGTTGCTCGACTTCAGGGAAGCGCTCGTCGACCGGATGAAGCGGGCTGTTGACCGCATGGACACCCAATCGCGGCGGATCAACAGGGAGGCCCTGGAGGCACACACCCGGGCCGAAGAGAGCCTCTCTGCTGCTGTGGAAATACGGCAGCGGTTGGAGCGCCGTGAACTCGCCGTTGAGGAGCGGGAGCGTTCCGTGGCAGCTGAGGCAGAGAGGGTCGCCGCACAGCTGGCCGCGGGCGAGGATGACCTCCGAGCTCGGATGGAGGAGCTGGAGATTCTGAAGGCAGACCTCGACTTGAGGGAGGAACAGGTCTCCCATGATCGCGGGGCGGTCTTGGACCGGGAGTTGACCGCCGGCTTCAAGGCCGCTGATTTGGAGCGGATAGCCAAGACTCTCCACCTTCTGGAGAGTTCCCTGGCGGCCAAGGAGAAGGAATTCTCCGAGAGGAACCTGGAGGCTCTGCAGGCGGCCCGCCGCGAGGTGGAGGAGCTCTCAGCCTTGCGGTCCTCCGAGGCTCTTGCGGTCTCAAGCTTCGTGGATCGAGCGGGGTCCGCCCTGATCCCTCTTGGCTTCAGTCCGGTGAGGGCCGTGACTCCCGCATTGAAGGTGGCAGAGGTGATCCCTGCGTTGGAGTCGATCGGCGCCAAGCTGGACAGACTCGACTCGGTGGTCGCCAGCGAGCTTGAGGCCGAGGGCCGCGGCTTAGCTTTAGAGGTCGCCTCGCATGTGCTGGCATGCTTCAAGAGCCGCGACCCCTCTTTTTCGCTAGAGCCAGCGAGAGAGGGCCCAGCCGCAGAGCGGGAGGAAGCTGCCAGGGCTGAAGTCGAGGATGTGGCCGCCCTTGTAGCTGCAAGGTTCCGGCGAGAGCCGGGAGGTCCTTAGGACTTGTTTCTCCCTTTTTATCGAGTCTGTAGTCCAGCTCATGGAGCCTTGCTTAATTTGACTCTCTTGGATACTTGTGTCTGTGATGCTTTTTCACTCCTTCTTGGCTTTGCCTGGCTGAGTCCTTAGCTCCGCAAGGTACTCAGAGGCCATTTCCAATCTCGGAGCTTCGCACAGACACCCTCCCCGGGTCCTAACCGTGTTAGGGGCCCCCGGAGGTCTCCGAACCTCGCCCTATGGGGGGCTCCAAATCTGCCTGCCACGTGGCGGGTCCGGAGCTCCTCCTCAAGAGACAGGAGCTCCGGCCATGTTGGACACGTAGGGCTTTTGGAGCCCTCCCACTGAGGGGGGAGGTCCGGTTCCTGCCTGCCACGTGGCGAGCCCGGAGCCCTCCTCAAGGAAGGAGAGAGTTCCGGGCCCGCTGGACACGTGGGGCCCCCGGGCCCCACCCCTGCTGGAGGGGCAGGTCCCGGTCCTTCCAGTCCCAGGCCGGAGTAGCTGGTAGCTCCTTTCCCCCCGCTTCATGCAGTCCCTGTTGCCGTAACCTGGAGGTCCTGCACACAGTCAGAGGAAACGTAATTCTCCTCGGGGGGTCCTCCCCTCCCGTCTCCTAGTCTTATCCGTCTTATGGTCCTGACCCGCTATACGGGGCTTGGACAATTCTGTGCACGAGGCGCCAGAGCTCCGGCTCCCTCCGAGGTCCGGGTACGGCCGTCCGATCCCTAGTACCGGGCCATGCACTGGGGAAGCACAGTGCACGCGCTTTGGGTTCATGACCAGACAAAGCGGACGTACTCCCCTGGACCTCCGGAGGGCAGGATGCGCATGCTTTGGGCTCTGGGCCGGCTAAGCTGGATACGCACCCTGGACCCCCCATGCACAACGCTGGCCTTTCCTGGAGGTAACCAACTGGCACCGCAACACCTGACTGGGGGAGGCCCGAGAGACTGACTCGGCCATCGGCAGGTGCCTCAAGCGCAGCCGCCTTCGGTAGGATAGCAAATGCCGACTATGGATGAGTGCAGGAGAGGGGGAGCTAGATGTACGATGAACATACAGAGATAGTGCGATCATAAAAATTAATGCATAATTTAAATGAGCGCATGAGAGAGAGCTAAGTAGAACAGGTCTCTGTATTCGTGCCCATGGGTGGAATTCTGGCTGTACATGGGGGCAATGTTCCACCTCGTCTACAAGGGAAGCAAGACTCTACGCGCTTAGGGTCGGAACCAGGCTAAACTGGACGTAGTCCTGTACCGTCCCTTGAGACTTAGCTACCCCAAGCTCTGTTCCTAAATTCTATGGGGTCTATTACAGAAGTGAATAACCCTGTTCTACCGATGCTCAGTAAGTAGGACTTACAGTGTTGCTTCATGGCAAGGATTTTTTGGGAATGGATCCCACTCTCGGTTGAAAGGCATGTGTACCTGGGGCCGCAGCTTTCATGATTCGGAAGGGACCTTCCCTGCTGGGGGAGAGCTTATGGGTCCTTCTTGGAATATAGCGTGCCGCTTCACCAGGTTGCCATCTTGCGGGCCCCCGTCGCGTTTGGTTCTTTGGCGGTAGTGCTTAGAGCATTAGCCGAGACCGTGCGTTGTGGGGTGTTCCCTGCAAGCCGAGTCTTGTTGAGGTTGTTATCTTCACGCTGGATCAGGTCCTGCGCGGCTTCTCTCGGGGGCCCCCGGGGAGTTCTCCCCTTCTGGCTAAGGCCTTCAAGGGGTAGGTGGACCCGGGCTCGCCTTGGATGACCTAAGGCGTCTTCCCCTTCTGGCAAGGCCTTCAAGGGGTTGACGGACCTTAGGCGGCCCCCGAGAGGTATGTTCGAGGCACGGAGGCGTGCCGTAGTTGGCTAACGCCCTGGCCCGTCACCGTCGGAACTGGAGTCCTCACCGTCATGCACTGTCTTTATGACACGCTGAGGCTCCTGGAACCCCACCTGGTGGGCAGCGGTGACTGGGGCATCGGCCTTCTGTTTGCCGTCCCTCTGAGGGTAGGGCGGTGCTTCAGCCCTCTGCTGTCTTCCATTGCGGAAGCGCTCTGTGAGCCTCTGGATCTCCCAGCACTCGGCAGCAGTATGGTTGCAGGTGCCATGCACGGGGCATAGCCCGCATTGGCCACTGTCTGGGGCCGGTGATTGCCGCTGCCTCTTGTCGGGGCGTGGCCCCCGAGCTCCACTGGTCGTCGCAGCTGCGGCGACGGGGGCCGTGAATGGTGACTTCATCTTTCCACTCCCCCGGTTCTTGGTCTTCTTGCCACCCCCATAGGCAGCAGCACCGGACCCAGGCTGCCCTCCTGACTCGGAGGTCGGCAGTGCGTGCCAGTTCCGCCCTTCAGCCGCTCTGGCGTACTTGTCCGCCAGGCTAAAGAGCTCCGGAGACGTCGCGGACCTCTCTGGTCGCGAGCTTCTCAAGCATTTTCTCGTCCCGGACACCCTGTCGGAATGCCACCACCACAGAGGCACTTTGGATATGCGGGATGGTGTTGCGTACCTGAGAGAACCGCTGGATGAAGGAACGCAGCGACTCCCCAGGTTGTTGCTTGACGGCGTGGAGGTCAAGCTCCGTGCCGGGACAGGTGTAGGAGCTGCCGAAGTTGGCGACGAACTGCCGGCAGAGCTCACCCCAGGAGGTTATGGACCCCTGAGGTAGATTCATGAGCCAAGACCGGGCTGGGCCGGTCAAGGCGAAGGGGAAGTAGTTGGCCATGACAGCCTCGTCCCCTCCTGCAGCAAGTACGGCGGTGGAGTAGATCTGGAGGAACTCCGCTGCGTTGACGCTGCCGTCATACTTCTCGGGCAGGTGCGGGCGAAACTTGCGTGGCCACCTTGCGAAGCGAAGGTGGGGTGCAAGGGCTGCACATCCTGCACCTGCTGCTGCAGGTACTGGCGCTGCGAACATGTGGTTCGCACCTGGCACCGCGTATCCCGGCATGGGCAAGGCTGCACCATAGACCGGGGCCGCTACTTGCGGCGCATATGGTGGTGACTTATGCTGCGCAGCATATGCCTGAGGCGGGGCTCGCATGGCGAAGACCTGCCCTTCTGGTTGTGTCGAGGCCGACGACATGCTGTCGCCTGCCTCATGGTTGCGACGCCTTTCTTGGCGTTGCTCGAGGTACACCCGGGCGTCCTGCCCCAAGTGGCACCGTTCCAGTTCCCTTCGCAGGTCCATCGACAGGAGCCTGGAGGAGCTGGAATCCGCCTGTCGGTACCCTCGATATGGTGTACCCCCGCACACAGGGGAAAATGCCTAAGGATCTCGCCCTTCTCCGGAGGGAGAGCTCCGAAGGCGCCACGCGTCCAGCGGGGCCGGACCTCCCTCTCCTCAGAGGATAGCTCCGGGCCCACCACGTGGCATACAGAAGCCGGACCTCCTCCTCCGCCGGAGAAAGGTCCGAAGACGCCATGCGTCCAGCAGGGGCCAGACCTCCCTCTCCTCAGAGGAGAGCTCCGGGCCCGCCACGTGGCATATAGAAGCTGGACCTGCCCCTCCGCGGGGAGAGGTCCGGAGGCTCCACGTGCCCCGCAGGCCGGACCCTTCTCTCCTCAGAGAAGGGCTCCGGACCTGCCACGTGGCCAGAAGAACGGTGCTGCCTGCCCCCGAGCGGTAGGCAGCGGGCGTAAAGGCGCCCCACACCTTGCCTGTACAAGGTATTCAAGGCCCGCGTCTTCCCAAGACGCGGAAACGCGGAGCACACGTCTGTCAGGTGCCGTTGTGCCCAGTCGCATCACAGACTGGCGCGCGGTGTCAGAACCTGCCAGCCACTAAATGCCGCGACAAGACATCCCATGCCGCCTGCGCCATCATCAACCACTACGACTAGCATGCGGCATGGGCAGGGCGGCAGGATGAAGACTCAGAAGCCTTCGACCAGAGACAGCTACCAGCATAACTGCAGATACGGTAGATAATAGACAATCTTCCCGGGACCACCTGTCGGGTCCTGGCTCCCCTTGTAAGCCGCCCGAGTCTTGGACTATAAAAGGCTCGGGTAGGCATCGATAGCAAGGGTTCGCATTTTGCAACTCATACGCGAGCCATACGCCCTCAAGCTGTAACACACCTCCAAGCTCAGGCCCTCGGCCCTGAGCAGCAAGCAATACAGCGAGCTCCATAGCTCGCCGTGGACGTAGGGTTTTACGCTCCGGCGGCCTGAACCACGTAAAACTCGCCGTGTCAAGCTCTCCCTAACTCGTCCATATGCGCAAGCTCTCCGCTAGGAACTAGCCCCTCCGAAAAAAGAACCTCCGCGGGCTGCCCAGTGCAGGCCCGGGGCAAGTGTCGATCGCACACTTCGACATTTGGCGCGCCAGGTAGGGGGCTTCTCCCCTAGCACGACGAGTTCCTGCCGACGAAGATGACCAAGCTTCCTTCAGCGGCGAACTCTCCCCCCTCGCCTCAGCGGCAAACCGCGACCAGGGGGGAGTACATGTCGACACACTCGGGACGGAGTGTGTCGGTACAAGCTGGGAGCCAGCAACCGGCTCTGGCAGCGCCGACCCCGGCAATGCAGGCTCCAACCAGCATCAGGCCTTCAGTAGCGCCGGGCGTACCCGGTGGGGGTGCGCTAGCAGCAGCAAGGGCGCTACTGCACAATCCGCCTGCTGGGGACGCGCCTCAGGCGGCGACCCAGCAGTGGATTCGCGAGGTGGACCGTCTCGTCGTCACCGCCGCAAACCCTCGACTTCGACGGGGACGACGCTCCGGCCAACCGGCTGTGTCGCTGATGCGCGCGCCAACGGTTGACGGGCAGATGGCGGACTCCAGCTCCACCAGGCTTCTATCGACAGATCTGAGGGCAGAGCTGGAGCGAAGCCGCTTGGGCCAAGATGCCCGAGTGTTCCTCGAGCAACGTCAAGAAAGGCGTCGCATCCAAGAGGCTGGCGACAGCATGACGTCGGCCTCAACCCAGCCTGAAGGGCAGATCTTCGCCACACGAGCTCTGCCCCAGGCGTACGCCACGCAGAATATGCCACAGTCATATGTCCTGCAAACGGTGCCCCCGGCCTATGGCGCAGCCTTGCCCATACAGGGGTACACTGTGCCAGGCGCGAACCAAGCGTTCGCGGCACCAATACCTGCACTGGGAGCCAGCAACCGGCTCTGGCAGCGCCGACCCCAACAATGCAGGCTCCGACCAGTGTCAGGTCTTCAGTAGCGCTGGACGTACCCGGTGGGGGTGCGCTAGCCGCAGCAAGAGCGCTACTGCACAATCCACCTGCTGGGGACGCGCCTCAGGCAGCAACCCAGCAGTGGATTCGCGAGGTAGACCGTCTCGTCGTCGCCGCCGCAAACCCTCGACTTCAGCGGGGACGACGCTCCGGCCAACCGGCTGTGCTGCTGATGCGCACACCAATGGTTGACGAGCAGACGGCAGATTCCAGCTCTACCAGGCCCCAGTCGACAGATCTGAGGACAGAGCTGGAACGGTGTCACTTGGGCCAGGATACCCGGGTGTACCTCGAGCGACGTCAAGAAAGTCGTCGCACTCAAGAGGCTGGCGACAACATGACGTCGGCCTCGACCCTGCCTGAAGGGCGGACCTTCACCACGCGGGCTCTGCCCTAGGCGTACGCCGCACAGCATAAGCCACAACCATGTGCTCTGCAAGCGGCGTCCCCGGCCTATGTCGCAACCTTGCCCATACCGGGGTACACTGTGTCAGGCGCAACCAAGTGTTCGCGGCACCAATACCTGCACTGGGAGCCAGCAACCGGCTCTGGCAGCGCCGACCCCGGCAATGCAGGCTCCGACCAGTGTCAGGTCTTCAGTAGAGCTGGACGTACCCGGCGGGGGTGCGCCAGCCGCAGCAAGAGCGCTACCGCACGATCCGCCTGTTGGGGACGCGCCTCAGGCAGCGACCCAGCAGTGGATTCGCGAGATAGACAGGAGCAGGATGTACGGCCCTGGAGCCCCACCTCCGCTTCATGAGGTGGCCGCGCAAGTTTCGGCCGCACCTGCCCGAGAAGTACGACGGCAGCGTCAACCCGGCGGGGTTCCTCCAGATCTACTCCACCGCCGTACTTGCCGCAGGAGGGGATGAGGCCGTCATGGCCAATCTACTTCCCCGTCGCCTTGACCGGCCCGACCCGGTCATGGCTAATGAACCTCCCTCGGGGTTCCATAACTTCCTGGGGAGAGCTCTGCCGGCAGTTCATCGCCAACTTCTGCAGCTCCTACACCCGTCCCGGCACGGAGCTTGACCTCCAAGCCATCAAGCAACAACCTGGGGAGTCGCTGCGCTCCTCTATCCAGCGGTTCTCCCAGGTACGCAACACCATTCCACATATTCAAAGTGCTTCTGTGGTGGCGGCACTTCGACAGTGTCCAGGACAAGAAGATGCTTGAGAGGCTTGCAACCAGAGAGGTCTGCGATGCCTCCGAGCCCTTCAGACTGGCGGACAAGTGCGCCAGAGCAGCCGGAGGGCGGAGCTGGAACTCACTGCCAGCTTCCGAAGCCGGAAGACAGCCCGAAGACGGCGGAGTTCAAGCTGAGCTCCCGACCACGTCAGACAGCCAAGAGCCAAGCACTGGCTGACTTCGTGGCTGAGTGGACGCCAACGAAGGCTGACCCAGGGGGCCGCGAAGACGGGGAACCAAAGTACCGAGCTCCGGTCTTCACCGGGCCTCACTGGACGCTCTTCTTCGACGGCTCCTCGCGAAAGCAGGGGGCCGGTGCCGGCGTACTTCTTCTCATGCCATCGGGGGAGCAGTTTGGGTACATGGTGCGTCTCAAATCCAAGGCAACGAACAACTTGGCAGAGTATGAAGCATTCATCTTTGGCCTAAAAGACAGTCCTGTCTTTGAGCGCTCGCCAGCTGTTGGCACAGGGCGACTCCCAGCTAGTTATCAAGCAAGTTAAGGGTGAATGCTCCTACAAAGACCCACAACTAGCTGCTTATCTGCTCCACGTGCGGATGTTGGAGAATGAATTCCTCGCCTTGGACCTGCGCCATGTACCGCGCACTGGCACGGCCGCAGCGGACAACCTCTCAACGAAGACCTCCATCGGAGCCCCCGCGCACGAAGGAGTCTTCGAGAGGTCGTTGCTGCGGTCCACAGCCCGGCCCGCCGAGCTGGGCGAAGGGGGCTGAACCAGTGCCATGAAGCTAGGCAGTCCCGGCGGCCCTGGATGCCGCCAAAGGATCGTAAGAGTCACTGGGGACTCCGTGCAACCCAGCGCTCGAGATCCAGAAGCTCAAGTAGCCCCGATGCATGGACCACGGAGGTCCGGGACTCCTTGAAGGACATCCTTCCTGATGAACATGCATCCGCTGAACGGGTGGTGCGGTGGCTAAGTGCTACGCGCTGGTATCTTTACTGGCGTGGCGGCACGACATCCTATTGCGGTGCATAACCCAGGAGGAAGGCTGCGACTAGCTCGCAGTAGTCCAAGGAGGCGAGTGCTGGGAACGCTCATCGTCCTGCACGTTGGTCAGATAAGCCACCCGGCATGGCTCCTACTGACCGAGAGCCACCTGGACGCCGTCAAACTGGTTAGGGATGCAATGCGTGCCAAGTCCACGCCAAGCAGACCCACACAACCGGTGCAGACGCGCACCCAGAGCCGTCGGGGGATACCGGCTCCTCCATGTTGAGGGCCAGCCGGACTTCCCAGGGCCGGGTCACGGGAACTACCCTTCCACATGGTATGCAGGGCCGAAGCCATGCTTCCCCCTGATATAGCCATGGAGGGTCCCCCCGTGTCCGGCGTACGACGAAGCCACGCATGACCCGCTCTGCGTGAAGACAGGCGCTCCGACGCCACCCCAGTAAGTTCACCATGCTTACTTAGGTGTTTATTTATTACGCATTAATTTATATGAACACCTCCCCACGCTCTAGACAGTGTGCGTCCATTGTACACTCGGTTGCTCTTTCCTGCTCTCATGCATAGTCGATATTTGCCGTCCTGCCGAAGGCGGTAGTGCTTGGGGTACCTGCCAGAGGCCCGGTGGCCTTCTGGGTCTCCCCCTGTAAGGGTACTGTACCGCCAGTTGGTCTCCTCTGAGAAAAGACCTATGCTAAACCGGGGGGTCAGGAGCCTTGCTTTGCCCAGTCTTGCACCCAAAGCATGCACACTCTGCCCCCCGGCGCTGCGGTCTGAGTACCAGGGGGCCGGACGGTTACACCCTGACTGGGGCTAGGGCCAGACCTCCGGGACCAAGTGCACTGGATTACCCAGGCCCCGTATTCCGGCCTGGGACAGTAAGCCAAATGAGACTAAGGGACAGGAAAGGGGGGACCGCTGAGCAGTTCCGGACCTCCGCCCCCACAGCTAGGCCGAGCTCCGATGCCAGCCCTCGCCCTCCTTTCAGAGGCGAGCGCTGATGCCGAACCTCACGCCCTTCGTTGCCCTGAGGTCTGATGACTGCCGGACTCCGCCTCCACAGCCAGGACGAGCTCCGAGGCCAGCCCTCGCCCTCCTTTCAGAGGTGAGCGCTGATGCCGGACCTCACACCCTTCGCTGGCCTGAGCTCTGATGACTTCCGGACTCCGCCCCCATAGCCGGGCCGAGCTCCGAGGCCAACCCTCGCCCTCCTTTCAGAGGCGAGCACTGATGCTGGACCTCACGCCCTTCGCTGGCCTAAGCTCCGATGACTTCCGGACTCCGCCCCCACAGCTGGGCCGAGCTCCGATGCCAGCCCTCGCCCTCCTTTCAGAGGCGAGCGCTGATGCCGGACCTCACGCCCTTCGCTGGCCTGAGCTCCGATGACTTCTGGACCTCCGCCCCCACAGCCGGGCCGAGCCCCGATGCCAGGCTTCACCCTCTCCTAAGAGGCTGAACACCGAAGCCGTCAAGATCCTGCCAGCACAGGGAGTACTCAAGACAAGAAAGTGCGCGGATCAGAAGAGACGAAGGTCCCACCTCAGGCTCGCTATCTCCCCCGAGATGGGCCCGGGGGCCACTGTCGGTACCCTCGATATGGGGTACCCCCGCGCACAGGGGAAAATGCCTAAGGATCTCGCCCTTCTCCGCAGGGAGAGCTCCGAAGGCGCCACGCGTCCAGCGGGGCAGGACCTCCCTCTCCTCAGAGGAGAGCTCCGGGCCCACCACGTGGCACACAGAAGCCAGACCTCCTCCTCCGCGGGAGAAAGGTCCGAAGAAGCCACGCGTCCAGCAGGGGCCGGACCTCCCTCTCCTCAGAGGAGAGCTCCGGGCCCGCCACGTGGCATACAGAAGCTGGACCTTCCCCTCCGCGGGGAGAGGTCCGGAGGCTCCACGTGCCCCTCAGGCCAGACCCTTCTCTCCTCAAAGAAGGGCTCCGGACCCGCCACGTGGCCAGAAGAACGGTGCTGCCTGCCCCCGAGCGGTAGGCAGCGGGCGTAAAGGCGCCCCACACCTTGCCCGTACAAGGTATTCAAGGCCCGTGTCTTCCCAAGACGCGGAAACGCGGAGCACACGTCTGTCAGGTGCCGTTGCGCCCAGTCGCATCACAGACTGGCGCGCGGTGTCAGAACCTGTCAGCCACTAAATGCCGCGACAAGACATCCCATGCCGCCTGCGCCGTCATCAACCACTACGACTAGCATGCGGCATGGGCAGGGCGGCAGGATGAAGACTCAGAAGCCTTCGACCAGAGACAGCTACCGGCATAACTGCAGATACGGTATATAATAGACAATCTTCCCGGGACCACCTGTCGGGTCCCGGCTCCCCTTGTAAGCCGCCCAAGTCTTGGACTATAAAAGGCTCGGGTAGGCGTCGATAGCAAGGGTTCGCATTTTGCAACTCATACGCGAGCCATACGCCCTCAAGCTGTAACACACCTCCAAGCTCAGGCCCCCGGCCCTGAGCAGCAAGCAATAGAGCGAGCTCCATAGCTCGCCGTGGACGTAGGGTTTTACGCTCCGGTGGCCTGAACCACGTAAAACTCGCCGTGTCAAGCTCTCCCTAACTCGTCCATCTGGGCAAGCTCTCCGCTAGGAACTAGCCCCTCCGAAAAAAGAACCTCCGCGGGCTGCCCAGTGCAGGCCCTCCGCGTTTCAGCGTCTTGGGAAAACGCCCGCTGCCTACCGCTCGGGGGCAGGCAGCACCGTTCTTCTGGCCACGTGGCGGGTCCGGAGCCCTTCTCTGAGGCGAGAAGTGTCCGGCCTGCGGGGTACGTGGAGCCTCCGGACCTCTCCCCGCGGAGGGGGAGGTCCAGCTTCTGTATGCCACGTGGCGGGCCCGGAGCTCTCCTCTGCGGAGAGGGAGGTCCGGCCCCGCTGGACGCGTGGCGTCTTCGGACCTCTCTCCCGCGGAGGGGGAGGTCCGGCTTCTGTATGCCACGTGGCGGGCCCGGAGCTCTCCTCTGAGGAGAGGGAGGTCCGGCCCCGCCGGACGCGTGGCGCCTTCGGAGCTCTCCCTGCGGAGAAGGGCGAGTACCTTAGGCATTTTACCCTGTGCGCGGGGGTACCCCATATCTCAGGTACCGACAGTAAGGGTACTGTACCGCCAGTTGGTCTCCTCCAAGAAAAGACCTACGCTAGACCGGGGGGTCAGGAGCCTTGCTTTGCCCGGTCCTGCACCCAAAGCATGCGCACTCTGCCCCGCAGCGCTATGGTCTGAGTACTAGGGGGTCGGACGGTTACACCGTGACTAGGGCTGGGGGCCAGACCTCTGGGACCAAGTGCACTGGATTACCCAAGCCTCGTATTCCGGCCCAGGATGGTAAGCCAAATGAGACTAAGGGACAGGAAAGGGAGGACCTCTGAGCAGTACCGGACCCCACCCCCTCAGCAGGGGTGAGCTCCGAAGCCGGACCTCGTCTCCCTCTTCTCAGAGACGAGTGAGGGGGCCCGATCCCGATCACGGGGCCGTGCCGCCTTGCCCGAGGAATCGCATTGGGTGGTGCCGTGTTATGCGGCACCGAACAGCACACATATAAGGAACACAGTATTACATAAACCAAAGCGGAAGCTTACAACTGTTCTTTGTAAATAATTTACATAAAATAGCTACAGCGGAAGTCTATAAACAGCTCACGATGAATATCTAAGAAGCACTCGAGAAGAGATCCAGCCCGCGGACTCCTCTCGCTAGCAACACGAAGACATGGCAGCGGCTAGGTTCTCCAAGGGTGACATGACTCGGAAGTTTCCGAGTCTCACCGGACAACCTTCATTATAGCGTCGAAGTTTACCTGCAAAACCACTTATATAGCAAGAGTGAGCACAAGGGCTCAGCAAGACTTAACCGTCTCTCCTAAGACATGAAACTCTATATGAAAGTAACCTAAGACATAAGCCTGTCATTTGTGAAAAGACCCGCCTACGAGTTCATCCTTAACATTCAAATTTTAGCCATATTAATAATGACCTTGCGATCAGCAACATTGAAACTTCACAATCAAACAAGAAACGCTTCATTCCAATGTTACTTGCCCCAAGGTAGAAAATAACTTTAGTTAGCGCTATCTCTACTTCACACATGGTTTTCATGCAACTTAACATAATCATAGCAGCAATTATACTTTTGCAAACTGTTTCCACACAAGTTGATTAACTACGTCACAACATGGGAGCAAGCGGTACTCAATAACCGCGAGGGACGGTGATTCGAATCAAACACTACCCGGATAACTCGACACATACGCCCGCCTCTGAAGACCCAACTCTGGCGTCCTTCATTACGTCGTATGTGGCAACCTTTCTCAGGACACTAGACTGTAGAACCGGTCGCGCCTTCTCGGGCTCATAGGTCTAACAAGACGATGTGGTATGCCTCTACAATCCAGTGAACCTGGTACATTGGTTTCCTGGTTCCCATATATCAGTAAGCATCCGGTACACAACTCAATACTTGCTCCTGGACGCGGCATACGCATCGGTCCTTAACCGACACAGGCATAGCTACTCGACCAAGACCTCATCTTGTCGCAGCCTAACCCCTCTGCCCGGTCTCATCTTTAGAAATGTAAAGTTTAGTTTGCTTCCTATCCCAACCACACTTATGATATTCTGAACTATAGCTCGCGAGTAGTTTCCAACTACTCGTCTTCTACCGGATGCCCTAGTCTATTTAGCATGGCCTTATTCTACATCGATGACACAATTCTACCCTCGACCTCAGGGTTCATTTTTGGTTATGCAAGTGGGATATAAAACATCCTTGACCTAATGCACATACAAACTGAGACCCATAGTAGTGAACAAAGTAAAAACTTTAGAAAATAACTTAAGTGCAAACCGGGGCTTGCCTTGGTTTTGCAGGTGACTAAAGTCAGATGTTTTTGGAGTTAGTTTCTGCTGACTTGCAGCTCAATGTCTGCCCTCCTTGCTCCTTGATCCACTCTTCACGTATCCACGTTTAATCACTACACGTTATGAATATGCATACATGTTTAATTATAAAACCTTTTCTAAAAAGTGCTAAAGACAAGTTTGAAACTGGAACTTTGTTTAAGAATTTGAAATGAAACTGGTGCTAGTGGTTTGGGTTTGTGTCTAAGCACTATCATCAAGTGAGAAGTGGGGTTCATCACTTGGGTGGGGATTAACTAATGATTGAACAGAACCCTAATGATCCAGGGCCCCAATGGAGCTGGAAATTTTCTTGGGAGTCCCTTGTCACAAGAAAGTCCTCTGGACCAAAATTTAGAACATTTCACTGAGTGGATCACCCAGAACAATTCCCTAAGCATTTAGGCAAAAAGGAATTAATTCTGATTAAATTTGCACTTTCATGCAAATTCAAGTGAACTATAATTTCATACATAGCTCAGGGAGTATGCATGAATTTTCCTAGGATTTTTGGAGCTAAGGAATGGCCAGAACTGAATTTCCAAGTTTTGGAAATTTCCTGAAAATGTTTCTGTATTTATTTGAATGCAGAAATTTAAAATCAGAATTACCCTAACTAAATCAACTCCAAATGAGCTGAAACTTTTACAGGAGTCTCCTAATATCCTAAAGAATATCCTGGCAAAATTTGGGGAATTTTGGATGAACCAAACTCTCTCAAAAATTCTTTTGCTGAAAAGCTTTAAAGAATTCTCCAGACTTTTCTATTGGTTTTCATGCCAATTGGGTTGCATATTTGGATAGAGTTTTTCATCCTGAATTCAACCCAATTTGAATCACAAAATTTGGAGCCTCCTAGCAAAAGTTATGCAGTTCTAAAGTTTGAACTAAATCTGGAATTCAAATTAATTCGGGAAAAGTTCAAACTCTGCCTGTGGGTCCACCCTACACGTGTCAACCGCTGGAATCACGCCACACGGGGCCACAGACCTTTTCCCGCGCCACCACACGGGATCACACGCCACAGCTGATCCAGATTTTTAATCTTCAGCTGCTGACACGTGGGCCCGGTGGGGGTCTTCTTCTTCCTCCCGCTCCCGCGCCTCCCCCTCGCCGGCGCTCCACTGGAGCTCGCCGGACCCGGCTTCCCGGCCACCTCTCGGCCGGAGACTCGCCGCCTGGGGGTTTTCAGGGTCGGGGAACATGTCTACGGGGTTGGCTCGGGCTGCCGGTGGCCGGAAGTAGGCCGGCGACGAGCCGCGGCCTTCGGTGATGATCGGCACCGTCGCCCGACCCCTGTAGCCCGCTAACAGCTCAACTGAACCGCCTAAAAGTACCAGCAGAGGGTGGGCTAGCTCGGCATGGCATCAACGTGGCTCGGAAACGGCGGCACGTTGGGGTTCACCGTGCACCCGAGGTTCCCCGCCATGATCGCCGCTCGGAAACTTCAAAATGATCTGCTAATATGGGGTTTCAAGCCAGGATTGGGGAGGGGATCGGGTCGTCCTCGAGTCTAGGTCCTTTGAGCACAGTTTAGTGACCTAAAGACGAGAAAGGAGTGAGAATTTGGAGAATTCGTACCAGAACGTCGCCCGGTGGCCGCCGGCGAAGTTTTTCCGAATTCTTGCTCGGTGGTTCACGGCTTGCCTTGTGGTTTGGGTGGAAGCAGCAGGGCTCGCTGGCGCGTCCGGGGATGTCCTTGCTTGGCCGTGAAAGGCGCTAGACTCCGCTGTCCACGGGAGCGACGATCTGCTGTGCAGTTCGGTTGCCGCGGAAACGAGCTTTGCGAGGGAAGGGAGGCCGGAACCGGACTGCTCTTGAGCTGAGGGAGTGGAGGACGATCAGGCCTTGCCGTTTTGCGGCTCAGAAGTTGCTGCGCGCTGGTTTGGCATGCACCTACGCCACCCGGTTGGGTGCCATTCACCGTCACGGTGAGAGGAAGACAACCGGAAGGGATGTGGCAAGTGGCAGCCCGTGACGCTATGTCACGTTTCTGCCAACTACACGTGCAGGCTATGGAGGGTACTCCATACGCACTCGTTCCGGTGGAGGGACGAGCTCAGCATGTGTGGGAAGAGAGGTACCTGGAGGCAACAGACCCGAGTTGCCCAAGGTACAACCCCGCGGAGGCAAATCTCAGTCTCCAAATGAGGGCGGGAAACGCTGTGATGGACAGCCAAGCTGTTCATACGGAGCATCTCGTCACCAAGCTCAAGGAGAGCACAAGCCGTGGAGATCATTTCGAGGGTGCTCACAGCGCACTCCGCAATGTGCTCCTTCCGACGATCAACCGACTGAATGAACAACACAATCAGTTGCGTCATCTGAAGAAGGCAAAGAAGAAGAGCCGTGTTGACATCGCGGCGTTGCAAGAGCTGGTGCAGACCCTAACCCAGCAGAATGCGGACCTTACTCAAGAGCGGGACGACGCTATCGAGGAAGGACAAGGCTGGGAAGAGGACTACAACCAGGCTATGGACGAGGTGCATGCATTGCAGGACCTCGTGCCCCCGGTATTGGGCGTACCGGTAGTCCTGGGTCTTCCAGCCATGGGAGAGCCCGGAATGGGAGAAGAGGTGGTAGATCCAGAGCCACCGGCTGAGGTACCGGAGGAGGACGACCCACAGGAGGTCGAGTTCTACTCCGAGTAGGGGGTTACGGTTGCCAAGTAGGGCAGCTAGGGTAGCGTAACCCAACTTTTGTAATCGGTGACATGTCGTGTAGGAAGTAGCGTATGTATAGGTAGGACGACGTGAGCACGACTTCTCGGAGATCCGAGAATAATGTATCTTGTATAAAGTTTATGCTTTATCAATATATGTGAATGTTGTGCAAGTTAATCATGCGTCGCCTCAATACCTACTGCTGTTTATGGAATTTTGAGTAAGACATGTGCTAATTGCTGCTGTGTTGAATTTCAGAATGACGCGTACTCGTGCCAACCCTGATGTTGGAGGTACTAGCCAAGGGGGAGAGACCTCCCAACCGCCTCCCGAGGACTCCTCGGGACAGCAGCAGCAACAGCAACAGCAAACACCGCCACCGCCACTGCCAACGGTTACATTGGCCGACATTGTCGCGGCAATGGCGGGTTCACATCAGCAGCACACAGAGCTGCTGCAAACGTTAATTGCGAATACGTCTCGCCCAGAGAGACGTCAAGATCGTGAGGAGCGCCAACAGAGCTCCTACTCCGACTTCCTGGCGACTCATCCCCCTGTATTCTCAAGGGCGGATGAACCACTTGACGCGGACAACTGGCTCCGCGCCATAGAGATGAAGTTCGGGCTGCTCCAAATCAGCGAGCAGCGCAAGACTCAGTTCGCGGTTCAGCAGCTCCAAGGATCCGCGAGCGCGTGGTGGGCTAACTTTTGTGCTTCACAACCCACCGACCGAGTGATGACCTGGGCGGAGTTCCGGACGGCCTTCAGGGCCTATCATATACCGCCAGGTCTGATGAAGAGGAAGACGCAGGAATTCCTACACCTGCAACAAGGGAGCCGAAACGCGCTGGAATACTCCAGGGCGTTTAACGATCTCGCGCTATATGCGTCGTATCATGCTGATACCGAGGAGAAGCGGCGGGACCATTTCTACCAGGGGCTTAACCCGCTCCTGAAGGACAAGCTGGCGATGTTCAATCGCGGCAGCCTCAACGACATAATTGATGCTGCGATTGTTCAGGAAGACTCCGGCAAGGAGTTGGCGGCGGCAGAGTGAAAGCGAAGCGCGCCGCAGAGCAGCGGAGAAGGAGGCAGTCCTTCTCAGAAGTTTCGGATGGTGAATCGCCCACCATCAGGTGCACGCTGGCAGCCACCACAGAGGTCGATGCCGTTCCGCAGTCGGCCGTACTCTTCACCGGCATTCCGGCCGACACTGCCAGCACCACCGCAACAACAACAGCAGCAGCGGGCGATGCCGCGTGCATTTGCACCTTCGCAACGCATGCCGGGCTTTCGTCCCCCGAGTACTCCACCAGCAGCGGCCACATGTTACAAGTGTGGTCGTCCAGGACACTTCGCGAGCAGTTGCCCGGAGAGGCAAGGCGGCGGAGTGGCACCACAGTTTCCGGGGAGGAATCAACCCCGGAACCCTACCAATGCGCGGCGGGCAAACCCTAGGCCCGGCACTGTCCACCAGCTTGCCATTGAGGACGTGCCGGAGGGCGAGCCAATCCTTGCGGGTATGTTCCAACTCCACCAGCATCCCGCTATAGTACTATTTGATTCAGGCGCCACGCATAATTTTATTAGCCAAGCTTTCATTGCTAAACACAGCTTGCCAATACTACCCACCGATAGTCCATATTTAATTTGTTCACCGGGTGGGAAGATTTCAGCAAGCGTAATGGTCTCCAAAGCACCATTATGCTTAGCAGGTAGAGTGTACCCCACGTCTCTCTTTATCTTAGAGGGGCAGAAGGTCGATGTCATCCTAGGGATGTCGTGGTTAACCCGCCACGGCGCTGTTTTAGACACCGTCCTTCGAGTCGTGCACTTAAACTCAGAAGTGCACGGTTCTCACTCATTATTTCTGGACAGTCCAGAAATAAAACTTCCAAGTGTCTATCAAGCCACAACCATCAGATTGGAAGACATTCCAGTGGTCCGAGAGTTCCCTGATGTATTCCCGGATGATTTGCCGGGGATGCCACCCGATAGAGAGGTGGAGTTCAAGATTGAACTTGCACCGGGAACCATGCCAATATCCCGAAGGCCGTACAAGATGGCGCCCAAGGAGTTGGCAGAACTGAAGACTCAGCTCACGGACCTTCTGGAGAAGGGTTTTATTAGGCCGAGCTCCTCGCCATGGGGCTGTTCGGCATTATTTGTCAAAAAGAAGGATGAAACGTTGCGGCTTTGCGTGGACTACCGTCCATTAAATGCCGTAACCATCAAGAACAAGTACCCGTTGCCACGGATCGACATGTTGTTTGATCAGTTGGTCGAAGCAAAGATCTCTTCCAAGATGGATTTAAGATCCGGGTACCATCAGATTAAGATAAGGGCGGAGGACATTCCAAAGACAGCTTTCTCGACAAGGTACGGACTTTATGAGTACCTGGTCATGTCCTTCGGCCTCACCAATGCTCCAGCTCACTTCATGTACTTAATGAACTCGGTGTTCATGCCGGAGCTGGACAAGTTTGTCGTGGTCTTCATCGACGACATCCTGGTATATTCCAAGTCGGAGGAAGATCACAAGAAACATCTGCGTATAGTCTTGCAACGGCTGCGGGATCACAAGTTATACGCAAAGTTCAGCAAATGTGAGTTTTGGATATCGCAAGTGCCTTTCCTCGGGCATATCATCTCAGCGGAGGGTATCGCTGTGGACCCGAGCAAGATCACGCAAGTGCTGAATTGGAAATCCCCGAGAACTGTTCATGAGGTACGGAGTTTCCTTCGACTCGCGGGATATTATCGGAGGTTCATTCCGAACTTCTCGAAGATTGCCAAGCCAATGACAGAGCTGCTGAAGAAAGCTACCAAATATGTTTGGAGTCCAGCATGTGAAGCAGCATTCAAGGCTTTAGTCAAGCACCTGACATCAGCACCGGTTTTGGCGCAGCCAGACACAACAAAACCGTTCGATGTGTACTGCGATGCATCCGGCATTGGGCTCGGATGTGTGCTGATGCAAGACCGAAGAGTGGTCGCGTATGGATCACGGCAGCTTAGGAACCACGAGCAAAATTATCCAACTCACGACTTGGAGCTCGCTGCCGTGGTACTTGCACTGAAGATGTGGAGGCACTACCTACTCGGTAACCTCGTACATTTATATACCGACCACAAAAGCCTCAAGTACATATTCACTCAGAAGGAGCTGAACATGAGGCAACGAAGATGGTTAGAACTGATAAAGGATTATGAGATAGAGATCCATTATCATCCGGGCAAGGCAAACGTTGTGGCAGACGCGCTAAGCCGCAAGTCACACGTCAATAATCTGACCATCACACCGTTGGAAGAGAGCGAACCACCACTACATGTGATTCCACACGGAGCTCTCTACAACCTAGCTTTGATCCCCACCATCCGTGAAGAGATAGCGGCAGCCCAGAAGAATGACAAGGGCATGTCACATTTGCGGAGACGTGTAGACAGTGGGGAGTTGAAATGTTTCCGGAAGGACGGAGACGGCGTCCTATGGTTCAAGGACCGGATCGTCGTACCCCGAAACCCGGAGTTACGGAAGAAAATATTTGATGAGGCTCACTTATCAAAATTTTCTATTCACCCCGGCAGCAACAAAATGTATCAAGAACTCAGGAAAAAGTTCTGGTGGACACGGATGAAGCGAGAGACTGCAAAATACGTGTCCGAATGTGATACATGTCGAAGGGTGAAGGCAGACCACATGCGGAAACCGGGACTGCTGCAACCACTGGGCATTCCTGCCTGGAAGTGGGAGGACGTGAGCATGGATTTCGTCGTCGGTTTACCCACCACCTTACAGAAACATGATTCTGTGTGGGAAATCGTCGATCGGCTCACCAAAGTTGCCCATTTCATCCCGGTCAACACCAACTATAACGCCAAGAAGTACGCTGAACTGTACATCTCACGGATCCTATGCTTATACGGCGTACCCCGTACCATCGTATCGGACCGGGGCACTTTATTTGTGTCCCGTTTTTGGGAGCAGCTACACACTGCCTTGGGGACGAAGCTGATCCGTAGTTCAGCCTACCACCCGCAGACGGATGGACAAACCGAGCGGGTAAATCAAATCCTAGAAGACATGCTACGAGCTTGCGCTATCGACCACGGCAAGAATTGGGATGATCACTTGCCGTTAGCCGAGTTCTCGTACAACAACGGGTACCAAGCCAGCATCAAGATGGCGCCCTACGAGGCGCTATACGGCAGGAAATGCCGCACACCACTGAACTGGTGTGAGTCTGGCGAGAGGGTTACCTTCGGGATTGACCTTGTCAACAACGCGGAAGAAAAGGTTCGACTGATTCAAGCGAACCTAAAAGCCGCTCAATCCCGTCAAAAACAGTATGCGGACCGGAGAAGGCGCCCATTACAATTCGAAGTTGGGGACCACGTATACCTACGAGTGTCTCCAATGAAGGGCGTAAACAGATTTGGGGTGAGAGGAAAGTTGGCACCCCGATTCGTCGGTCCATTCCAGATTACCGAAAGATGTGGATCAGTAGCATACCGGCTGAGATTACCAGAAGCACTTTCCGGTGTGCACGACGTCTTTCACATTTCCCAGCTGAGGAAGTGTCTCAAGCTATCAACTACCGTTCAGCTGGAAGACATTGAAGAACTGCAACCGGATCTCACCTATCGGGAGGAACCGGTGCAGATTATTGATGAAAAGGCCCGAACCACACGCAACCGTACGTTGTGGTTCTACAAGGTTCTGTGGAGTAATCACTCCATGGACGAAGCGACATGGGAAAGCGAAGAATTCCTTCGCACTAACTACCCCGACTTTCTCACGTCGCATATCCGGTAATTTTCCACCGTCCTCTCTCTCATTTTCACCTTATAATCTCGGGACGAGATTCTTTTAAGGGGGGAGGAATGTAAGGGCCTCAGTTTTTGACACCCATTTGCAGTGTTCACCACCACACCACACCCCTCATTTGAGCAAGATTGATGAACACAAATGAAGAGCAAGTAACAATTATCAACATGCTCATTAGAGAACAAACTCACACATTGCAAAAGTGGTATTTCCCACATGTGATATAGATGGGCTGGACATATGAAAACTCCTACACTTTGCTAAGGATGTCCATGCCAAGTTTCACCCAAATTCAAAACCTTTTTGAGGTCATTTTGGGTATAGCTAGGAAGGGGGCAGTTTGAAACCATATTCAAATTCAAACTGTTTTTACCCACTGAATTTAAAAGTGGAAGGCATATTCTCACTCAGCACATTTTTGTGAACTCCCACACCAATTTTCACCCCATTTGGAGTTGAGCTTGACATGAGCTAAGGGGGAGGAGTTCAAACTTTATTTGAATTTCAAACTGAACTTGTGCTGAAATTCATTCAAACCAAACCTCATTTGAACTTTGATCAATTCAAATGGCTCTTGGGTGAATAATTTGAATTGCCAAGGGTAGAATAGGGTTCACTGTTTACCACAGCTGTTAGGAGTAAATTTCAGAGGTTAAAAGAGGGGTGGGACCCACATGTCAGCCTCTGCCTCAAAACAAACCGACTGAACCACAGTTCAGTCGGTTCCCGGCTGCTGTGCGCGCGCGCCACCGAAGGGGGCAGCCGGCGCCAGCTCCTGCTGCGCGCCCCAAGCCGGAGACCAGCCGCCGGGCTATTTATTCCCTTCCCGGCATGCTTCAGTCGCCATTCCCCCGAGCTGCCGACGTGCACGACCTGTTTTCCCACTGCCATCGCCGCCGCTCGAGCTCCTGCTTGATCAAGCCGATCGCAGCTCCCTCCTTCCACTCCAAGGTCCCAGCAAGGTACTAGAGATCTTCCTCCATCCTCCCCAGTGCTAGAAGTCGATTGAAACCGAGTGATATCGGCTGTGCCGAAAGATCAAACTCGGAACTGGAAACCGCCGCACCTCGGGCTCTCGTGGACAGCCCAACCTGGGCGTTGTCATGCTCGAGCCAAGGCACCCTTGGAAGCGCAGGTGACCGGTGCTGCTCATCCCCGAGCCACATCTCGAGTGGTTGCTCACCGGCGGCGAATTTCCACTTTTCCCCTTTCTGTGTGCAGAACGACCTTCGGGTACGATTCTGTTTAATTCATGCTTTAGAAAGGATTAGAGGGCCTCAGGCCACTCCCACACGAGCTAGACACGGTGACGCACAAGTTGCCTTCACAACTCTGGGCCGGAGAACCTCTGTGCCCGGCGTAATTCAAGGTCTACTAATGGCGGAACAAACGGGGGGTATCGGGCGCACGGTGAGGACCTATTTCGGGCCTTCCCCGAGCTGCCCCGAGTTCATGTCGACCTTCTCTGAGGTCCACTGATGCTCCCCGACCAATTTCCCAAGTAGCTGAGGCACTAGGAGAGTCAGCCGACATGGCCGAAGTCGTTCCGATATGGCGGCTCGTCGCCGACCATGCTCCGGCCGTCGTCATGAGCAGCTGACCCTCGGATCCTGTTCCCCAAGTAAAAGTAGGCAGGGGCAGCCAGAATCAAGAAGTTTGGAGCTGTACAGCAGCCAGCGGCGAGCTCTCCGGCGAGGTCCCTCGGCGGCGGAGCGCGGGTGTCGCGAGGTTGAAGAAGGGGGTGGACCCCAGCTGTCAGCGGCCGATATTTTGAATCGGGATCCGGCTGCGGCCGGGATCGGGTGTGCTGGCGCGCAAAATCCTTGTGGGCCGCGGTGTGCCGTCGCCTCGGCGTGCGACGCGTGTCCCCTGGGCCCACGCGCGAGTTTAAACTTTTCCCCGATTTTCAGATTTCCTTCAAACTTCAAATCCTTATAACTTTGGCTAGAAAGCTCCAAATGGAGTGAACCAAATTTTGCTGGATTCAGCTCTCTGAGTACTTTCCAGAAAATCAAGTTTCACTTCATGAAATTCCTTATTTCTCCAGAATTAATTCCTTAAAGTTTAAACTGTTAGGAATTTTAACTGGAGAATCCTTTAGAGGAAAATCCTGAAATTTTGCTGAGATGTTCACCAAAATATTCTTGAACTACCATAAAAATTTCAGAACCATTTGAGCTCATTTGGTCCACCTAATGGTGTGATTAGTAAAACTGTTCCAGAGAAAATAGAAAATGTTCAGAAACATTTTCAGAATTTTCTCTGAAATTGTTTAGCTCATATCTTCAGTTAGAGACTTCCAAGTTAAGTGAGACCAACTCCATTAGGACCCTCTGAAAATCTAGTTTTCAGAAAGTCATAGTTTGTCTCATGAAAATTCCTAGAACACCCTAAGAGTTCCAATTAAGATCAAGGACATAATTATTTGTGGAGGGCTCAAATGAGCTTCACTGCAACTAAAACTTGACCAAGTCTTTGTTTAGGTTGTAACCAAGCCACAGTAAAAGTTTCACAGTCATTAGGTCTGTCTAGCAAGGGTTATAGACTTCACAACTTCAAAGTTAATACAAATGCATTTAATTAATACATACATTGTTCTTATCATGTAGTCGCTAAGGTCGAGGAGGAACCCGAAGTCCTAGACTTCGTTACTCCGGAGGAACAGCTAGCCTACGACCAAGAGCAGCAAGGCAAGCCCCGGTTTGCATCAACCTTTTTACAAATTTTTATTGTTTTGAGCACATACTTGTTTCCTTTGTTCTGTGCATTAGAGTCTTGTTTGGAAACCCCACTGCATAGCCAAGAAAACCATGGGTTGGGGTTAGGATTGCAAACCCCGCTAGCTACTGCATTGCTAGGATAGAGTAGGATTCGGTACAAGTCGAGTAGTTGGAACTACTCGCGAGAATAGGCTAGAGGCACATTGCTCGGGTAGAGATAGCACATGATACACATGGCAAGAAAATGAGACCGAGCGGAGAGTAAGGGCAGCAGGACTTTGGGGCCTGTGTGCTGTAGCTCCGCTTGTGTCGATTGAGGACCGAGCCGTGTGCGGGCCTGTTGAACAAGCTAGAACAGTACCGAAGACCTACCGGCTATATGGGAACCGGGAAACTGATGTAACTCGGGTAGCTGGGTATTGAGGCATTGCCCGTCGTTCAGAGGGTAGGTTGAGAGCTCGAGGTGTAAATCAGCTGGCGGCACAGAGATGCGCGTGCAGGGACCTCTTGCTCGGGACGATGGGACCGGTTCAATATTTGGCTAACGGGTGAAAGGTAGTCGCGTACGGCGTCCGTGATGGTTGTTGTAGGCAACGTCGAGTACGGGCGTACGTGATGGGTTGTTCGGGTAACCCTGCAGGTGTAAATCGATTATAATCACCGTCCCTCGCGGTCAGTGAGTACCACTTGTTCACTGTACCGTGACGTAGAAAGAACAGGCTAGTTACATGTTAAAATGTTGCTGATTGAAAGCTGGACATTGATTGTTAATGATATGCTGTAGCTTAGTGCTAACTAAAGTTCTTTTCAACTTTGGGCAAAGTACATGAGAGAAATGCGTTTCTTGTTTGATTGCGGCTCTCTCATGTGCCTTAGCGTAAGGTTCTCCACAACCTGCTGCTAAAACTTGAAAGTAAGGTTCTACTAATTAGGCGAGTCCTTGCAAATGATTTTTTACCTCATGCAACCCATTACCCTCATGTAGAAGTTCCATGTTTAGGTGAGACGGGTCAGACTTGCTGAGCCTTCGTGCTCACTGCTTGTGTTTGAAGCTTTTGCAGGGTTCTATGAGGAAGGGACTCCTGAAGAGGAGACGGAACCCCAGGAGGGGAACCCCGTCGAGTGGGAGTCGTGCACGCCGCAGAGTTAGTGTGCGTGTGTGCTAGCAAGGACACGTTCAAGGGCTGAACGTGTACTTGGTGCTTAGTCTACGCCCGCGAGTGTGGACTAAACTTATTTTGATGTAAACATGTTCATATAACTGTTTATGTAATAAAACTTCCGCTTCCGCTTTGCACCTTTGACGTGTGTTATACGGTGCTGTGCAACGCAGCACCCCTCAGCGTGATCCTGGGCTCGACAGGACCAATGGGGTCGTGTCAGATCCCATCCTTGGTTGAAAGGCATGTGTACCTGGGATGGCAACTTTCGTGACTCGGAAGGGACCTTCCCGGCTGGGGGAGAGTTTATAGGTCCTTCGCGGGAAAGTTTGTGCCGCGGCACCAGGTTGCCTTCTTACAGGTCCCTGACGCGCTTGGTCCTTTGGCAGTAGTGCTAGAGCACCAGCCGAGGCCGTGCGTTGTGGGGTGTCACCTGCAGTCGTGCCTTGTCGGCGAGGTCGTTATCTTCACGCCGGAGCGGGTCCTCCGCGGCTTCTCTCGGGAGCCCCAGGGTACCTTCCCCTTCTAGCTAAGGCCGTCAAGAGGTAGGAGGACCCGGACTCTTCTTGGGAGACCCAAGGCATCTTTCCCCTTCTGGCTAAGGCTGTCAAGAGGTTGATAGACCCTGGGCGGCCCCCAGGAGGTAAGGCCGAGGCACAGAGACGTGCACTTGGGTGGAGCTGGCCCGATTTTGCACCGTCGGGGCTGGTGCTTGGGCTGCTGCAACTGCTTGGAGCTTCTCCAAGGTTGGTATCACAGCAGTGCAGTCTCCACTGATTTTTAGGGGCAGTCGTAGTCGGCTACTGCCCTGGCTCGTTGTCACTGGAGCTGGAGCCCTCACCGTTGTGCACCGTCTTCACGGCGCGCTGAGGCTCCTGAAACCCCACCTGGTGGCCGACGCTGACTGAGGCGTCGACCTTCTGCTTGCCCTCCCTTTGATGGAAGGGCGGAGCATCAGCTCTTAGCTGCCTCCCTTTCCGGAAGCGCTCCACGAGCCTCTGGATGTCCCGGCAGTCAGCAGCAGTATGGTGGCTGGTGCCATGCACGGGGAATAGCTCGCCTTGGTCACCATCTGGAGCTGGTGACTGTTGCTGCCTTTTGTCGGGGCATGGCCCCCGAGCCCCACTGGGTGCTGCTGCTGCAGCAACGGGAGCCGCAGCTGGTGGTTTTATCTTGCCACTGCCCCGGTTCTTGATCTTCTTGCTGCCTTCATAGGAAGCAGCGCCAGATCCGGGCTGTCCTCCTGACTCGGAGGCTGATAGAGAGTGCCAGTTCCGCCCTTCAGCTGCCCTGGCACATTTGTCCGCCAGGCTGAAGAGCTCTGAGGCGTCACGAACCTCTCTGGTCACGAGCTTCTCAAGCATCTTCTCGTCCCGAACACCCTGCCGGAACGCAACCACCACAGAAGCACTTTGAATGTGCAGGATGGTGTTGCGTACCTGGGAGAACCGCTGGATGAAGGAGCGCAGCGTCGCTCCAGGTTGTTGCTGGATGGTGTGGAGGTCGAGCTCCATGCCAGGCCGGGTGTAGGAGCTGCCGAAGTTGGCGGTGAACTGCCGGCAGAGCTCTCCCCAGGAGGTTATGGAACCCTGGGGGAGGTTCATGAGCCAAGACCGGGCTGGGCCGGTCAAGGTGACGGGGAAGTAGTTGGCCATGACGGCCTCGTCCCCTCCTGCAGCAAGGACGGAGGTGGAGTAGATTTGGAGGAACTCCGCCGGGTTGACGCTACCGTCGTACTTCTCAGGCAGGTGCAGCCAAAACTTGCGTGGCCACCTCGCGAAGCGAAGGTGGGCGCCAGGGCCGCACATCCTGCTCCTGTTGCCGCAGGCGTTGGTGCCGCGAACGCTTGGTTCGCTGCTGGCACAGTGTACCCCGGTATGGGCAAGGCTGCGCCATAGACCGGGGGCGCCGTTTGCTGCGCATATGGCTGGGGCATATGCTGCGTGGCGTATGCCTGGGGTAGAGATCGCTTGGTGAAAGTCTGCGCCTCAGGCAGGGTCAAGGCAGACGTCATGCTGTCGCAGGCCTCTTGGTTGCGACGCCTTTCTCGTCGTCGCTCGAGGAACACTCGGGCATCTTGGTCCAAGTGGCATCGTTCTAGCCCTGTCCTCAGGTCCGTCGATGGGAGCCTGGTGGAGCTGGAATCTGCCGTCTGCCCGTCAACCGTTGGCGTGTGCGTCAGCGACACAGCCGGTTGGCGGGGACGACTCGGCGGTGACGACAAGACGGTCTACCTCGCGAATCCACTGCTGGGTCGCTGACTGCGGTGCGTCCCCAGCGGGCGGATTGCGCAGTAGCGCTCTTGCTGCAGCTAGCGCGCCCCCGTGGGGGACGCTCAGTGCTGCAGAGGATCTCATGCTCGCTGGAGCCTGCGTTGCCGGAGTCGGTGCTGCCGGAGTCGGCTGCTGGCTTCCAGCTTGCGCCGACACACTCCGTCCAGAGTGTGTCGAGACGTAGTCCCCTCTAGTCACGGTCCGTCGTGAACGCGGGGAAGGAGAGCTTGCCGCTGAAGGAAGCTTGGTCATCTTCGCCGGCAAAAGCTCGTCGCGCAAGGGAAAAGCCCCCTACCTGGCGCGCCAAATGTCGAAGTGTGTAGTCGACACTTCCCCCGGACCTGCTCTGGACAGCCCGCGGAGGTTCTTTTTCGGAGGGGCTAGACACTTCCGGAGAGCTTCAGCGTTAGGGACGAGTGAGGGAGAAGCTTGACACGGGGAGTTTTACGTGGTTCAGGCCGCCGGAGCGTAAAACCCTACGTCCACGGTGAGCAGAGGTGCTCGCTGTATTGCTTGTTGCTCAGAACCAGAGTCCTGAGCTTGAGGGTGAGTGATGTCTAGAGTGCGAGTTCACAGAGTTCGAAACCTTGCTAGCGTTGCCTACCCGAGCCTTTTATAGTCCAAGGCTCGAGTGGCTTACAAGGTGGCCCCGGGACCCGACAGGTGGTCCCGGGGAGATTGCCTGCCGACTACCGTATCTGCAGTTATGCCGGTAGTTGTCTCTGGCAAAGGCTTCCGAGTCTTCGTTCTGCCGCCCTGCCCATGCCGCAAGCTAGTCGTAGTGGTTGATGATGGCAGGGGTGGCAGGGGATGTCTTGTTGCTGTGTTTATTGGCGGGCAGGCTCTGACACGGCACGCCAGTCTGCGATGTGACTGGGTGCAACGGCACCTGACAGAGGCGTGCTCCGCGTCTCCGCGTCTTGGGAAGGTGCGGGTCTTGAATACCTTGTACGGGCAAGGTATGGCGCGTCTTTACGCCTGCTACCTACCGCGCGGGGGCAGGCAGCGTTGCTCTGCTGGCCACGTGGCGAGTCCGGAGCTCTCCTCTGAGGAGAGGAGGTCCGGCCCCATGGGACACGTGGAGCCTTCGGAGCTCTCCCCGCGGAGGGGGGAGGTCTGGCTGCTGCCATCCACATGGCGGGCCCGGAGCTCTCCTCTGAGGAGAGGGAGGTCCGGCCCCGCGGTACACGTGGAGCCTTCGGAGCTCTCCCCACGGAGGGGGCAGGTCCGGCTCAGTTGGCCACGTGGCAGTTCCGGAGCTCTCCTCTGAGGAGAGGGAGGTCCGGTCCCGCTGGACAAATGGCGCCTTCGGAGCTCTCCCTGCAGAGAAGGGCGAGGTCCTTAGGCATTTTCTCCTGTGCGCGGGGGTACCCCATATCGAGGGTACCGACACAGCTCGTCGTAGACAGCTCCCTGAGCTTGTCCTGCTATACAGGATCACACACATACAAGATCCACAGCAATCAATATCATGCACAACTTTAAACTAGATGCGATGATGCATATGCATGTTATCCTATAATGCAGTTTTATTGGATCGGTTTGTACGTGTTCTTGCATGGCTTGCATGGTTTTACGATGAACAGAGGTGTTCGGATCAGATGTGGACGTGGCGATGACCTTGTCTTAAGATCAACCCGATCAACAAGTGATCTGTCCATGAGAAAACTTCTGTTTGGAAGGAATCGAAGAACAGATGCAAAGAAAACACAACGATGTTGTAAGGTGGTTGTCAAAGTGTGTGGTCGACACTTCCCCCGGACCTGCACTGGGCAGCCCGCGGAGGTTCTTTTTCGGAGGGGCTAGTCACTTGCGGAGAGCTTAAGCGTATGGACGAGTTAAGGAAGAGCTTGACACGGCAAGTTTTACGTGGTTCAGGCCGCCGGAGCGTAAAACCCTACGTCCACGGCGAGCTGAGGAGCTCGCTGTATTGCTTGCTGCTCAGAACCGGAGTTGTAAGGGCCTCAGTTTTGGCACACATTTGAAGTGTTCATCACCACACCACACACCTCATTTGAGAAAAGATGATGAACACAAATGAAGAGCATGTAACCACCATCAACATGCTCATTAGAGAATAAACTCACATATTGCAAAAGTGGTATTTCCCACATGTGATATAGGTGGGCTGGACTTATGAAAACTCCTACACATTGCTAAGGATGTCCATGCCAAGTTTCACCCAAATTCAAAACCTTTTTAGGTCATTTTGGGTATAGATAGAAAGAGGACAGTTTGAAACCACATTCAAATTCAAACTGTTTTATCCCATGAATTTAAAAATGGGAGGAATGTTCTTATTCAGCACATTTTTGTGAGCTCACACACCCATTTTCACTCCATTTGGAGTTGATCTTGACATGAGCTAAGTGGGACGAATTCAAACTTTATTTGAATTCAAAACTGAACTTGTGCTGAAATTCACTCAAACCGAACCAAATTTGAATTCTATTCAATTCAAATGGCTCAGGGGTGACCAGGGGTATTATGGGGCTCACTGTTTACAACAGTGATTAGGAGTAAATTTCAGAGGTTAAAACCCCGGGTGGGACCCACATGTCATAGAGGGGAGAAGGAGAAACGTGCACCCAAAGTCAGAGTCTCGGTGGGAAATTCCACCGAGCAGCTGTCGGCTGTGCCACCAAGCAGCTACCGGCGCCACCAGCTGCTTCCCTCTCCGCGCGCTGGCGCCCAGGGCGGCTGGCTCGCGCCCCCACGCGACCGGTACCGCCTCAGCCGAGCAGGAGTCGGTCGGCTTTATCTTCTCGCGGGCAAACCCGAGCAGCGGCATTGTTTCTCGCCACAGCTCTCTGCTCAATCGGGAAAACCAGCAAAACCATCTCCTCCTTCGTCCCTGAGCTGCTAGACAACCACCTGAGGTCGCACTCCACCTCCCCAACGCCAGAAACCCCGAGCTCCGACCTCCTTTGCCCGAAGACGATCGCCACCGCGGCGACCTAGCCTCAGCCGAGATTCAGGCGCTCGTGGGCAGCGTTCCACAGGCGTTTTCACGGTCCAGCGAGAGAGGCAACAGGAGCGCGCGACCACCGTGCTGCTCTCCTCCAAGTTTGGAAGCCAACCGTGAAGAATCCGCAGTGAATTTCCAGTTTTTGCTCCGGCAACCGTAAACCGAGCTTCCGGTACGGTTTCTTTAAATTCTCGCTCTATGATCTTTCGGAGGTCATCAAATCTTGCACATAGACGCTGGACTAGCGGCGATCAAGTTCTTTTCTGCATCCATAGTGTGAAACTGTCTAGGAGTGACGAATATCGAGCTCGATCGAGGGCGGTCATGGCGGGCACGGTCGGTCACACGGTGCCGACCAACTTACAGCCATCCCTGAACCCTTTTGACACCTTGTCGAGCTTCCTAGAGGTACACTGATGCTGTAGGGCCGTTTGTTCGAGGTGTTGGTGGGTTTAGAAACCACGGTCGACGGTGTCAAACCTCAACCGAGGCCGCGGCACGTCGCCGAGCTATTTCCGGTCACCCCTGTGACGCCCTCAATTCTGTGGAAAACCACGGAACGGAGAACTAATGCATATGTGTGCCCAGGATGTTCATCACACATACACATACGTTCCACAAACTGAATTCAGATTATATATTACCACGAATAACAGAGTTTATTACAATCACCTCATGAGTCTTGGACTCATGCTCACAGCGGAAGTCTTTATTCTATGCAGCGGAAATCCTTATTTAAATGCGGAAGCAAAAACTAATGCGGAAGCAAAACTAAGCAGAAGTGGCTCCATCTCTACTCCCTCCACAGGCAAGGTTGAGAACAGATCACACGCCATAATGCTCGACTCGGTCTTCATAGTAGTCTTCTCTTGCTGTTGATAAAGAAATAATAATGCAAGTTTGAGCACAATGATGTACTCAGCAAGTGCGGGAATAACACATGATATGCAGCTCATAAACAAGGTAGGTATAAAAAGGCTTATTTGCAGAGAAGCAAATTTGTAAAATCATGATAAAACAGCAACTTCACTTTAGATGAATGTAGTCCCAGCATGTACTAAATTACCAACATACCTCCATCACTTCCCGTGTTCCATCCGAACATTAACCAATCCTTTACTCACACTCACGAATACCTCCTCGTATTCGCTACCATCTCATCTCATAAAACAACCTCGTCTCGTACTGAGACCAATCTCATGTCATGACCCACCAGTCATGCAACCATCTCATCTCCCGGACTCCACAGTCCCAAAACAAACCATAATCAAAATCCATAACCAAGAACCTTCCCAATAACCATTCCAATAACCGTCCCAGTAAACATCCCATCTAATCATGGCAGTTTAGCCAGGTGCTCATGACCGTAAGCTCGGCTATCACGATAGTTTTAATAACTCTGCAGAGTTTGCACCTCTTTACCCACAAGTTTGTGATTTCGTCACCCGTCGGTGACTGCAGAACCTCCATTATACCAGTACACATCCGTCGGTGTATGGTCAAGAGATCACAAAATAGCCTTTACAAAGGGGTTACTAGATGTATGGACTCACTAAGGTTTCACCGGCAGGCTAGAATCTCCAATTCTCCCACCCACGGGCCCGCTCTTGTGCCATGCAGTTCCCAGGGCAGTCCTCACTCGACTCCCATTCCCCGCGCCTTCCACAGTCCATAACACTCTAGCAACTTACCTAATTACTCAGCTAAGCCGCACCCATACTTGGCCTTGTGGTGGCACTGTTATCCTGGCATGTGCATGCATGAACCGGTCCTTAGATCTACGGCAAACAAAACCACCATCTCATGCTACCACATTCACAAACCCAGGCTTGCCTAGATCTCCCCCTCCCCGATCCATGTTCATTATTAACATCAGTTTCTTTTTATCAATACGAGTGCAGTTAGCTATGTATCTCGCTTCCCAATCCCATGGACTCAGCAAAGCATAAAGCAAAAACCATACCCGACTCATAAACTTCCCAGGCGACAAGGGTGGTTTAATCAAAACTAGTGAACTCCTATAAAAGGGTTTCCCATCATGTTTGACTCAGTACGCACACCTTTCCGCAAATCAAAACAGTTTTACCCAAAACATAGGATCAACATGGTCAAGGAGCACTTGCCTTGTTCTTGCGGTTCCGGTTGTTCTTGATTCTCAAAACCATGTTGCTGCAGCTCGTCATAGACAGCTCCCTGAACCTGTCCTGCTATGTAGGATTCACGTGCATACAAGATTCACAGCAATCAATATTATTCACAAAACCCTAAACTAGATGCGATTATGTACATGCATGCTATCCTATGATTAGATTGATCTGTCCGTGTTCTTGCATGGCTTGCATGGACAGAGGTATTCGGATCAAAGGTGGTCGTGGTGATGATCTTGTCTTTAGATCAAACTGATCATCGAGTGATCTGCCCACGAGAAAGCTTCTGTTCGAAAGGAATCGAAGAACAGATGCAAGAGACGAACAACATGATGTCGTAAGGTGGTATTGAAGTCCTACCTCACGCTCTTCTTGTCTTCGAGGTCCTCCTCAGACCGCTTGGTTCTTCTCCGATGATCTCCCTTGTTTGTGCTTCGGCGATGTTTTGCTCGGCGAGTTAGGGCTAGAGCTCTAAGTCGTCGGCTCAGGAGTTGAAAGAGAAGTTCGTGATTTCGGCCAGAGGTTTCGGGTTCTATTTATAATCGGAAAGGGAAGAGTCCTAATCTGATTGGATCCTGAATAAAAAGTCTTTTTCAGATCTTGTTGGATCCTGACGTCTTATCTTTGGTAACATTGTGGAGTTTGGATCGGTTCCCGTTGTGTACCGGTGTCTTTACGCGTAACAGCTGCTCCAGAATTTGTTACCTCCGGGATGATGAGCTCCGGAAGCTCCACGTGTCCTCCGGGCCTGGTATCTCTTCATCCGCAGAGACGAGCTCCGGTCGTGCCGCGTGTCAATCGATTGAGACCTCCCTCTTCTTTGGAGGTGAGCTCCGCGCACGCCACGTGTGGGCGCCGGTCTTTCCGCCTTTCCTTCCCTCAGGGGCATGCCCCGAGGTCGACACGTGTTTAGCAGCGACGGACCTCCGGAGATAAGCTCCGGTGGCGACACGTGTTCAATAGATCCGGATTTCTCGAAGATGGGTTCCGAAATTAACACATATCCCGTGCGACTGGTCCCCTAACTTCCGCGAGGACTAGCTCCGTGGATGACACGTGTCCTGCGGAAATGCCTTTGCTTCTTCCGCAGAGGCTAGCTCCGTGGGCAACACGTGTCCCACAGGGTCGAACCTTTTTTCCAATTGCGGAGGTGACCCCCGAGCCTGCCACGTATCCAGTTTAGCGTCGGACCTCTCCAATCTCTTCGGGGATGAGTTCCGAACACACCACGTGGTCTGCTGGTCGTGAAAGTTGCCTTCGGTGCTCTCAGAAAGCTTTACTGACTATCTTTTTGATACTTGTTTCTGTTCCCTCTTTTCTAAAAATGTTCTTCTTCTTCATAAACATGAACATATGCTGACACCCGAGATGAGGGTGTCACAAATCTACCCCCCCTTAAATTGAATCTCGCCCTCGAAATTCGTTAGTAGAAAATAGATAGGGGAATTCAGCCTTAATATCCTCTTCACGCTCCCATGTGGCTTCAGCTTCAGTGTGATGGCTCCATTGTACCTTGCACCATCGAATCACTTTGTTTCGGGTGACCCTTTCTTTTACGTCCAAGATTCGGATAGGGTGTTCTGCGTAAGTCAGGTCCTCTTGAAGTTTAAGTTCTCCCATTGATACTTGTTCCTCTTGTATTCTCAAGCACTTCTTGAGCTGGGATACATGAAACACGTCATGTACGTCGCAGAGGTGGTTTGGGAGCTCTAGTTGATAGGCTACTTCTCCTCGCTTGCCCAAAATCTTAAATGGTGCGATGTAGCGAGGTGCTAGCTTGCCTTTGACATTAAAACGTCGTTGGCCTCGGATAGGCGATACCTTAAGGTATACGAAGTCTCCAACTTCAAAGGTCAACTTCCTTCGCCTGTTGTCCGCATAGCCTTTCTGTCGTGACTGAGCAGCATTTAAGTTCTCCCGTATCGTTTGGACTTGCTTTTCAGCCTCTTGTAGTACTTCGGGTCCAAACACCTGGTTCTCTCCAGTCTCGTTCCAGAACAGTGGCGTTCTACACCGTCTACCATATAAGGCTTCGAAAGGCGACATCTTCAAGCTAGCTTGATAGCTGTTGTTATAGGAGAACTCGGCATACGGTAAACTCCTATCCCAACTACGCCCACGTTTCAAGGCGCAAGCTCTCAGCATGTCCTCCAAAATTTAGTTCGTCCTCTCGGTTTGCCCATCTGTTTGTGGGTGATAGGCGGAGCTAAAATCTAGTCGTGTACCCATGGCTTTCTGCAGCTTCCTCCAGAATCTAGAGGTAAACTGAGAACCTCGATCTGAGACTATCCTCTTCGGAACTCCATGACGGCACACGATCTGCTCCATGTACAACTCTGCCAACTGTGTAATGTTGTAACTGGTCTTTACCGGAAGAAAATGGGCGGTTTTCGTCAATTGGTCCATAATGACCCAGATGGAGTCGTATCCTGACTGAGTTCTTGGCAATCCGACGATAAAGTCCATAATGATGTCCTCCCATTTCCATTCAGGTATTTTCATAGGTTGCAACAATCCAGCGGGTTTTTGATGTTCGGCTTTTACCCGTTGGCATGTGTCGCATAGGGCAACGTATTCGGCTATATCCCTTTTCATACCATCCCACCAATAGCAAGTTTTCAAGTCCTTGTACATTTTGGTGCTCCCCGGATGTATGGAATAGGGTGAATCATGTGCCTCCCTTAATATCATGTCGCGAAGGTGTCTTAGGTTTGGCACACAAATCCTTTTTCCTAGCCAAAGCGTACCCTTTTCATCCTCTTTGAAATCCTTCTCTATCCCTTGTCGGATTCTTTCCTTGATTTCCTTGATCCCCTCGTCCGTTGCTTGTCCCTTTCTTATTTCTTGCTCTAATGAGGAGTGGATCTCCATCATTTCCATGCTATTCAAGAATCCGAGGTGTAACCGTTCGAACTCCTTTCAAAGTCCGGGTGGTAGCTCCGGAACCGTGAGTTGGTCGCATGCTCCCTTTCTGCTCAATTTGTCAGCGACTACATTGGCCTTCCCGGGGTGGTAGTTGATTCCCACATCATAATCCTTTATAAGTTCTAACCATCGACGTTGCCTCAAATTCAAGTCCGTTTGTGTAAATATGTACTTGAGGCTTTTATGATCCGTATAGATCTCACATCGATGACCAAGGATATAATGTCTCCAAATCTTCAATGCATGCACCACTGCTGCTAACTCCAAATCATGTGTAGGATAGTTAAGCTCATGCTTCTTTAGTTGTCGTGAGGCATAGGCTACCACTTGTCCTTCCTGCATGAGTACACACCCGAGCCCTTGTCTGGATGCGTCACAATATATGTCAAAGCTCTTGCTTACGTCTGGCAATACCAGAACTGGTGCTGTGGTTAGCCATTTCTTGAGTTACTTAAAACTTTCTTGGCAGGCTTGTGTCCATTGAAAGACTTTTCCCTTCATTAGCAACTCCGTCATAGGTTTTGCTATTTTAGAGAAGTCTTTAATGAAGCGCCGATAGTATCCTGCCATCCCAAGGAAACTCCGAATATCCCTCACGCTCTTCGGTTGGTCCCACTTCAGAACATCTCTCACCTTTCCAGGATCAACCGATACCCCTTCCTTGGAGATGATGTGGCCTAGGAAGGATATTTCCTTAAGCCAAAATTGACACTTGTTGAGCTTGGCATACAACTGATGCTCACGTAACTTCTGCAAGGTCAATCTCAGATGTTCTCCATGCTCCTCCTTACTTTTTGAATACACCATAATGTCGTCGATGAAAACCACGACGAACTTGTCCAAGTGCTCCATGAAAACCTTATTCATAAGGTACATGAAGTATGCGGGTGCATTCGTTAATCCAAAGGACATAACGGTATATTCATATGAACCATACCGCGTCCGAAAGGCTTTCTTAGGTATATCGAAGGGCTTAATCTTCATCTGGAAATATCCTGACCGAAGATCAATCTTGGAGAACACTTGGGCTCCTTTCATTTGATCGAACAGGTCCTCTATACGGGGCAGAGGGTATTTATTCTTGATTGTTACTTCGTTGAGAGACCTGTAGTCCACGCACATTCTTTAGGTTCCGTCCTTCTTGTCCACGAAAAGTACCGGGCTCCCCATGGTGACGAACTTGGCCGGATAAAACCCTTCTCCAACTGTTCTTGAATTTGCTTCTTTAGTTCAACTAACTCGTTGACGGGCATCCTATACGGTCTCTTAGCTATGGGTGCAGTTCCAGGTACCAAATCTATGGCAAACTCAATATCCCGGTCAGGTGGCATACCTGGAAGTTCTTCCGGGAACACATCCGAAAATTTCTGAACCACTGGAATGTTGTCCAATGCTACTCCTTCAACATGGTTCAGATCCGCTCGTTCAGTCGCCTGCGGGGCTGACTCAAACTCGACACGGATACCGTGTTCGTTTGTCAACTGCACGCTTCTCTCAGCGCATTGGATTACTCCATTGTGCTTGCTTAACCAGTCCATTCCGAGTATGATGTCAATTCCATGGGAGTCCAAGACAATAAGGTTGGCAAGGAAATATACCCCCCTTATTTTCAGGCTTACCTTAGGACATACTATACTAGTCCTCATTTCTCCTCCGGGAGAATTAACTAACATAGCACATTCTAGGTGGGATACGGGTAGATGATGTTTGGCAACATATTTGGATGATATGAAGGAATGTGATGCTCCGGAATCAAATAAAATGGTGGCTGGGTTGGAGTTGGCAAGGAACATACCAATTGCGACGTCCTCAGCCTGTTGTGCTTCCTCAGCAGTGACATGGTTAACGTGGCCACGAGCATAGTTCTGCGGTCCACGGTTCCCTTGGTTGTCTCCTCTGTTTGGTCGCTGGTTCTGCTTGGGCACGTTACCTTGCTGTCCAGGGCCTCTCTTTGGGCACTGGTTAGCGAAGTGGCCTACTTCCCCGCATGCAAAGCATGCCCTGTTTCCTACGGCAGCAGGTACGTTGGGGCGGGGGTTTTGAACAGGAGCGCCATTGTTAGGCCGGGGCGCAGGAGGCATGGGCACACGAGGTGCCGGTGCAACGGGCCGTTGCTGTGGTGGCTGAGCAGGGCAGTACGTAGGAGTGGTCGATCCATACTGCGGTGCAGGGGGCATGTATCTAGGTCGTACTTTGCTCCCTTGGGGCTGGTATGGGATCTTCCTTTTGCACTCGCGCTCGATCTCTCGGATCTTGTTTTCAACCACAATAGCCTTATCAACTAGCTTCTGGAAGCTTACGTAGTCATTGTTGAGGAGCTGAACCTGGATCTCATTGTTCAACCCTCTCATGAACAGGTACTGCTTCCTCTGATCTGAGTTGACATCTTCGGGGGCATATCGGGACAGTTGTATGAACTTGTTGAGATACTCGTTCACACTTTTCTGCCCTTGGCGGAGACCTTCAAACTACTGCCTATTGATCATCATTACGCCAACAGGGATGTAGTGGGAGCGGAAACTTTCCTTGAACTCAGTCCAAGTGATTGTCTCCGGGTTGGCATGGGCGTTGCTTAAGGCATCCCACCAGTCAGCAGCTTCTCCCATCAGTTGGTGCGATGCAAAGAGAACCTTCTCTCGGTCGTTGCACTGAACAATGGCAAGCTTCTTCTCCATGGATTTCAACCAATCATCGGCCTCCATTGGATCGCTTGCTTGAGCAAAGGTGGGTGGTCGAGTCCTCATGAACTCTCCCAGCCTGTTATGAGCCGGTGGTGGTGGTGGCGGTGGTGCCGGAACGGGGTGTTGGTTGGCCTGCCACTGACCCAAAGTTTGGATCATGGTTTGCATAAGCTGGTTTTGCATGGCCATCAACCTTTCTAGGTTGTTTTCGCCAGCTCCGGGGTTAGCAGGAACTTCCTCGTGGTCATCTTCCTGGACGTTCCTTCGGCTGGCGTTTCCTCTCACCATCTGTGAGGGTGAACGAAATAGAATAGAAGGTTAGGGATTAGGCAGGTCCTTTCAACTATATGCATCAAGGTGAGTTGGACTATATATATTAGTCCTTATGAGGATGTGATCAAGTGCCGAAGCATTTCACTCCTCTTTCTTCTTACGTGTGGATATGGACAACGTTTTTAAGACGTCCCACAACTCACACTAAGCACATATTCACAATTAATCATTACAAGGGCCCACTCAACTCCTATTCAAGGATGGTTCCCTATGCCAAGGTGGTTTCAAAGCCAATCTAAGTCATTCACCCTAGGATGATTCCCTTGGTCAGTGTGGCTTAGCTACCTATGACTTCTATTCAGGGGTGTAACTTGCTGTCCACCCGTGGCTCTAATATCAATCTAAGGCTTCTATCTTAGGCGTGTAACCTACTGTCAACCCGTGGCTCTGATACCAATCTGTGACGCCCTCAATTCTGTGGAAAACCACGGAACGGAGAACTAATGCATATGTGTGCCCAGGATGTTCATCACACATACACATACGTTCCACAAACTGAATTCAGATTATATATTACCACGAATAACAGAGTTTATTACAATCACCTCATGAGTCTTGGACTCATGCTCACAGCGGAAGTCTTTATTCTATGCAGCGGAAATCCTTATTTAAATGCGGAAGCAAAAACTAATGCGGAAGCAAAACTAAGCAGAAGTGGCTCCATCTCTACTTCCTCCACTGGCAAGGTTGAGAACAGATCACACGCCATAATGATCTACTCGGTCTTCATAGTAGTCTTCTCTTGCTGTTGATAAAGAAATAATAATGCAAGTTTGAGCACAATGATGTACTCAGCAAGTGCGGGAATAACACATGATATGCAGCTCATAAACAAGGTAGGTATAAAAAGGCTTATTTGCAGAGAAGCAAATTTGTAAAATCATGATAAAACAGCAACTTCACTTTAGATGAATGTAGTCCCAGCATGTACTAAATTACCAACATACCTCCATCACTTCCCGTGTTCCATCCGAACATTAACCAATCTTTACTCATACTCACGAATACCTCCTCGTATTCGCTACCATCTCATCTCATAAAACAACCTCGTCTCGTACTGAGACCAATCTCATGTCATGACCCACCAGTCATGCAACCATCTCATCTCCCGGACTCCACAGTCCCAAAACAAACCATAATCAAAATCCATCACCAAGAACCTTCCCAATAACCATTCCAATAACCATCCCAGTAAACATCCCATCTAATCATGGCAGTTTAGCCAGGTGCTCATGACCGTAAGCTCGGCTATCACGATAGTTTTAATAACTCTGCAGAGTTTGCACCTCTTTACCCACAAGTTTGTGATTTCGTCACCCGTCGGTGACTGCAGAACCTCCATTATACCAGTACACATCCGTCGGTGTATGGTCAAGAGATCACAAAATAGCCTTTACAAAGGGGTTACTAGATGTATGGACTCACTAAGGTTTCACCGGCAGGCTAGAATCTCCAATTCTCCCACCCACGGGCCCGCTCTTGTGCCATGCAGTTCCCAGGGCAGTCCTCACTCGACTCCCATTCCCCTCGCCTTCCACAGTCCATAACACTCTAGCAACTTACCTAATTACTCAGCTAAGCCGCACCCATACTTGGCCTTGTGGTGGCACTGTTATCCTGGCATGTGCATGCATGAACCGGTCCTTAGATCTACGGCAAGCAAAACCACCATCTCATGCTACCACATTCACAAACCCAGGCTTGCCTAGATCTCCCCCTCCCCGATCCATGTTCATTATTAACATCAGTTTCTTTTTATCAATACGAGTGCAGTTAGCTATGTATCTCGCTTCCCAATCCCATGGACTCAACAAAGCATAAAGCAAAAACCATACCCGACTCATAAACTTCCCAGGCGACAAGGGTGGTTTAATCAAAACTAGTAAACTCCTATAAAAGGGTTTCCCATCATGTTTGACTCAGTACGCACACCTTTCCGCAAATCAAAACAGTTTTACCCAAAACATAGGATCAACATGGTCAAGGAGCACTTGCCTTGTTCTTGCGGTTCCGGTTGTTCTTGATTCTCAAAACCATGTTGCTGCAGCTCGTCGTAGACAGCTCCCTGAACCTGTCCTGCTATGTAGGATTCACGTGCATACAAGATTCACAGCAATCAATATTATTCACAAAACCCTAAACTAGATGCGATGATGTACATGCATGCTATCCTATGATTAGATTGATCTGTCCGTGTTCTTGCATGGCTTGCATGGACAGAGGTATTCGGATCAAAGGTGGTCGTGGTGATGATCTTGTCTTTAGATCAAACTGATCATCGAGTGATCTGCCCACGAGAAAGCTTCTGTTCGAAAGGAATCGAAGAACAGATGCAAGAGACGAACAACATGATGTCGTAAGGTGGTATTGAAGTCCTACCTCACGCTCTTCTTGTCTTCGAGGTCCTCCTCAGACCGCTTGGTTCTTCTCCGATGATCTCCCTTGTTTGTGCTTCGGCGATGTTTTGCTCGGCGAGTTAGGGCTAGAGCTCTAAGTCGTTGGCTCAGGAGTTGAAAGAGAAGTTCGTGATTTCGGCCAGAGGTTTCGGGTTCTATTTATAATCGGGAAGGGAAGAGTCCTAATCTGATTGGATCCCGAATAAAAAGTCTTTTTCAGATCTTGTTGGATCCTGACGTCTTATCTTTGGTAACATTGTGGAGTTTGGATCGGTTCCCGTTGTGTACCGGTGTCTTTACGCGTAACAGCTGCTCCAGAATTTGTTACCTCCGGGATGATGAGCTCCGGAAGCTCCACGTGTCCTCCGGGCCTGGTATCTCTTCATCCGCAGAGACGAGCTCCGGTCGTGCCGCGTGTCAATCGATCGAGACCTCCCTCTTCTTTGGAGGTGAGCTCCGCGCATGCCACGTGTGGGCGCCGGTCTTTCCGCCTTTCCTTCCCTCAGGGGCATGCCCCGAGGTCGACACGTGTTTAGCAGCGACGGACCTCCGGAGATAAGCTCCGGTGGCGACACGTGTTCAATAGATCCGGATTTCTCGGAGATGGGTTCCGAAATTAACACATATCCCGTGCGACTGGTCCCCTAACTTCCGCGAGGACTAGCTCTGTGGATGACACGTGTCCTGCGGAAATGCCTTTGCTTCTTCCGCAGAGGCTAGCTCCGTGGGCAACACGTGTCCCACAGGGTCGAACCTTTTTTCCAATTGTGGAGGTGACCCCCGAGCCTGCCACGTATCCAGTTTAGCGTCGGACCTCTCCAATCTCTTCGGGGATGAGTTCCGAACACACCACGTGGTCTGCTAGTCGTGAAAGTTGCCTTCGGTGCTCTCAGAAAGCTTTACTGACTATCTTTTTGATACTTGTTTCTGTTCCCTCTTTTCTAAAAATGTTCTTCTTCTTCATAAACATGAACATATGCTGACACCCGAGATGAGGGTGTCACAAATCTACCCCCCTTAAATTGAATCTCGCCCTCAAAATTCATTAGTAGAAAATAGATAGGGGAATTCAGCCTTAATATCCTCTTCACGCTCCCATGTGGCTTCAGCTTCAGTGTGATGGCTCCATTGTACCTTGCACCATCGAATCACTTTGTTTCGGGTGACCCTTTCTTTTACGTCCAAGATTCGGATAGGGTGTTCTGCATAAGTCAGGTCCTCTTGAAGTTTATGTTTTCCCATTGATACTTGTTCCTCTGGTATTCTCAAGCACTTCTTGAGCTGGGATACATGAAACACGTCATGTACGTCGCAGAGGTGGTTTGGGAGCTCTAGTTGATAGGCTACTTCTCCTCGCTTGCCCAAAATCTTAAATGGTGCGATGTAGCGAGGTGCTAGCTTGCCTTTGACATTAAAACGTCGTTGGCCTCGGATAGGCGATACCTTAAGGTATACGAAGTCTCCAACTTCAAAGGTCAACTTCCTTCGCCTGTTGTCCGCATAGCCTTTCTGTCGTGACTGAGCAGCCTTTAAGTTCTCCCGTATCGTTTGGACTTGCTTTTCAGCCTCTTGTAGTACTTCGGGTCCAAACACCTGGTTCTCTCCAGTCTCGTTCCAGAACAGTGGCGTTCTACACCGTCTACCATATAAGGCTTCGAAAGGCGACATCTTCAAGCTAGCTTGATATCTGTTGTTATAGGAGAACTCGGCATACGGTAAACTCCTATCCCAACTACGCCCACGTTTCAAGGCGCAAGCTCTCAGCATGTCCTCCAAAATTTGGTTCGTCCTCTCGGTTTGCCCATCTGTTTGTGGGTGATAGGCGGAGCTAAAATCTAGTCGTGTACCCATGGCTTTCTGCAGCTTCCTCCAGAATCTAGAGGTAAACTGAGAACCTCGATCTGAGACTATCCTCTTCGGAACTCCATGACGGCACACGATCTGCTCCATGTACAACTCTGCCAACTGTGTAATGTTGTAACTGGTCTTTACCGGAAGAAAATGGGCGGTTTTCGTCAATCGGTCCATAATGACCCAGATGGAGTCGTATCCTAACTGAGTTCTTAATTAGGACATTTTTCAGATTTTCTCCAATCTTTTTTAGGACATAACTTTCTGTAGAATTCTTCAAATGACATGAAACCAACTCCATTAGAACCGTCCTAAACTCTAGTTTCCAGAAAGTAATGGTGGGAGCCATGAAAAACCCTGGAATTACTTAGAGGCTCAATTATTGACCAAAGAGGCTTTTATTTGTACAAGGTTCAATTGAACTTTGTTTCAAATAAAACTTGGTCACAACTCTGGTTAGGACCCTACCAATCCACCATAAAGATTTCAGAACCAAAGGGGAGGGCTAGCCAGAGTTATTAGCAATTATGTATTTGAGTTCACACATTGCATTTAAATTTACATGTAGTATTATATTCAACGTGTAGCCATTGAAGAAGAGACTCCGGAAGTGCTGGACTTCCTTCTTCCGGACGAAGAACTAACTACTGACCAGCAGCAACAAGGCAAGCCAAGGTTTGCATTAACCTTTTTATAAGTTTTTACTTTGTTTACATGTGTCATATGAAGTATGTATGTGCATTAGGTATAGGATGGATGGAACCCCACTTGCATAACCAGAATTTCCCCTAAGAGTGAGGGTAGTGTCTAAGACCTCGAGTAGACAGGCTATGCTTAATGATTCATAGGACTTCGGTACAAGTCGAGTAGTTGGAATCTACTCGCGAGATAGGCTTGGGACACACGGGTTCGGTTGAGTGATGTGAGATCACTTTAGTAATGAAAATGAGACTAGGCAGGGGCTAGGGCGCAGCAAGGGGAAGTCTTGTGTGCGCGGCCCTGCCCGTGTCAATTGAGGACCGATCCATGTGCGGCCCTGCTGAACAAATATTGAATGTACCGAAGGCATATCGGATATATGGGCCCCGATAAACCGATGTAGCCTAAACCTCCGGGCGTCGAGGCATAACGCATCGATTTATAGGTGTAGGCTGAGGGCAGCAAGGTGGAAATCTGCCAATGGGCATAGAGAGATGCTCCGTGTGGGGAACCTCCTGCTCGTTTCGGTGAGACCGGTTCGACGTTTGGGCTGTTGGGTGAAAGGTTGTCCCGTACGACATCGAGTGAGCGTGCTGTGCAGCTCCACGGGTGGGCGTACGTGACGTGCTCTTTGGGTTTCCCTGCAGGTGTATATCGAGTCTATTCGCCATCCCTCGCAGTGACGAGTACCGCTTGTTCACTGCGTCGTAACATAGATTAATGAATGAAATGTTATGATTCAATATTGCTGTTATGATATAACTGTATTGTTACATGTGTGCCACCAAATATTGCTCACTAAATTTCAGCTTTATGAACCGTTAACTTGTTGCTAAAAGATGAACTAAGGATGAACGTGTATGCGTGTCCGTCTGCTGCAACATTGCTATCCTATGTCTTGGTATACCTCATGTAGAGTTTCATGCTTAGGTGAGTCGGTTAAGCCTTGCTGAGCCTTCGTGCTCATGGTTGCTGCTTAAGTGTTTTACAGGTGAGGAGCCACCCACGGACTCGGAGTACGAGTCCACCGGCGAAGGTTACCCTCCGTCAGGGACCACGGCTGAGTGGGAGCCGTACACGCCGCGCTGAGCTGAGGAGTGCAGCTAGTGTGGGTTGCCCTAGGGCTGGGCAACCACTTTTGCTAGATAGGCGGGCGTGAGTTGTATAAAAGAAACTTCCGCTGTGTAATAAAAGACCCTAGTTTGTAACTGAGAAGTGTACTATTTTGTACATTCAGTTTGTTTTCCCATGTAATATAATGTGTTCTTATGACGTGTGCTGTCGGGTGTCACATCGCGCGGCACCACCCTCTGCGATCCTGGATGAGCGGATTCCGGTCCGCCACAGCCTGGTATCAGAGCTGCAGTGGTGATAGCACAGTACTTAAGGACTGCATTATGGGAAAAACTTAGGTATACGGTGAGGAATTGGTAGTTGCCCAAGTAAGGACTATATTAGCATAGTTACTTAAAGTGGCAAAGACTAACTTATGTGTTATAATTCTGAATTTCAATTATGTAACGACGCACCTACGCTCTGGTAAGTATGGTAAGGAACGCCACCGAAAGCAGGTCAATTTCGGTTAGCTCCCCCTGACGAGGAAAGTGGTTCAGGGATTGGTCTCACAGCTTGGTGTGAGACGTCAATATGAACCTCTTGGACTCTTCATGTCCCTGAGTTCATATGCAACGCTGATCCCTAGCGTGCATTAGGCAAGTAAGTGGTGACCCCATCGCGTGGTCAGTAACGCGAGAGTGTGTTCGTCTGGAAATAGCCCAGGAGGACATACGCAGCGCTTGCCATTGGCGTGCCCTGCAGGGCAGTAGGTGGTATCTGTTGGGTTGATAACATTCCCAACCGTGACGACCCGTTCATGACCTACTCGGGTTCCCCGTCGTGTGGTGTTGAAACACGATCACGTACCTTGAGACGTGACCTAACTCAAGGACGGCCGTATGACAATGATACGGGCGTTTGTATTTACCTTTAAATATGATTCTGCCTGAAATGAAACCAACCATTGAGTGCACCATCATTGTGTGGTCTTCTGCAGGTACTAACCACGTATGTATCCGTGTAGAAAACGTGTGCGAGAGACCGTTTAGTGCCACACTTGAGACGTATATGCCGGTATGATCCGGTTAGGATTTTCTTTGGTGAGGAACGTAGTACCAAGATATTGTAGGCATATGCATGAAAATATTGAGAACAAGGAACTAAAATCATTAGGTTCAACAATTAAGACCCTGGTTGGGTATAATAATGGCATAGTGGACCAGGATAGTGTAAGGGCCTCAGTTTTGACACCCAATTGTAGTGTTCATCACCACACCACACACCTCATTTGAGCAAGAATGATGAACACAAATGAAGAGCAAGTAACAATTATCAACATGCTCATTAGAGAACAAACTTACACATTGCAAAGTGGTATTTCCCACATGTGATATGGATGGGCTGGACATATGAAAACTCCTACACTTTGCTAAGGATGTCCATGCCAAGTTTCACCCAAATTCAAAACCTTTTTAAGGTCATCTTGGGTATAGATAGGAAAGGGGCAGTTTGAAAACATATTCAAATTCAAACTGTTTTTATACCATGAATTTGAAAGTGGAAGGCATATTCTTGCTCAGCACATTTTTGTGAGCTCACACACCAATTTTCACTCCATTTGGGGTTGATCTTGACATGAGCTAAGGGGGAGAAATTCAAACTTTATTTGAATTTCAAACTGAACTTGTGCTGAAATTCCTTCAAACCAAACCTCATTTGAACTTTGATCAATTCAAATGGCTCTTGGGTGAATAATTTGAATTGCCAAGGGTAGAATAGGGTTCACTGTTTACCACAGCTGTTAGGAGTAAATTTCAGAGGTTAAAAGAGGGGTGGGACCCACATGTCAGCCTCTGCCTCAAAACAAACCGACTGAAACACAGTTCAGTCGGTTCCCGGCTGCTGTGCGCGCGCGCCACCGAAGGGGGGCAGCCGGCGCCAGCTCCTGCTGCGCGCCCCAAGCCAGAGGCCAGCCGCCGGGCTATTTATCCCCTCCTCGGCGTGCTTCAGTCGCCATTCCCCGAGCTGCCGACGTGCACGACCTGTTTTTCCACTGCCATCGCCGCCGCTCGAGCTCCCGCTTGATCAAGCCGATCGCTCGCAAAGCACAGCCTCCTCCACAGAAAAACGGCACCAAGGGATCGTGAGCAACCTCCCACACTCCGTGTTGGCCAGTGAGCAAGCTTCCTCGAGCTGTACGAGCCGTTTCTCCGGCGAGCCGAACATCGCCGCCGATCGGGCTCCCGTGGACAGCACGGCACAGCCGTTGTCACGTCCTCTTCTCTACACAAGAAAGGTGCGTGATTGTATGTAGATGGAGTAGCCGAAAGCCGTTTGGCGATTGATCAACCCTCGGCCGAGAATTTCCAAATTTACTCTTGATCAGTTCATAAGAACCGAGCTCACCTTCGGGTGAAATTCGTGCTCTATGCACGAAGGTTGGGCGAGCTCGTTACCTAGTAGCTTCTACGCACGATAGCGCCCACGCTCGAACTGGAATTAGAGAAAACCATCGAGAATCGGCCATGATATGGCTGTTTTCCCCGCCGCCATGGCTGAACACCTCGGCTCACCGTCGAGAGCCTAGTTGCCGGTATTTCTAGCTTCCACCCAGCCCTGGTTCGTGTTTCCCATGCCCTACTGATGCTCTCCGATCGATTTCCGGTCGATTTGGTGCACGGGAGAGCGGGACCGACCTCACCGGAACCCTAGCAGGTGCTGTCACCGGTGCGCACGGGTTTCCGGTCATCGCCGGCGGCCAGCGACCCTACCATCGAGTCCAGGGGGTCGGAAAAGGGGCAGGCGGCAAGTTTCGGGCCAGGGGGTGGCCAGGAACTCAGTTCCGGCAAGGATCGCCGGAGAACGCCGCCGCTGCGCAGTTGGCGCGAGGAGGAAGACGACGCACTGTGTGCGGGGCCCACAAGCCAGAGTTTAAACTTTTCCCCGAATTTCAGTTTTAGTTCACACTTCAAATCCTTATAACTCTGGCTAGAAAGATCCAAATTGAGTGAACCAAATTTTGCTGGATTCAGCTCTCTGAGTACTTTCCAAAAAATCAAGTTTCACTTCATGAAATTCCTTAATTCTCCAGAATTAATTCCTTAAAGTTTAAACTGTTAGGAATTTTAACTGGAGAATCCTTTGGAGGAAAATCCTGAAATTGTGCTGAGATGTTCACCAAAATATCCTTGAACTACCATAGAAATTTTAGATCCATTTGAGCTCATTTAGTCCACCTAATGGTGTGATTAGTAAAACTGTTCCAGAGAAAATAGAAAATGCTCAGAAACATTTTCAGAATTTTCTCTGAAATTGTTTAGCTCATATCTTTAGTTAGAGACTTCCAAATTAAGTGAGACCAACTCCATTAGAACCCTCTGAAAATCTAGTTTTCAGAAAGTCATAGTTTGTCTCATGAAAATTCCTAGAACACCCTAAGAGTTCCAATTAAGGTCAAGGACATAATTATTTGTGGAGGGCTCAAATGAGCTTTGCTGCAACTAAAACTTGACCTAGTCTTTGTTTAGGTTGTAACCAAGCCACAGTAAAAGTTTCACAGTCATTAGGTCTGTCTAGCAAGGGTTATAGACTTCACAACTTCAAAGTTAATACAAATGCATTTAAATTAATACATACATTGTTCTTATCATGTAGTCGCTAAGGTCGAGGAGGAACCCGAAGTCCTAGACTTCGTTACTCCGGAGGAACAGCTAGCCTACGACCAAGAGCAGCAAGGCAAGCTCCGGTTTGCATTAACCTTTTTACAAATATTTATTGTTTTGAGCACATCTTTGAATATTGTTCTTTGCATTAGAGTCTTGATTGGAAACCCAACTGCACAGCCAAGATAACCATGGGTTGGGTTTAGGATTGAAAACCTCGTTAGCCACTGCATTGCTAGGATAGAGTAGGATTCGGTACAAGTCGAGTAGTTGGAACTACTCGCGAGAATAGGCTAGAGGCACATTGCTCGGGTAGAGATAGCACATGATACACATGGCAAGAAAATGAGACCGAGCGGAGAGTAAGGGCAGCAGGACTTTGGGGGCCTGTGTGCTGTAGCTCCGCTTGTGTCGATTGAGGACCGAGCCGTGTGCGGGCCTGTTGAACAAGCTAGAACAGTACCGAAGACCTACCGGCTATATGGGAACCGGGAAACTGATGTAACTCGGGTAGCTGGGTATTGAGGCATTGCCCGTCGTTCAGAGGGTAGGTTGAGAGCTCGAGGTGTAAATCGGCTGGCGGCACGGAGATGCGCGTGCAGAGACCTCTTGCTCGGGACGATGGGACCGGTTCAATATTTGGCTAACGGGTGAAAGGTAGTCGCGTACGACGTCCGTGATGGTTGTTGTAGGCAACATCGAGTACGGGCGTACGTGACGGGTTGTTCGGGTAACCCTGCAGGTGTAAATCGATTATAATCGCCGTCCCTCGCGGTCAGTGAGTACCACTTGTTCACTGTACCGTGACGTAGAAAGAACAGGCTAGTCACATGTTAAAATGTTGCTGATTGAAAGCTGGACATTGATTGTTAATGATATGCTGTAGCTTAGCGCTAACTAAAGTTCTTTTCAACTTTGGGCAAAGTACATGAGAGAAATGCGTTTCTTGTTTGATTGCGGCTCTCTCATGTGCCTTAGCGTAAGGTTTTCTACAACCTGCTGCTAAAACTTGAAAGTAAGGTTCTACTAATTAGGCGAGTCCTTGCAAATGATTTTTACCTCATGTGACCCATTACCCTCATGTAGAAGTTCCATGTTTAGGTGAGACGGGTCAGACTTGCTGAGCCTTCGTGCTCACTGCTTGTGTTTGAAGCTTTTGCAGGGTTCTATGAGGAAGGGACTCCCGAAGAGGAGACGGAACCCCAGGAGGGGAATCCCGTCGAATGGGAGTCGTGCACGCCGCAGAGTTAGTGTGCGTGTGTGCTAGCAAGGGCACGTTCGAGGGCTGAACGTGTACTTGATGCTTAGTCTACGCCCGCGAGTGTAGACTGAACTTATTTTGATGTAAACATGTTCATAAACTTGTTTATGTAATAAAACTTCCGCTTCCGCTTTGCACCTTTGACGTGTGTTATACGGTGCTGTGCAACGCAGCACCCCTCAGCGTGATCCTGGCTCGACAGGACCAATGGGGTCGTGTCAGATAGTTAAAGGGATGAAAAACAGAGTGCTCTGTTTTGGGCAGCACGTTTGCTGATCTTCAACAGGGTATAACTCACAGGTCTTTTAGCCCAGAGAGGTGTGCTATACAGTTCTGGAAAGGTATTTAAGTACTCTACAACTTTGTTGTAGACTTCCAGAGCTGAAACTCACCTTAAGATGGCTTAAATCCCAGAGGAAGGTAAACTGTCCAGAACCAGGACAGAGTAAAACATTCTCTGGACTGTTCTGTTTTTTAAACATAAATCCCAGTAGAAAAAAATTTAAAAAAATTTCTTATGATACCTCCTTAGAAAGAGTAGAAGATGTGTGATATCTTTGCAATTCAAAGTTTCTGAAGTTTCAGCACAGATTTCAGTGGAAACTCGAATGGAAAACAGCAACTTCCAAGGGAGGTGCTGTTAAAAAAAATCTTCCAGAAATTCTGCTGACTTTGAAATTAGCATAACTTTTCTTTAACCAAGGCTGATTTGGGGGAAATTGAATACTCATTGGAAAGATACTGAAGTTAACTTTAACTTTGGTATTCAACTTGAGTCATGAAAATGCCCAGAACCAGATCAAAACTTGGAATAGGTAGAAACTGGTCATTCTGACAGAAGAATGACAGTTGGACTCATTGGAGAGGGTGTTGTACCCTAAGGGTGGTATACGTGATGACAACGCGATAGTAATGTCTCGTGGTGGCCAAACCTAGTTATGGTGAGCTTCCAAAGTGGAGGTTCATCAAGTTGGATTAAACTAGCTTGTGTTTGGTCTGGTAATGGTGTAGCTTGTGCAAAGTTATTACACTATCTACTTACGAGATGTATCGCATGTTTTTATTGTCATTATGTTTTACACATATTTCATTTGGACTGCATGCACTCTCTTGCAGGACTGATGTTATTGTCATATGGTTGCAGATGGTTCGCACTAGGACCACGCACGAGGTTGGTGGCTCTAGCCAAGGGGGAGGCGATGACTACCAGCCACCGGCCTACGACAGCACCCCGCAGCAGCAGCCACCACCGCCGCCTCCGCTTACTCTAGCGGATGTGATAGCGGCACTGGTGGGAGGTCGTGAGGAGCAGACCGACCTGCTCCGCACGATCGTGCAGAATACGTCCCAGGCGGAGGGATGTCAAGAGCGAGGGCCTCGTGAGCCCCGCGAAGTGTCGTACTTGGATTTCATGAGTACGCACCCTCCAGTGTTCACCGAAGCTGAAGAACCACTGGAGGCGGACAACTGGCTGCGGACCATCGAGTCCAAGTTTGGGCTGCTCCAATGTACGGAGCGGCAGAAGACTCTGTTCGCAGCGCAGCAACTCCACGGTGCCGCTGGTGCGTGGTGGGCGAACTATGTCGCCTCACGTCCGGCTGGCCATGCCGTGGAATGGCAAGAGTTCCAGGAGGCGTTCCGCGCCTATCACATTCCTCCCGGAATCATGAAGAGGAAGTTCCAAGAATTCTTGGAGCTGAAGCAGGGCGGGAGGAGTGCCCATGACTACTCCCATGCCTTCAACCATCTGGCGCAATATGCGTCAGACTATATCTCCACGGAGGAGAAGAAGAGGGAGCATTTCTATCGGGGGTTACACCCCGAAATGAAGACACACCTTGTTCAGTGGAATCGCGGCACTTTCAACGACCTAGTCAATGCCGCGATTATGCAAGAGGATGCTCAGCGGGAGTTGGCAGCTGAGCAGAGGAAGCGCAGCGCTCCACCTAGCAGCGGTGGGGGCGCGCCTCAGAAGTACCGTATGGTGTATCGGACACAATCCGGGAAGCAGTGGCATCCATCGGCGCGACCTCAACGGTTCGGGGGACGTCCGTTCCAGTCACCCTCGTTCCGTCCGCCGGTGCCACCACCAAGACAGCAGCAGCAGCAGCAGACGGCACCCCGGGTATTTCCACCGACACAGCGCGCCCCGGGATTCCGTCCACCGATCAGCGGGGGACCGCCCCGTTTCACCTGCTTCACGTGTGGCCAGGCGGGCCACTTCGCGAAGGACTGTCCCCAGGTGCAGCAGAGCAGCGGGCAAGCCCAGTTCCAGGGCGGTGCTCGAGGCCGACCTCCGGCGAAGAAGGTTGGTCAGCGGACTGGTGGCGTCCGCAACCTCGACAATGAGGACGCCCCATAAGGAGACAACGTGCTGGCGGGTGCGTTCACTCTCAACCATCAAGCCATCATAATATTGTTCGATTCTGGTGCAACCCACAACTTCATTAGTGCATCGTATGTGGCTCAGCATCAGCTGGAAGCCTTTCCAACCGAGTGTTCTTATATGATCTGCTCACCGGGAGGAAAGATTTCAGCAACTATGATGGTTCCAAAAGCACCACTGTGCTTAGGTGGGAAGATATATCCCACCACTATGATTATCCTTGAGGGGCAGAAGATTGATGCAATCTTGGGAATGTCATGGCTAAGCTACCATGGCGCTGTCCTGGAGATCCTATCACGGACGGTTCACCTCAACTCCCCATTACACCGTCCGCAGTCCCTCCTATTAGATAATCCAGTCAGAGAGGTTTCAGCGATCAATAGTGCTGAGGCTCTCAAGTTAGTAGACATCCCCGTAGTCCGGGAGTACCCTGACGTGTTCCCGGAGGATCTTCCGGGCATGCCACCTGAGCGGGACGTCGAGTTCAAGATCGAGCTCGCACCCGGGACTACACCCATATCACGGAGACCATACAAAATGGTTCCAAATGAGCTGGCAGAACTGAAAGAACAGCTCAATGATCTGTTGAGCAAGGGTTTCATCAGGCGAGTGCCTCGCCTTGGGGATGCTCGGCGTTGTTTGTGAAGAAGAAGGATGAAACCCTGAGGCTGTGTGTGAATTACCGGCCGCTCAGCGCCGTCACCATCAAAAATAAGTACCCACTGCCCCGCATCGACATATTGTTTGATCAACTTGTGGGTGCAAGTGTGTTCTCCAAGATGGACCTTCGCTCTGGATATCACCAGAGAAAGATCCGGGCGGAGGATATCCCGAAGACGGCCTTCTCAACGAGATATGGATTATATGAATATCTTGTCATGTCGTTTGGTCTCACAAATGCTCCAGCCCATTTCATGTATCTCATGATCTCGGTGTTCATGCCGGAGCTAGACAAGTTCGTGGTAGTGTTCATCGACGATATCTTGGTTTACTCCAAGACAGAAGCCGAACATGCCGAACACTTGCGGATCGTTCTTCAACGATTGCGGGACCATAAGCTCTACGCCAAGTTCAGTAAATGCGAGTTTTGGATCAGCCAAGTGCCGTTCTTGGGGCATATCATCTCCGCAGAAGGCATTGCGGTTGACCCAAGCAAAATAGAGCAAGTGCTGAAATGGAAAGCTCCCACTTCAGTTCATGAAGTCAGAAGCTTCCTTGGGTTGGCGGGATACTATCGGAGATTTATTCCAAGTTTCTCCAAGCTCGCTAAGCCGATGACAGAGTTACTGAAGAAAGGGACGAAGTATGTTTGGAACACGGCGTGTGAAGGAGCGTTCCAAGCATTGGTGAAGCATCTCACCACAGCCCCGGTATTAGCTCAGCCGGATACAACAAAGCCCTTCGACGTGTATTGTGACACGTCTGGTATTGGGCTCGGCTGCGTGTTGATGCAGGAAGGACGTGTGGTCGCATATGGCTCACGCCAACTTCGGAACCATGAGCAGCATTATTCCACTCATGATCTTGAGCTTGCTGCAGTGGTTTTGGCGGTAAAAATGTGGAGGCACTATCTCCTGGGGAATCTAGTGCATCTCTACACCGACCACAAGAGCTTGAAATACATTTTCACCCAGAAGGAGCTGAATATGAGGCAAAGGAGGTGGTTAGAGCTGATCAAAGATTATGAGATTGAGATCCATTACCACCCTGGCAAGGAGAATGTGGTTGCCGACGCGCTGAGTCGGAAATCACATGTCCATCACCTCACCATTACACCGGTGGAGGAGGAAGAGCCAAGTTTATACTTGGTTCCTTATGGATCGCTGTACAACCTTGCCCTCATCCCTACTATTAGGGAGGACATCATTGCAGCTCAGAAGACGGATAAAGGCATGGCACATCTCCGGAGACGGATAGACCATGGAGAGATCAAATGTTTCCGAAAAGATGATGAGGGGACGCTGTGGTTTAATGACCGCATAGTCGTACCCCGAGATATGGAGTTGAGGAAGAAATCCTCGATGAAGCTCACCTGTCCAAGTACTCCATTCATCCGGGTAGTAACAAAATGTACCAAGATTTGAAAAAGAAATTTTGGTGGACACGGATGAAGCGGGAGGTAGCTAAGTAAGTATCTAAGTGCGATACGTGTAGACGAGTGAAAGCTGATCACATGAAGAAATCAGGGCTGTTGCAACCCCTGAAGATCCCGGCATGGAAATGGGAAGATGTGAGCATGGATTTCATTGTGGGATTACCCCTAACATCCAACAAGCATGATTCCATATGGGTAATTGTTGATCGGTTAACCAAGACGGCTCACTTCATTCCGGTGAATACACGTTACAATGCCGACAAATAAGCGGAGCTATACATAGCGAAGATTCTATGCCTATACGGGGTACCCAAGACCATCGTCTCAGATCGAGGTGCATTATTTGTATCTCGCTTTTGGAAGCAGCTACACGCTGCATTGGGTACCAAGTTGATCAGGAGCTCCGCCTATCACCCTCAGACAGATGGCCAGACAGAGAGGGTGAATCAAGTTCTGGAAGACATGTTGAGAGCATGTGCCATCCACCATGGTAGGAACTGGGATGATCACCTACTGTCGGTACCTGAGATATGGGGTACCCCCGCGCACAGGGGAAAATGCCTAAGGAACTCACCCTTCTCCGCAGGGAGAGCTCCGAAGGCGCCACGCGTCCGGCGGGGCCGGACCTCACTCTCCTCAGAGGAGAGCTCCGGGCCCGCCATGTGGCATACAGAAGCCGGACCTCCCCTCCACGGGAGAGAGGTCCGAAGGCGCCACGCGTCCAGCGGGGCCGGACCTCCCTCTCCTCAGAGGAGAGCTCCGGGCCCGCCGCGTGGCCGACAGAAGTCGAGCCTCCCCCTCCGCGGGGAGAGGTCCGGAGGCTCCACGTGCCCCGCAGGCCGGACCCTTCTCTCCTCAGAGAAGGGCTCCGGGCCCGCCACGTGGCCAGAAGAACGGTGCTGCCTGCCCTCGAGAGATAGGCAGCGGGCGTAAAGACACCCCATACCTTGCCCGTACAAGGTATTCAAGGCCCGCGTCTTCCCAAGACGCGGAGACGCGGAGCACGCCTCTGTCAGGTGCCGTTGCGACCAGTCGCATCACAGACTGGCGCGCGGTGTCAGAACCTGCCAGCCAATAAATACCGCGACAAGACATCCCATGCCGCCTGCGCCGTCATCAACCACTACGACTAGCATACGACATGGGCAGGGCGGCAAGATGAAGACTCAGAAGCCTTCGACCAGAGACAACTACCGGCATAACTGCAGATACGGTAGATAATAGACAATCTTCCCGGGACAACCTGTCGTGTCCCGGCTCCCCTTGTAAGCCGCCCGAGTCTTGGACTATAAAAGGATCGGGTAGGCGACGATAGCAAGGGTTCGCACTCTGCAACTCATACGCTAGCCATACACTCCCAAGCTGTAACTCACCCCCAAGCTCAGGACTCCGGCCCTGAGCAGCAAGCAATACAGCGAGCTCCATAGCTCGCCGTGGACGTAGGATTTTACGCTCCGGCGGCCTGAACCACGTAAAACTCTCTGTGTCAAGCTCTTACTAACTCGTCCATCTGCGCAAGCTCTCCGCTAGGGACTAGCCCCACCGAAAAAAGAACCTCCACGGGCTGCCCAGTGCAGGCCCGGGGGAAGTGTTGACTGAACACTTCGACATTTGGCCCGCCAGGTAGGGGGCTTTTCTCCTAGCGCGACGAGTTTCTGCCGACGAAGATGACCAAGCTTCCTTCAGCGGCGAACTCTCCCCCCTCGCCTCTGCGGCCAACCACGACCAGGGGGAAGTACATGTTGACACACTCGGGACGGAGTGTGTCGGTACAAGCTGGGAGCCAGCAACCGGCTCTGGCAGCACCGACCCCGGCAATGCAGGCTCCAACCAGCATCAAGTCTTCAGTAGCGCTGGGCGTACCCAGTGGGGGTGCGCTAGCTGCAGCGAGAGCGCTACTGTACAATCCGCCCGCTGGGGACGCGCCTCGGGCAGCGACCCGGCAGTGGATCCGCGAGGTAGACCGTCTCGTCGTCGCCGCCGCAAACCCTCGACTTCGGCGGGGACGACGCTCTGGCCAACCGGTCATGTCGCTGATGCGCGCACCATTGGTTGACGAGCAGACGGCAGAGTCCAGCTCTACCAGGCCCCAATCGACAGATCTGGGGACAGAGCTGGAGCGGTGTCGCCTGGGTCAAGATGCCCGGGTATACCTCGAGCAGCGCCGAGAAAGACGCCGCTACCAAGAGGCTGACGACAGCATGACGTCGGCCTCAACCCAGCCTAAAGAGCAGACCTTCGCCACGCGATCTCTGCCCCAGGCCTACGCCGTGCAGAATATGCCACAGTCATATGTCCTGCAGATGGCGCCCCCGGCCTATGGTGCAGCCTTGCCCATACCGGGGCACGCGGTGCTCAGTGCAAACCAAGCGTTCGCGGCGCCAGAACCTGCGGCGACAGAAGCAGGATGTGCGGCCCTCGCGCCCCACCTTCGCTTCGCAAAGTGGCCGCGCAAGTTTCAGCCGCACCTGCCCGAGAAGTACGACGGCAGCATCAACCCGGCGGAGTTCCTCCAGATCTACTCCACCGCCATACTTGCCGCAGGGGGGAATGAAGCCGTCATGGCCAATTACTTCCCCGTCGCCTTGACTGGCCCAGCCCGGTCTTGGCTCATGAACCTCCCCCAGGGTTCCGTAACTTCCTGGGGAGAGCATTGCCGGCAGTTCATAGCCAACTTCGGCAGTTCCTACACCCGGCCTGGCATGGAGCTCGACCTCCACGCCATCCAGCAACAACCTGGGGAGTCGCTGCGCTCTTTCATCCAGCGGTTTCTCCCAGGTGCGGAACACCATCCCACACATTCAAAATGCTTCTGTGGTGGTGGCATTCCGGCAAGGCGTCCGAGACAAGAAGATGCTTGAGAAACTCGCGACCAAGGAGGTCCGCGATGCCTCAGAGCTCTTCAGCTTGGCAGACAAGTGCGCCAGAGCAGCCGAAGGACGGAACTGGCACTCACAGCCGTCCTCCGAGTCAGGAGGACTGCCCGGATCTGGTCCTACTCCCTATGGAGGCAGCAGGAAGACCAAGAGCCGAGGCAGAAGCAGGATAAGATCACCGGCCGCAGCCCCAGTCGTCACTGCAGCGACGCTCAGTGGGGCTCGGGGGCCGCGCCCTGACAAGAGGCAGCGAAGGTCACCGATCCCAGAAGGTAATCAAGACAATATGTGCCCCGTGCATGGCAGCTGTCGCCACACTACTGCTGAGTGCCGGGAGATCCGAAGGCTCGCAGAGCGTTTCCGCAAGGGGAAGCGGCAGCGGGCTGATGCCCTGCCCTTCCGTCCAAAGGAAGACGAACAGAGGGTGGATGTTCCAGACAACATCGACCACCTAGAGGAGAGCCAGGAGCCTCAGCGTGTCGTGAAGGCGGCACACAATCATGAGGACTCCAGCTCCAGTGATGATGAGCGTCGGAAGAAGCTCTATGTCATATACGGCGGGTCCGCCGACCCCTTGTCCCGAAGCGCAGTCAAGACTCTGCGTCAAGCGGTAGCGTCGGTGGCGCCACTCCCAAGTGCTGCACCGCACCTTAAGTGGATGGGGACCCCCATCAGCTTTGACGCCACCGACTGCCCCCAGGAACATGGCTGGGGCCGGCCAACTACCGCTCCTGGTAGCCCCTACCATCGCCAACGTGAGAATGTACCACGTTTTGGTAGATGGAGGAGCTGGGCTGAACCTCATCAGCCGTGCAGCTTTCCAGAAGCTGCAGGTCCCGATGGCCAAGATCACCCCATCGAGCCCGTTCTCAGGGGTAGGGCCGGGACAGGTCATCCCCTACGGCAACATTAGCCTCCTGGTGACCTTCAGGGCTCCGGACAGCTATCGGACCGAGTACATTCTGTTCGACGTAGCGGAGATAGACCTCCCCTTCAACCCCATAATCGGCAGGCCAGCCCTGTACCGGTTCATGGCTGTAGCCCACTACGGCTACCTCATCCTGAAGATGCCAACACCGACGGGCGTCCTCAGGATTCGTGGGGATCGCACTGCTGCAGTGTCGGCCCTAGAGAAGCTCCAAGCGCTCGCAACAGCTGGGGCATCAGCCCCCGGCAATACGGAGCCGAACCAGCTCCGCCCGAGCGCACGTCACCGTGCTTCTGCCACAGCACCCCGCGTGCAACCTCTCGACGAGGGCGGCGTCCCCTTAAAGGTCGTCCAAGTCGGCGCCGAAGCTACCCAGACCACCCGGGTAGCCGGGGGCCTGGATAGCAAATAGGAATGCGCGCTCGTCACCTTCCTCCGGCACAACGTCGACGTGTTTGCATGGCAGCCGTCACAGATGCCGCGGATCCCCAGGGAGGTGATCGAGCACCACTTGAAAGTCTTCCCCGACGCCCGGCCGGTTCAACAGAAGCCCCGCAAGCAGTCCATCGAGCGGCAAAACTTCATCCGTGAAGAAGTCAAGAAGCTGCTGGACGCTGGCTTCATACGGGAGGTCCACCACCCCCGGTGTTTGGCGAACCCCGTCGTTGTCCCGAAGGCCGGCGGGAAGCTCCGGATGTGCATCGACTACACCAGTCTCAATAAGGCATGTCCCAAAGATCCATTCCCTCTCCCTAGAATAGATCAAATAGTAGACTCAACGTCAGGCTGTGATATGCTGTGCTTCCTAGACGCCTACTCGGGTTTCCATCAGATCCCCATGTCTAGGGAGGATGTGGAGCACACCTCCTTCATCACAGTAGACGGCCTTTATTGATATGTGTCTATGCCTTACGGCCTAAAGAATGCACTCCCCACCTTTGTGCGGGCGATGCACAAAACCTTTGGGGAGTTAATAAGAGACCTAGTTGAGGTGTACATCGATGACATAGTTGTCAAGGTCAAGCAGGGTTCATCTTTGCTAGATAACCTAGCCTTAGTCTTTGACAAGTTGCGCTCTACGCGCACCAAGCTGAACCCAGATAAATGTGTGTTCGGCGTGTCCTCTGGGAAGCTCTTAGGGTTCCTGGTCTCGCACCGAGGGATTTAGGCCAATCCAGAGAAGATCAAGGCCATCGACTTGATGCGGCCCCCTGCCCGCGTCAAGGATGTTCAGAGACTCACGGGATGTCTAGCCGCGCTGAGTCAGTTTATACCGAGGCTAGCAGAGCGGGCACTCCCTTTCTTTAAGCTCCTGCGCAAGTCAGGCCCTTTTGCCTGGACTGACGAAGCAGAAGAGGCTTTCCAGGAGTTGAAGCGACTCCTGAGGACCCTGCCTATCATGGTAGCCCCTGAGCCCGGGGAGCACCTGCTGCTCTACATTGCGGCAACAACAGAAGTGGTGAGTATGGTCCTCATCGCAGAATGGCCAGACCCCTCACCTTCGCAATCTGCTCCGGTAGATGAAGACAGACGCCAGGAGGCCCCGCAGGGCCAAGGCGGTCTCCTGGACCCCCCGGAGGTCCAGGTCGACCTCCCGGAGGTCCAGGGCGGTCTCCCGGACCCCCAAGGTAAATCCCCAGGGGCCAATTGGGACCTCCAGGAGGTCCCTCAAGACCCCCCGGAGCTCCCGAATAATCAAGATAGCTTAAGGGCCTCTGGGTCCCAGTTCCCGGAGGCCCCCGTGGGTCCACTCACCTCCAACGGGCCAGGGCCAATGGACAAGGACCTCCCAAACCTAAGAGAGAGGGTTCGAACCATACAGAGGCCTGTCTACTACATCAGCGAAGTACTTCATGATGCCAAGACAAGGTACCTAGAAGTCCACAAGCTGCTGTATGCGGTGCTCGTGGCCTCCAGGAAGCTCCGCCATTACTTCCAGGCCCACCGGGTCTCGGTAGTCACCTTGTATCCGCTGAAGACAATTCTGCACAGCCCCCATGTGACTGGCAACGTTGCTAAATGGGCGGCGGAGCTGGCGGAGTTTGAGCTGGACTTCCTCCCACGCCAAGCAGTCAAGAGCCAAGCACTGGCTGACTTTGTGGCGGAGTGGACATCGATGAAGACTGATCCAGGGGGCCATGAAGGCGGTGAGCCAGAGCACCAAGCTCCGGTCTTCACCGAACCCCACTGGACACTTTTCTTCGATGGCTCCTCGCGAAAGCAGGGGGCCGGTGCCGGCGTACTGCTCCTCATGCCATCGGGGGAACAGTTTGGGTATATGGTGCGTCTAAATTTCAAGGCAACCAACAACATGGCGGAGTATGAAGCACTGGCCTGCAGACAGCCCTGTCTCTAGGCGCTCGCCAGTTGTTGGCACAGGGCGACTCCCAACTGGTCATCAAACAAGTCAAGGGCGAATGCTCCTGCAATGACCCGCAGCTAGCTGCGTATCTGCTTCACGTGCAGATGTTGGAGAAAGAATTCCTCGCCTTGGACCTGCATCACGTACCGCGCGCTGGTAATGCCGCAGATGACGACCTTTCAACGAAGGCTTCCACCGGAGCCCCCGTGCCCGAAGGAGCTTTCGAGAGGACGTTGCTGTGGCCTACAGCCCGACCTGCTGAGCCGGCCGAAGGGGGCTTGACCAGCACCTCGAAGCTGGCGGTCCCGGCGGCCCTACAGCCACGGATGCCGCCAAGGATCATAAGCGTCACTGGGGACTCCATGCAACCCAGCGCTCAAGATCCAGAAGCTCAAGTCAGACCCGATGCATGGATCACGGAGATCCGGGACTACATGAAGGACAATATCCTCCCTGTTGAACATGCAACCGCTGAATGGATTGTGCGTATGGCTAAGAGGTACGCGCTGGTGGAGGGGGATCTCTACCGGCGGGGCGCCAACAACATCCTATTGCGGTGCATAACCCAGGGGGAAGGCTGCGACTTGCTCGCTGAGATCCATGGAGGCGAATGTGGGAGTCACTCTTCCTCACGCACGCTTGTCGGTAAAGCCTTCCGGCATGGCTTCTACTGGCCGACAGCACTCCAGGATGCCGTCAAGCTGGTCGAGAGCTGCAAGGCGTGCCAGTTCCACGCCAAGCAGATCCATACACCGGCTCAGGCGGTACAGATGATCCCGCCCTCGTGGCCATTTGCCGTATGGGGGCTGGACATCCTGGGACCATTTCCCAGAACCGTCGGGGGATTCCGGTACCTCTATGTCGCCATCAACAAGTTCACCAAGTGGCCGGAAGCTACACCAGTTGCCACCATCAACAAACGATCCGCAGTAAAGTTCATCAAGTCTATTGTCTGCCGGTTCGGGGTCCCGAACAGAATCATCACCGACAACGGGACCCAGTTCACCAGCGCAGCATTCCAAGACTACTGCGAGGGCCTTGATATTCAGGTGTGCTATGCCTCTGTCGCCCATCCAAGGAGCAATGGGCAAGTTGAGAGGGCCAACGCGGAGATTCTCCGGGGCCTTAAGACTCGCACCTTCGCCAGCCTGAAGAAACATGGAGCCAACTGGGTAGATGAGCTTCCGAGCACACTATGGGCTAACCGGACATCCCAGAGCCGGGCCACCGGGGAGACACCCTTCTTCATGGTGTATGGGGCCGAAGCTGTACTTCCCCCAGAAATCGCCATGAAGTCTCACCGTGTCTGGGCTTACGACGAAGCCACGCAGGACAACCTCAAGCGTGGAGAAATCGACCTCGTCGACGAGGTCCGGTTACATGCAGCACTCCGCAACGCGCGGTACAGACAAGCGCTTCGGCGCTACCACCAGAGGTCTGTGCGTGCCCGGGAGCTGCAGGAAGGCGACCTGGTGTTGCGGCGCATACTTTCTCGCGAAGGGGCCCACAAACTCTCCCCTAGTTGGGAAGGCCCCTTCCGGGTTGCGAAAGTATGCCGCCCCGGGTGTGTGCGCCTTTCCACCGAGGATGGGGACCAGCTCCCGAACCCTTGGAACATAGAACACCTCCGTAAGTTCTACCCCTAGAGCAAAAATAGGACAGTACTTTCTTTTCGTAATAAACTCCACAGAGTCCAGGAGCAGCGCTCGGAGCAGCTAAGCCCCAGGGGACGGTACAGGACTACGTTCAGCTTTGCCTGGTTCCGACTCCAAGCGCGTAGAGTCTTGCTTCCCCTTGTAATGGGGCAGGTCGTGGCCTCCATATTTAGCCTGCCTTCCTCCTGTGGAAAGTTGTGCGAAAAGAAATCTGCTCTACTTTGCTCTTTCCTCGTACTCATTTAAATTGTGCATTAAGTTTTTTAACCACCCTTGCAGTGCATGGTTGCCATGTGCTCAGCTCTCCCTCCATACAGTCCCCAAGCACCAAGCATATGGTTAGGGGCTATAAGTCAAATAAGACTATGAGATAAGGGAGGGGGAGCCCCCAAGGAGAATTACGTTTCCTCTACCTGTGTGCAGGGCCTCCAGGCTATGGCGACCGGGACTGCACAAAGCGGGGGGAAAGAAGCTATCAGCAGCACCGGCCCAGGACTGGAAGGACCGGGCCCCGCCCCTTCAGCAGGGGCGAGGCCCGAAGGCCCGACGTGTCCAGCGGGTCCGGAGCTCTCGCCTCCCCTGAGGAGGGCTCCGGGCTCACCACGTGGCAGGCGGAAACCGGACCTCCCCCTCGGTGGGAGGGCTACGGAAGCCCTACGTATCCAACATGGCCGGAGCTCCTGCCACTTAAGGAGGGGGTCCGGACCCGCCACGTGGCAGGCAGATCTGGAGCTCCCCAAAGGGCGCGATCCGGAGACCCCCGGGGGCCCCTAACACGGTTAGGACCCGGGGAGGGTGTCTATGCAGAGCTCCGAGATTGGAGATGGCCTCTGAGTACCTTGCGGAACTAAGGACTCAGTCAGGCAAAGCCGAGAAGGAGCATCACAGACGCAAATATCTTAAAGAGTCAAACTATGCGGGGCTCCATGAGCTGGACTACAGACTCGATAAAAAGAAAGAAACAAGTCCCAAGAGTCTCCTGACACGACCAGAATCCAGAAGTTACAAGAACAGCCGCATCACCAGGCTTCAGCCCTGGCGGAACTCTCTTGCTCTATGACCCGAGCGCAGGAATCGCCCCCCTCATCACCGGCACAAAAAGCCGGTGACACCAAGGGAGCACCTGAGGCCCCCTCCACAGTATTCAGCGGTCTTCCTGGAGACTCTGCCGTCTGGGATCCTCCATGGTGCATCGGTGGCTTCCTTATCCTGAAGTTCCCTCATCATCGGCGCAAAAGCCGGTGCCGTCAAGGGTGCCCCTGGAGCCTCCTTCCCTCATCACCTGCGCAAAAGTTGGTGTCATCAAGGGTGCTCCTGAGGCCCCCCCTCCGCAGCTTCAGCGGTCTTCTCGGAGACTCTGCCGCCTGGGATTCTCCTTGGTGTTTCAGCGGTTTCTTTGAAGACTCCACCACCTGGGAAGTGACGCAACACCAAGGAGCTTTCTGCCGGCCGTCACCAAGGAAGTGCTCCGTCGGGAGGACAAACCAGAGACCCCTTGGTGGCGCCACCCACAGAGGCAGGGCAGGTAGGCTCCCTGAGTCCCAGGCTTGGTGCAGACGCCATCGCTGGAAGGAACCGAGAGCGATTCTCCCCCCATAAGGCGGGTTAAGAGCCATGGAAGAAGACAAGACTGCAGAGATTCGAGGGAGGCGCAGGGGCTGGAAGCCTTATAAGGGGAGTGTACCCACATGGGGGTTTCATTTCACACCTTCCCGGGTGCAATACCAAGCGATTCGGAACTCTGTGAATACACTGCATCGGCCACCGCTTCGGCTCCTAGACTGAGAGCCGATGACGGGTGGGCCCAAGCCGCCCGGCCGGAGCAGTGGGCCAAGGAGTCAGTCTCCTAAGAAGACAAGCCGGCAAGGATCTTTGGCGGTTCCCGAAGAAAGCGCCGCATCATGCAGAAGTGGCAGCCTTGGGAACCACCGCAGTAAAGGTAACCATCAAGTGGGCGCACGCTCCCACGATCCCGCGACTGTTCGTGCTCCGGCAGCGGTCAATACGGGACTTAGAGAAAGTGCGCGGATCGGAAGAGAAGGAGGTCCCACCTCGGGCTCGCTATCTCCCCCAAGATGGGCCCAGGGGTCACTGTCGGTACCTGAGATATGGGGTACCCCCGCGCACAGGGGAAAATGCCTAAGGAACTCGCCCTTCTCCGCAGGGAGAGCTCCGAAGGCGCCACGCGTCTGGCGGGGCCGGACCTCCCTCTCCTCAGAGGAGAGCTCCGGGCCCGCCACGTGGCATACGGAAGCCGGACCTCCCCTCCGCGGGAGAGAGGTCCGAAGGCGCCACGCGTCCAGCGGGGCCGGACCTCCCTCTCCTCACAGGAGAGCTCCGGGCCCGCCGCGTGGCCGACAGAAGCCGAGCCTCCCCCTCCGCGGGAAGAGGTCCGGAGGCTCCACGTGCCCCGCAGGCCGGACCCTTCTCTCCTCAGAGAAGGGCTCCGGGCCCGCCACATGGCCAGAAGAACGGTGCTGCCTGCCCCCGAGAGATAGGCAGCGGGCGTAAAGACGCCCCATACCTTGCCCGTACAAGGTATTCAAGGCCCGCGTCTTCCCAAGACGCGGAGACGCGGAGCACGCCTCTGTCAGGTGCCGTTGCGACAGACTGGCGCGCGGTGTCAGAATCTGCCAGCCAATAAATACCGCGACAAGACATCCCATGCCGCCTGCGCCGTCATCAACCACTACGACTAGCATGCGGCATGGGCAGGGCGGCAAGATGAAGACTCAGAAGCCTTCGACCAGAGACAACTACCGGCATAACTGCAGATACGGTAGATAATAGACAATCTTCCCGGGACCACCTGTCGGGTCCCGGCTCCCCTTGTAAGCCACCCGAGTCTTGGACTATAAAAGGCTCGGGTAGGCGACGATAGCAAGGGTTCACACTCTGCAACTCATACGCTAGCCATACACTCCAAAGCAGTAACTCACCCCCAAGCTCAGGACTCCGGCCCTGAGCAGCAAGCAATACAGCGAGCTCCATAGCTCGCCGTGGACGTAGGGTTTTACGCTCCGGCGGCCTGAACCACGTAAAACTCTCTGTGTCAATCTCTTACTAACTCGTCCATCTGCGCAAGCTCTCCGCTAGGGACTAGCCCCACCGAAAAAAGAACCTCCGCGGGCTGCCCACTGCAGGCCCGGGGGAAGTGTCGACTGAACACTTCGACACCTACCATTGGCAGAATTCTCGTACAACAACGACTATCAGGCGAGTATCAAGATGGCACCCTATGAAGCTCTCTACGGTCGCAAATGCCGCACCCCATTAAATTGGTGCGAGTCCGGTGAAAGGGTCACATTCGGGGTTGATGTGGTGAATGACGCCGAAGAGCGCGTTCGGACAATTCAAGCCAATTTGAAGGCCGCTCAATCCCGACAGAAGAGCTACGCTGATAAGAGGCGTAGACCGTTGCATTTTGACGTTGGGGAACACGTGTACCTCCGCGTGTCTCCGATGAAGGGCGTGCACCGGTTCGGTGTGAAGGGGAAGCTCGCTCCCCGTTTTATTGGACCCTACGCTATCACCGAGAAGTGTGGACCAGCAGCGTATAGATTGGAGCTACCGGCATCACTGGCTGGTGTCCATGATGTTTTCCATGTTTCGCAACTGCGAAAATGTTTGAAGCATACAGCTGCTGTTCCTACCGAAGACATCAGCGAGCTGAAACCGGATTTAACATATGATGAGTATCCGGTGGAAATTCTTGATGAGAAAGCCCGAACCACGCGTAGCAGAACGTTGTGGTTCTACAAGATCCTCTGGAGTAACCACACTGTGGAAGAAGCGACGTGGGAGAGCGAGGAATTCCTTCGCTCAAATTACCCGGAGTTAATGTCTTCTCAAAACGGGTAAGTCCCTACTACATCGCTATCTCTTCTTTTGTAATCTCGGGACGAGATTCTTTTAAGGGGGAGGAATGTAAGGGCCTCAGTTTTGGCACACATTTTAAGTGTTCATCACCACACCACACACCTCATTTGAGGAAATATGATGAACACATGCTCATTAGAGAACAAACTCACATATTGCAAAAGTGGTATTTCCCACATGTGATATAGGTGGGCTGGACTTATGAAAACTCCTACACATTGCTAAGGATGTCCATGCCAAGGTTCACCCAAATTCAAAACCTTTTTTAGGTCATTTTGTGTATAGATAGAAAGAGGACAGTTTGAAACCACATTCAAATTCAAACTGTTTTATCCCATGAATTTAAAAATGGGAGGCATATTCTTATTCAGCACATTTTTGTGAGCTCACACACCCATTTTCACTCCATTTGGAGTTGATCTTGACATGAGCTAAGTGGGACGAATTCAAACTTTATTTGAATTCAAAACTGAACTTGTGCTGAAATTCACTCAAACCGAACCCAATTTGAATTCTATTCAATTCAAATGGCTCAGGGGTGAATAATTTGAATCACCAGGGGTATTATAGGGCTCACTGTTTACAACAGTGATTAGGAGTAAATTTCAGAGGTTAAAACCCCGGGTGGGACCCACATGTCATAGAGGGGAGAAGGAGAAACGTGCACCCAAAGTCAGAGTCTCGGTGGGAAATTCCACCGAGCAGCTGTCGGCTGTGCCACCGAGCAGCTACCGGCGCCACCAGCTGCTTCCCTCTCCGCGCGCTGGCGCCCAGGGTGGCTGGCTCGCGCCCCCACGTGACCGGTACCGCCTCAGCCGAGCAGGAGTCGGTCGGCTTTTTCTTCTCGCGGGCAAACCCGAGCAGCGGCATTGTTTCTCGCCACAGCTCTATGCTCAATCGGGAAAACCAGAAAAACCATCTCCTCCTTCGTCCCTGAGCTGCTAGACAACCACCTGAGGTCGCACTCCACCTCCCCAACGCCAGAATCCCCGAGCTCCGACCTCCTTTGCCCGAATACGATCGCCACCGCGGCGACCTAGCCTCAGCCGAGAGTCAGGCGCCCGTGGGCAGCATTCCACAGGCGTTTTCTGTAAGGGTCTCAGTTTTTGACACCCATTTGCAGTGTTCATCACCACACCACACACCTCATTTGAGCAAGAATGATGAACACAAATGATGAGCAAGTAACAATTATCAACATGCTCATTAGAGAACAAACTCACACATTGCAAAAGTGGTATTTCCCACATGTGATATAGATGGGCTGGACATATGAAAACTCCTACACTTTGCTAAGGACGTCCATGCCAAGTTCCACCCAAATTCAAAACCTTTTTGAGGTCATTTTGGGTATAGATAGGAGGAGGGCAGTTTGAAACCATATTCAAATTCAAACTGTTTTCACCCACTGAATTTAAAAGTGGAAGGCATATTCTCACTCAGCACATTTTTGTGAGCTCCCACACCAATTTTCACTCCATTTGGAGTTGATCTTGACATGAGCTAAGGGGGAGAAATTCAAACTTTATTTGAATTTCAAACTGAACTTGTGCTGAAATTCATTCAAACCAAACCTCATTTGAACTTTGATCAATTGAACTGGCTCTTGGGTGAATAATTTGAATTGCCAAGGGTAGTATAGGGTTCACTGTTTACCACAGCTGTTAGGAGTAAATTTCAGAGGTTAAAAGGAGGGGTGGGACCCACATGTCAGCCTCTGCCTCAATACAAACCGACTGAAACACAGTTCAGTCGGTTCCCGGCTGCTGTGTGCGCGCGCCACCGAAGGGGGGCAGCCGGCGCCAGCTCCTGCTGCGCGCCCCAAGCCGGAGACCAGCCGCCGGGCTATTTATTCCCTCCCCGGCGTGCTCTGATCACTCATTCCCCGAGCTGCCGGCATACTCGGCCGTTTTTCCACTGCCATCACCGCCGCTCGAGCTCCCGCTTGATCAAGCCGATCGCTCGCGAGCACAGCCTCCTCCACAGCAAAACGGCACCAAGGGATCGAGAGCAACCTCCCACACTCCGTGTTGGCCAGTGAGCAAGCTTCCTCGAGCTGTACGAGCCATTTCTCCGGCGAGCCGAACATCGCCGCCGATCGGGCTCCCGTGGACAGCACGGCACAGCCGTTGTCACGTCCTCTTCTCTACACAAGAAAGGTGCGTGATTGTATGTAGATGGAGTAGCCGAAAGCCGTTTGGCGATTGATCAACCCTCGGCCGAGAATTTCCAAATTTACTCTTGATCAGTTCATAAGAACCGAGCTCACCTTCGGGTGAAATTCGTGCTCTATGCACGAAGGTTGGACAAGCTCGTTACCTAGTAGCTTCTATGCACGCTAGCGCCCACGCTCGGACTGGAATTGGAGAAAACCATCGAGAATCGGCCATGATATGGCTGTTTTCCCCGCCGCCATGGCTGAACACCTCGGCTCACCGTCGAGAGCCTAGTTGCCGGTATTTCTAGCCTCCACCCAGCCCTAGTTCGTGTTTCCCATGCCCTACTGATGCTCTCCGACTGATTTCCGGTCGATTTGGTGCATGGGAGAGCGGGACCGACCTCACCGGAACCCTAGCAGGTGCTGTCACCGGTGCGCACGGGTTTCCGGTCATCGCCGGCGGCCGGCGACCCTACCATCGAGTCCAGGGGGTCGGAAAAGGGGCAGGCGGCAAGTTTCGGGCCGGGGGGTGGCCGGGAACTCAGTTCCGGCGAGGGTCGCCGGGGAACGCCGCCGCCGCGCAGTTGGCGCGAGGAGGGAGACGACGCACTGTGTGCGGGGCCCACAAGCCAGAGTTTAAACTTTTCCCCGAATTTCAGTTTTAGTTCAAACTTCAAATCTTTATAACTTTGGATAGAAAGCTCCAAATTGAGTGAACCAAATTTTGCTGGATTCAGCTCTCTGAGTACTTTCAAGAAAATCAAGTTTCACTTCATAAAATTCCTTAATTCTCCAGGATTAATTCCTTAAAATTTAAACTGTTAGGAATTTTAACTGGAGAATCCTTTGGAGGAAAATCCTGAAATTTCGCTGAGATGTTCACCAAAATATCCTTGAACTACCATAAAAATTTCAGATCCATTTGAGCTCATTTAGTCCACCTAATGGTGTGATTAGTAAAACTGTTCCAGAGAAAATAGAAAATGTTCAGAAACATTTTCAGAATTTTCTCTGAAATTGTTTAGCTCATATCTTTAGTTAGAGACTTCCAAATTAAGTGAGACCAACTCCATTAGAACCCTCTGAAAATCTATTTTTCAGAAAGTCATAGTTTGTCTCATGAAAATTCCTAGAACACCCTAAGAGTTCCAATTAAGGTCAAGGACATAATTATTTGTGGAGGGCTCAAATGAGCTTTGCTGCAACTAAAACTTGGCCAAGTCTCTGTTTAGGTTGTAACCAAGCCACAGTAAAAGTTTCACAGTCATTAGGTCTATCTAGCAAAGGTTATAGACTTCACAACTTCAAACTTAATACAAATGCATTAAATTAATACATGTATTGCTTCTATCATGTAGTCGCTAAGGTCGAGGAGGAACCCGAAGTCCTAGACTTCGTTACTCCGGAGGAACAGCTAGCCTACGACCAAGAGCAGCAAGGCAAGCCCCGGTTTGCATTAACCTTTTTTACAAATGTTTATTGTTTTGAGCACATCTTTGAATATTGTTCTTTGCATTGGAGTCTTGATTGGAAACCCAACTGCACAGCCAAGAAAACCATGGGTTGGGTTTAGGATTGAAAACCTCGTTAGCCACTGCATTGCTAGGATAGGGTAGGATTCGGTACAAGTCGAGTAGTTGGAACTACTCGTGAGAATAGGATAGAGGCACATTGCTCGGGTAGAGATAGCACATGATACACATGGCAAGAAAATGAGACCGAGCGGAGAGTAAGGGCAGCAGGACTTTGGGGCCTGTGTGCTGTAGCTCCGCTTGTGTCGATTGAGGACCGAGCCGTGTGCGGGCCTGTTGAACAAGCTAGAACAGTACCGAAGACCTACCGGCTATATGGGAACCGGGAAACTGATGTAACTCGGGTAGCTGGGTATTGAGGCATTGCCCGTCGTTCAGAGGGTAGGTTGAGAGCTCGAGGTGTAAATCGGCTGGCGGCACAGAGATGCGCGTGCAGAGACCTCTTGCTCGGGACGATGGGACCGGTTCAATATTTGGCTAACGGGTGAAAGGTAGTTGCGTACGGCGTCCGTGATGGTTGTTGTAGGCAACATCGAGTACGGGCGTACGTGACGGGTTGTTCGGGTAACACTGCAGGTGTAAATCGATTATAATCGCCGTCCCTCGCGGTCAGTGAGTACCACTTGTTCACTGTACCGTGACGTAGAAAGAACAGGCTAGTCACATGTTAAAATGTTGCTGATTGAAAGCTGGACATTGATTGTTAATGATATGCTGTAGCTTAGCGCTAACTAAAGTTCTTTTCAACTTTCGGCAAAGTACATGAGAGAAATGCGTTTCTTGTTTGATTGCGGCTCTCTCATGTGCCTTAGCGTAAGGTTCTCCACAACCTGCTGCTAAAACTTGAAAGTAAGGTTCTACTAATTAGGCGAGTCCTTGCAAATGATTTTTACCTCATGCAACCCATTACCCTCATGTAGAAGTTCCATGTTTAGGTGAGACGGGTCAGACTTGCTGAGCCTTCGTGCTCACTGCTTGTGTTTGAAGCTTTTGCAGGGTTCTATGAGGAAGGGACTCCCGAAGAGGAGACGGAACCCCAGGAGGGGAACCCCGTCGAGTGGGAGTCGTGCACGCCGCAGAGTTAGTGTGCGTGTGTGCTAGCAAGGACACGTTCGAGGGCTGAACGTGCACTTGATGCTTAGTCTACGCCGCGAGTGTAGACTGAACTTATTTTGATGTAAACATGTTCATAAACTTGTTTATGTAATGAAACTTCCGCTTCCGCTTTGCACCTTTGACGTGTGTTATACGGTGCTGTGCAACGCAGCACCCCTCAGCGTGATCCTGGCTCGACAGGACCAATGGGGTCGTGTCAGTGTGGTATCAGAGCTCGCTTGAGGTTTAACACAGTACAAAGGTCTTCTTTTTCAAAAATCCAGTGAGGAACGAGTTAGTAGCCCGTATAAGGATGTTATTAGTATATAAAAAGTGGCTTATTAACCTATTTGTTATGTCGTAAAATCGTGCATCTCGGGACGTGTAAGGGCCTCAGTTTTAGACACCCATTTGTAGTGTCATCCCCACATCACACACCTCATTTGAGGAAGAATGATGAACACAAATAAAGAGCAAGTAACAATTATCAACATGCTCATTAGAGAACAAACTTACACATTGCAAAAGGGGTATTTCCCACATGTGATATAGATGGGCTGGACATATGAAAACTCCTACACTTTGCTAAGGATGTCCATGCCAAGTTTCACCCAAATTCAAAACCTTTTTGAGGTCATCTTGGGTATAGATAGGAAAGGGGCAGTTTGAAAACATATTCAAATTCAAACTGTTTTTATGCCATGAATTTGAAAGTGGAAGGCATATTCTTACTCAGCACATTTTTGTGAGCTCACACACCAATTTTCACTCCATTTGGAGTTGATCTTGACATGAGCTAAGGGGGAGAAATTCAAACTTTATTTGAATTTCAAACTGAACTTGTGCTGAAATTCATTCAAACCAAACCTCATTTGAACTTTGATCAATTCAAATGGCTCTTGGGTGAATAATTTGAATTGCCAAGGGTAGAATAGGGTTCACTGTTTACCACAGCTGTTAGGAGTAAATTTCAGAGGTTAAAAGAGGGGTGGGACCCACATGTCAGCCTCTGCCTCAAAACAAACCGACTGAACCACAGTTCAGTCGGTTCCCGGCTGCTGTGTGCGCGCGCCACCGAAGGGGGGCAGCCGGCGCCAGCTCCTGCTGCGCGCCCCAAGCCGGAGACCAGCCGCCGGGCTATTTATTCCCTCCCCGGCGTGCTCCGATCATTCATCCCCCGAGCTGCCGGCATACTCGGCCGTTTTTCCACTGCCATCACCGCCGCTCGAGCTCCCGATCGATCAGGCCGATCGCAGCTCCCTCCTTCCACTCCAGGGTCCCAGCAAGGTACTAGAGACCTTCCTCCATCCTCCCCATTGCTGGAAGTCGATTGAAACCGAGTGCTATCGGCTGTGCCGAAAGATAAAAATCGGAACTGGAAACCGCCGCACCTCGGGCTCTCGTGGGCAGCCCAACCTGAGCGTTGTCATGCCCGAGCCAAGGCATCCTTGGACGCGCAGGTGACCGGTGCTGCTCATCCCCGAGCCACAGCTCGAGTGGTTGCTCACCGGCGGCGAATTTCCACTTTTCCCCTTTCTGTGTGCAGAACGACCTTCGGGTACGATTCTGTTTAATTCGTGCTCTAGAAAGGATTAGAGGGCCTCAGGCCACTCCCACACGAGCTAGACACGGTAACGCACAAGTTGCCTTCACAACTCTGGGCCGGAGGACCTCTGTGCCCGGCGTAATTCAAGGTCTACTAATGGCGGAACGAACGGGGGGTATCGGGCGCACGGTGAGGACCTATTTCAGGCCTTCCCCAAGCTGCCTCGAGTTCATGTCGACCTTCTCTGAGGTCCACTGATGCTCCCCGACCGATTTCCCAAGTAGCTGAGGTACTAGGAGAGTCAGCCGACATGGCCAAAGTCGTTCCGATATGGCGGCTCGTCGCCGACCATGCTCCGGCCGTTGTCATGAGCAGCTGACCCTCGGATCCTGTTCCCCAAGTAAAAGTAGGCAGGGGCGGCCAGAATCAAGGAGTTTGGAGCTGTACAGCAGCCAGCGGCGAGCTCTCCGGCGAGGTCCCTCGGCGGCGGAGCGCGGGTGTCGCGAGGTTGAAGAAGGGGGTGGACCCCAGCTGTCAGCGGCCGATATTTTGAATCGGGATCCGGCTGCGGCCGGGATCGGGTGTGCTGGCGCGTAAAATCATTGTGGGCCGCGGTGTGCCGTCGCCTCGCCGTGCGACGCGTGTCCCCTGGGCCCACGCGCGAGTTTAAACTTTTCCCCGATTTTCAGATTTCCTTCAAACTTCAAATCCTTATAACTTTGGATAGAAAGCTCCAAATTGAGTGAACCAAATTTTGCTGGATTCAGCTCTCTGAGTACTTTCCAGAAAATCAAGTTTCACTTCATGAAATTCCTTAATTCTCCAGGATTAATTCCTTAAATTTTAAACTGTTAGGAATTTTAACTGGAGAATCCTTTGGAGAAAAATCCTGAAATTTTGCTGAGATGTTCACCAAAATATCCTTGAACTACCATAAAAATTTCAGATCCATTTGAGCTCATTTAGTCCACCTAATGGTGTGATTAGTAAAACTGTTCCAGAGAAAATAGAAAATGTTCAGAAACATTTTCAGAATTTTCTCTGAAATTGTTTAGCTCATATCTTTAGCTAGAGACTTCCAAATTAAGTGAGACCAACTCCATTAGAACCCTCTGAAAATCTAGTTTTCAGAAAGTCATAGTGTGTTTCATGAAAATCCTTAGAACTCCCTAAAAGCCTTTAATTAAGGTCAAGGACATAATTAATTGTGGAGGGCTAAATTGAGCTTTGCTGCAACTAAAACTTGACCAAGTCTCTGTTTAGGTTGTAACCAAGCCACAGTAAAAGTTTCACAGTCTTTAGGTCTGTCTAGCAAAGGTTATAGACTTCACAACTTCAAACTTAATACAAATGCATTAAATTAATACATGTATTGTTTCTATCATGTAGTCGCTAAGGTCGAGGAGGAACCCGAAGTCCTAGACTTCGTTACTCCGGAGGAACAGCTAGCCTACGACCAAGAGCAGCAAGGCAAGCTCCGGTTTGCATTAACCCTTTTTACAAATTTTTATTGTTTTGCGCACATACTTGTTTCCTTTATTCTGTGCATTTGAGTCTTGTTTGGAAACCCCACTGCATAGCCAAGAAAACCATGGGTTGGGGTTTAGGATTGCAAACTCCGTTAGTCACTGCATTGCTAGGATAGAGTAGGATTCAGTACAAGTCGAGTAGTTGGAACTACTCGCGAGAATAGGCTAGAGGCACATTGCTCGGGTAGAGATAGCACATGATACACATGGCAAGAAAATGAGACCGAGCGGAGAGTAAGGGCAGCAGGACTTTGGGGCCTGTGTGCTGTAGCTCCGCTTGCGTCGATTGAGGACCGAGCCATGTGCGGGCCTGTTGAACAAGGTAGAACAGTACCGAAGACCTACCGGCCATATGGGAACCGGGAAACTGATGTAACTCGGGTAGCTGGGTATTGAGGCATTGCCCGTCGTTCAGAGGGTAGGTTGAGAGCTCGAGGTGTAAATCAGCTGGCGGCACAGAGATGCGCGTGCAGGGACCTCTTGCTCGGGACGATGGGACCGGTTCAATAGTTGGCTAACGGGTGAAAGGTAGTCGCGTACGGCGTCCGTGATGGTTGTTGTAGGCAACATCGAGTACGGGCGTACGTGACGGGTTGTTCGGGTAACCCTGCAGGTGTAAATCGATTATAATCGCCGTCCCTCGCGGTCAGTGAGTACCACTTGTTCACTGTACCGTGACGTAGAATGAACAGGCTAGTTACATGTTAAAATCTTGCTGATTGAAAGGTGAACATTGATTGTTAATGATATGCTGTAGCTTAGAGCTAATCAAAGTTCTTTTCAACTTTGGGCAAAGTACATGAGAGAAATGCGTTTCTTGTTTGATTGCGGCTCTCTCATGTACCTTCGCGTAAGGTTCTCCACAACCTGCTGCTAAAACTTGAAAGTAAGGTTCTACTAATTAGGCGAGTCCTTGCAAATGATTTTACCTCATGTAACCCACTACCCTCATGTAGAAGTTCCATGTTTAGGTGAGACGGGTCAGACTTGCTGAGCCTTCGTGCTCACTGCTTGTGTTTGAAGCTTTTGCAGGGTTCTATGAGGAAGGGACTCCCGAAGAGGAGACGGAACCCCAGGAGGGGAACCCCGTCGAGTGGGAGTCGTGCACGCCGCAGAGTTAGTGTGCGTGTGTGCTAGCAAGGACACGTTCAAGGGCTGAACGTGTACTTGATGCTTAGTCTATGCCCGCGAGTGTGGACTAAACTTATTTTGATGTAAACATGTTCATATAACTGTTTATGTAATAAAACTTCCGCTTCCGCTTTGCACCTTTGACGTGTGTTATACGGTGCTGTGCAACGCAGCACCCCTCAGCGTGATCCTGGCTCGACAGGACCTTGGGGTCGTGTCAGCGTGGTATCAGAGCTCGCTTGAGGTTTAACACAGTACAAAGGTCTTCTTTTTCAAAAATCCAGTGAGGAACGAGTTAGTAGCCCGTATAAGGATGTTATTAGCATATAGAAAGTGGCATATTAACCTATTTGTTATGTCGGAAAATCGTGCATCTCGGGATGTTCATGTCTTGGGGGGTGCACGTAAGCGCTGTCCACCAGTGCGCACAAGCTGAAGGGTGGAGCCCCACGGGTGGCAGGTAACCCGATCCGCTTTAGTATCCTCTACGACTCTTCATGTCGTTTGGGGTATTCGAGCAACGTCTGTCCCTGGCGTGCGTGGTGCAACATGGGAGACCCCGTCACGTGGTCTGAAACGTGAACACGTAACTCAAGGCGTGTTTGGCTTGAGAACATCCGGGCGAGTGATGACGGCCGGGTGTACCAACTGTAGGGATTCCGGGCTCGGTGTGCAGCCGAGCCTGATGATTGTTTGAGTTTCTGCAGGTAGCCTTACAATGAAACGGTAGACGTGTAGCATCCGTGTGCGAGTGACGAGTAGTGCCACTGAACTAACAACGCCGGCTAAGTCCGGTATAGGTTTTTCCTTTGTGAGGACGTAGTACCGACATAATCTGGTGACGCATCGACGTCACACCCAACTAAATGAACAACTTCATTTAAAAAAAAACTTGAAGGTTTTGATCCAAAGTAGTAAATCTTGATGTAACTCCTTCCCTTATACAGGATATTCAAAGTTAACAAGTTTTCAACTTATAGGATGTTAAGGACAGGGCACTCTGTTTTCAGCTGAATCAAGGCTGAAGATAATCAGAGGTTAGAGGTTGAGTTCTTTCGAGGTTGGGGTCGTAGGATACATTTCTGGAAAGCGTTGGAAGAGCTTTACAACTTTTCTGTTGAGTTCCAGAGGTGTTTCATCCCTTAACCACTCGAAAAATGCAGTAGAGTTGAAACTGTCCAGAAAACAGGACAGAGCAAAGACTCTCTGTAAACTCTCTGTAAATTAAGCATAACTCCCTGCTTAAAAATCCAAAAATAGGAAATGAGTTAGTTCTGGAAAGCTTAAGAGATGGGTTACAACTTTGTGACAGAAAGTTTTGTCAGATTAGGAACAGAAGTAACTGAGATTGTTGGATCAAATCAGTACCTAAGGCAGGGAGGTGCTGTCCAATTGTTCCCAGAAATTCTGTTAACTTTGACATCTCATAACTTTTGAACCAGGACAGATCTTAGGCCAACCAAATACTTTCTGGAAAGCTAATGAAGTTAACTTTAACTTTGATGTTGAGCTCCAGGACTGGTTTTGCTTTTAACCTGGCCTAAATCAGATTGATATGGAAACTGGTCAAGGCTGTCATGGGAACAGCAGATCATCAGTCAAATTTGTTTAAAAATTTGAACTATGTTTCCAAGTGTTATGAGTTCAAGGACATATCTTATGTTATAACTCAATGGTTTACTGTTCAAATAAATATTTGACATTTCTCAAATATATTTTTACAGATGGCAGCAGATAAACGGTTGGAGAACGGGTGGGTAATTTCCCACTGCTCTGACCGTAGCGGCTACCCGGAAGCATTGGGGCAAATGCTCCAATATTTCGGGTACAACCAGATGCCGCAATACTTCGCCAAGGAAGAAGGCGAAGAAGGGAACAGGACGTGGACGATCCATGTCGAGGTTCCTGCAGGACCTACGCCACCCGGTTGGGTGCCATTCACCGTCACGGTGAGAGGAAGACAACCGGAAGGGATGTGGCAAGTGGCAGCCCGTGACACTATGTCACGTTTCTGCCAACTACATGTGCAGGCTATGGAGGGCACTCCATACGCACTCGTTCCGGTGGAGGGACGAGCTCAGCATGTGTGGGAAGAAAGGTACCGGGAGGCAACAGACCCGAGTTGCCCAAGGTACAACCCCGCGGAGGCAAACCTCAGCCTCCAAATGAGGGCGGGAAACGCTGTGATGGACAGCCAAGCTGTTCATACGGAGCATCTCGCCACCAAGCTCAAGGAGAGCACAAGCCGTGGAAATCATTTCGAGGGTGCTCACAGCGCACTCCGCAATGTGCTCCTCCCGACGATCAAGCGACTGAATGAACAACACAATCAGTTGCGTCGCCTGAAGAAGGCAAAGAAGAAGGGCCGTGTTGACATCGCGGCGTTGCAAGAGCTGGTGCAGACCCTAACCCAGCAGAATGGGGACCTTGCTCAAGAGCGGGACGACGCTATTGAGGAAGGGCAGGGCTGGGAAGAGGACTACAACCAGGCTATGGACGAGGTGCATGCATTGCAGGACCTCGTGCCCCCGGTGTTAGGCATACCGGTGGTCTTGGGTCTTCCAGCAATGGGAGAACCCGGAATGGGAGAAGAGGTGGTAGATCCAGAGCCACCAGCAGAAGTACCGGAGGAGGACGACCCACAGGAGGTCGAGTTCTACTCCGAGTAGGGGGTTACGGTTGCCAAGTAGGGCAGCTAGGGTAGCGTAACCCAACTTTTGTAATCGGTGACATGTCGTGTAGACAGTAGCGTATGTATAGGTAGTGACGACATGAGCACGACTTCTCGGAGATCCGAGAATAATGTATCTTGTATAAAGTTTATGCTTTATCAATATATGTGAATGTTGTGCAAGTTAATCATGCGTCGCTTCAATACTTACTGCTGTTTATGGAATTTTAAATAAGACATGTGCTAATTGTTGCTGTGTTGAATTTCAGAATGACGCGTACTCGTGCCAACCCTGATGTTGGAGGTACCAGTCAAGGGGGAGAGACCTCCCAACCACCTCCCGAGGACTCCTCGGGACAGCAGCAGCAACAGCAACAGCAAACACCGCCACCGCCACTACCAACGGTTACATTGGCCGACATTGTCGCGGCAATGGCGGGCTCGCATCAGCAGCACACAGAGTTGCTGCAGATTCTCATCGCCAATACGTCTCGCCCAGAGAGACGTCAAGATCGTGAGGAGCGCCAACAGAGCTCCTACTCCGACTTCCTGGCGACTCATCCCCCTGTATTCTCAAGGGCGGATGAACCACTTGACGCGGACAACTGGCTCCGCGCCATAGAGATGAAGTTCGGGCTGCTCCAAATAAGCGAGCAGCGCAAGACTCAGTTCGCGGTCCAGCAGCTCCAAGGATCCGCGAGCGCGTGGTGGTCCAACTTTTGTGCTTCACAACCCACCGACCGAGTGATGACCTGGGCGGAGTTCCGGACGGCCTTCAGGGCCTATCATATACCGCCAGGTCTGATGAAGAGGAAGACGCAGGAGTTCCTACACCTGCAACAAGGGGGCCGGAACGCGCTGGAATATTCCAGGGCGTTCAACGATCTCGCGCTCTACGCGTCGTATCACGCAGATACGGACGAGAAGCGGCGGGACCACTTTTACCAGGGGCTTAACCCGCTCCTGAAGGACAAGCTGGCGATGTTCAATCGCGGCAGCCTCAACGACATAATTGATGCTGCGATTGTTCAGGAGGACTCCGGCAAGGAGATGGCGGCGGCAGAGCGAAAGCGAAGCGCGCCGCAGAGCAGCGGAGAAGGAGGCGGTCCTTCTCAGAAGTTTCGGATGGTGAATCGCCCACCATCAGGTCCACGCTGGCAGCCACCACAGCGGTCGATGCCGTTCCGCAATCGACCGTACTCTTCACCGGCATTCCGGCCGGCACTGCCAGTACCACCGCAACAACAACAGCAGCAGCGGGCGATGCCGCGTGCGTTTGCACCTTCGCAACGCATGCCGGGCTTTCGTCCACCAAGTACTCCACCAGCAGCGGCCACGTGTTACAAGTGTGGCCGTCCAGGACACTTCGCGAGCAGTTGCCCGGAGAGGCAAGGCGGCGGAGTGGCACCACCGTTTCCGGGGAGGAATCAACCCCGGAACCCTACTAATGCGCGGCGGGCAAACCCTAGGCCCGGCACTGTCCACCAGCTTGCCATTGAGGATGTGCCGGAGGGCGAGCCAATCCTTGAGGGTATGTTCCAACTCCACCAGCATCCCGCTATAATACTATTTGATTCAGGCGCCACGCATAATTTTATTAGCCAAGCTTTCATTGCTAAACACAGCTTGCCAATACTACCCACCGATAGTCCATATTTAATTTGTTCACCGGGTGGGAAGATTTCAGCAAGCGTAATGGTCTCCAAAGCACCATTATGCTTAGCGGGTAGAGTGTACCCCACGTCTCTCATTATCTTAGAGGGGCAGAAGGTCGATGTCATTCTAGGGATGTCGTGGTTAACCCGCCACGGCGCTGTTTTAGACACCGTCCTTCGAGTCGTGCACTTAAACTCAGAAGTGCACGGTTCTCACTCATTATTTCTGGACAGTCCAGAAATAAAACTTCCAAGTGTCTATCAAGCCACAACCATCAGATTGGAAGACATTCCGGTGGTCCGAGAGTTCCCGGATGTATTCCCGGACGATTTGCCGGGGATGCCACCCGATAGAGAGGTGGAGTTCAAGATTGAACTTGCACCGGGAACCATGCCAATATCCCGAAGGCCGTACAAGATGGCGCCCAAGGAGTTGACTGAACTGAAGACTCAGCTCACGGACCTCCTGGAGAAGGGTTTTATTAGGCCGAGCTCCTCGCCATGGGGCTGTTCGGCATTATTTGTCAAAAAGAAGGATGAAACGTTGCGGCTTTGCGTGGACTACCGTCCATTAAATGCCGTAACCATCAAGAACAAGTACCCATTGCCACGGATCGACATGTTGTTTGATCAATTGGTCGAAGCAAAGATCTTTTCCAAAATGGATTTAAGATCTGGGTACCATCAGATTAAGATAAGGGCGGAGGACATTCCAAAGACAGCTTTCTCGACAAGGTACGGACTTTATGAGTACCTGGTCATGTCCTTCGGCCTCACCAATGCTCCAGCTCACTTCATGTATTTGATGAACTCGGTATTCATGCCGGAGCTGGACAAGTTTGTCGTGGTCTTCATCGACGACATCCTGGTATATTCCAAGTCGGAGGAAGATCACAAGAAACATCTGCGTATAGTCTTGCAACGGCTGCGGGATCACAAGTTATACGCAAAGTTCAGCAAATGCGAGTTTTGGATATCGCAAGTGCCTTTCCTCGGGCATATCATCTCAGCGGAGGGTATCGCTGTGGACCCGAGCAAGATCACGCAAGTGCTGAATTGGAAATCCCCGAGAACTGTTCATGAGGTACGGAGTTTCCTCGGACTCGCGGGATATTATCGGAGGTTCATTCCGAACTTCTCGAAGATTGCCAAGCCAATGACAGAGCTGCTGAAGAAGGCTACCAAATATGTTTGGAGTCCAGCATGTGAAGCAGCATTCAAGGCTTTAGTCAGGCACCTGACATCAGCACCGGTTTTGGCGCAGCCAGACACAACAAAACCGTTCGATGTGTACTACGATGCATCCGGCATTGGGCTCGGATGTGTGCTGATGCAAGACCGAAGAGTGGTCGCGTATGGATCACGGCAGCTTAGGAATCATGAGCAAAATTATCCAACTCACGACTTGGAGCTCGCTGCCGTGGTGCTTGCACTGAAGATGTGGAGGCACTACCTACTCGGTAACCTCGTACATTTATATACCGACCACAAAAGCCTCAAGTACATATTCACTCAGAAGGAGCTGAACATGAGGCAACGAAGATGGTTAGAACTGATAAAGGATTACGAGATAGAGATCCATTATCATCCGGGCAAGGCAAACGTTGTGGCAGATGCGCTGAGCCGCAAGTCACACGTCAATAATCTGACCATCACACCGTTGGAAGAGAGCGAACCACCACTACATGTGATTCCACACGGAGCTCTCTACAACCTAGCTTTGATCCCCACCATCCGTGAAGAGATAGCGGCAGCCCAGAAGAATGACAAGGGCATGTCACATTTGGGGAGACGTGTAGACAGTGGGGAGTTGAAATGTTTCCGGAAGGACGGAGACGGCGTCCTATGGTTCAAGAACCGGATCGTCGTACCCCGAAACCCGGAGTTACGGAAGAAAATATTTGATGAGGCTCACTTATCAAAGTTTTCTATTCACCCCGGTAGCAACAAAATGTATCAAGAACTCAGAAGAAAGTTTTGGTGGACGCGGATGAAGCGAGAGACTGCAAAATACGTGTCCGAGTGTGATACATGTCGAAGGGTGAAGGCGGATCATATGCGGAAGCCGGGACTGCTGCAACCACTGGGCGTTCCTACCTGGATGTGGGAAGACGTGAGCATGGATTTCGTCGTCGGTTTACCCACCACCTTACAGAAACATGATTCAGTGTGGGTAATCGTCGATCGGCTCACCAAAGTTGCCCATTTCATCCCGGTCAACACCAACTACAACGCCAAGAAGTACGCTGAACTGTACATCTCACGGATCCTATGCTTATACGGCGTACCCCGCACCATCATATCGGACCGGGGCACTTTATTTGTGTCCCGTTTTTGGGAGCAGCTACACGCTGCCTTGGGGACGAAGCTGATCCGTAGTTCAGCCTACCACCCGCAGACGGATGGACAAACCGAGCGGGTAAATCAGATTCTAGAAGACATGCTACGAGCTTGCGCTATCGACCACGGCAAGAATTGGGATGATCACTTGCCGTTAGCCGAGTTCTCGTACAACAATGGGTACCAAGCCAGCATCAAGATGGCGCCCTACGAGGTGCTATATGGCAGGAAATGCCGCACACCACTGAACTGGTGTGAGTCTGGCGAGAGGGTTACCTTCGGGATTGACCTTGTCAACAACGCGGAAGAAAAGGTTCGACTGATTCAAGCGAACCTAAAAGCCGCTCAATCTCGACAGAAACAGTATGCGGACCGGAGAAGGCGCCCATTACAATTCGAAGTTGGAGATCACGTATACCTACGAGTATCTCCAATGAAGGGCGTAAACAGATTTGGGGTAAGAGGAAAGTTGGCACCCCGATTCATCGGTCCATTCCAGATTACCGAAAGATGTGGATCGGTAGCATACCGGCTGAGGTTACCAGAAGCACTTTCCGGTGTGCACGACGTCTTTCACGTTTCCCAGCTGAGGAAGTGTCTCAAGCTATCAACTACAGTTCAGCTGGAAGACATTGAAGAACTGCAACCGGATCTCACCTATCGGGAGGAACCAGTGCAGATTATTGATGAAAAGGCCCGAACCACACGCAACCGTACGTTGTGGTTCTACAAGGTTCTGTGGAGTAATCACTCCATGGACGAAGCGACATGGGAGAGCGAAGAATTCCTTCGCACTAACTACCCCGACTTTCTCACGTCGCATATCCGGTAATTTTCCACCATCCTCTCTCTCATTTTCACCTTATAATCTCGGGACGAGATTCTTTTAAGGGGGGAGGAATGTAAGGGCCTCAGTTTTAGACACCCATTTGTAGTGTCATCCCCACATCACACACCTCATTTGAGGAAGAATGATGAACACAAATAAAGAGCAAGTAACAATTATCAACATGCTCATTAGAGAACAAACTTACACATTGCAAAAGGGGTATTTCCCACATGTGATATAGATGGGCTGGACATATGAAAACTCCTACACTTTGCTAAGGATGTCCATGCCAAGTTTCACCCAAATTCAAAACCTTTTTGAGGTCATCTTGGGTATAGATAGGAAAGGGGCAGTTTGAAAACATATTCAAATTCAAACTGTTTTTATGCCATGAATTTGAAAGTGGAAGGCATATTCTTACTCAGCACATTTTTGTGAGCTCACACACCAATTTTCACTCCATTTGGAGTTGATCTTGACATGAGCTAAGGGGGAGAAATTCAAACTTTATTTGAATTTCAAACTGAACTTGTGCTGAAATTCATTCAAACCAAACCTCATTTGAACTTTGATCAATTCAAATGGCTCTTGGGTGAATAATTTGAATTGCCAAGGGTAGAATAGGGTTCACTGTTTACCACAGCTGTTAGGAGTAAATTTCAGAGGTTAAAAGAGGGGTGGGACCCACATGTCAGCCTCTGCCTCAAAACAAACCGACTGAACCACAGTTCAGTCGGTTCCCGGCTGCTGTGTGCGTGTGCCACCGAAGGGGGGCAGCCGGCGCCAGCTCCTGCTGCGCACCCCAAGCCGGAGACCAGCCGCCGGGCTATTTATTCCCTCCCCGGCGTGCTCCGATCATTCATCCCCCGAGCTGCCGGCATACTCGGCCGTTTTTCCACTGCCATCACCGCCGCTCGAGCTCCCGATCGATCAGGCCGATCGCAGCTCCCTCCTTCCACTCCAGGGTCCCAGCAAGGTACTAGAGACCTTCCTCCATCCTCCCCATTGCTGGAAGTCGATTGAAACCGAGTGCTATCGGCTGTGCCGAAAGATAAAAATCGGAACTGGAAACCGCCGCACCTCGGGCTCTCATGGGCAGCCCAACCTGAGCGTTGTCATGCCTGAGCCAAGGCACCCTTGGACGCGCAGGTGACCGGTGCTTCTCATCCCCGAGCCACAGCTCGAGTGGTTGCTCACCGGCGGCGAATTTCCACTTTTCCCCTTTCTGTGACCTTCGGGTACGATTCTGTTTAATTCGTGCTCTAGAAAGGATTAGAGGGCCTCAGGCCACTCCCACACGAGCTAGACACGGTAACGCACAAGTTGCCTTCACAACTCTGGGCCGGAGGACCTCTGTGCCCGGCGTAATTCAAGGTCTACTAATGGCGGAACGAACGGGGGGTATCGGGCGCACGGTGAGGACCTATTTCAGGCCTTCCCCAAGCTGCCTCGAGTTCATGTCGACCTTCTCTGAGGTCCACTGATGCTCCCCGACCGATTTCCCAAGTAGCTAAGGTACTAGGAGAGTCAGCCGACATGGCCGAAGTCGTTCCGATATGGCGGCTCGTCGCCGACCATGCTCCGGCCGTTGTCATGAGCAGCTGACCCTCGGATCCTGTTCCCCAAGTAAAAGTAGGCAGGGGCGGCCAGAATCAAGGAGTTTGGAGCTGTACAGCAGCCAGCAGCGAGCTCTCCGGCGAGGTCCCTCGGCGGCGGAGCGCGGGTGTCGCGAGGTTGAAGAAGGGGGTGGACCCCAGCTGTCAGCGGCCGATATTTTGAATCGGGATCCGGCTGCGGCCGGGATCGGGTGTGCTGGCGCGTAAAATCATTGTGGGCCGCGGTGTGCCGTCGCCTCGGCGTGCGACGCGTGTCCCCTGGGCCCACGCGCGAGTTTAAACTTTTCCCCGATTTTCAGATTTCCTTCAAACTTCAAATCCTTATAACTTTGGCTAGAAATCTCCAAATTGAGTGAACCAAATTTTGCTGGATTCAGCTCTCTGAGTACTTTCCAGAAAATCAAGTTTCACTTCATGAAATTCCTTAATTCTCTAGGATTAATTCCTTAAAATTTAAACTGTTAGGAATTTTAACTGGAGAATCCTTTGGAGAAAAATCCTGAAATTTTGCTGAGATGTTCACCAAAATATCCTTGAACTACCATAAAAATTTCAGATCCATTTGAGCTCATTTAGTCCACCTAATGGTGTGATTAGTAAAACTGTTCCAGAGAAAATAGAAAATGTTCAGAAACATTTTCAGAATTTTCTCTGAAATTGTTTAGCTCATATCTTTAGCTAGAGACTTCCAAATTAAGTGCGACCAACTCCATTAGAACCCTCTGAAAATCTAGTTTTCAGAAAGTCATAGTTTGTTTCATGAAAATCCTTAGAACTCCCTAAAAGCCTTTAATTAAGGTCAAGGACATAATTAATTGTGGAGGGCTAAATTGAGATTTGCTGCAACTAAAACTTGACCAAGTCTCTGTTTAGGTTGTAACCAAGCCACAGTAAAAGTTTCACAGTCTTTAGGTCTGTCTAGCAAAGGTTATAGACTTCACAACTTCAAACTTAATACAAATGCATTAAATTAATACATGTATTGTTTCTATCATGTAGTCGCTAAGGTCGAGGAGGAACCCGAAGTCCTAGACTTCGTTACTCCGGAGGAACAGCTAGCCTACGACCAAGAGCAGCAAGGCAAGCTCCGGTTTGCATTAACCCTTTTTACAAATTTTTATTGTTTTGCGCACATACTTGTTTCCTTTATTCTGTGCATTTGAGTCTTGTTTGGAAACCCCACTGCATAGCCAAGAAAACCATGGGTTGGGGTTTAGGATTGCAAACTCCGTTAGTCACTGCATTGCTAGGATAGAGTAGGATTCGGTACAAGTCGAGTAGTTGGAACTACTCGCGAGAATAGGCTAGAGGCACATTGCTCGGGTAGAGATAGCACATGATACACATGGCAAGAAAATGAGACCGAGCGGAGAGTAAGGGCAGCAGGACTTTGGGGCCTGTGTGCTGTAGCTCCGCTTGCGTCGATTGAGGACCGAGCCGTGTGCGGGCCTGTTGAACAAGGTAGAACAGTACCGAAGACCTACCGGCTATATGGGAACCGGGAAACTGATGTAACTCGGGTAGCTGGGTATTGAGGCATTGCCCGTCGTTCAGAGGGTAGGTTGAGAGCTCGAGGTGTAAATCAGCTGGCGGCACAGAGATGCGCGTGCAGGGACCTCTTGCTCGGGATGATGGGACCGGTTCAATAGTTGGCTAACGGGTGAAAGGTAGTCGCGTACGGCGTCCGTGATGGTTGTTGTAGGCAACATCGAGTACGGGCGTACGTGACGGGTTGTTCGGGTAACCCTGCAGGTGTAAATCGATTATAATCGCCGTCCCTCGCGGTCAGTGAGTACCACTTGTTCACTGTACCGTGACGTAGAATGAACAGGCTAGTTACATGTTAAAATCTTGCTGATTGAAAGGTGAACATTGATTGTTAATGATATGCTGTAGCTTAGAGCTAATCAAAGTTCTTTTCAACTTTGGGCAAAGTACATGAGAGAAATGCGTTTCTTGTTTGATTGCGGCTCTCTCATGTACCTTCGCGTAAGGTTCTCCACAACCTGCTGCTAAAACTTGAAAGTAAGGTTCTACTAATTAGGCGAGTCCTTGCAAATGATTTTACCTCATGTAACCCACTACCCTCATGTAGAAGTTCCATGTTTAGGTGAGACGGGTCAGACTTGCTGAGCCTTCGTGCTCACTGCTTGTGTTTGAAGCTTTTGCAGGGTTCTATGAGGAAGGGACTCCCGAAGAGGAGACGGAACCCCAGGAGGGGAACCCCGTCAAGTGGGAGTCGTGCACGCCGCAGAGTTAGTGTGCGTGTGTGCTAGCAAGGACACGTTCAAGGGCTGAACGTGTACTTGATGCTTAGTCTACGCCCGCGAGTGTGGACTAAACTTATTTTGATGTAAACATGTTCATATAACTGTTTATGTAATAAAACTTCCGCTTCCGCTTTGCACCTTTGACGTGTGTTATACGGTGCTGTGCAACGCAGCACCCCTCAGCGTGATCCTGGCTCGACAGGACCTTGGGGTCGTGTCAGGACGTTCATGTCTTGGGGGGTGCACGTAAGCGCTGTCCACCAGTGCGCACAAGCTGAAGGGTGGAGCCCCACGGGTGGCAGGTAACCCGACCCGCTTTGATATCCTCTACGACTCTTCATGTCGTTTGGGGTATTCGAGCAACGTCTGCCCCTGGCGTGCGTGGTGCAACATGGGAGACCCCGTCACGTGGTCTGAAACGTGAACACGTAACTCAAGGCGTGTTTGGCTTGAGAACATCCGGGCGAGTGATGACGGCCGGGTGTACAAACTGTATGGATTCCGGGCTCGGTGTGCAGCCGAGTCTGATGATTGTTTGAGTTTCTGCAGGTAGCCTGACCACGAAACGGTAGACGTGTAGCATTCGTGTGCGAGTGACGTTTAGTGCCACTGAACTAACGAAGCCGGCTAAGTCCGGTATAGGTTTTTCTTTGTGAGGACGTAGTACCGACATAATCTGGTGACGCATCGACGTCACACCCAACTAAATGAACAACTTCATTTAAAAATTTGAAGGTTTTGATCCAAAGTAGTAAAACTTGATGTAACTCCTTCCCTTCAACAGGATATTCAAAGCTAATAAGTTTTCAACCTATAGGATGTCAAGGACAGAGCACTCTGTTTTCAGCTAAATCAAGGCTGAAGTTAATCAGAGGTTAGAGGTTGAGTTCTTTCGAGGTTGGGGTCGTATGATACATTTATGGAAAGCTTTGGAGGAGCCTTACAACATTTCTGTTGAGTTCCAGAGGTGTTTCATCCCGTAACCACTCGAAAAATGCAGTAGAGTTGAAACTGTCCAGAAAACAGGACGGAGCAAAGACTCTCTGTAGACTCTCTGTAAATTAAGCATAACTTCCTGCATAAAAATCCAAAAATAGAAAATGAGGTAGTTATGGAAAGCTTATGAGATGGGTTACAACTTTGTGACAGAAAGTTTTGTCAGATTAGGAACAGAAGTAACTGAGATTGTTGGATCAAATCAGTACCTAAGGCAGGGAGGTGCTGTCCAATTGTTCCCAGAAATTCTGTTAACTTTGACATCTCATAACTTTTGAACCAGGACAGATCTTAGGCCAACCAAATACTTTCTGGAAAGCTATTGAAGTTAACTTTAACTTTGATGTTGAGCTCCAGGACTGGTTTTGCTTTTAACCTGGCCTAAATCAGATTTATATGGAAACTGGTCAGGGCTGTCATGGGAACAGCAGATCAGCAGTCAAATTTGTTTAAAAATTTGAACTATGTTTCCAAGTTTTAGGGGTTCAATGACATATCTTATGTTATAACTCAATGGTTTACTGTTCAAATAAATATTTGACATTTCTCAAATATATTTTTCCAGATGGCAGCAGATAAACGGTTGGAGAACGGGTGGGTAGTTTCCCACTGCTCTGACCGTAGCGGCTACCCGGAAGCATTGTGGCAAATGCTCCAATATTTCGGGTACCACCAGATGCCGCAATACTTCGCCAAGGAAGAAGGCGAAGAGGGGAACAAGACGTGGACGATCCATGTCGCGGTTCCCGCAGGACCTACGCCACCCGGTTGGGTGCCATTCACCGTCACGGTGAGAGGAAGACAACCAGAAGGGATGTGGCAAGTGGCAGCCCGTGACACTATGTCACGTTTCTGCCAACTACACGTGCAGGCTATGGAGGGCACACCATACGCACTCGTTCTGGTGGAGGGACGAGCTCAGCATGTGTGGGAAGAGAGGTACCTGGAGGCAACAGACCCGAGTTGCCCAAGGTACAACCCCGTGGAGGCAAATCTCAGTCTCCAAATGAGGGCGGGAAACGCTGTGATGAACAGCCAAGCTGTTCATACGGAGCATCTCGCCACCAAGCTCAAGGAGAGCACAAGCGGTGGAGAGCATTTTGAGAGTGCTCACAGCGCACTCCGCAATGTGCTCCTTCCGACGATCAAGCGACTGAATGAACAACACAATCAGTTGCGTCGTCTGAAGAAGGCAAAGAAAAAGGGCCGTGTTGACATCGCGGCGTTGCAAGAGCTGGTGCAGACCCTAACCCAGCAGAATGAGGACCTTGCTCAAGAGCGGGACGATGCTATTGAGGAAGGACAAGGCTGGGAAGAGGACTACAACCAGGCTATGGACGAGGTGCATGCATTGCAGGACCTCGTGCCCCCGGTGTTAGGCGTACCGGTAGTCTTGGGTCTTCCAGCCATGGGAGAACCCGGAATGGGAGAAGAGGTGGTAGACTCCGAGCCACCAGCCGAGGTACCGGAGGAGGACGACCCACAGGAGGTCGAGTTCTACTCCGAGTAGGGGGTTACGGTTGCCAAGTAGGGCAGCTAGGGTAGCGTAACCCAACTTTTGTAATCGGTGACATGTCGTGTAGACAGTAGCGTATGTATAGGTAGTGACGACATGAGCACGACTTCTCGGAGATCCGAGAATAATATATCTTGTATAAAGTTTATGCTTTATCAATATATGTTCATGTTGTGCAAGTTAATCATGCGTCGCTTCAATACCTACTGCTGTTTATGGAATTTGGAGAAGACATGTGCTAATTGCTGCTGTGTTGAATTTCAGAATGACGCGTACTCGTGCCAACCCTGATGTTGGAGGTACTAGCCAAGGGGGAGAGACCTCCCAACCACCTCCCGAGGACTCCTCGGGACAACAACAGCAACAGCAGCAACAGCAAACACCGCCACCGCCACTGCCGACGGTTACATTGGCCGATATTGTCGCGGCAATGGCGGGTTCACATCAGCAGCACACAGAGCTGCTGCAAACGTTAATTGCGAATACGTCTCGCCCAAAGAGACGTCAAGATCATGAGAAGCGCCAACAGAGCTCCTACTCCGACTTCCTGGCGACTCATCCCCCTGTATTCTCAAGGGCGGATGAACCGCTTGACGCGGACAACTGGCTCCGCGCCATAGAGATGAAGTTCGGGCTGCTCCAAATCAGCGAGCAGCGTAAGACTCAGTTCGCGGTCCAGCAGCTCCAAGGATCCGCGAGCGCGTGGTGGGCCAACTTTTGTGCTTCACAACCCACCGACCGAGTGATGACCTGGGCAGAGTTCCGGACGGCCTTCAGGGCCTATCATATACCGCCCGGTTTGATGAAGAGGAAGACGCAGGAGTTCCTACACCTGCAACAAGGGAGCCGGAACGCGCTGGAATATTCCAGGGCGTTCAACGATCTCGCGCTCTACGCGTCGTATCACGCAGATACGGACGAGAAGCGGCGGGACCACTTTTACCAGGGGCTCAACCCGCTCCTGAAGGACAAGCTGGCGATGTTCAATCGCGGCAGCCTCAACGACATCATTGATGCTGCGATTGTTCAGGAGGACTCCGGCAAGGAGTTGGCGGCGGCGGAGCGAAAGCGAAGCGTGCCGCAGAGCAGCGGAGAAGGAGGCGGTCCTTCTCAGAAGTTTCGGATGGTGAATCGCCCACCATCAGGTCCACACTGGCAGCCACCACAGCGGTCGATGCCGTTCCGCAGTCGGCCGTACTCTTCACCGGCATTCCGGCCGGCACTGCCAGCACCACCGCAACAACAACAGCAGCAGCGGGCGATGCCGCGTGCGTTTGCACCTCCGCAACGCATGCCGGGCTTTCGTCCCCCGAGTACTCCACCATCAGCGGCCACATGTTACAAGTGTGGTCGTCCAGGACACTTCGCGAGCAGTTGCCCGGAGAGGCAAGGCGGCGGAGTGGTACCACAGTTTCCAGGGAGGAATCAACCATGGAACCCTACTAATGCGCGGCGGGCAAACCCTAGGCCCGGTACTGTCCACCAGCTTGCCATTGAGGACGTGCCGGAGGGCGAGCCAATCCTTGCGGGTATGTTCCAACTCCACCAGCATCCCGCTATAGTACTATTTGATTCAGGCGCCACGCATAATTTTATTAGCCAAGCTTTCATTGCTAAACACAGCTTGCCAATACTACCCACCGATAGTCCATATTTAATTTGTTCACCGGGTGGGAAGATTTCAGCAAGCGTAATGGTCTCCAAAGCACCATTATGCTTAGCGGGTAGAGTGTACCCCACGTCTCTCATTATCTTAGAGGGGCAGAAGGTCGATGTCATCCTAGGGATGTCGTGGTTAACCCGCCACGGCGCTATTTTAGACACCGTCCTTCGAGTCGTGCACTTAAACTCAGAGGTGCACGGTTCTCACTCATTATTTCTGGACAGTCCAGAAATAAAACTTCCAAGTGTCTATCAAGCCACAACCATCAGATTGGAAGACATTCCAGTGGTCCGAGAGTTCCCTGAGGTATTCCCGGACGATTTGCCGGGGATGCCACCCGATAGAGAGGTGGAGTTCAAGATTGAACTCGCACCGGGGACCATGCCAATATCCCGAAGGCCGTACAAGATGGCGCCCAAAGAGTTGGCTGAACTGAAGACTCAGCTCACGGACCTTCTGGAGAAGGGTTTTATTAGGCCGAGCTCCTCCCCATGGGGCTGTTCGGCATTATTTGTCAAGAAGAAGGATGAAACGTTGCGGCTTTGCGTGGACTACCGCCCATTAAATGCCGTAACCATCAAAAACAAGTACCTGTTGCCACGGATCGACATGTTGTTTGATCAGTTGGTCGAAGCGAAGATCTTTTCCAAGATGGATTTAAGATCCGGGTACCATCAGATTAAGATAAGGGCGGAGGACATTCCAAAGACAGCTTTCTCGACAAGGTACGGACTTTATGAGTACCTGGTCATGTCCTTTGGCCTCACCAATGCTCCAGCTCACTTCATGTACTTAATGAACTCGGTGTTCATGCCGGAGCTGGACAAGTTTGTCGTGGTCTTCATCGACGACATCCTGGTATATTCCAAGTCGGAGGAAGATCACAAGAAACATCTGCGTATAGTCTTGCAACGGCTGCGGGATCACAAGTTATACGCAAAATTCAGCAAATGCGAGTTTTGGATATCGCAAGTGCCTTTCCTCGGGCATTTCATCTCAGCGGAGGGTATCGCTGTGGACCCGAGCAAGATCACGCAAGTGCTGAATTGGAAATCCCCGAGAACTGTTCATGAGGTACGGAGTTTCCTCGGACTCGCGGGATATTATCGGAGGTTCATTCCGAACTTCTCAAAGATTGCCAAGCCAATGACAGAGCTGCTGAAGAAGGCTACCAAATATGTTTGGAGTCCAGCATGTGAAGCAGCATTCAAGGCTTTAGTCAAGCACCTGACATCAGCACCGGTTTTGGCGCAGCCAGACACAACAAAACCGTTCGATGTGTACTGCGATGCATCCGGCATTGGGCTCGGATGTGTGCTGATGCAAGACCGAAGAGTGGTCGCGTATGGATCACGGCAGCTTAGGAACCATGAGCAAAATTATCCAACTCACGATTTGGAGCTCGCTGCCTTGGTACTTGCACTGAAGATGTGGAGGCACTACCTACTCGGTAACCTCGTACATTTATATACCGACCACAAAAGCCTCAAGTACATATTCACTCAGAAGGAGTTGAACATGAGGCAACGAAGATGGTTAGAACTGATAAAGGATTATGAAATAGAGATCCATTATCATCCGGGCAAGGCAAACGTCGTGGCAGATGCGCTGAGCCGCAAGTCACACGTCAATAATCTGACCATCACACCGTTGGAAGAGAGCGAACCACCACTACGTGTGATTCCACACGGAGCTCTCTACAACTTAGCTTTGATCCCCACCATCCGTGAAGAGATAGCGGCAGCCCAGAAGAATGACAAGGGCATGTCACATTTGCGGAGACGTATAGACAGTGGGGAGTTGAAATGTTTCCGGAAGGACGGAGACGGCGTCCTATGGTTCAAGGACCGGATTGTCGTACCCCGAAACCCGGAGTTACGGAAGAAAATCTTTGATGAGGCTCACTTATCAAAGTTTTCTATTCACCCCGGCAGAAACAAAATGTATCAAGAACTCAGAAGAAGGTTTTGGTGGACACGGATGAAGCGAGAGACTGCCAAATACGTGTCCGAGTGTGATACATGTCGAAGGGTGAAGGCAGACCATATGCGGAAACCGGGACTGCTGCAACCACTAGGCATTCCTGCCTGGAAGTGGGAGGACGTGAGCATGGATTTCGTCGTCGGTTTACCCACCACCTTACAGAAACATGATTCTGTGTGGGTAATCGTCGATCGGCTCACCAAAGTTGCCCATTTCATCCCGTTCAACACCAACTACAACGCCAAGAAGTACGCTGAACTGTACATCTCACGGATCCTATGCTTATACGGCGTACCCCGTACCATCATATCGGACCGGGGCACTTTATTTGTGTCCCATTTTTGGGAGCAGCTGCACGCTGCCTTGGGGACGAAGCTGATCCGTAGTTCAGCCTACCACCCGCAGACGGATGGACAAACCGAACGGGTAAATCAGATTCTAGAAGACATGCTACGAGCTTGCGCTATCGACCACGGCAAGCATTGGGATGATCACTTGCCGTTAGCCGAGTTCTCGTACAACAATGGGTACCAAGCCAGCATCAAGATGGCGCCCTACGAGGCGCTATACGGAAGGAAATGCCGCACACCATTGAACTGGTGTGAGTCTGGCGAAAGGGTTACCTTCGGGATTGACCTTGTCAACAACGCGGAAGAAAGGGTTCGATTAATTCAAGCGAACCTAAAAGCCGCTCAATCCCGACAGAAACAGTATGCGGACCGGAGAAGGCGCCCGTTACAATTCGAAGTTGGAGATCACGTATATCTACGAGTGTCTCCAATGAAGGGCGTAAACAGATTTGGGGTGAGAGGAAAGTTGGCACCCCGATTCATCGGTCCATTCCAGATTACCGAAAGATGTGGATCGGTGGCATACCGGCTGAAATTACCAGAAGCACTTTCCGGTGTGCACGACGTCTTTCACATTTCCCAGCTGAGGAAGTGTCTCAAGCTATCAACTACCGTTCAGCTGGAAGACATTGAAGAACTGCAACCGGATCTCACCTATCGGGAGGAACCGGTGCAGATTATTGATGAAAAGGCCCCAACCACACGCAACCGTACGTTGTGGTTCTACAAGGTTCTATGGAGTAATCACTCCATAGACGAAGCGACATGGGAGAGCGAAGAATTCCTTCGCACTAACCACCCCGACTTTTTCACGTCGCATATCCGGTAATTTTCCACCGTCCTCTCTCTCATTTTCACCTTATAATCTCGGGACGAGATTCTTTTAAGGGGGGAGGAATGTAAGGGTCTCAGTTTTTGACACCCATTTGCAGTGTTCATCACCACACCACACACCTCATTTGAGCAAGAATGATGAACACAAATGAAGAGCAAGTAACAATTATCAACATGCTCATTAGAGAACAAACTCACACATTGCAAAAGTGGTATTTCCCACATGTGATATAGATGGGCTGGACATATGAAAACTCCTACACTTTGCTAAGGACGTCCATGCCAAGTTCCACCCAAATTCAAAACCTTTTTGAGGTCATTTTGGGTATAGATAGGAGGAGGGCAGTTTGAAACCATATTCAAATTCAAACTGTTTTCACCCACTGAATTTAAAAGTGGAAGGCATATTCTCACTCAGCACATTTTTGTGAGCTCCCACACCAATTTTCACTCCATTTGGAGTTGATCTTGACATGAGCTAAGGGGGAGAAATTCAAACTTTATTTGAATTTCAAACTGAACTTGTGCTGAAATTCATTCAAACCAAACCTCATTTGAACTTTGATCAATTCAAATGGCTCTTGGGTGAATAATTTGAATTGCCAAGGGTAGTATAGGGTTCACTGTTTACCACAGCTGTTAGGAGTAAATTTCAGAGGTTAAAAGGAGGGGTGGGACCCACATGTCAGCCTCTGCCTCAATACAAACCGACTGAAACACAGTTCAGTCGGTTCCCGGCTGCTGTGTGCGCGCGCCACCGAAGGGGGGCAGCCGGCGCCAGCTCCTGCTGCGCGCCCCAAGCCGGAGACCAGCCGCCGGGCTATTTATTCCCTCCCCGGCGTGCTCTGATCACTCATTCCCCGAGCTGCCGGCATACTCAGCCGTTTTTCCACTGCCATCACCGCCGCTCGAGCTCCCGCTTGATCAAGCCGATCGCTCGCGAGCACAGCCTCCTCCACAGCAAAACGGCACCAAGGGATCGAGAGCAACCTCCCACACTCCGTGTTGGCCAGTGAGCAATCTTCCTCGAGCTGTACGAGCCATTTCTCCGGCGAGCCGAACATCGCCGCCGATCGGGCTCCCGTGGACAGCACGGCACAGCCGTTGTCACGTCCTCTTCTCTACACAAGAAAGGTGCGTGATTGTATGTAGATGGAGTAGCCGAAAGCCGTTTGGCGATTGATCAACCCTCGGCCGAGAATTTCCAAATTTACTCTTGATCAGTTCATAAGAACCGAGCTCACCTAGTAGCACGAAGGTTGGACAAGCTCGTTACCTAGTAGCTTCTATGCACGCTAGCGCCCACGCTCGGACTGGAATTGGAGAAAACCATCGAGAATCGGCCATGATATGGCTGTTTTCCCCGCCGCCATGGCTGAACACCTCGGCTCACCGTCGAGAGCCTAGTTGCCGGTATTTCTAGCCTCCACCCAGCCCTAGTTCGTGTTTCCCATGCCCTACTGATGCTCTCCGACCGATTTCCGGTCGATTTGGTGCACGGGAGAGCGGGACCGACGCGCAGTTGGCGCGAGGAGGGAGACGACGCACTGTGTGCGGGGCCCACAAGCCAGAGTTTAAACTTTTCCCCGAATTTCAGTTTTAGTTCAAACTTCAAATCTTTATAACTTTGGCTAGAAAGCTCCAAATTGAGTGAACCAAATTTTGCTGGATTCAGCTCTCTGAGTACTTTCCATAAAATCAAGTTTCACTTCATAAAATTCCTTAATTCTCCAGGATTAATTCCTTAAAATTTAAACTGTTAGGAATTTTAACTGGAGAATCCTTTGGAGGAAAATCCTGAAATTTTGCTGAGATGTTCACCAAAATATCCTTGAACTACCATAAAAATTTCAGATCCATTTGAGCTCATTTAGTCCGCCTAATGGTGTGATTAGTAAAACTGTTCCAGAGAAAATAGAAAATGTTCAGAAACATTTTCAGAATTTTCTCTGAAATTGTTTAGCTCATATCTTTAGTTAGAGACTTCCAAATTAAGTGAGACCAACTCCATTAGAACCCTCTGAAAATCTAGTTTTCAGAAAGTCATAGTTTGTCTCATGAAAATTCCTAGAACACCCTAAGAGTTCCAATTAAGGTCAAGGACATAATTATTTGTGGAGGGCTCAAATGAGCTTTGCTGCAACTAAAACTTGACCAAGTCTCTGTTTAGGTTGTAACCAAGCCACAGTAAAAGTTTCACAGTCATTAGGTCTATCTAGCAAAGGTTATAGACTTCACAATTTCAAACTTAATACAAATGCATTAAATTAATACATGTATTGCTTCTATCATGTAGTCGCTAAGGTCGAGGAGGAACCCGAAGTCCTAGACTTCGTTACTCCGGAGGAACAGCTAGCCTACGACCAAGAGCAGCAAGGCAAGCCCCGGTTTGCATTAACCTTTTTACAAATGTTTATTGTTTTGAGCACATCTTTGAATATTGTTCTTTGCATTGGAGTCTTGATTGGAAACCCAACTGCACAGCCAAGAAAACCATGGGTTGGGTTTAGGATTGAAAACCTCGTTAGCCACTGCATTGCTAGGATAGGGTAGGATTCGGTACAAGTCGAGTAGTTGGAACTACTCGCGAGAATAGGCTAGAGGCACATTGCTCGGGTAGAGATAGCACATGATACACATGGCAAGAAAATGAGACCGAGCGGAGTGTAAGGGCAGCAGGACTTTGGGGCCTGTGTGCTGTAGCTCCGCTTGTGTCGATTGAGGACCGAGCCGTGTGCGGGCCTGTTGAACAAGCTAGAACAGTACCGAAGACCTACCGGCTATATGGGAACCGGGAAACTGATGTAACTCGGGTAGCTGGGTATTGAGGCATTGCCCGTCGTTCAGAGGGTAGGTTGAGAGCTCGAGGTGTAAATCGGCTGGCGGCACAGAGATGCGCGTGCAGAGACCTCTTGCTCGGGACGATGGGACCGGTTCAATATTTGGCTAACGGGTGAAAGGTAGTTGCGTACGGCGTCCGTGATGGTTGTTGTAGGCAACATCGAGTACGGGCGTACGTGACGGGTTGTTCGGGTAACCCTGCAGGTGTAAATCGATTATAATCGCCGTCCCTCGCGGTCAGTGAGTACCACTTGTTCACTGTACCGTGACGTAGAAAGAACAGGCTAGTCACATGTTAAAATGTTGCTGATTGAAAGCTGGACATTGATTGTTAATGATATGCTGTAGCTTAGCGCTAACTAAAGTTCTTTTCAACTTTGGGCAAAGTACATGAGAGAAATGCGTTTCTTGTTTGATTGCGGCTCTCTCATGTGCCTTAGCGTAAGGTTCTCCACAACCTGCTGCTAAAACTTGAAAGTAAGGTTCTACTAATTAGGCGAGTCCTTGCAAATGATTTTTACCTCATGCAACCCATTACCCTCATGTAGAAGTTCCATGTTTAGGTGAGACGGGTCAGACTTGCTGAGCCTTCGTGCTCACTGCTTGTGTTTGAAGCTTTTGCAGGGTTCTATGAGGAAGGGACTCCCGAAGAGGAGACGGAACCCCAGGAGGGGAACCCCGTCGAGTGGGAGTCGTGCACGCCGCAGAGTTAGTGTGCGTGTGTGCTAGCAAGGACACGTTCGAGGGCTGAACGTGCACTTGATGCTTAGTCTACGCCGCGAGTGTAGACTGAACTTATTTTGATGTAAACATGTTCATAAACTTGTTTATGTAATGAAACTTCCGCTTCCGCTTTGCACCTTTGACGTGTGTTATACGGTGCTGTGCAACGCAGCACCCCTCAGCGTGATCCTGGCTCGACAGGACCAATGGGGTCGTGTCATTTTCACGGTCCAGCGAGAGGGGCAACAGGAGCGCGCGACCACCGTGCTGCTCTCCTCCAAGTTTGGAAGCCAACCGTGAAGAATCCGCAAAGAATTTCCAGTTTTTGCTCCGGCAACCGTAAACCGAGCTTCCGGTACGGTTTCTTTAAATTCTCGCTCTATGATCTTTTGGAGGTCATCAAATCTTGCACATAGACGCTGGACTAGCCAGTGATCAAGTTCTTTTCTGCATCCGTAGCGTGAAACTGTCTAGGAGTGACGAATTTCGAGCTCGATCAAGGGTGGTCATGGCGGGCACGGTCGGTCACACGGTGCCGACCAACTTACCGCCATCCCTGAACCCTTTTGACACCTTGTCGAGCTTCCTAGAGGTACACTGATGCTGTAGGGCCGTTTGTTCGAGTTGTTGGCGGGTTTAGAATCCACGGTCGACGGTGTCGAACCTCAACCGAGGCCGCGGCACGTCGCCGAGCTATTTCCGGTCACCCCAGCCCGACCTGTCACCACCGACGTGTTCCTCGACGTCGACAACCCCCTGGCGGCGATTTTCAGACCATGGGAGGTCCGGCAGCGGCGAGCCGGCGAGCCCCGAGTCTGCTCCGGCGAGGTCGGCGGCGCGGGCGCGAGAGAACGGCGGGAGGAAGACGAAGCCGGCTGGCCCACGTGTCAGCGGCTGAAGAATTTAAATCAGGATCGGGTGTGGCCGGGGATCGGCTGTGCAGGCGCGCAAATACCGTGTGAGCCCCGGTGTGCCGGACACCTCCACGCTCGACACATGTGGTATCCCCGGTGTGCCGGACACCTCCGCGCTCGACACGTGTCCCCGCGGGCCCCGAGAGTTTAAACCTTTCCCCCGATTTTCAGAATTCTTCCAAACTTCAAATCCTCATAACTTTGGCTAGAAAGCTCCAAATCGAGTGAACCAAATTTTGTTGGATTTAGCTCTCTGAGCACTTTCCAGCAATACCAAATTGAGCTCATGAAAGTGAATAGTTTTCCAGAATTAAATCCCTAAAGTTTAAACTGTTGGGAATTTTATCTGGAGAACTACTTTATGAAAAATTCTGAAATTTGGCTGAAAGGTTCATTGGAAATTCCCTGAATCCCAGTAAAATTTTCAGACTTATCCAAGTTCATTTAGTTACCCTAATTGGGTGATTAAGGGAACTGCCCAGAGAAAATAGAAAAATGTACAGAAACATTTTTCAGATTTTCTCCAATCTTAATTAGGACATAACTTTCTGTAGAATTCTTCAAATGACATGAAACCAACTCCATTAGAACCGTCCTAAATTCTAGTTTCCAGAAAGTAATGGTGGTTGCCATGAAAAACCCTGGAATTACTTAGAGGCTCAATTATTGACCAAAGAGGCTTTTATTTGTACAAGGTTATATTGAACTTTGTTTCAAATAAAACTTGGTCACAACAGTGGTTAGGACTCTACCAATCCACCATAAAAATTTCAGAACCAAAGGGGAGGGCTAGCCAGAGTTATTAGCAATTATGTATTTGAGTTCACACATTGCATTTAAATTTACATGTAGTATTATATTCAACGTGTAGCCATTGAAGAAGAGACTCCGGAAGTGCTGGACTTCCTTCTTCCGGACGAAGAACTAACTACTGACCAGCAGCAACAAGGCAAGCCCCGGTTTGCATTAACCTTTTTATAAGTTTTTACTTTGTTTACATGCGTCATATGAAATATGTATGTGCATTAGGTATAGGATGGATGGAACCCCACTTGCATAATTTGAATGCCCCCTACCTACCGCTCAGAGGTCCGGAGGCTCTTCGTGTCCTGCAGGGTCGGACCCCCCTCCTCTGAGGAGGGCTCCGGGCCCGCCACGTGTCTAGCAGAAGAACGCCGCCTGCCCCTGAGCGGTAGGCAGCGGGCGTAAAGTCGCCCCATACCTTGCCCATACAAGGTATTCAAGGCCCGCGCCTTCCCAAGACGTGGAGACGCGGAGCACGCCTCTGTCAGGTGCCGTTGCGCCTAGTCACATCACAGACTGGCGCGCGGTGTCAGAGCCTGCCAGCCAATAAACGCAGCGACAAGACATCCCATGCCGCCCCCGCCGTCATCAACCACTACGACTAGCATGCGGCATGGGCAGGGCTGCAAGACGAAGACTCAGAAGCCTTCGCCAGAGACAACTACCGGCATAACTGCAGATACTGTAGATAACAATCAATCTCCCCAGGACCACCTGTCGGGTCCCGGGCCCCCCTTGTAAGCCACCCGAGTCTTGGACTATAAAAGGCTCAGGTAGGCGATGTTAGCAAGGGTTCGCACTCTAGCCACTCGCACCCTGGGTTCGCACGCCCGCAACTCATACGCTAGACTTCAGTCACCCCCAAGCTCAGGACTCCGGTCTAAGCAACAAGCAATACAGCGAGCTCCATAGCTCGCCGTGGACGTAGGGTTTTACGCTCCGGCGGCCTGAACCACGTAAAACTCGCCGTGTCAAGCTCTTCCTTAATTCGTCCATACGCTCAAGCTCTCCGCAAGGGACTAGCCCCACCGAAAAAAGAACCTCCACGGGCTGCCCAGTGCAGGCTCGGGGGAAGTGTCGACCGAACACTTCGACATTTGGCGCGCCAGGTAGGGGGCTTTTTCCTTGCGCGACGAGTTTCCGCCGACGAAGATGACCAAGCTTCCTTCAGCGGCAAACTCTCCTCCTCCGCGTTCACGGCGAACCGTGACCAGCGGTGAGTACATGTCGACGCACTCAGGACGGAGTGTGTCAGCACAAGCTGGTAGCCAGCAGCCGACTCCGGCAATGCAGGCCCCGTCCAGCGTGAGATCTTCTGCAGCGATGAGCGAACCCCACAGGGGTGCGCTAGCTGCAGCAAGAGCGCTGCTGCGCAACCCACCTGCTGGGGACGCACCTCATTCAGCAACCCAGCAGTGGATACGCGAGGTAGACCGCCTCGTCGTCGCCGCCGCAAACTCTCTTCTTCGGCGGGGACGACATTCTGGTCAACCGGCTGTGTCGCTGACGCGCACGCCAACGGTTGACGGGCAGACGGCGGACTCCAGCTCCACCAGGTTTCCGTCGACGGACCTGAGGCCAGAGCTGGAGCGATACCACTTGGGCCAAGATGCCTGAGTGTTCCTCGAGCGACGCCGAGAAAGGCGTCGCATCCAAGAGGCTGGCGACAGCATGACGTCGGCCTCGACCCAGCCTGAAGGGCAGATCTTCGCCACGCGAGCTCTGCCCCAGGCGTACGCCGCGCAGCATATGCCGCAACCATATGCCCAGCAGACGGCGTCCCCGGTCTATGGAGCAGCCTTGCCCATACCGGGATACACTGTGCCAGGTGCGAACCAAGCGTTCGCGGCACCAATACCTGTGGCAACAGGAGCAGGATGTGCAGCCCTTGCAGCCCACCTTCGCTTCGCGAGGTGGCCGCGCAAGTTTCGGCCGCACCTGCCCGAAAAGTACGACGGCAGCGTTAACCCGGTGGAGTTCCTCCAGATCTACTCCACCGCCGTACTTGCAGCAGGAGGGGATGAGGCTGTCATGGCCAACTACTTCCCCGTCGCCTTGACCGGCCCAGCCCGGTCTTGGCTCATGAATCTCCCTCAGGGTTCCATAACTTCCTGGGGAGAGCTCTGCCGGCAGTTCATCGCCAACTTCGGCAGCTCCTACACCCGTCCCGGCATGGAGCTTGACCTCCACGCCATCAAGCAACAACCTGGGGAGTCACTGTGCTCTTTCATCCAGCAGTTCTCCCAGGTACGCAACACCATCCTGCATATTCAAAGTGCTTCTGTGGTGGTGGCGTTCCGGCAGGGTGTCCGGGACGAGAAAATGCTTGAGAAGCTCGCGACCAGAGAGGTCCGCGACGTCTCTAAGCTCTTCAGCCTGGCGGACAAATGCGCCAGAGCAGCTGAAGGGCGGAACTGGCACTCTCTGCCGACCTCCGAGTCAGGAGGACAGCCCGGGTCCGGCGCCACTTCCTATGGAGGTGGCAAGAAGGCCAAGAACCGGGGGAGTGGCAAGATGAAGTCATCGTCCGTGGCTCCCGTCGCCGCAGCAGCGACGACTAGTGGAGCCCGGGGGCCACGCCCCGACAAAAGGCAGCGGCAGTCGCCAGCGCCAGATGGTGACCAGGGCGGGCTATGCCCTGTGCATGACGCCGGAAATCATAGTGCTGCCGAGTGCTGGGATATCCAGAGGCTCGCAGAGCACTTCCGCAAAGGAAGGCAGCAGAGAGCTGAGGCACCGCTCCACCCTCAGAGGGATGGCAAGCAGAAAGTTGATGCTTCAGTCAGCGCCGGCCACCAGGTGGGGTTTCAGGAGCCTCAGCGTGTCATGAAGACAGTGCATAACGGTGAGGACTCCAGCTCCGATGGTGACGGGCCGGGGCGGTAGCCGACTGTGGCTGCCGTCCCAGGTCAGTGGAGGCTGCACTGCAGCGGCGTCAACCTTGGAGAAGCTCCAAGTAGTCGCAGCAGCCCAAGCACCAATCACAATGGTGCAAGATCGGGCCAGCCCCTCCCGGGAGCACGCCTCCGTGCCTCGGTCATACCTCCTGGGGGCCACCCAAGGTCTGTCAACCCCTTGAAGGCCTTGCCAGAAGGGGAGGATGCCTTGGCTCTTCCAAGACGAGCTCGGGTCCACCTACCCCTTGAAGGCCTTAGCCAGAAGGGGAGAACTCCCCGGGGGCGCCCACGAGAAGCCGCGCAGGACCTGATCCAGCATGAAGATGACAACCTCGTCGACGAGGCTCGGCTGCAGGTAACACCCCACAACGCATGGTCTCGGCTGCTGCTCTAGCACTACCGCCAAAGAACCAAACGCGTCAGTGACATGCAGAAAGGCAACCTGGTGTCGCGGAACGCACTTTCCCGAGAAGGACCTATAAACTCTCCCCCAGCCGGGAAGGTCCCTTCCGAATCACAAAAGCTTGCGCCCCAGGTACACATGCCTTTCAACCGAGTGTGGGATCCGTTCCCAAAACCCTTGGCATGGAACAACACTGTAAGTCCTATCCCCCGAGCATTAGTAGAACAAGGTCATTCCCTTCTGTAATAAATCCCATAGAGTTTAGGAACAGCGCTTGGGGCAGCTAAGTCTCAAGGGACGGTCCAGGACTACGTCCAGCTTAGCCTGGTTCCGACCCTAAGCGTGTAGAGTCTTGCTTCCCTTGTAGACGAGGCGGGTCATTGCCTCCATGTACAGCTAGACTTCCACCTATGGGCATTAACACAGAAACTTGTTCTACTTCGCTCTCTCTCATGTGCTCATTTAAATTACGCATTAATTTTTATGATCGCACTATCTGTGTATGTTCATCGTACATCTAGCTCCCTCTCTCCCGCGCTCATCCATAGTTAGCATTCGCTATCCTACCGAGGGCGGTTGCGCTTGAGGCACCTGCCGATGGCCAAGTGAGTCTCTCGGGCCTCCCCCAGTCAGGTGTTGCGGTGCCAGTTGGTCACCTCCAGGAAAGGCCTGCGTTGTGCATGGGGGGTCCAGGGTGCGTATCCCGCTTAGCCGGCTCCGTGCCCAAAGCGTGCGCATCCTGCCCTCCAGAGGTACAGGGGAGTACAACCGCTTTGCCTGGTCATGAACCCAAAGCACGTGCACTCTGCTTCCCCGGTGCACGGCCCGGTACTAGGGATCGGACGGCCGTACCCGGACCTCGGAGGGAGCCGGAGATCTGGCGCCTCGCGCACAGAATTGCCCAAGCCCCGTATAACGGATCAGGATCGTAAGCCGAATAAGACTAGGAGACGGGAGGGGAGGACCCCCCGAGGAGAATTACGTTTCCTCTGCCTGTGTGCAGGACCTCCAGGTTACAGCAACGGGGACTGCACGAAGCGGGGGGGGAAAGGAGCTACCAACTACTCCGACATAGGACTGGAAGGACCGGGTCCCACCCCTTCCGCAGGGGCGAGGCCCGAAGGCCCCATGTGTCCAGCAGGCCCGGAGCTCCCGCCTCCCCTGAGGGGGGCTCCGGACTCGCCACGCGGCAGGCGGAAACTGGACCTCCCCCTCAGCGGGGAGGGGGGGGCTCCTGCAGCCCCACGTGTCCAGCAGGGCTAGAGCCCCCGCCCCCTCAGGAGGGGCTCCGGACCCGCCACGTGGCAGGCAGACCCGAGCCTCCCCATAGGGCGAGATCCGGAGACCCCCGGGGGCCCCTAATACAGTTAGGACCCGGGGAAGGTGTCTGTGCAGAGCTCTGAGATTGGTGAAGGCCTCTGAGTACCTTGCGGAGCTAAGGACTCAGTCAGGCAAAGCCAAGAAGGAGAGAAAAGGCATCATAGACACAAACATTCAAGAGAGTTTATTTATGCGAGGCTCCATGAGCTGGACTACAGACTCGATAAAAAGGGAGAAACAAGTCCTAGGGTCCTCCCGGCTCACGCCGGAACCTAGCGGCTACAAGGGCGGCCACGTCCTTGACTTCAGCCCTGGCAGCTTCCTCCCGCTCCGCGGCTGGGCCCTCTCTCGCTGGCTCCAGGGAGAAAGAAGGGTCGTGGCTCTTGAAGCATGCCAGCACATGTGAGGCGACCTCTAAGGCCAGGCCGCGTCCCTCGTCCTCAAGCTCGCTGGCGACAACCGAGTCTAGCCTGTCCAGCTTGGCGCCGATCGACTCCATTGCGGGGATCACCTCCGCCACCTTCAATGCAGGAGCCGCTGCCCTCACCGGACTGAAGCCAAGAGGGATCAGGGCGGACCCCGCTCGATTAACGAAGCTTGAGACCGCATGCGCCTCGGAGGACCGCAAGGCCGGGAGCTCCTCCACTTCGCGGCGGGCTGCCTGCAGGGCCTCTTGGTTTCTCTCGGAGAATTCCTTCTCCTTGGCCGCCAGGGAGCTTTCCTGAAGGTGGAGAGTCTTGGCGAGCCGCTCCAACTCAGAAGCCTTGAAGTCGGCGGCCAACTCCCGATCCAGGACCGCCCGGCGTTCGCGGGAGACCTGTTCCTCCCTCATGTCGAGGTCTGCCTTCTGAATCTCTAGCTCCTCGGTCCGAGCTCGCAGGTCATCCTCGCTCGCCGCCAGCTGCGCAGCGACCCTCTCCGCCTCGGCTGCCGTGGAATGCTCCCGTTCCTCAACGAGGAGTTTACGGCGCTCCAACAGCTGCCGTATCTCCTCCGCGGCAGAGAGGCTCTCCTCGGCCCGGGCGTGTGCCTCTAGGGCCTCCCTGTTGATCCGCCGCAATTCGACGTCCATGCGGTCGACAGACCGCTTCAGCCGGTCGAGGAGCACTTCCCTGAAGTCAAGCAACTCCTGCCTAGAGTCGAGCTCGCTCTTGACCTTCGTGGTGCGCTCCCGCAAAAGGTTCCCCCAGGTGAGGAGGCAATCCCGTTCAACCGTGTGCTCCTCCCGCTCGCGACCAAGTGCGGCCAAGACCTGCCGGACGCTTGTTTCGGCAAGCGCGAAGGCATCCGCCAGGGGCAATGGAGCAGTAGAGGCCGGGGCAGCTCCCCCGACCTCCTCCACCACCTCGTCCTCAAGAGGAGTCGATGCACAAGCGACCGAGACGAGACGCCGGTCAGGAGAAGCTGGCGCCGGGGCTCCGGCAGCCGGATCTGCCGGACTCTCTCTAGCTTCTGGCTTCTTGACCTGTGGAGAGGGACGAGCCGGGGAAGGCGGCGCTGGAATAGAGGCCGGGCCGCCTGGTGCAGGGTCGACCTGCGCTGGCCTGGGGGCCGCGCCGACCGTCTCGGCAGGAAGAGATGACGCCACCGCGGAGTCGGGGCACACCGGAACAGGAGAAGCTTGCGCTGACTTGGGGGCCGTGGCAGCTGTCCCGGTTTCCGAGTGCAACGGCGCAGACTCCCCGCCAGTCGGGGATGGCCGGGAAGCGCGAACACTCCAGCGGGCTCTGAACCCCGACTTCCAAGTCGGGGTAGGACTCCCAGAGCCCGCCGCCGTCACTGGCGGCCGCTCTGCAGTCGCTTGAACTGGCGGAACAGGGGACGCCCCAGAAGCTCCCCTCAACGCATCAGCCCAGGGCCTCTTTGAGTCGCCACCGGAAGGAGTGCCATCTCCAGAAACAGGAGATGCAGGCACCCCAGGTTCCCGACTTGGCACAGACGCCGCCACTGGAGGAGATCGAGCGTGCTTCTTCTCTGGTGGCGGGTTGGAGGCCATGACGAGGGAGGACTCAAAGGCAAGAAGACAAAAGCACAAGATTCCAAGAAAAAGCGCTGGGAAGTACGAAGGGAAGTCGCAATGAGGGTAAGATCCCCTCTAAAAACTTCCCGGGTCCAATTCCAAGCGATTCGAAACTCTTCAAATACGCCGCATCGGCAACCGCTTCGGCTCCAAGACCGAGCGCCGATGACAGGTGGACCCAAGCCGCCCAACTGAAGCGGTGGGTCAAGGAGTCAATCTCCTAAGAAGACAAGCCGGCAAGGCACTCCGGCGGTTCCCGAAGAAAGCGCTGCAACGTGCAGAGGTGGCAGTCTTGGGAACCGCCGCAGTAAAAGCAACCATCAAGTGGGCGCACGCTCCCACAATCCCGCGGCCGTTCGTACTCCGGCAGCGGTCAATGCGGAACATAGAGAAAGTGCGCGGATCAGAAGAGATGGAGGTCCCACCTCGGGCTCGTTATCTCCCCCGAGATGGGCGCGGGGGCCACTGTCGGTACCCGCGATATGGGGTACCCCCGCGCACAGGGGAAAATGCCTAAGGAACTCGCCCTTCTCCGCAGGGAGAGCTCCGAAGGCGCCAAGCGTCCGGCGGGGCCGGACCTCCCTCTCCTCAGAGGAAAGCTCCGGGCCCGCCACGTGGCATACAGAAGCTGGACCTTCCCCCTCCGCGGGAGAGAGGTCCGAAGGCGCCACGTGTCCAGCAGGGCCGGACCTCCCTCTTCTCAGAGGAGAGCTCCGAGCTTGCCACGTGGCCGACAGAAGACGGACCTCCCCCTCCGCGGAGAGAGGTCCGGAGGCTCCACGTGTCCTGCGGGGTCGGACCCCCCTCTCCTCTGAGGAGGGCTCCTGGCCCACCACGTGTCTAGCAGAAGAACGCCGCCTGCCCCTGAGCGGTAGGCAGCGGGCGTAAAGTCGCCCCATACCTTGCCCGTACAAGGTATTCAAGGCCCGCGCCTTCCCAAGAAGCGGAGACGTGGAGCACGCCTCTGTCAGGTGCCGTTGCGCCTAGTCACATCACAGACTGGCGCGTGGTGTCAGAGCCTGCCAGCCAATAAACGCAGCGACAAGACATCCCATGCCGCCCCCGCCGTCATCAACCACTACGACTAGCATGCGGCATGGGCAGGGCTGCTAGACGAAGACTCAGAAGCCTTCGCCAGAGACAACTACTGGCATAACCGCAGATACGATAGATAACAGTCAATCTCCCCGGGACCACCTGTCGGGTCCCGGGCCCCCCTTGTAAGCCACCCGAGTCTTGGACTATAAAAGGCTCGGGTAGGCGACGTTAGCAAGAGTTCGCACTCTAGCCACTCGCACCCTGGGTTCGCACGCCCGCAACTCATACGCTAGACTTCAGTCACCCCCAAGCTCAGGACTCCGGTCTGAGCAACAAGCAATACAACAAGCTCCATAGCTCGCCGTGGACATAGGGTTTTACGCTCCGGTGGCCTGAACCACGTAGAACTTGCCGTGTCAAGCTCTTCCTTAATTCGTCCATACGCTCAAGCTCTCCGCAAGGGACTAGCCCCACCGAAAAAAGAACCTCCGCGGGCTGCCCAGTGCAGGCCCGGGGGAAGTGTCAACCGAACACTTCGACAACGTCGACTCCCCCTGCTCGTCCCCCTCCACCGGTCAAGAAGCCAGAAGCTAGAGAGAGTCCGGCGGGTTCGGCTGCCGGAGTCCCGGCGCCAGCCTCTCCTGACCGGCGTCTAGTCCCGGTCGCTGGTTCATCGACTTCTCTTGAGGATGATGTGATGGAGGAGGTCGGGGGTGCTGCTCTGGACTCTGCTGCCCCACTGCCCCTGGCGGATGCCTTCGCGCTCGCCCAAGCGAGCGCCCGGCAGGTCTTGGCCGCACTTGGTCGCGAGCGGGAGGAGCATACGGTTGAAAGGAATCGCCTCCTCACCTGGGGGAATGTGCCGCCCTCAATTCTGTGGAAAACCACGGAACCGAGAACTAATGCATATGTGTGCCCAGGATGTTCATCACACATACACATACGTTCCACAAACTGAATTCAGATTATATATTACCACGAATAACAGAGTTTATTACAATCACCTCATGAGTCTTGGACTCATGCTCACAGCGGAAGTCTTTATTTCTACGCAGCAGAATTCTTTATTTAAATGCGGAAGCAAAAACTAATGCGGAAGCAAAACTAAGCAGAAGTGGCTCCATCTCTACTCCCTCCACAGGCAAGGTTGAGAACAGATCACACGCCATAATGCTCTACTTGATCTTCATAGTAGTTTTCTCTTGCTGTTGATGAAGAAATAATAATGCAAGTTTGAGCACAATGATGTACTCAGCAAGTGCGGGAATAACACATGATATGCAGCTCATAAACAAGGTAGGTATAAAAGGCTTATTTGCAGAAAAGCAAATTTATAAAATCATGATAAAACAGCAACTTAACTGTAGATGAATGGAGTCCCAGCATGTATTAAATTACCAACATACCTCCATCACTTCCCATGTTCCATCCAAACATTAACCAATCCTTTACTCATACTCACGAATATCTCCTCGTATTCGCTACCATCTCATCTCATAAAACAACCTCGTCTCGCACTTAGACCAATCTCATATTATGACCCACCAGTCATGGAAACATCTCATCATCCGGACTCAACAATCTCAAACCGAACCACAATCAATATCCATAACCAAGAACCTTCCCAATGACCATTCCAATAACCATCCCAGTAAACATCCCATCTAATCATGGCAGTTTAGCCAGGTGCTCGTGACCGTAAGCTCGGCTATCATGATAGTTTTAATAACTCTTTACCCACAAGTTTGTGATTTCGTCACCCGTCGGCGACTGCAGAACCTCCATTATACCAGTGCACAACCGTCGGTGTATGGTCAAGAGATCACAAAATAGCCTTTACAAAGGGGTTACTAGATGTATAGACTCACTAAGGTTTCACCGGCAAGCTAGAATCTCCAATTCTCCCACCCACGGGCCCCCTCTTGTGCCATGCAGTTCCCAGGGCAGTCCTCACTCGACTCCCATTCCCCGCGCCTTCCACAGTCCATAACACTGTAGCAACTTACCTAATTACTCAGCTAAGCCGCACCCATACTTGGCCTTGTGGTGGCACTGTTATCCTGGCATGTGCATGCATGAACCGGTCCATAGATCTACGGCAAGTAAAACCACCATCTCATGCTACCTCCTTCACAAACCAGGCTTGCCTAGATCTCCCTCCGATCCATGTTCATTAACCTCATCAGTTTCTCATTATCATTACGAGTGCAGTTAGCTAGACACATCTATCTCGCTTCCCAATCCCATGGACTCAGCGAAGCATAAAGCAAAAACCATACCCGACTCATAAACTTCCCAAGCGACAAGGATGGTTTAACCAAAACTAGTAAACTCCTATAAAAAAGGGTTTCCCATCATGTTTGACTCAGCACGCACACCTTTTCGCAAAACAAAACAGTTTTACCCAAAACATAGGATCAACATGGTCAAGGGGCACTTGCCTTGTTCTTGCGGTTCCGGTTGTCCTTGATTCCCAAAACCTTGTTGCTGCAGCTCGTCGTAGACAGCTTCCTGAGTTTGTCCTGCTATGTAGGATTCACGTGCATACAAGATTCACAACAATCAATATCATGCGCAAACCTTAAACTAGATGCGATGATGCACATGCTATCCTACGATTAGTCTTTTATTAGATTGATCTGTACGTGTTCTTGCATGGTCAGAGGTGTTCAGATCAAAGACGAACGGGGCGATGATCCTGTCTTTAGATCAAACTGATCATCGAGTGTTCTGCCCATGAAAAGGCTTCTGTTCGAAAGGAATCGAAGAACAGACGCAAGAGATGAACACCATGACGTCGTAAGGTGGTATTGAAATCCTACCTCACGTTCTTTTTGTCTTCGAGGTCCTCCTCCGATGATCTCCCTTATTGTGCTCCGGCGATGTTTTGCTCGGCGAGTTAGGGCTAGGGCTCTAAGTCGTCGGCTCAGGAGTTGAAAGAGAAGTTCGTGGTTTCGGCCAGAGGTTTTGGGTTCTATTTATAATCGGGAAGAGAAGAGTCCTAATCTGATTGGATCCCGAATAAGAGTCTTTTTCAGATCTTTGTTAGATCCTAACGTCTTATCTTCGGTAACATCATGGAGTTTAGATCGGTTTCCGTTGCGTACCGGTATCTTTACGCGTAAAAACTGCTTCAGACTCGTTACTTCCGTGGTGAAGAGCTCCGGAAGTTCCACGTGTCCTCCGGGCCTGGTATCTCTTCTCCCGCAAAGATGAGCTCCGGTTGTGCCGCGTGTCACGAGCGAGACCTTCCTCTTCTTCGGAGATGAGCTCCACGCACGCCACGTGTTGGCGCCGGTCTTCCTCTTCTTCTTTCCTCAGGGACATGCCCCACGGTCGACACGTGTCCAATACAACAGGACCACTCGCAGGTGAGCTCCGAGATCGACACGTACCCCGCGCGGATAGTCCTCTGATTTCCGCGAGGACTAGCTCTGAGGATGACACATGTCCTGCGGAAATGCCTTTGCTTCTTTCGCAGAGGCTAGCTCCGTGGGCAACACGTGTCCCACAGGATCGGACCTCTCCCCTTTGCGGAGATGAGTCCCGAGCCTGCCACGTAGCCAGCTTGGCGGCGGCCTCTCCCAACTTCGCAGGGATGAGCTCCGATCATGCCACGTGGCCTGCTGGCCGCGGAAGTTGCCTTCGACGCACTCTAAGGGCTTTATTGGCTATTCTTTTGATAACTCTTTCTGTCCCTGTTTTCCATTAAAATGTTTCCGTTTCATAGGATACGAACATATGCTGACACCCGAGATGAGGGTGTCACAAATCTACCCCCCTTAAATTGAATCTCGCCCTCGAGATTCGTTTGTAGAAAATAGATGGGGAAATTCTGCCTTGATATCCTCTTCTCGCTCCCATGTGGCTTCAGCTTCAGTGTGATGGCTCCATTGTACCTTGCACCATCGAATCACCTTGTTTCGGGTGACCCTTTCCTTTACGTCCAAGATTCGGACAGGGTGTTCTGCGTAAGTCAGGTCCTCTTGAAGTTGAAGTTCTCCCATCGACACTTGTTCCTCTGGTACTCTCAAGCACTTCTTGAGCTGGGATACATGAAACACGTCATGTACATCGGAGAGGTGGTTTGGGAGCTCTAGTTGATAGGCTACTTCTCCTCGCTTGTCCAAAATCTTAAATGGTCCGATGTAGCAAGGCGCTAGTTTGCCTTTGACGTTAAAACGTCGTTGGCCTCGGATAGGTGATACCTTAAGGTATACGAAGTCTCCTTCTTCAAAGGTCAACTTCCTACGCCTATTGTCCGCATAGCCTTTCTGTCGTGACTGAGCAGCCTTTAAGCTCTCCCGTATCGTTTGGACTTGCTTTTCAGCCTCTTGTAGTACTTCTGATCCAAACACCTGGTTCTCTCCAGTCTCGTTCCAAAACAGCGGCGTTCTACACCGTCTACCATATAAGGCTTCGAAAGGCGACATCTTCAAGCTAGCTTGATAGCTGTTGTTATAGGAGAACTCGGCATACGGTAAACTCCTATCCCAACTACGCCCTCGTTTCAAGGCGCAAGCTCTCAGCATGTCTTCCAAAATTTGGTTCGTCCTCTCGGTTCGCCCATCTGTTTGTGGGTGATAGGCGGAGCTAAAATCCAGTCGTGTACCCATGGCTTTCTGCAGCTTCCTCCAGAATCTAGAGGTAAACTGAGAACCTCGATCTGAGACTATCCTCTTCGGAACTCCATGACGGCACACGATCTGCTCCATGTACAATTCTGCCAATTGTGCTACATTGTAACTGGTCCTTTACAGGGAGAAAATGGGCGGTTTTCGTCAATCAGTCCACAATGACCCAGATGGAGTTGTATCCTGACTGAGTTCTTGGCAATCCGACAATAAAGTCCATACTGATGTCCTCCCATTTCCATTCAGGTATTTTCAAAGGTTGCAACAACCCAGCGGGTTTTTGATGTTCGGCCTTTACCCGTTGGCATGTGTCGCATAGGGCAACGTATTCGGCTATATCCCTCTTCATACCATCCCACCAATAGCAAGTTTTCAAGTCTTTGTACATTTTGGTGCTCCCTGGATGTATGGAATAGGGTGAATCATGTGCCTCCTTCAATATCATGTCGCGAAGGTGTCTTATGTTTGGCACACAAATCCTTTTTCCTAGCCAAAGCGTACCCTTTTCATCCTCTTTGAAATCCTTTTCTATCCCTTGTCGGATTCTTTCCTTGATCTCCTTGATCCCCTCGTCCGTTGCTTGGCCCTCTCTTATTTCTTGCTCCAATGAGGAGTGGATCTTCATTATTTCCATGTTATTCAAGAATCCGAGGTGTAACCGTTCGAACTCCTTTCGAAGTTCGGGTGGTAGCTCCCGAACCGTGAGTTGGTGGCATACTCTCTTTCTGCTCAATGCGTCAGCTACTACACTGGCCTTCCCGGGGTGGTAGTTGATTCTTACATCATAATCCTTAATGAGTTCTAACCATCGACGTTGCCTCAAATTCAAGTCCGTTTGTGTAAATATGTACTTGAGGATTTTATGATCTGTATAGATCTCACATCAACGACCAAGGATATAGTGTCTCCAAATCTTCAATGCATGCACCACTGCTGCTAACTCTAAGTCATGCGTAGGATAGTTAAGCTCATGCTTCTTTAATTATCGTGAGGCATAGGCTACCACTTGTCCTTCCTGCATGAGTACACATCCGAGCCCTTGTCTGGATGCGTCACAATATATGTCAAAGTTCTTGCTTACGTCTGGCAATACCCGAACTGGTGCCGTGGTTAGCCTTTTCTTGAGTTCCTCAAAACTTTCTTGGCAGGCTTGTGTCCATTGAAAGACTTTTCCCTTCATTAGCAACTCCGTCATAGGTTTTGCTATCTTAGAGAAGTCTTTAATGAAGCGACGATAGTATCCTGCCATCCAAGGAAACTTCGAATATCCCTCACACTCTTCGGTTGGTCCCACTTCAGAACATCTCTCACCTTTCCGGGGTCAACCGATAACCCTTCCTTGGAGATGATGTGGCCTAGGAAAGATATTTCCTTTAGCCAAAATTGACACTTGTTGAGTTTGGCATACAACTGATGCTTGCGCAACTTCTGCAAGGTTAATCTCAGATGTTCTTCATGCTCCTTCTCACTTTTTGAATACACCATAATGTCATCGATGAAAACTACGACAAACTTGTCCAAGTACTTCATGAAAACCTTATTCATAAGGTACATGAAGTATGCGGGTGCATTCGTCAATCCAAAAGACATAACGGTATATTCATATGAACCATACCGCGCCCGAAAGGCCGTCTTAGGTATATCGGAGGGCTTAATCTTCAGCTGAAATATCCCGACCGAAGATCAATCTTGGAGAACACTTGGGCTCCTTTCATTTGATCGAACAGGTCCTCTATACGGGGCAGAGGGTATTTATTCTTGATTGTTACCTCGTTGAGAGACCTGTAGTCCACGCACATTCTTTGGGTTCCGTCCTTCTTGTCCACGAAGAGTACCGGGACTCCCCATGTTGACGAACTTGGACGGATAAAACCCTTCTCCAACTGTTCCTGAATTTGCTTCTTGAGTTCAACTAACTCGTCGACGGGCATCCTATATGGTCTCTTAGCTATGGGTGCAGTTCCAGGTACCAAATCTATGGCAAACTCGATGTCCCGGTCAGGTGGCATACCTGGATGTTCTTCCGGGAACACATCCGAAAATTCCTGAACCACTGGAATGTTGTCTAATGCTACTCCTTCAATATGGTTCAAATCCGCCCGTTCGGTTGCTTGCTGGGCTGGCTTAAACTCGACACGGATACCATGTTCATTTGTCAACTGTACGCTTCTCTCAGCGCATTGGATTACTCCATTGTGCTTGCTTAACCAGTCCATTCCTAGTATGATGTCAATTCCGTGGGAGTCCAAGACAACAAGGTTAGCGAGGAAGTCTACCCCCCTTATTTTAAGGCTTACCTTAGGACATACTATACTAGTCCTCATTTCTCCTCCGGGAGAATTAACTAACATGGCACATTCTAAGTGGGATACGGGTAGGTGATGTTTGGCAACATATTTGGACGATATGAAGGAATGTGATGCTCTGGAATCAAATAAAATGGTGGCTGGGTTGGAGTTGGCAAGGAACATACCAATTGCGACATCCTTAGCCTGTTGTGCTTCCTCAGCAGTGACATGGTTAATGTGGCCACGAGCATAGTTCTGCGGTCCATGGTTCCCTTGGTTGTCCCCTCCGTTTGGTCGCTGGTTCTGCTTGGGCACGTTACCTTGCTGTCCAGGGCCTCTCTTCGGGCACTGGTTAGCGAAGTGGCCTACTTCCCTGCATGTAAATCATGCCCTGTTGCCTACGGCAGCAGGTACGTTGGGGCGGGGGTTTTGAACAGGAGCGCCATTGTTAGGCTGGGGTGCAGGAGGCATGGGCACACGAGGTGCCGGTGCAACAAACCGTTGCTGTGGTGGCTGACCAGGGCGGTACATAGGAGTGGTTGGTCCATACTGTGGAGCAGGGGGCATGTACCTAGGTCGTACGTTGCTCCCTTGGGGCTGGTATGGCACCTTCCTTTTGCACTCGCGCTCAATTTCTCGGATCTTGTTTTCCACCACAATAACCTTATCAACCAGCTTCTGGAAGCTTACGTAGTCATTGTTGAGGAGCTGAACTTGGATCTCATTGTTCAACCCTCTCATGAACAGGTACTGCTTCCTCTGATCTGAGTTGACATCTTCGGGGGCATACCGGGACAGTTGTATGAACTTGTTGAGATATTCGTTCACACTTTTCTGCCCTTGGCGGAGACCTTCAAACTCCTTCCTCTTGAGCTTGATTACGCCAACAGGGATGTAGTGGGAGCGGAAATTTTCCTTGAACTCAGTCCAAGTGATTGTCTTCGGGTTGGCATGGGCGTTGCTCAAGGCATCCCACCAGTCAGCAGCTGCTCCCATCAGTTGGTGCGACGCAAAGAGAACCTTCTCTCGGTCGTTGCACTGAACAATGGCAAGCTTCTTCTCCATGGATTTCAACCAATCATCGGCCTCCATTGGATCGCTTGCTTGAGCAAAGGTGGGTGGTCGAGTCCTCATGAACTCTCCTAACCTGTTATGAGCCGGCGGTGGTGGTGGCGGTGGTGCCGGAACGTGGTGTTGGTTGGCCTGCAACTGACCCAAAGTTTGGATCATGGTTTGCATAAGCTGGTTTTGCATGGCCATCAACCTTTCTAGGTTGTTTTCGCCAGCTCCGGGGTTAGCAGGAACTTCCTCGTGGTCATCTTCCTGGACGTTCCTTCGGCTGGTGTTTCCTCTCACCATCCGTGAGAGAGAACAAAATAGTAATAGAAGGTTAGAAAGTTAGATAGGTCCTTTCAACTATATGCATCAAGGTGAGTTGGACTATATATATTAGCCCTTATGAGGATGTGAGCAAGTGCCGAAACATCTCACACCTCCTTCTTATGTGTGGATATGGACAACGTTTTTGAGACGTCCCACCACTCACACTAAGCACATATTCACAAATAATCATCACAAGGGCCCACTCAACTTCCTATTCAAGGATGGTTTCCCTATGTCAAGGTGGTTTTAAAGGCCAATCTAAGCTATTCACCCTAAGATGCTTCCTTTGGTCCGCGTGGCTTAGCTATCTGTGATTTCTATTTAGGGGTGTAACTTGCCGTTAACCCGTGATTCTAATATCAATCTAAGGTTTCTATATAGGCGTGTAACCTACTGTCAACCCGTGGCTCTGATACCAATCTGTGACGCCCTCAATTCTGTGGAAAACCACGGAACCGAGAACTAATGCATATGTGTGCCCAGGATGTTCATCACACATACACATACGTTCCACAAACTGAATTCAGATTATATATTACCACGAATAACAGAGTTTATTACAATCACCTCATGAGTCTTGGACTCATGCTCATAGAGGAAGTCTTTATTTCTACGCAGCAGAAATCTTTATTTAAATGCGGAAGCAAAAACTAATGCGGAAGCAAAACTAAGCAGAAGTGGCTCCATCTCTACTCCCTCCATAGGCAAGGTTGAGAACAGATCACACGCCATAATGCTCTACTTGATCTTCATAGTAGTTTTCTATTGCTGTTGATGAAGAAATAATAATGCAAGTTTGAGCACAATGATGTACTCAGCAAGTGCGGGAATAACACATGATATGCAGATCATAAACAAGGTAGGTATAAAAGGCTTATTTGCAGAAAAGCAAATTTATAAAATCATGATAAAACAGCAACTTAACTTTAGATGAATGTAGTCCCAGCATGTATTAAATTACCAACATACCTCCATCACTTCCCATGTTCCATCCGAACATTAACCAATCCTTTACTCATACTCACGAATATCTCCTCGTATTCGCTACCATCTCATCTCATAAAACAACCTCGTCTCGCACCGAGACCAATCTCATGTCATGACCCATCAGTCATGCAACCATCTCATCTTCCGGACTCAACAGTCCCAAACCAAACCATAACCAATAACCATAACCAATAACCCTCCCAACAACCATTCCAATAACCATCCCATCTAATCATGGCAGTTTAGCCAGGTGCTCGTGACCGTAAGCTCGGCTATCATGATAGTTTTAGTAACTCTGCAGAGTTTGTACCTCTTTACCCACAAGTTTGTGATTTCATCACCCGTCGGCGACTGCAGAACCTCCATTTTACCAGTACACAACCGTCGGTGTATGGTCAAGAGATCACAAAATAGCCTTTACAAAGGGGTTACTAGATGTATGGACTCACTAAGGTTTCACCGGCAGGCTAGAATCTCCAATTCTCCCACCCACGGGCCCCCTCTTGTGCCATGCAGTTCCCAGGGCAGTCCTCACTCGACTCCCATTCCCCGCGCCTTCCACAGTCCATAACACTCTAGCAACTTACCTAATTACTCAGCTAAGCCGCACCCATACTTGGCCTTGTGGTGGCACTGTTATCCTGGCATGTGCATGCATGAACCGGTCCTTAGATCTACGGCAAGTGAAACCACCATCTCATGCCACCTCCTTCACAAACCAGGCTTGCCTAGATCTCCCTCCGATCCATGTTCATTAACCTCATCAGTTTCTCTTTATCATTACGAGTGCAGTTAGCTAGACACATCTATCTCGCTTCCCAACCCCATGGACTCAGCGAAGCATAAAGCAAAAACCATACCCGACTCATAAACTTCCCAAGCGACAAGGATGGTTTAACCAAAACTAGTAAACTCCTATGAAAAAGGGTTTCCCATCATGTTTGACTCAGCACGCACACCTTTTCGCAAAACAAAACAGTTTTACCCAAAACATAGGACCAACATGGTCAAGGAGCACTTGCCTTGTTCTTGCGGTTCCGATTGTCCTTGATTCCCAAAACCTTGTTGCTGCAGCTCGTCGTAGACAGCTTCCTGAGTTTGTCCTGCTATGTAGGATTCACGTGCATATAAGATTCACAGCAATCAATATCATGCGCAAACCTTAAACTAGATGCGATGATGCACATGCTATCCTACGATTAGTCTTTTATTAGATTGATCTGTACGTGTTCTTGCATGGCTTGCATGGTCAGAGGTGTTCAGATCAAAGACGAACGGGGCGATGATCCTGTCTTTAGATCAAACTGATCATCGAGTGTTCTGCCCATGAAAAGGCTTCTGTTCGAAAGGAATCGAAGAACAGACGCAAGAGATGAACACCATGACATCGTAAGGTGGTATTGAAATCCTACCTCACGTTCTTTTTGTCTTCGAGGTCCTCCTCCGATGATCTCCCTTGTTGTGCTTCGGCGATGTTTTGCTCGGCGAGTTAGGGCTAGGGCTCTAAGTCGTCGGCTCAGGAGTTGAAAGAGAAGTTTGTGGTTTCGGCCAGAATTTTTGGGTTCTATTTATAATCGGGAAGAGAAGAGTCCTAATCTGAAATGATCCCGAATAAGAGTCTTTTTCAGATCTTTGTTAGATCCTGACGTCTTATCTTCGGTAACATCGTGGAGTTTAGATCGGTTTCCGTTGCGTACCGGTATCTTTACGCGTAAAAACCGCTCCAGACTCGTTACTTCCGTGGTGAAGAGCTCCGGAAGTTCCACGTGTCCTCCGGGCCTGGTATCTCTTCTCCCGCAAAGATGAGCTCCGGTTGTGCCGCGTGTCACGAGCGAGACCTTCCTCTTCTTTGGAGATGAGCTCCACGCACGCCACGTGTTGGTGCCGGTCTTCCTCTTCTTCTTTCCTCAGGGACATGCCCCGCGGTCGACACGTGTCCAATAGAACAGGACCTCTCGCAGGTGAGCTCCGAGATCGACACGTACCCCGCGCTGATAGTCCTCTGATTTCCGCAAGGACTAGCTCTGAGGATGACACGTGTCCTGCGGAAATACCTTTGCTTCTTTCGCAGAGGCTAGCTCCGTGGGCAACACGTGTCCCACAGGATCGGACCTCTCCCCTTTGCGGAGATGAGTCCCGAGCCTGCCACGTAGCCAGCTTGGCGGCGACCTCTCCCCACTTCGCAGGGATGAGCTCCGATCACGCCACGTGGCCTGCTGGCCGCGGAAGTTGCCTTCGACGCACTCTAAGGGCTTTATTGGCTATTCTTTTGATAACTCTTTCTGTCCCTATTTTCCATTAAAATGTTTCCGTTTCATAGGATACGAACATATGCTGACACCCAAGATGAGGGTGTCACAGGGAACCTTTTGCGGGAGCGGACCGAGAAGGTCAAGGGCGAACTCGACTCCAGGCAGGAGTTGCTGGACTTCAGGGAAGTGCTCCTCAACCGGCTGAAGCGGTCTGTTGACCGCCTGGACGCCGAAACATGGCGGATCAACAGGGAGGCCCTTGAGGCACACGCTCGGGCCGAGGAGAGCCTCTCTGCCGCGGAGGAGATACGGCAGCTGTTGGAGCGCCGTAAACTCGCCGTTGAGGACCAGGAACGTTCCACGGCAGCCGAGGCGGAGAGGGTCGCTGCGCAGCTCGCGGCGGGCGAGGATGACCTGCGAGCTCGGGCCAAGGAGCTAGAGGCTCAGAAGGCAGACCTCGTCATGAGGGAGGAACAGGTCTCCCGTGAACGCCAGGCGATCCTGGATCAGGAGTTGGCTGCCGACTTCAGGGCTTCTGAGTTGGAGCGGCTCGCCAAGACTCTCCGCCTTCGGGAAAGCTCCCTGGCGGCCAAGGAGAAAGAATTTTCTGAGAGAAACCAAGAGGCCCTGCAGGCAGCCTGCCGCGAGGTGGAGAAGCTCTCGGCCTTGCGGTCCTCCGAGGCGCATGCGGTCTCAAGCTTCATTAATCGGGCGGGGTCCGCCCTGATCCCTCTTGGCTTCAGTCCGGTGAGGGCAGCGGCTCCTGCGTTGAAAGTGGCGGAGGTGATCCCTGCGCTGGAGTCGATCGGCGCCAAGCTGGACAGGCTAGACTCGGTGGTCGCCAACGAGCTTGAGGCCGAGGGACGAGGTCTGGCCCTAGAGGTCGCCACACATGTGCTGGCATGCTTCAGGAGCCGGGACCCTTCTTTCTCCCTGGAGCCAGCGAGAGAGGGCCCTGCCGCGGAGCGGGAGGAGACTGCCAGGGCTGAAGTCGGGGACGTGGCCGCCCTTGTAACCGCTAGGTTCCGGCGTGAACCGGGAGGACCCTAGGACTTGCTTCTCCCTTTTTATCGAGTCTGTAGTCCAGCTCATGGAGCCTCGAATAAATAGACTCTCTTGAATGTTTGTGCCTGTGATGCCTTTTCTCTCCTTCTTGGTTTTGCCTGACCGAGTCCTTAGCTCCGCAAGGTACTCAGAGGCCTTCACCAATCTCGGAGCTCTGCACAAACACCTTCCCCGGGTCCTAACTGTATTAGGGGCCCCCGGGGGTCTCCGGATCTCGCCCCATGGGGAGGTCCAGATCTGCCGGCCACGTGGCGGGTCCGGAGTCCCTCCTGAGGAGGCGGGAGCTCTGGCCCTGCTGGACATGTGGGGCTTTCGGAGCCCCCCCGCTGAGGGGAAGGTCCGGTTTTCGCCTGCCACATGGCGAGTCCGGAGCCCCCCTCAGGGGAGGCGGGAGCTCCGGGCCCGCTGGACACGTGGGGCCTTCGGGCCTCGCCCCTGCTGAAGGGGCGGGACCCGGTCCTTCCAGTCCTATGTCGGAGTAGTTGGTAGCTCCTTTCCCCCCGCTTCGTGCAGTCCCCGTTGCTGTAACCTGGAGGTCCGGCACACAGGCAGAGAAATGTAATTCTCCTCGGGGGGTCCTCCCCTCCCGTCTCCTAGTCTTATTTGGCTTACGGTCCTGATCCGTTATACGGGGCTTGGGCAATTCTGTGCGCGAGGCGCCAGAGCTCCGGCTAACTCCGAGGTCCGGGTATGACTGTCCGATCCCTAGTACTGGGCCGTGCGCCGGGGAAGCAGAGTGCACAGGCTTTGGGTTCATGACCAGGCAAAGCGGCTGTACTCCCCTGGACCTCCGGAGGGCAGGATGCACACGCTTTGGGCACGGAGCCGGCTAAACGGGATACGCACCCTGGACCCCTGTCGGTACCCTCAATACCGGGTACCCCCGCGCACAGGGTAAAACTTCCTAAGGACCTCGCTCCTTCTGCAGGGGCGAGGTTTGAAGGTGCCACGTGTCCAGCGGGGCCGGAGCTCCTCTCCCCATAGAGGATAGCTCCGGGCCTGCCGCGTGGCCCAGGAGGCCGGACCTCGCCCCCTCCACAAGGGCGAGCTCCGAAGGCACCACGTGTCCGGCAGGACCGGGGCTCTCCTCTCCTCAAAGGATAGATCCGAGCCTGCCACGTGGCCCGGAAAACCAGACCTCGCCCCCTCCGCGGGGGTGAGCTCCGAAGGCTCCACGTGTCCAGCGGAGCCGGAGTTCCCCCTCTCCTCTGAGGAGGGCTCCGGGCCCGCCACATGTCCAGCAGAAGAGTGCTGCCTGCCCCCGAGCGGTAGGCAGCGGGCATAAAGATGCCCCATACCTTGCCCGTACAAGGTATTCAAGGCCCGCGCCTTCCCAAGACGCGGAGACGCGGAGCACGCCTCCGTCAGGTGCCGTTGCGCCCAGTCGCTTCACAGACTGGCGCGCGGTGTCAGAACCTGCCAGCCAATAAACGCAGCAACAAGACATCCCCTGCCGCCTCCGCCGTCATCAACCACTATGACTAGCATGCGGCATGGGCAGGACGGCAAGACGAAGACTCAGAAGCCTTCGCCAGAGACAACCACCGACATAACTGCGGATACGATAGTCTGCAGGCAATCTCCCCGGGACCACCTGTCGGGTCCCGGGCCCCCCTTGTAAGCCACCCGAGCCTTGGACTATAAAAGGCTCGGGTAGGCGACGTTAGCAAGGGTTCGCACTCTAGCCATTCGCACCCTGGGTTCGCACTCCCGCAACTCATACGCTAGACTTCAGTCATCCCCAAGCTCAGGACTCCGGTTCTGAGCAACAAGCAATACAGCGAGCTCCATAGCTCGCCGTGGACGTAGGGTTTTACGCTCCGGCGTCCTGAACCACGTAAAACTCGCCGTGTCAAGCTCTTCCTTAATTCGTCCATACGCTCAAGCTCTCCGCAAGTGACTAGCCCCACCGAAAAAAGAACCTCCGCGGGCTGCCCAGTGCAGGCCCGGGGGAAGTGTCGACCGAACACTTCGACATTTGGCGCGCCAGGTAGGGGGCTTTTCCCTTGCGCGACGAGCTTCTGCTGACGAAGATGACAAAGCTTCCTTCAGCGGCAAACTCTCCTCCCCCGTGTTCACGGCGAACCGTGACCAGCGGGGAATATGTGTCGACGCACTCAGGACAGAGTGTGTCGGCGCAAGCTGGTAGCCAGCAGCTGACTCCGGCAACGCCGACTCCGGCAATGCAGGCTCCAACCAGTGTGAGATCCGCTGCGGTGCTAAGCGTACCCCACAGGGGTGCGCTAGCTGCAGCAAGAGCGCTACTGTGCAATCCACCTGCTGGGGACGCACCTCATTCAGCGACCCAGCAGTGGATACGCGAGGTAGACCGCCTCGTCGTCGCCGCCGCAAACCCTCGACTTCGGCGGGGACGACACTCCGGTCAACCGGCAGTGTCGCTGACACGCACGCCAATGGTTGACGGGCTGACGGCGGGTTCCAGCTCCACCAGGCTTCCGTCGACGGACCTGAGGACAGAGCTGGAACGGTGCCACTTGGGCCAGGATGCCCGGGTGTACATCGAGCGACGTCAGGAAAGGCGTCGCAACCAAGAGGCTGGCGACAGCATGACGTTGGCCTCGACCCAGCCTAAAGAGCAGATCTTCGCCACGCGATCTCTGCCCCAGGCATACGCCGCGCAGCATATGCCACAACCATATGCCCTGCAAACGGCGCCCCCGGTCTATGGGGCTGCCTTGCCCATACCGAGATACACCGTGCCGACGGCGAACCAAGCGTTCGCGGCACCGACACCTGCGGCAACAGGGGCAGGATGTGTGGACCTGGCACCCCACCTTCGCTTCGCGAGGTGGCCGCGCAAGTTCCGGCCGCACCTGCCCGAGAAGTACGACTGCAGCGTCAACCCGGCGGAGTTTCTCCAGATCTACTCCACCGCGGTACTTGCTGCAGGAGGGGATGAGGCCGTCATGGCCAACTACTTCCCCGTCGCCTTGACTGGCCAAGCCCGGTCTTGTCTCATGAACCTCCCCCAGGGTTCCATAACTTCCTGGGGAGAGCTCTGCCGGCAGTTCGTCGCCAACTTCGGCAGCTCCTACACCCGTCCCGGCACGGAGCTTGACCTCCACGCCGTCAAGCAACAACCTGGGGAATCACTGCGCTCCTTCATCCAGCGGTTCTCCCAGGTACGCAACACCATCCCGCATATTCAAAGTGCTTCTGTGGTGGTGGCACTTCGACAGTGTCCGGGACGAGAAGATGCTTGAGAAGCTCGCGACCAGAGAGGTCTGCGATGCCTCTGAGCTCTTCAGCCTGGCGGACAAGTGCGCCAGAGCAGCCGAAGGGCAGAATTGGCACTCACTGCCAGCTTCAGAAGCCGGAAGACAGCCCGAAGACGGCGGAGTTGAAGCTGAGCTCCCGACCACGTCAGACAGCCAAGAGCCAAGCACTTGCTGACTTCATGGCTTAGTGGACGCCAACGAAGGCTGACCCAGGGGGCCGCGAGGACGGTGAACCAAAGTACCGAGCTCCGGTCTTCACCTGGCCTCACTGGACGCTCTTCTTCGACGGCTCCTCGCAAAAGCAGGGGGCCGGTGCCGACGTACTGCTTCTCATGCCATCGGGGGAGCAGTATGGGTACATGGTGCGTCTCAATTCCAAGGCAACCAACAACTTGGCAGAGTATGAAGCACTCATCTTTGGCCTAAAAGACAGTCCTGTCTCTGGGCGCTTGCCAGTTGTTGGCGCAGGGCGACTCCCAGCTAGTTATCAAGCAAGTTAAGGGTGAATGCCCCTGCAATGACCCACAGCTAGCTGCTTATCTGCTCCACGTGCAGATGTTGGAGAAAGACTTCCTCGCCTTGGACCTGCGCCATGTACTGCGCGCTGGCAAGGCCGCAGCTGACGACCTCTCAACGAAGGCCTCCATCGGAGCCCCTGCGCCCGAAGGAGTCTTCGAGAGGACGTTGCTGCGGTCCGCAGCCCGGCCCGCCGAGCCGGGCGAAGGGGGCTGAACCAGTGCCTCGAAGCTAGGCAGTCCCGGCGGCCCTGCAGCCATGGATGCCGCCAAAGGATCGTAAGCATCACTGGGGACTCCGTGCAACCCAGCGCTCAAGATCCAGAAGCTCAAGTAGTCCCGATGCATGGACCACGGAGGTTCGGGACTCCTTGAAGGACATCCTTCCTGATGAACGTGCATTCGCTGAACGGGTGGTGCGGATGGCTAAGTGCTACGCGCTGGTATCTTTACTGGCGTGGTGCCACGACATCCTATTGCGGTGCATAACCCAGGAGGAAGGCTGCGACTAGCTCGCAGTAGTCCACGGAGGCGAGTGCTGGGAACGCTTATCGTCCCGCACGCTGGTCGGTTAAGCCACCCGGCATGGCTCCTACTGACCGAGAGCCACCTGGACGCCGTCAAACCGGTTAGGGATGCAATGCGTGCCAGGTCCACGCCAAGCAGACCCACACAACCGGTGCAGACGCGCACCCAGAGCCGTCGGGGGATACTGGCTCCTCCATGTCGAGGGCCAGCCGGACTTCCCAGGGCCGGGTCACGGGAACTACCCTTCCACATGGTATGCGGGGCCGAAGCCATGCTTCCCCCTGAGATCGCCATGGGGGTCCCCCCGTGTCCGGCGTACGACGAAGCCACACATGACCCGCTCTGCGTGAAGACAGGCGCTCCGACGCTACCCCAGTAAGTTCACCATGCTTACTTAGGTGTTTATTTAAATTACACATTAATTTATACGAACACCTCCCCACGATCTAGACAGTGTGCGTGCATTGTACACTCAGTTCCTCTTTTCTGCTCTCATGCATAGTCGATATTTGCCGTCCTGCCAAAGGAGGTAGTGCTTGGGGTACCTGCCAGAGACCTGGTGGCCTTTTGGATCTCCCCCTGTAAGGGTACTGTACCGCCAGTTGGTCTCCTCCGAGAAAAGACCTACGCTAGACCGGGGGGTCAGGAGCCTTGCTTTGCCCAGTCTTGCACCCAAAGCATGCGCACTCTGCCCCCCGGCGCTACGGTCTGAGTACCAGGGGGCCGGACAGTTACACCCTGACTGGGGCTGGGGCCAGACCTCCGGGACCAAGTGCACTGGATTACCCAAGCCCCGTATTCCGGCCTGGGACAGTAAGCCAAATGAGACTAAGGGACAGGAAAGGGGGAACCATTGAGCAGTGCCGGACTCCGCCTCCACAGCCAGGCCGAGCTCTGAGCCCAGCTCTCGCCCTCCTTTCAGAGGCGAGCGCTGATGCCGGACCTCACGCCCGTCGTTGGCCTGAGCTCCGATGACTTCCGGACTCCGCGTCCACAGCTGGGCCGAGCTCCGAGGCCAGTCCTCACCCTCCTTTCACAGGCGAGCGCTGATGTCGGACCTCACGCCCTTCACTGGCCTGAGCTCCGATGACTTCCGGACGTCCGCCCCCACAGCTGGGCCGAGCTCCGAGGCCAGCCCTCGCCCTCCTTTCAGAGGCGAGCGCTGATGCCGGACCTCACGCCCTTCGCTGGCCTGAGCTCCGATGACTTCCGGACCTCCGTCCCCACAGCTGGGCCGAGCTCAAAGGCCAGCCCTCGCCCTCCTTTCAGAGGCGAGCCCTGATGCCGGACCTCACGCCCTTCGCTGGCCTGAGCTCCGATGACTTCCGGACCTCCGCCCCCACAGCTGGGCCGAGCTCCGAGGCCAGCCCTCACCCTCCTTTCAGAGGCGAGCGCTGATGCCGGACTGCACGCCCTTCGCTGGCCTGAGCTCCGATGACCTCCGGACCTCACGCCCTTCGCTGGCCTGGGCTCCGATTACTTCCGGACCTCCGCCCCCGCAGCTGGGCCGAGCTCCGAGGCCAGTCCTCGCCCTCCTTTTAGAGGCGAGTGCTGATGCCGGACCTCACGCCCTTCGCTGGCCTGAGCTCCGATGACTTCCGGACCTCCGTCCCCACAGCTGGGCCGTGCTCCGACGGCAGCCCTCTCCCTCCTTGCAGAGGCGAGCCCTGATGCCGGACCTCACGCCCTTCGTGGGCCTGAGCTCCGATGACTTCCTGGACAACCCCTCTTCTCAGAGGCGAGCTCCGAAGCCGGACCTCCCCCTTTCACAAGGGCTGAGCTCCGATGCCAGGCTTCACCCTCTCCTCAGAGGCTGAACTCGGAAGCCCTCAAGACCCTGCCAGCACAGGGAGTACTCAAGATAAGAAAGTGCACGGGTAGGAGAAGGCCTCACCTCGGGTTCGTTACCTCCCCTGAGGTGAGCCCGGGGGCCACTGTCGGTACCCTCAATACCGGGTACCCCCGCGCACAGGGTAAAACTTCCTAAGGACCTCGCTCCTTCTGCAGGGGCGAGGTTTGAAGGCGCCACATGTCCAGCGGGGCCGGAGCTCCTCTCCCCATGGATGATAGCTCCGGGCCTGCCGCGTGGCCCAGGAGGCCGGACCTCGCCCCTCCGCAAGGGCGAGCTCCGAAGGCACCACGTGTCCGGCAGGACCGGGGCTCTCCTCTCCTCAAAGGATAGCTCCGAGCCTACCACATGGCCCGGAAGACCGGACCTCGCCCCCTCCGCGGGTGTGAGCTCCAAAGGCTCCATGTGTCCAGCGAAGCCGGAGTTCCCCCTCTCCTCTGAGGAGGGCTCCAGGCCCGCCACGTGTCCAGCAGAAGAACGCTGCCTGCCCCCGAGCAGTAGGCAGCGGGCGTAAAGACGTCCATACCTTGCCCGTACAAGGTATTCAAGACCCGCGCCTTCCCAAGACGCGGAGACGCGGAGCACGCCTCTGTCAGGTGCCGTTGCGCCCAGTCGCATCACAGACTGGCGCGCGGTGTCAGAACCTGCCAGTCAATAAATGCAGCGACAAGACATCCCCTGCCGCCTCCGCCGTCATCAACTACTACGACTAGCATGCGGCATGGGCAGGACGGCAAGACGAAGACTCAGAAGCCTTCGCTAGAGACAACCACCGACATAACTGCGGATACGATAGTCTGCAGGCAATCTCCCCGGGACCACTTGTCGGGTCCCGGGACCCCCTTGTAAGCCACCCGAGCCTTGGACTATAAAAGGCTCGGGTAGGAGACGTTAGCAAGGGTTCGCACTCTAGCCATTATCACCCTGGGTTCGCACTCCCGCAACTCATACGCTAGACTTCAATCATCCCCAAGCCAGGACTCCGGTTCCGAGCAATAAGCAATACAGCGAGCTCCATAGCTCGCCGTGGACGTAGGGTTTTACACTCCGGCGGCCTGAACCACGTAAAACTCGCCGTGTCAAGCTCTTCCTTAATTCGTCCATACGCTCAAGCTCTCCGCAAGTGACTAGCCCCACCAAAAAAAGAACCTCCGCGGGCTGCCCAGTGCAGGCCCGGGGGAAGTGTCTACCGAACTCTTCAACAACCCCCCATGCACAACGCAGGCCTTTCCTGGAGGTGACCAACTGGCACCGCAACACCTGACTGGAGGAGGCCCGAGAGACTCACATGGCCATCGGCAGGTGCCTCAAGCGCAGCCGCCCTCGGTAGGATAGCAAATGCTGACTATGGATGAGCGCGCGAGAGAGGGAGCTAGATGTACGATGAACATACATAGAGAGTGCGATCATAAAGATTAATGCATAATTTAAATGAGCACATGAGAGAGAGCGAAGTAGAACAAGTTTCTGCGTTAATGCCCATAGGTGGAAGTCAGGATGTACATGGAGGCAATGACCCGCCTCGTCTACAAGGGAAGCAAGACTCTACGCGCTTAGGGTCGGAACCAGGCTAAGCTGGACGTAGTCCTGGACCGTCCCTTGAGACTTAGCTGCCCCAAGCGCTGTTCCTAGACTCTATGGGATTTATTACAGAAGGGAATGACCCTGTTCTACTAATGCTCGGGGGGTAGGACTTACAGTGTTGTTCCATGCCAAGGGTTTCGGGAACGGATCCCACACTTGGTTGAAAGGCATGTGTACCTAGGACGGCAGCTTTCGTGACTCAGAAGGGACCTTCCCTGCTGGGGGAGAGTTTATAGGTCCTTCTTGGGAAAGTGCGTGCCGCGGCACCAGGTTGCCTTTCTGCAGGTCCCTGACGCGTTTGGTTCTTTGGCGGTAGTGCTAGAGCAGCAGCCGTGACCGTGCGTTGTGGGGTGTCACCTGCAGCCGAGCCTCGTCGACGAGGTTGTCATCTTCACGCTAGATCAGGTCCTGCGCGGCTTCTCCTGGGCGCCCCGGGGAGTTCTCCCCTTCTGGCTAAGGCCTTCAAAGGGTAGGAGTACCCGGACTCTTCTTGGGAGACCCAAGGTGTCTTCCCCTTCTGGCAAGGCCTTCAAGGGGTTGACAGACCCTGGGCGGCCCCCCGGAGGTACGGCCGAGGCACAGAGGCGTTCTCTCGGGTGGGGCTGGCCCGATCCTGCACCGCTAGGATTGGTGCTAGGGCTGCTGCGACTACTCGAAGCTTCTCCAAGGTTGACGCCGCAGCAGTGCAGCCTCTACTGACTTTTCGGGGTATCCACAGTTGTCTACCGCCCCGGCCCATCACCATCGGAGCTGGAGTCCTCACCGTTGTACACTGTCTTCATGACACGCTGAGGCTCCTGGAACCCCACCTGGTGGCCGGCACTGACTGAGGCGTCGACTTTCTGATTGCCCTTCCTCTGAGGGAGGGGCGGTGCCTCAGCTCTCTGCTGCCTCCCTTTGCGGAAGCGCTCTGCGAGCCTTTGGATATCCCAACACTCTGCAGCAGTATGATTGCCGGCGCCATGCACGGGGCATAGCCCGCCCTGGTCACCATCTGGGGCTGGCGACTGCCGCTGCCTCTTGTCGGGGCGTGGCCCCTGAGCTCCACTGGGTGTCGCTGCTGCGGCGACGGGAGCCGCGGTCGATGACCTCATCTTGCCGCTCCCCCAGTTCTTGGCCTTCTTGCCACCTCCATAGGAAGCAGCGCCGGACCCGGGCTGCCCTCCTGACTCGGAGGTTGTCAGAGAGTGCCAGTTCCACCCTTCAGCTGCTCTGGCGCACTTGTCCGCCAGGCTGAAGAGCTCAGAGACGTCGCGGACCTCTCTGGTCGCGAGCTTCTCAAGCATTTTCTCGTCCCGGACACCCTGCCGGAACGTCACCACCACAGAAGCACTTTGAATATGCGGGATGGTGTTGCGTACCAGGGAGAACCGCTGGATGAAGGAGCGCAGCGACTCTCCAGGTTGTTGATTGATGGCGTGGAGGTCAAGCTCTGTGCCAGGACGGGTATAGGAGCTGCCGAAGTTGGCGACGAACTGCCGACAGAGCTCTCCCCAGGAAGTTATGGAACCTGGGGAGGTCCATGAGCCAAGACCAGGCTGGGCCGGTCAAGGCGACTGGGAAGTAGTTGGCCATGACAGCCTCATCCCCTCCTGCGGCAAGTACGGCGGTGGAGTAGATCTGGAGAAACTCCGCCGGGTTGACGCTCCCGTCGTACTTTTTGGGCAGGTGCGGCCGGAACTTGCGCGGCCACCTCGCGAAGCGAAGCTGGGGCGCCAGGGCCGCACATCCTGCTCCTGTTGCTGCAGGCGTTGGCGCCGCGAACGCTTGGTTCGCCGCCGGCACAGTGTACGCCGGTATGGGCAAAGCTGCCCCATAGACCGGGGACACCGTTTGCAGGGCATATGGTTGTGGCATATGCTGCGCGGCGTATGCCTGGGGCAGAGCTCGCGTGGCAAAGATCTGCCCTTCAGGCTGGGTCGAGGCCGACGTCATGCTGTCGCCAGCCTCTTGGGTGCAACGCCTTTCTCGACGTCGCTCGAGGAACACCCGGGCATCTTGGCCCAAGTGGCATCGCTCCAGCTCTGCCCTCAGGTCCGTCGACGGAAGCCTGGTGGAGCTGGAGTCCGCCGTCTGCCCGTCAACCGTTGGCGTGCGCGTCAGCGACACAGCCGGTTGACCGGAGTGTCGTCCCCGCCGAAGTCGAGGGTTCGCGGCGGCGACGACGAGGTGGTCTACCTCGCGTATCCACTGCTGGGTTGCTGAATAAGGTGCATACCCAGCAGGTGGATTGCGCAGTAGCACCCTTGCTGCAGCTAGCGCACCCCTGTGGGGTACGCTTATCGTTGCAGAAGATCTGACGCTGGTCGGAGCCTGCATTGCCGGAGTCGGCTGCTGGCTACCAGCTTGTGCCGACACACTCCGTCCTGAGTGTGTCAACATGTACTCCCCGCTAGTCACGGTTCGCCGTGAACGCGGGGGAGGGGAACTTGCCGCTGAAGGAAGCTTCTTCATCTTCGTCGGCAAAAGCTCGTCGCGCAAGGGAAAAGCCCCCTACCTGGCGCGCCAAATGTCGAAGTGTGTGGTCGACACTTCCCCCGGACCCGCACTGGGCAGCCCGCGGAGGTTCTTTTTCGGAGGGGCTAGTCACTTGCGGAGAGCTTAAGCGTATGGACGAGTTAAGGAAGAGCTTGACACGGCGAGTTTTACGTGGTTCAGGCCGCCGGTGCGTAAAACCCTACGTCCACGGCGAGCTGAGGAGCTCGCTGTATTGCTTGCTGCTCAGAACCGGAGTCCTGAGCTTGGGGATGAGTGATGTCTAGCGTATGAGTTGCTGGAGTGTGAACCCTTGCTAACAACCCCTACCCGAGCCTTTTATAGTCCATGGCTCGGGTGGCTTACAAGGGGGGGCCCGGGACCCAACAGGTGGCCCCGGGGAGATTTCCTGCAGACTATCGTATCCGCAGTTATGCCGGTAGTTGTCTCTGGCGAAGGCTTCTGAGTCTTCGTCTTGCCGCCCTGCCCATGCCGCATGCTAGTCATAGTGGTTGATGACGGCGGAGGCGGCAGGGGATGTCTTGTCGCTGTGTTTATTGGCTGGCAGGCTCTGACACCGCGCGCCAGTCTGTGATGCGACCGGGCGCAACGGCACCTGGCAGAGGCGTGCTCTGCGTCTCCGCGTCTTGGGAAGGCGCGGTCCTTGAATACCTTGTACAGGCAAGGTATGGGGCGTCTTTACGCCCGCTGCCTACCGCTCGGGGGCAGGCAGCGCTGTTCTGCTGGCCACGTGGCGGGCCCAGAGCCCTCCTCAGAGGAGAGGGGGGGTCCGGCCCCGCAGGACACGTGGAGTCTTCGGACCTCTCCCCGCGGAGGGGGAGGTCCGGCTTCTGTCGGCCACGTGGCAACCGGAGCTCTCCTCTGAGAAGAGGGAGGTCCGGCCCCGCTGGACACGTGGCGCCTTCGGACCTCTCCCCCGCGGAGGGGGGAGGTCCGGCTTCTGTAGGCCACGTGACAGGCCCGGAGCTATCCTCTGAGGAGAGGGAGGTCCGGCCCCGCCGGACGCATGGCGCCTTCGGAGCTCTTTCTATGGAGAAGGGTGAGATCTTTAGGCATTTTCCCCTGTGCGCGGGGGTACCCCATATCGCGGGTACCGATAGTGGTATTGGATACCTACCTTACGTTCTTCTCGGTCTCGGGTCCTTCTCAAATCGTTGGGCTCTCTTCCGGCGATCTTCCTTGCTGAACTCCGTCGATGGCTTTCTCGGCGAGTTGGGGCTAGGGCTCTAAGTCGTCGGCTTAGGAGTTGGAAAAGAAGTTCGTGGTTTCGGCCAGAGGTTCTGGGTTCTATTTATAATCGGGAGAAGAAGAGTCCTAATCTGATTGGACTTCGAATAAGAGTTCTATTCAGATTGTCGTTGAATCTTAACAACTTATCTTTAGTTGATTTGGTGCGGTAACCTTGTGGAATTCGGGTTGGTTTACTCTCCCTACCGATATTTCTACACGTACAAAATCCAAAAACCGTTCCAGAACTCGTTACCCCCGCGGTGATGAGCTCCGGAAGCTCCACGTGTCCACCGGGGCCTGGTCTCCCCTTTTCCGTAGAGATGAGCTCCGGTTATGCCGCGTGTCAAGTGAGCGAGACCTCCCTCTCTTTCGGAGGTGGGCTCCGTGTGCGCCACGTGTCACACCCGGTTTTTCCGAAGAAACAACCAAGTGAATATCACATGTATGCCAGGATCATTTTCTCATACATGTGATGACAAATAGTGAAGCATCATTTATTACAAGCCAGGTGTCCATGGATCACTCACGGTGACACACAGTTCATTCCCATCTCCTCTTTCTCTCGCCTTTAAGCAGGCTCGCAGCAGCACCTCCATTTCCTTCAGGGTGTCTCGGACATCCTGAAGCTCTTGTTGACACTCCTGCAGTCGAGTGCTGAGCATAGCAGCATCCTCCAAGCACAAGTCCATGTGCTTATGGGAAGTCCCTTGCTGCACCGGTGGGTACTTGTACTCCGTGGTACCACTCTCACGTTGGAGGACATACATGTACTCAGTTTTGTCCAAGTGGCGACGATAGATGTGACTCTGGCAGGTGTTGGCCTCCCAGGTGACATCTTTCTCCGCGTCAACTTGTGTTGCTCGACAAGCTGGAGAGTGGTGAATCTTAAGCAGCTGATTCTCGTGTATAATTCTCATCTCCGAACTCCATTCTTCCCCCTTCTCACGGATGGTCCTGGTGGAGTTGTAGTGGATGATCAGCTTGTCCGTATTGCCGGCGGCTTCGAGCATACGTCGAAGACGGCGCAACAAATCTCCTACTGCCAATCCGTAGGAAAGGTACGTCACTGGACGACTCTCCTATCTTTCGGCAAGGGCAACTACGGGAACTCTCCCTCCTGTGGACTTACGAGCGGTGCGAATCATGCGAACCATCTAAAAACAAAAGAATTTAAAATTAGGTTAGATAAATTCTCAAACAAAAATCCTATTTTGAATGAAAGTTGGGGTAAGATGAAGAAAATGACTCCTTTAATAACACTTTTCCACCCACACCTTGGAAAATAGTTTTTAAGAAAATAGGGCCCTTAAATACGCCCATTTCTACCTAGGTCCACGTTCCTACGGGCAACCTTGGCTCTGATACCACCTCTGTCACACCCGGTTTTTCCGAAGAAACAACCAAGTGAATATCACATGTATGCCAGGATCATTTTCTCATACATGTGATGACAAATAGTGAAGCATCATTTATTACAAGCCAGGTGTCGAATATAAATAAGTCTTACATCGCAAATGTCTCAATGGACACTAATGCTTCATCACAAGTAAATAAACTAGCAGCGGAATATTATTCTTTAGGGCTCCATCACAGGCGTTGCCCGGGGGTCTTCATGAACCTAAAAGCCTTCCTCGGGTCCAAAATCTTGGTCATTATACACCACCTCATTATCTTGACCTGAGCAGCAATATAAACCAACAAATATGCAAGGTTGAGTACCAATGGTACTCAGCAAGTGTGGGAAAATTATATCATGCATGGCTAGAACAAGGAGAGGTTGAACTCATGGTTAAAGCACTACGCAATTAATACCTATCACCTTAGCTTATTAAGCACCTACATTACTACACAGGTGAAATGGTCCCAATCTCCCAACCCATTATCATAATCCAATAACCATAACATCATTTCCAATGTTAAGCTCCCCGCTTAACTTCCAAAACCATCACTCCTCTAATCATGAATAAGTCCAGGCCGCTCTTAATCGTGAGCACGGCTGTCAAGACAGTTTTGACTCTCCAGAGTTTGTACCACTGCACCCACAAGTAGTGATTTCATCCCCCGTTGCCGGGTGGACTAAAAGAACCTCCATTATGCCAGTGGCTACGATCCACATTCACACTTCCCAGGTGTGCGGCCAGGAGATCACTACGAAGCCTTTACAAAGGGATTCCCGACGAGCGTGGGCCCACTGAGGTTTCACCCCTAACAGCATACAAGAGGCTCCAACCCCGCTGCAGTGGCCCCCTCTTGAGCCTTGCGGTTCATATGGTAGTCCAGCTGACACCTATTCCCCGCGCCATCCAACACACCCATACTACGCCGGGGATACACCTAATTAATTGGCCAAGCTGCCCCATCTCAGCATGTGGTTGGCACTGTAAAGCCGGGTTACATGCTCCATGAACCGGTCCTTAGGATCCAGGCAAGCACTAAACACAAACCCAAGTCTCGTGCACCCAGCACACAACCAAAACATCCAACTTGCCTTGATCCCTACCTCTACATAACTCACAATAACTCATTCAAGAGTATGGTAATATAAACTGATGATCTCATTTCCCAAATATCCCATTCTAAGCATGGCTAAGCATATGCATGTAAATAAATGACATGGTAAAATAAATCCCAACCCAAGCTTCAAGGAAACAAGGTGATGCAATTCTATGGAAACTTCCTAGCATGGGTTTCATAATTAACTTGACAATGCAAATAATCCTATCTATTCATCCTAGCATAGGATCAAAGTGGTCAAGGACACTTGCCTCCTTCTTGCTGCTCTTGAAATGGGTATTCCTGGTCTTGGAAATGAATAACTTGTTCTTGAACAGGTTCTACTTCATACCATCACACATAGCAAAAGAAAAACAACAATCCATAAGACATAATTCACACTTATACTTCATACAACCCACACTTTCACATTTATGAAATTCATTCACCATTATATGTGTTGTGGTTACTTTATGTGTGTTAAGTTGTGGCTTGCATGCACTTTTAACCATGTATATATATGATTCCTACTTTTGTGTCCACATTTATACTTGCATACAATGTGCCTTCACAATTTCTATCAACCCTAAACTGAATTCTTTGTATTTTAGAAACTCCAGTTATCATTTACTAATTGCTATATTTTCAGATTTATATTCCTATGCATAATTGTGTATTTTATTATTAAATTAGTAATACACATCACCTAAACAGATTAGGTTCTGGTCCTAAATAATTTAAAATCATATTTTGACCATGGATTATGATGTATACTATTTCATAATTATTTTCCCTATTTTTCTATAACTATTCTTTACTTAAAAATGTGTCCCTATACTAATAAATGTGAATAATAGATAAAACAGATTTATTTCAGTCCAAAAATATATTATTATCTCACTCCAAAGTTTTCTAAGTACTGAGAAAGTTTTTAATAAATTTTGACAATTATGTTTGTCCCCCTTTTTAATTTTTAAACTCTAGTTACATATTCAATTTTCTAAATTAAATACTAAACAGGGCTAAAAAGTAAACTCACCCCATTACAGGGTCTATAATATTATTTTCATAATTTCCAGGGGTCTAGCTACACTTATCAGAGGTGTTTTTCTTAATTTCTATTAAGTCCAGGGGCTAAAACTGATTTTTAAATGAATTTACATGATTTTCTGAAGTTCCAGGGGCTAGATCTGAAGTTTCTGGGGCTAGCTCTCAATTCCAGAGAACCCCAGGGGGTAGCACGTAAGAATTCCAGTCTTTATAATGCGGGGCTGACGTGGTCCGTCCGATTTTAAACCGACGGCTGAGATTATAAGATTGAACCGGTACGCGGGGTTTTAAAGTCTACCGTGCGATTTAAAATAAACGGCGCACAAGCGGCCACGTCGCTCTGATCGAGCGCGGGCGGCGCTGCCGGCGGCGCACGGCGGCGGGAAGCGGCGATCTCGCCGGAAAGTTTCGGATCCTCGAGAATTCTGCCTAGAACTGTGATCTTATGGCCTAGATCGGTAGAGGAGAGGTCAGGGATCTCACCTCGGGGGTTTTCTCGAGCTCGGGGGTCCTGGAAAGTGATCGGCGGCGAGGTCCGAGGCAAAACCACGGCGAAGCTCGTCGGCGCTGCGTTTACACCGTAACTCTCCGAGTTTTCTGCACCTGCAAAGTTCCCCGGAGGCGGTGGATCAAAACCAGCGAGTTAGATCAGAGTTTCCGAGCTTAGATCGGCCAGAATTCACCGGCGAAGTCTCGGTGCTCACCGGAGTGAAAATCGGCGATCGCGTGGGAAAAACTGATCGGATCGGGGGTTTTTATAGCCGGGGGAGGGCGGTGGGTCTGTTGTGATCGAGTTGGAGTCCTCTGGGACCAGAATTCGGGCGACGGGACACGGTTTCCGGTCGGTTGCGATTTCGCGCGCACGGGGGAAAAGTCCAGGGTCGCGGGGGCTCGGGGTTAGGGATGACAGGTGGGTCCCACCCATCGGTGAGAGGCAGCGCGGCGCGCGCGGGGGCGGGCTGCGCGGGAGTAGCTGGGCCGGCTAGCGGGTTTCGGCCCACTGGCCGGTTTTTTTCCCGTTTTCCATTTTCTTTTTCCATTTCTTTTCTGTTTTGAGTATAATTTGAATTCCAGTTTGAATTTGAATTTTTGCAAAACATGCAACACGTCCAAAAATTTTTAAATTCCCCTCTAAACATGGTTAAGAGTTTTGAATCAAAATTTGGGGTGTTACAGCTATCAGGCGTCGTCGCACTTCTCCACCAGCAGCCTCCCCACCCAAAGCAGAGTCAGAAGGTAGCCGAAATGAGGAGGAAGATCCCGAGGAGCCAGCTCAAGAGGTCGAGTAGTTGAGTCATTACGTAGTTAATGGTGTGATAATGCTTGGTGTGTGACGTGAGTTGTGGAAGCCATGAGCAATTGTCCACAGCCTCGTCTTCAGATTGTTTTGCTTTGGTGTGTGAACCCACAGGAAATAATAGTGCATTTATTTGGTGTGAGATATGAACCCTCGTAAAAGCATAACAAAGCCTCAACACTTCAAAGTACAAACAAATGAAAGTAGTAAGATGATGCTAAATGATTTCAAATTGACATTGGTTGATTCTGCCAGATGGCCGGAAGAGGAAAAGGACGTGCTGCCAACCCCGCCAACAACAATGATGAGGCATGCAACCCCCATCTTTCTGGAGGCCAGGAAAGGGGTGGTCGCCGTGAAGAAGTTGATCCTCTCCACCAAATGCTGGAGAATCAAAATCAGCTTATCCAGAACTTGACTCAAGTGGTGGCCAACTTGCATCAAGTTCCACCTCCACAAGCGGCACCACGCCAACCAAGGTTGAGTGAGTTTCTAGGAACTCAACCTCCAAAGTTTGCAAGTGCTGCTGAACCTCAGGAGGCAGATGATTGGCTGAAGACCATTGAAAGTAAGATGAGGATAATACAATGCCAAGGGTATGAGAGGGTGCTGTTTGCCTCTCATCAATTGCATGGACCTGCTGCTGATTGGTGGACCGCCTACGTGGCTGCCCATCATGACCCTGAGAACATCACTTGGGAAGAGTTCAAGCGTAGCTTCCGCAACCACTACATCCCAAGAGGTGAACTCAAAAACAAGAGGAAAGAGTTTCTGGGACTGCAGCAGGGAAACATGACGGTGAGGGAATACCTCACTAAATTTACTCAACTATCCCGTTATGCTCCACGAGACATAGAGACCGATGAGCAGAAACAAGATTGTTTCGTGGAAGGACTTACCGCAGAGATGCAGTGTGCAATGTCCTCCAATGAGTATGAAAGCTTTCAAAAGATGGTGGACAGAGCATTTGTGGTGGAAAGGAAGCTAAAGGCCCTGGAAAATGAGAATAAGAGGAAGGCGGGGTGGTCACATCAGGCCTCAGGGAGCAACACCCGCCCACGTATGATGCAGCAACCTATGGGGCAGACGAGCCGTGCTGCAGTACCCTATTCAGCACCAAGAGGGTACAACCCAAACTACAGGCCTCCCGCAGCACCAGCACAGCCGCCACGTCAGTTTGTGCAGCAGCCTCGCCCCGCATATCCACCTCGACCAGCAGTGCAAGGACCCCCAAACCAACCCCAAGACAACAAGGGCCAAGCATCTAAGATTGGGGTGCAATGTTTCAGCTGTGGTGAAGTGGGGCACTACGCCCATAAATGCCCAAAGAAGAAGCCTGCGCCGCCACAACAGCAGAATGTATTGAGAGGACGGGTGAACCATGTCACTATGGAGGAAGCACAAGAGGCACCCGACGTGGTAGTTGGTAAGTTTCCTGCCAATTTACACCTTGCAACTCTGCTGTTTGATTCTGGTGCTACCCACTCGTTCATTGCTCAAGGGTTTGTTAAGAAGCATGACCTAGCAACCACACAAATGAACCATATGCTAGCCGTAAACTCTCCAGGTGGAGAAATAAGGACAAGACAAGTGTGTCCCAAAGTGAGCCTAGACATTAATGGGGTAGTATTTACTGCTAACCTCATAGTGATAGATTCACAAGGGATAGATATTATTTTGGGTATGGATTGGTTGACCAAACATAAAGGAATCATCCATTGTTCGACCAGAACGGTGGAACTAACTCACCCCAGTGGCACCAGAGTAAAGTTCATAACAATACACGAGCCTAGGAGGGACATTAAATTAAATCAAGTGGAGGTGAAAGTTGAGGAAATCAGGACTATCAGGGAATATCCAGATGTTTTTCCGGAGGAGTTGCCAGGTATGCCTCCCGACCGTGACGTGGAATTCGCAATTGAGCTAGTACCGGGAACAGCCCCGATATACAAGAGACCTTATCGAATGGACTCCAAGCAGCTAGAAGAGCTCAAGGATCATTTGAGAGAATTGACGGAGAAGGGGTATATTCGCCCTAGTTCCTCACCATGGGGAGCTCCGGTGATATTTGTGCCTAAGAAAGACGGAACCCAAAGGTTATGCGTGGATTACCGTGCCTTGAATGAGGTAACCATCAAAAACAAGTATCCATTACCCCGCATTGAAGACTTGTTTGATCAGTTGAGGGGAGCTTGTGTGTTCTCGAAAATTGATCTCAGGTCGGGATACCACCAACTCAAGATAAGGCAATCTGATATTCCCAAGACAGCTTTCGTATCTCGGTACGGACTGTATGAATACACTGTCATGCCTTTTGGGCTAACCAATGCCCCGGCATATTTCATGTACCTCATGAACAAGGTATTCATGGAATATCTGGACAAATTTGTGGTGGTTTTCATAGATGATATTCTCGTCTTCCCCAAAAATGAAGAAGAACACGAGAAACATCTAAGGTTGGTGTTACAAATGCTGAGAGAACACCAATTATATGCCAAGTTGAGCAAGTGTGAGTTTTGGCTGAAGAGAGTTCCCTTTTTAGGACATATAATCTCGGAGGAAGGAATCTCCGTAGATCCCGCCAAAATCGAGGATATCCAGAAGTGGAAGACCCCTGAAAATGTCGGGGAAGTTCGAAGCTTTTTGGGATTGGCTGGATACTATCGACGGTTTATTGAGGGATTCTCCAAGATCTCAAGACCTCTCACCAAACTGTTGGAAAAGGGAATCGCATTCACCTGGACGCCACAGTGCGATACGAGCTTTCAGGAGCTAAAGAAGAGATTGACAACAGCCCCAGTGTTGGTTATGCCAGATATGTAGAAGAATTGCGATGCCTCTGGAAATGGGTTGGGATGTGTTCTCATGCAAGAAGGAAATGTCGTGGCATATGCATCCCGGCAGCTTCGGAAGCACGAGAAGAACTATCCTACACATGATCTAGAACTAGCTGCAGTGGTACACGCGTTGAAAATTTGGCGGCACTATTTGATGGGGAAGAGGACAGAGATATATACGGATCATAAGAGTTTGAAGTACATATTCACACAGCCAGATCTCAATCTCTGACAAAGGAGATGGTTAGAGCTAATCAATGACTTTGATGTGGGCATCAACTATCATCCCGGAAAAGCAAACGTCGTGGCCGATGCTTTGAGTCGGAAAGTGCAGGTCAATAAGTTGAGCTTGAGGGACATGCCTGCAGAATTGAAGGACGAGGTTATAAGACTCAATCTATGTCTAGTAAATAGTGGTGAAGCCATCGCCATGGAAGTGGACTCCACACTTGAGCGAGACATACGCGAGGGCCAAAAGAATGATGAGAAGATACAAGAGATCAGACAGATCATCAAGGAAAATAAAGCTCCTGGTTTTAGAGAGGATGAACAAGGAACGGTGTGGCACGGGAAAAGGATCTGTGTGCCAGAAGTAAAGGAGATCCGTGAATTAATTTTGAAGGAGGCTCACGATTCCGACTATTCCATTCATCCTGGGAGTACGAAGATGTACCAGGACCTCAAAGGCAGGTATTGGTGGTATGGCATGAAACGAGATGTCGCGGAACATGTTGCCCTATGTGACACATGTCAGTTGGCGAAAGCTGAACATCAACGACCCGCGGGATTATTACAACCACTAAAAGTGCCTGAATGGAAATGGGAAGAAATCAGCATGGATTTTGTTGTGGGATTGCCTAGGACCCAATCCGGGTAAGATTCAATATGGGTCATTATTGATAGGCTAACCAAGGTAGCTCATTTCATCCCTGTGAAAGAAAGCTACAGCGGATCCAAATTGGCAGAATTGTACATGTCAAGGATTGTATGTTACCATGGAGTGCCAAAGAAGATAGTATCGGACCGAGGGACACAGTTCACCTCGAGGTTTTGGCAAAAGTTGCATGAAACCATGGGAACCCATCTGAATTTCAGCTCTGCCTATCATCCTCAAACTGACGGGCAGACGCAGAGAACCAATCAGATCCTTGAAGATATGTTAAGGGCATGTGCACTCAAAAACAATAGGAGTTGGGACAAGAACCTACCGTATGCGGAGTTTTCCTATAACAACAGTTATCAAGCTAGTATGAAGATGTCACCGTTTGAAGCTTTGTATGGAAGGAAGTGCAGAACTCCCCTATTTTGGAACCAAACAGGAGAAAGTAAAGTGTTTGGTCCAGAAGTGCTACAAGAAGCCGAGGCGAAGGTGAGGGAGATTCGCAACAACTTGAGGATAGCACAAACACGCCAGAAGAGTTATGCTGATGTACGAAGAAGAGAACTCGTTTTCAACGTGGGAGACTATGTTTATCTCAAGGTGTCCCCTATCAGAGGACTTTGTCGGTTCAAGGTGAAAGGGAAGTTGTCACCTCGATACATCGGACCCTTTCAAGTTTTGGAAAGAAAAGGCGAAGTGGCGTACCAACTAGAGTTACCGGTTCATCTATCGGACGTGCACGATGTATTTCATGTGTCACAACTCAAGAAATGTCTGAGGACGCCTGAAGAGGTGTTACCCATGAATGAAGTGGATGTAGCTGAAGATTTGTCTTATGCCGAGCAACCATACAAGATTTTGGAGACGATGGAACGCCTCACCAGAAATAAAAGAATCCGGATGTGCAAGGTGCAGTGGAAGCATCACTCAGAAGAGGAAGCCACCTGGGAACGGGAAGATGAGCTTAAGGCACAATTTCCGGAATTGTTTTCTTAGAAACACCAATCTCGAGGACGAGATTTCTTTTAAGGGGGGTAGAGCTGTAACACCCCAAATTTTGATTCAAAACTCTTAACCATGTTTAGAGGGGAATTTAAAATTTTTTGGACGTGTTGCATGTTTTGCAAAAATTCAAATTCAAACTGGAATTCAAATTATACTCAAAACAGAAAAGAAATGGAAAAAGAAAAAGGAAAACGGGAAAAAAACCGGCCAGTGGGCCGAAACCCGCCAGCCGGCCCAGCTACTCCCGCGCAGCCCGCCCCCGCGCGCGCCGCGCTGCCTCTCACCGATGGGTGGGACCCACCTGTCATCCTTAACCCCGTGCCCCCGCGACCCCGGACTTTTCCCCCGAGCGCGCGAAATCGCAACCGACCGGAAACCGTGTCCCGTCGCCCGAATTCTGGTCCCAGAGGACTCCAACTCGATCACAACAGACCCACCGCCCTCCCCCGGCTATAAAAACCCCCGATCCGATCAGTTTTTCCCACGCGATCGCCGATTTTCACTCCGGTGAGCACCGAGACTTCGCCGGTGAATTCTGGCCGATCTAAGCTCGGAAACACTGATCTAACTCACTGGTTTTGATCCACCGCCTCCGGGGAACTTTGCAGGTGCAGAAAACTCAGAGAGTTACGGTGTAAACGCAGCGCCGACGAGCTTCGCCGTGGTTTTGCCTCGGACCTCGCCGCCGATCACTTTCCAGGACCCCCGAGCTCGAGAAAACCCCCGAGGTGAGATCCCTGACCTCTCCTCTACCGATCTAGGCCATAAGATCACAGTTCTAGGCAGAATTCTCGAGGATCCTAAACTTTCCGGCGAGATCGCCGCTTTCCGCCGCCGTGCGCCGCCGGCAGCGCCGCCCGCGCTCGATCAGAGCGACGTGGCCGCTTGTGCGCCGTTTATTTTAAATCGCACGGTAGACTTTAAAACCCCGCGTACCGGTTCAATCTTATAATCTCAGCCGTCGGTTTAAAATCGGACGGACCACGTCAGCCCCGCATTATAAAGACTGGAATTCTTACGTGCTACCCCCTGGGGTTCTCTGGAATTGAGAGCTAGCCCCGAAAACTTCAGATCTAGCCCCTGGAACTTCAGAAAATCATGTAAATTCATTTAAAAATCAGTTTTAGCCCCTGGACTTAATAGAAATTAAGAAAAACACATCTGATAAGTGTAGCTAGACCCCTGGAAATTATGAAAATAATATTATAGACCCTGTAATGGGGTGAGTTTACTTTTTAGCCCTGTTTAGTATTTAATTTAGAAAATTGAATATGTAACTAGAGTTTAAAAATTAAAAAGGGGGACAAACATAATTGTCAAAATTTATTAAAAACTTTCTCAGTACTTAGAAAACTTTGGAGTGAGATAAAAATATATTTTTGGGCTGAAATAAATCTGTTTTATCTATTATTCACATTTATTAGTATAGGGACACATTTTTAAGTAAAGAATAGTTATAGAAAAATAGGGAAAATAATTATGAAATAGTATACATCATAAGCCATGGTCAAAATATGATATTAAATTATTTAGGACCAGAACCTAATCTGTTTAGGTGATGTGTATTACTAATTTAATAATAAAATACACAATTATGCATAGGAATATAAATCTGAAAATATAGCAATTAGAAAATGATAACTGGAGTTTCTAAAATACAAAGAATTCAGTTTAGGGTTGATAGAAATTGTGAAGGCACATTGTATGCAAGTATAAATGTGGACACAAAAGTAGGAATCATATATATACATGGTTAAAAGTGCATGCAAGCCACAACTTAACACACATAAAGTAACCACAACACATATAATGGTGAATGAATTTCATAAATGTGAATGTGTGGGTTGTATGAAGTATAAGTGTGAATTATGTCTTATGGATTGTTGTTTTTCTTTTGCTATGTGTGATGGTATGAAGTAGAACCTGTTCAAGAACAAGTTATTCATTTCCAAGACCAGGAATACCCATTTCAAGAGCAGCAAGAAGGAGGCAAGTGTCCTTGACCACTTTGATCCTATGCTAGGATGAGTAGATAGGATTATTTGCATTGTCAAGTTAATTATGAAACCCATGCTAGGAAGTTTCCCTAGAATTGCATCACCTTGTTTCCTTGAAGCTTGGGTTGGGATTTATATTACCATGTCATTTATTTACATGCATATGCTTAGCCATGCTTAGAATGGGATATTTGGGAAATGAGATCATCAGTTTATATTACCATACTCTTGAATGAGTTATTGTGAGTTATGTAGAGGTAGGGATCAAGGCAAGTTGGATGTTTTGGTTGTGTGCTGGGTGCACGAGACTTGGGTTTGTGTTTAGTGCTTGCCTGGATCCTAAGGACCGGTTCATGGAGCATGTAACCCGGCTTTACAGTGCCAACCACATGCTGAGATGGGGCAGCTTGGCCAATTAATTAGGTGTATCCCCGGCGTAGTATGGGTGTGTTGGATGGCGCGGGGAATAGGTGTCAGCTGGACTACCATATGAACCGCAAGGCTCAAGAGGGGGCCACTGCAGAGGGGTTGGAGCCTCTTGTATGCTGTTAGGGGTGAAACCTCAGTGGGCCCACGCTCGTCGGGAATCCCTTTGTAAAGGCTTCGTAGTGATCTCCTGGCCGCACACCTGGGAAGTGTGAATGTGGATCGTAGCCACTGGCATAATGGAGGTTCTTTTAGTCCACCCGGCAACGGGGGATGAAATCACTACTTGTGGGTACAGTGGTACAAACTCTGCAGAGTCAAAACTGTCTTGACAGCCGTGCTCACGGTTAAGAGCGGCCTGGACTTATTCATGATTAGAGGAGTGATGGTTTTGGAAGTTAAGCGGGGAGCTTAACATTGGAAATGATGTTATGGTTATTGGATTATGATAATGGGTTGGGAGATTGGGACCATTTCACCTGTGTAGTAATGTAGGTGCTTAATAATTTAAGGTGATAGGTATTAATTGCGTAGTGCTTTAACCATGAGTTCAACCTCTCCTTGTTCTAGCCATGCATGATATAATTTTCCCACACTTGCTGAGTACCATTGGTACTCAACCTTGCATATTTGTTGGTTTATATTGCTGCTCAGGTCAAGATAATGAGGTGGTGTATAATGACCAAGATTTTGGACCCGAGGAAGGCTTTTAGGTTCATGAAGACCCCCGGGCAACGCCTGTGATGGAGCCCTAAAGAATAATATTCCGCTGCTAGTTTATTTACTTGTGATGAAGCATTAGTGTCCATTGAGACATTTGCGATGTAAGACTTATTTATATTCGACACCTGGCTTGTAATAAATGATGCTTCACTATTTGTCATCACATGTATGAGAAAATGATCCTGGCATACATGTGATATTCACTTGGTTGTTTCTTCGGAAAAACCGGGTGTGACACCACATATCTTTGCGGTCGGTGACCTCCTCTTTATTCGAAGGTGGCTCCGCGCACGCCACGTGTCAATGTCGGACCTTCCCTCTCTCCGGAGGTAGCTCCGGGTGTGCCACGTATCCATTCCGGACCTTCCTCTCTTCGGAGGTGAGCTCCGTGAATGCCATGCGTCAAGTAGCATTGGACTTTCCCTTTTTCCTCAGAGACGAGCTCCGAGGTGAACATGTGTCCAACAGTGACAGACCTCACGGAGACAAGCTCTGGTGGCGACACGTGTCCAATAGAACCGGACCTCTCGAAGGTGAGCTCCGAGATCGACACGTATCCCGCGCGATGGGTCCTCTGATTTCCGCGGTGACTAGCTCTGAAGGTGACATGTGTCCTGTGGAAATGCCTTTGCTTCTTCCGCAGAGATTAGATCTGGGGCAACACGTGTCCCGCAGGGTCGGACCTCTCCCCCTTTGCGGAGATGAGCCCCGAGCCTTCCATGTAGCCAGTTTAGCGGCGGACCTCTCCCCACTTTACACGGATGAGCTCCGAACATGCCACGTGGCCAGCGGGCCGCGGAAGTTGTTTTCGGCGCTCTTGGTGAACTGGATTCGGCTCTTATTGGCTATCTTTTTGATATTTTTCTCTGTTCCTACTTCTTTTAAAAATGTTTTCTCTTCATGAATATATGCAGAAACTAAAAATGAGGGTGTCACAAATCTACCCCCCTTAAATTGAATCTCGCCCTCGAGATTCGTTAGTAGAGAACAAATAAGGAAATCCTGCCTTGATGTCTTCTTCACGCTCCCATATGGCTTCAGCTTCGGTGTGATGGCTCCATTGTACCTTGCACCGTATGATCACTTTGTTCCTGGTGACCCTTTCCTTTACATCCAAAATTGGGACAGGCCGCTCCGTATAAGTCAGGTCTTCTTGAAGTTCAAGCTCTTCCATTGGTATTTGCTCCTCTGGTACTCTCAAGCACTTCTTGAGCTGGGATACATGAAACACGTCATGTACGTCGGAGAATGTTGGGAGCTCTATTTGATAGGCTACTTCTCCTCGCTTGTCCAAAATCTTAAATGGTCCGATGTAGCAAGGTGCTAGCTTGCCTTTGACGTTGAAACGTCGTTGGCCTTGGATAGGCGATACCTTAAGGTATACGAAGTTTCCTACTTCGAAAGTCAACTTCCTTCGCCTATTGTCTGCATAGCCTTTTTGTCGTGACTGAGCAGCCTTTAAGTTCTCCCGTATCGTTTGGACTTGCTTTTCATCTTCTTGTAGCACTTCGGGTCCAAACACCTGGTTCTCTCCGGTTTCGTTCCAGAACAGCGGTGTTCTACACCGTCTACTGTATAATGCTTCGAAAGGCGACATCTTCAAGCTAGCTTGATAGCTGTTGTTATAGGAGAATTTGGCGTATGGTAAACTCCTATCCCAACTACGCCCATGTTTCAAGGCGCAAGCTCTCAACATGTCCTCCAGAATTTGGTTTGTCCTTTCGGTTTGCCCATCGGTTTGTGGGTGATAGGCGGAACTAAAATCCAGTTGTGTACCCATGGATTTCTGCAGCTTCCTACAGAATCTAGAGGTAAACTGAGAACCTCGATCTGAGACTATCCTCCTCGGGACTCCATGGCGGCACACGATCTGCTCCATGTACAACTCGGGTAATTGTGCAACGTTGTAATTGGCCCTTATAGGGAGAAAATGGGCTGTTTTTGTCAGTCGGTCCACGATAACCTAGATGGAGTCGTAACCCGACTGAGTACGTGGCAATCCGATGATGAAATCTATACTGATGTCCTCCCACTTCCATTCGGGTACCTTCAAGGGTTGCAACAATCCAGCGGGTCTTTGATGTTCGGCATTCACCCGTTGGCATGTGTCGCATAGGGCAACGTATTCAGCTATACTCCTTTTCATACTATCCCACCAATAACAAGTCTTCAAGTCCTTGTACATTTTGGTACCTTCGGGATGTATGGAATAGGGTGAGTCATGTGCCTCCTTCAATATCATGTCGCGGAGGTGCTTCACGTTAGGCACACAAATCCTTTTTCCTAGCCAAAGCGTACCCTTCCCATCTTCTTTGAAATCCTTCTCTATTCCTTGTCGGATCCTTTCCTTGATCTCCTTGATCTCCTCATCCGTTGCTTGGCCATCTCTTATCTCTTGCTCCAATGAAGAGTGGATTTCCATCATTTCCATGTTGTTCAAGAATCCGAGGTGTAACTGTTCGAACTCCTTACGTAGTTCGGGTGGTAGCTCCTGACCCGTGAGTTAGTGACATGCTCCCTTTAGGCTCAATGCATCAGCTACTATATTGGCCTTCCCAGGGTGATAGTTGATTCCAACATCGTAATCCTTGATAAGTTCCAACCATCAACGTTGCCTCAAATTCAAGTCTGTTTGTGTAAATATGTACTTGAGGCTTTTATGATCCATATAGATCTCACATCGATGACCAAGGATATAATGTCTCCAAATCTTCAATGCATGCACTACTGCTGCTATCTCCAAGTCATGTGTAGGATAATTAAGCTTGTGCTTCTTTAATTGTCGTGAGGCATAGGCTACCACTTGTCCTTCTTGCATGAGCACACATCCGAGCCCCTGTCTGGATGCGTCACAATATATGTCAAAGCTCTTGTTTACGTCCGGCAATACCAAAACCGGTGCTGTGGTTAGCCTTTTCTTGAGTTCCTTAAAACTTTCTTGGCATGCTGGTGTCCACTGAAAGGCTTTTCCCTTCGTTAGCAACTCCGTCATGGGCTTTGCTATCTTAGAGAAGTCCTTAATGAAACGTTGGTAGTATCCAGCCATCCCAAGAAAACTCCGAATATCCCTCACGTTTTGCGGTTGGTCCCACTTCAGAACATCTCTCACTTTTCTGGGATCAACCGATACCCCTTCTTCGGAGATAATGTGGCCTAGGAACGATATTTCCTTTAGCCAAAATTGACACTTGTTAAGCTTGGCATACAATTGATGCTCACGCATTTTCTGCAAGGTCAATTTCAAATGTTCTTCATGCTCCTCCTCACTTTTTGAATACACCATAATGTCGTCGATGAAAACCATGACGAACTTATCCAAGTACTCCATGAAAACCTTGTTCATGAGGTACATGAAGTATGCGGGTGCATTTGTGAACCCAAAAGACATGACGGTGTACTCATACGAACCATACTGTGTTCTAAAGGCAGTCTTGGGTATATCGGAGGGCTTTATCTTCAGTTGGAAATATCCCGACCGAAGATCAATCTTGGAGAACACTCGGGCTCCTTTCATTTGGTCGAATAGGTCCTCTATACGGGGCAGAGGGTATTTGTTCTTGATTGTCACCTCGTTGAGAGACCTATAGTCCACGCACATCCTTTGGGTTCCATCCTTCTTGTCTACGAAGAGCACGGGGGCTCTCCATGGTGACGAGCTTGGACGTATAAAACCCTTCTCCAACTGCTTTTGAATTTGCTTCTTGAGTTCTACTAGTTCATTGACAGGCATCCTATAGGGTCTCTTGGCTATGGGTGCAATTCCAGGTACCAAATCAATGGCAAACTCAATGTCCCGATCAGGGAGCATACCTAGAAGCTCCTCTGGAAACACGTCCGAGAATTCTTGAACCACTGGAATGCTGTCCAATGTTGCTCCTTCAACGTGGTTCAAGATCGCCTTTCCAGTTGTTTGGTGGACTGACTCAAACTCGACACGAATACCATGCTCATTTGTCAACTGCACGCTTCTTTCAGCACATTGGATTACCCCACTGTGCTTGCTTAACCAATCCATCCCGAGTATTATGTCAATCCCTTGGGAATCCAAGACAATAAGGTTGGCAAGGAAGTCTACCCCCCTTATTTTAAGGCTTACTTTCGGACATACTATATTAGTCCTCATCTCTCCACCGGGAGAATTAACTAACATAGCACATTTTAAGTGTGATATGGGTAGATGATGTTTGGTAACATACTTGGATGATATGAAGGAATGTGATGCTCTAGAATCAAATAAGATGGTGGCTGGGTTGGAGTTGGCAAGGAACATACCAATTACGACGTCCTCAGCCTGTTGTGCTTCCTCAGCAGAGACATGGTTCACGTTGCTGCGAGCATAGTTCTGCTGTCCCCGTTTTCCTTGATTGTCCCCTTCGTTCGGCCGCGGGTTCTGTTTGGGCACGTTGCCTTGCTGTCCAGGACCTCTCCTCAGGCACTGGTTCGTGAAGTGTCCTATTTCCCCGCATGCAAAGCATGCCCTGTTGCCTACGGCAGCAGGTACGTTGGGGCGGGGGTTTTGAACAGGAGCTCCCACGTTAGGTCGGGGATCAGGAGGCATGGGCACACGAGGTGCTGGTGCAACGGATCGTTGCTGTGGTGGCTGACTAGGGCGGTATGCAGGGGTGGTCGATCCATACTGCGGTGCGGCCGGGGGCATGTACCGAGGTCGTACGTTGCTCCCTTGGGGCTGGTATGGCATCTTCCTCTTGCACTCTCGCTCGATCTCTCGGATCTTGCTTTCAACCACTATATCCTTGTCAACCAGCTTCTGAAAGCTTGCGTAGTCATTGTTGAGGAGTTGAACCTGGATCTCATTGTTCAACCCTCTCATGAACAGGTATTGTTTCCTCTGGTCTGAGTTGACATCTTCGGGGGCATACCGGGACAGTTGTGTGAACTTGTTAAGATACTCATTCACACTTCTCTGTCCTTGGCGGAGACCTTCAAACTCCTGCCTCTTGAGCATCATTACACCAGCAGGGATGTAATGAGAGCGGAAACTTTCCTTGAACTCAGTCCAAGTGATCATCTCCGGGTCGACATGAGCGTTGCTTAGGGCCTTCCGCCAGTCAGCGGCGGCTCCCGTAAGTTGGTGCGACGCAAAGAGGACCTTCTCTCGGTCATTGCACTGCACTATGGCAAGCTTCTTCTCCATGGATTTCAACCAATCATCGGCCTCCATGGGATCGTTAGCTTGAGCGAAGGTGGGTGGTTGTGTGACACCCTCATCTTGGGTGTCAGCCTATGTTCATGTTTATGAAGAGCAAACATTTTAAGAGAAGAAGGAACATAGAAGAGTATCAAAAGGAATAGCCAATGAGAGCCGAATCCAGCTCTCAGAAAGCGCCGAAGACAACTCACCACGGCCGCTGGCCACGTGGCGTGTTCGGAGCTCATCCCTGCGAAGTGGGGAGAGGCCGCCGCCAAGCTGGCTACGTGGCAGGCTCGGGGCTCGTCTCCGCAAAGGGGAGAGGTCTGATCCTGTAGGACACGTGTTGGACACGGAGCTAGCCTCCGCGGAAGAAGCAAAGGCATTTCCGCAGGACACGTGTCATCCTTGGAGCTAGTCCTCATGGAAATCAGAGGACCAGTCGCGCGGGATACGTGTCGATCTTGGAGCCCACCTCCGAGAGGTCCTATTCTATTGGACACGTGTCGCCACCGGAGCTTATCTCCGGGAGGTCTGTTCGCTACTAGACACGTGTCGACCTCGGGGCATGTCCCTGAAGAAAGAAGAGGGGAAAAGACCGGCACCAACACGTGGCGTGCGCGAAGCTCACCTCCAAAGGAGGGGGAGGTCTCGGTCGATTGACACGTGGCACACCCGGAGCTCGTCTCTGCGGAGAAGGAGATACCAGGCCCCGGAAGGACACGTGGAGCCTCCGAAGCTCATCACCGCGAAGGTAACGAGTTCTGGAGCGGCTGTACGCATAAGAATATCGGTACGTAAAGGAAACCGACCTGAATTCCACAACGTTACCGCACCAAATCAACTAAAGATAAGATGATAGGATCCAACGACGATCTGAATAAGACTCTTATTCGGGATACAATCAGATTAGGACTCTTCTCTTCCCGATTATAAATAGAACCCAGAACCTCTGGCCGAAACCACAAACTTCTTTTCCAACTCCTGAGCCGATGACTTAGAGCCCTAGCCCTAACTCGCCGAGTAAACCATCGCCGAAGCGCAACAAGGAAGATCGCCGGAGGAAAGCACAGCGGTCTGAGGTGGACCTCGAAGGTCGAAAGGAATGTAAGGTAGGCCCCAATACCACCCTACGATATCGTTGTATTTTCCTTGCATCTGTTCTACTCGAACAAAAGCCTTTTCATGGACAGATCACTTGATGATCAGATTGATCTAAAGACAAGATCATTGCCACGTCCACCTTTGATCCGAACACCTCTGTCCATGCAAGCCATGCAAGAACACACCAATCTAATAAAATTAGTCATAGGATGGCATGCATGTGCATCATCGCATCTAGTTTAAGGTTTGTGCGTGATATTGATTGCTGTGAATCTTGTATGCACGTGATCCTACCTAGCAGAACAAGCTCAGGGAGCTGTCTACGATGAACTGCAGCGACCAGGTTTTGATATTCAAGAGCAACCGGAACCGCAAGAACAAGGCAAGTGCTCCTTGACCATATTGATCCTATGTTTTGGGTAAAACTGTTTTGTTTTGTGAAAAGGTGTGTGTGCTGAGTCAAACATGATGGGAAACCCTTATTATAGGAGTTTACAAGTTTTGGTTAAACCACCCTTGTCGCCTGGGAAGTTTTATGAGTCGGGTATGGTTTTTGCTTTATGCTTCGCTGAGTCTATGGGATTGGGAAGCGAGATAGATGTGTCTAGCTAACTGCACTCGTATTGATAATGAGAAACTGATGTTAATAATGGATATGGATCGGAGGGAGATCTAGGCAAGACTGGGTTTGTGAATGAGGTAGCATGAGATGGTGGTTTACTTGCCGTAGATCTAAGGACCAGTTCATGCATGCACATGCCAGGATAACAGTGCCACCACAAGGCCAAGTATGGGTGCGGCTTAGCTGAGTAATTAGGTAAGTTGCTAGAGTGTTATGGACTGTGGAAGGCGCGGGGAATGGGAGTCGAGCGAGGACTGCCCTGGGAACTGCATGGCACAAGAGGGGGCCCGTGGGTGGGAGAATTGTAGATTCTAGCCTGCCGGTGAAACCTTAGTGAGTCCATACATCTAGTAACCCCTTTGTAAAGGCTATTCTGTGATCTCTTGACCATACACCGATGGATGTGTATTGGTATAATGGAGGTTCTACAGTCACCGACGGGTGACGAAATCACAAACTTGTGGGTAAAGAGGTGCAAACTCTGCAGAGTTACTAAAACTATCATGATAGCCGATCTTACGGTCACGAGCACCTGGCTAAAATGCCATGATTAGTTGGGATGGTTATTGGGAAGGTTATTGGTTAAGGTTATTGGTTTGGTTATGGTTTGGTTGTTGGGACTGTTGAGTCCGGGTGATAAGATGGCTGCATGACTGTTGAGTCATGGCAACGAGTTTGGTCTCGGTATGAGACGAAGTTGTTTTAAGATGGTAGCGAATACGGGGAGGTATTCGTGAGATGGTAGCGAATACGAGGAGGTATTCGTGAGTAAGAATGAACATGGAAAGCGATGGAGGTATGTTGGTAATTTAGTTCATGTTGGGATTACATTCATCTAAAGTTAAGTTGCTGTTTTATCATGGTTTTATAAATTTGCTTTTCTGCAAATGAGCCTTTTTATACCTACCTTGTTATGAGCTGCATATCATGTGTTTTCCCGCACTTGCTGAGTACATCATTGTACTCAAACTTGCATTATTATTTCATCATCAGCAGCAGGAGAAGCCTACTATGAAGACCAAGTGGAGCATTACGGTGTGTGATCTATTCTCAACCTTGCCCGTGGAGGGAGTAGAGATGGAGCCACTTCTGCTTAGATTTGCTTCCGCATTAGTTGAATTGCTTCCGCATTAGAATAAAGACTTCCGCTGCATAGAAATAAGACTTCCGCTGTGAACATGAGCCCCAGACTCATGAGGTATTGTAATAAACTCTGTTATTTGTGGTAATATATAATCTGAATTCAGTTTGTGGAACGTATGTGTATGTGTGATGAACATCCTGGGCACACATATGCATTAGTTCTCGGTTCCGTGGTTTTCCACAGAACTGAGGGCATCACAGGTTGAGTCCTCATGAACTCTCCCAGCCTGTTATGAACAGGTGGTGGTGGTGGCGGTGGTGCCGGAACAGGGTTGTTGTTGATAGCCTGCAATTGACCCAAAGTTTGGATCATAGTTTGCATAAGTTGGTTCTGCATGGCCATCAACCGTTTCAGGTGGTTCTCGCCAACTCCGGGGTTAACAGGAACTTCATCGTGACCATCCTCTTGGTTGTCACGGGCGTTCCTTAGGCCGGCGTTTCCTCTCACCATGTGTGAGAGAGGTTGAAATAGAATAGAAGGTTAGAAAGTTAGGTAAATTCCCTCAACTATATGCATCAAGGTGAGTTGGACTATATATATTAGCCCATATGAGGATGTGAACAAGTGCCGAAACATCTCACAGCTCTTTCTACTTACGTGTGGATATGGACAACGTTTTGAGACGTCCCACAACTCACACTAAGCATACAATCACAAACAATCATCACAAGGGCTCGCACAACTCCTATTCAAGGATGGTTTCCTATGTCAAGGTAGTTTCAAGGCCAATCTAAGCACCCTAGGTTGCTCCCTATGGTCAGCGTGGCTTAGCTACCAATCTGTGTCTGATACCAATCTGTGATTGTATCTAGGTGTATAATCTACCCTATCTGTGGCTTTTGATACCAATCTGTGTTTCTATTTAGGCGTGTAACCCATTGTCAACCGTGGCTCTGATACCAATCTGTGTTTCCTATTTAGGCGTGTAACCCATTGTCAACCGTGGCTCTGATACCAATCTGTGACACCCTCAATTCTGTGGAAAACCCAAGGAACCGAGAACTAATGCATATGTGTGCCCTGGATGTTCATCACACATACACATATGTTCCACAAACTGAATTCAGATTATATATTACCACGAATAACAGAGTTTATTACAATGTCTCATGAGTCTTGGACTCATGCTCACAGCGGAAGTCTTTATTTCTATGCAGCGGAAGTCTTTATTCTAATGTGGAAGCAATTTAACTAATGCGGAAGCAAATCTAAGCAGCAATAGCTCCATCTCTACTCCATCCCCACGGGCAAGGTTGAGAACAGATCACACGCCTAATGCTCCATTTGGTCTTCATAGTAATCTTCTCCTGTTGCTGATGATGAAATAATAATGCAAGTTTGAGTACAATGATGTACTCAGCAAGTGCGGGAAAAATATGATATGAAGCTCATAACAAGGTAGGTATAAAAAGGCTTATTGCAGAAAACAAAGTTATTTATCAAAAACCATGATAAAACAGCAACTCATCTTTAAGTGAATGTAATCCCAACATGTATTAAAATACCAATCATACCTCCATTATGTTTATTACCTTCCATGTCACAACCAGACATCAATCAACCTCATTCTTGCTCACGAATACCTCCTCGTATTCACTACCATCTCATGAATACCATCTCGTATTCGCTACCATTTCATCTCATAAAACAACTTCGTCTCACACCGAGACCAACCTCGTTGCCATGACTCAACAGTCATGCAACCCATCTTATCACCCGGACTCAACAGTCCCAAAACCAAACCATAACCCAACCATCCAAAACCATAACCAGTAACCATCCCAATAACCATCCCAACTAATCATGGCAGTTGGCCAGGCGCTCGTGACCGTAAGCTCGGCTATCATGATAGTTTTAGACTCTGCAGAGTTTGCACCTCTTTACCCACAAGTTTGTGATTTTGTCACCCGTCGGCAACTGCAGAACCTCCATTATGCCAGTACACAACCGGCGGTGTATGGCCAAGAGATCACAAAATAGCCTTTACAAAGGGGTTACTAGATGTATGGACTCACTAAGGTTTCACCGATAGGCTAGAATCTCCAATTCTCCCACCCACGGGCCCCCTCTTGTGCCATGCAGTTCCCAGGGCAGTCCTCACTCGACTCCCATTCCCCGCGTCTTCCACAGTCCATAACAATCTAGCAACTTACCTAATTACTCAGCTAAGCCGCATCCGTACTTGGCCTTGTGGTGGCACTGTTATCCGGCATGTGCATGCATGAACCGGTCCTTAGATCTATGGCAAGTAAACCACCATCTCATGCTACCTCATTCACAAAACCCAGTCTTGCCTAGATCTCCCTCCAATCCATGTCCATTATTAACATCAGTTTTCTTATTATCATTACGAGTGCAGTTAGCTAGACACATCTATCTCGCTTCCCAATCCCATGGACTCCGCAAAGCATAAAAGTAAAATCCATACCCGACTCAATAACATCCCTGGCAACAAGGGTGGTTTAACCAAAACTAGTAAACTCCTATAAAAGGGTTTACCATCATGTTTGACTCATCACGCACACCTTTTCGCAAAACAAAACAGTTTTTCCCAAAACATAGGATCAATATGGTCAAGGAGCACTTGCCTTGTTCTTGCGGTTCTGGTTGCTCTTGGATCTCGAAACTTTGTTGTTGCAGCTCGTCGTAGACAGCTCCCTGAGCTTGTCCTTCTATACAGGATCACGCACATACAAGATCCACAGCAATCAATATCATGCACAACTTTAAACTAGATGCGATGATGCATATGCATGTTATCCTATAATGCAGTTTTATTGGATCGGTTTGTACGTGTTCTTGCATGGTTTTACGATGAACAGAGGTGTTTGGATCATATGTGGACGTGGCGATGACCCTGTCTTAAGATCAACCCGATCAACAAGTGATTTGTCCATGAGAAAGCTTATGTTCGAAAGGAATCGAAGAACGGATGCAAAGAAAACACCACGATGTTGTAAGGTGGTATTGAAGACCTACCTTACGTTCTTCTCGGTCTCGGGCCCTTCTCAAATCGTTGGGCTCTCTTCCGGCGATCTTCCTTGCTGAACTCCGTTGATGGCTTTCTCGGCGAGTTGGGGCTAGGGCTCTAAGTCGTCGGCTTAGGAGTTGGAAAAGAAGTTCGTGGTTTCGGCCAGAGGTTCTGGGTTCTATTTATGATCGGGAGAAGAAGAGTCCTAATCTGATTGGACTTCGAATAAGAGTTCTATTCAGATTGTCGTTAAATCTTAACAACTTATATTTAGTTGATTTGGTGCAATAACCTTGTGGAATTCGGGTTGGTTTCCTCTCCGTACCGATATTTCTACGCGTACAGAATCCAAAAACCGTTCCAGAACTCGTTACCCCCATGGTGATAAGCTCCGGAAGCTCCATGTGTCCACCGGGGCCTGGTCTCCCCTTTTCCACAGAGGTGAGCTCCGGTTGTGTCGTGTGTCAAGTGAGCGAGACCTCCCTCTCCTTCGGAGGTGGGCTCCGCGTACGCCACGTATCCTGCCGGTCGGGGACCTCCTCTTTATTCGAAGGTGGCTCCACGCAAGCCACGTCTCAGTGCCGGACCTTCCCTCTCTCCGGAGGTAGCTCCGGGTGTGCCACGTATCCATTCCGGACCTTCCTCTCTTCGGAGATGAGCTCCGTTGTCGAAGTGTGTGGTCGACACTTCCCCCGGACCTGCTCTGGGCAGCCCGCGGAGTTTTTTTTTCGGAGGGGCGAGTCGCTTGTGGAGAGCTTCAGCGTAAGGGACGAGTGAGGGAGAAGCTTGACACGGTGAGTTTTACGTGGTTTGGGCCGCCGGAGCGTAAAACCCTACGTCCATGGTGAGCAGAGGTGCTCGCTGTATTGCTTGTTGCTCAGAACCGGAGTCCTGAGCTTGCGGGTGAGTTATGTCTAGGGTGCGAGTTGCTGGAGTGCGAACCCTCGCTAACGTTGCCTACCCGAGCCTTTTATAGGCCAAGGCTCGTGTGGCTTACAAGGGGGGCCCGGGACCTGACAGGTGGTCCCGGGGAGATTGCCTGCCGACTACCGTATCCGCAGTTATGTCGGTAGTTGTCTCTGGCGAAGGCTTCCGAGTCTTCGTTCTGCCGCCCTGCCCATGCCGCATGCTAGTTGTAACACCCCAAATTTTGATTCAAAACCCTAAACCATGTTCAGAGGAGAATTTACAAATTTTTGGACGTATTGCATGTTTTGCAAAAATTCAAATTCAAACTGGAATTCAAATTATACTCAAAACAGAAAAGAAATGGAAAAAGAAAAAGGAAAACGGGAAAAAAACCGGCCAGTGGGCCGAAACCCGCCAGCCGGCCCAGTCACTCCCGCGCCAGCCCGCCCCGCGCGCGCCGCGCTGCCTCTCACCGACGGGTGGGACCCACATGTCATCCCTAACCCCGCGACCCCAGACTCTCTCCCGCGCACGCGATCGCAACCGATCGGGAAAGCCCGTCCCGCAGCCGAATTCTGGTCCCGGAGGACTCCAACTCGATCACAACAGACCCACCGCCCTCCCCCGGCTATAAAAACCCCCGATCCGATCAGTTTTTCCCACGCGATCGCCGATTTTCACTCCGGTGAGCACCGAGACTTCGCCGGTGAATTCTGGCCGATCTAAGCTCGGAAACTCTGATCTAACTCGCTGGTTTTGATCCACCGCCTCCGGGGAACTTTGCAGGTGCAGAAAACTCGGAGAGTTACGGTGCAAACACAGCGCCGACGAGCTTCGCCGTGGTTTTGCCTCGGACCTCGCCGCCGATCACTTTCCAGGACCCCCGAGCTCGAGAAAACCCCCGAGGTGAGATCCCTGACCTCCCCTCTACCGATCTAGGCCATAAGATCACAGTTCTAGGCAGAATTCTCGAGGATCCGAAACTTTCCGGCGAGATCGCCGCTTTCCGCCGCCGTGCGCCGCCGGCAGCGCCGCCCGCGCTCGATCAGAGCGACGTGGCCGCTTGTGCGCCGTTTATTTTAAATCGCACGGTAGACTTTAAAACCCCGCGTACCGGTTCAATCTTATAATCTCAGCCGTCGGTTTAAAATCGGACGGACCACGTCAGCCCCGCATTATAAAGACTGGAATTCTTACGTGCTACCCCCTGGGGTTCTCTGGAATTGAGAGCTAGCCCCGGAAACTTCAGATCTAGCCCCTGGAACTTCAGAAAATCATGTAAATTCATTTAAAAATCGGTTTTAGCCCCTGGACTTAATAAAAATTAGGAAAAACACCTCTGATAAGTGTAGCTAGACCCCTGGAAATTATGAAAATAATATTATAGACCCTGTAATGGGGTGAATTCATTATTTTAGCCCTGTTTAGTATTTAATTTAGAAAATTGAATATGTAACTAGGATTTAAAAATTAAAAAGGGGGACAAACATAAGTGTCAAAATTAATTATAAACTTTCTCAGTACTTAGAAAACTTTGGAGTGAGATAAAAATATATTTTTGGGCCGAAATGAATCTGTTTCAACTATTATTCACCTTTAATAGTATAGGGACACATTTTAAAGTAAAGAATAGTTAAAGAAGAATAGGGAAAATAATTATGAAATAGTATACATCATAATCCATTGTCAAAATATGATTTTAAATTATTTAGGACCAGAACCTAATCTGTTTAGGTGATGTGTATTGCTAATTTAATAATAAAATACACAATTATGCATAGGAATATAAATCTGAAAATATAGCAACTAGTAAATGATAAATGGAGTTTCTAAAATACAAAGAATCCAGTTTAGGGTTGATAGAAATTGTGAAGGCACATTGTATGCAAGTATAAATGTGGACACAAAAGTAGGAATCATATATACATGGTTAAAAGTGCATGCAAGCCACAACTTAACACACATAAAATAACCACAACACATATAAGGGTGAATGAATTTCATAAATGTGAATGTGTGGGTTGTATGAAGTGTAAGTGTGAATTATGTCTTATGGATTGTTGTTTTTCTTTTGCTATGTGTGATGGTATGAAGTAGAACCTGTTCAAGAACAAGTTATTCATTTCCAAGACCAGGAATACCCATTTCAAGAGCAGCAAGAAGGAGGCAAGTGTCCTTGACCACTTTGATCCTATGCTAGGATGTGTAGATAGAATTATTTGCATTGTCAAGTTAAATATGAAACCCATGCTAGGAAGTTTCCTAGAATTGCATTACCTTGTTTCCTTGAAGCTTGGGTTGGGATTTATATTGTCATGTCATTTATACACATGCATATGCTTAGCCATGCTTAGAATGGGATATTTGGGAAATGAGATCATCAGTTTATATTACCATACTCTTGAATGAGACATTGTGAGTTATGTAGAGGTAGGGATCAAGGCAAGTTGGATGTTTTGGTTGTGTGCTGGGTGCACGAGACTTGGGTTTGTGTTTAGTACTTGCCTGGATCCTAAGGACCGGTTCATGGAGCATGTAACCCGGCTTTACAGTGACAACCACATGCTGAGATGGGGCAGCTTGGCCAATTAATTAGGTGTATCCCCGGCGTAGTATGGGTGTGTTGGATGGTGCGGGGAGTAGGTGTCAGCTGGACTACCGTATGAACCGCAAGGCTCAAGAGGGGGCCACTGCAGCGGGGTTGGAGCCTCTTGTATGCTGTTAGGGGTGAAACCTCAGTGGGCCCATGCTCGTCGGGAATCCCTTTGTAAAGGCTTCGTAGTGATCTCCTGGCCGCACACCTGGGAAGTGTGAATGTGGATCGTAGCCACTGGCATAATGGAGGTTCTTTTAGTCCACCCGGCAACGGGGGATGAAATCACTACTTGTGGGTACAGTGGTACAAACTCTGCAGAGTCAAAACTGTCTTGACAGCCGTGCTCACGGTTAAGAGCGGCCTGGACTTATTCATGATTAGAGGATTGATGGTTTTGGAAGTTAAGCGGGGAGCTTAACATTGGAAATGATGTTATGGTCATTGGATTATGATGATGGGATGGGAGATTGGGACCTTTTCACCTGTGTAGTAATGTAGGTGCTTAATAAGCTAAGGTGATAGGTAATTAATTGCGTAGTGCTTTAACCATGAGTTCAACCTCTCCTTGTTCTAGCCATGCATGATATAATTTTCCCACACTTGCTGAGTACCATTGGTACTCAACCTTGCATATTTGTTGGTTTATATTGCTGCTCAGGTCAAGATAATGAGGTGGTGTATAATGACCAAGATTTTGGACCCGAGGAAGGCTTTTAGGTTCATGAAGACCCCCGGGCAACGCCTGTGATGGAGCCCTAATGAATAATATTCCGCTGCTAGTTTATTTACTTGTGATGAACTTATTATTGTCCATTGAGACATTTACTATGTAAGACTTACTTATATTCGACACCTGGCTTGTAATAAATGATGCTTCACTATTTGTCATCACATGTATGAGAAAATGATCCTGGCATACATGTGATATTCACTTGGTTGTTTCTTCGGAAAAACCGGGTGTGACAGTAGTCGTAGTGGTTGACGACGGCCGGAGCGGCAGGGGATGTCTTGTCGCTGTGTTTATTGGCTGGCAGGTTCTGACACGGCGCGCCAGTCTGTGATGCGACTGGGTGCAACGGCACCTTGTAGGATCGAAGAGCACGTGAAAAGCTACCAGAAGGGGGGTGAATGGTAGATTAAAACTTTTCACAGCGGAAACAACAAAAACCCCTCAGCAAAAAATCAATCGGTTAAAGGAACCATGTGTGCAAGTGTTTTCAAACGTGTTCAACCGTGACAAATCAAGTAGAGAGGTAGAGAATCAAGTCACGGATCTAATGCAACAAGAATCACTTGAAAACACGAAGTAAAACTTGAGATACGATCAAAACATTAAACGAAGATCAATCTGTTCTACCCGATATAAAACAGATCTGCAACGCTGCAAAGAAACTCGTGTATATCAAAAACTACAGATCCGAAGCTCGTGAAAATTTCACAGATGATATATAATTGAGTTGTGAAGACAACCCAAAAAGAATCACGTCAATCGGATCTGTAAAACTCGAGTTATGAACGAAACACCGAAGCAACGTCGGTCTGTCCAGAAACTCGGCGAGAAAGACTTGACGAAAAACAAGTCGGACGAACAAGGCACAAAAGCTCCTCGAAACTATGAACTTTATTCAATAGAAACACAAGAGGAACAGCCCAAAGTTCTCTACCCACGAGAGCTCTGGCCTCTCTTGCTTTTATAGCCAGCCCTCAGGCTAATCAATCCAATCTAGGACTCCTACTCCTAATTGGACTCGTATCCAAACTTACCGTAACTGCTCAGGACTCTCCTATTCGCAGATAGAAGCAATCGTGAGACTTCCAAACACCTTAGGAACGTCCTAAATATTCCTAAAACAACTCAACTTCGTGCCTAGCACGAAATCCTATCATAACCAACTCAAATCTTCCATATTTGAGCCATATCCGACTCAGCCTCAGCCTGAGTACGCAATCCAGCCGGTTGGACCTTTCCGACCAATTCTTTACGTCCACTTCTCTTCATCACTCCATGGAACAATGTTGCCACGTACATGCACTCCTTGCACACGTGCAAACACCTTCCAATGACGTACACGCAACCTTCATATGCACTGCCCTTGATCCAAACATGTTGCGCGACCTCCCTATCAACTGAACCACAGCTCCTCCCGAACTTGGTTGTTGGAACCTCATCTCCTCCCTGAGACTAGTCCAAGGATCCCATCACCAGCCATGTCTTGAACTCAAGCAACACCTGCACATGAATAAACAACCAATTCTTCCAAGCACAAGTCCTCGACTTGACTCACGTTAGTTCCAAAACCACAACACCTTACATGAGCACGTCACATAAGCATGTTGCAAACCATATCAAATGATAACAGCCGTAACCACCAAAACACACCAAAAACTTAGCAAATTAATACTAAGCAAATCTTCCCATAAAGCAAGTTTGAAACATTGCGAGTTAAAAGCAAAAACAAGACGTTGCAGTTCTACGAGTTGAACTTCACGGGAGCTCCCTAAAAACAAGCTCCGGACCTCACAGGAGCTCTCCGGACCTTGCGTCGGACCTTGCCAACACTTGGCGGACCTAACAAAGAACTTGTCGGACCTTGCCACAGAAGAATGTTTTGGCAATATTCAAAACTTTGAATGTTAATGCTAACTTTTATCCTAATTGCCAATGTATTCAGCACACATAGGTCTCACACACCTGACAGAGGCGTGCTCCGCGTCTTCGCGTCTTGGGAAGGCGCGGGCCTTGAATACCTTGTACGGACAAGGTATGGTGTGTCTTTGCGCCTGCTGCCTACCGCGCGGGGGCAGGCAGCGCCGTCCCGCTGGCCACGTGGCGGGCCCGGAGCTCTCCTCTGAGGAGAGGGAGGTCCGGCCCCGCAGGACACATGGAGCCTTTGGAGCTCTCCCCGCGGAGGGGGGAGGTCTGGCTTCTGTCGGACACGTGGCGGGCCCGAAGCTCTCCTTTGTGGAGAGGGAGGTCCGGCCCCGCGGGACACGTGGCGCCTTCGGAGCTCTCCCCGTGGAGGGGGGAGGTCAGGATGCTGCTGGCCACGTGGCGGGCCCGGAGCTCTCCTCTGAGGAGAGGGAGGTCCGGCCCCGCTGGACACGTGGCACCTCCGGAGCTCTCCCTGCGGAGAAGGGCGAGATCCTTAGGCATTTTCCCCTGTGCGCGGGGGTACCCCATATCGTGGGTACCAACAATGGCCCCCGGGCCCATCTCGGGGGAGATAGCGAGCCCGAGGTGGGGCCTCCGTCTCTTCTGTTCCGCGCACTTTCTCTAAGTCCCGCATTGACCGCTGCCGGAGCTCGAACAGTCGCGGGATCATGGGAGCTTGCGCCCACTTGAAGGTTGCTTTTACTGTGTTGGTTCCCAAGGCCGCCACTTCTGCATGTTGCGGCGCTTTCTTCGGGAACCGCCGAAGCACCTTGCCGGGTCGTCTTCTTGGGAGACTGATTCCTTGACCCACCGCTTCAGCTGGACGGCTTGGGTCCACCTGTCATCGGCGCTCGGTCTTGGAGCCGAGGCGATTGCCCGTGCGGTGTATCTTTCTAGTCGCTTTGAATTGTACCTGGAAAGTGCGAAGGGAAGCCGCAACGTCGGTAGGTTCCCCTTATAAGACTTCCAGCACTTGCACCTTCCTTGAGTCCCTGCGACCTTGTCTTCTGCCATGGCTTCTAACCCGCCTTCGGAGGAGGAGCGCGCTCGATTTCCTCCGGCAGCGGCATTTGCACCAAGTCAGGGATCCAGGGAGCCTGCATGTCCTGCCTCTGGGGGTGGCGCCTCCAAGAGGCCTCGGGTTTATCATCCCGACGGGACTCTTCTTGAGCGACGACAGGCTAAAGGTTCCCAGGCGGTACGTCCTCCCTCCTTAGGCGGTGGAGTCTCTGAGGAAACTGTTGATACGTCGAGGAAGGCTTCAAGCGGTGGAGTCTCCAAAGAAACTGCTGAAACGCCGAGGAGGCTTCAGGCAGAGGAGTCTCCAAGGAAACTGCTGAAATGGCGGAGGGGGCTTCAGAAGCATCCTTGATGACAGCGGCCCTTACGCTGGTGGTGGCCGAGGTGATCCCCGCGCTCGGGTCAGAGGAGTCTCCAAGGAAACTGCTGAAGCGCCGAGGGGGACCCCAGGCAGTGGAGTCTCCAAGGAAACTGCAGAAGCAGCGGAGGGGGATTCAGAAGCATCCTTGATGACAGCGACCCTTGCGCTGGTGGTGGCTGAGGTGATCCCCGCACTCGGGTCACAGAGCGAGAGAACACCGCCAGGGCTGAAGTCGGGGACGTGGCCGCTCTTGCAGCTTCTAGGTTCTGGACGTGCCAGGGGAACCCTAGCTCTTTGTTATTATGTTTTTTTTCGAGTCTGTAGTCCAGCCCATGGAGTCATGAATAAATAGACTCTTGTGACCTTTTGTGCCTGTTATGCCTATCTTCTTTTTGGTTTTGCCTGGCCGAGCCCTTAGCCCCGCAAGGTACTCAGAGGCCTTCACTAATCTCGAAGCTCTGCACAGACACCTTCCCCGGGTCCTTATTGTGTTAAGGGCCCCGGAGGTCTCCGGAGCTCGCCCCACGAGGATGGGGGGGTCCGGATCTGCTGGCCACGTGGCGGGCCCGGAGCTCCCCTCTGAGGATGGGTCGAGACCCTCCTCTGCCAGCCACGTGGCGGATCCGGAGCTACCCTCTGAGCAGGGGGGGCTCCGACCCTGCCAGGTACGTGGGGCCTCCGGGCCCCGCCCCTGCGGAGGGGGCGGGGTCCTGATCTCTCGGTTTTGCGCGGTCCGTAGCGGCCCCCTGGTAGGCGTGGCCAACTGCTTTGGTACTCCTACCATACTCCTGCGGGAAGCCAAGGCCTGAGGGTCCTGCACACAAACAAAGGAAACGTAATTCTCCTTGGGGCTCCCCCTTTCCGATCTCATAGTCTTATTTGGCTTACGATCCCGATCCGGTGCACGGTGTTTGGGAATTTTGGTGCGTGACGTGCCGGGGGCTCGGGGCCCCCTGGCCATCGGCCGGTATCTCAAGCTCGACCGCCCCAGGGAGGATAGCAAATGCCAACTAGAGGTGAGAATGGGAAAAAGGGGACTGAGTGTATGGTGAACATACCCAGGAAGTGCGGTCATAAAAATTAATACATAATTTGAATGAGCATAAGGGAAGAGCAAAGTAGGACAGGTTCTTTCCCTATAAATTTCCATAGGAGGAAAACAGGCTAAACATGGAGGCAGCGACCTGCCCCATTAAAAAGGAAGCAAGACTCTACACGCTTAGGGTCGGAACCAGGCCAAGCTGAATGTAGTCCTGGACCGTCCCCTGAGACTTAGCTGCTCCGAGCGCTGTTCCTGGACTCTATGGGATCTATTAGAAAGAAGAAACTGTCCTACTATTGCTCTAAGGGTAGCACTTACGGAGGTGTTCGATGTTCCAGGGGTTCGGGAGCGGATCCCCATCCTTGGTGGAAAGGCGTACGCACCCGGGGCGGCACACTTTTGTGCCTCGGAAGGGACCTTCCCAACTAGGGGAAAGTTTGTGGGTCCCTTTGCGAGAAAGTATGCGCCGCAGCACCAGGTCGCCTTCCTGCAGCTCCCGGACACGCACAGACCTCTGGTGGTAGCGGCGGAGCGGTTGTCTGTACCGTGCGTTACGGAGTGCTGCATGCAATCGGACCTCGTCGACAAGGTCGATGTCTCCACGCCGGAGGTTGTCCTGCGCGGCTTTGTCGTAAGCTCGGACACGGTGAGACTTCATGGTGATCTCTGGGGGAAGCACAGCTTCGGCTCCATACACCATGAAGAAGGGTGTCTCTCCAGTGGCCCGGCTCTGGGATGTCCGGTTAGCCCATAGTGTGCTCGGAACCTCATCCACCCAATTGGCACCATGTTTCTTCAGGCTGGCATAGGTGTGGGTCTTGAGGCCCTGAAGAATCTCGGCGTTGGCCCTCTCGACTTGCCCATTGCTCTTTGGGTGAGCAACAGAGGCATAGCACACCTGGATGCCGAGGTCTTCGCAGTAGTCTTGGAAGGCTGCGCTGTTGAACTGGGTCCCGTTGTCGGTGATTGTCGGTACCTGAGATATGGGGTACCCCCGCGCACAGGGTGAAATGCCTAAGGTGCTCGCCCTTCTCCGCAGGGAGAGCTCCGAAGGCGCCACGCGTCTGGCGGGGCCGGACCTCCCTCTCCTCAGAGGAGAGCTCCGGGCCCGCCACGTGGCATACAGAAGCCGGACCTCCCCCTTCGCGGGAGAGAGGTCCGAAGACGCCACGCGTCCAGCGGGGCCGGACCTCCCTCTCCTCAGAGGTGAGCTCCGGGCCCGCCATGTGGCATACAGAAGCCGGACCTCCCCCTCCGCGGGACAGAGGTCCGAAGGCGCCACGCGTCCAGCGGGGCCGGACCTCCCTCTCCTCAGAGAAGAGCTCCGGACCCGCCACGTGGCTGGAAGAACGGTGCTGCCTGCCCCCGAGCGGTAGGCAGCGGGCGTAAAGGCGCCCCTCACCTTGCCCGTACAAGGTATTCAAGGCCCGCGTCTTCCCAAGATGCGGAAATGCGGAGCACGCGCCTGTCAGGTGCCGTTGTGTCCAGTCGCATCACAGACTGGCGCGCGGTGTCAGAACCTGCCAGGTAATAAACGCCGCGACAAGACATCCCATGGCGCCTGCGCCGTCATCAACCACTATGACTAGTGCGCGGCATGGGCAGGGCGGAAAAAGGAAGACTCAGAAGCCTTCGACCAGAGGCAACCACCGGCGTAACTACAGATACGTTAGATAATAGACAATCTTCCCGGGACCACCTGTCGGGTCCCGGCCCCCCTTGTAAGCCACCCGAGTCTTGGACTATAAAAGGCTCGGGTAGGCGTCGATAGCAAGGGTTCACATTCTGCAACTCATACGCTAGCCATACACTCTCAAGCTGTAACTCACCCCAAGCTCAGGCCCCCGGCCCTGAGCAGCAAGCAATACAGCGAGCTCCATAGCTCGCCGTGGACGTAGGGTTTTACGCTCCGGCGGCCTGAACCACGTAAAACTTCCCATGTCAAGCTCTCACTAACTCGTCCATCCGCGCAAGCTCTCCGCTAGGAACTAGCCCCTGCGAAAAAAGAACCTCCGCGGGCTGCCCAGTGCAGGCCCGGGGGAAGTGTCGATCGCACACTTCGACATTTGGTGCGCCAGGTAGGGGGCTTTTCCCCTAGCGTGACGAGTTTCCGCCGACGAAGATGACCAAGCTCCCTTCAGCGGCAAACTCTCCCCCACCGCATTCATGGCGAACCGTGACCAGCGGGGAGTACATGTCGACGCACTCAGGACGGAGTGTGTCGGCACAAGCGGGTAGCCAGCAGCCGACTCCGGCAACGCCGACTCCGGCTATGCAGGCCCCGACCAGTGTGAGGTCTTCTGCAGCGCTGAGCGTACACCATGGAGGTGCGCTAGCTGCAGCAAGAGCGCTGCTGCGCAATCCACCTGCAGGGGATGCGCCCCATTCAGCGACCCAGCAATGGGTCCGCGAGGTGGACCGCCTCGTCGTCGCCGCCGCGAACCCTCGATTTCGGTGAGGGCGGCGCCCGGGGCAACCGGCTGTGTCGCTGACGCGCACACCCACGGTTGACGAGCTAACGGTGGATTCCAGCTCCTCTAGGCTCCTATCGACGGACCTGCGAAGGGAACTGGAACGGTGCCACTTGGGGCAGGACGCCCGGGTGTACCTCGAGCGACGTTGAGAAAGGCGTCGCAACCATGAGGCAGGCGACAGCATGTCGTCGGCCTCGACGAAACCAGAAGGGCAGGCCTTCGCCATGCGAGCCCCGCCTCAGGCATATGCTGCGCAACATATGCCACCACCATATGCGCCGCAAGTAGTGGCCCCGGCCTACGGTGCAGCCTTGCCCATGCCGGGATACGTGGTGCCAGGTGCGAACCACCTGTTCGCAGCGCCAGTACCTGCAGCAGCAGGTGCAGGATGTGCGGCCCTTGCACCCCACCTTCGCTTCGCAAGGTGGCTGCGCAAGTTTCGCCTGCACTTGTCCGAGAAGTACGACGGAAGCGTCAACCCAGCGGAGTTCCTCCAGATCTACTCCACCGCCGTACTTGCTGCAGGAGGCGATGAGGCTGTCATGGCCAACTACTTTCCCGTCGCCTTGACCGGCCCAGCCCGGTCCTGGCTCATGAATCTACCCCAGGGGTCCATAACCTCCTGGGGTGAGCTCTGCCGGCAGTTCGTCGCCAACTTTGGCAGCTCCTACACCCGTCCCGGCACGGAGCTCGACCTCCACGCCGTCAAACAACAACCTGGGGAGTCGCTGCGCTCTTTCATCCAGCGGTTCTCTCAGGTGCGCAACACCATCCCACATATCCAAAGCGCCTCTGTGGTGGTGGCGTTCCGACAGGGTGTCCGGGACGAGAAAATGCTCGAGAAGCTCGCGACCAGAGAGGTCAGCGACGTCTCGGAGCTCTTTAGCCTGGCGGACAAGTGCGCCAGAGCAGCCGAAGGGCGGAACTGGCACACACTGCCGACCTCCGAGTCAGGAGGGCAGCCCGGGTCCGGTGCTGCTGCCTATGGGGGTGGCAAGAAGACCATGAACCGGGGGAATGGGAAGATGAAGTCACCATTCGCGGCCCCCGTCGCCGCAGCTGCGACAACCAGTGGAGCTCGGGGGCCGCGCCCCGACAAGAGGCAGCGGCAATCACCGGCCCCAGACAGTGGCCAAGGCGGGCTATGCCCCGTGCATGGCACCTGCAACCATACAGCTGCCGAGTGCTGGGAGATCCAGAGGCTCGCAGAGCGCTTCCGCAATGGAAGACAGCAGAGGGCTGAAGCACCGCCCTACCCTCAGAGGGATGGCAAACAGAAGGCCGATGCCCCAGTCAGCGCTGCCCACCAGGTGGGGTTCCAGGAGCCTCAGCGTGTCATAAAGACAGTGTATGACGGTGAGGACTCCAGTTCCGATGGTGACGGGCCAAGGCGTTAGCCAGCTACGGCACGCGTCCGTGCCTCGAACATACCTCTCGGGGGCTGCCTAGGGTCCGTCAACCCCTTGAAGGCCTTGCCAGAAGGGGGGGACGCCTTAGGTCATCCAAGGCGAGCCCGGGTCCACCTACCCCTTGAAGGCCTTAGCCAGAAGGGGAGAACTCCCCGGGGGACCCCGAGAGAAGCCACGCAGGATCTGATCCAGCGTGAAGACAACAACTTCGACAAGACTCGGCTTGCAGGGAACACCCCACAATGCAAGGTCTCGGCTAATGCTCTAAGCACTACCGCCAAAGAACCAAACGCGACGGGGGCCCGCAAGAGGGCAGCCTGGTGAAGTGGCATGCTATATTCCAAGAAGGACCCATAAGCTCTCCCCCAGTAGGGAAGGTCCCTTCCGAATCATGAAAGCTGCCGCCCCAGGTACACATGCCTTTCAACCGAGAGTGAGATCCATTCCCAAAAATCCTTGCCATGGAGCAACACTGTATGTCCTACTTACTGAGCATCGGTAGAACAGGGTTATTCACTTCTGTAATAGACCCCATAGAACTTAGGAACAGAGCTTGGGGTAGCTAAGTCTCAAGGGACGGTACAGGACTACGTCCAGTTTAGCCTGGTTCCGACCCTAAGCGCGTAGAGTCTTGCTTCCCTTATAGACGAGGCGGAACATTGCCCCCACGAACAGCCAGAATTCCACCTATGGGCGCAAATACAGAGACCTGTTCTACTTAGCTCCTTCTCATGCGCTCATTTAAATTATGCATTAATTTTTATGATCGCACTATCTCTGTATGTTCATCATATGTCTAGCTCCCCCTCTCCTGCGCTCATCCATAGTCGGCATTTGCTATCCTCCCGAAGGCGGCTGCGCTTGAGGCACCTGCCGATGGCCGAGTGAGTCTCTCGGGCCTCCCCCAGTCAGGTGTTGCGGTGTCAGTTGGTCACCTCCAGGAAAGGCCAGCGTTGTGCATGGGGGGTCCAGGGTGCGTATCCAGCTTAGCCGGCCCAGAGCCCAAAGCATGCGCATCCTGCTCTCTTGAGGTCCAGGGGAGTACGTCCGCTTTGCCTGGTCATGAACCCAAAGCGCGTGCACTCTGCTTCCCCAGCGCATGGCCCGGTACTAGGGATCGGACGGCCGTACTCGGACCTCGGAGGGAGCCGGAGCTCCAGCGCCTCGTGCACAGAATTGCCCAAGCCCCGTATAGCGGGCCAGGACCATAAGACGGATAAGACTAGGAGATAGGAGGGGAGGACCCCCCGAGGAGAATTACGTTTCCTCTACCTGTGTGCAGGACCTTCAGGTTACGGCAACAGGGACTGCATGAAGCGGGGGGAAAGGAGCTACCAGCTACACCGGCCTGGGACTGGAAGGACCGGGACCCGCCCCTCCAGCAGGGGCGGGGCCCGGGGGCCCCGCGTGTCCAGCAGGCCCGGAACTCTCTCCTTCCTTGAGGAGGGCTCCGGGCTCGCCACGTGGCAGGCAGGAACCGGACCTCCCCCCTCAGCGGGAGGGCTCCGAAAGCCCTACGTGTCCAACATGACCGGAGCTCCCATCTCTTGAGGAGGAGCTCCGAACCCACCACGTGGCCGGCAGATTTGGAGCCCCCCATAGGGCGAGGTTCGGAGACCTCCGGGGGCCCCTAACACGGTTAGGACCCGGAGGGGTGTCTGTGCGAAGCTCCGAGATTGGAAATGACCACTGAGTACCTTGCGGAGCTAAGGACTCAGCCAGGCAAAGCCAAGAAGGAGGGAAAAAGCATCACAGACACAAGTATCCAAGAGAGTCAAATTAAGCAAGGCTCCTTGAGCTGGACTACAGACTCGATAAAAAAGGGAGAAGCAAGTCCTAAGGACCTCCCGGCTCTCGCCGGAACCTTGCGGCTACAAGGGCGGCCACATCCTCGACTTCAGCCCTGGCAGCTTCCTCCCGCTCCGCGGCTGGGCCCTCTCTTGCTGGCTCCAGTGAGAAAGAGGGGTCGCGGCTCTTGAAGCATGCCAGCACATGCGAGACGACCTCTAAAGCTAAGCCGCGGCCCTCAGCTTCAAGCTCGCTGGCGACCACCGAGTCGAGCCTGTCCAGCTTGGCGCCGATCGGCTCCAATGCAGGGATCACCTCTGCCACCTGCAATGCGGGAGTTGCGGCCCTCACCGGACTGAAACCAAGAGGGATCAGGGCGGACCCCGCTCGATCCACGAAGCTTGAGACCGCAAGGGCCTCGGAGGACCGTAGGGCTGAGAGCTCCTCCACCTCGCGGCGGGCCGCCCGCAGAGCCTCCAGGTTCCTCTCGGAGAATTCCTTCTCCTTGGCCGCCAGGGAACTCTCCCAAAGGTGGAGAGTCTCGGCTAGCCGCTCCAACTCAGCAGCCCTGAAGCCGGCAGTCAACTCCCGGTCTAAGACCGCCCGGCGATCATTGGAGACCTGTTCATCCCTCAAGTCAAGGTCTGCCTTCAGAATCTCCAGCTCCTCCATCCGAGGTCGGAGGTCATCCTCGCCCGCAGCCAGCTGCGCGGCGACCCTCTCTGCCTCAGCTGCCACGGAACGCTCCCGCTCCTCAACAGCGAGTTCGCGGCGCTCCAACCGCTGCTGTATTTCCACAGCAGCAGAGAGGCTCTCTTCGGCCCGGGCGTGAGCCTCCAGGGCCTCCCTGTTGATCCGCCGCGACTGGGTGTCCCTGCGGTCAACAGCCCGCTTCATCCGGTCGACGAGCGTTTCCCTGAAGTCGAGCAACTCCCGCCTGGAGTCGAGCTCGCCCTTAACCTTCGCGGTCCTCTCCCGCAAAAGGTTCCCCCAGGTGAGGAGGCGGTCCCGTTCAACCGTATACTCCTCCCGCTCGCGCCCTAGTGCAGCCAAGACCTGCCGGACGCTCGACTCGGCAAGCGCGAAGGCGTCCGCCAGAGGCAATGGAGCAACAGAGGCTGGGGCAGTCCCTCCGACCTCCTCCATTACCTCGTCCTCAGGAAGAGCCGACGCGCCAGCCGCCGAGACGAGACGCCGATCAGGAGAAGCTGGCTCCGCGGCGCTGGCAGCCAGGCCAGCCGGGCTCTTTTCAGCTTCTGGCTCCTTGACCTGAGGAGAGGGACGAGCCGGGGAAGACGGTGCTGAAGAAGAAGCCAGGCCGCCTAGTGCAGGATCAACCTGTGCTGGCTCGGGGGCCGCGGTGGCCGTTTCGGCAGGAAGAGACGGCGCCGCCGCGGAGTCCGGGCACACCAGAACAGGAGAAGTCCGCGCTGGCCAGGGGGCCGCAGCAGTTGCCCCTGGCTCCGAGCGCATCGGCACAGATTCCCTGCAAGACGGGGAAGGCCGGGAAGCGCGGACACTCCAGCGGGCTCTAAACCCCGACTTCCGAGCCGGGGTAGGATTTCCAGAGCCCGCTACCGTCTCCGACGACCGCTCCGCAGTCGCTTGGACTGGCGGAACAGGGGACGCCACAGAGGCTTCCCCCAGCACATCAGCCCGGGGCCTCTTCGAGTCGCCACCGGAGGGAGTGTCAGGCACCCCAGAATCCCGACTTGGCACCGGCGCCGTTGCTGGAGGAGATCGAGCGCGTTTCTTCTCTGGCAGCGGGTTGGAAGCCATGGCAAGGGAGAGCTCAAAGGCAAGAAAGCAAAAGCGCAAGAGTCCAAGAAGAAACGTAGAGAAGTGCGAAGGGAAGCTACAATGTGGGTGAGACCCCCTCTAAAAAGCTTCCCGGTGCAGTTCCAAGCGATTCGGAACTCTTCGAATACCCCGCACCCGCAACTGCTTCGGTTCCTAGACCGAGTGCCGATGACGGGTGGGCCCAAGCCGCTTAACTGGAGCGGTGGGGGCAAGGAGTCAGTCTCCTAAGAAGATGAGCCGGCAAGGCCCTTCGGCGGTTCCCGAAGAAAGCGCCGCAACGTGCAGAAGTGGCAGCCTTGGGAACCGCCGCAGTAAAAGCAATCATCAAGTGAGCGCACGCTCTCACGACCCCGCGGCCGTTTGTGCTCCGGCAGCGGCCAAGTCGGGACTTAGAGAAAGTGCGCGGATCGGAAGAGACGGAGGTCCCACCTTGGGCTCGCTATCTCCCCCAAGATGGGCCCGGGGGCCACTGTCGGTACCTGAGATATGGGGTACCCCCGCGCAGAGGGTAAAATGCCTAAGGTGCTCGCCCTTCTCCGCAGGGAGAGCTCCGAAGGCGCCACGCGTCTGGCGGGGCCGTACCTCCCTCTCCTCAGAGGAGAGCTCCGGGCCCGCCACGTGGCATACAGAAGCCGGACCTCCCCCTCCACGGGAGAGAGGTCCGAAGACGCCACGCGTCCAGCGGGGCCGGACCTCCCTCTCCTCAGAGGTGAGCTCCGGGCCCGCCACGTGGCATACAGAAGCCGGACCTCCCCCTCCGCGGGAGAGAGGTCCGAAGGCGCCATGCGTCCAGCGGGACCGGACCTCCCTCTCCTCAGAGAAGAGCTCCGGACCCGCCACGTGGCTGGAAGAACGGTGCTGCCTGCCCCCGAGCGGTAGGCAGCGGGCGTAAAGGCGCCCCTCACCTTGCCCGTACAAGGTATTCAAGGCCCGCGTCTTTCCAAGACGCGGAAACGCGGAGCACGCATCTGTCAGGTGCCGTTGCGTCCAGTCGCATCACAGACTGGCGCGCGGTGTCAGAACCTGCCAGGTAATAAACGCCGCGACAAGACATCCCATGCCGCCTGCGCCGTCATCAACCACTATGACTAGTGCGCGGCATGGGCAGGGCGGAAAAAGGAAGACTCAGAAGCCTTCGACCAGAGGCAACCACCGGCGTAACTACAGATACGGTAGATAATAGACAATCTTCCCGGGACCACCTGTCGGGTCCCGGCTCCCCTTGTAAGCCACCCGAGTCTTGGACTATAAAAGGCTCGGGTAGGCGTCGATAGCAAGGGTTCGCATTCTGCAACTCATACGCTAGCCATACACTCTCAAGCTGTAACTCACCCCCAAGCGCAGGCCCCCGGCCCTGAGCAGCAAGCAATACAGCGAGCTCCATAGCTCGCCGTGGACGTAGGGTTTTACGCTCCGGCGGCCTGAACCACGTAAAACTTCCCGTGTCAAGCTCTCACTAACTCGTCCATCCGCGCAAGCTCTCCGCTAGGAACTAGCCCCTCTGAAAAAAAACCTCCGTGGGCTGCCCAGTGCAGGCCCGGGGGAAGTGTCGATCGCACACTTTGACAGTGATGATTCTGTTCGGGACCCCGAACCGGCAGACAATCGACTTGATGAACTTTACTGCGGATTGCTTGTTGATGGTGATGACTGGTGTGGCTTCCGGCCACTTGGTGAACTTGTCGATGGTGACATAGAGGTACCGGAATCCCCCGACGGCTCTGGGGAATGGTCCCAGGATGTCAAACCCCCATACGGCAAACGGCCATGAGGGCGGGATCATCTGTACCGCCTAAGCCAGTGTATGGATCTGCTTGGCTTGGAACTGGCACGCCTTGCAGCTCTCGACCAGCTTGACGGCATCCTGGAGTGCTGTCGGCCAGTAGAAGTTGTGGTCGACACTTCCCCCGGACCTGCTCTGGGCAGCCCGCGGAGGTTCTTTTTTGGAGGGGCTAGTCGCTTGCGGAGAGCTTAAGCATAGGGACGAGTGAGGGAGGAGCTTGACACGGCGAGTTTTACGTGGTTCGGGCCGCCGGAGCGTAAAACCCTACGTCCACGGTGAGCAGAGGTGCTCGCTGTATTGCCTGTTTGCTCAGAACCGGAGTCCTGAGCTTGAGGATGAGTTATGCCTAGGGTGGAGTTGCTGGAGTGCGAGCCCTTACTAACATTGCCTACCCGAGCCTTTTGTAGTCCAAGGCTCGTGTGGCTTACAAGGGGGGCCCGGGACCCGACAGGTGGTCCCGGGGAGATTTCCTGCCGACTATCGTATCCGCAATTATGTTGGTGGTTGCCTCTGGCAAAGGCTTCCGAGCCTTCGTTCTGCCGCCCTGCCCATGCCGCAAGCTAGCCGTAGTGATTGATGACGGCGGGGGCGGCAGGGGGTGTCTCCTCGCTGTGTTTATTGGCTGGCAGGCTCTGACACGGCGCGCCAGTCTGTGATATGACTGGGCGCAACGGCACCTGACAGAGGCGTGCTCCGCGTCTTGGGAAGGCGTGGGTCTTGAATGCTTTGTACGGTAAAGGCATGGCGCATATTTACTCCTGCTGCCTACCGCGCCGGGTGGCAGCACTGCTCTGCTGGCCACGTGTCAGACCCGGAGCGCTCCTCTGAGGAGAGGGGGGCTCCGGCTCCGCTTGACACGTGGAGCCTTCGGAGCTCACCCCCGCGGAGGGGGCGAGGTCCGGTCTTCCGGGCCACGTGGCAGGCCCGGAGCTATCCTTTGAGGAGAGGAGAGCCCCGGCCCTGCTGGACACGTGGCGCCTTTGCAGCTCGCCCTTGCGGAGGGGGTGAGGTCCGGCCTCTTGGGCCACGTGGCAGGCTCGGAGCTATCCTCCGTGGGGAGGGGAGCTCCTGCTGGACACGTGGCGCCTTCAAACCTCGCCCCTGCAGAGGGAGTGAGGTCCTTAGGAAGTTTTACACTGTGCACGGGGGTACCCGGTATTGAGGGTACCGACAGTGGTCCCCGGGCTTACCTCGGGGGAGGTAACGAGCCCGAGGTGGGGCCTTCTCCTACCCGCGCACTTTCTTGTATTGAGTACTCCCTGTGCTGGCACGGTCTTGACGGCTTCGTAGTTCAGCCTCTGAGGAGAGGGTGAAGCCTGGCATCGGAGCTCTGCCCTTGTGAAAGGCGGAGGTCCGGCCTCGGAGCTCGCCTCTGAGAAGAGGGGTGGTCCGGGGAGTCATCGGAGCTCAGGCCCACGAAGGGCGTGAGGTCCAGCATCAGGGCTCGCCTTTGAAAGGAGGGCGAGGGCTGGCGTCGGAGCTCGGCCCAGCTGTGGGGGCGGAGGTCCGGAAGTCATCGGAGCTCAGGCCCACGAAGGGCGTGAGGTCCGGCATCAGGGCTCGCCTCTGAAAGGAGGGCGACGGCTGGCATCGGAGCTCAGCCCAGCTGCGGGGGCAGAGGTCCGGAGGTCATCGGAGCTCAGGCCAGCGAAAGGCGTGAGGTCTGGCATCAGCGCTCGCCTCTGAAAGGAGGGCGAGGGCTGGCATCGGAGCTCGGCCCAGCTGCGGGGGCGGAGGTACGGAGGTCATCGGAGCTCAGGCCAGCGAAGGGCGTGAGGTCCGGCATTAGCGCCCGCCTCTGAAAGGAGGGCAAGGGCTGTCCTCGGACCTCGGCCCAGCTGTGGGGGGCGGAGGTCCGGAAGTCATCGGAGCTCAGGCCAGCGAAGGGTGTGAGGTCCGGAAGTCATCGGAGCTCAGGCCGGCGAAGGGCGTGAGGTCCGGAGGTCATCGGAGCTCAGGCCAGCGAAGGGCGTGAGGTCCGGAAGTCATCGGAGCTCAGGCCAGTGAAGGGCGTGAGGTCCGGCATCAGCGCTCGCCTCTGAAAAGGGGCGAGGGCTGGCCTCGGAGCTCGGCCCAGCTTTGGGGGGCAGAGGTCCGGAAGTCATCGGTGCTAAGGCCAGCGAAGGGCGTGAGGTCCGGAGGTCATCGGAGCTCAGGCCAGCGAAGGGCGTGAGGTCCTGAAGTCATCGAAGCTTAGGCCAGCGAAGGGCGTGGGGTCCGGCATCAGCGCTCGCCTCTGAATGGAGGGCGAGGGCTGGCCTCGGAGCTCGGCCAAGCTGTGGGGGGCGGAGTCCGGTACTGCTCAGAAGTCCTCCCTTTCCTGTCCCTTAGTCTCATTTGGCCTACTGTCCCGGGCCAGAATACGGGGCTTGGGTAATCCAGTGCACTTGGTCCCGGTGGTCTGTGACACGACCCCATTTGGTCCTGTCGAGCCAGGATCACGCTGAGGGGTGCTGCGTTGCACAGCACCGTATAACACACGTCAAAGATGCAAAGCGGAAGCGGAAGTTTTATTACATAAACAAGTTTATGAACATGTTTACATCAAAATAAGTTCAGTCTACACTCGCGGGCGTAGACTAAGCATCAAGTGCACGTTCAGCCCTCGAACGTGTCCTTGCTAGCACACACGCACACTAACTCTGCGGCGTGCACGACTCCCACTCGACGGGGTTCCCCTCCTGGGGTTCCGTCTCCTCTTCGGGAGTCCCTTCCTCATAGAACCCTGCAAAAGCTTCAAACACAAGCAGTGAGCACGAAGGCTCAGCAAGTCTGACCCGTCTCACCTAAACATGGAACTTCTACATGAGGGTAATGGGTTGCATGAGGTAAAAATCATTTGCAAGGACTCGCCTAATTAGTAGAACCTTACTTTCAAGTTTTAGCAGCAGGTTGTGGAGAACCTTACGCTAAGGCACATGAGAGAGCCGCAATCAAACAAGAAACGCATTTCTCTCATGTACTTTGCCCAAAGTTGAAAAGAACTTTAATTAGCTCTAAGCTACAGCATATCATTAACAATCAATGTCCAGCTTTCAATCAGCAACATTTTAACATGTAACTAGCCTGTTCTTTCTACGTCACGGTACAGTGAACAAGTGGTACTCACTGACCGCGAGGGACGGCGATTATAATCGATTTACACCTGCAGGGTTACCCGAACAACCCGTCACGTACGCCCGTACTCGATGTTGCCTACAACAACCATCACGGACGCCGTACGCGACTACCTTTCACCCGTTAGCCAACTATTGAACCGGTCCCATCGTCCCGAGCAAGAGGTCTCTGCACGCGCATCTCCGTGCCGCCAGCCGATTTACACCTCGAGCTCTCAACCTACCCTATGAACGACGGGCAATGCCTCAATACCCGGCTACCCGAGTTACATCAGTTTCCCGGTTCCCATATAGCCGGTAGGTCTTCGGTACTGTTCTAGCTTGTTCAACAGGCCCGCACACGGCTCGGTCCTCAATCGACACAAGCGGAGCTACAGCACACAGGCCCCAAAGTCCTGCTGCCCTTACTCTCCGCTCGGTCTCATTTTCTTGCCATGTGTATCATGTGCTATCTCTACCCGAGCAATGTGCCTATAGCCTATTCTCGCGAGTAGTTCCAACTACTCGACTTGTACCGAATCCTACTCTATCCTAGCAATGCAGTGGCTAACAAGGTTTTCAATCCTAAACCCAACCCATGGTTTTCTTGGCTGTGCAGTTGGGTTTTCAATCAAGACTTTAATGCAAAGAACAATATTCAAAGATGTGCTCAAAACAATAAACATTTGTAAAAAGGTTAATGCAAACCGGGGCTTGCCTTGCTGCTCTTGGTCGTAGGCTAGCTGTTCCTCCGGAGTAACGAAGTCTAGGACTTCGGGTTCCTCCTCGACCTTAGCGACTACATGATGAGAGCAATATGTATCAATTTAAATGCATTTGTATTAGCTTTGAAGTTGTGAAGTCTATAACCTTTGCTAGACAGACCTAATGACTTTGAAACTTTTACTGTGGCTTGGTTACAACCTAAACAGAAACATGGTCAAGTTTTAGTTGCAGCAAAGCTCATTTGAACCCTCCACAAATAATTGTGTCCTTGACCTTAATTAAAGGCTTTTAGGGTGTTCTAAGTATTTTCATGAAACAAACTATGACTTTCTGAAAACTAGATTTTCAGAGGGTTCTAATGGAGTTGGTCTCACTTAATTTGGAAGTCTCTAACTAAAGATATGAGCTGAACAATTTCAGAGAAAATTCTGAAAATGTTTCTGAATATTTTCTATTTTCTCTGGAACAGTTTCACTAATCACACCATTAGGTGGATTAAATGAGATCAAATGGATCTGAAATTTTTATGGTAGTTCAAGGATATTTTGGTGAACATCTCAGCAAAATTTCAGGATTTTCCTCCAAAGGATTCTCTAGTTAAAATTCCTAACAGTTTAAATTTTAAGGAATTAATTCTGGAGAATTAAGGAATTTCATGAAGTGAAACTTGATTTTCTGGAAATTACTCAGAGACCTGAATCCAGCAAAATTTGGTTCACTCAATTTGGAGCTTTCTAGCCAAAGTTATAAGGATTTGAAGTTTGAAGGAAATCTGAAAATCGGGGAAAAGTTTAAACTCGCGCGTGGGCCCAGGGAACACGCGTCGCACGCCTAGGCGATGGCACACCGCGGCCCACAAGGATTTTGCGCGCCAGCACACCCGATCCCGGCCGCAGCCGGATCCCGATTCAAAATATCAGCCGCTGACAGCTGGGGTCCACCCCCTTCTTCAACCTCGCGACACCCGCGCCCCGCCGCCGAGGGACCTCGCCGGAGGGCTCGCCGCCGGCTGCTGTACAGCTCCAAACTTCTTGATTCTGGCCGCCCCTGCCTACTTTTACTTGAGGAACAGGATCCGAGGGTCAGCTGCTCATGACAACGGCCGGAGCATGGTCGGCGACGAGCCGCCATATCGGAATGACTTCGGCCATGTCGGCTGACTCCCCTGGTACCTCAGCTACTTGGGAAATCGGTCGGGGAGCATCAGTGGACCTCAGAGAAGGTCGACATGAGCTCGAGGCAGCTCGGGGAAGGCCCGAAATAGGTCCTCACCGTGCGCCCGATACCCCCCGTTCGTTCCGCCATTAGTAGACCTTAAATTATGCCGGGCACAGAGGTTCTCCGGCCCAGAGTTGTGAAGGCAACTTGTGCGTTACCGTGTCTAGCTCGTGTGGGAGTGGCCTGAGGCCCTCTAATCCTTTCTAGAGCACGAATTAAACAGAATCGTACCCGAAGGTCGTTCTGCACACAGAAAGGGGAAAAGTGGAAATTCGCCGCCGGTGAGCAACCACTCGAGCTGTGGCTCGGGGATGAGCAGCACCGGTCACCCGCGCGTCCAAGGGTGCCTTGGCTCGGGCGTGACAACGCCCAGGTTGGGCTGTCCACGAGAGCCCGAGGTGCGGCTGTTCCAAGTTCCGAGTTTGATCTTTCGGCACAGCCGATATCAATCGGTTTCAACCGAATTCTAGCAATGGGGAGGATGGAGGAAGGTCTATAGTACCTTGCTGGGACTCTGGAGTGGAAGGAGGGAGCTGCGATCGGCGTCCTCCGATCAAGTCCGAACTGCGGAAACTTTCGGCCGGTGCTGGGTTCTTGCGGGAAAACACGTCGGTACCTCGGCCGAGGAGGGGGGCAGGCGCCTTAAGAAGGCTCTGCACCGCCTCATGCCCGCGCGTGGGCAAGCAGCTGGTGGCGCGGTGGCTGGCCTCGGTGGCGATCACCGCTGCGGCTCGGCGACCCGAGTGAAAAGTCTCAGTCGGTTTGTGTTGAAGTAGAGGCTGACATGTGGGTCCCACCCTTCCTTTTAACCTCTGAAATTTACTTCTAATCACTGTTGTAAACAGTGAACCCCATACTACCCTTGGCAATTCAAATTATTCCCCCATGAGCCATTTTAATTGATCAAAGTTCAAATGAGGTTTGGTTTGAATGAATTTCAGCACAAGTTCAGTTTGAAATTCAAATAAAGTTTGAATTTCTCCCACTTAGCTCATGTCAAGATCAACTCCAAATGGAGTGAAAATTGGTGTGTGAGCTCACAAAAATGTGCTGAGTAAGAATATGCCCCTCACTTTCAAATTCATGGTATAAAAACAGTTTGGATTTGAATATGTTTTCAAACTGCCCCCTTCCTATCTATACCCAAGATGACCTCAAAAAGGTTTTGAATTTGGGTGAAACTTGGCATGGACATCCTTAGCAAAGTGTAGGAGTTTTTCCTATGTCCAGCCCATCTATATCACATGTAGGAAATACCACTTTTGCAATGTGTAAGTTTGTTCCCTAATGAGCATGTTGATAATTGTTACTGCTCTTCATTTGTGTTCATCATTCTTCCTCAAATGAGGTGTGTGGTGTGGGGATGAACACTACAAATAGGTGTCAAAAACTGAGGCCCTTACATTCCTCCCCCCTTAAAAGAATCTCGTCCCGAGATTATAAGGTGAAAATGAGAGAGAGGACGGTGGAAAATTACCGGATATGCGACGTGAGAAAGTCGGGGTAGTTAGTGCGAAGGAATTCTTCGCTCTCCCATGTCGCCTCGTCCATGGAGTGATTACTCCACAGAACCTTGTAGAACCACAACGTACGGTTGCGTGTGGTTCGGGCCTTCTCATCAATAATCTGCACCAGTTCCTCCCGATAGGTGAGATCCGGTTGCAGTTCTTCAATGTCTTCCAGCTGAACGGTAGTTGATAGCTTGAGACACTTCCTCAGCTGGGAAATGTGAAAGACACCGTGCACACCGGAAAGTGCTTCTGGTAATCTCAGCCGGTATGCCACCGATCCACATCTTTCGGTAATTTGGAATGGACCGATGAATCGGGGTGCCAACTTTCCTCTCACCCCAAATCTGTTTACGCCCTTCATTGGAGACACTCGTAGGTATACGTGATCTCCAACTTCGAATTGTAATGGGCGCCTTCTCCGGTCCGCATACTGTTTCTGTCGGGATTGAGCGGCTCTTAGGTTCGCTTGAATCAGTCGAACCTTTTCTTCCGCGTTGTTGACAAGGTCAATCCAGAAGGTAACCCTTTCGCCAGACTCACACCAATTCAATGGTGTGCGGCATTTTCTCCCGCATAGCGCCTCGTAGGGCGCCATCTTGATGCTGGCTTGGTACCCATTGTTGTACGAGAACTCGGCTAACGGCAATTGATCATCCCAATTCTTGCCGTGGTCGATAGCGCAAGCTCGTAGCATGTCTTCTAGAATCTGATTTACCCGTTCGGTTTGTCCATCCGTCTGCGGGTGGTAGGCTGAACTACGGATCAGCTTCGTCCCCAAGGCAGCGTGCAGCTGCTCCCAAAAACGGGACACAAATAAAGTGCCCCGGTCCGATATGATGGTACGGGGTACGCCGTATAAGCATAGGATCCGTGAGATGTACAGTTCAGCGTACTTCTTGGCGTTGTAGTTGGTGTTGACCGGGATGAAATGGGCAACTTTGGTGAGTCGATCGACGATCACCCACACAGAATCATGTTTCTGTAAGGTGGTGGGTAAACCGACGACGAAATCCATGCTCACGTCCTCCCACTTCCAGGCAGGAATGCCCAGTGGTTGCAGCAGTCCCGGTTTCCGCATGTGGTCTGCCTTCACCCTTCGACAAGTATCACACTCGGACACGTATTTTGCAGTCTCTCGCTTCATCCGTGTCCACCAAAACTTTCTTCTGAGTTCTTGATACATTTTGTTGCTGCCGGGGTGAATAGAAAATTTTGATAAGTGAGCCTCATCAAAGATTTTCTTCCGTAGCTCCGGGTTTCGGGGTACGACAATCCGGTCCTTGAACCATAGGACGCCGTCTCCGTCCTTCCGGAAACATTTCAACTCCCCACTGTCTACACGTCTCCGCAAATGTGACATGCCCTTGTCATTCTTCTGGGCTGCCGCTATCTCTTCACGGATGGTGGGGACCAAAGCTAGGTTGTAGAGAGCTCCGTGTGGAATCACATGTAGTGGTGGTTCGCTCTCTTCCAACGGTGTGATGGTCAGATTATTGACGTGTGACTTGCGGCTTAGCGCGTCCGCCACAACGTTCGCCTTGCCCGGATGATAATGGATCTCTATCTCGTAATCCTTTATCAGTTCTAACCATCTTCGTTGCCTCATGTTCAGCTCCTTTCTGAGTGAATATGTACTTGAGGCTTTTGTGGTCGGTATATAAATGTACGAGGTTACCGAGTAGGTAGTGCCTCCACATCTTCAGTGCAAGTACCACGGCAGCGAGCTCCAAGTCGTGAGTTGGATAATTTTGCTCATGGTTCCTAAGCTGCCGTGATCCATACGCGACCACTCTTCGGTCTTGCATCAGCACACATCCGAGCCCAATGCCGGATGCATCGCAGTACACATCGAACGGTTTTGTTGTGTCTGGCTGCGCCAAAACCGGTGCTGATGTCAGGTGCTTGACTAAAGCCTTGAATGCTGCTTCACATGCTGGACTCCAAACATATTTGGTAGCCTTCTTCAGCAGCTCTGTCATTGGCTTGGCAATCTTCGAGAAGTTCGGAATGAACCTCCGATAATATCCCGCGAGTCCGAGGAAACTTCGTACCTCATGAACCGTCCTCGGGGATTTCCAATTCAGCACTTGAGTGATCTTGCTCGGGTCCACAGCGATACCCTCCGCTGAGATGATATGCCCGAGGAAAGGCACTTGCGATATCCAAAACTCGCATTTGCTGAATTTGGCGTATAACTTGTGATCCCGCAGCCGTTGCAAGACTATACGCAGATGTTTCTTGTGATCTTCCTCCGACTTGGAATATACCAGGATGTCGTCGATGAAGACCACGACAAACTTGTCCAGCTCCGGCATAAACACCGAGTTCATTAAGTACATGAAGTGAGCTGGAGCATTGGTGAGGCCAAAGGACATGACCAGGTACTCATAAAGTCCGTACCTTGTCGAGAAAGCTGTCTTTGGAATGTCCTCCGCCCTTATCTTAATCTGATGGTACCCGGATCTTAAATCCATCTTGGAAAAGATCTTTGCTTCGACCAACTGATCAAACAACATGTCGATCCGTGGCAACGGGTACTTGTTCTTGATGCTTACGGCATTTAATGGACGGTAGTCCACGCAAAGCCGCAACGTCTCATCCTTCTTTTTGACAAATAATGCCGAACAGCCCCATGGGGAGGAGCTCGGCCTAATAAAACCCTTTTCCAGAAGGTCCGTGAGCTGAGTCTTCAGTTCAGCCAATTCCTTGGGCGCCATCTTGTACGGCCTTCGGGATATTGGCATGGTCCCCGGTGCGAGTTCAATCTTGAACTCCACCTCTCTATCGGGTGGCATCCCCGGCAAATCGTCCGGGAATACATCAGGGAACTCTCGGACCACTGGAATATCTTCCAATCTGATTGTTGTGGCTTGATAGACACTTGGAAGTTTTATTTCTGTACTGTCCAGAAATAATGAGTGAGAACCATGCACTTCTGAGTTTAGGTGCACGACTCGAAGGACGGTGTCTAAAACAGCGCCGTGGCGGTTTAACCACGACATCCCTAGGATGACATCGACCTTCTGTCCCTCTAAGATAATGAGAGACGTGGGGTACACTCTACCCGCTAAGCATAATGGTGCTTTGGAGACCATTACGCTTGCTGAAATCTTCCCACCCGGTGAACAAATTAGATATGGACTATCGGTGGGTAGTATTGGCAAGCTGTGTTTAGCAATGAAAGCTTGGCTAATAAAATTATGCGTGGCGCCTGAATCAAATAGTACTATAGCGGGATGCTGGTGGAGTTGGAACATACCCGCAAGGATTGGCTCGCCCTCCGGCACGTCCTCAATGGCAAGCTGGTGGACAGTGCCGGGCCTGGGGTTTGCCCGCCGCGCATTAGTAGGGTTCCGGGGTTGATTCCTCCCCGGAAACTGTGGTGCCACTCCGCCGCCTTGCCTCTCCGGGCAACTGCTCGTGAAGTGTCCTGGATGACCACACTTGTAACATGTGGCCGCTGCTGGTGGAGTACTCGGGGGACGAAAGCCCGGCATGCGTTGCGGAGGTGCAAACGCACGCGGCATCGCCCGCTGCTGCTGCTGTTGTTGCGGTGGTACTGGCAGTGCCGGCCGGAATGCCGGTGAAGAGTACGGCCGACCGCGGAACGGCATCGACCGCTGTGGTGGCTGCCAGCGTGGACCTGATGGTGGGCGATTCACCATCCGAAACTTCTGAGAAGGACTGCCTCCTTCTCCGCTGCTCTGCGGCGCGCTTCGCTTTCGCTCTGCCGCCGCCAACTCCTTGCCGGAGTCCTCCTGAACAATCGCAGCATCAATTATGTCGTTGAGGCTGCCGCGATTGAACATCGCCAGCTTGTCCTTCAGGAGCGGGTTAAGCCCCTGGTAAAAGTGGTCCCGCCGCTTCTCGTCCGTATCTGCGTGATACGACACGTAGAGCGCGAGATCGTTGAACGCCCTGGAATATTCCAGCGCGTTCCGGTTCCCTTGTTGCAGGTGTAGGAACTCCTGCGTCTTCCTCTTCATCAAACCAGGCGGTATATGATAGGCCCTGAAGGCCGTCCGGAACTCCGCCCAGGTCATCACTCGGTCGGTGGGCTGGGAAGCACAGAAGTTGGCCCACCACGCGCTCGCAGATCCTTGGAGCTGCTGGACCGCGAACTGAGTCTTGCGCTGCTCGCTAATTTGGAGCAGCCCGAACTTCATCTCTATGGCGCGGAGCCAGTTGTCCGCGTCAAGCGGTTCATCCGCCCTTGAGAATACAGGGGGATGAGTCGCCAGGAAGTCGGAGTAGGAGCTCTGTTGGCGCTCCTCACGATCTTGACGTCTCTCTGGGCGAGACGTATTCGCAATTAACGTTTGCAGCAGCTCTGTGTGCTGCTGATGTGAACCCGCCATTGCCGCGACAATGTCGGCCAATGTAACCGTTGGCAGTGGCGGTGGCGGTGTTTGCTGTTGCTGTTGCTGCTGCTGTCCCGAGGAGTCCTCGGGAGGCGGTTGGGAGGTCTCTCCCCCTTGGCTAGTACCTCCAACATCAGGGTTGGCACGAGTACGCGTCATTCTGAAATTCAACACAGCAGCAATTAGCACATGTCTTACTCAAAATTCCATAAACCGCAGTAGGTATTGAAGCGACGCACGATTACTTGCACAACATTCACATATATTGATAAAGCATAAACTTTATACAAGATACGTTATTCTCGGATCTCCGAGAAGTCGTGCTCATGTCGTCACTACCTATACATGTGCTACTGTTTACACGACATGTCACCGATTACAAAAGTTGGGTTACGCTACCCTGGCTGCCCTACTTGCCAACCGTAACCCCCTACTCGGAGTAGAACTCGACCTCCTGTGGGTCGTCCTCCTCCGGTACCTCTGCTGGTGGCTCGGGGTCTACCACCTCTTCTCCCATTCCGGGTTCTCCCATTGCTGGAAGACCCAAGACCACCGGTATGCCTAACACCGGGGGCACGAGGTCCTGCAATGCATGCACCTCGTCCATAGCCTGGTTGTAGTCCTCTTCCCAGCCTTGTCCTTCCTCAATAGCGTCGTCCCGCTCTTGAGCAAGGTCCTCATTCTGCTGGGTTAGGGTCTGCACCAGCTCTTGCAACGCCGCGATGTCAACACGGCTCTTCTTCTTTGCCTTCTTCAGACGACGCAACTGATTGTGTTGTTCATTCAGTCGCTTGATCGTCGGAAGGAGCACATTGCGGAGTGCGCTGTGAGCACCCTCGAATTGATCTCCACGGCTTGTGCTCTCCTTGAGCTTGGTGGCGAGATGCTCCGTATGAACAGCTTGGCTGTCCATCACAGCGTTTCCCGCCCTCATTTGGAGGCTGAGGTTTGCCTCCGCGGGGTTGTACCTTGGGCAACTCGGGTCTGTTGCCTCCAGGTACCTTTCTTCCCACACATGCTGAGCTCGCCCCTCCACCGGAACGAGTGCGTATGGTGTGCCCTCCATAGCCTGCACGTGTAGTTGGCAGAAAAGTGACATAGTGTCACGGGCTGCCACTTGCCACATCCCTTCCGGTTGTCTTCCTCTCACCGTGACGGTGAATGGCACCCAACCGGGTGGCGTAGGTCCTGCAGGAACCTCGACATGGATCGTCCACGTCTTGTTCCCCTCTTCGCCTTCTTCCTTGGCGAAGTATTGCGGCATCTGGTTGTACCCGAAATATTGGAGCATTTGCCACAATGCTTCCGGGTAGCCGCTACGGTCAGAGCAGTGGGAAACTACCCACCCATTCTCCAACCGTTTATCTGCTGCCATCTGTAAAAATATATTTGAGAAATGTCAAATATTTATTTGAACAGTAAACCATTGAGTTATAACATAAGATATGTCAGTGAACCCATAACACTTGGAAACATAGTTCAAATTTTTAAACAAATTTGACTGCTGATCTGCTGTTGCCATGACAGCCCTGACCAGTTTCCATATCAATCTGATTTAGGTCAGGTTAAAAGCAAAACCAGTCCTGGAGCTCAACATCAAAGTTAACGTTAACTTCAATAGCTTTCCAGAAAGTATTTGGTTGGCCTAAGATCTGTCCTGGTTCAAAAGTTATGAGATGTCAAAGTTAACAGAATTTCTGGAAACAATTGGACAGCACCTCCCTGCCTTAGGTACTGATTTGATCCAAGAATCCCAGTTAATTCTGTTCCTAATCTGACAAAACTTTCTGTTACAAAGTTGTAACCCATCTCATAAGATTTCCAGAACTACCTCATTTCCTATTTTTGGATTTTTAAGCAGGAAGTTATGCTTAATTTTACAGAGAGTCTACAGAGAGTCTTTACTCTGTCCTGTTTTCTGGACAGTTTCAACTCTACTGCATTTTTCGAGTGGTTAAGGGATGAAACACCTCTGGAACTCAACAAAAAAAGTCGTAAAGCTCTTCCAACGCTTTCCAGAAATGTATCATACGACCCCATCCTCGAAAGAACTCAACCTCTAACCTCTGATTAACTTCAGCCTTGATTCAGCTGAAAACAGAGTGCTCTGTCCTTAACATCCTATAAGTTGAAAGCTTGTTAACTTTGAATATCCTATTCAAGGGAAGGAGTTACATCAAGTTTTACTACTTTGGATTAAAACCTTCCAGTTTTTACAATGAAGTTGTTTATTTAGTTGGATGTGACGTCGAGGCGTCACCAGATTATGTCGGTACTACGTCCTCACAAAGGAAAAACCTATACCGGACTTAGCCGGCTTCGTTAGTTCAGTGGCACTACTCGTCACTCGCACACGGATGCTACACGTCTACCGTTTCGTGGTAAGGCTACCTGCAGAAATTCAACCAATCATCAGACTCGGCTGCACACCGAGCCTGGAATCCATACGGTTTGTACACCCGGCCGTCATCACTCGCCCGGATGTTCTCAAGCCAAACACGCCTTGAGTTGCGTGTTCACGTTTCAGACCACGTGACGGGGTCTCCCATGTTGCACCACGCACGCCAGGGACAGACGTTGCTCGAATACCCCAAACGACATTAAGAGTCGTAGAGGATATCAAAGCGGGTCGGGTTACCTGCCACCCGTGGGGCTCCACCCTTCAGCTTGTGCGCACTGGTGGACAGCGCTTACGTGCACCCCCCAAGACATGAACATCTCGAGATGCACGATTTTCCGACATAACAAATAGGTTAATAAGCCACTTTCTATATACTAATAACATCCTTATACGGGCTACTAACTCGTTCCTCACTGGATTTTTGAAAAAGAAGACCTTTGTACTGTGTTAAACCTCAAGCGAGCTCTGATACCACGCTGACACGACCCCATTTGGTCCTGTCGAGCCAGGATCACGCTGAGGGGTGCTGCGTTGCACAGCACCGTATAACACACGTCAAAGATGCAAAGCGGAAGCGGAAGTTTTATTACATAAACAAGTTTATGAACATGTTTACATCAAAATAAGTTCAGTCTACACTCGCGGGCGTAGACTAAGCATCAAGTGCACGTTCAGCCCTCGAACGTGTCCTTGCTAGCACACACGCACACTAACTCTGCAGCGTGCACGACTCCCACTCGACGGGGTTCCCCTCCTGGGGTTCCGTCTCCTCTTCGGGAGTCCCTTCCTCATAGAACCCTGCAAAAGCTTCAAACACAAGCAGTGAGCACGAAGGCTCAGCAAGTCTGACCCGTCTCACCTAAACATGGAACTTCTACATGAGGGTAATGGGTTGCATGAGGTAAAAATCATTTGCAAGGACTCGCCTAATTAGTAGAACCTTACTTTCAAGTTTTAGCAGCAGGTTGTGGAGAACCTTACGCTAAGGCACATGAGAGAGCCGCAATCAAACAAGAAACGCATTTCTCTCATGTACTTTGCCCAAAGTTGAAAAGAACTTTAATTAGCTCTAAGCTACAGCATATCATTAACAATCAATGTCCAGCTTTCAATCAGCAACATTTTAACATGTAACTAGCCTGTTCTTTCTACGTCACGGTACAGTGAACAAGTGGTACTCACTGACCGTGAGGGACGGCGATTATAATCGATTTACACCTGCAGGGTTACCCGAACAACCCGTCACGTACGCCCGTACTCGATGTTGCCTACAACAACCATCACGGACGCCGTACGCGACTACCTTTCACCCGTTAGCCAACTATTGAACCGGTCCCATCGTCCCGAGCAAGAGGTCTCTGCACGCGCATCTCCGTGCCGCCAGCCGATTTACACCTCGAGCTCTCAACCTACCCTCTGAACGACGGGCAATGCCTCAATACCCGGCTACCCGAGTTACATCAGTTTCCCGGTTCCCATATAGCCGGTAGGTCTTCGGTACTGTTCTAGCTTGTTCAACAGGCCCGCACACGGCTCGGTCCTCAATCGACACAAGCGGAGCTACAGCACACAGGCCCCAAAGTCCTGCTGCCCTTACTCTCCGCTCGGTCTCATTTTCTTGCCATGTGTATCATGTGCTATCTCTACCCGAGCAATGTGCCTATAGCCTATTCTCGCGAGTAGTTCCAACTACTCGACTTGTACCGAATCCTACTCTATCCTAGCAATGCAGTGGCTAACGAGGTTTTCAATCCTAAACCCAACCCATGGTTTTCTTGGCTGTGCAGTTGGGTTTTCAATCAAGACTTTAATGCAAAGAACAATATTCAAAGATGTGCTCAAAACAATAAACATTTGTAAAAAGGTTAATGCAAACCGGGGCTTGCCTTGCTGCTCTTGGTCGTAGGCTAGCTGTTCCTCTGGAGTAACGAAGTCTAGGACTTCGGGTTCCTCCTCGACCTTAGCGACTACATGATGAGAGCAATATGTATCAATTTAAATGCATTTGTATTAGCTTTGAAGTTGTGAAGTCTATAACCTTTGCTAGACAGACCTAATGACTGTGAAACTTTTACTGTGGCTTGGTTACAACCTAAACAGAAACCTGGTCAAGTTTTAGTTGCAGCAAAGCTCATTTGAACCCTCCACAAATAATTGTGTCCTTGACCTTAATTAAAGGCTTTTAGGGTGTTCTAAGTATTTTCATGAAACAAACTATGACTTTCTGAAAAGTAGATTTTCAGAGGGTTCTAATGGAGTTGGTCTCACTTAATTTGGAAGTCTCTAACTAAAGATATGAGCTAAACAATTTCAGAGAAAATTCTGAAAATGTTTCTGAATATTTTCTATTTTCTCTGGAACAGTTTCACTAATCACACCATTAGGTGGATTAAATGAGCTCAAATGGATCTGAAATTTTTATGGTAGTTCAAGGATATTTTGGTGAACATCTCAGCAAAATTTCAGGATTTTCTTCCAAAGGATTCTCCAGTTAAAATTCCTAACAGTTTAAACTTTAAGGAATTAATTCTGGAGAATTAAGGAATTTCATGAAGTGAAACTTGATTTTCTGGAAAGTACTCAGAGAGCTGAATCCAGCAAAATTTGGTTCACTCAATTTGGAGCTTTCTAGCCAAAGTTATAAGGATTTGAAGTTTGAAGGAAATCTGAAAATCGGGGAAAAGTTTAAACTCGCGCGTGGGCCCAGGGAACACGCGTCGCACGCCTAGGCGATGGCACACCGCGGCCCACAAGGATTTTGCGCGCCAGCACACCCGATCCCGGCCGCAGCCGGATCCCGATTCAAAATATCAGCCGCTGACAGCTGGGATCCACCCCCTTCTTCAACCTCGCGACACCCGCGCCCCGCGGCCGAGGGACCTCGCCGGAGGGCTCGCCGCCGGCTGCTGTACAGCTCCAAACTTCTTGATTCTGGCCGCCCCTGCCTACTTTTACTTGGGGAACAGGATCCGAGGGTCAGCTGCTCATGACAACGGCCGGAGCATGGTCGGCGACGAGCCGCCATATCGGAATGACTTCGGCCATGTCGGCTGACTCCCCTGGTACCTCAGCTACTTGGAAAATCGGTCGGGGAGCATCAGTGGACCTCAGAGAAGGTCGACATGAGCTCGAGGCAGCTCGGGGAAGGCCCGAAATAGGTCCTCACCGTGCGCCCGATACCCCCCGTTCGTTCCGCCATTAGTAGACCTTAAATTACGCCGGGCACAGAGGTTCTCCGGCCCAGAGTTGTGAAGGCAACTTGTGCGTTACCGTGTCTAGCTCGTGTGGGAGTGGCCTGAGGCCCTCTAATCCTTTCTAGAGCACGAATTAAACAGAATCGTACCCGAAGGTCGTTCTGCACACAGAAAGGGGAAAAGTAGAAATTCGCCGCCGGTGAGCAACCACTCGAGCTGTGGCTCGGGAATGAGCAGCACCGGTCACCCGCGCGTCCAAGGGTGCCTTGGCTCGGGCGTGACAATGCCCAGGTTGGGCTGTCCACGAGAGCCCGAGGTGCGGCGGTTCCAAGTTCCGAGTTTGATCTTTCGGCACAGCCGATATCAATCGGTTTCAACCGAATTCTAGCAATGGGGAGGATGGAGGAAGGTCTCTAGTACCTTGCTGGGACTCTGGAGTGGAAGGTGGGAGCTGCGATCGGCGTCCTCCGATCAAGTCCGAACTGCGGAAACTTTCGGCCGGTGCTGGGTTCTTGCGGGAAAACACGTCGGTACCTCGGCCGAGGAGAGGGGCAGGCGCCTTAAGAAGGCTCTGCACCGCCTCATGCCCGCGCGTGGGCAAGCAGCTGGTGGCGCGGTGGCTGGCCTCGGTGGCGATCACCGCTGCGGCTCGGCGACCCGAGTGAAATGTCTCAGTCGGTTTGTGTTGAAGTAGAGGCTGACATGTGGGTCCCACCCTTCCTTTTAACCTCTGAAATTTACTTCTAATCACTGTTGTAAACAGTGAACCCCATACTACCCTTGGCAATTCAAATTATTCCCCCATGAGCCATTTGAATTGATCAAAGTTCAAATGAGGTTTGGTTTGAATGAATTTCAGCACAAGTTCAGTTTGAAATTCAAATAAAGTTTGAATTTCTCCCACTTAGCTCATGTCAAGATCAACTCCAAATGGAGTGAAAATTGGTGTGTGAGCTCACAAAAATGTGCTGAGTAAGAATATGCCCCTCACTTTCAAATTCATGGTATAAAAACAGTTTGGATTTGAATATGTTTTCAAACTGCCCCCTTCCTATCTATACCCAAGATGACCTCAGAAAGGTTTTGAATTTGGGTGAAACTTGGCATGGACATCCTTAGCAAAGTGTAGGAGTTTTTCCTATGTCCAGCCCATCTATATCACATGTGGGAAATACCACTTTTGCAATGTGTAAGTTTGTTCCCTAATGAGCATGTTGATAATTGTTACTTGCTCTTCATTTGTGTTCATCATTCTTCCTCAAATGAGGTGTGTGGTGTGGGGATGAACACTACAAATGGGTGTCAAAAACTGAGGCCCTTACAGTCTGGCCCCCAGCCCCATTCAGGGTGTAACCGTCTGGCCTCCTGGTACTCAGACCATAGCGCTGGGGGGCAGAGTGCGCATGCTTTGGGTGCAGGACCGGGCAAAGCAAAGCTCCTGACCCCCCGGTCCAGCGTAGGTCTTTTTTCGGAGGAGACCAACTGGCGGTACAGTACCCTTACAGGGGGAGGTCCGAAAGGCCCTCGGGCCTCTAGCAGGTACCCCAAGCACTACCGCCTTCGGCAGGATGGCAAATATCAACTATGCATGAGCGCAGGAAAGAGGAACCGAGTGTACAATGGATGTACACTGTCTAGAGCGTGGGAAGGTGATCATATAAATTAATACGTAATTTAAATAAACACCTAAGTAAGCATGGTGAACTTACTGGGGTAGCGTCGGAGCGCCATGTCCTCACGCAGAGCGGGTCATGCGTGGCTTCGTCGTACGCTCGGACACGGGGGGACCCCCATGGCGATCTCAGGGGGAAGCATGGCTTCGGCCCCGGATACCATGTAGAAGGGTAGTTCCCGTGACCCGGCCCTGGGAAGTCCGGCTGGCCCTTGACATAGAGGAGCCGGTATCCCCCGATGGCTTTGGGTGCGCGTCTGCACCGGTTGTGTGGGTCTGCTTGGCGTGGACCTGGCACGCATTGCATCTCCTAACCGGTTTGACGGCGTCCAGGTGGCTCTCGGTCAGTAGGAGCCATGCCGGGTGGCTTAACCGACCAGCGTGCGGGACGATGAGCGTTCCCAGCACTCGCCTCTTTGGACTACTGTGAGCTAGTCGCAGCCTTCCTCCTGGGTTATGCACCGCAATAGGATGCCGTGGCGCCACGCTAGTAAAGATACCAGTGCGTAGCACTTAGCCATCCGCACAATCCGTTCAGCGAATGCACGTTCATCAGGAAGGATGTCCTTCAAGGAGTCCCGGACCTCCGTGGTCCATGCATCGGGACTACTTGAGCTTCTAGATCTTGAGCGCTGGGTTGCTGGGTTGCACGGAGTCCCCAGTGACGCTTACGATCCTTTGGCGGCGTCCATGGCTGCAGGGCCGTCGGGACTGCCAGCTTCGAGGTGCTGGTCCAGCCCCCTTCGCCCGGCTCGGCGGGCCGGGCTGTGGGCCGCAGCAACGTCCTCTTGAAGACTCCTTCGGGCACAGGGGCCCCGGTGGAGGCCTTCGTTGAGAGGTCATCAGCTGCGGCATTGCCAGCGCGCGGTATATGGCGCAGGTCCAAGGCGAGGAAGTCTTTCTCCAGCATCTGCACGTGGAGCAGATAAGCAGCTAGCTGCGGGTCACTGCAGGAGCATCCGCCCTTAACTTGCTTGATAACCAGCTGGGAGTCGCCCTGTGCCAACAATTGGCGAGCCCCAGAGACAGGGCTGTCTGTAGGCCAAAGATGAGTGCTTCATACTCTGCCATGTTGTTGGTTGCCTTGAAATTGAGACGCACCATGTACCCAGACTGCTCCCCTGATGGCATGAGAAACAGTACACCGGCACCGGCTCCCTGCTTTCGCGAGGAGCCGTCGAAGAAGAGCGTCCAGTGAGGCCCGGTGAAGACCGGAGCTCGGTGCTTTGGTTCACCGTCTTCATGGCCCCCTGGGTCAGCCTTCGTTGGCGTCCACTCAGCCATGAAGTCAGCCAGTGCATGGCTCTTGACTGTCCGACGTGGTCGGGAGCTCAGCTTGAACTCCGCCGTCTTCGGGCGGTCTTCCGGCTTCGGAGGCTGGCAGTGAGTGCCAGTTCCGCCCTTCGGCTGCTCTGGCGCACTTGTCCGCCAGGCTGAAGAGCTCGGAGACATCGCGGACCTCTCTGGTCGCGAGCTTCTCAAGCATCTTCTCGTCCCGGACACCCTGCCGGAACGCCACCACCACAGAAGCACTTTGAATGTGCAGGATGGTGTTGCGTACCTGGGAGAACCACTGGATGAAGGAGTGCAGTGATTCCCCAGGTTGTTGTTTGATGGCGCGGAGGTCAAGATCCGTGCTAGGACGGGTGTAGGAACTGCCGAAGTTGGCAATGAACTGCCGGCAGAGCTCTCCCCAGGAAGTTATGGAACCCTGGGGGAGGTTCATGAGCCAAGACCGGGCTGGACCGGTCAAGGCGATGGAGAAGTAGTTTGCCATGACGGCCTCATCCCCTCCTGCAGCAAGGACGGCGGTGGAGTAGATCTGGAGGAACTCCGCCGGGTTGACGCTGCCATCGTACTTCTCGGGCAGGTGCGGCCGAAACTTGTGCGGCCACCTTGCGAAGCGAAGGTGGGGTGCCAGGGCCGCACATCCTGCCCCTGTTGCTGCAGGCGTTGGTGCCACGAACGCTTGGTTCGCTGCTGGCACAGTGTACCCCGGTATGGGCAAGGCTGCGCCATAGACCGGGGGCGCTGTTTGCAGGGCATATGGCTGTGGCATATGCTGTGTGGCGTATGCCTGGGGCAGAGTTCGCAAGGCGAAAGTCTGCGCCTCAGGCAGGGTTGAGGCAGACGTCATGCTGACACCGGCCTCTTGGTTGCGACGCCTTTCTCGTCGTCGCTCGAGGAACACCCTGGCATCCTGGCCCAAGTGGCACCGTTCCAGCTCTGTCCTCAGGTCCGTCGACTGAAGCCTGGTGGAGCTGGAATCCGCCGTCTGCCCGTCAACCGTTGGCATGCGCGTCAGCGACACAGCCGGTTGGCCGGAGCGTCGTCCCTGCCGAAGTCGAGGGTTTGCAGCGGCGATGACGAGACGGTCTACCTTGCAAATCCACTGCTGGGTCGCTGCCTGAGGCGCGTCCCCAGCAGGCGGATTGCGCAGTAGTGCTCTTGCTGCAACTAGCTTATCCCTGTGGAAAACGCTCAGCGCTGCAGAAGATCTCACGCTAGTTGGAGCCTGCATTGCTGGAGTCGGCTGCTGGCTTCCAGCTTGCGCCGACACACTCCGTCCTGAGTGCGTCGACACGTATTCCCCGCTAGTCACGGTCCGTCGTGAACGCGGGGGAGGAGAGCTTGCCGCTGAAGGTAGCTTCGTCATCTTCGTCGGCAGGAACTCGTCACGCAAGGGAAAAGCCCCCTTCCTGGCACACCAAATGTCGAAGTGTGTGGTCGACACTTCCCCCGGACCTGCTCTGGTGTCACACCCGGTTTTTCCGAAGAAACAACCAAGTGAATATCACATGTATGCCAGGATCATTTTCTCATACATGTGATGACAAATAGTGAAGCATCATTTATTACAAGCCAGGTGTCGAATATAAGTAAGTCTTACATAGTAAATGTCTCGATGGACAATAATAAGTTCATCACAAGTAAATAAACTAGCAGCGGAATATTATTCTTTAGGGCTCCATCACAGGCGTTGCCCGGGGGTCTTCATGAACCTAAAATCCTTCCTCGGGTCCAAAATCTTGGTCATTATACACCACCTCATTATCTTGACCGGAGCAGCAATATAAACCAACAAATATGCAAGGTTGAGTACCAATGGTACTCAGCAAGTGTGGGAAAATCATATCATGCATGGCTAGAACAAGGAGAGGTTGAACTCATGGTTAAAGCACTACGCAATTAATACCTATCACCTTAGCTTATTAAGCACCTACATTACTACACAGGTGAAATGGTCCCAATCTCCCATCCCATCATCATAATCCAAATAACCATAACATCATTTCCAAATGTTAAGCTCCCCGCTTAACTTCCAAAACCACCAATCCTCTAATCATGAATAAGTCCAGGCCGCTCTTAACCGTGAGCACGGCTGTCAAGACAGTTTTGACTCTGCAGAGTTTGTACCACTGTACCCACAAGTAGTGATTTCATCCCCCGTTGCCGGGTGGACTAAAAGAACCTCCATTATGCCAGTGGCTACGATCCACATTCACACTTCCCAGGTGTGTAGCCAGGAGATCACTACGAAGCCTTTACAAAGGGATTCCCGACGAGCATGGGCCCACTGAGGTTTCACCCCTAACAGCATACAAGAGGCTCCAACCCCGCTGCAGTGGCCCCCTCTTGAGCCTTGCGGTTCATGTGGTAGTCCAGCTGACACCTACTCCCCGCACCATCCAACACACCCATACTACGCCGGGGATACACCTAATTAATTGGCCAAGCTGCCCCATCTCAGCATGTGGTTGGCACTGTAAAGCCGGGTTACATGCTCCATGAACCGGTCCTTAGGATCCAGGCAAGCACTAAACACAAACCCAAGTCTCGTGCACCCAGCACACAACCAAAACATCCAACTTGCCTTGATCCCTACCTCTACATAACTCACAATAACTCATTCAAGAGTATGGTAATATAAACTGATGATCTCATTTCCCAAATATCCCGTTCTAAGCATGGCTAAGCATATGCATGTAAATAAATGACATGGTAAAATAAATCCCAACCCAAGCTTCAAGGAAACAAGGTGATGCAATTCTAGGGAAACTTCCTAACATGGGTTTCATAATTAACTTGACAATGAAAATAATTCTATCTACTCATCCTAGCATAGGATCAAAGTGGTCAAGGACACTTGCCTCCTTCTTGCTGCTCTTGAAATGGGTATTCCTGGTCTTGGAAATGAATAACTTGTTCTTGAACAGGTTCTACTTCATACCATCACACATAGCAAAAGAAAAACAACAATCCATAAGACATAATTCACACTTATACTTCATACAACCCACACATTCACATTTATGAAATTCATTCACCATTATATGTGTTGTGGTTACTTTATGTGTGTTAAGTTGTGGCTTGCATGCACTTTTAACCTATATATATATGATTCCTACTTTTGTGTCCACATTTATACTTGCATACAATGTGCCTTCACAATTTCTATCAACCCTAAACTGAATTCTTTGTATTCTAGAAACTCCAGTTATCATTTACTAATTGCTATATTTTCAGATTTATATTCCTATGCATAATTGTGTATTTTATTATTAAATTTAGTAATGCACATCATCTAAACAGAATAGTTTCTGGTCCTAAATAATTTAATAACATATTTTGACCTTGGCTTCTGATGTAGACTATTTCATAATTATTTTCCCTATTTTTCTATAACTATTCTTTACTTAAAAATGTGTCGCTATACTAATAAATGTGAATAATAGATGAAACAGATTTATTTTAGCCCACAAATATATTTTTATCTCACTCCAAAGTTTTCTAAGTACTGAGAAAGTTTTTAATTAACTTTAACAATTTGTTTGTCCCACTTTTTAATTTTTAAACACTAGTTACATATTCAATTTCCTAAATTAAATACTAAACCGGGCTAAAATAATGAATTCACCCCATTACAGGGTCTATAATATTATTTTCATAATTTCCAGGGGTCTAGCTACACTTATAGAGGTGTTTTTCCTAATTCTTATTAAGTCCAGGGGTTAAAACTGATTTTTAAATGGATTTACATGATTTTCTGGAGTTCCAGAGGCTAGATCTGAAATTTCTGGGGCTAGCTCTCAATTCCAGAGAACCCCAGGGGGTAGCACGTAAGAATTCCAGTCTTTATAATGCGGGGCTGACGTGGTCCGTCCGATTTTAAACCGACGGCTGAGATTATAAGATTGAACCGGTACGCGGGGTTTTAAAGTCTACCGTGCGATTTAAAATAAACGGCGCACAAGCGGCCACGTCGCTCTGATCGAGCGCGGGCGGCGCTGCCGGCGGCGCACGGCGGCGGGAAGCGGCGATCTCGCCGGAAAGTTTCGGATCCTCGAGAATTCTGCCTAGAACTGTGATCTTATGGCCTAGATCGGTAGAGGAGAGGTCAGGGATCTCACCTCGGGGGTTTTCTCGAGCTCGGGGGTCCTGGAAAGTGATCGGCGGCGAGGTCCGAGGCAAAACCACGGCGAAGCTCGTCGGCGCTGCGTTTACACCGTAACTCTCCAAGTTTTCTGCACCTGCAAAGTTCCCCGGAGGCGGTGGATCAAAACCAGCGAGTTAGATCAGAGTTTCCGAGCTTAGATCGGCCAGAATTCACTGGCGAAGTCTCGGTGCTCACCGGAGTAAAAATCGGCGATCGCGTGGGAAAACTGATCGGATCGGGGGTTTTTATAGCAGGGGGAGGGCGGTGGGTCTGTTGTGATCGAGTTGGAGTCCTCTGGGACCAGAATTCGGGCGACGGGACGCGGTTTCCGGTCGGTTGCGATTTCGCGCGCTCGGGGGAAAAGTCCGGGGTCGCGGGGGCTCGGGGTTAGGGATGACAGGTGGGTCCCACCCGTTGGTGAGAGGTAGCGCGGCACGCGCGGGGGCGGGCTGCGCGGGAGTAGCTGGGCCGGCTGGCGGGTTTCGGCCCACTGGCCGGTTTTTTTCCCGTTTTCCTTTTTCTTTTTCCATTTCTTTTCTGTTTTGAGTATAATTTGAATTCCAGTTTGAATTTGAATTTTTGCAAAACATGCAACACGTCCAAAAATTTTTAAATTCCCCTCTAAACATGGTTAAGAGTTTTGAATCAAAATTTGGGGTGTTACATCTGGGCAGCCTGCGGAGATTCCTTTTCGGAGGGGCTAGTCGCTTGCAGAGAGCTTAAGCGTAGGGACGAGTGAGGGAGGAGCTTGACACGGCGAGTTTTACGTGGTTCGGGCCGCCGGAGCGTAAAACCCTACGTCCATGGTGAGCAGAGGTGCTCGCTGTATTGCCTGTTTGCTCAGAACCGGAGTCCTGAGCTTGAGGATGAGTTATGCCTAGGGTGTGAGTTGCTGGAGTGCGAGCCCTTGATAACGTTGCCTACCCGAGCCTTTTATAGTCCAAGGCTCGTGTGGCTTAAAAGGGGGGCCCGGGACCCGACAGGTGGTCCCGGGGAGATTTTCTGCCGACTATCGTATCCGCAGTTATATTGGTAGTTGTCTCTGGCGAAGGCTTCCGAGCCTTCGTTCTGCCGCCCTGCCCATGCCGCAAGCTAGCCGTAGTGGTTGATGACGGTGGGGGCGGTAGGGGATGTCTTGTCGCTGTGTTTATTGGCTGGCAGGCTCTGACAAGGCGCGCCAGTCTATGATATGACTGGGCGCAACGGCACCTGACAGAGGCGTGCTCCGCGTCTTCGCGTCTTGGGAAGGCGCGGGTCTTGAATGCTTTGTACGGTAAAGGCATGGCGCACCTTTACTCCTGCTTCCTACCGCGCCGGGCGGCAGCACTGCTCTGCTGGCCACGTGTTGGACCCGGAGCTCTCCTCTGAGGAGAGGGGGGCTTCGGCTCCGCTGGACACGTGGAGCCTTCGGAGCTCACCCCCGCGGAGGGGGCGAGGTCCGGTCTTCCGGGCCACGTGGCAGGCTCGGAGCTATCCTTTGAGGAGAGGAGAGCCCCGGCCCTGCCGGACACGTGGCGCCTTCGGAGCTCTCCCTTGAGGAGGGGGTGAGGTCCGGCCTCCTGGGCCACGTGGCAGGCTCGAAGCTATCCTCCGTGGGGAGGGGAGCTCCGGCCCACTGGACACGTGGCGCCTTCAAACCTCGCCCCTGCAGAGGGAGTGAGGTCCTTAGGAAGTTTTACGCTGTTCGCGGGAGTACCGGTATTGAGGGTACCGACAGAAGCTATGCCGGAAGGCTTTACCAACAAGCGTGCGTGAGGAAGAGTGACTCCCACATTCGCCTCCATGGATCTTAGCGAGCAAGTCGCAGCCTTCCCCCTGGGTTATGCACCGCAATAGGACGTGGCTGGCGCCACGCCTGTAGAGATCCCCTTCTACCAGCGCGTATCTCTTAGCCATGCGCACGATCCGTTCAGCAGATACACGTTGATCAGGGAGGATGTTGTCTTTCAAGTAGTCCCGGATCTCCGTGATCCATGCATCGGGTCTGACTTGAGCTTCTGGATCTTGAGCGCTGGGTTGCACGGAGTCCCCAGTGACGCTTACGATCCTTGGCGGCGTCCATGGCTGCAGGGTCGCTGGGACCACCAGCTTCGAGGTGCTGGTCCAGCCCCCTTCGCCCGGCTCGGCGGGCCGGGCTGTGGGCCGCAGCAACGTCCTCTCAAAGACTCCTTCGGGCACAGGGGCTCCGGTGAAGGCCTTTATTGAAAGGTCGTCAGCTGCGGCATTGCCAGCGTGCGGTACGTGGCGCAGGTCCAAGGCGAGGAAGTCTTTCTCCAACATCTGCACGTGGAGCAGATAAGCAGCTAGCTGTGGGTCATTGCAGGAGAATTCGCCGTTAACTTGCTTGATAACCAGCTGGGAGTCGCCCTGTGCCAACAACTGGCGAGCGCCCAGAGACAGGGCTGTCTGTAGGCCAAAGATGAGTGCTTCATAATCTGCCATGTTGTTGGTTGTCTTGAAATTGAGACACAGCATGTACCCAAACTGCTCCCCTGATGGCATGAGAAGCAGTACGCCGGTACCAGCCCCCTGCTTTCGCGAGGAGCCGTCGAAGAAGAACGTCCAGTGAGGCTCGGTGAAGACCGGAGCTCGGTGCTTTGGTTCACTGTCTTCGTGGCCCCCTGGGTCAGCCTTCGTTGGTGTCCACTCTGCCACGAAGTCAGCCAGCGCTTGGCTTTTGACTGCATGGCGAGGAAGGAAGTCCAGCTCGAACTCCGCCAGCTCCGCTGCCCATTTAGCGACGTTGCCAGTCGCATGGGGGCTGTGAAGGATCGTCTTCAGCGGATAGGAGGTGACTACCGAGACCCGGTGGGCCTGAAACTAGTGGTGGAGCTTCCTGGACCCCACGAGCACTGCATACAGCAGCTTGTGGACCTCCAGGTACCTTGTCCTGGCGTCGTGGAGGACTTCGCTGATGTAGTAGACAGGCCTCTGGATGGTTCGGACCCTCTCTCTTAGGTCAGAGAGGTCTCCATCCATTGCCTCAGGCCTGCCGGAGGTGAGTGGGTCCAGGGGGGCTTCTGGGAGTTGGAACTCGAAGGCTCCTAATTCACCTTGGCCCTCCGGGAGGTCCCGCTGGTTTTCCAGGAGCTCCAGGAGGTCCCGCTGGATCTTCGGGAGGTTGCCTTGGAGGTCCGGGAGGCCGTCTTGGATCTCCGGGGTTTCCTGGCGTCTGTCTCCTGCTACTGGAGCAGAATGTGATGATGAGAGGTCCGGCCGCTCTATGACGAGGACCATACTCACCACTTCAGTTGTCGCCGCGATGTAGAGCAACAGATGCTCTCCGGGCTCGGGGGCTACCATGATAGGTAGGGTCGTCAAGAGTCGCTTCAACTCCTGGAAAGCTTCTTCTGCTTTGTCAGTCCAGGCAAATGGACCGGATCTGCGCAGGAGCTTAAAGAAGGGGAGTGCCCGCTCTGCTAGTCTCGGTATAAACCGACTAGCGCGGCTAGGCATCCCATGAGTTTCTGGACTTCTTTGATGCGGGCAGGAGGCCGCATCAAGTCAATGGCCTTGATCTTCTCTGGGTTGGCCTCAATTCCACGATGCGAGACCAGGAATCCTAAGAGTTTCCCAGAGGATACACCGAACACACATTTGTCGGGGTTCAGCTTGGTGCGCGTGGAGCGCAATTTGTCAAAGACTAAGGCTAGGTTATCTAACAAGGATGAACTCTGCCTGACCTTGACAACGATGTCATCGACATACACCTCAACTAAGTCGCTTATTAACTCTCCAAAGGTTTTGTGCATTGCACGTACAAAGGTGGGGAGAGCATTCTTTAGGCCATAAGGCATAGAGACATAACAATACAGGCCATCTACTGTGATGAAGGAGGTGTGCTCTTTATCTTCTCTAGACATGGGGATCTGATGGAAACCCGAGTAGGCGTCTAGGAAGCACAGCATATCGCAGCCTGATGTCGAGTCTACTATTTGATATATTCTGGGGAGAGGGAATGGATCTTTGGGACATGCCTTATTGAGACTGGTGTAGTCGATGCACATCCGGAGCTTCCCACCGGCCTTCGGGACAACGACGGGGTTCGCTAACCACCGGGGGTGGTGGACTTCCCGTATGAAGCCAGCATCTAGCAGCTTCTTGATCTCTTCTCGGATGAAGTTCTGCCGCTCGATGGACTGCTTGCGAGGCTTCTGCTGGACTGGCCGGGCTCAATCACCTCCCTACGGATCCCCGGCATCTGCGACGGCTGCCATGCAAACACGTCGACGTTGTGCCGGAGGAAGGTGATGAGCGCGCCTTCCAATTTACTATCCAGGCCCCCGGCTACCCGGGTGGTCTGGGCAGTGTTGGCGCCGACTTGGACGACCTTCAGGGGGACGTCGCCCTCGTCGAGGGGTTGCACACGGGGTGCAGCGGCAGAGGCACGGTGGCGTGCACTCGGGCGGAGCCGGTCTGGATCCGCACTGCCAGGGGCTGGTGCTCGTGTTGTCGCAAGTGCCTGGAGCTTTTCCAAGGCCGACACCGCAGCAGTGCGGTCCCCATGAATCCTGAGGATGCCTGTTGGTGTAGGCATCTTTAGGAAGAGGTAGCCATAGTGGGCTGCTGCCATGAACCGGTACAGGGCTGGCCTGCCGATTATGGCGTTGAAGGGGAGGTCGATCTCCACTACGTCGAACAGAATGTACTCTGTCCGTTAGCTGTCTGGTACCCCAAAGGTCACCGGAAGGCTGATGTTACCGTAGGGGACGACTTGTCCCGGCCCTACCCCTGAGAACGGGCTCGACGGGGTGAGCTTGGCCATCGGGATCTGCAGCTTCTGGCAAGCTGCGCGGCTGATGAGGTTCAGCCCAGCTCCGCCATCTACCAAAATGTGGTACATCCTCATGTTGGCGATGGTGGGCGCTACCAAGAGCGGTAGTTGGCCGACCCCAGCCATGTTCCTAGGGCAGTCGGTGGCATCAAAGCTGATGGGGATTCCCATCCACTTGAGGTGCGGTGCGGCACCTGGGAGTGGAGCCACCGACGCTACCGCTCGGCGTAGAGTCTTAACCGCGCTTCGGGACAAGGGGTCAGCGGACCCGCCGTATATAAAGTAGAGCTTCTTCCAATGCTCATCATCGCTGGAGCTGGAGTCCTCATGGTTGTGCACCGCCTTCACGGCGCGCTGAGGCTCCTGGAACCCCACTTGGTGGTCGACGCTGTCTGGGGCGCCGACCTTCTGCTTGCCCTCCCTTTGGCGGAAGGGTGGGGCATCAGTCCGCTGCTGCTTCCCTTTGCGGAAGCGCTCCGCGAGCTTCTGAATCTCCCGGCACTCGGCAGTAGTATGGCCACAGCTGCCGTGCACGGGGCATAGCTTGTCTTGGTCACCTTCTGGGGCTGGTGACTGTCGCTGCCTTTTGTCGGGGTGCGGCCCCCGAGCCCCACTGGGTGCCGCTGCTGCGGCAACGGGAGCCGCGGCCGGTGGCTTCATCTTGCCACCGCCCCGGTTCTTGATCTTCTTGCTGCTTCCATAGGAAGCAGTGCCAGATCCGGGCTGTCCTCCTGACTCGGAGGCTGGCAGGGAGGCCAGTTCCGCCCTTCTGCTGCTCTGGCGCACTTATCTGCCAGGCTGAAGAGCTCTGAGACGTCGCGGACCTCTCTGGTCGCGAGCTTCTCAAGCATCTTCTTGTCCCGGACACCCTGCCGGAACGCCACCACCACGGAAGCACTTTGAATGTGTGGGATGGTGTTCCGTACCTGGGAGAACCGCTGAATGAAAGAGCGCAGCTACTCCCCAGGTTGTTGCTGGATGGCGTGGAGGTTGAGCTCCGTGCCAGGTCAGGTGTAGGAGCTGCTGAAGTTTGCGGTGAACTGCCGGCAGAGCTCCCCCCAGGAAGTTATGGAACCCTAGGGGAGGTTCATGAGCCAAGACCGGGATGGGCCGGTCAAGGCGACGGGGAAGTAGTTGGCCACGACAGCCTCATCCCCTCCTGTGGCACGGACGGCGGTGGAGTAGATCTGGAGGAACTCCGCCGGGTTGACGCTGCCGTCGTACTTCTCGGGCAGGTGCGGCCGAAACTTGCGCGGTCACCTCGCGAATCGAAGGTGGGGCGCTAGGGCCGCACATCCTGCTCCTGTTGCTGCAGGCGTTGGTGCCACGAACGCTTGGCTCGCTGCTGGCACTGTGTACCCCGGTATGGGCAAGGCTGCACCATAGACCGGGGGCGCCATTTGCAGGGCATATGGCTGTGACATATGCTGCGTGGCGTATGCCTGGGGCAGAGATCGCGTGGCGAAGGCCTGCGCCTTAGGTAGGGTCGAGGCTGACATCATGCTGTCGCCTGCCTCTTGGTTGCGACGCCTTTCTCGACGTTGCTCGAGGAACACCCGGGCATCTTGGCCCAAGTGGCATCGTTCCAGCTCTATCCTCAGGTCCGTCGATGGGAGCCTGGTGGAGCTGGAGTCCGCCGTCTGCTCGTCAACCATTGGCGTGCGCGTCAGCGACACAGCTGGTTGGCCAGAGCGTCGTCCCCGCCGAAGTCGAGGGTTTGCGGCGGCGACGACAAGACGGTCTACTTCACGAATCCACTGCCGGGTCGCTGCCTGAGGCGCGTCCCCAGCAGGTGGATTGCGCAATAGCGTTCTTGCTGCAGCTAGCGCGCCCCCGTGGGGAACGCTCAGCGCTGCAGAAGATCTCACGCTAGCTGGAGCCTGCATTGCCGGAGTCGGCGTTGCCGGAGTCGGTTGCTGGCTTCCAGCTTGTGCCGACACACTCCGTCCTGAGTGTGTCGACACGTATTCCCCGCTAGTCACGGTCAAGCTTGCTGCTGAAGGAAGCTTGGTCATCTTCATCGGCAAAAGCTGGTCGCGCAAGGGAAAAACCCCCTACCTGGCGCGCCAAATGTCAAAGTGTGTGGTCGACACTTCCCCCGGACCTGCTTTGGCAGCCCGCGGAGGTTCTTTTTTGGAGGGGCTAGTCTCTTGCGGAGAGCTTCAGCATAAGAGACGAGTGAGTGAGAAGCTTGACACGGCGAGTTTTATGTGGTTCGGGCCGTCGGAGCGTAAAACCCTACGTCCACGGTGAGCAGAGGTGTTAGCTGTATTGCTTGTTGCTCAGAACCGGAGTCCTGAGCTTGGGGGTGAGTTATGTCTAGGGTGCGAGTTGCTGGAGTGTGAACCCTTGCTAACGTTGCCTACCCGGGCCTTTTATAGGACAAGGCTTGTTGTGGTGGACCGGAATCCGCTCATCCAGGATCACAGAGGGTGGTGCCGCGTGATGCGACACCTAACAGCACATGTCATAAGAACACATTATATTACATGGGAAAAACAAACTGAATGTACAAAGTAGTACACTTCTCAGCTACAAACTAGGGTCTTCATTACACAGCGGATGTTTCTTTTATACAACTCACGCCCGCCTATCTAGCAAAAGTGGTTGCCCAGCCCTAGGGCGTCCCACACTAGCTGCACTCCTCAGCTCAGCGCGGCGTGTATGGCTCCCACTCAGCCGTGGTCCCCGACGGAGGGTAACCCTCTCCGGTGGACTCGTACTCCGAGTCCGTGGGTGGCTCCTCACCTGAAAAACACTTAAGCAGCAACCGTGAGCACGAAGGCTCAGCAAGGCTTAACCGACTCACCTAAGCATGAAACTCTACATGAGGTGTACCATGACGTAGGGTAGCAATGTTGCAGCAAATGGACACGCCTACAAGTTCATCCTTAGTTCAGCTTTTAGCAACAAGTTAACGGTTCATGAAGCTGAAATTTAGTGAGCAATATTTGGTGGCACACATGTAGCAATACAATTATATCATAACAGCATTATGGAATCATAACATTTCATTCATAAGTCTACGTTACGACGCAGTGAACAAGCGGTACTCGTCACCGCGAGGGACGGCGAATCGACTCGATATACACGTGCAGGGAAACCCAAAGAGCACGTCACGTACGCCCACCCGTGGAGCTGCACAGCACGCTCACTCGATGTCGTACGGTACAACCTTTCACCCAACAGCCCAAACGTCGAACCGGTCGCACCGAAACGAGCAGGAGGTTCCCCACACGGAGCATCTCTCTATGCCCGTTGGCAGATTTCCACCTTGCTGCCCTCAACCTACACCTATAAATCGGTGTGATATGCCTCGACGCCCGGAGGTTTAGGCTACATCGGTTTATCGGGGCCAATATATCCGATATGCCTTCGGTACGTTCAATACTTGTTCAGCAGGGCCGCACACGGATCGGTCCTCAATCGACACGGGCAGGGATGCGCACACAAGACTCCCTCTTGCTGCGCCCTAGCCCCTGCCTAGTCTCATTTTCATTACCAAAGTGATCTCGCGTCACTCAACCGAACCCGTGTGTCCCACTGCCTATCTCGCGAGTAGCTTTCAACTACTCGACTTGTACCGAAGTCCTATGACTCATTAAGCATAGCCTGTCTACTCGATGTCCTTGACACTACCCTCAGTCTTTTAGGAACCTTTGGTTATGCAAGTGGGGTTTCATTCATCCTATACCTAATGCACATACATACTTCATATGAGACATGTAAACAAAGTAAAACTTATAAAAAGGTTAATGCAAACCGGGGCTTGCCTTGTTGCTTCTGGTCAGGGGTTAGTTCCTCTTCCGGAAGGAGGAAGTCCAGCACTTCCGGAGTCTCTTCTTCAGTGACTACACGTTTTATGAAATACTACATGTTAATTTAAATGCAATGTGTGAACTTAAATACATAATTGCTAATAACTCTAGCTAGCTCTCCCCTTTGGTTCTGAAATTTTTATGGTGGATTGGTAGGGTCCTAACCAGAGTTGTGACCAGGTTTCATTTGAAACAAAGTTCATTTGAACCTTGTACAAATAAAAGCCCATTTGGTCAATATTTGAGCCTCTGAATAATTCCAGGGGTTTTCATGGCTCCAACCATTACTTTCTGGAGACTTGACTTTAAGATGGTTCTAATGGAATTGTTTTCATGTCATTTGAAGAATTCTACTGAAAGTTATGCCCTACTTAAGATTGGAGAAAATCTGAAAAATGTTTCTGTACATTTTTCTATTTTCTCAGGGCAGTTCTCTTAATCACCCCATTAGGGTAACTAAATGAACTTGGATGAGTCTGAAAATTTTACTGGGATTCAGGGATTTTCTACTGAACCTCTCAGCCAAATTTCAGAATTTTTCATAAAGTAGTTCTCCAGATAAAATTCCCAATAGTTTAAACTTTAGGGATTTAATTCTGGAAAACTATTCACTTTCATGAGCTGAATTTGGTATTGCTGGAAAGTACTCAGAATTCTGAGTTCAGAAAAATTTGGTTCATCGAATTTGGAGTTTCCTAGCCAAAGTTCTATTCATTTGAAGTTTGAACTAAAACTGGAAATTCGAATAAAATTTAAACTCTGCGGGTGGGGTCCCCCAGCTACGTGTCAGCTCCTCAGCTAACCCATACCGGAGCCCGCAGAATCACCCGCGCAGCCACATGGAATCCCGGTGCCGCAGCAAATCCCGAGCGCCCTCAGCAGTGACTGACACACGGGCCCGCAAGGCTTCTTCCACCTCGCGCTCCCGCGGCTCCCCGCTGCCGAGCTCGCCGGAGCTCTCGCTGGAGAGGAGTTCTGGCCCTCGGAGCTTGCTGATTCTCGCCGCTTGTGCCTAACTCGACTCGGAGAACACGCTGGTGTCCTCACCGGAGCTTGACAACGGCCGGAACAGGGCTCCCGACCGCAACAGCAGCCGGAAGCTCACCGGCGACATCGAACTCAGCATCCCCTGCACCTTTTTCGATGCAGTTTGCTCGGGGAGCTCCGCTGACACCCTCTGATCACGGATATGGGCACCGATCTCTGTGGAAACAGCTGCAACTACGACCTCACCGGTGACCTAGACCGGAAATCGGCGCCGATGCAAAAAGCTCGACGAACATCGCCCCTACTCAATGAAACTTGATGATTTCTGATCCCAGAGACGCGTGGGCGAGTCTAGATCATGTCCTTCGCTCGGCCTAAGGAGTGGTGGCTTACTTGCTCCGAATTTCCGAATTCCTCACGGTTCGGTTCTAAACACCCCGACGCGCTAATCCTTCAAATACTTTGCCGATCGTGCGAGATAGAGGGTGAGGTCGGTATGGTCGTGATCAGTACCTCGCAGCGGTCCTTTCTTGTGTTGCGCGTCAGGCACGGGAGCGGCTGTGCTGGCCAGACGCCGGCGATCAGAGAGGGCGGCGTTTCTGTGCTCGCGCGGAATCGAGAAAGAAGCTCGGTCGGGGGGGGGGGGGGGGTTCTTGTTTGGGAAACAGGAGGAAGGCGGCGCGGGCTGTGCGCTGGCCTTTGAGCCGCGGTTTGGCACCGTGAGGTGGCCGATTGCTGCCTCGGTGGCTCGCCACCGTTCCCTTGCTTGCGCGCGAAGTCGAGGTCGGCTGCAGCCTCGTGTGTGCCACTGACCTGTGGGCCTCCCCCTTACTCCTTTTTCTCTAATAATTCTTTTCTGTTTTTGCTACTTATCCCACCAGCTACTCACAATTTAATGTGAGACTTAGTCACCAAGTCTTGGTTTAAATTTGAATTCTCAAATTTGAACTGTGTTTGACTAAATTTGCTGCATGTTTAAACTGAAATTCAAATTCAGTTTTGAATTCTTGCAAATTTAGCTCTTGACAAGATGAACTCCAATGGACAGGAAAATTGGTGGGCTTACTCAGAAAAATATGCTGAGTTTGAATATGAAGCTAACTTTTAAATTTGGGTGATGAAAGTTTCTGCAATTTGAATTTACATTCAAATTGGCCTCTTTTCCAAATACCTCCAAAAGTTCTTCAAAAAGTGTTGAATTTACATGAAACTTGGACTGAACCTCCCCAAGACTTTTCAAATTCTAGGGGTGAGCTCAACCTCTCATGTTCATGTGTAGAAATCCTCCTTTGTGAAAGTGAAGGCTTTCCCCTCTAATTACCCTTTTGATGGAGGTTACTTGCTCTTCACAACCTTTCCTAAGATATCCACAATAAAAACTGTGGTGTTGTGAGGTGAAGAAAAATTTTTGCAAGTCCTTTTTCTTGGGCTTTTACATCCCACCCCCCTTAAAAGAATCTCGTCCCGAGATTACAAAAGAAGAGATAGCGATGTAATAGGGACTTACCCGTGTTGAGAAGCCATGAACTCCGGGTAATTTGAGCGAAGGAACTCCTCGCTCTCCCACGTCGCTTCTTCGGCGGTGTGGTTACTCCAGAGTATTTTGTAGAACCACAACGTTCTGCTACGCGTGGTTCGGGCTTTCTCATCAAGAATGGCCACCGGATACTCATCATATGTTAAATCCGGTTTCAGCTCGCCGATGTCTTCGGTAGGAACAGCAGCCGTATGCTTTAAACATTTTCGCAGTTGCGAAACATGAAAAACATCATGGACACCAGCAAGAGATGCCGGTAACTCCAATCGATATGCCGCTGGTCCGCTCTTCTCGGTGATAGCATAGGGTCCAATGAAACGGGGAGCGAGCTTCCCCTTCACACCGAACCGGTGCACGCCCTTCATCGGAGACACACGGAGGTACACGTGTTCCCCAACGTCAAAGTGCAACGGTCTACGCCTCTTATCAGCGTAGCTCTTCTACCGGGATTGAGCGGCTTTCAAATTAGCTTGAATCGTCCGAATGCGCTCTTCGGCGTCGTTCACCACATCAACCCCGAATGTGACCCTTTCACCGGACTCGCACCAATTTAATGGGGTGCGGCATTTTCGACCGTAGAGAGCTTCGTAGGGTGCCATCTTGATACTCGCCTGGTAGCCATTGTTGTACGAGAATTCCGCCAATGGTAGGTGATCATCCCAGTTCCTACCATGGTGGATGGCACATGCTCTCAACATGTCCTCCAGAACTTGATTCACCCTCTCTGTCTGGCCATCTGTCTGAGGGTGATAGGCGGAGCTCCTGATCAACTTAGTACCCAATGCAGCGTGTAGCTGCTCCCAAAAGCGAGATACAAATAATGCACCTCGATCTGAGACGATGGTCTTGGGTACGCCGTATAGGCATAGAATCTTCGCTATGTATAGCCCCGCATATTTGCCGGCATTGTAACGTGTATTCACCGGGATTAAGTGAGCCGTCTTGGTTAACCGATCAACGATTACCCATATGGAATCGTGTTTGTTGGGTGTTAAGGGTAATCCCACAATGAAATCCATGCTCACATCTTCCCATTTCCATGCCGGGATTTTCAGGGGTTGCAGCAGCCCTGATTTCTTCATGTGATCAGCTTTCACTCGTCAGCACGTATCACACTCGGATACGTACTTAGCTACCTCCCGCTTCATCCGAGTCCACCAAAATTTATTTTTCAAATCTTGGTACATTTTGTTGCTGCCCGGATGAATGGAGTACTTGGACAAGTGAGCTTCATCGATGATCTTCTTTCTCAACTCCATATCCCGGGGTACGACTATGCGGTCATTGAACCACAGCGTCCCCTCATCATCCTTCCGGAAACACTCGATCTCTCCATTGTCTATCCGTTTCCGGAGATGTGCCATGCCTTTATCCGTCTTCTGAGCTGCAATGATGTCCTCCCTAGTAGTAGGGATGAAGGCAAGGTTGTAAAGCGATCCATAAGGAACCAAGTATAAACTTGGCTCTTCCTCCTCCACCGGTGTAATGGTGAGGTGATGGACATGTGATTTCTGACTCAGCGTGTTGGCAACCACATTCGCCTTGCCGGGGTGGTAGTGAATCTCAATTTCATAGTCCTTGATTAATTCTAGCCACCTCCGTTGCCTCATGTTCAGCTCCTTCTGGGTGAAAATGTATTTTAAGCTCTTGTGGTCGGTGTAGAGATGCACCAGATTCCCCAGGAGATAGTGCCTCCACATTTTCAGCGCCAAAACCACTGCAGCAAGCTCAAGATCATGAGTGGGATAATGCTGCTCATGGTTCCGAAGTTGGCATGAGCCATATGCGATCACACGTCCTTCCTGCATCAACACGCAGCCAAGCCCAATACCGGACGCGTCACAATACACGTCAAAGGGCTTTGTTGTATCCGGCTGAGCTAAGACCGGGGCTGTTGTGAGATGCTTCACCAATGCTCAGAACGCTCCTTCACACGCCGTGTTCCAAACATATTTCGTCCCTTTCTTCAGCAACTCTGTCATCGGCTTAGCGAGCTTGGAGAAACTTGGAATAAATCTCCGATAGTATCCCGCTAACCCGAGGGAGCTTCTTGTAAGGGCCTCAGTTTTGACACACATTTGCAGTGTTCATCAGCACACCACACACCTCATTTGAGGAAGGATGATGAACACAAATGAAGAGCAAGTAACAATTATTAACATGCTCATTAGAGAACAAACTCACACATTGCAAAAGTGGTATTTCCCACATGTGATATAGATGGGCTGGATGTATGAAAACCCCTACACTTTACTAAGGATGTCCATGCCAAGTTTCACCCAAATTCAAAACCTTTTTGAGGTCATTTTGGGTATAGTAGGAAGAGGGCAGTTTGAAACCATATTCAAATTCAAACAGTTTTTATCCCATGAATTTAAAAGTGGGAGGCATATTCTTACTCAGCACATTTTTGTGAGCTCACACACCAATTTTCACTCCATTTGGAGTTGATCTTGACATGAGCTAAGTGGGAGAAATTCAAACTTTATTTGAATTTCAAACTGAACTTGTGCTGAAATTCATTCAAACCAAACCTCATTTGAACTTTGATCAATTCAAATGGCTCATGGGTGAATAATTTGAATTGCCAAGGGTAGTATGGGGTTCACTGTTTACAACAGTGATTAGGAGTAAATTTCAGAGGTTAAAACTGGAGGTGGGACCCACATGTCAGCCACTGCTCAGATCAAACCGACTGAGACTTTTTCACTCGGGTCGCCGAGCCGCAGCGGTGATCGCCACCGAGGGCAGCCGCCGCGCCAGCAGCTGCTTGCCCACGCGCGGGCGTGAGGCGGTGCAGAGCCTTCTTAAGGCGCCTGCCCCCCTCCCCGGCCGAGGCACCGCCGTTCTTCCCCGCAAGAACTCAGCGCCGGCCGAAAATTTCCGCAGCTTGGAATCGATCGGAGAACGCCGATCGCAGCTCCCTCCGTCCACTCCAGAACCCCAGGAAGGTACTAGAGACCTCCTCCATCCTCCCCGTTGCTAGAATTCCGTTGAAACCGATTGATATCGGCTGTGCCGAAAGATCAAATTCGGAACTTGGAACCGCCGCACCTCGGGCTCCCGTGGACAGCCCAACCAGGGTGTTGTCACGCCCGAGCCAAGGCACCCTTGGATGCGCTGGTGACTGGTGCTGCTCATCCCCGAGCCACAGCTCGAGTGGTTGCTCACCGGCGGCGAATTTCCACTTTTCCCCTTTCTGTGTGCAGAATGACCTTCGGGTACGATTCTGTTTAATTCGTGCTCTAGAAAGGATTAGAGGGCCTCAAGCCGCTCTCACACGAGCTAGACACGGTAACGCACAAGTTACCTTCACAACTCTGGGCCGGAGAACCTCTATACCCAGCGTAATTCGGGGTCTACCAATGGCGGAATGAACGGGCGGCATCGGACGCACGGTGAGGACATATTTCGGGCCTTCCCCGAGCTGTCTCGAGCTCATGTCGACCTTCTCTGAGGTCCACTGGTGCTTCCCGACCGGTTTCCCAAGTAGCTGAGGTCCTAGAGAAGTCAGCCGACATGGCCGAAGTCGTTCCGAGGTGGCGGCTCGTCGCCGACCATGCTCCGGCCATTGTCATGAGCAGCTGACCCTAGAATCCTGTTCCCCGAGTAAAAGTAGGCAGGGGCAGCCAGAATCGAGAAGTTTGGAGCTGTACAGCAGCCGGCGGAGAGCTCTCCGGCGAGGTCCCTCGGCGGCGGAGCGCGGGCGTCGCGAGGTTGAAGAAGGGGGTGGACCCCAGCTGTCAGCGGGAGATATTTTGAATCGGGATCCGGCTGCGGCCGGGATCGAGTGTGCTGGCGCGCAAAATCCTTGTGGGCCGCAGTGTGCTGTCGCCTCGGCGTGCGACGCGTGTCCCCTGGGCCCACGCGCGAGTTTAAACTTTTCCCCGATTTTTAGATTTCCTTCAAACTTCAAATCCTCATAACTTTGGCTCGAAAGCTCCAAATTGAGTGAACCAAATTTTGCTGGATTCAGCTCTCTGAGTACTTTCCAGCAAATCAAGTTTCACTTCATGAAAACAATTAATTCTCCAGAATTAATTCCTCAAAGTTTAAACTGTTAGGAATTTTAACTGGAGAACCCTTTGGAGGAAAATCCTGACATTTTGCTGGGATGTTCACCAAAATATCCTTGAACTACCATAAAAATTTCAGATCTATTTGAGCTCAATTAATCAACCTAATGGTGTGATTAGTGAAACTGTTCTATAGAAAATAGAAAATGTTCAGAAACATTTTCAGAATTTTCTCTGAAATTGTTTAGCTCATAACTTTAGCTAGGAACCTTCAAATTAAGTGAGACCAACTCCATTAGAACCCTCTGAAAATCTAGTTTTCAGAAAGTCATAGTTTGCTTCATGAAAATTCCTAGAACACCCTAAGAGTTCCAATTAAGGTCAAGGACATAATTAATTGTGGAGGGCTCAAATGAGCTTTGCTGCAACTAAAACTTGACCAAATCTCTGTTTAGGTTGTAACCAAGCCGCAGTAAAAGTTTCACAGTCATTTGGTCTGTCTAGAAAGGGTTATAGCCTTCACAACTTCAAAGTTAATATAAATGCATTTAAATTGATACATATATTGCTCTTATCGTGTAGTCGCTAAGGTCGAGGAGGAACCCGAAGTCCTAGACTTCGTTACTCCGGAGGAACAGCTAGCCTACGACCAAGAGCAGCAAGGCAAGCTCCGGTTTGCATTAACCTTTTTATAAAATTTTTATTGTTTTGAGCACTTACTTGAGTATTATTATCCTTTGCATTAGAGTCTTGTGTGGAAATCCAACTGCATAGCCAAGAAAACCATGGGTTGGGTTTAGGATTGCAAACCCCGCTAGCTACTGCATTGCTAGGATAGAGTAGGATTCGGTACAAGTTGAGTAGTTGGAACTACTCGCGAGCATAGGCTAGAGGCACTCAACTCGGGTAGTGATAGCAAATGAAACACATGGCAAGAAAATGAGACCAAGCGGAGGGTAAGGGCAGCAGGACTTTGGGGCCTGTGTGCTGTAGCTCCGCTTGTGTCGATTGAGGACCGAGCCGTGTGCGGGCCTGTTGAACAAGCTAGAACAGTACCGAAGACCTACCGGCTATATGGGAACCGGGAAACTGATGTAACTCGGGTAGCTGGGTGTTGAGGCATAGCTGGTCGTTCAGAGGGTAGGTTGAGAGCTCGAGGTGTAAATCGGCTGGCGGCACTGAGATGCGCGTGCAGAGACCTCTTGCTCGGGACGATTGGACCGGTTCAACATTTGGCTAACGGGTGAAAGGTAGTCGCGTACAGCGTCCGTGATGGTTGTTGTAGGCAACATCGAGTACGGGTGTACGTGACGGGTTGTTCGGGTAACCCTGCAGGTGTAAATCGATTATAATCGCCGTCCCTCGCGGTCAGTGAGTACCACTTGTTCACTGTACCGTGACGTAGAAAGAACAGGCTAGTCACATGTTAAAATGTAGCTGATTGAAAGATGGACATTGATTGTTAATGATATGTTGTAGCTTAGAGCTAACTAAAGTTCTTTTCAACTTTAGGCAAAGTACATGAGAGAAATGCGTTTCTTGTTTGATTGCGGCTCTCTCATGTGCCTTAGCGTAAGGTTCTCGACAACCTGCTGCTAAAACTTGAAAGTAAGGTTCTACTAATTAGGCGAGTCCTTGCAACTGATTTTTACCTCATGTAACCCATTACCCTCATGTAGAAGTTCCATGTTTAGGTGAGACGGGTCAGACTTGCTGAGCCTTCGTGCTCACTGCTTGTGTTTGAAGCTTTTGCAGGGTTCTATGAGGAAGGGACTCCCAAAGAGGAGATGGAACCCCAGGAGGGGAACCCCGTCGAGTGGGAGTCGTGCACGCCGCAGAGTTAGTGTGCGTGTGTGCTACCAAGGACACGTTCGAGGGCTGAACGTGCACTTGATGCTTAGTCTACGCCCGCGAGTGTAGACTGAACTTATTTTGCTGTAAACATGTTCATAAACTTGTTTATGTAATAAAATTTTCGCTTCCGCTTTGTACCTTTGACGTGTGTTATCCGGTGCTGTGCAACGCAGCACCCCTCAGCGTGATCCTGGCTCGACAGGACCAATGGGGTCATGTCAGCGTTGGTATCAGAGCTCGCTTGAGGTTTAACACAGTACAAAGGTCTTCTTTTTCAAAAATCCAGTGAGGAACGAGTTAGTAGCCCGTATAAGGATGTTATTACCATATAGAAAGTGGCATATTAACCTATTTGTTATGTCGGAAAATCATGTATCTCGGGACGTTTATGTCTTGGGGGTACACATAAGCGCTGTCCACCAGTGCGCACAAGCTGAAGGGTGGAGCCCAACGGGTGGCAGGTAACCCGACCCGCTTTAGTATCCTCTACGACTCTTCATGTCGTTTGGGGTATTCGAGCAACGTCTATCCCCGGCGTGTGTGGTGCAACATGGGAGACCCCGTCACGTGGTCTGAAACGTGAACACGTAACTCAAGGCGTGGTTGGCTTGAGAACATCCGGGCGAGTGATGACGGCCAGGTGTACGAACTGTATGGATTCCGGGCTCGGTGTGCAGCCGAGTCTGATGATTGTTTGAGTTTCTGCAGGTAGCCCGACCACAAAACGGTAGACGTGTAGCATCCGTGTGCGAGTGACGAGTAGTGCCACTGAACTAACGAAGCCGGCTAAGTCCGGTATAGGTTTTTTCTTTGTGAGGACGTAGTACCGACATAATCTGGTGACGCATCGACGTCACACCCAACTAAATAAACAACTTCATTGTAAAAACTAGAAGGTTTTAATCCAAAGTAGTAAAATTTGATGTAACTCCTTCCCTTGAACAGGATATTCAAAGTTAACAAGTTTTCAACTTATAGGATGTTAAGGACAGAGCACTCTGTTTTCAGCCGAATCAAGGCTGAAGTTAATCAGAGGTTAGAGGCTGAGTTCTTTCAAGGTTGGGGGTCATGTGATACATTTATGGAAATCTTTGGAAGAGTTTTACCACTTTTCTGTTGAGGTCCAGAGGTGTTTCATCCCTTAACCACTCGAAAAATACAGTAGAGTTGACACGGTCCAGAAAACAGGACAGAGTAAAGACTCTCTGTAGACTCTCTGTAAATTAAGCATAACTTCCTGCATAAAAATCCAAAAATAGAAAATGAGGTAGTTCTGGAAAGCTTATGAGATAGGTTACAACTTTGTAACAGAAAGTTTTGTCAGATTAGGGACAGAAGTAACTGGGATTCTTGGATCAAATCAGTACCTAAGACAGGGAGGTGCTGCCCAATTGTTTCCAGAAATTCTGTTACCTTTGACATCTCATAACTTTTGAACCAGGACAGATCTTAGGCCAAGCAAACACTTTCTGGAAAGCTATTGAAGTTAGTTTTAACTTTGATGTTGAGCTCCAGAACTGGTTTTGCCTTTAACATGGCCTAAATCAGGTTGATATGGAAACTGGTCAGGGCTGTCATGGGAACAGCAGATCAGCAGTCAAATTTGTTTAAAATGTAAACTATGTTTCCAAGTTTTGTGGGTTCAATGACATGTATTATGTTATAACTAAATGGTTTACTGTTTAAATAAATATTTGACATTTCTAAAATATATTTTTACAGATGACAGCAGATAAACAGTTGGAGAACGGGTGGGTGGTTTCCCACTGTTCTGACCGTAGCGGCTACCCGGAAGCATTGTGGCAAATGCTCCAATATTTCGGGTACAATCAGATGCCACAGTACTTCGCCAAGGAAGAAGGCGAAGAGGGGAACAAGACGTGGACGATCCATGTCGAGGTTCCTGCAGGACCTACGCCACCCGGTTGGGTGCCATTCACCGTCACGGTGAGAGGAAGACAACCGGAAGGGATGTGGCAAGTGGCAGCCCGTGACACTATGTCACGTTTCTGCCAACTACACGTGCAGGCTATGGAGGGCACTCCATACGCACTCGTTCCGGTGGAGGGAAGAGCTCAGCATGTGTGGGAAGAGAGGTACCTGGAGGCAACGGACCCGAGTTGCGCAAGGTACAACCCCGCGGAGGCAAATCTCAGCCTCCAGATGAGGGCGGAAAACGCCGTGATGGACAGACAAGCTGTTCATACGGAGCATCTCGCCACAAAGCTCAAGGAGAGCACAAGCCGTGGAGATCATTTCGAGAGTGCTCACAACGCACTCTGCAATGTGCTCCTTCCGACGATCAAGCGACTGAATGAACAACACAATCAGTTACGTCGTCTGAAGAAGGCAAGGAAGAAGAGCCGTGTTGACATCGCGGCGTTGCAAGAGCTGGTGCAGACCCTAACCCAGCAGAATGAGGACCTTGCTCAAGAGCGGGACGATGCGATTGAGGAAGGACAAGGCTGGGAAGAGGACTACAACCAAGCTATGGACGAGGTGCATGCTTTGCAGGACCTCGTGCCCCCGGTGTTAGGCGTACCGGTGGTCTTGGGTCTTCCAGCAATGGGAGAACCCGGAATGGGAGAAGAGGTGGTAGATCCAGAGCCACCAGCAGAGGTACCGGAGGAGGACGACCCACAGGAGGTCGAGTTCTACTCCGAGTAGAGGGTTACAGTTGCCATGTAGGGCAGCCAGGGTAGCGTAACCCAACTTTGGCAATCGGTGACATGTCGTGTAGACAGTAGCGTATGTATAGGTAGTGACGACATGAGCACGACTTCTCGGAGACCCGAGAATAATGTATCTTGTATAAAGTTTATGCTTTATCAATATATGTGAATGTTGTGCAAATTAATCATGCGTCGCTTCAATACCTACCGTTGCATATGGAGTTTTAAGTAAGACATGTGCTAATCGCTGCTGTTTTGAATTTCAGAATGACGCGTACTCGTGCCAACCCTGACGTTGGGGGTACCAGTCAAGGGGGAGAGACCTCCCAACCACCTCCCGAGGACTCCTCGGGACAGCAGCAGCAACAGCAAACACCGCCACCGCCACTGCCAACGGTTACATTGGCCGACATTGTCGCGGCAATGGCGGGCTCACATCAGCAGCACACAGAGTTGCTGCAGACTCTCATCGCCAATATGTCTCGCCCAGAGAGACGTCAAGATCGTGAGGAGCGCCAACAGAGCTCCTACTCCGACTTCCTGGCGACTCATCCCCCTGTATTCTCAAGGGCGGATGAACCACTTGACGCGGACAACTGGCTCCACGCCATAGAGATGAAGTTCGGGCTGCTCCAAATCAGCGAGCAGCGCAAGACTCAGTTCGCGGTCCAGCAGCTCCAAGGATCCGCGAGCGCGTGGTGGGCGAACTTTTGTGCTTCACAGCCCACCGACCGAGTGATGACCTGGGCGGAGTTCCGGACGGCCTTCAGGGCCTATCATATACCGCCAGGTCTGATGAAGAGGAAGATGCAGGAGTTCTTACACCTGCAACAAGGGAGCCGGAACGCGCTGGAATACTCCAGGGTGTTTAACGATCTCGCGCTATATGCGTCATATCATGCTGATACCGACGAGAAGCGGCGGGACCATTTTTACCAGGGGCTTAACCCGCTCCTGAAGGACAAGTTGGCGATGTTCAATTGCGACAGCCTCAACGACATCATTGATGCTGCGATTGTTCAGGAGGACTCCGGCAAGGAGTTCGCGGCGGCAGAGCGAAAGCGAAGCGCGCCGCAGAGCAGCGGAGAAGGAGGCGGTCCTTCTCAGATGTTTCGGATGGTGAATCGCCCACCATCAGGACCACGCTGGCAGCCACCACAGCGGTCGATGCCGTTCCGCAGTCGGCCGTACTCTTCACCGGCATTCCGGCCGGAACTGCCAGCACCACCGCAACAACAACAACAGCAGCGGGCGATGCCACGTGCGTTTGCACCTCAGCAACGCATGCCGGGCTTTCGTCCACCGAGCACTCCACCAGCAGCGGCCACATGTTACAAGTGTGGTCGTCCAGGGCACTTCGCGAGCAGTTGCCCGGAGAGGCAAGGCGGCGGAGTGGCACCACAGTTTCTGGGGAGGAATCAACCCCGGAACCCTACTAATGTGCGGCGGGCAAACCCTAGGCCCGGCACTGTCCACCAGCTTGCCATTGAGGACGTGCCGGAGGGCGAGCCAATCCTTGCGGGTATGTTCCAACTCCACCAGCATCCCGCTATAGTACTATTTGATTCAGGCGCCACACATAGCTTCATTAGCCAAGCTTTCATTGATAAATATAGCTTGCAAATACTACCCACCGATAGTCCTTATGTGATCTGTTCACCGGGTGGGAAAATTTCAGCAAGCATGATGGTCCCAAAAGCGCCATTGTGCTTAGAGGGTAGAGTTTACTGAGGGGGCCCGATCCCGATCACAGGGTCGTGCCGCCTTTCCCGAGGAATCGCATTGGGTGGTGCCGTGTTATGCGGCACCCAACAGCACACATATAAGGAACACAGTATTACATAAATCAAAAGCGGAAGGTTACAATTATTCTTTGTAAATAATTTACACAAAATAACTACAGCGGAAGTCTATAACCAGCTCACGTTGAATAACTATGAAGCACCGAGAAGAGGTCCAGCCCGCGGACTTCTCTCGCTAGCAACACGAAGACAAGGCAGCGGCTAGGTTCTTCAAATGTGACATGACTCGGAAGTTTCCGAGTCTCACCGGACAACCTTCATTATAGGCGTCGAAGTTTACCTGCAAAACCACTTATATAGCAAGAGTGAGCACAAAGGCTCAGCAAGACTTAACCGTCTCTCCTAAAGCATGCAACTCTACATAAGGGTAACTTAGGACCTAATCCTGTACTTTGCGAAAAGACTCGCCTACGAGTTCATCCTTAACTTTCAGATTTTAGCCATAATAGTAGTGACCTTGCGCCCAGCAACATTGGAACTCCACAATCAAACAAGAAACACTTCATTCCAATGTTACTTGTCCCAAGGTGAAAAATAAATTTTGTTTGCTCTATCTCTACTTCAAACATGGTTTTCATGCAACTTAACATAATCACAACAGCAATTAAACTTTTTGCAAACTGTTTCCACACAAGTTGATTAACTACGTCACAACATGGGAGCATGCGGTACTCAATAACCGCGAGGGATGGTGACTCGAATCAAACACTACCCGGATAACTCGACACATACGCCCGCCTCTGAAGACCCAACTCTGGCGTCCTTCATTACGTCGTATGTGGCAACCTTTCTCAGGACACTAAACTGTAGAACCGGTCGCGCCGTCTCGGGCTCATAGGTCTAACGAGACGATGTGGTATGCCTCTACAATCCAGTGAACCTGGTACATCAGTTTCCTGGTTCCCATATATCAGTAAGCATCCGGTACACAACTCAATACTTGCTCCTGGACGCGGCATACGCATCGGTCCTTAACCGACACAGGCAGAGCTACTCGACCAAGACCTCGTCTTGTCGCAGCCTAACCCCTCTGCCCGGTCTCATCTTTAGAAATGTAAACTTTAGTTTGCTCCCTTTCCCAACCACACTTATGATATTCTAAACTATAGCTCGCGAGTAGTTTCCAACTACTCGTCTTCTACCGGATGCCCTAGTCTATTTAGCATTGCCTTATTCTACAGCGATGACATAATGCTACCCTTGACCTCAGGGTTCATGTTTGGTTATGCAAGTGGAGTATCACACATCCTTGACCTAATGCACATAAAAACCTTGACCAATAGTAGTGAACAAAGGGAAAACTTTAAAAACAACTTAAGTGCAAACCGGGGCTTGCCTTGGTTTTGCAGGTGACTTAAGTCAGATAAGATGAAGTTAGTTGCTGATGATGACTTGAGGCTTAATCCCTGCCTTCTTGCTCCTTGATCCAAGCTCAACTTCTCTTTTTACTTATCCACGTTTAATCACTACACGTTATAAAGATGCATACATGTTTAATTGTAAAACATTTGCTAACAAGTGCTAAGGACAAATTTTTAAAACTGGAACTCTGTTTAAGAATTTAAAATGACACTGGGGTGGTGGTTTGGATGTGTGTCTAAGCACTATTCTCAAGTGAGAAGTGAGGTTCATCACTTGGGTGGTGATCACCTAATTAGGTTGAACAGGACATAATGATCCAGGGCTCCAATGGAGCTGGGAATTTTCTTGGGGGTTCCTTGTCACAAGAAAGTCCTCTGGACCAAAATTCAGAACATTTCACTAAGTGGATCACCCAGAACAATTCCCTAAGCATTTAAGCATAAAGGAATTAATTCTGATTAAACTTGCACTTTCATGCAAATCTAAGTGAACCATAATTTCCTACATAGCTCAGAGAGTATGTCTAAATGTTCCTAGGATTTTTGGGGCTAAGGAATGGCTAGAACTGAATTTCCAAGTTCTGGAAATTCTCTGAAAATGTTTCTGTATTTATTAGAATACAGAAACTTGAAATTGGAATTATCCCAACTAAATCAATTCCAAATGAGCTGAAACTTTAACAGGAGTTTCCTAATATCCTAAAGAATATCCTGGAAAAAATTTGGGGAATTTTGGATGAACCAAACTCCCTCTAAAATTCTTTTGCTGAAAAGCTTTAAAGAATTTTCTATTGGTTTTCATGTAAATTGGGTTGTACATTTGAATAGAGCTCTTCATCCTGAATCAAACCCAATTTGAATCACTAATTTTGGAGCTTCCTAGCAAAAGTTATGCAGATCCAAAGTTTGAACCAAATCTGGAATTCAAATTAATTCGGGAAAAGTTCAAACTCTGCCTGTGGGTCCACCCTACACGTGTCAGCCGCTGGAGTCACGCCACACGGGGCCACAGACTACTTCCCGCGCCACCACACCGGATCCCGGGGCCGCAGCAGATCGAAGATTTAAAATATCACCGCTGACAGGTGGGACCGGCCGATCGTCTTCAACCTCGGCCCGTTTCCTTTTTCCCGCGCCGCCCCCTCGCCGGAGACTCGTCGGAGCTCGCCGGAGTCGGCTTCCCGACCCTCTCCCGGCCTGCTACTCGCCGCCTGGGGGTTTTCAGCCACGAGGAATTCAACGGTGCGGTGCATTCGGGCTGCCGGCGACCGGAAACCGGTCGGCGACGTGCGCACACCTCGGTGAGGCTTCGGCACCGTGGCCCGAGCACACTAGCCCGCCAAAAGCTCGGGGAATTTGCTCTACAGCACCAGTGAAGGTCAGGCAACCTCGGCATGGCCTCGAACTGGCTAGGGAATGGCGGCAAGTGGGGGTTCACCGTACGCCCGAGGGTTCCCGCCATGATCGCCGCTCGAAAAGCTCGAAATTAGCTATAACCACGGGGTTTCTAGCTAGGGTCGTGGAGGGGATCGGGTCGCTAGCAAGTCTAGTTTATTTGTGCATGATTTGATGAGCTACGAACGAACAACAAATAAGAATTTTGGGTTTTCATACCGGCTCATCGGTCTGGGGCCGTCGGCGATATTTTCTCGAATTCTCGCTCGGTGGTGCACTAATTTGCTTGAGGTTTGAGGGTGGGCAGAAGGGTTCACCAGCGCGTCCAGAGGTGGCCTTGCTTGGGCGTGGAAGTGCCTGGATTGGTCTGTCCACGAGCGCCCCAACTCTCGGTGAAGTGGAATCACTGCGGCGACGAGCCGATTTTTGGTCGGGGAGGCAACAACTCGTGGGATGCTGTACTTAGGAAGTGGAGGACGAGCTCACCGCGTGGTTCCTTGGATTGGCTGGCCTCTGCACGCTTGGTTTCCTTCAGTTCTCGGTCGATCGCCCGAGGCGGCAGCGTCCTCGGTCCTTTTGTTGTGCGAGGGCGGAAAGGTGGCCGAGGCGTCGGTGATGAAGCAAAAACCCGCACGGGAGGAAGGGTAGGCGTCCAGGCAGCTCTCCAGCGTGCTGCTTCGGTGAAGAGGTGGCAACCTTCATTATAGCATCGAAGTTTACCTGCAAAACCACTTATATAGCAAGAGTGAGCACAAAGGCTCAGCAAGACTTAACCGTCTCTCCTAAAGCATGCAACTCTACATGAGGGTAACTTAGGACCTAATCCTGTACTTTGCGAAAAGACTCGCCTATGAGTTCATCCTTAACTTTCAGATTTTAGCCATAATAGTAGTGACCTTGCGCCCAGCAACGTTGGAACTCCACAATCAAACAAGGAACGCTTCATTCCAATGTTACTTGTCCCAAGGTGAAAAATAAATTTTGTTTGCTCTATCTCTACTTCAAACATGGTTTTCATGCAACTTAACATAATCACAACAGCAATTAAACTTTTTGCAAACTGTTTCCACACATGTTGATTAACTACGTCACAACATGGGAGCAAGCAGTACTCAATAACCGCGAGGGACGGTGATTCGAATCAAACACTACCCGGATAACTCGACACATACGCCCGCCTCTGAAGACCCAACTCTGGCGTCCTTCATTACGTCGTATGTGGCAACCTTTCTCAGGACACTAAACTGTAGAACCGGTCGCGCCGTCTCGGGCTCATAGGTCTAACGAGACGATGTGGTATGCCTCTACAATCCAGTGAACCTGGTACATCAGTTTCCTGGTTCCCATATATCAGTAAGCATCCGGTACACAACTCAATACTTGCTCCTGGACGCGGCATACGCATCGGTCCTTAACCGACACAGGCAGAGCTACTCGACCAAGACCTCGTCTTGTCGCAGCCTAACCCCTCTGCCCGGTCTCATCTTTAGAAATGTAAACTTTAGTTTGCTCCCTTTCCCAACCACACTTATGATATTCTAAACTATAGCTCGCGAGTAGTTTCCAACTACTCGTCTTCTACCGGATGCCCTAGTCTATTTAGCATTGCCTTATTCTACAGCGATGACATAATGCTACCCTTGACCTCAGGGTTCATGTTTGGTTATGCAAGTGGAGTATCACACATCCTTGACCTAATGCACATAAAAACCTTGACCAATAGTAGTGAACAAAGGGAAAACTTTTAAAACAACTTAAGTGCAAACCGGGGCTTGCCTTGGTTTTGCAGGTGACTTAAGTCAGATAAGATGAAGTTAGTTGCTGATGATGACTTGAGGCTTAATCCCTGCCTTCTTGCTCCTTGATCCAAGCTCAACTTCTCTTTTTACTTATCCACGTTTAATCACTACATGTTATAAAGATGCATACATGTTTAATTGTAAAACATTTGCTAACAAGTGCTAAGGACAAGTTTTTAAAACTGGAACTCTGTTTAAGAATTTAAAATGACACTGGGGTGGTGGTTTGGATGTGTGTCTAAGCACTATCCTCAAGTGAGAAGTGAGGTTCATCACTTGGGTGGTGATCACCTAATTAGGTTGAACAGGACATAATGATCCAGGGCTCCAATGGAGCTGGGAATTTTCTTGGGGGTTCCTTGTCACAAGAAAGTCCTCTGGACTAAAATTCAGAACATTTCACTAAGTGGATCACCCAGAACAATTCCCTAAGCATTTAAGCATAAAGGAATTAATTCTGATTAAACTTGCACTTTCATGCAAATCTAAGTGAACCATAATTTTCTACATAGCTCAGAGAGTATGTCTAAATTTTCCTTGGATTTTTGGGGCTAAGGAATTGCTAGAACTGAATTTCCAAGTTTTGGAAATTCTCTGAAAATGTTTCTGTATTTATTTGAATACAGAAACTTGAAATTGGAATTATCCCAACTAAATCAATTCCAAATGAGCTGAAACTATAACAGGAGTTTCCTAATATCCTGGCAAAAATTTGGGGAATTTTGGATGAACCAAACTCCCTCTAAAATTCTTTTGCTGAAAAGCTTTAAAGAATTTTCCAGAATTTTCTATTGGTTTTAATGCAAATTGGGTTGTACATTTGAATAGAGCTCTTCATCCTGAATCAAACCCAATTTGAATCACTAATTTTGGAGCTTCCTAGCAAAAGTTATGCAGATCCAAAGTTTGAACCAAGTCTGGAATTCAAATTAATTCGGGAAAAGTTCAAACTCTGCCTGTGGGTTCACCCTACACGTGTCAGCCGCTGGAGTCACGCCACACGGGGCCAAAGACTACTTCCCGCGCCACCACACTGGATCCCGGGGCCGCAGCGGATCGAAGATTTAAAATATCGCCGCTGACAGGTGGGACCGGCCGATCGTCTTCAACCTCGGCCCGTTTCCTTTTTCCCGCGCCGCCCCCTCGCCGGAGACTCGTCGGAGCTCACCGGAGTCGGCTTCCCGACCGTCTCCCGGCCTGCTACTCGCCGCCTGGGGGTTTTCAGCCACGAGGAATTCAACGGTGCGGTGCATTCGGGCTGCCGGCGACCGGAAACCGGTCGGCGACGTGCGCACACCTCGGTGAGGCTTCGGCACCGTGGCCCGAGCACACTAGCCCGCCAAAAGCTCGGGGAATTTGCTCTACAGCACCAGTGAAGGTCAGGCAACCTCGGCATGGCCTCGAACCGGCTAGGGAATGGCGGCAAGTGGGGGTTCACCGTACGCCCGAGGGTTCCTGCCATGATCGCCGCACGAAAAGCTCGAAATTAGCTGTAACCACGGGGTTTCTAGCTAGGGTCGTGGAGGGGATCGGGTCGCTAGCCAGTCTAGTTTATTTGTGCATGATTTCATGAGCTATGGACGAACAACAAATAAGAATTTTGGGTTTTCATACCGGCTCATCGGTCTGGGGCCGTCGGCGATATTTTCCTGAATTCTCGCTCGGTGGTGCACTAATTTGCTTCAGGTTTGGGGGTGAGCAGAAGGGTTCACCAGCGCGTCCGGAGGTGGCCTTGCTTGGTCGTGGAAGTGCCTGGATTAGGCTGTCCACGAGCGCCCCAACTCTCAGTGAAGTGGAATCGCTGCGGCGACGAGCCGATTTTGGGTCAGGGAGGCAACAACTCGTTGGATGCTGTACTTAGGAAGTGGAGGACGAGCTCACCGCGTGGTTTCTTGGCTTGGCTGGCCTCTGCACGCTTGGTTTCCTTCAGTTCTCGGTCGATCGCCTGAGGCGGCAGCGTCCTCGGTCCTTTTGTTGTGCGAGGGCGGAAAGGCGGCCGAGGCGTCGGTGATGAAGCAAAAGCCCGCATGGGAGGAAGGGTAGGCGTCCAGGCAGCTCTCCAGCGTGCTGCTTCGGTCAAGAGGTGGCAACCACGTGCGTTCGGTGGCGCCGGGAGCGGCTTCGGTGGCTCGTGTAATGTCACACCCGGTTTTTCCGAAGAAACAACCAAGTGAATATCACATGTATGCCAGGATCATTTTCTCATACATGTGATGACAAATAGTGAAGCATCATTTATTACAAGCCAGGTGTCGAATATAAATAAGTCTTACATCGCAAATGTCTCAATGGACACTAATGCTTCATCACAAGTAAATAAACTAGCAGCGGAATATTATTCTTTAGGGCTCCATCACAGGCGTTGCCCGGGGGTCTTCATGAACCTAAAAACCTTCCTCGGGTCCAAAATCTTGGTCATTATACACCACCTCATTATCTTGACCTGAGCAGCAATATAAACCAACAAATATGCAAGGTTGAGTACCAATGGTACTCAGCATGTGTGGGAAAATCATATCATGCATGGCTATAACAAGGAGAGGTTGAACTCATGGTTAAAGCACTACGCAATTAATACCTATCACCTTAGCTTATTAAGCAACAACATTACTACACAGGTGAAATGGTCCCAATCTCCCAACCCATTATTTCCAATGTTAAGCTCCCCGCTTAACTTCCAAAACCATCATTCCTCTAATCATGAATAAGTCCAGGCCGCTCTTAACCGTGAGCACGGCTGCCAAGACAGTTTTGACTCTGCAGAGTTTGTACCACTGTACCCACAAGTAGTGATTTCATCCCCCGTTGCCGGGTGGACTAAAAGAACCTCCATTATGCCAGTGGCTACGTTCCACATTCACACTTCCCAGGTGTGCGGCCAAGAGATCACTACGAAGCCTTTACAAAGGGATTCCCGACGAGCGTGGGCCCACTGAGGTTTCACCCCTAACAGCATACAAGAGGCTCCAACCCCGCTGCAGTGGCCCCCTCTTGAGCCTTGCGGTTCATATGGTAGTCCAGCTGACACCTACTCCCCGCACCATCCAACACACCCATACTACGCCGGGGATACGCCTAATTAATTGGCTAAGCTGCCCCATCTCAGCATGTGGTTGGCACTGTAAAGCCGGGTTACATGCTCCATGAACCGGTCCTTAGGATCCAGGCAAGTACTAAACACAAACCCAAGTCTCGTGCACCCAGCACACAACCAAAACATCCAACTTGCCTTGATCCCTACCTCTACATAACTCCCAATGTCTCATTCAAGAGTATGGTAATATAAACTGATGATTTCATATCCCAAATATCCCATTCTAAGCATGGCTAAGCATATGCATGGAAATAAATGACATGACAAAATAAATCCCAACCCAAGCTTCAAGGAAACAAGGTAATGCAATTCTAGGGAAACTTCCTAGCATGGGTTTCGTATTTCATTTGACAATGCAAATAATTCTATCTACACACCCTAGCATAGGATGAAAGTGGTCAAGGACACTTGCCTCCTTCTTGCTGCTCTTGAAATGGGTATTCCTGGTCTTGGAAATGAATAACTTGTTCTTGAACAGGTTCTACTTCATACCATCACACATAGCAAAACAAAAACAACAATCCATAAGACATAATTCACACTTATACTTCATACAACCCACACATTCACATTTATGAAATTCATTCACCATTATATGTGTTGTGGTTACTTTATGTGTGTTAAGTTGTGGCTTGCATGCACTTTTAACCATGTATATATGATTCCTACTTTTGTGTCCACATTTATACTTGCATACAATGTGCCTTCACAATTTCTATCAACCCTTAAACTGAATTCTTTGTATTTTAGAAGTCCGGGGTCGCGGGGGCTCGGGGTTAGGGATGACAGGTGGGTCCCACCTGTCTGTGTGAGAGAGCGCGGGCGCGCGCGGGGGCGGGCTGCGCGGGAGTAGCTGGGCCGGCTGGCGGGTTTCGGCCCACTGGCCGGTTTTTTTCCCGTTTTCCTTTTTCTTTTTCCATTTCTTTTCTGTTTTGAGTATAATTTGAATTCCAGTTTGAATTTGAATTCTTGCAAAACATGCAATACGTCCAAAAATTTGTAAATTCTCCTCTGAACATGGTTTTGGGTTTTGAATCAAAATTTGGGGTGTTACATGTAAGGGCCTCAGTTTTTGACACACATTTGCAGTGTTCATCACCACACCACACACCTCATTTGAGGAAGAATGATGAACACAAATGAAGAGCAAGTAACAATTATCAACATGCTCATTAGAGAACAAACTCACACATTGCAAAAGTGGTATTTCCCACATGTGATATAGATGGGCTGGACATATGAAAACTTCTACACTTTACTAAGGATGTCCATGCCAAGTTTCACCCAAATTCAAAACCTTTTTGAGGTCAGTTTGGGTATAGTTAGGAAGAGGGCAGTTTGAAACCATATTCAAATTCAAACTGTTTTTATCCCATGAATTTAAAAGTGGAAGGCATATTCTTACTCAGCACATTTTTGTGAGCTCACACACCAATTTTCACTCCATTTGGAGTTGATCTTGACATGAGCTAAGGGGGAGAAATTCAAACATTATTTGAATTTCAAACTGAACTTGTGCTGAAATTCATTCAAACCAAACCTCATTTGAACTTTGATCAATTCAAATGGCTCATGGGTGAATAATTTGAATGGCCAAGGGTAGTATGGGGTTCACTGTTTACAACAGTGATTAGGAGTAAATTTCAGAGGTTAAAACTGGAGATGGGACCCACATGTCAGCCACTGCTCAGATCAAACTGACTGAGACTTTTTCACTCGGGTCGCCGAGCCGCAGCGGTGATCGCCACCGAGGGCAGCCACCGCGCCACCAGCTGCTTGCCCACGCGCGGGCGTGAGGCGGTGCAGAGCCTTCTTAAGGCGCCTACCCCCTCCTCGGCCGAGGCACCGTCGTTCTTCCCCGCAAGAACTCAGCGCCGGCCGAAAACTTCCGCAGCTCGGACTTGATCGGAGAACGCCGATCGCAGCTCCCTCCTTCCACTCCAGAGCCCCAGCAAGGTACTAGAGACCTTCCTCCGTCCTTCCCGTTGCTAGAATTCGGTTAAAACCGATTGATATCGGCTGTGCCGAAAGATCAAATTCGGGACTTGGAACCGCCGCACCTCGGGCTCTCGTGGACAGCCCAACCAGGGCGTTGTCACGCCCGAGCCAAGGCACCCTTGGACGCGCGGGTGACCGGTGCTGCTCATCCCCGAGCCACAGCTCGAGTGGTTGCTCACCGGCGGCGAATTTCCACTTTTCCCCTTTCTGTGTGCAGAACGACCTTCAGGTACGATTCTGTTTAATTCGTGCTCTAGAAAGGATTAGAGGGCCTCAGGCCGCTCTCACACGAGCTAGACACGGTAACGCACAAGTTGCCTTCACAACTCTGGGCCGGAGAACCTCTGTGCCCGGCGTAATTTGAGGTCTACTAATGGCGGAACGAACGGGCGGCATCGGGCGCACGGTGAGGTCCTATTTCGGGCCTTCCCCGAGCTGCCTCGAGCTCATGTCGACCTTCTCTGAGGTCCACTGATGCTCCCCGACCGGTTTCCCAAGTAGCTGAGGTGCTAGGGTAGTCAGCCGACATGGCCGAAGTCGTTCCAAGGTGGCGGCTCGTCGCCGACCATGCTCCGGCCGTTGTCATGAGCAGCTGACCCTCGGATCCTGTTCCCCGAGTAAAAGTAGGCAGGGGCAGCCAGAATCGAGAAGTTTGGAGCTGTACAGCAGCCGGCGGCGAGCCTTCAGGCGAGATCCCTCGGCGGCGGGGCGCGGGTGTCGCGATGTTGAAGAAGGGGGTGGACCCCAGCTGTCAGCGGGAGATATTTTGAATCGGGATCCGGCTGCGGCCGGGATCGGGTGTGCTGGCGCGCAAAATCCTTGTGGGCCGTGATGTGCCATCGCCTAGGCGTGCGACGCGTGTCCCCTGGGCCCACGCGCGAGTTTAAACTTTTCCCCGATTTTCAGATTTCTTTCAAACTTCAAATCCTCATAACTTTGGCTAGAAAGCTCCAAATTGAGTGAACCAAATTTTGCTGGATTCAGCTCTCTGAGTACTTTCCAGAAAATCAAGTTTCACCTCATGAAATTCCTTATTTCTCCAGAATTAATTCCTCAAAGTTTAAACTGTTAGGAATTTTAAACTGGAAAATCCTTTGGGGGAAAATCCTGAAATTTTGCTGGGATATTCACCAAATATCCCTGAACTACCATAAAAATTTTAGATCCATTTGAGCTCATCTGATCCACCTAATGGTGTGATTAGTGAAACTGTTCCAGAGAAAATAGAAAATGTTCAGAAACAGTTTCAGGATTTTCTCTGAAATTGTTTAGCTCATATCTTTAGTTGGGGACTTCCAAATTAAGTGAGACCAAATCCATTAGAACCCTCTGAAAATCTAGTTTTCAGAAAGTCATAGTTTGTTTCATGAAAATTCCTAGAACACCCTAAGAATTCCAATTAAGGTCAAGGACATAATTAATTGTGGAGGGCTCAAATGAGCTTTGCTGCAACTAAAACTTGACCAAGTCTCTGTTTAGGTTGTAACCAAGCCACAGTAAAAGTTTCACAGTCATTAGGTCTGTCTAGCAAGGGTTATAGACTTCACAACTTCAAAGTTAATACAAATGCATTTAGATTGATACATATATTGCTCTTATCATGTAGTCGCTAAGGTCGAGGAGGAACCCGAAGTCCTAGACTTCGTAACTCCGGAGGAGCAGCTAGCCTACGACCAAGAGCAGCAAGGCAAGCTCCGGTTTGCATTAACCTTTTTACAAATGTTTATTGTTTTGAGCACATCTTTGAATATTGTTCTTTGCATTAGAGTCTTGATTGGAAACCCAACTGCATAGCCAAGAAAACCATGGGTTGGGTTTAGGATTGAAAACCTCGTTAGCCACTGCATTGCTAGGATAGGGTAGGATTCGGTACAAGTCGAGTAGTTGGAACTACTCGCGAGAATAGGCTAGAGGCACATTGCTCGGGTAGAGATAGCACATGATATACATGGCAAGAAAGATGAGACCGAGCGGAGAGTAAGGGCAACAGGACTTTGGGGCCTGTGTGCTATAGCTCCGCTTGTGTCGATTGAGGACCGAGCCGTGTGCGGGCCTGTTGAACAAGCTAGAACAGTACCGAAGACCTACCGGCTATATGGGACCGGGAAACTGATGTAACTCGGGTAGCTGGTTATTGAGGCATTGCCCGTCGTTCAGAGGGTAAGTTGAGAGCTCGAGGTGTAAATCGGCTGGCGGCACGGAGATGCGCGTGCAGAGACCTGTTGCTCGGGACGATGTGACCGGTTCAATATTTGGCTAACGGGTGAAAGGTAGTCGCGTACGGCGTCCGTGATGGTTGTTGTAGGCAACATCGAGTACGGGCGTACGTGACGGGTTGTTCGGGTAACCCTGCAGGTGTAAATCGATTATAATCGCCGTCCCTCGCGGTCCGTGAGTACCACTTGTTCACTGTACCATGACGTAGAAAGAACAGGCTAGTCACATGTTAAAATGTTGCTGATTGAAATCTGGGCATTGATTGTTAATGATATGCTGTAGCTTAGAGCTAACTAAAGTTCTTTTCAACCTTGGGCAAAGTATATGACAGAAATGCGTTTCTTGTTTGATTGCGGCTCTCTCATGTGCCCTAGCGTAAGGTTCTCCACAACCTGCTGCTAAAACTTGAAAGTAAGGTTCTACTAATTAGGCGAGTCCTTGCAAATGATTTTTACCTCATGTAACCCATTACCCTCATGTAGAAGTTCCATGTTTAGGTGAGACGGGTCAGACTTGCTGAGCCTTCGTGCTCACTGCTTGTGTTTGAAGCTTTTGCAGGGTTTTATGAGGAAGGGACTCCCGAAGAGGAGACGGAACCCCAGGAGGGGAACCCCGTCGAGTGGGAGTCGTGCACGCCGCAGAGTTAGTGTGCGTGTGTGCTAGCAAGGGCACGTTCAAGGGCTGAACGTGCACTTGATGCTTAGTCTACGCCCGCGAGTGTGGACTGAACTTAACTTGATGTAAACATGTTCATAACTTGTTTATGTAATAAAATTTTGCTTCCGCTTTGTACCTTTGACGTGTGTTATACGGTGCTGTGCAACGCAGCACCCCTCAGCGTGATCCTGGCTCGACAAGACCAATGGGGTCGTGTCAGCGTGGTATCAGAGCTCGCTTGAGGTTTAACACAGTGCAAAGTTCTTCTGTTTCAAAAATCCAGTGAGGAACGAGTTAGTAGCCCGTATAAGGATGTTGTTAGTATATAGAAAGTGGCATATTAACCTATTTGTTATGTCAGAAAATCGTGCATCTCGGGACATTCATGTCTTGGGGGGTGCACGTAAGCGCTGTCCACCAGTGCGCACAAGCTGAAGGGTGGAGCCCCACGGGTGGCAGGTAACCCGACCCGCTCTAGTATCCTCTACGACTCTTCATGTCGTTTGGGGTATTCAAGCAACGTCTGTCCCTGGCATGTGTGGTGCAACATGGGAGACCCCGTCACGTGGTCTGAAACGTGAACACGTAACTCAAGCCGTGGTTGGCTTGAGAACATCCGGGCGAGTGATGACGGCCGGGTGTACAAACTGTATGGATTCCGGGCTCGGTGTGCAGCCGAGTCTGATGATTGTTTGAGTTTCTGCAGGTAGCCTTACCACGAAACGGTAGACGTGTAGCATCCGTGTGCGAGTGACGAGTAGTGCCACTGAACTAACGAAGCCGGCTAAGCCCGGTATAGGTTTTTCCTTTGTGAGGACGTAGTACCGACATAATCTGGTGACGCATCGACGTCACACCCAACTAAATGAACAACTTCATTTAAAAACTTGAAGGTTTTGATCCAAAGTAGTAAAACTTGATGTAACTCCTTCCCTTGAATAGGATATTCAAAGTTAACAAGTTTTCAACTTATAGGATGTTAAGGACAGAGCACTCTGTTTTCAGCTGAATCAAGGCTGAAGTTAATCAGAGGTTAGAGGTTGAGTTCTTTCGAGGCTGGGGTCGTATGATACATTTCTGGAAAGCGTTGGAAGAGCTTTACAACTCTTCTGTTGAGGTCCAGAGGTGTTTCATCCCTTAACCACTCGAAAAATGCAGTAGAGTTGAAACTGTCCAGAAAACAGGACAGAGCAAAGACTCTCTGTAAATTAAGCATAACTTCCTGCTTAAAAATCCAAAAATAGGAAATGAGGTACTTCTGGAAAGCTTATGAGATGGGTTACGACTTTGTAACAGAAAGTTTTGTCAGATTGGTAACAGAATTAACTGGGATTCTTGTATCAATTCAGTACCTAAAGCAGGGAGGTGCTGTCCAATTGTTTCCAGAAATTCTGTAAACTTTGACATCTCATAACCTTTGAACCAGGACAGATCTTAGGCCAAGAAAACACTTTCTGGAAAGCTATTGAAGTTAGCTTTAACTTTGATGTTGAGCTCCAGAATTGGTTTTGCTTTTAAACTGGCCTAAATCAGGTTGAAATGGAAACTGGTCAGGGCTGTCATGGGAACAGCAGATCAGCAGTCAAATTTGTTTAAAATTTGAACTATGTTTCCAAGTTTTATGGGTTCAATGACATGTCTTATGTTAGAACTCAATGGTTTACTGTTTAAATAAATATTTGACATTTCTCAAATATATTTTTACAGATGGCAGCAGATAAACAGTTGGAGAACGGGTGGGTAGATTCCCACTGTTCTGACCGTAGCGGCTACCCGGAAGCATTGTGGCAAATGCTCCAATATTTCGGGTACAATCAGATGCCGCAGTACTTCGCCAAAGAAGATGGCGAAGGGGGGAACAAGACGTGGACGATCCATGTCGAGGTTCCTGCAGGACCTACGCCACCCGGTTGGGTGCCATTCACCGTCACGGTGAGAGGAAGACAACCGGAAGGGATGTGGCAAGTGGCAGCCCGTGACACTATGTCACGTTTCTGCCAACTACACGTGCAGGCTATGGAGGGCACTCCATACGCACTCGTTCCGGTGGAGGGACGAGCTCAGCATGTGTGGGAAGAGAGGTACCTGGAGGCAACAGACCCGAGTTGCCCAAGGTACAACCCCGCAGAGGCAAATCTCAGCCTCCAAATGAGGGCGGGAAACGCTGTGATGGACAGCCAAGCTGTTCATACGGAGCATCTCGCCACCAAGCTCAAGGAGAGCACAAGCCGTGGAGATCATTTCGAGAGTGCTCACAGCGCACTCCGCAATGTGCTCCTTCCGACGATCAAGCGACTGAATGAACAACACAATCAGTTGCGTCGTCTGAAGAAGGCAAAGAAGAAGAGCCGTGTTGACATCACGGCGTTGCAAGAGCTGGTGCAGACCCTAACCCAGCAGAATGAGGACCTTGCTCAAGAGCGCGACGACGCTATCGAGGAAGGCCAAGGCTGGGAAGAGGACTACAACCAAGCTATGGACGAGGTGCATGCTTTGCAGGACCTCGTGCCCCCGGTGTTAGGCGTACCGGTAGTCTTGGGTCTTCCAGCAATGGGAGAACCCGGGATGGGAGAAGAGGTGGTAGACCCAGAGCCACCAGAAGAGGTACCGGAGGAGGACGACCCACAGGAGGTCGAGTTCTACTCCGAGTAGGGGGTTACGGTTGCCAAGTAGGGCAGCTAGGGCAGCGTAACCAAACTTTTGTAATCGGTGGCATGTCGTGTAGACAGTAGCATATGTATAGGTAGTGACGACATGAGCACGACTTCTCGGAGATCCGAGAATAATGTATCTTGTATAAAGTTTCTGCTCTATCAATATATGTGAATGTTGTGCAAATTAATCATGTGTCACTTCAATACCTACTGTTGCGTATGGAATTTTAAGTAAGACATGTGCTAATTGCTGCTGTTTTGAATTTCAGAATGACGCGTACTCGTGCCAACCCTGACGTTGGGGGTACCAGTCAAGGGGGAGAGACCTCCCAACCACCTCCCGAGGACTCCTCGGGACAGCAGCAGCAACAGCAACAGCAAACACCGCCACCGCCACTGCCAACGGTTACATTGGCCGACATTGTCACGGCAATGGCGGGCTCGCATCAGCAGCACACAGAGTTGCTGCAGACTCTCATCGCCAATACGTCTCGCCCAGAGAGACGTCAAGATCATGAGGAGCGCCAACAGAGCTCCTACTCCGACTTCCTGGCGACTCATCCCCCTGTATTCTCAAGGGCGGATGAACCACTTGGCGCGGACAACTGGCTCCGCGCCATAGAGATGAAGTTTGGGCTGCTCCAAATCAGCGAGCAGTGCAAGACTCAGTTCGCGGTCCAGCAGCTCCAAGGATCCGCGAGCGCGTGGTGGGCCAACTTCTGTGCTTCACAACCCACCGACCGAGTGATGACCTGGACGGAGTTCCGGACGGCCTTCAGGGCCTATCATATACCGCCAGGTCTGATGAAGAGGAAGACGCAGGAGTTCTTACACCTGCAACAAGGGAGCCGGAACGCGCTGGAATACTCCAGGGCGTTTAACGATCTCGCGCTATATGCGTCGTATCATGCTGATACCGACGAGAAGCGGCGAGACCACTTTTACCAGGGGCTTAACCCGCTCCTGAAGGACAAATTGGCGATGTCCAATCGCGGCAGCCTCAACGACATCATTGATGCTGCGATTGTTCAGGAGGACTCCGGCAAGGAGTTAGCGGCGGCGGAGAGAAAGCGAAGCGCGCCGCAGAGCAGCGGAGAAGGAGGCGGTCCTTCTCAGAAGTTTTGGATGGTGAATCGCCCACCATCAGGTCCACGCTGGCAGCCACCACAGCGGTCGATGCCGTTCCGCAGTCGGTCGTATTCTTCGCCGGCATTCCGGCCGGCACTGCCAGTACCACCGCAACAACAACAGCAGCAACGGGCGATGCCGCGTGCTTTTGCACCTCAGCAACGCATGCCGGGCTTTCGTCCACTGAGTACTCCACCAGCAGCGGCCACATGTTACAAGTGTGGTCGTCCAGGACACTTCGCGAGCAGTTGCCCGGAGAGGCAAGGCGGCGGAGTGGCACCACAGTTTCCGGGGAGGAATCAACCCCGGAACCCTACTAATGCGCGGCGGGCAAACCCTAGGCCTGGCACCGTCCACCAACTTGCCATTGAGGACGTGCCGGAGGGCGAGCCAATCCTTGCGGGTATGTTCCAACTCCACCAGCATCCCGCTATAGTACTGTTTGATTCAGGCGCCACGCATAATTTTATTAGCCAAGCTTTCATTGCCAAACACAGTTTGCCAATACTACCCACCGATAGTCCATATTTAATTTGTTCACCGGGTGGGAAGATTTCAGCAAGCGTAATGGTCTCCAAAGCACCATTATGCTTAGCGGGTAGAGTGTACCCCACGTCTCTCATTATCTTAGAGGGACAGAAGGTCGATGTCATCCTAGGGATGTCGTGGTTAACCCGCCACGGCGCTGTTTTAGACACCGTCCTTCGAGTCGTGCACTTAAACTCAGAGGTGCACGGTTCTCACTCATTATTTCTGGACAGTCCAGAAATAAAACTTCCAAGTGTCTATCAAGCCACAACCATCAGATTGGAAGATATTCCAGTGGTCCGAGAATTCCCTGACGTATTCCCGGATGATTTGCCGGGGATGCCACCCGATAGAGAGGTGGAGTTCAAGATTGAACTTGCACCGGGAACCATGCCAATATCCCGAAGGCCGTACAAGATGGCGCCCAAGGAGTTGGCTGAACTGAAGACTCAGCTCACGGACCTTCTGGAGAAGGGTTTTATTAGGCCGAGCTCCTCGCCATGGGGCTGTTCGGCATTATTTGTCAAGAAGAAGGATGAGACGTTGCGGCTTTGCGTGGACTACCGTCCATTAAATGCCGTAACCATCAAGAACAAGTACCCATTGCCACGGATCGACATGTTGTTTGATCAGTTGGTCGAAGCAAAGATCTTTTCCAAGATGGATTTAAGATCCGGGTACCATCAGATTAAGATAAGGGCGGAGGACATTCCAAAGACAGCTTTCTCGACAAGGTACGGACTTTATGAGTACCTGGTCATGTCCTTCGGCCTCACCAATGCTCCAGCTCACTTCATGTACCTAATGAACTCGGTATTCATGCCGGAGCTGGACAAGTTTGTCGTGGTCTTCATCGACGACATCCTGGTATATTCCAAGTCGGAGGAAGATCACAAGAAACATTTGCGTATAGTCTTGCAACGGCTGCGGGATCACAAGTTATACGCAAAATTCAGCAAATGCGAGTTTTGGATATCGCAAGTGCCTTTCCTCGGGCATATCATCTCAGCGGAGGGTATCGCTGTGGACCCGAGCAAGATCACTCAAGTGCTGAATTGGAAATCCCTGAGAACTGTTCATGAGGTACGGAGTTTCCTCGGACTCGCGGGATATTATCGGAGGTTCATTTCGAACTTCTCGAAGATTTCCAAGCCAATGACAGAGCTGCTGAAGAAGGCTACCAAATATGTTTGGAGTCCAGCATGTGAAGCAGCATTCAAGGCTTTAGTCAAGCACCTGACATCAGCACCGGTTTTGGCGCAGCCAGACACAACAAAACCGTTCGATGTGTACTGCGATGCATCCGGCATTGGGCTCGGGTGTGTGCTGATGCAAGACCGAAGAGTGGTCGCGTATGGATCACGGCAGCTTAGAAACCATGAGCAAAATTATCCAACTCACGACTTGGAGCTCGCTGCCGTGGTACTTGCACTAAAAATGTGGAGGCACTACCTACTCGGTAACCTCGTACACTTATATACCGACCACAAAAGCTGTCACACCCGGTTTTTCCGAAGAACAACCAAGTGAATATCACATGTATGCCAGGATCATTTTCTCATACATGTGATGACAAATAGTGAAGCATCATTTATTACAAGCCAGGTGTCGAATATAAATAAGTCTTACATCGCAAATGTCTCAATGGACACTAATGCTTCATCACAAGTAAATAAACTAGCAGCGGAATATTATTCTTTAGGGCTCCATCACAGGCGTTGCCCGGGGGTCTTCATGAACCTAAAAACCTTCCTCGGGTCCAAAATCTTGGTCATTATACACCACCTCATTATCTTGACCTGAGCAGCAATATAAACCAACAAATATGCAAGGTTGAGTACCAATGGTACTCAGCAAGTGTGGGAAAATCATATCATGCATGGCTATAACAAGGAGAGGTTGAACTCATGGTTAAAGCACTACGCAATTAATACCTATCACCTTAGCTTATTAAGCAACTACATTACTACACAGGTGAAATGGTCCCAATCTCCCAACCCATTATCATAATCCAATAACCATAACATCATTTCCAATGTTAAGCTCCCCGCTTAACTTCCAAAACCATCAATCCTCTAATCATGAATAAGTCCAGGCCGTTCTTAACCGTGAGCACGGCTGTCAAGATAGTTTTGACTCTGCAGAGTTTGTACCACTGTACCCACAAGTAGTGATTTCATCCCCCGTTGCCGGGTGGACTAAAAGAACCTCCATTATGCCAGTGGCTACGATCCACATTCACACTTCCCAGGTGTGTAGCCAGGAGATCACTACGAAGCCTTTACAAAGGGATTCCCGACGAGCATGGGCCCACTGAGGTTTCACCCCTAACAGCATACAAGAGGCTCCAACCCCGCTGCAGTGGCCCCCTCTTGAGCCTTGCGGTTCATATGGTAGTCCAGCTGACACCTATTCCCCGCACCATCCAACACACCCATACTACGCCGGGGATACACCTAATTAATTGGCTAAGCTGCCCCATCTCAGCATGTGGTTGGCACTGTAAAGCCGGGTTACATGCTCCATGAACCGGTCCTTAGGATCCAGGCAAGTACTAAACACAAACCCAAGTCTCGTGCACCCAGCACACAACCAAAACATCCAACTTGCCTCGATCCCTACCTCTACATAACTCACAATGTCTCATTCAAGAGTATGGTAATATAAACTGATGATCTCATATCCCAAATATCCCATACTAAGCATGGCTAAGCATATGCATGTAAATAAATGACATGACAAAATAAATCCCAACCCAAGCTTCAAGGAAACAAGGTAATGCAATTCTAGGGAAACTTCCTAGCATGGGTTTCATATTTCATTTGACAATGCAAATAATTCTATCTACACATCCTAGCATAGGATCAAAGTGGTCAAGGACACTTGCCTCCTTCTTGCTGCTCTTGAAATGGGTAGTCCTGATCTTGGAAAGAAATAACTTGCTCTTGAACAGGTTCTACTTCATACCATCACACATAGCAAAAGAAAAACAACAATCATAAGACATAGTTCACACTTCTACTTCATACAAACCACACATTCATATTTATGAAATTCATTCACCATTATATGTGTTGTGGTTACTTTATGTGTGTTGAGTTGTGGCTTGCATGCACTTTTAACCATGTGTATATGATTCCTACTTTTGTGTCCACCTTTATACTTACATACTATTTATATGGGTTTCCAATAAATTTCTTATATTCAACTACTTCACCTTTTTACTACCAAGTGTGTATGAAAAGTATTATTCCTCCCCATATGTGCCTTCATAATTTCTACCAACCCTAAACTGAATTCTTTGTATTTTAGAAACTCCATTTATCATTTACTAGTTGCTATATTTTCAGATTTATATTCCTATGCATAATTGTGTATTTTATTATGAAATTAGTAACACACTTCATCTAAACAGTATAGGTTCTGGTCCTAAATAATTTAATAACATATTTTAACCTTGGCCTCTGATGTAAACTATTTCATAATTATTTTCCCTATTTTTCTATAACTATTCTTTACTTAAAAATGTGTCCCTATACTAATAGATGTGAATAATAGATGAAACAGATTCATTTCAGCCCAAAAATATATTTTTATCTCACTCCAAAGTTTTCTAAGTACTGAGAAAGTTTTTAATTAATTTTGACAATTATGTTTGTCCCACTTTTTAATTTTTAAACACCAGTTACATATTCAATTTTCTAAATTAAATACTAAACAGGGCTAAAATAATGAATTCACCCCATTACAGGGTCTATAATATTATTTTCATAATTTCCAGGGGTCTAGCTACACTTATCAGAGGTGTTTTTCCTAATTTTTATTAAGTCCAGGGGCTAAAACTGATTTTTAAATGAATTTACATGATTTTCTGGAGTTCCAGGGGCTAGATCTGAAGTTTCCGGGGCTAGCTCTCAATTCCAGAGAACCCCAGGGGGTAGCACGTAAGAATTCCAGTCTTTATAATGCGGGGCTGACGTGGACCGTCCGATTTTAAACCGACGGCTGAGATTATAACATCGAACCGGTACGCGGGGTTTTAAAGTCTACCGTGCGATTTAAAATAAACGGCGCACAAGCGGCCACGTCGCTCCGATCGAGCGCGGGCGGCGCTGCCGGCGGCGCACGGCGGCGGGAAGCGGCGATCTCGCCGGAAAGTTTCGGATCCGCGAGAATTCTACCTAGAACTGTGATCTTATGGCATAGATCGGTAGAGGGGAGGTCAGGGATCTCACCTCGGGGGTTTTCTCGAGCTCGGGAGTCCTGGAAAGTGATCGGCGGCGAGGTCCGAGGCAAAACCACGGCGAAGCTCGTCGGCGCTGGATTTACACCGTAAGTCTTCGGGTTTTCTGCACCTGCAAAGTTCCCCAGAGGCGGTGGATCAAGACCAGCGAGTTAGATCAGAGTTTCCGAGCTTAGATCGGCCAGAATTCACCGGCGAAGTCTCGGTGCTCACCGGAGTGAAAATCGGCGATCGCGTGGGAAAAACCGATCGGATCGGGGGTTTTTATAGCCGGGGGAGGGCGGTGGGTCTGTTGTGATCGAGTTGGAGTCCTCTGGGACCAGAATTCGGGTGGCGGAACGGATTTCCCGATCGGTTAAGATCGCGCGCGCTCGGGGGGGAAAAGTCCGGGGTCGGCGCGAGCGAGGTTGGGGATGACAGGTGGGTCCCACCTGTCTGTGTGAGAGAGCGCGGGCGCGCGCGGGGGCGGGCTGCGCGGGAGTAGCTGGGCCGGCTGGCGGGTTTCGGCCCACTGGCCGGTTTTTTTCCCGTTTTCCTTTTTCTTTTTCCATTTCTTTTCTGTTTTGAGTATAATTTGAATTCCAGTTTGAATTTGAATTTTTGCAAAACATGCAACACGTCCAAAAATTTTTAAATTCCCCTCTGAACATGGTTAAGAGTTTTGAATCAAAATTTGGGGTGTTACAGCTCTACCCCCCTTAAAAGAAATCTCGTCCTCGAGATTGGTGTTTCTAAGAAAATAATTCCGGAAATTGTGCCTTAAGCTCATCTTCCCGTTCCCAGGTGGCTTCCTCTTCTGAGTGATGCTTCCACTGCACCTTGCACATCCGGATTCTTTTATTTCTGGTGAGGCGTTCCATTGTCTCCAAAATCTTGTATGGTTGCTCGGCATAAGACAAATCTTCAGCTACATCCACTTCATTCATGGGTAACACCTCTTCAGGCGTCCTCAGGCATTTCTTGAGTTGTGACACATGGAATACATCGTGTACATCCGATAGATGAACCGGTAACTCTAGTTGGTACGCCACTTCGCCTTTTCTTTCCAAAACTTGAAAGGGTCCGATGTATCGAGGTGACAACTTCCCTTTCACCTTGAACCGACGAAGTCCTCTGATAGGGGACACCTTGAGATAAACATAGTCTCCCACGTTGAAAACGAGCTCTCTTCTTCGTACATCGGCATAGCTCTTTTGGCGTGTTTGTGCTATCCTCAAATTGTTGCGAATCTCCCTCACCTTTTCCTCGGCTTCTTGTAGCACTTCTGGACAAAAAACTTTACTTTCTCCTGTTTGGTTCCAAAATAGAGGAGTTCTGCACTTTCTTCCATACAAAGCTTCAAACGGCGACATTTTCATACTAGCTTGATAGCTGTTGTTACAGGAAAACTCCGCATACGGTAGGTTCTTGTCCCAACTCCTATTCTTTTTGAGTGCACATGCCCTTAACATATCTTCAAGGATCTGATTGGTTCTCTCCGTCTGCCCGTCAGTTTGGGGATGATAGGCAGAACTAAAGTTCAGATGGGTTCCCATGGTTTCATGCAACTTTTGCCAAAACCTCGAGGTGAACTGTGTCCCTCGGTCCGACACTATCTTCTTTGGCACTCCATGGTAACACACAATCCTTGACATGTACAATTCTGCCAATTTGGATCCGCTGTAGCTTTCTTTCATAGGAATGAAATGAGCTACCTTGGTTAGCCGATCAATAATGACCCATATTGAATCATACCCGGATTGGGTCCTAGGCAATCCCACGACAAAATCCATGCTGATTTCTTCCCACTTCCATTCAGGCACTTTGAGTGGTTGCAATAATCCCGCGGGTCGTTGATGTTCTGCTTTCACCAACTGACATGTGTCACATAGGGCAACATGTTCCGCGACATCTCGCTTCATGCCATACCACCAATACCTGCTTTTGAGGTCCTGGTACATCTTCGTACTCCCAGGATGAATGGAATAGTCGGAATCGTGAGCCTCCTTCAAAATTAATTCACGGATCTCCTTTACTTCTGGCACACAGATCCTTTTCCCGTGCCACACCGTTCCCTGTTCATCCTCTCTAAAACCAGGAGCTTTATTTTCCTTGATGAGCTGTCTGATCTCTCGTATCTTCTCATCATTCTTTTGGCCCTCGCGTATGTCTTGCTCGAGTGTGGAGTCCACTTCCATGGCGATGGCTTCACCACTATTTACTAGACATAGATTGAGCCTTATAACCTCGTCCTTTAATTCTGCAGGCATGTCCTTCAAGCTCAACTTATTGACCTGCACTTTCCGACTCAAAGCATCGGCCACGACGTTTGCTTTCCCGGGATGATAGTTGATGCCCACATCAAAGTCATTGATTAGCTCTAACCATCTCCTTTGTCTGAGGTTGAGATCTGGCTGTGTGAATATGTACTTCAAACTCTTATGATCCGTATATATCTCGGTCCTCTTCCCCATCAAATAGTGCCGCCAAATTTTCAACGCGTGTACCACTGCAGCTAGTTCTAGGTCATGTGTAGGATAGTTCTTCTCGTGCTTCCGAAGCTGCCGGGATGCATATGCCACGACATGTCCTTCTTGCATGAGAACACATCCCAACCCATTTCCAGAGGCATCGCAGTACACTGTGAAATTCTTCTGCATATCTGGCATAACCAACACTGGGGCTGTTGTCAATCTCTTCTTTAACTCCTGAAAGCTCGTCTCGCACTGTGGCGTCCAGGTGAATGTGATTCCCTTCTCCAACAGTTTTGTGAGAGGTCTCGAGATCTTGGAGAATCCCTCAATAAACCGTCGATAGTATCCAGCCAATCCCAAAAAGCTTCGAACTTCCCCGACATTTTCAGGGGTTTTCCACTTCTGGATATCCTCGATTTTGGCGGGATCTACGGAGATTCCTCCCTCCGAGATTATATGTCCTAAAAAGGGAACTCTCTTCAGCCAAAACTCACACTTGCTCAATTTGGCATATAGTTGGTGTTCTCTCAGCCTCTGTAACACCAACCTTAGATGTTTCTCATGTTCTTCTTCATTTTTGGAGAAGACGAGAATATCATCTATGAAAACCACCACAAATTTGTCCAGATATTCCATGAATACCTTGTTCATGAGGTACATGAAATATGCCGGGGCATTGGTTAGCCCAAAAGGCATGACAGTGTATTCATACAGTCCGTACCGAGATACGAAAGCTGTCTTGGGAATATCTGATTGCCTTATCTTGAGTTGGTGGTACCCCGACCTGAGATCAATTTTCGAGAACACACAAGCTCCCCTCAACTGATCAAACAAGTCTTCAATGCGGGGTAATGGGTACTTGTTTTTGATGGTTACCTCATTCAAGGCACGGCAATCCACGCATAACCTTTGGGTTCCGTCTTTCTTGGGCACAAATATCACCGGAGCTCCCCATGGTGAGGAACTAGGGCGAATATACCCCTTCTCCGTCAATTCTCTCAAATGATCCTTGAGCTCTTCTAGTTGCTTGGAGTCCATTCGATAAGGTCTCGGAACTAGGGCGAATATACCCCTTCTCCGTCAATTCTCTCAAATGATCCTTGAGCTCTTCTAGTTGCTTGGAGTCCATTCGATAAGGTCTCTTGTATATCGGGGCTGTTCCCGGTACTAGCTCAATTGCGAATTCCACATCACGGTCGGGAGGCATACCTGGCAACTCCTCCGGAAAAACATCTGGATATTCCCTGATAGTCCTGATTTCCTCAACTTTCACCTCCACTTGATTTAATTTAATGTCCCTCCTAGGCTCGTGTATCATTATGAACTTTACTCTTGTGCCATTGGGGTGAGTTAGTTCCACCGTTCTGGTCGAACAATGGATGATTCCTTTATGTTTGGTCAACCAATCCATACCCAAAATAATATCTATCCCTTGTGAATCTATCACTATGAGGTTAGCCGTAAATACTACCCCATTAATGTCTAGGCTCACTTTGGGACACCCTTGTCTTGTCCTTATTTCTCCACCTGGAGAGTTTACCGCTAGCATATGGTTCATTTGTGTGGTTGCTAGGTCATACTTCTTAACAAACCCTTGAGCAATGAACGAGTGGGTAGCACCCGAATCAAACAGCAGAGTTGCAAGGTGTAAATTGGCAGGAAACTTACCAACTACCACGTCGGGTGCCTCTTGTGCTTCCTCCATAGTGACATGGTTCACCCGTCCTCTCACTACATTCTGCTGTTGTGGCGGCGCAGGCTTCTTCTTTGGGCACTTATGGGCATAGTGCCCCACTTCACCACAGCTAAAACATTGCACCCCAACCTTAGGTGCTTGGCCTTTGTTGTCTTGGGGTTGGTTCGTGGGTCCTTGCACTGCTGGTCGAGGTGGATATGCGGGGCGAGGCTGCTGCACAAACTGACGTTGCGGCTGTGCTGGTGCCGCGGGTGGCCTGTAGTTTGGGTTGTACCCTCTTGGTGCTGAATAGGGTACCGCAGCACGGCTTGTCTGCCCCGTAGGTTGCTGCATCATACGTGGGCGGGTGTTGCTCCCTGAGGCCTGATGTGACCACCCCGCCTTCCTCTTATTCTCATTTTCCAGGGCCTTTAGCTTCCTTTCCACCACAAATGCTCTGTCCACCATCTTTTGAAAGCTTTCATACTCATTGGAGGACATGGCACACTGCATCTCTGCGGTAAGTCCTTCCACGAAACAATCTTGTTTCTGCTCATCAGTCTCTATGTCTCGTGGAGCATAACGGGATAGTTGAGTAAATTTAGTGAGGTATTCCCTCACCGTCATGTTTCCCTGCTGCAGTCCCAGAAACTCTTTCCTCTTGTTTTTGAGTTCACCTCTTGGGATGTAGTGGTTGCGGAAGCTACGCTTGAACTCTTCCCAAGTGATGTTCTCAGGGTCATGATGGGCAGCCACGTAGGCGGTCCACCAATCAGCAGCAGGTCCATTCAATTGATGAGAGGCAAACAGCACCCTCTCATACCCTTGGCATTGTATTATCCTCATCTTACTTTCAATGGTCTTCAGCCAATCATCTGCCTCCAGAGGTTCAGCAGCACTTGCAAACTTGGGAGGTTGAGTTCCTAGAAACTCACTCAACCTTGGTTGGCGTGGTGCAGCTTGTGGAGGTGGAACTTGATGCAAGTTGGTCACCACTTGAGTCAAGTTCTGGATAAGCTGATTTTGATTCTCCAGCATTTGGTGGAGAGGATCAACTTCTTCCCGGCGACCACCCCTGTCCTGGCCTCCAGAAAGATGAGGGTTGCATGCCTCATCATTGTTGTTGGCAGGGTTGGCAGCACGTCCTTTTCCTCTTCCGGCCATCTGGCAGAATCAACATATGTTAATTTGATACCATTTAGTATCATCTCACTACTTTCATTTGTTGGTACTTTGAGGTGTTAAGGCTTTGTTAAAATTTTACGAGGGTTTATATCTCACACCAAATAAATGCACTATTATTTCCTGTGGTTTCACACACCAAAGCAAAACAATCTGAAACTGAGGCTGTGGACAATTGCTCATGGCTTCCACAACTCACGTCACACACCAAGCATTATCACACCATTAACTACGTAACGACTCGACTACTCGACCTCTTGCTAGCTAGGGGAAAGACTCTACACTACTCGTCCTCTTGAGCTGGCTCCTCGGGATCTTCCTCCTCATTTCGGCTACCTTCTGACTCTGCTTTGGGTGGGGAGGCTGCTGGTGGGAAGTGCGACGACGCCTGATCGCTCGGCGATCCGGGGAGTCAGGAGTCCATGGATCACTCACGGTGACACACAGTTCATTCCCATCTCCTCTTTCTCTCGCCTTTAAGCAAGCTCGCAGCAACGCCTCCGTTTCCTTCAGGGTGTCTCGGACATCCTGAAGCTCTTGTTGACACTCCTGCAGTCGAGTGCTGAGCATGGCCGCATCCTCCAAGCACAAGTCCATGTGCTCATGGGAAGTCCCTTGCTGCACCGGTGGGTACTTGTACTCCGTGGTACCACTCTCACGTTGGAGGACATACATGTACTCAGTTTTGTCCAAGTGGCGACGATAGATGTGACTCTGGCAGGTGATGGCCTCCCAGGTGACATCTTTCTCCACGTCAACTTGTGTTGCTCGACAAGCTGGAGAGTGGTGAATCTTAAGCAGTTGATTCTCGTGTATAATCCTCATCTCCGAACTCCATTCTTCCCTCTTCTCACGGATGGTCCTGGTGGAGTTATAGTGGATGATTAGCTTCCCCGTATTGCCGGCGGCTTCGAGCATACGTCGAAGACGGCGCAACAAATCTCCTACTGCCAATCCGTAGGAAAGGTACGTCACTGGGTGACTCTCCTCTCTTTCGGCAAGGGCAACTACGGGAACTCTCCCTCCTGTGGACTTACGAGCGGTGCGAATCATGCGAACCATCTAAAAACAAAAGAATTTAAAATTAGGTTAGATAAATTCTCAAACAAAAACCCTGTTTTGAATGAAAGTTGGGGTAAGATGAAGAAAATGACTCCTTTAATAACACTTTTCCACTCACACCTTGGAAAATAGTTTTTAAGAAAATAGGGCCCTTAAATACGTCCATTTCTACCTAGGTCCACGTTCCTACGGGCAACCTTGGCTCTGATACCACCTCTGTCACACCCGGTTTTTCCGAAGAATAACCAAGTGAATATCACATGTATGCCAGGATCATTTTCTCATACATGTGATGACAAATAGTGAAGCATCATTTATTACAAGCCAGGTGTCGAATATAAATAAGTCTTACATCGCAAATGTCTCAATGGACACTAATGCTTCATCACAAGTAAATAAACTAGCAGCGGAATATTATTCTTTAGGGCTCCATCACAGGCGTTGCCCGGGGGTCTTCATGAACCTAAAAACCTTCCTCGGGTCCAAAATCTTGGTCATTATACACCACCTCATTATCTTGACCTGAGCAGCAATATAAACCAACAAATATGCAAGGTTGAGTACCAATGGTACTCAGCATGTGTGGGAAAATCATATCATGCATGGCTATAACAAGGAGAGGTTGAACTCATGGTTAAAGCACTACGCAATTAATACCTATCACCTTAGCTTATTAAGCAACTACATTACTACACAGGTGAAATGGTCCCAATCTCCCAACCCATTATCATAATCCAATAACCATAACATCATTTCCAATGTTAAGCTCCCCGCTTAACTTCCAAAACCATCAATCCTCTAATCATGAATAAGTCCAGGCCGCTCTTAACCGTGAGCACGGCTGTCAAGACAGTTTTGACTCTGCAGAGTTTGTACCACTGTACCCACAAGTAGTGATTTCATCCCCCGTTGCCGGGTGGACTAAAAGAACCTCCATTATGCCAGTGGCTACGATCCACATTCACACTTCTCAGGTGTGTAGCCAGGAGATCACTACGAAGCCTTTACAAAGGGATTCCCAACGAGCGTGGGCCCACTGAGGTTTCACCCCTAACAGCATACAAGAGGCTCCAACCCCGCTGCAGTGGCCCCCTCTTGAGCCTTGCGGTTCATATGGTAGTCCAGCTGACACCTATTCCCCGCACCATCCAACACACCCATACTACGCCGGGGATACACCTAATTAATTGGCTAAGCTGCCCCATCTCAGCATGTGGTTGGCACTGTAAAGCCGGGTTACATGCTCCATGAACCGGTCCTTAGGATCCAGGCAAGTACTAAACACAAACCCAAGTCTCGTGCACCCAGCACACAACCAAAACATCCAACTTGCCTCGATCCCTACCTCTACATAACTCACAATGTCTCATTCAAGAGTATGGTAATATAAACTGATGATCTCATATCCCAAATATCCCATACTAAGCATGGCTAAGCATATGCATGTAAATAAATGACATGACAAAATAAATCCCAACCCAAGCTTCAAGGAAACAAGGTAATGCAATTCTAGGGAAACTTCCTAGCATGGGTTTCATATTTCATTTGACAATGCAAATAATTCTATCTACACATCCTAGCATAGGATCAAAGTGGTCAAGGACACTTGCCTCCTTCTTGCTGCTCTTGAAATGGGTAGTCCTGATCTTGGAAAGAAATAACTTGCTCTTGAATAGGTTCTACTTCATACCATCACACATAGCAAAAGAAAAACAACAATCATAAGACATAGTTCACACTTCTACTTCATACAAACCACACATTCATATTTATGAAATTCATTCACCATTATATGTGTTGTGGTTACTTTATGTGTGTTGAGTTGTGGCTTGCATGCACTTTTAACCATGTGTATATGATTCCTACTTTTGTGTCCACCTTTATACTTACATACTATTTATATGGGTTTCCAATAAATTTCTTATATTCAACTACTTCACCTTTTTACTACCAAGTGTGTATGAAAAGTATTATTCTTCCCCATATGTGCCTTCATAATTTCTACCAACCCTAAACTGAATTCTTTGTATTTTAGAAACTCCATTTATCATTTACTAGTTGCTATATTTTCAGATTTATATTCCTATGCATAATTGTGTATTTTATTATGAAATTAGTAACACACATCATCTAAACAGTATAGGTTCTGGTCCTAAATAATTTAATAACATATTTTAACCTTGGCCTCTGATGTAAACTATTTCATAATTATTTTCCCTATTTTTCTATAACTATTCTTTACTTAAAAATGTGTCCCTATACTAATAGATGTGAATAATAGATGAAACAGATTCATTTCAGCCCAAAAATATATTTTTATCTCACTCCAAAGTTTTCTAAGTACTGAGAAAGTTTTTAATTAATTTTGACAATTATGTTTGTCCCACTTTTTAATTTTTAAACACTAGTTACATATTCAATTTTCTAAATTAAATACTAAACAGGGCTAAAATAATGAATTCACCCCATTACAGGGTCTATAATATTATTTTCATAATTTCCAGGGGTCTAGCTACACTTATCAGAGGTGTTTTTCCTAATTTTTATTAAGTCCAGGGGCTAAAACTGATTTTTAAATGAATTTACATGATTTTCTGGAGTTCCAGGGGCTAGATCTGAAGTTTCTGGGGCTAGCTCTCAATTCCAGAGAACCCCAGGGGGTAGCACGTAAGAATTCCAGTCTTTATAATGCGGGGCTGACGTGGACCGTCTGATTTTAAACCGACGGCTGAGATTATAACATCGAACCGTTACGCGGGGTTTTAAAGTCTACCGTGCGATTTAAAATAAATGGCGCACAAGCGGCCACGTCGCTCCGATCGAGCGCGGGCGGCGCTGCCGGCGGCGCACGGCGGCGGGAAGCGGCGATCTCGCCGGAAAGTTTCGGATCCGCGAGAATTCTACCTAGAACTGTGATCTTATGGCATAGACCGGTAGAGGGGAGGTCAGGGATCTCACCTCGGGTGTTTTCTCGAGCTCGGGAGTCCTGGAAAGTGATCGGCGGCGAGGTCCGAGGCAAAACCACGGCGAAGCTCGTCGGCGCTGGATTTACACCGTAAGTCTTCGGGTTTTCTGCACCTGCAAAGTTCCCCGGAGGCGGTGGATCAAGACCAGCGAGTTAGATCAGAGTTTCCGAGCTTAGATCGGCCAGAATTCACCGGCGAAGTCTCGGTGCTCACCGGAGTGAAAATCGGCGATCGCGTGGGAAAAACCGATCGGATCGGGGGTTTTTATAGCCGGGGGAGGGTGGTGGGTCTGTTGTGATCGAGTTGGAGTCCTCTGGGACCAGAATTCAGGCGGCGGAACAGATTTCCCGATCGGTTAAGATCGCGCGCGCTCGGGGGGGAAAAGTCCGGGGTCGGCGCGAGCGAGGTTGGGGATGACAGGTGGGTCCCACCTGTCTGTGTGAGAGAGCGCGGGCGCGCGCGGGGGCGGGCTGCGCGGGAGTAGCTGGGCCGGCTGGCGGGTTTCGGCCCACTGGCCGGTTTTTTTCCCGTTTTCCTTTTTCTTTTTCCATTTCTTTTCTGTTTTGAGTATAATTTGAATTCCAGTTTGAATTTGAATTTTTGCAAAACATGCAACACGTCCAAAAATTTTTAAATTCCCCTCTGAACATGGTTAAGAGTTTTGAATCAAAATTTGGGGTGTTACAAAAGTCTCAAGTACATATTCACTCAGAAGGAGCTGAACATGAGGCAACAAAGATGGTTAGAACTGATAAAGGATTACGAGATAGAGATCCATTATCATCCGGGCAAAGCAAACGTAGTGGCAGATGCGCTGAGCCGCAAGTCACACATCAATAATCTGACCATCACACCGTTGGAAGAGAGCGAACCCCCACTCCATGTGATTCCACACGGAGCTCTCTACAACCTAGACTTGATCCCCACCATCCGTGAAGAGATAGCGGCAGCCCAGAAGAATGACAAGGGCATGTCACATTTGCGGAGACGTATAGACAGTGGGGAGTTGAAATGTTTCCGGAAGGACGGAGACGGCGTTCTGTGGTTCAAGGACCGGATCGTCGTACCCCGTAAACCGGAATTACGGTAGAAAATTTTTGATGAGGCTCACTTATCAAAGTTTTCTATTCACCCCAGCAGCAACAAAATGTATCAAGAACTCAGAAGAAAGTTTTGGTGGACACGGATGAAGTGAGAGACTGCAAAATACGTGTCCGAGTGTGATACATGTCGAAGGGTGAAGGCCGACCACATGCGGAAACCGGGACTGCTGCAACCACTGGGCATTCCTGCCTGGAAGTGGGAGGACGTGAGCATGGATTTCGTCGTCGGTTTACCCACCACCTTACAGAAACATGATTCTGTGTGGGTGATCGTCGATCGGCTCACCAAAGTTGCCCATTTCATCCCGGTCAACATCAACTACAACGCCAAGAAGTACGCTGAACTGTACATCTCACGGACTCTATGCTTGTACGGCGTACCCCGTACTATCATATCGGATCGGGGCACTTTATTTGTGTCCCGTTTTTGGGAGCAGCTACACGCTGCCTTGGGGACGAAGCTGCTCCGTAGTTCAGCCTACCACCCGCAGATGGATGGACAAACCGAGCGGGTAAATCAGATTCTAGAAGACATGCTACGAGCTTGCGCTATCGACCACGGCAAGAGTTGGGATGATCACTTGCCGTTAGCTGAGTTCTCATACAACAATGGGTACCAAGCCAGCATCAAGATGGCGCCCTACGAGGCGCTATACAGGAGAAAATGCCGCACACCATTGAACTGGTGTGAGTCTGGCGAAAGGGTTACCTTCGGGATTGACCTTGTCAACAACGCGGAAGAAAAGGTTCGACTAATTCAAGCGAACCTAAAAGCCGCTCAATCCCGTCAGAAACAGTATGCGGACCGGAGTAGGCGCCCATTACAATTCGAAGTTGGGGATCACGTATATCTACGGGTGTCTCCAATGAAGGGCGTAAACAGATTTGGGGTGAGGGGAAAGTTAGCACCCCGCTTCATCGGTCCATTCCAGATTACCGAAAGATGTGGATCGGTGGCATACCGGCTGAAATTACCAGAAGCACTTTCCGGTGTGCACGACGTCTTTCACATTTCCCAGCTGAGGAAGTGTCTCAAGCTATCAACTACCGTTCAGCTGGAAGACATTGAAGAACTGCAACCGGATCTCACCTATCGGGAGGAACCGGTGCAGATTATTGATGAAAAGGCCCGAACCACACGCAACCGTACGTTGTGGTTCTACAAGGTTCTATGGAGTAATCACTCCATGGACGAAGCGACATGGGAGAGCAAAGAATTCCTTCGCACTAACTACCCCGACTTTTTCACGTCGCATATCCGGTAATTTTCCATTGTCCTCTCTCTCATTTTCACCTTATAATCTCGGGACGAGATTCTTTTAAGGGGGGAGGAATGTAAGGGCCTCAGTTTTTGACACACATTTGCAGTGTTCATCACCACACCACACACCTCATTTGAGGAAGAATGATGAACACAAATGAAGAGCAAGTAACAATTATCAACATGCTCATTAGAGAACAAACTCACACATTGCAAAAGTGGTATTTCCCACATGTGATATAGATGGGCTGGACATATGAAAACTCCTACACTTTACTAAGGATGTCCATGCCAAGTTTCACCCAAATTCAAAACCTTTTTGAGGTCAGTTTGGGTATAATTAGGAAGAGGGCAGTTTGAAACCATATTCAAATTCAAACTGTTTTTATCCCATGAATTTAAAAGTGGAAGGCATATTCTTACTCAGCACATTTCGGTGAGCTCACATACCAATTTTCACTCCATTTGGAGTTGATCTTGACATGAGCTAAGGGGGAGAAATTCAAACTTTATTTGAATTTCAAATTGAACTTGTGCTGAAATTCATTCAAACCAAACCTCATTTGAACTTTGATCAATTCAAATGGCTCATGGGTGAATAATTTGAATTGCCAAGGGTAGTATGGGGTTCACTGTTTACAACAGTGATTAGGAGTAAATTTCAGAGGTTAAAACTGGAGATGGGACCCACATGTCAGCCACTGCTCAGATCAAACGGACTGAGACTTTTTCACTCGGGTCGCCGAGCCGCAGCGGTGATCGCCACCGAGGGCAGCCACCGCGCCACCAGCTGCTTGCCCACGCGCGGGCGTGAGGCGGTGCAGAGCCTTCTTAAGGCGCCTGCCCCCTCCTCGGCCGAGGCACCGTCGTTCTTCCCCGCAAGAACTCAGCGCCGGCCGAAAACTTCCGCAGCTCGGACTTGATCGGAGAACGCCGATCGCAGCTCCCTCCTTCCACTCCAGAGCCGCATCAAGGTACTAGAGACCTTCCTCCGTCCTTCCCGTTGCTAGAATTCGGTTGAAACCGATTGATATCGGCTGTGCCGAAAGATCAAATTCGGGACTTGGAACCGCCGCACCTCGGGCTCTCGTGGACAGCCCAACCAGGGCGTTGTCACGCCCGAGCCAAGGCACCCTTGGACGCGTGGGTGACCGGTGCTGCTCATCCCCGAGCCACAGCTCGAGTGGTTGCTCACCGGCGGCGAATTTCCACTTTTCCCCTTTCTGTGTGCAGAACGACCTTCAGGTACGATTCTGTTTAATTCGTGCTCTAGAAAGGATTAGAGGGCCTCAGGCCGCTCTCACACGAGCTAGACACGGTAACGCACAAGTTGCCTTCACAACTCTGGGCCGGAGAACCTCTGTGCCCGGCGTAATTTGAGGTCTACTAATGGCGGAACGAACGGGCGGCATCGGGTGCACGGTGAGGACCTATTTCGGGCCTTCCCCGAGCTGCCTCGAGCTCATGTCGACCTTCTCTGAGGTCCACTGATGCTCCCCGACCGGTTTCCCAAGTAGCTGAGGTGCTAGGGTAGTCAGCCGACATGGCCGAAGTCGTTCCGAGGTGGCGGCTCGTCGCCGACCATGCTCCGGCCGTTGTCATGAGCAGCTGACCCTCGGATCCTGTTCCCCGAGTAAAAGTAGGCAGGGGCGACCAGAATCGAGAAGTTTGGAGCTGTACAGCAGCCGGCGGCGAGCCCTCCGGCGAGATCCCTCGGCGGCGGGGCGCGGTTGTCGCGAGGTTGAAGAAGGGGGTGGACCCCAGCTGTTAGCGGGAGATATTTTGAATCGGGATCCGGCTGCGGCCGGGATCGGGTGTGCTGGCGCGCAAAATCCTTGTGGGCCGGGATGTGCCATCGCCTAGGCGTGCGACGCGTGTCCCCTGGGCCCACGCGCGAGTTTAAACTTTTCCCCGATTTTCAGATTTCCTTCAAACTTCAAATCCTCATAACTTTGGCTAGAAAGCTCCAAATTGAGTGAACCAAATTTTGCTGGATTCAGCTCTCTGAGTACTTTCCGGAAAATCAAGTTTCACCTCATGAAATTCCTTATTTCTCCAGAATTAATTCCTCAAATTTAAACTGTTAGGAATTTTAAACTGGAAAATCCTTTGGGGGAAAATCCTGAAATTTTGCTGGGATGTTCACCAAAATATCCCTGAACTACCATAAAAATTTCAGATCCATTTGAGCTCATCTGATCCACCTAATGGTGTGATTAGTGAAACTGTTCCAGAGAAAATAGAAAATGTTCAGAAACATTTTCAGGATTTTCTCTGAAATTGTTTAGCTCATATCTTTAGTTGGGGACTTCCAAATTAAGTGAGACCAAATCCATTAGAACCCTCTCAAAATCTAGTTTTCAGAAAGTCATAGTTTGTTTCATGAAAATTCCTAGAACACCCTAAGAGTTCCAATTAAGGTCAAGGACATAATTAATTGTGGAGGGCTCAAATGAGCTTTGCTGCAACTAAAACTTGACCAAGTCTCTGTTTAGGTTGTAACCAAGCCACAGTAAAAGTTTCACAGTCATTAGGTCTGTCTAGCAAGAGTTATAGACTTCACAACTTCAAAGTTAATACAAATGCATTTAGATTGATACATATATTGCTCTTATCATGTAGTCGCTAAGGTCGAGGAGGAACCCGAAGTCCTAGACTTCGTAACTCCGGAGGAGCAGCTAGCCTACGACCAAGAGCAGCAAGGCAAGCTCCGGTTTGCATTAACCTTTTTACAAATGTTTATTGTTTTGAGCACATCTTTGAATATTGTTCTTTGCATTAGAGTCTTGATTGGAAACCCAACTGCATAGCCATGAAAACCATGGGTTGGGTTTAGGATTGAAAACCTCGTTAGCCACTGCATTGCTAGGATAGAGTAGGATTCGGTACAAGTCGAGTAGTTGGAACTACTCGCGAGAATAGGCTAGAGGCACATTGCTCGGGTAGAGATAGCACATGATATACATGGCAAGAAAGATGAGACCAAGCGGAGAGTAAGGGCAACAGGACTTTGGGGCCTGTGTGCTATAGCTCCGCTTGTGTCGATTGAGGACCGAGCCGTGTGTGGGCCTGTTGAACAAGCTAGAACAGTACCGAAGACCTACCGGCTATATGGGAACCGGGAAACTGATGTAACTCGGGTAGCTGGTTATTGATGCATTGCCCGTCGTTCAGAGGGTAGGTTGAGAGCTCGAGGTGTAAATCGGCTGGCGGCACGGAGATGCGCGTGCAGAGACCTCTTGCTCGGGACGATGGGACCGGTTCAATATTTGGCAAACGGGTGAAAGGTAGTCGCGTACGGCGTCCGTGATGGTTGTTGTAGGCAACATCGAGTACGGGCGTACGTGACGGGTTGTTCGGGTAACCCTGCAGGTGTAAATCGATTATAATCGCCGTCCCTCGCGGTCAGTGAGTACCACTTGTTCACTGTACCGTGACGTAGAAAGAAAAGGCTAGTCACATGTTAAAATGTTGCTGATTGAAAGCTGGACATTGATTGTTAATGATATGCTGTAGCTTAGAGCTAACTAAAGTTCTTTTCAACCTTGGGCAAAGTACATGAGAGAAATGCGTTTCTTGTTTGATTGCGGCTCTCTCATGTGCCCTAGCGTAAGGTTCTCCACAACCTGCTGCTAAAACTTGAAAGTAAGGTTCTACTAATTAGGCGAGTCCTTGCAAATGATTTTTACCTCATGTAACCCATTACCCTCATGTAGAAGTTCCATGTTTAGGTGAGACGGGTCAGACTTGCTGAGCCTTCGTGCTCACTGCTTGTGTTTGAATCTTTTGCAGGGTTTTATGAGGAAGGGACTCCCGAAGAGGAGACGGAACCCCAGGAGGGGAACCCTGTCGAGTGGGAGTCGTGCATGCCGCAGAGTTAGTGTGCGTGTGTGCTAGCAAGGGCACGTTCAAGGGCTGAATGTGCACTTGATGCTTAGTCTACGCCCGCGAGTGTGGACTGAACTTATCTTGATGTAAACATGTTCATAACTTGTTTATGTAATAAAATTTCACTTCCGCTTTGTACCTTTGACGTGTGTTATACGGTGCTGTGCAACGCAGCACCCCTCAGCGTGATCCTGGCTCGACAAGACCAATGGGGTCGTGTCAGCTCGGGTGGAAACCAATACACCGTGGTAGACTTAAGCAGCAAGTTATAACCCCCACCTCTCTATGACAAGTGGGGCCCACAACTCCCTTCTGCCCCAAAAGATCTCCAAATTTTTGGCACATGCAAATTCAGCCCTGAGGTACTCAAATTCAAAAGTTATTTGGCAATTTGACCAGTTGTGCCTCAATTTTGAATTTAAATTCAAATTTGGGTGAAATTTACAAGTTCCTTTGATATTCATGTCAAAGCACCTCCAAATTTGCTCAAAACTTGGCTCCCTCATAATTTGGACCTGAGAAACTCAAATATATCCTTTGATCTTTGAGTTGGCTTTTGCAACTACAGCTTCTCCAACATTAGTTTGAATTTTTCCTTTTTGGAGATGGCCCTCCTCTTTTTGGAAGTGACCCTCTTAGTTCAAACTGAATTCCAAGTTTTATTGCACATGCCAACACTTTCATGAGTAACACAAAAGTTTTTGTAAGTCCCATTTCTTGCATATAAACTCAACTTTATTCATAGCTCAAGTTTTCTATTCACAAGTTTTGGGACTTTTACATTTATCCTACGTCTCTCATAATCTTAGAGGGACAAAAGGTCGATGTCATCTTAGGGATGTCGTGGTTAAACCGCCACGGCGCTGTTTTAGACACCGTCCTCCGAGTCGTGCACTTGAACTCAGAAGTGCACGAGTCTCACTCATTATTTCTGGACAGTCCGGAAATCAAACTTCCAAGTGTCTATCAAGCCACAACCATCAGATTGGAAGATATTCCAGTGGTCCGAGAGTTCCCTGATGTATTCCCGGACAATTTGCCGGGGATGCCGCCTGATAGAGAGGTGGAGTTCAAGATTGAACTCGCACCGGGAACCATGCCAATATCCCGGAGGCCGTACAAGATGGCGCCCAAGGAGTTGGCTGAACTGAAGACTCAGCTCACGGACCTTCTGGAGAAGGGTTTTATTAGGCCGAGCTCCTCGCCATGGGGCTGTTCGGCATTATTTGTCAAGAAGAAGGATGAGACGTTGCGGCTTTGCGTGGACTATCGTCCATTAAATGCCGTACCCATCAAGAACAAGTACCCGTTGCCACGGATCGACATGTTGTTTGATCAGTTGGTCGAAGCAAAGATCTTTTCCAAGATGGATTTAAGATCCGGGTACCATCAGATTAAGATAAGGGCTGAGGACATTCCGAAGACGGCTTTCTCAATGAGGTACGGACTTTATGAGTACCTGGTCATGTCCTTCGGCCTCACCAATGCTCCAGCTCACTTCATGTTCTTAATGAACTCGGTATTCATGCCGGAGCTGTACAAGTTTGTCGTGGTCTTCATCGACGACATTCTGGTGTATTCCAAGTCAGAGGAAGATCACAAGAAACATCTGCGTATAGTCTTGCAACGGCTGCGGGATCACAAGTTATACGCAAAATTCAGCAAATGCGAGTTTTGGATATCGTAAGTGCCTTTCCTCGGGCATATCATCTCAGCGGAGGGTATCGCTGTGGACCCGAGTAAGATCACTCAAGTGCTGAATTGGAAATCCCCGAGAACTGTTCACGAGGTACGGAGTTTCCTCGGACTCGCGGGATATTATCGGAGGTTCATCCCGAACTTCTCGAAGATTGCCAAGCCAATGACAGAGCTGCTGAAGAAGGCTACCAAATATGTTTGGAGTCCAGCATGTGAAGCAGCATTCAAGGCTTTAGTCAAGCACCTGACATCAGCACCGGTTTTGGCGCAGCCAGACACAACAAAACCGTTCGATGTGTACTGCGATGCATCCGACATTGGGCTCGGATGTGTGCTGATGCAAGACCGAAGAGTGGTCGCGTATGGATCACGGCAGCTTAGGAACCATGAGCAGAATTATCCAACTCACGACTTGGAGCTCGCTGCCGTGGTACTTGCACTGAAGATGTGGAGGCACTACCTACTCGGTAACCTCGTACATTTATATACCGACCACAAAAGCCTCAAGTACATATTCACTCAGAAGGAGCTGAACATGAGGCAACGAAGATGGTTAGAACTGATAAAGGATTACGAGATAGAGATCCATTATCATCCGGGCAAGGCAAACGTAGTGGCAGATGCGCTGAGCCGCAAGTTACATGTCAATAACCTGACCATCACACCGTTGGAAGAGAGCGAACCACCACTACATGTGATTCCACACGGCGCTCTCTACAACCTAGCTTTGATCCCCACCATCCGTGAAGAGATAGTGGCAGCCCAGAAGGATGACAAGGGCATGTCACATTTGCGGAGACGTGTAGAAAGTGGGGAGTTAAAATGTTTCCAGAAGGACGGAGACGGCGTCCTATGGTTCAAGGACCGGATCGTCATACCCCGAAACCCGGAACTACGAAAGAAGATCTTTGATGAGGCTCACTTATCAAAGTTCTCTATTCACCCCGGCAGCAACAAGATGTATCAAGAACTCCGAAGAAAGTTTTGGTGGACACGGATGAAACGTGAGACTGCAAAATACGTGTCCGAGTGTGATACATGTCGAAGGGTGAAGGCAGACCACATGCGGAAACCGGGACTGCTGCAACCACTGGGCATTCCTGCCTGGAAGTGGGAGGACGTGAGCATGGACTTCATCGTTGGTTTACCCACCACCTTGCAGAAACATGATTCTGTGTGGGTGATCGTCGATCGGCTCACCAAAGTTGCCCATTTCATCCCGGTCAACACCAACTACGACGCCAAGAAGTACGCTGAACTGTACATCTCACGGATCCTATGCTTGTACGGCATACCCCGTACCATCATATCGGATCGGGGCACTTTATTTGTGTCCCGTTTTTGGGAGCAGCTGCATGCTGCCTTGGGGACGAAGCTGATCCGTAGTTCAGCATACCACCCGCAGACGGACGGGCAAACAGAGCGGGTAAATCAGATTCTAGAAGACATGCTACGAGCTTGCGCTATCAACCACGGCAAGAATTGGGATGATCACTTGCCGTTAGCTGAGTTCTCGTACAACAATGGGTACCAAGCCAGCATCAAGATGGCGCCCTACGAGGCGCTATACGGTAGGAAATGCCGCACACCTTTGAACTGGTGTGAGTCTGGCGAAAGGGTTACCTTCGGGATTGACCTCGTCAACAACGCGGAAGAAAAGGTTCGACTAATTCAAGCGAACCTAAAAGCCGCTCAATCCCGTCAGAAGCAGTATGCGGACCAGAGAAGGCGCCCATTACAATTCGATGTTGGAGATCACGTATACCTACGGGTGTCTCCAATGAGGGGCGTAAACAGATTTGGGGTGAGAGGAAAGTTGGCACCCCGATTCATTGGTCCATTTCAGATTACCGAGAGATGTGGATCAGTGGCATACCGGCTGAAGTTACCAGAAGCACTTTCCGGTGTGCACGACGTCTTTCACGTTTCCCAGCTGAGGAAGTGTCTCAAGCTATCAACTACCGTTCAGCTGGAAGACATTGAAGAACTGCAACCGGATCTCACCTACCGGGAGGAACCGGTGCAGATTATTGATGAAAAGGCCCGAACCACACGCAACCGTACGTTGTGGTTCTACAAGGTTCTATGTAGTAATCACTCCATGGATGAAGCGACATGGGAGAGCGAAGAATTCCTTCGCACTAACTACCCCGACTTTTTCACGTCGCATATCCGGTAATTTTCCACCGTCCTCTCTCTCATTTTCACCTTATAATCTCGGGACGAGATTCTTTTAAGGGGGAGGAATGTAAGGGCCTCAGTTTTTGACACACATTTGCAGTGTTCATCACCACACCACACACCTCATTTGAGGAAGGATGATGAACACAAATGAAGAGCAAGTAACAATTATCAACATGCTCATTAGAGAACAAACTCACATATTGCAAAAGTGGTATTTCCCACATGTGATATAGATGGGCTGGACGTATGAAAACCCCTACACTTTACTAAGGATGTCCATGCCAAGTTTCACCCAAATTCAAAACCTTTTTGAGGTCATTTTGGGTATAGTAGGAAGAGGGCAGTTTGAAACCATATTCAAATTCAAACTGTTTTTATCCCATGAATTTAAAAGTGGGAGGCATATTCTTACTCAGCACATTTTTGTGAGCTCACACACCAATTTTCACTCCATTTGGAGTTGATCTTGACATGAGCTATGTGGGAGAAATTCAAACTTTATTTGAATTTCAAACTGAACTTGTGCTGAAATTAATTCAAACCAAACCTCATTTGAACTTTGATCAATTCAAATGGCTCATGGGTGAATAATTTGAATTGCCAAGGGTAGTATGGGGTTCACTGTTTACAACAGTGATTAGGAGTAAATTTCAGAGGTTAAAACTGGAGGTGGGACCCACATGTCAGCCACTGCTCAGATCAAACCGACTGAGACTTTTTCACTCGGGTCGCCGAGCCGCAGCGGTGATCGCCTCCGAGGGCAGCCGCCGCGCCAGCAGCTGCTTGCCCACGCACGGGCGTGAGGCGGTGCAGAACCTTCTTAAGGCGCCTGCCCCCCTCCCCGGCCGAGGCACCGCCGTTCTTCCCCGCAAGAACTAAGCGCCGGCCGAAAATTTCCGCAGCTCGGAATCAATCGGAGAACGTCGATCGCAGCTCCCTCCGTCCACTCCAGAACCCCAGCAAGGTACTAGAGACCTCCTCCGTCCTCCCCGTTGCTAGAATTCCGTTGAAACCGATTGATATCGGCTGTGCCGAAAGATCAAATTCGGAACTTGGAACCGCCGCACCTCGGGCTCCCGTGGACAGCCCAACCAGGGCGTTGTCACGCCCGAGCCAAGGCACCCTTGGACGCGCTGGTGACTGGTGCTGCTCATCCCCGAGCCACAGCTCGAGTGGTTGCTCACCGGTGGCGAATTTCCACTTTTCCCCTTTCTGTGTGCAGAACGACCTTCGGGTACGATTCTGTTTAATTCGTGTTCTAGAAAGGATTAGAGGGCCTCAAGCCGCTCTCACACGAGCTAGACATGGTAACGCACAAGTTACCTTCACAACTCTGGGCCGGAGAACCTCTATACCCGGCGTAATTCGAGGTCTACCAATGGCGGAATGAACGGGCGGCATCGGACGCACGGTGAGGACCTATTTCGGGCCTTCCCCGAGCTGTCTCGAGCTCATGTCGACCTTCTCTGAGGTCCACTGGTGCTTCCCGACCGGTTTCCCAAGTAGCTGAGGTGCTAGAGAAGTCAGCCGACATGGCCGAAGTCGTTCTGAGGTGGCGGCTCGTCGTCGACCATGCTCCGGCCATTGTCATGAGCAGCTGACCCTAGAATCCTGTTCCCCGAGTAAAAGTAGGCAGGGGCAGCCAGAACCGAGAAGTTTGGAGCTGTACAGCAGCCGGCGGCGAGCTCTCCGGCGAGGTCCCTCTGCGGCGGAGCGCGGGCGTCGCGAGGTTGAGGAGTGGGGTGGACCCCAGCTGTCAGCGGGAGATATTTTGAATCGGGATCCGGCTGCGGCCGGGATCGAGTGTGCTGGCGCGCAAAATCCTTGTGGGCCGCGGTGTGCTGTCGCCTCGGCGTGCGACGCGTGTCCCCTAGGCCCACGCGCGAGTTTCAACTTTTCCCCGATTTTCAGATTTCCTTCAAACTTCAAATCCTCATAACTTTGGCTAGAAAGCTCCAAATTGAGTGAACCAAATTTTGCTGGATTCAGATCTCCGATTACTTTCCAGCAAATCAAGTTTAACTTCATGAAAACCCTTAATTCTCCAGAATTAATTCCTCAAATTTTAAACTGTTAGGAATTTTAACTGGAGAACCCTTTGGAGGAAAATCCTGATATTTTGCTGGGATGTTCACCAAAATATCGTTGAACTACCATAAAAATTTCAGATCCATTTGAGCTAAATTAATCCACCTAATGGTGTGATTAGTGAAACTGTTCTAGAGAAAATAGAAAATGTTCAGAAACATTTTCAGAATTTTCTCTGAAATTGTTTAGCTCATAACTTTAGCTAGGAAGCTTCAAATTAAGTGAGACCAACTCCATTAGAACCCTCTGAAAATCTAGTTTTCAGAAAGTCATAGTTTGCTTCATGAAAATTCCTAGAACGCCCTAAGAGTTCCAATTAAGGTCAAGGACATAATTAATTGTGGAGGGCTCAAATGAGCTTTGCTGCAACTAAAACTTGACCAAATCTCTGTTTAGGTTGTAACCAAGCCACAGTAAAAGTTTCACAGTCATTAGGTCTGTCTAGCAAGGGTTATAGACTTCACAACTTCAAAGTTAATATAAATGCATTTAAATTGATACATATATTGCTCTTATCATGTAGTCGCTAAGGTCAAGGAGGAACCCGAAGTCCTAGACTTCATTACTCCGGAGGAAAAGCTAGCCTACGACCTAGAGCAGCAAGGCAAGCTCCGGTTTGCATTAACCTTTTTATAAAATTTTTATTGTTTTGAGCACTTACTTGAGTATTATTATCCTTTGCATTAGAGTCTTGTGTGGAAATCCAACTGCATAGCCAAGAAAACCATGGGTTGGATTTAGGATTGCAAACCCCGCTAGCTACTGCATTGCTAGGATAGAGTAGGATTCGGTACAAGTCGAGTAGTTGGAACTACTCGCGAGCATAGGCTAGAGGCACTCGACTCGGGTAGTGATAGCAAATGAAACACATGGCAAGAAAACGAGACCAAGCGGAGGGTATGGGCAGCAGGACTTTGGGGCCTGTGTGCTGTAGCTCCGCTTGTGTCGGTTGAGGACCAAGCCGTGTGTGGGCCTGTTGAACAAGCTAGAACAGTACCGAAGACCTACCGGCTATATGGGAACCAGGAAACTGATGTAACTCGGGTAGCTGGGTGTTGAGGCATAGCTGGTCGTTCAGAGGGTAGGTTGAGAGCTCGAGGTGTAAATCGGCTGGCGGCACTGAGATGCGTGTGCAGAGACCTCTTGCTCGGGACGATTGGACCGGTTCAACATTTGGCTAACGGGTGAAAGGTAGTCGCGTATGGCGTCCGTGATGGTTGTTGTAGGCAACATCGAGTACGGGCGTACGTGACGGGTTGTTCGGGTAACCCTGCAGGTGTAAATCGATTATAATCGCCGTCCCTCGCGGTCATTGAGTACCACTTGTTCACTGTACCGTGACGTAGAAAGAACAGGCTAGTCACATGTTAAAATGTTGCTGATTGAAAGCTGGACATTGATTGTTAATGATATGCTGTAGCTTAGAGCTAACTAAAGTTCTTTTCAACTTTGGGCAAAGTACATGAGAGAAATGCGTTTCTTGTTTGATTGCGGCTCTCTCATGTGCCTTAGCATAAGGTTCTCCACAACCTGCTGCTAAAACTTGAAAGTAAGGTTCTACTAATTAGGAGAGTCCTTGCAACTGATTTTTACCTCATGTAACCCATTACCCTCATGTAGAAGTTCCATGTTTAGGTGAGACGGGTCAGACTTGCTGAGCCTTCGTGCTCACTGCTTGTGTTTGAAGCTTTTGCAGGGTTCTATGAGGAAGGGACTCCCGAAGAGGAGACGGAACCCCAGGAGGGGAACCCCGTCGAGTGGGAGTCGTGCACGCCGCAGAGTTAGTGTGCGTGTGTGCTAGCAAGGACACGTTCGAGGGCTGAACGTGCACTTGATGCTTAGTCTATGCCTGCGAGTGTAGACTGAACATATTTTGCTGTAAACATGTTCATAAACTTGTTTATGTAATAAAATTTTTGCTTCCGCTTTGTACCTTTGACGTGTGTTATCCGGTGCTGTGCAACGCAGCACCCCTCAGCGTGATCCTGGCTCGACAGGACCAATGGGGTCGTGTCACTTCTGACTTCATGAACTGAAGTGGGAGCTTTCCATTTCAGCACTTGCTCTATTTTGCTTGGGTCAACTGCAACGCCTTCTGCCGAGATGATATGTCCCAAGAATGGCACTTGGCTGATCCAAAACTCGCACTTGCTGAACTTGGCGTAGAGCTTGTGGTCTCGCAATCGTTGAAGAACGATTCGCAAGTGTTCGGCATGTTCGGCTTCTGTCTTGGAGTAAACCAAGATATCATCGATGAACACTACCACGAACTTGTCCAGCTCCGGCATGAACACCGAGTTCATGAGATACATGAAATGGGCTGGAGCATTTGTGAGACCAAAGGACATGACGAGATATTCATATAAGCCGTATCTCGTCAAAAAAGCCGTCTTCGGGATATCCTCCGCCCGGATCTTTATCTGATGATATCCAGAGCGAAGGTCCATCTTTGAGAACACACTTGCACCCAGAGGTTGATCAAACAATATGTCGATGCGGGGCAGTGGATACTTATTCTTGATGGTGACGGCGTTGAGCGGCCGGTAATCTACACACAGCCTCAGGGTTTCATCTTTCTTCTTTACGAACAGCGCTGAGCATCCCCAAGGCGAGGAACTCGGCCTAATGAAACCCTTGCTCAACAGATCATTGAGCTGTTCTTTCAGTTCCGCCAGCTCATTTGGAGCCATCTTGTATGGTCTCCGTGATATGGGCGTAGTCCCGGGTGCAAGTTCAATCTTGAACTCGACATCCCGCTCAGGTGGCATGCCAGGAACATCATCCGGAAACACGTCGGGGTACTCCCGGACTACGGGGATGTCTTCTAACTTGAGAGCTTCAGCATTATTAACTGCTAAAACTTCCCGGACTGGCGTGTCTAATACCATGGAATGCGGACGGTGGAATGAGGAATTTAAGTGAACCGTCCGTGTCCGAGTTTCTAGGACAGCGCCATGGTATTGTAGCCATGACATCCCTAAGATTGCATCAATCTTCTGCCCCATAAGGATTATCATATGAAAATTTTTAAATTTTTCTACTGGGATTTATACTTGAAAAACAGAACAGTCCAGAGAATGTTTTACTCTGTCCTGGTTCTGGACAGTTTACATTCCTCTGGGATTTAAGCCATCTTAAGGTGAGTTTCAGCTCTGGAAGTCTACAACAAAGTCGTAGAGTAGTTAAATACCTTTCCAGAACTATATATCACACCTCTCTGGGCTAAAAGACCTGTGAGTTATGCCCTGTTGAAGATCAGCAAACTTGCTGTCCAAAACAGAGCACTCTGTTTTTCAGTCTTTTTGGAACTACACTCATCACTATCACATTCTTATACCCAACCAGGTTCCTAAATGTTGAACCTATAGATTTTAATTCCTTGTTATCATTATTTTCATGCATATGCCTACAATATCTCGGTGCTACATTCCTCACAAAAGAAAATCCTAACCGGATCATACCGGCATATACGTCTCAAGTGTGGCACTAAACGGTCTCTCGCACACGTTTTCTACCCGGATACATACATGGTTAGTACCTGCAGAAGACCACACAATAATGGTGCACTCAATGGTTATTCATTTCAGGCAGTTCCATATTTGAAAGTAAATACAAACGCCCGTATCATTGTCATACAGCCGTCCTTGAGTTAGGTCACGTCTCAAGGTACATGATCGTGTTTCAACACCACACGACGGGGAACCCGAGTATGTCATGAATGGGTCGTCACGGTTGGGAATGTTATCAACCCAACAGATACCACCTACTGCCCGGCAGGGCACGCCGATGGCAAGCGCTGCGTATGTCCTCTTGCGCTATTTCCAGAAGAACACACTCTCGCGTTACTGACCACGCAATGGGGTCTCCACTTACATGCCTAATGCACGCTAGGGATCAGCGTTTCATATGAACTCAGGGACATGAAGAGTCCAAAAGTTTCATATTGACGTCTCACACCAAGCTGTGAGATCAATCCCTGAACCACATTCCTCGTCAGGGAGAGCTAACCAAAATTGAACCGCTTTCGGTGGCGTTCCTTGCCATACTTACCAGAGCGTAGGTGCGTCCTTACATAATTAAAATTCAGAATTATAACACATAGGTTAGTATTTGCCACTTTAAGTAACTACGCTAATATAGTCCTTACTTGGGCAACTACCGATTCCTCACCGTAACCTAAGTTTTTCCCATAATGCAGTCCTCAAGTACTGTGCTATCCCCACTGCAGCTCTGATACCAGGCTGTGGCGGACCGGAATCTGCTCATCCAGGATCACAGAGGGTGGTGCCGCGCGATGCGACACCCGACAGCACATGTCATAAGAACACATTATATTACATGGGAAAAACAAACTGAATGTACAAAGTAGTACACTTCTCAGTTACAAACTAGGGTCTTTATTACACAGCGGAAGTTTCTTTTATACAACTCAGGCCCGCCTATCTAGCAAAAGTGGTTGCCCAGCCCTAGGGCGTCCCACACTAGCTGCACTCCTCAGCTCAGCGCGGCGTGTACGGCTCCCACTCAGCCGTGGTCCCCGACGGAGGGTAACCCTCGCCGGTGGACTCGTACTCCGAGTCCGTGGGTGGCTCCTCACCTGAAAAACACTTAAGCAGAAACCGTGAGCACGAAGGCTCAGCAAGGCTTAACCGACTCACCTAAGCATGAAACTCTACATGAGGTGTACCATGACATAGGGTAGCAATGTTGCAGCAAATGGACACGCCTACAAGTTCATCCTTAGTTCAGCTTTTAGCAACAAGTTAACGGTTCATGAAGCTGAAATTTAGTGAGCAATATTTGGTGGCACACATGTAGCAATACAATTATATCATAACAGCATTATGGAATCATAACATTTCATTCATTAGTCTACGTTACGACACAGTGAACAAGCGGTACTCGTCACCGCGAGGGACGGCGAATTGACTCGATATATACCTGCAGGGAAACCCAAAGAGCACGTCATGTACGCCCACCCGTGGAGCTGCACAGCACGCTCACTCGATGTCGTACGGGACAACCTTTCACCCAACAGCCCAAACGTCGAACCGGTCGCACCGAAACGAGCAGGAGGTTCCCCACACGGAGCATCTCTCTATGCCCGTTGGCAGATTTCCACCTTGCTGCCCTCAACCTACACCTATAAATCGGTGTGCTATGCCTCGAAGCCCGGAGGTTTAGGCTACATCGGTTTATCTGGGCCCATATATCCGATATGCCTTCGGTACGTTCAATACTTGTTCAGCAGGGCCGCACACGGATCGGTCCTCAATCGACACGGGCAGGGATGCGCACACAAGACTCCCTCTTGCTGCGCCCTAGCCCCTGCCTAGTCTCATTTTCATTACTAAAGTGATCTCGCGTCACTCAACCGAACCCGTGTGTCCCACTGCCTATCTCGCGAGTAGCTTCCAACTACTCGACTTGTACCGAAGTCCTATGACTCATTAAGCATAGCCTGTCTACTCGAGTTCCTTGACACTACCCTCAGTCTTTTAGGAACCTTTGGTTATGCAAGTGGGGTTTCATTCATCCTATACCTAATGCACATACATACTTCATATGAGACATGTAAACAAAGTAAAACTTATAAAAAGGTTAATGCAAACCGGGGCTTGCCTTGTTGCTGCTGGTCAGGGGTTACTTCCTCTTCCAGAAGGAGGAAGTCCAGCACTTCCGAAGTCTCTTCTTCAGTGACTACACGTTTTATGAAATACTACATGTTAATTTAAATGCAATGTGTGAACTTAAATACATAATTGCTAATAACTCTAGCTAGACCTCCCCTTTGGTTCTGAAATTTTTATGGTGGATTGGTAGGGTCCTAACCAGAGTTGTGACCAGGTTTCATTTGAAACAAAGTTCATTTGAACCTTGTACAAATAAAAGCCCATTTGGTCAATATTTGAGCCTCTGAATAATTCCAGGGGTTTTCATGGCTCCAACCATTACTTTCTGGAGACTTGACTTTAAGATGGTTCTAATGGAATTGGTTTCATGTCATTTGAAGAACTCTACTGAAAGTTATGCCCTACTGAAGATTGGAGAAAATCTGAAAAATGTTTCTGTACATTTTTCTATTTTCTCTGGGCAGTTCTCTTAATCACCCAATTAGGGTAACTAAATGAACTTGGATGAGTCTGAAAATTTTACTGTGATTCAGGGATTTTCTACTGAACCTCTCAGCCAAATTTCAGAATTTTTCATAAAGTAGTTCTCCAGATAAAATTCCCAATAGTTTAAACTTTAGGATTTAATTCTGGAAAACTATTCACTTTCATGAGCTGAATTTGGTATTGCTGGAAAGTACTCAGAATTTTGAGTTCAGCAAAATTTGGTTCATCGAATTTGGAGTTTCCTAGCCAAAGTTCTATTCATTTGAAGTTTGAACTAAAACTGGAAATTCGAATAAAATTTAAACTCTGCGGGTGGGGTCCCCCGGCTACGTGTCAGCTCCTCAGCTAACCCATACCGGAGCCCGCAGAATCACCCGCGCAGCCACACGGAATCCCGGTGCTGCAGCAAATCCCGAGCGCCCTCAGCAGTGACTGACACGCGGGGCCTGCAAGGCTTCTTCCACCTCGCGCTCCTGCGGCTCCCCGCCGCCGAGCTCGCCGGAGCTCTCGCCGGAGAGGGGTTCTGGCCCTCGGAGCTTGCTGATTCTCGCCGCCTGTGCCTAACTCGACTCAGAGAACACGCTGGTGTCCTCACCGGGGCTTGACAACGGCCGGAACAGGGCTCCCGACGGCAACAGCGGCAGGAAGCTCACCGGCGACGTCGAACTCAGCATCCCCTGCACCTTTTTCGATGCGGTTTGCTCGGGGAGCTCCGTTGACACCCGCTGATCACGGATATGGGCACCGATCTCTGTGGAAACAGCTGCAACTACGACCTCACCGGTGACCTAGACCGGAAATCGGCGCCGATGCAAAAAGCTCGACGAACATCGCCCCTACTCGATGAAACTCGATGATTTCTGATCCCAGAGACGCGTGGGCGAGTCTAGATCATGTCCTTAGCTCGGCCTAAGGAGTGGTGGCTTACTTGCTCCGAATTTCCGAATTCCTCACGGTTCGGTTCTAAACACCCCGATGCGCTAATCCTTCAAATACTTTGCCGATCGTGCGAGATAGAGGGTGAGGTCGGTATGGTCGTGATCAGTACCTCGCAGCGGTCCTTTCTTGTGTTGCGCGTCGGGCACGGGAGCGGCTGTGCTGGCCGGACGCCGGCGATCAGAGAGGGCGGCGTTTCTGTGCTCGCGCGGAATCGAGAAAGAAGCTCGGTCGGGGGGGGGGGGGGGTTCTTGTTTGGGAAACAGGAGGAAGGCGGCGCCCGGCTTTGCGCTGGCCTTTGAGCCGCGGTTTGGCACCGTGAGGTGGCCGATTGCTGCCTCGGTGGCTCGCCGCCGTTCCCTTGCTTGCGCGCGAAGTCGAGGTCGGCTGCAGCAACCGACTGCCCCTCGTGTGTGCCACTGACCTGTGGGCCTCCCCCTTACTCCTTTTTCTCTAATAATTCTTTTCTGTTTTTGCTACTTATCCCACCAGCTACTCACAATTTAATGTGAGACTTAGTCACCAGGTCTTGGTTTAAATTTGAATTCTCAAATTTGAACTGTGTTTGACTAAATTTGCTGCATGTTTAAACTGAAATTCAAATTCAGTTTTGAATTCTTGCAAATTTAGCTCTTGACAAGATGAACTCCAATGGACAGGAAAATTGGTGGGCTTACTCAGAAAAATGTGCTGAGTTTGAATATGAAGCTAACTTTTGAATTTGAGTGATGAAAGTTGCTGCAATTTGAATTTACATTCAAATTGGCCTCTTTTCCAAATACCTCCAAAAGTTCCTCAAAAAGTGTTGAATTTACATGAAACTTGGACTGAACCTCCCCAAGACTTTTCAAATTCTAGGGGTGAGCTCAACCTCTCATGTTCATGTGTAGAAATCCTCCTTTGTGAAAGTGAAGGCTTTCCCCTCTAATTACCCTTTTGATGGAGGTTACTTGCTCTTCACAACCTTTCCTAAGATATCCACAATAAAAACTGTGGTGTTGTGAGGTGAAGAAAAATTTTTGCAAGTCCTTTTTCTTGGGCTTTTACACTCGTGTGGCCTACAAGGGGGGCCCGGGACCCGACAGGTGGTCCCGGGGAGATTGCCTGCCGACTACCGTATCCGCAGTTATGTCGGTAGTTGTCTCTGGCGAAGGCTTCCGAGTCTTCATTCTGCCGCCCTGCCCATGCCGCATGCTAGTCGTAGTGGTTGACGACGGCCGGGACGGCAGGGGATGTCTTGTCGCTGTGTTTATTGGCTGGCAGGTTCTGACACAGCGCGCCAGTCTATGATGCGACTGGGCGCAATGGCACCTGACAGAGGCGTGCTCTGCGTCTTCGCGTTATGGGAAGGCGCGGGCCTTGAATACCTTGTACGGACAAGGTATGGTGCGTCTTTACGCCTGCTGCCTACCGCGCGGGGGCAGGCAGCGCCGTCCCGCTGGCCACGTGGCGGGCCCGGAGCTCTCCTCTGAGGAGAGGGAGGTCCGGCCCCGCGGGACACGTGGAGCCTTCGGACCTCTCCCCGCGGAGGGGGGAGGTCCGGCTTCTGTCGGCCACGTGGCGGGCCCGGAGCTCTCCTCTGTGGAGAGAGAGGTCCAGCCCCGCGGGACACGTGGCGCCTTCGGAGCTCTCCCCGCGGAGGGGGGAGGTCCGGCTGCTGCAGGCCACGTGGCGGGCCCGGAGCTCTCCTCTGAGGAGAGGGAGGTCCGGCCACGCTGGACACGTGGCGCCTCCGGAGCTCTCCCTGCGGAGAAGGGCGAGATCCTTAGGCATTTTCCCCTGTGCGCGGGGGTACCCCATATCGTGGGTACCGACATCCGTAAATGCCACGCGTCAAGTAGCGCCGGACTTTCCCTTTTTCCTCAGAGACGATCTCTGAGGTAAACACGTGTCCAACAGTAACAGACCTCACGGAGACAAGCTCTGGTGGCGACACGTGTCCAATAGAACCGGACCTCTTGTAAGGGCCTCAGTTTTTGACAAAAGAATTGAAGTGTTCATCACCACACCACACACCTCATTTGAGGAAAGATGATGAACACAAATGAAGAGCAAGTAACCACCATCAACATGCTCATTAGAGAACAAACTCACACATTGCAAAAGTGGTATTTCCCACATGTTGGGCTGGACATATGAAAACTCCTACACTTTGCTAAGGATGTCCATGCCAAGTTTCACCCAAATTCCAAACCTTTTTGAGGTCATTTTGGGTATAGTTAGATAGAGGGCAGTTTGAAACCATATTCAAATTCAAACTGTTTTTATCCCATGAATTTAAAAGTGGGAGGCATATTCTTACTCAGCACATTTTTGTGAGCTCACACACCAATTTTCACTCCATTTGGAATTGATCTTGACATGAGCTAAGTGGGGGAAATTCAAACTTTATTTGAATTTCAAACTGAACTTGTGCTGAAATTCATTCAAACCAAACCTCATTTGAACTTTGATCAATTCAAATGGCTCATGGGTGTATAATTTGAATTACCAGGGGTACTATGGGGCTCACTGTTTACAACAGTGATTAGGAGTAATTTCAGAGGTTAAAACTGGAAGTGGGACCCACATGTCAGCCACCACTTCAACTCAAACCGACTGAAATTCTCTCACTCGGTTAACCGAGCCGCCGCTGCGAGCGCCACAGAGGGCAGCCGCCGCGCCAGCAGCTGCTTGCCCACGCGCGGGCGTGAGGCGGTGCAGAGCCTTCTTAAGGCGCCTGCCCCCCTCCTCGGCCGAGGCATCGCCGTTTCTTTCCCGCAAGAACTCAGCGCCGGCCGAAGTTTTCCGCAGCTCGGAATCGATCGGAGAGCGCCGATCACAGCTTCCTCCATCCCCTCCAGAGCCCCAGCAAGGTACTAGAGACCTTCCTCCGTCTTCCCCGCTGCTGAAGTTCAGTTGGAACCGATTAATATCGGCTATGCCGAAAGATCACTTCGGTGACTTACAACCACCGCACCTCGGGCTTCCGTGGACAGCCCAGCCCGGGCGTTGTCACGCCCGAACCAAGGCACCCTTGGACACGCTGGTGACCGGTGCTGCTCACCCCCGAGCCACAGCTCGAGTGGTTGCTCACAGGCGGCGAATTTCCAATTTTCGCCTTTCTGTGTGCCGCACGACCCTCGGGTGCGATTCTGTCGAATTCGTACTCTAGAAAGGATTAGAGGTCCTCAATCCGCTCTCACACAAACTAGACACGGTAACGCACAAGTTGCCTTCACAACCCTTGGCCGGAGAACCTCTGTACCCGGCGTAATTCGAGGTTTACAAATGGTGGAGTAAACGGGAGGCATCGGGCGCACAGTGAGGACCTACTTCGGGCCTTCCCCGAGCTGCCTCGAGCTCATGTCGACCTTCCCTGAAGTCCACTGATGCTTCCCGACCGGTTCCTCGAGTAGTTGAGGTGCTAGGGTAGTCAGCCGACATGGCCGAAGTCTTCCTGAGGTGGCGGCTCGTCGCCGACCATGCACCGGCCATTGTCATGAGCAGCTGACCCCGGAATCCTGTTCCCCGAGTGAAAGTAGGAAGGGGCAGCCAAAATCGTGAAGTTTGAAGCTGTACAGAAGCCGGCGGCGAGCTCTCCGGCGAGGTCCCTCGGCGGCGGAGCGCGGGCGTCGCGAGGTTGAAGAAGGGCGTGGACCCCAGCTGTCAGTGGCTGATATTTTGAATCGGGATCGGGCTGCGGCCGGGATCGGTTATGCTGGCGCGCAAAATCCTTGTGGGCCGCGGTGTGCTGTCGCCTCGGCGTGCGACGCGTGTCCCCGAGGCCCACTTGCGAGTTTAAACTTTTCCCCGATTTTCAGATTTCCTTCAAACTTCAAATCCTCATAACTTTGGCTAGGAAGCTCCAAATCAAGTGAACCAATTTTTGTTGGATTCAGCTCTCCGAGCACTTTCCAGCAAATCAAGTTTCACTTTATGAAAACCCTTATTTCTCCAGAATTAATTCCTCAAAATTTAAACTGTTTGGAATTTTAACTGGAGAATCTTTTGGAGGAAAATTCTTAAATTTTGCTGGGGTGTTCACCAAAATATCCCTGAACTACCATAAAAATTTCAGAACCATTGGAGCTCATTTAATCCACCTAATGGTGTGATTAGTGCAACTGTTCCAGAGAAAATAGAAAATGTTCAGAAACATTTTCAGAATTTTCTCTGAAATTGTTTAGCTCATATCTTTAGTTAGGAACTTCCAAATTAAGTGAGACCAACTCCATTAGAACCCTCTGAAAATCTAGTTTTCAGAAAGTCATAGTTTGTTTCATGAAAATCCTTAGAGCACCCTAAGAGTTCTAATTAAGATCAAGGACATAATTAATTGTGGAGGGCTCAAATGAGCTTTGCTGCAACTAAAACTTGACCAAGTCTCTATTTAGGTTGTAACCAAACCACAGTCAAAGTTTCACAGCCATTGAGTCTGTCTAGTGGGACTTATAAGCTTCACAAGTGCAAACTTAATACAAATGCATTCAAATTAATACATGTATTACTTCTATCATGTAGTCGCTAAGGTCGAGGAGGAACCCGAAGTCCTAGACTTCGTTACTCCGGAGGAGCAGCTAGCTTACGACCAAGAGCAGCAAGGCAAGCTCCGGTTTGCATTAACCTTTTTACAAATTTTTATTGTTTTGAGCACATACTTGTTTACTTTATTCTTTGCATTAGAGTCTTGTTTGGAAGCCCCACTGCATAGCCAAGAGAACCATGGGTTGGGTTTAGCATTGCAAACCCCGTTAGCTACTGCATTGCTAGGATAGAGTAGGATTCAGTACAAGTCGGGTAGTTGGAACTACTCGCGAGAATAGGCTAGAGGCACATTGCTCGGGTAGAGATAGCACATGATACACATGGCAAGAAAAATGAGACCAAGCGGAGGGTAAGGGCAGCAGGACTTTGGGGCCTGTGTGCTATAGCTCCGCTTGTGTTGATTGAGGACCGAGCCGTGTGCGGGCCTGTTGAACAAGCTAGAACAGTACCGAAGACCTACCGGCTATATGGGAACCGGGAAACTGATGTAACTCGGATAGCTGGGTATTGAGGCATTGCCCGTCGTTCAGAGGGTAGGTTGAGAGCTTGAGGTGTAAATCGGCTGGCGGCACTGAGATGCGCATGCAGAGACCTCTTGCTCGGGACGATGGGACCGGTTCAATATTTGGCTGACGGGTGAAAGGTGGTTGCGTACAGCGTCCGTGATGGTTGTTGTAGGCAACATCGAGTACGGGCGTATGTGACGGGTTGTTCGGGTAACCCTGCAGGTGTAAATTGATTAATCGCCGTCCCTCGCGGTCAGTGAGTACCACTTGTTCACTGTACCGTGACGTAGAAAGAACAGGCTAGTTACATGTTAAAATGTTGCTGATTGAAAGATGGACTTGATTGCTAATGAATTGCTGTAGTTTAGAGCTAACTAAAGTTCTTTTCAACTTTGGGCAAAGTACATGAGAGAAATGTGTTTCTTGTTTGATTGCGGCTCTCTCATGTGCCTTAGCGTAAGATTCTCCACAAACTGCTGCTAAAACTTGAAAGTAAGGTTCCACTAATTAGGCGAGTCCTTTGCAAATGATTTTTACCTCATGTAACCCATCACCCCTCATGTAGAAGTTCCATGTTTAGGTGAGACGGGTCGGACTTGCTGAGCCTTCGTGCTCACTGCTTGTGTTTGAAGCTTTTGCAGGGTTCTATGAGGAAGGGACTCCCGAAGAGGAGACGGAACCCCAGGAGGGGAACCCCGTCGAGTGGGAGTCGTGCACGCCGCAGAGTTAGTGTGCGTGTGTGCTAGCAAGGACACGTTCAAGGGCTGAACATGCACTTGATGCTTAGTCTACGCCCGCGAGTGTAGACTGAACTTATTTTGATGTAAACATGTTCATAACTTGTTTATGTAATAAAATTTCCGCTTCCGCTTTGTACCTTTGACGTGTGTTATACGGTGCTGTGCAATGCAGCACCCCTCAGCGTGATCCTGGCTCGACAGGACCTAGGGGTCGTGTCACCTCTCGGAGGTGAGCTCCGAGATCGACACGTATCCCGCGCGATGCTTCCTCTGATTTCCGCGGTGACTAGCTCCGAAGGTGACATGTGTCCTGCGGAAATGCCTTTGCTTCTTCCGTAGAGATTAGCTCCGAGGCAACATGTGTCCTGCAGGGTCGGACCTCTCCCCCTTTGCGGAGATGAGCCCCGAGCCTGCCACGTAGCCAGTTTAGTGGCGGACCTCTCCCCACTTCGCAGGGATGAGCTCCGAACACTCCACGTGGCCAGCGGGCCGCGGAAGTTGTTTTCGGTGCTCTTGGTGAACTGGATTCGGCTCTTATTGGCTATCTTTTTGATATTTTTCTCTGTTCCTACTTCTTGTAAAAATGTTTTCTCTTCATGAATATATGTAGAAACCAAAAATGAGGGTGTCACACGTGCGCCCTACACTGGGCTAAGGTCCGATGCCGGACGACACCCCTATCGCAGGGGCGATCTCCGAAGCCGGTTGTCGGTACCCTCAATACCGGGTACCCCCGCGCACAGGGTAAAACTTCCTAAGGACCTCGCTCCCTCTGCAGGGGCGAGGTTTGAAGGTGCCACGTGTCCAGCGACGCCGGAGCTCCCCTCCCCACGGAGGATAGCTCCGAGCCTGCCACGTGGCCCAGGAGGCCGGACCTCACCCCCTCTGCAGGGGCGAGCTCCGAAGGCGCCACGTGTCCAGCAGGGCCGGAGCTCCCCTCCCCTCGGAGGATAGCTCCGGGCCTGCCGCGTGGCCCAGGAGGCCGGACCTCGCCCCCTCCGCAAGGGCGAGCTCCGAAGGCGCCACGTGTCCGGCAGGGCCAGGGCTCTCCTCTCCTCAAAGGATAGCTCCGAACCTGCCACGTGGCCCGGAAGACCGGACCTCGCCCCCTCCGCGGGGGTGAGCCCCGAAGGCTCCACATGTCCAGCGGAGCCGGAGCTCGCCCTCTCCTCAGAGGAGAGCTCCGGGTCCGACACGTGGCCAGCAGAGCAGTGCTGCCGCCCGGCGCGGTAGGCAGCAGGAGTATAGGCGTGCCATGCCTTTACCGTACAAAGCATTCAAGACCCGCGCCTTCCCGAGACGAAGAGGCACAGCGCACGCCTGTCAGGAGGCGCTGTGACCAGTCACTGTCAGGACAGGCATACAGTGTCTGAAGCAGCAGGCCATTGAAGGCAGCAACAAGACCAGACAAGACATACCCTACCGCTCCTGCCATCGCAAACGACTACACGCTACACTTAGCCTGCGGCATGGGCATGGCGGCTGGACGAGGACTTCGACGCCAGTGCCAAGACATAATAGCTAGTAGGAAATCACCCTGGGGCCACCTGTTGGGTCCCGGACCCACCTTGTAAGCCGCTCAAGCCTTGGACTATAAAAGGCTGTGAGACCTATGTGTGCTGAATACATTGGCAATTAGGATAAAAGTTAGCATTAACATTCAATGTTTTGAATATTGCCAAAACATTCTTCTGTGGCAAGGTCCGACAAGTTCTTTGTTAGGTCCGCCAAGTGTTGGCAAGGTCCGGAGAGCTCCTGCATGGTCCGGAGAGCTTCTGTGAGGTCCGGAGCTTGTTTTTAGGAAGCTCCCGTGAAGTTCAACTCGTAGAACTACAGCGTCTTGTTTTTGCTTTTAACTCGCAATGTTTCAAACTTGCTTTATGGGAATGTTTTCTTAGTATTAATTTGCTAAGTTTTGGTGTGTTTTGGTGGTTATGGCTGTTATCATTTGATATGGTTTGCAACATGCTTATGTGACGTGCTCATGTAAGGTGTTGTGGTTTTCGAACTAACGTGAGTCAAGTCGAGGACTTGTGCTCGGAAGAATTGGTTGTTTATTCATGTGCAGGTGTTGCTTGAGTCAAGACATGGCTGGTAACGGGATCCTTGGACTAGTCTCAGGGAGGAGATGAGGTTCCAACAACCAAGTTCGGGAGGAGCTGTGGTTGAGTTGATCGGGAGGTCGCGCAGCATGTTTGGATCAAGGGCAGTGCATATGAAGGTTGCGTGTACGTCGTTGGAAGGTGTTTGCACGTGTGCAAGGAGTGCATGGACGTGGCAACATTGTTCCAAGGCGTGATGAAGAGATGTGGACGTAAAGAATTGGTCGGAAAGGTTCAACCGACTAGGTTATGGACTCAGGCTGCGGCTGAGTCGTGTTTGACTCAAATATGGAAAGTTTTGAGTTGGTTATGATAGGATTTCGTTTGGGTCACGAATTTGAGTTATTTTAGTAATGTTTGGGACGTTCCTAAGGTGTTTGGAAATCTTAAGATTGCTTCTATCTGTGTATAGAAGTCTTGAGCACTATTGGAAAGTTACAGTTTGAATCCAAGTAAGAGTAGGAGTCCTAGTTTGAGTTGAGTTGGCCTTAGGGCTGGTTATATAAGCAAGGGGGGCCAAGTCTCGTGGGTGCACGACTTTGGGCTGTTCCTCTTGTGTTTCTATTGAATAAATTTCATAGTTTCGAGGAGCTTTTGTGCCTTGTTCGTCCGACTTGTTTTTCGTCAAGTTTTTCTCGCCGAGTTTCTGGACAGACCGACGTTGCTTCGGTGTTTCGTTCATAACTCGAGTTTTACAGATCCGATTGACGTGATTCTTTTTGGGTTGTATTCAAAACTCAATTATCTATCACCTGTGAAATTTTCACGAGCTTCGGATCTGTAGTTTTTGAGATACACGAGTTTCTTTGCAGCGTTGCAGATCTGTTTTATATCGGGTAGAACAGATTGATCTTCGTTTAATGTTTTGATCGTATCTCAAGTTTTACTTCGTGTTTTCAAGTGATTATTGTTGCATTAGATCCTTGACTTGATTCTCTACCTCTCTACTTGATTTGTCACGGTTGAACACATTTGAAAACACTTGCACACATGGTTTCTTTAACCGATTGATTTTTTGCTGAGGGGTTTTTGTTGTTTCCGCTGCGAAAAGTTTTAATCTACCATTCACCCCCCCCTCTGGTAGCTTTTCACGTGTTCTTCGATCCTACAATTGGTATCAGAGCCAAGGTGCTCTAATCTTTGTGATTTGCACGTGTTTTGACTAACCATCATGGAGAAGTACTCCGCAAAACCTTGTGTGTTCAATGGCATCGATTTTCAGGTTTGGAAGAAGCGGATGGAGGCCTACATACAGGCGCAAGGCTTCGCCATATGGGAAAAGGTCTACCGGAACTTCGATGTACCACCCAACGATCAAGTTACGGCTGCAAACATGAGAGATGTTGACAACAACAACAAGGCTCGCAACTTGATCATCCAAGGATTGACTCAAAGCGACTTCGACCGTGTTGCACACCTCTGATCTGCATATGATGTTTGGAAAGCTCTTTGTGACTACCATGAAGGATCCAATACGATCAAGGAGGTAAGGCAAGATATGTTCAAGAAAGAATACATGCGTTTTGAGATGCAACCCGGTGAGTCAATTGACGACCTTTTTGCTCGCTTTAATAAAATTCTCAGCAACTTGCGTAGTGTCAGTGTTAACTTTTCAGATGCTGAAAATGCTAGACAATTGTTAGGAGCATTAGATATGTCAATTTGGGAGATGAAAGTTACATCTATTCGTGAATCTACTGTCATGAGTTCTCTTACTTTAGACGTGCTTTATTCTAAATTGAAAACTCATGAAATTGACATCATCTCACGTAAAAACCCCAACAAGTCTATTGCATTTGTTTCGCAACGTGACATGTCTAGTTCTAGTCAATCATCATCTAGTGGTGCACTCTCTTTGCTGTCCTCTCTAACCCTTGAACAGATTGAAGAGTTTCCAGAGGAGGAGCTTGCACTCATCTCTACTCGGTTCTCAAAAGCATTGCAAAATGTGAGAACTAGAAGGAGAGGAAGCTCCGGACCTCAACGATGTTTTGAATGTGGTAAGACAGGACATTTTCGTACGGAGTGCCCTAACCTTTCAGGTCCGACTTCACGTGAATAAAAGCAAACAAGGCCGAAGAAATCGTTTGCAAAGAATAAGAAGAAGAAAGATTTATCAATGCGCAACATAGTGCATAGTATGATCTCTGCACTTCAAGATTTCGGCTCAAGTAATGTGGACACCGGTAGTGATGAAGATGAAGAAGCTATGACAAATATGTGCTGCATGGCGAGCAAGTCAAGTTCAAGCTCCGAGGAGGCAGAACACAACAGCGACAATGAAGAGGTATGTCCCACTTGCGAAGAAATGTGCGATGCTATTTCTCGTGCCACTTTTATATTAAAGAAAAAGGATAAAAAACTTAGGAACAATGCTGTTAAAATTGAATCACTAGAATCTGAAATTAATTGTTTAAAAACTTTGATTCCTAGTGATGATTCTTGTTCCTCATGTGATTTGATTTATGAACAATTATCCTCTTTAAGAAGTGCACACGCATCTACACTTGATAAACTTGAACTTGAAATTGAAAAGAACAAAGAGCTTGCTGCACTTAATGATAAAAATTTGAAAGATGCTTGTTGTTCTACAATTGATTTGCATTGTTCTTCATGTGATGATCTGAATAAGAAACTAAATGATGCTATGAATGAGATTTCTATTTCGAACAATGCTTTACGTGTGCATGAAGTTAAATATTGTTCAAATTGCAAACTAAAAGGAAAAACTTCATGTGAAAACTGCTTTGATCTGTCCAATAAACTTGATGACATGCATAGGACACTAGATCGGTTTTCTAATGCAAATAAGAACCTAAACTTGCTGCTGAATTCTTCCAAGTCTTGTAATGAAAAAACTGGTTTAGGTTTTAATTCTCATGCTCATGCTAAGGCACACCCACCTAAAGTTGTAAAGTCATTAGGAAGCGGTTTGATTCAAACAGCTCTGTCGGTACCTGAGATATGGGGTACCCCCGCGCACAGGGTAAGATGCCTAAGGTGCTCGCCCTTCTCCGCAGGGAGAGTGTCACACCCGGTTTTTCCGAAGAAACAACCAAGTGAATATCACATGTATGCCAGGATCATTTGCTCATACATGTGATGACAAATAGTGAAGCATCATTTATTACAAGCCAGGTGTCGAATATAAGTAAGTCTTACATAGTAAATGTCTCGATGGACAATAATAAGTTCATCACAAGGAAAATAAACTAGCAGCGGAATATTATTCTTTGGGGCTCCATCACAGGTGTTGCCCGGGGGGGGGTCTTCATGAACCTAGAATCCTTCCTCGGGTCCAAAGTCTTGGTCATTATACACCACCTCATTATCTTGACCTGAGCAGCAATATAAACCAACAAATATGCAAGGTTGAGTACCAATGGTACTCAGCAAGTGTGGGAAAATTATATCATGCATGGCTAGAACAAGGAGAGGTTGAACTCATGGTTAAAGCACTACGCAATTAATACCTATCACCTTAGCTTATTAAGCACCTACATTACTACACAGGTGAAATGGTCCCAATCTCCCATCCCAATCATCATAACCAAATAATCATAACATCATTTCCAATGTTAAGCTTCCCGCTTAACCTCCAAAACCGTCAATCCTCTAATCATGAATAAGTCCAGGCCGCTCTTAACCGTGAGCACGGCTGTCAAGACAGTTTTGACTCTGCAGAGTTTGTACCACTGTACCCACAAGTAGTGATTTCATCCCCCGTTGCCGGGTGGACTAAAAGAACCTCCATTATGCCAGTGGCTACGTTCCACATTCACACTTCCCAGGTGTGCGGCCAAGAGATCACTACAAAGCCTTTACAAAGGGATTCCCGACGAGCGTGGGCCCACTGAGGTTTCACCCCTAACAGCATACAAGAGGCTCCAACCCCGCTGCAGTGGCCCCCTCTTGAGCCTTGCGGTTCATATGGTAGTCCAGCTGACACCTACTCCCCGCACCATCCAACACACCCATACTACGCCGGGGATACACCTAATTATTTGGCTAAGCTGCCCCATCTCAGCATGTGGTTGGCACTGTAAAGCCGGGTTACATGCTCCATAAACCGGTCCTTAGGATCCAGGCAAGTACTAAACACAAACCCAAGTCTCGTGCACCCAGCACACAACCAAAACATCCAACTTGCCTTGATCCCTACCTCTACATAATTCACAATGTCTCATTCAAGAGTATGGTAATATAAACTGATGATCTCATGTCCCAAATATCCCATTCTAAGCATGGCTAAGCAAATGCATGTAAATATATGACATGGTAAAATAAATCCCAACCCAAGCTACAAGAAAACAGGGTAATGAAATTCTAGGGAAACTTTCCTAGCATGGGTTTCATATTTCATTTGACAATGCAAATAATTCTATCTACACATCCTAGCATAGGATCAAAGTGGTCAAGGACACTTGCCTCCTTCTTGCTGCTCTTGAAATGAGTAGTCCTGATCTTGAAAACTGATAGCTTGCTCTTGAACAGGTTCTACTTCATACCATCACACATAGCAAAAGGAAAACAACAATCATAAGACATAGTTCACACTTCTACTTCATACAAACAACACATTCACATTTATGAAATTTTCTTTACCATTTTATGTGTTGTGGATACTCTATGTGTGTTGGTTTGGGGCTTGCACACACTTCTATTTACATGTGTATGATTCCTACTTTGGTGTTCATATTTATACTCACATAATATATATATATATATATACATATATATGTATATATGTGTGTTTCAGTTTTAAATAAATTCCTTATATATTAAACTACCAAATATGTATGAAGAGTATTTTTCTTCTCCATAGGTGCCTTCATAATTTCTATCAACCCTAAACTGAATTCTTTGTACTTTAGAAACTCCATTTATTATTTACTAGTTTCTATATTTTCAGATTTATATTCTTATGCATAATTGTGCATTTTATTATTAAATTAGTAATACACACTACCTAAACAGATTAGGTTCTGGTCCTAAATAATTTAAGATCATATTTTGACCTTGGCTTCTGATGTATACTATTTCATAATTATTTTTCCTATTTTTCTTTAACTATTCTTTTCTTAAGAATGTGCCCCTATACTATTAAATGTGAATAATTTATGAAACAGATTTATTTCAGCCCCAAAAATATATTTTTATCTCACTCCAAAGTTTTCTAAGTACTGAGAAAGTTTTTACTAATTTTGACAATTAGGTTTGTCCCCCTTTTTAATATTTAAACACTAGTTCCATTTTCAATTTTCTAAATTAAATACTAAACAGGGCTAAAATAATGAATTCACCCCATTACAGGGTATATAATATTATTTTCATAATCTCCAGGGGTCTAGCTACACTCTTCAGAGGTGTTTTTCTTAATTTCTATTAAGTCTAGGGGCTAAAACTGATTTTTAAATGAATTTACATGATTTTCTGGAGTTCCAGGGGCTAGATCTGAAGTTTCCGGGGCTAGCTCTCAATTCCAGAGAACCCCAGGGGGTAGCACGTAAGAATTCCAGTCTTTATAACGCGGGACTGACGTGGACCGTCTGATTTTAAACCGACGGCTGAGATTATAACATCGAACCGGTACGCGGGGTTTTAAAGTCTACCGTGCGATTTAAAATAAACGGCGCACAAGCGGCCACGTCGCTCTGATCGAGCGCGGGCGGCGCTGCCGGCGGCGCACGGCGGCGGGAAGCGGCGATCTCGCCGGAATCTTTCGGATCCTCGAGAATTCTGCCTAGAACTGTGATCTTATGACCTAGATCGGTAGAGGGGAGGTCAGGGATCTCACCTCGGGGGTTTTCTCGAGCTCGGGGGTCCTGGAAAGTGCTCGGCGGCGAGGTCCGAGGCAAAACCATGGCGAAGCTCGTCGGAGCTGGATTTGCACCGTAAGTCTTCGGGTTTTCTGCACCTGCAAAGTTCCCCGGAGGCGGTGGATCAAAACTAGCGAGTTAGATCAGAGTTTCCGAGCTCAGATCGGCCAAAATTCACCGGCGAAGTCTCGGTGCTCACCGGAGTGAAAATCGGCGATCGCGTGCGAAAAACTGATCGGATCGGTGGGTTTTATAGCCGGGGGAGGGCGGTGGTTCTGTTGTGATCGAGTTGGAGTCCGCTAGTTCCAGAATTCGGCCGCAAAACACGATTTCCCGATCGGTTGCGATCGAGCGCGCGGGAGAGAGTCCGGGGTCGCGGGGTTAGGGATGACAGGCGGGTCCCACATGTCAGCGAGGGGCAGAGCGGCGCGCGCGGGGGCGGGCTGCGCGGGGGTTAGCTGGGCCGGCTGGGGTTTCGGCCCACTGGCCAGTTTTTTTTCCTGGCTTTCCTTTTTCTTTTTCATTTCATTTCTGTTTTGAGTATAATTTGAATTCCAGTTTGAATTTGAATTTTTGCAAAACATGCAATACGTCCAAAAATTTCTAAATTCCCCTCTGAACATGGTTTATGGTTCTAAATCAAAATTTAAGTCTTGACTAAAAATTTGGGGTGTTACAGCTCTACCCCCCTTAAAAGAAATCTCGTCCTCGAGATTGGTGTTTCTAAGAAAACAATTCCGGAAATTGTGCCTTAAGCTCATCTTCCCGCTCCCAGGTGGCTTCCTCTTCTGAGTGATGTTTCCACTGCACCTTGCACATCCTGATTCTCTTATTTCTGGTGAGGCGTTCTATTGTCTCCAAAATCTTGTATGGTTGCTCGGCATAAGACAAATCCTCAGCTACATCCACTTCGTTCATGGGTAACACCTCTTCAGGCGTCCTCAGACATTTCTTGAGTTGCGACACATGGAACACATCGTGCACGTCCGACAGATGAACCGGCAACTCTAGTTGGTACGCCACTTCGCCTTTTCTTTCCAAAACTTGAAAGGGTCCGATGTATCGAGGTGACAACTTCCCTTTCACCTTGAACCGACGAAGTCCTCTGATAGGGGACACCTTGAGATAAACATAGTCTCCCACGTTGAAAACGAGCTCTCTTCTTCGTACATCAGCATAACTCTTCTGGCGTGTCTGTGCTATCCTCAAGTTGTTGCGAATCTCCCTCACCTTTGCCTCGGCTTCTTGTAGCACTTCGGGACCAAACACTTTACTTTCTCCTGTTTGGTTCCAAAATAGGGGAGTTCTGCACTTCCTTCCATACAAAGCTTCAAACGGTGACATCTTCATACTGGCTTGATAACTGTTGTTATAGGAAAACTCCGCATACGGTAAGTTTTTGTCCCAACTCCTATTGTTTTTGAGTGCACATGCCCTTAACATATCTTCAAGGATCTGATTGGTTCTCTCCGTCTGCCCGTCAGTTTGGGGATGATAGGCAGAACTGAAATTCAGATGGGTTCCCATGGTTTCATGCAACTTTTGCCAAAACCTCGAGGTGAACTGCGTCCCTCGATCCGACACTATCTTCTTCGGCACTCCATGGTAACACACAATCCTTGACATGTACAATTCTGCCAATTTGGATCCGCTGTAGCTTTCTTTCACAGGGATGAAATGAGCTACCTTGGTTAGCCTATCAATAATAACCCATATTGAATCATACCCGGACTGGGTCCTAGGCAATCCCACGACAAAGTCCATGCTGATCTCTTCCCACTTCCATTCAGGCACTTTGAGTGGTTGCAGCAATCCCGCGGGTCGTTGATGTTCTGCTTTCACCAACTGACATGTGTCACATAGGGCAACATGTTCCGCGACATCTCGCTTCATGACATACCACCAATACCTGCTTTTGAGGTCCTGATACATCTTCGTACTCCCAGGATGAATGGAATAGTCGGAATCGTGCGCCTCCTTCAAAATTAATTTACGAATCTCCTTTACTTCTGGCACACAGATCCTTTTCCCGTGCCACACCGTTCCTTGTTCATCCTCTCTAAAACCAGGAGCTTTATTTTCCTTGATGAGCTGTCTGATCTCTTGTACCTTCTCATCATTCTTTTGTCCCTCGCGTATGTCTCGCTCAAGTGTGGAGTCCACTTCCATGGCGATGGCTTCACCACTATTTACTAGACATAGATTGAGCCTTATAACCTCGTCCTTCAATTCTGCAGGCATATCCTTCAAGCTCAACTTATTGACCTGCACTTTCCGACTCAAGGCATCGGCCACGACGTTTGCTTTCCCGGGATGATAGTTGATGCCTACATCAAAGTCATTGATTAGCTCTAACCATCTCCTTTGTCTAAGGTTGAGATCTGGCTGTGTGAATATGTACTTCAAACTCTTATGATCCGTATATATCTCTGTCCTCTTCCCCATCAAATAGTGTCGCCAAATTTTCAACGCGTGTACCACTGCAGCTAGTTCTAAGTCATGTGTAGGATAGTTCTTCTCGTGCTTCCGAAGCTGCCGGGATGCATATGCCACGACATGTCCCTCTTGCATGAGAACACATCCCAACCCGTTTCCAGAGGCATCGCAGTACACCGTGAAATTCTTCTGCATATCTGGCATAACCAACACGGGGGCTGTTGTCAATCTCTTCTTTAGCTCCTGAAAGCTCGTATCGCACTGTGGCGTCCAGGTGAATGTGATTCCCTTTTCCAATAGTTTGGTGAGAGGTTTCGAGATCTTGGAGAATCCCTCAATAAACCGTCGATAGTATCCAGCCAATCCCAAAAAGCTTCGAACTTCCCCGACATTTTCAGGGGTTTTCCATTTCTGGATATCTTCGATTTTGGCGGGATCTACGGAGATTCCTCCCTCCGAGATTATATGCCCTAAAAAGGGAACTCTCTTTAGCCAAAACTCACACTTGCTCAACTTGGCATATAGTTGGTGTTCTCTCAGCCTTTGTAACACCAACCTTAGATGTTTCTCATGTTCTTCTTCATCTTTGGAGAAGACGAGAATATCATCTATGAAAACCACCACAAATTTGTCCAGATATTCCATGAATACCTTGTTCATGAGGTACATGAAATATGCCGGGGCATTGGTTAGCCCGAAAGGCATGACAGTGTATTCATACAGTCCGTACCGAGGTACGAAAGCTGTCTTGGGAATATCAGATTGCCTTATCTTGAGTTGGTGGTATCCCGACCTGAGATCAATTTTCGAGAACACGCAAGCTCCCCTCAACTGATCAAACAAGTCTTCAATGCGGGGTAATGGATACTTGTTCTTGATGGTCACCTCATTCAAGGCACGGTAATCCACGCATAACCTTTGAGTTCCATCTTTCTTAGGCACAAATATTACCGGAGCTCCCCATGGTGAGGAACTAGGGCGAACATACCCCTTTTCCGTCAATTCCCTCAAATGATCCTTGAGCTCTTCTAGCTGCTTGGAGTCCATTCGATAAGGTCTCTTGTATATCGGGGCTGTTCCCGGTACTAGCTCGATTGCGAATTCCACGTCACGGTCGGGAGGCATTCCTGGCAACTCCTCCGGAAAAACATCTGGATATTCCCTGATAGTCCTGATTTCCTCAACTTTCACCTCCACTTGATTTAATTTAATGTCCCTCCTAGGCTCATGTATCGTTATGAACTTTACTCTTGTGCCACTAGGGTGAGTTAGTTCCACCGTTCTGGTCGAACAATGGATGATTCCTTTATGTTTGGTCAACCAATCCATACCCAAAATAATATCTATCCCTTGTGAATCGATCACTATGAGGTTAGCGGTAAATACTACCCCATTAATGTCTAGGTTCACTTTGGGACACACTTGTCTTGTCCTTATTTCTCCACCTGGAGAATTTACCGCTAGCATATGGTTCATTTGTGTGGTTGCTAGGTCATGCTTCTTAACAAACCCTTGAGCAATGAACGAATGGGTAGCACCAGAATCAAACAGCAGAGTTGCAAGGTGTAAATTGGCAGGAAACTTACCAACTACCACGTCGGGTGCCTCTTGTGCTTCCTCCATAGTGACGTGGTTCACCCGTCCTCTCATTACGTTCTGCTGCTGTGGCTGCGTGGGCTTCTTCTTTGGACACTTATGGGCGTAGTGCCCCACTTCACCACAGCTGAAACATTGCACCCCAATCTTAGATGCTTGGCCCTTGTTGTCTTGGGGTTGGTTTGGGGGTCCTTGCACTGCTGGTCGAGGTGGATATGCGGGGCGAGGCTGTTGTACAAACTGACGTTGCGGCTGTGCTGGTGCTGCGGGAGGCCTGTAGTTTGGGTTGTACCCTCTTGGTGCTGAATAGGGTACCGCAGCACGGCTCGTCTGCCCCGTAGGTTGCTGCATCATACGTGGGCGGGTGTTGCTCCCTGAGGCTTGATGTGACCACCCAGCCTTCCTCTTATTCTCATTTTCCAGGGCCTTCAGCTTCCTTTCCACCACAAATGCTCTGTCCACCATCTTTTGAAAGCTTTCATACTCATTGGAGGACATTGCACACTGCATCTCTGCGGTAAGTCCTTCCACGAAACAATCTTGTTTCTGCTCATCTGTCTCTATGTCTCGTGGAGCATAACGGGATAGTTGAGTGAATTTAGTGAGGTATTCCCTCACCGTCATGTTTCCCTGCTGCAGTCCCAAAAACTCTTTCCTCTTGTTTTTGAGTTCACCCCTTGGGATGTAATGGTTGCGGAAGCTACGCTTGAACTCTTCCCAAGTGATGCTCTCAGGGTCATGATGGGCGGCCACGTAGGCGGTCCACCAATCAGCAGCAGGTCCCTGCAATTGATGAGAGGCAAACAGCACCCTCTCATACCCTTGGCATTGTATGATTCTCATCTTACTTTCAATGGTCTTCAGCCAATCATCTGCCTCCAGAGGTTCAGCAGCACTTGCAAACTTTGGAGGTTGAGTTCCTAGAAACTCACTCAACCTTGGTTGGCGTGGTGCAGCTTGTGGAGGTGGAACTTGATGCAAGTTGGCCACTACTTGAGTCAAGTTCTGGATGAGCTGATTTTGATTCTCCAGCATTTGGTGGAGAGGATCAACTTCTTCACGGCGACCACCCCGGTTCTGGCCTCCAGAAAGATGAGAGTTGCATGCCTCATCATTGTTGTTGGCGGGGTTGGCAGCACGTCCTTTTCCTCTTCCGGCCATCTGGCAGAATCAACAAATGTTAATTTGAAAGCATCTAGTATCATCTTACTACTTTCACTTGTTTGTACTTTGAAGTGTTGAAGTTTTGTTAAAATCTTACGAGGGTTTTATATCTCACACCCAATAAATGCACTATTATTTCCTGTGGGTTCACACACCAAAGCAAAACAATCTGAAGACGAGGCTGTGGACACCTGCTCATGGCTTCCACAACTCACGTCACACACCAAGCATTATCACACCATTAAATATGTAACGACTCGACTACTCGACCTCTTGCTAGCTAGGGGAAAGACTCTACACTACTCATCCTCTTGAGCTGGCTCCTCGGGATCTTCCTCCTCATTTCGGCTGCCTTCTGACTCTGCTTTGGGTGGGGAGGCTGCTGGTGGAGAAGTGCGACGACGCCTGATTGCTCGGCGATCCGGGGAGTCAGGGGTCCATGGATCACTTACGGTGACACACAGTTCATTCCCATCTCCTCTTTCTCTCGTCTTTAAGCAAGCTCGCAGCAATGCCTCCGTCTCCTTCAGAGTGTCTCGGACATCCTGAAGTTCTTGTTGACACTCCTGCAGTCGAGTGCTGAGCATAGCAGCATCCTCCAAGCACAAGTCCATGTGCTCATGGGAAGTCCCTTGCTGCACCGGTGGGTACTTGTACTCCGTAGTACCACTCTCACGTTGGAGAACATACATGTACTCAGTTTTGTCCAAGTGGCGACGATAGATGTGACTCTGGCAGGTGATGGCCTCCCAAGTGACATCTCTCTCCGCGTCAACTTGTGTTGCTCGACAAGCTGGAGAGTGGTGGATCTTAAGCAGCTGATTCTCGTGTATAATCCTCATCTCCGAACTCCATTCTTCCCTCTTCTCACGGATGGTCCTGGTGGAGTTATAGTGGATGATGAGCTTGCCCGTATTGCCGGCGGCTTCGAGCATACGTCGAAGACGGCGCAACAAATCTCCTACTGCCAATCCGTAGGAAAGGTACGTCACTGGACGACTCTCCTCTCTTTCAGCAAGGGCAACTACGGGAACTCTCCCTCCCGTGGACTTACGAGCGGTGCGAATCATGCGAACCATCTAAAACAAAAGAATTTAAAATTAGGTTAGATAAAATCTCAAACAAAAATCCTATTTTGAAAGAAAGTTGGGGTAAGATGAAGAAAATGACTCCTTTAATAACACTTTTTCCACCCACACCTTTGGAAAATAGTTTTTAAGAAAATAGGGCCCTTAAATACGTCCATTTCTACCTAGGTCCACGTTCCTACGGGCAACCTTGGCTCTGATACCACCTCTGTCACACCCGGTTTTTCCGAAGAAACAACCAAGTGAATATCACATGTATGCCAGGATCATTTGCTCATACATGTGATGACAAATAGTGAAGCATCATTTATTACAAGCCAGGTGTCGAATATAAGTAAGTCTTACATAGTAAATGTCTCGATGGACAATAATAAGTTCATCACAAGGAAAATAAACTAGCAGCGGAATATTATTCTTTGGGGCTCCATCACAGGTGTTGCCCGGGGGGGGTCTTCATGAACCTAGAATCCTTCCTCGGGTCCAAAGTCTTGGTCATTATACACCACCTCATTATCTTGACCTGAGCAGCAATATAAACCAACAAATATGCAAGGTTGAGTACCAATGGTACTCAGCAAGTGTGGGAAAATTATATCATGCATGGCTAGAACAAGGAGAGGTTGAACTCATGGTTAAAGCACTACGCAATTAATACCTATCACCTTAGCTTATTAAGCACCTACATTACTACACAGGTGAAATGGTCCCAATCTCCCATCCCAATCATCATAACCAAATAATCATAACATCATTTCCAATGTTAAGCTTCCCGCTTAACCTCCAAAACCGTCAATCCTCTAATCATGAATAAGTCCAGGCCGCTCTTAACCGTGAGCACGGCTGTCAAGACAGTTTTGACTCTGCAGAGTTTGTACCACTGTACCCACAAGTAGTGATTTCATCCCCCGTTGCCGGGTGGACTAAAAGAACCTCCATTATGCCAGTGGCTACGTTCCACATTCACACTTCCCAGGTGTGCGGCCAAGAGATCACTACAAAGCCTTTACAAAGGGATTCCCGACGAGCGTGGGCCCACTGAGGTTTCACCCCTAACAGCATACAAGAGGCTCGAACCCCGCTGCAGTGGCCCCCTCTTGAGCCTTGCGGTTCATATGGTAGTCCAGCTGACACCTACTCCCCGCACCATCCAACACACCCATACTACGCCGGGGATACACCTAATTATTTGGCTAAGCTGCCCCATCTCAGCATGTGGTTGGCACTGTAAAGCCGGGTTACATGCTCCATAAACCGGTCCTTAGGATCCAGGCAAGTACTAAACACAAACCCAAGTCTCGTGCACCCAGCACACAACCAAAACATCCAACTTGCCTTGATCCCTACCTCTACATAATTCACAATGTCTCATTCAAGAGTATGGTAATATAAACTGATGATCTCATGTCCCAAATATCCCATTCTAAGCATGGCTAAGCAAATGCATGTAAATATATGACATGGTAAAATAAATCCCAACCCAAGCTACAAGAAAACAGGGTAATGAAATTCTAGGGAAACTTTCCTAGCATGGGTTTCATATTTCATTTGACAATGCAAATAATTCTATCTACACATCCTAGCATAGGATCAAAGTGGTCAAGGACACTTGCCTCCTTCTTGCTGCTCTTGAAATGAGTAGTCCTGATCTTGAAAACTGATAGCTTGCTCTTGAACAGGTTCTACTTCATACCATCACACATAGCAAAAGGAAAACAACAATCATAAGACATAGTTCACACTTCTACTTCATACAAACAACACATTCACATTTATGAAATTTTCTTTACCATTTTATGTGTTGTGGATACTCTATGTGTGTTGGTTTGGGGCTTGCACACACTTCTATTTACATGTGTATGATTCCTACTTTGGTGTTCATATTTATACTCACATAATATATATATATATATATACATATATATGTATATATGTGTGTTTCAGTTTTAAATAAATTCCTTATATATTAAACTACCAAATATGTATGAAGAGTATTTTTCTTCTCCATAGGTGCCTTCATAATTTCTATCAACCCTAAACTGAATTCTTTGTACTTTAGAAACTCCATTTATTATTTACTAGTTTCTATATTTTCAGATTTATATTCTTATGCATAATTGTGCATTTTATTATTAAATTAGTAATACACACTACCTAAACAGATTAGGTTCTGGTCCTAAATAATTTAAGATCATATTTTGACCTTGGCTTCTGATGTATACTATTTCATAATTATTTTTCCTATTTTTCTTTAACTATTCTTTTCTTAAGAATGTGCCCCTATACTATTAAATGTGAATAATTTATGAAACAGATTTATTTCAGCCCCAAAAATATATTTTTATCTCACTCCAAAGTTTTCTAAGTACTGAGAAAGTTTTTACTAATTTTGACAATTAGGTTTGTCCCCCTTTTTAATATTTAAACACTAGTTCCATTTTCAATTTTCTAAATTAAATACTAAACAGGGCTAAAATAATGAATTCACCCCATTACAGGGTATATAATATTATTTTCATAATCTCCAGGGGTCTAGCTACACTCTTCAGAGGTGTTTTTCTTAATTTCTATTAAGTCTAGGGGCTAAAACTGATTTTTAAATGAATTTACATGATTTTCTGGAGTTCCAGGGGCTAGATCTGAAGTTTCCGGGGCTAGCTCTCAATTCCAGAGAACCCCAGGGGGTAGCACGTAAGAATTCCAGTCTTTATAACGCGGGACTGACGTGGACCGTCTGATTTTAAACCGACGGCTGAGATTATAACATCGAACCGGTACGCGGGGTTTTAAAGTCTACCGTGCGATTTAAAATAAACGGCGCACAAGCGGCCACGTCGCTCTGATCGAGCGCGGGCGGCGCTGCCGGCGGCGCACGGCGGCGGGAAGCGGCGATCTCGCCGGAATCTTTCGGATCCTCGAGAATTCTGCCTAGAACTGTGATCTTATGACCTAGATCGGTAGAGGGGAGGTCAGGGATCTCACCTCGGGGGTTTTCTCGAGCTCGGGGGTCCTGGAAAGTGCTCGGCGGCGAGGTCCGAGGCAAAACCACGGCGAAGCTCGTCGGAGCTGGATTTGCACCGTAAGTCTTCGGGTTTTCTGCACCTGCAAAGTTCCCCGGAGGCGGTGGATCAAAACTAGCGAGTTAGATCAGAGTTTCCGAGCTTAGATCGGCCAAAATTCACCGGCGAAGTCTCGGTGCTCACCGGAGTGAAAATCGGCGATCGCGTGCGAAAAACTGATCGGATCGGTGGGTTTTATAGCCGGGGGAGGGCGGTGGTTCTGTTGTGATCGAGTTGGAGTCCGCTAGTTCCAGAATTCGGCCGCAAAACACGATTTCCCGATCGGTTGCGATCGAGCGCGCGGGAGAGAGTCCGGGGTCGCGGGGTTAGGGATGACAGGCGGGTCCCACATGTCAGCGAGGGGCAGAGCGGCGCGCGCGGGGGCGGGCTGCGCGGGGGTTAGCTGGGCCGGCTGGGGTTTCGGCCCACTGGCCAGTTTTTTTTCCTGGCTTTCCTTTTTCTTTTTCATTTCATTTCTGTTTTGAGTATAATTTGAATTCCAGTTTGAATTTGAATTTTTGCAAAACATGCAATACGTCCAAAAATTTCTAAATTCCCCTCTGAACATGGTTTATGGTTCTAAATCAAAATTTAAGTCTTGACTAAAAATTTGGGGTGTTACAGAGAGCTCCGAAGGCGCCACGCGTCTGGCGGGGCCGGACCTCCCTCTCCTCAGAGGTGAGCTCCGGGCCCGCCACGTGGCATACAGAAGCCGGACCTCCCCCTCCGCGGGAGAGAGGTCCGAAGACGCCACGCGTCCAGCGAGGCCGGACCTCCCTCTCCTCAGAGGTGAGCTCCGGGCCCGCCACGTGGCATACAGAAGCCGGACCTCCCCCTCCGCGGGAGAGAGGTCCGAAGACGCCACGCGTCCAGCGAGGCCGGACCTCCCTCTCCTCAGAGGTGAACTCCGGGCCCGCCGCGTGGCATGCAGAAGTCAGACCTCCCCCTCCGCGGGAGAGAGGTCCGAAGGCGCCACGCGTCCAGCGGGGCCGGACCTCCCTCTCCTCAGAGAAGAGCTCTGGACCTGCCGCGTGGCTGGAGGAACGGTGCTGCCCGCCCCCGGGCGGTAGGCAGCGGGCGTAAAGGCGCCCCTCACCTTGCCCGTACAAGGAATTCAAGGCCCGCGTCTTCCCAAGACGCGGAAACGCGGAGCACACGCCTGTCAGGTGCCGTTGCGTCCAGTCGCATCATAGACTGGCGCGCGGTGTCAGAACCTGACAGGTAATAAACGCCGCGACAAGACATCCCATGCCGCCTGCGCTGACATCGACCACTACGACTAGCGCACGGCATGGGCAGGGCGGCAAAAGAAGACTCAGAAGCCTTCGACCGGAGGCAACCACCGGCATAACTACAGATACGGTAGATAATAGACAATCTTCCCGGGACCACCTGTCGGGTCCCGGCTTCCCTTGTAAGCCGCCCGAGCCTTGGACTATAAAAGGCTCGGGTAGGCGTCGATAGCAAGGGTTCGCATTCTGCAACTCATACGCTAGCCATACACTCTCAAGCTGTAACTCACCCCCAAGCTCAGGCCCCCGGCCCTGAGCAGCAAGCAATACAGCGAGCTCCATAGCTCGCCGTGGACGTAGGGTTTTACGCTCCGGCGGCCTGAACCACGTAAAACTTCCTGTGTCAAGCTCTCACTAACTCGTCCATCCGCGCAAGCTCTCCGCTAGGAACTAGTCCCTCCGAAAAAAGAACCTCCGCGGGCTGCCCAGTGCAGGCCCGGGGGAAGTGTCGATCGCACACTTCGACATTTGGCGCACCAGGAAGGGGGCTTTTCCCCTAGCGGGAAGAGTTTCCGCCAACGAAGAAGACCAAGAACCGGGGGAGTGGAAATATGAAGCCACCATTCAGGGCCCCCGTCGCCGCAGCTGCGACAACCAGCGGAGCTCGGGGGCCGCGCCCCGACAAGAGACAGCGGCAATCACCGGCCCCAGACAGTGGCCAGGGCGGGCTATGCCCCGTGCATGGCACCTGCAACCATACAGCTGCCGAGTGCTGGGAGATCCAGAGGCTCGCAGAGCGCTTCCGTAATGGAAGACAGCAGAGGGCCGAAGCGCCGCCCTACCCTCAGAGGGATGGCAAATAGAAGGCCGATGCCCCAGTCACCGCTGCCCACCAAGTGGGGTACCAGGAGCCTCAGCGTGTCATAAAGACAGTGCATGACGGTGAGGACTCCAGTTCTGACGGTGACGGGCCAAGGTGTTAGCCAGCTGCGGCACGCCTCCGTGCCTCGAACATACCTCTCGGGGGCCGCCTAAGGTCCGTCAACCCCTTGAAGGCCTTGCCAGAAGGGGGAGACGCCTTAGGTCATCCAAGGCGAGCCCGGGTCCACCTACCCCTTGAAGGCCTTAGCCAGAAGGGGAGAACTCCCCGGGGGCCCCGGAGAGAAGCCACGCAGGACCTGATCCAGCGTGAAGACAACAACTTCGACAAGACTTGGCTTGCAGGGAACACCCCACAACGCACGGTCTCGGCTAATGCTCTAAGCACTACCGCCAAAGAACCAGACGCGACAGGGGCCCGCAAGAAGGCATCCTGGTGAAGCGGCACGCTATATTCCAAGAAGGACCCATAAGCTCTCCCCCAGCAGGGAAGGTCCCTTCCGAATCATGAAAGCTGCCGCCCCAGGTACACATGCCTTTCAACCGAGAGTGGGATCCATTCCCAAAAATCCTTACCATGGAGCAACACTGTAAGTCCTACTTACTGAGCATCGGTAGAACAGGGTTATTCACTTCTGTAATAGACCCCATAGAACTTAGGAACAGAGCTTGGGGTAGCTAAGTCTCAAGGGACGGTACAGGACTACGTCCAGTTTAGCCTGGTTCCGACCCTAAGCGCGTAGAGTCTTGCTTCCCTTGTAGACGAGGCGGAACATTGCCCCCACGAACAGCTAGAATTCCACCTATGGGCGCGAATACAGAGACCTGTTCTACTTAGCTCCTTCTCATGCGCTCATTTAAATTATGCATTAATTTTTATGATCGCACTATCTCTGTATGTTCATCATACGTCTAGCTCCCCCTCTCCTACGCTCATCCATAGTCGGCATTTGCTATCCTCCCGAAGGCGGCTGCGCTTGAGGCACCTGCCGATGGCCGAGTGAGTCTCTCGGGCCTCCCCCAGTCAGGCGTTGCGGTGTCAGTTGGTCACCTCCAGGAAAGGCCAGCGTTGTGCATGGGGGGTCCAGGGTGCGTATCCAGCTTAGCCGGCCCAGAGCCCAAAGCATGCACATCCTGCTCTCCGGAGGTCCAGGGGAGTACGTCCGCTTTGCCTGGTCATGAACCCAAAGCGCGTGCACCCTGCTTCCCCAACGCATAGCCCGGTACTAGGGATCGGACGGCCGTACCCGGACCTCGGAGGGAGCCGGAGCTCCGGCGCCTCGTGCACAGAATTTCCCAAGCCCCGTATAGCGGGTCAGGACCATAAGACGGATAAGACTAGGAGACAGGAGGGGAGGACCCCCCGAGGAGAATTACGTTTCCTCTACCTGTGTGCAGGACCTTCAGGTTACGGCAACAGGGACTGCATGAAGCGGGGGGAAAGGAGCTACCAGCTACACCGGCCTGGGACTAGAAGGACCGGGACCTGCCCCTCCAGCAGGGGCGGGGCCCGGGGGCCCCACGTGTCCAGCAGGCCCGGAACTCTCTCCTTCCTTGAGGAGGGCTCCGGCTCGCCACGTGGCAGGCAGGAACCGGACCTCCCCCCTCAGCGGGAGGGCTCCGAATGCCCTACGTGTCGAAAATGACCGGAGCTCCCGTCTCTTGAGGAGGAGCTCCGGACCCACACGTGGCCGGCAGATTTGGAGCCCCCCATAGGGCGAGGTTCGGAGACCTCCGGGGGCCCCTAACACGGTTAGGACCCGGGGGGGGTGTCTGTGCGAAGCTCCGAGATTGGAAATGGCCTCTGAGTACCTTGCGGAGCTAAGGACTCAGCCAGGCAAAGCCAAGAAGGAGGGAAAAGCATCACAGACACAAGTATCCAAGAGAGTCAAATTAAGCAAGGCTCCTTGAGCTGGACTACAGACTCGATAAAAAAGGGAGAAGCAAGCCCTAAGGGCCTCCCGACTCTCGCTGGAACCTTGCAGCTACAAGGGCGGCCACATCCTCGACTTCAGCCCTGGCAGCTTCCTCCCGCTCTGCGGCTGGGCCCTCTCTTGCTGGCTCCAGTGAGAAAGAGGGGTCGCGGCTCTTGCATGCCAGCACATGCGAGGCGACCTCTAAAGCTAAGCCGCGGCCCTCGGCTTCAAGCTCACTGGCGACCACCGAGTCGAGTCTGTCCAGCTTGGCGCCGATCGACTCCAATGCAGGGATCACCTCTGCCACCTGCAATGCGGGAGTTGCGGCCCTCACCGGACTGAAACCAAGAGGGATCAGGGCGGACCCCGCCCGATCCACGAAGCTTGAGACCGCAAGGGCCTCGGAGGACCGTAGGGCTGAGAGTTCCTCCACCTCGCGGCGGGCCGTCCGCAGAGCCTCCAGGTTCCTCTCGGAGAATTCCTTCTCCTGGGCCGCCAGGGAACTCTCCCGAAGGCGGAGGGTCTCGGCTAGCCGCTCCAACTCAGCGGCCCTGAAGCCGGCAGTCAACTCGCGGTCCAAGACCACCCGGCGATCATGGGAGACCTGTTCATCCCTCAAGTCGAGGTCTGCCTTCAGAATCTCCAGTTCCTCCATCCGAGCTCGGAGGTCATCCTCGCCCGCAGCCAGCTGCGCGGCGACCCTCTCTGCCTCAGCTGCCACGGAACGCTCCCGCTCCTCAACGGCGAGTTCGCGGCGCTCCAACCGCTGCCGTATTTCCACAGCAGCTGAGAGGCTCTCTTCGGCCCGGGCGTGAGCCTCCAGGGCCTCCCTGTTGATCCGCCGTGACTGGGTGTCCATGCGGTCAACAGCCCGCTTCATCCGGTCAACGAGCGTTTCCCGGAAGTCGAGCAACTCCCGCCTGGAGTCGAGCTCGCTCTTAACCTTCACGGTCCTCTCCCGCAAAAGGTTCCCCCAGGTGAGGAGGCGGTCCCGTTCAACCGTATACTCCTCCCGCTCGCGCCCTAGTGCAGCCAAGACCTGCCGGACGCTCGACTCGGCGAGCGAGAAGGCGTCCGCCAGAGGCAATGGAGCAACAGAAGCTGGGGCAGTCCCTCCGACCTCCTCCATTACCTCGTCCTCGGGAAGAGCCGGCGCGCCAGCCGCCGAGACGAGACGCCGATCAAGAGAAACTGGCCCAGCGGACCTAGCAGCAGGTCCAGCCGGACATTCTTCAGCTTCAGGCTCCTTGACCTGAGGAAGGGGACGAGCCGGGGAGGACGGAGCTGGAGAAGAAGCCAGGCCGCCTAATGCAGGATCAGCCTGTGCTGGCTCGGGGGCCGCGGTAACCGTCTCGGCAGGAAGAGACGGCGCCGCCACGGAGTCCGGGCACACCGGAACAGGAGAAGTCCGCGCTGGCCTGGCGGCCGCAGCAGTCGCCCCTGGCTCCGAGCGCATCGGCACAGTTTCCCCGCAAGACGGGGAAGACCGGGAAGCGCGGACACTCCAGCGGGCTCTGAACCCCGACTTCCGAGCCGGGGTAGGATTTCCAGAGCCCGCTACCGTCTCCGACGACCGCTCCGCAGTCGCTTGGACTGGCGGAACAGGGGGCGCCGCAGAGGCTTCCCCTAGCACATCAGCCCGGGGCCTCTTCGAGTCGCCACCGGAGGGGGTGTCAGGCACCCCAGAATCCTGACTTGGCACTGGCGCCGTTGCTGGAGGAGATCGGGCGCGTTTCTTCTCTGGCAGCGGGTTGGAAGCCATGGCAAGGGAGAGCTCAAAGGCAAGAAAGCAAAAGCGCAAAGAGTCCAAGAAGAAGCGCAGAGAAGTGCGAAGGGAAGCTACAACGTGGGTGAGACCCCCTCTAAAAAGCTTCCCGGTGCAGTTCCAAGCGATTCGGAACTCTTCGAATACCCCGCACCCGCAACCACTTCGGTTCCTAGACCGAGTGCCGATGACGGGTGGGCCCAAGCCGCTCAGCTAAAGCGGTGGGGTCATGGAGTCAGTCTCCTAAGAAGATGGGCCGGCAAGGCCCTTCGGCGGTTCCCGAAGAAAGCGCCACAACGCGCAGAAGTGGCAGCCTTGGGAACCACCACCGTAAAAGCAATCATCAAGTGGGCGCACGCTCTCACGACCCCGCGGCCGTTCGTGCTCCAGCAGCGGTCAAGTCGGGACTTAGAGAAAGTGCGCAGATCGGAAGAGACGGAGGCCCCACCTCGGGCTCGTTATCTCCCCCGAGATGGGCCCGGGGGCCACTGTCGGTACATGAGATATGGGGTACCCCCGCGCACAGGGTAAGATGCCTAAGGTGCTCGCCCTTCTCCGCAGGGAGAGCTCCGAAGGCGCCACGCGTCTGGCGGGGCCGGACCTCCCTCTCCTCAGAGGTGAGCTCCGGGCCCGCCACGTGGCATACAGAAGCCGGACCTCCCCCTCCGCGGGAGAGAGGTCCGAAGATGCCACGCGTCCAGCGAGGCCGGACCTCCCTCTCCTCAGAGGTGAGCTCCGGGCCCGCCACGTGGCATACAGAAGCCGGACCTCCCCCTCCGCGGGAGAGAGGTCCGAAGACGCCACGCGTCCAGCGAGGCCGGACCTCCCTCTCCTCAGAGGTGAACTCCGGGCCCGCCACGTGGCATGCAGAAGTCGGACCTCCCCCTCCGCGGGAGAGAGGTCCGAAGGCGCCACGCGTCCAGCGGGGCCGGACCTCCCTCTCCTTAGAGAAGAGCTCCAGACCTGCCGCATGGCTGGAGGAACGGTGCTGCCCGCCCCCGGGCGGTAGGCAGCGGGCGTAAAGGCGCCCCTCACCTTGCCCGTACAAGGAATTCAAGGCCCGCGTCTTCCCAAGACGCGGAAACGCGGAGCACGCGCCTGTCAGGTGCCGTTGCATCTAGTCGCATCACATACTGGCGCGCGGTGTCAGAACCTGACAGGTAATAAACGCCGCGACAAGACATCCCATGCCGCCTGCGCCGACATCGACCACTACGACTAGCGCACGGCATGGGCAGGGCGGCAAAAGAAGACTCAGAAGCCTTCGACCGGAGGCAACCACCGGCATAACTACAGATACGGTAGATAATAGACAATCTTCCCGGGACCACCTGTCGGGTCCCGGCTTCCCTTGTAAGCCGCCCGAGCCTTGGACTATAAAAGGCTCGGGTAGGCGTCGATAGCAAGGGTTCGCATTCTGCAACTCATACGCTAGCCATACACTCTCAAGCTGTAACTCACCCCCAAGCTCAGGCCCCCGGCCCTGAGCAGCAAGCAATACAGCGAGCTCCATAGCTCGCCGTGGACGTAGGGTTTTACGCTCCGGCGGCCTGAACCACGTAAAACTTCCTGTGTCAAGCTCTCACTAACTCGTCCATCCGCGCAAGCTCTCCGCTAGGAACTAGCCCCTCCGAAAAAAGAACCTCCGCGGGCTGCCCAGTGCAGGCCCGGGGGAAGTGTCGATCGCACACTTCGACAAGCTCCTAGACAAAAAGAGGTGATTTTCAAATCTGCAGGAGTACTGTCCCATTCGGATTCTAATAAACGTGTTGCTTGCTCATATAGACATGATAATAAGGTTATTTTTCATTGTACCTACTGTGGTAGAGATGGTCATGTCATGGATTTTTGTTATAGACTAGCTAAACACGATAAGAAACAAAGAATACTTGCTAGATCACATAACAACCAAGCAAAATCTGCTAGACCGAATGTTCGGAGCTTGCAACCTGCTGTAATGAGTCAAAAACTTGCTCCCGGACCTACTGTTTTTTGTGCTACATATAACACATCTTCTAAGTCAGTAGTTGGGAACAAAAATTTTCGATGTTTGGCTCATAAACCTGCTGTACCTTCTCAGCTTTCGCGTGTTATTCCTGCTGGACGTCGTGTGACTCAGTACTGGATTCCTAAAAGTCTTTTAACTAACCCTAGTATTGAGTCATCGACGTATTGTGCTGCTGTGTAGGTTTCACGTTTGAGGAAGGAGAACATTTGGATTGTGGATTCAGGTTGCTCACGCCACATGACCGGTAACAAATAATGGTTCTCCTCTCTCTCTCTCTTTTGTGTCACGTGTAGAAAATGTTACTTTCGCCGATAACTCTTCTACTCCCATAATTGCTAAAGGTTCGGTCAGAGTAAACAATCTCTACACTTTGAAAGATGTGGCACTTGTTAAAAATTTGAAATACAACTTGCTTTCGGTTTCACAATTGCTAGATGAAAATCTAGAGGTTAGCTTTGCTAAAAATTGCTGCAAGGTTGTAGATTCAAAAGGTGAGCTTTTGTTTAACATGTCTAGGTTTGGAAGAGTTTTTAAAGCTGATTTTGATTTGTCAACTTCTAAGCATCGGTGTCTAGTTGCTAATGATACAGAGGATCTATATTTTTGGCATCGTAGACTTGGTCACATAGCCTTTGATCATCTCACTCGTGTTAGTGCTCTCGATCGCATACGTGGGCTGCCGAAGCTTAAAAAGGACAATGATATTGTGTGCTCTTCTTGTAGACATGCTAAGTTTGTTGCAGGTTCACATGCTCCTCTCACAATGACCATGACAGCTGAACCGGGACAACTTTTACATCTTGACACAGTAGGTCCGGCACATGTTCAATCCTTCGGAGGTAAATGGTATGTGCTTGTGATTGTTGATGATTATTCCAGATATTCTTGGGTTTATTTTATGGCATCTAAGAATGAAGCTTTTAGTCATTTTAGAACTTTATTTCTTAGATTATCTATTGATCACCCAGGATCATTAAAAGTAATTAGAAGTGATAACAGAACTGAATGCAAAAACCAATCCTTTGATCACTTTTGTGCTGAAAATGGAATAGATCATCAATACTCTTCACCCTATGTACCACAACAAAATGGTGTCGTAGAAAGAAAGAACATGACCTTAGTTGAGATGGCTAGGACTATGCTTGATGAATATCAAACTCCTAGGAAATTTTGGGCTGATGCAATTGCAACCACTTGTTATGTCTCAAATCGTGTTTTCTTGCGTGCTAAGCTTGGAAAAACCCCATATGAGCTCCGGTTTGGACATAGGCCTAGTGTTACACACTTTAGGGTTTTTGGTTGCAAATGCTTTGTTAAGAAACATGGTAATCTTGATAAATTTGAAGCTAGATCTGTTGATGGCATGTTTCTTGGTTATCCATCTCATACTAGAGGCTACCGTGTGCTTTTACTTGACACTAACAAAATTGTGAAGAGTTGCGAGGTTTCTTTTGATGAAGCTAGCCCAAGTACTAGCTCCGATATTGCAGGTCCGGATCAATATCCGCAGGGGGAGAGTATTTTTATTGAAGAATATGAAGAAGTGGTGCTGCTGCCCGAAAACTCGGAAGTAAATAACGATCAAGCTGCTGATTTTGCACCACAACCAGCACCAACAGTCACTACTGCTGGTTCGGACCTTCCTCAATCAACAAGCTCTCCTAATCAAAGGTCCGAACATGAAGAAGAAGGTGCTTGTGAAGTGTCTACTCCCCTCCGAGTACTCAAAAGTCATCCTCCACAACAAATCATTGGAAGCTTGCATGAACGAGTCACTCGGTCCAGGTTTTGCGATCCAAACTCTCATGCTCATTCTGCTTTTGTTGCTTCTTTTGAACCCAAGGATATATCACACGCACTCACTAATGAATCTTGGATTAATGCCATGCAAGAAGAGTTAGAAAATTTTGAAAGAAATAATGTTTGGAAACTTGTACCTCAAGGTCACACATTTATTGGGACTAAATGGGTATTTAAAAATAAGCAAAGTGAGGATGGGGTTGTGGTTAGGAATAAAGCTAGGTTGGTTGCTCAAGGTTTCACTCGAATTGAAGGTCTAGATTTTGATGAAACATTTGCTCCTGTTGCTAGATTAGAAGCTATAAGAATTTTATTAGCATTTGCTGCATCTAAAGGTTTCAAGTTATATCAAATGGATGTTAAAAGTGCTTTTCTTAATGGCTACATAGAGGAGGAGGTTTATGTTAAGCAGCCACCGGGTTTTGAAAATCCAAATTTTCCTAATCATGTTTACAAACTGTCCAAATCCTTGTACGGTATAAAACAAGCCCCTAGAGCATGGTATGATAGGTTAAAAACATTCTTACTTGAAAAGGGGTTTACATGGGCAAGGTTGATAAAACTCTTTTTGTACTTAAGCATGGCAATGACTCATTATTCGTTCAAGTGTATGTGGATGATATTATCTTTGGTTGTGCTTCTCATTATCTCGTGTCCAAGTTTTCAGCTATGATGAGTTCAGAATTTGAGATGAGTATGATGGGAGAACTCACATACTTTTTGGGGCTGCAAATCAAGCAAACAAAAGAAGGAACTTTTGTGCATCAAACTAAGTATACAAAGGACCTTCTTAAGCGCTTCAACATGGACAAATGCAAGCCTCTTCGGACACCAATGGGAACAGCAACAACACTTGAACTTGATGAAGATGGTGACACGGTCGATAAAAAAGAATACAGAAGTATGATTGGATCACTTTTGTATCTCACGGCGTCAAGACCGGACCTACAATTCAGCGTATGTCTTTGTGCACGTTTTCAAGCTTCTCCACGTGCTTCACATCGCCAAGCCATCAAAAGGATTCTCAGGTACCTACATGGAACTTAAGAATTTGGCATTTTTCTTCCTTCTTCCTCAACCGTTTCTTCGAAAGCTTTTTCGGATGCTGATTTTGGGGGTTGTAGGATTGATAGGAAAAGTACTTCGGGTGCTTGTCATTTTCTTGGTAACTCACTTGTTGCTTGGTCCTCTAGAAAACAAAGTTCAGTTGCACAATCCACGGCCGAATCTGAATATGTAGCTGCGGCTAGCACTTGCTCACAAATTCTTTGGATTGTTCAAACACTTAAGGACTATGGGGTTGATTTAGATAGTGTTCCACTGTTTTGTGATAACACTAGTGCAATTTGTATTGCTAAAAACCCCGTGAAACACTCTAGAACTAAGCACATTGACATTAGGTATCACTTTCTTCGTGATAATGTTGAAAAAGGAAACATTGTGCTTCACCATGTCGATACCGAACAACAATTGGCTGATATTTTTACAAAACCTTTGGATTTCACTCCTTTTTGTTTCATTCGTAGTGAAATAGGGGTTATGCATCCTCATGGCTTAAATTGAGGGGGAGTTTTTGAAACTTTGAAAGTCTATGTGTGAATCTGAAACTAAAATAATATGAGCATAGTATTTCATACATATATGACTTTGTGATTCCTTTTACAGGCTGAAAGTTCTTACTACATTACTCATGTTATACATTTTGTAGTTTCTGCCATGACTAGTAATTGGAATAATTACTTACACTAAATCTGGTCATGATCGAACTTTCTTGCTGTTTTGAACTTGTTGCGTGCTCACAAGTGCTTTTAATCATAAAAAAAATTAATCAAGTGATCAGCTCACATGTTGAGTTTTCAAATAAAAAATTGAGAAAAGATCAAGAGAATATGCATGCATCACACTTGTTCTTTTGAGATTGCTTATCATTGCACTAAGATATGAACTTGGAAGGAATTGTGTATGACTAAAACCATGTCCTTAAGCTTCTAATTGTCAAATGACATAGGCTTGGCTTGGTTGGTTAGAATAAGGCGGATGCGGCATATAATCTCTTGCAAATATCATATGATCAACTTTGTGCCTTAAATGATTATGAATAATAAAAATGCAGCAACAAGTGTCATGTTTTCAGGTTTTGAAATAGTTGAGTAAGGGAGATCATGACTTGCTTAAACTGAAAAATACATTTGATCTCTAGCATGGCTTACACTACTTTATGTATCTCATTGATGTGATAGTGTAAGTAACCTGATAGTATGACTTGGATTAGCTTTGTTTTGTATGTATATGTTATAATATGCTCATAACATTTAAAAATTTCTCTTTTGAACCTTGCTGAATACATTGTCAAAGGGGGAGAAATATGTATAAGGAGAGATTTTTTTTTTACACTTTGCATATGTTATACACTTTCTTCCTTCTCTGATTTTAAAAAAAATGGGGAGAAATTAATAAAGGGGGAGAAATGAGTTTTCAAACCTTTTCAAAACTTTTCATAAGCCAATGTTCGGATTTTAATTGGTGTTGCCAATGCATTCATCAAGGGGAAGATTGTGAGACCTATGTGTGCTGAATACATTGGCAATTAGGATAAAAGTTAGCATTAACATTCAAAGTTTTGAATATTGCCAAAACATTCTTCTGTGGCAAGGTCCGACAAGTTCTTTGTTAGGTCCGCCAAGTGTTGGCAAGGTCCGGAGAGCTTCTGTGAGGTCCGGAGCTTGTTTTTAGGAAGCTCCCGTGAAGTTCAACTCGTAGAACTACAGCGTCTTGTTTTTGCTTTTAATTCGCAATGTTTCAAACTTGCTTTATGGGAATGTTTGCTTAGTATTAATTTGCTAAGTTTTTGGTGTGTTTTGGTGGTTATGGCTGTTATAATTTGATATGGTTTGCAACATGCTTATGTGACGTGCTCATGTAAGGTGTTGTGGTTTTCGAACTAACGTGAGTCGAGTCGAGGACTTGTGCTCGGAAGAATTGGTTGTTTATTCATGTGCAGGTGTTGCTTGAGTTCAAGACATGGCTGGTAACGGGATCCTTGGACTAGTCTCAGGGAGGAGATGAGGTTCCAACAACCAAGTTCGGGAGGAGCTGTGGTTGAGTTGATCGGGAGGTCGCGCAGCATGTTTGGATCAAGGGCAGTGCATATGAAGGTTGCGTGTACGTCGTTGGAAGGTGTTTGCACGTGTGCAAGGAGTGCATGGACGTGGCAACATTGTTCCAAGGCGTGATGAAGAGATGTGGACGTAAAGAATTGGCCGGAAAGGTTCAACCGACTAGGTTATGGACTCAGGCTGCGGCTGAGTCGTGTTTGACTCAAATATGGAAAGTTTTGAGTTGGTTATGATAGGATTTCGTTTGGGTCACGAATTTGAGTTATTTTAGGAATGTTTGGGACGTTCCTAAGGTGTTTGGAAGTCTTAAGATTGCTTCTATCTGCGTATAGAAGAGTCTTGAGCAGTATTGGAAAGTTACAGTTTGAATCCAAGTAGGAGTAGGAGTCCTAGTTTGAGTTGAGTTGGCCTTAGGGCTGGTTATATAAGCAAGGGGGGCCAAGTCTCGTGGGTGCACGACTTTGGGCTGTTCCTCTTGTGTTTCTATTGAATAAAGTTCATAGTTTCGAGGAGCTTTTGTGCCTTGTTCGTCCGACTTGTTTTTCGTCAAGTTTTTCTCGCCGAGTTTCTGTACAGACCGACGTTGCTTCGGTGTTTCGTTCATAACTCGTGTTTTACAGATCCGATTGACGTGATTCTTTTTGGGTTGCCTTCAAAACTCAATTATCTATCATCTGTGAAATTTTCACGAGCTTAGGATCTGTAGTTTTTGAGATACACGAGTTTCTTTGCAGCGTGGCAGATCTGTTTTATATCGGGTAGAACAGATTGATCTTCGTTTAATGTTTTGACCGTGACTTGATTCTCTACCTATCTACTCGATTTGTCATGGTTGAACACGTTTGAAAACACTTGCACACATGGTTTCTTTAACCGATTGATTTTTTGCTGAGGGGTTTTTGTTGTTTCCGCTGCGAAAAGTTTTAATCTACCATTCACCCCCCCTCTGGTAGCTTTTCACGTGTTCTTCGATCCTACAAAGGCTCGGGTAGGCAACGTTAGCAAGGGTTCGCACTCCAGCAACTCGCACCCTAGACATCACTCGCCCTGAAGCTCAGGACTCCGGTTCTGAGCAACAAGCAATACAGCGAGCACCTCTGCTCACCGTGAACGTAGGGTTTTATGCTCCGGCGGCCCGAACCACGTAAAACTCGTCGTGTCAAGCTTCTCCCTCACTCGTCCCTTACGCTGAAGCTCTCCGCAAGCGACTAGCCCCTCCGAAAAAGAACCTCCGCGGGCTGTCCAGAGCAGGTCCGGGGGAAGTGTCGACCACACACCCGCGCCCCGCCGCCGAGGGATCTCGCCGGAGAGCTCGCCGCCGGCTGCTGTACAGCTCCAAACTTCTTGATTCTGGCCGCCCCTGCCTACTTTTACTCGGGGAACAGGATTCTGGGGTCAGCTGCTCATGACAATGGCCGGAGCAAGGTCGGCGACGAGCCGCCACCTCGGAATGACTTCGGCCATGTCGGCTGACTTCTCTAGCACCTCAGCTACTTGGGAAATCAGTCGGGGAGCATCAGTGGACCTCATAGAAGGTCGACATGAGCTCGAGGCAGCTCGGGGAAGGCCCAAAATAGGTCCTCACCGTGCGCCCGATGCCGCCCGTTCGCTCGGCCATTAGTAGACCTCAAATTCCGCCGGGCACAAAGGTTCTCCGGCAGAGTTGTGAAGGCAACTTGTGCGTTACCGTGTCTAGCTCGTGTGAGAGCGGCCCGAGGCCCTCTAATCCTTTCTAGAGCACGAATTAAACAGAATCGTACCCGAAGGTCGTTCTGCACACAGAAAGGGGAAAAGTGGAAATTCGCCGCCGGTGAGCAACCACTCGAGCTGTGGCTCGGGGATGAGCAGCACCGGTCACCTGCGCGTCCAAGGGTGCCTTGGCTCGGGCGTGACAACGCCCTGGTTGGGCTGTCCACGAGAGCCCGAGGTGCGGCAGTTCCAAGTTCCGATTTTGATCTTTCGGCACAGCCGATATCACTCGGTTTCAACCGAAGTCTAGCAACGGGGAGGATGGAGGAAGGTCTCTAGTACCTTGCTGGGGCTCTGGAGTGGAAGGAGGGAGCTGCGATCGGCGTTCTCCGATCAAGTCCGAGCTGCGGAAGTTTTTCGCCGGCGCTGAGTTCTTGCGGGGAAGAACGACGGTGCCTCGGCCGAGGAGGGGGCAGGCGCCTTAAGAAGGCTCTGCACCGCCTCATGCCCGCGCGTGGGCAAGCAGCTGGTGGCGCGGCGGCTGGCCTCGGTGGCGATCACCGCTGCGGCTCGGCGACCCGAGTGAAAAAGTCTCTGTCGGTTTGAGCTGAGCAGTGGCTGACATGTGGGTCCCACCTCCAGTTTTAACCTCTGAAATTTACTCCTAATCACTGTTGTAAACAGTGAACCCCATACTACCCTTGGCAATTCAAATTATTCACCCATGAGCCATTTGAATTGATCAAAGTTCAAATGAGGTTTGGTTTGAATGAATTTCAGCACAAGTTCAGTTTGAAATTCAAATTAAGTTTGAATTTCTCCCACTTAGCTCATGTCAAGATCAACTCCAAATGGAGTGAAAATTGGTGTGTGAGCTCACAAAAATGTGCTGAGTAAGAATATGCCCCCCACTTTTAAATTCATTGGATAAAAATAGTTTGAATTTGAATATGGTTTCAAACTGCCCTCTTCCTAATTATACCCAAACTGACCTCAAAAAGGTTTTGAATTTGGGTGAAACTTGGCATGGACATCCTTAGTAAAGTGTAGGAGTTTTCATATGTCCAGCCCATCTATATCACATGTGGGAAATACCACTTTTTGCAATGTGTAAGTTTGTTCTGTAATGAGCATGTTGATAATTGTTACTTGCTCTTCATTTGTGTTCATCATTCTTCCTCAAATGAGGTGTGTGGTGTGGTGATGAACACTGCAAATGTGTGTCAAAAACTGAGGCCCTTACATCCCTCCCCCCTTAAAAGAATCTCGTCCCGAGATTATAAGGTGAAAATGAGAGAGAGGACGGTGGAAAAATTACCGGATATGCGACGTGAAAAAGTCGGGGTAGTTAGTGCGAAGGAATTCTTCGCTCTCCCATGTCGCTTCGTCCATGGAGTGATTACTCCATAGAACCTTGTAGAACTACAACGTACGGTTGCGTGTGGTTCGGGCCTTTTCATCAATAATCTGCACCGGTTCCTCCCGATAGGTGAGATCCGGTTGCAGTTCTTCAATGTCTTCCAGCTGAACGGTAGTTGATAGCTTGAGACACTTCCTCAGCTGGGAAATGTGAAAGACGTCGTGCACACCGGAAAGTGTATCTGGTAATTTCAGCCGGTATGCCACCGATCCACATCTTTCGGTAATCTGGAATGGACCGATGAAGCGGGGTGCTAACTTTCCCCTCACCCCAAATCTGTTTACACCCTTCATTGGAGACACCCGTAGATATACGTGATCTCCAACTTCGAACTGTAATGGGCGCCTTCTCCGGTCCGCATACTGTTTCTGACGGGATTGAGCGGCTTTTAGGTTCGCTTGAATTAGTCGAACCTTTTCTTCCGCGTTGTTGACAAGGTCAATCCCGAAGGTAACCCTTTCGCCAGACTCACACCAGTTCAATGGTGTGCGGCATTTTCTTCCGTATAGCGCCTCATAGGGCGCCATCTTGATGCTGGCTTGGTACCCATTGTTGTACGAGAACTCGGCTAACGGCAAGTGATCATCCCAATTCTTGCCATGGTTGATAGCGCAAGCTCGTAGCATGTCTTCTAGGATTTGATTTACCCGCTCGGTTTGCCCATCCGTCTGCGGGTGGTAGGCTGAACTACGGATCAGCTTCGTCCCCAAGGCAGCGTGTAGATGCTCCCAAAAACGGGACACAAATAAAGTGCCCCGGTCCGATATGATGGTACGGGGTACGCCGTATAAGCATAGGATCCGTGAGATGTACAGTTCAGCGTACTTCTTGGCGTTGTAGTTGGTGTTGACCGGGATGAAATGGGCCACTTTGGTGAGCCGATCGACGATCACCCACACCGAATCATGTTTCTGTAAGGTGGTGGGTAAACCGACGACGAAATCCATGCTCACGTCCTCCCACTTCCAGGCAGGAATGCCCAGTGGTTGCAGCAGTCCCGGTTTCCGCATGTGGTCTGCCTTCACCCTTCGACATGTATCACACTCGGACACGTATTTTGCAGTCTCTCGCTTCATCCGTGTCCACCAAAACTTTCTTATGAGTTCTTGATACATTTTGTTGCTGCCGGGGTGAATAGAAAATTTTGATAAGTGAGCCTCATCAAAGATTTTCTTCCGTAACTACGGGTTTCGGGGTACGACAATCCGGTCTTTGAACCATAGGACGCCGTCTCCGTCCTTCCGGAAACATTTCAACTCCCCACTGTCTATACGTCTCCGCAAATGTGACATGCCCTTGTCATTCTTCTGGGCTGCCGCTATCTCTTCACGGATGGTGGGGATCAAAGCTAGGTTGTAGAGAGCTCCGTGTGGAATCACATGGAGTGGTGGTTCGCTCTCTTCCAACGGTGTGATGGTCAGATTATTGACGTGTGACTTGCGGCTCAGCGCATCTGCCACAACGTTTGCCTTGCCCGGATGATAATGGATCTCTATCTCGTAATCCTTTATCAGTTCTAACCATCTTCGTTGCCTCATGTTCAGCTCCTTCTGAGTGAATATGTACTTGAGGCTTTTGTGGTCGGTATATAAATGTACGAGGTTACCGAGTAGGTAGTGCCTCCACATCTTCAGTGCAAGTACCACGGCAGCGAGCTCCAAATCGTGAGTTGGATAATTCTGCTCATGGTTCCTAAGCTGCCGTGATCCATACGCGACCACTCTTCGGTCTTGCATCAGCACACATCCGAGCCCAATGCCGGATGCATCGCAGTACACATCGAACGGTTTTGTTGTGTCTGGCTGCGCCAAAACCGGTGCTGATGTCAGGTGCTTGACTAAAGCCTTGAATGCTGCTTCACATGCTGGACTCCAAACATATTTGGTAGCCTTCTTCAGCAGCTCTGTCATTGGCTTGGCAATCTTCGAGAAGTTCGGAATGAACCTCCGATAATATCCCGCGAGTCCGAGGAAACTCCGTACCTCGTGAACAGTTCTCGGGGATTTCCAATTCAGCACTTGAGTGATCTTGCTCGGGTCCACAGCGATACCTTCCGCTGAGATGATATGCCCGAGGAAAGGCACTTGCGATATCCAAAACTCGCATTTGCTGAATTTTGCGTATAACTTGTGATCCCGCAGCCGTTGCAAGACTATACGCAGATGTTTCTTGTGATCTTCCTCCGACTTGGAGTATACCAGGATGTCGCCGATGAAGACCACGACAAACTTGTCCAGCTCCGGCATGAACACCGAGTTCATTAAGTACATGAAGTGAGCTGGAGCATTGGTGAGGCCAAAGGACATGACCAGGTACTCATAAAGTCCGTACCTTGTCGAGAAAGCTGTCTTTGGAATGTCCTCCGCCCTTATCTTAATCTGATGGTACCCGGATCTTAAATCCATCTTGGAAAAGATCTTTGCTTCGACCAACTGATCAAACAACATGTCGATCCGTGGCAACGGGTACTTGTTCTTGATGGTTACGGCATTTAATGGATGGTAGTCCACGCAAAGCCGCAACGTCTCATCCTTCTTTTTGACAAATAATGCCGAACAGCCCCATGGCGAGGAGCTCGGCCTAATAAAACCCTTCTCCAGAAGGTCCGTGAGCTGAGTCTTCAGTTCAGCCAACTCCTTGGGCGCCATCTTGTACGGCCTTCGGGATATTGGCATGGTTCCCGGTGCAAGTTCAATCTTGAACTCCACCTCTCTATCGGGTGGCATCCCCGGCAAATCGTCCGGGAATACATCAGGAAACTCCCGGACCACTGGAATGTCTTCCAATCTGATAGTTGTGGACTGATGGACACTTGAAAGTTTTATTTCTGGACTGTCCAGAAATAATGAGTGAGAACCGTGCACCTCTGAGTTTAAGTGCACAACTCGAAGGACGGTGTCTAAAACAGCGTCGTGGCGGGTTAACCACGACATCCCTAGGATGACATCGACCTTCTGTCCCTCTAAGATAATGAGAGACGTGAGGTACACTCTACCCGCTAAGCGTAATGGTGCTTTGGAGACCATTACGCTTGCTGAAATCTTCCCACCCGGTGAACAAATTAAATATGGACTATCGGTGGATAGTATTGGCAAACTGTGTTTAGCAATGAAAGCTTGGCTAATAAAATTATGTGTGGCGCCTGAATCAAACAGTACTATAGCGGGATGCTGGTGGAGTTGGAACATACCCGCAAGGATTGGCTCGCCCTCCGGAACGTCCTCAATGGCAAGCTGGTGGACAGTGCCGGGCCTAGGGTTTGCCCGCCGCGCATTAGTAGGGTTCCGGGGTTGATTCCTCCCCGGAAACTGTGGTGCCACTCCGCCGCCTTGCCTCTCCGGGCAACTGCTCGCGAAGTGTCCTGGACGACCACACTTGTAACATGTGGCCGCTGCTGGTGGAGTACTTGGTGGACGAAAGCCCGGCATGCGTTGCGGAGGTGCAAACGCACGCGGCATCGCCCGCTGCTGCTGTTGTTGTTGTGGTGGTACTGGCAGTGCCGGCCGGAATGCCGGTGAAGAGTACGGCCGACTGCGGAACGGCATCGACCGCTGTGGTGGCTGCCAGCGTGCACCTGATGGTGGGCGATTCACCATCCTAAACTTTTGAGAAGGACCGCCCCCTTCTCCGCTCCTCTGTGGCGCGCTTCGCTTTCGCTCTGCCGCCGCCAACTCCTTGCCGGAGTCCTCCTGAACAATCGCAGCATCAATGATGTCGTTGAGGCTGCCGCGATTGAACATCGCCAATTTGTCCTTCAGGAGCGGGTTAAGCCCCTGGTAAAAATGGTCTCGCCGCTTCTCGTCTGTATCCGCGTGATACGACGCGTAGAGCGCGAGATCGTTGAACGCTCTGGAGTATTCCAGCGCGTTCCGGCTCCCTTGTTGCAGGTGTAGGAACTCCTGCGTCTTCCTCTTCATCAGACCGGGCGGTATATGATAGGCCCTGAAGGCCGTCCGGAACTCCGTCCAGGTCATCACTCGGTCGGTGGGCTGTGAAGCACAAAAGTTGGCCCACCACGCGCTCGCGGATCCTTGGAGCTGCTGGACCGCGAACTGAGTCTTGCGCTGCTCGCTGATTTGGAGCAGCCCGAACTTCATCTCTATGGCGCGGAGCCAGTTGTCCGCGTCAAGAGGTTCATCCGCCCTGGAGAATACAGGGGGATGAGTCGCCAGAAAGTCGGAGTAGGAGCTCTGTTGGCGCTCCTCACGATCTTGACGTCTCTCTGGGCGAGACGTATTGGCGATGAGAGTCTGCAGCAACTCTTTGTGCTGCTGATGCGAGCCCGCCATTGCCGCGACAATGTCGGCCAATGTAACCGTTGGTTGTGGCGGTGGCGGTGTTTGCTGTTGCTGTTGCTGTTGCTGCTGCTGTCCTGAGGAGTCCTCGGGAGGTGGTTGGGAGGTCTCTCCCCCTTGGCTAGTACCTCCAACATCAGGGTTGGCACGAGTACGCGTCATTCTGAAATTCAACACAACAGAAATCAGCACATGTCTCACTCAAAATTCCATAAACAGCAGTAGGTATTGAAGCGACGCATGATTAACTTGCACAACATTCACATATATTGATAAAGCATAAACTTTATACAAGATACATTATTCTCGGATCTCCGAGAAGTCGTGCTCATGTCGTCACTACCTATACATACGCTACTGTCTACACGACATGTCACCGATTACAAAAGTTGGGTTACGCTACTCTAGCTGCCCTACTTGGCAACCGTAACCCCCTACTCGGAGTAGAACTCGACCTCCTGTAGGTCGTCCTCCTCCGGTACCTCTGCTGGTGGCTCGGGGTCTACCACCTCTTCTCCCATTCCAGGTTCTCCCATGGCTGGAAGACCCAAGACTACCGGTACGCCCAATACCGGGGGCACGAGGTCCTGCAATGCATGCACCTCGTCCATAGCTTGGTTGTAGTCCTCTTCCCAGCCTTGGCCTTCCTCGATAGCGTCGTCCCGCTCTTGAGCAAGGTCCTCATTCTGCTGGGTTAGGGTCTGCACCAGCTCTTGCAACGCCACGATGTCAACACGGCTCTTCTTCTTTGCCTTCTTCAGACGACGCAACTGATTGTGTTGTTCATTCAGTCGCTTGATCGTCGGAAGGAGCACATTACGGAGTGCGCTGTGAGCACTCTCGAAATGATCTCCACGGCTTGTGCTCTCCTTGAGCTTGGTGGCGAGATGCTCCGTATGAACAGCTTGACTGTCCATCACAGCGTTTCCCGCCCTCATTTGGAGGCTGAGATTTGCCTCCACGGGGTTGTACCTTGGGCAACTCGGGTCTGTTGCCTCCAGGTACCTTTCTCCCCACACATGCTGAGCTCGTCCCTCCACCGGAACGAGTGCGTATGGAGTGCCCTCCATGGCCTGCACGTGTAGTTGGCAGAAAGGTGACATAGTGTCACGGGCTGCCACTTGCCATATTCCTTCCGGTTGTCTCCCTCTCACCGTGACGGTGAATGGCACCCAACCGGGTGGCGTAGGTCCTGCAGGAACCTCGACATGGATCGTCCACATCTTGTTCCCCTCTTCGCCTTCTGCCTTGGCGAAGTATTGCGGCATCTGGTTGTACCCGAAATATTTGAGCATTTGCCACAATGTTTCCGGGTAGCCGCTACGGTCAGAACAGTGGGAAACTACCCACCCGTTCTCCAACTGTTTATCTGCTGCCATCTGTAAAAATATATTTGAGAAATGTCAAATATTTATTTAAACAGTAAACCATTGAGTTATAACATAAGATATGTCATTGAACCCATAACACTTGGAAACATAGTTCAAATTTTTAAACAAATTTGACTGCTGATCTGCTGTTACCATGACAGCCCTGACCAGTTTCCATTTCAACCTGATTTAGGCCGGTTTAAAAGCAAAACCAATTCTGGAGCTCAACATCAAAGTTAAAGCTAACTTCAATAGCTTTCCAGAAAGTGTTTGCGTGGCCTAAGATCTGTCCTGGTTCACAAGTTATGAGATGTCAAAGTTAACAGAATTTCGGGAAACAATTGGACAGCACCTCCCTGCCTTAGGTACTGATTTGATCCAAGAATCTCAGTTACTTCTGTTCCTAATCTGACAAAACTTTCTGTTACAAAGTTGTAACCCATCTCATAAGCTTTTCAGAAGTACCTCATTTCCTATTTTTGGATTTTTAAGCAGGAAGTTATGCTTAATTTACAGAGAGTTTACAGAGAGTCTTTGCTCTGTCCTGTTCTCTGGACAGTTTCAACTCTACTGCATTTTTCGAGTGGTTAAGGGATGAAACACCTCTGGACCTCAACAGAAGAGTTGTAAAGCTCTTCCAACGCTTTCCAGAAATGTATCATACGACCCCAACCTCGAAAGAACTCAACCTCTAACCTCTGATTAACTTCAGCCTTGATTCAGCTGAAAACAGAGTGCTCTGTCCTTAACATCCTATAAGTTGAAAACTTGTTAACTTTGAATATCCTGTACAAGGGAAGGAGTTACATCAAGTTTTACTACTTTGGATCAAAACCTTCAAGTTTTTAAATGAAGTTGTTCATTTAGTTGGATGTGATGTCGATGCGTCACCAGATTATGTCGGTACTACGTCCTCACAAAGGAAAAACCTATACCGGATTCGCCGGCTTCGTTAGTTCAGTGGCACTACTCGTCACTCGCACACGGATGCTACACGTCTACCGTTTCGTGGTAAGGCTACCTGCAGAAACTCAAACAATCATCAGACTCGGGTGCACACCGAGCCCGGAATCCATACAGTTCGTACATCCGGCCGTCATCACTCGCCCGGATGTTCCCAAGCCAAACACGCCTTGAGTTATGTGTTCACGTTTCAGACCACGTGATGGGGTCTCCCATGTTGCACCACGCACGCCAGGGACAGACGTTGCTGGAATACCCCAAACGACATTAAGAGTCGTAGAGGATATCAAAGCGGGTCGGGTTACCTGCCACCCGTGGGGCTCCACCCTTCAGCTTGTGCGCACTGGTGGACAGCGCTTACGTGCACCCCCCAAGACATGAACGTCCCGAGATGCACGATTTTCCGACATAACAAATAGGTTAATATGCCACTTTCTATATGCTAATAACATCCTTAAACGGGCTACTAACTCGTTCCTCACTGGATTTTTGAAAAAGAAGACCTTTGTACTGTGTTAAACCTCAAGCGAGCTCTGATACCACGCTGACACGACCCCACTGGTCCTGTCGAGCCAGGATCACGCTGAGGGGTGCTGCGTTGCACAGCACCGTATAACACACGTCAAAGGTGCAAAGCGGAAGCGGAAGTTTCATTACATAAACAAGTTTATGAACATGGTTACATCAAAATAAGTTCAGTCTACACTCGCGGGCGTAGACTAAGCATCAAGTGCACGTTCAGCCCTCGAACGTGTCCTTGCTAGCACTCACGCACACTAACTCTGCGGCGTGCACGACTCCCACTCGACGGGGTTCCCCTCCTGGGGTTCCGTCTCCTCTTCGGGAGTCCCTTCCTCATAGAACCCTTCAAACACAAGCAGTGAGCACGAAGGCTCAACAAGTCTGACCCGTCTCACCTAAACATGGAACATGTAGAAAAAATCATTTGCAAGGACTCGCCTAATTAGTAGAACCTTACTTTCAAGTTTTAGCAGCAGGTTGTGGAGAACCTTACGCTAAGGCACATGAGAGAGCCGCAATCAAACAAGAAACGCATTTCTCTCATGTACTTTGCCCAAAGTTGAAAAGAACTTTAATTATCTCTAAGCTACAGCATATCATTAACAATCACTGTCCAGCTTTCAATCAGCAACATTTTAACATGTAACTAGCCTGTTCTTTCTACGTCACGGTACAGTGAACAAGTGGTACTCACTGACCGCGAGGGACGGCGATTATAATCGATTTACACCTGCAGGGTTACCCGAACAACCCGTCACGTACGCCCGTACTCGATGTTGCCTACAACAACCATCACGGACGCCGTACGCGACTACCTTTCACCCGTTAGCCAAATATTGAACCGGTCCCATCGTCCCGAGCAAGAGGTCTCTGCACGCGCATCTCTGTGCCGCCAGCCGATTTACACCTCGAGCTCTCAACCTACCCTCTGAACGACGGGCAATGCCTCAATACCCAGCTACCCGAGTTACATCAGTTTCCCGGTTCCCATATAGCCGGTAGGTCTTCGGTACTGTTCTAGCTTGTTCAACAGGCCCGCACACGGCTCGGTCCTCAATCGATACAAGCGGAGCTACAGCACACAGGCCCCAAAGTCCTGCTGCCCTTACTCTCCGCTCGGTCTCATTTTCTTGCCATGTGTATCATGTGCTATCTCTACCCGAGCAATGTGCCTCTAGCCTATTCTCGCGAGTAGTTCCAACTACTCGACTTGTACCGAATCCTACTCTATCCTAGCAATGCAGTGGCTAACGGGGTTTTTAATCCTAAACCCCAACCCATGGTTTTCTTGGCTATGCAGTGGGGTTTCCAAACAAGACTCTAATGCACAGAATAAAGGAAACAAGTATGTGCTCAAAACAATAAAAATTTGTAAAATGGTTAATGCAAACCGGAGCTTGCCTTGCTGCTCTTGGTCGTAGGCTAGCTGTTCCTCCGGAGTAACGAAGTCTAGGACTTCGGGTTCCTCCTCGACCTTAGCGACTACATGATATAAGAAACATATGTATCAATTTAAATGCATTTGTATTAACTTTGAAGTTGTGAAGTCTATAACCCTTGCTAGACAGACCTAATGACTGTGAAACTTTTACTGTGGCTTGGTTACAACCTAAACAGAGACTTGGTCAAGTTTTAGTTGCAGCAAAGCTCAATTGAGCCCTCCACAAATAATTATGTCCTTGACCTTAATTGGAACTCTTAGGGTGTTCTAGGAATTTTCATGAGACAAACTATGACTTTCTGAAAACTAGATTTTCAGAGGGTTCTAATGGAGTTGGTCTCACTTAATTTGGAAGTCTCTAACTAAAGATATGAGCTAAACAATTTCAGAGAAAATTCTGAAAATGTTTCTGAACATTTTCTATTTTCTCTGGAACAGTTTCACTAATCACACCATTAGGTGGATTAAATGAGCTCAAATGGATCTGAAATTTTTATGGATCTCAGCAAAATTTCAGGATTTTCCTCCAAAGGGTTCTCCAGTTAAAATTCCTAACAGTTTAAACTTTAAGGAATTAATTCTGGAGAAATAAGGAATTTCATGAAGTGAAACTTGATTTTCTGGAAAGTACTCAGAGAGCTGAATCCAGCAAAATTTGGTTCACTCAATTTGGAGCTTTCTAGCCAAAGTTATAAGGATTTGAAGTTTGAAGGAAATCTGAAAATCGGGGAAAAGTTTAAACTCGCGCGTGGGCCCAGGGGACACGCGTCGTGCGCCTAGGTGATGGCACATCGCGGCCCACAAGGATTTTGCGCGCCAGCACACCCGATCCTGGCCGCAGCCGGATCCCGATTTAAAATATCGGCCGCTGACAGCTGGGGTCCACCCCCTTCTTCAACCTCGCGACACCCGCGCCCCGCCGCCGAGGGATCTCGCCGGAGAGCTCACCGCCGGCTGCTGTACAGCTCCAAACTTCTTGATTCTGGCCGCCCCTGCCTACTTTTACTCGGGGAACAGGATTCTAGGGTCAGCTGCTCATGACAATGGCCGGAGCAAGGTCGGCGACGAGCCGCCACCTCGGAATGACTTCGGCCATGTCGGCTGACTTCTCTAGCACCTCAGCTACTTGGGAAATCGGTCGGGGAGCATCAGTGGACCTCAGAGAAGGTCGACATGAGCTCGAGGCAGCTCGGGGAAGGCCCAAAATAGGTCCTCACCGTGCGCCCGATGCCGTCCGTTCGCTCCGCCATTAGTAGACCTCAAATTCCGCCGGGCACAAAGGTTCTCCGGCCCAGAGTTGTGAAGGCAACTTGTGCGTTACCGTGTCTAGCTCGTGTGAGAGCGGCCTGAGGCCCTCTAATCCTTTCTAGAGCACGAATTAAACAGAATCGTACCCGAAGGTCGTTCTGCACACAGAAAGGGGAAAAGTGGAAATTCGCCGCCGGTGAGCAACCACTCGAGCTGTGGCTCGGGGATGAGCAGCACCGGTCACCTGCGCGTCCAAGGGTGCCTTGGCTCGGGCATGACAACGCCCTGGTTGGGCTGTCCACGAGAGCCCGAGGTGCGGCGGTTCCAAGTTCCGATTTTGATCTTTCGGCACATCCGATATCACTCGGTTTCAACCGAAGTCTAGCAACGGGGAGGATGGAGGAAGGTCTCTAGTACCTTGCTGGGGCTCTGGAGTGGAAGGAGGGAGCTGCGATCGGCGTTCTCCGATCAAGTCCGAGCTGCGGAAGTTTTCGGCCGGCGCTGAGTTCTTGCGGGGAAGAACGACGGTGCCTCGGCCGAGGAGGGGGCAGGCGCCTTAAGAAGGCTCTGCACCGCCTCATGCCCGCGCGTGGGCAAGCAGCTGGTGGCGCGGCGGCTGGCCTCGGTGGCGATCACCGCTGCGGCTCGGCGACCCGAGTGAAAAAGTCTCTGTCGGTTTGAGCTGAGCAGTGGCTGACATGTGGGTCCCACCTCCAGTTTTAACCTCTGAAATTTACTCCTAATCACTGTTGTAAACAGTGAACCCCATACTACCCTTGGCAATTCAAATTATTCACCCATGAGCCATTTGAATTGATCAAAGTTCAAATGAGGTTTGGTTTGAATGAATTTCAGCACAAGTTCAGTTTGAAATTCAAATAAAGTTTGAATTTCTCCCACTTAGCTCATGTCAAGATCAACTCCAAATGGAGTGAAAATTGGTGTGTGAGCTCACAAAAATGTGCTGAGTAAGAATATGCCCCCCACTTTTAAATTCATTGGATAAAAACAGTTTGAATTTGAATATGGTTTCAAACTGCCCTCTTCCTAATTATACCCAAACTGACCTCAAAAAGGTTTTGAATTTGGGTGAAACTTGGCATGGACATCCTTAGTAAAGTGTAGGAGTTTTCATATGTCCAGCCCATCTATATCACATGTGGGAAATACCACTTTTTGCAATGTGTAAGTTTGTTCTGTAATGAGCATGTTGATAATTGTTACTTGCTCTTCATTTGTGTTCATCATTCTTCCTCAAATGAGGTGTGTGGTGTGGTGATGAACACTGCAAATGTGTGTCAAAAACTGAGGCCCTTACATCCATGAACCTAGAATCCTTCTTCGGGTCCGAAGTCTTGGTCATTGAACACCACATCATCCCCATGACCTGAGCAGCAATCTAAACCAACAAATATGCAAGGTTGAGTACCGTTGGTACTCAGCAAGTGTGGAAAAGTTATGTCATGCATGGCTAGAACAAGGAGAGGTTGAACTCATGGTTAAAGCACTACACAATTATTACCTACCACCTTAGCTTATTAAGCACCTACATTACTACACTGGTGAAATGGTCCCAATCTCCCATCCCATCATCATAATCAAATAACCATAACATCATTTCCAATGTTAAGCTCCCCGCTTAACATCCACAACCTCCAAGGTCATCATACTCTAATCATGAAAAAGTCCAAGCCGCTCTTGACCGTGAGCACGGCTGTCATGACAGTTTTGACTCTGCAGAGTTTGCACCACTGTACCCATATGTAGTGATTTCATCCCCCGTTGCCGGGTGGACTAGAAGAACCTCCATTATGCCAGTGGCCACGAACCACATTCACACTTCCCAGGTGTGTAGCCAGGAGATCACTACGAAGCCTTTACAAAGGGATTCCCGACGAGCGTGGGCCCACTGAGGTTTCACCCCTAACAGCATACAAGAGGCTCCAACCCCGCTGCAGTGGCCCCCTCTTGAGCCTTGCGGTTCATATGGTAGTCCAGCTGACACCTATTCCCCGCACCATCCAACACACCCATACTACGCCGGGGATACACCTAATTAATTGGCCAAGCTGCCCCATCTCAGCATGTGGTTGGCACGGTAAAGCCAGGTTACATGCTCCATGAACCGGTCCTTAGGATCTAGGCAAGTACTAAACACAAACCCGAGTCTCGTGCACCCAGCACCAACCAAATCATCCAACTTGCCTCGATCCCTACCTCTACATAACTCATAATATCTCATTCAAGAGCAAGGTAAACAAGTTGATGATATCATAGCCCACTTATCCCATTCTAAGCATGGCTAAGCATAAGTAATATGAATGAATGACATAATAAAGCAAATTCCAAACCAAGCTACAAGGAAAACAAGGTAATGCAATTCTAGGGAAACTTCCTAGCATGGGTTTCATATTTCAATTGACAATGCAAATAATTCTATCTACACATCCTAGCATAGGATCAAAGTGGTCAAGGACACTTGCCTTCTTCCTGCTGCTCTGGGAATGGATAGTCCTGATCTTGGAAGGGAAGAACTTGCTCTGGGGCAGGTTCTACTCATGCCAACACACATAGTAAAAGAAAACAACAATCCATAAGGCATAGTTCTCACTTTCACTCCACACATACATACATATGATAGTCATCCACATTTCTGAGTGTTGTGTTTACTCTAGCTGTGTTGATTTTTAGCCTTCATGCACTTTTAAACATATGTATATGATTTCTAACTTTTGTATTTCAGATTTCTGTTTGCACACTATATATGAATTTTCAATTTGAATAAATTCTTTAAATTTTATTAACATACTTCTTAACTACCAAGTTTGCATGGAAGGTATTTTCCTACTCCAAATGGGTTTTTAAACCTTCTACCAAATCCCAAACTGAAGTCTTTGGATTTGGAGACTTCATTTATCATTTCCTAATTATGCATACCTATTTTTCCTTTATTTTCAGAATTTATTTTCTATGCCTAAAAGTGAGTTTTAAATATTAAATAGTAGGGCATAACATCTAAAAAGAATAGGTTCTGATCTAATATAATAAATAATATGTTTTTGAACTTCTCCTCTGATGTGAACTAATTTAAATTTATTTTACCCATTTTCAGAATTATTTATTAACCTAAAAATGTGTTCCTAGAACTAATAAATATGAACACACCCAAACAGATTTCATTTCAGCCTAAAATTTATTTTTAGTTCATTCTAAAGTTTTCCAAGTGTTAGTAGAGTTTAAACTTGAATTAGCACATGTGTTTGTCTTTCCTTTTAAATTTAAATCCTAGTCACACATTCAAATTTCTAAACTTAATACCATATAGGGTCAAAAAGGTAAGTTCACCCTACTATAGGGTCTAATTTATTATTTTACAAATCTCCAGGGGTCTAACTATGCATAACAGAGGGGTTTTGTTAATTTTTATTAAGTCCAGGGGCTAAAACTGATTTTTTTATTGAATTTACATGAATTTCCGAAGTTCCAGGGGCTAGATCAGAAGTTTCCGGGGCTAGCTCGTATTTTCCGAGATCCCCAGGGGGTAGCGTGTAAGAATCCCGGCCTTTATAATGCGGGGCCGACGTGGACCGTCCGATTTAAAACAGACGGCTCAGATTAGATCGCCCGAACCGGTACGCACGGGCTTTAATTCTACCGTGCGATTTAAAATAGACGGCGCATAAGCGGCCACGTCGCTCTGACCGTGCGCGGGCGGCGCTGCCCGGCGGCGCGCGGCGGCGGGAGGCGGCGATCTCGCCGGAAAACTTCGGATCTTCGTCTATTCCTCCTAAAACTGGGATTTCATGGCATAGTTCGGTAGAGGGGAGGTCGGGGATCTCACCTCAGGGTTTTTCTTGAGCTCGGAGGTCCTGGAAGACGGTCGGCGACAAGGTCCGAGATGGAATCGCTGCGGTGCTCGTCAGAGCTGTGTCTAGAGCGCAAACCACCGAGTTTTCTGCACCTGCGTGATTCCCCGGAGGCGGTGGAACACGATCGGCGCGTTAGATCAGAAAATCCGAGCAGGGATCGAGAGAAAAAGGTGATCGGAGCTTTGGTTCTCACCGGGAGGAAAAACAGCTGATCGGGTGGGAAAAACGGGACGATGCCGGCGTTTATATAGACGGGGGAGGGTGCCGTGTCGGTTGTGATCGAGTTTGAGTTGTCCGGGATCAAAATTCGGCTGGGGGACGCGGTTTTCAGGGGGTAGTTTTGATTCGGGAGAGAGAGATGTCCCGGGGTCGGCCGATCACGCGCGAGGAAGAAGATGACGGTGGGCCCCGCGTGTCGGTGAGAGGGAGAGGCGCGCGGCTGTGGGCTGGCGGGGGGGGGGGGGGAATGGTGGGCCAGCTGGTGGGTTCGGCCCACTGGCCGGTTAGGTTTTATTTTTCTTTTTCTTTTTCTTTTCTATTTTGATTTGAATTTGGATTCCAATTTGAATTTGAATTTCTGCACCACATGCAATACGTCCAAAAATTTTTGGATTCCCCTCTTAACAGGTTTTGGGGTGTTACAGCTCTACCCCCCTAAAAAAATCTCGTCCTCGAGATTGGTGGCTCTAGGAAAACAATTCCGAAAACTGTGCCTTAAGCTCGTCTTCTCGCTCCCATGTGGCTTCCTCTTCCGAGTGATGCTTCCACTGCACCTTGCACATCCGAATTTTTTTATTTTTTGTGAGGCGTTCCATTGTCTCCAAAATCTTGAATGGTTGCTCGGCATAAGACAGGTCCTCAGCTACGTCAACCTCGTTCATGGGTAACATCTCTTCAGGCATCCTCAGACATTTCTTAAGCTGTGACACATGGAATACGTCATGCACATCTGATAGGCGAGCCGGCAGTTCTAGTTGATATGCCACTTCGCCTTTCCTCTCCAGAACTTGAAAGGGTCCGATGTATCGGGGTGATAACTTCCCTTTCACCTTGAACCGACGAAGTCCTCGGATAGGGGACACCTTGAGATAGACATAGTCTCCCACGTTGAAAACGGGCTCTCTTCTTCGTACATCGGCATAGCTCTTTTGTCGTGTCTGTGCTACCCTCAAGTTGTTGCGGATTTCCCTCACTTTCGACTCGGCTTCTTGTAGTACTTCGGGCCCAAACACTTTACTTTCCCCCGTTTGGTTCCAAAATAGGGGAGTTCTGCACTTCCTCCCATACAAAGCCTCAAATGGTGACATCTTCATGCTAGCCTGATAGCTGTTGTTATAAGAGAACTCCGCATACAATAAGTTCTTATCCCAACTCCTATTATTCTTGAGCGCACACGCTCTCAGCATATCTTCAAGGATCTGATTGGTTCTTTCCGTCTGTCCGTCAGTCTGGGGATGATAGGCAGAACTAAAGTTCAGATGAGTTCCCATGGTTTCATGTAACTTCTGCCAGAACCTTGAGGTGAACTGTGTCCCTCGATCTGACACTATCTTCTTTGGCACTCCAGGGAAACACACGATCCTTGACATGTATAATTCTGTCAATTTGGATCCGATGTAGCTTTCTTTCACGGGGATGAAATGAGCTACCTTGGTTAGCCTGTCGATGATGACCCATATTGAATTATATCCTGATTGGGTCCTAGGTAGTCCCACTATGAAATCCATACCGATTTCCTCCCATTTCCATTCAGGCACTTTGAGTGGTTGCAATAATCCCGTGGGTCGTTGATGTTCTGCTTTCACCAACTGACATGTGTCACATAGGGCAACATGTTCTGCGACATCTCGCTTCATGCCATACCACCAATACCTGCTCTTGAGGTCATGGTACATCTTCGTACTCCCAGGATGAATGGAATAGTCTGAATCATGAGCCTCCTTCAAAATCAATTCACGGATCTCCTTCACTTCAGGCACACAGATTCTTTTACCGTGCCACACCGTACCTTGTTCATCCTCTCTGAAACCAGGGGCTCTATTATCCTTGATGAGTTGTCGGATTTCTTGTATCTTCTCATCATTCTTTTGACCATCGCGTATGTCTTGCTCTAATGTGGAGTCCACTTCCATGGCGATGGCTTCACCACTATTCACCAGGCATAGATTGAGTCTTATAACATCGTCCTTCAATTCTGCAGGCATGTCCTTCAAGCTCAACCTATTGACCTGCACTTTCCGGCTTAAAGCATCTGCCACGACATTCGCTTTCCCAGGATGATAGTTGATGCCCACATCAAAGTCGTTGATTAGCTCTAACCATCTCCTTTGTCTGAGGTTTAGATCTGGCTGTGTGAAAATGTACTTTAAGCTCTTATGATCCGTATATATCTCTGTCCTCTTCCCCATCAAGTAGTGCCGCCAAATTTTCAACGCATGTACCACTGCGGCTAGTTCTAGGTCATGTGTAGGATAGTTCTTCTCGTGTTTCCGGAGCTGCCGGGATGCATAAGCCACGACATGCCCCTCTTGCATGAGAACACATCCCAACCCGTTTCCAGAGGCATCGCAGTACACCGAAAAGTTCTTCTGCATATCTGGCATAACTAGCACTGGGGCTGTTGTCAATCTTTTCTTCAGTTCCTGGAAACTCGTCTCGCACTGCGGCGTCCATGTGAAAGTGATTCCCTTCTCCAACAGTTTGGTGAGGGGTCTCGAGATCTTGGAGAAACCCTCAATAAACCGTCGATAATACCCAGCCAATCATAAGAAGCTTCGAACTTCCCCGACATTCTCAGGGGTCTTCCACTTCTGTACATCCTCGATCTTGGCGGGATCTACGGAGATTCCTCCCTCCGAGTTTATATGTCCTAAGAAGGGAACTCTCTTCAGCCAAAACTCACACTTTCTAAACTTGGCATATAGTTGGTGTTCTCTCAGCTTCTGCAACACCAACCTTAGATGTTTCTCATGTTCTTCTTCATCTTTGGAGAAGACGAGAATGTCATCTATGAAAACCACCACAAATTTGTCCAGATATTCCATGAATACCTTGTTCATAAGATACATGAAGTATGCCGGGGCATTAGTTAGCCCGAAAGGCATGACGGTGTATTCATACAGTCTGTACCGAGATACGAAAGCTGTCTTTGGAATATCAGTTTGCCTTATCTTAAGTTGGTGGTATCCCGACCTGAGATCAATTTTCGAGGACACACAAGCTCCCCTCAACTGATCAAACAAGTCTTCAATGCGGGGTAATGGGTACGTGTTCTTGATGGTTACTTCATTCAAGGCACGGTAGTCTACGCATAACCTTTGGGTTCCGTCCTTCTTGGGCATAAATATCTCTGGAGCTCCCCATGGTGAGGAACTAGGACGAATGTACCCCTTCCCTATCAATTCTCTTAAATGATCCTTGAGTTCTCCCAGCTGCTTGGAGTCCATCCGATAAGGTCTCTTGTATATCGGAGCTGTTCCAGGCACTAGCTCAATTGTGAATTCCACTTCACGATCGGGAGGCATACCTGGCAACTCCTCCGGAAAAACATCTGGATATTCCCTGATGATCCTGATCTCCTCCACTTCCACCTCAACTTGATTGAGTTTAATGTCCCTCCTAGGCTCTTGTATGGTTATGAACTTTACTCTTGTGCCACTAGGGTGAGTTAGTTCCACCGTTCTTGTTGAACAATGGATGATTCCTTTATGTTTGGTCAACCAATCCATACCCAAAATAATATCTATCCCTTGGGAATCTATCACTATGAGGTTGGCAGTAAATACTACCCCATTAATGTCTAGATTCACCTTGGGACACACTTGTCTTGTCCTTATTTCTCCACCTGGAGAGTTCACTGCTAGCATATGGTTCATTTGTGTGGTTGCTAGATCATGCTTCTTAACAATCCTTTGAGCAATGAACGAGTGGGTAGCACCAGAATCAAACAACAGGGTTGCAATGTGTAAATTGGCAGGAAACTTACCAACTACCACGTCGGGTGCCTCTTGCGCCTCCTCCAAGGTCACGTGGTTCACCCGTCCTCGCATCACGTTCTGCTGCTGCGGCTGCACGGGCTTCTTCTTTGGGCACTTATGGGCGTAGTGCCCCACTTCACCATAGTTAAAGCATTGCACCCCGACCTTAGGTGCCTGGCCTTTGTTGTCTTGGGGTTGGTTCGGGGGTCCTTGTACTGCTGGTCGAGGTTGATATGCGGGGCAAGGCTGCTGTACAAACTGACGTTGTGGCTGTGTTGGTGCTAACGGAGGCCTGAAATTCGGGTTGTACCCTCTCGGCGCGGAGTAGGGTACCGCAGCACGGCTCGTCTGCCCTGCAGGTTGCTGCATCAGACGTGGGCGGGTGTTGCTACCCGAGGCTTGGTGTGACCATCCCGCCTTCCTCTTGTTTTCATTTTCCAAGGCCTTCAGCTTCCTTTCCACAACAAATGCTCTGTCCACCATCTTTTGAAAACTTTCATACTCGTTGGAGGACATTGCACACTGCATTTCTGCTGTAAGTCCTTCCACGAAGCAATCCTGTTTCTGCTCATCAGTCTCTATGTCCGGTGGTGCATAACGGGATAGTTGGGTGAATTTAGTGAGGTATTCCCTCACCGTCATGTTTCCTTGCTGCATCCCCAAGAACTCCTTTCTCTTGTTTTTAAGTTCACCCCTTGGTATGTAATGGTTGCGGAAGCTACGCTTGAACTCTTCCCAAGTGATGTTCTCAGGGTCATGATGGGCGGCCACGTAAGCGGTCCACCAATCAGCAGCAGGTCCATGCATTTGGTGAGAGGCAAACAGCACCCTCTCATATCCTTAGCATTGTATGATCCTCATCTTGCTCTCAATGGTCTTTAGCCAATCATCTGCCTCCAGAGGTTCAGCAGCACTTGCAAACTTTGAAGGTTGAGTCCCTAGAAACTCACTCAACCTTGGTTGGCGTGGTGCAGCTTGTGGAGGTGGAGCCTGGTGCAAGTTGGCCACCACTCGAGTCAGGCTCTGGATGAGCTGATTCTGATTTTCAAGCATTTGGTGGATGGGATCAACTCCTTCATGGCGACCACCCCTGTCTTGTCCTCCAGAAAGATGAGGGTTGCCGGCCTCATCGTAGTTGTTGGCGGGGTTGGCACCACGACCCTTTCCTCTTCCGGCCATCTATTCTGATCAACCAAATGTCAATTTAAAGCATTAAGTATTAACTTCCCAGTTTGCTTGTTTAAACTTTAAAGTTTTGATACCTTATTATATTTATATTTTCTGAGGGTTTCATGTCTCACGCGAAAATAAATGCACTCTTAATTTCATAGGAGTTCACACATCAAAGAAAAACAACCTAAAGACGAGGTTGTGGACAATTGCCCATGGCTTCCACAACTAACGTCACACACCACACATTGACACACCATTAACTAAGGTATCGACTCGCCTACTCGATAACCTGCTGAACTACGGGGAAGGACTCTACACGACTCGTATCACTGAGCTGGCTCCTCGGGATCTTCCTCATTATTGCGGCTGCCTGCTGACTCCGCTTTGGGTGGGGAAGCTGCTGGTGGAGAAGTGTGGCGACGCCTGCTCGCCCGGCGATCTGGGGAGTCAGGAGTCCATGTGTCCGGTGACACACAGTTCATTCCCATCTCCTCTTTCTCTCGCCCTCAAGCTGGCTCGAAGCAACGCCTCATTCTCCTTCAGGGTGTCACAAACATCCTGAAGCTCCTGCTGACACTCCTGCAGTCGAGTGCTGAGCATAGCAGCATCCTCCAAGCACAGGTCCATGTGCTCATGGGAAGTCCCCTGCTGCACTGGCGGGTACTTGTACTCCATCGTACCACTCTCACGCTGGAGAACATACATGTACTCAGTCCTGTCCAGGTGGCGACGGTAGATGTGACTCTGGCAGGTGATGGCCTCCCAGGTGACATCCTTCTCCGCATCGACCTGTGTCGCTCGACAAGCTGGAGAGCGGTGGATCTTAAGCAGCTGATTTTCGTGGATAATCCTCATTTCCGAACTCCATTCTTCCCGCTTCTCACGGATGGTCCGGGTGGAGCTATAGTGTATGATTAGCTTGCCCGTATTGCCGGCAGCTTGGAGCATACGTCGAAGACGGTGCAACAAGCCTCCTACTGCCAATCCGTAGGAGAGGTACGTCACCAGACGGTTCTCTTCTCTCAAGGCAAGGGCAACTACGGGAACTCTCCCTCCGGTGGACTTGCGAGCGGTGCGGATCATGCGAACCATCTAAAACATAAAGCATTTAAACTTAAGCTAAATAAGATTTTAAACAAAAATCCTTTTTTGAATAAAAGTTGGGTAAGATGAATAAAATGACCCCATTAAATAACACTTTTCAACCCACACCTTTGTAAAAATAGTTTTTAAGAAAATAGGGTCCTTAAATACGTCCATTTCTACCTAGGTCCACGTTCCTACGGGCAACCTTGGCTCTGATACCACTTTCTGTCACATCCGGTTTCTCCGAAGAACACCCGAGTGAATATCACATGTATGCCAGGATCATTTTCTCATACATGTGATGACAAATAGTGAAGCATCATTTATTACAAGCCAGGTGTCAAATATAAATAAGTCCTACATAGCATATGTCTCGATGGACAATAATAAGTTCGTAACATGTAAATAAAATAGCAGCGGAATATTATTCTTGTGGGCTCCGTCACAGGCGTTGCCCGGGGCACTCCATGAACCTAGAATCCTTCTTCGGGTCCGAAGTCTTGGTCATTGAACACCACATCATCCCCATGACCTGAGCAGCAATTTAAACCAACAAATATGCAAGGTTGAGTACCGTTGGTACTCGGCAAGTGTGGGAAAGTTATGTCATGCATGGCTAGAACAAGGAGAGGTTGAAATCATGGTTAAAGCACTACGCAATTATTGCCTACCACCTTAGCTTATTAAGCACCTACATTACTACACAAGTGAAATGGTCCCAATCTTCCATCCCATCATCATAATCAAATAACCATAACATCATTTCCAATGTTAAGCTCCCCGCTTAACATCCACAACCTCCAAGGTCATCATACTCTAATCATGAATAATTCCAAGCTGCTCTTGACCGTGAGCACGGCTGTCATGACAGTTTTGACTCTGCAGAGTTTGCACCACTGTACCCACATGTAGTGATTTCATCCCCCGTTGTCGGGTGGACTAAAAGAACCTCCATTATGCCAGTGGCCACGAACCACATTCACACTTCCCAGGTGTGTAGCCAGGAGATCACTACGAAGCCTTTACAAAGGGATTCCTGACGAGCATGGGCCCACTGAGGTTTCACCCCTAACAGCATACAAGAGGCTCCAACCCCGCTGCAGTGGCCCCCTCTTGAGCCTTGCGGTTCATATGGTAGTCCAGCTGACACCTATTCCCCGCACCATCCAACACACCCATACTACGCCGGGGATACACCTAATTAATTGGCCAAGCTGCCCCATCTCAGCATGTGGTTGGCACGGTAAAGCCAGGTTACATGCTCCATGAACCGGTCCTTAGGATCCAGGCAAGTAATAAACATAAACCCGAGTCTCGTGCACCCAGCACCAACCAAATCATCCAACTTGCCTCGATCCCTACCTCTACATAACTCATAATATCTCATTCAAGAGCAAGGTAAACAAGTTGATGATATCATATCCCACTTATCCCATTCTAAGCATGGCTAAGCATAAGTAATATGAATGAATGACATAATAAAGCAAATTCGAACCCAAGCTAAAAGGAAAACAAGGTAATGCAATTTTAGGGAAACTTCCTAGCATGGGTTTCATATTTCAATTGACAATGCAAATAATTCTATCTACACATCCTAGCATAGGATCATAGTGGTCAATGACACTTGCCTTCTTCCTGCTGCTCTGGGAATGGATAGTCCTGATCTTGGAAGGGATGTACTTGCTCTGGGGCAGGTTCTACTCATGCCAACACACATAGCAAAAGAAAACAACAATCCATAAGACATAGTTCACACTTTCACTCCACACATACATACATATGATAGTCATCCACATTTCTGAGTGTTGTGTTTACTCTAGCTGTGTTGATTTTTAGCCTTCATGCACTTTTAAACATATGTATATGATTTCTAACTTTTGTATTTCAGATTTCTTTTTGCACACTATATATGAATTTTCAATTTGAATAAATTCTTTAAATTTTATTAATATACTTCTTAACTACCAAGTTTGCATCGAAGGTATTTTCCTACTCCAAATGGGTTTTTAAACCTTCTACCAAATCCCAAACTGAAGTCTTTGGATTTGGAGACTTCATTTATCATTTTCTAATTATGCATACCTATTTTTCCTTTATTTTCCAGATTTATTTTCTATGCCTAAAAGTGAGTTTTAAATATTAAATAGTAGGGCATAACATCTAAACAGAATAGGTTCTGATCTAATATATTAAATAATATGTTTTTGAACTTCTCCTCTGATGTGAACTAATTTAAATTTATTTTACCTATTTTCAGAATTATTTATTAACCTAAAAATGTGTTCCTAGAACTAATAAATATGAACACACCCAAACAGATTTCATTTCAGCCTAAAATTTATTTTTAGTTCATTCTAAAGTTTTCCAAGTGTTAGTAGAGTTTAAACTTGAATTAGCACATGTGTTTGTCTTTCCTTTTAAATTTAAATCCTAGTCACACATTCAAATTTCTAAACTTAATACCATATAGGGTCAAAAAGGTAAGTTCACCCTACTATAGGGTCTAATTTATTATTTTACAAATTTCCAGGGGTCTAACTATGCATAACAGAGGGGTTTTGTTAATTTTTATTAAGTCCAGGGGCTAAAACTGATCTTTTTTATTGAATTTACATGAATTTCCGAAGTTCCAGGGGCTAGATCAGAAGTTTCCGGGGCTAGCTCCTATTTTCCGAGATCCCCAGGGGGTAGCGCATAAGAATCCCGGCCTTTATAATGCGGGGCCGACGTGGACCGTCCGATTTAAAAAAGACGGCTCAGATTAGATCGCCAAACCGGTAGGCGCGGGTTTTAACTCTACAGTGCGATTTAAAATAGACGGCGCATAAGCGGCCACGTCGCTCTGACCGTGCGCGGGCGGCGCTGCCCGGCGGCGCGCGGCGGCGGGAGGCGGTGATCTCGCCGGAAAACTTCGGATCTTCGTCTATTCCTCCTAAAACTGGGATTTCATGGCATAGTTCGGTAGAGGGGAGGTCGGGGATCTCACCTAGGGGTTTTTCTTGAGCTCGGAGGTCCTGGAAGACGGTCGGCGACGAGGTCCGAGATGGAATCGCTGCGGTGCTCGTCGGAGCTGTGCCTAGAGCGCAAACCACCGAGTTTTCTGCACCTGCGTGATTCCCCGGAGGCGGTGGAACACGATCGGCGCGTTAGATTGGAAAATCCGAGCAGGGATCGAGAGAAAAAGGTGATCGGAGCTTCGGTTCTCACCGGGAGGAAAAACAGCTGATCGGGTGGAAAAAACGGGACGATGCCGCCGTTTATATAGACGGGGGAGGGCGGCGTGTCGGTTGTGATCGAGTTTGAGTCGTCCGGGACTAGAATTCGGCTGGGGGGCGCGGTTTTCAGGGGGTAGTTTTGATTCGGGAGAGAGAGGTGTCCTGGGGTCGGCCGATCGCGCGAGGAAGAAGATGACGGCGGGCCCCGCGTGTCAGTGAGGGGGAGAGGCGCACGGCTGTTGGCTGGAGGGGGGGGGGGAATGGTGGGCCGGCTGGTGGGTTTCGGCCCACTGGCCGGTTAGTTTTTATTTTTATTTTTCTTTTCTATTTTGATTTGAATTTGAATTCCAATTTGAATTTGAATTTCTGCACCACATGCAATACATTTAAAATTTTTTAAATTCCCCTCTTAACAGGTTTTGGGGTGTTACACAGCACTCGGCAGCAGTATGATTGCTGGTGCCATGCATGGGGCATAGCTCGCCTTGGTCACCATCTGGGGCTGGTGACTGTCGCTGCGTTTTGTTGGGGCGCGGCCCCCGAGCTCCACTGGGTGCCGCTGCTGCGGCAACGGGAGCCGCGGCTGGTGGCTTCATCTTACCACCGCCCCGGTTCTTGATCTTCTTGCTGCTTCCATAGGAAGCAGCGCCAGATCCGGGCTGTCCTCCTGACTCGGAGGCTAGCAAGGAGTGCCAGTTCCGCCCCTCTACTGCCCTGGCGCATTTGTCCGCGAACCTCTCTGGTCGCGAGCTTCTCAAGCATCTTCTCGTCCCAGACACCCTGCCGGAATGCCACCACCACAGAAGCACTTTGAATGTGCGGGATGGTGTTGCGTACCTGGGAGAACCGCTGAATGAAGGAGCGCAGTGATTCTCCAGGTTGTTGGTGGATGGCGTGGAGGTCGAGCTCCGTGCCAGGCCGGTGTAGGAGCTGCCGAAGTTGGCGGTGAACTGCCGGCAGAGCTCTCCCCAGGAGGTTATGGAACCCTGGGGGAGGTTCATGAGCCAAGACCGTGCTGGGCCGGTCAAGGCGACGGGGAAGTAGTTGGCCATGACGGCCTCATCCCCTCCTGCAGCTAGGACGGCAGTGGAGTAGATCTGGAGGAACTCCGCCGGGTTGACGCTGCCGTCGTACTTCTCGGGCAGGTGTGGCCGAAACTTGCGTGGCCACCTCGCGAAGCGAAGGTGGGGCGCTAGGGCCGCATATCCTTCTCCTGTTGCTGCAGGCGTTGATGCCACGAACGCTTGGTTCGCTGCTGGCACTGTGTACCCCGGTATGGGCAAGGCTGCACCATAGACCGGGGGCGCCGTTTGCAGGGCATATGGCTGTGGCATATGCTGCGTGGCGTATGCCTGGGGCAGAGATCGCGTGGCGAAGGTCTGTGCCTCAGGCAGGGTCGTGGCTGACGTCATGCTGTCGCTGGCCTCTTGGTTGCGACGCCTTTCTCGACGTCGCTCGAGGAACACTCGGGCATCTATGCCCAAGTGGCATCATTCCAGCTCTGTCCTCAGGTCCGTCGATGGGAGCCTGGTGGGGCTGGAATCCGCCGTCTGCCCGTCAACCGTTGGCGTGCGTGTCAGCGACACAGCCGGTTGGCCGGAGCGTCGTCCCCGCCGAAGTCAAGGGCTTACGGCGGCGACGACGAGACGGTCTACCTCGCGAATCCACTGCTGGGTCGCTGACTGAGGCGCGTCCCCAGCAGGTGGATTGCGCAATAGCGCTCTTGCTGCAGCTAGCGCGCCCCCGTGGGGAACGCTCAGCGCTGCGGAAGATCTCACGCTAGCCGGAGCCTGCATTGCCGGAGTCGGCATTGCCGGAGTCGGCTGCTGGCTTCCAGCTTGCGCCGACACACTCCGTCCCGAGTGTGTCGACACGTATTCCCCGCTAGTCATGGTCCGCCGAGAACGCGGGGGAGGAGAGCTTGCCGCTGAAGGAAGCTTCGTCATCTTCGTCGGCGGAAAGTCGTCGCGCAAGGGAAAAGCCCCCTACCTGGCGCGCCAAATGTCGAAGTGTGTGGTCGACACTTCCCCCGGACCTGCTCTGGGCAGCCCACGGAGGTTCTTTTTCGGAGGGACTAGTCGCTTGCGGAGAGCTTCAGCGTAAGGGACGAGTGAGGGAGAAGCTTAACACGGTGAGTTTTACGTGGTTCGGGCCGCCGGAGCGTAAAACCCTACGACCACGGTGAGCAGAGGTGCTCGCTGTATTGCCTGTTGCTCAGAACCGGAGTCCTGAGCTTGCGGGTGAGTTATGTCTAGGGTGCGAGTTGCTGGAGTGTGAACCCTTGCTAACGTTGCCTACCCGAGCCTTTTATAGTCCAAGGCTCGAGCGGCTTACAAGGGGGGGGGCTCAGGACCCGACAGGTGGTCCCAGGGAGATTGCCTGCCGACTATCGTATTTGCAGTTATGTCGGTAGTTTTCTCTAACGGAGGCTTCCGAGTCTTCGTTCTGCCGCCCTGCCCATGCTGCAAGCTAGTCCTAGTGGTTGATGACGGCAGGGGCGGCAGGGGATGTCTTGTCGCTGTGTTTATTGGCTGGCAGGATCTGACATGGTGCGCCAGTCTGTGATGCGACTGGGCGCAACGGCACCTGACAGAGGCGTGCTCCGCGTATTCGCGTCTTGGGAAGGCGCGGGCCTTGAATACCTTATACGGGCAAGGTATGGTGCGTCTTTACACCTGCTGCCTACCGCGCGGGGGCAGGCAGCGCCGTCCTGCTGGCCACGTGGCGGGCCCGGAGCTCTCCTCTGAGGAGAGGGAGGTCCGGCCCCGCGGGACACGTGGAGCCTTCGGACCTCTCCCCACGGAGGGGGAGGTCCGGCTTCTGTCGGCCACATGGCGGGCCCGGAGCTCTCCTGTGAGGAGAGGGAGGTCCGGCCCCGCGAGACACATGGCGCCTTTGGAGCTCTCCCCGCAGAGGGGGGAGGTCCGGCTTCTGTCGGCCACACGGCGGGCCTAGAGCTCTCTTCTGAGGAGAGGGAGGTCCGGCCCTGCTAGACACATGGCGCCTTCGGAGCTCTCCCTGCGGAGAAGGGCGAGATCCTTAGACATTTTCCCTTGTGCGCGGGGGTACCCATATCGAGGGTACCGACAAGCGAGAACTATGTCTCGACACACTCAGCACGGAGTGTGTCGGTGCGAGCTGGAAGCCAGCCGCCGACTCCGGCGACACGAACTCCATCAACCTCATGGTCTACCACGGCGCAGAGTGCCGCTCAAGCAAGCGCGCTAGCCGCCGCAGAAGCGCTCCTGGACAATCCGCCTGCTGAAGACGCCCTCCAGGGGGCCACCCAGCAGTGGATCCGCGACATCAATGACCTCAACGCTGCTGCTATCAATCCTCCGCTCCAGATCGCGTGGTACCGGCAGACGCCCTAGCGCCCCCGGTCCGAGCATGGGAGCCCAAGACAGGCGCTCCGATGCTACCCCAGTAAGTTCACCATGCTTACTTAGGTGTTTATTTAAATTACGCATTAATTGATATGATCACCTCCCCACGCTCTAGACAGTGTACGTCCATTGTACACTCGGTTCCTCTTTCCTGCTCTCACGCATAGTCAATATTTGCCATCCTGTCGAAGGCGGTAGTGATTGGGGTATTTGTCAGAGGCCCGGGGGCCTTTAGGACCTCCCCCTGTAAGGGTACTGTAATGCCAGTTGGTCTCCTCCAGGAAAAGACCTACGCCAGACCGGGGGGTCAGGAGCCTTGCTTTGCTCGGTCCTGCACCCAAAGCATGCGCACTCTGCCCCCCAGCGCTACGGTCTGAGTACTAGGGGTCCGGACGGTTACATCCTGACTAGGGCTGGGGACCAGACCTCCGGGACCAAGTGCACTGGATTACCCAGGCCCCGTATTCCGTCCCGGGAAAGTAAGCCAAATGAGACTAAGGGACAGGAAAGGGAGGGCCCCTGAGCAGCACCGGACCTCACCCCCTCAGCAGGGCTGAGCTCCGAAGCCGGACCGTGTGCCCTACATTGGGCTAAGGTCCGGTGCCGGATGACACACCTATCGCAGGTGTGATCTCCGAATCCGGTCGCCACCCCACAGGGGTGAACACCGAAGCCGGACCGTGTGCCCTACACTGGGCTAAGGTCCGATGCCGGACGACACACCTACCGCAGGTGTGATCTCCGAAGCCGGTCGCCACCCCACAGGGGTAAACACCGAAGCCGGATTGTGCGCCCTACACTGGGCTAAGGTCCGATGCCGGACGACACACCTATCGCAGGTGTGATCTCCGAAGCCGGTCACCACCCCACAGGGATGAACACCGAAGTCGTACCGTGCGCCCTACACTGGGCTAAGGTCCGATGCCGGACGACACACCTATCGCAGGTGTGATCTCCGAAGCCGGTCGCCACCACACAGGGGTGAACACCGAAGTCGGACTGTGCGCCCTACACTGGGCTAAGGTCCGATGCCGGACGACACATCTATCGCAGGTGTGATCTCCGAAGCCGGTCGCCACCCCACAGGGGTGAACACCGATGCCGGACTGTGCGCCGTGCACTGGGCTAAGGTCCGATGCCGGACGACACATCTATCGCAGGTGTGATCTCCGAAGCCGGTCGCCACCCCATAGGGGTGAACACCGAAGCCGGACCGTGTGCCCTACACTGGGCTAAGGTCCGATGTCGGACGACACACCTATCGCAGGTGTGATCTCCGAAGCCGGTCGCCACCCCATAGGGGTGAACACCGAAGCCGCACCGTGTGCCCTACACTGGGCTAAGGTCCGATGCCTGACGACACACCTATCGCAGGTGTGATCTCCGAAGCCGGTCGCCACCACACAGGGGTGAACACCGAAGCCGTACCGTGTGACCTACACTGGGCTAAGGTCCGATGCCGGACGACACACCTATCGCAGGTGTGATCTCCGAAACAGGTCGCCACCCCACAGGGGTGAACACCGAAGCCGAACCGTGCGTCCTACACTGGGCTAAGGTCCGATGCCGGATGACACACCTATCGCAGGTGTGATCTCCGAAGCTGGTCGCCACCCCACAGGGGTGAACGCCGATGCCGGACCTCATGCCCTTCGTGGGCCTGAGCTCCGATGACTTCCGGACCTCCGCCCCCACAGCTGGGCCGAGCTCCGATGCCAGCCCTCGCCCTCCTTTCAAAGGCGAGCCCTGATGCCGGACCTCACGCCCTTCGTGGGCCTGAGCTCCGATGACTTCCGGACCTCCGCCCCCACAGCCGGGCCGAGCTCCGATGCCATCCCTCGCCCTCCTTTTAGAGGCGAGCCCTGATGTCGGACCTCACACCCTTCGTGGGCCTGAGCTCCGATGACTTCCGGACCTCCGCCCCCACAGCCGGGCCGAGCTCTGATGCCAGCCCTCTCCCTCCTTTCAGAGGCGAGCCCTGATGCCGAACCTCACGCCCTTTGTGGGCCTGAGGTCCGAAGACTTCCGGACCTCCGCACCCATAGCTGGGCCGAGCTCCGATGCCAGCCCTCGCCCTCCTTTTAGAGGCGAGCCCTGATGCCGGACCTCACGCCCTTCGTGGGCCTGAGCTCCGATGACTTCCGGACCTCCACCCCCACAGCTGGGCCGAGCTCCGATGCCAGCCCTCGCCCTCCTTTCAGAGGCGAGCCCTGATGCCGGACCTCACGCCCTTCGTGGGCCTGAGCTCCGATGACTTCCGGACCTCCGCCCCCACAGCTGGGCCGAGCTCCGATGCCAGCCCTCGCCCTCCTTTCAGAGGCGAGCCCTGATGCGGGACCTCACGCCCTTCGTGGGCCTAAGCTCCGATGACTTCCGGGCCTCCGCCCCCACAGCTGGGCTGAGCTCCGATGCCAGCCCTCGCCCTCCTTTCAGAGGTGAGCCCTGATGCCGGACCTCACGCCCTTCGTGGGCCTGAGCTCCGATGACTTCCGGACCTCCGCCCTCACAGCTAGGCTGAGCTCCGATGCCAGTCCTCGCTCTCCTTTCAGAGGCGAGCCCTGATGACGGACCTCACGCCCTTCGTGGGCCTGAGCTCCGATGACTTCCGGACCTCCGCCTCCACAGCTGGGCCGAGCTCCGATGCCAGCCCTCGCTCTCCTTTCAGAGGCGAGCCCTGATGCCGGTCCTCACGCCCTTCATGTGCCTGAGCTCCGATGACTTCCTGGACCACCCCTCTTCTCAGAGGCGAGCTCCGAAGCCGGACCTCCCCCTTTCACAAGGGCTGAGCTCCGATGCCAGGCTTCACCCTCTCCTCAGAGGCTGAACTCCGAAGCCGTCAAGATCCTGCTAGCACAGGGAGTACTCAAGACAAGAAAGTGCGCGGGTAGGAGAAGGCCCCACCTCGGGATCGTTACCTTCCCCGAGGTGAGCCTGGGGGCCACTGTCGGTACCCTCAATACCGGGTACCCCCGCGCACAGGGTAAAACTTCCTAAGGACCTCGCTCCCTCTACAAAGGCGAGGTTTGAAGGCGCCACGTGTCCAGCGGGGCCGGATCTCCCCTCCCCACGGAGGATAGCTCCGAGCCTGCCTTGTGGCCTAGGAGGCCGGACCTCACCCCCTCTGCAGGGGCGAGCTCCGAAGGTGCCACGTGTCCAGCGGGGCCGGACCTCCCCTCCCCTCGGTGGATAGCTTCGGGCCTGCCGCGTGGCCCAGGAGGCCGGACCTCGCCCCCTCCGCAAGGGCGAGCTCCGAAGGCGCCATGTGTCCGGCAGGGTCGGGGCTCTCCTCTCCTCAAAGGATAGCTCCGAACCTGCCACGTGGCCCGGAAGACCGGACCTCGCCCCCTCCGCGGGGGTGAGCTCTGAAGGCTCCACGTGGCCCGGAAGACCGGACCTCGCCCCCTCCGCGGGGGTGAGCTCTGAAGGCTCCACGTGTCCAGCGGAGCCCGAGCTCCCCCTCTCCTCAGAGGAGAACTTTTGGTCCGACACGTGGCCAGCAGAGCAGTGCTACCGCCCGGCGCGGTAGGCTGCAGGAGTAAAGGCGCGCCATGCCTTTACCGTACAAAGCATTCAAGACCCGCGCCTTCCCGAGACGAAGAGGCGCAGCGCACGCCTGTCAGGAGGCGCTGTGACCAGTCACAGTCAGGACAGGCGTACAGTGTCTGAAGCTGCAGGCCATTGAAGGCAGCAACAAGACCGGACAAGACATGCCCTGCCGCCCCTACGATCGCCAACGACTACACGCTACACTTAGCCTGCGGCATGGGCATGGCGGCTGGACGAGGACTTCGACGCCAGCGCCAAGACATAATAGCTGGTAGGAAATCACCCCGGGGCCTCCTATCGGGTCCCGGACCCACCTTGTAAGCCGCTCAAGCCTTGGACTATAAAAGGCTCGGGTAGGCAACGTTAGCAAGGGTTCGCACTCCAGCAACTCGCACCCTAGACATCACTCACCCTCAAGCTCAGGACTCCGGTTCTGAGCAACAAGCAATACAGCGAGCACCTCTGCTCACCGTGGACGTAGGGTTTTACGCTTCGGCGGCCCGAACCACATAAAACTCGCCGTGTCAAGCTTCTCCCTCACTCGTCCCTTACGCTGAAACTCTCTGCAAGCGACTAGCCCCTCCGAAAAAGAACCTCCGCGGGCTGCCCAGAGCAGGTCTGGGGGAAGTGTCGACCACACACTTCGACACCGGTCGCCACCCTCAGGGGTGAACACCGAAGCTGGACCGTGCGCCCTACACCGGGCTAAGGTCCGATGCTGGACGACACCCCTATCACAGGGGCGATCTCCGAAGCCGGTCGCCACCCTCAGGGGTGAACACCAAAGCTGGACCGTGCACCCTACACTGGGCTAAGGTCCGATGTCGGACAACATCCATATCGCAGGGGCGATCTCCGAAGCTGGTCGCCACCTCAGGGGTTGTCGAAGTGTTCGGTCGACACTTCCCCCGGGCCTGCACTGGGCAGCCCGCGGAGGTTCTTTTTTCGGAGGGGCTAGTCCCTATCGTAGAGCTTGCGCAGATGGAACGAGTTAGTAAGAGCTTGACACGGCGAGTTTTACGTGGTTCAGGCCGCCGGAGCGTAAAACCCTACGTCCACGGCGAGCTATGGAGCTCGCTGTATTGCTTGCTGCTCAGGACCGGAGGCCTGAGCTCGGGGGTGAGTTACAGCTTGAGAGTGTATGGCTAGCGTATGAGTTGCAAAGTGCGAACCCTTGCTATCGACGCCTACCCGAGCCTTTTATAGTCCAAGATTCGGGCGGCTTACAAGGGGAGCCGGGACCCGACAGGTGGTCCCGGGAAGATTGTCTATTATCTACCGTATCTGCAGTTATGCCGGTAGTTGTCTCTGGTCGAAGGCTTCTGAGTCTTCATCTTGCCGCCCTGCCCATGCCGCATGCCAGTCGTAGCGGTTGATGACGGCGTAGGCGGCATGGGTTGTCTTGTCGCGGTGTTTATTGGCTGACAGGTTCTGACACCGTGCGCCAGTCTGTGATGCGACTGGGCGCAATGGCACCTGACAGAAGCGTGCTCCGCATTTCCACGTCTTGGGAAGACGCGGGCCTTGAATACCTTGTACGGGCACGGTATGGGGCGTATTTACGCCCGCTGCCTATCGCTCGGGGCAGGCAGCGTCGCTCTGCTGCCACGTGGCGGGCCCGGAGCCCTTCTTAGAGAAGAGAAGGGTCAGTCCCACGGGGCACGTGGCGCCTTCGGACCTCTCTCCCACGGAGGGGGAGGTCCGGCTTCTGCTGGCCACGTGGCGAGCCCGGAGCTCTCCTCTGAGGAGAGGGAGGTCCGGCCCCGCTGGACACGCGGCGCCTTCGGACCTCTCTCCCGCGGAGGGGGAGGTCCGGCTTCTGTATGCCACGTGGCGGGCCCGGAGCTCTCCTCTGAGGAGAGGGAGGTCCGGCCCTGCCGGACGCGTGGCGCCTTCGGAGCTCTCCCTGCGGAGAAGGGCGAGTTCCTTAGGCATTTTACCCTGTGCGCGGGGGTACCCCATATCTCAGGTACCGACAGTGGCCCCCGGGCCCATCTCGGGGGAGATAGCGAACCCGAGGTGGGACCTCCATCTCTTCCGATACGCGCACTTCCTCTAAGTCCCGAATTGACCGCTGCCGGAGCACGAACGGCCACGGGATCGTGGGAGCATGCGCTCACTTGATGGTTGCTTTTACTGCGGCGGTGCCCAAGACTGCCACTTCTGCACGTTGCGGCGCTTTCTTCGGGAACCGCCAAAGTGCCTTGCCGGCTCATCTTCTCAGGAGACTGACTCCTTGACCCCACCGCTACAGTTAAGCGGCTTGGGCCCACCCGTCATCGGCACTCGGTCTAGGAACCGAAGCGGTTGCCGGTGCGGGATACTCGAAGAGTTCCGAATCGCTTGGAATTGCACCCGGGAAGTTTTTTAGAGGGGGTCTTACCCACATTGCAGCTTCCCTTCGCACTTCTCTGCGTTTCTCCTCGGACTCTTGTGCTTTTGCTCTCTTGCCTTTGAGTTCTCCCTTGCCATGGCTTCCAACCCGCCGCCAGAGAAGAAGCGCGCTCGATCTCCTCCAGCAGCAGCGTCCGCGCCAAGTCGGGATTCTGGGGTGCCTGACACTCCCTCCGGTGGCGACTCGAAGAGGCCCCGGGTTGATGCGCTGGGGGAAGCTTCTGGGGCGTCCCCTGTTCCGCCAGTCCAAGCGATTGCGGAGCGGCTGTCGGTGACGGTAGCGGGCTCTGGAAGTTCTACCCCGGCTCGGAAGTCGGGGTTCAGAGCCCGCTGGAGTGTCCGCGCTTCCCGGCCTTCCCCGACTTGCGGGGAATCTGTGCCACTGTGCTCGTAGCCCGGGGCAACTGCCGCGACCCACAGGCCAGCGCGAACTTCTCCTGTTCCGGTGTGCCCGGACTCCGCGGCGGCGTCGTCTCTTCCTGCCGAGACGGCCACCGCGGCCCCCAAGCCAGTGCAGGTTGACCCTGCACTAGACGGCCCGGCCTCTTCTTCAGCACCGCCTTCCCCAGCTCGCCCCTCTCCTCAGGTCAAGGAGCCAGAAGCCGAAGAGAGCCCGGCTGGCCTGGCTGCCAGAGCCTCGGAGCCAGCTTCTCCTGATCGGCGTCTCGTCTCGGTTGCCGGTGCGTCGGCTCTTCCTGAGGACGAGGTAATGGAGGAGGTCGGGGGGACTGCCTCGGCCTCTGTTGCTCCATTGCCTCTGGCGGACGCCTTCAAGCTTGCCGAGACGAGCATCCGGCAGGTCTTCGCTGCACTAGGGCGCGAGCGGGAGGAGTATACGGTTGAACGGGACCGCCTCCTCATCTGGGGGAACCTTTTGCGGGAGAGGACCGCGAAGGTTAAGAGTGAGCTCGACTCCAGGCGGGAGTTGCTCGACTTCAGGGAAGCGCTCCTCTACCGGATGAAGCGGGCTGTCGACCGCATGGACACCGAGTCGCGGCGGATCAACAGGGAGACCCTGGAGGCACACGCCCGGGCCAAGGAGAGCCTCTCTGCTGCTGTGGAGATACGGCAGCGGCTGGAGCGCCGTGAACTCGCCGTTGAGGAACGGGAGCGTTGCGTGGCAGCTGAGGCGGAGAGGGTCGCCGCGCAGCTGGCTGCGGGCGAGGATGACCTTCGAGCTCGGATGGAGGAGCTGGAGATCCTGAAGGCAGACCTCGACTTGATGGAAGAACAGGTCTCCCGTGATCGCCGGGCGGTCTTGGACCGGGAGTTGACCGCCGACTTCAAGGCCGCTGAGTTGGAGCGGCTCACCAAGACTCTCCACCTTCGGGAGAGCTCCCTGGCGGCCAAGGAGATGGAATTCTCCGAGAGGAACCTGGAGGCTCTGCAGGCGGCCTGCCGCGAGGTGGAGGAGCTTTCGGCCTTGCGGTCCTCCGAGGCTCTTGCAGTCTCGAGCTTCGTGGATCGAGCGGGGTCCGCCCTGATCCCTCTTGGCTTCAGTCCGGTGAGGGCCGCGGCCCCTGCGTTGGAGGTGATCCTCACGCTGGAGTCGATCGGCGCCAAGCTGGACAGGCTAGACTCGGTGGTCGCCAGCGAGCTTGAGGCCGAGGGGCGCGGCCTAGCCTTAGAGGTCGCTTCACATGTGCTGGCATGCTTTAAGAGCCGCGACCCCTCTTTTTCGCTAGAACCAGCGAGAGAGGGCCCAGCCGCAGAGCGGGAGCAGGCTGCCAGGGCAGAAGTCGAGGATGTGGCCGCCCTCATAGCCGCAAGGTTCCGGCAGGAGCCGGGAGGTCCTTAGGACTTGTTTCTTTCTTCTTATCGAGTCTGTAGTCCAGCTCATGGAGCCTCGCTTAATTTGACTCCTTTGGATACTTGTGTCTGTGATGCTTTTTCTCTCCTTCTTGGCTTTGCCTGGCTGAGCCCTCAGCTCCGCAAGGTACTCAGAGACCATTTCCAATCTCGGAGCTTTGCACAGACACCCTCCCCGGGTCCTAACCGTGTTAGGGGCCCCCGGAGGTCTCCGGATCTCGCCCTGTGAGGAGCTCCAAATCTGCCTGCCACGTGGCGGGTCCGGAGCCCCTCCTCAAGAGGCGGGAGCTCCGGCCATGTTGGATACGTAGGGCTTTTGGAGCCCTCCCACTGAGGTGGAGGTCCGGTTTCCGCCTGCCACGTGGCGAGCCCGGAGCCCTCCTCAAGGGAGGAGAGAGTTCCGGGCCCGCTAGACACGTGGGGCCCCTGGGTCCCGCCCCTGCTGGAGGGGCAGGTACCGGTCCTTCCAGTCCTAGGCCGGAGTAGCTGGTAGCTCCTTTCCCCCTGCTTCATGCAGCCCCTGTTGCCGTAACCTGGAGGTCCTGCACACAGGCAGAGGAAACGTAATTCTCCTCGGGGGGGTCCTCCCCTCCCGTCTCCTAGTCTTATCCGTCTTACGATCCTGATTCGCTATACGGGGCTTGGGCAATTCTGTGCGCGAGGCGCCGGAGCTCCGGCTCCCTCCGAGGTCCGGGTACGGCCGTCCGATCCCTAGTACCGGGCCATGCGCTGGGGAAGCAGAGTGCACACGCTTTGGGTTCATGACCAGGCAAAGCGGACGTACTCCCCTGGACCTCCGGGGGGCAGGATGTGCATGCTTTGGGCTCTGGGCCGGCTAAGCTGGATACGCACCCTGGACCCCCCATGCACAACGCAGGCCTTTCCTGGAGGTAACCAACTGGCACCGCAACACCAGACTGGGGGAGGCCCGAGAGACTCACTCGGCCATCGGCAGGTGCCTCAAGCGCAGCCGCCTTCGGTAGGATAGCGAATGCCAACTATGGACGAGCGCAGGAGAGGGGGAGCTAGATGTACGATGAACATACAGAGATAGTGCGATCATAAAAATTAATGCATAATTTAAATGAGCGCATGAGAGAGAGCTAAATAGAACAGGTCTCTGTATTCGTACCCATAGGTGGAATTCTGGATGTACAGGGAGGCAATGTTCCGCCTTGTCTTCAAGGGAAGCAAGACTCTACGCGCTTAGGGTCGGAACCAGGCTAAACTGGACGTAGTCCTGTACCGTCCCTTGAGACTTAGCTGCCCCAAGTGCTGTTCCTAAATTCTATGGGATCTATTACAGAAAGGAATAACCCTGTTCTACTGATGCTCAGGAAGTAGGACTTACAGTGTTGCTCCATGGCAAGGATTTTTGGGAACGGATCCCACTCCCGGTTGGAATGCATGTGTACTTGGGGCGGCAGCTTTCATGATTCGGATGGGACCTTCCCTGCTGGGGGAGAGCTTATGGGTCCTTCTTGGAATAGAGCGTGCCGCTTCACCAAGTTTCCTTCCTGCAGGCCCCCGACGCGTTTGGTTCTTTGGCGGTAGTGCTTAGAGCGGTAGTGCTTAGAGCATTAGCCGAGACCGTGCGTTGCGGGGTGTTCCCTGCAGCCGAGTGTTGTCGACGAGGTTGTTATCTTCGCGCTGGATCAGGTCCTGCGCGGCTTCTCCTGGGGGCCCCCGGGGAGTTCTCCCCTTCTGGCTAAGGCCTTCAAGGGGTAGGTAGGCTCGGGCTCGTCTTGGATGACCTAAGGCGTCTTCCCCTTCTGGCAAGGCCTTCAAGGGGTCGACAGACCTTAGGCGGCCCCCGAGAGGTATGTTCGAGGCATGGAGGCGCGCCACAGTTGGCTAACGCCCTGGCCTGTCACCGTCGGAACTGGAGTCCTCACCGTCATGCACTGTCTTTATGACACGTTGAGGCTCCTGGAACCCCACCTGGTGGGCAGCAGTGACTGGGGCATCGACCTTCTGTTTGCCATCCCTCTGAGGTAGGGCGGCGCTTCAGCCCTCTGCTGTCTTCCTTTGCGGAAGCGCTCTGCGAGCCTCTGGATCTCCCAGCACTCGGCAGCAGTATGGTTGCAGGTGCCATGCACGGGGCATAGCCCGCCTTGGTCACTGTCTGGGGCCGGTGATTGCCGCTGCCTTTTGTCGGGGCATGGCCCCCGAGCTCCACTGGTCGTCGCAGCTGCGGCGACGGGGGCCGTGAATGGTGACTTCATCTTTCCACTCCCCCGGTTCTTGGTCTTCTTGCCACCCCCATAGGCAGCAGCACCGGACCCGGGCTGCCCTCCTGACTCGGAGGTCGGCAGAGCGTGCCAGTTCCGCCCTTCAGCCGCTCTGGCGCACTTGTCCGCCAGGCTGAAGAGCTCCGAGACGTCGCGGACCTCTCTGGTCGCAAGCTTCTCAAGCATTTTCTCGTCCCGGACACCCTGCCGGAACGCCACCACCACATAGGCACTTTGGATATGCGGGATGGTGTTGCGTACCTGAGAGAACCGCTGGATGAAAGAGCGCAGTGACTCCCCAGGTTGTTGCTTGACGGCGTGGAGGTCAAGTTCCGTGCCGGGGCGGGTGTAGTAGCTGCCGAAGTTGGCGACGAACTGCCGGCAGAGCTCACCCCAGGAGATTATGGACCCCTGAGGTAGATTCATGAGCCAAGACCGAGCTGGGCCGGTCAAGGCGACGGGGAAGTAGTTGGCCATGACAGCCTCGTCCCCTCCTGCAGCAACTACGGCGGTGGAGTAGATCTGGAGGAACTCCGCTGGGTTGACGCTGCCGTCGTACTTCTCGGGCAGGTGTGGGCGAAACTTGCGTGGCCACCTTGCGAAGCGAAGGTGGGGTGCAAGGGCCGCACATCCTGCACCTGCTGCTGCAGGTAATGGCGCTGCGAACGCTTGGTTCGCACTTGGCACCGCGTATCCCGGCATGGGCAAGGCTGCACCATAGACCGGGGCCGCTGCTTGCGGCGCATATAATTGTGGCATATGCTGCGCAGCATATGCCTGAGGCAGCAATCACGTGGCGATGGTCTGCTCTTCAGGCTGGGTCGAGGCCGACGTCATGCTGTCGTCAGCCTCTTGGTGGCGACGCCTTTCTCGGCGCCGCTCGAGGTATACCCGGGCATCTTGACCCAGGTGACACCGTTCCAGCTCTGTCCTCAGATCTGTTGACTGGGGGCTGGTAGAGCTGGAGTCTGCCGTCTGCTCGCCATTCAATGGTGCGCGCATAAGCGACGCGACCGATTGGCCAGAGCGTCATCCCCGCCGAGGTCGAGGGCTTGCGGCGGCGACGACGAGACGGTCTACCTCTCGGATCCACTGCCGGGTCGCTGCCTGAGGCGCGTCCCCAGCGGGCGGATTGTACAGTAGCGCTCTCGCCGCAGCTAACGCACCCCCACTGGGCATGCCGAGCGCTACTGGAGACTTGAAGCTGGTTGGAGCCTGCATTGCCGGGGTCGGCGCTGCCAGAGCCGGTTGCTGGCTCCCAGCTCGTACCGACACACTCCGTCCCGAGTGTGTCGACATGTACTCCCCCCTGGTCGCGGTCTGCCGCAGAGGCAAGGGGGGAGAGTTCGCCGCTGAAGGAAGCTTGGTCATCTTCGTCGGCGGAAACTCGTCGCGCTAGGGGAAAAGCCCCCTACCTGGCGCGCCAAATGTCGAAGTGTTCGGTCGACACTTCCCCTGGGCCTGCACTGGGCAGCCCGCGGAGGTTCTTTTTTCGGAGGGGCTAGTCCCTAGCGGAGAGCTTGCGCAGATGGAACGAGTTAGTAAGAGCTTGACACGGCGAGTTTTACGTGGTTCAGGCCGCCGGAGCGTAAAACCCTACGTCCACGGCGAGCTATGGAGCTCGTTGTATTGCTTGCTGCTCAGGACCGGAGGCCTGAGCTCGGGGGTGAGTTACAGCTTGAGAGTGTATGGCTAGCGTATGAGTTGCAAAGTGCGAACCCTTGCTATCGACGCCTACCCGAGCCTTTTATAGTCCAAGACTCGGGCGGCTTACAAGGGGAGCCGGGACCCGACAGGTGGTCCCGGGAAGATTGTCTATTATCTACCGTATCTGCAGTTATGCCGGTAGTTGCCTCTGGTCGAAGGCTTCTGAGTCTTCATCTTGCCGCCCTGCCCATGCCGCATGCCAGTCGTAGCGGTTGATGACGGCGCAGGCGGCATGGGTTGTCTTGGGAAGACGCGGGCCTTGAATACCTTGTACGGGCAAGGTATGGGGCGTATTTACGCCCGCTGCCTATCGCTCGGGGCAGGCAGCGTCGCTCTGCTGCCACGTGGCGGGCCCGGAGCCCTTCTCAGAGAAGAGAAGGGTCAGTCCCGCGGGGCACGTGGCGCCTTCGGACCTCTCTCCCGCGGAGGGGGAGGTCCGGCTTCTGCTGGCCACGTGGTGGGCCCGGAGCTCTCCTCTGAGGAGAGGGAGGTCCGGCCCCGCTGGACACGCGGCGCCTTCGGACCTCTCTCCCGCGGAGGGGGAGGTCCGGCTTCTGTATGCCACGTGGCGGACCCGGAGCTCTCCTCTGAGGAGAGGGAGGTCCGGCCCCGCCGGACGCGTGGCGCCTTCGGAGCTCTCCCTGCGGAGAAGGGCGAGTTCCTTAGGCATTTTACCCTGTGCGCGGGGGTACCCCATATCTCAGGTACCGACAGGGGTGAACACCAAAGCTGGACTGTGCGCCCTACACTGGGCTAAGGTCCAATGCCGGACGACACCCCTATAGCAGGGGCGATCTCCGAAGCAGGTCGCCACCCTCAGGGGTGAACACTAAAGCCGGACCATGCGCCCTACACCAGGCTAAGGTCCGATGCCGGACGACACCCCTATCGTAGGGATGACCTCCAAAGCTAGTCGCCACCCTCAGGGGTGAACACCGAAGCCGGACCTTGCGCCCTACACTAGGTTGAGGTCCGATGACGCACATCGTCCCCTCCACAGGGGTGAGCCCCGATGACCTTCCGGACCTCCCCTCTTCTCAGAGGCTGAGCTCCGATGCCGGACCTCACGCCCTTCGTTGGCATGAGCTCCGATGACCTTCCAGACCTCCCCTCTTTTCAGAGGCTGAGCTCCGATGACCTTCCGGACCTCCCCTCTTCTCAGAGGCTGAGCTCTGATGCCGGACCTCACGCCCTCCGTTGGCCTGAGCTCCGATGACCTCCCGGACCTCCCCTCTTCTCAGAGCTGAGCTCCGATGACCTTCCGGACCTCCCCTCTTCTTAGAGGCTGAGCTCCGATGACCTTCCAGACCTCCCCTCTTCTCAGAGGCTGAGCTCCGATGCCGGACCTCACGCCCTCCGTTGGCCTGAGCTCCGATGACCTCCCGGACCTCCCCTCTTCTCAGAGGTTGAGCTTCGATAACCTTCCGGACCTCCCCTCTTCTCAGAGGCTGAGCTCCGATGACCTTCCGGAGCTCCCCTCTTCTCATAGGTTGAGCTCCGATGCCCGACCTCACGCCCTCCGTTGGCCTGAGCTCCGATGACCTCCCGGACATCCCCTCTTCTCAGAGGCTGAGCTCCGATGACCTTCCGGACCTCCCCTCCTCTCAGAGGCTGAGCTCCGATGACCTTCCAGACCTCCCCCTTCTCAGAGGCTGAGCTCTGATGATCTTCCGGACCTCCCCTTTTCTCAGAGGCTGAGCTCTGATTCCGGACCTCATGCCCTCCATTGGCCTGAGCTCCGATGACCTCCCGGACCTCCCCTCTTCTCAGAGGCTGAGCTCCGATGACCTTCTGGACCTCCCCTCTTCTCAGAGGCTGAGCTCCGATGACCTTCCGGACCTCCCCTCTCCTCAGAGGCTGAGCTCTGATGACCTTTCGGACCTCCCCTCTTCTCAGAGGTTGAGCGTCGATGCCGGACCTCACGCCCCCCCTTGGCTTGAGCTCCGATGACCTCCCGTACCTCACGCCCTCCGTTGGCCTGAGCTCCGATGAACTCCCGGACCTCCCCTCTTCTCAGAGGCTGAGCTCCGATGTCGGACCTCACGCCCTCCGTTGGCCTGAGCTCCGATGACCTCCTAGACCTCCCATCTTATCAGAGGCTGAGCTCCGATGACCTTCCGAACCTCCCCTCTTCTCAGAGGCTGAGCTCCGATGACCTTCCGGACCTCCCCTCTCCTTAGAGGCTGAGCTCCGATGACCTTCCGTACCTCCCCTCTTCTCAGAGGCTGAGCGCCGATGCCGGACCTCACGCCCCCCCTTGGCCTGAGCTCCGATGACCTCCCGGACCTCACGCCCTCCGTTGGCCTGAGCTTTGATGACCTCCCGGACCCCCCCTCTTCTAAAAGGCTGAGGCTCCGATACCGGACCTCCCCTCTTCTCAGAGGCTGAGCTCCGATGACCTCCCTGACCTCCCCTCTTCTCAGAGTCTGAGCTCCAATGCCAGCCATCGCCTTCTTCTCAGAGGCGAGCCGTGAAGCCAGACCTCACCCCCTCCGGAGGGCAGAGCTCTGAAGAGGGCAAGTCCCTACAAACACTGTGAGCACTCAAGACAAGAAAGTGCACGGAGTAGACAAGGAAAAGGCCCCACCTCGGGATCACCATCTCCTCCAAGATGGGTCCGGGGGCCACTGTCGGTACCCTCGATACCGGGTACCCTCGCGCACAGGACAAACAGCCTAAGGACCTCACCCCCTCCACAGGGGCAAGCTCTGAGGAAGCCACGTGTCTAGCGGGGCCAGAGCTCCCCTCTCCACAGAGGATAGCTCCGGGCCTACCACATGGCTCAGAAGGCCGGACCTTGCCCCCTCCGCAGGGGCGAGCTCCGAGGAAGCCACGTGTCCAGAGGGGCCGGAGCTCCCCTCTCCACAGAGGATAGCTCCGGGCCTGCCACGTGGCCCAGAAGGCCGGACCTCGCCCCCTCCGCAGGGGCGAGCTCCGAGAAAGCCACGTGTCCAACGGGGCCGGAGCCCCCCTCTCCACAGAGGATAGCTCCGGGCCTGCCACGTGGCCCAGAAGGCCGGACCTCGCCCCCTCCATAGGGGCGAGCTCCGAGGAAGCCATGTGTCCAGCGGGGCCGGAGCTCCCCTCTCCTCAGAGGATGACTCCGGGCCCGCCACGTGGCCACGTGCAGCGCTGCCCGCCCAACGCGGTAGGCAGCAAGAGTAAAGCGCGCCATACCTTGCCCGTACAAGGTATTCAAGACCCGCGCCTTCCCAAGGCGCGGAGACGCGGAGCACGCCTCTGTCAGGTGCCGTTGTGCCCAGTCACGTCGTAGTGAAGACTGGCGTGCCGCATCAGAGGCTGTACGCCAATAAACACAGCGACAAGACATCCCCTGCTGCCCCTGCCATCACCAGCCACTACGACTAGCTTGCGGCATGGGCAGGGCGGCAGAACGAAAACTCAGAAGCCCTCGCTAGAGACAACTATCAGCGTAACTGCAGATACGGTAGATGGCAGGCAATCTCCCCGGGGCCACCTGTCGGGTCCCGGGCCCACCTTGTAAGCCCCCGAGCCTTGGACTATAAAAGGCTTAGGTAGGCGACGTTAGCGGGGGGTTGGCCTTTTGCACACTCTCACGCAGGGTTCGACTCTTTGCACACTTACGCTCCAGCACCCGAGCACCCAACTCATCCTCAAGCTCAGAACTCCGGTTCTGAGCGTCAAGCAATACAACGAGCATCTCTGCTCACCGTGGACGTAGGGTTTTACGCTCCGGCGGCCTGAACCACATAAAAATCCCTGTGTCAAGCTTCTCCCTCCATCGTCCCTAACGCATGAGCTCTCCGTGAGTGACTAGCCCCTCCGAAAAAGAACCTCTGTGGCCTGCCCAGAGCAGGCCCGGGGGAAGTGTCGGCTACACACTTCGACACTCCGGTTCTTCCTCGACCTTAGCGACTACACAAAATGAAAATACAATGTGTGTCAATTTAAATGCATTTGTGGGGAAGTAATAATGCGAATAAAAGAACTCTAGCTAGACAGCTCTTTTGACTCTGAAATTTTTACTGTGGTTTGGTGACAACCTAAACAAGGACCTGGCCAAATTTCATTTGAAGTAAAGCTCATTTGAGCCCTGCACAAATAAATGTGTATTTGGTCATAATTAGAGTTTCTAAGGTTTTCTAGGGGTTTTCATGGAGCAAGTCATTACTTTTTAGAATTAGAGTTTAAGATGGTTCTAAGTTCATATGGAATTGGTTTCATGTGATTTGAAGATACCTAGATAATGTTATGAACTAATGAAGTTCAGAGAACATTCTGAAAAATATTTGTGGACATTTTTCTTTTTCTCTGGTTCAGTTCACTTAATCACAAAATTAGGGGGACTTAATGAACCCATATGAATCTGAAATTTTTCTGTGACTCAGGGATATTACAATGAACATCCTGGCTAAATTTCAGAATTTTCCATAAAGGGAATCTCCAGTGAAAATTCCCAACAGTTTAAAGTCTGGAGAATTAATTCTGGAGAAATAAAGGGTTTCATGGAGTGAAACTTGTTTTGCTGGAATATACTCAAAGAGCTGAATCCAACAAAATTTGGTTTACTCGATTTGGACAATCCTAGCCAAAGTTATAGCCTTCTAAACTTTGAAAATTTCTGAAAAAAGAAAAACCTGCGCACCCACCGCCAGTGGGGCCCCTCGGTCAGAGTCGTCTTCAACCTCACGCCGGGGGCGGCCGTGCACCGGAGAGAGATATGACACGGCTAGATCTCCGGCTACGGTGGACCATTTTCGATGATCTTTCGCTCTGCACGCTCCTCAGACCAAGCCCTAGCGGCTGGACAAGGTTGTGCGGCATGACAACAACGGGAACCCGGTCAGCATCGACGGCGGCAATCCGCGGCGTGGCGCTGATGGTGAACTCCATGTACTTAGCCTTTCCCAATGCCCTAAGTGGCCGTACAACATCAGTGGAGCTCGAGGAAGGTGATGATGTACTTCAAACTCGCGGAAAACGGCCGGAGCTATGAGCTTAACGGCGATCCGAGCCATTTTGGCCGGCGGCGGTGAGTTTGTGTCGCACAGCGCATAGACTGGACGGTGCCCCGTAGTTTTTGGTCCATGCCATCGTGATGATTCCTAGTTGCTATGGCTAGACTAGAATCGGAGCTAATCAACCATGCTAAACAAATTTCCCGTTTTGGTGTGCTTCGGTTCTACATGGTGATCACCGGAAAACTTGAAATTCCGGCTAGCCGGCGTGATGAGGGAGCTAGGGGGTTCGGGAGTAGCTACTAGATTTCATGGCTAACCTCTGGGCGCAGTTGGTCGTGCCGGATAAGCTCGGAGCTGTCCGGGCAACGGTGATCCGTAGGTGTGCGGAGATGGTGAACAGGGAAGGTCGAAACCGGCTGCCGATCACGAGCTGGAAACAGTGTGAGGACGTCAAGGGAAGGTCGGCGATCTCGTTTGTGGCCTCAGCTCGGTGTGACACCCTCTGGTTCGACCAGTCGACAGTGAGGGAGGGGGCTCGGGTGAGTGGAGATTGTTTGCCTTTGTTTCTGCGCAGGTAAGCAACGAGCGACGTGTGAATCGGTTCTGTGGCGGCCTGGGCTTGAAGATAAGGCGCTGGGGATGTCTGTCATCGGTCAGGAGCAGGAAGCAGCTGCTGGTGAGGCTCCAGCGCCGTGGCGCTCACGCACGTGCGCGCAAGAAACCGAGCAGCGCTCGGTGGAGTCGGTTTGAGCTACTGTGTGGCTGACAGTTTGCCCCACCATTTGAATTGTGTCCTCACAAATTCAATTTTACACTTTCAAATTTGTGTGCCACTCCTGCCCTTTGATCTTTGATCAAACTACCAAATTGGGATTTGGTTTTTGAAGTAACCAAACTGTAGAATTGGTTTGATTGGATTTGCAGCAATTGTGAAGTTTGAAATTCAACTTCAGTTTGAATTGCTCCACTAACTCATGTCAAGAACAACTCCAAATGGAATGAAAATTGGTGGATGAGCTCATAAAAATGTGCTGAGTGTGAATATGAATCCCTCTTTTGAATTCATGTGATGGAAGTAGTTTGAATTTGAATTTATGTTCAAACTAGTCCTTTTAATGATTGTATCCAAAAGTACCTCAAAGAGGTTTGGATGTGTGTGAAAATTGGCATGAGCATTCCTAACAAAGTTTAGGAGTTAATAGTGTGTTCAGCCCCTAAATGATGCATGTGGGAAATACCACTTTTGCTTTTTATGAGTTCATCTCCTAATAACTCTATTATGGTGGTTACTTGCTCTTCAAATGTGTTCATGTGTTTACCACAAATGAGCTGAGGTGTGCGCAGTGATGGACACATTTAGCAAGTGAAAAATTTGGGCCCTTACATTCCTCCCCCCTTAAAAGAATCTCGTCCCAAGATTATAAGGTGCAAACAAGAGAGAGGATGACGGAAAATTACCGGATGTGCGACGTTAAAAATTCCGGATAGTTGGCGTGAAGAAACTCTTCGCCCTCCCATGTCGCTTCATCCTCGGAGTGATTACTCCATAAAACTTTATAGAACCACAACGTTCAGTTGCGTGTGGTTCTGGCCTTTTCATCGATGATCTGAACTGGTCCCTCCCGATACGTGAGATCCGATTTTAATTCCTTGATATCTCCCAGCTGAACGGTGGTTGAAAACTTGAAGCACTTCCTCAGCTGAGAATTGTGGAAGATGTCGTGCACACCGAAGAGTGTCGCTGGTAATTCCAGCCGGTATGCAACGGATACACATCTTTCCAAAGCCTTGAATGGACCGATGAATCGAGGTGCCAACTTTCCTCTGACCCCGAATCTGTTCACACCCTTCATCAGAGACACACGTAGATAAACGTGATCCCCGACCTCAAATTGTAGAGGACGTCTTCTGTGGTCCGGGTACTGTTTTTGTCGGGATTGGGCGGCTTTCAAATTTGAATGAATAGTTCAAACTTTCTCTTCCGCTTTGTTGACAAGATCAATCCCAAATGTGACCCTTTCGCCAGACTCACACCAATTTTGTAAAGGTCCCAAAAATTTCGAATACAAAGGAACTGAAGTGGGAACACCCTTTGGTTCAAGTTTGTAAACACATGTGATGACACACATGAGTGTCCCACCCCTCTAGATTATGATCAAGAGGGTGTTTGTGGGACAAAGTTAAGTAAAACTCATGTGTAAGCTCTCATATGTAGGTTGAAGGAAATTCAGAGTGGGAACTCAAATTATTCAATTCAAATTGCAAATGAGGGCAACAAATAGGAAGGCAAACTGTTGTGCACAAAAACCTCATTTGCAGCAGCCAAAACCAAAAGCAGATTTCATAATTGGATTCCTAAGGTCTAAATAAGTGGGTAGACAAAGTTTCATGAATTCTTGAAACGATTTGCTACCCATTTGTTAAATGGACTTTAAATTGCATAGGAATTCAAATACAAATATGAAATTGGATGAAACTTGTCCAAACCTTCGAATTCAGACCGGGTTCAAACTTTCCCACTATTGAAGGGGGTCATTTTCCAATTTTGAGAAAAATTGAGGGGATAAGGGGGACAGTGGGGCCCACATGTCATTGGGCAAAAAGTGTAACTTACACCCTAAGTCACCTCTGTCTGTGTACACTGAGAAACCGGGTCCTCGGTTCAGAAACAAGTCAACCGGGACCCCTCTCCGGCGCGCCACCGCATGCAGCCCCGAAGCCACGCCCCGTTTCTTCTTCGCGCTGGCGACCAGCTTTGCTGTTCCTCTCTTGCTCGGTGCGATCCACTCGACCACAGCCGAGCCGACCGGGTGCTGGTTCCCTCACTCGTAAACCGCCCGAAGCAACCGAGCCGAGTGAGCTCCGAGCGACACCGAGGGGTGATCGGGACACCTCTTCAGCAGCTGAAGCTTCTCCGTGGCTTGCTCAACGTGATCAGCAGCTTCCGACGTGGCTCTCATTGCTCACAAACCGGACACCGACGCCTTCTCCCTCTCACACAGAACAGAGCCCCCTCCGGCGCCGCCATCTCGGTTTTCCTCGGGAGGTGGCTGCACTCACTCGAGCAGCGCCCAGTGAAGAGAAAAACGGCACCCTGTGATCGTCTACCACCTCATGGACGCATCCCCGAGCGCGCTCAGCCCTCCCTCTGCCGAGAAAACCGATACCTAGGGGTGGCCGAGAGAAACCAACGGCAAGGTCTCCCGTGGACAGCTCCACAGGGAGCTTCTCGTGCCCGAGCAAGAACATTTTCGGGTGCGCTGGTCCTCGGTGATGCTCACCTCCGGAGCTCAAGCCATGACATGGACGACAGAGCGCGAATTCGAGGAAAGATCTCCGACGGCCATAAACCGACCTTCCGGTAATGAACTCTCAAATTCAATCTCAATCTTCACTCTTAGTTTCCCAGATCTTGCACAAAGGGCGGAAACTAGTTGGCGAACAATTGTTCTTCACAACCCTAGCTTAGAAACGCATGTAGACCGTCCAATTTCCGAGTTTTCCGAGCTCAAAACGTGGAAGGTGTCTCGGGTGCACGGTGAAGAACCATTTGCCGCTGTTGCCAAGCAATTCCAAGGCTACGCCGAGCTTCCCTAGCATCCAAGGATGCTGTAAAGCCAGTTCCTAGCAAGTTTCGTGGGCTAGGATCACCTGTCGACGGCGCCGGACTTCTCCCGAGATGGCTGCACGTCGCTGGCACATTTCCGGTGATCTAGCACCCACGCCAACCCTGCCAACGTGCTCCCCGACCCTGAGAACCCCCGGGCGGCGAGTCTCCGACCGGGATATGGCCGGAAACACCGATCCGGTGAGCTCCGGCGAAGGTCTGGCATCGGGATAGCGCGGGGGAGGGAAATGTCCCGGGGAAGAAGATGATCCGGGCGGGCCCCACGTGTCAGCGACTGAGTTTAAAAACTGATCAGTTGTGGCTCGGTGATCCCGTGTGGCTGCGCGCCAAAATGGTGTGGCCCGGTGTGGCTGGAATCTCACTGGCTGCAATTTAAAACGTGGGCCCGAGTCCTTTTCCAATAGCAAAACAATTCCAGTTTCAGCTCCAACTTTGAAAATTCATAACTTTGTGTAGGAAACTCCAAATTAGGTGATTCAAATTGGGTTGGATTCCTTTTGCAAAGGTATATCCAAATATGAACCCCAATTTGTATGAAATTCAATATTAAATTCTGGATAATTCTTTTAAATTTTTCTGTAAAAGAATTATTGAGAGAGTTTGGCTTATCCAAAAATCCTCAATTTTTGCCAGAATATTCTTTAGAATATTATTGGACTTTCATCAAAGTTTCAGATCAATTGAAGTTGATTTGTGTAGGAATTTTCAGAGTACAATCTGCTGCACTCAAAATTATCCAGAAACTTTTCCAGAAAATTGTTTTTCCTTGTAAAATCACTTCTGGGAAATCTTTAGTTCCAAAAATCATAAGAAATTCATACATGCTCTATGAGCCATATTTGAAATTGTAGTTCACCTTATTGGGCATGAAAATGCACCTTACTTCAGAACTAAATCCTTGTAGCATAATTGCTTATAGAATTATTCTGGAGGAACTACACAATGAAAAGTCCTTAATTTTGGTCCAGAACACTTTCAGGTGACCAGGAACTCACCTGTAAAGTTTCAGCTCAAATTGAACTTTAGATTCACCTGTTCTTGTTCTCCATGTTTATGTATATGAGCAACACATAGAGAATTATAGTGGGTATTATGGAAGACACAATTTCCACTCACATTAGCTGCAATTTGGCAAGCTAAGTCTCTGTGTAATGTATGACTTCAGATAAGAATTGTGAAGTCATTGGAGATCAGGACCTTTAGTTCCTTTCAACCCATTTCAACTCATGTCACATGTCCATTAGGAACCAGAAAACATGTTAATGGAAATTCTTATGGACATGTGGTTCTTCCTCTAATTCCTCTGAACCACAGGGAGAAAAACTTCATTCTTAGTACTCCCACACAGTTCCCTGTTATTAACAAGTTGAGTCTTTACCTCTTTAAATTGCATTATAAGAACATATGCATGTACATATCAATAGGATTTACGACGGAGGCAACCAATGGAGAAGATCGACGGAGCGATTCCATTGAAGTGGACCAGTTGATCAAGCCTCAAGGGAGAAAAGATTCTAACTGAATTATATACTATTAGACCCTGCAAAACAGGCAAGCCACGGTTTGCATTTAACTACCACTAAGTTTTTACTTTGTATACAATACGTCGGTTAGGATGAATTGTGCATTAGGTCTAGATGTTTGATACTACTCTTGCATGACCAGAAAACCTATGGAGTATTTGGGTAGGTGTCCTTCCACTGTGTAGAATATGCCATGCTTAAGTAGGACTCGGTAGAAGTCGAGTGGCTGGACGCTACTCGCGAGTATTGGAAATTGGGAGCATAGGGGATTGGTTCAAAAGGTTGCTAGTAAGTTGAAATGAGACCGGGCAGGGTGTAGGGGCAACAGGACATGGGGGCCTGGGTGCTTAGACCTGTCTGTGTCGGTTGAGGACCGATCCGTATGCGGCCCTGCTGAACAAGTATTGAACGTACCGAAGGCATATCGGATATATGGGACCCGATAAACCGATGTAACCTATACCTCCGGGCGTCGAGGCATAACGCACCGATTTATAGGTGTAGGCTGAGGGCAGCAAGGTGGAAATCTGCTAACGGGCATAGAGAGATGCTCCGTGTAGGGAACCTCCTGCTCGTTTCGGTGCGACCGGTTCGACGTTTGGGCTGTTTGGTGAAAGGTTGTCCCGTACGACATCAGGGGAGCGTGCTGTGTGCGGCTCCGAGTATGGGCGTACGTGACGTGCTATTCGGGTATCCCTGCAGGTGTGTAACGAGTCGATTCGCCGTCCCTCGTGGTTATGAGTACCGCTTGTTCACTGCGTCGTGACGTAGAGGTAACTTGCACTGAGATAAGAATTAATCATCATTGTTTGGAAGTTAATACTAATAACGTACTGTTATGATTTGTGAATAGGTTAGTGCAAATTCAATTCATTTCCACCATGAGCAAGTTACATCGGGAGAAAGCGTTTCTTGTTTGATTGTGGACTCCCGATGTGAGGTGCCCAAGGTTATGCTTAATTTGATGCTAATAACATTTGAAAGTAAGGATCCATTTTTAGGCGAGTTCATATGCAATGTGCTATCCTATGTTAAGTTTTTACCATCATGTAGAGTTTCATGCTTAGGGCCGACGGTTAAGTCTTGCTGAGCGTTATGCTCACGGATACTATACAAGTTGTTTTGTAGGTAATAACACTATGCTACTGAGTACGGTTGTCCGATGAGACTCGGAACTCTCCGAGTGGTAAACTCATGGAAACCCTTGCCGCTTCTGTTGTCATTGTGATGCTAGTGAGAAGGGTTCGCGGGCTGGATGTCTTCTCTGTTGCTTAGCACAGATATGAGACGTGAGTTGTGTTAGTTTTCCGCTGTAGAGTATTTTGAGAAATATTTGTAAAACTTACACTTTGTAAGCTTCCGCTTGGTTTATGTAATATGGTGTTTTATTGTGTGTGATGTTGGGTGCCGCATCTCACGGCACCACCCAATGCAATTCCCGGGCGAGGTGCCCCGTCCCCGTGCGTGATCGGGATGGCGGGGGTCCTCACAAATTTAACGGTGTGCAGCATTTTCTCTCGTATAGCACCTCATAGGGCGCCATCGTAATGCTGGCCTGGTATCCATTGTTGTACGAGAATTCAGCTAACGGTAAGTGATCTTCCCAATTCTTACTGTGGTTAATAGCACAAGCCTGTAACATATCTTCCAGGATTTGGTTTGCCCGCTCAATTTGCCCATCCGTCTGCGGGTGATACGCTGAACTACGGATTAGTTTTGTACCCAATGCAGCATGTAACTGCTCCCAAAGACGAGACACAAATAAAGTGCCCCGATCCGAGATGATAGTGCGTGGTACGCCATGTAAACACAGAATCCATGAGATGTACAGCTCAGCATACTTCTTCGCGTTGTAATTGGTATTGACCGGGATAAAATGGGCAGATTTCGTGAGCCGATCGATGATTACCCACACTGAATCATGTTTCTTAAATGTGGTGGTAAACAGACGATGAAATCCATGCTCACGTCCTCCCACTTCCAGGCAGGAATGCCTAATGGTTGCAATAGTCCCGGTTTCTTCATGTGATCAGCCTTCACTCTCCGGCATGTATCACACTTAGACACGTATTTAGGTCTCACGCTTCATCCGTGTCCACCAAAATTTGCTCTTTAGCTCTTGATACATCTTGTTGTTGCTGGGGTTAATCGAAAACTTTGACAAGTGAGCCTCATCAAATATTTTTTCCTCAATTCCGGGTTATGGGGTGCGGCTATGCTGTTTTTGAACCACAGAACACCGTCTCCGTCCTTCCGGAAACATTTCATCTCCCCACTGTCTACTCGTCTGCACAAATGCGACATACCCTTGTCATGTTTCTGGGCTGCCGATATCTCTTCACGGATGGTGGGGATGAGAGCTAAGTTGTAGAGAGCTCCATGTGGAACCACATACAAGCTTGGTTCACTCTCTTCAACCGGTGTGATGGTTAGATTATGAACGTGTGACTTGCGACTCAGCGCATCCGCCACTACGTTTGCCATGCCGGGATGATAATGAATCTCTATTTTGTAATCCTTTATCAGCTCTAACCATCTTATTTGCCTCATGTTCAACTTCTTCTGAGTGAATATGTACTTGAGGCTCTTGTGGTCTGTATATAGATGTACAAAGTTACTGAGTAGGTAATGTCTCCACATCTTGAGTGCAAGTACCACGGCAGCGAGTTCTAAGTCATGAGTTGGGTAATTTTTCTCATGATTCCAGAGCTGCCATGATCCATACGCGGCCACTCTTCGGTCTTGCATCAGCACACATCCAAGTCCAATGCCGGATGCGTCGTAGTACACATCAAACGGTTTCGTTGTATCTGGCTGCGCCAAAACCGGTGCTGATGTTAGGTGCTTCACTGAAGCCTTGAATTCCGCTTCACATGCTGGACTCCTTTGGTAGCCTTCTTCAGCAGTTCGGTCATCGGCTTGGCAATCTTCGAGAAGTTCGGAATGAACCTCCGATAATATTCCGCGAGTCCGTGGAAACTCCGTATCTCGTGGACAGACCTCGGGGACTTCCAATTCAGCACTTGTACAATCTTGCTCGGGTCTACAGCGATGCCCTCTGCTGAGATAATATGCCCGAGGAAGGGTACTTGCGATATCCAGAATTCGCACTTGCTGAATTTAGCATATAACTTGTGATCTCGCAGCCGTTGCAAGACTATACGCAGGTGCTTCGCGTGTTCTTCTTCCAACATGGAATATACCAATATGTCGTCAATGAAGACCACGACAAACTTGTCCAGCTCCGGCATGAACACCGAGTTCATAAAATACATGAAATGAGCCGGAGCGTTGGTGACGCTGAAGGACATGACAAGGTACTCATAGATTCCGTACCACGTCGAGAAAGTCGTCTTCGGTATGTCCTTAGCCTGTATCTTAATCTGGTGGTACCCTGATCTTAAATCCATCTTAGAAAAAATCTTTGCTTTGACCAACTGATCAAACAACATGTCGATCCGTGGCAATGGGTACTTGTTCTTGATCGTATCGGCGTTTAGTGGACAATAGTCCATACAAAGCCACAAAGTTTCGTCCTTCTTCTTGACAAATAATGCCGAACGGCCCCATGGCGAGGAGCTCGGCCTAATAAAACCCTTTTCCAGTAGATCCGTTAACTGTGTTTTCAATTCTTCCAACTCCTTTGGCGCCATCTTGTATGGCCTTCGGGATATTGGCATGGTTCCTGGTGCAAGTTCAATCTTGAACTCCACCTCCCGGTCGGGCGGCATACCCGGTAGATCATCCGGGAATACGTCGGGGAAATCACGGACTACTAGAATATCATTCAAGCTGATGGTGGTGGATTGGTATACGGCTGGAATCTTTATTTCTGGACTGTCTAGAAATAAAGAATGAGACTCGTGCATCTCTGGGTGCAAATGCACGACACGAAGGACGGTGTCTAAAACAGCACCGTGGCGGTTTAGCCACGACATTCCTAAGATGACATCAATCTTTTGTCCCTCTAAAACTATGAGAGACGTAAGGTATACTCTTCCCCCTAAGCATAATGGAGCTTTTGGGACCATCATGCTTGCTGAAATTCTCCCATCCAGTGAACAAATTAAATATGGACTCTCGGTGAATAGTATTTGCAAATTGTGCTTAGCAATATGAAAGGTGCTTCGTGATTAATCCTCATATTGGAGATGAGGGATGAGAAATACCTTCACTAAATTTACTTTCTACTTTGGGTTAGTGAAGTCGAGACAAAGCGTTTCTTGTTTGGTTATGGAGCCTCGACATTGATGGCGTAAGGTATGTATGGGTCTAGGGTAGCTCACTAAATTTACTTTCTCCTCGGGCAAGTGGCATCGAGATGAAGTGTTTCTTATTTGATTGTGGAGTCTCGATGTAAATTGTAAGGATTATAAAAGTTGATTAAAGCTGGAAGTAAGGACTCTCTGATAGCTCAGGTTCATCTTTTATGCAAACTTCTTTATTCAGCCCTCTATTTCCAACATTTAGAGTTCCATATGTAGGACTTCGGTTAAGTCTTGATGAGCATAATCTCACGGTTTGTTGATCCATTGTTTTGTAGGTAACGTTGCATAAGGCAACGTTAGGGAGGAAGGGAGATCCGAGCGGAGCAGCACCCAATGAGGGGTGTGAGTCTCTCTTGGAACCCTGCACGCCGCCGTGGTTTCAGGTGGTGCTAGTGTGGAGCATCCGCGGACAGGATGGATTCATTTTGCTTAGCGTAGGCTATAGTCCGTGAGTGTATTCTTATCTTCCGCTGCAATGTACGTTGTACATTATTTATAAAATAAGACAATAATATGTATTAAAGATATATATTGTTGTGTATATGTGTTTTTCGGATGTGTGCTGTTAGGCGTCGTATCGCACGGCACCACCCAATGCGATTCCTGGACTGTCGGGACGGTGTCATCACTTCTCCGGCTCCTAAGGGTCTTCATCTTCAGGGTTGCTAGCCCCTGACTTAGCTCTGGGTGGGGAAGTGGGTGGTGGCGATGTGCGCCGGCGCTTTTTCGCCCTCCGGTCTGGAGAGTCGGACGTCAAGGTGTTATCCTCTGACAGGCAGAGCTTGTTCTGCTCTCCTTCCCTCATCCTCACGCAGCCATGAAGTATAGCCTCTGTCCTCTTTGGGATATCACGTACATCTTGAAGCTCCTGCTGGCAGTCCTGTAGTCTAGTGTTGAGGCTAACCCCATCCTCCAAGCTTATGTCCATCTGCTCGAGGGTACATCCCTCTTGGACTGGCACATACTTGAACTCAGCCATGCCACTCTCTCGCTGAGTAGTATACATGTAGTTGGTCCTGCCCAGATGAACACGATTGATTTAGCCCTGACAAGTGATAGCTTTCCAGGTGGCATCTTTTTCTGCCTCTGCCATAGTCGCTCTCCATGCTGGTGAGTTGTGTATCTTGACCAGCTTGTTGTCGTGATAGATCCTGGCCTCTGACTTTCATTGCTCGCGCTCTGCACGAGTAACCTTAGTAGTGTTGTAGTACACTACTAGCTTGTCGGTGTAGCCAGCGGTGTGGAGGAGACGTCGAAGACGCTGCATCATGCTTCCTGCAGCTACCCGTGAGAGTGGTACGTCACAGGATTGTCCACTTCCTTCCAGGCGGGTGCAGCTATAGGAACTCGTCCTCCGGTGGACTTGCAAGCGGTGCGAAGCATGCAAACCATCTAAAACATAAAACATTAAAAAACCAAGTGAGATATAAAGCAAATAAATACTCTATTTTGAACATAGATAAGATGAGATAACAAATAAATAAGAGAAGAACCATTAAATAGCATATTAACACCACACACTTTTTTAAAATAGTTTTTAAAAATATAATGTCCTTAATACATCCGTTTCTAACAAGGTTTACGTTCCTACAGGCAACCTTGGCTCTGATACCGTCACAACCGGTTTTCTTGAAGACAAACCGAATGAATATACACATGTATTCCAAGATCTGTTTTCTCATACATGTGATGACAATAGTGAAGCATCATTTAATACAAGTCAAGTATAACAAATACATGAAAGTCTTACATAAATGTCTCAAAGGACTATTAAATATTTAGAGTACATCGTAAGACAACGCAGCGGAAATAGTTCTTGTAGAGATCCGTTCACAAGCGTTGCCCGGGGGATTCTACAAGCCTAGAAAGCGTCTTCGGGGTCGAAGTCGTCATCGTTGTACTCCACACCTTCACCATGGCCTGGGCAGCAAGTAAAACCAACAAAAAACAATCTTGAGTACCTAAGGTACTCAGCAAGTGTGGGAAAAAATGATATGCAGGCTAAGATAAGGAAAGGCTTAAGTCATGGTTATTGCACTACACATTAATTCCTATCACCTTAGCTTATTAAGCACCTATATTACTACATAAGTGAGATAGTCCCAATCCCATAACCTCATCATCGTCAATGTCAAGCTTCCCTCTTAACATTCTCAAACTCTCACTTCATAATCCACTAATCATGAAGAAGTCCAAGCCGCTCTTGACCGTGAGCACGACAGTCATGACAGTTTTCAACTCTGTAGAGTGTGTACCTCTTTACCCACAAGTAGTGATTTCATCCCCCATTTCCGGGTGGACTAAAAAACCTCTATTTTGCCTATGGTCGCGTACCACGTTCACACTTTCTAGGTGTGTAGCCAGGAGATCACTACGAGGCCTTTACAAAGGGATTCCCGACGAGCATAATCCCACTAAGGTTTCACCCCTAACAGCATCCAAGAGGCTCCAACCTCCGCTGTAGTGGCCCCCTCTTGACCTTGTCGTTCCCAAGGTAGTCCAGCTGACTCCTATTCCCCGCACCTTCCAAACACCCACACTACGTCGGAAATACACCTAATTAATTGGCAAAGCTGCCCCATCTCAGCATGTGGTGGCACGGTAAAGTCAGGTTAAATGCTCCATGAACCGATCCTTAGAACCCAGGCAAGCACTAAACACTAACCCAAGTTCTCGTGCACACAGCACCAACCAAATACATCTTGCTTGCCTAGATTCCTATCTCTACAACATGTCATCAAGTTCCATTCATTGGTAAAAAATTCAAAGTTGCATCTCATATCCCAAGTACCCCAACTCTAAGCATGGCTAAGCATAAAGAGTATGAATCATAGACATACTAAGTAATTCCCACACAGGCTACAAGGGATAAGTCATGAAAAGCTAGGGGAGACATCCTAACATGGGTTTTCATAATTCATAACTCAATGCAAATAACTCTAACTAAACATCCTAGATTAGGTACAAAGTGGTTAAGGACACTTGCCTTCTTCTTTCTGCTCGGGAAGTGGAAAGTATTGCTCTCGAAAATTTAGAACTGGCTCTGGGGCCGGTTCTACTCGTGCATTCATACATAGAATGAAACAAACAACACTCCATAAGAAATCATCCACAGATACCACTCATGCAAGTCAATCATGCATAAATATATAGTTTTCCTTTTATGTGTTGGCCTAAAATCACTTTTTCATATATGTATTCAATTTGAGTTTCTTATGACTACCCTCACTTTCCACATCATATAATATCTATACTAAGCCTTGGTGTGTATATGTACATATATATTGTATTTAAACTTTACTTTTAACCAAATTTTGCAATTTCTAAGTTGTATTCATGCATACCTACACCTTTTGAACATATATATTGTTCCTAAGATGGAATTAAGATTTCCAACTCACTCATAAACTTAATTCTCAATTTAATTCAATTTCTATATTGCCTATCACAATTCCTAACTACAGAACTTGCATAAAAATGTATTTTCCATACTAAAACAGAATTTCACACCTCTTATCAACTTTCAAACTTAAATTTCTTATTCAGAACCATATATGAACCTTTCCTAAAGCATCCCAAATTTTTTACATAAATTCATATTCATTTTTTATGCCTAGAGTGTGATTTTAGCAATTAAACAGAATTTAAATTATGTTTTCAGAATTTATTTACCATCTAAAACCAAATTTCAGATTGTTCTAAAAGTTTTCTATGTGCTAGACCAATTTAGAATAAATTTTAAGTGATTATTTGCACTTGTAATGAATTCAAATGAAATTCAATTTGTGAAATGCATAAATTTAATATTCTGTAGGGTTCAATTCACAAATATACACCATTGCAGAGCCAAAACTATATTTTCCACAATTTCAGGGGCTTAAACACATAATACAGATAGTATTTCCTGATTTCTAAGGAATCTAGGGGCTAAAACAACTAAATCTAGTATTTTCTCGAATTCTGGAAGACTACAGGGGGTAGAATAGAAGAATCCAGGGTTAGACCTTAATTCCTTAAGACGACAGGGGGTAGCCTGGAAATATTCCGACTGTTATAATGTGGGGTGGATGTGGGCCATTGGATTTTAAATATGCCGTCTAGATTAGATTGCGAAGGGGTACGCGACGGTTCGGTCTTCAGTCGTTGGATTTAAAATATAAACATCACAATGCGCCACGTCGCTCGGCGGCGGGAAGCTGCGATCTCGCTGGGATTTCGCGCAACCTCGACTAAATGCCCTATACCTTCACTTCCTTAGCAAATTTCGATGGAGGGAGAGTAGGGGAACTCACCTAGGGTGTTTTGATGGATCCGAAAGGCTCGGAGAGTGCACGGCGAAAATGATGTGCAGCGCTTGTCGGCGAACGGCGTCAGGAGGGCGTTCAGGTCCGGTTTTCTTCAAAATTTCCGATCGTCGAGCTTCCCTGTGATCGACTGATGGTGTACCGAGGGTCAGAGAGGATCCAAACGAGGAAATTCAGTGCTTTCACCGGCGAGCGGCGGCGACCCTTACCGACGTGCGTCGGTGTCGAGTTTCCCGACTCGGTGCGGGGTGGATGCCTACGGGTTGCGTAAGTTGCTACGGAGGAGGGAGACACATTAGGCAGAAGAAATCAACGACAGGGAAGGATAATTGCGGAGTTCGGCGGCGGCGACTCACCGAGAGCGAAGATTGGCTGAGCGAGGGAGAGAAATACACGGGGCTTTGGTTTGTATCATGGGCGGGCGACAGAGGTTGTTGCGATCGTGCGGAACTGTGCGGGAGTCTGATATCGTGGGGCGTGCACGGTGAATTGGGGTGTGGGCGGCGCGGAGTCCCGGCGCGGGAAGAGTGGGCGGCTGTTGAAGAAGGCGATGCTGACATGCGGGGCAGGGTTGGCAGCGAGACAAGGAGGGGGAGGGGACTGGCGGGCTACTGGGCCGCACGGAGAATTCGGCCCAAGTGCCCTTTTCTTTTCCTTTTCCTTTTTCTTTTCTGTTTCCTCTTCCAAATTTGAACTCAGTTTCAAATCTTCGAAATTTTGAACATGCACAACGTCCATTTATTTAAAAATTGGGTTTGCAAAAATTTGGATGTTACAGAAGTAAATATAGACATGTCAGAACATACACGAACATTAGCACCCGTGTCAAACCACCAAGTTGGTGTTTAAGAAACAGAAAGGACAGTAAAAGAATTACCGTAACCATTGCTAGACATCACAATATTGACATTCTTTTTCTCTCTGCGGTCTGCCCTATCAGGACAGTGGTTGGAAAAGTGCACGTGCTCACCACAGGTATAACAGCTCTCATTGGCTTTGTTTGACTTCTTCTTCTTCTTGAAAGCAGTAGTTTTATTTGATTTGAATTGAGACTTGTTGTTCCCTTTGTTCTTGACATTGGGTTTTTGCACCATATTCACATTGGCTCTCGATTGACCCGCTGCAGCTCTCTCAGTAGCGTCCTTATCCCAAGCCTTCTCCTCAACATCAAGAGATGCTACCAGGTTTTCAACTGATATTTCTTGTCTCTTGTGTTTGAGGGTTGTGGCGAAGTTTCTCTATGAAGGTGATAGGAGGATGAGTCCCGATCTTCCGAGAGGTAGGGTAAACTTGATTGGGTGGAGATCTCGACGTTGATGATCCAAGGCTCCGAACGAACGAAACCCCGCAATCACTACACCACTGCTCCGTTGGTTATCACCCATATCACACGAATGACCTCGCCACGAAGGCTTATCCCTGCAAGCGCAATCAAGAACACAAGCAAGAACAGAGAAGTTGCAATCAAAACTGAATTGATCACGAATTTGGGGTCTCACAACCGATGATCAGCGACACTGTTCAATGACAGATTGTAAATAAGCAAAACCCGCTCCTAATGTGGTGACGGCTGCTGTATAAAAAGAAGATTAGGGGCGTGCAAGACCCCTGGACGCAACCCTAATGGGCTTCCACACAATACACGGGCCAGCAGCCCAAAAGGCGGTGGCGCAGCACCGGACAGATTCTGGATGCCCACTTGTTTCGCTGATTCCCGTCAACTTAGAAGGAATTTTGAGGTGGGGCTGGTTCCATTGGAAGCTTTATGAAATCACGGTTCCAACCATATATAGAACGTCCAAATCCGACTTCGTATGTGTCCGGGACGTCAGTTTTGGTGAAGGCAGCTCCTGGAACCCGAGGTGGAGTCGAAGTCGAGTTGTACTTAAGCTCCTCTTTGGTGTTCACGTCCTATCTCCTCCTCCTTGACTCCTTGGACTCCTCCCAGCCCTTGCTGGTCCTCTCCATTGTTCCTAATCAATAAAACATGCATGGAAACAAGCATAAGTTCTGAAAAAATAATTGACAAGGTTAGAACGTACCTGTAGATCCAATTGTCGTGCACGTGCTCTAGTGATCGGTCGTTGCATTGTATGCAAAGGAGTTATGTCCTCATCATCCTCCCCCTCTTGAATTGGAGTCGTCCTCGACTCAAGCTCATCTTCCTCACCCAAGTATGGCTTCAAATCTGAAATGTTAAATATGGGACTAACCCCAAACTCGGGAGGCAACTCAAGTTTATATGCATTGTCATTTATCTTCTCAAGAACCTTAAAAGGTCCAGCAGCACGTGGCATGAGTTTGGACTTTCTCAAATCCGGGAACCTATCTTTTCTCAAATGAACCCACACCAAATCACCGGGTTCCAATTTTACCTCCTTCCTACCGTTACTAGCAGCAATGCGATACTTTTCATTCATTTTTTCAATTTGTAACTTAGTAGTTTCATGCAACTTAAGAATAATTCAGAATGTTGTGTAGCATCTAAGTTCACAATTTCAGTATGTGGTAAAGGTAGCAAATCAATTGGAGCACGAGGATTGAAACCATAGACTACCATAAACGGACTTAACTTGGTTGTGGAGTGAATAGACCTGTTATAAGCAAACTCAATATGTGGCAAACACTCCTCCCATAACCTCAAATTGCCTTTCAAAACAGCCCGCAACATAGTAGATAAGGTACGATTAACTACCTCCGTTTGCCCATCAGTTTGTGGATGACAAGTAGTAGAAAATAGCAACTTTGTTCCTAATTTATACCATAAAGTTCTCCAAAAGTGACTCAAAAACTTAGCATCCCTATCAGAAACAATAGTATTGGGAACATCATGCAAACGCACAACCTCATTAAAGAACAAATCAGCAACATGTGAAGCATTATCGGTCTTGTGGCAGGGTATAAAATGAGCCATTTTAGAGAAACGATCAACAACCACAAAGACACTATCCCTCCCCCTCTTTGTTCTAGGCAATACTAAAACAAAGTCAATAGAAATATCCTCCCAAGGTGCACTAGGAACCGGAAGAGGCATATAAAGACCATGTGGGTTAAGTCGAGACTTAGCTTTGTTGCATGTCGTGCAACGTGAAACGTAGCGCTCCACATCACGCCTCATTCGTGGCCAAAAGAAGTGAGCGGCCAGCACATCCTCTGTCTTTTTAACACCAAAATGTCCCATCAAACCACCTCCATGCGCTTCCTGCAACAACAAAAGACGAACGGAGCTAGCTGGAACACACAGCTTGTTAGCACGGTAGAGAAGGCCTTCACGCAGCAGAAATTTTTGCCACGTTCTTCCCTCTCTACAATTTTCAAAGGCATCTTTGAAGTCCAAATCAGTAGCATATAACCTCTTTATGGTTTCCAAACCAAAGATTTTATGAGAAAGTTGGGACAGCATGGTATAACGTCTAGATAAAGCATCGACAATCACATTGTCTTTCCCTTTCTTATGTTTAATGATGTAAGGAAATGATTCTATGAACTCAATCCATTTAGCATGACGTTTGTTCAGATTAGCTTGTCCTTTAAGATACTTCAAAGACTCATGATCTGAATGTATGACAAATTCTTTAGACCATAGGTAATGTTGCCAAGTTTGAAAGACACGCACTAAAGCATAAAGTTCTTTGTCATATGTAGAATAATTCAGCGAAGGCCCATGCAATTTTTCACTAAAGAAGGCAACAGGTTTACCTCCTTGAATTAGCACTCCTTGTAGTAAAAAGGTGAAGTAGTTGAATATAAGAAATTTATTGGAAACCCATATAAATAGTATGTAAGTATAAAGGTGGACACAAAAGTAGGAATCATATACACATGGTTAAAAGTGCATGCAAGCCACAACTCAACACACATAAAGTAACCACAACACATATAATGGTGAAAGAATTTCATAAATATGAATGTGTGGTTTGTATGAAGTAGAAGTGTGAACTATGTCTTATGATTGTTGTTTTTCTTTTGCTATGTGTGATGGTATGAAGTAGAACCTGTTCAAGAGCAAGTTAACCCTTTTCAAGATCAGGACTACCAATTTCAAGAGCAGCAAGAAGGAGGCAAGTGTCCTTGACCACTTTGATCCTATGCTAGGATGTGTAGATAGAATTATTTGCATTGTCAAATGAAATATGAAACCCATGCTAGGAAGTTTCCCTAGAATTGCATTACCTTGTTTCCTTGAAGCTTGGGTTGGGATTTATTTTGTCATGTCATTTATTTACATGCATATGCTTAGCCATGCTTAGTATGGGATATTTGGGATATGAGATCATCAGTTTATATTACCATACTCTTGAATGAGACATTGTGAGTTATGTAGAGGTAGGGATCGAGGCAAGTTGGATGTTTTGGTTGTGTGCTGGGTGCACGAGACTTGGGTTTGTGTTTAGTACTTGCCTGGATCCTAAGGACCGGTTCATGGAGCATGTAACCCGGCTTTACAGTGCCAACCACATGCTGAGATGGGGCAGCTTGGCCAATTAATTAGGTGTATCCCCGGCGTAGTATGGGTGTGTTGGATGGTGCGGGGAGTAGGTGTCAGCTGGACTACCATATGAACCGCAAGGCTCAAGAGGGGGCCACTGCAGCGGGGTTGGAGCCTCTTGTATGCTGTTAGGGGTGAAACCTCAGTGGGCCCACGCTCGTCGGGAATCCCTTTGTAAAGGCTTCGTAGTGATCTCCTGGCCGCACACCTGGGAAGTGTGAATGTGGATCGTAGCCACTGGCATAATGGAGGTTCTTTTAGTCCACCCGGCGACGGGGGATGAAATCACTACTTGTGGGTACAGTGGTACAAACTCTGCAGAGTCAAAACTGTCTTGACAGTCGTGCTCACGGTTAAGAGCGGCCTGGACTTATTCATGATTAGAGGATTGATGGTTTTGGAAGTTAAGCGGGGAGCTTAACATTTGGAAATGATGATTATGGTTATTGGATTATGATGATGGGATGCGAGATTGGGACCATGTCACCTGTGTAGTAATGTAGGTGCTTAATAAGCTAAGGTGATAGGTATTAATTGCGTAGTGCTTTAACCATGAGTTCAACCTCTCCTTGTTCTAGCCATGCATGATATAATTTTCCCACACTTGCTGAGTACCATTGGTAATCAACCTTGCATATTTGTTGGTTTATATTGCTGCTCAGGTCAAGATAATGAGGTGGTGTATAATGACCAAGATTTTGGACCCGAGGAAGGTTTTTAGGTTCATGAAGACCCCCGAGCAACGCCTGTGATGGAGCCCTAAAGAATAATATTCCGCTGCTAGTTTATTTACTTGTGATGAAGCATTAGTGTCCATTGAGACATTTGCGATGTAAGACTTATTTATATTCGACACCTGGCTTGTAATAAATGATGCTTCACTATTTGTCATCACATGTATGAGAAAATGATCCTGGCATACATGTGATATTCACTTGGTTGTTCTTCGGAAAAACCGGGTGTGACAGAGGTGGTATCAGAGCCAAGGTTGCCCGTAGGAACGTGGACCTAGGTAGAAATGGACGTATTTAAGGGCCCTATTTTCTTAAAAACTATTTTCCAAGGTGTGGGTGGAAAAGTGTTATTAAAGGAGTCATTTTCTTCATCTTACCCCAACTTTCATTCAAAATAGGATTTTTTTTTTGAGAATTTATCTAACCTAATTTTAAATTCTTTTGTTTTAGATGGTTCGCATGATTCGCACCGCTCGTAAGTCCACAGGAGGGAAAGTTCCCGTAGTTGCCCTTGCCGAAAGAGAGGAGAGTCGCCCCGTGACGTACCTTTCCTACGGATTGGCAGTAGGAGATTTGTTGCGCCGTCTTCGACGTATGCTCGAAGCCGCCAGCAATACGGGCAAGCTAATCATCCACTATAACTCCACCAGGACCATCCGTGAGAAGAGGGAAGAATGGAGTTCGGAGATGAGGATTATACACGAGAATCAGCTGCTTAAGATTCACCACTCTCCAGCTTGCCGAGCAACACAAGTTGACGCAGAGAGAGATGTCACCTGGGAGGCCATCACCTGCCAGAGTCACATCTATCGTCGCCACTTGGACAAAACTGAGTACATGTATGTCCTCCAACGTGAGAGTGGTACCACGGAGTACAAGTACCCACCGGTGCAGCAAGGGACTTCCCATGAGCACATGGACTTGTGCTTGGAGAATGCGGCCATGCTCAGCACTCGACTGCAGGAGTGTCAACAAGAGCTTCCGGATGTCCGAGACACCCTGAAGGAAACGGAGGCGTTGCTGCGAGCTTGCTTAAAGGCAAGAGAAAGAGGAGATGGGAATGAACTGTGTGTCACCGTGAGTGATCCATGGACTCCTGACTCCCCGGATCGCCGAGCAATCAGGCGTCGTCGCACTTCTCCACCAGCAGCCTCCCCACCCAAAGCAGAGTCAGAAGGTAGCCGAAATGAGGAGGAAGATCCCGAGGAGCCAGCTCAAGAGGACGAGTAGTGTAGAGTCTTTCCCCTAGCTAGCAAGAGGTCGAGTAGTCGAGTCGTTACGTAGTTAATGGTGTGATAATGCTTGGTGTGTGATGTGAGTTGTGGAAGCCATGAGCAATTGTCCACAGCCTCGTCTTCAGATTGTTTTGCTTTGGTGTGTGAAACCACAGGAAATAATAGTGCATTTATTTGGTGTGAGATATAAACCCTCGTAAAATTTTAACAAAGCCTTAACACCTCAAAGTACCAACAAATGAAAGTAGTGAGATGATACTAAATGGTATCAAATTAACATATGTTGATTCTGCCAGATGGCCGGAAGAGGAAAAGGACGTGCTGCCAACCCCGCCAACAACAATGATGAGGCATGCAACCCTCATCTTTCTGGAGGCCAGGACAGGGGTGGTCGCCGGGAAGAAGTTGATCCTCTCCACCAAATGCTGGAGAATCAAAATCAGCTTATCCAGAACTTGACTCAAGTGGTGGCCAACTTGCATCAAGTTCCACCTCCACAAGCTGCACCACGCCAACCAAGGTTGAGTGAGTTTCTAGGAACTCAACCTCCCAAGTTTGCAAGTGCTGCTGAACCTCTGGAGGCAGATGATTGGCTGAAGACCATTGAAAGTAAGATGAGGATAATACAATGCCAAGGGTATGAGAGGGTGTTGTTTGCCTCTCATCAATTGAATGGACCTGCTGCTGATTGGTGGACCGCCTATGTGGCTGCCCATCATGACCCTGAGAACATCACTTGGGAAGAGTTCAAGCGTAGCTTCCGCAACCACTACATCCCAAGAGGTGAACTCAAAAACAAGAGGAAAGAGTTTCTGGGACTGCAGCAGGGAAACATGACGGTGAGGGAATACCTCACTAAATTTACTCAACTATCCCGTTATGCTCCGCGAGACATAGAGACTGATGAGCAGAAACAAGATTGTTTCGTAGAAGGACTTACCGCAGAGATGCAGTGTGCCATGTCCTCCAATGAGTATGAAAGTTTTCAAAAGATGGTGGACAGAGTGTTTGTGGTGGAAAGGAAGCTAAAGGCCCTGGAAAATGAGAATAAGAGGAAGGCGGGGTGGTCACATCAGGCCTCAGGGAGCAATACCCGCCCACGTATGATGCAGCAACCTACGGGGCAGACGAGCCGTGCTGCGGTACCCTATTCAGCACCAAGAGGGTACAACCCAAACTACAGGCCACCCGCAGCACCTGCACAGCCGCCACGTCAGTTTGTGCAGCAGCCTCGCCCCGCATATCCACCTCGACCAGCAGTGCAAGGACCCCCGAACCAACCCCAAGACAACAAAGGCCAAGCACCTAAGGTTGGGGTGCAATGTTTTAGCTGCGGTGAAGTGGGGCACTATGCCCATAAGTGCCCAAAGAAGAAGCCTGCGCCGCCACAACAGCAGAATGTAGTGAGAGGACGGGTGAACCATGTCACTATGGAGGAAGCACAAGAGGCACCCGACGTGGTAGTTGGTAAGTTTCCTGCCAATTTACACCTTGCAACTCTGCTGTTTGATTCTGGTGCTACCCACTCGTTCATTGCTCAAGGGTTTGTTAAGAAGTATGACCTAGCAACCACACAAATGAACCATATGCTAGCTATAAACTCTCCAGGTGGAGAAATAAGGACAAGACAAGTGTGTCCCAAAGTGAGCCTAGACATTAATGGGGTAGTATTTACTGCTAACCTCATAGTGATAGATTCACAAGGGATAGATATTATTTTGGGTATGGATTGGTTGACCAAACATAAAGGAATCATCCATTGTTCGACCAGAACGGTGGAACTAACTCACCCCAATGGCACAAGAGTAAAGTTCCTAACGATACACGAGCCTATGAGGGACATTAAATTAAATCAAGTGGAGGTGAAAGTTGAGGAAATCAGGACTATCAGGGAATATCCAGATGTTTTTCCGGAGGAGTTGCCAGGTATGCCTCCCGACCGTGATGTGGAATTCGCGATTGAGCTAGTACCGGGAACAGCCCCGATATACAAGAGACCTTATCGAATGGACTCCAAGCAGCTAGAAGAGCTCAAGGATCATTTGAGAGAATTGACGGAGAAGGGGTATATTCGCCCTAGTTCCTCACCATGGGGAGCTCCGGTGATATTTGTGCCCAAGAAAGACGGAACCCAAAGGTTATGCGTGGATTACCGTGCCTTGAATGAGGTAACCATCAAGAACAAGTACCCATTGCCTCGCATTGAAGACTTGTTTGATCAGTTGAGGGGAGCTTGTGTGTTCTCGAAAATTGATCTCAGGTCGGGGTACCACCAACTCGAGATAAGGCAATCAGATATTCCCAAGACAGCTTTCGTATCTCGGTACGGACTGTATGAATACACTGTCATGCCTCTTGGGCTAACCAATGCCCCGGCATATTTCATGTACCTCATGAACAAGGTATTCATGGAATATCTGGACAAATTTGTGGTGGTTTTCATAGATGATATTCTCGTCTTCTCCAAAAATGAAGAAGAACATGAGAAACATCTAAGGTTGGTGTTACAGAGGCTGAGAGAACACCAACTATATGCCAAGTTGAGCAAGTGTGAGTTTTGGCTGAAGAGAGTTCCCTTTTTAGGACATATAATCTCGGAGGGAGGAATCTCCGTAGATCCCGCCAAAATCGAGGATATCCAGAAGTGGAAAACCCCTGAAAATGTCGGGGAAGTTCGAAGCTTTTTGGGCTTGGCTGGATACTATCGACGGTTTATTGAGGGATTCTCCAAGATATCGAGACCTCTCACCAAACTGTTGGAGAAGGGAATCACATTCACCTGGACGCCACAGTGCGAGACGAGCTTTCAAGAGCTAAAGAAGAGATTGACAACAGCCCCAGTGCTGGTTATGCCAGATATGCAGAAGAATTTCACAGTGTACTGCGATGCCTCTGGAAATGGGTTGGGATGTGTTCTCATGCAAGAAGGACATGTCGTGGCTTATGCATCCCGGCAGCTTCGGAAGCACGAGAAGAACTATCCTACACATGACCTAGAACTAGCTGCAGTGGTACACACGTTGAAAATTTGGTGGCACTATTTGATGGGGAAGAGGACAGAGATATATACGGATCATAAGAGTTTGAAGTACATATTCACACAGCCAGATCTCAATCTCCGACAAAGGAGATGGTTAGAGCTAATCAATGACTTTGATGTGGGCATCAACTATCATCCTGGGAGTACGAAGATGTACCAGGACCTCAAGAGCAGGTATTGGTGGTATGGCATGAAGCGAGATGTCGCGGAACATGTTGCCCTATGTGACACATGTCAGTTGGTGAAAGTTGAACATCAACGACCCGCGGGATTGCTGCAACCACTCAAAGTGCCTGAATGGAAATGGGAAGAAATCAGCATGGATTTTGTCGTGGGATTGCCTAGGACCCAATCCGGGTATGATTCAATATGGGTCATTATTGATAGGCTAACCAAGGTAGCTCATTTCATCCCTGTGAAAGAAAGCTACAGCGGATCCAAATTGGCAGAATTGTACATGTCAAGGATCGTGTGTTACCATGGAGTGCCAAAGAAGATTGTGTCGGATCGAGGGACACAGTTCACCTCGAGGTTTTGGCAAAAGTTGCATGAAACCATGGGAACCCGTCTGAACTTCAGTTCTGCCTATCATCCCCAAACTGACGGGCAGACGGAGAGAACCAATCAGATCCTTGAAGATATGTTAAGGGCATGTGCACTCAAAAACAATAGGAGTTGGGACAAGAACTTACCGTATGCGGAGTTTTCCTATAACAACAGTTATCAAGCTAGTATGAAGATGTCACCGTTTGAAGCTTTGTATGGAAGGAAGTGCAGAACTCCCCTATTTGGAACCAAACAGGAGAAAGTAAAGTGTTTGGTCCAGAAGTGCTACAAGAAGCTGAAGCGAAGGTGAGGGAGATTCGCAACAACTTGAGGATAGCACAAACACGCCAGAAGAGTTATGCTGATGTACGAAGAAGAGAACTCGTTTTCAACGTGGGAGACTATGTTTATCTCAAGGTGTCCCCTATTAGAGGACTTCGTCGGTTCAAGGTGAAAGGGAAGTTGTCACCTCGATACATCGGACCCTTTCAAGTTTTGGAAAGAAAAGGCGAAGTGGCGTACCAACTAGAGTTACCGGTTCATGTAAATTCATTTAAAAATCAAGTTTTGGAATTGAGAGCTAGCCCCGGAAACTTCAGATCTAGCCCCTGGAACTCCAGAAAATCATGTAAATTCATTTAAAAATTAGTTTTAACCCCTGAACTTAATAGAAATTAGGAAAAACACCTCTGATAAGTGCAGCTAGACCCCTGGAAATTATGAAAATAATATTATAGACCCTGTAATGGGGTGAGTTCATTATTTTAGCCCTATTTAGTATTTAATTTAGAAAATTGAATATGTAATTAGTGGTTAAAAATTAAAAAGGGGGACAAACATAATTGTCAAAATTAATTACAAACTTTCTCGGTACTTAGGAAACTTTGGAGTGAGATAAAAATATATTTTTGGGCTGAAATAAATCTGTTTTATCTATTATTCACATTTATTAGTATAGGGACACATTTTTTAAGTAAAGGATAGTTATAGAAAAATAGGGAAAATAATTATGAAATAGTTTACATCAGAGGCCAAGGTCAAAATATGATTTTAAATTATTTGGGACCAGAACCTAATCTGTTTAGGTGATGTGTATTACTAATTTAATAATAAAATACACAATTATGCATAGGAATATAAATCTGAAAATATAGCAACTAGCAAATGATAAATGGAGTTTCTAAAATCCAAAGAAGTCAGTTTAGGGTTGATAGAAGTTATGAAAGCACATATGGGGAAGAATAATACTTTTCATACACACTTTGTAGTAAAAAGGTGAAGTAGTTGAATATAAGAAATTTATTGGAAACCCATATAAATAGTATGTAAGTATAAAGGTGGACACAAAAGTAGGAATCATATACACATGGTTAAAAGTGCATGCAAGCCACAACTCAACACACATAAAGTAACCACAACACATATAATGGTGAAAGAATTTCATAAATATGAATGTGTGGTTTGTATGAAGTAGAAGTGTGAACTATGTCTTATGATTGTTGTTTTTCTTTTGCTATGTGTGATGGTATGAAGTAGAACCTGTTCAAGAGCAAGTTAACCCTTTTCAAGATCAGGACTACCAATTTCAAGAGCAGCAAGAAGGAGGCAAGTGTCCTTGACCACTTTGATCCTATGCTAGGATGTGTAGATAGAATTATTTGCATTGTCAAATGAAATATGAAACCCATGCTAGGAAGTTTCCCTAGAATTGCATTACCTTGTTTCCTTGAAGCTTGGGTTGGGATTTATTTTGTCATGTCATTTATTTACATGCATATGCTTAGCCATGCTTAGTATGGGATATTTGGGATATGAGATCATCAGTTTATATTACCATACTCTTGAATGAGACATTGTGAGTTATGTAGAGGTAGGGATCGAGGCAAGTTGGATGTTTTGGTTGTGTGCTGGGTGCACGAGACTTGGGTTTGTGTTTAGTACTTGCCTGGATCCTAAGGACCGGTTCATGGAGCATGTAACCCGGCTTTACAGTGCCAACCACATGCTGAGATGGGGCAGCTTGGCCAATTAATTAGGTGTATCCCCGGCGTAGTATGGGTGTGTTGGATGGTGCGGGGAGTAGGTGTCAGCTGGACTACCATATGAACCGCAAGGCTCAAGAGGGGGCCACTGCAGCGGGGTTGGAGCCTCTTGTATGCTGTTAGGGGTGAAACCTCAGTGGGCCCACGCTCGTCGGGAATCCCTTTGTAAAGGCTTCGTAGTGATCTCCTGGCCGCACACCTGGGAAGTGTGAATGTGGATCGTAGCCACTGGCATAATGGAGGTTCTTTTAGTCCACCCAGCGACGGGGGATGAAATCACTACTTGTGGGTACAGTGGTACAAACTCTGCAGAGTCAAAACTGTCTTGACAGCCGTGCTCACGGTTAAGAGCGGCCTGGACTTATTCATGATTAGAGGATTGATGGTTTTGGAAGTTAAGCGGGGAGCTTAACATTTGGAAATGATGATTATGGTTATTGGATTATGATGATGGGATGCGAGATTGGGACCATGTCACCTGTGTAGTAATGTAGGTGCTTAATAAGCTAAGGTGATAGGTATTAATTGCGTAGTGCTTTAACCATGAGTTCAACCTCTCCTTGTTCTAGCCATGCATGATATAATTTTCCCACACTTGCTGAGTACCATTGGTACTCAACCTTGCATATTTGTTGGTTTATATTGCTGCTCAGGTCAAGATAATGAGGTGGTGTATAATGACCAAGATTTTGGACCCGAGGAAGGTTTTTAGGTTCATGAAGACCCCCGGGCAACGCCTGTGATGGAGCCCTAAAGAATAATATTCCGCTGCTAGTTTATTTACTTGTGATGAAGCATTAGTGTCCATTGAGACATTTGCGATGTAAGACTTATTTATATTCGACACCTGGCTTGTAATAAATGATGCTTCACTATTTGTCATCACATGTATGAGAAAATGATCCTGGCATACATGTGATATTCACTTGGTTGTTCTTCGGAAAAACCGGGTGTGACATAGTCCACCTTAATGCCCTGCGAAGTAACAACATACCAAAGAAAAGACACACGATCGGTGCAAAAGGTGCACTTCTCAAGGTTACCATATAAACGTGCATCGCGCAAGACATTAAAAACAGCACGCAAATGTTTAAGATGCTCATCATATGATTTGATGTAAATAAGGATATCATCAAAGTAAACAACCATAAATTTACCAATGAAAGCACGTAAAACCTCATTCATCAACCTCATGAAAGTGTTGGGCGCATTAGTTAAACCAAATGGCATGACTAACCATTCATAAAGTCTGAATTTAGTTTTAAAAGCAGTTTTTCATTCATCACCTAAAGCCATACGAATCTGATGATACCCACTACGCAAATCAATCTTGGAGAAAGTAACAGAACCACTAAACTCATCAAGCATGTCATCCAATCTAGGAATAGGATAGCGATAACGAATGGTAATGTTATTGATGGCTCTACAATCAACACACATGCGCCAAGTGCCATCTTTTTTTGGAACCAAAAGAACAGGAACAGAATAAGGACTAAGGCTCTAACGAATGTACCCGCGGTCCAGAAGATCTTGGACTTGTCGCTGAATTTCCTTAGTCTCGTCAGGGTTGGTCCTGTAGGCAGCACGGTTTGGCAAGCTCGCCCCTGGAACCAAATCAATCTTGTGCTCAATGCCTCGCACAGGTGGTAATCCAGGGGGTATCGCTAATGGAAAAACATCCATATATTCCTGCAAAGGTTAGCAACAGCAGGTGACAATACAATGGATGTATCCTCAATGGAATATAAAGCATGTTTGCACACTAAAGCATAGAAAGTTCCATTAGAGGCATATAAATCATCAAGATCAGATTTAGTTGCAAGCAAAATAGGATTTTTCAACTTAATAGGTTGCTGAATTTCAGAATTGAAAACACCCTTTTGCTTAGCATTATTCTTTTTCTCCTGCTCAAATTGTAAAATTTCAGTGGGACTCATAGGAAGCAACACAATTTTCTTACCCTTATGCATGAGAGCATACTTATTAGATCGACCATGGTGAATAGCATCAGTATCAAACTCCCAAGGACGTCCCAACAAAAGAGAACAAGCATCCATAGGTACCACATCAAAATCAGCAAAATCATGATAAGAACCAATGGAAAAATGTATACTTGCTGTTTGTGTTACCTTAACCTTACCATTGTTGTTAAACCATTGAATGTGATAAGGGTGGGGATGCTCCCGTGTGGTCAAGCCAAGCTTCTTGACCACCTCAACATTCACCAAATTGTTGCAGCTACCACCATCAATGATGGTATGTACACGGCAGTCCTTGACGATGAGAAACATGTTGAAAAGGTTGTGACGTTGGTGGTTGTCTTCCTCTCAAACTGTGGCACTCAAAACTCGCTGCACAATCAAAGTCTTATAGTTGTTTGTCGCAGATGTACCAAGAACATCCTCAGCACCATCATCCGAACCTGAAATGTTAGTTGCAATAATATTTTCATCTTCAATATCAGAAGCACTAACATACCCACCATCAGCAGTGGCAATGATCGCCCGTTTGCTGGGGCAATCTCGTTGCATATGGCCAAGTCCCTGGCAGCGGTGGCACTTGATGTCAGAGCTGCGACTTGTCGAAGTGTTGGGTGCGGCCGACTTTGCTGCAACACCTGGAGGCATCTGGGACTTACTGTTATCTTGTCCCCGTGATGTAGAAGGTGTGATGCTGTTGCGTACAACACCCATGGAGGGTGGTGTAGAAGCACGTACGCTCGAGGAGGGCGCTGCTTTGGATGGCAGCGGAAATTGTCGTGGCGTGAAGGTGTTGTTCCGCCGCTGCTGTTGGCGACCCTGCACTTCTTTTTCTGCTAACATAGCAAGTTGAAATAAACGTTGAATAGAATGATATTCCTTGTAGTCAACTATGTCCTGGATCTCACGCCGCAAGCCCCCATAAAACCTAACAATTTGGTCTTCCTGATCCTCAACTACCCCCACAACGAAGCATACCTTTCTGCAACTCTTGGTAGTACTCTTGGACGGTCATGTCACCATGATCAAGGCGTTGCAATTTCTTAAGAAGATCACGTCTATATGAAGGAGGAACAAACCTAGCGCGCATCTCTTCTTTTAACGCAGCCCATGTCTGTGGTGCATTACGTGTATTGACAAGTTCATTCCACCAAATTATAGCAAAATCTTTAAACTCACTAGTGGCTTGTCTAACTCTATGTCGCTCAGAAACAAGATGAGAGCTAAATTTTTGTTCTACCGTCATCTCCCAATCCAAGTAAGTCTCAGCACCATAAGATCCATAAAATGTTGGAATAGAAAACATAATCTTAGCATAAGGATCATTATCTTGTTCAGGAGCATGAGGACGAGGTCTACCTCCCATACCTTGACGATTTCGTCGAGGGCGACGGCGCTGCTGTGCATCTACCTCATCGTTATTGGAGTCATCCTCTGTGTCGTAGTGAGCATGTGCATCACCATCAAGGATGATAGAGGGTGTAGCTTGTTGGGGAATACGAGTCTCCATCTCATCCAACCGTGTGGTCAGACCAGCAACACTTGTATGGAGCCTCTGAAAGGTGGTTGTTGTAGTGGTCTGGTAATTGTTGAAAGATTCGGTCATTGCCCACATCATGTCCCTTAGTTCCATATGGGACACGCACTCATCATCATCCGGAGGTGTAGAACCAGAGATCTTATCCATAGGCTTCTTTCCTGTCATTGTTAGTACAAAACAGAAACGAAGACAAAAAAGATCGTGAAGAACTCTATTACTACGCTCTCCGAAGTGGGTGGAAAATCGATCAGTAAGATGTGTCTTACCCCGCTCTTACAAGTTTCTTACCAGCACTGCAGGGGGCCAACGGTGACCGGTGTGAAGCAAGCAGAGAGTGGGTGTGATTGCAAAGGTTACCTGTTCTGCTCGAGAGAAGGTGGAGCTTGGAAGGCTCAAATGCAGTATATGTATGTGGCACACAAGTTAGTAACAGATAGCAATGTTGAATAAGTGTCCAAAGAATTTCACCTAGTTGCTGGCCTAAGAATGTATTAGAACAGTTGTGGCAACAAGTAAGGACAAGGATGAATGATGATGAACAACAAGGATAATATCAGCAAGTATCCAGCACTCATACAGAAATAGCACAACTAGAAAACCCCTTAGCCTCCTGTTTTTGTCTTGAAGCACTAGTAGAAATCAAAATCTTTTTTTCTCTTTATTTTTTTGATATTTTTTTCTCAACCACGGGCACAAGAATAGAAACAGCACCAAGTATTAGCTCAAACCGATGAAAGATGAGATCGGCACAAATTCAGGAGCGATTGAAAAAACTGGTGCTGGAACTTCGGAGTTCGAAACGAGGACCTTCTTAATTTTTTTTTGAAAACGCCGTGACCGGCGTAGCTGGTGTATCGTATGTGGACTTTTTCGAGACCTTTCTGGGAAAAAATGCGCCTCAATCGGAGTTACGAGCGAAAAGTTATGCCCGTTTTAAGGAGGATACCCCGAATCAGGTTTTGGTGGTGGTGGAAACTGCAACAGAAACGAATCGGTGGATGGAATTTTTTGTAGATTAGTTTTTTTAGATGGCAGCGGATGGAAGAAACAAAACTGAACCAAAACAAATCTAAACCAGCAACCAGACTCAACCTAGGACACGAACTCAGAACTACGGCCTCCGAAACTAAATTGTGCAAAAGGTTGAGCGGGGTTTGTAGGTCAGGGAAACTAAATTTTTTTGTGGCTTTTTGTGGACAATAGGACTGAAACAAAATAAATCTAAAGGGCACACAAGTATACCTCACAGTGAGCCTGGAAATCTGATACCAATTGATAGGAGGATGAGTCCCGATCTTCCGAGAGGTAGGGTAAACTTGATTGGGTGGAGATCTCGACGTTGATGATCCAAGGCTCCGAACGAACGAAATCCCGCAATCACTACACCACTGCTCCGTTGGTTATCACCTGTGTCACACGAATGACCTCGCCACGAAGGCTTATCCCTACAAGCACAATCAAGAACACAAGCAAGAACAGAGAAGTTGCAATCAAAATTGAATTGATCACGAATTTGGGGTCTCACAACCGATGATCGGTGACACTGTTCAATGACAAATTGTAACTAAGCAAAACCCGCCCATAATGTGGTGACGGCTGCTGTATAAAAAGGAGTTTAGGGGCGTGCAAGACCCCTGGATGCAACCCTAATGGGCTTCCACACGATACACGGGCCAGCAGCCCAAAAGGCGGTGGCGCAGCACCGGACAGATTCTGGATGCCCACTTGTTTCGCTGATTCCCGTCAACTTAGAAGGAATTTTTAGGTGGGGCTGGTTCCATTGGAAGCTTTATAAAATCACGGTTCCAACCATATATAGAACGTCCAAATCCGACTCCGTATGTGTCCGGGACGTCAGTTTTGGTGAAGGCAGCTCCTCGAACCCGAGGTGGAGTCGAAGTCGAGTTGTACTTAGGCTCCTCCTTGGTGTGCACGTCCTATCTCCTCCTCCTTGACTCCTTGGACAGCCCTTGCTGGTCCTCTCTATTGTTCCTAATCAATAAAACATGCATGAAAACAAGCGTAAGTTCTGAAAAACAATTGATAAGGTTAGAACGTACCTGGAGATCCAATTGTCGTGCACGTGCTCTAGTGATCGGTCCTTGCATTGTATGCAAAGGAGAGATGTCCTCATCAGAAGGAGACATTTTTGCAATATTACAACCATCCACAAACTTGTCACGTAAATGGCATTTGAGTAGATTTAGTCGCAAGGTATTGTATCTCATGAGCTTGTTCAACTACGGGACGGTCTTTGACCATCGTGTAGTCATAAAAATTTTCCATGATATACAGCTCATCGCCTACATCTGTTGCACCATACTTAGCATTAAGTGCATCCCAGAGCTCTTTCCCATCTGTAATTGTTAGATAAACGTCACAGAGTTTATTGTCAAGAGCACTTAAGATACATTCTCGCAGGGCAGAATCAGTTTCATCGAACTTCGTCTGTTGTTCAACAAACAAAGGACCTTGAGGCCTGCCCTCAGTTACCCAGAAGATCTTAAGTGATTAAAGCCAGAGCGTGGCCTTGACTTGCCACCTCTTGAAGTGCACCCCAGAAAATTTCTTCGGCCTCGGCGCATTGGCTAAAGTCATCATGTTCAACTCAAGAAATTGCCTAGATAAGGGTTTGGATTGTTAGATGAAATCGACAATTTCATGAGAAAAATCTGGAAAAGTCATGATCGAAACAACAGCGATAAATATTGGCATAGGATTTGAGCGAGAAAATCGCACGTACCGATCTGTTGTCAGAGGAACCACCGAAGTTGTTGTCACAGGCGTGAGAAGTCACTGTAGGCGTCGGTGACGACGTTGGGCAGCAGCCCCCGATCTCGGCGGTAGGAGACCCGTGATGAAGAACGCGAGCAGTCACGCAAAGCACTTCCCAAAAACCTTATTTGCCCTATCTCGGTGCAGGATCACATGGGCGAGAGGTTCCGGAGAACTATTCTCCCGATCGTCGGTGCACGCGGGCGCTCGGGATGGAGTAGCCTACGATGGTGGCGCAAGGAAGAGAACGTAAATGGACGGGATCATGGGATGCCTTCTCCCACCGCGCACGTCCGCTATTTATAGAGTCCTCGAGAGGCGGTTCGGTTCTGATATGGATCCTCGAGATGCGGTTCAGTTTTGATCCGCGTCCCTGAGATGCGATTCGGTTGTTGTAGACGCGTCCGTCTCCAACTTGGACTCGACCTAACTCAAAAGCCCAAAATTTGGAGGCCCAAAATCCGAAAGCACAATTTAATTTTCTGTAGCAAAAATAAAAACTGGGTTCGGCTCGAATTCACACGAACACGCGCGCATGTGTGCGAGGCGGGGCAGGCAAGGAGGAGGAGCGCGTGTGGTCCACTCCTCTTCTCACTCACTTAAGGAGTGGAATAACAAACTCTCTTATATATGAGGATTTCACCCTTTCAACTTTCCATGTAGCACTAAACAATTAGTCACTACTCTCTCTTGCACTGATGAGCATTTAAAATTTATTTGGAATTATTCCAGAATTATTGTTAATGGGCCTAGCCCAAATTTCAACAGAGTACGGACCTTATCTTACAAAATGGTTTTTAACAGGTGAAGGGATCAAGAAATGGATCAATCGTCCACCAAAAAAGACCAGCACCCGAGTTTTTTTTCCTGTGTCTATTTCCTATTCAAAATGAAACAGAGAACCAACAATCCTAGGCTGTAAACTTTGCTGCAATCCCTGTTCCTGTTACACTTTGTATGAATTTACATTATGTTAGTATACAGTGCTGTCAGATCTCCACCTCATTATCTTACTTCGTCGTCTTTGAGAACTGTGAAGTGGAATTCAATCTGTAGCCGCCGGTGCGGCGCGCCACCGTCGGCGCCCTTCTTCTCCATCTCCAGCTCCTCTCTGAGAGGGATGGCCGCCAAGAACCTCTTTATGAACTCTCGGCAGCACTCCTTCCCGGTGACGATCGCCTCCTCCTTGTCCGCCGTCGAAAGCGATTGCGTCTCCGACGTGCCGTCGAACCTGAGCATGTAGGCCTTGTCGCAGCCTTCGAACAGCCTCTCGCCGAGCGTGTCGATCACGTAGTAACAATCGCTCTCCACCTTGAGTAGGAAGAAGTGGTCGTTCCAGCTCACGATGTACACGTCCGCGCCGCCGGGCTCGCGGCTGCCGCCGCTGATCTCGCGCCAGATGTCGTCGAACGACATGGCGCCGGACAGGGACGCGAAGCTCTCCGGCTGGAAGAAGCCTACGAAGGTCTTGTCGTGCTGCACGGCGATAGGCCTCGTCCTCGCGGCGAGGACGGTCTCCAGGTCGAAGTGACGGTCCGGGAACTGCGCCATGTGCGCCCCGTCGTCGCAGAGCTTCCTCCACTCCGACGAGCCGTCCCTGATGAGCGCATCCAGCTCCGGCCGGGTGGGCACCCTCGGGTGGTTGGCGTGGAGCGACGCGGCGAGCACCGCCACGAGCGCCGTGCACGCGCTCTCCCCGCCGGCGCTGTCGTCCCGCTGGTCGATGGACGCGAAGAAGACCGGGGTCTTGAGCTTCGTCTCCGCGTCCCTGCTCGTGAACTCGCGTGTCTCCCAGGTACCGGCCGGATCATCATCCTACGAGAGATCGCCGTCACACACCACTGATGCTGCCGTCACAACTGCAAATGCATATGATCAGGAACACTACGTTTCGTATCACAAGCTCACCATGCACTTCAGTTCTTGGGAGAGCGACTCAGTGCTCCTCTTGTCGAAGTCCCTGCTCCTCCTCATCCATGGAAGGAACCGGGGCTTTGAAGTCAGGTCTGGCTCCGGGCTGGTGCCGCCGCTTGAGCTGGCACTGCTGACACTAAATGTGCTGCTGCTGAAACTGCTCAAGCTGCTGCTGTCGGAGTTCCTTTTGCTACCATATACAGCCGCTCTGCCTTCCTTTTCAGACAGATCCAGCAGCTGCTTCAGATCAAAAACATCAGCATAAGTGACTTCCTCCGAGCTCTTCCGGTGACCACGCATTGTTGGCGGCAGGTTCGCTCTTGGCTTCTCCCTAAACGAGACCGTTCTTTGAATGTCTGAGGGCATGTTCACATCCACTAGTTCCACATTAACCTGCGTCATTAACCAAGCAGTAACTTCGTCACTATACTAGTTAATTCAGCAATCACTTAACCCTAAAACAAAATCAGAAATCACTAGTCATTCTTCTTCTTTGGTGAACATGCTTAAGTTTTCTGCGTAACAAATTTACAGACGGTCGCAGGATTCTATCAGGGGCAGCGATCCCGAGGGCCGGAGGACCTCGGCTACATAGGTCGTAGCCGCTATCCGTGATGGCTGGCCGGGTTATACCCCCTTGCCGCCGTTCTTCGCCGGTGGGTTATTCCCCCTGCCGCCGGCTTGGTAGAAGAGGAGAGGGAATAGATGGTAATATCTTTCTTATTCCCCAAGTGTTTGATTGCCTATCTATAGCCTCCGGCTCAACCAAAAGGAGTAACAAACTCCACTAATTATTGATTACCAAAAATAGCTAAAGTATCTTCTACTTTCCCTCCTAGCCACGGTTGGAGATCGTGGTCTGCGTGCTTGCCGCGCGCGCAGCAGCGCGTTCGTTGGCTTGGCGCACGTCACGGGCCCTATGGCGCCTGGTGTAAACTTGTTTGAACATGACATCTCCCTCCCCGTCGAGGGCCAGCTCGTCCTCGAGCTGGAATTGGGGAAACTTTGCGCAGAAAGGCGCGACGTCTTCCCAGGTCGCTGAAGCTGCCGACGTGCCTTTCCACTGGATGAGCACCTGATATACGCCGCGAGCCAGTCGGTACCGCACCGCGCGTTCAGGTTCTGGGCTAATGGCGCCATGATGCATGAGCGGCAATGGTGGAGGCACTGCTGGTGGCGACCCCTGGAACTTCTTGAGTAGTCCCACATGGAACACATTGTGGATTCGGGCGCGGGGTGGAAGCTCCAGCTGGACGGCGACCTCGTTGATGAGTTCGACGACGCGGTACGGCCCGACGAAGCGTGGCTTCAGTTTGCCGCCCACAGCCTGAGGAAGAGATGACGCCGCGCGCTGCCGTAGTCGAAGCAGCGCCCAATCACCGACCTGATAGGTGACCACACGGTGCGTACGATCGTAGTGGCGCTTCTGGTACTCCTGTGCCTGCTCCAGGCGGTGACGGATGTCGGCCAGGAACTCCGCTCGCTCCTCCATGCTCTTGGCGACGGCCGGCACCCTGGTGTCCCCGGGTTCATAGGACCGGATGGAGGGAGGATCACGCCCATAGACCACGCGGAAGGGGGTGTCCCGCAGGGACGTCTGGTACGCCGTGTTGAAGAGGAACTCCGCCCAGGGAAGCCACCGGAGCCACTCGCGCGGCCTGTCTCCTGTCAAGCACCGCAGGTACATGAGGATGACGCGGTTGGCCGACTCGGACTGCCCGTCGGACTGGGGGTGAAACGCCGTGGTCATCTGCAGCTTGGTTCCCATCAGCTGCATCAACTCCTGCCAGAACGTCGACGTGAACACCATGTCCCAGTCGGAGACCATGGACTGTGGAATCCCGTGGAAGCGGACAATGTCGTTGAAGAAGGCCTGAGCGACAGATTCAGCGGAGTACGGGTGTGCCAGTGGGATGAAATGGCAGTACTTGCTGAACCGATCCACCACAGTGAGGATCACTGACTTGCCGCGGACCCGTGGTAGCGCCTCCACAAAGTCTAGCGCGACATCAGTCCACACGCCCTGGGGCGTCGGCAGCGGAAGAAGGAGACCCGCCGGGTGCAGGTGCTCGGACTTGTAGCGTTGGCAGACTTCACACATACGCACGCGTTCCTGCACAACTTGTTTCATGTTATGAAAATGGAAGTCACGGCGCAGCCTGTGGAGCGTCCGCTGTACGCCTTCGTGTCCGTCCTCATGGATGGCCCCTACGATCTCTTGGAGCAGCGGGGAGTCGGCTGGAATGTACAGCCGCCCGGAAAATTGCACCAGGCCGTCCACCAGCGCCCAGGGAGCCAGTCGGGTGCCCGCCGTGATCTCACCTCGGAGTGCGACAAGGGCTGGGTCGTCCAGCTGGGCCTGCCGGAGTTTGTCGATGAAGTCGAAGCGCAGAGCAGAGAGGGCAAGGAGCTCTCCCTCCACGGTGTCGCGCCGGGACAGCGCGTCAGCGACGGCGTTCGTCGCGCCCGGCTTGTACTCAACGGAGAAGTCGAAGCCCAGCAACTTGCCAACCCAATGGTGCTGTGGAATGGTGGCCAAGCGCTGGTCCAGCAGATACTTCAAGCTGTAGTGATCCGTCTTGACGGTGAAGCGGCGCCCCCAGAGGTATGGCCGCCAGTGGCGCACCGCCTGGACCAAGCCAATGAGCTCACACTCGTAGGCTGCCAGGGCGTGATGTCGAGGCGCCACCGGCCGACTGAAGAAGGCGATTGGATGCCCCTCCTGGACGAGGACAGCTCCAAACCCATGGGACGACGCATCGCACTCGACGATAAAGGGCTTGTTGAAATCCGGCATAGCGAGCACCGACGCCGAGGTGACCTCCTCCTTGAGGGCGAGGAAAGCTGAGGCAGCCTCAGGACCCCACGCGAAGCCCTCCTTCTTGAGCAGCGCGGTGAGTGGCGCGGCGATGGAGCCGTAGTTGTGGATGAACTTGCGGTAGTATCCCGCGAGCCCGAGGAAGCCATGCACCGCCCGCGCCGAGCGGGGTTCCGGCCAGTCGTGAATGGCCTGCACCTTGGCGGAGTCCATGGCCACCCCTGCCTCCGAGATCGTGTGGCCGAGGTAGGCGACTGAGGAGACCCCGAACACGCACTTGGAGCGCTTGACGAAGAGGGTGTGTCGACGAAGCTCGCTAAGGACAGCTCGAAGGTGACGCAGGTGGTCGGCCCATGACTTGCTGTAGATCAAGATGTCGTCAAAGAAAACAAGTACAAACCGGCGAAGGAACGGGAGCAAGACGTCGTTCATGAGCGCCTGAAATGTGGCCGGGGCGTTGCAGAGGCCGAACGGCATCACCAGGAATTCATAGAGGTCGTCGTGTGTACGAAACGCCGTCTTGTGAACATCCTCCGGCCTCATGCGCACTTGGTGGTACCCCGAGCGCAAGTCCAGTTTGGTGAAGTACTTGGCGCCATGGAGCTCATCCAAGAGCTCGTCGACGACGGGGATCGGGAACGCGTCCTTGACCGTCACCGCGTTGAGGGCGCGGTAGTCGACGCAGAAACGCCACGAGGCATCCGGCTTCTTGACGAGAAGGACCGGCGAGGAGAATGCGGAGTCGCTGCGCTGGACAATGCCGTTCATGAGCATGTTCTCGCACTGCTTCTCCAGCTCTGTCTTGTGGGCGGCCGGATATCTGTAGGGCCGCACTGCCACCGGCGTGGTGTCCGGCTTCAGGATGATGCGGTGCGTCTGACCATGCGCAGGCGGCAGGCCCGTCGGCTCGGCGAACACGTCGGCGAAGGATGCAAGCAGCTCGTCGAGGAGGGGTTCCGTCACCGAGGCAGAGTGGATGTGCGGCGGTGTCGGCGACGCGACGCTGCGCCAGCAGACCTGCTGGTCCTCCATCGTGAACTCCATGGTCCAAGCGGCCACGTTCCAGATAATCTTACCCAATGTAGCCAGCCATTGTGTGCCGAGCACCAGGTCATAGCCGGCCAGCGACATGATGTACAAGTCAACCACGAACCGTCGGTTGTCGATGACGACGGGCGCCTGGCGCAGAACGCCTGGGCAGGTGATCCGTTCGCCGTTGGCCACGGTCGCTGTTAGTCGAGGCCGAGGCGCGACAGGCAGGCCGGCCCGCTGTGCTGCCGCCTCGCCGATGAAGCAGTGGGTGGAGCCCGTGTCGATGAGGGCGATCAACGTGGCCGCGCCCACCTGTACCTCAAGTTGGAGAGTACCGCACACTGGAACGCCGGCGACGGCGTGGAGGGAATAGACGGGTGCCTCCTCCACGGGCTCGTCCTCGGCCAGTTCGACGCCGGCGATGTAGAAGATGCGGCGGCAGACTCTGTTGTGGCCGCGTGAGTATGGCTCGTTGCAATTATAGCAGAGGCCGAGGCGGCGCCGTTCCGCCTACTCCTCCGTCGAGAGGCGCTTGCTCCCGCCGCGTTGTTGTGGTGGCGCCGGCAGTGCCAGGGGCGGCGCCTGGGGTGCGGGCAGCGTCTGAACCGCAGGCGCCGGTTGAGCGGTTGTAGGGAGGACCGCCAGGACGCCTGGACGCGGCGCGAGCGGTGGTCCGAGCGCGCGCGGCGCAGCCCTGCCGTGGGCGGAGTTGAGACGGTCCAGGTCGACCAGTTCCAACGCCCGTGCCAGGCTCATGGCCGCCGCGAGGGACTCCGGGCCGTGGATGCGCACCTGGTGGCTGAGCGGTGGCAACAACCCGCCGGTGTAGAGTTGCACCCGTTGGCCTTCCTGGAGCCGGCCAGCGCGAGGAAGAAGCGCCTGGAAGCGATTGGAGTATTCCTCGACCGTCCCCGTGCGGCGGCACTCGGTGAGCTCGAACAAGGGGGCGGATCGCAGCGCCGGACCGAAACGCAGGTTCAAAAGTTCCTTGAAACGCCCCCATGGCGGCATGCCCTCGTCCTCCTGGAGCTGGACGAACCAGAGTTGAGCCACATCTTCCAGGTTGTACGACGCCATCCACACTTTCTCCTCTGGCATGGTGCGTTGCTGGCGGAAATACGATTCGCACCGATTGATGAAAATCAGTGGGTCGTACTTGCCGTCGTAGCGCGGAAAGTCCATCTTCTGGAACCGCGGGGGGCGATCCGTGTGGTGTTGGCCGTCGCGGTTGGTGCTAGAGTCGGTCGACGAGCCGACCTTTTCCTTCATGCCCGCCATGTCGGTCTGCATCTTTGACATCTCAGTGGTTAGGGACTTGAGCATCTTCATCACATCGGCCATGGTGGGTTGATCGTCATCACCCATGACTGACGGTGCGAGCGTTGCCGTGGCCGTCGAGGGGGGGAATGGAGGCGGCGGCTGGGATGGTGGTGGGGCTGCGGTGGAAGTCTGGATGGAGGTGGTGGAAGAGGATCGACGAGACTGAGATACCAGGTTGTCAAGGGCAGCGATCCCGAGGGCCGGAGGACCTCGGCTACGTAGGTCGTAGCCGCTATCCGTGATGGTTGGCCGGGTTATACCCCCTTGCCGTCGTTCTTCGCCGGTGGGTTATCCCCCCTGCCGCCGGCTTGGTAGAAGAGGAGAGGGAATAGATGGTAATATCTTTCTTATTCCCCAAGTGTTTGATTACATGCCTATCTATAGCATCCGGCTCAACCAAAAGGGGTAACAAACTCCACTAATTATTGATTACCAAAAATAGCTAAAGTATCTTCTACTTTCCCTCCTAGCCACGGTTGGAGATCGTGGTCTGCGTGCTTGCCGCGCGCGCAGCAGCGCGTTCGTTGGCTCGGCGCACGTCACGGGCCCTATGGCGCCTGGTGTAAACTTGTTTGAACATGACAGATTCGAACACGCGAGCACTAGTCACATTCACAATCCAAATTCAAAATAATTCCACGGGGAATGTAAATGGCTAACAATTGAAATAGAAGGGTGGAGGGAAGGAGAAGATTTTGCTTACATAAAGCATGGCATCACTTGCCCATCCATCTTTCCTCACCCTGATGGGGACAACCACCAGATGCTGCTGTTGCTGTTGCAGTTCCATCTCCCAGCAGCATTCCTCCAGGCTTATCATGGCTGTCCCGATCTCCTCAAGCTTCACTGTGTTTTTGCCCCTTCCTTGTTCTTGGAATCCCTGCATTACAAAGCAATGTTTCAGGAGTGACCCGAATTGGGAATGGATGATCACTCAAGGAATAACATTCCCTGCAGCCTCGATAGCTACAAGCCTACGCACCACAAAAGGCAACCCAGGAAACAGATGCCTTGACTGGTACTCTGATTTCACCGTTCCAATGTTTCAGGAGTGACCCGAATTGGGAATGGATGATCACTCAAGGAATAACATTCCCTGGCAGGTAATGCCAGTACTCACCAAGATTATTGCTTGGGAATAAACCTAAATATGCCTTTGATTTCCCCAGTTCGATTGTGCCCATGGTAGGTTCCAGTATTCGTTCACCTTGTTGATCGTTATATAAAGTAAACAAACATTTCTTTTTATTTTCATTGACTATTATACCAAAATAAAACATCACTAATAACAACAAAAAATGTTAACGAGTTGATGAACTGTAACTGGACAGAATCACAAGAAAACTAACAACTCAAAACTATCAACTCTGGAAATGTCGAGAGAACAGGACCTCATGACATGCAACTTCAACTTATTTGAAAGCGAGGGGTACTGTCAACTTAAATCTTAACGCTCAGAATTAACATCATGAATAGATACTGCCGCCTAACTTATAAAAGGTAGCATAACTGAAAGACAAACTAGCCCGGCCAATAGTACGAGCCCACGTGCCGCGTCCCCTGTTCTTCATCTCATACCTCAGACTAAAAACTTTTACACAAAACACTGCCACCAAAGGTGGTTACTTTTTCAATTTTTCTTCGGCCTGGCGCTAGTTTACGAATTATGGAGCCATGCTTAGCCCAACCATTGACTTGTCCTCCCGATTGCTGACTGCTGCATGAGTAAAGCTATGCATTGACCTGAAGCATTCCAAGCTGTGGTCACAAGCTTTCAATTTACAGGAACTGGTATCCACACATATTACCACCCAAATGGATTACCAAAGAATGTCAACCACAATTTTGATTGAAATCTTATTTTAACAAAAAAAGAAAAAGAAAAGCTCAGCTAAGTGGAACTGGTATCCACACATATTACCACCCAAATGGATTACCAAAGAATGCCAACCACAATTTTGATTGAAATCTTATTTTAACAAAAAAAAGAAAAAGAAAAGCTCAGCTAAGTCATGCCTTTACGCTTAAATGAAATCAAGACACCGTAAAGTAACCATGGTCATAATCTCTTTTTAAGTCAGCTCAAGATCTAGCAAAGCTAGTGATCGCATACGGAGTATGCGTGAATGATGTTACAAGGTTGCCCCGCATAGAACAAAAACAGGTGATGATAAAATTGCTTTGCTCGAAGAAAGTCAAGCGAGGAACTTACATATAGGACGGCGAAGAAGACGCCGCGCTCCGGCCGGCCTCGCGCGCCGGCCGGCTGGACGTCGAGCCTGAATTGGTCGCCGTCCCGGCTCTCCCAGCGCACGGTCCCGTCGGCGCCGACGGGCTCCGCGGCGGTGACCCCGCGCGCCCACTTCCCCGTGAGCAACTGCGAGAGCGCCCAGCCCGGCGCGGGCCACTTCACCTTGACCGCGGCCGCGCCCAGCCACGCCGCGGGGAGGCCCTCGAGCCTGGCCGGCCCGAAGCGGACGCCGCGCCGCCGCGCGCCGGCCGGCGGCCTCCTCGCCACCATCCCGGCCGCCGTCGTCACGGGCGCGCGGCGCGATCGAGCAGCGCGACCCGTCCTCCTCCTCTCTGCTGGTGGCAGCCGGCTGCTCTCCCGCCCGGGCCGCGGCCGTTTGTTTGGTCAGACCACCACCGACGGAGCGGTGGCAGGGCGTCGGTTGCTTTCTTGGGCGTGTCGCTGGCGCTGTCCTGTCCGCCCTCGCTTCGGCTCCGTTAATTTGAGCCGCCCCGAGAAGACACGCCCCGCACACAAGGAGGGAAGGGCCGCTGGTTGCGGGGCGCTGCCTTTAATAGCCGCCCGCATGGGATCCGGCCGGTAACGCGCATATGCGCTGGGGGATCCATGCGGGGCCAGGATGTCGGCGACACAGGCCAGCGGAGCCGCGAAGATCGGATGTGGACGGGCGGTGGGGCCGGACAGCCCACCGTCACCAAACGCCGCGCCACATGCAGCAGGGGAACGCGGGAAGCAGAGGGGAGACTGTGCGTCAACCGCTCATGCTCGTTTCTTCTTCGCTCATGTATTAAGATGTAATTTTTCTTATTAGGAAAATTGAGATTTTGTTGTTCTTCTTTTTGTGGCTTGCTAATCACATGGGAAACCACATGATCTCGTGCAAGTATGATAATAAGGGAAGCAGAATTACGCTACTCGTGGCCACCGCCAGTGAAGTCGATCCGCAGCGTCCATGTGTGTGAGCTCTCGCTAGCACTGACGATCATCAGTGTGTACAACGAGCGACGACCCTTGCTTGGTTTCGGACGGACGGACGGATGAGTGTCGGTTAGCTGGTCGGACGGAGTCCCAGTGGTTGCAGTGGCTCCGTCGCCGTTCCGACGATACCACGACGACTGGGCGTGGACGACAGAGTCCAAGTTCCAGAAGGACCAGAACCGGCGTATACGGAGGACGCGCAAGTGATGCGAACACGATTACGCGTGGGTTACTTGCGTTGCTTCGCCGGGGCGAGCCTTCAGGGTCAAGCAAAGCAAAGCTAACGAGGCGAGCCTGCTAATGGTACGTACGCGCAACGGCCTGCGAAAACTTGGCATCACCGGCGCACGCACGTGTATTTATTCCAGACGGAGCCCGTAAAACTCACTAGTAGTTCTACGAGATAACTCACCCGCTCGGTGGGGGACGCCACCGCACGGCGACGCCATGAACCCGTGAGCCGCGCGGGCCAGGCTGGCCACCCGGCCGGTTGCTTCCTCGCCACCCACGCACACGGGTTGCTTGCTCGGAGCCAGCCTTGTGTCAGGTTTGTTTGCATCATCCTGTCGTCGTCGAGCGTAACGTATCGGGACAACACGATTCATCATCAGTGGTAATAACCTATGCCACGGACAACCGGGGCTGGCCTCGCGTCGCGTGTTGGCACCGGGGAGAAAAATCATGAAAGGAAGCCTGCATTATTACAGCCTAATTAAAGTTAACGGGTCATCGTTATGGATCGTATTAATCCCCAATCGATTCGATTCGCCAATCATCGCTGCATCACGTCGTCATGCGATCTCGATCTATCGTACGTGCTCGACTGACTATTTTTGCAGCTAAGATGCCCTTCATCAATCGTCGTTGGAGTTTCCTCTGTGTTGTGGTGATTCACGAGCTGCTTATCTCTCAAGTCCATCGCAGTTGTCAGGTTGTAATTCGGCATAGTATTTATTAACCGTAGTTAGTACCGTAGCAACCAGAGAGTTCAAGAAAAACATGAAGACCCAAATTTCAAGTAAAAAGCTTATCAAGAGTGAAGGCAAGTACTAACTTTTTTTATTGTATTGATCCTATATTTTACAATCGTAACCCTATTGACTTGTTTTAAATATATTGTATGATTGTGTGTTTATTTCAAATATTGAGATAGTTACGACCTATTTGATCGTTGGTAGCAATAACTATGTCGGCAGCTTGCTATTGATGTTAGATACTAAACAATTATAGTAACATGATATTAATATTTGCTACTCGCTATCAAAGGCTTGAAACAAGTCATCAACAACAATTGCTCGATAATAGGTTTGAATACTACAATTCACACTTTATTTTGATGAAACGCCCACTTGACAAGTTAAGAACTCTATCACTATACTGTAGTAGTGCCGAGAGAACCCTCGTTGCTATTAGAAAGCTTAGGGACCCCACAAGTTTTACATCACCACACCTTACACACATGATTTGGGAAAAGTGTGAATATATGTTTGGTGGTGTGAGTTAGAAAGTGGGATGACCAATGTCAAGTGAAGTAGGGGGGTAGAAAGTGTGGTTGAGGCGAGATTTGGTGAAAGTGATAAACTCTATTGATTAAACCAAGACGAAGAACATATTGATTAAACTAAGACCACCCGAGCCACATCTACTTCAGTCAAAAGGTGCAGGAGACGTCAAGGTAAACTCTAGTGACAACGAACAACTAATAAACACTACTTAAGAATCTCAAATCGGAGACAAAGATCGGAGACGACGCAAAGGCGACCGTCTCTGATCTAAAAAAACGAGACGCCCCGTATCAGCGAGGATCAGAATTGACTTGGTTGAGGGTAAAAGGAGACGACCTACTTTAAGGCGCGTCTCAATTAAGTTAATATCCGAGACGTGCCCGCTTCTCTGATAAAGGGAGACACGCGTTCCTACAACTCGACTCATATTATGAAAGAAAAGAAGACGAGCATTTCTAAGAGCTCGTCTCCTTTTATCATGGAAGCAGGCACATCTCCCATTCCCATTATAGAGGGACACGCGTTATAAAGGATCATCTCGATTTCGTATGCTCTTATACGAGCTCTCAGCTATGGTAGAACAGTGGCGCCAGATCTGCCCTGTTCTTGCCATGTTCTAATCATTTCTTTCCCTCTTTGGAGGTGCCCTTCTAAAAATCTTGCGGTGATGATCAGTGGCCTTTAAAACAAAGGGTTAGTCCTCTCCTGCTCCTTACTATTTTTTACCCCTTTAGATATTCAATATCAGTGGCTTCAAATTTCTTTGATTTAGCTCTTCTTTCTTTTGTAGATGTCATTGGATCGAAGTTGGATGTATGGGCCGCACCTTTGCAATGAGTATATCAAAGGAGTAGATGCATTATCGATTTCGCGAAGAAAGACATGTTGGAAAACATTAGAGGGAATATTTTTTGTCTTTGCAAACATTGCAAGAATGAGAAGAGATATCGCACAAATGATGTGTTGAGGTCACATTTGATCACGCATGGATTCATGGTGGATTAACGATGTCGGAACAAACATGGAGAGGAGGGACTTAATGAAGCAGAGATGAGAGATTCATATCTGGAGAGGGAGGTCCCTACCAGTGTCGAAGAAGATCACGACAACGATGTGAATGAGCCAGATATATTAGGGTTCACCGATGACGACATTGAGTTTCATGTACATAACATTGAGGAGATGGTACACAATATCCATGACGATAATGATCAATAAAGTAATGGTGAACTTGCAGAGTACAAGAAGATGATCGAAGATTCGAAGAAGCCATAGTATCATGGTTTTTGCAGCTCAGTACACGAGACTGTTTGCGATGGTGAAACTTTTCCAGTTGAAGGCGAGCAACGGATGGAGTGATTGTAGTTTTAAGGAATTGTTGCTTTCCTTAAGGACATGTTACCCCAAGGCAACACGGTCCCTAAGACAATTTATGAGGCAAAACAGATGATCTATCCAGTGGGTTTGGAGGTGGAGAAAATCCACGCGTGCAAGAATGATCGCATTCTATATCGTGGACCCGAGTACGAAAACCTCAAGAAATGCCCTATTTGTGGACTCGACCGATTCAATCGTAGGAAAGACGACGGTGATGACAAGAACTGCAACAGAAACAGAAGAAAAAACGGGCCGAAAAGATGTTTTGGTACTTTCCTATCATTATTCGTTTGAAGCGTTGGTTTGCAAAAAGGAAGGAGTCAGGATTGTTGCGATGGCACAAAGAGAAGCAAGCAGGATGCTGGAATAATAAGACATTCTGTTGATGCTACGTAGTGGCGAAATATTGATTCACAAAATACTGAATTTGCCATTGATCCGAGGAATATTAGGACCGCAATGAAGGCGTAGGTAGGAGTGCAGTTCATGCCTCCCTCACGGACGCCAATCACTAATCTAGGAACACAAGCGACCTGGCAGCTACTAATCTCGCTACTGTTATCGAGCAGAGCAACTTCTTTCTTCCATCCGTTAGTGTGTACCTTTTTTCTTCTATCCGTTAGTATGAGAACAGGCCCGTGGATACCTAGTTCTTTTGAATTGGATGAATTGTTCATGTTTTCTCGTTCTACTCATTTTTATCAGTAATTTATTTGTATACCACAATATCATAAAGAGGGACACTAGCGTGATTGCTCAGTTAGAGATCAGTTCGTCCAATATAAACATTAGTGTCAGATAATTCATAACATGGTGACTTTTTGATCTTATAACTTTTTGAGTGGCATACACTATTATTAAATTCTAGGTCCGCCACTGTTGCTGCTATGAAATTAACTGAACTCTAGTAGACTTAACTGAAGTGGTGGAGTCCAGTGAAGCCTACGAAAGGGATCCTATGACTTAAATTGTCATCACTGACGTGTGGGTCCGATCCCACACGTCAATGACCATGTCACGGTGTGCAGCTAAGTCAGAGGATCCCTGTCCAGAAGAGAAAGTGATCCTCATAGTCAGAAGACTATGAGGTCGGATCGCACGATTAACTACACGATCAACATTTGTCTTCACCAAAATACCACTCCTAATTTGATTTTTCCGTACATGTTTTAGGGTAAATGATAATTAACAAATCATTAACAGCGTGTCTCATATCTCAACATAAAGGAGACACACATTTTAGCTCTCGTGAGACGCGCCTTGAACGAAGCAAATGCGAGACGCGCCCATATGAGGCTTGTCTCTCATACATGTAAATGAGAGACGACATTATATACGCGCGTCTTCGATTGGTGCCCTAGGTATTTTAGCTCTCACGCGCACTCTCCCGACACTTAGCAAAATTTTCGGCAGATTTTTGACCTCATGCTCTCTCGCTCTACTGTCACCCTAGAAACCGCTGCCACCTCATCCCCGAAGCACGCCGCCGCCTCGTCCCCGTCCCCGGAGCACGTCTCCGCCTCGACCCTACCCTCAGAGTGTGCCGCCGCTATCCCTCTTCCTTAAGCTCTTGGTAATTGTCGCGTTGCCGCTGTCGACCTCGATTCCGCCTTGACCCAACACCATTACTCTTTTGCTTACTGGATCATACAACTTGTATGCTTTTGCATTCAACTCATACCCAATAAACACACACATGACTAACCTGTTAGAGAGTTTGGTCAGTCCTAGTCCTAACTTCTTTGCAAATGTCACACAACTAAAGGTTCTCATTGAATTAAGTTGAATGATATTTGCTCCCTTATGTGACTGTTTGTGCGAATGTGACTGAAATTTGATAATGTTTTATAGGTGAAAGTTTCATAGAGGGGGGTGAATAGGCGAAACACCTAAAATTTGACTTAATAAAACCTAATCAGCAAGCAGGGTGCGGACTGTCCGGCCAGGGGGCGGACTGTCCGGCCAGGGGGCGGACTAGTCCAGTCACGAGGAAGTAGAACACCAAAGGTGGAATTTTTATGAGTTTTTCAATGATCTACTTAATGAACTATGAAGTATAAAAACCTAGCAATCTAGTGGTGAAATTACACGAAGAGTAAATGACTAGATCTAGGTGGATCACAAGATTGGGACGAAAGACGTGAAGAACCCTAAAGTGATCTAACGAAGAACAAAGGACAAATTGAGAGCGCAAGGCACAAGATTTTTTTCTGTGGTTCAGCTTCACGGAGAAGCCTACATCCACATTAAGGAGTCCACAAAGGACCGGGTTGTTATCAACCCTATCCTCACCAAACCACCATAAAGGCCGGCTTGTTCTTCCACTAAATCACGGGGAGATCACAAAGATCCGTGGGGAAACTCACAATCTGAGGCTCCCATAAAGTTGCAGGTCAAAGAGATCACGAATCAACACCCAAATCAACTCAAAACAACAAATAAAATCAAGAGAATCAACCAAGAGCTCAATTTAAAGCACACCCTTATCTCTTCTCTCCCCAAATCTCACAAACCCTCAAGATTCACTCTTAGAGCTCAAAGAAACAAAGAGAAAGGGCTAGGAGGGCTCTTTGAAGGCTATGGCGACGCTAGGGTTCGAGAGTGAGCCTTAGAGGCCCGGGGGATCCCCTTTTATAGGGGTCCCGACAATTAGTCGTTGCCACCAGAAAAAGTGCGGACTAGTCCGGCCTGTGGGGACCAGTGATGTCACCCTTGACCAACCATAAAGTCGACCACCACCTTTTAAATTCAAAAGGTCACAACACCACAGACTAGTCCGATATGACATAGAACCTTTTGTTCCGGTTGAGAACAAACAAGTCTGGTCCACGGGACTAGTCCGGACTCAAAGGGCGAACAAGTCCGGCCAGTCCAGGACTTAGTCCCAGCAACCACCTTAAGTCCGAAACGGACTAGTCTGACTCACAACGGACTAGTCCGAACTCACACATAAACTTTTGTTCCGGTCAGAAACGGACAGTCTAATTGGGCGTACTAGTCCGGTTCTTCAGGTATTAGTCCCAGAAGGACTCAGACACGCTCACCACGGACTAGTCTTTCCCCAAATGGACAAGTCCGAACTCATAACCTTTTGTTTCCGCCTAACATTGAATCAGTCTGATGTGGCCGGACTAGTCCTACCTTCCAGTCCAGACAAGTCTGGCCCTGTCCTTAGGGCTTCCTCAACTCATCTCTCCAACTGACCTAACATGGACTAAGAGCTCTTAGATGATTCTCAATACTTTGACACAATGAACACAATCATACTAAGAGGCTAAACTCGACGCAAAGAAATTTTAAACTCTAAATTCTACTCTTTGATTTTTTTCCGCCTTTTTATCATCTTTTTCCTTTCTGAGTGTATCCAACTCCGACCATTATTTAATCACGTGTACTTACACTTGTAATACTCAAGTCCCTTAAGTGTTGTCATTAATCATCAAAACCCACGGAGATTTAGCCTAGATGGACTTTCAATAGGATTTTAGTGAATTTTATTGAATTTGAAGATGTCTCAGTCGGAGCATCAACAGCAGATTGAACAGGATCACCAGCAGACTCCTCAACAGCAGTAGAGTCACCAACAGAATGAAGAGGCTCAGCAGTAGACTCAATAGGAGCAGGGTCATCACACTCATGAAGAGGATGCATCGGTTGTTGGATGACATTCAGAACATGCCTCTGGTCAATGAAAGAAAAGGTCGCAGATGTGGTGGCCGACAGACGTTATGAGTGTTGGTTAGGTCAATGTCGAAGGCTTATCCTTGGACACAATAGTGAATACGAGATTGTCCAGGGTTTGTGATCTAGCTGCCCGACAAAAGGGTGTCGCTAACCCTACAGGGATTTGATGAGTTTGACCGGAAATGAAAAGGATGAACTATTCGAAAACTCTATTCAAGCATATGTTCAATATCCGGAAGAGTTGAAGCCCAAGGGGAAGAAGCTAGCTATGAAGATCATCGCTCATGCTTGGAGGAGCTACAAGAGTAAGCTTGTGAAGATTTGGAGGAACCAAGACACCCCCTTCAATAAGTATAAAGATTTGTGAGAAGAAGACTGGGTGAGATTTGTTGAAAAGTGCGAGTCAGAGAACTTTTCCGCAAACAATGAGTATATGAAGTGGCTTCGATCTCAAAACGAGCTTGACCACCACCCCGCCAACACCGGTTATGACGAAGAACAAAGGAGGTGGCAACAAGAGGATGAAAGATTGGCCCAGGTAGGTCTTCAGAATCGATACGAAAATTTTCGTGGATGGATGAGACCATTTATGCGTGCTCGTTCTAATCCGCAGAGTTAGCCGATGTCAACTACTACAGCCAGAGCACGCGGATGTCGCTCAAAGTGCCTTGAGTGAGAGCAGCGAAGACTCAAATGGTGAGAGGGAAAACGATGCCCTCCGCAAGGCCCTGCAAACCAAGGAGCAAAGAGGTCATGTTTGTGGTGTTTCCAGTAAGTTGACCTGGAAGGAGGGTTTTCCAGAACACAAAACTATGTATCGGAAGCGGAAAACGACCTCGACACCACAGGTTGACGTGGAGGAACTAAAAAGATAGCTGAGAAGCAAGGTTCTATGAGACCTAAAGCCTATATTGGAGGTCTCAGGTATACAATTCCCTAACTTTGATGCATTGATAAGTGACGAGGAGCATAGGAGCAGCTTAGCCTCTACAACAGTTGGGCTGAACGACCACATGAGGATCTTCAGGCACCAGCGTCTGGACCTTCAATTGAGCTGGACACGATAGATAACTTGGCACAGCCAACAACATGCAACCTTATGCTATTGGTCAGAGGAAGCCAATGAAGGTCGGGAGAGGGCTAGTGTATCCCTGTCAGACCATGCTTGACTACATCCAGGTCGACACATCATCCTATGTTGTGGTCAAGGTGAACATGGTGCATGACAATTCGAAGGACCTGAAGCTCAAAGTGCCACCGGATGATACAACGCTGACTATGCGGGATGCAGTTGCTAGAAGGGTTTGGTGGAGACGGACTTCTATTGTTATTGACCCAGCAGCAGCAGCTTCAGTGTCGACCTCTCCTGCTTAACTGTCTCCTGAGTCACATCTGCCTCCGTCTCCAAATTCAGAGCAGATGGTCATGCCTCTAATTCGAGAGCAGTTGCCTCCAATTATAGAGAAGCAACAGAAGTCTCCAATTCGAGATCAACCGCATCTGTCTCCAATTCTAGAGCTGCCGCAAGTCTCCACTTGAAGAGCAGCCACATCGGTCTCCACCTCGCACTCGGAGTACCCTGCTCCCTACACCTGATCAGCCGCAGGCATAGGTGACGAAGAATGTACGTGCCAAGAGTCACCCACAGCAGCGGAGATGTCGTCCAAGGAAATAAATGGCAAGAGACCACTGAAAGAGTCGGAAGCTAACCCGAAGTTGCCAACAGCTATGACCCATGCTAACCCAAAGTTTCAAATGGGGAAGCCGATATTAACTATCAGTGCACTCAAAGAAGCTGGTAAATCTTGTGTCCTCCTTCATAACTACTACATCAAAAATTATAAGAAACATCAAGACTTAATAGTGGGATATAAGGAAAAACACTTTCTGGTGGGTGAAGGCATCTTTCTCATCTCATGGTCCGATATCTACGACCTTTTCACCCTCGACGTGTTGGATGTCTCTCTAATACGATCTTCACATTGTAAGTCCTCAAAAACTTGGTTCTTCAATATATATACTTAATATAAGTGTTATATGTGTCTAACAAATTTGACATTTTACGTGTAGGCACATGCAACAAGTTACTCGTCATAGAACGGGAAAGGAGTCCCTGCATATATTGACTCGCAAATATCAATGAGAACTAATCTTCTAATGGCCAGCAGCGGAAAAGATGTTGTTGCATATTTTGTCAAGGCAATGAGATAAGTGATAAGGAGCTCCTAGTCGTACTGTTCAACATGGATAACCATTAAGTAACCCTAGCAATTTCTACAAAGTACGACCAAGTCTGGTATTGTGACTCCGCAAGGCTGATAGATTCAATAACTGGCAAGCGACTTACCCATGATTGGACTGATATCATGGCCGTTCTTAACGAGTAAGTTCCTTCTTCACTTTAGTTTCTGACTATTTCGTCATTGCACGATAATTTTTCATTAACTATGAATGTTTCTGTTTAGGAATTTTAACGTGTACGTGGTTAAGGTGCAAGGAGGACACCCAAAAGGAAAACACCGATAACTTGAACATCATACTACATTCTACGCACCATAACAAGCTTCGGGCAACACATGCGGCTTCCATATCCGCTTAAGCATGGTTGTATTTGGAGAGCAGCCAAAATGCAATGTATGTGTAAGTGCAATTATTTTACTTTATTATTAATCTTTTGCTAATTCTCATTTTATCGTGTGGCAAGACCGTGAAACCGCCTTTAGGAACGTATCAGGTTCTAGCCTCGAGCATATTAGAGAGAGGCTATGCAGGTTCATATTTTCTGGAATCATTAATCCAAAGGGATAATTTTATTACAATATATAGGATTAGATGACAATTATGATTTATGTAATTAGTTACTTAGTAAGCAGGATGAACATGGGGGATTCTTTGTGTAATAGTTACTAGCTTGGTAACCACAATTGACATTTTATTAATATTGATTGGTCAATATAATTTAATGTGTGATCTCTATTTGGCTATACATATATTTTTGTATGTGTATGTTGCTGACCCTGGCAATGTGGCTGCCAAATACTGGCTAGCTCCAGGATGCAGTCGGCAACCAGGATAAACAGAGGGGCATCTAATAGGAGACGAGCGTTTAATAGGGTGTGTCTCCTTAGTGCCACAACGACCCAACCGGTAGTCAAATCCGTAACAACGTCTCAAATTTCTTACATAAAGGATACATGCAGACTTAAAGCGCGTCTCAGATTAGTCTCCTATTTTTTACAAAAAGGAGACGAGCACCCTAAAAGTCCGTCTCGGATTAGTCGCTAAATCCGCGACACGCTGATAAAAAGATTGTCTCAGATATCTTACAAAAAGGAGACGGGCAGTCTTAATGCGCGTCTCGGATTTTTTATATAAAGGAGATAGGCAAGCTTAAAGTTCGTCTCGGATTTCTTACAAAAAGGAGACGCGCCGCCTTAACGACCATCTCAGATTTCTTACAAAAAGGAGATACGCTGTCTTAAAGCTTATCTCCCATGTGTACTAATCGGCGACGCGCCCAAAAGTGCGTCTCCAATGACTCTATAATGCGAGATGCGACGACGGAGACACGCGTTCTGCGCGTCTCCGTTCTTCGTGCGAGCGCGTCTCGAATGAGCCTTTCTCACGTAGTGAAAGAACCAAATTCTCGCGTAGAAGAGTCTCCAGGACAACGCCTTCATAAAAGGTCATAACATTAAAGATGCCGCCATTGTTCGTCGTGATAAAAGGACTAGGTTTTTATCCAAAAGGGAATCATGATGATGCCTTTAAGAAGGATCATGGCACAATAGGACATCTCCATCATCTACATGACATGATGCCAAGCAAAGCTTTCACTCGGTATTTCAAGATCAGGAATCCACATCGAGGCTGCACCCAGCTATAGCTGAAGCCACCGCCGCTTAGCAAAGGCTGCCATGTCTATGCTGATGACAATGCTAGAGGTAGCCTGTGCCGGCCATAGGCAAAGTCACCGTCTCGTGCCGTCAACCGCAGCCCAAATTGGATCTGCACCTCACACCTGTCACGGCTGAAACGAACGCCACACACTATGGACTTATGAAGCCACGGCCGGGACTTGGATCCAAAGAAGTCCATTGCCTGAGGAAGTACCCAACAAAAGGTAGAAGGAGGGTCAAAATGGATGGCGCAAGACCGACGTGTACAGCCCCGCCACGGCCATCCTTACCTGTCATGCGGGTTATTCCTGCGGCAGGCTCCAACAACTGCAGGGAAAGGAGTGGGGGAGGGGGACTCGGTGGCACCTGCGTGAGCCACCTTAGGGCACGGGTGAGGAGACGATCGTGTCTATAATTATATAATCTTCTCATGTACACTACGTGGCACTTAGGACTGATAAAGGGGCAAAAAATGAACTAATAATGTGAAGGGCCCGATCAGATTAGGATTGGGCTAAAATTATATTCATTTTTGAATTAATATTTAATAAGAGTCAAAATAAATTGTGAAAGGGATCGTGGGCCGAACCCGTTTACCACCCCTAGTGGTACCTAGGCCAGCTAAATGGACTTATTCATTCTCTTTGATCGCTTATGATTGTTGCTTTCCCTTTCTATTTATTTATCTGATCATGAAATTTATTGTTGTGTATAGTGATGCCAATCCATCTCAAATTTAGGGTTTGTTTGGTTCAACTGTGAATTTCTAAAAGTTTGATTTTAGCCGTGAGCTGTAAGAAAGCTGTTGTGAGCTGGGAGCTGCTGTGAAACTGAAATCTGTTTGGCTAGAAATAAATTTCAACTATAAATTTTATAATAAATATGTGTTATAAAGAAAATAACATTTGACTTGTGTAATCACTGTCATGGTGGATAAGTTCTGAGAAAAGTTGGAAGTGGAATATAAGAAATCTGAGTTTTTGATAGATTTTTATTTACATTAATAAAATCTGTATATTATAGAGAATCTGATTCTCATCGAAACCCCTTTAATTTAAATTTCTGATTTTTTATAAAAAAAAATTATTAGTGCAGCTGAACCAAACGATACTGCTTGTTAAAAGTAGGCCGACGGCCGCTTGTACACTAGGTGGCACCTAGGGTAGCTAGGACAACTGGCCAAGCAAGCCGCACCAAGGCAATAAGACGAGAAGCTAACAAAAGCAACAGGCCGCCTCGCCTCGTATTCCAGCTCGACTCCCTCGTCCGCTTCCCATCGCGTACCAGTAGGGCAGTAACCGCGACAGCGACGCCGCTGCTCTGCGAGACCACGCCGTCTCTCAAGCTAGCTGTCGCACGTGCGCCGCCGGTTCGCTGCCCTGGCAGTGTATGCACGGGACCGTCGACGGTCGCCCATCATCAGCTCAGCTGTCCTTTCACGGAGTTTGTACGAACATAAATTGGTAGGTTCCATCTCCCGTATAGCTGACGACGTGATTATTGATTATAGAAAGAGCGCCAAGAAAGGAGTCACAAGGTTCCCTATCAAAAATTAGAAATGATCACGTTAATTGAATGGGAGAAAATAGAAAATTTACTTACCACTGCCATTAAAAAATTAGACCAAAATACCTCCTACATATTTTCAAATAAGATAGAGGAGAGTTTAAGTAAACAAGACCTGGTGTATTCTAAGCATATAGTATATGCTTATATCAAGAAAAGTGTGCTCTAGTTTGTACCGGGTGCAAACTGTGCTAGAAAAAATGTCTAGATCTTTTAAGCGTCCTCTCACAGAGGTTCTCATAGTCGCTACTGCCAGACACCTTGCATTTTTGTTCTTCCATCTATCACATCATGCTCCTGTTTGTTGCAAGTGCACAGCAGAGTGGGTCACGTTGCAGGAAGCGGAAGAAGTGCCTCAGTTTGTCCGGCCCCATCCTCCTCTACTGCATGTTGAGGCTATCTGCACTCATATACTTTAAAATTCTACTTTAAAAATATATTCTCATCTATTTATAACATACTCTAAAATATTCTTTGTTCACTTGTTGTACTCTAAAAACGTGCTCCATATCAACTATCACCCATTTTTTACTATATCTTTTAATTTTTTTCTTTTCATTTATAAACACGTACGTTTTAAAAATACATATAGATTTTTTCTTTTCTTTTTCATCTTTTTTTCATTCTATTCCCTTTCCTTCCTCCCTCTTTTATTTCCTTTTTTTCCTTTTTTTTCCTTCCGTTTCCTTCTTTCCTTTATTTCTTTCCTTCTCTCCTTTATTTCTTTCCTATTATCCTTTGTTTATTTCCTTTCTCATCCCACCGCGGCTTCTGGAGCCTTCTTCCCTGCCACCCTCCGGATCACATTCTCCTCCGCGAGCCCGTCCGTTGCCTCCTCTAGTGGCCCCACCCGAGGTACAAGACCTCCGGACCCGTGGCGGCGCTCCCGGTGCCCCTCAGCGTGCTTGAGCCCTGTTGGATTGATCTCCAACCAGGCTTGATCAAGGCGATCAAGTCCGGCCCATTAGATGCCCTTATCGGGGGCACACAACCAGCCCGTTTGTCTGTTGAGCCTCCTCTCACCTAGCTATATATTTAGAGGCAACTAGCCATTAGAACCAACGTTCTTATTCCCACACTCCACAACACCTAAGCACCCGATCTATGAGGGCGCAACAGTAAGGGGAAGGCCCCAGCACCATCACGTCTTTCGCCGTCACCTCCGGCCACCGTTATCGTCACCGGGTCGACTCGTCGCTGCACCGATCTCGTCTATGCAACGACTGTCATCATCATCAAGGCTAAAGGTACACATGTAAGATTGATAATTTATACTATGCTTACCCCCTAGATCAGACCATTAGTGATTGAGAAATTCAACAATGACATCATGAGCCAGATCTAATGGTTAATCTAGTTGGAGGTAAAAAATTAGATAAGAAATCAGATCCGGTTGCCGGCGTCACCGCGCTCCAGCCCGAGCTCAGGCCCGCCTCAGACAGCGCTTAGCGCCGCATGCAGGCCACCAGAGCGCTTTCGTGCTCAGCTCCATCGCAACCCTTGAGGAGCTGTCCTCCTGCTGTGTTGCCTTGGGCTGCACACCATCTCAGAGCCTACGTGAACAGAGCATGCCTTCGTGCTGATCCGGCCAGGCGAAGCCCCCCAGCCCCGATCCGGCCAGGCGCAGGCCGCCCCGCCGCCCTCCCCAACCTAACCCGACAGGTCCCTGACCGGACGGCTGACAGGTGCAAGCAGGAGGTTCCGGTCCCCTCCCACCCGCCCCGCGACCGGACTGGCGCTCGGCCCCCCGCCCTGACGCAGTCGCGCGCTACCGGTCCGCTACAGGAACTTGTTCTCATTTTCTTGTTGTTTTTCCCTTGTAGGGTCTGCCAAGAAGGATTCGGTGTCATCCAAAGACTCAAACAATGATAGTTCACTATATGTTGTTTGTTAGATTTTTGCTTATTTGTTAATTGACGAACTGAATATGAATAAAAGGTTTATTAGCTCGCTGTTAAAATGATCATATAGACTACCTTTACCGCCGATTGAACCGTCAAAATAATTCATTGATTGGGATACAATATAATTGGAGGAGCGGCATGATGATAAGGGTAGACTAGAAATTGCTAGTGACAATCGATTATATGTTCTTTTGCGCTTGAGGGATGAGGATGAGAGGGTAGGAAAGGCGAGGGAGGATGCTACGGATACAAGTTCTAGAGTTGTAAATGATGTTCAAGGTGATGCCATTCTAGTCGATGAGTATATACTAGAAGAGAGAACAATTGTGCATGATAAGAATAATCCTGTAATGGAGCTTGGCAGCTTGTACCCATCAATGAAAGAGTTTAAGTTGGCTATGAGATAATATGCCATAAACAAGGAATTCGAGTTAGGCATTGAGGCAAACGATACTACTAAATACCGAGGCTATTGTAAGGGTGGGGATTGTCCTTGGAGAATAGTGGCACGTCTAGAGCGGAAAGGCTCTCCCACCATTATGGTAGTTCTTGTGATCTATAATTTTTTTCATACATCTACATTACAATATCATTGCATCATTATGTTGTAGGTGGTAGTGTTGATTAACGAACACACATATACATCGAGTGGTAGGAGGAAGACCGCTACACCAACTAGTGGGTGGATTGCTTCAAAAGCCCTCCCTATCCTTCAAAAGAACCTTGATATGGGCGCTAATGAGTTGCAAACAAAATTGCAGGATGACCATAATTGCACGATTGCTTATGACACGGTGTGAAAGGGGAAAGAGAAGGCATTGAAACAGTTGTATGGCAATTGGGAGGAGAGCTTCCAACTTTTGTTCAATTGAAAGGCTGAGATCTTGAAGAAGTCACTAAATAGTGTTGTTGAGATTGACCTACAAGTGCAATATGGTAAGCTTTACTTCCATAGGTTCTTTTGTTCACTTGGTCCTTGCATTTAGGGTTTTTTAGAGGGATGTAGACCATATCTTAGTGTAGACTCAACTAGACTAAATGGAAGATGGAATGGTCACGTAGCTTCAGCTTGTAGCATTGATGATCATAATTGGATGTTTCCACTTGCTTTTGGTTTTATTAAATCTGAAACAAAAGAAAATTGGACTTAGTTTATGACACAACTGCATAAGGCTATAGGAGATATTCCCGTACTTGCTATTTGTAACGATGCTTGCAAAGGTCTAGAAAATGCGGTGCAATCTGTTTTCACTAATGTTGAAAAGAGAGGGCGCTTTAGACATCTTATGCAAAACTTAATCAAAAGTTATCATGGTTCCGAACATATATTTCTACATCAAGGCCATACAAAAAAGAAGCATATGACTATCACATGGCTAATATTTTGTCTGATCCTGAGATATCCTACTAGCTAGATACATATCATTCTCTAAAATGGTATAGAAGTGGGTTCAACCCAGCTATTAAGTGTGATTACATCACCAATAATATTGCTGGGGTGTTCAACAATTCGATAAAAGATATTATCAAAGTGTTTTCCTGCGACACTTCCCTCAGTCTACCTGAGCAGCCCGCGGAGGTTCTTCTTTCGGTGGAGCTAGTGGATCTCAAAGGCCAGAGCACAACAACGAGAGGAACACGAGGATTTGCGTGTTTCAGGCTGTCGGAGTGTAAAACCCTACGTCCACGGGAGTGCTTGTTGTATTGCTCGCGTGTATGAGTGTGTGAGTTGGCTGGGTCGCGAGCCCCTTGCCCAGAGGTCGCCCCGGTCCTTTTATAGCCTAAGGCCCGGGCAGTTACAAGGTGGCGCGAGGCCCGACAGATGGCCCCGCGGCTATCTGCATCCTATACATGAGCTATAGGCCTCTACAGCTATATGCTTTGCCACTATCGGTGGAGTTAAGGCGTGCCGCCTGTCACGCCGGGCGCCTCTGTCCAGGCGGCCGGCGATGATGAAGTTCTCGTCTTGTTGTCGCGTCTCCTCACTCTGCTATGCGGCTCTATGCCGTTGGGCGGCACTGTCCCGTCACGCCTCGCCGCTATGTCTTTCACCGTAATGGTGCGCAAACGGGGAACCGGGGCGTGCGCCATGCTTCTAGGGAAGGCGCGAGCCTTGAATGCTCAGCCTGATAGCGTACCTTCCTCTTTAATCCTTGGCCATCTGCCCGTTGCTCGTTGGTGTGACGCCCGGGCGGCTGGCCCCCTGGACACGCGTCTCCGCTGGAGCTGTCTTACGGAGTAGCGGGTGGTCCGGAGTTGTTGGGCACATGGCAGCTCCGGAGCCCTCCCATACTAGAGGTCGGGTCCAGGCCGCAGGTCACGTGGCACATCCGGGGCCTTCCTCAGGGGAAGGTATTCTCGGAGCCGTTGACCACGCAGCCGCACCGGAGCCCTCCCATGCTGGAGGTTGGACCCAGAGCCGCAGGACACATGGCACCTCTGGGGCTCTCTCTGGCGGAGGATGCGGCTCGGAGGCTCCGAGCACGTGGCAGCGTCGGAGTCCTTTTTGACGGAAGATGGGGTCCGGCACCACCAGATACGTGGTGGTTCCTGAGCCACTCTCGACCAGTCTTCAGGCCTGAGCCTGAAGACACGCGACAATCCCAGGTCTGCCCTTCGGGCCAAGGGCAAGTGGCTTACGTTGGGGCCCGCTTAAGCCAGGAAGACAGGGCCCAGGTGCTTTCTATGCACTACGCGGGGGTGCCCGGTTCGCAGGGTACCTACAGTGGCCCCGGGCCCATCTCGGGGGAGGTATTGAACCCGTAGGTGGGGCCCCTATCTCTCTCGCGTGGTGGTTTTGGACTTGCAATTTTCGGGAATCAAAGTGGTGGTGAGATTTCTGCGTAGTGGGCGAGCGGCCGTACCTGGAAGACGAAGAGGTTGCTTACCCTCGGTCAAAGAGACTTCTCTGCCGTCATGGACAGGCACCTCTTCATTGCCGGAGGGTCATGGGAGGCACACGTTTCGAGCACTTGTTGCATTACTCGCGTCGGTTCCACGCACGATCCCTGTTTTTCCTCTTGCCAGGCTTTATCGGGGAACCACTCTTTCCCACCTTAACCGCGGTGCCCGTTGCCCAAACTGACTGCCGAGTGGGCCCTGCACTTCCGCCATCGACGGCTCGGCCGTTGCGGGCGCGATTATTTTGGGCACGTCGCGATTGGCGGTTCTCCAAGGGTCTGGGGCAAATAAAGAGACTCTCTGCTGCTGGCAGGAGTTCTCCCCTTCATTTGTTCCCCCGCACTTCATCTTCTCGCTTCCTCTTCCTGCTCCAATGGCGCCGAACCTCCAAGAGTCTCGTCTCAAAACTGCTAGCGACGTGAGGCGCCTGATTGGCTGGCAAGTGCCTCAGTATGATGGGAGATTCGCTGCGGATCCCTCCCGCTTGTAGACCTTGAGCCCGGCGAAGTTGTCGTCTTTCTCGAGTACATACTGGCGGGGCTCGCCTTCCCCACTTCCTCTTTCTTCCTGACCATTCTGAAGTCCTACGGGCTCCAGCTTCAGCACTTGTCGCCGCACTCCCTCGTGTTGGTGTCGATCTTCGTCCACTTTTGTGAGATGTTCGTGGGGGTGCGGCCGTGGGTACGGCTGTTTCGGGCGTTTTTCGTCCTACGGTCATTGGGGAGGAGCCCAAGCTTCCTGGATGCCTACTACTTTTAGCACCGCACCAGGTCTGTGGCGACGTACATCTCTCCCTTCTCCAGTAAGTGGCAGAATTGGAGAGAAGACTGGTCATTGTGAAGACCAACGTCTATGACCGGTTGGATCTGCCGACCTCTCCTCCTTCAACTACGCGAACCGACTGGGAGAAGATGCCACACCTTGAGAGCGTCTACTCCCATGTGTTGGCGAGGATTAAGTTCCTGGCGGACCAGAGGTTGACCTCGCTGATGGTGTTAGCCGACTTCCTGGGCCGGCGCATCGCTCCCTCCAGACTCGTTGCTGCAGCCTGGATGTACACCGGCAATAACGACTCCACCCGCCTGGAGCGTGGCCCAGGGACCAACTTGAGAATGGAGCTCCTGGACGCTTTGTTAGGGACGCTATGCGCCGATGTCGAAATTAGCCCAGTCCCCGACGACCTCATCATACCTTTGGCATCATGCTTTTCCCATCTACATGGACCAAGAGCTGAGATCGCAACTCCTGAGGACAATGCCGACACTGGACGACATCGACATCACTCCCCGGCAGGTTGGCGACGCTTCCCGAGGAATAACAATTCCCGAGGTGACTAGAGCGAGCGACGGGAGGGCTGCTCCCTCCGATCCGGCCTCGGCTGCTCCAAGTGTTGCTACGTCGGGCCCCGTGACTCCGACTTCCTCGGTCCCAATCCTGGACAAGGGAAAGGGGAAGGCGCCGGCGGCCCCCAGCCTAGTTCTCCCGAGAGGAAGCGAAGGCTGACTCACGCAGACTAGAGCTTCGTCTCGGCACCCAGCCATACGACGCCCGCGCCAGCCCCAAGCGCACCCGAGGTCGGACTAGGGGGCGCGGCTAGAAGCAGCGTGGTCGGCCCCGCATCCACGCCTGTAGAGGGAACTACTGTAGCTCCAGCACCTCCGCCGCTGATGAAGAGACCGGCTGCAGCCAGAGGTTCTGGTGGCTCTGGAGGCCCGAGCAAGCGTCTCCGAGCTGCTTCCTAGGACTTTGCTGGCCCCAGGTAGATCATCCAAGGCCAACCTTTGTTGCTTGCTATCTTTTCCTATGCTTTGCGGTCGTCCGCTGACATCTGTTCTTTACGTAGGGCTCCATGTGCAGGTGCTCCTGGGAGCGCTCCGGTGTCCGTGGTACCAAGCGATCCGCCGACAACTTCTGGGACTGCTCCAAGCCAGGGTGCAGACCCTCCCGTGCCAACGACGTCCACGCCGCTTACCTCTTCTGCAGATGTCCCTCCGACGGCCCCTGGCGAGGGACTCCAGCCTGGATCCTCTGTTGGTCCAGGCTCCGGTGCCTGATTTCGGGCCGACCGTAGCTGATGGGGCTCCACCAGCTTACGGCGACGAGCCCGCTCCTGCCACCGACGAGGGTGTGTCGGATGCCGCAGCTCCTACCCCGGAGGATAGCACTCCCCAGCCAGGAGCTCACTTGCCGTCTTTCGAGGGCCAAGCCGAAACTTCCCTAGGGCCCTGTGTCTCGGTGCCTACTCCGACGGCTGCTAACATCCCGGAGGACGATGCCCAGGAGGCCCCGGCACGCGTCGAGCGGGTTCCTTTCACTGAAGCCGTGGCTTTGGCTCATGCAAGTCTCCGTCGGGTTCAGCTGTCGCTAGACCAAGAGCAGGGAGCCATCCAGCAGGAGGAACGCCTCATTGGTTGGGAAAGGTTGCTCAAGCTCCGGACCCGGGAGACACAGAGGAGGTTGAGGACGAAGGAGGCTCGTCTGCAGGAGGAGCAAGAACTGACCAACCGGCAGCGGGACCAGGTCGATCGGCTGGACGAGCAGTCCAAGAAGTTCTAGGCAGAAGCCAAGGAGGCCCACGAGACAACCAACAGTCGCCTCGCCTCCCTGGAGGAGCTGCGACTAGTGCTGACTCGTCGCGAGGTCGCCATAGGCGAGCATGAGCGCGAGCTAGCGGCGAAGGAGGGGGAGGCTTCATCACGCTTGCAGCGGGAGGAGGCCGAACTGAAGTCTCGAGCCGACAACTTGGATCGCCAGCAGGCCTCTCTGAATAAGGAGCGGGAGAGGCAGATGAAGGAGCACCAGGACCTCCGAGCTGCAGAGTTCAACGCCTCGCTCCGTGTGGAGGGACTGCACCGCCGTGCCCACGAGCTTGATGCTCGGGCAGCGACGTTGGCTGCCAAGGAGAGAAGACTCCGTGAGTGCAATGCAGCAGCCCTGGCAGTGGCACAACGCGAGCTTCAGGAGCTCCGGGCCTCACGCTCGGCGGGGATCCAGCAAGTCTGGGACTTCCTGGGTCGTGCCGAGTCAGCTCTGGTGCCCTTCGGCTTCAGCCCAGTGCGCGTCGGCGAGCCTTCGCATGAGATGAGCCAAGTGCTCCCTGCGCTTGACTCTGCAAGCTCGAAGATGGCAGCGTTGGAAGACGTTGTCGTCGACCTGCTAGAGACGGAGAGAAAAACCCTAGCTAAGGAGGTGGCGACACACGTGTTGACTTGCTTCCGAAGCTGGGACCCCAGTGTCTCCCTGGAGCTGGTCATCAAAGGCCCCATCGCTGCGAGGGAGGCGGCAGCCCGGTCTACAGTTGAAGACCTAGGAGCTCTCGTCACCGGGCAGTTTAGGCGTAACGCTGGCGAGTCCTAGGCGGGCCTCAGCTTTTGTATCTTTTCCTTTATCTTTTGCGTCTTGTTTTGTATCCCTGTGCTGATGAATGGAAGACTTTTTGCCGACCTCTCATCCTTCAGCCACTCGGGGCAGGGTCCAGAAGGCAGAATCACTTTTGGCTTCCACGGGGCTTCCCGGTCCTTGATGCCATAAGAATCGAGGGCTCTCTGACTTGCCAAAGTGGTTGATGCTTCCTTGTTGCTTGCTGTATATGTGTACCCTCTTAATTCTCACGCGTCGCAGGGGTCCAGGCATCTTGCTTGGCTTGACCAGTTGTGATGGCCCCCTGGCAGGTGTACCCAAGTGATTGGGGACACCTGCCAAAAGGTACACAACACCAGCTTTGGACCCTTCGGGAGACTCCGACCTTGGGGGTCCATGAGTGGTTCCCTCGGAAAGCTGAAGTTCCAGCCTCACGGATCGAAGTCCTGTGTCGTGCAGTTGTATTTTCTTTGCCCGATGGCCTCATTACGGCTTATGGTCCTCGGCTTGAGCTACACAACCTGATCGATTCACTGCAGGAGTGCTCGGGCCCCGGTTATTATGCTTCCTGAGGAGGTATGCCGATCGGGCCCCCAGCACCTGGGTGTTGCGCTGAAAAGGCAGAGTATGCGTGCTTAGGGCACATGGCAAGTTAAGCAGGCTACACACTCTGGGCCCCCCGTGGCCTGACACTCTGGAGGGGGGAGATGTTGTGTTGGCACCACCGGACCCGACCAAGAAGGCAACCAAGAGGGTCCGGAGACAATCACAGGTACTTCCGGCGCTTCCACCTTGTCGCACAATTTTGGCCAAGGGCGAGGCGGAGAAACACAAATATGTACACGTCAAGGGGTACGGAAAAATATACGCAAGCTCGAAAGGAAGGCTACAGTTTCCTTTATAATGGTGGTACATAGGAGGAGTCAGGCTGTACAGGAGTCTGAACGATTTACTCCGGAGTGGCAAAGATAGTCGGGTCCCCCGGAGTTTGGCTGATCAGAGCACTGGTCCTAGTCTCTATGGCACTTTTACAGGGAAAAATCACCTTACCCTAAGCTACGGGTGAAACTTGCGAAGGTGCTCGATGTTCCAAGGATTTGGAATTGGGTTGCCATCCTCCGTCGCCAGGTAGACGCATCCTGGTCGGCATAATCGCGTCACCCGAAAGGGACCTTCCCAATGTGGGGAAAGCTTGCTGGACCCCTCCCAGGTAAGTATTCGCCGCAGAACGGGGTCACCAACCTGCAGCACTATGCTCCGCACGGACCGCTGGTGGTAGCGCCGGAGCGCCTGACAGTATCGCGCGTTCCGGATTATAGCCTTCCATCTATGCTCGTCGACGAGTTCGAGATCTTCACATCGGGCCTGGTCCTGCGTGGCTTAGTCGTATGCCTTGACACGAGGGGAGCCCAAGGTGATCTCCGGAGGGAGGACAACCTCAGCTCCGTAGACCAGGAAGAAGGGAGTCATCCCTGTAGCTCAGCTGCGTGATGTACGGCTAGTCCATAGTGCGCACAGAAGCTCATCAATCCAGTTGGCGCCATGCTTTTCCAGGCCAGTGTAGGTACGCGTCCTGAGGCCCCTGAGTATCTCAGCATTGGCTCTCTCTACCTGGTCGTTGCTCTTTGGGTGAGCAACGGATGCATAGCAGACCTGGATACCAAGGTCCTCGCAGTATCCTTGAAATGCTGCACTGGTGAACTGGGTTTCGTTATCAGTGATGATCCTGTTCGGGACCCCGCACCTGGAGATTATTGACTTGATGAATTTTACTACGGACTACTTGTTGATGGTGACTATAGGGGTTACTTCCGGCCACTTGGTGAACTTGTCTACGACAACGTAGAGGTACCTGGGGAATGGCCCCAGGATATCTAGCCGCCATACTACAAGTGGCCATGAGGGCGGGATCATCTGCAGCGTTTGTGCCGGTGTGTGGATCTGCTTGGCATGGAATTAGCACGCCTTGCATCTCTTGACTACCTCAATGGCATCCAGGAGAGCTGTCGGCTAGTAGAAGCCATGCCGAAAGGCTTTACCGACCAACGTGCAAGGCGAAGGGTAGTTGCCGCACTCGCCTCCATGGATCTCTACGAGCAACTCGCAGCCCTCCTCCCGGGTTATGCACCGCAATAGAACGTTGTTGGCACCACAACGGTGGAGCTCCCCATCTACTAGTGTGTATCTTTTATCCATACGAACGATTCGTTCAGCGGATACACGTTCATCAGCAAGGATATTTTCTTTCAAGTAGGCCCGGATCTCCGTGATCCATGCATCGGGTCCTACTTGAGCATCAGGATCTTGGGCATCGGGTTGCACGGAGTCCCTGGTGACACATACGATCCTTGGTGGGCGTCAGAGTTACAGGGCCGCCGGGACTGTCAGCTTCGAGGTGCTGGACTCGCCCCCTTCGCCTAGTTCGGCAGGCCAGGCTGTTGGACGTAGTAGCTTCCTTTCAAACACGCCTTCGTGGACCGGGACCCATGTAGGGGCTTTCGTTGAAAGGTCGTCTGCCACCGCGTGTTGGCACGGGGGATATGGCACAACTCCAAGGCATGGAACTCCTTCTCCATCTTCTGCACATGGATAAGGTAGGCAGCTAGTTGAGGGTCATTACATGAGCACTCACGCCTGACTTGCTTGATGACAAGAGTCTCCTTTAACTTGCATCTGTCGCACACCCAGGGACAGGGCAGTACTCATCCCAAATATGAGGGCTTCATATTCTGCCATGTTGTTTGTAGCCTAGAAGTCGAGGTGCACCATGTACTTGAACTGCTCTCCCACTGGTCATATGAGCAGGACCCCCGCTCTGGCTCCTTGCTTACGTGAGGAACCATCGAAGTAGAGTGTCCAGTGGGGTCCAATGAGCACCGGAGGCCTAGGCTCCAGGTCGCCGTCGTCTTGACCCCCTGGATGGCATGGAGGCGGGGTCCATTCCGCCATGCAGTCCGCCAGCGCCTGGCTCTTGACGACGTGGCACGGTAAGAAGCCAAGGTCAAACTCCGCCAGCTCAGCTGCCCACTTTGCTATGTTCCCCATTGCATTGGGGCTATGGAGCACCGTTTTCAGTGGGTAGGTCGTTACCACCGAGACCTTGTGAGCTTGGAAGTAGTGGCGGAGCTTCCTTGACGCGACCAACACTACATAGAGCAACTTGTGGACCCCCCGAATACCGCGTCTTAGGCATCGTGGAAGACTTCGCTGATATAGTACACCGATCGCTAGGTGGTCCTGGCCCTCGTGGAGGGGTCCGGAACATCTTCTTTATTGGCAGGTCTTGGTGTCCGACCCTTGGGGGCTGGGACCCGGGAACATCCTAGGCCGGAGTTACGTCGGGCTCTCGTGGGGGGCCCAGGTTCTGAGACTCACAACCAACAGTAGGCTCTTTGCTTGGTGCTTGGAGTCGCTCAGGTTATGGCCGTTCAGCGACTAGGACCATGCTAACAACTTCTTCCTTTGCGGAAGTATAAAGCAGCAGGTGCTCACCTGGCTCTGGGGCGACCATGATCGGTAGCGAGGTGAGGTACTGCTTTAGCTCTTGGAACGCCTTGTCGGCTTCTTCAATCTAGACAAAGGGTCCGGACTTCCGCAGAAGCTTGAAGAACGGGAGGGCGCGCTCTGCTTGTCGGGAGATGAACCAATTGAGCGTGGCCAGGCATCCCGTAAGCTTCTGGACGTCTTTGACACGGGTGTGGGGTTGCATCATCTCTATAGCCTTGATCTTATCGGGTTAGCTTTGATTCCTTGGTGCAAGACCAGGAAATCGAGGAGCTTCTCGGCAGGAACTCCGAACACGCACTTATCCGGGTTTAACTTGGTCCAAGTTGTGTGTAGCTTATCAAAGACCAAGGCTAAGTTGTCCAACAGAGATGTATGCGACTTGACCTTCACCACGATGTCATCAACGTACACCTCTACTAGATCCTTTATCAGATCCCCGAATGTCTTATGCATAGCACGCACAAAGGTGGACAAGGCGTTTTTAAGGCCATAAGGTATAGAGACATAACAATAAAGGATGTCTACTATTATAAAAGTAGTGTGCTCTTCATCTTCCCTAGACATGGGTATTTAATGAAAACAAGAATAAGCGTCAAGGAAGCATAATAAATCATAGCCAGAAGTAGAATCTATAATATGATCTATTCGTGGGAGAAGAAAGTGGTCTTTAGGGCATGCCTTGTTTAGACTGGTGTAGTCGATGCACATCCGTAGCTTCCCGCCAGCCTTGGGTACCACGACTGGGTTGGCCAGCCATCTCGGGTGGTGGACTTCTCTATTGAAGCCGGCGTCAAGCAGCTTCTTGACCTCTTCACGAATGAAGTTCTACCGCTCGACGAACTGCTTTCGAGGCTTCTGCATCACCAACTTAGCATCGGGGTGGATCTTCAGATGGTGCTCGATTATCTCCCTGGGGATCCCAGGCATCTGCGATGGTTGCCAAGCAAACACATCGACGTTAGCCCGGAGGAACGTGATGAGCGCGAGTTCCTATTTGCTACCCAAGTTTCTTGTAATGCGGGTGGTCTGGGCAGCACCCTCGCCTATCTGGAGAACCTTGACCGAGACCTCCTCCGCACCCGAAGGCTGTATGCGGGGCACGGAGGATGAGCCACGCTGCCGCGTGCTGGGTGGCTCCTTGCTTGTCCCAACACCCCCGGAGGCTTCCACCTTTGAAGCTGCCAGGGCCTCGAGCTTCTCCAACGCTGCAACGCCGGCGTCCATCTACTCGTACTCTAAGGACACTCAGGGTCAGCATCTTCAGTGCTAGGTAGCCATAATGAGCTATGGCCATGAACTGGTACAACGCTAGCCTGTCGAGGATGGCGTTGAAGGGCAGATTGACCTCCACCACGTCGAAGACAATGCTCTCGGGGCGGTAGTTCTCAGGCGTCCCCAATGTCACCGGGAGGGAGATGCTACCGAGTGCGAGAATGGACTCCGGGCCCACTCCAGTGAATGGGCTTGACGGAGCCAGCTGTCCCATGGGGATTTGCTGCTTTTGGAAGGCTGCAAGACTGATGAGGTTGAGGCCCGCTCCTCCATCGACCAACACGTGGTAGAGCTTCACATTAGCTATGGTCGGAGAAACGATAAGCGGTAACTGCCCGGCCTCCGCCATGTTCTTCGGGCAGTGAAAGGCGGTGAAACTGATCTCTATCTCCATCCACTTGTGGTAGGGAGCCGGCTTGGGTGTAGGCGATACTGCCATGACCTCTCGACGGAGGGTCTTGACGTCTCGTCGAACGTAATGTCCCACGACCCCCCATACATCACATGAAGCGTCTTTCGACACTCATCCGAGGTGTGGCCAAGGCTAGAGCCCTTTCCCTAGTCATAGGCGACCTTCAACGCTCGCTCGACGTCTTGGTACCCCGTCTCCTGACCATTGTTGACCTCTAGGTCAGCTCTTTGCTTGTCCTCCCGCTGGCGAAAGGGTGTGCCATCCTGGCGCTGTTGTCGAAGTTCTCGGAGGTGGTCAGCTCTTTGCTTGTCCTCCCGCTGGCGAAAGGGTGTGCCATCCTGGCGCTGCTGTCGAAGTTCTCGGAGGTGCCCCGCTAGCTTCTGTATCTCCCGACACTCACTGGCACTGTGTCGTTTGGAGTTGTGGACCGGGCACCGCTGGTCGCGGCACCGCTGGTCGCTGTCGTCGTTGTTGGGCTGCTGTCGCGGGCGCTTGGGAGTGCGCGGCCCGCAGCTCCCCGCCGCCGCTAGCGAGTTAAGCGCGGCGACGACCAGGTGGTCGACGTCATTGCGCCACTGCTCAGCAGCGAATGGGCAAGCTCCCGCGCGCGGGGGTTTGTGGAGGAGTGCACGGGCTGCTAGCAGCGCGCTCTCCGTGTTGGCCTCGGTCGGCGCCTGCGACACCATCACAACCCAGGGCTGCTAGGAGGGAACTTGCACCGTCGCCATAGGGACTGGCTTCGGCGCAGACGATCCCGCTCCAGGATCAAAGGATGCTTCCTGCTCCCCCTGCAGCTGGCGACGTGAGGGGCGGGAAGGCCATCCGACAGATTGGATCTTCAGCGTTGTGGGTCACGGACAACTTCAAGAACCAAAAGCCCCTGCCTGGCGCGCCAAATGTCAAAGTGTTTTATTGTGACACTTCCTCCGGTCTGCCTGAGCAGCCCGCGAGGTTCTTCTTTCGGTGGAGCTAGTGGATCTCAAAGGTTAGAGCACAACGGCGAGAGGAACACGAGGATTTACGTGGTTCGGGCCGCCGGAGCGTAAAACCCTACGTCCACAGGAGTGCTTGTTGTATTGCTCGCGCGTATGAGTGTGTGAGTTGGCTGGGTCGCGAACCCCTTGCCCGGAGGCCGCTCCGATCCTTTTATAGCCCAAGGCCCGGGCAGTTACAAGGTGGCGCAGGGTCCGACAGGTGGCCCCACAGCTCTTTGCATCCTATACTGAGCTATAGGCATCTAAAGCTATATGCCTTGTCACTGTCAGTGGAAATAAGGTGTGCTTCCTGTCACGCCGGGCGCCTCTATCCGAGCGATCGGTGATGATGAAGTCCCCGTCTCCTTGCTCTGCTAGGCGGCTCTGTGCCGTTGAGCGGCACTGTCGTGCCATCACGCCTCGCGCCCTATCTTTCACCGTAATGGTGCGCAGACGGAGAACAGGGGCGTGCGCCGTGCTTCTGGGGAAGGCGAGAGCCTTGAATGCTCGGCCTAACAGCGTACCCTCCTCTTTACTCTTTGGCCATCTGCCCGTTGCTCGTCGGTGTGACGCCCGGGCGGCTGGCCCCCAGGACACGCGTCTCCGCTGGAGCTGTCTTGCGGAGTACCGGGTGGTCCGGAGTTGTTGGGCACGTGGCAGCTCTAGAGCCCTCCCATACTGGAGGTCGGGTCCGGGCTGCAGGTCACGTGGTACATACAGGGCCTTCCTTGGGGGGAAGGTGTTCTCGGAGCAACGCGGCCGCACCGGAGCCTTCCGATGCTGGAGGTCGGACCTGGAGGCGCAGGACACGTGGCACCTCCGGAGCTCTCCCTGGCGAAGGGTGCGGCTTGGAGGCTCCGAGCACGTGGCAGCACCAGAGTCCTTTTTGACGGGAGATGGGGTCCAGTACCACCAGATACGTGGTGGTTCCTGAGCCACCCTCGGCCGATGTTCAGGCTCAGGGCCTGAAGACACGCGGCAATCCCGGGTCTGCCCTTCGGGCCCAGGGCACGTGGCTTACGCTAGGGCCCGACTAAGCCAGGATGATAGGGCCCAGGTGCTTGCTATCCACTACGCGGTGGTACCCGGTTCGCAAGGTACCGACAGATATAAAAGACCATCATGTGTGTGAGCTTGTAGACAAGCTCAGAGAGATGATCATGACTTTGTTTCACAAACAGAGAAGAATTGGAGACAAGCTCAATGGAAGGATATTACCGGTTGTCATACATATCTTGAAGGCAAAAACTCGAGGGTTAGGTTGTAAAAGGTGACTACTATGCTGCAGAGGTGCGAGACAACAATAATTGTTATGCTAGACATGTTGTTAAGACAAACTTGCATTAGTGTTCATGTGAAGAATGGCAACAGTGGTTAGCCCTGTCAACATGCTCTGGCTCTAATAACAGCCCAACAAACTAGAGATGTGAGGATGGAGGAGTTTGTTAATGAATATTATTCCATGGAGAAGTTCAAAAATGCATACAAGAGAATAGTTGAGCCACTTCGACACAATGGCTAAAATGGACATATCAAGTGAGGTCCATGCACCACTTGGAAAGAGGGGTGTAAGCCGTTAAAGAAAATTGAGGATCAAAAGTTGTCTTAAAGGTCGTAGTGGTAAGAAACCAAGTGGAAAGGAGACGGAGAAGAAAAAAAATTAATTAAAGGCAAGTTCAAATGTCCTAATTGTGGAGAATTAGGGCATAAAAAAACAACCCCAAATGCCCTCACAATGGAACTAAGAAAAGACAAATGTAATTGATTTCTTTGTTTCTCATAAATTTTTCATAATTTCTTTATTTAATTTTGTTGTTTTCATCTTGCAGGAAGAGGAAACCAAGAAAAAGTAGCACCAAAACTTGGTTTCCCGTTGAAACAAATGCCACCATCCCTACTTCTTCATAACAGGTCACTACATCCATATCATTAGAGCTGCCTACCATCTCTACTTCATCACAAACGGTGTGCACTTCAACTCCAACCAAGCAGGAGAAATTGAAAAGAGATATAAAAAAATACACCAAGAAAGTTTAAAGCTTAAAGTTCAATGTTATTTTCTATCATTATTTCAATGTGTATGACTTCATGTGACATGTGGACTTCAATGTTTATGTATTTGTGCATAAACTTCAATGTGTATGAACTTCAATGCGAACTTTAACGTGTATGAACTTCATGTGTGTGAGTTATTGAATTTATCTTATGTGGCATGTCTTTTTTTATAGATATTAAATTTATTTAATGGTTAACTCTATGTAACATGAGAGCATGCAGTTTTTTTTATTCAAGGAAACCCCTAATGGCAATGCAGTTTTTTAGTGTTTCGTATAGCTATTTTTTAATTCAACGGTCATAGCTTTGTTTTCAAGTGAGTAGAGGTGGGCATAAAACCCGAACCCGAAAAAACCCGAACCCGAGCCTGAAAATCACAAAACCGAAACCCAAAATCAATCATTTTTCGGTAGAGGTTTACAAAACACGATAATATTTCAGATATTTTCGAGTAATAATGTCTGATACTCGAAATATACAAAATACCTGATCTTTAGGTTAGACCATGGCTTTTCCGTGTTTTGACTAACACGACATTTAATATAATTTTATATGACCACAATACTATTTTTAAGTATCCTTATAAATTTCCACTTATCTCACTACTATAATATCAATTTTATTTCTGTTTTGACCAGTGTTTTCAAATCGGACGACTAATCGCGATTAGTCGCGATTAGTCGTCCTTATCGCCAGGTAAAGTCCGATCAGGCCCGTCGACGCGATTAGGTCGACTAGAATCTTAGTCGGTCGACTAATCGACCGATCAGCCCGACTAATCGGGCGATTAGATGCTTTTGGCGATCAGGACGATTTGTACAATTTTGGCCCAACTGTCCGGCCCACTAGGGTTCCTTTCTTCTCAACTCAAGCCAGGTCTTTTCCTTTGCTTCTGTTTTCTCGCACAGCCACCGCGTTCTGCTCTGCGCCGAGTCCGACCGCCCTCCCCTGCGCCGACCGCCACGTTCTCGCGCCATGCGCCGGCTGCTCTCCCCGTTGCCGGCCGCTCTCCCCGTCGCCGGCCTCTCTCGGTCTCTCCCCTACGCCGGCGGCCGCACTCCCCTGCGCCGGCGGCCGCACTCTCTGTCTCCTGCGCTGGCCCGCTCCCCTGCGCCGGCCGCTGCTCTCTCTGTCTCCTGCGCCGGCCGCTGAGCCCCTGTGGCCCTCTCTCCTGCGCCAGCCGCTAGAAAGTGGGGCACTCGGGCCTCTGTGCTCTGTGCCTCTATTGAAGACTTGAAGTCTGATTGGGTCTCTGAAGTCTGAACTCTGAAGATGACTTCCTCCTCAGATGAAGGTATAGCACTTTAATTGTGGCATTGTTCTTCCTGCTAGACCTAGCCTCTGTTTTGTGCTATACATAGCTCTAAATTTTTGTAATATGTACTATCGTGTAGATGTGAGTCAGCAGTGACGTGCTTTGGTGGAAGTGAGTGTTCCCCAACAAGAAGGAGCTAAAGCTGGTGGCGCTGCTAATGCCACAGGTGAATCAGTTGTGTCTGCCTCTTCTACTGCAGATTGTTCATCCATTGCAGAGAAGACAATAGATGCATTATCAAAAGAAATGGCAGAGATGGCTAAGGATCCTAAGAGGAAGGCTCGATCTTTGGATCCAGGATGGAAGTATGGATTTTGGCCTGATTGTTCAAAGAAGGAGATGGTTCAATGCATTTTCTGTCTTAAGGTTGTCCCTTGAGGAATCAAAAGGTTCAAACAACACTTGGCTGGAGGGTTTGGTGATGTCGGGAAGTGCCCTAAAGCACCCAAGGTGGTTAGGAAGGAAATGGCAAACTATTTGAAAAAGAATGCAAGAAATAAGATTGTACAATTGGAATGTGAAGAGGAAGATGAAGGACAGGGGCAGCAAGAAGATACACAGGAAGTTGCTGAAGAGGCAAACCCGGCACCAAGTTCTGGCACAAAAGGAAAGCAAATTAAGAAGAAAACTGCTCAAACTTCTATCAGTTCCTTCACGGTCTCTGCTCCTGTGAAACCACAAACTCAGAAACATTCAAAGTCCATTAGCTCTTTGCTTTGCAAGACACCAGAAGAAGTTGTTGCAGAAAGGTTCAAGTCTAAGACGACTCAACCCACACTTGAGCACCTCACAAAGAAAGATAAGGAGTCCAAAATGGTTGTTGATGACCATGTTGTTGATTTCTTAATCGAGAATGGAATACCATTTAATGTCATTAACTCGAGAAGTTGGCACGTCATGCTTGAGTCCATTGGACAATATGGTCCTAGGTACCGGTCCCCTTCATACCATGAGTTGAGGGTGCCATTGCTTGATAGGGCCGTTGATAGGACAATAGAGTTGAGGAAAAGACATGAGGAAGCTTGGAAGGAGTATGGCTGCACTATGATGTCCGATGGGTGGACCTCGACGAACCAGCGTCATATTATTAATTTTCTTGCCAACAGTCCAGCAAGGACATTTTTCCTTGGGTCGGTGGATGCCTCAAACAAGGTAGCAAATGCAAGTATGCTAGCTGACTTGTTGGAGAAGCAAATTGATAAGGTTGGCAAGGAATATGTGGTGCAGGTAGTCACGGACAATGGATCCAACTTCAAGGCAGCAGGAAGAATTCTAATGGATAGGATCCCAACTCTCTTTTGGACACCTTGTGCAGCTCATTGCTTGGATTTGATGTTGGAGGATATTGGGAAGATAAAGGAGTTTAGTAGTTGCATCAATCACGCAAAGAAGGTGACTAGATTTATCTACAAGCATGAGAGATTGCTTGACACCATGAGGGAAAAAATAGGTGGAGATCTTGTGAGGCCCGCCGTGACTCGCTTTGCTACTTCATTTCTCACATTGGCAAGCATGCAAAGGCACAAGCAAGGCCTAAGAAGCCTCTTTGTTAGTGATGAGTGGCACCAAAATAACTTATCTGCTACCAGGGAAGGGCAACAAGTTGAAAGCATTGTCCTCTCTATTCCATTTTGGACAAAGGTGGAAAATTGTCTGAGAGCTTCACAACCACCTCTTATTGCCCTTAGAATAGCAGATGGGGATGAAACACCAGCCATGCCTGAGATCATGGCAGCCATGAATGTTGCAAAGACCACCATCAAAGACGCTTTGAATGCAAAGCCACAACTGCTTAGGGAGATCATGGATTGCTATGACAAGAGATGGGATGGCCAAATGGAGCAAAAATTATATGGGGCAGCCTTGTTCTTGAATCCATCTAAATTCTTTTCTTTAAGGGAAAAGGATAGGAGAAATGCATCAAGAGTAAGGTCCATGTTTAATGATGTTGTATGGAAGATGGTGCTTGATGAAGATGAGCAAAGCAAGATAAGTAAGCAAGCCGATGATTATGAGAGGTCTGAAGAAGAATGCTTCTTTAAGGCATTAGCAATAAGGGATAGAGATAAAAAAAATCCTAGTGAGTTTTCTCCTCAATTCTTTAAAATTAATATTCTTTAAGGAATAGTTGTTCTTCTAATGAATTGTTCTTTAAAATGCAGTTCTTTGGTGGGGAGCGTATGGTGGTCTTGCATTCGAGCTTCAATGTCTAGCAAAAAGAATTGTGAGCCTTTGTTGTTCGGCATCGGGTTGTGAGCGCAATTGGAGCACATTTGCTCATGTATGTCCACCTTTTTATTGTTACTAGTTTATTGTTAGGTTGCTGTCCTTTAATTGGTAGTGTTGTTAATTTGCTCATGTGTGTAGGTCCATACCAAAAAAAGGAACCGCTTAGAGCATAAAAGGTTGAATAAGTTGGTGTATGTTAGCTACAATCGAAAGATGGCAAATAGTTTTCAAACAATTAAAGAGCTCGGTTCAAAGGGAAAGAAAAGTAACACCTTGCTGCTTGAAGAGTTTGAATCGGAGAATGAGTGGGTTGATGAAAGTTGTGAGGCGGGAGAGGGAACTGAACTTTGGAGTGACGTTGATGAGGCTATTGGTGCAACTGAGCATCTAAGGGGGAGGAATTTGCCAAGGTCTGCTGCTGCCAGTGGTTCTTCTATCCAAACATACTCAAGGAAGCGTGCAAGGACACTGCCTAACACTATTTCAGAGCAGCCACAAGCTGATGAAGGATCTGATTCAGATGAAGAAATGGACAACCAAGGAGATGGAGATGAACAACACCCACCATCGATAACAGATCCAGCTGCAGGAGATGGAACATTCCAACTTGATGATAACATGTTGTTTTAAACTTTTAATTAAGATGTTGGAGTGCTGGACTGAAAGACTTCTTTTCTCGTTTAATGTTGAACTTAAGTATTGAACCTTAAATATTGTTGCTTGTTTATTTTATTTAACCACTGCAGTTTTTTGTCTCTTCTAATGTTGAGGATCTGATTTTATGAAAGTTTGTTGCTGAATGCTGAGCTGAACTGAATTTGTAAGTACATCTGCACTGAACTTCTCCCCTTTTTTAGTTAAATGTTGAACTGAAATATGTGTACATTTTATTTGTCAGGTCTGAAATTTTAATCTAGTATGTGTACATCATTATTTCTAGACTTCAAAATTCAAATCTGGTATGTTTCCTATTTTCTAAGCATATTTTAAAGCTGCACCTTCTGTATTATTGCTACTGAATATATATATATATTATATATGTCGATATATATAAGCATCGACTAGAAACTGCTATAAAAAATTGTTGGACGACTAGGACCTCGACTAGAGGTCGACTAGGAGCGACTAATCGCCCTAGTCGACGACTAGTCGCCCTAGTCGACCTAGTCGCCCCTAAGGCGACTAGGGTCGACTAGGCGACTTAAAAACATTGGTTTTGACTGATGTTTTCTTAGCTATTTTTGTTTGTTCTTTCACAATTCATGTAATATTTCACAATTCGTGTAATATAGATAACACGAACCCGAATTCTCAGATACCCAAAAATTTAGGTAGATTTTGAAAACCCGAATTTTTTAAACCCGAATTACTCGACCAGAAATGTATAATTCTAATTGTCTCCTGAAGGGCGCAAATGCTTGCTCTAGTTTTTGGAAGAAGTGACTTGCTAGGCATCCCGAGACTCAGCAAGCCACCCACGCCGCTTGCCCTTCGACCTCACTACGCGGATCCCACCTCACAGCCACAGCTCGTGGCTTTCCTGCTCACGGCTGCAGATCAGCCTCGCGCAAGAGCCTCAGGCCTCAGCACATCTGCGGCAGATCGCTCGCCGCCGCTTAGCCTCAGTTTAAGAAATTAAAAAGAAAAATAAATCAAGACCGAGGCTTGTTATGCGCTTACCGAGCACATAGAAAAATCAATGCTTCACCTGCAGGACCACAGGCCCCGCGCCGTGCGAGCGAACGAGACGGATCAGGTGTCGCTCAGTCCCGCCAAAGCTGCTGATCTTCTCAGCCATTGAGAGCTCCGCCTCCCACTCAGAACCCCTCAGGTCAGACGCTCGCGTCACTACGTCGTGAACCGCTGGCGCAAGCACTTCTGGCGCCACGTAGCGCCCCACGCGCAACGTGCCCATGTATCCCTGTTCGAGATCGGGACCGGGCCTCACGCTCATACGCAACTCCTCCGAGAAGACCGCAAGCCGGGTCGACGGAGTGCAGGCGCCCCGTTTTACCCGCCGGGGCCGAGGCACACTGCCGCCGGATCCACCGATTTCGGCGCCGCCTAGCGACCCGCTTTTCCTCTCGGTCGAGCCGGTTTTGTTGGGGAGAGAGGAATGGAATTAGGGTTCAGGGGCCAGCTCAGGCTTTTGTTTAGTGGTTGATGAATCCGAACCATCGGTTGAGATCAACGGCCAAGAAGCTATGGGCTGAATTAGCGCCCAGGTCGGAGGTGAGAACCGTAACATGGGATATTTTGCTGCGGCGCGGGCCTATGTGTGAGCCCACAGGCTTGACTGAGCATTTCATGAGAATTTGGGCTGGACTGTCCGGGCGGGTAAGTTTTCCAGTGAAAAGAGCCCATATGGGCGTCATGCTTAGTGGGCCTTCGGGCTGTGTTTTGCAAAAAGGTTAAGTAGAAATTCAGCAAGGATTAAGAAACTAGTAAGTTAATTTTAGACTGAGAATTAAGTAATTTCCTTTTAGAGAATAATTATGATTAATTGTTTTGTAGTTATGAGGCATTTTTTGAGCTTAGTAATGTTTCTCTGTATTAGTCTTTCTTAGTTATTTATGATTAAATTTTCACCAAAGTGAAAATTTAATTAAACTAAATATTAAGCATTGATTTAGCATAATAATTTTATCTTCTAATCAACATTGTTGATAAAGTTTACTATGATTTAATGAGCCATTAAGTTAATTTAAACATTTTTCTATATCTGCCCAATGGTGATGTAGAATTCATGCTTAAATATACTAAGTTATTGCATTTTAATTATTGCCTCATAAGTTGATTTTCTGATTATATCGGAACCAACGGGAAGATTTAATTAGAGAATTATTTAAGTAGCCATGATAAAGAAATCATCATGATTAACGTTAGTGAGCTTTGATTAAATTTTGGATGTTTATAATGTGCATATGCATGATTTTAGTAGAATTATAAGTATCACTAAGTATTGTATATGTTATGAGATTACTGAGTTATTAAGTGTAGCAAGTTATTAGTTACCTTCCGGTGCAACTGTAAGTAATGAGATTAAGTATTATTTTAATAAAAATAAATCTAATATAAAATTTTAATTAAAAATATAATTGGACAAGCATGATAATTATTTTGCTAGAGAAATTTTGTCATGTGGCCAATGTGAAAGACAAAATCTCTTATATTTTAAGATGTTTTTGTGACACCCTCATCTCTGGTGTCAGCATATGTTCATGTTTTATGAAGAGAAAACATTTTAAGGAAAGTAGAAACAGAGAAAAATATCAAAAGGATAGCCAATAAGAGCCGAATCCAGCTCTCAGAGAGCGCCAAAGACAACTTCCGCGGTCCGCTGGCCACGTGGCGTGTTCGGAGCTCATCCCTGCGAAGTGGGGAGAGGTCTACCGCTAAAGTAGGCTACGTGGCAGGCTCGGGGCTCATCTCCGCAAAAGGGGAGAGGTCCGACCCTATGGGACACGTGTTGCCCCCGGAGCTAGTCATCATGGAAATTAGAGGACTGGTCGCACGGGATACGTGTCGATCTCGGAGCTCACCCCCGAGAGGTCCGGTGCTATCGAACACGTGTCGCCACCGGAGCTTATCTCCGGGAGGTCCGTCGCTGCTAGACACGTGTTAACCTCGGAGCTCGTCTCTGAGAAGAAAGGGAAGTCTGGCGCTACTTGACACGTGGCGTACACGGAGCTCACCTCCGAAGGAGAGGGAAGTCTTGCTCTTTTGACACGCGGCACAACCGGAGCTCGTCCCTACGGAGAGGGAGAGACCAGGACCCGGTGGACACGTGGAGCCTCCGGAGCTCACCACCGAGGAAGTAACAAGTTCTAGGAACGGTTTTTGGAATATGTACGCGTAGAAATACCGGAACAGAAACCGACCTGAATTCCACAATGATACCACACCAAATCCACTAAAGATAAGTTGTAAGATTCAACGACAAATTTGAATAGGACTCTTATTTGAGATACAATCAGATTAGGACTCTTCTCTTCCTGATTATAAATAAAACCCAGAACCTCTGGCCGAAACCACCAACTTCTTTTCCAACTCCTGAGCTGACGACTTAGAGCCCTAGCCCTCAACTTGTCAGGAAAACCATCGCCGGAGTTCAGCAAGGAAGATCGCCGGAGGAAAGCCCAACGATCTGAGGAGGACCTCGAAGACCGAGAAGAACGTAAGGTAGGTCTCCAATACCACCTTACGACATCGTTGTGTTTTCTTTGCATCTGTTCTTTGATTCCTTTCGAACAGAAGCCTTCTCGTGGACAGATCACTTGATGATCAGGTTGATCTAGAGACAAGATCATCGCCACGTCCACCATTGATCCGAACACCTCTTGTCGGTACCCGCGATATGGGGTACCCCCGCGCACAGGGGAAAATTCCTAAGGATCTCGCCCTTCTCCGCAGGGAGAGCTCCGAAGGCGCCACGCGTCCGACGGGGCCGGACCTCCCTCTCCTCAGAGGAGAGCTCCGGGCTCGCCACGTGGCCTGCAGAAGTCGGACCTCCCCCCTCCGCGGGGGAGAGGTCCGAAGGCGCCACGTGTCCAGCGGGGCCGGACCTCCCTCTTCTCATAGGAGAGCTACGGGCTTGCCACGTGGCCGATAGGAGCCGGACCTCCCCCTCCGCGGGGAGAGGTCCGAAGGATCCACGTGTCCTGTGGGGCCGGACCTCCCTCTCCTCTGAGGAGGGCTCCGGGCCTGCCACGTGTCCAGCAGAAGAGCGATGCCTGCCCCCGAGCGGTAGGTAGCGGGCGTAAAGATGCACCGTACCTTGCCCGTACAAGGTATTCAAGGCCCGCGCCTTCCCAATACGCGGAGACGCGGAGCACGCTTCTGTTAGGTGTCGTTGCGCCCAGTCACATCACAGACTGGCGCGTGGTGTCAGAGTCTGCCAGCCAATAAACGCAGCGACAAGACATCTCATGCCGCCCCTGCCGTCATCAACCACTACGACTAGCGTGCGGCATGGGCAGGGCGGCAAGATGAAGACTCAGAAGCCTTCGCCAGAGACAACTACCGACATAACTGTGGATACGGTAGTCTGCAGACAGTCTCCCCGGGACCACCTGTCGGGTCCCGGGCCCTCCGTGTAAGCCACTCGAGCCTTGGAATATAAAAGGCTCGGGTAGGCAACGTTAGCAGGGGTTCGCACTCCCGCAACTCATACGCTAGACATCAGTCATCCCCAAGCTCAGGACTTCGGTTCTGAGCAACGAGCAATACAGCGAGCTCCTCAGCTCACCGTGGGCGTAGGGTTTTACGCTCCGGCGGCCCGAACCACGTAAAACCCGCCGTGTCAAGCTTTTCCTTAACTCGTCCATACGCTTAAGCTCTCCGCAAGTGACTAGCCCCTCCGAAATAGAACCTCCGCGGGCTACCCAGTGCAGGTCCGGGGGAAGTGTCGACCGCACACTTCGACATTTGGCGCGCCAGGTAGGGGGCTTTTCCCTTGCGCGACGAGTTTCCGCCGACGAAGATGACCAAGCTTCCTTCAGCGGCAAACTCTCCTTCCCCGCGTTCACGGCGAACTGTGACCAGCGGGGAGTACATGTCGACGCACTCTGGACGGAGTGTGTCGGCACAAGGTGGTAGCTAGCAGCCGACTCCGGCAACGCCGACTCCGGCAATGCAGGCTCCGACCAGCGTGAGATCTTCTGCAGCCATAAGCGAACCCCACAGGGGTGCGCTAGCTGCAGCAAAAGCGCTACTGCGCAACCCACCTGCTGGGGACGCACCTCATTCAGCAACCCAGCAGTAGATACGCGAGGTAGACCGCCTCGTCGTCGCCGCCGCAAACCCTCGACTTCGGCGGGGACGATGCTTCGGTCAACCGGCTGTGTCGCTGACGCGCACGCCAACGGTTGACGGACAGACGGCGGACTCCAGCTCCACCAGGCTTCCGTCAACGGACCTGAGGGCAGAGCTAGAGCGATGCCACTTGGGCCAAGATTCCCGAGTGTTCCTCGAGCGACGTCGAGAAAGGCGTCGCATCCAAGGGGCCGGCGACAGCATGAAGTCGGCCTCGACCCAGCCTGAAGAGCAGATCTTCGCCATGTGGACTCTGCCCCAGGCATACGCCGCGCTGCATATGCCACATCCATATGCTTTGCAAACGGCATCCCCGGTCTTTGGCGCAGCCTTGCCCATACCGGGGTACACTGTGCCAGGTGCGAACCAAGCGTTCGCGGCACCAATACCTGCGGCAACAGGAGCAGGATGTGCGGCCCTTGCACCCCACCTTCGCTTCGCGAGGTGGCCGCGCAAGTTTCAGCCGCACCTGCCCGAGAAGTACGACGGCAGCGTCAACCCAGCGGATTTTCTCCAGATCTACTCCACCGCCGTACTTGTCGCAGGAGGGGATGAGGCCATCATGGCCAACTATTTCCCCGTCGCCTTGACCGGCCCAGCCCGGTCTTGGCTCATGAACCTACCCCAGGATTCCATAACCTCCTGGGGAGAGCTCTGCCGGCAGTTCGTCGCCAACTTCGGCAGTTCCTACACCCGGCCTGGCATGGAGCTCGACCTCCACGCCATCCAGCAACAACCAGGGGAGTCGCTGCGCTCCTTCATCCAGCGGTTCTCCCAGGTGCGGAACACCATCCCACACATCCAGAACGCTTCTGTGGTGGTGGCGTTCCGACAAGGCGTTCGGGACAAGAAGATGCTCGAGAAGCTCGTGACTAGGGAGGTCCGCGACGTCTCGGAGCTCTTCAGCCTGGCGGACAAGTGTGCCAGAGCAGCCGATGAGCGGAGCTGGCACTCACTGCCAGCCTCCGAGCCAGGGGGTCAGCCAGGATCTGGCGCTGCTTCTTATGGAAGCGACAGGAAGATCAAGAACAGGGGCGGTGGCAAGATGAAACCGCCAGCCGCGGCCCCCGTTGCCGCAGCAGCGGCGCCCAATGGAGCTCGGGGGCCGCGCCCCAACAAAAGGCCACGACAATCACTGGCTCTAGATGGAGGCCAGGGCGAGCTATGCCCCGTGCACGGCACCAGTTGCCACACTGCTGCCGAGTGCCGGGAAATCCAGAAGCTTGCGGAGCGCTTCCGGAAAGGGAAGCAGCTTCTAACTGATGCCCCACCCTACCGTCAAAGGGAGGGCAAGCAGAAGGTCGACGCCCCAGATGACGTCGACCACCAGGTGGAGTTCCAGGAGCTTCAGCGCGCCGTGAAGGCGGTGCGCAATCATGAGAGCTCCAGCTCCAGTGATGACGAGCACCAGAAGATGCTCTACGTCATCTATGGTGGGTCCGCTTACCCCTCGTCCCGAAGCGCGGCTAAGGCCTTGCGCCGAGCGGTAGCGTCGGTGGCTCCCCTCTCGAGTGCAGCACCGCACCTCAGGTGGATGGGAACCCCCATCAGCTTCGATGCCACCGACTGCCCTAGGAACATGGCTGGGGCCGGCCAACTACCGCTCTTGGTGGCCCCCACCATCGCCAACGTGAGGATGTACCATGTTTTGGTGGATGGCGGGGCTGGACTGAACCTCATCAGTCGCACAGCTTTCCAGAAGCTGCAGATCCCGATGGCCATGCTCACCCCATCGAGCCCGTTCTTAGGGGTAGGGCTAGGACAGGTCGTTCCCTACGGCCATATCAGCCTCCCGGTGACCTTTGGGGCACCGGACAGCTATCGGACAGAGTACATTCTGTTCGACGTGGCCGAGATCGACCTCCCCTTCAACGCCATAATTGGCAGGCCAGCCCTGTACCGATTCATGGCAGTAGCCCACTACGGCTACCTTGTCTTGAAGATGCCTACACCAACAGGCGTTCTCAAGGTTCGTGGAGACCGTACTGCCGCAATGTTAGCCTTGGAAAAGCTCCAAGCGCTTACAACAGCTAGAGCACCAACCTCAGGCAGTGCAGAACCAAACTGGCTCCACCCGAGTGCACGCCACCGTGCCTCTACCACAGCACCCCATGTGCAACCCCTCAACGAGGACGACGTCCCCATGAGGCTCGTCCGAATCAGCGCCGATGCCACCCAGACCACCCGGGTAGCCGGGGGCCTGGATAGCAAGTAGGAAGGTTGACACGACCCCATTGGTCCTGTCGAGCCAGGATCACGCTGAGGGGTGCTGCGTTGCACAGCACCGTATAACACACGTCAAAGGTGCAAAGCGGAAGCGGAAGTTTTATTACATAAACAGTTATATGAACATGTTTACATCAAAATAAGTTTAGTCCACACTCGCGGGCGTAGACTAAGCACCAAGTACACGTTCAGCCCTTGAACGTGTCCTTGCTAGCACACACGCACACTAACTCTGCGGCGTGCACGACTCCCACTCGACGGGGTTCCCCTCCTGGGGTTCCGTCTCCTCTTCGGGAGTCCCTTCCTCATAGAACCCTGCAAAAGCTTCAAACACAAGCAGTGAGCACGAAGTCTCAGCAAGTCTGACCCGTCTCACCTAAACATGGAACTTCTACATGAGGGTAATGGGTTGCATGAGGTAAAAATCATTTGCAAGGACTCGCCTAATTAGTAGAACCTTACTTTCAAGTTTTAGCAGTAGGTTGTGGAGAACCTTACGCTAAGGCACATGAGAGAGCCGCAATCAAACAAGAAACGCATTTCTCTCATGTACTTTGCCCAAGGTTGAAAAGAACTTTAGTTAGCACTAAGCTACAGCATATCATTAACAATCAATGTCCAGCTTTCAATCAGCAACATTTTAACATGTAACTAGCCTGTTCTTTCTACGTCACAGTACAGTGAACAAGTGGTACTCACTGACCGCGAGGGACGGCGATTATAATCGATTTACACCTGCAGGGTTACCCGAACAACCCGTCACGTACGCCCGTACTCGACGTTGCCTACAACAACCATCACGGACGCCGTACGCGACTACCTTTCACCCGTTAGCCAAATATTGAACCGGTCCCATCGTCCCGAGCAAGAGGTCCCTGCACGCGCATCTCTGTGCCGCCAGCTGATTTACACCTCGAGCTCTCAACCTACCCTCTGAACGACGGGCAATGCCTCAATACCCAGCTACCCGAGTTACATCAGTTTCCCGGTTCCCATATAGCCGGTAGGTCTTTGGTACTGTTCTAGCTTGTTCAACAGGCCCGCACATGGCTCGGTCCTCAATCGACACAAGCGGAGCTACAGCACACAGGCCCCAAAGTCCTGCTGCCCTTACTCTCCGCTCGGTCTCATTTTCTTGCCATGTGTATCATGTGCTATCTCTACCCGAGCAATGTGCCTCTAGCCTATTCTCGCGAGTAGTTCCAACTACTCGACTTGTACCGAATCCTACTCTATCCTAGCAATGCAATAGCTAGCGGGGTTTGCAATCCTAACCCCAACCCATGGTTTTCTTGGCTATGCAGTGGGGTTTCCAAACAAGACTCTAATGCACAGAACAAAGGAAACAAGTATGTGCTCAAAACAATAAAAATTTGTAAAAAGGTTGATGCAAACCGGGGCTTGCCTTGCTGCTCTTGGTCGTAGGCTAGCTGTTCCTCCGGAGTAACGAAGTCTAGGACTTCGGGTTCCTCCTCGACCTTAGCGACTACATGATAAGAACAATGTATGTATTAATTAAATGCATTTGTATTAACTTTGATGTTGTGAAGTCTATAACCCTTGCTAGACAGACCTAATGACTGTGAAACTTTTACTGTGGCTTGGTTACAACCTAAACAAAGACTTGGTCAAGTTTTAGTTGCAGTGAAGCTCATTTGAGCCCTCCACAAATAATTATGTCCTTGATCTTAATTGGAACTCTTAGGGTGTTCTAGGAATTTTCATGAGACAAACTATGACTTTCTGAAAACTAGATTTTCAGAGGGTCCTAATGGAGTTGGTCTTACTTAATTTGGAAGTCTCTAACTGAAGATATGAGCTAAACAATTTCAGAGAAAATTCTGAAAATGTTTCTGAACATTTCTATTTTCTCTGGAACAGTTTTACTAATCACACCATTAGGTGGACTAAATGAGCTCAAATGGTTCTGAAATTTTTATGGTAGTTCAAGGATATTTTGGTGAACATCTCAGCAAAATTTCAGGATTTTCCTCCAAAGGATTCTCCAGTTAAAATTCCTAACAGTTTAAACTTTAAGGAATTAATTCTGGAGAAATAAGGAATTTCATGAAGTGAAACTTGATTTTCTGGAAAGTACTCAGAGAGCTGAATCCAGCAAAATTTGGTTCACTCCATTTGGAGCTTTCTAGCCAAAGTTATAAGGATTTGAAGTTTGAAGGAAATCTGAAAATCGGGGAAAAGTTTAAACTCGCGCGTGGGCCCAAGGGACACGCGTCGCACGCCGAGGCGACGGCACACCGCGGCCCACAAGGATTTTGCGCGCCAGCACACCCGATCCCGGCCGCAGCCGGATCCCGATTCAAAATATCGGCTGCTGACAGCTGGGGTCCACCCCCTTCTTCAACCTCGCGACACCCGCGCTCCGCCGCCGAGGGACCTCGCCGGAGAGCTCGCCGCTGGCTGCTGTACAGCTCCAACTTCTTGATTCTGGCCGCCCCTGCCTACTTTTACTTGGGGAACAGGATCCGAGGGTCAGCTGCTCATGACGACGGCCGGAGCATGGTCGGCGACGAGCCGCCATATCGGAACGACTTCGGCCATGTCGGCTGACTCTCCTAGTGCCTCAGCTACTTGGGAAATTGGTCGGGGAGCATCAGTGGACCTCAGAGAAGGTCGACATGAACTCGGGGCAGCTCGGGGAAGGCCCGAAATAGGTCCTCACCGTGCGCCCGATACCCCCCGTTTGTTCCGCCATTAGTAGACCTTGAATTACGCCGGGCACAGAGGTTCTCCGGCCCAGAGTTGTGAAGGCAACTTGTGCGTCACCGTGTCTAGCTCGTGTGGGAGTGGCCTGAGGCCCTCTAATCCTTTCTAAAGCATGAATTAAACAGAATCGTACCCGAAGGTCGTTCTGCACACAGAAAGGGGAAAAGTGGAAATTCGCCGCCGGTGAGCAACCACTCGAGCTGTGGCTCGGGGATGAGCAGCACCAGTCACCTGCGCTTCCAAGGGTGCCTTGGCTCGAGCGTGACAACGCCCAGGTTGGGCTGTCCACGAGAGCCCGAGGTGCGGCGGTTTCCAGTTCCGAGTTTGATCTTTCGGCACAGCCGATATCACTCGGTTTCAATCGACTTCTAGCACTGGGGAGGACGGAGGAAGATCTCTAGTACCTTGCTGGGATCCTGGAGTGGAAGGAGGGAGCTGCGATCGGCTTGATCAAGCAGGAGCTCGAGCGGCGGCGATGGCAGTGGGAAAACAGGTCGTGCACGTCGGCAGCTCGGGGGAATGGCGACTGAAGCACGCCGGGGAGGGAATAAATAGCCCGGCGGCTGGTCTCCGGCTTGGGGCGCGCAGCAGGAGCTGGCGCCGGCTGCCCCCTTCGGTGGCGCGCGCGCACAGCAGCCGGGAACCGACTGAACTGTGGTTCAGTCGGTTTGTTTTGAGGCAGAGGCTGACATGTGGGTCCCACCCCTCTTTTAACCTCTGAAATTTACTCCTAACAGCTGTGGTAAACAGTGAACCCTATTCTACCCTTGGCAATTCAAATTATTCACCCAAGAGCCATTTGAATTGATCAAAGTTCAAATGAGGTTTGGTTTGAATGAATTTCAGCACAAGTTCAGTTTGAAATTCAAATAAAGTTTGAACTTCTCCCCCTTAGCTCATGTCAAGCTCAACTCCAAATGGGGTGAAAATTGGTGTGGGAGTTCACAAAAATGTGCTGAGTGAGAATATGCCTTCCACTTTTAAATTCAGTGGGTAAAAACAGTTTGAATTTGAATATGGTTTCAAACTGCCCCCTTCCTAGCTATACCCAAAATGACCTCAAAAAGGTTTTGAATTTGGGTGAAACTTGGCATGGACATCCTTAGCAAAGTGTAGGAGTTTTCATATGTCCAGCCCATCTATATCACATGTGGGAAATACCACTTTTGCAATGTGTGAGTTTGTTCTCTAATGAGCATGTTGATAATTGTTACTTGCTCTTCATTTGTGTTCATCAATCTTGCTCAAATGAGGGGTGTGGTGTGGTGGTGAACACTGCAAATGGGTGTCAAAAACTGAGGCCCTTACATTCCTCCCCCCTTAAAAGAATCTCGTCCCGAGATTATAAGGTGAAAATGAGAGAGAGGACGGTGGAAAATTACCGGATATGCGACGTGAGAAAGTCGGGGTAGTTAGTGCGAAGGAATTCTTCGCTTTCCCATGTCGCTTCGTCCATGGAGTGATTACTCCACAGAACCTTGTAGAACCACAACGTACGGTTGCGTGTGGTTCGGGCCTTTTCATCAATAATCTGCACCGGTTCCTCCCGATAGGTGAGATCCGGTTGCAGTTCTTCAATGTCTTCCAGCTGAACGGTAGTTGATAGCTTGAGACACTTCCTCAGCTGGGAAATGTGAAAGACGTCGTGCACACCGGAAAGTGCTTCTGGTAATCTCAGCCGGTATGCTACTGATCCACATCTTTCGGTAATATGGAATGGACCGACGAATCGGGGTGCCAACTTTCCTCTCACCCCAAATCTGTTTACGCCCTTCATTGGAGACACTCGTAGGTATACGTGGTCCCCAACTTCGAATTGTAATGGGCGCCTTCTCCGGTCCGCATACTGTTTTTGACGGGATTGAGCGGCTTTTAGGTTCGCTTGAATCAGTCGAACCTTTTCTTCCGCGTTGTTGACAAGGTCAATCCCGAAGGTAACCCTCTCGCCAGACTCACACCAGTTCAGTGGTGTGCGGCATTTCCTGCCGTATAGCGCCTCGTAGGGCGCCATCTTGATGCTGGCTTGGTACCCGTTGTCGTACGAGAACTCGGCTAACGGCAAGTGATCATCCCAATTCTTGCCGTGGTCGATAGCGCAAGCTCGTAGCATGTCTTCTAGGATTTGATTTACCCGCTCGGTTTGTCCATCCGTCTGCGGGTGGTAGGCTGAACTACGGATCAGCTTCGTCCCCAAGGCAGTGTGTAGCTGCTCCCAAAAACGGGACACCAATAAAGTGTCCCGGTCCGATACGATGGTACGGGGTACGCCGTATAAGCATAGGATCCGTGAGATGTACAGTTCAGCGTACTTCTTGGCGTTATAGTTGGTGTTGACCGGGATGAAATGGGCAACTTTGGTGAGCCGATCGACGATTACCCACACAGAATCATGTTTCTGTAAGGTGGTGGGTAAACCGACGACAAAATCCATGCTCACGTCCTCCCACTTCCAGGCAGGAATGCCCAGTGGTTGCAGCAGTCCCGGTTTCCGCATGTGGTCTGCCTTCACCCTTCGACATGTATCACACTCGGACACGTATTTTGCAGTCTCTCGCTTCATCCGTGTCCACCAGAACTTTTTCCTGAGTTCTTGATACATTTTGTTGCTGCCGGGGTGAATAGAAAATTTTGATAAGTGAGCCTCATCAAATATTTTCTTCCGTAACTCCGGGTTTCGGGGTACGACGATCCGGTCCTTGAACCATAGGACGCCGTCTCCGTCCTTCCGGAAACATTTCAACTCCCCACTGTCTACACGTCTCCGCAAATGTGACATGCCCTTGTCATTCTTCTGGGCTGCCGCTATCTCTTCACGGATGGTGGGGATCAAAGCTAGGTTGTAGAGAGCTCCGTGTGGAATCACATGTAGTGGTGGTTCGCTCTCTTCCAACGGTGTGATGGTCAGATTATTGACGTGTGACTTGCGGCTTAGCGCGTCTGCCACAACGTTTGCCTTGCCCGGATGATAATGGATCTCTATCTCATAATCCTTTATCAGTTCTAACCATCTTCGTTGCCTCATGTTCAGCTCCTTCTGAGTGAATATGTACTTGAGGCTTTTGTGGTCGGTATATAAATGTACGAGGTTACCGAGTAGGTAGTGCCTCCACATCTTCAGTGCAAGTACCACGGCAGCGAGCTCCAAGTCGTGAGTTGGATAATTTTGCTCGTGGTTCCTAAGCTGCCGTGATCCATACGCGACCACTCTTCGGTCTTGCATCAGCACACATCCGAGCCCAATGCCGGATGCATCGCAGTACACATCGAACGGTTTTGTTGTGTCTGGCTGCGCCAAAACCGGTGCTGATGTCAGGTGCTTGACTAAAGCCTTGAATGCTGCTTCACATGCTGGACTCCAAACATATTTGGTAGCTTTCTTCAGCAGCTCTGTCATTGGCTTGGCAATCTTCGAGAAGTTCGGAATGAACCTCCGATAATATCCCGCGAGTCCGAGGAAACTCCGTACCTCATGAACAGTTCTCGGGGATTTCCAATTCAGCACTTGCGTGATCTTGCTCGGGTCCACAGCGATACCCTCCGCTGAGATGATATGCCCGAGGAAAGGCACTTGCGATATCCAAAACTCGCATTTGCTGAACTTTGCGTATAACTTGTGATCCCGCAACCGTTGCAAGACTATACGCAGATGTTTCTTGTGATCTTCCTCCGACTTGGAATGTACCAGGATGTCGTCGATGAAGACCACGACAAACTTGTCCAGCTCCGGCATGAACACCGAGTTCATTAAGTACATGAAGTGAGCTGGAGCATTGGTGAGGCCGAAGGACATGACCAGGTACTCATAAAGTCCGTACCTTGTCGAGAAAGCTGTCTTTGGAATGTCCTCCGCCCTTATCTTAATCTGATGGTACCCGGATCTTAAATCCATCTTGGAAAAGATCTTTGCTTCGACCAACTGATCAAACAACATGTCGATCCGTGGCAACGGGTACTTGTTCTTGATGGTTACGGCATTTAATGGACGGTAGTCCACGCAAAGCCGCAACGTTTCATCCTTCTTTTTGACAAATAATGCCGAACAGCCCCATGGCGAGGAGCTCGGCCTAATAAAACCCTTCTCCAGAAGGTCCGTGAGCTGAGTCTTCAGTTCTGCCAACTCCTTGGGCGCCATCTTGTACGGCCTTCGGGATATTGGCATGGTTCCCGGTGCAAGTTCAATCTTGAACTCCACCTCTCTATCGGGTGGCATCCCCGGCAAATCATCCGGGAATACATCAGGGAACTCTCGGACCACTGGAATGTCTTCCAATCTGATGGTTGTGGCTTGATAGACACTTGGAAGTTTTATTTCTGGACTGTCCAGAAATAATGAGTGAGAACCGTGCACTTCTGAGTTTAAGTGCACGACTCGAAGGACGGTGTCTAAAACAGCGCCGTGGCGGGTTAACCACGACATCCCTAGGATGACATCGACCTTCTGCCCCTCTAAGATAAGGAGAGACGTGGGGTACACTCTACCTGCTAAGCATAATGGTGCTTTGGAGACCATTACGCTTGCTGAAATCTTCCCACCCGGTGAACAAATTAAATATGGACTATCGGTGGGTAGTATTGGCAAGCTGTGTTTAGCAATGAAAGCTTGGCTAATAAAATTATGCGTGGCGCCTGAATCAAATAGTACTATAGCGGGATGCTGGTGGAGTTGGAACATACCCGCAAGGATTGGCTCGCCCTCCGGCACGTCCTCAATGGCAAGCTGGTGGACAGTGCCGGGCCTAGGGTTTGCCCGCCGCGCATTGGTAGGGTTCCGGGGTTGATTCCTCCCCGGAAACTGTGGTGCCACTCCGCCGCCTTGCCTCTCCGGGCAACTGCTCGCGAAGTGTCCTGGACGACCACACTTGTAACATGTGGCCGCTGCTGGTGGAGTACTCGGGGGACGAAAGCCCGGCATGCGTTGCGAAGGTGCAAACGCACGCGGCATCGCCCGCTGCTGCTGTTGTTGTTGCGGTGGTGCTGGCAGTGCCGGCCGGAATGCCGGTGAAGAGTACGGCCGACTGCGGAACGGCATCGACCGCTGTGGTGGCTGCCAGCGTGCACCTGATGGTGGGCGATTCACCATCCGAAACTTCTGAGAAGGACTGCCTCCTTCTCCGCTGCTCTGCGGCGCGCTTCGCTTTCGCTCTGCCGCCGCCAACTCCTTGCCGGAGTCTTCCTGAACAATCGCAGCATCAATTATGTCGTTGAGGCTGCCGCGATTGAACATCGCCAGCTTGTCCTTCAGGAGCGGGTTAAGCCCCTGGTAGAAATGGTCCCGCCGCTTCTCGTCGGTATCAGCATGATACGATGCATATAGCGCGAGATCGTTAAACGCCTTGGAGTATTCCAGCGCGTTTCGGCTCCCTTGTTGCAGGTGTAGGAATTCCTGCGTCTTCCTCTTCATCAGACCTGGCGGTGAATGGCACCCAACCGGGTGGCGTAGGTCCTGCGGGAACCTCGACATGGATCATCCACGTCCTGCTCCCCTCTTCGCCTTCTTCCTTGGCGAAGTATTGCGGCATCTTGTTGTACCCGAAATATTGGAGCATTTGCCACAATGCTTCCGGGTAGCCGCTACGGTCAGAGCAGTGGGAAACCACCCACCCGTTCTCCAACCGTTTATCTGCTGTCATCTGTAAAAATATATTTGAGAAATGTCAAATATTTATTTAAACAGTAAACCATTGAGTTATAACATAAGATATGTCATTGAACCCATAACACTTGGAAACATAGTTCAAATTTTTAAACAAATTTGACTGCTGATCTGCTGTTACCATGACAGCCCTGACCAGTTTCCATATCAATCTGATTTAGGCCAGGTTAAAAGCAAAACCAGTCCTGGAGCTCAACATCAAAGTTAAAGTTAACTTCAATAGCTTTCCATAAAGTATTTGGTTGGCCTAAGATCTGTCCTGGTTCAAAAGTTATGAGATGTCAAAGTTAACAGAATTCCTGGGAACAATTGGACAGCACCTCCCTGCCTTAGGTACTGATTTGATCCAAGAATCCCAGTTAATCCTGTTCCTAATCTGACAAAAATTTCTGTTACAAATTTGTAACCCATCTCATAAGCTTTACAGAACTACCTCATTTCCTATTTTTTGGATTTTTAAGCAGGAAGTTATGCTTAATTTACAGAGAGTTTACAGAGAGTCTTTGCTCTGTCCTGTTTTCTGGACAGTTTCAACTCCACTGCATTTTTCGAGTGGTTAAGGGATGAAACACCTCTGGAGCTCAACAGAAAAATTGTAAAGCTCCTCCAAAGCTTTCCAGACATGTATCATACGACCCCAACCTCGAAAGAACTCAACCTCTAACCTCTGTTTAACTTTAGCCTTGATTCAGCCGAAAACAGAGTGCTCTGTCCTTAACATCCTATAAGTTGAAAACTTGTTAACTTTGAATATCCTGTACAAGGGAAGGAGTTACATCAAGTTTTACTACTTTGGATTAAAACCTTCAAGTTTTTAAATGAAGTTGTTCATTTAGTTGGGTGTGACGTCGATGTGTCACCAGATTATGTCGGTACTACGTCCTCACAAAGGAAAAACCTATACCGGACTTAGCCGGCTTCGTTAGTTCAGTGGCACTACTCGTCACTCGCACACGGATGCTACACGTCTACCGTTTCGTGGTAAGGCTACCTGCAGAAATTCAAACAATCATCAGACTCGGCTGCACACCGAGCCCGGAATCCATACAGTTGGTACACCCGGCCGTCATCACTCGCCCGGATGTTCTCAAGCCAAACACGCCTTGAGTTACGTGTTCACGTTTCAGACCACGTGACGGGGTCTCCCATGTTGCACCACGCACGCCAGGGACAGGCGTTGCTCGAATACCCCAAACGACATGAAGAGTCGTAGAGGATACTAAAGCGGGTCGGGTTACCTGCCACCCGTGGGGCTCCACCCTTCAGCTTGTGCGCACTGGTGGACAGCGCTTACGTGCACCCCCCAAGACATGAACGTCCCGAGATGCACGATTTTCCGACATAACAAATAGGTTAATAAGCCACTTTCTATATACTAATAACATCCTTATACGGGCTACTAATTCGTTCCTCACTGGATTTTTGAAAAAGAAGACCTTTGTACTGTGTTAAACCTCAAGCGAGCTCTGATACCACGCTGACACGACCCCATTGGTCCTGTCGAGCCAGGATCACGCTGAGGGGTGCTGCGTTGCACAGCACCGTATAACACATGTCAAAGGTGCAAAGCGGAAGCGGAAGTTTTATTACATAAACAGTTATATGAACATGTTTACATCAAAATAAGTTTAGTCCACACTCGCGGGCGTAGACTAAGCACCAAGTACACGTTCAGCCCTTGAACGTGTCCTTGCTAGCACACACGCACACTAACTCTGCGGCGTGCACGACTCCCACTCGACGGGGTTCCCCTCCTGGGGTTCCGTCTCCTCTTCGGGAGTCCCTTCCTCATAGAACCCTGCAAAAGCTTCAAACACAAGCAGTGAGCACGAAGGCTCAGCAAGTCTGACCCGTCTCACCTAAACATGGAACTTCTACATGAGGGTAATGGGTTGCATGAGGTAAAAATCATTTGCAAGGACTCGCCTAATTAGTAGAACCTTACTTTCAAGTTTTAGCAGCAGGTTGTGGAGAACCTTACGCTAAGGCACATGAGAGAGCCGCAATCAAACAAGAAACGCATTTCTCTCATGTAATTTGCCCAAGGTTGAAAAGAACTTTAGTTAGCACTAAGCTACAGCATATCATTAACAATCAATGTCCAGCTTTCAATCAGCAACATTTTAACATGTAACTAGCCTGTTCTTTCTACGTCACGGTACAGTGAACAAGTGGTACTCACTGACCGCGAGGGACGGCGATTATAATCGATTTACACCTGCAGGGTTACCCGAACAACCCGTCACGTACGCCCGTACTCGACGTTGCCTACAACAACCATCACGGACGCCGTACGCGACTACCTTTCACCCGTTAGCCAAATATTGAACCGGTCCCATCGTCCCGAGCAAGAGGTCCCTGCACGCGCATCTCTGTGCCGCCAGCTGATTTACACCTCGAGCTCTCAACCTACCCTCTGAACGACGGGCAATGCCTCAATACCCAGCTACCCGAGTTACATCAGTTTCCCGGTTCCCATATAGCCGGTAGGTCTTCGGTACTGTTCTAGCTTGTTCAACAGGCCCGCACACGGCTCGGTCCTCAATCGACACAAGCGGAGCTACAGCACACAGGCCCCAAAGTCCTGCTGCCCTTACTCTCTGCTCGGTCTCATTTTCTTGCCATGTGTATCATGTGCTATCTCTACCCGAGCAATGTGCCTCTAGCCTATTCTCGCGAGTAGTTCCAACTACTCGACTTGTACCGAATCCTACTCTATCCTAGCAATGCAATAGCTAGCGGGGTTTGCAATCCTAACCCCAACCCATGGTTTTCTTGGCTATGCAGTGGGGTTTCCAAACAAGACTCTAATGCACAGAACAAAGGAAACAAGTATGTGCTCAAAACAATAAAAATTTATAAAAAGGTTGATGCAAACCGGGGCTTGCCTTGCTGCTCTTGGTCGTAGGCTAGCTGTTCCTCCGGAGTAACGAAGTCTAGGACTTCGGGTTCCTCCTCGACCTTAGCGACTACATGATAAGAACAATGTATGTATTAATTAAATGCATTTGTATTAACTTTGAAGTTGTGAAGTCTATAACCCTTGCTAGACAGACCTAATGACTGTGAAACTTTTACTGTGGCTTGGTTACAACCTAAACAAAGACTTGGTCAAGTTTTAGTTGCAGTGAAGCTCATTTGAGCCCTCCACAAATAATTATGTCCTTGATCTTAATTGGAACTCTTAGGGTGTTCTAGGAATTTTCATGAGACAAACTATGACTTTCTGAAAACTAGATTTTCAGAGGGTCCTAATGGAGTTGGTCTCACTTAATTTGGAAGTCTCTAACTGAAGATATGAGCTAAACAATTTCAGAGAAAATTCTGAAAATGTTTCTGAACATTTTCTATTTTCTCTGGAACAGTTTTACTAATCACACCATTAGGTGGACTAAATGAGCTCAAATGGTTCTGAAATTTTTATGGTAGTTCAAGGATATTTTGGTGAACATCTCAGAAAAATTTCAGGATTTTCCTCCAAAGGATTCTCCAGTTAAAATTCCTAACAGTTTAAACTTTAAGGAATTAATTCTGGAGAAATAAGGAATTTCATGAAGTGAAACTTGATTTTCTGGAAAGTACTCAGAGAGCTGAATCCAGCAAAATTTGGTTCACTCCATTTGGAGCTTTCTAGCCAAAGTTATAAGGATTTGAAGTTTGAAGGAAATCTGAAAATCGGGGAAAAGTTTAAACTCGCGCGTGGGCCCAGGGGACACGCGTCGCACGCCGAGGCGACGGCACACCGCGGCCCACAAGGATTTTGCGCGCCAGCACACCCGATCCCGGCCGCAGCCGGATCCCGATTCAAAATATCGGCCGCTGACAGCTGGGGTCCACCCCCTTCTTCAACCTCGCGACACCCGCGCTCCGCCGCCGAGGGACCTCGCCGGAGAGCTCGCCGCTGGCTGCTGTACAGCTCCAACTTCTTGATTCTGGCCGCCCCTGCCTACTTTTACTTGGGGAACAGGATCCGAGGGTCAGCTGCTCATGACGACGGCCGGAGCATGGTCGGCGACGAGCCGCCATATCGGAACGACTTCGGCCATGTCGGCTGACTCTCCTAGTGCCTCAGCTACTTGGGAAATTGGTCGGGGAGCATCAGTGGACCTCAGAGAAGGTCGACATGAACTCGGGGCAGCTCGGGGAAGGCCCGAAATAGGTCCTCACCGTGCGCCCGATACCCCCCGTTTGTTCCGCCATTAGTAGACCTTGAATTACGCCGGGCACAGAGGTTCTCCGGCCCAGAGTTGTGAAGGCAACTTGTGCGTCACCGTGTCTAGCTCGTGTGGGAGTGGCCTGAGGCCCTCTAATCCTTTCTAAAGCATGAATTAAACAGAATCGTACCCGAAGGTCGTTCTGCACACAGAAAGGGGAAAAGTGGAAATTCGCCGCCGGTGAGCAACCACTCGAGCTGTGGCTCGGGGATGAGCAGCACCGGTCACCTGCGCTTCCAAGGGTGCCTTGGCTCGAGCGTGACAACGCCCAGGTTGGGCTGTCCACGAGAGCCCGAGGTGCGGCGGTTTCCAGTTCCGAGTTTGATCTTTCGGCACAGCCGATATCACTCGGTTTCAATCGACTTCTAGCACTGGGGAGGACGGAGGAAGATCTCTAGTACCTTGCTGGGATCCTGGAGTGGAAGGAGGGAGCTGCGATCGGCTTGATCAAGCAGGAGCTCGAGCGGCGGCGATGGCAGTGGGAAAACAGGTCGTGCACGTCGGCAGCTCGGGGGAATGGCGACTGAAGCACGCCGGGGAGGGAATAAATAGCCCGGCGGCTGGTCTCCGGCTTGGGGCGCGCAGCAGGAGCTGGCGCCGGCTGCCCCCTTCGGTGGCGCGCGCGCACAGCAGCCGGGAACCGACTGAACTGTGGTTCAGTCGGTTTGTTTTGAGGCAGAGGCTGACATGTGGGTCCCACCCCTCTTTTAACCTCTGAAATTTACTCCTAACAGCTGTGGTAAACAGTGAACCCTATTCTACCCTTGGCAATTCAAATTATTCACCCAAGAGCCATTTGAATTGATCAAAGTTCAAATGAGGTTTGGTTTGAATGAATTTCAGCACAAGTTCAGTTTGAAATTCAAATAAAGTTTGAACTTCTCCCCCTTAGCTCATGTCAAGCTCAACTCCAAATGGGGTGAAAATTGGTGTGGGAGTTCACAAAAATGTGCTGAGTGAGAATATGCCTTCCACTTTTAAATTCAGTGGGTAAAAACAGTTTGAATTTGAATATGGTTTCAAACTGCCCCCTTCCTAGCTATACCCAAAATGACCTCAAAAAGGTTTTGAATTTGGGTGAAACTTGGCATGGACATCCTTAGCAAAGTGTAGGAGTTTTCATATGTCCAGCCCATCTATATCACATGTGGGAAATACCACTTTTGCAATGTGTGAGTTTGTTCTCTAATGAGCATGTTGATAATTGTTACTTGCTCTTCATTTGTGTTCATCAATCTTGCTCAAATGAGGGGTGTGGTGTGGTGGTGAACACTGCAAATGGGTGTCAAAAACTGAGGCCCTTACAAAGGTGCACTCGTTACCTCCCTCCGGCACAATGTCGATGTGTTTGCATGGCAGCCATCGCAGATGCCAGAGATCCCTAGGGAGGTGATTGGGCACTACTTAAAGGTCTTCCCCGACGCCCGACCAGTCCGACAGAAGCCCCTCAAGCAGTCCACCGAGCAGTAAAGCCTCATCCGCGAAGAAATCAAGAAGCTGCTGGACGCTGGCTTCATACGGAAAGTCCGCCACCCCCGGTGCTTGGCGAACCCTGTTGTTGTCCCAAAGGCCGGCAGGAAGCTCCGGATGTGCATCGACTACACCAGTCTCAATAAGGCATGTCCCAAAGATCTATTTCCTCTCCCTATAATAGATCAAATAGTAGACTCGACGTCAGGCTGCGATATGCTGTGCTCCCTAGATGCTTACTCGGGTTTCCACTAGATCCCTATGTCTAGAGAAGATGAAGAGCACACCTCCTTCATCACAGTAGTCGATCTGTACTGTTATGCCTCTATGCCTTATGGCCTAAGGGACGCTCTCCCTACCTTCGTACGTGCAATGCACAAGACCTTCGGAGAGCTAATGAGAGACTCGGTTGAGGTGTATGTCAATGACATTGTTGTTAAGGTCAGGCAGAGTTCATCCCTGCTAGATAACCTGGCCTTAGTCTTCGTCTTTCCGACAAGTGTGAGTTCGGTGTATCCTCTGGAAAACTCTTAGAATTCCTGGCCTAACACCGAGGAACTGAGGCTAACCCAGAGAAGATGAAAGCCATCGGCTCGAGGCGGCCCCCCGCCCGCATCAAAGAAGTCCAGAAACTCATGGGATGCCTAGTTGCGCTGAGTCGGTTTATACTGAGGTTAGCAAAGCGAACGCTCCCCTTCTCTAAGCTCCTACGCAAATCCAGCCCATTCGCTTGGACCGACGAAGCGGAGGAAGCTCCCCAGGAGCTGAAGCAGCTCCTGATGACCCTACCCGTAATGGTAGCCCCCGAGCCCGAAGAGCATCTGTTGCTCTACATCGCGGCGACGGCTGCAGTGGTGAGTATGGTCCTCACCGCAGAGCGGCCGGACCCCTCATCACCGCAACCTGCTCCGGTATCGGGAAATAGGCGCAAAGGAAACCCCGGAGGTCCGAGACGACCCCCCGGTTCTCCGAGGCAACCCGCCGGAGGTCCAAAACGGACCCCGGACCCCCGACACAACCTCCTGGAGGACCAGCAGGACCTCCCGGAGGTGCAACGGGACCCCTCGGAGGTCCAACAGAACCTCCCGGATGTCCAACGGGACCCCCCGGAGCTCCCGGGAAATCAGCGGGACCTCCCGGAGGTCCAAGACAGCCTGGGGGCCTCCGAGTATCAGCTCCCGGCGGCCTCCCCGGGCCCGCGGGAGGTTCTGTCTACTTCATCAGTGAGGTCCTCCATGACGCCAAGACAAGGTACCTGGAGGTACATAAGCTGCTGTATGCAGTGCTCGTGGCGTCCAGGAATCTCCGACACTGCTGCCAAGCACACCGGGCCTCAGTGGTCACCTCCTACCCGGTGAAGGCTATCCTCCACAGCCTCCACGCGACGGACGATGCCGCCAAATGAGCAGCGGAGCTACTGGAGTTTGAGCTAGGCTTCCTTCCTCGTCACGCAGTCAACAGCCAAGCACTAGCTGACTTCGTGGCTGAAGTGGACGCCAATGCAGGCTGACCCAGGGGGCCATGAAGACGGTGAACCAGGACCCCGAGCTCTGGCCTTCACCGGGCCTTACTGGACGCTCTTCTTCGACTGCTCCTTGCAAAAGTAGGGGGCCGGTGCTGGCGTACTGCTCCTCATGCCATCGGGGGAGCAGTCTGGGTATATGGTGCGTCTCAATTCCAAGGCAACCAACAACATGGCAGAGTATGAAGCACTCATCCTTGGCCTAAAGACAGCCCTGTCTCTAGGCGCTCGCCAGTTGTTGGCACAGGGCAACTCCCATCTAGTTATCAAGCAAGTTAAGGGTGAATGCTCCTGCAGTGACCCACAGCTAGCTGCGCATCTGCTTTATGTGCAGATGGTGGAGAAAGACTTCCTCGCCTTGGACCTGCGCCACGTACCGCGTGCTGGCAAGGCCGCAGCTGACGACCTCTCAACGAAGACCCCCACCGGAGCCGCTGTGCCTGAAGGAGGCTTCGAGAGGACGTTGCCGCGGCCCACAACCCGGCCCGCCGAGCCGGGCAAAGGGGGCTAGACCAACACCTCGAAGCTGGCGGTCCCGGCGGCCATGGACGCCGCCAAGGATCGTAAGCGTCACTGGGGACTCCGTGCAACCCAGCGCTCAAGATCCAGACGCTCAAGTCAGACCCGATGGATGGATCACGGAGATCCGGGACTACTTGAAAGACAATATCCTCCCTGATGAACGTGTATCCGCTGAACGGATCGTGCGTATGGCTAAGAGACACGTGATGGTAGAAGGGGATCTCTATCGACGCGGCGCCAACCGCGTCCTATTGCGGTGCATAACCCAGGGGGAAGGCTGCGACTTGCTCGCTGAGATCCATGGAGGCGAATGTGGGAGTCACTCTTCCTCACGCACGCTTGTCGGTAAAGCCTTCCGGCATGGCTTCTACTGGCCGACAACACTCCAGGATGCCGTCAAGCTGGTCGAGAACTGCAAGGCGTGCCTGTTCCATGCCAAGCAGATCCATACACCGGCTTGGACGGTACAGATGATCCCGCCCACATGGCCATTTGCCGTACGGGGGCTGGACATCTTGGGACCTAGGACCATTCCCCAGAACCGAGGGTGGGGACCCGCTCCCGAACCCTCGGAACACAGAACACCTCCGTAAGTTCTACTCCTAGAGCAACAATAGGACAGACTCTTCTTTTTATAATAAATTCCATAAAGTCCAGGAACAGTGCTCGGAGCAGCTAAGCCTCAGGGGACGGTCCAGGACTACGTTCAGCTTCGCCTGGTTCCGACCCCAAGCGCGTAGTGTCTTACTTCCCTTGAGGTGGGTCGTGGCCTCCATACTTAGCCTGCCTTCCTCCTATGGAAATTTATATGAAAAGAATCCTGTCCTACGTTGCTCTTCTTTGGTGCTCATTTAATTTACTTATTAAATTTTTATGACTGCACTACTAGCGCATGCTCACCATGCGCTCAGCTCCCTCTTCTCATTCTCACCTTTAGTCGGCATTTGCTGCCCTACCAAAGGCGGTTGCGTTGGAGGTACCGACCGATAGCCAGGGGAGCCCCGAGCCCCCGGCACTTCGCGCACGGTAGTCCCCAAGCACCGTATAAGTGGACGGGGACCGTAAGCCAAATAAGACTATGAGATAGAGGAGGGGGAGCCCCCAAGGAGAATTACGTTTCCCTTACTTGTGTGCAGGACCTCTCGGCCTCAGCTCCCCGCAGGAGTATAGTAGGCACATCCATCCAATGGAACGCACCTACCAGGGGGCCGCTACGGGATCGCGCAAGACCAAAACCCCAAGCTAAGATCAAAGAACCTAGACCTCACCGCTTCCGCAGGGGCGAGGCCCGAAGGTCCCACGTGTCCAAGCGGGGCCGGACCATCCACCTCCTTGAGGGGGAAGCTCCGGGCTCGCCACGTGGCCTACAGAAGCCGGACCCCCCCCCCCCCCCCCCGCGGGGAGAGGTCCGAGGGCTCCACATGCCCCGCAAGCTCGGACCTCCCCTCAGAGGGGAGCTCCGGGCCCGCCACATGGCCAACAGGCCCGGACCCCCCCCCCCCCCATTCTCATGAGGCGGGTCCGGGAGACCTCCGGGGCCCTTAATATACAGTAAGGGCACGAAGAAGGTGTCTATGCAGAGCTTCGAGATTGGTCAAGGCCTTCGAGTACCTTGCGGAGCTAAGGACTCGGCCAGGAAAAACCAGGAAGAAGACTAGGACATGCAGACACAGAAGGAAACATGAGTCTGTTCATACAAGGTTCCACGAGCTGGGCTACAAACTCAACAAAAATAAAAAAGGAGGTACAGGGCCTTGTGGCCACGGGGGCAGATGCCTAAGAGTCCCCGGACTCCCGATGAAACCTAGAGGCCACAAGGGCAGCTACGTCCTCGACCTCGGCCCTGGCAGTTTCCTCCCGCTCGGCAACGGGTCCTAGACGGACTGGCCCTAGAGAAAAGGAAGGGTCTTGGCTCCGGAAGCATGCCAGTACGTGCATAGCAACCTCCTTCGCCAGGCCCCGTCCTTCCACTTCGAGCTCGTCGGCGATCACCGCTTCGAGCCGACCGAGCTTGTCGCCAATGGACTCAAGTGCCGGGATCGCTTCGGACATCTGCCGTGCCGGAGCCTCCATCCGCAAAGGGATGAAACCAAGAGGAGCCAAGGCGGACCCCGCCTTGGCAATAAAGCCCCAGACTGCCTGGGCCTCGGTAGACCGCAAAGACTGGAGCTTCTCTACCTCTTGGCGAGCCGCCAGCTCGCGATCCATCGCCGCCTGGCGCTCCTGGGAGAACTGCTCCTCCCTCGCGGCAACAGCCAACTCGCGGAGCTCCAGCTCCTCGGTCCGAGCCCTTAGCTCCCCCACTTTGGCTGTCAGCGGGGCGGTGGTCTTCTCCTCCTCGGCCGCTGCAGCGCGTTCCCGATCGGCGACGGCGCACTCTCGATGAGCTACCTGCAGCCACAACTCCTCCGTGGCGGTGGAACGCTCCTCGGCTTTGGCTTCAACATGGGCCAGGGCCTCGCGGTAGGAAGCACGGAGCCGCCGGGTCTCTGACTCCAAGCGGCTAATGGCCTTCTTCTGAGTGTCAAGCAGAACACTCATGGCCTCAAGCCTTGACTGCCTCGAGTCAAGATCCGCCCTAGCCTCCTGGGCCCGCTGCTGCCAGCTGAGAAGGCGTTCCCTCTCGCCGGCCAGCGCCCCCCGCTCCTGCTCGAAGGCAGACTGGAGCTGCCGGGCGCTGGCCTGGACACGCCCCAGGGCATCCCACATGGGCGCCAGGACAGAGGGGGCAGGAGTCACGCCCCTGACCCCCTGTCGAGTCTAAGACCGGCGGAGGCACCGGTGCCTCGGCAACCGGAGTGGGACGCTGTCCTAAGGAAGCCAGGGGGCCAGCAGACGCACCTACAGCGGCCCTCCCAGTCTTAGGACCGGATTTCTGGGCTGGTGAAGGAGGGCGGACAGGAGTGGGTGCGGCCACCACGGAGGGTGAACTCGCCGGCACAGAGGAAGCCCCCATCGACTTGGGGGCCATGGGAAGCCACAACGGTTCCCAGATGCTGAGGCGCGGAGCCTCCGTCAGTTGAAGACGGTCGGGTAAGAGGCCCGCCCCCGGCAGCTGGTCGGTCCCTGCAAGAAAAGAAAGCTCTCAGGCTAAGAGAGGAGACGAGAACGCTGCTCCTACAAGCCAGAAGGAGCAACACTTACTGGGCGACATGAGCGCTCCAACGGGCTTGCAGCACCGGCCTCTGGGCTGTAATTGAACCGCCAGGACCTGCGGTTGGAATGGTCGTGGGACGTGGCGCCTGGACCCCCGGTACACTCCCCGACGTCGCCCCACTAGCATCCGTCCTAGAAGCCCCTCCGCTTGAGGAAGGATGACGGGGTGCTTGGGTTACATCGGACTGCCGCTGTCCGGGGAGAGACCCGCTGGGGTGGGACACCCGGGGCCTCTTCGGGTCGCCACCTGATGGACCAGCACCCCCGGGAGATGGGTGCAAGGGTGCTCCGGCACCCTGACTCGGCGCAGGCGGCGCCCTCGGAGGAGACCGAGCGCGTTTCTTCTCTGGATGCCCGGGGGCCGGCTCCTTCCCCTTCCCCTTGTCGGCGGCTTGAGTTCCGTCGGCTCTTGGGAAGGGTTGGGCAGCAGTAGACGCCTCGTGCCCTGATCCGGAACGCTCGGTTCCTGGGATCGTAATACCCCGGAAGGCATCCCCGACCTGCCGGACGGCGATCCCGATGTCGTCGAGGTTTGGCATCTTCCGCAGGAGCTCTGACCTTCTCTGTGGCTCCAAGAAGAGGGGGGTGGCAGAGGGCGGAAGGGCGGGGTCGCCACTGGGAATGTAGTCTCCGCTCACCTTGCCCACCATCTCGTACAGCTCCTCGTCGGAAGGGTCAGAGCCGGGGCCCCTCTCCAGCCTGGTACAGTCCTTCTCACCAGTATAGTACCACGTTGGGCGACTGCGCTGCTGCAAGGGCGCAATACGGCGCGACATGAAGTCCATCAGCACCATCAGGGACGTCAGCCCCTCGTTGACCAAGAACTGGATCCGCTCCAAGATCGGGGCGTACTCCTGCTCCAGCTGAGGGATCTCCTCCCAGAAGCGACGATCGGTGGTCGGGCTAGCGGTCGGGAGTTGTAGGCGATCGTGCTCGTCGGTCTGCACTACCACCCAGCTCTCCCTCCAGTTTTCCCACCTTGATGCGCTGAAGGGCAGAAGGTACCCAGGGACCTTTGGGTCCTTGCAGCGATGCTGGAAGTAGTATGCCCCCATCTGGGTCTTCGAGCCGCGCCCAGTCGTCCGCAACACAAAGAAGTAGCGGAAGAGCATCACAGAAGCGTGCACCCCCACAAACATCTCGCAGAAGTGGACGAAGATAGCGGCCATTGCGAAGGAGTTGGGAGAGAGATGGTGGAGCTAGAGCCCATACGTCTCCAGCAGTGTGACAAAGAAGGAAGAAATTGGCGGGACGAACCCCGCCAGAGCATAAGCAGTGAAGAAGACCATCTCCCCCTTTTCCAGGATCAGGGGGAGAGATCCCCGGCGGAGCCGGCATTTTTGTTCCTCCATGCGCCAGCCCAGCAGCCTGCGCACTGGCCCAAGCTCGGAGGAACGAACGAGACGCGTCAGGAGCAAGTTGGAAGCCATGGCGAAAGAGAGCACAAGGACAGGAAAGCCGAGGCGCAAGAGTTCAAGGGAAGAACGAGCGCTAGGAAATGCGAAGGGAAGCCGCGATGCGGGTGAGATCCCCTTTTAAAACTTTCCAAGAACGATTCGAGGTGATTCAAAAATCTTCGAATACATCGCATCGGTGACCGCATTGGCTCCGAGACCGGGCGCCGATGACAGGTGGACCCAAGCCGCCCAACTGAAGCAGTGGGTCAAGGAGTCAGTCTCCCTAGAAGACAAGCCGGCAAGGCGCTTCGGCGGTTCCGGAAGAGAGCGCCGCGACGTACAGGAATGGCAGCCTTGGGAACCGCCGCAGTAAAGGCAACCATCAAGTGGGCGCACGCTCCCACGATCCCGCGACTGTTTGTGCTCCGGCAGCGGTCAATGCGGGACATAGAAAAAGTGCGCGGACCAGAAGAGATGGAGGTCCCACCTCAGGCTCGCTATCTCCCCCGAGATGGGCCCGGGGTCCACTGTCGGTACCCGCGATATGGGGTACCCCCGCGCACAGGGGAAAATGCCTAAGGATCTCGCCCTTCTCCGCAGGGAGAGCTCCGAAGGCGCCACGCGTCCGGCGGGGCCGGACCTCCCTCTCCTCAGAGGAGAGCTCCGAGCTTGCCACGTGGCCTGCAGAAGCCGGACCTCCCCCCTCCGCGGGGGAGAGGTCCGAAGGCGCGGCGTGTCCAGCGGGGCAGACCTCCCTCTTCTCAGAGGAGAGCTTCGGGCTTGCCACGTGGCCGACAGAAGCCGGACCTCCCCCTCCGCGGGGAGAGGTCCGAAGGCTCCACGTGTCCTGCGGAGCCGGACCTCCCTCTCCTTTGAGGAGGGCTCCGAGCCCGCCACGTGTCCAGCAGAAGAGCGCTGCCTGCCCCCGAGCGGTAGGCAGCGGGCGTAAAGACGCACCGTACCTTGCCCGTACAAGGTATTCAAGGCCCGCGCCTTCCCAAGACGCGGAGACGCGGAGCACGCTTCTGTCAGGTGCCGTTGCGCCCAGTCGCATCACAGACTCGCGCGCGGTGTAAGAGCCTGCCAGCCAATAAATGCAGCGACAAGACATCCCATGCCGCCCCCGTCGTCATCAACCACTACGACTAGCGTGCGGCATGGGCAGGGCGGCAAGACGAAGACTCATAAGCCTTCGCCAGAGGCAACTACCGACATAACTACGGATACGGTAGTCTGCAGACAGTCTCCCCGGGACCACCTGTCGGGTCCCGGGCCCCCCTTGTAAGCCACTCGAGCCTTGGACTATAAAAGGCTCGGGTAGGCAACGTTAGCAGGGGTTCGCACTCCCGCAACTCATACGCTAGACATCAGTCATCCCCAAGCTCAGGACTCCGGTTGTGAGCAACGAGCAATACAGCGAGCTCCTCAGCTCACCGTGGACGTAGGGTTTTACGCTCCGGCGGCCCGAACCACGTAAAACCCGCCGTGTCAAGCTTTTCCTTAACTCGTCCATACGGTTAAGCTCTCCGCAAGTGACTAGCCCCTCCGAAAAAGAACCTCCGCGGGCTGCCCAGTGCAGGTCCGGGGGAAGTGTCGACCGCACACTTCGACACCTCTGTTCATCATAAAATCCATGCAAGCCACGCAAGAACACGTGCAAACCAATCTAATAAAACTAATCATGGGATAACATGCATGTGCATCATCGCATCTAGTTTAAGGTTTGTGCATGATATTGATTGTTGTGAATCTTGTATGCACGTGATCCTACCTAGCAGGACAAGCTCAGGGAGCTGTCTACGACGAACTGCAGCAACAAGGTTTTGAGATCCAAGAACAACCGGAACCGCAAGAACAAGGCAAGTGCTCCTTGACCATATTGAACCTATGTTTTGGGTAAAACTGTTTTGATTTGCGAAAAGGTGTTTGTGCCGAGTCAAGCATGATGGGAAACCCTTTTATAGGAGTTTACTAGCTTTGGTTAAACCACCCTTGTCGCCAGGGATGTTTTATGAGTCGGGTATGGTTTTTGTTTTATGCTTCGCTGAGTCCATGGGATTGGGAAGCGACATAGATGTGTCTAGCTAACTGCACTCATAATGATATGAGAAACTGATGATGTTAATGAACATGGATTGGAGGGAGATCTAGGCAAGACGGGTTTGTGAATGAGGTAGCATGAGATGGTGGTTTACTTGCCGTAGATCTAAGGACCGGTTCATGCATGCACATGCCAGGATAACAGTGCCACCACAAGGCCAAGTATGGGTGTGGCTTAGCTGAGTAATTAGGTAAGTTGCTAGAGTGTTATGGACTGAGGAAGGCGCGGGGAATGGGAGTCGAGTGAGGACTGCCCTGGGAACTGCATGGCACAAGAGGGGGCCCGTGGGTTGGAGAATTGGGGATTCTACCCTGCCGGTGAAACCTTAGTGACTCCATACATCTTGTAACCCCTTTGTAAAGGCTATTTTGTGATCTCTTGACCATACACCAACGGATGTGTATTGGTATAATGGAGGTTCTGCAGTCACCGACGGGTAACGAGGCAAAGTTGTTTATGAGATGAGATGGTAGCGAATACGAGAAGGTATTCGTGAGATGGTAGCAAATACGAGGAGGTATTTGTGAGCAAGAATGAAGTTGGTTAATGTTCGGGTGGAACATGAAAAGTGATGGAGGTATGTTGGTAATTTAATACATGCTGGGATTACATTCATCTAAGGTTAAGTTGGTTTTATAAATCTGCTTTTCTGCTAATGAGCCTTTTTATACCTACCTTGTTATGAGCTACATATCGTGTTTTTTCCGCACTTGCTGAGTACATCATTGTACTTAAACTTGCATTATCATTTCATCATCAGCAGCAAGAGAAGACTACTATGAAGACCAAGTGGAGCATTAAGGCGTGTGATCTGTTCTCAACCTTGCCTGTGGAGGGAGTAGAGATGGAGCCCCTTCTGCTTAGATTTGCTTCCGCATTAGTTAAATTGCTTCCGCATTAGAATAAAGACTTCCGCTGTGAGCATGAGTCCAAGACTCATGAGATATTGTAACAAACTCTGTTATTCGTGGTAATATATAATTTGAGTTCAGTTTGTGGAACGTATGTGTATGTGTGATGAACATCCTGGGCACACATATGCATTAGTTCTCGGTTCCGTGGTTTTCCACAGAATTGAGGGCGTCACAGATTGGTATCAGAGCCACGGGTTGACAGTAGGTTACACGCCTAGATAGAAACCTTAGATTGATATTAGGGCCACGGGTTAAACAATAGGTTACACACCTAAATAGGAATCATAGATCGGTATTAGAAACAGATTGGTAGTTAAGCCACGCTGACCAAAGGAAGCACCCTAGGACGCTTAGATTGGCTTTAAAACCACCTTGGTATAGAAAACCAACCTTGAATAGGAGTTGTATGAGCCCTTGCAATGATTGTTTGTGATTGTGTGCTTAAGTGTGAGCTGTGGGACGACCCCAAACGTTGTCCATATCCACACGTAAGTAGAAAGAGGTGTGAGATGTTTCGGCACTTGTTCACGTCCTCATATGGGCTAGTATATATATATATATATAGTCCAACTCACCTTGATGCATATAGATGAAGGGACCTACCTAACCTTCTAACCTTCTATTCTATTTCATCCTCTCTCACAGATGGTGAGGGGAAACAGCGGCCAAAGGAACACCCGTGACAACCAAGAGGATGACCACAATGAAGTTCCTGTTAACCCCGGAGCTGGCAAGAACAACCTGGAAAGGTTGATGTCCATGCAAAACCAGCTTATGCAAACCATGATCCAAACTTTGAGTCAATTGCAGGCCAACAACAACCCTGTTCCGGCACCACCGCCACCACCACCGCCGGCTCACAACAGACTGGGAGAGTTCATGAGGACTCGACCACCCACCTTTGCTCAAGCTAGTGATCCCATGGAGGCCGATGACTGGTTGAAATACATGGAGAAGAAGCTTGTCATTGTTCAGTGCAATGATCGAGAGAAGGTTCTCTTTGCGTCGCACCAACTTATGGGAGCTGCCGCTGACTGGTGGGATGCCCCATGCAACGCCTATGTCAACCCGGAGACAATCACTGGGACTGAGTTCAAGGAGAGTTTCCGCTCTCATTACATCCCTGCTGGTGTAATGATGCTTAAGAGACAGGAATTTGAAGGTCTCCGCCAAGGACAGAGAAGTGTGAATGAGTACCTCAACAAGTTCACGCAACTGTCCCGGTATGCCCCCGAGGATGTCAACTCAGATCAGAGGAAGCAGTACCTGTTCATGAGAGGGTTGAACAATGAGATTCAGGTTCAACTCCTAAACAATGACTACGTAAGCTTCCAGCAGCTGGTTGACAAGGCTATAGTGGTCGAAAGCAAGATCAAAAAGATCGAGCGAGAAGGCAAGAGGAAGATGCAATGTCAGCCCAAAGGGAGCAACGTATGACCTCGATACATGCCCCCGGCCACACCACAGTATAGGTCAACCACTCCTGCATACCGCCCTGGTCAGCCACCACAACAACAATTCGTTGCACCAGCACCTCGCGTGCCCATGCCTCCTGCGCCCCGACCTAACAATGGCGCTCCTGTTCAAAACCCCCGCCCCAACGTACCTGCTGTCGTAGGCAACAGGGCATGCTTTGCATGCGGAGAACACTTCGCGAACCAGTGCCAAGGAGAGGCCCTGTACAGCAAGGCAATGTGCCCAAGCAGAACCCGCGACTGAACGGAGGGGACAATCAAGGAAACCGTGGACAGCAGAACTATGCTCGCGGCAACGTGAACCATGTCTCTGCTGAGGAAGCACAACAGGTTGAGGACCTCGTAATTGGTATGTTCCTTGCCAACTCCAACCCAGCCACCATCTTATTTGATTCTGGAGCATCACATTCCTTCATATCATCCAAATATGTTGACAAACATCATCTACCTGTATCCCACTTAGAATGTGCTATGTTAGTAAATTCTCCCGGAGGAGAAATGAGGACTAATATAGTATGTCCGAAAGTAAGCCTTAAAATAAGGGGTGTAGACTTCCTTGCCAACCTTATTGTCTTGGACTCCCAAGGGATTGACATAATACTCGAGATGGATTGGTTAAGCAAGCACAACGGAGTAATCCAATGTGCTGAAAGGAGCGTGCAGTTGACAAACGAGCACGGTATTCGTGTCGAGTTTGAGTCAGCCCAGCAAACAACCGAATGGGCAATTTTGAACCACGTCGAAGGAACAACATTGAACAGCATTCCAGTGGTTCAGGAATTTTCGGACGTGTTCCCGGAAGAGCTTCCAGGTATGCCACCTGACCGAGACATTGAGTTTGCCATAGATTTGGTACTTGGAACTGCACCCATAGCCAAGAGACCCTATAGGATGCCCGTCAATGAACTAGTAGAACTCAAGAAGCAAATTCAAGAACAGTTGGAGAAGGGTTTTATACGTCCAAGCTCATCACCATGGGGAGCTCCGGTGCTCTTTGTAGACAAGAAGGATGGAACCCAAAGGATGTGCGTGGACTATAGGTCTCTCAACGAGGTAACAATCAAGAACAAATACCCTCTGTCCCGTATAGAGGACCTATTCGACCAAATGAAAGGAGCCCGAGTGTTCTCCAAGATTGATCTTCGGTCGGGATACTTCCAGCTGAAGATTAAGCCCTCCGATATACCCAAGACTGCCTTTCGAACACGGTATGGTTCGTATGAATATACCGTCATGTCTTTTGGGTTAACAAATGCACCCACATACTTCATGTACCTCATGAACAAGGTTTTCATGGAGTACCTGGATAAGTTCGTCGTGGTTTTCATCGACGACATTATGGTGTATCAAAAAGTGAGGAGGAGCATGAAGAACATTTGAAATTGACCTTGCAGAAATTGCGTGAGCATCAATTGTATGCCAAGCTTAACAAGTGTAAATTTTGGCTAAAGGGAATATCTTTCCTAGGCCACATTATCTCCAAGGAAGGGGTATCGGTTGATCCCGGAAAAGTGAGAGACGTTCTGAAGTGGGACCAACCGCAGAGCGTGAGGGATATTCGGAGTTTTCTTGGGATGGCTGGATACTATCGACGCTTCATTAAAGACTTCTCTAAGATAGAAAAGCCTATGATGGAGTTTCTAATGAAGGGAAAGGTCTTCCAATGGACACCGGCCTGCCAAGGAAGTTTTGAGGAACTCAAGAAAAGGCTAACCACAGCACCAGTTCTGGTATTGCCAGACGTAAGCAAGAGCTTTGACATATATTGTGACGCATCCAGATAGGGGCTCGGATGTGTGCTCATGCAAGAAGGACAAGTGGTAGCCTATGCCTCACGACAATTAAAGAAGCACGAGCTCAATTATCCTACACATGACTTGGAGCTAGCAGCAGTAGTGCATGCATTGAAGATTTAGAGACATTATATCCTTGGTCATCGATGTGAGATCTATACGGATCATAAAAGCCTCAAGTACATATTTACACAAACGGACTTGAATTTGAGGCAAGGTCGATGGTTGGAACTCATCAAGGATTACGATGTTGGAATCAACTACCACCCCGGGAAGGCCAATGTAGTAGCAGATGCATTGAGCCGAAAGGGAGCATGTCACCAACTCACGGTTCGGGAGCTACCACCCGAACTACGTAAGGAGTTCGAACGGTTACACCTCGGATTCTTGAACAAAATGGAAATAATGGAGATCCACTCCTAATTGGAGCAAGAGATAAGAGATGGCCAAGCAACGGATGAGGAGATCAAGGAGATCAAGGAAAGAATCCGACAAGTAATAGAGAAGGATTTCAAAGAAGATGAAAAGGGTACGCTTTGGCTAGGAAAAAGGATTTGTGTGCCTAACATGAAACACCTCTGCGACATGATATTGAAGGAGGCACATGATTCACCCTATTCTATACATCCCGGAAGTACCAAAATGTACAAGGACTTGAAAACTTGGTATTGGTGGGATGGTATGAAGAGGGATATAGCCGAATACGTTGCCCTATGCGACACATGCCAACGGGTGAAGGCCGAACATCAAAAATCCGCTGGATTGTTGCAACCCTTGAAGGTACCCGAATGGAAGTGGGAGGACATCAGTATGGATTTTATCGTCGGATTTCCACGTACTTAATCGGGTTACGACTCCATCTAGGATATCGTGGACAGATTGATGAAAACCGCCCATTATTTCCCTGTAAAGGCCAATTACAACGTTGCACAATTAGCCGAGTTGTACATGGAGCAGACCGTGTGTCGTCACGGAGTTCCGAGGAGGATAGTCTCAAATCAAGGTTCTCAGTTTACCTCTAGATTCTGGAGGAAGCTGCAGAAAGCCATGGGTACACGACTGGATTTTAGCTCCGCCTATCACCCACAAACTGATGGACAAACCGAAAGGACAAACCAAATTTTGGAGGACATGTTGAGAGCTTGCGCCTTGAAACATGGGCGTAGTTGGGATAAGAGTTTACCGTATGCCGAATTCTCTTATAACAACAGCTATCAAGCTAGCTTGAAGATGTCGCCTTTTGAAGCATTTTATGGTAGACGGTGTAGAAGGCCGCTGTTTTGGAACGAGACCGGAGAAAACCAGGTGTTTGGACCCGAAGTACTACAAGAAGCTGAAAAACAAGTCCAAACGGTACGGGAGAACTTAAAGGCTGCTCAGTCACTACAGAAAGACTATGCAGACAATAGGCGTAGGAAGTTGACCTTTGAAGTAGGAGACTTCGTATACCTTAAGGTATCGCCTATCCGAGGCCACCGACGTTTCAACGTCAAAGGAAAGCTAGCACCTCACTACATCGGACCATTTAAGATTTTGGACAAGCGAGGAGAAGTAGCCTATCAACTAGAGCTCCCAACCCACCTCTCCGACGTACATGACGTGTTTCATGTATCCCAGCTCAAGAAATTCTTGAGAGTACCAGAGGAACAAGTCTCAATGGGAGAGCTTGAACTTCAAGAGGACCTGACTTATGTGGAACACCCTGTCCGAATCTTGGACATAAAGGAAAGGGTTACCCAGAACAAGGTGATTCGATGGTGCAAGGTACAATGGAGCCATCACATCGAAGCTGAAGCCACATGGGAGCGTGAAGAGGATATCAAGAAAGAATTCCCCCATCTATTCTCTACTAACGAATCTCGAGGGCGAGATTCAATTTAAGGGGGGTAGATTTGTGACACCCTCATCTCCGGTGTCAGCATATGTTCATGTTTTATGAAGAGAAAACATTTTAAGGAAAGTAGGAATAGAGAAAAATATCAAAATGATAGCCAATAAGAGTCGAATCCAGCTCTCAGAGAGCGCCGAAGACAACTTCCGCGGCCCGCTGGCCACGTGGTGTGTTCGGAGCTCATCCCTGTGAAGTCGGGAGAGGTCCGCCGCTAAAGTAGGCTACGTGGTAGGCTCGGGGCTCATCTCTGTAAAATCCCCAAAAAAGTGGTAGCAAGAATTTTCAGCTCATGTACACTTAGGAAAAATGAGGGGGAATTAAAACTTTGAATTATAACGGTGTGAGTTCAAAGTTGTGAATCAAACTTCCCAAAAACTTCCAAACATGGAGATCTAAATGCACAGCTTGGATCTTCATAGTCCAAATATTCACCCTTCCAAATTTCAGCTCATTTGGAGGAGTTTCAATATTTGTTTGGGATTAAAAGGAGAAGCCCTCTAATCTGAATTTCAAATTCAGTTTCAAATTCCAACTCCCCCAGTTTGCAAATTTGGTTTCACAAATGTGTTCTCCACATTTGAATGGGCAGCCATGCCAAAAATTGGAAACTTTGGAGCTGGTTTGCTATGTTTTTGGGGCAATACAAAATGGAGAATTCAAACTCCATTTCAAATTCAAATGATCAAACCACATCCAAATTTCACACCAGAATCCAAACTATTTGAATTCAGCAAATTCAAACTATGACTTTGGGGTGAAGTCAAGTCTTTAATGTTGAGCTGCTGGGGTAAAATATCAGAGAAAAATGGGATAAGAATTAGAAATAGTGGGGCCCAATTGTCAGCCATCCGAAACAACCCAACCGACTGTTTTCCTCCTCGGGTGATCACCCCCCGCCAGCTCCTGGGCAGCCCGTCGCCCGACGTTGTCCACCGAGCTGCTTCCCCCGACGTCGGTTCACGCGCGTGGCCGTTTATAGCGGCAGCCGAGTGCAGCATCTGGCCTCATCCCCATTACCCCGTAGCCTCTCCACGCTCTGCTCGAGCCTCGCGAACCCAAACCCCTGCCCGGCGGAAGCACCCTTCGTCTCATCGACGCCCGGCGAGCTCGGTATGCCTCTCGCGCGGCTGAGCCGCGGGAACGTTGCGCCAAGTCTCTCTCCTGCTCCCCGAAGCCTCAAGTGAACACCAGCACCGGTGGTTGGCGCCTACGAGCTGGAATTCCCTTCGGAGCTCCGGTGTCGATCGCCTGTATGCCACACCGTCGCCCGACGGATTTGTGGCCTCTTCCGATCAACAGAAAGATCCCTGAGGTGCGTGAGGAACCCTTCCTCCTTCCTTTCCACCAGTTCCTGCTTTCTTAGCTCCGGTACCGAGTATTTTGAAGTTTGGCGCCGGCGGTTCTTTAGAAACCCGAGGACCCTTCGAAGAAATTCGTTGTGCTCGGGGTAGCTCCGCGCTAGATGAGCTTAGAGTAGCTCCAGCACATGCTTGCGCATCTCCCCGAAGTTCTAGCAGCTCAAATGAGCAAGTAGAGATGTCGGGTACTGAGTTTTTGTCGCCGACGGAGTTTTGCGGGCTCGGGTCGCCGGTGAGGTCCCCTCTCCAGTGGGTTTCAGGGAGAGCGAGCTATGGGTCGAGGATGTCCATGGGACACTGGTGCTTTTGGAGCAAACCCTAGCCCGACAGACCCACTGTTGAGGGAGAGCGAGGTCGCGGAAGTAAGGTTCGACATGGTCGCCGGTGCAAGCACCTTTCCGGCCGTTGTCATCGGCTCCCGACCCCACCATCGTGTTCAGCACGGTGTAGAACTCACAGGCGGCGAGTTTGACGAAGTTTGGACCACGGGAACCCCGTCCCGGCGAGCCTCGCCGGCGTGCGCCGCCGCGGGAGGCGCGGGCAGCGCGAGGAAGACGAAGGAGGGCCGGGTCCCACCGGTCAGCCTCCGTATACGTGCGGGGATCGGCTTGTGGCGCCGGATCCACTGCGGCTGCGCGGGAATAACCCCGTAGCCCCCGGTGTTGCCGAAATCTCACTGGTCCGATTTAAAACAGTGGGCCCAGTTCCAATTATTTGAAGTTTCTATTAGGGAAATAATTCCAGAAATTAGCTGATCTTTGCAAGCCCATAACTTTGTGTAGAAAACTCCAAAAAGAGTGAGACCAATTTTGTTGGAATCCTCATGAGGCGTACATCACAGAGAAACCAATTTTAGGCTATGAACATGCCCAGGAAATTCTGTAGAATTGTTTTCAGTAAACCCTTTAGGGATTTATTACAGGAACAATTCTTTATGTAATAGTCCCTTTGGGCAGAAAATCCTTTCCATAGTTACTGATATTCAGTAAAAATTTGGGCTTCATTGGAGATCATTTGCTAGGCTAAACTGCCTTCCCAAGTTCAGCCTTTATTTGGAAATTCAAATTTAAACAGAAGCTTTTTCAGAACTCCTGTCCAACTTCAAAAATTCATTCTCTAATGGTAGCTCCAAAAATGGTGAAACAAATTTTGTTAGAACCATGGAGACTTACCCTAATCATATCTTCCACCATTAGCTATGTCAAAGCTTCTGAATTGGGCTCAAAATTCAGAGAAGCATTGTATTGTGGGAATTTTAAAGACTACATTGTGCAATGACATATCTCCAAATTTGGCTCAAATCATCCTTAGAGAGTCTAGTATCCACTGTAAAATTTTCAAAGCCAATTAAGGATCCTAAATAGCAATAGCTATGAATAGTAGTTCAATTCTTATAAAGCCTTAATACTTATACATGTATTTTATTACATTTCATAATAGTGACCGAAGTTGAGGATACGCCGGAGCCTTTGGACGTCCTTCCACCAGAAGCTGACTTCCCCTTTAACTCGCAACCAGGCAAGCCCCGGTTTGCACTTAAGTACCTTTTATAAAAATTTTTATTTGTATCATTTATGTCTAGGGTGAATGTTTGCATTAGAGTTAGGGTGATTGAAACCCCACTTGCATAGCCTCTTTAAATCCTATAAAGGGTTGGGTAGTTTACAAACTCGACGAGTAGAGACTGCCATGCTAATGTTTAGGATCTTGGTAGAAGTCGAGTGGTTGGAAGCTACTCGCGAGATAGTACTTATTACACGGAATGAAAAGAGGTAGAAAATGGCTTAAGATATGAAAATGAGACCCAGCAGGGGGGATAGGAAGCAGTGAGCAGAGGTCTCACGTGCGTAGCCCTGTTGGCGTCGGTTGAGGACCGTCCGTGTGCGACCCTGCTGGACAAGTATCGAACAGTACCGGATGCATACTGGCATATGGGAACCAGGAAACCGATGTAATTGGTTAACCTGGGTGTCGAGGCTTACCCAACCGTAAATAGGAGTGGGTTGAGGGTAGCAAGGTGTAAATCTGCCGGTGGGCAGAGTCACGCTCCACGCGGGGACCACCTACCCATTACGGATGGACCGGTTCGGCATTTGGGTTGCCTTTGAAAGGTTGTTGCATACAACAGAGTAGGAAGGGGTGTGGAATCACGCTTCTGAAAGTGGGTGTATGTGACGTGTTATGAGGGGGGCCCGACCCCGATCACGGGGCCGTGCCGCCTTGCCCGGGGAATCGCATTGGTTGGTGCCGTGTTATGCGGCACCCAACAACACACATATAAGGAACACAGTATTACATAAACCAAAGCGGAAGCTTACAACTGTTCTTTGTAAATAATTTTACATAAAATAGCTAGAACGGAAGTCTATAAACAGCTCACGTTGAATAACTATGAAGCACCGAGAAGAGGTCCAGCCCGCGGACTCCTCTCGCTAGCAACACGAAGACAAGGCAGCGGCTAGGTCCTCCAAGGGTGACATGACTCGGAAGTTCCCGAGTCTCACCGGACAACCTTCTTTATAGCATCGATGCTTACCTGCAAAACCACTTATATAGCAAGAGTGAGCACAAAGGCTCAGCAAGACTTAACCGTCTCTCCTAAAGCATGGAACTCTATGTGAAAGTAACCTAAGACCTAAGCCTGTCCTTTGCGAAAAGACTCGCCTACGAGTTCATCCTTAACTTTCAGATTTTAGCCATAATAGTAGTGACCTTGCGCCCAGCAACATTGGAACTCCACAATCAAACAAGAAACGCTTCATTCCAATGTTACTTGTCCCAAGGTGAAAAATAAATTTAGTTTGCTCTATCTCTACTTCAAACATGGTTTTCATGCAACTTAACATAATCACAACAGCAATTAAACTTTTTGCAAACTGTTTCCACACAAGTTGATTAACTACGTCACAACATGGGAGCAAGCAGTACTCAATAACCGCGAGGGACGGTGATTCGAATCAAACACTACCCGGATAACTCGACACATACGCCCGCCTCTGAAGACCCAACTCTGGCGTCCTTCATTACGTCGTGTGTGGCAACCTTTCTCAGGACACTAAAATGTAGAACCGGTCGCGCCGTCTCGGGCTCATAGGTCTAACGAGACGATGTGGTATGCCTCTACAATCCAGTGAACCTGGTACATCGGTTTCCTGATTCCCATATGTCAGTAAGCATCTGGTACACAACTCAATACTTGCTCCTTGACGCGGCATACGCATCGGTCCTTAACCGACACAGGCAGAGCTACTCGACCAAGACCTCGTCTTGTCGCAGCCTAACCCCTCTGCCCGGTCTCATCTTTAGAAATGTAAACTTTAGTTTGCTTCTTTCCCCAACCACACTTAGGATATCCTAAACTATAGCTCGCGAGTAGATTCCAACTACTCGTCTTCTACCGGATGCCCTAGTCTATTTAGCATTGCTCTATGCGACAGCGATGACACATTTCTACTCTTGACCTCAGGGTTCATGTTTGGTTATGCAAGTGGAGTATCACTCATCCTTGACCTAATGCACATACAAACCTCGACCAACCGTAGTGAACAAAGGGAAAACTTTTAAAAACATCTTAAGTGCAAACCGGGGCTTGCCTTGGTTTTGCAGGTGACTTAAGTCAGGTAAGATGAAGTTAGTTGCTGATGATGACTTGAGGCTTAATCCCTGCCTTCTTGCTCCTTGATCCAAGTTCAACTTCTCCTTCACTCTTCCCCGTTTAAACACTACACGTTATGAGCATGCATCCATGTTTAATTGTAAAACTTTTTGCTAACAAATGCTAAAGCCAAGTTTGAAACTGGAACTTTGTTTAAGAATTTAAAATGAAACTGGTGCTAGTGGTTTGGGTTTGTGTTTAAGCACTATCATCAAGTGATGAGTGGGGTTCCATCACTTGGGTGGGAATCAACTAATAATGGTTGGACAGGACATAATGATCCAGGGCTCCAATGGAGCTGGAAATTTTCTTGGGAGTTCCTTGTCACAAGAAAGTTCTCTGGCCCAAAATTCAGAACATTCCACTAAGTGGATCACCCAGAACAATTCCCTAAGCATTTAAGCAAAAAGGAATTAATTCTGATTAAATTTGCACTTTCATGCAATTCCAAGTGAACTATAATTTCATACATAGCTCAGAGAGTATGTATGAATTTTCCTAGGATTTTTGGAGTTAAGGAATGCCCAGAACTGAATTTCCAAGTTTTGGAAATTCTCTGAAAATGGTTCTGTACTTATTTGAATACAGAAACTTGGAATTAGAATTACCCTAACTAAATCAACTCCAAATGAGCTGAAACTTTTACAGGAGTCTCCTAATATCCTGAAGATTATCCTGGCAAAATTTGGGGAATTTTGGATAAACCAAACTCCCTCAAAAATTCTTTTGCTGAAAAGCTTTAAAGAATTTTCCAGAATTTTCTATTCGTTTTCATGCAAATGGGGTTGCATATTTGGATAGAGCATTTCATCCTGAATCCAACCCAATTTGAATCACTAAATTCGGAGCTCTCTAGCAAAAGTTATGCAGATCCAAAGTTTGAATCGAATCTGGAATTCGAATTAATTCGGGAAAAATTTAAACTCTGACAGTGGTCCCATCCCCACGTGTCAGCTGCTGCGTTCACGCCACACGGGGCCACGGACCTGTCCCCGCGTTGTCACAAACTGATCCGAGGCCACAGACAATCCCACTCCCTCGTAACAGCGACTGACGCGTGGGCCAGCCCCCGTCTTCGTCTTCCTCCAGACGCCCGCACTCCCGCGCCGCCGAGCTCGCCGGAGCTCTCGCCGGGAGTGGGTTCCAGTGCTCGGAACTTGCTGGATCTCGCCGCCCCCACGTATTCTCGTGCCAGGAACACGTTGCCGGGCTTATCTCAGCTCGACGATGGCCGGAAACCTAGGTGCGATGGCGATGGCGGCTGTGGCAACTTCGGTGATGTTGCTAGGGCACTGTAGTGCTCTAACCTTGCTCCGGTTAGCTCCTACAGCATCGCCACCACCTCGGGAGCAACGTCCAGGGCTCTGATCTCGTGAGAAACGACAGCAACTAGGGTCTCACCGTGCGACCTAGGGCGATTTCGGGGAAAACTGGGAAAAACTCGAAGAACCGAGGGTTTCCTCAACGGTCCTCCCTAGTTCTTGATCCCACGTGCCCGCACGGATGTCTACAACTGGGTTTATAGGTCTGGTGATGAGTGGTGCACCGTGCTTCTCTAATTTCTCGGTCTGCTGCCTACGGTTCATATCGCATGTCCGCGGGAAAAGTTAAATTCCGGCGAGCACGGGCTGTGGCATGCTGCCGGCGTTGCTGTGAAGCAAGAAGAGTTACAGGCGCACCTTTTCGCTTTTGCAACTCAACGGTAGGTGCTCTGTTGTGGCTGGGCGACGGATTCTTGCAGCGGCGACTTCGCCCGGTGCCGTGGGAAAGGATTGAGCTCGCCGCCGGGCTTCCCGCGGGTTTAGCACCGATTTCTTGCGTCGGTCACGTTCAGTGAGGTCTGGCGACGCGGTGGAGGGACTCAGCGTGGCGTGCGACTCGTTGAGCTGACCGGGCGTCGAGGAACCGACCGTGTTCTTCCGTGCGGCAGCAGCTCGGCGACGAGAACACGAGGTGACCGACGGCAGCTGTGGGAGGCGGTTTGCGGGAGCGTCGTTCACTCGGTGGGGATGATAAGGGCGCGAGCAAACCGACTCCGGAGCAGCTCGGGAGCTGGCGGTCGCGTGGTCTCGGTGGCGCGCGCGCGCGCGTTCGGTCCTTCGAGCGAAAAACAGTGATCCGGTTCAAGTCTGAACAGAGAGACTGTTGCTTATGTGCTAAATCTCCCCCTCTCCTCAATGACAATTGGGTCCCACTCACCTCCTCTCCTAAATATCCCAATTTTTGGCACATTGTAAACTTCAGCTCTGAGGAACTTAGATCCAAAAGTCATTTGGCAATTTGATAAGTTATTCCTCAGTTTTGAGTTTAAATTCAAATTTGGATGAAATTTACACGTTCCTTTGATATTCCTATCAAAGCACCTCCAAATTTGCTCCAAATTGCCCCCTCTACAATTTGAACCTGGGGAGTTTGAATATGCCCTCTGATCTTTGAGTTAGTCATTGCAAATACAACTTCTTAAACATCAGTTTGCATTTTCCTTTTTGGAGATGGCCCCCCCCTATTTTTGGAAGTGACCCTCTTAAATCAAACTGAATTCAAAGTTTTATTGCTCATGCCAACACTTTCATGAGTACACAAAAGTTTTTTTTTTGTAAGTCCCATTTCTTGCATATAAACTCAACTTTATTCATAGCTCAAGTTTTCTATTTACAAGTTTTGGGGCTTTTACATTCCTCCCCCCCTTAAAAAGAATCTCGTCCCGAGATTCATGATTAAGGACAAGGTGGAGAGGACAGTTACTTAACATACGCCTCCAACAACTCCGGATGATTGCGTTGCAAATACTCCTCGCTTTCCCATGTAGCTTCGTCGGACGTGTGATTTTTCCATAGCACCTTGAAAAATCGCAGCGTCCGATTTCTGGTTTCGCGAGTCTTTTCATCAATTATCCGGGTTGGTCGCTCAACATAAGTGAGGTCCGGCTTCAAATCTGCTATGTCTCCCTTGAGAACCTCCGTTGGAACTTTTAAACACTTCCGCAACTGAGATATGTGGAAGACATTATGCACTCCGGCTAAGGCTGCCGGTAGCTCCAAACGGTATGCCACGGGTCCACACCTTTCCATGATGGCGAAGGGACCGATAAAACGCGGAGCTAGTTTCCCTTTCACTCCGAATCGGTGAATGCCCTTCATGGGAGATACACGGAGGTAGACGTGGTCCCCAACATGAAAGTTTAGAGGACGACGTCTCTTATCCGCATAGCTCTTTTGCCTGGACTGAGCGGCTTTCAGATTTTCCTGAATAAGCCTCACCCGCTCTTCTGCTTCATTTACGAGATCAATCCCGTAAATAACTCTCTCGCCGGATTCACACCAGTTCAAGGGTGTGCGGCACTTCCGGCCGTAGAGAGCTTCATAAGGCGCCATTTTGATACTTGATTGATACTCGTTGTTATATGAGAACTCCGCCAACGGTAAGTGATCATCCCAGCTCTTACCGTGGTGGATGATACATGCTCTCAGCATATCTTCAAGTATTTGATTCACCCTCTCCGTTTGTCCATCGGTGTGAGGGTGATACGCGGAGCTTCGAATCAATTTAGTTCCCAAGGATGTGTGTAGCTGTTCCCAGAAACGGGATACGAACAGCGACCCTCTGTCGGAGACAATGGTACGGGGAACTCCGTGCAGGCATAAGATTTGTGCTATGTATAACTCCGCATACTGCTTGGCGCTGTAGTTGGTATGCACCGGAATGAAACGTGCCGATTTGGTTAATCGATCAACGATTACCCAAATCGAGTCATGGTGGCGGGAGGTCATCGGCAACCCAACGATGAAATCCATACTCAAGTCTTCCCACTTCCATGCCGGTATTTGTAGCGGTTGCAGCAGGCCCGACTTCTTCACATGGTCGGCCTTAACTCTTCGACACGTATCACATTCTGAAACGTATTTTGCAACTTCACGTTTCATACGTGTCCACCAAAACTTCTTCCGGAGGTCTTGGTACATTTTATTGCTGCCAGGATGAATAGAGAATTTGGATAAGTGAGCCTCATCCAAAATTTTCTTCCGCAGCCTCATATCACGGGGTACGACTATCCGGTCCTTGAACCACAAGGTATCTTCCTCATCTAACCGGAAACATTTCATCTCCCCGTTCTTTAACCTCCTTTTGATATGAGCCATGCCCTTGTCTTTCTTTTGAGCTGCCATAACCTCCTCTTTTAGTGTGGGTATGAGGGCTAGGTTATGCAGAGCTCCAAATGGAACCAAGTAAAGACTTGGTTCTTCCTCTTCTATCAGCGTGATGGTTAGGCTATGAATATGAGACTTCCAGCTGAGTGCGTCGGCAACCACATTTGCCTTGCCCGGATGATAATGAATTTCAATCTCATAGTCCTTGATCAGCTCCAACCATCGCCGTTGTCGCATATTCAACTCTTTCTGAGTGAATATGTATTTCAAACTTTTGTGGTCGGTGTAGAGATGAACCAGATTTCCCAATAGGTAATGTCTCCACATCTTCAATGCTAACACCACGGCAGCCAGTTCGAGATCATGAGTTGGATAATGTTGCTCATGATTCCGTAATTGCCGTGATCCATATGCGACCACACGTCCTCCTTGCATGAGTACACAACCAAGCCCGACGCCGGATGCATCACAATAAACATCAAAAGGCTTGGTTGTATCCGGTTGAGCTAGAACCGGGGCTGTTGTGAGGTGTTTCACCAACGCTTGAAAAGCTTCCTCACATGGCTTGCTCCAATCATATTTGATGCCTTTCTTCAGTAGCTCCGTCATAGGTTTGGAGATTTTTGAGAAGCTCGGGATGAACCTCCGGTAATATCCAGCCAAACCCAAGAAGCTACGAACTTCATGGACTGATGTTGGAGACTTCCACTTCAGCACTTGTTCAATCTTGCTTGGATCAACAGCAATGCCTTCTGCTGAGATAATGTGTCCAAGAAATGGCACTTGGTTGATCCAGAATTCACATTTACTAAACTTTGCATAGAGCTTGTGATCTCTCAGTCGTTGGAGCACAATATGCAAATGTTTAGCGTGTTCCTCATCAGATTTGGAGTAGACCAAGATGTCGTCGATGAATACCACGACGAACTGATCCAGCTCCGGCATGAACACCGAGTTCATAAGATACATAAAGTGGGCCGGAGCATTGGTCAACCCAAATGACATGACAAGATATTCATAGAGCCCATATCTTGTCGAGAATGCTGTTTTCGGTACATCTTCCGCGTGAATCTTGATTTGATGATATCCCGACCTTAAGTCCATCTTGGAGAAGACTTTAGCACCCACTAGCTGATCAAAAAGAATATCAATTCTTGGTAGTGGATACTTGTTCTTTATGGTCACAGCATTTAAAGGACGATAATCGACGCATAGCCTCAGCGTCTCATCCTTCTTCTTCACGAACAACACTGAGCAACCCCATGGTGATGAACTTGGACGAATAAACCCCTTGTCCATCAGATCTTTGAGTTGCTCCTTCAATTCTGCTAATTCATTCGGAGCCATTTTGTATGGTCTCCGAGAGATCGGCGTGGTTCCCGGTATCAACTCTATTTTGAACTCCACCTCGCGCTCAGGTGGTAGTCCTGGAAGATCTTCGGGAAACACGTCCGGATATTCACGGACTACCGGAATGTCTTCTAATTTGCAAGCCTCGGCATTACATACTTCCGGGTCTTTGGAAACCGCTTCGCCGAGATACAATGTTTGACGTCCGTGAAGTGGAGAGTCCAAGTGAACACTCCTGTTCTCGATGTCCAGAACAGCCTTATGGAAGGTCAACCATGATATTCCCAATATGGCATTGATTCCCTGGTCTTCGAGAATGATGAGGGTGGTAGGATAAATTTTTCCACCCAAAGCAAAGTGGTGCTCGAGAGACGACTTCATTAGTTGATATGTCTCCACCTGGCGAATGAATAAGGTAGGAACCTTTCGTGATAGTGGTGGAGATCTGATCCCGGATCACCGTTGCCCTGCTAATGAAGTTATGTGTCGCACCCGAGTCGAATAAAATGACAACCGGCTTGTCATTTAAGGTGAACCTGCCGGCAAGAACAGGTCCTCCCTTTGGCAGATCCTCGACTGACACATAATTGACTGTCCCCACTTTTGACATAGCTTTTCTGGGCTGCCCAAGATCACTTTTTGGAACTGGACCCGCAGACACGTTGTTGCTGTTTGGTTCAGTTGCTTCATTGACATTGGGCTCATTGTCAATATGGAGGGGGACAACACTCGGTTCAACTGAGAAATCACCTTGTTCATCTTCAGCCTCTTGAGGGTAATAATGTTCTAGTGCACCTTGTTGACACTGAGGTGCATAAGAAATAAGTTGCTGCCGCGGTAGAGGTGAATAAGACCTCTGTGGAGTAGAAGAGTCGTCACACTCCCAGAATGATTGCACCTCTTGTGGAATCTCTCGACCGGAAGGTGAACGGATTACCAACCGATACTTCTGAGGTAGACAATTGTCTTCATCTTGTGATGAATCCCTCTCCCTCTTTTCCTTGAGGTAGAGGTTGGAATAATATTCTTGAGCGATAGCACAGCTCACAAACTCATCAAAATTCTCTTGGCTAACTTGAGGCAATTCACATCGCAGCCTAGCAGTCAGCCCTCGATAAAAATGATAACCCCTCATGGATGGTGATTTCACATAGTCAGGGACATATTGAGCTAAGCGATTGAATTCCTTCGCATACTCAATAACACTCATGTCCCCTTGCTTCAGACTCCAGAACTCATCCAGACTGGTTTGCATTATGCCCGCAGGGATGAAACGAGCACGAAATGCATGCTGGAACTCTGCCCATATGACACGATGCCCTACTGGTTGGACAGCAAGGTACTCTGCCCACCATGCTCCAGCAAAGCCGTGAAGCTGCTGAGCGGCATATAGAGTCTTCGAGAATTCATCACATCGGATCAACCCAAGCTTGGACTCAATGACACGTAACCAGTGATTTGTTTCACAATGGTCAGCCGCCTCGGAGAATACCGGCGGTTGTGTCGCCAAGAAATCCAGATACGTGCTCTAGGTTGGCATTTGATGTTGAGCTTCTCGATCTATGCCTTGCTGAACTAGAGTTTGGAGAGTTTCATTCATTTTGGCCATAATTTCCGCCAATCTGGTTGGCGATGGCTCTTGTGATGAAGTCGAGTCATTCCCACCTCGACTTGAACCTCCAATCTCCATTTGAGAATGTGTACGTACCATACTGCACGAAACAAAATTTTTGAGTCAATCAAAATTCCATCTCGGTAGTAAGTAAAGATAAGTAAAACATGAACATGTCATGAACTTTATGAAAGCATAACCACATTCATGTTTGAACAAATCTTATGTACGCTAAGCTAATCAGCGGGACTACCCTGACCAGCTCACACAAACTCCAAATTTTACTCAAGTCATCAACAGATTCTAGACTTGAGTTCAATACCAAAGTTATAGTAAACTCCAGTAGCTTTCCAACAAGTACTTATGTGCTCCTTAAGGATTTTTCTACAGGAAGTTATGACTTAAAAACAGAAAGGTCCAGAGAGGTTTTTGCTACTGTCCTGGTCCTGAACAGTTTGTCTTCAACTGGACTTTTCACCAACTTAAAATGTGATTCTGCTCTGGAGGCCTACCAGAAGTTGTAGAGCACTTGAAAATCTTTCCAGAACTGTATCATACACCTTGATTGGTTAAATATACACAGAGTTATGCTCTGTCAAAGGCCAGCAAGAATTCCTGCCAGAAACAGAGCACTCTGTTTTTGAAAACTTTGAAGCCTAGTAATTCTCTCATTTGAATCTTAGCTCAAAATAAGAGTTCAGTAGCTAATACTTGTTTAAAACTTCCATTTTTAGTTGAAAGTTAGTTCATGAATCATTTCTTCATAGGGAAGAGGTTATTAAATGTAGTACGGTGTCGATGCACTGTAAGAAACATGTCAGTACTACGTAGCCTCACCAAAATAAAAATCCTAACCCGGATTATACCGGCATATCCGTTTTATCAGTGGCACTAAGACGGTCTCTCGCACACGTGTACTACACGGGATACGTACGTGGTTAGTACCTGCAGAAAAACACTCAATAATGGTGCACTCAAAGGTTTGTTTCATTTCAGGCAGTTCCATATTTAAAAGTAAATACAAACGCCCGTATCATTGTCATACGGCCGTCCTTGAGTTAAGTCACGTCTCAAGGTACGTGATCGTGTTTCAACACCACACGACGGGGAACCCGAGTATGTCATGAACGGGTCGTCACGGTTGGGAATGTTATCAACCCAACGGATACCACCTACTGCCCTGCAGGGCACGCCGATGGCAAGCGCTGCGTATGTCCTCCTGGCTACTTCCAGAAGAACACACTATCGCGTTACTGACCACACGATGGGGTCTCCACTTACTTGCCTAATGCACGCTAGGGATCAGCGTTTCATATGAACTCAGGAACATGAAGAGTCCAAGAGTTTCATATTAACATCTCACACCAAGCTGTGAGAACTAACCCTGAACCACTTTCCTCGTCAGGGGAGCTAACCGAAATTGATCCGCTTTCGGTGGCGTTCCTTACCACGCTTACCAGAACGTAGGTGCGTCGTTACATAATGAAAATTCAGAATTAAAACACATAAGTTAGTCTTGCCACTTTAAGTAACTACACTACTATAGTCCTTATGTGGGCCTAATATCGTTTCTTCACCGTATCCTAAGTTTTTGTCGTAATACGATCCTTACTCCGTGTGCTATTACCAATGCGGCTCTGATACCACGCTGAGGGGGGCCCGACCCCGATCACGGGGCCGTGCCGCCTTGCCCGGGGAATCGCATTGGTTGGTGCCGTGTTATGCGGCACCCAACAACACACATATAAGGAACACAGTATTACATAAACCAAAGCGGAAGCTTACAACTGTTCTTTGTAAATAATTTTACATAAAATAGCTACAACGGAAGTCTATAAACAGCTCACGTTGAATAACTATGAAGCACCGAGAAGAGGTCCAGCCCGCGGACTCCTCTCGCTAGCAACACGAAGACAAGGCAGCGGCTAGGTCCTCCAAGGGTGACATGACTCGGAAGTTCCCGAGTCTCACCGGACAACCTTCTTTATAGCGTCGATGCTTACCTGCAAAACCACTTATATAGCAAGAGTGAGCACAAAGGCTCAGCAAGACTTAACCGTCTCTCCTAAAGCATGGAACTCTATGTGAAAGTAACCTAAGACCTAAGCCTGTCCTTTGCGAAAAGACTCGCCTACGAGTTCATCCTTAACTTTCATATTTTAGCCATAATAGTAGTGACCTTGCGCCCAGCAACATTGGAACTCCACAATCAAACAAGAAACGCTTCATTCCAATGTTACTTGTCCCAAGGTGAAAAATAAATTTAGTTTGCTCTATCTCTACTTCAAACATGGTTTTCATGCAACTTAACATAATCACAACAGCAATTAAACTTTTTGCAAACTGTTTCCACACAAGTTGATTAACTACGTCACAACATGGGAGCAAGCGGTACTCAATAACCGCGAGGGACGGTGATTCGAATCAAACACTACCCGGATAACTCGACACATACGCCCGCCTCTGAAGACCCAACTCTGGCGTCCTTCATTACGTCGTGTCTGGCAACCTTTCTCAGGACACTAAACTGTAGAACCGGTCGCGCCGTCTCGGGCTCATAGGTCTAACGAGACGATGTGGTATGCCTCTACAATCCAGTGAACCTGGTACATCGGTTTCCTGATTCCCATATGTCAGTAAGCATCCGGTACACAACTCAATACTTGCTCCTGGACGCGGCATACGCATCGGTCCTTAACCGACACAGGCAGAGCTACTCGACCAAGACCTCGTCTTGTCGCAGCCTAACCCCTCTGCCCGGTCTCATCTTTAGAAATGTAAACTTTAGTTTGCTTCTTTCCCCAACCACACTTAGGATATCCTAAACTATAGCTCGCGAGTAGATTCCAACTACTCGTCTTCTACCGGATGCCCTAGTCTATTTAGCATTGCTCTATGCGACAGCGATGACACATTTCTACTCTTGACCTCAGGGTTCATGTTTGGTTATGCAAGTGGAGTATCACTCATCCTTGACCTAATGCACATACAAACCTCGACCAACCGTAGTGAACAAAGGGAAAACTTTTAAAAACAACTTAAGTGCAAACCGGGGCTTGCCTTGGTTTTGCAGGTGACTTAAGTCAGGTAAGATGAAGTTAGTTGCTGATGATGACTTGAGGCTTAATCCCTGCCTTCTTGCTCCTTGATCCAAGTTTAACTTCTCCTTCACTCTTCCCCGTTTAAACACTACACGTTATGAACATGCATCCATGTTTAATTGTAAAACTTTTTGCTAACAAATGCTAAAGCCAAGTTTGAAACTGGAACTTTGTTTAAGAATTTAAAATGAAACTGGTGCTAGTGGTTTGGGTTTGTGTTTAAGCACTATCATCAAGTGATGAGTGGGGTTCCATCACTTGGGTGGGAATCAACTAATAATGGTTGGACAGGACATAATGATCCAGGGCTCCAATGGAGCTGGAAATTTTCTTGGGAGTTCCTTGTCACAAGAAAGTTCTCTGGCCCAAAATTCAGAACATTCCACTAAGTGGATCACCCAGAACAATTCCCTAAGCATTTAAGCAAAAAGGAATTAATTCTGATTAAATTTGCACTTTCATGCAATTCCAAGTGAACTATAATTTCATACATAGCTCAGAGAGTATGTATGAATTTTCCTAGGATTTTTGGAGTTAAGGAATGCCCAGAACTGAATTTCCAAGTTTTGGAAATTCTCTGAAAATGGTTCTGTACTTATTTGAATACAGAAACTTGGAATTAGAATTACCCTAACTAAATCAACTCCAAATGAGCTGAAACTTTTACAGGAGTCTCCTAATATCCTGAAGATTATCCTGGCAAAATTTGGGGAATTTTGGATAAACCAAACTCCCTCAAAAATTCTTTTGCTGAAAAGCTTTAAAGAATTTTCCAGAATTTTCTATTCGTTTTCATGCAAATGGGGTTGCATATTTGTATAGAGCATTTCATCCTGAATCCAACCCAATTTGAATCACTAAATTTGGAGCTCTCTAGCAAAAGTTATGCAGATCCAAAGTTTGAACCGAATCTGGAATTCAAATTAATTCGGGAAAAATTTAAACTCTGCTAGTGGTCCCATCCCCACGTGTCAGCTGCTGCGTTCACGCCACACGGGGCCACGGACCTGTCCCCACGTTGTCACAAACTGATCCGAGGCCACAGACAATCCCACTCCCTCGTAACAGCGACTGACGCGTGGGCCAGCCCCCGTCTTCGTCTTCCTCCAGACGCCCGCACTCCCGCGCCGCCGAGCTCGCCGGAGCTCTCGCCGGGAGTGGGTTCCGGTGCTCGGAACTTGCTGGATCTCGCCGCCCCCACGTATTCTCGTGCCAGGAACACGTTGCCGGGCTTATCTCAGCTCGACGATGGCCGGAAACCTAGGTGCGACGGCGATGGCGGCTGTGGCAACTTCGGTGATGTTGCTAGGGCACTGTAGTGCTCTAACCTTGCTCCGGTTAGCTCCTACAGCATCGCCACCACCTCGGGAGCAACGTCCAGGGCTCTGATCTCGCGAGAAACGACAGCAACTAGGGTCTCACCGTGCGACCTAGGGCGATTTCGGGGAAAACTGGGAAAAACTCGAAGAACCGAGGGTTTCCTCAACGGTCCTCCCTAGTTCTTGATCCCACGTGCCCGCACGGATGTCTACAACTGGGTTTATAGGTCTGGTGATGAGTGGTGCACCGTGCTTCTCTAATTTCTCGGTCTGCTGCCTACGGTTCATATCGCATGTCCGCGGGAAAAGTTAAATTCCGGCGAGCACGGGCTGTGGCATGCTGCCGGCGTTGCTGTGAAGCAAGAAGAGTTACAGGCGCACCTTTTCGCTTCTGCAACTCAACGGGAGGTGCTCTGTTGTGGCTGGGCGACGGATTCTTGCAGCGGCGACTTCGCCCGGTGCCGTGGGAAAGGATTGAGCTCGCCGCCGGGCTTCCCGCGGGTTTAGCACCGATTTCTTGCGTCGGTCACGTTCAGTGAGGTCTGGCGACGCGGTGGAGGGACTCAGCGCGGCGTGCGACTCGTTGAGCTGACCGGGCGTCGAGGAACCGACCGTGTTCTTCCGTGCGGCAGCAGCTCGGCGACGAGAACACGAGGTGACCGACGGCAGCTGTGGGAGGCGGTTTGCGGGAGCGTCGTTCACTCGGTGGGGATGATAAGGGCGCGAGCAAACCGACTCCGGAGCAGCTCGGGAGCTGGCGGTCGCGTGGTCTCGGTTGCGCGCGCGCGCGTTCGGTCCTTCGAGCGAAAAACAGTGATCCGGTTCGAGTCTGAACAGAGAGACTGTTGCTTATGTGCTAAATCTCCCCCTCTCCTCAATGACAATTGGGTCCCACTCACCTCCTCTCCTAAATATCCCAATTTTTGGCACATTGTAAACTTCAGCTCTGAGGAACTTAGATCCAAAAGTCATTTGGCAATTTGATAAGTTATTCCTCAGTTTTGAGTTTAAATTCAAATTTGGATGAAATTTACACGTTCCTTTGATATTCCTATCAAAGCACCTCCAAATTTGCTCCAAATTGCCCCCTCTACAATTTGAACCTGGGGAGTTTGAATATGCCCTCTGATCTTTGAGTTAGTCATTGCAAATACAACTTCTTAAACATCAGTTTGCATTTTCCTTTTTGGAGATGCCCCCCCCCTCTTTTTGGAAGTGACCCTCTTAAATCAAACTGAATTCAAAGTTTTATTGCTCATGCCAACACTTTCATGAGTACACAAAAGTTTTTTTTTTGTAAGTCCCATTTCTTGCATATAAACTCAACTTTATTCATAGCTCAAGTTTTCTATTTACAAGTTTTGGGGCTTTTACATGTTATCCGGGTGTGTCTTGATTGCAATCACCGTCCCTCGCGGTTATTTGAGTACCCGCTTGTTCACTGCGCTGTGACGTAGTAAGAAGTGAAATAAGCCAACTGAAAATGCTATATTGAACTATTAAATGTCTTGAAACCTTGTATGCTGTAGTTATAGAGCAAATTAAGTTTATATTCCACTTTGGGCATCTCCACATCGGGGGAAAGCGTTTCTTGTTTGATTGTGGACTTCCGATGTGAGGGCTGCCTAAGGCACATGAATCTGCTGCCATAAAACTGAAAGTAAGGATCAACTTATAGGCGTGTCTTTATTGCAAATTACTTTCCTACCTTACATATCCCTGCACGTAGAGTTCCATGCCTAGGGTTGACGGTTAAGACTTGCTGAGCCATCGTGCTCACGGTTGCAATATTTTGAGCTGTGTGCAGGTGAGAGTTATGAGGAAGGTTCTGAGGACGAGGCGATGCCCCCGTCGGGGTACACGGCCGAGCTGGAGCCCTGCACGCCGCCGTGATTCTCCGGTTCCTTGCTGCTAGCGTGTAGCGTTCCCGGGCTGGACAGCTGCACTTTTGCATAGCTAGGATGAGAGGCCATATATGTATATTACTGCTTCTGTATGAATAGGTTTTGTAAAAAGACTTCCGTTGTTTTATATCAAATAAAAGTTTGTATGTTGTTCTTTATTCTTTTCGTGTGTGCTGTTGGGTGCCGCATCACACGACACCACCCTACAGGCGTGGTATCAGAGCCGCATTGGGAATAGCACGCTCGAAAAGAGCCTATTTTTTAAACTTAGAAGTAGTCGAGTGAGGATTAGTCATTAAGCCCACATAAGGTCTATGATAGTAGTAGCTACTAAGGTGGAAAAGCTAACTTACTTGTTATATATTCTGTAACGACGTTCCGACGTCAGGTAAGAGGTAAAGTACGCCACCGCAGGCGGATCAATTGCGGTAACTCGCCATACGAGTAATAGTATGGAATGATATACCGTGGCTTGGCACGGTAGTGAATATGAGTCTCTGAACCTCTTAATGGTTCTGAGAGCATATGAAAATGCTGTTCTCCAGCGTGCTTTAGGCAAAAGTGAGAATACCCCATCGTGTGGTAAGCAACACGATAGTATGCAACTCTTGAACATTCAATGTTCAACGGGCCATATGCAGCGCTCGCCATCGGCGTGCCTCAACGGTCATGAGGCAGTAGGTGGCATCCGTTGGGTTGATAAAATTCCCAACCGTGATGACCCGTTCGCGCTCTACTTGGGTTCCCCGTCGTGTGGTGTGAAAACACGACCATGTACCTTGAGACGTGGCTTGACTCAAGGACGATCCGTATGGCAATGATATGGACCGTATGTTTTAATATGATATGGAACTGCCTGTAATGTTAAAAACCTTGGTGTGCACCATTATTGTGTGTTCTTCTGCAGGTACATTAACCACGTCAGTGCATGACGTGTAGAAACCGTTTGTGAGTGACGTCTTTAGTTCCACCATGTGACACGTATATGCCGGAATACCGGTTTAGGATTTTTCTTTGGGGAGGAAACGTAGTACCGACTGCATAAAAGTTTATTTTCAAAGAAAAGAATCACAATGAAGTATAGGAATTCATTTAGGGGTTAGTAAACTCCTATATTGAACTAAGAGTCAATTGGGAGTATAGGTTCAATCTCAAAAGCTTAGGAACAATCTCCCCTGTTTTTGGCAGAAATTTTCTGAACTTGAACAGGGCATAACTTAAGATTGGTTGAACCAATGGAGGTGTGGGATACCATTATGGAAAGGTTTAGAAGTCCTCTACAACTTTTCTGTAGAACTCCAGAACAAAATCTCCCTCCAAAGGGATGAAAATCTCAGATGAGTAGGTACTGTCCAGAAACAGGGCAGACCAAATGCTCTCGGGAATTTTCCGTATTTCGACCAAAACACTTAGTTTCACCGTTTGACGTCCAGTGGCTGTTGTAAAATAGCAAGTTGGAGTCGAAGGGTTTATGCATTTGACACATCACTTCGAGTTAGTACATGTTTGGGTCTAATACAATAGCGAGGAATTACGCGTGCTAACACACTTAACATCCCGTGGTGACCCCGATGGTTGAAATGAACTTTTAAACCCATAAAGTTCAATACTTTGGAACTTGATCGTGTGACACGGTCCAGGGATGTATACGTTGCATAAAGTTTATACTTTATCCATATGTGTGATTGTTATGCGCATTGTTTATCCCATTCTCGCACTACTATTGTATAGACTGGATGAAATAAACCAACATGCGCTGATCGTTTGAATGGTCTGAATGCAGAATGGTGCGGACACGTTCAACGCAAGAGGAGGGAGGTCCGAGTCAGGTTCGTGGTGATGAGTCTCCACCTCCGGAGCAAACCACGACGCAGCAGCAACCACCTCCTCCACCGCCAGAACTTCCAAGGAATCTTGCGGAGGTTCTCGCTGCAGTGCTCGGCTCGCGCGACGAGCAAACCGAGTTACTGCGGATGTTGGTGCAGCAGAATGCGTCCCATCAGGGAGGACGCCAAGACAATGGGCAACGCCATCCCCAACAAAGCTCGTATTCAAAATTCATGGCGACCCATCCACCGGTCTTCACGGAGGCCGAAGAACCTTTGGAGGCGGACAGATTTATCCGCACTCTAGAGGCAAAGTTCGGGCTGCTGCGATGCACTGAACATCAGAAGGCGCTGTACGCAGCGCAACAGCTTCAAGGAGAAGCCGGTACCTGGTGGGCGAACTACACCGCCTCCTTACCGGCTGGCCATGCCGTCACATGGACGGAGTTCCGGGAGGCGTTCCGCGCCTATCACATACCTCCCGGTGTGATGGAAATGAAGCTCCAGGAGTTCCTGGCGCTACGACAAGGCGAGAGGAGTGCTCATGAGTACTCCAGGTTATTCAACCGGCTGGCGCAGTATGCGCCAGGATTTGTGGGTACGGAAGATAACAAGTGCAATGCGTTCTTCCGGGGCCTGAATTCAAAGATGAAGGTCCATATCGCCCAGAGCAATCGCGGCACATTCAACGATCTAGTTAATGCCGCGATTCTACAAGAGAATGCTCAGCGCGAGCGCGGTTCTGATAAGAGGAAACGCAGCGCGCTGACAAGCAGCAGTGGTGTAACACCCCAAATTTTGATTCAAAACTCTAAACCATGTTCAGAGGGGAATTTAAAAAATTTTGGACGTGTTGCATGTTTTGCAAAAATTCAAATTCAAACTGGAATTCAAAATATACTCAAAACAGAAAAGAAATGGAAAAAGAAAAAGAGAAACGGGAAAAAAACCGGCCAGTGGGCCGAAACCCGCCAGCCGGCCCAGTTTTCCCCGCGCCAGCCCGCCCCCGCACGCCCGCGCTGTCTCTCACAAACGGGTGGGACCCACCTGTCATCCCCAACCTCGCTCGCGCCGACCCCGGACTTTTCCTCCCGAGCGCGCGCGATCTTAACCGCCCGGAAACCGCGTCCCTCAGCCCGAATTCCGGTCCCAGAAGAATCCAACTCGATCACAACTGACCCACCGCCCTCCCCCGGCTATAAAAACCCCAGCCCCGATCAGTTTTTCCCACGCGATCGCCGATTTTTACTCCGGTAAGCACCGAGACTTCGCCGGTGAATTCTGGCCGATCTAAGCTCGGAAACTCTGATCTAACTCGCTGGTCTTGATCCACCGCCTCCGGGGAGCTTTGCAGGTGCAGAAAACTCGGAGACTTATGGTGTAAATCCAGCGCCGACGAGCTTCGCCGTGGTTTTGCCTCGGACCTCGCCGCCGAGCACTTTCCAGGACCCCCGAGCTCGAGAAAACCCCCGAGGTGAGATCCCTGACCTCCCCTCTACCGATCTATGCCATAAGATCACAGTTCTAGGTAGAATTCTCGCGGATCCGAAACTTTCCGGCGAGATCGCCGCTTCCTGCCGCCGTGCGCCGCCGGCAGCGCCGCCCGCGCTCGATCGAAGCGACGTGGCCGCTTGTGCGCCGTTTATTTTAAATCGCACGGTAGACTTTAAAACCCCGCGTACCGGTTCGATGTTATAATCTCAGCCGTCGGTTTAAAATCGGACGGTCCACGTCAGCCCCGCATTATAAAGACTGGAATTCTTACGTGCTACCCCCTGGGGTTCTCTGGAATTGAGAGCTAGCCCCGGAAACTTCAGATCTAGCCCCTGGAACTCCAGAAAATCATGTAAATTCATTTAAAAATCAGTTTTAGCCCCTGGACTTAATAAAAATTAGGAAAAACACCTCTGATAAGTGTAGCTAGACCCCTGGAAATTATGAAAATAATATTATAGACCCTGTAATGGGGTGAGTTCATTATTTTAACCCTGTTTAGTAATTAATTTAGAAAATTGAATATGTAACTAGTGTTTAAAAATTAAAAAGTGGGACAAACATAATTGTCAAAATTAATTAAAAACTTTCTCAGTACTTAGAAAACTTTGGAGTGAGATAAAAATATATTTTTGGGCTGAAATGAATCTGTTTCATCTATTATTCACATTTATTAGTATAGGGACACATTTTTAAGTAAAGAATAGTTATAGAAAAATAGGGAAAATAATTATGAAATAGTTTACATCAGAGGCCAAGGTTAAAATATGTTATTAAATTATTTAGGACCAGAACCTATACTGTTTAGATGATGTGTGTTACTAATTTCATAATAAAATACACAATTATGCATAGGAATATAAATCTGAAAATATAGCAACTAGTAAATGATAAATGGAGTTTCTAAAATACAAAGAATTCAGTTTAGGGTTGGTAGAAATTATGAAGGCACATATGGGGAAGAATAATACTTTTCATACACACTTGGTAGTAAAAAGGTGAAGTAGTTGAATATAAGAAATTTATTGGAAATCCATATAAATAGTATGTAAGTATAAAGGTGGACACAAAAGTAGGAATCATATACACATGGTTAAAAGTGCATGCAAGCCACAACTCAACACACATAAAGTAACCACAACACATATAATGGTGAATGAATTTCATAAATATGAATGTGTGGTTTGTATGAAGTAGAAGTGTGAACTATGTCTTATGATTGTTGTTTTTCTTTTGCTATGTGTGATGGTATGAAGTAGAACCTGTTCAAGAGCAAGTTAACCCTTTCCAAGATCAGGACTACCCATTTCAAGAGCAGCAAGAAGGAGGCAAGTGTCCTTGACCACTTTGATCCTATGCTAGGATGTGTAGATAGAATTATTTGCATTGTCAAATGAAATATGAAACCCATGCTAGGAAAGTTTCCCTAGAATTGCATTACCTTGTTTCCTTGAAGCTTGGGTTGGGATTTATTTTGTCATGTCATTTATTTACATGCATATGCTTAGCCATGCTTAGAATGGGATATTTGGGATATGAGATCATCAGTTTATTTTACCATACTCTTGAATGAGCTATTGTGAGTTATGTAGAGGTAGGGATCAAGGCAAGTTGGATGTTTTGGTTGTGTGCTGGGTGCACGAGACTTGGGTTTGTGTTTAGTACTTGCCTGGATCCTAAGGACCGGTTCATGGAGCATGTAACCTGGCTTTACAGTGCCAACCACATGCTGAGATGGGGCAGCTTGGCCAATTAATTAGGTGTATCCCCGGCGTAGTATGGGTGTGTTGGATGGTGCGGGGAATAGGTGTCAGCTGGACTACCATATGAACCGCAAGGCTCAAGAGGGGGCCACTGCAGCGGGGTTGGAGCCTCTTGTATGCTGTTAGGGGTGAAACCTCAGTGGGCCCACGCTCGTCGGGAATCCCTTTGTAAAGGCTTCGTAGTGATCTCCTGGCTACACACCTGGGAAGTGTGAATGTGGATCGTAGCCACTGGCATAATGGAGGTTCTTTTAGTCCACCCGGCAACGGGGGATGAAATCACTACTTGTGGGTACAGTGGTACAAACTCTGCAGAGTCAAAACTGTCTTGACAGCCGTGCTCACGGTTAAGAGCGGCCTGGACTTATTCATGATTAGAGGATTGATGGTTTTGGAAGTTAAGCGGGGAGCTTAACATTGATAATGATGTTATGGTTATTGGATTACAATGATGGGATGGGAGATTGGGACCATTTCACCTGTGTAGTAATGTAGGTGCTTAATAAGCTAAGGTGATAGGTATTAATTGCGTAGTGCTTTAACCATGAGTTCAACCTCTCCTTGTTCTAGCCATGCATGATATGATTTTCCCACACTTGCTGAGTGCCATTGGTACTCAACCTTGCATATTTGTTGGTTTATATTGCTGCTCAGGTCAAGATAATGAGGTGGTGTATAATGACCAAGATTTTAGACCCGAGGAAGGTTTTTAGGTTCATGAAGACCCCCGGGCAACGCCTGTGATGGAGCCCTAAAGAATAATATTCCGCTCCTAGTTTATTTACTTGTGATGAAGCATTAGTGTCCATTGAGACATTTGCGATGTAAGACTTATTTATATTCGACACCTGGCTTGTAATAAATGATGCTTCACTATTTGTCATCACATGTATGAGAAAATGATCCTGGCATACATGTGATATTCACTTGGTTGTTCTTCGGAAAAACTGGGTGTGACAAGTGGTGGGACGCCACAGAAATACCACATGGTGTATCGCTCACCATCCGGTCAGAGATTTCGCGGTCGGCAATATAATGCGCCGGGCTTTCGACCCATGTATCCACCACAGCAACAGCAGCAGCAAAGGATGATTCCGCGTGCACCTCAGTTTCAACAGCGTACATCGGGATTCCGTCCTCAAGTCGGTGGGACCCTGACACCTTACACGTGCTACACGTGTGGCCGTGTCGGGCACATTTCAAGAGACTGCCCCGAGCCACGACAGAGCAGGGGTGTGGCACCATATCAGGGTGCTAATCAGCCCCGTAACCAGCCCAAGAAACCAGCACCAAAACCGGGCAACGTCCACCACTTAGCCATCGAAGACGTGCCGGAAGGCGAACCCGTCCTCGCGGGTACGTTCTCTTACCTAGATCATCCCGTAGTCATACTTTTGACTCCGGTGCCACCCATAATTTCATAAGTCAGTCTTATGTTATTAAATATCAACTGCCTATCATTCCCACAAATAATTCATATTTGATATGTTCTCCGGGTGGGAAAATAACAGCTGATAGAATGGTCTATAAAGCACCATTACAGTTGGGTGGGAATCTATATCCGACTTCTCTAATCATGTTAGAAAGTCAAAAACTTGATGTCATTTTAGGAATGTCATGGCTACATCGCCATGGTGCTGTTCTTGACATCATTCCACGTGTGGTTCGTTTAAACTCTCCACTTCATGAACCACATGTTCTTATTCTTGACCGTTCGGTTCAAGAAGCTCCAGCCACATATAACATGGAAGCCACAAAACTTGAGGATATTCGTGTGGTCCGTGAATACCCGGATGTCTTTCCGGATGATCTTCTGGGCATGCCACCCGAAAGAGATGTCGAGTTCAAGATTGAACTTGTACCTGGGACGAGCCGATATCACGGAGACCGTATAAAATGGCTCCGAATGAGCTGGCTAAACTGAAGGAGCAGCTCACCGATTTGATGAAGAAGGGTTTCATTCAACCGAGTTCCTCGCCATGGGGATGCTCGGCGCTGTTTGTGAAGAAAAAGGATGAAACCTTGAGGTTGTGTGTGGACTACCGACCTCTCAATGCCGTCACCATCAAGAATAAATATCCACTGCCCCGCATCGATATATTATTCGATCAACTTGTGGGTGCAAGTGTGTTTTCAAAGATGGATCTTTGCTCAGGGTATCATCAAATCAAGATCCGAGCGGAAGATATTCCAAAGACGGCCTTCTCGACGAGATATGGGTTGTATGAATACCTCGTCATGTCCTTTGGTCTCACCAACGCCCCGACACACTTCATGTATCTTATGAACTCAGTGTTCATGCCGGAGTTGGACAAGTTTGTGGTGGTGTTCATAGACGACATCTTGGTCTACTCCAAGTCTGAAGAAGAACACGCCAAACACTTGCATATCATACTTCAACGATTAAGAGACCATAAGCTTTATGCCAAGTTCAGCAAGTGCGAGTTTTGGATCAGCCAAGTGCCATTCCTTGGTCATATCATTTCTGCAGAAGGCATTGCAGTTGATCCAAGCAAGATCGAACAAGTGCTGAAATGGAAGTCCCCCACATCAGTCCATGAAGTCAGAAGTTTCCTCAGGTTAGCAGGATATTACCGGAGATTCATACCGAACTTGTCCAAGCTTGCTAAGCCAATGACTGAACTGTTGAAGAAGGGGATCAAATATGTTTGGAGCTCAGCTTGTGAAGAAGATTTCCAGGCATTAGTGAAGCATCTTACAACAGCCCCGGTATTAGCTCAACCGGATACGACCAAGCCCTTCGACGTATATTGTGATGCATTTGGCATCGGGCTTGGCTGTGTATTGATGCAAGGAGGCAGAGTGGTCGCCTATGGCTCACGTAAACTCCGTAACCATGAGCAGCACTATCCGACTCATGATCTCGAGCTTGCTGCTGTGGTATTGGCCTTGAAGATGTGGAGGCACTATTTGCTTGGGAACTTAGTGCACCTCTACACCGACCACAAAAGTCTGAAATATATATTCACTCAAAAGGAGTTGAATATGCGGCAACAGAGATGGCTAGAACTGATCAAAGACTATTTGATCGAGATTCACTACCATCCCAGGAAGGCAAACGTGGTTGCCGATGTCTTAAGTCTCAAATCCCATGTCAACAGTCTGTCCATCACCCCACTTGAAGAGGAGGAGCCGAGTCTGTACTTGGTTCCATATGGGGCATTATATAATCTTGCTCTCATCCCAACCATAAGAGAGGAGATTATGGAAGCTCAGAAGAAGGACATGGGAATGTCGCACATTCGGAGAAGGATGGAGAATGGCGAAATGAAGTGCTTCCGAAGAGATGAACACGACACTCTATGGTTTAAAGACCGTATAGTGGTACCCCGTGACATGAAGCTTCGGAAGAAAATCTTGGACGAAGCTCATCTGTCCAAGTATTCTATTCATCCGGGCAGCAACAAGATGTACCAGGATCTGAAAACCAGGTTTTGGTGGACACGGATGAAAAGAGAAATCGCGAAATACGTATCCGAATGTGATACGTGTCGGCGTGTGAAGGCCGACCATATGCGAAAAGCCGGACAGCTGCAACCCTTAAATATTCCGGCGTGGAAGTGGGATGATATCAGCATGGACTTCATAGTCGGATAACCGCTCACATCTCACAAGCATGACTCGATTTGGGTAATAGTCGATCGACTAACCAAGTCGGCTCATTTCATCCCCGTACATACAAAGTATGTGGCCAAGCAATATGCGGAGCTGTACATTGCAAAGATCTTATGTTTGCACGGTGTTCCCCGCTCCATCATTTCAGATTGCGGTGCGCTGTTCGTCTCTCGGTTTTGGGAACAGCTGCATGCATCGTTGGGGACCAAACTGATCCGAAGCTCCGCGTATCACCCGCAAATGGATGGTCAAACTGAACGGGTGAATCAAGTGCTTGAAGACATGCTACGCGCTTGTGCCATCCACCACGGCAAGAATTGGGACGATCATTTGCCGTTGGCAGAGTTTTCCTACAAAAATGGCTATCAAGCTAGCATTAAGATGGCGCCATATGAAGCTCTCTACGGCTGGAAATGTCGCACACGTCTCAACTGGTGCGAGTCCGGCGAGTGAGTTATCTACGGCATTGAACTTGTGAATGAAGCTGAAGAATGAGTGCGAGTAATACAAGCCAATCTTAAGGCTGCTCAATCTCGTCACAAAAGCTATGCGGATAAAAGATGCCGTCTGTCGGTACCCTCGATATGGGGTACCCCCGCGCACAGGGGAAAATGCCTAAGGATCTCGCCCTTCTCCGCAGGGAGAGCTCCGAAGGCGCCACGCGTCCGGCGGGGCCGGACCTCCCTCTCCTCAGAGGAGAGCTCCGGGCCCGCCACATGGCATATAGAAGCCGGACCTCCCCCTCCGCGGGAGAGAGGTCCGAAGGCGCCACGCGTCCAGCGGGGCCGGACCTCCCTCTCCTAAGAGGAGACCTCCGGGCCCGCCACGTGGCCGACAGAAGCCAAGCCTCCCCCTCCGCGGGGAGAGGTCCGGAGGCTCCACGTGCCCCGCGGACCGGGCCCTCCTCTCATCTGAGAAGGGCTCCGGGCCCGCCACGTGGCAGCAGAACGGCGCTGCCTGCCCCCGAGAGATAGGCAGTGGGCGTAAAGACGCCCCATACCTTGCCCGTACAAGGTATTCAAGGCCCGCGTCTTCCCAAGACGCGGAGACGCGGAGCACGCCTCTGTCAGGTGCCGTTGCGCCCAGTCGCATCACAGACTGGCGCGCTGTGTCAGAACCTGCCAGCCAATAAACACCGCAACAAGACATCCCATGCCGCCTGCGCCGTCATCAACCACTACGACTAGCATGCGGCATGGGCAGGGCGGCAAGATGAAGATTCAGAAGCCTTCGACCATAGACAACTACCGGCATAACTGCAGATACGGTAGATAATAGACAATCTTCCCGGGACCACCTGTCGGGTCCTGGCTCCCCTTGTAAGCCGCCCGAGTCTTGGACTATAAAAGGCTCGGGTAGGCGACGATAGCAAGGGTTCGCACTTTGCAACTCATACGCTAGCCATACACTCTCAAGCTGTAACTCACCCCCGAGCTCAGGCCTCCGGTCCTGAGCAGCAAGCAATACAGCGAGCTCCATAGCTCGCCGTGGACGTAGGGTTTTACGCTCCGGCGTCCTGAACCACGTAAAACTCGCCGTGTCAAGCTCTTACTAACTCGTCCATCTGCGCAAGTTCTCCGCTAGAGACTAGCCCCACCGAAAAAAGAACCTCCGCGGGCTGCCCAGTGCAGGCCCGGGGGAAGTGTCGACTGAACACTTCGACATTTGGCGCGCCAGGAAGGGGGCTTTTCCCCTTGCGCGACGAGTTTCCACCGACGAAGATGACCAAGCTTCCTTCAGCGGCAAACTCTCCCCCCCTGCGTCCGCGGCAAACCGTGACCAGGGGAGAGTACATGATGACATACTCAGGACGGAGTGTGTCAGGGCAAGCTGGGAGCCAGCAACCGGCTCTGGCAGCGCCGACCCCGGCAATGCAGGCTCCAACCAGCGTCAGGCCTTCAGTAGCGCCGGGCGTACCCGGTGGAGGTGCGCTAGCAGCAGCAAGGGCGCTACTGCACAATCCGCCTGCTGGGGACACGCCTCAGGCAGCGACCCAGCAGTGGATTCGCGAGGTAGACCGTCTTGTCGTCGCCGCCGCAAACCATTGACTTTGGCGGGGACGACGCTCCGGCCAACCGGCTGTGTCGCTGACGCGCACGCCAACGGTTGACGGGCAGACGGCGGGTTCCAGCTCCACCAGACTTCCGTCGACGGACCTGAGGACAGAGCTGGAACGGTGCCACTTGGGCCAAGATGCCCGAGTGTTCCTCGAGTGACGTCGAGAAAGGCGTCGCACTCAAGAGGCTGGCGACAACATGACGTCGGCCTCGACCCAGCCTGGAGGGCAGATCTTCGCTACGCGAGTTCTGCCCCAGGCGTACGCTGCACAGCATAAGCCACAACCATGTGCTCTGCAAGCGGCGTCCCCGGCCTATGGCGCAACCTTGCCCATACCGGGGTACACTGTGCCAGGCGCAACCAAGCATTCGCGGCACCAGTACCTGCACTGGAAGCCAGCAACCGGCTCTTGCAGCGCCGACCCCGGCAATGCAGGCTTCAACCAGCGTCAGGTCTTCAGTAGCGCTGGGCGTACCCGGCGGGGGTGCGCTAGCCGCAACAAGAGTGCTACTGCACAATCCGCCTGCTGGGGACGCGCCTCAGGCAGCGACCCAGCAGTGGATTCGCGAGGTAGACCGTCTTGTCGTCGCCGCCGCAAACCCTTGACTTCGGTGGGGACGACGCTCCGGCTAACCGGCTGTGTCGCGGACGCGCACGCCAACGGTTGACGGATAGACGGCGGATTCCAGCTCCACCAGGCTTCCGTCGACGGACCTGAGGACTGAGCTGGAACGATGCCACCTGGGCCAAGACGCCCGAATGTTCCTCGAGCGGCGACGAGAAAGGCGTCGCAGCCAAGAAGCCGGCGTCAGCATGACGACTGCCTCAACCCTGCCTGAGGCGCAGACTTTCGCCACGCGAACTCTGCCCCAGACATACGCCACGCAGCATATGCCACAGCCATATGTCCTGCAAAGGCGCCCCCGGTCTATGGCGCAGCCTTGCCCATACCGGGGTACACTGTGCCAGCGGCGAACCAAGCGTTCGCGGCACCAACACCTGCAGCAACAGGGGCAGGATGTACGGCCCTGGAGCCCCACCTCCGCTTCACGAGGTGGCCGCGCAAGTTTTGGCCGCACCTGCCCGAGAAGTACGACGGCAGCGTCAACCCGGCGGGGTTCCTCCAGATCTACTCCACCGCCGTACTTGCCGCAGGAGGGGATGAGGCCGTCATGGTCAAGCTACTTCCCCGTCGCCTTGACCGGCCCAGCCCGTTCTTGGCTAACGAACCTCCCTCAGGGTTCCATAACTTCCTGGGGAGAGCTCTACCGGCAGTTCATCGCCAACTTCGGCAGCTCCTACACCCGTCCCGGCACGGAGCTTGACCTCCAAGCCATCAAGCAACAACCTGGGGAGTCGCTGCGCTCCTTCATCCAGCGGTTCTCCCAGGTACGCAACATCATTCCGCATATTCAAAGTGCTTCTGTGGTGGCGGCACTTCGACAGTGTCCAGGACAAGAAGATGCTTGGGAGGCTTGCAACCAGAGAGGTCTGCGATGCCTCCGAGCCCTTCAGCCTGGCGGACAAGTGCGCCAGAGCAGCCGGAGGGCGGAGCTGGCACTCACTGCCAGCTTCCGAAGCTGGAAGACAGCCCGAAGACGGCGGAGTTCAAGCTGAGCTCCCGACCACGTCAGACAGCCGAGAGCCAAGCACTAGCTGGCTTCGTGGCTGAGTGGACGCCAACGAAGGCTGACCCAGGGGGCCGCGAAGACGGTGAACCAAAGTACCGAGCTCCGGTATTCACCGGGCCTCACTGGACGCTCTTCTTCGACGGCTCCTCGCGAAAGCAGGGGGCCGGTGCCGGCGTACTGCTTCTCATGCCATCAGGGGAGCAGTCTGGGTACATGGTGCGTCTCAATTCCAAGGCAACCAACAACTTGGCAGAGTATGAAGCACTCATCTTTGGCCTAAAAGACAGTCCTGTCTCTGGGCGCTCGCCAGTTGTTGGCGCAGGGCGACTCCCAGCTAGTTATTAAGCAAGTTAAGGGTGAATGCCCCTGCAATGACCCACAGCTAGCTGCTTATCTGCTTCACGTGCGGATGTTGGAGAAAGAATTCGTCGCCTTGGACCTGCGCCATGTACCGCGCGCTTGCACGGCCGCAGCTGACGACCTCTCAACGAAAGCCTCCATCGGAGCCCCTGCGCATGAAGGAGTCTTCGAGAGGACGTTGCTGCGGTCCACAGCCCGGCCCGCCGAGCCGGGCGAAGGGGGCTGAACCAGTGCCTCGAAGCTAGGCAGTCCCGGCGGCCCTAGATGCTGCCAAAGGATCGTAAGAGTCACTGGGGACTCCGTGCAACCCAGCGCTCAAGATCCAGAAGCTCAAGTAGTCCCGATGCATGGACCACGGAGGTCCGGGACTCCTTGAAGGACATCCTTCCTGATGAACGTGCATCCGCTGAACGGGTGGTGCGGATGGCTAAGTGCTACGCGCTGGTATCTTTACTAGCGTGGCGCCACGACATCCTATGGCGGTGCATAACCCAGGAGGAAGGCTGCGATTAGCTCGCAGTAGTCCAAGGAGGCGAGTGCTGGGAACGCTCATCGTCCCGCACGTTGGTCGGTTAAGCCACCCGGCATGGCTCCTACTGACCGAGAGCCACCTGGACGCCGTCAAACCGGTTAGGGATGCAATGCGTGCCAGGTCCACGCCAAGCAGACCCACACAACCGGTGCAGACGCGCACCCAGAGCCGTCGGGGGATACCGGCTCCTCCATGTCGAGGGCCAGCCGGACTTCTCAGGGCCGGGTCACGGGAACTACCCTTCCACATGGTATCCGGGGCCGAAGCCATGCTTCCCCCTGATATAGCCATGGGGGTCCCCCCGTGTCCGGCGTACGACGAAGCCACGCATGACCCGCTCTGCGTGAAGACAGGCGCTCCGACGCTACCCAATAAGTTCACCATGCTTACTTAGGTGTTTATTTAAATTACGCATTAATTTATATGAACACCTCCCCACACTCTAGACAGTGTGCGACCATTGTACACTCGGCTCCTCTTTCCGACTCTCACGCATAGTCGATATTTGCCATCCTGCCGAAGGCGGTAGTGCTTGGGGTACCTGCCAGAGGCCCGGTGGCCTTTTGGATCTCCCCCTATAAGGGTACTTCACCGCTAGTTGGTCTCCTCCGAGAAAAGACCTACGCTAGAACGGGGGGTCAGGAGCCTTGCTTTGCCCGGTCTTGCACCCAAAGCATGCGCACTCTGCCTCCCGGCGCTACGGTCTGAGTACCAGGGGGCCGGGCGGTTACACCCTGACTGGGGCTGGGGCCAGACCTCCGGGACCAAGTGCACTGGATTACCCAAGCCTCGTATTCCGGCCTGGGACAGTAAGCCAAATGAGACTAAGGGATAGGAAAGGGGGGACCACTGAGCAGTTCCGGACCTCCGCCCCCACAGCTGGGCCGAGCTCCGAGGCCAGCCCTCGCCCTCCTTTCAGAGGCGAGCGCTGATGCCGGACCTCACGCCCTTCGCTGGCCTGAGCTCCGATGACTTCCGGACTCCGCCTCCACAGCCAGGCCGAGCTCCGAGGCCAGCCCTCGCCCTCCTTTCAGAGGCGAGCGCTGATGCCGGACCTCACGCCCTTCGCTGGCCTGAGCTCCGATGACTTCCGGACTCCGCCTCCACAGCCAGGCTGAGCTCCGAGGCCAGCCCTCGCCCTCCTTTCAGAGGCGAGCGCTGATGCCGGACCTCACGCTCTTCGCTGGCCTGAGCTCCGATGACTTCCGGACTTCGCCCCCATAGCTGGGCCGAGCTCTGAGGCCAGCCCTCGCCCTCCTTTCAGAGGCGAGCGCTGATGCCGGACCTCACACCCTTCGCTGGCCTGAGCTCCGATGACTTCCGGACTCCGCCTCCACAGCAAGACCGAGCTCCGAGGCCAGCCCTCGCCCTCCTTTCAGAGGCGAGCGCTGATGCCGGACCTCACGCCCTTCGCTGGCCTGAGCTCCGATGACTTCCGGACCTCCGCCCCCACGGCCGGGCCGAGCTCCGATGCCAGGCTTCACCCTCTCCTAAGAGGCTGGACACCGAAGCCGTCAAGACCCTGCCAGCACAGGGAGTACTCAAGATAAGAAAGTGCGCGGATCAGAAGAGAAGAAGGTCCCACCTCGGGCTCGCTATCTCCCCCGAGATGGGCCCGGGGGCCACTGTCGGTACCCTCGATATGGGGTACCCCGCGCACAGGGGAAAATGACTAAGGATCTCGCCCTTCTCCGCAGGGAGAGCTCCGAAGGCGCCACGCGTCCGGCGGGGCCAGACCTCCCTCTCCTCAGAGGAGAGCTCCGGGCCCGCCACGTGGCATACAGAAGCCGGACCTCCCCCTCCGTGGGAGAGAGGTCCGAAGGTACCACGCGTCCAGCGGGGCCGGACCTCCCTCTCCTCAGAGGAGAGCTCCGGGCCCGCCACGTGGCCGACAGAAGCCAAGCCTCCCCCTCCGCGGGGAGAGGTCCGGAGGCTCCACGTGCCCCGCGGACCGGGCCCTCCTCTCCTCTGAGAAGGGCTCCGGGCCCGCCACGTGGCAGCAGAACGGCGCTGCCTGCCCCCGAGAGATAGGCAGTGGGCGTAAAGACGCCCCATACCTTGCCCGTACAAGGTATTCAAGGCCCGCGTCTTCCCAAGACGCGGAGACGCGGAGCATGCCTCTGTCAGGTGCCGTTGCGCCCAGTCGCATCACAGACTGGCGCGCGGTGTCAGAACCTGCCAGCCAATAAACACCGCGACAAGACATCCCATGCCGCCTGCGCCGTCATCAACCACTACGACTAGCATGCGGCATGGGCAGGGCGGCAAGATGAAGACTCAGAAGCCTTCGACCATAGACAACTACCGGCATAACTGCAGATACGGTAGATAATAGACAATCTTCCCGGGACCACCTGTTGGGTCCCGGCTCCCCTTGTAAGCCGCCCGAGTCTTGGACTATAAAAGGCTCGGGTAGGCGACGATAGCAAGGGTTCGCACTTTGCAACTCATACGCTAGCCATACACTCTCAAGCTGTAACTCACCCCCGAGCTCAGGCCTCCGGTCCTAAGCAGCAAGCAATACAGCGAGCTCCATAGCTCGCCGTGGACGTAGGGTTTTACGCTCCGGCGGCCTGAACCACGTAAAACTCGCCATGTCAAGCTCTTACTAACTCGTCCATCTGCGCAAGCTCTCCGCTAGAGACTAGCCCCAGCGAAAAAAGAACCTCCACGGGCTGCCCAGTGCAGGCCTGGGGGAAGTGTCGACTGAACACTTCGACACCGTCCTCTCCACTTCGACATCGGGGACCATGTTTACGTCCGTGTGTCTCTGATGAAGGGAGTTCACCATTTCGGCGTGAAGGGTAAACTTGCGCCGCGATTCATTGGCCCGTTCACCGTCCTTGAAATATGCGAACCTGTGGCCTATCGCCTGGAGTTACCAGCGTCTCTCGCAGGGATTCACAATGTCTTCCACATCTTTCAGCTGAGGAAGTGCCTCAAACCCTCCGCTGAAATCCGCACAGAAGACATAGAAGTTCTTCAATCGGACCTCACGTACACGGAGTATCCGATCCGGATTATCGATGAAAAGACTCGCGCCACAAGAAACCGGACCTTATGGTTCTACAAGGTCTTGTGGAGTAACCATACCGCTGATGAGGCGACATGGGAAAGCGAGGAATATCTACGAACGAATTATCCGGACTTGCTATCATCATATAACCGGTCAAGTTTCCCAACTTTGCTTTTCCTTTGGAATCTCGGGATGAGATTCTTTTTAAGGGGGGGAGGGATGTAAAATCCCCAAAAAAGTGGTAGCAAGAATTTTCAGCTCATGTACACTTAGAAAAAATGAGGGGTAATTAAAACTTTGAATTATAACGGTGTGAGTTCAAAGTTGTGAATCAAACTTCCCAAAAACTTCCAAACATGGAGATCTAAATGCACAGCTTGGATCTTCATAGTCCAAATATTCACCCTTCCAAATTTCAGCTCATTTGGAGGAGTTCCAATATTTGTTTGGGATTAAAAGGAGAAGCCCTCTAATCTGAATTTCAAATCAGTTTCAAACTCCAACTCCCTCAGTTTGCAAATTTGGTTCCACAAATGTGTTCTCCACATTTGAATGGGCAGCCATGCCAAAAATTGGAAACTTTGGAGCTGGTTTGCTATGTTTTTGGGGCAATACAAAATGGAGAATTCAAACTCCATTTTAAATTCAAATGATCAAACCACATCCAAATTTCACACCAGAATCCAAACTATTTGAATTCAGCAAATTCAAAATATGACTTGGGGTGAAGTCAAGTCTTTAATGTTGAGCTGCTGGGGTAAAATATCAGAGAAAAATGGGATAAGAATTAGAAATAGTGGGGCCCAATTGTCAGCCACCCGAAACAACCCAACCGACTGTTTTCCTCCTCGGGTGATCACCCCCCGCCAGCTCCCGGGCAGCCCGTCGCCCGACGTTGTCCACCGAGCTGCTTCCCCCGACGTCGGTTCACGCGCGTGGCCGTTTATAGAGGCAGCCGAGTGCAGCATCTGGCCTCATCCCCATTACCCCGTAGCCTCTCCACGCTCTGCTCAAGCCTCGCGAACCCAAACCCCCACCCGGCGGAAGCAACCTTTGGCTCATCGACGCCCGGCGAGCTTGGCGTGCCTCTTGCGCAGCTGAGCCGCGGGAACGTTGCGCCAGGTCTCTCTCCTGCTCCCTGAAGCCTCAAGTGAACACCAGCACCGGTGGTTAGCGCCTACGAGCTGGAATTCCCTTCGGAGCTTCGGTGTTGATCGCCTGTACGCCACACCGTCGCCCGACGGATTTGCGGCCTCTTCCGATCAACAGAAAGATCCCTGAGGTGCATGAGGAACCCTTCCTCCTTCCTTTCCACCAGTTCCTGCTTTCTTAGCTCCGGTACCGAGTATTTTGAAGTTTGGCGCCGGCGGTTCTTTAGAAACCCGAGGACCCTTCGAAGAAATTCGTTGTGCTCGGGGTAGCTCCGTGCTAGATGAGCTTAGAGTAGCTCCAGCACATGCTTGAGCATCTCCCCGAAGTTCTAGCAGCTCAAATGAGCAAGTAGAGATGCTGGGTACCGAGTTTTTGTCGCCGCCGGAGTTTTGCGGGCTCGGGTCGCCAGTGAGGTCCCCTCTCCGGTGGGTTTCAGGGAGAGCGAGCTATGGGTCGAGGATGTCCATGGGACACTGGTGCTTTTGGAGCAAACCCTAGCCCGAAAGACCCACTGTTGAGGGAGAGCGAGGTCGCCGAAGTAAGGTTCGACATGGTCGCCGGTGCAAGCACCTTTCCGGCCGTTGTCATCGGCTCCCGACCCCACCATCATGTTCAGCATGGTGTAGAACTCACAGGCGGCGAGTTTGACGAAGTTTGGACCACGGGAACCCCGTCCCGGCGAGCCTCGCCGGCGTGCGCCGCCGCGGGAGGCGCGGGCAGCGCGAGGAAGACGAAGGAGGGCCGGGTCCCACTGGTCAGCCTCCGTATACGTGTGGGGATCGGCTTGTGGCGCCGGATCCAGTGCGGCTGTGCGGGAATAACCCCGTAGCCCCCGGTGTTGCCGAAATATCACTGGTCCGATTTAAAACAGTGGGCCCAGTTCCAATTATTTGAAGTTTCTATTAGGGAAATAATTCCAGAAATTAGCTGATCTTTGCAAGCCCATAACTTTGTGTAGAAAACTCCAAAAAGAGTGAGACCAATTTTGTTGGAATCCTCATGAGGAGTACTTCACAGAGAAACCAATTTTAGGCTATGAACATGCCCAGGAAATTCTGTAGAATTGTTTTTATAAATCCTTTAGGGATTTATTACAGGAACAATTCTTTATGTAATAGTTTCAAATTTGGGCAGAAATCCTTTCCATAGTTACTGATCTTCAGTAAAAATTTGGGCTTCATTGGAGATCATTTGCTAGGCTAAACTGCCTTCCCAAGTTCAGCCTTTATTTGGAAATTCAAATTTAAACAGAAGCTTTTTCAGAACTCCTGTCCAACTTCAAAAATTCATATCTCTCTGATGGTAGCTCCAAAAATGGTGAAACAATTTTTTTAGAACCATGGAGACTTACCCTAATCAGATCTTCCACCATTAGCTATGTCAAAGCTCCTGAATTGGGCTCAAAATTCAGAGAAGCATTGTACTTGTGGGAATTTTAAAGATTACATTGTGCAATGACATATCTCCAAATTTGGCTCAAATCATCCTTAGAGAGTCTAGTATCCACTGTAAAATTCCCAAAGCCAATTAAGGATCCTAAATAGCAATAGCTATGACTAGTAGTTCAATTCTTATAAAGCCTTAATACTTATACATGTATTTTATTACATTTCATAATAGTGACCGAAGTTGAGGATACGCCGGAGCCTTTGGACGTCCTTCCACCAGAAGCTGACTTCCCCTTTAACTCGCAACCAGGCAAGCCCCGGTTTGCACTTAAGTACCTTTTATAAAAAAATTTATTTGTATCATTTATGTCTAGGGTGAATGTTTGCATTAGAGTTAGGGTGATTGAAACCCCACTTGCATAGCCTCTTTAAATCCTATAAAGGGTTGGGTAGTTTACAAACTCGACGAGTAGAGACTGCCATGCTAATGTTTAGGATCTTGGTAGAAGTCGAGTGGTTGGAAGCTACTCGCGAGATAGTACTTATTACACGGAATGAAAAGAGGTAGAAAATGGCTTAAGATATGAAAATGAGACCCAGCAGGGGGGATAGGAAGCAGTGAGCAGAGGTCTCACGTGCGTAGCCCTGTAGCAAGGTGTAAATCTGCCGGTGGGCACAGTCACGCTCCACGCGGGGACCTCCTACCCGTTACGGATGGACCGGTTCGGCATTTGGGTTGCCTTTGAAAGGTTGTTGCATACAACAGAGTAGGAAGGGGTGTGAAATCACGCTTTTGAAAGTGGGTGTATGTGACGTGTTGTCCGGGTGTGTCTTGATTGCAATCACCGTCCCTCGCGGTTATTTGAGTACCCGCTTGTTCACTGCGCTGTGACGTAGTAAGAAGTGAAATAAGCCAACTGAAAATGCTGTATTGAACTATTAAATGTCTTGAAACCTTGTATGCTGTAGTTATAGAGCAAATTAAGTTTATATTCCACTTTGGGCATCTCCACATCGGGGGAAAGCGTTTCTTGTTTGATTGTGGACTTCCGATGTGAGGGCTGCCTAAGGCATATGAATCTGCTGCCATAAAACTGAAAGTAAGGATCAACTTATAGGCGTGTCTTTATTGCAAAGTACTTTCCTACCTTACATATCCCTGTACGTAGAGTTCCATGCCTAGGGTTGACGGTTAAGACTTGCTGAGCCATCGTGCTCACGGTTGCAATATTTTGAGCTGTGTGCAGGTGAGAGTTATGAGGAAGGTTCCGAGGACGAGGCGATGCCCCCGTCGGGGTACACGGCCGAGCTGGAGCCCTGCACGCCGCCGTGATTCTCCGGTTCCTTGCTGCTAGCGTGTAGCGTTCCCGGGCTGGACAGCTGCACTTTTGCATAGCTAGGATGAGAGGCCATATATGTATATTACTTCCGCTGTATGAATAGGTTTTGTAAAAAGACTTCCGCTGTTTTATATCAAATAAAAGTGTGTATGTTGTTCTTTATTCTTTTCGTATGTGCTGTTGGGTGCCGCATCGCACGGCACCACCCTATGCGATCTTGGAGTGGGTGAACCACGGGGTGGTCCCCACAATCTCCGCAAAAAGGGAGAGGTCCGACCCTATGGGACACGTGTTGCCCCCGGAGCTAGTCATCATGGAAATCAGAGGACTGGTCGTGCGGGATACGTGTCGATCTCGGAGCTCACCTCCGAGAGGTCCGGTGCTATCGAACACGTGTCGCCACCGGAGCTTATCTCCGGGAGGTCCGTCGCTGCTAGACACGTGTTAACCTCGGAGCTCGTCTCTGAGAAGAAAGGGAAGTCTGGTGCTGCTTGACACGTGGCGTACGTGGAGCTCACCTCTGAAGGAGAGGGAAGTCTTGCTCGTTTGACACGCGGCACAACCGGAGCTCGTCCCTACGGAGAGGGAGAGACCAAAATCCAGTGGACACGTGGAGCCTCCAGAGCTCACCACCGATGAAGTAACGAGTTCTAGGAACGGTTTTTAGAATCTGTACGCGTAGAAATACCGGAACAGAAACCGACCTGAATTCCACAATGATACCGCACCAAATCCACTAAAGATAAGTTGTAAGATTCAACGACAAATTTGAATAGGACTCTTATTCGGGATACAATCAGATTAGGACTCTTCTCTTCCCGATTATAAATAGAACCCATAACCTCTGGCCGAAACTACAAACTTCTTTTCCAACTCCTGAGCCGACGACTTAGAGCCCTAGCCCCCAACTTGCCGGGAAAACCATCGCCGGAATTCAGCGAGGAAGATCGCCGGAGGAAAGCCCAACGATCTGAGGAGGACCTCGAAGACCGAGAAGAACGTAAGGTAGGTCTCCAATACCACCTTACGACATCGTTGTGTTTTCTTTGCATCTGTTCTTTGATTCCTTTCGAACAGAAGCCTTCTCGTGGACAGATCACTTGATGATCAGGTTGATCTAGAGACAAGATCATCGCCACGTCCACCTTTGATCCGAACACCTCTGTTCATCATAAAATCCATGCAAGCCACGCAAGAACACGTGCAAACCAATCTAATAAAACTAATCATGGGATAGCATGCATGTGCATCATCGCATCTAGTTTAATGTTTGTGAATCATATTGATTGCTGTGAATTTTGTATGCACGTGATCCTACCTAGCAGGACAAGCTCAGGGAGTTGTCTACGATGAACTGCAGCAACAAGGTTTTGAGATCCAAGAACAACCGGAGCTGCAAGAACAAGGCAAGTGCTCCTTGACCATATTGATCCTATGTTTTGGGTAAAACTGTTTTGATTTGCCAAAAGGTGTGCATGCTGAGTCAAGCATGATGGGAAACCCTTTTATAGGAGTTTACTAGCTTTGGTTAAACCACCCTTGTCGCCAGGGATATTTTATGAGTCGGGTATGGTTTTTGTTTTATGCTTCGCTAAGTCCATGGGATTGGGAAGCGAGATAGATGTGTCTAGCTAACTGGACTCGTAATGATATGAGAAACTGATGATGTTAATGAACATGGATCGGAGGGAGATCTAGGCAAGCCTGGTTTGTGAATGAGGTAGCATGAGATGGTGGTTTACTTGCCGTAGATCTAAAGACCGGTTCATGCATGCACATGCCAGGATAACAGTGCCACCACAAGGCCAAGTATGGGTGCAGCTTAGCTGAGTAATTAGGTAAGTTGCTAGAGTGTTATGGACTGAGGAAGGCGCGGGGAATGGGAGTCGAGTGAGGACTGCCCTGGGAACTGCATGGCACAAGAGGGGGCTCGTGGGTGGGATAATTGGAGATTCTAGCCTGCCGGTGAAACCTTAGTGAGTCCATACATCTAGTAGCCCCTTTGTAAAGGCTATTTTGTGATCTCTTGACCATACACCGATGGTTGTGTACTGGTATATTGGAGGTTCTGCAGTCGCCGACGGGTGACGAAATCACAAACTTGTGGGTAAAGAGGTGCGAACTCTGCAGAGTCTAAAACTATCATGATAGCCGAGCTTACGGTCACGAGCGTCTGGCCAACTGCCATGATTAGTTGGGATGGTTATTAGGATGGTTCTTGGTTATGGTTATTGATTTTGGTTATGATTTGGTTTTGGGACTGTTGAGTCCGGGTGATAAGATGGTTGCATGACTATTGAGTCATGACAACAAGATTGGTCTCGGAGTGAGGCAAAGTTGTTTATGAGATGAGATGGTAGCGAATACGGGAAGGTATTCGTGAGATGGTAGCAAATACGAGGAGGTATTTGTGAGCAAGAATGAAGTTGGTTAATGTTTGGGTGGAACATGGAAAGTGATGGAGGTATGTTGGTAATTTAATACATGTTGGGATTACATTCATCTAAGGTTAAGTTGTTGTTTTATCATGGTTTTATAAATCTGCTTTTCTGCAATTGAGAATTTTTATACCTACCTTGTTATGAGCTACATATCGTGTTTTTCCCACACTTGCTGAGTACATCATTGTACTCAAACTTGCATTATCATTTCATCATCAGCAGCAAGAGAAGACTACTATGAAGACCAAGTGGAGCATTAAGGCATGTGATCTGTTCTCAACCTTGCCTGCGGAGGGAGTAGAGATGGAGCCACTTCTGCTTAGATTTGCTTCCGCATTAGTTAAATTGCTTCCGCATTAGAATAAAGACTTCCGCTGTGAGCATGAGTCCAAGACTCATGAGATATTGTAACAAACTCTGTTATTCGTGGTAATATATAATCTGAGTTCAGTTTGTGGAACGTACGTGTATGTGTGATGAACATCCTGGGCACACATATGCATTAGTTCTCGGTTCCGTGGTTTTCCACAGAACTGAGGGCGTCACAGTTTTCAATACTGTATTTTGTTAAGTATACAACGCAAAAGACAGGCCACTATATTTTTGTTCTATTATTAAGTTAAAATTTTGTCGAGTAGCAAACGTGAAAGTTTTAAGAGATTTTAGTATTGTATTTTATCAAGTAGCCAACGTGAAAGAAAAAACAATATTTATATGTTGATTATATCGTCAAGTTAATTTTTTGTCGAGTAGCCAATGTGAATGACAAAATTCTATGTTTTAAGGTGTTTTAAATATCGTATTTTGTCAAGTAGCCAACATGAAATACAAAATATAATATTTCTTTTGGTTATATATATTTGCTTTATTAATGATCATGTTTTGCTCAAATAAGTCAATTATGAGTAAGATATTAAGCAATATGTGTCTTTAGTTTGACCAATGTTGAATTAATTAGTACGTATTTTCGTAAAGATTAACTCAGAAGTTGCGTTTAATATTGATTTAGATTTATTTCTGAATTTGTTCTCTCAGATGATGAAACTTTTTCTGTGACTTCCATTTTGATTTCATAAATTAAGTCTCTTGACAGGGAAATTTAGGCGTATACCATACACTCTTAATAAGTTTCTTATATCTTTGAGATCTAAGTAAGTTGAGGTCATAAGTGGAGCAATCCGAAATTTGCATCATTACTAATAAACCGTTAAGATTGGAGAATCAATTCACGACTCTTCAAATACGTATAATAGCACTCGATTAGAGTAGTTGTTTACGAAAATATTTAGTAATGGTGAATTATAAGAGCACATTTTGAAATGTGCAATACGACCTCTTAACTTAAGAAAATAAACATGAAACTCATGTAAAAATCTAAGTAAGACTTGACATTTTGACAATATCAAACATGTTAAACACACTAGTAAGAAAATAATTATAATATTTTTTAACTGACATATAAGTCCCTAAATAAAGGTATAGAAAAGACTTTTATTAACTGAAAACCACCAAAAGGAAGAGAATGTACTCCCGTTAGTATTAAGAAATGTTTTTATAATTAAGTGGTAAGAATATCCCCTCATTTGTAAGTTTTATAAACTATCTTCGAAATCATGGCATGCTCATGCCATATTTCGAGTGTGGGGTTTGTAAGATTGTTGGACAAAGATATTCTCATACTAAGACATTCTCACCTCTTAGACGGTCGATATTCTTTCAAATTCAGAATGATGCATTGTATGCATTACGATAAGAATGATCTATAAGATAAGAAGTACAATTATATGTCTAATACCCAAAACTATAAGAATTATGACTATTTCCTTGACCTTTTCTTGAGTCACTAAAGGAAGATAGCACAATTAATAAGTGGATATGGTAAGATCTATAATTAGTCATTACACTTCACTAATTAAGTTCTTGTTTTTAAATCAGATTTTATTAAGTCACTGCTTATAACCACCGTCTCAATTATGGATTTAAAAAACTCACACTCTATATTTTTAATGAGTGTGAGACTTTTTTGAGTAAGATAATAAACCCAAATAGTTGTAAGATCCATATTAAAAGAGTAAGTTGTCATCTTATGGGCTTGTTAAGCTTGATATTAAGAAAGTAAGTTATCAATTTGTTGGCTATTTGATAAGATTAAGTTTTATCATTTCTATTGTTCAGAAATGAGACATGCAGTCTTCTCAGAAGACGCTGACCTTGGAAAGAAGTGGTGCATGTAACCAATTCTGTTTTCAAGAGATTCTTTATGATGCCTTGCTGTTGTTGTGTCAATAATGCAAGACATCACAATACCTGTGGTTGATTCTTCATCATTAGTGATCAATAATGATGAAGAGTGACGACAACCTCATTTAGATTATGATGAGCCAACAAAAAGTGTTAAGGAATTCAAATTGAGAATGACCCCACCTCATTTGAATAAGCAATGAGTGATTCTCACTCATTCCAGTGATTTAAGAATCATTAGTTTCCTAAGGAGCCAAACCAGTAGACTATAATGGGTCTACAAGAGTAAACGTGACTCCAAAGAAAATATTGAAAGACTTAATACAGTAAGAATAATGGCATTATTGACACATTATACCGGAGGTATTTAAAGAAGACATTGCTCAATAGGAATTTACATGAGAATGTCTACATGACTCAACCTAAGGGTTTTTTATGGAAAGATGGAAATATGAGTTATTGAAAGAAAATCCATTCATGGATTGAAGTAAGTGTCTAAGTAGTGATATCTCATATTTGAAAGAAGTATAATAAGATTTGGGTTTTATAGAATGATAAGGAGGACAATTACATTTACTAGATTTCTGAACCAAGTTGGCATTAGATGCTCCTTCGAGTGCCATATCAGGTACGTCTTTAGCTCATGCCTTCTCCTCCATGTCTAGGTGAGCAATTAGGTCGTCGACCGTCATACTCTCACCTCGTTTGTGCATTAGAGAAGTGGCAAAGCTCCTCCAAGATGGAGGAAGCTTGGCAATGATGCCACCTACAACAAATGTACCACTGAAGTTGGCATCGAACTGAGCCATCTCACCCACAATTGCAGTAAGATTGTGAGCCTGCTTGACAACCAACTGGTTATCCACCATCTTGAAATCATGGTATTGTTCAACCACATAAATCCAGCGTCCTGCATCTGAAACCACATACTTGCAGTCCAATGCCTCCCACAGCTCTACTGCACTCGCATACGCAGCGTACACATCATTGAGCTGGTCGGACAAGAACGACAAGATGACACCCATGGCCATATCATTCACTAGCTCCAAGTCCATATGTTGCTGATAAGTCAGCGGCCTCACCTGTGGTATAACCCACCACAGATTTTGGGACCGCAAGTAATGACGGGTCTTGGATGGCCATCTCTTGATGTTTTCACCAGCAAACTTCTCGGGCTTCATGAGGGCAGCAACATGTGCAGCCATGACAAACTAGCATAGAGCTTTCTGGATTTTTAGAACCATTACATGACTTGTCACTAATTTAATTCCTTTATAAAACATGTGCATGATCAAGTAAATACTCGTACTAATTTTCTTAGCATGTGGATACCAAATAGTAGTACTATTTCAAAAAGGGTAACATCATATATAATCAAAATAAAACTGCATGGCCATATACTAACAGAAAAATAATATTATAAATAATGCATGTAGATGTCCATGTTAACAAGATTAAAATGACGTACATGATCGAACATTCGAACTACGCATGTTTGCAGTATGTATGTACGAACAGTTCATGATTAAACAATATAATAAACCAATTTATGTACATAAAAATTGTTAAAATAAATAATACGACTCACTTCTTTGATTTGATGATGATATCACACTCGATGCAGAGATGAATTGGTTGTAGTGCGACGTCCGTGCAGTAGCGACAACAGTAGAGTGAAGCTGATGTAATTGAGGAGAAAGTCGAGCAGCCGCGCACCCGTGCGCTGCCCAGAAACCTCTATGCCGCCCTGTGCAGGGTCTCGAACGGCAAGAATTCAGAGATACACCGCTCTGTAAGGAAGCTTCTCTCAATGACTTTACTATTACATAGCCATCAGAAACCAAGCCTCTGATTGGAGCTTTATCGGTCATGCTCTTGTATCTATTCATGAGCTTGCTAGAGAATACCCACTTCTCATGAACTGCGACCTCACAGTTAGTCTCATATAGGTGTGTTTCTTTGAGTGTACCATGTAGAACAGTACCTCATCTTATAAATAAGACTTTGGAACACATTAAGACAAAATATCCTACCATATAGTATGAGAGTACCGTATTTCTAATGAAAATGGTAAGATATATGTATATTTTTATACTCTCACATTACACCAACAACTTGTTTTTACCCATTACCTAATTCACGGGATCTCCGATCACATAGGACAGGTTCCTGCTGTGATGTAACTCACACGGGTCTCAATCCCATTTCTCTTGATGCAATTTTGATCACATTTCGTGATAAGCCCTTTGTAAAGGGATATGCTAGATTCTTCTCTGTTGGGCTATAATCCACAACTATAACTCCGGAGTTTCTCAAAAATCTAACAGACCTAAGGCACCTTTTTACATGCCTTGAGGACTTCATATTATCCTTTGTATTGTTCACCTTTACCAAAACTGTCTGGTTATCACAGTACATAAGAATAGGCGGAATAAGTTTTCACCTATCGGTAAGTCTATCAAAAGTTCACGTAACCACTCCGCCCCAACAGTTGTCGTGTCAAGTGTTACAAGTTCAGCTTCCATGGTAGATCTCGTCAGAATAGTCTGTTTTGAGGATCTCCATGAAACTGCACCATCACCTAGAGTGAATAAGTAGCCACTTGTGCCTTTGATCTCATCAGCGTCTGAAGTCCAGTTAGAATCACTATACCCTTCAAGCACAATAGAGTGTCCTGTATAGTGAATTCCAAACAACATGGTTCCTCTCAAATATCTTAGTACCCACTCAATTGCTTGCCAATGTTCATTTCCAGAATTGGAAGTGAATCTACTTAATTTTCTAATTGCATATGATATGTCAGGTCTCGTAGCACTTGCGAGATACATAAGAGAACCAATAATTTGGGAGTACCTTAATTGATCCTTCCCTTGTCCATGATTTCTTTTAAGCTTGCGACTTAGGTCATAGGGTGTAGGAGCAATTCTACAGTCCATGAAACCATATCTAGTTAGGACTTTCTCCATATAATGAGATTGTGAGAGTGAAATCTCATTCTCACCCTTGATCAGTTTTATATTTAAAATGACATCAGCCTCTCCCAAATCCTTCATGTCAAAACATCAGCACAAAAATGACTTTAACTCATTTATCACAGAAGTATTTGTCACGAAAATAAGTATATCATCAACATATAATCACAAAATTACTCCTTCAGCCACCAAATCTGTAGTACACACATTTGTCGGCTGCATTTACAACAAAGCCGGCAGATGTTAATGTTCTATCAAATTTTTCGTGCCATTGCTTAGGTGTTTGCTTGAGCCCATACAAAGATTTCAGCAACTTACACACCTTTCCTTCCTGTCCGGGTGTCACAAAATCATCAGGTTGCTCCATATAAATTTCCTCTTCTAGCTCTCCATTTAGAAAAGCCGTTTTTACATCCATTTGATGGATAAGGAAACCATACGAGGCAGCCAATGATAAAAGCACACGTATAGTAGTTAATCTGGCAACAGGTGAATAAGTATCAAAGAAATCTTCACCTTCTTTTTGGATATAACCCTTAGCTACAAACCGTGCTTTGTACTTTTCGATTGTACCATCAGGCCTAAGCCTGCTCTTGAAAACTCATTTACATCAAACCGGTTTACATCCAAATGGGCGATCAACGATCTCCCAAGTTCCATTGACAATGATGGAATCCATCTCACTATGGATTGCATCCTTCCAATATTCTGCATCAGAAGATGCGTATGCCTCAAAAATGGATCTCGGTACATAATTTACAATATAGACAATGAAATCGTCTCCAAAGGATTTTTTAACTCTTGGTCTCTTACACCTTCGTGGAGTCATAACATTGTCTTCCTCCTCACGTGTGGGTGCAAGATGTTTAATCGGAATTGTAGGTTCAAGAATTGGAGTAATATGTGTTGTACTAGATGATGCGCTTGTATTCTTCATAGGAAAAATATTTTCAAAAAAGGTAGCATCACAAGATTCCATAACCATATTTACTGGCACATCCGGTATATTGGATCTCACTACTAAAAATTTATAAGTTGTGTTGTTCTGTGCATATCCTAGAAACACACAATCAATGGTCTTAGTTCCAAGTTTGCGTTTCTTTGTAACTGGTACATTGACCATAGCCAAGCACCCCCATGCACGTAAATATGTGAGAGTTGGTTTTCTCCCTTTCCATCCTTCATATGGAGTCACCTCATTATTTTAATGGGTTCCCGACTAAGGACATAACATGCAGTGAGTATCGCCTCCCTCACCATGCCTTAGACATACCAGCACTATCCAACATGGCATTTACCAAATTGGTTAGAGGGCGGTTCTGCCTTTCAGCAATACCATTAGACTTGAGGTGCATAGGGAGGCGTCACTTCATAGATTATTTCATATTCCACACAATAATCGGAGAATTCATTAGATATATACTCTCCACCATGATCATACCTTAGGCTTTTGATTTTTTTTCTAGTTGATTTTCAACCTCACCTTTATAAATTTTGAAATAGTTTAATGCTTCATCCTTTGTCTTACGAAGATACAGATAACAAAATCTAGTTGCATCGTCAATGAAACTCAAAAATATTTTTTCCACCTTTTATCAACACTCCATTCATTTCGCTAAGATCTGAATGGATTAGTTATAATGGTGTCAATTTTCTCTCCTCAACAGCCTTGAATGGCTTGCGAGTTTGCTTTGCTTGCACACAATTTTGACACCTTGAACCTTTGACCAAGGAAAATTTAGGAATTAAATTCAGGCTGCATGAAATGCTACCAAAATTAATATGACATAGTCTTGGATGGCATATTGAAGCCTCATTATTTTAAATTAAAAGCACCGAGAGCATTTCCAATAAAATTATTTGAAGAATCCAAAAAAGATGTGTGGAACAGGCCTCCACACTCATAGCCTTTTCCAATAAAAGTACCAAACTTAGATATTACTAATTTGTTGGACTCAAAAACTAATTTAAACCCATCCCAACATAGGAGGGAGCCACTAATCAGGTTCCACTTTATTGCAGGTACGTGCTGAACATTCTTCAAGGTGATGGTTTTTCCTGAAGTGAACTTCAAGTTAACCTTCTCTGTTCCATGCACAGCTGTGCGGGAGCCATTTCCCATCAAGATGGAGGAAATGTTGGTAGCATGATAAGAAAAAAATAAACAGAAATTAGCACACACATGAATGTTAGCTCCGGTGTCAACCCAGCAGTCAATAAATTGACATGCCATAAGAACAACAGGATTAGATTCGTACCCTGAACTCTCAGGCTCGCTAACTGTCATGTTGGCGCTGTTCTGCTCTTGCTGAACATTCCTCCTACCACCATGCCTTTTGTGTTTGCATTTATTGGCTTTATGGCCAATCTCGCCACACACATAGCAGGTGATATCACTCATGTTACTCTTCTTCTTCTTAAAATTGGTCGTGTTGTTTGGCTTTGGATTCTGAAACACTTTCTTTCCCTTGCCCTTTGCTCTAGATTTCTGAACCAAGTTGGTATTAGATGCTCCTTCGAGTGCCATATCAGGTACATCTTTAGCATGTGCTTGCTCCTCCACGTCTAGGTGAGCAATTAGGTCGTCGACCGTCATACTCTCACCTCGTTTTTGCTTTAGCGAAGTGGCAAAGCTCCTCCAAGATGGAGGAAGCTTGGCAATGATGCCACCCACAACAAACTTAGGGTGCGTTTGGCAACAAAAAACATTTCAGATTCTAGGTTGAATCACTTGAAACGGTTCCAAACAGCAAAAAATAAAATGTTTCAGCAGTGAATCTATAAGAAACGATTCACTTTTTTTGACTACGAACCTGAATCACCTGAAAAGGTGTTCCACGTTCTGAACCACTTCATATTATTGTGCCTACCCTCTAGTTTCACAATTATTTACAGTAATTTGCCATCGTCCACCTTTATTATCAACTCGTCGCCGTTGTTGCGACGCAACAAATATTTATTCATGCATGTGGATGATATATATATTTTATAATGACACTTATAAAAAATGTTTATTATAAGAATTTAATATATATTATACTGTGATAAAAATAATATAGTCCATCAAGGATAAATAGGTTATTTCATTCCTGCTCCTCCCTATACTGAAACTGAAATCAGAAAACTAGCCAAACAGTTTCTAAAGTTATTCTGTTTCAGTTGAGAAATATTTCTGCGTTGAAACTGAAAAGTTTCTGATTCTCGGAGAATCCGGAACTGTACCAAACGGGCTCTTAGCAGTGAAGTTGGCATCGAACTGAGCCATCTCACCCACAACCGCAGTAAGATTGTGAGCCTACTTGACAACCGATTGGTTATCCACCATCTTGAAATCATGGTATTGTTCAACCACATAAATTCAGTGTCCCACATCTGAAACCACATACTTGCGGTCCAATGCCTCCCACAGCTCTACTGCGCTTGCATACGCAGTGTACACATCATAGGGTTGGTCGGACAAGAGCGACAAGATGACACCCAAAATCATATCATTCACTAGCTCCAAGTCCATATGCCGCTGATAAGTCAGCGGCCTCACCTGTGGTATAACCCACCACAGGTTCTGGGACAGCAAGTAATGACGGGCTTGGATTACCATCTCTTGAAGTTTTCACCAGCAAACTTCTCGGGCTTCATGAGGTCAGCAACATGTGCAGCCATGACAAACTGGCATAGAGCTTTCTTGATTGTTAGAACCATTACATGACTTGTCACTAATTTAATTCCTTTATAAAACATGTGCATGATCAAATAAAATACTCGTACTAATTTTCTTAGCATGTGAATACCAAATAGTAGTACTGTTTCAAAAAGGGTAACATCATATATAATCAAAATAAAACTTCATTGCCATATACTCAACAGAAAAATAATATTATTAATCATGCATGTAGATGTCCATGTTAACAAGATTAAAATGATGTACATGATAAATCTACGCATGCTTGCAGTATGTATATACGAACAGTTCATGATTAAACAATATAATTAACCAATTTATTTACGTAAAAAATTGTTAAAATAAATCACACGACTCACTGCTTTGATTTGATGATGATATCACACTCGATGCAGAGATGAATTGGTTGTAGTGCGGCGTCCGTGTAGTAGCGACAACAGTAGAGGGAAGCTGATGTAATTGAGGAGAAAGTAAAGCGGTCGCGTAGCCGTGCGCTGCCCAGAAACCTCTATGCCGTCCCGTGCTGGGTCTCGAACGGCAAGGGCTCAGATATACACCACTCGTCGAGCTGTCGTTGCACGACAAGCAACATGACCGTCTTGGAACCAGAAATGGCGCAACTTTGTGGCTATTTATTTTGGAAAGGTGAAAAGGAAGACGAAGGTCTTTTTATGCTTGTTCAATCCTGCCAAGGGACGTCTCCCTGTCATATATTGGCTACATTTGATTGAACCTTTCAAAACCAAAAATAATACAACTATTGATTACAGAATTATTTCCATAATGAATACTTATTTTCTTGTTTTGAAAGCTGCCATAAGTGATGAGAGTGGTATAAAGAAATATGAATGAGAGATATTTCTGCATTTTAATTGCCGATTATGAGGCTCATACATGCACTTTGCTGCCTATTATAAAGCCCATGCATGCATGTCTTCATGCAGATCATTCAAACGGCATTTGAAATTTCAAGAAATAAACGTGCAATTATTTCCATAATGAATTTAGTAAATAATTGTGCAGTTATTTCCAACACAACCAACCCGTTTGGCTGTTGGGCCCCTGTCGGTAACCTCAATATGGGGTACCCCCGGGCACAGGGGAAACTGCCTAAGGACCTCACCCTTCTCTGCAGGGAGAGCTCCGAAGGCACCATGTGTCCAGCGGGACCGGACCTCCCTCTCCTCAGAGGAGAGCTCCGGGCTCGCCACGTGGCCAACTGAGCCGGACCTCCCCCTCCACGGGGAGAGCTCCGAAGGCTCAACGTGTCCAGCGGGGCCGGACCTCCCTCTCCTCAGAGGAGAGCTCCGGGCCCGCCACGTGGACAGCAGAGTCGGACCTCCTCCCTCCCTGGGGAGAGCTCCGAAGGCTCCACGTGTCCCGCGGGGCCGGACCTCCCTCTCCTCACAGGAGAGCTCCGGACCCGCCACGTGGCCAGCAGAGCAGCGCTGCCTGCCCCCGCGCAGTAGGCAGCAGGAGTAAAGACGCGCCATACCTTGCTCGTACAAGGTATTCAAGACCCGCGACTTCCCAAGGCGCGGAGACGCGGAGCACGCCTTTGTCAGTTGCCGTTGCGCCCAATCACATCGTAGTGAAGACTGGCGCGCTGCGTCAGAGCCTGCCCGCCAATAAACACAGCGACAAGACATCCCCTACCGCCCCTGCCAACCACTACTACTAGCTTGCGGCATGGGCAGCACGGCAGAACGAAGACTCGAAAGCCTTCGCCACAGACAACTACCGGCGTAACTGCAGATACGGTAGATGGCAGGCAATCTCCCCCGGACCACCTGTCGGGTCCCGGGCCCACCTTGTAAGTCGCCAGAGCCTTGGACTATAAAAGGCTTGGTCAGGCAACGTTAGCAAGGGTTCACACTTTAGCCATTCGACATCTTACACTCTCAAGCTCAGGACTCCAGTTCTGAGCAGCAAGCAATACAACGAGCAACTCAGCTCACCGTGGACGTAGGGTATTACGCTCCGGCGGCCTGAACCACGTAAAAATCCCTGTGTCAAGCTTCTCCCTCCATCGTCCCTAACGCGTAATCTCTCCGTGAGTGACTAGCCCCTCCGAAAAAGAACCTCCGCGGGCTGCCCAGAGCAGGCCCGGGGGAAGTGTCGGCTACAACCCCCTTTCACCTGTGTTATATATTTAGAGAGGCAACTAGGCATGAGAACTAACGTTCTCATCCCCACACTCCACAACACCTAAGCACCCTGATCTATGAGGGCGCAGCAGTAAGGGGAAGGTCCCAGCACCACCACGTCTTTTGCCGTCACCTCCAGCCCCCATTGTTGTCACCGCGTCGACTCGTCGCTGCATCGATCTCGTCTCTACAACGACTGTTATCATCATCAAGCCTAAAGGTACACATGTAAGATCGATAATTTATACTCTGATTACCCACTAGATCAGGCCATTAGTGATTGAGAAATTCAACAAGCCTAGCCCGCCCTCGCCGCTCGTCATGGCAGACATGCCGCTGCCCAGCGTCTTTCGCGTGGGTATCGTCGGTACCACCGGCGCTTGCGCCCTCTCCTGCTACTGCTGTTGTGGAGGCGGCGTCGGCTCTGCTTTGGTGAGCTGCACCGTGGGCCGCTCGGATGGTGGCGGCGTCGGTGAGGGCGGGGCGGTCGAGGAGCCGGGAGGGGAGGTTGGAGAAGCGTAGGCGGCCGCGGTGACAGGGAGTGACTCCGGCGGGAGCTCGGCGGCCTCGCGGAGGTTGTGGAAGGTCCGCGTTCGCTCCCACGCCGCCTCGCCCGCACCGAAACCAACTGCCGGAGGGTGACAATGGCATGGCGTAGATGCTCGAGGTGGCGGCGTACTGTGGAGTGTCGGCGTTTGGCGCAGGTGTTCCCGCACGCCGGTCCGGCTCGCGCGGGCGACTTCTACATTAGATAAGGCATCCCGCACCGGGTCCAGCACCCCGGTGCGATCAGTCTCATGGTGGACCAACAGAAGCCCTTCAGCCTTGAGCTAGAGCTAAGGCATTACTCCTTTGCTGCACTCACCCTCCAGTGTTTACTGTATCTGCCACGCATCCTGAGCCCTGACAGACACTGAACGGAACGCGAAACACTCTGAGATAGTTCGAAAAACCTCTTCACAGTGTAATCAAGGTCCACTACTTCACAATGATGCTTCAGAGTGAGGCTTAAGGGTAAAAGAAGTTGGCTCTCATAGTATGACGTCCATGCATAATTTGCGATCTTCAGATGTCACGTCTGGTTTTACAAAGGGCAAAACCCGCCAAAAACTACATGTATGCCAAGATCGGTTTAGTCATACATGTAGGACGAATAGTGATAAGCAGTTATATATCGAAAATAAACGCATTTATACCTTAATTGAGTCTCGAGTAGCAGCGGAAGAGGAGAAGCTTCTAGGGCCGTCCACAGGCGAATCGACTGGCAGCTACGTGACCTTCTTCACACCGTCTTCATTTGATCTTCTTTTCACTGAGCAACAATTATAATAAAGGAAAAAGACAAACGCCTGAGTACATAATGTACTCAGCAAGTGTGGGAATGTTTTATGCATGATGAGGCAAGAATCAAGGAAGGGTAAACACGGCTTATGCACTAAGCAACCTATTCCTTAGTCTTATTAAGCATCCTATTTACTAGGTGAATATCCCAACCATACCAACCAATCCTCCGAGTATCTCGAAAACCATCTGTATCCATCTCCCAAAACCACCAACCACATCCCAAAACCAACCAATCCAATCCAAACCCAAACCATGCTAATCATGAGAGAGTTACTAGCCCACTCTTGACCGTGAGCACGGCTGTCTAGACAGTTTTGACTCTGCAGAGTTTGTACCCTTTACCCACAAGTCGTGATTCCATCCCCTGTCGCCAGATGGACTAAAACCTCCCTTTTGCCCGTGGTAGCTAGCCACATTTCACACTTCCTAAGGTGTGCAGCCAGGAGATCACGATGTGACCTTTACAAAGGGAATCCCGACGAGTATGAGCCCACTGAGGTTTCACCCCTAACAGCATCCAGGAGGCTCCAACCCCCGCTGTAGTGGCCCCCTCTTGAGCCTTGCGGATCCCAGGGTAGTCCCACCTGACTCCCATTCCCTGCACCTACCAAACACTCACACTACATCGGGAATGCACCTAATTACTTGGTCACTCTGTCCCATACCAGTTCTTGTGGTGGCACGGTATAAGCTAGTTCGCAGGGTCCCACGAACCGGTCCTTAGGATCTACGCAGGCCACTAACCGCAAACCCGAGTCTCATGCACTCGGCACCCACCATGGACCAACCAGCCTGCTAGATCCCTATACTACCCTCCTCATACACCATATATGTATCACCACATCATCATCACAAACATCATGATTAATAGAATTAAATGTAATAACTCTCCATCCCAACATCTAAGCAGGGCTAAGTAGAGAATTACGACATAAAAGTAAACCCTAACTACCCAAACCCGGGCTACAAGGAAAAGACAGGGAACTACTAGTAAACAACCTATCATGGGATTCATATTAAAGACAATGCATGCAAATTCTAACTAAAAATCCCTGAATAGGAGCAAAATTGTCAAGAGCACTTGCCTTTTTATTATATCGTTGCTCAGTGCAGTGATTGAACTCTTGGTCTTCAAGTTTTGGGCTTGCGCGTCGAACGTCGGATCGGGGGGCTGATTCGATCCATGTCATCACAGTGAAACGAAGATAACGAGGAAACAAATAAGAAAAACTATCCCACATTCAAACAGAGTAATTTATCAAAGCATACACGCAACTCGTACATCTTCATATCATATTGTGCCTAATTGTTATTCCATCATTAGTTTATACCTCGTTTTTAATATGCAAAGGTCCTTTTATCATGTATTTTAAGTATGAACTTACTCTAGTGTATAAATTCATGTGAGGGTTTTATGCAAGCAACTATTATTAGACCCTAAGTAAAATTTTATCCTGTTTTCGGGGTGCTTATGTTAAGTCAGCAATTACCTAGGATTTTCAGAGGTAATTTTCAGCATTACACAGGGCTAAAAGTGAAATATCAACACTATACAGGGACCGAATTACAAATTAGCATGTTGTGAGGTCATTTTAGGAATAACAGCACTAACCGGGGCCTTTGTGTTAAATTGCAGCAGGGTGCAGGGGCTGAAACATTAATTAAAGACTATCCTAAAGTGTTGTTTATTAATTTCAGCCTACTTCTGGGGTATTTTATTGCCATTTCCGCATTATACAGGGCTTAAAATGCTCATTCAGCTCAAGACAGGGACCAAAATGTTGATTCAACATCTGCAGGGGCTCAAGTGTCAATTCCGCAGGTTATAAATTGATTTATGTAAATTCTACATGAATCAGGGGTAAATTATTATTTTCAGTGAATTCCAGGGGCTAAAAACAATGAAACTGTGGGGTTTTAGGGGCCTAAAAATAATTCTGCACTAAATCTCCTAATTTTCAGAGAGCCTAAGAGTGGTTCTAAGAAAATCGGGGTCATGTTTGCACTTCATCAAAAATTCCAGGAGGTTCTACGCTAATCCGACCGCGGGAAACAGACGGCTTAACTTGGGATGTTGGATCCACCGCCTACGGCTAGATTTTTATGAATCGAAACTGTACCTTGAATTTAACGGGGGGCGTTGGTGCAAAATCGAACGGCCCTGCATCGCCCCGGCCCATCTCGGCTGCCGACGACAACCGCGTGCGGCAGCGCACCGTAGGGCTGGTCGTAACTCGCCAGGACTTCACCGACTTTCCTATCCTAGCCCTCCTACTTGCTGCTAACAGTCGGGATCGTGGGAGGAGCTCACGACGAACTCACCGAGGGGGTTCGCATGGCCCGAGAAGGAGTGGAAATGAGCTCGCGACGTGGGATGGCGACGAAGTTCATCAGTACACGTCGAAGTCGGCCCTGGGGTGTTGTTTCCTCGTGCTCTTTGGTTCGGCAACATACCCTGGAGGAAGGCGACCATGACGGTGGGGTTAGACCAAAGAAAAACGACACAGAATCGGCGGAACGCGGTGAAGGGCGGAGGGCTCTCACCGAGACCCGTCAGGGTTGGGGTAGGGTCACTGATCCGCTCCGGGGAAGGTCGGAGGACCGCCGGTGCTCCTGCGGGGTGTACGATGAGTTAGCTCATGACGTTAGGGGGGAAACAGAGGGCTTGATGGCGACTCACCAGGGAAAGGGGACTCGACCGACGAACCCGGGGGCGACGTTGCGGGTCTTCTAGCGCCCTGACGACGTGCAGAGTGGGTGGAAGACGGGGGCGGCGTAGGCAGTAGGGGCTCGGCGGACGACGGGGAGGGCGGAGCGTGGGCTGACGCGAGCAGGGAGAGCATCGGCCGCGGCGCGGGTGCACGAGAGAGGCGAGGGGTGGGCGGCAGCGCTGAGGGAGGGCGCCGGCCAGGGGGCTCAGGCGCACGGCGCGGGCTGCGAAGCCTGGAGAGGAGGCGGCTGAAGCTTGTGGTGGGGGGGTGTCGGCTACGGGAGTGGAGGAGGACGACGCGGCGGGTGGCTCGGGAGGCGCTAGCAGGGAGGAGCAGCGCCATAGGGTCGCGCCCGGTGGGAGGAGGCGGCATAGTTAGGGCCCGAGCGGGCGACGGTGGGGAGTAGGAGCGGGGGCGCGCCGGCCAGGGGACTCGGGCGTGGGCCGTCGGAGGGGCACGAGGTGGATGTGGCGCGACGGAGAAGAGAGGCGAGGGCGTGGTGGCGCGGTCCATGGGGGGGGGGCGGCGCGAGGCCGAGGTGGGTGCCAGGGTGGGGAACGAGCGGGGGGCACCGGGGGAGGTGGCTCGCCGGCGGCGCGGCGTCGAGGTGGGGTGCGCCGGCTGGGCGCGCAGGGGGGGCATGGGGGATCGGGAGCAAGAGGCACCGAGGACCATGGGCGGCGAGAGGGAGAGGAGGGCGAGCGATGGTTGCTTCGGGAGGGAGGAGAAGAAAAGAAAGAAAAGAAAAAAAAAAGGGGTTAGGGTTTGGGGGTGTGGGCTGGGCGAGGAAAAGAAAAAAAATGTGGGTGTTACAACACTACCCCCCTTAAATGGAATCTCGCCCCGAGATTCTAGTGAGCTGGTTTTGAGAGTTTCGTTGACGGAAGAGGCTTTTTTTCCTTGCAATTGACAACTTAGAGGCCCACGATTTGCCGGGACGAAGTCTTATACGGAGTTATACGCATGTATGGTAATAGGTAAGTCTACTGGCGATTTAGATATGATCCAGTGAGTTTAGGTTCTAGTAACCTAGAATGCACCCTACACAAGATCATTGGCTTCATGGAGATCTTCAAAGTTGGTTGTTTCGTTGGTCGATCATTCTTCTTGGTAATTCTTTATTCTTCACTGATTTTGTCGATCTTGTGTTTTGTCAAATCCAATTCTAACAGAGGTGTTGGAACGTGATGTGCTACCCCCCTTAAATAGAAAAATGTTATTATTATTAGTTTTCTTGTTTAGAAACAACGTGTTTCTACTTCGTTATGAGCAAACGCATGGTCTTCACTCGTCGAACAATTAGAGAATCTAATCGAGTGTCATATACTATTCTTCAATTAACCTTCTTCTCGCTTCAGGTTATCTTCACACGCTAATCTTGAAGCTTCTATCGGTTGAGTCGAGTCTTTGTCTTAATAAGCGAGGTCAAAAGGAAGTCTTATGAGTCCTTTCTCACTAAGGTCACGTGCCTAGAGTCGATATAACCTGGCTCTGATACCACTATGTCACGCTCGATTTTACAAAGGGCAAAACCGGCCGAAATCTACATGTATGCTAGGATCGGTTTAATCATACATGTAGGACGAATAGTGATAAACAATTATATATCGAAAATAAACGCATTTATACCTTAATTGAGTCTCGAGTAGCAGCGGAAGAGTAGAAGCTTCTAGGGCCGTCCACAGGCGAATTGACTGGCAGCTACGTGACCTTCTTCACACCGTCTTCATTTGATCTTCTTTTCACTGGGCAACAATTATAATAAAGGAAAAATACAAACACTTGAGTACATAATGTACTCAGCAAGTGTGGGAAAGTTTTATGCATGATGAGGCAAGAATCAAGGAAGGCTAAACACGGCTTATGCACTAAGCAACCTGTTCCTTAGTCTTATTAAGCATCCTATTTACTAGGTGAATATCCCAACCATACCAACCAATCCTCCGAGTATCTCGAAAACCATCTGTATCCATCTCCCAAAACCACCAACCACATCCCAAAACCAACCAATCCAATCCAAACCCAAACCATGCTAATCATGAGAGAGTTACTAGCCCTCTCTTGACCGTGAGCACGGCTGTCTAGATAGTTTTGACTCTGCAGAGTTTGTACCCTTTACCCACAAGTCGTGATTCCGTCCCCTGTCGCCAGGTGGACTAAAACCTCCCTTTTGCCCATGGTAGCTAGCCATATTTCACACTTCCTAAGGTGTGTGGCCAGGAGATCACGATGTGACCTTTACAAAGGGAATCCCGACGAGTATGAGCCCACTGAGGTTTCACCTCTAACAGCATCCAGGAGGCTCCAACATCCGCTGTAGTGGCCCCCTCTTGAGTCTTGCAGATCCCAGGGTAGTCCCGCCCGACTCCCATTCCCCGCACCTACCAAACACTCACACTACATCGGGAATGCACCTAATTACTTGGTCACTCTGTCCCATACTAGTTCTTGTGGTGGCACGGTATAAGCTAGTTCACGGAGTCCCACGAACCGGTCCTTAGGATCTACGCAGGCCACTAACCGCAAACCCGAGTCTCGTGCACTCGGCATCCACCATGGACCAACCAGCCTGCTAGATCCCTATACTACCCTCCTCATACACCATATATGTATCACCACATCATCATCACAAACATCATGATTAATAGAATTAAATGTAATAACTCCCCATCCCAACATCTAAGTAGGGCTAAGCAGAGAATTACGACATAAAAGTAAACCCTAACTACCCAAACCCGGGCTACAAGGGAAAGATAGGGAACTACTAGTAAACAACCTATCATGGGATTCATATTAAAGATAATGCATGCAAATTCTAACTAAAAATCTCTGAATAGGAGCAAAATGGTCAAGGGCACTTGCCTTTTTATTATATCGTTGCTCGGTGCAGTGATTGAACTCTTGTCTTCAAGTCTTGGGCTTGCGCGTCGAACATCGGACCGGGGGCTGATTCGGTCCATGTCATCGCAGTGAAACAAAGATAACGAGGAAACAAATAAGAAAAACTAACCCACATTCAAACAGAGTAATTTATCAAAGCATACACGCAACTCGTACATCTTCATGTCATATTGTGCCAAATTGTTATTCCATCCTTAGTTTATACCTCGTTTTTAATATGCAAAGGTCCTTTTATCATGTATTTTAAGTATGAACTTACTCTAGTGTATAAATTCATGTGAGGGTTTTATGCAAGCAACTATTATTAGACCCTAAGTAAAATTTTATCCTGTTTTAGGGGTGCTTATGTTAAGTCAGCAATTACCTAGGATTTTCAGAGGTAATTTTCAGCATTACACAGGGCTAAAAGTGAAATATCAACACTATACAGGGACCGAATTACAAATTAGCATGTTGTGAGGTCATTTTAGGAATAACAGCACTAACCGGGGCCTTTGTGTTAAATTGCAGCAGGGTGCAGGATCTGAAACATTAATTAAAGACTATCCTAATGTGATGTTTATTAATTTCAGCCTACTTCTGGGGTGTTTTATTGCCATTTCCATTATAAAGGGCTTAAAATGCTCATCCAGCTCAAGATAGGGACCAAATGTTGATTCAACATGCTGCAGGGGCTCAAGTGTCAATTCTGCAGGTTATAAATTGATTTGTATAAATTCTACATGAATCAGGGGCTAAATTATTATTTTCAGTAAATTCCAGGGACTGAAACAATGAAACTATGGGGTTTTAGGGGCCTAAACATAATTCTGCACTAAATCTCCTAATTTTCAGAAAGCCTAAGGGTGGTTCTACAAAAATCGGGGTCCTGTTTGCACTTCATCGAAAATTCCAGGGGGTTCTACGCTAATCCGACCGCAGGAAACAGGCGGCTTAACTTGGGCTGTTGGATCCACCGCCTACGGCTAGATTTTTATGAATCGAAACTGTACCTTGAATTTAACCGGGGGCGTTGGTGCAAAATCGATTGGCCCTGCATCGCCCCGGCCCATCTCGGCTGCCGACGACAACCGCGTGCGGCAGCGCACAGTAGGGCTGGCCGTAACTCGCCGGGACTTCACCGACTTTCCTATCCTAGCCCTCCTACTTGTTGCTAACTGTCGGGATTGTGGGAGGAGCTCACGACGAACTCACCGAAGGGGTTCGCATGGCCCGGGAAGGAGTGGAAATGAGTTAACGATGTGGGATGGCGACGAAGTTCGTCAGTTCACGTCGAAGTCGGCCCTGGGGTGTTGTTTCCTCGTGCTCTTTGGTTCGGCAACATACCCTAGAGGAAGGCGACCATGACAGTGGGGTTAGACCAAAGCAAAACGGCACAGAATCGGAGGAACGCGGCGAAGGGCGGAGGGCTCTCACCGATACCCGTCGGGGTTGGGGTAGGGTCACTGATCCGCTCCGGGGAAGGTCGGAGGACCGCCGGTGCTCCTGCGGGTGTACGACGAGTTAGCTCGCGACGTTAGGGGGGACAGAGGGCTTGACGGTGACTCACCGGGGAAAGGGGGGCTCGACTGGCGAACCCGGGGGCGATGTTGCGGGTCTTCTAGCGCCCTGACAATGTGCGGAGTGGGTGGAATACGGGGGCGGCGCGCGCAGTAGGGGCTCGGCGAACGACGGGGAGGGCGGAGCGCGGGCTGACGCGAACAGGGAGAGTGTCGGCCGCGGCGTGGGTGCACGGGAGAGGCGAGGGGTGGGTGGCAGCGCTGAGGGAGGAAGCCGTCCAGGGGGCTCAGGCGCGCGGTGCGGGCTACGAAGCCTGGAGAGGAGGCGGCTGAAGCTCATGGTGGGGTGGGGGGGGCGTCGGCTACTGGAGGGGAGGAGGACGACGGGGCGGGAGGCTCGGGAGGCGCTAGCGGGGAGGACCGACGCCATAGGGGCACGCCCGGTGGGAGGAGGCAACACAATTAGGGCCCGAGCGGGCGGCGGTGGGGAGTAGGAGCAGGGGGCGTGCCGATGGCAAGGGGGCGCGCCGGCCAGGGGACTCGGGTGAGGGCCGTCGGAGGGGCGCGAGGTGGAGATGGCGCGACGGAGAAGAGAGGCGGGGGCACGACGGCGCGGTCCATGGGGGGGGGACGCGAGGCCGAGGTGGGCACCGGGGTGGGGAACGAGCGGGAGGCGCCGGGGGAGGTGGCTTGCCGGCGGCGCGGCGTCGAGGTGGGGTGCGACGGCCGGGGGCGCAGGGGGGCATGGGGGATAGGGAGCAGGAGGCACCGAGGACCATGGGCGGCGAGAGGGAGAGGAGGGCGAGCGATGGTTGCTTCGGGAGGGAGGAGAAGAAAAGAAAGAAAAGAAAAAAAGGGTTAGGGTTTGGGGGGTGTGGGCTAGGCCGGAGGAAAAGAAAAAAATGTAGGTGTTACATTAGAATATGCATGTACGCATAGTGAGCTTATATTCGATAGAGGATAGTTGTTCTTCCCTCCATATGAATTGGCAGGAACTGGGAGGAAATTAGTCCACTTCCCATTTCAATTGATATGAATTAATTTTTTTCCAAAATCAGATTTTTTTCGTTCACGATGACCACGTAAATTTGACGAAAATTTGAACTGCCTCGAATAAGCCTGACGTTTGAACTTTGAGAGGCTATTGTGTGTTGACTGACATACAGTTGTGGATCGACGGCCTGTCTGGTCATCACTTTGGGGCTTCTGCTCCAACCAAAGCAGTGTCTGCAGCCAGCAGGTGCACTCATTGATGGACTCAACCGCAGTCCAAGAAAGCGGTCCTAAAACTTGCAGTGCGATGCTGATACCTGGAGCACAATCAATGCACTTTTCAGTGTGGAGGCGAAGAATCGAATCAGCATAAAAAAATTCCCTGTCAGCATTGTTGTAGGCACAAGTTCAGGGCTGACCTGGGAGACACCAAAAGGTTTCCTACTTTGCAAGCAGCATGCCTGGCAACAACAAATAATCCCAGCGATTCAAAAACTTTGCCACTAGCATGATGCATTGTGCATTGCAAGACCTTTTTCCGTTCTTTGAGACAACGAAGTTTCCCGACCTGTTACTTCTCTCTGTTTTTTCTTTCCAATCAGTATAAGAAACACAAGTTGGAACCAGTCGTTATAAACAAGATTGTTGAAGTCCTTGATTTTTCTGGATGCTCGGTCAGATAAAACTGTTTTTTAGATAATGAGAAATAAATCTAGCTTTTGTTTTAAGAGGTTACAGACGATTATTACAATTATTGCAGCACATCCGTCTGCTTCTGATAGCAATAAATAAGAACATAGTTTGGATAAGAAGACATTAAACATAAATCGTATTACTAAATCTCCATCCATACAACAACAACAATAACAAAGCCTTTGTTCCAGGCATATTGGGGTAGGCACTAAATCTCCATCCATGGTCAATAAATAACTGCATCACCGTCGTCTCAACATGCACTCAGAATGAAAATGTCTTCTTTATGCTTTTCCAGCTGTCCCGGAGCCGGTACGGTACCCTATAAAGTATCTGCATGCAAGATTTAATGAGAGCTTTACCAAGAATTATATCATTTCTACATAACCATATTGCATAGCAAAGCGTTGCTGATCCAACAAGTACTTGTCTTCTTAATTTACTCACTAATCGACTTAACCAGTTACCAAAACATATGGGGTCACATTATGCAGGGGTAATAATTCAAATGTTATATGAATCAAGTTCCAAAGAAATCAAGCATTATGGCGGGAGAGAAAAAAGGTGTTGGATAGTTTCATCAGCTAAGAAAAACCTACATTGTTTACTACCATTCTAATTTCTCTTTGCTATATTATCTTTTGTCACGACTACCTCTTTTAACAAATACCACATGAAAATTTTGATCTTAAACGGTATTTTCAATTGCCATAGGATTTTTTTCTTTCCACCAAACAATTATTTATTAGTTCAAGATACATGGATTTCGCCCAAAATTTACCATGCTGATGTAGGTTCCAACGGAATACGGCAATATTCTCATTGAATGAGATATGGGCTGTCCTGGTGACTAGGTCGTTCCATAGTATGGTCAGATACAAATTGTTAGAACGTGATGCATAGATTGCTTGGTCTAGGGCTTTTGTTATCTGGTGCAACTATATGTTCGTTGACCTAGATTTGCCACCCTCTTGTCTGTTTGTGGAAACATCAGCAGTTCAAGGAGGTCAAACAAGGCCAATATAATCGTGTCCGTGTCTGATTCCAAGCAGAATCTCTTGTGCTCATTAAAGGACCAAGCAGTCGTTTACTTGGTACTAGGAGCATAACCGTGCCATATGTTGGGCTCAAATTAGTAATAGTTCTCAAAGTGTGAGCTTTGCATATTTAACTGCCGAGTATCTTCTTCAATGCCCTTGGTCTAGGACAATATTACACCAAGGCCTAACAATGAAGTGCCCTTTGACCATTGTTACGAGATCTGAAATTTCTTGATGCTCCTGCTTACCACTAGCTGTTCAAGTAGAGCCACCTGATTCAGAGGGCAAACAAAGATGAACTCCATATTTAGTTCTATATTTAAGGGTTTAGAGCTGGAAAAGAGGTACTCTATAAAAATGAACTACAGCTATATCAACTCTGTGAAGTTAGGTTGCTCCATCAATTTTTAGAGTTGTGGTGGTTAGCTGGCTCTGTCCAGCTCCGAACAGTTCAGCTCCAGAGTGATGACAAACATGCCCTTAGACGTTTGCTGTAGCCTGTCTGTTCAACTGAATAACAGTAGAAACTGTAGGGTACAGCCTCAGGCATTAGTATTTATCATGGGGACTGAGGAGAAGAATATGGTCAGATTGAAAGTAACCACTGTAGCACTGACCACTCGTTTTCATCTTCCGTTAACATCATAACAAAATAGTAACCACCGGGAGCCAAAAAACATGGTAAATTATCCCTTTCCACTGAAAATGAACAGCATGAAAACAAATCCACATTGTTTTCCCTACTCAAAGAACTATCTTACAGGGAAACTGTAACTGACAATGAGGACTGCCCCAAGATGGCGAAATCTGACAACAAGACTTCCAACAATCCGATCAGCAACACACAAACGACTCACAATGCAGCATCAAGTCACTCAAGAATATGGCAAGACTGCAGTACCAAGCCACTCGAGAATGTGGCAAGACAACTAGCAAACACCCAAGCCTAAAGAGGATGTCAAACGCTCCTTCATTTCTGCGTGGCGTTTCACTAACACTTATACTTGAGCAACCTTCAACTCGTTACCAGACGTCTTCCTCTCCTCCGACTGCTTCAGTGCAGTCCTTTGTGCATTGCAAACCTTCTGCTTTGCCTTGATTGACTCTGTCATGCTCAAATAGTTGGGTCTTGCCCTGACACTGCCCTCGGTCTTCTCCGATGTCACAAAGGTGGAGAACGATATAGGAGTTGACGCAAAACATGAAGATGAAGATGCAGAGCTCTCATCATTGTGCAATTCAGTGCTCAGAGATGAGATCGATTGGGCTTTCAAACGCTGATGGTGGGTGTGTGAATGTGATGCTCCTGGTGGTTTTGCGCTGATCCGTTTAGTGACATTGTTTTTGCACACCTTCAGTGAATTTGCTTCAAAGATGTTTCCGGGAACACCAAAATAATCCTCACAGTTCTTGGATGGTCGGAGGTCCGGCGAGCTGGAGTTGGTCTGGTTGTGCTCCTCCATCAACCTGTTCTCCCACGGCCGCGCTGCCATCCACCTCTCTAGCCAGCTCCAGTTGCCGTTGCTCTTGTCCAGATGCTGATGCTTGAGCAGCATACCGGAGTGGTTCAGTATGCCATTAGAAGCGAGCTTCGATGGCTGCAGAACAGGCGTAAAAAACTTGCACGTTATTCAGATCGAATTTCGAAGTATGAAGGATCAAATGCAGAGTGCTGATAATTCATACATTGCATTTCACAGCGCCGTCAAGCTGCTGGGAATACGCATAGGCAGTGGCTCGCTCTCGCTTGATCGCCCCTTCCTGCCGCTTCTGCAGCTTCACCCTCACTTCTTCCAGCGTTCCCTGACTATCACACCATCCTTCCTGAAAAAAATAGAGCACCGATGAGTTTGCATTGTTCGTCGCATTGGGTATCGCAAATCAGGCATGAGCCTGCTACATCAATCAAGTAAGGAGCACGAAGGTCACTGAGGTAGAGAGGATGGTGACCTCGGCTTCTCGGAGGATGTCCATCTGGGTGCGGCGCGCCTCGAGCAGCTTCTGCACGGCCTGGACCTCGGTGGACACCTGAACGCGGTGCGCCCGGATGCGCGCCTGCACCCGTACCAGCGCCTGCATGCACCGCAGCGTCACCGCCGCCTGCTTCCGCACCTGCCGCCCCCTCACGATCGCCTGCAGCCGCACCAGCCCCTTGAGGGCACGCAGCGCCCGCCGAGCCTGCATCAATGAACACCCGAATTCGTGTCAAATCGCCACAAAGGACAGTACTACCCAAGAAGAGATAGTGCGGCAATGTGAGTACCAAGAATCCGCGGAACGCGGTCTGGATGCGGATGGCGGCCCAATCCTGGCGGACGGCCATGAAGTCCCTTGCCGAGGCACGCGCGACGGTGACGGCAGCGGCGGTGAACGGGTCGGCCGCTGCTGCCACCGAGGAGGTGTCATCGGAGGCCTCTGACGCCGCCGAGCGGTGGCTGCCTCTCGAGCCACGCCACAGGAAGCCGTGGTCGCCAGAGGAGCACCTCCACAGCTTCCACTTCCGCCCTTTGCCTCGTCCTCCAACATGAAGAGATGGGAGCTGCAGCTTGTCCTGAACATGAGTGAGGGAAAACTTTGGAGTTTTAGATAAGAAGTCCAGATTTTTTTTGGCGAACTAGTAAAAAAATTCAGCTTTTTTAGGTGAAAAAATAAGTCAGCTATCAGATTGAGCTCTTGCTCTTGAGGAAAACTTGGGCTTCCCTATGAACTGTTGGAATTATTTGTGCAAGACCCATTGATTTCCCAAATTAATACTATTAATTTTAGTGCCCACATTAATGCTATGTGGCTAAACTATTTAGTCCCACATGGTAGTTGAATAGGATTCTGACCAACTTAAATAGGTGGACTATTCCTCTCTATTTGAGAAGTTGGAAAGAAGATAAGAGAGTGTCACACGCGCGCCGAGCCGTGCCGTGCGCGACGCGCACGCGTCACGCGTATTTTCGAGTGAGAAAATCGTGTGACTTGTCACTTGTGACGAGCGGCGTGTGCGTGTGTGAAGAAATTGCTGCATCATTATTATTGCGCTGAGTTAAATATTTTTACCGTTTCTGATAATTGAATCAACTCAATTATGACGGTGAATTAAATATAGACGTTATTAGTAACCGACGTATTAAAACATACGTTACTAATAACTGACGTATTAAAACAGAGAAATTAATCGCGCGCAATAAAGCTGATTCAGTATGCCTCAGGCTATATAAGGCGCTCCTCATTCACCCTGAAAAACACACTTCACTACTATCGCTGCACGCTCTGCATTCCCTTCGCAAGTCTCTGCGCGCACAGAACTTGCGAGAGCAGGCCTCCGAAACCTCGTCTAGCTACGATATTTGCACGGATAGGCGGACGATCAAGTTTTTGGGAAGCGCAACTCTGCGCGACTGCTCGCTTGTACGAACGACTACTTCCTGGTGAAGGACGTTCGTGGGACTTCACTGCTTCCATTCTTCCTGCCTCAACTAACGATCGACTACTTCAAACAGCTCAACATGTCAATTGTTGGGAACGGCACCGCCGGTGCCTCCGGCACTGGTCCTGCCTCAGGGTACAACCTGACGCTCTCACGTTTATTTGTTGTGTTCTTTCTGTTCCTATACAGATTAAACGCGAACACGAACAATCCTTATGAAGTCATAATATTGCTTATTTTCAATTATATCATAATTTTCTTTATTGCTTTTGGAATTAAAATGTACCGTAAAATGCCTAAATTTCTAAGAATCCAAAAACTTGATGGTTGTGATAGGCTTTCGGTCACTAGTTTTGCTGCTGCGCTTAAGCCAAATGCTTTTGACGGATCAAATTACAAACGGTGGCATGATAGGATGATTCTCTGGTTAACTGCTATGAACATCATTCATGTTACGAATGGAAAGGCTGAACAGTTTACTCCTGAGGAGGAGCAAGCTTTCATGGCAGCCGATAACCTCTTTAGAGGCGCGATGGTCAGTGTTCTTGTAGAAAATTTAGTTGATTTCTATCTCACTACGACCTCTGGCAAGGAATTGTGGTATGCGCTTGAGACTAAATATGGTGTTTCTGATGCTGGGAGTGAACTGTATGTCATGGAACAGTTCTATGACTATAAGATGGTCGATGACCGTTCTATAGTGGAACAGTCTCATGAAATTTAGTCACTGGCAAAAGAACTCAAAGGTTTCAAGTGTGTGTTACCCGACAAGTTTGTGGCCGGGGGCATTATTGCCAAGCTGCCACCTACCTGGACGGATTTTGCCACTTCTCTAAAACATAAGTGAAAAGAGTTCAGCATCGCTGATCTTATTGGCTCTTTGGATGTTGAAGAGAAGGCGAGGGTAAAAGACACTCGTGGAAAGGGGGTTGTTGGGACTTCTAGTGCCAATGTAGTACAGAAGAATAACTCTAATAAATCCCACAACAAGAAGAAGAAGAATAAACAGGTGAACCCTACAAAGACTAAACAAATAACCACTTTTAAGAAGAAGATGAAGGGAAATTGCTTTGTTTGCGGCGATCCTGGTCATTTTGCCATTGAATGTGAGAACCGCAAGTGGAAGGGCAATAAAAAATCAGCAAATATGGTTATTGGCGAAATTGTAGGAACATCGAGGTATGGTAACATATTACCTACAGTTCTTTCAGTTTGTCATTCACCTGAGTGGTGGATTGATACCGATGATAATATCCATGTGTGTGTTGATATATCCTTGTTTTTATCTTATCAGGTCGGAGGGACTGTCTTCTTGTTGATGGGAAACGGGTCACATGCACGTGTTCTTGGAGTTGGTACGGTCAATCTGAAGCTTACTTCGGGAAAGACTGTGCGATTGAAGAACGTGCAACATGTTCCAACCATCAAAAAGAATTTAGTGAGCGACTCTCTACTTTGTACAGGTGGTTTTAAATTAGTCTTTGAATCCAATAAATGTGTACTGTCTAAGTATGGGAATTTTGTTGGTAAAGGTTATGAAAGCGGAGGTTTGTTCCGCTTATCCTTGTCAGAAGATTGTAATAACGTTGTGAACAATGTCATGAATATTGATGAGTCTAATGTTTGTCATTCACGACTTTGTCATAATAGTTTTGGTTGTATGGCACGGCTAGCAAATTTGAGTTTAATTCCAAAATTTACCTTAGTCAAAGGTTCTAAGTGCCATGTTTGTGTGGAATCAAAATAAACTCGCAAACCTCACAAGGTTGCAGAGGCGAGAGAATTGGCACCATTAGAACTAATTCATTCTGATTTGTGCGAAATGAATGGTGAATTGACAAAAGGTGGTAAAGATATTTCATGACCTTAATTGATGATTGTACTAGGTTCTGCTACATATATTTATTAAAATCAAAGGATGAAGCATTACATTATTTTAAAATCTATAAAGCTGAGGTAGAAAACCAACTTGAGAGAAAGATCAAACATATAAGGACTGATCGTGGTGGAGAATACTTTTCAAATTTATTCACTTTGTTCTGTGAGGAACACGGAATAATTCATGGGAGGACGCCTCCCTACTCACCTCAATCGAATGGGGTAGCCGAAAGAAAGAACCGTACTCTAACTGATCTGGTTAACGCTATGTTAGATACATCGGGACTTTCCAAGGAGTGGTGGGGTGAGACTATATTGACAGCATGTCATGTCCAGAATCGTGTTCCTATAAAGAATAAAGAGATCACTCCATTCGAGGAATGGGAAAAGAAAAGAGTAAATCTCTCATATTTGCGTACTTAGGGTTGTTTGGCAAAAGTGTGTCAATCAATAAAAAGCGTAAACTCGGTCCTCAAACTGTTGATTGTATTTTTATTGGTTATGCCTTCCACAACATTGGTTATAGATTTTTAATAATAAAATCTGGAGTACCCGACATGCATGTTGGTATAATTATGTTGTTCAGAGATGCTACATTTTTGAGGATATCTTTCCTATGCGAGAGGATCATTGTAGTACTAGTCAAAAATCTCGTATAAATGACGAGCCTACTGATATGATAGAACACAATGAACAAACTCTTATGGAAAATCTACGCGGTGACAATGAAATTTCTAAAAAGAGCAAGAGACAAAGGACTACAAAGTCCTTTGGTGATGATTTCATTGTGTACCTTATGGATGATACTCCTAGAACCATTGAAGAGGCATATTCATCTCTTAATGCGGACTACTAGAAGGAAGCAATCAAGAGTGAGATGGATTCAATTATGTGTAATGGAACGTGGGAGGTTGTTAGTAGACCTTATGGGTGTAAGTGGGTGTTCAAGAAAAAGCTTAGGCCTGATGGTACAATCGAAAAGTACAAGGCGAGGCTTGTAGGTAAGGGCTATAATCAGAAAGAAGGAGAAGATTTCTTTGACACTTACTCACCCGTTGCCTGGCGGACCACTATTCGAGTGCTGCTTTCTTTGGCAACCTCATATGGTCTTCTCGTTCATCAGATGTACGTTAAGACAGCTTTCCTAAATGGAGAGTTGGAGGAGGAGATCTATATGGATCAGCCAGATGGTTTTGCAGTAAAAGGTCAAGAAGGAATGGTGTGTAAATTATTGAAATCTTTGTATGGCCTGAAGCAAGCACCTAAGCAATGGCATGAGAAGTTTGACAAAACTCTCACGTCTATTGGTTTTGTTGTGAACGAAGCTGACAAATATGTGTACTATCGCTTTGGTGGGGGTGAAGGAGTAATATTATGCTTGTATATTGATGACATATTTATATTTGGGACAAGCCTTAATGTGATTAAGGAAGTTAAAGAGTTTTTGTCTGAAAACTTTGAGATGAAGGATTTGGGAGAGGCTGATGTTATCCTTAACATAAAACTAGTCAGAGAAGGTGATGGTGGGGTTAAACTTCTAGAATCCCATTATGTGGAAAAGGTTTTACGTCGCTTTGGTTATAGCGATTGTAAACCTGCTCCAACACCTTATGATGCTAGTATGATTTTGAAGAAAAATAAAAGGATAATGAGAGATCAATTGAGATACTCTCAAATCATTGGTTCCCTTATGTTTTTAGCTAGCGCTACGAGGCCTGACATCTCATTTGCCGCGAGCAAACTTAGCAGGTTTGTTTCAAACCCAAGAGATGATCATTGGTGGGCTCTTGAGAGAGTAATGCACTATCTAAAAGGCACAACAAACTATAAGATATACTATTCCGGAAACCCGAAGGTTCTAGAGGGTTATAATGATTCTAATTGGATCTCTGATGCTGATGAGATAAAAGCCACGAGCGGATATGTGTTCACGCTCGGAGGTGGCGCTGTTTCCTGAAAGTATTGCAAGCAGACCATCTTAACGAGGTCAACTATGGAAGCAGAATTAACAGCATTAGATACCGCCACAGTTGAAGCTGAGTGGCTTCGTGAACTCCTGATGGATCCGCCGATGGTTGAAAAACCGATACCGGCTATCTTAATGAACTGTGACAATGAGACTGTGATTACTAAAGTGAACAGTTCAAAGGACAACATGAAGTCATCTAGGCATGTAAAGAGGCGGTTAAAATCTATCAGAAAATTGAGAAACTCCGGAGTGATAGCCTTAGATTATATCCCAACGGCTGAAAATCTGGTAGATCAATTTACAAAGGGTCTTTCACGATCTGTGATTGACAATGCATCCAAGCAATTGGGCTTGAGACCCATTTAGTGAATCAAGCCATGGCGGCAACATATTTTATGTGATCGGAGATCCCGTGAATTAGGACAATGAAACAAGTCATGGCTGGCTGAGAGAAGAGAACCTTTGAATAAGGCTCATTCCTGTGAAAATGCATTTCTCTTCAAATTGTACGGTAGGTTGGCTTTTGACTTAATGTGATTCGTGTGGCTTAATTAAGCAAAGATGTTGTCCTACAGAACATCTTATAAGAATTACACCTATATGAGTTCGACTATTAGTCGTAGTCTATGAGATTTGGTTAGTCTCTAGATGCTCATGAAAGGCCTAGAGTATGACTTATATGCTCCAAACTGCGGGAATGCCTTAGCAGCCTAGTACCAGAAGACCTTCGGTAAAACTTGTCTGCACAAGACTGTCAATTCAAGGCATAGTCCATTGATCAGTTGTAGACAAAGTGTAGCCTTTGCTCTAGATGGATGTTCAACTTAACAGTCTCCATCGAAACTCTGGTATATCAAAACAGTAGTGGAATTGAGCGCATTTTGTGTGTCTCAAAATTGGTGGGGATTGTTGGAATAATTTGGGCAGGGCCCATTGATTTCCCAAATTAATCCTATTAATTTTAAGCCCCACATTAATGCTATGTGGCTAAACTATTTAGTCCCACATGGGTAGTTGAAGAGGATTCTGACCAACTTAAATAGGTGGACTATTCCTCTCTATCTGAGAAGTTGGAAAGAAGATAAGGGAGTGCCACACGCGCGCTGAGCCGTGCCGTGCGCGACGCGCACGCTTCACGCGCATTTTCGCGTGAGAAAATCGCGTGACTTGTGACTTGCGACGAACGGCGTGTGCGTGTGTGGAGAAATTGCTGCATCATTCTTATTGCGCCGAGTTAAATATTTTTTACCGTTTCTAAGAATTGAATCAATTCAATTATGACGATGAATTAAATATAGACGTTATTAGTAACCGACGTATTAAAATAGACGTTACTAATAACTGATGTATTAAAACAAAGAATTAATCTCGCGCAATAAAGCTGATTCAGTATGCCTCAGGCTATATAAGGCGCTCCTTATTCAACCTGAAAAACATACTTCACTACTATCGCTGTACACTCTGCATTCCCTTCGCAAGTCTCTGCGCGCACAGAACTTGCGAGAGCAGGCCTCCGAAACCTTGTCTAGCTGCGATATTTGCACGGATAGGCGGACAATCAAGTTTTTGGGAAGCGCAACTCTACGCGACTGTTCGCTTGTACGAACGACTACTTTCTGGTGAAATACATTCGTGGGACTTCACTGCTCCATTCTTCCTGCCTCAACTAACGATCGACTACTTCAAACAGCGCAACATGTCAATTGTTGGGAACGGCACCGCCGGTGCCTCCGGTACTGGTCCTGCCTCAGGGTACAACCTGACGCTCTCACGTTTATTTGTTGTGTTCTTTCTGTTCCTATACAGATTAAACGCGAACACGAACAATCCTTATAAAGTTATAATATTGCTCATTTTCAATTATATCATGATTTTCTTTATTGCTTTTAGAACTAAAATGTACCGTAAAATATCTAAATTTCTAAAATGAACATCGAGGGAAAAAGAAGGAAGAAAGGAAGACGACATGATATAAATATGGACGCCATGATTACTTCTCAGAGTGACAAAATTGGAGTTTGGAGCTAATCACTGCGTAATCTTGCTTCTGATATCTGGAGCAGGATTGCATAGTTGAGTCAAGAAATCAATGTACGCAGAATGGAAGAGACACTTTTGGTGGGTTTTATTGGGGTTTTTTTGCAGATACCGGAGTTGTTAATCTGCTCAAAAAGGATCAATCTTGATAGTCTGTGCCTACTTCTGATGGGCAAATGGTTCAAGTCCAAAAACAAAAAGCTTGAGCAAGCATACAACTGAATCTGTCCTGGAAATATACCAATGAAGAAAAAAAATACACGCAAACCAAATCCTTCCGAGCATAATGACAGAAATCAATCCCGAAAGTGACTGCAAAAGGCAGTTGACAAAGATCGAGCCATTTTTCTCTCAAGAAACCAAGAACACCTCTTGCCCTCACCTTGCAGCCTTCCTTCTCGGCAGGCTTCTTGAGCCCTATTAGCGATTTCACCCACTGCCGGACCCTCCCATCTGCCTCCTGCCTTGTCGCCACGAACAGCAAGCGGTAGAGGCTAGCAGCTGACGAACGAGGAAGAACCAAGAGGGTGGAGATGGACACGACTCGGAGACGCGAGGCACCCAACGCGGCAGCAGCCTTTGCCAAGGGCAAGACCAGAGACCACGAGCAGCTGGTATGGTAGCAGAGGGAGAGAGAAGATGTGCGCGTGCGCCGCTTTCCAGTGGGAGGCTGCGACGGAGCGCGTTGGGGAACGGAGGAGAAAGGCGCTCAGAATTTGAAAATAGAAATGGAGGGAAGCGGTTAAATAAATAAATAAAACACACTCACCTCAGGATTCAAATGTCAGGTGCAAACCAACCACACTCATCTTACTTCAAAAGTCTACTCTAAAAATATATCTCATCTATTTTTAGCACACTACAAAATTCTTTGTTTTTCAACACGTGCTACCCACTCGTTGTACTCTAAATCCGTACTTTATATCAATTAACATCAATTTTATAGTATAACATATTACTACGTTATGTTTTATATTATATCATATAACTACTTTATTTTACTAATATTACATATATTATTTAAAAATAACCTAATTCCTTTTTAATTTATTTTATACCTAGTTAAGTCTCGTTTTTTCTTCTTTTTTCTTTCTTTTTTATCCATTTTTCATTTATTCTGACTCTTTTTCCCTTTTCCTATTTTTTTTCTTTTTCCCTCTATGTTTCCCTTTACTTTCTTTCCTGTTTTTCTTCTATTTTTTCTTATTTCCCTCTGTTTTCTTTATTCTCCCTCTCTTTTTTCCGTTTTTCTCTTGTTGCTTTCTTTTCTTTTCTTCTTTTTTCCCCTTTTCTCTCCCTGTTTTCCTCCCCCCCTTTTTCCATCCTTTCCTAGCACAACAAACCTTCCCCACACATCGACCCATTCCCCACTCGTCGACCCATTCTTCTACAACCACCTCTAGCTCTATCTCCTCTTCCCCTCGTGCCCATAGCTCCTCGCTCGCCTTCTCATGGCATCCATCGTTGGCCTCCAAACCCACCTTTGTCCCTTTCTCATGGCACCGCTGCTCGTCTCCCGCCGCGTCCCGATTCGGAGCCCGCATCTCCTTGCCTGACTCTTCATGGCTGTAACACCCTCATTTCCGTCATCATGCATTGCATCCATTCTCATGTAGAGATCACTTAAAAAGGGAAGAGAAATAGGATAAAACCCTGACCGCACCTTAGAGATAAAACTTCTAGAAGAATTTTAGAGATAAAGTTTCTAGAAGAATTTTAGAGATAAAGCTTATAGAAGAAACTTGGGGATAAATCTTCTAGAAGAATCTTGGAGATAAAGCTTCTAGAAGAATATTGGAGATAAAGCTTCTAGAAGAATCTTGGAGATAAAACCTTAGAGAGAAAGCTTCTAGAAGAATCTTGGAGATAAACTTAGAGATAAAGCTTCTAGATGAACCTTAGAGATAGAGCTTAGATATAAAGTCTTGGAGATAAAACATGCTGCTGGCCGCACCTCTTAGGGATAGAGTCCTTCTGTAACACCCCAAAAACAAAAATATAGGGAAATCTGAAAATTTTCAAACAAGCCATGTAATCAAATTTCAAACATTGAAAAGAGAGCAAATTGAAAATCAAAGATTCAAAAACTTGAAAACATGCTAGGAAACTCACTGGAAATTCAAAGTTCAAATTTGAAAGAAGAGAAACAAACTGAAGTCAATGGAAAAAAATTGAATTCTTACTCAACATGTGGTGAAACCTAGCTCTTTTCCACAGCAGCCCAGCCCAATGCGGCACCTTGGATTCCCTCCTCACTCAATGACAAGCAGGGCCCACCTGTTAGCTCCTTCCTTTTCCTTCTTCTCGTTGCTTTATTTCTTCCACGGTCCCCTCTCTTCCTCTCTTTCCCCGCTCGGTCGCCAACCGAACGCAACCAAAAGCGGTGCTTTTCCAGCCGAAGCCCAGCTTTGTACCCCCGCCCCCCGAGCTCGCGTGCGCCGCACCACATAAGCGCCCCTAAAACCCTACCGCCTCCTTTGCTCCCCTCTCTCTCGCCACGGATGGGAGCCATGCCGCCGCGTCTACCCCTCCCCGGTGAGCGCCCCTCCACCCCAAAACCCTCCTCTCTCCCTCGATCAAGCAGGCTAACCCGACTAGCTGATGCGCAGGAACACCGGCGAGTTCTTCCCCGACGTCCTCGACGTGGAACACAGCTCGCGCGCCCACACCGACCAGTTCAAATGATATTTTCCCATCCCTCGCGTTGAATCGTCCTTTTTCCTTGATCTCTTCGAAACCTAACCGGATCGACGTCTTCACCTCGCTCGAGCACGCGTCCCCGACACGAAGAACTCGAGGAAACCGAACTCCCCGGCCAAACCCGACGAAGACCGAAGCCTCTCACCGATCCTCCACGTCTCTAGCACCTTCCACGCTACCCCGAGTCCTAACTAATCCCTAGGTATGATCTCCGGGCCCCTCTCCGTCGTTTGTGGTACCCAGCTAGAGTTAGGGTTGCACGTAGGCGTCGATCTAGGGCCTCCGACGACGTCTAGAGTCGGGGCTATGGCGCGCCGCCGCCGACCGGGAATCGCCCGAGTTGATCCCTGCCGTCCAATCTCGTGGGGACGGTTCAGATTAGAACCTACATACCGCTTCGGATTTTTAAAATCCGCACCGCTGGCGCCCGATCCAACGGTCCACGTTGAACGCGCTTGATTCCCGCGGCAAATTTTTGCATCCCGCCCCCTGGATTCTTCGAGATCTCTGCCAGACACCCTGAAGTTTGCAGAATAGACCCTCTACTCCATGGAAATCGTTGATTTCAGCGTAAAACTATAATTAGGCCCCTGCAGCTCCCTGATAATACATTTTAGGCATTAGTAAGCACTGAGAATTGTAGGTAGGACCCTAGAAATAGTGGAAATGATATTTCTAGGCCCCTGGACCCCCCCCCCCAAATTTGGCATTTTGTACCCTGTAACATTTTGTTTTAGCACAAAGGTCCCTGTACTAGTCTGTTCTAACATTCCAGCCTCTAGAAATCCCCTGTTTTGACATTTTAGCCCTATTATTTACTGAAATTATTAATACAGCCCCTGGATATTAGCAGAAACACCCCTGTAGTAAACTGTATTAAGGTTTTAGCATTTGGAATAACCTGAAACTTCACAAAAAACACCCTGAACCTTGCTGAAATTGCACCAAACACCCCTGAACTGTGCTAGATATTACTAAAATGCCCCTGAACCTGGCTGAAGCTTTATAAAACTCCCTGCTCATGCTGGAATTTCATTTTTAAACCTGAATTAGTGCTGAAATGATAAAGACACCCCACCACATATTGAAAATAACACTTAGGACCCTAAAATGGCAGCTTTTACCTGTACACTCACACAAATAAAACTTAGTATTAAAAGCGCATAGTAAAAACCATTCATGCATATTTAAAAATAACCTAGGCTTAAGGAATGTGCACTAGAGGATGAAGAAATGTGGAATTGCTTAGTTAATTACTAGGCTTGAGTGTTAGAGAGCTTTTACTTATTTGTTTCCTTGTTATTTTCTTTTCACCTGCGATGACACGGATTAAATTAGTCCCCGAGCCTACGTTCGACCTGCAAGCCCAAGACTTTGAAGATCAAGAGTTCGATCCGTGGACTGAGCAACGATATAATAAAATGGCAAGTGTCCTTGACCACTTTGCTCCTATTTAGGATTTTTAGTTAGTTTTGCATGCATTTTCTTAATATGAATCCCATGCTAGGAAGTTTACTAGATTTTCCATATTATTCCTTGTAGCCTGTGTAGGGATGGATTTGGATTTACTTTTTGTTGTTTATTACCATGCTTATCCCTGCTTAGTAGATGGGATGGGAGTATTACATTAATTCTATTATCATGATATTTGTGAGTACTGTTGTGGTGATATATGTATATGGAGTATAGTGGTAGGAATCTAGCAGGCTGGTTGGTACATGGTTGGTGCTGAGTGCACGAGACTCGGGTTTGTGGTTAGTTTCCTGCGTAGATTCTAAGGACCGGTTCGTGAGACTCGTCAACTAGCTTGTACAGTGCCGCCACAAGAACGGGTATGGGACATTGTGACCGATTAAGTTGTTCCTATCCTTCTTTGTGTACACCATAGAGAGTGTGAGTGGCGCAAGATGGGGCTTCTGCGGCATAGGTTTTAGAGTGTCGCAGCGTGAATCATTATTGGGTGTGCATGGGTTGGGTAGTGCAATGTAAAGGCCTTGTCGTGTACTCCTAGCCAAACACCATAGGGAGTGTGAGATGGCGGGAAGGAGTTTTTCTTTAGTCTCCGACGGGTGATGAAAACGTGACTTGTAGGTAAAGGGTACAAACTCTGCAGAGTAAAAACTGTCTAGACAATCATGCTCACTGTCAAAAGCGGACTGATAACTCTCTCATGATTAGCATGGGTCGAGATTGGTTGGTGGTTTTGGGATGGTGGTTTGGGATGAGGATACAGTTGGTTGTGGAGATACTTGGAGATTTGGTTGGGATTGTTGGGATATTCACCTAGTAAATAGGATGATTAATAAGACTAAGGATAGGATGCTTAGTGCATGAGCCGTGTTTTAGCCTTCCTTAATTCTTTCCCCATCATGCATAACTTTCCCACACTTGTTGAGTACTCTATGTACTCAGACGTTTTCTTTTTTCCTTTATTATAAATGTTGCTCAGTGAAAAGAACATCGATTGAAGACGGTGTGAATAAGGTCACGTAGCTGCCAGTCGATTTGCCTGTGGATGACCCTATAAACTTCTCCTATTCCGCTGTAATTCCGAAGCTTATTTAAGGTATATATGTTGTTTAAATTCGATATAGAACTGTTTACCACTATTTGTCCTACATGTATGAATAAACCGGTCCTCGCATACATGTTGATTGCGGCTGCTTTCAGATTTTGTGCTATGGTCACTGGGATTGGTTTTGGGACTGGATTTGGTCAGGAATATGAGATTGGATTCGGTTATATGAATATGTGTTGATCATGAGTATTTATGAATATGAGATGAACATGAGAAAGAGTATTGGCTGGTTGAGACTTGATTAATGATGAATTATGATGGAGGCATGATGATTTATTTGGTTATATCAGGATTTAACTCACCTAGAGATAGTTGTTGTTTTTATCATGTTTATGAAATAAAACTCGCTTGGTGCAATGAACCCATTTATTTCCTACCTTGTTTGAAGCTACATGTCATACTTTCCCGCACTTGCTGAGCACGACATGTACTCACCCTTGTATTCCCACATATAAATCAGCTACAGGAGAAGAATACTTCGAAGAGCAGGTGGAGTACTAGACATGCGCACTATCATCAACATGCCTGTGGAGTCGGAGTGGAGCCCCATCGTCTTTAGTTATTTTCCGCTGTCGTTAGATTCTTCTGCTGTAGAATAAGTTAGATATTCATGATTGAGTCATTGAGTTATTGTAATAAGGTACTTAAACATTACTTGTATGTGATTATATTCTGAAATTCAGTTTGTGAAGTACGTGTGTATGTGTGATGAACATTCTGGGCACACATACGCATTCACTTGGTTCATTTTTGAAACCGGGTGTCACAAATTGGCATGAGAGACATGTTGAACGTAGGACGCAAACCTAGGTAGCATGGACACTCTAAAACAAATAGGAACACCCCTCTAAACTGCTATTTTTCGAAATTTGCTTGCTGCTGCATTTTACTTGTCAACTCAGCCACCACAGAGTGCTATTTTCAGCCCCTCTTTCTTCTTTTCTTGTGTAAAGCCACACTTTCTGTTTTCTTGCTTCATAGCTTCTAAAATTTTGGAGTTATTTCCTTATTCTGTAAAGTTTCTCATGTCTTATTTATATATGCCGATCACTAGGAGCACAACATGCATGAGAACTCGTCCATCACCCCTCAGGAGTGCACTTAACCCCATCGTGGTGTCCGATGGACCATATTGAGAGGAGGTGAACATGGAACATCATGATGAAGATGAAGTCAGTAGCTCTATGTATGAGGAAGAGTGTCCGGAAGTGGTGGAACCAATCAAATACGACATGGAAGACGATCCACAAGAAGAACAACATTGATACAGACCTCAGGAGGAATTTCACACGGGCTTACACCCAGCGGAGCCTCATGAAGCTACGTCGAAAGAAGATGAATCCGAAGAGGAGCAACCCCCTGCTGAGGCTGAGAATGAAGATGATGAACGGGTCATCCGTTCTGTTCAGGAATTTTGGTCCAACGGGATGGAGGGAGGACACATAACCAGAGAGCTGAGAGAGTTCCTTGATTACTGCAGCTTATTCCCAGAGTACCTCCTCAAAAAAGTCCCTCGTCTCGGACATGAAGAGTGGAAGGCTGAAGTAACCATCCTATCTAACGGTAGGGTTGTCACCCGGCACTTCGCACCCACATGGAGAGCTACAAGGGCAGAAGCTATTGATGATGCTACATGGGATGCACTCACGGATTGTGCTACGCTTTCCGTGGGCAGCTTGAGAACACTACCTTTGAGCTGCACCTGTATCAGAAGAGTGGTACAAGGGATATCATTGGACCCCATGGAGGAGCTCTTTCCAACCCACAAGCTGCTGACAAGTCCTAGAGAATGCTCGTGAAGTTAGGAAACCGCTATGCAGGCGCACAAGAAGAGATCCGCTACCTCTGCAAGAAGCTGTACTTTATGGAAAAACAAGAGGAGACTCGTGCCAATGTGGGAACAAATGGAGCACCAGCATTATCTACCCCTACATGGATTGTCGACTCACCATGGCGTGCACCCATGTATGGACCACCCCCATCACACGACGAGAACAACACCATTTCTCACGATTAAGTTTAGGTTACCTATTGAATAAAGTTGTAATAAGAACACTTAGATCGTAATAGGCTGAAATAAGAATGGTGTGTTGAACTTTTATGATGATTGCTTGTGTTTGTGTGCTTGGTGTGAGTTGTGGGACGCTTAGGCGAATGTCCACATCCACACATAGTAGAGAGATGTGAGATGCTTCGGCACTTGTTCACATCCTCATATAGGCTGAAATTAATAAAAGAAGTTGCTTAGTTCATACACCTTGATGCATATAGTTGGGAAATCACTTCTTTCAATTCTGAATTCTATTACGAGAGTAAGCATTAAAATAAGAAGGGTAGACTTTCTTGCCAACCTTATTATTTTGGATTCCCAAGGGATTGATATAATACTTGGAATAGACTGGTTAAGCAAATACAACGAAGTGATTTAATGTGCTAAGAGGACTGTGCAGTTGACGAGTGAGCACAATACTCGTATCGAGTTGAGGCAGCCCAACCTGCAACCGAGAAGGAAGTGCTGAACCACATCGAAGAAGTGAAGTTGGAAAGCATTCCGATGGTTCAAGAATATTCAGATGTGTTTCCGGAACAACTACCAGGATGCCTGCTAATGAATTAGTGGAGCTCAAGAAGCAAATTCAGGAGTAGCTAGATAAGGGTTTTATACGCCCAAGCTCATCACCTTGGGGGAGCCCCCGTGCTCTTCGTAGACAAGAAAGATGGAACCCAAAGGATGTGTGTGGACTATAGGTCTCTCAACGAGATGACAATCAAGAATAAATACCCGCAGCCCCGCATAGAGGACTTATTCGATCAAATGAAAGACACCCAATATTTTCTCTAAGATTGATCTTCGGTCGGGATACTTCCAGTTGAAGATTAAACCCTCTGACATACCCAATATGGCTTTTTGAACACGGTATGGTTCGTACAAGTATACCGTCATGTCATTTGGGTTGACTAATGCGCCCGCGTATTTTATGTACCTCATGAATAAGGTCTTCATGGAGTACTTCAACAAGTTCGTCGTGGTTTTCATCGACGACAACATGCTGTATTCAAAAAGCGAGGAAGAACACAAAGAACACTTGAGATTGACATTGCAGAAACTGCAAGAGCATCAATTGTATGCCAAGTTCGACAAGTGTCAATCATTCTTAGGCCACATCATCTCCAAAGAAGGAATATCGGTTGATCCTGGAAAAGTGAGGGATGTTTTGAAGTGAAACCAACCGCAGAATGTGAGGGACACCCAGAGTTTCCTTGGGATGGCTGGATATTACCACCAGTTCATCAAGGATTTCTCCAAAATAGCGAAGCCTATGACTGAATTGCTGATAAAAGAGAAAGCATTTCGGTGGACACAAGCGTGTCAAGACAACTTTGAGGAGTTAAAGAAGAGATTGACAACAACACCGGTATTGGTGTTGCCGGACATGAGCAAGAGCTTCGATATATATTATGACGCCTCAAGGAAAGGACTTGGATGTGTCCTTATGCAAGAAGGCCAAGTGGTAGCCTATGCATCGAAACAACTAAAGAAACATGAGCTGAATTACCCTACGCATGATCTAGAACTCACAGCAGTGGCACATGCCTTGAAGATTTGGAGGCATTACACCCTTGGTCACCGATGTGAGATCTATACGGATCACAAAAGCCTCAAGTATATATTCACGCAAACGGATCTAAATTTGAGGCAACGTCGATGGTTGGAACTCATCAAGAATTATGATGTAGGAATCAACTATCACCCAGGAAATCTAATGTAGTAGCCGATGCGTTGAGCCGAAAAGAAGCATGTCACCAACTCACAGTTCAGGAGTTGCCACCCCGAGCTACGTAAGGAGTTTGAATGGTTACATCTCGGGTTGTTAAATGAGATGGAGGTGATAGATCTAAACTCAATGCTGGAACAAGAGATACGAGATGGCCAAGCAACGGATGAGGAGATAATGGAAACCAAGGAAAGAATCCGAAAAGGGATAGAGAAGGATTTCAAGGAAGACGAGAACAGCACGCTTTGGTTAGGGAAAAGGATTTGTGTGCCTAACGTGAAGCACATCCGCGACGCGATACTAAAGGAGGCACATGACTCGCCTTATTCCATACATCCCGGCTGTACAAAGATGTATAAGGACCTGAAAACTTGCTATTGGTGGGATGGCATGAAAAGGGACATCGCTGAATATGTTGTCCTACGCGACCCGTGCCAACGAGTGAAAGCCAAGCATCAGAGACCCGCTGGACTATTGCAGCCGTTGAAAGTACCCGAGTGGAAGTGGAAAGAAATCGGTATGGATTTCATAGTCGGATTGCCACGTACTCAGTCCGGCTACAACTCTATTTGGGTTATCATGGACCGATTGACGAAATCAACCCACTTCATTCCTGTTAGGGCCAAGTACACTGGGCACAATTAGCCGAGCTGTATATGGAGCAAATAGTATGCCGCCGTGGAGTTCCGAAGAGGATAGATTCAGATCGAGGTTCTTAATTTATGTCTAGGTTCTCGAAGAAGCTGCATGAAGCCATGGGTACACGTTTGAATTTTAGCTCCGTGTATCACCCAGAAACCGACGGGCAAACTGAGAGAACAAATCAGATATTGGAAGATATGTTGAGAGCTTGCACCTTGAAACATGGGCGTAGATTGGACAAGAGCTTGTCGTATGCTGAGTTCTCATACAACAACTGTTACCAAGCCAGCCTGAAGATGTCACCTTTTGAGGCACTATATGGTAGACGGTGTAGAACACCCCTATTATGGAATGAGACGGGAGAAAACCAATATTTTGGACCCGAATTGTTACAGGACGCCGAGAAGCAAGTCCAAACAATAACTAAAAACTTGAAGGCCGCTCAGTCACGTCAAAAAGGCTATGCGGACAATAGGCGAAGGAATATAACCTTCAAAGTCGGAGACTTCCTGTATCTAAAGGTGTCGCCTATCTGAGGCCAACGACGGTTCAACGTCAAAGGCATGCTAGCACCTCGCTACATCGGGCCATTCAAGATTTTGGGCAAGCGAGGAGAGGTAGGGCAAGGAGAGGTAGCATATCAACTAGAGCTGCCAACATACCTCTCGTATGTGCACGACGTATTTCATGTACCCTAGCTCAAGAAGTGCCTAAGAGTCGCGGAAGAACAAGTATCAATGGATGAGTTAGAACTCGAGGAGGATCCGACCTACGTGGAACACCCCATCAAAATCCTGGATACAAAGGAAAGAGTCATGAGGAACAAGGTAACCCGTTGGTGCAAAGTACAATGGAGCCATCACACGGAAGCCGAAGCTACATGGGAACGTGAAGAAGACCTCAAGATAAAATTTCCACATCTTTTCTCCACTCTATCGAATCTCAAGGGCGAGATTCATGTTAAGGGGGTGTAGGTTTGTAATACCCTCAGTTCTATTATCATGCATTACATCCATTCTCATGTAGAGATCACTTAAAAAGGGAAGAGAAATGGGGTAGAACCTTGGCCGCAACTTAGAGATAAAACTTCTAGAAGAATTTTAGAGATAAAGCTTCTAGAAGAATTTTAGAGATAAAGCTTCTAGAAGAAACTTGGGGATAAAGCTTCTAGAAGAATCTTGGAGATAAAGCTTCTAGAAGAATCTTGGAGATAAAACTTCTAGAAGAATCTTGGAGATAAACCCTAGAGATAAAGCTTCTAGAAGAATCTTGGAGATAAACCTTCTAGATGAACCTTAGAGATAGAGCTTCTAGATAAGCTTAGAGATAGAGCTTAGAGATAAAGTCTTGGAGATAAAACACCCTGCTGGCCGCACCTCTTAGGGATAGAGTCCTTATCCTCCTCCAAACTGAGTAGGAGATTACATCTCTTGGAGATAGAGTCCTCCTCCTCCAAACTGAGTAGGAGATCTTCCCCCTTATAAATACCGCCTTCCCTGGTCGCCACCCCTGCCAAAACAAGCATGTCGCCCCCTGCTGCCAAGCCCTGGTCGCCACCCCTTTGCTTCTCCCTCGACCGCCATCGAAGCTCTTCCCCGCCTCGCCGTCGCCGGAGAAGAAGCCCCCTGCTGCCTTGTCCTGGCCGCAGCCCTATTCTTTCCCAAGAAAAAAACTCCAGCTGCTGCCATTGCAAGGAGAAGGCCAGCCGTAAGGAGGAGAGGAGGAAGAAGAGAGATAAGTCCCCATCATCCCTCTTACTACGTCGCTGTTGTTGCTACACACCCATTTTTCTCCACCCCCTGCGAGCAGGCATTTCTGCACATGGGTAGATCACGTTCCGGTTAAGTTTTGATGGTGGAATTGATCTACAACTTGAGTTGAGATCATAACCATGTCCACACTTAATTCCAGCAGCTTCATTCATCGTAAAACCCCATGAAAGCTCACTACAACTTGCAAGAACACGTGCAAACTGATTACTATAAGTTGCACTATAGGATTTGCATATATCTACCTCATTGCATCTTGAGTAAAGTTTGTGCATGGCATTTGATTGTTGTACTATTTATATGTACGTGGTCGTGAGTAGAAGGACACACTCAAGAGGCCGTCTACGAGAAACTACAACGCCAAGATTTCGAGACGCTTGAGCAACACGAACCGCGGGAGCAAGGCAAGTGCCCCTTGACCATATTGAACCTATGTTTTCAAACTGTTTTGCTTGTGAAAACTGCATCCTTGTGTCAACATGATGGGAAACCCTTTATTAGGAGTATACTAGCTTTGTTAGCCATCCTTATCGCCGGGAAACTTGTTGAGTCGGGTATGGTCGTTTTCTCTTTTGCTTCGTTTAAATTACGAGATTTGGGAAAACTAAAATAATCTTGTTAGCTACTGCACTCATAAAGATTAAAAATGGTGACAACTTGATGACGTTAATGAGCATGGAATCGGGGAGATCTAGGCAAGTTTGGTTCGTGGATTCGGCTGAATAAGATGGTGGTTTGCTTGCCGTAGATCTGAGGATCGGTTCATGCGAGAACATGCCAGGAAAACAGTGCCACCACATGGCCAAATATGGGTGCGGCTTAGCTTACTAATTAGGTGAGTAGCTAGCTTGTTATGGATCATTCGATGGCGCGGGAATTGAGAGTCGAGGAGGACTGCCCTGGGAATTGCACGGCACACGAGGGGGCCCGTGGGTGGGGGAATGGAGATTCGAGCCTGCCGGTGAAACCACAGTGGATCCGTACATTCTAGTAGCCCCTTTGTAAAGGCTATTTTGTGATATCTTGGCCATACACTGACGGTTGTGTAGTGACAGACTGGAGGTTTTCTCTAGTCACCGACGGGTGATGAAATCACGAACTTGTGGGTAATGTGGTGTCATCTATGAGAAGTGTAAACTATCATGATAGTAGTGCTTCCGGTTACAAGCACCTGGTCAACTTCCATGATTAGAGGCAAAACTTGGGATGGTTATTCGGGTATGGTTGTGATATGGTCACTAGGATTGGTTTTGGAACTGGTTTTGGTCATGAATATGAGATTGGATTCAGTTATATGAATATATGTTGATCATGAGTATTTATGAATATGAGATGTACATGAGAAAGAGTACTGGCTGGTTGAGACTTGATTAATGATGAATTATGATGAAGGGATGATGATTTACTTGGTTATGTTAGGATTTAACTCACCTAGAGATAGTTGCTGTTTTTACCATGTTTGTGAAATAAAACTTTCTTGCTGTAATGAACCCATTTATTTCCTACCTTGTTTGAAGCTACATGTCATACTTTCCCGCACTTGCTAAGTATGACATGTACTCACCCTTGAATTTCCACATATAAATCAGCTACAAGAGAAGAATACTTTGAAGAGCAGGTAGAGTACTAGGCATGCGTACTACTGTCAACATGCTTGTGGAGTCGGAGTGGAGCCCCATCGTCTTTAGTTATTTTCCGCTACTGTTAGAGTCTTCCACTGCAGAATAAGTTAGCCATTCATGATTGAGTCATTGAGTTATTGTAATAAGGTACTTAAACACTATTTGTACGTGGTTATATTCTGAAATTCAGTTTGTGAAGTACGTGTGTATGTGTGATGAACATTCTGGGCATACATACGCATTCACTTGGTTCATTTTCTGAACCGGGTGTCACAATGGCGCCTGCCGCCCGCCTTCAATCCCCTTCCCCTCACGATACCGTCAGCCTCTAACCACGTCCCTAGCCGCAGCTCAATTCAGCGCAGCCGCTCCTCGCCCGCCTCATCATGGTGCCTGTCACCGACCTCCTCGTTCTCATCCTATCCCCTTACCCTTGCGCCGCAGCCCGCCTCCTCCCTCGTACCGAGCCACAGTCTGATTTGGCGCTTGTAGATCCATGCCTTATGGCGTCTGTCGGTACCCTGCAGGCCGGGTACCCCCACGTGGGGGGTTGAAGACAGTCAGGGTCTCGCGCCACTGACGAGGCGGGCCCAAGCACAACCACGTGCCCTTGGCCCCGGACCTGGCCTCCCCGCTAAGGTAAGGTCTGGCGCTGCCATGTGTGCCCAGGTTCTGGGTTGGACCTCCTCGTTGAGGAGGGCTTCGGAACGGCCACATGCCCTTGCCCCTGGACCTGGCCTCCCCGCTGAGGCAAGGTCGACGCTACCACGTGTGCCCAGGCTCCGGGCCAGACCTCCCCGCTGAGGAGGGCTCCAGAGCCGCCACGTTCCCTTGGCCCCCGACCTGACCTCCTCGTTGAGGCATGGTCCAACGCTGCATTGTGTGCCAAGGCTCCAGGCCTGCCCCCCGATTGATGAGGGCTCCGGAGCTGCCACGTGTCCTTGGCCCCGGTCCTGGCCTCCCCGTTGAGGCAAGGTCCGACGCTACCACGTGTGCCCAGGCTCCGGGCCGAACCTCCCTGCTGAGGAGGGCTCTAGAGCCGCCATGTGCCCTTGGCCCCAGACCTCGCCTCCCCGCTGAGGCATGGTCAGACACTGCCACATGTGCCAAGGCTCCGGGCCTGGCCCCCCGACTGAGGAGGGCTCCGGAGCCACCACGTGTCCTTAACCCCGGACCTGGCCTCCCCGCTGAGGCAAGGTACGGTGCTGCCACGTGTGCCCAGGCTCCGGTCCTGACCTCCCTACTGAGGAGGGCTCCGGAGCCGCCACGTGCCCTTGGCCTCGGACCTGGCCTGCCCGCTGAGGCAAGGTCTAGAGCTGCCACGTGTCCCCAAGCTCCGGGCCTGACCTCCAGGCGGAGGAGGGCTCCGGAGCTGCCACGTGTCCCACGACTAGTGGTCGGCCATAAGGCTCTGGAGTTAAGTAAGACGTGCACCATCCAGTCGAGCATTCAAGACTCGCGCCTTCCCAAGAAGCATGGCACAGGGCGCACGCCTCTGCCCCCTCCCGTCTGTCATTACGATGACAAGACAAGGTGACCAGGCGTGACAGCGACACAGTGCCGCCAGGAGACCGAGAGGACACGGCTACAAGATGTCAACTTCATCATCACCTGCTACCCAGCCAGAGACGTACGGCACGTCAGGTGGCATGCCTTAACTCCACCGACAACGACATCACATGTAGCTATAAATACCCTAGATCGTGTATAGGGTACGGACAGCCGCGGGGCCACCTGTCGGGCCCCGGACCACAATGTAACTACCCCGGCCTTGAGCTATAAAAGGATCGAGGCAGCCTCCGGGCAAAGGGTTCGCAACCCAGCCAACTCACTCACTCACACGCGCAAGCAATACAACACAACACCCCCGTGGACGTAGGGTTTTACGCTCCGGCGGCCCGAACCACGTAAATCTCCGTGTTTATCGTGTTCATCAGCCTTGATCGATCTAGCGACATTAGCCCCTCCAAACAACGAACCTCCGCGGACTGCCCCAGTAGCGGTTCCGGGGGAAGTGTCGTAGCTCACACTTCGACAGCGTCCATCGCCAGCGAAGTGCCGACCTCCTCGTCCACAGCTCCTTTCTTTGCCTTCCTTAGACGCACTCAAAGATCAACCGTTGGTAGGCAGGTTCATCCCGTGTTCCCTCTTTGAGACATATTTATGTAACGTGTGTTATCTCCGAGGCTGAAAATCACGCGTAATGCAACCACTCCAGGGTGGCATGCTGCAGGGATTACTGCTAGTTGGTGGGAGCTGTCTCGAACTCGGTGTGTTTGGTTTGGAGATAAATTGGGATGGGTTGGATCTATCCCCGTTTTTAGAGATGTGATGATTCCATTTTTATATTTGTTTGGAGGGATGGAACGAACCCTGTTTTTTGTTTGATTCGAGGGATATTAAGGGATGGAATGATCCTTTCTCCTGTTTGAATACAGGGATGGGGCAGAGACATCTGGATATGATTATCCACTCATGAGTTTAGTGAGGTTTGATACAAAATAATATTATCATAATATTAGTTAACAACCTTTAACTCAAAAATCTCTCACTAACCATTTTACAATGAAATTCAACTTGTATATTAGAGGTAGGATGAACTCATCCCACCGATTTCAAGTGGATCACGCTGTCCCGGATATTGGAGGAATATTCCCTAGCAGGTTTGTCCAATCCAAGTACACCCCCGAATCAGACAACAGAAAAACAGGAACCGACCCGTCCCGTTCCACCATATCCTTAACACCAAACGCACACTAGGGGACAGTGACAGCTGTAACCCCCATTACTACGATTGGTTAATCGCTAATCACGCGCTCAAACTCAGTGGACTTTCAAATTCCACGTAACACAAGTAGCAACTGCAAATTTATTATGCTTCTCAAGACGTAAACATTTGATACGTTTGGGGTTCCGAAGCAGCACGTCAAGAAATAGGGATGGCAACGGGTGGGGTTCGGGTCGGGTATTGCAAAAACCCGACCCGACAGAAAATATGCACGGGTAAAATTTCCTACCCGAACCCGCGGGTAAAAAATGATACCCGAACCCGAACCCGGCGGGTTTCGGGCGGGTTTCGGGTACCCGTCGGGTATGAGAGTAAAATCAATAGATATGCAATTTTTGAACAGCTGAATGGAGATATTTGATGAACAGATCAATATTTACATATAACAATTTTAGAATACAGAAAAACTCAATAGAAAAGTATTACAAGTATATTACATAAGACCACAAGACAATTAAATTACAATAAGACCACAAGTCCACAATCATGAACAGCTAGAATTCATATTCGTTTTTTGACCCATTTAAGAATTCGGGTACCCGACGGGTACCCGCAGGTAAAAGACAAAACCCGTACCCGTATCCGCAAAATGACGGATCAGGTACGGGTTGTACCCACGGATAAAAATCTGTACCCGTACCCGCAAAATGACGGGTCAGGTACGGGTTGTACCCGCGGGCAAAAATCTGTACCCGTACCCGTACCTGTCAGGTGCAATACCTGCCGGGTACCCGAACCCGCGGGTACAATTGCCATCCCTATCAAGAAAGGTTCCTATGCAATTTTTTTTTGTTTGCCGTTCAGCTCAGCATGCCATTTCATATCGGCATCGGATTCTCTTTTGGACTGAGTTTTTTTTCCTGCATGTATTTTTTTTTCTCGTGTTGCGCTGCATCTGAACCCGCGCCGCCAGCAGGGGAAGAACAGAGGCTTGCAATTTTACGTGCTCACTCTGCTGTTTGTTTTTGGGTTCGTGGGAAAGCCCTGCGACTGCGAGTGTTTGGGAGAGAGAGAAAAGATGGCTGGATTCGCGGTCCATGGTTCTAAGAGGACTGTGGCGACACCGGCAACTTTTCTGGGGCGCTTTGTGCAGTGTGTTTGCGTATGCCTGGCTCTGCTGCTGTTAGTGCAAAAGTTTTGGACCAGTGAGTGAGTGAGGTTTTGGTTGGACCAACGAACGGGTCAAATAATTTATTTCTCATTTCTGGTTTGTTTGTACACGTCATGTGATGGCCGATATGGCCTGCTTGAGCTTGACTGTATGTGCCTGTCAAGTGCACCACAATATCAGGGTGCATGGATAGGGTTGGGGTATTGATGTAGGTATAACAGAAGTGTGGATATTGTACATTGCACACAAAACGGAGACAATCAAAGCCTTCGAAAAAAAAAGAGAACAACCAAAGTAGGGTCACCTTTGTTGTCATTTGTCAACAGTAGGATTCAAAAGAAACTGCGGTTGACGTTAAGGGCCCCGTTCAGTTTATTTTGTAAGTTTCCGTATTTTTTGAATATAGCTTTGTAAAATACAAATGGCATGTTAGAGCAGTGGTCAAGACTTGCCATAACGAAACGAAATGCTCCTACCAGTTTTGGAATGAGGGGAGTATATCTTATCTTAGGCGCACACAGGAGATATTTCATGAAGGGTGACCCAAAAAATAGCCAACTCCAACAAATTTATGTGGTAAGCCAACCACTCCACAAATTTGAAGGAGGATGTTGATGGTCATGAGGCGTTTTTATAGTATAAGAATAGAGTGCACATTCTCCTTGCATATGAAGCTCCATCATCCAAGACCATCCACTAGTATCGATTTGAAATGAAAAGGTTCACAAGGGTAAGATTTATTCTGTCCATATCTTTTTTTAATTGAAATGATAGGTGTGCTGCCCTTATATTATAGAAGGAATGAAAGGAGTTTATAAAATTAAAATTGACCTTGTAACATGTAGCTTGTGCTGCCTAGAAATGAAAAATATTTAAAAAAGTGAAACCATGACAGGCCCAAACAGCTAGACACTGAAAGACAAAACAATAGAGCTAAGCCGATCAGGAGAGAGAGAGTAGCTAAGCGTATGTTTGCTCAACGACCCCATTTCTCCACTCCAAGTGATAGTAATCAATTTCTTCCTTTACAAATAATGTTACCTGCAAATACCCTTTTCTAATTTCTTGGAAGATCCTTTTGTTTCTTCCTCTCCATACATCCCACCAAGTATACAACAATATCCCTGCTAATCTTCTTCTGACTCTTTTCTACAATTGCTCCTGCTGCTTCCAACCAGGCTGCCATCCCCATAGTTTATTACCTGTCTGGCGAACACATTGGATCGACAGGTGTGTTGTTGTTTCAGTTTCTTGAAGACATAAGGGACCTATGACATTATTGTCCCATTCTTTTTTTCCCAAGATTATCTATATTTAGCACCTTCTCATGCATGCATCAATATTCAGACAAACTTGATTACTTTTGACTCATCTTGGGCTCTCTCCACAAAATTGCTGTATTGAAGGACCAAACAACTCCTATAAATTGAGCTTTGTATGCAGATTTTAATCGTGTACTCGCCATTGGTTGCCTATTTCCATTTTATAGTCTTTTACGCCTTCATTTCGTGTTACTCCACTTAGTAAGTGCCATAGTTCAACGAAGAATTATGTGATGTTTTCTGTTGGTTCTCCGCTTAAGGGCTCTTATTCAGTTTATATTTCACAACTCTTTTGGTTATAGTTCGATTTTTGAATTTCACCAGTACAAATAAATTTGATGCTTTATGTTTTAACACAGTGTTGCCTATCCATTTATCATGCCAAATAAAATTTATTTTCTATCTCCGATCACAACTTTTGTTGATGCCACGAATAGAGCTTTGTTTATCTTTTGCATGCCCATCCATGGCTTGTTCTCCTAAACCAAGAGTACCATAACTATCTTTATCATAGTTTTGTCTATAAACCACGCATGTTTTGAGTCGTCTTACTCTAAACTCAATAACCACATATAGACAGGACCGGTGCAATCGAAGGTGATAAGGGTTAAATATGTTTGTTTTATGACAAAGAAGATTAGCACGCGTCGTGCTGTTCCCTTCAAAAAGAAAGTATGCTTCGATATTTTTTGCATTTATAACCACTACAGGAAACCCGATCATTTGCGATGGCTAGAATTATTTGCGACGGCGTCCCGTCGCAAATAAATTAAATTGCGACGGCTAATCCTAGCCCGTCGGAAATACATGAGCCGTCACAAATAGTACCCTATTTGCAACGGCTACTACTGTAGCCGTCACAAATAGCATTAATTTGCGATGGCCGGACCTGTGGCCATCGTAAATTAAGCAACCGTCGCAATTAAAAACTTATTTACGACGGCCCAAGGAAATGCCGTCGCAATTAAGGAAGCCGTCGCAAATGACCCCGATATAGTCGACCGGGCACCTTCCGGTTCACACCACTGTCGCCGCCGCCGCACCGTGCCGCGCCGCCGCCTCCCGCGCCCGTGCCGCCCGCCGCCCTGCTCCATCGGCCGCCCGCTGCCGGCGCGCCTCCATCGGCCGCCCGCCGCGCCCCACTCGGCTCCATCGGCCGCCGGCGCGCCTCCCTCGCCCGCCGCCCCCGCTCGGCTCCCTCGGCCGCCGGCCGGGCCCCACCACGCCACCGCCTGCTGGCCACCTCCCGTCGGCTGCCGCCCGGCTCTCGCAGCCCGCATACGGCCGCCCCGCCCTCCAATTTTCGGCCCGAAGCCCGCTGCCGCGCCCCGCCGCTCCCGCCGCCTCTCGCTGCCGCGCCGCGCACGCCACCTCCCACAGCCTCCCGCCGCGCCCGCCGCCGTCGCCGTCTCCCGTCGTGCATGTTTCCTCCTGCAGCTTCCCGTCGCCGTCGCCTCCCTGCTCCGGCGCCCGGCCACCCGCCGCCTCCCTGCTCCGGCGCCCGGCCGCCCCCTGCCTCCCGGCTTCCGCGCCCGGCCGCCCCCACCTCCCGCCTCCAGCACCCGACGCCTCTCGGTAACCCATGTTCATGCATTTTTTAATTTTTTTCTTGTTGTTAGTTAGATTTAGTTACAGTAGAGTTAATTGAATACTGTTTTAGAGTAATTTGTAATTAATTTGGCAATTAAATTGTTTTTTTGTAGTTAGTTTATAGTTTTGTAGTTGTAGTTTAAGTTGACAATTAACTAGGGTGTTTATAGTTTAAGTTGGTGATTAGTTTGATTTGCGGCAAAAGGCGGCACGGCGTGGCGCGGCGGGCCGGTCGTCCCGAGTTAATTGCGACGACCGGCCCGCTGCGCGCGCCTCCCACCACACGCGCCTCCTCGCCTCCTCCCTCTCGTTGCCCCCGCCTCCCGCCGCCCCCGCCTCCCGCCACCGCGCCCCGCCTCCCCCGCCTCCCGCCGCTGCGCCCCGCCGCGCCCTCCCGCCACCGCCGGGCCGCCTTCCGCCGTGCGCGCCTCCCGCCTCTCGCCTCCTCCCTCCCGCCGAACCCGCCTCCCGCCTCCCGTCGCCGCGCCCCGCCGCCTCCCGTCGCCGCGCCCCGCCGCCCCTGCCTTCCGCCACCGCGCCCCGCCTCCCCCGCCTCCTGCCTCCGCCGCTGCGCCCCGCCGCGCTTACCTCCCGTCGCCGCCACGCCCACCGCCATCGCCGCCTCTCGATAATCTCCTCCATGTACATGCATTTGGTAATTAGATTGTTTTTAATAGTTAGTTAGGTAATTAGGGTGTTTATAGTTTAATTTGGTAATTAGATTGATTTGTGATGACCAGACTTAGTGCAGTCGCAAATTAAATAATCGTCAAAATAAAGTCCTATTTGCGACAGCCAAAGAAAAAGCCGTCGCAAGTAAAATAAATTGTGACGGCCAAAGAAAAAGCCGTCGCAAGTAAAATAAATTGCGATGGCCAACCCTAAACGGGATATACCCGGCCCCGACTCACACACCCCGAGGCCGCTCACGACTACGTGGCGGCAGCCCCGGTGAGCGGTAACCGTCGCAAATAAAGTTTCTAAGCCATAATTGGTGATGGTAACCGTCGTTCGTCCCCAATATGTCATTATTTACGACAAGCTACCGTGCGTGGATGGCGGGCCCCGACAGATGGTTTTCTCCCATTCATTCCTCCTCTTTCGTTATTTCCTCGCTTCCTCCCGTTCATTCCTCCTCCCTTGTTGTTGGACAGTTGACCCCAAAGCTTGAAGAACTGCACCATTTTTGGGGGTGCAGTGTAAAACAAGCGAGGTTATACTGCCAAAATTTTGTTGGGCTTTAGGTATTGTGTCTCGTCAGAAGCAGGATAAATCCTGCATATATTAACGATAATTTCTTCGGCTTTAAACTACAGAGTCAAACATGGGTGAAGACCGCAGTTGGATGTATACTGGCTGGAAGAGCAGAACTGGTGGTCACTCGGATGAGTGGTACATCAAGTTAGATAAATTCTTGGATCGAGCATTTTCATTGTCAACTGATGATAAGTTTTTGAGCAGATTGGAACTATCGTTTCACTTATGTCAAAACGATTTCACGCCAAGTTATGAGGTGTGGACCTTCCACGGCGAGACTAAACCTCGAGACATAGTAGAAGTGGATGAGGGTGATGATAAAACGGGGGTTGATAGGATGGATGAGATGCTAGAAGCTCTGGAAGTGGATGATCCTCTTACAAAGGAGGCAGACCATTTCTTCGAGGAGCTCAAGAAATCACAACAGCCGTTGCATGAACACACGGATGTGACCGTCCTTGCTTTTTTGACCAGATTTATGACAATTAAGTCTAAGTATTTTTTTCTATCAACCGCTACAATGATATCATGAAAATGATATGTGATATCCTACCACAACCTCACAAAGCGCCTAAAGATATGTATTAGTCGAGATCCGGATATCTGGTCTTGGTATGAATTATGAGAAAATCGATGTGTGCCCAGACAACTGCATGCTATTCTGGAAAGAGCACGCCAATGAGAACATGTGCTTGAAATGTGGTAAACCGAGGTATGTCGAAGTTGTTAATGATGATGGCGATAATGTGATGACAGATGTCGCACATAAGGAGCTTCGTTACTTACCCGTGACACCTCGGTTGAAGCGGTTGTTTCTTTCAAAAAGAACTGCTAGACACATGAGATGGCACAAAGAAGGTAAACGTGAGAACAAAGAATTCTTGACGCATCCATCCGATGGTGATGCATGGAAGGCGCTAGACCGTTTCGATCCAGAATTTTCTCATGATGCGAGAAATGTTCGCGTCGGGTTAGCGACAGACGGATTCTCACCGTTCAGTATAAATGCCACGCCATACTCCTGTTGGCCCGTCTTTGTCATTCCCTACAACCTGCCACCGGCTTTGTGTATGAAGATCGAGTTCATGTTCCTCAGCCTCATTGTACCTGGACCTGATCATCCTGGGTCACGTCTCAACGTGATGTTGAAACCGCTGATCGAAGAATTGAAAGAGTTGTGGATAGGAGTCGAAGCGTATGAGAGTTACAAGAAGCAGAAATTCAACCTTCGAGCTGCTTATTTGTGGTCCGTCCATGATTTGCCGGCATACGACATGTTTTCCGGATGGAGCACTCACGGTCGTTTGACGTGTCCGATATGTGCTTCGGACACGGATTGCTTTCGACTAACTCATGGAGGCAAGATATCTTACTTCGATTATCACAGACGTTGGTTGCCTTTGAATCACATATTTAGGCAACAGAGGCATGTCTTTAGAAAGAACACCGTTGTCACTAAAGGACCACCGAAACATCTCAACGAGTCAGAAATTTCTGATATGTTGGACAAACTGGTGCCAGATGAAGGTCGTCCTGGATATTTCGTAGGTTATGGCGTAGAACACAATTGGACTCACATATGTGGACTTTGGGAGCTACCATATGTGAAGTCGTTGATTCTAATACACAACATTGATGTGATGCATCAAGAGCGTAACATGAGCGAAAGTATCATAAGCACATGCATGGATTTGTCTGGCAAAACGAAAGACAATATAAAAGCTAGACTAGATTTGGCAGACATTTGTCACCGTCCAACTCTTGAAATATCTGAAATTGGTGACAAGCCACATGCTTCTTTCTGTCTTCGATCTGAAGAAAAGAAAGAAGTCATGAAATGGTTGAAAACTTTGAAATTCCTAAATGGTTACGCAGCTAGCCTGAAACGAGCCATGAATGTAAACATAGGAAACCTCACTGGGTTAAAGAGTGATGATTATCACATTATCATGGAAAGATTCTTACCTATTATATTTCGTGGCTATCTAGATGATGCAGTGTGGAAGGTTTTAGCCGAGCTCAGCTATTTCTATAGACAGCTTTGTGCTAAAGAAATCAAGACAGGGATGATGGATAAGTTAGAGAACGAGATACCCGTACTTTTATGTAAAAATGGAAATTTTTTTCCACCAGGTTTCTTCAATCCAATGCAACATCTAATTATCCATCTTCCATTCGAAGCTAAAGTTGGAGGTCCTGTGCAATATAGGTGGATGTATCACATTGAAAGAGCGCTACAATATCTGAAACCAATGGTTGGCAACAGGGCAAGGGTGGAAGGGTGCATCGCTAAAGCATATGCTCTTAAGGAAGTAGGATACTTTTCAAGTGTCTACTTTTCAGATGAACACAATGTCAATATTTCGGCTATGCGGTACAATGTGGACGAAGCCCCCACTTTAAGTGACCTCACCATTTTTCAAACGAGAGGCACTACCATTGGTAGCTACACGACCTGCGTCCTACCCGAACGTGACAGGACTACTGCTTTACTTTACATGTACGCAAATATAGAAGACATGCAGGAATACTTCGAGTAAGTGTTTCTCCTACATTTATGCTAATCGACATATTTTTCTACAAATATATTCTAAAAACTGTTATTTCACGTTCAGCGAGTTCCACAGACAATGTTGGCCACATAGGCATCAACCTACGACCAAACAAGTTGAAGGAATGCGACAAGAAGGAATAAATGGAGGGCCGGGTTTCCTATCCTGGTTTTGAGATTATGTAATTCTTTCTCGTCTTCTATATATTATAAGTTACTATTATTAAAGAAATTATTATTTTAACTTACGATCATGTTTTACAGTGTCGCACTCACAATGTCCATAAAGATTTGCGGCAGCTATCTTATGGATTGGTGAATGTTCGAAGCTATGATCGATATGACGTAAATGGTTTTCGATTCCGTACAACTCATTTTGAAGCTCTTCGTCTTCTCGCGGCAATATCAAATTCCGGTGTTGTGACGAGAGCAATTGACAGTCAAGGCAATGTAACCGATTATTATGGGATCATTAACAAAATCCTTGAATTTACTGTTACTGGAAATAAGACACTTCGAGTTGTATTCTTTGACTGTGACTGGTTTGATAGCACTCATGGAACTCGAGAAAACCAATTTGGAATGGTGGAAGTCAAACATAAGGACCGACTACGAGGTTACGATACATTTGTTCTTGCACACCAAGTGTAGCAAGTGTATTATCTACCTTATCCATGCACAAAGCTCAGTGCTTGGTGGGTGGTATATAAGGTGAATCCTCGTGAGCGGTTATATACTCCTGGGGATGATGGTTACCATGATAGTGAAGACATTGAAGAAGTGTACCAAGAAGAAGAGTTGTCAGACACTTTTATCGTCGAGCCTGGGGAAGGACTTGATCAATTAGTAGGAGATGTTGAAGATGTAGAGACAGATGATAATCGAAAACGAAAATTAAAACATGTCACGATGGAAGGTCGTTGGGCTGGTTTAAGGAGTAGGGCACATGATAATGATGTTGATGAATTTTGAAAGTGATTACAAGTAACATTTTCTTTTAGATAGTAACATGAATTATGTATATCTTTTAGATGTTTAAGGAGTAGGACACTGATTATCTATTAAAACAGGATGGCGTCAAAGAAGAGTAAGAAGATGGAGGCGACGAGGAGGTTCTTCCCCTCTAGACCTTAGGACGCTTTCGCTGGTGCCTCGTCGACCGGGAGCAGACGCTCTCAGCTGCTGGGGTACATTCGGAGCAGCTTTAGGGCTTCGCCACAGCAGTCCACATAGGTAAATTTTAGTATTCTTTGACGAATTCTTCAAATTCAATTTCCAATTAAACTTACTTATGAATAATTTGAATGTTGTAGTCCTCACCAACTAACTCAGTGGCTATGGCCCCAGTTGAGCTTGGCTACCCTTCGGTGAGCCAGCCCTCGGCCAGCCAACCCTTGGCTGATGAGCCTTCTGTTCCAGAGACGTCTGTTCTTGAGCCTTCTGGGTCACCAGACGTGGTGCCCCAGCAGACGCGGAGGACGAGGAGGACTCACTTTGTCAGTCCTCCTACGGTCCCTTCACAGAGGATCGTGATTCGTCCGGTCGGAGACAAGTAATAAAACCGTAGTGTTAAATTCTGGTTTCTTTTTGTTACTTAAGTAATGAATTAATAAATGTCTTGCAGCGCTTGGTACGACGCGTCTTTCACCGGTGAGAGACACCACATACCGGTGAACGGTGTCCTCGGGTCCTTAGTGCGTTTGCACTATCCCGGGGTCATCGACGGGGTGCCTGCTACTTCCTGGGAGGATTACTCACGCGCCCATCACCAAGAGCACGACAACGTTCAGGAGGCCGTATGGGCTGATTTTATGGTAAGTATGTTAAATAAAGTTTCTAAGTTTTAACTCTGAAACTCTTTCAATGTACATCTCTTTCAATATTTATCACAGGAAAGGTATATTTTAGAGGACTCGGACGACCCTCGCATGTTGGAGGATGCGAGGAAAGTGTTTCACGTCAACGCTGCGAAGGCGGTTCGGCAAGCTTTGTCGAATGCTCGTATTCAAGTTATCAACGAGCACTTGAAGGCAAACCAGCACCACATGCTACACTTCCGGCAGAAGAGCGAGAGGCACCTGACGGAGGAAGAGTATGCGCAGGTATGTGGGGTGTAGTAAATATTTTTTTTTCTGAGCATGGAGCAAATGCATCAATGATATTTTTAATGACCTAAAACTATTTTAGGGCCACGTGAGCTGGTTACAGGGTCGGTCCGATGCATACCGGGCCCTTTGTCGGTACTGGGCTAGCGATGAGTTCAAGGCTAAGTCCCAGAGGGCTCGAGGGTGCAGAGGGGTCGAGGGGAAGCACAAACACAGTCAAGATAACAACTTGCGTTTAGCTAAATGCATGGTAAGTGTATCTAACTTATGTTTATGTATTCATAATATATTGTTTATACTAACACGTATTGATAGGAGCGCGAGATGGGGGTGCCGCCGACTCCTGCTGAGATCTGGAAGAGAGGTCACAGGGACCCTTCTCAGCCCCAAGGGTGCAGTCAGGCCGCAGCCGAGCGGTTGGTAAGTATAGTAATCATTCATAGTAAATATAACTATATGGATTGATGAACTTACACGGTTTTCTTGTTTTTCAGGCTAGGTATGGGGAGGAGGCTAGGAGGATACACGGCGCAGATTTCGATTGGGAATATGAACCAATCGATCCTCAAGTCACGTATGCAACCGGACGTGGAAAAGCCCACAGAAGGTGAGTTCATAAGTCATTTTATCGTTTTCAATTCAAAATATTAAAGATATTTCAATTCCATATTACTGATTCTGTTTTTATAGGCTCGCCATATTCGACGGAGTTGTCGACTCGAGGGCGGCGAGACCTGTGAGAGGCAGCTCCACACAGTCTTCGTCGGCGGGCCTGAGTCGCTGTGTCTCGCAGGTGGAGACTCTCGCCCATCAGGTCCAGGAGAGTCGCGATAAGTTTCAGTCGGACTTGGAGGTGCAGAGGGCGGCAATGGCGGTGCAGAGGGTGGCGATGGAGGCCATCATCTCCTACCAGCGAGCCTGCATGGAGCAGATGCGACAGACGATGGAGATGCAGCGACAGGCGATGACGGTAAGATAAAGTAATTTAAATTTAGCGCATTCTTAATAATATGTAATAACCTGCAACTTTTGCAACCATAGAGTTTCTTTCAAGGCTGCGATGTCCAGGGGTTGCACCTCCAGCTTCCTCCACTGCAACCGCCGATACCACCGCCGGAACTGGAGATACCGCCGCCGGTGCACGTTTCTCCGGGTGTTCAGGTAATCAAAAACGTTCTTACTTAGTCTTAATTCATAAAATTTAGTCTTACTTTCATGCCAAACAAATTGTAGTCTTACTTAGGTATTGTAGTCTTATTTAGTCTTACATAATCAAACTTATAGCAAATCTAACTCAAATTAAATAAACTAAGTTCAATATGATCAATTCTAGCTTGTTTAATCAATTCTAGTAAAAAGTGAAGTTCTAAACAAATTAATATGTCCAACAACTTTTATGTGTTGCAGGGATCGGCGACGGAGGCTCAAGCTCCGTCGCCGTCTATACCGGCGCCTGGACTGACATGCGGCGAGGATGTTGGCGGCTCTGGAGGAAGTGGACGCTAGCGGAGAGCCTCTCTTCCTTATTTTTCTATTCTTGTGATGAGATGTGAGACTTTTGTGTTGTGATCGATGGAGCGGCGAGGATGTTGTATTTTTCTATTCCTTATTTATCTGCTGTTATGTCTATTGTGTTTCTGGCCATCAAGCCGGGCAGAATGTTCATTTTTTTAAAATAAAAACCTTATTTGCGACGGCTTTTTATACAATACTGTCGAAGTGTGTAGTCGACACTTTCCCCGGGCCTGCTCTGGGCAGCCCGCGGAGGTTCTTTTTTGGAGGGGCTAGTCACTCACGGAGAGCTTCAGCGTTAGAGACGATTGAGGGAGAAGCTTGACACGGGGATTTTTACATGGTTCAGGCTGCCGGAGCGTAAAACCCTACGTCCACGGTGAGCAGAGTTGCTCGTTGTATTGCTTGCTGCTCAGAACCGGAGTCCTGAGCTTGAGGATGAGTCGAACCGCTAGGGTGCGAGAGTGTGTAAGAGGCGAACCCTTGCTAAGGTTGCCTACCCGAGCCTTTTATACTCCAAGGCTTGAACGCCTTACAAGGTGGGCCGGGGACCCGACAGGTGGTCCCGGGGAGATTGCCTGCCATCTACCGTATCTGCAGTTATGCCGGTAGTTATCTCTGGTGAGGGCTTCCGAGTCTTCGTTCTGCCGCCCTGCCCATGCCACAAGCTAGTCGTAGTGGTTGATGATGGCAGGGGCGGCAGGGGATGTCTTGTCGCTGTGTTTATGGGCGGGCAGGCTGTGACGCGGCGCGCCAGTCTGCAATGTGACTGGGCGCAACGGCACCTGACAGAGGCGTGCTTCGCGTCTCCGCGCCTTGGGAAGGCGCGGGTCTTGAATACCTTGTACGGGCAAGGTATGGCGCGTCTTTACTCTTGCTGCCTACCGCGCGGGGGCAGGCAGCGCTGCTCTGCTGGCCACGTGGCGGGCCCGGAGCTCCCTTCTTAGGAGATGGAGGTCCGGCCGCGCGGGACACGTGGAGCCTTCGGAGCCCTCCCCGCGGAGGGGGGAGGTCCGGCTTAGGCTGGCCACGTGGCGGGCCCGGAGCTCTCCTCTAAGGAGAGGGATGTCCGGCCCCGCAGGATACGTGGAGCCTCCGGAGCTCTCCCCACGGAGGGGGGAGGTCCGGCTCAGTTGGCCACGTAGCGGGTCCGGAGCTCTCCTCTGAGGAGAGGGAGGTCTGGCCCCGCTGGACACATGGCGCCTTCGGAGCTCTCCCTGCGGAGAAGGGCGAGGTCCTTAGGCATTTTCCCCTGTGCGCTGGGGTACCCGGTATTGAGGGTACCGACAGTGGCCCCTAGGCCCATCTCGGGGGAGATAGCTAGCCCGAGGTGGGGCCACCGTCTCTTCCACTCCGCGCACCTTTTCTAAGACCCACATTGACTGTTGCCGGAGCACGAACAGTCGTGGGATTGTAGGAGCGTGTGCCCCACTTGATGGCTGCTTTTACTGCGGCGGCTCCCAAGGCTGCCACTTCTGCACGTCTGTGACACCCTCATCTCTAGTATCAACATATGTTCATGTTTAATGAAGAGAAAATATTTTAAGAAAAGTAGGAACAGAGGAAAATATCAAATGGATAGCCAATGAGAGCCGAATCCAGCTCTCAGAGAGCGCCGAAGACAACTTCCGCGGCCCGCTGGCCACGTGGCGTGTTCGGAGCTCATCCCTGCGAAGTGGGGAGAGGTCCGCCGCTAAAGTAGGCTACGTGGCAGGCTCGGGGCTCATCTCTGCAAAAGGGGAGAGGTCCGACCCTATGGGACACGTGTTGGCCCCGGAGCTAGTCATCATGGAAATCAGGGGACTGGTCGCGCGGGATACGTGTCGATCTCGAAGCTCACCGCCGAGAGGTCCGGTGCCATCGAACACGTGTCGCCACCGGAGTTTATTTCCGGGAGGTCCGTCACTGCTAGACACGTGTCTACCTCGGAGCTCGTCTCTGAGGAAAGAAGAGAGGAAAGGACCGGCACTGACACGTGGCGTGTGCGGAGCCACCTCCGAGTAAGAGAGGAGGTCCCGACCGCCAGGATACGTGGCGCACGCGGAGCTCACCTCCAAGGAAGAGGGAAGTCTGCTCGTTTGACACGCGGCACAACCGGAGCCCGTCTCTGCGGGATTCAAGAACAACCGGAACCGCAAGAACAAGACAAGTGCTCCTTGACCATATTGATCCTATGTTTTGGGTGAAACTGTTTTGGTTTGCGATAAGGTGTGCGTACTGAGTCAAACATGATGGGAAACCCTTTTTATAGGAGTTTACTAGCTTTGGTTAAACCACCCTTGTCGCCAGGGAAGTTAATGAGTCGGGTATGGTTTTTGCTTTTTGCTTCGCTGAGTCCATGGGATTGGGAAGCGAGATAGATGTGTCTAGCTAACTGCACTCGTAATGATATAAGAATACGGATGAGGATAATGAACATGGATCGGAGGGTGATCTAGGCAAGCCTGGGTTTGTGAATGAGGTAGCTTGAGATGGTGGTTTACTTGCCGTAGATCTAAGGACCGGTTCATGCATGCACATGCCAGGATAACAGTGCCACCACAAGGCCAAGTATGGGTGCGGCTTAGCTGAGTAATTAGGTAAGTTGCTAGAGTGTTATGGACTGTGGAAGGCGCGGGGAATGGGAGTCGAGTGAGGACTGCCCTGGGAACTGCATGGCACAAGAGGGGGCCCGTGGGTGGGAGAATTGGAGATTCTAGCCTGCCGGTGAAACCTTAGCGAGTCCATACATCTAGTAGCCCCTTTGTAAAGGCTATTTTGTGATCTCTTGACCATACACCGACGGTTGTGTACTGGTATAATGGAGGTTTTGCAGTCGCCGACGGGTGACGAAATCACAAACTTGTGGGTAAAGAGGTGCAAACTCTGCAGACTCTAAAACTATCATGATAGCCGAGCTTACGGTGACGAGTGCCTGGCTAAACTGCCATGATTAGTTGGGATGGTTATTGGGATGGTTCTTGGTTATGGTTATTGATTATGTTATGGTTTGGTTTGGGACTGTTGAGTCCGGGTGATAAGATGGTTGCATGACTGTTGAGTCATGGCAACGAGATGGGTCTCGGTGTGAGACAAAGTTGTTTATGAGATAAGATGGTAGCGAATACGTGAAGGTATTCGTGAAATGGTAGCGAATACGAGGAAGTATTCGTGAGTAAGAATGAGGTTGGTTAATGTTCGGGCGGAACATGGAAAGCGATGGAGGTATGTTGGTAATTTAATACATGCTGGGATTACATTCATCTAAAGTTAAGTTGCTGTTTTATCATGGTTTTATAAATCTGCTTTTCTGCAAATAAGACTTTTTATACCTACCTTGTTATGAGCTGCATATCATGTTTTTTCCCGCACTTGCTGAGTACATCATTGTACTCAAACCTGCATTATTATTTCATCATCAGCAGCAGGAGAAGCTTACTATGAAGACCAAGTGGAGCATTAAGGCGTGTGATCTGTTCTCAACCTTGCCTGTGGAGGGAGTAGAGATAGAGCCACTTCTGCTTAGATTTGCTTCCGCATTAGTTAAATCGCTTCCGCATTAGAATAAAGACTTCCGCTGCATAGAAATAAGACTTCCGCTGTGAACATGAGTCCAAGACTCATGAGACATTGTAATAAACTCTGTTATTCGTGGTTATATATATTCTGAATTCAGTTTGTGGAATATATGTGTATGTGTGATGAACATCCTGGGCACACATATGCATTAGTTCTCGTTTCCGTGGTTTTCCACAGAATTGAGGACGTCACAACGTCGCAGCGCCTTTTCAGGAACCGCCGAAGTGTGGGGACAACCCCGTGGTTCACCCACTCCAGGATCGCATAGGGTGGTGCCGTACGATGCGGCACCCAACAGCACACACGAAAAGAATAAAGAACAACATACAACTTTTTATTTGATATAAAACAGCAGAAGTCTTTTACAAAATATAACTATACAGCGGAAGTATTCTTTATTAACACTCTTTCATTCTAACTATGCAAAAGTGTAGCTGTCCAGCCCAGGGACGTTACACACTAGCAGCTTGGAACCGGAGATCACGGCGGCGTGCAGGGCTCCAGCTCGGCCGTGTACCCCAACGGGGGCATCGCCTCGTCCTCGGAACCTTCCTCATAACTTTCACCTGCACACAGCTCAAATATTGCAACTGTGAGCACGAAGGCTCAGCAAGTCTTAACCGTCAACCCTAGGCATGGAACTCTACGTGAATGGATGTATAAGGTAGGAAAGGACTTTGCAATAAAAACACGCCTATAAGTTGATCCTTACTTTCAGTTTTATAGCAGCAGATTCATGTGCCTTAGGCAGCCCTCACATCGGAAGTCCACAATCAAACAAGAAACGCTTTCCCCCGATGTGGAGATGCCCAAAGCAGAATATAAACTTAATTAGCTCTATAACTATAGCAATCAAGGTTTTCAAGACATTAATAGATCAATACAGCATTTTCAGTTGGCTTATTTCACTTCTTACTACGTCACAACACAGTGAACAAGCGGGTACTCAAATAACCGCGAGGGACGGTGATTGCAATCAAGAGACACCCGGATAACACGTCACATACACCCACTTTCAGAAGCGTGATTCCACACCCCTTCCTACTCTGTTGTATGCGACAACCTTTCGAAGGCAACCCAAATACCGAACCGGTCCATCCGTAACGGGTAGGAGGTCCCCGCGTGGAGCGTGACTGTGCCCACTGGCAGATTTACACCTTGCTACCCTCAACCCACTCCTATTTACGGTTGGGTAAGCCTCGACACCCAGGTTAACCAATTACATCGGTTTCCGGGTTCCCATATGCCAGTATGCATCCGGTACTGTTCGATACTTGTCCAGCAGGGCCGCACACGGATGGTCCTCAACCGACGCCAACAGGGCTACGCACGTGAGACCTATGCTCACTGCTTCCGATCACCCCCTGCTGGGTCTCATTTTCATAACTTAAGCCATTTTCTACCTCTTCTCATTCCATATGATAAGTACTATCTCGCGAGTAGCTTCCAACTACTCGACTTCTACCGAGATCCTAAACATTAGCATGGCATTCTCTACTCGTCGAGTTTGTAACTACCCAACCCTTTATAGGAGTTAAAAAGTCTATGCAAGTGGGGTTTCAATCACCCTAACTCTAATGCATACATTTCAACCTAGACATAAGTGATACAAATGAAAAACTTTATAAAAGGTACTTAAGTGCAAACCGGGGCTTGCCTGGTTGCGAGTTAAACGGGAAGTCAACTTCTGGTGGGAGGATGTCCAACGGCTCCGGTGCATCCTCAACTTCGGTCACTATTATGAAATGTAATAAAATACATGTGTAAGTATTAAAGATTTATAAGAATGGAACTTCTATTCATAGCTACTGCTATTTAAGATCCTTAATTGGCTTTGGGATTTTTACAGGAATACTAGACTCTCTAAGGATTATTTGAGCCAAATTTGGAGACATGTCATTGCACAATGTAGTCTTTAAAATTCCTACAAGTACAATGCTTCTCTGAATTTTGAGCCCAATTCAGGAGCTTTGACATAGCCAATATGGAAGATCTGATTAGGGTAAGTCTCCATGGTTCTAACAAAATTTGTTTCACCATTGTTGGAGCTACCAACAGAGAGATATGAATTTTTGAAGTTTGGACAGGAGTGCTGAAATTCCTGGGCATGTTCATAGCCTAAAATTAGTTTCTCTGTGAAGTACTCCTCATGAGGATTCCAACAAAATTGGTCTCACTCTTTTTGGAGTTTTCTACACAAAGTTATGGGCTTGTAAAGATCAGCTAATTCCTGGAATTATTTCTCTAATAGAAACTTCAAATAATTGGGCTGGGCCCACTGTTTTAAATCGGACCAGTGGGATTTTGGCAACACCGGGGGTTACGGGGTTATTCCCGCGCAGCCACACCGGATCCGGCGCCACAAGCCGATCCTCGCGCGAACACGGAGGCTGACCGGTGGGACCCAGCCCTCCTTCGTCTTCCTCGCGCTGCCCGCGCCTCTCGCGGCGGCGCACGCCGGCGAGGCTCGCCGGGACGGGGTTCCCATGGTCCAAACTTCATCAAACTCGGCGCTCCCCCATATTTAACCGTGCTGAGCACTTTGGGTGGGTCGCCGGCGGCCGTAGTTCACCGGAAACCACCGCGCACCGGTGACAGCAATGTTTTGCACTCCGGTGCAATCGGGAGCCCTCATACCTCCACTAAATAATCGGTTCTCGGGCTCTAGAGCACCAGTGGAGGGAGTAGAAGCTCGACATGGGGTCTAAACTGATGGAGGATCACCGGAACCCTATCGGCACCGTGCGCCGGAGGCGGTCCGGCAGTGCGCCATGATCAAGGCGTGGAAATTCTCCCTCTACACCCCATGTCTAGGTCTAAAATCGAGGGAGGAAGTGCGCCAAGTAGTTAGGAAGCTTCGTGTACAGTTTTAATCAATGAGAACACGAATTAACAACAAATTTGGCAATTTCCTACCTCGGGGTCAGTTTGTACCGTCCGGGAGAAAAACCCGGAATTCTTCTGCTATGATCAACGTCCAGGGCTGAGCTTTGGGCTAGAGCAGCTGGGGTTGAGGACGCACCGAGGGGCTGACTTGCTTTGCCGTGATCTTGCTCGGTGTGAGCTGTCCACGGTGACCTCCCTCGGTTCTTCCCCCTTCACCCGAGGATCAAGGCTATTTTGCCAATTTCTGGAGCAATCACGCTCGGGACAGGACAGGAGAGGTGCTGGATGGCTAGAGCACTGGTGGGGGAAGCTTTCCGCTGTGGGGCGCTCGAGCAACCGAGCTCAGTAGCTGCGGCGTAATCGGGAGGAATGGCAGCGGTGTTCTGGGCGGAAGAAACGGCAGAGGCGCGGGTTATAGCAGGGGAAGAAGTGAAACAGCTCCGGCGCACCCCTTGCCGTGATCCAACCGAGCCACCGAGGCAGCAGGAGGTGGCGCGGGCTCTCCCTCGGGCGTGGGTTCAACCGGGAGCTGGCGTGCTCCCTCTATTCGACCGAATGAAGCAAAGGCGGTTGCTTTGCTGTGAAACTGACCACTGGGCCCCACTTCCCCCTTTGTTTATTCAAACTTTCTCTGGTCTTTTCCATCCAGCAACTCAAAATTTAAGGCTAGACTTTCACCCCAAGTTAAGTTTGAATTTTCTGAATTCAAAGGGTTTGAATTCAGGTGTGAAATTTGGATGTGGTTTGATCATTTGAATTTGAAAAAGAGTTTGAATTCTCCACTTTGTATTGCCTCAAAAATATAGCAACCCAGCTCCAAAGTTTCCAATTTTTGGCATGGCTGCTCATTCAAAGGTGGAGAACTCAGTTGTGAAACCAAATTTTAAAATTGAGGGAATTGGAATTTGAAACTGAATTTGAAATTCAGATTAGAGGGCTTTTCCTTTTAATTCCAAATAAATATTGAAACTCCTCCAAATGAGCTGAAATTTGGAAGGTTGAATATTTGGACTATGAAGATCCAAGTTATGAATTTATATCTCCATGTTTGGAAGTTTTGGGAGGTCTAACCCTCACTTTGAACTCACCCCCTTATAATTCAAAGTTTTAATTCCGCTCATTTTTCATAAGTGTACATGAGCTGAATTTTCTTGCTACCACTTTTGGGGATTTTACATCCGCCCCCCCTTAAAAATAATCTCGTCCCGAGATTCCAAAGAAAAGCAAAATGGGATAAACTTTACCGGGTATATGATGATAGCAAGTCCGGATAATACGTTCGCAGATAATCCTCGCTTTCCCATGTCGCCTCATCAGCGGTATGGTTACTCCACAAGACCTTGTAGAACCATAAGGTCCGGTTTCTTGTGGCACGAGTCTTTTCATCGATAATCCGGATTGGATACTCCGTGTACGTGAGGTCCGGTTGAAGAACTTCTATGTCTTCCGTGCGGATTTCAGCTGAGGGTTTGAGGCATTTCCTCAGCTGAGAGATATGGAGACATTGTGAATCCCTGCAAGCGACGCCGGTAAATCCAAGTGATAGGCCACGGTTCCGCATTTTTCAATAATGGCGAACGGACCAATGAATCGCGGCGCAAGCTTGCCCTTCACTCCAAAATGGTGAATTCCCTTCATCGGAGACACACGGACATAAACATGGTCCCCGATGTCGAACTAGAGAGGGCAGCGTCTTTTATCCGCATAGCTCTTCTGACGAGATTGAGCAGCCTTGAGGTTGGCTTGTATTACTCGCACTCGTTCTTCAGCATCATTCACAAGTTCAATGCCGTAGATGACTCGCTCGCCGGACTCACACCAGTTGAGAGGTGTGCGACATTTCCGGTAAGAGGTAACCCGAATCGAGTCATGCTTGTGAGACGTGAGAGGTAACCCAACTATGAAGTCCATGCTAATATCCTCCCACTTCCACGCCGGAATGTTCAATGGTTGCAGCTGTCCGGCTTTACGCATATGGTCGGCCTTCACACGCCGACACGTATCACATTCAGATACGTACTTTGCGATTTCTCTCTTCATCCGTGTCCACCAAAACCTGGTTTTCAGATCCTGGTACATCTTGTTGCTGCCCGGATGAATAGAATACTTGGACAAATGAGCTTCATCCAAGATTTTCTTCCGAAGCTTCATGTCACGGGGTACCACTATACGGTCCTTAAACCATAGTGTACCATTATCATCTCTTCAGAAGCATTTCATTTCACCATTCTTCATCCTTCTCCGAATGTGCGACATTCCCATGTCCTTTCTATGAGCTTCCATAATCTCCTCTCTTATTGTAGGGACGAGAGCAAGATTACACAATGCCCCATATGGAACCAAGTACAGACTCGGCTCCTCCTCTTCAAGTGGGGTGATGGACAGATTGTTGACATGAGATTTGCGGCTCAAGGCGTCAGCAACCACGTTTGCCTTACCGGGATGGTAGTGAATCTCGATCTCATAGTCTTTGATCAGTTCCAGCCATCTCCGTTGCCGCATATTCAACTCCTTTTGAGTGAATATATATTTCAGACTTTTGTGGTCGGTGTAGAGGTGCACTAAGTTCCCAAGCAAATAGTGCCTCCACATCTTCAAGGCCAATACCACAGCAGCAAGCTCGAGATCATGAGTCGGATAGTGCTGCTCGTGGTTTCGGAGTTGACGTGAGCCATAGGTGACCACTCTTCCTCCTTGCATTAATACACAGCCAAGCCCAATACCGGACGCATCGCAATATACGTCGAAGGGCTTGGTTGTATCCGGTTGAGCTAACACCGGGGCTGTTGTAAGATGCTTCACTAATGCCTGGAAAGCTTCTTCACAAGCTGAGCTCCAAATATATTTGATCCCCTTCTTCAACAGTTCAGTCATCGGCTTAGCAAGCTTGGAGAAGTTCGGTATGAATCTCCGGCAATATCCTGCTAACCTGAGGAAACTTCTGACTTCATGAACTGATGTGGGGGATTTCCATTTCAGCACTTGTTCGATTTTGCTTGGATCAACTGCAATACCTTCTGCCGAAATAATGTGACCAAGGAATGGCACTTGGCTGATCCAAAACTCGCACTTGCTGAACTTGGCATAAAGCTTATGGTCTCTTAATCATTGAAGTACGATATGCAAGTGTTTGGCATGTTCTTCTTCAGACTTGGAGTAAACCAAGATGTCGTCTATGAACACCACCACAAACTTGTCCAACTCCGGCATGAACACTGAGTTCATGAGATACATGAAATGTGCCGGGGCGTTGGTGAGACCAAAGGACATGACGAGGTATTCATACAACCCATATCTCGTCGAGAAGGCCGTCTTTGGAATATCTTCCGCCCGGATCTTGATTTGATGATATCCGGAGCGAAGATCCATCTTTGAAAATACACTTGCACCCACAAGTTGATCGAAGAGAATATCGATGCGGGGCAGTGGATATTTATTCTTGATGGTGACGGCGTTGAGAGGTCAGTAGTCCACACACAACCTCAAGGTTTCATCCTTTTTCTTCACAAATAGCGCCGAGCATCCCCATGACGAGGAATTTGGTCGAATGAAACCCTTCTTCATTAAGTCATTGAGCTGCTCCTTCAATTCAGCCAGCTCATTCGGAGCCATTATGTACGGTCTCCGTGATATCAGCGTCGTCCCAGGTACGAGTTCAATCTTGAACTCGACATCTCTTTCGGGTGGCATGCCCGGAAGATCATCCGGAAAGACATCCGGGTATTCACGGACCACACGAATATCCTCAAGTTTCGTGGCTTCCGTGTTATAGGTGGCTGGGGTTTCTTGAACCGAACGGTCAAGAATAAGAACATGTGGTTCATGAAGTGGAGAGTTTAAACGAACCACACGTGGAATGATGTCAAGAACAGCACCATGGCGATGTAGCCATGACATTCCTAAAATGACATCAAGTTTTTGACTCTCTAACATGATTAGAGAAGTCGGATATAGATTTCCACCCAACTGTAATGGTGCTCTATAGACCATTCTATCAGCTGTTATTTTCCCACCCGGAGAACATATCAAATATGAATTATTTGTGGGAATGATAGGCAGTTGATATTTAATAACATAAGACTGACTTATGAAATTATGGGTGGCACCGGAGTCAAAAAGTATGACTACGGGATGATCTAGGTAAGAGAACGTACCCGCGAGGACGGGTTCGCCTTCCGGCACGTCTTCGATAGCTAAGTGGTGGACGTTGCCGGGTTTTGGTGCTGGTTTCTTGGGCTGGTTACGGGGCTGATTAGAACCCTGATACGGTGCTGCACCCCTGCCCTGTCGCGGCTCGGGGCAGTCTCTTGAAATGTGCCCCCGACACGGCCACACGTGTAGCACGTGTAAGGTGTCGGGGTCCCGCCGACTTGAGGACGAAATCCCGGTGCACGCTGTTAAAACTGAGGTGCACGCGGGACCATCCTTTGCTGTTGCTGTTGCTGTGGTGGATACGCCGGTCGGAAGCCCGGCGCATTATATTGCCGACCGCGAAACTGAGGCGGTCGCGTCGGTGGCTGCCATCTCTGACCGGATGGTGAGCGATACACCACGCGGTATTTCTGTGATGTCCCACCACTGCTGCTCGTCAGCGTGCTACGTTTCCTCTTATCGGACCCGCGCTCGCGCTGAGCATTCTCTTGTAGAATTGCGGCATTAACTAGGTCGTTGAATGTGCCGCGATTGCTCTGGGCGAGATGGACCTTCATCTTTGAATTCAGGCCCCGGAAGAAAGTGTTGCGCTTATTGTCTTCCGTCCCTACAAATCCTGGCGCATACTGCGCCAGCCGGTTGAATAACCTGGAGTACTCATGAGCACTCCTCTCGCCTTGCCGTAACGCCAGGAACTCCTGGAGCTTCATTTCCATCACACCGGGAGGTATGTGATAGGCGCGGAATGCCTCCCGGAACTCCATCCACATGACGGCATGGCCAGCCGGTAAGGAGGCGGTGTAGTTCGCCCACCAGGTACCGGCTTCTCCTTGAAGCTGTTGCGCTGCGTACAGCGCCTTCTGATGTTCGGTGCATCTAGTAGCCCGAACTTTGCCTCCAGAGTGCGGATAAAGCTGTCCGCCTCCAAAGGTTCTTCGGCCTCCGTGAAGACCGGTGGATGGGTCGCCATGAATTCTGAATACGAGCTTTGTTGGGGCTAGCGTTTCCCATTGTCTTGGCGTCCTCCCTGATGGGACGCATTCTGCTGCACTAGCATTCGCAGCAACTCGGTTTGCTCGTCGCGTGAGCCGAGCACTGCAGCGAGAACCTCCGCCAGGTTTCTTGGAAGTTCTGGCGATGGAGGAGGTGGTTGCTGCTGCGTCGTGGTTTGCTCCAGAGGTGGAGACTCATCACCACGAACTTGACTCGGACCTCCCTCCTCTTGCGTTGAACGTGTCCGCACCATTCTGCATTCATACCATTCAAACGATCAGCACATTTTGGTTTATCAGATCCAGTTTATACAATAGTAATGCGAGAATGGAATAAACCGTATGCATAACAGTCACACATATGGATAAAGTATACACTTTATGCAACATATACATCCCTGGACCGTGTCACACGATCGAGTTCCAAAGTATTGAACTTTATGGGTTAAAAGTTCATTTCGACCATCGGGGTCACCACGGGATGTTAAGTGTGTTAGCATGCGTAATCCCTCGCTATTGCATTGGATCCAAACATGTACTAACTCGAAGTGATATGCTGAATGCATAAACTTTTCGAGCCAACTCGCTGTTTTGCAACAGCCACTGGACGTCGAACAGTGAAACTAAGTGTTTTGGTTGAAACACAGAAAATTCCAGAGAGCATTTGGTCTGCCCTGTTTTTGGACAGTACCTACTCATTGGGGATTTTCATCCCTTTGGAGGGAGATTTTGTTCTGGAACTCTACAGAAAAATTGTAGAGGACTTCAAAACCTTTCCAGAATGGTATCCCACACCTCCAGTGGTTCAACCAATCTTAATTTATGCCCTGTTCAAGTTCAGAAAAAATTCTGCCGAAAACAGGGGAGATTGTTCCTAAGCTTTTGAGACTGAATCTATACTCCCAACTGACTCTTAGTTCAATATAGGAGTTTACTAACCCTTAAATGGATTCCTAAAGTTCATTTTGACTCTTTTCTTTGAAAATAAACTTTTATGCAGTCGGTACTACGTTTTCTCACCAAAGAAAAATCCTAAACCGGTATTCCGGCATATACGTGTCAAATGGTGGAACTAAAGTCGTCACTCAAAAATGGTTTCTACACGTCATGCACTAACGTGGTTAATGTACCTGCAGAAGAACACACAATAATGGTGCACACAAAGGTTTTTGACATTTCAGGCAGTTCCATATCATAGTAAAAACATACGGTCCGTATCATTGCCATACGGATCGTCCTTGAGTCAAGCCACGTCTCAAGGTACATGGTCGTGTTTCCACACCACACGACGGGGAACCCGAGTAGAGCGCGAACAGGTCGTCACGGTTGGGAATTTTATCAACCCAACGGATACCACCTACTGCCTGATGACCGTTGAGGCACGCCGATGGCGAGTGCTGCGTATGGCCCTTTGAACATTGAACGTTCAAGGGTTGCATACTATCGTGTTGCTTACCACAGGATGGGGTATTCTCACTTTTGCCTAAAGCACGCTGGAGATCAGCGTTTTCATATGCTCTCAGAACCATGGAGAGGTTCAGAGACTCATATTCACTACCGTGCCAAGCCACGGTATACCATTCCATACTATTACTCGTATGGCGAGTTACCACAATTGATCCACCTGCGGTGGCGTACCTTACCTCTTACCTGACGTCGGAGCGTCGTTACAGAATGTATAACAAATATGTTAGCTTTTCCACCATAATATCTACTACTATCATAGACCTTATGTGGGCCTAATGACTAATCCTCACTCGACTACTTCTAAGTTTTCAAAATAGGCTCTTTTCGAGCGTGCTATTCCCAATGCGGCTCTGATAACACGCCTGTGGGGACCACCCCGTGGTTCACCCACTCCAGGATCGCATAGGGTGGTGCCGTACGACGCGGCACCCAACAGCACACACGAAAAGAATAAAGAACAACATACAACTTTTTATTTGATATAAAACAGCGGAAGTCTTTTACAAAATATAACTATACAGCGGAAGTATTCTTTATTAACACTCTTTCATTCTAACTAGGCAAAAGTGTAGCTGTCCAGCCCAGGGACGCTACACACTAGCAGCATGGAACCGGAGATCACGGCGGCGTGCAGGGCTCCAGCTCGGCCGTGTACCCCGAGGGGGGATCGCCTCGTCCTCGGAACCTTCCTCATAACTCTCACCTGCACACAGCTCAAATATTGCAACCGTGAGAATGAAGGCTCAGCAAGTCTTAACCGTCAACCCTAGGCATGGAACTCTACGTGCATGGATGTATAAGGTAGGAAAGGATTTTGCAATAAAGACACGCCTATAAGTTGATCCTTACTTTCAGTTTTATAGCAGCAGATTCATGTGCCTTAGGCAGCCCTCATATCGGAAGTCCACAATCAAACAAGAAACGCTTTCCCCCGATGTGGAGATGCCCAAAGCGGAATATAAACTTAATTAGCTCTATAACTATAGCAATCAAGGTTTTCACGACATTTGTCGGTACCTGAGATATGGGGTACCCCCGCGCACAGGGGAAAATGCCTAAGGAACTCGCCCTTTTCTGCAGGGAGAGCTCCGAAGGCGCCACGCGTCCGGCGGGGCCGGACCTCCCTCTCCTCAGAGGAGAGCTCCGGGCCCGCCACGTGGCATACAGAAGCCGGACCTCCCCCTCCGTGGGAGAGAGCTCCGAAGGCGCCACGCGTCCGGCGGGGCCGGACCTCCCCCTCCTCAGAGAAGGGCTCCGGGCCCGCCACGTGGCCAGAAGAACGGCGCTGCCTGCCCCCGAGAGATAGGCAGCGGGCGTAAAGACGCCCCATACCTTGCCCGTACAAGGTATTCAAGGCCCGCGTCTTCCCAAGACGGAGATGCGGAGCACGCCACTATCAGGTGCCGTTGTGCCCAGTCGCATCACAGACTGGCGCGCGGTGTCAGAACCTGCCAGCCAATAAACACCGCGACAAGACATCCCATGCCGCCTGCGCCGTCATCAACCACTACGACTAGCATGCGGCATGGGCAGGGCGGCAAGAGGAAGACTCAGAAGCCTTCGACCAGAGACAACTACCGGCATAACTGCAGATACGGTAGATAATAGACAATCTTCCCGGGACCACCTGTCGGGTCCCGGCCCCCCTTGTAAGCCGCCCGAGTCTTGGACTATAAAAGGCTCGGGTAGGCGACGATAGCAAGGGTTCGCACTCTTCAACTCATACGCTAGCCATACACTCCCAAGCTGTAACTCACCCCCAAGCTCAGGACTCCGGCCCTGAGCAGCAAGCAATACAGCGAGCTCCATAGCTCACCGTGGACGTAGGGTTTTACGCTCCGGCGGCCTGAACCACGTAAAACTCACCGCGTCAAGCTCTTACTAACTCGTCCATCCGCGCAAGCTCTCCGCAAGGGACTAGCCCCACTGAAAAAAGAACCTCCGCGGGCTGCCCAGTGCAGGCCCGGGGGAAGTGTCGACCAAACACTTCGACATTTGGCGCGCCAGGAAGGGAGCTTTTCTCCTAGCGCGACGAGTTTCCACCGACGAAGGTGACCAAGCTTCCTTCAGCGGCAAACTCTCCTCCCCCGCGTTCACGACGAACCGTGACCAGTGGGGAGTACATGTCGACACACTCAGGACGGAGTGTGTCAGCACAAGCTGGTAGCCAGCAGCCGACTCCGGCAATACAGGCTCCGACCAGTGTGAGATCTTCTGCAGCGCTGAGCGTACACCATGGGGGTGCGCTAGCTGCAGCAAGAGCACTGCTGCGCAACCCACCTGCTGGGGATGCGCCCCATTCTGCGACCCAACAGTGGGTCCGCGAGGTGGACCGCCTCGTCGTCGCTGCCGCGAACCCTCGGTTTCGGCGAGGGCGACGCCCTGGTCAACCGGCTGTGTCGCTGACGCGCACGCCCACAGTTGACGGGCAAACGGTGGATTCCAGCTCCTCCAGGCTCCCGTCAATGGACCTGAGAAGGGAGCTGGAACGGTGCCACTTGGGCCAGGATGCCCGGGTGTACCTCGAGCGACGTCGAGAAAGGCGTCTCAACCAAGAGACTGGCGACAGCATGACGTCGGCCTCAACGCCGCATGGAGGGCAGATCTTCGCTACGCGAGTCCTGCCTCAGGCATATGCCGCGCAGCATATGCCACAACCACATGCGCCGCAAGCAGCGCCCCCGGTCTATGGTGCAGCCTTGCCCATGCCGGGATACACGGTGCCAAGTGCGAACCAAGCGTTCGCAGTGCCGATACCTGCGGCAGCAGGAGCAGGATGTGCAGCTCTTGCCCCCCACCTTCGCTTCGCGAGGTGGCCACGCAAGTTTCGCCCGCACCTACCTGAGAAGTACGACGGTAGCGTCAACCCAGCGGAGTTCCTCCAGATCTACTCCACCGCCGTACTTGCCGCAGGAGGGGATGAGGCTGTCATGGCCAACTACTTCCCCGTCGCCTTGACCGGCCCAGCTCGGTCTTGGCTCATGAATCTACCTCAGGGGTCCATAACTTCCTGGGGAGAGCTCTGCCGGCAGTTCGTCGCCAACTTCAGCAGCTCCTACACCCTTCCCGGCACGGAGCTTGACCTCCACGCCATCAAGCAACAACCTGGGGAGTCGCTGCGCTCTTTCATCCAGCGGTTCTCCCAGGTACGCAACACCATCCCGCATATCCAAAGTGCTTCTGTGGTGGTGGCGTTCCGACAGGGTGTCCGGGACGAGAAAATGCTTGAGAAGCTCGCGACCAGAGAGGTCCGCGACGTCTCTGCGCTCTTCAGCCTGGCGGACAAATGCGCCAGAGCAGCTGAAGGGTGGAACTGGCACTCTCTGCCGACCTACGAACCAGGAGGACAACCCGGGTCCAGCGCTGCTGTCTATGGGGGTGGCAAGAAGGCCAAGAACCGGGGGAGTGGCAAGATGAAGTCATCGTTCATGGCTCCCGTCGCCGCAGCAGCGACGACTAGTGGAGCTCGGGGGCCACGCCCCGACAAAAGGCAGCGGCAGTCACCGGCCCCAGATAGTGACCAGGGCGGGCTATGCCCCGTGCATGGCGCTGGCAACCATACTGCTGCCGAGTGCTGGGATATCCAGAGGCTCGCAGAGCGCTTCCGCAAAGGAAGACAGCAGAGAGCTGAAGCACCGCCCTACCCTTAGAGGGATGGCAAACAGAAGGTCGATGCCCCAGTCACCGCCGCCCATCAGGTGGGGTTCCAGGAGCCTCAGCGTGTCATAAAGACAATAAATAACGGTGAGGACTCCAGCTCCGACGGTGACGGGCCAGGGCGGTAGCCAACTGCGACACGCCTCCGTGCCTCGGACATACCTCCCGGGGGCCGCCCAAGATCTGTCAACCCCTTGAAGGCCTTGCCAGAAGGGGAAGACGCCTTAGGTCATCCAAGACGAGCCCGGGTCCACCTACCCCTTGAAGGCCTTAGCCAGAAGGGGAGAACTCCCTGGGGGCCCCCAGGAGAAGCTGCGCAGGACCTGATCCAGCGCGAAGATGACAACCTCGTCGACGAGACTCGGCTGCAGGTAACACCCCACAACGCGCGGTCTCGGCTGATGCTCTAAGCACTACCGCCGAAGAACCGAACGCATCGGGGACCTGCAGGAGGGCAACCTGGTGTCGCAGCACGCTCTATTCCAAGAAGGACCCATAAGCTCTCCCCCAGCAGGGAAGGTCCCTTCCGAGTCATGAAAGCTGCCGCCCCAGGTACACATGCCTTTCAACCGAGTGTGGGATCCGTTCCCAAAATCCTTGCCATGAAGCAACACTGTAAGTCCTACTTCCCGAGCATCAGTAGAACAGGGTTATTCCCTTCTGTAATGGATCCCATAGAATTTAGGAACAGAGCTTGGGGCAGCTAAGTCTCAAGGGATGGTACAGGACTACGTCCAGTTTAGCCTGGTTCCGACCCTAAGCGCGTAGAGTCTTGCTTCCCTTGTAGACGAGGCGGAATATTGCCTCCATGTACAACCAGAATTCCACCTATGGGCATGAATACAGAAACCTGTTCTACTTAGCTCTCTCTCATGTGCTCATTTAAAGTATGCATTAATTTTTATGACCGCACTATCTTTGTATGTTCATCGTACATCTAGCTCCCCCTCTCCCGCGCTCATCCATAGTCGGCATTCGCTATCCTACCGAGGGCGGCTGCGCTTGAGGCACCTGCCGATGGCCGAGTGAGTCTCTCGGGCCTCCCCCAGTCAGGTGTTGCGGTGCCAGTTGGTCACCTCCAGGAAAGGCCTGCGTTGTGCATGGGGGGTCCAGGGTGCGTATCCAGCTTAGCAGGCCATGAGCCCAAAGCATGCGCATCCTGCCCTCCGGAGGTACAGGGGAGTACAACCGCTTTGCCTGGTCATGAACCCAAAGCACGTGCACTCTGCTTCCCCAGCGCATGGCCCGGTACTAGGGATCGGACGACCGTACCCGGACCTCGGAGGGAGCCGGAGCTCCAGCGCCTCGAGCACAGAATTGCCCAAGCCCCGTATAACGGATCAGGATCGTAAGATGGATAAGACTAGGAGACGGGAGGGGAGGACCCCCTGAGGAGAATTACGTTTCCTCTGCCTGTGTGCAGGACCTCCAGGTTACGGCAACAGGGACTGCATGAAGCAGGGGGAAAGGAGCTACCAACTACTCCGGCCTAGGACTGGAAGGACCGGGTCCCGCCCCTTCAGCAGGGGCAAGGCCCGAGGGCCCCACGTATCCGGCAGGCCCGGAGCTCTCGCCTCCCCTGAGGGGGGCTCCGGGCTCACCACGTGGCAGGTGGAAACCGGACCTCGCCCCCGGTGGGAGGGCTCTGAAAGCCCTACGTGTCCAGCATGGCCGGAGCTCCCGCCTCCTAAGGAGGGGCTCCGGACCCGCCACGTGGCAGGCAGATTTGGAGCTCCCCATAGGGCGATATCCGGAGACCCCCGGGGGCCCCTAACACGGTTAGGACCCGGGGAAGGTGTCTATGCAGAGCTCCGAGATTGGAGATGGCCTCTGAGTACCTTGCGGAGCTAAGGACTCAGTCAGGCAAAGCAAAGAAGGAGAGAAAAAGCATCACAGACACAAATATCTAAAAGAGTCAAACTAAGCGAGGCTCCATGAGCTGGACTACAGACTCGATAAAAAGGGAGAAACAAGTCCTAAGGACCTCCCGGCTCCCACCGGAACCTTGCGGCTACAAGGGCGGCCACATCCTCGACTTCAGCCCTGGCAGCTTCCTCCCGCTCCGTGGCTGGGCCCTCTCTCGCTGGTTCTAGCGAGAAAGAGGGGTCGCGGCTCTTGAAGCATGCCAGCACATGTGAGGCGACCTCTAAGGCTAGGCCGCGTCCCTCGGCCTCAAGCTCGCTGGCGACCACCGAGTCTAGCCTGTCCAGCTTGGCGCCGATCGACCCCAGCGCGGGGATCACCTCCGCCACCTTCAACGCAGGAGCCGCGACCCTCACTGGACTGAAGCCAAGTGGGATCAGGGCGGACCCCGCTCGATCCACGAAGCTCGAGACCGCAAGAGCCTCGGAGGACCGCAAGGCCGAGAGCTCCTCCACCTCGCGGCGGGCCGCCTGCAGGGCCTCCAGGTTCCTCTCGGAGAATTCCTTCTCCTTGGCCGCCAGGGAGCTCTCCCCAAGATGGAGAGTCTTGGCGAGCCGCTCCAACTCAGCAGCCTTGAAGTCGGCGGCCAACTCCCGGTCCAAGACCGCCCGGCGTTCACGGGAGACCTGTTCCTCCCTCAAGTCAAGGTCTGCCTTCAGAATCTCCAACTCCTCGATCCGAGCTCGAAGGTCATCCTCGCCCGCCGCCAGCTGCGTGGCAACCCTCTCCGCCTCAGCTGCCGTGGAACGCTCCCGTTCCTCAACGGCGAGTTTACGGCGCTCCAACTGCTGCCGTATCTCCACAGTGGTAGGGAGGCTCTCCTCGGCTCGGGCGTGTGCCTCCAGGGCCTCCCTGTTGATCCGCCGCGATTCAGCGTCCATGCGGTCGACAGCCCGCTTCAGCCGGTCGAGGAGCACTTCCCTGAAGTCGAGCAACTCCCGCCTGGAGTCGAGCTCACTCTTAACCTTCGCGGTCCTCTCCCGCAAAAGGTTCCCCCAGGTGAGGAGGCGATCCCGTTCAACAGTATACTCCTCCTGCTCGCGACCTAGTGCAGCCAAGACCTGCCGGACACTCGTCTCGGCAAGCGCGAAGGCATCCGCCAAGGGCAATGGAGCAACAGAGGCCGGCGCGGTCCCCCCGACCTCCTCCATTACCTCGTCCTCAAGAGGAGTCGACGCACCAGCAACCGAGACGAGACACCGGTCAGGAGAAGCTGGCTCCGAGGCTCTGGCAGACGGACCTGCCGGGCTCTCTTCGGCTTCTGGCTCCTTGACCTGTGGAGAGAGGCGAGCCGGGGAAGGCGGCGCTGGAGTAAAGGCCGGGCCGCCTGGTGCAGGGTCGACCTGCGCTGGCTTGGGGGCCGCGGTGTCCGTCTCGGCAGGAAGAGACGAAGCCACCGCGGAGTCCGGGCACACCGGAATAGGAGAAGTTCACGCTGGCCTGGGGGCCGCGGCAGTTGTCCCTGGCTCCGAGCTCAACGGCACAGACTCCCCGCAAGTCGGGGATGGCCGGGAAGCGCGGAAACTCCAGCAGGCTCTGAACCCCGACTTCCGAGCCGGGGTAGGACTCCCAGAGCCTGCTACCGTCACCGACGTCCGCTCCGCAGTCGCTTGAACTGGCGGAACAGAGGACGCCCCAGAAGCTTCCCTCAATGCATCAGCCCGGGGCCTCTTCGAGTTGCCACCAGAGGGAGTGCCAGGCACCCAAGATTCCCGACTTGGCACAGACGCCGCCGCTGGAGGAGATCGAGCGTGCTTCTTCTGTGGTGGCGGGTTGGAGGCCATGGCGGGGGAGAACTCAAGGGCAAGAGAGCAAAAGCGCAAGAGTCCGAGAAGAAACGCAGAGAAGTGCGAAGGGAAGCCGCAATGTAGGTAAGATCCCCCCTAAAAACTTCCCGGGTGCAATTCCAAGCGATTCGGAACTCTTCGAATACACCGCATCGGCAACCGCTTCGGCTCCTAGACCGAGTGCCGATGACGGGTGGACCCAAGCCGCCCAACTGAAGCGGTGGGTCAAGGAGTCAGTCTCCTGAGAAGATGAGCCAGCAAGGCACTTCGGCGGTTCCCGAAGAAAGCGCCGCAACGTGCAGAAGTGGCAGTCTTGGGAACCGCCGCAGTAAAAGCAACCATCAAGTGAGCGCACGCTCCCACGATCCCGCGGCCGTTCGTGCTCCGGCAGCGGTCAATTCGGGACTTAGAGAAAGTGCGCGGATCGGAAGAGACGGAGGTCCCACCTCGGGCTCGCTATCTCCCCCGAGATGGGCCCGGGGGCCACTGTCGGTACCTGAGATATGGGGTACCCTCGCGCACAGGGGAAAATGCCTAAGGAACTCGCCCTTCTCCGCAGGGAGAGCTCCGAAGGCGCCACACGTCCGGCGGGGCCGGACCTCCCTCTCCTCAGAGGAGAGCTCCGGGCCCGTCACGTGGCATACAGAAGCCGGACCTCCCCCTCCGCGGGAGAGAGCTCCGAAGGCGCCACGCGTCTGGCGGGGCCGGACCTCCTCCTCCTCAGAGAAGGGCTCCGGGCCCCCCACGTGGCCAGAAGAACGGCGCTGCCTGCCCCCGAGAGATAGGCAGCGGGCGTAAAGACGCCCCATACCTTGCCCGTACAAGGTATTCAAGGCCCGCGTCTTCCCAAGACGCGGAGCCGCGGAGCACGCCTCTGTCAGGTGCCGTTGCGCCCAGTCGCATCACAGACTGGCGCGCGGTGTCAGAACCTGCCAGCCAATAAACACCACGACAAGACATCCCATGCCGCCTGCGCCATCATCAACCACTACGACTAGCATGCGGCATGGGCAGGGCGGCAAGAGGAAGACTCAGAAGCCTTCGACCAGAGACAACTACCGGCATAACTGCAGATACGGTAGATAACAGACAATCTTCCCGAGACCACCTGTCGGGTCCCGGCCCCCCTTGTAAGCCGCCCGAGTCTTGGACTATAAAAGGCTCGGGTAGGCGACGATAGCAAGGGTTCGCACTCTGCAACTCATACGCTAGCCATACACTCCCAAGCTGTAACTCACCCCCAAGCTCAGGACTCCGGCCCTGAGCAGCAAGCAATACAGCGAGCTCCATATCTCGCCGTGGACGTAGGGTTTTACGCTCCGGCGGCCTGAACCACGTAAAACTCACCGTATCAAGCGGCATGGGCAGGGCTAGCATGCACTACCGTGTCATCATCCACTACGACTAGCATGCGGCATGGGCAGGGCTGCAAGACGAAGACTCAGAAGCCTTCGCCAGAGACAACTACCGCCATAACTACAGATATGGTAGATGATAGACAATCTCCCCGGGACCACCTGTCGGGTCCCGGGCCCCCTTGTAAGCCACCCGAGTCGTAGTGGATGATGACACGGTAGTGCATGCTAGCCCTGCCCATGCCGCTTGACACGGCGAGTTTTACGTGGTTCAGGCCGCCGGAGCGTAAAACCCTACGTCCACGGCGAGCTATGGAGCTCGCTGTATTGCTTGCTGCTCAGGGCCGGAGGCCTGAGCTCGGGGGTGAGTTACAGCTTGGGCGTGAATGGCTAGCGTATGAGTTGCAGAGGTGCGAACCCTTGCTATCGTCACCTACCCGAGCCTTTTATAGTCCAAGACTCGGGTGGCTTACAAGGGGGCCCGGGACCCGACAGGTGGTCCCGGGAAGATTGTCTATTATCTACCGTATCTGTAGTTACGCCGGTGGTTGCCTCTGGTCGAAGGCTTCTGAGTCTTCATCTCGCCGCCCCGCCCATGCCGCGTGCTAGTCGTAGTGGTTGATGACGGCGCAGGCGGCATGGGATGTCTTGTCGCAGCGTTTATTGGCTGGCAGGTTCTGACACCGCGCGCCAGTCTGTGATGCGACTGGGCGCAACGGCACCTGACAGACGCGTGCTCCGCGTTTCCGCGTCTTGGGAAGACGTGGGCCTTGAATACCTTGTACGGGCAAGGTGAGGAGCGCCTTTACGCCCGCCGCCTACCGCTCGGGGGCAGGCAGCACCGTTCTTCTGACCACGTGGCGGGTCCGGAGCCCTTCTCTGAGGTGAGAAGGGTCCGGCCTGCGGGGCACGTGGAGCCTCCGGACCTCTCCCCGCGGAGGGGGAGGTCCGGCCTCTGTATGCCACGTGGCAGGCCCGGAGCTCTCCTCTGCGGAGAGGGAGGTCCGGCCCCGCTAGACGCGTGGCGTCTTCGGACCTCTCTCCCGCGGAGGGGGAGGTCCGGCTTCTGTATGCCACGTGGCGGGCCCGGAGCTCTCCTCTGAGGAGAGGGAGGTCCGGCCCCGCCGGACGCGTGGCGCCTTCGGAGCTCTCCCTGCGGAGAAGGGCGAGTACCTTAGGCATTTTACCCTGTGCGCGGGGGTACCCCATACCTCAGGTACCGACAGTGGCCCCCGGGCCCATCTCGGGGGAGATAGCGAGCCCGAGGTGGGACCTCCGTCTCTTCCGATCCGCGCACTTTCTTTAAGTCCCGAATTGGCCGCTGCCGGAGCACGAACAGCCGCGGGGTCGTGAGAGCGTGCGCTCACTTGATGATTGCTTTTACTGCGGCGGTTCCCAAGGCTGCCACTTCTGCACGTTGCGGCGCTTTCTTCGGGAACCGCCGAAGTGCCTTGCCGGCTCATCTTCTCAGGAGGCTGACTCCTTGACCCCACCGCTTTAGCTAAGCGGTTTGGGCCCAGCTTTCATCGGCGCCCAGTCTCGGAGCCGACGAGGTCGCCGATGCGATGTTTCCGGAGGTTTTCAAATTACCTCGAACCATCCCTGGAAAGTTTTAAAAGGGGATCTCACCCGCATCGCGGCTTCCCTTCGCATTGCGCTCGTACTTCCCTTGAACTCTTGCGCCCCGGCTCTCCTGCCCTTGCACCTTCTTTCGCTATGGCTTCCAACTTGCTTCCGACGCGCCTCGTTCACTCCTCCGAGCTCGGGCCAGTGCGCAGGCTGCTGGGCTGGCGCTCGGAAGAGCAGAAGCATCGGCTCCGCCGAGGATCTCTCCCCCTGGTCCTGGAAAAGGGGGAGATAGTCTTCTTCACCGCTTATGCTCTGGCGGGGTTCGTTCCGCCGATTTCTTCCTTCTTCGTCACCCTGCTGGAGACATACGGTCTCCAGCTCCACCATCTTTCCCCAACTCCTTCGCAATGGCGGCCGTTTTTGTCCACTTCTGTGAGATGTTCGTGGGGGTACACGCCTCCGTGACGCTCTTCCGCCACTTCTTTGTGCTGCGGACGACTGGACGCGGCTCAAAGACTCAGATGGGGGCATATTACTTCCAGCATCGCTGCAAAGACCCCAAGGTTTCCGGATACCTCCTGCCCTTCAGCGCATCAAGGTGGGAGAACTGGAGGGAGAGCGTGGTGGTAGTGCAGACCGACGAGCACGATCGCCTACAACTCCCAACCGCCAGCCCGACCACCGATCGCCGCTTCTGGGAGGAGATCCCTGAGCTGGAGCAGGAGTATACTCCGGTCTTGGAGCGGATCCGGTTCTTGGCCAACGAGGGGCTGACGTCTCTAATGGTGCTGATGGACTTTGTCTCTCGCCGCATTGCTCCCTTGCAGCAACGCAGCCGCCCAGCGTGGTACTATACCGGTGAGCAGGACTGTACCAGGCTGGAGAGAGGCCCCGGCTCTGTCCCTTCCGACGAGGAGCTGGAGGAGATGGTGAGCAAGGTGAGCGGTGACTACATTCCCAGCGGCGTCCCCGCCTTTCCGCCTTCTGCCACCCCCCTCTTCTTGGAGCCTCAGAGGAGGTCAGAGCTCCTGCGGAAGATGCCGAATCTTGATGATATCGGGATTGCCGTTCGTCAGGTCGGGGATGCCTTCCGGGGTATCACCATTCCAGGAACCGAGCACCCCGGATCAGGGCATGAGGCATCCGCTGCTGCCAATCCCTCCCCCAAAGCCGATGGAACCCAAGCCGCCGACAAAGGGAAAGGGAAAGAGCCGGCCCCCGGGCATTCAGAGAAGAAACGCGCTCGGTCTCCTCCGAGGGTGCCGCCTGTGCCAAGCCAGGGTGCCGGAGCTACTTTGCTTCCATCTCTCGGGGGTGCTGGTCCATCGGGTGGCGACCCGAAGAGGTCCCGAGTGTCCCCCTCCGGCGGGCCTCTCCCCAGACAGCTGCCGTCCGAATCAGCCCAAGTATCTCGCCATCTTCCCTCGAGCGGCGGGGCTCCCAGGACGGATGTTGGTGGGGCGGCGCCGACGAGCGCGCCGGAGGTCCAGGCGTCCCACTCCGCGACCGTTCCAGCCGCTGGTCCTGGCAGTTCAGCTACAGCCCAGAGGCCAGTGCTGCAAGCTCGCTGGAGCGCTCATGCCGCCCAGTAAGTGTTATCCTTTCTAACTTATAGGAGCAGAGCTCCTGCCTCTTCTCTTATTCTGAGGGCTTCTTCTTCTTTGCAGGGACCGACCGGCTGCCAGGGGCGGGCCTCTTATCCGGCCGCCTTCAACCAGCAGGGGCTCCACGCCTCGGCACCTGGGGACCGCGGCGGCCCCCATAGCTCCCGAATCGGCGGGGGCAGTGGCCGCAGTGGCCGCATCTGCTCCTACCCGCCCTCCTTCACCAGCCCAGAAGCCAGGTCTTGAGACCGGGAGGGCTGCTGTAGGTGTGCCTGCTGGCCCCCTGGCCTGCTTAGGACAGCGCCCCACCGTAGCTGCTGAGGCGCCGGCGCTCCCGCCGGCCTTGGACTCGTCCGGGGGGTCCAGCGGCGCAACTCCTGCTCCCCCTGCTCCGGTGCCCGTGTGGGACGCCATGGAGCGTGCCCAGACCAGCACCCGGCAGCTCCAATCTGCCTTTGAGCAGGAGCGGAAGGCATTGGCCGGCGAGAGGGAACGCCTTCTCAGCTGGCAGCAGCGGGCCCGAGCGGACCTCGACTCAAGGCAGTCAAGGCTTGAGGCTATGAGTGCTCTGCTTAGCACCCAGAAGAAAGCCATTAGCCGCTTGGAGTTAGAGGCCCAACGGGTTCGTGCCTCCTGCTGCGAGGCTCTGGCCAAAGGTGATGCCAAAGCCAAGGAGTGTTCCACCGCCGCGGAGGAGTTGCAGCTGCAGGTAGCCCGTCGGGAACACGCCGTCGCTGAGCGGGAACGCGCTGCTGCGGCCGAGGAGGAGAAGACCACCGCTCGGCTGAGGGTCAAGGTGGAGGAGCTAAGGGCTCGGACTGAGGAGCTGGAGCTCCGTGAGTCGGCTGTCGCTGCGAGGGAGGAACAGTCTTCCAAGGAGCTTCAGGCGGCGATGGATCGCGAGCTAGCGGCTCGCCAAGAGGTAGAGAGGCTTCAGTCCTTGCGGACTGCCAAGGCCCAGACGGTCTGGTGCTTCATTGCTAAGGCGGGATCCGCCTTGACTCCTCTTGGTTTTAGCCCTGTGCAGGTGGAGACCCCAGCACGGCCGGTGTCCGAAGCAGTCCCAGCCCTTGAGTCCCTCGGCGACGAGCTAGGTCGGCTCGAATCAGTGATCGCCGACGAGCTGGAAGCGGAAGGTCGGGGCCTTGCAAAGGAGGTTGCGATGCACGTTCTGTCGTGCTTCGTTAGCCGAGACCCTTCCTTTTCTCTGGGGCCGGTCCGTTTAGGACCCATCACCGACCGGGAGGAAGCTGCCAGGGCCGAAGTCGAGGACTTAGCTGCCCTTGTGGCCTCTAGGTTTCATCGGGAGCCCGGGGACCCCTAAGCATCTGCCCTCGTGTCCACAAGGCCCTGTACTTCCTTTTTTATTTTTGTTGAGTCTGTAGCCCAGCTCGTGGAGCCTTTGTATGGACAGACTCTTGTTTCTTTCCGTGTCTGCATGCCCTAGTCTTCTTCTTGGCCTTTCCTGACCGAGCCCTTAGCTCCGCAAGGACTCGGGGGCCTTGACCGATCTCGAAGCTCTGCATAGACACCTTGTCCGGGTCCCCACTGTATAGTAAGGGTTTCGGAGGTCTCCATGACCCGCCTTACGAGATCGGAGGGGGGTCCGAGCCTGTTGGCCACGTGGCGGGCCCGGAGCTCCCGCCTGAGAGGAGGTCCGGGCTTGCAGGGCACGTGGAGGCCCCGGGACTCCCCTCGCAGAGGGGGGAGGTCCGACTTCTGTAGACCACGCGGCGGCCCCGGAGCTCCCCTCAAAAAGGTGGGAGGTCCGGCCCCGCTGGACACGTGGGGCCTTCGGACCTCGCCCCTGTGAGGGCTAGCCCTTTTGATCTTACCTTGGGGTTTTTGGCCTACCGCGATCCCGTAGCGGCCCCCTGGTAGGTGCGTTCTATTGGGTGGATGCGCCTACCATACTCCTGCGGGGAGCTGAGGCTGAGAAGTCCTGCACACAAGTAAGGAAAAAGTAATTCTCCTTGGGGGCTCCCCCCCTCTATTCCTTAGTCGTATCTGCAGCAAATTCCGACTAAAGATGAGAATGGGAAGAGGGAGTTGAACGCATAGTGAGCACGCGTTAGTTGGGTAATCATAAAAACTTAATAAGTAAATTAAATGAGTACCAAAGTAGAGCAACATAGGGTAGGTTTCTTTTCATATAAATTTCCATACGGGGGAAGGCAGGCCACGTATGTAGGCCACGACCCACCTCAAGGGAAGCAAGACTCTACGCGCTTGGGGTCGGAACCAGGCGAAGCTGAACGTAGTCCTGGACCGTCCCCTGAGGTTTAGTTGCTCCAAGCCCTGTTCACGGACTTTTATGGAAATTACTACAAAAAGAAAGGCCTGCCCTATTGTTGCTCTAGGGGTAGAACTTACAGCGGTGTTCCGTGTTCCGAAGGTTCGGGAGCGGGTCCCTGTCTTCGGTTCTGGGAATGGTCCCAGGCCCGGGATGTCCAGCCCCAGTACGGCAAATGGCCATGCGGGCTGGATCATCTGTACCGTCCAAGCCGGTGTATGGATCTGCTTGGCGTGGAACAGGCACGCTTAGCAGCTCTCGACCAGCTCGACGGCATCCTGGAGTGTTGCCGGCTAGTAGAAGCCATGCCGAAAGGCTTTACCGACAAGCGTGCGTGAGGAAGAATGACTCCCACATTCGCCTCCATGGATCTCAGCAAACAAGTCGCAGCCTTCCCCCTGGGTTATGCACCGCAATAGGATGTGGTTGGCGCCACGTCGGTAGAGATCCCCCTCTACCGCCATGTGTCTCTTAGCCACACGCGCAATCCGTTCAGCGGATACACGTTCATCAGGGAGGATATTGTCTTTCAAGCAGTCCCGGACCTCCGTGATCCATGCATCGGGTCTGACTTGAGCATCTGGATCTTGAGCGCTGGGTTGCACGGAGTCCCCAGTGACGCTTATGATCCTTGGCGGCGCTCATGGCCGCCGGGACCGCCAGCTTCGAGGTGCTGGTCTAGCCCCCTTCGCCCGGCTCGGCGGGCCGGGCTGTGGGTCGCGACAACGTCCTCTCGAGGCCCCCTCCAGGCACAGTGGCTCCGGTGGCAATGGGGGCCCTCGTTGAAAGGTCGTCAGCTGCGGCCTTGCTAGCGCGCGGTACGTGGTGCAGGTCCAAGGCGAGGGAGCCTGTCTCCGCTGTCTTGGTTGTTAACCAGACTGGGGATTGCCCTGAGCCAACGACTAGCGAGAAGGATGGGCACTCCATACTTTGCTATGTTGTTGGTTGCCTTGGAATTGAAACGCGCCACATACCCAGACTGCTCCCCTGATGGCGTGAGGAACAGTACGCTAGCATCGGCCCCCTGCTTTCGCAAGGAGCCGTCGACGAACATCATTCGATAAGGCCTGGTGAAGGTCTGGGCTCAGGGTACTGTTCCATCGTCTCCGTGGCCCCCTGAGCGTGCGTCTACTTTAGCCATAAGTGAACTAATGCCTTGTTAATGTCTGTATGACAGGAAAGGGAACCTAGATCAAACTTCAGTAGTTCCGCCGCCCATTTGGCGGCATCGCCCACCGCATGGAGCTGTAGGGGGTAGCTTTTAGCCTAGGGGGATCGCTGGGTGCCCGACACTCGGGGGTCCTCAGGCTGCTTTGGGCCTCGCGGGAAGCTCCGCTGACGTCCCAGGAGCTCCGGGAGGTCCTGCTGGTCCTCCGGGAGGTTGTGTCGGGGATCCGAGGTCTGGTCTTCTGGTGCTTGCTTCTCGGTAGCGAAACAGGTTACTGTGGTATGGGGTTAAAGCCATTGCGCGAAGACCGGAAATTTGCGGGACCCCTAGCTATGAAGAGTCGGTTTACGCCAGGATTAGCAGGTAAAGGGCGCCCTCCAACTACTTCAGACCCAGGGGTCTGATGGGAGTCCTAGCAAGCATTTAGGAAGCGCAGCATATCACAGCCTGGTATCGAGTCTACTATTTGCTCTATCATAGGAAGAAAAAATAGGTCTTTAGGGCATTCCTTATTGAGACTGGTGTAGTGGATGCGCTTCCGGAGCTTCTCGCTGGCCTTTGGGATAATAACACGGTTTGCCAAGCGCCGGGAGCGGCGGACTCTCCGTCTCGTCGGACGGCTGGACGTCGGGAAAGACCTTTAAGTAGTGCTCCATCACCTCCCTAGGGATCTCTGGCCTCGGTGATGACTGTCATGCAGCACATCGACCTCATGCCGGAGGGGGGCAACGAGCGCGCCTTCCTATATGCTACCCAGGCCCCCGGCTACCCGGGTGGTCTGGGTGGTATCGGCGCTGATTCGGACGAGCCTTGTGGGGACGTCGTCCTCATCAAGGGGTTGCACGCGGGGTGCGGTGGTAGGGGCACGATGGCGTGCACTTAGGTGGAGCTGGTTTGGTTCTGTACTGCTGAGGGCTGGCGCTCTAGTTGCTGTAAGCGCCTGAAGCCTTTCCAAGGCTAACACTGCGGCAGCACAATCTCCACAAACCTTGAGGACGCCTGTTGGTGTAGGCATCTTCAGGACAAGATAGCCGTAGTGGGCTATTGCCATGAATCGGTACAGGGCTGGCCTACCGATCATGGCAATCTCGGCCACGTCGAACAGAATGTACTCCGTCCGGAAGCTGTCCGGTGCCCCAAAGGTCACCGGGAGGCTGATGCGGCCGTAGGGAACGACCTGTCCCGGCCCTACCCCTGAGAACGGGCTTGATGGGGCGAGCTTGGCCATCGGGATCTGCAGCTTCTGGAAGGCTGCGTGACTGATGAGGTTCAGTCCAGCCCCACCATCCACCAAAACGTGGTACATCTTCACGTTGGCGATGGTAAGGGCCACCACGAGCGGTAGTTGGCCGGCCCCAGCCATGTTCCTGGGGCAGTCAGTGTCATCGAAGCTGATGGGGGTTCCCATCCACCTGAGGTGCGGTACTGCACCTGGGAGGGGAGCCACCGACGCTACCACTCGGCGCAAGGCCTTAGCCATGCTTCTGGACAGGGGGGTCAGCGGACCCGCCGAAGATGTCACAGGGCATCTTCCAGTGCTCGTCGTCACTGGAGATGGAGCTCCCATGATTGCGTGCTGCCTTTGCGGCGCGCCGGAGCTCCTTGAAATCCACCTGGCGGTCGTCGCCGTCTCGGGCCTCGACCTTCTGGTTGCCCTCCCTTACTATAGGATGGGGCATCAGCTAGGGGCTGCTTCCCCTTCCGGAAGCGCCCCGCGAGCTTCTGGATTTCCCGGCCTCTGGAGGAATTCCGCCGGGTTGATGCTGCCGTCGTACTTCTCAGGCAAGAGCGGCCGAAACTTGCGCGGCCATTTTGTGAAGCGAAGGCGGGGCGCGAGGGCCGCACACCCTGCTTCTGTCGCCGCAGGTTCAGATGCCGCGAATGCTTGGTTCGCGCTGAGCACCGCATGCTCCGGCCGCCATACGTAGGACATACGACTGTGGCATATTGAGTAGCAGCGCTCTTCGCTGCGGCTAGCGCACCCTCACTAGGTACACCCAGCGCTACTGAAAACCTGACGCTGGTCGGAGCCTGCATTGCCGGGGTCGGCGCTGCCAGAGCCGGTTGCTGGCTCCCAGTGCAGGTATCAGCGCCGCGAACGCCTGGTCCTCCGCTGGCACAGTATGCCCCGGTATGGGCAAGGCCGCTCTATAGACCGGGGACGCCGTTAGCAGGGCATATGGTTGTGGCATATGCTGCGCGACGTATGCCTGGGGCAGAGCTCGCGTAGCGAAGATCTGCCCTTCAGGCTGGGTCGAGGCCGACGTCATGTTGTCGCCAGCCTCTTGAGTGCGACGCCCTTCTTGACGTCACTCGAGGAACACTCGGGCATCTTGGCCTAAGTGACACCGTTCCAGCTCTGTCCTCAGGTCCGTCGACGGAAGCTTGGTGGATCTGGAACTCCCCCGTCTGGCCGTCAACCGTTGGCGTGCGCGTCAGCGACACAGCCGGTTGGTCGGAGCGTCATCCCCGCCGAAGTCAATGGTTTGCGTCGGCGACGACAAGACGGTCTACCTCGCGAATCCACTGCTGGGTCGCTGCCTGAGGCGCATCCCCAGCAGGAGGATTGCGCAGTAGCGCCCTTGCTGCGGCTAGCGCACCCCCACCGGGTACGCCCGGCGCTACTGAAGGCCTGACGCTGGATGGAGCCTGCATTGCCGGGGTCGGCGCTGCCAGAGCCGGTTGCTGGCTCCCAGCTTGCCCTGTCACACTCCGACCTGAGTGTGTCATCATGTACTCTCCCCTGTGGTCATGGTTCGCCGTGACCGCGGAGGGGGAGAGTTTGCCGCGGAAGGAAGCTTGGTCATCTTTGTCGGCGGAAACTCGTCGCGCTAGGGGAAAAGCCCCTACCTGGCGTGCCAAATGTCGAAGTGTGCGATCGACACTTCCCCCGGGCCTGCACTGGGCAGCCCGCGGAGGTTCTTTTTTCGGCGGGGCTAGACTCCTAGCGGAAAGCTTGCGCGGATGGACGAGTTAGCGAGAGCTTGACACGGCGAGTTTTACGTGGTTCAGGCCGCCGGAGCGTAAAACCCTACGTCCACGGCGAGCTATGGAGCTCGCTGTATTGCTTGCTGCTCAGGGCCGGAGGCCTGAGCTCGGGGGTGAGTTACAACTTGAGAGTGTATGGCTAGCGTATGAGTTGCAAAGTGCGAACCCTTGCTATCGACGCCTACCCGAGCCTTTTATAGTCCAAGGCTCGGGCGGCTTACAAGGGAAGCCGGGACCCGACAGGTGGTCCCGGGAAGATTGTCTATTATCTACCGTATCTGTAGTTACGCCGGTGGTTGCCTCTGGTCGAAGGCTTCTGAGTCTTCATCTCGCCGCCCCGCCCATGCCGCGTGCTAGTCGTAGTGGTTGATGACGGCGCAGGCGGCATGGGATGTCTTGTCGCAGCGTTTATTGGCTGGCAGGTTCTGACACCGCGCGAGTCTGTGATGCGACTGGGCGCAACGGCACCTGACAGACGCGTGCTCCGCGTTTCCGCGTCTTGGGAAGACGCGGGCCTTGAATACCTTGTACGGGCAAGGTGAGGAGCGCCTTTACGCCCGCTGCCTACCGCTCGGGGGCAGGCAGCACCATTCTTCTGGCCACGTGGCGGGTCCGGAGCCCTTCTCTGAGGTGAGAAGGGTCCGGCCTGCGGGGCACGTGGAGTCTCCGGACCTCTCCCCGCGGAGGGGGATGTCCGGCCTCTGTATGCCACGTGGCGGGCCTGGAGCTCTCCTCTGCGGAGAGGGAGGTCCGGCCCCGCTGGACGCGTGGCGTCTTCGGACCTCTCTCCCGCGGAGGGGGAGGTCCGGCTTCTGTATGCCACATGGCGGGCCCGGAGCTCTCCTCTGAGGAGAGGGAGGTCCGGCCCCGCCGGACGCGTGGCGCCTTCAGAGCTCTCCCTGCGGAGAAGGACGAGTACCTTAGGCATTTTACCCTGTGCGCGGGGGTACCCCATATCTCAGGTACCGACAGCGGTAGTGCTTAGAGCATCAGCTGAGACCTTGCATTGTGGGGTTTTACATGCAGCAGAGTCTCGTCGACGAGGTTGTTATCTTCACGCTGGATCAGGTCCTGCGCGGCTTCTCCTGGGGGCCCCCGGGGAGTTCTCCCCTTCTGGCTAAGGCCTTCAGGGGGTAGGTGGACCCGGGCTCCTCTTAGATGACCTAAGGCGTCTTCCCCTTCTGGCAAGGCCTTCAAGGGGTTGACAGACCTTGGGCGGCCCCCGGGAGGTATGTCCGAGGCACGGAGGCGTGCTCTCGGGTGAGGCTGGCCCGACCTTGCACCATTGTGGTCGGTACTTGGGCTGCTGCGACTACTTGGGGCTTCTCCAAGGTTGACGCCGCAGCAGTGCAGCCTCCACTGACCCGGGATGGCAGCCGCAGCCGGCTACCGCCCTGGCCCGTCACCGTCGGAGCTGGAGTCCTCACCGTTATGCACTGTCTTTATGACACGCTGAGGCTCCTGAAACCCCACCTGATGGGCGGCGGTGACTGGGGCATCGACCTTCTGCTTGCCATCCCTCTGAGGGTAGGGCGGTGCTTCAGCTCTCTGCTGTCTTCCTTTGCGGAAGCGCTCTGCGAGCCTCTGGATATCCCAGCACTCGGCAGCAGTATGGTTGCCGGCGCCATGCACGGGGCATAGCCCGCCCTGGTCACTATCTGGGGCCGGTGACTGCCGCTGCCTTTTGTCGGGGCGTGGCCCCCGTGCTCCACTAGTCGTCGCTGCTGCGGCGACGGAAGCCGTGAACGATGACTTCATCTTGCCACTCCCCCGGTTCTTGGCCTTCTTGCCACCCCCATAGGCAGCAGCGCCAGACCCGGACTGTCCTCCTGACCCGGAGGTTGGCAGAGAGTGCCAGTTCCGCCCTTCAGCTGCTCTGGCGCATTTGTCCGCCAGGCTGAGAGCTCAGAGACGTCGCGGACCTCTCTGGTCGCGAGCTTCTCAAGAATTTTCTCGTCCCGGACACCCTGTCGGAACGCCACCACCACAGAAGCACTTTGAATATGCGGGATGGTGTTGCGTACCTGGGAGAACCGCTGGATGAAAGAGCGCAGCGACTCCCCAGGTTGTTGCTTGACGGCGTGGAGGTCAAGCTCCGTGCCGGGACGGGTGTAGGAGCTGCCGAAGTTGGCGACGAACTGCCGGCAGAGCTCTCCCCAGGAGGTTATGGACCCCTGAGGGAGATTCATGAGCCAAGACCGAGCTGGGCCGGTCAAGGCGACGGGGAAGTAGTTGGCCATGACAGCCTCATCCCCTCCTGTGGCAAGTACGGCGGTGGAGTAGATCTGGAGGAACTCCGCCGGGTTGACGCTACCGCCGTACTTCTCGGGCAGGAGCGGCCAAAACTTGCGCGGCCACCTCGCGAAGCGAAGGTGGGGTGCAAGGGCCGCACATCCTGCTCCTGCTGCCGCAGGTATTGGTGCTGCGAACGCTTGGTTCACACTTGGCACCGTGTACCCCGGAATGGGCAAGGCTGTACCATAGACCGGGGGCGCTGCTTGCGGCGCATATGGTTATGGCATATGCTGCGCGGCGTATGCCTGAGGCAGGGCTCGCGTGGCGAAGATCTGCCCCCCAGGTTGTGTCGAGGCCGACGTCATGCTGTCGCCAGCCTCATGGTTGCGACGCCTTTCTCGACGTCGCTCGAGGTACACCCGGGCATCCTGGCCCAAGTGGCACCGTTCCAGCTCCCTTCTCAGGTCCGTCGACGGGAGCCTGGAGGAGCTGGAATCCGCCGTTTACCCGTCAAGCGTTGGCGTGCGCGTCAGCGACATAGTTGGTTGACCGGGGCGTCGCCCTCGCCGAAACCGAGGGTTCGTGGCGGCGATGACGAGGCGGTCCACCTCGCGGATCCATTGTTGGGTCACTGAATGGGGCGCATTCCCAGCAGGTGGGTTGCGCAGCAGTGCTCTTGCTCCAGCTAGCGCACCCCCATGGTGTACGCTCAACGCTGCAGAAGATCTCACACTGGTCGGAGCCTGCATTACCGGAGTCGGCGTTGCCGGAGTCAGCTGCTGGCTACCAGCTTGTGCCGACACACTCCGTCCTGAGTGCGTTGACATGTACTCCCTGCTGGTCACGGTTCGCCGTGAAAGCGGAGGGGGAGAGTTTGCCTCTGAGGGAAGCTTGGTCATCTTCGTCGGCGGAAACTCGTCGCGCAAGGGAAAGCCCCCTACCTGGCACGCCAAATGTCGAAGTGTTCGGTCGACACTTCCCCCGGGCCTGCACTGGGCAGCCCGCGGAGGTTCTTTTTTTTTGGTGGGGCTAGTCCCTTGCGGAGAGCTTGCGCGTGTGGACGAGTTAGTAAGAGCTTGACACGGTGAGTTTTACGTGGTTCAGGCCGCCGGAGCGTAAAACCCTACGTCCACGGCGAGCTATGGAGCTCGCTGTATTGCTTGCCGCTCAGAACCTGAGTCCTGAGCTTGGGGGTGAGTTACAGCTTGGGCGTGAATGGCTAGCGTATGAGTTGCAGAGGTGCGAACCCTTGCTATCGTCGCCTACCCGAGCCTTTTATAGTCCAAGACTCGGGTGGCTTACAAGGGGGCCCGGGACCCGACAGGTGGTCCCGAAGAGATTGTCTATCATCTACCATATCTGTAGTTATGCCGGTAGTTGTCTCTGGCGAAGGCTTCTGAGTCTTCGTCTTGCAGCCCTGCCCATGCCGCATGCTAGTCGTAGTGGATGATGACGGCGGGGGCGGCATGGGATGTCTTGTCGCTGTGTTTATTGGCTGGCAGGCTCTGACACCGCGCGCCAGTCTGTGATGTGACTGGGCGCAACGGCACCTGACAGAGGCGTGCTCCGTGTCTCCGCGTCTTGGGAAGACGCAGGCCTTGAATACCTTGTACGGGCAAGGTATGGGGCATCTTTACGCCCGCTGCCTATCGCTCGGGGGCTGGCAGCGCCGTTCTGCTGGCCACATGGCGGGCCCAGAGCCCTTCTCAGAGGAGAGGAGGGTCCGGCCCCGCGGGGCACGTGGAGCCTTCGGACCTCTCCCCGCGGAGGGGGAGGTTCGGCTTCTGTCGCCACATGGCGGGCCCGGAGCTCTTCTCTGAGGAGAGGGAGGTCCGGCCCCGCCGGATACGTGGCACCTTCGGACCTCTCTCCCACGGAGGGGGAGGTCCGGCCTCTGTATGCCACGTGGCGGGCCCGGAGCCCTCCTCTGAGGAGAGGGAGGTCCGGCCCCGCCAGACGCGTGGCGCCTTCGGAGCTCTCCCTGCGGAGAAGGGCGAGTTCCTTAGACATTTTCCCTTGTGCGCGGGGGTACCCCATATCGCAGGTACCGACAAGCGCCCAAGCAATGGGCCACACCTACCAGGGGGCCACTACAGGACCGCGCAAGACCGGAGCTCTAAGGCAAGACTGAAGGATCCAGACCTCGCCCCCTTCGCAGGGGCGAGCCCCGAAGGCCCCACGTGTCCAGCGGGGCCGGAGCTCCCCTCTCCTCAGGAGGAGCCACGGGCCCGCCACGTGGCCGGCAGAAGCCGGACCTCCCCCTCCGTGGGGAGAGCTCTGAAGGCTCCACGTGTCCCACGGGGCCGGACCTCCCTCTCCTCAGAGGAGAGCTCCGGGCCCGCCACGTGGTTGGTAGACCCGGACCTCCCTGTTCTCACGGGGCAAGTTCCGGAGACCTCCGGGGCCCTTAACATAATAAGGACCCGGGGAAGGTGTCTGTGCAGGGCTGCAAGATTGGTGAAGGCCTCTGAGTACCTTGCGGAGCTAAGGGCTTGGTCAGGCCAAGCCAAGAAGAAGACTAAAGCACACAGACGCAGAAGATAACAAGAGTCTATTCATTTAAGGCTCCATGAGCTGGACTACAGACTCAACAAAAGTAAAGAAAAAAGGGAAAAAGATACAAGGCCTTTTGGCCACGGGGACGGATGCCTAAGAGTCCCCGGACTCCCGTTGGAACCTAGAGGCCACAAGGGCGGCCATGTCCCCGACCTCGGCCCTGGCAGCTTCCTCCCGCTCGACGGCGGGCCCTATACGGACTGGCTCCAGAGAGAAGGAAGGGTCTTGGCTCAGGAAGCACGCCAGCACATGCGTAGCGACCTCCTTTGCCAGGCCTCGTCCCTCCACCTCAAGCTCGTCGGCGATCACCGCTTCGAGCTGGCCCAGCTTGGCGCCGATGGACTCAAGCGCCGGGATTGCCCCAGACACCTCCTGCGCTGGAGCCTCCGTCCGCACCGGGCTGAAACCAAGTGGAACCAAGGCGGACCCCGCCTTGGTAACAAAGCTCCATACCGCCTGGGCCTCGACAGACAGCGAAGCCTGGAGCTTCTCTACCTCTTGGCGGGCTGCCAGCTCGTCATCCAGCACCGACTGGCGCTCCTGGGAGGATTGCTCCTCCCTCGCGGCAGCAGCCGACTCGCGGAGCTCCAGCTCCTCGGCCCGAGCCCTCAGCTCGCCCTCTCTGGCCTTCAGCCGTGCGGCGATCTTCTCCTCCTCGGCCGCCACGGCACGTTCCCGATCAGCGACGGCGCACTCTCGGCAAACTACCTGCAGCCGCAACTCCTCCACGGCAGCAGAGCGCGCTTCGGCCTTGGCCTGAGCTTTGCAGAAGGTAGCGCGAAGCCGCCGGGTCTCTGAGTCCAGGCGGCCGACGGCTTTCTTCTGAGCGTCGAGCAGAGCACCCATGGCGTCAAGCCTCGACTGCCTCGAGTCGAGCTCTGCCTTAGCCTCCTGGGTCCGCTGCTGCAGGAGATGCTCCCAGCTAAGAAGGCGCTCCCTCTCTCCAGCCAGCGCCCCCGCTCCCGCTCAAAGGCGGTCTGGATCTGTCGGGCACCAGTCTGAGCACGCCCCAAGGCATCCCATATAGGCAGCGGGGTGGCGGGGGCAGGAGTCGTGCCCCTGACCTCCCGTGTCGCGTCCAGGACCGACGAAGGTGCTGGTACCTCGGCAACTGAGGCAAGACACTGACCCAGGGGAGCCAGGGAGCCAGCATCTGCGCCTACAGCAGCCCCTCCAGCCTCAGCACCGGACTTCCGGGCTGGCGAAGGAGGATGAACAGGTGCTGCCGCAGCCACCGCAGAGGGCGAACCCGCCGGCACAGAAGAAGCCCCTGCCAACTTGGGGGCCGTTGGAACCACCGCAGATCCCGGATGCTGCGGCGTGGAGCCTCTGCCAACTGGAGATGGCCGGGGAATAGGCTCGCCCCCGGCAGCCGGTGAGTCCCTGCAGGCAAAGAAAGCTCTCAGGCTAAGAGAGGAGAAGGGAACACTACTCCTACAAGCCAGAAAGAGCAACACTTACTGGGCGACGTGAGCGCTGCAACGGGCTTGTAGCCCCGGCCTCTGGGCCGGGGCAGAACCGCCAGGACCTGCAGCCGGAACGCTCGCTGGCTGTGGCGTCTGAGCCCCCGGCACACTCCCAGGCGTCGCCCCACCGGTGTCCTTCCTGGAAGCCCCTCTGTCTGAGGAAGAGTGGCAGGACGCTTGGGGTCCCTCGGACTGCCACTGTCCGGGAAGAGACCCGCCGGAGTGGGACACCCGGGGTCTCTTTGGGTCGCCACTCGACAGACCAGCGCCTCCGGGAGATGGGCGCAAGGGTGCCCCGGCCCCCTCGCTCGGCGCAAGCGACGCCCTCAGAGGAGACCGGGCACGTTTCTTCTCTGGCTGCCCGGAGGCCGGCTCCTTCCCCTTGTCGGTGGCTTAAGTTCCGCTGGCCCTCGGTGCGGGTTGGGCAGCAACAGATGCCTCGAGCTCCGATCCGGAGCGCTCGGTCCCAGGGATCAAGATGCCCCGGAGGCTATCCCCAACCAGACGAACGGCGATCCCAATGTCGTCGAGGTTCGGCATCTTCCACAGCAGCTCTGACCTCCTCTGCGGCTCCAAGAAGAGGGGAGTGGCAGAGGCCGGGAAGGCGAGGTCGCCGCCGGTGACGTAGTCTCCGCTCACCTTGCCCACCATCTCGTACAGCTCCTCATCGGAAGGATCAGAGCCGAGACCCCTCTCCAACCTGGTGCAGTCGTGCTCACCAGTGTAGTACCATGCTGGGCGGTTGCGCTGCTGCAAGGGCGCAATACTGCGCGACAAGAAATCCACTAGCACCATCAGGGACGTCAGCCCCTCATTGGCCAGGAACCGGATCCACTCCAAGACCGGTGCGTACTCCTGCTCCAGCTCTGGGACCTCCTCCCAGAAGCGACACTCGGTGGTTGGGCCGGCAGTTGGGATCTGCAGGCGATCGTGCTCGTTGGCCTGCACGATCACCCAGTTCTCCCTCCAGTTTTCCCACCTCGACGCACTGAAAGGTAGAAGGTACCCAGAGGCCTTCGGATCCTTGCAGCGATGCTGGAAATAGTACGCGCCCAGCTGGGTCTTCGAGCTGCGCCCGGTCGTCCGCAACACGAAGAAGTAGCGGAAGAGCGTCGCTGAAGCGTGCACCCCCACAAACATCTCGCAGAAATGGACAAAGACGGCGGCCATCATGAAGGAGTTGGGGGAAAGGTGGTGGAGCTGGAGACCGTACGTCTCCAGCAGCGTGACGAAGAAGGAAGAAATTGGCGGGACAAACCCCACCATGGCGTAGGCAGTAAAGAAGACCATCTCCCCCTTTTCTAGGAGCAGGGGGAGAGCTCCCCTGCAGAGCCGGCATTTCTGCTCCTCCGTGTGCCAGCCCAGCAGCCTGCGCACTTGTGACACCCTCATCTCGGGTGTCAGTATATGTTCATGCTTTATGAAGAGGAAACATTTTAAGAAAAGTAGGAACAGAGAAAAATATCAAAAGGATAGCTAATAAGAGCCGAATCCAGCTCTCAGAAAGCGCCGAAGACAACTTACCGCGGCCGCTGGCCACGTGGCATGTTCGGAGCTCGTCCCTGCGAGGTAAGGAGAGGTCCGCCGCTAAAATAGCTACGTGGCAGGTTCGGGACTCATCTCCGCAAAAGGGGAGAGGTCCGACCCTGGGGGACACGTGTTGCTCTCGGAGCTTTCCACTGCGGAAGAAGCAAAGGCGTTTCTGCAGGACACATGTCACCTGTGGAGCTATTCATCACGGAAATCAGAGGACCGATCGCACAGGATACGTGTCGATCTCGGAGCTCACCTCCGAGAGGTCCGGTTCCATCGGACACGTGTCGCCACCGGAGCTTATCTCCGGGAGGTCTGTCGCTGCTGGACACGTGTTGACCTCGGGGCATGTCCCTGAAGAAAGAAGAGAGGAAAGACCGGCGCCAACACGTGGCGTGCGTGGAGCTCACCTCCAAAGGAGGGGGAGGTCTTGCTCGTTGACACGCGGCACAACCGGAGCTCGTCTCTGCGGAGAAGGAGATACCAGGCCCCGGAAGGACACGTGGAGCCTCCGGAGCTCATCGCCGCGAAGGTAACAAGTTCTGGAGCGGATGTTACGCATAAGAATACCGGTACGTAAAGGAAACCGACCTGAACTCCACAACATTACCACACCAAATCAACTAAAGGTAAGATGATAGGATCCAACGACGATCTGAATGAGACTCTTATTCGGGATACAATCTGTCGGTACCTGAGATATGGGGTACCCCCGCGAACAGGAAGAAATGCCTAAGGAACTCGCCCTTCTCCGCAGGGAGAGCTCCGAAGGCGCCGCGCGTCTGGCGGGGCCGGACCTCCCTCTCCTCAGAGGAAAGCTCCGGGCCCGCCACGTGGCATACAGAAGCCGAACCTCCCCCTCCGCGGGAGAGAGGTCCGAAGGTGCCACGCGTCCAACGGGGCCGGACCTCCCTCTCCTCAGAGGAGAGCTCCGGGCCCGCTGCGTGGCCGACAGAAGCCGAGCCTCCCCCTCCGCGGGGAGAGGTCCAGAGGCTCCACGTGCCCCGCAGGCCGGACCCTCCTCTCCTCAGAGAAGGGCTCCGGGCCCGCCACGTGGCCAGAAGAACGGTGCTGCCTGCCCCCGAGAGATAGGCAGTGGGCGTAAAGACGCCCCACACATTGCCCGTACAAGGTATTCAAGGCCCACGTCTTCCCAAGACGCGGAGACGCGGAGCACGCTTCTGTCAGGTGCCGTTGCGCCCAGTCACGTCACAGACTGGCGCACGGTGTCAGAACCTGCCAGCCAATAAACTCCGCGACAAGACATCCCATGCCGCCTGCGCCGTCATCAACCACTACGACTGGCATGCAGCATGGGCAGGGCGGCAAGATGAAGACTCAGAAGCCTTCGACCATAGACAACTACCGGCATAACTGCAGATACGGTAGATAGTAGACAATCTTCCCGGGACCACCTGTTGGGTCCCGGCTCCCCTTGTAAGCCGCCCGAGTCTTGGACTATAAAAGGCTCGGGTAGGCGACGATAGCAAGGGTTCGCACTTTGCAACTCATACGCTAGCCATACACTCTCAAGCTGTAACTCACCCCCAAGCTCAGGACTCCGGCCCTGAGCAGCAAGCAATACAGCGAGCTCCATAGCTCGCCGTGGACGTAGGGTTTTACGCTCCGGCGGCCTGAACCACGTAAAACTCACCGTGTCAAGCTCTTACTAACTCGTCCATCTGCGCAAGCTCTCCGCTAGGAACTAGCCCCACCGAAAAAGAACCTCCGTGGGCTGCTCAGTGCAGGCCCGGGGGAAGTGTTTAAACACTTCGACATTTGGCGCGCCAGGTAGGGGCCTTTTCTCCTAGCGCGACGAGTTTTCGCCGACGAAGATGACCAAGCTTCCTTCAGCGGCGAACTCTCCCCCCTCGCCTCTGCGGCCAACCGTGACCAGGGGGGAGTACATGTCGACACACTCGGGACAGAGTGTGTCGGTACAAGCTGGGAGCCAGCAACCGGCTCTGGCAGCGCCGACCCCGGCAATGCAGGCTCCAACCAGCATCAAGTCTTCAGTAGCGCTGGGCGTACCCAGTGGGGGTGCGCTAGCTTCAGCGAGAGCGCTACTGTACAATCCGCCCGCTGGGGACGCGCCTCAGGCAGCGACCCGGCAGTGGATCCGCGAGGTAGACCGTCTCGTCGTCGCCGCCACAAACCCTCGACTTCGGCGGGGACGACGCTCTGGCCAACCGGTCATGTCGCTGATGCGCGCACCATTGGTTGACGAGCAGACGGCAGACTCCAGCTCTACCAGGCCCCAATCGACAGATCTGGGGACAGAGCTGGAGCGGTGTCGCCTGGGTCAAGATGCCCGGGTATACCTCGAGCAGCGCCGAGAAAGACGCCGCTACCAAGAGGCTGACGACAGCATGACGTTGGCCTCAACCCAGCCTAAAGAGCAGACCTTCGCCACGCGATCTCTGTCCCAGGCCTACGCCGTGCAGAATATGCCAGTCATATGTCCTGCAGATGGCGCCCCCGGCCTATGGTGCAGCCTTGCCCATACCGGGGCACGCGGTGCTCAGTGCGAACCAAGCGTTCGCGGCGCCAGAACCTGCGGCGACAGAAGCAGGATGTGCGGCCCTCGCGCCCCACGTTCGCTTCGCAAAGTGGCCGCGCAAGTTTCGGCCGCACCTGCCTGAGAAGTACGACAGCAGCGTCAACCCGGCGGAGTTCCTCCAGATCTACTCCACCGCCGTACTTGCCGCAGGAGGGAATGAAGCCGTCATGGCCAATTACTTCCCCGTCGCCTTGACTGGCCCAGCCCGGTCTTGGCTCATGAACCTCCCCCAGGGTTCCGTAACTTCCTGGGGAGAGCTTTGCCGGCAGTTCATAGCCAACTTCGGCAGTTCCTACACCCGGCCTGGCACGGAGCTCGACCTCCACGCCATCCAGCAACAACCTGGGGAGTCGCTGCGCTATTTCATCCAGCGGTTCTCCCAGGTGCGGAACACCATCCCACACATTCAAAATGCTTCTGTGGCGGTGGCGTTCCGGCAAGGCGTCCGAGACAAGAAGATGCTTGAGAAACTCGCGACCAGGGAGGTCCGCGATGCCTCAGAGCTCTTCAGCTTGGCGGACAAGTGCGCCAGAGCAGCCGAAGGACGGAACTGGCACTCACAGCCATCCTCCGAGTCAGGAGGACTGCCCGGATCTGGTCCTACTCCCTATGGAGGCAGCAGGAAGACCAAGAGCCGAGGCAGAAGCAGGATAAGATCACCGGCCGCAGCCCCAGTCGTCACTGCAGCGACGCTCAGTGGGGCTCGGGGGCCGCGCCCCGACAAGAGGCAGCGGAGGTCACCGATCCCAGAAGGTAATCAAGACAATATGTGCCCCGTGCACGGCAGCAGTCACCACACTACTGCTGAGTGCCGGGTGATCCGAAGGCTCGCAGAGCGTTTCCGCAAGGGGAAGCGGCAGCAGGCTGATGCCCTGCCCTTCCGTCCAAAGGAAGACGAACAGAGGGTGGATGTTCCAGACAACATCGACCACCCAGAGGAGAGCCAGGAGCCTCAGCGTGTTGTGAAGGCGGCACGCAATCATGAGGACTCCAGCTCCAGTGATGATGAGCGTCGGAAGAAGCTCTACGTCATATACGGCGGGTCCGCCGACCCCTCGTCCCGAAGCGCAGTCAAGACTCTGCGTCGAGCGGTAGCGTCGGTGGCGCCACTCCCAAGTGCTGCACCGCACCTTAAGTGGATGGGGACCCCCATCAGCTTTGACGCCACCGACTGCCCCAGGAACATGGCTGGGGCCGGCCAACTACCGCTCCTGGTAGCCCCTACCATCGCCAACGTGAGAATGTACCACGTTTTGGTAGATGGAGGAGCTGGGCTGAACCTCATCAGCCGTGCAGCTTTCCAGAAGCTGCAGGTCCCGATGGCCAAGCTCACCCCGTCGAACCCGTTCTCAGGGGTAGGGCCGGGACAGGTCATCTCCTACGGCAACATTAGCCTCCCTGTGACCTTCGGGGCTCCGGACAGCTATCAGACAGAGTACATTCTGTTCGACGTAGCGGAGATAGACCTCCCCTTCAACGCCATAATCGGCAGGCCAGCCCTGTACCGGTTCATGGCTGTAGCCCACTACGGCTACCTCGTCCTGAAGATGCCAACACCGACGGGCGTCCTCAGAATTCGTGGGGACCGCACTGCTGCAGTGTCAGCCCTAGAGAAGCTCCAAGCGCTCGCAACAGCTGGGGCATCAGCCCCCGGCAATACGGAGCCGGACCAGCTCCGCCCGAACGCATGTCACCGTGCTTCCGCCACAGCACCCCGCGTGCAACCTCTCGACGAGGGCGGCGTCCCCTTAAAGGTCGTCCAAGTCGGCGCCGAAGCTACCCAGACAACCCGGGTAGCCGGGGGCCTGGATAGCAAATAGGAAGGCACGCTCGTCACCTTCCTCCGGCATAACGTCGACGTGTTTGCATGGCAGCCGTCACAGTTGCCGGGGATCCCCAGGGAGGTGATCGAGCACCACTTGAAAGTCTTCCCCGACGCCCGGCCGGTTCAACAGAAGCCCCGCAAGCAGTCCATCGAGCGGCAAAACTTCATCCGTGAAGAAGTCAAGAAGCTGCTGGACGCTGGCTTCATACGGGAGGTCCACCACCCCCGGTGGTTGGCGAACCCCGTCATTGTCCCAAAGGCCGGCGGGAAGCTCCGGATGTGCATCGACTACACCAGTCTCAATAAGGCATGTCCCAAAGATCCATTCCCTCTCCCTAGAATAGATCAAATAGTAGACTCAACGTCAGGCTGTGATATGCTGTGCTTCCTAGACGCCTACTCGGGTTTCCATCAGATCCCCATGTCTAGGGAGGACGAGGAGCACACCTCCTTCATCACAGTAGACGGCCTTTATTGCTATGTGTCTATGCCTTACGGCCTAAAGAATGCACTCCCCACCTTTGTGCGAGCGATGCACAAAACCTTTGGGGAGTTAATAAGAGACCTAGTTGAGGTGTACGTCGATGACATAGTTGTCAAGGTCAAGCAGGGTTCATCTTTGCTAGATAACCTAGCCTTAGTCTTTGACAAGTTGCGCTCTACGCGCACCAAGCTGAACCCAGATAAATGTGTGTTTGGCGTGTCCTCTGGGAAGCTCTTAGGGTTCCTGGTCTCGCACCGAGGGATTGAGGCCAACCCAGAGAAGATCAAGGCCATCGACTTGATGCGGCCCCCTGCCCGCGTCAAGGATGTTCAGAGACTCATGGGATGTCTAGCCGCGCTGAGTCGGTTTATACCGAGGCTAGCAGAGCGGGCACTCCCTTTCTTTAAGCTCCTGCGCAAGTCAGGCCCTTTTTCCTGGACTGACGAAGCAGAAGAGGCTTTCCAGGAGTTGAAGCGACTCCTGACGACCCTACCTATCATGGTAGCCCCTGAGCCCGGGGAGCACCTGCTGCTCTACATTGCAGCAACAACATAAGTGGTGAGTATGGTCCTCGTCGCAGAACGGCCAGACCCCTCACCTTCGCAATCTGCTCCGGTAGCAGAAGACAGACGCCAGGAGGCCCCGCAGGGCCAAGGCGGTCTCCCGGACCCCCCGGAGGTCCAGGTCGACCTCCCGGAGGTCCAGGTCGACCTCCCGGAGGTCCAGGTCGACCTCCCGGAGGTCCAGTGCGGTCTCCCGGACCCCCAAGGTAAATCCCCGGGGGCCAATTGGGACCTCCCGGAGGTCCCTCAAGACCCCCCGGAGCTCCCGAATAATCAAGATAGCTTAAGGGCCTCTGGGTCCCAGTTCCCGGAGGCCCCCGTGGGTCCACTCACCTCCAACGGGCCAGGGCCAATGGACGAGGACCTCCCAAACCTAAGAGAGAGGGTTCGAACCATACAGAGGCCTGTCTACTACATCAGCGAAGTACTTCATGATGCCAAGACAAGGTACCTAGAAGTCCACAAGCTGCTGTATGCGGTGCTCATGGCCTCCAGGAAGCTCCGCCATTACTTCCAGGCCCACCGGGTCTCGGTAGTCACCTCGTATCCGCTGAAGACAATTCTGCACAGCCCCCATGCGACTGGCAACGTTGCTAAATGGGCGGCGGAGCTGGCGGAGTTTGAGCTGGACTTCCTCCCACGTCAAGCAGTCAAGAGCCAAGCACTGGCTGACTTTGTGGCGGAGTGGACACCGACGAAGACTGATCCAGGGGGCCATGAAGGCGGTGAGCCAGAGCACCAAGCTCTGGTCTTCACCGAACCCCACTGGACACTTTTCTTCGACGGCTCCTCGTGAAAGCAGGGGGCCGGTGCCGGCGTACTGCTCCTCATGCCGTCGGGGGAACAGTTTGGGTATATGGTGCGTCTAAATTTCAAGGCAACCAACAACATGGCGGAGTATGAAGCACTCATCTTTGGCCTGCAGACAGCCCTGTCTCTAGGCGCTCGCCAGTTGTTGGCACAGGGCGACTCCCAACTGGTCATCAAACAAGTCAAGGGCGAATGCTCCTGCAATGACCCGCAGCTAGCTGCGTATCTGCTTCACGTGCAGATGTTGGAGAAAGAATTCCTCGCCTTGGACCTGAATCACGTACCGCGCGCTGGTAATGCTGCAGCTGACGACCTTTCAACGAAGGCTTCCACCGGAGCCCCCGCGCCCAAAGGAGTTTTCGAGAGGACCTTGCTGCGGCCTACAGCCCGGCCCACCGAGCCGGGCGAAGGGGGCTTGACCAGCACCTCGAAGCTGGCGGTCCCGGCGGCCCTACAGCCATGGATGCCGCCAAGGATCGTAAGCGTCACTGGGGACTCCGTGCAACCCAGCGCTCAAGATCCAGAAGCTCAAGTCAGACCCGATGCATGGATCACGGAGATCCGGGACTACTTGAAGGACAATATCCTCCCTGATGAACATGCAACCGCTGAACGGATTGTGCGTATGGCTAAGAGGTACGCGCTGGTGGAGGGGGATCTCTACCGTCGTGGCACCAACCACATCCTATTGCGGTGCATAACCCAGGGGAAAGGCTGCGACTTGCTCGCTGAGATCCATGGAGGCGAATGTGGGAGTCACTCTTCCTCACGCACGCTTGTCGGTAAAGCCTTCCGGCATGGCTTCTACTGGCCGACAACACTCCAGGATGCCGTCAAGATGGTCGAGAGCTGCAAGGCGTGCCAGTTCCATGCCAAGCAGATCCATACACCGGCTCAGGCGGTACAGATGATCCCGCCCTCGTGGCCATTTGCCGTATGGGGGCTGGACATCCTGGGACCATTTCCCAGAACCGTCGGGGGATTCCGGTACCTCTATGTCGCCATCGACAAGTTCACCAAGTGGCCGGAAGCTACACCAGTTGTCACCATCAACAAACAATCTGCAGTAAAGTTCATCAAGTCTATTGTCCGCCGGTTCGGGGTCCTGAACAGAATCATCACCGACAACGGGACCCAGTTCACCAGCACAGCATTCCAAGACTACTGTGAGGGCCTTGGTATTCAGGTGTGCTATGCCTCTGTCGCCCACCCAAGGAGCAATGGGCAAGTTGAGAGGGCCAACGCGGAGATTCTCCGGGGCCTTAAGACTCGCACCTTCGCCAGCCTGAAGAAACATGGAGCCAACTGGGTAGATGAGCTTCCGAGCACACTATGGGCTAACCGGACATCCCAGAGCCGGGCCACCGGGGAGACACCCTTCTTCATGGTGTATGGGGCCTGTCGAAGTGTTCGGTCGACACTTCCCCCGGGCCTGCACTGGGCAGCCATGGAGGTTCTTTTTTTTGGAGGGGCTAGTTCCTAGCGGAGAGCTTGCGCAGATGGACGAGTTAGTGAGAGCTTGACACGGCGAGTTTTACGTGGTTCAGGCCGCCGGAGCGTAAAACCCTACGTCCACGGCGAGCTATGGAGCTCGTTGTATTGCTTGCTGCTCAGGGCCGGAGGCCTGAGCTTGGGGGTGTGTTACAGCTTGAGGGCGTATGGCTAGCGTATGAGTTGCAAAATGCGAACCCTTGCTATCGACGCCTACCCGAGCCTTTTATAGTCCAAGACTCGGGTGGCTTACAAGGGGAGCCGGGACCCGACAGGTGGTCCCGGGAAGATTGTCTATTATCTACCGTATCTGTAGTTACGCCGGTAGTTGCCTCTGGTCGAAGGCTTCTGAGTCTTCATCTTGCCGCCCTGCCCATGCCGCATGCTAGTCGTAGTGGTTGATGACGGCGCAGGCGGCATGGGATGTCTTGTCGCGGCGTTTATTAGCTGGTAGGTTCTGACACCGCGCGCCAGTCTGTGATGCGACTGGGTGCAACGGCACCTGACAGACGCGTGCTCCGCGTTTCCGCGTCTTGGGAAGACGCGGGCCTTGAATACCTTGTACGGGCAAGGTGTGGGGCGCCTTTACGCCCGCTGCCTACCACTCGGGGGTAGGCAGCACCGTTCTTCTGGCCACGTGGCGGGTCCGGAGCCCTTCTCTGAGGCGAGAAGGGTCCGGCCTGCGGGGCACGTGGAGCCTCCGGACCTCTCCCCGCGGAGGGGGAGGTTCAGCTTCTGTATGCCATGTGGCGGGCCCGGAACACTCCTCTGTGGAGAGGGAGGTCCGGCCCCGCTGGACGCGTGGCGTCTTCGGACCTCTCTCCCGCGGAGGGGAAGGTCCGGCTTCTGTATGCCACGTGGCGGGCCCGGAGCTCTCCTCTGAGGAGAGGGAGGTCCGGCCCCGCCGGACGCGTGGCGCCTTCGGAGCTCTCCCTGCGGAGAAGGGCGAGTACCTTAGGCATTTTACCCTGTGCGCGGGGGTACCCCATATCTCAGGTACCGACAGGGCCGAAGCTGTACTTCCCCCAGAAATCACCATGAAGTCTCACCGTGTCCGGGCTTACGACGAAGCCGCGCAGGACAACCTCCGGCGTGGAGAAATCGTCCTCGTCGACGAGGTCCGATTACATGCAGCACTCCGCAACGCGCGGTACAGACAAGCGCTTCGGCGCTACCACCAGAGGTCTGTGCGTGCCCGGGAGCTGCAGGAAGGCAACCTGGTGTTGCGGCGCATACTTTCTCGCGAAGGGGCCCACAAACTCTCCCCTAGTTGGGAAGGCCCCTTCTGGGTCGCAAAAGTATGCCGCCCCGGGTGTGTGCGCCTTTCCACCGAGGATGGGGACCAGCTCCCGAACCCTTGGAACATAGAACACCTCCGTAAGTTCTACCCCTAGAGCAAAAATAGGACAGTACTTTCTTTTTGTAATAAACTCCACAGAGTCCAGGAGCAGCGCTCCGAGCAGCTAAGCCACAGGGGACGGTACAGGACTACGTTCAGCTTTGCCCGGTTCCGACTCCAAGCGCGTAGAGTCTTGCTTCCCCTCTTAATGGGGCAGGTCGTGGCCTCCATGTTTAGCCTGCCTTCCTCCTGTGGAAAGTTGTGTGAAAAGAAATCTGCTCTACTTTGCTCTTTCCTCGTACTCATTTAAATTGTGTATTAAGTTTTTTAACCACCCTTGCAGTGCATGGTTGCCATGTGCTCAGCTCCCCCTCCATACAGTCCCCAAGCACCAAGCATATGGTTAGGGGCTATAAGTCAAATAAGACTATGAGATAAGGGAGGGGGAGCCCCCAAGGAGAATTACGTTTCCTCTACCTGTGTGCAGGGCCTCCAGGCTATGGCGACAGGGACTGCACAAAGCGGGGGGAAAGGAGCTATCAGCAGCACCGGCCCAGGACTGGAAGGACCGGGCCCCGCCCCTTCAGCAGGGGTGAGGCCCGAAGGCCCCACGTGTCCAGCGGGTCCGGAGCTCTCGCCTCCCCTGAGGAGGGCTCCGGGCTCGCCACGTGTCAGGTGGAAACCGGACCTCCCCCCTCGGTGGGAGGGCTCCGGAAGCCCTACGTGTCCAACATGGCCGAAGCTCCCGCCTCTTAAGGAGGGGGTCCGGACCCGCCACGTGGCAGGCAGATCTGGAGCTCCCCAAAGGGCGGGATCCGGAGACCCCCGGGGGCCCCTAACACGGTTAAGACCCGGGGAGGGTGTCTATGCAGAGATCCGAGATTGGAGATGGCCTCTGAGTACCTTGCGGAGCTAAGGACTCAGTCAGGCAAAGCCGAGAAGGAGCATCACAGACGCAAATATCTTAAAGAGTCAAACTATGCGAGGCTCCATGAGCTGGACTACAGACTCGATAAAAAGAAAGAAACAAGTCCCAAGGGTCTCCTGATACGACCAGAATCCAGAAGTTACAAGAACAGCCGCATCACCAGGCTTCAGCCCTGGCGGAACTCTCTCGCTCTATGACCCGAGCGCAGGAATCGCCCCCCTCATCACCGGCGCAAAAGCCGGTGACACCAAGGGAGCACCTGAGGCCCCCTCCGCAGTATTCAGCGGTCTTCCTGGAGACTGTGCCATTTGGGATCCTTCATGGTGCATCGGCGGCTTCCTTCTCCTGAATTCCCTCATCATCGGCGCAAAAGCCGGTGTCGTCAAGGGTGCCCCTGGAGCCTCCTTCCCTCATCACCTGCGCAAAAGCTGGTGTCATCAAGGGTGCTCCTGAGCCCCCCCTCCGCAGCTTCAGCGGTCTTCTCGCAGACTCTGCCGCCTGGGATTCTCCTCGGTGCTTCAGCGGTTTCTTTGAAGACTCCACCACCTGGGAAGGGACGCAACGCCAAGGAGCTTTCTTCCTGCCGTCACCAAGGAAGTGCTCCGTCGGGAGGACAAACCAGAGACCCCTTGGTGGCGCCACCTGAGACGGGCGCGGTACCGACTGAGTCAGGGCTCAGCTCTAATACCATGCTGACGCGACCCGCTCAACCGAGACAGGCCACTCGCCCGGGAATCGCATTGGGTGGTGCCGTGTTGTGCGGCACCCAACAGCACACATATGAGGAACAATGTATTACATAAAACAATAGCGGAAGCTTAAAGGTTTTTCTTTGTAAATACTTTACATCAAGTAACTACAGCGGAAGTCTTTATCAACTCACGTCGAATAACTAAGAGCACCCGAGATGAAGTCCAGCCCGCGGACTCCTCTCGCTAGCAACACGAAGACAAGCAGCAGCGGCTCGGTTCTCCGTGTGTTACCTGACTCGGGAGTTCCCGAGTCTCACCGGACAACCTTCTTTCCAGCATCGTTGTTAACCTGCAAAACCACTTATATAGCAAGCGTGAGCACATAGGCTCAGCAAGTCTGACCCGTCTCTCCTAAGCAAGAAACTCTACATGCAAGACGGTTGCAATTGGGTTGGCTAGATTTGCATAAAGGACTCGCCTAAAGTTGATCCTTAACTTTCAGATTTTAAGCCTCATTGTGCAGACCTTGAGCCGAAAAGCATCGCAACTCCACAATCAAACAAGAAACGCTTTGTTGCGATACTCCTTGCACAAAGTGAAAGTAAACTTTAATGAGCCTATCTCTAATTCAATCATGATTGCAATACAAGTTATAGCACATCCTCATCAAGTTCAAAAGAATAATTTCAGTTGTTACTACGTCAAGACGCAGTGGGCAAGTATGCTCATATGACCGCGAGCGACGGTGATTCGAATCAGTACACGCCCGGACTACACGACACGTACACCCGTACTCCGAGTTGCCGGCAGCAACCTCGACTGACGTTGTACGCGGCCACCTTTCCCAAGATCTTCCACATTGGACGCAGTCCAACTGCCCCGAGTACGCAAGTTCCCTCAAGGTGCATACCCGCTGTGGTATGTTCTTGAGCGAGTTACCTCCTGCTACCCTGACGCCGAAAGCCTAAGGCAGTTGGAAAAGTTCCACTATGGATCTCCCAAGGTACATTGGTTTCCTGGGTCCCATATAGCCAGTATGTGCCCGGTACACAACTCAAACTTGTCCAACAGGGCCAAGCACGGACGGGCCTTAACCGACACAGGCAGGGCTATGCACGCACGGCCTGCAACCTGCTGCATCTAAACCTCCCTGCCCGGTCTCCATTTCTTAAGTGTGAACTTTCATCATTCTTTTTAATCCGAACCCGTTCCGAGTAAACCAGCCCTAAACTCGCGAGTAGATTCCAACTACTCGTCTTCTACCGGACCTTTCCTACTAACATTAGCGTAGCCAAATTCCCTCGAGGAGTTGCTATTCTACCCTTTCTCTCATAGGTGTTTCTGGTCATGCAAGTGGAGTTTCCAATATCATCTAGACGTAATGCAATCAACGATGCAAAGCTATGATCTCTACAAATGAAAATGTTTTATAAAATGGTTCAAGTGCAAACCGGGGCTTGCCTGTTTTGCAGGTGACTACTGTTACAATCAGTTAGTGACGATCACTTGGAGCTTGATCACTTGTTCTCCTCCTCCTTGATCTTCACTTCAAGTCCTTCTCACCTTCTTCACGTATATGCTACACGATATGATCATGTATATGTATTGAATTGAAAAGCTTTTGCTCATAAGATCTAAATACTATTTTAAAGCTGGAACTGTGTTTAAGAATTTAAAATGACACTGGTGCTAGTGGTTTGGGTTGGGCTTAAACACTAAGATCAAGTGTTGAGTGCTTCTTCCCACTTAAGTGTTGATCACCTTAAGAGATCACACATGACAGTGGTGATCCAGAGCTCTAATGGAGCTGAGAATTTTCATGTGAGTTCCTTGTAACAAGAAAGTCCTCTGGACCAAAATTTAGCACATTTCATGGAATGGTTTATTCAGAATAATTCTCTAAGTGTTTAGTCAAAGATGAATTAATTCTGAGGTAACATCCATGTTCATGTCAAACTCAGTGAACCACAATTTCAATTATAGTTTATAGAGTCCACATGAATTTTCCTAGGATTTTTGGAGCTAGGAATTTCCCAGAACTGAATTTACAAGTTTTGGATATTCCCTGAAAATGTTTCTGTATTCATTTGAATACAGGAACTTACAATCTGAATTACCCTGATTAATTCAACTCCAAATGAGCTTAAACTTTTACAGGAGTCTAATAAAACCCTAAAGAATATTCTGGCAAAATTTGAGGATTTTTGGACAAACCAAACTCCCTCTAAAATTCTTTTTCTGAAAAGCTTTAAAGAATTTTCCAGAATTAAATAAGGACTTTCATACAAATTGGGTTGCATATTTGGATAGAGTTTGTCAATCTGAATCTAACCCAATTTGAATCACTAATTTTGGAGGTTCCTAGTAAAAGTTATGCTCTTCTAAAGTTTGGGAAAAATCTGGGATTTGAATAAATCCGGGGAAAAGTTTAAACCTGACTGTGGGCCATGGGGCACGTGTCACTTACAGAATCAAAGGCACACGGAGCCACACAGATCCCTCTGTGCAGTTACATGGGATCCCACAGCCACAGAGGATCAGGGTTTTAAACTCTCTCTCACTGACGACTGGGCCCGCCGACCCCTTCTTCTACCTCGGGTCAGTTCCCGCGCTCCGGGTGCCCGCGCCGCCGCCCTCGCCGGAGATCGCCGGAACTCGATCTCCCGGCTTCTGCTCGAGCCCTGGCTCGCCGCCAGAGCCTAACCCGCCCTGCTGAGCACGATGGTAAGGTTTTCCCGAGCCGACAAAACCTCTATGGTAGCTAGCGACGCTGCGGCAGCCCGACACTTCATCGGCGACGTTGGCCGGCCATCCTAGTGCACCGACAGTTCGACCAAATGGTGCTACAGCACCAGTGAACGATGGGGGAGCTCGGCCTAGCCTCAAAAACGTTCGAGAATGATGGCAAACATGCTTTCACCGTGCGACTGCGGTTCCCCGGTTCGGTCGCCGGTAGAAACCCATGAAATAATCGGTCTATGTGCAGTTTTAGGCTAGAACCGTGAATAGCAAAGGATCGCCTACTACTTTGGACCCTTCGTGCAAACTGTGATGAACAAATATTGAGAATTTAAGAGGAATTCGGGATTACCGTGCCGGAAGGTCAGATGGAGTACGCCGGAGCAATTTTTCAAAATTCACTCCCGGCGATGCATGGCACGGTCTGCTCTTTGGAGGGGAGCAGCAGGGTGCCTTGGCGCGTCCAGAGGCGCCGGCACTTGGTCGTGATACTCACCAGACTGAGCTGTCCACGGACGCCTCCCAGTCAATCCTTGTTCGGCCGCCACACGGCCGTGGTGGATTCGGGGTAGGAGAGCCGATCATGGGTCGGGGACGCGTTGAGGAGGGAGAGGGAGCTGCGCCGGTGCTATCTGGCTATTGACCAGCTGTTGTTCGTGCCTGTTTGAGCCGGCTGTCGAGCAAACGACGGCGGCGGCGTAGGTGTTGCTCAGGGCGCGAGGGAAGAAGAAAAGCCTCTGTGCTCGGTCTGTGAGCAGAGGGAGAGCACGTTGTGGATGGATGAGGGCGCTGGGGGGGGGGCTGTATCGGCGCTGGAGTCGGTTGCGGGGGCGGCCGACCAGCTGCGGGCGTGCTGTCCCGAGCAGCAGCTGCTGTCGCTCCCCTGAAGGCAGCAAAACAGAGACCCATCTCTTTTGTGTAGATATTTTGGTACCTATGACATGTGGGTCCCATCTCCCCCTTATCTCTCCAAAATATCTCCACAATCTGCAAATGATGAAATTCAACTGTGTGGAGTTGAAAATTAAACTGCATTTGAATAATTGGGCAAGTTTCATCCAAATTCAAATATGCATTTGAATTCTTTGTCTTTTAAAGTCCCTTTTGACAAATGGGTTTGCAAACTATTTCCATAAATCATGAAACTTTGCACATCCCCTAATTTGGACTCAAGGAATTCAAATATGAAATCTGATTTTTATTTTGGCTGCTGCAAATGAGATTTTTAGCACAACAGTTTTGAATTCCATTGTGTTTTTCTCATTTGAATTTGTGTTTGAACAAATTGTTCCAAAACTGATTTTTGTTTTCTCACACATATGGGAACTTCCCATCCTTGTTTTTGACCCCTCTAGGGTTCCAAGTTCTCAGATAAACATTTGACTTGTGTGAAGCAAAATCCTCATGTGTGTTATCACATGTGGGGAAAAGTTTTAACAAGTCCCAATTTTCATACATATGAAACCAACTTTTGCAAATAAGTGTTTCTTTGTATTCATAATTTTGGGACCTTTACATTCCTCCCCCCTTAAAAGGAATCTCGTCCCGAGATTCAAAAGAGGAACGAGGTGGGAGGTAATTACAAGGTTTATGACAAAAGCTCCGGATAATTCTTGTGGATGTAATCTTCGGTTTCCCACGTCGCCTCTTCCGGGGTATGATTACTCCACAGGACTTTGTAAAATTTTAAAGTCCGGTTCCTGGTGGTCCGGGTCTTTTCGTCGATAATCTGTACAGGTTGCTCGACATAGGTGAGATCCGGTTTCAACTCGTCGATGTCTTCGGTGCGGATGGCAGCTGTAAACCTGAGACATTTCCGCAGCTGGGATACGTGAAATATGTCGTGAATACCGGCAAGGCTTGCTGGTAGTTCCAGCCGGTAGGCTACAGTTCCGCACTTCTCCGTGATAGTAAACGGACCGATAAATCGGGGAGCAAGTTTCCCCTTGACACCGAACCGATGAATCCCCTTCATCGGAGACACACGAAGATACACGTGCTCTCCGACTTTGAAATGCAGCGGTCGACGTCTCTGGTCCGCGTAGCTCTTTTGACGAGATTGGGCAGCTTTGAGGTTCTCTTGTATTATCCGAACTCTCTCTTCGGCTTCATTGACAAGATCGACCCCGAACGTTACTCGTTCACCGGATTCGCACCAATTTAATGGTGTACGGCACTTCCGGCCGTATAGAGCTTCATATGGTGCCATTTTGATGCTCGTCTGATATCCGTTGTTGTACGAGAACTCCGCCAGCGGTAAGTGATCATCCCAGCTCTTACCGTGTTGGATGGCACATGCTCTTAGCATATCCTCTAGTATTTGATTCACCCTCTCAGTTTGCCCATCGGTTTGAGGGTGATATGCAGAGCTTCTAATCAACTTTGTCCCCAAGGAGGTGTGTAGCTGTTCCCAGAAACGGGCTACGAACAGCGATCCTCTATCTGACACAATGGTGCGGGGAACTCCATGTAAGCACAAGATCCGTGCTATATACAGCTCCGCATACTGCTTTGCGTTGTACCTAGTATGCACAGGGATGAAATGTGCTGATTTGGTTAATCGGTCCACGATTACCCAAATCGAATCATGGTTGTGGGAGGTCATCGGCAACCCGACGATGAAGTCCATACTCAAGTCTTCCCACTTCCATGCCGGTACTTGCAATGGCTGCAACAGGCCTGACTTCTTCATATGGTCGGCCTTGACTCTTCGACACGTATCACACTCTGAAACGTATTTTGCAACTTCACGTTTCATACGTGTCCACCAAAACTTCTTCCGGAGATCTTGGTACATTTTATTACTGCCCGGATGAATGGAAAACTTCGACAAATGAGCTTCATCCAAAATTTTCTTCCGTAGTCCCATATCCCGGGGTACTACAATCCGGTCGTTGAACCACAAGGTACCTTCATCGTCCTTCCGGAAGCACTTCATTTCTCCGTTGTCTATCCTCCGTCGTATGTGAGACATACCCTTGTCTTTTCGTTGAGCCTCAATGATCTCCTCTCGGATGGTAGGAATGAGAGCAAGATTATAGAGAGCTCCATACGGGATGACACGGAGGCTTGGTTCTTCATCATCCATTTCAGCGATAGTTAGGTGATGGATATGCGCCTTACGACTGAGCGCATCGGCGACCACATTCGCCTTTCCTGGATGATAATGAATCTCTAGTTCATAGTCCTTAATGAGCTCTAGCCATCTTCGTTGCCTCATGTTCAATTCTTTTTGAGTGAAGATGTACTTCAAGCTCTTGTGGTCGGTGTAGAGGTGTACAAGATTTCCGAGCAAGTAATGCCTCCACATCTTCAAAGCAAGGACCACGGCAGCTAACTCAAGATCATGAGTTGGATAATGCTGCTCGTGAGTTCTGAGTTGACGAGATCCATAAGCGACCACTCGTCTTTCTTGCATCAGCACGCAGCCAAGACCGATGCCAGATGCATCACAATAAACGTCGAATGGCTTTGTTGTATCCGGCTGAGCAAGAACTGGGGCTGTCGTGAGATGCTTCACTAAGGTCTTGAAAGCTTGTTCACACGCAGCACCCCACACAAATCTGGTATTCTTCTTTAATAATTCTGTCATCGGTTTAGCAATCTTGGAGAAACTCGGAATAAACCTCCGGTAGTAACCCGCTAAACCGAGGAAGCTTCGGATTTCATGTACTGACTTTGGTGACCCCCATTTCTGTACTTGGATAATCTTACTCGGATCTACAGCGATGCCCTCCGCTGAAATAATGTGTCCGAGAAAAGGTACTTGATTAATCCAGAATTCACACTTGCTGAATTTTGCATAGAGCTGATGATCTCGCAATCTTTGTAGCACAATATGCAGATGTTCAGCATGTTCTTCCTCTGACTTGGAGTACACCAAGATATCGTCGATGAAGACCACGACGAATTTATCCAACTCCGGCATGAACACTGAATTCATCAGGTACATAAAGTGTGCCGGGGCGTTGGTCAAACCAAAAGACATAACGAGATACTCATACAGCCCGTATCTCGTTGAGAATGCCGTCTTTGGAATATCTTCTGCCCGGATTTTAATCTGGTGATATCCGGACCGAAGATCCATCTTCGAAAATACCTTCGCATCCACTAATTGATCGAAGAGCATATCTATGCGAGGTAGTGGATACTTGTTCTTGATGGTAACGGCGTTCAAAGGACGATAATCAACACAAAGCCGTAGTGTTTCGTCCTTCTTCTTGACAAACAACGCTGAACAACCCCAAGGTGACGAACTCGGTCGTATAAATCCCTTGCTCATTAGGTCATTCAGCTGTGTCTTCAATTCTGCCAGTTCATTGGGTGCCATCTTGTACGGCCTTCGTGATATCGGTGTGGTTCCCGGTATAAGTTCGATCTTGAACTCAACGTCTCGCTCGGGCGGCATGCCCGGTAAATCGTCGGGAAACACATCCGGATACTCACGTACCACTGGAATGTCCTCTATCTTGACAGCTTCCGTGTGGTTCACTGTTGCAATCTGCTGCCGTCTGGCGCCCAGAATTAATATATGAAGACCGTGCTGTGGGGAGTTGAGCTCAACGGTCCTAGAGCTGATGTTAAGAACCGCTCTGTGGTAATTCAACCACGACATCCCCAAAATGATGTCGATCTTCAGACCCTCAAGGATAATGAGAGTCGTAGGGTATATTTTACCCCCCAAACAAAGAGGTGCTCGGGAGACAACCTCGCTTGCGGTACTGCTGCCCCCGGGCGAAGATATGAGGTATGGCCTCTTTGTATGAACGGTTTGGAGCTGATGTTGAGCCACAAACGATTGGCTAATGAAGTTGTGTGTGGCACCGGAATCAAAGAGAACTAAAACCGGTAGCTGATTCAGAGAAAAGATCCCTGCTAAAGCGGCTTCTCCTTCCGGAACATCATCAATCACAGTATAGTGAATGTTGCCCCTTATCTGCCCTCCTATCTGCAGATTAAGGTACGGGTCGTATGGTTGTAAATATGATGACCCGCATCCTTGAATTCCCTCCGAACATTGCCTAGCATAATGGCCCTTACGCCCACAAGTAAGACACGGATGCCTCTCCGGTTCTTGGTTGACTTGCGGTGGACTGCTAGGTACATATGGCTGCAGCGATGGAGCACAAACCACCGTCTGATGCTGCGGCAGTGGAGGTGGTGCAAGTTGTAGAACTTGACCAGTAATTAATCTCTGAGGAGTAGATCTTACAGATGGCCTCCATCTTTCACCGGATGGCGTTTGATACACCAAACGGTACTTCTGAGGCACATAACTTGTGCTAGCCTGCTCGATCTCACTCATCTTTCTCTTCTCTGCTTGCCACTCAAGTGTTGGCTTCTCTTGAATGAAAGCCGCATTGACCATGTCGGTGTAACTGCCGTTATTATGTACGGCCAGCTTCTCCTGTAATATGCCACTCAGGCCATGGAAGAATATGTCACACCGTGCTTCTTCTTTCGCCACATATTCGGGAGCATATTGGGCCAAAAGATTAAATCTCCTGACATACTCGAGGACACTCATGTCCCCTTGCTTTAAGCCCAAAAATTCCTCCCGCTTTGCCTTGACAATACCTAGTGGTATGTAACGGGTACGAAAGGCTTCACAAAACTCCCTCCATGTCACTTGATGGTCCTCCGGAATGGTGGCATAATGATCCATCCACCAGTTTCCGGCTGCTCCATGGAGTTGTTGAGCGGCAAACTTTGTCTTCTGGTAATCATCACACTGGAATACTCCAAATTTTGACTCCATGACACGAAGCCATTGATCTGCTTCGACAGGTTCGGTGGCTTCAGTAAAGATAGGCGGTTGAGTCGCCAAGAAGTCCAGATAAGCGTCCCGAGACGGAACGACTTGTTGCGTGTTCTGGAGTACGCCTTGCTGTACCAAGGCTTGGAGTAAGCGTGTGTGTTCTTGCGTTGCTTCTTGGAGTAGCCTAGTGTTCTCTTGGTTAGACTCGACGACTCGAGTCATAAGATCCATCCATTCCGTGGATGGTGGTTCCGACGGTGGAATGGAAGCATCACCGCCTCGACGAGAACTTCCGGCCCTACTCCTAGAGCGGTTACGAACCATACTGCAAAATGTAGTTGAGATGAGTTAAACAAGAACTCAGCAGTATGTGAAACTAATGAAAACATGAATATGTCAAAACTTTATAAAAGCAGTAACAAAATTCATGTTTACACAACTCCTTAGTAGGCATAGCTATTCAGCCTATCTGTACAGGACAGACCTTTATGCACTATCTCCAGATTTTGATCTAATTAAGAGCATTTTCATAACTCAAGTTGAATACCAAAGTTAAAGTTAACTTCAGTATATTTCCAACGAGTACTCATATGCCCCCAGATCATCTCCGGATTAAAAGTTATGATTTTTCCAAAGTTGGCAGAATTCCTGAATAAAATTTGCCAGCACCTCCTTTGTACATGGCTGATTTTATCACAGTTGTATATGTAAATACAATAAGAACCTGAACAAACTTTGAACTACAACAATGTTGCACATTCATAATCTTTCCAATGGTGTATCATAGGCTTCTTAAGGGTTTATCTACAGAAAGTTATTGCTTAAAAACAGAAAGGTCCAGAGAGGTTTTGTTGCTGTCCTGGTTCTGGACAGTTTACCTTACTCTGCATTTTCTACCCATTTAGCATGTGATTTAGCTTTGGAGGTCTACAAAGAAGTTGTAGATCACTTGAAAATCTTTCCATAGCTGTACCTTACACCTTAATTGGGTCAAGCTACTCAGAGTTATGCTCTGTTGAAGTCCAGCACAAATTCCTGCCGAAAACAGAGCTCTCTGTTTTTGAAATCTTTGAAGTCTAATCTTCCTCTCATTTGAATCTTAGCTCAAAATAAGAGTTTAGTAACTAATATTTGTTTCAAACTTCCATTTTTATTTGAAAGTTAGTTCATGTGTCATTTCTTCAAAGGAAAGGGGTTATTATGTTTAGTACGGCGTCGATGCACCGTAAGAAGCATGTCGGTACTACGTAGCCTCACCAAAAGAAAATCCTAACCGGACTATACCGGTATAACGTATCTTAGGTGGCACTAAAACAGTCACTCGCAAACGTGTACTATTCGTACTACGGTTTCATGGTTAATCCTGCATAAGTCACACTCAATCATCAGGTCCGGCTGCACACCGAACCCGGTATGCATACATTTCTTACACCCGTCCGTCATCACTCGCACAGGTGTTCTCAAGCCAAACACGCCTTGAGCTACGTGTTCACGTTACTAACCACGTGACGGGGTTTCCCAAATTGCACCACGCACGCCTGGGATAGACGTTGCTCGAGTACCCCAAACGACATGAGGAGTCGTAGAGGATACTAAAGCGGATCGGGTTACCTGCCACCCGTGGGGCTCCACCCTTCAGCTTGTGCGCACTGGTGGACAGCGCTTACGTGCACCCCCAAGACATAACTCGTCCCGAGATGCACGATTTTTCTGACATAACAAGTAAGTTAGGTTGCCACCTTCATATTAAGCTAATAGTAATCCTTATGTGGGCCTAGTACCGTATCCTCACCGTAACCTAAATTTTTGTCGTAATACCATCCTTATTCCGTGTGCTATTCCCAATGCGGCTCTGATACCAACTGAGACGGGCGCGGTACCGACTGAGTCAGGGCTCAGCTCTAATACCACGCTGACGCGACCCGCTCAACCGAGACAGGCCACTCGCCCGGGAATCGCATTGGGTGGTGCCGTGTTGTGCGGCACCCAACAGCACACATATGAGGAACAATGTATTACATAAAACAATAGCGGAAGCTTAAAGGTTTTTCTTTGTAAATACTTTACATCAAGTAACTACAGCGGAAGTCTTTATCAACTCACGTCGAATAACTAAGAGCACCCGAGATGAAGTCCAGCCCGCGGACTCCTCTCGCTAGCAACACGAAGACAAGCAGCAGCGGCTCGGTTCTCCGTGTGTTACCTGACTCGGGAGTTCCCGAGTCTCACCGGACAACCTTCTTTCCAGCATCGTTGTTAACCTGCAAAACCACTTATATAGCAAGCGTGAGCACATAGGCTCAGCAAGTCTGACCCGTCTCTCCTAAGCAAGAAACTCTACATGCAAGACGGTTGCAATTGGGTTGGCTAGATTTGCATAAAGGACTCGCCTAAAGTTGATCCTTAACTTTCAGATTTTAAGCCTCATTGTGCAGACCTTGAGCCGAAAAGCATCGCAACTCCACAATCAAACAAGAAACGCTTTGTTGCGATACTCCTTGCACAAAGTGAAAGTAAACTTTAATGAGCCTATCTCTAATTCAATCATGATTGCAATACAAGTTATAGCACATCCTCATCAAGTTCAAAAGAATAATTTCAGTTGTTACTACGTCAAGACGCAGTGGGCAAGTATGCTCATATGACCGTGAGCGACGGTGATTCGAATCAGTACACGCCCGGACTACACGACACGTACACCCGTACTCCGAGTTGCCGGCAGCAACCTCGACTGACGTTGTACGCGGCCACCTTTCCCAAGATCTTCCACATTGGACGCAGTCCAACTGCCCCGAGTACGCAAGTTCCCTCAAGGTGCATACCCGCTGTGGTATGTTCTTGAGCGAGTTACCTCCTGCTACCCTGACGCCGAAAGCCTAAGGCAGTTGGAAAAGTTCCACTATGGATCTCCCAAGGTACATTGGTTTCCTGGGTCCCATATAGCCAGTATGTGCCCGGTACACAACTCAAACTTGTCCAACAGGGCCAAGCACGGACGGGCCTTAACCGACACAGGCAGGGCTATGCACGCACGGCCTGCAACCTGCTGCATCTAAACCTCCCTGCCCGGTCTCCATTTCTTAAGTGTGAACTTTCATCATTCTTTTTAATCCGAACCCGTTCCGAGTAAACCAGCCCTAAACTCGCGAGTAGATTCCAACTACTCGTCTTCTACCGGACCTTTCCTACTAACATTAGCGTAGCCAAATTCCCTCGAGGAGTTGCTATTCTACCCTTTCTCTCATAGGTGTTTCTGGTCATGCAAGTGGAGTTTCCAATATCATCTAGACGTAATGCAATCAACGATGCAAAGCTATGATCTCTACAAATGAAAATGTTTTATAAAATGGTTCAAGTGCAAACCGGGGCTTGCCTGTTTTGCAGGTGACTACTGTTACAATCAGTTAGTGACGATCACTTGGAGCTTGATCACTTGTTCTCCTCCTCCTTGATCTTCACTTCAAGTCCTTCTCACCTTCTTCACGTATATGCTACACGATATGATCATGTATATGTATTGAATTGAAAAGCTTTTGCTCATAAGATCTAAATACTATTTTAAAGCTGGAACTGTGTTTAAGAATTTAAAATGACACTGGTGCTAGTGGTTTGGGTTGGGCTTAAACACTAAGATCAAGTGTTGAGTGCTTCTTCCCACTTAAGTGTTGATCACCTTAAGAGATCACACATGACAGTGGTGATCCAGAGCTCTAATGGAGCTGAGAATTTTCATGTGAGTTCCTTGTAACAAGAAAGTCCTCTGGACCAAAATTTAGCACATTTCATGGAATGGTTTATTCAGAATAATTCTCTAAGTGTTTAGTCAAAGATGAATTAATTCTGAGGTAACATCCATGTTCATGTCAAACTCAGTGAACCACAATTTCAATTATAGTTTATAGAGTCCACATGAATTTTCCTAGGATTTTTGGAGCTAGGAATTTCCCAGAACTGAATTTACAAGTTTTGGATATTCCCTGAAAATGTTTCTGTATTCATTTGAATACAGGAACTTACAATCTGAATTACCCTGATTAATTCAACTCCAAATGAGCTTAAACTTTTACAGGAGTCTAATAAAACCCTAAAGAATATTCTGGCAAAATTTGAGGATTTTTGGACAAACCAAACTCCCTCTAAAATTCTTTTTCTGAAAAGCTTTAAAGAATTTTCCAGAATTAAATAAGGACTTTCATACAAATTGGGTTGCATATTTGGATAGAGTTTGTCAATCTGAATCTAACCCAATTTGAATCACTAATTTTGGAGGTTCCTAGTAAAAGTTATGCTCTTCTAAAGTTTGGGAAAAATCTGGGATTTGAATAAATCCGGGGAAAAGTTTAAACCTGACTGTGGGCCATGGGGCACGTGTCACTTACAGAATCAAAGGCACACGGAGCCACACAGATCCCTCTGTGCAGTTACATGGGATCCCACAGCCACAGAGGATCAGGGTTTTAAACTCTCTCTCACTGACGACTGGGCCCGCCGACCCCTTCTTCTACCTCGGGTCAGTTCCCGCGCTCCGGGTGCCCGCGCCGCCGCCCTCGCCGGAGATCGCCGGAACTCGATCTCCCGGCTTCTGCTCGAGCCCTGGCTCGCCGCCAGAGCCTAACCCGCCCTGCTGAGCACGATGGTAAGGTTTTCCCGAGCCGACAAAACCTCTATGGTAGCTAGCGACGCTGCGGCAGCCCGACACTTCATCGGCGACGTTGGCCGGCCATCCTAGTGCACCGACAGTTCGACCAAATGGTGCTACAGCACCAGTGAACGATGGGGGAGCTCGGCCTAGCCTCAAAAACGTTCGAGAATGATGGCAAACATGCTTTCACCGTGCGACTGCGGTTCCCCGGTTCGGTCGCCGGTAGAAACCCATGAAATAATCGGTCTATGTGCAGTTTTAGGCTAGAACCGTGAATAGCAAAGGATCGCCTACTACTTTGGACCCTTCGTGCAAACTGTGATGAACAAATATTGAGAATTTAAGAGGAATTCGGGATTACCGTGCCGGAAGGTCAGATGGAGTACGCCGGAGCAATTTTTCAAAATTCACTCCCGGCGATGCATGGCACGGTCTGCTCTTTGGAGGGGAGCAGCAGGGTGCCTTGGCGCGTCCAGAGGCGCCGGCACTTGGTCGTGATACTCACCAGACTGAGCTGTCCACGGACGCCTCCCAGTCAATCCTTGTTCGGCCGCCACACGGCCGTGGTGGATTCGGGGTAGGAGAGCCGATCATGGGTCGGGGACGCGTTGAGGAGGGAGAGGGAGCTGCGCCGGTGCTATCTGGCTATTGACCAGCTGTTGTTCGTGCCTGTTTGAGCCGGCTGTCGAGCAAACGACGGCGGCGGCGTAGGTGTTGCTCAGGGCGCGAGGGAAGAAGAAAAGCCTCTGTGCTCGGTCTGTGAGCAGAGGGAGAGCACGTTGTGGATGGATGAGGGCGCTGGGGGGGGGGCTGTATCGGCGCTGGAGTCGGTTGCGGGGGCGGCCGACCAGCTGCGGGCGTGCTGTCCCGAGCAGCAGCTGCTGTCGCTCCCCTGAAGGCAGCAAAACAGAGACCCATCTCTTTTGTGTAGATATTTTGGTACCTATGACATGTGGGTCCCATCTCCCCCTTATCTCTCCAAAATATCTCCACAATCTGCAAATGATGAAATTCAACTGTGTGGAGTTGAAAATTAAACTGCATTTGAATAATTGGGCAAGTTTCATCCAAATTCAAATATGCATTTGAATTCTTTGTCTTTTAAAGTCCCTTTTGACAAATGGGTTTGCAAACTATTTCCATAAATCATGAAACTTTGCACATCCCCTAATTTGGACTCAAGAAATTCAAATATGAAATCTGATTTTTATTTTGGCTGCTGCAAATGAGATTTTTAGCACAACAGTTTTGAATTCCATTGTGTTTTTCTCATTTGAATTTGTGTTTGAACAAATTGTTCCAAAACTGATTTTTGTTTTCTCACACATATGGGAACTTCCCATCCTTGTTTTTGACCCCTCTAGGGTTCCAAGTTCTCAGATAAACATTTGACTTGTGTGAAGCAAAATCCTCATGTGTGTTATCACATGTGGGGAAAAGTTTTAACAAGTCCCAATTTTCATACATATGAAACCAACTTTTGCAAATAAGTGTTTCTTTGTATTCATAATTTTGGGACCTTTACACCACCCACAGAGGCAGGGCAGGCAGGCTCCCTGAGTCCCAGGCTTGGTGCAGACGCCATCGCTGGAAGGAACCGAGAGCGATTCTCCCCCCATAAGGCGGGTTAAGAGCCATGGAAGAAGACAAGACTGCAGAGATTCGAGGGTGGCGCAGGGGCTGGAAGCCTTATAAGGGGAGTGTACCCACATGGGGGTTTCATTTCACACCTTCCCGGGTGCAAACCCAAGCGATTCGGAACTCTTTGAATACACTGCATCGGCCACCGCTTCGGCTCCTATACCGAGAGCCGATGACGGGTGGACCCAAGCCATCCAACTGGAGCGGTGGGTCAAGGAGTCAGTCTCCTGTGAAGATGAGCCGGCAAGGCACTTCGGCAGTTCCCAAAGAAAGCGCCGCAACGTGCAGAAGTGGCAGTCTTGGGAACCGCCGCATTAAAGGTAACCATCAAGTGGGCGCACGCTCCCACGATCCCTCGACTGTTCGTTCTCCGGCAGCGGTCAATTCGGGACTTAGAGAAGGTGCGCGGATCGGAAGATATGGAGGTCCCACCTCGGGCTCGCTATCTCCCCCGAGATGGGCTCGGGGGCCACTGTCGGTACCTGAGATATGGGGTACCCCCGCGCACAGGAAGAAATGCCTAAGGAACTCGCCCTTCTCCGCAGGGAGAGCTCCGAAGGCGCCGCGCTTCCGGCGGGGCCGGACCTCCCTCTCCTCAGAGGAAAGCTCCGGGCCCGCCATGTGGCATACAGAAGCCGGACCTCCCCCTCCGCGGGAGAGAGGTCCGAAGGTGCCACGCGTCCAGCAGGGCCGGACCTCCCTCTCCTCAGAGGAGAGCTCCGGGCCCGCCGCGTGGCCGACAGAAGCCGAGCCTCCCCCTCCGTGGGGAGAGGTCCAGAGGCTCCACATGCCCCGCAGGCCGGACCCTCCTCTCCTCAGAGAAGGGCTCCGGGCCCGCCACGTGGCCAGAAGAACGGTGCTGCCTGCCCCCGAGAGATAGGCAGCGGGCGTAAAGACGCCCCACACCTTGCCCGTACAAGGTATTCAAGGCCCGCGTCATCCCAAGACGCGGAGACGCGGAGCACGCTTCTGTCAGGTGCCGTTGCGCCCACTCACGTCACAGACTGGCACACGGTGTCAGAACCTGCCAGCCAATAAACTCCGCGACAAGACATCCCATGCCGCCTGCGCCGTCATCAACCACTACGACTGGCATGCGGCATGGGCAGGGCGGCAAGATGAAGACTCAGAAGCCTTCGACCAGAGACAACTACCGGCATAACTGCAGATATGGTAGATAGTAGACAATCGTCCCGGGACCACCTGTCGGGTCCCGACTCCCCTTGTAAGCCACCCGAGTCTTGGACTATAAAAGGCTCGGGTAGGCGACGATAGCAAGGGTTCACACTTTGCAACTCATACGCTAGCCATACACTCTCAAGCTGTAACTCACCCCCAAGCTCAGGACTCCAGCCCTGAGCAGCAAGCAATACAGCGACCTCCATAGCTCGCCGTGGACGTAGGGTTTTACGCTCCGGCGGCCTGAACCACGTAAAACTCGCCGTGTCAAGCTCTTACTAACTCGTCCATCTGCGCAAGCTCTCCGCTAGGAACTAGCCCCACCGAAAAAAGAACCTCCGCGGGCTGCTCAGTGCAGGCCCGGGGGAAGTGTCGACAGAACACTTCGACACAATCAGATTAGGACTCTTCTCTTCCCGATTATAAATAGAACCCAGAACCCCTGGCCGAAATCACAAACTTCTTTTCCAACTCCTGAGCCGACGACTTAGAGCCCTATGTCCCAACCCGCCGAGTAGACCATCGCCCGATTGCAGCAAGGAAGAACGCCGGAGGGAAGCCCAACGATCTGAGGAGGACCTCGAGATAGAGAAGAACGTAAGATAGATCTCCAATACCGCCTGTCGAAGTGTGTGGTCGACACTTCCCCCGGCCCTGCACTGGGCAGCCCACGGAGGTTCTTTTTCGGAGGGGCTAGTCACTTGCGGAGAGCTTAAGCGTATGGACGAGTTAAGGAAGAGCTTGACACGGCGAGTTTTACATGGTTCAGGCCGCCGGAGCGTAAAACCTGTCGGTACCTGAGATATGGGGTACCCCCGCGCACAGGGTAAAATGCCTAAGGAACTCGCCCTTCTCCGCAGGGAGAGCTCCGAAGGCGCCACGCGTCCGGCGGGGCCGGACCTCCCTCTCCTCAGAGGAGAGCTCCGGGCCTGCCACGTGGCATACAGAAGCCGGACCTCCCCCTCCGCGGGAGAGAGGTCCGAAGACGCCACGTGTCCAGCGGGGCCGGACCTCCCTCTCCTCAGAGGAGAGCTCCGGGCCCGCCACGTGGCATACAGAAGCTGGACCTCCCCCTCCGCGGGGAGAGGTCCGGAGGCTCCACGTGCCCCGCAGGCCGGACCCTTCTCTCCTCAGAGAAGGGCTCCGGACCCGCCACGTGGCCAGAAGGACGGTGCTGCCTGCCCCCGAGCGGTAGGCAGCGGGCGTAAAGGCGCCCCACACCTTGCCCGTACAAGGTATTCAAGGCCCGCGTCTTCCCAAGATGCGGAAACGCGGAGCACGCGTATGTCAGGTGCCGTTGCGCCCAGTCGCATCACAGACTGGCGCGCGGTGTCAGAACCTGCCAGCCACTAAATGCCGCGACAAGACATCCCATGCCGCCTGCACCGTCATCAACCACTACGACTAGCATGCGGCATGGGCAGGGCGGCAAGATGAAGACTCAGAAGCCTTCGACCAGAGGCAACTACCGGCATAACTGCAGATACGGTAGATAATAGACAATCTTCCCGGGACCACCTGTCGGGTCCCGGCTCCCCTTGTAAGCCGCCCGAGTCTTGGACTATAAAAGGCTCGGGTAGGCGTCGATAGCAAGGGTTCGCATTTTGCAACTCATACGCTAGCCATACACTCTCAAGCTGTAACTCACCCCCGAGCTCAGGCCTCCGGTCCTGAGAAGCAAGCAATACAGCGAGCTCCATAGCTCGCCGTGGACGTAGGGTTTTACGCTCCGGCGGCCTGAACCACGTAAAACTCGCCGTGTCAAGCTCTTACTAACTCGTTCCATCTGCACAAGCTCTCCGCTAGGAACTAGCCCCACCAAAAAAAAAGAACCTCCGCGGGCTGCCCAGTGCAGGCCCGGGGGAAGTGTCGACCGAACACTTCGACATTTGGCGCGCCAGGTAGGGGGCTTTTCTCCTAGCGCGACGAGTTTCCGCCAACGAAGATGACCAAGCTTCCTTCAGCGGCAAACTCTCCCCCTCCGCGTTCACGGCGAACCGTGACCACTGGGGAGTACATTTCAACACACTCAGGATGGAGTGTGTCGGCACAAGCTGGTAGCCAGCAGCCGACTCCGGCAATGCCGACTCCGGCTATGCAGGCCCCGACCAGTGTGAGATCTTCTGCAGCGCTGAGCGTACACCATGGAGGTGCGCTAGCTGCAGCAAGAGCGCTGCTGCGCAACCCACCTGCAGGGGATGCGCCCCATTCAGCGACCCAGCAATGGGTCCGCGAGGTGGACCGCCTCGTCGTCGCCGCCGCGAACCCTCGGTTTCGGTGAGGACGGCGCCCAGGACAACCGGCTGTGTCGCTGACGCGCACACCCACGGTTGACGGGCTAACGGCGGATTCCAGCTCCTCCAGGCTCCTGTCGACGGACCTGCGAAGGGAACTGGAACGGTTCCACTTGGGCCAGGATGCCCGGGTGTACCTCGAGCGACGCCGAGAAAGACGTCGCAACCATGAGGCTGGCGACAGCATGTCGTCGGCCTCGACACAACCGGAAGGGCAGGCCTTCGCCACGCGGGCCCTGCCTCAGGCGTATGCTGCGCAGCATATGCCACAACTATATGCGCCGCAAGCAGCGGCCCCGGTCTATGGTGCAGCCCTGCCCATGCCGGGATACGCGGTGCCAAGTGCGAACCAAGCGTTCGCAGCGCCAGTACCTGCAGCAGCAGGTGCAGGATGCGCAGCCCTTGCACCCCACCTTCGCTACGCAAGGTGGCCACGCAAGTTTCGCCCGCACCTGCCCGAGAAGTACGACGGCAGCGTCAACCCAGCGGAGTTCCTTCAGATCTACTCCACCGCCGTACTTGCCGCAGGAGGGGACGAGGCTGTCATGGCCAACTACTTTCCCGTCGCCTTGACCGGCCCAGCTCGGTCTTGGCTCATGAATCTACCTCAGGGGTCCATAACCTCCTGGGGAGAGCTCTGCCGGAAGTTCATCGCCAACTTCGGCAGCTCCTACACCCGTCCCGGCATGGAGCTTGACCTCCACGCCGTCAAGCAACAACCTGGGGAGTCGCTGCGTTCTTTCATCCAGCGGTTCTCTCAGGTACGCAACACCATCCCGCATATCCAAAGTGCCTCTGTGGTGGTGGCGTTCCGACAGGGTGTCCGGGACGAGAAAATGCTTGAGAAGCTCGCGACCAGAGAGGTCCCCGACGTCTCGGAGCTCTTCAGCCTGGCGGACAAGTGCGCCAGGGCAGCTGAAGGGCGGAACTGGCACGCCCTGCCGACCTCCGAGTCAGGAGGACAGCCCGGGTCCAGTGCTGCTGCCTACGGGGGCGGCAAGAAGACCAAGAACCGGGGGAGTGGCAAGATGAAGTCACCATTCACGGCCCCCGTCGCCGCAGCTGCGACGACCAGTGGAGCTCGGGGGCCACGCCCCGACCAAAGGCAACGGCAATCACCGATCCCTGACAGTGACCAGGGCGGGCTATGCCCTGTGCATGGCACCGGCAACCATACTGCCGCCGAGTGCTGGGAGATCCAGAAGCTTGCAGAGCGCTTCCGTAAAGGAAGACAGCAGAGGGCTGAAGCACCGCCCTACCCTCATAGGGATGGCAAACAGAAGGCCGATGCCCCAGTCACCGCTGCCCACCAGGTGGGGTTCCAGGAGCCTCAGCGTGTCATAAAGACAGTGCATGACGGTGAGGACTCCAGTTCCGACGGTGACGGGCCAGGGCGTTAGCCAACAGCGGCGCGCCTCCGTGCCTCGAACATACCTCTCGGGGGCCGCCTAAGGTCTGTCAACCCCTTGAAGGCCTTGCCAGAAGGGGAAGACGCCTTAGGTCATCCAAGACGAGCCCGGGCCTACCTACCCCTTGAAGGCCTTAGCCAGAAGGGGAGAACTCCCCGGGGGCCCCCAAGAGAAGCCGCGCAGGACCTGATCCAGCGCGAAGATAACAACCTCGACAAGACTCGGCTTGCAGGGAACACCCCACAACGCACGGTCTCGGCTAATGCTCTAAGCACTACCGCCAAAGAACCAAACGCGTCGGGGGCCCGCAAGAGGGCAACCTGGTGAAGCGGCATGCTCTATTCCAAGAAGGACCCATAAGCTCTCCCCCTGCAGGGAGGGTCCCTTCCGAATCATGAAAGCTGCCGCCCTAGGTACACATGCCTTTCAACCGAGAGTGGGATCCGTTCACAAAAAATCCTTGCCATGAAGCAACTCTGTAAGTCCTACTTCCCGAGCATCAGTAGAACAGGGTTATTCTCTTCTGTAATAGATCCCATAGAATTTAGGAACAGAGCTTGGGGTAGCTAAGTCTCAAGGGACGGTACAGGACTACGTCCAGTTTAGCCTGGTTCCGACCCTAAGCGCGTAGAGTCTTGCTTCCCTTGTAGACAAGGCGGAACATTGCCTCCATGTACAGCCAGAATTCCACCTATGGGCACGAATACAGAGACCTGTTCTACTTAGCTCTCTCTCATGCGCTCATTTAAATTATGCATTAATTTTTATGATCGCACTATCTCTGTATGTTCATCATACATCTAGCTCCCCCTCTCCTGCGCTCATCCATAGTCGGCATTCGCTATCCTACCGAAGGCGGCTGTGCTTGAGGCACCTGCCGATGGCCAAGTGAGTCTCTCGGGCCTCCCCCAGTCAGGTGTTGCGGTGCCAGTTGGTTACCTCCAGGAAAGGCCTGCGTTGTGCATGGGGGGTCCAGGGTGCGTATCCAGCTTAGCCTGCCCAGAGCCCAAAGCATGCGCATCCTGCCTTCCAGAGGTCCAGGGGAGTACGACCGCTTTGCCTGGTCCTGAACCCAAAGCACGTGCACTCTGCTTCCCCAGCGCATGGCCCGGTACTAGGGATCGGACGGCCATACCCGGACCTTGGAGGGAGCCGGAGCTCCGGCACCTCGTGCATAGAATTGCCCAAGCCCCGTATAGCGGATCAGGATCGTAAGACGGATAAGACTAGGAGACGGGAGGGGAGGACCCCCCGAGGAGAATTATGTTTCCTCTGCCTGTGTGCAGGACCTCCAGGTTACGGTGACAGGGGCTGCATGAAGCAGGGGGGAAAGGAGCTACTAACTACTCCGGCCTAGGACTGGAAAAACCGGGACCTGCCCCTCCAGTAGGGGCGGGACCCGGAGGCCCCACGTGTCCAGCAGGCCCGGAACTCTCTCCCCCCTTGAGGAGGGCTCCGGGCTCGCCACGTGGCAGGCGGAAACCGGACCTCCCCCCCCTCGGTGGGAGGGCTCCGAAAGCCCTACGTGTCCAACATGGCCGGAGCTCCCGTCTCTTGAGGAGGAGCTCCAGACCCGCCACGTGGCAGGCAGATTTGGAGCTCCCCATAGGGCGAGATCCAGAGACCTCTGGGGGCCCCTAACACGGTTAGGACCTGGGGAGGGTGTCTGTGCAAGGCTCCGAGATTGGAGATGGCCTCTGAGTACCTTGCGGAGCTAAGGACTCAGTCAGGCAAAGCCAAGAAGGAGAGAAAAAGCATCACAGACACAAGTATCCAAGAGAGTCAAATTAAGTAAGGCTCCATGAGCTGGACTACAGACTCGATAAAAAGGGAGAAACAAGTCCTAAGGACCTCCCGGCTCTCGCCGGAACCTTGCGGCTACAAGGGTGGCCACATCCTCGACTTCAGCCCTGGCAGCTTCCTCCCGCTTCGCAGCTGGGCCCTCTCTCGCTGGCTCTAGCGAAAAAGAGGGATCGCGGCTCTTGAAGCATGCCAGCACATGCGAGGTGACCTCTAAAGCTAAGCCGCGGCCCTCGGCCTCAAGCTCGCTGGCGACCACCGAGTCGAGTCTGTCCAGCTTGGCGCCGATCGACTCCAACGCAGGGATCACCTCCACCACCTTCAATGCAGGAGTCGCGGCCCTCACCGGACTGAAGCCAAGAGGGATCAGGGCGGACCCCGCTCGATCCACGAAGCTTGAGACCGCAAGAGCCTCGGAGGACCGCAAGGCTGAGAGCTCCTCCACCTCGCGGCGGGCCGCCTGCAGAGCCTCCAGGTTCCTCTCGGAGAATTCCTTCTCCTTGGCCGCCAGGGAGCTCTCCCGAAGGTGGAGAGTCTTGGCGAGCCGCTCCAACTCAGCGGCCTTGAAGTCGGCGGTCAGCTCCCGGTCCAAGACCGCCCGGCGATCACGGGAGACCTGTTCCTCCCTCAAGTCGAGGTCTGCCTTCAGGATCTCCAGCTCCTCCATCCGAGCTCGAAGGTCATCCTCGCCCGCAGCCAGCTGCGCGGCGACCCTCTCCGCCTCAGCCGCCATGGTACGCTCCCGTTCCTCAACGGCGAGTTCACGGTGCTCCAACCGCTGCCGTATCTCCACAGAAGCAGAGAGGCTCTCTTTGGCCCGGGCGTGTGCCTCCAGGGCCTCCCTGTTGATCCGCCGCGATTGGGTGTCCATGCGGTCGACAGCCCGCTTCATCCGGTCGACGAGCGCTTCCCTGAAGTCGAGCAACTCCTGCCTGGAGTCGAGCTCACTCTTAACCTTCGTGGTCCTCTCCCGCAAAAGGTTCCCCCAGATGAGGAGGCGATCCCGTTCAACCGTATACTCCTCCCGCTCGCGCCCCAATGCAGCCAAGACCTGCCGAATGCTCGTCTCGGCAAGCGCGAAGGCATCCGCCAGAGGCAATGGAGCAACAGAGGCCGGGGCAGTCCCCCCGACCTCCTCCATTACCTCGTCCTCAGGAAGGGCCGACGCACCAGCAACCGAGACGAGACACCGATCAGGAGAAGCTGGCTCCGAGGCTCTTGCAGCCAGGCCTGCCGGGCTCTCTTCAGCTTCAGGCTCCTTGATCCGAGGAGAGGGGCGAACCGGGGAAGGCGGTGCTGGAGAAAAGGCCGGGCCGCCTAGTGCAGGGTCGACCTGCGCTGGCTTGGGGGCCGCGGTGGCCGTCTCGGCAGGAAGAGACGATGCCGCCGCGGAGTCCGGGCACACCGGAACAGGAGAAGTTCGCGCTGGCCTGGGGGCCGCGGCAGTTGCCCCTGGCTCCGAGCGCAGCGGCGCAGACTCCCCGCAAGTCGGGGAAGGCCGGGAAGCGCGGACACTCCAGCGGGCTCTGAACCCCGACTTCCGAGCCGGGGTAGGACTCCCAGAGCCCGCTATCGTCACTGACGGCCGCTCCGCAGTCGCTTGGACTGGCGGAACAGGGGACGCCCCAGAAGCTTCCCCCAGCGCATCAACCCGGGGCCTCTTCGAGTCTCCACCGGAGGGAGTGTCAGGCACCCCAGAATCCCGACTTGGCACCGACACCGTTGCTGGAGGAGATCGAGCGCGTTTCTTCTCTGGCGGCGGGTTGGAAGCCATGGCAAGGGAGAACTCAAAGGCAAGAGAGCAAAAGCACAAGAGTCCGAGAAGAAACGCTGAGAAGTGCGAAGGGAAGCTGCAATGTGGGTAAGACCCCCTCTAAAAAGCTTCCCGGTGCAATTCCAAGTGATTCGGAACTCTTCGAATATCCCGCACCGGCAACCGCTTCGGTTCCTAGACCGAATGCCGATGACGGGTGGGCCCAAGCCGCCTAACTGAAGCGGTGGGGTCAAGGAGTCAGTCTCCTAAGAAGATGAGCCGGCAAGGCACTTCGGCGGTTCCCGAAGAAAGCGCCGCAACGTGCAGAAGTGGCAGTCTTGGGAACCGCCGCAGTAAAAGCAACCATCAAGTGAGCGCACGCTCCCACGATCCCGTGGCTGTTCGTGCTCCGGCAGCGGTCAATTCGGGACTTAGAGAAAGTGCGCGGATCAGAAGAGACGGAGGTCCCACCTCGGGCTCGCTATCTCCCCCGAGATGGGCCCCGGGGCCACTGTCGGTACCTGAGATATGGGGTACCCCCGCGCACAGGGTAAAATGCCTAAGGAACTCGCCCTTCTCCGCAGGGAGAGCTCCGAAGGCGCCACGCGTCCGGCGGGGCCGGACCTCCCTCTCCTCAGAGGAGAGCTCCGGGCCCGCCACGTGGCATACAGAAGCCGGACCTCCCCCTCCGCGTGAGAGAGGTCCGAAGACGCCACGTGTCCAGCGGGGCCGGACCTCCCTCTCCTCAGAGGAGAGCTCCGGGCCCGCCACGTGGCATACAGAAGCTGGACCTCCCCCTCCGTGGGGAGTGGTCCGGAGGCTCCACGTGCCCCGCAGGCCGGACCCTTCTCTCCTCAGAGAAGGGCTCCGGACCCGCCACGTGGCCAGAAGGACGGTGCTGCCTGCCCCCGAGCGGTAGGCAGCGGGCATAAAGGCGCCCCACACCTTGCCCGTACAAGGTATTCAAGGCCCGCGTCTTCCCAAGACGCGGAAACGCGGAGCACGCGTCTGTCAGGTGCCGTTGCGCCCAGTCGCATCACAGACTGGCGCGCGGTGTCAGAACCTGCCAGCCACTAAATGCCGCGACAAGACATCCCATGCCGCCTGCGCCGTCATCAACCACTACGACTAGCATGCGGCATGGGCAGGGCGGCAAGATGAAGACTCAGAAGCCTTCGACCAGAGGCAACTACCGGCATAACTGCAGATACGGTAGATAATAGACAATCTTCCCGGGACCACCTGTCGGGTCCCGGCTCCCCTTGTAAGCCGCCCGAGTCTTGGACTATAAAAGGCTCGGGTAGGCATCGATAGCAAGGGTTCGCATTTTGCAACTCATACGCTAGCCATACACTCTCAAGCTGTAACTCACCCCCGAGCTCAGGCCTCCGGTCCTGAGCAGCAAGCAATACAGCGAGCTCCATAGCTCGCCGTGGACGTAGGGTTTTACACTCCGGCGGCCTGAACCACGTAAAACTCACCGTGTCAAGCTCTTACTAACTCGTTCCATCTGCGCAAGATCTTAACTAGGAACTAGCCCCACCAAAAAAAAGAACCTCCGCGGGCTGCCCAGTGCAGGCCCGGGGGAAGTGTCGACCGAACACTTCGACAAAACCCTACATCCACGGCGAGCTGAGGAGCTCGCTGTATTGCTTGTTGCTCAGAACCGGAGTCCTGAGCTTGGGGATGAGTGATGTCTAGAGTATGAGTTGCTGGAGTGTGAACCCTTGCTAACGTCGCCTACCCGAGCCTTTTATTGTCCAAGGCTCGGGTGGCTTACAAGGGGGGGCCCGGGACCCAACAGGTGGCCCCGGGGAGATTTCCTGCAGACTATCGTATCCGCAGTTATGCCAGTAGTTGTCTCTGGCGAAGGCTTCTGAGTCTTCGTCTTGCCGCCCTGCCCATGCCGCATGCTAGTCGTAGTGGTTGATGACGGCGGAGGCGGCAGGGGATGTCTTGTCGCTGTGTTTATTGGCTGGCAGGCTCTGACACCACGCGCCAGTCTGTGATGCGACCGGGTGCAATGGCACCTGACAGAGGCGTGCTCCGCGTCTCCACGTCTTGGGAAGGCGCGGGCCTTGAATACCTTGTACGGGCAAGGTATGGGGCGTCTTTACGCCCGCTGCCTACCGCTCGGGGGCAGGCAGCGCTGTTCTGCTGGCCACGTGGCGGGCCCGGAGCCCTCCTCAGAAGAGAGGGGGGTCCGGCCCTGCAGGACACGTGGAGTCTTTGGACCTCTCCCCACGAAGGGGGAGGTCCGGCTTCTGTCGGCCACGTGGCAAGCCCGGAGCTCTCCTCTGAGAAGAGGGAGGTCCGGCCCCGCTGGACACGTGGCGCCTTCGGACCTCTCCCCCGCGGAGGGGGGAGGTCCGGCTTCTGTAGTCCATGTGGCAGGCCCGGAGCTATCCTCTGAGGAGAGGGAGGTCCGGCCCCGCCGGACGCGTGGCGCCTTCGGAGCTCTCCCTACGGAGAAGGGCGAGATCTTTAGGCATTTTCCCCTGTGCGCGGGGGTACCCCATATCGCGGGTACCGACAGTGGCCCCCGAGCCCATCTTGGGGGAGACAGCGAGCCCGAGGTGGGACCTCCGTCTCTTCCGTTCCGCGCACTTTCTCTAAGTCCCGCATTGACCGCTGCCGGAACACGAACAGTCGTGGGATCGTGGGAGCGTGCGCCCACTTGATGGTTGCTTTTACTGCGGCGGTTCCCCAGACTGCCACTTCTGCATGTTGCGGCGCTTTCTTCGAGAACCGCAGGAGTGCCTTGCCGGCTCGTCTTCTTGGGAGACTGACTCCATGACCCACGGCTCCAGCTGGACGGTTTGGGTCCACCTGCCATCGGCGCTCGGTCTTGGGGCCGAAGCGGATGCCGATGCTGCATATTCGAAGAGTTTCGAATCGTTTGGAATTGCACCTGGGAAGTTTTTAGAGGGGATCTTACCCGCATTGCGGCTTCCCTTCACACTTTCCAGCGCTTTTTCTTGGACTCTTGTGCCTTTGTCTTCTTGCCTTTGAGTCCTCCCTCGTCATGGCTTCCAACCCGCCACCAGAGAAGAAACGTGCTCGATCTCCTCCAGTGGCGGCATCTGTGCCAAGTCAGGGATCTGGGGTGCCTGCACCTCCTGCTTCTGGAGATGGCACTCCTTCCGGTGGCGACACAAAGAGGCCCCGGGCTGATGCGTTGAGGGGAGCTTCTGGAGCGTCCCCTGCTCCGCCAGTTCAGGCGACTGCGGAGCGGCCGTCAGTGACGACGGCGGGCTCTGGGAGTCCTACCCCGGCTTGGAAGTCGGGGTTCAGAGCCCGCTGGAGTGTTCGCGCTTCCCGGCCATCCCCGACTGGCGAGGAGTCTGCGCCGTTGCGCTCGGAAACTGGGACAGCTGCGGCGGCCCCCAAGCCAGCGCGAGTTTCTCCTGTTCTGGTGTGCCCGGATTCCGCGGCGGCGTCATCCCTTCCTGCCGAGACGGCCGCCGCGGCCCCCAGTCCAGCGCAGGTCGACCCTGCACCAGGCGACCCGGCTTCTATTTCAGCGTCGACTCCCCTCGCTCGTCCCCCTCCACCGGTCAAGAAGCCAGAAGCTAGAGAGAGTCCGGTGGGTTCGGCTGCCAGAGTCCCGGCGCCAGCCTCTCCTGACCGGCATCTAGTCCCGGTCGCTGGTCCATCGACTTCTCTTGAGGATGATGTGATGGAGGAGGTCGGGGGTGCTTCTCCGGACTCTGCTGCCCCACTGCCCCTGGCGGATGCCTTCGCGCTCGCCCAAGCGAGCGCCCGGCAGGTCTTGGCCGCACTTGGTCGCGAGCGGGAGGAGCATACAGTTGAAAGGAATTGCCTCCTCACCTGGGGGAACCTTTTGCGGGAGCGGACCGCGAAGGTCAAGGGCGAACTCGACTCCAGGCAGGAGTTGCTGGACTTCAGGGAAGTGCTCCTCAACCGGCTGAAGCGGTCTGTTGACCACCTGGATGCCAAAACGCGGCGGATCAACAGGGAGGCCCTTGAGGCACACGCTCGGGCCGAGGAGAGCCTCTCTGCCGCGGAGGAGATACGGCAGCTGTTGGAGCGCCGTAAACTCGCTGTTGAGGACCGGGAACGTTCCACGACAGCCGAGGCGGAGAGGGTCGCTGCGCAGCTGGTGGCGGGCGAGGATGACCTGCAAGCTCGGGCCAAGGAGCTAGAGGCTCAGAAGGCAGACCTCGTCATGAGGGAGGAACAGGTCTCCCGCGAACGCCAGGCGATCCTGGATCGGGAGTTGGCTGTCGACTTAAGGGCTTCTGAGTTGGAGCGGCTCGCCAAGAGCTCCCTGGCGGCCAAGGAGAAAGAATTCTCCGAGAGAAACCAAGAGGCCCTGCAGGCAGCCCGCCGCGAGGTGGAGGAGCTCTCTGCCTTGTGGTCCTCCGAGACGCATGCGGTCTCAAGCTTTGTTGATCGGGCAGGGTCCGCCCTGATCCCTCTTGGCTTCAGTCCGGTGAGGGCAGCGGCTCCTGCGTTGAAGGTGGCGGAGGTGATCCCCGCGCTGGAGTCGATCGGCGCCAAGCTGGACAGGCTAGACTCGGTGGTCGCCAACGAGCTTGAGGCCGAGGGACGAGGTCTGGCCCTAGAGGTCGCCACACATGTGCTGGCATGCTTCAGGAGCCGGGACCCTTCTTTCTCCCTGGAGCCAGCGAGAGCGGGCCCTGCCGCGGAGCGGAAGGAGACTGCCAGGGCTGAAGTCGGGGACGTGGCCGCCCTTGTAGCCGCTAGGTTCCAGCGTGAACAGGGAGGACCCTAGGACTTGCTTCTCCCTTTTTATCGAGTCTGTAGTCCAGCTCATGGAGCCTCGAATAAATAGACTCTCTTGAATGTTTGTGCCTGTGATGCCTTTTCTCTCCTTCTTGGTTTTGCCTGACCGAGTCCTTAGCTCCGCAAGGTACTCAGAGGCCTTCACCAATCTCGGAGCTCTGCACAAACACCTTCCCCGGGTCCTAACTGTATTAGGGGCCCCCGGGGGTCTCCGGATCTCGCCCCATGGGGAGGTCCAGATCTGCCGGCCACGTGGCGGGTCCGGAGCCCCTCCTGAGGAGGCGGGAGCTCTGGCCCTGCTGGACACGTGGGGCTTTTGGAGCCCCCCCCCCCCCCCCCCCCCCGCTGAGGGGAAGGTCCGGTTTCCGCCTGCCACGTGGCGAGTCCGGAGCCCCCCTCAGGGGAGGCGGGAGCTCCGGGCCCGCTGGACACGTGGGGCCTTCGGGCCTCGCCCCTGCTGAAGGGGCGGGACCCGGTCCTTCCAGTCCTATGTCGGAGTAGTTGGTAGCTCCTTTCCCCCCGCTTCGTGCAGTCCCCGTTGCTGTAACCTGGAGGTCCTGCACACAGGCAGAGGAAACGTAATTCTCCTCGGGGGGTCCTCCCCTCCCGTCTCCTAGTCTTATTCGGCTTACGATCCTGATCCGTTATACGGGGCTTGGGAAATTCTGTGCGCGAGGCGCCGGAGCTCCGGCTCCCTCCGAGGTCCGGGTACGACCGTCCGATCCCTAGTACCGGGCCGTGCGCCGGGGAAGCAGAGTGCACAGGCTTTGGGTTCATGACCAGGCAAAGCGGCTGTACTCCCCTGGACCTCCGGAGGGCAGGATGCGCACGCTTTGGGCACGGAGCCGGCTAAGCGGGATACGCACCATGGACCCCCCATGCACAACGCAGGCCTTTCCTGGAGGTGACCAACTGGCACCGCAACACCTAACTAGGGGAGGCCCGAGAGACTCACTTGGCCATCGACAGGTGCCTCAAGCGCAGCCGCCCTCGGTAGGATAGCAAATGCTGACTATGGATGAGCGCCGGAGAGAGGGAGCTAGATGTACGATGAACATACATAGAGAGTGCGATCATAAAGATTAATGCATAATTTAAATGAGCACATGAGAGAGAGCGATGTAGAACAAGTTTCTGTGTTAATGCCCATAGGTGGAAGTCAGACTGTACATGGAGGCAATGACCCGCCTCGTCTACAAGGGAAGCAAGACTCTACGCGCTTAGGGTCGGAACCAGGCTAAGCTGGACGTAGTCCTGGACCGTCCCTTGAGACTTAGCTGCCCCAAGCGCTGTTCCTAGACTCTATGGGATTTATTACAAAAGGGAATGACCCTGTTCTACTAATGCTCGGGGGGTAGGACTTACAGTGTTGTTCCATGCCAAGGGTTTCTGGAATGGATCCCACATTCGGTTGAAAGGCATGTGTACCTGGAACGGCAGCTTTCGTGACTCGGAAGGGACCTTCCCGGCTGGGGGAGAGTTTATAGGTCCTTATTGGGAAAGTGCGTGCCACGGCACCAGGTTGCCTTTCTGCAGGTCCCTGACGCATTTGGTTCTTTGGCGGTAGTGCTAGAGCAGCAGCCGTGACCGTGCGTTGTGGGGTGTCACCTGCAGCCGAGCCTCGTCGACGAGGTTGTCATCTTCACACTGGATCAGGTCCTGCGTGGCTTCTCCTGGGCGCCCCGGGGAGTTCTCCCCTTCTGGCTAAGGCCTTCAAGGGGTAGGAGTACCCGGACTCTTCTTGGGAGACCCAAGGTGTCTTCCCCTTCTAGCAAGGCCTTCAAGGGGTTGACAGACCCTGGGCGGCCCCCCGGAGGTACGGCCGAGGCATAGAGGCGTGCTCTCGGGTGGGGCTGGCCCGATCCTGCACCGCTAGGATTGGTGCTAGGGCTGCTGCGACTACTCGAAGCTTCTCCAAGGTTGACGCCGCAGCAGTGCAGCCTCTACTGACTTTTCGGGGTATCCACAGTTGGCTACCGCCCCGGCCCGTCACCATCGGAGCTGGAGTCCTCACCGTTGTACACTGTCTTCATGACACGCTGAGGCTCCTGGAACCCCACCTGGTGGCCGGCGCTGATTGAGGCGTCGACTTTCTGCTTTCCCTCCCTCTGAGGGAGGGGCGGTGCCTCAGCTCTCTGCTGCCTCCCTTTGCGGAAGCGCTCTGCGAGCCTTTGGATATCCCAACACTCTGCAGCAGTATGATTGCCGACGCCATGCACGGGGCATAGCCCGCCCTGGTCACCATATGGAGCTGGCGACTGCCGCTGCCTCTTGTCGGGGCGTGGCCCCCGAGCTCCACTGGGTGTCGCTGCTGCAGCGACAGGAGCCGTGGTCGATGACCTCATCTTGCCGCTCCCCCGGTTCTTGGCCTTCTTGCCACCTCCATAGGAAGCAGCGCCGGACCCGGGCTGCCCTCCTGACTCGGAGGCTGGCAGAGAGTGCCAGTTCCGCCCTTCAGCTGCTCTGGCGCACTTGTCCACCAGGCTGAAGAGCTCAGAGACGTCGCGGACCTCTCTGGTCGCGAGCTTCTCAAGCATTTTCTCGTCCCGGACACCCTGCCGGAACGCCACCACCACAGAAGCACTTTGAATATGTGGGATGGTGTTGCGTACCAGGGAGAACCGCTGGATGAAGGAGCGCAGTGACTCCCCAGGTTGTTGCTCGATGGCGTGGAGGTCAAGCTCCGTGCCGGGACGGGTGTAGGAGCTGCCGAAGTTGGCAACGAACTGCCGGCAGAGCTCTCCCCAGGAAGTTATGGAACCCTGGGGGAGGTTCATGAGCCAAGACCGGGCTGGGCCGGTCAAGGCGACGGGGAAGTAGTTGGCCATGACGGCCTCATCCCCTCCTGCGGCTAGTACGATGGTGGAGTAGATCTGGAGGAACTCCGCCGGGTTGACGCTGCCGTCGTACTTCTCGGGCAGGTGCGGCCGGAACTTGTGCGGCCACCTCGCGAAGCGAAGGTGGGGCGCCAGGGCCGCACATCCTGCTCCTGTTGCCGCAGGTGTTGGTGCCGCGAACACTTGGTTCGCCACTGGCACAGTGTACCTCGGTATGGGCAAAGCTGCTCCATAGACCGGGGACACCGTTTGCAGGGCATATGGTTGTGGCATATTGCGCGGCGTATGCCTGGGGCAGGGCTCGCATGGCGAAGATCTGCCCTCCAGGCTGGGTCGAGGCCGACGTCATGCTGTCGCCAGCCTCTTGGTTGCGACGCCTTTCTCGACGTCGCTCGAGGTACACCCGGGCATCCTGGCCCAAGTGGCACCGTTCCAGCTCTGTCCTCAGGTCTGTCGACGGGAGCCTGGAGGAGCTGGAATCCGCCGTCTGCCCGTCAACCGTTGGTGTGCGCGTCAGTGACACAGCCGGTTGGCCAGGGCGTCGCCCTCGTCGAAACTGAGGGTTTGCGGCGGCGACGACGAGACGGTCCACCTCGCGAACCCACTGCTGGGTCGCTGAATGGGGCGCGTCCCCAGCAGGTGGATTGCGCAGTAGCACTCTTGCTGCAGCTAGCGCACCCCCGTGGTGTACGCTCAGCGCTGCAGAAGATCTGACGCTGGTTGGAGCCTGCATTGCCGGAGTCGGCGTTGCCGGAGTCGGCTGCTGGCTCCCAGCTTGCGCCGACACACTCCGTCCTAAGTGCGTCGACATGTACTCCCCACTGGTCACGGTTCGCCGCGAACACGGGGAGGAGAGTTTGCCGCTGAGGGAAGCTTGGTCATCTTTGTCGGCGGAAACTCGTCGCGCAAGGGAAAAGCCCCCTACCTGGCGCGCCAAATGTCGAAGTGTGTGGTCGACACTTCCCCGGACCTGCACTGGGCAGCCCGCGGAGGTTCTTTTTCGGAGGGGCTAGTAACTTGCGGAGAGCTTAAGCGTATGGACGAGTTAAGGAAGAGCTTGACACGGCGAGTTTTACGTGGTTCAGGCTGCCGGAGCGTAAAACCCTACGTCCACGTCGAGCTGAGGAGCTCGCTGTATTGCTTGTTGCTCAGAACCGGAGTCCTGAGCTTGGGGATGAGTGATGTCTAGCGTATGAGTTGCTGGAGTGCGAACCCTTGCTAACGTCGCCTACCCGAGCCTTTTATAGTCCAAGGCTCGGGTGGCTTACAAGGGGGGGCCGGGGACCCGACAGGTAGCCCCGGGGAGATTTCCTGCAGACTATCGTATCCGCAGTTATGCCGGTAGTTGTCTCTGGCAAAGGCTTCTGAGTCTTCGTCTTGCCGCCCTGCCCATGCCGCATGCTAGTCGTAGTGGTTGATGATGGCGGAGGCGGCAGGGGATGTCTTGTCGCTGTGTTTATTGGCTGGCAGGCTCTGACACCGTGCGCCAGTCTGTGATGCGACCGGGCGCAACGGCACCTGACAGAAGCGTGCTCCGCGTCTCCGCGTCTTGGGAAGGCGCGGGCCTTGAATTCCTTGTACAGGCAAGATATGGGGCGTCTTTACGCCCGCTGCCTACCACTCGGGGGCAGGCAGCGCTGTTCTGCTGGCCACGTGGCGGGCCCGGAGCCCTCCTCAGAGGAGAGGGGGGGGGGTCTGGCCCCACAGGACACGTGGAGTCTTCGGACCTCTCCCCGCGGAGGGGGAGGTCCGGCTTCTGTCAGCCACGTGGCAAGCACGGAGCTCTCCTCTGAGAAGAGGGAGGTCCGGCCCCGCTGGACACGTGGCGCCTTCGGACCTCTCCCCCGCAGAGGGGGGAGGTCCCGCGGGGGAGAGGTCCGGCTTCTGTAGGCCACGTGGCGGGCCCGGAGCTATCCTCTGAGGAGAGGGATGTCCGGCCCCGCCGGACGCGTGGCGCCTTCGGAGCTCTCCCTGCGGAGAAGGGCGAGATCTTTAGGCATTTTCCCCTGTGCGCGGGGGTACCCCATATTGCGGGTACCGACACCGCCTTACGACATCGTTGTGGTTTCTTTGCATCTGTTCTTTGATCCCTTTCGAACAGAAGCCTTCTCGTGGACAGATCATTTGATGGTCGGGTTGATCTAAAGACGAGATCATCGCCACGTCCACCATTGATCCAAACACCCCTGTTCATCATAAATCCATGCAAGCCATGCAAGAACACGTACAGACCAATCTAATAAAATTAATCATAGGATAGCATGCATGTGCATCATCGCATCTAGTTTAAGGTTTGTGCATGATATTGATTGCTGTGAGTCTTGTATGCACGTGATCCTACCTAGCAGGACAAGCTCAGGGAGCTGTCTACGACGAGCTGCACCAACAAGGTTTTGGAATTCAAGAACAACCGGAATCGCAAGAACAAGGCAAGTGCTCCTTGACCATATTGATCCTATGTTTTGGGTGAAACTGTTTTGTTTTGCGAAGAGGTGTGTGTGCTGAGTCAAAATATGATGGGAAACCCCTTTATAGGAGTTTATTAGCTTTGGTTAAACCACCCTTGTCACCAGGGAAGTTTATGAGTCGGGTATGGTTTTTGCCTTATGCTTCGTTGAGTCTATGGGACTGGGAAGCGAGATAGATGTGTCTAACTAACTGCACTCGCAATGATAATGAGAAACTGATGATGTTAAATGAACATGGATCGGAGGGAGATCTAGGCAAGACTGGGTTTGTGAATGAGGTAGCATGAGACGGTGGTGTACTTGCCATAGATCTAAGGACCGGTTCATGCATGCACATGCCAGGATAACAGTGCCACCACAAGGCCAAGTATGGGTGCGGCTTAGCTGAGTAATTAGGTAAGTTGCTAGAGTGTTATGGACTGTAGAAGGCGTGGGGAATGGGAGTCGAGTGAGGACTGCCCTGGGAACTGCATGGCACAAGAGGGGGCCCGTGGGTGGGAGAATTGGAGATTCTAGCCTGCCGGTGAAACCTTAGTGAGTCCATACATCTAGTAACCCCTTTCTAAAGGCTATTTTGTGATCTCTTGACCATACACCGACGGTTGTGTACTGGTAAAATGGAGGTTCTGCAGTCGCCGACGGGTGACGAAATCACAAACTTGTGGGTAAAGAGGTACACACTCTGCAGAGTCTAAAACTATCATGATAGCCGAGCTTACGGTGACGAGCACCTGGTTAAACTGCCATGATTAGTTGGGATGATTATTGGGATGGTTCTTGGTTATGGTTAAATGAGTTTGGTTATGGCTTGGTTGTTGGGACTGCTGAGTTCGGGTGATGAGATGGTTGCATGACTGTTGAGTCATGACATGAGATTGGACTCGGTGCGAGACGAAGTTATTTTATGAGATGAGATGGTAGCGAATACGGGAAAGTATTCGTGAGATGGTAGCGAATGCGAGAAGGTATTTGTGAGTACGAATAAGGGTTGGTTAATGTTCGGACGGAACACGGAAAGGGATGAAGGTATGTTGGTAATATTAATTCATGCTGGGATTACATTCATCTAAAGTTAAGTTGCTGTTTTATCATGGTTTTATAAATTTGCTTTTCTGCAAATGAGCCTTTTTATACCTACCTTGTTATGAGCTACATATCATGTTTTTTTTCCGCACTTGTTGAGTACATCATTGTACTCAAACTTGCATTATTATTTCATCATCAGCAGCAGGAGAAGCCTACTATGAAGACCAAGTGGGGCATGAAGGCGTGTGATTTATTCTCAACCTTGCCTGTGGAGGGAGTAGAGATGGAGCCACTTCTGCTTAGATTTGCTTCCGCATTAGCTAAATTGCTTCCGCTTTAGAATAAAAACTTCCGCTGCATAGAGATAAGACTTCCGCTGTGAGCATGAGTCCAAGACTCATGAGGTATTGTAATAAACTCTGTTATTCGTGGTAATATATAATCTGAATTCAGTTTGTGGAACGTATGTGTATGTGTGATGAACATCCTGGACACACATATGCATTAGTTCTCGGTTCCGTGGTTTTCCACAGAATTGAGGGCGTCACAGCACTGGTCCGAGCTCGGCCGACCGAGCGAGACGCGACGGAAGCAGGTTGGAAGCCATGGCAGAGGAGAGCTCAAGAACAGGGAAGACAAAGGCGCAAGAGCTCAAGGAAGGTGCAAGCGCTGGGAAGTGCGAAGGGAAGCCGCGATGCGGGTAAGATCCCCTTTTAAAACTTCCCAGGTGCGATTCAAAGCAATTCGAAACTCTTCGAATACGCCGCTTGGGCAACCGCTTCGGCTCCGAGACCAAGCGTCGATGACAAGTGGACCCAAGTCGTCCAGCTGAAGCGGTGGGCCAAGGAGTCAGTCTCCCAAGGAGACGAGCCGGCAAGACGCTTCGGCGGTTCCTGAAAAAAGCGCTGCGACGTGCAGAAGTGGCAGCCTTGGGAACCGCCGCAGTAAAAGCAACCATCAAGTGGGCACACGCTCCCACGATCCGCGACTGTTCGTGCTCCGGCAACGGTCAATGCGAGACTTAGAGAAGGTGCGCGGAATGGAAGAGATGGAGGCCCCACCTCGGGCTCGCTATCTCCCCCAAGATGGGCCCGGGGGCCACTGTCAGTACCATCAATATGGGGTACCCCCGCGCACAGGGGAAAATGCCGAAGGACCTCGCCCTTCTCCGCAGGGAGAGCTCCGAAAGCGCCACGTGTTCAGTGGGGCCGGACCCTCCTCTCCTCAGAGGAAAGCTCCTGACCTGCCACGTGGCCAACTGAGCCGGACCTCCCCCTCCGTGGGGAGAGCTCCGAAGGCTCCACGTGTCTTGCGGGACCAGACCTCCCTCTCCTCTATCTCATAGTCTTATTTGGCTTACGGTCCCCATCCACTTGTACGGTGCTTGGGGACTATAGTGCGCGAAGTGCCGGGAGCTCGGGGCCCCCCTGGCCATCGGCATGTACCTCCAACGCAACCGACTTTGGTAGGGCAGCAAATGCCGACTAGAGGTGAGAATGAGAAGAGGGAGCCGAGCGCATGGTGAGTGTCGAAGTGTTCGGTCGACACTTCCCCCGGGCCTGCACTGGGCAGCCCGCGGAGGTTCTTTTTTCGGTGGGGCTAGTCCCTTGCGGAGAGCTTGCGCGGATGGACGAGTTAGTAAGAGCTTGACACGGTGAGTTTTCCGTGGTTCAGGCCGCCGGAGCGTAAAACCCTACATCCACGGCGAGCTATGGAGCTCGCTGTATTGCTTGCTGCTCAGGGCCGGAGTCCTGAGCTTGGGGGTGAGTTACAGCTTGGGAGTGAATGACTAGCGTATGAGTTTGCAGAGTGCGAACCCTTGCTATCGTCGCCTACCCGAGCCTTTTATAGTCCAAGACTCGGGTGGCTTACAAGGGGGGCCCGGGACCCGACAGGTGGTCCCGGGGAGATTGACTGTTATCTACCGTATCTGCAGTTATGCTGGTAGTTGTCTCTAGCGAAGGCTTCCGAGTCTCCGTCTTGCTGCCCTGCCCATGCCGCACGCTAGTCGTAGTGGTTGATGACGGCGCAGGCGGCATGGGATGTCTTGTCGCGGTGTTTATTGGCTGGCAGGTTCTGACACCGTGCGCCTGTCTGTGATGCGACTGGGCGCAACGGCACCTGACAGGGGCGTGCTCCGCGTCTCCGTGTCTTGGGAAGACGCGGGCCTTGAATACCTTGTACGGGCAAGGTATGGGGCGTCTTTACGCCCGCTGCCTATCGCTCGGGGGCAGGCAGCGCCGTTCTGCTGGCCACGTGGTGGGCCCGGAGCCCTTCTCATAGGAGAGGAGGGTCCGGCCCGCGGGGCACGTGGAGCCTCCGGACCTCTCCCCGCAGAGGGGGAGGTTCGGCTTCTGTCGGCCATGTGGCGGGTCCGGAGCTCCTTTCTAGGGAGAGGGAGGTCCGGCCCCGCCAGATACGTGGCACCTTCGGACCTCTCTCCCGCGGAGGGGGAGGTCCGGCCTCTGTATGCCACATGGCGGGCCCGGAGCTCTCCTCTGAGGAGAGGAAGGTCCGGCCCCGCCGGACGCATGGCGCCTTCGGGGCTCTCCCTGCGGAGAAGGGCGAGTTCCTTAGGCATTTTCCCCTGTGCGCGGGGGTACCCCATATCGCAGGTACCGACAGTGGCCCCCGGGCCCATCTCGGGGGAGATAGCGAGCCCGAGGTGGGACCTCCATCTCTTCTGATCCGCGCACTTTCTCTAAGTCCCGCATTGACCGCTGCCGGAGCACGAATGGTCGCAGCATCGTGGGAGCGTGCGCCCACTTGATGGTTGCTTTTACTGCGGCGGTTCCCCAGACTGCCACTTCTGCATGTTGCGGCACTTTCTTCGGGAACCACCGAAGTGCCTTGCCGGCTTGTCTTCTTAGGAGACTGACTCCTTGGCCCACCGCCTTAGTCGGGCTGCTTGGGTCCATCTGTCATCGGCGCTCGGTCTAGGAGCCGAAGCGGTTGCCGATGCGGTGTATTCAAAGAGTTCCGAATCGCCTGGAATTGCTCCTTGGAAGGTTTTTAGAGGGGATCTTACCCTCATTGCGGTTTCCCTTCGCACCTCCCAGCGTTTCTTCTCGGACTCTTGTGCTTTTGCCCTCTTGCCCTTGAGTCCTCCCTCGCCATGGCCTCCAACCCGCCACCAGAGAAGAAGTGCGCTCGATCTCCTCCAGCGGCGGCGTCTGTGCCAAATCGGGAATCTGGGGTGCCCGGCACTCCTTCCGGCGGCGACTCGAAGAGGCCCCAGGCTGATGCGTTGAGGGAAGCTTCTGGGGCGTCCCCTGCTCCGCCAGTTCAAGCGACTACAGAGCGGCCGTCAGTGACGGCAGCGGGCTCTGGGAGTCCTACCCCGGCTCGGAAGTCGGGGTTCAGAGCCCGCTGGAGTGTCCGCGCTTCCCGGCCATCCCCGACTTGCGGGGAGTCTGTGCCGTTGCGCTCGGAGCCCGGGACAACTGCCGCGGCCCCCAAGCAAGCGCGAACTTCTCCTGTTCCGGTGTGCCCAGACTCCGCGGCGGCATCGTCCCTTCCTGCCGAGACGGCCACCGCGGCCCCCAAGCCAGCGCAGGTCGACCCTGCACCAGGCGGCCCGGCCTCTACTCCAGCGCCGCCTTCCCCGGCTCGCCCCTCTCCACAGGTCAAGAAGCCTGAAGCCAAAGAGGGCCCGGCAGGTCCGGCTGCCAGAGCCCCGGCGCCAGCTTCCCCTGGCCGGTGTCTCGTCTTGGTTGCTGGTGCTTCGACTCCTGTTGAGGACGAGGTGATGGAGGAGGTCGGGGGAACTGCCCCGGCCTCTGTTGCTCCATTGCCCCTGGCTGATGCCTTCGCGCTTGCCGAGACGAGCGTCCGGCAGGTCTTGGCTGCACTAGGTCGCGAGCGGGAGGAGTATACAGTTGAACGGGATCGCCTCCTCACCTGGGGGAACCTTTTGCGGGAGCGGACCGCGAAGGTCAAGAGCGAGCTTGACTCCAGGCGGGAGTTGCTCGACTTCAGGGAAGTGCTCCTCGACCGGATGAAGCGGGCTGTCGACCGCATGGACGCCGAATCGCGGCGGATCAACAGGGAGGCCCTGGAGGCACACGCCCGGGCCGAGGAAAGCCTCTCTGCCGCTGAGGAGATACGGCAGCTGTTGGAGCGCTGTAAACTCGCTGTTGAGGAACGGGAGCGTTCCACGGCAGCAGAGGCGGAGAGGGTCGCCGCGCAGCTGGCTGCGGGCGAGGATGACCTTCAAGCTCGGATCGAGGAGTTGGAGATTCTGAAGGCAGACCTCGACTTGAGGGAGGAACAGGTCTCCCGTGAACGACGGGCAGTCTTGGAGCGGGAGTTGGCCGCCGACTTCAAGGCTTCTGAGTTGGAGCGGCTCACCAAGACTCTCCACCTTCGGGAGAGCTCCCTGGCGGCCAAGGAGAAGGAATTCTCCGAGAGGAACCTAGAGGCCCTGCAGGCAGCCCGCTGCGAGGTGGAGGAGCTTTCGGCCTTGCGGTCCTCCGAGGCTCATGCGGTCTCAAGCTTCGTCGATCGAGCAGGGTCCGCCCTGATCCCTCTTGGCTTCAGTCCGGTGAGGGCAGCGGCTCCTGCGCTGAAGGTGGCGGAGGTGATCCCCGCGCTGGAGTCGATCGGCGCCAAGCTGGACAGGCTAGACTCGGTGGTCGCCAGCGAGCTTGAGGCCGAGGGACGTGGCCTAGCCTTAGAGGTCGCCTCACATGTGCTGGCATGCTTCAAGAGCCGCGACCCTTCTTTTTCGCTAGAACCAGCGAGAGAGGGCCCAGCCGCGGAGCGGGAGGAAGCTGCCAGGGCTGAAGTCGAGGATGTGGCCGCCCTAGTAGCCGCAAGGTTCCGGCGGGAGCCGGGAGGTCCTTAGGACTTGTTTCTCCTTTTTTATCGAGTCTGTAGTCTAGCTCATGGAGCCTCGCATAGTTTGACTCTTTTATATTTTTGTGTCTGTGATGTCTTTTCTCTCCTTCTTGGCTTTGCCTGACTGAGTCCTTAGCTCCGCAAGGTACTCAGAGGCTTTCTCCAATCTCGGAGCTCTGCACAGACACCTCCCCCGGGTCCTAACCGTGTTAGGGGCCCCCGGGGGTGTCCGAATCTCGCCCTATGGGAAGCTCCAAATCTGCCTGCCACGTGGCGGGTCCGGAGCCCCTCCTTAGGAGGCGGGAGCTCCGGCCATGCTGGACACGTAGGGCTTTCGGAGCCCTCCCACTGGGGGGGGGAGGTCCGGTTTCCGCCTGCCACGTGGCGAGCCCGGAGCCCCCCCCCCCCTCAGGGGAGGTGAGAGCTCCGGGTCCGCTGGACACGTGGGGCCCTCGGGCCTCGCCCCTGCTCAAGGGGCGGGAGCCGGTCCTTCCAGTCCTAGGCCGGAGTAGCTAATAGCTCCTTTCCTCCCGCTTCATGCAGTCCCCGTTGCCGTAACCTGGAGGTCCTGCACACAGGCAGAGGAAACGTAATTCTCCTCGGGGGGTCCTCCCTTCCCGTCTCCTAGTCTTATTCGTCTTACAATCCTGATCCTTTATACGGGGCTTGGGCAATTCTGTGCTCGAGGCGCCGGAGCCCCGGCTCCCTCCGAGGTCCGGGGGTACGGTCGTCCGATCCCTAGTACCGGGCCATGCGCTGGGGAAGCAGAGTGCATATGCTTTGGGTTCATGACCAGGCAAAGCGGTTGTACTCCCCTGTACCTCCGGAGGGCAGGATGCGCATGCTTTGTGCTCATGGCCTGCTAAGCTGGATACGCACCCTGGACCCCCCATGCACAACGCAGGCCTTTCCTGGAGGTGACCAACTGGCACCGCAACACCTGACTGGGGGAGGCCCGAGAGACTCACTCGGCCATCGGCAGGTGCCTCAAGCGCAGCCGCCCTCGGTAGGATAGCGAATGCTGACTATGGATGAGCGCGGAGAGGGGGAGCTAGATGTACGATGAACATACAAAGATAGTGCGATCATAAAAATTAATGCATAATTTAAATGAGCGCATGAGTGAGAGAGCTAAGTAGAACAGGTTCCTGTAATCATGCCCATAGGTGGAATTCTGGCTGTACATGGAGGCAATATTCCGCCTCGTCTACAAGGGAAGCAAGACTCTACGCGCGTAGGGTCAGAACCAGGCTAAACTGGACGTAGTCCTGTACCGTCCCTTGAGACATAGCTGCCCCAAGCTCTGTTCGTAAATTCTATGGGATCCATTACAGAAGGGAATGACCCTGTTCTACTGATGCTCGGGGAGTAGGACTTACAGTGTTGCTCCATGCCAAGGGTTTTGGGAATGGATCCCACACTCGGTTGAAAGGCATGTGTACCTGGGGCGGCAGCTTTCATGATTCGGAAGGGACCTTCCCTGCTGGGGGAGAGTTTATGGGTCCTTCTCGGGAAAGAGCGTGCCGCGACACCAGATTGCCCTTCTGCAGGTCCCTGATGCGTTTGGTTCTTTGGCGGTAGTGCTTAGAGCATCAGCCGAGACCTTGCATTGTGGGGTGTTACCTGCAGCCGAGTCTTGTCGACGAGGTTGTTATCTTCACGCTGGATCAGGTCCTGCGCGGCTTCTCCTGGGGGCCCCCGGGGAGTTCTCCCCTTCTGGCTAAGGCCTTCAAGGGGTAGGTGGACCCGGGCTCGTCTTGGATGACCTAAGGCGTCTTCCCCTTCTGGCAAGGCCTTCAAGGGGTTGACAGACCTTGGGCGGCCCCCGGGAGGTATGTCCGAGGCACGGAGGCGTGCCGCAGTTGGCTACCGCCCTGGCCCGTCACCGTCGGAGCTGGAGTCCTCACCGTTATGCACTGTCCTTATGACACGCTGAGGCTCCTGGAACCCCACCTGATGGGCGGCGGTGACTGGGGCATCGACCTTCTACTTGCCATCCCTCTGAGGGTAGGGCGGTCCTTCAGCTCTCTGCTATCTTCCTTTGCGGAAGCGCTCTGCAAGCCTCTGGATATCCCAGCACTCGGCAGCAGTATGGTTGCCGGTGCCATGCACGGGGCATAGCACGCCCTGGTCACTATCTGGGGCCGGTGACTGCCGCTGCCTTTTGTCGGGGCGTGGCCCCCGAGCTCCACTAGTCGTCGCTGCTGCGGCGACGGGAGCCGTGAACGATGACTTCATCTTGCCACTCCCCTGGTTCTTGGCCTTCTTGCCACCCCCATAGGCATAAGCGCCAGACCCGGGCTGTCCTCCTGACTCGAAGGTCGGCAGAGAGTGCCAGTTCCGCCCTTCAGCCGCTCTGGCGCATTTGTCCGCCAGGCTGAAGAGCTCAGAGACGTCGCGGACCTCTCTGGTCGCGAGCTTCTCAAGCATTTTCTCGTCCCGGACACCCTGTCGGAACGCCACCACCACTGAAGCACTTTGAATATGCGGGATGGTGTTGCGTACCTGGGAGAACCGCTGGATGAAAGAGCGCAGCGACTCCCCTGGCTGTTGCTTGACGGCGTGGAGGTCAAGCTCCGTGCCGGGACGGGTGTAGGAGCTGCCGAAGTTGGCGATGAACTGCCGGCAGAGCTCTCCCCAGGAGGTTATGGACCCCTGAGGGAGATTCATGAGCCAAGACCGAGCAGGGCCAGTCAAGGCGACGGGGAAGTAGTTGGCCATAACAGCCTCATCCCCTCCTGCGGCTAGTACGGCGGTGGAGTAGATCTGGAGGAACTCCGCCGGGTTGACGCTACCATCGTACTTCTCGGGCAGGTGCGGCCGAAACTTGCGCGGCCACCTCGCGAAGCGAAGGTGAGGCGCAAGGGCCGCACATCCTGCTTCTGCTGCCGCAGGTACTGGCGCGGAAGAGGATTGAGCATACTTGCCCACTGCGCCGTGACTTAGTAAGAAGATGAACTAAGTCTCTTAACTTGTTGTTTGTGGATTAACGAATGTATTGGAACCTTGACTGAAGTAGATATAGAGCCAACTAAATTTCATTTCTGCCTTAGGCTAGCAACATCGGGATAAGCATTTCTTGTTTGATTGTGGACTTCCGATGTTGTGAGGCGTGAGGACCACTAAAATGAAGGCTAAAAGAATCTGAATATAAGGATCAAGTTTAGACAAGCTGCATTTTGCAAATTCCTATGCCTACTGTCTTACTACCCCTGCATGTAGAGTTGCATGTTTAGGATTCACGGGTAAGTCTTGTTGAGCCTTAGTGCTCACGGTTGCTTCTGAGTTGTTTTTGCAGGTAGCAGGATGCCTGCTATGAAGAGGGTTGTTCGGTGAGACGATGAACCTCACGGTTTGTTCAACTCATCGGTAACCTAGCCGCTGCCTTTCTTTGGTGAAGCTAGTAGGAAGCGTTCACAGGCTGAACGACTACTCTTTGGCGTAGTTAGGGTCGGGAGTGAGTAGTTTGTCCAGCAAATTTTAATTTCCGCTGCGTGGGTACATTATGTTGTAAAAGAAATTATCTTGAGTAACAAAATGGTTCCGTTATGTTCTTATCGTCTCTTTTCGTGCATGCTGTTGGGTGCCGCATCGCACGGCACCACCCACTGCGATTCCCGGGCCGGGCCTTCACATGTCCTCTGCTGCCGGAGCAGGCTGTGAAGATGAGAGGTCCGGTCGCTCTGCGACGAGGACCATACTCACCACTTCAGTTGTCGCGGCGATGTAGAGCAACAGATGCTCTCCGGGTTCAGGGGCTACCATGATAGGTAGGGTAGTCAGGAGTCGCTTCAACTCCTGGAAAGCCTCTTCTGCTTCATCAGTCCAGGCAAATGGACCGGACTTGCGCAGGAGCTTAAAGAAGGGGAGTGCCCGCTCTGCTAGTCTCGGTATAAACTGACTCAGCGCGGCTAGGCATCCCGTGAGCTTCTGGACATCTTTGACGCGGGCAGGAGGCCGCATCAAGTCGATGGCCTTGATCTTCTCTGGGTTGGTCTCAATTCCCCGGTGCGAGACCAGGAATCCTAAGAGCTTCCCAGAGGATACACCAAACACACATTTGTCGGGGTTCAGTTTGGTGCGCGTAGAGTGCAATTTGTCAAAAACTAAGGCCAGGTTATCTAACAAAGATGAACCCTGCCTGACCTTGACAACGATTTCATCGACGTGCACCTCAACTAAGTCTCTTATTAAATCCCCAAAGGTTTTGTGCATTGCACGTACAAAGGTGGGGAGAGCATTCTTTAGGCCGTAAGGCATAGAGACATAACAATACAGGCCATCTACTGTGATGAAGGAGGTGTGCTCTTCATCTTCTCTAGACATGGGGATCTGATAGAAACCCGAGTAGGCGTCTAGGAAGCATAGCATATCACAGCCTGATGTCGAGTCTACTATTTGATCTATTCTAGGGAGAGGGAATGGATCTTTGGGACATGCCTTATTGAGACTGCTGTAGTCGATGCACATCCGGAGCTTCCCACTGGCCTTCGGGACAACGACGGGGTTCGCCAACCACCGGGGGTGGTGGACTTCCCGTATGAAGCCAGCGTCCAGCAGCTTCTTGATTTCTTCGCAAATGAAGTTTTGCCGCTCGATGGACTGCTTGCGGGGCTTCTGTTGAACTGGCCAGGCGTCGGGGAAGACCTTTAAGTGGTGCTCGATCACCTTCCTAGGGATCCCCGGCATCTGTGACGGCTGCCATGCAAACACGTCAACGTTGTGCCGGAGGAAGGTGACGAGTGTGCCTTCCTATTTGCTATCCAGGCCCCCGGCTACCCAGGTGGTCTGGGTGGCTTCGGCGCCGACTTGGACGACCTTTAAGGGGACGTCGCCCTCGTCGAGGGGATGCACCCGGGGTGCTGCGGCGGAGGCACGGTGGCGTGCACTCGGGTGGAGCTGGTCTGGTTCTGCACTGCCAGGGGCTGGTGCTCCAGCTGTTGCAAGCGCTTGGAGTTTTTCCAAGGCCGACACTGCAGCAGTGCGGTCTCCACGAATCCTGAGGATGCCTGTTGGTGTAGGCATCTTCAGGACAAGGTAGCCGTAGTGGGCTATTGCCATGAATCGGTACAGGGCTGGCCTGCCAATTATGACGTTGAAGGGGAGGTCGATCTCCGCTACGTCGAATAGAATGTATTCTGTCCGATAGCTGTCCGGAGCTCCGAAGTTCACCGGGATGCTGATGTTGCCGTAGGGAACGACCTGTCCTGGCCCTACCCCTGAGAACGGGCTCGACGGGGTGAGCTTGGCCATCGGGATCTGCAGCTTCTGGAAAGCTGCACAGCTGATGAGGTTAAGCCAAGCTCCGCCATCTACCAAAACGTGGTACATCCTCACGTTGGCGATGGTGGGTGCTACCAAGAGCGGTAGTTGGCCGGCCCCAGCCATGTTCCTGGGGCAGTCGGTGGCGTCAAAGCTGATGGGGGTTCCCATCCACTTGAGGTGCGGTGCGGCACTTGGGAGTGGAGCCACCGACGCTACCGCTCGGCGCAGAGTCTTAACTGCGCTTCGAGACGAGGGGTCGGCAGACCCGCCGTATATGATGTAGAGCTTCTTTCGGCGCTCATCATCACTGGAGATGGAGTCCTCATGGTTGCGCACCGCCTTCACCGCACGCTGAGGCTCCTGGAACTCCACTTGGTGGTCAACGCTGTCTGGGACGTCGACCTTCTGCTTGTCCTCCCTTTGGCGGAAGGATGGAGCATTAGTCCGCTGCTGCTTCCCTTTGCGGAAGCACTCCGCGAGCTTCCGGATCTCCCGGCACTCGGCAGTAGTATGGCGACAGCTGCCGTGCACGGGGCATAGCTTGTCTTGGTAACCTTCTGGGGCTGGTGAATGTCGCTGCCTCTTGTCGGGGCGCGGCCCCCGAGCTCCACTGGGTGCCGCTGCTGCGGCGACAGGGGCTGCGGCCGGCGATTCCATCTTGCCTCTGCCTCAGTTCTTGGCCTTCTTGCTGCCTCCATAGGAAGCAGCGCCAGACCCGGGCTGTCCTCCTGACTCGGAGGTCGGCAGTGAGTGCCAGTTCCGCCCTTCGGCTGCTCTGGCGCACTTGTCTGCCAGGTCGAAGAGCTCGGAGACATCGCGGACCTCTCTGGTCGCGAGCTTCTCGAGCATCTTCTTGTCCCAGACGCCTTGCCGGAACGCCACCACCACAGAAGCGTTTTGGATGTGTGGGATGGTGTTCCGCACCTGGGAGAACCGCTGGATGAAGGAGCGCAGCGACTCTCCAGGTTGTTGCTGGATGGCGTGGAGGTCGAGCTCCGTGCCAGGCCGTGTGTAGGAACTCCCAAAGTTGGCGATGAACTGCCGGCAGAGCTCTCCCCAGGAAGTTATGGAGCCCTGGGGGAGGTTCATGAGCCAAGACCGGGCTGGGCCGGTCAAGGCGACGGGGAAGTAGTTGGCCATGACGGCCTCATCCCCTCCTGCGGCAAGTACGGCGGTGGAGTAGATCTGGAGAAACTCCGCTGGGTTGACGCTGCCGTCGTACTTCTCGGGCAGGTGCGGCCGAAACTTGCGCGGCGGGGCGCCAGGGGCGCACACCCTGCCCCTGCTGCTGCAGGCGTTGGTGCCGCGAACGCTTGGTTCGTCGCTGGCACAGTGTGCCCCGGTATGGGCAAGGCTGTGCCATAGACCGGGGACGCCGTTTACAGGGCATATGGCTGTGGCATATGCTGCGCGGCGTACGCCTGGGGCAGAGATCGCGTGGCGAAGGTCTGCGCCTCAGGCTGGGTCGAGGCTGACGTCATGCTGTCGCCAGCCTCTTGGTTGCGACGCCTTTCTCGAAGTCGCTTGAGGTACACCCGGGAATCCTGGCCCAAGTGGCACCGTTCCAGCCCTGTCCTCAGGTCCGTCGACTGAAGCCTGGTGGAGCTGGAATCCGCCGTCTGTCTGTCAACCATTGGCGTGCGCGTCAGCGACACAGCCGGTTGGCCGGATCGTCGTCCCCGCCGAAGTCGAGGGTTTGCGGCGGCGACGACGAAGCAGTCTACCTCGTGAATCCACTGCTGGGTCACTGCCTGAGGCGCGTCCCCAGCAGGCGGATTGCACAGTAGCGCTCTTGCTGCAGCTAGCGCGCCCCCGTGGGGAACGCTCAGCGCCGCAGAAGATCTCACGCTAGCTGGAGCCTGCATTGCCGGAGTCGGCGCTGCCGGGGTTGGCTGCTGGCTTCCAGCTTGCGCCGACACACTCCGTCCAGAGTGTGTCAACACGTACTCCCCGCTAGTCACGGTCCATCGTGAACGCGGGGAGGAGAGCTTGCCGCTGAAGGAAGCTTGGTCATCTTCATCGGCAGAAGCTCGTCGCGCAAGGGAAAAGCCCCCCTACCTGGCGCGCCAAATGTCGAAGTGTGTGGTCGACACTTCCCCCGGACCTGCTCTGGGCAGCCCGCGGAGGTTCTTTTTCGGAGGGGCTAGTCTCTTGTGAAGAGCTTAAGCATAGGGACGAGTTCAGGAGGAGCTTGACACGGCGAGTTCTACGTGGTTTGGGCCGCCGGAGCGTAAAACCCTACGTCCACGATGAGCTGAGGTGCTCGCTGTATTGCTTGTTGCTCAGAACCGGAGTCCTGAGCTTGAGGATGAGTTACCTAGGGTGTGAGTTGCTGGAGTGCGAACCCTTGCAAACGTCGCCTACCCAAGCCTTTTATAGTCCAAGGCTCGTGTGGCTTACAAGGGGGGCCCGGGACCCGACAGGTGGTCCCGGGGAGATTGCCTGCCGACTATCGTATCCGCAGCTATGTCAGTAGTTGTCTCTGGCGAAGGCTTCTGAGTCTTCGTCTTGCCGCCCTGCCCATGCCGCATGCTAGTCGTAGTGGTTGATGACGGCGGAGGCTGCAGGGGATGTCTTGTCGCTGTGTTTATTGGTTGGCAGGTTCTGACACCGCGCGCCAGTCTGTGATGTGACTGGGCGCAATGGCACCTGACAGAGGCATGCTCTGCGTCTCCGCGTCTTGGGAAGGCGTGGGCCTTGAATACCTTGTACGGGCAAGGTATGGGGCGTCTTTACGCCCGCTGCCTACCGCTCGGGGGCAGGCAGCGCTGCTCTGCTGGACACGTGGCGGGCCCGGAGCCCTCCTCAGAGGAGAGGGAGGTCCGGCCCCGCAGGACACGTGGAGCCTTCGGACCTCTCCCCGCGGAGGGGGAGGTCCGGCTTCTGTCAGCCACGTGGCGCGCTCGGAGCTCTACTCTGAGGAGAGGGAGGTCCGGCCCCGCTGGACACGTGGTGCCTTCGGACCTCTCTCCCGCGGAGGGGGGAGGTCCGGCTTCTGCAGGCCACGTGGCGAGCCCGGAGCTCTCCTCTGAGGAGAGGGAGATACGGCCCCACCAAACGCGTGGCGCCTTCGGAGCTCTCCCTGCGGAGAAGGGCGAGATCCTTGGGCATTTTCCCCTGTGCGCGGGGGTACCCCATATCGCGGGTACCAACAATGGCGTTGAAGGGGAGGTCGATCTCCGCCACATCGAACAGAATGTACTCTGTCCGATAGCTGTCCGGTGCCCCAAAGGTCACCGGAAGGCTGATGTTGTCGTAGGGAACGACTTGTCCTGGCCCTACCCCTGGGAACGGGCTCGATGGAGTGAGCTTGGCCATCAGGATCTGCAGCTTCTGGAAGGCTGCGCGGCTGATGAGGTTCAGCCCAGCCCCGCCATCTACCAGAACGTGGTGCATCCTCACGTTGGCGATGGTGGGTGCTACCAAGAGCGGTAGTTGGCCGGCCCCAGCCATGTTCCTGGGGAAGTCGATGCCATCGAAGCTGATGGGGGTTCCCATCCACTTGAGGTGCGGCGCGGCACTTGGGAGGGGAGCCACCGACGCTACCGGTCGGCGCAGAGTCTTAACCACGCTTCGGGACGAGGGGTCAGCGGACCCGCCATAGATGACGTAGAGCATCTTCCGGCGCTCGTCATCGCTGGAGCTGGAGTCCTCATGGTTGTGCACCTCCTTCACAGCGCGCTGAGGCTCCTTGAACTCCACTTGGTGGCCGACGTTGTCTTGGGTGTCGACCTTCTGCTTACCCTCCCTTTGACGGAAGGGAGGGGCGTCAGCATGCGGTTGCTTCCCCTTGCAGAAACGCTCCGCGAGCTTCTGAATCTCCCGGGACTCAGCAGCAGTACGGCTGCTGGTGTCGTGCATGGGGCATGGCTCGCCTTGGTCACCATCTGGAGCTGGTGACTGTCGCTGCCTCTTGTCGGGGCGTGGCCCCCGAGCTCCGCTGGGTGGTGCTGCTGCAGCAACAGGAGCTGCGGTCGGTGGCTTCATCTTGCCACCGCCCCGGTTCTTGATCTTCTTGCCGCTTCCATGGGAAGCAGCGCCAGATCCAGGCTGTCCTCCTGACTCGGAGGCTGGCAGTTAGTGCCAGTTCTGCCCTTCTGCTGCCCTGGCGCACTTGTCCGCCAGGCTGAAGAGCTCTGAGACGTCGCGAACCTCTCTGGTTGCGAGCTTCTCAAGCATCTTCTTGTCCCGTACACCCTGCCAGAACGCCACCACTACAGAAGCATTTTGAATATGCAGGATGGTGTTCCGCACCTGGGAGAACCGCTGGATGAAGGAGCGCAGCGTCTCTCCAGGTTGTTGCTGGATGGCGTGGAGGTCGAGCTCTGTGCCAGGTCGGGTGTAAGAGCTGCCGAAGTTAGCAGTGAACTGCTGGCAGATCTCGCCACAGGAGGTTATGGACCCCTGGGGAAGATTAATGAGCCAAGACCGGGCTGTGCCGGTCAAGGCGACGGGGAAGTAGTTTGCCATGACGGCCTCGTCCCCTCCTGCAGCAAGGATGGCGGTGGAGTAGATCTGAAGGAAATCCGCCGGGTTGACGCTGCCGTCGTACTTCTTGGGCAGGTGCGGCCGGAACTTGCGCGGCCACTTCGCGAAGCAAAGGTGTGGCGCCAGAGCCGCACATCCTGCTCCTGTTGCTGCAGGTGTTGGTGCCGCAAACGCTTGGTTCACTGTAGGCACTGTATACCCCGGTATGGGCAAGGCTGCGCCACAGACCGGGGGCACCATTTGCATGGCATATAGCTGGGGCATTTGCTGCACGGCGTACGCCTGGGGCAGAGATCGCGTGGCGAACGTCTGCGGCCCTGGCTGGATTGAGATGGTCGACATGCTGTCGCCGGCCTCATGGTTGCGACGCCTTTCTCGTCATCGCTCGATGGCCACTCGGGTCCAGCTCCGACCTCAGGTCCACCGATGGGAGCCTGGTGGAGAGGGAATCCGCCGTCTGTCCGTCAACCGTTGGCGTGCGCATCAGCGACACAGCCGGCTGACCGGGATGTCGTCCCCGCCAAAGTCGAGGCTTGGCGGCGGCGATGACGAGACGGTCTACGTCGCGAATCCACTGCTGGGTCGCTGACTGAGGCGCGTCCCCAGCAGGTGGATGGCGCAGCAGTGCTTGTGCTGCAGCTAGTGCACCCCCGTGGGAGACACTCAGCGCTGCAGTGGATCTCACGCTCGCTGGAGCCTGTGCTGCCAGAGTCGGCGCTGCCGGAGTCGGCTGCTGGCTTCCAGCTTAGCCGACACACTCCGTCCTGAGTGTGTCGAGACGTAATCCCCGCTGGTCACTTTCATCGTGAACGTGGGCGGGGAGAGCTTGCCGCTGAAGGAAGCTTCGTCATCTTCGTTGGTGAAAGGTCGTCGCGCAAGGGAAAAGCCCCCTACCTGGCGCGCCAAATGTCGAAGTGTGTAGCCGACACTTCCCCCGAGCCTGCTCTGGGGAGCCCGCGGAGGTTCTTTTTTGGAGGGGCTAGTCACTCACGGAGAGCTTCAGCATTAGAGACGATTGAGGGAGAAGCTTGACACAGGGATTTTTACGTGGTTCAGGCCGCCGGAGCGTAAAACCCTACGTCCACGGTGAGCAGAGTTGCTCGTTGTATTGCTTGCTGCTCAGAACCGGAGTCTTGAGCTTGAGGATGAGTCGATCCGCTAGGGTGCGAGAGTGTGTAATAGGTGAACCCTTGCTAACGTTGCCTACCCGAGCCTTTTATAGTCCAAGGATCGAGCGGCTTACAAGGTGGGCCCGGGACCCGATAGGTGGTCCCGGGGAGATTGCCTGCCATCTACCGTATCTGCAGTTATGCCGGTAGTTGTCTCTGGCGAGGGCTTCCGAGTCTTCATTCTGCCGCCCTGCCCATGCCGCAAGCTAGTCGTAGTGGTTGATGATGGCAGGGGCGGCAGGGGATGTATTGTCGCTGTGTTTATGGGCGGGCAGGCTCTGATGCGGCGCGCCAGTCTGTGATGTGACTGGGCGCAACGGCGCCTGACAGAGGCGTGCTCCGCGTCTCCGCGCCTTGGGAAGGCACGGGTCTTGAATACCTTGTACGGGCAAGGTATGGCACGTCTTTACTCTTGCTGCCTACCGCGCGGTGGCAGGCAGCGCTGCTCTGCTTGCCACGTGGCAGGGCCGGAGCTCCCCTCTGAGGAGAGGGAGGTCCGGCCCCATGGAACACGTGGAGCCTTTGGAGCCCTCCCCGCGGAGGGGGGAGGTCCGGCTTAGGCTGGCCACGTGACGGGCCCGGAGCTCTTCTCTGAAGAGAGGGAGGTCCGGCCCCGCAGGACACGTGGAGCCTCCGGAGCTCTCCCCGCAGAGGGGGGAGGTCCGGCTCAGTTGGCCACGTGGCGGGTCCGGAGCTCTCCTCTGAGGAGAGGGAGGTCCGGCCCCGCTGGACACATGGCGCCTTCGGAGCTCTCCCTGTGGAGAAGGGCGAGGTCCTTAGGCATTTTCCCCTGTGTGAGGGGGTACCCCGTATTGAGGGTACCGACAAGTACCGTCGCAAATAAGTGTGCAGCTGTCGCAAATTAACCTAGGTAATTTGGGACAGCCACCGCCGGCCGTCGCAAATAAAGTACTTACTTGCAACGGCCACCGCTGGCCGTCGCAAATTGTCGAGTCGGGTCCATCGTCTGGGCCCGGGCTCTTGTTTGCGACGGTCTGTCTAAGCCATTGCAAACAAGTTTATTTGCGACGGTGGCCATCGCAAATAAAGTTAATTGCGACGAAAAACAAGCGACAGCCGGAAACCATCGCAAATAAGTAAAGCCGTCGCAATTTGATTATTTGTGACGGTTTTACACTTATTTGCGACGGCCCTAGCCGTCGCAAATCGCCGAGATTCCTGTAGTGAACTAATCTACTTACAAACGCTAGTGTCATGTAGACTGTAGTAAAACATATACTTTGATACGGCATATGGATACACACGTACACGAGTAACACGAGCCATGCAGGCTAAAACAGGTGTACGATCGCCAATGCTGTCAAACGTATTCGATCTACCTGCTAGTCAAGAGCAGACACGCGTCCACTACGCTGATGACATGCTGCTGCTTCGACTGACGAGTACGCCCACTACGCCAAGGACGTGCAGCCTTTTCGTCTCCCAAGTACAACCACTACGCTAAAATCTCGCCACCACTTTGGCGTCCAAAGTGCAGGCTCAACCACCTACGAGCTCGTTGCCTCCCCCGAGATGGGCCCGGGTGCCATATCGGTACCCTGCAGACCAGGTACCCCCGCATGGAGGGAAAAAGACAGCTCAGGCCTTGCCTCTGTGCTGAGGCGGGTGCCAACGTAGCCATGTGTCCTTGGCATGAGGTCAACCCTGGGGCTGCCACGTGCACTTGGGCTATGAAGCCCACACGTACCCCTGGTTCCGGTCCGAGCCTCCCCGCTGAGGTGAGGTTCGGAGCTGCCATGCGTCGATGGGATCCACACCTCCTCCCTGCCGAGTAGGGCTTCGGAGCTGACACGTGCCCTTGGCTCCGGTCCAAGCCTCCCCGCTGAGGTGAGGTCCGGAACTGCCACGTGTCGGTGGGCTCCGAACCTCCTCCCAGCTGAGGAGGGCTCCGGAGCCGACACGTTCCCTTGGCTCCGGTCCAAGCCTCCCTGTTGAGGTGAGGTCCGGAGCTGCCACGTACCAGTGGGCTTCGAACGTCCTCCCTGTTGAGGAGGGCTCCAGAGGCGAAATGTGCCCTTGACCCCGGATCAAGCCTCCCCGCTGAGGCGGGGTCCAGAGCTGCCACGTGGATCCCAGCTCTGGACCCACCAAGGAGAGCTCTGGAACCACCACGTGCCCCACATCCGTTGTGGGACGTGGGTCGACGAAGTCAAGGGGGAAGTGTGTTGTCAGGCCATGTATTCAAGGCTCATGCCTTCCCTAGAAGCATGGCGCACGCCTCCGTCCTCCCCCTGATCATCATTACGGTGACAAGAAAGGGCGGCGAGGTGTGACAGCGATACAATGCCGCCCAACGGCACAGAGCCACCCAGCAGAGCGAGAAGACGCGGCGACAAGACGATGTCTTCATCATCACTTGCCACACGGACAGGGGCACTCAACGCGCCAAACGGCGAGAATTAACTCCACACCGACTACTCTACTGAGGGTAGTGAAAACCCTAGATCATGTATAGGGTTCATACAGCTTTGGGGCCACTTGTCGGGCCCCAAGCCTCATTGTAACCACTCTTGGACTATAAAAGGATTGGGTGACCACCCAACAAAGGGTTCGCAACCTTGTGATTCCCACACTCATATGCGCAAGAAATATAGCAAACACTCTCGTGGATGTAGGGTATTACACTCTGGTGGCCCGAACCATGTAAATCTCGGTGTTTACCTGCTCTCTCGAGTCGGATCGCGCTAGGGACGCCAAGCCCATCCAAACAAAGAACCTCCGCGGGCTGCTTCTGTAGCAGGTCGGAGGACTGTCGCACCTCACACTCCGACATTTGGTGCGCCAGGTAGGGGGCTTTTCGCGCTATCTAGGAGACCGTGGTGAACATCACCTCCCTTGGCGAGACTTCGCACCCAAAGCCACCTCCCGCTCCAATGCACGCAGGTCTGGCCCGGCCGGCGAACAGACGGTTGGCGCGCCCACAGCACCCAAACCCGGCCGAGTCGGTGACCAGGCGGTCTGTGCGCCTGCCGTCAGGACGGGCCGGCGAACGCACGGCCGGCATACCCTCGGTGCTCACACCGCTAGTGGCCGCTTCCTCCTGGTGGCCCTCTACTCCGACGTTGGTGACAGCACCACCCCATGACCGAGCCCGGAGAGTGTGCTGGCCGCAGCATGCGCCCTGCTCCACAACCCTCCAGGCGAGGGTGTCACCTCTGAGGCGGCAGAGCAGTGGCGGCACGATGTCAACCACCTCGTCGCTGCAGCCATGAACTCTCCTGCCTACAGGAGGCAGCAGGCTGAACCCTCGCTGGCCCACTCGCGTACGCCGATGGTGGCCCGTGGTACGGCAGCTACGCACGTGACGTCAACAGCTGACCCCATGGTTGAGATGAACCGCCACCACGCGAGCAAAGATGGTCGTATATCAATCGAGTGACGCCGAGAAGGTGTCGCAACCTCGAAGGAGAGTATGGCTCCCCGAGGGCCGTACCAGCGGGACGTGCCCCGCAAGCCCCTGCCTCTCCAGGAGCAGTGGAAGGCTGCATGGAGCTCGCCCCACACCTTCGCATGGTGGTCTGGCCACCCAAGTTCCGGCCCCACTTGTCAGAGAAATACGATGGGACGGTCAACCCCGCCAAGTTCCTGCAGATCTACTTCACCTCCATCCTTTCTACAGGAGGGAATGAGGCCGTCATGGCCAACTACTTCCCCGTGGCCCTGACCGGCACTGCCCGGTCATGGCTCATGAACCTTCTCCCAGGCTCCATCACGTCCTGGGAAGAGTTGTGCTGGAGATTCACAGCCAACTTCAGGAGTTCGTACACGCGACCCGGCATCAAGCTCGACCTCCACGCCGTGCGTCAGCGTGATGGGGAGTCGCTGCAATCCTTAATCCAGCAGTTCTCCCAGGTTAGGAACACCATCCCCCGCATATCCAACGCCCCCGTCGTTGTCTGGCATGGTGTCCGCGACAAGAAGATGCTCGAGAAGTTAGCCACGCACGACGTGCAAGACGTCTCCGAGCTCTTCAGTCTGGACGACAAGTGCGCCAGGGCGGCGGAAGGCCGGGATTGGCACTCTCGACCTGTCTCTGCGGCAGGGAGTGCCAGGGAAGCTGCTGATCTACGCAGCGGCAAGAAGAACAAGACCGGAAGCAAGAACAAGCCTCTGGCCGGGGCACCCACTGCTGCCCTTACAGCGGCCGGTGGGGGCCGAGCCCCGCACACCGACAAGCGGCCACGACCAACGTCTGCCAGCGACGACGGCCAGCGGTGCCCGGTACACAACTCCAACCGTCACGACGCCAGCGACTGCCGTGAGATCAAGAAGCTGGCGAAGCGCATCTGTGTGCTGCAACAACAGCGGCCGTGTCAAGACGGCACACCCTACCGCCAGCGGGAAGGCAAACAAAATGCCAAACCTGAGGCTAGCACTGAGTAAGAGATGGAGTATGAAGACACCGAGCGAGCGTTGAAAGCCGTCTACGGCCACTCTGACTCTGGCTCCGGCGCCACAAACGAGCGACGTAAGGCGCTCCATGTCTAACGAGACGTCTCCCCCGTCATGAGACAAGGGAAACACCCTCTTACACTGGTGTAGTGGGTCGAGGCCTCCCTCCCCCCCGGAACCCACATGGGTTCATCCCACGTCCGAGCATATGATGAAGCCACGCAGGACCAGCTCCGGCGTGAAGATATCGACCTCGTCGACGAGAAAACGTGGCTAGCGGCTGCTCAAAACGTGCTACACCGCCAAACGCTCCGGCGATATCAGCAGCAGTACACGTGGAGTAGACATCACAAGGTGGGGCGACCTGGTGCTTCGACGAATACTTTCTCAAAAGGGGCTGAAAAACCCTCCCCCAGCTGGGAGGATCCCTTCCGAGCGACACAGGTATGCCGCCCCAGGTGTGTCCGCCTAGCCACGAAGGTTAGGGTACCTCTACCCAATCCAAAAACATAGAATGCCCCTATAAGTTCTACCCTTAGCGCAGCGGTAGGATTCTTTTTCTCTGCAAGGGTGTCATAGAGTCTAGTAACAACGCTTAGAACAGCAAAGATCCGGAGGAGTCCTGCTACTCTTGTCATTCGGAGCGGGTCGCTGCCTTCTTGTACGGCCTGTCTCCTCCTATGAAGGAAGCCTAAAATGAGAAAAATGTGTCTTACCCTGCGTACTCTTTATAGTTTGCTCACTCGTGCATATCAACTGTAAATGGCATGTTCAGGGCCTGTCCTACATACTTGTCCTAGGTCCCGTAACACTGGAAGGTCTCCTCGCTGAAAGGTTAACACCCACGGGAGATCCAGGACAGGCAGACTGCTTAGCCTGATTCCGTACCTGTCGAAGTGTGTAGCCGACACTTCCCCCGGGCCTGCACTGGGCAGCCCGCGGAGGTTCTTTTTTGGAGGGGCTAGTCACTCGCAGAGAGCTTCAGCGTAGGGACGATTGAGGGAGAAGCTTGACACGGGGAGTTTTACGTGGTTCAGGCCGCCGGAGCGTAAAACCCTACGTCCACGGTGAGCAGAGTTGCTCGCTGTATTGCTTGCTGCTCAGAACCGGAGTCCAGAGCTTGAGGGTGAGTGATGTCTAGAGTGCGAGTCAACAGAGTTTGAACCCTTGCTAACATTGCCTACCCGAGCCTTTTGTAGTCCAAGGCTCAAGCGGCTTACAAGGTGGGCCCGGAACCCGACAGGTGGTCCCGGGGAGATTTCCTGCCATCTACCATATATGCAGTTATGCCGGTGGTTGTCTCTAGCGAAGGCTTCCGAGTCTTCGTTCTGCCGCCCTGCCCATGCCGCAGGCTAGTCGTAGTGGTTGATGATGGCAGGGGCAGCAGGGGATGTCTTGTCGCTGTGTTTATTGGGGGGCAGGCTCTGACACGGCGCGCCAGTCTGCAATGTGATTGGGCGCAACGGCACCTGACAGAGGCGTGCTCCGCATCTCCGTGTCTTGGGAAGGCGCGGGCCTTGAATACCTTGTACGGGCAAGGAATGGCACGTCTTCATGCCTGCTGCCTACCGCACAGGGGCAGGGAGCGTTGCTCTGCTGGCCATGTGGCGGGCCCGGAGCTCACCTCTGAGGAGAGGAAGGTCCGGCCCTGCGGGACACGTGGAGCCTTCGGAGCTCTCCCCGCGGAGGGGGGAGGTCCGGCTGCTGCTGGCCACATGGCGGGCCTGGAGCTCTCCTCTGAGGAGAGGGAGGTCCGGTCCCGCTGGACACGTGGAGCCTTCGGAGCGCTCCCCACGGAGGGGGAAGGTCCGGCTCAGTTGGCCACGTGGCAGGTCCGGAGCTCTCCTCTGAGGAGAGGGAGGTCCGGTCCCGCTGGACACATGGCACCTTCGGAGCTCTCCCTGCGGAGAAGGGCGAGGTCCATAGGCATTTTCCCCTGTGCGCGGGGGTACCCCATATCGAGAGTACCGACAGTGGCCCCCGGGCTCATCTCAGGGGAGATAGCGAACCCGAGGTGGGGCCTCCGTCTCTTCCGTTCCGCGCACCTTCTCTAAGTTCCGCATTGACCGTTGGCGGAGCACGAACAGTCACGGGATCGTGGGAGCATAAGCCCACTTGATGGTTGCTTTTACTGTGGCGGTTCCCAAGGCTATCACTTCTGCACGTTGCGGCGGTTTTTTCGGGAACCACTGAAGCGGTGCGTGGGAACTACCGTGCGCGAAGTGCCGGGAGCTCGGGGCCCCCTGGCCATCGGCAGGTACCTCAAACGCAACAGCCTTTGGTAGGGCAGCAAATGCCGACTAGAGGTGAGAATGAGAAAAAGGAGTTGAGTGCATGGTGAGCATACACCAGAAGTGCGGTCATAAAAATTGATACGTAATTTAAATGAGCACAAGGGAAGAGCAAAGTAGGACAGGTTTCTTTTCATATAAATTTCCATAGGAGGAAGGCAGGTTGAACATGGAGGCAATGACCCGCCCCATTAAGAAGGGAAGCAAGACTCTATCCGCTTAGGGTCGGAACCAGGCCGAGCTGAACGTAGTCCTGGACCATCCCCTGGGACTTAGCTGCTCCGAGCGCTGTTCCTGGACTCTATGGAATCAATTACAAAAGGAAGAGGCTGTCCTACTATTGCTCTAGGGGTAGAACTTACGGAGGTGTTCTATGTTCCAAGGGTGCGGGAGCGGATCCCCATCCTCGGTGGAAAGGCGTACGCACTCGGGACGACACACTTTTGAGACTCGGAAAGGACCTTCCCAGCTAGGGGAGAGTTTGTCGGTCCCATCGCGAGAAAGTATGCGCCGCAACACCAGGTCGCCTTCCTGCAGCTCTTGGGCATGCACAGACCTTTGGTGGTAGCGTCGGAGCGCCTGTCGGTACCGTGCTGTCGATGTGTGTGGTCGACACTTCCCCGGGACCTACTCTGGGCAGCCCGCGGAGGTTCTTTTTCGGAGGGGCTAGTCGCTTGCGGAGAGCTTAAGCGTAGGGACGAGTTAGGGAGGAGCTTGACACGGCGAGTTTTACGTGGTTTGGGCCGCCGGAGCGTAAAACCCTACGTCCACGGTGAGCTGAGGTGCTCGCTGTATTGCTTGTTGCTCAGAACCGGAGTCCTGAGCTTGAGGATGAGTTATGCCTAGGGTGTGAGTTGCTGGAGTGCGAACCCTTGCTAACGTCGCCTACCCGAGCCTTTTATAGTCCAAGGCTCGTGTGTCTTACAAGGGGGGCCCGGGACCGGACAGGTGGTCCCGGGGAGATTGCCTGCCGACTATCGTATCCGCAGTTATGTCAGTAGTTGTCTCTGGCGAAGGCTTCTGAGTCTTCGTCTTGCTGTCCTGCCCATGCCGCATGCTAGTCGTAGTGGTAGATGACGGCGGGAGCGGCAGGGGATGTCTTGTCGCTGTGTTTATTGGCTGGCAGGTTCTGACACCGCGCGCCAGTCTATGATGCGACTGGGCACAACGGCACCTGACAGGGCCGTGCTCCGCGTCTCCGTGTCTTGGGAAGGCGCGGGCCTTGAATACCTTGTACGGGCAAGGTATGGGGCGTCTTTACGCCCGCTGCCTACCGCTCGGGGGCAGGCAGCGCTGTTCTGCTGGACACGTGGCGGGCCCAGAGCCCTCCTCTGAGGAGAGGGGGGTCCGGCCCCGCAGGACACGTGGAGCCTTCGGACCTCTCCCCGCGGAGGGGGGAGGTCCGGCTTCTGTCGGACACGCGGCGGGCCCGGAGCTCTCCTCTGAGGAGGGGGAGGTCCAGCCCCGCGGGACACGCGGCGCCCTCAGAGCCCTCCCCACGGAGGGGTGGTCCGGCTGCTGTTGGCCACGTGGCGGGCCCGGAGCTCTCCTCTGAGGAGAGGGAGGTCCAGCCCCACTGGACACGTGGCGCCTTCGGAGCTCTTCCTGTGGAGAAGGGAGAGATCCTTAGGCATTTTCCCCTGTGCGCGGGGGTACACCATATTGCGGGTACCGACAGTGGCCCCCGGGCCCATCTCGGGGGAGATAGCGAGCCCGAGGTGGGGCCTCCGTCTCTTCTGTTCCGCGCACTTTCTCCAAGTCCCGCATTGACCGCTGCCAGAGCACGAACAGTCGCGGGATCGTGGGAGCATGCACCCACTTGATGGTTGCTTTTACTGCGGCGGTTCCCAAGGCTGCTACTTCTGCACGTTGTGGCGCTTTCTTCGGGAACCGCCGAAGTGCCTTGCCGGCTCGTCTTCTTGGGAGGCTGACTCCTTGACCCACTGCTTCAGCTGGGCGGCTTGGGTCCACCTGTCATCAGCGCTCGGTCTTGGAGCTGATGCGGTTGCCGATGCGGCGTATTCGAAGAGTTTCAAATCGCTTGGAATCGCACCTGGGAAGTGTGAAGCAAAGCCACAACGTGGGTTGGTTCCCTTTATAAGGCTTCCGGCACTTGCACCTTCGTTTAGTTTCTGCGACCCTGTCTTCTCCCATGGCTTCTAACCCGCCTTCGGAGGGGGATCGCTCTAGATGTCCTCCGGCGGCGGCTTCTGCACCAAGTCTGGGATCCAGGGAGCCTGCATGCGTTGCCTCTGGAGGTGATGCCTCCAAGAGGCCCCGGGTTTATCATCCCGACTGGACTCTTCTTGAGCGACGACTGGCCGGGGGTTCCCAGGCGTTGCGTCCCTTCTCCTCAAGTGGTGGAGTTTCCAAAGAAACTGCTGACACGTCGAGGAGGCTTCAGGCGGAGGAGTCTCCAAAGAAGCTGCTGAAGCACCAAGGAGGACTCCAGGTGGCAGAGTCTCCAAGGAAACTGCTCAAGCGGCGGAGGGTGCTTCAGAAACATCCTTGATGACACCGGCCCTTGCGCTGGTGGTGGCCGAGATGATCCCTGTGCTCGGGTCGGAGGAGTCTCCAAAGAAACTGCTGAAGCGGCGGTGGGGGCTTCAGAAGCGTCCTTGATGACACCGGCCCTTGCGCTGGTGATGGCCGAGATGATCCCTGTGCTCGGGTCACGGAGCAGGAGGACGCCGCCAGGGCTGAAGTTGGGGACGTGGCCGTTCTTGCAGCTTCTAGGTTCTGGACGTGCCAGGGGAACCCTAGGGCTTGTTTCTTTCTTTTTTTATCGAGTCTGTAGTCCAGCTCATGGAGCCATGAATACATAGACTCTTATGACCCCTCGTGGCTGTGATGCCCTTGTCTTCTTCTTGGCTTCTCCTGGCCGAGCCCCTAGCTCCGTAAGGTACTCATAGGCCTTCACCAATCTCGAGGGTCTGCACAGACACCTTCCCCGGGTCCTTATTGTATTAAGGGCCCTGGAGGTCTCCGGAGCCGCCCCACAAGGACGGGGAGGTCCGGATCCGCTGGCCACGTGGCAGGCTCGGAGCTCTCCTCTGAGGAGAGGGAGGTCCGACCCCTCAGGACACGTGGAGCCTTCGGGCCTCTCCCCGCGGAGGGGGGAGGTCCGGCTTCTGCCCGCTACATGGCGGGTCCGGAGCCCCTCCTGAGGAGGCGGGAGCCCCGGCCCCGCTGGACACGTGGGGCCTCTAGGGCCCGCCCCTGCTGATGGGGCGGGGTCCGGATCTCCCGGTTTTGCGCGGTCCGTAGCGGCCCCCTGGTAGGCGTGGCCAACTGTTTGGGTACTCCTACCATACTCCTGCGGGAAGCCAAGGCCGGAGGGTCCTGCACACAAACAAGGGAAACCTAATTCTCCTTGGGGCTCTCCCCTTTCCGATCTCATAGTCTTATTTGGCTTACAATCTTGATTCGGTGCACGGTGCTTGGGAATTTCGGTGCACGACGTGCCGGGGGCTCAGGGCCCCCTGGCCATCGGCAGGTCCCCCAATCGCGACCGCCCCAGGCAGGATAGCAAATACCTACTAGAGTTGAGAATGGGAAAAAGGGGACTGGGTGTATGGTGAACATACCCAGGAAGCGCGGTCATAAAAATTAATACATAATTTGAATGAGCATAAAGGAAGAGCAAAGCAGGACAGGTTCTTTCCCTATAAATTTCCATAGGCAGAAAACAGGCTAAACATGGAGGCCACGACCCGTCCCATTAAAAAGGGAAGCAAGACTCTACGCGCTTGGAGTCGGAACCAGGCAAAGCTGAACATAGTCCTGGACCGTCCCCTGAGACTTAGCTGCTCCGAGCGCTGCTCCGGGACTCTATGGGATCTATTAGAAAGAAGAAACTGTCCTGCTATTGTTCTAGGGGTAGAACATACGGAGGTGTTCAATGTTCCAGGGGTTCGGGAGCAGATCCCCACCCTCGGTGGAAAGGCGTACGCACCCGGGGCGGCATACTTTTGCGACTCGGAAGGGACCTTCCCAACTAGGGGAGAGTTTGTGGGTCCCTTCACGAGAAAGTATGCGCCGCAGCACCAGGTCGCCTTCCTGGAGCTCCCGGGCACGCACAGACCTCTGGTGGTAGCGGCAGAGCGCTTGTCTGTACCGTGCATTACGGAGTGCTGCATGCAATCGGACCTTGTCGATGAGGTCGATGTCTCCGCGCAGGAGGTTGTCCTGCACGGCTTCGTCATAAGCTCGTGAGGAGGTCTTTCTCCAACATCTGCACGTGAAGCATATAAGCAGCTAGCTGTGGGTCATTGCAGGAGCATTCGCCCTTAACTTGCTTGATAACCAGCTGGGAGTCGCCCTGTGCCAACAACTGGCGAGCGCCCAGAGACAGGGCTATCTGTAGGCCAAAGATGAGTGCTTCATACTCTGCCATGTTGTTGGTTGCCTTGAAATTGAGACGCACCATGTACCCAAACTGCTCCCCCGATGGCATAAGAAGAAGTACGCCGGCACCGGCGCCCTGCTTTTGTGAGGAGCCGTCGAAGAAGAGCGTCCAGTGGGGCTCAGTGAAGACCGGAGCTCGGTGCTCTGGTTCACCGTCTTCGTGGCCCCCTGGGTCAGCCTTCGTTGGTGTCCACTCTGCCACAAAGTCAGCCAGCGCTTGGCTTTTGACTGCATGGCGAGGAAGGAAGTCCAGCTCGAACTCTGCCAGCTCCGCTGCCCATTTAGCGACGTTGCCAGTCGCATGGGGGCTGTGATGGGTCGTCTTCAACGGATAGGAGGTGACTACTGAGACCCGGTGGGCCTGAAAGTAGTGGCGGAGCTTCCTGGACGCCACGAGCACTGCATACAGCAGCTTGTGGACTTCTAGGTACCTTGTCTTGGCATCGTGAAGGACCTCGCTAATTTAGTAGACATGCCTCTGGATGGTTCGAACCCTCTCTCTTAGGTCTGAGAGGTCTTCATCCATTGGCCCTGGCCCGCTGGAGGTGAGTGGGTCCAGGGGGGCTTCCGGGAGTTGGAACTCGGAGGCTCTTAAGCCATCTTGGCCCTCCGGGGGGGGCCCGCTGGTTCTCCGGGAGCTCCGGGAGGTCCTGCTGGATCTCCAGGAGGTCCCGTTGGGCCCCCGAGGGGTCCCACTGGACCCCCGGGAGGTTGTCTTGGGGGTCCGGGAGGCCGCCCTGGACCTCCGAGAGGTTGTCTTGGAGGTCCGGGAGACCGTCTTGGACCTGCGGGGTTTCCTGGCGTCTGTCTTCTGCTGCCGGAGCAGGCTGTGAAGATGAGAGGTCCGGCCGCTCTGCGACGAGGACCATACTCACCACTTCAGTTGTCGCCGCGATGTAGAGCAACAGATGCTCTCCGGGCTCGGGGGCTACCATGATAGGTAGGGTCGTCAGGAGTCGCTTCAACTCCTAGAAAGCCTCTTCTGCTTCGTCAGTCCAGGCAAATGGACCGGATCTGCGCAGGAGCTTAAAGAAGGGGAGCGCCCGCTCTGCTAGTCTCGGTATAAACCGACTCAGCGCGGCTAGGCATCCCGTGAGTTTCTGGACATCTTTGACGCGGGCAGGAGGCCACATCAAGTCGATGGCCTTGATCTTCTCTGGGTTGGCCTCAATTCCCCGGTGCGAGACCAGGAATCCTAAGAGTTTCCCAGAGGATACACCGAACACACATTTGTCAGGGTTAAGCTTGGTGTGCGTGGAGCGCAATTTGTCAATAACTAAGGCTAGGTTATCTAACAAAGATGAACTCTGCCTGACCTTGACAATGATGTCATCGACGTACACCTCAACTAAGTCTCTTATTAACTCTCCAAAGGTTTTGTGCATTGCACGTACAAAGGTGGGGAGAGCATTCTTTAGGCCATAAGGCATAGAGACATAAAAATACAGGCCATCTACTGTGATGAAGGAGGTGTGCTCTTCATCTTCTCTAGACATGGGGATCTGATGGAAACCCGAGTAGGCGTCTAGGAAGCACAGCATATCGCAGCCTGATGTCGAGTCTACTATTTGATCTATTCTAGGGAGAGGGAATGGATCTTTTGGACATGCCTTATTGAGACTGGTGTAGTCGATGGACATCCGGAGCTTCCCACCGGCCTTCGGGACAACGACGGGGTTCGCCAACCACCGGGGGTGGACTTCCCGTATGAAGCTAGCGTCCAGCAGCTTCTTGATTTCTTCGCGAATGAAGTTTTGCCGCTCGATGGACTGCTTGCGGGGCTTCTGTTGAACTGGCCGGGCGTCGGGGAAGACCTTTAAGTGGGGCTCGATCACCTCCCTAGGGATCCCCGGCATCTGTGATGGCTGCCATGCAAACACGTCGACGTTGTGCCGAAGGAAGGTGACGAGCGCGCCTTCCTATTTGCTATCCTGGCCCCCGGCTACCCGGGTGGTCTGGGTGGCATTGGCGCCGACTTGGACGATCTTTAAGGGGACGTCGCCCTCATCAAGGGGTTGCACACGGGGTGCTGCGGTGGAGGCACGGTGGCGTGCACTCGGGTGGAGCTGGTCTGGTTCTTCACTGCCAGGGGCTGGTGCTCTAGCTGTTGCAAGCGCTTGGAGCTTTTCCAAGGCCGACACTGCAGCAGTGCGGTCTCCACAAATCCTGAGGACGCCTGTTGGTGTAGGCATCTTCAAGACGAGGTAGCCGTAGTGGGCTACTGCCATGAATCAGTGCAGGGCTGGCCTGCGAATTATGGCGTTGAAGGGGAGGTCGATCTCCGCCACGTCGAACAGAATGTTTTCTGTCCGATAGCTGTCCGGAGCTCCAAAGGTCACCGGGAGGCTGGTGTTGCCATAGGGAACGACCTGTACCGGCCGTACCCCTGAGAACGGGCTCGACGGGGTGAGCTTGGCCATCGGGATCTGCAGCTTCTGGAAAGCTGCACGGCTGATGAGGTTCAGCCCAGCTCCGCCATCTACCAAAACGTGGTACATCCTTACGTTGGTGATGGTGGGTGCTACCAAGAGCGGTAGTTGGCCGGCCCCAGCCATGTTTGAGGGGGCCCGACCTCGATCCCGGGGTCGTGCCGCCTCGCCCGAGGAATCGCATTGGGTGGTACCGTGTTATGCGGCACCGAACAGCACACATATAAGGAACAATGTATTACATAAATCAAAGCGGAAGCTTAAACTTGTTTCTTTGTAAATAACTTACATAAAATAGCTACAGCGGAAGTCTATACACAGCTCACGGTGAATATCTAAGAAGCACTTGAGAAGAGCTCCAGCCCGCGGGCTCTTCTCGCTAGCAACACGAAGACATGGCAGCGGCTAGGTTCTCCAAGGTGACCTGTCTCGGAAGTTCCCGAGTCTCACCGGACAACCTTCTTTATAGCGTCAAGGTTTACCTGCAAAACCACTTATATAGCAAGAGTGAGCACAAAGGCTCAGCAAGACTTAACCGTCTCACCTAAAGCATGCAACTCTACATGAGGGTGACTTAAGACCTAATCCTGTACTTTTGCGAAAAGACTCGCCTACGAGTTCATCCTTAACTTTCATATTTTAGCCATAATAGTAGTGACCTTGCGCCCAGCAACATTGGAACTCCACAATCAAACAAGAAACGCTTCATTCCAATGTTACTTGTTCCAAGGTGAAAAATAACTTTAGTTTGCTCTATCTCTACTTCAACCATGGTTTTCATACAATTTATAATTAGCATAACAGCATTTAAAACTTTTGCAAACTGTTCCCACACAACTTGATTACTACGTCACAGCGCAGTGAGCAAGCGGTACTCATAACCGCGAGGGACGGTGATTCGAATCAAACACTACCTGGATAACTCGACACATACGCCCGCCTCTGAAGACCCAACTCTGGCGTCCTTCATTACATCGTATGTGGCAACCTTTCTCAGGCCACTAAACTGTAGAACCGGTCGCGCCGTCTCGGGCTCATAGGTCTAACGAGACGATGTCGTATGCCTCTACAATCCAGTGTACCCGGTACAGCGGCTTCCTGGTTCCCATATATCAGTAAGCATCTGGTACACAACTCAATACTTGCTCCCAGGGCCGCATACGCTTCGGTCCTTGACCGACACGGGCAGAGCTACTCGACCAAGACCTCGTCTTGTCGCTGTCTAACCTCTCTGCCCGGTCTCATCTTTAGAAACGTAAACTTTAGTTTGCTACCTTTTCCAACCCCACTTATGTGGTCCTGGAACAAAGCTCGCGAGTAGATTCCAACTACTCGTCTTCTACCGGCTGTCCTAGCCTATTTAGCACGGCCTTATTCTACAGCGATGACACAATTCTACCCTTGACCTCAGGGTTCATGTTTGGTTATGCAAGTGGAGTATCACACATCCTTGACCTAATGCACATACAAACCTTGACCAATAGTAGTGAACAAAGGGAAAACTTTTAAAGACAACTTAAGTGCAAACCGGGGCTTGCCTTGGTTTTGCAGGTGACTTAAGTCAGGTAAGATGAAGTTAGTTGCTGATGATGACTTGAGGCTTAATCCCTGCCTTCTTGCTCCTTGATCCAAGCTCAACTTCTTTACTTATCCACGTTTAATGACTACACGTTGTGAAGATGCATACATGTTTAATTGTAAAACATTTGCTAACAAGTGCTAAGGACAAGTTTGAAACTGGAACTTTGTTTAAGAATTTAAAATGAAACTGGTGCTAGTGGTTTGGGTGTGTGTCTAAGCACTATCATCAAGTGAGAAGTGAGGTTCATCACTTGGGTGGTGATCACCTAATTGGTTGAACAGAACACTACTGATCCAGGGCTCCAATGGAGCTGGAAATTTTCTTGTGAGTTCCTTGTCACAAGAAAGTCCTCTGGACCAAAATTCAGAACATTTCACTAAGTGGATCTCCCAGAACAATTCCCTAAGCATTTAAGCAAAAAGGAATTAATTCTGATTAAATTTGCACTTTCATGCAAATTCAAGTGAACTATAATTTCCTACATAGCTCAGAGAGTATGCCTGAATTTTCCTAGGATTTTTTTGGAGCTAAGGAATGGCTAGAACTGAATTTCCAAGTTTTGGAAATTCTCTGAAAATGTTTCTGTATTTATTGGAATACAGAAATTTGAAGTTAGAATTACCCTAACTAAATCAACTCCAAATGAGCTGAAACTTTTACAGGTGTCTCCCAAAATCCTAAAGAATATCCTGGCAAAATTTTGGGAATTTTGGATGAACCAAACTCCCTCTAAAATTCTTTTGCTGAAAAGCTTTAAAGAATTTTCCAGAATTTTCTATGGGTTTTCATGCAAATTGGGTTGCATATTTGGATAGAGCATTTCATACTTAATCCAACCCAATTTGAATTACTAAATTTGGAGCTTCCTAGCAAAAGTTATGCATTTTACAAGTTTGAACAACTCTCTGTTTGATTTTAAACAGCACAGTCACACGTGGGGCCCACGGGTCAGGTGCTTCTTCAACCTCCCGCCAGAGCCCGCGGGTGCACACCGGCTGAAAACTTGGCATGGCTCGTTCTCCCTCATTTCTCCACCAAATGAGCTCCGGTTTCGCCCTACATGCTCCTGGGAACGTGGCGCAGCTGCCGGGCAAGGTTTCCACGTGTGAAAACGGCTGTAGGTGGGTCGGCACCGGCGGGGCGGCTCGGGAGCTCAACATGGACGCGTTCCCGCGTGTCCAAGGCATCTCCCGGCGAGCTACGATGTCCTACAGCATCCCTATGGGTCTAGGAACATGGAACGGAGATCAAATCGTGCAGAACATAGCTGCAAACTAGTCGTCACCGTGGATCGTGGCAGTTTTGGTCGCCGGCGACGATTTCTCGTCGCCCGGGGCATAGGGTGGTCGGTTTGCTTCGTGCTTCGGCGTGGAATGGCGCTAGGAACCCTAGTAGATGTGGTCTGAATTGTAGAACGAACAATCAATCGATTGGAGCTAATTTCAGAAATTTGCTGAGGTCGGTCCTTCACGTGCGCCGGCGCCAAAAACGAAATTCCGGCTAGCCGGCGTCGGGGAAGAGCAGGGGATCGACAGGATGAGGATCAGTACCTCCTGGCTCACCTCTGTGGCCTCTTGAGCATGCCGGAGAGGCGCTGGGCTGGCCGGGAGACGATGAGCAAAGGAGGCAACAGCCTCTGTCGAACCTTTGCACGTGGAGGCGACAAACAGCAATGGCTTGGGCAACAGGACGTGATTGAGGTGATAAGAAGAGGGGAAACAGCTCGCCAGCGCGAGAGGGACGAGCAGGAGGTGGCTCCCAGTGCCCCTCGGTGTCACACGGCTGCAGCCCTGCTCGGTGAAGTGAACACAGCACAGATACTTAGTGTGCAAGTCACATTTGACCTATGACATGTGGGCCCCACCAGTCAGTGCCCTCTTATCCCTCAAAAGATCTCCAAAATTTGGCAAATGACCAATTCAAATGTTGGGAGTTGAAAACTGAGCTGCATTTGAATAGTTGGACAAATTCCATCCAAATTCAAATGTTTATTTGAATTCTTTGCATATTTAACTCCATTTAGAAAAAATGGGTAGCAAATCTTTTCAAAAGTTGATGAAAGCTTGCTTACCCACTAATTTGGACCTAAGGAATCTAATTATGTCCTCTGATCTTTGAGTTGGCCATGGCAAAGACAACTTCTCAAACAACAGTTTGAATTTCCTCTTTTGAAAATGCCCTTCTTCCTTTTGAAGTGACCATTTTAGTTCAAACTGAATTCAAAGTTTTATTGCACAAGCCAACACTTTCATGAGTACACAAAAGTTTTTGTAAGTCCCATTTCTTGCATATAAACTCAACTTTATTCATAGCTCAAGTTTTCTATTTACAAGTTTTGGGACTTTTACATTCCTCCCCCCTTAAAAAGAATCTCGTCCCGAGATTCATGATTAAGGACAAAATGGAGAGGACAACTACTAAGTATAAGCCTCTAACAACTCCGGATGATTGCGTTGCAAATACTCCTCGCTTTCCCATGTAGCTTCGTCGGACGTGTGATTTTCCCATAGCACCTTGAAAAATCGTAGCGTCCGGTTTCTGGTCTCGCGAGTCTTTTCATCAATTATCCGGGTTGGTCGCTCAACATAAGTGAGGTCCGGCTTCAGATCTGCTATGTCTCCCGTGAGAATCTCCGTTGGAACTTTCAAACACTTCCGCAACTGAGATATGTGGAAGACGTTATGCACTCCGGCTAAGGCTGCCGGCAGCTCCAAACGGTATGCCACGGGTCCACATCTTTCAATTATGATGAAGGGACCGATGAAACGTGGAGCTAATTTACCTTTCACTCCGAATCGGTGAATGCCCTTCATAGGAGATACGCGGAGATATACGTGGTCCCCAACTTGAAATTCTAGAGGACGGCGCCTCTTATCCGCATAGCTCTTTTGTCTGGACTGAGCGGCTTTAAGATTTTCCTGAATAAGCCTCACCTGCTCCTCTGCTTCGTTTACGAGATCAATCCCGTAAATAACTCTCTCGCCGGATTCACACCAGTTCAAGGGGGTGCGGCATTTCCGGCCGTAGAGAGCTTCATAACGCGCCATTTTGATACTTGATTGATACCCGTTGTTATATGAGAACTCTGCCAATGGTAAGTGATCATCCCAGCTCTTACCGTGGTGGATGGCACATGCTCTCAGCATATCTTCAAGTATTTGATTCACCCTCTCCGTTTGCCCATCGGTTTGAGGGTGATACGCGGAGCTTCGAATCAATTTGGTTCCCAAGGATGCGTGTAGCTGCTCCCAGAAACGAGCAAAAAACAATGCGCCTCGATCAGAGATGATCGTCCGGGGAACTCCATGTAGGCACAAGATCCGTGTTATGTATAACTCCGCATACTGCTTGGAGGTGTATCTGGTATGCACGGGGATGAAGCGTGCCGATTTGGTCAACCGGTCCACGATTACCCAAATCGAGTCATGGTGGTGGGAGGTCATCGGCAACCCAACGATGAAATCCATACTCAAGTCTTCCCACTTCCATGCCGGTATCTGTAGCGGTTGCAGCAGGTCCGACTTCTTTACGTGGTCGGCCTTAACTCTTCAACACGTATCACATTCTGAAACGTATTTTGCAACTTCACGTTTCATACGTGTCCACCAAAACTTTTTCCGGAGGTCTTGGTACATTTTATTGCTGCCCGGGTGAATAGAAAATCTGGATAAGTGAGCCTCATTCAGAATTTTCTTCCGCAGCCTCATACCACGGGGTAAGACTATCCGGTCCTTGAACCACAAGGTATCTTCATCATCTAACCGGAAACATTTCATCTCCCCGTTCTTCAACCTCCTTTTTATATGGGCCATGCCCTTGTCTTTCTTTTGAGCTTCCATCACCTCCTCTCTTATTGTGGGTATGAGAGCTAGATTATGTAAAGCTCCATATGGAACCAAGTAGAGACTTGGTTCTTCCTCTTCTATCGGCGTAATGGTCAGGTTATGAATATGAGACTTCCGTCCGAGTGCATCGGCAACCACATTTGCCTTGCCCGGATGATAATGAATTTCAATCTCATAGTCCTTGATCAGCTCCAACCATCGCCGTTGTTGCATATTCAACTATTTCTGAGTGAATATGTACTTCAAGCTTTTGTGGTCGGTGTAGAGATGAACCAGATTTCCCAATAGGTAATGTCTCCACATCTTCAAAGCTAACACCACGGCAGCAAGCTCGAGATCATGAGTTGGATAATGTTGCTCATGATTCCGTAATTGCCGTGATCCATAAGCGACCACGCGTCCTCCTTGCATGAGTACACAACCAAGCCCGATGCCCGACGCATCACAATAAACATCAAAAGGCTTGGTTGTATCCGGTTGAGCTAGAACCGGGGCTGTTATGAGGTGTTTCACCAACGCTTGAAAAGCTTCCTCACATGGCTTGCTCCAATCATATTTGATGCCCTTTTTTAGTAGCTCCGTCAAAGGTTTGGAGATTTTTGAGAAGCTCGGGATGAACCTCCGGTAATATCCCGCCAAACCCAAGAAGCTACGAACTTCATGGACTGTTGTTGGAGACTTCCACTTCAGCACTTGTTCAATCTTGCTTGGATCAACAGCAATGCCTTCCACTGAAATAATATGTCCAAGAAACGGCACTTGGTTGATCCAGAATTCACATTTACTAAACTTCGCATAGAGCTTGTGATCTCTCAAGCGTTGAAGCACAATATGCAAATGTTTAGCGTGTTCCTCTTCAGATTTGGAATAGACCAAGATGTCGTCGATGAATACCACGACAAACTGATCCAGCTCTGGCATGAACACCGAGTTCATAAGATACATAAAGTGAGCCGGAGCATTGGTCAACCCAAATGACATGACAAGATACTCATAGAGCCCATATCTTGTCGAGAATGCTGTTTTTGGGACATCTTCCGCGCGAATCTTGATTTGATGATATCCCGACCTTAAGTCCATCTTAGAGAAGACTTTAGCACCCACTAGCTGATCGAAGAGGATATCAATTCTTGGTAGTGGATACTTGTTCTTTATTGTCACAGCATTCAAAGGACGATAATCGACGCATAGCCTCAGCGTCTCATCCTTCTTCTTCACAAATAAAGCTGAGCAACCCCATGGTGATGAACTTGGACGAATAAACCCCTTGTCCATCAGATCCTTGAGTTGCTCCTTCAATTCTGCTAACTCACTTGGAGCCATTTTGTAGGGTCTCCGAGAGATCGGCGTGGTTCCCGGTATCAACTCTATTTTGAAATCCACCTCACGCTCAGGTGGTAGACCTGGAAGATCTTCGGGAAACACGTCCGGATATTCACGGACTACCGGAATGTCTTCTAACTTGTACACCTCGACATTACATACTTCCGGGTCTTTGGAACCCGCTTCGCCGAGATACAATGTTTGACGTCCGTGAAGTGGAGAGTCCAAGTGAATACTCCTGTTCTCGATGTCTAGAACAGCCTTATGGAAGGTCAACCATGATATTCCCAATATGGCATTGATTCCCTAGTCTTCGAGAATGATGAGGGTGGTAGGATAAATTTTTCCACCCAAGCAGAGTGGTGCTCGAGAGACGACTTCATTAGTTGAGATGTCTCCACCTGGCGAATGAATAAGGTACGAACCTTTTGTGATAGTGGTGGAGATTTGATCCCGGATTACCGTTGCCCGGCTAATGAAGTTATGTGTTGCACCAGAGTCGAATAAAATGACAACTGGCTTGTCATTTAAGGTGAACCTGCCAGCCAGAACAGGTCCTCCCTTTGGCAGATCATCGACTGACACATAATTAACTGTCCCTACTTTGGACATAGCTTTTCTTGGCTGTCCAAGATCACTCCTGGGAACTGGACCCGCAGACACATTGTTGCTGCTCGGTTCAGTGGTGTGGCGGACCGTGATCCGCTCATCCAGGATCGCAGAGGGTGGTGCCGCGCGATGCGACACCCGACAGCACACGTCATAAGAACACAATATATTACATGGGAAAAACAGCTGAAACTGTACAAACAGGTACAAACTTCAGTTACAACTATTATTCTATTACACAGCGGAAGACTACACTATACAACTCACGCCCGCCTATTTAGCAAAAGTCGGTTGCCCAGCCCTAGGGCAACCCACACTAGCTGCACGTCTCAGCTCAGCGCGGCGTGTACGGCTCCCACTCAGCCGTGGTCCCCGACGGAGGGTAACCCTCGCCGGTGGACTCGTACTCCGAGTCCGTGGGTGGCTCCTCACCTGAAAAACACTTAAGCAGCAACCGTGAGCACGAAGGCTCAGCAAGGCTTAACCGACTCACCTAAGCATGAAACTCTACATGAGGTGTACAATGGGCATAGGATAGTAACATTTCAGCAAAACGACACGCCTACAAGTTCATCCTTCGTTCATCTTTTAGCAACAAGTTAACAGTTCATGAAATCTGAAATTTAGTAAGCAGTATTTGGTGGCACACATGTAGCAATACAATTATATCAACCAGCATCATTGAATCAACATATTTCATCCATTAGCCTACGTTACGATGCAGTGAACAAGCAGTACTCGTCACCGCGAGGGACGGCGAATCGACTCGATATACACCTGCAGGGAAAACCCAAAGAGCACGTCACGTACGCCCACCCGTGGAGCTGCCCAGCACGCTCACTCGATGTCGTACGGGACAACCTTTCACCCAACAGCCCAAACGTCGAACCGGTCGCACCGAAACGAGCAGGAGGTTCCCCACACGGAGCATCTCTCTATGCCCGTTGGCAGATTCCCACCTTGCTGCCCTCAACCTACACCTATAAATCGGTGTGCTATGCCTCGACGCCCGGAGGTTTAGGCTACATCAGTTTATCGGGGCCCATATATCCGATATGCCTTCGGTACGTTCAATACTTGTTCAGCAGGGCCGCACACGGATCGGTCCTCAATCGACACGGGCAGGGCTGCGCACACAAGACTCTCTCTTGCTGCGCCCTAGCCCCTGCCTAGTCTCATTTTCATTACTAAAGTGATCTCGCATCACTCAACCGAACCCGTGTGTCCCCAGCCTATCTCGCGAGTAGATTCCAACTACTCGACTTGTACCGAAGTCCTATGACTCATTAAGCATAGCCTGTCTACTCGAGGTCCTTGTCACTACCCTCACTCTTTTAGGAGCCTTTGGTTATGCAAGTGGGGTTTCATTCATCCTATACATAATGCACATACATACTTCATATGACACATGTAAACAAAGTAAAACTTTTAGAAAGGGTTAATGCAAACCGGGGCTTGCCTTGTTGCTGCTGGTCAGAAGTTAGTTCTTCGTCCGGAAGGAGGAAGTCCAGCACTTCCGGAGTCTCTTCTTCAACGGCTACACGTTAATGAAATACTATACGTTAATTTAGATGCAAATGTGAGTTTTAGAGTAAAACTTCTACTATTGGTTTTAATAACCAGCCTCTAACACCTGGAACTTTGTTTAAGAATTTAAGGATGAACTGGTGTTGGTGGTTTGGCTTGGACTTAGTCACATGGTTAAGTGCTAAGTGGTTTTCCCCCTTTTCCATCTTAATCCCTTAAGTGGGTAAACAGGACAGGGGTGATCTAGAGCTCCAATGGAGCTGAGAATTTTTGTGTGAGTTCCTTGTCACAAGAAAACTCTCTGGACCAAACATTAGCATTTTTCATGGAGTGGTTTGCTCAGAATAATTCTCTGGGCAAATCAGCAAGGAAGAATTTATTCTGAGGTAATACCCCTGTTCATGCTCAACTTAACGAACTACAATTTCAATTATAGCTCATAGAGTTTGCATGAATTTTCCTAACATTTTTGGGGTTATGATTTGCCCAGAACTGAATTTCCAAGTTTTGGAAATCCTCTGAAAATGTTTCTGTATTCAAATGAACACAGCACCTTCCAATTTGAATTGCTCTGACCAAATCAACTCCAAATGGTCTGAAACTTTTACAGGGGTTTACTAATGTCCTAAAGAACATTCTAGCAAAATTTGGGGATTTTTGGATGAACCAAACTCCCTCTAAAATTCTTTTGCTGAAAATCTTTAAAGAATTTTCCAGAATTAATTAATGGGTTTCATACAAATTGGGTTGTATGTCTGGACAGATCTAGGCAAGATGAATCCAACCCAATTTGAATCACTAAAATTGGAGCTTCCTAGCAAAAGTTATGGGGTTCTAAAGTTTGAGCTAATCCCTGAATTATTTTCCTACAGAAAAATCCCCTCCCGCGCTAAACCAGAGGCTGACAGCGGGGCCCGCCCGTTTAAATTGAACTAACCGCGCGCTCGCGCGCGATTAACACAGGGGCTGACAGGTGGGGCCGCGCCCTTCGTCTACCTCCCGACGTCGCCGCCCCGAGCCGCCGGAGCTCCGGCGAGGTCAGCGTTCCCGGCGATCTAGCTCACCGGAGCCGACGAGACTCGCCGCCCCCACGTAATCTCGGGTGCTGAACCCGCTGGACACCATGTCGCCGCCGGCTAACCGCCATAGCTCGCCGGCGACGAGCCCTATGCCTCTGTGCTACCTCGGCATTGTGTTCCCGCCCTTCTGACCGTTTTCTTCGTGCGCTAATCGCGTCGCCACACTCAGGGAAACCTTGGGAAACTCGGCATGAGCTCTGTTGGGCCCTAAACGGCCGGCAACCCAGACCTCACCGGCGACCCCCTCCTCCGCCATACTGTCCTAGGGTGAACTTAGGGTTCCGGCGGTGATTTCCTTCCGGTTTTCGATCGAGAAGGGTCGCCAGAACCTCTAGTTGCTCTCCCACAGCTCTGTTCGGCCCGCCACCCACTACGCTTCCCGAATTTCTGCTAAACCTAATCGGGTCCCGAAAGGAGCTACTCGTCCTAAACTGAGAAATTCTCCGCGCACAAAGGTCGAACCTTGGAACGGTTTGCGCGGTGGTCTTGAGGACGATCTAGCGCTCCACTTTCCTATGGAGGTCGAAGCCGGAAGATGATCACAGCTGGGGTGGCACACGATCGGAGCTCGGGCGACTAGGCTGCTGGTTACAGGACTTCGCGAAAATCAGTAACTCGCCGGCGGTCTCGGGCCCTGTTATAGGCTCCTGAGGCCAGGGGAGAGCGCGACACCTGCTGTGCCACCTCCTCTGCCGAAGCAGGAGCTGGCCGGCCGAGGTGGTCGGTCGCCGCCGCTGGCTGCAGCTGGCGAGCGCGCTCGGTCGAGGAGTCGGCTGAAGAGACTTCGGTGCTAAGTCTACTGACCAGTGGGCCTCCCTTCTAACTCTTTTGTTTTTTTTCCAATTTTCTGAATTCTGTTGTGCCAAAATATCCTCAGCTACTCACAATTTAATGTGAGACTTAGTCACCAAGCCTTTGTTTGAATTTGAATTCTCAAATTCAAACTTTGTTTGGTTAAATTTGCTTCATATTCAAACTGAAATTCAAATTCAGTTTTGAATTCTTGCAAATTTAGCTCTTGACAAGATGAGCTCCAATGGAGATGAAAGTTGGTGGGTTCACTCAGAAAAATGTGCTGAGTATAGATATGGAGCTAGCTTTTGAATTTGGGTGATGAAAGTTGCTGCAATTTGAATTTACATTCAAATTGGCCTCTTTTTGAAATAACCCAAAAGTGCCTCAAACATTGTTGAATTTGCATGAGCTTTGAACTGAACCTTCCCAAGACTTTTCAAATCCTAGGGTGAGCTCAACTTCTCATGTCCATGTGCAGAAACCCTACTTTGTGAAAGTGAAGGCTTTCCCTTCTACTCACTCCTTTGATGGAGGTCACTTGCTCTTCACAATATTTCACAATCTACCCACAACAAAACTGTTGTGTTGTGAGGTGCATAAAAATTTTTACAACTCCCTTTTCTTGGGCTTTTACATCCCTCCCCCCTTAAAAGAATCTCGTCCTGAGATTACAAAAGAAGAGATAGCGATGTAATAGGGACTTACCCGTGTTGAGAAGCCATGAACTCCGGGTAGTTTGAGCGAAGGAACTCCTCGCTCTCCCACGTCGCTTCCTCGGCGGTGTGGTTGCTCCAGAGTATTTTGTAGAACCATAACGTTCTGCTGCGTGTGGTCCTGGCTTTCTCATCAAGAATTCCCACCGGATATTCATCATATGTTAAATCTGGTTTCAGCTCGCCGATGTCTTCGGTAGGAACAGCAGCTGTATGCTTCAAGCATTTTCACAGTTGCGAAACATGGAAAATATCATGGACACCAGTCAGAGATGCCGGTAGCTCCAATCGATACGCTGCTGGTCCACACTTCTCGGTGATAGCGTAGGGTCCAATGAAACGGGGAGCGAGCTTCCCCTTCACACCGAATCGGTGCACGCCCTTCATTGGAGACACGCGGAGGTACACGTGTTCCCCAACGTCAAAGTGCAACGGTCTACGCCTCTTATCAGCGTAGCTCTTCTGTCGGGATTGAGCGGCCTTCAAATTGGCTTGAATTGTCCGAACGCGCTCCTCGGCGTCGTTCACCACATCAACCCCGAATGTGACCCTTTCACCGGACTCGCACCAATTTAATGGGGTGTGGCATTTACGACCGTAGAGAGCTTCATAGGGTGCCATCTTGATACTCGCCTGATAATCGTTGTTGTACGAGAATTCCGCCAATGGTAGGTGATCATCCCAATTCCTACCGTGGTGGATGGCACATGCTCTCAACATGTCTTCCAGGACTTGATTCACCCTTTCTGTCTGGCCATCTGTCTGAGGGTGATAGGCGGAGCTCCTGATCAACTTAGTACCCAATGCAGCGTGTAGCTGCTCCCAAAAGCGAGATACAAATAATGCACCTCGATCTGAGACAATGGTCTTGGGTACCCCGTATAGGCATAGAATCTTCGCTATGTATAGCTCCGCATATTTGCCGGCATTGTAACGTGTATTCACCGGAATGAAGTGAGCCGTCTTGGTTAACCGATCAACGATTACCCATATGGAATCATGCTTGTTGGCGGTTAGGGGTAATCCCACAATAAAATCCATGCTCACATCTTCCCATTTCCATGCCGGGATCTTCAGGGGTTGCAGCAGCCCTGATTTCTTCATGTGATCAGCTTTCACTCGTCTACACGTATCGCACTCGGATACGTACTTAGCTACCTCCCGTTTCATCCGTGTCCACCAAAATTTCTTTTTCAAATCTTGGTACATTTTGTTACTGCCCGGATGAATGGAGTATTTGGACAAGTGAGCTTCATCGAGGACCTTTTTCCTCAACTCCATATCTCGGGGTACGACTATGCGGTCATTGAACCACAGCGTCCCCTCATCATCTTTCCGGAAACATTTAATTTCTCCATTGTCTATCCGTCTCCGGAGATGTGCCATGCCTTTATCCGTTTTCTGAGCTGCAATGATGTCCTCCCTAATAGTAGGGATGAGGGCAAGGTTGTACAGCGATCCATAAGGAACCAAGTATAAACTTGGCTCTTCCTCCTCCACCGGTGTAATGGTGAGGTGATGGACATGCGATTTCCGACTCAGCGCGTCGGCAACCACATTCGCCTTGCCGGGGTGGTAATGGATCTCAATCTCATAATCTTTGATCAGTTCTAACCACCTCCTCTGCCTCATGTTCAGCTCCTTCTGGGTGAAAATGTATTTCAAGCTCTTGTGGTCGGTGTAGAGATGCACCAAGTTCCCCAGGAGATAGTGCCTCCACATTTTCAGCGCCAACACCACGGCAGCAAGTTCAAGATCGTGAGTCGGGTAGTGCTGCTCATGGTTCCGAAGTTGGCGTGAGCCATAAGCGACCACACGTCCTTCCTGCATCAACACGCAGCCGAGCCCAATACCGGACGCGTCACAATACACGTCGAAGGGCTTTGTTGTATCCGGCTGAGCTAACACCGGGGCTGTTGTGAGATGCTTCACCAGTGTTCGAAACGCTCCTTCACACGCCGTGTTCCAAACATATTTCTTCCCTTTTTTCAGCAACTCTGTCATCGGCTTAGCGAGCTTGGAGAAACTTGGAATGAATCTCCGGTAGTATCCCGCTAACCCGAGGAAGCTTCTGACTTCATGAACTGAAGTGGGAGCTTTCCATTTCAAAACTTGCTCTATTTTGCTTGGGTCAACCGCGATGCCTTTAGCTGAGATGATATGTCCTAAGAACGGCACTTGGCTGATCCAAAATTCGCATTTGCTGAACTTGGCGTAGAGCTTGTGGTCTCGCAATCGTTGAAGAACGATCCGTAAGTGTTCGGCATGCTCGGCTTCTGTCTTGGAGTAAACCAAGATATCGTCGATGGACACTATCACGAACTTGTCCAGCTCCGGCATGAACACCGAGTTCATGAGATACATGAAATGGGCTGGAGCATTTGTGAGACCAAAGGACATGACGAGATATTCGTATAAGCCGTATCTCGTCGAGAACGCCGTCTTCGGGATATCCTCCGCCCGGATCTTGATCTGGTGATATCCAGAGCGAAGGTCCATCTTTGAGAATACACTTGCCCCCACAAGTTGATCAAACAAGATGTCAATACGGGGCAGTGGGTACTTATTCTTGATGGTGACGGCGTTGAGCGGCCGGTAATCCACACACAGCCTCAGGGTTTCATCCTTCTTCTTTACAAATAGTGCCAAGCATCCCCAAGGCGAGGAACTCGGCCTAATGAAACCCTTGCTCAACAGATCATTGAGCTGTTCTTTCAGTTCCGCCAGCTCATTTGGAGCCATCTTGTATGGTCTCCGTGATATGGGCGTAGTCCCGGGCGCGAGCTCGATCTTGAACTCGACATCCCGCTCAGGTGGCATGCCTGGAAGATCGTCCGGGAACACGTCGGGATACTCCCGGACTACGGGGATGTCTTCTAACTTGAGAACTTTAGCATTATTAATTGCTAAAACTTCCCGGACTGGCGTGTCTAACACCATGGAATGTGGACGGTGGAATGGAGAATTTAAGTGAACCGTCCGTGTCCGAGTCTCTAGGACAGCGCCATGGTATTGCAGCCATGACATCCCTAAGATTGCATCAATCTTTTGTCCCATAAGGATTATCAAGGTGGTGGGATATAGCTTCCCACCCAAGCACAGAGGTGCCTTTGGAATCATCATATTAGCTGAAATCTTCCCTCCTGGTGAGCATATCATATAAGTGCAGTCGGTTGGGAAGACTTGCAATTGATGTTTAGCCACATAGGATGCACTTATAAAGCTGTGGGTTGCACCAGAATCAAATAATATGACGATGGCCTGATGGTTGAGAGTAAACGTACCCGCCAGCACATTGTCTCCCTCTGGGGCGTCCTCTCTGTCGAGGTTGCGGACGCCTCCAGTCCGCTGACCAACCTTCTTCGCCGGAGGTCGGCCTCGAGCACCGCTCTGAAACTGGGCTTGCCCGCTGCTCTGCTGCCCCTGGGGACAGTCCTTCGCAAAGTGGCCTGCCTGGCCACACGTGAAGCAGGTGAAACGGGGCGGTCCCCCGCTGATCGGTGGACGGAAACCTGGGGCGCGTTGTGGCAGTGGAAACGCCCGGGGTACCGTCTGCTGCTGCTGCTGTCTTGGTGGTGGCATCGGCGGACGGAACGGAGGTGCCTGAAAGGGACGTCCCCCGAACCGTTGCGGTCGCGCCGGTGGTTGCCACTGCTGCCCGGATGGTGTCCGATACACCATACGGTACTTCTGGGGAGCGCCACTCCCACCGCTGCTAGGTGGAGCGCTGCGCTTCCTCTGCTCAGCTGCTAACTCCCGCTGAGCGTCCTCTTGCATGATGGCGGCATTGACTAGGTCGTTGAATGTGCCGCGGTTCCATTGTACGAGGTGGGTCTTCATTTCAGGATGTAACCCCCGATAGAAGTGCTCCCTCTTCTTCTCCTCCGTGGAGATGTAGTCTGACGCATACTGCGCCAGATGGTTAAAGGCACGGGAGTAGTCGTGGGCACTCCTCCCGCCCTGCTTCAGTTCCAAAAATTCTTGGAACTTTCTCTTCATTATTCCGGGAGGGATGTGATAGGCGCGGAACGCCTCCCGGAACTCTTGCCATTCCACGGCATGGCCAGCCGGACGTGAGGCGACATAATTCGCCCACCACGCACCAGCGGCACCGTGGAGCTGCTGTGCTGCGAACAGTGTCTTCTGCCGCTCCGTACACGGGAGCAGCCCGAACTTGGACTCGATAGTCCGCAGCCAGTTGTCCGCCTCCAGTGGTTCTTCAGCTTCGGTGAACACTGGAGGGTGCGTACTCATGAAATCCGAGTACGACACTTCGCGGGGCTCGCGAGGCCCTCGCTCTTGACGTCCTCCCGCCTGGGACGTATTCTGCACGATCGTGCGGAGCAGGTCGGTCTGCTCCTCACGACCTCCCACCAATGCCGCTATCACATCCGCTAGAGTAAGCGGAGGCGGCGGTGGTGGCTGCTGCTGCGGGGTGCTGTCGTAGGCCGGTGGCTGGGAGTCATCGCCTCCCCCTTGGCTAGAGCCACCTACCTCGTGCGTGGTCCTAGTGCGAACCATCTGCAATCATACGACAATAACATCAGTCCCGCAACACTTGCATGCAGTTCCATTATAATGGGCGTAAAAATATTATGACAACAAAAACATGCGATATATCTCGTAAGCCGATAATGTAATAACTTTGCACAAGCTACACCATTACCAGACCAAACACCAGCTAGTTTAATCCAACTTGATGAACCTCCACTCTGGAAGCTCAACATAACTAGGTTTGGTCACTACGAGACATTACTATCGCGTTGTCATCACATATCACCCCTTAGGGTACAACACCCTCTCCAATGAGCTCAACTGTCATTCTTCTGTCAGAATGACCAGTTTCTACCTATCCCAAGTTTTGATCTGGTTCTGTGCATTTTCATGACTCAAGTTGAATACCAAAGTTAAAATTAACTTCAGTATCTTCCCAACGAGTATGCATTTGCCCCCAGATCAGATTTGGATAAAAAGTTATGCTAATTCAAAGTCAGCAGAATTTCTGGAAGAATTTTAACAGCACCTCCCTTGGGAGTGGCTGTCTTCAACCCTAATTTCCCCTAATTTCTGTGCTGAAACTTCAGAAACTTTGAATTGCAAAGATGTCACACATCTTCTACTCTTTCTAAGCGTGTATTATATGACAATTTTAGATTTTTCTACTGGGAGTTATATTTGAAAAACAGATTAGTTCCGAGGATGTTTTACTCTGCCCTGGTTTTGGACAGTTTACGTTTCTCTGGGCTTTTAGCCATCTTAAGGTGAGTTTCAGCCCTGGAAGTCTACAGCAAAGTTGTAGAGTACTTAAATACCTTTCCAGAGCTATATAGCACACCCCTCTGGGCTAAAATACCGGTGAGTTATGCCCTGTTGATGATCAGCAAACGTGCTGCCCAAAACAGAGCACTCTGTTTTTCAGTCTTTTTGGATCTACAATCATCACTATCCCATTCTTATACCCAACCAGGGTCCTAAATGTTGAACCTATATATTTTAATTCTTTGTTAGCATTATACTCATGCATATGCCTACAATATCTCGGTACTACGTTCCTCACAAAAGAAAATCCTAACCGGATCATACCGGCATATACGTCTCAAGTGTGGCACTAAACGGTCTCTCGCACACGTTTTCTACACGGATACAATACGTGGTTAGTACCTGCAGAAGACCACACAATGATGGTGCACTCAAAGGTTATTCATTTCAGGCAGTTCCATATTTGAAAGTAAATACAAATGCCCGTATCATTGTCATACGGCCGTCCTTGAGCTAAGTCACGTCTCAAGGCACGTGATCGTGTTTCAACACCACACGACGGGGAACCCGAGTATGTCATGAACGGGTCGTCACGGTTGGGAATGTTATCAACCCAACAGATACCACCTACTACCCTGCAGGGCACGCCGATGGCAAGCGCTGCGTATGTCCTCCTGGGCTATTTCCAGACGAACACACTCTCGCGTTACTGACCACGCGATGGGGTCTCCACTTACTTGCCTAATGCACGCTAGGGATCAGCGTTGCATATGAACTCAGGGACATGAAGAGTCCAAGAGGTTCATATTAACGTCTCACACCAAGCTGTGAGATCAATCCCTGAACCTCGTTCCTCGTCAGGGAGAGCTAACCGAAATTGAACCGCTTTCGGTGGCGTTCCTTACCATACTTACCAGAGCGTAGGTGCGTCGTTACATAATTGAAATTCAGAATTATAACACATAAGTTAGTCCTTGCCACTTTAAGTAACTATGATAATATAATCCTTACTTGGGCAACTACCGATTCCTCACCGTATACCTAAGTTTTTCCCATAATGCAGTCCTTAAGTACTGTGCTATCCCCACTGCAGCTCTGATACCAGGCTGTGGCGGACCGTGATCCGCTCATCCAGGATCGCAGAGGGTGGTGCCGCGCGATGCGACACCCGACAGCACACGTCATAAGAACACAATATATTACATGGGAAAAACAGCTGAAACTGTACAAACAGGTACAAACTTCAGTTACAACTATTATTCTATTACACAGCGGAAGACTACACTATACAACTCACGCCCGCCTATTTAGCAAAAGTCGGTTGCCCAGCCCTAGGGCAACCCACACTAGCTGCACGTCTCAGCTCAGCGCGGCGTGTACGGCTCCCACTCAGCCGTGGTCCCCGACGGAGGGTAACCCTCGCCGGTGGACTCGTACTCCGAGTCCGTGGGTGGCTCCTCACCTGAAAAACACTTAAGCAGCAACCGTGAGCACAAAGGCTCAGCAAGGCTTAACCGACTCACCTAAGCATGAAACTCTACATGAGGTGTACAATGGGCATAGGATAGTAACATTTCAGCAAAACGACACGCCTACAAGTTCATCCTTCGTTCATCTTTTAGCAACAAGTTAACAGTTCATGAAATCTGAAATTTAGTAAGCAGTATTTGGTGGCACACATGTAGCAATACAATTATATCAATCAGCATCATTGAATCAACATATTTCATCCATTAGCCTACGTTACGACGCAGTGAACAAGCAGTACTCGTCACCGCGAGGGACGGCGAATCGACTCGATATACACCTGCAGGGAAAACCCAAAGAGCACGTCACGTACGCCCACCCGTGGAGCTGCCCAGCACGCTCACTCGATGTCGTACGGGACAACCTTTCACCCAACAGCCCAAACATCGAACCGGTCGCACCGAAACGAGCAGGAGGTTCCCCACACGGAGCATCTCTCTATGCCCGTTGGCAGATTCCCACCTTGCTGCCCTCAACCTACACCTATAAATCGGTGTGCTATGCCTCGACGCCCGGAGGTTTAGGCTACATCAGTTTATCGGGGCCCATATATCCGATATGCCTTCGGTACGTTCAATACTTGTTCAGCAGGGCCGCACACGGATCGGTCCTCAATCGACACGGGCAGGGCTGCGCACACAAGACTCTCTCTTGCTGCGCCCTAGCCCCTGCCTAGTCTCATTTTCATTACTAAAGTGATCTCACATCACTCAACCGAACCCGTGTGTCCCCAGCCTATCTCGCGAGTAGATTCCAACTACTCGACTTGTACCGAAGTCCTATGACTCATTAAGCATAGCCTGTCTACTCGAGGTCCTTGACACTACCCTCACTCTTTTAGGAGCCTTTGGTTATGCAAGTGGGGTTTCATTCATCCTATACATAATGCACATACATACTTCATATGACACATGTAAACAAAGTAAAACTTTTAGAAAGGGTTAATGCAAACCGGGGCTTGCCTTGTTGCTGCTGGTCAGAAGTTAGTTCTTCGTCCGGAAGGAGGAAGTCCAGCACTTCCGGAGTCTCTTCTTCAACGGCTACACGTTAATGAAATACTATACGTTAATTTAGATGCAAATGTGAGTTTTAGAGTAAAACTTCTACTATTGGTTTTAATAACCAGCCTCTAACACCTGGAACTTTGTTTAAGAATTTAAGGATGAACTGGTGTTGGTGGTTTGGCTTGGACATAGTCACATGGTTAAGTGCTAAGTGGTTTTCCCCCTTTTCCATCTTAATCCCTTAAGTGGGTAAACAGGACAGGGGTGATCTAGAGCTCCAATGGAGCTGAGAATTTTTGTGTGAGTTCCTTGTCACAAGAAAACTCTCTGGACCAAACATTAGCATTTTTCATGGAGTGGTTTGCTCAGAATAATTCTCTGGGCAAATCAGCAAGGAAGAATTTATTCTGAGGTAATACCCCTGTTCATGCTCAACTTAACGAACTACAATTTCAATTATAGCTCATAGAGTTTGCATGAATTTTCCTAACATTTTTGGGGTTATGATTTGCCCAGAACTGAATTTCCAAGTTTTGGAAATCCTCTGAAAATGTTTCTGTATTCAAATGAACACAGCACCTTCCAATTTGAATTGCTCTGACCAAATCAACTCCAAATGGTCTGAAACTTTTACAGGGGTTTACTAATGTCCTAAAGAACATTCTAGCAAAATTTGGGGATTTTTGGATGAACCAAACTCCCTCTAAAATTCTTTTGCTGAAAATCTTTAAAGAATTTTCCAGAATTAATTAATGGGTTTCATACAAATTGGGTTGTATGTCTGGACAGATCTAGGCAAGATGAATCCAACCCAATTTGAATCACTAAAATTGGAGCTTCCTAGCAAAAGTTATGGGGTTCTAAAGTTTGAGCTAATCCCTGAATTATTTTCCTACAGAAAAATCCCCTCCCGCGCTAAACCAGAGGCTGACAGCGGGGCCCGCCCGTTTAAATTGAACTAACCGCGCGCTCGCGCGCGATTAACACAGGGGCTGACAGGTGGGGCCGCGCCCTTCGTCTACCTCCCGACGTCGCCGCCCCGAGCCGCCGGAGCTCCGGCGAGGTCAGCGTTCCCGGCGATCTAGCTCACCGGAGCCGACGAGACTCGCCGCCCCCACGTAATCTCGGGTGCTGAAACCGCTGGACACCATGTCGCCGCCGGCTAACCGCCATAGCTCGCCGGCGACGAGCCCTATGCCTCTGTGCTACCTCGGCAATGTGTTCCCGCCCTTCCGACCGTTTTCTTCGTGCGCTAATCGCGTCGCCACACTCAGGGAAACCTTGGGAAACTCGGCATGAGCTCTGTTGGGCCCTAAACGGCTGGCAACCCAGACCTCACCGGCGACCCCCTCCTCCGCCATACTGTGCTAGGGTGAACTTAGGGTTCCGGCGGTGATTTCCTTCCGATTTTCGATCGAGAAGGGTCGCCAGAACCTCTAGATGCTCTCCCACAGCTCCGTTCGGCCCCCCACCCACTACGCTTCCCGAATTTCTGCTAAACCTAATCGGGTCCCGAAAGGAGCTACTCGTCCTAAACTGAGAAATTCTCCGCGCACAAAGGTCGAACCTTGGAACGGTTTGCGCGGTGGTCTTGAGGATGATCTAGCGCTCCACTTTCCTATGGAGGTCGAAGCCGGAAGATGATCACAGCTGGGGTGGCACACGATCGGAGCTCGGGCGACTAGGCTGCTGGTTACAGGACTTCGCGAAAATCAGTAACTCGCCGGCGGTCTCGGGCCCTTTTATAGGCTCCTGAGGCCAGGGGAGAGCGCGACACCTGCTGTGCCACCTCCTCTGCCGAAGCAGGAGCTGGCCGGCCGAGGTGGTCGGTCGCCGCCGCTGGCTGCAGCTGGCGAGCGCGCTCGGTCGAGGAGTCGGCTGAAGAGACTTCGGTGCTAAGTCTACTGACCAGTGGGCCTCCCTTCTAACTCTTTTGTTTTTTTTTCCAATTTTCTGAATTCTGTTGTGCCAAAATATCCTCAGCTACTCACAATTTAATGTGAGACTTAGTCACCAAGCCTTTGTTTGAATTTGAATTCTCAAATTCAAACTTTGTTTGGTTAAATTTGCTTCATATTCAAACTGAAATTCAAATTCAGTTTTGAATTCTTGCAAATTTAGCTCTTGACAAGATGAGCTCCAATGGAGATGAAAGTTGGTGGGTTCACTCAGAAAAATGTGCTGAGTATAGATATGGAGCTAGCTTTTGAATTTGGGTGATGAAAGTTGCTGCAATTTGAATTTGCAATCAAATTGGCCTCTTTTTGAAATAACCCAAAAGTGCCTCCAACATTGTTGAATTTGCATGAGCTTTGAACTGAACCTTCCCAAGACTTTTCAAATCCTAGGGTGAGCTCAACTTCTCATGTCCATGTGCAGAAACCCTACTTTGTGAAAGTGAAGGCTTTCCCTTCTACTCACTCCTTTGATGGAGGTCACTTGCTCTTCACAATATTTCACAATCTACCCACAACAAAACTGTTGTGTTGTGAGGTGCATAAAAATTTTTACAAGTCCCTTTTCTTGGGCTTTTACAAGTGGCTTCATTGATGTTGAGCTCATTGTCAACGTGAAGTGGGACAGCACTTGGTTCAGCTGAGAAATCACCTTGTTCATCTTCAACCTATTGAGGGAAATAATATTCTGATGCACCTTGTTGATACTGAGGTGCATAAGAAATAATTTGCTGCTGCGGTGGAGGTGAATATGACCTCTGTGGAGTAGAAGAGTCGTCACACTCCCAGAATGATTGCACCACTTGTGGAATCTCTCGACCGGAAGGTGAACGGATTACCAACCGATACTTCTGGGGTAGACGATTGTCTTCATCCTGTGATGAGTCCCTCTCCCTCCTTTCTTTGAGGTAGAGGTTGGAATAATATTCTTGAGCGATAGCACAGCTCACGAACTCATCAAAATTCTCTTGGCTAACTTGAGCAAATTCACATCGCAGCCTAGCCGTCAGCCCTCGATAAAAATGATAACCCTTCATGGCTGGTGACTTCACATAGTCAGGGACATATTGAGCTAAGCGATTGAATTCCTTTGCATACTCAATAACACTCATGTCCCCTTGCTTCAGACTCCAGAACTCATCCAGACTGGTTTCCATTAAGCCCGCAGGGATGAAACGAGCACGAAATGCAGCCTGGAACTCCGCCCATGTGACACGATGCCCTGCTGGTTGGACAGCAAGGTAGTCTGCCCACCATGCTCCAGCAAAGCCGTGAAGCTGCTGAGCGGCATATAGAGTCTTCGAGAATTCATCACACCGGATCAACCCAAGCTTGGACTCAATGACACGTAACCAGTGATTTGCTTCACAATGGTCAGCCGCCTCGGAGAATACCGGCGGTTGTGTCGCTAAGAAATCCAGATACGTGCTCTGGGTTGGCATGTGATGTTGAGCTTCTTGATCTATGCCTTGCTGAACTAGAGTTTGGAGAGTTTCATTCATCTTCGCCATAATTTCAGCCAATCCGGTTGGCAATGGCTCTTGTGATGAAGTCGAGTCATTCCCACCTCGACTTGAACCTCCAAGCTCCATTTGAGAATGTGTACGTACCATACTGCACAAAACAAAATTTTGAGTCCATAAAAATTCTATCTCAGTAGTAAGTAAAGATAAGTAAAACATGAACATGTCATGAACTTTATGAAAGCATAACCACATTCATGTTTAAACAAATCTTATGTACGCTAAGCTAATCAGCGGGACTACCCTGACCAGCTCACACAAACTCCAAATTTTACTCAAGTTTTCAACAGATTCTTGACTTGAGTTCAACACCAAAGTTTTAGTAAACTTCAGTATCTTTCCAACGAGTACTTATAGGCTTCTTCAAGATTTTTCTACAGGAAGTTTTGGCTTAAAAACAGAAAGGTCCAGAGAGGTTTTTGCTACTGTCCTGGTTCTGAACAGTTTGCCTTCAACTGGACTTTTCACCCATGTAATGTGTGATTCTGCTCTGGAGGCCTACAAGGAAGTTGTAGAGCACTTGAAAATCTTTCCAGACTGTATCATACACCTTATTTGGGTCAAGATACTCAGAGTTATGCTCTGTTAAAGTCCAGCAAGAATTTCTGCCAGAAACAGAGCACTCTGTTTTTTTTGAAAAATTTGATACCTAGTTATACTCTCATTTGAATCTTAGCTCAAAAAAAGAGTTCAGTAGCTACTACTTGTTTCAAACTTCCACTTTTAGTTGAAAGTTAGTTCATGAATCATTTCTTCATAGGGAAGAGGTTATTAAGTGTAGTACGTTGTCGATGCACCGTAAGAAACATGTCGGTACTACGTAGCCTCACCAAGAGAAAATTCTAACCGGATTACACCGGCATATACGTATGAGCAGTGGCACTAAAACGGTCTCTCACACACATGTACTACACGGGATACGTACGTGGTTAGTACCTGCAGAAGATCACTCAATAGTGGTGCATTCAAGGGTTTGTTTCATTTCAGGCAGTACCATAATTGAAAGTAAATACAAACGCCCGTATCATTGCCATACGGCCATCCTTGAGTTAAGCCACGTCTCAAGGCACGTGATCGTGTTTCAACACCACACGACGGGGAACCCGAGTATATCATGAACGGGTCGTCACAGTTGGGAATGTTATCAACCCAACGGATACCACTTACTGCCCTGCAGGGCACGCCGATGGCAAGCGCTGCGTATGTCCTCCTGGGCTATATCCAGAAGAACACACTATCGCGTTACTGACCACACGATGGGGTCTCCACTTACTTGCCTAATGCACGCTAGGGATCAGCGTTTCATATGAACTCAGGAACATGAAGAGTCCAAGAGTTTCATATTGACGTCTCACACCAAGCTGTGAGACCTATCCTTGAACCACTTTCCTCGTCAGGGGAGCTAACCGAAATTGAACCGCTTTCGGTGGCGTTCCTTACCATTCTTACCAGAACGTAGGTGCGTCGTTGCATAATCAAAATTTTAGAATTATAACAAGTAAGTTAGCAATGCCACTTTAAGTAACTATACTACTATAGTCCTTATGTGGGCCTAATATCGTTTCCTCACCATATCCTAAGTTTTTGTCGTAATACGATCTTTATTCCATGCGCTATTACCAATGCGGCTCTGATACCACGCTGAGGGGGCCCGACCTTGACCACGGGGTCGTACCGCCTCGCCCGAGGAATCGCATTGGGTGGTACCGTGTTATGCGGCACCGAACAACACACATATAAGGAACAATGTATTACATAAATCAAAGCGGAAGCTTAAACTTGTTTCTTTGTAAATAACTTACATAAAATAGCTACAGCGGAAGTCTATACACAGCTCACGGTGAATATCTAAGAAGCACTTGAGAAGAGCTCCAGCCCGCGGGCTCTTCTCGCTAGCAACACGAAGACATGGCAGCGGCTAGGTTCTCCAAGGTGACCTGTCTCGGAAGTTCCCGAGTCTCACCGGACAACCTTCTTTATAGCGTCGAGGTTTACCTGCAAAACCACTTATATAGCAAGAGTGAGCACAAAGGCTCAGCAAGACTTAACCGTCTCACCTAAAGCATGCAACTCTACATGAGGGTGACTTAAGACCTAATCCTGTACTTTTGCGAAAAGACTCGCCTACGAGTTCATCCTTAACTTTCATATTTTAGCCATAATAGTAGTGACCTTGCGCCCAGCAACATTGGAACTCCACAATCAAACAAGAAACGCTTCATTCCAATGTTACTTGTCCCAAGGTGAAAAATAACTTTAGTTTGCTCTATCTCTACTTCAACCATGGTTTTCATGCAATTTATAATTAGCATAACAGCATTTAAAACTTTTGCAAACTATTCCCACACAACTTGATTACTACGTCACAGCGCAGTGAGCAAGCGGTACTCATAACCGCGAGGGACGGTGATTCCAATCAAACACTACCCGGATAACTCGACACATACGCCCGCCTCTGAAGACCCAACCCTGGCGTCCTTCATTACGTCGTATGTGGCAACCTTTCTCAGGCCACTAAACTGTAGAACCGGTCACGCCGTCTCGGGCTCATAGGTCTAACGAGACGATGTGGTATGCCTCTACAATCCAGTGTACCCGGTACATCGGTTTCCTGGTTCCCATATATCAGTAAGCATCCGGTACACAACTCAATACTTGCTCCCAAGGCCGCATACGCTTCGGTCCTTGACCGACACGGGCAGAGCTACTCGACCAAGACCTCGTCTTGTCACTGTCTAACCTCTCTGCCCGGTCTCATCTTTAGAAACGTAAACTTTAGTTTGCTACCTTTTCCAACCCCACTTATGTGGTCTTGGAACAAAGCTCGCGAGTAGATTCCAACTACTCGTCTTCTACCGGCTGTCCTAGCCTATTTAGCACGGCCTTATTCTACAGCGATGACACAATTCTACCCTTGACCTCAGGGTTCATGTTTGGTTATGCAAGTGGAGTATCAAACATCCTTGACCTAATGCACATACAAACCTTGACCAATAGTAGTGAACAAAGGGAAAACTTTTAAAGACAACTTAAGTGCAAACCGGGGCTTGCCTTGGTTTTGCAGGTGACTTAAGTCAGGTAAGATGAAGTTAGTTGCTGATGATGACTTGAGGCTTAATCCCTGCCTTCTTGCTCCTTGATCCAAGCTCAACTTCTTCTTTACTTATCCACGTTTAATCACTACACGTTGTGAAGATGCATACATGTTTAATTGTAAAACATTTGCTAACAAGTGCTAAGGACAAGTTTGAAACTGGAACTTTGTTTAAGAATTTAAAATGAAACTGGTGCTAGTGGTTTGGGTGTGTGTCTAAGCACTATCATCAAGTGAGAAGTGAGGTTCATCACTTGGGTGGTGATCACCTAATTGGTTGAACAGAACACTACTGATCCAGGGCTCCAATGGAGCTGGAAATTTTCTTGTGAGTTCCTTGTCACAAGAAAGTCCTCTGGACCAAAATCAGAACATTTCACTAAGTGGATCTCCTAGAACAATTCCCTAAGCATTTAAGCAAAAAGGAATTAATTCTGATTAAATTTGCACTTTCATGCAAATTCAAGTGAACTATAATTTCCTACATAGCTCAGAGAGTATGCCTGAATTTTCCTAGGATTTTTTTGGACCTAAGGAATGGCTAGAACTGAATTTCCAAGTTTTGGAAATTCTCTGAAAATGTTTCTGTATTTATTGGAATACAGAAATTTGAAGTTAGAATTACCCTAACTAAATCAACTCCAAATGAGCTGAAACTTTTACAGGTGTCTCCTAAAATGCTAAAGAATATCCTGGCAAAATTTGGGGAATTTTGGATGAACCAAACTCCCTCTAAAATTCTTTTGCTGAAAAGCTTTAAAGAATTTTCCAGAATTTTCTATGGGTTTTCATGCAAATTGGGTTGCATATTTGGATAGAGCATTTCATCCTGAATCCAACCCAATTTGAATTACTAAATTTGGAGCTTCCTAGCAATAGTTATGCATTTTACAAGTTTGAACAACTCTCTGTTTGATTTTAAACAGCACAGTCACACGTGGGGCCCACGGGTCAGGTGCTTCTTCAACCTCCCGCCAGAGCCCGCGGGTGCACACCGGCTGAAAACTTGGCATAGCTCGTTCTCCCTCATTTCTCCACCAAATGAGCTCCGGTTTCGCCCTACATGCTCCTTGGAATGTGGCGCAGCTGCCGGGCAAGGTTTCCAAGCGTGAAAATGGCTGTAGGTGGGTCGGCACCGGCGGGGCGGCTCGGGAGCTCGACATGGACGCGTTACCGCGTGTCCAAGGCATCTCCCGGCGAGCTACGATGTCCTACAGCATCCCTATGGGTCTAGGAACATGGAACGGAGATCAAATCGTGCAGAACATGGCTGCAAACTAGTCGTCACCGTGGACCGTGGCAGTTTTGGCCGCCGGCGATGATTTCTCGTCGCCCGGGGCATAGGGTGGTCGGTTTGCTTCGTGCTTCGGCGTGGAAGGGCACTAGGAACCCTAGTAGCTGTGGTCTGAATTGTAGAACGAACAATCAATCGATTGGAGCTAATTTCAGAAATTTGCTGAGGTCGGTCCTTCACGTGCGCCGGCACCAAAAACGAAATTCCGGCTAGCCGGCGGGGGGGAAGAGCAGGGGATCGACAGGATGAACCTCTGTGGCCTCTTGAGCACGCCGGAGAGGTGCTGGGCTGGCCGGGAGACGATGAGCAAAGGAGACAGCAGCCTCTGTCGAACCTTTGCACGTGGAGGCGACAAACAGCAATGGCTTGGGCAACAGGACGTGATTGAGGTGATAAGAAGAGGGGAAACAGCTCGCCAGCATGAGAGGGACGAGCAGGAGGTGGCTCCCAGTGCCCCTCGGTGTCACACGGCTGCAGCCCTGCACGGTGAAGTGAACACAGCACAGATACTTAGTGTGCAAGTCACATTTGACCTATGACATGTGGGCCCCACCAGTCAGTGCCCTCTTATCCCTCAAAAGATCTCCAAAATTTGGCAAATGACCAATTCAAATGTTGGGAGTTGAAAACTGAGCTGCATTTGAATAGTTGGACAAATTCCATCCAAATTCAAATGTTTATTTGAATTCTTTGCGTATTTAACTCCATTTAGAAAAATGGGTAGCAAATCTTTTCAAAAGTTGATGAAAGTTTGCTTACCCACTAATTTGGACCTAAGGAATCTAATTATGTCCTCTGATCTTTGAGTTGGCCATGGCAAATACAACTTCTCAAACAACAGTTTGAATTTCCTCTTTTGAAAATGCCCTTCTTCCTTTTGAAGTGACCCTTTTAGATCAAACTGAATTCAAAGTTTTATTGCACAAGCCAACACTTTCATGAGTATACAAAAGTTTTTGTAATTCCCATTTCTTGCATATAAACTCAACTTTATTCATAGCTCAAGTTTTCTATTTACAAGTTTTGGGACTTTTACAATGTTCCTGGGGCAGTCGGTGGCGTCAAAGCTGATGGGGGTTCCCATCCACTTGACGTGCGGTGCGGCACTTGGGAGTGGAGCCACCGACGCTACCGCTCGGCGCAGAGTCTTAACTACGCTTCAGGACGAGGGGTCGGCGGACCCGCCGTATATGACGTAGAGCTTCTTTCAACGCTCATCATCGCTGGAGCTGGAGTCCTCATGGTTGCGCACCGCCTTCACGGCGCGCTGAGGCTCCTGGAACCCCACTTGGTGGTCGACGCTGTCTGGGGCATCGACCTTCTGCTTGCCCTCCCTTTGGCGGAAGGGTGGAGCATCAGTTCGCTGCTGCTTCCCTTTGCGGAAGCACTCCGCGAGCTTCTGAATCTCCCGGCACTCGGCAGTAGTATGGCAACAGCTGCCGTGCACGGGGCATAGCTTGTCTTGGTCACCTTCTGGGGCTGGTGACTGTCGCTGCCTCTTGTCGGGGCGCGGCCCCCGAGCTCCACTGGGTGCCGCTGCTGCGGCAACGAGGACCGCGGCCGGCGGTTTCATCTTGCCACTGCCCCGGTTCTTGGCCTTCTTTCTGCCTCCATAGGAAGCAGCGCCAGACCCGGGCTGCCCTCCTGACTCGGAGGCTGGCAGTGAGTGCCAGTTCCGCCCTTCGGCTGCTCTGGCGCACTTGTCCGCCAGGCTGAAGAGCTCTGAGACGTCGCGGACCTCTCTGGTCGTGAGCTTCTCGAGCATCTTCTTGTCCTGAACGCCTTGCCGGAACGCCACCACCACAGAAGCGTTTTGGATGTGTGGGATGGTGTTCCGCACCTGGGAGAACCACTGGATGAAGGAGCGCAGCGACTCCCCAGGTTGTTGCTGGATGGCGTGGAGGTCGAGCTCCGTGCCAGGCCGGGTGTAGGAACTGCCAAAGTTGGTGGTGAACTGCCGGCAGAGCTCTCCCCAGGAAGTTATGGAACCCTGGGGGAGGTTCATGAGCCAAGACCAGGCTGGGCCGGTCAAGGCGATGGGGAAGTAGTTGGCCATGACGGCCTCATCCCCTCCTGCGGCAAGTTTTGGGCAGGTGCGGCCGAAACTTGCGCGGCCACCTCGCGAAGCGAAGGTGGGGCGCCAGGGACGCACACCCTGCCCCTGTTGCTGCAGGCGTTGTTGCCGCGAACGCTTGGTTCGCCGCTGGCACAGTGTACCCCGGTATGGGCAAGGCTGCGCCATAGACCGGGGACACCGTTTGCAGGGCATATGGCTGTGGCATATGCTGCACGGCGTATGCCTGGGGCAGAGATCGCGTGGCGAAGGTCTGCGCCTCAGGCTGGGTCGAGGCTGACGTCATGCTGTCGCCGGCCTCTTGGTTGCGACGCCTTTCTCGACGTCGCTCGAGGTACACCCGGGCATCCTGGCCCAAGTGGCACCGTTCCAGCTCTGTCCTCAGGTCCGTCGACTGAAGCCTGGTGGAGCTGGAATCCGCCGTCTGCCCGTCAACGGTTGGCGTGCGCGTCAGCGACACAGCCGGTTGGCCGGAGCATCGTTGTCGGTACCCGAGATATGGGGTACCCCCGCACACAGGGGAAAATGCCTAAGGAACTCGCCCTTCTCCGCAGGGAGAGCTCCGAAGGCGCCACGCGTCTGGCGGGGCCGGACCTCCCTCTCCTCAGAGGAGAGCTCCGCGCCCGCCACGTGGCATACAGAGGCCGGACCTCCCCCTCCGCGGGAGAGAGGTCCGAAGGTGCCACGTATCCGGCGGGGCCGGACCTCCCTCTCCTCAGAGAGGAGCTCCGGGCCCGCCACGTGGCCGACAGAAGCCGAACCTCCCCCTCCACGTGGAGAGGTCCGAAGGCTCCACGTGTCCCGCGGGGGCGGACCCTCCTCTCCTCTGAGGAGGGCTCCGGGCCCGCCATGTGGCCAACAGAATGGCGCTGCCTGCCCCCGAGCGATAGGCAGCGGGCGTAAAGACGCCCCATACCTTGCCCGTACAAGGTATTCAAGGCCCGCGTCTTCCCAAGACGTGGAGACGCGGAGCACGCCTCTGTCAGGTGCCGTTGCGCCCAGTCGCATCACAGACTGGCGCGCAACGTCAGAGCCTGCCAGCCAATAAACGCAGCGACAAGACATCCCATGCCGCCCGCGCCGTCATCAACCACTACGACTAGCATGCGGCATGGTCAGGGCTGCAAGACGAAGACTCAGAAGCCTTCGCCAGAGACAACTACCGGCATAACTGCAGATACGGTAGATGACAGACAATCTCCCCGGGACCACCTGTCGGGTCCCGGGCCCCCCTTGTAAGCCACCCGAGTCTTGGACTATAAAAGACTCGGGTAGGCGACGTTAGCAAGGGTTCGCACTCTAGCCATTCGCACCCTGGGTTCGCACTCTGGCCAATCACCCCCAAGCTGTAACTCATCCCCAAGCTCAGGACTCCGGTTCTGAGCAGCAAGCAATACAGCGAGCTCCATAGCTCGCCGTGGACGTAGGGTTTTACGCTCCGGCGGCCTGAACCACGTAAAACTCGCCGTGTCAAGCTCTTACTAACTCGTCCATTAGCTCAAGCTCTCCGCAAGGGACTAGCCCCACCGAAAAAAGAACCTCCGCGGGCTGCCGGCGCAGGCCCGGGGGAAGTGTCGACCGAACACTTCGACATTTGGCGCGCCAGGAAGGGGGCTTTTCCCCTGCGCGACGAGTTTCCGCCGACGAAGATGACCAAGCTTCCTTTCGCGGCAAACTCTCCTCCTCCGCGTTCACGGCGAACCGTGACCAGCGGGGAGTACATGTCGACACACTCAGGACGGAGTGTGTCGGCACAAGCTGGTAGCCAGCAGCCGACTCCGTCAACGATGACTCCGGCAATGCAGGCTCCGACCAGTGTGAGATCTTCTGCAGCTCTGAGCGTACACCATGGGGGTGCGCTAGCTGCAGCAAGAGCACTATTGCGCAACCCACCTGCTGGGGATGCGCCCCATTCAGCGACCCAACAGTGGGTCCGCGAGGTGGACCGCCTCGTCGTCGCCGCCGTGAACCCTCGGTTTCGGCGAGGGCGACGCCCCGGCCAACCGGCTGTGTCGCTGACGCGCACGCCAACGGTTGACAGGCAGACGGCGGATTCCAGCTCCTCCAGGCTCCCGTCGACGGACCTAAGAAGGGAGCTGGAACGGTTCCACTTGGGCCAGGATGCCCGGGTGTACCTCGAGCGACGTCGAGAAAGGCGTCGCAACCAGGAGGTTGGCGACAGCATGATGTCGGCCTCGACCCAGCCTGGAGGGCAGATCTTCACCACGCGAGCCCTGCCCCAGGCATACGCTGCGCAGCATATGCCACAACCATATGCACTGCAAGCGGCGCCCCCGGTCTATGGTGCAGCCTTGCCCATGCTGGGGTACACGGTGCCAAGTGCGAACAAAGCGTTCGCAGCGCCAATACCTGCGGCAACAGGAGCAGGATGTGCGGCCCTTGCACCCCACCTTCGCTTCGCGAGGTGGCCACGCAAGTTTTGGCCGCACCTGCCCGAGAAGTACGACGGCAGCGTCAACCCAGCGGAGTTCCTCCAGATCTACTCCACCGCCGTACTTGCAGCAGGAGGGGATGAGGCTGTCATGGCTAACTACTTCCCCGTCGCCTTGACCGGTCCGGCCCGGTCTTGGCTCATGAATCTCCCTCAGGGCTCCATAACTTCCTGGGGAGAGCTTTGCCGGCAGTTCGTCGCCAACTTCGGCAGCTCCTACACCCATCCCGGCACGGAGCTTGACCTCCACGCCGTCAAACAACAACCTGGGGAGTCGCTGCGCTCTTTCATCCAGCAGTTCTCCCAGGTACGCAACACCATCCCGCATATCCAAAGTGCTTCTGTGGTGGTGGCGTTCTGGCAGGGTGTCCGGGACGAGAAAATGCTTGAGAAGCTCGTGACCAGAGAGGTCCGCGACATCTCTGAGCTCTTCAGCCTGGCAGACAAATGCGCCAGAGCAGCTGAAGGGCGGAACTGGAACTCTCTGCTGACCTCCGAGTCAGGAGGACAGCCCGGGTCTGGCGCTGCTGCCTATGGGGGTGGCAAGAAGGCCATGAACCGGGGCAGTGGCAAGATGAAGTCAACATTCACGGCTCCCGTCGCCGCAGCAGCGACGACTAGTGGAGCTCGGGGGCCACACCCTGACAAAAGACAGCGGCAGTCACCGGCCCCAGATAGTGACCAGGGCGGGCTATGCCCCGTGCATGGCGCCGGCAACCATACTGCTGCCGAGTGCTGGGATATCCAGAGGCTCGCAGAGCGCTTCCGCAAAGGAAGACAGCAGAGAGCTGAAGCACCGCCCTACCCTCAGAGGGAGGGCAAGCAGAAGGTCGATGCTCCAGTCAGCGCCGCTCACCAGGTGGGGTTTCAGGAGCCTCAGCGTGTCATAAAGACAGTGCATAACGGTGAGGACTCCAGCTCCGATGGTGAAGGGCCGGGGCGGTAGCCGGCTGTGGCTGCCGTCCCAGGTCAGCGGAGGCTGCGCTGCTGTGGCGTCAACCTTGGAGAAGCCCCAAGTAGTAGCAGCAGCCCAAGCACCGGTCACAATGGTGCAAGGTCGGGCCAGCCTCACTCGAGAGCACGCCTCCGTGCCTCGGACATACCTCCCGGGGGCCGCCCAAGGTCTGTCAACCCCTTGAAGGCCTTGCCAGAAGGGGAAGACGCCTTAGGTCATCCAAGACGAGCCCGGGTCCACCTACCCCTTGAAGGCCTTAGCCAGAGGGGGAGAACTCCCCGGGGGCCCCCAGGAGAAGCCGCGCAGGACCTGATCCAGCGTGAAGATGACAATCTCGTCGACGAGACTCGGCTGCAGGTAACACCCCACAACGCACGGTCTCGGCTGATGCTCTAAGCACTACTGCCAAAGAACCAAATGCGTCAGGGACCTGCAGAAGGGCAACCTGGTGTTGCGGCACGCTCTTTCCCCCAGCAGGGAAGGTCCCTTCCGAATCACGAAAGCTGCCGCCCCAGGTACACATGCCTTTCAACCGAGTGTGGGATCCGTTCCCAAAACCCTTGGCATGGAGCAACACTGTAAGTCCTACTCCCCGGGCATTAGTAGAACAGGGTCACTCCCTTCTGTAATGAATCCCATAGAATTTAGGAACAGTGCTTGGGGCAGCTAAGTCTCAAGGGACGGTACAGGACTACGTCCAGTTTAGCCTGGTTCCGACCCTAAGCGCGTAGAGTCTTGCTTCCCTTGTAGACGAGGCGGATCATTGCCTCCATGTACAGCCAGAATTCCACCTATGGGCATGAACACAGAAACTTGTTCTACTTAGCTCTCTCTCTCTCATGCGCTCATTTAAATTATGCATTAATTTTTATGATCGCACTATCTATGTATGTTCATCGTACATCTAGCTCCCTCTCTCCCGCGCTCATCCATAGTCAGCATTCGCTATCCTACCGAGGGCGGCCGCGCTTGAGGCACCTGCCGATGGCCGAGTGAGTCTCTCGGCCCTCCCCCAGTCAGGTGTTGCGGTGCCAGTTGGTCACCTCCAGGAAAGGCCTGCGTTGTGCATGGGGGGTCCAGGGTGCGTATCCCGCTTAGCAGGCCCCGAGCCCAAAGCGTGCGCATCCTGCCCTCCAGAGGTACAGGGGAGTACAACCGCTTTGCCTGGTCATGAACCCAAAGCACGTGCACTCTGCTTCCCCAGCGCACGGCCCGGTACTAGGGATCGGACGACCGTACCCGGACCTCGGAGGGAGACGGAGCTCCGGCGCCTTGAGAACAGAATTGCCCAAGCCCCGTATAACGGATCAGGATCGTAAGCCGAATAAGACTAGGAGACGGGAGGGGAGGACCCCCCGAGGAGAATTACGTTTTCTCTGCCTGTGTGCAGGACCTCCAGGTTACGGCAACGGGGACTGCATGAAGCGGGGGGAAAGGAGCTACCAACTACTCCGGCCTAGGACTGGAAGGACCGGATCCCGCCTCTTCAGCAGGGGCGAGGCCCGAAGGCCCCACGTGTCCAGCGGGCCCGGGGCTCCCGCCTCCCCTGAGGGGGGCTCCGGACTCGCCGCGTGGCAGGCAGAAACCGGACCTCCCCCTCGGTGGGAGGGCTCCGAAAGCCCTACGTGTCCAGCAGGGCCAGAGCTCCCGCCTCGTGAGGAGGGGCTCCGGACCCGCCACGTGGCAGGCAGATCTGGAGCTCCCCATGGGGCGAGATCCGGAGACCCCCGGGGGCCCCTAACACAGTTAGGACCCGGGGAAGGTGTCTGTGCAGAGCTCCGAGATTGGAGAAGGCCTCTGAGTACCTTGCGGAGCTAAGGACTCAGTCAGGCAAAGCCAAGAAGGAGAGAAAAGGCATCACAGACACAAAAATCTAAAAGAGTCAAATTATGCGAGGCTCCATGAGCTGGACTACAGACTCGATAAATAGAGAGAAACAAGTCCTAAGGACCTCCCGGCTCACGCCGGAACCTTGCGGCTATAAGGGCGGCCACATCCTCGACTTCAGCCCTGGCAGCTTCCTCCCGCTCCGCGGCTGGGCCCTCTCTCGCTGGTTCCAGCGAGAAAGAGGGGTCGCGGCTCTTGAAGCATGCCGGCACATGTGAGGCGACCTCTAAGGCTAGGTCGCGTCCCTCGGCTTCAAGCTCGCTGGTGACCACCGAGTCTAGCAAGTCCAGCTTGGCGCTGATCGACTCCAGCGCGGGGATCACCTCCGCCACCTTCAACGCAGGAGCCGCTGCCCTCACCGGACTGAAGCCAAGAGGGATCAGGGCGGACCCCGCTCGATCAACGAAGCTTGAGACCGCAAGAGCCTCAGAGGACCGCAAGGCCGAGAGCTCCTCCACCTCGCGGCGGGCTGCCTGCAGAGCCTCTAGGTTTCTCTTGGAGAATTCCTTCTCCTTGGCTGCCAGGGAGCTCTCCCGAAGGTGGAGAGTCTTGGCGAGCTGCTCCAACTCAGAAGCCTTGAAGTCGGCGGCCAACTCCCGTTCCAAGACCGCCCGGCGTTCGTGGGAGACCTGTTCCTCCCTCAGGTCGAGGTCTGCCTTCAGAATCTCTAGCTCCTCGATCCGAGCTCGAAGGTCATCCTCGCCCGCCGCCAGCTGCGCGGCGACCCTTTCCGCCTCGGCTGCCGTGGAACGCTCCCGTTCCTCAACGGCAAGTTTACGGCGCTCCAACCGCTGCCGTATCTCCTCAGCGGCAGAGAGGCTCTCCTCGGCCCGGGCGTGTGCCTCCAAGGCCTCCCTGTTGATCCGCCGCGATTCGCCGTCCATGCGGTTGACAGTCCGCTTCAGCCGGTCGAGGAGCACTTCCCTGAAGTCGAGCAACTCCTGCCTGGAGTCGAGCTCGCTCTTGACCTTCGCGGTCCGCTCCCGCAAAAGGTTCCCCCAGGTGAGGAGGCGATCCCGTTCAACTGTATACTCCTCCCGCTCGCGACCAAGTGCAGCCAAGACCTGCCGGACGCTCGTCTCGGCAAGCGCGAAGGCATCTGCCAGGGGCAATGGAGCAACAGAGGCCGGGGCAGTTCCCCCGACCTCCTCCATCACCTCGTCCTCAAGAGGAGTCGATGCACCAGCAACTGAGACGAGACGCCGGTCAGGAGAAGCTGGCGCCGGGGCTCTGGCAGCCGGACCTGACGGGCCCTCTTTAGCTTCTGGCTTCTTGACCTGTGGAGAGGGGCGAGCTGGGGAAGGCGGCGCTGGAATAAAGGCCGGGCCGCCTGGTGCAGGGTCGACCTGTGCTAGCCTGGGGGCCGCGGCGGCCGTCTCGGCAGGAAGAGATGACGCCGCCGCGGAGTCCGGGCACACCGGAACTGGAGAAGCTCGTGCTGGCTTGGGGGCCGCGGCAGTTGTCCCGGGTTCCAAGCACAACGGCACAGACTCCCCGCCAGTCGGGGATGGGCGGGAAGCGCGGACACTCCAGCGGGCTCTGAACCCCGACTTCCGAGCCGGGGTAGGACTCGCAGAGCCCGCTGCCGTCACTGACGGCCGCTCTGCAGTCGCTTGAACTGGCGGGGCAGGGGATGCCCCAGAAGCTCCCCTCAACGCATCAGCCCGGGGCCTCTTTGATTCGCCACCGGAAGGAGTGCCAGGCACCCCAGATTCCCGACTTGGCACAGACGCCGCTGCTGGAGGAGATCGAGCGCGCTTCTTCTCTGGTGGCGGGTTGGAGGCCATGACGAGGGAGGACTCATGGGCAAGAGGGAAAAAGCACAAGAGTCCAAGAAGAAACGCTAGGAAGTGCGAAGGGAAGCCGCAATGCGGGTAATATCCCCTCTAAAACCTTCCCAGGTGCAATTCCAGGCGATTCGGAACTCTTCGAATACGCCGCATCGGCAACCGCTTCAGCTCCTAGACAGAGCGCCGATGACAGGTGGACCCAAGCCGCCCGACTGAAGCGGTGGGTCAAGGAGTCAGTCTCCTAAGAAGACAAGCCGGCAAGGCACTTCGGCGGTTCCCAAAGAGAGCGCCGCAACGTGCAGAAGTGGCAGTCTTGGGAACTGCCACAGTAAAAGCAACCATCAAGTGGGCGCACGCTCCCACGAACCCGCGGCCGTTCGTGCTCCGGCAGCGGTCAATGCGGGACTTAGAGAAAGTGCGCAGATCAGAAGAGATGGAGGTCCCACCTCGGGCTCGCTATCTCTCCCGAGATGGGCCCGGGGGCCACTGTCGGTACCCGCGATATGGGGTACCCCCACGCACAGGGGAAAATGCCTAAGGAACTCGCCCTTCTCCGCAGGGAGAGCTCCGAAGGAGCCACGCGTTTGGCGGGGCCGGACCTCCCTCTCCTCAGAGGAGAGCTCCGGTCCCACCACCTGGCATACAGAGGCCGGACCTCCCCCTCCGCGGGAGAGAGGTCCGAAGGTGCCACGTATCCGGTGGGGCCGGACCTCCCTCTCCTCAGAGAGGAGCTCCGGGCCCGCCACGTGGCCGACAGAAGCCAAACCTCCCCCTCCTCGGGGAGAGGTCCGAAGGCTCCACGTGTCCCGCGGGGCCGGACCCTCCTCTCCTCTGAGGAGGGCTCCGGGCCCGCCACGTGGCCAACAGAATGGCGCTGTCTGCCCCCGAGCGATAGGCAGCGGGCGTAAAGACGCCCCATACCTTGCACGTACAAGGTATTCAAGTCCCGCGTCTTCCCAAGACGCGGAGACGCGGAGCACGCCTCTGTCAGGTGCCGTTGCGCCCAGTCGCATCACAGACTGGCGCGCAGCGTCAGAGCCTGCCAGCCAATAAACGCAGCGACAAGACATCCCATGCCGCCCGCGCCGTCATCAACCACTACGACTAGCATGCGGCATGGGCAGGGCTGCAAGACGAAGACTCAGAAGCCTTCGCCAGAGACAACTACCGGCATAACTGCAGATACGGTAGATGACAGACAATCTCCCCGGGACCACCTGTCGGGTCCCGGGCCCCCCTTGTAAGCCACCCGAGTCTTGGACTATAAAAGAATCGGGTAGGCGACGTTAGCAAGGGTTCGCACTCTAGCCATTCGCACCCTGGGTTCGCACTCTGGCCATTCACCCCCAAGCTGTAACTCACCCCCAAGCTCAGGACTCCGGTTCTGAGCAGCAAGCAATACAGCGAGCTCCATAGCTCACCGTGGACGTAGGGTTTTACGCTCCGGCGGCCTGAACCACGTAAAACTCGGCGTGTCAAGCTCTTACTAACTCGTCCATATGCTCAAGCTCTCCGCAAGGGACTAGCCCCACCGAAAAAAGAACCTCCGCGGGCTGCCCAGCGCAGGCCCGGGGGAAGTGTCGACCGAACACTTCGACAATCGTCCCCGCCGAAGTCGAGGGTTTGCGGCGGCGACGACTAGACGGTCTACCTCGCGAATCCACTACTGGGTCGCTGCCTGAGGCGCGTCCCCAGCAGGTTGATTGCGCAGTAGCGCTCTTGCTGCAGCTAGCGCATCCCCGTGGGGAATGCTCAGCGCTGCAGAAGATCTCACGCTGGTTGGAGCCTGCATTGCCGGAGTCGGCGTTGCCGGAGTCGGCTGCTGGCTTCTAGCTTGCGCCGACACACTCCGTCCTGAGTGCGTCGACACGTATTCCCCGCTGGTCACGGTTCTCCGTGAACGCGGGGGAGGAGAGCTTGCCGTTGAAGGAAGCTTGGTCATCTTCGTCGGCAGAAACCCGTCGCGCAAGGGAAAAGCCCCCTACCTGGCGCGCGAAATGTCGAAGTGTGTGGTAGACACTTCCCCCGGACCTGCTCTGGGCAGCCCACGGAGGTTCTTTTTCGGAGGGGCTAGTCGCTTGCGGAGAGTTTAAGCGTAGGGACGAGTTAGGGAGGAGCTTGACACGGCAAGTTTTACGTGGTTCGGGCCGTCGGAGAGTAAAACCCTACGTCCACGGTGAGCTGAGGTGCTTGCTGTATTGCTTGTTGCTAAGAACCAGAGTCCCTGAGCTTGAGGATGAGTTATGCCTAGGGTGTGAGTTTCTAGAGTGCGAACCCTTGCTAACGTCGCCTACCCAAGCGTGCGTGAGGAAGAGTGACTCCCACTGTCGAAGTGTTCGGTCGACACTTCCCCCGGGCCTGCACTGGGCAGCCCGCGGAGGTTCTTTTTTCGGAGGGGCTAGTTCCTAGCGGAGAGGTTGCGCAGATGGACGAGTTAGTGAGAGCTTGACACGGAGAGTTTTACGTGGTTCAGGCCGCCGGAGCGTAAAACCCTACGTCCACGGCGAGCTATGGAGCTCACTGTATTGCTTGCTGCTCAGGGCCGGGGGCCTGAGCTTGGGGGTGAGCTACAGCTTGAGAGTGTATGGCTAGCGTATGAGTTGCAAAATGCGAACCCTTGCTATCGACGCCTACCCGAGCCTTTTATATTCCAAGACTCAGGTGGCTTACAAGGGGAGCCGGGACCCGACAGGTGGTTCCGGGAAGATTGTCTATTATCTACCGTATCTGTAGTTACGCCGGTCGCTGCCTCTGGTTGAAGGCTTCTGAGTCTTCATCTTGCCGCCCTGCCCATGCCGCACGCTAGTCGTAGTGGTTGATGACGGCGCAGGCGGCATGGGATGTCTTGTCGCAGCGTTTATTAGCTGGCAGGTTCTGACACCGCGCGCCAGTCTCCGATGCGACTGGGCGCAACGGCACCTGACAGACGCGTGCTCCGCGTTTCCGCGTCTTGGGAAGACACGGGCCTTGAATACCTTGTACGGGCAAGGTGTGGGGCGCCTTTACGCCCGCTGCCTTCCGCTCGGGAGCAGGCGGCACCGTTCTTCTGGCCACGTGGCGGGTTCGGAGCCCTTCTCTGAGGCGGGAAGGGTCCGGCCTGCGGGGCACGTGGAGCCTCCGGACCTCTCCCCGCGGAGGGGGAGGTCCAGTTTCTGTATGCCACGTGGCGGGCCCGGAGCTCTCCCCTGCGGACAGGGAGGTCCGGCCCCGCTGGACGCGTGGCGTCTTCGGACCTCTCTCCCGCGGAGGGGGAGGTCCGGCTTCTGTATGCCACGTGGCGGGCCCGGAGCTCTCCTCTGAGGAGAGGGAGGTCCGGCCCCGCCGGACGCGTGGCGCCTTCGGAGCTCTCCCTGCGGAGAAGGGCGAGTACCTTAGGCATTTTACCCTGTGCGCGGGGGTACCCCATATCTCAGGTACCGACAGTGGCCCCCGGGCCCATCTCGGGGGAGATAGCGAGCCCGAGGTGGGACCTCCGTCTCTTCCGATCCGCACACTTTCTCTAAGTCCCGAATTGGCCGCTGCCGGAGCACGAACGGCCGCAGGGTCGTGAGAGCGTGCGCTCACTTGATGATTGCTTTTACTGCGGCGGTTCCCAAGACTGCCACTCCTTCACGTTGCGGCGCTTTCTTCGGGAACCGCCGAAGTGCCTTGCCGGCTCATCTTCTTAGGAGACTGACTCCTTGACCCCACCGCTTCAGTTAAGCGGCTTGGGCCCACCCGTCATCGGCACTCGGTCTAGGAACCGAAGCGGTTGCGGGTGCGGGGTATTAGAAGAGTTCCGAATCGCTTGGAACTGCACCGGGAAGCTTTTTAGAGGGGGTCTTACCCACATTGCAGCTTCCCTTCGCACTTCTCTGCGTTTCTTCTCGGACTCTTGTGCTTTTGCTCTCTTGCCTTTGAGTTCTCCCTTGCCATGGCTTCCAACCTGCTGCCAGAGAAGAAGCGCGCTCGATCTCCTCCAGCAACGGCGTCGGTGCCAAGTCGGGATTCTGGGGTGCCTGACACTCCCTCCGGTGGCGACTCGAAGAGGCCCCGGGCTGATGCGCTGGGGGAAGCTTCTGGGGCGTCCCCTGTTCTGCCAGTCCAAGCGACTGCGGAGCGGCTGTCAGAGACGGTAGCGGGCTCTGGAAATCCTACCCCGGCTCGGAAGTCGGGGTTTAGAGCCCGCTGGAGTGTCCACGCTTCCCGGCCTTCCCCGTCTTGCGGAGAATCTGTGCCGATGCGCTCGGAGCCAGGGGCAACTGCCGCGGCCCCCAGGCCAGCGCGGACTTCTCCTGTTCCGGTGTGCCCGGACTCCGCGGCGGCGTCGTCTCTTCCTGCCGAGACGGCCACCGCGGCCCCCCGAGCCAGCACAGGTTGATCCCGCACTAGGCGGACTGGCTTCTTCTCCAGCACCGCCTTCCCCGGCTCGTCCCTCTCCTCAGGTCAAGGAGCCAGAAGCTGAAAAGAGCCCAGCTGGCCTGGCTGCCAGAGCCGCGGAGCCAGCTTCTCCTGATCGGCATCTCGTCTCGGCTGCTGGTGCGTCGGCTCTTCCTGAGGACGAGGTAATGGAGGAGGTCGGGGGGACTGCCCCAGCCTCTGTTGCTCCATTGCCTCTGGCGGACGCCTTCGCGCTTGCCGAGTCGAGCGTCCGGCAGGTCTTGGCTGCGCTAGGGAGCGAGCGGGAGGAGTATACAGTTGAACGGGACCGCCTCCTCATCTGGGGGAACCTTTTGCGGGAGAGGACCGCGAAGGTTAAGAGCGAGCTCGACTCCAGGCGGGAGTTGCTCGACTTCAGGGAAGCGCTCGTCGACCGGATGAAACGGGCTGTTGACCGCATGGACACCTAGTCGCGGCGGATCAACAGGGAGGCCCTGGAGGCACACGCCCGGGCCGAAGAGAGCCTCTCTGCTGCTGTGGAAATACGGTAGCGGTTGGAGCGCTGCGAACTCGCCGTTGAGGAGCGGGAGCATTCCGTGGCAGCTGAGGCAGAGAGGGTCACTGCGCAGCTGGCCGCGGGCGAGGATGACCTCCGAGCTCGGATGGAGGAGCTGGAGATTCTGAAGGCGGACCTTGACTTGAGGGAGGAATAGGTCTCCCATGATCGCCGGGCGGTCTTGGACCAGGAGTTGACTGCCGGCTTCAAGGCCGCTGAGTTGGAGCGGCTAGCGAAGACTCTCCACCTTCGGGAGAGTTCCCTGGCGGCCAAGGAGAAGGAATTCTCCGAGAGGAACCTGGAGGCTCTGCAGGCGGCCCGCCGCGAGGTGGAGGAGCTCTCAGCCTTACGGTCCTCCGAGGCTCTTGCGGTCTCAAGCTTCATGGATCGAGCGGGGTCCGCCCTGATCCCTCTTGGCTTCAGTCCGGTGAGGGCCGCAACTCCCGCATTGAAGGTGGCAGAGGTGATCCCTGCGTTGGAGTCGATCGGCGCCAAGCTGGACAGACTCGACTCGGTGGTCGCCAGTGAGCTTGAAGCCGAGGGCCGCGACTTAGCTTTAGAGGTCGCCTCGCATGTGCTGGCATGCTTCAAGAGCCGCGACCCCTCTTTCTCGCGGGAGCCAGCGAGAGAGGGCCCAGCCGCGTAGCGGGAGGAAGCTGCCAGGGCTGAAGTCGAGGATGTGGCCGCCATTGTAGCCGCAAGGTTCCGGCGAGAGCCGGGAGGTCCTTAGGACTTGTTTCTCCCTTTTTTATCGAGTCTGTAGTCCAGCTCATGGAGCCTTGCTTAATTTGACTCTCCTGGATACTTGTGTCTGTGATGCTTTTCCCCTCCTTCTTGGCTTTGCCTGGCTGAGTCCTTAGCTCCGGAAGGTACTCAGAGGCCATTTCCAATCTCGGAGCTTCGCACAGACACCCTCCCCGGGTCCTAACCGTGTTAGTGGCCCCCGGAGGTCTCCGAACCTCGGCCTATGGGGGGCTCCAAATCTGCCTGCCACGTGGCAGGTCCGGAGCTCCTCCTCAAGAGACGGGAGCCCCGGTCATGTTGGACACGTAGGGCTTTCGGAGCCCTCCCGCTGAGGGGGGAGGTCCGGTTCCTGCCTGCCACGTGGTGAGCCCGGAGCCCTCCTCAAGGAAGGAGAGAGTTCCGGGCCCGCTGGACATGTGGGGCCCCCAGGCCCCGCCCCTACTGGAGGGGCAGGTCCTGGTCCTCCCAGTCCCAGGCCGGAGTATCTGGTAGCTCCTTTCCCCCCGCTTCATGCAGTCCCTGTTGCCGCAACCTGAAGGTCCTGCACACAGGCAGAGGAAACGTAATTCTCCTCGGGGGGGGGGGGGGGGGGGTTCTCCCCTCCCGTCTCCTAGTCTTATCCGTCTTATGGTCCTGACCCGCTATACGGGGCTTGGGCAATTCTGTGCACGAGGCGCCGGAGCTCCGGCTCCCTCCGAGGTCTGGGTACGGCCGTCCGATCCCTAGTACCGGGCCATGCGCTGGGGAAGCAGAGTGCACGCGCTTTGGGTTCATGACCAGGCAAAGCGGACGTACTCCCCTGGACCTCCGGAGAGCAGGATGCGCATGCTTTGGGCTCTGGGCCGGCTAAGCTGGATACGCACCATGGACCCCCCATGCACAATGCTGGCCTTTCCTGGAGGTGACCAACTGGCACCGCAACACCTGACTGGGGGAGGCCCGAGAGACTCACTCGGCCATCGGCAGGTGCCTCAAGCGCAGCCGCCTTCGGGAGGATAGCAAATGCCAACTATGGATGAGCGCAGGAGAGGGGGAGCTAGATGTATGATGAACATACAGAGATAGTGCGATCATAAAAATTAATGCATAATTTAAATGAGCGCATGAGAGGGAGCTAAGTAGAACAGGTCTCTGTATTCGTGCCCATAGGTGGAATTCTGGCTGTACATGGGGGCAATGTTCCGCCTTGTCTACAAGGGAAGCAAGACTCTACGCGCTTAGGGTCGGAACCAGGCTAAACTGGACGTAGTCCTGTACCGTCCCTTGAGACTTAGCTACCCCAAGCTCTGTTCCTAAATTCTATGGGGTCTATTACAGAAGTGAATAACCCTGTCCTACCGATGCTCAGTAAGTAAGACTTACAGTGTTGCTTCATGGCAAGGATTTTTTTGGGAATGGATCCCACTCTCAGTTGAAAGGCATGCGTACCTGGGGCGGCAGCTTTCATGATTCGGAAGGGACCTTCCCTGCTGGGGGAGAGCTTATGGGTCCTTCTTGGAATATAGCATGCCGCTTCACCAGGTTGCCCTCTTGCGGGCCCCCGTCGCGTTTGGTTCTTTGGCGGTAGTGCTTAGAGCATTAGCCGAGACCGTGCGTTGTGGGGTGTTCCCTGCAAGCCGAGTCTTGTCGAAGTTGTTATCTTCACGCTGGATCAGGTCCTGCGTGGCTTCTCTCGGGGGCCCCCGGGAAGTTCTCCCCTTCTGGCTAAGGCCTTCAAGGGGTAGGTGGACCCGGGCTCGTCTTGGAAGACCTAAGGCGTCTTCCCCTTCTGGCAAGGCCTTCAAGGGGTTGAAGGACCTTAGGCGACCCCCGAGAGGTATGTCCGAGGCACGGAGGCGTGCCGTAGCTGGCTAACGCCCTGGCCCGTTACCGTCGGAACTGGAGTCCTCACCGTCATGCACTGTCTTTATGACACGCTGAGGCTCCTGGAACCCCACCTGGTGGGCAGCGGTAACTGGGGCATCGGCCTTCTGTTTGCCATCCCTCTGAGGGTAGGGCGGTGCTTCAGCCCTCTGCTGTCTTCCATTGCGGAAGCGCTCTGCGAGCTTCTGGATCTCCCAGCACTCGGCAGCAGTATGGTTGCAGGGGCCATGCACGGGGCATAGCCCGCCTTGGCCACTGTCTGGGGCCGGTGATTGCCGCTGCCTCTTGTCGGGGCGTGGCCCCCGAGCTCCACTGGCCGTCGCAGCTGCGGCGACGGGGGCCGTGAATGGTGTAAGGGCCTCAGTTTTTGACACCCATTTGCAGTGTTCATCACCACACCACACACCTCATTTGAGCAAGAATGGTGAACACCAATGAAGAGCAAGTAACAATTATCAACATGCTCATTAGGGAACAAACTTACACATTGCAAAAGTGGTATTTCCCACATGTGATATAGATGGGCTGGACATAGGAAAAACTCCTACACTTTGCTAAGGATGTCCATGCCAAGTTTCACCCAAATTCAAAACCTTTTTGAGGTCATCTTGGGTATAGATAGGAAGGGGGCAGTTTGAAAACATATTCAAATTCAAACTGTTTTTATACCATGAATTTGAAAGTGGAAGGCATATTCTTACTCAGCACATTTTTGTGAGCTCACACACCAATTTTCACTCCATTTGGGGTTGATCTTGACATGAGCTAAGGGGGAGAAATTCAAACTTTATTTGAATTTAAAACTGAACTTGTGCTGAAATTCATTCAAACCAAACCTCATTTGAACTTTGATCAATTCAAATGGCTCATGGGGGAATAATTTGAATTGCCAAGGGTAGTATGGGGTTCACTGTTTACAACAGTGATTAGAAATAAATTTCAGAGGTTAAAAGGAAGGGTGGGACCCACATGTCAGCCTCTACTTCAACACAAACCGACTGAGACTTTTCACTCGGGTCGCCGAGCCGCAGCGGTGATCGCCACCGAGGCCAGCCACCGCGCCACCAGCTGCTTGCCCACGCGCGGGCATGAGGCGGTGCAGAGCCTTCTTAAGGCGCCTGCCCCCTCCTCGGCCGAGGTACCGACGTGTTTTCCCGCAAGAACCCAGCACCGGCCGAAAGTTTCCGCAGTTCGGACTTGATCGGAGGACGCCGATCGCAGCTCCCTCCTTCCACTCCAGAGTCCCAGCAAGGTACTAGAGACCTTCCTCCATCCTCCCCATTGCTAGAATTCGGTTGAAACCGATTGATATCGGCTGTGCCGAAAGATCAAACTCGGAACTTGGAACCGCCGCACCTCGGGCTCTCATGGACAGCCCAACCTGGGCGTTGTCACGCCCAAGCCAAGGCACCCTTGGACGCGCGGGTGACCGGTGCTGCTCATCCCCGAGCCACAGCTCGAGTGGTTGCTCACCGGCGGCGAATTTCCACTTTTCCCCTTTCTGTGTGCAGAACGACCTTCGGGTATGATTCTGTTTAATTCGTGCTCTAGAAAGGATTAGAGGGCCTCAGGCCACTCCCACACGAGCTAGACACGGTAACGCACAAGTTGCCTTCACAACTCTGGGCCGGAGAACCTCTGTGCCCGGCGTAATTTAAGGTCTACTAATGGCGGAACGAACGGGGGGTATCGGGCGCATGGTGAGGACCTATTTCGGGCCTTCCCCGAGCTGCCTCGAGCGCATGTCGACCTTCTCTGAGGTCCACTGATGCTCCCCGACCGATTTCCCAAGTAGCTGAGGTACTAGGGGAGTCAGCCGACATGGCCGAAGTCATTCCGATATGGCGGCTCGTCGCCGACCATGCTCCGGCCGTTGTCATGAGCAGCTGACCCTCGGATCCTGTTCCCCAAGTAAAAGTAGGTAGGGGCGGCCAGAATCAAGAAGTTTGGAGCTGTACAGCAGCCGGCGGCGAGCTCTCCGGCGAGGTCCCTCGGCGGCGGGGCGCGGGTGTCGCGAAGTTGAAGAAGGGGGTGGACCCCAGCTGTCAGCGGCCGATATTTTGAATCGGGATCCGGCTGCGGCCGGGATCAGGTGTGCTGGCGCGCAAAATCCTTGTGGGCCGCGGTGTGCCATCGCCTAGGCGTGCCACGCGTGTTCCCTGGGCCCACGCGCGAGTTTAAACTTTTCCCCGATTTTCAGATTTCCTTCAAACTTCAAATCCTTATAACTTTGGCTAGAAAGCTCCAAATTGAGTGAACCAAATTTTTCTGGATTCAGCTCTCTGAGTACTTTCCAGAAAATCAAGTTTCACTTCATGAAATTCCTTAATTCTCCAGAATTAATTCCTTAAATTTTAAACTGTTAGGAATTTTAACTGGAGAATCCTTTGGAGGAAAATCCTGAAATTTTGCTGAGATGTTCACCAAAATATCCTTGAACTACCATAAAAATTTCAGATCCATTTGAGCTCATTTAATCCACCTAATGGTGTGATTAGTGAAACTGTTCCAGAGAAAATAGAAAATATTCAGAAACATTTTCAGAATTTTCTCTGAAATTGTTTAGCTCATATCTTTAGTTAGAGACTTCCAAATTAAGTGAGACCAACTCCATTAGAACCCTCTGAAAATCTAGTTTTCAGAAAGTCATAGTTTGTTTCATGAAAATACTTAGAACACCCTAAAAGCCTTTAATTAAGGTCAAGGACATAATTATTTGTGGAGGGCTCAAATGAGCTTTGCTGCAACTAAAACTTGACCAGGTTTCTGTTTAGGTTGTAACCAAGCCACAGTAAAAGTTTCACAGTCATTAGGTCTGTCTAGCAAAGGTTATAGACTTCACAACTTCAAAGCTAATACAAATGCATTTAAATTGATACATATTGCTCTCATCATGTAGTCGCTAAGGTCGAGGAGGAACCCGAAGTCCTAGACTTCGTTACTCCGGAGGAACAGCTAGCCTACAACCAAGAGCAGCAAGGCAAGCCCCGGTTTGCATTAGCCTTTTACAAATGTTTATTGTTTTGAGCACATCTTTGAATATTGTTCTTTGCATTAAAGTCTTGATTGAAAACCCAACTGCACAGCCAAGAAAACCATGGGTTGGGTTTAGGATTGAAAACCTCGTTAGCCACTGCATTGCTAGGATAGAGTAGGATTCGGTACAAGTCGAGTAGTTGGAACTACTCGCGAGAATAGGATATAGGCACATTGCTCGGGTAGAGATAGCACATGATACACATGGCAAGAAAATGAGACCGAGCGGAGAGTAAGGGCAGCAGGACTTTGGGGCCTGTGTGCTGTAGCTCCGCTTGTGTCGATTGAGGAGCGAGCCGTGTGCGGGCCTGTTGAACAAGCTAGAACAGTACCGAAGACCTACCGGCTATATGGGAACCGGGAAACTGATGTAACTCGGGTAGCCGGGTATTGAGGCATTGCCCGTCGTTCAGAGGGTAGGTTGAGAGCTCGAGGTGTAAATCAGCTGGCGGCACGGAGATGCGCGTGCAGAGACCTCTTGCTCGGGACGATGGGACCGGTTCAATAGTTGGCTAACGGGTGAAAGGTAGTCGCGTACGGCGTCCGTGATGGTTGTTGTAGGCAACATCGAGTACGGGCGTACGTGACGGGTTGTTCGGGTAACCCTGCAGGTGTAAATCGATTATAATCGCCGTCCCTCGCGGTCAGTGAGTACCACTTGTTCACTGTACCGTGACGTAGAAAGAACAGGCTAGTTACATGTTAAAATGTTGCTGATTGAAAGCTGGACATTGATTGTTAATGATATGCTGTAGCTTAAAGCTAATTAAAGTTCTTTTCAACTTTGGGCAAAGTACATGAGAGAAATGCGTTTCTTGTTTGATTGCGGCTCTCTCATGTGCCTTAGCGTAAGGTTCTCCACAACCTGCTGCTAAAACTTGAAAGTAAGGTTCTACTAATTAGGCGAGTCCTTGCAAATGATTTTTACCTCATGCAACCCATTACCCTCATGTAGAAGTTCCATGTTTAGGTGAGACGGGTCAGACTTGCTGAGCCTTCGTGCTCACTGCTTGTGTTTGAAGCTTTTGCAGGGTTCTATGAGGAAGGGACTCCCGAAGAGGAGACGGAACCCCAGGAGGGGAACCCCGTCGAGTGGGAGTTGTGCACGCCGCAGAGTTAGTGTGCGTGTGTGCTAGCAAGGACACGTTTGAGGGCTGAACGTGCACTTGATGCTTAGTCTACGCCCGCGAGTGTAGACTGAACTTATTTTGATGTAAACATGTTCATAAACTTGTTTATGTAATAAAATTTCCGCTTCCGCTTTGTACCTTTGACGTGTGTTATACGGTGCTGTGCAACGCAGCACCCCTCAGCGTGATCCTGGCTCGACAGGACCAGTGGGGTCGTGTCAGCGTGGTATCAGAGCTCGCTTGAGGTTTAACACAGTACAAAGGTCTTCTTTTTCAAAAATCCAGTGAGGAACGAGTTAGTAGCCCGTATAAGGATGTTATTAGTATATAGAAAGTGGCTTATTAACCTATTTGTTATGTCGGAAAATCGTGCATCTTGAGACGTTCATGTCTTGGGGGGTGCACGTAAGCGCTGTCCACCAGTGCGCACAAGCTGAAGGGTGGAGCCCCACGGGTGGCTGGTAACCCGACCCGCTTTGATATCCTCTACGACTCTTAATGTCGTTTGGGGTATTCGAGCAACGTCTGTCCCTGGCGTGCGTGGTGCAACATGGGAGACCCCGTCACCTGGTCTGAAACGTGAACACGCAACTCAAGGCGTGTTTGGCTTGAGAACATCCGGGCGAGTGATGACGGCCGGATGTACCAACTGTATGGATTCCGGGCTCGGTGTGCAGCCGAGTCTGAGGATTGCTTGAGTTTCTGCAGGTAGCCTTACCACGAAACGGTAGACGTGTAGCATCCGTGTGCGAGTGACGAGTAGTGCCACTAAACTAACGAAGCCGGCTAAGTCCGGTATAGGTTTTTCTTTGTGAGGACGTAGTACCGACAAAATCTGGTGACGCATCGACGTCACATCTAACTAAATGAACAACTTCATTTGAAAACTTGAAGGTTTTGATCCCAAGTAGTAAAACTTGATTTAACTCCTTCCCTTATACAGGATATTCAAAGTTAACAAGTTTTCAACTTATAGGATGTTAAGGACAGAGCACTCTGTTTTCAGCTGAATCAAGGCTGAAGTTAATCAGAGGTTAGAGGTTGAGTTCTTTCGAGGTTGGGGTCGTATGATACATTTCTGGAAAGCGTTGGAAGAGCTTTAGGACTTTTTTGTTGAGTTCCAGAGGTGTCTCATCCCTTAACCACTCGAAAAATGCAGTAGAGTTGAAACTGTCCAGAAAACAGGACAGAGTAAAGACTCTCTGTAGACTCTCTGTAAAATTAAGCATAACTTCCTGCTTAAAAATCCAAAAAATAGGAAATGAGGTAGTTCTGGAAATCTTATGAGATGGGTTACAACTTTGTAACAGAAAGTTTTGTCAGATTAGGAACAGAATTAACTGGGATTCTTGGATCAAATCAACTCCGCCTATGTTGTAATGACATAGCCGGTCCCAAGCCCGGGTAAAGGAGGAGGGGGTTGTGATAGGCTTGGCGAGCCAACAACTACACTTAGCCACTCTCATGGAAATGAAACCCAATAGAAATTCGTTGGGGCGTAACCCTCTTAGCGACGCGCCATATCGGAACCCGGGTATGGTGTTAAGTGGGCAAGGGCCGGGTCGCCACCGCCTTAGTGGCGCGCCATATCGGAACCCGGATATGGTGTTAAATGAGCAAGGGCCGGATCGCCATCACCTTAGTGGCGCGCTACATCATCGCCCGGATGTAGTGATAAGTGAGCAAGGGTCTTTGCATCTTACTCGACGGGTGCAAAGCGTAAGGAAGCTAGCCGAGGAACATAGATTTCGGGTGGGTAGTTGGAATGTAGGATCCTTGACGGGGAAGCTACGTGAGTTAGTAGATGTTGCCATTAGGAGACGAGTAAATATCCTTTGTGTACAAGAGACTAGATGGGCGGGTCAAAAGGCGAGAGAAGTCGAGAATACCGGTTTCAAGCTTTGGTATTCTGGTTCGGCTGGGACTAGGAATGGCGTAGGTGTTCTAATAGATAAGAGTCTTAAGGATGGAGTAGTGGATGTTCGAAGACGAGGGGATAGGATCATCTTAATCAAGATAGTAATTGGGGACATTGTCTTGAACGTCATTAGTGCTTATGCCCCACAAGCTGGGCTCAACATGAGTGCTAAGAGGCAATTTTGGGAGGACTTGGAGGATATGGTTAGTAGTGTACCGATAACCGAGAAACTCCTCATAGGGGGAGATCTCAATGGTCATGTGGGTGCAACTAACCTAGGATTTGAAGGAGTACATGGAGGTTTTGGATGCGGCGATAGAAATCAAGAGGGTAAGGACATCCTAGACTTTGCCGTAGCCTATGATCTGTTGATAGCTAACACCCTCTTTAGGAAGAGGCAATCTCACCTAGTGACCTTTAGTAGTGCCCAACACTCTAGCCAGATTGCCTTTGTCCTCACTAGGAGAAAGGATAGACGGGAGTGTCTAGATTGTAAGGTGATCCCGGGGGAGTGTGTTGTGACACAACATAAGCTTGTGGTAGCTGACTTTCGCTTCCATACATGTTCTTTGCGGGACAAAGGTGTCAAAATCACAAGAACAAAGTGGTGGAAGTTGAAGGGAGAATCACAAGAATCCTTTAAAAATAGGGTGATCACAGAAGGACCCTGGGCAGAAAATGGAGATGCGGATAGTATGTGGATGAAGATGGCAACTTGCATTAGGAAGGTAGCTAGTGAGGTATTCGGTGTGACAAAGGGAAAGAAACTTATAGATAAAGACACTTGGTGGTGGAATGAGGATGTACAAAAGGCCATTAAGGAGAAGAAGGAGTGTTACAAGAGTTGGCATAATGATAGAAACGCAAACAACATGCTTAAGTACAAAGAGGCTAAGAAGAATGCAAGGCGGGTTGTGAGTAAGGCAAGAGGACAAACCTATGATAAGTTATATGAGAGACTAGGGACAAAAGAAGGTGAAAAAGACATATACAAGGTAGCAAAAATCCGCGAGAGAAAGATGAGGGATCTCAATCAAGATAAATGCATCAAAGATGAGACTGACCGCATTCTAGCGAAGGATGAAGAGATTAAGAATAGATGGCGTGATTACTTTAATGGGCTATTCAATGATGGGAATGAGAGCACTATGGTTGAGTTGGATGACTCCTTTGATGACTCCAACAGGCGGTTCGTGCGGAGGATACAAGAGTTTGAGGTTAAGGAGGCCTTAAAAAGGATGAAAGGAGGAAAGGCCCTCGGCCCTGACGATGTCCCTATTGAGGTGTGGAGATGTCTTGGGGACGTTGCAATAGTATGGCTCACAAAGCTATTCAACCACATTTTTCGGTCAAACAAGATGCCTGAAGAATGGAGGAAAAGTATATTAGTACCTATCTTCAAAAATAAAGGAGATATTCAAAGTTGTACTAATTATCGAGGTATTAAGCTTATGAGTCATACTATGAAGCTTTGGGAGAGAGTGATTGAACACCGCCTGAGGAAAGTGACCAATGTCACTAAAAACCAGTTTGGTTTTATGCCTGGGAGGTCTACAATGGAGGCGATTTTCTTGCTTCGTTAGCTTATGGAGAGATATAGGGAGCAGAAGAAGGACTTGCATATGGTGTTCATCGACTTGGAGAAGGCGTACGACAAGATACCAAGGTCAGTCATGTGGTGGGCACTAGAGAAACATAAAGTGCCAACAAAGTACATTACCCTTATCAAGGATATGTACAATAATGTTAGGACAAGTGTGCGCGTAAGTGATAGTGAGACTGATGCATTTCCTATCACGGTAGGATTACATCAAGGATCAGCTTTGAGCCCATACATCTTTTCCTTGGTCATGGATGAGGTGTCGAAGGATATACAAGGGGATATCCCTTGGTGCATGCTCTTTGCTGATGATGTAGTGCTGGTAGATGAAACTAGAGATGGTGTTGATAAGAAATTAGAGTTATGGAGACAAACCTTAGAGTCCAAGGGGTTTAGACTTAGTAGGACCAAAACCGAGTATATGAGGTGCGACTTTAGTGGTTTTGGTCATGAAGAGGGAAATGTTAGTCTACAAGGACAAATAGTACCTAGAAGGGACTCTTTCCGATACTTAGGATCAATGTTACAAAGCAATGGCGATATTGATGAGGATGTTTGCCACAGGATCAAGGTAGGGTGGATGAAATGGCGACAAGCCTCTGGAATCCTATGTGATAGGAAAGTCCCACAAAAGCTAAAAGGGAAGTTCTATAGGACGGTGATCAGACCCGCGATGCTCTATGGGGCGGAATGTTGGCCAACTAAACGGCAACATGTCCAACAAATGAGTGTCGCAGAGATGCGCATGCTACGGTGGATGTGTGGGCACACGAGAAGAGACCGAATAAGGAATGAGGCGATTCGTGATAAGGTAGGGGTGGCGCCGATTGAAGAGAAGTTAGTCCAACATCGGCTTAGGTGGTTTGGACATATCCAACGGAGACCTCCAGAAGCACCAGTTAACAGTGGGATTTTAAGAGGTAGAGAAAATATTAGGAGGGGTAGAGGACGACCAAGGTTGACCTGGGAGGAGGCGGTAAAACGAGATTTGAGAGATTGGAATGTATCCAGAGACTTAGCTCATGATAGGACCGCATGGAAAGTAGCAATTCATGTGCCAGAATCGTAGTCTTGTTTTTTTCTTTTTTTCTTTTCTCTTTTTCTTTTCCTTTTTTCTTATTTCTTTTCTCTTTTTCCTTTTCTTTTTTCCTTTTTTTTCTTTTTTTTTCCTTTTTTCCCCTTGTTCTCATATCTCTTCCTCTGTTTTACTTCATTGATATTGGGTTTCATGTCTAGCCGACCCCAACAGGCTTGGGATAAAGGCTTGGTTGTTGTTGTTGTTGTTGTCTTGGATCAAATCAGTACCTAAGGCAGGGAGGTGCTGTCCAATTGTTTCCAGAAATTCTGTTAACTTTGACATCTCATAACATTTGAACCAGGACAGATCTTAGGCCAACCAAATACTTTCTGGAAAGCTATTGAAGTTAACTTTAACTTTGATGTTGAGCTCCAGGACTGGTTTTGCTTTTAACCTGGCCTAAATCAGATTGATATGGAAACTGGTCAGGGCTGTCATGGCAACAGCAGATCAGCAGTCAAATTTGTTTAAAAATTTGAACTATGTTTCTAAGTGTTATGGGTTCACTGACATATCTTATGTTATAACTCAATGGTTTACTGTTCAAATAAATATTTGACATTTCTCAAATATATTTTTACAGATGGCAGCAGATAAACGGTTGGAGAATGGGTGGGTAGTTTCCCACTGCTCTGACCGTAGCGGCTACCCGGAAGCATTGTGGCAAATGCTCCAATATTTCGGGTACAACCAGATGCCGCAATACTTCGCCAAGGAAGAAGGCGAAGAGGGGAACAAGACGTGGACGATCCATGTCGAGGTTCCTGCAGGACCTACGCCACCCGGTTGGGTGCCATTCACCGTCACGGTGAGAGGAAGACAACCGGAAGGGATGTGGCAAGTGGCAGCCCGTGACACTATGTCACGTTTCTGCCAACTACACGTGCAGGCTATGGAGGGCACACCATACGCACTCGTTCCGGTGGAGGGGCGAGCTCAGCATGTGTGGGAAGAAAGGTACCTGGAGGCAACAGACCCGAGTTGCCCAAGGTACAACCCCGCGGAGGCAAACCTCAGCCTCCAAATGAGGGCGGGAAACGCTGTGATGGACAGCCAATCTGTTCATACGGAGCATCTCGCCACCAAGCTCAAGGAGAGCACAAGCCGTGGAGATCATTTCGAGGGTGCTCACAGCGCACTCCGCAATGTGCTCCTTCCGACGATCAAGCGACTGAATGAACAACACAATCAGTTGCGTCGTCTGAAGAAGACAAAGAAGAAGAGCCGTGTTGACATCGCGGCGTTGCAAGAGCTGGTGCAGACCCTAACCCAGCAGAATGAGGACCTTGCTCAAGAGCGGGACGACGCTATTGAGGAAGGACAAGGCTGGGAAGAGGACTACAACCAGGCTATGGACGAGGTGCATGCATTGCAGGACCTCGTGCCCCCGGTATTGGGCGTACCGGTAGTCTTGGGTCTTCCCGCCATGGGAGAACCTGGAATGGGAGAAGAGGTGGTAGACCCCGAGCCACCAGCAGAGGTACCGGAGGAGGACGACCCACAGGAGGTCGAGTTCTACTCCGAGTAGGGGGTTACGGTTGCCAAGTAGGGCAGCTAGGGTAGCGTAACCCAACTTTTGTAATCGGTGACATGTTGTGTAAACAGTAGCACATGTATAGGTAGTGACGACATGAGCACGACTTCTCGGAGATCCGAGAATAATGTATCTTGTATAAAGTTTATGCTTTATCAATATATGTGAATGTTGTGCAAGTTAATCATGCGTCGCTTCAATACCTACTGCTGTTTATGGAATGTTGAGTAAGACATGTGCTAATTGCTGCTGTGTTGAATTTCAGAATGACGCGTACTCGTGCCAACCCTGATGTTGGAGGTACTAGCCAAGGGGGAGAGACCTTCCAACCACCTCCCGAGGACTCCTCGGGACAGCAGCAGCAGCAGCAACAGCAAACACCGCCACCGCCACTACCAACGGTGACATTGGCCGACATTGTCGCGGCAATGGCGGGCTCGCATCAGCAGCACACAGAGTTGCTGCAGACTCTCATCGCCAATACGTCTCGCCCAGAGAGACGTCAAGATCGTGAGGAGCGCCAACAGAGCTCCTACTCCGACTTCCTGGCGACTCATCCCCCTGTATTCTCAAGGGCGGATGAACCACTTGACGCGGACAACTGGCTCCGCGCCATAGAGATGAAATTCGGGCTGCTCCAAATCAGCGAGCAGCGCAAGACTCAGTTCGCGGTCCAGCAGCTCCAAGGATCCGCGAGCGCGTGGTGGGCCAACTTCTGTGCTTCCCAGCCCACCGACCGAGTGATGACCTGGGCGGAGTTCCGGACGGCCTTCAGGGCCTATCATATACCGCCCGGTTTGATGAAGAGGAAGACGCAGGAGTTCCTACACCTGCAACAAGGGAGCCGGAACGCACTGGAATATTCCAGGGCGTTCAACAATCTCGCGCTCTACGCGTCGTATCACGCGGATACAGACGAGAAGCGGCGAGACCATTTTTACCAGGGGCTTAACCCGCTCCTGAAGGACAAGCTGGCGATGTTCAATCGCGGCAGCCTCAACGACATCATTGATGCTGCGATTGTTCAGGAGGACTCCGGCAAGGAGTTGGCGGCGGCAGAGCGAAAGCGAAGCGCGCCGCAGAGCAGCGGAGAAGGAGGCGGTCCTTCTCAGAAGTTTCGGATGGTGAATCGCCCACCATCAGGTCCACGCTGGCAGCCACCACAGCGGTCGATGCCGTTCCGCAGTCGGCCGTACTCTTCACCGGCATTCCGGCCGGCACTGCCAGTACCACCGCGACAACAGCAGCAGCAGCGGGCGATGACGCGTGCGTTTGCACCTCCGCAACGCATGCCGGGCTTTCGTCCCCTGAGTACTCCACCAGCAGCGGCCACATGTTACAAGTGTGGTCGTCCAGGACACTTCGCGAGCAGTTGCCCGGAGAGGCAAGGCGGCGGAGTGGCACCACAGTTTCCGGGGAGGAATCAACCCCGGAACCCTACTAATGCGCGGCGGGCAAACCCCAGGCCCGGCACTGTCCACCAGCTTGCCATTGAGGACGTGCCGGAGGGCGAGCCAATCCTTGCGGGTATGTTCCAACTCCACCAGCATCCCGCTATAGTACTATTTGATTCAGGCGCCACGCATAATTTTATTAGCCAAGCTTTCATTGCTAAACACAGCTTGCCAATACTACCCACCGATAGTCCATATCTAATTTGTTCACCGGGTGGGAAGATTTCAGCAAGCGTAATGGTCTCCAAAGCACCATTATGCTTAGCGGGTAGAGTGTACCCCACATCTCTCATTATCTTAGAGGGACAGAAGGTCGATGTCATCCTAGGGATGTCGTGGTTAAACCGCCACGGCGCTGTTTTAGACACCGTCCTTCGAGTCGTGCACCTAAACTCAGAAGTGCACGGTTCTCACTCATTATTTCTGGACAGTCCAGAAATAAAACTTCCAAGTGTCTATCAAGCCACAACTATCAGATTGGAAGACATTCCAGTGGTCCGAGAGTTCCCTGATGTATTCCCGGACGATTTGCCGGGGATGCCACCCGATAGAGAGGTGGAGTTCAAGATTGAACTCGCACCGGGGACCATGCCAATATCCCGAAGGCCGTACAAGATGGCGCCCAAGGAGTTGGCTGAACTGAAGACTCAGCTCACGGACCTTCTGGAAAAGGGTTTTATTAGGCCGAGCTCCTCCCCATGGGGCTGTTCGGCATTATTTGTCAAAAAGAAGGATGAGACGTTGCGGCTTTGCGTGGACTACCGTCCATTAAATGCCGTAACCATCAAGAACAAGTACCCGTTGCCACGGATTGACATGTTGTTTGATCAGTTGGTCGAAGCAAAGATCTTTTCCAAGATGGATTTAAGATCCGGGTACCATCAGATTAAGATAAGGGCGGAGGACATTCCAAAGACAGCTTTCTCGACAAGGTACGGACTTTATGAGTACCTGGTCATGTCCTTTGGCCTCACCAATGCTCCAGCTCACTTCATGTACTTAATGAACTCGGTGTTTATGCCGGAGCTGGACAAGTTTGTCGTGGTCTTCATCGACAGCATCCTGGTATATTCCAAGTCGGAGGAAGATCACAAGAAACATCTGCGTATAGTCTTGCAACGGCTGCGGGATCACAAGTTATACGCCATATTCAGCAAATGCGAGTTTTGGATATCGCAAGTGCCTTTCCTCGGGCATATCATCTCAGCGGAGGGTATCGCTGTGGACCCGAGCAAGATCACTCAAGTGCTGAATTGGAAATCCCCGAGGACGGTTCATGAGGTACGGAGTTTCCTCGGACTCGCGGGATATTATCGGAGGTTCATTCCGAACTTCTCAAAAATTGCCAAGCCAATGACAGAGCTGCTGAAGAAGGCTACCAAATATGTTTGGAGTCCAGCATGTGAAGCAGCATTCAAGGCTTTAGTCAAGCACCTGACATCAGCACCGGTTTTGGTGCAGCCAGACACAACAAAACCGTTCGATGTGTACTGCGATGCATCCGGCATTGGGCTCGGATGTGTGCTGATGCAAGACCGAAGAATGGTCGCGTATGGATCACGGCAGCTTAGGAACCATGAGCAAAATTATCCAACTCACGACTTGGAGCTCGCTGCCGTGGTACTTGCACTGAAGATGTGGAGGCACTACCTACTCGGTAACCTCGTACATTTATATACCGACCACAAAAGCCTCAAGTACATATTCACTCAGAAGGAGCTGAACATGAGGCAACGAAGATGGTTAGAACTGATAAAGGATTACGAGATAGAGATCCATTATCATCCGGGCAAGGCGAACGTTGTGGCGGACGCGCTAAGCCGCAAGTCACACGTCAATAATCTGACCATCACACCGTTGGAAGAGAGCGAACCACCACTACATGTGATTCCACACGGAGCTCTCTACAACCTAGCTTTGGTCCCCACCATACGTGAAGAGATAGCGGCAGCCCAGAAGAATGACAAGGGCATGTCACATTTGCGGAGACGTGTAGACAGTGGGGAGTTGAAATGTTTCCGGAAGGACGGAGACGGCGTCCTATGGTTCAAGGACCGGATTGTCGTACCCCGAAACCCGGAGCTACGGAAGAAAATCTTTGATGAGGCTCACTTATCAAAATTTTCTATTCACCCCGGCAGCAACAAAATGTATCAAGAACTCAGAAGAAAGTTTTGGTGGACACGGATGAAGCGAGAGACTGCAAAATACGTGTCCGAGTGTGATACTTGTCGAAGGGTGAAGGCAGACCACATGCGGAAACCGGGACTGCTGCAACCACTGGGCATTCCTGCCTGGAAGTGGGAGGACGTGAGCGTGGATTTCGTCGTCGGTTTACCCACCACCTTACAGAAACATGATTCTGTGTGGGTGATCGTCGATCGGCTCACCAAAGTTGCCCATTTCATCCCGGTCAACACCAACTACAACGCCAAGAAGTACGCTGAACTGTACATCTCACGGATCCTATGCTTATACGGCGTACCCGTACCATCATATCGGACCGGGGCACTTTATTTGTGTCCCGTTTTTGGGAGCAGCTGCACACTGCCTTGGGGACGAAGCTGATCCGTAGTTCAGCCTACCACCCGCAGACGGATGGGCAAACCGAGCGGGTAAATCAAATCCTAGAAGACATGCTACGAGCTTGCGCTATCAACCACGGCAAGAATTGGGATGATCACTTGCCGTTAGCCGAGTTCTCGTACAACAATGGGTACCAAGCCAGCATCAAGATGGCGCCCTACGAGGCGCTATACGGAAGAAAATGCCGCACACCATTGAACTGGTGTGAGTCTGGCGAAAGGGTTACCTTCGGGATTGACCTTGTCAACGACGCGGAAGAAAAGGTTCGACTGATTCAAGCGAACCTAAGAGCCGCTCAATCCCGACAGAAACAGTATGCGGACCGGAGAAGGCGCCCATTACAATTCGAAGTTGGAGATCACGTATACCTACGAGTGTCTCCAATGAAGGGCGTAAACAGATTTGGGGTGAGAGGAAAGTTGGCACCCCGATTCATCGGTCCATTCCAGATTACCGAAAGATGTGGATCGGTAGCATACCGGCTGAAATTACCAGAAGCACTTTCCAGTGTGCACGACGTCTTTCACGTTTCCCAGCTGAGGAAGTGTCTCAAGCTATCAACTACCGTTCAGCTGGAAGACATTGAAGAACTGCAACCGGATCTCACCTATCAGGAGGAACCGGTGCAGATTATTGATGAGAAGGTCCGAACCACACGCAACCGTACGTTGTGGTTCTACAAGGTTCTGTGGAGTAACCACTCCATGGACGAAGCGACATGGGAGAGCGAAGAATTCCTTCGCACTAACTACCCCGACTTTCTCACGTCGCATATCCGGTAATTTTCCACCGTCCTCTCTCTCATTTTCACCTTATAATCTCGGGACGAGATTCTTTTAAGGGGGGAGGAATGTAAGGGCCTCAGTTTTTGACACCCATTTGCAGTGTTCATCACCACACCACACACCTCATTTGGGCAAGAATGGTGAACACCAATGAAGAGCAAGTAACAATTATCAACATGCTCATTAGGGAACAAACTTACACATTGCAAAAGTGGTATTTCCCACATGTGATATAGATGGGCTGGACATAGGAAAAACTCCTACACTTTGCTAAGGATGTCCATGCCAAGTTTCACCCAAATTCAAAACCTTTTTGAGGTCATCTTGGGTATAGATAGGAAGGGGGCAGTTTGAAAACATATTCAAATTTAAACTGTTTTTATACCATGAATTTGAAAGTGGAAGGCATATTCTTACTCAGCACATTTTTGTGAGCTCACACACCAATTTTCACTCCATTTGGGGTTGATCTTGACATGAGCTAAGGGGGAGAAATTCAAACTTTATTTGAATTTCAAACTGAACTTGTGCTGAAATTCATTCAAACCAAACCTCATTTGAACTTTGATCAATTCAAATGGCTCATGGGGGAATAATTTGAATTGCCAAGGGTAGTATGGGGTTCACTGTTTACAACAGTGATTAGAAGTAAATTTCAGAGGTTAAAAGGAAGGGTGGGACCCACATGTCAGCCTCTACTTCAACACAAACCGACTGAGACTTTTCACTCGGGTCGCCGAGCCGCAGCGGTGATCGCCACCGAGGCCAGCCACCGCGCCACCAGCTGCTTGCCCACGCGCGGGCATGAGGCGGTGCAGAGCCTTCTTAAGGCGCCTGCCCCCTCCTCGGCCGAGGTACCGACGTGTTTTTCCGCAAGAACCCAGCACCGGCCGAAAGTTTCCGCAGTTCGAACTTGATCGGAGGACGCCGATCGCAGCTCCCTCCTTCCACTCCAGAGTCCCAGCAAGGTACTAGAGACCTTCCTCCATCCTCCCCATTGCTAGAATTCGGTTGAAACCGATTGATATCGGCTGTGCCGAAAGATCAAACTCGGAACTTGGAACCGCCGCACCTCGGGCTCTCGTGGACAGCCCAACCTGGGCGTTGTCACGCCCAAGCCAAGGCACCCTTGGACGCGCGGGTGACCGGTGCTGCTCATCCCCGAGCCACAGCTCGAGTGGTTGCTCACCGGCGGCGAATTTCCACTTTTCCCCTTTCTGTGTGCAGAACGACCTTCGGGTACGATTCTGTTTAATTCGTGCTCTAGAAAGGATTAGAGGGCCTCAGTCCACTCCCACACGAGCTAGACACGGTAACGCACAAGTTGCCTTCACAACTCTGGGCCGGAGAACCTCTGTGCCCGGCGTAATTTAAGGTCTACTAATGGCGGAACGAACGGGGGTTATCGGGCGCACGGTGAGGACCTATTTCGGGCCTTCCCCGAGCTGCCTCGAGCTCATGTCGACCTTATCTGAGGTCCACTGATGCTCCCCGACCGATTTCCCAAGTAGCTGAGGTACTAGGGGAGTCAGCCGACATGGCCGAAGTCATTCCGATATGGCGGCTCGTCGCCGACCATGCTCCGGCCGTTGTCATGAGCAGCTGACCCTCGGATCCTGTTCCCAAGTAAAAGTAGGTAGGGGCGGCCAGAATCAAGAAGTTTGGAGCTGTACAGCAGCCAGCGGCGAGCTCTCCGGCGAGGTCCCTCGGAGGCGGGGCGCGGGTGTCGCGAGGTTGAAGAAGGGGGTGGACCCCAGCTGTCAGCGGCCGATATTTTGAATCGGGATCCGGCTGCGGCCGGGATCGGGTGTGCTGGCGCGCAAAATCCTTGTGGGCCGCGGTGTGCCATCGCCTAGGCGTGCGACGCGTGTTCCCTGGGCCCACGCGCGAGTTTAAACTTTTCCCCGATTTTAAGATTTCCTTCAAACTTCAAATCCTTATAACTTTGCCTAGAAAGCTCCAAATTGAGTGAACCAAATTTTGCTGGATTCAGCTCTCTGAGTACTTTCCAGAAAATCAAGTCTCACTTCATGAAATTCCTTAATTCTCCAGAATTAATTCCTTAAAGTTTAAACTGTTAGGAATTTTAACTGGAGAATCCTTTGGAGGAAAATCCTGAAATTTTGCTGAGATGTTCACCAAAATATCCTTGAACTACCATAAAAATTTCAGATCCATTTGAGCTCATTTAATCCACCTAATGGTGTGATTAGTGAAACTGTTCCAGAGAAAATAGAAAATATTCAGAAACATTTTCAGAATTTTCTCTGAAATTGTTTAGCTCATATCTTTAGTTAGAGACTTCCAAATTAAGTGAGACCAACTCCATTAGAACCCTCTGAAAATCTAGTTTTCAGAAAGTCATAGTTTGTTTCATGAAAATACATAGAACACCCTAAAAGCCTTTAATTAAGGTCAAGGACATAATTATTTGTGGAGGGCTCAAATGAGCTTTGCTGCAACTAAAACTTGACCAGGTTTCTGTTTAGGTTGTAACCAAGCCACAGTAAAAGTTTCACAGTCATTAGGTCTGTCTAGCAAAGGTTATAGACTTCACAACTTCAAAGCTAATACAAATGCATTTAAATTGATACATATTGCTCTCATCATGTAGTCGCTAAGGTCGAGGAGGAACCCGAAGTCCTAGACTTCGTTACTCCGGAGGAACAGCTAGCCTACGACCAAGAGCAGCAAGGCAAGCCCCGGTTTGCATTAGCCTTTTTACAAATGTTTATTGTTTTGAGCACATCTTTGAATATTGTTCTTTGCATTAAAGTCTTGATTGAAAACCCAACTGCACAGCCAAGAAAACCATGGGTTGGGTTTAGGATTGAAAACCTCGTTAGCCACTGCATTGCTAGGATAGAGTAGGATTCGGTACAAGTCGAGTAGTTGGAACTACTCGCGAGAATAGGATATAGGCACATTGCTCGGGTAGAGATAGCACATGATACACATGGCAAGAAAATGAGACCGAGCGGAGAGTAAGGGCAGCAGGACTTTGGGGCCTGTGTGCTGTAGCTCCGCTTGTGTCGATTGAGGACCGAGCCGTGTGCGGGCCTGTTGAACAAGCTAGAACAGTACCGAAGACCTACCGGCTATATGGGAACCGGGAAACTGATGTAACTCGGGTAGCCGGGTATTGAGGCATTGCCCGTCGTTCAGAGGGTAGGTTGAGAGCTCGAGGTGTAAATCGGCTGGCGGCACGGAGATGCGCGTGCAGAGACCTCTTGCTCGGGACGATGGGACCGGTTCAATAGTTGGCTAACGGGTGAAAGGTAGTCGCGTACGGCGTCCGTGATGGTTGTTGTAGGAAACATCGAGTACGGGCGTAGACGGGTTGTTCGGGTAACCCTGCAGGTGTAAATCGATTATAATCGCTGTCCCTCGCGGTCAATGAGTACCACTTGTTCACTGTACCGTGACGTAGAAAGAACAGGCTAGTTACATGTTAAAATGTTGCTGATTGAAAGCTGGACATTGATTGTTAATGATATGCTGTAGCTTAAAGCTAATTAAAGTTCTTTTCAACTTTGGGCAAAGTACATGAGAGAAATGCGTTTCTTGTTTGATTGCGGCTCTCTCATGTGCCTTAGCGTAAGGTTCTCCACAACCTGCTGCTAAAACTTGAAAGTAAGGTTCTACTAATTAGGCGAGTCCTTGCAAATGATTTTTACCTCATGCAACCCATTACCCTCATGTAGAAGTTCCATGTTTAGGTGAGACGGGTCAGACTTGCTGAGCCTTCGTGCTCACTGCTTGTGTTTGAAGCTTTTGCAGGGTTCTATGAGGAAGGGACTCCCGAAGAGGAGACGGAACCCCAGGAGGGGAACCCCGTCGAGTGGGAGTCGTGCACGCCGCAGAGTTAGTGTGCGTGTGTGCTAGCAAGGACAAGTTCGAGGGCTGAACGTGCACTTGATGCTTAGTCTACGCCCGCGAGTGTAGAATGAACTTATTTTGATGTAAACATGTTCATAAACTTGTTTATGTAATAAAATTTCCGCTTCCGCTTTGTACCTTTGACGTGTGTTATACGGTGCTGTGCAACGCAGCACCCCTCAGCGTGATCCTGGCTCGACAGGACCAGTGGGGTCGTGTCAAATGGTGACTTCATCTTGCCACTCCCCCGGTTCTTGATCTTCTTGCCACCCCCATAGGCAGCAGCACCGGACCCGGGCTGTCCTCCTGACTCGGAGGTCGGCAGAGCGTGCCAGTTACGCCCTTCGGCTGCTCTGGCGCACTTGTCCGCCAGGCTGAAGAGCTCCGAGACGTCGCGGACCTCTCTGGTCGCGAGCTTCTCAAGCATTTTCTCGTCCCGGACACCCTGTCGGAACGCCACCACCACAGAGGCGCTTTGGATATGTGGGATGGTGTTGCGCACCTGAGAGAACCGCTGGATGAAAGAGCGCAGCGACTCCCCAGGTTGTTGTTTGACGGCGTGGAGGTCGAGCTCCGTGCCGGGACGGGTGTAGGAGCTTCCGAAGATGGCGACGAACTGCTGGCAGAGCTCCCCCCAGGAGGTTATGGACCCCTGAGGTAGGTTCATGAGCCAAGACCGAGCTGGGCCGGTCAAGGCGACGGGGAAGTAGTTGGCCATGACAGCCTTGTCCCCTCCTGCGGCAAGTACGGCGGTGGAGTAGATCTGGAGGAACTCCGCTGGGTTGACGCTGCCGTCGTACTTCTCGGGCAGGTGCCGGCGGAACTTGCGTGGCCACCTTGCGAAGCGAAGGTGAGGTGCAAGGGACGCACATCCGGCACCTGCTGCCGCAGGTATAGGCGCTGCGAACGCTTGGTTCGCACCTGGCGCTGCGTATCCCGGCATGGGCAAGGCTGCACCATAGACCGGGGCCGCTACTTGCGGCGCATATGGTTGTGGCATATGCTGCGCAGCATATGCCTGAGGCGGGGCTCGCATGGCGAAGGCCTGCCCTTCTGGTTGTGTCGAGGCCGACGACATGCTGTCGCCTGCCTCATGGTTGCGACGCCTTTCTCGACGTCGCTCGAGGTACACCCGGGCGTCCAGCCCCAAGTGGCACCATTCCAGTTCCCTTTGCAGGTCCGTCGACAGGAGCCTGGAGGATCTGGAATCCGCCGTTAGACCGTCAACCGTGGGTGTGCGCGTCAGCGACACAGCCGGTTGCCCTGGGCGCCGTCCTCGCCGAAACCTAGGATTCGCGCCGGCGACGACGAGGCGGTCCACCTCACGGACCCATTGCTGGGTCGCTGAATGGGGCGCATCCCCCGCAGGTGGGTTGCGCAACAGCGCTCTTGCTGCAGCTAGCGCACCTCCATGGTGTACGCTCAGCGCTGCAGAAGACCTCACACTGGTCGGGGCCTGCATAGCCGGAGTCGGTGTTGCCGGAGTCGGCTGCTGGCTACCCGCTTGTGCCGACACACTCCGTCCTGAGTGTGTCGACATGTACTCCCCAGTGGTCACGGTCCGCCGTGAACGCGGGGGAGGAGAGTTTGCCGCTGAAGGAAGCTTGGTCATCTTCGTCGGCGGAAACTCGTCGCGCTAGGGGAAAAGCCCCCTACCTGGCGCGCCAAATGTCGAAGTGTTCGGTTGACACTTCCCCCGGGCCTGCACTGGGCAGCCCGCGGAGGTTCTTTTTTTGGAGGGGCTAGTTCCTAGCGGAGAGCTTGCGCAGATGGACGAGTTAGTGAGAGCTTGACACGGAGAGTTTTACGTGGTTCAGGCCGCCGGAGCGTAAAACCCTACGTCCACGGCGAGCTATGGAGCTCGCTGTATTGCTTGCTGCTCAGGGCCGGGGGCCTGAGCTTGGGGGTGAGCTACCGCTTGAGAGTGTATGGCTAGCGTATGAGTTGCAAAATGCGAACCCTTGCTATCGACGCCTACCCGAGCCTTTTATAGTCCAAGACTCGGGTGGCTTACAAGGGGAGCCGGGACCCGACAGGTGGTTCCGGGAAGATTGTCTATTATCTACCGTATCTGTAGTTACGCCGGTCGCTGCCTCTGGTTGAAGGCTTCTGAGTCTTCATCTTGCCGCCCTGCCCATGCCGCACGCTAGTCGTAGTGGTTGATGACGGCGCAGGCGACATGGGATGTCTTGTCGCAGCGTTTATTAGCTGGCAGGTTCTGACACCGCGCGCCAGTCTCCGATGCGACTGGGCACAACGGCACCTGACAGACGCGTGCTCCGCGTTTCCGCGTCTTGGGAAGACGCGGGCCTTGAATACCTTGTACAGGCAAGGTGTGGGGCGCCTTTACGCCCGCTGCCTACCGCTCGGGAGCAGGCGGCACCGTTCTTCTGGCCACGTGGCGGGTCCGGAGCCCTTCTCTGAGGCGGGAAGGGTCCGGCCTGTGGGGCACGTGGAGCCTCCGGACCTCTCCCCGCGGAGGGGGAGGTCCAGTTTCTGTATGCCACGTGGCGGGCCCGGAGCTCTCCTCTGCGGACAGGGAGGTCCGGCCCCGCTGGACGCGTGGCGTCTTCGGACCTCTCTCCCGCGGAGGGGGAGGTCCGGCTTCTGTATGCCTCGTGGCCGGCCCGGAGCTCTCCTCTGAGGAGAGGGAGGTCCGGCCCCGCCGGACGCGTGGCGCCTTCGGAGCTCTCCCTGCGGAGAAGGGCGAGTACCTTAGGCATTTTACCCTGTGCGCGGGGGTACCCCATATCTCGGGTACCGACACCCACATTCGCCTCCATGGATCTCAGCGAGCAAGTCGCAGCGTTCCCCCTGGGTTATGCACCGCAATAGGACGTGGTTGGTGCCACGCCGGTAGAGATCCCCTTCTACCAGCGCGTACCTCTTAGCCATGCGCACGATCCGTTCAGCGGATACATGTTCATCAGGGAGGATGTTATCTTTCAAGTAGTCCCGGATCTCCATGATCCATGCATTGGGTCTGACTTGAGCTTCTGGATCTTGAGCGCTGGGTTGCACGGAGTCCCCAGTGACGCTTACGATCCTTGGTGGCGTCCATGGCTGCAGGGCCGCCGGGACCATGAGCTTCGAGGTGCTGGTCCAGCCCCCTTCGCCCGGCTCGTCAGGCCGGGCTGTGGGCCGCAGCAATGTCCTCTCAAAGACTCCTTCGGGCATAGGGTGTAAAAGTCCCAAAAATGTGAATGCAAAGAAACGGGTGATTGAACGTCATTGTGTTTCTGGTTCATGAAAAATGGGACTTACAAAAACTTTCTTACATGGGATGGTATACATGAGGTGCAACCACATGGGTTCAAGCATGCCTTTGAAGGTGCTGAACTGAGGTGGAGTTAAACTCGTGTGTAATCATACATGTACATGAGAAAGAACAAAAATAAGGTATTTAGTCTCAAAGGCTCAACTCAAATTGCTGCCAAACTTTTGTATACACATGGAGCCTCATACATTTGAATTGAAGAGGACGTGGTGGCAACTTTCTGATTTGAGGGTGAGCCAAAAGGGGAATGGACTATGATCATGATGAGTTCATGCTGAATTCAAACATGTTAGACAAGGGAATGACTTGAGTTATGTCACATAAAATGATAAACTCAAACATGGACATGTGGGAAGAGCTAAAAATCTTCTTTAACTCTGGTTGAACACATGTTAATTTAGGGAAGAATTTCACTCCCAAAAAGCTAACTCATATGCACATTCTCTATGAGTAGAGGGGACGGAAGTTTAAACCGCATTTTTGAACCCTTGCAGATCATTTATGGTCAGATGGTCCAAAAGCATATATATGAGATGACCATTGCAGTCCTCAGGTATTAAAGAGCTTAAGTTCCAAAATTGGAGAGTGTTTGAGCTCATATGCCAATTGTTCAAAGCCTTGTTTGAGATCACCTCGAATTCAAATTTGAGGGGCATAGCCAAACTGAACTTCTGAGGTTCAGCTTGGGACCAAGATTGATCAAGCATGGGCTAGGAGCAAACCAAAGTGTTTCACCCAAATTCAGATGGGTCATCACCAAAGAGGACTTAAATATCCTGTTTGAATTAAAGGAGTTACTTCAAAGAGAAGAAGCCCCTTTCCAAAAAGGAAATTCAAACTGTTGTTTGAAAATTTGTATTTGCAATGACCAACTCAAAGATCCGAGGGCATATTCAAACTCCCCAGGTTCAAATTGTATAGGGGGCAAATTTGGAGCAAATTTGGAGGTGCTTTGATAGGAATATCCAAGGAACTTGTAAATTTCATCCAAATTTGAGTTTAAACTCAAAACTGAGGAATAACTTATCAAATTGCCAAATGACTTTTGGATTTAAGTTCCTCAGAGCTGAAGTTTACAATGTGCCAAAAATTGGGATATCTAGGAGAGGAGGTGAGTGGGACCCAATTGTCATTGAGGAGAGGGGGAGACTTAGCACATAAGCAACAATCTCTCTGTTCAGACTCAAACCGGATCACTGTTTTCGCTCGAAGGACCGAACGCGCGTCCGCGCGCCACCGAAACCACGCGACCACCAGCTCCCGAGCTGCTTCGACGTCGGTTCCCCTCGCCCTTATCGTCCTCCCACCGAGAGCGCACACCTCACAGCACCGAGCCACGTACGAGCCACGCGCCCTCCTCGCCACAGCGCCGTTTCCGGGAGCTTTTGCCGCCGCCGTGCCCACACGCTTGGGCTTCCATCGTCAACCCTCTCCCCGAGCCGTGGACACCCGGACGAGCTCGAAAGCAACGTCACCCACACTCCCTGAAGCTGTCAAGGCCAGTTCTGAGGGTGCAGCTGGCTGCAATCGCCTCGGCGAGCCGGTTCTTCCCTGGCGGACCAACCTCGGCGACTTGACTTCAAACCAAGCCACTCCGGTGTTTCACGCCCAACAAAGCCACGAAAAAGGTTGGTTACCACCTCTCCTTGCTGTCCACCGAGTTCGGGGTCAGTTCATGGGACCATCTAGCCGGAATTTGAGTTTTACTCACGGCGGTTTCTTCGGGTCGCCGGCTCCAGACCGGGAAATTCTCCCCCAAGGTGTGAGGGCTTCCAGTTGTGTGCTGGTGTCATGATCCTCATCCTCCTACGGACCTCCTCGACCAAACAGCGCCCGATTCCATCAACCCTAGCCGAAGAAAGCCCAGTTTTTACACTGTCGCCGCAAAAACCACCTCGGGCGCACGGTGACAGCATAGCTAGCGGCCTCTCCAAGCAAAATTGAGCACACGTTGATGATCTACACATTCCACTGATGCTGTAGCGCTAATCCTTCGTGCTTTTGGCGAGCTAGAACAGCGGCGCTACGTCGCCGAAGCTCGGTTAAGCCGCCACACCGTCGCGAGCTCGGTTAGGGCCGACGTCGGTGTGGGGAAACCCTCTCCCCGTGATCAGCGCACAAAATTAGGGGCTGACGGCAAGTTTGAGCACGGGAAGTGAACGGAGGCCCGGGTTCCGAAGTTTTCCGGTGAGCTCCGGCGGCGGGGGTTGCGCGGGAGCTGGAGGAAGACGAAGGTGGTCGGTCCCACCCGTCAGCGGCTGAAGTTAAACATACGGGATTCTCTGTGGCCTCGGATCAAACTGTGACAATGCGGGAAATACTCTGTAACCCGTGTGGCTCGTGTTTCAGCGGTCGACACGTGGCCCCGTGGCCCGCAGTCAGAGTTTGAACAATTCGCGGTTTAATTTGAATTCCAGATTTGGTTCAAACTTTGGATCTGCATAACTTTTGCTAGGAAGCTCCAAAATTAGTGATTCAAATTGGGTTGGATTCAGGATGAAGAGCTCTATTCAAATGTACAACCCAATTTGCATGAAAACCAATAGGAAATTATGGAAAATTCTTTAAACTTTTCAGCAAAAGAATTTTAGAGGGAGTTTGGTTCATCCAAAATTCCCCATATTTTGCCAGGATATTCTTTAGGATAATAGGAGACTCCAGTAAAAGTTTCAGCTCATTTGGAGTTTATTTAGTTAGGGTAATTCTGATTTTAAGTTTCTGCATTCAAATAAATACAGAAACATTTTCAGGAAATTTCCAAAACTTGGAAATTTAGTTCTGGCCATTCCTTAGCTCCAAAAATCCTAGGAAAATTCATGCATACTCCCTGAGCTATGTATGAAATTATAGTTCACTTGAATTTGCATGAAAGTGCAAATTTAATCAGAATTAATTCCTTTTTTCCTAAATGCTTAGGGAATTGTTCTGGGTGATCCACTCAGTGAAATGTTCTGAATTTTGGTCCAGAGGACTTTCTTGTGACAAGGAACCCCCAAGAAAATTTCCAGCTCCATTGGAGCCCTGGATCATTATGTCCTGTTCAAGCTCATTAGGTGATGACCACCCAAGTGATGAACCTCACTTCTCACTTGAGGATAGTGCTTAGATACACATCCAAACCACCACCCCCAGTGTCATTTTAAATTCTTAAACAAAGTTCCAGTTTTAAAAACTTGTCTTTAGAATTTGTTAGCAAAAAGTTTTATAATTGAACATGTATGCATATTCCTAACGTGTAGTGGTTAAACGTGGAAAGTGAAGAAGGAGGAGATGAACTTGGATCAAGGAACAAAAAGGGCAGGAGTGAACTTCAATACATCAGAAACTGACTTTCTCTCAACTGACTTTAGTCACCTGCAAAACCAAGGCAAGCCCCGGTTTGCACTTAAGTTATTTTCTAAAGTTTTTTACTTTGTTCACTACTATGGGTCTCAGTATGTATGTGCATTAGGTCAAGGATGTTTTATACCCCACTTGCATAACCAAAAATGAACCCTGAGGTCGAGGGTAGAATTGTGTCATCGATATAGAATAAGGCCATGCTAAATAGACTAGGGCATCCGGTAGAAGACGAGTAGTTGGAAACTACTCGCGAGCTATAGTTCAGAATATCATAAGTGTGGTTGGGATAGGAAGCAAACTAAACTTTACATTTCTAAAGATGAGACTGGGCAGAGGGGTTAGGCTGCGACAAGACGAGGTCTTGGTCGAGTAGCTCTGCCTGTGTCGGTTAAGGACCGATGCGTATGCCGCGTCCAGGAGCAAGTATTGAGTTGTGTACCGGATGCTTACTGATATATGGGAACCAGGAAACCGATGTACCAGGTTCACTGGATTGTAGAGGCATACCACATCGTCTCGTTAGACCTATGAGCCCGAGACGGCGTGACCAGTTCTACAGTTTAGTGTCCTGAGAAAGGTTGCCACATACGACGTAATGAAGGACGCTAGAGTTGGGTCCTCAGAGGCGAGCGTATGTGTCGAGTTATCCGGGTAGTGTTTGATTCGAATCACCGTCCCTCGCGGTTATTGAGTACCGCTTGCTCCCATGTTGTGACGTAGTTAATCAACTTGTGTGGAAACAGTTTGCAAAAAGTATAATTGCTGTTGTGATTATGTTAAGTTGCATGAAAACCATGTTTGAAGTAGAGATAGAGCAAACTAAATTTATTTTTCACCTTGGGACAAGTAACATTGGAATGAAGCGTTTCTTGTTTGATTGTGGAGTTCCAATGTTGCTGGGCGCAAGGTCACTACTATTATGGCTAAAATTTGAAAGTTAAAGATGAACTCGTAGGTGGGTCTTTTCGCAAATGACAGGCTTAGGTCTTAGGTTACTTTCATCTAGAGTTTCATGTCTTAGGAGAGACGGTTAAGTCTTGCTGAGCCTTTGTGCTCACTCTTGCTATATAAGTGGTTTTGCAGGTAAACTTCGACGCTATAATGAAGGTTGTCCGGTGAGATTCGGAAACTTCCGAGTCATGTCACCCTTGGAGAACCTAGCCGCTGCCATGTCTTCGTGTTGCTAGCGAGAGGAGTCCGCGGGTTGGATCTCTTCTCGAGTGCTTCTTAGATATTCATCGTGAGCTGTTTATAGACTTCCGCTGTAGCTATTTTATGTAAATTATTTACAAAGAACAGTTGTAAGCTTCCGCTTTGGTTTATGTAATACTGTGTTCCTTATATGTGTGCTGTTGGGTGCCGCATAACACGGCACCACCCAATGCGATTCCTCGGGCAAGGCGGCACGGCCCCGTGATCGGGATCGGGCCCCCCTCAGCGTGGTATCAGAGCCGCATTGGTAATGGCACACGGAATAAGGATGGTATTACTACAAAATCTTAGGATACGGTGAGGAAACGATATTAGGCCCACATAAGGACTATAGTAGTATAGTTACTTAAAGCGGCATTGCTAACTTACTTGTTATAATTCTGAAATTTTGATTATGCAACGACGCACCTACGTTCTGGTAAGAATGGTAAGGAACGCCACCAAAAGCGGATCAATTTCGGTTAGCTCCCCTGACGAGGAAAGTGGTTCAGGGTTAGATCTCACAGCTTGGTGTGAGATGTTAATATGAAACTCTTGGACTCTTCATGTTCCTGAGTTCATATGAAACGCTGATCCCTAGCGTGCATTAGGCAAGTAAGTGGAGACCCCATCGTGTGGTCAGTAACGCGATAGTGTGTTCGTCTGGAAATAGCCCAGGAGGACATACACAGCGCTTACCATCAGCGTGCCCTGCAGGGCAGTAGGTGGTATCCGTTGGGTTGATAACATTCCCAGCCGTGACGACCCGTTCATGACATACTCGGGTTCCCCGTCGTGCGGTGTTGAAACACGATCACGTACCTTGAGACGTGGCTTAACTCAAGGACGGTCGTAGGACAATGATACGGGCGTTTGTATTTACTTTCAATTATGAAACTGCCTGAAATGAAATAACCTTTGAGTGCACCACTATTGAGTGTCTTTCTGCAGGTACTAACCACGTACGTATCCCGTGTAGTACACGTGTGCGAGAGACCGTCTTAGTGCCACTGATAAAACGGATATGCCGGTATAATCCGGTTTAGGGTTTTCTTTTGGTGAGGCAACGTAGTACCGACATGTTCTTACGGTGCATCGACATCGTACTACACTTAATAACATCTTCCCTATGAAGAAATGATTCATGGAATAACTTGCAACTAAAAATGGAAGTTTGAAACGAGTATTAGCTACTGAACTCTTATTTTGAGCTAAGATTCAAATGAGAGTATAACTAGGTATCAAAGTTTTCAAAAAACAGAGTGCTCTGTTTCTGGCAGGAATTCTTGCTGGACTCTAACAGGGCATAACTCTGAGTAGCTTTACCAAAATATGGTGTATGATGATACAGTTCTGGAAAGATTTTCAAGTGCTCTACAATTTCTTTGTAGACCTCCAGAGCAAAATTACACGTTAAGTTGGTGAAAAGTTCAGTTGAAGGTAAACTGTTTAGAACTAGGACAGTACCAAAAACCTCTCTGGACCTTTCTGTTTTTAAGCCATAACTTCCTGTAGAAAAATCCTTAAGGAGCCTGTAATACACCGTTGGAAAGGTTATGAAATTAGCAACATTGTTGTAGATCAGAGTTTGCTCAGATTCTTATTGTATTTCATATACAACTGTGATAAAGTAGCCATATACAAAGGAGATGCTGACAAATTTTATCCAGGAATTCTGTCAACTTTGAGAAATCATTACTTTTGATCTAGAGATGCTCTGGAAGCATTTGAGTACTCGTGGGAAAGATACTGAAGTTAACTCTAACTTTTGTATTCAACTTGAGTTATGAAAATGCCGATTAAATGGATCAAAATCTGGATGAGGACAGAAGAGTCCGTTCGGTACAGCAAAGAGAACGGGCTAGGCCTATCCCACGAGAGTGATTAAACTCGAGGATTTTCTGGTGGGACTTAAATATCCAATGTGTTTCCGATGAGTTACCGGGCAATGCCAGCTAACAGGACGTCAAGTTCAAGATTGAACTGACGCCGGAAACAACACTGGTTTCACGAAGGCCGTATAAGATGGCACCCAATGAACTAGCGGAGTTGAAGGAGCAACTAAGTGCGCTTATGAGCAACGGTTTTACACAACCAAGCTTATCACCTTAGGGTTGCTCTGCGCTGTTCGTTAAGAAGAACGATGAGACACTAAGATTAAGTGTTGATTTTCGTTCACTCAATGTCGTCACTATAAAGGGCAAGGAGGGTACTCTATGGTTCAGAGACCATATAGTGATACCTCGTAATATGAAGCTCTATACTGCCGGCAATGTCGCACACCACTGAAGTGGTGTGAGTACGGCAGAAGAGTACAGATCGGGGTTGGTTAGTCAACAAAGACAATGTCCGAGTTCGAGCGGTAGAAGCGAACTTGGAGGCTGTGCAATCCCGACAGGAAAGTCACGATGGTCAAAGGCATAGACCATTGCATTTCGACAGAGGAGAACACGTTGTCTTTGCGTGTCTCCGAGGGAAAGGAATTCACCGGTCCAATGTAAAGGGGAGATTATGCTTCCCTAGCCTTAGATCCATTTGCTGTCACGGAAAAGTGTGGACCCGTAGCTTACCGGCTGTAACTACCGGCAAACTTTGTTGGTGTTCACGACATATTTCATATGTCACAGCTATGGAAGTGGCTTAAAGCTACCATTGCCGTCAACACCGAAGAACTTGACTAGTTGAAGCCGGATCGTACCTACACCGAGCGACCGGTTCAGACTATCGATGAGAAGAATCCGGAACACCTGAAATCAGATATTAAGATTTTACCAGAGGGGGTTGAGTAATCATACCACGGAGGAAACAACGTGGAGAGTAAAGATTACCTCCACATGAACTATCCGGAATTTTTATCGTCATACCACTTGGCAGTACCTCTCCTGTCTCATTCTCCTGTTGGAATCTCGGGACGAGATTCTTTTTAAGGGGGGAGGAATGTAAAAGTCCAAAAAATGTGAATGCAAAGAAACGGGTGATTGAACGTCATTGTGTTTCTGGTTCATGAAAAATGGGACTTACAAAAACTTTCTTACATGGGATGGTATACATGAGGTGCAACCACATGGGTTCAAGCATGCCTTTGAAGGTGCTGGACTGAGGTGGAGTTAAACTCGTGTGTAATCATACATGTACATGAGAAAGAACAAAAATAAGGTATTTAGTAACAAAGGCTCAACTCAAATTGCTGCCAAACTTTTGTATACACATGGAGCCTCATACATTTGAATTGAGGAGAACGTGGTGGCAACTTTCTGATTTGTGGGTGAGCCAAAAGGGGAATGGACTATGATCATGATGAGTTCATGCTGAATTCAAACATGTTAGACAAGGGAATGATTTGAGTTATATCACATAAAATGATAAACTCAAACATGGACATGTGGGAAGAGCTAAAAATCTTATTTAACTCTGGTTGAACACATGTTAATTTAGGGAAGAATTTCACTCCCAAAAAGCTAACTCATATGCACATTCTCTATGAGTAGAGGGGAGGGAAGTTTAAACCCCATTTTTGAACCCTTGCAAATCATTCATGGTCAGATGGTCCAAAAGCATATATATGAGATGACCATTGCAGTCCTCAGGTATTAAAGAGCTTAAGTTCCAAAATTGGAGAGTGTTTGAGCTCATATGCCAATTGTTCAAAGCCTTGTTTGAGATCACCTCGAATTCAAATTTGAGGGGCATAGCCAAACTGAACTTGTGAGGTTCAGCTTGGGACCAAAATTGATCAAGCATGGGCTAGGAGCAAACCAAAGTGTTTCACCCAAATTCAGATGGGTCATCACCAAAGAGGACTTAAATATCCAGTTTGAATTAAAGGAGTTACTTCAAAGAGAAGAAGCCCCTTTCCAAAAAGGAAATTCAAACTGTTATTTGAAAATTTGTATTTGCAATGACCAACTCAAAGATCCGAGGGCATATTCAAACTCCCCAGGTTCAAATTGTATAGGGGGCAAATTTGGAGCAAATTTGGAGGTGCTTTGATAGGAATATCCAAGGAACTTGTAAATTTCATCCAAATTTGAGTTTAAACTCAAAACTGAGGAATAACTTATCAAATTGCCAAATGACTTTTGGATTTAAGTTCCTCAGAGCTGAAGTTTACAATGTGCCAAAAATTGGGATATTTAGGAGAGGAGGTGAGTGGGACCCAATTGTCATTGAGGAGAGGGGGAGACTTAGCACATAAGCAACAATCTCTCTGTTCAGACTCAAACCGGATCACTGTTTTCGCTCGAAGGACCGAACGCGCGTGTGCGCGCCACCGAAACCACGCGACCGCCAGCTCCCGAGCTGCTTCGACGTCAGTTCCCCTCGCCCTTATCGTCCTCCCACCGAGAGCGCACACCTCACAGCACCGAGCCACGTACGAGCCACGCGCCCTCCTCGCCACAGCGCCGTTTCTGGGAGCTTTTGCCGCCGCCGCGCCCACACGCTCGTGCTTCCGTCGTCAACCCTCTCCCCGAGCCGTGGACACCCGGACGAGCTCGAAACCAACGTCGCCCACACTCCCTGAAGCTGTCAAGGCCAGTTCTGAGGGTGCAGCTGGCTGCAATCGCCTCGGCGAGCCGGTTCTTCCCCGGCGGACCAACCTCGGCGACTTGACTTCAAACCAAGCCACTCCGGTGTTTCACGCCCAACAAAGCCACGAAAAAGGTTGGTTACCACCTCTCCTTGCTGTCCACCGAGTTTGGGGTCAGTTCATGGGACCATCTAGCCGGAATTTGAGTTTTACTCACGGCGGTTTCTTCGGGTCGCCGGCTCCAGACCGGGAAATTCTCCCCTGAGGTGTGAGGGCTTCCAGTTGTGTGCTGGTGTCATGATCCTCATCCTCCTACGGACCTCCTCGACCAAACAGCGCCCGATTCCATCAACCCTAGCCGAAGAAAGCCCAGTTTTTACACTGTCGACGCAAAAACCACCTCGGGCGCACGGTGACAGCATAGCTAGCGGCCTCTCCAAGCAAAATGGAGCACACGTCGATGATCTACACCTTCCACTGATGCTGTAGCGCTAATCCTTCATGCTTTTGGCGAGCTAGAACAGCGGCGCTACGTCGCCGAAGCTCGGTTAAGCCGCCACACCGTCGCGAGCTCGGTTAGGGCCGACGTCGGTGTGGGGAAACCCTCTCCCCGTGATCAGCGCACGAAATTAGGGGCTGACGGCAAGTTTGAGCACGGGAAGTGAACGGAGGCCCGGGTTCCAAAGTTTTCCGGCGAGCTCCGGCGGCGGGGGTCGCGCGGGATCCGGAGCAAGACGAAGGTGGTCGGTCCCACCCGTCAGAGGCTGAAGTTAAACATACGGGATTCTCTGTGGCCTCGGATCAAACTGTGACAATGCGGGAAATACTCTGTAACCCGTGTGGCTCGTGTTTCAGCGGTCGACACGTGGCCCCGTGGCCCGCATTCAGAGTTTGAACAATTCTCGGTTTAATTTGAATTCCAGATTTGGTTCAAATTTTGGATCTGCATAACTTTTGCTAGGAAGCTCCAAAATTAGTGATTCAAATTGGGTTGGATTCAGGATGAAGAGCTCTATTCAAATGTACAACCCAATTTGCATGAAAACCAATAGGAAATTCTGGAAAATTCTTTAAAGCTTTTCAGCAAAAGAATTTTAGAGGGAGTTTAGTTCATCCAAAATTCCCCAAATTTTGCCAGGATATTCTTTAGGATATTAGGAGACTCCTGTAAAAGTTTCAGTTAGGGTAATTCTGATTTTAATTTTCTGCATTCAAATAAATATAGAAACATTTTCAGGAAATTTCCAAAACTTGGAAATTCAGTTCTGGCCATTCCATAGCTCCAAAAATCCTAGGAAAATTCATGCATACTCCCTGAGCTAGGTATGAAATTATAGTTCACTTGAATTTGCATGAAAGTGCAAATTTAATCAGAATTAATTCCTTTTTGCCTAAATGTTTAGGGAATTGTTCTGGGTGATCCACTCAGTGAAATGTTCTGAATTTTGGTCCAGAGGACTTTCTTGTGACAAGGAACCCCCAAGAAAATTTCCAGCTCCATTGGAGCCCTGGATCATTATGTCCTGTTCAACCTCATTAGGTGATCACCACCCAAGTGATGAACCTCACTTCTCACTTGAGGATAGTGCTTAGACACACATCCAAACCACCACCCCCAGTGTCATTTTAAATTCTTAAACAAAGTTCCAGTTTTAAAAACTTGTCTTTAGCATTTGTTAGCAAAAAGTTTTATAATTGAACATGTATGCATATTCCTAACGTGTAGTGGTTAAACGTGGAAAGTGAAGAAGGAGGAGGTGAACTTGGATCAAGGAACAAAAAGGGCAGGAGTGAACTTCAATACATCAGAAACTGACTTTCTCTCAACTGACTTTAGTCACCTGCAAAACCAAGGCAAGCCCCGGTTTGCACTTAAGTTATTTTCTAAAGTTTTTACTTTGTTCACTACTATGGGTCTCAGTTTGTATGTGCATTAGGTCAAGGATGTTTCATACCCCACTTGCATAACCAAAAATGAACCCTGAGGTCGAGGGTAGAATTGTGTCATCGATTTAGAATAAGGCCATGCTAAATAGACTAGGGCATCCGGTAGAAGACGAGTAGTTGGAAACTAGTCGCGAGCTATAGTTCAGAATATCATAAGTGTGGTTGGGATAGGAAGCAAACTAAACTTTACATTTCTAAAGATGAGACCGGGCAGAGGGGTTAGGCTGCGACAAGATGAGGTCTTGGTCGAGTAGCTCTGGCTGTGTCGGTTAAGGACCGATGCGTATGCCGCGTCCAGGAGCAAGTATTGAGTTGTGTACCGGATGCTTACTGATATATGGGAACCAGGAAACCGATGTACCAGGTTCACTGGATTGTATAGGCATACCAGCTGCGGAGGGGGCCTCAGGAGCACCCTTGATGACACTGGCTTTTGCGCCGGTGATGAGGGAACTTCAGGGGAAGGAAACCGCCGATGCACCAAGGAGGATCCCAGGCGGCAGAGTCTCCAAGAAGACCGTTGAAGCTGGGAGGGGGCCTCAGGAGCACCCTTGATGACACCGGCCTTTGCGCTGGTGATGAGGGAAGCGATTTCTTCGCTCGGGTCGTGGAGCGGGAGAGCGCCGCCAGGGCTGAAACCTGGTGACGCGGCCGTTCTTGCAACTTCTAGACTCTGGTCGTGTCAAGGGAATCTTGGGGCTTGTTCCTTTCTTTTTCATCGAGTTTGTAGCCCAGCTCATGGAGCCATGAATACATGAACTCTTATGACCCTTCGTGCCTGCGATGTTTTCCATCTTCTTCCTGGTTTTGCCTGACCGAGCCCTTAGCTCCGCAAGGTGCTCAGAGGCCTTCACCAATCTCGACGTTCTGCTCCGGCACCTTCCCTGGGTCCTCATTATATTAAGGGCCCCGGAGGTCCTCGGGCCCCGCCTCATGAGGAGGGGGAGGCCCGGATCAGCCAGCCACGTGGCGGATCCGGAGCTCTCCTCTGAGGAGAGGGAGGTCCGGAGCCGCGGTACACGTTGGGTCTCCGGGCCCTTCCCCTTAGAGGAGGGGAGGTCCAGCCCTGCTGGAGCCGTGGATCCTTCGGTCTTGCCTTGGAGTTCCGGTCTCGCATGATTCTGTAGTGGCCCCCTGGCAGGGGCGTCCCATTGGTCAGGCGCTCCTACCACATTCCTGTAGGGATCCGAGGCCAAGAGGTCCTGCACACAAGTAGGGAAAAAGTAATTCTCCTTGGGAGCTCCCCCTTTCTTATCTCATAGTCTTATTCGACTTATGGTCCCTAACCATATGCTCGGTGCTTGGGGACAGTAGTACGCGAAGCGTTCGGGGGCTCAGGGCCCCCCTCGACTATCGGCAGGTACCCCTGATGCAACCGCCTCTGGTAGGGCAGCGAATGCCGACTAGTGGTGAGAATGAGAAGGGGGAGCTGAGCACATGGCAGCCATGCACCGCAAGGGTAGTCATAAAAAACTTAGTACACAATTTAAATGAGTACGAGGAAAGAGCAAAGTAGAACAGGTTTCTTTTCGTATAACTTTCCACAGGAGGAAGGCAGGCTAAACATGGAGGCCACGACCCGCCCCATTAAGAGGGGAAGCAAGACTCTACGCGCTTGGAGTCAGAACCAGGCAAAGCTGAACGTAGTCCTGTACCGTCCCCTGGGGCTTAGCTGCTCCGAGCGCTGTTCCTGGACTCTATGGAGTTTATTATGGAAAGAAATTACTGTCCTATCTTTGCTCTAGGGGTAGAACTTACGGAAGTGTTCTATGTTCCAAGGGTTTGGGAGCAGGTCCCCATCCTCGGTGGAAAGGCGCACACACCCGGGGCGGCATACTTTCGCGACTCGGAAGGGACCTTCCAACCTAGGAGAGAGTTTGTGGGCCCCTTCACGATAAAGTATGCGCCGCAACACCAGGTCACCTTCCTGCAGCTCCCGGGCACGCACAGATCTCTGGTGGTAGCGCCGAAGCGCTTGTCTGTACCGCACGTTACGGAGTGCTGCATGTAATCGGACCTCGTCGACGAGGTCGATTTCTCCACGCCGGAGGTTGTCCTGTGCGGCTTCGTCGTAAGCCCGGACACGGTGAGACTTCATGGTGATTTCCGGGGGAAGTACAGCTTCGGCCCCATACACCATGAAGAAGGGTGTCTCTCCGGTGGCCCAGCTCTGGGATGTCCGGTTAGCCCATAGTGTGCTCGGAAGCTCATCTACCCATTTGGCACCATGTTTCTTCAGACTGGCGAAGGTGCGAGTCTTAAGGCCCCGGAGAATCTCCGCGTTGGCCCTCTCAACTTGCCCATTGCTCTTCGGGTGGGCGACAGAGGCATAGCACACCTGAATGCCGAGGTCCTCGCAGTAGTCTTGGAATGATGCGCTGGTGAACTGGGTCCAGTTGTCGGTGATGATTCTGTTCGGGACCCCGAACCGGCAGACAATAGACTTGATGAACTTTACTGCGGATTGTTTGTTGATGGTGACAACTGGTGTAGCTTCAAGCCACTTGGTAAACTTGTCGATGGCGACATAGAGGTATCGGAATCCCCCGACGATTCTGGGAAATGGTCCCAAGATGTCCAGCCCCCATACGGCAAATGGCCACGAGGGCGGGATCATCTGTACCGCCTGAGCCGGTGTATGGATCTGCTTGGCGTGGAACTGGCACGCCTTGCAGCTCTCGACCAGCTTGACGGCATCCTGGAGTGCTGTCAGCCAGTAGAAGCCATGCCGGAAGGCTTTACCGACAAGCGTGCGTGAGGAAGAGTGACTTCCACATTCGCCTCCATGGATCTCAGCGAGCAAGTCGCAGCCTTCCCCTTGGGTTATGCACCGCAATAGGATGTGGTTGGCGCCACGCCGGTAGAGATCCCCCTCTACCAGCGCGTATCTCTTAGCCATACGCACAATCCGTTCAGCGGTTGCATGTTCATCAGGGAGGATGTTGTCCTTCGAGTAGTCCCGGATCTCCGTGATCCATGCATCGGGTCTGACTTGAGCTTCTGGATCTTGAGCGCTGGGTTGCACGGAGTTCCCAGTGACGCTTACGATCCTTGGCAGCATCCATGGCTGTAGGGCCGCCGGGACCGCCAGCTTCGAGGTGCTGGTCAAGCCCCCTTTGCCCGGCTCGGCGGGCCGGGCTGTAGGCCGCAGCAGCGTCCTCTCGAAAACTCCTTCGGGTGCAGGGGCTCCGGTGGAAGCCTTCGTTGAAAGGTTATCAGCTGCGGCATTGCCAGTGCGCGTTACGTGGTGCAGGTCCAAGGCGAGGAATTCTTTCTCCAACATCTGCACGTGAAGCAGATACGCAGCTAGCTGTGGGTCATTGCAGGAGCATTCGCCCTTGACTTGCTTGATGGCCAGCTGGGAGTCGCCCTGTGCCAACAACTGGCGAGCGCCTAAAGACAGGGCTGTCTGCAGGCCAAAGATGAGTGCTTCATACTCTGCCATGTTGTTGGTTGCCTTGAAATTGAGACGCACCATGTACCCAAACTGTTCCCCCGATGGCATGAGGAGCAGTACGCCGGCACCGGCCCCTGCTTTCGTGAGGAGCCGTCGAAGAAAAAGTGTCCAGTGGGGTTCGGTGAAGACCGGAGCTTGGTGCTCTGGTTCTTCGCCTTCATGGCCCCCTGGGTCAGTCTTTGTTGGTGTCCACTCCGCCACAAAGTCAGCCAGTGCTTGGCTCTTGACTGCATGGCGTGGGAGGAAGTCCAGCTCAAACTCCGCCAGCTCCGCCACCCATTTAGCAACGTTGCCAGTCGCATGGGGGCTGTGAAGGATTGTCTTCAGCGGATACGAGGTGACTACCGAGACCCGGTGGGCCTGGAAGTAATGGCGGAGCTTTCTGGAGGCCACAAGCACCGCATACAGCAGCTTGTGGACTTCTAGGTACCTTGTCTTGGCATCATGAAGTACTTCGCTGATGTAGTAGACAGGCCTCTGGATGGTTTGAACCCTCTCTCTTAGGCCTGGGAGGTCCTCGTCCATTGGCCCTGGCCCGCTGGAGGTGAGTGGACCCACGGGGGCCTCCGGGAGCTGGGACCCGGAGGCCCTTAAGCTATCTTGATTATCCGGGAGCTCCGGGGGGTCTTGAGGGACCTCCGGGAGGTCCCATTTGGCCCCCGGGGGGTCCCGCAGGACCCCCGGGGGTCTATCTTGGGGGTCCGGGAGACCGCCCTGGACCTCCGGGAGGCCGACCTGGACCTCCGGGAGGTTGCCTTGGAGGTCCGGGAGACCGTCTTGGTCCTGCGGGGCATCCTGGCGTCTGTCTTCTGCTACCGGAGCAGGTTGTGAAGATGAGGGGTCTGGCCGCTCTGCGACGAGGACCATACTCACTACTTCAGTTGTCGCCACGATGTAGAGCAGCAGATGCTCTCCGGGCTCAGGGGCTACCATGATAGGTAGGGTCGTCAGGAGTCGCTTCAACTCCTGGAAAGCCTCTTCTGCTTTGTCAGTCTAGGCAAAAGGGCCTGACTTGCGCAGGAGCTTAAAGAAAGGGAGTGCCCGCTCTGCTAGCCTCGGTATAAACTGACACAGCGCGGCTAGACATCCCGTGAGTTTCTGGACATCCTTGACGCGGGCAGGGGGCCGCATCAAGTCGATGGCCTTGATCTTCTCTGGGTTGGCCTCAATCCCTCGGTGCGAGACCAGGAATCCTAAGAGCTTCCCAGAGGACACACCGAACACACATTTATCGGAGTTCAGCTTGGTGCGCGTAGAGTGCAACTTGTCAAAGACTAAGTCTAGGTTATCTAACAAAGATGAACCCTGCTCGACCTTGACAACTATGTCATCGACGTACACCTCAACTAGGTCTCTTATTAACTCCCCAAAGGTTTTGTGCATTGCCCGCACAAAGGTGGGGAGTGCATTCTTTAGGCCGTAAGGCATAGACACATAGCAATAAAGGCCGTCTACTGTGATGAAGGAGGTGTGCTCCTCATCCTCCCTAGACATGGGGATCTGATGGAAACCCGAGTAGGCGTCTAGGAAGCACAGCATATCACAGCCTGACATTGAGTCTACTATTTGATCTATTCTAGGGAGAGGGAATGGATCTTTGGGACATGTCTTGTTGAGACTGGTGTAGTCGATGCACATCCGGAGCTTCCCGCCAGCCTTCGGGACAACGACGGGGTTCGCCAACCACCGGGGTGGTGGACCTCCCAATTGAAGCCAGCGTCCAGCAGCTTCTTGACTTCTTCACGAATGAAGTTTTGCCGCTCGATGGACTGCTTGCGGGGCTTCTGTTGAACCGGCCGGGCGTCGTGGAAGACTTTTAAGTGGTGCTCGATCACCTCCCTGGGGATCCCCGGCATCTGTGACAGCTGCCATGCAAACACGTCGACGTTGTGCCGGAGGAAGGTGACGAGCGCGCCTTCCAATTTGCTATCCAGGCCCCCGGCTACCCGGGTGGTCTGGGTGGCTTCGGTGCCGACTCGGACGACCTTTAAGGGGACGCCGCCCTCGTCGAGAGGTTGCACCCGGGGTGCTGTGGTGGAGGCACGGTGGCGTGCGCTCGGGCGGAGCTGGTCCGGCTCTGCACTGCCGGGGGCTGATGCCCCAGCTGTTGTGAGCGCTTGAAGTTTCTCTAAGGCCAACACTGCAGCAGTGCGGTCTCCACGAATCCTGAGGACGCCCGTCGGTGTTGGCATCTTCAGGACGAGGTAGCCGTAGTGGGCTACTGCCATGAACCGGTACAGGGCTGGCCTGCCGATTATGGCGTTGAAGGGGAGGTCTATCTCCGCTACGTCGAACAGAATGTACTCTGTCCGATAGCTGTCCGGAGCCCCGAAGGTCACCGGGAGGCTAATGTTGCCGTAGGGAATGACTTGTCCCGGCCCTACCCCTGAGAACGGGCTCGATGGGGTGAGCTTGGCCATCGGGATCTGCAGCTTCTGGAAAGCTGCACGGCTGATGAGGTTCAGCCCAGCTCCACCATCTACCAAAACGTGGTACATTCTCACGTTGGCGATGGTAGGAGCTACCAAGAGCGGTAGTTGGCTGGCCCCAGCCATGTTCCTGGGGCAGTCGGTGGCGTCAAAGCTGATGGGGGTCCCCATCCACTTAAGGTGCGTTGCGGCACTTGGGAGCGGCGCCACCGACGCTACTGCTCGGCGCAGAGTCTTGACTTCGCTTTGGGACGAGGGGTTGGCGGACCCGCCGTATATGACGTAGAGCTTCTTTCGACGCTCATCGTCGCTGGAGGTGGAGTCCTCATGATTGCGTGCCGCATTCACGGCGCGCTGAGTCTCCTGGGTCTCCTCTGGGTGGTTGATGCTGTCTGGGACATCCGCCCTCTGTTTGCCCTCCTTTGGACGGAAGGGTGGGGCATCAGCCCGCTGCTGCTTCCCCTTGCGGAAGCGCTCTGCGAGCTTTTGGATCTCCCGGCACTCGGCAGTAGTGTGGCGACAGCTGCCGTGCACGAGGCACATATTGTCTTGATCACCTTCTGGGATTGGTGATCTTCGCTGCCTCTTGTCGGGGCGCGGCCCCCGAGCCCCACTGAGCGTCGCTGCAGTGATGACTGGAGCTGCGGTCGGTGATTCTATCTTGCCTCTGCCTCGGTTCTTGGCCTTCCTGCTGCTTCCACAGGAAGTAGGACCAGATCCGGGCAGTCCTCCTGACTCGGAGGACGGCAGTGAGTGCCAGTTTCGCCCTTCGGCTGCCCTGGCGCACTTGTCTGCCAGGCTGAAGAGCTCTGAGACATCGCGGACCTCCCTGGTCACGAGCTTCTCGAGCATCTTCTTGTCCCGGACGCCTTGCCGGAACGCCACCACCACAGAAGCATTTTGAATGTGTGGGATGGTGTTCCGCACCTGGGAGAACCGCTGGATTAAAGAGCACAGCGACTCCCCAGGTTGTTGCTGGATGGCGTGGAGGTCGAGCTCCGTGCCAGGCCGGGTGTAGGAACTGCCGAAGTTGGTGATGAACTGCCGGCAAAGCTCTCCCCAGGAAGTTACGGAACCCTGGGGGAGGTTTATGAGCCAAGACCGGGCTGGACCAGTCAAGGCGACAGGGAAGTAATTGGCCATGACGGCTTCATTCCCTCCTGCGGCAAGTACGGCGGTGGAGTAGATCTGGAGGAACTCCGCCGGGTTGACGCTGCCGTCGTACTTCTCGGGCAGGTACGGCCGAAACTTGCGCGGCCACTTCGCGAAGCGAAGGTGGGGCGCGAGGGCCGCACACCCTGCTTCTGTCGCCGCAGGTTCTGGTGCCGCAAACGCTCGGTTCGCACTGGGCACAGTGTACCCCGGTACGGGCAAGGCTGCACCATAGGCCGAGGGCGCCATCTGCAGGACATATGACTGTGGCATATTCTGCACGGCGCAGGCCTGGGGCAGAGATCGCGTGGCGAACGTCTGCTCTTCAGGATGGGTCGAGGCCGACGTCATTCTGTTGTCAGCCTCTTGGTAGCGACGCCTTTCTCGGCGTTGCTCGAGGTATACCCGGGCATCATGACCCAAGCGACACCGCTCCAGCTCTGTCCTCAGATCCGTCGATTGGAGCCTGGTAGAGCTGGAATCTGCCGTCTGTTCGTCAACCATTGGCGTGCGCATCAGCAACACGGCCGGTTGGCCAGAGTGTCGTCCCCGCCGAAGTCGAGGGTTTGCGGCGGCGACGACAAGACGGTCTACCTCGCGAATCCACTGCTGGGTCGCTGCCTGAGGCGCGTCCCCAGCGGGCGGATTGTGCAGTAGCGCTCTTGCTGCAGCTAGCGCACCCCCACCGGGTGAGCCCAGCGCTACTGAAGACCTGACGCTGGTTGGAGCCTGCATTGCCGGGGTCGGCGCTGCCAGAGCCGGTTGCTGGCTCCCAGCTTATACCGACACACTCCGTCCCGAGTGTGTTGACATGTACTACCCCCTGGTCGCGGTTCGCTGCGGAGGCGGGGGAGGTGAGTTTGCCGCTGAAGGGAGCTTGGTCATCTTCGTCAGCAGAAACTCGTCGCGCAAGGGGAAAAGCCCCCTACCTGGCGCGCCAAATGTCGAAGTGTTCGGTCGACACTTCCCCCGGGCCTGCACTGGGCAGCCCGCGGAGGTTCTTTTTTTGGTGGGGCTAGTCCCTTGCGGAGTGCTTGCGCGGATGGACGAGTTAGCAAGAGCTTGACACTGTGAGTTTTACGTGGTTCAGGCCGCCGGAGCGTAAAACCCTACATCCTGGCGAGCTATGGAGCTCGCTGTATTGCTTGCTGCTCAGGCCGGAGTCCCGAGCTTGGGGGTGAGTTACAGCTTGGGTGTGAATGGCTAGCGTATGAGTTGCAGAGGTGCGAACCCTTGCTATCGTCGCCTACCCGAGCCTTTTATAGTCCAAGACTGGGGTGGCTTACAAGGGAGGCCCGGGACCCGACAGGTGGTCCCTGGGAGATTGACTGTTATCTACCGTATCTGCAGTTACGCCGGTAGTTGTCTCTGGCGAAGGCTTCCGAGTCCCTGTCTTGCCGCCCTGCCCATGCCGCACGCTAGTCGTAGTGGTTGACGACGGCGCAGGCGGCATGGGATGTCTTGTCGCGGTGTTTATTGGCTGGCAGGTTCTAACACTGCGCGCCAGTCTGTGATGCGACTGGGTGCAACGGCACCTGACAGAGGCGTGCTCCGCGTCTCCGCGTCTTGGGAAGATGTGGGCCTTGAATACCTTGTACGTGCAAGGTATGGGGCGTCTTTACGCCCGCTGCCTATCGCTCAGGGGCAGGCAGCGCTGTTCTGCTGGCCACGTGGCGGGCCCGGAGCCCTTCTCAGAGTAGAGGAGGGTCCGGCCCCGCGGGGCACGTGGAGCCTTCGGACCTCTCCCCGCGGAGGGGGAGGTTCGGCTTCTGTCGGCCACGTGGCGGGTCCGGAGCTTCTCTCTGAGGAGAGGGAGGTCCGGCCCCGCCAGATACGTGGCACCTTCGGACCTCTCTCCCGCGGAGGGGGAGGTCCGGCCTTTGTATGCCACGTGGCGGGCCCGGAGCTCTCTTCTGAGGGGAGGGAGGTCCGGCCCCACCGGACGCGTGGCGCCTTCGGAGCTCTCCCTGCGGAGAAGGGCGAGTTCCTTAGGCATTTTCCCCTGTGCGCGGGGGTACCCCATATCGCAGGTACCGACAGAAGTAGTGGCGGAGCTTCCTGGACACCACGAGCATTGCATACAGCAGCTTGTGGACCTCCAGGTACCTTGTCTTGGCGTCATGGAGGACTTCGCTGATGTAGTAGACAGGCCTCTGGATGGTCCGGACCCTCCCTCCCAGGCCAGAAATGTCTTCATCCATTGGCTCAGGCCCGGGTCCAGGGGGGCTTCCGGGAGCTGGGACTCGAAGGCTCCTAAGCCGCCTTGGACCTCCGAAAGGTCCCGCTGGTTTTTCGGGAGCTTCGGGAGGTCCCGTTGGGCCTCCGGGAGGTCCCGTTGGACCTCCGGGAGGTTGTCGTGGAGGTCCGAGGGTCCGTCTTGGACCTCCAGGAGATTGTCTTGGAGGTCCGGGAGGCCGTCTTGGACCTCCAGGGTTTCCTGGTGCCTGTCTCCTACTACCGGAGCAGGCTGTGGTGACGAGAGGTCCGGCCGCTCTGCAACGAGGACCATACTCACCACTTCAGTTGTCGCCGCGATGTAGAGCAACAGATGCTCTTTGGGCTCTGGGGCTACCATGATGGGTAGGGTCGTCAGGAGTTGCTTCAACTTCTGGAAAGCTTCCTCTGCTTCGTCAGTCCAAGCAAATGGACCGGATTTGTGCAGGAGCTTAAAGAAGGGGAGCGCTCGCTCTGCTAACCTCGGTATAAACCGACTCAGCGCGGCTAGGCATCCCGTGAGTTTCTGGACTTCTTTGATGAGGGAGGGAGGCCACATCAAGTCGATGGCCTTGATCTTCTCTGGGTTGGCCTCAATTGCTCTGTGTGAGACCAGGAATCCTAAGAGTTTTCCAGAGGATACGCCGAACACACACACTTGTCGGGGTTCGGCTTGGAGCACGTGGAGCGCAGTTTGTCAAAGACTAAGGCCAGGTTATCTAGCAAGGATGAACTCTGCCTGACCTTGACAACGATGTCATCGATATACACCTCAACTAAGTATCTTATTAACTCTCCAAAGGTTTTGTGCATTGCACGTACAAAAGAGGGAAGAGCATTCTTTAGGCCATAAGGCATAGAGACATAACAGTACAGGCCGTCTACTGTGATGAAAGAGGTGTGCTCCTCATCTTTTCTAGACATAGGGATCTGATGGTGTAAGGGTCTCAGTTTTTGACACCCATTTGCAGTGTTCATCACCACACCACACACCTCATTTGAGCAAGAATGATGAACACAAATGAAGAGCAAGTAACAATTATCAACATGCTCATTAGAGAACAAACTCACACAATGCAAAAGTGGTATTTCCCACATGTGATATAGATGGGCTGGACATATGAAAACTCCTACACTTTGCTAAGGACGTCCATGCCAAGTTCCACCCAAATTCAAAACCTTTTTGAGGTCATTTTGGGTATAGATAGGAGGAGGGCAGTTTGAAACCATATTCAAATTCAAACTGTTTTCACCCACTGAATTTAAAAGTGGAAGGCATATTCTCACTCAGCACATTTTTGTGAGCTCCCACACCAATTTTCACTCCATTTGGAGTTGATCTTGACATGAGCTAAGGGGGAGAAATTCAAACTTTATTTGAATTTCAAACTGAACTTGTGCTGAAATTCATTCAAACCAAACCTCATTTGAACTTTGATCAATTCAAATGGCTCTTGGGTGAATAATTTGAATTGCCAAGGGTAGTATAGGGTTCACTGTTTACCACAGCTGTTAGGAGTAAATTTCAGAGGTTAAAAGGAGTGGTGGGACCCACATGTCAGCCTCTGCCTCAATACAAACCGACTGAAACACAGTTCAGTCGGTTCCCGGCTGCTGTGTGCGCGCGCCACCGAAGGGGGGCAGCCGGCGCCAGCTCCTGCTGCGCGCCCCAAGCCGGAGACCAGCCGCCGGGCTATTTATTCCCTCCCCGGCGTGCTCTGATCACTCATTCCCCGAGCTGCCGGCATACTCGGCCGTTTTTCCACTGCCATCACCGCCGCTCGAGCCCCCGCTTGATCAAGCCGATCGCTCGCGAGCACAGCCTCCTCGAAAGCAAAACGGCACCAAGGGATCGAGAGCAACCTCCCACACTCCGTGCTGGCCAGTGAGCAAGCTTCCTCGAGCTGTACGAGCCATTTCTCCGGCGAGCCGAACATCGCCGCCGATCGGGCTCCCGTGGACAGCACGGCACAGCCGTTGTCACGTCCTCTTCACTACACAAGAAAGGTGCGTGATTGTATGTAGATGGAGTAGCCGAAAGCCGTTTGGCGATTGATCAACCCTCGGCCGAGAATTTCCAAATTTACTCTTGATCAGTTCATAAGAACCGAGCTCACCTTCGGGTGAAATTCGTGCTCTATGCACGAAGGTTGGACAAGCTCGTTACCTAGTAGCTTCTATGCACGCTAGCGCCCACGCTCGGACTGGAATTGGAGAAAACCATCGAGAATCGGCCATGATATGGCTGTTTTCCCCGCCGCCATGGCTGAACACCTCGGCTCACCGTCGAGAGCCTAGTTGCCGGTATTTCTAGCCTCCACCCAGCCCTAGTTCGTGTTTCCCATGCCCTACTGATGCTCTCCGACCAATTTCCGGTCGATTTGGTGCACGGGAGAGCGGGACCGACCTCACCGGAACCCTAGCAGGTGCTGTCACCGGTGCGCACGGGTTTCCTGTCATCGCCGGCGGCCGGCGATCCTACCATCGAGTCCAGGGGGTCGGAAAAGGGGCAGGCGGCAAGTTTCGGGCCGGGGGGTGGCCGGGAACTCAGTTCCGGCGAGGGTCGCCGGGGAACGCCGCCGCCGCGCAGTTGGCGCGAGGAGGGAGACGACGCACTGTGTGCGGGGCCCACAAGCCAGAGTTTAAACTTTTCCCCGAATTTCAGTTTTAGTTCAAACTTCAAATCTTTATAACTTTGGCTAGAAAGCTCCAAATTGAGTGAACCAAATTTTGCTGGATTCAGCTCTCTGAGTACTTTCCAGAAAATCAAGTTTCACTTCATAAAATTCCTTAATTCTCCAGGATTAATTCCTTAAAATTTAAACTGTTAGGAATTTTAACTGGAGAATACTTTGGAGGAAAATCCTGAAATTTTGCTGAGATGTTCACCAAAATATCCTTGAACTACCATAAAAATTTCAGATCCATTTGAGCTCATTTAGTCCACCTAATGGTGTGATTAGTAAAACTGTTCCAGAGAAAATAGAAAATGTTCAGAAACATTTTCAGAATTTTCTCTGAAATTGTTTAGCTCATATATTTAGTTAGAGACTTCCAAATTAAGTGAGACCAACTCCATTAGAACCCTCTGAAAATCTAGTTTTCAGAAAGTCATAGTTTGTCTCATGAAAATTCCTAGAACACCCTAAGAGTTCCAATTAAGGTCAAGGACATAATTATTTGTGGAGGGCTCAAATGAGCTTTGCTGCAACTAAAACTTGACCAAGTCTCTGTTTAGGTTGTAACCAAGCCACAGTAAAAGTTTCACAGTCATTAGGTCTATCTAGCAAAGGTTATAGACTTCACAACTTCAAACTTAATACAAATGCATTAAATTAATACATGTATTGCTTCTATCATGTAGTCGCTAAGGTCGAGGAGGAACCCGAAGTCCTAGACTTCGTTACTCCGGAGGAACAGCTAGCCTACGACCAAGAGCAGCAAGGCAAGCCCCGGTTTGCATTAACCTTTTTACAAATGTTTATTGTTTTGAGCACATCTTTGAATATTGTTCTTTGCATTGGAGTCTTGATTGGAAACCCAACTGCACAGCCAAGAAAACCATGGGTTGGGTTTAGGATTGAAAACCTCGTTAGCCACTGCATTGCTAGGATAGGGTAGGATTCGGTACAAGTCGAGTAGTTGGAACTACTCGCGAGAATAGGCTAGAGGCACATTGCTCGGGTAGAGATAACACATGATACACATGGCAAGAAAATGAGACCGAGCGGAGAGTAAGGGCAGCAGGACTTTGGGGCCTGTGTGCTGTAGCTCCGCTTGTGTCGATTGAGGACCGAGCCGTGTGCAGGCCTGTTGAACAAGCTAGAACAGTACCGAAGACCTACCGGCTATATGGGAACCGGGAAACTGATGTAACTCGGGTAGCTGGGTATTGAGGCATTGCCCGTCGTTCAGAGGGTAGGTTGAGAGCTCGAGGTGTAAATCGGCTGGCGGCACAGAGATGCGCGTGCAGAGACCTCTTGCTCGGGACGATGGGACCGGTTCAATATTTGGCTAACGGGTGAAAGGTAGTTGCGTACGGCGTCCGTGATGGTTGTTGTAGGCAACATCGAGTACGGGCGTACGTGACGGGTTGTTCGGGTAACCCTGCAGGTGTAAATCGATTATAATCGCCGTCCCTCGCGGTCAGTGAGTACCACTTGTTCACTGTACCGTGACGTAGAAAGAACAGGCTAGTCACATGTTAAAATGTTGCTGATTGAAAGCTGGACATTGATTGTTAATGATATGCTGTAGCTTAGCGCTAACTAAATTTCTTTTCAACTTTGGGCAAAGTACATGAGAGAAATGCGTTTCTTGTTTGATTGCGGCTCTCTCATGTGCCTTAGCGTAAGGTTCTCCACAACCTGCTGCTAAAACTTGAAAGTAAGGTTCTACTAATTAGGCGAGTCCTTGCAAATGATTTTTACCTCATGCAACCCATTACCCTCATGTAGAAGTTCCATGTTTAGGTGAGACGGGTCAGACTTGCTGAGCCTTCGTGCTCACTGCTTGTGTTTGAAGCTTTTGCAGGGTTCTATGAGGAAGGGACTCCCGAAGAGGAGACGGAACCCCAGGAGGGGAACCCCGTCGAGTGGGAGTCATGCACGCCGCAGAGTTAGTGTGCGTGTGTGCTAGCAAGGACACGTTCGAGGGCTGAACGTGCACTTGATGCTTAGTCTACGCCGTGAGTGTAGACTGAACTTATTTTGATGTAAACATGTTCATAAACTTGTTTATGTAATGAAACTTCCGCTTCCGCTTTGCACCTTTGACGTGTGTTATACGGTGCTGTGCAACGCAGCACCCCTCAGCGTGATCCTGGCTCGACAGGACCAATGGGGTCGTGTCAGCGTGGTATCAGAGCTCGCTTGAGGTTTAACACAGTACAAAGGTCTTCTTTTTCAAAAATCCAGTGAGGAACGAGTTAGTAGCCCGTATAAGGATGTTATTAGTATATAAAAAGTGGCTTATTAACCTATTTGTTATGTCGGAAAATCGTGCATCTCGGGATGTTCATGTCTTGGGGGGTGCACGTAAGCGCTGTCCACCAGTGCGCACAAGCTGAAGGGTGGAGCCCCACGGGTGGCAGGTAACCCGACCCGCTTTGATATCCTCTACGACTCTTCATGTCGTTTGGGGTATTCGAGCAACGTCTGTCCCTGGCGTGCGTGGTGCAACATGGGAGACCCCGTCACATGGTCTGAAACGTGAACACGTAACTCAAGGCGTGTTTGGCTTGAGAACATCCGGGCGAGTGATGACGGCCGGGTGTACAAACTGTATGGATTCCGGGCTCGGTGTGCAGCCGAGTCTGATGATTGTTTGAGTTTCTGCAGGTAGCCTGACCACGAAACGGTAGACGTGTAGCATTCGTGTGCGAGTGACGTTTAGTGCCACTGAACTAACGAAGCCGGCTAAGTCCGGTATAGGTTTTTCTTTGTGAGGACGTAGTACCGACATAATCTGGTGACGCATCGACGTCACACCCAACTAAATGAACAACTTCATTTAAAAATTTGAAGGTTTTGATCCAAAGTAGTAAAACTTGATGTAACTCCTTCCCTTGAACAGGATATTCAAAGCTAATAAGTTTTCAACCTATAGGATGTCAAGGACAGAGCACTCTGTTTTCAGCTAAATCAAGGCTGAAGTTAATCAGAGGTTAGAGGTTGAGTTCTTTCGAGGTTGGGGTCGTATGATACATTTCTGGAAAGCTTTGGAGGAGCCTTACAACTTTTCTGTTGAGTTCCAGAGGTGTTTCATCCTGTAACCACTCGAAAAATGCAGTAGAGTTGAAACTGTCCAGAAAACAGGACGGAGCAAAGACTCTCTGTAGACTCTCTGTAAATTAAGCATAACTTCCTGCATAAAAAGCCAAAAATAGGAAATGAGGTAGTTCTGGAAATCTTATGAGATGGGTTACAACTTTGTAACAGAAAGTTTTGTCAGATTAGGAACAGAATTAACTGGGATTCTTGGATCAATTCAGTACCTAAAGTAGGGAGGTGCTGTCCAATTGTTTCCAGAAATTCTGTTAACTTTGACATCTCATAACTCTTGAACCAGGACAGGTTTTAGGCCAACCAAATACTTTCTGGAAAGCTATTGAAGTTAACTTTAACTTTGATGTTGAGCTCCAGAATTGGTTTTCCTTTAACATGGCCTAAATCAGGTTGATATGGAAACTGGTCAAGGCTGTCATGGGAACAGCAGACCAGCAGTCAAATTTGTTTAAAATTTGAACTATATTTCCAAGTTTTATGGGTTCAATGACATGTTTTATGTTATAACTCAGGGGTTTACTGTTTAAATAAATATTTGACATTTCTCAAATATATTTTTACAGATGGCAGCAGATAAACGGTTGGAGAACGGGTGGGTAGTTTCCCACTGCTCTGACCGTAGCGGCTACCCGGAAGCATTGTGGCAAATGCTCCAATATTTCGGGTACAACCAGATGCCGCAATACTTCGCCAAGGGAGAAGGCGAAGAGGGGAACAAGACGTGGACGATCCATGTCGAGGTTCCCGCAGGACCTACGCCACCCGGTTGGGTGCCATTCACCGTCACGGTGAGAGGAAGACAACTGGAAGGGATGTGGCAAGTGGCAGCCCGTGACACTATGTCACGTTTCTGCCAACTACACGTGCAGGCTATGGAGGGCACACCATACGCACTCGTTCCGGTGGAGGGACAAGCTCAGCATGTGTGGGAAGAGAGGTACCTGGAGGCAACAGACCCGAGTTGCCCAAGGTACAACCCCGCGGAGGCAAATCTCAGTCTCCAAATGAGGGCGGGAAACGCTGTGATGAACAGCCAAGCTGTTCATACGGAGCATCTCGCCACCAAGCTCAAGGAGAGCACAAGCCGTGGAGAGCATTTTGAGAGTGCTCACAGCGCACTCCGCAATGTGCTCCTTCCGACGATCAAGCGTCTGAATGAACAACACAATCAGTTGCGTCGTCTGAAGAAGGCAAAGAAAAAGGGCCGTGTTGACATCGCGGCGTTGCAAGAGCTGGTGCAGACCCTAACCCAGCAGAATGAGGACCTTGCTCAAGAGCTGGACGACGCTATTGAGGAAGGACAAGGCTGGGAAGAGGACTACAACCAGGCTATGGACGAGGTGCATGCATTGCAGGACCTCGTGCCCCCGGTGTTAGGCGTACCGGTAGTCTTGGGTCTTCCAGCCATGGGAGAACCCGGAATGGGAGAAGAGGTGGTAGACCCCGAGCCACCAGCCGAGGTACCGGAGGAGGACGACCCACAGGAGGTCGAGTTCTACTCCGAGTAGGGGGTTACGGTTGCCAAGTAGGGCAGCTAGGGTAGCGTAACCCAACTTTTGTAATCGGTGACATGTCGTGTAGACAGTAGCGTATGTATAGGTAGTGACGACATGAGCACGACTTCTCGGAGACCCGAGAATAATGTATCTTGTATAAAGTTTATGCTTTATCAATATATGTGAATGTTGTGCAAGTTAATCATGCGTCGCTTCAATACCTACTGCTGTTTATGGAATTTGGAGAAGACATGTGCTAATTGCTGCTGTGTTGAATTTCAGAATGACGCGTACTCGTGCCAACCCTGATGTTGGAGGTACTAGCCAAGGGGGAGAGACCTCCCAACCACCTCCCGAGGACTCCTCGGGAAAACAACAGCAACAGCAGCAACAGCAAACACCGCCACCGCCACTGCCGACGGTTACATTGGCCGATATTGTCGCGGCAATGGCGGGTTCACATCAGCAGCACACAGAGCTGCTGCAAACGTTAATTGCGAATACGTCTCACCCAGAGAGACGTCAAGATCGTGAGGAGCGCCAACAGAGCTCCTACTCCGACTTCCTGGCGACTCATCCCCCTGTATTCTCAAGGGCGGATGAACCGCTTGACGCGGACAACTGGCTCCGCGCCATAGAGATGAAGTTCGGGCTGCTCCAAATCAGCGAGCAGCGTAAGACTCAGTTCGCGGTCCAGCAGCTCCAAGGATCCGCGAGCGCGTGGTGGGCCAACTTTTGTGCTTCACAACCCACCGACCGAGTGATGACCTGGGCGGAGTTCCGGACGGCCTTCAGGGCCTATCATATACCGCCCGGTTTGATGAAGAGGAAGACGCAGGAGTTCCTACACCTGCAACAAGGGAGCCGGAACGCGCTGGAATATTCCAGGGCGTTCAACGATCTCGCCCTCTACGCGTCGTATCGCGCAGATACGGACGAGAAGCGGCGGGACCACTTTTGCCAGGGGCTCAACCCGCTCCTGAAGGACAAGCTGGCGATGTTCAATCGCGGCAGCCTCAACGACATCATTGATGCTGCGATTGTTCAGGAGGACTCCGGCAAGGAGTTGGCGGCGGCAGAGCGAAAGCGAAGCGCGCCGCAGAGTAGCGGAGAAGGAGGTGGTCCTTCTCAGAAGTTTCGGATGGTGAATCGCCCACCATCAGGCCCACGCTGGCAACCACCACAGCGGTCGATGCCGTTCCGCGGTCGGCCGTACTCTTCACCAGCATTCCGGGCGGCACTGCCAGCACCACCGCAACAACAACAGCAGCAGCGGGCGATGCCGCGTGCGTTTGCACCTCCGCAACGCATGCCGTGCTTTCGTCCCCCAAGTACTCCACCATCCACGGCCACATGTTACAAGTGTGGTCGTCCAGGACACTTCGCGAGCAGTTGCCCGGAGAGGCAAGGCGGCGGAGTGGTACCACAGTTTCCGGGGAGGAATCAACCCCGGAACCCTACTAATGCGCGGCGGGCAAACCCTAGGCCCGGCAATGTCCACCAGCTTGCCATTGAGGACGTGCCGGAGGGCGAGCCAATCCTTGCGGGTATGTTCCAACTCCACCAGCATCCCGCTATAGTACTATTTGATTCAGGCGCCACGCATAATTTTATTAGCCAAGCTTTCATTGCTAAACACAGCTTGCCAATACTACCCACCGATAGTCCATATTTAATTTGTTCACCGGGTGGGAAGATTTCAGCAAGCGTAATGGTCTCCAAAGCACCATTATGCTTAGTGGGTAGAGTGTACCCCACGTCTCTCATTATCTTAGAGGGGCAGAAGGTCGATGTCATCCTAGGGATGTCGTGGTTAACCCGCCACGGCGCTATTTTAGACACCGTCCTTCGAGTCGTGCACTTAAACTCAGAGGTGCACGGTTCTCACTCATTATTTCTGGACAGTCCAGAAATAAAACTTCCAAGTGTATATCAAGCCACAACCATCAGATTGGAAGACATTCCAGTGGTCCGAGAGTTCCCTGAGGTATTCCCGGACGATTTGCCGGGGATGCCACCCGATAGAGAGGTGGAGTTCAAGATTGAACTCGCACCGGGGACCATGCCAATATCCCGAAGGCCGTACAAGATGGCGCCCAAAGAGTTGGCTGAACTGAAGACTCAGCTCACGGACCTTCTGGAGAAGGGTTTTATTAGGCCGAGCTCCTCCCCATGGGGCTGTTCGGCATTATTTGTCAAGAAGAAGGATGAAACGTTGCGGCTTTGCGTGGACTACCGCCCATTAAATGCCGTAACCATCAAAAACAAGTACCCGTTGCCACGGATCGACATGTTGTTTGATCAGTTGGTCGAAGCGAAGATCTTTTCCAAGATGGATTTAAGATCCGGGTACCATCAGATTAAGATAAGGGCAGAGGACATTCCAAAGACAGCTTTCTCGACAAGGTACGGACTTTATGAGTACATGGTCATGTCCTTTGGCCTCACCAATGCTCCAGCTCACTTCATGTACTTAATGAACTCGGTGTTCATGCCGGAGCTGAACAAGTTTGTCGTGGTCTTCATCGACGACATCCTGGTATATTCCAAGTCGGAGGAAGATCACAAGAAACATCTGCGTATAGTCTTGCAACGGCTGCGGGATCACAAGTTATACGCAAAATTCAGCAAATGCGAGTTTTGGATATCGCAAGTGCCTTTCCTCGGGCATATCATCTCAGCGGAGGGTATCGCTGTGGACCCGAGCAAGATCACGCAAGTGCTGAATTGGAAATCCCCGAGAACTGTTCATGAGGTACGGAGTTTCCTCGGACTCGCGGGATATTATCGGAGGTTCATTCCGAACTTCTCGAAGATTGCCAAGCCAATGACAGAGCTGCTGAAGAAGGCTACCAAATATGTTTGGAGTCCAGCATGTGAAGCAGCATTCAAGGCTTTAGTCAAGCACCTGACATCAGCACCGGTTTTGGCGCAGCCAGACACAACAAAACCGTTCGATGTGTACTGCGATGCATCCGGCATTGGGCTCGGATGTGTGCTGATGCAAGACCGAAGAGTGGTCGCGTATGGATCACGGCAGCTTAGGAACCATGAGCAAAATTATCCAACTCACGATTTGGAGCTCGCTGCCGTGGTACTTGCACTGAAGATGTGGAGGCACTACCTACTCGGTAACCTCGTACATTTATATACCGACCACAAAAGCCTCAAGTACATATTCACTCAGAAGGAGTTGAACATGAGGCAACGAAGATGGTTAGAACTGATAAAGGATTACGAAATAGAGATCCATTATCATCCGGGCAAGGCAAACGTCGTGGCAGATGCGCTGAGCCGCAAGTCACACGTCAATAATCTGACCATCACACCGTTGGAAGAGAGCGAACCACCACTACGTGTGATTCCACACGGAGCTCTCTACAACTTAGCTTTGATCCCCACCATCCGTGAAGAGATAGCGGCAGCCCAGAAGAATGACAAGGGCATGTCACATTTGCGGAGACGTATAGACAGTGGGGAGTTGAAATGTTTCCAGAAGGACGGAGACGGCGTCCTATGGTTCAAGGACCGGATTGTCGTACCCCGAAACCCGGAGTTAGGGAAGAAAATCTTTGATGAGGCTCACTTATCAAAGTTTTCTATTCACCCCGGCAGCAACAAAATGTATCAAGAACTCAGAAGAAGGTTTTGGTGGACACGGATGAAGCGAGAGACTGCCAAATACGTGTCCGAGTGTGATACATGTCGAAGGGTGAAGGCAGACCATATGCGGAAACCGGGACTGCTGCAACCACTAGGCATTCCTGCCTGGAAGTGGGAGGACGTGAGCATGGATTTCGTCGTCGGTTTACCCACCACCTTACAGAAACATGATTCTGTGTGGGTAATCGTCAATCGGCTCACCAAAGTTGCCCATTTCATCCCGGTCAACACCAACTACAACGCCAAGAAGTACGCTGAACTGTACATCTCACGGATCCTATGCTTATACGGCGTACCCCGTACCATCATATCGGACCGGGGCACTTTATTTGTGTCCCGTTTTTGGGAGCAGCTGCACGCTGCCTTGGGGACGAAGCTGATCCGTAGTTCAGCCTACCACCCGCAGACGGATGGACAAACCGAACGGGTAAATCAGATTCTAGAAGACATGCTACGAGCTTGCGCTATCGACCACGGCAAGCATTGGGATGATCACTTGCCGTTAGCTGAGTTCTCGTACAACAATGGGTACCAAGCCAGCATCAAGATGGTGCCCTACGAGGCGCTATACGGAAGGAAATGCCGCACACCATTGAACTGGTGTGAGTCTGGCGAAAGGGTTACCTTCGGGATTGACCTTGTCAACAACGCGGAAGAAAGGGTTCGATTAATTCAAGCGAACCTAAAAGCCGCTCAATCCCGACAGAAACAGTATGCGGACCGGAGAAGGCGCCCGTTACAATTCGAAGTTGGAGATCACGTATATCTACGAGTGTCTCCAATGAAGGGCGTAAACAGATTTGGGGTGAGAGGAAAGTTGGCACCCCGATTCATCGGTCCATTCCAGATTACCGAAAGATGTGGATCGGTGGCATACCGGCTGAAATTACCAGAAGCACTTTCCGGTGTGCACGACGTCTTTCACATTTCCCAGCTGAGGAAGTGTCTCAAGCTATCAACTACCGTTCAGCTGGAAGACATTGAAGAACTGCAACCGGATCTCACCTATCGGGAGGAACCGGTGCAGATTATTGATGAAAAGGCCCGAACCACACGCAACCGTACGTTGTGGTTCTACAAGGTTCTATGGAGTAATCACTCCATGGACGAAGCGACATGGGAGAGCGAAGAATTCCTTCGCACTAACCACCCCGACTTTTTCACGTCGCATATCCGGTAATTTTCCACCGTCCTCTCTCTCATTTTCACCTTATAATCTCGGGACGAGATTCTTTTAAGGGGGGAGGAATGTAAGGGTCTCAGTTTTTGACACCCATTTGCAGTGTTCATCACCACACCACACACCTCATTTGAGCAAGAATGATGAACACAAATGAAGAGCAAGTAACAATTATCAACATGCTCATTAGAGAACAAACTCACACATTGCAAAAGTGGTATTTCCCACATGTGATATAGATGGGCTGGACATATGAAAACTCCTACACTTTGCTAAGGACGTCCATGCCAAGTTCCACCCAAATTCAAAACCTTTTTGAGGTCATTTTGGGTATAGATAGGAGGAGGGCAGTTTGAAACCATATTCAAATTCAAACTGTTTTCACCCACTGAATTTAAAAGTGGAAGGCATATTCTCACTCAGCACATTTTTGTGAGCTCCCACACCAATTTTCACTCCATTTGGAGTTGATCTTGACATGAGCTAAGGGGGAGAAATTCAAACTTTATTTGAATTTCAAACTGAACTTGTGCTGAAATTCATTCAAACAAAACCTCATTTGAACTTTGATCAATTCAAATGGCTCTTGGGTGAATAATTTGAATTGCCAAGGGTAGTATAGGGTTCACTGTTTACCACAGCTGTTAGGAGTAAATTTCAGAGGTTAAAAGGAGGGGTGGGACCCACATGTCAGCCTCTGCCTCAATACAAACCGACTGAAACACAGTTCAGTCGGTTCCCGGCTGCTGTGTGCGCGCGCCACCGAAGGGGGGCAGCCGGCGCCAGCTCCTGCTGCGCGCCCCAAGCCGGAGACCAGCCGCCTGGCTATTTATTCCCTCCCCGGCGTGCTCTGATCACTCATTCCCCGAGCTGCCGGCATACTCGGCCGTTTTTCCACTGCCATCACCGCCGCTCGAGCTCCCGCTTGATCAAGCCGATCGCTCGCGAGCACAGCCTCCTCCACAGCAAAACGGCACCAAGGGATCGAGAGCAACCTCCCACACTCCGTGTTGGCCAGTGAGCAAGCTTCCTCGAGCTGTACGAGCCATTTCTCCGGCGAGCCGAACATCGCCGCCGATCGGGCTCCCGTGGACAGCACGGCACAGCCGTTGTCACGTCCTCTTCACTACACAAGAAAGGTGCGTGATTGTATGTAGATGGAGTAGCCGAAAGCCGTTTGGCAATTGATCAACCCTCGGCCGAGAATTTCCAAATTTACTCTTGATCAGTTCATAAGAACCGAGCTCACCTTCGGGTGAAATTCGTGCTCTATGCACGAAGGTTGGACAAGCTCGTTACCTAGTAGCTTCTATGCACGCTAGCGCCCACGCTCGGACTGGAATTGGAGAAAACCATCAAGAATCGGCCATGATATGGCTGTTTTCCCCGCCGCCATGGCTGAACACCTCGGCTCACCGTCGAGAGCCTAGTTGCCGGTATTTCTAGCCTCCACCCAGCCCTAGTTCGTGTTTCCCATGCCCTACTGATGCTCTCCGACCGATTTCCGGTCGATTTGGTGCACGGGAGAGCGGGACCGACCTCACCGGAACCCTAGCAGGTGCTGTCACCGGTGCGCACGGGTTTCCGGTCATCGCCGGCGGCCGGCGACCCTACCATCGAGTCCAGGGGGTCGGAAAAGGGGCAGGCGGCAAGTTTCGGGCTGGGGGTGGCCAGGAACTCAGTTCCGGCGAGGGTCGCCGGGGAACGCCGCCGCCGCGCAGTTGCGCGAGGAGGGAGACGACGCACTGTGTGCGGGGCCCACAAGCCAGAGTTTAAACTTTTCCCCGAATTTCAGTTTTAGTTCAAACTTCAAATCTTTATAACTTTGGCTAGAAAGCTCCAAATTGAGTGAACCAAATTTTGCTGGATTCAGCTCTCTGAGTACTTTCCAGAAAATCAAGTTTCACTTCATAAAATTCCTTAATTCTCCAGGATTAATTCCTTAAAATTTAAACTGTTAGGAATTTTAACTGGAGAATCCTTTCGAGGAAAATCCTGAAATTTTGCTGAGATGTTCACCAAAATATCCTTGAACTACCATAAAAATTTCAGATCCATTTGAGCTCATTTAGTCCACCTAATGGTGTGATTAGTAAAACTGTTCCAGAGAAAATAGAAAATGTTCAGAAACATTTTCAGAATTTTCTCTGAAATTGTTTAGCTCATATCTTTAGTTACAGACTTCCAAATTAAGTGAGACCAACTCCATTAGAACCCTCTGAAAATCTAGTTTTCAGAAAGTCATAGTTTGTCTCATGAAAATTCCTAGAACACCTTAAGAGTTCCAATTAAGGTCAAGGACATAATTATTTGTGGAGGGCTCAAATGAGCTTTGCTGCAACTAAAACTTGACCAAGTCTCTGTTTAGGTTGTAACCAAGCCACAGTAAAAGTTTCACAGTCATTAGGTCTATCTAGCAAAGGTTATAGACTTCACAACTTCAAACTTAATACAAATGCATTAAATTAATACATGTATTGCTTCTATCATGTAGTCGCTAAGGTCGAGGAGGAACCCGAAGTCCTAGACTTCGTTACTCCGGAGGAACAGCTAGCCTTTGACCAAGAGCAGCAAGGCAAGCCCCGGTTTGCATTAACCTTTTTACAAATGTTTATTGTTTTGAGCACATCTTTGAATATTGTTCTTTGCATTGGAGTCTTGATTGGAAACCCAACTGCACAGCCAAGAAAACCATGGGTTGGGTTTAGTATTGAAAACCTCGTTAGCCACTGCATTGCTAGGATAGGGTAGGATTCGGTACAAGTCGAGTAGTTGGAACTACTCGCGAGAATAGGCTAGAGGCACATTGCTCGGGTAGAGATAGCACATGATACACATGGCAAGAAAATGAGACCGAGCGGAGAGTAAGGGCAGCAGGACTTTGGGGCCTGTGTGCTGTAGCTCCGCTTGTGTCGATTGAGGACCGAGCCGTGTGCGGGCCTGTTGAACAAGCTAGAACAGTACCGAAGACCTACCGGCTATATGGGAACCGGGAAACTGATGTAACTCGGGTAGCTGGGTATTGAGGCATTGCCCGTCGTTCAGAGGGTAGGTTGAGAGCTCGAGGTGTAAATCGGCTGGCGGCACAGAGATGCACGTGCAGAGACCTCTTGCTCGGGACGATGGGACCGGTTCAATATTTGGCTAACGGGTGAAAGGTAGTTGCGTACGGCGTCCGTGATGGTTGTTGTAGGCAACATCGAGTACGGGCGTACGTGACGGGTTGTTCGGGTAACCCTGCAGGTGTAAATCGATTATAATCGCCGTCCCTCGCGGTCAGTGAGTACCACTTGTTCACTGTACCGTGACGTAGAAAGAACAGGCTAGTCACATGTTAAAATATTGCTGATTGAAAGCTGGACATTGATTGTTAATGATATGCTGTAGCTTAGCGCTAACTAAAGTTCTTTTCAACTTTGGGCAAAGTACATGAGAGAAATGCGTTTCTTGTTTGATTGCGGCTCTCTCATGTGCCTTAGCGTAAGGTTCTCCACAACCTGCTGCTAAAACTTGAAAGTAAGGTTCTACTAATTAGGCGAGTCCTTGCAAATGATTTTTACCTCATGCAACCCATTACCCTCATGTAGAAGTTCCATGTTTAGGTGAGACGGGTCAGACTTGCTGAGCCTTCGTGCTCACTGCTTGTGTTTGAAGCTTTTGCAGGGTTCTATGAGGAAGGGACTCCCGAAGAGGAGACGGAACCCCAGGAGGGGAACCCCGTCGAGTGGGAGTCGTGCACGCCGCAGAGTTAGTGTGCGTGTGTGCTAGCAAGGACACGTTCGAGGGCTGAACGTGCACTTGATGCTTAGTCTACGCCGCGAGTGTAGACTGAACTTATTTTGATGTAAACATGTTCATAAACTTGTTTATGTAATGAAACTTCCGCTTCCGCTTTGCACCTTTGACGTGTGTTATACGGTGCTGTGCAACGCAGCACCCCTCAGCGTGATCCTGGCTCGACAGGACCAATGGGGTCGTGTCAGATGGAAACCCGAGTAGGCATCTAGGAAGCACAGCATATCGCAGCCTGATGTCGAGTCTACTATTTGATCTATTCTAGGGAGAGGGAATGGATCTTTGGGACATGCCTTATTGAGACTGGTGTAGTTGATGCACATCCGGAGCTTCCCGCTGGCCTTCGGGACAACAACGGGGTTCGCCAACCACCGGGGGTGGTGGACTTCCCGTATGAAGCCAGCATCCAGCAGCTTCTTGATTTCTTCCCGGATGAAGTTTTGCCGCTCGATGGACTGCTTGTGAGGCTTCTGTTGGACTGGCCGGGCGTTGGGGAAGACCTTAAAGTGGTGCTCGATCACCTCCCTAGGGATCCCCGGCATCTGCGACAGCTGCCATGCAAACATGTCAACGTTGTGCCGGAGGAAGGTGACGAGCGCGCCTTCCTATTTGCTATCCAGGCCCCCGGCTACCCAGGTGGTCTGGGTAGCATCGGCGCCGACTTGGACGACCTTCAGGGGGACGTCGCCCTCGTCAAGGGGTTGCACACGGGGTGCTGCGGTAGGAGCACGGTGTCGTGCACTCGGGCGGAGCCGGTCCGGTTCTGCACTGCCAGGGGCTGGTGCTCTAGCTGTTGCAAGTGCCTGGAGCTTTTCCAAGGCTGACACTGCAGCAGTGCAGTCTCCACGAATCCTGAGGATGCCTGTTGGTGTAGGCATCTTCAAGACAAGGTAGCCGTAGTGGGCTACTGCCATGAATCGGTACAGGGCTGGCCTGCCAATTATGGCGTTGAAGGGGAGGTCGATCTCCGCTACATCGAACAGAATGTACTCTGTCCGATAGCTGTCCGGTGCCCCAAAGGTCACCGGAAGGCTGATGTTGCCGTAGGGAACGACCTGTCCCGGCCCTACCCCTGAGAACGGGCTCGATGGGGTGAGCTTGGCCATCGGGATCTCCAGCTTCTGGAAAGCTGCGTGACTGATAAGGTTCAGCCCAGCCCCGTCATCTACCAGAACGTGGTACATCCTCACGTTGGTGACGGTGGGTGCTACCAAGAGCAGTAGTTGGCTGGCCCCAGCCATGTTCCTGGGGCAGTCGGTGTCATCGAAGCTGATGGGGGTTCCCATCCACTTGAGATGTGGCGCGGCACTTGGGAGGGCGGCCACCGACGCTATCGCTCGGCGCAGGGTCTTAACCGCGCTTCGGGACGAGGGGTCAGCGGACCCACCGTAGATGACATAGAGCATCTTCCGGTGCTCGTCATCACTGGAGCCGGAGTCCTCATGGTTGTGCACCGCCTTCACGGCGCGCTGAGGCTCCTGGACCTCCACTTGGTGGTCGACGTTGTCTGGGGTGTCAACCTTCTGCTTGCCCTCCCTTTGACGGAAGGGTGGGGCGTCAGTTCGAAGCTGCTTCCCTTTCCGGAAGCGCTCCACAAGCTTCTAGATCTCCCGCCACTCGGCAGCAGTATGGTAAATGGTGCCGTGCATGGGGCATAGCTCGCCTTGGTCACCATCTGGAGCTGGTGACTATCGCTGCCTTTTGTCGGGGCGTGGCCCCCGAGCTCCACGGGGTGCCGCTGCTGCGGCAACGGGAGCCGCGGCCGGTGGCTTCATCTTGCCACCGCCCTGGTTCTTGATCTTCTTGCCGCTTCCATAGGAAGCAGCGCCAGATCCGGGCTGTCCTCCTGACTCGGAGGTTAGCAGGGAGTGCCAGTTCCGCCCTTCTGCTGCTCTGGCGCACTTGTCCACCAGGCTGAAGAGCTCTGAGACGTCACGGACCTCTCTGGTCGTGAACTTCTCAAGCATCTTCTTGTCCCGGACGCCCTGCCGGAACGCCACCACCACAGAAGCATTTTGGAAATGTGGAATGGTGTTCCGTACCTGGGAGAACCGCTGGATGATGGAGCGCAGCGTCTCTCCAGGCTGTTGCTGGATGGCGTGGAGGTCGAGCTCCGTGCCAGGCCGGGTGTAGGAGCTGCCGAAGTTGGCGGTTGTCGGTACCCACGATATGGGGTACCCCCGCTCACAAGGGAAAATGCCTAAGGATCTCTCCTTTCTCCGCAGGGAGAGCTCCGAAGGCGCCACGTGTCCAGCGGGGCCGGACCTCCCTCTCCTCAGAGGAGAGCTCCGGGTCCGCCACGTGGCCGGCAGCAGACGGACCTCCCCCCTCCACGGGGAGAGCTCCGAAGGCGCCACGTGTCTCACGGAGCCGGACATCCCTCTCCTCAGAGGAGAGCTGCGGGCCCGCCACGTGGCCGACAGACCTCCCCCTCCGCGGGGAGAGGTCCGAAGGCTCCACGTGTCCCGCGTGGACGGACCTCCCTCTCCTCAGAGGAGAGCTCCGGGCCCGCCACGTGGCCAGCAGGACAGCGCTGCCTGCCCCCGCGCGGTAGGCAGCAGGTGTAATGACGCACCATACCTTGCCCGTACAAGGTATTCAAGGCCCGCGCCTTCCCAAGACGCGAATACGAGGAGCACGCCTCTGTCAGGTGCCGTTGCGCCCAGTCGCATCACAGACTGGCGCACCATGTCAAATCCTGCCAGCTAATAAACACAGCGACAAGACATCCCCTGCCGCCCCCGCCATCGTCAACCACTACGACTAGCATGCAGCATGGGCAGGGCGGCAGAACGAAGACTCGGAAGCCTTCACCAGAGACGACTACCAACATAACTGTGGATACGGTAATCGGCAGGCAATCTCCCCGGGACCACCTGTGGGGTCTCGGGCCCCCCCTTGTAAGCCACACGAGCCTTGGCCTATAAAAGGCTCGGGTAGGCAACGTTAGCAAGGGTTCACACTCCAGCAACTCGCACCCTAGACATAACTCACCCTCAAGCTCAGGACTCCGGTTCTGAGCAACAAGCAATACAGCGAGCACCTCTGCTCACCGTGGATGTAGGGTTTTACGCTCCGGCGGCCCGAACCACGTAAAACTCGCTGTGTCAAGCTTCTCCCTCACTCGTCCCTTACGCTGAAGCTCTCCGCAAGCGACTAGCCCCTCCGAAAAAGAACCTCCGCGGGCTGCCCAGAGCAGGTCAGGGGGAAGTGTCGACCACACACTTCGACATTTGGCGCGCCAGGTAGGGGGCTTTTCCCTCGCGCGACGAGTTTCTGCCGACGAAGATGACGAAGCTTCTTTCAGCGGTGAGCTCTCCTCCCTCTCGTTCACGACGGACTGTGACTAGCGGGGAATACATGTCGACACACTCAGGACGGAGTGTGTCGGCGCAAGCTGGAAGCCAGCAGCTGACTCCGGCAATGCCGACTCCGGCAATGCAGGCTCCGGCTAGCGTGAGATCTTCTGCAGCGCTGAGCGTTCCCTACGGGGGCGCGCTATCTGCAGCAAGAGCGCTATTGCGCAATCCACCTACTGGGGACGCGCCTCAGTCAGCGACCCAGCAGTGGATTCGCGAGGTAGACCGTCTTGTCGTCACCGCCGCAAACCCTCGACTTCGGCGGGGACGACGCCCCGGCCAACCGGCTGTGTTGCTGATGCGCACGCCAACGGTTGACGGGCAGACGGAGGACTCCAGCTCCACCAGGCTCCCATCGATGGACCTGAGGACAGAGCTGGAACGATGCCACTTGGGCCAAGATGCCTGGGTGTTCCTCGAGCGACATCGAGAAAGGCGTTGCAACCAAGAGGCCGGCGACAGCATGACGTCAGCCTCGACCCTGCCTAAGGCGCAGACCTTCGCCACGCGATCTCTGCCCCAGGCTTATGCCACGCAGCATATGCCACAGCCATATGCCCTGCAAACGGCACCCGCGTTCTATGGAGCAGCCTTGCCCATGCCAGGGTACACAGTGCCAGCACCGAACCAAGCGTTCGTGGCACCAACGCCTGCAGCAACAGGAGTAGGATGTGTGGCCCTAGCACCCCACCTTCGCTTCGCGAGGTGGCCGCGCAAGTTTCGGCTGCACCTGCCCGAGAAGTACGACGGCAACGTCAACCCGGCGGAGTTCCTCCAGATCTACTCCACCGCCGTCCTTGCTGCAGGAGGGGACGAGGCCGTCATGGCCAACTACTTCCCCGTCGCCTTGACCAGCCCAGCCCGGTCTTGGCTCATGAACCTCCCCCAGGGTTCCATAACCTCCTGGGGAGAGCTCTGCCGGCAGTTCACCGCCAACTTCGGCAGTTCCTACACCCGGCCTGGCATGGAGCTCGATCTCCACGCCATCCAGCAACAACCTGGGGAATCGCTGTGCTCTTTCATCCAGCGGTTCTCCCAGGTACGGAACACCATCCCACATATCCAAAGTGCTTCTGTGGTGGTGGCGTTCCGGCAAAGCATTCGGGACAAGAAGATGCTCGAGAAGCTCGTGACTAGAGAGGTCCGCGATGTCTCGGAGCTCTTCAGCCTGGCGGACAAGTGCGCCAGAGCAGCAGAAGGGCGGAACTGGCACTCCCTGCCAGCCTCAGAGTCAGGAGAGCAGCCAGGTTCTGGCGCCGCTTCCTATGGAAGTGGCAAGAAGATCAAGAACCGGGGCGGTGGCAAGATGAAACCGCCGGCCGCGGCTCCCGTTGCCGCAGCAGCGGCACCCAGTGGGGCTCGGGGGCCACGCCCCAACAAGAGGCAGCGACAGTCACCAGCCCCAGATGGTGACCAAGGCGAGCTATGCCCCGTGCACGGCACCAGTTACCATACTGCTGCCGAGTGCCGGGAGATCCAGAAGCTCGCGGAGCGCTTCCGGAAAGGGAAGCAGCTTCGAACTGATGCCCGACCCTACCGTCAAAGGGAGGGCAAGCAGAAGGTCGACGCCCCAGACAACGTCGACCAACAGGTGGAGTTCCAGGAGCCTCAGCGCGCCGTGAAGGCGGTGCGCAACCATGAGGACTCCAGCTCCAGTGATGACGAGCGCCGGAAGATGCTCTACGTCATCTATGGTGGGTCCACTGACCCCTCATCCCGAAGCGCGGTTAAGACCCTGCGCCGAGCGGTAGCGTCGGTGGCTCCCCTCCCGAGTGCCGCACCGCACCTCAAGTGGATGGGAACCCCCATCAGCTTCGATGCCACCGACTGCCCCAGGAACATGGCTGGGGCCGGCCAACTACCACTCTTGGTGGCTCCCATCATCGCCAACGTGAGGATATACCACGTTTTGGTGGATAGTGGGGCTGGACTGAACCTCATCAGTCGCGCAGCTTTCCAGAAGCTGCAGATCCCGATAGCCAAGCTCACCCCATCGAGCCTGTTCTCAGGGGTAGGGCCGGGACAGGTCATTCCCTATGGCAGTATCAGCCTTCCCGTGACCTTTGGGGCATCGGATAGCTATCGGACAGAGTACATTCTGTTCGATGTGGCGGAGATCCACCTCCCCTTCAACACCATAATTGGCAGGCCAGCCCTGTACCGATTCATGGCAGTAGCCCACTACGGCTACCTCGTCTTGGAGATGCCTACACCAACAGATGTCCTAAGGATTCGTGGAGACCGCACTGCCGCAGTGTCAGCCTTGGAAAAGCTCCAAGCGCTTGCAACAGCTAGAGCACCAGCCCCTGGCAGTGCAGAACCAGATCGGCTCCACCCGAGTGCACGCCACCGTGCCTCTACCGCAGCACCCTGTGTGCAACCCCTCGACGAGGGCGACGCCCCTCTGAAGCTCGTCCAAATTGGCGCCGATACCACCTAGACCATCTGGGTAGCCGGGGGCCTGGATAGCAAATAGGAAGGCGCGCTCGTCACCTTCCTCCGGCACAACATCGACGTGTTTGCATGGCAGCCTTCACAGATGCCGGGGATCCCTAGGGAGGTGATCGAGCACCACTTGAAGGTCTTCCCCGATGTCTGGCCAGTCCAACAGAAGCCCCGCAAGCAGTCCATCGAGCGGCAAAACTTCATCCGGGAAGAAATCAAGAAGCTGCTGGACGCTGGCTTCATACGGGAAGTCCACCACCCCCGGTGGTTGGCGAACCCCGTTGTTGTCCCGAAGGCCAGCGGGAAGCTCCGGATGTGCATCGACTACACCAGTCTCAATAAGGCATGTCCGAAAGATCCATTCCCTCTCCATAGAATAGATCAATCAGTAGACTCGACATCGGGCTGTGATATGCTGTGCTTCCTAGATGCCTACTCGGGTTTCCACCAGATCCCTATGTCTAGAGAAGATGAAGAGCACACCTCCTTCATCACAGTAGACGGCCTGTACTGTTATGTCTCTATGCTTTATGGCCTAAAGAACGCTCTCCCCACCTTTGTACGTGCAATGCACAAAACCTTCGGCGAGTTGATAAGAGACTTATTTGAGGTGTATGTCGATGACATCGTTGTTAAGGTCAGGCAGAGTTCATCCCTATTAGATAACCTGGCCTTAGTCTTTGACAAACTGCGCTCTACTCGCACCAAGCTAAACCCCGACAAGTGTGTGTTTGGCGTATCCTCTGGAAAACTCTTAGGATTCCTGGTCTCACACCGAGGAATTGAGGATAACCCAGAGAAGATCAAGGCCATCGACTTGATGCGGCCCCCCGCCCGCATCAAAGAAGTCCAGAAACTCACGGGATGCCTAGCCGCGCTGAGTCGGTTTATACCGAGGCTAGCAGAGCGAGCGCTCCTGTCGGTACCTGAGATATGGGGTACCCCCGCGCACAGGGGAAAATGCCTAAGGAACTCGCCCCTCTCCGCAGGGAGAGCTCCGAAGGCGCCACGCGTCCGGCGGGGCCGGAAGTCCCTCTCCTCAGAGGAGAGCTCCGGGCCCGCCACGTGGCATACAGAAGCCGGACCTCCCCTCCGCAAGAGAGAGGTCCGAAGGCGCCACGCGTCCAGCGGGGCCGGACCTCCCTCTCCTCAGAGGAGAGCTCCGGGCCCGCCGCGTGGCCGACAGAAGCCGAGCCTCCCCCTCCGCGGGGAGAGGTCCGGAGGCTCCACGTGCCCCACAGGCCGGACCCTTCTCACCTCAGAGAAGGGCTCCGGGCCCGCCACGTGGCCAGAAGAACGGTGCTGCCTGCCCCCGAGACATAGGCAGCGGGCGTAAAGACGCCCCATACCTTGCCCGTACAAGGTATTCAAGGCCCGCGTCTTCCCAAGACGCGGAGACGCGGAGCACGTCTCTGTCAGGTGCCGTTGCGACCAGTCGCATCACAGACTGGCGCGCGGTGTCAGAACCTGCCAGCCAATAAATACCGCGACAAGACATCCCATGCCGCCTGCGCCGTCATCAACCACTACGACTGGCATGCGGCATGGGCAGGGCGGCAAGATGAAGACTCAGAAGACTTCGACCAGAGACAACTACTGGCATAACTGCAGATATGGTAGATAGTAGACAATCTTCCCGGGACCACCTGTTGGGTCCCGGCTCCCCTTGTAAGCCGCCCGAGTCTTGGACTATAAAAGGCTCGGGTAGGCGACGATAGCAAGGGTTCGCACTTTGCAACTCATACGCTAGCCATACACTCTCAAGCTGTAATTCACTCCCAAGCTCAGGACTCCGGCCCTGAGCAGCAAGCAATACAGCGAGCTCCATAGCTCTCCGTGGACGTAGGGTTTTACGCTCCGGCGGCCTGAACCACGTAAAACTCGCCGTGTCAAGCTCTTACTAACTCGTCCATCTGTGCAAGCTCTCCACTAGGAACTAGCCCCACCGAAAAAAGAACCTCCGCGGGCTGCTCAGTGCAGGCCCAGGGGAAGTGTCGACAGAACACTTCGACATTTGGCACGCCAGGAAGGGGGCTTTTCTCCTAGCGTGACGAGTTTCCGCCGACGAAGATGACCATGCTTCCTTCAGCGGCAAACTCTCCCCCTCCGCGTTCACGGCGAACCGTGACCCGTGGGGAGTACATGTCGACACACTCAGGACGGAGTGTGTCGGCACAAGCTGGTAGCTAGCAGCTGACTCCGGCAACGCCGACTCCTGCGATGCAGGCTCAGACCAGTGTGAGATCTTCTGCTGCGCTGAGCGCACACCATGGGGGTGCGCTAGCTGCAGCAAGAGCACTGCTGCGCAACCCACCTGCTGGGGATGCGCCCCATTCAGCGACCCAACAGTGGGTCCGCGAAGTGGACCGCCTCGTCGTCGCCGCCACGAACCCTCGGTTTCGGCGAGGGCGACGCCCCGGTCAACCGGCTGTGTCGCTGATGCGCACGCCAACGGTTGACGGGCAAACGGCGGATTCCAGCTCCTCCAGGCTCCCGTCGACGGACCTGAGAAGGGAGCTGGAATGGTGCCACTTGGGCCAGGATGCCCGAGTGTACCTCGAGCGACGCCGAGAAAGGCGCCGCAACCATGAGGCTGGCGACCGCATGACGTCGGCCTCAACACAGCCTGGAGGGCAGATCTTCGCCACGCGAGCCCTGCCTCAGGCATACGCCGCGCATCATATGCCACAACCATGTGCGCCGCAAGCAGCGCCCCCGGTCTATGGTGCAGCCTTGCCCATGCCGGGATACACGGTGCCAAGTGCGAACCAAGCGTTCGCACTGCCAATACCTGCGGCAGCAGGAGCAGGATGTGCAGCTCTTGCACCCCACCTTCGCTTCGCGAGGTGGCCACGCAAGTTTCGTCCACACCTGCCTGAGAAGTATGACGGTAGCGTCAACCCGGCGGAGTTCCTCCAGATCTACTCCACCACCGTACTTGCCGCAGGAGGGGATGAGGCTGTCATGGCCAACTACTTCCCCGTCGCCTTGACCGGCCCAGCTCGGTCTTGGCTCATGAATCTACCTCAGGGGTCCTTAACTTCCTGGGGAGAGCTCTGCCGGCAGTTCGTCGCCAACTTCGGCAGCTCCTACACCCGTCCCGGCACGGAGCTTGACCTCCGCGCCGTCAAGCAACAGCCTGGGGAGTCGCTGCGCTCTTTCATCCAGTGGTTCTCCCAGGTACTTAACACCATCCCGCATATTCAAGGTGCCTCTGTGGTGGTGGCGTTCCGTCAGGGTGTCCGGGACGAGAAAATGCTTGAGAAGCTCGCGACCAGAGAGGTCCGCGACGTCTCTGAGCTCTTCAGCCTGGCGGACAAATGCGCCAGAGCAGCTGAAGGGCGGAACTGGCATGCTCTGTCGACCTCTGAGTCAGGAGGACAGCCCGGGTCCGGCGCTGCTGCCTATGGGGGTGGCAAGAAGGCCAAGAACCGGGGGAGTGGCAAGATGAAGTCACCGTTCACGGCCCCCGTCGCCGCAGCTGCGACGACTAGTGGAGCTCGGGGGCCACGCCCCAACAAATGGCAGCGGCAATCACCTGCCCCAGACAGTGACCAGGGCGGGCTATGCCCCGTGCATGGCACCGGCAACCATACTGCTGCCTAGTGCTGGGATATCCAGAGGCTCGCAGAGCGCTTCCGCAAAGGAAGACAGCAGAGGGCTGAAGCACCGTCCTACCTTCAGAGGGATGGCAAACAGAAGGTCGATGCCCCAGTCACCGCTGCCCATCAGGTGGGGTTCCAGGAGCCTCAGCGTGTCATAAAGACAGTGCATAACGGTGAGGACTCCAGTTCCGACGGTGACGGGCCAGGGCGTTAGCCAACTGCGGCACGCCACCGTGCCTCGAACATACCTCTCGGGAGCCGCCCAAGGTCTGTCAACCCCTTGAAGGCCTTGCTAGAAGGGGAAGACGCCTTACATCATCCAAGACGAGCCCGGGCCAACCTACCCCTTGAAGGCCTTAGCCAGAAGGGGAGAACTCCCCGGGGGCCCCCAGGAGAAGCCGCGCAGGACCTGATCCAGCGCGAAGATAACAACCTCGTCGACAAGACTCGGCTGCAGGTAACGCCCCACAACGCGCGGTCTCGGCTGATGCTCTAAGCACTACCGCCAAAGAACCAAACGCGTCGGGGGCCTGCAGGAGGGCAACCTGGTGTAGCGGCACACTCTATTCCAAGAAGGACCCATAAGCTCTCCCCCAGCAGGGAAGGTCCCTTCCGAATCATGAAAGCTGCCGCCCCAGGTACACACGCCTTTCAACCGAGAGTGGGATCCGTTCCCAAAAATCCTTGCCATGAAGCAACACTGTAAGTCCTACTTCCCGAGCATCAGTAGAACAGGGTTATTCCCTTCTGTAATGGATCCCATAGAATTTAGGAACAGAGCTTGGGGCAGCTAAGTCTCAAGGGACGGTACAGGACTACGTCCAGTTTAGCCTGGTTCCGACCCTAAGCGCGTAGAGTCTTGCTTCCCTTGCAGACGAGGCGGAATATTGCCTCCATGTACAGCCAGAATTCCACCTATGGGCATGAATACAGAAACCTGTTCTACTTAGCTCCCTCTCATGCGCTCATTTAAATTATGCATTAATTTTTATGATTGCACTACCTATGTATGTTCATCGTACATCTAGCTCCCCCTCCCCCGCGCTCATCCATAGTCGGCATTCGCTATCATACCGAAGGCGGCCGCGCTTGAGGCACCTGCCGATGGCCGTGTGAGTCTCTCGGGCCTCCCCCAGTCAGGTGTTGCGGTGTCAGTTGGTCACCTCCAGGAAAGGCCTGCGTTGTGCATGGGGGGTCCAGGGTGCGTATCCAGCTTAGCAGGCCATGAGCCCAAAGCATGCGCATCCTGCCAACCGGAGGTACAGGGGAGTACAACCGCTTTTCCTGGTCATGAACCCAAAGCACGTGCACCCTGCTTCCCCAGCGCATGGCCCGGTACTAGGGATCGGACGACCGTACCCGGATCTCGGAGGGAGCCGGAGCTCCGGCACCCCGAGCACAGAATTGCCCAAGCCCCGTATAACGGATCAGGATCGTAAGACGAATAAGACTAGGAGACGGGAGGGGAGGACCCCCCGAGGAGAATTACGTTTCCTCTATCTGTGTGCAGGACCTCTAGGTTATGGCAGCAGGGACTGCATGAAGGGGGGGGGGGAATGGAGCTACCAACTACTCCGGCCTAGGACTGGAAGGACCGGGCCCTGCCACTTCAGCAGGGGCAGGACCCGAGGGCCCCACGTGTCCAGCGGGCCCGGAGCTCTCGCCTCCCCTGAGGAGGGCTCCTGGCTCGCCACGTGGCGGGCGGAAACCGGACTTCCCCCCCGGTGGGAGGGCTCCGAAAGCCCTACATGTCCAGCATGGCCGGAGCTCCCGCCCCTTGAGGAGGGGCTCCGGACCCGCCACGTGGCAGGCAGATTTGGAGCTCCCCATGGGGCGAGATCCGGAGAACCCCGGGGGCCCCTAACACGGTTAGGACCCGGGGAAGGTGTCTATGCGGAGCTCCGAGATTGGAGATGGCCTCTGAGTACCTTGCGGAGCTAAGGACTCTGTCAGGCAAAGCCAAGAAGGAGAGAAAAAGCATCACAGACACAGATATCTAAAAGAGTCGAACTAAGTGAGGCTCCATGAGCTGGACTACAGAATCGATAAAAAGGGAGAAACAAGTCCTAAGGACCTCCCGGATCCCGCCGGAATCTTGCGGCTACAAGGGCGCCCACATCCTCGACTTCTGCCCTGGCAGCTTGTTCCCGCTCTGCGGCTGGGCCCTCTCTCGCTGGTTCTAGTGAGAAAGAGGGGTCGCGGCTCTTAAAGCATGCCAGCACATGTGAGGCGACCTCTAAGGCTAGGCCGCGCCCCTCGGCCTCAAGCTCGCTGGCGACCACCGAGTCTAGCCTGTCCAGCTTGGCGCCGATCGACTCCAGCGTGGGGATCACCTCTGCCACCTTCAACGCAGGGACCGCGGCCCTCACCGGGCTGAAGCCAAGAGGGATCAGAGCGGACCCCGCTCGATCCACGAAGCTCGAGACCGCAAGAGCCTCGGAGGACCGCAAGGCCGAAAGCTCCTCCACCTCGTGGCGGGCCGCCTGCAGAGCCTCCAGGTTCCTCTCGGAGAATTCCTTCTCCTTGGCCGCCAGGGAGCTCTCCCGAAGATGGAGAGTCTTGGCGAGCCGCTCCAACTCAGCAGCCTTGAAGTCGGTGGTCAACTCCCGATCCAAGACCGCCCGGCGATCACGGGAGACCTGTTCCTCCCTCAAGTCGAGGTCTGCCTTCAGGATCTCCAGCTCCTCGATCGGAGCTAGAAGGTCATCCTCGCCCGCCGCCAGCTGCGCGGCGACCCTCTCCACCTCAGCTGCCATGGAACGCTCCCGTTCCTCAACGACGAGTTCACGGTGCTCCAACTGCTGCCGTATCTCCACAGCAGCAGAGAGGCTCTCTTCGGCCCGGGCGTGTGCCTCCAGAGCCTCCCTGTTGATCCGCTGCGATTGGGTGTCCATGCGGTCGACATCCCGCTTCATCCGGTCGAGGAGCACTTCCATGAAGTCGAGCAACTCCCGCCTGGAGTCGAGCTCGCTCTTAACCTTCGCGGTCCTCTCCCGCAAAAGGTTCCCCCAGGTGAGGAGGCGATCCCGTTCATCCGTATACTCCTCCCGCTCGCGACCTAGTGCAGCCAAGACCTGCCGAATGCTCGTCTCGGCAAGCGCGAAGGCATCCGCCAGGGGCAATGGAGCAACAGAGGCCGGGGCAGTCCCCCCAACCTCCTCCATTACCTCATCCTCAAGAGGAGTCGACGCACCAGTGACCGAGACGAGACGCCGATCAGGAGAAGCTGGCTCCGAGGCTCTGGCGGCCAGACCTGCCGGGCTCTCTTCAGCTTCTGGCTCCTTGACCTATGGAGAGGGGCGAGCTGGGGAAGGCAGTGCTGGAGTAAAGGCCGGGTCGCCTGGTGCAGGGTCGACCTGCGCTGGCTTGGGGGCCGCGGTGGCCGTCTCGGCAGGAAGAGACGACGCCACCGCGGAATCCGGGCACACCGGAACAGGAGAAGTTCGCGCTGGCCAGGGGGCCGCGGCAGTTGCCCCTGGCTCCGAGCGCAACGGCACGGACTCCCCGCAAATCGGGGATGGCCGGGAAGTGCGGACACTCCAGCGGGCTCTGAACCCCGACTTCGGAGCCGGGGTAGGACTCCCAGAGCCCGCTACCGTCACTGACGGCCGCTCCGCAGTCGCCTGAACTGGCGGAACAGAGGACGCCCCAGAAGCTTCCCTCAACGCATCAGCCCGGGGCCTCTTCGAGTCGCCACCGGAGGGAGTGCCAGGCACCCCAGATTCCTGACTTGGCGCCGACGCCGTCGCTGGAGGAGATCGAGCGCGCTTCTTCTCTGGTGGCGGGTTGGAGGCAATGGCTAGGGAGGACAAAAGCACAAGAGTCCGAGAAGAAACGCGGGGAGGTGCGAAGGGAAACCGCAATGCGAGTAAGATCCCCTCTAAAGACCTTCCCGGGTGCAATCCCAAGCGATTCGGAACTCTTCGAATACACCGCGTTGGCAACCGCTTCGGCTCCTAGACCGAGCGCCAATGACTGGTGGGCCCAAGCCGCCCGACCGGAGCGGTGGGCCAAGGAGTCAGTCTCCTAAGAACACAAGCCGGCAAGGCTCTTCAGCGGTTCCCGAAGAAAGCGCCGCATCATGCAGAAGTGGCAGCCTTGGGAACCGCCGCAGTAAAGGTAACCATCAAGTGGGCGCACGCTCCCACGATCCCGCGACTGTTCGTGCTTCGGCAGCGGTCAATTCGGGACTTAGAGAAAGTGCGCGGATCGGAAGAGACGGAGGTCCCACCTCGGGCTCGCTATCTCCCCCGAGATGGGCCCGGGGTCCACTGTCGGTACCTGAGATATGGGGTACCCCCGCGCACAAGGGAAAATGCCACAGAACTCGCCCTTCTCCGCAGGGAGAGCTCCGAAGGCGCCACGCGTCCGGCGGGGCCGGACCTCCCTCTCCTCAGAGGAGAGCTCCGGGCCCGCCACGTGGCATACAGAAGCCGGACCTCCCCTCCGCGGGAGAGAGATCCGAAGGCGCCACTCGTCCAGCGGGGCCGAACCTACCTCTCCTCAGAGGAGAGATCTGGGCCCGCCGCGTGGCCGACAGAAGCCGAGCCTCCCCCTCCGCGGGGAGAGGTCCGGAGGCTCCACGTGCCCCGCAGGCCGGTCCCTTCTCACCTCAGAGAAGGGCTCCGGGCCCGCCACGTGGCCAGAAGAACGGTGCTGCCTGCCCCCGAGAGATAGGCAGAGGGCGTAAAGACGCCCCATACCTTGCCCATACAAGGTATTCAAGGCCCGCGTCTTCCCAAGACGCGAAGACGCGGAGCACGCCTCTGTCAGGTGCCGTTGCGACCAGTCACATCACAGACTGGCGCGCGGTGTTAGAACCTGCCAGCCAATAAATACCGCGACAAGACATCCCATGCCGCCTGCGCCGTCATCAACCACTACGACTGGCATGCGGCATGGGCAGGGCGGCAAGATGAAGACTCAGAAGCCTTCGACCAGAGACAACTACCGGCATAACTGCAGATACGGTAGATAGTAGACAATCTTCCCGGGACCACCTGTCGGGTCACTTTGCAACTCATACGCTAGCCATACACTCTCAAGCTGTAACTCACCCCCAAGCTCAGGACTCTGGCCCTGAGCAGCAAGCAATACAGCGAGCTCCATAGCTCGCCGTGGACGTAGGGTTTTACGCTCCGGCGGCCTGAACCACGTAAAACTCGCCGTGTCAAGCTCTTACTAACTCGTCCATCTACGCAAGCTCTCCGCTAGGAACTAGCCCCACCGAAAAAAGAACCTCCGCGGGCTGCTCAGTGCAGGCCCGGGGGAAGTGTCGACAGAACACTTCGACATCTCCCCTTCTTTAAGCTCCTGCGCAAATCCGGCCCATTTGCTTGGACCGACGAAGCAGAAAAAGCTTTCCAGGAGTTGAAGCAACTCCTGACGACCCTACCCATCATGGTAGCCCCCGAGCGCGAAGAGCATTTGTTGCTCTACATCGCGGCGACAACTGAAGTGGTGAGTATGGTCCTCGTCACAGAGCGGCTGAACCTCTCGTGGCCACAGCCTGCTCCGGCAGCAGGAGACAGGCGCCAGGAAACCCCGGAGGTCCAAGACGACCTCCCAGACCTCCAAGACAACCCCCCGGAGGTCCAAGACGGACCCCCGGACCTCTGTGACAACCTCCCGCAGAACCAACGGGACATCCCGGAGGTCCAACGGAACCTCCCGGAAGTCCAACGGGACCTCCCGGAGGACCAACGCAGCGGGACCTCCCAGAGGTCCAAGGCGGCTTGGGAGCTGTCGAAGTGTGTGGTCGACACTTCCCCCGGACCTGCTTTGGGCAGCCCACGGAGGTTCTTTTTCGGAGGGGCTAGTCGCTTGCGGAGAGCTTCAGCGTAAGGGACGAGTGAGGGAGAAGCTTGACACGGTGAGTTTTACGTGGTTCGGGCCGCCGGAGCGTAAAACCCTACGTCCACGGTGAGCAGAGGTGCTCGCTGTATTGCTTGTTGCTCAGAACCGGAGTCCTGAGCTTGAGGGTGAGTTATGCCTAGGGTGGGAGTTGCTGGAGTGCGAACCCTTGCTAACGTTGCCTACCCGAGCCTTTTATAGTCCAAGGCTCGTGTGGCTTACAAGAGGGGCCTGGGACCTGACAGGTGGTCCCGGGGAGATTTCCTGCCGACTATCGTATCCGCAGTTATGTCAGTAGTTGTCTCTGGCAAAGGCTTCTGAGTCTTTGTTCTGCCGCCCTGCTCATGCCGCATGCTAGTCGTAGTGGTTCATGACGGCGGGGGCAGCAGGGGATGTCTTGTCGCTGTGTTTATTGGCTGGCAGGTTCTGACACTGCACGCCAGTCTGCAATGCGACTGGGCGCAACGGCACCTGACAGAGGCGTGCTCCGCGTCTTGGGAAGGCGCGGGCCTTGAATACCTTGTATGGCAAGGTATGGTGCGTCTTTACGCCTGCTGCCTACCACGCGGGGGCAGGCACCGCTGTCCTGCTGGACACGTGGCGGGCCTGGAGCTCTCCTCTGAGGAGAGGGAGGTCCGGCCCCGCGGGACATGTGGAGCCTTCGGACCTCTCCCCGCGGAGGGGGGAGGTCCGACTTCTGTCGGCCATGTGGCGGGCCCGGAGCTCTCCTCTGTGGAGGGGGAGGTTTGGTCCTGTGGAACACGTGGCGCCTTCGGAGCTCTCCCCACGGAGGGGGAGGTTCGGCTGCCGCTGGCCACGTGGCGTGCCCGGAGCTCTCCTCTGAGGAGAGGGAGGTCCGGCCCCGCTGGACACGTGGCGCCTTCGGAGCTCTCCCTGCAGAGAAGGGCAAGATTCCTAGGCATTTTCCCCTGTGCGCGGGGGTACCCCATATCGTGGGTACTGACAGTGGCCGTCGGGCCCATCTCTGGGGAGATAGCGAGCCTGAGGTGGGGCCTCCGTCTCTTCTGTTCCGCGCACTTCCTCCAAGTCCCGCATTGACCGCTGCCGGAGCACGAACAGTCACGGGATCGTGGGAGCGTGCGCCCACTTGATGGTTGCTTTTACTGCGGCGGTTCCCAATGCTGCCACTTCTGCATGTTGCGGTGCTTTCTTCGGGAACCGCCGAAGCGCCATGCCGGCTCGTCTTCTTGGGAGACTGACTCCTTGACCCACCGCTTCAGCCGGATGGTTTGGGTCCACGTGTTATCGGCGCTCGGTCTTGGAGCCGATGCGGTTGCCCAGGCGGTGTATTCGAAGAGTTTCAAATCGCTTGGAATCGCACCTGGGAAGTTTTAAAAGGAGATCTTACCTGCATCGCGGCTTCCCTTCACACTTCCCAGCGCTTTTCCTTAGACTCTTGTGTCTGTCTTCCTGTTCTTGAGCCCTCCCCCGCCATGGCTTCCAACCCACCCCCAGAGAAGAAACGCGCTCGATCTCCTCCGGTGGCGGCATCTGTGCCAAGTCGGGGACCCAGGGTGCCTACACCTCCTGCTTCTGGAGATGGCGCTCCATCCGGTGGCGACCCAAAGAGGCCCCGGGCTCATCATTCCGACGGGACTCCTCTTAAGCGACAACAGGCCGAAGGTTTCCGGACGTCGCGTCCTCCTTCCACAAGTGGTGGAGTCTCCAGGGAACCTGCTGATGCGTCGAGGGGAGCTTCTAGAGCGTCCCCTGCTCCGTCAGTCCAGGCGACTGTGGAACGGCCGTCAGTGGTGACGGCGGGCTCTGGGGATCCTACCCCGGCTCGGAAGTCGGGGTTCAGGGCCCGCTGGAGCGTTCGCGCTTCTCGGCCGTCCCCGACTGATGGGGAGTCTGCACCGTTGCGCTCAGAAACCGTGACAGCTGCCGCGCCCCCCAAGCCAGCGCGAGTTCCTCCTGTTCCGGTCTGCCCGGATTCTATGTCAGCACCAACTCCTTCCACTCGTCCCTCTCCACCGTCTGAGGGGTCAGCTGTCAGTGAGGGTTCGGCGGGTCCTGCTGTTGAGGTCCCGGCGCCAGCTTCTCCTGACCGGCGTCTCATCCCGGCCCCCGGTGCGTCGTCCTTTCTTGAGGACGATGTGATGGAGGAGATCGGGGGTGCCGCTCCGGCCTCTGCTGCCCCACTGCCCCTGGCGGATGCCTTCGTGCTCGCCCAAGCGAGCGTCCGGCAGGTCCTGGCCGCGCTTGGTCGAGAGCGGGAGGAGCAGACAGTCGAGAGGGATCTCCTCCTCATCTGGGGGAACCTTTTGCGGGAGCGGACCGCGAAGGTCAAGGGCGATCTCGACTCCAGGCGAGAATCGCTTGACATCATGGAAGCGCTCCTCAACCGGCAGAAGCGGGCCGTCGACCGTCTGGACTCCGACACGCGGAGGCTCCACAGGGAGGCCCTTGAGGTGCATGCCCAGGCCGAGGAGAGCCTCTCTGCCGTGGAGGAGGTGCGGCAGAGGTTGGAGCGCCGTAAGCGCGCCGTTGAGGACCAGGAGCGCTCCACGGCAGCTGTCGAAGTGTTCGGTCGACACTTCCCCCGGGCCTGCACTGGGCAGCCCGTAGAGGTTCTTTTTTTCGGTGGGGCTAGTCACTTGCGGAGAGCTTGTGGGTCCCTTCGCGAGAAAGTATGCGCCACAGCACCAGGTCGCCTTCCTGCAGCTCCCGGGCACGCACAGATCTCTGGTAGTAGCAACGAAGCGCTTGTCTGTACCGTGCGTTACGGAGTGCTGCATGCAATCGGGCCTCATCGACGAGGTCGATTTCTCCACGCCGGAGGTTGTCCTGCGCGGCTTCGTCGTAAGCCCGGACACGGTGAGACTTCATGGTGATTTCAGGGGGAAGTACAGCTTTGGCCCCATACACCATGAAGAAGGGTGTCTCTCCGGTGGCCCGGCTCTGGGATGTCCGGTTAGCCCATAGTGTACTCGGAAGCTCATCCACCCAATTGGCACCATGTTTCTTCAGACTGGCGTAGGTGCGGGTCTTAAGGCCCCGGAGAATCTCCTCGTTGGCCCTCTCGACTTGCCCATTGCTCTTTGGATGGGCGACAGAGGCATAGCACACCTGAATGCCGAGGTCTTCACAGTAGTCTTGGAAGGCTGCGCTGGTGAACTGGGTCCCGTTGTCGGTGATGATTCTGTTCGGGACCCCGAACCGGCAGACAATAGACTTGATGAACTTTACTGTGGATTGCTTGTTGATGGTGACAACTGGTGTGGCTTCCGGCCACTTGGTAAACTTGTCGATGGTGACATAGAGCTACCGGAATCCCCCGACGGTTCTGGGAAATGGTCCCATGATGTCCAGCCCCCATACGGCAAACGGCCATGAGGGTGGGATCATCTGTACCGCCTGAGCCGGTGTATGGATCTGCTTGGCGTGGAACTGGCACGCCTTGCAGCTCTCGACCAGCTTGATGGCATCCTGGAGTGCTGTCGGCCAGTAGAATCCATGCCGGAAGGCTTTACCGACAAGCGTGCGTGAGGAAGAGTGACTTCCACATTCGCCTCCATGGATCTCAGCGAGCAAGTCGCAGCCTTCCTCCTGGGTTATGCACCGCAATAGGATGTGGTTGGCGCCGCGCCGGTAGAGATCCCCCTCTACCAGCGCGTATCTCTTAGCCATACACACAATCCGTTCAGTGGTTGCATATTCATCAAGGAGGATGTTGTCCTTCAAGTAGTCCCGGATCTCCGTGATCCATGCATCGGGTCTGATTTGAGCTTCTGGATCTTGAGCGCTGGGTTGCACGGAGTGCCCAGTGATGCTTACGATCCTTGGCGGCATCCATGGATGTAGGGCCGCCGGGACCACCAGCTTCGAGGTGCTGGTCAAGCCCCCTTCGCCCGGCTCGGCGGGCCGGGCTGTGGGCCACAGCAACGTCCTCTCGAAAACTCCTTCGGGCGTGGGGGCTCCGGTGGAAGCCTTCGTTGATAGGTTGTCAGCTGCGGTATTGCCAGCACGCGGTACGTGGCTGTCGGTACCTGAGATATGGGGTACCCCCGCGCACAGGGTGAAATGCCTAAGGTGCTCGCCCTTCTCCGCAGGGAGAGCTCCGAAGGCGCCACGCGTCTGGCGGGGCCGGACCTCCCTCTCCTTAGAGGAGAGCTCCGGGCCCGCCACGTGGCATACAGAAGCCGGACCTCCCCCTTCGCGGGAGAGAGGTCCGAAGACGCCACGCGTCCAGCGGGGCCGGACCTCCCTCTCCTCAGAGGTGAGCTCCGGGCCCGCCACGTGGCATACAGAAGCCGGACCTCACCCTCCGCGGGAGAGAGGTCCGAAGGCGCCACGCGTCCAGCGGGGCCGGACCTCCCTCTCCTCAGAGAAGAGCTCCGGACCCGCCACGTGGCTGGAAGAACGGTGCTGCCTGCCCCCGAGCGGTAGGCAGCGGGCGTAAAGGCGCCCCTCACCTTGCCCGTACAAGGTATTCAAGGCCCGCGTCTTCCCAAGACGCGGAAACACGGAGCACGCGCCTGTCAGGTGCCGTTGCGTCCAGTCGCATCACAGACTGGCGCGCGGTGTCAGAACCTGACAGGTAATAAACGCCGCGACAAGACATCCCATGCCTCCTGCACCGTCATCAACCACTATGACTAGTGCGCGGCATGGGCAGGGCGGAAAAAGGAAGACTCAGAAGCCTTCGACCAGAGGCAACCACCGGCGTAACTACAGATACGGTAGATAATAGACAATCTTCCCGGGACCACCTGTCGGGTCCCGGCCCCCCTTGTAAGCCACCCAAGTCTTGGACTATAAAAGGCTCGGGTAGGCGTCGATAGCAAGGGTTCGCATTCTGCAACTCATACGCTAGCCATACACTCTCAAGCTGTAACTCACCCCCAAGCTCAGGCCCCCGGCCCTGAGCAGCAAGCAATACAGCGAGCTCCATAGCTCGCCGTCGACGTAGGGTTTTACGCTCCGGCGGCCTGAACCACGTAAAACTTCCCGTGTCAAGCTCTCACTAACTCGTCCATCCGCGCAAGCTCTCCACTAGGAACTAGCCCCTCCGAAAAAAGAACCTCCGCGGGCTGCCCAGTGCAGGCCCAGGGGAAGTGTCGATCGCACACTTCGACATTTGGCGCGCCAGGAAGGGGGCTTTTCCCCTAGCGTGACGAGTTTCCGCCGACGAAGATGACCAAGCTGCCTTCAGCGGCAAACTCTCCCCAACCGCATTCACGGCGAACCGTGACCAGCGGAGAGTACATGTCGACGCACTCAGGACGGAGTGTGTCGGCACAAGCGGGTAGCCAGCAGCCGACTCTGGCAATGCCGACTCCGGCTATGCAGGCCCCGACCAGCGTGAGGTCTTCTGCAGCGCTGAGCGTACACCATGGAGGTGCGCTAGCTGCAGCAAGAGCGCTGCTTTGCAACCCACCTGCAGGGGATGCGCCCCATTCAGCGACCCAGCAATGGGTCCGCGAGGTGGACCGCCTCGTCGCCGCCACCGCGAACCCTCGGTTTCGGTGAGGGCGGCGCCCGGGGCAACCGGCTGTGTCGCTGACGCGCACTGTAAAAGCCCAAGAAAAGGGACTTGTAAAAACTTTTCTTCATCTCACAACACCACAATTTTCATTGGGGACACCTTAGGAAATGTTGTGAAAAGCATGTAACCTCCATCAAAAGAGTGATTAGAGGGGAGAGTCTTCACTTTCACAAAGTAGGGTTTATACACATATGATCACACAATGAGGAATTCAAAACTGTTGTGTCCAAACTATTGTTTGCAGCAGCTAACACAAGGATCAAGTGGCATATTTGGATTCCTTAGGTCCAAATTAGTGGGGAGGCAAAGTTTCATTACTTTTTGAAAAGTCTTGCTGCCCATATTTCCAAAGGAAATCAAATGTGCAAAGAATTCAAATGAATATTTGAATTTGCATGGAATTTGTCCAAACTTGTCAAATGAGCTCAGTTTCCAATTTTCAAACAACTGGGTTGGATAATTGTCAAACTTTGGAGATATTTTGAGGAAAAGAGGTACTGAGTTGTGGGGCCCACATGTCATAGGAATGAGTATACTTAACACTTAAGTTTCTCTCTGGACTTCACTCCACCGAGGTGTAACCCCGGGGCGACACCGAGCGGCCGCCCCCGTCGACCGAGGCTCCACCTCCTGCTCCCATTTCGCGCTGGCCTGCTCCTTATCCCGGAAACCGGCTGCAGCACGTTGCCATCTTCGCTTTGATCGCGCGCTAGCTGTTCTTTCCACGCGCAAACAGCAATCGGCGCTCACCGCCGCACTCCTTTCTCCCCGATCGCCGGCCTCAACCAAACCTCGGTTGTGCGCACCGGCAGTACAGAAAAGCAGCGCCTGTGCCTGCTCTCCCACACCAGCCCCGCAACCCCAAAGGCCCTAGCCTGTGACGCGCACAATTCGGCAAACGGCGCCGAGAAAACAGAGCTGTCCGGCGGAGAACCGAAGCTGGTCTCACGTGGACAGACCCACCCAGAGCTTCTCAGGCCCGAGCTAGAGCAACCTCGGAAGCGCTGGTATCCCCTGATGCTCGTCCCCGAGGCTCAAGCCGTGAGATGATCTACTAGGCTCGAATTTGGGAAAAGATCGCCGTCGGGCACCATCCGACCTCCTGATACGGTAATACCAAATTCGATCGTCCCTCTCGTTCTTAGGCCGTGAAACCTTGCACACAGGACCGCCACTAACCGGCGATCAGTAGTCCTTCACAACCCTAGTTGGAAATATGCACGTAGACCGCATGAAATCCAGAATTTCCGACCTCAAATGCGGAGGAGGCTTCGGGTGCACGGTGAGGCACCATTAGCCACCGGTCCCGAGCAGTTTTGAGGCTAGGTCGAGCATCCCTTTGGTCCACTGGTGCTGTAGCGCCGTTCCACCGAGGTCTGGGCAGGCTAGGGTGACCGGGCGACGTTGCCGAACCAGTCCAGAGACGCCGCACCGTGGCCAGCTAGGTTAGAGCCATCGCCGACCGGGGAAGAGTGTTCCATCGTGTTCAGCACGGGAAATTAGGCCCTAGCGGCGAGGGAGAGCTCGGGGGATGGCCGGGAGGCCGGAATCCGTCGAACTCCGGCGAGCCCGGCGGCGCGCAGGCGCGGGTGGCCGGAGGTAGAAGACGACCGGTGGGTCCCGCCCGTCAGCGACGGTTTTTCAAATATTTGATCAGCTGTGGCGCAGGGATCTGGTGTGGAGGTGCTGGACTTCCTCCTTCCGGACGAAGAACTAACTCCTGACCAGCAGCAACAAGGCAAGCCCCGGTTTGCATTAACCCTTTTTAAAAGTTTTACTTTGTATACATGTGTCATATGAAGTATGTATGTGCATTAGGTATAGGATGAATGAAACCCCACTTGCATAACCAAAGTTTCCTAAAAGAGTGAGGGTAGTGTCAAGCACCTCGAGTAGACAGGCTATGCTTAATGAGTCATAGGACTTCGGTACAAGTCGAGTAGTTGGAATCTACTCGCGAGATAGGCATGGGGACACACGGGTTCGGTTGAGTGATGTGAGATCACTTTAGTAATGAAAATTAGACTAGGCAGGGGCTAGGGCGCAGCAAGAGAGAGTCTTGTGTGCGCAGCCCTGCCCGTGTCGATTGAGGACCGATCCGTGTGCGGCCCTGCTGAACAAGTATTGAACGTACCGAAGGCATATCGGATATATGGGCCCCGATAAACCGATGTAGCCTAAACCTCCGGGCGTCGAGGCATAGCACACCGATTTATAGGTGTAGGTTGAGGGCAGCAAGGTGGAAATCTGCCAACGGGCATAGAGAGATGCTCCGTGTGGGGAACCTCCTGCTCGTTTCGGTGCGACCGGTTCGACGTTTCGGCTGTTGGGTGAAAGGTTGTCCCGTACGACATCGAGTGAGCGTGCTGTGCAGCTCCACGGGTGGGCGTACGTGACGTGCTCTTTGGGTTTTCCCTGCAGGTGTATATCGAGTCGATTCGCCGTCCCTCGCGGTGACGAGTACTGCTTGTTCACTGCGTCGTAACGTAGACTAATGGATGAAATATGTTGATTCAATGAGGCTGATTGATATAATTGTATTGCTACATGTGTGCCACCAAATACTGCTTACTAAATTTCAGATTTCATGAACTGTTAACTTGTTGCTAAAAGATGAACTAAGGATGAACTTGTAGGCGTGTCGTTTTGCTGAAATGTTACTATCCTATGTCCATTGTACACCTCATGTAGAGTTTCATGCTTAGGTGAGTCGGTTAAGCCTTGTTGAGCCTTTGTGCTCACGGTTGCTGCTTAAGTGTTTTTCAGGTGAGGAGCCACCCACGGACTCGGAGTATGAGTCCACCGGCGAGGGTTACCCTCCGTCGGGGACCACGGCTGAGTGGGAGCCGTACACGCCGCGCTGAGCTGAGACGTGCAGCTAGTGTGGGTTGCCCTAGGGCGGGGCAACCGACTTTTGCTAGATAGGCGGGCGTGAGTTGTTTAGTGTAGTCTTCCGCTGTGTAATAGAACAATAATTGTAACTGAAGTTTGTACTTATTTGTACAGTTTCAGCTGTTTTTCCCATGTAATATATTGTGTTCTTATGACGTGTGCTGTCGGGTGTCGCATCGCGCGGCACCACCCTCTGCGATCCTGGATGAGCGGATTCCGGTACGCCACAGCCTGGTATCAGAGCCGCAGTGGGGATAGCACAGTACTAAAGGACTGCATTATGGGAAAACATAGGTTACGGTGAGGAACCGGTAGTTGCCCAAGTAAGGACAATATTAGTATAGTTACTTAAAGTGGCAAATACTAACTTATGTGTTATAATTCTGAATTTCAATTATGTAACGACGCACCTACGCTCTGGTAAGTATGGTAAGGAACGCCACCGAAAGCGGTTCAATTTCGGTTAGCTCTCCCTGACGAGGAACGTGGTTCAGGGATTGATCTCACAGCTTGGTGTGAGATGTCAATATGGATCTCTTGGACTCTTCATGTCCCTGAGTTCATATGAAACGCTGATCCCTAGCGTGCATTAGGCAAGTAAGCGGAGACCCCATCGCGTGGTCAGTAACGCGAGAGTGTGTTCGTCTGGAAATAGCCCAGGAGGACATACGCAGCGCTTGCCATCGGCGTGCCCTGCAGGGCAGTAGGTGGTATCTGTTGGGTTGATAACATTCCCAACCGTGACGACCCGTTCATGACATACTCGGGTTCCCCATCGTGTGGTGTTGAAACACGATCACGTACCTTGAGACGTGACCTAACTCAAGGACGGCCGTATGACAATGATACGGGCGTTTGTATTTACTTTCAAATATGGAACTGCCTGAAATGAATAACCATTGAGTGCACCATTATTGTGTGGTTTTCTGCAGGTACTAACCACATATGTATCCGTGTAGAAAACGTGTGCGAGAGACCGTTTAGTGCCACATTTGAGACGTATATGCCGGTATGATCCGGGCAGGATTTTCTTTTGTGAGGAACGTAGTACCGAGATATGGTAGGCATATGCATGAGAATAATGATAACAAAGAATTAAAATCTATAGGTTCGACATTTAGGACCCTGGTTGGGTATAAGAATGGGATAGTGGAGCAGTATAGCCAAAAGTATGATAAGCAGAGTGCTCTGTTGTGGGCAGCACGGTTGCTGAACCTCAACAGGGCATAACTCACAGGTCTTTTAGCCCAGGGAGGTGTGCTATATAGTTCTGGAAAGGTATTCAAGTCCTCTACAACTTTGTTGTAGACTTCCAGAGCTGAAACTCACCTGAAGATGGCTTAAAGCCCAGAGAAATGTAAACTGTCCAGAACTAGGGCAGAGTAAAACATCCTCTGAACTGATATGTTTTTCAAATATAACTCCCAGTAGAAAAATCTAAAATTGTCATATAATACACGCTTAGAAAGAGTAGAAGATGTGTGACATCTTTGCAATTCAAAGTTTCTGAAGTTTCAGCACTGAAATTAGGGAGAATTAGGGTTGAAGACAGCCTCTTCCAAGGGAGGTGCTGTTAAAATTCTTCCAGAAATTCTGCTGACTTTGAATTAGCATAACTTTTTAGTCAAATCTGATCTGGGGGCAAATGCATACTCGTTGGAAAGATACTAAAGTTAACTTTAACTTTGGTATTCAACTTGAGTCATGAAAATGCACAGAACCAGATCAAAACTTGGGATAGGTAGAAACTGGTCATTCTGACAGAAGAATGACAGTTGAGCTCATTGGAGAGGGTGTCGTACCCTAAGGGTGTTATACGTGATGACAACGCAATAATAATGTCTCATAGAGACCAAACCCAGTTATGTTGAGCTTCCAAACAGGGGGTTCATCAAGTGGATTAAACTAACTTGTGTTTGGTCTGGTAATGGTGTAGCTTGTGCAAAGTTATTACATTATCTACTTACGAGATATTTCGCATGTTTTGTTGTCATAATGTTTTTCTGCCCAGTTCTATTGGACTGCATGCAAAATGTTGCGGGACTGATGGTTAATGTCGTATGGTTGCAGATGGTTCGTACTAGGACCACGCACGAGGTTGGTGGCTCTAGCCAAGGTGGAGGCGATGACTCCCAGCCACCGGCCTACGACAGCACCCCGCAGCAGCAGCCACCACCGCCGCCTCCGCTTACTCTAGCGGATGTGATAGCGGAATTGGTGGGAGGTCGTGAGGAGCAGACCGACCTGCTCCGCACGATCGTGCAGAATAGTCCCAGGCAGGAGGACGTCAAGAGCGAGGGCCTCGTGAGCCCCGCGAAGTGTCGTACTCGGATTTCATTAGTACGCACCCTCCAGTGTTCACCGAAGCTGAAGAACCACTGGAGGCGGACAACTGGCTGCGGACTATCGAGTCCAAGTTCGGGCTGCTCCAGTGTACGGAGCGGCAGAAGACACTGTTCGCAGCACAGCAGCTCCACGGTGCCGCTGGTGCGTGGTGGGCGAATTATGTCGCCTCACGTCCGGCTGGCCATGCCGTGGAATGGCAAGAGTTCCGGGAGGCGTTCCGCGCCTATCACATTCCTCCCGGAATAATGAAGAGAAAGTTCCAAGAATTTTTGGAACTGAAGCAGGGCGGGAGGAGTGCCCACGACTACTCCCGTGCCTTCAACCATCTGGCGCAGTATGCGTCAGACTACATCTCCACGGAGGAGAAGAAGAGGGAGCACTTCTATCGGGGGTTACACCCCGAAATGAAGACCCACCTCGTACAATGGAACCGCGGCACATTCAACGACCTAGTCAATGCCGCCATCATGCAAGAGGACGCTCAGCGGGAGTTAGCAGCTGAGCAGAGGAAGCGCAGCGCTCCACCTAGCAGCGGTGGGAGTGGCGCTCCCAAGAAGTACCGTATGGTGTATCGGACACCATCCGGGCAGCAGTGGCGTCCACCGGCGCGACCTCAACAGTTCGGGGGACGTTCGTTCCAAGCACCCCCGTTCCGTCCGCCGATGCCACCACCAAGACAGCAACAGCAGCAGCAGACGATACCCCGGGCGTTTCCACCGCCACAACGCGCCCCGGGTTTCCGCCCACCGATCAGCGGGGGACCGCCCCGTTTCACCTGCTTCACGTGTGGCCAGGCGGGCCACTTTGCGAAGGACTGTCCCCAGGGGCAGCAGAGCAGCGGGCAAGCCCAGTTTCAGGGCGGTGCTCGAGGCCGACCTCCGGCGAAGAAGGTTGGTCAGCGGACTGGAGGCGTCCGCAACCTCGACAATGAGGACGCCCCAGAGGGAGACAACGTGCTGGCGGGTACGTTTACTCTCAACCATCAAGCCATCGTCATATTATTTGATTCGGGTGCAACCCACAGCTTTATAAGTGCATCCTATGTGGCTAAACATCAATTGCAAGTCTTCCCAACCGGCTGCACTTATATGATCTGCTCACCGGGAGGGAAGATTTCAGCTAATATGATGATTCCAAAGGCACCTCTGTGCTTAGGTGGGAAACTATATCCCACCACCTTGATAATCCTTATGGGACAAAAGATTGATGCAATCTTAGGGATGTCATGGCTGCAATACCATGGCGCTGTCCTAGAGACTCGGACCCGGACGGTCCACTTGAATTCTCCATTCCACCGTCCGCATTCCATGATGTTAGACACGCCAGTCCGGGAAGTTTTAGCAATCAATAATGCTGAAGTTCTCAAGTTAGAAGACATCCCCGTAGTCCGGGAGTATCCTGATGTGTTCCCGGATGATCTTCCGGGCATGCCACCTGAGCGGGATGTCGAGTTCAAGATTGAACTTGCACCCGGGACTACGCCCATATCACGGAGACCATACAAGATGGCTCCAAATGAGCTGGCTGAACTAAAAGAACAGCTCAATGATCTGTTGAGCAAGGGTTTCATTCGGCCGAGTTCCTCGCCTTGGGGATGCTCGGCGCTATTCGTGAAGAAGAAGGATGAGACCCTGAGGCTGTGTGTGGATTACCGGCCGCTCAACGCTGTCACCATCAAGAATAAGTACCCACTGCCCCGTATTGACATCTTGTTTGATCAACTTGTGGGGGCAAGTGTATTCTCAAAGATGGACCTTCGCTCTGGATATCACCAGATCAAGATCCGGGCGGAGGATATCCCGAAGACGGCGTTCTCGACGAGATACGGCTTATACGAATATCTCGTCATGTCCTTTGGTCTCACAAATGCTCCAGCCCATTTCATGTATCTCATGAACTCGGTGTTCATGCCGGAGCTGGACAAGTTCGTGGTAGTGTTCATCGACGATATCTTGGTTTACTCCAAGACAGAAGCCGAGCATGCCGAACACTAACGGATCGTTCTTCAACGATTGCGAGACCACAAGCTCTACGCCAAGTTCAGCAAATGCGAATTTTGGATCAGCCAAGTGCCATTCTTGGGACATATCATCTCAGCTGAAGGCATTGCGGTTGACCCAAGTAAAATCGAGCAAGTGTTGAAATGGAAAGCTCCCACTTCAGTTCATGAAGTCAGAAGCTTCCTCGGGTTAGCGGGATACTACCGGAGATTCATTCCAAGTTTCTCCAAGCTCGCTAAGCCGATGACATAGTTGCTGAAGAAAGGGACAAAATATGTTTGGAACACGGCGTGTGAAGGAGCGTTCCGAACACTGGTGAAGCATCTCACAACAGCCCCGGTATTAGCTCAGCCGGATACAACAAAGCCCTTCGACGTGTATTGTGACGCGTCCGGTATTGGGCTTGGCTGCGTGTTGATGCAGGAAGGACGTGTGGTCGCTTATGGCTCACGCCAACTTCGGAACCATGAGCAGCACTACCCGACTCATGATCTTGAACTTGCTGCCGTGGTGTTGGCGCTGAAAATGTGGAGGCACTATCTCCTGGGGAACTTGGTGCATCTCTACACCGACCACAAGAGCTTGAAATACATTTTCACCCAGAAGGAGCTGAACATGAGGCAGAGGAGGTGGTTAGAACTGATCAAAGATTATGAGATTGAGATCCATTATCACCCCGGCAAGGCGAATGTGGTTGCCGACGCGCTGAGTCGGAAATCACATGTCCATCACCTCACCATTACACCGGTGGAGGAGGAAGAGCCAAGTTTATACTTGGTTCCTTATGGATCGCTGTACAACCTTGCCCTCATCCCTACTATTAGGGAGGACATCATTGCAGCTCAGAAAACGGATAAAGGCATGGCACATCTCCGGAGACGAATTGACAATGGGGAGATCAAATGTTTCCGGAAAGATGATGAGGGGACGTTGTGGTTCAATGACCGCATAGTCGTACCCCGAGATATGAAGTTGAGGAAAAAGATCCTCGATGAAGCTCACTTGTCCAAATACTCCATTCATCCGGGCAGCAACAAAATGTACCAAGATTTGAAAAAGAAATTTTGGTGGACACGGATGAAGCGGGAGGTAGCTAAGTACGTATCCGAGTGTGATACGTGTAGACGAGTGAAAGCTGATCATATGAAGAAATCAGGGCTGCTGCAACCCCTGAAGATCCCGGCATGGAAATGGGAAGATGTGAGCATGGATTTTATTGTGGGATTACCCCTAACAGCCAACAAGCATGATTCCATATGGGTAATCGTTGATCGGTTAACCAAGACGGCTCACTTCATTCCGGTGAATACACATTACAATGCCGGCAAATATGCGGAGCTATACATAGCGAAGATTCTATGCCTATACGGGGTACCCAAGACCATCGTCTCAGACCGAGGTGCATTATTTGTATCTCGCTTTTGGGAGCAGCTACACGCTGCATTGGGTACTAAGTTGATCAGGAGCTCCGCCTATCACCCTCAGACAGATGGTCAGACCGAAAGGGTGAATCAAGTCCTGGAAGACATGTTGAGAGCATGTGCCATCCACCACGGTAGGAATTGGGATGATCACCTACCATTGGCGGAATTCTCGTACAACAACGGTTATCAGGCGAGTATCAAGATGGCACCTTACGAAGCTCTCTACGGTCGTAAATGCCGCACCCCATTAAATTGGTGCGAGTCCGGTGAAAGGGTCACATTCGGGGTTGATGTGGTGAACGACGCCGAAGAGCGTGTTCGGACAATTCAAGCCAATTTGAAGGCCGCTCAATCCCGACAGAAGAGCTACGCTGATAAGAGGCGTAGGCCGTTGCACTTTGACGTTGGGGAACACGTGTACCTCCGCGTGTCTCCGATGAAGGGCGTGCACCGATTCGGTGTGAAGGGGAAGCTCGCTCCCCGTTTCATTGGACCCTACGCTATCACCGAGAAGTGTGGACCAGCAGCGTATCGATTGGAGATACCGGCATCTCTGGCTGGTGTCCATGATATTTTCCATGTTTCGCAACTGCGAAAATGCTTGAAGCATACAACTGCTGTTCCTACCGAAGACATCGGCGAGCTGAAGCCGGATTTAACATATGATGAATATCCGGTGGGAATTCTTGATGAGAAAGCCAGGACCACGCGTAGCAGAACGTTGTGGTTCTACAAAATACTCTGGAGCAACCACACCGCCGAGGAAGCGACGTGGGAGAGCGAGGAGTTCCTTCGCTCAAATTACCCGGAGTTCTTGGCTTCTCAACACGGGTAAGTCCCTATTACATCGCTATCTCTTCTTTTATAATCTCGGGACGAGATTCTTTTAAGGGGGGAGGGATGTAAAAGCCCAAGAAAAGGGACTTGTAAAAACTTTTCTTCATCTCACAACACCACAATTTTCATTGGGGACACCTTAGGAAATGTTGTGAAAAGCATGTAACCTCCATCAAAAGAGTGATTAGAGGGGAGAGTCTTCACTTTCACAAAGTAGGGTTTATACACATATGATCACACAATGAGGAATTCAAAACTGTTGTGTCCAAACTATTGTTTGCAGCAGCTAACACAAGGATCAAGTGGCATATTTGGATTCCATAGGTCCAAATTAGTGGGGAGGCAAAGTTTCATTACTTTTTGAAAAGTCTTGCTGCCCATATTTCCAAAGGAAATCAAATGTGCAAAGAATTCAAATGAATATTTGAATTTGCATGGAATTTGTCCAAACTTGTCAAATGAGCTCAGTTTCCAATTTTCAAACAACTGGGTTGGATAATTGTCAAACTTTGGAGATATTTTGAGGAAAAGAGGTACTGAGTTGTGGGGCCCACATGTCATAGGAATGAGTATACTTAACACTTAAGTTTCTCTCTGGACTTCACTCCACCGAGGTGTAACCCCGGGGCGACACCGAGCGGCCGCCCCCGTCGACCGAGGCTCCACCTCCTGCTCCCATTTCGCGCTGGCCTGCTCCTTATCCCGGAAACTGGCTGCAGCACGTTGCCATCTTCGCTTTGATCGCGCGCTAGCTGTTCTTTCCACGCGCAAACAGCAATCGGCGCTCACCGCCGCACTCCTTTCTCCCCGATCGCCGGCCTCAACCAAACCTTGGTGGTGCGCACCGGCAGTACAGAAAAGCAGCGCCTGTGCCTGCTCTCCCACACCAGCCCCGCAACCCCAAAGGCCCTAGCCTGTGATGCGCACAATTCGGCAAACGGCGCCGAGAAAGCAGAGCTGTCCGGCGGAGAACCGAAGCTGGTCTCACGTGGACAGACCCACCCAGAGCTTCTCAGGCCCGAGCTAGAGCAACCTCGGAAGCGCTGGTAGCCCCTGATGCTCGTCCCCGAGGCTCAAGCCGTGAGATGATCTACTAGGCTCGAATTTGGGAAAAGATCGCCGTCGGGCACCATCCGACCTCCTGATACGGTAATACCAAATTCGATCGTCCCTCTCGTTCTTAGGCCGTGAAACCTTGCACACAGGATCGCCACTAACCGGCGATCAGTAGTCCTTCACAACCCTAGTTGGAAATATGCACGTAGACCGCATGAAATCCAGAATTTCCGACCTCAAATGCGGAGGAGGCTTCGGGTGCACGGTGAGGCACCATTAGCCACCGGTCCCGAGCAGTTTTGAGGCTAGGTCGAGCATCCCTTTGGTCCACTGGTGCTGTAGCGCCGTTCCACCGAGGTCTGGGCAGGCTAGGGTGACCGGGCGACGTTGCCGAACCAGTCCAGAGACGCCGCACCGTGGCCAGCTAGGTTAGAGCCATCGCCGACCGGGGAAGAGTGTTCCATCGTGTTCAGCACGGGAAATTAGGCCCTAGCGGCGAGGGAGAGCTCGGGGGATGGCCGGGAGGCCGGAATCCGTCGAACTCCGGCGAGCCCGGCGGCGCGCAGGCGCGGGTGGCCGGAGGTAGAAGACGACCGGTGGGTCCCGCCCGTCAGCGACGGTTTTTCAAATATTTGATCAGCTGTGGCGCAGGGATCTGGTGTGGAGGCGCGGGAAATAACCTGTAGCCTCGTGTGGCTTGCCCCGACGCGTGACACCTGTCCCCGGACCCACAGCCAGTATTTGAACATTTTGGGGAATTTCAGTTTTTAGTTCAAACTTTGAATAGCTACAACTTCGGGTAGGAGAATCCAAAAATTGTGAAACAAATTTCGTTGGATTCCTCTGATAGAGTACTACCCAAATGTAGAACCCAATTTGTATGAAACCCATTAATTAATTCTGGAAAATTCTTTAAATCTTTTTAGCAAAAGAATTTTAGAGGGAGTTTGGTTCATCCAAAAATCCCCAAATTTTGCCAGGATGTTCTTTAGGACATTAGTAAACCCCTGTAAAAGTTTCAGACCATTTGGAGTTGATTTGGTCAGAGCAATTCAAATTGAAAGGTGCTGTGTTCATTTGAATACAGAAACATTTTCAGAGAATTTCCAAAACTTGGAAATTCAATTCTGGGCAAACCTTGACTCCAAAAATGCTAGGAAAATTCATGCAAACTCTAGGAGCTATAATTGAAATTATAGTTCACTAAGTTGGGTATGAACAGGGGTATTACCTCAGAATAAGTTCTTCCTTGCTTATTTGCTAAGGAAATTATTCTGAGCAAACCACTCCATGAAAAGTGCTAAGGTTTGGTCCAGAGGGTTTTCTTGTGACAAGGAACTCACACGAAAATTCTCAGCTCCATTGGAGCTCTATATCACCCCTGTCCTGTTTACCCACTTAAGGGATTAAGATGGAAAAGGGGGAAAACCACTTAGCATTTAACCATGTGACTAAGTCCAAGCCAAACCACCAACACCAGTTCATATTTAAATTCTTAAACAAAGTTCCAGGTGTTAGAGGCTGGTTATTAGAACCAATAGTAGAAGTTTTACTCTAAAACTCACATTTGCATCTAAATTAACGTATAGTATTTCATTAACGTGTAGCCGTTGAAGAAGAGACTCCGGAAGTGCTGGACTTCCTCCTTCCGGACGAAGAACTAACTCCTGACCAGCAGCAACAAGGCAAGCCCCGGTTTGCATTAACCCTTTTTAAAAGTTTTACTTTGTATACATGTGTCATATGAAGTATGTATGTGCATTAGGTATAGGATGAATGAAACCCCACTTGCATAACCAAAGTTTCCTAAAAGAGTGAGGGTAGTGTCAAGCACCTCGAGTAGACAGGCTATGCTTAATGAGTCATAGGACTTCGGTACAAGTCGAGTAGTTGGAATCTACTCGCGAGATAGGCATGGGGACACACGGGTTCGGTTGAGTGATGTGAGATCACTTTAGTAATGAAAATGAGACTAGGCAGGGGCTAGGGCGCAGCAAGAGAGAGTCTTGTGTGCGCAGCCCTGTCCGTGTCGATTGAGGACCGATCCGTGTGCGGCCCTGCTGAACAAGTATTGAACGTACCGAAGGCATATCGGATATATGGGCCCCGATAAACCGATGTAGCCTAAACCTCCGGGCGTCGAGGCATAGCACACCGATTTATAGGTGTAGGTTGAGGGCAGCAAGGTGGAAATCTGCCAACGGGCATAGAGAGATGCTCCGTGTGGGGAACCTCCTGCTCGTTTCGGTGCGACCGGTTCGATGTTTGGGCTGTTGGGTGAAAGGTTGTCCCGTACGACATCGAGTGAGCATGCTGTGCAGCTCCACGGGTGGGCGTACGTGACGTGCTCTTTGGGTTTTCCCTGCAGGTGTATATCGAGTCGATTCACCGTCCCTCGCGGTGACGAGTACTGCTTGTTCACTGCGTCGTAACGTAGACTAATGGATGAAATATGTTGATTCAATGAGGCTGATTGATATAATTGTATTGCTACATGTGTGCCACCAAATACTGCTTACTAAATTTCAGATTTCATGAACTGTTAACTTGTTGCTAAAAGATGAACTAAGGATGAACTTGTAGGCGTGTCATTTTGCTGAAATGTTACTATCCTATGTCCATTGTACACCTCATGTAGAGTTTCATGCTTAGGTGAGTCGGTTAAGCCTTGTTGAGCCTTTGTGCTCACGGTTGCTGCTTAAGTGTTTTTCAGGTGAGGAGCCACCCACGGACTCGGAGTATGAGTCCACCGGCGAGGGTTACCCTCCGTCGGGGACCACGGCTGAGTGGGAGCCGTACACGCCGCGCTGAGCTGAGACGTGCAGCTAGTGTGGGTTGCCCTAGGGCGGGGCAACCGACTTTTGCTAGATAGGCGGGCGTGAGTTGTTTAGTGTAGTCTTCCGCTGTGTAATAGAACAATAATTGTAACTGAAGTTTGTACTTATTTGTACAGTTTCAGCTGTTTTTCCCATGTAATATATTGTGTTCTTATGACGTGTGCTGTCGGGTGTCGCATCGCGCGGCACCACCCTCTGCGATCCTGGATGAGCGGATTCCGGTCCGCCACACGCACACCCACGGTTGACGAGCTAACGGCGGACTCCAGCTCCTCCAGGCTCCTGTCGACGGACCTGCGAAGGGAACTGGAATGGTGCCACTTGGGGCAGGACGCCCGGATGTACCTCGAGCGACGTTGAGAAAGGCGTCGCAACCATGAGGCAGGCGACAGCATGTCGTCGGCCTCGACGCAACCAGAAGGGCAGGCCTTCGCCATGCGAGCCCCGCCTCAGGCATATGCTGCGCAACATATGCCACCACCATATGCGCCGCAAGTAGTGGCCCCGGCCTACGGTGCAGCCTTGCCCATGCCGGGATACATGGTGCCAGGTGCGAACCACCTGTTCGCAGCGCCAGTACCTGCAGCAGCAGGTGCCGGATGTGCGGCCCTTGCACCCCACCTTCGCTTCGCAAGGTGGCCGCGCAAGTTTCGCCCGCACTTGCCCGAGAAGTACGACGGAAGCGTCAACCCAGCGGAGTTCCTCCAGATCTACTCCACCGCCGTACTTGCTGCAGGAGGCGATGAGGCTGTCATGGCCAACTACTTTCCCGTCGCCTTGACCGGCCCAGCCCGGTCCTGGCTCATGAATCTACCCCAGGGGTCCATAACCTCCTGGGGTGAGCTCTGCCGGCAGTTCGTCGCCAACTTCGGCAGCTCCTACACCCGTCCCGGCACGGAGCTCGACCTCCACGCCGTCAAACAACAACCTGGGGAGTCGCTGCGCTCTTTCATCCAGCGGTTCTCTCAGGTGCGCAACACCATCCCACATATCCAAAGCGCCTCTGTGGTGGTGGTGTTCCGACAGGGTGTCCAGAAGGAGAAAATGCTCGAGAAGCTCGTGACCAGAGAGGTCAGTGACGTCTCGGAGCTCTTTAGCCTGGCGGACAAGTGCGCCAGAGCAGCCGAAGGGCGGAACTGGCACGCACTGCCGACCTCCGAGTCAGGAGGGCAGCCCGGGTCCGGAGCTGCTGCCTATGGGTGTGGCAAGAAGACCAAGAACCGGGGGAATGGGAAGATGAAGTCACCATTCACGGCCCCCGTCGCCGCAGCTGCGACAACTAGTGGAGCTCGGGGGCCGCGCCCCGACAAGAGGCAGCGGCAATCACCGGCCCCAGACAGTGGCCAAGGCGGGCTATGCCCCGTGCATGGCACCTGCAACCATACAGCTGCCGAGTGCTGGGAGATCCAGAGGCTCGCAGAGCGCTTCCGCAATGGAAGACAGCAGAGGGCTGAAGCACCGCCCTACCCTCAGAGGGATGGCAAACAGAAGGCCGATGCCCCAGTCACCGCTGCCCACCAGGTGGGGTTCTAGGAGCCTCAGCGTGTCATAAAGACAGTGCATGACGGTGAGGACTCCAGTTCCGACGGTGACGGGCCAAGGCGTTAGCCAGCTACGGCACGCCTCCGTGCCTCGAACATACCTCTCGGGGGCTGCCTAGGGTCCGTAAACCCCTTGAAGGCCTTGCCAGAAGGGGGGACGCCTTAGGTCATCCAAGGCGAGCCCGGGTCCACCTACCCCTTGAAGGCCTTAGCCAGAAGGGGAGAACTCCCCGGGGGACCCCGAGAGAAGCCACACAGGACCTGATCCAGCGTGAAGACAACAACTTCGACAAGACTCGGCTTGCAGGGAACACCCCACAACGCAAAGTCTCGGCTAATGCTCTAAGCACTACCGCCAAAGAACCAAACTCGACGGGGGCCGCAAGAGGGCAGCCTGGTGAAGTGGCACGCTATATTCCAAGAAGGACCCATAAGCTCTCCCCCAGCAGGGAAGGTCCCTTCCGAATCATGAAAGCTGCCGCCCCAGGTACACATGCCTTTCAACCGAGAGTGGGATCCATTCCCAAAAATCCTTGCCATGGAGCAACACTGTAAGTCCTACTTACTGAGCATCGGTATAACAGGGTTATTCACTTCTGTAATAGACCCCATAGAGCTTAGGAACAGAGCTTGGGGTAGCTAAGTCTCAAGGGACGGTACAGGACTACGTCCAGTTTAGCCTGGTTCCGACCCTAAGCGCGTAGAGTCTTGCTTCCCTTGTAGACGAAGCGGAACATTGCCCCCACGAACAGCCAGAATTCCACCTATGGGCGCAAATACAGAGACCTGTTCTACTTAGCTCCTTCTCATGCGCTCATTTAAATTATGCATTAATTTTTATGATCGCACTATCTCTGTATGTTCATCATACGTCTAGCTCCCCCTCTCCTGCGCTCATCCATAGTCGGCATTTGCTATCCTCCCGAAGGCGGCTGCGCTTGAGGCACCTGCCGATGGCCGAGTGAGTCTCTCGGGCCTCCCCCAGTCAGGTGTTGCGGTGTGAGTTGTTCACCTCCAGGAAAGGCCAGCGTTGTGCATGGGGGGTCCAGGGTGCGTATCCAGCTTAGCCGGCCCAGAGCCCAAAGCATGCGCATCCTGCTCTCCGGAGGTCCAGGGGAGTACGTCCACTTTGCCTGGTCATGAACCCAAAGCGCGTGCACTCTGCTTCCCCAGCGCATGGCCCGGTACTAGGGATCGGACGGTCGTACCCGGACCTCGGAGGGAGCCGGAGCTCCGGCGCCTCGTGCACAGAATTGCCCAAGCCCCGTATAGCGGGCCAGGACCATAAGACGGATAAGACTAGGAGACAGGAGGGGAGGACCCCCCGAGGAGAATTATGTTTCCTCTACCTGTGTGCAGGACCTTCAGGTTACGGCAACAGGGACTGCATGAAGCGGGGGGAAAGGAGCTACCAGCTACACCGGCCTGGGACTGGAAGGACCGGGACCCGCCCCTCCAGCAGGGGCGGGGCCCGGGGGCTCCGCGTGTCCAGCAGGACCGGAACTCTCTCCTTCCTTGAGGAGGGCTCCGGGCTCGCCACGTGGCAGGCAGGAACCGGACCTCCCCCCTCAGCGGGAGGGCTCCGAAAGCCCTACGTGTCCAACATGACCGGAGCTCCCGTCTCTTGAGGAGGAGCTCCGAACCCACCACGTGGCCGGCAGATTTGGAGCCCCCCATAGGGCGAGGTTCGGAGACCTCCGGGGGCCCCTAACACGGTTAGGACCCGGGGGGGTGTCTGTGCGAAGCTCCGAGATTGGAAATGACCTCTGAGTACCTTGCGGAGCTAAGGACTCAGCCAGGCAAAGCCAAGAAGGAGGGAAAAAGCATCACAGACACAAGTATCCAAGAGAGTCAAATTAAGCAAGGCTCCTTGAGCTGGACTACAGACTCGATAAAAAAGGGAGAAGCAAGTCCTAAGGACCTCCCGGCTCTCGCCGGAACCTTGCGGCTACAAGGGCGGCCACATCCTCGACTTCAGCCCTGGAAGCTTCCTCCCGCTCCGCGGCTGGGCCCTCTCTTGCTGGCTCCAGTGAGAAAGAGGGGTCGCGGCTCTTGAAGCATGCCAGCACATGCGAGGCGACCTCTAAAGCTAAGCCGCGGCCCTCGGCTTCAAGCTCGCTGGCGACCACCGAGTCGAGCCTGTCCAGCTTGGCGCCGATCGACTCCAATGCAGGGATCACCTCTGCCACTTGCAATGCGGGAGTTGTGGCCCTCACCGGACTGAAACCAAGAGGGATCAGGGCGGACCCCGCTCGATCCACGAAGCTTGAGACCGCAAGGGCCTCGGAGGACCGTAGGGCTAAGAGCTCCTCCACCTCGCGGCGGGCCGCCCGCAGAGCCTCCAGGTTCCTCTCGGAGAATTCCTTCTCCTTGTCCACCAGGGAACTCTCCCGAAGGCGGAGAGTCTCGGCTAGCCGCTCCAACTCAGCGGCCCTGAAGCCGGCAGTCAACTCCCGGTCCAAGACCGCCCGGCGATCATGGGAGACCTGTTCATCCCTCAAGTCAAGGTCTGCCTTCAGAATCTCCAGCTCCTCCATCCGAGCTCGGAGGTCATCCTCTCCCGCAGCCAGCTGCGCGGCGACCCTCTCTGCCTCAGCTGCCACGGAACGCTCCCGCTCCTCAACGGCGAGTTCGCGGCGCTCCAACCGCTGTCGTATTTCCACAGCAGCAGAGAGGCTCTCTTCGGCCTGGGCGTGAGCCTCCAGGGCCTCCCTGTTGATCCGCTGCGACTGGGTGTCCATGCGGTCAACAGCCCGCTTCATCCGTCGACGAGCGTTTCCCTGAAGTCGAGCAACTCCCGCCTGGAGTCGAGCTCGCTCTTAACCTTCGCGGTCCTCTCCCGCAAAAGGTTCCCCCAGGTGAGGAGGCGGTCCCGTTCAACCGTATACTCCTCCCGCTCGCGCCCTAGTGCAGCCAAGACCTGCCGGACGCTCGACTCGGCAAGCGCGAAGGCGTCCGCCAGAGGCAATGGAGCAACAGAGGCTGGGGCAGTCCCTCCGACCTCCTCCATTACCTCGTCCTCAGGAAGAGCCGACACGCCAGCCGCCGAGACGAGACGCCGATCAGGAGAAGCTGGCTCCGCGGCGCTGGCAGCCAGGCCAGCCGGGCTCTTTTCAGCTTCTGGCTCCTTGACCTGAGGAGAGGGACGAGCCGGGGAAGACGGTGCTGAAGAAGAAGCCAGGCCGCCTAGTGCAGGATCAACCTGTGCTGGCTCGGGGGCCGCGGTGGCCGTCTCCGCAGGAAGAGACGGCGCCGCCGCGGAGTCCAGGCACACCGGAACAGGAGAAGTCCGCGCTGGCCTGGGGGCCGCAGCAGTTGCCCCTGGCTCCGACCGCATCGGCACAGATTCCCCGCAAGACGGGGAAGGCCGGGAAGCACGGACACTCCAGCGGGCTCTAAACCCCGACTTCCGAGCCGGGGTAGGATTTCCAGAGCCCGCTACCATCTCCGACGACCGCTCCGCAGTCGCTTGGACTGGCGGAACAGGGGACGCCACAGAGGCTTCCCCAAGCACATCAGCCCGGGGCCTCTTCGAGTCGCCACCGGAGGGAGTGTCAGGCACCCCAGAATCCCGACTTGGCACCGGCGCCGTTGCTGGAGGAGATCGAGCGCGTTTCTTCTCTGGCAGCGGGTTGGAAGCCATGGCAAGGGAGAGCTCAAAGGCAAGAAAGCAAAAGCGCAAGAGTCCAAGAAGAAACGCAGAGAAATGCGAAGGGAAGCTACAATGTGGGTGAGACCCCCTCTAAAAAGCTTCCCGGTGCAGTTCCAAGCGATTCGGAACTCTTCGAATACCCCGCACCCGCAACCGCTTCGGTTCCTAGATCGAGTGCCGATGACGGGTGGGCCCAAGCCGCTTAACTGGAGCGGTGGGGGCAAGGAGTCAGTCTCCTAAGAAGATGAGCCGGCAAGGCCCTTCGGCGGTTCCCGAAGAAAGCGCCGCAACGTGCAGAAGTGGCAGCCTTGGGAACCGCCGCAGTAAAAGCAATCATCACGTGAGCGCACGCTCTCACGACCCCGCGGCCGTTTGTGCTCCGGCAGCGGCCAAGTAGGGACTTAGAGAAAGTGCGCGGATCGGAAGAGACGGAGGTCCCACCTTGGGCTCGCTATCTCCCCCAAGATGGGCCCGGGGCCACTGTCGGTACCTGAGATATGGGGTACCCCCGCGCATAGGGTGAAATGCCTAAGGTGCTCGCCCTTCTCCGCAGGGAGAGCTCCGAAGGCGCCACGCGTCTGGTGGGGCCGGACCTCCCTCTCCTCAGAGGAGAGCTCCGGGCCCGCCACGTGGCATACAGAAGCCGGACCTCCCCCTCCGCGGGAGAGAGGTCCGAAGACGCCACGCGTCCAGCGGGGCCGGACCTCCCTCTCCTCAGAGGTGAGCTCCGGGCCCGCCACGTGGCATACAGAAGCCGGACCTCCCCCTCCGCGGGAGAGAGGTCCGAAGGCGCCACGCGTCCAGCGGGGCCGGACCTCCCTCTCCTCAGAGAAGAGCTCCGGACCCGCCACGTGGCTGGAAGAACGGTGCTGCCTGCCCCCGAGCGGTAGGCAGCGGGCATAAAGGCGCCCCTCACCTTGCCCGTACAAGGTATTCAAGGCCCGCGTCTTCCCAAGACACGGAAACGCGGAGCACGCGCCTGTCAGGTGCCGTTGCGTCCAGTCGCATCACAAACTGGCGCGCGGTGTCAGAACCTGCCAGGTAATAAACGCCGCGACAAGACATCCCATGCTGCCAGCGCCGTCATCAACCACTATGACTAGTGCGCGGCATGGGCAGGGCGGAAAAAGGAAGACTCAGAAGCCTTCGACCAGAGGCAACCACCGGCGTAACTACAGATACGGTAGATAATAGACAATCTTCCCGGGACCACCTGTCGGGTCCCGGCCCCCCTTGTAAGCCACCCGAGTCTTGGACTATAAAAGGCTCGGGTAGGCGTCGATAGCAAGGGTTCGCATTCTGCAACTCATACGCTAGCCATACACTCTCAAGCTGTAACTCACCCCCAAGCTCAGGCCCCCGGCCCTGAGCAGCAAGCAATACAGCGAGCTCCATAGCTCGCCGTGGACGTAGGGTTTTACGCTCCGGCGGCCTGAACCACGTAAAACTTCCCGTGTCAAGCTCTCACTAACTCGTCCATCCGCGCAAGCTCTCCGCTAGGAACTAGCCCCTCCAAAAAAAGAACCTCCGCGGGCTGCCCAGTGCAGGCCCGGGGGAAGTGTCGATCGCACACTTCGACAGTGGCGCAGGTCCAAGGCGAGGAATTCTTTCTCCAACATCTCGACGTGAAGCAGATATGCAGCTAGCTGTGGGTAATTGCAGGAGCATTCGCCCTTGACTTGCTTGATGACCAGCTGGGAGTCGCCCTGTGCCAACAACTGGCGAGCGCCTAAAGACAGGGCTGTCTGCAGGCCAAAGATGAGTGCTTCATACTCTGCCATGTTGTTGGTTGCCTTGAAATTGAGACGCACCATGTACCCAAACTGTTCCCCCGATGGCATGAGGAGCAGTACGCTGGCACCGGCCCCCTGCTTTTGCGAGGAGCCGTCGAAGAAAAGTGTCCAGTGAGGCTCGGTGAAGACCGGAGCTTGGTGCTCCGGTTCTCCGTCTTCGTGGCCCCCTGGGTCAGTCTTCGTTGGTGTCCACTCTGCCACAAAGTCGGCCAGTGCTTTTCTGTTGACTGCATGGCGTGGAAGGAAGTCCAGCTCGAACTCTGCCAGCTCCGCCGCCCATTTAGCAACGTTGCCAGTCGCATGGGGGCTGTGAAGAATCGTCTTAAGCGGATACGAGGTAACTACCGAGACCCGGTGGGCCTGGAAGTAATGGCGGAGCTTCCTAGAGGCCACGAGCACCGCATACAGCAGCTTGTGGACTTCTAGATACCTTGTCTTGGCATCATGAAGTACTTCGCTGATGTAGTAGACAGGCCTCTGGATTTTTCAAACCCTCTCTCTTAGGTCTGGGAGGTCTTCATCCATTGGCCCTGGCCCGCTGGAGGTGAGTGGACCCACGGGGGCCTCCGGGAGCTGGGACCCGGAGGCCCTTAAGCTATCTTGGTTCTCCGGGAACTCCGGGGGGTCTTGAGGGACCTTCGGGAGGTCCCGTTGGGCCCCCGGGGGTTTATCTCGGGGGTCCGGGAGACCGCCCTGGACCTCCGGGAGGCCGACCTGGACCTCCTGGAGGTTGCCTTGGAGGTCCGAGAGACCGTCTCGGTCCTGCGGGGCCTCCTGGCGTCTGTCTTCTGCTGCCGGAGCAGGTTGTGAAGATGAGCGGTCCGGCCGCTCTGCGACGAGGACCATACTCACCACTTCAGTTGTCGTCGCGATGTAGAGCAGCAGGTGCTCTCTGGGCTCAGGGGCTACCATGATAGGTAGGGTCGTCAGGAGTCGCTTCAACTCCTGGAAAGCCTCTTCTGCTTCGTCAGTCCAGGCAAATGGGCCAGACTTGCGCAGGAGCTTAAAGAAAGGGAGTGCCCGCTCTGCTAGCCTCGGTATAAACCAACTCAACGTGGCTAGGCATCCCGTGAGTTTCTGGACATCCATGACGCGGGCAGGAGGCCGCATCAAGTCGATGGCCTTGATCTTCTCTGGGTTGGCCTCAATGCCCCGGTGCGAGACCAGGAATCCTAAGAGCTTCCCAGAGGACACACCGAACACACATTTGTCGGGGTTCAGCTTGGCGCGCGTAGAGCGCAATTTGTCAAAAACTAAGGCTAGGTTATCTAACAAAGATCAACCCTGCTTGACCTTGACAACGATGTCATCGACGTACACCTCAACTAAGTCTCTTATTAACTCCCCAAAGGTTTTGTGCATCGCTCAAACAAAGGTGGGGAGTGCATTCTTTAAGCCGTAAGGCATAGACACATAACAATAAAGGCCATCTACTGTGATGAAGGAGGTGTGCTCTTCATCCTCCCTAGACATGGGGATCTGATGGAAACCCGAGTAGGCGTCTAGGAAGCACAGCATATCACAGCCTGATGTTGAGTCTACTTTTTGATCTATTCTTGGGAGAGGGAATGTGTCGGTACCTGAGATATGGGGTACCCCCGCGCACAGGGGAAAATGTCTAAGGAACTCGCCCTTCTCCGCAGGGAGAGCTCTGAAGGCGCCACGCGTCCGGCGGGGCCGGACCTCCCTCTCCTCAGAGGAGAGCTCCAGGCCCGCCACGTGGCATACAGAAGCCGGACCTCCCCCTCCGCGGCAGAGAGCTCCGAAGGTGCCACGCGTCCGGCGGGGCCGGACCTCCCTCTCCTCAGAGGAGAGCTCCGGGCCCGCCACGTGGCATACAGAAGCCGGACCTCCCCCTCCGCGGGAGAGAGGTCCGAAGGCGCCACGCGTCCGGCGGGGCCGGACCTCCCCCTCCTCAGAGAAGGGCTCCGGGCCCGCCACGTGGCCAGAAGAACGGCGCTGCCTGCCCCCGAGAGATAGGCAGCGGGCGTAAAGATGCCCCATACCTTGCCCGTACAAGGTATTCAAGGCCCGCGTTTTCCGAAGACGCGGAGACGCGGAGCACGCCTCTGTCATGTGCCATTGCGCCCAGTCGCATCACAGACTGGCGCGCAGTGTCAGAACCTGCCAGCCAATAAACACCGCGACAAGACATCCCATGCCGCCTGCGCCGTCATCAACCACTACGACTAGCATGCGGTATGGGCAGGGCGGCAAGATGAAGACTCAGAAGCCTTCGACCAGAGACAACTACCGGCATAACTGCAGATACGGTAGATAATAGACAATCTTCCCGGGACCACCTGTCGGGTCCCGGCCACCCTTGTAAGCCGCCCGAGTCTTGGACTATAAAAGGCTCGGGTAGGCGACGATAGCAAGGGTTCGCACTCTGCAACTCATACGCTAGCCATACACTCCCAAGCTGTAACTCACCCCCAAGCTCAGGACTCCGGCTCTGAGCAGCAAGCAATACAGCGAGCTCCATAGCTCGCCGTGGACGTAGGGTTTTACGCTCCGGTGGCCTGAACCACGTAAAACTCACCGCGTCAAGCTCTTACTAACTCGTCCATCCGCGCAAGCTCTCCGCAAGGGACTAGCCCCACCGAAAAAAAGAACCTCCGCGGGCTGCCCAGTGCAGGCCCGGGGGAAGTGTCGACCGAACACTTCGACATTTGGCGCGCCAGGTAGGGGGCTTTTCTCCTAGCGCGACGAGTTTCCGCCGACGAAGATGACCAAGCTTCCTTCAGCGGCAAACTCTCCTCCCCCACGTTCACGACGAACCGTGACCAGTGGGGAGTACATGTCGACACACTCAGGACGGAGTGTGTCAGCACAAGCTGGTAGCCAGCAGCCGACTCCGGCAACGCCAACTCCGGCAATGCAGGCTCCGACCAGTGTGAGATCTTCTGCAGCGCTGAGCGTACACCATGGGGGTGCGCTAGCTGCAGCAAGAGCACTGCTGCGCAACCCACCTGCTGGGAATGCGCCCCATTCTGCGACCCAACAGTGGGTCCGCGAGGTGGACCGCCTCGTCGTCGCTGCCGCGAACCCTCGGTTTCGGCGAGGGCGACGCCCCGGTCAACCGGCTGTGTCGCTGACGCGCACGCCCACGGTTGACGGGCAAACGGCGGATTCCAGCTCCTCCAAGCTCCCGTAAATGGACCTGAGAAGGGAGCTGGAACGGTGCCACTTGGGCCAGGATGCCCGGGTGTACCTCGAGAGACGTCGAGAAAGGCGTCGCAACCAAGAGACTGGCGACAGCATGACGTCGGCCTCAACGCCGCATGGAGGGCAGATCTTCGCTACGCGAGTCCTGCCCCAGGCATATGCCGCGCAGCATAAGCCACAACCAAATGCTCCGCAAGCAGCGCCCCCGGTCTATGGTGCAGCCTTGTCCATGCCGGGATACACGGTGCCAAGTGCGAACCAAGCGTTCGCAGTGCCAATACCTGCGGCAGCAGGAGCAGGATGTGCAGCTCTTGCACCCCACCTTTGCTTCGCGAGGTGGCCACGCAAGTTTCGCCCGCACCTACCTGAGAAGTACGACGGTAGCGTCAACCCGGCGGAGTTCCTTCAGATCTACTCCACCGCCGTACTTGCCGCAGGAGGGGATGAGGCTGTCATGGCCAACTACTTCCCCGTCGCCTTGACCGGCCCAGCTCGGTCTTGGCTCATGAATCTACCTCAGGGGTCCATAACTTCTTGGGGAGAGCTCTGCCGGCAGTTCGTCGCCAACTTCGGCAGCTCCTACACCCGTCCCGGCACGGAGCTGAGGGGGGCCCGACCTCCATCACGGGGTCGCGCCGCCTTGCCCGAGGAATCGCATTGGGTGGTGCCGTGTTATGCGGCACCCAACAACACACATATAAGGAACACAGTATTACATAAATCAAAAGCAGAAGGTTACAATTATTCTTTGTAAATAATTTACACAAATTAGCTACAGCGGAAGTCTATAACCAGCTCACGTTGAATAACTATGAAGCACCGAGAAGAGGTCCAGCCCGCGGACTCCTCTCGCTAGCAACACGAAGACAAGGCAGCGGCTAGGTTCTCCAAGTGTGACGTGACTTGGAAGTTTCCGAGTCTCACCGGACAACCCTCTTTATAGCGTCGAGGTTTACCTGCAAAACCACTTATTATAGCAAGAGTGAGCACAAAGGCTCAGCAAGACTTAACCGTCTCTCCTAATACATGAAACTCTAGATGAAAGTAACCTAAGACCTAAGCCTGTCATTTGCGAAAAGACTCGCCTACGAGTTCATCCTTAACTTTCAAATTTTAGCCATATTAATAATGACCTTGCGATCAGCAACATTGGAACTCCACAATCAAACAAGAAACGCTTCATTCCAATGTTACTTGCCCCAAGGTAGAAAATAACTTTAGTTAGCTCTATCTCTACTTCAAACATGGTTTTCATGCAACTTAATATCATCATAGCAGCAATTATACTTTTGCAAACTGTTTCCACACAAGTTGATTAACTACGTCACAACATGGGAGCAAGCGGTACTCAATAACCGCGAGGGACGGTGATTCGAATCAAACACTACCCGGATAACTCGACACATACACCCGCCTCTGAAGACCCAACTCTGGCGTCCTTCATTACGTCGTATGTGGCAACCTTTCTCAGGACACTAAACTGTAGAACCGGTAGCGCCGTCTCGGGCTCATAGGTCTAACGAGACGATGTGGTATGCCTCTACAATCCAGTGAACCTGGTACATCGGTTTCCTGGTTCCCATATATCAGTAAGCATCCGGTACACAACTCAATACTTGCTCCTGGACGCGGCATACGCATCGGTCCTTAACCAACACAGGCAGAGCTACTCGACCAAGACCTCGTCTTGTCGCAGCCTAACCCCTCTGCCCGGTCTCATCTTTAGAAATGTAAAGTTTAGTTTGCTTCCTATCCCAACCATACTTATATTCTGAACTATAGCTCGCGAGTAGTTTCCAACTACTCGTCTTCTACCGGATGTCCTAGCCTATTTAGCACGGCCTTATTCTACAGCGATGACACAATGCTACCCTTGACCTCAGGGATTCATGTTTGGTTATGCAAGTGGAGTATCACACATCCTTGACCTAATGCACATACAAACTTTGACCAATAGTAGTGAACAAAGGGAAAACTTTAAAAACAACTTAAGTGCAAACCGGGGCTTGCCTTGGTTTTGCAGGTGACTAAAGTCAGATAAGTTTGAAGTTAGTTGCTGATGCTGACTTGAAGCTTAATCCCTGCCTTCTTGCTCCTTGATCCAAACTTAACTTCTTCTTTACTTCTCCACGTTTAATCACTACACGTTATGAATATGCATACATGTTTAATTGCAAAACTTTTTGCTAACAGATGCTAAAGCCAAATTTAAAACTGGAACTCTGTTTAAGAATTTAAAATGACATTGGGGTGGTGGTTTGGGTTTGTGTTTAAGCACTATCATCAAGTGATGAGTGGGGTTTCATCACTTGGGTGGGGGTCAACTAATAAGGTTGAACAGGACATAATGATCCAAGGCTCCAATGGAGCTGATAATTTTCTTGGGAGTTCCTTGTCACAAGAAAGTCCTCTGGACCAAAATTCAGAATTTTTTCCCTAAGTGGATCACCCAGAACAATTCCCTAAGCATTTAGGCAAAGAGGAATTAATTCTGAATAAACTTGCACTTTCATGCAAATCTAAGTGAACCATAATTTCCTACATAGCTCAGAGAGTATTCCTAAATTTTCCTAGGATTTTTGGAGCTAAGGAATGGCTAGAACTGAATTTCCAAGTTTTGGTAAATTCTCTGAAAATGTTTCTGTATTTACTGGAATACAGAAACTTGAAGTTAGGATTACCCTAACTAAATCAACTCCAAATAAGCTGAAACTTTTACAGAGGTCTCCTAAAATCCTAAAGAATATCCTGGCAAAATTTGGGAAATTTTGGATGAACCAAACCCCCTCTAAAATTCTTTTGCTGAAAAGTTTTAAAGAATTTTCCAGAATTTTCTATGGGTTTTCATGCAAATTGGGTTGCATATTTGGATAGAGCATTTCATCCTGAATCCAACCCAATTTGAATTACTAAATTTGGAGCTTCCTAGCAAAAGTTATGAATTTCTGAAGTTGTAATGGAAACTGGACATTTTCCTTTGAATTGTAATTGCAACCAGTGGCTGACAATTGGGCCCACGGGGATTTAAATGGACCAGTCACTGACTAGCCACACCGGGGCCACAGACTATTTACATGTGGACACACTAAATCCGGCCTCACAGCTGATCCGATTTAGGTTCACTGTGACTGACATGTGGGGCCAGTCCCTTCTTCAACCTCCGGCTCTTCCCTCTTTCCCGCGCCCGCGCTCGCTTGCCGGCAAGAAATCCCCCTTTCGGTTCCCCCGTTCCCCGGTCGTCTCCCGGCCCGAAGTCTGCCGCCTGGGGGTTTTTGAGGGCGGGAAAGCCATTCCCGGGGTTTGCGTGGCCTGTAGAGGACCGCAAGGGGTCGGGCGACGGGCAGCGGCCTCGGCCCTTGTCCGGCGACGTCGGCCGGCCTCCCTACTGACCCAAATCCGCGGATTTCTTGCTCCAGAGCACCAGTGACTCATGGCCGAGGTCGTCATGCAAGCAACCGAGCTCGGAAACGCCCCAAACTACCAAGTCATCGTTCGCCCTAGCTTAAAAACGGGTGTCCGACGCAAAAACTCGAAGAACACCGTCGAAGCTCTATTATTCTTTCGGATTTTTGGTGTCAGTGACTCACAAGGTGGTCTCTAACCCATCCCATGATCAGCATGAGCCAAGAATGGCTGTTGATCACGAATTTTGGGAAATCCCCCAACCACGGCTTATGGACACCTCGTCGGTTTTTCTAGAAATTCCTGGGCTACCGTGGATGGATTGCTTAGGGTTTTTGGCAGCGTGAAGAGAAGAGAGTGGCGCACCTATTCGCTGTTCAAACCGTGGTGTGACACGGCCTGTACTGCCGGGGCGTCGAGGAGGCGCGGCGGTGGCTTGAACCGAAGCTTCACGGCAAGTTCTTGTTGTGTACCGCGCACAAGGGCTGGTGGGATGGGTTGGGTAGCTCGAGGATGATCAGTGGGTTCTTGCGCATGTCTCCACGAGCTCAGATGGCCGTGCGAAGGACGAGCAGCGCCGAGCGAGGATCGGCGCTGAGGTTTGGTCGAGCGGCGGCTCTCGGTGTTCGGCGCGGGACTAATAGGCCCGAGTGGGGGGGTCGGCTGGGGCAAGAGATCATGCCGAGACGTAATGACCGACTCAAGGAGGTCGCCAGCTCGAGGGGGGGGTGAGGCGGTGGCCTCGGTGGCGCCCCGGTGTCGTTCGGGGGAAAGCCTCGGCCGCTCGGTAGAAACAGGAAGTTTGCTTCGAGGGTAAGTTTAAAGATTACTATGACATGTGGGGCCCACCCCCTTTCTTATCCCCAAAACTTTCACAAAGACCTCCAAATCTTGGCACATGGCAAATTCAGCTATGAAGAGCTCAAATTCAAAGGCCAATTGGAAATTTGGAAATTTTTACTTCAGTTTCAAATTCGAATTCAAATTTCAATGACAATTCACAAGTAGCTTTGATACACATTTCAAGGCACCTCCAAATTTGCTCAAAATTTGCCTTCTCCATAATTTGAACCTGGAGAGTTTGAATATGCCGTCTGATCTTTGAGTTGGCCACTGCAAATACAAATTTTTAAACAACAGTTTGAATTTCCTTTTTGGAAAGGGCCTTCTTTGCCTTGAAGTAGACCATTTAATTCAAATTGAAATTTAAGTCCTCTTTGGTGATGACCCATCTGAATTTGGGTGAAACACTTTGGTTTGCTCCTAGCCCATTCTTGATCAATCTTGGTCCCCAGCTGAACCGCACATGTTCAGTTTGACCATGCCCCTCAAATTTGAATTTGAAGGTGATCTCAAACAATGCTTTGAACAAAGGGTACATGAGCTCAAACATTCTCCAACTTTGGAACTTAAGCTCTTTAATACCTGAGGACTGCAATGGTCATCTCATATATATGCTTTTGAACCATCTGACCATGAATGCTTTGCAAGGGTTCAAAAATGGGGTTTAAACTTCCCTCCCCTCTACTCATAGATAATGTGCATATGAGTTAGCTTTTTGGGAGTGAAATCCTTCTCTAGGTTAGCATGGGTTCAGTATGAGCTAAAGCACATTTTTGCTTTCACCACATGCCCATGTTTGAGTTTATCATTTCATGTGACATAACTCAAATCATTCCCTTGCCTTAACATGTTTGAATTCAGCATGAACCCAACATGATCATAATCCATTCCTTTTTACCTCACCCTCAAATTAGAAAGTTGCCACCATAATCTCCTCAGTTCAAATGTATGAGGCTCCATGTGTATACAAAAGTTTGGCGGCAATTTGAGCTGAGCCTTTGGGTCTAAAAACCTTATCTTTCTTCTTTCTCATCCACATGTATGATTACACATGAGTTTATCTTCACCTTGGTCCAACTCATTCAAAGGCATGCTTTGAACCCATGTGGTTGCACCTCATGCATACCATCACATGTGAGAAAGTTTTTGTAAGTCCCATTTTTCATGAACCAGAGACACGATGATGTTCAATCACACGTTTCTTTGCATCCATGTTTTTGGGACTTTTACATTCCTCCCCCCTTAAAAAGAATCTCGTCCCGAGATTCCAACAGGAGAACGAGACGGGAGAGGTACTGCCAAGTGGTATGACGATAAAAATTCTGGATAGTTCATGCGGAGATAATCTTTGCTCTCCACGGTGTTCCTTCCATGGTATGATTACCCCACAGCACCTGGTAAAATCTTAATATCCGATTCCAGGTATTCCGGATTCTTCTCATTGATAGTCTGAACCGGTCGCTCGGTGTAGGTACGATCCGGCTTCAACTAGTCAAGTTCTTCGGTGTGGACGGCAATGGTAGCTTTAAGCCACTTCCATAGCTGTGACATATGAAATATGTCGTGAACACCAACAAAGTTTGCCGGTAGTTACAGCGGTAAGCTACGGGTCCACCCTTTTCTGTGACAGCAAATGGATCTAAGGCTAGGGAAGCATAATCTCCCCTTTACATTGGACCGATGAATTCCTTCCCCTCGGAGACACGCAAAGACAACGTGTTCTCCTCTGTCGAAATGCAACGGTCTATGCCTTTGACCATCGTGACTTTTCTGTCGGGATTGCACAACCTCCAAGTTCGCTTCTACCGCCTGAACCCGGTCATTGGCTTTGTTGACGAATCAACCCCGAACAGTACTCTTTCACCGTACTCACACCACTTCCGCGGTGTGCGACATTTCCGGCTGTAGAGTTTCATCTTCCGAGGTATAACTATATGGTCTTTAAACCATAGAGTACCCTCATTGCCCTTTATAGTGACGGCATTGAGTGAACAAAAATCAACACTTAACCTTAGTGTCTCATCGTTCTTCTTAACGAACAGCGCAGAGCACTCCCAGGTGATAAGCTTGGTTGTGTAAAACCGTTGCTCATAAGTGCACTTAGTTGCTCCTTCACCTCCGCTAGTTCATTGGGTGCCATCTTACACAGACTCCGTGAAATCGATGTTGTTTCCAGCGTCAGTTCAATCTTGAACTTGACGTCCCGTTAGCCGGAATTGCCCGGTAACTCATTGGAAACACATTGGATATTCACGTCCCACCGTAAACTCCTCGAGTTTAATCACCCTCGTGGGATAGGCCTAGCCCATTCTCTTTGCTGCACCGAACGGACTCTTCTGTCCTCATCCAGATTTTGATCCGTTTAATCAACATTTTCATAACTCAAGTTGAATACAAAAGTTAGAGTTAACTTCAGTATCTTTCCCACGAGTACTCAAATGCTTCCAGATCATCTTTGATCAAAAGTTATGATTTCTCAAAGTTGACAGAATTCCTGGATAAAATTTGCCAGCATCTCCTTTGTATCTGGCTACTTTATCACAGTTGTATATGAAATACAATAAGAATCTGAGCAAACTCTGAACTAAAACAATGTTGCAAATTTCATAACCTTTCCAACGGTGTATTATAGGATCCTTAAGGATTTTTTTCTACAAGAAGTTATGGCTTAAAAACAGAAAGGTCCAGAGAGGTTTTTGCTACTGTCCTGGTCTTGAACAGTTTGCCTTCAACTGGACTTTTCACCAACTTACAGTGTGATTTTGCTCTGGAGGTCTACAAAGAAATTGTAGAGCACTTGAAAATATTTCCAGAACTGTATCATACACCTTAATTGGTTAAAGCTACTCAGAGTTATGCTCCGTTAAAGCCCAGCAAGAATTCCTGCCAGAAACAGAGCACTCTGTTTTTGAAAACTTTGATACCTAGTTATACTCTCATTTGAATCTTAGCTCAAAATAAGAGTTCAGTAGATACTACTTGTTCAAAACTTCCATTTTTAGTTGAAAGTTAGTTCATGAATCATTTCTTCATAGGGAAGAGGTTATTAAGTGTAGTACGGTGTCGATGCACAGTAAGAATCATGTCGGTACTACGTTGCCTCACCAAAAGAAAATCCTAAACCGGATTATACCGGCATATTCGTTTTATCAGTGGCACTAAGACGGTCTCTCGCACACGTGTACTACACGGGATAAGTACGTGGTTAGTACCTGCAGAAAAACACTCAATAATGGTGCACTCAAAGGTTTGTTTCATTTCAGGCAGTTCCATATTTAAAAGTAAATACAAACGCCCGTATCATTGTCATACGGCCGTCCTTGAGTTAAGTCACGTCTCAAGGTACGCGATCGTGTTTCAACACCACATGACGGGGAACCCGAGTATGTCATGAACGGGTCGTCACGGTTGGGAATGTTATCAACCCAACGGATACCACCTACTGCCCTGCAGGGCACGCCGATGGCAAGCGCTGCGTATGTCCTCCTGGCTACTTCCAGAAGAACACACTATCGCGTTACTGACCACACGATGGGGTCTCCACTTACTTGCCTAATGCACGCTAGGGATCAGCGTTTCATATGAACTCAGGAACATGAAGAGTCCAAGAGTTTCATATTAACATCTCACACCAAGCTGTGAGAACTAACCCTGAACCACTTTCCTCGTCAGGGGAGCTAACCGAAATTTATCCGCTTTCGGTGGCGTTCCTTACCACGCTTACCAGAACGTAGGTGCGTCGTTACATAATGAAAATTCAGAATTAAAACACATAAGTTGGTCTTGCCACTTTAAGTAACTACACTACTATAGTCCTTATGTGGGCCTAATATCGTTTCCTCACCGTATCCTAAGTTTTTGTCGTAATACGATCCTTACTCCGTGTGCTATTACCAATGCGGCTCTGATACCACGCTGAGGGGGGCCCGACCTCCATCACGGGGTCGCGCCGCCTTGCCCGAGGAATCGCATTGGGTGGTGCCGTGTTATGCGGCACCCAACAACACACATATAAGGAACACAGTATTACATAAATCAAAAGCAGAAGGTTACAATTATTCTTTGTAAATAATTTACACAAATTAGCTACAGCGGAAGTCTATAACCAGCTCACGTTGAATAACTATGAAGCACCAAGAAGAGGTCCAGCCCGCGGACTCCTCTCGCTAGCAACACGAAGACAAGGCAGCGGCTAGGTTCTCCAAGTGTGACGTGACTTGGAAGTTTCCGAGTCTCACCGGACAACCCTCTTTATAGCGTCGAGGTTTACCTGCAAAACCACTTATTATAGCAAGAGTGAGCACAAAGGCTCAGCAAGACTTAACCGTCTCTCCTAATACATGAAACTCTAGATGAAAGTAACCTAAGACCTAAGCCTGTCATTTGCGAAAAGACTCGCCTACGAGTTCATCCTTAACTTTCAAATTTTAGCCATATTAATAATGACCTTGCGATCAGCAACATTGGAACTCCACAATCAAACAAGAAACGCTTCATTCCAATGTTACTTGCCCCAAGGTAGAAAATAACTTTAGTTAGCTCTATCTCTACTTCAAACATGGTTTTCATGCAACTTAATATCATCATAGCAGCAATTATACTTTTCCAAACTGTTTCCACACAAGTTGATTAACTACGTCACAACATGGGAGCAAGCGGTACTCAATAACCGCGAGGGACGGTGATTCGAATCAAACACTACCCGGATAACTCGACATATACGCCCGCCTCTGAAGACCCAACTCTGGCGTCCTTCATTACGTCGTATGTGGCAACCTTTCTCAGGACACTAAACTGTAGAACCGGTCGCGCTGTCTCGGGCTCATAGGTCTAACGAGACGATGTGGTATGCCTCTACAATCCAGTGAACCTGGTACATCGGTTTCCTGGTTCCCATATATCAGTAAGCATCCGGTACACAACTCAATACTTGCTCCTGGACGCGGCATACGCATCGGTCCTTAACCAACACAGGCAGAGCTACTCGACCAAGACCTCGTCTTGTCGCAGCCTAACCCCTCTGCCCGGTCTCATCTTTAGAAATGTAAAGTTTAGTTTGCTTCCTATCCCAACCATACTTATATTCTGAACTATAGCTCGCGAGTAGTTTCCAACTACTCGTCTTCTACCGGATGTCCTAGCCTATTTAGCACGGCCTTATTCTACAGCGATGACACAATGCTACCCTTGACCTCAGGGATTCATGTTTGGTTATGCAAGTGGAGTATCACACATCCTTGACCTAATGCACATACAAACTTTGACCAATAGTAGTGAACAAAGGGAAAACTTTAAAAACAACTTAAGTGCAAACCGGGGCTTGCCTTGGTTTTGCAGGTGACTAAAGTCAGATAAGTTTGAAGTTAGTTGCTGATGCTTACTTGAAGCTTAATCCCTGCCTTCTTGCTCCTTGATCCAAACTTAACTTCTTCTTTACTTCTCCACGTTTAATCACTACACGTTATGAATATGCATACATGTTTAATTGCAAAACTTTTTGCTAACAGATGCTAAAGCCAAATTTAAAACTGGAACTCTGTTTAAGAATTTAAAATGACATTGGGGTGGTGGTTTGGGTCTGTGTTTAAGCACTATCATCAAGTGATGAGTGGGTTTCATCACTTGGGTGGGGGTCAACTAATAAGGTTGAACAGGACATAATGATCCAAGGCTCCAATGGAGCTGATAATTTTCTTGGGAGTTCCTTGTCACAAGAAAGTCCTCTGGACCAAAATTCAGAATTTTTTTCCCTAAGTGGATCACCCAGAACAATTCCCTAAGCATTTAGGCATAGAGGAATTAATTCTGAATAAACTTGCACTTTCATGCAAATCTAAGTGAACCATAATTTCCTACATAGCTCAGAGAGTATTCCTAAATTTTCCTAGGATTTTTGGAGCTAAGGAATGGCTAGAACTGAATTTCCATGTTTTGGGAAATTCTCTGAAAATGTTTCTGTATTTACTGGAATACAGAAACTTGAAGTTAGAATTACCCTAACTAAATCAACTCCAAATGAGCTGAAACTTTTACAGGGGTCTCCTAAAATCCTAAAGAATATCCTGGCAAAATTTGGGAAATTTTGGATGAACCAAACCCCCTCTAAAATTCTTTTGCTGAAAAGATTTAAAGAATTTTCCAGAATTTTCTATGGGTTTTCATGCAAATTGGGTTGCATATTTGGATAGAGCATTTCATCCTGAATCCAACCCAATTTGAATTACTAAATTTGGAGCTTCCTAGCAAAAGTTATGAATTTCTGAAGTTGTAATGGAAACTGGACATTTTCCTTTGAATTGTAATTGCAACCAGTGGCTGACAATTGGGCCCACGGGGATTTAAATGGACCAGTCACTGACTAGCTACACCGGGGCCACAGACTATTTACATGTGGACACACTAAATCCGGCCTCACAGCTGATCCGATTTAGGTTCACTGTGACTGACATGTGGGGCCGGTCCCTTCTTCAACCTCTGGCTCTTCCCTCTTTTCCGCGCCCGCGCTCGCTTGCCGGCAAGAAATCCCCCTTTCAGTTCCCCCGTTCCCCGGTCGTCTCCCGGCCCGAAGTCTGCCGCCTGGGGGTTTTTGAGGGCGGGAAAGCCATTCCCGGGGTTTGCGTGGCCTGTAGAGGACCGCAAGGGGTCGGGCGACGGGCAGCGGCCTCGGCCCTTGTCCGGCGACGTCGGCCGGCCTCCCTACTGACCCAAATCCGCGGATTTCTTGCTCCAGAGCACCAGTGACTCATGGCCGAGGTCGTCATGCAAGCAACCGAGCTCGGAAACGCCCCCAACTACCAAGTCATCGTTCGCCCTAGCTTAAAAACGGGTGTCCGACGCAAAAACTCGAAGAACACCGTCGAAGCTCTATTATTCTTTCGGATTTTTGGTGTCAGTGACTCACAAGGTGGTCTCTAACCCATCCCATGATCAGCATGAGCCAAGAATGGCTGTTGATCACGAATTTTGGGAAATCCCCCAACCACGGCTTATGGACACCTCGTCGGTTTTTCTAGAAATTCCTGGGCTACCGTGGATGGATTGCTTAGGGTTTTTGGCAGCGTGAAGAGAAGAGAGTGGCGCACCTATTCGCTGTTCAAACCGTGGTGTGATACGGCCTGTACCGCCGGGGCGTCGAGGAGGCGCGGCGGCGGCTTGAACCGAAGCTTCACGGCAAGTTCTTGTTGTGTACCGCGCACAAGGGCTGGTGGGATGGGTTGGGTAGCTCGAGGATGATCAGTGGGTTCTTGCGCATGTCTCCACGAGCTCAGATGGCCGTGCGAAGGACGAGCAGCGCCGAGCGAGGATCGGCGCTGAGGTTTGGTCGAGCGGCGGCTCTCGGTGTCCGGCGCGGGACTAATAGGCCCGAGTGGGGGGGTCGGCTGGGGCAAGAGATCATGCCGAGACGTAATGACCGACTCAAGGAGGTCGCCAGCGCGAGGGGGGGTGACGCGGTGGCCTCGGTGGCGCCCCGGTGTCGTTCGGGGGAAAGCCTCGGCCGCTCGGTAGAAACAGGAAGTTTGCTTCGAGGGTAAGTTTAAAGATTACTATGACATGTGGGGCCCACCCCCTTTCTTATCCCCAAAACTTTCACAAAGACCTCCAAATCTTGGCACATGGCAAATTCAGCTATGAAGAGCTCAAATTCAAAGGCCAATTGGAAATTTGGAAATTTTTACTTCAGTTTCAAATTCGAATTCAAATTTCAATGACAATTCACAAGTAGCTTTGATACACATATCAAGGCACCTCCAAATTTGCTCAAAATTTGCCTTCTCCATAATTTGAACCTGGAGAGTTTGAATATGCCGTCTGATCTTTGAGTTGGCCACTGCAAATACAAATTTTTAAACAACAGTTTGAATTTCCTTTTTGGAAAGGGCCTTCTTTGCCTTGAAGTAGACCATTTAATTCAAACTGAAATTTAAGTCCTCTTTGGTGATGACCCATCTGAATTTGGTTGAAACACTTTGGTTTGCTCCTAGCCCATGCTTGATCAATCTTGGTCCCCAGCTGAACCGCACAAGTTCAGTTTGACCATGCCCCTCAAATTTGAATTTGAAGGTGATCTCAAACAATGCTTTGAACAAAGGGTACATGAGCTCAAACATTCTCCAACTTTGGAACTTAAGCTCTTTAATACCTGAGGACTGCAATGGTCATCTCATATATATGCTTTTGGACCATCTGACCATGAATGCTTTGCAAGGGTTCAAAAATGGGGTTTAAACTTCCCTCCCCTCTACTCATAGATAATGTGCATATGAGTTAGCTTTTTGGGAGTGAAATCCTTCTCTAGGTTAGCATGGGTTCAGTATGAGCTAAAGCACATTTTTGCTTTCACCACATGCCCATGTTTGAGTTTATCATTTCATGTGACATAACTCAAATCATTCCCTTGCCTTAACATGTTTGAATTCAGCATGAACCCAACATGATCATAATCCATTCCTTTTTAGCTCACCCTCAAATTAGAAAGTTGCCACCATAATCTCCTCAGTTCAAATGTATGAGGCTCCATGTGTATACAAAAGTTTGGCGGCAATTTGAGCTGAGCCTTTGGGTCTAAAAACCTTATCTTTATTCTTTCTCATCCACATGTATGATTACACATGAGTTTATCTTCACCTTGGTCCAACTCATTCAAAGGCATGCTTTGAACCCATGTGGTTGCACCTCATGCATACCATCACATGTGAGAAAGTTTTTGTAAGTCCCATTTTTCATGAACCAGAGACACGATGATGTTCAATCACACGTTTCTTTGCATCCATGTTTTTGGGACTTTTACAGGAGCTTGACCTCCACGCCGTCAAGCAACAACCTGGGGAGTCGCTGCGCTCTTTCATCCAGCGGTTCTCCCAGGTACGCAACACCATCCCGCATATCCAAAGTGCTTCTGTGGTGGTGGCGTTCCGACAGGGTGTCCGGGACGAGAAAATGCTTGAGAAGCTCGCGACCAGAGAGGTCCGCGACGTTTCTGAGCTCTTCAGCCTGGCGGACAAATGCGCCAAAGCAGCTGAAGGGCGGAACTGGCACTCTCTGCCGACCTCCGAGCCAGGAGGACAACCCGGGTCCGGCGCTGCTGCCTATGGGGGTGGCAAGAAGGCCAAGAACCGGTTGAGTGGCAAGATGAAGTCATCGTTCACGGCTCCCGTCGCCGCAGCAGCGACGACTAGTGGAGCTCGGGGGCCACGCCCCGACAAAAGGCAGCGGCAGTCACCAGCCCCAGATAGTGACCAGGGCGGGCTATGCCGCGTGCATGGCGCCGGCAACCATACTGCTGCCGAGTGCTGGGATATCCAGAGGCTCGCAGAGCGCTTCCGCAAAGGAAGACAGCAGAGAGCTGAAGCACCGCCCTACCCTCAGAGGGATGGCAAACAGAAGGTCGATGCCCCAGTCACCGCCACCCATCAGGTGGGGTTCCAGGAGCCTCAGCGTGTCATAAAGACAGTGCATAACGGTGAGGACTCCAGCTCCGACGGTGACGGGCCAGGGCGGTAGCCAACTGCGGCACGCCTCCGTGCCTCGGACATACCTCCCGGGGGCCGCCCAAGATCTGTCAACCCCTAGAAGGCCTTGCCAGAAGGGGAAGACGCCTTAGGTCATCCAAGACGAGCCCGGGTCCACCTACCCCTTGAAGGCCTTAGCCAGAAGGGGAGAACTCCCCGGGGGCCCCCAGGAGAAGCCGTGCAGGACCTGATCCAGCGTGAAGATGACAACCTCGTCAACGAGACTCGGCTGCAGGTAACACCGCACAACGCGCAGTCTCGGCTGATGCTCTAAGCACTACCGCCAAAGAACCGAACGCATCGGGGACCTGCAGGAGGGCAACCAGGTGTTGCGGCACGCTCTATTCCAAGAAGGACCCATAAGCTCTCCCCCAGCAGGGAAGGTCCCTTCCGAGTCATGAAAGCTGCCGCCCCAGGTACACATGCCTTTCAACCGAGTGTGGGATCCGTTCCCAAAATCCTTGCCATGAAGCAACACTGTAAGTCCTACTTCCCGAGCATCAGTAGAACAGGGTTATTCCCTTCTGTAATGGATCCCATAGAATTTAGGAACAGAGCTTGGGGCAGCTAAGTCTCAAGGGACGGTACAGGACTACGTCCAGTTTAGCCCGGTTCCGACCCTAAGCGCATAGAGTCTTGCTTCCCTTGTAGACGAGGCGGAATATTGCCTCCATGTACAGCCAGAATTCCACCTATGGGCATGAATACAGAAACCTGTTCTACTTAGCTCTCTCATGCGCTCATTTAAATTATGCATTAATTTTTATGACTGCACTATCTTTGTATGTTCATTGTACATCTAGCTCCCCCTCTCCCGCGCTCATCCATAGTCGGCATTCGCTATCCTACCGAGGGCGGCTGCGCTTGAGGCACCTGCCGATGGCCGAGTGAGTCTCTCGGGCCTCCCCCAGTCAGGTGTTGCGGTGCCAGTTGGTCACCTCCAGGAAAGGCCTGCGTTTTGCATGGGGGGTCCAGGGTGCGTATCTAGCTTAGCAGGCCATGAGCCCAAAGCATGCGCATCCTGCCCTCCGGAGGTACAGGAGAGTACAACCGCTTTGCCTGGTCATGAACCCAAAGCACGTGCACTCTGCTTCCCCAGCGCATGGCCCGGTACTAGGGATCGGACGAACGTACCCGGACCTCGGAGGGAGCCGGAGCTCCAGCGCCTCGAGCACAGAATTGCCCAAGCCCCGTATAACGGATCAGGATCGTAAGACGGATAAGACTAGGAGACGGGAGGGGAGGACCCCCCGAGGAGAATTACGTTTCCTCTGCCTGTGTGCAGGACCTCCAGGTTATGGCAACAGGGACTGCAGGAAGCAGGGGGAAAGGAGCTACCAACTACTCCGGCCTAGGACTGGAAGGACCGGGTCCTGCCCCTTCAGCAGGGGCGAGGCCCGAGGGCCCCACGTATCCGGCGGGCCCGGAGCTCTCGCCTCCCCTGAGGGGGGCTCCGGGCTCACCACGTGGCAGGCGGAAACCGGACCTCCCCCCCCCCCCCCCGGTGGGAGGGCTCCGAAAGCCCTACGTGTCCAGCATGGCCGGAGCTCCCGCCTCCTAAGGAGGGGCTCCGGACCCGCCACGTGGCAGGCAGATTTGGAGCTCCCCATAGGGCGAGATCCGGAGACCCCCGGGGGCCCCTAACACGGTTAGGACCCGGGGAAGGTGTCTATGCACAGCTCCGAGATTGGAGATGGCCTCTGAGTACCTTGCGGAGCTAAGGACTCAGTCAGGCAAAGCCAAGAAGGAGAGAAAAAGCATCACAGACACAAATATCTAAAAGAGTCAAACTAAGCGAGGCTCCATGATCTGGACTACAGACTCGATAAAAAGGGAGAAACAAGTCCTAAGGACCTCCCGGCTCCTGCCGGAACCTTGCGGCTACAAGGGCGGCCACATCCTCGACTTCAGCCCTGGCAGCTTCCTCCCGCTCCGCGGCTGGGCCCTCTCTCGCTGGTTCTAGCGAGAAAGAGGGGTCGCGGCTTTTGAAGCATGCCAGTACATGTGAGGCGACCTCTAAGGCTAGGCCGCGTCCCTCGGCCTCAAGCTCGCTGGCGACCACCGAGTCTAGCCTGTCCAGCTTGGTGCCGATCGACTCCAGCGCGGGAATCACCTCCGCCACCTTCAATGCAGGAGCCGCGGCCCTCACTGGACTGAAGCCAAGAGGGATCAGGGCGGACCCCGCTCGATCCACGAAGCTCGAGACCGCAAGAGCCTCGGAGGACCGCAAGGCCGAGAGCTCCTCCACCTCGCGGCGGGCCGCCTGCAGGGCCTCCAGGTTCCTCTCGGAGAATTCCTTCTCCTTTGCCGCCAGGGAGCTCTCCCGAAGATGGAGAGTCTTGGCGTGCCGTTCCAACTCAGCAGCCTTGAAGTCGGTGGCCAACTCCCGGTCCAAGACCGCCCGGCATTCACGGGAGACCTGTTCCTCCCTCAAGTCGAGGTCTGCCTTCAGAATCTCCAACTCCTCGATCCGAGCTCGAAGGTCATCCTCGCCCGCCGCCAGCTGCGCGGCAACCATCTCCGCCTCAGCTGCCGTGGAACGCTCCCATTCCTCAACGGCGAGTTTACGGCGCTCCAACTGCTGCCGTATCTCCACAGCGGCAGAGAGGCTCTCCTCGGCCCGGGCGTGTGCCTCCAGGGCCTCCCCGTTGATCCGCCGCGATTCGGCGTCCATGCAGTCGACAGCCCACTTCAGCCGGTCGAGGAGCACTTCCCTGAAGTCGAGCAACTCCCGCCTGGAGTCGAGCTCGCTCTTAACCTTCGTGGTCCTCTCCAGCAAAAGGTTCCCCTAGGTGAGGAGGCGATCCCGTTCAACCGTATACTCCTCCCGCTCGCGACCTAGTGCAGCCAAGACCTGCCGGACGCTCGCCTCGGCAAGCGCGAAGGCATCCGCCAGGGGCAATGGAGCAACAGAGGCCGGGGCGGTCCCCTGACCTCCTCCATTACCTCGTCCTCAAGAGGAGCCGACGCACCAGCAACCGAGACGAGACGCCGGTCAGGAGAAGCTGGCTCCGAGGCTCTGGCAGCCGGACAAGCCGGGCCCTCTTCAGCTTCTGGCTCCTTGACCTGTGGAGAGGGGCGAGCCGGGGAAGGCGGCGCCGGAGTAAAGGCCGGGCCGCCTGGTGCAGGGTCGACCTGCGCTGGCTTGGGGGCCGCTGTGGCCGTCTCGGCAGGAAGAGACGATGCAGCCGCGGAGTCCGGGCACACCGGAACAGGAGAAGTTCGCGCTGGCCTGGGATCCGCGGCAGTTGTCCCTGGCTCCGAGCGCAACGGCACAGACTCCCCGCAAGTCGGGGATGGCCGGGAAGCACGGACACTCCAGCGGGCTCTGAACCCCGACTTCCGAGCCGGGGTAGGACTCCCAGAGTCCGCTACCGTCACTGACGGCCGCTCCGCAGTCGCTTGAACTGGCGGAACAGAGGACGCCCCAGAAGCTTCCCTCAACGCATCAGCCCGGGGCCTCTTCGAGTCGCCACCGGAGGGAGTGCCAGGCACCCCAGATTCCTAACTTGGCACAGACGCCGCCGCTGGAGGAGATCGAGCGCGCTTCTTCTCTGGTGGCGGGTTGGAGGCCATGGCAGGGGAGAACTCAAGGGCAAGAGAGCAAAAGCACAAGAGTCCGAGAAGAAACGCAGAGAAGTGCGAAGGGAAGCCGCAATGTGGGTAAGATCCCCCCTAAAAACTTCCTGGGTGCAATTCCAAGCGATTTGGAACTCTTCGAATACACCGCATCGGCAACCGCTTCGGCTCCTAGACCGAGTGCCGATGACGGGTGGACCCAAGCCGCCCAACTGAAGCGGTGGGTCAAGGAGTCAGTCTCCTGGGAAGATGAGCCGGCAAGGCACTTCGGCGGTTCCCGAAGAAAGCGCCGCAACGTGCAGAAGTGGCAGTCTTGGGAACCGCCGCAGTAAAAGCAACCATCAAGTGAGCGCACGCTCCCACGATCCCGCGGCCGTTCGTGCTCCGGCAGCGGTCAATTCGGGACTTAGAGAAAGTGCGCGGATCGGAATAGATGGAGGTCCCACCTCGGGCTCGCTATCTCCCCCGAGATGGGCCCGGGGGCCACTGTCAGTACCTGAGATATGGAGTACCCCCGCACACAGGGGAAAATGCCTAAGGAACTCGCCCTTCTCCACAGGGAGAGCTTCGAAGGCGCCACGCGTCCGGCGGGGCCGGACCTCCCTCTCCTCAGAGGAGAGCTCCGGGCCCGCCATGTGGCATACAGAAGCCGGACCTCCCCCTCCGCGGGAGAGAGCTCCGAAGGCGCCACGCGTCCGGCGGGGCCAGACCTCCCTCTCCAGCTCCGGGCCCGCCATGTGGCATACAGAAGCCAGACCTCCCCCTCCGCGGGAGAGAGGTCCGGAGGCGCCACGCGTCCGACGGGGCCAGACCTCCCCCTCCTCAGAGAAGGGCTCCGGGCCCGCCACGTGGCCAAAAGAACGGCGCTTCCTGCCCCCGAGAGATAGGCAGCGGGCATAAAGACGCCCCATACCTTGCCCATACAAGGTATTCAAGGCCCGCGTCTTCCCAAGACGCGGAGACGCGGAGCACGCCTCTGTCAGGTGCCGTTGCGCTCAATCGCATCACAGACTGGCGCGCGGTGTCAGAACCTGCCAGCCAATAAACACCGCGACAAGACATCCCATGCCGCCTGCGCCGTCATCAACCACTACAACTAGCATGCGGCATGGGCAGGGCGGCAAGATGAAGACTCAGAAGCCTTCGACCAGAGACAACTGCCGGCATTACTGCAGATACGGTAGATAATAGACAATCTTCCCAGGACCACCTGTCGGGTCCCGGCCCCCCTTGTAAGCCGCCCGAGTCTTGGACTATAAAAGGCTCGGGTAGGCGACGATAGCAAGGGTTCGCACTCTGCAACTCATACGCTAGCCATACACTCCCAAGCTGTAACTCACCCCCAAGCTCAGGACTCCGGCCCTGAGCAGCAAGCAATACAGCGAGCTCCATAGCTCGTCGTGGACGTAGGGTTTTATGCTACGGCGGCCTGAACCACGTAAAACTCACCGCGTCAAGCTCTTACTAACTCGTCCATCCGCGCAAGCTCTCCGCAAGGGACTAGCCCCACCGAAAAAAGAACCTCCGCGGGCTGCCCAGTGCAGGCCCGGGGGAAGTGTCGACCGAACACTTCGACAGAATGGATCTTTGGGACATGCCTTATTGAGACTGGTGTAGTCGATGCACATCCGGAGCTTCCCGCCGGCTTTCGGGACAACGACGGGGTTCGCCAACCACCGGGGGTGGTGGACCTCCCGTATGAAGCCAGCGTCCAGCAGCTTCTTGATTTCTTCACGAATGAAGTTTTGCCGCTCGATGGACTGCTTGCGGGGCTTCTGTTTAACTGGCCGGGCGTCGGGGAAGACTTTTAAGTGGTGCTCGATCACCTCCCTGGGGATCCCCGGCATCTGTGACGGCTGCCATGCAAACACGTCAACGTTGTGCCGGAGAAAGGTGACGAGCGCGCCTTCCTATTTGCTATCCAGGCCCCCGGCTACCCGGGTGGTCTGGGTGGCTTCGGCGCCGACTTGGACGACCTTTAAGGGGACGCCGCCCTCGTCGAGGGGTTGCACCCGGGGTGCTGTGGCGGAGGCACGGTGGCGTGCGCTCGGGTGGAGCTGGTCCGGCTTTGCACTGCCAGGGGCTGGTGCCCCAGCTGTTGCGAGCGCTTGGAGTTTCTCTAAGGCCGACACTGCAGCAGTGCGTTCTCCACGAATCCTGAGGACACCCGTTGGTGTGGGCATCTTTAGGACGAGGTAGCCGTAGTGGGCTACCGCCATGAATCGGTACAGGGCTGGCCTGCCGATTATGGTGTTTGTCGAAGTGTTCAGTCGACACTTCCCCCGGGCCTGCACTGGGCAGCCCGCGGAGGTTCTTTTTTCGGTGGGGCTAGTCTCTAGTGGAGAGCTTGCGCAGATGGACGAGTTAGTAAGAGCTTGACACGGCGAGTTTTACGTGGTTCAGGCCGCCGGAGCGTAAAACCCTACGTCCACGGCGAGCTATGGAGCTCGCTGTATTGCTTGCTGCTCGGGGCCGGAGGCCTGAGCTTGGGGGTGAGTTACAGCTTGAGAGTGTATGGCTAGCGTATGAGTTGCAAAGTGCGAACCCTTGCTATCGTCGCCTACCCGAGCCTTTTATAGTCCAAGACTCGGGCGGCTTACAAGGGGAGCCGGGACCCGACAGGTGGTCCCGGGAAGATTGTCTATTATCTACCGTATCTGCAGTTATGCCGGTAGTTGGCTCTGGTCGAAAGCTTCTGAGTCTTCATCTTGCCGCCCTGCCCATGCCGCATGCTAGTCGTAGTGGTTGATGACGGCGCAGGCGGCATGGGACGTCTTGTCGCGGTGTTTATTAGCTGGCAGGTTCTGACACCGCGCACCAGTCTGTGATGCGACTGGGCGCAACGGCACCTAACAGAGGCGTGCTCCGCGTCTCCGCGTCTTTGGAAGACGCGGGCCTTGAATACCTTGTACGGGCAAAGGTATGGGGCGTCTTTACGCCCGCTGCCTATCGCTCAGGGGCAGGCAGCGCCGTTCTGCTGCCACGTGGCGGGCCCGGAGCCCTTCTCAGAGGAGAGGAGGGCCCGGTCCGCGGGGCACGTGGAGCCTCCGGACCTCTCCCCGCGGAGGGGGAGGCTCGGCTTCTGTCGGCCACGTGGCGGGCCCGGAGCTCCCCTCTGAGGAGAGGGAGGTCCGGCCCAGCCGGACACATGGCACCTTCGGACCTCTCTCCCGCGGAGGGGGAGGTCCGGCTTCTGTATGCCACGTGGCGGGCCCGAAGCTCTCCTTTGAGGAGAGGGAGGTCCGGCCCCGCCGGACGCGTGGCGCCTTCGGAGCTCTCCCTGCAGAGAAGGATGAGTTCCTTAGGCATTTTCCCCTGTGCGCGGGGTTACCCCATATCGCAGGTACCGACAGCAGCCGAGGCGGAGAGGGTCGCCGCGTGGCTGGCGGCGGGCGAGGACGACCTGTGAGCTCGGGGCAGGGAGCTAGAGGCCCAGGGGGCTGACCTTGCCACTAGGGAGGAGCAGGTCTCCTAGGAACGTCAAGCGATCCTGGATCGGGAGCTGGCTGTTGACTTCCGGGCTTCAGAGCTGGAGCGGCTTGCCCAGTCTCTCCGCCTTCGGGAAAGCTCCCTGGCGGCCAAGGAGAAGGAATCCTCCGAGGGAAGCCACGACGCCCTGCGAGCAGCCCGCCGCGAGGTAGAGGAGCTCTTGGCCTCGCGGTCCTCCGAGGCCCGTGCAGTCTCGAGCTTCGTCGACTAGGCGGGGGCCGCCTTGGTCCCTCTTGGCTTCAGCCCAGTGAAGGCAGCGGATTCTGCGCTGAAGGTGGCTGAAGTGATCCCTGCACTGGAGTCACTCGGCGCCAAGCTGAACAGGCTGGACTCGGTGGTCGCCAGTGAGCTCGAGGCAGAGGGACTGGGCCTGGCCTTGGAGGTTGCTACGCATGTGTTGACATGCTTCAGGAGCCGGGACCCTTCCTTCTCACTGGAGCCAGCGAGAGAGGGCCCTTCCGCGGAGCGGGAGGAGACCGCCAGGGCTGAAGTCGGGGATGTGGCCGCCCTTGTAGCCTCCAGGTTCCGGCGTGAGCCAGGGGGACCCTAGGGCTTGTTTCTTTCTTTTTATCGAGTCTGTAGTCCAGCTCATGTAGCCATGAATAAATAGACTCTCTTGAATATTTGTGTCTGTGATGCTTTTTTCTTCTTCTTGGTTTGCCTGGCCGAGCCCTTAGCTCCGCAAGGTACTCAGAGGCCTTCACCAATCTCGAAGCTCTGCACAGACACCTTCCCTGGGTCCTTATTGAATTAAGGGCCCCGGAGGTCTCCGGGGAACTCGCCCCATGAGGATGGGGAGGTCCGGATCTGCTGACCACATGGCGGGCCCGGAGCTCTCCTCTGAGAAGAGGGAGGTCCGGCCCTGCGGGACACGTGGAGCCTTCGGACCTCTCCCCGCGGAGGGGGGGTCCGCCTTCCGCCGGCCACGTGGCGGGTCCGGAGCTCCTCCTGAGGAGGCGGGAGCTCCGGCCCCGCTGGACACGTGGGGCCTTCGGAGCCCCCCCAGAGGGGGAGGTCCGGCTTCTGCCGGCCACGTGGCGGGTCCGGAGCCCCCCCCCTAAGGAGAGGGAGGTCCGGCCCCACTGGACACGTGGGACCTTCGGGTCTCGCCCCTGCGGAGGTGGCGAGGTCCGGATTCTTAGGTCTTACCTTGGAGTTCCGGTCTTGCGCGATCCCGTAGCGGCCCCCTGGTAGGTGTGCCCCATTGGTTGGGTGCACCTAACATACTCCTGCGGGGAGCTGAGGCCGAGAGGTCCTACACACAAGTAAGGGAAACGTAATTCTCCTTGGGGGCTCCCCCTCCTCTATCTCATAGTCTTATTTGGCTTACGGTCCCCATCCACTTATACGGTGCTTGGGACTACAGTGCGCGAAGTGCCGGGAGCTCGTGGCCCCCTGGCTATCGGCAGGTACCTCCAACGCAACCGCCTTTGGTAGGGAAGCAAATGCTGACTAGAGGTGAGAATGAGAAGAGGGAGCTGAGTGCATGGTGAGCATACACCGGAAGTGCAGTCATAAAAATTTAATACGTAATTTAAATGAGCACCAGGGAAGAGCAAAGTAGGACAGGTTTCTTTTCATATAAATTTCCATAGGAGGAAGGCAGGCTAAACATGGAGGCCACGACCCGCCCCATTAAGAAGGGAAGCAAGACTTTACGCGCTTGGGGTCGGAACCAGGCAAAGCTGAACATAGTCCTGAACCGTCCCCTGAGGCTTAGCTGCTCCGAGCGCTGCTCCTGGACTCTATGGAATCTATTACAAAAAGAAGAGACTGTCCTATTATTGCTCTAGGGGTAGAACTTACAAAGGTGTTCTATGTTCCAAGGGTTCGGGAGTGGGTCCCCATCCTCGGTGGAAAGGCGTACGCACCCGGGACGGCACACTTTTGTGACTCAGAAGGGACCTTCCCAACTAGGGGAGAGTTAGTGGGTCCCTTTGCGATAAAGTATGCGCCGCAGCACAAGTTCACCTTCCTGCAGCTCCTGGGCACGCACAGACCTCTGGTGGTAGCGGCGGAGCGCTTGTCTGTACCGTGCGTTACGGAATGCTGCATGCAATCGGACCTCGTCGACGAGGTCGATTTCTCCACGCCGGAGGTTGTCCTGCGTAGCTTCGTCGTAAGCTCGGACACGGTGAGACTTCATGGTGATCTCTGGGGGAAGCACAGCTTCGGCCCCATACACCATGAAGAAGGGTGCCTCTCCGGTGGCCCGGCTCTGGGATGTCCGGTTAGCCCATAGTGTGCTCGGAAGCTCATCCACCCAATTGGCACCATGTTTCTTCAGGCTGGCATAGGTGCGAGTCTTGAGGCCCCGAAGAATCTCGGCGTTGGCCCTCTCGACTTGCCCATTGCTCTTTGGGTGAGCAACAGAGGCATAGCACACCTGGATGCCAAGGTCTTCACAGTAGTCTTGGAACACTGCGCTGGTGAACTGGGTCCCGTTGTCGGTGATGATTCTGTTCGGGACCCCGAACCGGCAGACAATCGACTTCATGAACTTTACTGCGGATTGCTTGTTGATGGTGGCGACTGGTGTGGCTTCCGGCCACTTGGTGAACTTGTCGATGGCGACATAGAGGTATCGGAATCCCCCGACGGCTCTGGGGAATGGTCCCAGGATGTCCAACCCCCATACGGCAAACGGCCATGAGGACAGGATCATCTGTACCGCCTGAGCCGGTGTATGGATCTGCTTGGCGTGGAACTGGCACGCCTTGCAGCTCTCGACCAGCTTGACGGCATCCTGGAGTGCTGTCGGCTAGTAGAAGCCATGCCGGAAGGCTTTACCGACAAGCATGCGTGAGGAAGAGTGACTCCCACATTCGCCTCCATGGATCTCAGCGAGCAAGTCGCAGCCTTCCCCCTGGGTTATGCACCACAATATGACGTGGTTGGCGCCACGTCGGTAGAGATCCCCTTCTACCAACGCGTATCTCTTAGCCATGCGCACGATCCGTTCAGTGGATACACGTTCATCAGGGAGGATGTTGTCTTTCAAGTAGTCCCGGATCTCCGTGATCCATGCATCGGGTATGACTTGAGCGTCTGGATCTTGCGCGCTGGGTTGCACGGAGTCCCTAGTGACGCTTACGATCCTTGGCGGCGTCCATGGCTGCAGGGCCGCCGGGACCGCCAGCTTCGAGGTGCTGGTCCAGCCCCCTTCGCCCAGCTCGGCGGGCCGGGCTGTGGGCCGCAGATACGTCCTCTCGAAGACTCCTTCGGGCACAGGGGCTCCGGTGGAGGCCTTCGTTGAGAGGTCGTCAGCTGCGGCATTGCCAGCGCGCGGTACGTGGCGCAGGTCCAAGGCGAGGAAGTCTTTCTCCAACATCTGCACATGGAGCAGGTAAGCAGCTAGCTGTGGGTCATTGCAGGAGCATTCACCCTTAACTTGCTTGATAACTAGCTGGGAGTCGCCCTGTGCCAGCAACTGGCGAGCGCCCAGAGACAGGGCTGTCTTTAGGCCAAAGATGAGTGCTTCATACTCTGCCATGTTGTTGGTTGCATTGAAATTGAGACGCACCCGATGGCATGAGAAGCAGTACGCCGGCACCGGCCCCCTGCTTTCGCGAGGAGCTGTTGAAGAAGAGCGTCCAGTGAGGCCCGGTGAAGGCCGGAGCTCGGTTCTCTGGTTCACCGTCTTCGTGGCTGTAAAGGTCCCAAAAATGTGAATACAAAGAAACATGAGTGTGCACAAATGTTGGAGTCATGTGTATGAAAAAGGGGCTTAGTTGAAACATTTTCCCACATATGATAACATAGGTGAGATTTCTTCTAAACAAACTTAGGGTTACTGCATGGATGGACCTCATGTGGATTAAAACCACAGAATGAAGAACTCAAGTGCAATGGGAGTGTTTAAAAATAAGAGTTGGAACTAAATGTTAAACTCAAACTTCAAATGAGGGAAGGACACAATGGGAATTCAAAACTGTTGTGTTCAAACTCTTGTTTGCAGCAGCTAACAAAAGAATCAAATTGCATATTTGAATTCCTTAGGTCCAAATTAGTGGGTAGGCAAAGTTTCATTAATTTTTGAAAAGATTGTTGCCCATTTTTCCAAATGGAGTCAAATGTGCAAAGAATTCAAATAAACATTTGAATTTGCATGGAATTTATCCAAACTATTCAAATGAGCTCAGTTTCCAACTTTCAAACATTTGGGTTGGATAATTGTCAAACTTTGGAGATATTTTAAGGAAAAGAGGTACTGACTTGTGGGGCCCACATGTCATAGGAATGAGTAGACTTAACCCTTAAGTCTTTTTCTCTGTTCCTCACTCCACCGGGGTTTCACCCGCGGGCGACACCGAGCGGCTGATTCACCGCCCCAGGCTCCACCTCCTGCTCCCCTTCAGCGCCGGCCTGATCTTTACCTCGGGGCCAACTTCAGCACGTTACCTGCCTCATTTCGATCGCACGCTCGCGGTGCTTCTCACGCGTGAACAGAAACAGGCGCCACCGCCGTCTTCTCTTTTCCCCGATCGCCGGCCCCCAACCGAGCCCCGGTTGCTCGCGCCGGCAACACAGAAAACCAACATCCATACGTGCTCTACCACCCCAGCCCCGCAACACCGAAGCCCCTAGCCTGTGGCGCGCACAATTCGGCAAACGGCACCAAGAAACAGAGCTCCCCGGCGGAAGCCAACTCGGGTCACCGTGGGCAGCGAGCTACGGCTCTCCTCACAATCCCGCTTCAACACGAAAAAGGTGCGCTATGATCCCTAGTTCGTGTAGCTGCAAACCGTGTAGCGTTTGATCGATTGAGCTCAAAGAATTTCCAAAGATCCCGAAGAACGGTGCTTGGGATTAGGGGTCGGTCTAATCCAAAATTCTAGCGGCACAGGCCACCCAAGCTCGGGCGAGCTTGCACGCAGCCCCTATACCTCGCAGCGGTCCTCCTCGAAGAAGAACCGAGCGAAAAGACCTAGGATCGACCGAGTTATAGCTGTTTTTCGTGCCGCCCTGCAGAAATCGCCTCGGGTTGCCGTGGGGCTCTATGCTGCCGGCCTTTTCACGAGGTTTGGCCCCCATTTCCAACACCCTCAAGCTCCCACGGTACTCTCCGAGCCTTTCCCGACCCTTTTGATGCCATGTAGGCGACTTCCGAGGTCACCGGAACCCTAAGGGTTGCTGACCCCAGTGCGCAAGGTTTTCCGGCGATCTATGGCCGCCGGCGAGCCTCCCAACGTGTTCAGCAGATCAGAATATGGAGGGGCGGCGAGCAGGGGGCAGGGAGGTGGCCGGTAAGGTCGTTCCGGCGACGCTCGTCAGAGGGCGCCGCCGCGGGTTCTGTTCGGCCGGAGGTAGAAGATGACCCGGTGGGTCCCGCCTGTCAGCGACGGTTTTTCAATTTTCTGATCGGCTGTGGCGTGGGGATCTGGTGTGGCGGCGCGGGAAATACCCAGTAGCCCCGTGTGGCTTGCCCCGGTGAGTGACACCTGTCCCCTGGACCCACAGCCAGTATTTGAACATTTTGGGGAATTTCAGTTTTCAGTTCAAACTTTGAATAGCTACAACATTGGGTAGGAGAATCCAAAAATTGTGAAACAAATTTTGTTGAATTCCTCTGATAGAGTACTATACAAATGTAGAACCCAATTTGTATGAAACCCTTTATTTAATTCTGTAAAAATTCTTTAAAGCTTTTTAGCAAAAGAATTTTAGAGGGAGTTTGGTTGATCCAAAAATTCTCAAATTTTGCCAGAATAGTCTTTAGGGTATTAGTGAACCCCTGTAAATGTTTCAGCTCAATTGGAGTTTATTTGATCAGGGAAATTTAGATTTGAAGATGCTGTGTTCAATTAAATACAAAACATTTTCAGAGAATTTCCAAAATTTGAAATTCAGTTCTGGGCAGATCTTAGCTCCAAAAATGCTAGGAAAATTCATGCAAACTCTATGAGCTATATTTGAAATTTTAGTTCACTAATTTTGGCATGAACATGGGTGTGATCTCAGAATTAATTCTTCTTTGCTTAATTGCTTAGAAAATTATTCTGAACAAACCACTCAATGAAAAGTGCTAATTTTTGGTCCAGAGGACTTTCTTGTGACAAGGAACTCACATGAAAATTCTCAGCTCTATTGGAGCTCTGGATCACCCCTGTTCTGTTTAACCACTTAAGGTGATCAATATAGAAGAGGGGAGAAACCACTTTGCACTAATCATGTGTTTAGATCCAAACCTAAACCACTAGCACCAGTGTCATTTTAAATTCTTAAACAGAGTTCCAGTTTTTTAAAACTTGTTATTAGAACTTGTAGCAAAGTCTTTACAATTATAATTGTGCAAATGCATTACGTGTAGCATCTACGTGAAGGACTTCAAGTCATTGGAGTGGAGATCAAAGGAGGGAGGCAAGAGATCAATTCAAGTGGTCTCCACTAACTGCATATATATATAAGTCACCTGCAAAACAAAGGCAAGCCCCGGTTTGCATCAAATTTACAAGTTTTATTTGTATTCACTTCATACATCTAGCATTGTATTTATTGCATTACGTCTAAATGGTATGAAACTCCAAATGCATGACCCAGAAAACCCTGGAGTTTAATATAGGATATGTTGTAAATTAATTATAACTGCTGATCTCAACAAAAGTGGATTAAAAGAAGCAAAACTCGAGTGGGCAGATTCCTACTCGTGAACAGAGGTTTAGGGGGATCAATCGGAAGAGTTGGGAATTGATCCTCATAGTTGGGAATGGAGACCGGGTAGTGGATGGAAGGTCAAGGACGTGGTCCTGTGAACCTAGTCTATGTCTGAGTCGGTTAAGGCCCGTTCTCGTGTGCGGCCCATTGGACAAGTTCGAGTTGTGTACCGGATGCATACTGGCTATATGGGACCCAGGAAACCGATGTAACATGTTAACCTGGGTGTCGAGTCATACATCACCGTCTGATGCCGATGCTGAAAGGATAGAGAAGTCGGCTCTACGAGGGTTTGCCGTAGAGGGACTTAATCCCAGTCGGTGGGACCGGTTCGACATTTGGGTGTCGTGTGAAAGGTGACCACGTACGACGTCAGTGATGGTTGCTGTGTGCATCGTCGAGTACGGGCGTACGTGTCGTGTCAGCCGGGTGTTTTTGATTGCAATCACCATCGCTCGCGGAACGGATCGAGCATACTTGTTCTCTGCGTCGTGACGTAGTAATAAACAGGGAAACATTTAACATGCTTCGTGGGTAATCCTCATAATGGAGATGAGGAGCGATCAACACTTCACTAAATTTAATTTCCACCTTGGGCTAGTAGCGTCGAGGCAAAGCGTTTCTTGTTTGATTGTGGAGTCTCGACGTTGATGGCGCAAGGTCTGTATGAGTCTAGGATAGCTCACTAAAGTTACTTACCCCTTGGGCAAGTGACATCGAGATGAAGCGTTTCTTGTTTGATTGTGGAGTCTCGATGTAAGTTGCGCGAGGACTATAAAAGTTGCCTAAAATTTGAAGTAAGGACTCTCCTTTAGCTCAAACTCATTGCTTGTGCAAATTTCTTTAATCAGCCCTCTAATTTCTATCATGTAGAGTTTCATGACTAGGGTGACGGGTCAGTCTTGCTGAGCTTCGTGCTCACAGATACTGCACAAGTTGTTTTGCAGGTAATAACTGTACGCTGAGATGTACGGGTACCTGATGAGGCTCGGAGCTCTCCGAGTGATGAACTCAGGGTAACCCCTGCCGCTGCTATTATGACAGTGTTGCTAGCGAGAAGGGTCCGCGGGCTGGACACCTTCTCTTTTGCTTAGCATAGGTATGAGACGTGAGTTGTAATAGTCTTCCGCTGTAGTTCATTTTGAGAAGTATGTGTAAAATTTACACTTTGTAAGCTTCCGCCTTATGTATGTAATATGATGCTTTATTATGTGTGCTGTTGGGTGATGCTGCATCGCACGGCACCACCCAATGCGATTCCCGGGCGAGGTGCCCCATCCCCGTGAATGATCGGGACGGTGGGGTCCTCACAGCGTGGTATCAGAGCTGCATTGGTAATAGCACACGGAATAAGGATCGTATTACGACAAAAACTTAGGATACGGTGAGGAAACGGTATTAGGCCCATATAAGAACTATAGTAGTATAGTTATTTAAGGTGGCAGTACTAACCTACTTGTTATAATTCTGAAATTTTAATTATGTAACGATGCACCTACGCTCAGGTAAACATGGTAAGGAACGCTACCGAAAGTGGTTCAATTTCGGTTAGCTCCCCTGACGAGGAAAGTGGTTCAGGGTTAGATCTCACAGCTTGGTGTGAGATGTTAATATGAAACTCTTGAACTCTTCATGTTCCTGAGTTCATATGAAACGCTGATCCCTAGCATGCATTAGGCAAGTAAGTGGAGACCCCATCGTGTGGTCAGTAACGCGATAGTGTGTTCGTCTGGAAATAGCCCAGGAGGACATACGCAGCGCTTGCCATCAGCGTGCCCTGCAGGGCAGTAGGTGGTATCCGTTGGGTTGATAACATTCCCAACCGTGACGACCCGTTCATGATTGTAAGGGCCTCAGTTTTTGACACCCATTTGTAGTGTTCATCCCCACACCACACACCTCATTTGAGGAAGAATGATGAACACAAATGAAGAGCAAGTAACAATTATCAACATGCTCATTAGGGAACAAACTTACACATTGCAAAAGTGGTATTTCCCACATGTGATATAGATGGGCTGGACATAGGAAAAACTCCTACACTTTGCTAAGGATGTCCATGCCAAGTTTCACCCAAATTCAAAACCTTTTTGAGGTCATCTTGGGTATAGATAGGAAGGGGGCAGTTTGAAAACATATTCAAATCCAAACTGTTTTTATACCATGAATTTGAAAGTGAGGGGCATATTCTTACTCAGCACATTTTTGTGAGCTCACACACCAATTTTCACTCCATTTGGAGTTGATCTTGACATGAGCTAAGTGGGAGAAATTCAAACTTTATTTGAATTTCAAACTGAACTTGTGCTGAAATTCATTCAAACCAAACCTCATTTGAACTTTGATCAATTCAAATGGCTCATGGGGGAATAATTTGAATTGCCAAGGGTAGTATGGGGTTCACTGTTTACAACAGTGATTAGAAGTAAATTTCAGAGGTTAAAAGGAAGGGTGGGACCTACATGTCAGCCTCTACTTCAACACAAACCGACTGAGACTTTTCACTCGGGTCGCCGAGCCGCAGCGGTGATCGCCACCGAGGCCAGCCACCGCGCCACCAGCTGCTTGCCCACGCGCGGGCATGAGGCGGTGCAGAGCCTTCTTAAGGCGCCTGCCCCCCTCCTCGGCCGAGGTACCGACGTGTTTTCCCGCAAGAACCCAGCACCGGCCGAAAGTTTCTGCAGTTCGGACTTGATCGGAGGACGCCGATCGCAGCTCCCTCCTTCCACTCCAGAGTCCCAGCAAGGTACTAGAGACCTTCCTCCATCCTCCCCATTGCTAGAATTCGGTTGAAACCGATTGATATCGGCTGTGCCGAAAGATCAAACTCGGAACTTGGAACCGCCGCACCTCGGGCTCTCGTGGACAGCCCAACCTGGGCGTTGTCACGCCCGAGCCAAGGCACCCTTGGACGCGCGGGTGACCGGTGCTGCTCATCCCCGAGCCACAGCTCGAGTGGTTGCTCACCGGCGGCGAATTTCCACTTTTCCCCTTTCTGTGTGCAGAACGACCTTCGGGTACGATTCTGTTTAATTCGTGCTCTAGAAAGGATTAGAGGGCCTCAGGCCACTCCCACACGAGCTAGACACGGTAACGCACAAGTTGCCTTCACAACTCTGGGCCGGAGAACCTCTGTGCCCGGCGTAATTTAAGGTCTACTAATGGCGGAACGAATGGGGGGTATCGGGCGCACGGTGAGGACCTATTTCGGGCCTTCCCCGAGCTGCCTCGAGCTCATGTCAACCTTCTCTGAGGTCCACTGATGCTCCCCGACCGATCTCCCAAGTAGCTGAGGTACCAGGGGAGTCAGCCGACATGGCCGAAGTCATTCCGATATGGCGGCTCGTCGCCGACCATGCTACGGCCGTTGTCATGAGCAGCTGACCCTCGGATCCTGTTCCCCAAGTAAAAGTAGGCAGCGGCGGCCAGAATCAAGAAGTTTGGAGCTGTACAGCAGCCGGCGGCGAGCCCTCCGGCGAGGTCCCTCGGCGGCGGGGCGCGGGTGTCGCGAGGTTGAAGAAGGGGGTGGACCCCAGCTGTCAGCGGCTGATATTTTGAATCGGGATCCGGCTGCGGCCGGGATCGGGTGTGCTGGCGCGCAAAATCCTTGTGGGCCGCGGTGTGCCATCGCCTAGGCGTGCGACGCGTGTTCCCTGGGCCCACGCGCGAGTTTAAACTTTTCCCCGATTTTCAGATTTCCTTCAAACTTCAAATCCTTATAACTTTGGCTAGAAAGCTCCAAATTGAGTGAACCAAATTTTGCTGGATACAGCTCTCTGAGTACTTTCCAGAAAATCAAGTTTCACTTCATGAAATTCCTTAATTCTCCTGAATTAATTCCTTAAAGTTTAAACTGTTAGGAATTTTAACTAGAGAATCCTTTGGAGGAAAATCCTGAAATTTTGCTGAGATGTTCAACAAAATATCCTTGAACTACCATAAAAATTTCAGATCCATTTGAGCTCATTTAATCCACCTAATGGTGTGATTAGTGAAACTGTTCCAGAGAAAATAGAAAATATTCAGAAACATTTTCAGAATTTTCTCTGAAATTGTTTAGCTCATATCTTTAGTTAGAGACTTCCAAATTAAGTGAGACCAACTCCATTAGAACCCTCTGAAAATCTAGTTTTCAGAAAGTCATAGTTTGTTTCATGAAAATACTTAGAACACCCTAAAAGCCTTTAATTAAGGTCAAGGACACAATTATTTGTGGAGGGTTCAAATGAGCTTTGCTGCAACTAAAACTTGACCAGGTTTCTGTTTAGGTTGTAACCAAGCCACAGTAAAAGTTTCACAGTCATTAGGTCTGTCTAGCAAAGGTTATAGACTTCACAACTTCAAAGCTAATACAAATGCATTTAAATTGATACAGATTGCTCTCATCATGTAGTCGCTAAGGTCGAGGAGGAACCCGAAGTCCTAGACTTCGTTACTCCGGAGGAACAGCTAGCCTACGACCAAGAGCAGCAAGGCAAGCCCCGGTTTGCATTAACCTTTTTACAAATGTTTATTGTTTTGAGCACATCTTTGAATATTGTTCTTTGCATTAAAGTCTTGATTGAAAACCCAACTGCACAGCCAAGAGAACCATGGGTTGGGTTTAGGATTGAAAACCTCGTTAGCCACTGCATTGCTAGGATAGAGTAGGATTCGGTACAAGTCGAGTAGTTGGAACTACTCGCGAGAATAGGCTATAGGCACATTGCTCGGGTAGAGATAGCACACGATACACATGGCAAGAAAATGAGACCGAGCAGAGAGTAAGGGCAGCAGGACTTTGGGGCCTGTGTGCTGTAGCTCCGCTTGTGTCGATTGAGGACCGAGCCGTGTGCGGGCCTGTTGAACAAGCTAGAACAGTACCGAAGACCTACCAGCTATATGGGAACCGGGAAACTGATGTAACTCGGGTAGCCGGGTATTGAGGCATTGCCCGTCGTTCAGAGGGTAGGTTGAGAGCTCGAGGTGTAAATCGGTAGACGTGTAGCATCCGTGTGCGAGTGACGAGTAGTTCCACTGAACTAACCAAGCCGGCTAAGTCCGGTATAGGTTTTTCCTTTGTGAGGACGTAGTACCGACATAATCTGGTGACGCCTCGACGTCACATCCAACTAAATAAACAACTTCATTGTAAAAACTGGAAGGTTTTAATCCAAAGTAGTAAAACTTGATGTAACTCCTTCCCTTGAACAGGATATTCAAAGTTAACAAGCTTTCAACTTATAGGATGTTAAGGACAGAGCACTCTGTTTTCAGCTGAATCAAGGCTGAAGTTAATCAGAGGTTAGAGGTTGAGTTCTTTCGAGGTTGGGGTCGTATGATACATTTCTGGAAAGCGTTGGAAGAGCTTTACGACTTTTTTTGTTGAGTTCCAGAGGTGTTTCATCCCTTAACCACTCGAAAAATGCAGTAGAGTTGAAACTGTCCAGAAAACAGGACAGAGTAAAGACTCTCTGTAGACTCTCTGTAAAATTAAGCATAACTTCCTGCTTAAAAATCCAAAAATAGGAAATGAGGTAGTTCTGGAAATCTTATGAGATGGGTTACAACTTTGTAACAGAAAGTTTTGTCAGATTAGGAACAGAATTAACTGGGATTCTTGGATCAAATCAGTACCTAAGGCAGGGAGGTGCTGTCCAATTGTTTCCAGAAATTCTGTTAACTTTGACATCTCATAACTTTTGAACCAGGACAGATCTTAGGCCAACCAAATACTTTCTGGAAAGCTATTGAAGTTAACTTTAACTTTGATGTGGAGCTCCAGGACTGGTTTTGCTTTTAACCTGGCCTAAATCAGATTGATATGGAAACTGGTCAGGGCTGTCATGGCAACAGCAGATCAGCAGTCAAATTTGTTTAAAAATTTGAACTATGTTTCCAAGTGTTATGGGTTCACTGACATATCTTATGTTATAACTCAATGGTTTACTGTTCAAATAAATATTTGACATTTCTCAAATATATTTTTACAGATGGCAGCAGATAAACGGTTGGAGAATGGGTGGGTAGTTTCCCACTGCTCTGACCGTAGCGGCTACCCGGAAGCATTGTGGCAAATGCTCCAATATTTCGGGTACAACCAGATGCCGCAATACTTCGCCAAGGAAGAAGGCGAAGAGGGGAACAAGACGTGGACGATCCATGTCGAGGTTCCTGCAGGACCTACGCCACCCGGTTGGGTGCCATTCACCGTCACGGTGAGAGGAAGACAACCGGAAGGGATGTGGCAAGTGGCAGCCCGTGACACTATGTCACGTTTCTGCCAACTACACGTGCAGGCTATGGAGGGCACACCATACGCACTCGTTCCGGTGGAGGGGCGAGCTCAGCATGTGTGGGAAGAAAGGTACCTGGAGGCAACAGACCCGAGTTGCCCAAGGTACAACCCCGCGGAGGCAAACCTCAGCCTCCAAATGAGGGCGGGAAACGCTGTGATGGACAGCCAAGCTGTTCATACAGAGCATCTCGCCACCAAGCTCAAGGAGAGCACAAGCCGTGGAGATCAATTCGAGGGTGCTCACAGCGCACTCCGCAATGTGCTCCTTCCGACGATCAAGCGACTGAATGAACAACACAATCAGTTGCGTCGTCTGAAGAAGGCAAAGAAGAAGAGCCGTGTTGACATCGCGGCGTTGCAAGAGCTGGTGCAGACCCTAACCCAGCATAATGAGGACCTTGCTCAAGAGCGGGACGACGCTATTGAGGAAGGACAAGGCTGGGAAGAGGACTACAACCAGGCTATGGACGAGGTGCATGCATTGCAGGACCTCGTGCCCCCGGTGTTAGGCATAGCGGTGGTCTTGGGTCTTCCAGCAATGGGAGAACCCGGAATGGGAGAAGAGGTGGTAGACCCCGAGCCACCAGCAGAGGTACCGGAGGAGGACGACCCACAGGAGGTCGAGTTCTACTCCGAGTAGGGGGTTACGGTTGCCAAGTAGGGCAGCCAGGGTAGCGTAACCCAACTTTTGTAATCGGTGACATGTCGTGTAAACAGTAGCACATGTATAGGTAGTGACGACATGAGCACGACTTCTCGGAGATCCGAGAATAACGTATCTTGTATAAAGTTTATGCTTTATCAATATATGTGAATGTTGTGCAAGTAATCGTGCGTCGCTTCAATACCTACTGCTGTTTATGGAATTTTGAGTAAGACATGTGCTAATTGCTGCTATGTTGAATTTCAGAATGACGCGTACTCGTGCCAACCCTGATGTTGGAGGTACTAGCCAAGGGGGAGAGACCTCCCAACCACCTCCTGAGGACTCCTCGGGACAGCAGCAGCAACAGCAACAGCAAACACCACCACCGCCACTGCCAACGGTTACATTGGCCGACATTGTCGCGGCAATGGCGGGTTCACATCAGCAGCACACAGAGCTGCTGCAAACGTTAATTGCGAATACGTCTCGCCCAGAGAGACGTCAAGATCGTGAGGAGCGCCAACAGAGCTCCTACTCCGACTTCCTGGCGGCTCATCCCCCTGTATTCTCAAGGGCGGATGAACCACTTGACGCGGACAACTGGCTCCGCGCCATAGAGATGAAGTTCGGGCTGCTCCAAATTAGCGAGCAGCGCAAGACTCAGTTCGCGGTCCAGCAGCTCCAAGGATCCGCGAGCGCGTGGTGGGCCAACTTCTGTGCTTCCCAGCCCACCGACCGAGTGATGACCTGGGCGGAGTTCCGGACGGCCTTCAGGGCCTATCATATACCGCCCGGTTTGATGAAGAGGAAGACGCAGGAGTTCCTACACCTGCAACAAGGGAACCGGAACGCGCTGGAATATTCCAGGGCGTTCAACGATCTCGCGCTCTACGCGTCGTATCACGCAGATACGGACGAGAAGCGGTGGGACCACTTTTACCAGGGGCTTAACCCGCTCCTGAAGGACAAGCTGGCGATGTTCAATCGCGGCAGCCTCAACGACATAATTGATGCTGCGATTGTTCAGGAGGACTCCGGCAAGGAGTTGGCGGCGGCAGAGCGAAAGCGAAGCGCGCCGCAGAGCAGCGGAGAAGGAGGCAGTCCTTCTCAGAAGTTTCGGATGGTGAATCGCCCACCATCAGGTCCACGCTGGCAGCCACCACAGCGGTCGATGCCATTCCGCGGTCGGCCGTACTCTTCACCGGCCTTCCGGCCGGCACTGCCAGTACCACCGCAACAACAGCAGCAGCAGCGGGCGATGCCGCGTGCGTTTGCACCTCCGCAACGCATGCCGGGCTTTCGTCCCCCGAGTACTCCACCAGCAGCGGCCACATGTTACAAGTGTGGTCGTCCAGGACACTTCGCGAGCAGTTGCCCGGAGAGGCAAGGCGGCGGAGTGGCACCACAGTTTCCGGGGAGGAATCAACCCCGGAACCCTACTAATGCGCGGCGGGGAAACCCCAGGCTCGGCACTGTCCACCAGCTTGCCATTGAGGACGTGCCGGAGGGTGAGCCAATCCTTGCGGGTATGTTCCAACTCCACCAGCATCCCGCTATAGTACTATTTGATTCAGGCGCCACGCATAATTTTATTAGCCAAGCTTTCATTGCTAAACACAGCTTGCCAATACTACCCACCGATAGTCCATATCTAATTTGTTCACCGGGTGGGAAGATTTCAGCAAGCGTAATGGTCTCCAAAGCACCATTATGCTTAGCGGGTAGAGTGTACCCCACGTCTCTCATTATCTTAGAGGGACAGAAGGTCGATGTCATCCTAGGGATGTCGTGGTTAAACCGCCACGGCGCTGTTTTAGACACCGTCCTTCGAGTCGTGCACCTAAACTCAGAAGTGCACGGTTCTCACTCATTATTTCTGGACAGTCCAGAAATAAAACTTCCAAGTGTCTATCAAGCCACAACTATCAGATTGGAAGACATTCCAGTGGTCTGAGAGTTCCCTGATGTATTCCCGGACGATTTGCCGGGGATGCCACCCGATAGAGAGGTGGAGTTCAAGATTGAACTCGCACCGGGGACCATGCCAATATCCCGAAGGCCGTACAAGATGGCGCCCAAGGAATTGGCTGAACTGAAGACTCAGCTCACAGACCTTCTGGAAAAGGGTTTTATTAGGCCGAGCTCCTCCCCATGGGGCTGTTCGGCATTATTTGTCAAAAAGAAGGATGAGACGTTGCGGCTTTGCGTGGACTACCGTCCATTAAATGCCGTAACCATCAAGAACAAGTACCCATTGCCACGGATCGACATGTTGTTTGATCAGTTGGTCGAAGCAAAGATCTTTTCCAAGATGGATTTAAGATCCGGGTACCATCAGATTAAGATAAGGGCGGAGGACATTCCAAAGACAGCTTTCTCGACAAGGTACGGACTTTATGAGTACCTGGTCATGTCCTTTGGCCTCACCAATGCTCCAGCTCACTTCATGTACTTAATGAACTCGGTGTTTATGCCGGAGCTGGACAAGTTTGTCGTGGTCTTCATCGACGACATCCTGGTATATTCCAAGTCGGAGGAAGATCACAAGAAACATCTGCGTATAGTCTTGCAACGGCTGCGGGATCACAAGTTATACGCCAAATTCAGCAAATGCGAGTTTTGGATATCGCAAGTGCCTTTCCTCGGGCATATCATCTCAGCGGAGGGTATCGCTGTGAACCCGAGCAAGATCACTCAAGTGCTGAATTGGAAATCCCCGAGGACGGTTCATGAGGTACGAAGTTTCCTCGGACTCGCGGGATATTATCGGAGGTTCATTCCGAACTTCTCGAAGATTGCCAAGCCAATGACAGAGCTGCTGAAGAAGGCTACCAAATATGTTTGGAGTCCAGCATGTGAAGCAGCATTCAAGGCTTTAGTTAAGCACCTGACATCAGCACCGGTTTTGGCGCAGCCAGACACAACAAAACCGTTCGATGTGTACTGCGATGCATCCGGCATTGGGATCGGATGTGTGCTGATGCAAGACCGAAGAGTGGTCGCGTTTGGATCACGGCAGCTTAGGAACCATGAGCAAAATTATCCAACTCACGACTTGGAGCTCGCTGCCGTGGTACTTGCACTGAAGATGTGGAGGCACTACCTACTCGGTAACCTCGTACATTTATATACCAACCACAAAAGCCTCAAGTACATATTCACTCAGAAGGAGCTGAACATGAGGTAACGAAGATGGTTAGAACTGATAAAGGATTACGAGATAGAGATCCATTATCATCCGGGCAAGGCAAACGTTGTGGCGGACGCGCTGAGCCGCAAGTCACATGCCAATAATCTGACCATCACACCGTTGGAAGAGAGCGAACCACCACTACATGTGATTCCACACGGAGCTCTCTACAACCTAGCTTTGGTCCCCACCATCAGTGAAGAGATAGCGGCAGCCCAGAAGAATGACAAGGGCATGTCACATTTGCGGAGACGTGTAGACAGTGGGGAGTTGAAATGTTTCCGGAAGGACGGAGACGGCGTCCTATGGTTCAAGGACCGGATTGTCGTACCCCGAAACCCGGAGCTACGGAAGAAAATCTTTGATGAGGCTCACTTATCAAAATTTTCTATTCACCCCGGCAGCAACAAAATGTATCAAGAACTCAGAAGAATGTTTTGGTGGACACGGATGAAGCGAGAGACTGCAAAATACGTGTCCGAGTGTGATACTTGTCAAAGGGTGAAGGCAGACCACATGCGGAAACCGGGACTGCTGCAACCACTGGGCATTCCTGCCTGGAAGTGGGAGGACGTGAGCATGGATTTTGTCGTCGGTTTACCCACCACCTGTGTGGGTGATCGTCGATCGACTCATCAAAGTTGCCCATTTCATCCCGGTCAACACCAACTACAACGCCAAGAAGTACGCTGAACTGTACATCTCACGGATCCTATGCTTATACGGCGTACCCTGTACCATCATATCGGACCGGGGCACTTTATTTGTGTCCCGTTTTTGGGAGCAGCTGCACGCTGCCTTGGGGACGAAGCTGATCCGTAGTTCAGCCTACCACCCGCAGACGGATGGACAAACCGAACGGGTAAATCAGATTCTAGAAGACATGCTACGAGCTTGCGCTATCGACCACGGCAAGAATTGGGATGATCACTTGCCGTTAGCCGAGTTCTCGTACAACAATGGGTACCAAGCCAGCATCAAGATGGCGCCCTACGAGGCGCTATACGGGAGAAAATGCCGCACACCATTGAATTGGTGTGAGTCTGGCGAAAGGGTTACCTTCGGGATTGACCTTGTCAACAACGCGGAAGAAAAGGTTCGACTGATTCAAGCGAACCTAAGAGCCGCTCAATCCCGACAGAAACAGTATGCGGACCGGAGAAGGCGCCCATTACAATTCAAAGTTGGAGATCACGTATACCTACGAGTGTCTCCAATGAAGGGCGTAAACAGATTTGGGGTGAGAGGAAAGTTGGCACCCCGATTCATCGGTCCATTCCAAATTACCGAAAGATGTGGATCGGTGGCATACCGGCTGAGATTACCAGAAGCACTTTCCGGTGTGCACGACGTCTTTCACATTTCCCAGCTGAGGAAGTGTCTCAAGCTATCAACTACCGTTCAGCTGGAAGACATTGAAGAACTGCAACCGGATCTCACCTATCGGGAGGAACCGGTGCAGATTATTGATGAGAAGGCCCAAACCACACGCAACCGTACGTTGTGGTTCTACAAGGTTCTGTGGAGTAATCACTCCATGGACGAGGCGACATGGGAGAGCGAAGAATTCCTTCGCACTAACTACCCCGACTTTCTCACGTCGCATATCCGGTAATTTTCCACCGTCCTCTCTCTCATTTTCACCTTATAATCTCGGGACGAGATTCTTTTAAGGGGGGAGGAATGTAAGGGCCTCAGTTTTTGACACCCATTTGTAGTGTTCATCCCCACACCACACACCTCATTTGAGGAAGAATGATGAACACAAATGAAGAGCAAGTAACAATTATCAACATGCTCATTAGGGAACAAACTTACACATTGCAAAAGTGGTATTTCCCACAATGTGATATAGATGGGCTGGACATAGGAAAAACTCCTACACTTTGCTAAGGATGTCCATGCCAAGTTTCACCCAAATTCAAAACCTTTTTGAGGTCATCTTGGGTATAGATAGGAAGGGGGCAGTTTGAAAACATATTCAAATCCAAACTGTTTTTATACCATGAATTTGAAAGTGAGGGGCATATTCTTACTCAGCACATTTTTGTGAGCTCACACACCAATTTTCACTCCATTTGGAGTTGATCTTGACATGAGCTAAGTGGGAGAAATTCAAACTTTATTTGAATTTCAAACTGAACTTGTGCTGAAATTCATTCAAACCAAACCTCATTTGAACTTTGATCAATTCAAATGGCTCATGGGGGAATAATTTGAATTGCCAAGGGTAGTATGGGGTTCACTGTTTACAACAGTGATTTGAAGTAAATTTCAGAGGTTAAAAGGAAGGGTGGGACCCACATGTCAGCCTCTACTTCAACACAAACCGACTGAGACTTTTCACTCGGGTGGCCGAGCCGCAGCGGTGATCGCCACCGAGGCCAGCCACCGCGCCACCAGCTCCTTGCCCACGCGCGGGCATGAGGCGGTGCAGAGCCTTCTTAAGGCGCCTGCCCCCCTCCTCGGCCGAGGTACCGACGTGTTTTCCCGCAAGAACCCAGCACCGGCCGAAAGTTTCCGCAGTTCGGACTTGATCAGAGGAAGCCGATCGCAACTCCCTCCTTCCACTCCAGAGTCCCAGCAAGGTACTAGAGACCTTCCTCCATCCTCCCCACTGCTAGAATTTGGTTGAAACCGATTGATATCGGCTGTGCCAAAAGATCAAACTCGGAACTTGGAACCGCCGCACCTCGGGCTCTCGTGGACAGCCCAACCTGGGCGTTGTCACGCCCGAGCCAAGGCACCCTTGGACGCGCGGGTGACCGGTGCTGCTCATCCCCGAGCCACAGCTCGAGTGATTGCTCACCGGCGGCGAATTTCCACTTTTCCCCTTTCTGTGTGCAGAACGACCTTCGGGTACGATTCTGTTTAATTCGTGCTCTAGAAAGGATTAGAGGGCCTCAGGCCACTCCCACACGAGCTAGACACGGTAACGCACAAGTTGCCTTCACAACTCTGGGCCGGAGAACCTCTGTGCCCGGCGTAATTTAAGGTCTACTAATGGCGGAACGAACGGGGGGTATCGGGCGCACGGTGAGGACCTATTTCGGGCCTTCCCCGAGCTGCCTCGAGCTCATGTCGACCTTCTCTGAGGTCCACTGATGCTCCCCGACCGATTTCCCAAGTAGCTGAGGTACCAGGGGAGTCAGCCGACATGGCCGAAGTCATTCCGATATGGCGGCTCGTCGCCGACCATGCTCCGGCCGTTGTCATGAGCAGCTGACCCTCGGATCCTGTTCCCCAAGTAAAAGTAGGCAGGGGCGGCCAGAATCAAGAAGTTTGGAGCTGTACAGCAGCCGGCGGCGAGCCCTCCGGCGAGGTCCCTCGGCGGCGGGGCGCGGGTGTCGCGAGGTTGAAGAAGGGGGTGGACCCCAGCTGTCAGCGGCTGATATTTTGAATCGGGATCCGGCTGCGGCCGGGATCGGGTGTTCTGGCGCGCAAAATCCTTGTGGGCCGCGGTGTGCCATCGCCTAGGCGTGCGACGCGTGTTCCCTGGGCCCACGCGCGAGTTTAAACTTTTCCCCGATTTTCAGATTTCCTTCAAACTTCAAATCCTTATAACTTTGGCTAGAAAGCTCCAAATTGAGTGAACCAAATTTTGCTGGATTCAGCTCTCTGAGTACTTTCCAGAAAATCAAGTTTCACTTCATGAAATTCCTTAATTCTCCAGAATTAATTCCTTAAAGTTTAAACTGTTAGGAATTTTAACTGGAGAATCCTTTGGAGGAAAATCCTGAAATTTTGCTGAGATGTTCACCAAAATATCCTTGAACTACCATAAAAATTTCAGATCCATTTGAGCTCATTTAAACCACCTAATGGTGTGATTAGTGAAACTGTTCCAGAGAAAATAGAAAATATTCAGAAACATTTTCAGAATTTTCTCTGAAATTGTTTAGCTCATATCTTTAGTTAGAGACTTCCAAATTAAGTGAGACCAACTCCATTAGAACCCTCTGAAAATCTAGTTTTCAGAAAGTCATAGTTTGTTTCGTGAAAATACTTAGAACACCCTAAAAGCCTTTAATTAAGGTCAAGGACACAATTATTTGTGGATGGTTCAAATGAGCTTTGCTGCAACTAAAACTTGACCAGGTTTCTGTTTAGGTTGTAACCAAGCCACAGTAAAAGTTTCACAGTCATTAGGTCTGTCTAGCAAAGGTTATAGACTTCACAACTCCAAAGCTAATACAAATGCATTTAAATTGATACATATTGCTCTCGTCATGTAGTCGCTAAGGTCGAGGAGGAACCCGAAGTCCTAGACTTCGTTACTCCGGAGGAACAGCTAGCCTACGACCAAGAGCAGCAAGGCAAGCCCCGGTTTGCATTAACCTTTTTACAAATGTTTATTGTTTTGAGCACATCTTTGAATATTGTTCTTTGCATTAAAGTCTTGATTGAAAACCCAACTGCACAGCCAAGAAAACCATGGGTTGGGTTTAGGATTGAAAACCTCGTTAGCCACTGCATTGCTAGGATAGAGTAGGATTCGGTACAAGTCGAGTAGTTGGAACTACTCGCGAGAATAGGCTATAGGCACATTGCTCGGGTAGAGATAGCACACGATACACATGGCAAGAAAATGAGACCGAGCGGAGAGTAAGGGCAGCAGGACTTTGGGGCCTGTGTGCTGTAGCTCCGCTTGTGTCGATTGAGGACCGAGCCGTGTGCGGGCCTGTTGAACAAGCTAGAACAGTACCGAAGACCTACCAGCTATATGGGAACCGGGAAACTGATGTAACTCGGGTAGCCGGGTATTGAGGCATTGCCCGTCGTTCAGAGGGTAGGTTGAGAGCTCGAGGTGTAAATCGGCTGGCGGCACGGAGATGCGCGTGCAGAGACCTCTTGCTCGGGACGATGGGACCGGTTCAATAGTTGGCTAACGGGTGAAAGGTAGTCGCGTACGGCGTCCGTGATGGTTGTTGTAGGCAACATCGAGTACGGGCGTACGTGACGGGTTGTTCGGGTAACCCTGCAGGTGTAAATCGATTATAATCGCCGTCCCTCGCGGTCAGTGAGTACCACTTGTTCACTGTACCGTGACGTAGAAAGAACAGGCTAGTTACATGTTAAAATGTTGCTGATTGAAAGCTGGACATTGATTGTTAATGATATGCTGTAGCTTAGAGCTAATTAAAGATCTTTTCAACTTTGGGCAAAGTACATGAGAGAAATGCGTTTCTTGTTTGATTGCGGCTCTCTCATGTGCCTTAGCGTAAGGTTCTCCACAACCTGCTGCTAAAACTTGAAAGTAAGGTTCTACTAATTAGGCGAGTCCTTGCAAATGATTTTTACCTCATGCAACCCATTACCCTCATGTAGAAGTTCCATGTTTAGGTGAGACGGGTCAGACTTGCTGAGCCTTCGTGCTCACTGCTTGTGTTTGGACTCCCGAAGAGGAGACGGAACCCCAGGAGGGGAACCCCGTCGAGTGGGAGTCGTGCACGCCGCAGAGTTAGTGTGCGTGTGTGCTAGCAAGGACACGTTCGAGGGCTGAACGTGCACTTGATGCTTAGTCTACGCCCGCGAGTGTAGACTGAACTTATTTTGATGTAAACATGTTCATAAACTTGTTTATGTAATAAAACTTCCGCTTCTGCTTTGCATCTTTGACGTGTGTTATACGGTGCTGTGCAACGCAGCACCCCTCAGCGTGATCCTGGCTCGACAGGACCAAATGGGGTCGTGTCAATGATATACTCGGGTTCCCCGTCGTGTGGTGTTGAAACACGATCACGTACCTTGAGACGTGACTTAACTCAAGGACGGCCGTATGACAATGATACGGGCGTTTGTATTTACTTTCAATTATAGAACTGCCTAAAATGGAAAAAAACTTTGAGTGCACCACTATTGAGTGATTTTCTGTAGGTACTAACCACGTACGTATCCCGTGTAGTACACGTGTGCTAGAGACCATCTTAGTGCCACTGATAATACGGATATGCCGGTATAATACGGATTAGGAATTTTCTTTTGGTGAGGAACGTAGTACCGACATGCTTCTTACGGTGCATCGACACCGTACTACATTTAATAACTTCTTCCCTATGAAGAAATGATTCATGAGCTAACTTTCAACTAAAAATGGAAGTTTGAAACGAATATTAGTTACTGAACTCTTATTTTGAGCTAAGATTCAAATGAGAGAAGGTTTAGGTATCAAAGATTTCAAAAACAGAGTGCTCTGTTTCTGGCAGAAATTTTTGCTGGACTTTAACAGAGCATAACTCTGAGTAGCTTTAACCAATTAAGTTGTATGATACAGTTCTGGAAGGATTTTCATGTGCTCTACAACTCTCCTGTAGACCTCCGGAGCAAAATCATAAGTTAAGTTGGTGAAAAGTCCAGTTGAAGGCAAACTGTTCAGAACCAGGACAGTAGCAAAACCTCTCTGGACCTGTCTGTTTTTAAGCCATAACTTCCTGTAGAAAAATCCCTAGGAAGCCTGTGATACACCGTTGGAAAGGTTATGAGATATGCAACATTGCTGTAGTTCAAAGGTTGTTCAGATTTTTGTTGTATTTGTATATATGTAAGGGCCTCAGTTTTGGCACACATTTGAAGTGTTCATCACCACACCACACCAATTTTCACTCCATTCGTAGTTGATCTTGACATTAGCTAAGTGGGACGAATTCAAACTTTATTTGAATTCAAAACTGAACTTGTGCTAAAATTCACTCAAACCGAACCCAATTTGAATTCTATTCGATTCAAATGGCTCAGGGGTGAATAATTTGAATCACCAGGGGTATTATGGGGCTCACTGTTTACAACAGTGATTAGGAGTAAATTTCAGAGGTTAAAACCCCGGGTGGGACCTACCTGTCATAGAGGGGAGAAGGAGAAACTTGCACCCAAAGTCAGAGTCTCGTGGGAAATTCCACCGAGCAGCTGTCGGCTATGCCACCGAGCAGCTACCGGCGCCACCAGCTGCTTCCCTCTCCGCGCTCTGGCGCCCAGGGAGGCTGGCTCGCGCCCCCACGCAACCGACACCGCCTCAGCCGAGCAGGAGTCGGCCGGCTTTATCTTCTCGCGGGCAAACCCGAGCAGCGGCATTGTTTCTCGCCGCAGCTCTCTGCTCAATCGGGAAAACCAGCAAAACCATCTCCTCCTTCGTCCCTGAGCTGCTAGACAGCCACCTGAGCTCGCACTTCACCTCCCCATCGCCAGAAACTCGAGCTCCGACCTCCTTTGCCCAAAGACGATCGCCACCGCGGCGGCCTAGCCTCAGCCGAGAGTCAGGCGTCCGTGGGCAGCGTTCCACAGGCGTTTTCACGGTCCAGCGAGAGAGGCAACAGGGTGCGCGACCACCGTGCTGCTCTCCTCCAAGTTTGGAAGCCAACCGTGAAGAATCCGCAGAGAATTTCCAGTTTGTGCTCCGGCGACCGTAAACCGAGCTTCCGGTACGGTTTCTTTAAATTCTCGCTCTATGATCTTTCGTAGGTCATCAAATCTTGCACGTAGACGATGGACTAGCCGGCGATCAAGTTCTTTTCTGCATCCGTAGCGTGAAACTGTCTAGGAGGGACGAATTTCGAGCTCGATCGAGGGCGGTCATGGCGGGCACGATCGGTCACACGGTGCCGACCGACTTGCCGCCATCCCTGAACCCTTTTGACACCTTGTCGAGCTTCCTAGAGGTACACTGATGCTGTAGGGCCGTTTGTTCGAGGTGTTGGCAGGTTTAGAAACCATGGTCGACGGTGTCGAACCTCAACCGAGGCCGCGGCACATCGCCGAGCTATTTCCAGTCACCCCCAGCCCGACCTGATACCACCGACGTGTTCCTCGACGTCGACAACCCCCTGGCAGCGAGTTTCAGCCCTGGGAGGTCCGGCAGCGGCGAGCCGGTGAGCCCCGAGCCTGCTCCGGTGAGGTCGGCGGCGCGGGCATGAGAGAACGGCGGGAGGAAGACGGAGCCGGCTGGCCCACGTGTCAGAGGCTGAAGAATTTAAACCGGGACCGGGTGTGGCCGGGGATCGGCTGTGCTGGCGCGCAAATACCCTGTGAGCTCCGGTGTGCTGGACACCTCCACGCTCGACACGTGTGGTATCCCCGGTGTGCCGGACACCTCCGCGCTCGACACGTGTCCCCGCAGGCCCCGAGAGTTTAAACTTTTCCCCTGATTTTCAGGATTCTTCCAAATTTCAAATCCTCTTAACTTTGGCTAGAAAGCTCCAAATCGAGTGAACCAAATTTGATTGGATTTAGCTCTCTGAGCACTTTCCAGCAATACCAAATTCAGCTCATGAAAGTGAATAGTTTTCCAGAATTAAATCCCTAAAATTTAAACTGTTGGAAATTTTATCTGGAGAACTACTTTATGAAAAATTCTGAAATTTGGCTGAAAGGTTCATTGGAAAATCCCTGAATCCCAGTAAAGTTTTCAGACTCATCCAAGTTCATTTAGTTACCCTAATTGGGTGATTAAGGGAACTGCCCAGAGAAAATAGAAAAATGTACAGAAACATTTTTCAGATTTTCTCTAATCTTAATTAGGACATAACTTTCTGTAGAATTCTTCAAATGACATCAAACCAACTCCATTAGAACCATCCTAAATTCTAGTTTCCAGAAAGCAATGGTGGGAGCCATGAAAAACCCTGGAATTACTTAGAGGCTCAATTATTGACCAAAGAGGCTTTTATTTGTACAAGGTTCAATTGAACTTTGTTTAAAAAAAAACTTGGTCACAACTCTGGTTAGGACCCTACCAATCCACCATAAAAATTTCAGAACCAAAGGGGAGGGCTAGCTAGAGTTATTAGCAATTATGTATTTAAGTTCACACATTGCATTTAAATTTACATGTAGTATTTCATAAACGTGTAGCCATTGAAGAAGAGACTCCGGAAGTGCTGGACTTCCTTCTTCCCGATGAAGAACTAACAACTGACCAGCAGCAACAAGGCAAGCCCCGGTTTGCATTAACCCTTTTATAAGTCTTACTTTGTTTACATGTGTCATATGAAGTATCATTGTGCATTAGGTATAGGATGAATGAAACCCCACTTGCATAACCAAAGGTTCCTAAAAGAGTGAGGGTAGTGTCTAAGACCTCGAGTAGATAGGCTATGCTTAAAGATTCATAGGGCTTCGGTACAAGTCGAGTAGTTGGAATCTACTCGCGAGATAGGCTTGGGACGCAAGGGTTCGGTCGAGTGATGTGAGATCACTTTAGTAATGAAAATGAGACTAGGCAGGGGCTAGGGCGGAGCAAGAGAGAGTCTTGGGTGCGCAGCCCTGTCCGTGTCGATTGAGGACCGATCCGTGTGCGGCCCACGCTGATCAAGTTTGAATGTACCGAAGGCATATCGGATATATGGGCCCCGATAAACCGATGTAGCCTAAACCTCCGGGCGTCGAGGCATAACGCACCGATTTATAGGTGTAGGCTGAGGGCAGCAAGGTGGAAATCTGCCAATGGGCATAGAGAGATGCTCCGTGTGGGGAACCTCCTGCTCGTTTCGGTGTGACCGGTTCGACGTTTGGGCTGCTGGGTGAAAGGTTGTCCCGTACGACATCGAGTGAGCGTGCTGTGCAGCTCCACGGGTGGGCGTACGTGACGTGCTCTTTGGGTTTCCCTGCAGGTGTATATCGAGTCGATTCGCCGTCCCTCGCGGTGAAGAGTACCACTTGGTCACTGAGTCGTGACGTAGACTAATGTATGAAATATGGTGATTCAATACTGCTGATATGATATAACATTGTATTGCTACATGTTTGCCACCAAATATTGCTTACTAAATTTCAGCTTCCTGAACTGTTAACTTGTTGCTAAAAGTTGAACTAAGGATGAACTAGTAGGCGAGTCCATTTGTTGCAGTATGACTACCCTATGTCATTACCTCTCATGTAGAGTTTCATGCTTAGGTGAGTCAGTTAAGCCTTGCTGAGCCTTCGTGCTCACGGTTGCTGCTTAAGTGTTTTCAGGTGAGGAGCCACCCACGGACTCGGAGTACGAGTCCACCGGCGAGGGTTACCCTCCGTCGGGGACCACGGCTGAGTGGGAGCCGTACACGCCGCGCTGAGCTGAGGAGTGCAGCTAGTGTGGGTTGCCCTAGGGATGGGCAACCACTTTTGCTAGATAGGCGGGCGTGAGTTGTATAAAAGAAACTTCCGCTGTGTAATAACAGACCCTAGCTTGTAACTGAGAAGTGTACTATTTTTGTACATTCAGTTTGTTTTCCCATGTAATATAATGTGTTCTTATGACGTGTGCTGTCGGGTGTCGCATCGCGCGGCACCACCCTCTGCGATCCTGGATGAGCGGATTCCGGTCCGCCACAATATACAACTGTGATAAAGTCAGCCACATACAAAGGAGATGCTGGCAAATTTTATCCAGAAAGTCTGTCAACTCTGCGAACTCATAACTTTTGATCCAGAAGTGATATGGAGGCATTTGGATACTCGTTGGAAAGATATTAAAGTTAACTTTAACTTTGATATTCAACTTGAGTTACGAAAGTGCTTTTAACTCGATCAGAATCTGATCTGTTTGAGGACCAATCAGTCGGCTTGTAAATCCTTGCTGTTAGATACATCAGTTTGCGCTTAAATCATTTTGCTTACATGTTGAGGTTTCATTATCAGTGTTGCACTACTTTGTTTATGGAATAAATCAAGTGATAGTGTTGAACTGATAATGAACTCTTGCAATTGCAGAATGGTGCGAACTCGTTCCATGAGTGAGGTGGGTGGTTCCAGTGGTGGTCGTGGTGATAACTCTCCACAGCGGGAGCAGCGAGCTCCGCAACAGCAGCCGCCACCAGGACTTTCACCCATGGTCACAATGGCGGACATTCTGGCCGCCATGACGGGTGCAAGCGATGAGCGAACCGACTTGCTCCGCACCCTGGTGATGAATACATCCCGTCAAGGGGGATGTCAAGACGAAGAGTTGCGCCAACCGCAACTGAATTCCTATGTTGAGTTCTTGGCAACTCAACCACCGGTTTTCATTGAATCTGAGGATCCTCTGGTGGCGGATAGCTGGATCCGTACCATTGAATCTAAGTTTGGGTTGCTTCAATGCACTGAACAGCAGAAGGTTTTATACGCAGCGCAACAACTTCACGGGTCCGCCAGTGCATGGTGGGCAAATCAACTCACCTCCTTACCAGCTGGACATGACTGTACATGGGCAGAATTCCGGAAGGCATTTCTCGCGTATCATGTTCCGTCCGGAATAATTCAGCGGAAACTCGAGGAGTTTATGGCCTTAAAACAAGGAGGGAGGGGTGCATACGAGCATTTGCGAGTGTTCAACAAGCTGGCGCAGTATGCGCCTCAACATGTAAAAACCGAAGCACAAAAGTGTGAATGGTTCTTCCGCAGCCTCAATCCCAAGCTAAAAGAGAGACTCGTTTTAGCTGATCGAAAGAACTTCAACGAATTGATGAGTGCTGCCATCATGGTTGAAGATGCTCAACGGGAAGTTCAGGCTGAGAAAAGAAAGAACCATATACCACCGGAGGGTAGCAGTAGTGCTCCTCAGAAATACCGGGTGGTAGACAGTACCTTGAACTGTCAGCTGACGCAGCCGGCTCGAGGACCCCAGCAATATTCCGATCGTTCGTCCCAATACTCTGAAGTCGGACAGCCGCAACAACGGTATATGCAGCCACGTTATTCTGCTCCTCAAGTGTTCTTGCCGCAGCAGAATACCACTAATGTCCATGCACAGAGCAACCAGGAACCGGCTGAGAAACCGTGCTTCACGTGCGGGTACTTGGGTCACGTCAGCAGGAAGTGTCCAGAAAGAATACACCATAGAGAAACTACACCGGGGCGGGGTATAAATCAACCCCGTGCTCAGCTTCAAGGAACAGCACCAAAATCCGGGTGCATTTATCATACAGCTCTAGAGGATGTGCCAGATGGGGAACCTGTGCTAGCGGGAATGTTCACCCTAAATGGACTGCCCGTGTTAATATTATTTGACTCTGGAGCTACACACAATTTCATCAGCAGGTTGTTTGTGTGCAAAGATGAGCTCTCCACCTCTACACCGAAGGATCACTACCTTATCCGCTCACCGGGTGGGAATATAGCTGCTAATGAAGTAGTGATCAAAGCACCCTTGTGCTCAGGTGGAAACTTATACCCCACAACCCTCATTGTATTAGAGGGGCAGAAGATCGACGTGATTCTAGGAATGGCATGGATGAACTACCATGGGGCTGTTCTTGACATCGGTCCACGGATTGTTAGTTTGGACTCTCCAATCTACGGTCTCCAAACGCTCATACTTGAAGCCGTGGATTCTAAAAATTCAGTGGTGTACCACAGTGTGACCAAGAAACTGGAGGATATTCCAGTGGTCCGTGAGTACCCAGATGTGTTTCCCGACGATCTTCCAGGGATGCCGCCTGAGAGGGATGTGGTATTCAAGATCGAGTTAGTACCGGGGACCACACCAATATCTTGGAGGCCGTACAAAATGTCTCCGAAGGAATTAGCTGAACTGAAAGAACAGCTAAAGGACTTAATGGATAAGGGGTTCATCCGACCAAGCTCATCACCATGGGGCTGTTCAGCCCTCTTTGTGAAGAAAAAGGATGAGTCACTTCGATTATGTGTGGATTATCGGCCGCTGAATGCAGTGATGATCAAAAAAAAATATCCACTGCCGCGGATTGATATACTGTTTGATCAGTTGGTGGGTGCCAAGGTATTCTCCAAGATGGACTTACGATCTGGTTATCATCAGATAAAAATCAGAGCGGAGGTATACCGAAGACGGCTTTCTCGACTAGATACGGGCTCTATGAGTATCTAGTCATGTCTTTCGGGCTAACAAATGCACCCGCACACTTCATGTATCTCATGAATTTAGTATTCATGCCAGAGTTGGATCAGTTCGTCGTGGTCTTCATCGACGACATTCTCGTATACTCCAAATCGGAAGAGGAGCACACCAAACATCTACATATTGTGCTCCAACGCCTACGAGAACATAAGCTGTATGCCAAATTCAGTAAGTGTGAATTTTGGATCAGCAAAGTACAATTCTTAGGCCACATTATTTCAGCGGAGGGTGTGGCCGTGGATCCAACCAAAATTGAGCAAGTGTTGAAGTGGGAGTCTCCAACATCGGTTCATCAAATCCGTAGTTTTCTAGGACTAGCGGGTTATTACCGGAGATTTATTCCCAGCTTCTCAAAGGTGGCTAAACCAATGACAGAGTTATTGAAGAAGAGCAGCAAGTATGTGTGGACAGAGGCCTGCGAAGAGGCATTTCAAACTTTGAAGAAACATCTCACAACGGCGCCGGTGTTAGCCCAACCGGATACAACAAAGCCATTTGATGTTTATTGTGATGCCTCAGGCATTGGACTTGGCTGCGTATTAATGCAAGATAGACACGTGATCGCGTATGGGTCTCGTCAACTCCGCAACCACGAGCAGCACTACCCCACTCATGACCTAGAGCTCGCTGCGGTGGTGCTTGCGTTGAAGATGTGGAGGCACTACTTACTTGGAAATTTAGTGCACCTCTACACCGACCATAAGAGCCTCAAATATATATTCACTCAGAAGGATATCAACATGAGGCAGCGGAGATGGTTGGAATTAATCAAAGATTATGAGCTTGAGATCCATTACCATCCGGGCAAAGCTAACGTGGTGGCTGATGCACTCAGTCGTAAATCCCACGTGAATAACTTGTCAGTTGTTCCGGATGAGGATGAAGAACCAAGCTTGCGGGTGATTCCGTATGGGGCGTTGTATAATCTTGCTCTGGTGCCTACCATTAGAGAAGAGATTGTACAAGCCCAGAAGAGAGATAAAGGAATGCGGAAAATCCGGGCAAGAATCAATGAGGATAAAATGAAATGTTTCCGGGAAGATGAACAAGGTGTGTTATGGTTTAACAACCGTATCGTGGTACCCCGGAACCTGAAGCTAAGGAAGAAAATCCTCGATGAAGCTCATATGTCCAAGTACTCGATACATCCAGGGAGCAATAAGATGTATCAAGATCTGAAAACAAAATTTTGGTGGATTCGGATGAAGCGAGAAATTGCCAAATATGTATCCGAGTGTGATACATGTCGGCGAGTCAAAGCTGATCACATCAAGAAAGCAGGAATGCTACAACCATTAAGTATTCTGGCATGGAAGTGGGAGGACATCAGCATGGATTTTATTGTTAGACTACCTCTCACGTCCAGAAAGCATGACTCCATTTGGGTGATTGTTGATCGCTTAACAAAATCAGCCCACTTCATCCAAGTGAGTACATGATTTTCAACTAAGCAATATGCAGAGTTGTATCTTTCAAGGATTGTGTGCTTACATGGAGTCCCCAAGACCATCATATCGGACTGAGGTTCAATATTTGTTGCTTGTTTCTGGGAGCAACTACATGAATCTCTAGGAACAAAATTAATCAGAAGCTCAGCATACCATCCCCAGACTGACGGTCAAACGGAGAGGGTGAACCAGATTTTGGAAGATATGCTGAGGGCATGTGCCATAGATCATGGAAAGAATTGGGATAACCATTTGCCATTAGCAGAGTTCTCTTACAACAATGGTTACCAATCCAGTATTAAAATGGCACCATATGAAGCACTTTATGGCAGGAAGTGCCGCACACCACTTAATTGGTGTGAATAGGGCAAGAGGGTGATTTTTGGCATTGATCATGTAAAATATGCCGAAGAGCGGGTCCAGCTGATTCAAGAAAATCTCAGGGCCGCTCAATCTCGTCAGAAGAGCTATGCGGACCAGCGACGCCGACCCTTATGTTTTGAAGTCGGAGATCACGTCTATCTCCGAGTATCCCTGATGAAGGGAATCCATCGATTCGGAGTCAGGGGAAAGCTAGCGCCTCGCTTTGTGGGTCCGTTCCTTATTACAGAACGGTGTGGGCCGGTAGCCTACCGTTTGGAGCTGCCGCCATCCTTATCGGGCATCCACGACATCTTCCATGTCTCGCACTTGAGAAAGTGTTTGAAGAAGCCGACGGACATCCTTTCGGAAGACATGGAAATATTGCAACCGGACCTCACCTACACCGAGAAGCCCCTCAAGATTATCGATGAAAAGAGACGGATCACTCGAAATCGGGCTTTGAAATTTTACAAAGTCCTGTGGAGTAATCACACACCGGAAGAAGCGACTTGGGAAAGTGAAGATTAACTCCACAAGAACTATCCGGAACTTTTGTCGTAGTTGTTGTAATTACCTTCCGCCTCATCTTTCTTTTGTAATCTCGGGACGAGATTCTTTTAAGGGGGGAGGATTGTAAAGGTCCCAAAAATGCGAATACAAAGAAACATGAGTGTGCACAAATGTTGGAGTCATGTGTATGAAAAAGGGGCTTAGTTGAAACTTTTTCCCACATATGATAACATAGGTGAGATTTCTTCTAAACAAACTTAGGGTTACTGCATGGATGGACCTCATGTGGATTAAAACCACAGAAATGAAGAACTCAAGTGCAATGGGAGGGTTTAAAAATAAGAGTTGGAACTAAATGTTAAACTCAAACTTCAAATGAGGGAAGGACACAATGGGAATTGAAAACTGTTGTGTTCAAACTCTTGTTTGCAGCAGCTAACAAAAGAATCAAATTGCATATTTGAATTCCTTAGGTCCAAATTAGTGGGTAGGCAAAGTTTCATTAATTTTTGAAAAGATTTGCTGCCCATTTTTCCAAATGGAGTCAAATGTGCAAAGAATTCAAATAAACATTTGAATTTGCATGGAATTTTGTAAAGGTCCCAAAAAGGTGAATACAAAGAAACATGAGGTTGCACAAATGTTGGAGTCATGTGTATGAAAAAGGGGCTTAGTTGAAACTTTTGCCTCATATGATAACATATGTGAGGTTCTTCTAAACAAATTTAGGGTTGCTGCATGGATGGACCTCATGTGGATTAAAACCACAGAAATGAAGAACTCAAGTGCAATGGGAGGGTTTAAAAATAAGAGTTTGAACTAAATGTTAAACTCAAACTTCAAATGAGGGAAGGACACAATGGGAAGTCAAAACTGTTGTGTTCAAACTCTTGTTTGCAGCAGCTAACACAAGAATCAAGTTGCATATTTGGATTCCTTAGGTCCAAATTAGTGGGGAGGCAAAGTTTCATTTAATTTTGAAAAGGTTTGCTACCCATTTTTCCAAATGGAGTCAAATGTGCAAAGAATTCAAATAAACATTTGAATTTGCATGGAAATTGTCCAAACTATTCAAATGAGCTCAGTTTCCAACTTTCAAACATTTGGGTTGGATAATTGTCAAACTTTGGAGATATTTCGAGGAAAAGAGGCACTGACTTGTGGGGCCCACATGTCATAGGAATGAGAAGACTTAACCCTTAAGTCTTTTTCTCTGTTCCTCACTCCACCGGGGTTTCACCCGCTGGCGACACCGAGCGGCCGCCCCCTTCGCCCAAGGCTCCACCTCCTGCTCTTCGCCCGGGCCGCTGGCAGCACGGGAGTCGGCGGCGCCTCTCCACGTGATTCCTCCCGCGTTGACAAGGTGACCACGGGTGTTCCTCCTCCTCACACGCGAGTTCTCCCGTAAATAAAACCGAGCTCGCCGCTCCTCTGGAAAGCCATCGGGAGCCGGCTAAACCACGCCACAGCGCCTCCCCGAGCTGCACAACGACGCTGTGCCATTGTTCCGCACCTTCTGAGCGCGAGAGCTAGCCATCCGTGGTGGGTTTCGAGGGTTGAACGCCTCACCCGCGGCGAACCACAACCAGCCAACGATCGGGCGCACGCGGGCAGCCTTCCACAAGGGTTGTCATGTCCGAGCAAGCCCGGCCACGGGAGCACGCCATCGTGCTGCTGCTCTCCTCCAAAGCCTGGAGCAAACCGTGGAGGATCGGCGGCCAATTTGGAGATTTTGTCCCGTCGACCTCAAACAGAGCATCCGGTAATCGCCGCCAAAATTCTCGCTCTCCAATCCTCTGTAGCTTGTCAAATCTCGCACACACGAGCTGGGCTAGCCGGCGATCATTTGTCCTTTTGCATCCAATGCCTGAAAACCATTGTGCACGACGTATTTCACACTTTTTCCACGGCGGTTATGGTGGGGCGGTTCGGGCTCCCGATGAGAGCTAGGTTAGGGCCATTTGCAGGCTGCTTCACCACCTGGACGATCCTCCCTGGCGTCCACTGGTGCTGTGGTGCCGTTCCACCGAGGTCTGGGCAGGCTAGGATGACCGGGCGACGTTGCCGAACTGGTCCAGAGCCGCCGCGCCGTGGCCAGCTAGGTTAGAGCCATCGCCGGCCGGGGAAGAGGGTTCCATCGTGTTCAGCACGTGAAATTAGGCCCTAACGGCGAGGGAGGGCTCGGGGGATGGCCGGGAGGCCGGAATCCGTCGAACTCCGGCGAGCCCGGCGGCGCGCGGGCGCGGGGGCCGTAGGTAGAAGATGACCCGGCGGGTCCCACCTGTCAGCGACGGTCTTTCAAATATCTGATCAGCTGTGGCGCGGGGATCTGGTGTGGCGGCGCGGGAAATACCCAGTAGCTCCGTGTGGCTTGCCCCGATGCGTGACACTTGTCCCTGGACCCGCTGACAGCATTTGAACATTTTGGGGAATTTCAGATTTCAGTTCAAAGTTTAAACAGCCACAACTTTGGGTAGGAGAATCCAAAAATTGTGAAACAAATTTTGTTGGATTCCTATGATAGAGTACTATCCAAATGTAGAACCCAATTTGTATGAAACCTTTTATTTAATTCTGTAAAATTCTTTAACCCTTTTTAGCCAAAGAATTTTAGAGGGAGTTTGGTTAATCCAAAAATCCTCAAATTTTGTCAGAATAGTCTTTATGGTATTAGTGAACCCCTGTAAAAGTTTCAGATCAATTGGAGTTGAATTGACCAGGGAAATTTAGATTTGAAGATGCTGTACTCATTTGAATACAGAAACATTTTCAGAGAATTTCCAAAACTTGGAAATTCAGTTCTGGGCAGATCTTAACTCCAAAAATGCTAGGAAAATTCATGCAAACTCTATGATCTATAAATGAAATTGTAGTTCACTAATTTTTGCATGAACATGGGTGTGACCTCATAATTAATTATTCTTTGCTTAATTGCTTCGAAAGTTATTCTGAACAAACCACTCAATGAAAAGTGCTAATTTTTGATCCAGAGGACTTTCTTGTGACAAGGAACTCACATAAAAATTCTCAGCTCCATTGGAGCCCTGGATCACCCCTGTTCTTTTTAACCTCTTTAGGTGATCAATATAGAAGAGGGGGAAAACCACTTAGCACTTAATCATGTGTTTAGATCCAAACCTAAACCAATAGTACCAGTGTCATCTTAAATTCTTAAACATAGTTCCAGTTTTTGAAAACTTGTTATTAGGACTTGTAGCAAAGTCTTTACAATTAAACAATTGTGCATATGCATTACGTGTAGCATCTACGTGAAGGACTTGAAATCATTGGAGTAGAGATCAAGGGAGGAAGGCAAGAGATCAAGTCAAGTGGTCGTCACTAACTGCATATATATAAGTCACCTGCAAAACAAAGGCAAGCCCCGGTTTGCATCAAATTTACAAGTTTTTATTTGTATTCACTTCATACGTCTAGCATTTTATTTATTGCATTACGTCTAGATGGTATGAAACTCCAAATGCATGACCCAGAAAACTCTGGAGTTTAATGTATGATATGTTATAAATTAATTACAACTGCTGATCTCAACAAAAGTGGATTAAAAGAAGCAAAAACTCGAGTGGGCAGATTCCTACTCGTGAACAGGGATTTAGGGGGATCAATTGGAAGAGTTGGGAATTAATCCTCATAGTTGGAAATGGAGACCGGGCAGTGGATGGAAGGTCAAGGACATGGTCCTGTGAGCCTAGTCTATGTCTGAGTCGATTAAGGCCTGTTCTCGTGTGGCCCATTGGGCAAGTGTGGCGGATCGGAATCCGCTCATCCAGGATCGCAGAGGGTGGTGCCGCGCGATGCGACACCCAACAGCACATGTCATAAGAACACATTATATTACATGGGAAAAAAAAACTGAATGTACAAAGTAGTACATTTCTCAGTTACAAACTATGGTCTTTATTAAACAGCGGAAGTTTCTTTTGTAGAACTCACGCCCGCCTATCTAGCAAAAGTCGGTTGCCCAGCCCTAGGGCAACCCACACTAGCTGCACGTCTCAGCTCAGCGCGGCGTGTACGGCTCCCACACAGCCGTGGTCCCCGACGGAGGGTAACCCTCGCCGGTGGACTCGTACTCCGAGTCCGTGGGTGGCTCCTCACCTGAAAAACACTTAAGCAGCAACCGTGAGCACAAGAGCTCAGCAAGGCTTAACCGACTTACCTAAGCATGAAACTCTACATGAGGTGTACCATGACATAGGATAGCAATGTTGCAACAAATAGACACGCCTACAAGTTCATCCTTAGTTCATATTTTAGCAACAAGTTAACGGTTCATAAAGCTGAAATTTAGTGAGCAATATTTGGTGGCACACATGTAACAATACAATTATATTATAACAGCAATATTAAATCATAACATTTCATTCATTAAGCTACGTTACGACGCAGTGAACAAGCGGTACTCGTCACCGCGAGGGACAGCGAATCGACTCGTTATACACCTGCAGGGAAACCCAAAGAGCACGTCACGTACGCCCATCCGTGGAGCTGCACAGCACGCTCACTCGATGTCGTACGGGACAACCTTTCACCCAACAGCCCAACCGTCGAACCGGTCGCACCGAAACGAGCAGGAGGTTCCCCACACGGAGCATCTCTCTATGCCCGTTGGCAGATTTCCACCTTGCTGCCCTCAGCCTACACCTATAAATCGGTGCGTTATGCCTCGACGCCCGGAGGTTTAGGCTACATCGGTTTACCGGGGCCCATATATCCGATATGCCTTCGGTACGTTCAATACTTGTTCAGCAGGGCTGCACACGGATCGGTCCTCAATCGACACGGGCAAGGCTGCGCACACAAGACTCACTCTTGCTGCGCCCTAGCCCCTGCCTAGTCTCATTTTCATTACTAAAGTGATCTCACGACACTCAACCGAACCCGTGTGTCCCAAGCCTATCTCGCGAGTAGATTCCAACTACTCGACTTGTACCGAAGCCCTATGAATTATTAAGCATAGCCTGTCTACTCGAGGTCTTAGACACTACCCTCACTCTTAGGGACAAATTCTGGTTATGCAAGTGGGGTTCCATCCATCCTATACCTAATGCACAAACATACTTCATATGACGCATGTAAACAAAGTAAAACTTATGAAAGGGTTAATGCAAACCGGGGCTTGCCTTGTTGCTGCTGGTCAGTAGTTAGTTCTTCGTCCGGAAGAAGGAAATCCAGCACTTCCGGGGTCTATTCTTCAATGGCTACACGTTGAATACAATACTACATGTAAATTTAAATGCAATGTGTGAACTTGAATACTTATTTGCTAATAACTCTAGTTAGCCTTCTCCTTTGGTTCTGAAATTTTTATGGTGGATTGGTAGGGTCCTAACCAGAGTGGTGACCAAGTTTTATTTGAAACAAAGTTCATCTGAACCTTGTACAATTAAAAGCCCATTTGGACAATATTTGAGTCTCTGAATAATTCCAGGGGTTTTCATGGCTCCAACCATTACTTTCTGGAAACTAGAATTTAGGACGGTTCTAATGAAGTTGGTTTCATGTCATTTGAAGAATTCTACAGAAAGTTATGTCCTAATTAAGATTGGAGAAAATCTGAAAAATGTTTCTGTACATTTTTCTATTTTCTCTGGGCAGTTCCCTTAATCACCCAATTAGGGTAACTAAATGAACTTGTATGAGTCTGAAAATGTTACTGGGATTCCGGGATTTTCCAATGAACCTTTCAGCCAAATTTCAGAATTTTTCATAAAGTAGTTCTCCAGATAAAATTCCCAACAGTTTAAACTTTAGGGATTTAATTCTGGAAAACTATTCACTTTCATGAGCTGAATTTGGTATTGCTGGAAAGTTCTCAGAGAGCTGAATCCAACAAAAGTTGGTTCACCCGATTTGGAGCTCTCTAGCCAAAGTTATAAGGATTTTAAGTTTGGAAGAATTCTGAAAATCGGGGGAAAAGTTTAAACTCTCGGGGCCCGCGGGGACACGTGTCGAGCGCGGAGGTGTCCGGCACACTGGAGATACCACACGTGTCGAGCGCGGAGGTGTCTGGCACACCGGAGCTCACAGGGTATTTGCGCGCCAGCACAGCCGATCCCTGGCCACACCCGATCCTGATTTAAATTCTTCAGCCGTTGACACGTGGGCCAGCCGGCTTCATCTTCCTCCCGCTGTTCTCTCGCGCCCGCGCCGCCAACCTCGCCGGAGCAGACTCGGGGCTCGCCGGCTCGCCGCTGCCGGACCTCCCATGGTCTGAAACTCGCCGCCAGGGGGTTGTCGACGTCGAGGAACACGTCGGGGGTGACAGGTCGGGCTGGGGGTGACCGGAAGTAGCTCAGCGACGTGCCGCGGCCTCGGTTGAGGTTCGACACCGTCGACCGTGGTTTCTAAACCCGCCAACACCTCGAACAAACGGCCCTACAGCATCAGTGTACCTCTAGGAAGCTCGACAAGGTGTCAAAAGGGTTCAGGGATGGCGGCAAGTCGGTCGGCACCGTGTGACCGATCGTGCCCGCCATGACCGCCCTCGATCGAGCTCGAAATTCGTCACTCCTAGACAGTTTCACGCTACGGATGCAGAAAAGAACTTGATCGCCGGCTAGTCCAGCGTCTATGTGCAAGATTTGATGACCTCCGAAAGATTATAGAGCGAGAATTTAAAGAAACCGTACCGGAAGCTTGGTTTACGGTCGCCGGAGCAAAAACTGGAAATTCTCTGCGGATTCTTCACGGTTGGCTTCCAAACTTGGAGGAGAGCAGCACGGTGGTCGCGCGCTCCTGTTGCCTCTCTTGCTGGACCGTGAAAACGCCTGTGGAACGCTGCCCACGGGCGCCTGACTCTCGGCTGAGGCTAGGTCGCCGCGGTGGCGATCGTCTTTGGGTTGGAGAGGAGGTCGGAGCTCGAGGTTTCTGGCGTTGGAGAGGTGGAGTGCGAGCTCAGGTGGCTGTCTAGCAGCTCAGGGACGAAGGAGGAGATGGTTTTGCTGGTTTTCCCGATTGAGCAGGGAGCTGCGACGAGAAATAATGCCGCTGCTCGGGTTTGCCCGCGAGAAGATAAAGTCGGCCGACTCCTGCTTGGCTGAGGCGGTGCCGGTCGCGTGGGGGCACGAGCCAGCCGCCCTGGGTGCCAACGCGCGGAGAGGGAAGCAGCTGGTGGCGCCGGTAGCTGCTCGGTGGCACAGCCGACAGCTGCTCGGCGGACTTTCCTACTGAGACTCTGACTTTGGGTGCAAGTTTCTCCTTCTTCCCTCTATGACATGTGGGTCCCACCCGGGGTTTTAACCTCTGAAATTTACTCCTAATCACTGTTGTAAACAGTGAGCCCCGTAATACCCCTGGTGATTCAAATTATTCACCCCTGAGCCATTTGAATTGAATAGAATTCAAATTGGGTTCGGTTTGAGTGAATTTCAGCACAAGTCCAGTTTTGAATTCAAATAAAGTTTGAATTCGTCCCACTTAGCTCATGTCAACATCAACTCCAAATGGAGTGAAAATTGGTGTGTGAGCTCACAAAAATGTGCTGAATAAGAATATGCCTCCCACTTTTAAATTCATGGGACAAAAACAGTTTGAATTTGAATGTGGTTTCAAACTGCCTTCTTTCTATCTATACCCAAAATGACCTCAAAAAGGTTTTGAATTTGGGTGAAACTTGGCATGGACATCCTTAGCAATGTGTAGGAGTTTTCATAAGTCCAGCCCACCTATATCACATGTGGGAAATACCACTTTTGCAATATGTGAGTTTGTTCTCTAATGAGCATGTTGATGGTGGTTACATGCTCTTCATTTGTGTTCATCATCTTTCCTCAAATGAGGTGTGTGGTGTGGTGATGAACACTTCAAATGTGTGTCAAAACTGAGGCCCTTACATTCCTCCCCCCTTAAAAGAATCTCGTCCCGAGATTACAAAAGAAGAGATAGCGATGTAGTAGGGACTTACCCGTGTTGAGAAGCCATGAACTCCGGGTAATTTGAGCGAAGGAATTCCTCGCTCTCCCACGTCGCTTCTTCCACGGTATGGTTACTCCAGAGGACCTTGTAGAACCACAACGTTCTGTTACGCGTGGTTCGGGCTTTCTCATCAAGAATTTCCACCGGATACTCATCATAGGTCAAATCCGGTTTCAGCTCGCTGATGTCTTCGGTAGGAACAGCAGCCGTATGCTTCAAACATTTTCGCAGTTGCGAAACATGGAACACATCATGGACACCAGCAAGGGATGACGGTAGCTCCAATCTATACGCTGCTGGTCCACACTTCTCGGTGATAGCGTAGGGTCCAATGAAACGGGGAGCGAGCTTCCCCTTCACACCGAACCGGTGCACACCCTTCATCGGAGACACGCAGAGGTACACGTGTTCCCCAACGTCGAAGTGCAACGGTCTACGCCTCTTATCAGCGTAGCTCTTCTGTCGGGATTGAGCAGCCTTCAAGTTAGCTTGAATCATCCGAACGCGCTCTTCGGCGTCGTTCACCACATCAACCCCGAATGTGACCCTTTCACCGGACTCGCACCAATTTAATGGGGTGCGGCATTTGCGACCGTAGAGAGCTTCGTAGGGTGCCATCTTAATACTTGCCTGATAACCGTTGTTGTACGAGAATTTCGCCAACGGTAGGTGATCATCCCAGTTCCTACCATGGTGGATGGCACATGCTCTCAACATGTCTTCTAATACTTGGTTCACCCTCTCTGTTTGCCCATCTGTCTGAGGGTGATAAGCGGAGCTCCTCATCAACTTAGTACCCAATGCAGCGTGTAGCTTCTCCCAAAAGCGAGATACAAATAATGCACCTCGATCTGAGACAATGGTCTTGGGTACCCCGTATAGGCATAGAATCTTTGCTATGTATAGCTCCGCATATTTGCCGGCATTGTAATGTGTATTCACCGGGATGAAGTGAGCCGTCTTGGTTAGCCGATCAACGATTACCCATATGGAATCATGCTTGTTGGATGTTAGGGGTAATCCCACAATGAAATCCATGCTCACATCTTCCCATTTCCATGCCAGGATCTTCAGGGGTTGCAGCAGCCCTGATTTCTTCATGTGATCAGCTTTCACTCGTCGGCACGTATCGCACTCGGATACGTACTTAGCTACCTCCCGCTTCATCCGTGTCCACCAAAATTTCTTTTTCAAATCTTGGTACATTTTGTTGCTGCCCGAATGAATGGAGTACTTGGACAAGTGAGCTTCATCGAGGATCTTCTTTCTCAACTCCATATCCCAGGGTACGACTATGCGGTCATTGAACCACAGCGTCCCCTCATCATCCATCCGGAAACATTTGATTTTCCCGTTGCCTATCCGTCTCCGGATATGTGCCATGCCTTTATCCATCTTCTGAGCTGCAATGATGTCCTCCCTAATGGTAGGGATGAGGGCAAGGTTGTACAGCGATCCATACGGAACCAAGTATAAACTTGGCTCTTCCTCCTCCACCGGTGTAATGGTGAGGTGATGGACATGTGATTTCTGACTCAGCGCGTCGGCAACCACATTCGCCTTGCCGGGGTGGTAATGAATCTCAATTTCATAATCTTTGATCAGTTCTAACCACCTCCTTTGCCTCATGTTCAACTCCTTCTGGGTGAAAATGTATTTCAAGCTCTTGTGGTCGGTGTAGAGGTGCACCAGATTCCCCAGGAGATAGTGCCTCCACATTTTTAGCGCCAACACCACGGCAGCAAGCTCAAGATCATGAGTAGGATAATGCTGCTCATGGTTCCGAAGTTGGCGTGAGCCATAGGCGACCACATGTCCTTCCTGCATCAACACGCAGCCAAGCCCGATACCAGACGCGTCACAATACACGTCGAAGGGCTCTGTTGTATCCGGCTGAGCTAATACCGGGGCTGTTGTGAGATGCTTCAGCAATGCTTGGAACGCTCCTTCACACGCCGTGTTCCAAATATACTTCGTTCCTTTCTTCAGCAATTCTGTCATTGGCTTAGCGAGCTTGGAGAAGCTTGAAATGAATCTCCAATAGTATCCCGCTAACTCGAGGAAGCTTCTGACTTCATGAACTGAAGTGGGAGCTTTCCATTTCAGCACTTGATCTATTTTGCTTGGGTCAACCGCAATGCCTTCAGCTGAGATGATATGTCCCAAGAATGGCACTTGGCTGATCCAAAACTCGCATTTACTGAACTTGGCGTAGAGCTTGTGGTCTCGCAATCGTTGAAGAACGATCCGCAAGTGTTCGACATGTTCGGCTTCTGTCTTGGAGTAAACCAAGATATCGTCGATGAACACTACCACGAACTTGTCCAGCTCCGGCATGAACACCGAGTTCATGAGATACATGAAATGGGCTGGAGCATTTGTGAGACCAAAGGACATTACGAGATATTCATATAATCCATATCTCGTCGAGAAAGCCGTCTTTGGAATATCCTCCGCCCGGATCTTGATCTGGTGATATCCAGAGCGAAGGTCCATCTTTGAGAACACACTTGCACCCACAAGTTGATCAAACAATATGTCGATGCGGGGCAGTCGATACTTATTCTTGATGGTGACGGCGTTGAGCGGCCGGTAGTCCACACACAGCCTCAGGGTTTCATCCTTCTTCTTTACAAACAGCGCCGAGCATCCCCATGGCGAGGAACTCGGCCTAATGAAACCCTTGCTCAACAGATCATTGAGCTGTTCTTTCAGTTCCGCCAGCTCATTTGGAGCCATCTTGTATGGTCTCCGTGATATGGGCGTAGTCCCGGGTGCGAGCTCGATCTTGAACTCGACATCCCGCTCAGGTGGCATGCCCGGAAGATCATCCGGGAACACGTCGGGATACTCCCGGACTACGGGGATGTCCTCTAACTTGAGAGCTTCAGTATTGTTGATTTCTGAAACCTCCCGGACTGGATTATCTAATAGGAGGGACTGCGGACGGTGTAATGGGGAGATGACGTGAACCGTCCGTGATAGTGTTTCCAGGACAGCGCCATGGTAGCTTAGCCATGACATTCCCAAGATTGCATCAATCTTCTGCCCCCCTAGGATAATCATAGTGGTGGGATATATCTTCCCACCTAAGCACAGTGGTGCTTTTGGAACCATCATCGTTGCTGAAATCTTTCCTCCCGGTGAGCAGATCATATACGAACACTCGGTTGGAAAGGCTTCCAGCTGATGCTTAACCACATATGATGCACTTATAAAGTTGTGGGTTGCACCAGAATCAAAAAGTATGACGATGGCTTGATGGTTGAGAGTAAACGTACCCGCCAGCACGTTGTCTCCCTCTGGGGCGTCCTCATTGTCGAGGTTGCGGACGCCTCCAGTCCGCTGACCAACATTCTTTACCGGAGGTCGGCCTCGAGCACCGCTCTGGAACTGGGCTTGCCCGCTGCTCTGCTGCCCCTGGGGACAGTCCTTCGCGAAGTGGCCCGCCTGGCCACACGTGAAGCAGGTGAAACGGGGCGGTCCCCCGCTGATCGGCGGACGGAATCCCGGGGCGCGTTGTGGCGGTGGAAACGCCCGTGGTGCCGTCTGCTGCTGCTGCTGCTGTCTTGGTGGTGGCATCGGCGGACGGAACGGAGGTGCCTGGAAAGGACATCCCCCGAACCGTTGAGGTCGCGCCGGCGGATGCCACTGCTGCCCGGATGGTGTCCTATACACCATACGGTACTTCTGGGGAGCGCCACTCCCACCGCTGCTAGGTGGAGCGCTGCGCTCCCTCTGCTCAGCTGCCAATTCCCGCTGAGCATCCTCTTGCATGATCGTGGCATTGACTAAGTCGTTGAATGTGCCGCGATTCCACTGAACGAGATGGGTCTTCATTTTCGGGTGTAACCCCCGATAGAAGTGCTCTCGCTTCTTCTCCTCAGTGGAGATATAGTCTGACGCGTACTACGCCAGATGGTTGAAGGCACGGGAGTAGTCGTGGGCACTCCTCCCGCCCTGCTTCAGCTCCAAGAATTCTTGGAACTTCCTCTTCATTATTCCGGGAGGAATGTGATAGGCGCGGAACGCCTCCCGGAACTCTTGCCATTCCACGGCATGGCCAGCCGGACGTGAGGCGACATAATTCGCCCACCACGCACCAGCGGCACCGTGGAGCTGCTGTGCTGCGAAGAGGGTCTTCTGCCGCTCCGTACATTGGAGCAGCCCAAACTTGGACTCAATGGTACGCAGCCAGTTGTCAGCCTCCAGTGGTTCTTCAGCTTCGGTGAACACTGGAGGGTGCGTACTCATGAAATCCGAGTACGACACTTCACGGGGCTCACGAGGCCCTCTATATTGACGCCCCCCCCCCCCCCCCCCCCGCCTGTGACGTATTCTGCACGATCGTGCGGAGCAGGTCGGTCTGCTCCTCACGACCTCCCACCATTGCCGCTATCACATCCGCTAGAGTAAGCGGAGGTGGCGGTGGTGGCTGCTGCTGCGGGGTGCTGTCGTAGGCCGGTGGCTGGGAGTCATCACCTCCCTGTTGGCTAGAGCCACCAACCTCGTGCGTGGTCCTAGTATGAACCATCTGCAACCACACGACAATAATCATCAGTCCCGCAGCATTTTTGCATGCAGTCCAATAAAAATGGGCGTAAAAACATTATGACAACAAAAACATGCGATATATCTCGTAAGTAGATGATGTAATAACTTTGCACAAGCTACACCATTACCAGACCAAACACAAGTTAGTTTAATCCAACTTGATGAACCTCCACTTTGTAAGCTCACCATAACTAGGTTTGGTCTCTACGAGACATTACTATCGCGTTGTCATCACGTATACCACCCTTAGGGTACAACACCCTCTCCAATGAGTTCAACTGTCATTCTTCTGTCAGAATGACCAGTTTCTACCTATTCCAAGTTTTGATCTGGTTCTTGGCAGTTTCACGACTCAAGTTGAATACCAAAGTTAAAGTTAACTTCAGTATCTTTCCAACGAGTATTCATTTGCCCCAGATCAGCTTTGGTTAAAAAGGTTATGCTAATTCAAAGTTAGCAGAATTTCTGGAAGAATTTTAACAGCACCTCCCTTGGAAAGATGCTGTTTTCAATTTGAGTTTCCACTGAACTCTGTGCTGAAACTTCAGGAACTTTGAATTGCAAAGATGTCACACATCTTCTATTCTTTCTAAGGATGTATCATAAGAAAATTTTAAATTTTTCTACTGGGATTTATGTTTGAAAAACAGAACAGTCCAGAGAATGTTTTACTCTGTCCTGGTTCTGGACAGTTTACATTCCTCTGGGATTTAAGCCATCTTAAGGTGAGTTTCAGCTCTGGAAGTCTACAATAAAGTTGTAGAGTACTTAAATACCTTTCCAGAACTATATAGCACACCTCTCTGGGCTAAAGGACCTGTGAGTTATACCCTGTGGAAGATCAGGAAACTTGCTGTCCAAAACAGAGCACTCTGTTTTTCATCCCTTTGGCTATCCTGCCCCACTATCCCATTCTTATACCCAACCAGGGTCCTAAATGTTGAACCTATAGATTTTAACTCTTTGTTCTCATTATTTTGCATTCATATGCCTATGATATCTCAGTACTACATTCCTCACAAAAGAAAATCCTAACCGGATTGTACCGGCATATACGTCTCAAGTGTGGCCCTAAACGGTCTCTCGCACAGGTTTTCTACACGGATATAACGTGGTTAGTACCTGCAGAAGACCACACCATAGTGATGCACTCAAGGGTTTTGTTTCCATTTCAGGCAGTACTATATTTGAAAGTAAATACAAACGCCCGTATCATTTCCATACGGCCGTCCTTGAGTTAAGTCACGTCTCAAGGTACGTGATCGTGTTTCAACACCACACGACGGGGAACCCGAGTATGTCATGAACGGGTCGTCACGGTTGGGAATGTCATCAACCCAACAGATACCACCTACTGCCCTGCAGGGCACGCCGATGGCAAGCGCTGCGTATGTCCTCCTGGGCTATTTCCAGACGAACACACTCTCGCGTTACTGACCACGCGATGGGGTCTCCACTTACTTGCCTAATGCACGCTAGGGATTAGCGTTGCATATGAACTCAGGGACATGAAGAGTCCAAGAGTTTCATATTGAAATCTCACACCAAGCTGTGAGATCAATCCCTAACCACGTTCCTCGTCAGGGGGAGCTAACCTAAATTGAACCGCTTTCGGTGGCGTTCCTTACCATACTTACCAGAGCGTAGGTGTGTCGTTACGTAATTGAAATTCAGAATTATAACACATAAGTTAGTCTTTGCCACTTTAAGTAACTATGCTAATATAGTCCTTACTTGGGCAACTACCGAATCCTCACCGTATACCTAAGTTTCCCCATAATGCAGTCCTTAAGTACTGTGCTATCCCCACTGCAGCTCTGATACCAGGCTGTGGCGGACCGGAATCCGCTCATCCAGGATCGCAGAGGGTGGTGCCAAGCGATGCGACACCTGACAGCACATGTCATAAGAACACATTATATTACATGGGAAAACAAACTGAATGTACAAAGTAGTACATTTCTCAGTTACAAACTATGGTCTTTATTACACAGCGGAAGTTTCTTTTGTACAACTCACGCCCGCCTATCTAGCAAAAGTCGGTTGCCCAGCCCTAGGGCCACCCACACTAGCTGCACGTCTCAGCTCAGCGCGGCGTGTACGGCTCCCACTCAGCCGTGGTCCCCGACGGAGGGTAACCCTCGCCGGTGGACTCGTACTCCGAGTCCGTGGGTGGCTCCTCACCTGAAAAACACTTAAGCAGCAACCGTGAGCACAAGGGCTCAGCAAGGCTTAACCGACTTACCTAAGCATGAAACTCTACATGAGGTGTACCATGACATAGGATAGCAATGTTGCAACAAATAGACACGCCTACAAGTTCATCCTTAGTTCATCTTTTAGCAACAAGTTAACGGTTCATAAAGCTGAAATTTAGTGAGCAATATTTGGTGGCACACATGTAACAATACAATTATATTATAACAGCAATATCGAATCATAACATTTCATTCATTAAGCTACGTTACGACGCAGTGAACAAGCGGTACTCGTCACCGTGAGGGACGGTGAATCGACTCGTTATACACCTGCAGGGAAACCCAAAGAGCACGTCACGTACGCCCATCCGTGGAGCTGCACAGCACGCTCACTCGATGTCGTACGGGACAACCTTTCACCCAACAGCCCAAACGTCGAACCGGTCGCACCGAAACGAGCAGGAGGTTCCCCACACGGAGCATCTCTCTATGCCCTTTGGCAGATTTCCACCTTGCTGCCCTCAGCCTACACCTATAAATTGGTGCGTTATGCCTCGACGCCCGGAGGTTTAGGCTACATCGGTTTACCGGGGCCCATATATCCGATATGCCTTCGGTACGTTCAATACTTGTTCAGCAGGGCCGCGCACGGATCGGTCCTCAATCGACACGGGCAAGGCTGCGCACACAAGACTCACTCTTGCTGCACCCTAGCCCCTGCCTAGTCTCATTTTCATTACTAATGTGATCTCACGACACTCAACCGAACCCGTGTGTCCCAAGCCTATCTCGCGAGTAGATTCCAACTACTTGACTTGTACCGAAGCCCTATGAATTATTAAGCATAGCCTGTCTACTCGAGGTCTTAGACACTACCCTCACTCTTAGGGACAAATTCTGGTTATGCAAGTGGGGTTCCATCCATCCTATACCTAATGCACAAACATACTTCATATGATGCATGTAAACAAAGTAAAACTTATGAAAGGGTTAATGCAAACCGGGGCTTGCCTTGTTGCTGCTGGTCAGTAGTTAGTTCTTCGTCTGGAAGAAGGAAATCCAGCACTTCCGCGGTCTCTTCTTCAATGGCTACACGTTGAATACAATACTACATGTAAATTTAAATGCAATGTGTGAACTTGAATACTTATTTGCTAATAACTCTAGTTAGCCCTCCCCTTTGGTTCTGAAATTTTTATGGTGGATTGGTAGGGTCCTAACCAGAGTGGTGACCAAGTTTTATTTGAAACAAAGTTCATCTGAACCTTGTACAATTAAAAGCCCATTTGGTCAATATTTGAGCCTCTGAATAATTCCAGGGGTTTTCTGACACGACCCCACTGGTCCTGTCGAGCCAGGATCACGCTGAGGGGTGCTGCGTTGCACAGCACCGTATAACACACGTCAAAGGTGCAAAGCTGAAGCGGAAGTTTCATTACATAAACAAGTTTATGAACATGGTTACATCAAAATAAGTTCAGTCTACACTCGCGGGCGTAGACTAAGCATCAAGTGCACGTTCAGCCCTCGAACGTGTCCTTGCTAGCACACACGCACACTAACTCTGCAGCGTGCACGACTCCCACTCGACGGGGTTCCCCTCCTGGGGTTCCGTCTCCTCTTCGGGAGTCCCTTCCTCATAGAACCCTGCAAAAGCTTCAAACACAAGCAGTGAGCACGAAGGCTCAGCAAGTCTGACCCGTCTCACCTAAACATGGAACTTCTACATGAGGGTAATGGGTTGCATGAGGTAAAAAAATCATTTGCAAGGATTCGCCTAATTAGTAGAACCTTACTTTCAAGTTTTAGCAGCAGGTTGTGGAGAACCTTACGCTAAGGCACATGAGAGAGCCGCAATCAAACAAGAAACGCATTTCTCTCATGTACTTTGCCCAAAGTTGAAAAGAACTTTAATTAGCTCTAAGCTACAGCATATCATTAACAATCACTGTCCAGCTTTCAATCAGCAACATTTTAACATGTAACTAGCCTGTTCTTTCTACGTCACGGTACAGTGAACAAGTGGTACTCACTGACCGCGAGGGACGGCGATTATAATCGATTTACACCTGCAGGGTTACCCGAACAACCCGTCACGTACGCTCGTACTCGATGTTGCCTACAACAACCATCACGGACGCCGTACGCGACTACCTTTCACCCGTTAGCCAAATATTGAACCGGTCCCATCGTCCCGAGCAAGAGGTCTCTGCATGCGCATCTCCGTGCCGCCAGCCGATTTACACCTCGAGCTCTCAACCTACCCTCTGAACGACGGGCAATGCCTCAATACCCAGCTACCCGAGTTACATCAGTTTCCCGGTTCCCATATAGCCGGTAGGTCTTCGGTACTGTTCTAGCTTGTTCAACAGGCCCGCACACGGCTCGGTCCTCAATCGACACAAGCAGAGCTACAGCACACAGGCCCCAAAGTCCTGCTGCCCTTACTCTCCGCTCGGTCTCATTTTCTTGCCATATGTATCATGTGCTATCTCTACCCGAGCAATGTGCCTCTAGCCTATTCTCGCGAGTAGTTCCAACTACTCGACTTGTACCGAATCCTACCCTATCCTAGCAATGCAGTGGCTAACGAGGTTTTCAATCCTAAACCCAACCCATGGTTCTCTTGGCTATGCAGTGGGGCTTCCAATCAAGACTCTAATGCACAGGACAAAGGAAACAAGTATGTGCTCAAAACAATAAAACTTTGTAAAAAGGTTAATGCAAACCGGAGCTTGCCTTGCTGCTCTTGGTCGTAGGCTAGCTGTTCCTCCGGAGTAACGAAGTCTAGGACTTCGGGTTCCTCCTCGACCTTAGCGACCACATGATATAAGAAACATATGTATCAATTTAAATGCATTTGTATTAACTTTGAAGTTGTGAAGTCTATAACCCTTGCTAGACAGACCTAATGACTGTGAAACTTTTACTGTGGCTTGGTTACAACCTAAACAGAGACTTGGTCAAGTTTTAGTTGCAGCAAAGCTCAATTGAGCCCTCCACAAATAATTATGTCCTTGACCTTAATTGTAACTCTTAGGGTGTTCTAGGAATTTTCATGAGACAAACTATGACTTTCTGAAAACTAGATTTTCAGAGGGTTCTAATGGAGTTGGTCTCACTTAATTTGGAAGTCTCTAACTAAAGATATGAGCTAAACAATTTCAGAGAAAATTCTGAAAATGTTTCTGAACATTTTCTATTTTCTCTGGAACAGTTTCACTAATCACACCATTAGGTGGATTAAATGAGCTCAAATGGATCTGAAATTTTTATGGTAGTTCAAGGATATTTTGGTGAACATCTCAGCAAAATTTCAGGATTTTCCTCCAAAGGGTTCTCCAGTTAAAATTCCTAACAGTTTAAAATTGAAGGAATTAATTCTGAAGAAATAAGGAATTTCATGAAGTTAAACTTGATTTTCTGGAATGTACTCAGAGAGCTGAATCCAGCAAAATTTGGTTCACTCAATTTGGAGCTTTCTAGCCAAAGTTATAAGGATTTGAAGTTTGAAGGAAATCTGAAAATCGGGGAAAAGTTTAAACTCGCGCGTGGGCCCAGGGGACACGCGTCGTGCTCCTAGGTGATGGCACATCGCGGCCCACAAGGATTTTGCGCGCCAGCACACCCGATCCTGGCCGCAGCCGGATCCCGATTTAAAATATCGGCCGCTGACAGCTGGGGTCCACCCCCTTCTTCAACCTCGCGACACCCGCGCCCCGCCGCCGAGGGATCTCGCCGGAGAGCTCGCCGCCGGCTGCTGTACAGCTCCAAACTTCTTGATTCTGGCCGCCCCTGCCTACTTTTACTCGGGGAACAGGATTCTAGGGTCAGCTGCTCATGACAATGGCCGGAGCAAGGTCGGCGACGAGCCGCCACCTCGGAATGACTTCGGCCATGTCGGCTGACTTCTCTAGCACCTCAGCTACTTGGGAAATCGGTCGGGGAGCATCAGTGGACCTCAGAGAAGGTCGACATGAGCTCGAGGCAGCTCGGGGAAGGCCCAAAATAGGTCCTCACCGTGCGCCCGATGCCGCCCGTTCGCTCCGCCATTAGTAGACCTCAAATTCCGCCGGGCACAAAGGTTCTCCGGCCCAGAGTTGTGAAGGCAACTTGTGCGTTACCGTGTCTAGCTCGTGTGAGAGCGGCCTGAGGCCCTCTAATCCTTTCTAGAGCACGAATTAAACAGAATCGTACCCGAAGGTCGTTCTGCACACAGAAAGGGGAAAAGTGGAAATTCGCCGCCGGTGAGCAACCACTCGAGCTGTGGCTCGGGGATGAGCAGCACCGGTCACCTGCACGTCCAAGGGTGCCTTGGATCGGGCGTGACAATGCCCTGGTTGGGCTGTCCACGAGAGCCCGAGGTGCGGCGGTTCCAAGTTCCGATTTTGATCTTTCGGCACAGCCGATATCACTCGGTTTCAACCGAAGTCTAGCAACGGGGAGGATGGAGGAAGGTCTCTAGTACCTTGCTGGGGCTCTGGAGTGGAAGGAGGGAGCTGCGATCGGCGTTCTCCGATCAAGTCCGAGCTGCGGAAGTTTTCGGCCGGCGCTTAGTTCTTGCGGGGAAGAACGACGGCGCTTAGTTTTCTCCCACTTAGCTCATGTCAAGATCAACTCCAAATGGAGTGAAAATTGGTGTGTGAGCTCACAAAAATGTGCTGAGTAAGAATATGCCCCCCACTTTTAAATTCATTGGATAAAAACAGTTTGAATTTGAATATGGTTTCAAACTGCCCTCTTCCTAATTATACCCAAACTGACCTCAAAAAGGTTTTGAATTTGGGTGAAACTTGGCATGGACATCCTTAGTAAAGTGTAGGAGTTTTCATATGTCCAGCCCATCTATATCACATGTGGGAAATACCACTTTTTGCAATGTGTAAGTTTGTTCTGTAATGAGCATGTTGATAATTGTTACTTGCTCTTCATTTGTGTTCATCATTCTTCCTCAAATGAGGTGTGTGGTGTGGTGATGAACACTGCAAATGTGTGTCAAAAACTGAGCCCCTTACATTTTCATGGCTCCAACCATTACTTTCTGGAATCTAGAATTTAGGACGGTTCTAATGAAGTTGGTTTCATGTCATTTGAAGAATTCTACAGAAAGTTATGTCCTAATTAAGATTGTAGAAAATCTGAAAAATGTTTCTGTACATTTTTCTATTTTTACTGGGCAGTTCCCTTAATCACCCAATTAGGGTAACTAAATTGCTTGGATGAGTCTGAAAATTTTACTGGGATTCAGGGATTTTCCAATGAACCTTTCAGCCAAATTTCAGAATTTTTCATAAAGTAGTTCTCCAGATAAAATTCCCAACAGTTTAAAATTTAGTTATTTAATTCTGGAAAACTATTCACTTTCATGAGCTGAATTTGGTATTGCTGGAAAGTGCTCAGAGAGCTGAATCCAACAAAATTTGGTTCACCCGATTTGGAGCTCTCTAGCCAAAGTTATGAGGATTTTAAATTTGGAAGAATTCTGAAAATCGGGGGAAAAGTTTAAACTCTCGGGGCCCGCGGGGACACGTGTCGAGCGCGGAGGTGTCCGGCACACTGGGGATACCACACGTGTCGAGCGCGGAGGTGTCCGGCACACTGGAGATACCACACGTGTCGAGCGCGGAGGTGTCCGGCACACTGGAGATACCACACGTGTCGACCGCGGAGGTGTCCGGCACACCAGAGCTCACAGGGTATTTGCGCGCCAGCACAGCCGATCCCTGGCCACACCTGATCCTGATTTAAATTCTTCAGCCGTTGACACGTGGGACAGCCGGCTTCATCTTCCTCCCGCCGTTCTCTCGCGCCCGCGCCACCGACCTTGCCGGAGCAGACTAGGGGCTCGCCGGCTCGCCGCTGCCGGACCTCCCATGGTCTGAAACTCGCCGCCAGGGGGTTGTCGACGTCGAGGAACACGTCGGGGGTGACAGGTCAGGCTGGGGGTGACCGGAAGTAGATCGGCGACGTGCCGCAGCCTCGGTTGAGGTTCGACACCGTCGACAGTGGTTTCTAAACCCGCCAACACCTCGAACAAACGGCCCTACAGCATCAGTGTACCTCTAGGAAGCTCGACAAGGTGTCAAAAGGGTTCATGGATGGCGGCAAGTCGGTCGGCACCGTGTGACCGATCGTGCCCGCCATGACCACCCTCGATCGAGCTCGAAATTCATCACTCCTAGACAGTTTCACGCTACGAATGCAGAAAAGAACTTGATTGCCGGCTATTCCAGCGTCTATGTGCAAGATTTGATGACCTCCGAAAGATTATAGAGCGAGAATTTAAAGAAACCGTACCGGAAGCTTGGTTTACGGTCGCCGGAGCAAAAACTGGAAATTCTCTGCGGATTCTTCACGGTTGGCTCCCAAACTTGGAGGAGAGCAGCACGGTGGTCGCGCGCTCCTGTTGCCTCTCTTGCTGGACCGTGAAAACGCCTGTGGAACGCTGCCCACGGGCGCCTGACTCTCGGCTGAGGCTAGGTCGCCGCGGTGGCGATCGTCTTTGGGCAAAGGAGGTCGGAGCTCGAGGTTTCTGGCGTTGGAGAGGTGGAGTGCGAGCTCAGGTGGCTGTCTAGCATCTCAGGGACGAAGGAGGAGATGGTTTTGCTGGTTTTCCCGATTGAGCAGAGAGCTGCGGCGAGAAATAATGCCGCTGCTCGTGTTTGCCCGCGAGAAGATAAAGTCGGCCGACTCCTGCTCGGCTGAGGCGGTGCCGGTCGCATGGGGGCGCGAGCCAGCCGCCCTGGGCGCCAACGCGCGGAGAGGGAAGCAGCTGGTGGCGCCGGTAGCTGCTCGGTGGCACAGCCGACAGCTGCTCGGCGGACTTTCCCACTGAGACTCTGACTTTGGGTGCAAGTTTCTCCTTCTTCCCTCTATTACATGTGGGTCCCACCCGGGGTTTTAACCTCTGAAATTTACTCCTAATCACTGTTGTAAACAGTGAGCCCCGTAATACCCCTGGTGATTCAAATTATTCACCCCTGAGCCATTTGAATTGAATAGAATTCAAATTGGGTTCGGTTTGAGTGAATTTCAGCACAAGTCCAGTTTTGAATTCAAATAAAGTTTGAATTCGTCCCACTTAGCTCATGTCAAGATCAACTCCAAATGGAGTGAAAATTGGTGTATGAGCTCACAAAAATGTGTATGCCTCCCACTTTTAAATTCATGGGACAAAAACAGTTTGAATTTGAATGTGGTTTCAAACTGCCCTCTTTCTATCTATACCCAAAATGACCTCAAAAAGGTTTTGAATTTGGGTGAAACTTGGCATGGACATCCTTAGCAATGTGTAGGAGTTTTCATAAGTCCAGCCCACCTATATCACATGTGGGAAATACCACTTTTGCAATATGTGAGTTTGTTCTCTAATGAGCATGTTGATGGTGGTTACATGCTCTTCATTTGTGTTCATCATCTTTCCTCAAATGAGGTGTGTGGTGTGGTGATGAACACTTCAAATGTGTGCCAAAACTGAGGCCCTTACAGCAAGTTTGAGTTGTGTACCAGATGCATACTGGCTATATGGGACCCAGGAAACCGATGTAACATGTTAACCTGGGTGTCGAGGCATACCTCACCGTCTGATGCCGATGCTGAAAGGATAGAGAAGTATGCTCTACGAGGGTTTGCCGTAGAGAGACTTAATCCCAGTCGGTGGGACCAGTTCGACATTTGGGTGTCGTGTGAAAGGTTGCTATGTACGACGTCAGTGACGGTTGCTGTGTGCAACGTCGAGTACGGGCGTAAGTGTCGTGCCAGCCGGGTGTTTTTGATTGCAATCACCGTTGCTCGCAGAATGGATCGAGCATACTTGTTCTCTGCGTCGTGACGTAGTAAGAAACTGGGAAAAGTTAATAATGCTTCGTGAGTAATCCTCATATTGGAGATGAGGAAATGATCAACACATCACTAAATTTATTTTCCACCTTGGGCTAGTAGCGTCGAGGCAAAGCGTTTCTTGTTTGATTGTGGAGTCTCGACGTTGATGGCGCAAGGTCAGTATGAGTCTAGGGTAGCTCACTAAAGTTACTTTCACCTCGGGCAAGTGACATCGAGATGAAGCGTTTCTTGTTTGATTGTGGAGTCTCGATGTAGGTTGCGCGAGGGATATAAAAGTTGCCTAAAACTTGAAGTAAGGACTCTCCTTTAGCTCAAAAATCATTGTTTGTGCAAATCTCTGTAATCAGCCCTCTATTTCTATCATGTAGAGTTTCATGGCTAGGGTGACGGGTCAGTCTTGCTGAGCTTCGTGCTCACAGATACTGCATAAGTTGTTTTGCAGGTAATAACAGTACGCTGATATGTACGGGTGCCCGATGAGACTTGGAACTCCCCGAGTTATGAACTCATGGCCACCCCTGCCGCTGCTATTATGACAGTGTTGCTAGCGAGAAGGGTCCGCGGGCTGGACACCTTCTCTGTTGCTTAGCATAGGTACGAGACGTGAGTTGTAGTAGTCTTCTGCTGTAGTTTATTTTGAGAAGTATTTGTAAAATCAACACTTTGTAAGCTTCCGCTTGTTTTATGTAATATGATGCTTTATTATGTGTGCTGTTGGGTGCCGCATCGCACGGCACCACCCAATGCGATTCCCGGGCGAGGTGCCCCGTTCCCGTGAGTAATCGGGACGGCGGGGTCCTCACAGCATGGTATCAGAGCCGCATTGGTAATAGCGCACGGAATAAGGATCGTATTATGAAAAAAAACTTAGGATACGTTGAGGAAACGATAGTAGGCCCACATAAGGACTATAGTAGTATAGTTACTGAAAGTGGCAGTACTAACATACTTGTTACAATTTCGAAATTTGTATTATGCAACGACGCACCTATGCTCAGGTAAGCATGGTAAGGAACGCCACCGAAAGCGGTTCAATTTCGGTTAGCTCCCCTGACGAGGAATGTGGTTCAGGGCTAGGTCTCACAGCTTGGTGTGAGACGTTAATATGAAACTCTTGGACTCTTCATGTTCCTGAGTTCATATGAAACACTGATCCCTTGCGTGCATTAGGCAAGCAAGTGGAGACCCCATCGCGTGGTCAGTAACGCGAGAGTGTATTCGTCTGGAAGTAGCCCAGGAGGACATACGCAGCGCTTGCCATCGGCGTGCCCTGCAGGGCAGTAGGTGGTATCCGTTGGGTTGATAACATTCCCAACCGTGACGACCCGTTCATGATATACTCGGGTTCCCCGTCGTGTGGTGTTGAAACACGTTCAAGTACCTTGAGACGTGACTTAACTCAAGGACGGCCGTATGGCAATGATACGGGCGTTTGTATTTACTTTCTAATATTGAACTGCCTGAAATGAAACAACCTTTGAGTGCACCACTATTGAGTGTTCTTCTGCAGGTACTAACCACGTACGTATCCCGGGTAGTACACGTGTGCGAGAGACTGTCTTAGTGCCACTGATCATACATATATGCCGGTATAAGCCGGTTTAGGATTTTCTTTTGGAGAGGCAACGTAGTACCGATATTGTTCTTACGGTGCATCGACACCGTACCACACATAATAACCTCTTCCCTATGAAGAAATGATTCATGAGCTAACTTTCAACTAAAAATGGAAGTTTGAAACAAATATTAGTTACTGAACTCTTATTTTGAGCTAAGATTCAAATGAGAGAGTGTCTAGGTGTTAAAGATTTCAAAAACAGAGTGCTCTGTTTCTGGCAGAAATTTTTGCTGGAATTTTACAGAGCATAACTCTGAGTAGCTTTACCCAATTAAGGTGTATGATACAGTTCTGGAAATATTTTCAAGTGCTCTACAACTTTCTTGTAGACCTCCAGAGCAAAATCACAGATTAAGTTGGTGAAAAGTTCAGTTGAAGGCAAACTGTTCGGAACCAGGACAGTAGCAAAACCTCTCTGAACCTTTCTGTTTTTAAGCCATAACTTCCTGTAGAAAAATTCCTAGGGGGCCCGTGATACACCGTTGGAAAGGTTATGAGGTTAGGTCATCCAAAGCGAGCCCGGGTCCACCTACCCCTTGAAGGCCTTAGCCAGAAGGGGAGAACTCCCCGGGGGACCCCGAGAGAAGCCACGCAGGACCTGATCCAGCGTGAAGACAACAACTTCGACAAGACTCGGCTTGCAGGGAACACCCCACAACGCAAGGTCTCGGCTAATGCTCTAAGCACTACCTCCAAAGAACCAAACGCGAAGGGGGCCCGCAAGAGGGCAGCCTGGTGAAGTGCACGCTATATTCCAAGAAGGACCCATAAGCTCTCCCCCAGCAGGGAAGGTCCCTTCCGAATCATGAAAGCTGCCGCCCCAGGTACACATGCCTTTCAACCGAGAGTGGGATCCATTCCCAAAAATCCTTGCCATGGAGCAACACTGTAAGTCCTACTTACTGAGCATCGGTAGAACAGGGTTATTCACTTCTGTAATAGACCCCATAGAACTTAGGAACAGAGCTTGGGGTAGCTAAGTCTCAAGGGACGGTACAGGACTACGTCCAGTTTAGCCTGGTTCCGACCCTAAGCGCGTAGAGTCTTGCTTCCCTTGTAGACGAGGCGGAACATTGCCCCCACGAACAGCCAGAATTCCACCTATGGGCGCGAATACAGAGACCTGTTCTACTTAGCTCCTTCTCATGCGCTCATTTAAATTATGCATTAATTTTTATGATCGCACTATCTCTGTATGTTCATCATACGTCTAGCTCCCCCTCTCCTGCGCTCATCCATAGTCGGCATTTGCTATTGTCGAAGTGTGCGATCGACACTTCCCCCAGGCCTGCACTGGGCAGCCCGCGGAGATTCTTTTTTCGGAGGGGCTAGTTCCTAGCGGAGAGCTTGCGCGGATGGACGAGTTAGTGAGAGCTTGACACGGGAAGTTTTACGTGGTTCAGGCCGCCGGAGCGTAAAACCCTACGTCCACGGCGAGCTATGGAGCTCGCTGTATTGCTTGCTGCTCAGGGCCGGGGGCCTGAGCTTGGGGGTGAGTTACAGCTTGAGAGTGTATGGCTAGCGTATGAGTTGCAGAATGCGAACCCAGGGGTGCGGATGGCTAGAGTCCGACCCCCTGCTAACGTCGCCTACCCGAGCCTTTTATAGTCCAAGACTCGGGTGGCTTACAAGGGGGGCCGGGACCCGACAGGTGGTCCCGGGGAGATTGACTGATATCTACCGTATCTGTAGTTACGCCCGTAGTTGCCTCTGGTCGAAGGCTTCTGAGTCTTCATCTTGCCGCCCCGCCCATGCCGCATGCTAGTCGTAGCGGTTGATGACGGCGCAGGCGGCATGGGATGTCTTGTCGCGGCGTTTATTGGCTGGCAGGTTCTGACACCGCGCGCCAGTCTGTGATGCAACTGGGCGCAACGGCACCTGACAGACGCGTGCTCCGCGCTTCCGCAACTTGGGAAGACGCGGGCCTTGAATACCATGTACGGGCAAGGTGTGGGGCGCCTTTACGCCCGCTACCTACCGCTCGGGGGCGGGCAGCACCGTTCTTCTGGCCACGTGGCGGGTCCGGAGCCCTTCTCTGAGGCGAGAAGGGTCCGGCCTGTGGGGCACGTGGAGCCTCCGGGCCTCTCCCCGCGGAGGGGGAGGCCCAGCCTCTGTATGCCACATGGCGGGCCCGGAGCTCTCCTCTGCGGAGAGGGAGGTCCGGCCCCGCTGGACGCGTGGCGTCTTCGGACCTCTCTCCCACGGAGGGGGAGGTCCGGCTTCTGTATGCCATGTGGCGGGCCCAGAGCTCTCCTCTGAGGAGAGGGAGGTCCGGCCCCGCCGGACGGGTGGCGCCTTCGGAGCTCTCCCTGCGGAGAAGGGTGAGTACCTTAGGCATTTTACCCTGTGCGCGGGGGTACCCCATATCGAGGGTACCGACAGTGGCCCCCGGGCCCATCTCGGGGGAGATGGCGAGCCCGAGGTGGGACCTTCGTCGCTTCTGATCCGCGCACTTTCTTGTCTTGAGTACTCCCTGTGCTGGCAGGGTCTTGACGGCTTCGATGTTCAGCCTCTTAGGAGAGGGTGAAGCCTGACATCGGAGCTCGGCCCGGTTGTGGGGGCGGAGGTCCGGAAGTCATCGGAGCTCAGGCCAGCGAAGGGCGTGAGGTCCGGCATCAGCGCTCGCCTCCGAAAGGAGGACGAGGGCTGGCCTCGGAGCTCGGCCTGGCTGTGGATGCGGAGTCCGGAAGTCATCGGAGCTCAGGCCAGCGAAGGTCGTGAGGTCCGGCATCAGCGCTCGCCTCTGAAAGAAGGGCGAGAGCTGGCCTCGGAGCTCGGCCTGGCTGTGGAGGCGGAGTCCGGAAGTCATCGGAGCTCAGGCCAGCGAAGGGCGTGAGGTCCGGCATCAGCGCTCGCCTCTGAAAGGAGGGCGAGGGCTAGCCTCGGAGCTCGGCCTGGCTGTGGAGGCGGAGGTCCTGAACTGCTCAGTGGTCCCCCCTTTCCTATCCCTTAGTCTCATTTGGCTTACTGTCCCAGGCCGGAATACGGGGCTTTGGTAATCCAGTGCACTTGGTCCCGGAGGTCTGGCCCCAGCCCCAGTCAGGGTGTAACCGCCCGGCCCCCTGGTACTCAGACCGTAGCGCCGGGAGGCAGAGTGCGCATGCTTTTGGTGCAAGACCGGGCAAAGCAAGGCTCCTGACCCCCCCGTTCTAGCGTAGGTTTTTTCTCGGAGGAGACCAACTGGCGGTGCAGTACCCTTATAGAGGGAGATCCAAAAGGCCACCGGGCCTCTGGCAGGTACCCCAAGCACTACCGCCTTCGGCAGGACGGCAAATATCGACTATGCATGAGAGCAGGAAAGAGGAACCGAGTGTACAATGGACGCACACTGTCTAGAGCGTGGGGAGGTGTTCATATAAATTAATGCGTAATTTAAATAAACACTTAAGTAAGCATGGTGAACTTACTGGGGTGGCGTCGGAGCGCCTGTCTTCACGCAGAGCGGGTCATGCGTGGCTTCGTCGTACGCCGGACACGGGGGGGCCCCCATGGCTATATCGGGGGGAAGCATGGCTTCGGCCCTGCATACCATGTGGAAGGGTAGTTCCCGTGACCCGGCCCCGGGAAGTCCGGCTGGCCCTCGACATGGAGGAGCCGGTATCCCCCGACGGCTCTGAGTGCGCGTCTGCACAGGTTGTGTGGGTCTGCTTGGCGTGGACTTGGCACGCATTGCATCCCTAACTAGTTTGACGGCGTCCAGGTGGCTCTCGGTCAGTAGGAGCCATGCCGGGTGGCTTATCTGACCAACGCACGGGACGATGAGCGTTCCCTGCACTCGCCTCCTTGGACTACTGCGAGCTAGTCGCAGCCTTCCTCCTGGGTTATGCACCGCAATAGGATGTCGAGGCGCCACGCCAGTAAAGATACCAGCGCGTAGCACTTAGCCGTCCGCACCACCCGTTCAGCGGATGCACGTTCATCAGGAAGGATGTCCTTCAAGGAGTCCCGGACCTCCGTGGTCCATGCATCGAGACTACTTGAGCTTCTGGATCTCGAGCGCTGGGTTGCACGGAGTCCTCAGCGACTCTTACGATCCTTTGGCGGCATCCAGGGCCGCCGGGACTGCCTAGCTTCGTGGCGTCGGTTCAGCCCCCTTCGCCCGGCTCGGCGGGCCGGGCTGTGGACCGCAGCAACGTCCTCTCGAAGACTCCTTCGTGCACGGGGGCTCCGATGGAGGTCTTCATTGAGAAGTTGTCGGCTGCGGCCGTGCCAGCGCGCGGTTCATGGCACAGGTCCAAGGCGAGGAATTCTTTCTCCAACATCTGCACATGAAGCAGATAAGCAGCTAGCTGTGGGTCATTGCAGGGGCATTCACCCTTAACTTGCTTGATAACCAGCTGGGAGTCGCCCTGTGCCAACAACTGGTGAGCGCCCAGAGACAGGACTGTCTTTTAGGCCAAAGACGAGTGCTTCATACTCTGCCAAGTTGTTGGTTGCCTTGGAATTGAAACGCACCATGTACCCAGACTGCTCCCCCGATGGCATGAGAAGCAGTACGCCGGCACCGGCCCCCTGCTTTCGCGAGGAGCCGTCGAAGAAGAGCGTCCAGTGAGGCCCGGTGAAGACCGGAGCTCAGTACTTTGGTTCACCATCTTCGCGGCCCCCTGGGTCAGCCTTCGTTGGCGTCCACTCAGCCACGAAGTCAGCCAGTGCTTGGCTCTTGGCTGTCTGACATGGTCGGGAGCTCAGCTTGAACTCCACCGTCTTCGGGCTGTCTTCCGGCTTCGGAAGCTGGCAGTGAGTGCCAGCTCCGCCCACCGGCTGCTCTGGCGCACTTGTCCTCCAGGCTGAAGTGCTCAGAGGCATCGCAGACCTCTTTGGTCGCAAGCTTCTCAAGCATCTTCTCATCTCAGACACTGTTGAAGTGCCACCACCATAGAAGCACTTTGAATATGCGGGATGGTGTTGCGTACCTGGGAGAACCGCTAGATGAAGGAGCGCAGCGACTCCCCAGGTTGTTACTTGATGGCTTGGAGGTCAAGCTACGTGCCGGGACGGTTGTAGGAGCTGCCGATGTTAGCGATGAACTGCCGGCAGAGCTCTCCCCAGGAAGTTATGGAACCCCGAGGGAGGTTCATGAGCCAAGACCGGGTCGGGCCGGTCAAGGCGTCGGGGAAGTAGTTGGCCATGACGGCCTCATCCCCTCCTGCGGCAAGTACGGCGGTGGAGTAGACCTGAAGGAACTCCGCCGGGTTGACGCTGCTGTCGAACTTTTCGGGCAGGTGCGGCCAAAACCGGAGCCTAGTGTAGCTGGAATCTGCCGTGTGCTCACCAACCATTGGCGTGTGCATCAGCGACACAGCAGGTTGGCCGGAGCGTTGTCCCCGCCGAAGTTGAGGGTTTGTGGCGGCGACGACGAAACGGTCTACCTCACGAATCCGCTGCTGGGTCGCTGCCTGAGGCGCGTCCCCAGCAGGCGGATTGAGTAGCAGCGCTCTTGCTGCGGCTAGCGCACCCCCACCGGGTACGCCCAGCGCTACTGAAGACCTGACACTGGTCGGAGCCTGCATTGCCGGGGTCGGCGCTGCCAGAGCCGGTTGCTGGCTCCCAGTGCAGGTATTGGTGCCGCGAACGCTTGGTTCGCTGCTGGCGCAGTGTGCCCCGGTATGGGCAAGGCTGCTCCATAGACCGGGGACGCCGTTTGCGGGGCATATGGTTGTGGCATATGCTGCGCGGCGTATGCCTGGGGCAGAGCTCGCGTGGCGAAGATCTGCCCTTCAGGCTGGGTCGAGGCCGACGTCATACTGTCGCCAGCCTCTTAGTTGCGACGCCTTTCTCGACGTCGCTCGAAGAACACTAGGGCATCTTGGCCCAAGTGGCATCGCTCCAGCTCTGCCCCCAGGTCCGTCGACGGAAGCCTGGTGGAGCTGGAGTCCACCGTCTGCTCGCCAACCATTGGCGTGCGCATCAGCGGCACGGCCGGTTGGCCGGAGCGTCGTCCCCGCCGAAGTCGAGGGTTTGCGGCGGCGACGATGAGACGGCCTATCTCTCGAATCCACTGCTGGGTCGCTGCCTGAGGCACGTCCCCAGCAGGCAGATTGTGCAGTAGCGCTCTTGCTGCGGCTGGCGCACCCCCGCCGGGTACGCCCAGCGCTACTGAAGACCTGACACTAGTTGGAGCCTGCATTGCCGGGGTCGGCGCTGCCAGAGCCGGTTTATGGCTCCCAGTGCAGGTACACAGTGTACCCCGGTATGGGCAAGGTTGCGCCATAGGCCGGGGACGCCGCTCGCAGAGCACATGGTTGTGGCTTATGCTGTGCGGCGTACGCCTGGGGCAGAGCTCACGTAGCGAAGGTCTTCCCTCCAGGCTGGGTCGAGGCCGACGTCATGTTGTCGCCAGCCTCTTGAGTGCAACGCCTTTCTCGACGTCGCTCGAGGAACACTCGGGCATCTTGGCCCAAGTGGCACCATTCCAGATCTGTCCTCAGGTCCGTCGACGGAAGCTTGGTGGAGCTGGAACCCGACGTCTGCCCGTCAACCGTTGGCGTGCGCGTCAGCGACACAGCCGGTTGGTCGGAGCGTCATCCCCGCCGACGTCAATGGTTTGCGGCGGCAACGACAAGACGGTCTACCTCGCGAATCCACTGCTGGGTCGCTGCCTGAGGCGCGTCCCCAGCAGGCGGATTGTGCAGTAGCGCCCTTGCTTCGGCTAGCGCACCCCCACCGGGTACGCCCTGCGCTACTGAAGGTCTGACGCTGGATGGAGCCTGCGTTGCCGGGGTCGGCGCTGCCAGAGCCTGTTGCTGGCTCCCAGCTTGCCCTGACACACTCCGTCCTGAGTGTGTCATCATGTACTCTCCCCTGGTCACGGTTCGCCATGAACACGGAGGGGGAGAGTTTGCCGCTGAAGGAAGCTTGGTCATCTTCGTCGGCGGAAACTCGTCGTGCTAGGAGAAAAGCCCCCTACCTGGCACGCCAAATGTCGAAGTGTGCGATCGACACTTCCCCCGGGCCTGCACTGGGCAGCCCGCGGAGGTTCTTTTTTCGGAGGGGCTAGTTCCTAGCGGAGAGCTTGCATGGATGGACGAGTTAGTGAGAGTTTGACACGGGAAGTTTTACGTAGTTCAGGCCGCCGGAGCGTAAAACCCTACGTCCACGGCGAGCTATGGAGCTCACTGTATTGCTTGCTGCTCAGGGCCGGGGGCCTGAGCTTGGGGGTGAGTTACAGCTTGAGATTGTATGGCTAGCATATGAGTTGCAGAATGCGAACCCAGGGGTGCGGATGGCTAGAGTCCGACCCCCTGCTAACGTCGCCTACCCGAGCCTTTTATAGTCCAAGACTCGGGTGGCTTACAAGGGGGGCCGGGACCCGACAGGTGGTCCCGGGGAGATTGACTGATATCTACCGTATCTGTAGTTACGCCGGTAGTTGCCTCTGGTCGAAGGCTTCTGAGTCTTCATCTTGCCGCCCCGCCCATGCCGCATGCTAGTAGTAGCGGTTGATGACGGCGCAGGCGGCATGGGATGTCTTGTCGCGGCGTTTATTGGCTGGCAGGTTCTGACACCGCGCGCCAGTCTGTGATGCGACTGGGCGCAACGACACCTAACAGACGCGTGCTCCGCGCTTCCGCGTCTTGGGAAGACGCGGGCCTTGAATACCTTGTACGGGCAAGGTGTGGGGCGCCTTTACGCCCGCTACCTACCGCTCGGGGGCGGGCAGCACCGTTCTTCTGGCCACGTGGCGGGTCCGGAGCCCTTCTCTGAGTCGAGAAGGGTCCGGCCTGTGGGGCACGTGGAGCCTCCGGGCCTCTCCCCGCGGAGGGGGAGGCCCAGCCTCTGTATGCCACATGGCGGGCCCGGAGCTCTCCTCTGCGGAGAGGGAGGTCCGGCCCCGCTGGACGCGTGGCGTCTTCGTACCTCTCTCCCACGGAGGGGGAGGTCCGGCTTCTGTATGCCATGTGGCGGGCCCGGAGCTCTCGTCTGAGGAGAGGGAGGTCCGGCCCCGCCGGACGGGTGGCGCCTTCGGAGCTCTCCCTGCGGAGAAGGGCGAGTACCTTAGGCATTTTACCCTGTGCGTGGGGGTACCCCATATCGAGGGTACCGACAGCTATCCTCCCGAAGGCGGCTGCGCTTGAGGCACCTGCCGATGGCCGAGTGAGTCTCTCGGGCCTCCCCCAGTCAGGTGTTGCGGTGTCAGTTGGTCACCTCCAGGAAAGGCCAGCATTGTGCATGGGGGGTCCAGGGTGCGTATCCAGCTTAGCCGGCCCAGAGCCCAAAGCATGCGCATCCTGCTCTCCGGAGGTCCAGGGGAGTACGTCCGCTTTGCCTGGTCATGAACCCAAAGCGCGTGCACTCTGCTTCCCCAGCGCATGGCCCGGTACTAGGGATCGGACGGCCGTACCCGGACCTCGGAGGGAGCCGGAGCTCCGGCGCCTCGTGCACAGAATTGCCCAAGCCCCGTATAGCAGGCCAGGACCATAAGACGGATAAGACTAGGAGACAGGAGGGGAGGACCCCCCGAGGAGAATTACGTTTCCTCTACCTGTGTGCAGGACCTTCAGGTTACGGCAACAGGGATTGCATGAAGCGGGGGGAAAGGAGCTACCAGCTACACCGGCCTGGGACTGGAAGGACCGGGACCCGCCCCTCCAGCTGGGGCGGGGCCCGGGGGCCCCTCGTGTCCAGTAGGCCCGGAACTCTCTCCTTCCTTGAGGAGGGCTCCGGGCTCGCCACGTGGCAGGCAGGAACCGGACCTCCCCCCTCAGCGGGAGGGCTCCGAAAGCCCTACGTGTCCAACATGACCGGAGCTCCCGTCTCTTGAGGAGGAGCTCCGGACCCACCACATGGCCGGCAGATTTGGAGCCCCTCATAGGGCGAGGTTCTGAGACCTCCGAGGGCCCCTAACACGGTTAGGACCCGGGGGGGTGTCTGTGCGAAGCTCCGAGATTGGAGATGACCTCTGAGTACCTTGCGGAGCTAAGGACTCAGCCAGGCAAAGCCAAGAAGGAGGGAAAAAGCATCACAGACATAAGTATCCAAGAGAGTCAAATTAAGCAAGGCTCCTTGAGCTGGACCACAGACTTGATAAAAAAAGGGAGAAGCAAGTCCTAAGGACCTCCCGGCTCTCGCCGGAACCTTGCGGCTACAAGGGCGGCCACATCCTCGACTTCAGCCCTGGCAGCTTCCTCCCGCTCCGCGGCTGGGCCCTCTCTTGCTGGCTCCAGTGAGAAAGAGGGGTCGCGGCTCTTGAAGCATGCCAGCACATGCGAGGCGACCTCTAAAGCTAAGCCGCGGCCCTCGGCTTCAAGCTCGCTAGCGACCACCGAGTCGAGTCTGTCCAGCTTGGCGCCGATCGACTCCAATGCAGGGATCACCTCTGCCACCTGCAATGCGGGAGTTGCGGCCCACACCGGACTGAAACCAAGAGGGATCAGGGCGGACACTGCTCGATCCACGAAGCTTGAGACCGCAAGGGCCTCGGAGGACAGTAGGGCTGAGAGCTCCTCCACCTCGCGGCGGGCCGCCCGCAGAGCCTCCAGGTTCCTCTCGGAGAATTCCTTCTCCTTGGCCGCCAGGGAACTCTCCCTAAGGCGGAGAGTCTCGGCTAGCCGCTCCAACTCAGCGGCCCTGAAGCCGGCAGTCAACTCCCGGTACAAGACCGCCCGGCGATCATGGGAGACCTGTTCATCCCTCAAGTCAAGGTCTGCCTTCAGAATCTCCAGCTCCTCCATCCGAGCTCGGAGGTCATCCTCGCCCGCAGCCAGCTGCGCGGCGACCCTCTCTGCCTCAGCTGCCACGGAACGCTCCCTCTCCTCAACGGCGAGTTCGCGGCGCTCCAACCGCTGTCGTATTTCCACAGCAGCAGAGAGGCTCTCTTAGGCCCGGGCGTGAGCCTCCAGGGCCTCCCTGTTGATCCGCCGCGACTGGGTGTCCATGCGGTCAACAGCCCGCTTCATCCGGTCGACAAGCGTTTCCCTGAAGTTGAGCAACTCCCGCCTGGAGTCGAGCTCGCTCTTAACCTTCGCGGTCCTCTCCCGCAAAAGGTTCCCCCAGGTGAGGAGGCGGTCCCGTTCAACCGTATACTCCTCCCGCTCGCGCCCTAGTGCAGCCAAGACCTACCGGACGCTCGACTCGGCAAGCGCGAAGGCGTCCGCCAGAGGCAATGGAGCAACAGAGGCTGGGGCAGTCCCTCCGACCTCCTCCATTACCTCGTCCTCAGGAAGAGCCGACGCGCCAGCCGCCGAGACGATACGTCGATCAAGAGAAGCTGGCTCCACGGCACTGGCAGCCAGGCCAGCCGGGCTCTTTTCAGCTTCTGGCTCCTTTACCTGAGGAGAGGGACGAGCCGGGGAAGACGGAGCTGGAGAAGAAGCCAGGCCGCCTAGTGCAGGATCAACCTGTGCTGGCTCGGGGGCCGCGGTAGCCGTCTCGGCAGGAAGAGACGGTGCCGCCGCGGAGTCCGAGCACACCGGAACAGGAGAAGCCCGCGCTGGCCTGGGGGCCGCAGCAGTTGCCTCTGGCTCCGAGCGCATAGGCACAGATTCCCCGCGAGACGGGGAAGGCCGGGAAGCGCGGACACTCCAGCGGGCTCTAAACCCCGACTTCCGAGCCGGGGTAGGATTTCCAGAGCCCGCTACCGTCTCCGACGACCGCTCCGCAGTCGCTTGGACTGGCGGAACAGAAGACACCACAGAGGCTTCCCCCAGCACATCAGCCCGGGGCCTCTTCGAGTCGCCACCGGAGGGAGTGTCAGGCACCCCAGAATCCCGACTTGGCGCCGGCGCCGTTGCTGGAGGGGATCGAGCGCGTTTCTTCTCTGGCAGCGGGTTGGAAGCCATGGCAAGGGAGAGCTCAAAGGCAAGAAAGCAAAAGTGCAAGAGTCCATCAAGAAACGCAGAGAAGTGCGAAGGGAAGCTACAATGTGGGTGAGACCCCCTCTAAAAAGCTTCCCGGTGCTGTTCCAAGCGATTCAGAACTCTTCGAATACCCCGCACCCGCGACCGCTTTGGTTCCAAGACCGAGTGCCGATGACAGGTGGGCCCAAGCCGCTTAACTGGAGCGGTGGGGGCAAGGAGTCAGTCTCCTAAGAAGATGAGCCGGCAAGGCCCTTCGGCGGTTCCCGAAGAAAGCGCTGCAACGTGCAGAAGTGGCAGCCTTGGGAACCAACGCAGTAAAAGCAATAATCAAGTGGGCGCACGCTCTCACGACCCCGCGGCCGTTCGTGCTCCGGCAGCGGTCAAGTCGGGACTTAGAGAAAGTGCGCGGATCGGAAGAGACGGAGGTCCCACCTCGGGCTCGCTATATCCCCCGAGATGGGCCCGGGGGCCACTGTCGGTACCTGATATATGAGGTACCCCCGCGCACAGGGTGAAATGCCTAAGGTGCTCGCCCTTCTCCGCAGGGAGAGCTCCGAAGGCGCCACGCGTCTGGCGGGGCCGGACCTCCCTCTCCTCAGAGGAGAGCTCCGGGCCCGCCACGTGGCATACAGAAGCCGGACCTCCCCCTTCGCGGGAGAGGGGTCCCAAGACGCCACGCGTCCAGCGGGGCCGGAGCTCCCTCTCCTCAGAGGTGAGCTCCGGGCCCGCCACGTGGCATGCAGAAGCCGGACCTCCCCCTCCGCGGGAGAGAGGTCCGAAGGCGCCATGCATCCAGCGGGGCCGGACCTCCCTCCCCTCAGAGAAGAGCTCCGGACCCGCCACGTGGCTGGAAGAACGGTGCTGCCTGCCCCCGAGCGGTAGGCAGCGGGCGTAAAGGGGCCCCTCACCTTGCCCGTACAAGGTATTTAAGGCCCGCGTCTTCCCAAGGTGCGGAAACGCGGAGCACGCGCCTGTCAGGTGCCGTTGCGCCCAGTCGCATCACAGACTGGCGCGCGGTGTCAGAACCTGCCAGGTAATAAACGCCGCGACAAGACATCCCATGCCGCCTGCGCCGTCATCAACCACTATGACTAGTGCACGGCATGGGCAGGGCGGAAAAATGAAGACTCAGAAGCCTTCAACCAGAGGCAACCACCGGCGTAACTACAGATACGGTAGATAATAGACGATCTTCCAGGGACCACCTGTCGGGTCCCGGCTTCCCTTGTAAGCCGCCCGAGCCTTGGACTATAAAAGGTTCGGGTAGGCGTCGATAGCAAGGGTTCGCATTCTGCAACTCATACGCTAGCCATACACTCTCAAGCTGTAACTCACCCCCAAGCTCAGGCCCCCGGCCCTGAGCAGCAAGCAATACAGTGAGCTCCATAGCTCGCCGTGGACGTAGGGTTTTACGCTCCGGCGGCCTGAACCACGTAAAACTTCCCGTGTCAAGCTCTCAGTAACTCGTCCATCCGCGCAAGCTCTCCGTTAGGAACCAGCCCATCCGAAAAAAGAACCTCCGCGGGCTGACCAGTGCAGGCCCGGGGGAAGTGTCGATGGTGGGGCCTGTTGGACTTACAGAGTTGCTTCATGGCAAGGATTTTTTGGGAACGGATCCCACTCTCGGTTGAAAGGCATGTGTACCTGGGGCGGCAGCTTTCATGATTCGGAAGGGACCCTCCCTGCTGGGGGAGAGCTTATGGGTCCTTCTTGGAATAGAGCGTGCCGCTTCACCAGGTTGCCCTCTTGCAGGCCCCCGACGCGTTTGGTTCTTCGGCGGTAGTGCTTAGAGCATTAGCCGAGACCGTGCGTTGTGGGGTGTTCCCTGCAAGCCGAGTCTTGTCGAGGTTGTTATCTTCGCGCTGGATGAGGTCCTTCACGGCTTCTCTTGGGGGCCCCCGGGGAGTTCTCCCCTTCTGGCTAAGGCCTTTAAGGGGTAGGTAGGCCCGGGCTCGTCTTGGATGACCTAAGGCGTCTTCCCCTTCTGGCAAGGCCTTCAAGGGGTTGACAGACCTTAGGCGGCCCCCGAGAGGTATGTTCGAGGCACGGAGGCGCGCCGCTGTTGGCTAACGCCCTGGCCCGTCACCGTCAGAACTGGAGTCCTCACCGTCATGCACTGTCTTTATGACACGCTGAGGCTCCTGGAACCCCACCTGGTGGGCAGCGGTGATTGGGGCATCGGCCTTCTGTTTGCCATCCCTCTGAGGGTAGGGCGGTGCTTCAGCCCTCTGCTGTCTTCCTTTGCGGAAGCGCTCTGCAAGCTTCTGGATCTCCCAGCACTCGGCGGCAGTATGGTTGCCGGTGCCATGCACAGGGCATAGCCTGCCCTGGTCACTGTCAGGGATCGGTGATTGCCGTTGCCTTTTGTCGGGGCGTGGCCCCCGAGATCCACTGGTCGTCGCAGCTGCGGCGACGGGGGCCATTAATGGTGACTTCATCTTGCCACTCCCCCGGTTCTTGGTCTTCTTGCCGCCCCCGTAGGCAGCAGCACCGGACCCGGGCTGTCCTCCTGACTCAGAGGTCGGCAGGGCGTGCCAGTTCTGCCCTTCAGCTGCTCTGGCACACTTGTCCGCCAGGCTGAAGAGCTCCGAGACGTCGCGGACCTCTCTGGTCGCGAGCTTCTCAAGCATTTTCTCGTCCCGGATACCCTGTCGGAACGCCACCACCACAGAGGCACTTTGGATATGCGGGATGGTGTTGCGTACCTGAGAGAACCGCTGGATGAAAGAACGCAGCGACTCCCCAGGTTGTTGCTTGACGGCGTGGAGGTCAAGCTCCGTGCCGGGACGGGTGTAGGAGCTGCCGAAGTTGGCAACGAACTGCCGGCAGAGCTCTCTCCAGGAGGTTATGGACCCCTGAGGTAGATTCATGAGCCAAGACCGAGCTGGGCCGGTGAAGGCGACGGGGAAGTAGTTGGCCATGACAGCCTCGTCCCCTCCTGCGGCAAGTACGGCGGTGGAGTAGATCTGGAGGAACTCCGCTGGGTTGACGCTGCCGTCGTACTTCTCGGGCAGGTGCGGGCGAAACTTGCGTGGCCACCTTGCGAAGTGAAGGTGGGGTGCAAGGGCCGCACATCCTGCACCTTCTGCTGCAGGTACTGGCGCTGCGAACACTTGTTTCGCACTTGGCACCGCGTATCCCGGCATGGGCAGGGCTGCACCATAGACCGGGGCCACTGCTTGCGGCGCATATAGTTGTGGCATATGCTGCGCAGCATACGCCTGAGGCAGGGCCCGCGTGGCGAAGGCCTGCCCTTCCGGTTGTGTCGAGGCCGACGACATGCTGTCGCCAGCCTCATGGTTGCGACGCCTTTCTCGGCGTTGCTCGAGGTACACCCGGGCATCCTGGCCCAAGTGGCACCGTTCCAGTTCCCTTCGCAGGTCCGTCGACAGGAGCCTGGAGGAGCTGGAATCCGCCGTTAGCCCGTCAACCGTGGGTGTGTGTGTCAGCGACACAGCCGGTTGTCCTGGGCGCCGTCCTCGCCGAAACCGAGGGTTCGCGGCGACGGCGAGGCGGTCCACCTCGCAGACCCATTGCTGGGTCGCTGAATGGGGCGCATCCCCCGCAGGTGGGTTGCGCAGCAGCGCTCTTGCTGCAGCTAGTGCACCTCCATGGTGTACGCTCAGCGCTGCAGAAGATCTCACACTGGTCGGGGCCTGCATAGCCGGAGTCGGCGTTGCCGGAGTCGGCTGCTGGCTACCAGCTTGTGCCGACACACTCCGTCCTGAGTGTGTCGACATGTACTCCCCAGTGGTCACGGTTCGCCGCGAACGCGGAGGGGGAGAGTTTGCCGCTGAAGGAAGCTTGGTCATCTTCGTTGGCGGAAACTCGTCGCGCTAGGAGAAAAGCCCCCTACCTGGCGCGCCAAATGTCGAAGTGTTCGGTCGACACTTCCCCCGGGCCTGCACTGGGCAGCCCGCGGAGGTTCTTTTTTCGGTGGGGCTAGTTCCTAGCGGAGAGCTTGCGCAGATGGAACGAGTTAGTAAGAGCTTGACACGGCGAGTTTTACGTGGTTCAGGCCGCCGGAGCGTAAAACCCTACGTCCACGGCGAGCTATGGAGCTCGCTGTATTGCTTGCTGCTCAGGACCGGAGGCCTGAGCTCGGGGGTGAGTTACAGCTTGAGAGTGTATGGCTAGCGTATGAGTTGCAAAATGCGAACCCTTGCTATCGACGCCTACCCGAGCCTTTTATAGTCCAAGACTCGGGCGGCTTACCAGGGGAGCCGGGACCCGACAGGTGGTCCCGGGAAGATTGTCTATTATCTACCGTATCTGCTGTTATGCCGGTAGTTGCCTCTGGTCGAAGGCTTCTGAGTCTTCATCTTGCCGCCCTGCCCATGCCGCATGCTAGTCGTAGTGGTTGATGACGGCGCAGGCGGCATGGGATGTCTTGTCGCGGCATTTAGTGGCTGGCAGGTTCTGACACCGCGCGCCAGTCTGTGATGCGACTGGGCGCAACGGCACCTGACAGACGCGTGCTCCGCGTTTCCACGTCTTGGGAAGACGCGGGCCTTGAATACCTTGTACGGGCAAGGTGTGGGGCGCCTTTACGCCCGCTGCATACCGCTCGGGGGCAAGCAGCACCGTTCTTCTGGCCACGTGGCGGGTCCGGAGCCCTTCTCTGAGGAGAGAAGGGTCCGGCCTGCGGGGCACGTGGAGCCTCCAGACCTCTCCCCGCGGAGGGGGAGGTCCAGCTTCTGTATGCCACGTGGCGGGCCCGGAGCTCTCCTCTGAGGAGAGGGAGGTCCGGCCCCGCTGGACACGCGGCGTCTTTGGACCTCTCTCCCGCGGAGGGGGAGGTCCGGCTTCTGTATGCCACGTGGCGGGCCCGGAGCTCTCCTCTGAGGAGAGGGAGGTCCGGCCCCGCCGAAGACGCGTGGCGCCTTCGGAGCTCTCCCTGCGGAGAAGGGCGAGTACCATAGGCATTTTACCCTGTGCGCGGGGGTACCCCATATCTCAGGCACCGACAAATGTGTTCTTATGACGTGTGCTGTCGGGTGTCGCATCGCGCGGCACCACCCTCTGCGATCCTGGATGAGCGGATTCCGGTCCACCACACGGACAAGTGCGCTGGGGCAGAAGACGGGCGTCATTGGCACTCACTGCCAGCTTCCGAAGCCGGAAGACAGCCCGAAGACGGCGGAGTTCAAGCTGAGCTCCTAACCACGTCAGACAGTCAAGAGCCAAGCACTGGCTGATTTCGTGGCTGAGTGGACGCCAACGAAGGCTGACCCAGGGGGCCGCGAAGACGGTGAACCAAAGCACCGAGCTCCGGTCTTCACCGGGCCTCACTGGACGCTCTTCTTCGATGGCTCCTCGCGAAAGCAGGGGGCCGGTGCCAGCGTACTGCTTCTCATGCCATCGGGGGAGCAGTCTGGGTACATGGTGCGTCTCAATTCCAAGGCAACCAACAACTTGGCAGAGTATGAAGCACTCATCTTTGGCCTAAAAGACAATCCTGTCTCTGGGCGCTCGCCAGTTGTTGGCGCAGCGCGACTCCCAGCTAGTTATCAAGCAAGTTAAGGGTGAATGCCCCTGCAATGACCCACAGCTAGCTGCTTATCTGCTCCACGTGCGGATGTTGGAGAAAGACTTCCTTGCTTTGGACCTGCGCCATGTACCGCGTGCTGGCAAGGCCGCAGCTGACGACCTGTCAACGAAGGCCTCCATCGGAGCCCCTGCACCCGAAGGAGTCTTCGAGAGGACGTTGCTGCGGTCCACAGCCCGGCCCGCCGAGCCGGGCGAAGGGGGCTGAACCAGTGCCTCGAAGCTAGGCAGTCCCGGCGGCCCTGCAGCCATGGATGCCGCCAAAGGATCGTAAGCGTCACTGGGGACTCCGTGCAACCTAGCGCTCAAGATCCAGAAGCTCAAGTAGTCCCGATGCATGGACCACGGAGGTCCGGGACTCCTTGAAGGACATCCTTCCTGACGAACGTGCATTCGCTAAACGGGTGGTGCGGATGGCTAAGTGCTACGTGCTGGTATCTTTACTGGCGTGGCGCCACGACATCCTATTGCGGTGCATAACCCAGGAGGAAGGCTGCGACTAGCTCGCAGTAGTCCACGGAGGCGAGTGCTGGAAACGCTCATCGTCCCGCACGCTGGTCGATTAAGCCACCCGGCATGGCTCCTACTGACCGAGAGCCACCTGGACGCCGTCAAACCGGTTAGGGATGCAATGCGTGCCAGGTCCACGCCAAGCAGACCCACACAACCGGTGCAGATGCGCACCCAGAGCCGTTGGGGGATACCGGCTCCTCCATGTCGAGGGCCAGCCGGACTTCCCAGGGCCGGGTCACGGGAACTACCCTTCCACATGGTATGCGGGCCCGAAGCCATGCTTCCCCCTGAGATCGCCATGGGGGTCCCCACGTGTCTGGCATATGACGAAGCCACGCATGACCCGCTCTGCGTGAAGACAGGCGCTCCGACGCTACCCCAGTAAGTTCACTATGCTTACTTAGGTGTTTATTTAAATTACGCATTAATTTATATGAACACCTCCCCACGCTCTAGACAGTGTGCGTCCATTGTACACTCAGTTCCTCTTTCCTGCTCTCATGCATAGTCGATATTTGAAGTCCTGCCGAAGGCGGTAGTGCTTGGGGTACCTGCCAGAGGCCCGGTGGCCTTTTGGATCTCCCCCTGTAAGGGTACTGTACCTCCAGTTGGTCTCCTCCGAGAAAAGACCTACGCTAGTGTGACACCCTCATCTCGGGTGTCAGCATATGTTCATGTTTATGAAGAAGAAAAACATTTTTAGAAAAGAGGGAACAGAAACAAGTATCAAAAGGATAGCCAGTAAAGCTCTCTGAGAGCGCCAAAGGCAACTTCCACGACCAGCAGACCACGTGGTGTGTTCGGAACTCATTCCCGAGAGATAGGAAGAGGTCCGACGCTAAACTGGATACGTGGCAGGCTCGGGGGTCACCTCCGCAATTGGAAAGAGGTCCGACCCTGTGGGACACGTACTGCCCACGGAGATAGCCTCTGCGGAAGAAGCAAAGGCATTTTTCATAGGACACGTGTCATCCACGGAGCTAGTCCTCGCGGAAATAAGAGGACCAGTTGCGGGGGATACGCGTCAATCTCGGAGCTCATCTCAGAGAAGTCCGGATCTATCAAACACGTGTCGCCACCGGAGCTTATCTCCGAAGGTCCGTCGCTGCTGGACATGTGTCGACCTCGGGGCATGTCCCTGAGGGAAGGAAAAAGGCGGAAAGACCGGCACCCACATGTGGCGTGCGCGGAGCTCGTCTCCGAAGAAGTGGGAGGTCTCGCTCGTGACACACGGCACAACCGGAGCTCGTCTCTGTGGGAGAAGAGATACCAGGCTCGGAAGGACACGTGGAGCTTCCGGAGCTCATCATCAAGGAGGTAACGAATCTGAAGCGGTTTTTACGCGTAAAGATACCAGTACGCAACGAAAACCGATCCAAACTCCACAGTGTTACCAAAGATAAGACGTCAGGATTCAACAAGATCTGAATAAGACTTTTATTCGGGATCCAATCAGATTAGGACTCTTCTCTTCCCGATTATAAATAGAACCCAAAACCTCTGGCCGAAACCACGAACTTCTCTTTCAACTCCTAAGCCGACGACTTAGCGCTCTAGCCCTAACTCGCCGAGCAAAACATCGCCGAAGCACAACAAGGGAGATCATCGGAGAAGAACCGAGTGGTCTGAGGAGGACCTCAAAGTAAAGAAGAGCGTGAGGTAGGACTTCAATACCACCTTACGACATCATGTTGTTCATCTCTTTGCATCTGTTCTTCGATTCCTTTCGAACAGAAGCCTTTTTGTGGACAGATCACTTGATGATCAATTTGATCTAAAAACAAGATCATCGCCACGACCACCTTTGATCCGAACACCTCTGACCATGCAAGCCATGCAAAAATACGTACAGATCAATCTAATGGAACTAATCATAGGATAGCATGCATGTGCATCATCGCATCTAGTTTAGGGTTTGTGCATGATATTGATTGCTGTGAATTTTGTACGCGCGTGAATCCTACATAGCAGAACAAGCTCAGGGAGCTGTCTACGACGAGCTGCAGCAACAAGGTTTTGAGAATCAAGAACAACCGGAACCGCAAGAACAAGGCAAGTGCTCCTTGACCATGTTGATCCTATGTTTTGGGTAAAACTATTTTTTTTGCGAAAAGGTGTGTGTGCTGAGTCAAACATGATGGGAAACCCTTTTATAGGAGTTCACTAGTTTTGGTTAAACCACCCTTGTCACCTGGGAAGTTTTATGAGTCTGGTATGGTTTTTGTTTTATGCTTCGCTGAGTCCATGGGATTGGGAAGCGAGATAGATGTGTCTAGCTAACTGCACTCATAATAATAAGGAGAAACTGATGATAATAATGAACATGGATCGGAGGGAGATCTAGGCAAGACTGGGTTTGTGAATGAGGTAGCATGAGATGGTGGTTTTGCTTGCCATAGATCTAAGTACCGGTTCATGCATGCACATGCCAGGATAACAGTGCCACCACAAGGCCAAGTATGGGTGCGGCTTAGCTGAGTAATTAGGTAAGTTGCTAGAGAGTTATGGACTGTGGAAGGCGCGGGGAATGGGAGTCGAGTGAGGACTGCCCTGGGAACTGCATGGCACAAGAGGGGGCCCATGGGTGGGAGAATTGGAGATTCTAGCCTGCCGGTGAAACCTTAGTGAGTCCATACATCTAGTAACCCCTTTGTAAAGGCTATTTTGTGATCTCTTGACCATACACCAACGGATGTGTACTGGTATAATGGAGGTTCTGCAGTCGCCGACGGGTGACGAAATCACAAACTTGTGGGTAAAGAGGTGCAAACTCTGCAGAGTCTAAAACTATCATGATAGCCGAGCTTACGGTCATGAGCACCTGGCTAAACTGCCATGATTAGATGGGATGGTTACTGGAATGGTTATTGGGAAGGTTCTTGGTTATGGTTTTTGGTTATGGTTTGGTTTGGAATTGTTAAGCCCGGATGATGAAAGGGTTGCATGACTGGTGGGTCATGATATGAGATTGGTCTCGGTGCGAGACGAGGTTGTTTTATGAGGTGAGATGGTAGCGAATACGAGGAGGTATTCGTGAGTATGGGTAAAGGATTGGTTAATGTTTGGATGGAACACGGGAAGTGATGGAGGTATGTTGGTAATTTCATACATGCTGGGACTACATTCATCTAAAGTTAAGTTGCTGTTTTATCACGGTTTTATAAATCTGCTTTTCTGCAAATAAGCCTTTTATACCTACCTTGTTTATGAGCTGCATATCATGTGTTATTCCCGCACTTGCTGAGTACATCATTGTGCTCAAACTTGCATTATTATTTCTTCATCAACAGCAAGAGAAGACTACTATGAAGACCGAGTAGAGCATTATGGCGTGTGATCTGTTCTCAACCTTGCCTGTGGAGGGAATAGAGATGGAGCCACTTCTGCTTAGTTTTGCTTCCGCATTAGTTTTTGCTTCCGCATTTAATAAGAATTCCGCTGGTTAGAAATAAGGACTTCCGCTGTGAGCATGAGTCCAAGACTCATGAGGTGATTGTAATAAACTCTGTTATTCGTGGTAATATATAATGTTGAATTCAGTTTGTGGAACGTATGTGTATATGTGATGAACATCCTGGGCACACATATGCATTAGTTCTCGGTTCCGTGGTTTTCCACAGAATTGAGGGCGTCACAGATTGGTAGCAGAGCCACGGGTTGACAGTAGGTTACACGCCTAAGATAGAAGCCTTAGATTGATATTAGAATGACGGGTTAACAGCAAGTTATACCCCTAAATAGAAGCTACGCGGACCAAAGGAAGCATCTTAGGATGAATAGCTTAGATTGGCCTTGAAACCACCTTGACATAGGAAACCATCCTTGAATAGGAGTTGAGTCGGCCCTTGTGATGATTATTTGCTTAGTGTGAGTGGTGGGACGTCTCAAAAACGTTGTCCATATCCACACATAAGAAGAAGGAGATGTGAGATGTTTCGGCACTTGCTCACATCCTCATAAAGGGCTAATATATATAGTCCAACTCACCTTGATGCATATAGTTGGAAGGACCTACCTAACCTTCTAACCTTCTATCTCACAGATGGTGAGAGGAAACACCAGCCGAAGGAACGTCCAGGAAGATGACCACGAGGAAGTTCCTGCTAACCTTGGAGCTGGCGAAAACAACCTAGAAAGGTTAATGGCCATGCAAAACCAGCTTATGCAAACCATGATCCAAACTTTGGGTCAGTTGCAGGCCAATCAACACCCTGTTCCGGCACCACCGCCACCACCACCGCCGGCTCATAACAGGCTGGGAGAGTTCATGAGGACTCGACCACCCACCTTTGCTCAAGCAAGCGATCCAATGGAGGCCGATGATTGGTTGAAATCCATGGAGAAGAAGCTTGCCATTGTTCAGTGCAACGACCGAGAGAAGGTTCTCTTTGCATCGCACCAACTGGTGGGAGCAGCTGCTGACTGGTGGGATGCCTTGAGCAACGCCCATGCCAACCCGGAGACAATCACTTGGACTGAGTTCAAGGAAAATTTCTGCTCCCACTACATCCCTGTTAGCGTAATGATGCTCAAGAGGCAGGAGTTTGAAGGTCTCCGCCAAGGGCAGAAAATTGTGAACGAATATCTCAACAAGTTCATACAACTGTCCCGACATGCCCCCGAAGATGTCAACTCAGATCAGAGGAAGCAGTACCTGTTCATGAGAGGGTTGAACAATGAGATCCAGGTTCAGCTCCTCAACAATGACTACGTAAGCTTCCAGAAGCTAGTTGATAAGGCTATTGTGGTTGAAAACAAGATCCGAGAGATCGAGCGCGAGTGCAAAAGGAAGATCCCATACCAGCCCCAAGGGAGCAACGTACGAACTAGATACATGCCCCCTGCACCGCAGTATGGATCGACCACTCCTACGTACCACCCTGGTCAGCCACCACAGCAACGGCCCGTTGCACCGGCACCTCGTGTGCCCATGCCTCCTGCGCCCCGGCCTAACAATGGCGCTCCTGTTCAAAACCCCCGCCCCAACGTACCTGATGCCGTAGGCAACAGGGCATGCTTTGCATGCGGGGAAGTAGTCCACTTCGCTAACCAGTGCCTGAAGAGAGGCCCTGGACAGCAAGGTAACGTGCCCAAGCAGAACCAGCGACCAAACGGAGGAGACAACCAAGGGAACCGTGGACCGCAGAACTATGCTCGTGGCCACGTTAACAATGTCACTGCTGAGGAAGCACAACAGGCTGAGGACGTCGCAATTGGTATGTTCCTTGCCAACTCCAACCCAGCCACCATTTTATTTGATTCTGGAGCATCACATTCCTTCATATCATCCGAATATGTTGCCAAACATCATCTACCCGTATCCCACTTAGAATGTGCTATGTTAGTTAATTCTCCCGGAGGAGAAATGAGGACTAGTATAGTATGTCCTAAGGTAAGCCTTAAAATAAAGGGGGTAGATTTCCTTGCCAACCTTATTGTCTTGGACTCCCATGGAATTGACATCATACTCGGAATGGACTGGTTAAGCAAGCACAATGGAGTAATCCAATGCGCTGAGAGAAGCGTGCAGTTGACAAACGAACACGGTATCCGTGTCGAGTTTGAGTCAGCCCCGCAGGCGACCGAACGAGCGGATCTGAACCATGTTGAAGGAGTAGCATTGGACAACATTCCAGTGGTTCAGGAATTTTCGGATGTGTTCCCGGAAGAACTTCCAGGTATGCCACCTGACCGGGGTATTGAGTTTGCCATAGATTTGGTACCTGGAACTGCACCCATAGCTAAGAGACCGTATAGGATGCCCGTCAACGAGTTAGTTGAACTAAAGAAGCAAACTCAAGAACAGTTGGAGAAGGGTTTTATCCGGCCAAGTTCGTCACCATGGGGAGCCCCGGTACTTTTCGTGGACAAGAAGGACGGAACCCAAAGAATGTGCGTGGACTACAGGTCTCTTAACGAAGTAACAATCAAGAATAAATACCCTCTGCCCCGTATAGAGGACCTGTTCGATCAAATGAAAGGAGCCCAAGTGTTCTCCAAGATTGATCTTCAGTCGGGATATTTCCAGCTGAAGATTAAGCCCTCCGATATACCTAAGACAGCCTTTCGGACGCGGCATGGTTCATATGAATATACTGTCATGTCCTTTGGATTAACGAATGCACCCACATACTTCATGTACCTTATGAATAAGGTTTTCATAGAGTACTTGGACAAGTTCATCGTGGTTTTCATCGACGACATTATGGTGTATTCAAAAAGTGAGGAGGAGCATGAAGAACATCTGAGATTGACCTTGCAGAAGTTGCGAGAGCATCAGTTGTATGCCAAGCACAACAAATGTCAATTTTGGCTAAAAGAAATATCCTTCCTAGGCCACATCATCTCCAAGGAAGGGGTATCGGTTGATCCTGGAAAGGTGAGAGATGTTCTGAAGTGGGACCAACCGAAGAGCGTGAGGGATATTCGGAGTTTCCTTGGGATGGCAGGATACTATCGGCGCTTCATTAAAGACTTCTCTAAGATAGCAAAACCTATGACGGAGTTGCTAACGAAGGGAAAAATCTTTCAATGGACACAAGCCTGCCAAGAAAGTTTTGAGGAACTCAAGGAAAGGCTAACCACAGCACCAGTTCGGGTATTGCCAGACGTAAGCAAGAGCTTTGACATATATTGTGACGCATCCAGACAAGGGCTCGGGTGTGTACTCATGCAGGAAGGACAAGTGGTAGCCTATGCCTCACGACAATTAAAGAAGCACGAGCTTAACTATCCTACACATGATTTGGAGTTAGCAGCAGTGGTGCATGCATTGAAGATTTGGAGACATTATATCCTTGGTCATCGATGTGAGATCTATACGGATCATAAAAGCCTCAAGTACATATTTACACAAACGGACTTGAATTTGAGGCAACGTCGATGGTTATAACTTATAAAGGATTATGATGTGGGAATCAACTACCACCCCGGGAAGGCCAATGTGGTCGCTGACGCATTGAGCAGAAAGGGAGCATGCCACCAACTCACGGTTCGGGAGCTACCACCCGAACTACATAAGGAGTTCGAACGGTTACACCTCGGATTCTTGAATAGCATGGAAATGATGGAGATCCACTCCTCATTGGAGCAAGAAATAAGAAATGGACAAGCAACAGACGAGGGGATCAAGGAAAGGATCCGACAAGGGATAGAAAAGGATTTCAAAGAGGATGAAAAGGGTACGCTTTGGCTAGGAAAAAGGATTTGTGTGCCAAACCTAAGACACCTTCGCGACATAATATTGAAGGAGGCACATGATTCACCCTATTCCATACATCCGGGGAGCACCAAAATGTACAAGGACTTGAAAACTTGCTATTGGTGGGATGGTATAAAAAGGGATATAGCCGAATACGTTGCCCTATGCGACACATGACAACGGGTAAAAGCCGAACATCAAAAACCCGCTGGATTGTTGCAACCTTTGAAATTACCTGAATGGAAATGGGAAGACATCAGTATGGACTTCATCGTCGGACTGCCAAGGACTCAGTCAGGATTCGATTCCATCTGGGTCATTGTGGACCGGTTGACAAAAACCACCCATTTTCTTCCGGTAAAGACCAGTTACAACGTTACACAGTTGGCAGAGTTGTACATGGAGCAGATCGTGTGCCGTCATGGAGTTCCGAAGAGGATAGTCTCAGATCGAGGTTCTCAGTTTACCTCTAGATTCTGGAGGAAGCTGCAGAAAGCCGTGGGTACACGACTAGATTTTAGCTCTGCCTATCACCCACAAACAGATGGGCAAACCGAAAGGACGAACCAAATTTTGGAAGACATGTTGAGAGCTTGCGCCTTGAAACGTGGGCGTAGTTGGGATAGGAGTTTACCGTATGCCGAGTTCTCCTATAACAACAGCTATCAAGCTAGCTTGAAGATGTCGCCTTTCGAAGCCTCATATGGTAGACGGTGTAGAACGCCACTGTTCTGGAACGAGACTGGAGAGAACCAGGTGTTTGGACCCGAAGTACTACAAGAGGCTGAAAAGCAAGTCCAAACGATACGGGAGAACTTAAAGGCTGCTCAGTCACGACAGAAAGGCTATGCGGACAACAGGCGTAGGAAGTTGACCTTTGAAGTTGGAGACTTCGTATACCTTAAGGTATCGCCTGTCCGAGGCCAACGACGTTTTAACGTCAAAGGCAAACTAGCGCCTCGCTACATCGGACCATTTAAGATTTTGGACAAGCGAGGAGAAGTAGCCTATCAACTAGAGCTCCCAAACCACCTCTCCGACGTACATGACGTATTTCATGTATCTCAGCTCAAGAAGTGCTTGAGAATACCAGAGGAACAAGTTTCAATGGGAGAACTTAAAATTCAAGAGGACCTGACTTACGCAGAACACCCTACCCGAATCTTGGACGTAAAAGAAAGGGTCACCCGAAACAAAGTGATTCGATGGTGCAAGGTACAATGGAGCCATCACACTGAAGCTGAAGCCACATGGGAGCGGGAAGAGGATATTAAGGCTGAATTCCCCTATCTATTTTCTACTAACGAATCTCGAGGGCGAGATTCAATTTAAGCGGGGTAGATTTGTGACACCCTCATCTCGGGTGTCAGCATATGTTCATGTTTATGAAGAAGAAAAACATTTTTAGAAAAGAGGGAACAGAAACAAGTATCAAAAGGATAGCCAGTAAAGCTCTCTGAGAGCGCCAAAGGCAACTTCCACGACCAGCAGACCACGTGGTGTGTTCGGAACTCATTCCCGAGAGATAGGAAGAGGTCCGACGCTAAACTGGATACGTGGCAGGCTCGGGGGTCACCTCCGCAATTGGAAAGAGGTCCGACCCTGTGGGACACGTACTGCCCACGGAGATAGCCTCTGCGGAAGAAGCAAAGGCATTTTTCATAGGACACGTGTCATCCACGGAGCTAGTCCTCGCGGAAATAAGAGGACCAGTTGCGGGGGATACGCGTCAATCTCGGAGCTCATCTCAGAGAAGTCCGGATCAATCGAACACGTGTCGCCACCGGAGCTTATCTCCGAAGGTCCGTCGCTGCTGGACACGTGTCGACCTCGGGGCATGTCCCTGAGGGAAGGAAAAAGGCGGAAAGACCGGCATCCACACGTGGCGTGCGCGGAGCTCGTCTCCGAAGAAGAGGGAGGTCTCGCTCGTGACACGCGGCACAACCGGAGCTCGTCTCTGTGGGAGAAGAGATACCAGGCTCGGAAGGACACGTGGAGCTTCCGGAGCTCATCATCACGGAGGTAACGAATCTGAAGCGGTTTTTACGCGTAAAGATACCAGTACGCAACGAAAACCGATCCAAACTCCACAGTGTTACCAAAGATAAGACGTCAGGATTCAACAAGATCTGAATAAGACTTTTATTCGGGATCCAATCAGATTAGGACTCTTCTCTTCCCAATTATAAATAGAACCCAAAACCTCTGGCCGAAACCACGAACTTCTCTTTCAACTCCTAAGCCGACGACTTAGCGCTCTAGCCCTAACTCGCCGAGCAAAACATCGACGAAGCGCAACAAGGGAGATCATCGGAGAAGAACCGAGTGGTCTGAGGAGGACCTCAAAGTCAAGAAGAGCGTGAGGTAGGACTTCAATACCACCTTACGACATCATGTTGTTCATCTCTTTGCATCTGTTCTTCGATTCCTTTCGAACAGAAGCCTTTTCGTGGACAGATCACTTGATGATCAATTTGATCTAAAAACAAGATCATCGCCACGACCACCTTTGATCCGAACACCTCTGACCATGCAAGCCATGCAAAAATATGTACAGATCAATCTAATGAAACTAATCATAGGATAGCATGCATGTGCATCATCGCATCTAGTTTAGGGTTTGTGCATGATATTGATTGCTGTGAATTTTGTATGCGCGTGAATCCTACATAGAAGAACAAGCTCAGGGAGCTGTCTACGACGAGCTGCAGCAACAAGGTTTTGAGAATCAAGAACAATCGGAACCGCAAGAACAAGGCAAGTGCTCCTTGACCATGTTGATCCTATGTTTTGGGTAAAACTATTTTTTTTTGCGAAAAGGTGTGTGTGCTGAGTCAAACATGATGGGAAACCCTTTTATAGGAGTTTACTAGTTTTGGTTAAACCACCCTTGTCACCTGGGAAGTTTTATGAGTCGGGTATGGTTTTTGTTTTATGCTTCGCTGAGTCCATGGGATTGGGAAGCGAGATAGATGTGTCTAGCTAACTACACTCATAATAATAAGGAGAAACTGATGATAATAATGAACATGGATCTGAGGGAGATCTAGGCAAGACTGGGTTTGTGAATGAGGTAGCATGAGATGGTGGTTTTGCTTGCCATAGATCTAAGGACCGGTTCATGCATGCACATGCCAGGATAACAGTGCCACCACAAGGCCAAGTATGGGTGCGGCTTAGCTGAGTAATTAGGTAAGTTGCTAGAGTGTTATGGACTGTGGAAGGCGCAGGGAATGGGAGTCGAGTGAGGACTGCCCTGGGAACTGCATGGCACAAGAGGGGGCCCGTGGGTGGGAGAATTGGAGATTCTAGCCTGCCGGTGAAACCTTAGTGAGTCCATACATCTAGTAACCCCTTTGTAAAGGCTATTTTGTGATCTCTTGACCATACACCAACGGATGTGTACTGGTATAATGGAGGTTCTGCAGTCGCCGACAGGTGACGAAATCACAAACTTGTGGGTAAAGAGGTGCAAACTCTGCAGAGTCTAAAACTATCATGATAGCCGAGCTTACGGTCATGAGCACCTGGCTAAACTGCCATGATTAGATGGGATGGCTACTGGAATGGTTATTGGGAAGGTTCTTGGTTATGGTTTTTGGTTATGGTTTGGTTTGGAATTGTTAAGCCTGGATGATGAAAGGGTTGCATGACTGGTGGGTCATGATATGAGATTGGTCTCGGTGCGAGACGAGGTTGTTTTATGAGGTGAGATGGTAGCGAATACGAGGAGGTATTCGTGAGTATGGGTAAAGGATTGGTTAATGTTTGGATGGAACACGGGAAGTGATGGAGGTATCTTGGTAATTTCATACATGCTGGGACTACATTCATCTAAAGTTAAGTTGCTGTTTTATCACGGTTTTATAAATCTGCTTTTCTGCAAATAAGCCTTTTATACCTACCTTGTTTATGAGCTGCATATCATGTGTTATTCCCGCACTTGCTGAGTACATCATTGTGCTCAAACTTGCATTATTATTTCTTCATCAACAGCAAGAGAAGACTACTATGAAGACCGAGTAGAGCATTACGGCGTGTGATCTGTTCTCAACCTTGCCTGTGGAGGGAATAGAGATGGAGCCACTTCTGCTTAGTTTTGCTTCCGCATTAGTTTTTGCTTCCGCATTTAAATAAGAATTCCGCTGCGTAGAAATAAGGACTTCCGCTGTGAGCGTGAGTCCAAGACTCATGAGGTGATTGTAATAAACTCTGTTATTCGTGGTAATATATAATCTGAATTCAGTTTGTGGAACGTATGTGTATGTGTGATGAACATCCTGGGCACACATATGCATTAGTTCTCGGTTCCGTGGTTTTCCACAGAATTGAGGACGTCACAGCTAGACCGGGGGTCAGGAGCCTTGCTTTGCCCAGTCTTGCACCCAAAGCATGCACACTCTGCCCCCCGGCGCTACAGTCTGAGTACCAGGGGGCCGGATGGTTACACCCTGACTAGGACTGGGGCCAGACCTCCGGGACCAAGTACACTGGATTACCCAAGCATCGTATTCCGGCCTGGGACAGTAAGCCAATTGAGACTAAGGGACAGGAAAGGGGGGACCACTGAGCAGTGCCGGACTTCGCCCACACAGCTGGGCCAAGCTCCGATGCCAGCCCTCGCCCTCCTTTCAGAGGCGAGCGCTGATGCCGGACCTAACGCCCTTCGCTGGCCTGAGCTCCGATGACTTCCGGACTCCGCCTCCACAGCCAGGCCGAGCTCCGAGGCCAGCCCTTGCCCCCCTTTCAGAGGCGAGCGCTGATGCCGGACCTCACGGCCTTCGTTGGCCTGAGGTCCGATGACTTCCGGGCTCCGCCTCCACAGCCAGGCCGAGCTCCGAGGCCAGCCCTCGCCCTCCTTTCAGAGGCGAGCGCTGATGCCGGACCTCATGCCCTTTGTTGGCCTGAGCTCCGATGACTTCCGGACTCCGCCCCCACAGCTGGGCCGAGCTCCGAGGCCAGCCCTCGCCCTCCTTTCAGAGGCGAGCACTTATGCCAGACCTCACGCCCTTCGTTGGCCTGAGCTCCGATGACTTCCAGACTCCGCCCCCACAGCTGGGCCGAGCTCCGAGGCCAGCCGTCGCCCTCCTTTCAGAGGCGAGCGCTGATGCCGGACCTCACGCCCTTCGTTGGCCTGAGGTTCGATGACTTCCGGACTCCGGCTCCACAGCCAGGCCGAGCTCCGAGGCCAGCCCTCGCCCACCTTTCAGAGGCGAGCGCTTATGCCGGACCTCACGCCCTTCGTTGGCCTGAGCTCCGATGATTTCCGGACCTCTGCCCCCACAGCTGGGCCGAGCTTCGAGGCCAGCCCTCGCCCTCCTTTCAGAGGAGAGCGCTGATGCCGGACCTCACGCCCTTCGCTGGCCTGAGCTCCGATGACCTCCGGACCTCACGCCCTTCGCCGTCCTGAGCTCCGATGACTTCCGGACCTCCGCCGCCGCAGTTAGGCCGAGCTCCGAGGCCAGCCCTCTCCTTCCTTTCAGTGGCGAGCGCTGATGCCGGGCCTCACGCCCTTCGCTGGCCTGAGCTCCAATGACTTCCGGACCTCCGCCCCCGCAGCTGGGCCGAGCTCCGATACCAGCCCTCGCCCTCCTTTCAGAGGCGAGCCCTGATGCCGGATCTCACGCCCTTCGTGGGCCTGATCTCCAATGACTTCCCGGAGCACCCCTCTTCTCAGAGGCGAGCTCCGAGGCCGGACCTCCCCCTTTTCACAAGGGCAGAGCTCCGATGCCAGGCTTCACCCTCTCCTCAAAGGCTGAACTCCGAAGCCGTCAAGACCCTGCCAGCACAGGGAGTACTCAATACAAGAAAGTGCGCGGGTAGGAGAAGGCCCCACCTCGGGCTCGTTACCTCCCCCGAGGTGAGCCCGGGGGCCACTGTCGGTACCCTCAATACCAGGTACCCCCGTGCACAGCGTAAAACTTCCTAAGGACCTCGCTCCCTCTGCAGGGGCGAGGTTTGAAGGCGCCACATGTCCAGCGGGGCCGGAGCTCCCCTCCCCATGTAGGATAGCTCCGAGCCTGCCACGTGGCCCAGGAGGCCGGACCTCACCCCCTCCGCAAGGGTGAGCTCTGAAGGCGCCACGTGTCCGGCAGGGCCGGGGCTCTCCTCTCCTCTCCGAGCCTGCCGCGTGGCCTGGAACACCGGACCTCGCCCCCTCCGCAGGGGTGAGCTCCGAAGGCTCCACGTGTCCAGCAGAGCCGGAGCCCCCCCTCTCCTCATAGGAGAGCTCCGGGTCCGACACGTGGCCAGCAGAGCAGTGCTGCCGCCCGGCACGGTAGGCAGCAGGAGTAAAGGCGCGCCATGTCTTTACCGTACAAAGCATTCAAGACCCGCGCCTTCCCAAGACACGAAGACGCGGAGCACACCTCTGTCAGGTGCCGTTGCGCCCAGTCGCATCGCAGACTGGCGCGCAGTGTCAGAACCTGCCAGCCAATAAACGCAGCGACAAGACATCCCATGCCGCCCGCGCCGTCATCAACCACTACGACTAGCATGCGGCATGGGCAGGGCTGCAAGACGGAGACTCAGAAGCCTTCACCAGAGACAACTACCGGCATAACTGCAGATACGGTAGATGATAGACAATCTCCCCGGGACCACCTGTCGGGTCCCGGGCCCTTTTGTAAGCCACCCGAGTCTTGGACTATAAAAGGCTCGGGTAGGCGATGATAACAAGGGTTCGCACCTCTGCAACTCATACGCTAGCCATTCACACCCAAGCTGTAACTCAGCCCCAAGCTCAGGACTCCGGTTCTGGGCGGCAAGCAATACAGCGAGCTCCATAGCTCGCCGTGGACGTAGGGTTTTACGCTCCGGCGGCCTGAACCAAGTAAAACTCACCGTGTCAAGCTCTTACTAACTCATCCACACGCGCAAGCTCTCCGCAAGGGACTAGCCCCACCGAAAAAAGAACCTCCGCGGGCTGCCCAGTGCAGGCCCGGGGGAAGTGTCGACCGAACACTTAGACAGCGAGCTTCTGAATCTCACGGCACTCAGCAGCAGTATGGCTGCTGGTGTCGTGCACGGGGCATGGCTTGCCTTGGTCACCATCTGGAGCTGGTGCTGTCGCTGCCTCTTGTCGGGGTGTGGCCCCCGAGCTCCGCTGGGTGCTGCTGCTGCAGCAACGGGAGTTCAGGTCGGTTGGCATCATCTTGCCACCGCCCCGGTTCTTGATCTTCTTGCCACTTCCATGGGAAGCAGCACCAGATCAGCGCTGTCCTCCTGACTCGGAGGCTGGCAGTGAGTGCCAGTTCCGCCCTTCTGCTGCCCTGGTGCACTTGTCTGCCAGGCTAAAGAGCTCTGAGACGTCGCGAACCTCTCTGGTCGCGAGCTTCTCAAGCATCTTCTCGTCCCGTACACCCTGCCAGAACGCCACCACCACAGAAGCATTTTGAATATGCAGGATGGTGTTCCGTACCTGGGAGAACCGCTGGATGAAGGAGCACAGTGTCTCTACAGGTTGTTGCTGGATGGCGTGGAGGTCGAGCTCCGTGCCAGGCCGGGTGTAGGAGCTGCCGAAGTTAGCAATGAACTGCCGGCAGAGCTCTCCGCAGGATGTTATGGAACCCTGGGGGAGATTCATGAGCCAAGACCGGGCTGGGCCGGTCAAGGAAACGGGGAAGTAGTTGGCGATGACAGCCTCGTCCCCTCCTGCAGCAAGGATGGTGGTGGAGTAGATCTGGAGGAACTCCGCCGGGTTGACACTGCCGTCGTACTTCTCGGGCAGGTGCGGCCGGAACTTGCGCGGCCACTTCACGAAGCGAAGGTGTGGCACCAGGTCCGCACACCCTGCTCCTGTTGCTGCAGGAGTTGGTGCCGCGAATGCTTGGTTCGCTGCCGGCACCGTATACCCCGGTATGGGCAAGGCTGCGCCATAGACCGGGGGCACCATCTGCATGGCATATGGCTGGGACATATGCTGAGTGGCGTACGCCTGGGGCAGAGATCGCGTGGCGAACGTCTGCGGCCCAGGCTTGGTTAAGGCGGTCGACATGCTGTCGGCGGCCTCTTGGTTGCGACGCCTTTCTCGTCGTCGCTTGATGACCACTCGGGCATCGTCACCCAAGTGGCGTTGTTCCAGCTCTGACCTTAGGTCCGCCGACAGGAGCCTGGTGGAGCGGGAATCTGCCGTCTGCCCGTCAACCGTTGGCGTGCGCGTCAGCGACACAGCCGGTTCACTGGGACGTCGTCCCCACCGAAGTCGAGGGTTGGCGGCAGCGACGACGAGACGGTCTACGTCGCGAATCCACTGCTGGGTCGCTGACTGAGGCGCGTCACCAGCAGGTGGATTGTGCAGTAGCGCTCGTGCTGCAGCTAGTGCGCTCCCGTGGGAGACACTCAGTGCTGCAGTGGATCTCACGCTCGCTGGAGCCTGTGCTGCCGGAGTCGGCTGTTGGCTTCCAGCTTGCGCCGACACACTCCGTCCTGAGTGTGTCGAGACGTAGTCCCCACTGGTCACCGTCCATCGCGAACATGGGCGGGGAGAGCTTGCCGCTGAATGAAGCTTTGTCATTGTCGGTACCCTCGATATGGGGTACCCCCGCGCACAGGGGAAAATGCCTAAGGATCTCGCCCTTCTCCGCAGGGAGAGCTCCGAAGGCGCCACGCGTCCAGCGGGGCCGGACCTCCCTCTCCTCAGAGGAGAGCTCCGGGCCCACCACGTGGCATACAGAAGCCGGACATCCTCCTCCGCAGGAGAAAGGTCCGAAGACGCCACGCGTCCAGCAGGGGCCGGATCTCCCTCTCCTCAGAGGAGAGCTCTGGGCCCGCCACGTGGCCAGAAGAACGGTGCTGCCTGCCCCCGAGCGGTAGGCAGCGGGCGTAAAGGCGCCCCACACCTTGCCCGTACAAGGTATTCAAGGCCCGCGTCTTCCGAAGACGCGGAAACGCGGAGCACACGTCTGTCAGGTGCCGTTGCGCCCAGTCGCATCACAGACTGGCGCGTGGTGTCAGAACCTGCCAGCCACTAAATGCCGCGACAAGACATCCCATGCCGCCTGCGCCGTCATCAACCACTACGACTAGCATGCGGCATGGGCAGGGCGGCAGGAAGAAGACTCAGAAGCCTTCGACCAGAGACAGCTACCGGCATAACTGCAGATACGGTAGATAATAGACAATCTTCCCGGGACCACGTGTCGGGTCCCGGCTCCCCTTGTAAGCCGCCCGAGTCTTGGACTATAAAAGGCTCGGGTAGGCGTCTGTCGGTACCCTCGATATGGGGTACCCCCGCGCACAGGGTAAAATGCCCAAGGTACTCGCCCTTCTCCGCCGGGAGAGCTCCGAAGGCGCCACGCGTCCGGTGGGGCCGGACCTCCCTCTCCTCAGAGGAGAGCTCCGGGCCCGCCACGTGGCATACAGAAGCCGGACCTCCCCCTCCGTGGGAGAGAGGTCCGAAGACGCCACGCGTCCAGCGGGGCCGGACCTCCCTTTCCGCAGATTAGAGCTCCGGGCCCGCCACGTGGCATACAGAAGCTGGACCTCCCCCTCCGCGGGGAGAGGTCCGGAGGCTCCACGTGCCCCGCAGGCCGGACCCTTCTCGCCTCAGAGAAGGGCTCCGGACCCGCCACGTGGCCAGAAGAACGGTGCTGCCTGCCCCCGAGCGGTAGGCAGCGGGCGTAAAGGCGCCCCACACCTTGCCCGTACAAGGTATTCAAGGCCCACGTCTTCCCAAGACGCGGAAACGCGGAGCACGCGTCTGTCAGGTGCCGTTGCGCCCAGTCGCATCACAGACTGGCACGCGGTGTCAGAACCTGCCAGCCAATAAACGCCACGACAAGACATCCCATGCTGCCTGCGCCGTCATCAACCACTACGACTAGCATGCGGCATGGGCAGGGCTACAAGACGAAGACTTAGAAGCCTTCGGCAGAGACAACTACCGGCATAACTGCAGATACGGTAGATATCAGTCAATCTCCCCGGGACCACCTGTCGGGTCCCGGCCCCCCTTGTAAGCCACCCGAGTCTTGGACTATAAAAGGCTCGGGTAGGCGACGTTAGCAGGGGTTCGGACTCTAGCCATCCGCACCCCTGGGTTCGCATTCTGCAACTCATACGCTAGCCATACACTCTCAAGCTGTAACTCACCCCCGAGCTCAGGCCCCCGGCCCTGAGCAGCAAGCAATACAGCGAGCTCCATAGCTCGCCGTGGACGTAGGGTTTTACGCTCCGGCGGCCTGAACCACATAAAACTTCCCGTGTCAAGCTCTCACTAACTCGTCCATCCGCGCAAGCTCTCCGCTAGGAACTAGCCCCTCCGAAAAAGAACCTCCGCGGGCTGCCCAGTGCAGGCCCGGGGGAAGTGTTGATCGCACACTTCGACATTTGGCGCGCCAGGAAGGGGCTTTTCCCCTAGGGTGACGAGTTTCTGCCGACGAAGATGACCAAGCTCCCTTCGGTGGCAAGCTCACCTCCCCCGCCTCCGCGGCGAGCCGCGGCTAGGGGGGAGTACAGGCCAACACACTCAGGACGGAGTGTGTCAGTACAAGCTGGGAGCCAGCAACCGGCTCTGGCAGCGCCGACCCTGGCAATGCAGGCTCCAACCAGCGTCATATCTCCAGTAGCGCCGGGCGTATCCGGAAGGGGTGCGCTAGCAGCAGCAAGAGCGCTACTGCACAATCCGCCCGCTGGAGACGCGCCTCAGGCAGCGACCCAGCGGTGGATTCTCGAGGTAGACCGTCTTGTCATCGCCGCCGCAAGCCCGCGACTCCGGCGGAGACAACACTCTAACCAGCCGGCTGTGTCGCTGACGCGCACGCCAACGGTTGACGGGCAGACGGCGGGTTCCAGCTCCACCAAGCTTCCGTCGACGGACCTGAGGACAGAGCTGGAACGGTGCCACTTGGGCCAAGATGCCCGAGTGTTCCTCGAGCGATGTCGAGAAAGGCGTCGCACTCAAGAGGCTGGCGACAACATGACGTTGGCCTCGACCCAGCCAGGAGGGCAGACCTTCGCTACGTGAGCTCTGCCCCAGGTGTACGCCGCACAGCATAAGCCACAACCATGTACTCTGCGAGCGGCGTCCCCGGCCTATGGCGCAACCTTGCCCATACCGGGGTACACTGTGTACCTGCACTGGGAGCCAGCAACCGGCTCTGGCAGCGCCGACCCCGGCAATGCAGGCTCCAACTAGTGTCAGGTCTTCAGTAGCGCTGGGCGTACCCGGCGGGGGTGCGCCAGCTGCAGCAAGAGCGCTACTGCACAATCTGCCTGCTGGGGACGCGCCTCAGGCAGCGACCCAGCAGTGGTTCGAGAGATAGACCGTCTCATCGTCGCCGCCGCAAACCCTCGACTTCGGCGGGGACGGCGCTCCGGCCAACCGGCCGTGCCGCTGATGTGCACGCCAATGGTTGGCGAGCAGACGGTGGACTCCAGCTCCACCAGGCTTTCGTCGACGGACCTGGGGGCAGAGCCGGAGCGATGCCACTTGGGCCAAGATGCCCGAGTGTTCTTCGAGCGACGTCGAGAAAGGCGTCGCAACTAAGAGGCTGGCGACAGTATGACGTCGGCCTCGACCCAGCCTGAAGGGCAGATCTTCGCCACGCGAGCTCTGCCCCAGGCATACGCCGCGCAGCATATGCCACAACCATATGCCCCGCAAACGGTGTCCCCGGTCTATGGAGCAGCCTTGCCCATACCGGGGCACACTGTGCCAGCGGCGAACCAAGCGTTCACGGCACCAATACCTGCATTGGGAGCCAGCAACCGGCTCTGGCAGCGCCGACCCCGGCAATGCAGGCTCCGACCAGTGACAGGTCTTCAGTAGCGCTGGGCGTATCCGGTGGGGGTGCGCTAGCCGCAGCAAGAGCGCTGCTACTCAATCCGCCTGCTGGGGACGCGCCTCAGGCAGCGACCCAGCAGCGGATTCGCGAGGTAGACCGTTTCGTCGTCGCCGCCACAAACCCTCAACTTCGGCGGGGACAACGCTCCGGCCAACCTGCTGTGTCGCTGATGCGCACGCCAATGGTTGGTGAGCACACGGCAGATTCCAGCTACACTAGGCTCTGGTTTTGGCCGCACCTGCCCGGAAAGTTCGACAGCAGCGTCAACCCGGCGGAGTTCCTTCAGGTCTACTCCACCGCCGTACTTGCCGCAGGAGGGGATGAGGCCGTCATGGCCAACTACTTCCCCGACGCCTTGACCGGCCCGACCGGGTCTTGGCTCATGAACCTCCCTCGGGGTTCCATAACTTCCTGGGGAGATCTCTGCCGGCAGTTCATCGCTAACTTCGGCAGCTCCTACAACCGTCCCGGCACGGAGCTTGACCTCCAAGCCATCAAGTAACAACCTGGGGAGTCGCTGCGCTCCTTCATCCAGCGGTTCTCCCAGGTACGCAACACCATCCCGCATATTCAAAGTGCTTCTATGGTGGTGGCACTTCGACAGTGTCCGAGACGAGAAGATGCTTGAGAAGCTTGCGACCAAAGAGGTCTGCGATGCCTCTGAGCACTTCAGCCTGGCGGACAAGTGCGCCAGAGCAGCCGGTGGGCGGAGCTGGCACTCACTTCCAGCTTCCGAAGCCGGAAGATAGCCCGAAGACGGCGGAGTTCAAGCTGAGCTCCCGACCACGTCAGACAGCCAAGAGCCAAGCACTGGCTGACTTCGTGGCTGATTGGACGCCAACGAAGGCTGACCCAGGGGGCCGCTAAGACGGTGAACCAAAGTACCGAGCTCCGGTCTTCACCGGGCCTCACTGGACGCTCTTCTTCGACGGCTCCTCACGAAAGCAGGGGGCCGGTGCCGGCGTACTGCTTCTCATGCCATCGGGGGAGCAGTCTGGGTACATGGTGCGTTTCAATTCCAAGGCAACAAACAACTTGGCAGAGTATGAAGCACTCTTTGGCCTAAAAGAAAGTCCTGTCTCTGGGCGCTCGCCAGTTGTTGGCACAGGGCGACTCCCAGCTAGTTATCAAGCAAGTTAAGGGTGAATGCCCTTGCAATGACCCACAGCTAGCTGCTTATCTGCTTCACGTGCAGATGTTGGAGAAAGAATTCCTCGCCTTGGACCTGCGCCATGAACCGTGCGCTGGCACGGCCGCAGCTGACAACTTCTCAATGAAGACCTCCATCGGAGCCCCCGTGCATGAAGGAGTCTTCGAGAGGACGTTGCTGCGGTCCACAGCCCGGCCCGCCGAGCCGGGCGAAGGGGGCTGAACCAGTGCCACGAAGCTAGGCAGTCCCGGCGGCCCTGGATGCCGCCAAAGGATCGTAAGAGTCGCTGAGGACTCCGTGCAACCCAGCGCTCGAGATCCAGAAGCTCAAGTAGTCCCGATGCATGGACCACGGAGGTCCGGGACTCCTTGAAGGACATCCTTCCTGATGAACGTGCATCCGCTGAACGGGTGGTGCGGACGGCTAAGTGCTACGCGCTGGTATCTTTACTGGCGTGGCGCCTCGACATCCTATTGCGGTGCATAACCCAGGAGGAAGGCTGCGACTAGCTCGCAGTAGTCCAAGGAGGCGAGTGCAGGGAACGCTCATCGTCCCGCGCGTTGGTCAGATAAGCCACCTGGCATGGCTCCTACTGACCGAGAGCCACCTGGACGCCGTCAAACTGGTTAGGGATGCAATGCGTGCCAAGTCCAAGACAAGCAGGCCCACACAACCGGTGCAGACGCGCACTCAGAGCCGTCAGGGGATACCGGCTCCTCCATGTCGAGGGCCAGCCGGACATCCCAGGGCCGGGTCACGGAAACTACCCTTCCACATGGTATGCAGGGCCGAAGCCATGCTTCCCCCTGATATAGCCATGGGGTCCCCCCGTGTCCGGCGTACGACGAAGCCACGCATGACCCACTCTGCGTGAAGACAGGCGCTCCGACGCCACCCCAGTAAGTTCACCATGCTTACTTAGGTGTTTATTTAAATTACGCATTAATTTATATGAACGCCTCCCCACGCTCTAGACAGAGTGCGTCCATTGTACACTCGGTTGCTCTTTCCTGCTCTCATGCATAGTCGATATTTGCCGTCCTGCCGAAGGCGGTAGTGCTTGGGGTACCTGCCAGAGGCCCGGTGGCCTTTCGGATCTCCCTCTATAAGGGTATTGCACCACCAGTTGGTCTCCTTCGAGAAAAGACCTACGCTAGAACGGGGGGTCAGGAGCCTTGCTTTGCCCGGTCTTGCACCAAAAGCATGCGCACTCTGCCTCCCGGCGCTACGGTCTGAGTACCAGGGGGCCGGGCGGTTACACCCTGACTGGATTACCCAAGCCCCGTGTTCCGGCCTGGGACAGTAAGCCAAATGAGACTAAGGGATAGGAAAGGGGGGACCACTGAGCAGTTCCGGACCTCCGCCCCCACAGCTGGGCCGAGCTCCGAGGCCAGCCCTTGCCCTCCTTTCAGAGGCGAGCGCTGATGCCGGACCTCATGCCCTTCGCTGGCCTGAGCTCCGATGACTTCCGGACTCCGCCTCCACAGCTGGGCCGAGCTCCGAGGCCAGCCCTCGCCCTCCTTTTAGAGGCGAGCGCTGACGCCGGACCTCACGCCCGTCACTGGCCTGAGCTCCGATGACTTCCGGACTCCGCCTCCACAGCCAGGCCAAGCTCCAAGGCCAGCTCTCGCCCTTCTTTCAGAGGCGAGCGCTGATGCCGGACCTCACGCCCTTCGCTGGCCTGAGCTCCGATGACTTCCGGACTCCGCCTCCACAGCCAGGCCGAGCTCCAAGGCCAGCCCTCGCCCTCCTTTCAGAAGTGAGCACTGATTCCGGACCTCACGCCCTTCGCTGGCCTGAGCTACGATGACTTCCGGACCTCCGCCCCCACAGCCGGGCCGAGCTCCGATGTCAGGCTTCACCCTCTCCTAAGAGGCTGAACATCGAAGCCGTCAAGACCCTGCCAGCACAGGGAGTACTCAGGACAAGAAAGTGCGCGGATCAGAAGAGACGAAGGTCCCACCTCGGGCTCGCTATCTCCCCCGAGATGGGCCCGGGGGCCACTGTCGGTACCCTCGATATGGGGTACCCCCGCGCACAGGGTAAAATGCCTAAGGTACTCGCCCTTCTCCGCCGGGAGAGCTCCGAAGGCGCCACGCGTCCGGCGGGGCCGGACCTCCCTCTCCTCAGAGGAGAGCTCCGGGCCCGCCACGTGGCATACAGAAGCCGGACCTCCCCCTCCGTGGGAGAGAGGTCCGAAGACGCCACGCGTCCAGCGGGGCCGGACCTCCCTCTCCGCAGAGGAAAGCCCCGATATACAAGAGACCTTATCGAATGGACTCCAAGCAGCTAGAAGAGCTCAAGGATCATTTAAGAGAATTGACTGAGAAGGGGTATATTCGCTCTAGTTCCTCACCATGGGGAGCTCCGGTGATATTTGTGCCTAAGAAAGATGGAACCCAAAGGTTATGCGTGGATTACCATGCCTTGAATGAGGTAACCATCAAAAACAAGTACCCATTACCTCGCATTGAAGACTTGTTCGATCAGTTGAGGGGAGCTTGTGTGTTCTCGAAAATTGATCTCAGGTCGGGATACCACCAACTCAAGATAAGGCAATCAGATATTCCCAAGACAGCTTTCGTATCTCGGTACGGACTGTATGAATACACTGTCATGCCTTTTGGGCTAACCAATGCCCCGGCATATTTCATGTACCTCATGAACAAGGTATTCATGGAATATCTGGACAAATTTGTGGTGGTTTTCATAGATGATATTCTCGTCTTCTCCAAAGATGAAGAAGAACATGAGAAACATCTAAGGTTGGTGTTACAGAGGCTGAGAGAACACCAACTATATGCCAAGTTGAGCAAGTGTGAGTTTTGGCTGAAGAGAGTTCCCTTTTTAGGACATATAATCTCGGAGGGAGGAATCTCCGTAGATCCCGCCAAAATCGAGGATATCCAGAAGTGGAAAACCCCCGAAAATGTCGGGGAAGTTCGAAGCTTTTTGGGATTGGCTGGATACTATCGACGGTTTATTGAGGGATTCTCCAAGATCTCGAGACCTCTCACCAAACTGTTGGAAAAGGGAATCACATTCACCTGGACGCCACAGTGCGAGACGAGCTTCCAGGAGCTAAAGAAGAGATTGACAACAGCCCCAGTGCTGGTTATGCCAGATATGCAGAAGAATTTCACGGTGTGCTGCGATGCCTCTGGAAATGGGTTGGGATGTGTTCTCATGCAAGAAGGACATGTCGTGGCATATGCATCCCGGCAGCTTCGGAAGCACGAGAAGAACTATCCTACACATGACCTAGAACTAGCTGCAGTGGTACACGCGTTGGAAATTTGGCGGCACTATTTGATGGGGAAAAGAACAGAGATATATACGGATCATAAGAGTTTGAAGTACATATTCACACAGCCAGATCTCAACCTCAGACAAAGGAGATGGTTAGAGCTAATCAATGACTTTGATATAGGCATCAACTATCATCCCGGGAAAGCAAACGTCGTGGCCGATGCTTTGAGTCGGAAAGTGCAGGTCAATAAGTTGAGCCTGAAGGACATGCCTGCAGAATTGAAGGATGAGGTTATAAGGCTCAATCTATGTCTAGTAAATAGCGGTGAAGCCATCGCCATGGAAGTGGATTCCACAATCGAGCAAGACATACGCGAGGGCCAAAAGAATGATGAGAAGATACAAGAGATCAGACAGCTCATCAAGGAAAATAAAGCTCCTGGTTTTAGAGAGGATGAACAAGGAACGGTGTGGCACGGGAAAAGGATCTGTGTGCCAGAAGTAAAGGAGATCCGTGAATTGATTTTGAAGGAGGCTCACGATTCCGACTATTCCATTCATCCTGGGAGTACTAAGATGTACCAGGACCTCAAGAGTAGGTATTGGTGGTATGGCATGAAGCGAGATGTCGCGGAACATGTTGCCCTATGTGACACATGTCAGTTGGTGAAAGCTGAACATCAACGACCCGCGGGATTATTGCAACCACTCAAAGTGCCTGAATGGAAATGGGAAGAAATCAGCATGGATTTTGTCGTGGGATTGCCTAGGACCCAATCCGGGTATGATTCAATATGGGTCATTATTGATAGGCTAACCAAGGTAGCTCATTTCATTCCTGTGAAAGAAAGCTACAGCGGATCCAAATTGGCAGAACTGTACATGTCAAGGATTGTGTGTTACCATGGAGTGCCAAAGAAGATAGTGTCGGATCGAGGGACACAGTTCACCTCGAGGTTTTGGCAAAAGTTGCATGAAACCATGGGAACCCATCTGAACTTTAGCTCTGCCTATCATCCCCAAACTGACGGGCAGACGGAAAGAACCAATCAGATCCTTGAAGATATGTTAAGGGCATGTGCACTCAAAAACAATAGGAGTTGGGACAAGAACCTACCGTATGCGGAGTTTTCCTATAACAACAGTTATCAAGCTAGTATGAAGATGTCACCGTTTGAAGCTTTGTATGGAAGGAAGTGCAGAACTCCCCTATTTTGGAACCAAACAGGAGAAAGCAAAGTGTTTGGTCCAGAAGTGCTACAAGAAGCCGAGGCGAAGGTGAGGGAGATTCGCAACAACTTGAGGATAGCACAAAAACGCCAGAAGAGTTATGCTGATGTACGAAGAAGAGAACTCGTTATCAGCGTGGGAGACTATGTTTATCTCAAGGTGTCCCCTATCAGAGGACTTCATCGGTTCAAGGTGAAAGGGAAGTTGTCACCTCGATACATCGGACCCTTTCAAGTTTTAGAAAGGAAAGGCGAAGTGGCGTACCAACTAGAGTTACCGGTTCATCTATCGGACGTGCACGATGTATTTCATGTGTCACAACTCAAGAAATGTCTGAGGACGCCTGAAGAGGTGTTACCCATGAATGAAGTGGATGTAGCTGAGGATTTGTCTTATGCCGAGCAACCATACAAGATTTTGGAGACAATAGAACGCCTCACCAGAAATAAAAGAATTCGGATGTGCAAGGTGCAGTGGAAGCATCACTCAGAAGAGGAAGCCACCTGGGAACGGGAAGATGAGCTCAAGGCACAATTTCCGGAATTGTTTTCTTAGAAACACCAATCTCGAGGACGAGATTTCTTTTAAGGGGGGTAGAGCTGTAACACCCCAAATTTTGATTCAAAACCCTAAACCATGTTCAGAGGAGAATTTACAAATTTTTGGACGTATTGCATGTTTTGCAAAAATTCAAATTCAAACTGGAATTCAAATTATACTCAAAACAGAAAAGAAATGGAAAAAGAAAAAGGAAAACGGGAAAAAAAACCGGCCAGTGGGCCGAAACCCGCCAGCCGGCCCAGTCACTCCCGCGCCAGCCCGCCCCCGCGCGCGCCGCGCTGCCTCTCACCGATGGGTGGGACCCACATGTCATCCCTAACCCCGCGACCCCGGACTCTCTCCCGCGCACGCGATCGCAACCGATCGGGAAACCCGTCCCGTTGCCCGAATTCTGGTCCCAGAGGACTTCAACTCGATCACAACAGACCCACCGCCCTCCCCCGGCTATAAAAACCCCCGATCCGATCAGTTTTTCCCACGCGATCGCCGATTTTCACTCCGGTGAGCACCGAGACTTCGCCTGTGAATTCTGGCCGATCTAAGCTCAGAAACTCTGATCTAACTCGCTGGTCTTGATCCACCGCCTCCGGGGAACTTTGCAGGTGCAGAAAACCCGAAGACTTACGGTGTAAACCCAGCGCCGATGAGCTTCGCCGTGGTTTTGCCTCGGACCTCGCCGTCGATCACTTTCCAGGACCCCCGAGCTCGAGAAAACCCCCGAGGTGAGATCCCCGACCTCCCCTCTACCGATCCAAGCCATAAGATCACAGTTCTAGGCAGAATTCTCGAGGATCCGAAACTTTCCGGCGAGATCGCCGCTTCCCGCCGCCGTGCGCCGCCGGCAGCGCCGCCCGCTCTCGATCAGAGCGACGTGGCCGCTTGTGCGCCGTTTATTTTAAATCGCACGGTAGGGTTTAAAACCCCGCGTACCGGTTTGATGTTATAATCTCGGCCGTCGGTTTAAAATCGGACGGTCCACATCAGCCCCGCGTTATAAAGACTGGAAATCTTACGTGCTACCCACTGGGGTTCTCTGGAATTGAGAGCTAGCCCCGGAAACTTCAGATCTAGCCCCTGGAACTTCAGAAAATCATGTAAATTCATTTATAAATCAGTTTTAGCCCCTGGACTTAATAGAAATTAGGAAAAACACCTCCGATAAGTGTAGCTAGACCCCTGGAAATTATGAAAATAATACTATAGACCCTGTAATGGGGAGAATTCATTATTTTAACCCTGTTTAGTATTTAATTTAGAAAATTGAATATGTAACTAGTGTTTAAAAATTAAAAAGGGGGACAAACATAATTGTCAAAATTAATTAAAAACTTTCTCAGTACTTAGGAAACTTTGGAGTGAGATAAAAATATATTTTTGGGCTGAAATAAATCTGTTTCATCTAGTATTCACATTTATTAGTATAGGGATACATTTTTAAGTAAAGAATAGTTATAGAAAAATAGGGAAAATAATTATGAAATAGTTTACATCAGAGGCCAAGGATAAAATATGTTATTAAATCATTTATGACCATAACCTATACTGTTTAGATGATATGTATTACTAATTTCGTAATAAAATACATAATTATGCATAAGAATATAGATCTGAAAATATAGCAACTAGTAAATGATAAATGGAGTTTCTAGAATACAAAGAATTCAGTTTAGGGTTGATAGAAATTATGAAGGCACATATGGAGAAGAAAAATACTTTTCTTACATACTTGGTAGTAAAAAGGTGTAGTAGTTGAATATAAGTAATTTATTGGAAACCCATATAAATAGTATGCAATTATAAATGTGGACACAAAAGTAGGAATCATATATACATGGTTAAAAGTGCATGCAAGCCACAACTTAACACACATAAAGAAACTACAACACATATAATGGTAAAGAACTTTTATAAATATGAATGTGTGGTTTGTATGAAGTAGAAGTGTGAGCTATGTCTTATGATTGTTGTTTTTCTTTTGCTATGTGTGATGGTATGAAGTAGAACCTGTCCAAGAGCAAGTTATTTCTTTCCAAGATCAGGACTACCTATTTCAAGAGCAGCAAGAAGGAGGCAAGTGTCCTTGACCACTTTGATCCTATGCTAGGATGTGTAGATAGAATTATTTTGCATTGTCAAATGAAATATGAAACCCATGCTAGGAAAGTTTCCCTAGAATTGCATTACCTTGTTTCCTTGTAGCTTGGGTTGGGATTTATTTTGTCATGTCATATATTTACATGCATTTGCTTAGCCATGCTTAGAATGGGATATTTGGGAAATGAGATCATCAGTTTATAATACCATACTCTTGAATGAGCTATTGTGAGTTATGTAGAGGTAGGGATCAAGGCAAGTTGGATGTTTTGGTTGTGTGCTGGGTGCACGAGACTTGGGTTTGTGTTTAGTACTTGCCTGGATCCTAAGGACCGGTTCATGGAGCATGTAACCTGGCTTTACAGTGCCAACCACATGCTGAGATGGGGCAGCTTGGCCAATTAATTAGGTGTATCCCCGGCGTAGTATGGGTGTGTTGGATGGTGCGGGGAATAGGTGTCAGCTGGACTACCATATGAACCGCAAGGCTCAAGAGGGGGCCACTGCAGCGGGGTTGGAGCCTCTTGTATGCTGTTAGGGGTGAAACCTCAGTGGGCACACGCTCGTCGGGAATCCCTTTGTAAAGGCTTCGTAGTGATCTCCTGGCTACACACCTGGGAAGTGTGAATGTGGATCGTAGCCACTGGCATAATGGAGGTTCTTTTAGTCCACCCGGCAACGGGGGATGAAATCACTACTTGTGGGTACAGTGGTACAAACTCTGCAGAGTCAAAACTGTCTTGACAGCCGTGCTCACGGTTAAGAGCGGCCTGGACTTATTCATGATTAGAGGAGTAATGGTTTTTGGAAGTTGTGGATGTTAAGCAAGGAGCTTAACATTGGTAATGATGTTATGGTTATTGGATTACAATGATGGGATGGGAGATTGGGACCATTTCACCTGTGTAGTAATGTAGGTGCTTAATAAGCTAAGGTGATAGGTATTAATTGCGTAGTGCTTTAACCATGAGTTCAACCTCTCCTTGTTCTAGCCATGCATGATATAATTTTCCCACACTTGCTGAGTACCATTGGTACTCAACCTTGCATATTTGTTGGTTTATATTGCTGCTCAGGTCAAGATAATGAGGTGGTGTATAATGACCAAGATTTTGGACCCGAGGAAGGCTTTTAGGTTCATGAAGACCCCGGGCAACACCTGTGATGGAGCCCTAAAGAATAATATTCCGCTGCTAGTTTATTTACTTGTGATGAAGCATTAGTGTCCATTGAGACATTTGCGATGTAAGACTTATTTATATTCGACACCTGGCTTGTAATAAATGATGCTTCACTATTTGTCATCACATGTATGAGAAAATGATCCTGGCATACATGTGATATTCACTTGGTTGCTTCTTCGGAAAAACCGGTTGTGACAGCCTTGTGGTGGCACTGTTATCCTGGCATGTGCATGCATGAACCGGTCCTTAGATCTACGGCAAGTAAAACCACCATCTCATGCTACCTCATACACAAACCCAGGCTTGCCTAGATCCCCCTCCGATCCATGTTTATTAGTTTCTCATTATTATTATGAGTGCAGTTAGCTAGGCACATCTATCTCGCTTCCCAATCCCATGGACTCAGCGAAGCATAAAACAAAAACCATACCCGACTCATAAAACTTCCCAGGTGACAAGGATGGTTTAACCAAAACTAGTAAACTCCTATAAATGGGTTTCCCATCATGTTTGACTCAGCACACACACCTTTTTGCAAAACAAAATAGTTTTACCCAAAACATAGGATCAACATGGTCAAGGAGCACTTGCCTTGTTCTTGCGGTTCCGGTTGTTCTTGATTCTCAAAACCTGGTTGCTGTAGTTCGTCGTAGACAGCTTCCTGAACCTGTCCTGCTATTGTAGGATTCACGTGCATACAAGATTCACAGCAATCAATATCATGCACAAAACCCTAAACTAGATGTGATGATGCACATGCATGCTATCCTATGATTAGATTGATCTGTACGTGTTCTTTCATGGCTTGTATGGTCAGAGGTATTCGGATCAAAGGTGGTCGTGGCGATGATCTTGTTTTTAGATCAAACTGATCATCGAGTGATCTCTCCATGAAAAGGCTTCTGTTCGAAAGGAATTGAAGAACAGATGCAAAGAGATGAACAACATGATGTCGTAAGGTGGTATTGAAGTCCTACCTCACGCTCTTCTTGTCTTCGAGGTCTTTCTTAGACCGCTTGGTTCTTCTCTGGTGATATCCCTTGTTGTGCTTCGGCGATGTCTTGCTCGGCGAGTTAGGACTAGAGCGCTAAGTCGTCGGCTCAGGAGTTGAAAGAGAAGTTCGTGGTTTCGGCCAGAGGTTTTGGGTTCTATTTATAATCGGGAAGAGAAGAGTCCTAATCTGATTGGATCCCGAATAAGAGTCTTATTCAGATCTTGTTGGATCCTGACGTCTTATCTTTGGTAACATTGTGGAGTTTGGATCGGTTTCGTTGCGTACTGGTATCTTTACGCGTAAAAACTGCTCCAGACTCGTTACCTCCGTGATGATGAGCTCCGGAAGCCCCATGTGTCCTCCGGGCCTGGTATCTCCCCGTCCACAGAGACGAGCTCCGGTCGTGCCGGGTGTCACGAGCGAGACCTCCCTCTTCTTTGGAGGTGAGCTCCGCGCACGCCACGTGTGGGTGCCGGTCTTTCCGCCTTTCCTTCCCTCAGGGACATGCCCCGAGGTCGACATGTGTCCAGCAGCGACGGACCTCCGGAGATAAGCTCCGGTGGCGACACGTGTTCGATAGATCCGGACTTCTCTGAGATGAGTTCCGAGATTGACGCGTATCCCCCGCAACTGGTCCTCTTATTTCCGCGAGGACTAGCTCCGTGGATGACACGTGTCCTATGAAAAATGCCTTTGCTTCTTCCGCAGAGGCTATCTCCATGGGTAGTACGTATCCCACAGGGTCGGACCTCTTTCCAATTGTGGAGGTGACCCCCGAGCCTGCCACGTATCCAGTTTAGCGTCGGACCTCTCCCTATTTCTCGGGGATGAGTTCCGAACACACCACGTAGTCTGCTGGTCGTGAAAGTTACCTTCGGCGCTCTCGGAGAGCATTATGGGCTATCTTTTTGATACTTGTCTCCGTTCCCTCTTTTCTAAAAATGTTGTTCTTTTCCATAAACATGAACATATGCTGACACCCGAGATGAGGGTGTCACACGCATAGGGCAACGTATTCGGCTATATCCCTCTTCATACCATCCCACCAATAGCAAGTTTTCAAGTCCTTGTACATTTTGGTGCTCCCTGGATGTATGGAATAGGGTGAATCATGTGCCTCTTTCAATATCATGTAGCGAAGGTGTCTTATGTTTGGCACACAAATCCTTTTTCCTAGCCAAAGCGTACCCTTTTCATCCTCCTTGAAATCCTTCTCTATCCCTTGTCGGATTCTTTCCTTGATCTCCTTGATCCCCTCGTCCGTTGCTTGTCCCTTTCTTATTTCATGCTCCAATGAGGAGTGGATCTCCTTTATTTCCATGTTATTCAAGAATCCGAGGTGTAACCGTTCGAACTCCTTACGTAGTTCGCGTGGTAGCTCCCGAACCGTGAGTTGGTGGCATGCTCCCTTTCTGCTCAATGCGTCAGCTACTACATTGGCCTTCCCGGGGTGGTAGTTGATTCCTACATCATAATCCTTGATGAGTTCTAACCATCGACGTTGCCTCAAATTCAAGTCCGTTTGTGTAAATATGTACTTGAGGCTTTTATAATCCGTATAGATCTCACATCGATGACCAAGGATATAATGTCTCCAAATCTTCAATGCATGAACCACTGCTGCTAACTCCAAATCATGTGTAGGATAGTTAAGCTCATGCTTCTTTAATTGTCGTGAGGCATAGGCTACCACTTGTCCTTCCTGCATGAGCACACATCCGAGCCCTTGTCTGGATGCGTCACAATATATGTCAAAGCTCTTGCTTTCGTCTGGCAATACCAGAACTGGTGCTGTGGTTAGCCTTTTCTTGAGTTCCTCAAAACTTTCTTGGCAGGCTTGTGTCCATTGAAAGACTTTTCCCTTCATTAGCAACTCCGTCATAGGTTTTGCTATCTTAGAGAAGTCTTTAATGAAGCGACGATAGTATCCTGCCATCCCAAGGAAACTTCGAATATCCCTCATGCTCTTTGGTTGGTCCAACTTTAGAACATCTCTCACCTTTCCAGGATCAACCGATACCCCTTCCTTGGAGATGATGTGGCCTAGGAAAGATATTTCCTTTAGCCAAAATTGACACTTGTTGAGCTTGGCATACAACTGATGCTCGCGCAACTTCTGCAAGGTCAATCTCACATGTTCTTCATGCTCCTCCTTACTTTTTGAATACACCATAATGTCGTCGATGAAAACCATGACGAACTTGTCCAAGTACTCCATGAAAACCTTGTTCATAAGGTACATGAAGTATGCGGGTGCATTTGTCAATCCAAAAGACATAACGGTATATTCATATGAACCATACCGTGTCCGAAAGGCTGTCCTAGGTATATCGGAGGGCTTAATCTTCAGCTGGAAATATCCCGACCGAAGATCAATCTTGGAGAACACTTGGGCTCCTTTCATTTGATCGAACATGTCCTCTATACGGGGCAGAGGGTATTTATTCTTGATTGTTACCTCGTTGAGAGACCTGTAATCCACGCACATTCTTTGGGTTCCATCCTTCTTGTCCACGAAGAGTACCGGGGCTCCCCACGGTGACGAACTTGGACGGATAAAACCCTTCTCCAACTGTTCTTGAATTTGCTTCTTTAGTTCAACTAACTCATTGACGGGCATCCTATATGGTCTCTTAGCTATGGGTGCAGTTCCAGGTACCAAATCTATGGGAAACTTGATGTCCCGGTCAGGTGGCATACCTGGAAGTTCTTCCGGGAACACATCCAAAAATTCCTGAACCACTGGAATGTTGTCCAATGCTACTCCTTCAACATGGTTCAAATCCGCCCGTTTGGTTGCTTGCTGGGCTGACTCAAACTCGACACAGATACCGTGTTCGTTTGTCAACTGCACGCTTCTCTCAGCGCATTGGATTACTCCATTGTGCTTGCTTAACCAGCCCATTCCGAGTATGATGTCAATTCAGTGGGAGTCCAAGACAATAAGGTTGGCAAGGAAGTCTACCCCCCTTATTTTAAGGCTTACCTTAGGACATACTATACTAGTCCTCATTTCTCCTCCGGGTGAATTAACTAACATAGCACATTCCAAGTGGGATACGGGTAGATGATGTTTGGCAACATATTTGGACCATATGAAGGAATGTGATGCTCCAGAATCAAATAAAATGGTGGCTGGGTTGGAGTTGGCAAGGAACATACCAATTGCAACGTCCTCAGCCTGTTGTGCTTCCTCAGCAGTGACATGGTTAATGTGGCCACGAGCATAGTTCTGCGGTCCACGGTTCCCTTGGTTGTCCCCTCCGTTTGGTCGCTGGTTCTGCTTGGGCACGTTACCTTGCTGTCCAGGGCCTCTCTTCGGGCACTGGTTAGCGAAGTGGCCTACTTCCCCGCATGCAAAGCATGCCCTGTTTCCTACGGCAGCAGGTACGTTGGGACGGGGGTTTTGAACAGGAGTGCCATTGTTAGGCCGGGGCGCAGGAGGCATGGGCACACGAGGTGCCAGTGCAACGAGCCGTCGCTGTGGTGGCTGACCAGGGCGGTACGTAGGAGTGGTCGATCCATACTGCGGTGTAGGGGGCATGTACCTAGGTCGTACGTTGCTTCCTTGGGGCTGGTACGGCATCTTCCTTTTGCACTCGCGCTCGATCTCTCGGATCTTGTTTTCCACCACAATAGCCTTATCAACTAGCTTCTGGAAGCTTACGTAGTCATTGTTGAGGAGCTGAACTTGGATCTCATTGTTCAACCCTCTCATGAACAGGTACTGCTTCCTCTGATCTGAGTTGACATCTTCGGGGGCATACCGGGACAGTTGTATGAACTTGTTGAGATATTTGTTCACACTTTTCTGCCCTTGGCGGAGACCTTCAAACTCCTGCCTCTTGAGCATCATTACGCCAACAGGGATGTAGTGGGAGCGGAAACTTTCCTTGAACTCAGTCCAAGTGATTGTCTCCGGGTTGGCATGGGCGTTGCTCAAGGCATCCCACCAGTCAGCAGCTGCTCCCATCAGTTGGTGCGACGCAAAGAGAACCTTCTCTCGGTCCTTGCACTGTACAATGGCAAGCTTCTTCTCCATGGATTTCAACCAGTCATCGGCCTCCATTGGATCGCTTGCTTGAGCAAAGGTGGGTGGTCGAGTCCTCATGAACTCTCCCAACCTGTTATGAGCCGGCGGTGGTGGTGGCGGTGGTGCCGGAACGGGGTGTTGGTTGGCCTGCAACTGACCCAAAGTTTGGATCATGATTTGCATAAGCTGGTTTTGCATGGCCATCAACCTTTCTAGGTTGTTTTCGCTAGCTCCGGGGTTAGCAGGAACTTCCTCGTGGTCATCTTCCTGGATGTTCCTTCGGCTAGCGTTTCCTCTCACCATCTGTGAGAGAGTAAGAAATAGAATAGAAGGTTAGAAAGTTAGGTAGGTCCTTTCAACTATATGCATCAAGGTGAGTTAGACTATATATATTAGCCCTTATGAGGATGTGAGCAAGTGCCGAAACATCTCACACCTCCTTCTTCTTACGTGTGGATATGGACAACGTTTTTGAGACGTCCCACAACTCACACTAAGCACATATTCACAAATAATCATCACAAGGGCCCACTCAACTCCTATTCAAGGATGGTTTCCTATGTCAAGGTGGTTTTAAAGGCCAATCTAGGCTATTCACCCTAGGGCGCTTCCTTTGGTCAGCGTGGCTTAGCTACCTGTGACTTCTATTTAGGGGTGTAACTTGCTGTTAACCCGTGGCTCTAATATCAATCTAAGGTTTCTATATAGGCGTGTAACCTACTGTCAACCCGCGGCTCTGATACCAATCTGTGACGCCCTCAATTCTGTGGAAAACCACGGAACCGAGAACTAATGCATATGTGTGCCCAGGATGTTCATCACACATACACATACGTTCCACAAACTGAATTCAGATTATATATTACCACGGATAACAGAGTTTATTACAACACCTCATGAGTCTTGGACTCATGCTCACAGCGGAAATCTTAATTCTATGCAGCGGAAGTCCTTATTTAAATGCGGAAGCAAAAACTAATGCGGAAGCAAAACTAAGCAGAAGTGGCTCCATCTCTACTCCCTCCACAGGCAAGGTTGAGAACAGATCACACGCCATAATGCTCTACTCGGTCTTTATAGTAGTCTTATCTTGCTGTTGATGAAGAAATAATAATGCAAGTTTGAGTACAATGATGTACTCAGAAAGTGCGGGAAAACACATGATATGCAGCTCATAAACAAGGTAGGCATAAAAGGTTTATTTGCAGAAAAGCAGTTCTGTAAAAAAAAACCATGATAAAAAACAACTTAAGTTTAAATGTAATCCCAACATGTATTAAATTACCAACATACCTCCATCACTTCCCGTGTTCCATCCGAACATTAACCAATCTTTTATTCATACTCACGAATACCTCCTCGTATTCGCTACCATCTCATCTCATAAAACAACCTCGTCTCGCTCCGAGACCAATCTCATGTCATGACCCATCAGTCATGCAACCATCTCATATCCCGGACTCCACAGTCCCAAACCAAACCATAATCAATAACCATAACCAAGAACCTTCCCAATAAACCATTCCAATAACCATCCCAGTAACCATCCCATCTAATCATGGCAGTTTAGCCAGGTGCTCGTGACCGTAAGCTCGGGTATCATGATAGTTTTTATAACTCTGCAGAGTTTGCACCTCTTTACCTACAAGTTTGTGATTTCGTCACCTATCGGCGACTGCAGAACCTCCATTATACCAGTACACATCCGTCGGTGTATGGTCAAGAGATCACAAAATAGCCTTTACAAAGGGGTTACTAGATGTATGGACTCACTAAGGTTTCACCGGCAGGCTAGAATCTCCAATTCTCCCACCCACAGGCCCCCTCTTGTGCCATGCAGTTCCCAGGGCAGTCCTCACTCGACTCCCATTCACCGCGCCTTCCACAGTCCATAACACTCTAGCAACTTACCTAATTACTCAGCTAAGCCGCACCCATATTTGGCCTTGTGGTGGCACTGTTATCCTGGCATGTGCATGCATGAACCGGTCCTTAGATCTACGGCAAGTAAAACCACATTCTCATGCTACCTCATACACAAACCCAGGCTTGCCTAGATCTCCCTCCGATCCATGTTCATTAACCTCATCAGTTAGTTATTATCAGTACGAGTGCAGTTAGCTAGACACATCTATCTCGCTTCCTGATCCCAGAGACTCAGCGAAGCATAAAGCAAAAACCATACCCGACTCATAAACTTCTCGGGCGACAAGGGTGGTTTAACCAAAACTAGTAAACTCCTATAAAAAGGTTTCCCATCATGTTTGACTCAGCACACACACCTTTTCGCAAAACAAAATAGTTTTACCCAAAACATAGGATCAACATGGTCAAGGAGCACTTGCCTTGTTCTTGCGGTTCCGGTTGTTCTTGATTCTCAAAACTTTGTTGCTGCAGCTCGTCGTAGACAGCTTCCTGAGTTTGTCCTGCTATGTAGGTTTCACGTGCACACAAATTCACAGCAATCAATATCATGCACAAACCCTAAACTAGATGCGATGATGCACATGCATGCTATCCTACGATTAGTTCTATTAGATTGATCTGGTGTTCTTGCATGGCTTGCATGGTCAGAGGTGTTCAGATCAAGGATGAACGTGGCGATGACCTTGTCTTTAGATCAAACTGATCATCGAGTGTTCTGCCCACGAAAAGGCTTCTGTTCGAAAGGAATCGAAGAACAGACACAAAGAGATGAACAACATGATGTCGTAAGGTGGTATTGAAGTCCTACCTCACGTTCTTCTTGTCTTCGGGGTCCTCCTCAGACCGCTTGGTTCTCCTCCGATGATCTCCCTTGTTGTGCTTTCGCCGATGTTTTGCTCGGCGAGTTAGGGCTAGGGCTCTAAGTCGTCGGCTCAGGAGTTGAAAGAGAAGTTCGTGGTTTCGGCTAGAGGTTTTGGGTTCTATTTATAATCGGGAAGAGAAGAGTCCTAATCTGATTGGATCCCGAATAAGAGTCTTATTCAGATCTTTGTTAGATCCTGACGTCTTATCTTTGGTAACATCGTGGAGTTTAGATCGGTTTCCGTTGCGTACTGGTATCTTTACGCGTAAAAACCGCTCCAGACTCGTTACCTCCACGGTGATGAGCTCCGGAAGCTCCACGTGTCCTTCCGAGCCTGGTATCTCTTCTCCCGCAGAAACGAGCTCCGGTTGTGCCGCGTGTCACGAGCGAGACCTCCCTCTTCTTCGTAGGTGAGCTCCACGCACCCCACGTGTTGGCGACGGTCTTCCTCTTCTTCCTCCTCATGAACATGCCCCGAGGTTGACACGTGTCTAGCAACGAAAGACCTCCCGGAGATAAGCACCGGTGGCGACACGTGTTCGATACATCCGGATTCCTCTGAGATGAGCTCCGAGATCGACACGTATCCCGGCGATGGGTCCTCTTATTTCCACGAGGACTAGCTCCGACGGTGACATGTGTCCTACGAGAAATGCCTTTGCTTCTTCCGCAGAGGCTAGCTCCGGGGGCAACACGTGTCCCACAGGGTCGAACCTTTTTCCTTTGTGGCGACGAGCCCCGAACCCACCACGTAGCTCTTTCAGCAGCGGATCTCTATTTACCTCGCAGGGACGAGATCCGAACACGCCACGTGGCCGGTTGGCCGCGGTAGTTGCCTTCGGTGCTCTCTGAGAGCTTTATTGGCTATCCTTTTGGTACATGTCATTGTTCCATCTTTTCTAAAAATGTTTTCTTCTTCCTAACACATGAACATATGCTGCACCCGAGATGAGGGTGTCACACTCTCCCTGCGGAGAAGGGCGAGTTCCTTAGGCATTTTCCCCTGTGCGCAGGGGTACCCCATATCGCGGGTACCGACAGGGGCCATGGGAGCCACCACGGTTCCCAGATGCTGAGGCGCGGAGCCTCCGTCAGTTGAAGACGGCCAGGTAAGAGGCCCGCCCCCGGCAGCTGATCGGTCCCTGCAAGAAAAGAAAGCTCTCAGGCTAAGAGAGGAGACGAGAACGCTGCTCCTACAAGCCAGAAGGAGCAACACTTACTGGGCGACATGAGTGCTCCAACGGGCTTGCAGCACCGGCCTCTGGGCTGTAATTGAACCGCCAGGACCTGAGGTTGGAATGGCCGTGGGACGTGGCGCCTGGACCCCCGGTACACTCCCCGGCGTCGCCCCACCAGCATCCGTCCTAGAAGCCCCTCCGCTTGAGGAAGGATGACGAGGTGCTTGGGTTACTTCGGACTGCCGCTGTCCGGGGAGAGACCCGCTCGGGTGGGACACCCGGGGCCTCTTCGGGTCGCCACCTGATGGACCAGCACCCCCGGGAGATGGGTGCAAGGGTGCTCCGGCACCCTGACTCGGTGCAGGCGGCGCCCTCGGATGAGACCGGGCGCGTTTCTTCTCTGGATGCCCGGGGGCCGGCTCCTTCCCCTTCCCCTTGTCGGCGGCTTGAGTTCCGTCGGCTCTTGGGAAGGGTTGGGCAGCAGTAGACGCCTCGTGCCCTGATCCGGAACGCTCGGTTCCTGGGATCGTAATACCCCGGAAGGCATCCCCGACCTGCCGGACGGCGATCCCGATGTCGTCGAGGTTTGGCATCTTCCGCAGGAGCTCTGACCTCCTCTTTGGCTCCAAGAAGAGGGGGGTGGCAGAGGGCGGAAGGGCGGGGTCGCCACTGGGAATGTAGTCGCCGCTCACCTTGCCCACCATCTCGTACAGCTCCTCGTCGGAAGGGTCAGAGCCGGGGCCCCTCTCCAGCCTGGTACAGTCCTGCTCGCCAGTATAGTACCACGCTGGGCGACTGCGCTGCTGCAAGGGTGCAATACGGCGCGACATGAAGTCCATCAGCACCATCAGGGACGTCAGCCCCTCGTTGGCCAAGAACCGGATCCGCTCCAAGACCGGGGCGTACTCCTGCTCCAGCTCAGGGATCTCCTCCCAGAAGCAACGATCGGTGGTCGGGCTGGCGGTCGGGAGTTGTAGGCGATCATGCTCGTCGGTCTGCTTTACCACCAAGCTCTCCCTCCAGTTTTCCCACCTTGATGTGCTGAAGGGCAGAAAGTATCCAGAGACCTTTGGGTCCTTGCAGCGATGCTGGAAGTAGTATGCCCCCATCTGGGTCTTCGAGCCGCACCAAGTCATCCGCAACACAAAGAAGTAGCGGAAGAGCGTCACAGAAGCGTGCACCCCCACAAACATCTCAAAGAAGTGGACGAAGACAGCGGCCATTGCGAAGGAGTTGGGAGAGAGATGGTGGAGCTGGAGCCCATACGTCTCCAGCAGTGTGACGAAGAAGGAAGAAATTGGCGGGACGAACCCCGCCAGAGCATAAGCAGTGAAGAAGACCATCTCCCCCTTTTCTAGGATAAGGGGGAGAGATCCCCGGCGGAGCCGGCGCTTCTGTTCCTCCGTGCGCCAGCCCAGCACCCTGCGCACTGGCCCAAGCTCGGAGGAACGAACGAGACGCGTCGGGAGCAAGTTGGAAGCCATGGCGAAAGAGAGCACAAGGACAGGAAAGCCGAGGCGCAAGAGTTCAAGGGAAGAACGAGCGCTAGGAAATGCGAAGGGAAGCCGCGATGAGGGTGAGATCCCCTTTTAAAACTTTCCAGGAATGATTCAAGGTGATTCAAAAATCTTCGAATATATCGCATCGGCGACTGCATTGGCTCCGAGACCGGGCGCCGATGACAGGTGGACCCAAGCCGCCCAACTGAAGCGGTGGGTCAAAGAGTCAGTCTCCCTAGAAGACAAGCCGGCAAGGTGCTTCGGCGGTTCCGGAAGAGAGCGCCGCGACGTACAGGAATGGCAGCCTTAGGAACCGCCGCAGTAAAGGCAACCATCAAGTGGGCGCACGCTCCCACGATCCCGCGACTGTTCGTGCTCCGGCAGCGGTCAATGCGGGACTTAGAAAAAGTGCACGGACCAGAAGAGACGGAGGTCCCACCTCGGGCTTGCTATCTCCCCCGAGATGGGCCCGGGGGCCACTGTCGGTACCCGCGATATGGGGTACCCCCGCGCACAGGGAAAAATGCCTAAGGATCTCGCACTTCTCCGCAGGGAGAGCTCCGAAGGCGCCACACGTCCGGCGGGGCCGGACCTCCCTCTCCTCAGAGGAGAGCTCCGGGCTCGCCACGTGGCCTGCAGAAGCTGGACCTCCCCCCTCCGCGGGGGAGAGGTCCGAAAGCGCCACGTGTCCAGCGGCGCCGGACCTCCCTCTTCTCAGAGGAGAGCTCCGGGCTTGCCACGTTGCCGACAGAAGCCGGACCTCCCCCTCCGCGGGGAGAGGTCCGAAGGCTCCACGTTTCCTGCGGGGCCGGACCTCCCTCTCCTCTGAGGAGGGCTCCGGGCCCGCCACGTGTCCAGCAGAAGAGCGCTGCCTGCCCCCGAGCGGTAGGCAGCGGGCGTAAAGACGCACCGTACCTTGCCCGTACAAGGTATTCAAGGCCCGCGCCTTCCCAAGACGCAGAGACGCGGAGCACGCTTCTGTCAGGTGCCGTTGCACCTAGTCGCATCACAGACTGGCGCGCAGTGTCAGAGCCTGCCAGCCAATAAACGCAGCAACAAGACATCCCATGCCGCCCCCGCCATCATCAACCACTACGACTAGCATGCGGCATGGGCAGGGCGGCAAGACGAAGACTTAGAAGCCTTCGCCAGAGACAACTACTGACATAACTGCGGATACGGTAGTCTGCAGACAGTCTCCCTGGGACCACCTGTCGGGTCCCGGGCCCCCCTTGTAAGCCACTCGAGCCTTGGACTATAAAAGGCTCGGGTAGGCAACGTTAGCAGGGATTCGCACTCCCGCAACTCATACGCTAGACATCAGCCATCCCCAAGCTCAGGACTCCGGTTCTGAGCAACGAGCAATACAGTGTGCTCCTCAGCTCACCATGGACGTAGGGTTTTACGCTCCGGCGGCCCGAACCACGTAAAACCCGCCGTGTCAAGCTTTTCCTTAACTCGTCCATACGCTTAAGCTCTCCGCAAGTGACTAGCCCCTCCGAAAAAGAACCTCCGCGGGCTGCCCAGTGCAGGTCCGGGGGAAGTGTCGACCGCACACTTCGACAGGAGGGTAGCGCTCCGGCCCCGCTTGACACGTGGCGCCTTCAAACCTCGCCCCTGCAGAGGGAGCGAGGCCCTTAGGAAGTTTTACACTGTGCGCGGGGGTACCCAGTGTTGAGGGTACCGACAGTGGCCCCCGGGCTCACCTCGGGGGAGGTAACGAGCCTGAGGTGGGGCCTTCTCCTACCCGCGCACTTTCTTGTATTGAGTACTCCCTGTGCTGGCAGGGTTTTGACGACTTCGGAGTTCAGCCTCTGAGGAGAGGGTGAAGCCTGGCATCGGAGCTCTGCATTTGTGAAAGGGGGAGGTCTGGCTTCGGAGCTCGCCTCTGAGAAGAGGGATGGTCCGGGAAGTCATCGGAGCTCAGGCCCACAAAGGGCGTGAGGTCCGGCATCAGGGCTCGCCTCTGAAAGGAGGGCGAGGGCTGGCGTCGGAGCTTGGCCCAGCTGTGGGGGCGGAGGTCTGAAAGTCATCGGAGCTCAGGCCCACGAAGGGCGTGAGGTCCGGCATCAGGGCTCGCCTCTGAAAGGAGGGCGAGGGCTGGCATCGGAGCTCGGCCCAGCTGTGGGGGCGGAGGTCCGGAAGTCATCGGAGCTCAGGCCCACGAAGGGCGTGAGGTCCGGTATCAAGGCTCGCATCTGAAAGGAGGGCGATGGCTGGCATCGGAGCTCGGCCCAGCTGTGGGGGCGGAGGTCCGGAAGTCATCGGAGCTCAGGCCCACGAAGGGCGTGAGGTCCGGCATCAGGGCTCGCCTCTAAAAGGAGGGCGAGGGCTGTCATCGGAGCTCAGCCCAGCTGCGGGGGCGGAGGTCCGGAAGTCATCGGAGCTCAGGCCAGCGAAGGCCGTGAGGTCCGGAGGTCATCGGAGCTCAGGCCAGCGAAGGGCGTGAGGTCCGGAGGTCATCGGAGCTCAGGCCAGCGAAGGGCGTGAGGTCAGGCATCAGCGCTCGCCTCTGAAAGGAAGGAGAGGGCTGGCCTCGGACCTCGGCCCAGCTGTGGGGGGCGGAGGTCTGGAAGTCGTCGGAGCTCAGGCCAGCGAAGGGCGTGAGGTCCGGAAGTCATCGGAGCTCAGGCCAGCGAAGGGTGTGAGGTCCGGAGGTCATCGGAGCTCAGGCCAGCGAAGGGCGTGAGGTCCGGAAGTCATCGGACCTCAGGCCAGCGAAGGGCGTGAGGTCCGGCATCAGCGCTCGCCTCTGAAAGGAGGGCGAGGGCTGGCCTCGCAGCTCGGCCCAGCTGTGGGGGCGGAGGTCCGGAAGTCGTTGGAGCTCAGGCCCACGAAGGGCGTGAGGTCCGGCATCAGGGCTCGCCTCTGAAAGGAGGGCGAGGGCTGTCATCGGAGCTCGGCCCAGCTGCGGGGGCGGAGGTCCGGAAGTCATCGGAGCTTAGGCCAGCGAAGGGCGTGACGTCCGGAGGTCATCGGAGCTCAGGCCAGCGAAGGGCGTGAGGTCCGGAGGTCATCGGAGCTCAGGCCAGCAAAGGGCATGAGGTCCGGCATCAGAGCTCGCCTCTGAAAGGAGGGCGAGGGCTGGCCTCGGACCTCGGCCCAGCTGTGGGGGGCGGAGGTCCGGAAGTCATCGGAGCTCAGGCCAGTGAAGGGCGTGAGGTCCGGAAGTCATCGGAGCTCAGGCCAGCGAAGGGTGTGAGGTCCGGAGGTCATCGGAGCTCAGGCCAGCGAAGGGCGTGAGGTCCGGAAGTCATCGTAGCTCAGGCCAGCGAAGGGCATGAGGTCCGGCATCAGCGCTCGCCTCTGAAAGGAGTGCGAGGGATGGCCTCGGAGCTCGGCAAAGCTGTGGGGGGCAGAGGTCCAGAAGTCATCGGAGCTCAGGCCAGCGAAGGACGTGAGGTCCGGCATCAGCGCTCGCCTCTGAAAGGAGGGCGAGGGCTGGCATCGGAGCTCGGCCCATCTGTGGGGGCGGAGTCCGGTACTGCTCAGAAGTCCTCCCTTTCCTGTCCCTTAGTCTCATTTGGCCTACTGTCCCGGGCCAGAATACAGGCTTGGGTAATCCAGTGCACATGGTCCCGGAGGTCTGGCCCCCAGCCCCATTCAGGGTGTAACCGTCCGGCCCCCTGGTACTCAGACCGTAGCGCTGGGGGGCAGAGTGTGCATGCTTTGGGTGCAGGACCGGGCAAAGCAAGGCTCCTGACCCCCCGGTCTAGTGTAGGTCTTTTCTCGAAGGAGACCAACTGGCGGTACAGTACCCTTACAGGGGGAGGTCCGAAAGGCCCCGGGGCCTCTGGCAGGTACCCCAAGCACTACCACCTTCGGCAGGATGGAAAATATCGACTATGCATGAGCGCAGGAAAGAGGAACCGAGTGTACAATGGATGTACACTGTCTAGAGCGTGGGAAGGTGATCATATAAATTAATACGTAATTTAAATAAACACCTAAGTAAGCATGGTGAACTTACTGGGGTAGCGTCGGAGCGCCATGTCCTCACGCAGAGCGGGTCATGCGTGGCTTCGTCGTACGCTCGGACACGGGGGGACCCCCATGGTGATCTCAGGGGAAAGCATGGCTTTGGCCCCGCATACCATGTAGAAGGGTAGTTCCCATGACCCGGCCCTGGGAAGTCCGGCTGGCCCTCGACATAGAGGAGCCGGTATCCCCTGACGGCTTTGGGTGCGCGTCTGCACCGGTTGTGTGCGTCTGCTTGGCGTGGACCTGGCACGCATTGCATCTCCTAACCGGTTTGACGGTGTCCAGGTGCCTCTCGGTCAGTAGGAGCCATGCCGGGTGGCTTAACTGACCAGCGTGTGGGACGATGAGCGTTCCCAGCACTCGCCTCCGTGGACTACTGCGAGCTAGTCGCAGCCTTCCTCCTGGGTTATGCACCGCAATAGGATGCCGTGGCGCCACGCCAGTAAAGATACCAGCGCGTAGCACTTAGCCATCCGCACAATCCGTTCAGCGAATGCACGTTCATCAGGAAGGATGTCCTTCAAGGAGTCCCGGACCTCCATGGTCCATGCATCAGGACTACTTGAGCTTCTGGATCTTGAGCGCTGGGTTGCACGGAGTCCCCAGTGACGGTTACGATCCTTTGGCGGCGTCCATGGCTGCAGGGCCGCCGGGACCGCCAGCTTCGAAGTGCTGGTCCAGCCCCCACCGAGCCGGGCTGTGGGCCACAGCAACGTCCTCTCGAAGACTCCTTCGCGCACAGGGGCTCCGGTGGAGGCCTTCGTTGAGAGGTCGTCAGCCGCGGCCTTGCCAGCGCGCGGTACATGGTGCAGGTCCAAGGCGAGGAAGTCTTTCTCCAACATCCGCACATGGAGCAGATAAGCAGCTAGCTGTGGGTCTTTGCAGGGGCATTCACCCTTAACTTGCTTGATAACTAGCTGGGAGTCACCCTGCGCCAACAACTGGCGAGCGCCCAGAGACAGGACTGTCTTTTAGGCCAAAGATGAGTGCTTCATACTCAGCCAAGTTGTTGGTTGCCTTGGAATTGAGACGCACTATGTACCCACACTGCTCCCCCGATGGCATGAGAAGCAGTACGCCGGCACCGGCCCCCTGCTTTCGCGAGGAGCCGTCTAAGAAGAGCATCCAGTGAGGCCCGGTGAAGACCGGAGCTCGGTGCTTTGGTTCACCGTCTTCGCGGCCCCCTGGTTCAGCCTTCGTTGGCGTCCACTCAGCCACGAAGTCAGCCAGTGCTTGGCTCTTGACTGTCTGACGTGGTCGGGAGCTCAGCTTGAACTCCGCCGTCTTCGGGCTGTCTTCTGGCTTCAGAAGCCGGCAGTGAGTGCCAATGACGCACTTGTCCGCCAGCCTGAAGAGCCCCGAGATGTCTTGCACCTCCCTGGTGGCCAACTTCTTGAGCATCTTCTTGTCCCCCACACCTTGTCGGAATGCGACCACCGCTGATGCATTTGGGATGTGGGGGATTGTGTTGCGTACCTGGGAGAACCGCTGGAGAAGGAGCGCAGTGATTCCCCAGGTTGTTGTTTGATGGCGTGGAGGTCAAGCCCCATGCCTGGACAGGTGTAGGAACTGCCGAGGTTGGCAATGAACTGCCGGAAGAGCTCTCCCCAGGAAGTTATGGAACCCTGGGGGAAGTTCATGAGCCAAGACCGGGCCTGTCCGTTCAAGGCGACGGGGAAGTAGTTGGCCATGACGACCTCATCCCCTCCTGCGGCAAGTACGGCGGTGGAGTAGATCTGGAGGAACTTCGCCGGGTTGACGCTGCCGTCTTACTTCTCGGGCAGGTGCGGCTGAAACTTGCACGGCCACCTCGCGATGCGAAGGTGGGGCGCCAGGGCCGCACATCCTGCCCCTGTTGCTGCAGGCGTTGGTGCCGCGAACGCTTGGTTCGTTGCTGGCACAGTGTACCCCGGTATGGGCAAGGCTGCGCCATAGACCGGGGGCGCCATTTGCAGGGCATATGGCTATGGCATATGCTGCGTGGTGTACGCCTGGGGCAGAGTTCGCGTAGCGAAAGCCTGCGCCTCAGGCATGGTCGAGGCTGACATCATGGTGTCGCCAGCCTCTTGGTTGCGACGCCTTTCTCGACGTCGCTCGAGGTACACCCGGGCATCCTGGCCCAAGTGGCACCGTTCCAGCTCTGTCCTCAGGTCTGTCGACTGAAGCCTGGTGGAGATGGAATCCGCCGTATGCCCATCAACCGTTGGCGTGCGCGTCAGCGACACAGCCGGTTGGCCGGAGCGTCGTCCCCGCCGAAGTCGAGGGTTTGCGGTGGCGATGACGAGACGGTCTACCTCGCGAATCCACTTCTGGGTCGCTGCCTGAGGCGCGTCCCCAGCAGGCGGATTGCGCAGTAGCGCTCTTGCTGCAGCTAGCGCATCCCCGTGGGGAACACTCAGCGCTGCAGAATATCTCACGCTAGTTGGAGCCTGCATTGCCGGAGTCGGCTGCTGGCTTCCAGCTCGCGCCGACACACTCCATCCTGAGTGCGTCGACACGTATTCCCCGCTAGTCACGGTCCGTCGTGAACGCGGGGGAGGAGAGCTTGCCACTGAAAGTAGCTTCGTCATCTTCATCGGCAGAAACTTGTCGCGCAAGGGAAAAGCCCCCTACCTGGCGCGCCAAATGTTGAAGTGTGTGGTCGACACTTCCCCTGGACCTGCTCTGAGCAGCCCACAGAGGTTCTTTTCCGGAGGGGCTAGTCGCATGCGGAGAGATTAAGCGTAAGGACGAGTGAGGGAGGAGCTTGACACGGCGAGTTTTACGTGGTTCGGGCCGCCGGAGCGTAAAACCCTACGTCCATGGTGAGCAGAGGTGCTCGCTGTATTGCCTGTTTGCTCAGAACCGGAGTCCTGAGCTTGAGGATGAGTTGTGCCTAGGGTGTGAGTTGCTGGAGTGTGAACCCTTGCTAACGTTGCCTACCCGAGCCTTTTATAGTCCAAGGCTCGTGTGGCTTACAAGGGGGGCCCGGGACCCGACAGGTGGTTCCGGGGAGATTTCCTGCCAACTATCGTATCCGCAGTTATGTTGGTTGTTGTCTCTGGCGAAGGCTTCCGAGTCTTCGTCCTGCTTCCCTGCCCATGCCGCATGCTAGTCGTAGTGGTTAATGACGGCGGGGGCAGCAGGGGATGTCTTGTCGCTGTGTTTATTGGCTGGCAGGTTCTGACACTGCGTGCAGTCTGCGATGTGACTGGACGCAACGGCACCTGACAGAGGCGTGCTCCGCGTCTTCGTGTCTTGGAAAGGCATGGGTCTTGAATGCTCTGTACGGTAAAGGCATGGCACACCTTTACTCCTGCTGCCTACCGCGCCGGGCGGCAGCACTGCTCTGCTGGCCACGTGTCGGACCCGGAGCTCTCCTCTGAGGAGAGGGGGAGCTCCGGCTCCGCTGGACACGTGGAGCCTTCGGAGCTCACCCCCGCGGAGGGGGCGAGGTCCGGTCTTCCGGGCCACGTGGCAGGCTCGGAGCTATCCTTTGAGGAGAGGAGAGCCCCGGCCCTGCTGGACACGTGGCGCCTTCGGAGCTTGCCCTTGCGGAGGGGGAGAGGTCTGGCCTCCTAGGCCACGCGGCAGGCCCAGAGCTATCCTCCGAGGGTAGGGGAGCGTTCCGGCCCCGCTGTACACATGGCGCCTTCAAACCTCGCCCCTGCAGAGGGAGCGAGGTCCTTAGGAAGTTTTACGCTGCGCGCGGGGGTACCCGGTTGTCGAAGTGTTCGGTCGACACTTCCCCCGGGCCTGCACTGTGCAGCCCGCGGAGGTTCTTTTTTTGGAGGGGCTAGTTCCTAGCGGAGAGCTTGCGCAGATGGACGAGTTAGCGAGAGCTTGACACGGAGAGTTTTACGTGGTTCAGGCCGCCGGAGCGTAAAACCCTACGTCCACGGCGAGCTATGGAGCTCGCTGTATTGCTTGCTGCTCAGGGCCGGGGGCCTGAGCTTGGGGGTGAGTTACAGCTTGAGAGTGTATGGCTAGCGTATGAGTTGCAAAATGGGAACCCTTGCTGTCGACGCCTACCCGAGCCTTTTATAGTCCAAGACTCGGGCGGCTTACAAGGGGAGCCGGGACCCGACAGGTGGTCCCGGGAAGATTGTCTATTATCTACCGTATCTGTAGTTACGCCGGTAGTTGCCTCTGGTCGAAGGCTTCTGAGTCTTCATCTTGCCGCCCTGCCCATGCCGCACGCTAGTCGTAGTGGTTGATGACGGTGCAGGCGGCATGGGATGTCTTGTCGCAGCGTTTATTAGCTGGCAGGTTCTGACACCGCGCGCCAGTCTGTGATGCGACTGGGCGCAACGGCACCTGACAGACGCGTGCTCCGCGTTTCCGCGTCTTGGGAAGACGCGGGCCTTGAATACCTTGTACGGGCAAGGTGGGGGGCGCCTTTACGCCCGCCGCCTACCGCTCGGGGGCAGGCAGCACCGTTCTCCTGGCCACGTGGCGGGTCCGGAGCTCTTCTCTGAGGAGAGAAGGGTCCGGCCTGCGGGGCACGTGGAGCCTCCGGACCTCTCCCCGCAGAGGGGGAGGTCCGGCTTCTGTATGCCATGTGGCGGGTCCGGAGCTCTCCTCTGCGGAGAGGGAGGTCCGGCCCCGCTGGACGCGTGGCGTCTTCGGACCTCTCTCCCGCGCAGGGGGAGGTCCGGCTTCTGTATGCCATGTGGCGGGCCCAGAGCTCTCCTCTGAGGAGAGGGAGGTCCGTCCCCACCGGACGCGTGGCGCCTTCGGAGCTCTCCCTGCGGAGAAGGGCGAGTACCTTAGGCATTTTACCCTGTGCGCGGGGGTACCCCATATCTCAGGTACCGACAGTGGCCCCCGGGCCTATCTCGGGGGAGATAGCGAGCCCGAGGTGGGACCTCCGTCTCTTCCGATCCGCGCACTTTCTCTAAGTCCCGAATTGACCGCTGCCGGAGCACAAACGGCCACGGGATCGTGAGAGCGTGCGCCCACTTGATGATTGCTTTTACTGCGGAGACGGGAGCCTCGGCCATGTTGGACACACAGGGCTTCCAGAGCTCCTTCACTGCGGGAGGAGGCCCGGTTTCCGCCTGCCACGTGGCGGGCCCGGAGCCCTCCTCAGGGGAGGAGTGAGTTCCAGGCCTGCTGGACACGTAGGGCCCCCAGGCCCCGCCCCTCCTAGTCCTGAGTCGAAGTAGTTGGTAGCTCCTTTCCCCCTACTTCATGCAGTCCCCGTTGCCGGAATCTGGAAGTCCTGCACACAGGTAGAGGAAACGTAATTCTCCTTGGGGGCTCCCCCTCCCTTATCTCAGTCTTATTTGACTTATAGCCCCAACCATACGCTTGGTGCTTGGGGACTTGTAGAGAGGGGGAGCTGAGCACATGGCAACCATGTACTGCAAGGGTGATAAAAACTCAATTCACAATTTAAATGAGTACAAGGAAAGAGCAAAGTAGAGCGGATTTCTTTTCGTACAACCTTCCATAGGAGGAAGGCAGGCTAAACATGGAGGCCACGACCCACCCCATTAAGAGGGGAAGCAAGACTCTACGCGCTTGGAGTCGGAACCAGGCAAAGCTGAACGTAGTCCTGGACCGTCCCCTGGGGTTTAGCTGCTCCGAGCGCTGCTCCTGGACTCTATGGAGTTCATTACGAAAAGAAAGTACTGTCCTATTTTTGCTCTTAGGGGTAGAACTTACGGAGGTGTTCTATATTCCAAGGGTTCGGGAGCAGGTCCCCATCCTCGGTGGAAAGGCGCACGCTCCCGGGGCGGCATACTTTCTCGACTCGGAAGGGGCCTTCCCAACTAGGGGAGAGTTTGTGGGCCCCTTCTCGAGAAAGTATGCGCCGCAACACCAGGTCGCCTTCCTGCAGCTCCCGGGCATGCACAGACCTCTGGTGGTAGCGCCGAAGCGCCTGTCTGTACCGCGCGTTACGGAGTGCCGCATGTAATCGGACCTCGTCGACGAGGTCGATTTCTCCACGCCGGAGGTTGTCCTGCGTGGCTTCGTCGTAAGCCCGGACATGGTGAGACTTCATGGTGATTTCTGGGGGAAGTACAGCTTCAGCCCCGTACACCATGAAGAAGGGTGTCTCCCCGGTGGCCTGGCTCTGGGATGTCCGGTTAGCCCATAGTGTGCTCGGAAGCTCGTCTACCCAATTGGCACCATGTTTCTTCAGGCTGGCGAAGGTGCGAGTCTTGAGGCCCCGGAGAATCTCCGCATTGGCCCTCTCAACTTGCCCATTGCTCCTCGGGTGGGCGACAGAGGCATAGCATACCTGAAAGCCAAGGTCCTCGCAGTAGTCTTGGAATGCTGCGCTGGTGAACTGGGTCCCATTGTCGGTGATGATCCTGTTTGGGACCCCGAACCGGCAGACAATAGACTTGATGAATTTTACTGCGGATTGTTTATTGATGGTGACAACTGGTGTAGCTTCCGGCCATTTGCTGAACTTGTCGATAGCGACATAGAGGTACCGGAACCCCCCGATGGTTCTGGGAAATGGTCCCAGGATGTCCAGCCCCCACACGGCAAATGGCCACGAGGGTGGGATCATCTGTACCGCCTGAGCCGGTGTATGGATCTGCTTGGCGTGGAACTGGCACGCCTTGCAGTTCTCGACCAGCTTGGCGGCATCCTGGAGTGCTGTCGGCCAGTAGAAGCCATGCCGGAAGGCTTTACCGACAAGCGTGCATGAGGAAGAATGACTTCCACATTCGCCTCCATGGATCTCAGCGAGCAAGTCGCAGCCTTCCCCCTGGGTTATACACCGCAATAGGATGTGGTTGGCGCCACGCCGGTAGAGATCCCCCTCCACCAGCGCGTACCTCTTAGCCATGCGCACAATCCGTTCAGCGGCTGTATGTTCATCAGGGAGGATATTGTCCTTCAAGTAGTCCCGGATCTCCGTGATCCATGCATCGGGTCTGACTTGAGCTTCTGGATCTTGAGCGCTGGGTTGCACGGAGTCCCCAGTGACGCTTACGATCCTTGGCGGCGCCCACGGCTGTAGGGCCGCCGGGACCGCCAGCTTCGAGGTGCTGGTCAAGCCCCCTTCGCCCGGCTCGGCGGGCCGGGCTGTGGGCCGCAGCAGCGTCCTCTCGAAGACTCCTTTGGGCGCAGGGGCCCCGGTGGAAGCCTTCGTTGAAAGGTTGTCGGCTGCGGCATTACCGCCGCGCGGTACGTGGTGCAGGTCCAAGGCGAGGAATTCTTTCTCCGTTTAAATTTTCCCGACTTGTTTGTACCATATGTCCAGTAGTCATTCTCCCTTCTTCTTTCTTTTTGTAATCTAGGGACGAGATTCTTTTAAGGGGGGAGGAATGTAACAGCCCTAACTTTGTTAAAGTTTTATTTCAACATATGAAACAAAGTTAAGGCGATAAAAGACTATAATTGTGTCACATGAAATGATGAACACAAATATGGACATGTGAGGGAGTTAAAAATTTTCTCTAGCCCGTGCTCAACACATGTTAACATAGGGGAAAGAATTAGACTCCCAAAAACTCTAACTCATGTGCACCTTCTCTATGAGTAGAGGGGAGGAAATTTAAATGCAATTTGAATCCTTTTAAAAGGATTCCTATTCAGATTGTACAAAGGCCCATATGTGAGAGCATAGATGCATTTCTCATGTATTCAAGAGCCTAAGTTTCAAATTTGGAGAATTTTAGGTTTCATATACTATTTATTCCGAGGATTAAATGAGGGCACGTTCAAATTCAAACTTAAATTTGAATTTTGAACCAAACATACTCAATTTCAAAATCTGATTTCAGATTTGAGTTCCTCATAATTCTTTTGACCTATCCTCCAAATTTGATCAAATTCAGAGCTCGTTTGCTATTTTAAATCGAAATGGGGGAAAAGAGGGAGACTTGTGGCTGTGGACCCCACCGGTCAGTCTCACGAGAGCAGAAACCGACTCAGCTCTGTTCTTCATCGATGGAGAGCTCGAGAGCAGCAGCTCGTGCTGGACACCTCCCACGCCACCTCCTGCTGGGTTGATTTTTGCTCATCCTGATCACCACAGCAAGTGCCACAACCCTCTTTTGCCTCTACCAGCTCGAGCCCAGCTGCTCCCGTGTGTTTGCTCCCGAGAAGAAGAACAGCAGCTCCCCTCTGTTCTCTGATCGCCAGCAACTGAACCCAGCTCCATTTGCTCGAGCTTCCAACAGCAAAAAGATTCACCCTTGAGTGCTCTAGCCGGCTGTCAACTTCCCTCCACCATCCAGAGCTCACAAGCGCCCAGAAACAGAAAAGTTTCTGCTGCTCCCGTGTTGCACGTCGGAGGACCGAAACTGATCACCGTGGCTAGCCCAAACCAGGAGGTATCACGCCCAAGCAAGACACCCCATCTGTGCACCAACAAGTCTAGTTTCTCACCTCCAAAGCTCAGCCCCAGCCATTGATCACAGAGGGAGAATTTCAAGTTTTTCTCCCGGGCGGCAGAAACCGACCTTGAGGTAAGGAATCGTAAAATTCGTCCTCAATTTGTGTTTGTTGGGTCTCAAACTCCACACACAGGTTGTTAACTGCCTAGCACACCTACTCCATCAATTTTAGACCAAGAAATCGAGTGTAGGGTGAGCAGTCCGAGCTCTTTTAGAGGGTATGCCGCTGGACCCTATCGGGTGCACGGTGCCGATAGGTTTAGAGCCATCTCCAGCTGGTTTAGACCTCATGCCGGTCTTCTACATGATCCCCTGGTGCTGTAGAGCCCAAGAACTGACCATTTGGTGGAGAATTCACCATGCAAGACCTCGCCGGAGCTCTAGGGTTTGCTGTGGCCGGTGCGCCCTATTTTCCGGCGAGTTTCAGCCGCCGGGGACCTCACCAACGTGTTCAGCGTGGGGAAATATGGGGGGGGCGGCCAGCAGGGGGTCTGGAGGTGGCTGGGAACTTGTTTTCCGGCGACCTCGCCGGAGTGGGCCGCCACTGCCCTGTTGGGCGCGAGTCTGGAGGTTAGGGATGACAGGTGGGACCCACTGTCAGCATTTAAACATTTTCCAGATTTTCCCACTCTAGTTCAAACTTTGGAGAGCCATAACTTTGTGTAGGAATGTCCAAAAATTGTGAAACAAATTTTGTTGGATTCCTCTCAAAGAGTACTATCCAGGGGTGCAGACCAATGTTTATGAAAATCCCTAAATTTGGCTCATTAATTCATTTAAGAAAAATCTTGTCTGAATTTTTACAGGAGTTCTGCTTATTGGAAAATTCCCAAATTTTGACAGAACATTCTTACAAAATTCCTTGAACGCCAGTACAAATTTCAGAGGCATTGGACCTAATTTGCTTGGTCAAATAATGTGTTCATTCCTTATGTCTCTGAAAAATAGGAAAATAAACAGAGACAATTTCAGCTTTTCCCCAATCCTTGTAAAATCCATATCTCCATGTAGCAAACTCCAAGAATAGTAAAACCAATTCCTATGGACTCAGGACATTTTGTACTTCACAAAAAGTATACTGTGCAGCATAGGAAAGCTTAATATCTAGGGGGTAAAGGCAGATTAGTGAAAACCACATAAGGATTTGTTGTGCTCACATGAAGCCATTTCATGAGCTCAATTTTTGCACACTGCCTGAATACCTTCCATAGAGGCTGTGGTTAAATTCTCAGCTTCATTGGACCTCTGGAACTTGAGCTACAATCTTTTAGGTTTAAGTGTTCATATAATGGACTTAATCACATGGTGATTATTAGTATCTCTTTTCACCCTAGCTTTCATCATCTCTAAGGTTGTAGATCCAACAACAGAAACCCTGCTGTTGTTTATCTCTCTTATGCGTGAGTTAACTTGTACAACAACAGTTTTGAATCATTTTCTAAATTGCTTTTGACTACATGTGCATAAATCATCTTAATAGCTCACGTGACGTCGACGTTCGACGAGGACTCGACTCTACAGCGAGGATCTCCATCTCGGGACGAGTTTGGCGGATTCTCCGGAGGAAGGCTAACTCCTAGCTTCTAACAAAACCGTTGAGCAAGGCAAGCCCCGGTTTGCATATCGTTACCGTTTTAAATTTTGCTTTACTTCACCTCATGTTGATTAGACTTGATAATGTGCATTATGTCTAGGATGATTGAAACCCACTTGCATGACTATTACATCCCTGATTAGAAGGTTTAGTGTAGGCTTTGCCTCGTTGTAGATGCTAGGCTAATGTTGTAGCTAGCTCGGTAGAAGTCGAGTAGTAAAAAGCTACTCGCGAGAAAGTTCGAGTAATGGAGTTACTCGCGAGAGATAAATGATAAGAGCACCCTCATGAATATGAGATGGGGACGGGGATGTTCCTGTAGGATGGAGCGCTCAAGGTTGGTCTCGACCTGCGATGGGTGTGACAATGCTTGAGACCACATTTGGCCTGGACCGGGATGGTAAGGCAAATGTGGATGTTGGTTGTAGCCCCGTCCGTGTCGGTTAAGGACCGTATGTATGCGGCCCTGCTGGACAAGATTGAGCTGTATCGGATATATAGTGGGGTATGGGACCCATGAAACCGATGTAACACGATGGACCATGATATAGAAACTCATCCTTCGCGTGGGAATGGCGTTGAGAAGGCGGGAGGTGTAAATCCTTTAGCGGGCAACTTCGACGTGTCCGCGTAGAGGACCATCCTGCTCGGCGCGAAGCGTTTTTCTATGTCGGGGTGTCGTGTGAAAGGTTGCTGCATACAACGTAAGAAAGAGCTCTTGAGAGAGTCTTTCGAGGCGGGTGTATGTGTCGTGTATTCCGGGTTGTTATTGATTCGAATCACCGTCGCTCGCGGAAGAGGATTGAGCATACTTGCCCACTGCGCCGTGACTTAGTAAAAAGATGAACTAAGTCTCTTAACTTGCTGTTTGTGGATTAATCACTGTATTGGAACCTTGACTGAAGTAGATATAGAGCCAACTAAATTTCATTTCCACCTTAGGCTAGCAACATCGGGATAAGCGTTTCTTGTTTGATTGTGGACTTCCGATGTTGTGAGGCGTGAGGACCACTAAAATGAAGGCTAAAAGAATCTGAATATAAGGATCAAGTTTAGTCAAGCTGCATTTTGCAAATTCCTATGCCTACTGTCTTACTACCCCTGCATGTAGAGTTGCATGTTTAGGATTGACGGGTAAGTCTTGTTGAGCCTTAGTGCTCACGGTTGCTTCTGAGTTGTTTTTGCAGGTAGCAGGATGCCTGCTATGAAGAGGGTTGTTCGGTGAGACGATGAACCTCACGGTTTGTTCAACTCATCAGAAACCTAGCCGCTGCCTTTCTTTGGTGAAGCTAGTAGGAAGCGTTCACGGGCTGAACGACTTCTCTTCGGCGTAGTTAGGGTCGAGAGTGAGTAGTTTGTCCAGCAAATTTTAATTTCCGCTGCGCGTGTACATTATGTTGTAAAAGATCTTATCTTGAAAAAGAAAAGGGTTCTGTTATGTTCTTATCATCTTTTCGTGCATGCTGTTGGGCGCCGCATCGCACGGCACCACCCACTGTGATTCCCGGGCCGGGCGCGTCCCACAGTCCGGCCTGCGGGGCACGTGGAGCCCCGGACCTCTCCCCGCGGAGGGGGAGGTCGGGCTTCTGTATGCCACGTGGCGGGCCCGGAGCTCTCCTCTGCGGAGAGGGAGGTCCGGCCCCGCTGGACGCGTGGCGTCTTCGGACCTCTCTCCCGCGGAGGGGGAGGTCCGGCTTCTGTATGCCACATGGCGGGCCTGGAGCTCTCCTCTGAGGAGAGGGAGGTCCGTCCCCGACGGACGCGTGGCGCCTTCGGAGCTCTCCCTGCGGAGAAGGGCGAGTACCTTAGGCATTTTACCCTGTGCGCGGGGGTACCCCATATCTCAGGTACCGACACCAGTATTGAGGGTACCGACAGGAGCGCTCACTCTGCTAGCCTCGGTATAAACCGACTCAGCGTGGCTAGGCATCCCGTGAGTTTCTGGACTTCTTTGATGCGGGCTGTAGGCCGCATCAGGTCGATTGCCTTGATCTTCTCTGGGTTGGCCTCGATTCCTCGGTGTGAGACCAGGAATCCTAAGAGTTTTCCAGAGGATACGCCAAACAAACACTTGTCGGGGTTCAGCTTGGTGCGCGTGGAGCGCAGTTTGTCAAAGACTAAGGCCAGGTTATCTAACAAGGATGAACTCTACCTGACCTTGACAACAATGTCATCGGCATACACCTCAACTAAGTCTCTTATTAACTCTTCAAAGGTTTTGTGCATTGCACGTACAAAGGTGGGAAGAGCATTCTTTAGGCCATAAGGCATATAGACATAACAATACAGGCCGTCTACTGTGATGAAGGAGGTGTGCTCTTCATCTTCTCTAGACATAGGGATCTGATGGAAACCCGAGTAGGCGTCTAGGAAGCACAGCATATCACAGCCTGATGTCGAGTCTACTATTTGATCTATTCTAGGCAGAGGGAATGGATCTTTGGGACATGCCTTATTGAGACTGGTGTAGTCGATGCACATCCGGAGCTTCCCGCCGGCCTTCGGGACAACAACGGTGTCGAAGTGTTCGGTCGACACTTCTCCCGGGCCTGCACTGGGCAGCCCGCGGAGGTTCTTTTTTCGGTGGGGCTAGTCCCTAGCGGAGAGCTTGCGCAGATGGATGAGTTAGTAAGAGCTTGACACGGCGAGTTTTACGTGGTTCAGGCCGCCGGAGCGTAAAACCCTACGTCCACGGCGAGCTATGGAGCTCGCTGTGTTGCTTGCTGCTCAGGACCGGAGGCCTGAGCTTGGGGTGAGTTACAGTTTGAGAGTGTATGGCTAGCGTATGAGTTGCAAACTGCGAACCCCTGCTATCGACGCCTACCCGAGCCTTTTATAGTCCAAGACTCGGGCGGCTTACAAGGGGAGCCGGGACCCGACAGGCGGTCCTGGGAAGATTGTCTATTATCTACCGTATCTGCAGTTATGCCGGTAGTTGTCTCTGGTCGAAGGCTTCTGAGTCTTCATCTTGCCGCCCTGCCCATGCCGCATGCTAGTCGTAGTGGTTGATGACGGCGCAGGCGGCATGGGATGTCTTGTCGCGGTGTTTATTGGCTGACAGGTTCTAACACCGCGCGCTAGTCTGTGATGCGACTGGGCGCAACGGCACCTGACAGAAGTGTGCTCCGCGTTTCCGCGTCTTGGGAAGACGCGGGCCTTGAATACCTTGTACGGGCAAGGTATGGGGCGTATTTACGCCCGCTGCCTATCGCTCGGGGCAGGCAGCGTCGCTCTGCTGCCACATGGCGGGCCCGGAGCCCTTCTCAGAGAAGAGAAGGGTCAGTCCCGCGGGGCACGTGGAGCCTCCGGACCTCTCCCCGCGGAGGGAGAGGCTCGGCTTCTGTTGGCCATGTGGCGGGACCGGAGCTCTCCTCTGAGGAGAGGGAGGTCTGGCCCCGCTGGACACGCGGCGCCTTCGGACCTCTCTCCCGCGGAGGGGGAGGTCCGGCTTCTGTATGCCACGTGGCGGGCCCGGACCTCTCCTCTGAGGAGAGGGAGGTCCGGCCCCGCCGGACGCATGGCGCCTTCGGAGCTCTCCCTGCGGAGAAGGGCGAGTTCCTTAGGCATTTTACCATGTGCGCGGGGGTACCCCATATCTCAGGTACCGACAGTGGCCCCCGGGCCCATCTCGGGGGAGATAGCGAGCCCGAGGTGGGACCTCCGTCTCTTCCGATCCGCGCACTTCCTCTAAGTCCCGAATTGACCGCTGCCGGAGCACGAACGGCCACGGGATCGTGGGAGCGTGCGCTCAATTGATGGTTGCTTTTACTGCGGCGGTTCCCAAGACTGCCACTTCTGCACGTTGCGGCGCTTTCTTCAGGAACCGCCGAAGTGCCTTGCCGGCTCATCTTCTCAGGAGACTGACTCCTTGACCCCACCGCTTCAGTTAGGCGGCTTGGGCCCACCCGTCATCGGCACTCGGTCTAGGAACCGAAGCGGTTGCCGGTGCAGGGTACTCGAAGAGTTCCGAATCGCTTGGAATTGTACCCGGGAAGTTTTTTAGAGGGGGTCTTACCCACATTGCAGCTTCCCTTCGCACTTCTCTGCGTTTCTCCTCGGACTCTTGTGCTTTTGTTCTCTTGCCTTTGAGTTCTCCCTTGCCATGGCTTCCAACCCGCCGCCAGAGAAGAAGCGCGCTCGATCTCCTCCAGCAGCAGCGTCTGTGCCAAGTCGGGATTCTGGGGTGCCTGACACTCCCTCCGGTGGCGACTCGAAGAGGCCCCGGGTTGATGCGCTGGGGGAAGCTTCTGGGGTGTCCCCTGTTCCGCCAGTCCAAGCGACTGCGGAGCAGCCGTCAGTGACGGTAGCGGGCTCTGGGAGCCCTACCCCGGCTCGGAAGTCGGGGTTCAGAGCCCGCTGGAGTGTCCGTGCTTCCCGTCCTTCCCCGACTTGCGGGGAATCTGTGCCGCTGCGCTCGGAGCCAGGGGCAACTGCCGCGGCCCCCAGGCCAGCGCGAACTTCTCCTGTTCCGGTGTGCCCGGACTCCGCGGCGGCGTCGTCTCTTCCTGCCGAGACGGCCACCGCGGCCCCCATGCCAGCGCAGGTTGACCCTGCACTAGGCGGCCTGGCCTCTTCTCCAGCACCGCCTTCCCCGGCTCGCCCCTCTCCTCAGGTCAAGGAGCCAGAAGCTGAAGAGAGCCCGGCTGGCCTGGCTGCTAGAGCCTCGGAGCCAGCTTCTCCTGATCGGCGTCTCATCTCGGTTGCTGGGGCGTCGGCTCTTCCTGAGGACGAGGCAATGGAGGAGGTCGGGGGGACTGCCCCAGCCTCTGTTGCTCCATTGGCTCTGGCGGATGCCTTCGCGCTTGCCGAGACGAGCGTCCGGCAGGTCTTGGCTGCACTAGGGCGCAAGCAGGAGGAGTATACGGTTGAACGGGACCGCCTCCTCACCTGGGGGAACCTTTTGCGGGAGAGGACCGCGAAGGTTAAGAGTGAGCTTGACTACAGGCGGGAGTTGCTCGACTTCAGGGAAGCGCCCCTCGACCGGATGAAGCGGGCTGTCGACCGCATGGACACCCAATCGCGGCGGATCAACAGGAGACCCTGGAGGCACACGCCCGGGCCGAGGAGAGCCTCTCTGCTTCTGTGGAGATACGGCAGCGGTTGGAGCGCTGTGAACTCGCCGTTGAGGAACGGGAGAGTTGCATGGCAGCTGAGGCAGAGAGGGTCGCCGCGCAGCTGGCTGCGGGCGAGGATGACCTTCGAGCTCGGATGGAGGAGCTGGACATCCTGAAGGCAGACCTCGACTTGAGGTTGGAACAGGTCTCCCATGATCGCCGGGCGGTCTTGGACCGGGAGTTGACCACCAACTTCAAGGCCGCTGAGTTGGAGCGGCTCGCCAAGACTCTCCACCTCCGGGAGAGCTCCCTGGCGGCCAAGGAGAAGGAATTCTCTGAGAGGAACCTGGAGGCTCTGCAGGCGGCCCGTCGCGAGGTGGAGGAGCTTTCGGCCTTGCGGTCCTCCGAGGCTCTTGCGGTCTCGAGCTTCGTGGATCGAGCGGGGTCCACCCTGATCCCTCTTGGCTTCAGTCCGGTGAGGACTGCGGCCCCTGCGTTGCAGGTGATCCCCGCGCTGGAGTCGATCGGCGCCAAGCTGGACAGGCTAGACTCGGTGGTCGCCAGCGAGCTTGAGGCCGAGGGGCGCGGCCTAGCGTTAGAGGTCGCCTCACATGTGTTCGGTCGACACTTCCCCCGGGCCTGCACTGGGCAGCCCACGGAGGTTCTTTTTTCGGTGGGGCTAGTCCCTAGCGGAGAGCTTGCGCAGACGGACGAGTTAGTAAGAGCTTGACACGGCGAGTTTTGCGTGGTTCAGGCCGCCGGAGCGTAAAACCCTACGTCCACGGCGAGCTATGGAGCTCGCTGTATGGCTTGCTGCTCAGGACCGGAGGCCTGAGCTTGGGGGTGAGTTACAGCTTGAGAGTGTATGGCTAGCGTATGAGTTGCAAAGTGCGAACCCCTGCTATCGACGCCTACCCGAGCCTTTTATAGTCCAAGACTCGGGCGGCTTACAAGGGGAGCCGGGACCCGACAGGCGGTCCCGGGAAGATTGTCTATTATCTACCGTATCTGCAGTTATGCCGGTAGTTGTCTCTGGTCGAAGGCTTCTGAGTCTTCATCTTGCCGCCCTGCCCATGCCGCATGCTAGTCGTAGTGGTTGATGACGGCGCAGGCGGCATGGGATGTCTTGTCACGGTGTTTATTGGCTGACAGGTTCTGACACCGCGCGCCAGTGTGTGATGCGACTGGGCGCAACGGCACCTGACAGAAGCGTGCTCCGCGTTTCCGCGTCTTGGGAAGACGCGGGCCTTGAATACCTTGTACGGGCAAGGTATGGGGCGTATTTACGCCCGCTGCCTATCGCTCGGGGCAGGCAGCGTCGCTCTGCTGCCACGTGGCGGGCCCGGAGCCCTTCTCAGAGAAGAGAAGGGTCAGTCCCGCGGGGCACGTGGAGCCTCCGGACCTCTCCCTGCGGAGGGAGAGGCTCGGATTCTGTTGGCCACGTGGCGGGCCCGGAGCTCTCCTCTGAGGAGAGGGAGGTCTGGCCCCGCTGGACACGCGGCGCCATCGGACCTCTCTCCCGCGGAGGGGGAGGTCCGGCTTCTGTATGCCACGTGGCGGGCCCGGAGCTCTCCTCTGAGGAGAGGGAGGTCCGGCCCCGCCGGACGCGTGGCGCCTTCGGAGCTCTCCCTGCGGAGAAGGGCGAGTTCCTTAGGCATTTTACCCTGTGCGCGGGGGTACCCCATATCTCAGGTACCGACAAACGGGGTTCGCTAACCACTGGGGGTGGTGGACTTCCCGTATGAAGCCAGCGTCCAGCAGCTTCTTGATTTCTTCTCGAATGAAGTTTTGCCGCTCGTTGGACTGCTTGCGAGGCTTCTGTTGGACTGGCCTGGCGTCGGGGAAGACCTTCAATTGGTGCTCGATCACCTCCCTAGGGATCCCCGGCATCTGTGATGGCTGCCATGCAAACACGTCGACGTTGTGCCAGAGGAAGGTGACGAGCGCGCCTTCCTATTTGCTATCCAGGCCCCCGGCTACCCGGGTGGTCTGGGAAGCATCGGCGCCGACTTGGACAACCTTCAGGGGGACGTCGCCCTCGTCAAGGGGTTGCACACGGGGTGCTGTGGTAGAGGCATTGTGGCGTGCACTTGGGTGCAGCCGGTCCGGTTCTGCACTGCCAGGGGCTGGTGCTCGAGCTGTTGCAAGTGCCTGGAGCTTTTCCAAGGCTGACACTGCAGCAGTGCGGTCTCCACGAATCCTGAGGACACCTGTTGGTGTAGGCATCTTCAAGACGAGGTAGCCGTAGTGGGCTACTGCCATGAATCGGTACAGGGCTGGCCTGCCGATTATGGCGTTGAAGGGGAGGTCGATCTCCGCAACGTCGAACAGAATGTACTCTGTCCGATATTTGTCCGGTGCCCCAAAGGTCACCGGAAGGCTGATGTTGCCGTAGGGAATGACCTGTCCCGGCCCTACCCCTGAGAATAGGCTCGATGGGGTGAGCTTGGCCATCGGGATCTGCAGCTTCTGTAAAGCTGCGCGGCTGATGAGGTTCAGCCCATCCCCGCCATCTACCAGAACGTGGTACATACTCACGTTGGCGATGGTGGGTGCTACCAAGAGCGGTAGTTGGCCGGCCCCAGCCATGTTCCTGGGGCAGTCGGTGGCATCGATGCTGATGGGGGCTCCCATCCACTTGAGGTTCGGCGAGGCACTTGGGAGGGGAGCCACCGACGCTACCGCTCGGCGCAGGGTCTTAACCGCGCTTCGGGACGAGGGGTCAGCGGACCCACCGTAAATGACATAGAGCGTCTTCCGGCGCTCGTCAACACTGGAGCTGCAGTCCTCATGGTTGCGCACCGCCTTCACGGCGCGCTGAGGCTCCTGGAACTACACTTGGTGGTCGACGTTGTCTGGGGCGTCGACCTTCTACTTGCCCTCCCTTTGATGGAAGGGTGGGGCATCAGTTCGCAGCTGCTTCCCTTTCCGGAAGCGCTCCGCGAGCTTCTAGATCTCGCGGCACTCGGCAGCAGTATGGTAACTGGTGCCATGCACGGGGCATAGCTCGCCTTGGTCACCATCTGGAGCTGGTGACTGTCGCTGCCTTTTATCAGGGCGTGGCCCCGAGCTCCACTGGGTGCCGCTGCTGCAGCAACAGGAGCCGCGGCCGCTGGCTTCATCTTGCCCCCGCCCCGGTTCTTGATCTTCTTGCCGCTTCCATAGGAAGAAGCGCCAGATCCGGGCTGTCCTCCTGACTCGGAGGCTGGCAGAAAGTGCCAGTTCCGCCCTTCTGCTGCTCTGGCGCACTTGTCCGCGAGGCTGAAGAGCTCTGAGACGTCGCGAACCTCTCTGGTCATGAGCTTCTCAAGAATCTTCTCGTCCCAGACACCCTGCCGGAATGCCACCACCACAGAAGCACTTTGGATGTGCGGGGTGGTGTTGCGTACCTGGGAGAACCACTAGATGAAGGAGCGCATCGTCTCTCCAGGTTGTTGCTGGATGGCGTGGAGGTCGAGCTCCGTGCCAGGCCGGGTGTAGGAGCTGCCGAAGTTGGCAGTGAACTGCCGGCAGAGCTCTCCCCAGGAGGTTATGGAACCCTGGGCGAGGTTCATGAGCCAAGACCGGGCTGGGCTGGTCAAGGCGACGGGGAAGTAGTTGGCCATGACAGCCTCATCCCCTCCTGCAGCAAGGATGGCGGTGGAGTAGATATGGAGGAACTCTGCCGGGTTGACGCTGCCGTCGTACTTCTCGGGCAGGTGCGGCTGAAACTTGCGCGGCCACCTCGCGAAGCGAAGGTGCGGCGCCAGGGCTGCACATCCTGCTCCTGTTGCTGCAGGCTTGGTGCCGCGAACGCTTGGTTCGCTGCTGGCACTGTGTACCCCGGTATGGGCAAGGCTGCGCCATAGACCGGGGGCACCACTTGCAGGGCATATGCTGCGTAGCGTATGCCTGGGGCAGAGATCGGGTGGCGAAAGTCTGCGCCTCAGGCAGGGTTGAGGCAGACGTCATGCTGTCGCCAGCCTCTTGGTTGCGATGCCTTTCTCGTCGTCGCTCAATGAACACTCGGGCATCTTTGCCCAAGTGGCATCGCTCCAGCTCCCCCCTCAAGTCCGTCGATGGGAGCCTGGTGGAGCTGGAATCTGCCGTCTGCCCGTCAACCGTTGGCGTGCCCCTCAGCGACACAGCCGGTTGGCCAGGGCGTCGTCCCCACAGAATCCGAGGGTTTGCGGCGGCGACAACGAGACGGTCTACCTCACGAATCCACTACTGGGTCGCTGACTGAGGCGCGTCCCCAGCAGTTGGATTGCGCAGTACCGCTCTTGCTGCAGCTAGCATGCCCCCGTGGGGGACTCTCAGCTCCGCAGAGGATCTCACGCTTGCTGGAGCCTGCGTTGCCGGATTCGGCGCTGCCGGAGTTGGATGCTGGCTTCCAGCTTGCACCGACACACTCCGTCCAGAGTGTGTCGAGACGTACTCCCCGCTAGTCACTGTCCTTCGTGAACGCGGGGGAGGAGAGCTTGCCGCTGAAGGAAGCTTCGTCATCTTCGCTGGCAGAAGCTCGTCACACAAGGGAAAAGCCCCCTACCTGGCGCGCCAAATGTCGAAGTGTGTAGCCGACACTTCCCCCGGGCCTGCACTGGGCAGCCCACGGAGGTTCTTTTTTGGAGGGGCTAGTCACTCGCGGAGAGCTTCAGCGTTAGGGACGATTGAGGGAGAAGCTTGACACGGGGAGTTTTACGTGGTTCAGGCCGCCGGAGCGTAAAACCCTACGTCCACGGTGAGCAGAGGCGCTCGTTGTATTGCTTGCTGCTCAGAACCGGAGTCCTGAGCTTGAGGGTGAGTGATGTCTAGAGTGCGAGTCAACAGAGTTCGAACACTTGCTAACGTTGCCTACCGGAGCCTTTTATAGTCCAAGGCTCGAGCGGCTTCCAAGGTGGGCCCGGGACCCAACAGGTGGTCCCGGGGAGATTTCCTTCCATCTACCCTATCTGCAGTTATGCCGGTAGTTGTCTTTAGCGAAGGCTTCTGAGTCTTCGTTCTGCCGCCCTTCCCATGCCGCAGGCTAGTCGTAGTGGTTGATGATGGCAGGGGCGGCAGGGGATGTCTTGTCGCTGTGTTTATTGGTGGGCAGGCTCTGACACGGCGCGCCAGTCTGCGATGTGACTGGGCACAACGGCACCTGACAGAGGCGTGCTCCGCGTCTCCGCGTCTTGGGAAGGCGCGGGCCTTGAATACCTTGTACGGGCAAGGTATGGCGCGTCTTTACGCCTGCTGCCTACCGCGCGGGGGCAGGCAGCGTTGCTCTGCTGGCCATGTGGCGGCCCCGGAGCTCTCCTCTGAGGAGAGGGAGGTCCGGCCCCGCGGGACACGTGGAGCCTTGGGAGCTCTCCCCGCGGAGGGGGGAGGTCCGGCTTCTGCTGGCCACGTGGCGGGCCCGGAGCTCTCCTCTGAGGAGAGGGAGGTCCAGTCCCGCAGGACACGTGGAGCCTTCGGAGCTCTCCTCACGGAGGGGGGAGGTCCGGCTCAGTTGGCCACGTGGCAGGTCCGGAGCTCTCCTCTGAGGAGAGGGAGGTCCGGTCCCGCTGGACATGTGGCGCCTTCGGAGCTCTCCCTGCTGAGAAGGGCGAGGTCCTTAGGCATTTTCCCCGATGCGCGGGGGTACCCCATATCGAGGGTACCGACAGTATGCAACTATTGAACGTTCAATGTTTAAAGGGTCATACGCAGAGCTCGCCATCGGCGTGCCTCAACGGTCATGAGGCAGTAGGTGGTATCCGTTGGGTTGATAAAATTCCCAACCGTGACGACCCGTTCGCGCTCTACTCTAGTTCCCCATCGTGTGGTGTGAAAACACGACCATGTACCTTGAGACGTTGCTTGACTGAAGGACGATCCGTATGGAAATGATACGGACCGTATGTTTTTACAATGATATGGACCTGCCTGAAATGTTAAACCCTTGCGTGCACGCCGCCGTGATCTCCGGTTGTATGTTGCTAGTGTGTAGCGTCCCCAGGCTGGACGGCTGCACTTTTGTATAGCTAGGCTGAGAGTTTAGCTATGAATAAGACTTCCGGTGTAATTAAGTTTGTGAAATAATTCTGCTGTTTTTATGTAAAATAAAAGTTTGTATGATGTTCTTAATATTTTCTTGTGTGTTGTTGGGTGTCGCATCGCACGGCACCACCCTCTGTGATCCCGGAGTGGGAGGACCACGGGGTGGCTCCCCACAGCGACATGACCCGCTTGGCGGCGGAGCGGGATCTTCGCCGGATCGGGAGATGCTGGGGACGATGCTGCAGAAGCTCTCCTACGACCGGATCTCCGACGACGCTATCACCCCGCAGGTGTAGCTGTCAGCCCGTCTACCTCAACCCGCAGGCTCGGTCGAGGCTGCTGAAGGAACTGCCGACACTGGACGACATCGATGTTGCAGTGCAGCGGGTCGGCAATTCCTCGCAGGGCAAGAGATCCCTGGAGCGGATAGCGCCGGTGAACAGGCGGGGCCTGCGCCTAACTCACTCCCAAACAGAGGGAGGGAGCCGGCTGGTAGATCCGCTCCTGTGGAGCACCCTCGTTTACCGTCCAAGGATGCCCCGGAGTCTAGCAAGGCGCCGAAGAGGAAGCTGGTCTATTCTGAAGGAAGCTCCATCTCGAGCCCCCAGGCGAGGGGTTCCCAGGATTCCCGCAGTCCCCCCCCGGGCTCGGCGACTGGCGCCGCCGGCAGCTCTGGAGCTGCTGCTGCCGGAGCAGCCCCTGCGGCCACAGGAAGGGTGGCTTGCACTGCTGGAGCTTCAAAAAGGGCCCCCGACATGTCGTCGTTGCAAAAGAAGCCCTCGGGCGCATCCCTGGCTCGGAAGCCGTCGTTAGGGAAAGCTCTTGAAGTGGCGTCGGTGGCGACGAGGGTTCCAGCAGTGCCGTCAGCTCCTCAGCCGTCGAGGGCAGCCACAACACAGGGCACATCTACGATGTCGAGGCCCTCAGTAGGGAAGGCTCCTGCTACCCATCTTCGGCGACGAAGACCTCTGGGGTTCCGCTGGCTCCGAACTCAAGGAGGCGACCTCAACTCCGGCGGGGGCGAGTGGCTCGAGTCCTCCGCATAAGAAGCTCCGCGCGGGGTGGAACCTCCATACCTCCGGGTACAGCTCAACCTTTCTGTACAGGTTGTGTACTGAGCCCCTGGATGGCGTAGTTGACTCTTGATGTTTCTTCTTGCAGGGCTACTCAGCAGAGCACCCCTCCCCCTCCTCCTCCTCCTCCTCCTCCTCCTCCTCCTCCTCCTCCTCCTCCTCCTCCTCCTCCTCCTCCTCCTCCTCCTCCTCCTCCTCCTCCTCCACAGCAGCCCGGGAGCCGGCGCGACTGCTGCTGAGTGAGCTGTCAGCTCTCCTCCTCTTCCACCGTAGGATGCCGTGGTGGTGGCCCCATAGGAAGATGGAGGACCGGAGGGTGTCGAGGCAGTCCCTTGCTTGGTGATGCCGAATGTTGTCCCGCTCCCCAGGGTCATGAGAGGAGTCTGCTCTAGCCTGGACCAGATGCAAGACGTGCTCGAGTAGGAGTGGGCCAAGCTGAGGTCTGAGCGGAAGCGCCTCCGGGTCTGGGACGACCTACTAAAGGTGCGGGTCCAGTTTGCCAGGGCAAAGCTGCAGGATCAAGAGGAGCAACTTGAGGCACTAGAGGAGGTCCTCGAGGAGAAGGAGGTTGTCGGTACCCTCGATACGGGGTACCCTCGCGCACAGGGGGAAATGCCTAAGGACCTCGCCCTTCTCCGCAGGGAGAGCTCCAAAGGTGCCACGTGTCCAGCGGGGCCGGACCTCCCTCTCCACAGAGGAGAGCTCCGGACTCACCACGTGGCCAGCAGGGACGGACCTCCCTCTCCTCAGAGGAGAGCTCCGGACTTGCCACGTAGCCAACTGAGCCGGACCTCCCCCTCCGCGGGGAGAGCTCCGAAGGCTCCACGTGTCCCGCGGGGCCGGACCTTCCTTTTCTCAGAGGAGACCTCCGGGCCCGTCACGTGGCCAGCAGAAGCCGGACCTCCCCCCTCCGCGGGGAGAGCTCTGAGGACTCCACGTGTCCCACGGGGCCGGACCTCCCTCTCCTTAGAGGAGAGCTCCGCGCCCTCCACGTGGCCAGCAGGACAACGCTGCCTGCCCCCGCGCGGTAGGCAGCGGGCGTAAAGACGCACCATGCCTTGCCCGTACAAGGTATTCAAGACCCACGCCTTCCCAAGACGCGGAGACGCGGGGCACGCCTCTGTCAGGTGCCGTTGCGCCCAGTCGCATCACGGACTGGCGCGCCGTGTCAGAGCCTGCCCGCCAATAAACACAGCAACAAGACATCCCCTGCCGCCCCTGCCATCATCAACCACTACGACTAGCTTGCGGCATGGGCAGGGCGGCAGAACGAAGACTTGGAAGCCTACGCCAGAGACAACTACCAGCATAACTGCAGATACGGTAGTCGGCAGGCAATCTCCCCGGGACCACCTGTTGGGTCCCGGGCCCCCCTTGTAAGCTACTCGAGCCTTGGACTATAAAAGGCTCGGGTAGGCAACGTTAGCAAGGGTTCGAACCCTGTGAATTCGCACTCTAGACATCACTCACCCTCAAGCTCAGGACTCCGGTTCTGAGCAGCAAGCAATACAGCGAGCACCTCTGCTCACCGTGGACGTAGGGTTTTATGCTCCGGCGGCCTGAACCACGTAAAACTTGCCGTGTCAAGCTTCTCCCTCACTCGTCCCTAACGCTGAAGCTCTCCGCAAGTGTCTAGCCCCTCCGAAAAAGAACCTCCGCAGGCTGCCCAGAGCAGGTCCGGGGGAAGTGTCGACCACACACTTCGACATTTGGCGCGCCAGGTAGGGGGCTTTTCCCTTGCGTGACGATCTTTTGCCGGCGAAGATGACCAAGCTTCCTTCAGCGGCAAGCTCTCCGCCCCCGCGTTCACGGCGGACCGTGACTAGCGGGGACTACGGCTCGACACACTCTGGACGGAGTGTGTCGGCGCAAGCTGGAAGCCAGCAGCCGACCCCGGCAGCGCCGACTCCGGCAACACAGGCTCCAGCGAGCGTGGGATCCTCTGCAGCACTGAGCGTCCCCCACGGGGGCGCGCTAGCTGCAGCAAGAGTGCTACTGCGCAATCCACCTGCTGGGAACGCGCCTCAGTCAGCGACCCAGCAGTGGATTCGTGAGGTAGACCGTCTCGTTGTCGCTGCCGCAAACCCTCGACTTCGGCGAGGACGACGTTCCGGCCAACCGGCTGTGTCGCTGACGCACACGCCAACGGTTGACGGGCAGACGGCAGATTCCAGCTCCACCAGGCTCCCATCGACGGACCTGAGGACAGAGCTGGAACGATGCTACTTGGGAAAAGATGCCCGAGTGTTCCTTGAGCGACGACGAGAAAGGCGTCGCAACCAAGAGGCCGGCAACAGCATGACGTCTGCCTCAACCCTGCCTGAGGCGCAGACTTTCGCCACGCGATCTCTGCCCCAGGCATACGACACGCAGCATATGCCACAGCCATATGCCCTGCAAACGGCGCCCCTGGTCTATGGTGCAGCCTTTCCCATATCGGGGTACACTGTGCCAACAGCGAACCAAGCGTTCGCGGCACCAACGCCTGCGGCAACAGGAGCAGGATGTGCGGCCCTGGCGCCCCACCTTCGCTTCACGAGGTGGCCGCGCAAGTTTCGGCCGCACCTGCCCCAGAAGTACGACGGCAGCGTCAACCCGGCGGAGTTCCTCCAGATCTACTCCACCACCGTCCTTGCTGCAGGAGGGGACGAGGCCGTCATGGCCAACTACTTCCCCGTCGCCTTGACTGGCCCAGCCTGGTCTTGGCTCATGAACCTCCCCCAGGGTTCCATAACCTCCTGGGGAGAGCTCTGCCGGCAGTTCACCGCTGTCGAATTGTGTGGTCGACACTTCCTCCGGACCTGCTCTGGGCAGCCCGCGGAGGTTCTTTTTCGGAGGGGCTAGTCGCTTGCGGAGAACTTCAGCGTAAGGGACGAGTGAGGGAGAAGCTTGACACGGCGAGTTTTACGTGGTTCGGGCCGCCGGAGCGTAAGACCCTACGTCCACGGTGAGCAGAGATGCTCGCTGTATTGCTTGTTGCTCAGAACCAGAGTCCTGAGCTTGAGGGTGAGTTATGTCTAGGGTGCGAGTTGCTGGAGTGCGAACCCTTGCTAACGTTGCCTACCCGAGCCTTTTATAGGTCAAGGCTCGTGTGATTTACAAGGGGGGGGGGGGCCGGGACCCGACAGGTGGTCCCGGGGAGATTGCCTGCCGATTACCGTATTCGTAGTTATGTTGGTAGTTGTCTCTGGCGAAGGCTTCCGAGTCTTCGTTCTGCCGCCCTGCCCATGCCACATGCTAGTCGTAGTGGTTGATGACGGCGGGGGCGGCAGGGGATGTCTTGTCGCTGTGTTTATTGGCTGGTAGGATCTGACATGGTGCGCCAGTCTGTGATGCAACTGGGCGCAACGGCACCTGACAGAGACGTGCTCCGCGTATTCGCATCTTGGGAAGGCGCGGGCCTTGAATACCTCGTAAGGGCAAGGTATGGTGCGTCATTACACCTGCTGCCTACCGCGCGGGGGCAGGCAGCGCTGTCCTGCTGGCCACGTGGCGGTCCCGGAGCTCTCCTCTGAGGAGAGGGAGGTCCGGCCCCGCGGGACACGTGGAGCCTTCAGACATCTCCCCGCGGAGGGGGAGGTCTGGCTTCTGTCGGCCACGTGGCAGGCCCGGGGCTCTCCTCTGAGTAGAGGGAGGTCCGGCCCCGCGAGACACGTGGCACCTTTGGAGCTCTCCCCGTGGAGGGGGGAGGTCCGTCTGCTGCCGGCCATGTGGCGGACCCGGAGCTCTCCTCTGAGGAGAGGGAGGTCCGGCCCCGCTGGACACGTGGCGCCTTCGGAGCTCTCCCTACGGAGAAGGGCGAGATCCTTAGGCATTTTCCCTTGTGCGCGGGGGTACCCCATATCGTGGGTACCGACAGTGGCCCCCGGGCCCATCTCGGGGGAGATAGCGAGCCCGAGGTGGGGCCTCCGTCTCTTCTGTTCCGCACACTTTCTCTAAGTCCCGCATTGACCGCTGTCGGAGCTCGAACAGTCGCGGGATCGTGGGAGCGTGCGTCCACTTGATGGTTGCTTTTACTGCGGCGGTTCCCAAGGCTGCCACTTCTGCATGTTGTGGCGCTTTCTTCGGGAACCGCCGAAGCGCCATGCCGGCTCGTCTTCTTGGGAGACTGACTCCTTGTCCCACCGCTTCAGCTGGACGGCTTGGGGCCACCTGTCATCAGCGCTCGGTCTTGGAGCTGAAGCGGTTGCCCATGCGGTTTATTCGAAGAGTTTCGAACTGCTTCGAATCATTCCTGGAAAGTTTTTATAAGGGGATCTTACCCGCATCGCGGCTTCCCTTCACACTTCCCAGCGCTTGCACTTTCCTTGAACTCTTGCGCCTTTGTCTTCCTGTCCTTGAGCTCTCCCCCGCCATGGCTTCCAACCTGCTCCCGACGCGTCTCGTTCGTTCCGCCGAGCTTGGGCCAGTGCGCAGGCTGCTGGGCTGGCACACGGAGGAACAGAAACACCGGCTCCGCCGGGATCTCTCCCCCTGCTCCTGGAAAAGGGGGAGATGGTCTTCTTTACTGCTTACACCCTGGCGGGGTTCGTCCCGCCAATTTCTTCCTTCTTCGTCACATTGCTGGAGACGTATGGTCTCCAGCTCCACCACCTCTCTCCCAACTCCTTCGCAATGGCCGCAGTCTTCATCCATTTCTGTGAGATGTTTGTGGGGGTGCACGCTTCTGTGACGCTCTTCCGCTACTTCTTCGTGTTGCGGACGACTGGGCGCGGCTCGAAGACCCAGATGGGAGCGTACTATTTCCAGCATTGCTGCAACGACCCAAAGGTCTCTGGGTATCTTCTACCTTTCAGTGCGTCGAGGTGGGAAAACTGGAGGGAGAGCTGGGTGGTCGTGCAGACCGACGAGTACGATCGCCTGCAGCTCCCAACCGCTGGCCCAACCACCGAGCGCCGCTTCTGGGAGGAGGTCCCAGAGTTGGAGCAGGAGTACGCACCAGTCTTGGAGCGGATCCGGTTCCTGGTCAACGAGGGGCTAACATCCCTGATGGTGCTAATGGACTTCATGTCGCGCCGCATTGCGCCCTTGCAACAGCGCAGCCGCCCAGCATGGTACTACACTGGTGAGCAGGACTGTACCAGGTTGGAGAGGGGTCTCGGCTCTGATCCTTCTGATGAGGAGCTGTACGAGATGGTGGGCAAGGTGAGCGGCGACTTCATACCCAGTGGCGACCCCGCCTTCCCGTCCTCTGCCACTCCCCTCTTCTTAGAGCCGCAGAGGAGGTCAGAGCTGCTGCGGAAGATGCCGAACCTCGACGACATCGGGATCGCCATCTGTCAGGTCGGGGATACCTTCCGGGGCATCTCGATCCCGGGAACCGAGCGCTCCGGATCGGAGTGCGAGGCGTCTGTCGCTGCCCAACCCGCCCCAAGGGCCGGCGGAACTCAAGCCGCCGACAAGGGGAAGGGGAAGGAGCCGGCCCCCGGGCAGCCGGAAAAGAAACGTGCCCGGTCTCCTCCGAGGGCGCCACCTGCGCCGACTCAGGGAGCCGGCGCACCCTTGCACCCGTCTCCCGGAGGCGCTGGTCCATCGAGTGGCGACCCGAAGAGACTCCGGGTGTCCCACTCCAGCGGGTCTCTTCCCAGACAGCGGCAGTCCGAAGAACCCCAAGTGCCCCGCCATCCTTCCTCAGACGGAGGGGCTTCTAGGATGGATGCCGGTGGGGCGACGCCGGGGAGTGTGCCGGGGGTCCAGACGCCACAGCCCGCGGCCGTCCCAGCCGCAAGTCCTGGTGGTTCAACTGCGGCCCAGAGGCCAGGGCTGCAAGCCCGTTGGAGCGCTCATGGAGCCCGTTGGAGCTTTCTTTCCCCGCAGGGACCGACCGGCTGCCGGGGGTGGGCCTATCACCCGGCCATCTCCAGTTGGCGGAGGCTCCGTGCCACAGCATCTGGGAACCACGGTGGTTCCAATGGCCCCCAAGTCGGCGGGGACTTCCTTTGTGCCGATGGATTCGCTCTCTGCAGTGGCTGCGGCCGCTGTAAAAGCCCAAGAAAAAGGGACTTGCAAAAACTTTTCTTCACCTCACAACACCACAGTTTTTATTGTGGATATCTTAGGAAAGGTTGTGAAGAGCAAGTAACCTCCATCAAAAGGGTAATTAGAGGGGGAAGCCTTCACTTTCACAAAGTAGGATTTCTACACATGAACATGAGAGGTTGAGCTCACCCTAGAACTGACACGACCCCATTGGTCCTGTCGAGCCAGGATCATGCTGAGGGGTGCTGCGTTGCACAGCACCGGATAACACACGTCAAAGTACAAAGCGGAAGCAGAAATTTTATTACATAAAAAGGTTTATGAACATGTTTACATCAAAATAAGTTCAGTCTACACTCGCGGGCGTAGACTAAGCATCAAGTGCACGTTCAGCCCTCGAACGTGTCCTTGCTAGCACACACGCACACTAACTCTGCGGCGTGCACGACTCCCACTCGACGGGGTTCCCCTCCTGGGGTTCCGTCTCCTCTTCGGGAGTCCCTTCCTCATAGAACCCTGCAAAAGCTTCAAACACAAGCAGTGAGCACGAAGGCTCAGCAAGTCTGACCCGTCTCACCTAAACATGGAACTTCTACATGGGGGTAATGGGTAACATGAGGTAAAAATCAGTTGCAAGGACTCGCCTAATTAGTAGAACCTTACTTTCCAGTTTTAGCAGCAGGTTGTGGAGAACCTTACGCTAAGGCACATGAGAGAGCCGCAATCAAACAAGAAACGCATTTCTCTCATGTACTTTGCCCAAAGTTGAAAAGAACTTTAGTTAGCTCTAAGCTACAGCATATCATTAACAATCAATGTCCAGCTTTCAATCAGCAACATTTTAACATGTGACTAGCCTGTTCTTTCTACGTCACGGTACAGTGAACAAGTGGTACTCACTGACCGCGAGGGATGGTGATTATAATCGATTTACACCTGCAGGGTTACCCGAACAACCTGTCACGTACGCCCGTACTCGATGTTGCCTACAACAACCATCACGGACGCCGTACGCGACTACCTTTCACCCGTTAGCCAAATGTTGAACCGGTCCAATCGTCCCGAGCAAGAGGTCTCTGCACGCGCGTCTCAGTGCCGCCAGCCGATTTACACCTCGAGCTCTCAACCTACCCTCTGAACGACCAGCTATGCCTCAACACCCAGCTACCCGAGTTACATCAGTTTCCCGGATCCCATATAGCCGGTAGGTCTTCGGTACTGTTCTAGCTTGTTCAACAGGCCCGCACAAGGCTCGGTCCTCAATCGACACAAGCGGAGCTACAGCACACAGGCCCCAAAGTCCTGCTGCCCTTACTCTCCGCTTGGTCTCATTTTCTTGCCATGTGTTTCATGTGCTAACACTACCCGAGTCGAGTGCCTCTAGCCTATGCTCGCGAGTAGTTCTAACTACTCGACTTGTACCGAATCCTACACTATCTTAGCATTGCAGTAGCTAACGGAGCTTGTAGTCCTAAACCCAACCCATGGTTCTCTTGGTTATGCAGTGGAGCTTCCAAACAAGACTCTAATGCAAAGAATACATTAAACAAGTATGTGCTCAAAACAATAAAAATTTTATAAAAAGGTTAATGCAAACCGGAGCTTGCCTTGCTGCTCTTGGTCGTAGGCTAGCTGTTCCTCCGGAGTAACGAAGTCTAGGACTTCGGGTTCCTCCTCGACCTTAGCGACTACATGATAGAAACAATACATGTATTAATTTAATGCATTTGTATTAAGTTTGAAGTTGTGAAGTCTATAACCTTTTCTAGACATACCTAATGACTGTGAAACTTTTATTGTGGCTTGGTTACAACCTAAACAGAGAATTGGTCAAGTTTTAGTTGCAGCAAAGCTCACTTGAGCCCTCCACAATTAATTATGTCCTTGACCTTAATTGGAACTCTTAGGGTGTTCTAGGAATTTTCATAAAACAAACTATGACTTTCTGAAAACTAGATTTTCATATGGTTCTAATGGAGTTGGTCTCACTTAATTTGGAAGTTCCTAACTAAAGATATGAGCTAAACAATTTCAGAGAAAATTCTGAAAATGTTTCTGAACATTTTCTATTTTCTCTGGAACAGTTTCACTAATCACACCATTAGGCGGATCAGATGAGCTCAAATGGATCTGAAATTTTTATGGTAGTTCAGGGATATTTTGGTGAACATCCCAGCAAAATTTCAGGATTTTCCTCCAAAGGATTCTCCAGTTAAAATTCCTAATAGTTTAAATTTTGAGGAATTCATTCTGGAAAATTAAGGGTTTTCATGAAGTGAAACTTGATTTGCTGGAAAGTACTCAGAGAGATGAATCCAGCAAAATTTGGTTCACTCAATTTGGAGCTTTCTAGCCAAAGTTATGAGGATTTGAAGTTTGAAGGAAATCTGAAAATCGGGGAAAAGTTTAAACTCACGCGTGGGCCCTGGGGACACGCGTCGCACGCTGAGGCGACAGCACACCGCGGTCCACAAGGATTTTGCGCGCCAGCACACCCGATCCAGGCTGCAGCCGGATCCCGATTCAAAATATCTCCCGCTGACAGCTGGGGTCCACCCCCTTCTTCAACCTCGCGACGCCCGCCCTCCGCCGCCGAGGGACCTCGCCGGAGAGCTCACCGCCGGCTGCTGTACAGCTCCAAACTTCTCGATTCTGGCCGCCCCTGCCTACTTTTACTCGGGGAACAGGATTCTAGGGTCAGCTGCTCATGACAATGACCGGAGCATGGTTGGCGACGAGCCGCCACCTCGGAACAACTTCGACCATGTCGGCTGACCCCTCTAGCACCTCAGCTACTTGGGAAATCGGTCGGGGAGCATCAGTGGACCTCAGAGAAGGTCGACATGAGCTCGAGGCAGCTCGGGAAAGGCCCGAAATAGGTCCTCACCGTGCGCCCGATGCCGCCCATTCATTCCGCCATTGGTAGACCTCAAATTACGCCGGGTACAGAGGTTCTCCGGCCCAGAGTTGTGAAGGCAACTTGTACGTTACCGTTTCTAGCTCGTGTGAGAGCGGCTTGAGGCCCTCTAATCCTTTCTAGAGCACGAATTAAACAGAATCGTACCCGAAGGTCATTCTTCACACAGAAAGGGGAAAAGTAGAAATTCGCCGCCGGTGAGCAATCACTCGAGCTGTGGCTCGGGTATGAGCAGCACCGGTCACCAGCGCGTCCAAGGGTGCCTTGGCTGGGGCGTGACAACGCCCTGGTTGGGCTGTCCACGAGAGCCCGAGGTGCGGCGGTTCCAAGTCCCGAATTTGATCTTTCGGCACAGCCGATATCAATCGGTTTCAACCGAATTCTAGCAACGGGGAGGACGGAGGAAGGTCCCTAGTACCTTGCTGGGGCTCTGGAGTGGACGGAGGGAGCTGCGATCGGCGTTCTCCGATCAAGTCCAAGCTGCGGAAGTTTTCGGCCGGCGCTGAGTTCTTGCGGGGAAGAACGGCGGTGCCTCGGCCAAGGAGGGGGGCAGGCGCCTTAAGAAGGCTCTGCACCGCCTCACGCCCGCGCGTGGGCAAGCAGCTGCTGGCGCAGCGGCTGCCCTCGGTGGCGATCACCGCTGCGGCTCGGCGACCCGAGTGAAAAAGTCTCAGTCGGTTTGATCTGAGCAGTGGCTGACATGTGGGTCCCACTTGCAGTTTTAACCTCTGAAATTTACTCCTAACCACTGTTGTAAACAGTGAACCCCATACTACCCTTGGCAATTCAAATTATTCACCCATGAGCCATTTGAATTGATCAAAGTTCAAATGAGGTTTGGTTTGAATGAATTTCAGCACAAGTTCAGTTTGAAATTCAAATAAAGTTTGAATTTCTCCCACTTAGCTCATGTCAAGATCAACTCCAAATGGAATGAAAATTGGTGTGTGAGCTCACAAAAATGTGCTGAGTAAGAATATGCCTCCCACTTTTAAATTCATGGGATAAAAACAGTTTGAATTTGAATATGGTTTCAAACTGCCCTCTTCCTAACTATACCCAAAATGACCTCAAAAAGGTTTTGAATTTGGGTGAAACTTGGCATGGACATCCTTAGTAAAGTGTAGGAGTTTTCATATGTCCAGCCCATCTATATCACATGTGGGAAATACCACTTTTGCAATGTGTGAGTTTGTTCTCTAATGAGCATGTTGATAATTGTTACTTGCTCTTCATTTGTGTTCATCATTCTTCCTCAGATGAGGTGTGTGGTGTGGTGATGAACACTGCAAATGTGTGTCAACAACTGAGGCTCTTACAAGAACTTAAAAAGTCTTGGGAAGGTTCAGTCCAAGTTTCATAGAAATCCAACACTTTTTGAGGTACTTTTGGAGGTATTTGAAAAAGAGGCCAATTTGAATGTAAATTCAAATTGTAGCAACTTTCATCACTCAAATTCAAAAGTTAGCTTCATATTCAAACTCAGCACATTTTTCTGAGTAAGCCCACCAATTTTCATCCTCATTGGAGTTCATCTTGTCAAGAGCTAAATTTGCAAGAATTCAAAACTGAATTTGAATTTCAGTTTAAACATGAAGCAAATTTAACCAAACAAAGTTTGAATTTGAGAACTCAAATTCAAACCAAGACTTGGGGGATAAGTCTCTCATTCAATGTGTAGTTGCTGGGATATTTACAAAAGGAATTCAGAAGAGAAGATTAGGGGGAGAAGAGGGCCCACCAGTCAGCTAGCCTTCGGGCCTAAGTCAACACCGAGCGAACTCGGTTTACCGGGCCTCGGCAGCGCTCGGCAGCGCTCGACACCGAGCCAACCGAGCAGCCACCTCGCCCCCCCTCCTCGCGCGCTGGCGACCAGCTTGCCGGCTCCGCCGCCTCGGCCCGATCCTTACCCCGGGAGCAAACATCAGCACGTCGCGTTCTTCATTGATCGCACGCTCGCTGTTTCCCTCACCCCCGCATAGAACCGGAGCTCACCCACGCTCTCTTTTCCCGATCACCGGCACCAACCGAGCCTCGGTTTTTCATGCCAGCAGCACCGAAAAGCAGCGCCCGTGCATGCTCTACCACGTCAGCCCCACAACCCCAAAACTCCTAGCCTGTGGCGCGTGCAATTCGGCAACGGGCGCCGAGGAACAGATCACCGGCGGAAAGCTGAGGATTGCTCCCCGTGGACAGCACGCCACGGTCAGTTTCACCGACAGACTTCTACACGGAAAAGGTGCGCCTTAGTCTCCAGATCGTGTAGCTGCAACCTTCCTTGCCCTTGATAGACCGTGCACAGAGAATTCCTAAGAATCCCGAGAACTAGTGCAACCGGGTAGGGGTTGGTCTAACCCAAAATTCTAGCTGCACCGGCCAACCCAGCTCGGGTGAGACTACACACACCTTCCTCACTCCCTAGCGGCCCTCCTCGACCAAGAATCAAGGGAAATGACCCATAAATGGCCGGGTTTGGGTTGTTTTTCGGGCCGCCATAGAATAATAGCTCGTTTCACCGTGGAGCTCTAGGTTGCCGACCTTTTCATGGGGTTTGGCGGCCATTTCCATCACCCTCGAGCTCCCACGGTGCTCTCCGACCCTTTGCCGATCATTTGGATGCGTTGTAACGCATTTCCGACCACGCCAAAACCCTAACCGCCGCTGTCACCGTCGGGAGCCCTGTTCCGGTGAGCTACGGCCGCCGGCGACACCACCGACGAGTTCAGCGTCGTGAGTTAGGGCGGGGCGGCAAGTTTGGGGTCGGGAGACGGCCGGGAGAGCAGTTCCGGCGACGCTCGCCGGAGTGCGCCGCCGCGGACCCCTGTTTGGCGCGAGGAAGGAGAAGACTGCCGGGTGGGACCCACTGGCAGACATTTAAACATTTTGAACTGTCCAGTTTGTAGTTCAAACTTTGGAGGACCACAACTTGGGGTAGGAGAATCCAAAAATTATGAAACAAATTTTGTTGGATTCCTCTAACTGAGTACAATCCAAATCTGAAACCCAATTTGTATGAAACCCATTAAGTAAATCTGGAAAATTATTTAAAGCTTTTCAGAAAAAGAATTTTAGAGGGAATTTGGTTCATCAAAGAATCCCCAAATTTTGCCAGAATGTTCTTTAGGACATTAGTAAACCCCTGTAAAAGTTTCAGACCATTTGGAGTTGATTTGGTCAGAGCAATTCAAATTTGAAGGTGCTGTGTTCATTTGAATACAGAAACATTTTCAGAGAATTTCCAAAACTTGGAAATTCAGTTCTGGGCAAATCTTAACTCCAAAAATACTAGGAAAATTCATGCAAACTCTATGATCTATAATTGAAATTGTAGTTCACTAAGTTGGGCATGAACATGGGTATTACCTCAGAATTAATTCTTCCTTGCTTATTTGCTAAGAGAATTATTCTGAGCAAACCACTCCATGAAAAGTGCTAGTGTTTGGTCCAGAGAGTTTTCTTGTGATAAGGAACTCACACAAAAATTCTCAGCTCCATTGGGCCCTGGATCACACCTGTCCTGTTTAACCACTTGAGGGATTAATATAGAAAAGGGGGAAAACCACTTAGCATTTAACCAGGGGGATTAAGTCTAAGCCAAACCACCAACAACCAGTTCATCTTTAAATTCTTAAACAGAGTTCCAGGTGTTAGAGACTAGTTATTAGAACTAATAGCAGTAGTATTACAATAAACTTGTTTGGATATTCATTAACATGTAGTATTTCAATAACGTGTAGTCGCTGAAGGCGAGGAAGCTCCGGAGGTTCTGGACTTCCTTCTCCCGGACGAAGAACTAACTACTGACCAGCAGCAACAAGGCAAGCCCCGGTTTGCATTAACCTTTTTCTAAGTTTTACTTTGTTTACATGTGTCATATGAAGTATGATTGTGCATTAGGTGTAGGATGGATGGAACCCCACTTGCATAACCAGAATTTTTCCCTAAGAGTGAGGGTAGTGTTAGGACCTCGAGTAGAGAGGCTATGCTTAATGAGTCATAGGACTTCGGTACAAGTCGAGTAGTTGGAATCTACTCGCGAGATAGACTTGGGACACACGGGTTCGGTTGAGTGATGTGAGATCACTTTAGTAATGAAAATGAGACTAGGCAGGGGCTAGGGCGCAGCAAGAGGAAGTCTTGTGTGTGCAGCCCTGCCTGTGTCGATTGAGGACCGATCCGTGTGCGGCCCTGCTGAACAAGTATTGAACGTACCGATGGCATATCGGATATATGGGCCCCGATAAACCGATGTAGCCTAAACCTCCGGGCGTTGAGGCATAGCACACCGATTTATAGGTGTAGGTTGAGGGCAGCAAGGTGGAAATCTGCCAATTGCATAGAGAGATGCCCCGTGTGGGGAACCTCCTGCTCGTTTCGGTGCGACCGATTCGATGTTTGGGCTGTTGGGTGAAAGGTTGTCCCGTACGACATCGAGTGAGCGTGCTGTGCAGCTCCACGGGTGGTCGTACGTGATGTCCTCGTTGGGTTTCCCTGCAGGTGTACATCGAGTCGATTCGCCGTCCCTCGCGGTGACGAGTACCGCTTGTTCACTGCGTCGTAACGTAGACTAATGAATGAAATGTTATGATTCAATATTGCTGTTATGGTATAATTGTATTGCTACATGTGTGCCACCAAATATTGCTTACTAAATTTCAGCCTCATGAACTGTTAACTTGTTGCTAAAAGATGAACTAAGGATGAACTTGTAGGCGTGTCCATTTGCTGCAATATTACTATCCTATGTCATTGTACACCTCATGTAGAGTTTCATGCTTAGGTGAGTCGGTTAAGTCTTGTTGAGCCTTCGTGCTCACGGTTGCTGCTTAAGTGTTTTTCAGGTGAGGAGCCACCCACGGACTCGGAGTACGAGTCCACCGGCGAGGGTTACCCTCCGTCGGGGACCACGGCTGAGTGGGAGCCGTACACGCCGCGCTGAGCTGAGACGTGCAGCTAGTGTGGGTTGCCCTAGGGCTGGGCAACCGACTTTTGCTAGATAGGCGGGCGTGAGTTGTACAAAAGAAACTTCCGCTGTGTAATAAAAGACCCTAGTTTGTAACTGAGAAGTGTACTACTTTGTACATTCAGTTTGTTTTCCCATGTAATATAATGTGTTCTTATGACGTGTGCTGTCGGGTGTCGCATCGCGCGGCACCACCCTCTGCGATCCTGGATGAGCGGATTCCGGTCCGCCACAGCCTGGTATCAGAGCTGCAGTGGGGATAGCACAGTACTTAAGGACTGCATTATGGGGAAATTTAGGTATACGGTGAGGATTCGGTAGCTGCCCATGTAAGGACTATACTAGAATAGTTACTTAAAGTGGCAAAGACTAACTTATGTGTTATAATTCTGAATTTCAATTATGTAACGACGCACCTACGCTCTGGTAAGTATGGTAAGGAACGCCACCGAAAGCGGTTCAATTTCGGTTAGCTCCCCCTGACGAGGAACGTGGTTCAGGGATTGATCTCACAGCTTGGTGTGAGATGTCAATATGAACCTCTTGGACTCTTCATGTCCCTGAGTTCATATGCAACGCTGATCCCTAGCGTGCATTAGGCAAGTAAGTGGAGACCCCATCGCGTGGTCAGTAACGCGAGAGTGTGTTCGTCTGGAAATAGCCCAGGAGGAGATACGCAGCGCTTGCCATCGGCGTGGCCTGCAGGGCAGTAGGTGGTATCTGTTGGGTTGATAACATTACCAACCATGACGACCCGTTCATCACATACTCGGGTTCCCCGTCGTGTGGTGTTGAAACACGATCACGTACCTTGAGACGTGACCTAACTCAAGGACGGCCGTATGACAATGATACGGGTGTTTGTATTTAATTTAAATATGATTCTGCCTGAAATGAAACCAACCATTGAGTGCACCATTATTGTGTGGTCTTCTGCAGGTACTAACCACGTATGTATCCATGTAGAAAACGTGTGCGAGAGACCGTTTAGTGCCACACTTGAGACGTATATGCCGGTATAGTCCGGTTAGAATTTTCTTTTGTGAGGAACGTAGTACCAAGATATCATAGGCATATGCATGCAAAATAATGATAACAAGGAAATTAAAATCTATAGGTTCAACATTTAGGACCCTGGTTGGGTATAAGAATGGGATAGTAATGAGTGTAGTTCCAAAAAGACTGAAAAACAGAGTGCTCTGTTTTGGGCAGCAAGTTTGCTGATCTTCAACAGGGCATAACTCACAGGTGTATCAGCCCAGGGAGGTGTTTTATATATTTCTGGAAAGGTATTTAAGTACTCTAAAACTTTGTTGTAGACTTCCAGAGCTGAAACACATCTTAAGATGGCTGAAATCCCAGAGCAATGTAAACTGTCCAGAACCAGGACAGAGTACAACATTCTCTGAACTGTTCTGTTTTTCAAACATAACTCCCAGCAGAAAAATCTAAAATTTTCATAAGATACATCCTTAGAAAGAGTAGAAGATGTGTGACATCTTTGCCATTCAAAGTTTCTGAAATTTCAGCACAGATTTCAGTGGAAACCGGAGTTGAAAACAGCAACTTTCCAAGGGAGGTGCTGTTAAAATTCTTCCAGAAATTCTGCTGACTTTGAATTAGCATACCTTTTTAACCAAACCTGATCTGGGGGCAAATGAATACTCGTTGGAAAGATACTGAAGTTGACTTTAACTTTGGTGTTCAGCTTGAGTCATGAAAATGCATAGAACTAGATCAAAATTTGGAATAGGTAGAAACTAGTCATTCTGACAGAAGAATGACAGTTGAACTCATTGGAGAGGGTGTTGTACCCTAAGGGTGGTATACGTGATGACAACACGATAGTAATGTCTCGTAGTGACCAAACCTAGTTATGGTGAGCTTCCAAAGAGGAGGTTCATCAAGTTGGATTAAACTAGCTTGTGTTTGGTCTGGTAATGGTGTAGCTTGTGCAAAGTTATTACATTATCTACATACGAGATGTATCGCATGAATTATTGTCATTATGTTTTAAACCTATTTTTATTGGACTGCATGCAATCTGTTGCGGGAATGATGTTATTGTCGTATGGTTGCAGATGGTTCGCACTAGGACCACGCACGAGGTTGGTGGCTCTAGCCAAGGGGGAGGCGATGACTCCCAGCCACCGGCCTACAACAGCACCCCCCAGCAGCAGCCACCACCGCCGCCTCCGCTTACTCTAGCGGATGTGATAGCGGCACTGGTGGGAGGTCGTGAGGAGCAGACCGACCTGCTCCGCACGATCGTGCAGAATACGTCCCAGGCGGGGGGACGTCAAGATAGAGGGCCTCGTGAGCCCCGCGAAGTGTCGTACTCGGATTTCATGAGTACGCACCCTCCAGTGTTCACCGAAGCCGAAGAACCCTTGGAGGCGGACAACTGGCTGCGGACCATCGAGTCCAAGTTCGGGCTGCTCCCATGTACGGAGCGGCAGAAGACCCTGTTCGCAGCACAGCAGCTCCACGGTGCCGCTGGTGCGTGGTGGGCGAATTATGTCGCCTCACGTCCGGCTGGCCATGCCGTGGAATGGCAAGAGTTCCAGGAGGCGTTCCGCGCCTATCATATCCTTCCCGGAATTATGAAGTGGAAGTTCCAAGAATTCTTGGAGCTGAATCAGGGCGGGAGGAGTGCCTATGACTACTCCCGTGCCATCAACCATCTGGCGCAATATGCGTCAGACTACATCTCCACCGAGGAGAAGAAGCGAGAGCATTTCTGTCGAAGCGTGCGATCGACACTTCCCCCGGGCCTGCACTGGGCAGCCCGCGGAGGTTCTTTTTTCGGAGGGGCTAGTTCCTAGCAGATAGCTTGCACGGATGGACGAGTTAGTGAGAGCTTGACACGGGAAGTTTTACGTGGTTCAGGCCGCCGGAGCGTAAAACACTACGTCCACGGCGAGCTATGGAGCTCGCTGTATTGCTTGCTGCTCAGGGCCGGGGGCCTGAGCTTCGGGCTGAGTTACAGCTTGAGAGTGTATGGCTAGCGTATGAGTTGCAAAATGCGAACCCTTGCTATCGACGCCTACCCGAGCCTTTTATAGTCCAAGGCTCGGGCGGCTTACAAGGGAAGCCGGGACCCGACAGGTGGTCCCGGGAAGATTGTCTATTATCTACCGTATCTGTAGTTATGCCGGTGGTTGCCTCCGGTCGAAGGCTTCTGAGCTTCCTTTTGCCGCCCTGCCCATGCCGTGCGCTAGTCGTAGTGGTTGATGACGGCGCAGGCGGCATGGGATGTCTTGTCGCGGCGTTTATTACCTGTCAGGTTCTGACACCGCGCGCCAGTCTGTGATGCGACTGGACGCAACGGCACCTGACAGGCGCGTGCTCCATGTTTCCGCGTCTTGGGAAGACGCGGGCCTTGAATTCCTTGTACGGGCAAGGTGAGGGGCGCCTTTACGCCCGCTGCCTACCGCTCGGGGGCAGGCAGCACCGCTCTTCCGGCCACGTGGCGGGTCCGGAGCTCTTCTCTGAGGAGAGGGAGGTCCGGGCCCGCTGGACGCGTGGCGCCTTCAGACCTCTCTCCCGCGGAGGGGGAGGTCCGGCTTCTGCATGCCACGTGGCGGGCCCGGAGCTCACCTCTGAGGAGAGGGAGGTCCGGCCTCGCTGGACGCGTGGCGTCTTCGGACCTCTCTCCCGCGGAGGGGGAGGTCCGACTTCTGTATGCCATGTGGCGGGCCCGGAGCTCTCCTCTGAGGAGAGGGAGGTCCGGCCCCGCCAGACGCGTGGTGCCTTCGGAGCTCTCCCTGCGGAGAAGGGCGAGCACCTTAGGCATTTTACCCTGTGCGCGGGGGTACCCCATATCTCAGGTACCGACAGTGGCCCCCGGGCCCATCTCGGGGGAGATAGCGAGCCCGAGGTGGGACCTCCGTCTCTTCCGATCCGCGCACTTTCTCTAAGTCCCGACTTGACCGCTGCTGGAGCACGAACGGCCGCGGGGTCGTGAGAGCGAGCGCCCACTTGATGATTGCTTTTACTGCGGTGGTTCCCAAGGCAGCCACTTCTGCACGTTGCGGCGCTTTCTTCGGGAACCGCCGAAGGGCCTTGCCGGCTCATCTTCTTAGGAGACTGACTCCTTGCCCCCACCGCTCCAGTTAAGCGGCTTGGGCCCACCCGTCATCGGCACTCGGTCTAGGAACCGAAGCGGTTGCGGGTGCGGGGCATTCGAAGTGTTCCGAATCGCTTGGAACTGCACCGGGAAGCTTTTTAGAGGGGGTCTCACCCACGTTGTAGCTTCCCTTCGCACTTCTCTGCGTTTCTTCTTGGACTCTTGCGCTTTTGCTTTCTTGCCTTTGAGCTCTCCCTTGCCATGGCTTCCAACCCGCTGCCAGAGAAGAAACGCGCCCGATCTCCTCCAGCAACGGCGCCGGTGCCAAGTCAGGATTCTGGGGTGCCTGACACTCCCTCCGGTGGCGACTCGAAGAGGCCCCGGGCTGATGTGCTAGGGGAAGCCTCTGTGGCGTCCCCTGTTCCGCCAGTCCAAGCGACTGCGGAGCGGTCGTCGGAGACGGTAGCGGGCTCTGGAAATCCTACCCCGGCTCGGAAGTCGGGGTTCAGAGCCCGCTGGAGTGTCCGCGCTTCCCGGCCTTCCCCGTCTTGCGGGGAATCTGTGCCGATGCGCTTGGAGCCAGGGGCGACTGCTGCGGCCCCCAGGCCAGCGCGGACTTCTCCTGTTCCGGTGTGCCCGGACTCCGAGGCGGCGCCGTCTCTTCCTGCCGAGACGGTTACCGCGGCCCCCGAGCCAGCACAGGTTGATCCTGCACTAGGCGGCCTGGCTTCTTCTCCAGCTCCGTCTTCCCCGGCTCGTCCCCCTCCTCAGGTCAAGGTGCCTGAAGCTGAAGAAAGCCCGGCTGGCCCGGCTGCCAGGGCCGCTGGGCCAGTTTCTCCTGATCGGTGTCTCGTCTCGGCTGCTGGCGCGCCGGCTCTTCCCGAGGACGAGGTAATGGAGGAGGTCGGAGGGACTGCCCCAGCTTCTGTTGCTCCATTGCCTCTGGCGGACGCCTTCGCGCTCGCCGAGTCGAGCGTCCGGCAGGTCTTGGCTGCGCTAGGGCGCGAGCGGGAGGAGTATACGGTTGAAGGGGACCGCCTACTCACCTGGGGGAACCTTTTGCGGGAGAGGACCGCGAAGGTTAAGAGCGAGCTCGACTCCAGGCGGGAGTTGCTCGACTTCCGGGAAACGCTCGTCGACCGGATGAAGCGGGCTGTTGACAGCATGGACACCCAGTCGCGGCGGATCAACAGGGAGGCCCTGGAGGCTCACGCCCGGGCCGAAGAGAGCCTCTCTACTGCTGTGGAAATACGGCAGCGGTTGGAGCGCCGCGAACTCGCCATTGAGGAGCGGGAGCGTTCCGTGGCAGCTGAGGCAGAGAGGGTCGCCGCGCAGCTGGCTGCGGGCGAGGATGACCTCCGAGCTCGGATGGAGGAGCTGGAGATTCTGAAGGCAGACCTTGACTTGAGGGATGAACAGGTCTCCCATGATCGCCGGGCGGTCTTGGACCGCGAGTTGACTGCCGGCTTCAGGGCCGCTGAGTTGGAGCGGCTAGCCGAGACCCTCCGCCTTCGGGAGAGTTCCCTGGCGGCCCAGGAGAAGGAATTCTCCGAGAGGAACCTGGAGGCTCTGTGGGCGGCCCGCCACGAGGTGGAGGAACTCTCAGCCCTACGGTCCTCCGAGGCCCTTGCGGTCTCAAGCTTCGTGGATCGGGCAGGGTCCGCCCTGATCCCTCTTGGTTTCAGTCCGGTGAGGGCCGCAACTCCCGCATTGCAGGTGGCAGAGGTGATCCCTGCATTGGAGTCGATCGGCGCCAAGCTGGACAGACTCGACTCGGTGGTCGCCAGCGAGCTTGAAGCCGAGGGCCGCGGCTTAGCTTTAGAGGTCGCCTCGCATGTGCTGGCATGCTTCAAGAGCCGCGACCCCTCTTTCTCACTGGAGCCAGCAAGAGAGGGCCCAGCCGCGGAGCGGGAGGAAGCTGCCAGGGCTGAAGTCGAGGATGTGGCCGCCCTTGTAGCAGCAAGGTTCCGGCGAGAGCCGGGTGGTCCCTAGGACTTGCTTTTCCCTTTTTTATCGAGTCTGTAGTCCAGCTCAAGGAGCCTTGCTTAATTTGACTCTCTTGGATACTTGTGTCTGCGATGCTTTTCCCTCCTTCTTGGCTTTGCCTGGCTGAGTCCTTAGCTCCGCAAGGTACTCAGAGGTCATTTCCAATCTCGGAGCTTCGCTCAGACACCCCCCCTGGTCCTAACCGTGTTAGGGGCCCCCGTAGGTCTCCGAACCTCGCCCTATGGGGGGCTCCAAATCTGCCGGCCACGTGGTGGGTCCGGAGCTCCTCCTCAAGAGACGGGAGCTCCGGTCATGTTGGACACGTAGGGCTTTCGGAGCCCTCCCGCTGAGGGGGGAGGTCCGGTTCCTGCCTGCCACGTGGCGAGCCCGGAGCCCTCAAGGAAGGAGTTCCGGGCCTGCTGGACACGCGGGGCCCCCGGGCCCTGCCCTTGCTGGGGGGGCAGGTCCCGGTCCTTCCAGTCCTAGGCCGGTGTAGCTGGTAGCTCCTTTCCCCCCGCTTCATGCAGTCCCTGTTGCCGTAACCTGAAGGTCCTGCACACAGGTAGAGGAAACGTAATTCTCCTCGGGGGGTCCTCCCCTCCTGTCTCCTAGTCTTATCCGTCTTATGGTCCTGGCCCACTATACGGGGCTTGGGCAATTCTGTGCACGAGGCGCCGGAGCTCCGGCTCCCTCCGAGGTCCGGGTACGGCCGTCCGATCCCTAGTACCGGGCCATGCGCTGGGGAAGCAGAGTGCACGCGCTTTGGGTTCATGACCAGGCAAAGCGGACGTACTCCCCTGGACCTCCGGAGAGCAGGATGCGCATGCTTTGGGCTCTGGGCCGGCTAAGCTGGATACGCACCCTGGACCCCCCATGCACAACGCTGGCCTTTCCTGGAGGTGACCAACTGACACCGCAACACCTGACTGGGGGAGGCCCGAGAGACTCACTCGGCCATCGGCAGGTGCCTCAAGCGCAGCCGCCTTCGGGAGGATAGCAAATGCCGACTATGGGTGAGCGCAGGAGAGGGGGAGCTAGACGTATGATGAACATACAGAGATAGTGCGATCATAAAAATTAATGCATAATTCAAATGAGCGCATGAGGAGGAGCTAAGTAGAACAGGTCTCTGTATTCGCGCCCGTAGGTGGAATTCTGGCTGTTCGTGGGGGCAATGTTCCGCCTCGTCTACAAGGGAAGCAAGACTCTACGCGCTTAGGGTCGGAACCAGGCTAAACTGGACGTAGTCCTGTACCGTCCCTTGAGACTTAGCTACCCCAAGCCCTGTTCCTAAGTTCTATGGGGTCTATTACAGAAGTGAATAACCCTGTTCTACCGATGCTCAGTAAGTAGGACTTACAGTGTTGCTCCATGGCAAGGATTTTTGGGAATGGATCCCACTCTCGGTTGAAAGGCATGCGTACCTGGGGCGGCAGCTTTCATGATTTGGAAGGGACCTTCCCTGCTGGGGGAGAGCTTATGGGTCCTTCTTGGAATATAGCGTGCCGCTTCACCAGGCTGCCTTCTTGCGGGCCCCCGTCGCGTTTGGTTCTTTGGCGGTAGTGCTTAGAGCATTAGCCGAGACCGTGCATTGTGGGGTGTTCCCTGCAAGCCGAGTCTTGTCGAAGTTGTTGTCTTCACGCTGGATCAGGTCCTGCGTGGCTTCTCTCCGGGGCCCCCGGGGAGTTCTCCCCTTCTGGCTAAGGCCTTCAAGGGGTAGGTGGACCCGGGCTCGCCTTGGATGACCTAAGGCGTCTCCCCCTTCTGGCAAGGCCTTCAAGGGGTTGACGGACCCTAGGCGGCCCCCGAGAGGTATGTTCGAGGCACGGAGGCGTGCCACAGCTGGCTAACGCCTTGGCCCGTCACCGTCAGAACTGGAGTCCTCACCGTCATGCACTGTCTTTATGACACGCTGAGGCTCCTGGAACCCCACTTGGTGGGCAGCGGTGACTGGGGCATCGGCCTTCTGTTTGCCATCCCTCTGAGGGTAGGGCGGTGCTTCAGCCCTCTGCTGTCTTCCATTACGGAAGCGCTCTGCGAGCCTCTGGATCTCCCAGCACTCGGCAGCTGTATGGTTGCAGGTGCCATGCACGGGGCATAGCCCGCCTTGGCCACTGTCTGGGGCCGGTGATTGCCGCTGCCTCTTGTCGAGGCGCGGCCCCCGAGCTCCGCTGGTTGTCGCAGCTGCGGTGACGGGGGCCGTGAATGGTGGCTTCATCTTCCCACTCCCCCGGTTCTTGGTCTTCTTGCCAACCCCATAGGCAGCAGCACCGGACCCGGGCTGCCCTCCTGACTCGGAGGTCGGCAGTGCGTGCCAGTTCCGCCCTTCGGCTGCCCTGGCACACTTATCCGCCAGGCTAAAGAGCTCCGAGACGTCGCGGACCTCTCTGGTCGCGAGCTTCTCGAGCATTTTCTCGTCCCGGACACCCTGTCGGAACGCCACCACCACAGAGGCGCTTTGGATATGTGGGATGGTGTTACGCACCTGAGAGAACCGCTGGATGAAAGAGCGCAGCGACTCCCCAGGTTGTTGCTTGACGGCGTGGAGGTCGAGCTCCGTGCCGGGGTGGGTGTAGGAGCTGCCGAAGTTGGCGACAAACTGCCGGCAGAGCTCACCCCAGGAGGTTATGGACCCCTGGGGTAGATTCATGAGCCAGGACCGGGCTGGGCCGGTCAAGGCGACGGGAAAGTAGTTGGCCATGACAGCCTCATCGCCTCCTGCAGCAAGTACGGCGGTGGAGTAGATCTGGAGGAACTCCGCCGGGTTGACGCTTCCGTCGTACTTCTCGGGCAAGTGCGGGCGAAACTTGTGCGGCCACCTTGCGAAGCGAAGGTGGGGTGCAAGGGCCGCACACCCTGCACCTGCTGCTGCAGGTACTGGTGCTGCGAGCAGGTGGTTCACACCTGGCACCACGTATCCCGGCATGGGCAAGGCTGCACCATAGGCCGGGGCCGCTACTTGCGGCGCATATGGTGGTGGCATATGTTGCGCAGCATATGCCTGAGGCAGGGCTCGCGTGGCGAAGGCCTGCCCTTCCGGTTGTGTCGAGGCCGATGACATGCTGTCGCCTGCCTCATGGTTGCGACGCCTTTCTCGACGTCGCTCGAGGTACACTCGGGCGTCCTGCCCCAAGTGGCACCGTTCCAGTTCCCTTCGCAGGTCCGTCGACAGGAGCCTGGAGGAGCTGGAATCCGCTGTTAGCCCGTCAACCGTGGGTGTGTGCGTCAGCGACACAGTCGGCTGCCCCGGGCGCCGCCCTCGCCGAAACCGAGGGTTCACGGCGGCGACGACAAGGCGGTCCACCTCGCGGACCCATTGCTGGGTCGCTGAATGGGGCGCATCCCCTGCAGGTGGGTTACGCAGCAGGGCTCTTGCTGCAGCTAGCGCACCTCCATGGTGTATGCTCAGCGCTGCAGAAGACCTCACGCTGGTCGGGGCCTGCATAGCCGGAGTCGGCGTTGCCGGAGTTGGCTGCTGGCTACCCGCTTGTGCCGACACACTCCGTCCTGAGTGCGTCGACATGTACTCCCCGCTGGTCACGGTTCGCCGTGAACGCGGTGGGGGAGAGTTTGCCGCTGAAGGGAGCTTGGTCATCTTCGTCGGCGGAAACTCGTCGCGCTAGGGGAAAAGCCCCCTACCTGGCGCGCCAAATGTCGAAGTGTGCGATCGACACATCCCCCGGGCCTGCACTGGGCAGCCCGCGGAGGTTCTTTTTTCGGAGGGGCTAGTTCCTAGCGGAGAGCTTGCGCGGATGGACGAGTTAGTGGGAGCTTGACACGGGAAGTTTTACGTGGTTCAGGCCGCCGGAGCTTAAAACCCTACGTCCACGGCGAGCTATGGAGCTCGCTGTATTGCTTGCTGCTCAGGGCCGGGGGCCTGAGCTTGGGGGTGAGTTACAGCTTGAGAGTGTATGGCTAGCGTATGAGTTGCAGAATGCGAACCCTTGCTATCGACGCCTACCCGAGCCTTTTATAGTCCAAGGCTCGGGCGGCTTACAAGGGAAGCCGGGACCCGACAGGTGGTCCCGGGAAGATTGTCTATTACTACCGTATCTGTAGTTATGCCGGTGGTTGCCTCCGGTCGAAGGCTTCTGAGTCTTCCTTTTGCCGCCCTGCCCATGCCGTGCGCTAGTCGTAGTGGTTGATGATGGCGCAGGCAGCATGGGATGTCTTGTCGCGGCGTTTATTACCTGTCAGGTTCTGACACCGCGCGCCAGTCTGTGATGCGACTGGACGCAACGGCACCTGACAGGCGCGTGCTCCATGTTTCCGCGTCTTGGGAAAACGCGGGCCTTGAATTCCTTCTACGGGCAAGGTGAGGGGCGCCTTTACGCCTGCTGCCTACCGCTCGGGGGCAGGCAGCACCGCTCTTCCGGCCACGTGGTGGGTCCGGAGCTCTTCTCTGAGGAGAGGGAGGTCCGGCCCCGCTGGACGCGTGGCGCCTTCGGACCTCTCTCCCGCGGAGGGGGAGGTCCGGCTTCTGCATGCCACGTGGCGGGCCCGGAGCTCACCTCTGAGGAGAGGGAGGTCCGGCCTCGCTGGACGCGTGGCGTCTTTGGACCTCTCTCACGCGGAGGGGGAGGTCCGACTTCTGTATGCCACGTGGCGGGCCCGGAGCTCTCCTCTGAGGAGAGGGAGGTCCGGCCCCGCCAGACGCGTGGCGCCTTCGAAGCTCTCCCTGCGGAGAAGGGCGAGCACCTTAGGCATTTTACCCTGTGCGCGGGGGTACCCCATATCTCAGGTACCGACAATTTCTATCGGGGGTTACTCCCCGAGATGAAGACGCATCTCGTGCAGTGGAATCGCGGCACATTCAACGACTTAGTCAATGCCGCGATTATGCAAGAAGACGCTCAGCGGGAGTTGGCAGCTGAGCAGAGGAAGCGCAGCACTCCACCCAGCAGTGGGGGTGGCGCTCCCCAGAAGTACCGCATGGTGTATCGGACACCATCCGGGCAGCAGTGGCATCCACAGGCGTGACCTCAACGGTTCGGGGGACGCCCTTTTCAGTCACCCCCGTTCCGACCGCCGATGCCACCACCAAGACAGCAGCAGCAGCAGCAGACGGCACCCCGGGTGTTTCCACCGCCACAACGCGCCCCGGGATTCCATCCACCGATCAGCGGGGGACCGCCCCGTTTCACCTGCTTCACGTGTGGCCAGGCAGGCCACTTCGCGAAGGACTGTCCCCAGGGGCAGCAGAGCAGCGGGCAAGCCCAGTTCAAGGGCGGTGCTCGAGGCCAACCTCCAGTGAAGAAGGTTGGTCAGCGGACTGGGGGTGTCCGCAACCTCGACAATGACGACACCCTAGAGGGAGACAACATGCTGGCGGGTACGTTTACTCTCAACCATCAAGCCATCGTCATATTGTTTGATTCTGGTGCAACCCACAGCTTTATAAGTGCATCCTATGTGGCTAAGCATACAATGCAAGTCTTCCCAACCGACTGCACTTATATGATCTGCTCACCGGGAGGGAAGATTTCAGCTAATATGATGATTCCAAAAGCACCTCTGTGCTTAGGTGGGAAACTATATCCCACCACCTTGATAATCCTTATGGGACAAAAGATTGATGCAATCTTAGGTATGTCATGGCTACAATACCATGGCGCTGTCCAAGAGACTCGGACACGGACGGTTCACTTAAATTCTCCATTCCACCGTCCGCATTCCATGGTGTTAGACACGCCAGTCCGGGAAGTTTTAGCAATTAATAATGCTGAAGCTCTCAAGTTAGAAGACATCCCCGTAGTCCGGGAGTACCCCGACGTGTTTCCAGATGATCTTCCGGGCATGCCACCTGAGCGGGATGTCGAGTTCAAGATTGAACTTGCACCCGGGACTACGCCCATATCATGGAGACCATACAAGATGGCTCCAAATGAGCTGGCGGAACTGAAAGAACAGCTCAATGATCTGTTGAGCAAGGGTTTCATTAGGCCGAGTTCCTCGCCTTGGGGATGCTCGGTGCTGTTCGTGAAGAAGAAAGATGAAACCCTGAGGCTGTGTGTAGATTACCGGCCGCTCAACTCCGTCACCATCAAGAATAAGTACCCACTGCCCCACATCGACATATTGTTTGATCAACTAGTGGGTGCAAGTGTATTCTTCAAGATGGACCTTCGCTCTGGATATCACCAGATTAAAATCCGGGCGGAGGATATTCCGAAGACGGCCTTCTCGACGAGATACGGCTTATATGAATATCTCGTCATGTACTTTGGTCTCACAAATGCTCCAGCCCATTTCATGTATCTCATGAACTCGGTGTTTATGCCGGAGCTGGACAAGTTCGTGGTAGTGTTCATCGATGATTTCTTGGTTTACTCCAAGACAGAAGCTGAACATGCTGAACACTTGCGGATCGTTCTTCAACGATTGCGAGACCACAAGCTCTACGCCAAGTTCAGCAAATGCGGGTTTTGGATCAGCCAAGTGCCATTCTTGGGGCATATCATCTCCGCAGAAGGCATTGCGGTTGACCCAAGCAAAATAGAGCAAGTGCTGAAATGGAAAGCTCCCACTTCAGTTCATGAAGTCAGAAGCTTCCTCGGGTTAGCGGGATACTATCGGAGATTTATTCCAAGTTTCTCCAAGCTCGCTAAGCCGATGAGAGAATTGCTGAAGAAGGGGACGAAGTATGTTTGGAACACGGCGTGTGAAGGAGCGTTCCAAGCATTGGTGAAGCATCTCACAACAGCCCCGGTCTTAGCTCAGCCAGATACAACAAAGCCTTTCGACGTGTACTGTGACGCGTCCGGTATTGGGCTCGGCTGTGTGTTGATGCAGGAAGGATGTGTGGTCGCATATGGCTCACGCCAACTTCGGAACCATGAGCAGCATTATCCGACTCATGATCTTGAGCTTGCTGCCGTGGTGTTGGCACTAAAAATGTGGAGGCACTATCTCCTGGGGAACTTGGTGCATCTCTACACCGACCACAAGAGCTTGAAATACATTTTCACCCAGAAGGAGCTGAACATGAGGCAACAGAGGTGGTTAGAATTAATCAAGGACTATGAAATTGAGATTCACTACCACCCCGGCAAGGCGAATGTGGTTGCCGACACGCTGAGTCGGAAATCACATGTCCATCACCTCACCATTACACCGGTGGAGGAGGAAGAGCCAAGTTTATACTTGGTTCCTTATGGATCGCTGTACAACCTTGCCCTCATCCCTACCATTAGGGAGGACATCATTGCAGATCAGAAGACGGATAAAGGCATGGCACATCTCCGGAGACGGATAGACAATGGAGAAATTAAATGTTTCCGGAAAGATGATGAGGGGACGCTGTGGTTCAATGACCGCATAGTCGTACCCCGGGATATGGAGTTGAGAAAGAAGATCCTCGATGAAGCTCACTTGTCCAAGTACTCCATTCATCCGGGCAGCAACAAGATGTACCAAGATTTGAAAAAGAAATTTTGGTGGACACGGATGAAGCGGGAGGTAGCGAAGTACGTATCCGAGTGTGATACGTGCCAACGAGTGAAGGCTGATCACATGAATGTGAAATCCCAAAAACTCAAGCAAGTGGAGCTGCAGTTCACACCGAGAAAAGGAGAAGGAATTTAAACTTCTGAATTTAAAGGTGTGAGCTCCAAGTCTAAACTTGAACTTGCAAAAATTCCCGAACACGGAGATCTAAAGATATCATTTGGTTCTCCACACATCCAATAATAGCCCGGCAAATTTTCAGAGCATTTGAAAAGGATTTCCTATTTGTTAGAATTTAAACAGAAGAAAATTCGAATTTGAATTTAAATCTCAGTTTCAAATTCCAACTTCACCGAAATTCAAATTTGAGTGCACCATTGTGTTCCTCATATTTCTTTTGGCCTATCCTCCAAATTTTATCAAATTTGGAGCTCGTTTGCTATTTTTAAACAGAAATTGGGGGATAAGGGGGAGAGGTGGACCCCATCTGTCAGCTACACAGGGAGTAAACCGGCTCTGTTTTTCTCCCTCGCGCGACCTCCCGACAGCACATCGGCAGCAGACTTCGGGACGAAGTTTTCGGGCGCCACCTCCTGCTCTCAGCTGGGTTTTTCTTCGCTCTTATCTCTCCCTCACGAAGCAGCAGCGAAGTCATTCTTTCCTGCTCGCACGCTCAAACCACCGAAGAACCACTTCTGTTTCTCTGGCCTCATCGCTGATCAGCGTCTGAGAGGGTTGGCGCCCAGCTGAGGAGTCTAGGAGCTGCGCCGGCCTCCCCTCGACGCCTTTCAACTCTCACCAGCTCGTGCCCGGCCTCCTCCCGTCGCTGCCACGCCGTTCTTCCTTCACAGGTCCGAGCAAGGCACGTCTCACTGATCATCAGCGCCCGGATATTCTAGGCTGTATCGTGCCCAACCTTCTACAGCAAAAAGAGGCGCCCCAGACTTCTCTACACTCAGGTGAAAACCCCTCCTCTTTTCAAGCACTACAGAGGAAGAATTTCTCTGTTTACTGCAGCTGTATTCATAAAACCGAGCTGCACAAATCCTTAAAATTCGTCGTGTTCAGTCCACCATCAATTGTGCCGAGCTGGAAACATGTTCTAGACTCTCCAACGCCCCTCTAGGATCAAAAACAATCGAAAATCATCAAGAATTGGGGCTGTTCTTTGAGAATTTCGGGCTGGCACCAAATTTTGCCCTAGGTCGCCGATGAGCCCCTATTTGCAGCCATTCTTGGGCCGATTTAAGCTCATGCCGGTGATGAGGGATCCCCCACGGTGCTATAGATCCCAAGAACCGATCTTTTCATAGAGAAATCACTGCACACTACCTCGCCGGAGCCCTAGGGTTAGCTGTGGCCGGTGCGCACTGCTTTCCGGCGAGTTTTGGCCGCCGGCGACCTCACCAATGAGTTCAGCATGGTGGAAAATGGGGAGGCGGCCAGCAGGGGGTCCGGAGGTGGCCGGGAAGCTCATTTCCGGCGACCTCACCGGAGGCAGCCGCCACTGCTCTGTTTTGGCGCCTGGCTGGAGGTTAGGGATGACGAGTGGGACCCACTGTCAGCATTTAAACATTTTCTAGATTTTCCCATTTCAGTTCAACCTTTGGAGAGCCATAACTTTGTGTAGGAGTGTCCAAAAATTGTGAAACAAATTTTGTTGGATTCCTCTCAAAGAGTACTATCCAAGGGTGCAGCCCAGTATTTATGAAAATTCCGGGATTTGGCTCATTATTTCATTTAATGAAAATCTTGAATGAACACAAGAGTTCTGTTAATTGGAAAATTCCCAAATTTGGGCATGACATTCTTCCAATATTCCTTGAACTCCAGTAAAATTTGTAGAGGCGTTGGACTCCATTTGGTTGGCCAAATGTTGTTTGAATCCTCTATGTCTCTGAAAAATGGGAAAATAAACAGAGACATTTTCAGACTTTTACCCAAGTTTGGAAAATTCATATCTCTGTGTAGGAAGCTCCAAAAATGGTGAAACCAATTCCTATGGACTCATGAGACTCTCAAGTTTCTGAAAAACCAAATTTGGAGCATGAAAAGACACTATAATTACCATAGGATTTCAGAGAATCCAAATAGTAAGAAAATTCCCTAGGCCACATCTTCCATCAACTTTGTCTGAAATTTTGCAAGCCATACCTCTGTATGATCTATGGACCACTGTAAAAATTTTAGAGCAAGTTGAGATCATCTTCTCCAGTTTTCTGCTGGTTCTTCCTATTACCTTTCTTATGTCCATTATAAATAGATCTTTGCATTTCTCCAACAAACATCCACTGCCCACCTAAAGATATCCTCTGTTTCTATCCATAACAGAGCTCATCTCTCACTTTAGAGTTGGTCTAAACCATTCTTAGTTCCTAAAACACAATTGTTTTATAATTCAGTTATTTATATTAAAAACTGTGCATATTCATATCGGTAGGAAATACGACGATGGAGGTCGACGGGCAACTTGACTCGGAGCAGCAAGTTTAAGCTTAACTCATCGCCAAGATACTGACTATAAAGTAGAACTAAACCTGCAGCAACATAAGGCAAGCCCCGGTTTGCATTTAACAGCTTTTAGTTATATTTTACTTTGTATCACTTCTATTGGTCTAGCATGTACTGTGCATTAGGTCAAGGTGATTGATACTCCAAATGCATGACCCACAAACCCCTTGGAGTACAGGGTAGAATAGGCTACCTTCGTGTAGTTTCTGCTAGGCTAAAGTTGTATAGGATCCGGTACAAGTCAGGTAGTTGGAAGCTACTAGCGAGTTTAGGATGTGGGTACAGCGGGGTATGATTCTAGAAAATGAAAGTTATGGAATGGAAAATGAGACCGAGCAGAGAGTAGGAGCAGCAGGACGTTGGGCCTGTGTGGCTGTAGCTCTGTTTGTGTCGGTTAAGGACCGATGCGTATGCCGCCCTGCTGAGCAAGTTTGAACAGTACCGGATACATATCGGATATATGGGACCCGATAAACCGATGTAACTCGGGTACTCTCGTGTCGAAACTTATATGGTCGTCCTTTGGGGGTTGGTGTCAGAGGTGTAAACCCGCTAGCGGAGCAACTTCGACGTGTTCCGTGTAGTGGCCCTTCTGATGGGTCGGCGGAACTGGTTCGGCATTGGAGTGACGGGTGAAAGGTTGCTGCATAGAACGTAAGAAAGAGCTCGCGTGAGTCTTTCGAGGCGGGTGTATGTGTCGTGTATTCCGGGTGTGTCCTGATTGCAATCACCGTCCCTCGCGGTTATATGAGTACCACTTGTTCACTGAGTTGTGGCGTAGTAATAAATTCCAGATGAAGTGAGATGAACCATTGCTGATGTGAAGTTCTTAAATTCATTGTATTGCCAACCATGTATGCTGTAGTTGTAGAGCTCATTAAGTTTATTTTCCTCTTTGGGCATCACCACATCTGAGGAAAGCGTTTCTTGTTTGATTGTGGACTTCCGATGTGAGGGCTGCCTAAGGCATAATAATCTGCTGCTATTAAACTGAAAGTAAGGATTAACATGTAGGCGTGTCATTATTGCATCATACCTTTCCTATGTTAGTAATCCCTGCACGTAGAGTTCCATGTTTAGGAGTGTCGGTTAAGTCTTGCTGAGCCATCGTGCTCACGGTTGCACTATTAGTGTTTTGCAGGTTATAAAATTTGCTATGAAGATGGTTGTTCAGTGAGCCATCAGCGACTCACCGGAAACCCTGCCGCTGCACTTATCTTTGTGGAAGCTAGTAAGAAGCGTCCGCGGGCTGGACGTCTTCTCTTTTGCATAGTTAGGACCGAGAGTAAGTGTGTATGTATATTCCGCTGTGTGTACCTTCGTGGTACATTATTTTGTAAATGACACTATCTTGAGAATTAAAAGACTTTGTACTTTATGGTTCTTTTCGTGTATGCTGTTGGGTGCCGCATCACACGGCACCACCCAATGTGTATCCTGGAGTGTGGATCCCAGAAGGGGTTCCCCACAGGCGTGGTATCAGAGCCGCATTGGGAATAGCACGCATGAAAAGAGCTTATTTTTGAAAACTTCGAAGTATACGAGTGAGGAACGTGTAGTATGCCCACATAAGGACTATTAGTAGCATAGTTACTTAAGGTGGCAAGCTGACAGTGTGTTACATTCAGTATTTCAATTCTGTAACGACGCACCTACGTCAGGTAAGAGGTAAGGTACGCCACCGCAGGCGGATCAATTGCGATAACTCGCCATACGAGTAATAGTATGGAATGGTATACCATGGCTTGGCACGGTAGTTAATATGAGTCTCTGAACCTCTCTATGGTTCTGAGAGCATATGAAAACGCTGATCTCCAGCGTGCTTTAGGCAAAAGTGAGAATACCCCATCGTGTGGTAAGCAACACGATAGTATGCAACTCTTGAACATTCAATGTTCAAAGGGCCATACGCAGCGCTCGCCATCGGCGTGCCTCAAAGGTCATGAGGCAGTAGGTGGTATCCGTTGGGTTGATAACATTCGCAACCGTGACGACCCGTTCACGCTCTACTCGGGTTCCCCGTCGTGTGGTGTGAAAACGCGACCATGTACCTTGAGACGTGACTTGACTCAAGGACGGCCCGTATGGCAATGATACGGGGCGTATGTTTTTACTATGATATGGACCTGCCTGAAATGGAAAACCTTTGTGTGCATCACTATTGATTGTTTTTCTGCAGGTACTTAAACCACGAGTAGAACATGTCGTTTAGAACACGTGTGTGAGTGATCGCTTTAGTGCCACCATTTGAAACGTATATGCCGGTGTAACGCCGGTTAGGATTTTGATTTGGTGAGGAAACGTAGTACCGTAATATGTTCTTAACTGCATGAAAAATGAAATTTTCAAAAAAAAGAGTAATTTCGGAGTCTAGGATTCCATTAGGGATTAATGAACTCCTATACTGAACTAAGAGTCAATTGGGAGTATAGTTTCCATTTCAAACCATTAGAAACAACCTCCCCTGTTTTCAGAAGAATTTTTGCTGAAATTGAACAGGACATAACTTTTGATTGGTTGATCCAATGGAGGTGAAGGATACATTTCTGGAAATGTTTTGAAGTCTTCTACAACTTTTCTGTAGAACACCCGAACAGAATCTCCCTCCAAATGGATGAGAATCTCAGATGAGTGTTAACTGTCCAAAAACAGGGCAGGCCAAAAATGCTCTCTGGAATTTTCTGTATTTCAACCATAATTTCTTGTAGAAAAATCTCTAAGTGTCATGTAAGACACCGTTGGAAAGTTTTTGATATGTGCTACCACTTTGTAGTTCAAAGTTTCTACAGATTTGGGGTAGAACGTTATGAAATCTTCCAGACAAAACAGACACTTGCAAAGGAGGTGCTGTCAAAATTGTTCCAGATTTCTGTGAACTTTGAAATATCACAATTCCTGATCCAGAACAGATATGAAGGCAAATAATACTCCTTCGAAATATATTGAAGTTATGTATAACTTTGATATTCACCTTGAGACATGAAACTGCCATTTTCATAATCAAATTCTGGGATTAAGGTCGAAGGGTCAATCTGAACAGAGCAGTGTTCGTTGCCCCTGTAACTTGAGACTGGTTATGGACATGAAGATTTTTATACTTCTCTAAGTTCCATGACATAGTCATTAGTTATCTTTCATCATTCCTTGCTGTTGATTTAAGTGTTTGACAAACTTGAACAATCATTGGTCACATTTCAGAATTGTCAAAAACCTTGTTTCCTTCACGTATACTGCACTGTTGATGTGATGTTGTTGCGGTTAATAATTTTGAGTAAAGTGGAGTACATCTTGGATATTAACCGTAAACTGCTCACTCTTGCAGTATGGATCATACTCATTCCGGGTATGAGGTTGCTGGTTCCAGTCGGGATGGAAATGATTCGTCGCAGCGACGATCACCGCCATCATCAACTGGATTGGCGGAGGTGTTGGGAAGAATGGCTGAGTCTCTTGAGATGTTGGTGCAGCAAGGCATCCGACAAGAGACCTCACAGCAAAACCCTACGCTGAATACGTATCTGGATTTTCTAGCAAGACAACCACCGGTATTCTCTGAAGCTAAAGAAGCCTTGGAGGCAGATCATTGGCTCCGAGTGATTGAATCTAAATTGGGAATGCTCCAGTGTGATGAATATGAGAAGGCTTCATTTGCCGCTCAGCAACTTCATGGATCCGCTGGGGCTTGGTGGTCTGAATATCTTGCTAAGATCGCTGAAGGCCATCGTGTGTCATGGACGGAGTTTTGTGAGGCTTTCCGTGCACGTCATATTTGTGAGGGCATTATAAAAACCAGAATTGAAGAGTTCTATGAACTCAAGCAAGAAGGCATGAGTGTTATGGAGTACTTTACGGAATTTAACCGTTTAGTACAATATGCATCTGCTTATGTGCTTAATGAGACAATGAAGTGTCATTACTTCTTCCGAGGCCTTGATGTGAAGCTTCGGACAAAAGTGGCACAACGCAATAAAGGGAATTATAGCGAGTTAGTCAATGCCGCTATGATTCAAGAAATAGCTGAACTCGAGCACAAGGAAAGTAAGAGGAAGAGAAAATTATCACTGGCAAGTACGGATGATTATCATCAAGAACAACCGGTGATATATTGCTTACCATCCGGGGTGGAGATTCAGTCCTTTGACGGACCACCTCAGATCCAATACTGTCCATATTCACCCATGGAGGTTCAGCCACTGCTGCAACAGAAGCAAATGAGTATTTGTGCACCCCCACCTCAGCAAAGTGCACCAGAATACCAAGAACTTCCATATGGCGAAGATCCTGAGCTCGCACCGTATAACACTTGTAGCGATGTAGAGCATATTCCTCAGGAGGGTCAAGTGACCCAGCAAAGCAGCAGTCACATGCCATCTCAAGCTACAAAGAAATTTCATGGTCAGCCAAGGAGGACAACACTGAAGGTGGGGAACATAAACTATATGGCAGTTGAAGACGTTCCCGTAGGAGAACCCGTGTTGGCGGGCATGTTCAGCCTACATGATCAGCCCACGCTCGTGTTGTTCGACTCGGGTGCTACACATGATTTTATCAGCAAAGATTATGTGGTTAAACACCAAGTACCATCAACGACCTTGGCCGCATAATATCATATTAATTCACCGGGAGGTAGTTGGACAGCGGGCAGAATTGTTGCTCGAGCGCCTATATGTTTGGATGGGCGGATATATCCTACTACTCTTATCATCCTGGAAGGCTTGCGGATTGACATCATCTTGGGAATGTCTTGGTTGACACATCACCAAGCTATCTTTGATATTAGTTCACGAACGGTGCAGCTGAATTCAAAGAAGCACGGGCAACATACGTTGATTGTGAGAAATGTTGCACCGGAAGTCACTGCTGTCCACGCCGTTGAAGTTAAGAAACTGGAGGACATTCCAGTGGTCCGGGATTATCCGGACATGTTTCCCGATGATCTACCGGGCATGCCGCCCGATCGTGAAGTGGAGTTCAAAATTGAACTAGCACCGGGAACCACAACCATCTCTCGGAGGCCGTATAAAATGGCACCGAAGGAACTCGCGGAGCTGAAGGAGCAGCTGAATGATTTGTTAAGCAAAGGCTTCATTCGACCCAGTTCATCACCATGGGGATGCTCCGCGCTGTTCGTCAAGAAAAAGGACGAGACTCTGAGGTTATGTGTGGACTATCGTCCGCTAAATGCCGTAACTATCAAGAACAAGTATCCACTACCACGTATCGATATGCTTTTCGATCAACTAGTGGGTGCTAAGGTTTTCTCGAAGATGGATCTTCGGTCCGGATATCACCAGATAAAAATCCGGGCGGAAGACATACCCAAGACGGCATTCTCAACGAGATACGGGTTATATGAGTATCTCGTCATGTCATTCGGACTCACTAATGCTCCGGCTCATTTTATGTACTTGATGAATTCAGTCTTCATGCCAGAGCTGGACAAGTTCGTCGTGGTCTTCATCGACGATATTCTGGTATATTCTAAGTCGGAGGAAGAACATGCCGAACATCCTCATATTGTGCTCCAACGCCTACGGGATCACAAACTGTATGCGAAATTCAGCAAGTGTAAGTTCTGGATCAACCAAGTGCCATTTCTTGGGCACATTATTTCTGCGGAGGGCATCGCAGTTGATCCGAGCAAGATCGTCCAAGTGCTGAATTGGAGTTCACCGAAATCAGTTCACGAAGTCCGTAGTTTTCTCGGTTTAGCGGGTTACTACCAGAGATTCATTCCGAATTTCTCCAAGGTCTCTAAACCGATGACGGAACTTCTAAAGAAAGCCAAGAAATATGTGTGGAGTGAAGTATGTGAGGAGGCGTTCAAAGCATTGGTAAAGCACCTCACAACAGCCCCAGTCTTAGCGCAGCCCAATACAACTAAGGATTTTGATGTCTATTGCGATGCATCCGGCATCGGCCTTGGCTGCGTGCTTATGCAAGAAGGGCGAGTGGTCGCATATGGATCCAGGCAGCTTCGGAATCATGAGCAGAATTATCCGACACATGATCTCGAGTTAGCTGCTGTGGTTCTTGCTCTAAAGATGTGGAGGCACTATTTGCTTGGAAACTTAGTCCACCTCTACACCGACCACAAGAGTTTAAAATACATCTTCACACAAAAGGAATTAAATATGAGGCAGCGAAGATGGTTAGAGCTAATCAAGGATTATGAACTGGAGATTCATTACCATCCTGGTAAAGCGAATGTGGTGGCCGATGCACTTAGTCGGAAATCACATGTGCATAATCTAACCATGGCTGCAATGGAAGAAGGAGAACCGAGCCTGCGCTTGGTTCCCTATGGGTCATTGTTTAACCTTGCCCTCATTCCTACAATTCGTGATGAAATTGTAGCGGCTCAAAAGAAAGATAAGGGCATGGCCCATATCCGGAAGAGAATAGACAAAGGAGAAGCTAAGTGCTTCCGGAAAGATGAGAATCGTACGCTATGGTTCAAAAACCGTATAGTCGTACCCCGTGACATGAAGCTTCGTAAGAAGATTTTAGACGAAGCTCATTTATCAAAATTTTCCATTCATCCGGGTAGCAACAAGATGTACCAAGATTTGAGAAACAAGTTTTGGTGGACACGGATGAAGCGCGAAATAGCTAAATACGTATCCGAGTGTGATACGTGTCGAAGGGTGAAAGCAGATCACATGAAGAAACCTGGTTTGCTGCAGCCCCTTCATATTCCGGCGTGGAAGTGGGAAGATGTGAGTATGGATTTCATTGTCGGACTGCCGCTCACATCTCGAAAGCATGATTCGGTTTGGGTAATCGTTGACCGATTAACCAAGTCAGCACACTTCATACTGGTGAATGTGGGATTCAATGCCAAGAAATATGCGGAGTTATATATTGAATGAATATTATGCCAGCATGGAGTTCCAAGAACAATAGTTTCAGATCGTGGTGCACTGTTTGTTTCTCGTTTCTGGGAACAGCTGCACGCATCTTTGGGAACCAAATTGCTTAGAAGCTCCGCATATCACCCTCAAACCGATGGACAGACCGAGAGGGTGAATCAAGTCTTGGAAGATATGTTGAGAGCGTGTGCCATCCACCACGGTAAGAACTGGGATGCTTATCTACCGTTGGCGGAATTCTCGTACAACAACAGCTATCAAACGAGTGTGGGGGCCCGATCCCGATCACGGGGTCGTGCCGCCTTGCCCGATGAATCGCATTGGGTGGTGCCGTGTTATGCGGCACCCAACAGCACACCTATAAGGAACACAGTATTACATAAATCAAAAGCGGAAGGTTACAATTATTCTTTGTAAATAATTTACACAAATTAGCTACAGCGGAAGTCTATAACCAGCTCACGTTGAATAACTATGAAGCACCGAGAAGAGGTCCAGCCTGCGGACTCTTCTTGCTAGCAACACGAAGACAAGGCAGCGGCTAGGTTCTCCAAGTGTGACATGACTTGGAAGTTTCCGAGTCTCACCGGACAACCCTCTTTATAGCGTCGAGGTTTACCTGCAAAACCACTTATATAGCAAGAGTGAGCACAAAGGCTCAGCAAGACTTAACCGTCTCTCCTAAGACATGAAACTCTAGATGAAAGTAACCTAAGACCTAAACCTGTCATTTGCGAAAAGACTCGCCTACGAGTTCATCCTTAAATTTCAAATTTTAGCCATATTAATAATGACCTTGCGATCAGCAACATTGGAACTCCACAATCAAACAAGAAACGCTTCATTCCAATGTTACTTGCCCCAAGGTAGAAAATAACTTTGGTTAGCTCTATCTCTACTTCAAACATGGTTTTCATGCAACTTAGCATCATCATAGCAGCAATTATACTTTTGCAAACTGTTTCCACACAAGTTGATTAACTACGTCACAACATGGGAGCAAGCGGTACTCAATAACCGCGAGGGACGGTGATTCGAATCAAACACTACCCGGATAACTCGACACATACGCCCGCCTCTGAAGACCCAACTCTGGCGTCCTTCATTACGTCGTATGTGGCAACCTTTCTCAGGACACTAGACTGTAGAATCGGTCGCGCCGTCTCGAGCTCATAGGTCTAACGAGACGATGTGGTATGCCTCTACAATCCAGTGAACCTGGTACATCGGTTTCCTGGTTCGCATATATCAGTAAGCATCCGGTACACAACTCAATACTTGCTCCTGGACGCGGCATACGCATCGGTCCTTAACCGACACAGGCAGAGCTACTCGACCAAGACCTCGTCTTGTCGCAGCCTAACCCCTCTGCCCGGTCTCATCATTAGAAATGTAAACTTTAGTTTGCTTCCTTCCCCAACCACACTTATGATATTCTGAACTATAGCTCGCGAGTAGTTTCCAACTACTCGTCTTCTACCGGATGCCCTAGTCTATTTAGCATGGCCTTATTCTACATCGGTGACACAATCCTACCCTCGACCTCAGGGTTCATTTTTGGTTATGCAAGTGGGGTATAAAACATCCTTGACCTAATGCACATACAAACTGAGACTCATAGTAGTGAACAAAGTAAAAACTTTAGAAAACAACTTAAATGCAAACCGGGGCTTGCCTTGGTTTTGCAGGTGACTAAAGTAAGTTGAGAGAAAGTCAGTTTCTGATGTATTGAAGTTCACTCCTGCCCTTCTTGTTTCTTGATCCAAGTTCACCTCCTCCTTCTTCACTTTCCACGTTTAATCACTACACGTTAGGAATATGCATACATGTTCAATTATAAAACTTTTTGCTAACAAATGCTAAAGACAAGTTTGAAACTGGAACTTTGTTTAAGAATTTAAAATGACACTGGAGTGGTGGTTTAAGTGTGTGTTTGAGCACTATCATCAAGTGAGAAGTGAGGTTCATCACTTAGGTGGGGGATCAACTAATGGTTGAACAGAACACTAATGATCCATGGCTCCAATGGAGCTTGGAATTTTCTCGGGAGTTCCTTGTCACAAGAAAGTCCTCTGGACCAAAATTCAGAACATTTCACTAAGTGGATCTCCCAGAACAATTCCCTAAGCATTTAAGCAAAAAGGAATTAATTCTGATTAAATTTGCACTTTCATGCAAATTCAAGTGAACTATAATTTCCTACATAGCTCAGAGAGTATGCCTGAATTTTTCTAGGATTTTTGGAGCTAAGAAATGGCTAGAACTGAATTTCCAAGTTTTGGAAATTCTCTGAAAATGTTTCTGTATTTATTGGAATACAGAAATTTGAAGTTAGAATTACCCTAACTAAATCAACTCCAAATGAGCTGAAACTTTTACAGGGGTCTCCTAAAATCCTAAAGAATATCCTGACAAAATTTGGGGAATTTTGTATGAACCAAACTCCCTCTAAAATTCTTTTGCTGAAAAGCTTTAAAGAATTTTCCATAGTTTTCTATGTGTTTTCATGCGAATTGGGTTGCATATTTGGATAGAGCATTTCATACTGAATCCAACCCAATTTGAATTACTAAATTTGGAGCTTCCTAGCAAAAGTTATGCATTTTACAAGTTTGAACAACTCTCTGTTTGATTTTAAACAGCACAGTCACATGTGGGGCCCACGGGTCAGGTGCCTCTTCAACCTCCCGCCAGAGCCCGCGGGTGCACACCGGCTGAAAACTTGGCATGGCTCGTTCTCCCTCATTTCTCCACCAAATGAGCTCCCGTTTCGCCCTACATGCTCCTGGGAACGTGGCGCAGCTGCCGGGCAAGGTTTCCCCGCGTGAAAACGGCTGTAGGTGGGTCTGCACCGGCGGGGCGGCTCGGGAGCTCGACATGGACGCGTTTCCGCGTGTCCATGGCATCTCCCGGCGAGCTACGATGTCCTACAGCATCCCTATGGGTCTAGGAACATGGAACGGAGATCAAATCGTGCAGAACATGGCTGCAAACTAGTCGTCACCGTGGACCGTGGCTGTTTTGGCCGCCGGCGACGATTTCTCGTCGCCCGGGGCATAGGGTGGTCGGTTTGCTTCGTGCTTCGGCCTGGAAGGGCGCTAGGAACCCTAGTAGCTGTGGTCTTAATTGTAGAACGAACAATCAATCGATTGGAGCTAATTTCAGAAATTTGCTGAGGTCGGTCCTTCACGTGCGCCGGTGCCAAAAATGAAATTCCGGCTAGCCGGCGTCGGGAGAGAGCAGGGGGACGACGGGATGAGGATCAGTACCTCCTGGCGCACCTCTGTGGCCTCTTGAGCCTGCCGGAGAGGCGCTGGGCTGGCCGGGAGATAGGGAGCAGTGGAGCAGCGCCGGTGAGGGAAAGCACACACGTTGCAGCTGCTGATCGTGAGGAGGAAAACAAACACGGTTGGCTCAGCTGTGTGGGGTAATATCAGTGCCTGAGCAGCTAGCCAGCGTGAAGAATTCAGGCAGGAGGTGGAGCTTTGGGGCGTGGAGCAGCAGCTGGGTGTCGGCCAGAGGCAGGGCCTCGGTGGAGTGAGGAACAGAGAGCAAATACTTAGTGATTAAGTCTGCTCATTCCGATGACATGTGGGGTCCACCCCTCTTTTTATCCCCCAAAACTCTCACAAATATCTCAAAATTTTGGCACCATGCAAATTCAGCTATAAGGTACTCAAATCCAAAAGTCATTTGGCAATTTGACCAGTTTTGCCTCAGTTTCAAATTTGAATTCAAATTTGGATGAAATTTACATGTCCTCTTGATATTCATGTCCAAGCACCTCCAAATTTCCTCCAAATTGGTCTCCCTCATAATTTGGATCTGAGGAATTCAAATATGCCCTCTGATCTTTGAGTTGGCTATTGCAAATACACTTTTTCAAACAACAGTTTGAATTTTCTCTTTTGAACATGCCCTCCGTCTTTTTGAAGTGCACCTCTTAATTCAAACTGAATTCAAAGTTTTATTGCACATGCCAACACATTCATGAGGAACACAAAAGTTTTTCTAAGTCCCATTTCTTGTATTCAAACTCAACTTTATTCATAGCTCAAGTTTTCTATTTACAAGTTTTGGGACTTTTACATTCCTCCCCCCTTAAAAAGAATCTCGTCCCGAGATTCATGATTAAGGACAATGTGGAGAAGACAGTTACTCAACATACGCCTCTAACAACTCCGGATGATTGCGTTGCAAATACTCATCGCTTTCCCATGTAGCTTCGTCGGTCGTGTGATTTTCCCATAGCACCTTGAAAAATCGCAGCGTCCGATTCCTGGTTTCGCGAGTCTTTTCATCAATTATCCGGGTTGGTCGCTCAACATACGTGAGGTCCGGCTTCAAATTTTCTATGTCTCCCATGAGAATCTCCGTTGGAACTTTTAAACACTTCCGCAACTGAGATATGTGGAAGACGTTATGAACTCCGGCTAAGGCTGCTGGTAGCTCCAAACGGTATGCCACGGGTCCACACCTTTCAATGATAATGAAGGGACCGATAAAACGTGGAGCTAGTTTTCCTTTCACTCCAAATCGGTGAATGCCCTTCATCGGAGATACGCGGAGATATACGTGGTCCCCAACATGGAAATCCAGAGGACGACGTCTCCTATCCGCATAGCTCTTTTGTCCGGACTGAGCGGCTTTCAGATTTGCTTGAATAAGCCTTACCCGCTCTTCTGCTTCATTTACGAGATCAATCCAGTAAGTTACCCTCTCGCCGGATTCACACCAGTTCAAGGGTGCGGCACTTCCGGCCGTAGAGAGCTTCATAAGGCGCCATTTTGATACCCGTTGTTATATGAGAACTCCGCCAACGGTAAGTGATCATCCCAGCTCTTACCGTGGTGGATGACACATGCTCTCAGCATATCTTCAAGTATTTGATTCACCCTCTCAGTTTGTCCATCGGTTTGAGGGTGATACGTGGAGCTTCGAATCAATTTAGTTCCCAAGGATGTGTGTAGCTGTTCCCAGAAACGGGATACGAACAGCGATCCTCTGTCGGAGACAATGGTACGGGGAACTCCGTGCAGGCATAAGATTCGTGCTATGTATAACTCCGCATACTGCTTGGCGCTGTAGTTGGTATGCACCGGAATGAAACGTGCCGATTTGGTCAATCGATCAACGATTACCCAAATCGAGTCATGGTGGTGGGAGGTCATCGGCAACCCAACGATGAAATCCATACTCAAGTCTTCCAACTTCCATGCCGGTATTTGTAGCAGTTGCAGCAGGCCCGACTTCTTCACATGGTCGGCCTTAACTCTCCGACACGTATCACATTCTGAAACGTATTTTGCAACTTCACGTTTCATACGTATCCACCAAAACTTCTTCCGGAGGTCTTGGTACATTTTATTGCTGCCAGGATGAATAGAAAATTTGGATAAGTGAGCCTCATCCAAAATTTTCTTCCGCAGCCTCATATCACGGGGTACGACTATCCGGTCCTTGAACCACAAGGTATCTTCCTCATCTAACCGGAAACATTTCATCTCCCCGTTCTTTAACCTCCTTTTGATATGAGCCATGCCCTTGTCTCTCCTTTGAGCTTCCATCACCTCCTCTCTTATTGTGGGTATGAGAGCTAGATTATGCAAAGCTCCATATGGAACCAAGTAGAGACTTGGTTCTTCCTCTTCTATCGGCGTAATGGTTAGGTTATGAATATGAGACTTCCGGCTGAGTGCATCAGCAACCACATTTGCCTTGCCCGGATGATAATGAATTTCAATCTCATAGTCCTTGATCAGCTCCAACCATCGCCGTTGTCGCATATTCAACTCTTTCTGAGTGAATATGTATTTCAAACTTTTGTGGTCGGTGTAGAGATGAACCAGATTTCCCAATAGGTAATGTCTCCATATCTTCAAAGCTAGCACCACGGCAGCAAGCTCGAGATCATGAGTTGGATAATGTTGTTCATGATTCCGTAATTGCCGTGATCCATATGCGACCACGCGTCCTCCTTGCATGAGTACACAACCAAGCCCGATGCCGGACGCATCACAATAAACATCAAAAGGCTTGGTTGTATCCGGTTGAGCTAGAACCGGGGCTGTTGTGAGGTGTTTCACCAACGCTTGAAAAGCTTCCTCACATGGATTGCTCCAATCATATTTGATGCCCTTTTTCAGTAGCTCCGTCATAGGTTTGGAGATTTTTGAGAAGCTCGGGATGAACCTCCGGTAATATCCCGCCAAACCCAAGAAGCTACGAACTTCATGGACTGATGTTGGAGACTTCCATTTCAGCACTTGTTCAATCTTGCTTGGATCAACAGCAATGCCTTCCGCTGAAATAATATGTCCAAGAAACGGCACTTGGTGGATCCAGAATTCACATTTACTAAACTTTGCATAGAGCTTGTGATCTCTCAAGCGTTGAAGCACAACATGCAAATGTTTAGCATGTTCCTCTTCAAATTTGGAATAGACCAAGATGTCGTCGATGAAGACCACGACGAACTGATCCAGCTCCGGCTTGAACACCGAGTTCATAAGATACATAAAGTGGGCCGGAGCATTGGTCAACCCAAATGACATGACAAGATACTCATAGAGTCCATATCTTGTCGAGAATGCTGTTTTATGGGACATCTTCCGCGCGAATCTTGATTTGATGATATCCCGATCTTAAGTCCATCTTAGAGAAGACTTTAGCACCCACTAGCTGATCGAAGAGGATATCAATTCTTGGTAGTGGATACTTGTTCTTTATGGTCACAGCATTTAAAGGACGATAATCGACGCATAGCCTCAGCGTCTCATCCTTCTTTTTCACAAACAAAGCTGAGCAACCCCATGGTGATGAACTTGGACGAATAAACCCCTTGTCCATCAGATCTTTGAGTTGCTCCTTCAGTTCTGCTAATTCATTCAGAGCCATTTTGTATGGTCTCCGAGAGATCGGCGTGGTTCCCGGTATCAAGTCTATTTTGAACTCCACCTCGCGCTCAGGTGGTAAGCCTGGAAGATCTTCGGGAAACACGTCCGGATATTCACGGACTACCGGAATGTCTTCTAGCCTGCACGCCTCGGCATTACATACTTCTGGGTCTTTGGAAACCGCTTTGCTAAGATACAAGGTTTGACGCCCGTGAAGTGGAGAGTCCAAGTGAACACTCCTGTTCTCGATGTCCAGAACAGCCTTATGGAAGGTCAACCATGATATTCCCAATATGGCATTGATTCCTTGGTCTTCGAGAATGATGAGGGTGGTAGGATAAATTTTTCCACCCAAGCAAAGTGGTGCTCGAGAGACGACTTCATTAGTTGATATGTCTCCACCTGGCGAATGAATAAGGTAAGAACCTTTTGTGACAGTTGTGGAGATCTGATCGCGGATCACCGTTGCCCTGCTAATGAAGTTATGTGTCGCACCAGAGTCGAATAAAATGACAACCGGCTTGCCATTTAAGGTGAACCTGCCGGCAAGAACAGGTCCTCCCTTTGGCAGATCATCGACTGACACATAATTAACTGTCCCCACTTTGGACATAGCTTTTCTTGGCTGTCCAAGATCACCCTTTGGTGCTGGAACCACAGACATGATGTTGCTGCTCGGTTCAGTTGCTTCATTGACGTTGAGCTTGTTGTCAACATGAAGTGGGACAGCACTTGGTTCAGCTGAGAAATCTCCTTGTTCATTTTCAGCCTCTTGAGGGTAATAATATTCTAGTGCACTTCATTGATACTGAGGTGCAAGAGAAACATGTTGCTGCTGTGGTGGAGGTGAATAAGACCTCTGTGGAGTAGAAGAGTCGTCATACTCCCAGAATGATTGCACCTCTTGTGGAATCTCCCGACCAGAAGGTGAACGGACTACCAACCGATACTTCTGAGGCAGACGATTGTCTTCATCTTGTGATGAGTCCCTCTCCCTCTTTTCTTTGAGGTAGAGGTTAGAATAATATTCTTGAGCGATAGCACAGCTCACAAACTCATCAAAATTCTCTTGGCTAACTTGAGCTAATTCACATCGCAGCCTAGCGTTCAGCCCTCGGTAGAAATGATAACCCTTCACAGATGGTGATTTTACATAGTCAGGGACATATTGATCTAAGCGATTGAATTCCTTCGCATACTCAATAACACTCATGTCCCCTTGCTTCAGACTCCAGAACTCATCCAGACTGGTTTGCATTATGCCCGCAGGGATGAAACGAGCATGAACTGCAGCCTGGAACTCCGCCCATGTGACACGATGCCCTGGTGGTTGAACAGCAAGGTACTCTGCCCACCATGCTCCAGCAAAGCCGTGAAGCTGCTGAGCGGCATATAGAGTCTTTGAGAATTCATCACATTGGATCAACCCAAACTTGGACTCAAGGACACGTAACCAGTGATTTGCTTCACAATGGTCAGCCACCTCGGAGAATACAGGCGGTTGCGTCGCCAAGAAATCCAGATACGTGCTCTGGGTTGGCATGTGACGTTGAACTTCTCGATTTATGCCTTGCTGAACTAGAGTTTGGAGAGTTTCATTCATCTTCGCCATAATTTCAGCCAATCCGGTTGGCGATGGCTCTTGTGATGAAGTCGAGTCATTCCCACCTCGACTTGAACCTCCAATCTCCATTTGAGAATGTGTGCGTACCATACTGCACGAAACCAAAATTTTGAGTCTGTCAAAATTCTATCTCAGTAGTAAGTAAAGATAAGTAAAACATGAACATGTCATGAACTTTATGAAAGCATAACCACATTCATGTTTAAACAAATCTTATGTACGCTAAGCTAATCAGCGGGACTACCCTGACCAGCTCACACAAACTCCAAATTTTACTCAAGTTATCAACAGATTCTTGACTTGAGTTTAATAACAAAGTTTTAGTAAACTTCAGTAGCCTTCCAACAAGTACTTATGTGCTCCTTAAGGATTTTTCTACAGGAAGTTATGGCTTAAAAACAGAAAGGTCCAGAGAGGTGTTTGCTACTGTCCTGGTTTGAACAGTTTGCCTTCAACTGGACATTTCACCAACTTAAAGAGTGATTTTGCTCTGGAGGTCTACAAAGAAAATTGTAGACCACTTGAAAATCTTTCTAGAACTGTATCATACACCTTAATTGGGTCAATCTACTCAGAGTTATGCTCCGTTAAAGTCCAGCAAGAATTCCTGCCAGAAACAGAGCACTCTGTTTTTTGAAAACTTTGACACCTAGTTATACTCTCATTTGAATCTTAGCTCAAAATAAGAGTTCAGTAGCTAATACTTGTTTCAAACTTCCATTTTTAGTTGAAAGTTAGTTCATGAATCATTTCTTCATAGGGACGAGGTTATTATGTGTAGTACGGTGTCGATGCACCGTAAGAATCATGTCGGTACTACGTAGCCTTACCAAATAAAAATCCTAACCGGATTACACCGGCATATACGTACTATCAGTGGCACTAAGACGGTCTCTCGCACACGTGTACTACACGGGATACGTACGTGGTTAGTACCTGCAGAAGATCACTCAATAGTGGTGCACTCAAAGGTTGTTTCATTACAGGCAGTTCCATAATTAAAAGTAAATACAAACGCCCGTATCATTGTCATACGGCCGTCCTTGAGTTAAGTCACGTCTCAAGGTACGCGATCGTGTTTCAACACCACACGACGGGGAACCCGAGTATGTCATGAACGGGTCGTCACGGTTGGGAATGTTATCAACCCAACGGATACCACCTACTGCCGTGCAGGGCACGCCGATGGCAAGCGCTGCGTATGTCCTCCTGGGCTACTTCCAGACGAACACACTATCGCGTTACTGACCACACGATGGGGTCTCCACTTACTTGCCTAATGCACGCTAGGGATCAGCGTTTCATATGAACTCAGGAACATGAAGAGTCCAAGAGTTTCATATTGACGTCTCACACAAAGCTGTGAGACCTATCCCTGCACCACTTTCCTCGTCAGGGGAGCTAACCGAAATTGAACCGCTTTCAGTGGCGTGCCTTACCATGCTTACCAGAACGTAGGTGCGTCGTTACATAATGAAAATTCAGAATTAAAACACATATGTTAGTCTTGCCACTTTAAGTACCTATACTACTATAGTCCTTATGTGGGCCTAATATCGTTTCCTCACTGTATCCTAAGTTTTTGTCATAATACGCTCCTTATTCCGTGCATTATTACCAATGCGGCTCTGATACCACGCTGTGGGGGCCCGATCCCGATCACGGGGTCGTGCCGCCTTGCCCGATGAATCGCATTGGGTGGTGCCGTGTTATGCGGCACCCAACAGCACACCTATAAGGAACACAGTATTACATAAATCAAAAGCGGAAGGTTACAATTATTCTTTGTAAATAATTTACACAAATTAGCTACAGCGGAAGTCTATAACCAGCTCACGTTGAATAACTATGAAGCACCGAGAAGAGGTCCAGCCCGCGGACTCTTCTTGCTAGCAACACGAAGATAAGGCAGCGGCTAGGTTCTCCAAGTGTGACATGACTTGGAAGTTTCCGAGTCTCACCGGACAACCCTCTTTATAGCGTCGAGGTTTACCTGCAAAACCACTTATATAGCAAGAGTGAGCACAAAGGCTCAGCAAGACTTAACCGTCTCTCCTAAGACATGAAACTCTAGATGAAAGTAACCTAAGACCTAAACCTGTCATTTGCGAAAAGACTCGCCTACGAGTTCATCCTTAACTATCAAAATTTTAGCCATATTAATAATGACCTTGCGATCAGCAACATTGGAACTCCACAATCAAACAAGAAACGCTTCATTCCAATGTTACTTGCGCCAAGGTAGAAAATAACTTTGGTTAGCTCTATCTCTACTTCAAACATGGTTTTCATGCAACTTAACATCATCATAGCAGCAATTATACTTTTGCAAACTGTTTCCACACAAGTTGATTAACTACGTCACAACATGGGAGCAAGCGGTACTCAATAACCGCGAGGGACGGTGATTCGAATCAAACACTACCCGAATAACTCGACACATACGACCGCCTCTGAAGACCCAACTCTGGCATCCTTCATTACGTCGTATGTGGCAACCTTTCTCAGGACACTAGACTGTAGAATCGGTCGCGCCGTCTCGAGCTCATAGGTCTAACGAGACGATGTGGTATGCCTCTACAATCCAGTGAACCTGGTACATCGGTTTCCTGGTTCCCATATATCAGTAAGCATCCGGTACGCAACTCAATTCTTGCTCCTGGACGCGGCATACGCATCGGTCCTTAACCGACACAGGCAGAGCTACTCGACCAAGACCTCGTCTTGTCGCAGCCTAACCCTCTGCCCGGTCTCATCTTTAGAAATGTAAACTTTAGTTTGCTTCCTTCCCCAACCACACTTATGATATTCTGAACTATAGCTCGCGAGTAGTTTCCAACTACTCGTCTTCTACCGGATGCCCTAGTCTATTTAGCATGGCCTTATTCTACATCGGTGACACAATCCTACCCTCGACCTCAGGGTTCATTTTTGGTTATGCAAGTGGGGTATAAAACATCCTTGACCTAATGCACATACAAACTGAGACCCATAGTAGTGAACAAAGTAAAAACTTTAGAAAACAACTTAAATGCAAACCGGGGCTTGCCTTGGTTTTGCAGGTGACTAAAGTCAGTTGAGAGAAAGTCAGTTTCTGATGTATTGAAGTTCACTCCTGCCCTTCTTGTTCCTTGATCCAAGTTCACCTCCTCCTTCTTCACTTTCCACGTTTAATCACTACACGTTAGGAATCTGCATACATGTTCAATTATAAAACTTTTTGCTAACAAATGCTAAAGACAAGTTTCAAACTGGAACTTTGTTTAAGAATTTAAAATGACACTGGGGTGGTGGTTTAAGTGTGTGTTTGAGCACTATCATCAAGTGAGAAGTGAGGTTCATCACTTAGGTGGGGGATCAACTAATGGTTGAACAGAACACTAATGATCCATGGCTCCAATGGAGCTTGGAATTTTCTTGGGAGTTCCTTGTCACAAGAAAGTCCTCTGGACCAAAATTCAGAACATTTCACTAAGTGGATCTCCCAGAACAATTCCCTAAGCATTTAAGCAAAAAGGAATTAATTCTGATTAAATTTGCACTTTCATGCAAATTCAAGTGAACTATAATTTCCTACATAGCTCAGAGAGTATGCCTGAATTTTTCTAGGATTTTTGGAGCTAAGGAATGGCTAGAACTGAATTTCCAAGTTTTGGAAATTCTCTGAAAATGTTTCTGTATTTATTGGAATACAGAAATTTGAAGTTAGAATTACCCTAAATAATCAACTCCAAATGAGCTGAAACTTTTACAGGGGTCTCCTAAAATCCTAAAGAATATCCTGACAAAATTTGGGGAATTTTGGATAAACCAAACTCCCTCTAAAATTCTTTTGCTGAAAAGCTTTAAAGAATTTTCCAGAATTTTCTATGGGTTTTAATGCGAATTGGGTTGCATATTTGGATAGAGCATTTCATCCTGAATCCAACCCAATTTGAATTACTAAATTTGGAGCTTCCTAGCAAAAGTTATGCATTTTACATGTTTGAACAACTCTCTGTTTGATTTTAAACAGCACAGTCACATGTGGGGCCCACGGGTCAGGTGCTTCTTCAACCTCCCGCCAGAGCCCGCGGGTGCACACCGGCTGAAAACTTGGCATGGCTCGTTCTCCCTCATTTCTCCACCAAATGAGCTCCCGTTTCGCCCTACATGCTCCTGGGAACGTGGCGCAGCTGCCGGGCAAGGTTTCCCCGCGTGAAAACGGCTGTAGGTGGGTCTGCACCGGCGGGGCGGCTCGGGAGCTCGACATGGAGCGTTCCCGCGTGTCCAAGGCATCTCCCGGCGAGCTACGATGTCCTACAGCATCCCTATGGGTCTAGGAACATGGAACGGAGATTAAATCGTGCAGAACATGGCTGCAAACTAGTCGTCACCGTGGACCGTGGCAGTTTTGCCGCCGGCGACGATTTCTCGTCGCCCGGGGCATAGGGTGGTCGGTTTGCTTCGTGCTTCGGCGTGGAAGGGCGCTAGGAACCCTAGTAGCTGTGGTCTGAATTGTAGAGCGAACAATCAATCGATTGGAGCTAATTTCAGAAATTTGCTGAGGTCGGTCCTTCACGTGCGCCGGCGCCAAAAATGAAATTCCGGCTAGCCGGCGTCGGGGGAGAGCAGGGGGACGACGGGATGAGGATCAGTACCTCCTGGCGCACCTCTGTGGCCTCTTGAGCCTGCCGGAGAGGCGCTGGGCTGGCTGGGAGACAGGGAGCAGTGGAGCAGCGCCGGTGAGGGAAAACACACACGTTGCAGCTGCTGATCGTGAGGAGGAAAACAAACACGGTTGGCTCAGCTGTGTGGGGTAATATCAGTGCCTGAGCAGCTCGCCAGCATGAAGAATTCAGGCAGGAGGTGGAGCTTTGTGGCGTGGAGCAGCAGCTGGGTGTCGGCCAGAGGCAGGGCCTCGGTGGAGTGAGGAACAGAGAGCAAATACTTAGTGATTAAGTCTGCTCATTCCTATGACATGTGGGGTCCACCCCTCTTCTTATCCCCCAAAACTCTCACAAATATCTCCAAATTTTGGCACCTTGCAAATTCAGCTATGAGGTACTCAAATCCAAAAGTCATTTGGCAATTTGACCAGTTTTGCCTCACTTTCAAATTTGAATTCAAATTTGGATGAAATTTACAAGTCCTCTTGATATTCATATCCAAGCACCTCCAAATTTCCTCCAAATTGGTCTCCCTCATAATTTGGATCTGAGGAATTCAAATATGTCCTCTGATCTTTGAGTTGGCTATTGCAAATACACTTTTTCAAACAACAGTTTGAATTTTCTCTTTTGAACATGCCCTCCTTCTTTTTGAAGTGCACCTCTTAATTCAAACTGAATTCAAAGTTTTATTGCACATGCCAACACTTTCATGAGGAACACAAAAGTTTTTGTAAGTCCCATTTCTTGTATTCAAACTCAACTTTATTCATAGCTCAAGTTTTCTATTTACAAGTTTTGGGACTTTTACAACGAGTATCAAGATGGCACCGTATGAGGCTCTCTACGGCCGGAGATGTCGCACACCGCTCAATTGGTGCGAAGCCGGTGAAAGAGTGACATTCGGGATTGACCTTGTCAATGATGCCGAAGAACGAGTTCGGGTCATACAAGCAAATTTAAAAGCTGCTCAATCTCGACAGAAGAGTTATGCAGACCAACGACGTCGACCGCTGAACTTCAACGTCGGAGAGTACGTATATCTCCGCGTATCTCCAATGAAGGGAGTTCACCGAGTCGGTGTAAAAGGGAAGCTCGCTCCCCGGTTTATCGGTCCATTTGCTATCACGGAACAATGTGGACCTGTAGCCTACCGGCTTGAGCTACCGACAAATCTCGCTGGTGTGCATGATATATTTCACGTCTCTCAGCTTCGGAAATGTCTCAAGAATACCACTGCTGTCCGCAATGAAGATCTCGAGACATTGCAACCGGATCTCTCTTATGCCGAGCATCCAATCCGAATTATTGATGAAAAGTCTTGGTCGACAAGGAATTGGACGCTCCAATTCTATAAGGTATTATGGAGCAATCATATCACGGAGGAAGCAACATGGGAGAGTGAAGAATACCTCCGTTCGAACTACCCGGACTTGCTGTCCGCTCATATAAGGTAATTCCTTCTCTACCGCTTGTCTCTTCTTTTGGAATCTCGGGACGAGATTCTTTTTAACGGGGGAGGGATGTGAAATCCCAAAAACTCAAGCAAGTGGAGCTGCAGTTCACACCGAGAAAAGGAGAAGGAATTTAAACTTCTGAATTTAAAGGTGGGAGCTCCAAGTCTAAACTTGAATTTGCAAAAATTCCCGAACACGGAGATCTAAAGATATCATTTGGTTCTCCACACATCCAATAATAGCCCGGCAAATTTTCAGAGCATTTGAAAAGGATTTCCTATTTGTTAGAATTTAAACAGGAGAAAATTCGAAATTGAATTTAAATCTCAGTTTCAAATTCCAACTTCACCGAAATTCAAATTTGAGTGCACCATTGTGTTCCTCATATTTCTTTTGGCCTATCCTCCAAATTTTATCAAATTTGGAGCTCGTTTGCTATTTTTAAATAGAAATTGGGGGATAAGGGGGAGAGGTGGACCCCATCTGTCAGCTACACAGGGAGTAAACCGGCTCTGTTTTTCTCCCTCGCGCGAGCTCCCGACAGCACATCAGCAGCAGACTTCGGGACGAAGTTTTCGGGCGCCACCTCCTGCTCTCAGCTGGGTTTTTCTTCGCTCTTATCTCTCCCACACGAAGCAGCAGCGAAGTCATTCTTTCCTGCTCGCACGCTCGAACCACCGAAGAACCACTTCTGTTTCTCTGGCCTCATCGCTGATCAGCGTCTGAGAGGGTTGGCGCCCAGCTGAGGAGTCTAGGAGCTGCGCCGGCCTCCCCTCGACGCCTTCCAACTCTCACCAGCTTGTGCCCGGCCTCCTCCCGTCGCTGCCACGCCGTTCTTCCTTCACAGGTCCGAGCAAGGCACGTCTCACTGATCATCAGCGCCCGGATATTCTAGGCTGTATCGTGCCCAACCTTCTACAGCAAAAAGAGGCGCCCCAGACTGCTCTACACTCAGGTGAAAACCCCTCCTCTTTTCATGCACTACAGAGGAAGAATTTCTCTGTTTACTGCAGCTGTATTCATAAAACCGAGCTGCACAAATCCTTAAAATTCGTCGTGTTCAGTCCACCATCACTTGTGCCGAGCTGGAAACATGTTCTAGACTCTCCAACGCCCCTCTAGGATAAAAAACAATCGAAAATCATCAAGAATTGGGGCTGTTCTTTGAGAATTTCGGGCTGGCACCAAATTTTGCCCTAGGTCGCCGATGAGCCCCTATTTGCAGCCATTCTTGGGCCGATTTAAGCTCATGCCGGTGATGAGGGATCCCCCACGGTGCTATAGAGCCCAAGAACCGATCTTTTCGTGGAGAAATCACTGCACATGACCTCACCGGAGCCCTAGGGTTAGCTGTGGCCGGTGCGCACTGCTTTCCGGCGAGTTTTGGCCGCCGGCGACCTCACCAATGAGTTCAGCATGGTGGAAAATGGGGGGGGGGGGGCGGCCAGCAGGGGGTCCGGAGGTGGCCGCGAAGCTCATTTCCGGAGACCTTACCGGAGGCAGCCGCCACTGCTCTGTTTTGGCACCTGGCTGGAGGTTAGGGATGACGAGTGGGACCCACTGTCAGCATTTAAACATTTTCCAGATTTTCCCATTTCAGTTCAAACTTTGGAGAGCCATAACTTTGTGTAGGAGTGTCCAAAAATTGTGAAACAAATTTTGTTGGATTCCACTCAAAGAGTACTATCCAGGGGTGCAGCCCAGTATTTATGAAAATTCCTGAATTTGGCTCATTAATTCATTTAAGGAAAATCTTGTACGAATTTTCACAGGAGTTCTGTTAATTGGAAAATTCCCAAATTTGGGCATGACATTCTTCCAATATTCCTTGAACTCAAGTAAAATTTGCAGAGGCGTTGGACTCAATTTGCTTGGCCAAATGTTGTTTGAATCCTCTATGTCTCTGAAAAATGGGAAAATAAACAGAGACATTTTCAGACTTTTACCCAAGTTTGGAAAATTCATATCTCTGTGTAGGAAGCTCCAAAAATGGTGAAACCAAGTCCTATGGACTCATGAGACTCTCAAGTTTCTGAAAAACCAAATTTGGAGCATGAAAAGACACTATAATTACCATAGGATTTCAGAGAATCCAAATAGTAAGAAAATTCTCTAGGCCACATCTTCCATCAAGTTTGTCTGAAATTTTGCAAGCCATACCTCTGTATGATCTATGGACCACTGTAAAAATTTCAGAGCAAGTTGAGATCATCTTCTCCAGTTTTCTGCTGGTTCTTCCTATTACCTTTCTTATGTCCATTATAAATAGATCTTTGCATTTCTCCAACAAACATCCACTGCCCACCTAAAGATATCCTCTGTTTCTATCCATAACAGAGCTCATCTCTCACTTTAGAGTTGGTCTAAACCATTCTTAGTTCCTAAAACACAATTGTTTTATAATTCAGTTATTTGTATTAAAAACTGTGCATATTCATATCGGTAGGAAATACGACGAAGGAGGTCGACGGGCAACTTGACTCGGAGCAGCAAGTTTAAGCTTAAATCATCGCCAAGATACTGACTATAAAGTAGAACTAAACCTGCAGCAACATAAGGCAAGCCCCGGTTTGCATTTAACAGCTTTTAGTTATATTTTACTTTGTATCACTTCTATTGGTCTAGCATGTACTGTGCATTAGGTTAAGGTGATTGATACTCCAAATGCATGACCCACAAACCCCTTGGAGTACAGGGTAGAATAGGCTACCTTCGTGTAGTTTCTGCTAGGCTAAAGTTGTATAGGATCCGGTACAAGTTGGGTAGTTGGAAGCCACTCGCGAGTTTAGGATGTGGGTACAGCGGGGTATGATTCTAGAAAATGAAAGTTCTGGAATGGAAAATGAGACCGAGCAGAGAGTAGGAGCAGCAGGACGTTGGGCCTGTGTGGCTGTAGCTCTGTTTGTGTCGGTTAAGGCCCGATGCGTATGCCGCCCTGCTGAGCAAGTTTGAACAGTACCGGATACATATCGGATATATGGGACCCGATAAACCGATGTAACTCGGGTACTCTCGTGTCAAAACTTATACGGCCATCCTTTGGGGGTTGGTGTCAGAGGTGTAAACCCGCTAGCGGAGCAACTTCGACGTGTTCCGTGTAGTGGCCCTTCTGATGGGTCGGCGGAACTGGTTCGTCATTGGAGTGACGGGTGAAAGGTTGCCGCATACAACGTAAGAAAGAGCTCGCGTGAGTCTTTCGAGGCGGGTGTATGTGTCGTGTATTCCGGGTGTTTCCTGATTGCAATCACCGTCCCTCACGGTTATATGAGTACCACTTGTTCACTGAGTTGTGACGTAGTAATAAATTCCAGATGAAGTGAGATGAACCATTGCTGATGTGAAGTTCTTAAATTCATTGTATTGCCAACCATGTATGCTTTAGTTGTAGAGCTCATTAAGTTTATTTTCCTCTTTGGGCATCACCACATCGGAGGAAAGCGTTTCTTGTTTGAGTGTGGACTTCCGATGTGAGGGCTGCCTAAGGCATAATAATCTGCTGCTATTAAACTGAAAGTAAGGATTAACATGTAGGCGTGTCATTATTGCATCATACCTTTCCTATGTTAGTAATTCCTGCACGTAGAGTTCCATGTTTAGGAGTGTCGGTTAAGTCTTGCTGAGCCATCGTGCTCACGGTTGCATTATTAGTGTTTTGCAGGTTATAAAATTTGCTACGAAGATGGTTGTTTGGTGAGCCATCAGCGACTCACCGGAAAACCTGCCGCTGCACTCATCTTTGTGGAAGCTAGTAAGAAGCGTCCGCGGGCTGGACGTCTTCTCTTTTGCATAGTTAGGACCGAGAGTATGTGTGTATGTATATTCCGCTGCGTGTACCTTCGTGGTACATTATTTTGTAAATGACACTATCTTGAGAAATAAAAGACTTTGTACTTTATGGTTCTTTTCGTGTATGCTGTTGGGTGCCGCATCGCACGGCACCACCTAATGTGTATCCTGGAGTGTGGATCCCAGAAGGGGTTCCCCACAATGAAGAAATCAGGGCTGTTGCAACCCCTGAAGATCCCGGCATGGAAATGGGAAGATGTGAGCATGGATTTCATTGTGGGAATACCCCTAACATCCAACAAGCATGATTCCATATGGGTAATCGTTGATCGGTTAACCAAGATGGCTCACTTCATCCCGGTGAATACACGTTACAATGTCGGCAAATATGCGGAGCTATACATAGCGAAGATTCTATGCCTATACGGGGTACCCAAGACCATTGTGTTAGATCGAGGTGCATTATTTGTATCTCGCTTTTGGGAGCAGCTACACGCTGCATTGGGTACTAAGTTGATCAGGAGCTCCGCCTATCACCCTCAGTCAGATGGCCAAACGGAGAGGGTGAATCAAGTATTAGAAGACATGTTGAGAGCATGTGCCATCCACCATGGTAGGACTGGGATGATCACCTACCATTGGCGGAATTCTCGTACAACAACGGCTATCAGGCGATTATCAAAATGGCACCCTACGAAGCTCTCTATGGTCGCAAATGCCGCACCCCATTAAATTGATGCGAGTCCGGTGAAAGGGTCACATTCGGGGTTGATGTGGTGAACGACGCCGAAGAGCGCGTTCGGGTGATTCAAGCTAACTTGAAGGCCGCTCAATCTCGACAAAATAGCTACGCTGATAAGTGGCGTAGACCGTTGCACTTTGACGTTGGGGAACATGTGTACCTTCGCGTGTCTCAGATGAAGGGCGTGCACCGGTTCGGTGTGAAGGGGAAGCTCGCTCCCCGTTTCATTGGACCCTATGCTATCACCGAGAAGTGCGGACCAGCGGCGTATCGATTGGAGTTACCGGCATCTCTTGCTGGTGTCCATGATGTTTTTCGTGTTTCGCAACTGCGAAAATGTTTGAAGCATACGGCTGCTGTTCCTACCGAAGACATCGCGAGCTGAAACCGGATTTAACATATGATGAGTATCCGGTGGAAATTCTTGATGAGAAAGCCCGAACCACGCGTAGCAGAACGTTGTGGTTCTACAAAATACTCTGGAGTAACCACACCACCGAAGAAGCGACGTGGGAGAGCGAGGAGTTCCTTCGCTCAAGTTACCCGGAGTTCATGGCTTCTAAACATGGGTAAGTCCCTACTACATCGCTATCTCTTCTTTTCTAATCTCGGGACGAGATTCTTTTAAGGGGGGAGGGATGTAAAAGCCCAAGAAAAAGGGACTTGCAAAAACTTTTCTTCACCTCACAACACCACAGTTTTTATTGTGGATATCTTAGGAAAGGTTGTGAAGAGCAAGTAACCCCCATCAAAAGGGTAATTAGAGGGGAAAGCCTTCACTTTCACAAAGTAGGATTTCTACACATGAACATGAGAGGTTGAGCTCATCCTAGAACTAAAAAGTCTTGGGAAGGTTCAGTCCAAGTTTCATAGAAATCCAGCACTTTTTGAGGCACTTTTGGAGGTATTTCAAAAAGAGGCCAATTTGAATGTAAATTCAAATTGTAGCAACTTTCATCACTCAAATTCAAAAGTTAGCTTCATATTCAAACTCAGCACATTTTTCTGAGTAAGCCCACCAAATTTCATCCTCATTGGAGTTCATCTTGTCAAGAGCTAAATTTGCACGAATTCAAAACTGAATTTAAATTTCAGTTTAAACATGAAGCAAATTTAACCAAACAAAGTTTGAATTTGAGAACTCAAATTCAAACCAAGACTTGGGGGCTAAGTCTCTCATTCAATGTGTAGTTGCTGGGATATTTACAAAAGGAATTCAGAAGAGAAGATTAGGGGGAGAAGAGGGCCCACCAGTCAGCTAGCATCCGGGCCTAAGTCAACACCGAGCGAACTCGGTTTACCGGGCCTCGGCAGCGCTCGACACCGAGCCAACCGAGCAGCCACCTCGCCCCCCCTCCTCGCACGCTGGCGACCAGCTTGCCGGCTCCGCCGCCTCGGCCCGATCCTTACCCGGGAGCAAACAGCAGCACGTCGCCTTCTTCATTGATCGCACGCTCGCTGTTTCCCTCACCACCGCACAGAACCGGAGCTCACCCGCGCTCTCTTTTCCCGATCACTGGCACCAACCGAGCCTCGGTTGCTCGTGCCAGCAGCACCAAAAAGCAGCGCCCGTGCATGCTCTACCACGTCAGCCCCACAACCCCGAAACTCCTAGCCTGTGGCGAGTGCAATTCGGCAACGGGCGCCGAGGAACAGAGCACCGGCGGAAAGCTGAGGATTGCTCCCCGTGGACAGCACGCCACGGTCAGTTTCACCGCAGGACTTCTACACGGAAAAGGTGCGCCTTAGTCTCCAGATCGTGTAGCTGCAACCCTCCTAGCCATTGATAGACCGTGCACTGAGAATTCCTAAGAATCCTGTGAACTAGTGCAACCGGGTAGGGGTCGGTCTAACCCAAAATTCTAGTTGCACCGGCCAACCCAGCTCGGGTGAGACTACACACACCTTCCTCACTCCCTAGCGGCCCTCCTCGACCAAGAATCAAGGGAAATGACCCAGAAATGGACGGGTTTGGATTGTTTTTCGGGCCGCCATAGAATAATAGCTCGGTTCACCGTGGAGCTCTAGGTTGCCGACCTTTTCATGGGGTTTGGCGGCCATTTCCATCACCCTCGAGCTCCCACGGTGCTCTCCGACCCTTTGCCGATCATTTGGATGCGTTGTAATGCATTTCCGACCACGCCGGAACCCTAACCGCCGCTGTCACCGTCGGGAGCCCTGTTCCGGTGAGCTACGGCCGCCGGTGACACCATCGACGAGTTCAGCGTCGTGAGTTAGGGCGGGGCGGCAAGTTTGGGGTTGGGAGACGGTCGGGAGAGCAGTTCTGGCGACGCTCGCCGGAGTGCGCCGCCACGGACCCCTGTTTGGCGCGAGGAAGGAGAAGACTGCCGGGTGGGACCCACTTGCAGACATTTAAACATTTTGAACTGTCCAGTTTGTAGTTCAAACTTTGGAGGACCACAACTTGGGGTAGGAGAATCCAAAAATTATGAAACAAATTTTGTTGGATTCCTCTAACTGTGTACAATCCAAATCAGAAACCGAATTTGTATGAAACCCATTAAGTAAATCTGGAAAATTATTTAAAGCTTTTCAGCAAAAGAATTTTAGAGGGAATTTGGTTCATCCAAGAATCCCCAAATTTTGCCAGAATGTTCTTTAGGACATTAGTAAACCCCTGTAAAGTTTCAGACCATTTGGAGTTGATTTGGTCAGAGCAATTCAAATTTGAAGGTGCTGTGTTCATTTGAATACAGAAACATTTTCAGAGAATTTCCAAAACTTGGAAATTCAGTTCTGGGCAAATCTTAACTCCAAAAATACTAGGAAAATTCATGCAAACTCTATGAGCTATAATTGAAATTGTAGTTCACTAAGTTGGGCATGAACAGGGGTATTACCTCAGAATTAATTCTTCCTTGCTTATTTGCTAAGAGAATTATTCTGAGCAAACCACTCCATGAAAAGTGCTAGTGTTTGGTCCAGAGAGTTTTCTTGTGATAAGGAACTCATACAAAAATTCTCAGCTCCATTGGGTCCTGGATCACCCCTGTCCTGTTTAACCACTTGAGGGATTAATATAGAGAAGGGGGAAAACCACTTAGCATTTAACCAGGGGGGTTAAGTCTAAGTCAAACCACCAACACCCAGTTCATCTTTAAATTCTTAAACAGAGTTCCAGGTGTTAGAGACTGGTTATTAGAACTAATAGCAGTAGTATTACAATAAACTTGTTTGCATATTCATTAACATGTAGTATTTCAATAACGTGTAGTCGCTGAAGGCGAGGAAGCTCCGGCGGTTCTGGACTTCCTTCTCCCGGACGAAGAACTAACTACTGACCAGCAGCAACAAGGCAAGCCCCGGTTTGCATTAACCTTTTTACAAGTTTTACTTTGTTTACATGTGTCATATGAAGTATGATTGTGCATTAGGTATAGGATGGATGGAACCCCACTTGCATAACCAGAATTTTTCCCTAAGAGTGAGGGTAGTGTTAGGACCTCGAGTAGACAGGCTATGCTTAATGAGTCATAGGACTTCGGTACAAGTCGAGTAGTTGGAATCTACTCGCGAGATAGGCTTGGGACACATGGGTTCGGTTGAGTGATGTGAGATCACTTTAGTAATGAAAATGAGACTAGGCAGGGGCTAGGGCGCAGCAAGAGGAAGTCTTGTGTGTGCAGCCCTGCCCGTGTCGATTGAGGACCGATCCGTGTGCGGCCCTGCTGAACAAGTATTGAACGTACCGAAGGCATATTGGATATATGGGCCCCGATAAACCGATGTAGCCTAAACCTCCTGGCGTCGAGGCATAGCACACCGATTTATAGGTGTAGGTTGAGGGCAGCAAGGTGGAAATCTGCCAACGGGCATAGAGAGATGCTCCGTGTGGGGAACCTCCTGCTCGTTTCGGTGCGACCGGTTCGACGTTTGGGATGTTGGGTGAAAGGTTGTCCCGTACGACATCGAGTGAGCGTGCTGTGCAGCTCCACGGGTGGGCGTACATGACGTGCTCTTTGGGTTTCCCTGCAGGTGTACATCGAGTCGATTCGCCGTCCCTCGCAGTGACGAGTACCGCTTGTTCACTGCGTCGTAACATAGACTAATGAATGAAATGTTATGATTCAATATTGCTGTTATGATATAATTGTATTGCTACATGTGTGCGACCAAATATTGCTTACTAAATTTCAGCCTCATGAACTGTTAACTTGTTGCTAAAAGATGAACTAAGGATGAACTTGTAGGCGTGTCCATTTGCTGCAATATTACTATCCTATGTCATTGTACACCTCATGTAAAGTTTCATGCTTAGGTGAGTCGGTTAAGTCTTGTTGAGCCTTGGTGCTCACGGTTGCTGCTTAAGTGTTTTTTTCAGGTGAGGAGCCACCCACGGACTCGGAGTACGAGTCCACCGGCGAGGGTTACCCTCCGTCAGGGACCACGGCTGAGTGGGAGCCGTACACGCCGTGCTGAGCTGAGACGTGCAGCTAGTGTGGGTTGCCTAGGGCTGGGCAACCGACTTTTGCTAGATAGGCGGGCGTGAGTTGTACAAAAGAAACTTCCGCTGTGTAATAAAAGACCCTAGTTTGTAACTGAGAAGTGTACTACTTTGTACATTCAGTTTGTTTTCCCATGTAATATAATGTGTTCTTATGACGTGTGCTGTCGGGTGTCGCATCGCGCGGCACCACCCTCTGCCATCCTGGATGAGCGGATTCCGGTCCGCCACAGCCGCGCCTATTCACCCTCCTTCACCAGCCCGGAAGTCCGGTGCTGAGGCTGGAAGGGCCGCTGTTGGTGCAGTTTCTGGCTCCCTGGTTCCCTCAGGACAGCGTCTTGCTCCGATTGCTGAGGCACCAGCACCTCCGCCGGTCTTAGACGCGACAGGGGAGATCAGGGGCACGACTCCTGTCCCCGCTGTCCCAGCACCCATGTGGGATGCCCTGGGGCATGTCCAGACCAGCGCCCGACAGTTCCAGGTCGCCTTTGAGCGGGAGCGGGGGGCACTGGCCAGAGAGAGGGAACACCTTCGTAGCTGGGAGCACCTCCTGCTGCAGCGGACCCAGGAGGCTAAGGCGGAGCTTGACTCGAGGCAGTCGAGACTTGAGGCCATGAGTGCTCTGCTCGACGCTCAGAAGAAAGCCATCAGCCGCCTGGACTCAAAGACTCGGCGGCTCCGTGCTTCCTACCGCGAAGCCCTGGCCCAGGTTGAAGCCAAGGCCGAAGCGCGCTCTGCTGCCACGGAGGAGCTGCGGCTGCAGGTAGCTCGTCGAGAGTGCGCCGTCGCCGATCAGGAACGTGCTGCAGCGGCCGAGGAGGAGAAGATCGCCGCACAGCTGAAGGCCAGAGAGGGCGAGCTGAGGGCTCAGGCTGAGGAGCTGGAGCTCCGTGAGTCGGCTGCTGCTGCGAGGGAGGAGCAATCTTCCCGGGAGCGCCAGGCGGCGTTGGATCGCGAGCTGGCAGCTTGCCAAGAGGTAGAGAAGCTCCAGTCTTCGCGGTCTGCCCAGGCCCAGGCGGTCTGGGGCTTTATTACCGAGGTGGGGTCTGCCTTGGTTCCTCTTGGTTTCAGCCCGGTGCGGACAGAGGCAATCCCGGCACTTGAGTCCATTGGCGGCAAGCTGGGCCGGCTCGAAGCGGTGATCGCCGACGAGCTTGAGGTGGAGGGACGGGGCCTGGCGAAGGAGGTCGCTACGCACGTACTGGCGTGCTTCCGGAGCCAGGACCCTTCCTTCTCTCTGGAGCCAGTCCGTCTAGGGTCCGTTGCCGAGAAGGAGGAAGCTGCCAGGGCCGAGGTTGAGGACGTGGCCACCCTTGTGCCTCTAGGTTCCAACGGGAGTCCGGGGACTCTTAGGCATCTGCCCCCGTGGCTAACAGGCCCTGTACCTCCTTCTCCTTCTTTTTTATTTTTGTTGAGTGTGTAGCCCAGCTCATGGAGCCTTGTGTGAATAGACTCTTGTTATCTTCTGCGTCTGTGTGCTTTAGTCTTCTTCTTGGTTTTACCTGGCCGAGCCCTTAGCTCCGCAAGGTACTCAGAGGCCTTGACCAATCCCGAAGCTCTGCACAGACACCTTCCCCGGGTCCTTACTGTATTAAGGGCCACAGAGGTCTCTAGGACCCGCCCCATGAGAATGGGGAGGTCCAGACCTGCTAGTCACGTGGCGGGCCCGGAGCTCTCCTCTGGGGAGGTCCGGCCCCGCGGAACACGTGGAGCCTTCGGAGCTCTCGCCTTGGGGGGGAGGTCTGGTCTCTGCCGGCTACGTGTCGGACCCGGAGCACCCCCCCTGAGGAGAGGGAGGTCTGGCCCCGCTGGACACGTGGGGCCTCCGGGGCTCGCCCCTGCGGAGGCGGCGAGGCCCGGATTCTTCGGTCTTACCTTGGAGTTCCGGTCTTGCGCGATCCTGTAGCGGCCCCATGGTAGGTGTGTCCCATTGATTGGGCGCTCCTACCATACTCCTGCGGGGAGCTGAGGCTGAGAGGTCCTGCACACAAGTAAGGGGAACGTAATTTTCCTTGGGGGCTCCTCCTCCCCTATCTCATAGTCTGTCGGTACCCTCAATATCGGGTACCCCCGCGCACAGGGTAAAACCGCCTAAGGACCTCGCCCCCTCCGCAGTGGCAAGCTCTGAAGGCACCACGTGTCCGGCAGGGCCGGAGCTCTCCTCTCCTTAGAGGATAGCTCCGAACCTGCCACGTGGCCCAGAAGGCCGGACCTCGCCCCCTCCGCCGGGGCGAGCTCCGAAGGAGCCACATGTCCAGTAGGGCCGGAGCTTCCCTCCCCTCGGAGGATAGCTCCGGGCCTGCCACGTGGCCCAGAAGGCCGGACCTCGCTCCATCCGCCGGGGCAAGCTCCGAAGGAGCCACGTGTCCAGTAGGGCCGGAGCTTCCCTCCCCTCGGAGGATAGCTCCGGGCCTGCCACGTAGCCCAGAAGGCCGGACCTCGCCCCATCCGCCGGGGCTGCACGCTACACCTAGCCTGCAGCATGGATAGGGTGGCAGGACGAGAACCTCGACGCCAGCGCCAAGACATAGAAGCTGGTAGGAAATCACCCCGGGACCACCTGTCGGGTCTCCGGGGCCCACCTTGTAAGCCGCCCAAACCTTGGACTATAAAAGGCTCGGGTAGGCAACGTTAGCGAGAGTTCGCACTCCGGCCATTCGCACCCTTGGGTTCTCACTCCGGCCATTCGCACCCTTGGGTTCGCACTCCAGCAACTCAAACCCTAGGCATAACTCACCCTCAAGCTCAGGACTCCGGTTCTGAGCAACAAGCAATACAGCGAGCACCTCTGCTCGCCGTGGACGTAGGGTTTTACGCTCCGGCGGCCCGAACCACGTAAAACTCGCCGTGTCAAGCTTCTCCCTCACTCGTCCCTTATGCTTAAGCTCTCCGCAAGCGACTAGCACTTCCAAAAAAGAACCTCCGCGGGCTGCCCAGAGCAGGTCCGGGGGAAGTGTCGACCACACACTTCGACATTTGGCGCGCCAGGTAGGGGCTTGTCGAAGTGTGTGATCGACACTTCGCCAGGATCTGCACTGGGCAGCCCGCGGAGGTTCTTTTTTGGAGGGGCTAGTCATTTGCGGAGAGCTTGAGCGTAGGGACGAGTTAAGGAGGAGCTTGACACGGCGAGTTTTACGTGGTTCAGGCCGCCGGAGCGTAAAACCCTACGTCCACGGTGAGCTGAGGTGCTCGCTGTATTGCTTGTTGCTCAGAACCGTAGTCCTGAGCTTGAGGATGAGTTATGCCTAGCGTATGAGTTGAGGGAGTGCGAACCCAGGGTGCGAATGGCTAGAGTGCGAACCCTAGATAACGTTGCCTACCCAAGCCTTTTATAGTCCAAGGCTCGCGTGGCTTAAAAGGGGGGCCCGGGACCCGACAGGTGGTCCCGGGGTGATTGCCACCCGACTATCGTATCCGCAGTTACGTCGGTAGTTGTCTCTGGCGAAGGCTTCTGAGTCTTCGTCTTGCCGCCCTGCCCATGCCGCCTGCTAGTCGTAGTGGTTGATGACGGCGGAGGCGGCAGGGGATGTCTTGTCGCTGTGTTTATTGGCTGGCAAGTTCTGACACCGCGCGCCAGTCTGTGATGCGACTGGGCGCAACAACAGCTGACAGAGGCGTGCTCCGCGTCTCCGCGTCTTGGGAAGGCGCGGGCCTTGAATACCTTGTATGGGCAAGGTATGGGGCGTCTTTACGCCCGCTGCCTACCGCTCGGGGGGGGGGGGGGGGTGGCAGCACTCTTCTGCTGGACACGTGGCGGGCCCGTAGCTCTCCTCAAAGAAGAGGGAGGTCCGGCCCCGCAGAACACGTGGAGCCTTCGGACCTCTCCCCACGGAGGGGGAGGTCCGGCTTCTGTCGGCCATGTGGCGGGCCCGGAGCTCTCCTCTGAGGAGATGGAGGTCCGGCCCCGCTGGACACGTGGCGCCTTCGGACCTCTCCCCCGCGGAGGGGGGAGGTCCGGCTTCTGCAGGCCACGTGGCGAGCCCGAAGCTCTCCTTTGAGGAGAGGGAGTTCCGGCCTCGCTGGACGCCTGGCGCCTTCGGAGCTCTCCCTGCGGAGAAGGGCGAGATCCTTAGGCATTTTCCCCTGTGCGCGGGGGTACCCCATATCGCGGGTACCGACAGTGGCCCCAGGGCCCATCTCGGGGCAGATAGCGAGCCCGAGGTGGGACCTTCGTCTCTTCTGTTCCGCGCACTTTCTCTAAGTCCCGCATTGACCGCTGCCGGAGCACGAACAGTCATGGGATCATGGGAGCATGCGCCCACTTGATGGTTGCTTTTACTGCGGCGGTTCCCAAGACTGCCACTTCTGCACGTCGCAGCGCTTTCTTCGGGAACCGCCGGAGCGCCTTGCCGGCTCGTCTTCTTGGGAGGCTGACTCCTTGATCCACCGCTTCAGTTGGGCAGTTTGGGTCCACCTGTCATCAGCGCTCGGTCTTGGAGCCGAAGCGGTTGTCGATGCGGCGTATTCGAAGAGTTTCGAATCGCTTGGAATTGCACCTGGGAAGTTTTAAGAGGGGATCTTACCCGCATTGCGGCTTTCCTTTGCACTTCCCATCGCTTTTCCTTGGACTCTTGTGCTTTTGTTTTCTTGCCTTTGAGTCCCCCCTCGTCGTGGCTTCCAACCCACCACCAGAGAAGAAATGCACTCGATCTCCTCCAGTGGCGGCATCTGTGCCAAGTCGGGGATCTGGGGAGCCTGCACCTCCTGCTTCTGGAGATGGCACTCCTTCCGGTGGCGACACAAAGAGGCCCCGGGCTGATTCGCTGAGGGGAGCTTCTGGAGCATCCCCTGCTCCGCCGGTCCAGGCGACAGCGGAGCGGCCGTCAGCGACGACGGCGTGCTCTGGGGATCCTACCCTGGCTCGGAAGTCGGGGTTCAGGGCCCGCTGGAGTGTTCGCGCTTCCCGGCCATCCCCGACCGGTGGGGAGTCTGTGCCGTTGCACTCAGAAACCGGGACGGCTGCCGCGGCCCCAAAGCCAGCACGAGTTTCCCCTGCTCCAGCGTGCCCGGATTCCACGGCTGCATCATCTCCTCCTGCCGAGACAGCTGCCGCGGCCCCCAAGCCAGCGCAGGTCAACCCAGTACCAGGTGACCCAGCTTCTACTTCAGCGTCGGGTGAGAGTTCGGCTGGTCCGGCCGTCAGAGTCCCAGCGCCAGCTTCTCCTGATCGGCGTCTCATTCCGGTCGCTGGTGCCTCGCCTACTCTTGAGGATGATGTGATGGAGGAGGTCGGGGGTGCTGCTCCGGCCTCTGCTGCCCCACTGTCTCTGGCGGATGCCTTCGCACTCGCCCAAGCGAGCGTCCGGCAGGTCTTGGCCGCACTTGGCCGTGAGCGGGAGGAGCATACGGTTGAAAGGGAGCGCCTCCTCATCTGGGGGAACCTTTTGCGGGAGTGGACCGCGAAGGTCAAGGGCGAGCTCGATTCCAGGCAGGAGTCGCTTGACTTCAGGGAAGCGCTCCTCGATCGGCTGAAATGGTCTGTTGACCGTCTGGATGCCGAAACGCGACGGCTCCACCGGGAGGCCCTCGAGGTACATGCCCAGGCCGAGGAGAGTCTCTCCGAGGTGGAGGAGATACGTCAGAGTCTGGAGCGCCGCAAGCTCGCCGTCGAGAACCAGGAGCGTTCTACGGCGGCCGAGGCGGAGAGGGTGGGCGCGCGGCTGGCGGCGGGCGAGGCTGACCTGCGAGCTCGGACCAGGGAGCTAGAGGCCCGGAAGGAAGACCTGGCCATGAGGGAGGAACAGGTCTCCCGCGGACGCCAGGCGGTCCTGGATCGGGAATTGGCCGCCGACTTCCGGGTTTCTGAGCTGGAGCGGCTTGCCAAGTCTCTTCGCCTTCGGGAAAGCTCCCTGGCGGCCAGGGAGAAGGAGTCCTTCGAGGGAAGCCGCGACACCCTGCGAGCAGCCCGCCGCGAGGTAGAGGAGCTCTTGGCTTCACGGTCCTCCGAGGCCCATGCAGTTTTGAGCTTCGTCAACCAGGCGGGGTACACCTTGGTCCCTCTAGGCTTCAGCCCGGTGAGGGCGGTGGCTCCTGCACTGAAGGTGGCTGAAGTGATTCCCGCACTGGAGTCACTTGGCGCCAAGCTGAGCAGGCTAGACTCATTGGTCGCCAGCGAGCTTGAGGCAGAGGGACGGGCCATGGCCTTGGAGGTTGCCACGCATGTGCTGGCCTGCTTCAAGAGCCGGGACCCCTCCTTCTCACTGGAGCCAGTGAAAGACGGTCCTGCCGCGGAGCGGGAGGAGATGGCCAGTGCCGAACTTGGGGAAGTGGCCGCCCTTGTAGCCTCCAGGTTCCGACGCGAGCAAGGAGGCCCTTAGGACTCGCTTCTTTCTTTTTATCGAGTCTGTAGACCAGCTCGTGGAGCCATGAATAAATAGACTCTCTTGAATGTTTGTGCCTGTGATGCTTTTTATCTTCTTCATGGTTTTGCCTGGCCGAGTCCTTAGCTCCGCAAGGCACTCAGAGGCCTTTACCAATCTCGAAGCTCTGCACAGGCACCTTCTCCGGGTCCTTGCTGTATAAAGAACCCCGGAGGTCTCCGGAGCTCGCCCCATGGGGAGGTCCGGACCGTCCGGCCACGTGGCGGGTCCGGAGCCCCTCCTGAGGAGGTGGGAGCTCCGGCCCCGCTGGACACGTGGGGCTTTTGGAGCACCCCTCAGAGGGGGAGGCCCGGTTTCCGCCAGCCACGTGGCGGGTCTGGGGCCCCCCTCTGCGAGGCGGGAGCTCCGGGCCTGCTGGACACGTGGGGCCCTCGGGCCTCGCCCCTGTGGAAGGGGCGGGACCCGGACCTTCTGATCCTATGCTGGAGTAGCTAGTAGCTCCTTGCCCCCCGCTTCATGCAGCCCCCGTTGCTGTAACCTGGAGGTCCTGCACACAGGTAGAGGAAACGTACTTCTCCTCGGGGGGTCCTCCCCTCCCGTCTCTTAGTCTTATTCGACTTACGATCCTGATCCGTTATACGGGGCTTGGACAATTCTGTGCGCGAGGCGCCGGGGCTCCGGCTCCCTCCAAGGTCTGGGTATGATCGTCCGATCCCTAGTACCAGACCGTGCGTCGGGGAAGCAGAGTGCACAGACTTTGGGTACGGAACCAGGCAATACGGCTATACTCCCCTGGACCTCCGGAGGGCAGGATGCGCACGCTTTGGGCACTGAGCCGGCTAAGCGAGATACACACCCTGGACCCCCCATGCACGGCGCAGGCCTTTCCTGGAGGTGACCAAATGGCACCGCAACACCTGACTGGGGGAGGCCCGAGAGACCCACTTGGCCATCGGCAGGTGCCTCAAGCGCAGCCGCCTTCGGTAGGATAGCAAATGCTGACTATGGATGAGCGCGGGAGAGAGGGAGCTAGATGTACGATGAACATACATAGAGAGTGCGATCATAAAAATTAATGCGTAATTTAAATGAGCACATGAGAGAGAGCGAAGTAGAACAGGTTTCCGTGTTAATGCCCATAGGTGGAAGTCAGGCTGTACATGGAGGCAATGACCTGCCTCGTCAAGAAGGGAAGCAAGACTCTACGCGCTTAGGGTCGGAACCAGGCTAAGCTGGACGTAGCCCTGGACCGTCCCTTGAGACATAGCTGCCCCAAGCGCTGTTCCTAGACTCTATGGGGTTTATTACAGAAGGGAATGACCCTGTTCTACTAACGTTCGGGGGGTAGGACTTACAGTGTTGTTCCATGCCAAGGGTTTTGGGAACGGATCCCATACTCGGTTGAAAGGCATGTGTACCTGGGGTGGCGGCTTTCATGACTCGGAAGGTACCTTCCCAGCTGGGGGAGATTTTATAGGTCCTTCTAGGGAAAGTGCGTGTCGCGGCACCAGGTTGCCTTCCTGCAGGTCCCTAACGCGTTTGGTCCTTTGGCGGTAGTGCTGGAGCAGCAGCCGAGACCGTGCGTTGTGGGGTGTCACCTGCAGCCGAGCCTCGTCAACGAGGTTGTCATCTTCATGCTGGATCAGGTCCTGCGTGGCTTCTCCTGGACGCCCCGGGGAGCTCTCCCCTTCTGGCTAAGGCCTTCAAGGGGTAGGAGGACCCGGACTCTTCTTGGGAGACCCAAGGCGTCTTCCCCTTCTGGCAAGGACTTCAAGGGGTTGACAGACCCTGGGCGGCCTCCAGGAGGTACGGCCGAGGCACAGAGGCGTGCTCTCGGGTGGGGCTGGCCCGATCCTGCACCGTTGTGATTGGTGCTTGGGCTGCTGCGACTACTCGGAGCTTCTCCAAGGTTGACGCAGCAGCAGTGCAGCCTCCACTGACTTTTTGGGGTATCCATAGTTGGCTATCGCCCCGGCCCGTAACCATCGGAGCTGGAGTCCTCACCGTTGTGCACCGTCTTCATGACGCGCTGAGGCTCCTGAAACCCCACCTGGTGGCCGACGCTGACCGAGGCGTCGACTTTCTGCTTGCCCTCCCTCTGAGGGAGGGGCGAGGCCTCAGCTCTCTGCTGCCTCCCTTTGCGGAAGCGCTCTGCGAGCCTCTGGATATCCCAGCACTCGGCAGCAGTATGATTGCCGGCGCCATGCACGGGGCATAGCCCGCCCGGTCACCATCTGGGGCTGGCGACTGCCGCTGCCTATTGTCGGGGCGTGGCCCTCGAGCTCCACTGGGTATCGCTGCTGCGGCGACGGGAGCCGCAGTCGATTACTTCATCTTGCCACTCCCCCGGTTCTTGGCCTTCTTGCCACATCCATAGGAAGCAGCGCCAGACCCGGGCTGCCCTCCTGACTCGGAGGCTGGCAGAGAGTGCCAGTTTCGCCCTTCGGCTCCTCTGGCGCACTTGTCCGCCAGGCTGAAGAGCTCGGAGACGTCGCGGACCTCTCTGGTCGCGAGCTTCTCAAGCATTTTCTCGTCCCGGACACCCTGCCGGAACGCCACCACCACAGAAGCACTTTGAATATGCGGGATGGTGTTGCGTACCTGGGAGAACCACTGGATGAAGGAGCGCAGTGATTCCCCAGGTTGTTGCTTGACGGCGTGGAGGTCAAGCTCCGTGCCGGGACGGGTGTAGGAGCTGCCAAAGTTGGCGACGAACTGCCGGCAGAGCTCTCCCCAGTAAGTTATGGAACCCTGGGGGAGGTTCATGAGCCAAGACCGGGCTGGGCCGGTCAAGGCGACGGGGAAGTAGTTGGCCATGACGGCCTCATCCCCTCCTGCGGCAAGTACGGCGGTGGAGTAGATCTGGAGAAACTCCGCCGGGTTGACGCTGCCGTCGTACTTCTCGGGCAGGTGCAGCCGGAACTTGCGCGGCCACCTCGCAAAGCGAAGGAGGGGTGCCGGGGCCGCACATCCTGCCCCTGTTGCCGCAGGTGTTGGTGCCGCGAATGCTTGGTTCGCCGTCGGCACGGTGTATCCTGGTATGGGCAAGGCAGCTCCATAGACCGGAGGCGCCGTTTGCAGGCTATATGGTTGTGGCATATGCTTCACGGCGTATGCCTGGGGCAGAGATCGCGTGGCGAAGATCTGCTCTTCAGGCTGGGTCGAGGCCGATGTCATGCTGTCGCCAGCCTCTTGGTTGCGACGCCTTTCCCGATGTCGCTTGAGGTACACCCGGGCATCCTGGCCCAAGTGGCACCGTTCCAGCTCTGTCCTCAGGTCCGTCGACGGAAGCCTGGTGGAGCTGGAATCCGCCGTCTGCCCGTCAACCGTTGGCGTACGCGTCAGCGACACAGCCGGTTGACCGGAGTGTCGTCCCCGCCGAAGTCGAGGGTTTGCGGCGGTGACGATGAGGCGGTCTACCTCGCGTATCCACTGCTGGGTCGCTGAATGAGGTGCGTCCCCAGCAGGTGGATTGTGCAGTAGCGCTCTTGCTGCAGCTAGCGCACCCCTGTGGGGTGCGCTTATCGCTGCAGAAGATCTCACACTGGTTGGAGCCTGCATTGCCGGAGTCGGCGTTGCCGGAGTCGGCTGCTGGCTTCCAGCTTGCGCCGACACACTCCGTCCAGAGTGTGTCGACACGTACTCCCCGCTAGTCACGGTCCGTCGTGAACGCGGGGGAGGAGAGCTTGCCGCTGAAGGAAGCTTGGTCATCTTCTTCGGCAGAAGCTCGTCGCGCAAGGGAAAAGCCCCCTACCTAGCGCGCCAAATGTCGAAGTGTGTGATCGACACTTTCCCCGGATCTGCACTGGGCAGCCCGCGGAGGTTCTTTTTCGGAGGGGCTAGTCACTTGCAGAGAGCTTGAGCGTAGGGACGAGTTAAGGAGGAGCTTGACACGGCGAGTTTTACATGGTTCAGGCCGCCGGAGCGTAAAACCCTACGTCCACAGCAAGCTGAGGTGCTCGCTGTATTGCTTGTTGCTCAGAACCGGAGTCCTGAGCTTGAGGATGAGTTATGCCTAGCGTATGAGTTGCGGGAGTGCGAACCCAGGGTGCGAATGGCTAGAGTGTGAACCCTTGCTAACGTTGCCTACCCGAGCCTTTTATAGTCCAAGGCTCGCGTGGCTTACAAGGGGGGCCCGGGACCGACAGGTGGTCCCGGGGTGATTGCCTGCCGACTATCGTATCCGCAGTTACGTCGGTAGTTGTCTCTGGTGAAGGCTTCTGAGTCTTCGTCTTGCCGCCTTGTCGGTACCTGAGATATGGGGTACCCCCGCGTATAGAAAGAAATGTCTAAGGAACTCACCCTTCTCCGCAGGGAGAGCTCCGAAGGCGCCACGCGTCCGGCGGGGCCGGACCTCCCTCTCCTCAGAGGAGAGCTCCAGGCCCGCCATGTGGCATACAGAAGCCGGACCTCCCCCTCCACGGAGAGAGGTCCGAAGGCGCCACGCGTTCAGCGGGGCTGGACCTCCCTCTCCTCAGAGGAGAGCTCCGGGCCCGCCACGTGGCCGACAGAAGCTGAGCCTCCCTCTCCGCGGGGAGAGGTCCGGAGGCTCCACGTGCCCCGCAGGCCGGACCCTCCTCTCCTCAGAGAAGGGCTCCGGGCCCGCCACGTGGCCAGAAGAACGGTGCTGCCTGCCCCCGAGAGATAGGCAGCGGGCGTAAAGACGCCCCATACCTTGCCCGTACAAGGTATTCAAGGCCCGCGTCTTCCCAAGATGCGGAGACGCGGAGCACGCCTCTGTCAGGTGCCGTTGCGCCCAGTCGCATCACAGACTGGCGCGTGGTGTCAGAACCTGCCAGCTAATAAACACCGCAACAAGACATCACATGCCGCCTGCACCGTCATCAACCACTACGACTAGCATGTGGCATGGGCAGGGCGGCAAGATGAAGACTCAGAAGCCTTCGACCAGAGACAACTACCGGCATAACTGCAGATACGGTAGATAATAGACAATCTTCTCGGGACCACCTGTCGGGTCCCGGCTCCCCTTGTAAGGCGCCCGAGTCTTGGACTATAAAAGGCTCGGGTAGGCGACGATAGCAAGGGTTCGCACTTTGCATCTCATACGCTAGCCATACACTCTCAAGCTGTAACTCACCCCCGAGCTCAGGCAAGCGATACAGCGAGCTCCATAGCTCGCCGTGGACGTAGGGTTTTACGCTCCGGCGGCCTGAACCACATAAACCTCGCCGTGTCAAGCTCTTACTAACTCGTCCATCTGCGCAAGCTCTCCGCTAGAGACTAGTCCCACCGAAAAAAGAACCTCCGCGGGCTGCCCAGTGCAGGCCCGAGGGAAGTGTCGACTGAACACTTCGACATTTGGCGCGCCAGGAAGGGGGCTTTTCCCTTAGCGCGACGAGTTTCCGCCGACGAAGATGACCAAGCTTCACTCAGCGGCAAACTCTCCTCCTCCGCGTTCACGGCGAACCGTGACCAGCGGGGAGTACATGTCGACACACGCAGGACGGAGTGTGTCGGCACAAGCTGGTAGACAGCAGCCGACTCGGGCAACGCCGACTCCGGCGATGCAGCCTCAGACCAGTGTGAGATCTTCTGCAGCGCTGAGCGTACACCATGGGGGTGCGCTAGCTGCAGCAAGAGCACTGCTGCGCAACCCACCTGCTGGGGATGCGCCCCATTCAGCGACCCAACAGTGGGTCCGTGAAGTGGACCGCCTCGTCGTCGCCGCCGCGAACCCTCGGTTTCGGAGAGGGCGACGCCCCGGTCAACCGGCTGTGTCGCTGACGCGCACGCCAACGGTTGACGGGCAAACAGCGGATTCCAGCTCCTCCAGGCTCCCGTCGACGTACCTGAGAAGGGAGCTGGAACGGTGCCACTTGGGCCAGGATGCCCGAGTGTACCTCGAGCGATGCCGAGAAAGGCACCGCAACCATGAGGCTGGCGACAGCATGACGTCGGCCTCAACACAGCCTGGAGGGCAGGTCTTCGCCACGCGAGCCCTGCCTCAAGCATATGCTGCAACCATATGCGCCGCAAGCAGCGTCCCCGGTATATGGTGCAGCCTTGCCCATGCCGGGATACGCGGTGCCAAGTGCGAACCAAGCGTTCGCAGCGCCAATACCTGCAGCAGCAGGTGCAGGATGTGCGGCCCTTGCACCCCACCTTCGCTTCGCGAGGTGGCCGCGCAAGTTCCGGCCGCACCTGCCTGAGAAGTACGACGGTAGCGTCAACCCGGCGGAGTTCCTTCAGATCTACTCCACCGCCGTACTTGCCGCAGGAGGGGATGAGGCTGTCATGGCCAACTACTTCCCCGTCGCCTTTACCGGCCCAGCTCGGTCTTGGCTCATGAATCTACCTCAGGGGTCCATAACTTCCTGTGGAGAGCTCTGCCGGCAGTTCGTCGCCAACTTCGGCAGCTCATACACCCGTCCCGGCACGGAGCTCGACCTCCACGCCATCCAACAACAACCAGGGGAGTCGCTGCGCTCGTTCATCCAGCGGTTCTCCCAGGTGCGGAACACCATCCCACACATCCAGAACGCTTCTGTGGTGGTGGCGTTCCGGCAAGGCGTTCGGGACAGGAAGATGCTCGAGAAGCTCGCGACCAGGGAGGTCCGCGATGTATCAGAACTCTTCAGCCTGGCGGACAAGTGTGCCAGAGCAGCCGAAGGGCGGAACTGGCACTCTCTGCCGGCCCCCAACCAGGGGGTCAGCCGGGATCCGGCGACGCTTCGTACGGAAGCGGCAGGAAGATCAAGAGCGGAGGCGGAAGCAAGATAAAGCCATCAGCCGCGGTCCCCGTTGCCACAACGGCGGCGCCCAGTGGAGCTCGGGGGCCGCGCTCTGACAAGAGGCCGCGACAATCACTGGCCCCAGACGGGGGCCGGGATGAATTATGCCCTGTGCATGGCACCAGTTATCATACTGCTGCCGAATGCCGAGAAATCCAGAAGCTCGCGGAGCGCTTCCGGAAAGGGAAGCAGCCCCTAACTGATGCCCCACCCTACAGTCAAAGGGAGGGCAAGCAGAAGGTCGAGGCCCGAGACGGCGTCGACCGCCAGGTGGAGTTCCAGGAGCTTCAGCACGACATAAAGGCAGTGCGCAATCATGGGAGCTCCAGCTCCAGTGATGACGAGCACCGGAAGATGCTCTATGTCATCTTCGGTGGGTCCGCTGACCCCCCGTCCCGAAGCATGGCTAAGGCCTTGCGCCGAGCGGTAGCGTCGGTGGCTCCCCTCCCAGGTGCAGCACCGCACCTCAGGTGGATGGGAACCCCCATCAGCTTTGATGGCACCGACTGCCCCAGGAACATGGCTGGGGCCGGCCAACTGCCGCTCATGGTGGCCCCCACCATCGCCAACGTGAAGATGTACCACGTTTTGGTGGATGGCAGGGCTGGACTGAACCTCATCAGTCGCGCAGCCTTCCAGAAGCTGCAGATCCCGATGGCCAAGCTCGCCCCATCGAGCTCGTTCTCAGGGTTAGGGCCGGGACAGGTCGTTCCCTACGGCCACATCAGCCTCCCGGTGACCTTTGGGGCACCGGACAGCTACCGGACAGAGTATATTCTGTTCGACGTGGACGAGATTGACCTCCCCTTCAACGCCATAATCAGCAGGCCAGCCCTGTACCGATTCATGGCAGTAGCCCACTACGGCTACCTTGTCTTGAAGATGCCTACACCAACAGGCGTCCTCAAGGTTTGTGGAGACCGTGCTGCCGCAGTGTTAGCCTTGGAAAAGCTTCAGGCGATTACAGCAACTAGAGCGCCAACCCTCGGCAGTGCAGAACCAAACCAGCTCCACCCAAGTGCACGCCACCGTGCCTCTACCACAGCACCCTGCGTGCAACCCCTCGATGAGGACGACGTCCCCACAAGGCTCGTCCGAATCACCGCCGATGCCACCCAGACCACCCGGGTAGCCGGGGACCTGGATAGCAAATAGGAAGGCGCGCTCGTTGCCCCCCTCCGGCACAATGTCGATGTTCTGCATGACAGCCGTCACGGAGGCCAGAGATCCCTAGGGAGGTGATTGAGCACTATTTAAAGGTCTTTCCCGACGTCCAGCCAGTCCGACAGGACGGAAAGTCCGCCACCCCCGGTGCTTAGCGAACCATGTTGTCGTCCCGAAGGCCGGCGAGAAGCTCCGGAAGCGCATCGACTACACCAGTCTCAATAAGGCATGCCCTAAAGACCTATTTTCTCTCCCTATGATAGACCAAATAGTAGACTCGATGCCAGGCTGTGATATGCTGTGCTTCCTAAATGCTTACTAGGGTTCCCACCAGACCCCTGTGTCTGGGGAAGTTGAAGGGCACCCTTTACCACAGTAGTCGGCCTGTACTGTTATGCCCCTATGCCTTATGACCTAAGGAATGCTCTCCCTACCTTCGTACGTGCAATGCACAAGACCTTAGGGGAGCTAATGGGAGACTCAGTTGGGGTGTGTGTCGAAGGCATTAATTGTCAAGATCAGACAGGGTCCGTCCGACAAATGTGAGCTTAGTATACCCTCTGGAAAACCCTTAGAATACCTGGCCTCACGCCGAGGAGCTGAGGCTAACCCAGAGAGGGTCAAAGCCATTGGCGCGAAGACCAGAAATTCGCGGGATCCCTAGCTGCACCGAGTCGGTGTATGCCGGGGTTAGCAAAGCAAAGCTTCTCTAAAGCCCCTACATAAATCCGGCCCCGCCCGTAATAGGAGCCCCCGAGCCCGAAGAGCATCTCCTGCTCTGCATCACGGCGATGGCTGCAGAACTGAGTGTGGTCCTCACCGCAGAGTGGCTGGACCCCATACCACCGTAACCTGTTTCGCTGCCAAGAAACAAGTACCAAGAAACCCCGGAGGCCCAAACCGGACCTCGGATCCCCGACACAACCTCCCGGAGGACCTCCCGGAGGTGCAACGGGACCCCCCCCCCCCCGGAGGCCCAACAGGACCTCGTGGACGCCCAACGGGACCCCCCGGAGCTCCCGGGACATCAGCGGAGCTTCCCGGAAGGTCCAAGGCAGCCTGGGGACCTCCGAGTATCAAGTACCCGGCGGTCTCCCCAGGCTGAAAGCTATCCTCCACAGCCCCCACGCGACGGACAATGCCGCCAAATGGGCGGCGGAGCTACTGAAGTTTGACCTAGGCTCCCTTTCCCGTCATGCAGACATCAGCCGAGCACTAGCTGACTTGTTGCTGAAGTAGACGCATGCTCAGGGGGCCACGAAGACGGTGAACCAGGACCCTGAGCCCTGGCCTTCACCAGGACTTACTGAGTGCTGCTCGTCGACGGCTCCTTGCGAAAGCAGGGGGCCGGTGCTAGCGTACTGTTCCTCACGCCATCGGGGGGGCAGTCTGGGTATGTGGTGCGTTTCAATTCCAAGGCAGCCAACAACATAGCAAAGTATGAAGTGCTCATCCTCCTTGCTAGTCGTTGGCTCAGGGCAACTCCCAGTCTGGTTATCAACCAAGATGGTGGAGACAGACCTCCTCACCTTGGACCTGCACCATGTACCGCGCGCTAGCAAGGCCGCAGCTGATGACCTTTCAACGAAGACCCCCACCGGAGCCACTGTGCCAGAAGGGGGCTTCAAGAGGACGTTGCCACGGCCCACAGCCCGGCCCGCCGAGCTGGGCGAAGGGGGCTAGACCAGCACCTCGAAGCTGGCGGTCCCTGCGGCCATGGACGCCGCCAAGGATCATAAGCGTCACTGGGGACTCCGTGCAACCCAGCGCTCAAGATCCAGATGCTCAAGTCAGACCCGATGCATGGATCACGGAGGTCCGGGACTACTTGAAAGACAATATCCTCCCTGATGAACGTGTATCCGCTGAACGGATTGTGCGTATGGCTAAGAGACACATGGCAGTAGAGGGGGATCTCTACCGACGTGGCGCCAACCACATCCTATTGCGGTGCATAACCCAGGGGGAAGGCTGCGACTTGTTCGCTGAGATCCATGGATGCGAATGTGGGAGTCACTCTTCCTCACGCACGCTTGTCGGTAAAGCCTTTCGGCATGGCTTCTACTAGCCGGCAACACTCCAGGATGCCGTCGAGCTGGTCGAGAGCTGCCAGGCGTGCCTGTTCCACGCCAAGCAGATCCATACACCGGCTTGGACGGTACAGATGATCCAGCCCACATGGCCATTTGCCATACTAGGGCTGGACATCCTGGCCTGGGACCATTCCCCAGAACCAAGGATGGGGACCCGCTCCCGAACCTTCGGAACACAGAACACCACTGTAAGTTCTACCCCTAGAGCAACAATAGGACAGACCCTTCTTTTTATAATAAATTCCATAAAAGTCCAGGAACAGTGCTTGGAGCAGCTAAGCCTCAAGGGACGGTCCAGGACTACGTTCAGCTTCGCCTGGTTCCGACCCCAAGCGCGTAGAGTCTTGCTTCGTTTGAGGCGTGTCGTGGCCTACATATTCGGCCCGCCTTCCCCCTATGGAAATTTATATGAAAAGAAACCTGTCCTACGTTGCTCTTCTTTGGTACTCATTTAATTTACTTATTAAATTTTTATGATTACCCTGCTAGCGCGTGCCCACCATGCGTTCAACTCCCTCATCTCATTCTCATCTTTAGTCGGCATTTGCTGCCCTGCCAAAGGCGGTTGAGTCCAGATTTGGAGTTTAAAGTGATGAAATCTTGCGGACAAAACAGCCACTTTCAAAGGAAGTGCTGTCAAAATTGTTCCAGATTTCTGTTAACTTTGAAATATCACAACTTTTGATCCAGAACTTATATGAAGGCAAATGAATACTCGTTGAAAAGATATTGGAGTTAACTATAACTTTAATATTCAACTTGAGACATGAAGTTGCCATCTTCATATTCAAATTCTGGGATTAAGACCAATTGGTCATTCTGAATAGAGTAGTGCTTATTGCCATTTAGCTTGGGACTTGTTGTGGACAGGGATGTTTTACACTTCTCTAAGCTCCATAACATATTCTTGAGTTATTTTTCAGTTTGTCCTACTGTTGGAATTAAGGGTTTGGACAAACTCGTTAAAGTTGGTAGATATCAGAATTGTCGAAACCCTGGTTAGATTCTGTAATGCTGCAATATATAGGTGATGTTTTTACGGTTAATGTTTTCAATTCAAGTTGAGTTAAACTTTGAATTTTAACCGTAAATTGCTCACTTTTGCAGCATGGATCGTGCTCATTCCAATAGTGAGGTTGGTGAGTCGAGTCAGGGTGAAAGTAATTCGCCACGACAAGAAGTGCCGACATCATCAACCGGGTTGGCGGAAATCTTGGCAAAGATGGCTGAGTCTCTGGATCTGTTGGTGCGACAAAGCATACGACAGGAGACACTACAGCAAAATCCTCCGCCAAGCACTTATCTGGATTTTCTTGCGAGACAACCACCGGTTTTCTCGGAAGCGAAAGAACCGTTGGAGTCGGCTCATTGGCTCCAATTATTGAAGCCAAGTTCGATACGCTTGAGTGCGATGAATATCAGAAGACCCTATTTGCCGCTCAACAACTCCACGGAGCCGCTGGATCTTGGTGGGCGGAGTACATCGCAACTCTTCCTGAAGGTCATCGAGTGACGTGGGATGAATTCCGGAATGTTTTCCGGGCACGTCACGTTTGTTCGGGAATTCTACGAACAAAGTATCAAGACTTTCTGGAGTTAAAGCAAGGCGAAAGGAGTGCGTACGAGTACTTCAAAGAGTTTGAAGACTTGATGCAATATGCAACTCATATGGTTGACTCGGAAGCGTTGAAGTGCGAGTATTTCTTCCGAGGCTTGAATGTCGAACTTAAGGAACAAGTGACCTTGTTCAATAACGGTATTTACAATGAGTTGGTAAATGCCGCTATCATTAAGGAAGACATGCATCTTCGTTGTGAAGCGGAGCTGAAAAGAAGTATACCGCCAGACAGCGATATCGAGGTTCGTCCGAACTATCGAGTGCGATATTACTCGCCAGTTAGGCAACAAATTCAGCCAGTGGTGCAACTCTCACAACCACGGCTGGAGTTGATCACATATGAGCCTCCACCTCAACAACAGCGGACAGAAATTATTTGTGCAACCCTACCGCAACCAGCTACGCACGAATTATCTCCACCTCGTGTTAGTAGAGAGCAGAGGATTTCTACAACACGAAACCGTCGTGGTGCTGAGCAGAGTCACACTCGTGTGTTGTCTCAGCAATGCTCAGATCAGCATCGCGAACCTTCACAGAAGAATCTCTCAAAAGCTGGCAGTGTTAATTATACTGCTATTGAGGACATTGCAAAAGGCGAACCAGTTTTGGCGGGCATGTTCACTTTACATGAGCAGCCCACTTTCGTGTTATTTGATTCCGGAGCCACCCACAATTTTATTAGCGGAGACTATGTGCTGAAGAATAATCTTCCATTTAGCACAGTTAAGCATCCATTTCATATCAGCTCACCCGGAGGCAAGATATCAACAGATGAGATGGTCTCTCGGGCACCGTTATGTTTGGGTGGAAACATCTATCCTGCGAGCCTTATCATACTCAAAGGCCAAAGGATTGATATTATCTTGGGGATGTCATGGTTGACACATTATGGAGCTATCTTTGACATCAGCTCTCGAACTGTCCAACTGAATTCCCCAATACACGGTTGCAACACATTGAATCTTGTGGATCAATCACAACAAGTTGCAGCAGTGCATCAGATTGAAGCTCCTAAAATTGAGGATATTCCAGTGGTATGTGAATATCCAGATGTGTTTCCAGAAGACTTGCCGGGCATGCCACCCGAACATGATGTAGAGTTCAAGATTGAACTAGCACCGGGAACAACACCTATTTCTCGGCGACCATATAAAATGGCACCGAAGGAGCTAGCAGAATTGAAGGAGCAGCTTAATGACCTCATGGACAAAGGTTTTATACGCCCAAGTTCATCACCTTGGGGCTGTTCCGCACTCTTCGTGAAGAAGAAGGACGAGACTTTGAGACTATGCGTAGATTATCGTCCACTGAATGCTGTCACTATCAAGAATAAGTATCCACTACCGCGCATTGACATTTTGTTCGATCAACTAGTGGGTGCTAAGGTATTTTCCAAAATGGATCTTCGGTCCGGGTATCACCAGATAAAGATCCGGGCAGAAGATGTACCTAAGACGGCGTTCTCAACAAGATATGGTCTTTATGAATATTTTGTCATGTCCTTTGGATTGACCAATGCTCCGGCTCATTTTATGTATCTCATGAACTCTGTGTTCATGCCGGAGTTAGACAAGTTCGTCGTGGTTTTCATCGACGACATTTTGGTCTATTCAAAGTCAGAAGAAGAACATGCTGAACATTTGCGTATTGTACTCCAACGCTTGAGGGATCACAAGCTATATGCAAAGTTCAGTAAATGTGAGTTTTGGATCAGCAAAGTGCCGTTTCTTGGGCATATTATTTCAGCAGAAGGCATCGCTGTGGACCCAAGTAAAATCGAGCAAGTGCTGAATTGGAAATCTCCAACATCTGTTCATGAAGTGAGGAGTTTCCTAGGTTTAGCGGGCTATTACCGGAGATTCATTCCAAACTTCTCCAAAGTCGCTAAACCTATGACGGAGCTGTTGAAGAAAAGCACCAAATATGATTGGAGCAATTCATGTGAACAAGCTTTTCAAACTTTAGTGAAGCATCTCACTACAGCTCCAGTTTTGGCCCAGCCGGACACCACGAAGCCTTTTGATGTCTATTGTGATGCATCCGGCATCGGTTTGGGTTGTGTGTTGATGCAAGAAGGACGTGTGGTCGCGTATGGATCCCGACAACTCAGGGGTCATGAGCAGAATTACCCGACGCACGACCTTGAACTAGCTGCAGTGGTCTTAGCATTGAAAATGTGGAGACATTATCTACTAGGCAATCTAGTACATCTCTACACTGACCACAAAAGCTTGAAGTACATCTTCACACAAAAAGAACTGAATATGAGGCAGCGAAGATGGCTCGAATTGATCAAGGACTATGAACTTGAAATTCATTACCATCCGGGTAAAGCGAATGTGGTTGCCGACGCACTTAGTCGGAAAGCCCACGTTCACCATTTAGCCATGGCTGCACATGAAGAAGGAGAACCAAGCCTGCGCTTAGTTCCCTATGGGTCGCTGTTCAACCTCGCTCTTATTCCTACAATCCGAGATGAGATTGTAGAGGCTCAGAAGAGAGACAGAGGTATGTCTCATATCCGGAGGAGAGTGGACAGCGGTGAATTGAAGATGTTCCGCAAGGATGAAGAGGGTACTCTATGGTTTAACAACCGTATAGTTGTACCCCGAAACATGAAATTGCGGAGGAAGATATTGGATGAAGCACATTTATCCAAGTACTCCATTCATCCGGGAAGCAATAAAATGTACCAGGACTTGAAATCTAAGTTCTGGTGGACACGGATGAAAAGAGAGATTGCGAAGTACGTATCCGAGTGTGATACGTGTCGGCGGGTTAAAGCCGACCATATGAGGAAAGCCGGACCACTTCAACCGCTGAAGGTTCCAGCATGGAAGTGGGAAGACATAAGTATGGACTTCATCGTCGGTTTACCCATGACCAGCAACAAGCATGATTCTATTTGGGTAATCGTCAATCGTTTGACCAAGACCGCTCATTTTATTCCAGTCCATACTAAATATGTGGCAAAGAAGTATGCGGAGCTGTTCATCTCGAGAATCGTGTGTTTACACGGGGTTCCCCACACCATTGTGTCTGACCGAGGTGCGTTGTTCGTATCCAGATTTTGGGAGCAACTGCATGCTTCCTTGGGAACCAAATTAATTCGGAGTTCAGCGTATCATCCGCAAACTGATGGTCAAACGGAGAGAGTCAATCAGATTCTGGAGGATATGCTACGGGCATGTGTCATCAATCATGGGAAGAATTGGGATGACCATCTACCGTTAGCAGAATTCTCATATAATAACGGTTATCAATGCAGCATCAAGATGGCCCCGTACGAAGCTCTTTATGGCCGGAAGTGCCGCACACCACTGAATTGGTGTGAGTCCGGCGAGAGAGTGGTCTACGGGATTGATCTGGTGAATGAAGCCGAGGAACGAGTGCGAGTGATTCAAGCCAATTTAAAGGCTGCTCAATCTCGACAGAAGAGTTATGCAGACAAACGACGTCGACCTCTTCACTTCGACATCGGGGACCACGTTTACCTTCGTGTCTCTCCGATGAAAGGGGTTCATCGTTTCGGAGTGAAGGGAAAGCTTGCTCCGCGATTCATCGGGCCGTTGGCTGTCACTGAGATATGCGGACCCGTGGCCTATCGTCTGGAGTTACCGGCGTCACTTTCGGGCATTCACAATGTTTTCCACGTCTCTCAGCTGCGGAAATGTCTTAAGTACCCAACCGCAGTTCATATGGAGAACATTGAGGATCTTCAACCGGATCTCACCTATTCTGAGTATCCGATACAGATTATTGACGAGAAGACTCGCGCCACAAGAAATCGGACATTGCGATTTTACAAAATCTTGTGGAGCAACCACACCGCTGATGAAGCTACGTGGGAAAGCGAGGATTTTCTCTGTTTAAATTTTCCCGACTTGTTTGTACCATATGTCCAGTAGTCATTCTCCCTTCTTCTTTCTTTTTGTAATCTCGGGACGAGATTCTTTTAAGGGGGGAGGAATGTAACAGCCCTAACTTTTGCAAAGTTTGATGTCAGCTCATAAAACAAAGTTAAGGCAACAAAAGACTATAATTGTGTCACATGAAATGATGAACACATAAATGGACATGTGAGGGAGTTAAAAATTTTCTCTAGCCCATGCTCAACACATGTTAACCTAGAGGAAATAATTACACTCCTAAAACTCTAACTCATGTGCACCTCCTCTATGAGTAGAGTGGAGGGAATTTAAATGCAACTTGAATCTTTTGAAAGGATTTCTATTCAGATTGTACAAAGGCCTATATGTGAGAGCATAGATGCATTTCTCCTGTATTCAAGAGACTATGTTTCAAATTTGGAGAATTTTAGGTTTCATATACTATTTATTCCGAGGATTAAATGAGGGCACGTTCAAATTCAAACTTAAATTTGAATTTCGAACCAAACATACTCAATTTCAAAATCTGATTTCAGATTTGAGTTCCTCATAATTCTTTTGACCTATGCTCCAAGTTTGGACAAATTTGGAGCTCATTTGCTATTTTAAATCGAAATGGGGGAAAAGAGGGAGACTTGTGGCTGTGGACCCCACCGGTCAGTCTCACGAGAGCAGAAACCGACTCAGCCCTGTTCTTAGTCGATGGAGAGCTCGACAGCAGCAGCTCGTGCTGGCTACCCCGATGCCACCTCCTGCTTCAATCTTTTGCCGTCCTAATCCACGCCCAGGAGTGCAGCAATGCCATTTTGCCTTCTCCCAACCGAGCTCCCGCTCTCTGTTCGTCCTCCCGAGCAGAACAGCGCCCCTCCTTCTCTCAATCCTACACAGCCACCTGAGCGACGGATGATCGAGGTCTCCACAGAAAAGATCATCTCATACACATGCTCTAGACGGCTAGACACTTTACCCCGCAGTCCTGAGCTCACCGGCGCCTAGAAACGGCAAAGTTTCCACTGTCCCGAACTGAAACTGAAGAAGCTGGAACTGGACGCCGTGGACAGCCCAAACCAGCAGGGATCACGCCCAAGCAAGCCACCCCATCTGTGCACCAACAAGTCTAGTTTCTCACCTCCAAAGCTCAGCCCTGGCCATTGATCACAGAGGGAGAATTTCAAGTTTTTCTCTCGGGCGGCAGAAACGGACCTTGAGGTAAAGAATTGTAAAATTCGTCCTCAATTCATGTTTGTTGGGTCTCAAACTTCATACACAGGTTGTTAACTGCCTAGCACACCTCCTCCATCGATTTTAGACCAAGAAATTGAGTGTAGAGTGAGCAATCCGAGCTCTTTTAGAGGGTATGCCGCTGGACCCTATCGGGTGCACGGTGCCGATAGGTTTAGAGCCATCTCCAGCTGGTTTAGACCTCATGCCGGTCTTCTACATGATCCCATGGTGCTGTAGAGCCCAAGAACCGACCATTTGGTGGAGAATTCACCGTGCAAGACCTCGCCGGAGCTCTAGGGTTTGCTGTGGCCGGTGCGCCCTATTTTACGGCGAGTTTCAGCCGCCGGGGACCTCACCAATGAGTTCAGCAGGGTGGAAAATGGGGGGGCGGCCAGCAGGGGGTCCGGAGGTGGCCGGGAAGCTCATTTCCGGCGACCTCACCGGAGGCAGCAGCCACTGCTCTGTTTTGGCGCGTGGCTGGAGGTTAGGGATGACGAGTGGGACCCACTGTCAGCATTTAAACATTTTCCAGATTTTCCCACTCTAGTTCAAACTTCGGAGAGCCATAACTTTGTGTAGGAATGTCCAAAAATTGTGAAACAAATTTTGTTGGATTCCTCTCAAAGAGTACTATCCAGGGGTGCAGACCAATGTTTATGAAAGTCCCTGAATTTGGCTCATTAATTCATTTAAGTAAAACCTTGTATGAATTTTTACAGGAGTTCTGTTTATTGGAAAATTCCCAAATTTGGACAGGACATTGTTCCAAAATTCCTTGAACTTCAGTAAAAATTTCAGAGGCATTGGACCTCATTTTCTTGGTCAAATGATGTGTTCATTCCTTATGTCTCTGAAAAATAGGAAAATGAACAGAGACAATTTCAGCTTTCCCCATTCTTTGTAAAATCCATATCTCCATGTAGGAAACTCCAAAAATGGTAAAACCAATTCCTATGGACTCAGGACATTTTGTATTTCACAAAAAGTCTACTTTGCAGCATAGGAAATCTTCATATCTAGGGGGTAAAAGGCAGATTAGTGAAAACCACATAAGGAATTATTGTGATCACCTTGAGCCATTTCATGAGCTCAAGTTTTGCACACTGCCTAAATATCTTCCATAGAGGCTGTGGTTAAATTCTCAGCTTCATTGGACCCCTGGAACTTGGGCTACCAGCTTTTAGGTTTAAGTGTTCATATAATGGACTTAATCACATGGTGATTACTAGATTCTCCTTTTCACCTAGCTTTCATCATCTCTAAGGTTGTAGATCCAACAACAGAAACCTTGCTGTTGTTTGTCCCTTTTAGGTGTGAGTTAACTTGAACCACAGTTTTGAAACAGTTTCTAAATTGCTTCTAAAATATATGTGCATTGCAACATAATAGATCACGTGACGTCGACGTGCGACGAGGACTCGACTCTGCAGCGAGGATCTCCATCTCATGACGAGTTTGGCGGATTCTCCGGAGGAAGACTAACTCCTAGCTTCTAACAAAACCGTTGAGCAAGGCAAGCCCCGGTTTGCATATCGTTACCGTTTTAAATTTTGCTTTACTTCACATCATGTTTATTAGATTTGAGTGCATTATGTCTAGGATGATTGAAACCCACTTGCATGCCCATTACATCCCTCATTAGAAGGTTTAGTGTAGGCTTTGCCTCGTTGTAGATGCTAGGCTAATGTTGTAGCTAGCTCGGTAGAAGTCGAGTAGTAAAAAGCTACTCGCGAGAAAGTTCGAGTAAGGAAGTTACTCGCGAGAGATAAATGATAAGAGCACCCTCATGAATACGAGATGGGGACGGGGATGTTCCTGTAGGATGGAGCGCTCAAGGTTGGTCTCGACCTGCGATGGGTGTGACAATGCTTGAGACCACATTTGGCCTGGACCGGGATGGTAAGGCAAATGTGGAGGTTGGTTGTAGCCCCGTCCGTGTCGGTTAAGGACCGTATGTATGCGGCCCTGCTGGACAAGATTGAGCTGTACCGGATATATAGTGGGGTATGGGACCCATGAAACCGATGTAACACGATGGACCGTGATATAGAAACTCATCCTTCGCGTGGGAATGGCGTTGAGAAGGCGGGAGGTGTAAATCCTTTAGCGGGCAACTTCGACGTGTCCGCGTAGAGGACCATCCTGCTCAGCGCGAAGCGTTTTTCTATGTCGGGGTGTCGTGTGAAGGGTTGCTGCATACAACGTAAGAAAGAGCTCTTGAGGGAGTCTTTCGAGGCGGGTGTATGTGTCGTGTATTCCGGGTTGTTATTGATTCGAATCACCGTCGCTCGCGGAAGAGGATTGAGCATACTTGCCCACTGCGCCGTGACTTAGTAAGAACATGAACTAAGTCTCTTAACTTGTTGTTTGTGGATAAATCACTGTATTGGAACCTTGACTGAAGTAGTTATAGAGCCAACTAAATTTCATTTCCACCTTAGGCTAGCAACATCGGGATAAGCGTTTCTTGTTTGATTGTGGACTTCCGATGTTGTGAGGCGTGAGGACCACTAAAATGAAGGCTATAAGAATCTGAATATAAGGATCAAGTTTAGTCAAGATGCATTTTGCAAATTCCTATGCCTACTCTTTCACTACCCCTGCATGTAGAGTTGCATGTTTAGGAGTGACGGGTAAGTCTTGTTTAGCCTTAGTGCTCACGGTTGCTTCTGAGTTATTTTTGCAGGTAGCAGGATGCCTGCTATGAAGAGGGTTGTTCGGTGAGACAAGGAACCCTACGGTTCGTTCCACTCATCGGAAACCTAGCCGCTGCTTTTCTTTGGTGAAGCTAGTAGGAAGCGTTCACGGGCTGAACGACTTCTCTTCGGCGTAGTTAGGGTCGAGAGTGAGTAGTTGTCCAGCAAATTTTAATTTCCGCTGCGTGTGTACATTATGTTGTAAAAGAAATTACCTTGAGTAACAAAATGGTTCCGTTATGTTCTTATCGTCTTTTCGTGCATGCTGTTGGGTGCCGCATCGCACGGCACCACCCACTGCGATTCCAGGGCCGTGGGCGCGTCCCACATTCACCGTCTTCGCGGCCCCCTGGGTCAGCCTACGTTGGCGTCCACTCAGCCACGAAGTCAGCCAGTGCTTGGCTCTTGGCTGTCTTACGTGGTCGGGAGCTCAGCTTGAACTCCGCCGTCTTCGGTCTGTATTCCGGCTTCGGAAGCTGGCAGTGAGTGCCAACTCTGCCCTCCGGCTGCTCTGGCGCACTTGTCCGCCAGGCTGAAGATCTCGGAGGCATCGCAGACCTCTCTGGTTGCAAGCCTCTCAAGCATCTTCTCGTCCCGGACACTGTCAAAGTGCCGCCACCACAGAAGCACTTTGAATATGCGGAATGGTGTTGCGTACCTGGGAGAACCGCTGGATGAAGGAGCGCAGCGACTCCCCAGGTTGTTGCTTGATGGCGTGGAGGTCAGGCTCCGTGCCGGGACGGGTGTAGGAGCTGCCAAAGTTGGCGATGAACTGCCGGCAGAGCTCTCCCCAGGAAGTTATGGAACCCTGAGGGAGGTTCATTTGCCAAGACCGGGCTGGGCCGGTCAAGGCGACGGGGAAGTAGTTTGGCCATGACGGCCTCATCCCCTCCTGCGGCAAGTACGGCGGTGGAGTAGATCTGGAGGAACCCCGCCGGGTTGACGCTGCCGTCGTACTTCTCGGACAGGTGCGGTCGAAACTTGCGCGGCCACCTCGTGAAGCGGAGGTGGGGCTCCAGGGCCGTACATCCTGCCCCTGTTGCTGCAGGCGTTGGTGCCGCGAACGCTTGGTTCGCCGCTGGCACAGTGTACCCCGGTATGGGCAAGGCTGCGCCATAGACCGGGGGCGCCGTTTGCAGGACATATGGCTGTGGCATATGCTGCATGGCGTATGTCTGGGGCAGAGTTCGCGTGGCGAAAGTCTGCGCCTCAGGCAGGGTTGAGGCAGTCGTCATGCTGACGCCGGCCTCTTGGCTGCGATGCCTTTCTCGTTGCCGCTCGAGGAACACTCGGGCGTCTGGGCCCAGGTGGCATCGTTCCAGCTCAGTCCTCAGGTCCGTTGACGGAAGCCTGATGGAGCTGGAATCCGCCGTCTGTCCGTCAACCGTCGGCGTGCGCGTCAGCGACACAGCCGGTTGGCCGGAGCGTCGTCCCCGCTGAAGTCAAGGGTTTGCGGCGGCGACGAAAAGACGGTCTACCTCGCGAATCCACTGCTGAGTCACTGCCTGAGGCGCGTCCCCAGCAGGCGGATTGTGCAGTAGCACTCTTTCTGCGGCTTGCGCACCCCCGACGGGTACGCCCAGCGCTAGTGAAGACCTGACGCTGGTTGGAGCCTACATTGCCGGGTTCGGCGCTGCCAGAGCCGGCTGCTGGCTCCCAGCGCAGGTATTGGTGCCGCGAACGCTTCGTTTGCCGCTGGCACCGTGTAACCCGGTATGGGCAAGGCTGCTCCCTAGACCAGGGACGCCGTTTGCGGGGCATATGGTTGTGGCATATGCTGCGCGGCGTATGCCTGGGGCAGAGCTCGCGTGGCGAAGATCTGCCCTTCAGGCTGGGTCGAGGCCGACGTCATGCTGACACCAGCCTCTTGGTTGCGACGCCCTTCTCGACGTCGCTCGAAGAACACTCGGGCATCTTGGCCCAAGTGGCATCGCTCCGGCTCAGCCCTCAGGTCCGTCGACGGAAGCCTGGTGGAGCTGGAGTCCGCCGTCTGCTCGCCAACCATTGGCGTGCGCATCAGCTACACAGCCGGTTGGCCGGAGCGTCGTCCCCACCGAAGTCGAGGGTTTGCGGCGGCGACGACGAGACGGTCTATCTCGCGAATCCACTGCTGGGTCGCTGCCTGAGGCGCGTCCCCAGCAGGCGGATTGCGCAGTAGCGCTCTTGCTGCGGCTGGCGCACCCCCGCCAGGTACGCCCAGCGCTACTGAAGACCTGACGCTGGTTGGAGCCTGCATTGCTGGGGTCGGCGCTGCCAGAGCCGGTTGCTGGCTCCCAGTGCAGGTACTGGTGTCGCGAACGCTTGGTTGCGCCTGACACAGTCTACACCGGTATGGGCAAGGTTGCGCCATAGGCCGGGGACGCCGCTTGCAGAGCACATGGTTGTGGCTTATGCTGCGCGGCGTACGCCTGGGGCAGAGCTCGCGTGGCGAAGGTCTTCCCTTCAGGCTGGGTCGAGGTCGACGTCATGCTGTCGCCAGTCTCTTGGATGTGACGCCTCTCTCGACGTCGCTCGAGGAACACTCGAGCATCTTGGCCCAAGTGGCATTGCTCCAGCTCTGCCCTCAGGTCCGTCGTCGGAAGCCTGGTGGGGCTGGAGTCCGCCGTCTGCCCGTCAACCGTGGGCGTGCGCGTCAGCGACACTGCCGGTTGACTGGAGCGTCGTCCCCGCTGAAGTCGAGGGTTTGCGGCGGCGACGACGAGACGGTCTACCTCGCGAATCCACTGTTGGGTCGCTGCCTGAGGCGCGTCCCCAGCAGGCGGATTGTTCAGTAACGCTCTTGCTGCGGCTAGCACACCCCCACCGGGTACACCCAGCGCTACTGAAGACCTGACGCTGGTTCGAGCCTGCATTGCCGGGGTCGGCGTTGCCGGAGTCGGCTGCTGGCTACCAGCTTGTGCCGACACATTCCGTCCTGAGTGCGTCGACATGTACTCCCGGTGGTTACGGTTCGCCGTGAACGCGGAGGAGGAGAGTTTGCCGCTGAAGGAAGCTTGGTCATCTTCGTCGGCGGAAACTCGTCGCGCAAGGGAAAGCCCCCTTCCTAGCGCGCCAAATGTCAAAGTGTTCTGTCGACACTTCCCCCGGGCCTGCACTGAGCAGCCCGCGGAGGTTCTTTTTTCGGTGGGGCTAGTTCCTATCGGAGAGCTTGCGCAGATGGACGAGTTAGTAAGAGCTTGACACGGCGAGTTTTACGTGGTTCAGGCCGCCGGAGCGTAAAACCCTACGTCCACGGCGAGCTATGGAGCTCGCTGTATTGCTTGCTGCTCAGGGCCGGAGTCCTGAGCTTGGGGGTGAGTTACAGTATGAGTTGCAAAGTGTGAACCGCGGGAGTGCGAACCCTTGCTATCGTCGCCTACCCGAGTCTTTTGTAGTCCAAGACTCGGGTGGCTTACAAGGGTGGGCCCGGGACCCGACAGGTGGCCCCGGGGAGATTGTCTGTCATCTACCGTATCTACAGTTATGCCGGTAGTTATCTCTGGCGAAGGCTTCTGAGTCTTCGTCTTGCAGCCCTGTCCATGCCGCATGCTAGTCGTAGTGGTTGATGACGGTGGGGGCGGCATGGGATGTCTTGTCGCTGCGTTTATTGGCTGGCAGGCTCTGACACCGCGCGCCAATCTGTGATGCGACTGGGCGCAACGGCACCTGACAGAGGCGTGCTCCGCGTCTCCGCGTCTTGGGAAGACGCGGGCCTTGAATACCTTGTACGGGCAAGGTATGGGGCGTCTTTACGCCCGCTGCCTATCGCTCGGGGGCAGGCAGCGCCGTTTAGCTGGCCACGTGGCGGGCCCGGAGCCCTCCTCAGAGGAGAGGAGGGTCCGCCCCCGCGGGACACGTGGAGCCTTCGGACCTCTCCCAGCGGAGGGGGAGGTTCGGCTTCTGTCGGCCACGTGGCGGCCCAGGGATCCTCTCTGAGGAGAGGGAGGTTCGGCCCCGCCGGATACGTGGCACCTTCGGACCTCTCTCCCGCGGAGGGGGAGGTCCGGCCTCTGTATGCCACGTGGCAGGCCCGGAGCTCTCCTCTGAGGAGAGGGAGGTCCGGCCCCGCCAGACGCGTGGCGCCTTCGGAGCTCTCTCTGTGGAGAAGGGCGAGTTCCTTAGGCATTTTCCCCTGTGCGCGGGGGTACCCCATATCGCAGGTACCGACAGACACCGCCAAGGATCATAAGCGTCACTGGGGACTCCGTGCAACCCAGCGCTCAAGATCCAGATGCTCAAGTCAGACCCGATGCATGGATCACGGAGGTCCGGGACTACTTGAAAGACAATATCCTCCCTGATGAACGTGTATCCGCTGAACGGATTGTGCCTATGGCTAAGAGACACATGGCGGTAGAGGGGGATCTCTACCGACGCGGCGCCAACCACATCCTATTGCGGTGCATAACCCAGGGGGAAGGCTGCGACTTGTTCGCTGAGATCCATGGAGGCGAATGTGGGAGTCACTCTTCCTCACGCACGCTTGTCGGTAAAGCCTTTCGGCATGGCTTCTAATAGCCGGCAACACTCCAGGATGCCGTCGAGCTGGTCGAGAGCTGCCAGGCGTGCCTGTTCCACGCCAAGCAGATCCATACACCAGCTTGGACGGTACAGACGATCCAGCCCACATGGCCATTTGCCATACTGGGGCAGGACATCCTGGGACTGGGACCATTCCCCAGAACCAAGGATGGGGACCCGCTCCTGTGGCGGACCGGAATCCGCTCATCCAGGATCGCAGAGGGTGGTGCCACGCGATGCGACACCCAACAGCAAACGTCATAAGAACATAATATATTACATGGGAACAACAACTGAAACTGTACAAACAGGTACAAACTTCAGTTACAACTATCGTTTATATTACACAGCGGAAGTCTACACTATACAACTCACGCCCGCCTATTTAGCAAAAGTTGGTTGCCCAGCCCTAGGGCAACCCACACTAGTTGCACTCCTCAGCTCAGCGCGGCGTGTACGGCTCCCACTCAGCCGTGGTCCCCGACGGAGGGTAACCCTCACCGGTGGACTCGTACTCCGAGTCCGTGGGTGGATCCTCACCTGAAAAACACTTAAGCAGCAACCGTGAGCACGAAGGCTCAGCAAGGCTTAACCGACTCCCCTAAGCATAAAACTCTACATGAGGGGTACCATGGACATAGGATAGTAACATTTCAGCAAAAGGACACGCCTACAAGTTCATCCTTAGTTCATCTTTTAGCAACGAGTTAACAGTTCATGAAATCTGAAATTTAGTAAGCAGTATTTGGTGGCACACATGTAGCAATACAATTATATCAACCAGCAATATTGAATCAACATGTTTCATCCATTAATCTACGTCACGACTCAGTGACCAAGTGGTACTGTCGAAGTGTGCGATCGACACTTCCCCCGGGCCTGCACTGGGCAGCCCGCGGAGGTTCTTTTTTCGGAGGGGCTAGTTCCTAGCGGAGAGCTTGCGCAGATGGACGAGTTAGTGAGAGCTTGACATGGGGAGTTTTACGTGGTTCAGGCCGCCGGAGCGTAAAACCCTACGTCCACGGCGAGCTATGGAGCTCGCTGTATTGCTTGCTGCTCAGGGCCGGGGGCCTGAGCTTGGGGGTGAGTTACAGCTTGAGAGTGTATGGCTAGCGTATGAGTTGCAGAATGTGAACCCTTGCTATCGACGCCTACCCGAGCCTTTTATAATCCAAGGCTCGGGCGGCTTACAAGGGAAGCCGGGACCCGATAGGTGGTCCCGGGAAGATTGTCTATTATCTACCGTATCTGTAGTTATGCCGGTGGTTGCCTCCGGTCGAAGGCTTCTGAGTCTTCCTTTTGCCGCCCTGCCCATGCCGTGCGCTAGTCGTAGTGGTTGATGACGGCGCAGGCGGCATGGGATGTCTTGTCGCGGCGTTTATTACCTGTCAGGTTCTGACACCGCGCGCCAGTCTGTGATGCGACTGGACCAACGGCACCTGACAGGCGCGTGCTCCATGTTTCCGTGTCTTGGGAAGACACGGGCCTTGAATTCCTTGTACGGGCAAGGTGAGGGGCGCCTTTACGCCCGCTGCCTACCGCTCGGGGGCAGGCAGCACCGCTCTTTCGGCCACGTGGCGGGTCCGGAGCTCTTCTCTGAGGAGAGGGAGGTCCGGCCCCGCTGGACGCGTGGCGCCTTCGGACCTCTCTCCCGCGGAGGGGGAGGTCCGGCTTCTGCATGCCACGTGGCGGGCCCGGAGCTCACCTCTGAGGAGAGGGAGGTCCGGCCTTGCTGGACGCGTGGCGTCTTCGGACCTCTCTCCTGCGGAGGGGGAGGTCCGACTTCTGTATGCCATGTGGCGGGCCCGGAGCTCTCCCTTGCCATGGCTTCCAACCCGCTGTCAGAGAAGAAACGCGCCCGATCTCCTCCAGCAACGGCGCCTGTGCCAAGTCGGGATTCTGGGGTGCCTGACACTCCCTCCGGTGGCGACTCGAAGAGGCCCCGGGCTGATGTGCTAGGGGAAGCCTCTGTGGCGTCCCCTGTTCCGCCAGTCCAAGCGACTGCGGAGCGGTCGTCGGAGACGGTAGCGGGCTCTGGAAATCCTACCCCGGCTCGGAAGTCGGGGTTCAGAGCCCGCTGGAGTGTCCGCGCTTCCCGGCCTTCCCCGTCTTGCGGGGAATCTGTGCCCATGCGCTCGGAGCCAGGGGCGACTGCTGCGGCCCCCAGGCCAGCGCGGACTTCTCCTGTTCCGGTGTGCCCGGACTCCGCGGCGGCGCCGTCTCTTCCTGCCGAGACGGTTACCGCGGCCCCCGAGCCAGAACAGGTTGATCCTGCACTAGGCGGCCTGGCTTCTTCTCCAGCTCCGTCTTCCCGGCTCGTCCCCCTCCTCAGGTCAAGGAGCCTGAAGCTGAAGAAAGCCCGGCTGGCCCGACTGCCAGGGCCGCTGGGCCAGTTTCTCCTGATCGGCGTCTCGTCTCGGCGGCTGGCGCGCCGGCTCTTCCCGAGGATGAGGTAATGGAGGAGGTCGGAGGGACTGCCCCAGCTTCTGTTGCTCCATTGCCTTTGGCGGACGCCTTCGCGCTCGCCGAGTAGAGCGTCCGGCAGGTCTTGGCTGCGCTAGGGCGCGAGCGGGAGGAGTATACGGTTGAACAGGACCGCCTCCTCACCTGGGGGAACCTTTTGCGGGAGAGAACCGCGAAGGTTAAGAGCGAGCTCAACTCCAGGCGGGAGTTGCTCGACTTCTGGGAAACGCTCGTCGACCGGATGAAGCGGGCTGTTGACCGCATGGACACCCAGTCGCGGCGGATCAACAGGGAGGCCCTGGAGGCTCACGCCCGGGCCGAAGAGAGCCTCTCTACTGCTGTGGAAATACGGCAGCGGTTGGAGCGCCGCGAACTCGCCGTTGAGGAGCGGGAGCGTTCCGTGGCAGCTGAGGCAGAGAGGGTCGCCGCGCAGCTGGCTGCGGGCGAGGATGACCTCCGAGCTTGGATGGAGGAGCTGGAGATTCTGAAGGCAGACCTTGACTTGAGGGATGAACAGGTCTCCCATGATCGCCGGGCGGTCTTGGACCGCGAGTTGACTGCCGTCTTCAGGGCCGCTGAGTTGGAGCGGCTAGCCGAGACCCTCCGCCTTCGGGAGAGTTCCCTGGCGGCCCACGAGAAGGAATTCTCCGAGAGAAACCTGGAGGCTCTGCGGGCGGCCCGCCGCGAGGTGGAGGAACTCTCAGCCCTACGGTCCTCCGAGGCCCTTGCGGTCTCAAGCTTCGTGGATCGGGCGGGGTCCGCCCTGATCCCTCTTGGTTTCAGTCCGGTGAGGGCCGCAACTACCGCATTGCAGGTGGCAGAGGTGATCCCTGCATTGGAGTCGATCGGCGCCAAGCTGGACAGACTCGACTCGGTGGTCGCCAGCGAGCATGAAGCCGAGGGCCGCGGCTTAGCTTTAGAGGTCGCCTCGCATGTGCTGGCATGCTTCAAGAGCCGCGACCCCTCTTTCTCACTAGAGCCAGCAAGAGAGGGCCCAGCCGCGGAGCGGGAGGAAGCTGCCAGGGCTGAAGTCGAGGATCTGGCCGCCCTTGTAGCAGCAAGGTTCCGGCGAGAGCCGGGTGGTCCCTAGGACTTTCTTTTCCCTTTTTTATCGAGTCTGTAGTCCAGTTCAAGGAGCCTTGCTTAATTTTACTCTCTTGGATACTTGTGTCTGCGATGCTTTTCCCTCCTTCTTGGCTTTGCCTGGCTGAGTCCTTAGCTCCGCAAGGTACTCAGAGGTCATTTCCAATCTCGGAGCTTCGCTCAGACACCCCCCCCCCCCGGGTCCTAACCGTGTTAGGGGCCCCCGAAGGTCTCCGAACCTCGCCCTATGGGGGGCTCCAAATCTGCCGGCCACGTGGTGGGTCCGGAGCTCCTCCTCAAGAGACGGGAGCTCCGGTCATGTTGGACACGTAGGGCTTTCGGAGCCCTCCCGCTGAGGGGGAGGTCCGGTTCCTGCCTGCCACGTGGCGAGCCCGGAGCCCTCAAGGAAGGAGCTCCGGGCCTGCTGGACACACGGGGCCCCCGGGCCCTGCCCCTGCTGGGGGGGCAGGTCCCGGTCCTTCCAGTCCCAGGCCGGTGTAGCTTGTAGCTCCTTTCCCCCCGCTTCATGCAGTCCCTGTTGCCGTAACCTGAAGGTCCTGCACACAGGTAGAGGAAACGTAATTCTCCTCGGGGGGTCCTCCCCTCCTGTCTCCTAGTCTTATCCGTCTTATGGTCCTGGCCCGCTATACGGGGCTTGGGCAATTCTGTGCACGAGGCGCCAGAGCTCCGGCTCCCTCCGAGGTCCGGGTACGGCCGTCCGATCCCTAGTACCGGGCCATGCGCTGGGGAAGCAGAGTGCACGCGCTTTGGGTTCATGACCAGGCAAAGCGGACGTACTCCCCTGGACCTCTGGAGAGCAGGATGCGCATGCTTTGGGCTCTGGGCCAGCTAAGCTGGATACGCACCCTGGACCCCCCATGCACAACGCTGGCCTTTCCTGGAGGTGACCAACTGACACCGCAACACCTGACTGGGGGAGGCCCGAGAGACTCACTCGGCCATCGGCAGGTGCCTCAAGCGCAGCCGCCTTCGGGAGGATAGCAAATGCCGACTATGGGTGAGCGCAGGAGAGGGGGAGCTAGACGTATGATGAACATACAGAGATGGTGCGATCATAAAAATTAATGCATAATTCAAATGAGCGCATGAGGAGGAGCTAAGTAGAACAGGTCTCTGTATTCGCGCCCATAGGTGGAATTCTGGCTGTTCGTGGGGGCAATGTTCCGCCTCGTCTACAAGGGAAGCAAGACTCTACGCGCTTAGGGTCGGAACCAGGCTAAACTGGACGTAGTCCTGTACCGTCCCTTGAGACTTAGCTACCCCAAGCTCTGTTCCTAAGTTCTATGGGGTCTATTACAGAATTGAATAACCCTGTTCTACCGATGCTCAGTAAGTAGGACTTACAGTGTTGCTCCATGGCAAGGATTTTTGGGAATGGATCCCACTCTCGGTTGAAAGGCATGCGTACCTGGGGCGGCAGCTTTCATGATTCGGAAGGGACCTTCCCTTCTGGGGGAGAGCTTATGGGTCCTTCTTGGAATATAGCGTGCTGCTTCACCAGGCTGCCTTCTTGCGGGCCCCCGTCGCGTTTGGTTCTTTGGCGGTAGTGCTTAGAGCATTATCCGAGACCATGCGTTGTGGGGTGTTCCCTGCAAGACGAGTCTTGTCGAAGTTGTTGTCTTCACGCTGGATCAGGTCCTGCGTGGCTTCTCTCCGGGGCCCCCGGGGAGTTCTCCCCTTCTGGCTAAGACCTTCAAGGGGTAGGTGGACCCGGGCTCGTCTTGGATGACCTAAGGCGTCTCCCCCTTCTAGCAAGGCCTTCAAGGGGTTGACGGACCCTAGGCGGCCCCCGAGAGGTATGTTCGAGGCATGGAGGCGTGCCGCAGCTGGCTAACGCCTTGGCCCGTCTCCGTCAGAACTGGAGTCCTCACCGTCATGCACTGTCTTTATGACACGCTGAGGCTCCTGGAACCCCACTTGGTGGGCAGCGGTGACTGGGGCATCAGCCTTCTGTTTGCCATCCCTCTGAGGGTAGGGCGGTGCTTCAGCCCTCTGCTGTCTTCCATTGCGGAAGCGCTCTACGAACCTCTGGATCTCCCAGCACTCGGCAGCTGTATGGTTGCAGGTGCCATGCACGGGGCATAGCCCGCCTTGGCCAATGTCTGGGGCCGGTGATTGCCGCTGCCTCTTGTCGGGGCGTGGCCCCCGAGCTCCACTGGTTGTCGCAGCTGTGGCGACGGGGGCCGTGAATGGTGGCTTCATCTTCCTACTCCCCCGGTTCTTGGTCTTCTTGCCACCCCCATAGGCAGCAGCACCGGACCCGGGCTGCCCTCCTGACTCGGAGGTCGGCAGTGCGTGCCAGTTCCGCCCTTCGGCTGCCCTGGCGCACTTATCCGCCAGGCTAAAGACCTCCGAGACGTCGCGGACCTCTCTGGTCGCGAGCTTCTCGAGCATTTTCTCGTCCCGGACACCCTGTCGGAACGCCACCACCACAGAGGCGCTTTGGATATGTGGGATGGTGTTGCGCACCTGAGAGAACCGCTGGATGAAAGAGCGCAGCGACTCCCCAGGTTGTTGCTTGACGGCGTGGAGGTCGAGCTCCGTGCCGGGGCGGGTGTAGGAGCTGCCGAAGTTGGCGACGAACTGCCGGCAGAGCTCACCCCAGGAGGTTATGGACCCCTGGGGTAGATTCATGAGCCAGGACCGGGCTGGGCCAGTCAAGGCGACGGGAAAGTAGTTGGCCATGACAGCCTCATCGCCTCCTGCAGCAAGTACGGCGGTGGAGTAGATCTGGAGGAACTCCGCCGGGTTGACGCTTCCATCGTACTTCTCGGGCAAGTGCGGGCGAAACTTGCGCGGCCACCTTGCGAAGCGAAGGTGGGGTGCAAGGGCCGCACACCCTGCACCTGCTGCTGCAGGTACTGGTGCTGCGAGCAGGTGGTTCACACCTGGCACCACGTACCCCGGCATGGGCAAGGCTGCACCATAGGCCGGGGCCGCTACTTGCGGCACATATGGTGGTGGCATATGTTGCGCAGCATATGCCTGAGGCAGGGATCGCGTGGCGAAGGCCTGCCCTTCCGGTTGTGTCGAGGCCGATGACATGCTGTCGCCTGCCTCATGGTTGCGACGCCTTTCTCGACGTCGCTCGAGGTACACTCTGGCGTCCTGCCCCAAGTGGCACCGTTCCAGTTCCCTTCGCAGGTCCGTCGACAGGAGCCTGGAGGAGCTGGAATCCGCCGTTAGCCCGTCAACCGTGGGTGTGTGCGTCAGCGACACAGTCGGCTGCCCCGGGCACCGCCCTCGCCGAAACCGAGGGTTCGCGGCGGCGATGACAAGGCGGTCCACCTCGCGGACCCATTGCTGGGTCGCTGAATGGGGCGCATCCCCTGCAGGTGGGTTACGCAGCAGGGCTCTTGCTGCAGCTAGCGCACCTCCATGGTGTATGCTCAGCGCTGCAGAAGACCTCACGCTGGTCGGGGCCTGCATAGCCGGAGTCGGCGTTGCCGGAGTTGGCTGCTAGGTACCCGCTTGTGCCGACACACTCCGTCCTGAGTGCGTCGACATGTACTCCCCGCTGGTCATGGTTTGCCGTGAACGCGGTGGGGGAGAGTTTGCCGCTTAAGGGAGCTTGGTCATCTTCGTCGGCGGAAACTCGTCGTGCTAGGGGAAAAGCCCCCTTCCTGGCGCGCCAAATGTCGAAGTGTGCGATCGACACTTCCCCCGGGCCTGCACTGGGCAGCCCGCGGAGGTTCTTTTTTCGGAGGGGCTAGTTCCTAGCGGAGAGCTTGCGCAGATGGACGAGTTAGTGAGAGCTTGACACGGGGAGTTTTACGTGGTTCAGGCTGCCGGAGCGTAAAACCCTACGTCCACGGCGAGCTATGGAGCTCGCTGTATTGCTTGCTGCTCAGGGCCGGGGGCCTGAGCTTGGGGGTGAGTTACAGCTTGAGAGTGTATGGCTAGCGTATGAGTTGCAGAATGCGAACCCTTGCTATCGACGCCTACCCGAGCCTTTTATAATCCAAGGCTCGGGCGGCTTACAAGGGAAGCCGGGACCCGACAGGTGGTCCCGGGAAGATTGTCTATTATCTACCGTATCTGTAGTTATGCCGGTGGTTGCCTCCGGTCAAAGGCTTCTGAGTCTTCCTTTTGCCGCCCTGCCCATGCCGTGCGCTAGTCGTAAAGCGGGTCGGGTTACCTGCCACCCGTGGGGCTCCACCCTTCAGCTTGTGCGCACTGGTGGACAGCGCTTACGTGCACCCCCCAAGACATGAACGTCCCGAGATGCACGATTATCCGACATAACAAATAGGTTAATAAGCCACTTTCTATATACTAATAACATCCTTATACGGGCTACTAACTCGTTCCTCACTGGATTTTTGAAAAAGAAGACCTTTGTACTGTGTTAAACCTCAAGCGAGCTCTGATACCACGCTGACACGACCCCATTGGTCCTGTCGAGCCAGGATCACGGTGAGGGGTGCTGCGTTGCACAGCACCGTATAACACACGTCAAAGGTGCAAAGCGGAAGCGGAAGTTTTATTACATAAACAGTTATATGAACATGTTTACATCAAAATAAGTTTAGTCCACACTCGCGGGCGTAGACTAAGCATCAAGTACACGTTCAGCCCTTGAACGTGTCCTTGCTAGAACACACGCACACTAACTCTGCGGCGTGCACGACTCCCACTCGACGGGGTTCCCCTCCTGGGGTTCCGTCTCCTCTTCGGGAGTCCCTTCCTCATAGAATCCTGCAAAAGCTTCAAACACAAGCAGTGAGCACGAAGGCTCAGCAAGTCTGACCCGTCTCACCTAAACATGGAACTTCTAAATGAGGGTAATGGGTTGCATGAGGTAAAAATCATTTGCAAGGACTCGCCTAATTAGTAGAACCTTACTTTCAAGTTTTAGCAGCAGGTTGTGGAGAACCTTACGCGAAGGTACATGAGAGAGCCGCAATCAAACAAGAAACGCATTTCTCTCATGTACTTTGCCCAAAGTTGAAAAGAACTTTAGTTAGCTCTAAGCTACAGCATATCATTAACAATCAATGTCCATCTTTCAATCAGCAACATTTTAACATGTAACTAGCCTGTTCTTTCTACGTCACGGTACAGTGAACAAGTGGTACTCACTGACCGCGAGGGACGGCGATTATAATCGATTTACACCTGCAGGGTTACCCGAATAACCCGTCACGTACGCCCGTACTCGATGTTGCCTACAACAACCATCACGGACGCCGTACGCGACTACCTTTCACCCGTTAGCCAAATATTGAACCGGTCCCATCGTCCCGAGCAAGAGGTCCCTGCACGCGCATCTCTGTGCCGCCAGCTGATTTACACCTCGAGCTCTCAACCTACCCTCTGAACGACGGGCAATGCCTCAACACCCAGCTACCCGAGTTACATCAGTTTCCCGGTTCCCATATAGCCGGTAGGTCTTCGGTACTGTTCTAGCTTGTTCAACAGGCCCGCACACGGCTCGGTCCTCAATCGACACAAGCGGAGCTATCGCACACAGGCCCCAAAGTCCTGCTGCCCTTACTCTCCGCTCGGTCTCATTTTCTTGCCATGTGTTTCATGTGCTATCTCTACCCGAGCAATGTGCCTCTAGCCTATTCTCGCGAGTAGTTCCAACTACTCGACTTGTACCGAATCCTACCCTATCCTAGCAATGCAGTGGCTAACGAGGTTTTCAATCCTAAACCCAACCCAGGGTTATTTTGGCTGTGCAGTTGGGTTTCCAATCAAGACTCTAATGCAAAGAACAATATTCAAAGATGTGCTCAAAACAATAAACATTTGTAAAAGGTTAATGCAAACCGGGGCTTGCCTTGCTGCTCTTGGTCGTAGGCTAGCTGTTCCTCCGGAGTAACGAAGTCTAGGACTTCGGGTTCCTCCTCGACCTTAGCGACTACATGATGAGAGCAATATGTATCAATTTAAATGCATTTGTATTAGCTTTGAAGTTGTGAAGTCTATAACCTTTGCTAGACAGACCTAATGACTGTGAAACTTTTACTGTGGCTTGGTTACAACCTAAACAAAGACTTGGTCAAGTTTTAGTTGCAGCAAAGCTCATTTGAGCCCTCCACAAATAATTATGTCCTTGACCTTAATTGGAACTCTTAGGGTGTTCTAGGAATTTTCATGAGACAAACTATGACTTTCTGAAAACTAGATTTTCAGAGGGTTCTAATGGAGTTGGTCTCACTTAATTTGGAAGTCTCTAACTAAAGATATGAGCTAAACAATTTCAGAGAAAATTCTGAAAATGTTTCTGAACATTTTCTATTTTCTCTGGAACAGTTTTACTAATCACACCATTAGGTGGACTAAATGAGCTCAAATGGTTCTGAAATTTTTATGGTAGTTCAAGGATATTTTGGTGAACATCTCAGCAAAATTTCAGGATTTTCCTCCAAAGGATCCTCCAGTTAAAATTCCTTACAGTTTAAACTTTGAGGAATTAATTCTGGAGAAATAAGGAATTTCATGGAGTGAAACTTGATTTTCTGGAGAGTACTCAGAGAGCTGAATCCAGCAAAATTTGGTTCACTCAATTTGGAGCTTTCTAGCCAAAGTTATAAGGATTTGAAGTTTGAAGGAAATCTGAAAATCGGGGAAAAGTTTAAACTCGCGCGTGGGCCCAGGGGACACGCGTCGCACGCCGAAGCGACAGCACACCGCGGCCCACAAGGATTTTGCGCGCCAGCACACCCGATCCCGGCCGCAGCCGGATCCCGATTCAAAATATCGGCCGCTGACAGCTGGGGTCCACCCCCTTCTTCAACCTCGCGACACCCGCGCTCCGCCGCCGAGGGACCTCGCCGGAGAGCTCGCCGCTGGCTGCTGTACAGCTCCAAACTTCTTGATTCTGGCCGCCCCTGCCTACTTTTACTTGGGGAACAGGATCCGAGGGTCAGCTGCTCATGACAACGGCCGGAGCATGGTCGGCGACGAGCCGCCATATCGGAATGACTTCGGCCATGTCGTCTGACTCTCCTAGTACCTCAGCTACTTGGGAAATCGGTCGGGAAGCATCAGTGGTCCTCAGAGAAGGTCGACATGAGCTCGAGGCAGCTCGGGGAAGGCCCGAAATAGGTCCTCACCGTGCGCCCGATACTCCCCGTTCGTTCCGCCAATAGTAGACCTTGAATTACGCCGGGCACAGAGGTCCTCCGGCCCAGAGTTGTGAAGGCAACTTGTGCGTTACCGTGTCTAGCTCGTGTGGGAGTGGCCTGAGGCCCCCTAATCCTTTCTAGAGCACGAATTAAACAGAATCGTACCCGAAGGTCGTTCTGCACACAGAAAGGGGAAAAGTGGAAATTCGCCACCGGTGAGCAACCACTCGAGCTGTGGCTCGGGGATGAGCAGCACCGGTCACCTGCGCGTCCAAGGGTGCCTTGGCTCGGGCATGACAACGCCCAGGTTGGGCTGTCCACGAGAGCCCGAGGTGCGGCGGTTTCCAGTTCCGATTTTTATCTTTCGGCACAGCCGATAGCACTCGGTTTCAATCGACTTCTAGCAATGGGGAGGACGGAGGAAGGTCTCTAGTACCTTGCTGGGACCCTGGAGTGGAAGGAGGGAGCTGCGATCGGCTTGATCAAGCAGGAGCTCGAGCAGCGGCGATGGCAGTGGGAAAACAGGTCGTGCACGTCGGCAGCTCGGGGAAATGGCGACTGAAGCACGCCGGGGAGGGAATAAATAGCCCGGCGGTCCGGTCTCCGGCTTGGGGCGCGCAGCAGGAGCTGGCGCCGGCTGCCCCCCTTCGGTGGCGCGCGCACACAGCAGCCGGGAACCGACTGAACTGTGTTTCAGTCGGTTTGCTTTGAGGCAGAGGCTGACATGTGGGTCCCACCCCTCTTTTAACCTCTGAAATTTACTCCTAACAGCTGTGGTAAACAGTGAACCCTATTCTACCCTTGGCAATTCAAATTATTCACCCAAGAGCCATTTGAATTGATCAAAGTTCAAATGAGGTTTGGTTTGAATGAATTTCAGCACAAGTTCAGTTTGAAATTCAAATAAAGTTTGAATTTCATCCCCTTAGCTCATGTCAAGATCAACTCCAAATGGAGTGAAAATTGGTGTGTGAGCTCACAAAAATGTGCTGAGTAAGAATATGCCTTCCACTTTCAAATTCATGGTATAAAAACAGTTTGAATTTGAATATGTTTTCAAACTGCCCTCTTCCTAACTATACCCAAACTGACCTCAAAAAGGTTTTGAATTTGGGTGAAACTTGGCATGGACATCCTTAGTGAAGTGTAGGAGTTTTCATATGTCCAGCCCATCTATATCACATGTGGGAAATACCACTTTTGCAATGTGTAAGTTTGTTCTCTAATGAGCATGTTGATAATTGTTACTTGCTCTTCATTTGTGTTCATCATTCTTCCTCAAATGAGGTGTGTGGTGTGGGGATGAACACTACAAATGGGTGTCAAAAACTGAGGCCCTTACACCTACTGTCAACCCGTGGCTCTGATACCAATCTGTGACGCCCTCAATTCTGTGGAAAACCACGGAACCGAGAACTAATGCATATGTGTGCCCAGGATGTTCATCACACATACACATACGTTCCACAAACTGAATTCAGATTATATATATTACCATGAATAACAGAGTTTATTACAGCACCTCATGAGTCTTGGACTCATGCTCGGAAGTCCTTATTTCTACGCAGCGGAAATCTTATTTAAATGCGGAAGCAAAAACTAATGCGGAAGCAAAACTAAGCAGAAGTGGCTCCATCTCTACTCCCTCCACAGGCAAGGTTGAGAACAGATCACACGCCATAATGCTCTACTCGGTCTTCATAATAGTCGTGAGGGCCCGGCCCGGGAATCGCAGTGGGTGGTGCCGTGCGATGCGGCACCCAACAGCATGCACGAAAAGACGATAAGAACATAACGGAACCATTTTTTTCTCAAGATAAGATCTTTTACAACATAAGTACACGCGCAGCGGAAATTAACTTTTGCTGGACAAACTACTCACTCTCGACCCTAACTACGCCGAAGAGAAGCCGTTCAGCCCGTGAACGCTTCCTACTAGCTTCACCAAAGAAAGGCAGCGGCTAGGTTTCCGATGAGTTGAACAAACTGTGAGGTTCATCGTCTCACCGAACAACCCTCTTCATAGCAGGCATCCTGCTACCTGCAAAAACAACTCAGAAGCAACCGTGAGCACTAAGGCTCGACAAGACTTACCCGTCACTCCTAAACATGCATCTACATGCAGGGGTAGTAAAAGAGTAGGCATAGGAATTTGCAAAATGCATCTTGACTAAACTTGATACTTATATTCAGATTCTTATATCCTTCATTTTAGTGGTCCTCACACCTCACAACATCGGAAGTCCACAATCAAACAAGAAACGCTTATCCTGATGTTGCTAGCCTAAGGTGGAAATGAAATTTAGTTGGCTCTATAACTACTTCAGTCAAGGTTCCAATACAGTGATTAATCCACAAACAGAAAGTTAAGAGACTTAGTTTCTCTTCTTACTAAGTCACGGCGCAGTGGGCAAGTATGCTCAATCCTCTTCCGCGAGCGACAGTGATTCGAATCAATAACAACCCGGAATACACGACACATACACCCGCCTCGAAAGACTCTCTCAAGAGCTCCTTCTTACGTTGTATGCAGCAACCTTTCACACGACACCCCGACATAGAAAAACGCTTCGCGCCAAGCAGGATGGTCCTCTACGCGGACACGTCGAAGTTGTCCGCTAAAGGATTTACACCTCCCGCCTTCTCAACGCCATTCCCACGCGAAGGATGAGTTTCTATATCACGGTCCATCGAGTTACATCGGTTTCATGGGTCCCATACCCCACTATATATCCGGTACAGCTCAATCTTGTCCAGCAGGGCCGCATACATACGGTCCTTAACCGACACGGACGGGGCTACAACCAACCTCCACATTTGCCTTACCATCCCGGTCCAGGCCAAATGTGGTCTCAAGCATTGTCACACCCATCGTAGGTAGAGACCAACCTTGAGCGCTCCATCATACAGGAACATCCCCGTCCCCATCTCATATTCATGAGGGTGCTATTAGCATTTATCTCTCGCGAGTAACTCCATTACTCGAACTTTCTCGCGAGTAGCTTTTTAGTACTCGACTTCTACCGAGCTAGCTACAACATTAGCCTAGCATCTACAATGAGGCAAAGCCTACACTAAACCTTCTAATGAGGGATGTAATAGGCATGCAAGTGGGTTTCAATCATCCTAGACATAATGCACTCAAGTCTAATAAACATGATGTGAAGTAAAGCAAAATTTAAAACGGTAACGATATGCAAACCGGGGCTTGCCTTGCTCAACGGTTTTGTTAGAAGCTAGGAGTTAGTCTTCCTCCGGAGAATCTGCCAAACTTGTCACGAGATGGAGATCCTCGCTGTAGAGTCGAATCCTCGTCGAACGTCGACGTCACGTGAGCTATTATATTGCAATGCACATATATTTCAAAAGCAATTTAGAAACTGTTTCAAAACTGTTGTTCAAGTTAACTCACACCTAAAAGGAACAAACAACAGAAAGGTTTCTGTTGTTGGATCTACAACCTTAGAGATGATGAAAGCTAGGGTGAAAAGAAATACTAGTAATCACCATGTGATTAAGTCCATTATATGAACACTTAAACCTAAAATATGGTAGCTCCAGTTCCATAGGTCCAATGAAGCTGAGAATTTAACCACAGCTTCTATGGAAGCTAGATAGGCAGTGGGCAAAAATTGAGCTCATGAAATGGCCCAAGGTGATCACAATAATTCCTTATATGATTTTCACTAATCTGCCTTTACCCCCTAGATATGAAGCTTTCCTATGCTGCAAAGTAGACTTTTTGTGAAATACAAAATGTCCTGAGTCCATAGGAATTGGTTTTACCATTTTTGGAGTTTCCTACATGGAGATATGGATTTTAGAAGGTTTGGGAAAAAGCTGAAAATGTCTCTGTTTATTTTCCCATTTTTTCAGAGACATAAGGACTGAACCCATAATTTGACCAAGCAAATGAGGTCCAATGCCTCTGAAATTTTTACTGAAGTTCAAGGAATTTTGGAACAATGTCCTGTCCGAATTTGGGAATTTTCCAATAAACAGAACTCCTGTAAAAATGCAGACAAGATATTTTTAAATGAATTAATGAGCCAAATTCAATGATTTTCATAAAAATTGGTCTGCACCCCTGGATAGTACTCTTTGAGAGGAATCCAACAAAATTTGTTTCACAATTTTTTGACATTCCTACACAAAGTTATGGCTCTCCAAAGTTTGAACTAAAGTGGGAAAATCTGGAAAATGTTTAAATGCTGACAGTGGGTCCCACCTGTCATCCCTAACCTCCAGACTCGCGCCAAACACACCAGTGGCGGCTCCCTCCGGTGAGGTCGCCGGAAAACCAGTTCCCAGCCGCCTCCAGACCCCCTGCTGGCTGCCCCCCCATATTTCCCCACGCTGAACACGTTGGTGAGGTCGCCGGCGGCTGAAACTCGCCGGAAAACAGGGCGCACCGGTCACAGCAAACCCTAGAGCTCCGGCGAGGTCTTGCACGGTGAATTCTCCACCAAATGGTCGGTTATTGGGCTCTACAGCACCAGGGGATCATGTAGAAGACCGGTATGAGGTCTAAACCAGCTGGAGATGGCTCTAAACCTATCGGCACCGTGCACCCGATAGGGTCCAGCGGCAAACTCTCTAAAAGAGCTCGGATTGCTCACTCTACACTCAATTTCTTGGTCTAAAATCGATGGAGGATGTGTGCTAGGCAGTTAACAACCTGTGTGTGAAGTTTGAGACCCAACAAACATGAATTGAGGACGAATTTTACAATTCTTTACCTCAAGGTCCGTTTCTGCCGCCCGGGAGAAAAACTTGAAATTCTCCCTCTGTGATCAATGGCTGGGGCTGAGCTTTGGAGGTGAGAAACTAGACTTGTTGGTGCACAGATGGGGTGGCTTGCTTGGGCGTGATCCCTTCTGGTTTGGGCTGTCCACGGCGTCCAGTTTCGGTTCCTCCAGTTTGAGCTCGGGAGTAGAGGAAACCTCGCTGTTTCTAGGCGCCAGCAAGCATGGAACAGCGGAGGGAAGTTGACAGCCTGCTAGAGCACTCAGGGGTGAAACTTTTTGCTGTTGGAAGCTCGGCCAAAGGGAGCTTGGTTCAGTTGCTGGCGATCAGAGAACAAAGGGGAGCTCCTGTTCTTCTTCTCGGGAGCAAACACACGGGAGCAGATGGGCTCGAGCTGGGAGAGGCAAAAGAGGGTTGTGGCACTTGCTGTGGTGATCAGGACGAGCAAAAATAAACCCAGCAGGAGGTGGCAAAGGCAGAAACTCGGGAGGAGCTGCTGTCGAGCGCTCCGTCGCTGGAGAACAGAGCCGAGTCGGTCTCATTCTTGTGAGACTGACCGGTGGGGTCCACAGCCCCAAATTTTGCTTCTTATCCCTCAATTCAATTTAAAATAGCAAATGAGCTCCAATTGTGATCAAACTTGGAGGATAGGTCAAAAGAATTATGAGGAACTCAAATCTGAAATCAGATTTTGAAATTGAGTTTGTTTGGTTCAAAATTCTAATTCAAGTTTGAATTTGAACGTGCCCTCATTTAATTCTCGGAATAAATAGTATATGAAACCTAAAATTCTCCAAATTTGAAACTTAGGCTCTTGAATACATGAGAAATGCATCTATGCTCTCACATATTGCCCTTTGTACAATCTGAATAGGAATCCTTTCAAAAGAATTCAAATCGCATTTAAATTTCCTCCACTCTACTCATAGAGAAGGTGCACATGAGTTAGAGTTTTTGGAAGTCTAATTCTTTCCTCTAGGTTAACATGTGTTGAGCATGTGCTAGAGAAAATTTTTAACTCCCTCACATGTCCATATGTGTGTTCATCATTTCATGTGACACAATTATAGTCTTTTGTTCCCTTAACTTTGTTTTATGAGCTGACATCAAACTTTACAAAAGTTAGGGCTGTTACATTCCTCCCCCCTTAAAAGAATCTCGTCCCGAGATTACAAAAAGAAAGAAGAAGGGAGAGTGACTACTGGACATATGGTACAAACAAGTCGGGAAAATTTAAACGGAGAAATTCCTTGCTTTCCCACGTGGCTTCATCAGCGGTGTGGTTGCTCCACAAGACTTTGTAAAATCGCAATGTCCGATTTCTTGTGGCGCGAGTCTTCTCGTCAATAATCTGTATCGGATACTCAGAATAGGTGAGATCCGGTTGAAGATCCTCAATGTTCTCCATATGAACCGCGGTCGGGTACTTTAAGACATTTCCGCAGTTGAGAGACATGGAAAACATTGTGAATACCCAAAAGTGACGCGGGTAGCTCCAGACGATAGGCCACGGGTCCGCAAACCTTAGTGACAGCAAACGGCCCGATGAATCACGGAGCAAGCTTTCCCTTCACTCCAAAACGATGAACTCCTTTCATCGGAGAGACACGAAGATAAACGTGGTCCCCGATGTCGAAGTGAAGAGGTCGACGTCTTTTGTCTGCATAACTTTTCTGCAGAGATTGAGCAGCCTTTAAGTTGCTTGAATCACTCGCACTCGTTCCTCGGCTTCATTCACAAGATCAATCCCGTAGACTACTCTCTCGCCGGACTCACACCAATTCAGTGGTGTGCGGCACTTCCGGCCATAAAGAGCTTCATACGGGGCCATTTTGATGCTGGATTGATAACCGTTGTTATATGAGAATTCTGCTAACGGTAAATAGTCATCCCAATTCTTCCCATGATTGATGACACATGCCCGTAGCATATCCTCCAGAATCTGATTTACTCTCTCTGTTTGACCATCAGTTTGCGGATGATACGCTGAACTCCTGATTAACTTGGTTCCCAAGGAAGCATGCAGTTGCTCCCAAAATCTGGATACGAACAACGCACCTCGATCAGACACGATGGTGCGGGGAACCCCGTGTAAACACACGATTCTCGAGATGAACAGCTCCGCATACTTTTTTGCCACATATTTAGTATGGACTGGAATACAATGAGCGGTCTTGGTCAAACGATCGATGATTACCCAAATAGAATCATGCTTGTTGCTGGTCATGGGTAAACCGACGATGAAGTCCATACTTATGTCTTCCCACTTCCATGCTGGAACCTTCAGAGGTTGAAGTGATCCGGCTTTCCTCATATGGTCGGCTTTAACCCGCCGACACGTATCACACTCGGATACGTACTTCACAATCTCTCTTTTCATCCGTGTCCACCAGAACTTAGATTTCAAGTCCTGGTACATCTTATTGCTTCCCGGATGAATGGAGTACTTGGATAAATGTGCTTCATCCAATATCTTCCTCCGCAATTTCATGTTTCGGGGTACAACTATGCGGTTGTTAAACCATATAGTACCCTCTTCATCTTTGCGGAACATCTTCAATTCACCGCTGTCCACTCTCCTCCGGATATGAGACATACCTCTGTCTCTCTTCTGAGCCTCTACAATCTCATCTCGGATTGTAGGAATAAGAGCGAGGTTGAACAGCGATCCGTAGGGAACTAAGCGCAGGCTTGGTTCTCCTTCTTCATGTGCAGCCATAGCTAAATGGTGAATGTGGGCTTTCCGACTAAGTGCATCGGCAACCACATTCGCTTTACCTGGGTGGTAATGAATTTCAAGTTCGTAATCCTTGATCAATTCGAGCCATCTTCGCTGCCTCATATTCAGTTCCTTATGTGTGAAGATGTACTTCAAGCTTTTGTGGTCAGTGTAGAGATGTACTAGATTGCCTAGTAGATAATGTCTCCACATTTTCAAAGCTAAGACCACCGCAGCTAGTTCAAGGTCGTGCGTCGGGTAATTCTGCTCATGACACCTGAGTTGTCGGGATCCATACGCGACCACACGTCCTTCTTGCATCAACACACAACCCAAACCAATGCCGGATGCATCACAATAGACATCAAAAGGCTTCGTGGTGTCCGGCTGGGCCAAAACTGGAGCTGTAGTGAGATGCTTCACTAAAGTTTGAAAAGCTTGTTCGCATGAATTGCTCCAATCATACTTGGTGCTTTTCTTCGACAGCTCCGTCATAGGTTTAGCGACTTTGGAGAAATTTGGAATGAATCTCCGGTAATAGCCCGCTAAACCTAGGAAACTCCTCACTTCATGAACAGATGTTGGAGATTTCCAATTCAGTACTTGCTCGATTTTACTTGGGTCCACAGCGATGCCTTCGGCTGAAATAATATGCCCAAGAAACGGCACTTTGCTGATCCAAAACTCACATTTACTGAACTTTGCATATAGCTTGTGATCTCTCAAGCGTTGGAGTACAATACGCAAATGTTCAGCATGTTCTTCTTCTGACTTTGAATAGACCAAGATGTCGTCGATGAAAACCACGACGAACTTGTCTAACTCCGGCATGAACACAGAGTTCATGAGATACATAAAGTGAGCCGGAGCATTGGTCAACCCAAAAGACATGACAAGATATTCATAAAGACCATATCTTGTCGAGAACACCGTCTTAGGTACGTCTTCTGCCCGGATTTTTATCTGGTGATACCCGGACCGAAGATCCATCTTGGAAAATACCTTAGCACCCACTAGTTGATCGAACAAAATGTCAATGCGCGGTAGTGGATACTTATTCTTGATAGTGACAGCATTCAGTGGACGATAATCTACGCATAGTCTCAAAGTCTCGTCCTTCTTCTTCACGAAGAGTGTGGAACAGCCCCAAGGTGATGAACTTGGGCGTATAAAACCTTTTTCCATGAGGTCATTAAGCTGCTCCTTCAATTCTGCTAGCTCCTTCGGTGCCATTTTATATGGTCGCCGAGAAATAGGTGTTGTTCCCGGTGCTAGTTCAATCTTGAACTCTACATCACGTTCAGGTGGCATGCCCGGCAAGTCTTCGGGAAACACATCTGGATATTCACATACCACTGGAATATCCTCAAGTTTAGGAGCTTCAATCTGATGCACTGCTGCAACTTGTTGTGATGGATCCACAAGATTCAATGTGTTGCAACCGTGTATTGGGGAATTCAGTTGGACAGTTCGAGAGCTGATGTCAAAGATAGCTCCATAATGTGTCAACCATGACATCCCCAAGATAATATCAATCCTTTGGCCTTTGAGTATGATAAGGCTCGCAGGATAGATGTTTCCACCCAAACATAAAGGTGTCCGTGAGACCATCTCATCCGTTGATATCTTGCCTCCGGGTGAGCTGATATGAAACGGATGCTTAACTGTGCTAAATGGAAGATTATTCTTCAGCACATAGTCTCTGCTAATAAAATTGTGGGTGGCCCCGGAATCAAATAACACGAAAGTGGGCTGTTCATGTAAAGTGAACATGCCCGCCAAAACTGGTTCGCCTTTTGCAATGTCCTCAATAGCAGTATAATTAACCCTGCCAGCTTTTGAAAGATGCTTCTTTGAAAGTTCATGATGCTGATCTGAGCATTGGCGAGACAACACACGAGTGTGACTCTGCTCAGCACCACGACGGTTTCGTGTTGCAGAAATCCTCAGCTCTCTACTAACACGAGGTGGAGATAATTCGTGCGTAGCTGGTGGCGGTAGGGTTGCACGAATAATTGCTGACTGCTGCTGTTGAGGTGGAGGCTCATACGTGAGTAACTCCAGCCGTGGTTGTGAGAGTTGCACCACAGGCTGAATTTGTTGCCTAACTGGCAAGTAATACCGCACTCGATAGTTCGGAGGAACCTCGATATCACTGTCCTGCGGTATACTCCTTTTCAACTCCGCTTCACAACGGAGATGCATGTCTTCTTTAATGATAGCGGCATTTACCAACTCATTGTAAATACCGTTATTGAACAAGGTCACTTGTTCCTGAAGTTCGACATTCAAACCTCGGAAGAAATAGTCGCACTTCAATGCTTCCGAGTCTACCATATGAGTGGCGTATTGCATCAAGTCCTCAAACTCTTTGAAGTACTCGTACGCACTCCTTTCTCCTTGCCTTAGCTCGAGAAAATCTTGATACTTTGTTCGAAGAATTCCCGAACAAACATGACGTGACCGGAAAACATTCCGGAATTCATCCCACGTCACTCGATGACCTTCAGGAAGAGTAGCAATGTACTCCGCCCACCAAACTCCAGCAGCTCCGTGGAGTTGTTGAGCGGCAAATAAAGTCTTCTGGTACTCATCGCACTCAAGCATCCCAAACTTGGCTTCAATACATTGGAGCCAATGAGCCGACTCCAACGGTTCTTTCGCTTCCGAGAAAACCGGTGGTTGTCTTGCTACAAAATCCAGATAAGTGCTTGGCAGGGGATTTTGCTGTAGTGTCTCCTGTCGTATGCTTTGTCGCACCAACAGATCCAGAGACTCAGCCATCTTTGCCAAGATTTCCGCCAATCCGGTTGATGATGTCGGCACTTCTTGTTGTGGCGAATTACCTTCGCCGTGACTCGACTCACCAACCTCACTCCTGGAATGAGCACGATCCATGCTGCAATAGTGAGCATAAATTTTTTTTCTGAAGTTGAACAGGACATAACTTTTGTTTGGTTGAACCAATGGGGGTGAGTGATACATTTCTGGAAATATATTGAAGTCTTCTACAACTCTTCAGTAGAACTCCAGATCAGAATCACCCTCCAAATGGATGAAATTCTCAGAGGAGTGTGAACTGCCCAAAAACAGGGCAGGCACAAATTTCTCTTTGGAAATTTGTATTTCGACCATAACTTTCTATAGGAAAATTTCTAAGGGTCCTGTAATACACCGTTGGAAAGCTTGTGATATATGCTATGATTTTGTAGTTCAAAGTTTCCCCAGATTTGGAGTTTAAAGTGATGAAATCTTGCGGACAAAACAGCTACTTTAAAAGGAGGTGCTGTCAAAATTGTTCCAGATTTCTGTTAACTTTAAAATATCACAATTTTTATCAACAACATATATGAAGGCAAATGAATACTCGTTGGAAAGATATTGAAGTTAATTACAACTTTGATATTCAACTTGAGATATGAAATTTCCATTATCATATTTAAATTCTGGGGTTAATACCAATTGGTCATTCTGAACAGAGTAGTGCTTATTGCCTATGTAACTTAAGACTTGTTGTGGACAGGGATGTTTCAGACTTCTCTAAGCTCCATAACATGTTCTTGAGTTATTTCTCAGTTTGTCCTACTGTTGGAATTAAAGGGGAGGTTATTCCTAAGTCTTTGTGAATGAATCTATACTCCCAATTGACTCTTAGTTCAATATAGGAGTTCATTAACCCTTAATGGAATCCTAGACTCCAAATTTACTCTTTTTCTTTTCAAACCTTCTCTTTTTATGCAGTTTCAAAACACATCACGGTACTACGTTTCCTCACCAAATTAAAATCCTAACCGGCTTTATACCCGGCGTATACGTCTCAAGTGGTGGCACTAAAACGATCACTCACAAACGTTTTCTACACGACATGTACTAACGTGGTTAAGGTACCTGCATAAAACCACTCAATAATGATGCACACATTGGTTTATCATTTCAGGCAGGTCCATATCGTAGTAAAAACATACGCCCCGTATCATTGCCATACGGGCCGTCCTTGAGTCAAGCCACATCTCAAGGAACATGATCGGGTTATTCACCACCTGACGGAGGCTCCACACCTTTGCAATAAAGCACACCGGTGGAACAGCGCTTCCGTAAGCCTCATAGGACATGAAGAGTCCTAGAGAACATACTTCGTGTTACAAACCACACGATGGGGTCTCCTCCTCTTGCCCCTGGGTTTGCGCACTGGAGGCTAGTGCCATTCATATGTCTCTAAGACATGAAGAGTCTTAGAAAACATATTCACTTCTCGTCCATTGCTGAACGGGACATCCCACACTACTTTCCTCGTATGGGAGAGCTAACCAAAATTGATCCGCTTTTCATGGCGTTCCTTACCATTCTTACCTCCACGTAGGTGCGTCGTTACTGAATTTAAATACTGAAGAGTAACACACTGTTAGCTTGCCACCTTAAGTAACTATACTAATAATACTCCTTATGTGGGCATACTATACATTCCTCACTCGTATACCTCTAAGTTTTCAAAAATATTCTCTTTTCATGCGTGCTATTCCCAATGCGGCTCTGATACCACGTCTGTGAGGGCCCGGCCCGGGAATCGCAGTGGGTGGTGCCGTGCGATGCGGCACCCAACAGCATGCACGAAAAGACGATAAGAACATAACGGAACCATTTTTTTCTCAAGAAAAGATCTTTTACAACATAAGTACACGCGCAGCGGAAATTAACTTTTGCTGGACAAACTACTCACTCTCGACCCTAACTACGCCGAAGAGAAGCCGTTCAGCCCGTGAACGCTTCCTACTAGCTTCACCAAAGAAAGGCAGCGGCTAGGTTTCCGATGAGTTGAACAAACTGTGAGGTTCATCGTCTCACCGAACAACCCTCTTCATAGCAGGCATCCTGCTACCTGCAAAAACAACTCAGAAGCAACCGTGAGCACTAAGGCTCAACAAGACTTACCCGTCACTCCTAAACATGCAACTCTACATGCAGGGGTAGTAAAAGAGTAGGCATAGGAATTTGCAAAATGCATCTTGACTAAACTTGATACTTATATTCAGATTCTTATAGCCTTCATTTTAGTGGTCCTCACACCTCACAACATCGGAAGTTCACAATCAAACAAGAAACGCTTATCCCGATGTTGCTAGCCTAAGGTGGAAATGAAATTTAGTTTGCTCTATAACTACTTCAGTCAAGGTTCCAATACAGTGACTAATCCACAAACAGCAAGTTAAGAGACTTAGTTTCTCTTCTTACTAAGTCACGGCGCAGTGGGCAAGTATGCTCAATCCTCTTCCGCGAGCGACGGTGATTCGAATCAATAACAACCCGGAATACACGACACATACACCCGCCTCGAAAGACTCTCTCAAGAGCTCCTTCTTACGTTGTATGAAGCAACCTTTCACACGACAACCCGACATAGAAAAACGCTTCGCGCCGAGCAGGATGGTCCTCTACGCGGACACGTCGAAGTTGTCCGCTAAAGGATTTACACCTCCCGCCTTCTCAACGCCATTCCCACGCGAAGGATGAGTTTCTATATCACGGTCCATCGAATTACATCGGTTTCATGGGTCCCATACCCCACTATATATCCGGTACAGCTCAATCTTGTCCAGCAGGGCCGCATACATACGGTCCTTAACCGACACGGACGGGGCTACAACCAACCTCCACATTTGCCTTACCATCCCGGTCCAGGCCAAATGTGGTCTCAAGCATTGTCACACCCATCGTAGGTAGAGACCAACCTTGAGCACTCCATCATACAGGAACATCCCCGACCCCATCTCATATTCATGAGGGTGCTCTTATCATTTATCTCTCGCGAGTAACTCCATTACTCGAACTTTCTCGCGAGTAGCTTTTTAGTACTCGACTTCTACCGAGCTAGCTGCAACATTAGCCTAGCATCTACAACGAGGCAAAGCCTACACTAAACCTTCTAATGAGGGATGTAATAGGCATGCAAGTGGGTTTCAATCATCCTAGACATAATGCACTCAAGTCTAATAAACATGATGTTAAGTAAAGCAAAATTTAAAACGGTAACGATATGCAAACCGGGGCTTGCCTTGCTCAACGGTTTTGTTAGAAGCTAGGAGTTAGTCTTCCTCCGGAGAATCTGCCAAACTTGTCACGAGATGGAGATCCTCGCTGTAGAGTCGAATCCTCGTCGAACGTCGACGTCACGTGAGCTATTATATTGCAATGCACATATATTTCAAAAGCAATTTAGAAACTGTTTCAAAACTGTTGTTCAAGTTAACTCACACCTAAAAGGAACAAACAACAGAAAGGTTTCTGTTGTTGGATCTACAACCTTAGAGATGATGAAAGCTAGGGTGAAAAGAAATACTAGTAATCACCATGTGATTAAGTCCATTATATGAACACTTAAACCTAAAATATGGTAGCTCCAGTTCCAGAGGTCCAATGAAGCTGAGAATTTAACCACAGCTTCTATGGAAGCTAGATAGGCAGTGGGCAAAAATTGAGCTCATGAAATGGCCCAAGGTGATCACAATAATTCCTTATGTGATTTTCACTAATCTGCCTTTACCCCCTAGATATGAAGCTTTCCTATGCTGCAAAGTAGACTTTTTGTGAAATACAAAATGTCCTGAGTCCATAGGAATTGGTTTTACCATTTTTGGAGTTTCCTACATGAAGATATGGATTTTAGAAGGATTGGGAAAAAGCTGAAAATGTCTCTGTTTATTTTCCTATTTTTTCAGAGACATAAGGACTGAACCCATAATTTGACCAAGCAAATGAGGTCCAATGCCTCTGAAATTTTTACTGAAGTTCAAGGAATTTTGGAACAATGTCCTGTCCGAATTTGGGAATTTTCCAATAAACAGAACTCCTGTAAAAATTCAGACAAGATATTTTTAAATGAATTAATGAGCCAAATTCAATGATTTTCATAAAAATTGGTCTGCACCCCTGGATAGTACTCTTTGAGAGGAATCCAACAAAATTTGTTTCACAATTTTTGGACATTCCTACACAAAGTTATGGCTCTCCAAAGTTTGAACTAAAGTGGGAAAATCTGGAAAATGTTTAAATGCTGACAGTGGGTCCCACCTGTCATCCCTAACCTCCAGACTCGCGCCAAACACACCAGTGGCGGCTCCCTCCGGTGAGGTCGCCGGAAAACCAGTTCCCAGCCGCCTCCAGACCCCCTGCTGGCCGCCCCCCCATATTTCCCCACGCTGAACACGTTGGTGAGGTCGCCGGCGGCTGAAACTCGCCGAAAAACAGGGCGCACCGGTCACAGCAAACCCTAGAGCTCCGGCGAGGTCTTGCACGGTGAATTCTCCACCAAATGGTCGGTTATTGGGCTCTACAGCACCAGGGGATCATGTAGAAGACCGGTATGAGGTCTAAACCAGCTGGAGATGGCTCTAAACCTATCGGCACCGTGCACCCGATAGGGTCCAGCGGCAAACTCTCTAAAAGAGCTCGGATTGCTCACTCTACACTCAATTTCTTGGTCTAAAATCGATGGAGGAGGTGTGCTAGGCAGTTAACAACCTGTGTGTGAAGTTTGAGACTGTCACACCCGGTTTTTCCGAAGAACAACCAAGTGAATATCACATGTATGCCAGGATCATTTTCTCATACATGTGATGACAAATAGTGAAGCATCATTTATTACAAGCCAGGTGTCGAATATAAATAAGTCTTACATCGCAAATGTCTCAATGGACACTAATGCTTCATCACAAGTAAATAAACTAGCAGCGGAATATTATTCTTTAGGGCTCCATCACAGGCGTTGCCCGGGGGTCTTCATGAACCTAAAAACCTTCCTCGGGTCCAAAATCTTGGTCATTATACACCACCTCATTATCTTGACCTGAGCAGCAATATAAACCAACAAATATGCAAGGTTGAGTACCAATGGTACTCAGCAAGTGTGGGAAAATTATATCATGCATGGCTAGAACAAGGAGAGGTTGAACTCATGGTTAAAGCACTACGCAATTAATACCTATCACCTTAGCTTATTAAGCACCTTCATTACTACACAGGTGAAATGGTCCCAATCTCCCATCCCATCATCATAACCAAATAACCATAACATCATTTCCAATGTTAAGCTCCCCGCTTAACTTCCAAAACCATCAATCCTCTAATCATGAATAAGTCCAGGCCGCTCTTAACCGTGAGCACGGCTGTCAAGACAGTTTTGACTCTGCAGAATTTGTACCACTGTACCCACAAGTAGTGATTTCATCCCCCGTCGCCGGGTGGACTAAAAGAACCTCCATTATGCCAGTGGCTACGATCCACATTCACACTTCCCAGGTGTGCGGCCAGGAGATCACTACGAAGCCTTTACAAAGGGATTCCCGATGAGCGTGGGCCCACTGAGGTTTCACCCCTAACAGCATACAAGAGGCTCCAACCCCGCTGCAGTGACCCCCTCTTGAGCCTTGCGGTTCATATGGTAGTCCAGCTGACACCTACTCCCCGCACCATCCAACACACCCATACTACGCCGGGGATACACCTAATTAATTGGCCAAGCTGCCCCATCTCAGCATGTGGTTGGCACTGTAAAGCCGGGTTACATGCTCCATGAACCGGTCCTTAGGATCCAGGCAAGTACTAAACACAAACCAAAGTCTCGTGCACCCAGCACACAACCAAAACATCCAACTTGCCTCGATCCCTACCTCTACATAACTCACAATGTCTCATTCAAGAGTATGGTAATATAAACTGATGATCTCATATCCCAAATATCCCATACTAAGCATGGCTAAGCATATGCATGTAAATAAATGACATGACAAAATAAATCCCAACCCAAGCTTCAAGGAAACAAGGTAATGCAATTCTAGGGAAACTTCCTAGCATGGGTTTCATATTTCATTTGACAATGCAAATAATTCTATCTACACATCCTAGCATAGGATCAAAGTGGTCAAGGACACTTGCCTCCTTCTTGCTGCTCTTGAAATTGGTAGTCCTGATATTGGAAAGGGTTAACTTGCTCTTGAACAGGTTCTACTTCATACCATCACACATAGCAAAAGAAAAACAACAATCATAAGACATAGTTCACACTTCTACTTCATACAAACCACACATTCATATTTATGAAATTCTTTCACCATTATATGTGTTGTGGTTACTTTATGTGTGTTGAGTTGTGGCTTGCATGCACTTTTAACCATGTGTATATGATTCCTACTTTTGTGTCCACCTTTATACTTACATACTATTTATATGGGTTTCCAATAAATTTCTTATATTCAACTACTTCACCTTTTTACTACTAAGTGTGTATGAAAAGTATTATTCTTCCCCATATGTGCTTTCATAACTTCTATCAACCCTAAACTGACTTCTTTGGATTTTAGAAACTCCATTTATCATTTGCTAGTTGCTATATTTTCAGATTTATATTCCTATGCATAATTGTGTATTTTATTATTAAATTAGTAATACACATCACCTAAACAGATTAGGTTCTGGTCCCAAATAATTTAAAATCATATTTTGACCTTGGCCTCTGATGTAAACTATTTCATAATTATTTTCCCTATTTTTCTATAACTATCCTTTACTTAAAAAAATGTGTCCCTATACTAATAAATGTGAATAATAGATAAAACAGATTTATTTCAGCCCAAAAATATATTTTTATCTCACTCCAAAGTTTCCTAAGTACTGAGAAAGTTTTTAATTAATTTTGACAATTATGTTTGTCCCCCTTTTTAATTTTTAACCACTAATTACATATTCAATTTTCTAAATTAAATACTAAACAGGGCTAAAATAATGAATTCACCCCATTACAGGGTCTATAATATTATTTTCATAATTTCCAGGGGTCTAGCTGCACTTATCAGAGGTGTTTTTCCTAATTTCTATTAAGTCCAGGGGTTAAAACTGATTTTTAAATGAATTTACATGATTTTCTGGAGTTCCAGGGGCTAGATCTGAAGTTTCCGGGGCTAGCTCTCAATTCCAGAGAACCCCAGGGGGTAGCACGTAAGAATTCCAGTCTTTATAACGCAGGGCCGACGTGGTCCGTCCGATTTTAAACTGACGGCTGAGATTATAAGATCGAACCGGTACGCGGGGTTTTAAAGTCTACCGTGCGATTTAAAATAAACGGCGCACAAGCGGCCACGTCGCTCCGATCGAGCGCGGGCGGCGCTGCCGGCGGCGCACGGCGGCGGGAAGCGGCGATCTCGCCGGAAAGTTTCGGATCCTCGAGAATTCTGCCTAGAACTGTGATCTTATGGCCTAGATCGGTAGAGGGGAGGTCAGGGATCTCACCTCGGGGGTTTTCTCGAGCTCGGGGGTCCTTGAAAGTGATCGGCGGCGAGGTCCGAGGCAAAACCACGGCGAAGCTCGTCGGCGCTGGATTTACACCGTAAGTCTTCGGGTTTTCTGCACCTGCAAAGTTCCCCGGAGGCGGTGGATCAAGACCAGCGAGTTAGATCAGAGTTTCCGAGCTTAGATCGGCCAGAATTCACCGGCGAAGTCTCGGTGCTCACCGGAGTGAAAATCGGCGATCGCGTGGGAAAAACTGATCGGATCGGGGGTTTTTATAGCCGGGGGAGGGCGGTGGGTCTGTTGTGATCGAGTTGGAGTCCTCTGGGACCAGAATTCGGGTGGCGGAACGGATTTCCCGATCGGTTAAGATCGCGCGCGCTCGGGGGGGGGGGAAAAGTCCGAGGTCGGCGCGAGCGAGGTTGGGGATGACAGGTGGGTCCCACCTGTCTGTGTGAGAGAGCGCGGGCGCGCGCGGGGGCGGGCTGCGCGGGAGTAGCTGGGCCGGCTGGCGGGTTTCGGCCCACTGGCCGGTTTTTTTCCCGTTTTCCTTTTTCTTTTTCCATTTCTTTTCTGTTTTGAGTATAATTTGAATTCCAGTTTGAATTTGAATTTTTGCAAAACATGCAACACGTCCAAAAATTTTTAAATTCCCCTCTGAACATGGTTAAGAGTTTTGAATCAAAATTTGGGGTGTTACAGCTCTACCCCCCTTAAAAGAAATCTCGTCCTCGAGATTGGTGTTTCTAAGAAAACAATTCCGGAAATTGTGCCTTAAGCTCATCTTCCCGTTCCCAGGTGGCTTCCTCTTCTGAGTGATGCTTCCACCGCACCTTGCACATCCGGATTCTTTTATTTCTGGTGAGGCGTTCCATTGTCTCCAAAATCTTGTATGGTTGCTCGGCATAAGACAAATCTTCAGCTACATCCACTTCATTCATGGGTAACACCTCTTCAGGCGTCCTCAGGCATTTCTTGAGTTGTGACACATGGAATACATCGTGTACATCCGATAGATGAACCGGTAACTCTAGTTGGTACGCCACTTCGCCTTTTCTTTCCAAAACTTGAAAGGGTCCAATGTATCGAGGTGACAACTTCCCTTTCACCTTGAACCGACGAAGTCCTCTAATAGGGGACACCTTGAGATAAACATAGTCTCCCACGTTGAAAACGAGTTCTCTTCTTCGTACATCAGCATAACTCTTCTGGCGTGTTTGTGCTATCCTCAAGTTGTTGCGAATCTCCCTCACCTTCGCCTCAGCTTCTTGTAGCACTTCTGGACCAAACACTTTACTTTCTCCTGTTTGGTTCCAAAATAGGGGAGTTCTGCACTTCCTTCCATACAAAGCTTCAAACGGTGACATCTTCATACTAGCTTGATAACTGTTGTTATAGGAAAACTCCGCATACGGTAAGTTCTTGTCCCAACTCCTATTGTTTTTGAGTGCACATGCCCTTAACATATCTTCAAGGATCTGATTGGTTCTCTCCGTCTGCCCGTCAGTTTGGGGATGATAGGCAGAACTGAAGTTCAGACGGGTTCCCATGGTTTCATGCAACTTTTGCCAAAACCTCGAGGTGAACTGTGTCCCTCGATCCAACACAATCTTCTTTGGCACTCCATGGTAACACACGATCCTTGACATGTACAATTCTGCCAAATTGGATCCGCTGTAGCTTTCTTTCACAGGGATGAAATGAGCTACCTTGGTTAGCCTATCAATAATGACCCATATTGAATCATACCCGGATTGGGTCCTAGGCAATCCCACGACAAAATCCATGCTGATTTCTTCCCATTTCCATTCAGGCACTTTGAGTGGTTGCAGCAATCCCGTGGGTCGTTGATGTTCAGCTTTCACCAACTGACATGTGTCACATAGGGCAACATGTTCCGCGACATCTCGCTTCATGCCATACCACCAATACCTGCTCTTGAGGTCCTGGTACATCTTCGTACTCCCAGGATGATAGTTGATGCCCACATCAAAGTCATTGATTAGCTCTAACCATCTCCTTTGTCGGAGATTGAGATCTGGCTGTGTGAATATGTACTTCAAACTCTTATGATCCGTATATATCTCTGTCCTCTTCCCCATCAAATAGTGCCACCAAATTTTCAACGTGTGTACCACTGCAGCTAGTTCTAGGTCATGTGTACGATAGTTCTTCTCGTGCTCCCGAAGCTGCCGGGATGCATAAGCCACGACATGTCCTTCTTGCATGAGAACACATCCCAACCCATTTCCAGAGGCATCGCAGTACACTGTGAAATTCTTCTGCATATCTGGCATAACCAGCACTGGGGCTGTTGTCAATCTCTTCTTTAGCTCTTGAAAGCTCGTCTCGCACTGTGGCGTCCAGGTGAATGTGATTCCCTTCTCCAACAGTTTGGTGAGAGGTCTCGATGTCTTGGAGAATCCCTCAATAAACCGTCGATAGTATCCAGCCAAGCCCAAAAAGCTTCGAACTTCCCCGACATTTTCAGGGGTTTTCCACTTCTGGATATCCTCGATTTTGGCGGGATCTACGGAGATTCCTCCCTCCGAGATTATATGTCCTAAAAAGGGAACTCTCTTCAGCCAAAACTCACACTTGCTCAACTTGGCATATAGTTGGTGTTCTCTCAGCCTCTGTAACACCAACCTTAGATGTTTCTCATGTTCTTCTTCATTTTTGGAGAAGACGAGAATATCATCTATGAAAACCACCACAAATTTGTCCAGATATTCCATGAATACCTTGTTCATGAGGTACATGAAATATGCCGGGGCATTGGTTAGCCCAAGAGGCATGACAGTGTATTCATACAGTCCGTACCGAGATACGAAAGCTGTCTTGGGAATATCTGATTGCCTTATCTTGAGTTGGTGGTACCCCGACCTGAGATCAATTTTCGAGAACACACAAGCTCCCCTCAACTGATCAAACAAGTCTTCAATGCGAGGCAATGGGTACTTGTTCTTGATGGTTACCTCATTCAAGGCACGGTAATCCACGCATAACCTTTGGGTTCCGTCTTTCTTGGGCACAAATATCACCGGAGCTCCCCATGGTGAGGAACTAGGGCGAATATACCCCTTCTCCGTCAATTCTCTCAAATGATCCTTGAGCTCTTCTAGCTGCTTGGAGTCCATTCGATAAGGTCTCTTGTATATCGGGGCTGTTCCCGGTACTAGCTCAATCGCGAATTCCACATCACGGTCGGGAGGCATACCTGGCAACTCCTCCGGAAAAACATCTGGATATTCCCTGATAGTCCTGATTTCCTCAACTTTCACCTCCACTTGATTTAATTTAATGTCCCTCCTAGGCTCGTGTATCGTTAGGAACTTTACTCTTGTGCCATTGGGGTGAGTTAGTTCCACCGTTCTGGTCGAACAATGGATGATTCCTTTATGTTTGGTCAACCAATCCATACCCAAAATAATATCTATCCCTTGTGAATCTATCACTATGAGGTTAGCAGTAAATACTACCCCATTAATGTCTAGGCTCACTTTGGGACACACTTGTCTTGTCCTTATTTCTCCACCTGGAGAGTTTATAGCTAGCATATGGTTCATTTGTGTGGTTGCTAGGTCATACTTCTTAACAAACCCTTGAGCAATGAACGAGTGGGTAGCACCAGAATCAAACAGCAGAGTTGCAAGGTGTAAATTGGCAGGAAACTTACCAACTACCACGTCGGGTGCCTCTTGTGCTTCCTCCATAGTGACATGGTTCACCCATCCTCTCACTACATTCTGCTGTTGTGGCGGCGCAGGCTTCTTCTTTGGGCACTTATGGGCATAGTGCCCCACTTCACCACAGCTAAAACATTGCACCCCAACCTTAGGTGCTTGGCCTTTGTTGTCTTGGGGTTGGTTCGGGGGTCCTTGCACTGCTGGTCGAGGTGGATATGCGGGGCGAGGCTGCTGCACAAACTGACGTTGCGGCTGTGCTGGTGCCGCGGGTGGCCTGTAGTTTGGGTTGTACCCTCTTGGTGCTGAATAGGGTACCGCAGCACGGCTGGTCTGCCCCGTAGGTTGCTGCATCATACGTGGGCGGGTATTGCTCCCTGAGGCCTGATGTGACCACCCCGCCTTCCTCTTATTCTCATTTTCCAGGGCCTTTAGCTTCCTTTCCACCACAAACGCTCTGTCCACCATCTTTTGAAAACTTTCATACTCATCGGAGGACATGGCACACTGCATCTCTGCGGTAAGTCCTTCCACGAAACAATCTTGTTTCTGCTCATCAGTCTCTATGTCTCGCGGAGCATAACGGGATAGTTGAGTAAATTTAGTGAGGTATTCCCTCACCGTCATGTTTCCCTGCTGCAGTCCCAGAAACTCTTTCCTCTTGTTTTTGAGTTCACCTCTTGGGATGTAGTGGTTGCGGAAGCTACGCTTGAACTCTTCCCAAGTGATGTTCTCAGGGCATGATGGGCAGCCACGTAGGCGGTCCACCAATCAGCAGCAGGTCCATTCAATTGATGAGAGGCAAACAGCACCCTCTCATACCCTTGGCATTGTATTATCCTCATCTTACTTTCAATGGTCTTCAGCCAATCATCTGCCTCCAGAGGTTCAGCAGCACTTGCAAACTTGGGAGGTTGAGTTCCTAGAAACTCACTCAACCTTGGTTGGCGTGGTGCAGCTTGTGGAGGTGGAACTTGATGCAAGTTGGCCACCACTTGAGTCAAGTTCTGGATAAGCTGATTTTGATTCTCCAGCATTTGGTGGAGAGGATCAACTTCTTCCCGGCGACCACCCCTGTCCTGGCCTCCAGAAAGATGAGGGTTGCATGCCTCATCATTGTTGTTGGCGGGGTTGGCAGCACGTCCTTTTCCTCTTCCGGCCATCTGGCAGAATCAACATATGTTAATTTGATACCATTTAGTATCATCTCACTACTTTCATTTGTTGGTACTTTGAGGTGTTAAGGCTTTGTTAAAATTTTACGAGGGTTTATATCTCACACCAAATAAATGCACTATTATTTCCTGTGGTTTCACACACCAAAGCAAAACAATCTGAAGACGAGGCTGTGGACAATTGCTCATGGCTTCCACAACTCACGTCACACACCAAGCATTATCACACCATTAACTACGTAACGACTCGACTACTCGACCTCTTGCTAGCTAGGGGAAAGACTCTACACTACTCGTCCTCTTGAGCTGGCTCCTCGGGATATTCCTCCTCATTTCGGCTACCTTCTGACTCTGCTTTGGGTGGGGAGGCTGCTGGTGGAGAAGTGCGACGACGCCTGATTGCTCGGCGATCCGGGGAGTCAGGAGTCCATGGATCACTCACGGTGACACACAGTTCATTCCCATCTCCTCTTTCTCTCGCCTTTAAGCAAGCTCGCAGCAACACCTCCGTTTCCTTCAGGGTGTCTCGGACATCCTGAAGCTCTTGTTGACACTCCTGCAGTCGAGTGCTGAGCATGGCCGCATCCTCCAAGCACAAGTCCATGTGCTCATGGGAAGTCCCTTGCTGCACCGGTGGGTACTTGTACTCCGTGGTACCAGTTTCACGTTGGAGGACATACATGTACTCAGTTTTGTCCAAGTGGCGACGATAGATGTGACTCTGGCAGGTGATGGCCTCCCAGGTGACATCTCTCTCTGCGTCAACTTGTGTTGCTCGGCAAGCTGGAGAGTGGTGAATCTTAAGCAGCTGATTCTCGTGTATAATCCTCATCTCCGAACTCCATTCTTCCCTCTTCTCACGGATGATCCTGGTGGAGTTATAGTGGATGATTAGCTTGCCCGTATTGCCGGCGGCTTCGAGCATACGTCGAAGACGGCGCAACAAATCTCCTACTGCCAATCCATAGGAAAGGTACGTCACGGGGCGACTCTCCTCTCTTTCGGCAAGGGCAACTACGGGAACTCTCCCTCCTGTGGACTTACGAGCGGTGCGAATCATGCGAACCATCTAAAACAAAAGAATTTAAAATAAGGTTAGATAAATTCTCAAAAAAAATCCTATTTTGAATGAAAGTTGGGGTAAGATGAAGAAAATGACTCCTTTAATAACACTTTTCCACCCACACCTTGGAAAATAGTTTTTAAGAAAATAGGGCCCTTAAATACGTCCATTTCTACCTAGGTCCACGTTCCTACGGGAAACCTTGGCTCTGATACCACCTCTGTCACACCCGGTTTTTCCGAAGAACAACCAAGTGAATATCACATGTATGCCAGGATCATTTTCTCATACATGTGATGACAAATAGTGAAGTTTGGAGGGTGATTCTGATCTGGAGTTCCACTGAAGAGTTGTAGAAGACTTCAATAGCTTTCCAGAAATGTATCACTAACCTCCATTGGTTCAACCAAACAAAAGTTATGTCCTGTTCAATATCAGCAAAATTCTGCCGAAAACAGGGGAGGTTATTCCTAAGTCTTTGTGAAGAAATCTATACTCCCAATTGACTCTTAGTTCAATATAGGAGTTCATCACCCCCTAATAGAATCCTAGACCCCAAATTTACTCTTTTTCTTTTCAAACCTTCATTTTCATGCAGTTCAAAACACATCACGGTACTACGTTGCCTCACCAAATTAAAATCCTAACCGGCTTTATACCGGCTTATACGTCTCAAGTGGTGGCACTAAAACGATCACTCACAAACGTTTTCTACACGACATGTTCTAACGAGGTTAAGGTACCTGCAGAAAATCACTCAATAATGATGCACACATTGGTTTATCATTTCAGGCAGGTCCATATCATAGTAAAAACATACGCCCCGTATCATTGCCATACGGGCCGTCCTTGAGTCAAGCCACGTCTCAAGGTACATGATCGGGTTATTCACCACCCGACGGGGGCTCCACACCTTTGCAATAAAGCACACCGGTGGAACAGCGCTTTCATATGCCTCATAGGACATGAAGAGTCCTAAAGAACACACTTCGTGTTACAAACCACACGATGGGGTCTCCTCCTCTTGCCCCTGGGTTTGCGCACTGGAGGCTAGTGCCATTCATATGTCTCTAAGACATGAAGAGTCTTAGAAAACATATTCACTTCCCGTCCATTGCTGAACGGGACATCCCACACTACTTTCCTCGTATGGGTGAGCTAACCGAAATTGATCCGCTTTCGGTGGCGTTCCTTATCATTCTTACCTCCACGTAGGTGCGTCGTTACTGAATTGAAATACTGAAGAGTAACACACTGTTAGCTTGCCACCTTAAGTAACTATACTAATAATACTCCTTATGTGGGCATACTATACGTTCCTCACTCGTATACCTCTAAGTTTTCAAAAATATTCTCTTTTCATGCGTGCTATTCCCAATGCGGCTCTGATACCACGCCTGTGAGACGCCCCGCCCGGCCCGGGAATCGCAGTGGGTGGTGCCGTGCGATGCGGCACCCAACAGCATGCACGAAAAGACGATAAGAACATAACGGAACCATTTTGTTACTCAAGGTAATTTCTTTTACAACATAATGTACACACGCAGCGGAAATTAAAATTTGCTGGACAACTACTCACTCTCGACCCTAACTACGCCGAAGAGAAGTCGTTCAGCCCGTGAACGCTTCCTACTAGCTTCACCAAAGAAAAGCAGCGGCTAGGTTTCCGATGAGTGGAACGAACCGTAGGGTTCCTTGTCTCACCGAACAACCCTCTTCATAGCAGGCATCCTGCTACCTGCAAAAACAACTCAGAAGCAACCGTGAGCACTAAGGCTCAACAAGACTTACCCGTCACTCCTAAACATGCAACTCTACATGCAGGGGTAGTGAAAGAGTAGGCATAGGAATTTGCAAAATGCATCTTGACTAAACTTGATCCTTATATTCAGATTCTTATAGCCTTCATTTTAGTGGTCCTCACGCCTCACAACATCGGAAGTCCACAATCAAACAAGAAACGCTTATCCCGATGTTGCTAGCCTAAGGTGGAAATGAAATTTAGTTGGCTCTATAACTACTTCAGTCAAGGTTCCAATACAGTGATTTATCCACAAACAACAAGTTAAGAGACTTAGTTCATGTTCTTACTAAGTCACGGCGCAATGGGCAAGTATGCTCAATCCTCTTCCGCGAGCGACGGTGATTCGAATCAATAACAACCCGGAATACACGACACATACACCCGCCTCGAAAGACTCCCTCAAGAGCTCTTTCTTACGTTGTATGCAGCAACCTTTCACACGACACCCCGACATAGAAAAACGCTTCGCGCCGAGCAGGATGGTCCTCTACGCGGACACGTCGAAGTTGCCCGCTAAAGGATTTACACCTCCCGCCTTCTCAACGCCATTCCCACGCGAAGGATGAGTTTCTATATCACGGTCCATCGTGTTACATCGGTTTCATGGGTCCCATACCCCACTATATATCCGGTACAGCTCAATCTTGTCCAGCAGGGCCGCATACATACGGTCCTTAACCGACACGGACGGGGCTACAACCAACCTCCACATTTGCCTTACCATCCCGGTCCAGGCCAAATGTGGTCTCAAGCATTGTCACACCCATCGCAGGTCGAGACCAACCTTGAGCGCTCCATCCTACAGGAACATCCCCGTCCCCATCTCGTATTCATGAGGGTGCTCTTATCATTTATCTCTCGCGAGTAACTTCCTTACTCGAACTTTCTCGCGAGTAGCTTTTTACTACTCGACTTCTACCGAGCTAGCTACAACATTAGCCTAGCATCTACAACGAGGCAAAGCCTACACTAAACCTTCTAATGAGGGATGTAATAGGCATGCAAGTGGGTTTCAATCATCCTAGACATAATGCACTCAAATCTAATAAACATGATGTGAAGTAAAGCAAAATTTAAAACGGTAACGATATGCAAACCGGGGCTTGCCTTGCTCAACGGTTTTGTTAGAAGCTAGGAGTTAGTCTTCCTCCGGATAATCCGCCAAACTCGTCATGAGATGGAGATCCTCGCTGCAGAGTCGAGTCCTCGTCGCACGTCGACGTCACGTGATCTATTATGTTGCAATGCACATATATTTTAGAAGCAATTTAGAAACTGTTTCAAAACTGTGGTTCAAGTTAACTCACACCTAAAAGGGACAAACAACAGCAAGGTTTCTGTTGTTGGATCTACAACCTTAGAGATGATGAAAGCTAGGTGAAAAGGAGAATCTAGTAATCACCATGTGATTAAGTCCATTATATGAACACTTAAACCTAAAAGCTGGTAGCCCAAGTTCCAGGGGTCCAATGAAGCTGAGAATTTAACCACAGCCTCTATGGAAGATATTTAGGCAGTGTGCAAAACTTGAGCTCATGAAATGGCTCAAGGTGATCACAATAATTCCTTATGTGATTTTCACTAATCTGCCTTTACCCCCTAGATATGAAGATTTCCTATGCTGCAAAGTAGACTTTTTGTGAAATACAAAATGTCCTGAGTCCATAGGAATTGGTTTTACCATTTTTGGAGTTTCCTACATGGAGATATGGATTTTACAAAGAATGGGGAAAGCTGAAATTGTCTCTGTTCATTTTCCTATTTTTCAGAGACATAAGGAATGAACACATCATTTGACCAAGAAAATGAGGTCCAATGCCTCTGAAATTTTTACTGAAGTTCAAGGAATTTTGGAACAATGTCCTGTCCAAATTTGGGAATTTTCCAATAAACAGAACTCCTGTAAAAATTCATACAAGGTTTTACTTAAATGAATTAATGAGCCAAATTCAGGGACTTTCATAAACATTGGTCTGCACCCCTAGATAGTACTCTTTGAGAGGAATCCAACAAAATTTGTTTCACAATTTTTGGACATTCCTACACAAAGTTATGGCTCTCCAAAGTTTGAACTAGAGTGGGAAAATCTGGAAAATGTTTAAATGCTGACAGTGGGTCCCACTCGGCATCCCTAACCTCCAGCCACGCGCTAAAACAGAGCAGTGGCTGCTGCCTCCGGTGAGGTCGCCGGAAATGAGCTTCCCGGCCACCTCCGGACCCCCTGCTGGCCGCCCCCCCATTTTCCACCCTGCTGAACTCATTGGTGAGGTCCCCGGCGGCTGAAACTCGCCGGAAAATAGGGCGCACCGGCCACAACAAACCCTAGAGCTCCGGCGAGGTCTTGCACGGTGAATTCTCCACCAAATGGTCGGTTCTTGGGCTCTACAGCACCATGGGATCATGTAGAAGACCGGCATGAGGTCTAAACCAGCTGGAGATGGCTCTAAACCTATCGGCACCGTGCACCCGATAGGGTCCAGCGGCATACCCTCTAAAAGAGCTCGGATTGCTCACTCTACACTCAATTTCTTGGTCTAAAATCGATGGAGGAGGTGTGCTAGGCAGTTAACAACCTGTGTATGAAGTTTGAGACCCAACAAACATGAATTGAGGACGAATTTTACAATTCTTTACCTCAAGGTCCGTTTCTGCCGCCCGGGAGAAAAACTTGAAATTCTCCCTCTGTGATCAATGGCCAGGGCTGAGCTTTGGAGGTGAGAAACTAGACTTGTTGGTGCACAGATGGGGTGGCTTGCTTGGGCGTGATCCCTGCTGGTTTGGGCTGTCAACGGCGTCCAGTTCCAGCTTCTTCAGTTTCAGTTCGGGACAGTGGAAACTTTGCCGTTTCTAGGCGCCGGTGAGCTCAGGACTGCGGGGTAAAGTGTCTAGCCGGCTACAGCATGTGTATGAGATGATCTTTGCTGTGGAGACCTCAATCATCCGTCGCTCAGGTGGCTGTGTAGGATTGAGAGAAGGAGGGGCGCTGTTCTGCTCGGGAGGACGAACAGAGAGCGGGAGCTCGGTTGGGAGAAGGCAAAATGGCATTGCTGCACTCCTGGGCGTGGATTAGGACGGCAAAAGATTGAAGCAGGAGGTGGCATCGGGGTAGCCAGCACGAGCTGCTGCTGTCGAGCTCTCCATCGACGAAGAACAGGGCTGAGTCGGTTTCTGCTCTCGTGAGACTGACCGGTGGGGTCCACAGCCACAAGTCTCCCTCTTTTCCCCCATTTCGATTTAAAATAGCAAATGAGCTCCAAATTTGTCCAAACTTGGAGGATAGGTCAAAAGAATTATGAGGAACTCAAATCTGAAATCAGATTTTGAAATTGAGTATGTTTGGTTCGAAATTCAAATTTAAGTTTGAATTTGAACGTGCCCTCATTTAATCCTCGGAATAAATAGTATATGAAACCTAAAATTCTCCAAATTTGAAACTTAGTCTCTTGAATACAGGAGAAATGCATCTATGCTCTCACATATAGGCCTTTGTACAATCTGAATAGAAATCCTTTCAAAAGATTCAAGTTGCATTTAAATTCCCTCCACTCTACTCATAGAGGAGGTGCACATGAGTTAGAGTTTTAGGAGTGTAATTATTTCCTCTAGGTTAACATGTGTTGAGCATGGGCTAGAGAAAATTTTTAACTCCCTCACATGTCCATTTATGTGTTCATCATTTCATGTGACACAATTATAGTCTTTTGTTGCCTTAACTTTGTTTTATGAGCTGACATCAAACTTTGCAAAAGTTAGGGCTGTTACAGTGAACCAAAGTACCGAGCTCCGGTCTTCACCGGGCCTCACTGGACGCTCTTCTTCGACGGTTCCTCGCGAAAGCAGGGGGCCGGTGCCGGCGTACTGCTCCTCATGACATCGGGGGAGCAGTCTGGGTACATGGTGCGTCTCAATTCCAAGGCAACCAACAACTTGGCAGAGTATGAAGCACTCATCTTTGGCCTAAAAGACAGTCCTGTCTCTGGGCGCTCGCCAGTTGTTGGCGCAGGGCGACTCCCAGCTAGTTATCAAGCAAGTTAAGGGTGAATGCCCCGGCAATGACCCGCAGCTAGCTGCTTATCTGCTCCACGTGCGGATGTTGGGGAAAGACTTCCTCGCCTTGGACCTGCACCATGTACCGCGCGCTGGCACGGCCGCAGCTGACGACCTCTCAACGAAAGCCTCCATCAGAGCCCCTGCGCACGAAGGAGTCTTCGAGAGGACGTTGCTGCGGTCCACAGCCCGGCCCACCGAGCCGGGTGAAGGGGGCTGAACCAGTGCCTCGAAGCTAGGCAGTCCCGGTGACCCTGTATGCCGCCAAAGGATCGTAAGAGTCACTGGGGACTCCGTGCAACCCAGCGCTTAAGATCCAGAAGCTCATGTAGTCCCGATGCATGGACCACGGAGGTCCGGGACTCCTTGAAGGACATCCTTCCTGATGAACGTGCATCCGCTGAACGGGTGGTGCGAATGGCTAAGTGCTACGCGCTGGTATCTTTACTGACATGGCGCCACAACATCCTATTGCGGTGCATAACCCAGGAGGAAGGCTGCGATTAGCTCGCAGTAGTCCAAGGAGGTGAGTGCTGGGAGCGCTCATCGTCCCGCACGTTGGTCGGTTAAGCCACCCGGCATGGCTCCTACTGACCGAGAGCCACCTGGACGCTGTCAAACCGGTTAGGGATGCAATGCGTGCCAGGTCCATGCCGAGCAGACCCACACAACCGGTGCAGATGCGCACCCAGAGCCGTCGGGGGATACCGGCTCCTCCATGTCGAGGGCCAGCAGGACTTACCAGGGCCGGGTCACGGGAACTACCCTTCCACATGGTATGTGGGGCCGAAGCCATGCTTCCTCCTGATATAGCCATGGGGGTCCCCCCGTGAACGACGTACGATGAAGCCACGCATGACCCGCTCTGCGTGAAGACAGGCGCTCCGACGCTACCCAACAGTGTGCGTCCATTGTACACTTGGTCCTCTTTCCGGCTCTCATGCATAGTCGATATTTGCCGTCCTGCCTAAGACGGTAGTGCTTGGGGTACCTGCCAGAGGCCCGGTGGCCTTTTGGATCTCCCCCTATAAGGGTACTGTACCGCCAGTTGGTCTCCTCCGAGAAAAGACCTACGCTAGACCGGGGGGTCAGGAGCCTTGCTTTGCCCGGTCTTGCACCCAAAGCATGCGCACTCTGCCTCCCGGCGCTACGGTCTGAGTACCAGCATGCCGGACGGTTACACCCTGACTGGGGCTGGGGCCAGACCTCCGGGACCAAGTGCACTGGATTACCCAAGCCCCGCATTCCGGCCTGGGACAGTAAGCCAAATGAGACTAAGGGACAGGAAAGGGGGGACCACTGAGCAGCTCCGGACCTCCGCCCCAGCAGCTGGGCCGAGCTCCGAGGCCAGCCCTCGCCCTCCTTTCAGAGGCGAGCGCTGATGCCGGACCTCACGCCCTTCGTTGGCCTGAGCTCCGGTGACTTCCGGACTCCACCTCCACAGCCAGGTCGATCTCCGAGGCCAGCCCTCGCCCTCCTTTCAGAGGCGAGCACTGATGCTGGACCTCTCGCCCTTCGCTGGCCTGAGCTTCGATGACTTCCGGACCTTCGCCCCCACAGCTGGGCCAAGTTCTGAGGCCAGCCCTCGCCCTCCTTTCAGAGGCGAGCGCCGATGCCGGACCTCACGCCCGTCGCTGGCCTGAGCTCCGATGACTTCCGGACCTCCGCCCCCACAGCCGGGCCGAGCTCCGATGCCAGGCTTCACCCTCTCCTAAGAGGCTGAACTCCGAAGCCGTCAAGACCCTGCCAGCACAGGGAGTACTCAAGACAAGAAAGTGCGCGGGTAGGAGAAGGCCTCACCTTGGACTCGTTACCTCCCCCGAGGTTAGCCCGGGGGCCACTGTCGGTACCTGCGATATGGGGTACCCCCGCGCACAGGGGAAAATGCCTAAGGAACTCGCCCTTCTCCACAGGGAGAGCTCTGAAGGCGCTACGCGTCCGGCGGGGCCGGACCTCCCTCTCCTCAGAGGAGAGCTCCAGGCCCTCCACGTGGCATACAGAGGCCGGACCTCCCCCTCCGCGGGAGAGAGGTCCGAAGGTGCAGCGTATCCGGCGGGGCCGGACCTCCCTCTCCTCAGAGAGGAGCTCTGGGCCCGCCACGTGGCCGACAGAAGCCGAACCTCCCCCTCCGCGGGGAGAGGTCCTAAGGAGGGCTCCAGGCCTGCCACGTGGCCAGCTAAACGGCGCTGCCTGCCCCCGAGCGATAGGCAGCGGGCGTAAAGACGCCCCATACCTTGCCCGTACAAGGTATTCAAGGCCCGCGTCTTCCCAAGACGCGGAGCACGCCTCTGTCAGGTGCCGTTGCGCCCAGTCGCATCACAGACTGGCGCGCGGTGTCAGAGCCTGCCAGCCAATAAATGCAGCGACAAGACATCCCATGCCGCCCCCGCCGTCATCAACCACTACGACTAGCATGCGGCATGGACAGGGCTGCAAGACGAAGACTCAGAAGCCTTCGCCAGAGACAACTACCGGCATAACTGCAGATACGGTAGATGACAGACAATCTCCCCGGGGCCACCTGTCGGGTCCCGGCCCCCCCCCCCTTGTAAGCCACCCGAGTCTTGGACTACAAAAGACTCGCGTAGGCGACGATAGCAAGGGTTCGCACTCCCGCGGTTCGCACTTTGCAACTCATACGCTAGCCATACACTCTCAAGCTGTAACTCAACCCCAAGCTCAGGACTCCGGCCCTGAGCAGCAAGCAATACAACGAGCTCCATAGCTCGCCGTGGACGTAGGGTTTTACGCTCCGGCGGCCTGAACCACGTAAAACTCGCCGTGTCAAGCTCTTACTAACTCGTCCATCTGCGCAAGCTCTCCGCTAGGAACTAGCCCCATCGAAAAAAGAACCTCTGCGGGCTGCTCAGTGCAGGCCCGGGGGAAGTGTCGACAGAACACTTCGACAGCGTCCATGGCCGCCGGGACCACCAGCTTCGAGGTGCTGGTCTAGCCCCCTTCGCCCGGCTCGGCGGGCTGGGCTGTGGGCCGCGGCAACGTCCTCTTGAAGCCCCCTTCTGGCACAGGGGCTCCGGTGGGGGTCTTCGTAGAGAGGTCGTCAGCTGCGGCCTTGCTAGCGCGCGGTACGTGGTGCAGGTCCAAGGCGAGGAAGCCTGTCTCCACCATCTTGGTTAAAAACCAGGCTGGGAGTCGCCCTAAGCCAACGACTAGCGAGAAGGATGAGCGCTTCATACTCTGATATGTTGTTGGTTGCCTTGGAATTGAAACGCACCACATACCCAGACTGCCCCCCCCCCCTCCATGGCGTGAGGAACAGTACGCTAGCACCGGCCCCCTGCTTTCGCAAGGAGCCGTCGACGAGCAGCATTCAGTAAGGCCTGGTGAAGGCCAGGGCTCAGGGTCCTGGTTCACCGTCTCCGTGGCCCCCTGAGTCAGCCTGCGTTGCCGTTTACTTCAGCCACAAGTCAGCTAGTGCTCGGCTGATGTCTGCATGACGGGGAAGGAAGCCTAGCTCAAACTCCAGTAGCTCCGCCGCCCATTTGGTGGCATTGTACGTCGCGTGGGGGCTGTTGAGGATAGCTTTCAGCCTGGGGAGGCCGCCGGGTGCTTGATACTCAGAGGTCCCCCAGGCTGCCTTGGACCTTCCGGGAAGCTCCTCTGATGTCCCGGGAGCTCCGGGGGGTCCTGTTGGACGTCCGGGAGGTTCTGTTGGGCCTCCGGGGGGGGGGGGGGGGGGTGGGTCCCGTTGCACCTCCGGGAGGTCCCGCTGGTCCTCCGGGAGGTTGTGTCGGGGAACCGGGTTCCGGTTTGGGCCTCCGGGGGCTCGGGGGCTCCTATTACGGGCGGGGCCGGATTTACGTAGGGGATTTAGAGAAGCTTTGCTTTGCTAACCCCGGCATAAACCGACTCAGCGCAGCTAGGGATCCCGCGAATTTCTGGTCTTCGCGCCAATGGCTTTGACCCTCTCTGGGTTAGCCTCAGCTCCTCGGCGTGAGGCCAGGTATTCTAAGGGTTTTCTAGAGGGTATACCAAGCTCACATTTGTCGGACGGACGAAGACTAAGGCTAGGTTATCTAGTAGGGATGAACCCTGTCTGATCTTGACAATCAATGCCTTTGACACACACCCCGACTGAGTCTCCCATTAGCTCTCCTAAGGTCTTGTGCATTGCACGTACGAGGGTAGGGAGAGCATTCCTTAGGTCATAAGGCATAGAGGCATAACAGTACAGGGCGACTACTGTGGTAAAGGGTGCCCTTCAATTCTCCAGACACAGGGGTCTGGTGGGAACCCGAGTAAGCATTTAGGAAGTACGGCATATCGCAGCCTGGCATCGAGTCTACTATTTGGTCTATCATAGGGAAAGAAAATAGGTCTTTAGGACATGCCTTATTGAGGCTGTCGGTACCTGAGATATGGGGTACCCCCGCGCACAGGGTAAAATGCCTAAGGAACTCACCCTTCTCCGCAGGGAGAGCTCCGAAGGCGCCACGCTTCCGGCGGGGCCGGACCTCCCTCTCCTCAGAGGAGAGCTCCGGGCCCGCCACGTGGCATACAGAAGCCGGACCTCCCCCTCCGCGGGAGAGAGGTCCGAAGGCGCCGCATGTCCAGCGGGGCCGGACCTCCCTCTCCTCAGAGGAGAGCTCCGGGCCCGCCACGTAGCCAACAGAAGCCGAGCCTCTCCCTCTGTGGGGAGAGGTCCGGAGGCTCCACGTGCCCCGCGGGACTGACCCTTCTCTCCTCTGAGAAGGGCTCCGGGCCCGCCACGTGGCAGCAGAACGACGCTGCCTGCCCGAGCGATAGGCAGCGGGCGTAAAGACGCCCCATACCTTGCCCGTACAAGGTATTCAAGGCCCGCGTCTTCCCAAGACGCGGAGACATGGAGCACGCTTCTGTCAGGTGCCGTTGCGCCCAGTCGCATCACAGACTGGCACGCGGTGTCAGAACCTGCCAGCCAATAAACACCGCGACAAGACATCCCATGCCGCCTGCTCCGTCATCAACCACTACGACTAGCATGCAGCATGGGCAGGATGGCAAGATGAAGACTCGGAAGCCTTCGCCAGAGACAACTACCGGCATAACTGCAGATATGGTAGATAATAGACAATCTTCCCGGGACCACCTGTCGGGTCCAGGCTACCCTTGTAAGCTGCCCGAGTCTTGGACTATAAAAGGCTCGGGTAGGCGTCGATAGCAAGGGTTCGCACTTTGCAACTCATACGCTAGCCATACACTCTCAAGCTGTAACTCACCCCCAAGCTCAGGCCTCCGGTCCTGAGCAGCAAGCAATACAGCGAGCTCCATAGCTCGCCATGGACGTAGGGTTTTACGCTCCGGCGGCCTGAGCCACGTAAAACTCGCCGTGTCAAGCTCTTACTAACTCGTCCATCTGCGCAAGCTCTCCCCTAGAGACTAGCCCCACCGAAAAAAGAACCTCCGCGGGCTGCCCAGTGCAGGACCGGGGGAAGTGTCAACTGAACACTTCGACATTTGGCGCGCCAGGTAGGGGGCTTCTCTCCTAGCGCGACGAGTTTCCGCCGGTGAAGATGACCAAGCTTCCTTCAGCGGCAAACTCTCCCCCTCCGCGTTCACGGCGAACCGTGACCACTGGGGAGTACATGTCGACACACTCAGGACGGAGTTTGTCGGCACAAGCTGGTAGCCAGCAGCCGACTCCGGCAACACCGACTCCGGCTATGCAGGCCCCGACCAGTGTGAGATCTTCTGCGGCGCTGAGCGTACACCATGGAGGTGCGCTAGCTGCAGCAAGAGCGCTGCTGCGCAACCCACCTGCGGGGGATGCGCCCCATTCAGCGACCCAGCAATGGGTCCGCGAGGTGGACCGCCTCGTCGTCGCCGCCGCGAACCCTCGGTTTCGGCGAGGACGGCGCCAAGGACAACCGGCTGTGTCGCTGACGTGCACGCCCACGGTTGACGGGCTAACGGCGGATTCCATCTCCTCCAGGCTCCTGTCGACGGACCTGAGAAGGGAGCTGGAACGGTGCCACTTGGGCCAGGACGCCCGGGTGTACCTCGAGCGACGCCGAGAAAGGCGTCGCAACCATGAGGCTGGCGACAGCATGTCGTCGGCCTCGACATAACCTGAAGGGCAGGTCTTCGCCACGCGAGCCCTGCCCCAGGCATATGCTCCGCAGCATATGCCACAACCATATGCGCCGCAAGCAGCGGCCCCGGTCTATGGTGCAGCCTTGCCCATGCCAGGATACGCGGTGCCAAGTGCGAACCAAGCGTTCGCAGCGCCAATACCTGCAGCAGCAGGAGCAGGATGTGCAGCTCTTGCACCCCACCTTCGCTTTGCAAGGTGGCCACGCAAGTTTCGCCCGCACCTGCCTGAGAAGTACGACGGCAGCGTCAACCCGGCGGAGTTCCTCCAGATCTACTCCACCACCGTACTTGCCGCAGGAGGGGACGAGGCTGTCATGGCCAACTACTTCCCCGTCGCCTTGACCGGCCCAGCTCGGTCTTGGCTCATGAATCTACCTCAGGGGTCCATAACCTCCTGGGGAGAGCTCTGCAGGCAGTTCGTCGCCAACTTCGGCAGCTCCTACACCCGTCCCGGCACGGAGCTTGACCTCCACGCCGTCAAGCAACAACCTGGGGAGTCGCTGCGCTCTTTCATCCAGCGGTTCTCTCAGGTACGCAACACCATCCCACATATCCAAAGTGCCTCTGTGGTGGTGGCGTTCCGACAGGGTGTCCGGGACGAGAAAATGCTTGAGATGCTCGCGACCAGAGAGGTCCGCGACGTCTCGGAGCTCTTCAGCCTGGCGGACAAGTGCGCCAGAGGAGCTGAAGGGCGGAACTGGCACGCTCTGCCGACCTCCGAGTCAGGAGGACAGCCCGGGTCCGGTGCTGCTGCCTATGGGGGTGGCAAGAAGGCCAAGAACCGGGGGAGTGGCAAGATGAAGTCACCATTCACGGCCCCCGTCGCCGCAGCTGCGACGACTAGTGGGGCTCGGGGGCCACGCCCCGACAAAAGGCAGCGGCAATCACCGGTCCCAGACAGTGACCAGGGCGGGCTATGCCCCGTGCATGGCACCGGCAACCATACTGCTGCCGAATGCTCGGAGATCCAGAGGCTTGCAGAGCGCTTCCGCAAAGGAAGACAGCAGAGGGCTGAAGCACCGCCCTACCCTCAGAGGGATGGCAAACAGAAGGTCGATGCCCCAGTCACCGCTGCCCATCAGGTGGGGTTCCAGTGGCCTCAGTGTGTCATAAAGACAGTGCATGACGGTGAGGACTCCAGTTCCGACGGTGACGGGCCAGGGCGTTAGCCAACTGCGGCGTGCCTCCGTGCCTCGAACATACCTCTCGGGAGCCACCTAAGGTCCGTCAACCCCTTGAAGGCCTCGCCAGAAGGGGAAGACGCCTTAGGTCATCCATGACGAGCCCGGGCCTACCTACCCCTTGAAGGCCTTAGCCAGCAGGGGAGAACTCCCCGGGGGCCCCCAGGAGAAGCCGCGCAGGACCTGATCCAGCGTGAAGATAACAACCTCGTCGACAAGACTCGGCAGCAGGGAACACCCCACAACGCGCGGTCTCGGCTAATGCTCTAAGCACTACCGCCAAAGAACCAAACGCGTCAGGGGCCTGCAGGAGGGCAACCTGGTGTAGCGGCACGCTCTATTCCAAGAAGGACCCATAAGCTCTCCCCCAGCAGGGAAGGTCCCTTCCGAATCATGAAAGCTGCCGCCCCAGGTACACATGCCTTTCAACCGAGAGTGGGATCCATTCCCAAAAAACCTTGCCATGAAGCGACACTGTAAGTCCTACTTCCTGAGCATCAGGAGAACAGGGTTATTCCCTTCTGTAATGGATCCCATAGAATTTAGGAACAGAGCTTGGGGCAGCTAAGTCTCAAGGGACGGTACAGGACTACGTCCAGTTTAGCCTGGTTCCGACCCTAAGCGCGTAGAGTCTTGCTTCCCTTGTAGACGAGGCGGAACATTGCCTCCATGTACAGCCAGAATTCCATCTATGGGCACGAATACAGAGACCTGTTCTACTTAGCTCTCTCTCATGCGCTCATTTAAATTATGCATTAATTTTTATGATCGCACTATCTCTGTATGTTCATCGTACATCTAGCTCCCCCTCTCCTGCGCTCATCCATAGTCGGCATTCGCTATCCTACTGAAGGCGGCTGCGCTTGAGGCACCTGCCGATGGCCGAGTGAGTCTCTCGGGCCTCCCCCAGTCAGGTGTTGCGGTGCCAGTTGGTTACCTCCAGGAAAGGCCGTCGTTGTGCATGGGGGGTCCATGGTGTGTATCGAGCTTAGCCGGACATGAGCCCAAAGCATGCGCATCCTGCCCTCCGGAGGTACAGGGGAGTACAACCGCTTTGCCTGGTCATGAACCCAAAGCACGTGCACTCTGCTTCCCCAGCGCATGGCCCGGTACTAGGGATCTGTCGGTACCTGAGATATGGGGTACCCCCGCGCACAGGGTAAAATGCCTAAGGTACTCACCCTTCTCCGCAGGGAGAGCTCCGAAGGCGCCACGCGTCCGGCGGGGCCGGACCTCCCTCTCCTCAGAGGAGAGCTCCGGGCCTGCCACGTGGCATACAGAAGCCGAACCTCCCCCTCCGCGGGAGAGGTCCGAAGACGCCACGCGTCCAGCAGGGCCGGACCTCCCTCTCCGCAGAGGAGAGCTCCGGGCCCGCCACGTGGCATACAGAAGCCGGACCTCCCCCTCCGCGGGGAGAGGTCCGGAGGCTCCACGTGCCCCGCAGGCCGGACCCTTCTCTCCTCAGAGAAGGGCTCCGGACCCGCCACGTGGCCAGAAGAACGGTGCTGCCCGCCCCCGAGTGGTAGGCAGCGGGCGTAAAGGCGCCCGACACCTTGCCCGTACGAAGTATTCAAGGCCCGCTTCTTCCCAAGATGGGGAAACGCGGAGCACACGTCTTTCAGGTGCCGTTGCGCCCAGTCGCATCACAGACTGGCGCGCGGTGTCAGAACCTGCCAGCTAATAAACGCTGTGACAAGACATCCCATGCCGCCTGCGCCGTCATCAACCACTACGACTAGCGTGAGGCATGGGCAGGGCGGCAAGATGAAGAATCAGAAGCCTTCAACCAGAGGCAGCTACCGGCGTAACTACAGATACGGTAGATAATAGACAATCTTCCCGGGACCACCTGTCGGGTCCCGGCTCCCCTTGTAAGCCACCCGAGTCTTGGACTATAAAAGGCTCGGGTAGGCGTCGATAGCAAGGGTTCGCATTTTGCAACTCATACGCTAGCCATACGCTCTCAAGCTGTAACTCACCCCCAAGCTCAGGCCCCCGGCCCTGAGCAGCAAGCAATACAGCGAGCTCCATAGCTCGCCGTTGACGTAGGGTTTTACGCTCCGGCGGCCTGAACCACATAAAACTCGCCGTGTCAAGCTCTCCCTAACTCGCCGTGTCTAGCCCCGCCGAAAAAAGAACCTCCGTGGGCTGCCCAGTGCAGGCCCGGGGGAAGTGTCGACCGAACACTTCGACATTTGGCGCGCCAGGTAGGGGGCTTTTCCCCTAGTGCGACGAGTTTCCGCCGACGAAGATGACCAAGCTCCCTTCGGCGGCAAGCTCACCTCCCCCGCCTCCGCGGCGAACCGCGACCAGGGGGGAGTACAAGTCAACACACTCGGGACGGAGTGTGCCATTACAAGCTGGGAGCCAGCAACCGGCTCTGGCAGCGCCGACCCCGGGAATGCAGGCTCCAACCAGCGTCAGATCTTCAGTAGCGCCAGGCGTACCCGGAGGGGGTGCGCTAGCTGCAGCAAGAGCGCTACTGCACAATCCGCCCGCTGGGGACGCGCCTCAGGCAGCGACCCAGCGGTGGATTCTCGAGGTAGACCGTCTTGTCGTCGCTGCCGCAAGCCCGCGACTCCGGCGGAGACGACACTCTGACCAACCGGCCGTGTCGCTGATACGCACGCCGATGGTTGACGAACAGACGGCAGACTCCAGCTCTGCCAGCCCTCAATCGATGGATCTGAGGACAGAGCTGGAGCGGTGTCGCTCGGGTCAAGATGCCCGGGTCTACCTCGAGCAACGCCGAGAAAGGCGTCGCTACCAAGAGGCTGACGACAGCATGACGTCGGCCTCGACCCAGCCTGAAGAGCAGACCTTCGCCATGCGATCTCTGCCCCAGGCATGCGCCGTGCAGAATATGCCACAGTCATATGTACTGCAGATGGCGCCCCCGGCCTATGGTGCAGCCTTGCCCGTACCGGGGTACACTGTGCCCAGTGCGAACCCAGCGTTCGCGGCACCAGAACCTGCGGTGACAGAAGCAGGGTGTGCAGCCCTCGCGCCCCATCTTCGCTTTGCGAAGTGGCCGCGCAAGTTTCGGACACACCTGCCCGAGAAGTACGACGGCAGCGTCAACCCGGCGGAGTTCCTCCAGATCTACTCCACCGCCGTACTTGCCGCAGGAGGGAATGAAGCCGTCATGGCCAATTACTTCCCTGTCGCCTTGACCGGTCCAGCCCGGTCTTGGCTCATGAACCTCCCCCAGGGTTCCGTCACCTCTTGGGGAGAGCTTTGCCGACAGTTCGTAGCCAACTTCGGCAGCTCCTACACCCGGCCTGGCACAGAGCTCGACCTCCACGCCGTCCAGCAGCAACCTGGGGAGTCGCTGCGCTCTTTCATCCAGCGGTTCTCCCAGGTGCGGAACACCATCCCACACATTCAAAATGCTTCTGTGGTGGTGGCGTTCCGGCAAGGCGTCCGGGACAGGAAGATGCTCGAGAAGCTCGTGACCAGGGAGGTCCGCGACGTCTCAGAGCTCTTCAGTTTGGCAGACAAATGCGCCAGAGCAGCCGAAGGACGGAACTGGCACTCGCTGCCATCCTCCGAGTCAGGGGGACTGCCCGGATCTAGTCCTACTCCCTGTGGAGGCAGCAGGAAGGCCAAGAACCGAGGCAGAAGCAAGATAGAATCATCGACCGCAGCCCTAGTCGTCACTGCAGCGACGCTCAGTGGGGCTCGGGGGCCGCGCCCCGACAAGAAGCAGCGAAGATCACCAATCCCAGAAGGTGATGAAGACAATATGTGCCCCGTGCACGGCAGCTGTCGCCACACTGCTGCCGAGTGCCGGGAGATCCGAAGGCTCGCAGAGCGCTTCCGCAAGGAGAAGCGGCAGCGGGCTGATGCCCTGCCCTTCCGTCCAAAGGAAGATGAGCAGGGGGTGGATGTTCCAGACAACATCGACCACCCAGAGGAGATCCAGGAGCCTCAGCATGTCGTGAAGGCGGCACGCAATCATGAGGATTCCGGCTCCAGCGATGATGAGCGTCGGAAGAAGCTCTACGTCATATACGGCGGGTCCGCCGACCCCTCGTCCCAAAGCGCAGTCAAGACTCTGCGCCGAGCGGTAGCGTCGGTGGCGCCACTCCCGAGCGCTGCACCCCACCTAAAGTGGATGGGGACCCCCATCAGCTTTGAGGCCACCGACTGCCCCAGGAACATGGCTGGGGCCGGCCAACTACCGCTCCTGGTGGCCCCTACCATCGCCAACGTGAGAATGTACCATGTTTTGATAGATGGAGGGGCTGGGCTGAACCTCATCAGCCGTGCAGCTTTCCAGAAGCTGCAGATCCCGATGGCCAAGCTCACCCCGTCGAGCCCGTTCTCAGGGGTAGGGCCGGGATAGGTTATCCCCTACGGCAACATTAGTCTCCCGGTGACCTTCGGGGCTCCGGACAGCTACCGAACAGAGTACATTCTGTTCGACGTAGCGGAGATAGACGTCCCCTTCAACGCCATAATCGGCAGGCCAGCCCTGTACCGGTTCATGGCTGTAGCCCATTACGGCTACCTTGTCCTGAAGATGCCAACACCGACAGGTATTCTCAGGATTCGTGGGGACCGCACTGCTGCAGTGTCGGCCCTGGAGAAGCTCCAAGCACTCGCAACAGCTGGGGCATCAGCCCCCGGCAATACGGAGTCGGACCAGCTCCGCCCGAGCGCACGTCACCGTGCTTCCACCACAGCACCCCGGGTGCAACCTCTCGACGAGGGCGGCGTCCCCTTAAAGGTCGTCCAAGTCGGCGCCAAAGCTACCCAGACCACCCGGGTAGCCGGGGGCCTGGATAGTAAATAGGAAGGCGCGCTCGTCACCTTCCTCCGGCACAACATCGACGTGTTTGCATGGCAGCCATCACAGATGCCGGGGATCGCCAGGAAGGTGATCGAGCACCACTTGAAAGTCTTCCCCGACGCCCGGCCGGTTCAACAGAAGCCCCGCAAGCAGTCCATCGAGCGGCAAAACTTCATCCGTGAAGAAGTCAAGAAGCTGCTGGATGCTGGCTTCATACGGGAGGTCCACCACCCCCGATGGTTGGCGAACCCCGTCGTTGTCCCGAAGGCTGGTGGGAAGCTCCGGATGTGCATCGACTACACCAGTCTAAATAAGGCATGTCCTAAAGATCCATTCCCTCTCCCTAGAATAGATCAAATAGTAGACTCAACGTCAGGCTGTGATATGCTGTGCTTCCTAGACGCCTACTCGGGTTTCCATCAGATCCCCATGTCTAGGGAGGACGAGGAGCACACCTCCTTCATCACAGTAGACGGCCTTTATTGCTATGTGTCTATGCCGTACGGCCTAAATAATGCACTCCCCACCTTTGTGCGGGCAATGCACAAAACCTTTGGGGAGTTAATAAGAGACCTGGTTGAGGTGTATGTCGATGACATAGTTGTCAAGGTCAAGCAAGGTCCATCCCTGCTAGATAACCTAGCTTTAGTCTTTGACAAGTTGCGCTCTACGCGCACCAAGCTGAACCCAGATAAATGTGTGTTCGGCGTGTCCTCTGGGAAGCTCTTAGGGTTCCTGGTCTCGCACCGAGGGATTGAGGCCAACCCAGAGAAGATCAAGGCCATCGACTTGATGCGGCCCCCTGCCCGCGTCAAGGATGTCCAGAAACTCACGGGATGTCTAGCCGCGCTGAGTCGGTTTATACCGAGGCTAGCAGAGCGGGCACTCCCTTTCTTTAAGCTCCTGCACAAGTCAGGCCCTTTTGCCTGGACTGACGAAGCAGAAGAGGCTTTCCAGGAGTTGAAGCGAGCCTCATCCAAAATTTTCTTCCGCAGCCTCATATCACGGGGTACGACTATCCGGTCCTTGAACCACAAGGTATCTCCCTCATCTAACCGGAAACATTTCATCTCCCCGTTCTTTAACCTCCTTTTGATATGAGCCATGCCCTTGTCTTTCTTTTGAGCTGCCATAACCTCCTCTTTTAGTGTGGGTATGAGGGCTAGGTTATGCAGAGCTCCAAATGGAACCAAGTAAAGACTTGGTTCTTCCTCTTCTATCGGCGTGATGGTTAGGCTATGAATATGAGACTTCCAGCTGAGTGCGTCGGCAACCACATTTGCCTTGCCCGGATGATAATGAATTTCAATCTCATAGTCCTTGATCAGCTCCAACCATCGCCGTTGTCGCATATTCAACTCTTTCTGAGTGAATATGTATTTCAAACTTTTGTGGTCGGTGTAGAGATGAACCAGATTTCCCAATAGGTAATGTCTCCACATCTTCAATGCTAACACCACGGCAGCCAGTTCGAGATCATGAGTTGGATAATGTTGCTCATGATTCCGTAATTGCCGTGATCCATATGCGACCACACGTCCTCCTTGCATGAGTACACAACCAAGCCCGACGCCGGATGCATCACAATAAACATCAAAAGGCTTGGTTGTATCCGGTTGAGCTAGAACCGGGGCTGTTGTGAGGTGTTTCACCAACACTTGAAAAGCTTCCTCACATGGCTTGCTCCAATCATATTTGATGCCTTTCTTCAGTAGCTCCGTCATAGGTTTGGAGATTTTTGAGAAGCTCGGGATGAACCTCCGGTAATATCCAGCCAAACCCAAGAAGCTACGAACTTCATGGACTGATGTTGGAGACTTCCACTTCAGCACTTGTTCAATCTTGCTTGGATCAACAGCAATGCCTTCTGCTGAGATAATGTGTCCAAGAAATGGCACTTGGTTGATCCAGAATTCACATTTACTAAACTTTGCATAGAGCTTGTGATCTCTCAGTCGTTGGAGCACAATATGCAAATGTTTAGCGTGTTCCTCTTCAGATTTGGAGTAGACCAAGATGTCGTCGATGAATACAACGACGAACTGATCCAGCTCCGGCATGAACACCGAGTTCATAAGATACATAAAGTGGGCCGGAGCATTGGTCAACCCAAATGACATGACAAGATATTCATAGAGCCCATATCTTGTCGAGAATGCTGTTTTTGGGACATCTTCCGCGCGAATCTTGATTTGATGATATCCCGACCTTAAGTCCATCTTGGAGAAGACTTTAGAACCCACTAGCTGATCAAAAAGAATATCAATTCTTGGTAGTGGATACTTGTTCTTTATGGTCACAGCATTTAAAGGACGATAATCGACGCATAGCCTCAGCGTCTCATCCTTCTTCTTCACGAACAACGCTGAGCAGCCCCATGGTGATGAACTTGGACGAATAAACCCCTTGTCCATCAGATCTTTGAGTTGCTCCTTCAATTCTGCTAATTCATTCGGAGCCATTTTGTATGGTCTCCGAGAGATCGGCGTGGTTCCCGGTATCAACTCTATTTTGAACTCCACCTCGCGCTCAGGTGGTAGTCCTGGAAGATCTTCGGGAAACACGTCCGGATATTCACGGACTACCGGAATGTCTTCTAATTTGCAAGCCTCGGCATTACATACTCCCGGGTCTTTGGAAACCGCTTCGCCGAGATACAATGTTTGACGTCCGTGAAGTGGAGAGTCCAAGTGAACACTCCTGTTCTCGATGTCCAGAACAGCCTTATGGAAGGTCAACCATGATATTCCCAATATGGCATTGATTCCCTGGTCTTCGAGAACGATGAGGGTGGTAGGATAAATTTTTCCACCCAAGCAAAGTGGTGCTCGAGAGACGACTTCATTAGTTGATATGTCTCCACCTGGCGAATGAATAAGGTAGGAACCTTTCGTGATAGTGGTGGAGATCTGATCCCGGATCACCGTTGCCCTGCTAATGAAGTTATGTGTCGCACCCGAGTCGAATAAAATGACAACCGGCTTGTCATTTAAGGTGAACCTGCCGGCAAGAACAGGTCCTCCCTTTGGCAGATCATCGACTGACACATAATTGACTGTCCCCACTTTTGACATAGATTTTCTGGGCTGCCCAAGATCACTTTTTGGAACTGGACCCGCAGACACGTTGTTGCTGTTTGGTTCAGTTGCTTCATTGACATTGGGCTCATTGTCAATATGGAGGGGGACAGCACTCGGTTCAACTGAGAAATCACCTTGTTCATCTTCAGCCTCTTGAGGGTAATAATGTTCTAGTGCACCTTGTTGACAATGAGGTGCATAAGAAATAAGTTGCTGCCGCGGTAGAGGTGAATAAGACCTCTGTGGAGTAGAAGAGTCGTCACACTCCCAGAATGATTGCACCTCTTGTGGAATCTCTCGACCGGAAGGTGAACGGATTACCAACCGATACTTCTGAGGTAGACGATTGTCTTCATCTTGTGATGAATCCCTCTCCCTCTTTTCCTTGAGGTAGAGGTTGGAATAATATTCTTGAGCGATAGCACAGCTCACAAACTCATCAAAATTCTCTTGGCTAACTTGAGCCAATTCACATCGCAGCCTAGCAGTCAGCCCTTGATAAAAATGATAACCCCTCATGGATGGTGATTTCACATAGTCAGGGACATATTGAGCTAAGCGATTGAATTCCTTCGCATACTCAATAACACTCATGTCCCCTTGCTTCAGACTCCAGAACTCATCCAGACTGGTTTGCATTATGCCCGCAGGGATGAAACGAGCACGAAATGCATTCTGGAACTCTGCCCATATGACACGATGCCCTACTGGTTGGACAGCAAGGTACTCTGCCCACCATGCTCCAGCAAAGCCGTGAAGCTGCTGAGCGGCATATAGAGTCTTCGAGAATTCATCACATCGGATCAACCCAAGCTTGGACTCAATGACATGTAACCAGTGATTTGCTTCACAATGGTCAGCCGCCTCGGAGAATACCGGCGGTTGTGTCGCCAAGAAATCCAGATACGTGCTCTGGGTTGGCATGTGATGTTGAGATTCTCGATCTATGCCTTGCTGAACTAGAGTTTGGAGAGTTTCATTCATTTTGGCCATAATTTCCGCCAATCTGGTTGGCGATGGCTCTTGTGATGAAGTCGAGTCATTCCCACCTCGACTTGAACCTCCAATCTCCATTTGAGAACGTGTACGTACCATACTGCACGAAACAAAATTTTTGAGTCAATCAAAATCCCATCTCGGTAGTAAGTAAAGATAAGTAAAACATGAACATGTCATGAACTTTATGAAAGCATAACCACATTCATGCTTGAACAAATCTTATGTACGCTAAGCTAATCAGCGGGACTACCCTGACCAGCTCACACAAACTCCAAATTTTACTCAAGTCATCAACAGATTCTAGACTTGAGTTCAATACCAAAGTTATAGTAAACTCCAGTAGCTTTCCAACAAGTACTTATGTGCTCCTTAAGGATTTTTCTACAGGAAGTTATGACTTAAAAACAGAAAGGTCCAGAGAGGTTTTTGCTACTGTCCTGGTCCTGAACAGTTTGTCTTCAACTGGACTTTTCACCAACTTAAAATGTGATTCTGCTCTGGAGGCCTACCAGAAGTTGTAGAGCACTTGAAAATCTTTCCAGAACTGTATCATACACCTTGATTGGTTAAATATACACAGAGTTATGCTCTGTCAAAGGCCAGCAAGAATTCCTGCCAGAAACAGAGCACTCTGTTTTTGAAAACTTTGAAGCCTAGTAATTCTCTCATTTGAATCTTAGCTCAAAATAAGAGTTCAGTAGCTAATACTTGTTTAAAACTTCCATTTTTAGTTGAAAGTTAGTTCATGAATCATTTCTTCATAGGGAAGAGGTTATTAAATGTAGTACGGTGTCGATGCACTGTAAGAAACATGTCGGTACTACGTAGCCTCACCAAAATAAAAATCCTAACCCGGATTATACCGGCATATCCGTTTTATCAGTGGCACTAAGACGGTCTCTCGCACACGTGTACTACACGGGATACGTACATGGTTAGTACCTGCAGAAAAACACTCAATAATGGTGCACTCAAAGGTTTGTTTCATTTCAGGCAGTTCCATATTTAAAAGTAAATACAAACGCCCGTATCATTGTCATACGGCCGTCCTTGAGTTAAGTCACGTCTCAAGGTACGTGATCGTGTTTCAACACCACACGACGGGGAACCCGAGTATGTCATGAACGGGTCGTCACGGTTGGGAATGTTATCAACCCAACGGATACCACCTACTGCCCTGCAGGGCACGCCGATGGCAAGCGCTGCGTATGTCCTCCTGGCTACTTCCAGAAGAACACACTATCGCGTTACTGACCACACGATGGGGTCTCCACTTACTTTCCTAATGCACGCTAGGGATCAGCGTTTCATATGAACTCAGGAACCTGAAGAGTCCAAGAGTTTCATATTAACATCTCACACCAAGCTGTGAGAACTAACCCTGAACCACTTTCCTCGTCAGGGGAGCTAACCGAAATTGATCCGCTTTCGGTGGCGTTCCTTACCACGCTTACCAGAACGTAGGTGCGTCGTTACATAATGAAAATTCAGAATTAAAACACATAAGTTAGTCTTGCCACTTTAAGTAACTACACTACTATAGTCCTTATGTGGGCCTAATATCGTTTCCTCACCGTATCCTAAGTTTTTGTCGTAATACGATCCTTACTCCGTGTGCTATTACCAATGCGGCTCTGATACCACGCTGAGGGGGCCCGACCCCGATCACGGGGCCGTGCCGCCTTGCCCGGGGAATCGCATTGGTTGGTGCCGTGTTATGCGGCACCCAACAACACACATATAAGGAACACAGTATTACATAAACCAAAGCGGAAGCTTACAACTGTTCTTTGTAAATAATTTTACATAAAATAGCTACAACGGAAGTCTATAAACAGCTCACGTTGAATAACTATGAAGCACCGAGAAGAGGTCCAGCCCGCGGACTCCTCTCGCTAGCAACACGAAGACAAGGCAGCGGCTAGGTCCTCCAAGGGTGACATGACTCGGAAGTTCCCGAGTCTCACCGGACAACCTTCTTTATAGCGTCGATGCTTACCTGCAAAACCACTTATATAGCAAGAGTGAGCACAAAGGCTCAACAAGACTTAACCGTCTCTCCTAAAGCATGGAACTCTATGTGAAAGTAACCTAAGACCTAAGCCTGTCCTTTGCGAAAAGACTCGCCTACGAGTTCATCCTTAACTTTCAGATTTTAGCCATAATAGTAGTGACCTTGCGCCCAGCAACATTGGAACTCCACAATCAAACAAGAAACGCTTCATTCCAATGTTACTTGTCCCAAGGTGAAAAATAAATTTAGTTTGCTCTATCTCTACTTCAAACATGGTTTTCATGCAACTTAACATAATCACAACAGCAATTAAACTTTTTGCAAACTGTTTCCACACAAGTTGATTAACTACGTCACAACATGGGAGCAAGCGGTACTCAATAACCGCGAGGGACGGTGATTCGAATCAAACACTACCCGGATAACTCGACACATACGCCCGCCTCTGAAGACCCAACTCTGGCGTCCTTCATTACGTCGTGTGTGGCAACCTTTCTCAGGACACTAAACTGTAGAACCGGTCGCGCTGTCTCGGGCTCATAGGTCTAACGAGACGATGTGGTATGCCTCTACAATCCAGTGAACCTGGTACATCGGTTTCCTGATTCCCATATGTCAGTAAGCATCCGGTACACAACTCAATACTTGCTCCTGGACGCGGCATACGCATCGGTCCTTAACCGACACAGGCAGAGCTACTCGACCAAGACCTCGTCTTGTCGCAGCCTAACCCCTCTGCCCGGTCTCATCTTTAGAAATGTAAACTTTAGTTTGCTTCTTTCCCCAACCACACTTAGGATATCCTAAACTATAGCTCGCGAGTAGATTCCAACTACTCGTCTTCTACCGGATGCCCTAGTCTATTTAGCATTGCTCTATGCGACAGCGATGACACATTTCTACTCTTGACCTCAGGGTTCATGTTTGGTTATGCAAGTGGAGTATCACTCATCCTTGACCTAATGCACATACAAACCTCGACCAACCGTAGTGAACAAAGGGAAAACTTTTAAAAACAACTTAAGTGCAAACCGGGGCTTGCCTTGGTTTTGCAGGTGACTTAAGTCAGGTAAGATGAAGTTAGTTGCTGATGATGACTTGAGGCTTAATCCCTGCCTTCTTGCTCCTTGATCCAAGTTCAACTTCTCCTTCACTCTTCCCCGTTTAAACACTACACGTTATGAACATGCATCCATGTTTAATTGTAAAACTTTTTGCTAACAAATGCTAAAGCCAAGTTTGAAACTGGAACTTTGTTTAAGAATTTAAAATGAAACTGGTGCTAGTGGTTTGGGTTTGTGTTTAAGCACTATCATCAAGTGATGAGTGGGGTTCCATCACATGGGTGGGAATCAACTAATAATGGTTGGACAGGACATAATGATCCAGGGCTCCAATGGAGCTGGAAATTTTCTTGGGAGTTCCTTGTCACAAGAAAGTTCTCTGGCCCAAAATTCAGAACATTCCACTAAGTGGATCACCCAGAACAATTCCCTAAGCATTTAAGCAAAAAGGAATTAATTCTGATTAAATTTGCACTTTCATGCAATTCCAAGTGAACTATAATTTAATACATAGCTCAGAGAGTATGTATGAATGTTCCTATGATTTTTGGAGTTAAGGAATGCCCAGAACTGAATTTCCAAGTTTTGGAAATTCTCTGAAAATGGTTCTGTACTTATTTGAATACAGAAACTTGGAATTAGAATTACCCTAACTAAATCAACTCCAAATGAGCTGAAACTTTTACAGGAGTCTCCTAATATCCTGAAGATTATCCTGGCAAAATTTGGGGAATTTTGGATAAACCAAACTCCCTCAAAAAGTCTTTTGCTGAAAAGCTTTAAAGAATTTTCCAGAATTTTCTATTCGTTTTCATGCAAATGGGGTTGCATATTTGGATAGAGCATTTCATCCTGAATCCAACCCAATTTGAATCACTAAATTTGGAGCTCTCTAGCAAAAGTTATGCAGATCCAAAGTTTGAACCGATTCTGGAATTCAAATTAATTCGGGAAAAATTTAAACTCTGACAGTGGTCCCATCCCCACGTGTCAGCTGCTGCGTTCACGCCACACGGGGCCACGGACCTGTCCCCGCGTTGTCACAAACTGATCCGAGGCCACAGACAATCCCACTCCCTCGTAACAGCGACTGACGCATGGGCCAGCCCCCGTCTTCGTCTTCCTCCAGACGCCCGCACTCCCGCGCCGCCGAGCTCGCCGGAGCTCTCGCCGGGAGTGGGTTCCGGTGCTCGGAACTTGCTGGATTTCGCCGCCCCCACGTATTCTCGTGTCAGGAACACGTTGCCGGGCTTATCTCAGCTCGACGATGGCCGGAAACCTAGGTGCGACGGCGATGGCGGCTGTGGCAACTTCGGTGATGTTGCTAGGGCACTGTAGTGCTCTAACCTTGCTCCGGTTAGCTCCTACAGCATCGCCACCACCTCGGGAGCAACGTCCAGGGCTCTGATCTCGCAAGAAACGACAGCAACTAGGGTCTCACCGTGCGACCTAGGGCGATTTCAGGGAAAACTGGGAAAAACTCGAAGAACCGAGGGTTTCCTCAACGGTCCTCCCTAGTTCTTGATCCCACGTGCCCGCACGGATGTCTACAACTGGGTTTATAGGTCTGGTGATGAGTGGTGCACCGTGCTTCTCTAATTTCTCGGTCTGCTGCCTACGGTTCATATCGCATGTCCGCGGGAAAAGTTAAATTCCGGCGAGCACGGGCTGTGGCATGCTGCCGGCGTTGCTGTGAAGCAAGAAGAGTTACAGGCGCACCTTTTCGCTTTTGCAACTCAACGGGAGGTGCTCTGTTGTGGCTGGGCGACGGATTCTTGCAGCGGCGACTTCGCCCGGTGCCGTGGGAAAGGATTGAGCTCACCGCCGGGCTTCCCGCGGGTTTAGCACCGATTTCTTGCGTCGGTCACGTTCAGTGAGGTCTGGCGACGCGGTGGAGGGACTCAGCGCGGCGTGCGACTCGTTGAGCTGACCGGGCGTCGAGGAACCGACCGTGTTCTTCCGTGCGGCAGCAGCTCGGCGACGAGAACACGAGGTGACCGACGGCAGCTGTGGGAGGCGGTTTGCGGGAGCGTCGTTCACTCGGTGGGGATGATAAGGGCGCGAGCAAACCGACTCCGGAGCAGCTGGGGAGCTGGCGGTCGCGTGGTCTCGGTGGCGCGCGCGCGCGTTCGGTCCTTCGAGCGAAAAACAGTGATCCGGTTCGAGTCTGAACAGAGAGACTGTTGCTTATGTGCTAAATCTCCCCCTCTCCTCAATGACAATTGGGTCCCACTCACCTCCTCTCCTAAATATCCCAATTTTTGGCACATTGTAAACTTCAGCTCTGAGGAACTTAGATCCAAAAGTCATTTGGCAATTTGATAAGTTATTCCTCAGTTTTGAGTTTAAATTCAAATTTGGATGAAATTTACATGTTCCTTTGATATTCCTATCAAAGCACCTCCAAATTTGCTCCAAATTTGCCCCCTCTACAATTTGAACCTGGGGAGTTTGAATATGCCCTCTGATCATTGAGTTAGTCATTGCAAATACAACTTCTTAAACATCAGTTTGCATTTTCCTTTTTGGAGATGCCCCCCCCCCTCTTTTTGGAAGTGACCCTCTTAAATCAAACTGAATTCAAAGTTTTATTGCACATGCCAACACTTTCATGAGGAACACAAAAGTTTTTGTAAGTCCCATTTCTTGCATATAAACTCAACTTTATTCACAGCTCAAGTTTTCTATTCACAAGTTTTGGGATTTTTACATTCCTCCCCCCTTAAAAAGAATCTCGTCCCGAGATTCATGATTAAGGACAAGGTGGAGAGGACAGTTACTCAACATACGCCTCTAACAACTCTGGATGATTGCGTTGCAAATACTCCTCGCTTTCCCATGTAGCTTCGTCGGACGTGTGATTTTTCCATAGCACCTTGAAAAATCGCAGCGTCCGATTTCTGGTTTCGCGAGTCTTTTCATCAATTATCCGGGTTGGTCGCTCAACATAAGTGAGGTCCGGCTTCAAATCTGCTATGTCTCCCTTGAGAACCTCCGTTGGAACTTTTAAACACTTCCGCAACTGAGATATGTGGAAGACATTATGCACTCCGGCTAAGGCTGCCGGTAGCTCCAAACGGTATGCCACGGGTCCACACCTTTCCATGATGGCAAAGGGACCGATAAAACGCGGAGCTAGTTTCCCTTTCACTCCGAATCGGTGAATGCCCTTCATGGGAGATACGCGGAGGTAGACGTGGTCCCCAACATGAAAGTTTAGAGGACGACGTCTCTTATCCGCATAGCTCTTTTGCCTGGACTGAGCGGCTTTCAGATTTTCCTGAATAAGCCTCACCTGCTCTTCTGCTTCATTTACGAGATCAATCCCGTAAATAACTCTCTCGCCGGATTCACACCAGTTCAAGGGTGTGCGGCACTTCCGGCCGTAGAGAGCTTCATAAGGCGCCATTTTGATACTTGATTGATACTCGTTGTTATATGAGAACTCCGCCAACGGTAAGTGATCATCCCAGCTCTTACCGTGGTGGATGATACATGCTCTCAGCATATCTTCAAGTATTTGATTCACCCTCTCCGTTTGTCCATCGGTGTGAGGGTGATACGCGGAGCTTCGAATCAATTTAGTTGCCAAGGATGTGTGTAGCTGTTCCCAGAAACGGGATACGAACAGCGACCCTCTGTCGGAGACAATGGTACGGGGAACTCCGTGCAGGCATAAGATTCGTGCTATGTATAACTCCGCATACTGCTTGGCGCTGTAGTTGGTATGCACCGGAATGAAACGTGCCGATTTGGTTAATCGATCAACGATTACCCAAATCGAGTCATGGTGGCGGGAGATCATCGGCAACCCAACGATGAAATCTATACTCAAGTCTTCCCACTTCCATGCCGGTATTTGTAGCGGTTGCAGCAGGCCCGACTTCTTCACATGGTCGGCCTTAACTCTTCGACACGTATCACATTCTGAAACGTATTTTGCAACTTCACGTTTCATACGTGTCCACCAAAACTTCTTCCGGAGGTCTTGGTACATTTTATTGCTGCCAGGATGAATAGAGAATTTGGATAAGTGAGCCTCATCCAAAATTTTCTTCCGCAGCCTCATATCACGGGGTACGACTATCCGGTCCTTGAACCACAAGGATCTCCCTCATCTAACCGGAAACATTTCATCTCCCCGTTCTTTAACCTCCTTTTGATATGAGCCATGCCCTTGTCTTTCTTTTGAGCTGCCATAACCTCCTCTTTTAGTGTGGGTATGAGGGCTAGGTTATGCAGAGCTCCAAATGGAACCAAGTAAAGACTTGGTTCTTCCTCTTCTATCGGCGTGATGGTTAGGCTATGAATATGAGACTTCCGGCTGAGTGCGTCGACAACCACATTTGCCTTGCCCGGATGATAATGAATTTCAATCTCATAGTCCTTGATCAGCTCTAACCATCGCCGTTGTCGCATATTCAACTCTTTCTGAGTGAATATGTATTTCAAACTTTTGTGGTCGGTGTAGAGATGAACCAGATTTCCCAATAGGTAATGTCTCCACATCTTCAATGCTAACACCACGGCAGCCAGTTCGAGATCATGAGTTGGATAATGTTGCTCATGATTCTGTAATTGCCGTGATCCATATGCGACCACACGTCCTCCTTGCATGAGTACACAACCAAGCCCGACGCCGGATGCATCACAATAAACATCAAAAGGCTTGGTTGTATCCGGTTGAGCTAGAACCGGGGCTGTTGTGAGGTGTTTCACCAACGCTTGAAAAGCTTCCTCACATGGCTTGCTCCAATCATATTTGATGCCTTTCTTCAGTAGCTCCGTCATAGGTTTGGAGACTTTTGAGAAGCTCGGGATGAACCTCCGGTAATATCCAGCCAAACCCAAGAAGCTACGAACTTCATGGACTGATGTTGGAGACTTCCACTTCAGCACTTGTTCAATCTTGCTTGGATCAACAGCAATGCCTTCTGCTGAGATAATGTGTCCAAGAAATGGCACTTGGTTGATCCAGAATTCACATTTACTAAACTTTGCATAGAGCTTGTGATCTCTCAGTCGTTGGAGCACAATATGCAAATGTTTAGCGTGTTCCTCTTCAGATTTGGAGTAGACCAAGATGTCGTCGATGAATACCACGACGAACTGATCCAGCTCCGGCATGAACACCGAGTCCATAAGATACATAAAGTGGGCCGGAGCATTGGTCAACCCAAATGACATGACAAGATATTCATAGAGCCCATATCTTGTCGAGAATGCTGTTTTCGGGACATCTTCCGCGCGAATCTTGATTTGATGATATCCCGACCTTAAGTCCATCTTGGAGAAGACTTTAGCACCCACTAGCTGATCAAAAAGAATATCAATTCTTGGTAGTGGATACTTGTTCTTTATGGTCACAGCATTTATAGGATGATAATCGACGCATAGCCTCAGCGTCTCATCCTTCTTCTTCACGAACAACGCACATTGTAAACTTCAGCTCTGAGGAACTTAGATCCAAAAGTCATTTGGCAATTTGATAAGTTATTCCTCAGTTTTGAGTTTAAATTCAAATTTGGATGAAATTTACACGTTCCTTTGATATTCCTATCAAAGCACCTCCAAATTTGCTCCAAATTTGCCCCCTCTACAATTTGAACCTGGGGAGTTTGAATATGCCCTCTGATCTTTGAGTTAGTCATTGCAAATACAACTTCTTAAACATCAGTTTGCATTTTCCTTTTTGGAGATGCCCCCCCTCTTTTTGGAAGTGACCCTCTTAAATCAAACTGAATTCAAAGTTTTATTGCACATGCCAACACTTTCATGAGGAACACAAAAGTTTTTGTAAGTCCCATTTCTTGCATATAAACTCAACTTTATTCACAGCTCAAGTTTTCTATTCACAAGTTTTGGGACTTTTACAAGACCGGGCTGGACCGGTCAAGGCGACAGGGAAGTAATTGGCCATGACGGCTTCATTCCCTCCTGCGGCAAGTACGGCGGTGGAGTAGATCTGGAGGAACTCCGCCGGGTTGACGCTGCCGTCGTACTTCTCGGGCAGGTGTGGCCGAAACTTGCGCGGCCACTTCGCAAAGCGAAGATGGGGCGCGAGGGCTGCACACCCTGCTTCCGTCACCGCAGGTTCTGGTGCCGCGAACGTTGGGTTCGCACTAGGCACAGTGTACCCTGGTACGGGCAAAGCTGCACCATAGGCCGGGGGCGCCATCTGCAGTACATATGGCTGTGGCATATTCTGCACGGCGCAGGCCTGGGGCAGAGATCGCATGGCAAAGGTCCGCTCTTCAGGCTGGGTCGAGGCCGACGTCATGCTGTCGTCAACCTCCTGGTAGCGACGCCTTTCTCGGCGTTGCTCGAGGTATACCCGGGCATCTTGACCCGAGCGACAGTGCTCCAGCTCTGTCCTCAGATCCATCGATTGAGGGCTGGCAGAGCCGGAATCTGCCGTCTGTTCGTCAACCACCGGCGTGCGTATCAGCGACACGGCCGGCTGGTCAGAGTGTCGTCTCCGCCGTAGTCGCGGGCTTGCGGCAGCGACGACAAGACGGTCTACCTCGAGAATCCACCGCTGGGTCGCTGCCTGAGGCGCGTCCCCAGCGGGCGGATTGTGCAGTAGCGCTCTTGCTGCAGCTAGCGCACCCCCTCCGGGTACGCCCGGCGCTACTGAAGATCTGACGCTGGTTGGAGCCTGCATTGCCGGGGTCGGCGCTGCCAGAGCCGGTTGCTGGCTCCCAGCTTGTACTGGCACACTCCGTCCCGAGTGTGTTGGCTTGTACTCCCCCCTGGTCGCGGTTCGCCGCGGAAGCGGGGGAGGTGAGCTTGTCACCAAAGGGAGCTTGGTCATCTTCGTCGGCGGAAACCCGTCGCGCTAGGGGAAAAGCCCCCTACCTGGCGCGCCAAATGTCGAAGTGTTCGGTCGATACTTCCCCCGGGCCTGCACTGGGCAGCCCGCGGAGGTTCTTTTTTCGGAGGGGGCTAGTTCCTAGCGGAGAGCTTGCGCAGATGGACGAGTTAGTGAGAGCTTGACACAGAGAGTTTTACGTGGTTAGGGCCGCCGGAGCGTAAAACCCTACGTCCACGGCGAGCTATGGAGCTCGCTGTATTGCTTGCTGCTCAGGGCCGGGGGCCTGAGCATGGGGGTGAGTTACAGCTTGAGAGTGTATGGCTAGCGTATGAGTTGCAAAATGCGAACCCTTGCTATCGACGCCTACCCGAGCCTTTTATAGTCCAAGACTTGGGCGGCTTACAAGGGGAGCCGGGACCCGACAGGTGGTCCCGGGAAGATTGTCTATTGCCTACCGTATCTGTAGTTACGCCGGTAGTTGCCTCTGGCCGAAGGCTTCTGAGTCTTCATCTTGGCGCCCTGCCCATGCCGCACGCTAGTCGTAGTGGTTGATGACGGCGCAGGGGGCATGGGATGTCTTGTCGCAGCGTTTATTGGCTGGCAGGTTCTGACACCGCGCGCCAGTCTGTGATGCGACTGGGCGCAACGGCACCTGACAGACGCGTGCTCCGCATTTCCGCGTCTTGGGAAGACGCGGACCTTGAATATCTTGTACGGGCAAGGTGAGGAGCGCCTTTATGCCCGCCGCCTACCGCTCGGGGGCAGGCAGCACCGTTCTTCTGGCCACGTGGCAGGTCCGGAGCCCTTCTCTGAGGTGAGAAGGGCCCGGCCTGCGGGGCACGTGGAGCCTCCGGACCTCTCCCCGCGGAGGGGGAGGTCCGGCCTCTGTATGCCACGTGGCGGGCCTGGAGCTCTCCTCTGTGGAGAGGGAGATCCGGCCCCGCTGGATGCGTGGCGTCTTCAGACCTCTCTCCCGCGGAGGGGGAGGTCCGGCTTCTGTATGCCACGTGGCGGGCCCGGAGCTCTCCTCCGAGGAGAGGGAGGTCCGGCCCCGCCGGACGCGTGGTGCCTTCGGAGCTCTCCCTGCGGAGAAGGGCGAGTACCTTAGGCATTTTACCCTGTGCGCGGGGGTACCCCATATCTCAGGTACCGACAGTATCTCTGAGGTGAGAAGGGCCCGGCCTGCGGGGCACGTGGAGCCTCCGGACCTCTCCCCGCGGAGGGGGAGGTCCGGCCTCTGTATGCCATGTGGCGGGCCCGGAGCTCTCCTCTGTGGAGAGGGAGATCCGGCCCCGCTGGACGCGTGGCGTCTTCGGACCTCTCTCCCGCGGAGGGGGAGGTCCGGCTTCTGTATGCCACGTGGCGGGCCCGGAGCTCTCCTCTGAGGAGAGGGAGGTCCGGCCCCGCCGGACGCGTGGCGCCTTCGGAGCTCTCCCTGCAGAGAAGGGCGAGTACCTTAGGCATTTTACCCTGTGCGCGGGGGTACCCCATATCTCAGGTACCGACAGAGAGAAAAAGCATCACAGACACGGATATCTAAAAGAGTCAAACTATGCGAGGCTCCTTGAGCTGGACTACAGACTCGATAAGAAGAAAGAAACAAGCCCCAAGGGTCTCCTGACATGACCAGAATCTAGAAGTTGCAAGGACGGCCGCGTCACCAGGCTTCAGCCCTGGCGGCACTCTCCCGCTCCATGACCCGAGCGCATGAATCGCCTACCTCATCACTGGCGCAAAAGCCGGTGTCACCAAGGGAGCCTCTGGGGCCCCCTCTGCAGTATTCAGCGGTCTTCCTGGAGACTCTGCCATCTGGGATCCTCCATGGTGCATCCGCGGCTTCCTTCTCCTGAAGTTCCCCCATCACCGGTGCAAAAGCCGGCGTCATCAAGGGTTCCCATGGAGCCTCCTTCCCTCATCACCTGCGCAAAAGCCGGTGTCATCAAGGGTGCTCCTGAGGCCCCCTCTCCGCAGCTTCAGTTGCCTTCTCGGGGACTCTGCCGCCTGGGATTCTCCTTGATGCTTCAGCGGTTTCTTTGAAGACTCCACCACCTGAGAAGGGACGCAACGCAAAGGAGCTTTCTGCCTGCCGTCACCAAGGAAGGGCTCCGTCGGGAGGACGAACCAGAGACCCCTTGGTGGCGCCACCCTCAGAGGCAAGGCAGGCAGGCTCCCTGAGTCCCAGGCTTGGTGCAGACGCCATCGCTGGAGGAAATCTAGAGCGATTCTCCCCCCATAAGGCGGGTTAAGAGCCATGAAAGAAGACAAGACTGCAGAGACTCGAGGGAAGCACAGGGGCTGGAAGCCTTATAAGGGGAGCGTACCCACATGGGGTTTCATTTCACACCTCCCCGGGTGTAATCCCAAGCGATTCGGAACTCTTCGGATACACTGCATCGGCAACCGCTTCGGCTCCTAAACCGAGTGCCGATGACGGGTGGGCCCAAGCCGCCCAACTGAAGCGGTGAGTCAAGGAGTCAGTCTCCTGAGAAGATGAGCCAGCAAGGCACTTCGGCGGTTCCCGAAGAAAGCGCCGCAACGTGCAGAAGTGGCAGTCTTGGGAACCGCCGCAGTAAAAGCAACAATCAAGTGAGCGCACGCTCCCACGATCCCGCGGCCCTTCGTGCTCCGGCAGCGGTCAATTCGGGACTTAGAGAAAGTGCACGGATCGAAAGAGACGGAGGTCCCACCTCGGGCTCGCTATCTCCCCCGAGATGGACCCGGGGGCCACTGTCGGTACCTGAGATATGGGGTACCCCCGCGCACATGGTAAAATACCTAAGAAACTCGCCCTTCTCCGCAGGGAGAGCTCCGAAGGCGCCAAGCTTCCGGCGGGGCCTGACCTCCCTCTCCTCAGAGGAGAGCTCCGGGCCCGCCATGTGGCATACAGAAGCCGGACCTCCCCCTCCGCGGGAGAGAGGTCTGAAGGCGCCGCGTGTCCAGCGGGGCCAGACCTCCCTCTCCTCAGAGGAGAGCTCCGGGCCCGCCACGTAGCCAACAAAAGCCGAGCCTCTCCCTCTGTGGGGAGAGGTCCGGAGGCTCCACGTGCCCTGCGGGACTGACCCTTCTCTCCTCTGAGAAGGGCTCCGGGCCCGCCACGTGGCAGCAGAACGACGCTGTCTGCCCCAAGCGATAGGCAGCTGTCGAAGTGTGCGGTCGACACTTCCCCCGGGCCTGCACTGGGCAGCCCGTGGAGGTTCTTTTTTTGGAGGGGCTAGTTCCTAGAGGAGAGCTTGCGCGGATGGAACGAGTTAGTAAGAGCTTGACACGGTGAGTTTTACGTGGTTCAGGCCGCCGGAGCGTAAAACCCTACGTCTACGGCGAGCTATGGAGCTCGCTGTATTGCTTGCTGCTCAGGGCCGGAGGCCTGAGCTTGGGGGTGAGTTACAGCTGGAGAGTGTATGGCTAGCGTATGAGTTGCAAAATGCGAACCCTTGCTATCGACGCCTACCCAAGCCTTTTATAGTCCAAGACTCGGGCGGCTTACAAGGGGAGCCGGGACCCGACAGGTGGTCCCGGGAAGATTGTCTATTATCTACCATATCTGCAGTTATGCCGGTAGTTGTCTCTGGCCGAAGGCTTCTAAGTCTTCATCTTGCTGCCCTGCCCATGCCGCATGCTGTAAGGGCCTCAGTTTTTGACACCCATTTGTAGTGTTCATCCCCACACCACACACCTCATTTGAGGAAGAATGATGAACACAAATGAAGAGCAAGTAACAATTATCAACATGCTCATTAGGGAACAAACTTACACATTGCAAAAGTGGTATTTCCCACATGTGATATAGATGGGCTGGACATAGGAAAACTCCTACACTTTGCTAAGGATGTCCATGCCAAGTTTCACCCAAATTCAAAACCTTTTTGAGGTCATCTTGGGTATAGATGGGAAGGGGGCAGTTTGAAAACATATTCAAATTCAAACTGTTTTTATACCATGAATTTGAAAGTGGAAGGCATATTCTCACTCAGCACATTTTTGTGAGCTCACACACCAATTTTCACTCCATTTGGAGTTGATCTTGACATGAGCTAAGGGGGAGAAATTCAAACTTTATTTGAATTTCAAACTGAACTTGGGCTAAAATTCATTCAAACCAAACCTCATTTGAACTTTGATCAATTCAAATGGCTCATGGGTGAATAATTTGAATGGCCAAGGGTAGTATAGGATTCACTGTTTACCACAGTTGTTAGGAGTAAATTTCAGAGGTTAAAAGGAGGGGTGGGACCCACATGTCAGCCTCTGCTTCAACACAAACCGACTGAAACACAGTTCAGTCGGTTCCCGGCTGCAGTGTGCGCGCGCCACCGAGGGGGGCAGCCGGCGCCAGCTCCTGCTGCGCGCCCCAAGCCGGAGACCAGCCGCCGGGCTATTTATTTCCTCCCCGGCGTGCTCCGATCACTCATTCCCCGAGCTGCCGGCATACTCGGCCGTTTTTCCACTGCCATCACCGCCGCTCGAGCTCACGCTTGATCAAGCCGATCACTCGCGAGCACAGCCTCCTCCACAGCAAAACGGCACCAAGAGATCGTGAGCAACCTCCCAGACTCCGTGTTGGCCAGTGAGCAAGCTTCCTCGAGCTGTACGAGCCATTTCTCCGGCGAGCCGAACATCGCCGCCGATCGGGCTCCCGTGGACAGCACGGCACAGCCGTTGTCACGTCCTCTTCTCTACACAAGAAAGGTGCGTGATTGTATGTAGATGGAGTAGCCGAAAGCCGTTTGGCGATTGATCAACCCTCGGCCGAGAATTTCCAAATTTACTCTTGATCAGTTCATAAGAACCGAGCTCACCTTCGGGTGAAATTCGTGCTCTATGCACGAAGGTTGGGCGATCTCGTCACCTAGTAGCTTCTACGCACGATAGCGCCCACGCTCGAACTGGAATTAGAGAAAACCATCGAGAATCGGCCATGATATGGCTGTTTTCCCCGCCGCCATGGCTGAACACCTCGGCTCACCGTCGAGAACCTAGTTGCCGGTATTTCTAGCTTCCACCCAGCCCTAGTTCGTGTTTCCCATGCCCTACTGATGCTCTTCAACCGATTTCCGGTCGATTTGGTGCACGGGAGAGCGGGACCGACCTCACCGGAACCCTAGCAGGTGCTGTCACCGGTGCGCACGGGTTTCCGGTCATCGCCGGCGGCCGGCGACCCTACCATCGAGTCCAGGGGGTCAGAAAAGGGGCAGGCGGCAAGTTTCGGGCCGGGGGGTGGCCGGGAACTCAGTTCCGGCGAGGGTCGCCGGAGAACGCCGCCGCCGCGCAGTTGGCGCGAGAAGGAAGACGACGCACTGTGTGCGGGGCCCACAAGCCAGAGTTTAAACTTTTCCCCGAATTTCAGTTTTAGTTCAAACTTCAAATCTTTATAACTTTGGCTAGAAAGCTCCAAATTGAGTGAACCGAATTTTGCTGGATTCAGCTCTCTGAGTACTTTCCAGAAAATCAAGTTTCACCTCATGAAATTCCTTATTTCTCCAGAATTAATTCCTTAAAGTTTAAACTGTTAGGAATTTTAACTGGAGAATCCTTTGGAGGAAAATCCTGAAATTTTGCTGAGATGTTCACCAAAATATCCTTGAACTACCATAAAAATGTCAGATCTATTTGAGCTCATTTAGTCCACCTAATGGTGTGATTAGTAAAACTGTTCCAGAGAAAATAGAAAATGTTCAGAAACATTTTCAGAATTTTCTCTGAAATTGTTTAGCTCATATCTTTAGTTAGAGACTTCCAAATTAAGTGAGACCAACTCCATTAGAACCCTCTGAAAATCTAGTTTTCAGAAAGTCATAGTTTGTCTCATGACAATTCCTAGAACACCCTAAGAGTTCCAATTAAGGTCAAGGACATAATTATTTGTGGAGGGCTCAAATGAGCTTTGCTGCAACTAAAACTTGACCAAGTCTTTGTTTAGGTTGTAACCAAGCCACAGTAAAAGTTTCACAGTCATTAGGTCTGTCTAGCAAGGGTTATAGACTTCACAACTTCAAAGTTAATACAAATGCATTTAAATTAATACATACATTGTTCTTATCATGTAGTCGCTAAGGTCGAGGAGGAACCCGAAGTCCTAGACTTCGTTACTCCGGAGGAACAGCTAGCCTACGACCAAGAGCAGCAAGGCAAGCCCCGGTTTGCATTAACCTTTTTACAAATGTTTATTGTTTTGAGCACATCTTTGAATATTGTTCTTTGCATTAGAGTCTTGATTGGAAACCCAACTGCACAGCCAAGAAAACCATGGGTTGGGTTTAGGATTGAAAACCTCGTTAGCCACTGCATTGCTAGGATAGAGTAGGATTCGGTACAAGTCGAGTAGTTGGAACTACTCGCGAGAATAGGCTAGAGGCACATTGCTCGTGTAGAGATAGCACATGATACACATGGCAAGAAAATGAGACCGAGCGGAGAGTAAGGGCAGCAGGACTTTGGGGCCTGTGTGCTGTAGCTCCGCTTGTGTCGATTGAGGACCGAGCCGTGTGCGGGCCTGTTGAACAAGCTAGAACAGTACCGAAGACCTACCGGCTATATGGGAACCGGGAAACTGATGTAACTCGGGTAGCTGGGTATTGAGGCATTGCCCGTCGTTCAGAGGGTAGGTTGAGAGCTCGAGGTGTAAATCAGCTGGCGGCACAGAGATGCGCGTGCAGGGACCTCTTGCTCGGGACGATGGGACCGGTTCAATATTTGGCTGACGGGTGAAAGGTAGTCGCGTACGGCGTCCGTGATGGTTGTTGTAGGCAACATCGAGTACGGGCGTACGTGACGGGTTGTTCGGGTAACCCTGCAGGTGTAAATCGATTATAATCGCCATCCCTCGCGGTCAGTGAGTACCACTTGTTCACTGTACCGTGACGTGGAAAGAACAGGCTAGTCACATGTTAAAATGTTGCTGATTGAAAGCTGGACATTGATTGTTAATGATATGCTGTAGCTTAGCGCTAACTAAAGTTCTTTTCAACTTTGGGCAAAGTACATGAGAGAAATGCGTTTCTTGTTTGATTGCGGCTATCTCATGTGCCTTAGCGTAAGGTTTTCCACAACCTGCTGCTAAAACTTGAAAGTAAGGTTCTACTAATTAGGCGAGTCCTTGCAAATAATTTTTACCTCATGTGACCCATTACCCTCATGTAGAAGTTCCATGTTTAGGTGAGACGGGTCAGACTTGCTGAGCCTTCGTGCTCACTGCTTGTGTTTGAAGCTTTTGCAGGGTTCTATGAGGAAGGGACTCCCGAAGAGGAGATGGAACCCCAGGAGGGGAATCCCGTCGAATGGGAGTCGTGCACGCCGCGGAGTTAGTGTGCGTGTGTGCTAGCAAGGACACGTTCGAGGGCTGAACGTGCACTTGATGCTTAGTCTACGCCCGTGAGTGTAGACTGAACTTATTTTGATGTAAACATGTTCATAAACCTGTTTATGTAATAAAACTTCCGCTTCCGCTTTGCATCTTTGACGTGTGTTACACGGTGCTGTGCAACGCAGCAGCCCTCAGCGTGATCCTGGCTCGACAGGACCATTGGGGTCGTGTCAGCGTGGTATCAGAGCTCGCTTGAGGTTTAACACAGTACAAAGGTCTTCTTTTTCAAAAATCAAGTGAGGAACGAGTTAGTAGCCCGTATAAGGATGTTATTAGCATATAGAAAGTGGCATATTAACCTATTTGTTATGTCGGAAAATCGTGCATCTCGGGACGTTCATGTCTTGGGGGGTGCACGTAAGCGCTGTCCACCAGTGCGCACAAGCTGAAGGGTGGAGCCCCACGGGTGGCAGGTAACCCGATCCGCTTTAGTATCCTCTACGACTCTTCATGTCGTTTGGGGTATTCGAGCAACGTCTGTCCCTGGCGTGCGTGGTGCAACATGGGAGACCCCGTCACGTGGTCTGAAACGTGAACACGTAACTCAAGGCGTGTTTGGCTTGAGAACATCCGGGCGAGTGATGACGGCCAGATGTACCAACTGTATGGATTCCGGGCTCGGTGTGCAGCCGAGTCTGATGATTGGTTGAATTTCTGCAGGTAGCCTTACCACGAAACGGTAGACGTGTAGCATCCGTGTGCGAGTGACGAGTAGTGCCACTGAACTAACGAAGCCGGCTAAGTCCGGTATAGGTTTTTCCTTTGTGAGGACGTAGTACCGACATAATCTGGTGACGCCTCGACGTCACATCCAATTAAATGAACAACTTCATTTAAAAAACTTGAAGGTTTTGATCCAAAGTAGTGAAACTTGATGTAACTCCTTCCCTTGAACAGGATATTCAAAGTTAACAAGTTTTCAACTTATAGGATGTTAAGGACAGAACACTCTGTTTTCAGCTGAATCAAGGCTGGAGTTAATCAGAGGTTAGAGGTTGAGTTCTTTCGAGGTTGGGGTCGTATGATACATTTCTGGAAAGCGTTGGAAGAGCTTTACAACTTTTCTGTTGAGTTCCAGAGGTGTTTCATCCCTTAACCACTCGAAAAATGCAGTAGAGTTGAAACTGTCCAGAAAACAGGACAGAGCAAAGACTCTCTGTAAACTCTCTGTAAATTAAGCATAACTCCCTGCTTAAAAATTCCAAAAATAGGAAATGAGGTAGTTCTGGAAAGCTTATGAGATGGGTTACAACTTTGTAACAGAAAGTTTTGTCAGATTAGGAACAGAATTAACTGGGATTCTTGGATCAAGTCAGTACCTAAAGCAGGGAGGTGCTGTCCAATTGTTTCCAGAAATTCTGTTAACTTTGACATCTCATAACTTTTGAACAAGACAGATCTTAGGCCAACCAAATACTTTCTGGAAAGCTATTGAAGTTAACTTTAACTTTGATGTTGAGCTCCAGGACTGGTTTTGCTTTTAGCCTGGCCTAAATCAGGTTGATATGGAAACTGGTCAGGGCTGTCATGGTAACAGCAGATCAGCAGTCAAATTTGTTTAAAAATTTGAACTATGTTTCCAAGTGTTATGGGTTCAATGACATATCTTATGTTATAACTCAATGGTTTACTGTTCAAATAAATATTTGACATTTCTCAAATATATTTTTACAGATGGCAGCAGATAAACGGTTGGAGAACGGGTGGGTAGTTTCCCACTGCTCTGACCATAGCGGCTACCCGGAAGCATTGCGGCAAATGCTCCAATATTTCGGGTACAATCAGATGCCGCAATACTTCGCCAAGGAAGAAGGCGAAGAGGGGAACAAGACGTGGACGATCCATGTCGAAGTTTCCGCAGGACCTACGCCACCCGGTTGGGTGCCATTCACCGTTACGGTGAGCGGAAGACAACCGGAAGGGATGTGGCAAGTGGCAGCCCGTGACACTATGTCACGTTTCTGCCAACTACACGTGCAGGCTATGGAGGGAACTCCATACGCACTCGTTCCGGTGGAGGGATGAGCTCAGCATGTGTGAGAAGAGAGGTACCTGGAGGCAACAGACCCGAGTTGCCCAAGGTACAACCCCGCGGAGGCAAATCTCAGCCTCCAAATGAGGGCGGGAAACGCTGTGATGGACAGCCAAGCTGTTCATACGGAGCATCTCGCCACCAAGCTCAAGGAGAGCACAAGCCGTGGAGATCATTTTGAGAGTGCTCACAGTGCACTCCGCAATGTGCTCCTTCCGACGATCAAGCGACTGAATGGACAACACAATCAGTTGCGTCGTCTGAAGAAGGCAAAGAAAAAGGGCCGTGTTGACATCGCGGCGTTGCAAGAGCTGGTGCAGACCCTAACCCAGCAGAATGAGGACCTTGCTCAAGAGCGGGACGACGCTATTGAGGAAGGACAAGGCTGGGAAGAGGACTACAACCAGGCTATGGACGAGGTGCATGCATTGCAGGACCTCGTGCCCCCGGTGTTAGGCATACCGGTGGTCTTGGGTCTTCCAGCAATGGGAGAACCCGGAATGGGAGAAGAGGTGGTAGATCCAGAGCCACCAGCAGAAGTACCGGAGGAGGACGACCCACAGGAGGTCGAGTTCTACTCCGAGTAGGGGTTACGGTTGCCAAGTAGGGCAGCTAGGGTAGCGTAACCCAACTTTTGTAATCGGTGACATGTCGTATAGACAGTAGCGTATGTATAGGTAGTGACGACATGGGCACGACTTCTCGGAGATCCGAGAATAATGTATCTTGTATAAAGCTTATGCTTTATCAATATATGTGAATGTTGTGCAAGTTAATCATGTGTCGCTTCAATACTTACTGCTGTTTATGGAATTTTGAGTAAGACATGTGCTAATTGCTGCTGTGTTGAATTTCAGAATGACGCGTACTCGTGCCAACCCTGATGTTGGAGGTACTAGCCAAGGGGGAGAGACCTCCCAACCGCCTCCCGAGGACTCCTCGGGACAGCAGCAGCAACAGCAACAGCAAACACCGCCACCGCCACTGCCAACGGTTACGTTGGCCGACATTGTCGCGGCAATGGCGGGTTCACATCAGCAGCACACAGAGCTGCTGCAAACGTTAATTGCGAATACGTCTCGCCCAGAGAGACGTCAAGATCGTGAGGAGCGCCAACAGAGCTCCTACTCTGACTTCCTGGTGACTCATCCCCCTGTATTCTCAAGGGCGGATGAACCACTTGACGCGGACAACTGGCTCCGCGCCATAGAGATGAAGTTCGGGCTGCTCCAAATCAGCGAGCAGCGTAAGACTCAGTTCGCGGTCCAGCAGCTCCAAGGATCCGCGAGCGCGTGGTGGGCCAACTTTTGTGCTTCACAACCCACCGACCGAGTGATGACCTGGGCGGAGTTCCGGACGGCCTTCAGGGCCTATCATATACCGCCCGGTTTGATGAAGAGGAAGACGCAGGAGTTCCTACACCTGCAACAAGGGAGCCGGAACGCGCTGGAATATTCCAGGGCGTTCAACGATCTCGCGCTCTACGCGTCGTATCACGCAGATACGGACGAGAAGCGACGGGACCACTTTTACCAGGGGCTTAACCCGCTCCTGAAGGACAAGCTGGCGATGTTCAATCGCAGCAGCCTCAACGACATCATTGATGCTGCGATTGTTCAGGAGGACTCCGGCAAGGAGTTGGCGGCGGCAGAGCGAAAGCGAAGCGCGCCGCAGAGTAGCGGAGAAGGAGGTGGTCCTTCTCAGAAGTTTCGGATGGTGAATCGCCCACCATCAGGCCCACGCTGGCAACCACCACAGCGGTCGATGCCATTCCGCGGTCGGCCGTACTCTTCACCAGCATTCCGGCCGGCACTGCCAGCACCACCGCAACAACAACAGCAGCAGCGGGCGATGCCGTGTGCGTTTGCACCTCCGCAACGCATGCCGGGCTTTCGTCCCCCGAGTACTCCACCGTCAGTGGCCACATGTTACAAGTGTGGTCGTCCAGGACACTTCGCGAGCAGTTGCCCGGAGAGGCAAGGCGGCGGAGTGGTACCACAGTTTCCGGGGAGGAATCAACCCCGGAACCCTACTAATGCGCAGCGGGCAAACCCTAGGCCCGGTACTGTCCACCAGCTTGCCATTGAGGACGTGCCGGAGGGCGAGCCAATCCTTGCGGGTATGTTCCAACTCCACCAGCATCCCGCTATAGTACTATTTGATTCAGGCGCCACACATAATTTTATTAGCCAAGCTTTCATTGCTAAACACAGCTTGCCAATACTACCCACCGATAGTCCATATTTAATTTGTTCACCGGGTGGGAAGATTTCAGCAAGCGTAATGGTCTCCAAAGAACCATTATGCTTAGCGGGTAGAGTGTACCCCACGTCTCTCATTATCTTAGAGGGGCAGAAGGTCGATGTCATCCTAGGGATGTCGTGGTTAACCCGCCACGGCGCTATTTTAGACACCGTCCTCCGAGTCGTGCACTTAAACTCAGAAGTGCACGGTTCTCACTCATTATTTCTGGACAGTCCAGAAATAAAATTTCCAAGTGTCTATCAAGCCACAACCATCAGATTGGAAGACATTCCAGTGGTCTGAGAGTTCCCTGAGGTATTCCCGGACGATTTGCCGGGGATGCCACCCGATAGAGAGGTGGAGTTCAAGATTGAACTCGCACCGGGAACCATGCCAATATCCCGAAGGCCGTACAAGATGGCACCCAAGGAGTTGGCTGAACTGAAGACTCAGCTCACGGACCTTCTGGAGAAGGGTTTTATTAGGCCGAGCTCCTCGCCATGGGGCTGTTCGGCATTATTTGTCAAAAAGAAGGATGAAACGTTGCGGCTTTGCGTGGACTACCGTCCATTAAATGCCGTAACCATCAAGAACAAGTACCCGTTGCCACGGATCGACATGTTGTTTGATCAGTTGGTCGAAGCAAAGATCTTTTCCAAGATGGATTTAAGATCCGGGTACCATCAGATTAAGATAAGGGCGGAGGACATTCCCAAGACAGCTTTCTCGACAAGGTATGGACTTTATGAGTACCTGGTCATGTCCTTTGGCCTCACCAATGCTCCAGCTCACTTCATGTACTTAATGAACTCGGTGTTCATGCCGGAGCTGGACAAGTTTGTCGTGGTCTTCATCGACGACATCCTGGTATATTCCAAGTCGGAGGAAGATCACAAGAAACATCTGCATATAGCCTTGCAACGGCTGCGGGATCACAAGTTATACGCAAAATTCAGCAAATGCGAGTTTTGGATATCGCAAGTGCCTTTCCTCGGGCATATCATCTCAGCGGAGGGTATCGCTGTGGACCCGAGCAAGATCACGCAAGTGCTGAATTGGAAATCCCCGAGAACCGTTCATGAGGTACGGAGTTTCCTCGGACTCGCGGGATATTATCGGAGGTTCATTCCGAACTTCTCAAAGATTGCCAAGCCAATGACAGAGCTGCTGAAAAAGGCTACCAAATATATTTGGAGTCCAGCATGTGAAGCAGCATTCAAGGCTTTAGTCAAGCACCTGACATCAGCACCGGTTTTGGTGCAGCCAGACACAACAAAACCGTTCGATGTGTACTGCGATGCATCCGACATTGGGCTCGGATGTGTGCTGATGCAAGACCGAAGAGTGGTCGCGTATGGATCACGGCAGCTTAGGAATCATGAGCAAAATTATCCAACTCACGACTTGGAGCTCGCTGCCGTGGTACTTGCACTGAAGATGTGGAGGCACTACCTACTCGGTAACCTCGTACATTTATATACCGACCACAAAAGCCTCAAGTACATATTCACTCAGAAGGAGCTGAACATGAGGCAACGAAGATGGTTAGAACTGATAAAGGATTATGAGATAGAGATCCATTATCATCCGGGCAAGGCAAACGTTGTGGCAGATGCGCTGAGCCGCAAGTCACACGTCAATAATCTGACCATCACACCGTTGGAAGAGAGCGAACCACCACTACATGTGATTCCACACGGAGCTCTCTACAACCTAGCTTTGATCCCCACCATCCGTGAAGAGATAGCGGCAGCCCAGAAGGATGACCAGGGCATGTCACATTTGCGGAGACGTGTAGACAGTGGGGAGTTGAAATGTTTCCGGAAGGACGGAGATGGCGTCCTATGGTTCAAGAACCGGATCGTCGTACCCCGAAACCCGGAGTTACGGAAGAAAATCTTTGATGAGGCTCACTTATCAAAGTTTTCTATTCACCCCGGCAGCAACAAAATGTATCAAGAACTCAGAAGAAGGTTTTGGTGGACACGGATGAAGCGAGAGACTGCAAAATACGTGTCCGAGTGTGATACATGTCGAAGGGTGAAGGCAGACCACATGCGGAAACCGGGACTGCTGCAACCACTGGGCATTCCTGCCTGGAAGTGGGAGGACGTGAGCATGGACTTCGTCGTCGGTTTACCCACCACCTTACAGAAACATGATTCTGTGTGGGTGATCGTCGATCGACTCACCAAAGTTGCCCATTTCATCCCGGTCAACACCAACTACAACGCCAAGAAGTACGCTGAGCTGTACATCTCACGGATCCTATGCTTATACGGCGTATCCCGTACCATCATACCGGACCGGGGCACTTTATTTGTGTCCCGTTTTTGGGAGCAGCTACACGCTGCCTTGGGGACGAAGCTGATCCGTAGTTCAGCCTACCACCCGCAGACGGATGGACAAACCGAGCGGGTAAATCAGATTCTAGAAGACATGCTACGAGCTTGCGCTATCGACCACGGCAAGAATTGGGATGATCACTTGCCGTTAGCCGAGTTCTCGTACAACAATGGGTACCAAGCCAGCATCAAGATGGCGCCCTACGAGGCGCTATACGGCAGGAAATGCAGCACACCACTGAACTGGTGTGAGTCTGGCGAGAGGGTTACCTTCGGGATTGACCTTGTCAACAACGCGGAAGAAAAGGTTCGACTGATTCAAGCGAACCTAAGAGCTGCTCAATCCCGACAGAAACAGTATGCGGACCGGAGAAGGCGCCCATTACAATTCGAAGTTGGAGATCACGTATATCTACGGGTGTCTCCAATGAAGGGTGTAAACAGATTTGGGGTGAGAGGAAAGTTGGCACCCGGATTCATCGGTCCATTCCAGATTACCGAAAGATGTGGATCGGTAGCATACCGGCTGAAATTACCAGAAGCACTTTCCGGTGTGCACGACGTCTTTCACATTTCCCAGCTGAGGAAGTGTCTCAAGCTATCAACTACCGTTCAGCTGGAAGACATCGAAGAACTGCAACCGGATCTCACCTATCGGGAGGAACCGGTGCAGATCATTGATGAAAAGGCCCGAACCACACGCAACCGTACGTTGTGGTTCTACAAGGTTCTGTGGAGTAATCACTCCATGGACGAAGCGACATGGGAGAGCGAAGAATTCCTTCGCACTAACTACCCCGACTTTTTCACGTCGCATATCCGGTAATTTTCCACCGTCCTCTCTCTCATTTTCACCTTATAATCTCGGGACGAGATTCTTTTAAGGGGGGAGGAATGTAAGGGCCTCAGTTTTTGACACCCATTTGTAGTGTTCATCCCCACACCACACACCTCATTTGAGGAAGAATGATGAACACAAATGAAGAGCAAGTAACAATTATCAACATGCCCATTAGGGAACAAACTTACACATTGCAAAAGTGGTATTTCCCACATGTGATATAGATGGGCTGGACATAGGAAAACTCCTACACTTTTCTAAGGATGTCCATGCCAAGTTTCACCCAAATTCAAAACCTTTTTGAGGTCATCTTGGGTATAGATGGGAAGGGGGCAGTTTGAAAACATATTCAAATTCAAACTGTTTTTATACCATGAATTTGAAAGTGGAAGGCATATTCTCACTCAGCACATTTTTGTGAGCTCACACACCAATTTTCACTCCATTTGGAGTTGATCTTGACATGAGCTAAGGGGGAGAAAATCAAACTTTATTTGAATTTCAAACTGAACTTGGGCTAAAATTCATTCAAACCAAACCTCATTTGAACTTTGATCAATTCAAATGGCTCATGGGTGAATAATTTGAATGGCCAAGGGTAGTATAGGATTCACTGTTTACCACAGTTGTTAGGAGTAAATTTCAGAGGTTAAAAGGAGGGGTGGGACCCACATGTCAGCCTCTGCTTCAACACAAACCGACTGAAACACAGTTCAGTCGGTTCCCGGCTGCAGTGTGCGCGCGCCACCGAGGGGGGCAGCCGGCGCCAGCTCCTGCTGCGCGCCCCAAGCCGGAGACCAGCCGCCGGGCTATTTATTTCCTCCCCGGCGTGCTCCGATCACTCATTCCCTGAGCTGCCGGCATACTCGGCCGTTTTTCCACTGCCATCACCGCCGCTCGAGCTCACGCTTGATCAAGCCGATCACTCGCGAGCACAGCCTCCTCCACAGCAAAACGGCACCAAGAGATCGTGAGCAACCTCCCAGACTCCGTGTTGGCCAGTGAGCAAGCTTCCTCGAGCTGTACGAGCCATTTCTCCGGCGAGCCGAACATCGCCGCCGATCGGGCTCCCGTGGACAGCACGGCACAGCCTTTGTCACGTCCTCTTCTCTACACAAGAAAGGTGCGTGATTGTATGTAGATGGAGTAGCCGAAAGCCGTTTGGCGATTGATCAACCCTCGGCCGAGAATTTCCAAATTTACTCTTGATCAGTTCATAAGAACCGAGCTCACCTTCGGGTGAAATTCGTGCTCTATGCACGAAGGTTGGGCGAGCTCGTTACCTAGTAGCTTCTACGCACGATAACGCCCACGCTCGAACTGGAATTAGAGAAAACCATCAAGAATCGGCCATGATATGGCTGTTTTCCCCGCCGCCATGGCTGAACACCTCGGCTCACCGTCGAGAACCTAGTTGCCGGTATTTCTAGCTTCCACCCAGCCCTAGTTCGTGTTTCCCATGCCCTACTGATGCTCTCCGACCGATTTCCGGTCGATTTGGTGCACGGGAGAGCGGGACCGACCTCACCGGAACCCTAGCAGGTGCTGTCACCGGTGCGCACGGGTTTCCGGTCATCGCCGGCGGCCGGCGACCCTACCATCGAGTCCAGGGGGTCGGAAAAGGGGCAGGCGGCAAGTTTCGGGCCGGGGGGTGGCCGGGAACTCAGTTCCGGCGAGGGTCGCCAGAGAACACCGCCGCCGCGCAGTTGGCGCGAGGAGGAAGACGACGCACTGTGTGCGGGGCCCACAAGCCAGAGTTTAAAGTTTTCCCCGAATTTCAGTTTTAGTTCAAACTTCAAATCTTTATAACTTTGGCTAGAAAGCTCCAAATTGAGTGAACCGAATTTTGCTGGATTCAGCTCTCTGAGTACTTTCCAGAAAATCAAGTTTCACCTCATGAAATTCCTTATTTCTCCAGAATTAATTCCTTAAAGTTTAAACTGTTAGGAATTTTAACTGGAGAATTCTTTGGAGGAAAATCCTGAAATTTTGCTGAGATGTTCACCAAAATATCCTTGAACTACCATAAAAAGTTCAGATCTATTTGAGCTCATTTAGTCCACCTAATGGTGTGATTAGTAAAACTGTTCCAGAGAAAATAGAAAATGTTCAGAAACATTTTCAGAATTTTCTCTGAAATTGTTTAGCTCATATCTTTAGTTAGAGACTTCCAAATTAAGTGAGACCAACTCCATTAGAACCCTCTGAAAATCTAGTTTTCAGAAAGTCATAGTTTGTCTCATGAAAATTCCTAGAACACCCTAAGAGTTCCAATTAAGGTCAAGGACATAATTATTTGTGGAGGGCTCAAATGAGCTTTGCTGCAACTAAAACTTGACCAAGTCTTTGTTTAGGTTGTAACCAAGCCACAGTAAAAGTTTCACAGTCATTAGGTCTGTCTAGCAAGGGTTATATACTTCACAACTTCAAAGTTAATACAAATGCATTTAAATTAATACATACATTGTTCTTATCATGTAGTCGCTAAGGTCGAGGAGGAACCCGAAGTCCTAGACTTCGTTACTCTGGAGGAACAGCTAGCCTACGACCAAGAGCAGCAAGGCAAGCCCCGGTTTGCATTAACCTTTTTACAAATGTTTATTGTTTTGAGCACATCTTTGAATATTGTTCTTTGCATTAGAGTCTTGATTGGAAACCCAACTGCACAGCCAATAAAACCATGGGTTGGGTTTAGGATTGAAAACCTCGTTAGCCACTGCATTGCTAGGATAGAGTAGGATTCGGTACAAGTCGAGTAGTTGGAACTACTCGCGAGAATAGGCTAGAGGCACATTGCTCGGGTAGAGATAGCACATGATACACATGGCAAGAAAATGAGACCAAGCGGAGAGTAAGGGCAGCAGGACTTTGGGGCCTGTGTTCTGTAGCTCCGCTTGTGTCGATTGAGGACCGAGCCGTGTGCGGCCCTGTTGAACAAGCTAGAACAGTACCGAAGACCTACCGGCTATATGGGAACCGGGAAACTGATGTAACTCGGGTAGCTGGGTATTGAGGCATTGCCCATCGTTCAGAGGGTAGGTTGAGAGCTCGAGGTGTAAATCAGCTGGCGGCACAGAGATGCGCGTGCAGGGACCTCTTGCTCGGGACGATGGGACCGGTTCAATATTTGGCTGACGGGTGAAAGGTAGTCGCGTGCGGCGTCCGTGATGGTTGCTGTAGGCAACATCGAGTACGGGCGTACGTGACGGGTTGTTCGGGTAACCCTGCAGGTGTAAATCGATTATAATCGCCGTCCCTCGCGGTCAGTGAGTACCACTTGTTCACTGTACCGTGACGTAGAAAGAACAGGCTAGTCACATGTTAAAATGTTGCTGATTGAAAGCTGGACATTGATTGTTAATGATATGCTGTAGCTTAGCGCTAACTAAAGTTCTTTTCAACTTTGGGCAAAGTACATGAGAGAAATGCGTTTCTTGTTTGATTGCGGCTCTCTCATGTGCCTTAGCGTAAGGTTTTCCACAACCTGCTGCTAAAACTTGAAACTAAGGTTCTACTAATTAGGCGAGTCCTTGCAAATGATTTTTACCTCATGTGACCCATTACCCTCATGTAGAAGTTCCATGTTTAGGTGAGACGGGTCAGACTTGCTGAGCCTTCGTGCTCACTGCTTGTGTTTGAAGCTTTTGCAGGGTTCTATGAGGAAGGGACTCCCGAAGAGGAGACGGAACCCCAGGAGGGGAATCCCGTCGAATGGGAGTCGTGCACGCCGCGGAGTTAGTGTGCGTGTGTGCTAGCAAGGACACGTTCGAGGGCTGAACGTGCACTTGATGCTTAGTCTACGCCCGTGAGTGTAGACTGAACTTATTTTGATGTAAACATGTTCATAAACCTGTTTATGTAATAAAACTTCCGCTTCCGCTTTGCACCTTTGACGTGTGTTACACGGTGCTGTGCAACGCAGCACCCCTCAGCGTGATCCTGGCTCGACAGGACCATTGGGGTCGTGTCACATGCCAGTCGTAGCGGTTGATGACGGCGCAGGCGGCATTAGTTGTCTTGTCGCGGTGTTTATTAGCTGACAGGTTCTGACACCACGTGCCAGTCTGTGATGCGACTGGGCGCAACGGCACCTGACAGACGCGTGCTCCGCGTTTCCGCGTCTTGGGAAGACGCGGGCCTTGAATACCTTGTACGGGCAAGGTATGGGGCGTACAGGCAGCGTCGCTCTGCTGCCACGTGGCGGGCCCGGAGCCCTTCTCAGAGAAGAGAAGGGTCAGTCCCGCGGAGGGAGGGGCTCGGCTTCTGCTAGCCACGTGGCGGGCCCGGAGCTCTCCTCTAAGGAGAGGGAGGTCCGGCCCCGCTGGACACGCGGCGCCTTCGGACCTCTCTCCCGCGGAGGGGGAGGTCCGGCTTCTGTATGCCATGTGGCGGGCCCGGAGCTCTCCTCTGAGGAGAGGGAGGTCCGGCCCCGCCGGACGCGTGGCGCCTTCGGAGCTCTCCCTGCCGAGAAGGGCGAGTTCCTTAGGAATTTTACCCTGTGCGCGGGGGTACCCCATATCTCAGGTACCGACAGTGGCCCCCGGGCCCATCTCGGGGGAGATAGAGAGCCCGAGGTGGGACCTCCGTCTCATCTGGTCCGCGCACTTTCTCTAAGTCCCGAATTGACCGCTGCCGGAACACGAACAGCCACGGGATCGTGGGAGCGTGCGCTCACTTGATGGTTGCTTTTACTGCGGCGGTTCCTGCGCTCTGATCATAGAGCGAGAGTGTTCCGCCAGGGCTGAAGCCTGGCGACGCGGCCGTTGTTGCAACTTCTGGATTCTGGTCGTGTCGGGAGACCCTTGGGGCTTGTTTCTTTCTTTTTATCGAGTCTGTAGTCCAGCACATGGAGCCTTGCTTAATTTGACTCTCTTGGATACTTGTGTCTGTGATGCTTTTTCTCTCCTTCTTGGCTTTGCCTGGCTGAGTCCTTAGCTCCGCAAGGTACTCAGAGGCCATTTCCAATCTCGGAGTGTCGGTACCCTCGATATGGGGTACCCCCGCGCACAGGGTAAAATGCCTAAGGTACTCGCCCTTCTCCGCCGGGAGAGCTCCGAAGGCGCCACGCGTCCGGCGGGGCCGGACCTCCCTCTCCTCAGAGGAGAGCTCCGGGCCTGCCACGTGGCATACAGAAGCCGGACCTCCCCCTCTGTGGGTGAGAGGTCCGAACACGCCACGCGTCCAGCGAGGCCGGACCTCCCTCTCCTCAGAGGTGAGCTCCGGGCCCGCCACGTGGCATGCAGAAGCCAGACCTCCCCCTCCGCGGGAGAGAGGTCCGAAGGCGCCACGCGTCCAGCGGGGCCGGACCTCCCTCTCCTCAGAGAAGAGCTCCGGACCCGCCACGTGGCTGGAAGAACGGTGCTGCCTGCCCCCGGGCGGTAGGCAGCGGGCGTACAGGCGCCCCTCACCTTGCCCGTACAAGGAATTCAAGGCCCGCGTCTTCCCAAGACGCGGAAACGCGGAGCACGCGCCTGTCAGGTGCCGTTGCGTCCAGTCGCATCATAGACTGGCGCGCGGTGTCAGAACCTGACAGGTAATAAACGCCGCGACAAGACATCCCATGCCGCCTGCGCCGTCATCAACCACTACGACTAGCGCACGGCATGGGCAGGGCGGCAAAAGGAAGACTCAGAAGCCTTCGACCGGAGGCAACCACCGGCATAACTACAGATACGGTAGATAATAGACAATCTTCCCGGGACCACCTGTCGGGTCCCGGCTTCCCTTGTAAGCCGCCCGAGCCTTGGACTATAAAAGGCTCGGGTAGGCGTCGATAGCAAGGGTTCGCATTCCGCAACTCATACGCTAGCCATACACTCTCAAGCTGTAACTCACCCCCGAGCTCAGGCCCCCGGCCCTGAGCAGCAAGCAATACAGCGAGCTCCATAGCTCGCCGTGGACGTAGGGTTTTACGCTCCGGCGGCCTGAACCACGTAAAACTTCCCGTGTCAAGCTCTCACTAACTCGTCCATCCGCGCAAGCTCTCCGCTAGGAACTAGCCCCTCCGAAAAAAGAACCTCCGCGGGCTGCCCAGTGCAGGCCCGGGGGAAGTGTCGATCGCACACTTCGACATTTGGCGCGACAGGTAGGGGGCTTTTCCCCTAGCGCGACGAGTTTCCGCCGACGAAGATGACCAAGATTCCTCCAGCGGCAAACTCTCCCCCCTGCGCCCGCGGCAAACCGTGACCAGGGGAGAGTACATGATGACACACTCAGGACGGAGTGTGTCAGGGCAAGCTGGGAGCCAGCAACCGGCTCTGGCAGCGCCGACCCCGGCAATGCAGGCTCCATCCAGCGTCAGGCCTTCAGTAGCGCCGGGCGTACCCGGTGGGGGTGCGCTAGCCGCAGCAAGGGCGCTACTGCACAATCCGCCTGCTGGGGACGCGCCTCAGGCAGCGACCCAGCAGTGGATTCGCGAGGTAGACCGTCTTGTCGTTGCCGCCGCAAACCATTGACTTCGGCGGGGACGACGCTCCGACCAACCGGCTGTGTCGCTGACGCGCACGCCAACGGTCGACGGGCAGACGGCGGGTTCCAGCTCCACCAAGCTTCCGTCGGCGGACCTGAGGACAGAGCTGGAACGGTGCCACTTGGGCCAAGATGTCCGAGTGTTCCTCGAGCGACGTCGAGAAAGGCGTCGCACTCAAGAGGCTGGCGACAACATGACGTCGGCCTCGACCCAGCCTGGAGGGCAGACGTTCGCTACGTGAGCTCTGCCCCAGGCGTACGCCGCACAGCATAAGCCACAACCATGTGCTCTGCAAGCGGCGTCCCCGGCCTATGGCGCAACCTTGCCCATACCGGGGTACACTGTGTACCTGCACTGGGAGCCAGCAACCGGCTCTGGCAGCGCCGACCCCGGCAATGCAGGCTCCAACCAGTGTCAGGTCTTCAGTAGCGCTGGGCCTACCCGGCGGGGGTGCGCCAGCCGCAGCAAGAGCGCTACTGCGCAATCTGCCTGCTGGGGACATGCCTCACGCAGCGACCCAGCAGTGGATTCGAGAGATAGACCGTCTCGTCGTCGCCGCCGCAAACCCTCGACTTCGGCGGGGACGACGCTCCGGCCAACCGGCCATGCCGCTGATGCGCACGCCAATGGTTGGCGAGCAGACGGTGGACTCCAGCTCCACCAGGCTTCCGTCGACGGACCTGGGGGCAGAGCCGGAGCGATGCCACTTGGGCCAAGATGCCCGAGTGTTCTTCGAGCGACGTCGAGAAAGGCGTCGCAACTAAGAGGCTGGCGACAGTATGACGTCGGCCTCGACCCAGCCTGAAGGGCAGATCTTCGCCATGCGAGCTCTGCCCCAGGCATACGCCGCGCAGCATATGCCACAACCATATGCCCAGCAAACAGCGTCCCCGGTCTATGGAGCAGCCTTGCCCATACCGGGGCACACTGTGCCAGCGGCGAACCAAGCGTTCGCGGCACCAATACCTGCACTGGGAGCCAGCAACCGGCTCCGGCAGCGCCGACCCCGGCAATGCACGCTCCGACCAGTGTCAGGTCTTCAGTAGCGCTGGGCGTACCCGGCAGGAGTGCGCTAGCCGCAGCAAGAGCGCTGCTACTCAATCCGCCTGCTGGGGACGCGCCTCAGGCCGCGACCCAGCAGCGGATTCGTGAGGTAGACCATTTCGTCGTCGCCGCCACAAACCCTCAACTTTGGCAGGGACAACGCTCTGGCCAACCTGCTGTGTCGCTGATGCGCACGCCAATGGTTGGTGAGCACACGGCAGATTCCAGCTACACCAGGCTCCGGTTTTGGCCGCACCTGCCCGAAAAGTTCAACAGCAGCGTCAACCCGGCGGAGTTCCTTCAGGTCTACTCCACCGCCGTACTTGCCGCAGGAGGGGATGAGGCCGTCATGGCCAACTACTTCCCCGACGCCTTGACCGGCCCGACCCGGTCTTGGCTCATGAACCTCACTCGGGGTTCCATAACTTCCTGGGGAGAGCTCTGCCGGCAGTTCATCGCCAACTTCGGCAGCCCCTACAACCGTCCCGGCACGGAGCTTGACCTCCAAGCCATCAAGTAACAACCTGGAGAGTCGCTGCGCTCCTTCATCCAGCGGTTCTCCCAGGTACGCAACACCATCCCGTATATTCAAAGTGCTTCTATGGTGGTGGCACTTCGGCAGTGTCCGAGATGAGAAGATGCTTGAGAAGCTTGCGACCAAAGAGGTCTGCGATGCCTCTGAGCACTTCAGCCTGGCGGACAATTGCGTCAGAGCAGCCGGTGGGCAGAGCTGGCACCCACTGCCAGCTTCCGAAGCCGGAAGACAGCCCGAAGACGGCGGAGTTCAAGCTGAGCTCCCGACCACGTCAGACAGCCAAGAGCCAAGCACTGGCTGACTTCGTGGCTGAGTGGACGCCAACGAAGGCTGACCCAGGGGGCCGCGAAGACGGTGAACCAAAGTACCGAGCTCCGGTCTTCACCGGGCCTCACTGGACGCTCTTCTTCGACGGCTCCTCGCGAAAGCAGGGGGCCGGTGCCGGCGTACTGCTTCTCATGCCATCGGGGGAGCAGTCTGGGTACATGGTGCATTTCAATTCCAAGGCAACCAACAACTTGGCAGAGTATGAAGCACTCGTCTTTGTCCTAAAAGACAGTCCTGTCTCTGGGCGCTCGCCAGTTGTTGGCACAGGGAGACTCCCAGCTAGTTATCAAGCAAGTTAAGGGTGAATTCCCTTGCAATGACCGACAGCTAGCTGCTTACATACTTCACGTGCAGATGTTGGAGAAAGAATTCCTCGCCTTGGATCTGTGCCATGAACCGCGCGCTGGCACGGCCGCAGCTGACAACTTGTCAATGAAGACCTCCATCGGAGCCCCCGTGCACGAAGGAGCCTTCGAGAGGACGTTGCTGCGGTCCACAGCCCGGCCCGCAGAGCCGGGCGAAGGGGGCTGAACCAGTGCCACGAAGCTAGGCAGTCCCGGCGGCCCTGGATGCCGCCAAAGGATCGTAAGAGTCGCTGAGGACTCCGTGCAACCTAGCGCTCGAGATCCAGAAGCTCAAGTAGTCCCGATGCATGGACCACGGAGGTCCGGGACTCCTTGAAGGACATCCTTCCTGATGAACGTGCATCCGCTGAACGGGTGGTGCGGACGGCTAAGTGCTACGCGCTGGTATCTTTACTGGCGTGGCGCCTCGACATCCTATTGCGGTGCATAACCCAGGAGGAAGGCTGCGACTAGCTCGCAGTAGTCCAAGGAGGCGAGTGCAGGGAACGCTCGTCGTCCCGCGCGTTGGTCAGATAAGCCACCCGGCATGGCTCCTACTGACCGAGAGCCACCTGGACGCCGTCAAACTGGCTAGGGATGCAATGCGTGCCAAGTCCACGCCAAGCAGACCCACACAACCGGTGCAGACGCGCACTCAGAGCCGTCGGGGGATACCGGCTCCTCCATGTCGAGGGCCAGCCGGACTTCCCAGGGCCGGGTCACGGGAACTACCCTTCCACATGGTATGCAGGGCCTAAGCCATGCTTCCCCTGATATAGCCATGGGGGTCCCCCCGTGTCTGGCGTACGACGAAGCCACGCATGACCCGCTCTGCGTGAAGACAGGCGCTCCGACGCCACCCCAGTAAGTTCACCATGCTTACTTAGGTGTTTATTTAAATTACGCATTAATTTATATGAATGCCTCCCCACGCTCTAGACAGTGTGCGTCCATTGTACACTCGGTCCCTCTTTCCTGCTCTCATGCATAGTCGATATTTGCCGTCCTGCCAAAGGCGGTAGTGCTTGGGGTACCTGCCAGAGGCCCGGTGGCCTTTCGGATCTCCCTCTATAAGGGTATTGCACCACCATTTGGTCTCCTCCGAGAAAAGACCTACGCTAGAACGGGGGGTCAGGAGCCTTGCTTTGCCCGGTCTTGCACCAAAAGCATGCACACTCTGCCTCCCGGCGCTATGGTCTGAGTACCAGGGGGCCGGGCGGTTACACCCTGACTGGGGCTAGGGCCAGACCTCCGGGACCAAGTGCACTGGATTACCTAAGCCCCGTGTTCCGGCCTGGGACAGTAAGCCAAATGAGACTAAGGGATAGGAAAGGGGGGACCACTGAGCAGTTCCGGACCTCCACCCCCACAGCTGGGCCGAGCTCCGAGGCCAGCCCTTGCCCTCCTTTCAGAGGCGAGCGCTGATGCCGGACCTCACGCCCTTTGCTGGCCTGAGCTCCGATGACTTCCGGACTCCGCCTCCACAGCTGGGCCAAGCTCTGAGGCCAGCCCTCGCCCTCCTTTTAGAGGCGAGCGCTGACGCCGGACCTCACGCCCTTCACTGGCCTGAGCTCCGATGACTTCCGGACTCCGCCTCCACAGCCAGGCCGAGCTCCAAGGACAGCTCTCGCCCTTCTTTCAGAGGCGAGCGCTGATGCCGGACCTCACGCCCTTCGCTGGCCTGAGCTCCGATGACTTCCGGACTCCGCCCCCACAGCGGGCCGAGCTCCGATGTCAGGCTTCACCCTCTCCTAAGAGGCTGAACATCGAAGCCGTCAAGACCCTGCCAGCACAGGGAGTACTCAAGACAAGAAAGTGCGCGGATCAGAAGAGACGAAGGTCCCACCTCGGGCTCGCTATCTCCCCCGAGGTGGGCCCGGGGGCCACTGTCGGTACCCTCGATATGGGGTACCCCCGCGCACAGGATAAAATGCCTAAGGTACTCGCCCTTCTCCGCCGGGAGAGCTCCGAAGGCGCCACGCGTCCGGCGGGGCCGGACCTCCCTCTCCTCAGAGGAGAGCTCCGGGCCTGCCACGCGGCATACAGAAGTCGGACCTCCACCTCCGTGGGAGAGAGGTCCGAAGACGCCACGCGTCCAGCGAGGCCGGACCTCCCTCTCCTCAGAGGTGAGCTCCGGGCCCGCCACGTGGCATGCAGAAGCCGGACCTCCCCCTCCGCGGGAGAGAGGTCCGAAGGCGCCACGCGTCCAGCGGGGCCGGACCTCCCTCTCCTCAGAGAAGAGCTCCGGACCCGCCATGTGGCTGGAAGAACGGTGCTGCCTGCCCCCGGGCGGTAGGCAGCGGGCGTAAAGGCGCCCCTCACCTTGCCCGTACAAGGAATTCAAGGCCCGCGTGTTCCCAAGACGCGGAAACGCGGAGCACGCGCCTGTCAGGTGCGGTTGCGTCCAGTCGCATCACAGACTAGCGCGCGGTGTCAGAACCTGACAGGTAATAAACGCCGCGACAAGACATCCCATGCCGCCTGCGCCGTCATCAACCACTACGACTAGCGCACGGCATGGGCAGGGCGGAAAAAGGAAGACTCAGAAGCCTTCGACCGGAGGCAACCACCGGCATAACTACAGATACGGTAGATAATAGACAATCTTCCCGGGACCACCTGTCGGGTCCCGGCTTCCCTTGTAAGCCGCCCGAGCCTTGGACTATAAAAGGCTCGGGTAGGCGTCGATAGCAAGGGTTCGCATTCTGCAACTCATACGCTAGTCATACACTCTCAAGCTGTAACTCACCCCCGAGCTCAGGCCCCCGGCCCTGAGCAGCAAGCAATACAGCGAGCTCCATAGCTCGCCGTGGACGTAGGGTTTTACGCTCCGGCGGCATGAACCACGTAAAACTTCCCGTGTCAAGCTCTCACTAACTCGTCCATCCGCGCAAGCTCTCCGCTAGGAACTAGCCCCTCCGAAAAAAGAACCTCCGCGGGCTGCCCAGTGCAGGCCCGGGGGAAGTGTCGATCGCACACTTCGACACGGAGCTTTGCACAGACACCCTCCCCGGGTCCTAACCGTGTTAGGGGTCCCCGGAGGTCTCCGGATCTCGCCCTATGGGGAGCTCCAGATCTGCCTGCCACGTGGCGGGTCCGGAGCTCCTTCCTAGGAGGTGGGAGCTCCGGCCATGTTGGACACGTAGGGCTTTCGGAGCCCTCCCACCGAGGGGGAGGTCCGGCTTCCGCCCACCACGTGGCGAGCCCGGAGCCCTCCTCAAGGGAGGAGAGAGTTCCGGGCCTGCTGGACACGTGGGGCCCCCGGGTCCCGCCCCTGCTGGAGGGGCAGGTCCCGGTCCTTCCAGTCCCAGGCCGGAGTAGCTGGTAGCTCCTTTCCCCCCGCTTCATGCAGTCCCTGTTGCCGTAACCTGGAGGTCCTGCACACAGGCAGAGGAAACGTAATTCTCCTCGGGGGGTCCTCCCCTCCCGTCTCCTAGTCTTGTCCGTCTTACAACCCTGATCTGCTATACGGGGCCTGCGCAATTCTGTGCACGAGGCGCCGGAGCTCCGGCTCCCTCCGAGGTCCGGGTACGGCCGTCTGATCCCTAGTACCGGGCCATGCGCTTGGGAAGCAGAGTGCACGCGCTTTGGGTTCATGACCAGGCAAAGCGGACGTACTCCCCTAGACCTCCGGAGGGCAGGATGCGCATGCTTTGGGCTCTGGGCCGGCTAAGCTGGATACGCACCCTGGACCCCCCATGCACAACGGTGGCCTTTCCTGGAGGTAACCAACTGGCACCGCAACACCTGACTGGGGGAGGCCCGAGAGACTCACTCGGCCATCGGCAGGTGCCTCAATCGCAGCCGCCTTCGGTAGGATAGCAAATGCCGACTATGGATGAGCGCAGGAGAGGGGGAGCTAGATGTACGATGAACATACAGAGATAGTGCGATCATAAAAATTAATGCATAATTTAAATGAGCGCATGAGAGAGAGCTAAGTAGAACAGGGCTCTGTATTCGTACCCATAGGTGGAATTCTGGCTGTACAGGGAGGCAATGTTCCGCCTTGTCTTCAAGGGAAGCAAGACTCTACGCGCTTAGGGTCGGAACCAGGCTAAACTGGACGTAGTCCTGTACCGTCCCTTGAGACTTAGCTGCCCCAAGCGCTGTTCCTAAATTCTATGGGATCTTTTACAGAAGGGAATAACCCTGTCCTACTGATGCTCAGGAAGTAGGACTTACAGTGTTGCTCCATGGCAAGGATTTTTGGGAATGGATCCCACTCTTGGTTGAAAGGCATGTGTACCTAGGGCGGCAGCTTTCGTGATTCGGAAGGGACCTTCCCTGCTGGGGGAGAGCTTATGGGTCCTTCTTGGAATAGAGCGTGCCGCTTCACCAGGTTGCCCTCCTGCAGGCCCCCGACGCGTTTGGTTCTTTGGCGGTAGTGCTTAGAGCATTAGCCGAGACCGTGCGTTGCGGGGTGTTCGCTGCAGCCGAGTTCTGTCGATGAGGTTGTAATCTTCGCGCTGGATCAGGTCCTGCGCGTCTTCTCCTGGGGGCCCCCGGGGAGTTCTCCCCTTCTGGCTAAGGCCTTCGAGGGGTAGGTAGGCCCGGGCTCGTCTTGGATGACCTAAGGCGTCTTCCCCTTCTGGCAAGGCCTTCAAGGGGTTGACAGACCTTAGGCGGCCCCCGAGAGGTATGTTCGAAGCACGGAGGCGCGCCGCAGTTGGTTAACGCCCTGGCCTGTCACCGTCAGAACTGGAGTCCTCACCGTCATGCACTGTCTTTATGACACGCTGAGGCTCCTGGAACCCCACCTGGTGGGTAGCAGTGACTGGGGCATCGGCCTTCTGTTTGCCATCCCTCTGAGGGTAGGGCGGCGCTTCAGCCCTCTGCTGTCTCCCTTTGCGGAAGCGCTCTGCGAGCCTCTGGATCTCTCAGCACTCGGCAACAGTATGGTTGCAGGTGCCATGCACGGGGCATAGCCCGCCTTGGCCACTGTCTGGGGCCGGTGATTGCCGCTGCCTTTTGTCGGGGCGTGGCCCCCGAGCTCCACCGGTCATCGCTGCTGCGGCTACGGGGGCCGTGAATGGTGACTTCATCTTGCCACCCCCGGGTTCTTGGTCTTCTTGCCACCCCCATAGGCAGCAGCACCGGACCCGGGCTGTCCTCCTGACTCGGAGGTCGGCAGAGTGTGCCAGTTCCGCCCTTCAGCTGCTCTGGCGCACTTGTCCGCCAGGCTGAAGAGCTCCGAGACATCGCGGACCTCTCTGGTCGCGAGCTTCTCAAGCATTTTCTCGTCCCGGATACCCTGTCGGAACGCCACCACCACTGAGGCACTTTGGATATGCGGGATGGTGTTGCGTACCTGAGAGAACCGCTGGATGAAAGAGCGCAGCGACTCACCAGGTTGTTGCTTGACGGCGTGGAGGTCAAGCTCCGTGCCGGGACGGGTGTAAGAGCTGCCGAAGTTGGCGACGAACTGCCGGCAGAGCTCTCCCCAGGAGGTTATGGACCCCAGAGGTAGATTCATGAGCCAAGACCGAGCTGGGCCGGTCAAGGTGACGGGGAAGTAGTTGGCCATGACAGCCTCGTCCCCTCCTGCAGCAAGTACGGCGGTGGAGTAGATCTGGAGGAACTCCGCTGGGTTGACGCTACCGTCGTACTTCTCGGGCAGATGCGGGCGAAACTTGCGTGGCCACCTTGCGAAGCGAAGGTGGGGTGCAAGGGCCGCACATCCTGCACCTGCTGCTGCAGGTACTGGCGCTGCGAACGTTTGGTTCGCACCTGGCACCGCGTATCCCGGCATGGGCAAGGCTGCACCATAGGCCGGGGCTGCTACTTGCGGCGCATATAGCTGTGGCATATGCTGCGCAGCATATGCCTGAGGCAGGGCTCGCGTGGTGAAGGCCTGCTCTTCTGGTTGTGTCGAGGCCGACGACATGCTGTCGCCTGCCTCATGGCTGCGACGCCTCTCTCGGGGTCGCTCGAGGTATACCCGGGCGTCGTGGCCCATGTGGCACCGTTCCAGTTTCCTTCGCAGGTCCGTCAACAGGGGCCTGGAGGAGCTGGAATCCGCCGTTAGCCCGTCAACCGTGGGTGTGCGCGACAGCGACACAGCCGGTTGTCCTGGGCGCCGTCCTCGCCGAAACCGAGGGTTCGCGGCGGCGACGACGAGGCGGTCCACCTCACGGACCCATTGCTGGGTCGCTGAATGGGGCGCATCCCCCGCAGGTGGGTTGCGCAGCAGCGCTCTTGCTGCAGCTAGTGCACCTTCATGGTGTACGCTCAGTGCTGCAGAAGATCTCACACTGGTCTGGGCCTGCATAGCCGGAGTCGGCTGCTGGCTACCAGCTTGTGCCGACACACTCCGTCCTGAGTGTGTCGACATGTACTCCCCAGTGGTCACGGTTCGCCGTGAACGCGGAGGGGGAGAGTTTGCCGCTGAAGGAAGCTTGGTCATCTTCGTCGGCGGAAACTCGTCGCGCTAGGAGAAAATCCCCCTACCTGGCGCGCCAAATGTCGAAGTGTGCGGTCGACACTTCCCCCGGGCCTGCACTAGGCACCCCGCGGAGGTTCTTTTTTTGGAGGGGCTAGTTCCTAGCGGAGAGCTTGCGCGGATGGAACGAGTTAGTAAGAGCTTGACACGGCGAGTTTTACGTGGTTCAGGCCGCCGGAGCGTAAAACCCTACGTCCACGGCGAGCTATGGAGCTCGCTGTATTGCTTGCTGCTCAGGGCCGGAGGCCTGAGCTTGGGGGTGAGTTACAGCTGGAGAGTGTATGGCTAGCGTATGAGTTGCAAAATGCAAAACCTTGCTATCGACGCCTACCCGAGCCTTTTATAGTCCAAGACTCGGGCGGCTTACAAGGGGAGCCGGGACCCGGCAGGTGGTCCCGGGAAGATTGTCTATTATCTACCGTATCTGCAGTTATGCCGGTAGTTGTCTCTGGCCGAAGGCTTCTGAGTCTTCATCTTGCTGCCCTTCCCATGCCGCATGCCAGTCGTAGCGGTTGATGACGGCGCAGGCGGCATGAGTTGTCTTGTCGCGGTGTTTATTGGCTGACAGGTTCTGACACCGCGTGCCAGTCTGTGATGCGACTGGGCGCAACGGCACCTGACAGACGCGTGCTCCGTGTTTCCGCGTCTTGGGAAGACGCGGGCCTTGAATACCTTGTACGGGCAAGGTATGGGGCGTATTTACGCCCGCTGCCTATCACTCGGGGCAGGCAGCGTTGCTCTGCTGCCACGTGGCGGGCCCGGAGCCCTTCTCAGAGAAGAGAAGGGTCAGTCCCGCGGGGCACGTGGAGCCTCCGGACCCCTCTCCGCGGAGGGAGGGGCTCGGCTTCTGCTGGCCACGTGGCGGGCCCGGAGCTCTCCTCTAAGGAGAGGGAGGTCCGGCCCCACTGGACACGCGGCGCCTTCGGACTTCTCTCCCGCGGAGGGGGAGGTCCGGCTTCTGTATGCCACGTGGCGGGCCTGGAGCTCTCCTCTGAGGAGAGGGTGGTCCGGCCCCGCCGGACGCGTGGCGCCTTCGGAGCTCTCCCTGCGGAGAAGGGTGAGTTCCTTAGGCATTTTATCCTGTGCGCGGGGGTACCCCATATCTCAGGTACCGACAGAGCGCATGAGAGAGAGCTAAGTAGAACAGGGCTCTGTATTCGTACCCATAGGTGGAATTCTGGCTGTACAGGGAGGCAATGTTCCGCCTTGTCTTCAAGGGAAGCAAGACTCTACGCGCTTAGGGTCGGAACCAGGCTAAACTGGACGTAGTCCTGTACCGTCCCTTGAGACTTAGCTGCCCCAAGCGCTGTTCCTAAATTCTATGGGATCTTTTACAGAAGGGAATAACCCTGTCCTACTGATGCTCAGGAAGTAGGACTTACAGTGTTGCTCCATGGCAAGGATTTTTGGGAACGGATCCAACTCTCGGTTGAAAGGCATGTGTACCTGGGGCGACAGCTTTCGTGATTCGGAAGGGACCTTCCCTGCTGGGGGAGAGCTTATGGGTCCTTCTTGGAATAGAGCGTGCCGCTTCACCAGGTTGCCCTCCTGCAGGCCCCCGACGCGTTTGGTTCTTTGGCGGTAGTGCTTAGAGCATTAGCCGAGACCGTGCGTTGCGGGGTGTTCGCTGCAGCCGAGTCTTGTCGATGAGGTTGTAATTTTCGCGCTAGATCAGGTCCTGCGCGGCTTCTCCTGGGGGCCCCCGGGGAGTTCTCCCCTTCTGGCTAAGGCCTTCAAGGGGTAGGTAGGCCCGGGCTCGTCTTGGATGACCTAAGGCGTCTTCCCCTTCTGGCAAGGCCTTCAAGGGGTTGACAGACCTTAGGCGGCCCCCGAGAGGTATGTTCGAAGCACGGAGGCGCGCCGCAGTTGGCTAACGCCCTGGCCTGTCACCGTCGGAACTGGAGTCCTCACCATCATGCACTGTCTTTATGACACGCTGAGGCTCCTGGAACCCCACCTGGTGGGTAGCAGTGACTGGGGCATCAACCTTCTGTTTGGCATCCCTCTGAGGGTAGGGCGGCGCTTCAGCCCTCTGCTGTCTCCCTTTGCGGAAGCGCTCTGCGAGCCTCTGGATCTCGCAGCACTCGACAGCAGTATGGTTGCAGGTGCCATGCACGGGGCATAGCCCGCCTTGGCCACTGTCTGGGGCCGGTGATTGCCGCTGCCTTTTGTCGGGGCGTGGCCCCCGAGCTCCACCGGTCGTCGCTGCTGCGGCGACGGGGGCCGTGAATGGTGACTTCATCTTGCCACCCCCCGGTTCTTGGTCTTCTTGCCACCCCCATAGGCAGCAGCACCGGACCCGGGCTGTCCTCCTGACTCGGAGGTCGGCAGAGCGTGCCAGTTCCGCCCTTCAGCTGCTCTGGCGCACTTGTCCGCCAGGCTGAAGAGCTCCGAGACGTCGCGGACCTCTCTGGTCACGAGCTTCTCAAGCATTTTCTCATCCCGGACACCCTGTCGAAACGCCACCACCACTGAGGCACTTTGGATATGCGGGATGGTGTTGCGTACCTGAGAGACCCGCTGGATGAAAGAACGCAGCGACTCCCCAGGTTGTTGCTTGATGGCGTGGAGGTCAAGCTCCGTGCCGGGACGGGTGTAGGAGCTGCCGAAGTTGGCGACGAACTGCCGGCAGAGCTCACCCCAGAGGTTATGGACCCCTGAGGTAGATTCATGAGCCAATACCGAGCTGGGCCGGTCAAGGCGACGGGGAAGTAGTTGGCCATGACAGCCTCGTCCCCTCCTGCAGCAAGTACGGCGGTGGAGTAGCTCTGGAGGAACTCCGTTGGGTTGACGCTACCGTCGTACTTCTCGGGCAGATGCGGGCGAAACTTGCGTGGCCACCTTGCGAAGCGAAGGTGGGGTGCAAGGGCCGCACATCCTGCACCTGCTGCTGCAGGTACTGGCGCTGCGAACGTTTGGTTCGCACCTGGCACCGCGTATCCCGGCATGGGCAAGGCTGCACCATAGGCCGGGGCCGCTACTTGCGGCGCATATAGCTGTGGCATATGCTGCGCAGCATATGCCTGAGGCAGGGCTCGCGTGGCGAAGGCCTGCCCTTCTGGTTTTGTGGAGGCCGACGACATGCTGTCGCCTGCCTCATGGCTGCGACGCCTCTCTCCGCGTCGCTCGAGGTACACCCGGGCGTCCTGGCCCAAGTGGCACCGTTCCAGTTTCCTTCGCAGGTCCGTCGACAGGAGCCTGGAGGAGCTGGAATCCGCCGTCAGCCCGTCAACCGTGGGTGTGCGCGTCAGCAGCACAGCCGATTGTCCTGGGCGCCGTCCTCGCCGAAACAGAGGGTTCGCGCCGGCGACGACGAGGCGGTCCACCTCACGGACCCATTGCTGGGTCGCTGAATGGGGCGCATCCCCCGCAGGTGGGTTGCGCAGCAGCGCACTTGCTGCAGCTAGCGCACCTCCATGGTGTATGCTCAGCGCTGCAGAAGATCTCACACTGGTCTGGGCCTGCATAGCCGGAGTCGGTGTTGCCGGAGTCGGCTGCTGGCTGCCAGCTTGTGCCGACACACTCCGTCCTGAGTGTGTCGACATGTACTCCCCAGTGGTCACGGTTCGCCGTGAACGCGGAGGGGGAGAGTTTGCCGCTGAAGGAAGCTTGGTTATCTTCGTCGGCGGAAACTCGTCACGCTAGGAGAAAAGCCCCCTTCCTGGCGCGCCAAATGTCGAAGTGTGCGGTCGACACTTCCCCCGGGCCTGCACTGGGCAGCCCGCGGAGGTTCTTTTTTCGGAGGGGATAGTTCCTAGCGGAGAGCTTGCGCGGATGGAACGAGTTAGTAAGATCTTGACACGGCGAGTTTTACGTGGTTCAGGCCGCCGGAGCGTAAAACCCTACGTCCACGGCGAGCTATGGAGCTCGCTGTATTGCTTGCTGCTCAGGGCCGGAGGCCTGAGCTTGGGGGTGAGTTACAGCTTGAGAGTGTATGGCTAGCGTATGAGTTGCAAAATGCGAACCCTCGCTATCGACGCCTACCCGAGCATTTTATAGTCCAAGACTCGGGCGGCTTACAAGGGGAGCCGGCACCCGACAGGTGGTCCCGGGAAGATTGTCTATTATCTACCGTATCTGCAGTTATGCCGGTAGTTGTCTCTGGCCGAAGGCTTCTGAGTCTTCATCTTGCCGCCCTGCCCATGCCGCATGCCAGTCGTAGCGGTTGATGACTGCACAGGCGGCATGGGTTGTCTTGTCGCGGTGTTTATTGGCTGACAGGTTCTGACACAGCGCGCCAGTCTGTGATGCGACTGGGCGCAACGGCACCTGACAGACGCGTGCTCCGCGTTTCCGCGTCTTGGGAAGACGCGGGCCTTGAATACCTTGTACGGGCAAGGTATGGGGCGTATTTACGCCCGCTGCCTATCACTCAGGGCAGGCAGCGTCACTCTGCTGCCACGTGGCGGGCCCGGAGCCCTTCTCAGAGAAGAGAAGGGTCAGTCCCGCGGGGCACGTGGCGTCTTCGGACCTCTCTCCCGCGGAGGGGGAGGTCCGGCTTCTGCTGGCCACGTGGCGGGCCCGGAGCTCTCCTCTGAGGAGAGGGAGGTCCGGCCCCGCTGGACACACGGCGCCTTTGGACCTCTCTCCCGCGGAGGTGGAGGTCTGGCTTCTGTATGCCACGTGGCAGGCCCGGAGCTCTCCTCTGAGGAGAGGGAGGTCCGGCCCCGCCGGACGCGTGGCGCCTTCGGAGCTCTCCCTGCGGAGAAGGGCGAGTTCCTTAGGCATTTTACCCTGTGCGCGGGGGTACCCCATATCTCAGGTACCGACAGCAGCGGGCGTAAAGATGCCCCATACCTTGCCCGTACAAGGTATTCAAGGCCCGCGTCTTCCCAAGACGCGGAGACGCGGAGCACGCTTCTGTCAGGTGCCGTTGCGCCCAGTCGCATCATAGAGTGGCGCGCGGTGTCAGAACCTGCCAGCCAATAAACACCGCGACAAGACATCCCATGCCGCCTGCGCCGTCATCAACCACTACGACTAGCATGCGGCATGGGAAGGACGGCAAGATGAAGACTCGGAAGCCTTCGCCAGAGACAACTACCGGCATAACTGCAGATACGGTAGATAATAGACAATCTTCCCGGGACCACCTGTCGGGTCACGGCTCCCCTTGTAAGCCTCCCGAGTCTTGGACTATAAAAGGCTTGGGTAGGCGTCGATAGCAAGGGTTCGCACTTTGCAACTCATACGCTATCCATACACTCTCAAGCTGTAACTCACCCCCAAGCTCAGGCCTCCGGTCCTGAGCAGCAAGCAATACAGCGAGCTCCATAGCTCGCCGTGGACGTAGGGTTTTACGCTCCGGCGGCCTGAACCACGTAAAACTCGCCGTGTCAAGCTCTTACTAACTCGTCCATCTGCACAAGCTCTCCGCTAGAGACTAGCCCCACCGAAAAAAGAACCTCCGCTTGCTGCCCAGTGCAGGCCCGGGGGAAGTGTCGACTGAACACTTCGACAGAGGCTGGTGTAGTCGATGCGCTTCCGGAGCTTCTCGCCGGCCTTCGGGACGACAACATGGTTCCCCAAGCACCAGGGGTGGCGGACTTTCCGTCCTGTCGGACTGGCTGGACGTCAGGAAAGACCTTTAAATAGTGCTCAATCACCTCCCTAGGGATCTCTGGCCTCCGCAACAGCTGTCATGCAGCACATCGACATCGTGCCGGAGGGGGGCAACGAGCGCGCCTTCCTATTTGCTATCCAGGCCCCTGGCTACCCGGGTGGTCTGGGTGGCATCGGCGCTGATTCGGACGAGCCTTGTGGGGACGTCGTCCTCGTCGAGGGGTTGCACGCGGGGTGCTGTGGTAGAGGCACGGTGGCGTGCACTTGGGTGGAGCTGGTTTGGTTCTGCACTGCCTAGGGCTGGCGCTCTAGTTGCTGTAAGCGCCTGAAGCTTTTCCAAGGCTAACACTGTGGCAGCACGGTCTCCACAAACCTTGAGGACGCCTGTTGGTGTAGGCATCTTCAAGACATGGTAGCCGTAGTGGGCTACTGCCATGAATCGGTACAGGGCTGGCCTGCCCATTAAGGCGTTGAAGGGGAGGTCAATCTCGGCCACATCGAACAGAATGTACTCTGTCCGGTAGCTGTCTGGTGCCCCAAAGGTCACCGGGAGGCTGATGTGGCTGTAGGGAACGACCTGTCCCGGCCCTACCCCTGAGAACGGGCTCGATGGGGCGAGCTTGGCCATCGGGATCTGCAGCTTCTGGAAGGCTGCGCGACTGATGAGGTTCAGTCCAGCCCCGCCATCCACCAAAACGTGGTACATCTTCACGTTGGCGATGGTGGGGGCCACCACGAGCGGTAGTTGGCCGGCCCCAGCCATGTTCCTGGGGCAGTCGGTGTCATCGAAGCTGATGGGGGTTCCCATCCACCTGAGGTGCGTGCTGCACCTGGGAGGGGAGCCACCGACGCTACCGCTCGGCGCAAGGCCTTAGCCGCGCTTCGGGACGGGGGGTCAGCGGACCCGCCGAAGATGACATAGAGCATCTTCCGGTGCTCGTCATCACTGGAGCTGGAGCTCCCATGATTGCGCACTGCCTTTACGGCGCGCTGAAGCTCCTGGAACTCCACCTGGCGGTCGACGCCGTCTAGGGCTTCGACCTTCTGCTTGCCCTCCCTTTGACTGTAGGGTGGGGCATCAGTTAGGGGCTGCTTCCCTTTCCGGAAGCGCTATGTGAGCTTCTGGATTTCCTGGCATTCGGCAGCGGTATGATAACTGGTGCCATGCATAGGGCATAATTCATCCTGGCCCCCGTCTGCTTGCAGCGTATATGGTTGTGGCATATGCTGAGCGGCGTGTTCCTTAGGCAGGACTTGCATGGCGAGGATCTGCCCTCTAGGTTGTGTCGATGCTGACGACATGCTGTCGCCAGCCTCATGGTTGTGACGCCTTTCTCGACGTCGCTCGAGGTACACCCGGGCATCCTGGCCCAAGTGGCACCGTTCCAGCTCCCTTCTCAGGTCCGTCGACGGGAGCCTGGAGGAGCTGGAATCCGCCGTTTGCCCGTCAACCGTGGGCGTGCGCGTCAGCGACACTGCCGGTTGACTGGAGCGTCGTCCCTGCCGAAGTCGAGGGTTCGCGGCGGCGATGACGAGATGGTCTACCTCGCGAATCCACTGCTGGGTCGCTGCCTGAGGCGCGTCCCCAGCAGGCGGATTGTGCAGTAGCGCTCTTGCTGCGGCTAGCGCACCCCCACTGGGTACGCCTAGCGCTACTGAAGACCTGATGCTGGTCGGAGCCTGCATTTCCGGGGTCGGCGCTGCCAGAGCCGGTTGCTGGCTCCCAGCTTGTTTCGACACACTCCATCCTGAGCGTGTCGACATGTACCCCCCCCCATGGTCGCGGTTCGCCGTGAATGCGGAGGGGGAGAGTTTGCCGCTGAGGGAAGCTTGGTCATCTTCGTCGGCGAAAACTCGTCGCGCAAGGGGAAAAGCCCCCTACCTGGCGCGCCAAATGTCGAAGTGTTCGGTCGACACTTCCCCCGGGCCTGCACTGGGCAGCCCGCGGAGGTTCTTTTTTCGGTGGGGCTAGACCCTTGCGGAGAGCTTGAGTGGATGGACGAGTTAGTAAGAGCTTGACACCGTGAGGTTTACGTGGTTCAGGCCGCCGGAGCGTAAAACCCTACGTCCACGGCGAGCTATGGAGCTCGTTGTATTGCTTGCTGCTCAGGGCCTGAGTCCTGAGCTTGAGGGTGAGTTACAGCTTGGGTGTGAATGGCTAGCGTATGAGTTGCAGAGGTGCGAACCCTTGCTATCGTTGCCTACCCGAGCCTTTTATATTCCAAGACTCGGGTGGCTTACAAGGGGGCCCGAGACTCGACAGGTGGTCCCGAGGAGATTGACTGTTGTCTACCGTATCTGCAGTTATGCCGGTAGTTGTCTCTGGCGAAGGCTTCCGAGTCTCCGTCTTGCCGCCCTGCCCATGCCGCATGCTAGTCGTAGTGGTTGATGATGGCGCAGGCGGCATGGGATGTCTTGTCGCGGTGTTTATTGGCTGGCAGGTTCTGACACCGCGCGCCAGTCTGTGATGCAACTGGGCGCAACGGCACCTGACAGAGGCGTGCTCCGCGTCTCCGCGTCTTGGGAAGACGCGGGCCTTGAATACCTTCTACGGTCAAGGTATGGGGCGTCTTTATGCCCGCTGCCTATCACTCGGGGGCAGGCAGCGCCGTTCCGCTGGCCACGTGGCGGGCTCGGAGCCCTTCTCAGAGGAGAGGAGGGTCCGGCCCCGCGGGGCACGTGGAGCATTCGGACCTCTCCCCGCAGAGGGGGAGGTTTGGCTTCTGTCGGCCACGTGGCGGGTCCGGAGCTCTCTCCCGCGGAGGGGGAGGTCCGGCCTCTGTATGCCACGTGGTGGGCCCAGAGCTCTCCTCTGAGGAGAGGGAGGTCCGGCCCCGCCGGACGCGTGGCGCCTTCGGAGCTCTCCCTGCGGAGAAGGGCGAGTTCCTTAGGCATTTTCCCCTGTGCGCGGGGGTACCCCATATCGCAGGTACCGACAACCTCCTTTTTTATTTTTTTTGAGTCTATAGCCCAGCTCGTGGAGCCTTGTATGAACAGACTCCTGTTTCCTTCTGTGCCTGCATGTCCTAGTCTTCTTCCTGGTTTTTCCTGGCTGAGTCCTTAGCTCAGCAAGGTACTCGGAGGCCTTGACCAATCTCGAAGCTCTGCATAGACACCTTCTCCGGGTCCTTACTGTATATTACGGGCCCCAGAGGTCTCCCGGACCCGCCTCATGAGAATGGGGGGGTCCGGGCCCGTTGGCCACGTGGCGGGCCCGGAGCTCCCCTCGGACCTCTCCCCGCGGGGGGGGGGGTGGAGGTCCGGCTTCTGTAGGCCACGTGGCGGGCCCGGAGCTTACCCCTCAAGGAGGTGGATGGTCCGGCCCCGCTTGGACACCTGGGACCTTCGGGCCTCGCCCCTGTGGAAGCGGTGAGGTATAGGTTCTTTGATCTTACCTTGGGGTTTCGGTCTTGCGCGATCCTGTAGCGGCCCCCTGGTAGGTGCGTTCTATTGGATGGATGTGCCTACCATACTCCTGCGGGGAGCTGAGGCCGAGACGTCCTGCACACAAGTAAGGGAAACATAATTCTCCTTGGGGGCTCCCCCTCCTCTATCTCAGTCTTATTTGGCTTACGGTCCCCGTCCACTTATACGGTGCTTGGAGACTACCGTGCGCGAAGTGCCGGGGGCTCGGGACCCCCTGGCTATCGGCCGGTACCTCCAACGCAACCGCCTTTGGTAGGGCAGAAAATGCCGACTAAAGGTGAGAATGAGAAGAGGGAGCTGAGTGCATGGTGAGCATGCGCTAGTAGTGCAGTCATAAAAATTTAATAAGTAAATTAAATGAACACCAAAGAAGAGCAACGTAGGACAGGTTTCTTTTCATATAAATTTCCATAGGAGGAAGGCAGGCTAAGTATGGAGGCCACGACCCGCCTCAAGGGAAGAAAGACTCTACGCGCTTGGGGTCGGAACCAGGCGAAGCTGAACGTAGTCCTGGACCGTCCCCTGAGGCTTAGCTGCTCCGAGCACTGTTCCTGGACTTTATGGAATTTATTATAAAAAGAAGAGTCTGTCCTATTGTTGCTCTAGGAGTAGAACATACGGAGGTGGTCTGTGTTCCGAGGGTTCGGGAGCGGGTCCCCACCCTTGGTTCTGGGGAATGGTCCCAGGTCCCAAGATGTCCAGCCCCCGTACGGCAAATGACCATGTGGGCGGGATCATCTGTACCGTCCAAGCCGGTGTATGGATCTGCTTGGCGTGGAACAGGCACGCCTTGCAGTTCTCGACCAGCTTGACGACATCCTGGAGTATTGTCGGCCAGTAGAAGCCATGCCGGAAGGCTTTACCGACAAGCGTGCGTGAGGAAGAGTGACTCCCACATTCGCCTCCATGGATCTCAGCGAGCAAGTCGCAGCCTTCCCCCTGGGTTATGCACCGCAATAGGACGCGGTTGGCGCCACGTCGGTAGAGATCCCCTTCTACCATCACGTGTCTCTTAGCCATACGCACGATCCGTTCAGCGGATACACGTTCATCAGGGAGGATATTGTCTTTCAAGTAGTCCCGGATCTCCGTGATCCATGCATCGGGTCTGACTTGAGCGTCTGGATCTTGAGCGCTGGGTTGCACGGAGTCCCCAGTGACGCTTACGATCCTTGGCGGCGTCCATGGCTGCCGGGACCGCCAGCTTCGAGGTGCTGGTCTAGCCCCCTTCGCCCGGCTCAGCGGGCCGGGCTGTGGGCCGCGGCAACGTCCTCTCGAAGCCTCCTTTGGGCACAGCTGCTCTGGTGGGGGTCTTCGTTGAGAGGTCGTCAGCTGCAGCCTTGCCAGCGCGCGGTATGTGGCGCAAGTCCAAGGCGAGGAAGTCTTTCTCCACCATCTGCACATAAAGCAGATGCGCGGCTAGCTGTGGGTCACTGCAGGAGCATTCACCCTTAACTTGCTTGATAACTAGCTGGGAGTCGCCCTGTGCCAACAACTGGCGAGCGCCTCGAGACAGGGCTGTCTTTAGGCCAAGGATGAGTGCTTCATACTCTGCCATGTTGTTGGTTGCCTTGGAATTGAGACGCACCATATACCCAGACTGCTCCCCCGATGGCATGAGGAGCAGTACGCCAGCACCGGCCCCCTGCTTTCGCAAGGAGCCGTCGAAGAAGAGCATCCAGTAAGGCCCGGTGAAGGCCAGAGCTCGGGGTCCTGGTTCACCGTCTTCATGGCCCCCTGGGTCAGCCTGCGTTGGCGTCCACTTCAGCCACGAAGTCAGCTAGTGCTTGGCTGTTGACTGCGTGACGAGGAAGGAAGCCTAGCTAAAACTCCAGTAGCTCCGCTGCCCAGTTGGCAGCATCGTCCGTCGCGTGGGGGCTGTGGAAGATAGCCTTCACCGGGTAGGAGGTGACCACTGAGGCCCGGTGTGCTTGGCAGCAGTGTCGGAGATTCCTGGATGCCACGAGCACTGCATACAGCAGCTTATGTACCTCCAGGTACCTTGTCTTGGCGTCATGGAGGACCTCGCTGATGAAGTAGACAGAACCTCCCGCGGGCCCGGGGAGGCCGCCGGGATCTGATACTCGGAGGCCACCAGGCTGTCTTGGACCTCCGGGAGGTCCCGCTGATTTCCCGTGAGCTCCGGGGGGTCCTGTTGGACATCCGGGAGGTTCTGTTGGACCTCCAGGGGGTCCCGTTGCACCTCCGGGAGGTCCTGCTGGTCCTCCGGGAGGTTGTGTCGGGGGTCCGGGGTCCGTTTTAGACCTCCGGGGGGTTGCCTCGGAGACCCGGGGGGTCGTCTCGGACCTCCGGGGTTTCCTTGGCGCCTGTTTCCCGATACCGGAGCAGGTTGCGGTGATGAGGGGTCCAGCCGCTCTGCGGTGAGGACCATACTCACCACTGCAGCTGTCGCCACGATATAGAGCAACAGATGCTCTTCGGGCTCGGGGGCTACCATTACGGGTAGGGTCATCAGGAGCTGCTTCAGCTCCTGGGGAGCTTCCTCCGCTTCGTCGGTCCAAGCGAATGGGCGGGATTTGTGTAGGAGCTTAGAGAAGGGGAGCGTTCGCTTTGCTAACCTCGGTATAAACCGACTCAGCGCAGCTAGGCATCCCGTGAGTTTCTGGACTTCTTTGATGCAGGCGGGGGGCTGCCTCGAGCCGATGGCTTTGATCTTCTCTGGGTTAGCCTCAGTTCCTCGGTGTGAGGCCAGGAATTCTAAGGGTTTTCCAGAGGATACACCGAACTCACACTTGTCGGAAAGACGAAGACTAAGGCCAGGTTATCTAGCAGGGATGAACTCTGCCTGACCTTAACAACAATGTCATCGACATACACCTCAACTGAGTCTCTCATTAGCTCTCCGAAGGTCTTGTGCATTGCACGTACGAAGGTAGGGAGAGCATCCCTTAGGCCATAAGGCATAGAGGCATAACAGTACAGACCAACTACTGTGATGAAGGAGGTGTGCTCTTCATCTTCTCTAGACATAGGGATCTAGTGGAAACCCGAGTAAGCATCTAGGGAGCACAGCATATCGCAGCCTGACGTCGAGTCTACTATTTGATCTATTATAGGGAGAGGAAATAGATCTTTGGGACATGCCTTATTGAGACTGGTGTAGTCGATGCACATCCGGAGCTTCCCGCCGGAATTTGGGACAACAACAGGGTTCGCCAAGCACCGGGGGTGGAGGACTTTCCGTATGAAGCCAGCGTCCAGAAGCTTCTTGATTTCTTCGCGGATGAGGCTTTACTGCTTGGTGGACTGCTTGAGGGGCTTCTGTCGGACTGGCCGGGCGTCGGGGAAGACCTTTAAGTAGTGCCCAATCACCTCCCTATGGATCTCTGGCATCTGCGACAGCTGCCATGCAAACACATCGACATTGTGCCGGAGGGAGGTAACGAGCGCACCTTCCTACTTGCTATCCAGGCCTCCGGCTACCCGGGTGGTCTGGGTGGCATCGGCGCTGATTCGGACGAGCCTCAAGGGGACGTCGTCCTCGTCGAGGGGTTGCACATGGGGTGCTGTGGTAGAGGCACGGTGGCGTGCACTCGGGTGGAGCCGGTTTGGTTCTGCACTGCCTGAGGTTGGTGCTCTAGCTGTTGTAAGCGCTTGGAACTTTTCCAAGGCTAACACTGTGGCAGTACGGTCTCCACGAACCTTGAGGACGCCTGTTGGTGTAGGCATCTTCAAGACAAGGTAGCCGTAGTGGGCTACTGCCATGAATCGGTACAGGGCAGGCCTGCCAATTATGGGGTTGAAGGGGAGGTCGATCTCGGCCACGTCGAACAGAATGTATTCTGTCCGATAGCTGTCCTGTGCCCCAAAGGTCACCGGGAGGCTGATGTGGCTGTAGGGAACGACCTGTCCCGGCCCTACCCCTGAGAACGGGCTCGATGGGGTGAGCTTGGCCATCGGGATCTGCAGCTTCTGGAAAGCTGCGCGACTGATGAGGTTCAGTCCAGCCCCGCCATCCACCAAAACGTGGTACATCCTCACGTTGGCGATGGTGGGGGCCACCAACAGCGGTAGTTGGCCGGCCTCAGCCATGTTCCTGGGGCAGTCGGTGGCATCGAAGCTGACGGGGGTTCCCATCCACCTGAGGTGCGGTGCTGCACTCGGGAGGGGAGCCACCGACGCTACCGCTCGGCGCAAGGCCTTAGCCGCGCTTCGGGACGAGGGGTCAGCGGACCCACCATAGATGACGTAGAGCATCTTCCAGTGCTCGTCATCACTGGAGCTGGAGCTCTCATGATTGCGCACCGCCTTCACGGCGCGCTGAAGCTCCTGGAACTCCACCTGGTGGTCGACGTCATCTGGGGCGTCGACCTTCTGCTTGCCCTCCCTTTGACGGTAGGATGGGGCATCAGTTAGAAGCTGCTTCCCTTTCCTGAAGCGCTCCACGAGCTTCTGGATTTCCCGGCACTCGGCAGCAGTGTGGTAACTGGTGCCGTGCACGGGGCATAGCTCGCCCTGGCCTCCGTCTGGAGCCGGTGATTGTCGCTGTCGAAGTGTTCGGTCGACACTTCCCCCGGGCCTGCACTGGGCAGCCCGCGGAGGTTCTTTTTTGGTGGGGCTAGTCCCTTGTGGAGAGCTTGCGCGGATGGACGAGTTAGTAAGAGCTTGACACGGTGAGTTTTACGTGGTTCAGGCTGCCGGAGCGTAAAACCCTACATCCACGGCGAGGTATGGAGCTCGCTGAATTGCTTGCTGCTCGGGACCGGAGTCCTGAGCTTGGGGGTGAGTTACAGCTTGGGTGTTAATGGCTAGCGTATGAGTTGCAGAGGTGCGAACCCTTGCTATCGTCGCCTACCCGAGCCTTTTATAGTCCAAGACTCGGGTGGCTTACAAGGGGGCCCGGGACCTGACAGGTGGTCCCGGGGAGATTGACTGTTATCTACCGTATCTGCAGTTATGCCGGTAGTTGTCTTTGGCGAAGGCTTCCGAGTCTCCGTCTTGCCGCCCTGCCCATGCCGCACGCTAGTCGTAGTAGTTGATGACGACGCAGGCGGCATGGGATGTCTTGTCACGGTGTTTATTGGCTGGCAGGTTCTGACACCGCGCGCCAGTCTGTGATGCGACTGGGCGCAACGGCACCTGACAGAGGCGTGCTCCGTGTCTCCGTGTCTTGGGAAGACGCGGGCCTTGAATACCTTGTACGGGCAAGGTATGGGGCGTCTTTACGCCCGCTGCCTATCGCTCGGGGGCAGGCAGCGCCGTTCTGCTGGCCATGTGGCGGGCCCGGAGCCCTTCTCTGAGGAGAGGGAGGTCCGGCCCCGCCGGGTACGTGGCACCTTCGGACCTCTCTCCCGCGGAGGGGGAGGTCCGGCCTCTGTATGCCACGTGGCGGGCCCGGAGCTCTCCTCTGAGGAGAGGGAGGTCCGGCCCCGCCGGACGCGTGGCGCCTTCGGAGCTCTCCCTGCGGAGAAGGGTGAGTTCCTTAGGCATTTTCCCCTGTGCGCGGGGGTACCCCATATCGCAGGTACCGACAGTGGCCCCTGGGCCCATGTCGGGGGAGATAGTGAGCCCGAGGTGGGACCTCCGTCTCTTCTGATCTGCGCACATTCTCTAAGTCTCGCATCGACCGCAGCCGGAGCGTGAACGGCCGCGGGATTGTGGGAGCGTGCGCCCACTTGATGGTTGCTTTTACTGCGGCGGTTCCCAAGGCTGCCACTTCTGCACGCTACGGTGCTTTCTTCCGGAACCGCCGAAGCGCCTTGCCGGTTTGTCTTCTGGGGCGACTGACTCCTCGACCCACCGCTTCAGTTGGGCGGCTTAGGTCCACCTGTCATCGGCGCCCAGTCCAGGAGCCAACGCGGTCACCGGTGCGATGTTCTCGAAGGTTTCCGAGTCACCTCGAATCATCCCTGGAAAGTTTTAAAAGGGGATCTCACCCGCATCGCGGCTTCCCTTCGCCTTTCCTAGCACTCGTATTTCCCTTGAACTCTTGCGCCCCGGCTTTCCTGCCCTTGTGCCCTCTTTCGCCATGGCTTCCAACTTGCTCCCGACGCGCCTCGTTCGTTCTTCCGAGCTTGGGCCAGTGCGCAGGCTGCTGGGCTGGCGCTCAGAAGAACAGAAACACCGGTTTCGCCGAGGATCTCTCCCCCTGATCCTGGAAAAGGGAGAGATGGTTTTCTTCACAGCTTATGCTCTGGCGGGGTTCGTTCCGCCAATTTCTTCCTTCTTTGTCACCCTGCTGGAGACATATGGCCTCCAGCTCCACCATCTTTCCCCCAACTCTTTCGCAATGGCTGCTGTTTTTATCCACTTCTGCGAGATGTTCGTGGGGGTGCATGCTTCCGTGACGCTCTTCCGCTACTTCTTTGTGTTGCGGACGACTGGGCGCAGCTCGAAGACTCAGATGGGGGCATACTACTTTCAGTATCGCTGCAAGGACCCCAAGGTCTCTGGATACCTTCTGCCCTTCAGCGCATCAAGGTGGGAAAACTGGAGGGAGAGCTGGGTGGTAGTGCAGACCGACGAGCACGATCTCCTACAACTCTCAACCGCCAGCCCAACCACCGATCATCGCTTCTGGGAGGAGAACCCTGAGCTGGAGCAGGAGTACTCCCCGGTCTTGGAGCGGATCCGGTTCCTGGCCAATGAGGGGCTGACGTCTCTGATGGTGCTGATGGACTTTATGTCGCGCCGTATTGCACCCTTGCAGCAGCATAGTCGCCCAGCGTGGCACTACACCGGCGAGCAGAACTGTACCAGGCTGGAGAGGGCCCCCGGCTCTGACCCTTCCGACGAGGAGCTGAACGAGATGGTGGGCAAGGTGAGCGGTGACTACATCCACAGTGGCGACCCCGCCCTTCCTCCCTGTGCCACCCCCCTCTTCTTGGAGCCACAGAGGAGGTCAGAGCTCCTGCGGAAGATGCCTGTCGGTACCTGAGATATGGGGTACCCCCGCGCACAGGGGAAAATACCTAAGGAACTCGCCCTTCTCTGCAGGGAGAGCTCCGAAGGCGCCACGCGTCCGGCGGGGCCGGACCTCCCTCTCCTCAGAGGAGAGCTCCGGGCCCGCCACGTGGCATACAGAAGCCGGACCTCCCCCTCCGTGGGAGAGAGGTCCGAAGGCGCCACGCGTCCAGCAGGGCCGGACCTCCCTCTCCTCAGAGGAGAGCTCCGGGCCCGCCATGTGGGTGACAGAAGGCGGAGAGTCTTGGCGAGCCGCTCCAACTCAGCGGCCTTGAAGTCGGCGGTCAGCTCCCGGTCCAAGACCGCCCGGCGATCACGGGAGAGCTGTTCCTCCCTCAAGTCAAGGTCTGCTTTCAGGATCTCCAGCTCCTCCATCCGAGCTCGAAGGTCATCCTCGCCCGCAGCAAGCTGCGCGGCGACCCTCACCGCCTCAGCTGCCATGGAACGCTCCCGTTCCTCAACGGCGAGTTCACGGCGCTCCAACCGCTGCCGTATCTCCACGGCAGCAGAGAGGCTCTTTTCGGCCCGGGCGTGTGCCTCCAGGGCCTCCCTGTTGATCTGCCACGATTGGGTGTCCATGCGGTCGACAGCCCGCTTCATCCGGTCGACGAGCGCTTCCCTGAAGTCGAGCAACTCCTGCCTGGAGTCGAGCTCACTCTTAACCTTCGCGGTCCTCTCCCGCAAAAGGTTCCCCCAGATGAGGAGGCGGTCCCGTTCAACCGTATACTCCTCCCGCTCGCGCCCTAGTGCAGCCAAGACCTGCCGGACGCTCGACTCGGAAAGCACGAAGGCGTCAGCCAGAAGCAATGGAGCAACAGAGGCTGGGGCAGTCCCCCCGACCTCCTCCATTACCTCGTCCTCAGGAAGAGCCGACGCACCAGCATCCGAGACGAGACGCCGATCAGGAGAAGCTGGCTCCGCGGCTCTGGCAGCTATGCCAGCCGGGCTCTTTTCAGCTTCTGGCTCCTTGACCTGAGGAGAGGGACGAGCCGGGGAAGGCGGTGCTGGAGAAGAGGCCAGGCCGCCTAGTGCAGGATCAACCTGCGCTGGCTCGGGGGCCGCGGTGGCCGTCTTGGCAGGAAGGACGACGCCGCCGCGGAATCCGGGCACACCGGAACATGAGAAGTTTGCGCTGGCCTGGGGGCCGCGGCAGTTGCCCCTGGCTACGAGCGCAGCGGCACAGATTCCCCGCAAGAAGGGGAAGGCCGGGAAGCGCGGACACTCCAGCGGGCTCTGAACCCCGACTTCCGAGCCGGGGTAGGACATCCAGAGCCCGCTACCGTCGCCGACGGCCGCTCCGCAGTCGCTTGGACTGGCGGAACAGGGGACGCCCCAGAGGCTTCTCCCAGCGCATCAACCCGGGGCCTCTTCGAGTCGCCACCGGAGGGAGTGTCAGGCACCCCAGAATCCCGACTTGGCACCGACGCCGTTGCTGGAGGAGATCGAGCACGTTTCTTCTCTGGCAGCGGGTTGGAAGCCATGGCAAGGGAGAACTCAAAGGCAAAAGAGCAAAAGCACAAGAGTCCGAGAAGAAACGCTGAGAAATGCGAAGGGAAGCTGCAATGTGGGTAAGACCCCCTCTAAAATGCTTCCCGGTGCAATTCCAAGTGATTCGGAACTTTTCGAATATCCCGCACCAGCAACCGCTTCGGTTCCTAGACCGAATGCCGATGACGGGTGGGCCCAAGCCGCCTAACTGAAGTGGTGGGGTCAAGGAGTCAGTCTCCTAAGAAGATGAGCCGGCAAGGCACTTCGGCGGTTCCCGAAGAAAGCGCCGCAACGTGCAGAAGTGGCAGTCTTGGGAACCGCCGCAGTAAAAGCAACCATCAAGTGAGCGCATGCTCCCACGGTCCCGTGGCTGTTCGTGCTCCGGCAGCGGTCAATTCGGGACTTAGAGAAAGTGCGCGGACCGGAAGAGACGGAGGTCCCACCTCGGGCTCGCTATCTCCCCTGAGATGGGCCCGGGGGCCACTGTCGGTACCTGAGATATGGGGTACCCCCGCGCACAGGGTAAAATGCCTAAGGAACTCGCCCTTCTCCGCAGGGAGAGCTCCGAAGGCGCCACGCATCCGGCGGGGCCGGACCTCCCTCTCCTCAGAGGAGAGCTCCGGGCCCGCCACGTGGCATACAGAAGCCGGACCTCCCCCTCCGCGGGAGAGAGGTCCGAAGGTGCCGCGTGTCCAGCAGGGCCGGACCTCTCACTCCTTAGAGGAGAGCTCCGGGCCTGCCACATGGCCAGCAGAAGCCGGACCTCCCCCTCCGCGGGAGAGAGGTCCGAAGGCTCCACGTGCCCCGCAGGACTGACCCATCTCTTCTCTGAGAAGGGCTCCAGGCCCGCCACGTGGCAGCAGAGCAACGCTGCCTGCCCCGAGCGTTAGGCAGCGGGCATAAATACGCCCCATACCTTGCCCGTACAAGGTATTCAAGACCCGCGTCTTCCCAAGATGCGAAAACGCGGAGCACGCATCTGTCAGGTGCCGTTGCGCCCAGTCGCATCACAGACTGGCGCGCGGTGTCAGAACCTGTCAGCCAATAAACACCGTGACAAGACAACCCATGCCGCCTGCGCCGTCATCAACCACTACGACTGGCATGCGGCATGGGCAGGGCGGCAAGATGAAGACTCAGAAGCCTTCGACCAGAGACAACTACCGGCATAACTGCAGATACGGTAGATAATAGACAATCTTCCCGGGACCACCTGTCGGGTCCCGGCTCCCCTTGTAAGCCGCCCGAGTCTTGGACTATAAAAGGCTCGGGTAGGCAAGGGTTCGAAGTGTTCAGTCGACACTTCCCCCGGGCCTGCACTGGGCAGCCCGCGGAGGTTCTTTTTTCGGTGGGGCTAGTCTCTAGCTGAGAGCTAGCGCAGATGGACGAGTTAGTAAGAGCTTGACACGGCGAGTTTTACGTGGTTCAGGCCGCCGGAGCGTAAAACCCTATGTCCACGGCGAGCTATGGAGCTCGCTGTATTGCTTGCTACTCAGGACCGGAGGCCTGAGCTTGGCGGTGAGTTACAGCTTGAGAGTGTATGGCTAGCATATGAGTTGCAAAGTGCGAACCCTTTCTATCGACGCCTACCCGAGCCTTTTATAGTCCAAGACTCGGGCGGCTTACAAGGGGAGCCGGGACCCGACAGGTGGTCCCGGGAAGATTGTCTATTATCTACCGTATCTGCAGTTATGCCGGTAGTTGTCTCTGGCGAAGGCTTCCGAGTCTTCATCTTGCCGTCCTGCCCATGCCGCATGCTAGTCGTAGTGGTTGATGACGGCGCAGGCGGCATGGGATGTCTTGTCACGGTGTTTATTGGCTGGCAGGTTCTGACACCGCGAGCCAGTCTGTGATGCGACTGGGCGCAACGACACCTGACAGAAGCGTGCTCCGCGTCTCCGCGTCTTGGGAATACGCGGGCCTTGAATACCTTGTACGGGCAAGGTATGGGGCGTCTTTACGCCCGCTGCCTATCGATCGTGGCAGGCAGCGTCGTTCTGCTGCCACGTGGCGGGCCCGGATCCCTTCTCAGAGGAGAGAAGGGTCAGTCCCGCGGGCCACGTGGAGCCTCCGGACCTCTCCCCACGGAGGGAGAGGCTCGGCTTCTGTTGGCTACGTGGCGGGCCCGGAGCTCTCCTCTGAGGAGAGGGAGGTCCGGCCCCGCTGGACACGCGGCGCCTTCGGACCTCTCTCCCGCGGAGGGGGAGGTCCGGCTTCTGTATGCCATGTGGCGGGCCCGGAGCTCTCCTCTGAGGAGAGGGAGGTCCGGCCCCGCCGGAAGCGTGGCGCCTTCGGAGCTCTCCCTGCGGAGATGGGCGAGTTCCTTAGGCATTTTGCCCTGTGCGCGGGGGTACCCCATATCTCAGGTACCGACAGTGGCCCAAGGGCCCATCTCGGGGGAGATAGCGAGCCCGAGGTGGGACCTCCGTATCTTTCGATCCGCGCACTTTCTCTAAGTCCCGAATTGACCGCTGCCGGAGCACGAACGGCCGTGGGATCGTGGTTGCGTGCGCTCACTTGATGGTTGCTTTTACTGCGGCGGTTCCCAAGACTGCCACTTCTGCACGTTGCGGCGCTTTCTTCGGGAACCGCTGAAGTGCCTTGCCGGCTCATCTTCTCAGGAGACTGACTCCTTGACTGACACGACCCCACTGGTCCTGTCGGGCCAGGATCACGCTGAGGGGTGCTGCGTTGCACAGCACCGTATAACACACGTCAAAGGTACAAAGCGGAAGCGGAAATTTTATTACATAAACAAGTTTATGAACATGTTTACATCAAAATAAGTTCAGTCTACACTCGCGGGTGTAGACTAAGCATCAAGTGCACGTTCAGCCCTCGAACGTGTCCTCGCTAGCACACACGCACACTAACTCTGCGGCGTGCACGACTCCCACTCGACAGGGTTCCCCTCCTGGGATTCCGTCTCCTCTTCGGGAGTCCCTTCCTCATAGAACCCTGCAAAAGCTTCAAACACAAGCAGTGAGCACGAAGGCTCAGCAAGTCTGACCCGTCTCACCTAAACATGGAACTTCTACATGAGGGTAATGGGTTACATGAGGTAAAAATCAGTTGCAAGGACTCGCCTAATTAGTAGAACCTTACTTTCAAGTTTTAGCAGCAGGTTGTGGAGAACCTTACGCTAAGGCACATGAGAGAGCCACAATCAAACAAGAAACGCATTTCTCTCATGTACTTTGCCCAAAGTTGAAAAGAACTTTAGTTAGCTCTAAGCTACAGCATATCATTAACAATCAATGTCCAGCTTTCAATCAGCAACATTTTAACATGTGACTAGCCTGTTCTTTCTACGTCACAGTACAGTGAACAAGTGGTACTCACTGACCGCGAGGGACGGCGATTATAATCGATTTACACCTGCAGGGTTACCCGAACAACCCGTCACGTACGACCGTACTCGATGTTGCCTACAACAACCATCACGGACGCCGTACGCGACTACCTTTCACCCGTTAGCCAAATGTTGAACCGGTCCAATCGTCCCGAGCAAGAGGTCTCTGCACGCGCATCTAAGTGCCGCCAGCCGATTTACACCTCGAGCTCTCAACCTACCCTCTGAACGACCAGCTATGCCTCAACACCCAGCTACCCGAGTTACATCAGTTTCCCGGTTCCCATATAGCCGGTAGGTCTTCGGTACTGTTCTAGCTTGTTCAACAGGCCCGCACACGGCTCAGTCCTCAATCGACACAAGTGGAGCTACAGCACACAGGCCCCAAAGTCCTGCTGCCCTTAACCTCCGCTTGGTCTCATTTTCTTGCCATGTGTTTCATGTGCTATCACTACCCGAGTCGAGTGCCTCTAGCCTATGCTCGCGAGTAGTTCCAACTACTCGACTTGTACCGAATCCTACTCTATCTTAGCAATGCAGTGGCTAACGAGGTTTTCAATCCCAAACCCAACCCATGGTTTTCTTGCCTTGCTGTTCTTGGTCGTAGGCTAGCTGTTCCTCCGGAGTAACGAAGTCTAGGACTTCGGGTTCCTCCTCGACCTTAGCGACTACATGATATAAGAAACATATGTATCAATTTAAATGCATTTATATTAACTTTGAAGTTGTGAAGTCTATAACCCTTGCTAGACAGACCTAATGACTGTGAAACTTTTACTGTGGCTTGGTTACAACCTAAACAGAGATTTGGTCAAGTTTTAGTTGCAGCAAAGCTCATTTGAGCCCTCCACAATTAATTATGGCCTTGACCTTAATTAGAACTCTAGGAGTGTTCTAGGAATTTTCTTGAAGCAAACTATGACTTTCTGAAAACTAGATTTTCAGAGGGTCCTAATGGAGTTGGTGTCACTTAATTTGAAGGTTCCTAACTAAAGATATGAGCCAAACAATTTCAGAGAAAATTCTGAAAACGTTTCTGAACATTTTCTATTTTCTCTGGAACAGTTTCACTAATCACACCATTAGGTGGATTAAATGAGCTCAAATGGATCTGAAATTTTTATGGTAGTTCAAGGATATTTTGATGAACATCTCAGCTAAATTTCAGGATTTTCCTCCAAAGGATTCTCCAGTTAAAATTCCTAACAATTCACATTTTGAGGAATTAATTCTGGAGAAATAAGGAATTTCATGAAGTGAAACTTGATTTTCTGGAAAGTACTCAGAGAGCTGAATCCAGCAAAATTTGGTTCGCTCAATTTGGAGCTTTCTAGCCAAAGTTATGAGGATTTGAAGTTTGAAGGAAATCTGAAAATCGGGGAAAGTTTAAACTCGCGCGTGGGCCCAGGGGACACGCGTCGCACGCCTAGGCGATGGCACATCGCGGCCCACAAGGATTTTGCGCGCCAGCACACCCGATCCCGGCCGCAGCCGGATCCCGATTCAAAATATCTCCCGCTGACAGCTGGGGTCCACCCCCTTCTTCAACCTCGCGACACCCGTGCCCCGCCGCCGAGGGATCTCGCCGGAGAGCTCGCCGCCGGCCGCTGTACAGCTCCAAACTTCTCGATTCTGGCCGCCCCTGCCTACTTTTACTCGGGGAACAGGATTCTATGGTCAGCTGCTCATGACAATGACCGGAGCATGGTCGGCGACGAGCCGCCACCTCGGAACAACTTCGATCACGTCGGCTGACCCCCCTAGCACCTCAGCTACTTGGGAAATCGGTCGGGGAGCATCAGTGGACCTTAGAGAAGGTCGACATGAGCTCGAGGCAGCTCAGGGAAGGCCCTAAATAGGTCCTCACCGTGCGCCCGATGCCGCCCGTTCATTCCGCCATTAGTAGACCTCAAATTACGCGGGGCACAGAGGTTCTCCGGCCCAGAGTTGTGAAGGCAACTTGTGCGTTACCGTGTCTAGCTCGTGTGAGAGCGGCTTGAGGCCCTCTAATCCTTTCTAGAGCACGAATTAAACAGAATCGTACCCGAAGGTCGTTCTGCACACAGAAAGGGGAAAAGTGAAAATTCGCCGCCGGTGAGCAACCACTCGAGCTGTGGCTTGGGGATGAGCAGCACCGGTCACCCTCACGTCCATGGGTGCCTTGGCTCGGGCGTGACAACGCCCTGGTTGGGCTGTCCACGGGAGCCCGAGGTGCGGCAGTTCCAAGTCCCGAATTTGATCTTTCGGCACAGCCAATATCAATCGGTTTTAACCGAATTCTAGCAACGGGGAGGACGGAGGAAGGTTTCTAGTACCTTGCTGGGGCTCTGGAGTGGACGTAGGGAGCTGCGATCGGCGTTCTCCGATCAAGTCCGAGCTGCGGAAGTTTTCGGCCGGCGCTGAGTTCTTGCGGGGAAGAACGGCGGTGCCTCGGCCGAGGAGGGGGGCAGGCGCCTTAAAAAGGCTCTGCACCGCCTCACGCTCGCGCGTGGGCAAGCAGCTGCTGGCGCGGCGGCTGCCCTCGGTGGCGATCACCGCTGCGGCTCGGCGACCCGAGTGAAAAAGTCTCAGTCGGTTTGATCTGAGCAGTGGCTGACATGTGGGTCCCACCTCCAGTTTTAACCTCTGAAATTTACTCCTAATCACTGTTGTAAACAGTGAACCCCATACTACCCTTGGCAATTCAAATTATTCACCCAAGAGCCATTTGAATTGATCAAAGTTCAAATGAGGTTTGGTTTGAATGAATTTCAGCACAAGTTCAGTTTGAAATTCAAATAAAGTTTGAATTTCTCCCCCTTAGCTCATGTCAAGATCAACTCCAAATGGAGTGAAAATTGGTGTGTGAGCTCACAAAAATGTGCTGAGTAAGAATATGCCTTCGACTTTTAATTTCATGGGATAAAAACAGTTTGAATTTGAATATGGTTTCAAACTGCCCTCTTCCTAACTATACCCAAACTGACCTCAAAAAGGTTTTGAATTTGGGTAAAACTTGGCATGGACATCCTTAGTAAAGTGTAGGAGTTTTCATATGTTCAGCCCATCTATATCACATGTGGGAAATACCACTTTTGCAATGTGTGAGTTTGTTCTCTAATGAGCATGTTGATAATTGTTACTTGCTCTTCATTTGTGTTCATCATTCTTCCTCAAATGAGGTGTGTGGTGTGGTGATGAACACTGCAAATGTGTGTCAAAAACTGAGGCCCTTACATTCCTCCCCCCTTACAAGAATCTCGTCCCGAGATTATAAGGTGAAAATGACAGAGAGGACGGTGGAAACTTACCGGATATGCGACGTGAAAAAGTCGGGGTAGTTAGTGTGAAGGAATTCTTCTCTCTCCCATGTCGCTTCGTCCATGGAGTGATTACTCCATAGAACCTTGTAGAACCACAATGTACGGTTGCGTGTGGTTCAGGCCTTTTCATCAATAATCTGCACCGGTTCCTCCCGATAGGTGAGATCCGGTTGCAGTTCTTCAATGTCTTCCAGCTGAACGGTAGATGATAGCTTGAGACACTTCCTCAGCTGGGAAATGTGAAAGACGTCGTGCACACCGGAAAGTGCTTCTGGTAACTTCAGCCGGTATGCCACTGATCCACATCTCTCGGTAATCTGAAATGGACCGATGAATCGGGGTGCCAACTTTCCTCTCACCCCAAATCTGTTTACGCCCTTCATTGGAGACACCCGTCGATATACGTGATCTCCAACTTCGAATTGTAATGGGCGCCTTCTCCGGTCCGCATACTGTTTCTGACGGGATTGAGCGGCTTTTAGGTTCGCTTGAATTAGTCGAACCTTTTCTTCCGCGTTGTTGACAAGATCAATCCCGAAGGTAACCCTTTCGCCAGACTCACACCAGTTCAATGGTGTGCGGCATTTTCTTCCGTATAGCGCCTCGTAGGGCGCCATCTTGATGCTGGCTTGGTACCCATTGTTGTACGAGAACTCAGCTAACGGCAAGTGATCATCCCAATTCTTGCCGTGGTTGATAGCGCAAGCTCGTAGCATGTCTTCTAGGATTTGATTTACCCGCTCGGTTTGTCCATCCGTCTGCAGGTGGTAGGCTGAACTACGGATCAGCTTCATCCCCAAGGCAGCGTGTAGCTTCTCCCAAAAACGGGACACAAATAAAGTGCCCCGATCCGATATGATAGTACGGGGTACGCCGTATAAGCATAGGATCCGTGAGATGTACAGTTCAGCGTACTTCTTGGCGTTGTAGTTGGTGTTGACCGGGATGAAATGGGCAACTTTGGTGAGCCGATCGACGATCACCCACACGGAATCATGTTTCTGTAAGGTGGTGGGTAAACCGACGATGAAATCCATGCTCACGTCCTCCCACTTCCAGGTAGGAATACCCAGTGGTTGCAGCAGTCCCTGTTTCCGCATATGATCTGCCTTCACCCGTCGACATGTATCACACTCGGACACGTATTTTTCAACCTCGCGCTTCATCCGTGTCCACCAAAACTTTCTTCTGAGTTCTTGATACATCTTGTTACTGCCGGGGTGAATAGAGAACATTGATAAGTGAGCCTCATCAAAGATCTTCTTCCGTAGTTCCGGGTTTCGGGGTACGACAATCCGGTTCTTGAACCATAGGACGCCGTCTCCGTCCTTCCGGAAACATTTCCACTCCCCACTGTCTACACGTCTCCGCAAATGTGACATGCCCTTGTCATTCTTCTGGGCTGTCGCTATCTCTTCACGGATGGTGGGGATTAAAGCTAGGTTGTAGAGTGCTCCGTGTGGAATCACATGTAGTGGTGGTTCGCTCTCTTCCAACGATGTGATGGTCAGATTGTTGACGTGTGACTTGCGGCTCCGCGCATCTTCCACTACGTTTGCTTTGCCCGGATGATAATGGATCTCTATTTCGTAATCCTTTATCAGTTCTAATCATCTTCGTTGCCTCATGTTCAGCTCCTTCTGAGTGAATATGTACTTGAGGCTTTTGTGGTCGGTATATAAATGTACGAGGTTACCGAGTAGGTAGTGCCTCCACATCTTTAGTGCAAGTACCACGGCAGCGAGCTCCAAGTCGTGAGTTGGATAATTTTGCTCATGGTTTCTAAGCTGCCGTGATCCATACGCGACCACTCTTCGGTCTTGCATCAGCACACACCCGAGCCCAATGCCGGATGCATCGCAGTACACATCGAACGGTTTTGTTGTGTTTGGCTGCGCCAAAACCGGTGCTGATGTCAGGTGCTTGACTAAAGCCTTGAATGCTGCTTCACATGTTGGACTCCAAACATATTTGGTATCCTTTTTCAGCAGCTCCGTCATTGGCTTGGCAATCTTCGAGAAGTTCGGAATGAACCTCCGATAATATCCCGCGAGTCCGAGGAAACTCCGTACCTCATGAACAGTTCTCGGGGACTTCCAATTCAGCACTTGCGTGATCTTGCTCGGGTCCACAGCGATACCCTCCGCTGAGATGATATGGCCGAGGAAAGGCACTTGCAATATCCAAAACTCGCATTTGCTGAATTTTGCGTATAACTTGTGATCCCGCAGCCGTTGCAAGACTATACGCAGATGTTTCTTGTGATCTTCCTCCGACTTGGAATATACTAGGATGTCGTCGATGAAGACCATGACAAACTTGTCCAGCTCCGGCATGAACACCGAGTTCATTAAGTACATAAAGTGAGCTGGAGCATTGGTGAGGCCGAAGGACATGACCAGGTACTCATAAAGTCCGTACCTCGTCGAGAAAGCCGTCTTCGGAATGTCCTCAGCCCTTATCTTAATCTGATGGTACCCGGATCTTAAATCCATCTTGGAAAAGATCTTTGCTTCGACCAACTGATCAAACAACATGTCGATCCGTGGCAACGGGTACTTGTTCTTGATGGTTACGGCATTTAATGGATGATAGTCCACGCAAAGCCGCAACGTCTCATCCTTTTTCTTGACAAATAATGCCGAACAGCCCCATGGCGAGGAGCTCGGCCTAATAAAACCCTTCTCCGGAAGGTCCGTGAGCTGAGTCTTCAGTTCAGCCAACTCCTTGGGCGCCAACTTGTATGGCCTTCGGGATATTGGCATGGTTCCCGGTGCAAGCTCAATCTTGAACTCCACCTCTCTATCGGGCGGCATCCCCGGCAAATCGTCCGGGAATACATCAGGGAACTCTCGGACCACCGGAATATCTTCCAATCTGATGGTTGTGGCTTGATAGACACTTGGAAGTTTTATTTCTGGATTGTCCAGAAATAATGAGTGAGACTCGTGCACTTCGGAATTCAAGTGCACGACTCGGAGGACGGTGTCTAAAACAGCGCCGTGGCGGGTTAACCACGACATCCATAAGATGACATCGACCATTTGTCCCTCTAAAATTATGAGAGACGTAGGGTAAACTCTACCCTCTAAGCACAATGGCGCTTTTGGGACCATCATGCTTGCTGAAATTTTCCCACCCGGTGAACAGATCACATAAGGACTATCAGTGGGTAGTATTTGCAAGCTATACTTATCAATGAAAGCTTGGCTAATGAAGCTATGCGTGGCGCCTGAATCAAATAGTACTATAGCGGGATGCTGGTGGAGTTGGAACATACCCGCAAGTATTGGCTCGCCCTCCGGCACGTCCTCAATGGCAAGCTGGTGGACGGTGCCGGGCCTAGGGTTTGCCCGCCGCGCATTAGTAGGGTTCCGGGGTTGACTCCTCCCCGGAAACTGTGGCGCCACTCCGCCGCCTTGCCTCTCCGGGCAACTGCTCGCGAAGTGCCCTGGACGACCACACTTGTAACATGTGGCCGCTGCTGGTGGAGTGCTTGGTGGACGAAAGCCCGGCATGCGTTGCGGAGGTGCAAACGCACGCGGCATCGCCCGCTGCTGCTGTTGTTGTTGTGGTGGTACAGGCAGTGCCGGCCGGAATGCCGGTGAAGAATACGGCCGACTGCGGAACGGCATCGACCGCTGTGGTGGCTGCCAGCGTGGACCTGATGGTGGGCGATTCACCATCCGAAACTTCTGAGAAGGACCGCCTCCTTCTCCGCTGCTCTGCGGCGCGCTTCGCTTTCGCTCTGCCGCCGCCAACTCCTTACTGGAGTCCTGAACAATCGCAGCATCAATTATGTCGTTGAGGCTGCCGTGATTGAACATCGCCAATTTGTCCTTCAGGAGCGGGTTAAGCCCCTGGTAGAAATGGTCCCCCCGCTTCTCGTCGGTATCAGCATGATACGACGCATATAGCGCGAGATCGTTAAACGCCCTGGAGTATTCCAGCGCGTTCCGGCTCCCTTGTTGCAGGTGTAGGAACTCCTGCGTCTTCCTCTTCATCAGATCTGGCGGTATATGATAGGCCCTGAAGGCCGTCCGGATCTCCGCCCAGGTCATCACTCGGTCGGTGGGCTGTGAAGCACAAAAGTTGGCCAACCATGCGCTCGCGGATCCTTGGAGCTGCTGGACCGCGAACTGAGTCTTGCGCTGCTCGCTGATTTGGAGCAGCCCGAACTTCATCTCTATGGCGCGGAGCCAGTTGTCCGCGTCAAGTGGTTCATCCGCCCTTGAGAATACAGGGGGATGAGTCGCCAGGAAGTCGGAGTAGGAGCTCTGTTGGCGCTCCTCACGATCTTGACGTCTCTCTGGGCGAGACGTATTCGCAATTAAAGTTTGCAGCAGCTCCGTGTGCTGCTGATGTGAACCCGCCATTGCCGCGACAATGTCGGCCAATGTAATCGTCGGCAGTGGCGGTGGCGGTGTTTGCTGTTGCTGTTGCTGCTGTTGCTGTTGTTGTCCCGAGGAGTCCTCGGGAGGTGGTTGGGAGGTCTCTCCCCCTTGACTGGTACCCCCAACGTCCGGGTTTGCACGAGTACGCGTCATTCTGAATTTCAAAACAGCAGCGATTAGCACATGTCTTACTTAAAATTCCGTAAACAACAGTAGGTATTGAAGTGACACATGATTAATTTGCACAACGTTCACATATATTGATAAAGCATAAACTTTATACAAGATACATCATTCTCGGATCTCCGAGAAGTTGTGCTCATGTCGTCACTACCTATACATACGCTACTGTCTACACGACATGTCATCGATTACAAAAGTTGGGTTACGCTACCCTGGCTGCCCTACTTGGCAACCGTAACCCCCTACTCGGAGTAGAACTCGACCTCCTGGGGGTCGTCCTCCTCCGGTACCTCTGCTGGTGGCTCTGGGTCTACCACCTCTTCTCCCATCCCGGGTTCTCCCATTGCTGGAAGACCCAAGACTACCGGTACGCCTAATACCGGGGGCACGAGGTCCTGCAAAGAATGCACCTCGTCCATAGCCTGGTTGTAGTCCTCTTCCCAGCCTTGTCCTTCCTCAATAGCGTCGTCCCGCTCTTGAGCAAGGTCCTCATTCTGCTGGGTTAGGTTCTGCACCAGCTCTTGCAACGCCACGATGTCAACACGGCTCTTCTTCTTTGCCAACTTCAGACGACGCAACTGATTGTGTTGTTCATTCAGTCGCTTGATCGTCGGAAGGAGCACATTGCGGAGTGCACTGTGAGCACTCTCGAAATGATCTCCACGGCTCGTGCTCTCCTTGAGCTTTGTGGCAAGACGCTCCATATGAACAGCTTGGCTGTCCATCACGGCGTTTCCCGCCCTCATCTGGAGGCTGAGATTTGCCTCCGCGGGGTTGTACCTTGGCCAACTCAGGTCCGTTGCTTCCAGGTACCTCTCTTCCCACACATGCTGAGCTCGTCCCTCCACCGGAACGAGTGCGTATGGAGTGCCCTCCATACCCTGCACGTGCAGTTGGCAGAAACGTGACATAGTGTCGCGGGCTGCCACTTGCCACATCTCTTCCGGTTGTCTTCCTCTCACCGTGACGGTGAATGGCACCCAACCGGGCGGTGTAGGTCCTGCAGGAACCTCGACATGGATCGTCCACGTCTTGTTCCCCTCCTCGCCTTCTTCCTTGGCGAAGTATTGCGGCATCTGATTGTACCCGAAATATTGGAGCATTTGCCACAATGCTTCCGGGTAGCCGCTACGGTCAGAACAGTGGGAAGCCACCCACCCGTTCTCCAACATGTTTATCTGCTGCCATCTGTAAAAATATATTTGAGAATTGTCAAATATTTATTTAAACAGTAAACCCCTGAGTTATAACATAAAACATGTCATTGAACCCATAAAACTTGGAAACATAGTTCAAATTTTTAAACAAATTTGACTGCTGATCTACTGTTCCCATGACAGCCTTGACCAGTTTCCATTTCAACCTGATTTAGGCCAGTTTAAAAGCAAAACCAATTCTGGAGCTCAACATCAAAGTTAAAGCTAACTTCAATAGATTTCCAGAAAGTGTTTGCTTGGCCTAAGAACTGTCCTGGTTCAAAAGTTATGAGATGTCAAAGTTAACAGAATTTCTGGAATCAACTGGACAGCACCTCCCTGCTTTAGGTACCGAATTGATCCAAGAATCCCAGTTAATTCTGTTCCCAATCTGACAAAACTTTTTGTTAGAAAGTTGTAACCCATCTCATAAGATTTCCAGAACTACCTCATTTTCTATTTTTGGATTTTTATGCAGGAAGTTATGCTCAATTTACAGAGAGTCTACAGAGAGTCTTTATTCTGTCCTGTTTTCTAGACAGTTTCAACTTTACTGCATCTTTCGAGTGGTTAAGGGATGAAACACCTCTGGAACTCAATAGAAAAGTTGTAAAGCTCTTCCAAAGCTTTCCAGAAATGTTTCATACGACCCCAACCTCGAAAGAACTCAACCTCTAACCTCTGATTAACTCCAGCCTTGATTAAGCTGAAAACAGAGTGCCCTGTCCTTAACAACCTATAAGTTGAAAACTTGTTAACTTTGAATATCCTGTTCAAGGGAAGGAGTTACATCAAGTTTTACTACTTGGGATCAAAACCTTCCAGTTTTTAAATGAAGTTGTTTATTTAATGGGGTGTGACGTCGATGCGTCACCAGATTATGTCGGTGCTACGTCCTCACAAATAAAAACCTATACCGGACTTAGCCGGCTTCGTTATTTCAGTGGCACTAAACGTCACTCGCACACAGATGCTACACGTATACCATTTCGTGGTCAGGCTTCCTGCTGAAACTCAAACAATCATCAGACTCGGCTGCACACCGAGCCCGGAATCCATACAGTTCGTACACCCGGCCGTCATCACTCGCCCGGATGTTCTCAAGCCAACCACGCCTTGAGTTACGTGTTCACGTTTCAGACCACGTGACGGGGTCTCCCAAGTTGCACCACGCACGCCAGGGACAGACGTTGCTCGAATACCCCAAACGACATGAAGAGTTGTAGAGGATACTAAAGCGGGTCGGGTTACCTGCCACCCGTGGGGCTCCACCCTTCAGCTTGTGCGCACTGGTGGACAGCGCTTACGTGTACCCCCCAAGACATAAACGTCCCGAGATACACGATTTTCTGACATAACAATTAGGTTAATATGCCACTTTCTATACGCTAATAACATCCTTATACGGGCTACTAACTCGTTCCTCACTGGATTTTTGAAAAAGAAGACCTTTGTACTGTGTTAAACCTCAAGCGAGCTCTGATACCAACGCTGACACGACCCCACTGGTCCTGTCGGGCCAGGATCACGCTGAGGGGTGCTGCGTTGCACAGCACCGTATAACACACGTCAAAGGTACAAAGCGGAAGCGGAAATTTTATTACATAAACAAGTTTATGAACATGTTTACATCAAAATAAGTTCAGTCTACACTCGCGGGCGTAGACTAAGCATCAAGTGCACGTTCAGCCCTCGAACGTGTCCTCGCTAGCACACACGCACACTAACTCTGCGGCGTGCACGACTCCCACTCGACGGGGTTCCCCTCCTGGGGTTCCGTCTCCTCTTCGGGAGTCCCTTCCTCATAGAACCTGCAAAAGCTTCAAACACAAGCAGTGAGCACGAAGGCTCAGCAAGTCTGACCCGTCTCACCTAAACATGGAACTTCTACATGAGGGTAATGGGTTACATGAGGTAAAAATCAGTTGCAAGGACTCGCCTAATTAGTAGAACCTTACTTTCAAGTTTTAGCAGCAGGTTGTGGAGAACCTTACGCTAAGGCACATGAGAGAGCCGCAATCAAACAAGAAACGCATTTCTCTCATGTACTTTTCCCAAAGTTGAAAAGAACTTTAGTTAGCTCTAAGCTACAGCATATCATTAACAATCAATGTCCAGCTTTCAATCAGCAACATTTTAACATGTGACTAGCCTGTTCTTTCTACGTCACGGTACAGTGAACAAGTGGTACTCACTGACCGCGAGGGACGGCGATTATAATCGATTTACACCTGCAGGGTTACCCGAACAACCCGTCACGTACGCCCGTACTCGATGTTGCCTACAACAACCATCACGGACGCCGTACGCGACTACCTTTCACCCGTTAGCCAAATGTTGAATCGGTCCAATCGTCCCGAGCAAGAGGTCTCTGCACGCGCATCTCAGTGCCGCCAGCCGATTTACACCTCGAGCTCTCAACCTACCCTCTGAACGACCAGCTATGCCTCAACACCCAGCTACCCGAGTTACATCAGTTTCCCGGTTCCCATATAGCCGGTAGGTCTTCGGTACTGTTCTAGCTTGTTCAACAGGCCCGCACATGGCTCGGTCCTCAATCGACACAAGTGGAGCTACAGCACACAGGCCCCAAAGTCCTGCTGCCCTTAACCTCCGCTTGGTCTCATTTTCTTGCCATGTGTTTCATGTGCTATCACTACCCGAGTCGAGTGCCTCTAGCCTATGCTCGCGAGTAGTTCCAACTACTCGACTTGTACCGAATCCTACTCTATCTTAGCAATGCAGTGGCTAACGAGGTTTTCAATCCTAAACCCAACCCATGGTTTTCTTGGCTATGCAGTTGGGTTTCCAATCAAGACTCTAATGCAAAGAATAATATTCAAAGATGTGCTCAAAACAATAAACATTTGTAAAAAGGTTAATGCAAACCGGAGCTTGCCTTGCTGCTCTTGGTCGTAGGCTAGCTGTTCCTCGGGAGTAAGGAAGTCTAGGACTTCGGATTCCTCCTCGACCTTAGCGACTACATGATATAAGAAACATATGTATCAATTTAAATGCATTTATATTAACTTTGAAGTTGTGAAGTCTATAACCCTTGCTAGACAGACCTAATGACTGTGAAACTTTTACTGTGGCTTGGTTACAACCTAAACAGAGATTTGGTCAAGTTTTAGTTGCAGCAAAGCTTATTTGAGCCCTCCACAATTAATTATGGCCTTGACCTTAATTAGAACTCTAGGAGTGTTCTAGGAATTTTCTTGAAGCAAACTATGACTTTCTGAAAACTAGATTTTCAGAGGGTCCTAATGGAGTTGGTCTCACTTAATTTGAAGGTTCCTAACTAAAGATATGAGCCAAACAATTTCAGAGAAAATTCTGAAAACGTTTCTGAACATTTTCTATTTTCTCTGGAACAGTTTCACTAATCACACCATTAGGTGGATTAAATGAGCTCAAATGGATCTGAAATTTTTATGGTAGTTCAAGGATATTTTGGTGAACATCTCAGCTAAATTTCAGGATTTTCCTCCAAAGGATTCTCCAGTTAAAATTCCTAACAATTCACATTTTGAGGAATTAATTCTGGAGAAATAAGGAATTTCATGAAGTGAAACTTGATTTTCTGGAAAGTACTCAGAGAGCTGAATCCAGCAAAATTTGGTTCGCTCAATTTGGAGCTTTCTAGCCAAAGTTATGAGGATTTGAAGTTTGAAGGAAATCTGAAAATCGGGGAAAGTTTAAACTCGCGCGTGGGCCCAGGGGACACGCGTCGCACGCCTAGGCGATGGCACATCGCGGCCCACAAGGATTTTGCACGCCAGCACACCTGATCCCGGCCGCAGCCGGATCCCGATTCAAAATATCTCCCGCTGACAGCTGGGGTCCACCCCCTTCTTCAACCTCGCGACACCCGTGCCCCGCCGCCGAGGGATCTCGCCGGAGAGCTCGCCGCCGGCCGCTGTACAGCTCCAAACTTCTCGATTCTGGCTGCCCCTGCCTACTTTTACTCGGGGAACAGGATTCTATGGTCAGCTGCTCATGACAATGACCGGAGCATGGTCGGCGACGAGCCGCCACCTCGGAACAACTTCGATCACGTCGGCTGACCCCCCTAGCACCTCAGCTACTTGGGAAATCGGTCGGGGAGCATCAGTGGACCTTAGAGAAGGTCGACATGAGCTCGAGGCAGCTCAGGGAAGGCCCTAAATAGGTCCTCACCGTGCGCCCGATGCCGCCCGTTCATTCCGCCATTAGTAGACCTCAAATTACGCGGGGCACAGAGGTTCTCCGGCCCAGAGTTGTGAAGGCAACTTGTGCGTTACCGTGTCTAGCTCGTGTGAGAGCGGCTTGAGGCCCTCTAATCCTTTCTAGAGCACGAATTAAACAGAATCGTACCCGAAGGTCGTTCTGCACACAGAAAGGGGAAAAGTGAAAATTCGCCGCCGGTGAGCAACCACTCGAGCTGTGGCTTGGGGATGAGCAGCACCGGTCACCCTCACGTCCAAGGGTGCCTTGGCTCGGGCGTGACAACGCCCTGGTTGGGCTGTCCACGGGAGCCCGAGGTGCGGCAGTTCCAAGTCCCGAATTTGATCTTTCGGCACAGCCGATATCAATCGGTTTTAACCGAATTCTAGCAACGGGGAGGACGGAGGAAGGTTTCTAGTACCTTGCTGGGGCTCTGGAGTGGACGTAGGGAGCTGCGATCGGCGTTCTCCGATAAAGTCCGAGCTGCGGAAGTTTTCGGCCGGCGCTGAGTTCTTGCGGGGAAGAACGGCGGTGCCTCGGCCGAGGAGGGGGGCAGGCGCCTTAAAAAGGCTCTGCACCGCCTCACGCTCGCGCGTGGGCAAGCAGCTGCTGGCGCGGCGGCTGCCCTCGGTGGCGATCACCGCTGCGGCTCGGCGACCCGAGTGAAAAAGTCTCAGTCGGTTTGATCTGAGCAGTGGCTGACATGTGGGTCCCACCTCCAGTTTTAACCTCTGAAATTTACTCCTAATCACTGTTGTAAACAGTGAACCCCATACTACCCTTGGCAATTCAAATTATTCACCCAAGAGCCATTTGAATTGATCAAAGTTCAAATGAGGTTTGGTTTGAATGAATTTCAGCACAAGTTCAGTTTGAAATTCAAATAAAGTTTGAATTTCTCCCCCTTAGCTCATGTCAAGATCAACTCCAAATGGAGTGAAAATTGGTGTGTGAGCTCACAAAAATGTGCTGAGTAAGAATATGCCTTCCACTTTTAAATTCATGGGATAAAAACAGTTTGAATTTGAATATGGTTTCAAACTGCCCTCTTCCTAACTATACCCAAACTGACCTCAAAAAGGTTTTGAATTTGGGTGAAACTTGGCATGGACATCCTTAGTAAAGTGTAGGAGTTTTCATATGTTCAGCCCATCTATATCACATGTGGGAAATACCACTTTTGCAATGTGTGAGTTTGTTCTCTAATGAGCATGTTGATAATTGTTACTTGCTCTTCATTTGTGTTCATCATTCTTCCTCTAATGAGGTGTGTGGTGTGGTGATGAACACTGCAAATGTGTGTAAAAAACTGAGGCCCTTACATTCCTCCCCCTTACAAGAATCTCGTCCCGAGATTATAAGGTGAAAATGACAGAGAGGACGGTGGAAACTTACCGGATATGCGACGTGAAAAAGTCGGGGTAGTTAGTGTGAAGGAATTCTTCTCTCTCCCATGTCGCTTCGTCCATGGAGTGATTACTCCATAGAACCTTGTAGAACCACAATGTACGGTTGCGTGTGGTTCAGGCCTTTTCATCAATAATCTGCACCGGTTGCTCCTGATAGGTGAGATCCGGTTGCAGTTCTTCAATGTCTTCCAGCTGAACGGTAGATGATAGCTTGAGACACTTCCTCAGCTGGGAAATGTGAAAGACGTCGTGCACACCGGAAAGTGCTTCTGGTAACTTCAGCCGGTATGCCACTGATCCACATCTCTCGGTAATCTGAAATGGACCGATGAATCGGGGTGCCAACTTTCCTCTCACCCCAAATCTGTTTACGCCCTTCATTGGAGACACCCGTAGATATACGTGATCTCCAACTTCGAATTGTAATGGGCGCCTTCTCCGGTCCGCATACTGTTTCTGACGGGATTGAGCGGCTTTTAGGTTCGCTTGAATTAGTCGAACCTTTTCTTCCGCGTTGTTGACAAGATCAATCCCGAAGGTAACCCTTTCGCCAGACTCACACCAGTTCAATGGTGTGCGGCATTTTCTTCCGTATAGCGCCTCGTAGGGCGCCATCTTGATGCTGGCTTGGTACCCATTGTTGTACGAGAACTCAGCTAACGGCAAGTGATCATCCCAATTCTTGCCGTGGTTGATAGCGCAAGCTCGTAGCATGTCTTCTAGGATTTGATTTACCCGCTCGGTTTGTCCATCCGTCTGCAGGTGGTAGGCTGAACTACGGATCAGCTTCATCCCCAAGGCAGCGTGTAGCTGCTCCCAAAAACGGGACACAAATAAAGTGCCCCGATCCGATATGATAGTACGGGGTACGCCGTATAAGCATAGGATCCGTGAGATGTACAGTTCAGCGTACTTCTTGGCGTTGTAGTTGGTGTTGACCGGGATGAAATGGGCAACTTTGGTGAGCCGATCGACGATCACCCACACGGAATCATGTTTCTGTAAGGTGGTGGGTAAACCGACGATGAAATCCATGCTCACGTCCTCCCACTTCCAGGTAGGAATACCCAGTGGTTGCAGCAGTCCCTGTTTCCGCATATGATCTGCCTTCACCCGTCGACATGTATCACACTCGGACACGTATTTTTCAACCTCGCGCTTCATCCGTGTCCACCAAAACTTTCTTCTGAGTTCTTGATACATCTTGTTACTGCCGGGGTGAATAGAGAACATTGATAAGTGAGCCTCATCAAAGATCTTCTTCCGTAGTTCCGGGTTTCGGGGTACGACAATCCGGTTCTTGAACCATAGGACGCCGTCTCCGTCCTTCCGGAAACATTTCCACTCCCCACTGTCTACACGTCTCCGCAAATGTGACATGCCCTTGTCATTCTTCTGGGCTGTCGCTATCTCTTCACGGATGGTGGGGATTAAAGCTAGGTTGTAGAGTGCTCCGTGTGGAATCACATGTAGTGGTGGTTCGCTCTCTTCCAACGGTGTGATGGTCAGATTGTTGACGTGTGACTTGCGGCTCCGCGCATCTTCCACTACGTTTGCTTTGCCCGGATGATAATGGATCTCTATTTCGTAATCCTTTATCAGTTCTAATCATCTTCGTTGCCTCATGTTCAGCTCCTTCTGAGTGAATATGTACTTGAGGCTTTTGTGGTTGGTATATAAATGTACGAGGTTACCGAGTAGGTAGTGCCTCCACATCTTTAGTGCAAGTACCACGGCAGCGAGCTCCAAGTCGTGAGTTGGATAATTTTGCTCATGGTTTCTAAGCTGCCGTGATCCATACGCGACCACTCTTCGGTCTTGCATCAGCACACACCCGAGCCCAATGCCGGATGCATCGCAGTACACATCGAACGGTTTTGTTGTGTTTGGCTGCGCCAAAACCGGTGCTGATGTCAGGTGCTTGACTAAAGCCTTGAATGCTGCTTCACATGTTGGACTCCAAACATATTTGGTATCCTTTTTCAGCAGCTCCGTCATTGGCTTGGCAATCTTCGAGAAGTTCGGAATGAACCTCCGATAATATCCCGCGAGTCCGAGGAAACTCCGTACCTCATGAACAGTTCTCGGGGATTTCCAATTCAGCACTTGCGTGATCTTGCTCGGGTCCACAGCGATACCCTCCGCTGAGATGATATGGCCGAGGAAAGGCACTTGCAATATCCAAAACTCGCATTTGCTGAATTTTGCGTATAACTTGTGATCCCGCAGCCGTTGCAAGACTATACGCAGATGTTTCTTGTGATCTTCCTCCGACTTGGAATATACTAGGATGTCGTCGATGAAGACCATGACAAACTTGTCCAGCTCCGGCATGAACACCGAGTTCATTAAGTACATGAAGTGAGCTGGAGCATTGGTGAGGCCGAAGGACATGACCAGGTACTCATAAAGTCTGTACCTCGTCGAGAAAGCCGTCTTCGGAATGTCCTCAGCCCTTATCTTAATCTGATGGTACCCGGATCTTAAATCCATCTTGGAAAAGATCTTTGCTTCGACCAACTGATCAAACAACATGTCGATCCGTGGCAACGGGTACTTGTTCTTGATGGTTACGGCATTTAATGGATGATAGTCCACGCAAAGCCGCAACGTCTCATCCTTTTTCTTGACAAATAATGCCGAACAGCCCCATGGCGAGGAGCTCGGCCTAATAAAACCCTTCTCCGGAAGGTCCGTGAGCTGAGTCTTCAGTTCAGCCAACTCCTTGGGCGCCAACTTGTACGGCCTTCGGGATATTGGCATGGTTCCCGGTGCAAGCTCAATCTTGAACTCCACCTCTCTATCGGGCGGCATCCCCGGCAAATCGTCCGGGAATACATCAGGAAACTCTCGGACCACCGGAATATCTTCCAATCTGATGGTTGTGGATTGATAGACACTTGGAAGTTTTATTTCTGGATTGTCCAGAAATAATGAGTGAGACTCGTGCACTTCGGAATTCAAGTGCACGACTCGGAGGACGGTGTCTAAAACAGCGCCGTGGCGGGTTAACCACGACATCCCTAAGATGACATCGACCATTTGTCCCTCTAAAATTATGAGAGACGTAGGGTAAACTCTACCCTCTAAGCACAATGGCGCTTTTGGGACCATCATGCTTGCTGAAATTTTCCCACCCGGTGAACAGATCACATAAGGACTATCAGTGGGTAGTATTTGCAAGCTATACTTATCAATGAAAGCTTGGCTAATGAAGCTATGCGTGGCGCCTGAATCAAATAGTACTATAGCGGGATGCTGGTGGAGTTGGAACATACCCGCAAGTATTGGCTCGCCCTCCGGCACGTCCTCAATGGCAAGCTGGTGGACGGTGCCGGGCCTAGGGTTTGCCCGCCGCGCATTAGTAGGGTTCCGGGGTTGACTCCTCCCCGGAAACTGTGGCGCCACTCCGCCGCCTTGCCTCTCCGGGCAACTGCTCGCGAAGTGCCCTGGACGACCACACTTGTAACATGTGGCCGCTGCTGGTGGAGTGCTTGGTGGACGAAAGCCCGGCATGCGTTGCGGAGGTGCAAACGCACGCGGCATCGCCCGCTGCTGCTGTTGTTGTTGCGGTGGTACAGGCAGTGCCGGCCGGAATGCCGGTGAAGAATACGGCCGACTGCGGAACGGCATCGACCGCTGTGGTGGCTGCCAGCGTGGACCTGATGGTGGGCGATTCACCATCCGAAACTTCTGAGAAGGACCGCCTCCTTCTCCGCTGCTCTGCGGCGCGCTTCGCTTTCGCTCTGCCGCCGCCAACTCCTTACTGGAGTCCTGAACAATCGCAGCATCAATTATGTCGTTGAGGCTGCCGTGATTGAACATCGCCAATTTGTCCTTCAGGAGCGGGTTAAGCCCCTGGTAGAAATGGTCCCGCCGCTTCTCGTCGGTATCAGCATGATACGACGCATATAGCGCGAGATCGTTAAACGCCCTGGAGTATTCCAGCGCGTTCCGGCTCCCTTGTTGCAGGTGTAGGAACTCCTGCGTCTTCCTCTTCATCAGATCTGGCGGTATATGATAGGCCCTGAAGGCCGTCCGGAACTCCGCCCAGGTCATCACTCGGTCGGTGGGCTGTGAAGCACAAAAGTTGGCCCACCATGCGCTCGCGGATCTTTGGAGCTGCTGGACCGCGAACTGAGTCTTGCGCTGCTCGCTGATTTGGAGCAGCCCGAACTTCATCTCTATGGCGCGGAGCCAGTTGTCCGCGTCAAGTGGTTCATCCGCCCTTGAGAATACAGGGGGATGAGTCGCCAGGAAGTCGGAGTAGGAGCTCTGTTGGCGCTCCTCACGATCTTGACGTCTCTCTGGGCGAGACGTATTCGCAATTAAAGTTTGCAGCAGCTCCGTGTGCTGCTGATGTGAACCCGCCATTGCCGCGACAATGTCGGCCAATGTAACCGTCGGCAGTGGCGGTGGCGGTGTTTGCTGTTGCTGTTGCTGCTGTTGCTGTTGTTGTCCCGAGGAGTCCTCGGGAGGTGGTTGGGAGGTCTCTCCCCCTTGACTGGTACCCCCAACGTCCGGGTTTGCACGAGTACGCGTCATTCTGAATTTCAAAACAGCAGCGATTAGCACATGTCTTACTTAAAATTCCGTAAACAACAGTAGGTATTGAAGTGACACATGATTAATTTGCACAACGTTCACATATATTGATAAAGCATAAACTTTATACAAGATACATCATTCTCGGATCTCCGAGAAGTTGTGCTCATGTCGTCACTACCTATACATACGCTACTGTCTACACGACATGTCATCGATTACAAAAGTTGGGTTACGCTACCCTGGCTGCCCTACTTGGCAACCGTAACCCCCTACTCGGAGTAGAACTCGACCTCCTGGGGGTCGTCCTCCTCCGGTACCTCTGCTGGTGGCTCTGGGTCTACCACCTCTTCTCCCATCCCGGGTTCTCCCATTGCTGGAAGACCCAAGACTACCGGTACGCCTAATACCGGGGGCACGAGGTCCTGCAAAGCATGCACCTCGTCCATAGCCTGGTTGTAGTCCTCTTCCCAGCCTTGTCCTTCCTCAATAGCGTCGTCCCGCTCTTGAGCAAGGTCCTCATTCTGCTGGGTTAGGGTCTGCACCAGCTCTTGCAACGCCACGATGTCAACACGGCTCTTCTTCTTTGCCAACTTCAGACGACGCAACTGATTGTGTTGTTCATTCAGTCGCTTGATCGTCGGAAGGAGCACATTGCGGAGTGCACTGTGAGCACTCTCGAAATGATCTCCACGGCTCGTGCTCTCCTTGAGCTTTGTGGCAAGACGCTCCATATGAACAGCTTGGCTGTCCATCACGGCGTTTCCCGCCCTCATCTGGAGGCTGAGATTTGCCTCCGCGGGGTTGTACCTTGGCCAACTCGGGTCCGTTGCTTCCAGGTACCTCTCTTCCCACACATGCTGAGCTCGTCCCTCCACCGGAACGAGTGCGTATGGAGTGCCCTCCATAGCCTGCACGTGCAGTTGGCAGAAACGTGACATAGTGTCGCGGGCTGCCACTTGCCACATCTCTTCCGGTTGTCTTCCTCTCACCGTGACGGTGAATGGCACCCAACCGGGCGGTGTAGGTCCTGCAGGAACCTCGACATGGATCGTCCACGTCTTGTTCCCCTCCTCGCCTTCTTCCTTGGCGAAGTATTGCGGCATCTGATTGTACCCGAAATATTGGAGCATTTGCCACAATGCTTCCGGGTAGCCGCTACGGTCAGAACAGTGGGAAGCCACCCACCCGTTCTCCAACATGTTTATCTGCTGCCATCTGTAAAAATATATTTGAGAATTGTCAAATATTTATTTAAACAGTAAACCCCTGAGTTATAACATAAAACATGTCATTGAACCCATAAAACTTGGAAACATAGTTCAAATTTTTAAACAAATTTGACTGCTGATCTACTGTTCCCATGACAGCCTTGACCAGTTTCCATTTCAACCTGATTTAGGCCAGTTTAAAAGCAAAACCAATTCTGGAGCTCAACATCAAAGTTAAAGCTAACTTCAATAGATTTCCAGAAAGTGTTTGCTTGGCCTAAGAACTGTCCTGGTTCAAAAGTTATGAGATGTCAAAGTTAACAGAATTTCTGGAATCAACTGGACAGCACCTCCCTGCTTTAGGTACCGAATTGATCCAAGAATCCCAGTTAATTCTGTTCCCAATCTGACAAAACTTTTTGTTAGAAAGTTGTAACCCATCTCATAAGATTTCCAGAACTACCTCATTTTCTATTTTTGGATTTTTATGCAGGAAGTTATGCTCAATTTACAGAGAGTCTACAGAGAGTCTTTATTCTGTCCTGTTTTCTAGACAGTTTCAACTTTACTGCATCTTTCGAGTGGTTAAGGGATGAAACACCTCTGGAACTCAATAGAAAAGTTGTAAAGCTCTTCCAAAGCTTTCCAGAAATGTTTCATACGACCCCAACCTCGAAAGAACTCAACCTCTAACCTCTGATTAACTCCAGCCTTGATTAAGCTGAAAACAGAGTGCCCTGTCCTTAACAACCTATAAGTTGAAAACTTGTTAACTTTGAATATCCTGTTCAAGGGAAGGAGTTACATCAAGTTTTACTACTTGGGATCAAAACCTTCCAGTTTTTAAATGAAGTTGTTTATTTAATGGGGTGTGACGTCGATGCGTCACCAGATTATGTCGGTGCTACGTCCTCACAAATAAAAACCTATACCGGACTTAGCCGGCTTCGTTATTTCAGTGGCACTAAATGTCACTCGCACACAGATGCTACACGTATACCATTTCGTGGTCAGGCTTCCTGCTGAAACTCAAACAATCATCAGACTCGGCTGCACACCGAGCCCGGAATCCATACAGTTCGTACACCCGGCCGTCATCACTCGCCCGGATGTTCTCAAGCCAACCACGCCTTGAGTTACGTGTTCACGTTTCAGACCACGTGACGGGGTCTCCCAAGTTGCACCACGCACGCCAGGGACAGATGTTGCTCGAATACCCGAAACGACATGAAGAGTTGTAGAGGATACTAAAGCGGGTCGGGTTACCTGCCACCCGTGGGGCTCCACCCTTCAGCTTGTGCGCACTGGTGGACAGCGCTTACGTGTACCCCCCAAGACATAAACGTCCCGAGATACACGATTTTCTGACATAACAATTAGGTTAATATGCCACTTTCTATACGCTAATAACATCCTTATACGGGCTACTAACTCGTTCCTCACTGGATTTTTGAAAAAGAAGACCTTTGTACTGTGTTAAACCTCAAGCGAGCTCTGATACCAACGCTGACACGACCCCACTGGTCCTGTCGGGCCAGGATCACGCTGAGGGGTGCTGCGTTGCACAGCACCGTATAACACACGTCAAAGGTACAAAGCGGAAGCGGAAATTTTATTACATAAACAAGTTTATGAACATGTTTACATCAAAATAAGTTCAGTCTACACTCGCGGGCGTAGACTAAGCATCAAGTGCACGTTCAGCCCTCGAACGTGTCCTCGCTAGCACACACGCACACTAACTCTGCGGCGTGCACGACTCCCACTCGACGGGGTTCCCCTCCTGGGGTTCCGTCTCCTCTTCGGGAGTCCCTTCCTCATAGAACCTGCAAAAGCTTCAAACACAAGCAGTGAGCACGAAGGCTCAGCAAGTCTGACCCGTCTCACCTAAACATGGAACTTCTACATGAGGGTAATGGGTTACATGAGGTAAAAATCAGTTGCAAGGACTCGCCTAATTAGTAGAACCTTACTTTCAAGTTTTAGCAGCAGGTTGTGGAGAACCTTACGCTAAGGCACATGAGAGAGCCGCAATCAAACAAGAAACGCATTTCTCTCATGTACTTTTCCCAAAGTTGAAAAGAACTTTAGTTAGCTCTAAGCTACAGCATATCATTAACAATCAATGTCCAGCTTTCAATCAGCAACATTTTAACATGTGACTACCCTGTTCTTTCTACGTCACGGTACAGTGAACAAGTGGTACTCACTGACCGCGAGGGACGGCGATTATAATCGATTTACACCTGCAGGGTTACCCGAACAACCCGTCACGTACGCCCGTACTCGATGTTGCCTACAACAACCATCACGGACGCCGTACGCGACTACCTTTCACCCGTTAGCCAAATGTTGAATCGGTCCAATCGTCCCGAGCAAGAGGTCTCTGCACGCGCATCTCAGTGCCGCCAGCCGATTTACACCTCGAGCTCTCAACCTACCCTCTGAACGACCAGCTATGCCTCAACACCCAGCTACCCGAGTTACATCAGTTTCCCGGTTCCCATATAGCCGGTAGGTCTTCGGTACTGTTCTAGCTTGTTCAACAGGCCCGCACATGGCTCGGTCCTCAATCGACACTAGTGGAGCTACAGCACACAGGCCCCAAAGTCCTGCTGCCCTTAACCTCCGCTTGGTCTCATTTTCTTGCCATGTGTTTCATGTGCTATCACTACCCGAGTCGAGTGCCTCTAGCCTATGCTCGCGAGTAGTTCCAACTACTCGACTTGTACCGAATCCTACTCTATCTTAGCAATGCAGTGGCTAACGAGGTTTTCAATCCTAAACCCAACCCATAGTTTTCTTGGCTATGCAGTTGGGTTTCCAATCAAGACTCTAATGCAAAGAATAATATTCAAAGATGTGCTCAAAACAATAAACATTTGTAAAAAGGTTAATGCAAACCGGAGCTTGCCTTGCTGCTCTTGGTCGTAGGCTAGCTGTTCCTCGGGAGTAACGAAGTCTAGGACTTCGGATTCCTCCTCGACCTTAGCGACTACATGATATAAGAAACATATGTATCAATTTAAATGCATTTATATTAACTTTGAAGTTGTGAAGTCTATAACCCTTGCTAGACAGACCTAATGACTGTGAAACTTTTACTGTGGCTTGGTTACAACCTAAACAGAGATTTGGTCAAGTTTTAGTTGCAGCAAAGCTTATTTGAGCCCTCCACAATTAATTATGGCCTTGACCTTAATTAGAACTCTTAGAGTGTTCTAGGAATTTTCTTGAAGCAAACTATGACTTTCTGAAAACTAGATTTTCAGAGGGTCCTAATGGAGTTGGTGTCACTTAATTTGAAGGTTCCTAACTAAAGATATGAGCCAAACAATTTCAGAGAAAATTCTGAAAACGTTCCTGAACATTTTCTATTTTCTCTGGAACAGTTTCACTAATCACACCATTATGTGGATTAAATGAGCTCAAATGGATCTGAAATTTTTATGGTCGTTCAAGGATATTTTGGTGAACATCTCAGCAAAATTTCAGGATTTTCCTCCAAAGGATTCTCCAGTTAAAATTCCTAACATTTCAAACTTTGAGGAATTAATTCTGGAGAAATAAGGAATTTCATGAAGTGAAACTTTATTTTCTGGAAAGTACTCAGAGAGCTGAATCCAGTAAAATTTGGTTCACTCAATTTGGAGCTTTCTAGCCAAAGTTATGAGGATTTGAAGTTTGAAGGAAATCTGAAAATCGGGGAAAAGTTTAAACTCGCGCGTGGGCCCAGGGGACACGCGTCGCACGCCTAGGCGATGGCACATCGCGGCCCACAAGGATTTTGCGCGCCAGCACACCTGATCCCGGCCGCAGCCGGATCCTGATTCAAAATATCTCCCGCTGACAGCTGGGGTCCACCCCCTTCTTCAACCTCGCGACACCCACGCCCCGCCGCCGAGGGATCTCGCCGGAGAGCTCGCCGCCGGCCGCTGTACAGCTCCAAACTTCTCGATTCTGGCCGCCCCTGCCTACTTTTACTCGGGGAACAGGATTCTAGGGTCAGCTGCTCATGACAATGACCGGAGCATGGTCGGCGACGAGCCGCCACCTCGGAACAACTTCGATCACGTCGGCTGACCCCCCTAACACCTCAGCTACTTGGGAAATCGGTCGGGGAGCATCAGTGGACCTTAGAGAAGGTCGCCATGAGCTCGAGGCAGCTCGGGGAAGGCCCTAAATAGGTCCTCACCGTGCGCCCGATGCCGCCCGTTCATTCCGCCATTAGTAGACCTCAAATTACGCCGGGCACAGAGGTTCTCCAGCCCAGAGTTGTGAAGGCAACTTGTGCGTTACCGTGTCTAGCTCGTGTGAGAGCGGCTTAAGGCCCTCTAATCCTTTCTAGAGCACGAATTAAACATAATCGTACCCGAAGGTCATTCTGCACACAGAAAGGGGAAAAGTGGAAATTCGCCGCCGGTGAGCAACCACTTGAGCTGTGGCTCGGGGATGAGCAGCACCGGTCACCCGCGGGTACAAGGGTGCCTTGGCTCGGGCGTGACAACGCCCTGGTTGGTCTGTCCACGGGAGCCCGAGGTGCGGCGGTTCCAAGTCCCGAATTTGATCTTTCGGCACAGCTGATATCAATCGGTTTTAACCGAATTCTAGCAACGGGGAGGACGGAAGAAGGTTTCTAGTACCTTGCTGGGGCTCTGGAGTGGACGGAGGGAGCTGCGATCGGCGTTCTCCGATCAAGTCCGAGCTGCGGAAGTTTTCGGCCGGCGCTGTGTTCTTGCGGGGAAGAACGGCGGTGCCTCGGCAGAGGAGGGGGGCAGGCACCTTAAAAAGGCTCTGCACCGCCTCACGCTCGCGTGTGGGCAAGCAGCTGCTGGCGCGGCGGCTGCCCTCGGTGGCGATCACCGCTGCGGCTCGGCGACCCGAGTGAAAAAGTCTCAGTCGGTTTGATCTGAGCAGTGGCTGACATGTGGGTCCCACCTCCAGTTTTAACCTCTGAAATTTACTCCTAATCACTGTTGTAAACAGTGAACCCCATACTACCCTTGGCAATTCAAATTATTCACCCAAGAGCCATTTGAATTGATCAAAGTTCAAATGAGGTTTGGTTTGAATGAATTTCAGCATAAGTTCAGTTTGAAATTCAAATTATGTTTGAATTTCTCCCCCCTTAGCTCATGTCAAGATCAACTCCAAATGGAGTGAAAATTGGTGTGTGAGCTCACAAAAATGTGCTGAGTAAGAATATGCCTTCCACTTTTAAATTCATGGGATAAAAACAGTTTGTATTTGAATATGGTTTCAAACTGCCCTCTTCCTAACTATACCCAAACTGACCTCAAAAAGGTTTTGAATTTGGGTGAAACTTGGCATGGACATCCTTAGTAAAGTGTAGGAGTTTTCATATGTCCAGCCCATCTATATCACATGTGGGAAATACCACTTTTGCAATGTGTGAGTTTGTTCTCTAATGAGCATGTTGATAATTGTTACAGGCTCTTCATTTGTGTTCATCATTCTTCCTCAAATGAGGTGTGTGCTGTGGTGATGAACACTGCAAATGTGTGTCAAAAACTGAGGCCCTTACATTGACCCACCGCTTCAGTTGGGCGGCTTGGGCCCACCCGTCATCGGCACTCGGTTTAGGAGCCGAAGCGGTTGCCGATGCAGTGTATCCGAAAAGTTCCAAATCGCTTGGGATTACACCCGGGGAGGTGTGAAATGAAACCCCCATGTGGGTATGCTCCCCTTATAAGGCTTCCAGTCCCTGTGCTTCCCTCGAGTCTCTGCAGTCTTGTCTTCTTTCATGGCTCTTAACCCGCCTTATGGGGGGAGAATCGCTCTCGATTTCCTCCAGCGATGGCGTCTGCACCAAGCCTGGGCTCAGGGAGGCTGCCTGCCTTGCCTCTGAGCGTGGCGTCACCAAGGGGTCTCTGGTTCGTCCTCCCGACGGAGCCCTTCCTTGGTGACGGCAGGCAGAAAGCTCCTTGGCGTTGCGTCCCTTCTCAGGTGGTGGAGTCTTCAAAGAAACCGCTGAAGCATCAAGGAGAATCCCAGGCGGCAGAGTCCACGAGAAGGCCACTGAAGCTGCGGAGAGGGGGCCTCAGGAGCACCCTTGATGACACCGGCTTTTGCGCAGGTGATGAGGGAACTTCAGGAGAAGGAAGCCGCCGATGCACCATGGAGGATCCCAGACGGCAGAGTCTCCAGGAAGACCGCTGAATACTGTGGAGGGGGCCCCAGAGGCTCCTTTGGTGACACCGGCTTTTGCGCCGTTGATGAGGGAGGCGATTCCTGCGCTCGGGTCATGGAGCGGGAGAGTGCCGCCAGGGCTGAAGCCTGGTGACGCGGCCGTCCTTGCAACTTCTAGATTCTGGTCATGTCAGGAGACCCTTGGGGCTTGTTTCTTTCTTCTTATCGAGTCTGTAGTCCAGCTCAAGGAGCCTCGCATAGTTTGACTCTTTTAGATATTTGTGTCTGTGACGCTCTTTCTCTCCTTCTTGGCTTTGCCTGTCTGAGTCCTTAGCTCCGCAAGGTACTCAGAGGCCATCTCCAATCTCGGAGCTCTGCGTAGACACCTTCCCCGGGTCCTAACCGCGTTAGGGGTCCCCGGGGGTCTCCGGATCTCGCCCCATGGGGAGCCCCAAGTCTGCTCGTCACGTGGCGGGTCCGGAGCCCCTCCTTAAGAGGTTGGAGCTCCGGCCATGCTGGACACGTAGGGCTTTCGGAGCCCTCCCACCGGGGAGGAGGTCCGGTTTCCGCCCGCCACGTGGCGAGCCCGGAGCTCTCCTCATGGGAGGTTAGGGTTCCGAGCCTGCTGAACACGTGGGGCCCTCGGGTCCCGCCCCTGCTGGAGGGGCAGGTCCCGGTCCTTCCAGTCCTAGGTCGGAGTAGTTGGTAGCTCCTTTCCCCCTGCTTCATGCAGTCCCTGTTGCCGCAACCTGGAGGTCCTGCACATAGGTAGAGGAAACGTAATTCTCCTTAGGGGCTCCCCCTCCCTTATCTCATAGTCTTATTTGACTTATAGCCCCTAACCATATGCTTGGTGCTTGGGGACTTGTAGAGAGGGGGAGCTGAGCACATGGAAACCATGCACTGCAAGGGTGCTTAAAAAACTCAATTCACAATTTAAATGAGTACAAGGAAAGAGCAAAGTAGAGCAGATTTCTTTTCGTACAACTTTCCACAGGAGGAAGGCAGGCTAAACATGGAGGCCATGACCCACCCCATTAAGAGGGGAAGCAAGACTCTACGCGCTTGGAGTCGGAACTAGGCAAAGCTGAACGTAGTCCTGGACCGTCCCCTGGGGTTTAGCTGCTCCGAGCGCTGCTCCTGGACTCTATGGAGTTTATTATGAAAAGAAAGTACTGTCCTATTTTTGCTCTAGGGGTAGAACTTATGGAGGTGTTCTATGTTCCAAGGGTTCGGGAGCAGGTCCCCATCCTCGGTGGAAAGGCGCACACACCCAGGGCGGCATACTTTCACGACTCGGAAGGGGCCTTCCCAACTAGGGGAGAGTTTGTGGGTCCCTTCGCGAGAAAGTATGCGCCGCAACACCAGGTCACCTTCCTGCAGCTCCCGGGCACGCACAGACCTCTGGTGGTAGCGCCGAAGCGCTTGTCTGTACCGTGCGTTACGGAGTGCCGCATGTAATCGGACCTCGTCGACGAGGTCGATTTCTCCACGCCGGAGGTTGTCCTGCGTGGCTTCGTCGTAAACCCGGACACGGTGAGACTTCATGGTGATTTTTGGGGGAAGTACAGCTTCAGCCCCATACACCATGAAGAAGGGTGTCTCCCCGCTGGCCCGGCTCTTGGATGTCCGGTTAGCCCATAGCGTGCTCGGAAGCTCATCTACCCAATTGGCACCATGTTTCTTCAGGCTGGCGAAGGTGCGAGTCTTAAGGCCCCGGAGAATCTCCGCGTTGGCCCTCTCAACTTGCCCATTGCTCCTCGGGTGGGCGACAGAGGCATAGCATACCTGAATACCAAGGTCCTCGCAGTAGTCTTGGAATGCTGCGCTGGTGAACTGGGTCCCGTTGTCGGTGATGATCCTGTTTGGGACCCCGAACCGGCAGACAATAGACTTGATGAACTTTACTGCGGATTGTTTGTTGATGGTGACAACTGGTGTAGCTTCCGGCCACTTGGTGAACTTGTCGATGGCGACATAGAGGTACCGGAATCCCCCGATGGTTCTGGGAAATGGTCCCTGGATGTCCAGCCCCCATACGGCAAACGTCCACGAGGGCGGGATCATCTGTACCGCCTGAGCCGGTGTATGGATCTGCTTGGCGTGGAACTGGCACGCCTTGCAGCTCTCGACCAGCTTGACGGCATCCTGGAGTGCTGTCGGCCAGTAGAAGCCATGCCAGAAGGCTTTACCGACAAGCGTGCGTGAGGAAGAATGACTTCCACATTCGCCTCCATGGATCTCAGCGAGCAAGTCGCAGGCTTCCCACTGGGTTATACACCGCAATAGGATGTGGTTGGCGCCACGCCGGTAGAGATCCCCCTCTACCAGCGCGTACCTCTTAGCCATACGCACAATCCGTTCAGCGGTTGCATGTTCATCAGGGAGGATATTGTCCTTCAAGTAGTCCTGGATCTCCGTGATCCATGCATCGGGTCTGACTTGAGCTTCTGGATCTTGAGCGCTGGGTTGCACGGAGTCCCCAGTGACGCTTACGATCGTTGGCGGCATCCATGGCTGTAGGGCCGCCGGGACCGCCAGCTTCGAGGTGCTGGTCAAGCCCCCTTCGCCCGGCTCGGCGGGCCGGGCTGTAGGCCGCAGCAACGTCCTCTCGAAAACTCCTTCGGGCGCGGGGGCTCCAGTGGAATCCTTTGTTGAAAGGTTGTCAGCTGCGGCATTACCAGCGCGCGGTACGTGATGCAGGTCCAAGGCGAGGAATTCTTTCTCCAACATCTGTACGTGAAGCAGATACGCAGCTAGCTGCGGGTCATTGCAGGAGCATTCGCCCTTGACTTGCTTGATGACCAGTTGGGAGTCGCCCTGTGCCAACAACTGGCGAGCGTCTAAAGACAGGGCTGTCTGCAGGCCAAAGATGAGTGCTTCATACTCCGCCATGTTGTTGGTTGCCTTGAAATTTAGACGCACCATATACCCAAACTGTTCCCCCGATGGCATGAGGAGCAGTACGCCGGCATCGGCCCCCTGCTTTCGCGAGGAGCCGTCGAAGAAAAGTGTCCAGTGAGGTTCGGTGAAGAACGGAGCTTGGGGCTCTGGCTCACCGCCTTCATGGCCCCCTGGGTCAGTCTTCGTTGGTGTCCACTCCGCCACAAAGTCAGCCAGTGCTTGGCTCTTGACTGCATGGCGTGGGAGGAAGTCCAGCTCAAACTCCGCCAGCTCCGCCGCCCATTTAGCAACGTTGCCAGTCGCATGGGGGCTGTGAAGAATTGTCTTCAGCGGATACGAGGTGACTACCGAGACCCGGTGGGCCTGGAAGTAATGGCGGAGCTTCCTGGAGGCCACGAGCACCGCATACAGCAGCTTGTGGACTTCTAGGTACCTTGTCTTGGCATCATGAAGTACTTCGCTGATGTAGTAGACAGGCCTCTGTATGGTTCGAACCCTCTCTCTTAGGCTTGGGAGCTCCTCGTCCATTGGCCCCGGCCCGCCGGAGGTGGGTGGACCCACGGGGGCCTCCGGGAACTGGGACCCGGAGGCCCTTAAGCTTTCTTGATCATCCGGGAGCTCCGAGGGGTCTTGAGGGACCTCCGGGAGATCCCAATTGGACCCTGGAGATTTATCTTGGGGGTCCGGGAGGCCGTCCTGGGCCTCCGGGAGGTCGACTTGGACCTCCAGGGGGTCCGGGAGGCCGTCTTGGCCCTGCGGGGCCCCCTGGCATCTGTCTTCTGCTACCGGAGCAGGTTGCGAGGGTGAGGGGTCTGGCCGCTCCGCGAAAAGGACCATACTCACCAGTTCTGTTGTCGCCGCAATGTAGAGCAGCAAGTGCTCCCCGGGCTCAGGTGCTACCATGATAGGTAGGGTCGTCAGGAGTCGCTTCAACTCCTGGAAAGCCTCTTCTGCTTCGTCAGTCCAGGCAAAGGGGCCTGACTTGCGCAGGAGCTTAAAGAAAGGGAGTGCCCGCTCTGCTAGCCTCGGTATAAACCGACTCAGCGCGGCTAGACATCCCGTGAGTCTCTAAACATCCTTGACGCGGACAGGGGGCCGCATCAAGTCGATGGCCTTGATCTTCTCTGGGTTGGCCTCAATCCCTCGGTGTGAGACCAGGAACCCTAAGAGCTTCCCAGAGGACACGCTGAACACACATTTATCTGGGTTCAGCTTGGTGCGCGTAGAGCGCAACTTGTCAAAGACTAAAGCTAGGTTATCTAGTAGGGATGAACCCTGCTTGACCTTGACAACTATGTCATCGACATACACCTCAACTAGGTCTCTTATTAACTCCCTAAAGGTTTTGTGCATCGCCCGCACAAAGGTGGGGAGTGCATTCTTTAGGCCGTAAGGCATAGACACATAGCAATAAAGGCCGTCTACTGTGATGAAGGAGGTGTGCTCCTCGTCCTCCCTAGACATGGGGATCTGATGGAAACCCGAGTAGGCGTCCAGGAAGCACAGCATATCACAGCCTGACGTTGAGTCCACTATTTGATCTATTCTAGGGAGAGGGAATGGATCTTTGGGACATGCCTTATTGAGACTGGTGTAGTCGATGCACATCCGGAGCTTCCCGCCGGCCTTCGGGACAACGACGGGGTTCGCCAACCATCGGGGGTGGTGGACCTCCCGTATGAAGCCAGCGTCCAGCAGCTTCTTGACTTCTTCACGGATGAAGTTTTGCCTCTCGATGGACTGCTTGCGGGGCTTCTGTTGAACCGGCCGGGCGTCGGGGAAGACTTTCAAGTGGTGCTCGATCACCTCCATGGGGATCCCCGGCATCTGTGACGGCTGCCATGCAAACACGTCGACGTTGTGCTGGAGGAAAATGACGAGCGCTGTCGGTACCTGAGATATGGGGTACCCCCGCGCACAAGGTAAAATGCCTAAGGAACTCGCCCTTCTCCGTAGGGAGAGCTCCGAAGGCGCCACACGTCCGGCGGGGCCGGACCTCCCTCTCCTCAGAGGAGAGCTCCGGGCCCGCCACGTGGCATACAGAAGCCGGACCTCCCCCTCCGCGGGAGAGAGGTCCGAAGGAGCCGCGTGTCCAGCGGGGCCGGACCTCCCTCTCCTCAGAGGAGAGCTCCAGGCCCGCCACATGGCCAGCAGAAGCTGGACCCCCCCTCTGCGGGAGAGAGGTCCGAAGACGCCACGTGCCCCGCGGGACTGACCCTTCTCTTCTCTAAGAAGGGCTTTGGGCCCGCCACGTGGCAGCAGGGCAACGCTGCCTACCCCGAGTGGTAGGCAGCGGGCGTAAATACGCCCCATACCTTGCCCGTACAAGGTATTCAAGGCCCGCGTCTTCCCAAGACGCGGAAACGCGGAGCACGCCTCTGTCAGGTGCCGTTGCGCCCAGTCGCATCACAGACTGGCGCGCGGTGTCAGAACCTATCAGCCAATAAACACTGCGACAAGACAACCCATGCCGCCTGCGCCGTCATCAACCGCTACGACTGGCATGCGGCATGGGCAGGGCGGCAAGATGAAGACTCAGAAGCCTTCGGCCAGAGACAACTACCGGCATAACTGCAGATACGGTAGATAATAGACAATCTTCCCGGGACCACCTGTCGGGTCCCGGCTCCCCTTGTAAGGCGCCCGAGTCTTGGACTATAAAAGGCTCGGGTAGGCGTCGATAGCAAGGGTTCGCATTTTGCAACTCATACGCTAGCCATACACTCTCAAGCTGTAACTCACCCCCAAGCTCAGGCCTCCGGCCCTGAGCAGCAAGCAATACAGCGAGCTCCATAGCTCGCCGTGGACGTAGGGTTTTACGCTCCGGCGGCCTGAACCACGTAAAACTCGGCGTGTCAAGCTCTTACTAGCTCGTTCCATCCGCGCAAGATCTCCGCTAGGAACTAGCCCCTCCGAAAAAAGAACCTCCGCGGGCTGCCCAGTGCAGCCCGGGGGAAGTGTCGACCGCACACTTCAAAATTTGGCGCGCCAGGTAGGGGGCTTTACTCCTAGCGCGACAAGTTTCCGCCGACGAAGATGACCAAGCTTCCTTCAGCGGCAAACTCTCCCCCTCCGTGTTCACGGCGAACCGTGACCACCGGGGAGTACATGTCGACACACTCAGGACGGAGTGTGTCGGCACAAGCTGGTAGCCAGCAGCCGACTCCGGCAACGCCGACTCCGGCTATGCAGGCCCAGACCAGTGTGAGATCTTCTGCAGCACTGAGCGTACACCATGGAGGTGCGCTAGCTGCAGCAAGAGCGCTGCTGCGCAACCCACCTGCGGGGGATGCGCCCCATTCAGCGACCCAGCAATGGGTCCGTGAGGTGGACCGCCTCGTCGTCGCCGCTGTGAACCCTCGGTTTCGGCGAGGACGGCGCCCAGGACAACCGGCTGTGTCGCTGACGCGCACACCCACGGTTGACGGGCTGACGGCGGATTCCGGCTCCTCCAGGCTCCTGTCGACGGACCTGCGAAGGAAACTGGAACAGTGCCACTTGGGCCAGGACGCCCGGGTGTACCTCGAGCGACGCCGAGAGAGGCGTCGCAGCCATGAGGCAGGCGACAGCATGTCGTCGGCCTCGACACAACCAGAAGGGCAGGACTTCGCCACGCGAGCCCTGCCTCAGGCATATGCTGCGCAGCATATGCCACAACTATATGCGCCGCAAGTAGCGGCCCCGGCCTATGGTGCAGCCTTGCCCATGCCGGGATACGCGGTGCCAGGTGCGAACCACATGTTCGCAGCGCCAGTACCTGCAGCAGCAGCTTCAGGATGTGCGGCCCTTGCGCCTCATCTTCGCTTCGCAAGGTGGCCACGCAAGTTTCGCCCGCACCTGCCCGAGAAGTACGACGGCAGCGTCAACCCAGCGGAGTTCCTCCAGATCTACTCCACCGCCGTACTTGCTGCAGGAGGGGACGAGGCTGTCATGGCCAACTACTTCCCCGTCGCCTTGACCGGCCCAGCCCGGTCTTGGCTCATGAATCTACCTCAGGGGTCCATAGCCTCCTGGGGTGAGCTCTGCCGGCAGTTCGTCGCCAACTTCGGCAGCTCCTACACCCGTCCCGGCACGGAGCTTGACCTCCACGCCGTCAAGCAACAACCTGGGGAGTCGCTGCGTTCTTTCATCCAGCGGTTCTCTCAGGTACGCAACACCATCCCGCATATCCAAAGTGCCTCTGTGGTGGTGGCGTTCCGACAGGGTGTCCGGGACGAGAAAATGCTTGAGAAGGTCGCGACCAGAGAGGTCCGCGATGTCTCGGAGCTCTTCAGCCTGGCGGACAAGTGCGCCAGAGCAGCTGAAGGGCGGAACTGGCATGCTCTGCCGACCTCCGAGTCAGGAGGGCAGCCTGGGTCCGGTGCTGCAGCCTATAGGGGCGGCAAGAAGACCAAGAACCGGGGGAGTGGAAAGATGAAGTCACCATTCACGGCCCCCGTCGCCACAGCTGCGACGACCAGTGGAGCTCGGGAGCCACGCCCCGACAAGAGGCAGCGGCAATCACCGGCCCCAGACAGTGGCCAAGGCGGGCTATGCCCCGTGCATGGCACCTGCAACCATACTGCTGCCGAGTGCTGGGAGATCCAGAGGCTCGCAGAGCGCTTCCGCAAAGGGAGACAGCAGAGGGCTGAAGCGCTGCCCTACCCTCAGAGGGATGGTAAACAGAGGGTCGATGCCCCAGTCACTGCTACCCACCAGGTGGGGTTCCAGGAGCCTCAGCGTGTCATAAAGACAGTGCATGACGGTGAGGACTCCAGTTCCGACGGTGACAGTCTAGGGCGTTAGCCAACTGCGGCGCGCCTCCGTGCCTCAAACATACTTCTCGGGGGCCGCCTAAGGTCTGTCAACCCCTTGAAGGCCTTGCCAGAAGGGGAAGACACCTTAGGTCATCCAAGACGAGCCCGGGCCTACCTACCCCTTGAAGGCCTTATCCAGAAGGGGAGAACTCCCGGAGGGCCCCCAGGAGAAGCCGTGCAGGACCTGATCCAGCGCGAAGATTACAACCTCATCGACAAGACTCGGCTGCAGCGAACACCCCGCAACGCATGGTCTCGGCTAATGCTCTAAGCACTACCGCCAAAGAACCAAACGCGTTGGGGGCCTGCAGGAGGGCAACCTGGTGAAGCGGCACGCTCTATTCCAAGAAGGACCCATAAGCTCTCCCCCAGCAGGGAAGGTCCCTTCCGAATCACGAAAGCTGCCGCCCCAGGTACACATGCCTTTCAACCGAGAGTGGGATCCGTTCCCAAAAATCCTTGCCATGGAGCAACACTGTAAGTCCTACTTCCTGAGCATCAGTAGGACAGGGTTATTCCCTTCTGTAAAAGATCCCATAGAATTTAGGAACAGCGCTTGGGGCAGCTAAGTCTCAAGGGACGGTACAGGACTACGTCCAGTTTAGCCTGGTTCCGACCCTAAGCGCGTAGAGTCTTGCTTCCCTTGAAGACAAGGCGGAACATTGCCTCCCTGTACAGCCAGAATTCCACCTATGGGTACGAATACAGAGCCCTGTTCTACTTAGCTCTCTATCATGCGCTCATTTAAATTATGCATTAATTTTTATGATTGCACTATCTCTGTATGTTCATCGTACATCTAGCTCCCCCTCTCCTGCGCTCATCCATAGTCGGCATTTGCTATCCTACCGAAGGCGGCTGCGCTTGAGGCACCTGCCGATGGCCGAGTGAGTCTCTCGGGCCTCCCCCAGTCAGGTGTTGCGGTGCCAGTTGGTTACCTCCAGGAAAGGCCAGCGTTGTGCATGGGGGGTCCAGGGTGCGTATCCAGCTTAGCCGGCCCAGAGCCCAAAGCATGCGCATCCTGCCCTCCGGAGGTCCAGGGGAGTACGTCCGCTTTGCCTGGTCATGAACCCAAAGCGCGTGCACTCTGCTTCCCCAGCGCATGGCCCGGTACTAGGGATCGGACGGCCGTACCCGGACCTCGGAGGGAGCCGGAGCTCCGGCGCCTCGTGCACAGAATTGCCCAGGCCCCGTATATCGGATCAGGGTCGTAACACGGATAAGACTAGGAGACGGGAGGGGAGGACCCCCCGAGGAGAATTACGTTTCCTCTGCCTGTGTGCAGGACCTCCAGGTTACGGCAACAGGGATTGCATGAAGCGGGGGGAAAGGAGCTACCAGCTACTCTGGCCTGGGACTGGAAGGACCGGGACCCGCCCCTCCAGCAGGAGCGGGACCCGGGGGCACCACGTGTCCAGCGGGCCCAGAACTCTCTCCTCCCTTGAGGAGGGCTCCGGGCTCGCCACGTGGTGAGCGGAAGCCGGACCTCCCCCTCGGTGGGAGGGCTCCGAAAGCCCTACGTGTCCAACGTGGCCTGAGCTCCCGCCTCTTAGGAAGGAGCTCCGGACCCGCCACGTGGCAGGCAGATCTGGAGCTCCCCATAGGGCGAGATCCGGAGACCCCCGGGGGCCCCTAACACGGTTAGGACCCGGGGAGGGTGTCTGTGCAAAGCTCCGAGATTGGAAATGGCCTCTGAGTACCTTGCGGAGCTAAGGGCTCAGCCAGGCAAAGCCAAGAAGGAGAGAAAAAGTATCACAGACACAAGTATCCAAGAGAGTCAAATTAAGCAAGGCTCCATGAGCTGGACTACAGACTCGATAAAAAGGGAGAAACAAGTCTAAGGACCTCCCGTCTCTCGCCGGAACCTTGCGGCTACAAGGGCGGCCACATCCTCGACTTCAGCCCTGGCAGCTTCCTCCTGCTCCGCGGCTGGGCCCTCTCTCCCTGGCTCTAGCGAAAAAGAGGGATCGCGGCTCTTGAAGCATGCCAGCACATGCGAGGCGACCTCTAAAGCTAAGCCGTGGCCCTCGGCCTCAAGCTCGCTGGCAACCACCGAGTCGAGTCTGTCCAGCTTGGCGCCGATCGACTCCAACGCAGGGATCACCTCCGCCACCTTCAATGCGGGAGTTGCGGCCCTCACCAGACTGAAGCCAAGAGGGATCAGGGCGGACCCCGCTCGATCCACGAAGCTTGAGACCGCAAGAGCCACGGAGGACCGCAAGGCTGAGAGCTCCTCCACCTCGCGGCGCGCCGCCTGCAGAGCCTCCAGGTTCCTCTCGGAGAATTCCTTCTCCTTGGCCGCCAGGGAACTCTCCCGAAGGTGGAGAGTCTTGGCGAGCCGCTCCAACTCAGCGGCCTTGAAGTCGGCGGTCAGCTCCCGGTCCAAGATCGCCCGGCGATCACGGGAGACCTGTTCCTCCCTCAAGTCAAGGTCTGCTTTCAGGATCTCCAGCTCCTCCATCCGAGATCGAAGGTCATCCTCGCCCGCAGCCAGCTGCGCGGCGACCCTTTCCGCCTCAGCTGCCATGGAACGCTCCCGTTCCTCAACAGCGAGTTCACGGCGCTCCAACTGCTGCCGTATCTCCATGGCAGCAGAGAGGCTCTCTTCGGCCCGGGCGTGTGCCTCTAGGGCCTCCCTGTTGATCCGCCGCGATTGGGTGTCCATGCGTTCGACAGCCCGCTTCATCCGGTCGACGAGCGCTTCCCTGAAGTCGAGCAACTCCCGCCTGGAGTCGAGCTCACTCTTAACCTTCACTGTCCTCTCCCGCAAAAGGTTCCCCCAGATGAGGAGGCGGTCCCGTTCAACCGTATACTCCTCCCGCTCGCGCCCTAGTGCAGCCAAGACCTGCCGGACGCTCGACTCGGCAAGCGCGAAGGCGTCCGCCAGAGGCAATGGAGCAACAGAGGCTGGGGCAGTTCCCCCGACCTCCTCCATTACCTCGTCCTCAGGAAGAGCCGACGCACCAGCAACCGGGACGAGACGCCGATTAGGAGAAGCTGGCTCCGCGGCTCTGGCAGCCAGGCCAGCCGGGCTCTCTTCAGCTTCTGGCTCCTTGACCTGAGGAGAGGGACGAGCCGGGGAAGGCGGTGCTGGAGAAGAGGCCAGGCCGCCTAGTGCAGGATCAACCTGCGCTGGCTCGGGGGCCGCGGTGGCCGTCACGGCAGGAATAGACGACGCCGCCGCGGAATCCGGGCACACCGGAACAGGAGAAGTTCGCGCTGGCCTGGGGGCCACGGCAGTTGCCCCTGGCTCCGAGCGCAGCGGCACAGATTCCCCGCAGGACGGGGAAGGCCGGGAAGCGCGGACACTCCAGCGGGCTCTGAACCCCGACTTCCGAGCCGGGGTAGGACTTCCAGAGCCCGCTACCGTCGCCGACGGCCGCTCCGCAGTCGCTTGGACTGGCGGAACAGGGGACGCCCCAGAGGCTTCCCCCAGCGCATCAACCCGGGGCTTCTTCGAGTCGCCACCGGAGGGAGTGTCAGGCACCCCAGAATCCCGACTTGGCACCGACGCCGTTGCTGGAGGAGATCAAGTGTGTTTCTTCTCTGGCAGCGGGTTGGAAGCCATGGCAAGGGAGAACTCAAAGGCAAGAGAGCAAAAGTACAAGAGTCCGAGAAGAAACACTGAGAAATGCGAAGGGAAGCTGCAATGTGGGTAAGACCCCCTCTAAAAAGCTTCCCGATGCAATTCCAAGCGATTTGGAACTCTTCGAGTGTCCCGCACCGGCAACCGCTTCGGTTCCTAGACCGAATGCCGATGACGGGTGGGCCCAAGCCGCCTAACTGAAGCGGTGGGGGCAAGGAGTCAGTCTCCTAAGAAGATGAGCCAGCAAGGCACTTCGGCGGTTCCCGAAGAATGCACCGCAACGTGCAGAGGTGGCAGTCTTGGGAACCGCCACAGTAAAAGCAACCATCAAGTGAGCGCACGCTCCCACGATCTCGTGGCTGTTCGTGCTCCGGCAGCGGTCAATATGGGACTTAGAGAAAGTGCGCGGACCAGAAGAGACGGAGGTCCCACCTCGGGCTCGCTATCTCCCCCGAGATGGGACCGGGGGCCACTGTCGGTACCTGAAATATGGGGTACCCCCGCGCACAAGGTAAAATGCCTAAGGAACTCGCCCTTCTCCACAAGGAGAGCTCCGAAGGCGCCACGCGTCTGGCGGGGCCGGACCTCCCTCTCCTCAGAGGAGAGCTCCGGGCCCGCCACGTGGCATACAGAAGACGGACCTCCCCCTCCGCGGGAGAGAGGTCCGAAGGCGCCGCGTGTCTAGCGGGGCCGGACCTCCCTCTCCTCAGAGGAGAGCTCCGGGCCCGCCACATGGCCAGCAGAAGCCGGACCTCCCCCTCCGCGGGAGAGAGGTCCAAAGACGCCACGTGCCCCGCGGGACTGACCCTTCTCTTCTCTAAGAAGGGCTCCGGGCCCGCCACGTGGCAGCAGGGCGACGCTGCCTGCCCCGAGTGGTAGGCAGCGGGCGTAAATACGCCCCATACCTTGCCCGTACAAGGTATTCAAGGACCGCGTCTTCCCAAGACGCGGAAACGCGGAGCACGCGTCTGTCAGGTGCCGTTGCGCCTAGTCGCATCACAGACTGGCGCGCGGTGTCAGAACCTGTCAGCCAATAAACACTGCGACAAGACAACCCATGCCGCCTGCGCCATCATCAACCGCTACGACTGGCATGCGGCATGGGCAGGGCGGCAAGATGAAGACTCAGAAGCCTTCGGCCAGAGACAACTACCGGCATAACTGCAGATACGGTAGATAATAGACAATCTTCCCGGGACCACCTGTCGGGTCCCGGCTCCCCTTGTATGGCGCCCGAGTCTTGGACTATAAAAGGCTCGGGTAGGCGTCGATAGCAAGGGTTCGCATTTTGCAACTCATACACTAGCCATACACTCTCAAGCTGTAACTCACCCCCAAGCTCAGGCCTCCGGCCCTGAGCAGCAAGCAATACAGCGAGCTCCATAGCTCGCCGTGGACGTAGGGTTTTACGCTCCGGCGGCCTGAACCACGTAAAACTCGCCGTGTCAAGCTCTTACTAGCTCGTTCCATCCGCGCAAGCTCTCCGCTAGGAACTAGCCCATCCGAAAAAAGAACCTCCGCGGGCTGCCCAGTGCAGGCCCGGGGGAAGTGTCGACCGCACACTTCGACAAGCGCGCCTTCCTATTTGCTATCCAGGCCCCCGGCTACCCGGGTGGTCTGGGTAGCTTCGGCGCCGACTTGGACGACCTTTAAGGGGACGCCGCCCTCGTCGAGAGGTTGCACCCGGGGTGCTGTGGTTGAAGAACGGCGACGTGCGCTCGGGCGGAGCTGTTCCGGCTCCGTATTGCCCGGGGCTGATGCCCCAGCTGTTGCGAGCGCTTGGAGCTCCTCCAGGGCCGACACTGCAGCAGTGCGGTCCTCACGAATCCTGAGAACGCCCGTCGGTGTTGGCATCTTCAGGACGAGGTAGCCGTAGTGGGCTACAGCCATGAACCGGTACAGGGCTGGCCTGCCGATTATGGCGTTGAAGGGGAGGTCTATCTCCGCTACGTCGAACAGAATGTACTCTGTTCGATAGCTGTCCGGAGCCCCGGAAGGTCACCGGGAGACTAATGTTGCCGTAGGGGATAACCTGTCCCGGCCCTACCCCTGAGAACGGGCTTGACGGGGTGAGCTTAGCCATCGGGACCTGCAGCTTCTGGAAAGCTGCACGGCTGATGAGGTTCAGCCCAGCTCCTCCATCTACCAAAACGTGGTACATTCTCACGTTGGCGATGGTAGGGGCCACCAGGAGCGGTAGTTGGCCGGCCCCAGCCATGTTCCTGGGGCAGTCGGTGGTGTCAAATCTGATGGGGGTTCCCATCCACTTAAGGTGCGGTGCAGCACTTGGGAGTGGCGCCACCGACGCTACCGCTCGGCGCAGAGTCTTGACTGCGCTTCGGGACGAGGGGTCGGCGGACCCACCGTATATGACGTAGAGCTTCTTCCGACGCTCATCGTCACTGGAGCCACAGTCCTCATGATTGCGTGCCGCCTTCACGACACGCTGAGACTCCTGGATCTCCTCTGGGTGGTCGATGTTGTCTGGAACATCCACCCCCTGCTCGTCTTCCTTTGGATGGAAGGGAAGGGCATCAGCCCGCTGCCGCTTCCCCTTGCGAAATCGCTCTGCGAGCCTTCGGATCTCCCGGCACTCGGCAGTAGTGTGGCGACAGCTGCCATGCACGGGACACATGTTGTCCTGGCTATCTTCCGGGATCGGTGACTTTCGCTGCCTCTTGTCAGGGCGCGGCCCCCGAGCCCCACTGAGCGTCGCTGCAGTGACGACTGGGGTCGCGGCCGGCGGTCTTATCTTGCTTCTGCCTCGGCTCTTGGTCTTCCTGCTGCCTCCATAGGGAGTAGGACCAGATCCGGGCAGCCCTCCTGACTCGGAGGATGGCTGTGAGTGCCAGTTCCGTCCTTTGGCTGCTCTGGCGCACTTGTCCGCCAAGCTAAAGAGCTCTGAGGCATCGCGGACCTCCCTGGTCGCGAGTTTCTCAAGCATCTTCATAGCTGCCGAAGTTGGCTATGAACTGTCGGCAAAGCTCTCCCCAGGAAGTTACGGAACCCTGGGGGAGGTTCATGAGCCAAGACCGAGCTGGGCCAGTCAAGGCGACAGGGAAGTAATTGGCCATGACGGCTTCATTCCCTCCTGCGGCAAGTACGGCGGTGGAGTAGATCTGGAGGAACTCCGCCGGATTGATGCTGCCGTCGTACTTCTCGGGCAAGAGCGGCCGAAACTTGCGCGGCACTTTGCGAAGCGAAGGTGGGGCGCGAGGGCCGCACACCCTGCTTCTGTCGCCGCAGGTTCTGATGCCGCGAACGCTTGGTTCGCACTGAGCACCGCGTGCCCCGGCATGGGCATGGCTGCACCATAGGCCGGGGGCACCATATGCAGGACATATGACTGGCATATTCTGCACGGCACAGGCCTGGGGCAGAGATCGCGTGGCGAAGGTCTGCTCTTCAGGCTGGGTCGAGGCCGACGTCATGCTGTCGTCAGCCTCTTGGTGGCGACGCCTTTCTCGGCCCCGCTCGAGGTATACCCGGGCATCTTGACCCAGGTGACACCGCTCCAGCTCTGTCCTCAGATCTGTTGATTGGGGGCTGGTAGATCTGGAGTCTGCCATCTGCTCGTCATCCAATGGTGCGCGCATCAGCGACACGACCGATTGGCCAGAGCGTCGTCCCCGCCGAGGTCGAGGGTTTGCGGCGGCGACGACGAGACGGTCTACCTCGCGGATCCACTGCCGGGTCGCTGCCTGAGGCGCGTCCCCAGCGGGCGGATTGTACAGTAGCGCTCTATCCGCAGCTAACGCACCCCCACTGGGCACGCCCAGCCCTACTGAAGACTTGAAGCTGGTTGGAGCGTGCATTTCCGGGGTCGGCGCTGCCAGAGCCGGTTGCTGGCTCCCAGCTCGTACCGACACACTCCGTCCCGAGTGTGTCGACATGTACTCCCCCCTGGTCGCGGTCTGCCGCAGAGGCGAGGGGGGAGAGTTCGCCGCTGAAGGAAGCTTGGTCATCTTCGTCGGCGGAAACTCGTCACGCTAGGAGAAAAACCCCCTACCTGGCGCGCCAAATGTCGAAGTGTTCAGTCGACACTTCCCCCGGGCCTGCACTGGGCAGCCCGCGGAGGTTCTTTTTTCGGTGGGGCTAGTCTCTAGCGGAGAGCTTGTGCAGGTGGACGAGTTAGTAAGAGCTTGACACGGCGAGTTTTACGTGGTTCAGGCCGCCGGAGCGTAAAACCCTACGTCCACGGCGAGCTATGGAGCTCGCTGTATTGCTTGCTGCTCAGGACCGGAGGCCTGAGCTTGGGGGTGAGTTACAGCTTGAGAGTGTATGGCTAGCGTATGAGTTGCAAAGTGCGAACCCTTGCTATCGACGCCTACCCGAACCTTTAATAGTCCAAGACTCGGGCGGCTTACAAGGGGAGCCGGGACCCGACAGGTGGTCCCGGGAAGATTGTCTATTATCTACCGTATCTGCAGTTATGCCGGTAGTTGTCTCTGGCGAAGGCTTCCGAGTCTTCATATTGCCGTCCTGCCCATGCCGCATGCTAGTCGTAGTGGTTGGTGACGGCGCAGGCGGCATGGGATGTCTTGTCGCGGTGTTTATTGGCTGGCAGGTTCTGACACCGCGCGCCAGTCTGTGATGCGACTGGGCGCAACGGCACCTGACAGAAGCGTGCTCCGTGTCTCCGCGTCTTGGGAAGACGCGGGCCTTGAATACCTTGTACGGGCAAGGTATGGGGCGTCTTTACGCCCGCTGCCAATTGCTCGGGGCAGGCAGCGTCGTTCTGCTGCCACGTGGCGGGCCCGGAGCACTTCTCAGAGGAGAGAAGGGTCAGTCCCGCGGGACACGTGGAGCCTCCGGACCTCTCCCCACGGAGGGAGAGGCTCGGCTTCTGTTAGGTACGTGGCGGGCCCAGAGCTCTCCTCTGAGGAGAGGGAGGTCCGACCCCGCTGGACACGCGGCGCCTTCGGACCTCTCTCCCGCGGAGGGGGAGGTCCGGCTTCTGTATGCCACGTGGCGGGCCCGGAGCTCTCCTCTGAGGAGAGGGAGGTCCAGCCCCGCCGGAAGCGTGGCGCCTTTGGAGCTCTCCCTGCGGAGAAGGGCGAGTTCCTTAGACATTTTACCCTGTGCGCGGGGGTACCCCATATCTCAGGTACCGACAGTGGCGTTCCGACAGGGTGTCCGGGACGAGAAAATGCTTGAGAAGCTCGCGACCAGAGAGGTCCGCGACGTCTCTGAGCTCTTCAGCCAGGCGGACAAATGCGCCAGAGCAGCTGAAGGGCGGAACTGGCACGCTCTGCCGACCTCCGAGCCAGGTGGACAACCCGGGTCCGGCGCTGCTGCCTATGGGGGTGGCAAGAAGGCCAAGAACCGGGGGAGTGGCAAGATGAAGTCATCGTTCACGGCTCCCATTGCCGCAGCAGCGACGGCTAGTGGAGCTCGGGGGCCACGTCCCGACAAACGGCAGCGGCAGTCACCGGCCCCAGATAGTGACCAGGGCGGGCTATGCCCCGTGCATGGCGCCGGCAACCATACTGCTGCTGAGTGCTGGGATATCCAGAGGCTCGCAGAGCGCTTCCGCAAAGGAAGACAGCAGAGAGCTGAAGCACCGCCCTACCCTCAGAGGCATGGCAAGCAGAAGGTCGATGCCCCAGTCACCGCCGCCGATCAGGTGGGGTTCCAGGAGCCTCAGCGTGTCATGAAGACAGTGCATAGCGGCGTGGACTCCAGCTGCGACGGTGACGGGCCAGGGCGGTAGCCAACTGCGGCACGCCTCCGTGCTTCGGACGTACCTCCTGGGGGCCGCCCAAGATCTGTCAACCCCTTGAAGGCCTTGCCAGAAGGGGAAGACGCCTTGGGTCATCCAAGACGAGCCCGGGTCCACCTACCCCTTGAAGGCCTTAGCCAGAAGGGGAGAACTCCCCGGGGGCCCCCAGGAGAAGCCGCGCTGGACCTGATCCAGCGCGAAGATGACAACCTCATCGACGAGACTCGGCTGCAGGTAACACCCCACAACGCGCGGTCTCGGCTGATGCTCTAAGCACTACCGCCAAAGAACTAAACGCATCGGGGGCCTGCAGGAGGGCAACCTGGTGTCTCGGCACGCTCTATTCCAAAAAGGACCCATAAGCTCTCCCCCAGCAGGGAAGGTCCCTTCCGAATCATGAAAGCTGCCGCCCCAGGTACACATGCCTTTCAACCGAGTGTGGGATCCGTTCCCAAAAAGCCATTGCCATGAAGCAACACTGTAAGTCCTACTTTCCGAGCATCAGTAGAACAGGGTTATTCCCTTCTGTAATGAATCCCATAGAATTTAGGAACAGAGCTTGGGGCAGCTAAGTCTCAAGGGACGGTACAGGACTACGTCCAGTTTAGCCTGGTTCTGACCCTAAGCGCGTAGAGTCTTGCTTCCCTTGAAGACGGGGCGGAATATTGCCTCCATGTACAGCCAGAATTCCACCTATGGGCATGAATACAGAAACCTGTTCTACTTAGCTCCCTCTCATGCGCTCGTTTAAATTATGCATTAATTTTTATGACTGCACTATCTTTGTATGTTCATCGTACATCTAGCTCCCCCTCTCCTGCGCTCATCCATAGTCGGCATTCGCTATCCTACCAAAGGCGGCTGCGCTTGAGGCACCTGCCGATGGCCGAGTGAGTCTCTCGGGCCTCCCCCAGTCAGGTGTTGCGGTGCCAGTTGGTTACCTCCAGGAAAGGCCTGCGTTGTGCATGGGGGGTCCAGGGTGCGCATTCAGCTTAGCAGGCCATGAGCCCAAAGCATGCGCATCCTGCCCTCTGGAGGTACAGGGGAGTACAACCGCTTTGCCTGGTCATGAACCCAAAGCACGTGCACTCTGCTTCCCCAGCGCATGGCCCGGTACTAGGGACCGGACGGCCGTACCCAGACCTCGGAGGGAGCCGGAGCACCAGCGCCTCGTGCACAGAATTGCCCAAGCCCCGTATAACGGATCAGGATCGTAAGATGGATAAGACTAGGAGAGGGGAGGGGGGGACCCCCCGAGGAGAATTACGTTTCCTCTACCTGTGTGCGGGACCTCCAGGTTACGGCAACAGGGACTGCGTGAAGCAGGGGGAAAGGAGCTACCAAATACTCCTGCCTAGGACTGGAAGGACCGGGTCCTGCCCCTTCAGCAGGGGCGGGACCCGAGGGCCCCACGTGTCCAGCGGACCCGGAGCTCTCGCCTCCCCTGAGGAGGGCTCCGGGCTCGCCACGTGGCAGGTGGAAACCGGACCTCCCCCCCCCCCCCCCGGTGGGAGGGCTCCAAAAGCCCTACGTGTCCAGCATGGCCGGAGCTCCCGCCTCTTAAGGAGGGGCTCCGGACCCGCCACGTGGCAGGCAGATTTGGAGCTCCCCGTGGGGCGAGATCCGGAGACCCCCGGGGGCCCCTAACACGGTTAGGACCAGGGGAAGGTGTCTATGCGGAGCTCCAAGATTGGAGACAGTCTCTGAGTACCTTGCGGAGCTAAGGACTCAGTCAGGCAAAGCCAAGAAGGAGAGAAAAAGCATCACAGACACAAATATCTAAAAGAGTCGAACTAAGCGAGGCTCCATGAGATGGACTACAGACTCGATAAAAAGGGAGAAACAAGTCCTAAGGTCCTCCCAGCTCCCGCCGGAACCTTGCGGCTACAAGGGCGGCCACATCCTCGACTTCTGCCCTGGCAGCTTGCTCCCGCTCCGTGGCTGGGCCCTCTCTCGCTGGTTCTAGCGAGAAAGAGGGGTCGCGGCTCTTAAAGCATGCCAGCACATGTGAGGCAACCTCTAAGGCTAGGCCGCGTCCCTCGGCCTCAAGCTCGCTGGCGACCACCGAGTCTAGCCTGTCCTGTTTGGCTTCGATCGACTCCAGTGCGGGGATCACCTCCGCCACCTTCAACGCAGGGGCCCCAGCCCTCACCGGACTGAAGCCAAGAGGGATCAGGGTGGACCCCGCTCGATCCACAAAGCTCGAGACCACCAGAGCCTCGGAGGACCGCAAGGCCGAGAGCTCCTCCACCTCGCGGCGGGCCGCCTGCAGAGCCTCCAGGTTCCTCTCGTAGAATTCCTTCTCCTTGGCCGCCAGGGAGCTCTCCCGAAGATGGAGAGTCTTGGCGAGCCGCTCCAACTCAGCAGCCTTGAAGTCGGCGGCAAACTCCCGGTCCAAGACCGCCCGGCGATCACGGGAGACCTGTTCCTCCCTCAAATTGAGGTCTGCCTTCAGGATCTCCAGCTCCTCGATCCGAGCTCGAAGGTCATCCTCGCCCGCCGCCAGCTGCCGTGGAACGCTCCCGTTCCTCAACGGCGAGTTCACGGCGCTCCAACTTCTGCCGTATCCCCACAGCAGCAGAGAGGCTCTCCTCGGCCCGGGCGTGTGCCTCCAGGGCCTCCCTGTTGATCCACCGCGATTGGGTGTCCATGCGGTCGACAGCCCGCTTCATCCGGTCTAGGAGCACTTCCCTGAAGTCGAGCAACTCCCGCCTGGAGTCGAGCTCGCTCTTAACCTTCGCGGTCCTCTCCCGCAAAAGGTTCCCCCAGGTGAGGAGGCGATCCCGTTCAACCGTATACTCCTCCCGCTCGCGACCTAGTGCAGCCAAGACCTGCCGAACGCTCGTCTCGGCAAGCGCGAAGGCATCCGCCAGGGGCAATGGAGCAACAGAGGCCGGGGCAGTCCCCCCGACCTCCTCCATTACCTCGTCCTCAAGAGGAGTCGACGCACCAGCAACCGAGACGAGACGCCGATCAGGAGAAGCTGGCTCCGAGGCTCTGGCAGCCGGACCTGCCGGGCTCTCTTCAGCTTCTGGCTCCTTGACCTGTGGAGAGGGGCGAGCCGGGGAAGGCGGCGCTGGAGTAAAGGTCGGGCCGCCTAGTACAGGGTCGACCCTGCGCTGGCTTGGGGGCCGCGGTGGCCGTCTCGGCAGGAAGAGACGACGCCGCCGTGGAGTCCGGGCACACCGGAACAGGAGAAGTTCGCGCTGGCCTGGGGGCCGCGGCAGTTGCCCCTGGCTCCGAGCGCAACGGCACAGACTCCCCGCAAGTCGGGGATGGCCGGGAAGCGCTGTCACTCCAGCGGGCTCTGAACCCCGACTTCCGAGCCGAGGTAGGACTCCCAGAGCCCACTACCGTCACTGACGGCCGCTCCGCAGTTGCTTGAACTGGCGGAACGGGGGACGCCCCAGAAGCTTCCCTCAACGCATCAGCCCGGGGCCTCTTCGAGTCGCCACCGGAGGGAGTGCCAGGCACCCCAGATTCCCGACTTGGTACAGACGCCGCCGCTGGAGGAGATCGAGCGCGCTTCTTCTCTGGTGGCGGGTTGGAGGCCATGGCGAGGGATAACTCAAGGGCAAGAGAGCAAAAGCACAAGAGTCCGAGAAGAAACACAGAGAAGTGCGAAGAGAAGCCGCAATGTGGGTAAGATCCCCTCTAAAAGCTTCCCGGGTGCAATTCCAAGCGATTCGGAACTCTTCGGATACACTGCATCGGCAACGGCTTCGGCTCCTAAACTGAGTGCCGATGACAGGTGGACCCAAGCCGCCCAACTGAAGTGGTGGGTCAAGGAGTCAGTCTCCTGAGAAGATGAGCCGGCAAGGCACTTCGGCGGTTCCCGAAGAAAGCGCCGCAACGTGCAGAAGTGGCAGTCTTGGGAACCGCCGCAGTAAAAGCAACCATCAAGTGAGCGCACGCTCCCACAATCCCGCGGCCGTTCGTGCTCCGGCAGCTGTCAATTTGGGACTTAGAGAAAGTGCGCGGATCGGAAGAGACGGAGGCCCCACCTCGGGCTCGCTATCTCCCCCGAGATGGGCCCGGGGGCCACTGTCGCTACCTGAGATATGGGGTACCCCCACGCACAGGGGCAAATACCTAAGGAACTCGCCCTTCTCCGCAGGGAGAGCTCCGAAGGCGCCACGCGTCCGGCGGGGCCGGACCTGCCTCTCCTCAGAGGAGAGCTCCGGGCCCGCCACGTGGCGTACAGAAGCCGGACCTCCCCCTCCGCGGAAGAGAGGTCCGAAGGCGCCACGTTTCCAGCGGGGCCGGACCTCCCTCTCCTCAGAGGAGAGCTCCGGGCCCGCCACGTGGCTGACAGAAGCCGAGCCTCCCCCTCCGCGGGGAGAGGTCAGGAGGCTCCACGTGCCCCGCAGGCCGGACCCTCCTCTCCTCTGAGAAGGGCTCCGGGCCCGCCACGTGGCCAGAAGAACGGTGCTGCACGCCCCCGAGAGATAGGCAGCGGGCGTAAAGACGCCCCATACCTTGCCCGTACAAGGTATTCAAGGCCCGCGTCTTCCCAAGACGCGGAGACACGGAGCACGCCTCTGTCAGGTGCCGTTGCGCCCAGTCACATCACAGACTGGCACGCGGTGTCAGAACCTGCCAGGCAATAAACACCGCGAAAAGATGTCCCATGCCGCCTGCGCCGTCATCAACCACTACGACTAGCTTGCGGCATGGTCAGGGCGGCAAGATGAAGACTCAGAAGCCTTCGACCAGAGACAACTACCGGCATAACTGCAGATACGGTAGATAATAAACAATCTTCCCAGGACCACCTGTCGGGTCCCGGCTCCCCTTGTAAGCCGCCCGAGTCTTGGACTATAAAAGGCTCGGGTAGGCGACGATAGCAAGGGTTCGCAGTTTGCAACTCATACGCTAGCCATACACTCCCAAGCTGTAACTCACCCCCAAGCTCAGGACTCCGGCCCTGAGCAGCAAGCAATACAGCGAGCTCCATAGCTCGCCGTGGACGTAGGGTTTTACGCTCCGGCGGCCTGAACCACGCAAAACTCACCGCGTCAAGCTCTTACTAACTCGTCCATCCGTGCAAGATCTCCGCAAGGGACTAGCCCCACCGAAAAAAGAACCTCCGCGGGCTGCCCAGTGCAGGCCCGGGGGAAGTGTCGACCGAACACTTCGACAATGCCGAACCTTGATGACATCGGGATCGCCGTCCGGCAGGTCGGCGATGCCTTCCTATCACCATCCCAGGAACCGAGCACTCCGGGTCAGGGCACGAGGCGTCTGCTGCTGTCAAACCCTCCCCCAGAGCCGACGGAACTCAAGACGCCGACAAAGGGAAGGGAAAGGAGCCGGCCCCTGGGCATCCAGAGAAGAAACGCGCCCGGTCTCCTCTGAGGGCACCGCATGCGCCGAGCCATGGTGCCGGAGCTACCTTGCTCCCATCTTCCGGGGGTGCTTGCCCATCGGGTGGTGACCCGAAGAGGCCCCGGGTGTCCCCGCCCCCCGGCGGGTCTCTCCCGAGACAGCGGCCGTCCGAGGCAGCCCAAGTACCTCGTCACCCTTCCTCAAGCGGAGGGGTTTCCAGGACGGATGTTGGTGGGGCCACGCCGGCGAGTGTGCCGGGGATCCAGGCGTCACGCTCCGCGACCGTTCCAGCGCTGGTCCCGGTTGTTCAGCTGCAGCCCAGAGGCCAGTGCTGCAAGCCCGTTGGAGCGCTCATGCCGCCCAGTAAGTGTTGCTCTTTCTGGCTTGTAGGAGCAGAGCTCTTGTCTCCTCTCTTAGCCTGAGGGTTTTCTCTTCTTGCAGGGACCGACCCGCTGCTAGGGGCGGGCCTCTTACCCGGCCGCCTTCAACCGACGGAGGCTCCGTGCCTCAGCACCTGGGGTCCGTGGTGGCTCCCATGGTCCCCAAATCGATGGGGGCTCCCTCTGCGCCGGCGAGTTCACCCTTCGTGGTGGCCGCATCTGCTCCTATCTGCCCTCCTTCACCAGTCCAGAAGTCTGGTCCTGAGACTGGGAGGGCCGCTCTAGGTGCGCCTACTGGCCCCCTGGCCTCCCTAGGACAGCGCCCCACCCTGGTTGCTGAGGCGCCGGCGCCTCCGCCGGTCTTAGACTCGACAGGGGGGTCCAGTGGCGTGACTCCTGTCCCCCCTGCCCCGGTGCCCGTGTGGGACGCCCTGGGCCGTGTCCAGACCAGCGCCCGACAGCTCCAATCCGCCTTTGAGCAGGAGCGGGGGGCGCTGGCCGGCGAGAAGGAACGTCTTCTCAGCTGGCAGACGCGGGCCCAGGAGGCTAAGGCGGACCTTGATTCGAGGCAGTCAAGGCTTGAGGCCATGAATGCTCTGCTTGGCACTCTGAAGAAGGCCATTAGCCGCTTGGAGTCAGAGTCCCGGCGGGTTCGTGCCACCTACCGCGAGGCTCTGTCCCACGCTGAAGCCAAAGCCAAGGAGCGTTCTGCCGCCGCGGAGGAGTTGCAGCTGCAGGTAGCCCGTCGGGAGTGCGCCGTCGCCGATCGGGAACGCGCTGTCGTGGCCGAGGAGGAGAAGACCACCGCCCGGCTGAGGGCCATAGTGGAGGAGCTAAGGACTCGAACCGAGGAGCTGGAGCTCCGTGAGTCGGCTGTTGCCGCGAGGGAGGAGCGGTTCTCCCAGGAGCGCCAGGCGGTGATGGATGGCGAGCTGGCGGCTCGCCAAGAGGTAGAAAAGCTCCAGTCCTTGCGGTCTGCTGAGGCCCAGGCAGTCTGGGGCTTTATTGCCAAGGCGGGGTCTGCCTTGGCTCCTCTTGGCTTCAGCCCTGTGCAGGTGGAGGCTCCGGCGCGGCCGATGTCCGAAGCAATCCCGGCACTTGAGTCCATCGGCGACGAGCTCGGTCGGCTCGAAACAGTGATCGCCGACGAGCTTGAAGCGGAAGTTTGGGGCCTTGCGAAGGAGGTCGCTATGCACGTTCTGTCGTGCTTCCTGAGCCGAGACCCTTCCTTTTCTCTGGGGCCAGTCCGTCTAGGACCCGTCGCCGATCGGGAGGAAGCTGCCAGGGTCGAGGCCAAGGACTTGGCCGCCCTCGTGGCCTCCAGGTTTTATCGGGAGTCCGGGGACTCTTAGGCATCTGCCCCCGTTGCCACAGGGCCCTGTACTTCCTTTTTTTATTTTTGTTGAGTCTGTAGCCCAGCTCGTGGAGCCTTTGTATGAACAGACTCCTGTTTCTTTCTGTGTCTCCATGTCCTAGTCTTCTTCCTGGCTTTTTCCTGGCCGAGTCCTTAGCTCCGCAAGGTACTCAGAGGCCTTGACCAATCTCGAAGCTCTGCATAGACACCTTCTACGGGTCCTCACTATATACTAAGGGCTCCGGAGGTCTCCAGGACCCGCCTCACGAGATCGGAGGGGGTCAGGGCCTGTTGGCCACGTGGCGGGCCGGGAGCTCCCCTCTGAGGGGAGGTCCGGGCTTGTGGGTCACGTGGAGTTCTCGGACCTCTCCCCGCGGAGGGGGGGTCCGGCTTCTGTTGACCACGCGGTGGGCCCGGAGCTCCCCCACAAGGAGGTGGAAGGTCTGGCCCCGCTGGACACGCGGGACCTTCGGACCTCGCCCCTGTGAGGTCTAGTTCTTTGATCTTACCTTGGGGTTTCGGTCTTGCGCGATCCCGTAGCGGCCCCCTGGTAGGTGCGTTCCATTGGATGGATGTGCCTACCATATTCCTGCGGGGAGCTGAGGCCGAGAGGTCCTGCACACAAGTAAGGGAAACGTAATTCTCCTTGGGGGCTCCCCCCCCCCCTCTATCTCTTAGTCTTATTTGGCTTACGGTCCCCGTCCACCTGTACGGTGCTTGGGAACTACCGTGCGCGAAGTGCCGGGGGCTCGGGGCCCCCCTGGCTATCGGCCGGTTCTTCCCACACAACCGCCTTTGGTAGGGCAGAAAATGCCGACTAAAGATGAGAATGAGAAGAGGGAACTGAACGCATGGTGAGCATGCGCTAGCAGGGCAATCATAAAAATTTTATAAGTAAACTAAATGAGCACCAAAGAAGAGCAACGTAGGACAGGTTTCTTTTCATATAAATTTCCATAGGGGGAAGGCAGGCTGAATATGGAGGCCACGACCCGCCTCAAGGGAAGCAAGACTCTACGCGCTTGGGGTCGGAACCAGGCGAAGCTGAACGTAGTCCTGTACCGTCCCCTGAGGCTTAGCCGCACCAAGCACTGTTCCTGGACTTTATGGAATTTATTATAAAAAGAAGGGTATGTCCTATTGTTGCTCTAGGGGTAGAACTTACAGCGGTGTTCTGTGTTCCGAAGGTTCAGGAGCGGGTCCCCATCCTCGGTTCTGGGGAATGGTCCCAGGCCCAGGATGTCCAGCCCCAGTATGCCAAATGGCCATGTGGGCTGGATCATCTGTACCGTCCAAGCCAGTGTATGGATCTGCTTGGCGTGGAACAGGCACGCCTTGCAGCTCTCGACCAGCTTGACGGCATCCTGGAGTGCTGCCGGCTAGTAGAAGCCATGCCGAAAGGCTTTACCGACAAACGTGCGTGAGGAAGAGTGACTCCCACATTCGCCTCTGTCGGTACCTGAGATATGGGGTACCCCCGCGCACAGGGGAAAAAGCCTAAGGAACTCGCCCTTCTCCGCAGGGAGAGCTCCGAAGGCGCCACGCGTCCGGCGGGGCCGGACCTCCCTCTCCACAAAGGAGAGCCCCGGGCCTGCCACGTGGCATACAGAAGCCGGACCTCCCCCTCCGCGGGAGAGAGGTCCGAAGGCGCCACGCGTCCAGCGGGGCCGGACCACCCTCTCCTCAGAGGAGAGCTCCGGGCCCGCCACGTGGTAGCAGAACGGCGCTGCCTGTCCCCGAGCGGTAGGCAGCGGGCGTAAAGACGCCCCATACCTTGCCCGTACAAGGTATTCAAGGCCCGCGTCTTCCCGAGACGCGGAGACGCGGAGCACGCTTCTGTCAGGTGCCGTTGCGCCCAGTCGCATCGCAGATTGGCGCGCGGTGTCAGAATCTGCCAGCCAATAAACACCGCGACAAGACATCCCATGCCGCCTGCGCCGTCATCAACCACTACGACTAGCATGCGGCATGGGCAGGGCGGCCAGATGAAGACTCAGAAGCCTTCGACCAGAGACAACTACCGGCATAACTGCAGATACGGTAGATAATAGACAATCTTCCCGGGACCACCTGTCGGGTCCCGGCTCCCCTTGTAAGCCGCCCAAGTCTTGGACTATAAAAGGCTCGGGTAGGCGACGATAGCAAGGGTTCGCACTCTGCAACTCATACGCTAGCCATACACTCCCAAGCTGTAACTCCCCCCAAGCTCAGGACTCCGGCCCTGAGCAGCAAGCAATACAGCTGTCGGTATCTGAGATATGGGGTACCCCCGCGCACAGGGGAAAATGCCTAAGGAACTCGCCCTTCTCTGCAGGGAGAGCTCCGAAGGCGCCACGCGTCCAGCGGGGCCGGACCTCCCTCTCCTCAGAGGAGAGCTCCGGGCCCGCCACGTGGCATACAGAAGCCGGACCACCCCCTCTACGGGAGAGAGGTCCGAAGGCGCCACGCGTCCAGCAGGGCCGGACCTCCCTCTCCTCAGAGGAGAGCTCCGGGCCCGCCGCATGGCCGACAGAAGCCGAGCCTCCCCCTCCGCGGGGAGAGGTCCGGAGGCTCCACGTGCCCCGCAGGCCGGACCCTTCTCTCCTCAGAGAAGGGCTCCGGACCCGCCACGTGGCCAGAAGAACGGTGCTGCCTGCCCCCGAGAGATAGGCAGCGGGCGTAAAGACGCCCCATAACTTGCCCGTACAAGGTATTCAAGGCCCGCGTCCTCCCAAGACGCAGAGACGCGGTGCACGCTTCTGTCAGGTGCCGTTGCGCCCAGTCCCATCACAGACTGGCGCGCGGTGTCAGAACCTGCCAGCCAATAAACTCCGCGATAAGACATCCCATGCCGCCTCCGCCGTCATCAACCACTACGACTGGCATGCGGCATGGGCAGGGCGGCAAGATGAAGACTCAGAAGCCTTCGACCAGAGACAACTACCGGCATAACTGCAGATACGGTAAATAATAGACAATCTTCACGGGACCACCTGTCGGGTCCCGGCTCCCCTTGTAAGCCACCCGAGTCTTGGACTAAAAAAGGCTCGGGTAGGCGACGATAGCAAGGGTTCGCACTATGAAACTCATACGCTAGCCATACACTCTCAAGCTGTAACTCACCCCCAAGCTCAGGACTCGGCCCTGAGCAGCAAGCAATACAGCGAGCTCCATAGCTCGCCGTGGACGTAGGGTTTTACGCTCCGGCAGCCTGAACCACGTAAAACTCACCGCATCAAGCTCTTACTAACTCGTCCATCCGCGCAAGCTCTCCGCAAGGGACTAGCCTCACCGGAAAAAGAACCTCCGCGGGCTGCCCAGTGCAGGCCCGGGGGAAGTGTCGACCGAACACTTCGACATTTGGCGCGCCAGGTAGGGGGCTTTTCCCCTAGCGCGACGAGTTTCCGCCGACGAAGATGACCAAGCTTCCTTCAGCGGCGAACTCTCCCCCCTCGCCTCTGCGGCAAACTGCGACCAGGGGGGAGTACATGTTGACACACTCGGGATGGAGTGTGTCGGTACAAGCTGGGAGCCAGCAACCGGCTCTGGCAGCGCCGACCCCGGCAATGCAGGCTCCAACCAGCATCAAGTCTTCAGTAGCGCTGGGCGTACCCAGTGAGGGTGCGCTAGCTGCAGCGAGAGCGCTACTGTACAATCCGCCCGCTGGGGACGCGCCTCAGGCAGCGACCCGGCAGTGGATCCGCGAGGTAGACCGTCTTGTCGTCGCCGCCGCAAACCCTCGACTTAGGCGGGGACGACGCTCTGGCCAACCGGTCATGTCTCTGATGCGCGCACCATTGGTTGACGAGCAGACGGCAGACTCCATCTCTACCAGGCCCCAATCGACAGATCTGAGGACAGAGCTGGAGCGGTGTCGCCTGGTTCAAGATGCCCGGGTATACCTCGAGCAGCACCGAGAAAGGCGTCGCTACCAAGAGGCTGACGACAGCATGACGTCGGCCTCGACCCAGCCTGAAGAGCAGACCTTCGCCACGCGATCTCTGCCCCAGGCCTGCGCCGTGCAGAATATGCCACAGTCATAAGTCCTGCAGATGGCACCCCCGGCCTATGGTGCAGCCTTGCCCATACCGGGGCACGCGGTGCTCAGTGCGAACCAAGCGTTCGCGGCACCAGAACCTGCGGCGACAGAAGCAGGGTGTGCGGCCCTCTCGCCCCACCTTCGCTTCGCAAAGTGGCCGCGCAAGTTTCGGCCGCACCTGCCTGAGAAGTACGACGGCAGCGTCAACCCGGCGGAGTTCCTCCAGATCTACTCCACCGCTGTACTTGCCGCAGGAGGGAATGAAGCCGTCATGGCCAATTACTTCCCTGTCGCCTTGACTGGCCCAGCCCGGTCTTGGCTCATGAACCTCCCCAGGGTTCCGTAACTTCCTGGGGAGAGCTTTGCCGGCAGTTCATAGCCAACTTCGGCAGTTCCTACACCCGGCCTGGCACGGAGCTCGACCTCCACGCCATCCAGCAACAACCTGGGGAGTCTCTGCGCTCTTTCATCCAGCGGTTCTCCCAGGTGCGGAACACCATCCCACACATTCAAAATGCTTCTGTGGTGGTGGCGTTCCGGCAAGGCGTCCGAGACAGGAAGATGCTTGAGAAACTCGCGACCAAGGAGGTCCGCGATGCCTCAGAGCTCTTCAGCTTGGCGGACAAGTGCGCCAGAGCAGCCGAAGGACGGAACTGGCACTCACAGCCGTCCTCCGAGTCAGGAGGACTGCCAGGATCTGGTCCTACTCCCTATGGAGGCAGCAGGAAGACCAAGAGCCGAGGCAGAAGCAAGATAAGATCACCGGCCGCGGCCCCAGTCGTCACTGCAGCGACGCTCAGTGGGGCTCGGGGGCCGCGCCCTGACAAGAGGCAGCGAAGGTCACCGATCCCAGAAGGTAATCAGGACAATATGTGTCCCGTGCACGGCAGCTGTCGCCACACTACTGCCGAATGCAGCGGAGATCCGAAGGCTCGCAGAGCGCTTCCGCAAGGAGAAGCGGCAGCGGGCTGATGCCCTGCCCTTCCGTCCAAAGGAAGATGAACAGAGGGTGGATGTTCCAGACAACATCGACCACCCAGAGGAGATCCAGGAGCCTCGGCGTGTCGTGAAGGTGGCACGCAATCATGAGGACTCCAGCTCCAGTGACGATGAGCGTCAGAAGAAGCTCTACGTCATATACGGCGGGTCCGCCGATCCCTCGTCCCGAAGCGCAGTCAAGACTCTGCGCCGAGCGGTAGCGTCGGTGGCGCCACTCCCAAGTGCTGCACCGCACCTTAAGTGGATGGGGACCCCCATCAGCTTTGACGCCACCGACTGCCCCAGGAACATGGCTGGGGCCGGCCAACTGCCGCTCCTGGTAGCCCCTACCATCGCCAACGTGAGAATGTACCACGTTTTGGTAGATGGAGGAGCTGGGCTGAACCTCATCAGCCGTGCAGCTTTCCAGAAGCTGCAGGTCCCGATGGCCAAGATCACCCCGTCGAGCCCGTTCTCAGGGGTAGGGCCGGGACAGGTTATCCCCTACGGCAACATTAGCCTCCTGGTGACCTTCGGGGCTCCGGACAGCTATCGGACAGAGTACATTCTGTTCGACGTAGCGGAGATAGACCTCCCCTTCAACGCCATAATCGGCAGGCCAGCCCTGTACCGGTTCATGGCTGTAGCCCACTACGGCTACCTCGTCCTGAAGATGCCAACACCGACGGGCGTTCTCAGGATTCGTGGGGACCGCACTGCTGCAGTGTCGGCCTTGGAGAAGCTCCAAGCGCTCGCAACAGCTGGGGCATCAGCCCCCGGCAATACGGAGCTGGACCAGCTCCGCCCGAGCACACGTCACCGTGCTTCCGCCACAGCACCACGCGTGCAACCTCTCGACGAGGGCGGCGTCCCCTTAAAGGTCGTCCAAGTCGGCGTCGAAGCTACCCAGACCACCCGGGTAGCCGGGGGCCTGGATAGCAAATAGGAAGGCGCGCTGGTCACCTTCGTCCGGCACAACGTCGACGTGTTTGCATGGCAGCCGTCACAGATGCCGGTGATCCCCAGGGAGGTGATCGAGCACCACTTGAAAGTCTTCCCCGACGCCCGGCCGGTTCAACAGAAGCCCCACAAGCAGTCCATCGAGCGGCAAAACTTCATCCGTGAAGAAGTCAAGAAGCATCTGGACGCTGGCTTCATACGGGAGGTCCACCACCCCCGGTGGTTGGCAAACCCCGTCGTTGTCCCAAAGGCCGGCGGGAAGCTCCGGATGTGCATCGACTACACCAGTCTCAATAAGGCATGTCCCAAAGATCCATTCCCTCTCCCTAGAATAGATCAAATCGTAGACTCAACGTCAGGCTGTGATATGCTGTGCTTCCTAGACGCCTACTCGGGTTTCCATCAGATCCCCATGTCTAGGGAGGACAAGGAGCACACCTCCTTCATCACAGTAGACGGCCTTTATTGCTATGTGTCTATGCCTTACGGCCTAAAGAATGCACTCCCCACCTTTGTGAGGGCGATGCACAAAACCTTTGGGGAGTTAATAAGAGACCTAGTTGAGGTGTACGTCGATGACATAGTTGTCAAGGTCAAGCAGGGTTCATCCTTGCTAGATAACCTAGCTTTAGACTTTGACAAGTTGCGCTCTACGCGCACCAAGCTGAACCCAGATAAATGTGTGTTCGGCGTGTCCTCTGGGAAGCTCTTAGGGTTCCTGGTCTCGCACCGAGGGATTGAGGCCATCCCAGAGAAGATCAAGGCCATCGACTTGATGCGGCCCCCTGCCCGCGTCAAGGATGTTCAGAGACTCACGGGATGTCTAGCCGCGCTGAGTCGGTTTATACCGAGGCTAGCAGAGCGGGCACTCCCTTTCTTTAAGCTCCTGCGCAAGTCAGGCCCTTTTGCCTGGACTGACGAAGCAGAAGAGGCTTTCCAGGAGTTGAAGCGACTCCTTACGACCCTACCTATCATGGTAGCCCCTGAGCCCAGGGAGCACCTGCTGCTCTACATTGCGGCGACAACAGAAGTGGTGAGTATGGTCCTCGTCGCGGAGCGGCCAGACCCCTCACCTTCGCAACCTGCTCCGGTAGCAGAAGACAGACGCCAGGAGGCCCCGCAGGGCCAAGACGGTCTCCCGGACCCCCCGGAGGTTCAGGTTGACCTCCCGGAGGTCCAGGACGGTCTCCCGGACCCCCAAGATAAATCTCCAGGGGCCAATTGGGACCTCCCGGAAGTCCCTCAAGACCCCCCGGAGCTCCCGGATAATCAAGATAGCTTAAGGGCCTCCGGGTCCCAGTTCCCAGAGGCCCCCGTGGGTCCACTCACCTCCAGCGGGCTGGGGCCAATGGACGAGGACCTCCCAAGCCTAAGATAGAAGGTTCGAACCATACAGAGGCCTGTCTACTACATCAGCGAAGTACTTCATGATGCCAAGACAAGGTACCTAGAAGTCCACAAGCTGCTGTATGCGGTGCTCGTGGCCTCCAAGAAGCTCCGCCATTACTTCCAGGCCCACCGGGTCTCGGTAGTCACCTCGTATCTGCTGAAGACAATTCTTCACAGCCCCCATGCGACTGGCAACGTTGCTAAATGGGCAGCGGAGCTGGCGGAGTTTGAGCTGGACTTCCTCCGATGCCATGCAGTCAAGAGCCAAGCACTGGCTGACATTGTAGCGGAGTTGCCGGTACCTGAGATATGGGGTACCCCCGCGCACAGGGTAAAATTCCTAAGGAACTCGCCCTTCTCCGCAGGGAGAGCTCCGAAGGCGCCACGCGTCCGGCGAGGGCCGGACCTCCCTCTCCTCAGAGGAGAGCTCCGGGCCCGCCACGTGGCATAAAGAAGCCTGACCCCCCCTCCGCGGGAGAGAGGTCTGAAGGCGCCGCGTGTCCAGCGGGGCCGGACCTCCCTCTCCTCAGAGGAGAGCTCCGGGCCCGCCACGTGTCCAACAGAAGCCGAGCCTCCCCCTCCGCGGGGAGAGGTCCGGAGGCACCACGTGCCCCGCGGGACTGACCCTCCTCTCCTCTGAGAAGGGCTCCGGGCCCGCCACGTGGCAGCAGAACGACGCTGCCTGCCCCGAGCGGTAGGCAGCGGGCGTAAATACGCCCCATACCTTGCCCGTACAAGGTATTCAAGGCCCGCACTTCCCAAGACGCGGAGACGCGGAGCACGCTTCTGTCAGGTGCCGTTGCGCCAGTCGCATCACAGACTGGCGCGCGGTGTCAGAACCTGTCAGCCAATAAACACCGCGACAAGACATCCCATGCCGCCTGCGCCATCATCAACCACTACGACTAGCATGCGGCATGGGCAGGGCGGCAAGATGAAGACTCAGAAGCCTTCGGCCAGAGACAACTACCGGCATAACTGCAGATACGGTAGATAATAGACAATCTTCCCGGGACCACCTGTCGGGTCCCGGCTCCCCTTGTAAGCCGCCCGAGTATTGGACTATAAAAGGCTCGGGTAGGCGTCGATAGCAAGGGTTCGCACTTTGCAACTCATACGCTAGCCATACACTCTCAAGCTGTAACTCACCCCCAAGCTCAGGCCTCCGGTCCTGAGCAGCAAACAATACAGCGAGCTCCATAGCTTGCCGTGGACGTAGGGTTTTACGCTCCTGCGGCCTGAACCACGTAAAACTCGCCGTGTCAAGCTCTTACTAACTCGTCCATCTGCGCAATCTCTCCGCTAGGGACTAGCCCCACCGAAAAAAGAACCTCCGCGGGCTGGCCAGTGCAGGTCCGGGGGAAGTGTTGACCGAACACTTCGACATTCGGCGCGCCAGGTAGGGGCTTTTCTCCTAGCGCGACGAGTTTCCGCCAACGAAGATGACCAAGCTTCCTTCAGCGGCAAACTCTCCCCCTCCGCGTTCACGGCGAACCGTGACCACGGGGGAGTACGTGTCGACACACTCAGGACGGAGTGTGTCGGCACAAGCTTGTAGCCAGCAGCCGACTCCGGCAACGCCGACTCCGGCTATGCAGGCCCCGACCAGTGTAAGATTTTCTGCAGCGCTGAGCGTACACCATGGAGGTGCGCTAGCTGCAGCAAGAGCGCTGCTGCGCAACCCACCTGCGGGAGATGCGCCCCATTCAGCGACCCAGCAATGGGTCGGCGAGGTGGGCCGCCTCATCGTCGCTGCCGCGAACCCTCAGTTTCGGCGAGGACGGTGCCCAGGACAACCGGCTGTGTCGCTGACGCGCACACCCACGGTTGACGGGCTAACGGCGGATTCCAGCTCCTCCAGGCTCCTGTCGACGGACCTGCGAAGGGAACTAGAACGGTGCCACTTGGGCCAGGACGCCCGGGTGTACCTCGAGCGACGCCGGGAAAGGCGTCGCAACCTTGAGGTAGGCGACAGCATGTCGTCGGCCTCGACACAACCAGAAGGGCAGGCCTTCGCCACGTGAGCCCTGCCTCAGGCATATGCTGCGCAGCATATGCCACAACTATATGCGCCGCAAGCAGCGGCCCCGGTCTATGGTGCAGCCTTGCCCATGCCGGGATGCGCGGTGCCAAGTGCGAGCCAAGCGTTCGCAGCGCCAGTACCTGCAGCAGCAGGTGCAGGATGTGCGGCCCTTGCAACCCACCTTCGCTTCGCAAGGTGGCCACGCAAGTTTCACCCGCACCTGCCCGAGAAGTATGACGGCAGCGTCAACCCAGCGGAGTTCCTCCAGATCTACTCCACCGCCGTACTTGCCGCAGGAGGGGACGTGGCTGTCATGGCCAACTACTTCCCCATCGCCTTGACCGGCCCAGCTCGGTCTTGGCCCATGAATCTACCTCAGGGGTCCATAACCTCCTGGGGTGAGCTCTGCCGGCAGTTCGTCGCCAACTTCGGCAGCTCCTACACCCGTCCCGGCACGGAGCTTGACCTCCACGCTGTCAAGCAACAACCTGGGGAGTCGCTGCGCTCTTTCATCCAGCGGTTCTCTCAGGTACGCAACACCATCCCACATATCCAAAGTGCCTCTGTGGTGGTGGTGTTCCGACAGGGTGTCCGGGACGAGAAAATGCTTGAGAAGCTCGCGACCAGAGAGGTCCGCGACGTCTCGGAGCTCTTAAGCCTGGCAGACAAGTGTGCCAGAGCGGCTGAAGGGCGGAACTGGCACGCTCTGCCGACCTCCGAGTCAGGAGGGCAGCCTGGGTCCGGTGCTGCTGCCATGGGGGTGGCAAGAAGACCAAGAACCGGGGGAGTGGAAAGACGAACTCACCATTCACGGCCCCCGTCGCCGCAGCTGCGTCGACCAGTGGAGCTCGGCGGCCACGCCCCGACAAAAGGCAGCGGCAGTCACCGGCCCTAGACAGTGACCAAGGCGGGCTATTGCAGCAACTTTCATCACCCAAATTCAAAAGTTAGCTCCATATCTATACTCAGCACATTTTTCTGAGTAAACCCACCAATTTTCATCTCCATTGGAGTTCATCTTGTCAGGAGTTAAATTTGCCAGAATTCAAAACTGAATTTGAATTTCAGTTTAAATATGAAGCACATTTAACCAAACAAAGTTTGAATTTGAGAATTCAAATTCAAACAAATACTTGGGGGTTAAGTCTCCCATTCAATTCTCAGTAGCTGGGATATTTACAAAAGAAAGGGGGAGAAAGATTTAGAGGGGAGAAGAGGGCCCACTGGTCAGCCACCCTGGGGGGGGGTGAACCGACTCGGGCGCGCGGTCGAACACCCTGCGGCCGACAGCGCACGGGGTCCCAACGCAGCCACCGCGCCACCTCCTGCTCGGGGGGATGAGGGCGCCGGCTACAAAACCTGTGATCGCACCCTGGTCGGCAAGAATTCGCTCCCCATCCTCTCGGTTCCACTTGCCTACATCCGAAGCAGCTCACCCGGAGTTGCCGCCCTCTGATCGCCGGCGGCCGGACGGCACAGGCTTCCTCCTGCCCGACGCTCAACACAAGAAACGATCGCCACAAGGTGCTGGTTCTGCCTGCCCTTACCGTTCGGCATTTCATGCACCGTCGGGGGAGAATTTCTTCCGGGAATGCTTCGGTGTTCTTAAGGCCGAGCTCCCCCAAATCACAAAATTCACGAGTATTGGCTTATCACCGGGCGTACCGAGCTAAACACACCATCTACACCCTGCGACAACCACCTAGGATCGAAAACCAGCAAGAATCATGGGCTAGGGTTGCGGTTATCCAAGTTTTTCGAGCAACAGCCGATATCCGGCCTAGGTCGCTGACGAGGTCATAGTTGCAGCTGTTTTCACGGGGATCGGTGCCCATATCCATGATCAGCAGGTGTCAGCGGAGCTCCCCGAGCAAACCGCATCAAAAAAGGTGCAGGTGAGGCTGAGTTCGACGTCGCCGGTGAGCTACCGGCCGCTGTTGCCGTCGGGAGCCCTGTTCCGGCCGTTGTCAAACTCCGGGAAAGGGCACCACCGTGTTCCCCAGGCCAGGATAGGCACAGGCGGCGAGAATCAGCAAGCTCCGAAGGCCGGAACCCCTCTCCGGCGAGAGCTCCGGCGAGCTCGGCGGCGGGATCGCGCGGGTGGCCGGAGGAGGACGAAGGGGTAGGCCCCACGCGTCAGCGGCTGGAGATAAAGGGGTGGGATTCTCTGTGGTCCGGGATCCAGTGCGGCCACGTGGGAAGGAGTCTGTGGCCCAGTGTGGCTCGGATCCAGCGGTCGACACGTGTACGTGGACCCACCCGCAGGATTTAAACATTTCTGAAATTTCCAGTTTTAGTGCAAACTTTAGAACCCCATAACTTTTGCTAGGAAGCTCCAAATTAGTGATTCAAATTGGGTTGGATTCATCTTGCCTAGCTCTGTCCAGACATACAACCCAATTTGTATGAAACCCATTAATTAATTCTGGAAAATTCTTTAAAGCTTTTCAGCAAAAGAATTTTAGAGGGAGTTTGGTTCATCCAAAAATCCCCACATTTTGCCAGAATGTTCTTTATGACATTAGTAAACCCCTGTAAAATTTCAGACCATTTGGAGTTGATTTGGTCAGAGCAATTCAAATTGGAAGGTGCTGTGTTCATTTGAATACAGAAACATTTTCAGAGAATTTCCAAAACTTGGAAATTGAGTTCTGGGCAATTCTTAACCCCAAAAATGTTAGGAAAATTCAGGCAAACTCTATGAGCTATAATTGAAATTGTAGTTCATTAAGTTGAGCATGAACAGGGGTATTACCTCAGAATAAAATTCTTCCTTGCTGATTTGCCAAGAGAATTATTCTGAGCAAACCACTCCATGAAAAGTGCTAATGTTTGGTCCAGAGAGTTTTCTTGTGACAAGGAACTCACACAAAAATTCTCAGCTCCATTGGACCTCTATATCACCCCTGTCCTGTTTAACCACTTAAGGGATTAAGGTGGAAAAGGGGGGAAAACCACTTAGCATTTAACCATCTGATTAAGTCCAAGCCAAACCACCAACACCAGTTCATCTTTAAATTCTTAAACAAAGTTCCAGGTGTTAGAGGCTGGTTATTAGAACTAATAGTAGAAGTCTTACTCTAAAACTCACATTTGCATCTAAATTAACATGTAGTATTTCATTAACGTGTAGCCGTTGAAGAAGAGACTCCGGAAGTGCTGGACTTCCTTCTTCCGGACGAGGAACTAACTACTGACCAGCAGCAACAAGGCAAGCTCCGGTTTGCATTAACCTTTTTATAAGTTTTACTTTGTTTACATGTGTCATATGAAGTATGTATGTGCATTAGGTATAGGATGAATGAAACCCCACTTGCATAACCAAAGGTTTTTAAAAGAGTGAGGGTAGTGTCAAGGACCTCGAGTAGACAGGCTATGCTTAATGAGTCATAGGACTTCGGTACAAGTCGAGTAGTTGGAATCTACTCGCGAGATAGGCATTGGGACACACGGGTTCGGTTGAGTGATGTGAGATCACTTTAGTAATAAAAATGAGACTAGGCAGGGGCTAGGGCGCAGCAAGAGTGAGTCTTGTGTGCGCAGCCCTGCCCGTGTCGATTGAGGACCGATCCGTGTGCGGCCCTGCTGAACAAGTATTGAATGTACCGAAGGCATATCGGATATATGGGCCCCGATAAACCGATGTAGCCTAAACCTCCGGGCGTCGAGGCATAGCACACCGATTTATAGGTGTAGGTTGAGGGCAGCAAGGTGGAAATCTGCCAACGGGCATAGAGAGATGCTCCGTGTGGGGAACCTCCTGCTCGTTTCGGTGCGACCGGTTCAACGCTTGGGCTGTTGGGTGAAAGGTTGTCCCGTACGACATCGAGTGAGCGTGCTGTGCAGCTCCACGGGTGGGCGTACGTGACGTGCTCTTTGGGTTTTCCCTGCAGGTGTATATCGAGTCGATTCGCCGTCCCTCGCGGTGACGAGTACCGCTTGTTCACTGCGTCGTAACGTAGACTAATGGATGAAATATGTTGATTCAATGATGCTGATTGATATAATTGAATTGCTACATGTGTGCCACCAAATACTGCTTACTAAATTTCAGATTTCATGAACTGTTAACTTGTTGCTAAAAGATGAACTAAGGATGAACTTGTAGGCGTGTCGTTTTGGCTGAAATGTTACTAACCTATGTCCTGGTATACCTCATGTAGAGTTTCATGCTTAGGTGAGTCAGTTAAGCCTTGCTGAGCCTTCGTGCTCATGGTTGCTGCTCAAGTGTTTTTCAGGTGAGGAGCCACCCACGGACTCGTAGTACGAGTCCACCGGCGAGGGTTACCCTCCGTCGGGGACCACGGCTGAGTGGGAGCCGTACACGCCGCGCTGAGCTGAGGAGTGCAGCTAGTGTGGGTTGCCCTAGGGCTGGGCAACCAACTTTTGCTAGATAGGCGGGCGTGAGTTGTATAGTGTATACTTCCGCTGTGTAACATAGACAATAGTTGTAACTGAAGTTTGTACCTGTTTGTATAGTTTCAGTTGTTTTTCCCATGTAATATATTATGTTCTTATGACGTGTGCTGTCGGGTGTCGCATCGCGCGGCACCACCCTCTGCGATCCTGGATGAGCGGATTCCGGTCCGCCACAGCCTGGTATATGTAAAAGTCCAAGAAAAGGGACTTGCAAAAACTTTTCTTCACCTCACAACACCACAGTTTTTATTGTGGACACCTTAGGAAATGTTGTGAAGAGCAAGTAACCTCCATCAAAAGAATGATTAGAGGGGAAAGCCTTCACTTTCACAAAGTAGGGTTTCTACACATGAACATGAGAGGTTGAGCTCACCCCTAGAATTTAAAAAAGTCTTGGGAAGGTTCAGTCCAAAGCTCATGCAAATTCAACACTTTTTGAGGCACTTTTGGGTTATTTCAAAAAGAGGCCAATTTGAATGTAAATTCAAATTGCAGCAACTTTCATCACCCAAATTCAAAAGTTAGCTCTATATCTATACTCAGCACATTTTTCTGAGTAAACCCACCAATTTTCATCTCCATTGGAGTTCATCTTGTCAGGAGTTAAATTTGCCAGAATTCAAAACTGAATTTGAATTTCAGTTTAAATATGAAGCACATTTAACCAAACAAAGTTTGAATTTGAGAATTCAAATTCAAACAAATACTTGGAGGTTAAGTCTCCCATTCAATTCTCAGTAGCTGGGATATTTACAAAAGAAAGGGGGAGAAAGATTTAGAGGGGAGAAGAGGGCCCACTGGTCAGCCACCCTGCGGGGGGGGGGGGGGGGGGGGGGGTAAACCGACTCGGGCGCGCGGTCGAACACCCTGCGGCTGACAGCGCACAGGGTCGACCCCGTCCCAACGCAGCCACCGCGCCACCTCCTGCTCGGGGGGATGAGGGCGCCGGCTACAAAACCTGTGATCGCACCCTGGTCGGCAAGAATTCGCTCCCCATCCTCTCGGTTCCACTTGCCTACATCCGAAGCAGCTCACCTGGAGTCGCCGCCTTCTGATCGCCGGCGGCCGGACGGCACAGGCTTCCTCCTGCCCGACGCTCAACACAAGAAACGATCACCACAAGTGCTGGTTCTGCCTGCCCTTACCGTTCGGCATTTCATGCACCGTCGGGGGAGAATTTCTTCTGGGAACGCTTCGGTGTTCTTAAGGCCGAGCTCCCCCAAATCCCAAAATTCACGAGTATTGGCTTATCACCGGGCGTACCGAGCTAAACACACCATCTACACCCTGCCACAACCACCTAGGATCGAAAACCAGCAAGAATCATGGGCTAGGGTTGCGGTTATCCAAGTTTTTCGAGCAACAGCCGATATCCGGCCTAGGTCGCCGACGAGGTCATAGTTGCAGCCGTTTTCACGGGGATCGGTGCCCATATCCATGATCAGCAGGTGTCAGCGGAGCTCCCCGAGCAAACCGCATCAAAAAAGGTGCAGGTGAGGCTGAGTTCGACGTCGCCGGTGAGCTACCGGCCGCTGTTGCCGTCGGGAGCCCTGTTCCGGCCGTTGTCAAACTCCGGGAAGGGCACCACCGTGTTCCCCAGGCCGGGATAGGCACAGGCGGCGAAAATCAGCAAGCTCCGAAGGCCGGAACCCCTCTCCGGCGAGAGCTCCGGCGAGCTCGGCAGCGGGATCGCGCGGGTGGCCGGAGGAGGACGAAGGGGTAGGCCCCATGCGTCAGCGGCTGGAGATAAAGGGGTGGGATTCTCTGTGGTCCGGGATCCAGTGCGACCGCGCGGGAAGGAGTCTGTGGCCCAGTGTGGCTCTGATCCAGCGGTGGACACGTGTACGTGGACCCACCCGCAGGATTTAAACATTTCTGAAATTTCCAGTTTTAGTGCAAACTTTAGAACCCCATAACTTTTGCTAGGAAGCTCCAAATTAGTGATTCAAATTGGGTTGGATTCATCTTGCCTAGCTCTGTCCAGACATACAACCCAATTTGTATGAAACCCATTAATTAATTCTGGAAAATTCTTTATAGCTTTTCAGCAAAAGAATTTTAGAGGGAGTTTGGTTCATCCAAAAATCTCCAAATTTTGCCAGAATATTCTTTAGGACATTAGTAAACCCCTGTAAAAGTTTCAGACCATTTGGAGTTGATTTGGTCAGAGCAATTCAAATTGGAAAGTGCTGTGTTCATTTGAATACAGAAACATTTTCAGAGAATTTCCAAAACTTGGAAATTGAGTTCTGGGCAATTCTTAACCCCAAAAATGTTAGGAAAATTCAGGCAAACTCTATGAGCTATAATTGAAATTGTAGTTCATTAAGTTGAGCATGAACAGGGGTATTACCTCAGAATAAAATTCTTCCTTGCTGATTTGCCAAGAGAATTATTCTGAGCAAACCACTCCATGAAAAGTGCTAATGTTTGGTCCAGAGAGTTTTCTTGTGACAAGGAACTCACACAAAAATTCTCAGCTCCATTGGACCTCTATATCACCCCTGTCCTGTTTAACCACTTAAGGGATTAAGGTGGAAAAGGGGGGAAAACCACTTAGCATTTAACCATGTGATTAAGTCCAAGCCAAACCACCAACACCAGTTCATCTTTAAATTCTTAAACAAAGTTCCAGGTGTTAGAGGCTGGTTATTAGAACTAATAGTAGAAGTCTTACTCTAAAACTCACATTTGCATCTAAATTAACAAGTAGTATTTCATTAACGTGTAGCCGTTGAAGAAGAGACTCCGGAAGTGCTGGACTTCCTTCTTCCGGACGAGGAACTAACTACTGACCAGCAGCAACAAGGCAAGCCCTGGTTTGCATTAACCCTTTTTAAAAGTTTTACTTTGTTTACATGTGTCATATGAAGTATGTATGTGCATTAGGTATAGGATGAATGAAACCCCACTTGCATAACCAAAGGTTCCTAAAAGAGTGAGGGTAGTGTCAAGGACCTCGAGTAGACAGGCTATGCTTAATGAGTCATAGGACTTCGGTACAAGTCGAGTAGTTGGAATCTACTCGCGAGATAGGCTTGGGACACACGGGTTCGGTTGAGTGATGTGAGATCACTATAGTAATGAAAATGAGACTAGGCAGGGGCTAGGGCGCAGCAAGAGGAAGTCTTGTGTGTGCAGCCCTGTCCGTGTCGATTGAGGACCGATCCGTGTGCGGCCCTGCTGACAAGTATTGAACGTACCGAAGGCATATTGGATATATGGGCCCCGATAAACCGATGTAGCCTAAACCTCCGGGCGTCGAGGCATAGCACACCGATTTATAGGTGTAGGTTGAGGGCAGCAAGGTGGAAATCTGCCAACGGGCATAGAGAGATGCTCCGTGTGGGGAACCTCCTGCTCGTTTCGGTGCGACCGGTTCGACGCTTGGGCTGTTGTGTGAAAGGTTGTCCCGTACGACATCGAGTAAGCGTGCTGTGCAGCTCCACGGGTGGGCGTACGTGACGTGCTCTTTGGGTTTTCCATGCAGGTGTATATCGAGTCGATTCGCCGTCCCTCGCGGTGACGAGTACCGCTTGTTCACTGCGTCGTAACATAGACTAATGGATGAAATATGTTGATTCAATGATGCTGATTGATATAATTGTATTGCTACATGTGTGCCACCAAATACTGCTTACTAAATTTCAGATTTCATGAACTGTTAACTTGTTGCTAAAAGATGAACTAAGGATGAACTTGTAGGCGTGTCGTTTTGGCTGAAATGTTACTAACCTATGTCCTGGTATACCTCATGTAGAGTTTCATGCTTAGGTGAGTCGGTTAAGCCTTGCTGAGCCTTCGTGCTCATGGTTGCTGCTCAAGTGTTTTTCAGGTGAGGAGCCACCCACGGACTCGGAGTACGAGTCCACCGGCGAGGGTTACCCTCCGTCGGGGACCACGGCTGAGTGGGAGCCGTACACGCCGTGCTGAGCTGAGGAGTGCAGCTAGTGTGGGTTGCCCTAGGGCTGGGCAACCAACTTTTGCTAGATAGGCGGGCGTGAGTTGTATAGTGTATACTTCCGCTGTGTAACATAGACAATAGTTGTAACTGAAGTTTGTACCTGTTTGTACAGTTTCAGTTGTTTCCCATGTAATATATTATGTTCTTATGACGTGTGCTGTCGGGTGTCGCATCGCGCGGCACCACCCTCTGCGATCCTGGATGAGCGGATTCTGGTCCGCCACAGCCTGGTATCAGAGCTGCAGTGGGGATAGCACAGTACTTAAGGACTGCATTATGGGAAAACATAGGTTATGGTGAGGAATCGGTAGTTGCCCAAGTAAGGACTATATTAGCATAGTTACTTAAAGTGGCAAATACTAACCTATGTGTTATAATTCTGAATTTCAATTATGTAACGACGCACCTACGCTCTGGTAAGTATGGTAAGGAACGCCACCGAAAGCGGTTCAATTTCGGTTAGCTCCCCCTGACGAGGAACGTGGCTCAGGGATAGAGTCTCACAGCTTGGTGTGAGATGTCAATATGAATCTCTTGGACTCTTCATGTCCCTGAGTTCATATGAAACGCTGATCCCTAGCGTGCATTAGGCAAGTAAGCGGAGACCCCATCGCGTGGTCAGTAACGCGAGAGTGTGTTCGTCTGGAAATAGCCCAGGAGGACATACGCAGCGCTTGCCATCGGCGTGCCCTGCAGGGCAGTAGGTGGTATCTGTTGGGTTGATAACATTCCCAACCGTGACGACCCGTTCATGACATACTCGGGTTCCCCGTCGTGTGGTGTTGAAACACGATCACGTACCTTGAGACGTGACCTAACTCAAGGACGGCCGTATGACAATGATACGGGCGTTTGTATTTACTTTCAAATATGGAACTGCCTGAAATGAACAACCTTTCAGTGCACCATCATTGTGTGGTCTTCTGCAGGTACTAACCACGTATGTATCCGTGTAGAAAACGTGTGCGAGAGACCGTTTAGTGCCACACTCGAGACGTATATGCCGGTATGATCCGGTTAGGATTTTCTTTTGTGAGGAACGTAGTACCGAGATATTGTAGGCATATGCATGAGTATAATGATAACAAAGAATTAAAATCTATAGGTTCAACATTTAGGACCCTGGTTGGGTATAAGAATGGGATAGTGATGACTGTAGTTCCAAAAAGACGGAAAAACAGAGTGCTCTGTTTTGGGCAGCATGTTTGCTGATCTTCAACAGGGCGTAACTCACCTGTCTTTTAGCCCAGAGGGGGTGCTACATAGCTCTGGAAAGGTATTGAAGTACTCTACAACTTTGTTGTAGACTTCCAGAGCTGAAACTCACCTTAAGATGGCTTAAAGCCCAGAGAATTGTAAACTGTCCAGAACCAGGGCAGAGTAAAACATCCTCTGAACTGATCTGTTTTTCAAATATAACTCCCAGTAGAAAAATCTAAAATTGTCATATAATACATCCTTAGAAAGAGTAGAAGATGTGCGACATCTTTGCAATTCAAAGTTTCTGATGTTTCAGCACGGAATTTAGTGGAAATCAGGGTTGAAAACAGCCACTTCCAAGGGAGGTGCTGTTAAAATTCTTCCAGAAATTCTGCTAACATTGAATTAGCATAACTTTTTAATCAAAGCTGATCTGGGGGCAAATGAGTACTCGTTGGAAAGATACTGAAGTTAACTTGAACTTTGGTATTCAATTTGAGTCATGAAAATGCACAGAACCAGATCAAAACTTCCGCGATAGTAATGTCTCGTAGTGACCAAACCTAGTTATGTTGAGCTTCCAAAGTGGAGGTTCATTAAGTTGGATTAAACTAGCATGTGTTTGGTCTGGTAATGGTGTAGCTTGTGCAAAGTTATTACACTATCTACTTACGAGATGTATCGCATGTTTTCATTGTCATTGTGTTTTACACCTATTTCATTTAGACTGCATGCAAAATGTTGCGGGACTGATGTTTAATGTCGTGTGGTTGCAGATGGTTCGTACTAGGACCACGCACGAGGTTGGTGGCTCTAGCCAACAGGGAGGTGATGACTCCCAGCCACCGGCCTACGACAGCACCCCGCAGCAGCAGCCACCACCGCCGCCTCCGCTTACTCTAGCGGATGTGATAGCGGCATTGGTGGGAGGTCGTGAGGAGCAGACCGACCTGCTCCGCACGATCGTGCAGAATACGTCCCAGGCGGGAGGACGTCAAGAGCGAGGGCCTCGTGAGCCCCGTGATGTGTCGTACTCGGATTTATGAGTACGCACCCTCCAGTGTTCACCGAAGCTGAAGAACCACTGGAGGCTGACAACTGGCTGCGGACCATCGAGTCCAAGTTCGGGCTGCTCCAGTGTACGGAGCGGCAGAAGACACTGTTCGCAGCACAGCAGCTCCACGGTGCCGCTGGTGCGTGGTGGGCGAATTATGTCGCCTCACGTCCGGCTGGCCATGCCGTGGAATGGCAAGAGTTCCGGGAGGCGTTCCGCGCCTATCACATTCCTCCCGGAATAATGAAGAGAAATTTCCAAGAATTTTTTGAACTGAAGCAGGGCGGGAGGAGTGCCCACGACTACTCCCGTGCCTTCAACCATCTGGCGCAGTATGCGTCAGACTACATCTCCACGGAGGAGAAGAAGAGGGAGCACTTCTATCGGGGGTTACACCCCAAAATGAAGACCCATCTTGTACAGTGGAACCGCGGCACATTCAACGACTTAGTCAATGCCGCGATCATGCAAGAGGACGCTCAGCGGGAGTTAGCAGCTGAGCAGAGGAAGCGCAGCGCTCCACCCAGCGGTGGGAGTGGCGCTCCCCAGAAGTACCGTATGGTGTATCGGACACCATCCGGGCAGCAGTGGCGTCCACCGGCGCGACCTCAGCAGTTCGGGGGACGTTCGTTCCAAGCACCCCCGTTCCGTCCGCCGATGCCACCACCAAGACAGCAGCAGCAGCAGACGGTACCCCGGGCATTTCAACCACCACAACGCGCCCCAGGTTTCCGTCCACCGATTAGCGGGGGACCGCCCCGTTTCACCTGCTTCACGTGTGGCCAGGCGGGCCACTTCGCGAAGGACTGTCCCCAGGGGCAGCAGAGCAGCGGGCAAGCCCAGTTCCAGGGCGGTGCTCGAGGCCGACCTCCGGTGAAGAAGGTTGGTCAGCGGACTGGGGGCGTCCGCAACCTCGACAAGGACGCCCCAGAGGGAGACAACGTGCTGGCGGGTACGTTTACTCTCAACCATCAAGCCATCGTCATATTATTTGATTCGGGTGCAACCCACAGCTTTATAAGTGCATCCTATGTGGCTAACCATCAATTGCATGTCTTCCCAACCGACTGCACTTATATGATATGCTCACCGGGAGGGAAGATTTCAGCTAATATGATGATTCCAAAGGCACCTCTGTGCTTAGGTGGGAAACTATATCCCACCACCTTGATAATCCTTATGGGACAAAAGATTGATGCAATCTTAGGGATGTCATGGCTACAATACCATGGCGCTGTCCTAGAGACTCGGACACGGACGGTTCACTTAAATTCTCCATTTCACCGTCCACATTCCATTGTATTAGAAACGCCAGTCCGGGAAGTTTTAGCAATTAATAATGCTGAAGTTCTCAAGTTAGAAGACATCCCCGTAGTCCGGGAGTATCCCGACGTGTTCCCGGACGATCTTCCGGGCATGCCACCTGAGCGGGATGTCGAGTTCAAGATCGAGCTCGCACCCGGGACTACGCCCATATCACGGAGACCATACAAGGTGGCTCCAAATGAGCTGGCGGAACTGAAAGAACAGCTCAATGATCTGTTGAGCAAGGGTTTCATTAGGCCGAGTTCCTCGCCTTGGGGATGCTCGGCGCTATTTGTAAAGAAGAAGGATGAAACCCTGAGGCTGTGTGTGGATTACCGGCCGCTCAACGCCGTCACCATCAAGAATAAGTACCCACTGCCCCGTATTGACATCTTGTTTGATCAACTTGTGGGGGCAAGTGTATTCTCAAAGATGGACCTTCGCTCTGGATATCACCATATCAAGATCCGGGCAGAGGATATCCCGAAGACGGCGTTCTCGATGAGATACGGCTTATACGAATATCTCGTTATGTCCTTTGGTCTCACAAATGCTCCAGCCCATTTCATGTATCTCATGAACTCGGTGTTCATGCCGGAGCTGGACAAGTTCGTGGTAGTGTTCATCGACGATATCTTGGTTTACTCCAAGACGGAAGCCGAACATGCCGAACACTTGCGGGTCGTTTTTCAACGATTGCGAGACCATAAACTCTACGCCAAGTTCAGTAAATGCGAATTTTGGATCAGCCAAGTGCCATTCTTGGGACATATCATCTCAGCTGAAGGCATTGCGGTTGACCCAAGCAAAATAGAGCAAGTGCTGAAATGGAAAGCTCCCACTTCAGTCCATGAAGTCAGAAGTTTCCTCGGGTTCGCGGGATACTACCGGAGATTCATTCCAAGCTTCTCCAAGCTCGCCAAGCCGATGACAAAGTTGCTGAAGAAAGGGACAAAATATGTTTGGAACACGGCGTGTGAAGGAGCGTTCCGAACATTGGTGAAGCATCTCACAACAGCCCCGGTGTTAGCTCAGCCGGATACAACAAAGCCCTTCGACGTGTATTGTGACGCGTCCGGTATTGGGCTCGGCTGCGTGTTGATGCAGGAAGGACGTGTGGTCGCTTATGGCTCACGCCAACTTCGGAACCATGAGCAGCACTACCCGACTCACGATCTTGAACTTGCTGCCGTGGTGTTGGCGCTGAAAATGTGGAGGCACTATCTCCTGGGGAACTTGGTGCATCTCTACACCGACCACAAGAGCTTGAAATACATTTTCACTCAGAAGGAGCTGAACATGAGGCAGAGGAGGTGGCTAGAACTGATCAAAGATTATGAGATTGAGATCCATTACCACCCCGGCAAGGCGAATGTGGTTGCCGACGCGCTGAGTCGGAAATCGCATGTCCATCACCTCACCATTACACCGGTGGAGGAGGAAGAGCCAAGTTTATACTTGGTTCCTTATGGATCGCTGTACAACCTTGCCCTCATCCCTACTATTAGGGAGGACATAATTGCAGCTCAGAAAACGGATAAAGGCATGGCACATCTCCGGAGACGGATAGAAAATGGAGAAATTAAATGTTTCCGGAAAGATGGTGAGGGGACGCTGTGGTTCAATGACCGCATAGTCGTACCCCGAGATATGGAGTTGAGGAAAAAGATCCTCGATGAAGCTCACTTGTCTAAATACTCCATTCATCCGGGCAGCAACAAAATGTACCAAGATTTGAAAAAGAAATTTTGGTGGACACGGATGAAGCGGGAGGTAGCTAAGTACGTATCCGAGTGCGATACGTGTAGACGAGTGAAAGCTGATCACATGAAGAAATCAGGGCTGTTGCAACCCCTGAAGATTCCGGCATGGAAATGGGAAGATGTGAGCATGGATTTCATTGTGGGATTACCCCTAACAGCCAACAAGCATGATTCCATATGGGTAATCGTTGATCGGTTAACCAAGACGGCTCACTTCATTCCGGTGAATACACGTTACAATGCCGGCAAATATGCGGAGCTATACATAGCGAAGATTCTATGCCTATACGGGGTACCCAAGACCATTGTCTCAGATCGAGGTGCATTATTTGTATCTCGCTTTTGGGAGCAGCTACACGCTGCATTGGGTACTAAGTTGATCAGGGGCTCCGCCTATCACCCTCAGACAGATGGCCAGACAGAGAGGGTGAATCAAGTCCTGGAAGACATGTTGAGAGCATGTGCCATCCACCATGGTAGGAACTGGGATGATCACCTACCATTGGTGGAATTCTCGTACAACAACGGTTATCAGGCGAGTATCAAGATGGCACACTATGAAGCTCTCTACGGTCGTAAATGCCGCACCCCATTAAATTGGTGCGAGTCCGGTGAAAGGGTCACATTCGGGGTTGATGTGGTGAACGACGCCGAAGAGCGCGTTCGGATAATTCAAGCCAATTTGAAGGCCGCTCAATCCCGACAGAAGAGCTACGCTGATAAGAGGCGTAGGCCGTTGCACTTTGACGTTGGGGAACACGTGTACCTCCGCGTGTCTCCGATGAAGGGCGTGCACCGGTTCGGTGTGAAGGGGAAGCTCGCTCCCCGTTTCATTGGACCCTACGCTATCACCGAGAAGTGTGGACCAGCAGCGTATCGATTGGAGCTACCGGCATCTCTGGCTGGTGTCCATGATATTTTCCATGTTTCGCAACTGTGAAAATGCTTGAAGCATACAGCTGCTGTTCCTACCGAAGACATCGGCGAGCTGAAACCGGATTTAACATATGATGAATATCCGGTGGGAATTCTTGATGAGAAAGCCCGAACCACGCGTAGCAGAACGTTGTGGTTCTACAAAATACTCTGGAGTAACCACACCGCCGAAGAAGCGACGTGGGAGAGCGAGGAGTTCCTTCGCTCAAATTACCCTGAGTTCATGGTTTCTCAACACGGGTAAGCCCCTATTACATCGCTATCTCTTCTTTTATAATCTCGGGACGAGATTCTTTTAAGGGGGGAGGGATGTAAAAGCCCAAGAAAAGGGACTTGCAAAAACTTTTCTTCACCTCACAACACCACAGTTTTTATTGTGGACACCTTAGGAAATGTTGTGAAGAGCAAGTAACCTCCATCAAAAGAATGATTAGAGGGGAAAGCCTTCACTTTCACAAAGTAGGGTTTCTACACATGAACATGAGAGGTTGAGCTCACCCCTAGAATTTAAAAAAGTCTTGGGAAGGTTCAGTCCAAAGCTCATGCAAATTCAACACTTTTTGAGGCACTTTTGGGTTATTTCAAAAAGAGGCCAATTTGAATGTAAATTCAAATTGCAGCAACTTTCATCACCCAAATTCAAAAGTTAGCTCCATATCTATACTCAGCACATTTTTCTGAGTAAACCCACCAATTTTCATCTCCATTGGAGTTCATCTTGTCAGGAGTTAAATTTGCCAGAATTCAAAACTGAATTTGAATTTCAGTTTAAATATGAAGCACATTTAACCAAACAAAGTTTGAATTTGAAAATTCAAATTCAAACAAATACTTGGGGGTTAAGTCTCCCATTCAATTCTCAGTAGATGGGATATTTACAAAAGAAAGGGGAAGAAAGATTTAGAGGGGAGAAGAGGGCCCACTGGTCAGCCACCCTGGGGGGGGGGGGGGGGGGTAAACCGACTCGGGCGCGCGGTCGAACACCCTGCGGCCGACAGCGCACGGGGTCGACCCCGTCCCAACGCAGCCACCGCGCCACCTCCTGCTCGGGGGGATGAGGGCGCCGGCTACAAAACCTGTGATCGCACCCTGGTCGGCAAGAATTCGCTCCCCATCCTCTCGGTTCCACTTGCCTACATCCGAAGCAGCTCACCCGGAGTCGCCGCCCTCTGATCGCCGGCGGCCGGACGGCACAGGCTTCCTCCTGCCTGACGCTCAACACAAGAAACGATCGCCACAAGGTGCTGGTTCTGCCTGCCCTTACCGTTCGGCATTTCATGCACCGTCGGGGGAGAATTTCTTCCGGGAACGCTTCGGTGTTCTTAAGGCCGAGCTCCCCCAAATCCCAAAATTCACGAGTATTGGCTTATCACCGGGCGTACCGAGCTAAACACACCATCTACACCCTGCCACAACCACCTAGGATCGAAAACCAGCAAGAATCATGGGCTAGGGTTGCGGTTATCCTAGTTTTTCGAGCAACAGCCGATATCCGGCCTAGGTCGCCAACGAGGTCATAGTTGCAGCCGTTTTCACGGGGATCGGTGCCCATATCCATGATCAGCAGGTGTCAGCGGAGCTCCCCGAGCAAACCGCATCAAAAAAGGTGCAGGTGAGGCTGAGTTCGACGTCGCCGGTGAGCTACCGACCGCTGTTGCCGTCGGGAGCCCTGTTCCGGCCGTTGTCAAACTCCGGGAAGGGCACCACCGTGTTCCCCAGGCCGGGATAGGCACAGGCGGCGAGAATCAGCAAGCTCCGAAGGCCGGAACCCCTCTCCGGCGAGAGCTCCGGCGAGCTCGGCGGCGGGATCGCGCGGGTGGCCGGAGCAGGACGAAGGGGTAGGCCCCACGCGTCAGCAGCTGGAGATAAAGGGGTGGGATTCTCTGTGGTCCGGGATCCAGTGCGGCCGCGCGGGAAGGAGTCTGTGGCCCAGTGTGGCTCGGATCCAGCGGTCGAAACATGTACGTGGACCCACCCGCAGGATTTAAACATTTCTGAAATTTCCAGTTTTAGTGCAAACTTTAGAACCCCATAACTTTTGCTAGGAAGCTCCAAATTAGTGATTCAAATTGGGTTGGATTCATCTTGCCTAGCTCTGTCCACACATACAACCCAATTTGTATGAAACCCAATAATTAATTCTGGAAAATTCTTTAAAGCTTTTCAGCAAAAGAATTTTAGAGGGAGTTTGGTTCATCCAAAAATCCCCAAATTTTGCCAGAGTGTTCTTTAGGAAATTAGTAAACCCCTGTAAAAGTTTCAGACCATTTGGAGTTGATTTGGTCAGAGCAATTCAAATTGGAAGGTGCTGTGTTCATTTGAATACAGAAACATTTTCAGAGAATTTCCAAAACTTGGAAATTGAGTTCTGGGCAATTCTTAACCCCAAAAATGTTAGGAAAATTCAGGCAAACTCTATGAGCTATAATTGAAATTGTAGTTCATTAAGTTGAGCATGAACAGGGGTATTACCTCAGAATAAAATTCTTCCTTGCTGATTTGCCAAGAGAATTATTCTGAGCAAACCACTCCATGAAAAGTGCTAATGTTTGGTCCAGAGAGTTTTCTTGTGACAAGTAACTCACAAAAAAATTCTCAGCTCCATTGGACCTCTATATCACCCCTGTCCTGTTTAACCACTTAAGGGATTAAGGTGGAAAAGGGGGGAAAACCACTTAGCATTTAACCATGTGATTAAGTCCAAGCCAAACCACCAACACCAGTTCATCTTTAAATTCTTAAACAAAGTTCCAGGTGTTAGAGGCTGGTTATTAGAACTAATAGTATAAGTCTTACTCTAAAACTCACATTTGCATCTAAATTAACATGTAGTATTTCATTAACGTGTAGCCGTTGAAGAAGAGACTCCGGAAGTGCTGGACTTCCTTCTTCCGGACGAGGAACTAACTACTGACCAGCAGCAACAAGGCAAGCCCCGGTTTGCATTAACCTTTTTATAAGTTTTACTTCGTTTACATGTGTCATATGAACTATGTATGTGCATTAAGTATAGGATGAATGAAACCCCACTTGCATAACCAAAGGTTCCTAAAAGAGTGAGGGTAGTGTCAAGGACCTCGAGTAGACAGGCTATGCTTAATGAGTCATAGGACTTCGGTACAAGTCGAGTAGTTGGAATCTACTCGCGAGATAGGCATTGGGACACACGGGTTCGGTTGAGTGATGTGAGATCACTTTAGTAATAAAAATGAGACTAGGCAGGGGCTAGGGCGCAGCAAGAGTGAGTCTTGTGTGCGCAGCCCTGCCCATGTCGATTGAGGACCGATCCGTGTGCGGCCCTGCTGAACAAGTATTGAACGTACCGAAGGCATATCGGATATATGGGCCCCGATAAACCGATGTAGCCTAAACCTCCGGGCGTCGAGGCATAGCACACCGATTTATAGGTGTAGGTTGAGGGCAGCAAGGTGGAAATCTGCCAACGGGCATAGAGAGATGCTCCGTGTGGGGAACCTCCTGCTCGTTTCGGTGCGACCGGTTTGACGCTTGGGCTGTTGGGTGAAAGGTTGTCCCGTACGACATCGAGTGAGCGTGCTGTGCAGCTCCACGGGTGGGCGTACGTGACGTGCTCTTTGGGTTTTCCCTGCAGGTATATATCGAGTCGATTCGCCGTCCCTCGCGGTGACGAGTACCGCTTGTTCACTGCGTCGTAACGTAGACTAATGGATGAAATATGTTGATTCAATGATGCTGATTGATATAATTGTATTGCTACATGTGTGCCACCAAATACTGCTTACTAAATTTCAGATTTCATGAACTGTTAACTTGTTGCTAAAAGATGAACTAAGGATGAACTTGTAGGCGTGTCGTTTTGGCTGAAATGTTACTAACCTATGTCCTGGTATACCTCATGTAGAGTTTCATGCTTAGGTGAGTCGGTTAAGCCTTGTTGAGCCTTCGTGCTCATGGTTGCTGCTCAAGTGTTTTTCAGGTGAGGAGCCACCCACGGACTCGGAGTACGAGTCCACCGGCGAGGGTTACCCTCTGTCGGGGACCACGGCTGAGTGGGAGCCGTACACGCCGCGCTGAGCTGAGGAGTGCAGCTAGTGTGGGTTGCCCTAGGGCTGGGCAACCAACTTTTGCTAGATAGGCGGGCGTGAGTTGTATAGTGTATACTTCCGCTGTGTAACATAGACAATAGTTGTAACTGAAGTTTGTACCTGTTTGTACAGTTTCAGTTGTTTCCCATGTAATATATTATGTTCTTATGACGTGTGCTGTCGGGTGTCGCATCGCGCGGCACCACCCTCTGCGATCCTGGATGAGCGGATTCCGGTCCGCCACAGCTATGCCCCGTGCATGGCACCTGCAACCATACTGCTGCCGAGTGCTGGGAGATCCAGAGGCTCGCAGAGCGCTTCCGCAAAGGAAGACAGCAGAGGGCTGAAGCGCCGCCCTACCCTCAGAGGGATGGCAAACAGAAGGTCGATGCCCCAGTCACTGCTGCCCACCACGTGGGGTTCCAGGAGCCTCGGCGTGTCATAAAGATAGTGCATGACGGTGAGGACTCCAGTCCCGACGGTGACAGGCCAGGGCGTTAGCCAACTGCGGCGTGCCTCCGTGCCTCGAACATACCTCTCGGGGGCCGCCTAAGGTCTGTCAACCCCTTGAAGGCCTTGCCAGAAGGGGAAGACGCCTTAGGTCATCCAAGACGAGCCCGGGCCTACCTACCCCTTGAAGGCCTTAGCCAGAAGGGGAGAACTCCCCGGGGGCCCCCAGGAGAAGTCGCGCAGGACCTGATCCAGCGCGAAGATAACAACCTCGTCGACAAGACTCGGCTGCAGGGAACACCCCACAACGCACGGTCTCGGCTAATGCTCTAAGCACTACCGCCAAAGAACCAAACGCGTCGGGGGCCTGCAGGAGGGCAACTTGGTGAAGCGGCACGCTCTATTCCAAGAAGGACCCATAAGCTCTCCCCCAGCAGGGAAGGTCCCTTCCGAATCATGAAAGCTGCCGCCCCAAGTACACATGCCTTCCAACCGAGAGTGGGATCCGTTCCCAAAAATCCTTGCCATGGAGCAACACTGTAAGTCCTACTTCCTGAGCATCAGTAGAACAGGGTTATTCCCTTCTGTAATAGATCCCATAGAACTTAGGAACAGAGCTTGGGGCAGCTAAGTCTCAAGGGACGGTACAGGACTACGTCCAGTTTAGCCTGGTTCCGACCCTAAACGCGTAGAGTCTTGCTTCCCTTATAGACAAAGCGGAACATTGCCTCCATGTACAGCCAGAATTCCACCTATGGGCACGAATACAGAAACCTGTCCTACTTAGCTCTCTTTCATGCGCTCATTTAAATTATGCATTAATTTTTATGATCGCACTATCTCTGTATGTTCATCGTACATCTAGCTCCCCCTCTCCTGCCCTCATCCATAGTCAGCATTCGCTATCCTACCGAAGGCGGCTGCGCTTGAGGCACCTGCCGATGGCCGAGTGAGTCTCTCGGGCCTCCCCCAGTCAGGTGTTGCGGTGCCAGTTGGTTACCTCCAGGAAAGGCCTGCGTTGTGCATGGGGGGTCCAGGGTGCGTATCCAGCTTAGCCGGCCCAGAGCCCAAAGCATGCCATCCTGCCCTCCGGAGGTACAGGGGAGTACGACCGCTTTGCCTGGTCATGAACCCAAAGCGCGTGCACTCTGCTTCCCCAGCGCATGGCCCGGTACTAGGGATCGGACGGCCGTACCCGGACCTCGGAGGGAGCCGGAGCTCCGGCGCCTCGTGCACAGAATTGCCCAAGCCCCGTATAGCAAATCAGGATTGTAAGATGGATAAGACTAGGAGACGGGAGGGGAGGACCCCCCGAGGAGAATTACGTTTCCTCTGCCTGTGTGCAGGACCTCCAGGTTACGGCAACAGGGACTGCATGAAGCAGGGGGAAAGGAGCTACCAGCTACTCCGGCCTAGGACTGGAAGGACCGGGACCTGCCCCTACAGCAGGGGCGGGACCTGGGGGCCCCACTTGTCCAGCGGGCCTGGAACTCTCTCCTCCCTTGAGGAGGGCTCCGGGCTCGCCACGTGGCAGGCGGAAACCGGACCTCCCCCCTCGGTGGGAGGGCTCCGAAAGCCCTACGTGTCCAACATGGCCGGAGCTCCCGCCTCTTAGGGAGGAGCTCCGTACCCGCCACGTGGAAGGCAGATCTGGAGCTCCCCATAGGGTGAGATCCGGAGACCTCCGGGGGCCCCTAACACGGTTAGGACCCGGGGACGGTGTCTGTGCAAAGCTCCGAGATTGGAAATGGCCTCTGAGTACCTTGCGGAGCTAAGGACTCAGCCAGTCAAAGCCAAGAAGGAGAGAAAAAGCATCACTGACACAAGTATCCAAAAGAGTCAAATTAAGCGAGGCTCCATGAGCTGGACTACAGACTCGATAAAAAGGGAGAAACAAGTCCTAAGGACCTCCCGGCTCCCGCCGGAACCTTGCGGCTATAAGGGCGGCCACATCCTCGACTTCTGCCCTGGCAGCTTGCTCCCGCTCTGCGGCTGGGCCCTCTCTCGATGGTTCTAGCGAAAAAGAGGGGTCACGGCTCTTAAAGCATGCCAGCACATGTGAGGCGACCTCTAAGGCTAGGCCGCGCCCCTCAGCCTCAAGCTCGCTAGCGACCACCGAGTCTAGCCTGTCCAGCTTGGAGTCGATCGACTCCAGCGCGGGGATCACCTCCAACGCAGGGGCCGCGGTCCTCACCGGACTGAAGCCAAGAGGAATCAGGGCGGACCTCGCTCGATCCACGAAGCTCGAAACCGCAAGAGCATCGGAGGACCGCAAGGCCGAAAGCTCCTCCACCTCGCGGCGGGCCGCCTGCAGAGCCTCCAGGTTCCTCTCGGAGAATTCCTTCTCCTTGGCCGCCAGGGAGCTCTCCCGAAGGTGGAGAGCCTTGGCGAGCCGCTCCAACTAGGCGGCCTTGAAGTCGGCGGTCAACTCCCGGTCCAAGACCGCCCGGCGATCACGGGAAACCTGTTCCTCCCTCAAGTAGAGGTCTGCCTTCAGGATCTCCAGCTCCTCCATCTGAGCTCGAAGGTCATCCTCGCCCGCAGCCAGCTGCGCGGCGACCCTCTCCGCCTCAGCTGCCATGCAACGCTCCTGTTCCTCAACGGCGAGTTCACGGCGCTCCAACCGCTGCCGTATCTCCACAGCAGCAGAGAGGCTCTCCTCGGCCCGGGCGTGTGCCTCCAGGGTCTCCCTGTTGATCCGCTGCGATTGGGTGTCCATGCGGTCGACAGCCCGCTTCATCCGGTCGAGGAGCGCTTCCCTGAAGTCGAGCAACTCCCGCCTGGAGTCGAGCTCACTCTTAAACTTTGCGGTCCTCTCCCGCAAATGGTTCCCCCAGGTGAGGAGGCGGTCCCGTTCAACCGTATACTCCTCCCGCTCGCGCCCTAGTGCAGCCAAGACCTGCCGGACGCTCGTCTCCGCAAGCGCGAAGGCATCCGCCAGAGGCAATGGAGCAACAGAGGCCGGGGCAGTCCCCCCGACCTCCTCCATTACCTTGTCCTCAGGAAGAGCCGACGCACAAGCAACCGAGACGAGACGCCGATCAGGAGAAGCTGGCTCCGAGATCTGGCAGCCAGGCCAGCCGGGCTCTCTTCAGCTTCTGGATCCTTGACCTGAGGAGAGGGGCGAGCCGGGGAAGGCGGTGCTGAAGAAGAGGCCGGGCCGTCTAGTGCAGGGTCAACCTGCGCTGGCTTGGGGGCCGCGGTGGCCGTCTCGGCAGGAAGATACGATGCTGCCGCGGAGTCCAGGCACACCGGAACAGGAGAAGTTCACGCTGGCCTGGGGGCCGCGGCAGTTGCCCCTGGCTCCGAGCGCAGCGGCACAGATGCCCCGCAAGTCGGGGAAGGCCGGGAAGCGCGGACACTCCAGCGGGCTCTGAACCCTGACTTCCGAGCCGGTGTAGGACTTCCAGAGCCCGCTACCGTCACCGACGGCCGCTCCGCAGTCGCTTGGACTGGCGGAACAGGGGACGCCCCAGAAGCTTCCCCCAGCGCATCAACCCGGGGCCTCTTCGAGTCGCCACCGGAGGGAGTGTCAGGCACCCCAGAATCCCGACTTGGCACAGACGCCGCTGCTGGAGGAGATCGAGCGCGCTTCTTCTCTGGCGGCGGGTTGGAAGCCATGGCAAGGGAGAACTCAAAGGCAAGAGAGCAAAAGCACAAGAGTCTGAGGAGAAACGCAGAGAAGTGCGAAGGGAAGCTGCAATGTGGGTAAAACCCCCTCTAAAAAACTTCCCGGGTACAATTCCAAGCGATTCGGAACTCTTCGAGTACCCCGCACCGGCAACCGCTTCGGTTCCTAGACCGAGTGCCGATGACGGGTGGGCCCAAGCCGCCTAACTGAAGCGGTGGGGGCAAGGAGTCAGTCTCCTGAGAAGATGAGCCAGCAAGGCACTTCGGCGGTTCCCGAAGAAAGCGCCGCAACGTGCAGAAGTGGCAGTCTTGGGAACCGCCGCAGTAAAAGCAACCATCAAGTGAGCGCACGCTCCCACAATCCCATGGCCGTTCGTGCTCCGGCAGCGGTCAATTCGGGACTTAGAGGAAGTGCGCGGATCGGAAGAGACGGAGGTCCCACCTCGGGCTCGCTATCTCCCCCGAGATGGGCCCGGGGGCCACTGTCGGTACCTGAGATATGGGGTACCCCCGCTGTCGAAGTGTTCGGTCGACACTTCCCCCGGGCCTGCACTGGGCAGCCCGCGGAGGTTCTTTTTTCGGTGGGGCTAGTTCCTAGCGGAGAGCTTGCGCAGATGGAACGAGTTAGTAAGAGCTTGACACGGTGAGTTTTACGTGGTTCAGGCCGCCGGAGCGTAAAACCCTACGTCCACGGCGAGCTATGGAGCTCCCTGTATTGCTTGCTGCTCAGGGCCGGAGGCCTGAGCTTGGGGGTGAGTTACAGCTTGAGAGTGTATGGCTAGCGTATGAGTTGCAAAATGTGAACCCTTGCTATCGACGCCTACCCGAGCCTTTTATAGTCCAAGACTCGGGCGGCTTACAAGGGGAGCCGGGACCCGACAGGTGGTCCCGGGAAGATTGTCTATTATCTACCGTATCTGCAGTTATGCCGGTAGTTGTCTCTGGCCGAAGGATTCTGAGTCTTCATCTTGCCGCGCTGCCCATGCCGCATGCCAGTCGTAGCAGTTGATGACGGCGCAGGCGGCATGGGTTGTCTTGTCGCGGTGTTTATTGGCTGACAGGTTCTGACACCGCGCGCCAGTCTGTGATGCGACTGGGCGCAACGGCACCTGACAGAAGCATGCTCCACGTCTCCGCGTCTTGGGAAGATGCGGGCCTTGAATACCTTGTACGGGCAAGGTATGGGGCGTATTTAAGCATGCTGCCTATCGCTCGGGGTAGGCAGCGTCGCTCTGCTGCCACGTGGCGGGCACGGAGCCCTTCTCAGAGAAGAGAAGGGTCAGTCCCGCGGGGCAGGTGGAGCCTCCGGACCTCTCTCCGCGGAGGGAGAGGCTCAGCTTCTGCTGGCCACGTGGCAGGCCCGGAGCTCTCCTCTAAGGAGAGGGAGGTCCGGCCTCGCTGGACACGCGGCGCTTTCGGACCTCTCTCCCGCGGAGGGGGAGGTCCGGCTTCTGTATGCCACGTGGCGGGCCCGGAGCTCTCCTCTGAGGAGAGGGAGGTCCGGCCCCGCCAGACGCGTGGCGCCTTCGGAGCTCTCCCTGCGGAGAAGGGCGAGTTCCTTAGGCATTTTACCCTGTGCGCGGGGGTACCCCATATCTCAGGTTCCGACAGTGGTTCCCGGGCCCATCTCGGGGAAGATAGCGAGCCCGAGGTGGGACCTCCATCTCTTCCGATCCGCGCAATTTCTCTAAGTCCCGAATTGATCGCTGCCGGAGCACGAACAGCCACGGGATCGTGGGAGCGTGCGCTCACTTGATGATTGCTTTTACTGCGGCGGTTCCCAAGACTGCCACTTCTGCACGTTGCGGCGCTTTCTTCGGGAACCGCCGAAGTGCCTTGTCGGCTCATCTTCTCAGGAGACTGACTCCTTGACCCCACCGCTACAGTTAGGCGGCTTGGGCCCACCCGTCATCGGCACTCGGTCTAGGAACCGAAGCGGTTGCCGGTGCGGGATACTCGAAGAGTTCCGAATCGATTGGAATTGCACCCGAGAAGTTTTTTAGAGGGGGTCTTACCCACATTGCAGCTTCCCTTCGCACTTCTCTGCGTTTCTCATCGGACTCTTGTGCTTTTGCTCTCTTGACTTTGAGTTCTCCCTTGCCATGGCTTCCAACCCGCCGCCAGAGAAGAAGCGCGCTCGATCTCCTCCAGCAGCGGCGTCCGCGCCAAGTCGGGATTCTGGGGTGCCTGACACTCCCTCCGGTGGCGACTCGAAGAGGCCCCGGGTTGATGCGGTGGGGGATGCTTCTGGGGCGTCCCCTGTTCCGCCAGTCCAAGCGACTGCGGAGCGGCCGTGGGTGACGGTAGCGGGCTCTGGAACTCCCACCATTCTCGGAAGTCGGGGTTCAGAGCCCGTTGGAGTGTCCGCGCTTCCCGGCCTTCCCCGACTTGCGGGGAATCTGTGCCGCTGTGCTTGGAGCCCGGGGCAACTGCCGCGACCCCCAGGCCAGCGTGAACTTCTCCTGTTCCGGTGTGCCCGCACTCCTCGGCGGCGTCATCTCTTCCTGCCGAGACGGCCACCGCGGCCCCCAAGCCAGCGCAGGTTGACCCTGCACTAGACGGCCCGGCCTCTTCTTCAGCACCGCCTTCCCCGGCTTGCCCCTCTCCTCAGGTCAAGGAGCCAGAAGCCGAAGAAAGCCCGGCTGGCCTGGCTGCCAGAGCCTTGGATCCAGCTTCTCCTGATCGGCGTCTCGTCTCGGTTGCCGGTGCGTCGACTCTTCCTGAGGACGAGGTAATGGAGGAGGTCGGGGGGACTGCCCCAGCCTCTGTTGCTCCATTGCCTCTGGCGGACACCTTCGCGCTTGCCGAGACGAGCGTCCGGCAGGTCTTGGCTGCACTAGGGCGCGAGTGGGAGGAGTATACGGTTGAACGGGACCACCTCCTCATCTAGGGGAACCTTTTGCGGGAGAGGACCGCGAAGGTTAAGAGTGAGCTCGACTCCAGGCGGGAGTTGCTCGACTTCAGGGAAGCGCTCCTCGACCGGATGAAGCGGGCTGTCGACCGCATGGACACCGAGTCGCGGCGGATCAACAGGGAGACCCTGGAGGCACACGCCCGGGCCGAGGAGAGCCTCTCTGCTGCTGTGGAGATACGGCAGCGGCTGGAGCGCCATGAACTCCCCGTTGAGGAATGGGAGCGTTGCGTGGCAGCTGAGGCGGAGAGGGTCGCCGCGCAGCTGGCTGCGGGCGAGGATGACCTTCGAGCTCGGATGGAGGAGCTGGAGATCCTGAAGGCAGACCTCGACTTGAGGGAAGAACAGGTCTCCCGTGATCGCCGGGCGGTCTTGGACCGGGAGTTGACCGCCGACTTCAAGGCCGCTGAGTTGGAGCGGCTCACCAAGACTCTCCACCTTCGGGAGAGCTCCCTGGCGGCCAAGGAGAAGGAATTCTCCGATAGGAACCTGGAGGCTCTGCAGGCAGCCCGCCACGAGGTGGAGGAGCTTTCGGCCTTGTGGTCCTCCGAGGCTCTTGCAGTCTCGAGCTTCGTGGATCGAGCGGGGTCCGCCCTGATCCCTCTTGGCTTCAGTCCGGTGAGGACCGCGGCCCCTGCGTTGGGGGTGATCCCCGCGCTGGAGTCGATCGGCGCCAAGCTGGACAGCCTAGACTCGGTGGTCGCCAGCGAGCTTGAGGCCGAGGGGCGCGGCCTAGCTTTAGAGGTCGCTTCACATGTGCTGGCATGCTTTAAGAGCCGCGACCCCTCTTCTTCGCTAGAACCAGCGAGAGAGGGCCCAGCCGCAGAACGGGAGCAAGCTGCCAGGGCAGAAGTCGAGGATGTGGCCGCCCTCATAGCCGCAAGGTTCCGGCGGGAGCCGGGAGGTCCTTAGGACTTGTTTCTTTCTTCTTATCGAGTCTGTAGTCCAGCTCATGGAGCCTCGCTTAATTTGACTCTTTTGGATACTTGTGTCTGTGATGCTTTTTCTCTCCTTCTTGGCTTTGCCTGGCTGAGCCCTCAGCTCCGCAAGGTACTCAGAGGCCATTTCCAATCTCGGAGATTTGCACAGACACCCTCCCCGGGTCCTAACCGTGTTAGGGGCCCCCGGAGGTCTCCGGATCTCGCCCTGTGAGGAGCTCCAAATCTGCCTGCCACGTGGCGGGTCCGGAGCCCCTCCTTAAGAGGCGGGAGCTCCGGCCATGTTGGACACGTAGGGCTTTCGGAGCCCTCCCACCGAGGGGGAGGTCCGGTTTTCGCCTGCCACGTGGCGAGCCCGGAGCCCTCCTCAAGGGAGGAGAGAGTTCCGGGCCCGCTGGACACGTGGGGCCCCCGGGTCGCGCCCCTGCTGGAGGGATGGGTCCCGGTCCTTCCAGTCCTAGGCCGGAGTAGCTGGTAGCTCCTTTCCCCCTGCTTCATGCAGCCCCTGTTGCCGTAACCTGGAGGTCCTGCACACAGGCAGAGGAAACGTAATTCTCCTCGGGGGGTCCTCCCCTCCCATCTCCTAGTCTTATCCGTCTTATGATCCTGATTCGCTATACGGGGCTTGGGCAATTCTGTGCACGAGGCGCCGGAGCTCCGGCTCCCTCCGAGGTCCGGGTACGGCCGTCCGACCCCTAGTACCGGGCCATGCGCTGGGGAAGCAGAGTGCACGCGCTTTGGGTTCATGACCAGGCAAAGCGGACGTACTCCCCTGGACCTCCGGAGGGCAGGATGCGCATGCTTTGGGCTCTGGGCCGGCTAAGCTGGATACGCAACCTGGACCCCCCATGCACAACGCAGGCCTTTCCTGGAGGTAACCAACTGGCACCGCAACACCTGACTGGGGGAGGCCCGAGAGACTCACTCGGCCATCGGCAGGTGCCTCAAGCACAGCCGCCTTCGGTAGGATAGCAAATGCCGACTATGGATGAGCGCAGGAGAGGGGGAGCTAGATGTACGATGAACATACAAAGATAGTGCGATCATAAAAATTAATGCATAATTTAAATGAGCGCATGAGAGAGAGCTAAGTAGAACAGGGCTCTGTATTCGTACCCATAGGTGGAATTCTGGCTGTACAGGGAGGCAATGTTCCACCTTGTCTTCAAGGGAAGAAAGACTCTACGCGCTTAGGGTCGGAACCAGGGTAAACTGGACGTAGTCCTGTACCGTCCCTTGAGACTTAGCTGCCCCAAGCGCTGTTCCTAAATTCTATGGGATCTATTACAGAAGGGAATAACCCTGTCCTACTGATGCTCAGGAAGTAGGACTTACAGTGTTGCTCCATGGCAAGGATTTTTGGGAACGGATCCCACTCTCGGTTGAAAGGCATGTGTACCTGGGGCGGCAGCTTTCATGATTCGGAAGGGACCTTCCCTGCTGGGGGAGAGCTTATGGGTCCTTCTTGGAATAGAGCATGCCGCTTCACCAGTGTCGAAGTGTTCGGTCGACACTTCCCCCGGGCCTGCACTGGGCAGCCCGCGGAGGTTCTTTTTTCGGAGGGGCTAGTTCCTAGCGGAGAGCTTGCGCAGATGGACGAGTTAGTGAGAGCTTGACACGGTGAGTTTTACGTGGTTCAGGCCGCCGGAGCGTAAAACCCTACGTCCACGGCGAGCTATGGAGCTCGCTGTATTGCTTGCTGCTCAGGGCCGGGGGCCTGAGCTTGGGGGTGAGTTACAGCTTGAGAGTGTATGGCTAGCGTATGAGTTGCAAAATGCGAACCCTTGCTATCGACGCCTACCCGAGCCTTTTATAGTCCAAGACTCGGGTTGCTTACAAGAGGAGCCGGGACCCGACAGGTGGTCCCTGGAAGATTGTCTATTATCTACCGTATCTGTAGTTACGCCGGTAGTTGCCTCTGGTCGAAGGCTTCTAAGTCTTCATCTTGCCGTCCTGCCCATGCCGTATGCTAGTCATAGTGGTTGATCACGGCGCAGGAGGCATGGGATGTCTTGTCGCGGCGTTTATTAGCTGGCAGGTTCTGACACCGCGCGCCAGTCTGTGATGCGACTGGGCGCAACGGCACCTGACAGATGCGTGCTCCGCGTTTCCGCGTCTTGGGAAGACGCGGGCCTTGAATACCTTGTACGGGCAAGGTGTGGGGCGCCTTTACGCCCGCTGCCTACCGCTCGGTGGCAGGCAGCACCGTTCTTCTGGCCACGTGGCGGGTCCGGAGCCCTTCTCTGAGGCGAGAAGGGTCCGGCCTGCGGGGCACATGGAGCCTCCGGACCTCTCCCCGCGGAGGGGGAGGTCCAGCTTCTGTATGCCACGTGGCAGGCCCGGAGCTCTCCTCTACGGAGAGGGAGGTCCGGCCCCGCTGGCCGCGTGGCGTCTTCGGACCTCTCTCCCGCGGAGGGGGAGGTCCGGCTTCTGTATGCCACGTGGCGGGCCCGGAGCTCTCCTCTGAGGAGAGGGAGGTCCGGCCCCGCCGGACGCGTGGCGCCTTCAGAGCTCTCCCTGCGGAGAAGGGCGAGTACCTTAGGCATTTTACCCTGTGCGCGGGGGTACCCCATATCTCAGGTACCAACAGTGGCCCCCGGGCCCATCTCGGGGGAGATAGCGAGCCCGAGGTGGGACCTCCGTCTCTTCCGATCCGCGCACTTTCTCTAAGTCCTGAATTGACCGCTGCCGGAGCACGAACGGCCGCGGGGTCGTGAGAGCGTGCGCCCACTTGATGATTGCTTTTACTGCGGTGGTTCCCAAGGCTGCCACTTCTGCAAGTTGCGGCGCTTTCTTCGGGAACCGCCGAAGTGCCTTGCCGGCTCATCTTCTCAGGAGACTGACTCCTTGACCCCACCGCTTTAGTTAAGCGGCTTGGGCCCAGCTTTCATCGGGAGTCCGGGGACCCCTAGGCATCCGCCCTCGTGTCCACAAGGCCCTATACTTCCTTTTTTATTTTTGTTGAGTCTGTAGCCCAGCTCGTGGAGCCTTTGTATGGACAGACTCCTGTTTCTTTCTGTGTCTGCATGCCCTAGTCTTCTTCTTGGCCTTTCCTGACCGAGCCCTTAGCTCCGCAAGGACTCGGAGGCCTTGACAAATCTCGAAGCTCTGCATAGACACCTTGTCCGGGTCCCAACTGTGTACTAAGAGTTCCGGAGGTCTCCAGGACCCGCCTCACGAGACCGAAGGGGGGTCCGAGCCTGTTGGTCACGTGGCAGGCCCGGAGCTCCCGCCTGAGAGGAGTTCCGGGCTCGCAGGGCACGTGGAGGCCCCGGGCCCATCCCCGCAGAGGGGGGAGGTCAGACTTCTGTAGGCCACGCGGCAGTCCCGGAGCTCCCCTCAAAGAGGTGGGAGGTCCGCCCCTGCTGGACACGTGGGGCCTTCGGACCTCGCCCCTGTGAGGGCTAGCCCTTTGATCTTACCTTAGGGTTTTTAGCCTACCGCGATCCCGTAGCGGCCCCCTGGTAGGTGCATTCTATTGGGTGGATGCGCCTACCATACTCCTGCGGGGAGCTGAGGCTGAGAAGTCCTGCACACAAGTAAGGAAAAAGTAATTCACCTTGGGGGCTCCCCCCTCTATTCCTTAGTCGTATCTGCAGCAAATTCCGACTAAAGATGAAAATGAGAAGAGGGAGTCGAACGCATAGTGAGCACGCGTTAGTAGGGTAATCATAAAAATTTAATAAGTAAATTAAATGAGTACCAAAGAAGAGCAACGTAGGGTAGGTTTCTTTTCATATAAATTTCCATACGGGGGAAGGCGGGCCGCATATGTAGGCCACGACCCACCTCAAGGGAAGCAAGACTCTACGCGCTTGGGGTCGGAACCAGGCGAAGCTGAACGTAGTCCTGGACCATCCCCTGAGGCCTAGTTGCTCCAAGCCCTGTTCACGGACTTTTATGGAAATTACTACAAAAAGAAGGGCCTGCCCTATTGTTGCTCTAGGGGTAGAACATACAGCGGTGTTCCGTGTTCCGAAGGTTCGGGAGCGGGTCCCTGTCTTCGGTTCTGTGGATTGGTCCCAGGCCTGGGATGTCCAGCCCCAGTACGGCAAATGGCCATGCGGGCTGGATCATCTGTACCGTCCAAGCCGGTGTATGGATCTGATTGGCGTGGAACAGGCACGCCTAGCAGCTCTCGACCAACTCGACGGCATCCTGGAGTGTTGCCAGCTAGTAGAAGCCATGCCGAAAGGCTTTACCGACAAGCGTGCGTGAGGAAGAATGACTCCCACATTCGCCTCCATGGATCTCAGCGAACAAGTCGCAGCCTTCCCCCTGTGTTATGCAGCGCAATAGGATGTGGTTGGCGCCACGTCGGTAGAGATCCCCCTCTACCGCCATGTGTCTCTTAGCCATACGCGCAATCCGTTCAGCGGATACACGTTGATCAGGGAGGATATTGTCTTTCAAGTAGTCCCGGACCTCCGTGATCCATGCATCTGGTCTGACTTGAGCATCTGGATCTTGAGCGCTGGGTTGCACGGAGTCCCCAGTGACGCTTATGATCCTTGGCGGCGCTCATGGCCGCCGGGACCACCAGCTTCGAGGTGCTGGTCTAGCCCCCTTTGCCCGGCTCGGCGGGCCGGGCTGTGGGTCGCGGCAACGTCCTCTCGAGGCCCCCTTCAGGCACAGTGGCTCTGGTGGCAGTGGGGGCCCTCGTTGAAAGGTCGTCAGCTGCGGCCTTGCTAGCGCGCGGTACGTGGTGCAGGTCCAAGGCGAGGGGGTCTGTCTCCGCCGTCTTGGTTGATAACCAGACTGGGGATTACCCTGAGCCAACGACTAACGAGAAGGATGAGCACTCCATACTTTGCTATGTTGTTGGCTGCCTTGGAATTGAAACGTGCCACATACCCAGACTGCTCCCCCGATGGCGTGAGGAACAGTATGCTAGCATCGGCCCCCTGCTTTTGCGAGGAGCCGTAGACGAACATCATTCGATAAGGCTTGGTGAAGGTCAGGGCTCAGGGTCCTGTTTCATCGTCTTTGTGGCCCTCTGAGCGTGCGTCTACTTCAGCCACAAGTGAACTAATGCTTTGTTAATGTCTGTATGACGGGAATGGGAACCTAGATTAAACTTCAGTAGCTCCGCCGCCCATTTGGCGGCATCGCCCGCCGCATGGAGCTGTGGGGGATAGCTTTTAGCCTGGGGAGATCGCCGGGTGCCCGACACTCGGGGGTCCTCAGGCTGCTTTGGACCTTGCGGGAAGCTCCGCTGTCGTCCCGGGAGCTCCGGGAGGTCCTGCTGGTCCTCCAGGAGGTTGTGTCGGGGATCCGAGGTCTGGTCTTCTGGTGCTTGCTTCTTGGTAGCGGAACAGGTTACTGTGGTATGGGGTTAAAGCCATTGCGCGAAGACCAGAAATTCGCGGGACCCCTAGCTATGCCGAGTCGGTTTACGCCGGGATTAGCAGGTAAGGGGCGCCCTTCAACTACTTCAGACACAGGGGTCTGATGGGAGCCCTAGCAAGCATTTGGGAAGCGCAGCATATCACAGCCTGGTATCGAGTCTACTATTTGCTCTATCATAGGAAGAGAAAATAGGTCTTTAGGGCATGCCTTATTGAGACTGGTGTAGTGGATGCGCTTCCGGAGCTTCTCGCTGGCCCTCGGGATAATAACACGGTTTGCCAAGCGCCGGGAGCGGCGGAATCTCCGTCTCGTCGGACGGCTGGACGTCGGGAAAGACCTTTAAGTAGTGCTCCATCACCTCCCTAGGGATCTCTGGCCTCGGTGATGGCTGTCATGCAGCACATCGACCTCATGCCGGAGGGGGGCAACGAGCGCACCTTCCTATATGCTACCCGGGCCCCCGGCTACCCGGGTGGTCTGGGTGGCATCGGCGCTGATTCGGACGAGCCTTGTGGGGACGTCGTCCTCATCAAGGGGTTGCACGCGGGGTGCGGTGGTAGAGGCACGGTGGCGTGCACTTAGGTGGAGCTGGTTTGGTTCTGTACTGCCGAGGGCTGGCGCTCTAGTTGCTGTAAGCCCCTGAAGCCTTTCCAAGGCTAATACTGCGGCAGCACGGTCTCCACAAACCTTGAGGACGCCTGTTGGTGTAGACATCTTCAAGACAAGGTAGCCGTAGTGGGGTATTGCCATGAATCGGTACAGGGCTGGCCTACCGATTATGCCATTGAAGGGGAGGTCAATCTCGGCCACGTCGAACAGAATGTACTCTGTCCGGTAGCTGTCCGGTGCCCCAAAGGTCACCGGGAGACTGATGTGGCCGTAGGGAACGACCTGTCCCGGCCCTACCCCTGAGAACGGACTTGATGGGGCGAGCTTGGCCATCGGGATCTGCAGCTTCTGGAAGGCTGCATGACTGATGAGGTTCAGTCCAGCCCCACCATCCACCAAAACGTGGTACATCTTCACGTTGACGATGGTAAGGGCCACCACGAGCGGCAGTTGGCCGGCCCCAGCCATGTTCCTGGGGCAGTCGGTGTCATCGAAGCTGATGGGGGTTCCCATCCACCTGAGGTGCGGTACTGCACCTGGCAGGGGAGCCACCGACGCTACCGCTTGGCGCAAGGCCTTAGCCGTGCTTCGGGACAGGGGGTCAGCGGACCCGCCGAAGATGTCACAGGGCGTCTTCCAGTGTTCGTCGTCACTGGAGCTGGAGCTCCCATGATTGCGCACTGCCTTTACGGCGCGCTGGAGCTCCTGGAACTCCACCTGGCGGTCGTCGCCGTCTCGGGCCTCGACCTTCTGCTTGCCCTCCCTTTGACTATAGGGTGGGGCATCAGTTAAGGGCTGCTTCCCCTTCCGGAAGCGCTCCGCGAGCTTCTGGATTTCCCGGCATCTGGAGGAATTCCGCCGGGTTGATGCTGCCGTCGTACTTCTCAGGCAAGAGCGGCCGAAACTTGCGCGGCCATTTTGTGAAGCGAAGGCGGGGCGCGAGGGCCGCACACCCTGCTTCTGTCGCCGCAGGTTCTGATGCCGCGAACGCTTGGTTCGCGCTGAGCACCGCATGCCCCGGCCGCCATACGCAGGACATACGACTGTGGCATATTGAGTAGCAGCGCTCTTCGCTGCGGCTAGCGCACCCTCACTAGGTACACCCAGCGCTACTGAAAACCTGACGCTGGTCGGAGCCTGCATTGTCGGGGTCGGCGCTGCCAGAGCCAGTTGCTGGCTCCCAGTGCAGGTATCGGTGCCGCGAACGCTTGGTTCTCCGCTGGCACAGTGTGCCCCGGTATGGGCAAGGCCGCTCCATAGACTGGGGACGCCGTTTGCAGGGCATATGGTTGTGGCATATGCTACGCGAGCTCTGCCCTTCAGGCTGGGTCGAGGCCGACGTCATGTTGTTGCCAGCCTCTTGAGCGCGACGCCTTTCTTGACGTCGCTCGAGGAACACTCAGGCATCTTGTCCTAAGTGGCACCGTTCCAGCTCTGTCCTCAGGTCCGTCGACGGAAGCTTGGTGGAGCTGGAACCCCCTCGTCTGGCCGTCAACCGTTGGCGTGCGCGTTAGCGACACAGCCGGTTGGTCGGAGCGTCGTCCCCGCCGAAGTCAATGGTTTGCGGCGGCAACGACAAGACGGTCTACCTCGCGAATCCACTGCTGGGTCGCTGCCTGAGGCGCGTCCCCAGCAGGCGGATTGTGCAGTAGCGCCCTTGCTGCGGCTAGCGCACCCCCACCGGGTACGCCCGGCGCTACTGAAGGCCTGACGCTGGATGGAGCCTGCATTGCCGGGATCGGCGCTGCCAGAGCCGGTTGCTGGCTCCCAGCTTGCCCTGTCACACTCCGTCCTGAGTGTGTCATCATGTACTCTCCCCTGGACACGGTTTGCCACGGGCGCAGGGGGGAAGAGTTTGCCGCTGAAGGAAGCTCGATCATCTTCGCCGGCGGAAACTCGTCACGCTAGGGGAAAAGCCCCCTACCTGGCGCGCCAAATGTCGAAGTGTTCGGTCGACACTTCCCCCGGGCCTGCACTGGGCAGCCCGCGGAGGTTCTTTTTTCGGAGGGGCTAGTTCCTAGCGGAGAGCTTGCGCAGATGGACGAGTTAGTGAGAGCTTGACACGGCGAGTTTTACGTGGTTCAGGCCGCCGGAGCGTAAAACCCTACGTCCACGGCGAGCTATGGAGCTCGCTGTATTGCTTGCTGCTCAGGGCCGGGGGCCTGAGCTTGGGGGTGAGTTACAGCTTGAGAGTGTATGGCTAGCGTATGAGTTGCAAAATGCGAACCCTTGCTATTGACACCTACCCGAGCCTTTTATAGTCCAAGACTCGGGTGGCTTACAAGGGGAGCCGGGACCCGACAGGTGGTCCCGGGAAGATTGTCTATTATCTACCGTATCTGTAGTTACGCCGGTAGTTGCCTCTGGTCGAAGGCTTCTGAGTCTTCATCTTGCCGTCCTGCCCATGCCGTATGCTAGTCGTAGTGGTTGATGACGGCGCAGGCGGCATGGGATGTCTTGTCGTGGCGTTTATTAGCTGGCAGGTTCTGACACCGCGCGCCAGTCTGTGATGCGACTAGGCGCAACGGCACCTGACAGACGCGTGCTCCGCGTTTCCGCGTCTTGGGAAGACGCGGGCCTTGAATACCTTGTAAGGGCAAGGTGTGGGGCGCCTTTACGCCCGCTGCCTACCGCTCGGGGGCAGGCAGCACCGTTCTTCTGGCCACGTGGCGGGTCCGGAGCCCTTCTCTGAGGCGAGAAGGGTCCGGCCTGCGGGGCACGTGGAGCCTCCGGACCTCTGCCCGCGGAGGGGGAGGTCCAGCTTCTGTATGCCACGTGGCAGGCCCGGAACTCTCCTCTGCGGAGAGGGAGGTCCGGCCCCGCTGGACGCGTGGCGTCTTCGGACCTCTCTCCCGCGGAGGGGGAGGTCCGGCTTCTGTATGCCACGTGGCGGGCCCAGAGCTCTCCTCTAAGGAGAGGGAGGTCCAGCCCCGCCGGACGCGTGGCGCCTTCGGAGCTCTCCCTGCAGAGAAGGGCGAGTACCTTAGGCATTTTACCCTGTGCACGGGGGTACCCCATATCTCAGGTACCGACAACCAGGTTGCCCTCCTGCAGGCCCCCGACGCGTTTGGTTCTTTGGCGGTAGTGCTTAGAGCATTAGCCGAGACCATGCGTTGCGGGGTGTTCCCTGCAGCCGAGTGTTGTCGAAGAGGTTGTTATCTTCGCGCTGGATCAGGTCCTGCGCGGCTTCTCCTGGGGGCCCCCAGGGAGTTCTCCCCTTCTGGCTAAGGCCTTCAAGGGGTAGGCAGGCCCGGGCTCGTCTTGGATGACCTAAGGCGTCTTCCCCTTCTGGCAAGGCCTTCAAGGGGTTGACAGACCTTAGGCGGCCCCGAGAGGTATGTTCGAGGCACGGAGGCGCGCCGCAGTTGGCTAACGCCCTGGCCTGTCACCGTCGGAACTAGAGTCCTCACCGTCATGCACTGTCTTTATGACACGCTGAGGCTCCTGGAACCCCACCTTGTGGGCAGCAGTGACTGGGGCATCGACCTTCTGTTTGCCATCCCTCTGAGGGTAGGGCGGCGCTTCAGCCCTCTGCTGTCTCCCTTTGCGGAAGCGCTCTGCGAGCCTCTGGATCTCCCAGCACTCGGCAGCAGTAAGGCTGCAGGTCCCATGCACGGAGCATAGCCCGCCTTGGTCACTGTCTGGGGCCGGTGATTGCCGCTGCCTTTTGTCGGGGCGTGGCCCCTGAGCTCCACTGGTCGTCGCAGCTGCGGCGACGGGGGCCGTGAATGGTGACTTCATCTTTCCACTCCCCCGGTTCTTGGTCTTCTTGCCACCCCCATAGGCAGCAGCACCGGACCCGGGCTGTCCTCCTGACTCGGAGGTCGGCAGAGCGTGCCAGTTCCGCCCTTCAGCTGTTCTGGCGCACTTGTCCGCCGTGCTGAAGAGCTCCGAGACGTCGCGGACCTCTCTGGTCGTGAGCTTCTCAAGCATTTTCTCGTCCCGGACACCCTGTCGGAACGCCACCATCACAGAGGCACTTTGGATATGAAAGAGCGCAGCGACTCCCCAGGTTGTTGCTTGACGGCGTGGAGGTCAAGCTCCGTGCCGGGACGAGTCTAGGAGCTGCCGATGTTGGCGACGAACTGCCGGCAGAGCTCACCCCAGGAGGTTATGGACCCCTGAGGTAGATTCATGAGCCAAGACCGAGCTGGGCCGGTCAATGCGACGGGGAAGTAGTTGGCCATGACAGCCTCATCCCCTCCTGCGGCAAGTACGGCGGTGGAGTAGATATGGAGGAACTCCGCTGGGTTGACGCTGCCGTCGTACTTCTCAGGCAGGTGCGGGCAAAACTTGCGTGGCCACCTTGCGAAGCGAAGGTGGGGTGCAAGGGCCGCACATCCTGCACCTGCTGCTGCAGGTACTGGCGCTACGAACGCTTGGTTCGCACTTGGCACCGCGTATCCCGGCATGGGCAAGGCCGCACCATAGACCGGGGCCGCTGCTTGCGGCGCATATAGTTGTGGCATATGCTGCGCAGCATATGCCTGAGGCAGGGCTCGCGTGGCGAAGGCCTGCCCTTCCGGTTGTGTCGAGGCCGACGACATGCTGTCGCCTGCCTCATGGTTGCGACGCCTTTCTCGGCGTCGCTCGAGGTATACCCGGGCGTCCTGGCCCAAGTGGCACCGTTCCAGTTCCCTTCGCAGGTCCATCAACAGGAGCCTGGAGGAGCTGGAATCCGCCGTTAGCCCGTCAACTGTGGGTGTGCGCGTCAGTGACACAGCCGGTTGTCCTGGGCGCCGTCCTCGCCGAAACCGAGGGTTCGCGGCGGCGACGACGAGGCGGTCCACCTCGCGGACCCATTGCTGGGTCGCTGAATGGGGCGCATCCCCCGCAGGTGGGTTGCGCAGCAGCGCTCTTGCTGCAGCTAGCGCACCTCCATGGTGTACGCTCAGCGCTGCAGAAGATCTCACACTGGTTGGGGCCTGCATAGCCGGAGTCGGCTGCTGGCTACCAGCTTGTGCCGACACACTCCGTCCTGAGTGCGTCGACATGTACTCCCCAGTGGTCACGGTTCGCCGTGAACGCGGAGGGGGAGAGTTTGCCGCTGAAGGAAGCTTGGTCATCTTCGTTGGCGGAAACTCGTCGCGCTAGGAGAAAAGCCCCCTACCTGGCGCACTTTGCAACTCATACGCTAGCCATACACTCTCAAGCTGTAACTCACCCCCAAGCTCAGGCCTCCGGTCCTGAGCAGCAAGCAATACAGCGAGCTCCATAGCTCGCCGTGGACGTAGGGTTTTACGCTCCGGCGGTCTGAACCACGTAAAACTCGCCGTGTCAAGCTCTTACTAACTCGTCCATCTGCGCAAGCTCTCCGCTAGGGACTAGCCCCACCGAAAAAAGAACCTCCGCGGGCTGCCCAGTGCAGGTCCGGGGGAAGTGTTGACCGAACACTTCGACAGGAGTGGACACCAACGAAGACTGACCCAGGGGGCCATGAAGGCGGTGAGCCAGAGCACCAAGCTCCGGTCTTCACTGAACCCCACTGGACACTTTTCTTCGACGGCTCCTCGCGAAAGCAGGGGGCCGGTGCCGGTGTACTGCTCCTCATGGCATCGGGGGACAGTTTGGGTATATGGTGCGTCTAAATTTCAAGGCAACCAACAACATGGCGGAGTATGAAGCACTCATCTTTGGCCAGCAGACAGCTCTGTCTTTAGGCGCTCGCCAGTTGTTGGCACAGGGCGACTCCCAACTGGTCATCAAGCAAGTCAAGGGCGAATGCTCCTGCAATGACCCGCAGCTAGCTGCGTATCTGCTTCACGTGCAGATGTTGGAGAAAGAATTCCTCGCCTTGGACCTGCATCACGTACCGCGCGCTGGTAATGCCGCAGCTGACAACCTTTCAACGAAGGCTTCCACCGGAGCCCCCGCGCCCGAAGGAGTTTTCGAGAGGACGTTGCTGCGGCCTACAGCCCGGCCCGTCGAGCCGGGCGAAGGGGGCTTGTCGGTACCTGAGATATGGGGTACCCCCGCGCACAGGGTAAAATGCCTAAGGAACTCGCCCTTCTCCGCAGGGAGAGCTCCGAAGGCGCCACGCGTCCGGCGGGGCCGGACCTCCCTCTCCTCTTAGGAGGGCTCCGGGCCTGCCACGTGGCATACAGAAGCCGGACCTCCCCCTCCACGGGAGAGAGGTCCGAAGGCGCCGCGTGTCCAGCGGGGCCAGACCTCCCTCTCCTCATAGGAGAGCTCCGGGCCCGCCACATGGCAAGCAGAAGCCGGACCTCCCCCTCCGCGGGAGAGAGGTCCGAAGACGCCACGTGCCCCGCGGGACTGACCCTTCTCTTCTCTGAGAAGGGCTCCGGGCCCGCCACATGGCAGCAGGGCGACGCTGCCTGCCCCGAGTGGTAGGCAGCGGGCGTAAATACGCCCCATACCTTGCCCGTACAAGGTATTCAAGGCCCGCGTCTTCCCAAGACGCGGAAATGCGGAGCACGCGTCTGTCAGGTGCCATTGCGCCCAGTCGCATCACAGACTGGCGCGCGGTGTCAGAACCTGTCAGCCAATAAACACTGCAACAAGACAACCCATGCCGCCTGCGCCGTCATCAACCGCTATGACTGGCATGCGGCATGGGCAGGGCGGCAAGATGAAGACTCAGAAGCCTTCGGCCAGAGACAACTACCGGCATAACTGCAGATACGGTAGATAATAGACAATCTTCCCGGGACCACCTGTCGGGTCCCGGCTCCCCTTGTAAGCCGCCCGAGTCTTGGACTATAAAAGGCTCGGGTAGGCGTCGATAGCAAGGGTTCGCATTTTGCAACTCATACGCTAGCCATACACTCTCAAGCTGTAACTCACCCCCAAGCTCAGGCCTCTGGCCCTGAGCAGAAAGCAATACAGCGAGCTCCATAGCTCGCCGTGGACGTAGGGTTTTACGCTCCGGCGGCCTGAACCACGTAAAACTCGCCGTGTCAAGCTCTTACTAGCTCGTTCCATCCACGCAAGCTCTCCGCTAGGAACTAGCCCCTCCGAAAAAAGAACCTCCGCGGGCTGCCCAGTGCAGGCCCGGGGGAAGTGTCGACCGCACACTTCGACATTTGGCGCGCCAGGTAGGGGGGCTTTTCTCCTAGCGCGACGAGTTTCCGCCGACGAAGATGACCAAGCTTCCTTCAGCGGCAAACTCTCCCCCTCCGCGTTCACGGCGAACCGTGACCACTGGGGAGTACATGTCGACACACTCAAGACGGAGTGTGTGGGCACAAGCTGGTAGCCAGCAGCCGACTCCGGCAACGCCGACTCCGGCTATGCAGGCCCAGACCAGTGTGAGATCTTCTGCAGCGCTGAGCGTACACCATGGAGGTGCGCTAGCTGCAACAAGAGCACTACTGCACAATCCGCCTGCTGGGGACGCGCCTCACGCAGCGACCCAACAGTGGATTCGCGAGGTAGACCGTCTTGTCGTCGCCGCCGCAAACCCTTGACTTCGGCGGGGACGACGCTCCGGCCAACCGGCTGTGTCGCTGATGCGCACGCCAACGGTTGACGGACAGATGGCAGATTCCAGCTCCACCAGGCTTCCGTCGACGGACCTGAGGACTGAGCTGGAACGATGCCACCTGGGCCAAGATGCCCGAGTGTTCCTCGAGCAGCGACGAGAAAGGCGTCGCAGCCAAGAGGCCGGCGTCAGCATGACGACTGCCTCAACCCTGCCTTAAGCGCAGACTTTCGCCACGCGAACTCTGCCCCAGACATACGCCACGCAGCATATGCCACAGCCATATGTCCTGCAAACGGCGCCCCCGGTCTATGGCGCAGCCTTGCCCATACCGGGGTACACTGTGCCAGGCGCAACCAAGCGTTCGCGGCACCAGTACCTGCACTGAGAGCCAGCAACCGGCTCTGGCAGCGCCGACCCCGGCAATGCAGGCTCCAACCAGCGTCAGGTCTTCAGTAGCGCTGGGCGTACCCGGCGGGGGTGCGCTAGCCGCAACAAGAGCGCTACTGCACAATCCGCCTGCTGGGGACGCGCCTCAGGCAGCGACCCAGCAGTGGATTCACGAGGTAGACCGTCTTGTCGTCGCCGCCGCAAACCCTTGACTTCGGCGGGGACGACGCTCCGGCCAACCGGCTGTGTCGCTGATGCGCACGCCAACGGTTGACGGACAGACGGCGGATTCCAGCTCCACCAGGCTTCCGTCGACGGACCTGAGGACTGAGCTGGAATGATGCCACCTGGCCAAGACGCCCGAGTGTTCCTCGAGCGGCGACGAGAAAGGCGTTGCAGCCAAGAGACCGGCGTCAGCATGACGACTGCCTCAACCCTGCCTGAGGCGCAGACTTTTGCCACGCGAACTCTGCCCCAGACATACGCCACGCAGCATATGCCACAGCCATATGTCCTGCAAACGGCGCCCCCGTTCTATGGCGCAGCCTTGCCCATACCGGGGTAATCTGTACCAGCAGCGAACCAAGCGTTCGCGGCACCAACACCTTCAGCAACAGGGGCAGGATGTACGGCCCTGGAGCCCCACCTCCGCTTCACGATGTGGCCGCGCAAGTTTCGGCCGCACCTGCCCGGGAAGTACGACGGCAGCGTCAACCCGGCGGGGTTCCTCCAGATCCACTCCACCGCCGTACTTGCCACAGGAGGGGATGAGGCCGTCATGGTCCCCGTCGCCTTGACCGGCCCAACCCGGTCTTGGCTAATGAACCTCCCTCAGGGTTCCATAACTTCCTGGGGAGAGCTCTGCCGGCAGTTCACCGCCAACTTCGGCAGCTCCTACACCCGTCCCGGCACGGAGCTTGACCTCCAAGCCATCAAGCAACAACCTGGGGAGTCGCTGCGCTCCTTCATCCAGCGGTTCTCCCAGGTACGCAACACCATTCCGCATATTCAAAGTGCTTCTGTGGTGGCGGCACTTCGGCAGTGTCCAGGACAAGAAGATGCTTGGGAGGCTTGCAACCAGAGAGGTCTGCGATGCCTCCGAGCCCTTCAGTCTGGCGGACAAGTGCGCCAGAGCAGCCGGAGGGCGGAGCTGGCACTCACTGCCAGCTTCCGAAGCCGGAAGACAGCCCGAAGACGGCGGAGTTCAAGCTGAGCTCCCGACCATGTCAGACAGCCAAGAGCCATGCACTGGCTGACTTCGTGGCTGAGTGGACGCCAACGAAGGCTGACCCAGGGGGCCGCGAAGACGGTGAACCAAAGTACCGAGCTCCGGTCTTCACCGGGCCTCACTGGACGCTCTTCTTCGACGGCTCCTCGCGAAAGCAGGGGGCCGATGCCGGCGTACTGCTTCTCATGCCATCTGGGGAGCAGTCTGGGTACATGGTGCGTCTCAATTCCAAGGCAACCAACAACTTGGCAGACTAGCTGCTTATCTGCTTCACGTGCAGATGTTGGAGAAAGAATTCCTCGCCTTGGACCTGCGCCACGTACCGCGCGCTTGCACGGCCGCAGCTGACGACCTCTCAGCGAAAGCCTCCATCGGAGCCCCTGCGCATGAAGGAGTCTTCGAGAGGACGTTGCTGCGGTCCACAGCCCGGCCCGCCGAGCCAGGCGAAGGGGGCTGAACCAGTGCCTTGAATCTAGGCAGTCCCGGCGGCCCTGGATGCCGCCAAAGGATCGTAAAAGTCACGGGGAACTCCGTGCAACCCAGCGCTCAAGATCCAGAAGCTCAAGTAGTCCCGATGCATGGACCACGGAGGTCCGGGACTCCTTGAAGGGCATCCTTCCTGATGAACGTGCATCCGCTGAACGAGTGGTGCGGATGGCTAAGTGCTACGCGCTGGTATCTTTACTGGCGTGGTGCCACGACATCCTATTGCGGTGCATAACCCAGGAGGAAGGCTGCGATTAGCTCGCAGTAGTCCAAGGAGGCGAGTGCTGGGAACGCTCATCGTCCCGCACGTTGGTCGGTTAAGCCACCCGGCATGGCTCCTACTGACCGAGAGCCACCTGGACGCCGTCAAACCGGTTAGGGATGCAATGCGTGCCAGGTCCACGCCAAGCAGACCCACACAACCGGTGCAGACGCGCACCCAGAGCCGTCGGGGGATACCGGCTCCTCCATGTCGAGGGCCATCCGGACTTCCCAGGGCCGGGTCACGGGAACTACCCTTCCACATGGTATGCAGGGCCGAAGCCATGTTTCCCCCTGATATAGCCATGGGGGTCCCCCCGTGTCCGGCGTACGACGAAGCCACGCATGACCCGCTCTGCGTGAAGACAGGCGCTACGACGCTACCCAGTAAGTTCACCATGCTTACTTAGGTGTTTATTTAAATTACGCATTAATTTATATGAACACCTCCCCACGCTCTAGACAGTGTGCGTCCATTGTACACTCGGCTCCTCTTTCCGGCTCTCATGCATAGTCGATATTTGCCGTCCTGCCGAAGGCGGTAGTGCTTGGGGTACCTGCCAGAGGCCCGGTGGCCTTTTGGATCTCCACCTATAAGGGTACTGCACCGCCAGTTGGTCTCCTCCGAGAAAAGACCTACGCTAGAACCGGGGGTCAGGAGCCTTGCTTTGCCCGGTCTTGCACCCAAAGCATGCGCACTCTGCCTCCCGGCGCTACGGTCTGAGTACCAGGGGGCCGGGCGGTTACACCCTGACTGGGGCTGGGGCCAGACCTCCGGGACCAAGTGCACTGGATTACCCAAGCCCCGTATTCCGGCCTGGGACAGTAAGCCAAATGAGACTAAGGGATAGGAAAGGGGGGACCACTGAGCAGTTCCGGACCTCCGCCCCCACAGCTGGGCCGAGCTCCGAGGCCAGCCCTCGCCCTCCTTTCAGAGGCGAGCGCTGATGCCGGACCTCACGCCCTTCGCTGGCCTGAGCTCCGATGACTTCCGAACTCCGCCTCCACAGCCAGACCGAGCTCCGAGGCCAGCCCTCGCCCTCCTTTCAGAGGCGAGCGCTGATGCCGGACCTCACGCCCTTCGCTGGCCTGAGCTCCGATAACTTCCGGACCTCCGCCCCCACAGCCGGGCCGAGCTCCGATGCCAGGCATCATCCTCTCCTAAGAGGCTGAACATCGAAGCCGTCAAGACCCTGCCAGCACAGGGAGTACTCATGACAAGAAAGTGCGCGGATCAGAAGAGACAAAGGTCCCACCTCGGGCTCGCTATCTCCCCCGAGATGGGCCCGGGGGCCACTGTCGGTACCCTCGATATGGGGTACCCCCGCGCACAGGGGGAAATGCCTAAGGATCTCGCCCTTCTCCGCAGGGAGAGCTCCGAAGGCGCCACGCGTCCAGCGGGGCCGGACCTCCCTCTCCTCAGAGGAGAGCTCCAGGCCCACCACGTGGCATACAGAAGCCGGACCTCCCCCTCCGCGGGAGAGAGGTCCGAAGGTGCCGCGTGTCCGGAGAGGCCGGACCTCCCTCTCCTCAGAGAGGAGCTCCGGGCTCGCCGCGTGGCCAACAGAAGCCGAACCTCCCCCTCCGCGTGGAGAGGTCCGAAGGCTCCAGGTGTCCTGCGGGGCCGGACCCCCCACTCTTCTGAGGAGGGCTGCGGGCCCGTCACGTGGCCAGCAGAAGCCGAGCCTCTCCCTCCGCGGAGAGAGGTCCGGAGGCTCCACGTGCCCCGCGGGACTGACCCTTCTCTTCTCTGAGAAGGGCTCCGGGCCCGCCACGTGGCAGCAGAGCGACGCTGCCTGCCCCCGAGCGATAGGCAGCGGGCGTAAAGACGCCCCATACCTTGCCCGTACAAGGTATTCAAGGCCCGAGCCTTCCCAAGACGCGGAGACGCGGAGCACGCCTCTGTCAGGTGCGGTTGCGCCCAGTCACATCACAGACTGGCGTGCAGTGTCAGAGGCTGCCGGCCAATAAACTCAGCGACAAGACATCCCATGCCGCCCCCGCCGTCATCACCCACAACGACTAGCATGCGGCATGGGCAGAGCTAGAAGACGAAGACTCAGAAGCCTTCGGCAGAGACAACTACCAGCATAACTGCAGTTACGGTAGATATCAGTCAATCTCCCCGGGACCACCTGTCGGGTCCCGGCCCCCCTTGTAAGCCACCCGAGCCTTGGACTATAAAAGGCTTGGGTAGGCGACGATAGCAAGGGTTCGCACTTTAGCCACTCGCACCCTGGGTTCGCATTTTGCAACTCATACGCTAGCCATACACTCTCAAGCTGTTACTCACCCCCAAGCTCAGGCCTCCGGCCCTGAGCAGCAAGCAATACAGCGAGTTCCATAGCTCGCCGTGGACGTAGGGTTTTACGCTCCGGCGGCCTGAACCACGTAAAACTCGCCGTGTCAAGCTCTTACTAGCTCGTTCCATTCGTGCAAGCTCTCCGCTAGGAACTAGCCCCTCCGAAAAAAGAACCTCCACGGGCTGCCCAGTGCAGGCTCGGGGGAAGTGTCGACCGCACACTTCGACAGGGCTTGACCAGCACCTCGAAGCTGGCGGTCCCGGCAGCCCTACAGCCATGGATGCCGCCAAGGATCGTAAGCGTCACTGGGGACTCCGTGCAACCCAGCGCTCAAGATCCAGAAGCTCAAGTCAGACCCGATGCATGGATCACGGAGATCCGGGACTACTTGAAGGACAATATCCTCCCTGATGAACATGCAACCGCTGAACGGATTGTGTGTATGGCTAAGAGGTACGCGCTGGTAGAGGGGGATCTCTACCGACGTGGCGCCAACCACATCCTATTGCGGTGCATAACCCAGGTGGAAGGCTGTGACTTGCTCGCTGAGATCCATGGAGGCGAATGTGGAAGTCACTCTTCCTCACGCACGCTTGTCGGTAAAGCCTTCCGGCATGGCTTCTACTGGCCGACAGCACTCAAGGATGCCGTTAAGCTGGTCGAGAGCTGCAAGGCGTGCCAGTTCCACGCTAAGCAGATCCATACACCGGCTCAGGCGGTACAGATGATCCCGCCCTCGTGGCCATTTGCCGTATGGGGGCTGGACATCCTAGGACCATTTCCCAGAACCGTCGGGGGATTCTGGTACCTCTATGTCGCCATCGACAAGTTCACCAAGTGGCCGGAAGCTACACCAGTTGTCACCATCAACAAACAATCCGCAGTAAAGTTCATCAAGTCTATTGTCTGCCGGTTCGGGGTCCCGAACAGAATCATCACCGACAACGGGACCCAGTTCACCAGCGCAGCATTCCAAGACTACTGCGAGGACCTTGGTATTCAGGTGTGCTATGCCTCTGTCGCCCACCCAAGGAGCAATGGGCAAGTTGAGAGGGCCAACGCGGAGATTCTCCGGGGCCTTAAGACTCGCACCTTCGCCAGCCTGAAGAAACATGGTGCCAATTGGGTAGATGAACTTCCAGGCACACTATGGGCTAACCGGACATCCCAGAGCCGGGCCACCGGGGAGACACCCTTCTTCACGGTGTATGGGGCCGAAGCTGTACTTCCCCCAGAAATCACCATGAAGTCTCACCGTGTCCGGGCTTACGACGAAGCCACGCAGGACAACCTCCGGCGTGGAGAAATTGACCTCGTCGACGAGGTCCGATTACATGCGGCACTCCGTAACGCGGGGTACAGACAAGCGCTTCGGTGCTACCACCAGAGGTCTGTGCGTGCCCGGGAGCTGCAGGAAGGTGACCTGGTGTTGCGGCGCATACTTTCTCGCGAAGGGGCCCACAAACTCTCCCCTAGTTGCGAAGGCCCCTTCCGAGTCGCGAAAGTATGCCGCCCCGGGTGTGTGCGCCTTTCCACAGAGGATGAGGACCTGCTCCCGAACCCTTGGAACATAGAACACCTCCGTAAGTTCTACCCCTAGAGCAAAAATAGGACAGTACTTTCTTTTCGTAATAAACTCCATAGAGTCCAGGAGCAGCGCTCGGAGCAGCTAAGCCCCAGGGGACCGTACAGGACTACATTCAGCTTTGCCTGGTTCCGACTCCAAGCGCGTAGAGTCTTGCTTCCCCTCTTAATGGGGCGGGTCGTGGCCTCCATGTGTAGCCTGCCTTCCTCCTGTGGAAAGTTGTACGAAAAGAAATCTGCTCTACTTTGCTCTTTCCTCGTACTCATTTAAATTGTGTATTAAGTTTTTTAACCACCCTTGCAGTGCATGGTTGCCATGTGCTCAGCTCCCCCTCTCTCTACAGTCCCCAAGCACCAAGCATATGGTTAGGGGCTATAAGTCAAATAAGACTGTCGGTACCTGAGATATGGGGTACCCCCGCGCACAGGGTAAAATGCCTAAGGAACTCGCCCTTCTCCGCAGGGAAAGCTCCGAAGGCGCCACGCGTCCGGCGGGGCCGGACCTCCCTCTCCTCAGAGGAGAGCTCCGGGCCCGCCACGTGGCATACAGAAGCCGGACCTCCCCCTCCGCGGGAGAGAGGTCCGAAGGCGCCGCGTGTCCAGCGGGGCCGGACCTCCCTCTCCTTAGAGGAGAGCTCCGGGCCCGCCACGTGGCCAGCAGAAGCCGAGCCTCTCCCTCCGCAGAGAGAGGTCCGGAGGCTCCACGTGCCCCGCGGGACTGACCCTTCTCTTCTCTGAGAAGGGCTCCGGGCCCGCCACGTGGCAGCAGAGCGACGCTGCCTGCCCCGAGCGATAGGCAGCGGGCGTAAATACGCCCCATACCTTGCCCGTACAAGGTATTCAAGGCCCGCGTCTTCCCAAGACGTGGAGACACGGAGCACGCTTCTGTCAGGTGCCGTTGTGCCCAGTCGCATCACAGACTGGCGCGCGGTGTCAGAACCTGTCAGCCAATAAACACCGCAACTAGACAACCCATGCCACCTGCGCCGTCATCAACCGCTACGACTGGCATGCGGCATGGGCAGGGCGGCAAGATGAAGACTCAGAAGCCTTCGACCAGAGGCAACTACCAGCATAACTGCAGATACGGTAGATAATAGACAATCTTCCCGGGACCACCTGTCGGGTCCTGGCTCCCCTTGTAAGCCACCCGAGTCTTAGACTATAAAAGGCTCAGGTAGGCGTCGATAGCAAGGGTTCGCATTTTGCAACTCATACGCTAGCCATACACTCTCAAGCTGTAACTCACCCCCAAACTCAGGCCTCCGGCCCTGAGCAGCAAGCAATACAGCGAGCTCCATAGCTCGCCGTGGACGTAGGGTTTTACGCTCCGGCGGCCTGAACCACGTAAAACTCGCCGTGTCAAGCTCTTACTAACTCGTTCCATCTGCACAAGCTCTCCGCTAGGGACTAGCCCCTCCGAAAAAAGAACCTCCGCGGGCTGCCTAGTGCAGGCCCGGGGGAAGTGTCGACCGCACACTTCGACATTTGGCGCGCCAGGTAGGGGGCTTTTCTCCTAGCGCGACAAGTTTCCGCCAACAAAGATGACCAAGCTTCGTTCAGCGGCAAACTCTCCCCCTCCGCGTTCACGGCGAACCGTGACCACTGGGGAGTACATGTCGACACACTCAGGACGGACTGTGTCGGCACAAGCTGGTAGCCAGCAGCCGACTCCGGCTATGCAGGCCCCGACCAGTGTGAGGTCTTCTGCAGCGCTGAGCGTACACCATGGAGGTGCGCTAGCTGCAGCAAGAGCGCTGCTGCGCAACCCACCTGCGGGGGATGCGCCCCATTCAGCGACCCAGCAATGGGTCCGTGAGGTGGACCACCTCGTCGTCGCCGCCGTGAACCCTCGGTTTCGGCGAGGACGGCGCCCAGGACAACCGGCTGTGTCGCTGACGCGCACACCCACGGTTGACGGGCTAACGGCGGATTCCAGCTCCTCCAGGCTCCTGTCGACGGACCTGCGAAGGAAACTGGAACAGTGCTACTTGGGCCAGGACGCCCGGGTGTACCTCGAGCGACGCCGAGAGAGGCGTCGCAGCCATCATGCAGGCGACAGCATGTCGTCGGCCTCGACACAACCAGAAGGGCAGGCCTTCGCCACGCGAGCCCTGCCCCAGGCATATGCTGCGCAGCATATGCCACAGCTATATGCGCCGCAAGTAGCGGCCCCGGTCTATGGTGCAGCCTTGCCCATGCCGGGATACGCGGTGCCAAGTGCGAACCAAGCGTTCGCAGCGCCAGTATCTGTAGCAGCAGGTGCAGGATGTGCGGCCCTTGCACCCCACCTTCGCTTCGCAAGGTGGCCACACAAGTTTCGCCCGCACCTGCCCGAGAAGTACGACGGCAGCGTCAACCCAGCGGAGTTCCTCCAGATCTACTCCACCGCCGTACTTGCTGCAGGAGGGGACGAGGCTGTCATGGCCAACTACTTCCCCGTCGCCTTGACCGGCCCAGCTCGGTCTTGGCTCATGAATCTACCTCAGGGGTCCATAACCTCCTGGGGTGAGCTCTGCCGGCAGTTCGTTGCCAACTTCGGCAGCTCCTACACCCGCCCCGGCACGGAGCTTGACCTCCACGCCGTCAAGCAACAACCTGGGGAGTCGCTGCACTCTTTCATCCAGCGGTTCTCTCAGTTACGCAACACCATCCTGCATATCCAAAGTGCCTCTGTGGTGGTGGCGTTCCGGCAGGGTGTCCGGGACAAGAAAATGCTTGAGAAGCTCGCGACCAGAGAGGTCCGCGCCATCTCGGAGCTCTTCAGCCTGGCGGACAAGTGCGCCAGAGAAGCTGAAGGGCGGAACTGGCACGCTCTGCCAACCTCCGAGTAAGGAGGACAGCCCGGGTCCGGTGCTGCTGCCTATGGGGGTGGCAAGAAAACCAAGAACCGGGGGAGTGGAAAGATGAAGTCACCATTCACGGCCCCCGTCGCCGCAGCTACGACGACCAGTGGAGCTCGGGGGCCACGCCCCGACAAAAGGCAGCGGCAATCACCGGCCCCAGACAGTGGCCAAGGTGGGCTATGCCCCGTGCATGGCACCTGCAACCATACTTTCGCCGAGTGCTGGGAGATCCAGAGGCTCGCAGAGCGCTTCCGTAAAGGAAGACAGCAGAGGGCTGAAGCGCCGCCCTACCCTCAGAGGGATGGCAAACAGAAGGTCGATGCCCCAGTCACTGCTGCCCACCAGGTGGGGTTCCAGGAGCCTCAGCGTGTCATAAAGACAGTGCATGACGGTGAGGACTCCAGTTCCGACGGTGACAGGCCAGGGCGTTAGCCAACTGCGGCGCGCCTCCGTGCCTCGAACATACCTCTCGGGGGCCGCCTAAGGTCTGTCAACCACTTGAAGGCCTTGCCAGAAGGGGAAGACGCCTTAGGTCATCCAAGACGAGCCCGGGCCTACCTACCCCTTGAAGGCCTTAGCCAGAAGGGGAGAACTCCCCGGGGGCCCCCAGGAGAAGCCGTGCAGGACCTGATCCAGCGCGAAGATAACAACCTCGTCGACAAGGCTCGGCTGCAGGGAACACCCCGCAACGCACGGTCTCGGCTAATGCTCTAAGCACTACCGCTCTAAGCGCTACCGCCAAAGAACCAAACGCGTCGGGGGCCTGCAGGAGGGCAACTTGGTGAAGCGGCACGCTCTATTCCAAGAAGGACCCATAAGCTCTCCCCCAGCATCGAAGGTCCCTTCCGAATCATGAAACTGCCGCCCCAAGTACACATGCCTTCCAACCGAGAGTGGGATCCGTTCCCAAAAATCCTTGCCATGGAGCAACACTGCAGGTCCTGCTTCCTGAGCATCAGTAGAACAGGGTTATTCTTTTCTGTAATAGATCCCATAGAATTTAGGAACAGCGCTTGGGGCAGCTAAGTCTCAAGGGACGGTACAGGACTACGTCCAGTTTAGCCTGGTTCCGACCCTAAGCGCGTAGAGTCTTGCTTCCCTTGGAGACAAGGCGGAACATTGCCTCCCTGTACAGCCAGAATTCCACCTATGGGTACGGATACAGAGACCTGTTCTACTTAGCTCTCTCTCATGCGCTCACTTAAATTATGCATTAATTTTTATGATCGCACTATCTCTGTATGTTCATCGTACATCTAGCTCCCCCTCTCCTGCGCTCGTCCATAGTCAGCATTCGCTATCCTACCGAAGGCGGCTGCGCTTGAGGCACCTGCCGATGGCCGAGTGAGTCTCTCGGGCCTCCCCCAGTAAGGTGTTGCGGTGCCAGTTGGTTACCTCCAGGAAAGGCCAGCGTTGTGCATGGGGGGTCCAGGGTGCGTATCCAGCTTAGCCGGCCCAGAGCCCAAAGCATGCGCATCCTGCCCTCCGGAGGTCCAGGGGAGTACGTCCGCTTTGCCTGGTCATTGTCGGTACCCGCGATATGGGGTACCCCCGCGCACAGGGGAAAATGCCTAAGGGTCTTGCCGTTCTCTGCAGGGAAAGCTCCGAAGGCGCCACGTGTCCAGTGGGGCCGGACCTCCCTCCCCTCAGAGGAGAGCTCTGGGCTCGCCACGTGGCCTATAGCAGCCAGACCTCACCCTCCGTGGGGAGAGCTCCGAAGGTGCCACATGTCCCACGGGGCCGGACCTCCCCCTCCTTAGAGGAGAGCTCCGGACCCGCCACGTGGCCGACAGAAGCCGGACCTCCCCCCTCCGCGGGGGAGAGGTCCGAAGGCTCCACGTGTCCTGCGGGGCCGGACCTCCCCCTCCTCAGAGGAGAGCTCCGGGCCCGCCACGTGTCCAGCAGAACAGCGCTGCCTGCCCCCGAGCGGTAGGCAGCGGGCGTAAAGACGCCCCATACCTTGCCCGTACAAGGTATTCAAGGCCCGCGCCTTCCCAAGATGCGGAGACGAGGAGCACACCTCTGTCAAGTGCCGTTGCACCCAGTCGCATCACAGACTGGCGCGCGGTGTCAGGGGCTGCCAGCCAATAAACACAGCGACAAGACATCCCATGCCGCCCCCGCCATCATCAACCACTACGAATAACATGCGGCATGGGCAGGGCTGCAAGACGAAGACTCAGAAGCCTTCGCCAGAGACAACTACTGGCATAACTGCAGATACGGTAGATAATAGACAATCTCCCCGGGACCACCTGTCGGGTCCCGGGCCCCCCTTGTAAGCCACCCGAGTCTTGGACTATAAAAGGCTCGGGTAGGCAACGTTAGCAAGGGTTCGAACCCTGTTGGTTCGCATTTTGCAACTCATACGCTAGCCATACACTCTCAAGCTGTAACTCACCCCCAAGCTCAGGCCCCCGGCCCTGAGCAGCAAGCAATACAGCGAGCTCCATAGCTCGCCGTGGACGTAGGGTTTTACGCTCCGGCGGCCTGAACCACGTAAAACTCTCCGTGTCAAGCTCTCACTAACTCGTCCATCTGCGCAAGCTCTCCGCTAGGAACTAGCCCCTCCGAAAAAAGAACCTCCGCGGGCTGCCAAGTGCAGGCCCGGGGGAAGTGTCGACCGAACACTTCGACATTTGGCGCGCCAGGTAGGAGGCTTTTCCCCTTGCGCGACGAGTTTCCACCGACGAAGGTGACCAAGCTTCCTTCAGCGGCAAACTCTCCCCCCCTGCGTCCACGGCAAACCGTGACCAGGGGAGAGTACATGATGACACACTCAGGACGGAGTGTGTGAGGGCAAGCTGGGAGCCAGCAACCGGCTCTGGCAGCGCCGACCCCGGCAATGCAGGCTCCAACCAGCGTCAGGCCTTCAGTAGCGCCGGGCGTACCCAGTGGGGGTGCGCTATCAGCAGCAAGGGCGCTACTGCACAATCCGCCTGCTGGGGACGCGCCTCAGGCAGCAACCCAGCAGTGGATTCGCGAGGTAGACCGTCTCGTCGTCGCCGCCGCAAACCCTTGACTTCGGCGGGGACGACACTCCGGCCAACCGGCTGTGTCGCTGACGCGCACGCCAACGGTTGACGGGCAGACGGCGGGTTCCAGCTCCACCAAACTTCCGTTGACGGACCTGAAGACAGAGCTGGAACGGTGTCACTTGGGCCAAGATGCCCGAGTGTTCCTCGAGCGACATCGAGAAAGGCATCGCACTCAAGAGGCTGGCGACAACATGACGTCGGCCTCGACCCAGCCTGGAGGGCAGACCTTCGCTACGCGAGCTCTGCCCCAGGCGTACGCCGCACAGCATAAGCCACAACCATGTGCTCTGCAAGCGGCATCCCCGGCCTATGGCGCAACCTTGCCCATACCGGGGTACACTGTGCCAGGCGCAACCAAACGTTCGCGGCACCAGTACCTGCACAGGGAGCCAGCAACCGGCTCTGGCAGCGCCGACCCCGGCAATGCAGGCTCCAACCAGCGTCAGGTCTTCAGTAGCGCTGGGCGTACCCGGCGGGGGTGCGCTAGCCGCAACAAGAGCGCTACTGCACAATCCGCCTGCTGGGGACACGCCTCAGACAGCGACCCAGCAGTGGATTCGCGAGGTAGACCGTCTTGTCGTCGCTGCTGCAAACCCTTGACTTCGGCGGGGACGACGCTCCGGCCAACCGGCTGTGTCGCTGACTCACACGCCAACGGTTGACGGACAGACGGCGGATTCCAGCTCCACCAGGCTTCCGTCGACGGACCTGAGGACTGAGCTGGAATGATGCCACCTAGGCCAAGACGCCCGAATGTTCCTCGAGCGGCGACAAGAAAGGCGTCGCAGCCAAGAGGCCGGCGTCAGCATGACGATTGCCTCAACCCTGCCTGAGGCGCAGACTTTCGCCACGCAAACTCTGCCCCAGACATACGCCTTGCAGCATATGCCACAGCCATATGTCCTCCAAACGGCGCCCCTGGTCTATGGCGCAACCATGCCCATACCGGGGTACACTGTGCCAGCGGCGAACCAAGCGTTCGCGGCACCAACATCTGCAGCAACAGGGGCAGGATGTACGGCCCTGGAGCCCCACCTCCGCTTCACGAGGTGGCCGCACAAGTTTCGGCCGCACCTGCCCGAGAAGTACGACGGTAGCGTCAATCCGGCGGGGTTCCTCCAGATCTACTCCACCGCCGTACTTGCCGCAGGAGGGGATGAGGCCGTCATGGCCAAACTACTTCCCCGTCGCCTTGACCGGCCCTGCCCGGTCTTGGCTAATGAACCTCCCTCGTGGTTCCATAACTTCCTGGGGAGAGCTCTGCCGACAGTTCATCGCCAACTTCGGCGGCTCCTACACCCATCCCGGCACAGAGCTTGACCTCCAAGCCATCAAGCAACAACCTGGGGAGTCGCTGCGCTCCTTCATCCAGCGGTTCTCCCAGGTACGCAACACCATTCCACATATTCAAAGTGCTTCTGTGGTGGCGGCACTTTGACAGTGTCCAGGACAAGAAGATGCTTGAGAGGCTTGCAACCAGAGAGGTCTGCGATGCCTCCGAGCCCTTCAGCCTGGCGGACAAGTGCGCCAGAGCAGCCGGAGGGCGGAGCTGGCACTCACTGCCAGCTTCCGAAGCCGGAAGACAGCCCGAAGATGGTGGAGTTCAAGCTGAGCTCCCGACCACGTCAGACAGCCAAGAGCCAAGCACTGGCTGACTTCGTGGTTGAGTGGACGTCAACAAAGGCTGACCCAGGGGGCCGCGAAGACGGTGAACCAAAGTACCGAGCTCCGGTCTTCACCGGGCCTCACTGGACGCTCTTCTTCGACGGCTCCTCGCGAAAGCAGGGGGCCGGTGCCGGCGTACTGCTTCTCATGCCGTCGGGGGAGCAGTCTGGGTACATGGTGCGTTTCAATTCCAAGGCAACCAACAACTTGGCAGAGTATGGAGCACTCATCTTTGGCCTAAAAGACAGTCCTGTCTTTGGGCGCTCGCCAGTTGTTGGCACAGGGCGACTCCCAGCTAGTTATCAAGCAAGTTAAGGGTGAATGCCCTTGCAATGACCCACAGCTAGCTGCTTATCTGCTTCACGTGCGGATGTTGGAGAAAGAATTCCTCACCTTGGACCTGCGCCATGAACCGCGCGCTGGCATGGCCGCAGCTGACAACTTCTCAACGAAGACCTCCATCGGAGCCCCCGTGCACGAAGGAGTCTTCGAGAGGACGTTGCTGCGGTCCACAGCCCGGCCCGCCGAGCCGGGCGAAGGGGGCTGAACCAGTGCCACGAAGCTAGGCAGTCCCGGCGGCCCTACATGCCGCCAAAGGATCGTAAGAGTCACTGGGGACTCCGTGCAACCCAGCGCTCAAGATCCAGAAGCTCATGTAGTCCCGATGCATGGACCACGGAGGTCCGGGACTCCTTGAAGGATATCCTTCCTGATGAACGTGCATCCGCTGAACGGGTGGTGCGGATGGCTAAGTGCTACGCGCTGGTATCTTTACTGGCGTGGCGCCTCGACATCCTATTGCGGTGCAGAACCCAGGAGGAAGGCTGCGACTAGCTCGCAGTAGTCCAAGGAGGCGAGTGCTGGGAACGCTCATCGTCCCGCGCGTTGGTCAGATATGCCATCCGGCATGGCTCCTACTGACCGAGAGCCACCTGGACGCCGTCAAACCGGTTAGGAATGCAATGCGTGCCAAGTCCACGCCAAGCAGACCCACACAACCGGTGCAGACGCGCACTCAGAGCCGTCGGGGGATACCGGCTCCTCCATGTCGAGGGCCAGCCGGACTTCCCAGGGCCGGGTCACGGGAACTACCCTTCCACATGGTATGCAGGGCCGAAGCCATGCTTCCCCCTGATATAGCCATGGGGGTCCCCCCGTGTCCGGCGTACGACGAAGCCACGCATGACCCGCTCTGCGTGAAGACAGGCGCTCCGACGCCACCCCAGTAAGTTCACCATGCTTACTTAGGTGTTTATTTAAATTACGCATTAATTTATATGAACACCTCCCCATGCTCTAGACAGTGTGCGTCCATTGTACACTCGGTTCCTCTTTCCTGGTCTCATTCATAGTCGATATTTGCCGTCCTGCCGAAGGCGGTAGTGCTTGGGGTACCTGCCAGAGGCCCGGTGGCCTTTTGGATCTCCCTCTATAAGGGTACTGCACCGCCAGTTGGTCTCCTCCGAGAAAAGACCTACGCTAGAACGGGGGGTCAGGAGCCTTGCTTTGCCCAGTCTTGCACCAAAAGCATGCGCACTCTGCCTCCCGGCGCTACGGTCTGAGTACCAGGGGGCCGGGCGGTTACACCCTGACTGGGGCTGGGGCCAGACCTCCGGGACCAAGTGCACTGGATTACCCAAGCCCCGTATTCCGGCCTGGGACAGTAAGCCAAATGAGACTAAGGGATAGGAAAGGGGGGACCACTGAGCAGTTCCGGACCTCCGCCCCCACAGCTGGGCCGAGCTCCGAGGCCAGCTCTCGCCCTTCTTTCAAAGGCGAGCGCTGATGCCGGACCTCACGCCCTTCGCTGGCCTGAGCTCCGATGACTTCCGGACTCCGCCTCCACAGCCAGGCCGAGCTCCGAGACCAGCTCTCGCCCTTCTTTCAGAGGTGAGCGCTGATATCGGACCTCACGCCCTTCGCTGGCCTGAGCTCCGATGACTTCCGGACTCCGCCTCCACAGCCAGGTCGAGCTCCAATGCCAGCCCTCGCCCTCCTTTCAGAGGCGAGCCCTGATGCCGGACCTCACGCCCTTCGTGGACCTGAGCTCCGATGACTTCCGGACCTCCGCCCCCACAGCCGGGCCGAGCTCCGATGCCAGGCTTCACCCTCTCCTAAGAGGCTGAACTCCGAAGCCATCAAGACCCTGCCAGCACAGGGAGTACTCAAGACAAGAAAGTGCGCGGGTAGGAGAAGGCCTCACCTCGGGCTCGTTACCTCCCCTGAGGAGAGCCCGGGGGGCACTGTCGGTACCCGCGATATGGGGTACCCCCGCGCACAAGGGAAAATGCATAAGGATCTCGCCCTTCTCCGCAGGGAGAGCTCCGAAGGTGCCACGCATCTGGCGGGGCCGGACCTCCCTCTCCTCAGAGGAAAGCTCCGGGCCCGCCACGTGGCATACATTAGCCGGACCTCCCCCCTCCGCGGGAGAGAGGTCCGAGGGTGCCGCGTGTCCAGCAGGGCCGGACCTCCCTCTCCTCAGAGGAGAGCTCCGGGCTTGCCACGTGGCCAACGGAAGCCGGACCTCCCCCTCCGCGGGGAGAGGTCTGAAGGCTCCACGTGTCCTGCGGGGCCAGACCCCCCTCTCCTCTGAGGAGGGCTCAGGGCCCGCCACGTGGCTAGCAGAAGAGTGCTGCCTGCTCCCGAGCGGTAGGCGGCGGGCGTAAAGACGCCCCATACCTTGCCCGTACAAGGTATTCAAGGCCCGTGTATTCCTAAGACACGGAGACGCGGAGCACGCTTCTGTCAGGTACCGTTGCGCCCAGTCGCATCACAGACTGGCACACGGTGTCAGAACCTGCCAGCCAATAAGCGCAGCGCATGCCTGTCAGGAGGTGCTGTGACCAGTCACAGCCAGGACAGGCGTACAGTGTCTGAAGCTGCAGGCCATTGAAGGCAGCGACAAGACCGGACAAGACACGCCCTGCCGCCCCAGCCATCACCAACGACTACACGCTACACTTAGCCTGCGGCATGGGTAGGGCGGCAGGACGAGGACTTCGACGGCAGCGCCAAGACATAATAGCTGGTAGGAAATCACCCCGGGGCCACCTGTCGGGTCCCGGGCCCCCCTTGTAAGCCACTCGAGTCTTGGACTATAAAAGGCTCGGGTAGGCGACATTAGCAGGGGGTCGGACTCTAGCCATCCGCACCCCTGGGTTCGCATTCTGCAACTCATACGCTAGCCATACACTCTCAAGCTGTAACTCACCCCCAAGCTCAGGCCCCCGGCCCTGAGCAGCAAGCAATACAGCGAGCTCCATAGCTCGCCGTGGACGTAGGGTTTTACGCTCCGGCGGCCTGAACCACGTAAAACTTCCCGTGTCAAGCTCTCACTAACTCGTCCATCCGCGCAAGCTCTCCGCTAGGAACTAGCCCCTCCGAAAAAAGAACCTCCGCGGGCTGCCCAGTGCAGGCCCAGGGGAAGTGTCGATCGCACACTTCGACAAAGGTATTCAAGGCCCGCGTCTTCCCAAGATGCGGAGACGCGGAGCACGCTTCTGTCAGGTGCCGTTGCGCCCAGTCGCATCACAGACTGGCGCGCGGTGTCAGAACCTGTCAGCCAATAAACACCGCGACAAGACAACCCATGCCGCCTGCGCCGTCATCAACCGCTACGTCTGGCATGCGGCATGGGCAGGGCGGCAAGATGAAGACTCAGAAGCCTTCGACAAGAGGCAACTACCGGCATAACTGAAGATACGGTAGATAATAGACAATCTTCCCGGGACCACCTGTCGGGTCCCGGCTGACCTTGTAAGCCGCCCGAGTCTTGGACTATAAAAGCCTCGGGTAGGCGTCGATAGCAAGGGTTTGCATTTTGCAACTCATACGCTAGCCATACACTCTCAAGCTGTAACTCACCCCCAAGCTCAGGCCTCCGGCCCTGAGCAGCAAGCAATACAGCGAGCTCCATAGCTCGCCGTGGACGTAGGGTTTTACGCTCCGGCGGCCTGAACCACGTAAAACTCGCCGTGTCAAGCTCTTACTAACTCATTCCATCTGCGCAAGCTCTCCGCTAGGGACTAGCCCCTCCGAAAAAAGAACCTCCGCGGGCTGCCTAGTGCTGGCCCGGGGGAAGTGTCGACCGCACACTTCGACAAAGACTATGAGATAAGGGAGGGGGAGCCCCCAAGGAGAATTACGTTTCCTCTACCTGTGTGCAGGGCTTCCAGGCTATGGCGACAGGGACTACATAAAGCGGGGGGAAAGGAGCTATCGGCAGCACCGGCCCAGGACTGGAAGGACCAGGCCCCGCCCCTTCAGCAGGGGCGAGGCCTGAAGGCCCCACGTGTCCAGCGGGTCAGGAGCTCTCGCCTCCCCTGAGGAGGGCTCCGGGCTCGCCACATGGCAGGTGGAAACCGGACCTCCCCCCTTGGTGGGAGGGCTCCGAAAGCCCTACGTGTTCAACATGGCCGGAGCTCCCGCCTCTTAAGGAGGGGGTCCAGACCCGCCACGTGGCAGGCAGATTTGGAGCTCCCCAAAGGGCGAGATCCGGAGACCCCCGGGGGCCTCTATCACGGTTAGGACCCGGGGAGGGTGTCTATGCAGAGCTCCGAGATTGGAGATGGCCTCTGAAGTACCTTGCGGAGCTAAGGACTCAGTCAGGCAAAGCCGAGAAGGAGCATCACGGTCACAAATATCTTAAAGAGTCAAACTATGCAAGGCTCCATGAGCTGGACTACAGACTCGATAAAAAGAAAGAAACAAGTCCCAAGGGTCTCCTGACACGACCAGAATCCAGAAGTTGCATGAACGGCCGCATCACCAGGCTTCAGCCCTGGCAGAACTCTCTCGCTCTTTGACCCGAGCGCAGGAATCGCCTCCCTCATCACCGGCGCAAAAGCCGGTGACACCAAGGGAGCTCCTGAGGCCCCCTCCGCAGTATTCAGCGGTCTTCCTGGAGACTCTGCCGTCTGGGATCCTCCATGGTGCATCGGCGGCTTCCTTCTCCTGAAGTTCCTCCATCATCGGCGCAAAAGCCGGTGTCGTCAAGGGTGCCCCTGGAGCCCCCTTCCCTCATCACCTGCGCAAAAGCTGGAGTCATCAAGGGTGCTCCTGAGGCCCCCCTCCGCAGCTTCAGCGGTCTTCTCGGAGACTCTGCCGCCTGGGATTCTCCTCGGTGCTTCAGCGGTTTCTTTGAAGACTCCACCACCTGGGAAGGGACGCAACGCCAAGGAGCTTTCTGCCTGCTGTCACCAAGGAAGGGCTCCGTCGGGAGGACAAACCAGAGACCCCTTGGCGGCGCCACCCTCAGAGGCAGGGCAGGCAGGCTCCCTGAGTCCCAGGCTTGGTGCAGACGCCATCGCTGGAGGGAACCGAGAGAGATTCTCCCCCCATAAGGCGGGTTACGAGCCATGGAAGAAGACAAGACTGCAGAGACTCGAGGGAGGCGCAGGGGCTGGAAGCCTTATAAGGGGAGTGTACCCACATGGGGGTTTCATTTCACACCTTCCCGGGTGCAATCCCAAGCGATTCGGAACTCTTCGAATACACCGCATCGGCAACCGCTTCGGCTCCTAGACCGAGTGCCGATGACGGGTGGACCCAAGCCGCCCAACTGAAGCGGTGGGTCAAGGAGTCAGTCTCCTGAGAAGATGAGCTGGCAAGGCAATTCGGCGGTTCCCGAAGAGAGCGCCGCAACGTGCAGAAGTGGCAGTCTTGGGAACCGTCGCAGTAAAAGCAACCATCAAGTGAGCGCACGCTCCCACGATCACGCGGTCGTTCGTGCTCCGGCAGCGGTCAATTCGGGTCTTAGAGAAAGTGCGCGGATTGGAAGAGACGGAGGTCCCACCTCGGGCTCGCTATCTCCCCCGAGATGGGCCCGGGGGCCACTGTCGGTACCTGAGATATGGGGTACCCCCGCGCACAGGGGAAAAAGCCTAAGGAACTCGCCCTTCTCCGCAGGGAGAGCTCCGAAGGCGCCACGCGTCCGGCGGGGCCGGACCTCCCTCTCCACAGAGGAGAGCCCCGGGCCCGCCACGTGGCATACAGAAGCCGGACCTCCCCCTCCGCGGGAGAGAGGTCCGAAGGCGCCACACGTCCAGCGGGGCCGGACCTCCCTCTCCTCAGAGGAGACCTCCGGGCCCGCCACATGGCAGCAGAACGGCGCTGCCTGCCCCCGAGCGATAGGCAGCGGGCGTAAAGACGCCCCATACCTTGCCCGTACAAGGTATTCAGGGCCCGCATCTTCCCGAGACGCGGAGACGCGGAGCACGCTTCTGTCAGGTGCCGTTGTGCCCAGTCGCATCGCAGACTGGCGCACGGTGTCAGAACCTGCCAGCCAATAAACACCGCGACAAGACATCCCATGCCGCCTGCGCCGTCATCAACCACTACGACTAGCATGCGGCATGGGCAGGGCGGCAAGATGAAGACTCAGAAGCCTTTGACCAGAGACAACTACCGGCATAACTGCAGATACGGTAGATAATAGACAATCTTCCCGGGACCACCTGTCGGGTCCCGGCTCCCCTTGTAAGCCACCCGAGTCTTGGACTATAAAAGGCTCGGGTAGGCGACGATAGCAAGGGTTTGCACTCTGCAACTCATACGCTAGCCACAAACTCCCAAGCTGTAACTCACCCCTAAGCTCAGGACTCCGGCCCTGAGCAGCAAGCAATACAGCGAGCTCCATAGCTCGCCGTGGACGTAGGGTTTTACGCTCCGGCGGCCTGAACCACGTAAAACTCACCGCGTCAAGCTCTTACTAACTCGTCCATCCGCGCAAGCTCTCCGCAAGGGACTAGCCCCACCGAAAAAAGAACCTCCGCGGGCTGCCCAGTGCAGGCCTGGGGGAAGTGTCGACCGAACACTTCGACAGCCTCCATGGATCTCAGCGAACAAGTCGCAGCCTTCCTATGCACCGCAATTAGGATGTGGTTGGCGCCACTTCGGTAGAGATCCCCCTCTACCGCCATGTGTCTCTTAGCCATACGCACGATCCGTTCAGCGGGTACACGTTCATCAGGGAGGATATTGTCTTTCAAGTAGTCCTGGACCTCCGTGATCCATGCATCGGGTCTGACTTGAGCATCTGGATCTTGAGCGCTGGGTTGCACGGAGTCCCCAGTGACGCTTATGATCCTTGGCGGCGTCCATGGCCGCCGGGACCGCCAGCTTTGAGGTGCTGGTCTAGCCCCCTTCGCCGGGCTCGGCGGGCCAGGCTGTGGGCCGTGACAACGTCCTCTCGAAGCCCCCTTCAGGCACAGGGGCTCCGGTGGGGGTCTTCGTTGAGAGGTCGCCAGCTGCGGCCTTGCTAGCGCGCGGTACGTGGTGCAGGTCCAAGGCGAGGAAGTCTGTCTCCACCATCTTGTTTGATAACCAGCTGAGAGTCGCCCTGAGCCAACGACTCGCGAGCGCCTAGAGACAGGGCTGTCTTTAGGCCAAGGATGAGTGCTTCATACTCTGCTATGTTGTTGGTTGCCTTGGAATTGAAACGCACCACATACCCAGACTGCCCCCCCCCGATGGCGTGAGGAACAGTGCGCTAGCACCGGCCCCCTGCTTTTGCAAGGAGCCATCAAAGAACAGCATCCAGTAAGGCCCGGCGAAGGCCAGGGCTCAGGGTCCTGGTTCACCATCTCCATGGACCCCTGAGTCAGCCTGCGTTGGCGTCTACTTCAGCCACAAAGTCAGCTAGTGCTTGGCTGTTGTCTGCGTGACGGGGAAGGAGGCCTAGCTCAAACTCCAGTAGCTCCGCCGCCCATTCGGCGGCATTCTCCGTCGCGTGGGGGCTGTGGAGGATAGATTTCAGCCTGGGGAGACCGCCGGGTGCTGATACTCGGAGGTCCCCCAGGCTGTCTTGGACCTCCGGGAAGTCCCGCTGATTTCCCGGGAGCTCCGGGGGGTCCCGTTGGACGTCCGGGAGGTTCTGTTGGGCCTCCGGGGGGGTCCCGTTGCACCTCAGGGAGGTCCTGCTGGTCCTCCGGGAGGTTGTGTCAGGGATCCGGGGTCCGTTTTGGGCCTCCGCGGTTTCTTGGCACTTGTTTCTTGACAGCGAAGCAGGTTACGGTGGCATGGGGTCCGGCCGCTCTGCGGTGAGGACCATACTCACCTCTGCAGCCGTCGCCGCAATGTACAGCAGCAGATGCTCTTCGGGCTCGGGGACTCCTATTACGGGTAGGGTCATCAGGAGCTGGTTCAGTTCCAGGGGAGCTTCCTCCGCTTCGTCGGCCTAAGCGAATGGGCCGGATTTACGTTGGAGCTTTAGAGAAGTTTCGCTTTGCTAACCTCGGTATAAACCGACTCAGCGCAGCTAGGCATCCCGCGAATTTCTGGTCTTCGAGCCAATGGCCTTGACCCTCTCTGGGTTAGCCTCAGTTCCTTGGCGTGAGGCCAGGTATTCTAAGGGTTTTCCAGAGGGTATACCAAGCTCACATTTGTCGGACGGACGAAGACTAAGGCCAGGTTATCTAATAGGGACGAACCCTGCCTGATCTTGACAACAATGTCTTCGACACACACCCCAACTGAGTCTCTCATTAGCTCTCCTAAGGTCTTGTGCATTGCACGTACGAAGGTAGGGAGAGCGTTCCTTAGGCCATAAGGCATAGAGGCATAACAGTACAGGCCGACTACTGTGGTAAAGGGTGCCCTTCAACTTCTCTAGACACAGGGGTCTGGTGAAAACCCGAGCAAACATCTAGGAAGCACAGTATATCGCAGCCTGACGTCAAGCCTACTATTTGATCTATCATAGGGAGAGAAAATAGATCTTTGGGACATGCCTTATCGAGACTGGTGTAGTCGATGCACTTCCGGAGCTTCCCGCCGGCCTTTGGAGCAATCAACGAAGCACCGGGGGTGTCGGACTTCCCGTATGGAGCCAGCGCTCAGCAGCTTCTTGGTTTCTTCCCGAATGAAACTTTTTACTGCTCGGTGGGCTGCCTGAGAGGCTCCTGTCGCACTGGCCAGGCGTTGGGGGAGACCTTTAGTTAGTGCCCAATCACCTCCCTAGGGATCTCTGGCATCCGCGATGGCTGTCATGCAGCACATCGGCATTGTGCCGGAGGGAGGTAACGAGCGCGCCCTCCTATCTGCTATCCAGGCCCCCGGCTACTCGGGTGGTCTGGGTGGCATCGGCGCTGATTCGGACGAGCCTCAAGGGGACATCGTCCTCGTCGAGGGGTTGCACATGGGGTGCTGTGGTTGTGGCAAGGTGGCGTGCATTTGGGTGGAGCCGGTTTGGTTCTGTACCGCCCGGGGTTGTTGCTCCAGCTGCTGTAAGTGCCTGGAGCTTTTCCAAGGCTAACACTGCTGCAGCACGGTCTCCACAAACTTTGAGGACGCCTGTTGGTGTAGGCATCTTCAAGACAAGGTAGCCGTAATGGGCTACTGCCATGAATCGGTACAGGGCTGGCCTGCCAATTATGGCATTGAACGGGAGGTCAATCTTGGCCACATCGAACAGAATGTACTCTGTCCGATAGCTGTCTGGTGCCCCAAAGGTCACCGGGAGGCTGGTGTGGCCGTAGGGAACGACCCTTCCCGGCCCTACCCCTGAGAACGGGCTTGATGGGGTGAGCTTGGCCATCGGGATCTGCAGCCTCCGGAAGGCTGCGCGACTGATGAGGTTCAGTCCAGCCCCGCCATCCACCAAAACGTGGTACATCTTCACATTGGCGATCGTGGGGGCCACCACGAGCGGTAGTTGGCCGGCCCCAGCCATGTTCCTGGGGCAGTCGGTGTCATCGAAGCTGATGGGGGTTCCCATCCACCTGAGGTGCGGTGCTGCACCTAGGAGGGGGGCCACCGACGCTGCCGCTCGGCGCAAGGCCTCAGCCGCGCTTCGGGACGGGGGGTCAGCGGACCCGCCGAAGATGACATAGAGCATCTTCCGGTGCTCGTCATCACTGGAGCTGGAGCTCCCATAATTGCGCACTGCCTTTACGGCACGCTGAAGCTCCTGGAACTCCACCTGGCGGTCGACGCCGTCTAGGGCTTCGACCTTCTGCTTGCCCTCCCCTTGACGGTAGGTTGGGGCATCAGTTAGGGGCTGCTTCCCTTTCCGGAAGTGCTCCGCGAGCTTCCGGATTTCCCGGCATTCGGCAGCGGTATGATAACTGGTGCCATGCACAGGACATAATTCATCCTGGCCCCCGTCTGGGGCCGGTGATTGTCGCGGCCTCTTGTCGGGGCGCGGCCCCCGAGCTCCACTGGGCACCGCCGTTGTGGCAACGGGGACCGCGGCTGACGACTTTATCTTGCTTCCGCCTCCGTTCTTGATCTTCCTGCCGCTTCCATATGAAGCGTCGCCGGATCCCGGCTGACCCCCTGGCTCGGAGGCCGGCAGGGAGTGCCAGTTCCGCCCTTCGGCTGCTCTGGCACACTTGTCCGGCAGGCTGAAGAGTTCTGAGACATCGCGGACCTCCCTAGTCGCGAGCTTCTTGAGCATCTTCTTGTCCCGAACGCCTTGCCAAAACGCCACCACCACAGAAGCGTTCTGGATGTGTGGGATGGTGTTCCGCACCTGGGAGAACCGCTGGATGAAGGAGCGCAGCGACTCCCCTGGTTGTTGCTGGATGGCGTGGAGGTCGAGCTCCGTGCCAGGCCGGGTGTAGGAACTGCCGAAGTTGGAGACGAACTGCCAGCAGAGCTCTCCCCAGGAGGTTATGGAATCCTGGGGTAGGTTCATGAGCCAAGACCGGGCAGGGCCAGTTAAGGCGACGGGGAAATAGTTGGCCATGACAGCCTCATCCCCTCCAGCGGCGAGTACGGCAGTGGAGTAGATCTGGAGGAACTCCGCCGGGTTGACACTGCCGTCGTACTTTTCGGGCATGTGCGGCCGAAACTTGCGCGGCCATTTCGCGATGCGAAGGTGGGGTGCAAGAGCTGCACATCCTGCTCCTGCTGCCGCAGGTATTGGCACTACGAACGCTTGGTTCGCACTTGGCACCATGTATCCCGGCATGGGCAAGGCTGCACCATAGACCGGGGGCGCTGCTTGCGGCGCATATGGTTGTGGCATATGCTGCGCGGCGTACGCCTGAGGCAGGACTCGCGTGGCGAAGATCTGCCCTCCAGGTTGTGTCGAGGCCGACAACATGCTGTCGCCAGCCTCATGGTTGCGACGCCTTTGTCGACGTCACTCGAGGTACACCCGGGCATCCTGGCCCAAGTGGCACCGTTCCAGCTCCCTTCTCAGGTCCGTCGACGGGAGCCTGGAGGAGCTGGAATCCACCGTTTGCCCGTCAACCGTGGGCGTGCGCGTCATCGACACTGCCGGTTGACTGGAGAGTCGTCCCCGCCGAAGTCGAGGGTTTGCGGCGGCGACGACGAGATGGTCTACCTCGCGAATCCACTGCTGGGTCGCTGCCTGAGGCGCGTCCCCAGCAGGCGGATTGTGCAGTAGCGCTCTTGCTGCGGCTAGCGCACCCCCACTGGGTACGCCTAGCGCTACTGAAGACCTGATGCTGGTTGGAGCCTGCATTGCCGGGGTCGGCGCTGCCAGAGCCGGTTGCTGGCTCCCAGCTTGTTTCGACACACTCCGTCCTGAGCGTGTCGACATGTACTCCCCCCTGGTCGCGGTTCGCCGTGAATGCGGAGGGGGAGAGTTTGCCGCTGAGGGAAGCTTGGTCATCTTCATCGGCGGAAAGTCGTCGCGCAAGGGGAAAAGCCCCCTACCTGGCGCGCCAAATGTCGAAGTGTTCGGTCGACACTTCCCCCGGGCCTACACTGGGCAGCCCACGGAGGTTCTTTTTTCGGTGGGGCTAGTCCCTTGCGGAGAGCTTGCGCGGATGGACGAGTTAGTAAGAGCTTGACACGGTGAGTTTTACGTGGTTCAGGCCACCGGAGTGTAAAACCCTACGTCCACAGCGAGCTATGGAGCTCGCTGTATTGCTTGCTGCTCGGGACCGGAGTCCTCAGCTTGGGGGTGAGTTACAGCTTGGGTGTGAATGGCTAGCGTATGAGTTGCAGAGGTGCGAACCCTTGCTATCGTCGCCTACCCGAGCCTTTTATAGTCCAAGACTCGGATGGCTTACAAGGGGGCCCCGGACTCGACAGGTGGTCCCGGGGAGATTGACTGTTATCTACCGTTGTCGGTACCTGAGATCTGGGGTACCCCCGCGCACAGGGGAAAATGCCTGAGGAACTCGCCCTTCTCCGCAGGGAGAGCTCCGAAGGCGCCACGCGTCCGGCGGGGCCGGACCTCCCTCTCCTCAGAGGAGAGCTCTGGGCCCGCCACATGGCATACAGAAGCCGGACCTCGCCCTCCACGGGAGAGAGGTCCGAAGGCGCCACGCGTCCGGCGGGGCCGGACCTCCCCCTCGTCATAGAAGGGCTCCGGGCCCGCCACGTGGCTAGAAGAACGGTGCTGCCTGCCCCCGAGAGATAGGCAGCGGGCGTAAAGACGCCCCATACCTTGTCCGTACAAGGTATTCAAGGCCCGCGCCTTCCCAATACGCGGAGACGCGGAGCACGCCTCTGTCAGGTGCCGTTGCGCCCAGTCGCATCACAGACTGGCGCGCGGTGTCAGAACCTGCCAGCCAATAAACACCTCGTCAAGCTCTTACTAACTCGTCCATCCGCACAAGCTCTCCGCAAGGGACTAGCCCCACCGAAAAGAGAACCTCCGCGGGGTGCCCAGTGCAGGCCCAGGGGAACTGTCGACCGAACACTTCGACATTTGGCGCGCCAGGTAGGGGGGCTTTTCCCCTAGCGCGATGAGTTCCCGCCGACGAAGATGACTGTCGAAGTGTGCGGTCGACACTTCCCCCGGGCCTGCACTGGGCAGCCCGCGGAGGTTCTTTTTTCGGAGGGGCTAGTCCCTAGCGGAGAGCTTGCGCAGATGGAACGAGTTAGTAAGAGCTTGACACGGCGAGTTTTACGTGGTTCAGGCCGCCGGAGCGTAAAACCCAACGTCCACGGCGAGCTATGGAGCTCGCTGTATTGCTTGCTGCTCCGGGCCGGAGGCCTGAGCTTGGGGTGAGTTACAGCTTGAGAGTGTATGGCTAGTGTATGAGTTGCAAAATGCGAACCCAGGGTGCAAATGGCTAAAGTGCGAACCCCTGCTACCGTCGCCTACCCGAGTCTTTTATAGTCCAAGACTCGGGTGGCTTACAAGGGGGGCCCGGGACCCGACAGGTGGTCCCAGTGAGATTTCCTGCAGACTATCGTATCCGCAGTTATGCCGGTAGTTGTCTCTGGCGAAGGCTTCTGAGTCCTCGTCTTGCTGCCCTGCCCATGCCGCACGCTAGTCGTAGTGGTTGATGACGGCGGAGGCGGCAGGGGATGTCTTGTCGCTGCGTTTATTGGCTGGCAGGTTCTGACACCGTGCGCCAGTCTGTGATGCGACTGGGCGCAACGGCGCCTGACAGAGGCGTGCTCCACGTCTCCGCGTCTTGGGAAGGCGCAGGCCTTGAATACCTTGTACGGGCAAGGTATGGGGCGTCTTTACGCCCGCTGCCTACCGCTCGGGGGCAGGCAGCGCTGTCTGCTGGACACGTGGCGGGCCCGGAGCTCTCCTCTGAGGAGGGGGAGGTCCGGCCCCGCAGGACACGTGGAGCCTTCGGACCTCTCCCCCGCGTAGGGGGGAGGTCCGGCTTCTGTCGGCCACGTGGCGGGTCCGGAGCTCTCCTCTGAGGAGGGGGAGGTCCGGCCCCGCGGGACATGTTGCACCTTCGGAGCTCTCCCCATGGAGGGGGGAGGTCTCACTGCTGTAGGCCACGTGGCGAGCCCGGAGATCACCTCCGAGGGGAGGGAGGTTCGGCCCCACTGGACACGTGACGCCTCCAGAGCTTTCGCTGTGGAGAAGGGCGAGATCCTTAGGCATTTTCCCCTGTGCGCGAGGGTACCCCATATCGCGGGTACCGACAGTGGCCCCCGGGCTCACCTCAGGGGAGGTAACGAGCCCGAGGTGAGGCCTTCTCCTACCCGCACACTTTCTTGTCTTGAGTACTCCCTGTGCAGGCAGGGTCTTGACGGCTTCGGAGTTCAGCCTCTTAGGAGAGGGTGAAGCCTGGCATCGGAGCTCGGCCCGGCTGTTGGCGCGGAGGTCCGGAAGTCATCGGAGCTCAGGTCCACGAAGGGCGTGAGGTCCGGCATTAGGGCTCGCCCCTGTAAGGAGGGCGAGGGCTGGCATCGGAGCTCGGCCCAGCTGTGGGGGCGGAGGTCCGGAAGTCATCGGAACTCAGACCAGCGAAAGGCGTGAGGTCCGGCATCAGTGCTCGCCTCTGAAAGAAGGGCGAGGGCTGGCCTCGGAGCTCGGCCTGGCTGTGGAGGCAGAGTCCGGAAGTCATCGGAGCTCAGGCCAGCGAAGGGCGTGAGGTCCGGCATCAGCGCTCGCCTCTGAAAGGAGGGCGAGGGCTGGCCTCGGAGCTCGGCCCAGCTATGGGGGCGGAGTCCGTAAGTCATCGGAGCTCAGGCCAACGAAGGGCGTGAGGTCCGGTATCAGCGCTCGCCTCTGAAAGGAGGGCGAGGGCTGGCCTCGGAGCTCGGCCCAGCTGTGGGGGCGGAGTCCGGAAGTCAACGGAGCTCAGGCCAACGAAGGGCGTGAGGTCCGGTATCAGCGCTCGCATCTGAAAGGAGGGCGAGGGCTGGCCTCAGAGCTCGGCCTGGCTGTGGAGGCGGAGTCCGGCAGTCGTCGGAGCTCAGGCCAACGAAGGGCGTGAGGTCCGGCATCAGCGCTCGCCTCTGAAATGAGGGCGAGGGCTGGCATCGGAGCTCGGCCCAGCTGTGGGGGCGGAGGTCCGGAACTGCTCAGCGGTCCTCCCTTTCCTGTCCCTTAGTCTCATTTGGCTTACTGTCCCAGGCCGGAATACGGGGCTTGGGTAATCCAGTGCACTTGGTCCCGGAGGTCTGGCCCCAGCCCCAGTCAGGGTGTAACCGTCCAGCCCCCTAGTACTCAGACCGCAGCGCCGGGGGGCAGAGTGCCCATGCTTTGGGTGCAAGACTGGGCAAAGCAAGGCTCCTGACCCCCCCGGTCTAGCGTAGGTCTTTTCTCGGAGGAGACCAACTGGCGGTACAGTACCCTTACAGGGGGAGATCCAAAAGGCCACCGGGCCTCTGGCAGGTATCCCAAGCACTACCGCATTCGGCAGGACGGCAAATATCGACTATGCATGAGAGCAGGAAAGAGGAACCGAGTGTACAATGGACGCACACTGTCTAGAGCGTGGGGAGGTGCTCATATAAATTAATGTGTAATTTACATAAACACCTAAGTAAGCATGGTGAACTTACTGGGGTGGCGTCGGAGCGCCTGTCTTCACGCAGAGCGGGTCATGCGTGGCTTCGTCGTACGCCGGACACGGGGGGACCCCCATGGCGATCTCAGGGGGAAGCACGGCTTCGGCCCCGCATACCATGTGGAAGGGTAGTTCCCGTGACCCGGCCCTGGGAAGTCCGGCTGGCCCTCGACATGGAGGAGCCGGTATCCCCCGACGGCTTTGGGTGCGCGTCTGCACCGGCTGTGTGGGTCTGCTTGGCGTGGACCTGGCACGCATTGTATCCCTAACCGGTTTGACAGCGTCCAGGTGGCTCTCGGTCAGTAGGAGCCATGCCGGGTGGCTTAACCGACCAGCGTGCGGGACGATGAGCGTTCCCAGCACTCGCCTCCTTGGACTACTGCAAGCTATTCGCAGCCTTCCTCCTGGGTTATGCACCGCAATAGGATGTCGTGGCGCCACGCCAATAAAGATACCAGCGCGTAGCACTTAGCCATCCGCACCACCCGTTCAGCGAATGCACGTTCATCAGGAAGGATGTCCTTCAAGGAGCCCGGGACCTCCGTGGTCCATGCATCGGGACTACTTGAGCTTCTGGATCTTGAGCCTTGGGTTGCACGGAGTCCCAGTGACGCTTACGATCCTTTGGCGGCATCCATGGCTGCCGGGACTGCCTAGCTTCGAGGCACTGGTTCAGCCCCCTTCACCCGGCTCGGCGGGCTGGGCTGTGGACCGCAGCAACGTCCTCTCGAAGACTCCTTCGGGCGCAGGGGCTCCGATGGAGGCCTTCGTTGAGAGGTCGTCAGCCGCGGCCTTGCCAGCGTGCGGTACATGGCGCAGGTCCAAGGCAAGGAAGTCTTTCTCCAACATCCGCACGTGGAGCAGATAAGCAGCTAGCTGTGGGTCATTGCAGGGGCATTCACCCTTAACTTGCTTGATAACTAGCTGGGAGTCGCCCTGCGCCAACAACTGGCGAGCGCCCATAGACAGGACTGTCTTTTAGGCCAAAGATGAGTGCTTCATACTCTGCCAAGTTGTTGGTTGCCTTGGAATTGAGACGCACCATGTACCCAGACTGCTCCCCCGATGGCATGAGAAGCAGTACGCCGGCACTGGCCCCCTGCTTTCGCGAGGAGCCGTCGAAGAAGAGCGTCCAGTGAGGCCCGGTGAAGACTGGAGCTTGGTACATTAGTTCACCGTCTTCGCAGCCCCCTGGGCCAGCCTTCGTTGGGGTCCACAAGGCCACAAAGTCAGCCAGTGCTTGGCTCTTGGCTGTCTGACGTGGTCTGGAGCTCAGCTTGAACTCCGCCTTCTTCGGGCTGTCTTCCGGCTTCGGAAGCTGGCAGTGAGTGCCAATTCCGCCCTTCGGCTGCTCTGGCGCACTTGTCCGCCAGGCTGAAGAGCTCAGAGGCATCGCAGACCTCTCTGGTCGCAAGCTTCTCAAGCATCTTCTCGTCCTGGACACCCTGCCGGAACGCTACCACCACAGAAGCACTTTGAATATGCGGAATGGTGTTGCGTATCTGGGAGAACCGCTGGATGAAGGAGCGCAGTGACTCCCCAGGTTGTTGCTTGATGGCGTGGAGGTCAGGCTCCGTGCCGGGACGATTGTAGGAGCTGCCGAAGTTGGCGATGAACTGCCGGCAGAGCTCTCCCCAGGAAGTTATGGAACCCTGAGGGAGGTTCATTAGCCAAGACCGGGCTGGGCCGGTCAAGGCGACGGGGAAGTAGTTTGGCCATGACGGCCTCATCCCCTCCTGCGGCAAGTATGGCGGTGGAGTGGATCTGGAGGAACCCCGCCGGGTTGACGCTGCCGTCGTACTTCTCGGGCAGGTGCGGCCGAAACTTGCGCGGCCACCTCGTGAAGCAGAGGTGGGGCTCCAGGGCCGTACATCCTGCCCCTTTTGCTGCAGGCGTTGGTGCCGCGAACGCTTGGTTCGCCGCTGGCACAGTGTACCCCGGTATGGGCAAGGCTGCGCCATAGACCGGGGGCGCCGTTTGCAGGACATATGGCTGTGGCATATGCTGCGTGGCGTATGTCTGGGGCAGAGTTCGCGTGGCAAAAGTCTGCGCCTCAGGCAGGGTTGAGGCAGTCGTCATGCTGACGCCGGCCTCTTGGCTGCGACGCCTTTCTCGTCGCCGCTCGAGAAACACTCAGGCGTATTGTCCCAGGTAGCATCGTTCCAGCTCAGTCCTCAGGTCCGTTGACGGAAGCCTGGTGGAGCTGGAATCCGCCGTCTGTCCGTCAACCGTCGGCGTGCGCGTCAGCGACACAGCCGGTTGGCCGGAGCGTCGTCCCCGCCGAAGTCAAGGGTTTGCGGCGGCGACGACAAGACGGTCTACTTCGCGAATCCACTGCTGGGTCGCTGCCTGAGGCGCGTCCCCAGCAGGCGGATTGTGCAGTAGCACTCTTGCTGCGGCTAGCGCACCCCCGCCAGGTACGCCCAGCGCTACTGAAGACCTGACGCTGGTTGGAGCCTGCATTGCCGGGGTCGGTGCTGCCACAGCCGGCTGCTGGCTCCCAGTGCAGGTATTGGTGCCGCGAACGCTTGGTTCGCCGCTGGCACAGTGTACCCCGGTATGGGCAAGGCTGCTCCCTAGACCGGGGACGCCGTTTGCGGGGCATATGGTTGTGGCATATGCTGCGCAGCGTATGCTTGAGGCAGGGCTCGCGTGGCGAAGACCTGCCCTCCAGGTTGTGTCGAGGCCGACGTCATGCTGTCGCCAGCCTCATAGTTGCGGCGCCTTTCTCGGCGTCGCTCGAGGTACACTCAGGCATCCTGGCCCAAGTGGCACCGTTCCGGCTCCCTTCTCAGGTCCGTCGACAGGAGCCTGGAGGAGCTGGAATCCGCCGTTTGCCCGTCAACCGTTGGCGTGCGCGTCAGCGACACAGCCGGTTGACCGGGGCGTCGCCCTCACCGAAACCGAGGGTTCGCGGCGGCGGCGACGAGGCGGTCCACTTCGCGGACCCACTGTTGGGTCGCTGAATGGGGCGCATCCCCAGCAGGTGGGTTGCACAGAAGTGCTCTTGCTGCAGCTAGCGCACCCCCATGGTGTACGCTCAGCGCTGCAGAAGATCTCACACTGGTCTGAGCCTGCATCGCCGGAGTCGGCGTTGCCGGAGTCGGCTGCTGGCTACCAGCTTGTGCCGACACACTCCGTCCTGAGTGTGTCGACATGTACTCCCCACTGGTCACGGTTCGCCGCAAACGCGGATGGGGCGAGTTTGCCGCTGAAGGAAGCTTGGTCATCCTCGTCGGCGGAAACTCATCGCGCTAGGAGAAAAGCCCCCTTCCTGGCGCGCCAAATGTCGAAATGTGCGGTCGACACTTCCCCCGGGCCTGCACTGGGCAGCCCGCGGAGGTTCTTTTTTCGGAGGGGCTAGTCCCTAGCGGAGAGCTTGCGCAGATGGAACGAGTTAGTAAGAGCTTGACACGGCGAGTTTTACGTGGTTCAGGCCGCCGGAGCGTAAAACCCTACGTCCACGGCGAGCTATGGAGCTCGCTGTATTGCTTGCTGCTCCGGGCCGGAGGCCTGAGCTTGGGGGTGAGTTACAGCTTGAGAGTGTATGGCTAGCGTATGAGTTGCAAAATGCGAACCCAGGGTGCAAATGGCTAAAGTGCGAACCCCTGCTACCATCGCCTACCCGAGTCTTTTATAGTCCAAGACTCGGGTGGCTTACAAGGGGGGCCCGGGACCCGACAGGTGGTCCCGGTGAGATTTCCTGCAGACTATCGTATCCGCAGTTATGCCGGTAGTTGTCTCTGGCGAAGGCTTCTGAGTCCTCGTCTTGCTGCCCTGCCCATGCCGCACGCTAGTCGTAGTGGTTGATGACGGCGGAGGCGACAGGGGATGTCTTGTCGCTGCGTTTATTGGCTGGCAGGTTCTGACACTGTGCGCCAGTCTGTGATGCGACTGGGCGCAACGGCGCCTAGCAGAGGCGTGCTCCACGTCTCCGCGTCTTGGGAAGGCGCGGGCCTTGAATACCTTGTACGGGCAAGGTATGGGGCGTCTTTACGCCCGCTGCCTACCGCTCGGGGGCAGGCAGCGCTGTCTGCTGGACACGTGGCGGGCCCGGAGCTCTCCTCTGAGGAGGGGAGGTCCGGCCCTGCAGGACACGTGGAGCCTTCGGACCTCTCCCCCGCGGAGGGGGGAGGTCCGGCTTCTGTCGGCCACGTGGCGGGTCCGGAGCTCTCCTCTGAGGAGGGGGAGGTCCGGCCCCGCAGGACATGTTGCACCTTCGGAGCTCTCCCCATGGAGGGGGGAGGTCTCGCTGCTGTAGGCCACATGGCGAGCCCGGAGCTCTCCTCCGAGGGGAGGGAGGTTCGGCCCCACTGGACACGTGATGCCTCCGGAGCTTTCCCTGTGGAGAAGGGCGAGATCCTTAGTCATTTTCCCCTGTGCGCGAGGGTACCCCATATCGCGGGTACCGACAATGACCAAGCTTCCTTCAGCGGCGAACTCTCCCCCCTCGCCTCTGCGGCAAACCGCGACCAGGGGGGAGTACATGTCGACACACTCGGGACGGAGTGTGTCAGTACAAGCTGGGAGCCAGCAACCGGCTCTGGCAGCGCCGACCCCGGCAATGCAGGCTCCAACCAGCATCAAGTCTTCAGTAGCGCTGGGCGTACCCAGTGGGGGTGCGCTAGCTGCAGCGAGAGCGCTACTGTACAATCCGCCTGCTGGGGACGCGCCTTAGGCAGCGACCCAGCAGTGGATTCGCGAGGTAGACCGTCTCGTCGTCGCCGCCGCAAACCCTCGACTTCGGCGGGGACAACGCTCTGGCCAACCGGTCGTTTTGCTGATGCACGCACCATCGGTTGACGAGCAGATGGCAGACTCCATCTCTACTAGGCTCCAATCGACAGATCTGAGGACAGAGCTGGAGCGGTGTCGCCTGGCTCAAGATGCCCGGGTATACCTCGAGCAGCGCCGAGAAAGGCGTCGCAACCAAGAGGCTGACGACAGCATGATGTCGGCCTCGACCCAGCCTGAAGAGCAGACCTTCGCCACGCGATCTCTGCCCCAGGCCTGCGCCGTGCAGAATATGCCACAGTCATATGTCCTGCAGATGGCGCCCCCGGCCTATGGTGCAGCCTTGCCCGTACCGGGGTACGCGGTGCCCAGTGCGAACCAAGCATTCGCGGCACCAGAACCTGCGGCGACAGAAGCAGGGTGTGCGGCCCTCGCGCCCCACCTTCACTTCGCGAAGTGAACGCGCAAGTTTCGGCCGCTCCTGCCAGAGAAGTACGACGGCAGCGTCAACCCGGCGGAGTTCCTCCAGATCTACTCCACCGCCGTACTTGCCGCAGGATGGAATGAAGCCGTCATGGCCAATTACATCCCTGTCGCCTTGACTGGCCCAGCCCGGTCTTGGCTCATGAACCTCCCCCAGGGTTCCGTAACTTCCTGGGGAGAGCTTTGCCGGCAGTTCATAGCCAACTTCGGCAGCTCCTACACCCGGCCTGGCACGGAGCTCGACCTCCACGCCATCCAGCAACAACCTGGGGAGTCGCTGCGCTTTTTCATCCAGCGGTTCTCCCAGGTGCGGAACACCATCCCACACATTCAAAATGCTTTTGTGGTGGTGGCGTTCCGGCAAGGCGTCCGGGACAAGAAGATGCTCGAGAAGCTCGCGACCAGGGAGGTCCGCGATGCCTCAGAGCTCTTCAGCTTGGCAGACAAGTGCGCCAGAGCAGCCGAAGGACGGAACTGGCACTCACAGCCGTCCTCCGAGTCAGGAGGACTGCCCGGATCTGGTCCTACTCCCTATGGAGGCAGCAGGAAGACCAAGAGCCGAGGTAGAAGCAAGATAAGATCACCGGCTGCAGCCCCAGTCGTCACTGCAGCGACGCTCAGTGGGGCTTGGGGGCCGTGCCCCGACAAGAGGCAGCGAAGATCACCAATGCCAGAAGGTAATCAAGACAATATGTGCCCCGTGCACGGCAGCTGTTGCCACACTACTGCCGAGTGCCGGGAGATCCGAAAGCTCGCAGAGCGCTTCTGCAAGGGGAAGTGGCAGCGGGCTGATGCCCCGCCCTTCCGTCCAAAGGAAGACGAACAGAGGGTGGATGTTCCAGACAGCATCGACCACCCAGAGGAGATCCAGGAGCCTCAGCGTGTCGTGAAGGCGGCACGCAATCATGAGGACTCCAGCTCCAGTGACGATGAGCGTCGAAAGAAGCTCTACGTCATATACGGCAGGTCCGCCGACCCCTCGTCCCGAAGCGCAGTCAAGACTCTGCGCCGAGCGGTAGCGTCGGTGGCGCCATCCCAAGTGCTGCACCGCACCTTAAGTGGATGGGGACCCCCATCAGCTTTGACGCCACCGACTGCCCCAGGAACATGGCTGGGGCCGGCCAACTACCGCTCTTGATAGCCCCTACCATCGCCAACGTGAGAATGTACCACGTTTTGGTAGATGGAGGAGCTGGGCTGAACCTCATCAGCCGTGCAGCTTTCCAGAAGCTGCAGATCCCGATGGCCAAGCTCACCCCGTCGAGCCCGTTCTCAGGGGTAGGGCCGGGACAGGTCATTCCCTACGGCAACATTAGCCTCCCGGTGACCTTCGGGGCTCCGGACAGCTATCGGACAGAGTACATTCTGTTCGACGTAGCGGAGATAGACCTCCCCTTCAACGCCATAATCGGCAGGCCAGCCTTGTACCGGTTCATGGCAGTAGCCCACTACGGCTACCTTGTCCTTAAGATGCCAACACCGACGGGCGTCCTCAGGATTCATGGGGACCACACTGCTGCAGTGTCGGCCCTAGAGAAACTCCAAGCGCTCACAACAGCTGGGGCATCAGCCCCCGGCAATACAGAGCCGGACCAGCTCCGCCCGAGCGCACGTCACCGTGCTTCCGCCACAGCACCCCGCGTGCAACCTCTCGACAAGGGCGGCATCCCCTTAAAGGTCGTCCAAGTCGGCGCCGAAGCCACCCAGACCACCCGGGTAGCTGGGGGCCTTGATAGCAAATAGGAAGGCGCGCTCGTCACCTTCCTCCGGCACAACGTCGACGTGTTTGCATGGTAGCCGTCACAGATGCCTGGGATCCCCAGGGAGGTGATCGAACACCACTTGAAAGTCTTCCCCGACGCCCGGCCGGTTCAACAGAAGCCCCGCAAGCAGTCCATTGAGCGGCAGAACTTCATCCGTGAAGAAGTCAAGAAGCTGCTGGACGCTGGCTTCATACGGGAGGTCCACCACCCCCGGTGGTTTGCGAACCCCGTCGTTGTCCCGAAGACCGGCGGGAAGCTCCAGATGTGCATCGACTACACCAGTCTCAATAAGGCATGTCCCAAAGATCCATTCCCTCTCCCTAGAATAGATCAAATAGTAGACTCAACGTCAGGCTGTGATATGCTGTGCTTCCTAGACGCCTACTCGGGTTTCCATCAGATCCCCATGTCTAGGGAGGACGAGGAGCACACCTCCTTCATCACAGTAGACGGCCTTTATTGCTATGTGTCTATGCCTTACGGCCTAAAGAATGCACTCCCCACCTTTGTGCGAGCGATGCACAAAACCTTTGGGGAGTTAATAAGAGACCTAGTTGAGGTGTACGTCGATGACATAGTTGTCAAGGTCAAGCAGGGTTCATCTTTGCTAGATAACCTAGCCTTAGTCTTTGACAAGTTGCGCTCTACGCGCACCAAGCTGAACCCAGATAAATGTGTGTTCGGTGTGTCCTCTGGGAAGCTCTTAGGATTCCTGGTCTCGCACCGAGGGATTGAGGCCAACCCAGAGAAGATCAAGGCCATCGACTTGATGCGGCCCCCTGCTTGCGTCAAGGATGTTCAGAAACTCACGGGATGTCTAGCCGTGCTGAGTCGGTTTATACCGAGGCTAGCAGAGCGGGCACTCCCTTTCTTTATGCTCCTGCACAAGTCAGGCCCTTTTGCCTGGACTGACGATGTAGAAGAGGCTTTCCAGGAGTTGAAGCGACTCCTGACGACCCTACCTATCATGGTAGCCCCTGAGCCTGGGGAGCACCTGCTGCTCTACATCGCGGCGACGACTGAAGTGGTGAGTATGGTCCTCGTCGCAGAGCGGCCAGACCCCTCACCATTGCAACCTGCTTCGGTAGCAGAAGACAGACGCCAGGAGGCCCCGCAGGGCCAAGGCGGTCTCCCGGACCCCCCGGAGGTCCAGGTCGACCTCACGTGCAGATGTTGGAGAAAGAATTCCTCGCCTTGGACCTGCATCACGTACCGCGCGCTGGTAATGCCGCAGCTGACAACCTTTCAACGAAGGCTTCCACCGGAGCCCCTGCGCCCGAAGGAGTTTTAGAGAGGATGTTTGTCGAAGTGTTCAGTCGACACTTCCCCCGGGCCTGCACTGGGCAGCCCACGGAGGTTCTTCTTTCGGTGGGGCTAGTTCCTAGCGGAGAGCTTGCGCATATGGAACGAGTTAGTAAGAGCTTAACACGGCTAGTTTTACGTGGTTCAGGCCGCCGGAGCGTAAAACCCTACGTCCACGGCGAGCTATGGAGCTCGCTGTATTGCTTGCTGCTCAGGGCCGGAGGCCTGAGCTTGGGGGTGAGTTACAGCTTGAGAGTGTATGGCTAGCGTATGAGTTGCAAAGTGCGAACCCTTGCTATCGACGCCTACCCGAGCCTTTTGTAGTCCAAGACTCGGGCGGCTTACAAGGGTAGCCGGGACCCGACAGGTGGTCCCCGGAAGATTGTCTATTATCTACCGTATCTACAGTTATGCCGGTAGTTGTCTCTGGCCGAAGGCTTCTGAGTCTTCATCTTGCCGCCCTGCCCATGCCGCATGCCGGTCGTAGCGGTTGATGACGGCGCAGGCGGCATGGGTTGTCTTGTCATGATGTTTATTGGTTGACAGGTTCTGACACCGCGCGCCAGTCTGTTATGCGACTGGGCGCAACGGCACCTGACAGAAGCGTGCTCCGCGTCTCCGCGTCTTGGGAAGACGCGGGCCTTGAATACCCTGTACGGGCAAGGTATGGGGCGTATTTACGCCCACTGCCTACCGCTCGGGGCAGGCAGCGTCGTTCTGCTGCCACGTGGCGGGCTCGGAGCCCTTCTCAGAGGAGAGGAGGGTCAGTCCCGTGGGGCACGTGGAGCCTCCGGACCTCTCCCCGCGGAGGGGGAGGCTCGGCTTCTGTTGGTCACGTGGCGGGCCCGGAGCTCTCCTCTGAGGAGTGGAAGGTCCGGCCCCGCTAGACACGCGGCGCCTTCGGACCTCTCTCCCGCGGAGGGGGAGGTCCGGCTTCTGTATGCCACGTGGCGGGCATGGAGCTCTCCTCTGAGGTGAGGGAGGTCCCGCCCCGCCGGACGCGTGGTGCCTTCGGAGCTCTCCCTGCGGAGAAGGGCGAGTTCCTTAGGCATTTTACCCTGTGCGCGGGGGTACCCCATATCTCAGGTACCGACAGTGGCCCCCGGGCCCATCTCGGGGGAGATAGCGAGCCCGAGGTGGGACCTCCGTCTCTTCCAATCTACGCACTTCCTCTAAGTCCCGAATTGACCGTTGCCGGAGCACGAACGGCCACGGGATCATGGGAGCTTGCGCTCACTTGATGGTTGCTTTTACTGCGGTGGTTCCCAAGACTGCCACTTCTGCACGTTGCGGCGCTTTCTTCGGGAACCACCGAAGTGTCTTCCGGCTCATCTTCTTAGGAGACTGACTCCTTGACCCCACCGCTTCAGTTAGGCGGCTTGGGCCCACCCGTCATCGGCATTCGGTCTAGGAACCGAAGCGGTTGCCGGTGCGGGATATTCGAAGAGTTCCGAATCGCTTGGAATTGCACCGGGAAGCTTTTTAGAGGGGGTCTTACCCACATTGCAGCTTACCTTCGCACTTCTCAGCGTTTCTTCTCTGACTCTTGTGCTTTTGCTCTCTTGCCTTTGAGTTCTCCCTTGCCATGGCTTCCAACCCGCCGCCAGAGAAGAAACGCGCTCGATCTCCTCCAGCAACGGCGTCGGTGCCAAGTCGGGATTCTAGGGTGCCTGACACTCCCTCCGGTGGCGACTCGAAGAGGCCCCGGGTTGATGCGCTGGGGGAAGCTTCTGGGGCGTCCCTGTTCCGCCAGTCCAAGCGACTGCGGAGCGGCCGTCGGTGACGGTAGCAGGCTCTGGAAGTCCTACCCCGGCTCGGAAGTCGGGGTTCAGAGCCCGCTGGAGTGTCCGTGCTTCCCGGCCTTCCCCGTCTTGCGGGGAATCTGTGCCGTTGCCTCGGAGCCAGGGGCAACTGCCGCGGCCCCCAGGCCAGTGCGAACTTCTCCTGTTCCGGTGTGCCTGGACTCCGCGGCGGCGTCGTCTCTTCCTGCCGAGACGGCCACCGCGGCCCCCGAGCCAGCGCAGGTTGACCCTGCACTAGGCGGCCTGGCCTCTTCTCCATCACCGCCTTCCCCGGCTCGCCCCTCTCCTCAGGTCAAGGAGCCACAAGCCGAAGAGAGCCCGGCTGGCCTGGCTGCCAGAGCCTCGGAGCCAGCTTCTCCTGATCGGCGTCTCGTCTCGGTTGCCGGTGCGTCGGCTCTTCCTGAGGACGAGGTAATGGAGGAGGTCGGGGGGGCTGCCCCGGCCTCTGTTGCTCCATTGCCTCTGGAGGACGCCTTCGCGCTTGCCGAGACGAGCGTCCGGCAGGTCTTGGCTGCACTAGGGCGCGAGCGGGAGGAGTATACGGTTGAACGGGACCGCCTCCTCATCTGGGGGAACCTTTTGCGGGAGAGGACCACGAAGGTTAAGAGTGAGCTCGACTCCAGGCGGGAGTTGCTCGACTTCAGGGAAGCGCTCCTCGACCGGATGAAGCGGGCTGTCGACCTCATTGTAACACCCCAAATTTTGATTCAAAACTCTAAACCATGTTCAGAGGGGAATTTAAAAATTTTTGGACGTGTTGCATGTTTTGCAAAAATTCAAATTCAAACTGGAATTCAAATTAAACTCAAAACAGAAAAGAAATGGAAAAAGAAAAAGAGAAAACGGGAAAAAAACCGGCCAGTGGGCCGAAACCCGCCAGCCGGCCCAGTTTCCCCGCGCCAGCCCGCCCCCGCGCGTGCCGCGCTGTCTCTCACAGACTGGTGGGACCCACCTGTCATCCCTAACCCGAGCGTCTGCGGCCCGGACTTCTCCCCCCGAGCGCGCGCGATCTTAACCGATTGAAAACCGCGTCCCTCAGCCCGAATTCTGATCCCGGAAGACTCAAACTCGATCACAACCAACTCACCGCCCTCCCCCGGCTATAAAAACCCCAGCCCCGATCGGTTTTTCCCACGCGATCGCCGATTTTTACTCCGGTGAGCACCGAGACTTCGCCGGTGAATTCTGGCCGATCTAAGCTCGGAAACTCTGATCTAACTCGCTGGTCTTGATCCACCGCCTCCGGGGAACTTTGCAGGTGCAGAAAACTCGGAGAGTTACGGTGTAAATCCAGCGCCGACGAGCTTCGCCGTGGTTTTGCCTCGGACCTCGCCGCCGATCACTTTCCAGGACCCCCGAGCTCGAGAAAACCCCCGAGGTGAGATCCCTGACCTCCCCTCTACCGATCTATGCCATAAGATCACAGTTCTAGGCAGAAATTCTCGCGGATCCGAAATTTTCCGGCGAGATCGCCGCTTTCCGCCGCCGTGCGCCGCCGGCAGCGCCGCCCGCGCTCGATAAGTGTAGCTAGACCCCTGGAAATTAGGAAAAACACCTCTGATAAGTGTAGCTAGACCCCTGGAAATTATGAAAATAATATTATAGACCCTGTAATGGGGTGAGTTCATTATTTTAGCCCTGTTTAGTATTTAATTTAGAAAATTGAATATGTAACTAGTGTTTAAAAATTAAAAAGTGGGACAAACATAATTGTCAAAATTAATTAAAAGCTTTCTCAGTACTTAGAAAACTTTGGAGTGAGATAAAAATATATTTTGGGCTGAAATGAATCTGTTTCATTTATTAATCACATTATTTAGTATAGGGACACATTTTTAAGTAAAGAATAGCTATAGAAAAAAATAGGGATAATAATTATGAAATAGTTTACATCAGAAGCCAAGGTCAAAATATGTTACTAAATTATTTAGGACCAGAACCTATTCTGTTTGGATGATGTGTATTACTAATTTCATAATAAAATACACATTTATGCATAGGAGAATAAATCTGAAAATATAGCAACTAGCAAATGATAAATGGAGTTTCTAAAATACAAAGAATTCAGTTTAGGGTTGGTAGAAATTCTGAAGGCACATATGGAGAAGAAAAATACTTTTCTTACATACTTGGTAGTTTAATATAAGAAATTTATTTAAAACCGAAACACACACACATATATATATATATATATAGTATGTAAGTATAAATATGAACACCAAAGTAGGAATCATACACATATAAATAAAAGTGTGTGCAAGCCACAGATCAACACACAAGGTAACCACAACACATATAATGGTGAATGAATTTCATAAATATGAATGTGTGGTTTGTATGAAGTAAGAAGTGTGAACTATGTCTTATGATTGTTGTTTTTCTTTTGCTATGTGTGATGGTATGAAGTAGAACCTGTTCAAGAGCAAGTTATTCCTCTCCAAGATCAGGACTACCCATTTCAAGAGCAGCAAGAAGGAGGCAAGTGTCCTTGACCACTTTGATCCTATGCTAGGATGTGTAGATAGAACTATTTGCATTGTCAAATGAAATATGAAACCCATGCTAGGAAAGTTTCCCTAGAATTGCATTACCTTGTTTCCTTGTAGCTTGGGTTGGGATTTATTTTACCATGTCATTTATTTCCATTTATATGCTTAGCCATGCTTAGAATGGGATATTTGGGACATGAGATCATCAGTTTATATTACCATACTCTTGAATGAGACATTGTGAGTTATGTAGAGGTAGGGATCAAGGCAAGTTGGATGTTTTGGTTGTGTGCTGGGTGCACGAGATTTGGGTTTGTGTCTAGTACTTGCCTGGATCCTAAGGACCGGTTCATGGAGCATGTAACCCGGCTTTACAATGCCAACCACATGCTGAGATGGGGCAGCTTGGCCAATTAATTAGGTGTATCCCCGGCGTAGTATGGGTGTGTTGGATGGTGCGGGGAGTAGGTGTCAGCTGGACTACCATATGAACCGCAAGGCTCAAGAGGGGGCCACTGGAGCGGGGTTGGAGCCTCTTGTATGCTGTTAGGGGTGAAACCTCAGTGGGCCCACGCTCGTCGGGAATCCCTTTGTAAAGGCTTCGTAGTGATCTCCTGGCCGCACACCTGGGAAGTGTGAATGTGGATCGTAGCCACTGGCATAATGGAGGTTCTTTTAGTCCACCCGGCAACGGGGGATGAAATCACTACTTGTGGGTACAGTGGTACAAACTCTGCAGAGTCAAAACTGTCTTGACAGCCGTGCTCACGGTTAAGAGCGGCCTGGACTTATTCATGATTAGAGGAATGATGGTTTTGGAAGTTAAGCGGGGAGCTTAACATTGGAAATGATGTTATGGTTATTGGATTATGATAATGGGTTGGGAGATTGGGACCATTTCATCTGTGTAGTAATGTAGGTGCTTAATAAGCTAAGGTGATAGGTATTAATTGCGTAGTGCTTTAACCATGAGTTCAACCTCTCCTTGTTCTAGCCATGCATGATATAATTTTCCCACACTTGCTGAGTACCATTGGTACTCAACCTTGCATATTTGTTGGTTTATATTGCTGCTCAGGTCAAGATAATGAGGTGGTGTATAATGACCAAGATTTTGGACCCGAGGAAGGATTTTAGGTTCATGAAGACCCCCGGGCAACGCCTGTGATGGAGCCCTAATGAATAATATTCCGCTGCTAATTTATTTACTTGTGATGAACTTATTATTGTCCATCGAGACATTTACTTTGTAAGACTTACTTATATTCGACACCTGGCTTGTAATAAATGATGCTTCACTATTTGTCATCACATGTATGAGAAAATGATCTTGGCATACATGTGATATTCATTTGGTTGTTCTTCGGAAAAAACCGGGTGTGACAGAGGTGGTATCAGAGCCAAGGTTGCCCGTAGGAACGTGGACCTAGGTAGAAATGGACGTATTTAAGGGCCCTATTTTTCTTAAAAACTATTTTCCAAGGTGTGGGTGGAAAAGTGTTATTAAAGGAGTCATTTTCTTCATCTTACCCCAACTTTCATTCAAAATAGGATTTTTATTTGAGAATTTATCTAACCTAATTTTAAATTCTTTTGTTTTTAGATGGTTCGCATGATTCGCACCGCTCGTAAGTCCACAGGAGGGAGAGTTCCCGTAGTTGCCCTTGCCGAAAGAGAGGAGAGTCGTCCAGTGACGTACCTTTCCTACGGATTGGCAGTAGGAGATTTGTTGCGCCGTCTTCGACGTATGCTCGAAGCCGCCGGCAATACGGGCAAGCTAATCATCCACTATAACTCCACCAGGACCATCCGTGAGAAGAGGGAAGAGTGGAGTTCGGAGATGAGGATTATACATGAGAATCAACTGCTTAAGATTCACCACTCTCCAGCTTGTCGAGCAACACAAGTTGACGCGGAGAAAGATGTCACCTGGGAGGCCATCACCTGCCAGAGTCACATCTATCGTCGCCACTTGGACAAAACTGAGTACATGTATGTCCTCCAACGTGAGAGTGGTACCACGGAGTACAAGTACCCACCGGTGCAGCAAGGGACTTCCCATGAGCACATGGACTTGTCCTTAGAGGATGCTGCTATGCTCAGCACTCGACTGCAGGAGTGTCAACAAGAGCTTCAGGATGTCCGAGACACCCTGAAGGAAACGGAGGCGTTGCTGCGAGCTTGCTTAAAGGCGAGAGAAAGAGGAGATGGGAATGAACTGTGTGTCACCGTGAGTGATCCATGGACTCCTGACTCCCCGGATCGCCGAGCGATCAGGCGTCGTCGCACTTCTCCACCAGCAACCTCCCCACCCAAAGCAGAGTCAGAAGGTAGCCGAAATGAGGAGGAAGATCCCGAGGAGCCAACTCAAGAGGACGAGTAGTGTAGAGTCTTTCGCTTAGCTAGCAAGAGGTCGAGTAGTCGAGTCGTTACGTAGTTAATGGTGTGATAATGCTTGGTGTGTGACGTGAGTTGTGGAAGCCATGAGCAATTGTCCACAGCCTCGTCTTCAGATTGTTTTGCTTTGGTGTGTGAACCCACAGGAAATAATAGTGCATTTATTTGGTGTGAGATATAAACCCTCGTAAAATTTTAACAAAGCCTCAACACCTCAAAGCACCAACAAATGAAAGTAGTAAGATGATACTAAATGGTATCAAATTAACATTTGTTGATTCTGCCAGATGGCCGGAAGAGGAAAAGGACGTGCTGCCAACCCCGCCAACAACAACGATGAGGCATGCAACCCTCATCTTTCTGGAGGCCAGGACAGGGGTGGTCGCCGTGAAGAAGTTGATCCTCTCCACCAAATGCTGGAGAATCAAAATCAGCTTATCCAGAACTTGACTCAAGTGGTGGCCAACTTGCATCAAGTTCCACCTACACAAGCTGCACCACGCCAACCAAGGTTGAGTGAGTTTCTAGGAACTCAACCTCCAAAGTTTGCAAGTGCTGCTGAACCTCTGGAGGCAGATGATTGGCTGAAGACTATTGAAAGTAAGATGAGGATCATACAGTGCCAAGGGTATGAGAGGATGCTGTTTGCCTCTCATCAATTGCATGGACCTGCTGCTGATTGGTGGACCGCCTACGTGGCCGCCCATCATGACCCTGAGAACATCACTTGGGAAGAGTTCAAGCGTAGCTTCCGCAACCACTACATCCCAAGAGGTGAACTCAAAAACAAGAGGAAGGAGTTTTTGGGACTGCAGCAGGGAAACATGACGGTGAGGGAATACCTCACTAAATTCACTCAATTATCCCGTTATGCCCCACGGGACATAGAGACTGATGAGCAGAAACAAGATTGTTTCGTGGAAGGACTTACCGTAGAGATGCGGTGTGCAATGTCCTCCAATGAGTATGAAAGCTTTCAAAAGATGGTGGACAGAGCATTTGTGGTGGAAAGGAAGTTAAAGGCCCTGGAAAATGAGAATAAGAGGAAGGCGGGGTGGTCACATCAGGCCTCAGGGAGCAACACCCGCCCACGTATGATGCAGCAACCTACAGGGCAGACGAGCCGTGCTGCAGTACCCTATTCAGCACCAAGAGGGTACAACCCAAACTACAGGCCTCCAGCAGCACCAGTGCAGCCGCAACGTCAGTTTGTGCAGCAGCCTCGCCCCGCATATCCACCTCGACCAGCAGTACAAGGACCCCCAAACCAACCCCAAGACAACAAGGGCCCAGCACCTAAGATTGGGGTGCAATGTTTCAGCTGTGGTGAAGTGGGGCACTACGCCCATAAATGCCCGAAGAAGAAGCCTGCGCCGCCACAACAGCAGAATGTAATGAGAGGACGGGTGAACCACGTCACTATGGAGGAAGCACAAGAGGCACCCGACGTGGTAGTTGGTAAGTTTCCTGCCAATTTACACCTTGCAACTCTGCTGTTTGATTCTGGTGCTACCCACTCGTTCATTGCTCAAGGGTTTGTTAAGAAGTATGACCTAGCAACCACACAAATGAACCATATGCTAGCCGTAAACTCTCCAGGTGGAGAAATAAGGACAAGACAAGTGTGTCCCAAAGTGAGCCTAGACATTAATGGGGTAGTATTTACTGCTAACCTCATAGTGATAGATTCACAAGGGATAGATATTATTTTGGGTATGGATTGGTTGACCAAACATAAAGGAATCATCCATTGTTCGACCAGAACGGTGGAACTAACTCACCCCAATGGCACAAGAGTAAAGTTCATAACAATACACGAGCCTAGGAGGGACATTAAATTAAATCAAGTGGAGGTGAAAGTTGAGGAAATCAGGACTATCAGGGAATATCCAGATGTTTTTCCGGATGAATTGCCAGGTATGCCTCCCGACCGTGACGTGGAGTTCGCAATTGAGCTAGTACCGGGGACAGCCCCGATATACAAGAGACCTTATCGAATGGACTCCAAGCAGCTAGAAGAGCTCAAGGATCATTTGAGAGAATTGACGGAGAAGGGGTATATTCGCCCTAGTTCCTCACCATGGGGAGCTCCGGTGATATTTGTGCCCAAGAAAGATGGAACCCAAAGGTTATGCGTGGATTACCGTGCTTTGAATGAGGTAACCGTCAAGAACAAGTACCCATTGCCTCGCATTGAAGACTTGTTTGATCAGTTGAGGGGAGCTTGTGTGTTCTCGAAAATTGATCTCAGGTCGGGATACCACCAACTCAAGATAAGGCAATCTGATATTCCCAAGACAGCTTTCGTATCTCGGTACGGACTGTATGAATACACTGTCATGCCTTTCGGGCTAACCAATGCCCCGGCATATTTCATGTACCTCATGAACAAGATATTCATGGAATATCTGGACAAATTTGTGGTGGTTTTCATAGATGATATTCTCGTCTTCTCCAAAGATGATGAAGAACATGAGAAACATCTAAGGTTGGTGTTACAGAGGCTGAGAGAACACCAACTATATGCCAAGTTGAGCAAGTGTGAGTTTTGGCTGAAGAGAGTTCCCTTTTTAAGACATATAATCTCGGAGGGAGGAATCTCCGTAGATCCCGCCAAAATCGAGGATATCCAGAAGTGGAAAACCCCTGAAAATGTCGGGGAAGTTCGAAGCTTTTTGGGATTGGCTGGATACTATCGACGGTTTATTGAGGGATTCTCCAAGATCTCGAGACCTCTCACCAAACTGTTGGAGAAGGGAATCACATTCACCTGGACGCCACAGTGCGAGACGAGCTTTCAGGAGCTAAAGAAGAGATTGACAACAGCCCCAGTGTTGGTTATGCCGGATATGCAGAAGAATTTCACAGTGTACTGCGATGCCTCTGGAAATGGGTTGGGATGTGTTCTCATGCAAGAAGGACATGTCGTGGCATATGCATCCCGGCAGCTTCGGAAGCACGAGAAGAACTATCCTACACATGACCTAGAACTAGCTGCAGTGGTACACGCGTTGAAAATTTGGCGGCACTATTTGATGGGGAAGAGGACAGAAATATATACGGATCATAAGAGTTTGAAGTACATATTCACACAGCCAGATCTCAACCTCAGACAAAGGAGATGGTTAGAGCTAATCAATGACTTTGATGTGGGCATCAACTGTCATCCCGGAAAGCAAACGTCGTGGCCGATGCTTTGAGTCGGAAAGTGCAGGTCAATAAGTTGAGCTTGAAGGACATGCCCGCAGAATTGAAGGACGAGGTTATAAGGCTCAATCTATGTCTAGTAAATAGTGGTGAAGCCATCGCCATGGAAGTGGACTCCACACTCGAGCAAGACATACGCGAGGGCCAAAAGAATGATGAGAAGATACAAGAGATCAGACAGCTCATTAAGGAAAATAAAGCTCCTGGTTTTAGAGAGGATGAACAGGGAACGGTGTGGCACGGGAAAAGGATCTGTGTGCCAGAAGTAAAAGAGATCCGTGAATTAATTTTGACGGAGGCTCACGATTCCGACTATTCCATTCATCCTGGGAGTACGAAGATGTACCAGGACCTCAAAAGCAGGTATTGGTGGTATGGCATGAAGCGAGATGTCGCGGAACATGTTGCTCTATGTGACACATATCAGTTGGTGAAAGCAGAACATCAACGACCCGCGGGATTGCTGCAACCACTCAAAGTGCCTGAATGGAAGTGGGAAGAAATCAGCATGGATTTTGTCGTGGGATTGCCTAGGACCCAATCCGGGAATGATACAATATGGGTCATTATTGATCGGCTAACCAAGGTAGCTCATTTCATTCCTGTGAAAGAAAGCTACAGCGGATCCAAATTGGCAGAATTGTACATGTCAAGGATTGTGTGTTACCATGGAGTGCCAAAGAAGATAGTGTCGGACCGAGGGACACAGTTCACCTCGAGGTTTTGGCAGAAGATGCATGAAACCATGGGAACCCATCTGAATTTCAGCTCTGCCTATCGTCCCCAAACTGACGGGCAGACGGAGAGAACCAATCAGATCCTTGAAGATATGTTAAGGGCATGTGCACTCAAAAACAATAGGAGTTGGGACAAGAACTTACCGTATGCGGAGTTTTCCTATAACAACAGCTATCAAGCTAGTATGAAAATGTCACCGTTTGAAGCTTTGTATGGGAGGAAGTGCAGAACTCCTCTATTCTGGAACCAAACAGGAGAAAGTAAAGTGTTTGGTCCAGAAGTGCTACAAGAAGCCGAAGCGAAGGTGAGAGAGATTCGCAACAACTTGACGATAGCACAAACACGCCAGAAGAGTTATGCTGATGTACGAAGAAGAGAACTCGTTTTCAACGTGGGAGACTATGTTTATCTCAAGGTGTCCCCTATCAGAGGACTTCGTCGGTTCAAGGTGAAAGGGAAGTTGTCACCTCGATACATCGGACCCTTTCAGGTTTTGGAAAGGAAAGGCAAAGTGGCGTACCAACTAGAGTTACCGGTTCATCTATCGGATGTGCACGATGTATTCCATGTGTCACAACTCAAGAAATGTCTGAGGACGCCTGAAGAGGTGTTACCCATGAATGAAGTGGATGTAGCTGAAGATTTGTCTTATGCCGAGCAACCATACAAGATTTTGGAGACAATGGAACGCCTCACCAGAAATAAAAGGATCCGGATGTGCAAGGTGCAGTGGAAGCATCACTCAGAAGAGGAAGCTACCTGGGAACGGGAAGATGAGTTCAAGGCACAATTTCCGGAATTGTTTTCTTAGAAACACCAATCTCGAGGACGAGATTTCTTTTAAGGGGGGTAGAGCTGTAACACCCCAAATTTTGATTCAAAACTCTAAACCATGTTCAGAGGGGAATTTAAAAATTTTTGGACGTGTTGCATGTTTTGCAAAAATTCAAATTCAAACTGGAATTCAAATTAAACTCAAAACAGAAAAGAAATGGAAAAAGAAAAAGAGAAAACGGGAAAAAAACCGGCCAGTGGGCCGAAACCCGCCAGCCGGCCCAGTTTCCCCGCGCCAGCCCGCCCCCGCGCGCGCCGCGCTGTCTCTCACAGACAGGTGGGACCCACCTGTCATCCCTAACCCGAGCGTCTGCGGCCCGGACTTCTCCCCCCGAGCTTACGCGATCTTAACCGATTGAAAACCGCGTCACTCAGCCCGAATTCTGATCCCGGAAGACTCAAACTCGATCACAACCAACTCACCGCCCTCCCCCGGCTATAAAAACCCCAGCCCCGATCGGTTTTTCCCACGCGATCGCCGATTTTTACTCCGGTGAGCACCGAGACTTCGCCGGTGAATTCTGGCCGATCTAAGCTCGGAAACTCTGATCTAACTCGCTGGTCTTGATCCACCGCCTCCGGGGAACTTTGCAGGTGCAGAAAACTCGGAGAGTTACGGTGTAAATCCAGCGCCGACGAGCTTCGCCGTGGTTTTGCCTCGGACCTCGCCGCCGATCACTTTCCAGGACCCCCGAGCTCGAGAAAACCCCCGAGGTGAGATCCCTGACCTCCCCTCTACCGATCTATGCCATAAGATCACAGTTCTAGGCAGAAATTCTCGCGGATCCGAAATTTTCCAGCGAGATCGCCGCTTTCCGCCGCCGTGCGCCGCCGGCAGCGCCGCCCGCGCTCGATCAGAGCGACGTGGTCGCTTGTGCGCCGTTTATTTTAAATCGCACGGTAGACTTTAAAACCCCGCGTACCGGTTCGATGTTATAATCTCAGCCGTCGGTTTAAAATCGGACGGTCCACGTCAGCCCCGCGTTATAAAGACTGGAATTCTTACGTGCTACCCCCTGGGGTTCTCGGGAAATAAGAGCTAGCCCCGGAAATTTCTGATCTAGCCCCTGGAACTCCAGAAAATCATGTAAATTCATTTAAAAATCAGTTTTAGCCCCTGGATTTAATAAAAATTAGGAAAAACACCTCTGATAAGTGTAGCTAGACCCCTGGAAATTATGAAAATAATATTATAGACCCTGCAATGGGGTGAGTTCATTATTTTAGCCCTGTTTAGTATTTAATTTAGAAAATTGAATATGTAACTAGTGTTTAAAAATTAAAAAGTGGGACAAACATAATTGTCAAAATTAATTAAAAGCTTTCTCAGTACTTAGAAAACTTTGGAGTGAGATAAAAATATATTTTGGGCTGAAATGAATCTGTTTCATTTATTAATCACATTATTTAGTATAGGGACACATTTTTAAGTAAAGAATAGCTATAGAAAAAAATAGGGAAAATAATTATGAAATAGTTTACATCAGAAGCCAATGTCAAAATATGTTATTAAATTATTTAGGACCAGAACCTATTCTGTTTAGATGATGTGTATTACTAATTTCATAATAAAATACACATTTATGCATAGGAGAATAAATCTGAAAATATAGCAACTAGCAAATGATAAATGGAGTTTCTAAAATACAAAGAATTCAGTTTAGGGTTGGTAGAAATTCTGAAGGCACATATGGATAAGAAAAATACTTTTCTTACATACTTGGTAGTTTAATATAAGAAATTTATTTAAAACCGAAACACACACACACACACACACACATATATATATATATATATATATATATATATATATATATATATAGTATGTAAGTATAAATATGAACACCAAAGTAGGAATTATACACATATAAATAAAAGTGTGTGCAAGCCACAGATCAACACACAAAGTAACCACAACACATATAATGGTGAATGAATTTCATAAATATGAATGTGTGGTTTGTATGAAGTAAGAAGTGTGAACTATGTCTTATGATTGTTGTTTTTCTTTTGCTATGTGTGATGGTATGAAGTAGAACCTGTTCAAGAGCAAGTTATTCCTTTCCAAGATCAGGACTACCCATTTCAAGAGCAGCAAGAAGGAGGCAAGTGTCCTTGACCACTTTGATCCTATGCTAGGATGTGTAGATAGAACTATTTGCATTGTCAAATGAAATATGAAACCCATGCTAGGAAAGTTTCCCTAGAATTGCATTACCTTGTTTCCTTGTAGCTTGGGTTGGGATTTATTTTACCATGTCATTTATTTCCATGCATATGCTTAGCCATGCTTAGAATGGGATATTTGGGACATGAGATCATCAGTTTATATTACCATACTCTTGAATGAGACATTGTGAGTTATGTAGAGGTAGGGATCAAGGCAAGTTGGATGTTTTGGTTGTGTGCTGGGTGCACGAGATTTGGGTTTGTGTGTAGTACTTGCCTGGATCCTAAGGACCGGTTCATGGAGCATGTAACCCGGCTTTACAGTGCCAACCACATGCTGAGATGGGGCAGCTTGGCCAATTAATTAGGTGTATCCCCGGCGTAGTATGGGTGTGTTGGATGGTGCAGGGAGTAGGTGTCAGCTGGACTACCATATGAACCGCAAGGCTCAAGAGGGGGCCACTACAGCGGGGTTGGAGCCTCTTGTATGCTGTTAGGGGTGAAACCTCAGTGGGCCCACGCTCGTCGGGAATCCCTTTGTAAAGGCTTCGTAGTGATCTCCTGGCCGCACACCTGGGAAGTGTGAATGTGGATCGTAGCCACTGGCATAATGGAGGTTCTTTTAGTCCACCCGGCAACGGGGGATGAAATCACTACTTGTGGGTACAGTGGTACAAACTCTGCAGAGTCAAAACTGTCTTGACAGCCGTGCTCACGGTTAAGAGCGGCCTGGACTTATTCATGATTAGAGGAATGATGGTTTTGGAAGTTAAGCGGGGAGCTTAACATTGGAAATGATGTTATGGTTATTGGATTATGATAATGGGTTGGGAGATTGGGACCATTTCACCTGTGTAGTAATGTAGGTGCTTAATAAGCTAAGGTGATAGGTATTAATTGCGTAGTGCTTTAACCATGAGTTCAACCTCTCCTTGTTCTAGCCATGCATGATATAATTTTCCCACACTTGCTGAGTACCATTGGTACTCAACCTTGCATATTTGTTGGTTTATATTGCTGCTCAGGTCAAGATAATGAGGTGGTGTATAATGACCAAGATTTTGGACCCGAGGAAGGATTTTAGGTTCATGAAGACCCCCGGGCAACGCCTGTGATGGAGCCCTAATGAATAATATTCCGCTGCTAGTTTATTTACTTGTGATGAACTTATTATTGTCCATCGAGACATTTACTTTGTAAGACTTACTTATATTCGACACCTGGCTTGTAATAAATGATGCTTCACTATTTGTCATCACATGTATGAGAAAATGATCCTGGCATACATGTGATATTCACTTGGTTGTTCTTCGGAAAAACCGGGTGTGACACTCATGGACACCGAGTCGCGGCGGATCAACAGGGAGACCCTGGAGGCACACGCCCGGGCCGAGGAGAGCCTCTCTGCTGCTGTGGAGATACGGCAGCGGCTGGAGGCCGTGAACTCACCGTTGAGGAACGGGAGCGTTGCGTGGAAGCTGAGGCGGAGAGGGTCGCCGCGCAGCTGGCTGCGGGCGAGGATGACCTTCGAGCTCGGATGGAGGAGCTGGAGATCCTGAAGGCAGACCTCGACTTGAGGGAAGAACAGGTCTCCCGTGATCGCCGGGCGGTCTTGGACCGGGAGTTGACCACCGACTTCAAGACCGCTGAGTTGGAGCGGCTCACCAAGACTCTCCACCTTCGGGAGAGCTCCCTGGCGGCCAAGGAGAAGGAATTCTCCGAGAGGAACGTGGAGGCCCTGCAGGCGGCTCGCCGCGAGGTGGAGGAGCTTTCCGCCTTGCGGTCCTCCGAGGCTCTTGCAGTCTCGAGCTTCGTGGATCGAGCGGGGTCCGCCCTGATCCCTCTTGGCTTCAGTCCGGTGAGGACCGCGGCCCCTGCGTTGGAGGTGATCCCCGCGCTGGAGTCGATCGGCGCCAAGCTGGACAGGCTAGACTCGGTGGTCGCCAGCGAGCTTGAGGCCGAGGGACGCGGCCTAGCCTTAGAGGTCGCTTCACATGTGCTGGCATGCTTTAAGAGCCGCGACCCCTCTTTTTCGCTAGAACCAGCAAGAGAGGGCCCAGCCACAGAGCGGGAGCAAGCTGCCAGGGCAGAAGTCGAGGATGTGGCCACCCTCATAGCCGCAAGGTTCCGGCGGGAGCCGTGAGGTCCTTAGGACTTGTTTCTTTCTTCTTATCAAGTCTGTAGTCCAGCTCATGGAGCCTCTCTTAATTTGACTCTTTTGGATACTTGTGTCTGTGATGCTTTTTCTCTCCTTCTTGGCTTTGCCTGGCTGAGCCCTCAGCTCCGCAAGGTACTCAGAGGCCATTCCCAATCTCGGACCTTTGCACAGACACCCTCCCCGGGTCCTAACCGTGTTAGGGGCCCCCGGAGGTCTCCGGATCTCGCCCTGCGAGGAGCTCCAAATCTGCCTGCCATGTGGCGGGTCCGGAGCCTCTCCTTAAGAGGCGGGAGCTCCGGCCATGTTGGACACGTAGGGCTTTCGGAGCCCTCCCACCGAGGGGGGATGTCCGGTTTCCGCCTGCCACGTGGCGAGCCCGGAGCCCTCCTCAAGGGAGGAGAGAGTTCTGGGCCTGCTGGACACGTGGGGCCCCTGGGTCCCGCCCCTGCTGGAGGGGCAGGTCCCGGTCCTTCCAGTCCTAGGCCGGAGTAGCTGGTAGCTCCTTTCCCCCTGCTTCATGCAGTCCCTGTTGCCGTAACCTGGAGGTCCTGCACACAGGCAGAGGAAACGTAATTCTCCTCCGGGGGTCCTCCCCTCCCGTCTCCTAGTCTTATCCGTCTTACGACCCTGATCCTCTATACGGGGCTTGGGCAATTCTGTGCACGAGGCGCCGGAGCTCCGGCTCCCTCCAAGGTCCGGGTACGGCTGTCCGATCCCTAGTACCGGGCCATGCGCTGGGGAAGCAGAGTGCACGCGCTTTGGGTTCATGACCAGGCAAAGCGGACGTACTCCCCTGGACCTCCGGGGGGCAGGATGCGCATGCTTTGGGCTCTGGGCCGGCTAAGCTGGATACGCACCCTGGACCCCCCATGCACAACGCAGGCCTTTCCTGGAGGTAACCAACTGGCACCGCAACACCTGACTGGGGGAGGCCCGAGAGACCCACTCGGCCATCGGCAGGTGCCTCAAGCGCAGCCGCCTTCGGTAGGATAGCTGTCGGTACCTGAGATATGGGGTACCCCCGCGCACAGGGTAAAATGCCTAAGGTACTCGCCCTTCTCTGCAGGGAGAGCTCCGAAGGCGCCAGGCGTCCAGCGGGGTCGGACCTCCCTCTCCTTAGAGGAGAGCTCCGGGCCTGCCACGTGGCATACAGAAGCCGGACCTCCCCCTCCGCGGGAGAGAGGTCTGAAGACGCCACGCGTCCAGCGGGGCCGGAACTCCCTCTCCGCAGAGGAGAGCTCCGGGCCCGCCACGTGGCATACAGAAGCTGGACCTCCCCCTCCGCGGGGAGATGTCCGGAGGCTCCACGTACCCCGCAGGCTGGACCCTTCTCGCCTCAGAGAAGGGCTCCGGACCCGCCACGTGGCCAGAAGAACGGTGCTGCCTGCCCCCGAGCGGTAGGCAGCGGGCGTAAAGGCGCCCCACACCTTGCCCGTACAAGGTATTCAAGGCCCGCGTTTTCCCAAGACGCGGAAACGTGGAGCACGCGTCTGTCAGGTGCCGTTGCGCCCAGTCGCATCACAGACTGGCGCGCGGTGTTAGAACCTGCCAGCTAATAAATGCCGCGACAAGACATCCCATGCCGCCTGCGCCGTCATCAACCACTACGACTGGCATGCGGCATGGGCAGGGCGGCAAGATGAAGACTCAGAAGCCTTCGGCCAGAGACAACTACCGGCATAACTGCAGGTACGGTAGATAATAGACAATCTTCCCGGGACCACCTGTCGGGTCCCGACTCCCCTTGTAAGCCGCCCGAGTCTTGGACTATAAAAGGCTCGGGTAGGCGTCGATAGCAAGGGTTCGCATTTTGCAACTCATACGCTAGCCATACACTCTCAAGCTGTAACTCACCCCCAAGCTCAGGCCCCCGGCCCTGAGCAGCAAGCAATACAGCGAGCTCCATAGCTCGCCGTGGACGTAGGGTTTTACGCTCCGGCGGCCTGAACCACGTAAAACTCGCCGTGTCAAGCTCTCACTAACTCGTCCATCTGCGCAAGCTCTCTCCTAGGAACTAGCCCCTCCGAAAAAAGAACCTCCGCGGGCTGCCCAGTGCAGGCCCGGGGGAAGTGTCGACCGAACACTTCGACATTTGGCGCGCCAGGTAGGGGGCTTTTCCCCTAGCGCGACGAGTTTCCGCCGACGAAGATGACCAAGCTCCCTTCGGCGGCAAGCTCACCTCCCCCGCCTCCGCGGCGAACCGCGACCAGGGGGGAGTACAAGTCAACACACTCGGGACGGAGTGTCTCAGTACAAGCTGGGAGCCAGCAACCGGCTCTGGCAGCGCCGACCCCGGCAATGCAGGCTCCAACCAGCGTCAGATCTTCAGTAGCGCCGGGCGTACCCGGAGGGGGTGCGCTAGCTTCAGCAAGAGCGCTACTGCACAATCCGCCCGCTGGGGACGCGCCTCAGGCAGCGACCCAGCGGTGGATTCTCGAGGTAGACCGTCTTGTCGTTGCTGCCGCAAGCCCGCCACTCCGGCGGAGACGACACTCTGACCAACCGGCCGTGTCGCTGATACGCACGCCGATGGTTGACGAACAGACGGCAGACTCCAGCTCTGCCAGCCCTCAATCGATGGATCTGAGGACAGAGCTGGAGCGGTGTCGCTCGGGTCAAGATGCCCGGGTATACCTCGAGCAACGCCGAGAAAGGCGTCGCTACCAAGAGGCTGACGACAGCATGATGTCGGCCTCGACCCAGCCTGAAGAGCAGACCTTCGCCATGCGATCTCTGCCCCAGGCCTCCGCCGTGCAGAATATGCCACGGTCATATGTACTGCAGATGGCGCCCCCGGCCTATGGTGCAGCCTTGCCCGTACCGGGGTACACTGTGCCCAGTGCGAACCCAGTGTTCGCGGCACCAGAACCTGCGGTGACAGAAGCAGGGTGTGCAGCCCTCGCGCCCCATCTTCGCTTTGCAAAGTGGCCGCGCAAGTTTCAGCCACACCTGCCCGAGAAGTACGACGGCAGCGTCAACCCGGCGGAGTTCCTCCAGATCTACTCCACCGCCGTACTCGCCGCAGGAGGGAATGAAGCCGTCATGGCTAATTACTTCCCTGTCGCCTTGACCGGTCCAGCCCGGTCTTGGCTCATGAACCTCCCCCAGGGTTCCGTCACCTCCTGGGGAGAGCTTTGCCGACAGTTCGTATCCAACTTCGGCAGCTCCTACACCCGGCCTGGCACGGAGCTCGACCTCCACGCCGTTCAGCAGCAACCTGGGGAGTCGCTGCGCTCTTTCATCCAGCGGTTCTCCCAGGTGCGTAACACCATCCCACACATTAAAAATGCTTCTGTGGTGGTGGCGTTCCCGCAAGGCGTCCGGGACAGGAAGATGATCGAGAAGCTCGCGACCAGGGAGGTCCGCGACGTCTCAGAGCTCTTCAGTTTGGCAGACAAATGCGCCAGAGCAGCCGAAGGACGGAACTGGCACTCGCTGCCATCCTCCGAGTCAGGGGGACTGCCCGGATCTAGTCCTACTCCCTGTGGAGGCAGCAGGAAGGCCAAGAACCGAGGCAGAAGCAAGATAGAGTCACCGACCGCAGCCCCAGTCGTCACTGCAGCGACGCTCGGTGGGGCTCGGGGGCCGCACCCCGACAAGAAGCAGCGAAGATCACCAATCCCAGAAGGTGATGAAGACAATATGTGCCCCGTGCACGGCAGCTGTCGCCACACTGCTGCCGAGTGCCGGGAGATCCGAAGGCTCGCAGAGCGCTTCCGCAAGGAGAAGCGGCAGCGGGCTGATGCCCTGCCCTTCCGTCCAAAGGAAGATGAGCTGGGGGTGGATGTTCCAGACAACATCGACCACCAAGAGGAGATCCAGGAGCCTCAGCGTGTCGTGAAGGCGGCACGCAATCATGAGGATTCCGGCTCCAGCGACGATGAGCGTCAGAAGAAGCTCTATGTCATATACGGTGGGTCTACCGACCCCTCGTCCCGAAGCGCAGTCAAGACTCCGCGCCGAGCGGTAGCGTCGGTGGCGCCACTCCCAAATGCTGCACCGCACCTAAAGTGGATGGGGACCCCCATCAGCTTTGATGCCACCGACTGCCCCAGGAACATGGCTGGGGCCGGCCAACTACCGCTTCTGGTGGCCCCTACCATCGCCAACGTGAGAATGTACCACGTTTTGGTGGATGGAGGGGCTGGGCTGAACCTCATCAGCCGTGCAGCTTTCCAGAAGCTGCAGATCCCGATGTCCAAGCTCACCCCGTCGAGCCCGTTCTCAGGGGTAGGGCCGGGACAGGTTATCCCCTACGGCAACATTAGTCTCCCGGTGACCTTCGGGGCTCCGGACAGCTATCGAACAGAGTACATTCTGTTCGACGTAGCGGAGATAGACCTCCCCTTCAACGCCATAATCGGCAGGCCAGCCCTGTACCGGTTCATGGCTGTAGCCCATTACGGCTACCTTGTCCTGAAGATGCCAACACCGACAGGTGTTCTCAGGATTCGTGGGGACCGCACTGCTGCAGTGTCGGCCCTGGAGAAGCTCCAAGCACTCGCAACAGCTGGGGCATCAGCCCCCGGCAATACGGAGCCGGACCAGCTCCGCCCGAGCGCACGTCACCGTGCTTCCACCACAGCACCCCGGGTGCAACCTCTCGACGAGGGCGGCGTCCCCTTAAAGGTCGTCCAAGTCGGCACCGAAGCTACCCAGACCACCCCGGTAGCCGGGGGCCTGGATAGTAAATAGGAAGGCGCGCTCGTCACCTTCCTCCGGCACAACGTCAACGTGTTTGCATGGCAGCCGTCACAGATGCCGGGGATCACCAGGAAGGTGATCGAGCACCACTTGAAAGTCTTCCCCGACGCCCGGCCGGTTCAACAGAAGCACCGCAAGCAGTCCATCGAGCGGCAAAACTTCATCCGTGAAGAAGTCAAGAAGCTGCTGGACGCTGGCTTCATACGGGAGGTCCACCACCCCCGATGGTTGGCGAACCCCGTCGTTGTCCCGAAGGCTGGCAGGAAGCTCCGGATGTGCATCGACTACACCAGTCTAAATAAGGCATGTCCTAAAGATCCATTCCCTCTCCCTAGAATAGATCAAATAGTAGACTCAACGTCAGGCTGTGATATGCTGTGCTTCCAAGACGCCTACTCGGGTTTCCATCAGATCCCCATGTCTTGGGAGGACGAGGAGCACACCTCCTCCATCACAGTAGACGGCCTTTATTGCTATGTGTCTATGCCTTACGGCCTAAAGAATGCACTCCCCACCTTTGTGCGGGCAATGCACAAAACCTTTGGGGACTTAATAAGAGACCTGGTTGAGGTGTATGTCGATGACATAGTTGTCAAGGTCAAGCAGTGTCCATCCCTGCTAGATAACCTAGCTTTAGTCTTTGACAAGTTGCGCTCTACGCGCACCAAGCTGAACCCAGATAAATGTGTGTTCGACGTGTCCTCTGGGAAGCTCTTAGGATTCCTGGTCTCGCACCGAGGGATTGAGGCCAACCCGGAGAAGATCAAGGCCATCGACTTGATGCGGCCCCCTGCCCGCGTCAAGGATGTCCAGAAACTCACGGGATGTCTAGCCGCGCTGAGTCGGTTTATACCGAGGCTAGCAGAGCGGGCACTCCCTTTCTTTAAGCTCCTGCGCAAGTCAGGCCCTTTTGCCTGGACTGACGGAGCAGAAGAGGCTTTCCAGGAGTTGAAGCGACTCCTGACGACCCTACCTATCATGGTAGCCCTTGAGCCCGGAGAGCACCTGTTGCTCTACATCGCGGCGACAACTGAAGTAGTGAGTATGGTCCTCGTCGCAGAGCGGCCGGACCCCTCATCTTCGCAACCTGCTCCGGTAGCAGAAGACAGACGCTAGGAGGCCCCGCAGGATCAAGACGGTCTCCCGGACCTCCAAGGCAACCTCCCGGAGGCCCAGGTCGGCCTCCCGGAGGTCCAGGGCGGTCTCCCGGACCTCCAAGATAAACCCCCGGGGGCCCTGCGGGACCCCCCGGGGGCCAAATGGGACCTCCCAGAGGTCCCCCAAGACCCCCCGGAGCTCCCGGACAATCAAGATAGCTTAAGGGCCTCCGGGTCCCAGCTCCCAGAGGCCCCCGTGGGTCCACCCACCTCTAGCGGGCCAGGGCCAATGGACGAGGACCTCCCAGGCCTGAGAAAGAGTGTTCGAACCGTCCAGAGGCCTGTCTACTACATCAGCGAAGTACTTCATGATGCCAAGACAAGGTACTTGGAAGTCCACAAGCTGCTGTATGCGGTGCTCGTGGCCTCCAGAAAGCTCCGCCATTACTTCCAGGCCCACCGGGTCTCGGTAGTCACCTCGTATCCGCTGAAGACAATTCTTCACAGCCCCCATGCGACTGGCAACGTTGCTAAATGGGCGGCGGAGCTGGCGGAGTTTGAGCTGGACTTCCTCCCACGCCATGCAGTCAAGAGCCAAGCACTGGCTGACTTTGTGGCAGAGTGGACACTGTCGAAGTGTGCGATCGACACTTCCCCCGGGCCTGCACTGGGCAGCCCGCGGAGGTTCTTTTTTCGGAGGGGCTAGTTCCTAGCGGAGAGCTTGCGCGGATGGACGAGTTAGTGAGAGCTTGACACAGGAAGTTTTACGTGGTTCAGGCCGCCGGAGCGTAAAACCCTACGTCCACGGCGAGCTATGGAGCTCGCTGTATTGCTTGCTGCTCAGGGCCGGGGGCCTGAGCTTGGGGGTGAGTTACAGCTTGAGAGTGTATGGCTAGCGTATGAGTTGCAGAATGCGAACCCCTGCTATCGACGCCTACCCGAGCCTTTTATAGTCCAAGGCTCGGGCGGCTGACAAGGGAAGCCGGGACCCGACAAGTGGTCCCGGGAAGATTGTCTATTATCTACCGTATCTGTAGTCATGCCGGTGGTTGCCTCCAGTCGAAGGCTTCTGAGTCTTCTTTTGCCGCCCTGCCCATGCCGTGCGCTAGTTGTAGTGGTTGATGTCGGCGCAGGCGGCATGGGATGTCTTGTCGCGGCGTTTATTACCTGTCAGGTTCTGACACCGCGCGCCAGTCTGTGATGCGACTGGACGCAACGGCACCTGACAGGCGCGTGCTCCGCGTTTCCGCGTCTTGGGAAGACGCGGGCCTTGAATTTCTTGTACGGGCAAGGTGAGGGGCGCCTTTACGCCCGCTGCCTACCGCCCGGGGGCGGGCAGCACCGTTCCTCTAGCCACGCGGCAGGTCCGGAGCTCTTCTCTGAGGAGAGGGAGGTCCGGCCCCGCTGGACGCGTGGCGCCTTCGGACCTCTCTCCCGCGGAGGGGGAGGTCCGACTTCTGCATGCCACGCGGCGGACCCGGAGTTCACCTCTGAGGAGAGGGAGGTCCGGCCTCGCTGGACGCGTGGCGTCTTCGGACCTCTCTCCCGCGGAGGGGGAGGTCCGGCTTCTGTATGCCACGTGGCGGGCCCGGAGCTCACCTCTGAGGAGAGGGAGGTCCGGCCTCGCTGGACGCGTGGCGTCTTCGGACCTCTCTCCCGCGGAGGGGGAGGTCCGGCTTCTGTATGCCATGTGGCGGGCCTGGAGCTCTCCTCTGAGGAGAGGGAGGTCCGGCCCCGCCAGACGCGTGGCGCCTTCGGAGCTCTCCCTGCAGAGAAGGGCGAGCATCTTAGGCATTTTACCCTGTGCGCGGGGGTACCCCATATCTCAGGTACCGACAGTGGCCCCCGGGCCCATCTCGGGGGAGATAGCGAGCCCGAGGTGGGACCTCCGTCTCTTCCGATCCGCGCACTTTCTCTAGTCCCGACTTGACCGCTGCCGGAGCACGAACGGCCGCGGGGTCGTGAGAGCGTGCGCCCACTTGATGATTGCTTTTACTGCGGTGGTTCCCAAGGCTGCCACTTCTGCATGTTGCGGCGCTTTCTTCGGGAACCGCCGAAGGGCCTTGCCGGCTCATCTTCTCAGGAGACTGACTCCTTGACCCCACCGCTTTAGTTAAGCAGCTTGGGCCCAGCTTTCATTGGCGCCCAGTCTCGGAGCCGGCGAGGTCGCCGATGCGATGTTTCCGGAGGTTTTCAAATTACCTCGAACCATCCCTGGAAAGTTTTAAAAGGTGATCTCACCCGCATCGCGGCTTCCCTTCGCATTGCGCTCGTACTTCTCTTGAACTCTTGCGCCCCGGCTCTCCTGCCCTTGCGCCTTCTTTCGCTATGGCTTCCAACTTGCTTCCGACGCGCCTCGTTCGCTCCTCCGAGCTCGGACCAGTGCGCAGGCTGCTGGGCTGGCGCTCGGAAGAGCAGAAGCATCGGCTCCGCCGAGGATCTCTCCCCCTGGTCCTGGGAAAGGGGGAGATGGTCTTCTTTACCGCTTATGCTCTGGTGGGGTTCGTTGCGCCGATTTCTTCCTTCTTCGTCACCCTGCTGGAGACATACGGTCTCCAACTCCACCATCTCTCCCCCAACTCCCCCGCAATGGCGGCAGTTTTTGTCCACTTCTGTGAGATGTTCGTGGGGGTGCACGCCTCCATGACGCTCTTCCTCCACTTCTTTGTGCTGCGAACGACCGGGCGCGGCTCAAAGACTCAGATGGGGGCGTATTACTTCCAGCATTGCTGCAAAGACCCCAAGGTCTCCGGATACCTTCTGCCCTTCAGCGCATCAAGGTGGGAGAACTGGAGGGAGAGCTGGGTGGTAGTGCAGACCGATGAGCACGATCGCCTACAACTCCCAACCGCCAGCCCAACCACCGATCGCCGCTTCTGGGAGGAGATCCCTGAGCTGGAGCAGGAGTACACTCCGGTCTTGGAGCGGATCCGGTTCTTGGCCAACGAGGGGCTGACATCTCTGATGGTGCTGATGGACTTTGTGTCACGCCGCATTGCTCCCTTGCAGCAACGCAGCCGCCCAGCGTGGTACTACACCGGTGAGCAGGACTGTACCAGGCTGGAGAGAGGCCCTGACTCTGTCCCTTCCGACGAGGAGCTGGAGGAGATGGTGAGCGGTGACTATATTCCCAGCGGCGTCCCCGTCCTTCCGCCTTCTGCCACTCCCCTCTTCTTGGAGCCTCAGAGGAGGTCAGAGCTCCTGCGGAAGATGTCGAACCTTGATGATATCGGGATTGCCGTTCGTCAGGTCGGGGATGCCTTCCGGGGCATCTCCATTCCAGGAACCGAGCACCCCGAATCAGGGCATGAGGCATCCACTGCTGCCAAACCTTCCCCCAGAGCCGACGGAACCCAAGCCGCCGATAAAGGGAAAGGTAAAGAGCCGGCCCCCGGGCATCTAGAGAAAAAACGCGCTCGGTCTCCTCCAAGGGTGCCGCCTGTGCCAATCCAGGGTGCCGGAGCTACCTTGCTTCCATCTCCCGGAGGTGCTGGTCCATCGTGTGGCGACCCGAAGAGGTCCCGAGTGTCCCTCCCCGGCGGGTCTCTCCCTAGACAGCAGCCGTCCGAATCAGCCCAAGTATCTCGCCATCCTCCCTCGAGTGGTGGGGCTCCCAGGACGGATGTTGGTGGGGCGACACCGGGGAGCGCGCCGGAGGTCCAGGCGTCCCATTCCGCGACCGTTCCTGCCGCTGGTCCTGGTAGTTCAGCTACAGCCCAGAGGCCAGTGCAGCAAGCTCACTGGAGTGCTCATGCCGCTCAGTAAGTGTTATTCTTTCTGACTTATAGGAGCAGAGCTCCTGCCTCTTCTCTTATTCTGAGGGCTTCTTCTTCTTTGCAGGGACCAACCGGCTGCCAAGGGCGGGCCTCTTATCCGGCCGCCTTCAACCAGCGGGGGCTCCGCGCCTCGGCCCCTGGGGGCCGCGGCGGCCCCCATAGCTCCCAAATCAACGGGGGCAGTGGCCTCGGTGGCCGCATCTGCTCCTACCCGCCCTCCTTTACCAGCCCAGAAGCCAGGTCTTGAGACTGGGAGGGTCGCTGTAGGTGAGCCTGCTGGCCCCCTGGCCTGCTTAGGACAGCGCCCCCCCGTAGCTGCCAAGGCGCCGGCGCTCCCGCCGGTATTGGACTCGTCCGGGGGGTCCAGCGGCGCGACTCCTGCTCCCCCTGCTCCGGTGCCCGTGTGGGACGCCATGGAGCGTGCCCAAACCAGCTCCCGGCAGCTCCAATCTGCCTTTGAGCAGGAGCGGAAGGCATTGGCCGGCGAGAGAGACCGCCTTCTCAGCTGGCAGCAGCGGGCCCGGGCGGACCTCAACTCAAGGCAGTCAAGGCTTGAGGCCATGAGTGCTCTGCTTGGCGCCCAGAAGAAGGCCATTAGCCGCTTGGAGCTAGAGGCCCAGCGGGTTCGTGCCACCTACCGCGAGGCTCTGGCCAAAGCTGAAGCCAAAGCCAAGGAGTGTTCCGCCGCCACGGAGGAGTTGCAGCTGCAGGTAGCCTGTCGGGAGCATGCCGTCGCTGATCGGGAACGCGCTGCTGCGGATGAGGAGGAGAAGACCACCGCTCGGCTGAGGGTCAAGGTGGAGGAGCTAAGGGCTCGGACTGAGGCGTTGGAGCTCCGTGAGTCCGCTGTCGCCGTGAGGGAGGAGCAGTCTTCCATGGAGCTTCAGGCGGCGATGGATCGCGAGCTAGCGGCCCACCAAGAGGTAGAGAGGCTCCAGTCCCTGCGGACTGCCGAGGCCCAGGTGGTCTGGAGCTTCATTGCTAAGGCGGGATCCGCCTTGGCTCCTCTTGGTTTTAGCCCTGTGCAGGTGGAGACCCCAGCACGGCCGGTGTCCGAAGCGGTCCCAGCCCTTGAGTCTCTCGGCGACGAGCTAGGTCGGCTCGAATCAGTGATCACCGACGAGCTGGAAGCGGAAGGTCGGGACCTTGCGAAGGAGGTTGCGATGCACGTTCTGTCGTGCTTTGTTAGCCGAGACCCTTCCTTTTCCCTGGGGCCGGTCCATTTAGGGCCCATCGCCGACCAGGAGGAAGCTGCCAGGGCCGAAGTCGAGGACTTAGCTGCCCTCATGGCCTCTAGGTTTCATCGGGAGTCCGGGGATCCCTAGGCACCCACCCTTGTGTCCACAAGGCCCTGTACTTCCTTTCTTTATTTTTGTTGAGTCTGTAGCCCAGCTCGTGGAGCCTTTGTATGGACAGACTCCTGTTTCTTTCTGTGTCTGCATGCCCTAGTCTTCTTCTTGGCCTTTCCTGATTGAGCCCTTAGCTCCGAAAGGGCTCGGAGGCCTTGACCAATCTCGAAGCTCTGCATAGACACCTTGTCCGGGTCCCCACTGTATACCAAGGGTTCCGGAGGTCTCCAGGACCCGCCTCACGAGATCGGAGGGGGGTCCGAGCCTGGAGCTCCTGCCTGGGAGGAGGTCCGGGCTCGCAAGGCACATGGAGGTCCCGGGCCTCTCCCCACAGAGGGAGGGGGGGAGGTCCGACTTCTGTAGACCACGCGGCGGTCCCGGAGCTCCCCTCGAAGAGGTGGGAGGTCCGGCCCTGCCGGACACGTGGGGCCTTCGGACCCTACCCCTGTGAGGGCTAGCCCTTTGATCTTACCTTAGGGTTTTTGGCCTACCGCGATCCCGTAGCGGCCCCCCTGGTAGGTGCGTTCTATTGGGTGGATGCGCCTACCATACTCCTGCGGGAAGCTGAGGCTGAGAAACCCTGCACATAAGGAAAAAGTAATTCTCCTTGGGGGCTCCCCACTCTATTCCTTAGTCATATCTGCAGCAAATTCCGACTAAAGATGAAAATGAGAAGAGGGAATTGAACGCATAGTGAGCACGCGTTAGTAGGGTAATCATAGAAATTTACTAAGTAAATTAAATGAGTACCAAAGAAGAGCAACGTAGGGTGGGCTTCTTTTCATATAAATTTCCATACGGGGGAAGGAGGGCCGCATATGTAGGCCACGTCCCACCTCAAGGGAAGCAAGACTCTACGCGCTTGGGGTCGGAACCAGGCGAAGCTGAACGTAGTCCTGGACCGTCCCCTGAGGCTTAGTTGCTCCAAGCCCGATTCACGGACTTTTATGGAAATTACTATGAAAAGAAGGGCCTGCCTGATTGTTGCTCTAGGGGTAGAACTTACAGCGGTGTTCCGTGTTCCGAAGGTTCGGGAGCGGGTCACTGTCTTTGGTTCTGGGGAATGGTCCCAGGCCCGGGGTGTCCAGCCCTAGTACGGCAAATGGCCATGCGGGCTGGATCACCTGTACCGTCCAAGCCGGTGTATGGATCTGCTTGGCATGGAACAGGCATGCCTAGCAGCTCTCGACCAGCTCGACGGCATCCTGGAGTGTTGCCGGCTAGTAGAAGCCATGCCGAAAGGCTTTACCGACAAGCGTGCGTGAGGAAGAATGACTCCCACATTCGCTTCCATGGATCTCAGCGAACAAGTCGCAGCCTTCCCCCTGGGTTGTGCACCGCAATAGGATGTGGTTGGCGCCACGTTGGTAGAGATCCCCCTCTACCGCCATGTGTCTCTTAGCCATACGTGCAATCCGTTCAGCGGATACACGTTCATCAGGGAGGATATTGTCTTTCAAGTAGTCCCGGACCTCCGTGATCCATGCATCGGGTCTGACTTGAGCATCTGGATCTTGAGCGCTGGGTTGCACGGAGTCCCCAGTGACGCTTATGATCCTTGGCGGCGCTCATGGCCGCCGGGATCGCCAGCTTCGAGGTGCTGGTCTAGCCCCCTTCGCCTAGCTCGGCGGGCCGGGCTGTGGGTCGCGGCAACGTCCTCTCGAGGCCCCCTTCAGGCACAGTGGCTCCGGTGGCAGTGGGGGCCCTCGTTGAAAGGTCGTCAGCTGCGGCCTTGCTAGCGCGCGGTACGTGGTGCAGGTCCAAGGCGAGGGGGTTTGTCTCCGCTGTCTTGGTTGATAACCAGACTGGGGATTGCCCTGAGCCAACGACTAGCGAGAAGGATGAGCACTCCATACTCTGCTATGGTGTTGGCTGCCTTGGAATTGAGACGCGCCACATACCCAGACTGCTCCCCCGATGGCATGAGGAACAGTACGCTAGCATCGGCCCCCTGCTTCTGCGGGGAGCCGTGGGCGAACATCATTTGATGAGTCCTGATGAAGGTCAGGGCTCAGGGTCCTGTTTCATCGTCTTCATGGCCCCCTGAGCGTGCGTCTACTTCAGCCACAAGTGAACTAATGTTCGGTTAATGTCTGTATGACGGGAAAGGGAACCTAGATCAAACTTCAGTAGCTCCGCCGCCCATTCGGCGGCATTGCCCGTCACATGGAGCTGCGGGGGATAGCTTTTAGCCTGGGGAGATCGCCGGGTGCCCGGCACTCGGGGGTCCTCAGGCTGCTTTGGACCTCACGGGAAGCTCCGCTGTCGTCCTGGGGGCTCCGGGAGGTTGTGTCAGAGATCCGAGGTCTGGTCTTGTGGCGCTTGCTTCTTGGTAGCGGAACAGGTTACTGTGGTATGGGGTTAAAGCTATTGCGCGAAAACCAGAAATTCACGGGACCCCTAGCTATTCCGAGTCGGCTTACGCCGGGATTAGTAGGTAGGGGGCGCCCTTCAACTACTTCAGACACAGGGGTCTGATGGGAGCCCTAGCAAGCGTTCGGGAAGCACAGCATATCACAGCCTGGTATCGAGTCTACTATTTGCTCTATCAGTCAAAGAAAAAATAGGTCTTTAGGACATGCCTTATTGAGACTGGTGCAGCGGATGCGCTTCCGGAGCTTCTCGCCGGCCCTCGGGATAATAACACGGTTTGCCAAGCACTGGGAGCGGCGGACCCTCCGTCTCATCGGACGGCTGGACGTCGGGAAAGACCTTTAAGTAATGCTCAATCACCTCCCTGGGGATCTCTGGCCTCGGTGATGGCTGTCATGCAGCACATCGACCTTATGTCGGAGGGGGGCAACGAGCGCGCCTTCCTATATGCTACCCTGGCCCCCGGCTACCCGGGTGGTCTGGGTGGCACCGGCGCTGATTCGGATGAGCCTTGTGGGGATGTTGTCCTCATCAAGGGGTTGCACGCGGGGTGCGGCGGTAGAGGCACGGTGACGTGCACTTGGGTGGAGCTGGTTTGGTCCTGTACCGCTGAGGGCTGGCGCTCTAGTTGCTGTAAGCGCCCGAAGCCTTTCCAAGGCTAATACTGCGGCAACACGGTCTCCACAAACCTTGGGGACGCCTGTTGGCGTAGGCATCTTCAAGACAAGGTAGCCGTAGTGGGCCATTGCCACGAATCGGTACAGGGCTGGCCTACTGATTATGGCATTGAAGGGGAGGTCAGTCTCGGCCACGTCGACCAGAATGTACTCCGTCCGGTAGCTGCCCGGTGCCCCAAAGGTCACCGGGAGGCTGATATGGCCGTAGGAAACGACCTGTCCCGGCCCTACCCCTGAGAGCGGGCTTGATGGGGCGAGCTTGGCCATCGGGATCTGCAGCTTCTGGAAGGCTGCGTGACTGATGAGGTTCAGCCCAGCCCCACCATCCACCAAGACGTGGTACATCTTCACATTGGCGACGGTAAGGGCCACCATGAGCGGTAGTTGGCCGGCCCCAGCCATCTTCCTGGGGCAGTCGGTGTCATTGGAGCTGATGGGGGTTCCCATCCGCCTGAGGTGCGGTACTGCACCTGGGAGGGGAGCCACCGACGCTACCGCTCGTCGCAAGGCCTTAGCCATGCTTCTGGACAGGGGGGTCAGCGGACCCGCCGAAGATGTCACAGGGCATCTTCCAGTGCTTGTCATCACTGGAGATGGAGCTTCCATGATTGCGCGCTGCCCTTGCGGCGCGCCGGAGCTCCTGGAAATCCACTTGGCGGTCATCGCCGTCTCGGGCCTCGACCTTCTGGTTGCCCTCCCTTACTATAGGATGGGGCATCAGCTAGGGGCTGCTTCCCCTTCCGGAAGCGCCCCACGAGCTTCTGGATTCCCCGGCCTCTGGAGGAATTCCGCCGGGCTGATGCTGCCGTCGTACTTCTCAGGCGAGAGTGGCCGAAACTTGCACGGCCATTTTGTGAAGCGAAGGCGGGACGCGAGGGCCACACACCCCACTTTTGTTGCCACAGGTTCTGATGCCGCGAATGCTTGGTTCGCACCGAGCACCGCATGCTTCCGGCGGCCATACGTAGGACATACGACTGTGGCATATTGAGTAGCAGCGCTCTTCGCTGCAGCTAGCGCACCCTCACTAGGTACACCCAGCGCTACTGAAAACCTGACACTGGTCGGAGCCTGCATTGCCGGGGTCGGCGCTGCCAGAGCCGGTTGCTGGCTCCCAGTGCAGGTATCGGCGCCGCGAACGCCTGGTCCTCCGCTGGCACAGTATGCCCCGTTATGGGCAAGGCCGCTCTATAGACCGGGGGCGCCGTTTGCAGGGCATATGGTTGTGACATATACCGCGCGACGTATGCCTGGGGTAGAGCCCGCGTAGCGAAGATCTGTCCTTCAGGCTGGGTCGAGGCCGACGTCATATTGTCGCCAGCCTCTTGAGTGCGACGCCCTTCTTGACGTCGCTCGAGGAACACTCGGGCATCTTGGCCTAAGCGACACCGTTCCAGTTCTGTCCTCAGGTCCGTCGACGGAAGCTTAGTGGAGCTGGAACTTCCCCGTCTGGCCGTCAACCGTTGGCGTGCGCGTCAGCGACGCAGCTGGTTGGCCGGAGCGTCATCCCCGCCGAAGTCAATGGTTTGCGACAGCGACGGCAAGACGGTTTACCTCGCGAATCCACCGCTGGGTCGCTGCCTGAGGCGCGTCTCCAGCGGGTGGATTGTGCAGTAGCGCTCTTGCTGCAGCTAGCGCGCCCCTTCCGGGTACGCCCGGTGCTACTGGAGATATGACGCTGGTTGGAGCCTGCATTGCCGGGGTCGGCGCTGCCAGAGCCGGTTGCTGGCTCCCAGCTTGTACTGACACACTCCGTCCTGAGTGTGTTGGCTTGTACTCCCCCATATCCGCGGCTTGCCGCGGAGGCGGGGGAGGTGAGCTTGCCGCCGAAGGGAGCTTGGTCATCTTCGTTGGTGGAAACTCGTCGCGCTAGGGGAAAAGCCCCCTACCTGGCGCGCCAAATGTCGAAGTGTGCGATCGACACTTCCCCCGGGCCTGCACTGGGCAGCCCACGGAGGTTCTTTTTTCGGAGGGGCTAGTTCCTAGCGGAGAGCTTGCGCGGATGGACGAGTTAGTGAGAGCTTGACACAGGAAGTTTTACGTGGTTCAGGCCACCGGAGCGTAAAACCCTACGTCCACGGCGAGCTATGGAGCTCGCTGTATTGCTTGCTGCTCAGGGCCGGGGGCCTGAGCTTGGGGTGAGTTACAGCTTGAGAGTGTATGGCTAGCGTATGAGTTGCAGAATGCGAACCCCTGCTATCGACGCCTACCCGAGCCTTTTATAGTCCAAGGCTCGGGCGGCTTACAAGGGAAGCCAGGACCCGACAGGTGGTCCCGAGAAGATTGTCTATTATCTACCGTATCTGTAGTTATGCCGGTGGTTGCCTCCGGTCGAAGGCTTCTGAGTCTTCTTTTGCCGCCCTGCCCATGCCGTGCGCTAGTCGTAGTGGTTGATATCGGCGCAGGCGGCATGGGATGTCTTGTCGCGGCGTTTATTACCTGTCAGGTTCTGACACCGCGCGCTAGTCTGTGATGCGACTGGACGCAACGGCACCTGACAGGCGCGTGCTCCGCGTTTCTGCGTCTTGGGAAGACGCGGGCCTTGAATTCCTTGTACGGGCAAGGTGAGCGGCGCCTTTACGCCCGCTGCCTACCGCCCGGGGGCGGGCAGCACCGTTCCTCTAGCCACGCGGCAGGTCCGGAGCTCTTCTCTGAGGAGAGGGAGGTCCGGCCCCGCTGGACGCGTGGCGCCTTCGGACCTCTGTCCCGCGGAGTGGGAGGTCCGACTTCTGCATGCCACACGGCGGGCCCGGAGTTCACCTCTGAGGAGAGGGAGGTCCGGCCTCGCTGGACGCGTGGTGTCTTCGGACCTCTCTCCCGGGGAGGGGGAGGTCCGGCTTCTGTATGCCACATGGTGGGCCCGGAGCTCACCTCTAAGGAGAGGGAGGTCTGGCCTCGCTGGACGCGTGGCGTCTTCGGACCTCTCTCCCGCGGAGGGGGAGGTCCGGCTTCTGTATGCCACATGGTGGGCCCGTAGCTCACCTCTAAGGAGAGGGAGGTCTGGCCTCGCTGGACGCGTGGCGTCTTTCGGACCTCTCTCCCGCGGAGGGGGAGGTCCGGCTTCTGTATGCCACGTGGCGGGCCCGGAGCTCTCCTCTGAGGAGAGGGAGGTCCGGCCCCGCCAGACGCGTGGCGCCTTCGGAGCTCTCCCTGCGGAGAAGTGCGAGCATCTTAGGCATTTTACCCTGTGCGCCGGGGTACCCCATATCTCAGGTACCGACAGACACCAACGGAGACTGACCCAGGGGGCCATGGGGGCGGAGAACCGGAGCACCAAGCTCCGGTCTTCACCGAACCCCACTGGACACTCTTCTTCGACGGCTCCTCGCGAAAGCAGGGGGCCGGTGCCGGCGTACTGCTCCTCGTGCCATCAGGGGAACAGTTTGGGTATATGGTGCGTCTCAATTTCAAGGCAACCAACAACATGTCGGAGTATGAAGCACTCATGTTTGGCCTGCAGACAGCCCTGTCTTTAGGTGCTCGCCAGTTGTTGGCACAGGGCGACTCCCAGCTGGTCATCAAGAAAGTCAAGGGCGAATGCTCCTGCAATGACCCCCAGCTAGCTGCGTATCTGCTTCACGTGCAGATGTTGGAGAAAGAATTCCTCGCCTTGCACCTGCACCACGTACCACGCGGCGGTAATGCCGCAGCCGACAACCTTTCAACGAAGGCTTCCACCGGAGCCCCTGCGCCCGAAGGAGTCTTCGAGAGGACGTTGCTGCGGCCCACAGCCCGGCCCGCCGAGCAAGGCGAAGGGGGCTTGACCAGCACCTCGAAGCTGGCGGTCCCGGCGTCCCTAAAGCCGTGGGCGCCGCCAAGGATCGTAAGCGTCACTGGGGACTCCGTGCAACCCAGCGCTCAAGATCCAGAAGCTCAAGTCAGACCCGATGCATGGATCACGGAGATCCGGGACTACCTGAAGGACAATATCCTCCCAGATGAACATGCAACCGCTGAACGGATTGTGCGTATGGCTAAGAGGTACGCGCTGGTAGAGGGGGATCTCTACCGGCATGGCGCCAACCACATCCTATTGCGGTGTATAACCCAGGGGGAAGGCTGCGACTTGCTCGCTGAGATCCATGGAGGCGAATGTGGAAGTCGTTCTTCCTCACGCACGCTTGTCAGTAAAGCCTTTCGGCATGGCTTCTACTGGCCGACAGCACTCCAGGATGCCGTCAAGCTGGTCGAGAGCTGCAAGGCGTGCCAGTTCCACGCCAACCAGATCCATACACCGGCTCAGGCGGTACAGATGATCCCGCCCTCGTGGCCGTTTGCCGTGTGGGGGCTGGACATCCTGGGACTATTTCCCAGAACCGTCGGGGGGTTCCGGTACCTCTATGTCGCTATCGACAAGTTCACCAAGTGGCCGGAAGCTACACCAGTTGTCACCATCAATAAACAATCTGCAGTAAAATTCATCAGGTCTATTGTCTGCCGGTTCGGGGTCCCAAACAGGATCATCACCGACAATGGGACCCAGTTCACCAGCGCAGCATTCCAAGACTACTGCGAGGACCTTGGCATTCAGGTATGCTATGCCTCTGTCGCCCACCCGAGGAGCAATGGGCAAGTTGAGAGGGCCAATGCGGAGATTCTCCGGGGCCTCAAGACTCGCACCTTCGCCAGCCTGAAGAATCATGGTGCCAATTGGGTAGATGAACTTCCGAGCACACTATGGTCTAACCGGACATCCCAGAGACGGGCCACCGGGGAGACACCCTTCTTCATGGTGTACGGAGCTGAAGCTGTACTTCCCCCAGAAATCACCATGAAGTCTCACCGTGTCCGGGCTTACGACGAAGCCACGCAGGACAACCTCCGGCGTGGAGAAATCGACCTCGTCGACGAGGTCCGATTACATGTGGCACTCCGTAACGCGCGGTACAGACAGGCGCTTCGGCGCTACCACCAGAGGTCTGTGCGTGCCCGGGAGCTGCAGGAAGGTGACCTGGTGTTGCGGCGCATACTTTCTCGCGAAGGGGCCCACAAACTCTCCCCAGTTGGGAAGGCCCCTTCCGAGTCGCGAAAGTATGCCGCCCCGGGTGTGTGCGCCTTTCCACCGAGGATTGGGACCTGCTCCCGAACCCATGGAACATAGAACACCTCCGTAAGTTCTACCCCTAAGAGCAAAAATAGGACAGTACTTCCTTTTCGTAATGAACACCATAGAGTCCAGGAGCAGCGCTCGGAGCAGCTAAACCCCAGGGGACGGTCCAGGACTACGTTCAGCTTTGCCTGGTTCCTACTTCAAGCGCGTAGAGTCTTGCTTCCCCTCTTAATGGGGTGGGTCGTGGCCTCCATGTTTAGCCTGCCTTCCTCCTATGGAAGGTTGTACGAAAAGAAGTCTGCCCTACTTTGCTCTTTCCTTGTACTCATTTAAATTGTGAATTGAGTTTTTTTTATCACCCTTGCAGTACATGGTTGCCATGTGCTCAGCTCCCCCTCTCTACAAGTCCCCAAGAACCAAGCATGTGGTTAGGGCTGTAAGTCAAATAAGACTATGAGATAAGGGAGGGGGAGCCCCCAAGGAGAATTACGTTTCCTCTACCTGTGTGCAGGACTTCCAGGTTGCGGCAACGGGGACTGCATGAAGTAGGGGGAAAAGAGCTACCAACTACTTCGACCCAGGACTAGAGGGGGCGGGACCCGGGGGCCCCACGTGTCCAGCAGGCCCGGAACTCTCTCCTCCCTTGAGAAGGGCTCCGGGCTCGCCACGTGGCAGGCAGAAACCGGACCTCCCCCCGCGGTGGGAGAGCTCCGAAAGCCCTGCGTGTTCAACATGGCTGGGGCTCCCGTCTCCGCAGTAAAAGCAATCATCAAGTGAGCGCACGCTCTCACGACCCCGCGGCCGTTTGTGCTCCGGCAGCGGTCAATTCGGGACTTAGAGAAAGTGCGCGGATCGGAAGAGACGGAGGTCCCACCTCGGGCTCGCTATCTCCCCCGAGATGGGCCCGGGGGCCACTGTCGGTACCTGAGATATGGGGTACCCCCGCGCACAGGGTAAAATGCCTAAGGTACTCGCCCTTCTCCGTAGGGAGAGCTCCGAAGTCGCCACGCGTCCGGCGGGGCCGGACCTCCCTCTCCTCAGAGGAGAGCTCCGGGCCCACCACGTGGCATACAGAAGCCGGACCTCCCCCTCCGCGGGAGAGAGGTCCGATGACGCCACGCGTCCAGCGGGGCCGGACCTCCCTCTCCGCAGAGGAGAGCTCCGGGCCCGCCACGTGGCATACAGAAGCTGGACCTCCCCCTCCGCGGGGAGAGGTCCGGAGGCTCCACGTACCCCGCAGGCCGGACCCTTCTCGCCTCAGAGAAGGGCTCCGGACCCGCCACGTGGCCAGAAGAACGGTGCTGCCTGCCCCCGAGCGGTAGGCAGCGGGCGTAAAGGCGCCCCACACCTTGCCCGTACAAGGTATTCAAGGCCCGCGTTTTCCTAAGACGCGGAAACGCGGAGCACGCGTCTGTCAGGTGCCGTTGCGCCCAGTCGCATCACAGACTGGCGCGTGGTGTCAGAACCTGCCAGCTAATAAACGCCACGACAAGACATCCCATGCCGTCTGCGCCGTCATCAACCACTACGACTGGCATGCGGCATGGGCAGGGCAGCAAGATGAAGACTCAGAAGCCTTCGGCCAGAGACAACCACCGGCATAACTGCATATACGGTAGATAATAGACAATCTTCCTGGGACCACCTGTCGGGTCCCGACTACCCTTGTAAGCCGCCCGAGTCTTGGACTATAAAAGGATCGGGTAGGCGTCGATAGCAAGGGTTCGCATTTTGCAACTCATACGCTAGCCATACACTCTCAAGCTGTAACTCACCCCCAAGCTCAGGCCCCCGGCCCTGAGCAGCAAGCAATACAGCGAGCTCCATAGCTCGCCGTGGACGTAGGGTTTTACGCTCCGGCGGCCTGAACCACGTAAAACTCGCCGTGTCAAGCTCTCACTAACTCGTCCATCTGCGCAAGCTCTCCGCTAGGAACTAGCCCCTCCGAAAAAAGAACCTCCGCGGGCTGCCCAGTGCAGGCCCGGGGGAAGTGTCGACCGAACACTTCGACAATAGCGAATGTCGACTATGGACGAGCGCAGGAGAGGGGGAGCTAGATGTATGATGAACATACAGAGATAGTGCGATCATAAAAATTAATGCATAATTTAAATGAGCGCATGAGAGAGAGCTAAGTAGAACGGGGCTCTGTATTCGTACCCTTAGGTGGAATTCTGGCTGTACAGGGAGGCAATGTTCCGCCTTGTCTTCAAGGGAAGCAAGACTCTACGCGCTTAGGGTCGGAACCAGGCTAAACTGGACGTAGTCCTGTACCGTCCCTTGAGACTTAGCTGCCCCAAGCGCTGTTCCTAAATTCTATGGGATCTATTACAGAAGGGAATAACCCTGTTCTACTAATGCTCAGGAAGTAGGACTTACAGTGTTGCTCCATGGCAAGGATTTTTGGGAACGGATCCCACTCTCGGTTGGAAGGCATGTGTACTTGGGGCGGCAGCTTTCATGATTCGGAAGGGACCTTCCCGGCTGGGATAGAGCGTGCCGCTTCACCAAGTTGACCTCCTGCAGGCCCCCGACACGTTTGGTTCTTTGGCGGTAGTGCTTATAGCGTTAGCCGAGACCGTGCGTTGCGGGGTGTTCCCTGCAGCCAAGTCTTGTCGACGAGGTTGTTATCTTCGCGCTGGATCAGGTCCTGCACGGCTTCTCCTGGGGGCCCCCGGGGAGTTCTCCCCTTCTGACTAAGGCCTTCAGGGGGTAGGTAGGCCCGGGCTCGTCTTGGATGACCTAAGGCGTCTTCCCCTTCTGGCAAGGCCTTCAAGGGGTTGACAGACCTTAGGCGGCCCCCGAGAGGTATGTTCGAGGCACGGAGGCGCGCCGCAGTTGGCTAATGCCCTGGCCTGTCACCGTCGGAACTGGAATCCTCACCGTCATGCACTGTCTTTATGACACGCTGAGGCTCCTGGTACCCCACCTGGTGGGCAGCAGTCACTGGGGCATCGACCTTCTGTTTGCCATCCCTCTGAGGGTAGGGCGGTGCTTCAGCCCTCTGCTGTCTTCCTTTGCGGAAGCGCTCTGCGAGCCTCTGGATCTCCCAGCACTCGGCAGCAGTATGGTTGCAGGTGCCATGCACGGGGCATAGCCCGCCTTGGCCACTGTCTGGGGCCGGTGATTGCCACTGCCTTTTGTCGTGGCGTGGCCCCGAGCTCCACTGGTCGTCGTAGCTGCGGCGACGGGGGCCGTGAATGGTGACTTCATCTTGCCACCCCCCCCGGTTCTTGGTCTTCTTGCCACCCCCATAGGCAGCAGCACCAGACCCGGGCTGTCCTCCTGACTCGGAGGTCGGCAGAGCGTGCCAGTTCCGCCCTTCAGCCGCTCTGGCGCACTTGTCCGCCAGGCTGAAGAGCTCCGAGACGTCGCGGACCTCTCTGGTCGTGCGCTTCTCAAGCATTTTCTCGTCCCGGACACCCTGTCGGAACGCCACCACCACAGAGGCACTTTGGATATGCGGGATGGTGTTGCGTACCTGAGAGAACCGATGGATGAAAGAACGCAGCGACTCCCCAGGTTGTTGCTTGACGGCGTGGAGGTCAAGCTCCGTGCCGGGGCGGGTGTAGGAGATGCCGAAGTTGGCGACAAACTGCCGGCAGAGCTCTCCCCAGGAGGTTATGGACCCCTGAGGTAGATTCATGAGCCAAGACCGAGCTGGGCCGGTCAAGGCGACGGGGAAGTAGTTGGCCATGACAGCCTCGTCCCCTCCTGCGGCAAGTACGGCGGTGGAGTAGATCTGGAGGAACTCCGCTGGGTTGACGCTGCCGTCGTACTTCTCGGGCAGGTGCAGGTGAAACTTGCGTGGCCACCTTGCGAAGCGAAGGTGGGGTGCAAGGGCCGCACATCCTGCACCTGCTGCTGCAGGTACTGGCGCTGCGAACGCTTGGTTCGCACTTGGCACTGTGTATCCCGGCATGGGCAAGGCTGCACCATAGACCGAGGCCGCTGCTTGCGGCGCATACAGTTGTGGCATATGCTGTGCAGCATATGCCTGAGGCAGGGCTCGCGTGGCGAAGGCCTGCCCTTCTGGTTGTGTCGAGGCCGACGACATGCTGTCGCCTGCCTCATGGTTGCGACGCCTTTCTCGGCGTCGCTCGAGGTACACCCGGGCGTCTTGGCCCAAGTGGCACCGTTCCAGTTCCCTTCGCAGGTCCGTCGACAGGAGCCTGGAGGAGCTGCAATCCGCCGTTAGCCCGTCAACCGTGGGTGTGCGCGTCAGCGACACAGCCGGTTGCCCTGGGCGCCGTCCTCGCCGAAACCGAGGGTTCGCGGCGGCGACGACGAGGCGGTCCACCTCGCGGACCCATTGCTGGGTCACTGAATGGGGTGCATCCCCCACAGGTGGGCTGCGCAGCAGCGCTCTTGCTGCAGCTAACGCACCTCCATGGTGTACGCTCAGCGCTGCAGAACATCTCACACTGGTGGGGGCCTGCATAGCCGGTGTCGGCGTTGTCGGAGTCGGCTGCTGGCTACCAGCTTGTGCTGACACACTCCGTCCTGAGTGTGTCGACCTGTACTCCCCAGTGGTCACGGTTCGCCGTGAACGCGGACGGGCAGAGTTTGCCGCTGAAGGAAGCTTGGTCATCTTCGTCGGCGGAAACTCATCGCGCTAGGGGAAAAGCACCCTACCTGGGGCGCCAAATGTCGAAGTGTTCGGTCGACACTTCCCCCGGGCCTGCACTGGGCAGCCCGTGGAGGTTCTTTTTTCGGTGGGGCTAGTTCCTAGCGGAGAGCTTGCGCAGATGGAACGAGTTGGTAAGAGCTTGACACAGCGAGTTTTACGTGGTTCAGGTCGCCGGAGCGTAAAACCCTACGTCCACGGCGAGCTATGGAGCTCGCTGTATTGCTTGCTGCTCAGGGCCGGAGGCCTGAGCTTGGGGGTGAGTTACACTTGAGAGTGTATGGCTAGCGTATGAGTTGCAAAGTGCGAACCCTTGCTATCGACGCCTACCCGAGCCTTTTATAGTCCAAGACTCGGGCGGCTTACAAGGGGAGCCGGGACCGGACAGGTGGTCCCGGGAAGATTGTCTATTATCTACCGTATCTGCAGTTATGCCGGTAGTTGTCTCTGGCCGAAGGCTTCTGAGTCTTCATCTTGCCGCCCTGCCCATGCCGCATGCCAGTCGTAGCGGTTGATGACGGCGCAGGCGGCTTGGGTTGTCTTGTCGTGATGTTTATTGGCTGACAGGTTCTGACACCGCGCGCTAGTGTGTGATGCGACTGGGCGCAACGGCACCTGACAGAAGCGTGCTCCGCGTCTCCGCGTCTTGGGAAGACACGGGCCTTGAATACCCTGTACGGGCAAGGTATGGGGCGTATTTACGCCCGCTGCCTACCGCTCGGGGCAGGCAGCGTCGTTCTGCTGCCACGTGGCGGGCCCGGAGCCCTTCTCAGAGGAGAGGAGGGTCAGTCCCGCGGGGCACGTGGAGCCTCCGGACCTCTCCCCGCAGAGGGGGAGGCTCGGCTTCTGTTGGTCACGTGGTGGGCCCGGAGCTCTCCTCTGAGGAGTGGGAGGTCCGGCCCCGCTGGACACGCGGCGCCTTCGGACCTCTCTCCCGCGGAGGGGGAGGTCCGGCTTCTGTATGCCACGTGGCGGGCCCGGAGCTCTCCTCTGAGGAGAGGGAGGTCCGGCCCCGCCGGACGCGTGGCGCCTTCGGAGCTCTCCCTGCGGAGAAGGGCGAGTTCCTTAGGCATTTTACCCTGTGCGTGGGGGTACCCCATATCTCAGGTACCGACAATGTTGCTGCGGCCTACAGCCCGGCCCGCCGAGCCGGGCGAAGGGGGCTTGACAAGCACCTCGAAGCTGGCGGTCCCGGCGGCCCTACAGCCATGGATGCCGCCAAGGATCGTAAGCGTCACTGGGGACTCCGTGCAACCCAGCGCTCAAGATCCAGAAGCTCAAGTCAGACCCGATGCATGGATCACGGAGATCCGGGACTACTTGAAGGACAATATCCTCCCTGATGAACATGCAACCGCTGAACGGATTGTGCGTATGGCTAAGAGATACGCGCTGGTAGAGGGGGATCTCTACCGGCGTGGCACCAACCACATCCTATTGCGGTGCATAACCCAGGGGGGAAGGCTGCGACTTGCTCGCTGAGATCCATGGAGGCGAATGTGGAAGTCACTCTTCCTCACGCACGCTTGTCGGTAAAGCCTTCCGGCATGGCTTCTACTGGTCGACAGCACTCCAGGATGCCGTCAAGCTGGTCGAGAGCTGCAAGGCGTGCCAGTTCCACGCCAAGCAGATCCATACACCGGCTCAGGCGGTACAGATGATCCCGCCCTCGAGGCCATTTGCCATATGGGGGCTGGACATCTTGGGACCATTTCCCAGAACCGTCGGGGGATTCCGGTACCTCTATGTCGCCATCGACAAGTTCACCAAGTGGCCGGAAGCTACACCAGTTGTCACCATCAACAAACAATCTGCAGTAAAGTTCATCAAGTCTATTGTCTGCCGGTTCGGGGTCCCGAACAGAATCATCACCGACAACGGGACCCAGTTCACCAGCGCAGCATTCCAAGACTACTGCGAGGACCTTGGTATTCAGGTGTGCTATGCCTCTGTCGCCCACCCAAGGAGCAATGGGCAAGTTGAGAGGGCCAACGCGGAGATTCTCCGGGGCCTTAAGACTCGCACCTTCGCCAGCCTGAAGAAACATGGTTCCAATTGGGTAGATGAGCTTCCGAGCACACTATGGGCTAACCGGACATCCCACAGCCAGGCCACCGGGGAGACACCCTTCTTCATGGTGTATGGGGCCGAAGCTGTACTTCCCCCAGAAATCACCATGAAGTCTCACCGTGTCCGGGCTTACGACGAAGCTGCGCAGGACAACCTCCGGCGTGGAGAAATCGACCTCGTCGACGAGGTCCGATTACATGCAGCACTCCATAACGCGTGGTACAGACAAGCGCTTCGGCACTACCACCAGAGATCTGTGCGTGCCCGGGAGCTGCAGGAAGGTGACCTGGTGTTGCGGCGCATACATTCTCGGGAAGGGGCCCACAAACTCTCCCTAGTTGGGAAGGCCCCTTCCGAGTCACGAAAGTATGCCGCCCCGGGTGTGTGCGCCTTTCCACCGTGGATGGGGACCTGCTCCCAAACCCTTGGAACATAGAACACCTCCGTAAGTTCTACCCCTAGAGCAAAAATAGGACAGTGCTTTCTTTTCGTAATAAACTCCATAGAGTCCAGGAGCAGCGCTCGGAGCAGCTAAGCCCCAGGGGAGGGTACAGGACTACGTTCAGCTTTGCCTGGTTCCGACTCCAAGCGCGTAGAGTCTTGCTTCCCCTCTTAATGGGGCGGGTCGTGGCCTCCATGTTTAGCCTGCCTTCCTCCTGTGGAAAGTTGTACGAAAAGAAACCTGCTCTACTTTGCTCTTTCCTCGTACTCATTTAAATTGTGTATTAAGTTTTTTATAACCACCCTTGCAGTGCATGGTTGCCATGTGCTCAGCTCCCCCTCCCTACAGTCCCCAAGCACCAAGCATATGGTTAGGGGCTATAAGTCAAATAAGACTATGAGATAAGGGAGGGGGGCCCCCAAGGAGAATTACGTTTCCTCTACCTGTGTGCAGGACCTCCAGGTTATGGCAACAGAGACTACATAAAGCGGGGGGAAAGGAGCTATCAACAGTACCGGCCCAGGACTGGAAGGACCGGGCCCCGCCTCTTCAGCAGGGGTGAGGCCCGAAGGCCCCACGCGTCCAGCAGGTCCGGAGCTCCCGCCTCCCATGAGGGGGGCTCCGGGCTCGCCACGTGACAGGCGGAAACAGGACCTCCCCCCCCCCCCCATTGGGAGGGCTCCGAAAGCCCTACGCGTCCAGCATGGCCGGAGCTCCCGCCTCCTAAGGAGGGGCTCCGAACCCGCCATGTGGCAGGCAGCTTTGGAGCTCCCCATAGGGCGAGATCCGGAGACCCCCGGGGGCCCCTAACACGGTTAGGACCCGAGGAAGGTGTCTGTGCAGAGCTCCGAGATTGGAGAAGGCCTCTGAGTACCTTGCGGAGCTAAGGACTCAGTCAGGCAAAGCCAAGAAGGAGAGAAAAGACATCACAGACACAAAAATATCTAAAAGAGTCAAACTAAGCGAGGCTCCAAGCTGGACTACAGACTCGATAAAAAGAAAGAAACAAGCCCCAAGGGTCTCCTGACACGACCAGAATCTAGAAGTTGCAAGAACGGCCGCATCACCAGGCTTCAGCCCTGGCGGCACTCTCCCGCTCCATGACCCGAGCGCAGGAATCGCCTCCCTCATCAACGGCGCAAAAGCCGGTGTCACCAAGGGAGCTCCTGAGGCCCCCTCCGCAGTATTCAGCGGTCTTCCTGGAGACTCAGCCGTCTGGGATCCTCCATGGTGCATCGGCGGTTTCCTTCTCCTGAAGTTCTCTCATCACCGGCGCAAAAGCCAGTGTCATCAAGGGTGCTCCAGGAGCCTCCTTCCCTCATCACCTGCACAAAAGCCGGTGTCATCAAGGGTGCTCCTGAGGCCCCCCTCCGCAGCTTCAGCGGTCTTTTCGGAGACTCTGCCGCCTGGGATTCTCCTCGGTGCTTCAGCGGTTTCTTTGAAGACTCCATCACCTGAGAAGGGACGTGTCGGTACCTGAGATATGGGGTACCCCCGCGCACAGGGAAAAATGCCTAAGGAACTCTCCCTTCTCCGCAGGGAGAGCTCCGAAGGCGCCACGCGTCCGGCGGGGCCGGACCTCCTTCTCCTCAGAGGAGAGCTCCGGACACGCCACGTGGCATACAGAAGCCGGACCTCCCCCTCCGCGGGAGAGAGGTCCGAAGGCGCCACGCGTCCAGCGGGGCCGGACCTCCCTCTCCTCAGAGGAGAGCTCCGGGCCCGCCACGTGGCCGACAGAAGCCGAGCCTCCCCCTCCACGGGGAGAGGTCCGGAGGCTCCACGTGCCCCGCAGGCCGTACTCTCCTCTCCCCTGAAAAGGGCTCCGGGTCCGCCACGTGGCCAGGAGAACAGTGCTGCCTGCCCCCGATAGATAGGCAGCGGGCGTAAAGACGCCCCATACCTTGCCCGTACAAGGTATTCAAGGCCCGCGTCTTCCCAAGACGCGGAAACGCGGACCATGCCTCTGTCAGGTGCCGTTGCGCCCAGTCGCATCATAGACTGGCGCGCGGTGTCAGAACCTGCCAGCTAATAAACACCGCGACAAGACATCCCATGCCGCCTGCGCCGTTGTCGGTACCCTCGATATGGGGTACCCCCGCGCATAGGGGAAAATGCCTAAGGATCTCGCCCTTCTCCGCAGGGAGAGCTCCGAAGGCGCCACGCGTCCGGCGGGGCCGGACCTCCCTCTCCTCAGAGGAGAGCTCCGGGCCCGCCATGTGGCATACAGAAGCCGGACCTCCCCCTCCGCAGGAGAGAGGTCCGAAGGCGCCACGCGTCCAGCAGTGCCGGACCTCCCTCTCCTCAGAGGAGAGCTCCGGGCCTGCCACGTGGCCGACAGAAGCCAAGCCTCCCCCTCCGCGGGGAGAGGTCCGGAGGCTCCACGTGCCCCGCGGACCGGGCCCTCCTCTCCTCTGAGAAGGGCTCCGGGCCCGCCACGTGTCAGCAGAACGGCGCTGCCTGCCCCCGAGAGATAGGCAGTGGGCGTAAAGACGCCCCATACCTTGCCCGTACAAGGTATTCAAGGCCTGCGTCTTCCCAAGACACGGAGACGCGGAGCACGCCTCTGTCAGGTGCCGTTGCGCCCAGTCGCATCACAGACTGGCGCGCGGTGTCACAACCTGCCAGCCAATAAACACCGAGACAAGACATCCCATGCCGCCTGCGCCGTCATCAACCACTACGACTAGCATGCGGCATGGGCAGGGCGGCAAGATGAAGACTCCGAAGCCTTCGACCAGAGACAACTACCGACATAACTGCAGATACGGTAGATAATAGACAATCTTCCCGGGACCACCTGTCGGGTCCCGGCTCCCCTTGTAAGCCGCCCGAGTCTTGGACTATAAAAGGCTCGGGTAGGCGACGATAGCAAGGGTTTGCACTTTGCAACTCATACGCTAGCCATACACTCTCAAGCTGTAACTCACCCCCGAGCTCAGGCCTCCGGTCCTGAGCAGCAAGCAATACAGCGAGCTCCATAGCTCGCCGTGGACGTAGGGTTTTACGCTCCGGCGGCCTGAACCACGTAAAACTAGCCGTGTCAAGCTCTTACTAACTCGTCCATCTGCGCAAGCTCTCCGCTAGAGACTAGCCCCACCGAAAAAAGAACCTCCGCGGGCTGCCCAGTGCAGGCACGGGGGAAGTGTCGACTGAACACTTCGACATTTGGCGCGTCAGGTAGGGGGCTTTTCCCCTTGCGCGACGAGTTTCCGCCGACGAAGATGACCAAGCTTCCTTCAGCGGCAAACTCTCCCCCCCTGCGTCCGCGGCAAACCGTGACCAGGGGAGAGTACATGATGACACACTCAGGACGGAGTGTGTCAGGGCAAGCTGGGAGCCAGCAACCGGCTCTGGCAGCGCCGACCCCGGCAATGCAGGCTCCAACCAGCGTCAGGCCTTCAGTAGCGCCGGGCGTACCCGGTGGAGGTGCGCTAGCAGCAGCAAGGGCGCTACTGTACAATACGCCTGCTGGGGACGCGCCACAGGCAGCGACCCAGCAGTGGATTCGCGAGGTAGACCGTCTTGTCGTCGCCGCCGCAAACCATTGACTTCGGCGGGGACGACGCTCCGTCCAACCGGCTGTGTCACTGACGCGCACGCCAACGGTTGACGGGCAGACGGCGGGTTCCAGCTCCACCAAACTTCCGTCGACGGACCTGAGGACAGAGCTGGAACGGTGCCACTTGGGCCAAGATGCCCGAGTGTTCCTCGAGCGACGTCGAGAAAGGCGTCGCACTCAATAGCCTGGCGACAACATGACGTCGGCCTCGACCCAGCCTAGAGGGCAGACCTTCGCTACGCGAGCTCTGCCCCAGGCGTACGCGGCACAGTATAAGCCACAACCATGTGCTCTGCAAGCGGCGTCCCCGGCCTATGGCGCAACCTTGCCCATACCGGGGTACACTGTGCCAGGCGCAACCAAGCGTTCGCGGCACCAGTACCTGCACTGGGAGCCAGCAACCGGCTCTGGCAGCGCCGACCCCGGCAATGCAGGCTCCAACCAGCGTCAGGTCTTCAGTAGTGCTGGGCGTACCCGGCGGGGGTGCGCTAGCCGCAGCACGAGCGCTACTGCACAATCCGCCTGCTGGGGACGTGCCTCAGGCAGCGACCCAGCAGTGGATTCACAAGGTAGACCGTCTTGTCGTCACCGCAGCAAACCCTTGACTTCGGCGGGGACGACGCTCCGGCCAACCGGCTGTGTCGCTGATGCGCACGCCAATGGTTGGCGTGCAGACGGCGGACTCCAGCTCCACCAGGCTTCCGTCGACGGAGCTGAGGGCAGAGCCGGAGCGATGCCACTTGGGCCAAGATGCCCGAGTGTTCTTCGAGCGGCGACGAGAAAGGCGTCACAACCAAGAGGCTGGCGTCAGCATGACGTCGGCCTCGACCCAGCCTGAAGAGCAGATCTTCGCCATGCGAGCTCTGCCCCAGGCATACGCCGCGCAGCATATGCCACAACCATATGCCCCGCAAACGGCGTCCCCGGTCTAGGGAGCAGCCTTGCCCATACCGGGGTACACTGTGCCAGCGGCGAACCAAGCGTTCGCGGAACCAATACCTGCACTGGGAGCCAGCAGCTGGCTCTGGCAGCGCCGACCCCGGCAATGCAGGCTCCAACAAGCGTCAGGTCTTCAGTAGCGCTGGGCGTACCCGGCGGGGGTGCGCTATCCGCAGCAAGAGTGCTACTGCACAATCCACCTGCTGGGGACGCGCCTCAGGCAGCGACCCAGCAGTGGATTCGCAAGGTAGACCGTCTTGTCGTCGCCGCCGCAAACCCTTGACTTCGGCGGGGACGACGCCCCGGCCAACCGGCTGTGTCGCTGACGCGCACGCCGACGGTTGACGGACAGACGGCGGATTCCAGCTCCCCCAGGCTTCCGTCGACGGACCTGAGGACTGAGCTGGAACGGTGCCACCTGGGCAGGGACGCCCGAGTGTTCCTCGAGCGTCAACGAGAAAGGTGTCGCAGCCAAGAGGTTGGCGTCAGCATGACGACTGCCTCAACCCTGCCTGAGGCGCAGACTTTCGCCACGCGAACTCTGCCCCAGACATACGCCACGCAGCATATGCCACAGCCATATGTCCTGCAAACGGCGCCCCCGGTCTATGGCGCAACCTTGCCCATACCGGGGTACACTGTGCCAGCGGCGAACCAGGCGTTCGCGGCACCAACGCCTGCAGCAACAAGGGGCAGGATGTACGGCCCTGGAGCCCCACCTCCGCTTCACGAGGTGGCCGCGCAAGTTTCGGCCGCACCTGCCCGAGAAGTACGACGGCAGCGTCAACCCGGCGGGGTTCCTCCAGATCTACTCCACCGCTGTACTTGCCGCAGGAGGGGATGAGGCCGTCATGGCCAAACTACTTCCCCGTCGCCTTGACCGTCCCAGCCCGGTCTTGGCTAATGAACCTCCCTCGGGGTTCCATAACTTCCTGGGGAGAGCTCTGCCGGCAGTTCATCGCCAACTTCGGCAGCTCCTACACCCGTCCCGGCACGGAGCTTGACCTCCAAGCCATCAAGCAACAACCTGGGGAGTCGCTGCGCTCCTTCACCCAGCGGTTCTCCCAGGTACGCAACACCATTCCACATATTCAAAGTGCTTCTGTGATGGCGGCACTTCGACAGTGTCCAGGACAAGAAGATGCTTGAGAGGCTTGCAACCAGAGAGGTATGCGATGCCTCCGAGCCCTTCAGCCTGGCGGACAAGTGCGCCAGAGCAGCCAGAGGGCGGAGCTGGCACTCACTGCCAGCTTCCGAAGCCGGAAGACAGCCCGAAGACGGCGGAGTTCAAGCTGAGCTCCCGACCACGTCAGACAGCCAAGAGCCAAGCACTGGCTGACTTCGTGGCTGAGTGGACGCCAACGAAGGCTGACCCAGGGGGCCGCAAAGACGGTGAACCAAAGTACCGAGCTCCGGTCTTCACCGGGCCTCACTGGACGCTCTTCTTCGACGGCTCCTCGTGAAAGCAGGGGGCCGGTGCCGGCGTACTGCTTCTCATGCCATCGGGGGAGCAGTCTGGGTACATGGTGCGTCTCAATTCCAAGGCAAGCAACAACTTGGCAGAGTATGAAGCACTCATCTTTGGCCTAAAAGACAGTCCTGTCTCTAGGCGCTCGCCAGTTGTTGGCGCAGGGCGACTCCCAGCTAGTTATCAAGCAAGTTAAGGGTGAATGCCCCTGCAATGACCCACAGCTAGCTGCTTATCTGCTTCACGTGCGGATGTTGGAGAAAGAATTCCTCGCCTTGGACCTGCGCCATGTACCGCGCGCTTGCACGGCCGCAGCTGACGACCTCTCAACGAAAGCCTCCATCGGAGCCCCTGCGCATGAAGGAGTCTTCGAGAGGACGTTGCTGCGGTCCACAGCCCGGCCCGCCGAGCCGGGCGAAGGGGGCTGAACCAGTGCCTCGAAGCTAGGCAGTCCCGGCGGCCCTGGATGCCGCCAAAGGATCGTAAGAGTCACTGGGGACTCCGTGCAACCAGCGCTCAAGATCCAGAAGCTCAAGTAGTCCCGATGCATGGACCACGGAGGTCCGGGACTCCTTGAAGGACATCCTTCCTGATGAACGTGCATCCGCTGAACGGGTGGTGCGGATGGCTAAGTGCTACGCGCTGGTATCTTTACTGGCGTGGCGCCACGACATCCTATTGCGGTGCATAACCCAGGAGGAAGGCTGCGATTAGCTTGCAGTAGTCCAAGGAGGCGAGTGCTGGGAACGCTCATCGTCCCGCACGTTGGTCAGTTAAGCCACCCGGCATGGCTCCTACTGACCGAGAGCCACCTGGACGCCGTCAAACCGGTTAGGGATGCAATGCGTGCCAGGTCCACGCCAAGCAGACCCCCACAACCGGTGCAGACGCGCACCCAGAGCCTTCGGGGGATACCGGCTCCTCCATGTCGAGGGCCAGCCGGACTTCCCAGGGCCGGGTCACGGGAACTACCCTTCCACATGGTATGCGGGGCCGAAGCCATGCTTCCCCCTGAGATCGCCATGGGGGTCCCCCCGTGTCCCGGCGTACGACGAAGCCACGCATGACCCGCTCTGCGTGAAGACAGGCGCTCCGACGCTACCCCAGTAAGTTCACCATGCTTACTTAGGTGTTCATTTAAATTACGCATTAATTTATATGAACACCTCCCCACGCTCTAGAAAGTGTACGTCCATGGTACACTTGGTTCCTCTTTCCTGCTCTCATGCATAGTCGATATTTGCCGTCCTGCCGAAAACGGTAGTGCTTGGGGTACCTGCCAAAGGCTCGGTGGCCTTTTGGATCTCCCCCTGTGAGGGTACTGTACCGCCAGTTGGTCTCCTCCGAGAAAATACCTACGCTAGACCGGGGGGTCAGGAGCCTTGCTTTGCCCGGTCTGGCACCCAAAGCATGCGCACTCTGCCCCCCAGCGCTACGGTCTGAGTACCAGGGGGGCGGACGGTTACACTCTGACTGGGGCTGGGGCCAGACCTCCGGGACCAAGTGCATTGGATTACCCGAGCCCCGTATTCCGGCCTGGGACAGTAAGCCAAATGAGACTAAGGGACAGGAAAGGTGGACCGCTGAGCAGTGCCGGACTTCGCCCCCACAGCTGGGCCGAGCTCTGATGCCAGCATTCGCCCTCCTTTCAGAGGCGAGCGCTGATGCCGGGCCTCACGCCCTTACCTGGCCTTAGTTCCGATGACTTTCGGACTCCGCCTCCACAGCCAGGCAGAGCTCCGAGGCCAACCCTTGCCCTCCTTTCTGAGGTGAGCGCTGATGCCGGACCTCACACCCTTCACTGGCACGAGCTCCGATGACTTCCGGACCTCCGCCCCCGCAGCTGGGCCGAGCTCCGAGGTCAGCCCTCGCCCTCCATTCAGAGGCGAGCCCTGATGCCGGACCTCACGCCCTTCGTGGACCTGTGCTCCGATGACTTCCGGACCTCCGCCCCCACAGCCGGGCCGAGCTTCGATGCCAGGCTTCACCCTCTCCTAAGAGGCTGAACTCCGAAGCCGTCAAGACCCTGCCAGCCCAGGGAGTACTCAAGACAAGAAAGTGCGCGGGTAGGAGAAGGCCTCACCTCGGGCTCGTTACCTCCCCCGAGGTGAGCCTGGGGGCCACTGTAGGTACCCGCGATATGGGGTACCCCCGCGCACAGGGGAAAATGCCTAAGGGTCTCGCCCTTCTCCGCAGGGAAAGCTCCGAAGGCGCCACGTGTCCAGTGGGGCCAGACCTCCCTCCCCTCAGAGGAGAGCTCCGGGCTCGCCACGTGCCCTACAGCAGCCAGACCTCCCCCCTCCGTGGGGAGAGCTCCGAAGGTGCCACATGTCCCGCGGGGCCGGACCTCCCCCTCCTTAGAGGAGAGCTCCAGACCCGCCACGTGGCCGACAGAAGCCGGACCTCCCCCTCCGCGGGGGAGAGGTCCGAAGGCTCCACGTGTCCTGCGGCGCCGGACCTCCCCCTCCTCATAGGAGAGCTCCGGGCCCGCCACGTGTCCAGCAGAACAGCGCTGCCTGCCCCCGAGCGGTAGGCAGCGGGCGTAAAGACGCCCCATACCTTGCCCGTACAAGGTATTCAAGGCCCGCGCCTTTCCAAGACGCGGAGCACACCTCTGTCAGGTGCCGTTGCGCCCAGTCGCATCACAGACTGGCGTGCGGTGTCAGGGCCTGCCAGCCAATAAACACAGCGACAAGACATCCCATGCCGCCCCCGCCGTCATCAACCACTACGACTAGCATGCGGCATGGGCAGGGTGGCAAGATGAAGACTCAGAAGCCTTCGACCAGAGACAACTACCGGCATAACTGCAGATACGGTAGATAATAGACAATCTTCCCGGGGCCACCTGTTGGGTCCCGGCTCCCCTTGTAAGCCGCCCGAGTCTTGGACTATAAAAGGCTCGGTTAGGCGACGATAGGAAGGGTTCGCACTCTGCAACTCATACGCTACCCATACACTCCCAAGCTGTAACTCACCCCCAAGCTCAGGACCCCGGCCCTGAGCAGCAAGCAATACAGCGAGCTCCATAGCTCGCCGTGGACGTAGGGTTTTACGCTCCGGCGGCCTGAACCATGTAAAACTCTCTGTGTCAAGCTCTTACTAACTCGTCCATCCGCGCGAGCTCTCCGCTTGGGACTAGCCCCACCAAAAAAAGAACCTCCGCGGTCTGCCCAGTGCAGACCCGGGGGAAGTGTCGACCGAATACTTCGACATTTGGCGCGCTAGGTAGGGGGCTTTTCTCCTAGCGCGACGAGTTTCCGCCGACGATGATGACCAAGCTTCCTTCAGCGGCAAACTCTCCCTCTCCGCGTTCACGGCGAACCGTGACCAGTGGGGAGTACATGTCGACACACTCAGGACAGAGTGTGTCGGCACAAGCTGGTAGTCAGCAGCCGACTCCGGCAACACCGACTCCGGCAATGCAGGCTCAGACCAGTGTGAGATCCTCTGCAGCGCTGACCGTACACCATGGGGGTGCGCTAGCTGCAGCAAGAGCACTGCTGCGCAACCCACCTGCTGGGGATGCGCCCCATTCAGCGACCCAACAGTGGGTCCGCGAAGTGGACCGCCTCGTCGTAGCCACCGCGAACCCTCGGTTTCGGCGACGGCGACGCCCCGGTCAACCGGCTGTGTCGCTGACGCGCACGCCAACGGTTGACGGGCAAACGGCGGATTCCAGCTCCTCCAGGCTCCCGTCGACGGACCTGAGAAGGGAGCTGGAACGGTGCCACTTGGGCCAGGATGCCCGAGTGTACGTCGAGCGACACCGAGAAAGGCGCCGCAACCATGAGGCTGGCGACAGCATGACGTCGGCCTCAACACAGCCTGGAGGGCAGATCTTCGCCACGCGAGCCCTGCCTCAGGCATACGCCGCACAGCATATGCCACAACCATGTGCGCCGCAAGCAGCGCCCCCGGTCTATGGTGCAGCCTTGCCCATGCCGGGATACACGGTGCCAAGTGCGAACCAAGCGTTCGCACTGCCAATACCTGCGGCAGCAGGAGCAGGATGTGCAGCTCTTGCACCCCACCTTCGCTTCACGAGGTGGCCACGCAAGTTTCGCCCTCACCTGCCTGAGAAGTACGACGGTAGCGTCAACCCGGCGGAGTTCCTCCAGATCTACTCCACCGCCGTACTTGCCGCAGAAGGGGATGAGGCTGTCATGGCCAACTACTTCCCCGTCGCCTTGACCGGCCCAGCTCGGTCTTAGCTCATGAATCTACCTCAGGGGTCCATAACTTCCTGGGGAGAGTTCTGCCGGCAGTTCGTCGCCAACTTCGGCAGCTCCTACACCCGTCCCGGCACGGAGCTTGACCTCCACGCCGTCAAGCAACAGCCTGGGGAGTCGCTGCGCTCTTTCATCCAGCGGTTCTCCCAGGTACGCAACACCATCCCGCATATTCAAAGTGCTTCTGTGGTGGTGGCGTTCCGTCAGGGTGTCCGGGACGAGAAAATGCTTGAGAAGCTCGCGACCAGAGAGGTCCGTGACGTCTCTGAGCTCTTCAGCCTGGCGGACAAATGCGCCAGAGCAGCTGAAGGGCGGAACTGGCACGCTCTGCCGACCTCCGAGTCAGGAGGACAGCCCGGGTCCGGCGCTGCTGCCTATGGGGGTGGCAAGAAGGCCAAGAACCGGGGGAGTGGCAAGATGAAGTCACCGTTCACGGCCCCCGTCGCCGCAGCTGCGACGACTAGTGGAGCTCGGGGGCCACGCCCCGACAAAAGGCAGCGGCAATCACCGGCCCCAGACAGTGACCAGGGCGGGCTATGCCCCGTGCATGGCACCGGCAACCATACTGCTGCCGAGTGCTGGGATATCCAGAGGCTCGCAGAGCGCTTCCGCAAAGGAAGACAGCAAAGGGCTGAAGCACCATCCTACCCTCAGAGGATGGCAAACAGAAGGTCGATGCCCCAGTCACCGCTGCCCATCAGGTGGGGTTCCAGGAGCCTCAGCGTGTCATAAAGACAGTGCATAACGGTGAGGACTCCAGTTCTGACGGTGACGGGCTAGGGCGTTAGCCAACTGCGGCGCGCCTCCGTGCCTCGAACATACCTCTCGGGGGCCGCCCAAGGTCTGTCAACCCCTTGAAGGCCTTGCCAGAAGGGGAAGACGCCTTAGGTCATCCAAGACGAGCCCGGGTCCACCTACCCCTTGAAGGCCTTAGCCAGAAGGGGAGAACTCCCCGGGGGCCCCCAGGAGAAGCCGCGCAGGACCTGATCCAGCGCAAAGATAACAACCTCGTCGACAAGACTCGGCTGCAGGTAACACCCCACAACGCGCGGTCTCGGCTGATGCTCTAAGCACTACCACCAAAGAACCGAATGCATCGGGGGCCTGCAGGAGGGCAACCTGGTGTAGCGGCACGCTCTATTCCAAGAAGGACCCATAAGCTCTCCCCCAGCAGGGAAGGTCCCTTCCGAATCATGAAAGCTGCCGCCCCATGTACACATGCCTTTCAACCGAGAGTGGGATCCGTTCCCAAAAATCCTTGCCATGAAGCAACACTGTAAGTCCTACTTCCCGAGCATCAGTAGAACAGGGTTATTCCCTTCTGTAATGAATCCCATAGAATTTAGGAACAGAGTTTGGGGCAGCTAAGTCTCAAGGGACGGTACAGGACTACGTCCAGTTTAGCCTGGTTCCGACCCTAAGCGCGTAGAGTCTTGCTTCCCTTGCAGACGAGGCGGAATATTGCCTCCATGTACAGCCAGAATTCCACCTATGGGCATGAATACAAAAACCTGTTCTACTTAGCTCCCTCTCATGCGCTCATTTAAATTATGCATTAATTTTTATGATCGCACTACCTATGTATGTTCATCGTACATCTAGCTCCCCCTCTCCCGCGCTCATCCATAATAGGCATTCGCTATCCTACCGAAGGCGGCCACGCTTGAGGCACCTGCCGATGGCCGAGTGAGTCTCTCGGGCCTCCCCCAGTCAGGTGTTGCGGTGTCAGTTGGTCACCTCCACGAAAGGCCTGCGTTGTGCATGGGGGGTCCAGGGTGCGTATCCAGCTTAGCAGGCCATGAGCCCGAAGCATGCGCATCCTGCCCTCCGGAGGTACAGGGGAGTACAACCGCTTTGCCTGGTCATGAACCCAAAGCACGTGCACTCTGCTTCCCCAGCGCATGGCCTGGTACTAGGGATCAGACGGCCGTACCCGGACCTCGGAGGGAGCCGGAGCTCCGGCGCCTCGTGCACAGAATTGCCCAAGCCCCGTATAATGGATCAGGATCGTAAGACGGATAAGACTAGGAGACGGGAGGGGAGGACCCCCCGAGGAGAATTACATTTCCTCTGCCTGTGTGCAGGACCTCCAGGTTACGGAAACAGGGACTGCATGAAGCAGGGGGAAAGGAGCTACCAACTACTCCGGCCTAGGACTGGAAGGACCGGGTCCTGCCCCTTCAGCAGGGGTGGGACCCGAGGGCCCCACGTGTCCAGCGGGCCCGGAGCTCTGGCCTCCCCTGAGGAAGGCTCCGGGCTCACCACGTGGCAGGCGGAAACCGGACCTCCCCCCCCCCCCTGGTGGGAGGGCTCCGAAAGCCCTACGTGTCCAGCATGGCCGGAGCTCCCGCCTCTTAAGGAGGGGCTCCGGACCCGCCATGTGGCAGGCAGATTTGGAGCTTCCCATGGGGCGAGATCCGGAGACCCCCGGGGACCCCTAACACGGTTAGGACCCGGGGAAGGTGTCTATGCGGAGCACCGAGATTGGAGATGGCCTCTGAGTACCTTGCGGAGCTAAGGACTCAGTCAGGCAAAGCTAAGAAGGAGAGAAAAAGCATCACAGACACAGATATCTAAAAGAGTCGAACTAAGCGAGGCTCCATGAGCTGGACTACAGACTCAATAAAAAGGGAGAAACAAGTCCTAAGGACCTCCCGGCTCCCGCCGGAACCTTGCGGCTACAAGGGCGGCCACATCCTCGACTTCTGCCCTGGCAGCTTGCTCCCGCTCCGCGGCTGGGCCCTCTCTCGCTGGATCTAGCGAGAAAGAGGGGTAGCGGCTCTTAAAGCATGCCAGCACATGTGAGGCGACCTCTAAGGCTAGGCCGCGTCCCTCGGCCTCAAGCTCGCTGGCGACCACCGAGTCTAGCCTGTCCAGCTTGGCGCCGATCGACTCCAGCGCGGGGATCACCTCCGCCACCTTCAACGCAGGGGCCGCGGCCCTCACCGGGATGAAGCCAAGAGGGATCAGGGCGGACCCGGCTCGATCCACGAAGCTCGAGACCGCAAGAGCCTCGGAGGACCGCAAGGCTGAAAGCTCCTCCACCTCGCGGCGGGCCGCCTGCAGAGCCTCCAGGTTCCTCTCGGAGAATTCCTTCTCCTTGGCCGCCAGGGAGCTCTCCCGAAGATGGAGAGTCTTGGCGAGCCGCTCCAACTGAGCAGCCTTGAAGTCGGCGGCCAACTCCCGGTCCAAGACCGCCCGGCGATCACGGGAGACCTGCTCCTCCCTCAAGTCGAGGTCTGCCTTCAGGATCTCCAGCTCCTCGATCCGAGCTCGAAGGTCATCCTCGCCCGCCGCCAGCTGCGCGGCGACCCTCTCCGCCTCAGCTGCCGTGGAACGCTCCCGTTCCCCAACGGTGAGTTCACGGCGCTCCAACTGCTGCCGTATCTCCACAGCAGCAGAGAGGCTCTCTTCGTTCCGGGCGTGCGCCTCCAGAGCCTCCCTGTTGATCCGCCGCGATTGGGTGTCCATGCGGTCGACAGCCCGCTTCATCCGGTCGATAAGCACTTCCCAGAAGTCGAGCAACTCCCGCCTGGAGTCGAGCTCGCTCTTAACCTTCGCGGTCCTCTCCCGCAAAAGGTTCCCCCAGGTGAGGAGGCGACCCCGTTCAACCGTATACTCCTCCCGCTCGCGACCTAGTGCAGCCAAGACCTGCCGAATGCTCGTCTCGGCAAGCGCGAAGGCATCCGCCAGGGGAAATGGAGCAGCAGAGGCCGGGGCAGTCCCCCCGACCTCCTCCATTACCTCATCCTCAAGAGGAGTCGACGCACCAGCAACCGAGACGAGACGCCGATCAGGAGAAGCTGGCTATGAGGCTCTGGCGGCCGGACCTGCCGGGCTCTCTTCATCTTCTGGCTCCTTGACCTATGGAGAGGGGCGAGCTGGGGAAGGCGGTGCTGGAGTAAAGGCCGGGCCGCCTGGTGCAGGGTCGACCTGCGCTGGCTTGGGGTCCGCGGTGGCCGTCTGGCAGGAAGAGACGACGCTGCCGCGGAGTCCGGGCACATCGGAACAGGAGAAGTTCACGCTGGCCTGGGGGCCGCGGCAGTTGCCCCTGGCTCCGAGCGCAACGGCACAGACTCCCTGCAAGTCGGGGATGGCCGGGAAGCGCGGACACTCCAGCGGGCTCTGAACCCCGACTTCCGAGCCGGGGTAGGACTCCCAGAGCCCGCTACCGTCACTGACGGCCGCTCCGTAGTCGCTTGAACTGGCGGAACAGAGGATGCCCCAGAAGCTTCCCTCAACGCATCAGCCCGGGGCCTCTTCGAGTCGCCACCGGAGGGAGTGCCAGGCACCCCAGATTCCCGACTTGGCGCCGACGCCGCCGCTGGAGGAGATCGAGTGCGCTTCTTCTCTGGTGGCAGGTTGGAGGCCATGGCAAGGGAGAACTCGAGGGCAAGGGAGCAAAAGCACAGGAGTCCGAGAAGAAACGCAGAGAAGTGCGAAGGGAAGCCGCAATGTGGGTAAGATCCCCTCTAAAAACTTCCCGGGTGCAATTCCAAGCGATTCGGAACTCTTCAAATACCCTGCATCGGTAACCGCTTCGGCTCCTAAACCGAGTGCCGATGACGGGTGGACCCAAGCCGCCCAACTGAAGCGGTGGGTCAAGGAGTCAGTCTCCTGAGAAGATGAGCCGGCAAGGCACTTCGGCGGTTCCCGAAGAAAGCGCCGCAATGTGCAGAAGTGGCAGTCTTGGGAACCGCCGCAGTAAAAGCAACCATCAAGTGAGCGCACGCTCCCACGATCCCGCGGCCGTTCGTGCTCCGGCAGCGGTCAATTCGGGACTTAGAGAAAGTGCACGGATCGGAAGAGACGGAGGTCCCACCTCGGGCTCGCCATCTCCCCTGAGATGGGCCCGGGGTCCACTGTCGGTACCTGAGATATGGGGTACCCCGGCGCACAGGGAAAAATGCCTAAGGAACTCGCCCTTCTCCGCAGGGAGAGCTCCGAAGGTGCCACGCGTCCGGCGGGGCCGGACCTCCCTCTCCTCAGAGGAGAGCTCCGGACCCGCCACGTGGCATACAGAAGCCGGACCTCCCCCTCCGCGGGAGAGAGGTCCGAAGGCGCCACGCGTCCAGCGGGGCCGGACCTCCCTCTCCTCAGAGGAGAGCTCCGGGCCCACCACATGGCCGACAGAAGCCGGGCCTCCCCCTCCGCGGGGAGAGGTCTGGAGGCTCCACATGCCCCGCAGGCCGGACCCTCCTCTCCCCTGAGAAGGGCTCCGGGCCCGCCACGTGGCCAGGAGAACGGTGCTGCCTGCCCCCGAGAGATAGGCAGCGGGCGTAAAGACGCCCCATACCTTGCCCGTACATGGTATTCAAGGCCCGCGTCTTTCCAAGACGTGGAAACGCGGAGCACGCCTCTGTCAGGTGTCGTTGCGCCCAGTCGCATCATAGACTGGCGCGTGGTGTCAGAACCTGCCAGCTAATAAACACCGCGACAAGACATCCTATGCCGCCTTCGCCGTCATCAACCACTACGACTAGCATGCGGCATGGGCAGGGCGGCAAGATGAAGACTCAGAAGCCTTTGACCAGAGACAACTACCGGCATAACTGCAGATACGGTAGATAATAGACAATCTTCCCGGGGCCACCTGTCGGGTCCCGGCTCCCCATGTAAGCCGCCCGAGTCTTGGACTATAAAAGGCTCGAGTAGGCGACGATAGCAAGGGTTCGCACTCTGCAACTCATACGCTAGCCATACACTCCCAAGCTGTAACTCACCCCCAAGCTCAGGACCCCGGCCCTGAGCAGCAAGCAATACAGCGAGCTCCATAGCTTGCCGTGGACGTAGGGTTTTACGCTCCGGCGGCCTGAACCACGTAAAACTCTCTGTGTCAAGCTCTTACTAACTCGTCCATCCACGCGAGCTCTCCGCTAGGGACTAGCCCCACCGAAAAAAGAACCTCCGCGGGCTGCCCAGTGCAGACCCGGGGGAAGTGTCGACCGAATACTTCGACAGGACGCAACGCCAAGGAGCTTTCTGCCTGCCGTCACCAAGGAAGGGCCCCGTCGGGAAGACAAACCAGAGATCCCTTGGTGGCGCCACCCCCAGAGGCAAGACAGGCAGGCTCCCTGAGCCCCAGGCTTGGTGCAGACGCCATCGCTGGAGGAAATCGAGAGCGATTCTCCCCCCATAAGGCGGGTTAAGAGCCATGTTAGAAGACAAGACTGCAGAGACTCGAGGGAGGCGCAAGGGCTGGAAGCCTTATAAGGGGAGCGTACCCACATGGGGGTTTCATTTCACACCTTCCCGGATGCAATCCCAAGTGATTCAGAACTCTTCGAATACACTGCATCGGCAACCGCTTCGGCTCCTAGACCGAGTGCCGATGACGGGTGGACCCAAGCCGCCCATCTGAAGCGGTGGGTCAAGGAGTCTGTCTCCTGAGAAGATGAGCCGGCAAGGCACTTCGGCGGTTCCTGAAGAAAGAGCCGCAACGTGCAGAAGTGGCAGTCCTGGGAACCGCCGCAGTAAAAGCAACCATCAAGTGAGCGCATGCTCCCACGATCCCGCGGCCGTTCATGCTCCGGCAGCGGTCAATTCGGGACTTAGAGAAAGTGCGCGGATTGGAAGAGACGGAGGTCCCACCTCGGGCTCGATATCTCCCCCGAGATGGGCCTGGGGGCCACTGTCGGTACCTGAGATCTGGGGTACCCCCACGCACAGGGGAAAATGCCTGAGGAACTCGCCCTTCTCCACAGGGAGAGCTCCGAAGGCGCCACGGGTCCGGCGGGGCCGGACCTCCCTCTCCTCAAAGGAGAGCACCGGGTCCGCCACGTGGCATACAGAAGTCGGACCTCCCCCTCCGCGGTTGAGAGGTCCGAAGGCGCCATGCATCCGGCGGGGCCGGACCTCCCCCTCCTCAGAGAAGGGCTCCGGGCTCGCCCCGTGGCCAGAAGAACGGCGCTGCCTGCCCCCGAGAGATAGGCAGCAGGCGTAAAGACGCCCCATACCTTGCCCGTACAAGGTATTCAAGGCCCGCGCCTTCCCAAGACGCGGAGACGCGGAGCACGCCTCTGTCAGGTGCCGTTGCGCCCAGTCGCATCACAGACTGGCGCGCGGTGTCAGAACCTGCCAGCCAATAAACACCTGCTGTGGAGGGAATAGAGATGGAGCCACTTCTGCTTAGTTATGCTTCCGCATTAGTTTTTGCTTCCGCATTTAAATAAGAATTCCGCTGCGTAGAAATAAGGACTTCCGCTGTGAACATGAGTCCAAGACTCATGAGGTGATTGTAATAAACTCTGTTATTCGTGGTAATATATAATCTGAATTCAGTTTGTGGAACATATGTGTATGTGTGATGAACATCCTGGGCACACATATGCATTAGTTCTCGGTTCCGTGGTTTTCCACAGAATTGAGGGCGTCACAGATTGGTATCAGAGCCACGGGTTGACAGTAGGTTACACGCCTAAGATAGAAGCCTTAGATCGATATTAGAGCCACGGGTGGACAGTAAGTTACACCCCTGAATAGAAGCCATAGGTAGCTAAGCCACACTGACCAAGGGAAGCATCCTAGGGTGAATAACTTAGATTGGCTTTGAAACCACCTTGGCATAGGAAACCATCCTTGAATAGGAGTTGAGTGGGCCCTTGTGATGATTATTTGTGAATATGTGCTTAGTGTGAGTTGTGGGACGTCTTAAACACGTTGTCCATATCCACACGTAAGAAGAAAGAGGAGTGAAATGCTTCGTCACTTGATCACATCCTCATAAGGACTAATATATATAGTCCAACTCACCTTGATGCATATAGTTGAAAGGACCTATCTAACCTTCTATTCTATTTCGTTCCCCCTCACAGATGGTGAGAGGAAACGCCAGCCGAAGGAACGTTCAGGAAGATGACCACGAGGAAGTTCCTGCCAACCCCGGAGCTGGCGAAAACAACCTAGAAAGGTTGATGGCCATGCAAAACCAGCTTATGCAAACCATGATCCAAACTTTGGGTCAGTTGCAGGCCAACCAACACCCCGTTCCGGCACCACCGCCACCAGCACCGCTGGCTCATAACAGGCTGGGAGAGTTCATGAGGACTCGACCACCCACCTTTGCTCAAGCAAGCGATCCAATGGAGGCCGATGATTGGTTGAAATCCATGGAGAAGAAGCTTGCCATTGTTCAGTGCAACGACCGAGAGAAGGTTCTCTTTGCATCACACCAACTGATGGGAGCAGCTGCTGACTGGTGGGATGCCTTGAGCAACGCCCATGCCAACCCGGAGACAATCACTTGGACTGAGTTCAAGGAAAATTTCCGCTCCCACTACATCCCTGTTGGCGTAATGATGCTCAAGAGGCAGGAGTTTGAAGGTCTCCGCCAAGGGCAGAAAAGTGTGAACGAATATCTCAACATGTTCATACAACTGTCTCGATATGCCCCCGAAGATGTCAACTCAGATCAGAGGAAGCAGTACCTGTTCATGAGAGGGTTGAACAATGAGATCCAGGTTCAGCTCCTCAACAATGACTACGTAAGCTTCCAGAAGCTAGTTGATAAGGCTATTGTGGTTGAAAACAAGATCCGAGAGATCGAGCGCGAGTGCAAAAGGAAGATCCCATACCAGCCCCAAGGGAGCAACGTACGACCTAGATACATGCCCCCTGCACCGCAGTATGGATCGACCACTCCTACGTACCGCCCTGGTCAGCCACCACAGCCACGGCCCGTTGCACCGGCACCTCGTGTGCCCATGCCTCCTGCGCCCCGGCCTAACAATGGCGCTCCTGTTCAAAACCCCCGCCCCAACGTACCTGCTGCCTACGGCAGCAGGGCATGCTTTGCATGCGGGGAAGTAGGCCACTTCGCTAACCAGTGCCCGAAGAGAGGCCCTGGACAGCAAGGTAACGTGCCCAAGCAGAACCAGCGACCAAACGGAGGAGACAACCAAGGGAACCGTGGACCGCAGAACTATGCTCGTGGCCACGTTAACCATGTCACTGCTGAGGAAGCACAACAGGCTGAGTACGTCGCAATTGGTATGTTCCTTGCCAACTCCAACCCAGCCACCATTTTATTTGATTCTGGAGCATCACATTCCTTCATATCATCCGAATATGTTGCCAAACATCATCTACCCGTATCCCACGTAGAATGTGCTATGTTAGTTAATTCTCCCGGAGGAGAAATGAGGACTAGTATAGTATGTCCTAAGGTAAGCCTTAAAATAAGGGGGGTAGATTTCCTTGCCAACCTTATTGTCTTGGACTCCCATAGAATTGACATCATACTCGGAATGGACTGGTTAAGCAAGCACAATGGAGTAATCCAATGCGCTGAGAGAAGCGTGCAGTTGACAAACGAACACGGTATCCGTGTCGAGTTTGAGTCAGCCCCGCAGGCGACCGAACGAGCGCGGATCTGAACCATGTTGAAGGAGTAGCATTGGACAACATTCCAGTGGTTCAGGAATTTTCGGATGTGTTCCCGGAAGAACTTCCAGGTATGCCACCTGACCGGGATATTGAGTTTGCCATAGATTTGGTACCTGGAACTGCACCCATAGCTAAGAGACCGTATAGGATGCCCGTCAACGAGTTAGTTGAACTAAAGAAGCAAATTCAAGAACAGTTGGAGAAGGGTTTTATCCGGCCAAGTTCGTTACCATGGGGAGCCCCTGTACTTTTTGTGGACAAGAAGGACGGAACCCAAAGAATGTGCGTGGACTACAGGTCTCTTAACGAAGTAACAATCAAGAATAAATACCCTCTGCCCCGTATAGAGGACCTGTTCGATCAAATGAAAGGAGCCCAAGTGTTCTCCAAGATTGATCTTCGGTCGGGATATTTCCAGCTGAAGATTAAGCCCTCCGATATACCTAAGACAGCCTTTTGGACGCGGTATGGTTCATATGAATATACTGTCATGTCCTTTGGATTAACGAATGCACCCACATACTTCATGTACCTTATGAATAAGGTTTTCATGGAGTACTTGGACAAGTTCGTCGTTGTTTTCATCGACGACATTCTGGTGTATTCAAAAAGTAAGGAGGAGCATGAAGAACATCTGAGATTGACCTTGCAGAAGTTGCGTGAGCATCAGTTGTATGCCAAGCTCAACAAGTGTCAATTTTGGCTAAGGGAAATATCCTTCCTAGGCCACATCATCTCCAAGAAAGGGGTATCGGTTGATCCTGGAAAGGTGAGAGATGTTCTGAAATGGGACCAACCGAAGAGCGTGAGGGATATTCGGAGTTTCCTTGGGATGGCAGGATACTATCGGCGCTTCATTAAAGACTTCTCTAAAATAGCAAAACCTATGACGGAGTTGCTAATGAAGGGAAAAGTCTTTCAATGGACACAAGCCTCCCAAGAAAGTTTTGAGGAACTCAAGAAAAGGATAACCACAGCACCAGTTCTGGTATTGCCAGACGTAAGCAAGAGCTTTGACATGTATTGTGACGCATCCAGGCAAGGGCTCGGGTGTGTACTCATGCAGGAAGGACAAGTGGTAGCCTATGCCTCACGACAATTAAAGAAGCACGAGCTTAACTATCCTACTCATGATTTGGAGTTAGCAGCAGCGGTGCATGCATTGAAGATTTGGAGACATTATATCCTTGGTCATCGATGTGAGATCCATACAGATCATAAAAGCCTCAAGTACATATTTACACAAACGGACTTGAATTTGAGGCAACGTCGATGGTTAGAACTCATCAAGGATTATGATGTGGGAATCAACTACCACCCCGGGAAGGCCAATGTAGTCGCTGACGCATTGAGCAGAAAGGGAGCATGCCACCAACTCACGGTTCGGGACCTACCACCCGAACTACATAAGGAGTTCGAACGGTTACACCTCGGATTCTTGAATAGCATGGAAATGATGGAGATCCACTCCTCATTGGAGCAAGAAATAAGAAAGGGACAAGCAACGGACGAGGGGATCAAGGAAATCAAGGAAAGGATCCGACAAGGGATAGAAAAGGATTTCAAAGAGGATGAAAAGGGTACGCTTTGGCTAGGAAAAAGGATTTGTGAGCCAAACCTAAGACACCTTCGCGACATAATATTGAAGGAGGCACATGATTCACGCTATTCCATACATCCGGGGAGCACCAAAATGTACAAGGACTTGAAAACTTGCTATTGGTGGGATGGTATGAAAAGGGATATAGCCGAATACGTTGCCCTATGCGACACATGCCAACGGGTAAAAGCCGAACATCAAAAACCCGCTGGATTGTTGCAACCTTTGAAATTACCAGAATGGAAATGGGAAGACATCAGTATGGACTTCATCGTCGGACTGCCAAGGACTCAGTCAGGATACGATTCCATCTGGGTCATTGTGGACCGGTTGACGAAAACCGCCCATTTTCTTCCGGTAAAGACCAGTTACAACGTTACACAGTTGGCAGAGTTGTACATGGAGCAGATCGTGTGCCGTCATGGAGTTCCGAAGAGGATAGTCTCAGATCGAGGTTCTCAGTTTACCTCTAGATTCTGGAGGAAGCTGCAGAAAGCCGTGGGTACACGACTAGATTTTAGCTCTGCCTATCACCCACAAACAGATGGGCAAACCGAAAGGACGAACCAAATTTTTGAAGACATGTTGAGAGCTTGCGCCTTGAAACATGGGCGTAGTTGGGATAGGAGTTTACCGTATGCCGAGTTCTCCTATAACAACAGCTATCAAGCTAGCTTGAAGATGTCGCCTTTCGAAGCCTTATATGGTAGACGGTGTAGAACGCCACTGTTCTGGAACGAGACTGGAGAGAACCAGGTGTTTGGACCCGAAGTACTACAAGAGGCTGAAAAGCAAGTCCAAACGATACGGGAGAACTTAAAGGCTGCTCAGTCACGACAGAAAGGCTATGCGGACAACAGGCGTAGGAAGTTGACCTTTGAAGTTGGAGACTTCGTATACATTAAGGTATCGCCTATCCGAGGCCAACGACGTTTTAACGTCAAAGGCAAACTAGCGCCTCGCTACATCGGACCATTTAAGATTTTGGACAAGCGAGGAGAAGTAGCCTATCAACTAGAGCTCCCAAACCACCTCTCCAACGTACATGACGTATTTCATGTATCTCAGCTCAAGAAGTGCTTGAGAATACCAGAGGAACAAGTGTCAATGGGAGAACTTAAAATTCAAGAGGACCTGACTTACGCAGAACACCCTATCCGAATCTTGGACGTAAAAGAAAGGGTCACCCGAAACAAAGTGATTCGATGGTGCAAGGTACAATGGAGCCATCACACTGAAGCTGAAGCCACATGGGAGCGGGAAGAGGATATTAAGGCTGAATTCCCCTATCTATTTTCTACTAATGAATCTCGAGGGCGAGATTCAATTTAAGGGGGGTAGATTTGTGACACCCTCATCTCGGGTGTCAGCATATGTTCATGTTTATGAAGAAGAAAAACATTTTTAGAAAAGAGGGAACAGAAACTTGTATCAAAAGGATAGCTAGTAAAGCTCTCTGAGAGCGCCAAAGGCAACTTCCACGACCAGCAGACCACGTGGTGTGTTCGGAACTCATTCCCGAGAGATAGGAAGTGGTCCGACGCTAAACTGGATACGTGGCAGGCTCGGGGGTCACCTCCGCAATTGGAAAGAGGTCCGACCCTGTGGGACACGTACTGCCCACGGAGATAGCCTCTGCGGAAGAAGCAAAGGAATTTTTCATAGGACACGTGTCATCCACGGAGCTAGTCCTCGCAGAAATAAGAGGACCAGTTGCGGGGGATACGCGTCAATCTCGGAGCTCATCTCAGAGAAGTCCGGATCTATAGAACACGTGTCGCCACCGGAGCTTATCTCCGAAGGTCCGTCGCTGCTGGACACGTGTCGACCTCGGGGCATGTCCCTGAGGGAAGGAAAAAGGCGGAAAGACCGGCACCCACACGTGGCGTGCGCGGAGCTCGTCTCCGAAGAAGAGGGAGGTCTCGCTCGTGACACGCGCCACAACCGGAGCTCGTCTTTGTGGGAGAAGAGATACCAGGCTCGGAAGGACACGTGGAGCTTCTGGAGCTCATCATCACGGAGGTAACGAATCTGAAGCGGTTTTTACGTGTAAAGATACCAGTACGCAACGAAAACCGATCCAAACTCCACAGTGTTACCAAAGATAAGACATCAGGATTCAACAAGATCTGAATAAGACTTTTATTCGGGATCCAATCAGATTAGGACTCTTCTCTTCCTGATTATAAATAGAACCCAAAACCTCTGGCCGAAACCACGAACTTCTCTTTCAACTCCTAAGCCAACGACTTAGCGCTCTAGCCCTAACTCGCCGAGCAAAACATCGCCAAAGCGCAACAAGGGAGATCATCGGAGAAGAACCGAGTGGTCTGAGGAGGACCTCAAAGTCAAGAAGAGCGTGAGAACAAGCTCAGGGAGCTGTCTACGACGAGCTGCAGCAACAAGGTTTTGAGAATCAAGAACAACCGGAACCGCAAGAACAAGGCAAGTGCTCCTTGACCATGTTGATCCTATGTTTTGGGTAAAACTATTTTTTTTTGCAAAAAGGTGTGTGTGCTGAGTCAAACATGATGGGAAACCCTTTTATAGGAGTTTACTAGTTTTGGTTAAACCACCCTTGTCGCCTGGGAAGTTTTATGAGTCGGGTATGGTTTTTGCTTTATGCTTCGCTGAGTCTATGGGATTGGGAAGCGAGATAGATGTGTCTAGCTAACTGCACTCATAATAATAAGGAGAAACTGATGTTAATAATGAACATGGATCGGAGGGAGATCTAGGCAAGAATGGGTTTGTGAATGAGGTAGCATGAGATGGTGGTTTACTTGCCATAGATCGAAGGACCGGTTCATGCATGCACATGCCAGGATAACAGTGCAACCACAAGGCCAAGTATGGGTGCGGCTTAGCTGAGTAATTAGGTAAGTTGCTAGAGTGTTATGGACTGTGAAAGGCGCGGGGAATGGGAGTCGAGTGAGGACTGCCCTGGGAACTGCATGGCACAAGAGGGGGCCCGTGGGTGGAAGAATTGGAGATTCTAGCCTGCCGGTGAAACCTTAGTGAGTCCATACATCTAGTAACCCCTTTGTAAAGGCTATTTTGTGATCTCTTGACCATACACCAACGGATGTGTACTGGTATAATGGAGGTTCTGCAGTCGCCGACGGGTGACGAAATCACAAACTTGTGGGTAAAGAGGTGCAAACTCTGCAGAGTTATTAAAACTATCATGATAGCCGAGCTTACGGTCATGAGCACCTGGCTAAACTGCCATGATTAGATGGGATGGTTACTGGAATGGTTATTGGGAAGGTTCTTGGTTATGGTTTTTGGTTATGGTTTGGTTTGGAATTGTTAAGCCTGGATGATGAAAGGGTTGCATGACTGGTGGGTCATGATATGAGATTGGTCTCGGTGCGAGACGAGGTTGTTTTATGAGGTGAGATGGTAGCGAATACGAGGAGGTATTCGTGAGTATGGGTAAAGGATTGGTTAATGTTTGGATGGAACACGGGAAGTGATGGAGGTATGTTGGTAATTTCATACATGCTGGGACTACATTCATCTAAAGTTAAGTTGCTGTTTTATCACGGTTTTATAAATCTGCTTTTCTGCAAATAAGCCTTTTATACCTACCTTGTTTATGAGCTGCATATCATGTGTTATTCCCGCACTTGCTGAGTACATCATTGTGCTCAAACTTGCATTATTATTTCTTCATCAACAGCAAGAGAAGACTACTATGAAGACCGAGTAGAGCATTATGGCGTGTGATCTGTTCTCATCCTTGCCTGTGGAGGGGATAGAGATGGAGCCACTTTTGCTTAGTTTTGCTTCCGCATTAGTTTTTGCTTCCGCATTTAAATAAGAATTCCGCTGCGTAGAAATAAGGACTTCCTCTGTGAGCATGAGTCCAAGACTCATGAGGTGATTGTAATAAACTCTGTTATTCGTGGTAATATATAATCTGAATTCAGTTTGTGGAACGTATGTGTATGTGTGATGAACATCCTGGGCACACATATGCATTAGTTCTCGGTTCCGTGGTTTTCCACAGAATTGAGGGCGTCACACCTTAGGTCATCCAAGACGAGCCCGAGCCTACCTACCCCAGGAGAAGCCGCGCAGGACCTGATCCAGCGCGAAGATAACAACCTCGTTGACAAGACTCGGCTGCAGGGAACACCCCGCAATGCACGGTCTCGGCTAATGCTCTAAGCACTACCGCCAAAGAACCAAACGCGTCGGGGGCCTGCAGGAGGGCAACCTGGTGAAGCGGCATGCTCTATTCCAAGAAGGACCCATAAGCTCTACCCCAGCAGGGAAGGTCCCTTCCGAATCATGAAAGCTGCCGCCCCAGGTACACATGCCTTTCAACCGAGAGTGGGATCCATTCCCAAAAATCCTTGCCATGAAGCAACACTGTAAGTCCTACTTCCTGAGCATCAGAAGAACAGGGTTATTCCCTTCTGTAATAGATCCCATAGAATTTAGGAACAGCGCTTGGGGCAGCTAAGTCTCAAGGGATGGTACAGGACTACGTCCAGTTTAGCCTGGTTCCGACCCTAAGCGCGTAGAGTCTTGCTTCCCTTGAAGACAAGGCGGAACATTGCCTCCCTGTACAGCCAGAATTCCACCTATGGGTACGAATACAGAGACCTGTTCTACTTAGCTCTCTCTCATGCGCTCATTTAAATTATGCATTAATTTTTATGATTGCACTATCTCTGTATGTTCATCGTACATCTAGCTCCCCCTCTCCTGCGCTCATCCATAGTCGGCATTTGCTATCCTACCGAAGGCGGCTGCGCTTGAGGCACCTGCCGATGGCCGAGTGAGTCTCTCGGGCCTCCTCCAGTCAGGTGTTACGGTGCCAGTTGGTTACCTCTAGGAAAGGCCTGCGTTGTGCATGGGGCGTCCAGGGTGTGTATCCATCTTAGCCGGCCCAGCGCCCAAAGCATGCGCATCCTGCCCTCCGGAGGTACAGGGGAGTACGACCGCTTTGCCTGGTCATGAACCCAAAGCGCGTGCACTCCGCTTCCCCAGCGCATGGCCCGGTACTAGGGATCAGACGGCCGTACCCGGACCTCGGAGGGAGCCGGAGCTCCGGCGCCTCGTGCACAGAATTGCCCAAGCTCCGTATAGCGAGTCAGGATCGTAAGACGGATAAGACTAGGAGACGGGAGGGGAGGACCCCCCGAGGAGAATTACGTTTCCTCTGCCTGTGTGCAGGACCTCCAGGTTACGGCAACAGGGACTGCATGAAGCAGGGGGAAAGGAGCTACCAACTACTCCGGCCTAGGACTGGAAGGACCGGGACCTGCCCCTCCGGCAGGGGCGGGACCTGGGGGCCCCACGTGTCCAGCGGGCCCGGAACTCTCTCCTCCCTTGAGGAGGGCTCCGGGCTCGCCATGTGGCAGGCGGAAACCAGACCTCCCCCCTCGGTGGGAGGGCTCCGAAAGCCCTACGTGTCCAACATGGCCGGAGCTCCCACCTCTTAAGGAGGAGCTCCGGACCCGCCACGTGGCAGGCAGATCTGGAGCTCCCCATAGGGTGAGATCCGGAGACCTCCGGGGGCCCCTAACACGGTTAGGACCCAGGGAGGGTGTCTGTGCAAAGCTCTGAGATTGGAAATGGCCTCTCAGTACCTTGCGGAGCTAAGGACTCAGACAGGCAAAGCCAAGAAGGAGAGAAAAAGCATCACAGACACAAGTATCCAAAAGAGTCAAATTAAGCGAGGCTCCATGAGCTGGACTACAGACTCGATAAAAAGGGAGAAACAAGTCCTAAGGACCTCCCGGCTCCCACCGGAACCTTGCGGCTATAAGGGCGGCCACATCCTCGACTTCTGCCATGGCAGCTTGCTCCCGCTCTGCGGCTGGGCCCTCTCTCGCTGGTTCTAGCGAAAAAGAGGGGTCGCGGCTCTTAAAGCATGCCAGCACATGTGAGGCGACCTCTAAGGCTAGGCCGCGCCCCTCGGCCTCAAGCTCGCTGGCGACCACCGAGTCTAGCCTGTCCAGCTTGGCGCCGATCGACTACAGCGCGGGGATCACCTCCAACGCAGGGGCCGCGGTCCTCACCGGACTGAAGCCAAGAGGAATCAGGGTGGACCCCGCTCGATCCATAAAGCTCGAAACCGCAAGAGCCTCGGAGGACCGCAAGGCCGAAAGCTCCTCCACCTCGCAGCGGGCCGCCTGCAGAGCCTCCAGGTTCCTCTCGGAGAATTCCTTCTCCTTGGCCGCCAGGGAGCTCTCCCGAAGGTGGAGAGCCTTGGCGAGCCGCTCCAACTCAGCGGCCTTGAAGTCGGCGGTCAACTCCAGGTCCAAGACCGCCCGGCGATCACGGGAGACCTGTTCCTCCCTCAAGTCGAGGTCTGCCTTCAGGATCTCCAGCTCCTCCATCCGAGCTCGAAGGTCATCCTCGGCCGCAGCCAGCTGCGCGGCGACCCTCTCCGCCTCAGCTGCCATGCAACGCTCCCGTTCCTCAACGGCGAGTTCACGGCGCTCCAACCGCTGCCGTATCTCCACAGCAACAGAGAGGCTCTCCTCGGCCCGGGCGTGTGCCTCCAGGGTCTCCCTGTTGATCCGCCGCGATTGAGTGTCCATGCGGTCGACAGCCCGCTTCATCCGGTCGAGGAGCGCTTCCCTGAAGTCGAGCAACTCCCGCCTGGAGTCGAGCTCACTCTTAACCTTTGTGGTCCTCTCCCGCAAAAGGTTCCTCCAGGTGAGGAGGCGGTCCCGTTCAACCGTATACTCCTCCCGCTCGCGGCCTAGTGCAGCCAAGACCTGCCGGAAGCTCGTCTCGGCAAGCGCGAAGGCGTCCGCCAGAGGCAATGGAGCAACAGAGGCCGGGGAAGTCCCCCCGACCTCCTCCATTACCTCGTCCTCAGGAAGAGCCGACGCACCAGCAACCAAGACGAGACGCCGATCAGGAGAAGCTGGCTCCGAGGCTCTGGCAGCCAGGCCAGCCGGGCTCTCTTCAGCTTCTGGCTCCTTGACCTGAGGAGAGGGGCGAGCCGGGGAAGGCGGTGCTGAAGAAGAGGCCGGGCCGTCTAGTGCAGGGTCAACCTGTGCTGGCTTGGGAGCCGCGGTGGCCGTCTCGGCAGGAAGAGACGACGCCGCCGCGGAGTACGGGCACACCGGAACAGGAGAAGTTCGCGCTGGCCTGGGGGCCGCGGCAGTTGCCCCTGGCTCCGAGCGCAGCGGCACAGATGCCCCGCAAGTCGGGGAAGGCCGGGAAGCGCGGACACTCCAGCGGGCTCTGAACCCCGACTTCCGAGCCGGGGTAGGACTTCCAGAGCCCGCTACCGTCACCGACGGCCGCTGCACAGTCGCTTGACTGGCGGAACAGGGGACGCCCTAGAAGCTTCCCCCAGCGCATCAACCCGGGGCCTCTTCGAGTCGCCACCGGAGGGAGTGTCAGGCACCCCAGAATCCCGACTTGGCACAGACGCCGCAGCTGGAGGAGATCGAGCATGCTTCTTCTCCGGCAGCGGGTTGGAAGCCATGGCAAGGGAGAACTCAAAGGTAAGAGAGCAAAAGCACAAGAGTCCGAGGAGAAACGCAGAGAAGTGCGAAGGGAAGCTGCAATGTGGGTAAGACCCCCTCTAAAAAACTTCCCGGGTACAATTCCAAGCGATTCGGAACTCTTCGAGTACCCCGCACCGGCAACCGCTTCGGTTCCTAGACCGAGTGCCGATGACGGGTGGGCCCAAGCTGCCTAACTGAAGCGGTGGGGGCAAGGAGTCAGTCTCCTGAGAAGATGAGCCGGCAAGGCACTTCGGCGGTTCCCGAAGAAAGCGCCGCAACGTGCAGAAGTGGCAGTCTTGGGAACCGCCGCAGTAAAAGCAACCATCAAGTGAGCGCACGCTCCCACGATCCCGTGGCCGTTCGTGCTCCGGCAGCGGTCAATTCGCGACTTAGAGGAAGTGCGCGAATCGGAAGAGACGGAGGTCCCACCTCGGGCTCGCTATCTCCCCTGAGATGGGCCCGGGGGCCACTGTCGGTACCTGAGATATGGGGTACCCCCTCGCACAGGGTAAAATGCCTAAGGAACTCGCCCTTCTCCGCAGGGAGAGCTCCGAAGGCGCCACGCGTCCGGCGGGGCCGGACCTCCCTCTCCTCAAAGGAGAGCTCCGGGCCTGCCACGTGGCATACAAAAGCCGGACCTCCCCCTCCGCGGGAGAGAGGTCCGAAGGTTCCGCGTGTCCAGCGGGGCCGGACCTCCCTCTCCTCAGAGGAGAGCTCCGGGCCCGCCACGTGGCCAACAGAAGCCGAGCCTCCCCCTCCACGGGGAGAGGTCCGGAGGCTCCATGTGCCCCGCGGGACTGACCCTCCTATCCTCTGAGAAGGGCTCCGGGCCCGCCATGTGGCAGCAGAACGACGCTGCCTGCCCCGAGCAATAGGCAGCGGGCGTAAATACGCCCCATACCTGTGGCGGACCGGAATCTGCTCATCCAGGATCGCAGAGGGTGGTGCCACGCGATGCGACACCCGACAGCACACGTCATAAGAACATAATATATTACATGGGAACAACAACTGAAACTGTACAAACAGGTACAAACTTCAGTTACAACTATTGTTTATATTACACAGCGGAAGTCTACACTATACAACTCACGCCCGCCTATTTAGCAAAAGTTGGTTGCCCAGCCCTAGGGCAACCCACACTAGCTGCACTCCTCAGCTCAGCGCGGCGTGTACGGCTCCCACTCAGCCGTGGTCCCCGACGGAGGGTAACCCTCGCCGGTGGACTCGTACTCCGAGTCCGTGGGTGGCTCCTCACCTGAAAAACACTTAAGCAGCAACCATGAGCACGAAGGCTCAGCAAGGCTTAACCGACTCCCCTAAGCATAAAACTCTACATTAGGGGTACCATGGACATAGGATAGTAACATTTCAGCAAAAGGACACGCCTACAAATTCATCCTTAGTTCATCTTTTAGCAACGAGTTAACAGTTCATGAAATCTGAAATTTAGTAAGCAGTATTTGGTGGCACACATTTAGCAATACAATTATATCAACCAGCAATATTGAATCAACATGTTTCATCCATTAATCTACGTCACGACTCAGTGACCAAGTGGTACTCTTCACCGCGAGGGACGGCGAATCGACTCGATATACACCTGCAGGGAAACCCAAAGAGCACGTCACGTACGCCCACCCGTGGAGCTGCACAGCACGCTCACTCGATGTCGTACGGGACAACCTTTCACCCAACAGCCCAAACGTCGAACCGGTCGCACCGAAACAAGCAGGAGGTTCCCCACACGGAGCATCTCTCTATGCCCGTTGGCAGATTTCCACCTTGCTGCCCTCAGCCTACACCTATAAATCGGTGCATTATGCCTCGACGCCCGGAGGTTTAGGCTACATCGGTTTATCGGGGCCCATATATCCGATATGCCTTCGGTACGTTCAAACTTGATCAGCGTGGGCCGCACACGGCTCAGTCCTCAATCGACACGGACAGGGCTGAGCACACAAGACTCCCTCTTGCTGCGCCCTAGCCCCTGCCTAGTCTCATTTTCATTACTAAAATGATCTCACATCACTCAACCGAACCCGTGTGTCCCAAGCATATCTCGCGAGTAGATTCCAACTACTCGACTTGTACCGAAGTCCTATGACTCATTAAGCATAGCCGGTCTACTCGAGGTCTTAGACACTACCCTCACTCTTTTAGGAACCTTTGGTTATGCAAGTGGGGTTCCATCCATCCTATACCTAATGCACCATCATACTTCACATGACACATGTAAACAAATTAAAACTTATAAAAGGGTTAATGCAAACCGGGGCTTGCCTTGTTGCTGCTGGTCAGGGGTTAAGTCTTTGTCCGGAAGAAGGAAGTCCAGCACTTCCGGAGTCTCTTCTTCAACGGCTACACGTTAATGAAATACTACATGTTAATTTAGATGCAAATGTGAGTTTTAGAGTAAGACTTCTACTATTAGTTCTAATAACCAGCCTCTAACACCTGGAACTTTGTTTAAGAATTTAAAGATGAACTGGTGTTGGTGGTTTGGCTTGGACTTAATCACATGGTTAAATGCTAAGTGGTTTTCCCCCTTTTCCATATTAATCCCTTAAGTGGTTAAACAGGACAGGGGTGATATAGAGCTCCCATGGAGCTGAGAATTTTTGTGTGAGTTCCTTGTCACAAGAAAACTCTCTGGACCAAACATTAGCACTTTTCATGGAGGGGTTTGCTCAGAATAATTCTCTTGGCAAATCAGCAAGGAAGAATTTATTCTGAGATAATACCCCTGTTCATGCTCAACTTAATGAACTTCAATTTCAATTATAGCTCATAGAGTTTGCATGAATTTTCCTAACATTTTTGGGGTTAAGATTTGCCCAGAACTGAATTTCCATGTTTTGAAAATTCTCTGGAAATGTTTCTGTATTCAAATGAACACAGCACCTTCCAATTTGAATTGCTCTGACCAAATAAACTCCAAATGGTCTGAAACTTTTACAGGGGTTTACTAATGTCCTAAAGAACATTCTGGCAAAATTTGGGGATTTTTGGATGAACCAAACTCCCTCTAAAATTCTTTTTCTGAAAAGCTTTAAAGAATTTTCCAGAATTAATTAATGGTTTTCATACAAATTGGGTTGTATATCTGGACAGAGCTAGGCAAGATGAATCCAACCCAATTTGAATCACTAAATTTGGAGCTTCCTAGCAAAAGTTATGGGGTTCTAAAGTTTGCACTAAAACTGGAAATTCCAGAAATGTTTAAATCCTGCGGGTGGGTCCATGTACACGTGTCGACCGCTGGATCCGAGCCACACGGGGCCACAGACTCCTTCCCGCGCGGCCGCACTGGATCCCGGACCACAGAGAATCCCACCCATTTATCTCCAGCCGATGATGCGTGGGGCCTACCCCTTCGTCTTCCTCCGGCCACCCGCGTGACCCCGCCGCCAAGCTCACCGGAGCTCTCGCCGGAGAGGGGTTCCGGTCCTCGGAGCTTGCTGAATCTCGCCGCCAGTGCCTATCTCGGCCTGAGGAACACGGTGGTGCCCTCCCCAGAACTTGACAACCACCAGAACAGTGCTCCCGATGGCAACAGCGGCCGGGAGCTCACCGGCGACGTCCAACTCGGCATCTGTCGAAGTGTTCGGTCGACACTTCCCCCGGGCCTGCACTGGGCAGCCCGCGGAGGTTCTTTTTTCGGTAGGGCTAGTTCCTAGCGGAGAGCTTGCGCAGATGGAACGAGTTAGTAAGAGTTTGACACGGCGAGATTTACGTGGTTCAGGCCGCCGGAGCGTAAAACCCTACGTCCACGGCGAGCTATGGAGCTCGCTGTATTGCTTGCTGCTCAGAACCGGAGGCCTGAGCTCGGGGGTGAGTTACAGCTTGAGCGTGTATGGCTAGCGTATGAGTTTCAAAATGCGAACCCTTGCTATCGACGCCTACCCGAGCCTTTTATAGTCCAAGACTCGGGCGGCATACAAGGGGAGCCGGGACCCAACAGGTGGTCCCGGGAAGATTGTCTATTATCTACCGTATCTGCAGTTATGCCGGTAGTTGCCTCTGGTTGAAGGCTTCTGAGTCTTCATCTTGCCGCCCTGCCCATGCCGCATGCTAGTCGTAGTGGTTGATGACGGTGCAGGCGGCATGAGATGTCTTGTCGCGGCATTTAGTGGCTGGCAGGTTCTGACACCGCGCGCCAGTCTGTGATGCGACTGGGCGCAACGGCACCTGACAGACGCGTGCTCCGCATTTCCGCGTCTTGGGAAGACGCGGGCCTTGAATACCTTGTACGGGCAAGGTGTGGGGCGCCTTTACGCCCGCTGCTTATCGCTCGGGGGCAAGCAGCACCGTTCTTCTGGCCACGTGGCGGGTCCGGAGCCCTTCTCTGAGGAGAGAAGGGTCCGGCCTGCGGGGCACGTGGAGCCTCCGGACCTCCCCGCGGAGGGGGAGGTACAGCTTCTGTATGCCATGTGGCGGGCCCGGAGCTCTCCTCTGAGGAGAGGGAGGTCCGGCCCCGCTGGACACGCGGCGTCTTCGGACCTCTCTCCCGCGGAGGGGGAGGTCCGGCTTCTGTATGCCACGTGGCGGGCCCGGAGCTCTCCTCTGAGGAGAGGGAGGTCCGGCCCCGCCGAAGACGCATGGCGCCTTCGGAGCTCTCCCTGCAGAGAAGGGCGAGTACCTTAGGCATTTTACCCTGTGCGCGAGGGTACCCCATATCTCAGGTACCGACAGTGGCCCCCCGGGCCCATCTCGGGGGAGATAGCGAGCCCGAGGTGGGACCTCCGTCTCTTCCGATCCGCGCACTTTCTCTAAGTCCCGAATTGACCGCTGCCGGAGCACGAACAGCCACGGGATCGTGGGAGCGTGCGCTCACTTGATGGTTGCTTTTACTGCGGCGGTTCCCAAAACTGCCACTTCTGCACGTTGCGGCGCTTTCTTCGGGAACCGCCGAAGTGCCTTGCCGGCTCATCTTCTTAGGAGACTGACTCCTTGACCCCACCGCTTCAGTTAGGCGGCTTGGGCCCACCGGTCATCGGCATTCGGTCTAGGAAACGAAGCGGTTGCCGTTGCGGGATATTCGAAGAGTTCCGAATCGCTTGGAATTGCACCGGGAAGCTTTTTAGAGGGGGTCTTACCCACATTGCAGCTTCCCTTCGCACTTCTCAGCGTTTCTTCTCGGACTCTTGTGCTTTTCCTCTCTTGCCTTTGAGTTCTCCCTTGCCATGGCTTCCAACCCGCCGCCAGAGAAGAAACGCGCTCGATCTCCTCCAGCAACGGCGTCGGTGCCAAGTCAGGATTCTGGGGTGCCTGACACTCCCTCCGGTGGCGACTCGAAGAGGCCCCGGGTTGATGCGCTGGGGGAAGCTTCTGGGGCGTCCCCTGTTCCGCCAGTCCAAGCGACTGCGGAGCGGCCGTCAGTGACGATAGCGGGCTCTGGGAGTCCTACCCCGGCTCGGAAGTCAGGGTTCAGAGCCCGCTGGAGTGTCCGCGCTTCCCGGCCTTCACCGACTTGCGGGGAGTCTGCGCCGCTGCGCTCGGAGCCAGGGGCAACTGCCGCGGCCCCCAGGCCAGCGCGAACTTCTCCTGTTCCTGTGTGCCCGGACTCCACGGCGGCGTCGTCTCTTCCTGCCGAGACGGCCACCGCGGCCCCCAAGCCAGTGCAGGTCGACCCTGCACTAGGCGGCCCGGCCTTTTCTCCAGCACCGCCTTCCCCGTTTCGCCCCTCTCCTCAGATCAAGGAGCCTGAAGCTGAAGAGGGCCCGGCAGGCCTGGCTGCCAGAGCCTCGGAGCCAGCTTCTCCTGATCAGCGTCTCGTCTCGGTTGCTGGTGCGTCGGCTCTTCCTGAGGACGAGGTAATGGAGGAGGTCGGGGGGACTGCCCCGGCCTCTGTTGCTCCATTGCCTCTGGTGGATGCCTTCGCGCTTGCCGAGACGAGCGTTCGGCAGGTCTTGGCTGCATTGGGGCGTGAGCAGGAGGAGTATACGGTTGAACGGGATCGCCTCCTCATCTGGAGGAACCTTTTGCAGGAGAGGACCGCGAAGGTTAAGAATGAGCTCGACTCCAGGCAGGAGTTGCTCGACTTCAGGGAAGCGCTCGTCGACCGGATGAAGCGGGCTGTCGACCGCATGGACACCCAATCACAGCGGATCAACAGGGAGGCCCTGGAGGCACACGCCCGGGCCGAAGAGAGCCTCTCTGCTGCTGTGGAGATACGGCAGCGGTTGGAGCGCCGTGAACTCGCCGTTGAGGAACGGGAGCGTTCCATGGCAGCTGAGGCGGAGAGGGTCGCCGCGCAGCTGGCTGCGGGCGAGGATGACCTTCGAGCTCGGATGGAGGAGCTGGAGATCCTGAAGGCAGACCTCGACTTGAGGGAGGAACAGGTCTCCCGTGATCACCGGGCGGTCTTGGACCGGGAGCTGACCGCCGACTTCAAGGCCGCTAAGTTGGAGCGGCTCACCAAGACTCTCCACCTTCGGGAGAGCTCCCTAGCGGCCAAGGAGAAGGAATTCTCCGAGAGGAACCTGGAGGCTCTGCAGGCGGCCCGCCGTGAGGTGGAGGAGCTCTCAGCCTTGCGGTCCTCCGAGGCTCTTGCGGTCTCAAGCTTCGTGGATCGAGCGTGGTCCGCCCTGATCCCTCTTGGCTTCAGTCCGGTGAGGGCTGCGACTCCTGCATTGAAGGTGGCGGAGGTGATCCCTGCGTTGGAGTCGATCGGCGCCAAGCTGGACAGACTCGACTCGGTGGTTGCCAACGAGCTTGAGGCCGAGGGCCGCGGCTTAGCTTTAGAGGTCGCCTCGCATGTTCTGGCATGCTTCAAGAGCCGCGACCCCTTCTTCTCGCTAGAACCAGCGAGAGAGGGCCCAGCCGCAGAGCGGGAGCAAGCTGCCAGGGCGGAAGTCGAGGATGTGGCCGCCCTCATAGCCGCAAGGTTCCGGCGGGAGCCGGGAGGTCCTTAGGACTTGTTTCTTTCTTCTTATCGAGTCTGTAGTCCAGCTCAAGGAGCCTCCCTTAATTTGACTCTTTTGGATACTTGTGTTTGTGATGCTTTTTCTCTCCTTCTTGGCTTTGCCTGACCGAGTCCTTAGCTCCGCAAGGTACTCAGAGGCCATTTCCAATCTTGGAGCTTTGCACAGACACCCTCCCCGGGTCCTAACCGTGTTAGGGGCCCCCGGAGGTCTCCGGATCTCGCCCTTCGGGGAGCTCCAGATCTGCTTAAGAGGCGGGTCCGGAGCTCCTCCTTAAGAGGCGGGAGCTCCGGCCATGTTGGACACGTAGGGCTTTCGGAGCCCTCCCGCCAAGGGGGGAGGTCCGGTTTCCGCCTGCCACGTGGCGAGCCCGGAGTCCTCCTCAAGGGAGGAGAGAGTTCCGGGCCTGCTGGACACGTGGGGCCCCCGGGTCCCGCCCCTGCTGGAGGGGCAGGTCCCGGTCCTTCCAGTCCTAGGCCGGAGTAGCTGGTAGCTCCTTTCCCCCTGCTTCATGCAGTCCCTGTTTCCGTAACCTGGAGGTCCTGCACACAGGCAGAGGAAACGTAATTCTCCTCGGGGGGTCCTCCCCTCCCGTCTCCTAGTCTTATCCGTCTTACGATCCTGATTCGCTATACGGGGCTTGGCAATTCTGTGCACGAGGCGCCGGAGCTCCGGCTCCCTCCGAGGTCCGGGTACGGCTGTCCGATCCCTAGTACCGGGCCGTGCGCTGGGGAAGCAGAGTGCACGCGCTTTGGGTTCATGACCAGGCAAAGCGGACGTACTCCCCTGGACCTCCGGAGGGCAGGATGCGCATGCTTTGGGCTCTGGGCCGGCTAAGCTGGATACGCACCCTGGACCCCCCATGCACAACGCAGGCCTTTCCTGGAGGTAACCAACTGGCACCGCAACACCTGACTGGGGGAGGCCCGAGAGACTCACTCGGCCATCGGCAGGTGCCTCAAGCGCAGCCGCCTTCGGTAGGATTGCAAATGCCGACTATGGATGAGCGCAGGAGAGGGGGAGCTAGATGTACGATGAACATACAGAGATAGTGCGATCATAAAAATTAATGCGTAATTAAAATGAGCGCATGAGAGAGAGCTAAGTAGAGCAGGGCTCTGTATTCGTACCCATAGATGGAATTCTGGCTGTACAGGGAGGCAATGTTCCGCCTTGTCTTCAAGGGAAGCAAGACTCTACGCGTTTAGGGTCGGAACCAGGCTAAACTGGACGTAGTCCTGTACCGTCCCTTGAGACTTAGCTGCCCCAAGCTCGGTTCCTAAATTCTATGGGATCTACTACAGAAGGGAATAACCCTGTTCTACTGATGCTCAGGAAGTAGTACTTACAGTGTTGCTCCATGGCAAGGATTTTTGGGAATGGATCCCACTCTCGGTTGGAAGGCATGTGTACTTGGGGCGGCAGCTTTCATGATTCGGAAGGGACCTTCCCTGCTGGGGGAGAGCTTATGGGTCCTTCTTGGAATAGAGCGTGCCGCTTCACCAAGTTGCCCTCCTGCAGGCCCCCGACGCGTTTGGTTCTTTGGCGGTAGTGCTTTGAGCATTAGCCGAGACCGTGCGTTGCGGGGTGTTCCCTGCAGCCGAGTCTTGTTGACGAGGTTGTTATCTTTGCGCTGGATCAGGTCCTGCGCGGCTTCTCCTGGGGGCCCCCGGGGAGTTCTCCCCTTCTGGCTAAGGCCTTCAAGGGGTAGGTAGGCCCGGGCTCGTCTTGGATGACCTAAGGCGTCTTCCCCTTCTGGCAAGGCCTTCAAGGGGTTGACAGACCTTAGGCGGCCCCCGAGAGGTATGTTCGAGGCACGGAGGCGCGCCGCAGCTGGCTAATGCCCTGGCCTGTCACCGTCGGAACTGGAGTCCTCACCGTCATGCACTGTCTTTATGACACGCTGAGGCTCCTGGAACTCCACCTGGTGGGCAGCAGTGACTGGGGCATCGACCTTCTGTTTGCCATCCCTCTGAGGGTAGGGCGGCGCTTCAGCCCTCTGCTGTCTTCCTTTGCGGAAGCGCTCTGCGAGCCTCTGGATCTCCCAGCACTCGGCAGCAGTATGGTTGCAGGTGCCATGCACGGGGCATAGCCCGCCTTGGTCACTGTCTGGGGCCGGTGATTGCCGCTGCCTTTTGTCGGGGCGTGGCCCCCGAGCTCCACTGGTCGTCGCAGCTGCGGCGACGGGGGCCGTGAATGGTGACTTCATCTTTCCGCTCCCCCGGTTCTTGGTCTTCTTGCCACCCCCATAGGAAGCAGCACCGGACCCGGGCTGCTCTCCTGACTCGGAGGTCGGCAGAGCGTGCCAGTTCCGCCCTTCAGCCGCTCTGGCGCACTTGTCCACCAGGCTGAAGAGCTCCGAGACGTCGCGGACCTCTCTGATCGCGAGCTTCTCAAGCATTTTCTCGTCCCGGACACCCTGTCGGAACGCCACCACCACCAAGGCACTTTGGATATGCGGGATGGTGTTGCGTACCTGAGAGAACCGCTGGATGAAAGAGCGCAGCGACTCCCCAGGTTGTTGCTTGACGGCGTGGAGGTCAAGCTCCGTGCCGGGACGGGTGTAGGAGCTACCGAAGTTGGCGACAAACTGCCGGCAGAGCTCTCCCCAGGAGGTTATGGACCCCTGAGGTAGATTCATGAGCCAAGACCGAGCTGGGCCGGTCAAGGCGACGGGGAAGTAGTTGGCCATGACAGCCTCGTCCCCTCCTGCGGCAAGTACGGCGGTGGAGTAGATCTGGAGGAACTCCGCTGGGTTGACGCTGCCGTCGTACTTCTCGGGCAGGTGCGGGCGAAACTTGCGTGGCCACCTTGCGAAGCGAAGGTGGGGTGCAAGGGCCGCACATCCTGCACCTGCTGCTGCAGGTACTGGCGCTGCGAACGCTTGGTTCGCACTTGGCACCGCGTATCCCGGCATGGGCAAGGCTGCACCATAGACCGGGGCCGCTGCTTGCGGCGCATATAGTTGTGGCATATGCTGCGCAGCATACGCCTGAGGCAGGGCCCGCGTGGCAAAGGCCTGCCCTTCCGGTTGTGTCGAGGCCGACGACATGCTGTCGCCAGCCTCATGGTTGCGACGCCTTTCTCGGCGTCGCTCGAGGTACACCCGGGCGTCCTGGCCCAAGCGGCACCGTTCCAGTTCCCTTCGCAGGTCCGTCGACAGGAGCCTGGAGGAGCTGGAATCCGCCGTTAGCCCGTCAACCGTGGGTGTGCGCGTCAGTGACACAGCCGGTTGTCCTGGGCGCCGTCCTCGCCGAAACCGACGGTTTGCGGCGGCGACGACGAGGCGGTCCACCTCGCGGACCCATTGCTGGGTCGCTTAATGGGGCGCATCCCCTGCAGGTGGGTTGTGCAGCAGCGCTCTTGCTGCAGCTAGCGCACCTCCATGGTGTACGCTCAGCGCTGCAGAAGATCTCACACTGGTCGGGGCCTGCATAGCCGGAGTCGGCGTTGCCGGAGTCGGCTGCTGGCTACCAGCTTGTGCCGACACACTCCGTCCTGAGTGTGTCGACATGTACTCCACAGTGGTCACGGTTCGCCGTGAACGCGGAGGGGGAGAGTTTGCCGCTGAAGGAAGCTTGGTCATCTTCGTTGGCGGAAACTCGTCGCGCTAGGAGAAAAGCCCCCTACCTGGCGCGCCAAATGTCGAAGTGTTCGGTCGACACTTCCCCCGGGCCTGCACTGGGCAGCCCGCGGAGGTTCTTTTTTCGGTGGGGCTAGTTCCTAGCGGAGAGCTTGCGCAGATGGAACGAGTTAGTAAGAGCTTGACACGGTGAGTTTTACGTGGTTCAGGCCGCCGGAGCGTAAAACCCTACGTCCACGGCGAGCTATGGAGCTCGCTGTATTGCTTGCTGCTCAGGACCGGAGGCCTGAGCTCGGGGGTGAGTTACAGCTTGAGCGTGTATGGCTAGCGTATGAGTTGCAAAATGCGAACCCTTGCTATCGACGCCTACCCGAGCCTTTTATAGTCCAAGACTCGGGCAACTTACAAGGGGAGCCGGGACCCGACAGGTGGTCCCGGGAAGATTGTCTATTATCTACCGTATCTGCAGTTATGCCGGTAGTTGCCTCTGGTTGAAGGCTTCTGAGTCTTCATCTTGCCGCCCTGCCCATGCCGCATGCTAGTCGTAGTGGTTGATGACGGCGCAGGTGGCATGGGATGTCTTGTCGCGGCATTTAGTGGCTGGCAGGTTCTGACACCACGCGCCAGTCTGTGATGCGACTGGGCGCAACGACACCTGACAGACGCGTGCTCCGCGTTTCCGCGTCTTGGGAAGACGCGGGCCTTGAATACCTTGTACGGGCAAGGTGTGGGGCGCCTTTATGCCCGCTGCCTACCGCTCGGGGCAAGCAGCACCGTTCTTCTGGCCACGTGGTGGGTCCGGAGCCCTTCTCTGAGGAGAGAAGGGTCCGGCCTGCAGGGCACGTGGAGCCTCCGGACCTCTCCCCGCTGAGGGGGAGGTCCAGCTTCTGTATGCCACGTGGCGGGCCCGGAGCTCTCCTCTGAGGAGAGGGAGGTCCGGCCCCGCTGGACACGCGGCGTCTTCGGACCTCTCTCCCGCGGAGGGGGAGGTCCGGCTTCTGTATGCCACGTGGCGGGCCCGGAGCTCTCCTCTGAGGAGAGGGAGGTCCGGCCCCGCCGAAGACGCGTGGCGCCTTCGGAGCTCTCCCAGCGGAGAAGGGCGAGTACCTTAGGCATTTTACCCTGTGCGCGAGGATACCCCATATCTCAGGTACCGACAGCATCCCACGCACCTTTTTTGATGCGGTTTGCTCGGGGAGCTCCGCTGACACCTGCTGGTCACGGACATGGACACCGATCCCCGTAAAAACGGCGGTAACCACGACCTCATCGGCGACCTAGGCCGGATATCGGCTGTGCTTCAGAAAACTTCAGAGAACCGTAAACCTAGCCCACGGTTCTTACTGGTTTTCGATCCTAGGTGGTCGTGGCCGTGTATAGAGCGTGTGCATGACTCGGTTTGCCCGGTGATGATCTAACCCCCACGAATTTTGGGATTTTGTGGGAGCTCGGCCTCAAGACACCCAAAGCATTCCCGGCGAAATACTCCCTCGACAGCCCATGAAATGAAGAACGGTAGGGGCTAGAAGAATCAGCACCTTAAGGCGGTCCTTTCTTGTGTGGCTCGTCGGGCACGAGCGCGCCTGTGCTGGCCGGACGCCGGCGATCAGAGAGGGCGGCGTTTCTGTGCTCGCGCGGAAACGAGGAAAGAGCTCGGAAGGGGGGTTCTCGTTTGGAAAGCAGGAGGAAGGCGGCGTGGGCTGTGCGCTGGCCTTTAAGCTGCGGTTTGGCACCGTGAGGTGGCCGATTGCTGCCTCGGTGGCTCGCCGCCGTTCCCTGGCTTGCGCACGAAGTCGGGGTCGGCTGCAGCAACCGACTGCCCCTCATGTGTGCCACTGACCTGTGGGCCTCCCCCTTTCTTCTTTTTCCCTAATATTTCTTTTCTGTTTCTGTTAATTATCCCACCAGCTACTCACATTTTAATGTGAGACTTAGCTCCCAAGTCTTTGTTTGAATTTGAATTCTCAAATTCAAACTTTGTTTGGTTAAATGTGCTTCATATTTAAACTGAAATTCAAATTCAGTTTTGAATTCTTGCAATTTTAGCTCTTGACAAGATGAGCTCCAATGGAAATGAAAATTGGTGGGCTTACGCAGAAAAATGTGCTGAGTTTGAATATGAAGCTAACTTTTGAATTTGAGTGGTGAAAGTTGCTGCAATTTGAATTCACATTCAAATTGGCCTCTTTTTCAATCACCTCCAAAAGTGCCTCAAAAAGTGTTGGATTTACATGAAATTTGGCTTGAACCTTCCCAAGGCTTTTGAAGTCCTAGGGGTGAGCTCAAGCTCTCATGTTCATGTGTAGAAATTCTACTTTGTGAAAGTGTAGACTTTCCCCTCTAATTACCCTTTTGATGGAGGTTACTTGCTCTTCACACTTTTTCCTAAGATATCCACAATAAAACTGTGGTGTTGTGAGGTGAAGAGAAAATTTTGCAAGTCCCTTTTCTTGGGCTTTTACATCTCTCCCCCCTTAAAAGAATCTCGTCCCGAGATTACAAAAGAAGAGATATCGATGTAATAGGGACTTACCCGTGTTGATATGCCATGAACTCCGGGTAATTTGAGCGAAGGAACTCCTCGCTCTCCCACGTCGCTTCTTCCGCGGTGTGGTTACTCCAGAGTATCTTGTAGAACCACAATGTTCTGCTACGCGTGGTTCTGGCTTTCTCATCAAGAATTTCCACCGGATACTCCTCATAGGTTAAATCCGGTTCCAGCTCGCCGATGTCTTCGGTAGGAACAGCGGCCGTATGCTTTAAACATTTTCGCAGTTGTGAAACATGAAAAACATCATGGACACCAGCGAGAGATGCAGGTAGTTCCAATCGATACGCCGCTGGTCCACACTTCTCGGTGATAGCGTAGGGTCCAATAAAACGGGGAGCGAGCTTCCCCTTCACACCGAATCGGTGCACACCCTTCATTGGAGACACGCGGAGGTACACGTGTTCCCCAACGTCAAAGTGCAACGGCCTACGCCTCTTATCAGCGTAGCTCTTCTGTCGGGATTGAGCGGCCTTCAAATTGGCTTGAATTGTCCGAACGCGCTCTTCGGCGTCGTTCACCACATCAACCCCGAATGTGACCCTTTCACCGGACTCGCACCAATTTAATGGGGTGCGGCACTTGCGACCATAGAGAGCTTCGTAGGGTGCCATCTTTATACTCGCCTGATAGCCATTGTTGTACGAGAATTCCGCCAATGGTAGGTGATTATCCCAGTTCCTACCATGGTGGATGGCACATGCTCTCAACATGTCCTCCAGAACTTGATTCACCCTCTCTGTCTGGCCATCTGTCTGAGGGTGGTAGGCGGAGCTCCTAATCAGTTTAGTACCCAAAGCAGCGTGCAACTGCTCCCAAAAGCGAGATACAAACAATGCACCTCGGTCTGAGACTATCGTCTTGGGTACACCATGCAGGCATAGAATCCTGGCGATATATAACTCCGCATATCTGTTGGCATGGAAATGTGTATGCACGGGGATGAAGTGAGCTGACTTGGTTAGTCGGTCAACGATTACCCATATGGAATCATGTTTGTTGGATGTTAAGGGTAATCCCACGATGAAATCCATGCTCACATCTTCCATTTCCATGCTGGAATCTTCAGGGGTTGCAGCAGCCCTGATTTCCTCATATGATCAGCCTTCACTCGTCTACACGTATCACACTCGGATACGTACTTCGCTACCTCCCGCTTCATCCGTGTCCACCAAAATTTCCGTTTCAAATCTTGGTACATCTTGTTGCTGCCCGGATGAATGGAGTATTTAGACAAGTGGGCTTCGTCGAGGATCTTCTTCCTCAGTTCTATGTCCCGGGGTACGACTATGCGGTCATTGAACCACAGCGTCCCCTCATCATCTTTCCGGAAACATTTGATCTCCCCATTGTCAATCCGTCTCCGGAGATGTGCCATGCCTTTATCATTTTTCTGAGCTGCAATGATGTCCTCCCTAATAGTAGGGATGAGGGCAAGGTTGTACAGTGATCCATAAGGAACCAAGTATAAACTTGGCTCTTCCTCCTCCACCGGTGTAATGGTGAGGTGATGGACATGTGATTTCCGACTCAGCGCGTCGGCAACCACATTCGCCTTGCCGGGGTGGTAATGGATCTCAATCTCATAATCTTTGATCAGTTCTAACCACTTCCTCTGTCTCATGTTCAGCTCCTTCTGGGTGAAAATGTATTTCAAGCTCTTGTGGTCGGTGTAGAGATGCACCAAATTCCCCAGGAGATAGTGCCTCCACATTTTTAGCGCCAAAACCACTGCGGTAAGCTAAAGGTCATGAGTGGGATAATGCTGCTCATGGTTCAGAAGTTGGCGTGAGCCATAAGCGACCACACGTCCTTCCTGCATCAACATGCAGCCAAGCCCAATACCGGACGCGTCACAATACACGTCGAAGGGCTTTGTTGTATCCGGTTGAGCTAAGACCGGGGCTGTTGTGAGATGCTTCACCAATGCTTGGAAGGCTCCTTCATACGCCGTGTTCCAAACATACTTCGTCCCCTTCTTCAGCAATTCTGTCATCGGTTTAGCGAGCTTGGAGAAACTTGGAATAAATCTCCGATAGTATCCCGCTAACCCGAGGAAGCTTCTGACTTCATGAACTGAAGTGGGAGCTTTCCATTTCAGCACTTGCTCTATTTTGCTTGGGTCAACCGCAATGCCTTCTGCGGAGATGATATGTCCCAAGAATGGCACTTGGCTGATCCAAAACTCGCATTTGCTGAACTTGGCGTAGAGCTTGTGGTCTCGTAATCGTTGAAGAACGATCCGCAAATGTTTGGCATGTTCGGCTTCTGTCTTGGAGTAAACCAAGATATCGTCGATGAACACTACCACGAACTTGTACAGCTCCGGCATGAACACCGAGTTCATGAGATACATGAAATGGGCTGGAGCATTTGTGAGACCAAAGGACATGACGAGATATTCATATAATCCATATCTCGTTGAGAAGGCCGTCTTCGGGATATCCTCCGCCCGGATCTTTATCTGGTGATATACAGAGCGAAGGTCCATCTTGGAGAACACACTTGCATCCACAAGTTGATCAAACAATATGTCGATGCGGGGCAGTGGGTACTTATTCTTGATGGTGACGGCGTTGAGCGGCCGGTAATCCACACACAGCCTCAGGGTTTCATCCTTCTTCTTCACGAACAACGGCGAGCATCCCCAAGGTGAGGAACTCAGCCTAATGAAACCCTTGCTCAACAGATCATTGAGCTGTTCTTTCGGTTCTGCCAGCTCATTTGGAGCCATCTTGTATGGTCTCCGTGATATGGGCGTAGTCCCGGGTGCAAGTTCAATCTTGAACTCGACATCCCGCTCAGGTGGCATGCCCGGAAGATCATCCGGGAACACGTCAGGATACTCCCGGACTACGGGGATGTCTTCTAACTTGAGAACCTCAGCACTATTGATCGCTGAAACCTCTCTGACTGGATTATCTAATAGGAGGGACTGCAGACGGTGTAATGGGGAGTTGAGGTGAACCGTCCGTGTTAAAGTTTCCAGGACAGCGCCATGGTAACTTAGCCATGACATCCCCAAGATTGCATCAATCTTCTGCCCCCCTAAGATAATCATAGTGGTGGGATATATCTCCCCACCTAAGCACAGTGGTGCTTTTGGAACCATCATAGTTGCTGAAATCTTTCCCCCCGGTGAGCAGATCATATAAGAACACTCGGTTGGAAAGGCTTCCAGCTGATGCTTAGCCACATATGATGCACTAATGAAGTTGTGGGTTGCACCAGAATCAAAAAGTATGATGATGGCTTGATGGTTGAGAGTGAACGTACCCGCCAGCACGTTGTCTCCTTCTGGGGCGTCCTCATTGTCGAGGTTGCGGACGCCACCAGTCCGCTGACCAACCTTCTTCACCGGAGGTCGGCCTCGAGCACCGCCCTGGAGCTGGGCTTGCCCGCTGCTCTGCTGCCCCTGGGGACAGTCCTTCGCGAAGTGGCCCGCCTGGCCACACGTGAAGCAGGTGAAACGGGGCGGTCCCCCGCTGATCGGTGGACGGAATCCCGGGGCGCGTTGTGGCGGTGGAAACGCCCGGGGTACCGTCTACTGCTGTTGCTGTCTTGGTGGTGGCATCGGCGGACGGAACGGGGGTGCTTGTAACGAACGTCCCCCGAACTGTTGAGGTCGCGCCGGTGGACGCCACTGCTGCCCGGATGGTGTCCGATACACCATACGGTACTTCTGAGGCGCGCCACCACCGCTGCTAGGTGGAGCGTTGTGCTTCCTCTGCTCAGCTGCCAACTCCCGCTGAGCGTCCTCTTGCATGATCGCGGCATTGACTAAGTCGTTGAGTGTGCCGCAATTCCACTGAACGAGGTGCGTCTTCATTTCGGGGTGTAACCCCCGATAGAAATGCTCCCTCTTCTTCTCCTCCGTGGAGATATAGTCTGACGCATACTGCGCCAGATGGTTGAAGGCACGGGAGTAGTCGTGGGCACTCCTCCCGCCCTGCTTCAGTTCCAAAAATTCTTGGAACTTCCTCTTCATTATTCCGGGAGGGATGTCATAGCGCGGAACGCCTCCCGGAACTCTTGCCATTCCACGGCATGGCCAGCCGGACGTGAGGCGACATAATTCGCCCACCACGCACCAGCGGCACCGTGGAGCTGCTGTGCTGCGAACAGGGTCTTCTGCCGCTCCGTACACTGGAGCAGCACAAACTTGGACTCGATGGTCCGCAGCCAGTTGTCAGCCTCCAGTGGTTCTTCAGCTTCGGTGAACACTGGAGGGTGCGTACTCATGAAATCCGAGTACGACACTTCGCGGGGCTCACGAGGCCCTCGCTCTTGACGTCCCCCCACCTGGGACGTATTCTGCATGATCGTGCGGAGCAGGTCGGTCTGCTCCACACGACCTCCCACCAGTACCGCTATCACATCCGCTAGAGTAAGCGGAGGCGGCGGTGGTGGCTGCTGCTGCGGGGTGCTGTCGTAGGCCGGTGGCTGGGAGTCATCGCCTCCACCTTGGCTAGAGCCACCAACCTTGTGCGTGGTCCTAGTGCGAACCATCTGCAACCATACGACAATAACTTCAGTCCCGCAACAGAGTGCATGCATTTTAAAAGAAATAGGTGTAAAACATAATGACAATGAAAACATGCGATACATCTTGTAAGTAGATAGTGTAATAACTTTGCACAAGCTACACCATTACCAGACCAAACACAAGCTAGTTTAATCCAACTTGATGAACCTCCTCTTTGGAAGCTCACCATAACTAGGTTTGGTCACTACGAGATATTACTATCGTGTTGTCATCACGTATACCACCCTTAGGGTACCACACCCTCTCCAATGAGTTCAACTGTCATTCTTCTGTCAGAATGACCAGTTTCTACTTATTCCAAGTTTTGATCTGGTCCTGGGTCTTTTCATGACTCAAGTTGAATACCAAAGTTAAAGTTAACTTCAGTATCTTTCCAACGAGTATTCAATTGCCCCCAGATCAGCCTTGGTTAAAAAGTTATGCTAATTCAAAGTCAGCAGAATTTCTGGGAGAATTTTTAACAGCACCTCCCTTGGAAGTTGCTGTTTTCCATTCGAGTTTCCACTGAAATCTCTGTTGAAACTTCAGAAACTTTGAATTGCAAAGATATTACACATCTTCTACTCTTTCTAAGGAGGTATCATATGAAATTTTTGGGTTTTGCTACTGGGAGTTGTCATCGAAAAACAACACAGTTCAGAGAATGTTCTACTCTGTCCTGGTTCTGGACAGTTCACATTCCTCTGAGATTTTAGCCCTCTTAAGGTGAGTTTCAGCTCTGGAAGTCTACAACAAGATTGTAGAGTACTTAAATACCTTTCCAGAGCTACATAGCACACCCCTCTGAGCTAAAAGACCGGTGAGTTATGCCCTGTTGAAGATCAGCAACCGTGCTGCCCAAAACAGAGCACTCTGTTTTTCATCCCTTTAGCTATCCTGGTCCACTACCCCATTCTTATACCCAACCAGGGTCTTAATCGTTGAACCTAATGATTTTAGTTCCTTGCTTTCAATATTTTCATGCATATGCCTAGAATGTCTCGGTACTACGTTCCTCACCAAAGAAAATCCTAACCGGATCATACCGGCATATACGTTAGTGTGGCACTAAACGGTCTCTCGCACACGTTTTCTACACCGATACATACGTGGTTAGTACCTGCAGAAGACCACACAATGATGGTGCACTCAAAGGTTGTTCATTACAGGCAGTTCCATATTTAAAAGTAAATACAAACGCCCGTATCATTGCCATACGGCCGTCCTTGAGCTAGGTCACGTCTCAAGGTACGTGATCGTGTTTCAACACCACACGACGGGGAACCCGAGTATGTCATGAACGGGTCGTCATGGTTGGGAATGTTATCAACCCAACAGATACCACCTACTGCCCTGCAGGGCATGCCGATGGCAAGCGCTGCGTATGTCCTCCTGGGCTATTTCCAGATGAACACACTCTCGCGTTACTGACCACGCGATGGGGTCTCCACTTACTTGCCTAATGCACGCTAGGGATCAGCGTTTCATATGAACTCAGGAACATGAAGAGTCCAAGAGGTTCATATTGACGTCTCACACCAAGCTGTGAGACTCTATCCCTGAGCCACGTTCCTCGTCAGGGGGAGCTAACCGAAATTGAACCACTTTCGGTGGCGTTCCTTACCATACTTACCAGAGCGTAGGCGCGTCGTTACATAATTGAAATTCAGAATTATAACACATAGGTTAGTATTTGCCACTTTAAGTAACTATACTAATATAGTCCTTACTTGAGCAGCTACCGATTCCTCACCGTATACCTAAGTTTTTCCCATAATGCAGTCCTTAAGTACTGTGCTATCCCCAATGCAGCTCTGATACCAGGCTGTGGCGGACCGGAATCCACTCATCCAGGATCGCAGAGGGTGGTGCCACGCGATGCGACACCCGACAGCACACGTCATAAGAACATAATATATTACATGGGAACAACAACTGAAACTGTACAAACAGGTACAAACTTCAGTTACAACTATTGTTTATATTACACAGCGGAAGTCTACACTATACAACTTATGCCCGCCTATTTAGCAAAAGTTGGTTGCCCATCCCTAGGGCAACCCACACTAGCTGCACTCCTCAGCTCAGCGCGGCGTGTACGGCTCCCACTCAGCCGTGGTCCCCGACGGAGGGTAACCCTCGCCGGTGGACTCGTACTCCGAGTCCGTGGGTGGCTCCTCACCTGAAAAACACTTAAGCAGCAACCGTGAGCACGAAGGCTCAGCAAGGCTTAACCGACTCCCCTAAGCATAAAACTCTACATGAGGGGTACCATGGACATAGGATAGTAACATTTCAGCAAAAGGACACGCCTACAAGTTCATCCTTAGTTCATCTTTTAGCAACGAGTTAACAGTTCATGAAATCTGAAATTTAGTAAGCAGTATTTGGTGGCACACATGTAGCAATACAATTATATCAACCAGCAATATTGAATCAACATGTTTCATCCATTAATCTACGTCACGACTCAGTGACCAAGTGGTACTCTTCACCGCGAGGGACGGAGAATCGACTCGATATACACCTGCAGGGAAACCCAAAGAGCACGTCACGTACGCCCACCCGTGGAGCTGCACAGCACGCTCACTCGATGTCGTACGGGACAACCTTTCACCCAACAGCCCAAACGTCGAACCGGTCGCACTGAAACGAGCAGGAGGTTCCCCACACGGAGCATCTCTCTATGCCTGTTGGCAGATTTCCACCTTGCTGCCCTCAGCCTACACCTATAAATCGGTGCGTTATGCCTCGACGCCCGGAGGTTTAGGCTACATCGGTTTATCGGGGCCCATATATCCGATATGCCTTTGGTACGTTCAAACTTGATCAGCGTGGGCCGCACACGGCTCGGTCCTCAATCGACACGGACAGGGCTGCGCACACAAGACTCCCTCTTGCTGCGCCCTAGCCCCTGCCTAGTCTCATTTTCATTACTAAAATGATCTCACATCACTCAACCGAACCCGTGTGTCCCAAGCCTATCTCGCGAGTAGATTCCAACTACTCGACTTGTACCGAAGTCCTATGACTCATTAAGCATAGCCGGTCTACTCGAGGTCTTAGACACTACCCTCACTCTTTTAGGAACCTTTGGTTATGCAAGTGGGGTTCCATCCATCCTATACCTAATGCACCATCATACTTCACATGACACATGTAAACAAATTAAAACTTATAAAAGGGTTAATGCAAACCGGGGCTTGCCTTGTTGCTGCTGGTCAGGGGTTAAGTCTTCGTCCGGAAGAAGGAAGTCCAGCACTTCCGGAGTCTCTTCTTCAACGGCTACACGTTAATGAAATACTACATGTTAATTTAGATGCAAATGTGAGTTTTAGAGTAAGACTTCTACTATTAGTTCTAATAACCAGCCTCTAACACCTGGAACTTTGTTTAAGAATTTAAAGATGAACTGGTGTTGGTGGTTTGGCTTGAACTTAATCACATGGTTAAATGCTAAGTGGTTTTCCCCCTTTTCCATAATAATCCCTTAAGTGGTTAAACAGGACAGGGGTGATCTAGAGCTCCCATGGAGCTGAGAATTTTTGTGTGGGTTCCTTGTCACAATAAAACTCTCTGGACCAAACATTAGCACTTTTCATGGAGGGGTTTGCTCAGAATACATCTCTTGGCAAATCAGCAAGGAAGAATTTATTCTGAGGTAATACCCCTGTTCATGCTCAACTTAATGAACTACAATTTCAATTATAGCTCATAAAGTTTGCATGAATTTTTCTAACATTTTTGGGGTTAAGATTTGCCCAGAACTGAATTTCCAAGTTTTGGAAATTCTCTGAAAATGTTTCTGTATTCAAATGAACACAGCACCTTCCAATTTGAATTGCTCTGACCAAATCAACTCCAAATGGTCTGAAACTTTTACTGGGGTTTACTATTGTCCTAAAGAACATTCTGGCAAAATTTGGGGATTTTTGGATGAACCAAACTCCCTCTAAAATTCTTTTGCTGAAAAGCTTTAAAGAATTTTCCAGAATTAATTAATGGTTTTCGTATAAATTGGGTTGTATATCTGGACAGAGCTAGGCAAGATGAATCCAACCCAATTTGAATCACTAAATTTGGAGCTTCCTAGCAAAAGTATGGGGTTCTAAAGTTTGCACTAAATCTGGAAATTCCAGAAATGTTTAAATCCTGCGGGTGGGTCCACGTACACGTGTCGACCGCTGGATCCGAGCCACACGGGGCCACAGACTCCTTCCCGCGTGGCCGCACTGGATCCCGGACCACAGAGAATCCCACCCATTTATCTCCAGCCGCTGACGCGTGGGGCCTACCCCTTCGTCTTCCTCCGGCCACCCGCGCGACCCCGCCGCCAAGCTCGCCGGAGCTCTCGCCGGAGAGGGGTTCCGGTCCTCGGAGCTTGCTGAATCTCACCGCCAGTGCCTATCTCGGCCTGAGGAACACGGTGGTGCCCTCCCCAGAACTTGACAACCACCGGAACAGTGCTCCCGACGGCAACAGCGGCCGGGAGCTCACCTGCGACGTCCAACTCGGCATCCCACGCACCTTTTTCGATGCGGTTTGCTCGGGGAGCTCCGCTGACACCTGCTGGTCACGGACAAGGACACCGATCCCCGTGAAAACGGCGGTAACCACGACCTCATAGGCGACCTAGGCCGGATATCGGCTGTGCTTCAGAAAACTTCAGAGAACCGTAAACCTAGCCCACGGTTCTTACTGGTTTTTGATCCTAGGTGGTCGTGGCCGTGTATAGAGCGTGTGCATGACTCGGTTCGCCCAGTGATGATCTAACCCCCACGAATTTTGGGATTTTGTGGGAGCTCGGCCTCAAGACATCCGAAGCTTTCCCGGCGAAATACTCCCTCGACAGCCCATGAAATGAAGAACAGTAGGGGCTAGAAGAATCAGCACCTTAAGGCGGTCCTTTCTTGTGTGGCTTGTCGGGCACGAGCGCGCCTGTGCTGGCCGGATGCTGGCGATCAGAGAGGGCGGCGTTTCTGTGCTCGCGCGGAAATGAGGAAAGAGCTCGGAAGGGGGGGTTCTCGTTTGGAAAGCAGGTGGAAGGCGGCGTGGGCTGTGCGCTGGCCTTTAAGCCGCGGTTTGGCACCGTGAGGTGGCCGATTGCTGCCTCGGTGGCTCGCCGCCGTTCCATGGCTTGCGCGCGAAGTCGGGGTCGGCTGCAGCAACCGACTGCCCCACATGTGTGCCACTGACCTGTGGGCCTCCCCCTTTCTTATTTTTCCCTAATATTTCTTTTCTGTTTCTGTTAATTATCCCTCCAGCTACTCACAATTTAATGTGAGACTTAGCTCCCAAGTCTATGTTTGAATTTGAATTCTCAAATTCAAACTTTGTTTGGTTAAATGTGCTTCATATTTAAACTGAAATTCAAATTCAGTTTTGAATTCTTGCAATTTTAGCTCTTGACAAGATGAGCTCCAATGGAAATGAAAATTGGTGAGCTTACTCAGAAAAATGTGCTGCGTTTGAATATGAACCTAACTTTTGAATTTGAGTGGTGAAAGTTGCTGCAATTTGAATTCACATTCAAATTGGCCTCTTTTTCAATCACCTCCATAAGTGCCTCAAAAAGTGTTGGATTTACATGAAATTTGGCTTGAACCTTCCCAAGACTTTTCAAGTCCTAGGGATGAGCTCAAGCTCTCATGTTCATGTGTAGAAATTCTACTTTGTGAAAGTGTAGACTTTCCCCTCTAATTACCCTTTTGATGGAGGTTACTTGCTCTTCACACTTTTTCCTAAGATATCCACAATAAAAACTGTGGTGTTGTGAGGTGAAGAGAAAATTTTGCAAGTCCCTTTTCTTGGGCTTTTACAATACCTTGCCCGTACAAGGTATTCATGGCCCGCGTCTTCCCAAGACGCGGAGACGCGGAGCACGCTTCTGTCAGGTGCCGTTGCGCCCAGTCGCATCACAGACTGGCGCGCGGTGTCAGAACCTGTCAGCCAATAAACACCGCGACAAGACATCCCATGCCGCCTGCGCCGTCATCAACCACTACGACTAGCATGCGGCATGGGCAGGGCGGCAAGATGAAGATTCAGAAGCCTTCAACCAGAGACAACTACCGGCATAACTGCAGATACGGTAGATAATAGACAATCTCCCCGGGACCACCTGTCGGGTCCCGGCTCCCCTTGTAAGCCGCCCGAGTCTTGGACTATAAAAGGCTCGGGTAGGCGTCGATAGCAACGGTTCGCACTTTGCAACTCATACGCTAGCCATACACTCTCAAGCTGTAACTCACCCCCAAGCTCAGGCCTCCGGTCCTGAGCAGCAAGCAATACAGCGAGCTCCATAGCTCCCCGTGGACGTAGGGTTTTACGCTCCGGCGGCCTGAACCACGTAAAACTCGCCGTGTCAAGCTCTTACTAACTCGTCCATCTGCGCAAGCTCTCCGCTAGGGACTAGCCCCACCGAAAAAAGAACCTCCGCGGGCTGCCCAGTGCAGGCCCGGGGGAAGTGTCGACCGAACACTTCGACAGTATGATTTGCGGGAGTGCGAGCCCCTGCTAACGTTGCCTACCCGAGCCTTTTATAGTCCAAGGCTCGAGTGGCTTACAAGGGGGGCCCGGGACCCCACAGGTGGTCCCGGGGAGACTTTCTGCAGACTACCGTATCCGCAGTTATGTCGGTAGTTGTCTCTGGCGAAGGCTTCTGAGTCTTCGTCTTGCCGCCCTGCCCATGCCGCACGCTAGTCGTAGTGGTTGATGACGGCGGGGGCGGCATGGGATGTCTTGTCGCTGCGTTTATTGGCTAGCAGGCTCTGACACTGCGCGCTAGTCTATGATGCGACTGGGCGCAACGACACTTGACAGAAGTGTGCTCCGCGTCTCCGCATCTTGGGAAGGTGCGGGCCTTGAATACCTTGTACTGGCAAGGTACGGTACGTCTTTACGCCTGCTGCCTACCGCTCGGGGGCAGGCAGCGCTCTTCTGCTGGACACGTGGCGGGCCCGGAGCCCTCCTCAGAGGAGAGGGAGGTCCGGCCCCGCAGGACACGTGGAGCCTTCAGACCTCTCCCCGCGGAGGGGGAGGTCCAGCTTCTGTTGGCCACGTGGCAAGCCCGGAGCTCTCCTCTGAGAAGAGGGAGGTCCAGCCCCGCTGGACACATGGCGCCTTCGGACCTCTCCCCCCGGAGGGGGGAGGTCCGGCTTCTGCAGGCCACGTGGCGAGCCCGGAGCTCTCCTCTGAGGAGAGGGAGGTCCGGCCCCGCCGGACGCGTGGCTCCTTCGGAGCTCTCCATGCGGAGAAGGGCGAGATCCTTAGGCATTTTACCCTGTGCGCGGGGGTACGCCATACCTCGGGTACCGACACCTCCCCTCGGAGGATAGCTCCGGGCCTGCCGCGTGGCCCAGAAGGCCGGACCTCGCCCCTCCGCAAGGGCGAGCTCTGAAGGCGCCACGTGTCTGGCAGGGCCGGGGCTCTCCTCTGCTCAAAGGATAGCTCCGAGCCTGCCACGTGGCCCGGAAGACCGGACCTCGCCCCGTCCACGGGGGTGAGCTCCAAAGGCTCCACGTGTCCAGCGGAGCCGGAGCTCCCCCTCTCCTCAGAGGAGAGCTCTGGGTCCGACACGTGGCCAGCAGAGCAGTGCTACCGCCCGGCGCGGTAGGCAGCAGGAGTAAAGGCGCGCCATGCCTTTACCATAAAAAGCATTCAAGACCCGCGCCTTTCCAAGACGCGGAGCACGCCTCTGTCAGGTGCCATTGTGCCCAGTCACATCGCAGACTGGCGCGCAGTGTCAGAACCTGCCAGCCAATAAACACAGCGACAAGACATCCCCTGCCGGCCCCGCCGTCATCAACCACTACGACTAGCATGCGGCATGGGCAGGGCAGCAGGACGAAGACTCGGAAGCCTTCGCCAGAGACAACAACCAACATAATTGCGGATACGGTAGTCGGCAGAAAATCTCCCCGGGACCACCTGTCGGGTCCTGGGCCCCCCTTGTAAGCCACACGAGCCTTGGACTATAAAAGGCTCGGGTAGGCAACGTTAGCAAGGGTTCGAACTCAAGCAACTCACACCCTAGGCACAACTCATCCTCAAGCTCAGGACTCCGGTTCTGAGCAAACAGGCAATACTGCGAGCACCTCTGCTCACCGTGGACGTAGGGTTTTACGCTCCGGCGGCCCGAATCACGTAAAACTCACCGTGTCAAGCTCCTCCCTCACTCTTCCTTACGCTTAAGCTCTCCGCAAGCGACTAGCCCCTTCGAAAAAGAACCTCCGCGGGCTGCCCAGAGCAGGTCCGGGGGAAGTGTTGACCACACACTTCGACAGCTCCCCTTCTTTAAGCTCCTGCGCAAATCCGGTCCATTTGCTTGGACTGACGAAGCAGAAGAAGCTTTCCAGGAGTTGAAGCAACTCCTGAAGACCCTACACATCATGGTAGCCCCCGAGCCCGAAGAGCATTTGTTGCTCTACATCGCGGCAACAACTGAAGTGGTGAGTATGGTCCTCGTCGCAGACCAGCCGGACCTCTCGTCACCACAGCCTGCTCCGGTAGCAGGAGACAAGCACCAGGAAACCCCGGAGGTCCAAGACGGCCTCCCGGACCTCCAAGAAAACCTCCCGGAGGTCCAAGACGGACCCCCGGACCTCCACGACAACCTCCCGGAGGTCCAACGGGACCCCCCGGAGCTCCCGGAAAACCAGCGGGATCTCCCGGAGGTCCAAGGCAGCTTAGGAGCTTTCATGTCCCAGCTCCCGGAAGCCCCCTGGACCCACCCACCTCCGGTAGGCCTGAGCCAATGGATGAAGACATCTCTGGCCCGGGAGGGAGGGTCCGGACCATCAAGAGGCCTGTCTACTACATCAGCGAAGTCCTTCACGACGCCAAGACAAGGTACCTGGAGGTCCACAAGCTGCTGTATGCAGTGCTCGTGGTATCCAGGAAGCTCTGTCACTACTTTCAAGCCTTCCGGATCTCAGTGGTCACCTCCTATCCGCTGAAGGCGATCCTTCACAGCCCTCACGTGACCGGCAATGTCGCTAAATGGCCAGCTGTCGAAGTGTGTGGTCGACACTTCCCCCGGACCTGCTCTGGGCAGCCCGGGGACGTTCTTTTTCGGAGGGGCTAGTCGCTTGCAGAGAGCTTAAGTGTAAGGGACGAGTGAGGGAGGAGCTTGACACGGCGAGTTTTACGTGGTTCGTGCTGCCGAAGCGTAAAACCCTACGTCCACGGTGAGCAGAGGTGCTCGCTGTATTGCTTGTTGCTCAGAACCGGAGTCCTGAGCTTGAGGGTGAGTTATGCCTAGGGTGTGAGTTGCTGGAGTGCGAACCCCTGCTAACGTTGCCCGCCCGAGCCTTTTATAGTCCAAGGCTCAAGCGGCTTACAAAGGGGGGCCCGGGACCCGACAGGTGGTCCCGGGGAGATTTCCTGCCGACTATCGTATCCGCAGTTATGTCGGTAGTTGCCTTTGGTGAAGGCTTCCGAGTCTTCGTTCTGTCGCCCTGCCCATGCCGCATGCTAGTCGTAGTGGTTGATGATGGCGGGGGCGGCAGGGGATGTCTTGTCGCTGTGTTTATTGGCTGGCAGGTTCTGACACTGCGCGCCAGTCTGCGATGCGACTGGGCGCAACGGCACCTGATAGAGGTGTACCCCGCGGCTCCGTTTCTTGGGAAGGCACGGGCCTTGAATACCTTGTACGAGAATGGTATGGTGTGTCTTTACGCCTGCTGCCTACCGCGCAGGGGCAGGCAGCGCTGTCCTGCTGGACACGTGGCGGGCCCGGAGCTCCCCGCTGAGGAGAGGGAGGTCCGGCCCCGCGGGACACGTGGAGCCTTTGGACCTCTCCCCGCGGAGGGGGGAGGTCCGGCTTCTGCCGGCCACGTGGCGGGCCCGGAGCTCTCCTCTGTGGAGGGGGGAGGTCCGGTCCCGCGGGACACATGGCGCCTTCGGAGCTCTCCCCACGGAGGGGGGAGGTCCGGCTGCCGCTGGCCACGTGGCGAGCCCGGAGCTCTCCTCTGAGGAGAGGGAGGTCCGGCCCCGCTGGACACGTGGCGCCTTCTGAGCTCTCCCTGCGGAGAACGGCGAGATCCTTAGGCATTTCCCCTGTGCGCGGGGGTACCCCATATCGCGGGTACCGACAGTGGCCCCCGGCCCCATCTCGGGGGAGATAGCGAGCCCGAGGTGGGGCCTCCGTCGCTTCTGTGGCGGACCGGAATCCGCTCATCCAGGATCGCAGAGGGTGGTGCCGCACGATGCGACACCCGATAGCACACGTCATAAGAACACATTATATTACATGGGAAAAACAAACTGAATGTACAAAATAGTACACTTCTCAGTTACAGACTAGGGTCTTTTATTACACAGCGGAAGTTTCTTTTGTACAACTCACGCCCGCCTATCTAGCAAAAGTCGGTTGCCCAGCCCTAGGGCAACCCACACTAGCTGCACGTCTCAGCTCAGCGCGGCGTGTACGGCTCCCACTCAGCCGTGGTCCCCGACGGAGGGTAACCCTCGCCGGTGGACTCGTACTCCGAGTACGTGGGTGGCTCCTCACCTGAAAAACACTTAAGCAGCAACCGTGAGCACGAAGGCTCAGCAAGGCTTAACCGACTCACCTAAGCATGAAACTCTACATGAGGTGTACAATGACATAGGATAGCATTGTTGCAGCAAATGGACACGCCTACAAATTCATCCTTAATTCCTCTTTTAGCAACAAGTTAACAGTTCATGAAGCTGAAATTTAGTAAGCAATATTTGGTGGCAAACATGTAGCAATACAAAGTTATATCATAGCAGCAATATTGAATCATAACATTTCATTCATTAGTCTACGTTACGACGCAGTGAACAAGCGGTACTCGTCACCGTGAGGGACGGCGAATCGACTCGATATACACCTGCAGGGAAACCCAAAGAGCACGTCACGTACGCCCACCCGTGGAGCTGCACAGCACGCTCACTCGATGTCGTACGGGACAACCTTTCACCCAACAGCCCAAACGTCGAACCGGTCGCACCGAAACGAGCAGGAGGTTCCCCACACGGAGCATCTCTCTATGCCCGTTGGCAGATTTCCACCTTGCTGCCCTCAGCCTACACCTATAAATCGGTGCATTATGCCTCAACGCTTGGAGGTTTAGGCTACATCAGTTTATCGGGGCCCATATATCCGATATGCCTTCGGTACGTTCAATACTTGTTCAGCAGGGCCGCACACGGATCGGTCCTCAATCGACACGGACAGGGCTGCGCACACAAGACTTCCTCTTGCTGCGCCCTAGCCCCTGCCTAGTCTCATTTTTATTACTAAAGTGATCTCCCGTCACTCGAACCAAACCCGTGTGTCCCGGCCTATCTCGCGAGTAGATTCCAACTACTCGACTTGTACCGAAGTCCTATGAATTATTAAGCATAGCATGTCTGCTCGAGATCTTAGACACTACCCTCACTCTTATGGAAAAATTCTGGTCATGCAAGTGGGGTTCCATTCATCCTACACCTAATGCACATACATACTTCATGTGACTCGTGTGAACAAAAGAAAACTTATAAAAGGGTTAATGCAAACCGGGGCTTGCCTTGTTGCTGCTTTTCAGTAGTTAGTTCTTCGTCCGGAAGAAGGAAATCCAGCACTTCCGGGGTCTCTTCTTCAATGGCTACACGTTGAATACAATACTACATGTAAATTTAAATGCAATGTGTGAACTTAAATACATAATTGTTAATAACTCTAGCTAGCCCTCCCCTTTGGTTCTGAAATTTTTATGGTGGATTGGTAGGATCCTAACCAGAGTCTTGACCAAGTTTCATTTGAAACAAAGTTCATTTGAACCTTGTACAAATAAAAGCCCATTCGGTCAATACTTGAGCCTCTAACTAATTCCAGGGTTTTTCATGGCTCCAACCATTACTTTCTGGAAAATAGACTTTAAGATGGTTCTAATGGAGTTGGTTTCATGTCATTTGAAGAATTCTACAGAAAGTTATGTCCTAATTAAAATTGGAGAAAATCTAAAAAATGTTTCTGTACATTTTTCTATTTTCTCTGGGCAGTTCTCTTAATCACCCAATTAGGGTAACTAAATGAACTTGGATGAGTCTGAAAATTTTACTGGGATTCAGGGATTTTCCAATGAACCTTTCAGCCAAATTTCAGAATTTTTCATAAAGTAGTTCTCCAGATAAAATTCCCAACAGTTTAAAATTTAGGGATTTAATTCTGGAAAACTATTCACTTTCATGAGCTGAATTTGGTATTGCTGGAAAGCGCTCAGAGAGCTGAATCCAACAAAATTTGGTTCACCCGATTTGGAGCTTTCTAGCCAAAGTTATGAGGATTTGAAGTTTGGAAGAATTCTGAAAATCGGGGGAAAAGTTTAAACTCTCGGGGCCCGCGGGGACACGTGTCGAGCGCGGAGGTGTCCGGCACACCGGAGATACCACACGTGTCGAGCATGGAGGTGTCCGGCACACCGGAGATACCACAGGGTATTTGCGCGCCAGCACAGCCGATCCCTGGCCACACCCGATCCCGATTTAAATTCTTCAGCCGCTGACACGTGGGCCAGCCGGCTTCGTCTTCCTCCCGCCGTTCTCTCGCGCCCGCGCCGCCGACCTAGCCGGAGCAGACTCGGGGCTCGCCGGCTCGCCGCTGCCGGACCTCCCAGGGGCTGAAACCTGCCGCCAGGGGGTTGTCGACGTCGAGGAACACGTCGGTGGTGTCAGGTCGGGCTGGGGGTGACCGGAAATAGCTCGGCGACGTGCCGCTGCCTCGGTTGAGGTTCGACACCGTCGACCGTGGTTTCTAAACCCACCAACACCTCGAACAAACGGTCCTACAGCATCAGTGTACCTCTAGGAAGCTCGACAAGGTGTCAAAAGGGTTCAGGGATGGCGGCAAGTCGGTCGGCACCGTGTGACCGATCGTGCCCGCCATGACCGCCCTCGATCGAGCTCGAAATTCGTCACTCCTAGACAGTTTCACGCTACGGATGCAGAAAAGAACTTGATCGCCGGCTAGTCCAGCGTCTATGTGTAAGATTTGATGACCTCCGAAAGATCATAGAGCGAGAATTTAAAGAAACCGTACCGGAAGCTCGGTTTACGGTTGCCGGAGCACAAACTGGAAATTCTCTGCGGATTCTTCACGGTTGGCTTCCAAACTTGGAGGAGAGTAGCACGGTGGTCGCGCGCTCCTGTTGCCTCTCTCGCTGGACCGTGAAGACGCCTGTGGAACGCTGCCCACGGGCGCCTGACTCTCGGCTGAGGCTAGGTCGACGCGGTGGCGATCGTCTTTGGGCAAAGGAGGTCGGAGCTCGAGGTTTCTGGCATTGGAGAGGTGGAGTGCGAGCTCAGGTACCTGTCTAGCAGCTCAGGGACGGAGGAGGAGATGGTTTTGCTGGTTTTCCCGATTGAGCAGAGAGCTGCGGCGAGAAACAATGCCGCTGCTCGGGTTCGCCCGCGAGAAGATAAAGCCGGCCGACTCCTGCTCGGCTGAGGCGGTGCCGGTCGCGTGGGGGCGCGAGCCAGCCGCCCTGGGCGCCAGTGCGCGGAGAGGGAAGCAGCTGGTGGCGCCAGTAGCTGCTCGGTGGCACAGCCGACAGCTGCTCGGTGGACTTTCCCACCGAGACTCTGACTTTGGGTGCAAGTTTCTCCTTCTCCCCTCTATGACTGGTTGGTCCCACCCGGGGTTTTAACCTCTGAAATTTACTCCTAATCACTGTTGTAAACAGTGAGCCCCATAATACCCCTGGTGAATCAAATTATTCACCCCTGAGCCATTTGAATCGAATAGAATTTAAATTGGGTTCGGTTTGAGTGAATTTCAGCACAAGTTCAGTTTTAAATTCAAATAAAGTTTGAATTCATCCCACTTAGCTCATGTCAAGATCAACTCCGAATGGAGTGAAAATTGGTGTGGTGTGGTGATGAACACTTCAAATGTGTGCCCAAAACTGAGGCCCTTACATTCCTCCCCCCTTAAAAGAATCTCGTCCCGAGATTACAAAAGAAGAGATAGCGATGTAGTAGGGACTTACTCGTGTTGAGAAGCCATGAACTCCGGGTAATTTGAACGAAGGAATTCCTCGCTCTCCCACGTCGCTTCTTCCACAGTGTGGTTATTCCAGAGTATTTTGTAGAACCACATCGTTCTGCTACGCGTGGTTTGGACTTTCTCATCAAGAATGGCCACCGGATACTCATCATATGTTAAATCCGGTTTCAACTCGCAGATGTCTTCGGTAGGAACAGCAGCTGTATGCTTCAAACATTTTCGCAGTTGCTAAACATGGAAAACATCATGGACACCAGCAAGAGATGCCGGTAGTTCCAATCGATACGCCGCTGGTCCACACTTCTCGGTGATAGTGTAGGGTTCAATAAAACGGGGAGCGAGCTTCCCCTTCACACCGAACCGGTGCACGCCCTTCATTGGAGACACGCGGAGGTACACGCGTTCACCGACGTCGAAGTGCAACGGTCTACGCCTCTTACCAGCGTAGCTCTTCTGCCGGGATTGAGCGGCCTTCAAGTTAGCTTGAATTGTCCGAACGCGCTCTTCGGCGTCGTTCAGCACATCAACCCCGAAGGTGACCCTTTCACCGGATTCGCACCAATTTAATGGGGTGCGGCATTTACGACCGTAGAGAGCTTCGTATGGTGCCATCTTAATACTCGCTTGATAGCCGTTGTTGTACAAGAATTCCGCCAATGGTAGGTGATCATCCCAGTTCCTACCATGGTGGATGGCACATGCTCTCAACATGTCTTCCAGAACTTGATTCACCCTCTCTGTCTGGCCATCTGTCTGAGGGTGATAGGCGGAGCTCCTGATCCACTTAGTACCCAATGCAGCGTGTAGCTGCTTCCTAAAGCGAGATACAAATAATGCACCTCGATCTGAGACGATGGTCTTGGGTACCCCATATAGGCATAGAATCTTCACTATGTACAGCTCCGCATATTTGCCGGCATTGTAACGTGTATTCATCGGAATGAAGTGAGCCGTCTTGGTTAACCGATCAACGATTACCCATATGGAATCATGCTTGTTGGATGTTAGGGGTAATCCCACAATGAAATCCATGCTCACATCTTCCCATTTCCATGCCGGAATCTTCAGGGGTTGCAACAGCCCTGATTTCTTCATGTGATCAGCCTTCACTCGGCGGCACGTATCACACTCGGATACGTACTTCGCTACCTCCCGCTTCACCGTGTCCACCAAAATTTCTGTTTCAAATCTTGGTACATCTTGTTGCTGCCCGGATGAATGGAGTATTTAGACAAGTGAGCTTCATCGAGGATCTTTTTCCTTAACTCCATATCTCGGGGCACGACTATGACGTCATTAAACCATAGCGTCCCCTCATCATCCTTCCGGAAACACTTGATCTCTCCATTGTCTATCCGTCTCCGGAGATGTGCCATGCCTTTATCGGTCTTCTGAGCTGCAATGATGTCCTCCCTAATAGTAGGGATGAGGGCAAGGTTGTACAGCGACCCATAAGGAACCAAGTAAAACTTGGCTCTTCCTCCTCCACCGGTGTAATGGTGAGGTGATGGACATGTGATTTCCGACTCAGCGCGTCGGCAACCACATTCGCCTTGCCGGGGTGGTAGTGAATCTCAATTTCATAGTCCTTGATTAATTCTAACCACCTCCGTTGCCTCATGTTCAGCTCCTTCTGGGTGAAAATGTATTTCAAGCTCTTGTGGTCGGTGTAGAGATGCACCAAATTCCCCAGTAGATAGTGCCTCCACATTTTCAGCGCCAGAACCACTGCAGCAATCTCAAGGTCATGAGTGGGATAATGCTGCTCATGGTTCCGAAGTTGGCGTGAGCCATAAGCGACCACACGTGCTTCCTGCATCAACACGCAGCCGAGCCCAATACCGGACGCGTCACAATACACGTCGAAGGGCTTTGTTGTATCCGGCTGAGCTAACACCGGGGCTATTGTGAGATGCTTCACCAATGTTCGGAACGCTCCTTCACACGCCGTGTTCCAAACATATTTCTTCCCTTTCTTCAGCAACTCTGTCATCGGCTTAGCGAGCTTGGAGAAACTTGGAATGAATCTCCGGTAGTATCCCGCCAACCCGAGGAAGCTTCTGACTTCATGAACTGAAGTGGGAGCTTTCCATTTCAGCACTTGCTCTATTTTGCTTGGGTCAACCGCAATGCCTTCAGCTGAGATGATATGTCCCAAGAATGGCACTTGGCTGATCCAAAACTCGCACTTGCTGAACTTGGCGTAGAGCTTGTGGTCTCGCAATCGTTGAAGAACGATCCGCAAGTGTTCGGCATGTTCGGCTTCTGTCTTGGAGTAAACCAAGATATCGTCGATGAACACTACCACGAACTTGTCCAGCTCCGGCATGAACACCGAGTTCATGAGATACATGAAATGGGATGGAGCATTTGTGAGACCAAAGGACATGACGAGATATTCATATAAGCCGTATCTCGTCGAGAACGCCGTCTTCGGGATATCCTCCGCCCGGATCTTTATCTGGTGATATCCAGAGCGAAGGTCCATCTTGGAGAACACACTTGCACCCACAAGTTGATCAAACAATATGTCGGTGCAGGGCAGTGGGTACTTATTGTTGATGGTGACGGCGTTGAGCGGCCGGTAATCCACACACAGCCTCAGGGTTTCATCCTTCTTCTTCACGAATAGCGCCGAGCATCCCCAAGGTGAGAACTCGGCCTAATGAAACCCTTGCTCAACAGATCATTGAGCTGTTCTTTCAGTTCCGCCAGCTCATTTGGAGCCATCTTGTATGGTCTCCGTGATATGGGCGTAGTTCCGGGTGCGAGCTCGTTCTTGAGCTCGACATCCCGCTCAGGTGGCATGCCCGGTAGATCATCTGGGAACACGTCGGGATACTCCCGGACTACGGGGATGTCCTCTAATTTGAGACCTCCAGTATTGTTGATTTCTGAAACCTCCCGGACTGGATTATCTAATAGGAGGGACTGCGGACAGTGTAATGGGGAGTTGAGGTGAACCGTCCGTGATAGCGTTTCCATGACAGCGCCATGGTAGCTTAGCCATGACATTCCCAAGATTGCATCAATCTTATGCCCCCCTAGGATAATCATAGTGGTGGGATATATCTTCCCACCTAAGCACAGTGGTGCTTTTGGAACCATCATCGTTGCTGAAATCTTTCCTCCCGGTGAACAGATCATGTAAGAACACTCGGTTGGAAAGGTTTCCAGCTGATGCTTAACCACATAGGATGCACTTATGAAGTTATGGGTTGCACCAGAATCAAAAAGTATGATGATGGCTTGATGGTTGAGAGTGAACATACCCGCCAGCACATTCTCTCCCTCTGGGGCGTCCTCATTGTCGAGGTTGCGGACGCCCCCAGTCCGCTGACCAACCTTCTTCACCGGAGGTCGGCCTCGAGCACCGCCCTGGAACTGGGCTTGCCCGCCGCTCTGCTGCCCCTGGGGACAGTCCTTCGCGAAGTGGCCCGCCTGGCCACACGTGAAGCAGGTGAAACGGGGCGGTCCCCCGCTGATCGGTGGACGGAATCCTGGGGCGCGCTGTGGCGGTTGAAACGCCCGGGGTACCGTCTGCTGCTGCTGCTGTCTTGGTGGTGGCATCGGCGGTCGGAACGGGGGTGCTTGGAACGAACATCCCCTGAACTGTTGAGGCCGCGCCGGTGGTCGCCACTGCTGCCCGGATGGTGTCAGATACACCATACGGTACTTCTGGGGCGCGCCACCACCGCTGTTAGGTGGAGCGCTGCGCTTCCTCTGCTCAGCTGCCAACTCCTGCTGAGCATCCTCTTGCATAATCGCGGCATTGACTAGGTCGTTGAAAGTGCCGCGATTCCACTGAACGAGGTGCGTCTTCATTTCGGGGTGTAACCCAGGATAGAAATGCTCCCTCTTCTTCTCCTCCGTGGAGATATAGTCTGACGCATATTGTTCCAGATGGTTGAAGGCACGGGAGTAGTCGTGGGCACTCCTCCCGCCATGCTTCAGTTCCAAAAATTCTTGGAACTTCCTCTTCATGATCCCGGGAGGAATGTTGTAGGCGCGGAACGCCTCCCGGAACTCTTGCGATTCCACGGTAGGGCCAGCCGGACGTGAGGCGACATAATTCGCCCACCACGCACCAGCGGCACCGTGGAGCTGCTGTGCTGTGAACAGGGTCTTCTGCCGCTCCGTACACTGGAGCAGCCCAAACATGGACTCGATGGTCCGCAGCCAGTTGTCAGCCTCCAGTGGTTCTTCAGCTTCGGTGAACACTGGAGGGTGCGTACTCATGAAATCCGAGTACGACACTTTCCGGGGCTCGCGAGGCCCCCTATCTTGACGTCCCCCCACCTGGGACATATTCTGCACGATCGTGCGGAGCAGGTCGGTCTGCTCCTCACGACCTTCCACCAGTGCCGCAATCACATCCGCTAGAGTGAGCGGAGGCGGCGGTGGTGGCTGCTGCTGCGGGGTGCTGTCGTAGGCCGGTGGCTGGGAGTCATCACCCCCCTGTTGGCTAGAGCCACCAACCTCGTGCGTGGTCCTAGTACGAACCATCTGCAACCACACGACATTAAACATCAGTCCCGCAACGTTTTGCATGCAGTCCAATAGAAATGGGCGTAAAAACATTATGACAACAAAAACATGCGATATATCTCGTAAGTAGATAATGTAATAACTTTGCACAAGCTACACCATTACCAGACCAAACACAAGCTAGTTTAATCCAACTTGATGAACTTCCACTTTGGAAGCTCACCATAACTAGGTTTGGCCACCACGAGACATTACTATCGCGTTGTCATCACGTATACCACCCTTGGGGTACAACACCCTCTCCAATGGGTTCAACTGTCATTCTTCTGTCAGAATGATCAGTTTCTACCTATCCCAAGTTTTGATCTGGTTCTGGGCATTTTCATGACTCAAGTAGAATACCAAAGTTGAAGTTAACTTCAGTATCTTTCCAACGAGTATTCATTTGCCCCCAGATCAGCTTTGGTTAAAATGTTATGCTAATTCAAAGTCAGCAGAATTTCTGCAAGAATTTTAACAGCACCTCCCTTGGAAGTGGCTGTTTTCATCCCTGATTTCCACTGAAATCTGTGCTGAAACTTCAGAAACTTTGAATTGCAAAGGTATCACACATCTTCTACACTTTCTAAGGGAGTATCATATGAAATTTTTGGGTTATGCTACTGGGAGTTATTATTGAAAAACAAAACAGTTCAGAGAATGTTCTACTCTGTCCTGGTTCTGGACAGTTTACATTCCTCTGAGATTTTAGCCATCTTAAGGTGAGTTTCAGATCTGGAAGTCTACAACAAAGTTGTAGAGTACTTAAATACCTTTCCAGAACTGTATAGCACACCTCTCTGGGCTAAAAGACCTGTGAGTTATACCCTGTTGAAGATCAGCAAACGTGCTGCCCAAAACAGAGCACTCTGTTTTTCATCCCTTTAGCTATCCTGGTCCTAGTAATCCCACTCTTACACCCAACCAGGGCCTTAATTGTTGAACCTAATGATTTTAGTTCCTTGTTCTCAATATTTTCATGCATATGCCTACAATATCTCGGTACTACGTTCCTCACAAAAGAAAATCCTAACCGGATCATACCGGTATATACGTCTCAAGTGTGGCACTAGACGATCTCTTGCACACGTTTTCTACATGGCTACATACGTGGTTAGTACCTGCAGAAGACCACACAATGATGGCGCACTCAAAGGTTGTTCATTTCAGGCAGTTCCATATTTAAAAGTAAATACAAACGCCTGTATCATTGCCATACGGCCGTCCTTGAGCTAAGTCACGTCTCAAGGTACGTGATCGTGTTTCAACACCACACGACGGGGAACCCGAGTAGGTCATGAACGGGTCGTCACGGTTGGGAATGTTATCAACCCAACAGATACCACCTACTGCCCTGCAGGGCACGCCGATGGCAAGCGCTGCGTATGTCCTCCTGGGCTACTTCCAGACGAACACACTCTCGCGTTACTGACCACGCGATGGGGTCTCCACTTACTTGCCTAATGCACGCTAGGGATCAGCGTTTCATATGAACTCAGGAACATGAAGAGTCCAAGAGTTTCATATTGACGTCTCACACCAAGCTGTGAGACTTATCCCTGAACCACATTCCTCGTCAGGGAGAGCTAACCGAAATTGAACCGCTTTCGGTAGCGTTCCTTACCATACTTACCAGAGCGTAGGTGTGTCGTTACATAATTGAAATTCAGAATTAAAACACATAAGTTAGTCCTTGCCACTTTAAATAACTATGCTACTATAGTTCTTACTTGGGCCAACTACCGATTCCTCACCGTAACCCTAAGTTTTCCCATAATACGGTCCTTAAGTACTGTGCTATCCCTAATGCAGCTCTGATACCAGGCTGTGGCGGACCGGAATCCGCTCATCCAGGATCACAGAGGGTGGTGCCGCGCGATGCGATACCCGATAGCACACGTCATAAGAACACATTATATTACATGGGAAAAACAAACTGAATGTACAAAATAGTACACTTCTCAGTTACAGACTAGGGTCTTTTATTACACAGCGGAAGTTTCTTTTGTACAACTCACGCCCGCCTATCTAGCAAAAGTCGGTTGCCCAGCCCTAGGGCAACCCACACTAGCTGCACGTCTCAGCTCAGCGCGGCGTGTACGGCTCCCACTCAGCCGTGGTCCCCGACGGAGGGTAACCCTCTGTCACACCCGGTTTTTCCGAAGAACAACCAAGTGAATATCACATGTATGCCAGGATCATTTTCTCATACATGTGATGACAAATAGTGAAGCATCATTTATTACAAGCCAGGTGTCGAATATAAGTAAGTCTTACAAAGTAAATGTCTCGATGGACAATAATAAGTTCATCACAAGTAAATAAACTAGCAGCGGAATATTATTCATTAGGGCTCCATCACAGGCGTTGCCCGGGGGTCTTCATGAACCTAAAATCCTTCCTCGGGTCCAAAATCCTGGTCATTATACACCACCTCATTATCTTGACCTGAGCAGCAATATAAACCAACAAATATGCAAGGTTGAGTACCAATGGTACTCAGCAAGTGTGGGAAAATTATATCATGCATGGCTAGAAAAAGGAGAGGTTGAACTCATGGTTAAAGCACTACGCAATTAATACCTATCACCTTAGCTTATTAAGCACCTACATTACTACACAGGTGAAATGGTCCCAATCTCCCAGCCCATCCAATAACCATAACATCATTTCCAATGTTAAGCTCCCCGCTTAACTTCCAAAACCATCAATCCTCTAATCATGAATAAGTCCAGGCTGCTCTTAACCGTGAGCACGGCTGTCAAGACAGTATTGACTCTGTAGAGTTTGTACCACTGTACCCACAAGTAGTGATTTCATCCCCCGTTGCCGGGTGGACTAAAAGAACCTCCATTATGCCAGTGGCTACGATCCACATTCACACTTCCCAGGTGTGCGGCCAGGAGATCACTACGAAGCCTTTACAAAGGGATTCCCGACGAGCGTGGGCCCACTGAGGTTTCACCCCTAACAGCATACAAGAGGCTCCAACCCCGCTGCAGTGGCCCCCTCTTGAGCCTTGCGGTTCATATGGTAGTCCAGCTGACACCTACTCCCCGCACCATCCAACACACCCATACTACGCCGGGGATACACCTAATTAATTGGCCAAGCTGCCCCATCTCAGCATGTGGTTGGCACTGTAAAGCCGGGTTACATGCTCCATGAACCGGTCCTTAGGATCCAGGCAAGTACTAAACACAAACCCAAGTCTCGTGCACCCAGCACACAACCAAAACATCCAACTTGCCTTGATCCCTACCTCTACATAACTCACAATAGCTCATTCAAGAGTATGGTATAATAAACTGATGATCTCATATCCCAAATATCCCATTCTAAGCATGGCTAAGCAAATGCATGTAAATAAATGACATGACAAAATAAATCCCAACCCAAGCTACAAGGAAACAAGGTAATGCAATTCTAGGGAAACTTTCCTAGCATGGGTTTCATATTTCATTTGACAATGCAAATAATTCTATCTACACATCCTAGCATAGGATCAAAGTGGTCAAGGACACTTGCCTCCTTCTTGCTGCTCTTGAAATGGGTAGTCCTGATCTTGGAAAGGGTTAACTTGCTCTTGAACAGGTTCTACTTCATACCATCACACATAGCAAAAGAAAAACAACAATCATAAGACATAGTTCACACTTCTACTTCATACAAACCACACATTCATATTTATAAAAGTTCTTTACCATTATATGTGTTGTGGTTACTTTATGTGTGTTAAGTTGTGGCTTGCATGCACTTTTATTTATATGTATATGATTCCTACTTTGGTGTTCATATTTATACTTGCATACTATATATATATATATATATATATATATATATATATATATATACATGTGTGTTTCAGTTTTAAATAAATTCCTTATATTAAACTACTACACCTTTTCACTACCAAGTATGTATGAAAAGTATTTTTCTTCTCCATATGTGCCTTCAGAATTTCTACCAACCCTAAACTGAATTCTTTGGATTTTAGAAACTCCATTTATCATTTACTAGTTGCTATATTTTCAGATTTATATTCCTATGCATAATTGTGTATTTTATTATGAAATTAGTAATACACATCATCTAAACAGTATAGGTTCTGGTCCTAAATAATTTAATAACATGTTTTGACCTTGGCTTCTGATGTAGACTATTTCATAATTATTTTACCTATTTTCTATAACTATTCTTTACTTAAAAATGTGTCCCTAAATGTGAATAATAAATTAAACAGATTCAATTCTGTCCAAAATATGTTTTTATCTCACTCCAAAATTTTCTAAACACTGAGAAAGTCTTTAACTTAATTTTGACAATATGTTTGTCCCCCTTTTTAATTTTTAAACACTAGTCACATATTCAATTTTCTAAATTAAATACTAAACAGGGCTAAAATAATGAATTCACCCCATTACAGGGTCTATAATATTATTTTCATAATTTCCAGGGGTCTAGCTACACTTATCAGAGGTGTTTTTCCTAATTTTTATTAAGTCCAGGGGCTAAAACTGATTTTTAAATGAATTTACATGATTTTCTGGAGTTCCAGGGGCTAGATCTGAAGTTTCCGGGGCTAGCTCTCAATTCCAGAGAACCCCAGGGGGTAGCACGTAAGGATTCGAGTCTTTATAATGCGGGGCTGACGTGGACCGTCCGATTTTAAACCGACGGCTGGGATTATAACATCGAACCGGTACGCGGGGTTTTAAACCCTACCGTGCGATTTAAAATAAACGGCGCACAAGCGGCCACGTCGCTCTGATCGAGCGCGGGCGGCGCTGCCGGCGGCGCACGGCGGCGGGAAGCGGCGATCTCGCCGGAAAGTTTCGGATCCGCGGGAATTCTGCCTAGAACTGTGATCTTATGGCCTAGATCGGTAGAGGGGAGGTCAGGGATCTCACCTCGGGGGTTTTCTCGAGCTCGGGGGTCCTGGAAAGTGATCGGCGGCGAGGTCCGAGGCAAAACCACGGCGAAGCTCGTCGGCGCTGGGTTTACACCGTAACTCTCCGAGTTTTCTGCACCTGCAAAGTTCCCCGGAGGCGGTGGATCAAGACCAGCGAGTTAGATCCGAGTTTCCGAGCTTAGATCGGCCAGAATTCACCGGCGAAGTCTCGGTGCTCACCGGAATAAAAATCGGCGATCGCGTGGGAAAAACCGATCGGGGCTGGGGTTTTTATAGCCGGGGGAGGGCGGTGGGTCGGTTGTGATCGAGTTGGAGTCTTTGTCACACCCGGTTTTTCCGAAGAACAACCAAGTGAATATCACATGTATGCCAGGATCATTTTCTCATACATGTGATGACAAATAGTGAAGCATCATTTATTACAAGCCAGGTGTCGAATATAAGTAAGTCTTACAAAATAAATGTCTCGATGGACAATAATAAGTTCATCACAAGTAAATAAACTAGCAGCGGAATATAATTCATTAGGCTCCATCACAGGCGTTGCCCGGGGGTCTTCATGAACCTAAAAGCCTTCCTCGGGTCCAAAATCTTGGTCATTATACACCACCTCATTATCTTGACCTGAGCAGCAATATAAACCAACAAATATGCAAGGTTGAGTACCAATGGTACTCAGCAAGTGTGGGAAAATTATATCATGCATGGCTCGAACAAGAAGAAGTTGAACTCATGGTTAAAGCACTACACAATTAATACCTATCACCTTAGCTTATTAAGCACATACATTACTACACAGGTGAAATGGTCCCAATCTCCCATCCCATCATTGTAATCCAATAACCATAACATCATTACCAATGTTAAGCTCCCCGCTTAACTTCCAAAACCATCAATCCTCTAATCATGAATAAGTCCAGGCCGCTCTTAACCGTGAGCACGGCTGTCAAGACAGTTTTGACTCTGCAGAGTTTGTACCACTGTACCCACATGTAGTGATTTCATCCCCCGTTGCCGGGTGGACTAAAAGAACCTCCATTATGCCAGTGGCTACGATCCACATTCACACTTCCCAGGTGTGTAGCCAGGAGATCACTACGAAGCCTTTACAAAGGGATTCCCGACGAGCGTGGGCCCACTAAGGTTTCACCCCTAACAGCATACAAGAGGCTCCAACCCCGCTGCAGTAGCCCCCTCTTGAGCCTTGCGGTTCATATGGTAGTCCAGCTGACACCTATTCCCCGCGCCATCCAACACACCCATACTACGCCGGGGATACACCTAATTAATTGGCCAAGCTGCCCCATCTCAGCATGTGGTTGGCACTGTAAAGCCGGGTTACATGCTCCATGAACCGGTCCTTAGGATCCAGGCAAGTACTAAACACAAACCAAAATCTCGTGCACCCAGCACACAACCAAAACATCCAACTTGCCTTGATCCCTACCTCTACATAACTCACAATGTCACATTCAAGAATATGGTAATATAAACTGATGATTTCATGTCCCAAATATCCCATTCTAAGCATGGCTAAGCATATGCATGTAAATAAATGACATGACAAAATAAATCCCAACCCAAGCTTCAAGGAAACAAGGCAATGCAATTCTAGGGAAACTTTCCTAGAATGGGTTTCATATTTCATTTGACAATGCAAATAATTCTATCTACACATCCTAGCATAGGATCAAAGTGGTCAAGGACACTTGCCTCCTTCTTGCTGCTCTTGAAATAGGTAGTCCTGATCTTGGAAAGAAATAACTTGCTCTTGAACAGGTTCTACTTCATACCATCACACATAGCAAAAGAAAAACAACAATCATAAGACATAGCTCACACTTCTACTTCATACAAACCACACATTCATATTTATAAAAGTTCTTTACCATTATATGTGTTGTGGTTTCTTTATGTGTGTTAAGTTGTGGCTTGCATGCACTTTTAACCATGTATATATATGATTCCTACTTTTGTGTCCACATTTATACTTGCATACAATGTGCCTTCACAATTTCTATCAACCCTAAACTGAATTCTTTGTATTTTAGAAACTCCAGTTATCATTTACTAGTTGCTATATTTTCAGATTTATATTCCTATGCATAATTGTGTATTTTATTATTAAATTAGTAATACACATCACCTAAACAGATTAGGTTCTGGTCCTAAATAATTTAAAATCATATTTTGACCATGGCTTATGATGTATACTATTTCATAATTATTTTCCCTATTTTTCTTTAACTATTCTTTTCTTAAAAATGTGTCCCTATACTAATAAATGTGAATAATAGATAAAACAGATGTATTTCAGCCCAAAAAATATATTTTTATCTCACTCCAAAGTTTTCTAAGTACTGAGAAAGTTTTTAATAAATTTTGACAATTATGTTTGTCCCCCTTTTTAATTTTTAAACACTAGTTACATATTCAATTTTCTAAATTAAATACTAAACAGGGCTAAAAAGTAAACTCACCCCATTACAGGGTCTATAATATTATTTTCATAATTTCCAGGGGTCTAGCTACACTTATCAGAGGTGTTTTTCTTAATTTCTATTAAGTCCAGGGGCTAAAACTGATTTTTAAATGAATTTACATGATTTTCTGGAGTTCCAGGGGCTAGATCTGAAGTTTCCGGGGCTAGCTCTCAATTCCAGAGAACCCCAGGGGGTAGCACGTAAGAATTCCAGTCTTTATAACGCGGGGTCGACGTGGACCATCCGATTTTAAGCCGACGGCTGAGATTATAACATCGAACCGGTACGCGGGGTTTTAAAGTCTACCGTGCGATTTAAAATAAACGGCGCACAAGCGGCCACGTCGCTCTGATCGAGCGCGGGCGGCGCTGCCGGCGGCGCACGGCGGCGGGAAGCGGAAATCTCGCCGGAAAGTTTCGGGTCCTCGAGAATTCTGCCTAGAACTGTGATCTTATGGCCTAGATCGGTAGAGGGGAGGTCAGGGATCTCACCTCGGGGGTTTTCTCGAGCTCGGGGGTCCTGGAAAGTGATCGGCGGCGAGGTCCGAGGCAAAACCACGGCGAAGCTCGTCGGCGCTGCGTTTACACCGTAACTCTCCGAGTTTTCTGTACCTGCAAAGTTCCCCGGAGGCGGTGGATCAAAACCAGCGAGTTAGATCAGAGTTTCCGAGCTTAGATCGGCCAGAATTCACCGGCGAAGTCTCGGTGCTCACCGGAGTGAAAATCGGAGATCGCGTGGGAAAAACTGATCGGATCAGGTGTTTTTATAGCCGGGGAAGGGCGGTGGGTCTGTTGTGATCGAGTTGGAGTCCTCTAGGACCGGAATTCGGCTGCGGGACGGGCTTTCCCGGTCGGTTGCGATTTCGCGCGCTCGGGAGAAAAGTCCGGGGTCGCGGGGGCTCGGGGTTAGGGATGACAGGTGGGTCCCACCTGTCTGTGTGAGAGAGCGCGGGCGCGCGCGGGGGCGGGCTGCGCGGGGAAAGCTGGGCCAGCTGGCGGGTTTCAGCCCACTGGCCGGTTTTTTTCCCGTTTTCCTTTTTCTTTTTCATTTTCTTTTCTGTTTTGAGTATAATTTGAATTCCAGTTTGAATTTGAATTTTTGCAAAACATGCAATACGTCAAAAAAATTTTAAATTCTCCTCTGAACATGGTTTAGGGTTTTGAATCAAAATTTGGGGTGTTACAGCTCTACCCCCCTTAAAAGAAATCTCGTCCTCGAGATTGGTGTTTCTAAGAAAACAATTCCGGAAACTGTGCCTTGAGCTCATCTTCCCGTTCCCAGGTAGCTTCCTCTTCTGAGTGATGCTTCCACTGCACCTTGCACATCCGGATTCTCTTGTTTCTGGTGAGGCGTTCCATCGTCTCCAAAATCTTGTATGGTTGCTCAGCATAAGACAAATCTTCAGCTACATCCACTTCATTCATGGGTAACACCTCCTCAGGCGTCCTCAGGCATTTCTTGAGTTGTGACACATGGAATACATCGTGCACGTCAGATAAATGAACCGGTAACTCTAGTTGGTACGCCACTTCGCCTTTTCTTTCCAAAACTTGAAAGGGTCCGATGTATCGAGGCGACAACATCCCTTTCACCTTGAACCGACGAAGTCCTCTGATAGGGGACACCTTGAGATAAACATAGTCTCCCACGTTGAAAACGAGCTCTCTTCTTCGTACATCGGCATAGCTCTTTTGGCGTGTCTGTGCTATTCTCAAGTTGTTGCGAATCTCCCTCACCTTCGCCTCGGCTTCTTGTAGCACTTCTGGACCAAACACTTTACTTTCTCCTGTTTGGTTCCAAAATAGGGGAGTTCTGCACTTCCTTCCATACAAAGCTTCAAACGGTGACATCTTCATACTAGCTTGATAACTGTTGTTATAGGAAAACTCCGCATACGGTAGGTTCTTGTCCCAACTCCTATTGTTTTTGAGTGCACATGCCCTTAACATATCTTCAAGGATCTGATTGGTTCTCTCCGTCTGCCCGTCAGTTTGGGGATGATAGGCAGAACTGAAGTTCAGATGGGTTCCCATGGTTTCATGCAACTTTTGCCAAAACCTCGAGGTGAACTGTGTCCCTCGGTCCGACACTATCTTCTTTGGCACTCCATGGTAACACACAATCCTTGACATGTACAATTCTGCCAATTTGGATCCGCTGTAGCTTTCTTTCACAGGAATGAAATGAGCTACCTTGGTTAGCCTATCAATAATGACCCATATTGAATCATACAGGGGTTGGGTCCTAGGCAATCCCACGACCAAATCCATGCTGATTTCTTCCCATTTCCATTCAGGTATTTTGAGTGGTTGCCATAATCCCGCGGGTCGTTGATGTTCAGCTTTCACCAACTGACATGTGTCACATAGGGCAACATGTTCCGCGACATCTCGCTTCATGCCATACCACCAATACCTGCTCTTGAGGTCCTGGTACATCTTCGTACTCCCAGGATGAATGGAATAGTCGGAATCATGAGCCTCCTTTAAAATCAATTCACGGATCTCCTTTACTTCTGGCACACAGATTCTTTTCCCGTGCCACACCGTTCCTTGTTCATCCTCTCTAAAACCAGGAGCTTTATTTTCCTTGATAAGCTGTCTGATCTCTTGTATCTTCTCATCATTCTTTTGGCCCTCGCGTATGTCTTGCTCGAGTGTGGAGTCCACTTCCATGGCGATGGCTTCACCACTATTTACTAGACATAGATTGAGCCTTATAACCTCGTCCTTCAATTCTGCGGGCATGTCCTTCAAACTCAACTTATTGACCTGCACTTTCCGACTCAAAGCATCGGCCACGACGTTTGCTTTTCCGGGATGATAGTTGATGCCTATGTCAAAGTCATTGATTAGCTCTAACCATCTCCTTTGTCTGAGTTTGAGATCTGGCTGTGTGAATATGTACTTCAAACTCTTATGATCCGTATATATCTCTGTCCTCTTCCCCATCAAATAGTGCCGCCAAATTTTCAACGCGTGTACCACTGCAGCTAGTTCTAGATCATGTGTAGGATAGTTCTTCTCGTGCTTCCGAAGCTGCCGGGATGCATATGCCACGACATGTCCTTCTTGCATGAGAACACATCCCAACCCATTTCCAGAGGCATCGCAGTACACTGTGAAATTCTTCTGCATATCTGGCATAACCAGCACTGGGGCTGTTGTCAATCTTTTCTTTAGCTCCTGAAAGCTCGTATCGCACTGTGGTGTCCAGGTGAATGTGATTCCCTTTTCCAACAGTTTGGTGAGAGGTCTCGAGATCTTGGAGAATCCCTCAATAAACCGTCGATAGTATCCAGCCAATCCCAAAAATCTTCGAACTTCCCCGACATTTTCAGGGGTTTTCCACTTCTGGATATCCTCGATTTTGGCGGGATCTACGGAGATTCCTCCCTCCGAGATTCCTAAAAAGGGAACTCTCTTCAGCCAAAACTCACACTTGCTCAACTTGGCATATAGTTGGTGTTCTCTCAACCTCTGCAACACCAACCTTAGATGTTTCTCATGTTCTTCTTCATCTTTGGAGAAGACGAGAATATCATCTATGAAAACCACCACAAATTTGTCCAGATATTCCATGAATACCTTTTTCTTGAGATACATGAAATATGCCGGGGCATTGGTTAGCCCGAAAGGCATGACAGTGTATTCATACAGTCCGTACCGAGATACGAAAGCTGTCTTGGGAATATCTGATTGCCTTATCTTGAGTTGGTGGTACCCCGACCTGAGATCAATTTTCGAGAATACACAAGCTCCCCTCAACTGATCAAACAAGTCTTCAATGCGGGGTAATGGGTACTTGTTCTTAATGGTTACCTCATTCAAGGCACGGTAATCCACGCATAACCTTTGGGTTCCGTCCTTCTTAGGCACAAATATCACCGGAGCTCCCCATGGTGAGGAACTAGGGCGAATATACCCCTTCTCCATCAATTCTCTCAAATGATCCTTGAGCTCTTCTAGCTGCTTGGAGTCCATTCGATAAGGTCTCTTGTATATCGGGGCTGTCCCCGGTACTAGCTCAATTGCGAACTCCACGTCACGGTCGGGAGGCATACCTGGCAATTCCTCTGGAAAAACATCTGGATATTCCCTGATAGTCCTGATTTCCTCAACTTTCACTTCCACTTGATTTAATTTGATGTCCCTCCTAGGCTCGTGTATCGTTATGAACTTTACTCTTGTGCCATTGGGGTGAGTTAGTTCCACTGTTCTGGTCGAACAATGGATGATTCCTTTATGTTTGGTCAACCAATCCATACCCAAAATAATATCTATCCCTTGTGAATCTATCACTATGAGGTTAGCAGTAAATACTACCCTATTAATGTCTAGTCTCACTTTGGGACACACTTGTCTTGTCCTTATTTCTCCACCTGGAGAGTTTACGGCTAGCATATGGTTCATTTGTGTGGTTGCTAGGTCATGCTTCTTAACAAACCCTTGAGCAATGAACGAGTGGGTAGCACCAGAATCAAACAGCAGAGTTGCAAGGTGTAAATTGGCAGGAAACTTACCAACTACCACATCGGGTGCCTCTTGTGCTTCCTCCATAGTGACGTGGTTCACCCGTCCTCTCACTACATTCTGCTGTTGTGGCTGCGCGGGCTTCTTCTTAGGGCACTTATGGGCATAGTGCCCCACTTCACCGCAGCTAAAACATTGCACCCCAACCTTAGGTGCTTGGCCTTTGTTGTCTTGGGGTTGGTTCGGGGGTCCTTGCACTGTTGGTCGAGGTGGATATGCGGGGCGAGGCTGCTGCACTAACTGACGTTGCGGCTGTGCTGGTGCTGCGGGTGGCCTGTAGTTTGGGTTGTACCCTCTTGGTGCTGAATAGGGTACCGCAGTACGGTTCGTTTGCCCCGTAGGTTGTTGCATCATACGTGGGCGGGTGTTGCTCCCTGAGGCCTGATGTGACCATCCCGCCTTCCTCTTATTCTCATTTTCCAGGGCCTTTAGCTTCCTTTCCACCACAAACGCTCTGTCCACCATCTTTTGAAAACTTTCATACTCATTGGAGGACATGGCACACTGCATCTCTGCGGTAAGTCCTTCCACGAAACAATCTTGTTTCTGCTCATCAGTCTCTATGTCTCGTGGAGCATAACGGGATAGTTGAGTAAATTTAGTGAGGTATTCCCTCACCGTCATGTTTCCCTGCTGCAGTCCCAGAAACTCTTTCCTCTTGTTTTTGAGTTCACCTCTTGGGATGTAGTGGTTGCGGAAGCTACGCTTGAACTCTTCCCAAGTGATGTTCTCAGGGTCATGATGGGCGGCCACGTAGGCGGTCCACCAATCAGCAGCAGGTCCCTGCAATTGATGAGAGGCAAACAGCACCCTCTCATACCCTTGGCACTGTATGATCCTCATCTTACTTTCAATAGTCTTCAGCCAATCATCTGCCTCCAGAGGTTCAGCAGCACTTGCAAACTTCGGAGGTTGAGTTCCTAGAAACTCACTCAACCTTGGTTGGCGTGGTGCAGCTTGTGGAGGTGGAACTTGATGCAAGTTGGCCACCACTTGAGTCAAGTTCTGGATGAGTTGATTTTGATTCTCCAGCATTTGGTGGAGAGGATCAACTTCTTCACGGCGACCACCCCTATCCTGGCCTCCAGAAAGATGAGGGTTGCATGCCTCATCATTGTTGTTGGCGGGGTTGGCAGCACGTCCTTTTCCTCTTCCGGCCATCTGGCAGAATCAACAAATGTTAATTTGATACCATTTAGTATCATCTTACTACTTTCATTTGTTGGTACTTTAAGGTGTTGAGGCTTTGTTAAAATTTTACGAGGGTTTATATCTCACACCAAATAAATGCACTATTATTTCCTGTGGGTTCACACACCAAAGCAAAACAATCTGACGACGAGGCTGTGGACAATTGCTCATGCCTTCCACAACTCACGTCACACACCAATCATTATCACACCATTAACTACGTAACGACTCGACTACTCGACCTCTTGCTAGCTAGGGGAAAGACGCTACACTACTCGTCCTCTTGAGCTGGCTCTTCGGGATCTTCCTCCTCATTTCGGCTACCTTCTGACTCTGCTTTGGATGGGGAGGCTGCTGGTGGAGAAGTGCGACGACGCCTGATTGCTCGGCGATCCGGGGAGTCAGGTGTCCATGGATCACTCACGGTGACACACAGTTCATTCCCATCTCCTCTTTCTCTCGCCTTTAAACAAGCTCGCAGCAACGCCTCCGTTTCCTTCAGGGTGTCTCGGACATCCTGAAGCTCTTGTTGACACTCCTGCAGTCGAGTGCTGAGCATAGCAGCATCCTCCAAGCACAAGTCCATGTGCTCATGGGAAGTCCCTTGCTGCACCGGTGGGTACTTGTACTCCGTGGTACCACTCTCACGTTGGAGGACATACATGTACTCAGTTTTGTCCAAGTGGCGACGATAGATGTGACTCTAGCAGGTGATGGCCTCCCAGGTGACATCTTTCTCCGCGTCAACTTGTGTTGCTCGACAAGCTGGAGAGTGGTGAATCTTAAGCAGCTGATTCTCGTGTATAATCCTCATCTCCGAACTCCATTCTTCCCTCTTCTCACGGATGGTCCTGGTGGAGTTATAATGGATGATTAGCTTGCCCGTGTTGCCGGCGGCTTCGAGCATACGTCGAAGACGGCGCAACAAATCTCCTACTGCCAATCCGTAGGAAAGGTACGTCACTGGACGACTCTCCTCTCTTTCGGCAAGGGCAACTACGGGAACTCTCCCTCCTGTGGACTTGCGAGCGGTGCGAATCATGCGAACCATCTAAAACAAAATAGAATTTAAAATTAGGTTAGATAAAATCTCAAACAAAATCCTATTTTGAATGAAAGTTGGGGTAAGATGAAGAAAATAACTCTTTTCAGCCCACACCTTGGAAAATAGTTTTTAAGAAAATAGGGCCCTTAAATACGTCCATTTCTACCTATGTCCACGTTCCTATGGGCAACCTTGGCTCTGATACCACCTCTGTCACACCCGGTTTTTCCGAAGAACAACCAAGTGAATATCACATGTATGCCAGGATCATTTTCTCATACATGTGATGACAAATAGTGAAGCATCATTTATTACAAGCCAGTTGTCGAATATAAGTAAGTCTTACAAAATAAATGTCTCGATGGACAATAATAAGTTCATCACAAGTAAATAAACTAGCAGCGGAATATTATTCATTAGGCTCCATCACAGGCGTTGCCCGGGGGTCTTCATGAACCTAAAAGCCTTCCTCGGGTCCAAAATCTTGGTCATTATACACCACCTCATTATCTTGACCTGAGCAGCAATATAAACCAACAAATATGCAAGGTTGAGTACCAATGGTACTCAGCAAGTGTGGGAAAATTATATCATGCATGGCTAGAACAAGGAGAAGTTGAACTCATGGTTAAAGCACTACGCAATTAATACCTATCACCTTAGCTTATTAAGCACCTACATTACTACACAGGTGAAATGGTCCCAATCTCCCATCCCATCATTGTAATCCAATAACCATAACATCATTACCAATGTTAAGCTCCCCGCTTAACTTCCAAAACCATCAATCCTCTAATCATGAATAAGTCCAGGCCGCTCTTAACCGTGAGCACGGCTGTCAAGACAGTTTTGACTCTGCAGAGTTTGTACCACTGTACCCACATGTAGTGATTTCATCCCCCGTTGCCGGGTGGACTAAAAGAACCTCCATTATGCCAGTGGCTACGATCCACATTCACACTTCCCAGGTGTGTAGCCAGGAGATCACTACGAAGCCTTTACAAAGGGATTCCCGACGAGCGTGGGCCCACTGAGGTTTCACCCCTAACAGCATACAAGAGGCTCCAACCCCGCTGCAGTGGCCCCCTCTTGAGCCTTGCGGTTCATATGGTAGTCCAGCTGACACCTATTCCCCGCGCCATCCAACACACCCATACTACGCCGGGGATACACCTAATTAATTGGCCAAGCTGCCCCATCTCAGCATGTGGTTGGCACTGTAAAGCCGGGTTACATGCTCCATGAACCGGTCCTTAGGATCCAGGCAAGTACTAAACACAAACCCAAATCTCGTGCACCCAGCACACAACCAAAACATCCAACTTGCCTTGATCCCTACCTCTACATAACTCACAGTGTCACATTCAAGAATATGGTAATATAAACTGATGATTTCATGTCCCAAATATCCCATTCTAAGCATGGCTAAGCATATGCATGTAAATAAATGACATGACAAAATAAATCCCAACCCAAGCTTCAAGGAAACAAGGCAATGCAATTCTAGGGAAACTTTCCTAGCATGGGTTTCATATTTCATTTGACAATGCAAATAATTCTATCTACACATCCTAGCATAGGATCAAAGTGGTCAAGGACACTTGCCTCCTTCTTGCTGCTCTTGAAATAGGTAGTCCTGATCTTGGAAAGAAATAACTTGCTCTTGAACAGGTTCTACTTCATACCATCACACATAGCAAAAGAAAAACAACAATCATAAGACATAGCTCACACTTCTACTTCATACAAACCACACATTCATATTTATAAAAGTTCTTTACCATTATATGTGTTGTGGTTTCTTTATGTGTGTTAAGTTGTGGCTTGCATGCACTTTTAACCATGTATATATATGATTCCTACTTTTGTGTCCACATTTATACTTGCATACAATGTGCCTTCACAATTTCTATCAACCCTAAACTGAATTCTTTGTATTTTAGAAACTCCAGTTATCATTTACTAGTTGCTATATTTTCAGATTTATATTCCTATGCATAATTGTGTATTTTATTATTAAATTAGTAATACACATCACCTAAACAGATTAGGTTCTGGTCCTAGATAATTTAAAATCATATTTTGACCATGGCTTATGATGTATACTATTTCATAATTATTTTCCCTATTTTTCTTTAACTATTCTTTTCTTAAAAATGTGTCCCTATACTAATAAATGTGAATAATAGATAAAACAGATTTATTTCAGCCCAAAAAATATATTTTTATCTCACTCCAAAGTTTTCTAAGTACTGAGAAAGTTTTTAATAAATTTTGACAATTATGTTTGTCCCCCTTTTTAATTTTTAAACACTAGTTACATATTCAATTTTCTAAATTAAATACTAAACAGGGCTAAAAAGTAAACTCACCCCATTACAGGGTCTATAATATTATTTTCATAATTTCCAGGGGTCTAGCTACACTTATCAGAGGTGTTTTTCTTAATTTCTATTAAGTCCAGGGGCTAAAACTGATTTTTAAATGAATTTACATGATTTTCTGGAGTTCCAGGGGCTAGATCTGAAGTTTCCGGGGCTAGCTCTCAATTCCAGAGAACCCCAGGGGGTAGCACGTAAGAATTTCAGTCTTTATAACGCGGGGTCGACGTGGACCGTCCGATTTTAAACCGACGGCTGAGATTATAACATCGAACCGGTACGCGGGGTTTTAAAGTCTACCGTGCGATTTAAAATAAACGGCGCACAAGCGGCCACGTCGCTCTGATCGAGCGCGGGCGGCGCTGCCGGCGGCGCACGGCGGCGGGAAGCGGCGATCTCGCCGGAAAGTTTCGGATCCTCGAGAATTCTGCCTAGAACTGTGATCTTATGGCCTAGATCGGTAGAGGGGAGGTCAGGGATCTCACCTCGGGGGTTTTCTCGAGCTCGGGGGTCCTGGAAAGTGATCGGCGGCGAGGTCCGAGGCAAAACCACGGCGAAGCTCGTCGGCGCTGGGTTTACACCGTAACTCTCCGAGTTTTCTGCACCTGCAAAGTTCCCCGGAGGCGGTGGATCAAGACCAGCGAGTTAGATCAGAGTTTCCGAGCTTAGATCGGCCAGAATTCACCGGCGAAGTCTCGGTGCTCACCGGAATAAAAATCGGCGATCGCGTGGGAAAAACCGATCGGGGCTGGGGTTTTTATATCCGGGGGAGGGCGGTGGGTCGGTTTTGATCGAGTTGGAGTCTTCTGGGACCAGAATTCGGGCTGAGGGACGCGGTTTCCAGGCGGTTAAGATCGCGCGCGCGGGAGAGAGTCCGGGGTCGCGGGGTTAGGGATGACAGGCGGGTCCCACCCGTCTGTGAGTGACGGCGCGGCGCGCGCGGGGCGGGCTGGCGCGGGGAAGCTGGGCCGGCTGGCGGGTTTCGGCCCACTGGCCGGTTTTTTTTCCCGTTTCTCTTTTTCTTTTTCCATTTCTTTTCTGTTTTGAGTATAATTTGAATTCCAGTTTGAATTTGAATTTTTGCAAAACATGCAACACGTCCAAAAATTTTAAAATTCCCCTCTGAACATGGTTTAGAGTTTTGAATCAAAATTTAGGGTGTTACACCCTCGCCGGTGGACTCGTACTCCGAGTCCGTGGGTGGCTCCTCACCTGAAAAACACTTAAGCAGCAACCGTGAGCACGAAGGCTCAGCAAGGCTTAACCGACTCACCTAAGCATGAAACTCTTCATGAGGTGTACACTGACATAGGATAGCATTGTTGCAGCAAATGGACACGCCTACAAATTCATCCTTAATTCCTCTTTTAGCAACAAGTTAACAGTTCATGAAGCTGAAATTTAGTAAGCAATATTTGGTGGCAAACATGTAGCAATACAAAGTTATATCATAGCAGCAATATTGAATCATAACATTTCATTCATTAGTCTACGTTACGACGCAGTGAACATGCGGTACTCGTCACCGCGAGGGACGGTGAATCGACTCGATATACACCTGCAGGGAAACCCAAAGAGCACGTCACGTATGCCCACCCGTGGAGCTGCACAGCACGCTCACTCGATGTCGTACGGGACAACCTTTCACCCAACAGCCCAAACGTCGAACCGGTCGCACCGAAACGAGCAGGAGGTTCCCCACACGGAGCATCTCTCTATGCCCGTTGGCAGATTTCCACCTTGCTGCCCTCAGCCTACACCTATAAATCGGTGCGTTATGCCTCGACGCCCGGAGGTTTAGGCTTCATCAGTTTATCGGGGCCCATATATCCGATATGCCTTCGGTACGTTCAATACTTGTTCAGCAGGGCCGCACACGGATCGGTCCTCAATCGACACGGACAGGGCTGCGTACACAAGACTTCCTCTAGCTGCGCCCTAGCCCCTGCCTAGTCTCATTTTTATTACTAAAGTGATCTCCCGTCACTCGAACCAAACCCGTGTGTCCCGGCCTATCTCACGAGTAGATTCCAAGTACTCGACTTGTACCGAAGTCCTATGAATTATTAAGCATAGCCTGTCTACTCGAGATCTTAGACACTACCCTCACTCTTATGGAAAAATTCTGGTCATGCAAGTGGGGTTCCATTCATGCTACACCTAATGCACATACATACTTCATATGACTCGTGTGAACAAAAGAAAACTTATAAAAGGGTTAATGCAAACCGGGGCTTGCCTTGTTGCTGCTGGTCAGTAGTTAGTTCTTCGTCCGGAAGAAGGAAATCCAGCACTTCCGGGGTCTCTTCTTCAATGGCTACACGTTGAATACAATACTACATGTAAATTTAAATGCAATGTGTGAACTTAAATACATAATTGTTAATAACTCTAGCTAGCCCTCCCCTTTGGTTCTGAAATTTTTATGGTGGATTGGTAGGGTCCTAACCAGAGTATTGACCAAGTTTCATTTGAAACAAAGTTCATTTGAACCTTGTACAAATAAAAGCCCATTTGGTCAATACTTGAGCCTCTAACTAATTCCAGGGTTTTTCATGGCTCCAACCATTACTTTCTGGAAACTAGACTTTAAGATGGTTCCAATGGAGTTGGTTTCATGTCATTTGAAGAATTCTACAGAAAGTTATGTCCTAATTAAGATTGGAGAAAATCTGAAAAATGTTTCTGTACATTTTTCTATTTTCTCTGGGCAGTTCTCTTAATCACCCAATTAGGGTAACTAAATGAACTTTCATGAGTCTGAAAATTTTACTGGGATTCAGGGATTTTCCAATGAACACAGCCAAATTTCAGAATTTTTCATAAAGTAGTTCTCCAGATAAAATTCCCAACAGTTTAAATTTTAGGGATTTAATTCTGGAAAACTATTCACTTTCATGAGCTGAATTTGGTATTGCTGGAAAGTGCTCAGAGAGCTGAATCCAACAAAATTTGGTTCACCCGATTTGGAGCTTTCTAGCCAAAGTTATGAGGATTTGAAGTTTGGAAGAATTCTGAAAATCGGGGGAAAAGTTTAAACTCTCGGGGCCCGCGGGGACACGTGTCGAGCGCGGAGGTGTCCGGCACACCGGAGATACAACACGTGTCGAGCGCAGAGGTGTCCGGCACACCGGAGATACCACAGGGTATTTGCGCGCCAGCACAGCCGATCCCTGGCCATACCCGATCCCAATTTAAATTCTTCAGCCGCTGACACGTGGGCCAGCCGGCTTCGTCTTCCTCCCGCCGTTCTCTCGCGCCCACGCCGCCGACCTCGCCGGAGCAGACTCGGGGCTCGCCGGCTCGCCGCTGCCGGACCTCCCAGGGGCTGAAACTCGCCGCTAGGGGGTTGTCGACGTCGAGGAACACGTCGGTGGTGTCAGGTCGGGCTGGGGGTGACCGGAAATAGCTCGGCGACGTGCCGCTGCCTCGGTTGAGGTTCTACACCGTCGACCGTGGTTTCTAAACCCACCAACACCTCGAACAAACTGTCCTACAGCATCAGTGTACCTCTAGGAAGCTCGACAAGGTGTCAAAAGGGTTCAGGGATGGCAGCAAGTCGGTCGGCACCGTGTGACCGATCGTGCCCGCCATGACCGCCCTCGATCGAGCTCGAAATTCGTCACTCCTAGACAGTTTCACGCTACGGATGCAGAAAAGAACTTGGTCGCCGGCTAGTCCAGCGTCTATGTGTAAGATTTGATGACCTCCGAAGGATCATAGAGCGAGAATTTAAAGAAACCGTACCGGAAGCTCGGTTTACGGTTGCCGGAGCACAAACTGGAAATTCTCTGCAGATTCTTCACGGTTGGCTTCCAAACTTGGAGGAGAGCAGCACGGTTGTCACGCGCTCCTGTTGCCTCTCTCGCTGGACCGTGAAGACGCCTGTGGAACGCTGCACTCGGGCGCCTGACTCTCTGCTGAGGCTAGGTCGCCGCGGTGGCGATCGTCTTTGGGCAAAGGAGGTCGGAGCTTGAGGTTTCTAGCGTTGGAGAGGTGGAGTGCGAGCTCAGGTGCCTGTCTAGCAGCTCAGGGACGGAGGAGGAGATGGTTTTGCTGGTTTTCCCGATTGAGCAGAGAGCTGCGGCGAGAAACAATGCCGCTGCTCGGGTTCGGCCGCGAGAAGATAAAGCCGGCCGACTCCTGCTCGGCTGAGGCGGTGCCGGTCGCGTGGGGGCGTGAGCCAGCCGCCCTGGGCGCCAGCGCGCGGAGATGGAAGCAGCTGGTGGCGCTGGTAGCTGCTCCGTGGCACAGCCGACAGCTGCTCGGTGGACTTTCCCACCGAGACTCTGACTTTGGGTGCAAGTTTCTCCTTCTCCCCTCTATGACAGGTTGGTCCCACCCGGGGTTTTAACCTCTGAAATTTACTCCTAATCACTGTTGTAAACAGTGAGCCCCATAATACCCCTGGTGAATCAAATTATTCACCCCTGAGCCATTTGAATCAAATAGAATTCAAATTGGGTTCGGTTTGAGTGAATTTCAGCACAAGTTCAGTTTTGAATTCAAATAAAGTTTGAATTCGTCCCACTTAGCTCATGTCAAGATCAACTCCGAATGGAGTGAAAATTGGTGTGGTGTGGTGATGAACACTTCAAATGTGTGCCAAAACTGAGGCCCTTACAGCTTCTGTTCCGCGCACTTCCTCTAAGTCCCGCATTGACCGCTGCCGGAGCACGAACAGTCGCGGGATCGTGGGAGCGTGCACACACTTGATGGTTGCTTTTACTGCGGCGGTTCCCAAGGCTGCCACTTCTGCATGTTGCGGCGCTTTCTTTGGGAACAGCCGAAGCGCCACGCTGGCTCGTCTTCTTGGGGGACTGACTCCTTGACCCACCGCTTCAGCTGGACAGCTTGGGTCCACCGGTCATCGGCGCTCGGTCTTGGAGCCGATGCAGTTGCCCATGCGGTGTATTCGAAGAGTTTCGAATCACTTCGAATCGTTCCTGGAAAGTTTTAAAAGGGGATCTTACCCGCATCGCGGCTTCCCTTCGCACTTCCTAGCGCTCGCTCTTTCCTTGAACTCTTTGAGGCGGACCCGTCAACCGAGACAGGCCACTTGCCCGGGAATCGCATTGGGTGGTGCCGTGTTGTGCGGCACCCAACAGCACACATATGAGGAATAATGTATTACATAAAACAATAGCAGAAGCTTACAAGTTTTGCTTTGTAAATACTTTACATCAAGTAACTACAGCGGAAATCTATATCAACTCACGTCGAATAACTAAGAGCACTCGAGATGAAGTCCAGCCCGCGGACTCCTCTCGCTAGCAACACGGAGACAAGAAGCAGCGGCTAGCTTCTCCATGTGTTACCTGACTCAGGAGTCCCCGAGTCTCACCGGACAACCTTCTTTTCAGCATCGTTGTTAACCTGCAAAACCACTTATATAGCAAGCGTGAGCACATAGGCTCAGCAAGTCTGACCCGTCTATCCTAAACAAGTAACTCTACATGCACGATGGTTTCAAATGGGTCGGCTAGGTTTGCATAAAGGACTCGCCTAAAGTTGATCCTTAACTTTCATATTTTAAGCCTCATTGTGCAAACCTTGAGCCGAAAAGCATCGCAACTCCACAATCAAACAAGAAACGCTTTGTTGCGATGCTCCTTGCACAAAGTGAAAGTAAACTTTAATGAGCCTATCTCTAATTCAATCATGGTTGCAATACAAGTTATAGTACAGCCTTATCAAGTTCAAAGATAAACAATTCCAGTTGTTACTACGTCAAGACGCAGTGGGCAAGTATGCTCATATGACCGCGAGCGACGGTGATTCGAATCAGTACACGCCCGGACTACACGACACGTACACCCGTACTCTGAGTTGCCGGCAGCAACCTCGACTGACGTTGTACGCGGCCACCTTTCCCAAGATCTTCCACATTGGACGCCGTCCAACTGCCCCGAGTACGCAAGCTCCCTCAAGGTACATACCCGCTGTGGTATGTTCTTGAGCGAGGTACCTCCTGCTACCCTGACGCCGAAAGCCTAAGGCAGTTGGAAAAGTTCCACTATGGATCTCCCAAGGTACATCGGTTTCCTGGGTCCCATATAGCCAGTATGCGCCCGGTACACAACTCAAACTTGTCCAACAGGGCCAAGCACGGACGGGCCTTAACCGACACAGGCAGGGCTATGCACACACGGCCTGCAACCTGCTGCATCTAAAACCTCCCTGCCCGGTCTCCATTTCTTTTGTGTGAACTTTCCTCATCTTCTCTAAATCGGACCCGTTCCAAGTACACCAGCCCTAAACTCGCGAGTAGATTCCAACTACTCGTCTTCTACCGGACCTTTCCTACTAACATTCTACCCTTTCTCTCTTAGGTGTTTCTGGTCATGCAAGTGGGGCTTTCAATATCATCTAGACGTAATGCAATCAACGATGCAAAGCTATGATCTCTACAAATGAAAATGCTTTATAAAACGGTTCAAATGCAAACTGGGGCTTGCCTGTTTTGCAGGTGACTAAGGTTACAATCAGTTATTGACGATCACTTGAAGCTTGATCACTTGTTTTCCTCCCTCCTTGATCTTCACTTCAAGTCCTTCTCACCTTCTTAGCGTATATGCTACACGATATGATCATGCATATGTATTTAATTGAAAAGCTTTTGCTCATAAGATCTAATGACAGTTTTAAAACTGGAACTCTGTTTAAGAATTTAAAATGACACTGGTGCTAGTGGTTTGGGTTGGGTTTAAACACCATGATCAAGTGTTGAGTGCTTCTTCCCACTTAAGTGTTGATCACCTTAAGAGATCACATATGACAGTGGTGATCCAGAGCTCTAATGGAGCTGAGAATTTTCCTGTGAGTTCCTTGTCACAAGAAAGTCCTCTGGACCAAAATTTAGCACATTTCATGGAGTGGTTTATTCAGAATAATTCTCTAAGGGTTTAGTCAAAGATGAATTAATTCTGAGGTAACACCCATGTTCATGTCAAACTCAGTGAACCACAATTTCAATTATAGTTCATAGAGTCCACATGAATTTTTATAGGATTTGTGGAGCTAAGAATTTCCCAGAACTGAATTTACAAGTTTTGGAAATTCTCTGAAAATGTTTTCTGTATTCATTTGAATACAGGAACTTACAATCTGAATTACCCTGATCAATTCAACTCCAAATGAGCTGAAACTTTTACAGGCGTCTAATAACACCCTAAAGAATATTCTGACAAAATTTGAGGATTTTTATATAAACCAAATTCCCTCTAAAATTCATTTGCAGAAAAGTTTTAAAGAATTTTCCAGAATTAAATAAAGACTTTCATACAAATTGGGTTGCATAATTGGATAGAGTTTGTCAACCTGAATCTAACCCAATTTGAATCACTAAATTTGGAGGTTCCTAGCAAAGGTTATGCTCTTCTAAAATTTGGGGAAAAATCTGGAATTTGAATAAATTCGGGAAAAAGTTTAAACCTGACTGTGGGACCAGGGACACGTGTCCGCTGCCGGGAGCATGCCGCATGTAAGGGCCTCAGTTTTGGCACACATTTGAAGTGTTCATCACCACACCACACCAATTTTCACTCCATTCGGAGTTGATCTTGACATGAGCTAAGTGGGACGAATTCAAACTTTATTTGAATTCAAAACTGAACTTGTGTTGAAATTCACTCAAACCGAACCCAATTTGAATTCTATTCAATTCAAATGGCTCAGGGGTGAACAATTTGAATCACCAGGGGTATTATGGGGCTCACTGTTTACAACAGTGATTAGGAGTAAATTTCAGAGGTTAAAACCCCGGGTGGGACCCACATGTCATAGAGGGGAGAAGGAGAAACTTACACCCAAAGTCAGAGTCTCTGTGGGAAATTCCACCGAGCAGCTGTCGGCTATGCCACCGAGCAGCTACCGGCGCCACCAGCTGCTTCCCTATCCACGCGCTGGCGCCCAGGGCAGCTGGCTCGTGCCCCCACGCGACCGGCACCGCCTCAGCCGACCAGGAGTCGGCCAGCTTTATCTTCTCGCGGGCAAACCCGAGCAGCGGCATTGTTTCTCGCCGCAGCTCGCTGCTCAATCGGGAAAACCAGAAAAACCATCTCCTCCTCCATCCCTGAGCTGCTAGACAGCCACCTGAGCTCGCACTCCACCTCTCCAACGCCAGAAACCTCGAGCTCCGACCTCCTTTGCCCAAAGACGATCGCCACCGCGGCGACCTAGCCTCAGCCGAGAGTCAGGCGCCCGTGGGCAGCGCTCCGCAGGCATTTTCACGGTCCAGCGAGAGAGGCGAAAGGAGCGCGCGACCACCGTGCGGCTCTCCTCCAAGTTTGGAAGCCAACCGTGAAGAACCCGCAGAGAATTTCTAGTTTTTGCTCCGGCGACCGTAACCCAAGCTTCTGGTATTGTTTCTTTAAATTCTCGCTCTATGATCTTTCGGAGGTCATCAAATCTTACACATAGACGCTGGACTAGCCGGCGATCAAGTTCTTTTCTGCATCCGTAGCGTGAAACTGTCTAGGAGTGACGAATTTCGAGCTCGATCGAGGGCGGTCATGGCGGGCACGATCGGTCACATGGTGCCGACCGACTTGCCGCCATCCCTGAACCCTTTTGACACCTTGTCGAGCTTCCTAGAGGTACACTGATGCTGTAGGACCGTTTGTTCGAGGTGTTGGTGGGTTTAGAAACCACGGTCGACTGTGTCGAACCTCAACCGAGGCAGCGGCACGTCGCCGAGCTATTTCCGGTCACCCCCATCCCGACCTGACACCACCGACGTGTTCCTCGACGTCGACAACCCCCTGCCGGCGATTTTCAGACCATGGGAGGTCCGGCAACGGCGAGCCGGCGAGCCCCGAATCTGCTCCGGCGAGGTCGGTGGCGCGGGCGCGAGAGAATGGCGGGAGGAAGACGAAGCCGGCTGGCCCACGTGTCAGCGGCTGAAGAATTTAAATCGGGATCGGGTGTGGCCGGGGATCGGCTGTGCTGGCGCGCAAAATACCCTGTGAGCTCCGGTGTGCCGGACACCTCCGCGCTCGACACGTGTCCCCGCGGGCCCCGAGAGTTTAAACCTTTCCCCCGATTTTCAGAATTCTTCCAAACTTCAAATCCTCATAACTTTGGCTAGAAAGCTCCAAATCGAGTGAACCAAATTTTGTTTGATTTAGCTCTCTGAGCACTTTCCAGCAATACCAAATTCAGTTCATGAAAGTGAATAGTTTTCCAGAATTAAATCCCAAAATTTTAAACTGTTGGGAATTTTATCTGGAGAACTACTTTATGAAAAATTCTAAAATTTGGCTAAAAGGTTCATTGGAAAATCCCGGAATACCAGTAAAATTTTCAGACTAATCCAAGTTCATTTAATTACCCTAATCGGGTGATTAAGAGAACTGCCCTGAGAAAATAGAAAAATGTACAGAAACATTTTTCAGATTTTCTCCAATCTTAATTAGGACATAACTTTCTGTAGAATTCTTCAAATGACATGAAACCAACTCCATTAGAACCATCCTAAATTCTAGTTTCCAGAAAGTAATGGTAGGAGCCATGAAAAACCCTGGAATTACTTAGAGGCTCAATTATTGACAAAAGAGGCTTTTATTTGTACTAGGTTCAATTGAACTTTGTTTCAAATAAAACTTGGTCACAACTCTGGTTAGGACCCTAACAATCCACCATAAAAATTTCAGAACCAAAGGGGAGGGCTAGCTAGAGTTATTAACAATTATGTATTTAAGTTCACACATTGCATTTAAATTTACATGTAGTATTGTATTCAACGTGTAGCCATTGAAGAAGAGACCCCGGAAGTGCTGGATTTCCTTCTTCCGGACGAAGAACTAACTACTGACCAGCAGCAACAAGGCAAGCCCCGGTTTGCATTAACCCTTTTATAAGTGTAAGTGCATCTAGGATATCCCTTGTGGGTTTTGGCTAATTGATGACGAACATATGAGATCCTAATGAAACTATTAAGATGATTGCAGGATAAACAAAGTGAACTGGCTCGGCACACACAAAAAGGTGAAAAATAGAGTGGTGCCAGAAAAAGGAAGACGTTAGTGGAATTTAAAGGAGCAAAGTAGATATCAATGTATAGGTTGTGTGTGAGAGAGACACATCCCAAGAGCTCATGACTTTGCGTAAGGTAAGGGGTTTAAAAATCAACTAAAATCCACTGAAAACAGGACTAGTCCGTTCATGGACCGGACTAGTCCGTTTAACTCTCTGAAAGACGTAAACATAGTGCACCGGACTAGTCCGCCTTTTGAACTGGACTAGTCCGGTCAGCTCACTGGAATGCAACCGGACAAGTCAGGTTTTAGACCGGACTAGTCCGGTCATGTCTCTATTGTCCTCTTTAGAGGACTACGGACTAGTCCATCCAAGCGACAGGACTAGTCCGCTAAAATTTCTGAAACCTCATCTCACATAGCACCAGACAAGTCCGGTTTGTGGACGGACTAGTCCGGTTAACCCACTGGAAGTAGGCCGAACAAGTCCGATCATATACCGGACTAGTCCGGAAGTAGGTTTAACAACGGTAACTTTTTGGGAAAGCCTATAAAAAGAGGTCCTTCGTCTTTTCCCCAAAGAAGACACGACCCATACTGTCAAAAACTTAAACCCTAGAGCCGCCACCTGTCCCAAGAGCCCAAAAACACGTCTCCCCACACATCTAAGGTGCAAAAAGGTGAAGATCAATAAAATACTTGGATTTGGGATTGGGAGATCGTCATTCCTTCGTTGTGAGCTCTTGGGGTTTGATCTCTCTACACTCATATTCTGCATTGTAATCTTTTTGAGTGTATTTGATCAACTTCTCATTGTAATTCTTGTGGGAGCCCTCAACGTGTGAGGTTGCCCCATAAACACGGTGATTACACTTGATAGTGAAGTCAAGTCGGCCTGTGTGGTGACTTGAAGAGGGAAAGGGTTGGGAACCCAGCTCTGTGTGAGCTTCCTCAACGAGGACGTAGATCTCTTGGGGAGATCGAACCTCGGTAAAAATTCGTGTCTTTTGTCTCTCATTTGTTTTACATCTTGACACATTAGATCACTAGTGTGCTAGTCATCGTTTGAGTTCCTTACAAGTTTGCACGTGCATCCATACAATAAATTTAATTTATAAAAATTGTTGTTCTTATTCCTCTGCTATAAGATTAAATTTGTGAGACACACTTAATCAACTCAAATAATTCAGCACACCGGACTAGTCCGCCCACACAACCGGACTAGTCCGGTCAGTCAAGTTTCTGATAACTTTATTAAGTGTGCAGGAATTCTTTAAAAGCCTATTCACCCCCCCTCTAGGCCACATTCAATTGGTATCAGAGCCAAGTTCTCCATCAACGAGACTCACATCTCGGAGAGATCAATGGCCTCTGAGAAGAATAACGATATCCCGAAGACGAGCAACAATGATGAGGAGCAAGAAGCCAAAGCCTTCGATGTGCTGAAAGAAAGTCCACATGACGATGAAGAAGTGAGGCAGCTAAAAGCACTCCTGAGAAAGAAACTGCTGGCACAAAAAGGAAAAGAGGAAGAAAAGACGATGAGGAGTGGTCATCACGACTACTCCCGGTATCCTTACAACTACAACCGTCTCAATTCAAATAATCATTATCTCTCTATTCCTATGGGAAAGCCCCCACAGTTTGACGGAAGTGACTACACCATGTGGAAGTACAACATGAAGATGCATCTGATATCCCTAAACCCTAGTCTGTGGCACATTGTTTGCACAGGCATCGATATTCCGGACACGGATGATGAACTCACCCTAGAACAAGAACAAGAGATTCACAGAAACATACAAGCCGTCGCCGTGATCACATCATCACTAAGCAGAGAGGAATTCACCAAGATCGATGGGTTAGAAAGTGCAAAAGAAATCTGAGATACTCTCAAGACAGCTCACGAAGGAAATAGGTCAGTTCGTGAAGCCAAAATCGAAATGCTTGAAGGAGAGTTGGGGAGATTTGCTATTGAAGAAGGCGAATCACCTCAAGACATGTACAACAGGATGAAAGCACTCATCAACAGAATTCGTGCTTATGGATGTAAGAAATGGACAGATCACGAAGTGGTCAAAAGAATGATTAGAGCCTTCATGCCAAGAAACATCACACTTTGCTCAATGATTAGAGAAAGCCCCGGGTTTTACAAAATGACTCCCGATGAGTTATTGGGAAAGATCATAAATCATGAAATGATGGAGAAAGAGGCTCAATACGTCAAAGACTTAGCCGAGCTCACCTCTTCTAAAAAGAAAGAAGTTGCCCTCAAAGCAACGTGCAGACCCAAACTCAAAGAAACTCGTGAAGACCAAGACGATGGAGATACAAGCGACGAAAGCACCGATCTTGATGACGAAGAAATGGTACTCTTCATCAAAAAGTTCAAACGCATGATGAAGAGAAGACACGGCAACAATTCACATGAAGGCAAAAGCATGGATAAAGGAAAATCTAAGGCTCGACGCACTTGCTACAACTGCGAAGAGTATGGTCACTTCATGGTGGACTGTACTTATGAGGAAAACAAAAAGAAGAAGGAAACAAGGTCTCAAGAAAAGAAAAATTTCAGAAAAAGAAGACAAGCCCATCAAGCTCACATTGGGAAGGAGTGGGACTCAAACGACGAGTCCTCCTCCGATGAAGAAGAAGAGATGGCCACTATCGCAGTCAAGAAACCAACTATGAGAGCCACACTCTTTCTGAACATGGGAGGACGGGACATGAACATCCACACTTGTCTTATGGCTAAGGAAGGCAAGAAAAAGGTTAGACTTACTCCTCCTATACTAAATTCCTCCATTGATGACTTTGATAGCTCTAGTGATATTGAAGAATTATTTAGAGGGCTAAGTAAAATTGCTTTAAAGAAAATGGAAATGTTGTCGAACGAAATCTTTGAAAAGGAAGAACTTGTCAACCGACAAGAAGATATGCTCATCCGTGAGAGGAAGAGATATCAAGAAGTTGAAAAGCTTCTTGAGCTTGAAAGAGAGAAGAATGAGTCACTTGAGTTAGAGTTAACCTTGAGTAAGGAAACTTACTCAAAGTTAGAGGACTCGCACATTGCAATCAAGGAAGAACTTGCTAACTTGTCAAAAGTTAACAAAATCCTTGAGGTGCAAGTTGAGTCGCTCAAACAAAGTGACTCCTCTTCCTCCAAGAGCCTGCACTTGCTCTAGTAAGAAGAATGTAATTTCTAATGCTTTAACCCCACATGACATGCATTCTTCTCAAAACGGCATCTTTGATAAAGAGAAGATCAAATATGCAAGAAGTGCATATATGATCACTAGACCTCCCAATGTCAAAGATGGACTTGGCTTCGACAGGAATAAACACATGTCTACTTCTAATCATGCTAAGAATAGGATCATTTTTGTTAAAGAAAAATCCCATGAATCTGAGCTACAAACACTGTTCCATACATTTGATGCTTCTTATGTTCTCATGAAAAACAAGTATGGAAAAGTCATTGCTAAATATACAGGGCCACGCTACAAGAACTTGAAAACTTGTGTGTGGGTGCCCAAGACTCTTGTGACTAACCTGAGAGGACCCAAGCAAGCTTGGGTACCTAAAACCCAGAAATAATTCTATTTTGCAGGCTTACTCCTCCGGTGGATCTAAGTGGGTGCTAGATAGCGGATGCACAAATCATATGACCAGAGAGAGAAGTATGTTTGTGGAATACGAGTGCAACAAGGATCCAAGTGAAGGTATATACTTTGGAGATAACAGCCAAGGAAAGGTCCTTGGTAGTGGTAACATTGAAATATCCTCTCAACACACCTTATCTAATGTTTTACATGTAGATTCTCTAGATTATAATCTTTTATCAATATCTCAACTATGCGACAAAGGTTACAACTGTTTATTCACTAATGAGGGTGTGACCGTCTTTAGAAGAAGCGATGGCTCGATTGCATTCAAGGGATTGTTGAAGGGAAAGCTTTATCTTGTTGACTTCAACAAAGATAAAGCCGAACTCAACACTTGCTTGGTTGCTAAGACCAACATGGGATGGCTGTGGCATAGATGGCTAGCCCATGTTGGAATGAGAAATCTGCAGAAACTTCTAAAAGGTGGTCACATCCGTGGTCTTAAGGATGTGGTTTTTGAAAAAGACAGACCATGCAGCGCTTGTCAAGCAGGAAAACAAGTTGGAGCACCACACTCCGCCAAGAATGTGATGACCACCGCTAGACCGCTGGAACTTCTCCACATGGATCTCTTTGGTCCAATTGCGTACATCAGCATCGGCGGTAACAAATACGGTTTAGTTATTGTTGATGATTTTTCAAGATTTACCTGGGTATTTTTCTTGTATGATATATCAGAAACTCAGGGAACACTCAAGAAGTTCTTGAAAAGAGCTCAAAATGAATTCTCATCAACCGTAAAGAATATCAGAAGTGACAATGGGACAGAATTCAAGAACACCCAAGTTGAAGAATATCTCAATGAAGAAGGTATAAAGCATGAATTCTCGGCACCCTATTCTCCTCAACAGAATGGGGTGGCTGAAAAGAAGAACAGAACATTGATCGAAATGGCGAGAACAATGTTGGATGAATACAAGACGTCAGACCGATTTTGGGCAGAAGCGGTGAACACCGCTTGTCATGCCACAAATCGGTTGTACCTTCATCGACTTCTGAAGAAAACTCCATATGAGCTTCTCACGGGTAAAAAGCCTAACGTTTCCTATTTCAAAGTTTTTGGTTGCAAATGTTATATTCTGAACAAGAAACCAAGGGCCTCGAAGTTTCCTTCGAAGTCCGATGAAGGATTCTTGCTCGGATATGAATCGAACGCCTACGCCTATCGTGTCTTCAACAAGGTGTCCGGCCTTGTTGAAGTAGCGCGTGACGTAGTGTTCGATGAAACTAACGGCTCACAAGTGGAGCAAGTCGATAAGTCTATGCTAGATATGGAGGAAGCTCCATGTGAAGCGCTGAAGAAAATGGCACTTGGTGATATCCTACCACGAGAGGAGACACAAGATGAATTTCAACAAGGAAGCAATGATCAAGGGGGAGCTCCTACACAAGATCAAGTTGAGGAAGATCAAGAAAATCAAGATGATCATGGACGCAATGATCTAGGGGGAGACATGACACATGAAGACAATGAGGAACAAACAACTATACAAATTCCACACCCAAGAGTACATCAGTGTGTGCAAAGGGACCATCCTGTCAAGAATATCATTGGAGATATTGCTAAGGGAGTAACTACTAGATCTCAAATTGCAAATTTTTGTGAACATTATTCTTTTGTGTCTTTTCTGGAGCCATACAGGGTAGAAGAAGCCTTAAAGGATCCAGACTGGGTGATTGCGATGCAAGAGGAGCTGAACAACTTCGAAAGAAATGAAGTGTGGGAGCTGGTGGAAAGACCAAGGGCGAACATCGTTGGAACCAAATGGGTCTTTCGGAACAAGCAAGATGAACATGGAGTAGTGACAAGAAATAAAGCAAGGTTGGTGGCCAAAGGTTATTCTCAAGTGGAAGGAGGAAGTCTATGTGGAGCAGCCACCGGGGTTCGAAGATCAGAAGTATCCCAACCATGTCTATAAACTGCATAAGGCTCTCTATGGCCTCAAACAGGCTCCTCGAGCCTGGTATGAGTGCCTTAGAGATTTTCTGATTCAAAATGTATTCAAAATTGGTAAAGCAGACTATACACTCTTTACTAAACATTTTGATGATCATTTATTCGTATGTCAAATTTATGTTGATGACATTATCTTTGGATCCACTAACAAGTCCTTCTGTGAAGAATTTAGCAAAATAATGACAGACAGGTTCGAGATGTCAATGATGGGTGAATTGAAGTTCTTCTTGGGATTTCAAGTGAAGCAACTGAGAGAAGGTACATTTATAAGCCAAACTAAATATACACAAGACATTCTCAAGAAATTCAATTTGGACAAAGCCAAGCCCATCAAGACACCCATGGCCATCAACGGACATCTCGACCTCAATGAAGACGGTCCAAATGTGGACCAAAAGGTATATCGGTCCATGATTGGCTCCTTATTATACTTATGTGCATCTAGGCCAGATATTATGCTTAGCGTTTGCATGTGTGCAAGGTTTCAAGCCGCACCTAAAGAGTGTCACTTAATTGCTGTAAAAAGAATCCTAAGGTACCTTGTGCACACACCCAACTTGGGCCTTTGGTATCCCAAAGGATCCAAGTTTAACTTGATAGGGTACTCCGACGCTGACTATGCAGGATGCAAAGTCGATAGAAAGAGCACATCAGGGACTTGTCAATTTCTTGGTAGGTCCCTAGTTTCTTGGTCATCTAAAAAGCAAAACTCCATTGCTCTTTCCACAGCGGAAGCAGAGTATGTTGCAGCCGGTAGTTGCTGTGCGCAACTGCTTTGGATGCAACAAACTCTTAGGGACTACGGTTACAATCTAAGTCATATCCCGCTTCTATGCGATAATGAAAGTGCTATAAAGATTGCACACAACCCTGTAGAGCACTCAAGAACTAAGCACATAGACATCCGCCATCACTTTCTTAGAGATCATTCATTAAAAGGTGACATAGCTATTTCACATGTTAGGATTGAAAAACAACTTGCAGATATTTTTACCAAACCATTAGATGAGAAAAGGTTCTGTGAACTAAGAAATGAGCTAAACATTCTTGACTCTCGAAATGTGGCTTGAAACATTGCATACCTAGTTGCAACTTAAATTGTTCCTCCGTATTGTCAAAAATGCTCCTCCTCTCCTTTCTACTCAGAAAACTATTCTTAATGAATAAATCTTGTGGATTATGACCATTGTTCGATTGTTGATTGCCTACTGGTCGTAATCACCAAGACTACTTGCAAAATTGTTGTCCTTGGATCACTATTAGTTATCTATATATATATCAAGTCTGTTGGAAACGGACTAGTCCGATTTCCAACCGGACTAGTCCGGACAGACAACAATTAGGTTAACTCAGGGGTACCGGACTAGTCCGCCACCATGACCGGACTAGTCCGGTCAGTCGCATATAGAATCAGTTAGCCGTACCAAACGCCTCCCTCTCCACTCATAAGCACTTTGTCTCACCCTCTCTCCTAAACCCTAGCTCTCAAAGTGATTTTCGAGTTGAGCCCTCAAACTCGGAGTTCTCTCCGTGAAAAAGCCTCTTCTCGACGAGGGGATCCTACTTTCCGGACTCATCCGGACTGATTTCCACTCCTTCAACGCGAATCTTCAAATCTTGGTAAATCCTCCCCAAAACCAAAATCTCAATTTTTCTAGCTCTAGCTAGTTTCCTTTGATTTCAAAAGGATGTACATTGCATAAATAGATGTATTCCTACCACTTTCCTACTCTTGTGTCCTTAAAAAGGAGATTTGCTTAAAATGAAACATTCAATTTAGGGTTCTTATGCTAGGCCGGACTAGTCCGGCGTTCAGATGCGGACAAGTCCGGTCCACCGGACTAGTCCGCACCCTGAAACCGGACAAGTCCGGTCTCTGACAGTTGAACCCCTACATTCCCATTTGAAGTCGATAATGCGTCCGTTTGCATCTAATCCTTAAACTCCTTATCAGGCATCATGTGTTCAGGATCAGATGACGGCTCTTTTCACATTGACGAAGAAGTTCAACGTGAAAGAGTGAGGAGGGCTAAGGAGGGAGTGATGAAGAAGAGACATGATGTCAATGCTCACTCTCCACCCTCCGACGACAATCTACCTAAGAAGAGGAAAGTCATTATCAAAAGGCCTCAAAGGAAAGATGCTGCTGAGGGCTCGTCAGGGCCAAGAAGAGTTCTAAATAAAGGGAAGGGACTTGCTAGTGGCCCCATTGGGCCTCTGAAATTGAAAAATCCCGTTCACTGCAACAGGCAGCCTTCAAGTGAGGATTTCACTGGAAAAGGGAATGAGCTAGCTGATAACTTCAGGAAGATTGAAGTGTATGGCCGACCTAAACAATGTTCTGATCCTAGGTTCTGGAGCAACTTCCATGCAGACTACTACGAGCATGTGTACATGAAGATGAAGAATCCCGTAGTAGAGAGTCAATGGCTAAATGTTGAATACCTGAAGTCGAAGAAGTATCCCGCCTTTTGTGAGATGGTGGAGGCCTTAGAGAGGCACGGTCTGACGGACCTGCTATCCTTTGAGTATGACTGGAACAATGAAGTCATTACCCAGTTTTACTCCACTCTCTACTTTGCTCGGGATGATGGAGACAGTCTTACTTGGATGACTCATGGTTCAAGGTATAGTGTCACGTATGATGAATTTGCTAGGATTCTTCACCTCCAAAACACTTTGGATTATGAACTGGTCATCCATAATCTGAAACCCCTGGAGAAGGAAGAGCTTGAGTTTCTCTATGACACAAGGATGCCATATGTTCCTCCCACCATCAAATATCTAAAGCCCTTCTTTGTGGTCCTAAATAGAGTCTTGAGAAAGACGATAGATCCGAAGGATGGAGATGCAGGAACTATACAAGGAACCTTGAGGACTCTCATGAAGGTCATTAGTGGGAGGAGACCATTCAATGTCTTTGAGTATATCTACAACGACATTGTGAACATCTCAATTACCCCCAATAGGTCCTGTGGATACGCACCGTATATCATGTACATGATTGAGAAAGTGACGGGACTCGAGTTTGTCAAGGATGTCAAGCATACGGGGTTGAAGCCGCAAAAACCCACCGAGTACACTCTCCCTCCGGCTCCAACTGCCCCGTCCTCTCCACCAGTGGAGAGGAGATCAAAGCAATCTCATGATGACACTAGGTCTGCAGCTGCTCCTTCTGGTTCTCCACCTGTCCAAGAATCATCTAGTGGCATCCTCAAGATGCTCTCCTCCATCTTTGCCTGCTGCCGTAAGATCGAAGGTAGGCAACGCAAAGAAAAGCTTGCAAGGAAGAAACATCAACAGTACGTCAATGCAAATATCAAGTCTATCTGTGCAAAGCTTGAGATTGAGCCTGTTGGATCACCGCCCGCCTCCGAGGACTCAGAGGAAGATCCTGCTCCCGTGGATGCTGAAGATGAAGATCAGACTGAGACTGACGGAGGAGGCAACGATGAGTGATTCCCCTCAATTTTTCCCTTTTTTGTGTCTTGATGCCAAAGGGGGAGAGATTGAGATTAGACTTGGACTTTTTCTATCTAGTATTAGTCATTAAGATCTTGTGTGATCAAGGACATGTACCTATTTTTAAAATCTTGTAATGCACTATTTCTTTTCTTATGTGTGATGTACTATGCTCTAATGCCCACTTACATGTTCACTACTGTTTGTCTTTAATTTATCACATTTTGTTTATCACACACCTGTGAGGCACCCAACCATAAAGTGTGTGCATATGTGAGAAGTTTTTTTCTTGAATTCTTTATTATTCTCATATGTGCACACTTTATGAAAATCAATTTTTTATTCTCAATTGTGATATCTCAAATAGTTGTCATCAATCACCAAAAAGGGGGAGATTGTAAGTGCATCTAGGATATCCCTTGTGGGTTTTGGCTAATTGATGACGAACATATGAGATCCTAACGAAACTATTAAGATGATTGCAGGATAAACAAAGTGAACTTGCTCGGCACACACAAAAAGGTGAAAAATAGAGTGGTGCCCAAAAAAGGAAGACGTTAGTGGAATTTAAAGGAGCAAAGTAGATATCAATGTATAGGTTATGTGTGAGAGAGACACATCCCAAGAGCTCATGACTTTGCGTAAGGTAAGGGGTTTAAAAATCAACTAAAATCCACTGAAAACCGGACTAGTCCGTTCATGCACCGGACTAGTCCGTTTAACTCTCTGAAAGACACAAACATAGTGCACCGGACTAGTCCGCCTTTTGAACCGGACTAGTCCGGTCAGCTCACTGGAATGCAACCGGACAAGTCCGGTTTTAGACCGGACTAGTCCGGTCATGTCTCTGTTGTCCTCTTTAGAGGACTACGGACTAGTCCATCAAAGCGACAGGACTAGTCCGCTAAAGTTTCTGAAACCTCATCTCACATAGCGTCCGGTTAACCCACTGGAAGTAGGCCGGACAAGTCCGATCATATACCGGACTAGTCCGGTAGTAGGTTTAACAACGGTAACTTTTTGGGAAAGCCTATAAAAAGAGGTCCTTCGTCTTTTCCCCAAAGAAGACATGACTCATACTGTCAAAAACTGAAACCCTAGCGCCGCCACCTGTCCCAAGAGCCCAAAAACACGTCTCCCCACACATCTAAGGTGCAAAAAGGTGAAGATCAATAAAATACTTGGATTTGGGATTGGGAGATCGTCATTCCTTCGTTGTGAGCTCTTGGGGTTTGATCTCTCTACACTCATATTCTGCATTGTAATCTTTTTGAGTGTATTTGATCAACTTCTCATTGTAATTCTTGTGGGAGACCTCAACGTGTGAGATTGCCCCATAAACACGGTGATTACACTTGATAGTGAAGTCAAGTCGGCCTGTGTGGTGACTTGAAGAGGGAAAGGGTTGGGAACCCGGCTCTGTGTGAGCTTCCTCAACGAGGGCGTAGATCTCTTGGTGAGATCGAACCTCGGTAAAAATTTGTGTCTTTTGTCTCTCATTTGTTTTACATCTTGACACATTAGATCACTAGTGTGCTAGTCATCGTTTGAGTTCCTTACATGTTTGCACGTGCATCCATACAATAAATTTAATTTATAAAAACTGTTGTTCTTATTCCGCTGCTATAAGATTAAATTTGTGAGACACACTTAATCAACTCAAATAATTCAGCACACCTGACTAGTCCGCCCACACAACCGGACTAGTCCGGTCAGTCAAGTTTCTGATAACTTTATTAAGTGTGCAGGAATTCTTTAAAAGCCTATTCACCTCCCCTCTAGGCCACATTCAATAAGTCTTACTTTGTTTACATGTGTCATATGAAGTATGATTGTGCATTAGGTATAGGATGAATGAAACCCCACTTGCATAACCAAAGGTTCCTAAAAGAGTGAGGGTAGTGTCTAAGACCTCGAGTAGACCGGCTATGCTTAATGAGTCATAGGACTTCGGTACAAGTTGAGTAGTTGGAATCTACTCGCGAGATAGGCTTGGGACGCACGGGTTCGGTTGAGCTATGTGAGATCACATTAGTAATGATAATGAGGCTAGGCAGGGGCTAAGGCACAGCAAGAGAGAGTCTTGGGTGCGCAGACCTGTCCGTGTCGATTGAGGTCCGATCCGTGTGCGGCCCACGCTGATCAAATTTGAACGTACCGAAGGCATATCGGATATATGGGCCCCGATAAACCGATGTAGCCTAAACCTCCGGGCGCCGAGGCATAACGCACCGATTTATAGGTGTAGGCTGAGGGCAGCAAGGTGGAAATCTGCCAACGGGCATAGAGAGATGCTCCGTGTGGGGAACCTCCTGCTCGTTTCGGTGCGACAGGTTCGACGTTTGGGCTGTTGGGTGAAAGGTTGTCCCGTACGACATCGAGTGAGCGTGCTGTGCAGCTCCACGGGTGGGCGTACGTGACGTGCTCTTTGGGTTTCCCTGCAGGTGTATATCGAGTCGATTCGCCGTCCCTCGCGGTGAAGAGTACCACTTGGTCACTGAGTCGTGACGTAGATTAATGGATGAAACATGTTGATTCAATATTGCTGGTTGGTATAATTGTATTGCTACATGTGTGCCACCAAATACTGCTTACTAAATTTCAGACTTCATGAACTGTCAACTTGTTGCTAAAAGATGAACTAAGGATGAACTTGTAGGCATATCCTTTTGCTGAAATGTTACTATCCTATGTCCATTGTACCCCTCATGTAGAGTTTCATGCTTAGGTGAGTCGGTTAAGCCTTGCTGAGCCTTTGTGCTCACGGTTGCTGCTCAAGTGTTTTTCAGGTGAGGAGCCACCCACGGACTCGGAGTATGAGTCCACCGGCGAGGGTTACCCTCCGTCGGGGACCACGGCTGAGTGGGAGCCGTACACGCCGCGCTGAGCTGAGGAGTGCAGCTAGTGTGGGTTGCCCTAGGGCTGGGCAACCAACTTTTGCTAGATAGGCGGGCGTGAGTTGTATAGTGTAGACTTCCGCTGTGTAATATAAAGAATAGTTGTAACTGAAGTTTGTACCTGTTTGTACAGTTTCAGTTGTTTTTCCCATGTAATATATTATGTTGTTATGACGTGTGCTGTCGGGTGTCGCATCGCGTGGCACCACCCTCTGCGATCCTGGATGAGCGGATTCCGGTACGCCACACCGCACGGGCTACAGAATTGTTTCCCGCGCTGTCACAGCCGATCCCGCGCCACAGAATATCCGGCCCACTGTTTCCGTGCGACTGACACGTGGGGCCGGTAGCACCTTCGTCTACCTCCTGCCCCCGCGCTTCTGCGCCGCCGGGCTCGCCGGAGTTCGCCGGTTTTCGTCGCTCCGACCAACTCCCGAGTTGCTACTCGCCGCCAGGCCCTATTTTAAACCGAGGAACATGATGGTGGGACTTCCCCAGACCAGTGAGGTTTCTAAACCACCCCGCACCGGTGCAGCGGCTCTGAGGGAGTCCGGCAACGTTGCCCCGATGCTCTAGCCCGCCAGAAGTCCCCTGGAAAGGTTCTACAGCAGCAGTGGAGGTTTGCCCTGCTTGGCATGGCCGCATATGGGCTCGGAAACGGCTCCAACCTAGGGTTCATCGTGCACCCGATGCCCCTTGTTGTGGTAGCCGTCGAAAAAGCTTGAAACAAGCCGTCTACCATGGGTTTCATGCGACGTTTTGTGAAGAAGAAAAGTTGCTACACCAGTCTAGGTTCTGTGTGCGAAATTTGTAGAGCTCTAAATGAATATAACTCGAGAATTTCATCGATTCATACCCGCGGGTCAGTTTTCACCGGCCGGAGAGGATCTTCGAAATTCGTTGTCGAGAGGCCGAGACAGGCTCGGTGCTTCGGGTGGAAGCCGCACGGAGCTCCTTCGCGTCCCAGGGACCGCTTGCTTGGTCGTGAAAGCCGCTCTGTGGAGCTGTCCACGGGAGCACGTCGCCGCCGGGGTGTTCGGCCGCCGCGGAAACTCGATGTTCTCGGCGTAGAGGGCACGAACACACTGGGTGATGGCTCGAGGAGGTCGTGGGGACGTTGGTGGTGTTGTTTTGCTGCTCAGAGGCGCTGCTCACTAGAATTTCCCGAGCTCCCGATCGATCGAAGCAGGGCGGCTGTGTTTTCTGTCTTCCGGTGCGAGAGAGAGAAGAACAGCGCCGTGGCTTCAGTTAAGAGGCAGGAGAGGCGGTGAGGCGGTAGCCACCGACATCCAGCAGCTCTCCAGCGCGAAGAACCCATCAGGAGGTGGAGGCATCGGCCGAGCTCGGTGTCGAGCGGAGGGAAGGCGGCTTCGCGTGGGAGGAGATCAAACAGAGACTGTGGACTTCAGATCTTTTGCAATTTCAGTGCTCCCAATGACATGTGGGTCCCACATGTCAGTCCTCCTTATCCCCTCTAAAATATCTCCCCAATTTGAATATTGATGGAATTCAATTGTGGGAATTTAAATCTGGTATGCATTTGGATAATTGGGCAAGTTTCATCCAAATTCAAATGAGTGTTTGAAATATTTGTCATTTAAAGTCCATTTTGGAAAATGGGTTGCAAATCATTTCCATAATTCATGAAACTTTGCACACCCCCTAATTTGGACCCAAGGAATTCAAATATGAAATCTGATTTTTATTTTGGCTGTTGCAAATGAGATTTGTAGCACAACAGTTTGGAAATTCCTAGTGTTGCTCTCATTTGAATTTTGAGTTTAAACAATTGTTCCAAATCTGAGTTTTGTTTTCTCACACCTATGGGACTTCCCATATTTGTTTCAGACCCCTCTTGGGTTCCAAGTTTTCAAATAAACATTTGAACTTGTGTGAAGAAAACTCTCATGTGTGTTATCACATGTGGGGGAAAGTTTTAACAAGTCCCAAATTTCATACACATGAAACCAACTTTTACAAACAAGTGTTTCTTTGTATTCAAAATTTTGGGACCTTTACACTCTTGCGCCTTTGTCTTCCTGTCCTTGAGCTGTCCCCCGCCATGGCTTCCAACTTGCTCCCGACGCGTCTCGTTCGTTCCGCCGAGCTTGGCCTGTGCAGAGGCTGCTGGGCTGGCACACGGAGGAACAGAAACGCCGGCTCCGCCGGGGATCTCTCCCCCTGCTCCTGGAAAAGGGGGAGATGGTCTTATTTACTGCCTACGCCCTGGCGGGGTTCGTCCCGCCAATTTCCTCCTTCTTCGTCACATTGCTGGAGACATATGGTCTCCAGCTCCACAACCTCTGTCGAAGTGTGTGGTCGACACTTCCCCCGGACCTGCTCTGGGCAGCCCACGGAGGTTCTTTTTCGGAGGGGCTAGTCGCTTGCGGAGAGCTTAAGCGTAGGGACGAGTGAGGGAGGAGCTTGACACGGCGAATTTTACGTGGTTCGGGCCGCCGGAGCGTAAAACCCTACGTCCACGGTGAGCAGAGGTGCTCGCTGTATTGCTTGTTGCTCAGAACCGGAGTCCTGAGCTTGAGGATGAGTTATGCCTAGGGTGTCAGTTTCTGGAGTGCGAACCCTTGCTAACGATGCCTACCCGAGCCTTTTATAGTCCAAGACTCGGGTGGCTTACAAGGGGGGCCCGGGACCCGACAGGTGGTCCCGGGAGATTTCCTGCCGACTATCGTATCCACAGTTATGTCGGTAGTTGTCTCTGGCGAAGGCTTCCGAGTCTTCGTCTTGCCGCCCTGCCCATGCCGCATGCTAGTCGTAGTGGTTGATGACGGCGGGGGCGGCAGGGGATGTCTCGTCGCTTTGTTTATTGGCTGGCAGGTTCTGACAGCGCTGTGGCGGACTGGAATCCGCCCATCCAGGATCGCAGAGGGTGGTGCCGCGCGATGCGACACCCGACAGCAGACGTCATAAGAACACATTATATTACATGAGAAAACAAACTGAATGTACAAAGTAGTACACTTCTTAGTTACAAACTAGGGTCTTTATTACACAGCGGAAGTTTCTTTTGTACAACTCACGCCCGCCTATCTAGCAAAAGTCGGTTGCCCAGCCCTAGGGCAACCCACACTAGCTGCACGTCTCAGCTCAGCGTGGCGTGTACGGCTCTGTAAGGGCCTCAGTTGTTGACACACATTTGCAGTGTTCATCACCACACCACACACCTCATTTGAGGAAGAATGATGAACACAAATGAAGAGCAAGTAACAATTATCAACATGCTCATTAGAGAACAAAATCACACATTGCAAAAGTGGTATTTCCCACATGTGATATAGATGGGCTGGACATATGAAAACTCCTACACTTTACTAAGGATGTCCATGCCAAGTTTCACCCAAATTCAAAACCTTTTTGAGGTCATTTTGGGTATAGTTAGGAAGAGGGCAGTTTAAAACCATATTCAAATTCAAACTGTTTTTATCCCATGAATTTAAAAGTGGGAGGCATATTCTTACTCAGAACATTTTTGTGAGCTCACACACCAATTTTCACTCCATTTGGAGTTGATCTTGACATGAGCTAAGTGGGAGAAATTCAAACTTTATTTGAATTTCAAACTGAACTTGTGCTGAAATTCATTCAAACCAAACCTCATTTGAACTTTGATCAATTGAAATGGCTCATGGGTGAATAATTTGAATTGCCAAGGGTAGTATGGGGTTCACTGTTTACAACAGTGATTAGGAGTAAATTTCAGAGGTTAAAACTGGAAGTGGGACCCACATGTCAGCCACTGCTCAGATCAAACCGACTGAGACTTTTTCACTCGGGTCGCCGAGCCGCAGCGGTGATCGCCACCGAGGGCAGCCGCCGCGCCAGCAGCTGCTTGCCCACGCGCGGGCGTGAGGCGGTGCAGAGCCTTCTTAAGGTGCCTGCCCCCCTCCTCGGCCGAGGCACCGCCGTTCTTCCCCGCAAGAACTCAGCGCCGGCCGAAAACTTCCGCAGCTCGGACTTGATTGGAGAATGCCGATCGCAGCTCCCTCCGTCCACTCCAGAGCCCCAGCAAGGTACTAGATGTTGGTGATATGCCCAAGAGGCAATCATAACAATTCGGATAAAGGCCTGATGGATATTTGATCCATAAGAAATTAGGGTACTAATGGGCCTGTGACCTAAAAGCCCATTAGCGCGCCTATAAATATGAGGGGTAGGGTTACGGACAGATCTCTCCACCAGATAGCAGTCCCAGCCGCCGCCCCTCACAGGTCAGCCGCCGAAACCCCTGCCGCGCGCACGGTGCTAGCACACCGACGCACGGCGTTCCTCCCTGTACGTGTGGACTCCGTGGAGGCGCTGCTGTTACTGCTGCGCTGATCGGCTACGGCGCGCATCTACGATCCGCTGCGCTGCGCGTCTAGTGGTAACGATCCATGACCTTCTCACTCGCATGTTTCCTGGGTGATACGGTCGAATTGCTAGAATTGTGCATCGCCTATTTCCCAACAGTGGTATCAGAGCCAGGTTGCGTAGTTTTTGGTCTGGATCTTAGATGCGATCTACTGCAGACAAGTTCATATGATGAATTTTTATAGTTCGGCTTCTGGGGTTTGGAATTGGTTAGAGTAGATTGCCATCATATGACTAAAGGATTAGTTCGTGCTCCTTCTCTGCTGTGTGCGCAACCTGTCCCTACCGGCTGGAATCACCATCGGGACTAATAGTGTACATAGCTAGCTGATTGAGCCAACAGATCACGGTCATGTGCCGTTGCTGTCTGCTATAGTGACATCATTAAGTTGTTTCACGATAGACATCGTTCTACGCTTAACTTGTTTTTGCAGGGAATGATGTGAATGGTATGGCCTAAATATGATGTGATAATCTGTGTGTAAAATTCGTGCAGCCTGCGTGTTGCAAATTTAACACAACCGGGTTGAGGTTGTCACATATTTGTATAACAACCTGCGTGTCGCCCTGTGATGCCTGATCTCTCATGTAATTTATTTGATAGCTATTAGATGTATTAGCTTCTTTTATATTCATTGAGAAACCTCAAGCATGATGGCGATGGTGATCACCATAAGAAGGGAGACATGGCGGTATAGATCATGATGGAACCATGGTGATGGAGATCACTATGATCCTAAAGGCCATACTATTCACATATATGATATGATCGTATGCCTGTGATGTTTTACTATTCTTTTCATGCTTTTCATATGGTGGATGTTTTGTCATGATAGAATAGCTTCCCTCGGAAAAGTTGAGTATTTGATGCCATTTACCTATAGCTGCACCTATGTTGTTTTGATCGTTGTATGGTAGGTTTGCCAAAGCAAAATACCGTCATCTATCATAATGAATAGGGTGAATGTTGGACATTCACATGCATAGTATTGGTTTACTCAACAAAGCTATCAAAACGGTTTTGGGCTTTATGGCATAGTGTTGGGAGCCGGGGCATTGGATGTCACCCAACAAACAAGAATCATATAGAGATATGATTAACAATGGTTGTTTACCTATGTTACTAATTTTCTAGCAGTGAAGCCAAAGCTCACTAGGAATTAGTGAATATGGATCTTGGACCACTATATGTCGTTAGAGGGAGGACGATGCTCATATAGTGGTGGTGTCTTTTATTAAACTGTTAATAAAAGATTGGTACATAACATAGTGCTAAAACCTTGCATATTTATTTTCTATTGTAGATCATGTCTGCTAGTAACAATTCCGGTTTCAATTTGCGATCTGTGCTTGAGAAAGAAAAGCTCAATGGAGCTAACTTTATTGATTGTCTTTCCTCAAAGTTTGGGGATGTGATGCTTATGTCAAACGTTTGACGTCAGACAAACTTACTCCGAAATCAGACAAATGCTTCTTTGTGGGATATCCTAGGGAAACCAAAGGATATTATTTTTATAATAAAACGGAGGGTAAAGTGTTTACTGCTCGCAATGGTGTCTTCTTGGAGAAAGAGTTTCTCTCAAAAGGAGTTAGTGGGAGCAAGGTGCATCTTGAAGAAATCCAAGAAATATCTGAAAATGTTTCGGCACCCTCTAATCCTATACAGGATGTACAAGATGTTGTACAACCACTTGATGAAACACCAGCTCCACGAAGGTCTACAAGAGTACGTCGTGCAACTGAAAAGTTGACACTCCTAACCACGGAACCACATGACATGGTATTGTTGGACAATAATGAGCCTGTGACCTACACTGAAGCAACAATGGGACCCGACTCTGAGAAATGGCTTGGAGCCATGGAATCCGAAATAGAATCCATGCATGAGAATCAAGTTTGGAACTTGGTTGATCCAATCGATGGTGTGAGACCGATCGATTGCAAATGGATTTTCAAGAAAAAGACTGATATGGATGGAAAAGTTCACATCTATAAAGCACGATTGGTGGCGAAAGGTTTCAGACAAATTCAAGGTGTTGATTATGATGAAACATTTTCGCCCGTCGCTATGCTAAAGTCTGTTCGGATTCTCCTAGCAATTGCTGCATATTTTGATTATGAAATATGGCAGATGGATGTCAAAACAACCTTTCTTAATGGGAGTCTGACTGAGGATGTGTACATGACACAACCTGAGGGTTTTGTCGATCCTAAAAATGCTAGAAAAATATGCAAACTTCAAAAGTCCATCTATGGATTGAAGCAAGCATCTCGGAGTTGGAATCTACGTTTTGATGAAGTGGTCAAAGGGTTTGGTTTCATCAAGAACGTAGAAGAACCTTGTATTTACAAGAAGGTTAGTGGGAGCGCACTTATATTTCTGGTCCTATATATAGATGACATATTGTTGATTGGAAATGACATTCCAGTACTAGATGCTGTTAAATACTCATTAAGGAAAAGTTTCTCAATGAAGGATTTAGGAGAGGCAGCATACATTTTGGGCATAAAGATCTATAGAGATAGATCTAAAAGGTTAATTGGATTAAGCCAAGACACATATATTGACAAGATATTGAATCGATTCAATATGCAAGATTCTAAGAATGGTTTCTTGCCAATGTCACATGGCATCACTCTAAGCAAAAGTCAGTGTCCTTCGACACCTGATGAGCAAAAGAGGATGAGAGCGATTCCTTATGCTTCGGCTATTGGATCTATCATGTATGCCATGTTGTGTACACGCCCAGATGTATCCTATGCTCTAAGTGTTACGAGCAGGTATCAATCAGATTATGGTGAGGCTCATTGGACAGTTGTCAAAAACATTCTTAAGTACTTGAGAAGAACTAAGGATGTATTCCTAGTGTTTGGAGGTGAAGAAGAGCTCGTTGTAAGAGGTTACACCGATGCTAGCTTCCAAACAGACAAGGATGACTCTAGATCGCAATCCGGTTTTGTGTTCTGCCTCAATGGAGGGGCAGTGAGCTGGAAAAGTTCCAAGCAAGACACAGTAGCAGATTCAACGACGGAGGCGGAGTATATTGCAGCTTCTGAAGCTGCAAAGGAAGCTGTTTGGATCAGAAAATTTGTTTCTGAGTTGGGTGTTGTTCCTAGTGCGTCCGGACCTGTGGATCTCTATTGCGATAATAATGGAGCCATTGCACAGGCAAAGGAGCCTAGATCACACAAAAGATCCAAACATATACTACGACGCTATCATCTGATTCGAGAGATTATCGACCGAGGTGATGTGAATATATGCAAGGTGCATACGGATTTGAATATGGCAGATCCGTTGACAAAGCCTCTTCCACAATCAAAGCATGAGACGCACACGAGATCTATGGGTATTAGATACTTACATCAATGATCCTAGTGTGTAGTGGGAGACTTTTGTCATAGCTATGTTTATGTACTATTTGAGTAACTATTATTCACATTGATCATCAAGTATGTGACTTGTTCGTGAGACTCTTTGTTAATTATAATGTTACTCAAAATGATCCCTAGTCTACATCGTTATATGAGACAATGATAGTACGCAGACTAGCACATGTATTAATTGATGATCACGTTTCACGGATCATAGATATGGAGATATCAAATTAATAATGTGAACACATGTTAGTGAACATGGTGTTGGATAGACCCATTCCGAGACACTGTTGGGATTGTTATTTACATATGTGCCATCAGTTGGTCTTGAGTGATACACCTGCTAGATTCTTTGACCTGAGATCGCCATTGTTTCTCACTATGTGTAGTTGTGCACTTTGAAACTATCAAACGCTACTCCGTAACTGGGTGGTCATAAAAATAGTCTTCAGGTGCATGATGAAGCATGGAATGAGATGTGTGCGGATCAAGATGGGATTTGCCCCTCCTAAATAACAGGAGAGATATCTCTGGGCCCCTCGAGATAATTGGATTGAAAGTGCATGGCCATGCCAAAATGATTAAAGAGTTAATCATTATGACTAAAAGTTAGTCATCGATTGAATTCACTATTTGATCGAGTGAATGGTCGAGCTATCACAAGGATGGCACGTATCTCGCCTTGAGCTTGACTGGTATCGTGTGGCAAAGGAATTAGCATGTGAATGTATCTAGGTTCAGCCGATATGATCTTTATGTACATTCGGGAGTCAGTATGTCCTGCTAGGTACCTCTACTAACTTGTGTTTGAAAACGGTTTTCATTCATAACCGACTGTACATGAACCTAACGGGTCACACACTTAAGGGGATGGAATATTGAAAAACTTGGCTATATGATTGTCTCTAGTGCAAGTGGGAGATTGTTGGTGATATGCCCAAGAGGCAATCATAACAATTCGGATAAAGGCCTGATGGATATTTGATCCATAAGAAATTAGGGTACTAATGGGCCTGTGACCTAAAAGCCCATTAGCGCGCCTATAAATATGAGGGGTAGGGTTACGGACAGATCTCTCCACCAGATAGCAGTCCCAGCCGCCGCCCCTCACAGGTCAGCCGCCGAAACCCCTGCCGCGCGCACGGTGCTAGCACACCGACGCACGGCGTTCCTCCCTGTACGTGTGGACTCCGTGGAGGCGCTGCTGTTACTGCTGCGCTGATCGGCTACGGCGCGCATCTACGATCCGCTGCGCTGCGCGTCTAGTGGTAACGATCCATGACCTTCTCACTCGCATGTTTCCTGGGTGATACGGTCGAATTGCTAGAATTGTGCATCGCCTATTTCCCAACACTAGAGACCTTCCTCTGTCCTCCCCGTTGCTAGAATTCGGTTGAAACCGCCGCACCGCTGTGCCGAAAGATCAAATTCGGGACTTGGAACCGCCGCACCTCGGGCTCTCGTGGACAGCCCAACCAGGGTGTTGTCACGCCCGAGCCAAGGCACCCTTGGACGCGCTGGTGACCGGTGCTGCTCATACCCGAGCCACAGCTTGAGTGGTTGCTCACCGGCGGCGAATTTCCACTTTCCCCTTTCTGTGTGCAGAACGACCTTCGGGTACGATTCTGTTTAATTCGTGCTCTAGAAAGGATTAGAGGGCCTCAAGCCGCTCTCACACGAGCTAGACACGGTAACGCACAAGTTGCCTTCACAACTCTGGGCCGGAGAACCTCTGTACCCGGCGTAATTTGAGCTCTACCAATGGCGGAATGAACGGGCGACATCGGGCGCACGGTGAGGACCTATTTCGGGCCTTCCCCGAGCTGCCTCGAGCTCATGTCGACCTTCTCTGAGGTCCACTGATGCTCCCCGACCGATTTCCCAAGTAGCTGAGGTGCTAGAGGGGTCAGCCGACATGGTCGAAGTTGTTCCGAGGTGGCGGCTCGTCGCCGACCATGCTCCGGTCATTGTCATGAGCAGCTGACCCTAGAATACTGTTCCCCGAGTAAAAGTAGGCAGGGGCGGCCAGAATTGAGAAGTTTGGAGCTGTACAGCAGCCGGCGGCGAGCTCTCCGGCGAGGTCCCTCGGCGGCGGAGCGCGGGCGTCGCGAGGTTGAAGAAGGGGGTGGACCCCAGCTGTCAGCGGGAGATATTTTGAATCGGGATCCGGCTGCGGCCGAGATCGGGTGTGCTGGCGCGCAAAATCCTTGTGGACCGCGGTGTGCTGTCGCCTCAGCGTGCGACGCGTGTCCCGGGGCCCACGCGCGAGTTTAAACTTTTCCCCGATTTTCAGATTTCCTTCAAATTTCAAATCCTCATAACTTTGGCTAGAAAGCTCCAAATTGAGTGAACCAAATTTTGCTGGATTCAGCTCTCCGAGTACTTTCCAGAAAATCAAGTTTCACTTCATGAAAACCCTTAATTTTCCAGAATTAATTCCTCAAAGCTTAAACTGTTAGGAATTTTAACTGGAGAATCCTTTGGAGGAAAATCCTGAAATTTTGCTGGGATGTTCACCAAAATATCCCTGAACTACCATAAAAATTTTAGATCCATTTGAGCTAATCTGATCCACCTAATGGTGTGATTAGTGAAACTGTTCCCGAGAAAATAGAAAATGTTCAGAAACATTTTCAGAATTTTCTCTGAAATTGTTTAGCTCATATCTTTAGTTAGGAACTTCCAAATTAAGTGAGACCAACTCCATCAGAACCCTATGAAAATCTAGTTTTCAGAAAGTCATAGTTTGTTTTATGAAAATTCCTAGAACACCCTAAGAATTCCAATTAAGGTCAAGGACATAATTAATTGTGGAGGGCTCAAGTGAGCTTTGCTGCAACTAAAACTTGACCAATTCTCTGTTTAGGTTGTAACCAAGCCACAATAAAATTTTCAGTCATTAGGTCTGTCTAGCAAAGGTTATAGACTTCACAACTTCAAACTTAATACAAATGCATTAAATTAATACATGTATTGTTTCTATCATGTGGTCGCTAAGGTCGAGGAGGAACCCGAAGTCCTAGACTTCGTTACTCCGGAGGAACAGCTAGCCTACGACCAAGAGTAGCAAGGCAAGCTCCGGTTTGCATTAACCTTTTTATAAAATTTTTATTGTTTTGAGCACATACTTGTTTAATGTATTCTTTGCATTAGAGTCTTGTTTGGAAGCCCCACTGCATAACCAAGAGAACCATGGGTTGGATTTAGGACTACAAGCTCTGTTAGCTACTGCAATCCTAAGATAGTGTAGGATTCGATACAAGTCGAGTAGTTAGAACTACTCGCGAGCATAGGCTAGAGGCACTCGACTCGGGTAGTGTTAGCACATGAAACACATGGCAAGAAAATGAGACCAAGCGGAGAGTAAGGGCAGCAGGACTTTGGGGCCTGTGTGCTATAGCTCCGCTTGTGTCGATTGAGGACCGAGCCGTGTGCGGGCCTGTTGAACAAGCTAGAACAGTACCGAAGACCTACCGGCTATATGGGAACCGGGAAACTGATGTAACTCGGGTAGCTGGGTGTTGAGGCATAGCTGGTCGTTCAGAGGGTAGGTTGAGAGCTCGAGGTGTAAATCGGCTGGCGGCACTGAGATGCGCGTGCAGAGACCTCTTGCTCGGGATGGTTGGACCGGTTCAACATTTGGCTAACGGGTGAAAGGTAGTCGCGTACGGCGTCCGTGATAGTTGTTGTAGGCAACATCGAGTAGGGCGTACGTGACGGGTTGTTCGGGTAACCCTGCAGGTGTAAATCGATTATAATCGCCGTCCCTCACGGTCAGTGAGTACCACTTGTTCACTGTACCGTGACGTAGAAAGAACAGGCTAGTCACATGTTAAAATGTTGCTGATTGAAATCTGGACATTGATTGTTAATGATATGCTGTAGCTTAGAGCTAACTAAAGTTGTTTTCAACTTTGGGCAAAGCACATGAGAGAAATGCGTTTCTTGTTTGATTGCGGCTCTCTCATGTGCCTTAGCGTAAGGTTCTCCACAACCTGCTGCTAAAACTGGAAATTAAGGTTCTACTAATTAGGAGAGTCATTGCAACTAATTTTTACCTCATGTAACCCATTACCCTCATGTAGAAGTTCCATGTTTAGGTGAGACGGGTCAGACTTGCTGAGCCTTCATGCTCACTGCTTGTGTTTGAAGCTTTTGCAGGGTTCTATGAGGAAGGGACTCCCGAATAGGAGACGGAACCCCAGGAGGGGAACCCCGTCAAGTGGGAGTCGTGCACGCCGCAGAGTTAGTGTGCGTGTGTGCTAGCAAGGACACGTTCGAGGGCTGAACGTGCACTTGATGCTTAGTCTACGCCCGCGAGTGTAGACTGAACTTATTTTGATGTAAACATGCCCATAAACCTTTTTATGTAATAAAATTTCTGCTTCCGCTTTGTACCTTTGACGTGTGTTATCCGGTGCTGTGCAACGCAGCACCCCTCAGCGTGATCCTGGCTCGACAGGACCAATGGGTTCGTGTCGGCGCTGGTATCAGAGCTCGCTTGAGGTTTAACACAGTACAAAGGTCTTCTTTTTCAAAAATCCAGTGAGGAACGAGTTAATAGCCCATATAAGGATGTTATTAGCATATAGAAAGTGGCATATTAACCTATTTGATTATGTCGGAAAATCGTGCATCTCGGGACGTTTATGTCTTGGGGGGTGCACGTAAGCGCTGTCCACCAGTGCGCACAAGCTGAAGGGTGGAGCCCCACGGGTGGCAGGTAACCCGACCCGCTTTAGTATCCTCTACGACTCTTCATGTCGTTTGAGGTATTCGAGCAACGTCTGTCCCTGGCGTGCGTGGTGCAACATGGGAGACCCCGTCACATGGTCTGAAACGTGAACACGTAACTCAAGGCGTGGTTGGCTTGAGAACATCCGGGCGAGTGATGACGGCCGGGTGTACGAACTGTATGGATTCCGGGCTCGGTGTGCAGCCGAGTCTGATGATTGTTTTAGTTTCTGCAGGTAGCCTGACCACGAAACGGTAGACGTGTAGCATCCGTGTGCGAGTGACGAGTAGTGCCACTGAACTAACGAAGCCGGCTAAGTCCGGTATAGGTTTTTCTTTGTGAAGACGTAGTACCGACATAATCTGGTGACACATCGATGTCACACCCCATTAAATGAACAACTTCATTTAAAAACTTGAAGGTTTTGATCCAAAGTAGTAAAACTTGATGTAACTCCTTCCCTTGAACAGGATATTCAAAGTTAACAAGTTTTCAACTTATAGGTTGTTAAGGACAGAGCACTCTGTTTTTAGCTGAATCAAGGCTGAAGTTAATCAGAGGTTAGAGGTTGAGTTTTTCCGAGGTTGGGGTCGTATGATACATTTCTGGAAAGCGTTGGAAGAGCTTTACAACTTTTCTGTTGAGGTCCAGAGGTGTTTCATCCCTTAACCAATCGAAAAATGCAGTAGAGTTGAAACTGTCCAGAAAACAGGGCAGAGCAAAGACTCTCTGTAGACTCTCTGTAAATTAAGCATAATTTCGTGCATAAAAATTAAAAATAGAAAATGAGGTAGTTCTGGAAAGCTTATGAGATAGGTTACAACTTTGTAACAGAAAGTTTTGTCAGATTAGGAACAGAAGTAACTGGGATTCTTGGATCAAATCAGTGCCTAAAGCAGGGAGGTGCTGTCCAATTTTCTCCAGGAATTCTGTTAACTTTGACATCTCATAACATTCGAACCAGGATAGATATTAGGCCAGGCAGATACTTTCTGGACAGATATTGGAGTTAGCTTTAACTTTGATGTTGAGCTCCAGAACTGGTTTTGCTTTTAACATGGCCTAAATCAGGTTGAAATGGAAACTGGTCAGGGCTGTCATGGGAACAGCAGATCAGCAGTCAAATTTGTTTAAAAATTTGAACTATGTTTCCAAGTTTTATGGGTTCAATGACATGTTTTATGTTATAACTCGGGGGTTTACTGTTTAAATAAATATTTGACAATTCTCAAATATATTTTTACAGATGGCAGCAGATAAACAGTTGGAGAACGGGTGGGTGGCTTCCCACTGTTCTGACCGTAGCGGCTACCCGGAAGCATTGTGGCAAATGCTCCAATATTTCGGGTACAACCAGATGCCGTAATACTTCGCCAAGGAAGAAGGCGAAGAGGGGAACAAGACGGGGACGATCCATGTCGAAGTTCCTGTAGGACCTATGCCACCCGGTTGGGTGCCATTCACCGTCACGGTGGGAGGAAGACAACCGGAAGGGATGTGGCAAGTGGCAAGTGGCAGCCCGTGACACTATGTCACGTTTCTGCCAACTACACGTGCAGGCTATGGAGGGCACGCCATACGCACTCGTTCCGGTGGATGGACGAGCTCAGCATGTGTGGAAAGAGAGGTACCTGGAAGCTACGGACCCGAGTTGCCCAAGGTACAACCCCGCGGAGGCAAATCTCAGCCTCCAGATGAGGGCGGGAAACGCCGTGATGGACAGCCAAGCTGTTCATACGGAGCATCTCGCCACAAAGCTCAAGGAGAGCACAAACCGTGGAGATCATTTCGAGATTGCTCACAGCGCACTCCGCAATGTGCTCCTTCCGACGATCAAGCGACTGAACGAACAACACAATCAGTTGCATCGTCTGGAGAAGGCAAAGAAGAAGAGCCGTGTTGACATCGCGGCGTTGCAAGAGCTGGTGCAGACCCTAACCCAGCAGAATGAGGACCTTTCTCAAGAGAGGGACGACGCTATTGAGGAAGGACAAGGCTGGGAAGAGGACTAAAACCAGGCTATGGACGAGGTGCATGCTTTGCAGGACCTCGTACCCCCGGTTTTAGGCGTACCGGTGGTCTTGGGTCTTCCAGCAATGGGAGAACTCGGAATGGGAGAAGAGGTGGTAGATCGCGAGCCACCAGCAGAGGTACCGGAGGAGGACGACCCACAGGAGGTCGAGTTCTACTCCGAGTAGGGAGTTACGGTTGCCAAGTTGGGCAGCCAGGGTAGCGTAACCCAACTTTTGTAATCGGTGACATGTCGTGTAGGCAGTAGCGTATGTATAGGTAGTGACAACATGAGCACGACTTCTCGGAGATCCGAGAATAATGTATCTTGTATAAAGTTTATGCTTTATCAATATATGTGAATGTTGTGCAAATTAATCATGCGTCGCTTCAATACCTACTGTTGCTTATGGAAATTTTAAGTAAGACATGTGCTAATCGCTGCTGTTTTGAATTCCAGAATGACGCGTACTCGTGCCAACCCTGACGTTGGGGGTACCAGTCAAGGGGGAGAGACCTCCCAACCACCTCCCGAGGACTCCTCGGGACAACAACAGCAACAGCAGCAACAGCAACAACAAACACCGCCACCGCCACTGCCAACAGTTACATTGGCCGACATCGTCGCGGCAATGGCGGGTTCACATCAGCAGCACACGGAGCTGCTGCAAACTTTAATTGCAAATACGTCTCGCCCCGAGAGACGTCAAGATCGTGAGGAGCGCCAACAGAGCTCCTACTCCGACTTCCTGGCGACTCATCCCCCTGTATTCTCAAGGGCGGATGAACCACTTGACGCGGATAACTGGCTCCGCGCCATAGAGATGAAGTTCGGGCTGCTCCAAATTAGCGAGCAGCGCAAGACTCAGTTCGCGGTCCAGCAGCTCCAAGGATACGCGAGCACGTGGTGGGACAACTTCTGTGCTTCACAGCCCACCGACCGAGTGATGACCTGGGGGGAGTTCCGGACAGCCTTCAGGGCCTATCATATACCGCCAGGTCTGATGAAGAGGAAGATGCAGGAGTTCTTACACCTGCAACAAGGGAGCCGGAACGCACTGGAATACTCCAGGGCGTTTAACGATCTCGCGCTATATGCGTCATATCATGCTGATACCGACGAGAAGCGGCGGGACCATTTTTACCAGGGGCTCAACCCGCTCCTGAAGGACAAGTTGGCGATGTTCAATCGCGGCAGCCTCAACGACATCATTGATGCTGCGATTGTTCAGGAGGACTCCGGCAAGGAGTTGGCGGCGGCAGAGCGAAAGCGAAGCGCGCCGCAGAGCAGCGGAGAAGGAGGCGGTCCTTCTCAGAAGTTTAGGATGGTGAATCGCCCACCATCAGGTCCACGCTGGCAGCCACCACAGCGGTCGATGCCGTTCCGCAGTCGGCCGTACTCTTCACTGGCATTCCGGCCGGCACTGCCAGCACCACTGCAACAACAACAACAGCAGCGGGCGATGCCGCGTGCGTTTGCACCTCAGCAACACATGCCGGGCTTTCGTCCACCGAGCACTCCACCAGCAGCGTCCACATGTTACAAGTGTGGTCGTCCAGGGCACTTCGCGAGCAGTTGCCCGGAGAGGCAAGGCGGCGGAGTGGCACCGCAGTTTCCGGGGAGGAATCAACCCCGGAACCCCACTAATGCGCGGCGGGCAAACCCTAGGCCCGGCACCATCCACCAGCTTGCCATTGAGGACGTGCCGGAGGGCGAGCCAATCCTTGCGGGTATATTCCAACTCCACCAGCATCCCGCTATAGTACTATTTGATTCAGGCGCCACGCATAGCTTCATTAGCCAAGCTTTCATCGATAAATATAGCTTGCAAATACTACCCACCGATAGTCCTTATGTAATCTGTTCACCGGGTGGGAAAATTTCAGCAAGCATGATGGTCCCAAAAGCGCCATTGTGCTTAGAGGGTAGAGTTTACCCTACGTCTCTCATAATCTTAGAGGGACAAAAGGTCGATGTCATCTTAGGGATGTCGTGGTTAACCCGCCACGGCGCTGTTTTAGACACCGTCCTCCGAGTCGTGCACTTGAATTCAGAAGTGCACGAGTCTCACTCATTATTTCTGTATAGTCCAGAAATAAAACTTCCAAGTGTCTATCAAGTCACAACCATCAAATTGGAAGATATTCCGGTGGTCCGAGAGTTCCCTGATGTATTCCCGGACGATTTGCCGGGGATGCCGCCTGATAGAGAGGTGGAGTTCAAGATTGAACTCGCACCGGGAACCATGCCGATATCTCGAAGACCATACAAGATGGCGCCCAAGGAGTTGGCTGAACTGAAGACTCAGCTCACGGACCTTCTGGAGAAGGGTTTTATTAGGCCGAGCTCCTCGCCATGGGGCTGTTCGGCATTATTTGTCAAGAAGAAGGATGAGACGTTGTGGCTTTGCGTGGACTATCGTCCATTAAATGCCGTAACCATCAAGAACAAGTACCCGTTGCCACGAATCGACATGTTGTTTGATCAGTTGGTCGAAGCAAAGGTCTTTTCCAAAATGGATTTAAGATCCGGGTACCATCAGATTAAGATAAGGGCTGAGGACATTCCGAAGACGGCTTTCTCGACGAGGTACGGACTTTATGAGTACCTGGTCATGTCCTTCGGCCTCACCAATGCTCCAGCTCACTTCATGTACTTAATGAACTCGGGTATTCATGCCGGAGCTGGACAAGTTTGTCGTGGTCTTCATCGACGACATTCTGGTGTATTCCAAGTCGGAGGAAGATCACAAGAAACATCTGCGTATAGTCTTGCAACGGCTGCGGGATCACAAGTTATACGCAAAATTCAGCAAATGCGAGTTCTGGATATCGCAAGTGCCTTTCCTCGGGCATATCATCTCAGCGGAGGGTATCGCTGTGGACCCGAGCAAGATCACTCAAGTGCTGAATTGGAAATCCCCGAGAACTATTCACGAGGTACGGAGTTTCCTCGGACTCGCGGGATATTATCGGAGGTTCATCCCGAACTTCTCGAAGATTGCCAAGCCAATGACAGAGCTGCTGAAGAAGGCTACCAAGTATGTTTGGAGTCCAACATGTGAAGCAGCATTCAAGGCTTTAGTCAAGCACCTGACATCAGCACCGGTTTTGGCGCAGCCAGACACAACAAAACCGTTCGATGTGTACTGCGATGCATCCGGCATTGGGCTCGGATGTGTGCTGATGCAAGACCGAAGAGTGGTCGCGTATGGATCACGGCAGCTTAGAAACCATGAGCAAAATTATCCAACTCACGACTTGGAGCTCACTACCGTGGTACTTGCACTGAAGATGTGGAGGCACTATCTACTCGGTAACCTCGTACATTTATATACCGACCACAAAAGCCTCAAGTACATATTCAGTCAGAAGGAGCTGAACATGAGGCAACGAAGATGGTTAGAACTGATAAAGGATTACGAGATAGAGATCCATGATCATCCGGGCAAGGCAAACGTAGTGGCAGATGCGCTGAGCCGCAAGTCACACGTCAATACTCTGACCATCACACCATTGGAAGAGAGCGAGCCACCACTACATGTGATTCCATACGGAGCTCTCTACAACCTAGCTTTAATCCCCACCATCCGTGAAGAGATAGTGGATGCTCAGAAACATGACAAGGGCATGTCGCATTTACGGAGACGTGTAGACAGTGGGGAGCTGAAATGTTTCCGGAAGGACGGAGACGGCGTCCTATGGTTCAAGGACCGGATCGTCGTACCCCGAAACCCAGAGTTACGGAAGAAAATCTTTGATGAGGCTCACTTATCAAAGTTTTCTATTCACCCCGGCAGCAACAAAATGTATCAAGAACTCAGAAGCAAGTTTTGGTGGACACGGATGAAGCGTGAGACTGCAAAATACGTGTCCGAGTGTGATACATGTCGAAGGGTGAAGGCAGACCACATGCGGAAACCGGGACTGTTGCAACCACTGGGCATTCCTGCCTGGAAGTGGGAGGATGTGAGCATGGACTTCATCGTCGGTTTACCCACCACCTTGCAGAAACATGATTCGGTGTGGGTGATCGTCGATCGGCTCACCAAAGTTGCCCATTTCATCCCGGTCAACACCAACTACAACGCCAAGAAGTATGCTGAACTGTACATCTCACGGATCCTATGCTTGTACGGCGTACCCCATACTATCATTTCGGATCGGGGCACTTTATTTGTGTCCCGTTTTTGGGAGAATCTGCACGCTGCCTTGGGGACGAAGCTGATCCGTAGTTCAGCCTACCACCCGCAGACGGATGGACAAACCGAGCGGGTAAATCAGATTCTAGAAGACATGCTACGAGCTTGCGCTATCAACCACGGCAAGAATTGGGATGATCACTTGCCGTTAGCTGAGTTCTCGTACAACAATGGGTACCAAGCCAGCATCATGATGGCGCCCTACGAGGCGCTATACGGTAGGAAATGCCGCACACCTTTGAACTGGTGTGAGTCTGGCGAAAGGGTTACCTTCAGGATTGACCTCGTCAACAACGCGGAAGAAAAGGTTCGACTAATTCAAGCGAACCTAAAAGCCGCTCAATCCCGTCAGAAACAGTATGCGGACCGGAGAAGGCGCCCATTACAATTCGAAGTTGGAGATCACATATACCTAAGGGTGTCTCCAATGAAGGGCGTAAACAGATTTGGGGTGAGAGGAAAGTTGGCACCCCGATTCATCGGTCCATTTCGGATTACCGAGAGATGTGGATCAGTGGCATACCGGATGAAGTTACCAGAAGCACTTTCCGGTGTGCACAACGTCTTTCACATTTCCCAGCTGAGGAAGTGTCTCAAGCTATCAACTACCGTTCAGCTGGAAGACATTGAAGAACTGCAACCGGATCTTACCTATCGGGAGGAGCCGGTGCAGATTATTGATGAAAAGGCCTGAACCACACGCAACCGTACGTTGTGGTTCTACAAGGTTCTATGGAGGAATCACTCCATGGACGAAGCGACATGGGAGAGCGAAGAATTCCTTCGCACTAACTACCCCGACTTTTTCACATCGCATATCCGGTAATTTTCCACCGTCCTCTCTCTCATTTTCACCTTATAATCTCGGGACGAGATTCTTTTAAGGGGGGAGGAATGTAAGGGCCTCAGTTGTTGACACCCATTTGCAGTGTTCATCACCACACCACACACCTCATTTGAGGAAGAATGATGAACACAAATGAAGAGCAAGTAACAATTATCAACATGCTCATTAGAGAACAAACTCACACATTGCAAAAGTGGTATTTCCCACATGTGATATAGATGGGCTGGACATATGAAAACTCCTACACTTTACTAAGGATGTCCATGCCATGTTTCACCCAAATTCGAAACCTTTTTGAGGTCATTTTGGGTATAGTTAGGAAGAGGGCAGTTTGAAACCATATTCAAATTCAAACTGTTTTTATCCCATGAATTTAAAAGTGGGAGGCATATTCTTACTCAGCACATTTTTGTGAGCTCACACACCAATTTTCACTCCATTTGGAGTTGATCTTGACATGAGATAAGTGGGAGAAATTCAAACTTTATTTGAATTTCAAACTGAACTTGTGCTGAAATTCATTCAAACCAAACCTCATTTGAACGTTGATCAATTCAAATGGCTCATGGGTGAATAATTTGAATTGCCAAGGGTAGTATGGGGTTCACTGTTTACAACAGTGATTAGGAGTAAATTTCAGAGGTTAAAACTGGAAGTGGGACCCACATGTCAGCCACTGCTCAGATCAAACCGACTGAGACTTTTTCACTCGGGTCGCCGAGCCGCAGCGGTAATCGCCACCGAGGGCAGCCGCCGCGCCAGCAGCTGCTTGCCCACGCGCGGGCGTGAGGCGGTGCAGAGCCTTCTTAAGGCGCCTGCCCCCCCTCCTCGGCCGAGGTACCGTCGTTCTTCCCCGAAAGAACTCAGCGCCGGCCGAAAACTTCCGCAGCTCGGACTTGATCGGAGAACGCCGATCGCAGCTCCCTCCGTCCACTCCAGAGCCCCAGCAAGGTACTAGAGACCTTCCTCCGTCCTCCCCGTTGCTAGAATTCGGTTGAAACCGATTGATATCGGCTGTGCCGAAAGATCAAATTCGGGACTTGGAACCGCCGCACCTATTGCTCTCGTGGACAGGCCAACCAGGGCGTTGTCACGCCCGAGCAAAGGCATCCTTGGACGTGCTGGTGACCGGTGCTGCTCTTACCCGAGCCACAGCTTGAGTGGTTGCTCACCGGCGGCGAATTTCCACTTTTCCCCTTTCTGTGTGCAGAACGACCTTCGGGTATGATTCTGTTTAATTCGTGCTCTAGAAAGGATTAGAGGGCCTCAAGCCGCTCTCACACGAGCTAGACACGGTAACGCACAAGTTGCCTTCACAACTCTGTGCCGGAGAACCTCTATACCCGGCGTAATTTGAGGTCTACCAATGGCAGAATGAACGGGCGGCATCGGGCGCACGGTGAGGACCTATTTTGGGCCTTCCCCGAGCTGCCTGGAGCTCATGTCGACCTTCTCTGAGGTCCACTGATGCTCCCCGACCGATTTCCCAAGTAGCTGAGGTGCTAGAGGGGTCAGCCGACATGGTCGAAGTTGTTCCGAGGTGGCGGCTCATCGCCGACCATGCTCCGGTCATTGTCATGAGCAGCTGACCCTAGAATCCTGTTCCCCGAGTAAAAGTAGGCAGGGGCGGCCAGAATCGAGAAGTTTGGAGCTGTACAGCAGCCGGCAGCGAGCTCTCCGGCGAGGTCCCTCGACGGCGGAGCGCGGGCGTCGCGAGGTTGAAGAAGGGGGTGGACCCCAGCTGTCAGCAGAAGATATTTTGAATCTGGATCCGGCTGCGGCCAGGATCGGGTGTGCTGGCGCACAAAATCCTTGTGGACCGCGGTGTGCTGTCGCCTCAGCATGCGACGCGTGTCCCCGGGGCCCACGCGCGAGTTTAAACTTTTCCCCGATTTTCAGATTTCCTTCAAACTTCAAATCCTCATAACTTTGACTAGAAACCTCCAAATTGAGTGAACCAAATTTTGCTGGATTCAGCTCTCCGAGTACTTTCCAGCAAATCAAGTTTCAATCATGAAAACCCTTAATTTTCCAGAATTAATTCCTCAAAGTTTAAACTGTTAGGAATTTTAACTGGAGAATCCTTTGGAGGAAAATCCTGACATTTTGCTGGGATGTTCACCAAAATATCCCTGAACTACCATAAAAATTTCAGATCCATTTGATCTCATCTGATCCACCTAATGGTGTGATTAGTGAAACTGTTCCAGAGAAAATAGAAAATGTTCAGAAACATTTTCAGAATTTTCTCTGAAATTGTTTAGATCATATCTTTAGTTAGGAACTTCCAAATTAAGTGAGACCAACTCCATTAGAACCCTCTGAAAATCTAGTTTTCAGAAAGTCATAGTTTGTTTTATGAAAATTCCTAGAACACCCTAAGAATTCCAATTAAGGTCAAGGGCATAATTAATTGTGGAGGGCTCAAGTGAGCTTTGCTGCAACTAAAACTTGACCAATTCTCTGTTTAGGTTGTAACCAAGCCACGATAAATGTTTCACAGTCATTAGTTCTGTCTGGCAAAGGTTATAGACTTCACAACTTCAAACTTAATACAAATGCATTAAATTAATACATGTATTGTTTCTATCATGTAGTCGCTAAGGTCGAGGAGGAACCCGAAGTCCTAGACTTTGTTACTCCGGAGGAACAGCTAGCCTACGACCAAGAGCAGCAAGGAAAGCTCCGGTTTGCATTAACCTTTTTATAAAATTTTTATTGTTTTGAGCACATACTTGTTTAATGTATTGTTTGCATTAGAGTCTTGTTTGGAAGCCCCACTGCATAACCAAGAGAACCATGGGTTGGATTTAGGACTACAAGCTCCGTTAGCTACTGCAATTCTAAGATAGTGTAGGATTCGGTACAAGTCGAGTAGTTAGAACTACTCGCGAGCATAGGCTAGAGGCACTCGACTCGGGTAGTGTTAACACATGAAACACATGGCAAGAAAATGAGACCAAGCGGAGAGTAAGGGCAGCAGGACTTTGGGGTCTGTGTGCTGTAGCTCCGCTTGTGTCGATTGAGGACCGAGCCGTGTGCGGGCCTGTTGAACAAGCTAGAACAGTATCGAAGACCTACCGGCTATATGGGAACCGGTTCAACATTTGGCTAACGGGTGAAAGGTAGTCGCGTACGGCATCCGTGATGGTTGTTTTAGGCAACATCGAGTACGGGCGTACGTGACGGGTTGTTCGGGTAACCCTGCAGGTGTAAATCGATTATAATCGCTGTCCCTCGCGGTCAGTGAGTACCACTTGTTCACTGTACCGTGACGTAGAAAGAACAGGCTAGTCACATGTTAAAATGTTGCTGATTGAAAGCTGGACATTGATTGTTAATGATATGCTGTAGCTTAGAGCTAACTAAAGTTCTTTTCAACTTTGGGCAAAGTACATGAGAGAAATGTGTTTCTTGTTTGATTGCTGCTCTCTCATGTGCCTTAGCGTAAGGTTCTCCACAACCTGCTGCTAAAACTGGAAAGTAAGGTTCTACTAATTAGGCGAGTCCTTGCAACTGATTTTTACCTCATGTAACCCATTACCCTCATGTAGAAGTTCCATGTTTAGGTGAGACGGGTCAGACTTGCTGAGCTTTCGTGCTCACTTCTTGTGTTTGAAGCTTTTGCAGGCTTCTATGAGGAAGGGACTCCCGAAGAGGAGACGGAACCCCAGGAGGGGAACCCCGTCGAGTGGGAGTCGTGCACGCCGCAGAGTTAGTGTGCGTGTGTGCTAGCAAGGACACGTTCGAGGGCTGAACGTGCACTTGATGCTTAGTCTACGCCCGCGAGTGTAGACTGAACTTATTTTGATGTAAACATGTTCATAAACCTTTTTATGTAATAAAATTTCTGCTTCTGCTTTGTACCTTTGACGTTTGTTATCCGGTGCTGTGCAACGCAGCACCCCTCAGCGTGATCCTGGCTCGACAGGACCAATGGGGTCGTGTCAGGCTCCCACTCAGCGGTGGTCCCCGACGGAGGGTAACCCTCGCCGGTGGACTCGTACTCCGAGTTCGTTGGTGGCTCCTCACCTGGAAAACACTTAAGCAGCAACCGTGAGCACGAAGGCTCAGCAAGGCTTAACCGACTCACCTAAGCATGAAACTCTACATGAGGTGTACCATGACATAGGATGGTCATATTGCAACAAATGGACTCACCTACAAGTTCATCCTTAGTTCAACTTTTAGCAACAAGTTAACAGTTCAAGAATCTGAAATTTAGTAAGCAATATTTGGTGGCACACAGGTAGCAATGCAATTATATCAATCAGCAATATTGAATCGTCATATTTCATACATTAGCCTACGTCACGACTCAGTGACCAAGTGGTACTCTTCACCGCGAGGGACGGTGAATCAACTCGATATACACCTGCAGGGAAACCCAAAAATCACGTCACGTACGCCCATCCGTGGAGCTGCACAGCACGCTCACTCGATGTCGTACGGGACAACCTTTCACCTAACAGCCCAAACGTCGAACCGGTCGCATCGAAACGAGCAGGAGGTTCCCCACACGGAGCATCTCACTATGCCCGTTGGCAGATTTCCACCTTGCTGCCCTCAGCCTACACCTATAAATCGGTGCGTTATGCCTCGACGCCCGGAGGTTTAGGCTACATCGGTTTATCGGGGCCCATATATCCGATATGCCTTCGGTACGTTCAAACTTGATCAGCATGGGCCGCACATGGATCGGTCCTCAATCGACACAGACAGGGCTGCGCACATAAGACTCCCTCTTGCTGCGCCCTAGCCCCTGCCAAGTCTCATTTTCATTACTAATGTGATCTCACATCACTCAATCGAACCCGTGTGTCCCAAGCCTATCTCGCGAGTAGATTCCAACTACTCGACTTGTACCGAAGCCCTATGAATCTTTAAGCATAGCCTATCTACTCGAGGTCTTAGACGCTACCCTCACTCTTATGGAAAATTGCTGGTCATGCAAGTGGGGTTCCATCCATCCTATACCTAATGCACATTCAAACTTCATATGACACATGTAAACAAAGTAAAACTTATAAAAGGTTAATGCAAACCGGGGCTTGCCTTGTTGCTTCTGGTCAGTAGTTAGCTCTTCTTCCGGAAGGAGGAAGTCCAGCACTTCCGGAGTCTCTTCTTCAGTGACTACACATGTAATGAAATACGACATGTAAATTTAAATGTAATGTGTAAACTTGAATACTTAACTACTAATAGCTCTAGCTAGCCCTCCCCTTTGGTTCTGAAATTTTTACTGTGGCTTGGTAGGGTCCTAACCAGAGTCTTGACCAAGTTTCATTTGAAACAAAGTTCCTTTGAGCTTTGTACAAATAAAAACCTATTTGGCCAATAACTGAGCCTCTAATTAATTTCAGGGGTTTTCATGGCCCCAACCATTACTTTCTGGAAACTAGAATTTGGGATGGTTCTAATGGAGTTGGTTTCATGTCATTTGAAGAATTCTACAGAAAGTTATGCCCTAATTAAGATTGGAGAAAATCTGAAAAATGTTTCTGTATATTTTTCTATTTTCTCAAGGCAGTTCTCTTAATCACCCCATTAGTGTAACTAAATGAACTTGGATGAGTCTGAAAATTTTACTGGGATTCAGGGATTTTCCAATGAACCTCTCAGCTAAATTTCAGAATTTTTCATAAAGTAGTTCTCCAGATAAAATTCCCAAAAGTTTAAATTTTAGGGATTTAATTCTGGAAAACTATTCACTTTCATGAGCTTAATTTGGTATTGCCGGAAAGTAATCAGAATTCTGAGTTCAGCAAAATTTGGTTCATCGAATTTGGAGTTTCCTAGCCAAAGTTCTAAGCATTTGAAGTTTGAACTAAAACTGGAAATTCTGCGGGTGGATCCCACTCCTCGAGCCGGCCCACTCAGAATGCGGCCACACCGCGGCCCACAGGGTTTTACCCGCGCTGCCACAACGAATCCCGGCCGCAAACCGATCCCCGCTCGAGATCAGAGGCTGACCGGTGGACCCGCCCCCGACCCCCCCTTCGTCTACCTCGCGCTCTCCCGCAGCTCCCGCGGCGGCGCCTCGCCGGAGCGCTCGCCGCCGGGCGTCTCACTGCCCGAACTTCGACGGAAATTGCCGCCTGCTAACTCGACTCGGAGAACACGCTGGTGCCCTCACCAGAGCTTGACAACGGCTGGGACAGTGCTCCCGACGGCAACAGCGGCCGGGATCTCACCGGCGACGTCAAACTCAGCATCCCCTGCACCTTTTTCGATGCGGTTTGCTCGGGGAGCTCCACTGACACCTGATGATCATTGATATGGGCACCGATTTCTGTGAAAACAGCTGCAACTACGACCTCACCGGTGACCTAGACCGGAAATCGGCACCGATGCAAAAAGCTCGAAGAACATCGCCCATACTCGATGAAACTCAACGATTTCTGATCTCAGAGACGCGTGGGCGAGTCTAGATCATGTCTTTAGCTCGGCCTAAGGAGTGGTGGCTTACTTGCTGCGAATTTCTGGATTTCGCATGGTTCGGTTCTAAACACCCCGACACACTAATCCCCCAAATTCTTTGCCGACCGTGCGAGAGAGAGGGCGAGGTCAGTACGGTGGTGATCAGTACCTCGAGGCGGTTCTTTCTTGTGTTGCTCGTCGGGCACGAGAGTGCCTGGGTTGCTCGGACGCCGGCGAGCAGAGAGCGGCGAGGAACAAGTTTGCGCGCGGAGGCGATTGTGGATGGGGGAACGCTGGGGCAGCCGGGGCACCGTGAAAACAGCCGAGCGGGCGTCGCGCTGGCGTGGTGACTCCGCGCTTTCACCGTGCGGTGGCCGCGTTGGGACGGGGTCAACCCCGTGCGCTGTCGCCCATAGGGGTGTTCGACCTCGTGCCTGAGTCGGTTTGATCCCTGGGTGGCTGACCAGTGGGCCCTCTTCTCCCCTCTAATTCTTTCTCCCCCTTTCTTTTGTAAATATCCCAGCTACTGAACATTGAATGGGAGACTTAGCCCCCAAGTATCGGTTTGAATTTGAGTTCTCAAATTTAAACTTTGTTGGGTTAAATTTTGTGAGGACCCCGCCGTCCCGGTTCACAGCAACGGGGCACCTCGCCCGGGTATCGCATTGGGTGGTGCCGTGTTATGCGGCACCCAACAGCACACATATAAGGAACACAGTATTACATAAATCAAAGCGGAAGCTTACAACTGTTCTTTGTAAATAATTTACATAAAATAGCTACAGCGGAAGTCTATAACCAGCTCACGTTGAATAACTACGAAGCACTCGAGAAGAGGTCCAGCCCGCGGACTCCTCTCGCTAGCAACATGAAGACACGGCAGCGGCTAGGTTCTCCAAGTGTTACATGACTCGGAAGTTCCCGAGTCTCACCGGACAACCTTCTTTATAGCGTCGAGGTTTACCTGCAAAACCACTTATATAACAAGAGTGAGCACAAAGGCTCAGCAAGACTTAACCGTCTTTCCTAAGACATGAAACTCTACATGAAAGTAACCTAAGACTTAAGCCTGTCATTTGCGAAAAGACTCACCTACTTGTTCATCCTTAACTTTCAGATTTTAGCCATAATAGTCGTGACCTTGCGCCCAGCAACATTGGAACTCCACAATCTAACAAGAAACGCTTCATTCCAATGTTACTTGTCCCAAGGTGAAAGATAAATTTAGTTTGCTATATCTCTACTACAAACAAGGTTCTCATGCAGTTTAACATAATCATAGGAGCAATTATACTTTTGCAAACTGTTCTCACACAACTTGCTTACTACGTCACAACATAGTGAGCAAGCGGTACTCATAACCGCGAGGGACGGTGATTCGAATCAAACACTACCCGGATAACTCGACACATACGCCCGCCTCTGAAGACCCAACTCTGGCATCCTTCATTACGTCGTATGTGGCAACCTTTCTCAGGACACGAAACTGTAGAGACGGTCGCGCCGTCTCGGGCTCATAGGTCTAACGAGACGATGTGGTATGCCTCTACAATCCAGTGAACCGGGTACATCGGTTTCCTGGTTCCCATATATCAGTAAGCATCCGGTACACAACTCAATACTTGCTCAGCGGGGCTGCATACGCTTCAGTCCTTGACCGACACGGGCAGAGCTACTCGACCAAGACCTCGTCTTGTTGCTACCTAACTCTCCTGCCCGGTCTCATCTTTAGAAACGTAAAATTTAGTTTGCCTCTCTTTCCAACCCCACTTATGTGATCCTAAACAAAGCTCGCGAGTAGATTCCATCTACTCGTCTTCTACCGGATGTCCTAGCCTAATTAGCATTGCCTTATTTTACAGCAATGACACCTTTCTACCCTTGACCTCAGGGTTCATGTTTGGTTATGCAAGTGGAGTATCACACATCCTCGACCAAATGCACATACAAACCTTGACCAAATGTAGTGAACAAAGAGAAAACTTTAAAAACAACTTAAATGCAAACCGGGACTTGCCTTGGTTTTGCAGGTGACTAAAGTCAGATAATTTTGAAGTTAGTTGCCGATGCTGACTTGAAGCTTAATCCCTGCCTTCTTGCTCCTTGATCCAAGCTCAACTTCTTCTTTATTTCTCCACGTTTAATCACTACATGTTATGAATATGCATACATGATTAATTGCAAAACTTTTTGCTAACAGATGCTAAGGACAAGTTTTTAAAACTGGAACTCTGTTCAAGAATTTAAAATGAAACTGGGGTGGTGGTTTGGGTGTGTGTTTAAGCACTATCATCAAGTGATTAGTGGAGTTTCATCACTTGGGTGGGGATCAACTAATGGTTGAGCAAAACACTAATGATCCAGGGCTCCAATGGATCTGGAAATTTTCTTGGGAGTTCCTTGTCACAAGAAAGTCCTCTGGACCAAAATTCAGAATGTTTCACTGGTTAGGTCACCCAGAACAATTCCCTAAGAATTTAGGCCCAAAGGAATTAATTCGGATTAAGCTTGCACTTTCATGCAAATCCAAGTAAACTACAATTTCATACACAGCTTAGGGAGCATGCATGAATTTTCCTAGGATTTTTGGAGCTAAGGAATGGCTAGAACTGAATTTCCAAGTTTTGGAAATTCTCTGAAAATGTTTCTGTATTTATTTGAATACAGAAATTTGGAATTAGAATTACTCTAACTAAATCAACTCCAAATGAGCTGAAACTTCTGCAGGAGTCTCCTAATATCCTAAATAATATTCTGGCAAAATTTGGGAATTTTTGGATGAACCAAACTCCCCCTAAAATTCTTTTGCTGAAAAGCTTTAAAGAATTCTCCAGAATTTTATATTGGTTTTCATGCAAATTGAGTTGCATATTTGGATAGTTCTTTTCACCCTGAATCCAAACCAATTTGAATCACTAAATTTGGAGCTCCCTAGAAAAAGTTATGCAGATCCAAAGTTTGGACCAAATCTGGAATTCAAATTAATTCGGGAAAAGTTCAAACTCTGCCTGTGGGTCCACCCTACACGTGTCGGTTGCCGGAGCTAAGCCACACGGGGCCACAGACTACTTCCCGCACTGTCGCAAAGGATCCCGGGGCCACATCTGATCAGCAGTTTAAACCCCACGTCGCTGACACGCGGGGCCCGCGGACCTTCTTCCTCCTCGGGCCGTTTTCTTTCCCGCGCCACCCCCTCGCCGGAAGTTCATCGGGGCTTGCCAGAGTCGGCTTCTAGGCCGTCTACCGGCTCGGTACTTGCCACCAGGGGGTTTTCAGCTACGAGGAATCCCACGGTGCATTGATCTCGGGCTGCTGGTGACCGGAAACCGGTCGGCGACGTGCGCATACCTCGGTGAGGCTTCGGCGCCATGGCACGAGCACACTAGCCCGCCAAAAGCTCGGGGAATTTGCTCTAAAGCACCAGTGAAGGTCAGGCAAGCTCGGCATGGCCTCAAACTGGCTAGGAAATGGCGGCAACTCGGTTGTCACCGTGCGCCCGCGCGTTCCCGCCATGGCCGCCGATCAAAAAGCTCGGAATTCGCTGCCCCTACTCTCTGCTAAGCTAGGGTTGCGAAGGAAAAAGGTTCCCTATCCTCTCTAGCTCTTGTGTGCGCAAAATGAACAAATTTAACCGAGAATTAAGCGTTAATTTCAACAGTTCTTACCCGCGGATAGGTTTTCCTCGTCAGAGGGGAAAACTTGAAATTCCGGAGCTACGTCGCACGGATCGCTCTGAAATTTGGAGAGGAGCAGCGCAGGGACTTGCCACGCCTTGGGATGCTCTCGTTCAGTCATGAAATTGGCCGGCGTGAGCTGCCCACGAGAGCCCAACGTCGGTTTACACCGGTTGCACTTCGGCTTCGGCGCTGATCCTCAAAATACGGCCGACAGCAGCCCCGAACGCCGGAGCTGAGCTGGGGAAACTCTTGCGCACACGCTGGCGCTCCTTTTTCGTGTTGATCGCTTGAGCAGTCGGTGAGCTATGCCGGCTGAGGATCGCTGAGCACGGACGCAGCGTCGGCGGCTCGTTTTCTCGGGAGGAAACAGAACAGGGGCTCGTGGGGCGGTTTTGTGGCCGACAGAGCACGGCGTAGGGGAGATAAGGGCGCGGGGGGGGACAGACGTTGAAGCAGCTCGGGAGCTGGCTGCGTCGTCGCCTCGGTGGCGCGCGCGTGGGCGTCGGCCGTTCAGCGCCTTCGAGCGAAACAGGGAGCCGGTTTGAGTCTGAACAGAGGAAATTATTGCTTAAGTGCTAAGTCTTCCCCTCTCCTCAATGACAATTGGGTCCCACTCATCTCTCCTAAATATCCAAATTTGGCACATTGTAAACTTCAGCTATGAGGGATCCAAATTCAAAAGTCATTTTACCATTTGACCAGTTTTGCCTCAGTTTCAAATTTAAATTCAAATTTGTATGGAATTCACAAGTTCCTTTGATATTCCTATCAAAGCACCTCCAAATTTGCTCCAAATTTGCCCCCGCTACAATTTGAACCTGGGGAGTTTGAATATGCCCTCTGATCTTTGAGTTGGTCATTGCAAATACAACTTTTTAAACAACAGTTTGAATTTCCTCTTTTGAAACATGCCCTTCTTCTTTTTGGAAGTGACCCTCTTATTTCAAACTGAATTCAACATTTTATAGCCCATGCCAACACTTTCATGAGTAAACAAAATTTTTTGTAAGTCCCATTTCTTGTATTCAAACTCAACTTTATGCATAGCACAAGTTTTGTATTCACAAGTTTTTGGGACTTTTACATTCCTCCCCCCTTAAAAAGAATCTCGTCCCGAGATTCATGATTAAGGACAGTGTGGAGAGGACAGTTACTCAACATACACCTCTAACAACTCCGGATGATTGCGTTGCAAATACTCCTCGCTTTCCCATGTAGCTTCGTCGGACGTGTGATTTTCCCATAGCACCTTGAAAAATCGCAGCGTCCGATTCCTGGTTTCGCGAGTCTTTTTATCAATTATCCGGGTTGGTCGCTCAACATACGTGAGGTCCAGCTTCAAATTTTCTATGTCTCCCGTGAGAATCTCCGTTGGAACTTTTAAACACTTCCGCAAGTGAGATATGTGGAAGACGTTATGAACTCCGGCTAAGGTTGCCGGCAGCTCCAAATGGTATGCCACGGGTCCACATCTTTCAATGATGACGAAGGGACCGATAAAGCGCGGAGCTAATTTCCCTTTCACTCCAAATCGGTGAATGCCCTTCATAGGAGATACGCGGAGGTATACGTGGTCCCCAACATGGAAATCCAGAGGACGACGCCTCCTATCCACATAGCTCTTTTGTCTGGACTGAGCTGTTTTCAGATTTGCTTGAATAAGCCTTACTCGCTCTTCAGCTTCATTTACGAGGTCAACCCCGTAAATCACTCTCTCGCCAGATTCACACCAGTTCAAGGGTGTGCGGCACTTCTGGCCGTAGAGAGCTTCATATGGTGCCATTTTGATGCTCGCTTGATACCCATTGTTATAAGCGAATTCCGCCAAAGGAAGATGATCGTCCCATCCTTTACCGTGGTGAATGGCACATGCTCGAAGCATATCTCCGAGAACTTGATTCACCCTCTCCGTTTGCCCATCGGTTTGAGGGTGATATGCAGAGCTTCTAATCAATTTGGTCCCCAGTGAGGCATGCAGCTGCTCCCAGAAACGAGCAACGAACAGCGCGCCTCGATCGGAGATGATCGTCCAGGGAACTCCATGTAGGCATAGTATTCTTGTAATATATAGATCCGCATACTTCTTGGCATGGTATCCCGTATGTACCGGGATGAAATGGGCTGACTTGGTTAAACGATCCACGATTACCCAAACCGAGTCATGCTTATTAGCCGTGAGAGGTAGTCCAACAATAAAGTCCATACTAATATCCTCCCACTTCCATGCCGGAACACTTAGCAGTTGTAGGGTTCCCGCTTTATTCATGTGGTCGGCTTTAACTTGCCGACACGTATCACATTCTGATACGTATTTAGCAACTTCTCTCTTCATCCGGGTCCACCAGAATTTAGTCTTCAATTCTTGGTACATCTTGTTGCTGCCCGGATGAATAGAAAATTTGGATAAGTGAGCCTCATCCAAAATTTTCTTCCGCGGCCTCATATCACGGGGTACGACTATCCGGTCCTTGAACCATAGAGTGACTTCATCATCTAACCGGAAACATTTCATTTCCCCGTTCTTCAATCTCCTTCTGATATGAGCCATGCCCTTGTCTTTCTTTTGAGCTGCCATAACCTCCTCTTTTATTGTGGGTATGAGGGCTAGGTTATGCAGAGATCCAAATGGAACCAAGTAAAGACTTGGTTCTTTCTCTTCTAGCGGCGTAATGGTCAGGTTATGAATATGAGACTTCCGGCTGAGTGCATCGGCAACCACATTTGCCTTGCCCGGATGATAATGAATTTCAATCTCATAGTCCTTGATCAGCTCCAACCATCACCGTTGCCGCATATTCAACTCTTTCTGAGTGAATATGTACTTCAAACTCTTGTGGTCGGTGTAGAGATGAACCAGATTTCCCAATAGGTAATGTCTCCACATCTTCAAAGCTAGTACCACGGCAGCAAGCTTGAGATCATGAGTTGGATAATGTTGATCAAGACTCCGTAATTGCCGTGATCCATATGCGACCACCCGTCCTCCTTGCATAAGTACACAACCAGGCCCGACGCTGGATGCATCACAGTAAACATCAAAAGGCTTGGTTGTATCCGGTTGAGCTAGAACCGGGGCTGTTGTGAGGTGTTTCACCAACGCTTGAAAAGCTTCCTCACATGGCTTGCTCCAATCATATTTGACGCCCTTCTTTAGTAGCTCCGTCATAGGTTTGGAGATTTTTGAGAAGCTCGGGATGAACCTCTGGTAATATCCCGCCAAACCCAAGAAGCTACTAACTTCATGGACTGTTGTTGGAGACTTCCACTTCAGCACGTGTTCAATCTTGCTTGGATCAACAGCAATGCCTTCCGCTGAAATAATATGTCCAAGAAACGGCACTTGGTTGATCCAGAATTCACATTTACGAAACTTCGCATAGAGCTTGTGATCTCTCAAGCGTTGAAGCACAATATGCAAATGTTTAGCGTGTTCCTCTTCAGATTTGGAATAGACCAAGATGTCGTCGATGAATACCACGACGAACTGATCCAGCTCCGGCATGAACACCGAGTTCATAAGATACATAAAGTGAGCCGGAGCATTGGTCAACCCAAATGACATGACAAGATACTCATAGAGCCCATATCTTGTCGAGAATGCTGTTTTTGGGACATCTTCCGCGCGAATCTTGATTTGATGATATCCTGACCTTATGTCCATCTTAGAGAAGACTTTAGCACCCACTAGCTGATCGAAGAGGATATCAATTCTTGGTAGTGGATACTTATTCTTTATTGTCACAGCATTCAAAGGACGATAATCGACGCATAGCCTCAGCGTCTCATCCTTCTTCTTCACAAATAAAGCTGAGCAACCACATGGTGATGAACTTGGACGAATAAACCCCTTGTCCATCAGATCCTTGAGTTGCTCCTTCAATTCTGCTAACTCACTCGGAGCCATTTTGTAGGGTCTCCGAGAGATCGGCGTGGTTCCCGGTATCAACTCTATTTTGAACTCCACCTCGCGCTCAGGTGGTAAGCCTGGAAGATCTTCGGGAAACACGTCCGGATATTCACGGACTACCGTAATGTCTTCTAATTTGCAAGCCTCGGCATTACATACTTCCGGGTCTTTGGAAACCGCTTCGCCGAGATACAATGTTTGACGTCCGTGAAGTGGAGAGTCCAAGTGAACACTCCTGTTCTCGATGTCCAGAACAGCCTTATGGAAGGTCAACCATGATATTCCCAATATGGCATTGATTCCCTGGTCTTCGAGAATGATGAGGGTGGTAGGATAAATTTTTCCACCCAAACAAAGTGGTGCTCGAGAAACGACTTCATTAGTAGATATGTCTCCACCTGGTGAATGAATAAGGTATGAGCCTTTGGTAATAGTGGTGGAGATCTGATCCCGGATCACCGTTGCCCTGCTAATGAAGTTATGTGTCGCACCAGAGTCGAATAAAATGACAACCGGCTTGTCATTTAAGGTGAACCTGCCGGCAAGAACAGGTCCTCCTTTTGGCAGATCATCGACTGACACATAATTAACTGTCCCCACTTTGGACATAGCTTTTCTTTGCTGCCCAGGATCACTCTGTGGAACTGGACTCGCAGACACATTGTTGCTGCTCGGTTCAGTTGCTTCATTGACCTTAAGATCATTGTCAAGTTGAAGTGGGACAGCACTTGGCTCAGCTGAGAAATCACCTTGTTCATCTTCAACCTCTTGAGGGAAATAATATTCTGATGCACCTTGTTGATACTGAGGTGCATAAGAAATAATTTGCTGCTGTGGTGGAGGTGAATATGACCTCTGTTGAGTAGAAGAGTCGTCACACTCACAGAATGATTGCACCTCTTGTGGAATCTCTCGACCGGAAGGTGAACGGATTACCAACCGATACTTCTGGGGTAGACGATTGTCTTCATCCTGTGATGAGTCCCTCTCCTTCTTTTCTTTGAGGTAGAGGTTGGAATAATATTCTTGAGCGATAGCACAGCTCACAAACTCATCAAAATTCTCTTGGCTAACTTGAGCCAATTCACATCGTAGCATAGCAGTCAGCCCTCGATAAAAATGATAACCCCTCATGGATGGTGATTTCACATAGTCAGGGACATATTGAGCTAAGCGATTGAATTCCTTCGCATACTCAATAACACTCATGTCTCCTTGCTTCAGACTCCAGAACTCATCCAGACTGGTTTGCATTATGCCCGCAGGGATGAAACGAGCATGAAATGCAGCCTGAACTCCGCCCATGTGACAGGATGCCCTGCTGGTTGGACAGCAAGGTAGTCTGCCCACCATGCTCCAGCAAAGCCGTGAAGCTGCTGAGCGGCATATAGAGTCTTCGAGAATTCATCACACCGGATTAACCCAAGCTTGGACTCAATGACACGTAACCAGTGATTTGCTTCACAATGGTCAGCCGCCTCAGAGAATACCGGCGGTTGAGTCGCCAAGAAATCCAGGTACGTGCTCTGGGTTGGCATGTGGTGTTGAGCTTCTCGATTTATTCCTTGCTGAACTAGAGTTTGGAGAGTTTCATTCATCTTTACCATAATCTCAGCCAATCCGGTTGGCGATGGCCCTTGTGATGAAGTCGAGTCATTCCCACCTCGACTTGAACCTCCAATCTCCATTTGAGAGTGTGCGCGTACCATACTGTAAGAAACAAAATTTTGAGTCAATCAAAATTCTTTGTAGACCTCTTGAAAATCTTTCCAGAACTGTATCATACAACATATTTGGGTCAAGCTACTCAGAGTTATGCCCTGTTAGAGTCCAGAAAGAATTCCTGCCAGAAACAGAGCACTCTGTTTTTTGAAAACTTTGATACCTAGTTATACTCTCATTTGAATCTTAGCTCAAAAATAAGAGTTCAGTAGCTACTACTTGTTTCAAACTTCCATTTTTAGTTGAAAGTTAGTTCATGAATCATTTCTTCATAGGAAAGAGGTTATTAAGTTTAGCACGGTGTCGATGCACCGTAAGAACATGTCGGTACTACGTTGCCTCACCAAAGAAAATCCTACGCCGGATCATACCGGCATATACGTATAATCAGTGGCACTAAGACGGTCTCTCGCACACGTGTACTACACGGGATACGTACGTGGTTAGTACCTGCAGAAGAACACTCAATAGTGGTGCACTCAAAGGTTGTTTCATTTCAGGCAGTTCCATATTTGAAAGTAAATACAAACGCCCGTACCATTGCCATACGGCCGTCCTTGAGTTAAGCCACGTCTCAAGGTACGTGATCGTGTTTCAACACCACACGACGGGGAACCCGAGTATGTCATGAACGGGTCATCACGGTTGGGAATGTTATCAACCCAACGGATATCACCTACTGCCCTGCAGGGCACGCCGATGGCAAGCGCTGCATATGTCCTCCTGGGCTACTTCCAGACGAGCACACTCTCGCGTTACTGACCACGCGATGGGTTGTCCACTTACTTGCCTAATGCACGCTAGGGATCAGCGTTTCATATGAACTCAGGAACATGAAGAGTTCAAGAGTTTCATATTAACATCTCACACCAAGCTGTGAGATCTAGCCCTGAACCACTTTCCTTGTCAGGGGAGCTAACCGAAATTGAACCGCTTTCGGTGGCGTTCCTTACCATTCTTACCTGAGCGTAGGTGCGTCGTTACATAATGAATGTTCAGAATTAAAACACATATGTTAGTCTTGCCACTTTAAGTAACTACACTACTATAGTCCTTATGTGGGCCTAATATCGTTTCCTCACCGTATCCTAAGTTTTTGTCGTAATATGCTCCTTATTCCGTGCGCTATTACAAATGCGGCTCTGATACCATGCTGTGAGGACCCCGCCGTCCCGGTTCACGGGAACGGGGCACCTCGCCCGGGGATCGCATTGGGTGGTGCCGTGTTATGCGGCACCCAACAGCACACATATAAGGAACACAGTATTACATAAATAAAAGCGGAAGCTTACAACTGTTCTTTGTAAATAATTTACATAAAATAGCTACAGCGGAAGTCTATAACCAGCTCACGTTGAATAACTATGAAGCACTCGAGAAGAGGTCCAGCCCGGGGACTCCTCTCGCTAGCAACACGAAGACACGGCAGCGGCTAGGTTCTCCAAGTGTGACATGACTTGGAAGTTCCCGAGTCTCACCGGACAACCTTCTTTATAGCGTCGAGGTTTACCTGCAAAACCACTTATATAACAAGAGTGAGCACAAAGGCTCAGCAAGACTTAACCGTCTTTCCTAAGACATGAAACTCTACATGAAAGTAACCTAAGACTTAAGCCTGTCATTTGCGAAAAGACTCACCTACGAGTTCATCCTTAACTTTCAGATTTTAGCCATAATAGTCGTGACCTTGCGCCCAGCAACATTGGAACTCCACAATCAATCAAGAAACGCTTCATTCCAATGTTACTTGTCCCAAGGTGAAAGATAAATTTAGTTTGCTCTATCTCTACTTCAAACAAGGTTCTCATGCAGTTTAACATAATCATAGCAGCAATTATACTTTTGCAAACTGTTCTCACACAACTTGCTTACTACGTCACAACACAGTGAGCAAGCGGTACTCATAACCGCGTGGGACGGTGATTCGAATCAAACACTACCCGGATAACTCGACACATACGCCCGCCTCTGAAGACCCAACTCTGGCATCCTTCATTACGTCGTATGTGGCAACCTTTCTCAGGACACTAAACTGTAGAGCCGGTCGCGCCGTCTCGGGCTCATAGGTCTAACGAGACGATGTGGTATGCCTCTACAATCCAGTGAACCGGGTACATCGGTTTCCTGGTTCCCATATATCAGTAAGCATCCGGTACACAACTCTATACTTGCTCAGCGGGGCTGCATACGCTTCGGTCCTTGACCGACACGGGCAGAGCTACTCGACCAAGACCTCGTCTTGTCGCTACCTAACTCTCCTGCCCGGTCTCATCTTTAGAAACGTAAAATTTAGTTTGCCTCTCTTTCCAACCCCACTTATGTGATCCTAAACAAAGCTCGCGAGTAGATTCCATCTACTCGTCTTCTACCGGATGTCCTAGCCTAATTAGCATTGCCTTATTTTACAGCGATGACACCTTTCTACCCTTGACCTCAGGGTTCATGTTTGGTTATGCAAGTGGAGTATCACACATCCTCGACCAAATGCACATACAAACCTTGACCAAATGTAGTGAACAAAGAGAAAACTTTAAAAACAACTTAAGTGCAAACCGGGGCTTGCCTTGGTTTTGCAGGTGACTAAAGTCAGATAATTTTGAAGTTAGTTGCCGATGCTGACTTGAAGCTTAATCCCTGCTGTCGGTACCTGAGATATGGAGTACCCCCGCGCACAGGGGAAAATGCCTAAGGAACTCACCCTTCTCCGCAGGGAGAGCTCTGAAGGCGCCACGCGTCCGGTGGGGCCGGACCTCCCTCTCCTCAGAGGAGAGCTCCGGACCCGCCACATGGCATACAGAAGCCGGACCTCCCCCTCCGCGGGCGAGTGGTCCGAAGGTGCCACGTATCCGGCGGGGCCGGACCTCCCTCTCCTCAGAGAGGAGCTCCGGGCCCGCCACGTGGCTGACAGAAGCCGAACCTCCCCCTCCGCGGGGAGAGGTCCGGAGGCTCCACGTGCCCCGCGGGCTGGACCCTCCTCTCCTCTGAGAAAGGCTCCGGGCCCGCCACGTGGCCAGTAGAACGGCGCTGCCTGCCCCCGAGCGATAGGCAGCGGGCGTAAAGACGCTCCATACCTTGCCCGTACAAGGTATTCAAGGCCCGCGTCTTCCCAAGACGCGGAGACGTGGAGCACGCCTCTGTCAGGTGCCGTTGCGCCCAGTCGCATCACAGACTGGCGCGCGGTGTCAGAACCTGCCAGCCAATAAACACCGCGACAAGACATCCCATGCCACCTGCGCCGTCATCAACCACTACGACTAGCGTGCGGCATGGGCAGGGCGGCAAGACGGAGACTCGGAAGCCTTCGCCAGAGACAACTACCGGCATAACTGCAGATACGGTAGATAACAGTCAATCTCCCCGGGACCACCTGTCGGGTCCCGGGCCCCCTTGTAAGCCACCCGAGTCTTGGACTATAAAAGGCTCGGGTAGGCGCCGATAGCAAGGGTTCGCACTTCTGCAACTCATACGCTAGCCATTCACACCCAAGCTGTAACTCACCCCCAAGCTCAGGACTCCGGCCCTGAGTAGCAAGCAATACAGCGAGCTCCATAGCTCGCCGTGGACGTAGGGTTTTACGCTCCGGCGGCCTGAACCACGTAAAACTCACAGTGTCAAGCTCTTACTAACTCGTCCATCCACGCAAGCTCTCCGCAAGGGACTAGCCCCACCGAAAAAAGAACCTCTGCGGGCTGCCCAGTGCAGGCCCGGGGGAAGTGTCGACCAAACACTTCGATATTTGGCGCGCCAGGTAGGGGGCCTTTTCCCCTTGCGCGACGAGTTTCCGCCGACGAAGATGACCAAGCTTCCCTCAGCGGCAAACTCTCCCCCTCCGCGTTCACGGCGAACCGTGACCAGTGGGGAGTACATGTCGACAAACTCAGGACGGAGTGTGTCGGCACAAGCTGGTAGCCAGCAGCCGACTCCGGCTACGCCGACTCCGGCAATGAAGGCTCCGACCAGTGTGAGATCTTCTGCAGCGCTGAGCGTACACCATGGGGGTGCGCTAGCTGCAGCAAGAGCACTGCTGCGCAACCCACCTGCTGGGGATGCGCCCCATTCTGCGATCCAACAATGGGTCCGCGAGGTGGACCGCCTCGTCGTCGCCGCCGCGAACCCTCGGTTTCGGCGAGGGCGGCGCCCCGTTCAACCGGCTGTGTCGCTGACGCGCACGCCCACGGTTGACGGGCAAACGGCAGATTCCAGCTCCTCCAGGCTCCCGTCGACGGACCTGAGAAGGGAACTGGAACGGTGCCATTTGGGCCAGGATGCCCGGATGTACCTCGAGCGACGTCGAGAAAGGCGTCGCAACCATGAGGCTGGCGACAGCATGACGTCGGCCTCGACACAACCTGGAGGGCAGGTCTTCGCCACGCGAGTCCTGCCTCAGGCATACGCCGCGCAGCATATGCCGCAACCATATGCGCCGCAAGCAGTGCCCCCGATCTATGGTGCAGCCTTGCCCATACCAGGGTACACGGTGCCAAGTGCGAACCAAGTGTTCGCAGCACCAATACCTGCGGCAGCAGGAGCAGGATGTGCAGCCCTGGCACCTGTAACACCCCAAATTTTGATTCAAAACTCTTAACCATGTTCAGAGGGGAATTTAAAAATTTTTTGACGTGTTGCATGTTTTGCAAAAATTTGTGACAGGCTCTGATGCCATGTGTAACCGGCTCTGATGCCACGCTGAGACGGCCCCACGGGACCTCGTCGGGTGGTGCCGTGTTATGCGGCACCCAACAGCACACGGGTCGATGAACATACATCATATTACATAAATAGTTTGCGGAAGCGTACAAGATTGTTTTACAAATAAGTATATCAGAGTAAACTACAGCGGAAGACTATCACTCTCACGACTCATATCTAAACTAGCAACAAAGAAACGCTCCAGCCCGCGGACGTTTCTTACTAGCAACACGAAGACAATCTGCAGCGGCGAGGATGCTCTTAGAGTAAGCACTCGGAGGTTCCCGAGTCTCATCGGCACCCCTTCTCATAATCAGCGAGTCAATTACCTGCAAAACAACTCGGATAGCATCCGTGAGCATAACGCTCAGCAAGACTTAACCGTCACCCTAACCATGAAACTCTAAGTGAGGTTGTGAACCTAACATAGGATGGCATAAGCATAAGTAAACTCGCCTAAAAGTGAATCCTTACTTTCAGTATTAATTGCAGTATTTTAAGTAACCCTGGGCACGCCACATCGGGAGTCCACAATCAAACAAGAAACGCTTCCCCCGATGTAAATTGCTCATGGCATAAAAGAATCGAGTTTGCACTAGCCTATTCATCGAGCTCCAATACAAGGAAGTATAATACTTCACATCAAGATGATTAGTTCCCTTCTCATGCAAGTTCTTACTACGTCACGACTGTGAGAACAAGTATGCTCGGTCCATTCCGCGAGCGACGGTGATTCGAATCAATAACACCCGGACTACACGACACGTACGCCCGTACTCGACGTTGCCTACAACAACCATCACTGACGTCGTACGTGGCAGCCTTTCCCTCATTTCACCCCCGCTGAATCGATCAAGTCGCCCCGTACAGTAGCTACTCTCATGGTGCACCTTCCGACGTGAGATGTCATGAGAATATTCCCCACATACTGCACACCGGCCGTCCGCCTGAGGCGACCCGAAAAGTCCCAACGACAGCTTCCCGAGGTACATCGGTTTACTGGGTCCCATATAGCCAGCATGAGTCCGGTACACAACTCAAACTTGTTCAACAGGGCCGCATACGGATCGGTCCTTGACCGACACGGACAGGTCTACAGCACCCAGGCCCCTATGTCCTGCTGCTCCTACAACCTTCCGGTCTCAACTTTAACTTGCTAATTCAATTACGAACCAATCCCGTATGCCCCTGTTGTTCCTAAATCTGCGAGTAGCATCTCACCACTCGACTTCTACCGAACCGTACTTAAGCATGGCAGTTCTACACGGTGAAAGACACCTACCCAATACTCCATGGGTCATTTGGCTATGCAAGAGGAGTATCAATCACTATACGTAATGCACAATTCATATCTTGACCGAAAGTGAGTACAAAATAAAAACTTAACAGCTGTTAAATGCAAACCGGAGCTTGCCTGTTTTGCAGGGTAGTCGTATATAAGCAGTTAGTATCCTTGCAGATCCACCCTTGACTCTCCGGAGCTTGATCCACTTTGATGAATCACTCCTTTGAGTCCCCTTCGTTGTGGTTCCTATTGAAATGCATATGCACATATTTTATAGAATGTACTGGAAAGAAGTTATAGAATTACTTTCTTAAGAACAGAGGTTGTGTGGAAAAGCCAAGCATGGCTTGGTTTGCCTCTGTTGTGCAAAGAACAGAATTAAACAAATTTGACCTTAAGGCCCTTAGCTATACACTAACCCTTTTCTCTAATGAATATAATAGATAAGCTGAAAAGATTTGAGTGCAACTGAAGAACAAGAACTCCAATGGCCTCAAAACTTTTACAGCAGGTTCTATACTACCTAAGGATTTAGCTTGCCAAATTGCAGCTAATGTGGAGTCATATTGTGTCCTCCATAATTCTCACAATATCTCTTATGTATTTTTTTTCCCTTATACATAAGTATGGAGAATAAGGACAGGGAGTTCCAGGACTCATCTTGGGCTGATAATTTACATGTGAGTTCTTGATCACATGAGAGTCATCTGGTCCAAAATTCAGCCCTCTTACTTGGGTAGTTCTCCCAGAACAATTCTTTAAGCATTTGTATTCAATAGAATTAATTCTGTAGTAATGTGCATTTTCATGCCCAATTAAGTGAACTACGATTCCAAGTATGTCCCAGAGAGCTTGCCTAAATTTTCCTATGATTTTTGGAGCTATGGATTGCTCAGAACAGATTTTTGAAGTGGGAAACATTTTCTGAAAATGTTTCTGGACTCTTATGAACACAGCAGATTGTTTTTAGCAAATTCCTACTCAAATGATCTGCAAATGAGCTGAAAAATTGCTATAAGGTCAACAATATGCTAAAGAATATTCTGGCAAAATTTGGGTATTTTTGGATAACCCAAACTCCCTCAAAAATTCTTTTTCAGAAAACCTTCAAAGAATTTTCCAGAATATAATATTGACTTTCATAGAAATCTGAGTTCATATTTGGATAGAACTCAGAGAGATGAATCCAAACCGATTGGAATCACTCAATTTGGAGTTTTCTACAGGGAGATATGAATTTCCAAAGATTGAGCTAAGTCTGGAATTATTTCCCTACAGCAAATTCGGCTGGACCCACAGTTTTGAATTCCAGCCAATAGAAACGAAGCCACACCGGGCCACAGCGTCTCTGCGCGCCAACACACGGGATCCCGGCCACACCCGATCCCGGGTTTAAAATTTGAGCTGCTGACAGATGGGGTCCACGCTTCGTCTTCTACCTCCCGCTTCTTCCCCACGCCCGCGCTGCCCCTCGCCGGCCCGACGTCGGAGCTCGCAGGCTCGCCGTTTCCGGCCACCGCCCGAGCTGAAACTCGCCTCCAGGGAGTTTGTGACACCGAGGAACACGGCGGTGGAGTTGGCTAGGGCTGCCGACGACCGGAACATGGCCGGCGACGTGTGACTGCCTCTGTGGTAGTTCGGCAGCATCGCCTAGGGTTTCTGGCCCGCCAAAACCTGCGCCGACGCGCCCTACAGCACCAGCGCAGCTTTAGGAAGATCGACACGACCTCAAAATGGCTTGGGAGTGGCTGTAAATGGTTTGTCGCCGTGCGACCAAATGGGTCCGCCGGAGAAATGATCGGTAGACCTCAAAATACGTCATCCCAAAGGGTTTTCATGCGACGAATGCTTAAGAGAATATAATCGCCGGCTAGTCCAGCTCCTCCGTGCAAAGTTTGACGAGCTAAGAACGAATAGAAGTGGAGAATTTTGAATTTCCATACCGGATGCTCGGGTTGACGTCGCCGGAGCAAAACTTCGAAATTCGCCGGCGATGCTTCCCGGTATGGCCCGAGCTTGGGCTGAGAGCAGCACCGCACCCGTGCGCGTCCGTAGGTGTGATCGCTCGGCCGTGAAACCCGTTGTGGAGGGCTGTCCACGAGCGCCCGATCCCTTCCTCGGCTTAGGTCGCCGCGGCGGCGGTTGTCCTCGGGTACTGGAGGCCGCAGCTCGCTGGCTTGCGGGTCAGGGAGGTGGAGGCCGAGCTCGCGGTGCTGTTTAGCAGGTCAGGGGAGGAAAGAGCGTGGTGGTTTCACCGTTCTTCCGATCGGATCGAGAGGCGGAGGGGAAGATGATCGCTGGCCGTGCGCTCGCGAGGAGAGAAGAAGGGACGGCCTTTGCTTCGTCCAGGGGGGGGTTTATCAGGTCACAGAACCACCTCTGGGCGCCGTGTGTGGGGAATTGCAGCAGCTGGTGGCGCTGCCGAGCGCCCCCGTGGCTCCACGGTGGGAGCAGCTCTTGGCCCACGTGCTGTTCGACGATTTTCCCCACTGGGGCTGAGACTTAAGGTGCAAGGCTCCTCTTTTAGCTCTATGACATGTGGGTCCCACTCCACAGTTCCTCCCCAAATATCTTCTCAAGCTGATCCTCTTAATTCCCACAATTCTGAGATTTAAAATGGGGGTTAGAATTTGAATCCTTCCAATTCAGTTTGAATTTGCTTTTCCAAATTTGAATTTGGTTGAAGTTTGCAAATTCTCCTCTTTAACTCCCTTTTGAGCCCACCCTATAAATGAAAAGTTTGTGAACAAACTTTTGCTTATAATCCCAACTATAGGGCTGCATGTTTATTCAAAGTTTTTGGTCACTACATGTGTGAACTTTGAATTTAAAATCTGATTTTTTAAACTTACATGCAAGGAGGTATTTAACTCCTTATTGGTCCAACACTTTTCAATAAAAAGGTGAACCTCATGTTGGATATTCATCCATGTATTACCATGCATGAAGAAAAGTTTTAGCAAGTCCCATTTTTCATGTCTTTGCCACACATATGAACTCAAACTTTAGTTTTTATTCATACACGTTTTTGGGACTTTTACAAAATTCAAATTCAAACTGGAATTCAAATTATACTCAAAACAGAAAAGAAATGGAAAAAGAAAAAGGAAAACGGGAAAAAACCGGCCAGTGGGCCGAAACCCGCCAGCCGGCCCAGCTACTCCCGCGCAGCCCGCCCCCGCGCGCGCCCGCGCTCTCTCACACAGACAGGTGGGACCCACCTGTCATCCCCAACCTCGCTCGCGCCGACCCCGGACTTTCCCCCCCCCCCCCCCCCCCGAGCGCGCGCGATCTTAACCGATCGGGAAATCCGTTCCGCCGCCCGAATTCTGGTCCCAGAGGACTCCAACTCGATCACAACAGACCCACCGCCCTCCCCCGGCTATAAAAACCCCCGATCCGATCAGTTTTTCCCACGCGATCGCCGATTTTCACTCCGGTGAGCACCGAGACTTCGCCGGTGAATTCTGGCCGATCTAAGCTCGGAAACTCTGATCTAACTCGCTGGTTTTGATCCACCGCCTCCGGGGAACTTTGCAGGTGCAGAAAACTCGGAGAGTTACGGTGTAAACGCAGCGCCGACGAGCTTCGCCGTGGTTTTGCCTCGGACCTCGCCGCCGATCACTTTCCAGGACCCCCGAGCTCGAGAAAACCCCCGAGGTGAGATCCCTGACCTCCCCTCTACCGATCTATGCCATAAGATCACAGTTTTAGGCAGAATTCTCGAGGATCCGAAACTTTCCGGCGAGATCGCCGCTTCCCGCCGCCGTGCGCCGCCGGCAGCGCCGCCCGCGCTCGATCAGAGCGACGTGGCCGCTTGTGCGCCGTTTATTTTAAATCGCACGGTAGACTTTAAAACCCCGCGTACCGGTTCAATCTTATAATCTCAGCCGTCGGTTTAAAATCGGACGGACCACGTCAGCCCCGCATTATAAAGACTGGAATTCTTACGTGCTACCCCCTGGGGTTCTCTGGAATTGAGAGCTAGCCCCGGAAACTTCAGATCTAGCCCCTGGAACTCCAGAAAATCATGTAAATTCATTTAAAAATCAGTTTTAGCCCCTGGACTTAATAAAAATTAGGTAAAACACCTCTGATAAGTGTAGCTAGACCCCTGGAAATTATGAAAATAATATTATAGACCCTGTAATGGGGAGAATTAATTATTTTAGCCCTGTTTAGTATTTAATTTAGAAAATTGAATATGTAACTAGTGTTTAAAAATTAAAAAGTGGGACAAACATAATTGTCAAAATTAATTAAAAGCTTTCTCAGTACTTAGAAAACTTTGGAGTGAGATAAAAATATATTTTGGGCTGAAATGAATCTGTTTCATTTATTATTCACATTATTTAGTATAGGGACACATTTTTAAGTAAAGAATAGCTATAGAAAAATAGGGAAAATAATTATGAAATAGTTTACATCAGAGGCTAAGGTCAAAATATGTTATTAAATTATTTAGGACCAAAACCTATACTGTTTAGATGATGTGTATTACTAATTTTATAATAAAATACACAATTATGCATAGGAATATAAATCTGAAAATATAGCAACTAGTAAATGATAAGTGGAGTTTCTAAAATACAAAGAATTCAGTTTAGGGTTGGTAGAAATTATGAAGGCACATATGGGGAAGAAAAATACTTTTCATACACACTTGGTAGTAAAAAGGTGTAGTAGTTGAATATAAGAAATTTATTGGAAACCCATATAAATAGTATGTAAGTATAAATGTGGACACAAAAGTAGGAATCATATATACATGGTTAAAAGTGCATGCAAGCCACAAGTTAACACACATAAAGTAACCACAACACATATAATGGTAAAGAACTTTTATAAATGTGAATGTGTGGTTTGTATGAAGTAGAAGTGTGAACTAAGTCTTATGATTGTTGTTTTTCTTTTGCTATGTGTGATGGTATGAAGTAGAACCTGTTCAAGAGCAAGTTAACCCTTTCCAAGATCAGGACTACCCATTTCAAGAGCAGCAAGAAGGAGGCAAGTGTCCTTGACCACTTTGATCCTATGCTAGGATGAGTAGATAGAATTATTTGCATTGTCAAGTTAAATATGAAACCCATGCTAGGAAGTTTCCCTAGAATTGCATTACCTTGTTTCCTTGAAGCTTGGGTTGGGATTTATTTTACCATGTCATTTATTTACATGCATATGCTTAGCCATGCTTAGAATGGGATATTTGGGATATGAGATCATCAGTTTATTATACCATACTCTTGACTGAGACATTGTGAGTTATGTAGAGGTAGGGATCAAGGCAAGTTGGATGTTTTGGTTGTGTGCTGGGTGCACGAGACTTGGGTTTGTGTTTAGTACTTTCCTGGATCCTAAGGACCGGTTCATGGAGCATGTAACCCGGCTTTACAGTGCCAACCACATGCTGAGATGGGGCAGCTTAGCCAATTAATTAGGTGTATCCCCGGCGTAGTATGGGTGTGTTGGATGGTGCGGGGAGTAGGTGTCAGCTGGACTACCATATGAACCGCAAGGCTCAAGAGGGGGCCACTGCAGCGGGGTTGGAGCCTCTTGTATGCTGTTAGGGGTGAAACCTCGGTGGGCCCACGCTCGTCGGGAATCCCTTTGTAAAGGCTTCGTAGTGATCTCCTGGCCGCACACCTGGGAAGTGTGAATGTGGATCGTAGCCACTGGCATAATGGAGGTTCTTTTAGTCCACCCGGCAACGGGGGATGAAATCACTACTTGTGGGTACAGTGGTACAAACTCTGCAGAGTCAAAACTGTCTTGACAGCCGTGCTCACGGTTAAGAGCGGCCTGGACTTATTCATGATTAGAGGATTGATGGTTTTGGAAGTTAAGCGGGGAGCTTAACATTTGGAAATGATGATTATGGTTATTGGATTATGATGATGGGATGCGAGATTGGGACCATGTCACCTGTGTAGTAATGTAGGTGCTTAATAAGCTAAGGTGATAGGTATTAATTGCGTAGTGCTTTAACCATGAGTTCAACCTCTCCTTGTTCTAGCCATGCATGATATAATTTTCCCACACTTGCTGAGTACCATTGGTACTCAACCTTGCATATTTGTTGGTTTATATTGCTGCTCAGGTCAAGATAATGAGGTGGTGTATAATGACCAAGATTTTGGACCCGAGGAAGGTTTTTAGGTTCATGAAGACCCCCGGGCAACGCCTGTGATGGAGCCCTAAAGAATAATATTCCGCTGCTAGTTTATTTACTTGTGATGAAGCATTAGTGTCCATTGAGACATTTGCGATGTAAGACTTATTTATATTCGACACCTGGCTTGTAATAAATGATGCTTCACTATTTGTCATCACATGTATGAGAAAATGATCTTGGCATACATGTGATATTCACTTGGTTGTTCTTCGGAAAAACCGGGTGTGACAGAGGTGGTATCAGAGCCAAGGTTGCCCGTAGGAACGTGGACCTAGGTAGAAATGGACGTATTTAAGGGCCCTCTTTTCTTAAAAACTATTTTCCAAGGTGTGGGTGGAAAAGTGTTATTAAAGGAGTCATTTTCTTCATCTTACCCCAACTTTCATTCAAAATAGGATTTTTGTTTGAGAATTTATCTAACCTAATTTTAAATTCTTTTGTTTTAGATGGTTCGCATGATTCGCACCGCTCGTAAGTCCACAGGAGGGAGAGTTCCCGTAGTTGCCCTTGCCGAAAGAGAGGAGAGTCGCCCCGTGACGTACCTTTCCTACGGATTGGCAGTAGGAGATTTGTTTCGCCGTCTTCGACGTATGCTCGAAGCCGCCGGCAATACGGGCAAGCTAATCATCCACTATAACTCCACCAGGACCATCCGTGAGAAGAGGGAAGAATGGAGTTCGGAGATGAGGATTATACACGAGAATCAGCTGCTTAAGATTCACCACTCTCCAGCTTGCCGAGCAACACAAGTTGACGCAGAGAGAGATGTCACCTGGGAGGCCATCACCTGCCAGAGTCACATCTATCGTCGCCACTTGGACAAAACTGAGTACATGTATGTCCTCCAACGTGAGAGTGGTACCACGGAGTATAAGTACCCACCGGTGCAGCAAGGGACTTCCCATGAGCACATGGACTTGTGCTTGGAGGATGCGGCCATGCTCAGCACTCGACTGCAGGAGTGTCAACAAGAGCTTCAGGATGTCCGAGACACCCTGAAGGAAACGGAGGCGTTGCTGCGAGCTTGCTTAAAGGCGAGAGAAAGAGGAGATGGGAATGAACTGTGTGTCACCGTGAGTGATCCATGGACTCCTGACTCCCCGGATCGCCGAGCAATCAGGCGTCGTCGCACTTCTCCACCAGCAGCCTCCCCACCCAAAGCAGAGTCAGAAGGTAGCCGAAATGAGGAGGAAGATCCCGAGGAGCCAGCTCAAGAGGACGAGTAGTGTAGAGTCTTTCCCCTAGTTAGCAAGAGGTCGAGTAGTCGAGTCGTTACGTAGTTAATGGTGTGATGATGCTTGGTGTGTGACGTGAGTTGTGGAAGCCATGAGCAATTGTCCACAGCCTCGTCTTCAGATTGTTTTGCTTTGGTGTGTGAACCCATAGGAAATAATAGAGCATTTATTTGGTGTGAGATATAAACCCTCGTAAAATTTTAACAAAGCCTCAACACCTCAAAGCACCAACAAATGAAAGCAGTAAGATGATACTAAACGATACCAAATTAACATATGTTGATTCTGCCAGATGGCCGGAAGAGGAAAAGGACGTGCTGCCAACCCCGCCAACAACAACGATGAGGCATGCAACCCTCATCTTTCTGGAGGCCAGGACCGGGGTGGTCGCCGTGAAGAAGTTGATCCTCTCCACCAAATGCTGGAGAATCAAAATCAGCTTATCCAGAACTTGACTCAAGTGGTGGCCAACTTGCATCAAGTTCCACCTCCACAAGCTGCACCACGCCAACCAAGGTTGAGTGAGTTCCTAGGAACTCAACCTCCCAAGTTTGCAAGTGCTGCTGAACCTCTGGAGGCAGATGATTGGCTGAAGACCATTGAAAGTAAGATGAGGATTATACAATGCCAAGGGTATGAGAGGGTGCTGTTTGCCTCTCATCAATTGAATGGACCTGCTGCTGATTGGTGGACCGCCTACATGGCCGCCCATCATGACCCTGAGAACATCACTTGGGACGAGTTCAAACGTAGCTTCCGCAACCACTACATCCCAAGAGGTGAACTCAAAAACAAGAGGAAGGAGTTTTTGGGACTGCAGCAGGGAAACATGACGGTGAGGGAATACCTCACTAAATTTACTCAACTATCCCGTTATGCTCCACGAGACATAGAGACCGATGAGCAGAAACAAGATTGTTTCGTGGAAGGACTTACCGCAGAGATGCAGTGTGCAATGTCCTCCAATGAGTATGAAAGCTTTCAAAAGATGGTGGACAGAGCGTTTGTGGTGGAAAGGAAGCTAAAGGCCCTGGAAAATGAGAATAAGAGGAAGGCGGGATGGTCACATCAGGCCTCAGGGAGTAACACCCGCCCACGTATGATGCAGCAACCTACGGGGCAGACAAACCGTGCTGCGGTACCCTATTCAGCACCAAGAGGGTACAACCCAAACTACAGGCCACCCGCAGCACCAGCACAGCCGCAACGTCAGTTTGTGCAGCAGCCTCGCCCCGCATATCCACCTCGACCAGCAGTGCAAGGACCCCCGAACCAAACCCAAGACAACAAAGGCCAAGCACCTAAGGTTGGGGTGCAATGTTTTAGCTGTGGTGAAGTGGGGCACTATGCCCATAAGTGCCCAAAGAAGAAGCCCACGCAGCCACAACAGCAGAATGTAATGAGAGGACGGGTGAACCATGTCACTATGGAGGAAGCACAAGAGGCGCCCGACGTGGTAGTTGGTAAGTTTCCTGCCAATTTACACCTTGCAACTCTGCTGTTTGATTCTGGTGCTACCCACTCGTTCATTGCTCAAGGGTTTGTTAAGAAGCATGACCTAGCAACCACACAAATGAACCATATACTAGCCGTAAACTCTCCAGGTGGAGAAATAAGGACAAGACAAGTGTGTCCCAAAGTGAGCCTAGACATTAATGGGGTAGTATTTACCGCTAACCTCATAGTGATAGATTCACAAGGGATAGATATTATTTTGGGTATGGATTGGTTGACCAAACATAAAGGAATCATCCATTGTTCGACCAGAACGGTGGAACTAACTCACCCCAATGGCACAAGAGTAAAGTTCATAACGATACACGAGCCTAGGAGGGACATCAAATTAAATCAAGTGGAAGTGAAAGTTGAGGAAATCAGGACTATCAGGGAATATCCAGATGTTTTTCCGGAGGAATTGCCAGGTATGCCTCCCGACCGTGATGTGGAATTCGCAATTGAGCTAGTACCGGGAACAGCCCCGATATACAAGAGACCTTATCGAATGGACTCAAAGCAGCTAGAGGAGCTCAAGGATCATTTGAGAGAATTGACGGAGAAGGGGTATATTCGCCCTAGTTCCTCACCATGGGGAGCTCTGGTGATATTTGTACCTAAGAAAGACGGAACCCAAAGGTTATGCGTGGATTACCGTGCCTTGAATGAGGTGACCATTAAGAACAAGTACCCATTACCCCGCATTGAAGACTTGTTTGATCAGTTGAGGGGAGCTTGTGTGTTCTCGAAAATTGATCTCAGGTCGGGGTACCACCAACTCAAGATAAGGCAATCTGATATTCCCAAGACAGCTTTCGTATCTCGGTACGGACTGTATGAATACACTGTCATGCCTTTCGGGCTAACCAATGCCCCGGCATATTTCATGTACCTCATGAACAAGGTATTCATGGAATATCTGGACAAATTTGTGGTGGTTTTCATAGATGATATTCTCGTCTTCTCCAAAAATGAAGAAGACATGAGAAACATCTAAGGTTGGTGTTACAGAGGCTGAGAGAACACCAACTGTATGCCAAGTTGAGCAAGTGTGAGTTTTGGCTGAAGAGAGTTCCCTTTTTAGGACATATCGTCTCGGAGGGAGGAATCTCCGTAGATCCCGCCAAAATCGAGGATATCCAGAAGTGGAAAACCCCTGAAAATGTCGGGGAAGTTCAAAGCTTTTTGGGATTGGCTGGATACTATCGACGGTTTATTGAGGGATTCTCCAAAATCTCGAGACCTCTCACCAAACTGTTGGAAAAGGGAATCACATTCACCTGGACGCCACAGTGCGATACGAGCTTTCAGGAGTTAAAGAAGAGATTGACAACAGCCCCAGTGCTGGTTATGCCAGATATGCAGAAGAATTTCACAGTGTACTGCGATGCCTCTGGAAATGGGTTGGGATGTGTTCTCATGCAAGAAGGACATGTCGTGGCATATGCATCCCGGCAGCTTCGGAAGCACGAGAAGAACTATCCTACACATGACCTAGAACTAGCCGCAGTGGTACACGCGTTGAAAATTTGGCGGCACTATTTGATGGGGAAGAGGACAGAGATATATACGGATCATAAGAGTTTCAAGAACATATTCACACAGCCAGATCTCAACCTCAGACAAAGGAGATGGTTAGAGCTAATCAATGACTTTGATGTGGGCATCAACTATCATCCTGGGAAAGCAAACGTCGTGGCCGATGCTTTGAGTCGGAAATTGCAGGTCAATAAGTTGAGTTTGAAGGACATGCCTGCAGAATTGAAGGACGAGGTTATAAGACTCAATCTATGTCTAGTAAATAGTGGTGAAGCCATCACCATGGAAGTGGACTCCACACTCGAGCAAGACATACGCGAGGGCCAAAAGAATGATGAGAAGATACAAGAGATCAGACAGCTCATCAAGGAAAATAAAGCTCCTGGTTTTAGAGAGGATGAACAAGGAACGGTGTGGCACGGGAAAAGGATCTGTGTGCCAGAAGTAAAGGAGATCCGTGAATTAATTTTGAAGGAGGCTCACGATTCCGACTATTCCATTCATCCTGGGAGTACGAAGATGTACCAGGACCTCAAGAGCAGGTATTGGTGGTATGGCATGAAGCGAGATGTCGCGGAACATGTTGCCCTATGTGACACATGTCAGTTGGTGAAAGCTGAACATCAACGACCCGCGGGATTATTGCAACCACTCAAAGTGCCTGAATGGAAGTGGAAAGAAATCAGCATGGATTTTGTCGTGGGATTGCCTAGGACCCAATCCGGGTATGATTCAATATGGGTCATTATTGATAGGCTAACCAAGGTAGCTCATTTCATCCCTGTGAAAGAAAGCTACAACGGATCCAAATTGGCAGAATTGTACATGTCAAGGATTGTGTGTTACCATGGAGTGCCAAAGAAGATAGTGTCGGACCGAGGGACACAGTTCACCTCGAGGTTTTGGCAGAAGTTGCATGAAACCATGGGAACCCATCTGAACTTCAGTTCTGCCTATCATCCCCAAACTGACGGGCAGACGGAGAGAACCAATCAGATCCTTGAAGATATGTTAAGGGCATGTGCACTCAAAAACAATAGGAGTTGGGACAAGAACCTACCGTATGCGGAGTTTTCCTATAACAACAGCTATCAAGCTAGTATGAAAATGTCGCCGTTTGAAGCTTTGTATGGAAGGAAGTGCAGAACTCCTCTATTTTGGAACCAAACAGGAGAAAGTAAAGTGTTTGGTCCAGAAGTGCTACAAGAAGCCGAGGCAAAGGTGAGGGAGATTCGCAACAATTTGAGGATAGCACAAACACGCCAAAAGAGCTATGCCGATGTACGAAGAAGAGAGCTCGTTTTCAACGTGGGAGACTATGTTTATCTCAAGGTGTCCCCTATCAGAGGACTTCGTCGGTTCAAGGTGAAAGGGAAGTTGTCACCTCGATACATCGGACCCTTTCAAGTTTTGGAAAGAAAAGGCGAAGTGGCGTACCAACTAGAGTTACCGGTTCATCTATCGGATGTACACGATGTATTCCATGTGTCACAACTCAAGAAATGCCTGAGGACGCCTGAAGAGGTGTTACCCATGAATGAAGTGGATGTAGCTGAAGATTTGTCTTATGCCGAGCAACCATACAAGATTTTGGAGACAATGGAACGCCTCACCAGAAATAAAAGAATCCGGATGTGCAAGGTGCAGTGGAAGCATCACTCAGAAGAGGAAGCCACCTGGGAACGGGAAGATGAGCTTAAGGCACAATTTCCGGAATTGTTTTCTTAGAAACACCAATCTCGAGGACGAGATTTCTTTTAAGTGGGGTAGAGCTGTAACACCCCAAATTTTGATTCAAAACTCTTAACCATGTTCAGAGGGGAATTTAAAAAATTTTGGACGTGTTGCATGTTTTGCAAAAATTCAAATTCAAACTGGAATTCAAATTATACTCAAAACAGAAAAGAAATGGAAAAAGAAAAAGGAAAACGGGAAAAAAACCGGCCAGTGGGCCGAAACCCGCCAGCCGGCCCAGCTACTCCCGCGCAGCCCGCCCCCGCGCGCGCCCGCGCTCTCTCACACAGACAGGTGGGACCCACCTGTCATCCCCAACCTCGCTCGCGCCGACCCCGGACTTTCCCCCCCCCCCCCCCCGAGCGCGCGCGATGTTAACCGATCGGGAAATCCGTTCCGCCGCCCGAATTCTGGTCCCAGAGGACTCCAACTCGATCACAACAGACCCACCGCCCTCCCCCGGCTATAAAAACCCCCGATCCGATCAGTTTTTCCCACGTGATCGCCGATTTTCACTCCGGTGAGCACAGAGACTTCGCCGGTGAATTCTGGCCGATCTAAGCTCGGAAACTCTGATCTAACGGTAGACTTTAAAACCCCGCGTACCGGTTCAATCTTATAATCTCAGCCGTCGGTTTAAAATCGGACGGACCACGTCAGCCCCGCATTATAAAGACTGGAATTCTTACGTGCTACCCCCTGGGGTTCTCTGGAATTGAGAGCTAGCCCCGGAAACTTCAGATCTAGCCCCGGGAACTCCAGAAAATCATGTAAATTCATTTAAAAATCAGTTTTAGCCCCTGGACTTAATAAAAATTAGGTAAAACACCTCTGATAAGTGTAGCTAGACCCCTGGAAATTATGAAAATAATATTATAGACCCTGTAATAGGGAGAATTAATTATTTTAGCCCTGTTTAGTATTTAATTTAGAAAATTGAATATGTAACTAGTGTTTAAAAATTAAAAAGTGGGACAAACATAATTGTCAAAATTAATTAAAAGCTTTCTCAGTACTTAGAAAACTTTGGAGTGAGATAAAAATATATTTTGGGCTGAAATGAATCTGTTTCATTTATTATTCACATTATTTAGTATAGGGACACATTTTTAAGTAAAGAATAGCTATAGAAAAATAGGGAAAATAATTATGAAATAGTTTACATCAGAGGCTAAGGTCAAAATATGTTATTAAATTATTTAGGACCAAAACCTATACTGTTTAGATGATGTGTATTACTAATTTTATAATAAAATACACAATTATGCATAGGAATATAAATCTGAAAATATAGCAACTAGTAAATGATAAGTGGAGTTTCTAAAATACAAAGAATTCAGTTTAGGGTTGGTACAAATTATGAAGGCACATATGGGGAAGAAAAATACTTTTCATACACACTTGGTAGTAAAAAGGTGTAGTAGTTGAATATAAGAAATTTATTGGAAACCCATATAAATAGTATGTAAGTATAAATGTGGACACAAAAGTAGGAATCATATATACATGGTTAAAAGTGCATGCAAGCCACAACTTAACACACATAAAGTAACCACAACATATAATGGTAAAGAACTTTTATAAATGTGAATGTGTGGTTTGTATGAAGTAGAAGTGTGAACTAAGTCTTATGATTGTTGTTTTTCTTTTGCTATGTGTGATGGTATGAAGTAGAACCTGTTCAAGAGCAAGTTAACCCTTTCCAAGATCAGGACTACCCATTTCAAGAGCAGCAAGAAGGAGGCAAGTGTCCTTGACCACTTTGATCCTATGCTAGGATGTGTAGATAGAATTATTTGCATTGTCAAGTTAAATATGAAACCCATGCTAGGAAGTTTCCCTAGAATTGCATTACCTTGTTTCCTTGAAGCTTGGGTTGGGATTTATTTTACCATGTCATTTATTTACATGCATATGCTTAGCCATGCTTAGAATGGGATATTTGGGATATGAGATCATCAGTTTATTATACCATACTCTTGAATGAGACATTGTGAGTTATGTAGAGGTAGGGATCAAGGCAAGTTGGATGTTTTGGTTGTGTGCTGGGTGCACGAGACTTGGGTTTGTGTTTAGTACTTGCCTGGATCCTAAGGACCGGTTCATGGAGCATGTAACCCGGCTTTACAGTGCCAACCACATGCTTTGATGGGGCAGCTTAGCCAATTAATTAGGTGTATCCCCGGCGTAGTATGGGTGTGTTGGATGGTGCGGGGAGTAGGTGTCAGCTGGACTACCATATGAACCGCAAGGCTCAAGAGGGGGCCACTGCAGCGGGGTTGGAGCCTCTTGTATGCTGTTAGGGGTGAAACCTCAGTGGGCCCACGCTCGTCGAGAATCCCTTTGTAAAGGCTTCGTAGTGATCTCCTGGCCGCACACCTGGGAAGTGTGAATGTGGATCGTAGCCACTGGCATAATGGAGGTTCTTTTAGTCCACCCGGCAACGGGTGATGAAATCACTACTTGTGGGTACAGTGGTACAAACTCTGCAGAGTCAAAACTGTCTTGACAGCCGTGCTCACGGTTAAGAGCGGCCTGGACTTATTCATGATTAGAGGATTGATGGTTTTGGAAGTTAAGCGGGGAGCTTAACATTTGGAAATGATGATTATGGTTATTGGATTATGATGATGGGATGCGAGATTGGGACCATGTCACCTGTGTAGTAATGTAGGTGCTTAATAAGCTAAGGTGATAGGTATTAATTGCGTAGTGCTTTAACCATGAGTTCAACCTCTCCTTGTTCTAGCCATGCATGATATAATTTTCCCACACTTGCTGAGTACCATTGGTACTCAACCTTGCATATTTGTTGGTTTATATTGCTGCTCAGGTCAAGATAATGAGGTGGTGTATAATGACCAAGATTTTGGACCCGAGGAAGGTTTTTAGGTTCATGAAGACCCCCGGGCAACGCCTGTGATGGAGCCCTAAAGAATAATATTCCGCTGCTAGTTTATTTACTTGTGATGAAGCATTAGTGTCCATTGAGACATTTGCGATGTAAGACTTATTTATATTCGACACCTGGCTTGTAATAAATGATGCTTCACTATTTGTCATCACATGTATGAGAAAATGATCCTGGCATACATGTGATATTCACTTGGTTGTTCTTCGGAAAAACCGGGTGTGACAGCACCCCACCTTCGCTTCACGAGGTGGCCGCGCAAGTTTCGGCCGCACCTGCCCGAGAAGTACGACGGTAGCGTCAACCCGGCGGAGTTCCTCCAGATCTACTCCACCGCCGTACTTGCCGCAGGAGGGGATGAGGCTGTCATGGCCAACTACTTCCCCGTCGCCTTGACCGGCCCATCTCGGTCTTGGCTCATGAATCTCCCCCAGGGGTCCATAACCTCCTGGGGAGAGCTCTGCCGGCAGTTCGTCGCCAACTTCGGCAGCTCCTACACCCGTCCCGCCACGGAGCTTGACCTCCATGCCGTCAAGCAACAGCCTGGGGAGTCGCTGCGCTCTTTCATCCAGCGGTTCTCCCAGGTACGCAACACCATCCCGCATATTCAAAGTGCTTCTGTGGTGGTGGCGTTCCGACAAAGTGTCCGGGACGAGAAAATGCTTGAGAAGCTCGCGACCAGAGAGGTCCGCGACGTCTCTGAGCTCTTCAGCCTGGCGGACAAATGCGCTAGAGTAGCTGGAGGGCGGAACTGGCATTCTCTGCCAACCTCCAAGTCAGGAGGACAGCCCGGGTCCGGCGCTGCTGCCTATGGGGGTGGCAAGAAGGCCAAGAACCGGGGGAGTGGCAAGATGAAGTCATCATTCGCGGTTCCCGTCGCCGCAGCAGCGACGACCAGTGGAGCACGGGGGCCACGCCCCGACAAAAGGCAGCGGCAGTCACCGGCCCCAGATAGTGACCAGGGCGGGCTATGCCCCGTGCATGGCGCCGGCAACCATACTGCTGCCGAGTGCTGGGATATCTAGAGGCTCGCAGAGCGCTTCCGCAAAGGAAGACAGCAGAGAGCTGAAGCACCGCACTACCCTCAGAGGGATGGCAAGCAGGAGGTCGATGCCCCAGTCACCGCCGCCCATCAGGTGGGGTTTCAGGAGCCTCAGCGTGTCATAAAGACAGTGCATAACGGTGAGGACTCCAGCTCCGACGGTGACGGGCCAGGGCGGTAGCCGGCTGCGGCTGCCGTTCCGGGTCAGTGGAGGCTGCACTGCTGCGGCGTCAACCTTGGAGAAGCCCCAAGTAGTCGCAGCAGCCCTAGTACCGACCACAATGGTGCGAGGTCGGGCCAGCCTCACCCGAGAGCACACCTCCGTGCCTCAGACATACCTCCCGGGGGCCGCCCAAGGTCTTTCGACCCCTTGAAGGCCTTGCCAGAAGGGGAAGACGCCTTAGGTCATCTAAGATGAGCCCGGGTCCACCTACCCCTTGAAGGCCTTAGCCAGAAGGGGAGAACTCCTCGGGGGCCCCAGGAGAAGCCGCGCAGGACCGAAGGCAACTACCGCTGCCAACCGGCCACGTGGCGTGTTCGGAGCTCGTCCCTGCGAGGTAAAGAGAGATCCGCTGCTGAAAGAGCTACGTGGCGGGTTCGGGGCTCGTCGCCACAAAGGAAAAAGGTTTGACCCTGTGGGACACGTGTTGCCCCCGGAGCTAGCCTCTGCGGAAGAAACAAAGGCATTTCTCGTAGGACACATGTCACCCTCGGAGCTAGTCCTCGTGGAAATAAGAGGACCCATCGCCGGGATACGTGTCGATCTCAGAGCTCATCTCAGAGGAATCCGGATCTATCGAACACGTGTCGCCACCGGATCTTATCTCCGGGAGGTCTTTCGTTGCTAGACACGTGTCGACCTCGGCGCATGTTCATGAGGAAGAAGAAGAGGAAGACAGGCGCCAACACGTGGCGTGCGTGGAGCTCACCTCCGAAGAAGAGGGAGGTCTCACTCGTGACACGCGGCACAACCGGAGCTCGTTTCTGCGGGAGAAGAGATACCAGGCTCAGAAGGACACGTGGAGCTTCCGGAGCTCATCACCGCGGAGGTAACGAGTCTGGAGCGGTATTTACGCGTAAAGATACCAGTACGCAACGGAAACCGATCTAAACTCCACGATGTTACCGAAGATAAGACGTCAGGATCTAACAAAGATCTGAATAAGACTCTTATTCAGTATCCAATCAGATTAGGACTCTTCTCTTCCCGATTATAAATAGAACCCAAAACCTCTGGCTGAAACCACGAACTTCTCTTTCAACTCCTGAGCCGACGACTTAGAGCCCTAGCCCTAACTCGCCGAGCAAAACATCGCCGAAAGCACAACAAGGGAGATCATCGGAGGAGAACCAAGCGGTCTGAGGAGGACCCCGAAGACAACAAGAACGTGAGGTAGGACTTCAATACCACCTTACGACATCATGTTGTTCATCTCTTTGCGTCTGTTCTTCGATTCCTTTCGAACAGAAGCCTTTTCGTGGGCAGAACACTCGATGATCAGTTTGATCTAAAGACAAGATCATCGCCACGTTCATCCTTGATCTGAACACCTCTGACCATGCAAGCCATGCAAGAACACCAGATCAATCTAATAGAACTAATCGTAGGATAGCATGCATGTGCATCATCGCATCTAGTATAGGGTTTGTGCATGATATTGATTGCTGTGAATTTGTGTGCACGTGAAACCTACATAGCAGGACAAACTCAGGAAGCTGTCTACGACGAGCTGCAGCAACAAAGTTTTGAGAATCAAGAACAACCGGAACCGCAAGAACAAGGCAAGTGCTCCTTGACCATGTTGATCCTATGTTTTGGGTAAAACTATTTTGTTTTGCGAAAAGGTGTGTGTGCTGAGTCAAACATGATGGGAAACCTTTTTATAGGAGTTTACTAGTTTTGGTTAAACCACCCTTGTCGCCAGAGAAGTTTATGAGTCGGGTATGGTTTTTGCTTTATGCTTTGCTGAGTCTCTGGGATCGGGAAGCGAGATAGATGTGTCTAGCTTACTGCACTCGTACTGATAATAAGTAACTGATGAGGTTAATGAACATGGATCAGAGGGAGATCTAGGCAAGCCTGGGTTTGTGTATGAGGTAGCATGAGATGGTGGTTTTACTTGCCGTAGATCTAAGGACCGGTTCATGCATGCACATGCCAGGATAACAGTGCCACCACAAGGCCAAATATGGGTGCGGCTTAGCTGAGTAATTAGGTAAGTTGCTAGAGTGTTATGGATTGTGGAAGGCGTGGGGAATGGGAGTCGAGTGAGGACTGCCCTGGGAACTGCATGGCACAAGAGGGGGCCCGTGGGCGGGAGAATTGGAGATTCTAGCCTGCCGGTGAAACCTTAGTGAGTCCATACATCTAGTAACCCCTTTGTAAAGGCTATTTTGTGATCTCTTGACCATACACCGACGGATGTGTACTGGTATAATGGAGGTTCTGCAGTCGCCGACGGGGGACGAAATCACAAACTTGTGGGTAAAGAGGTGCAAACTCTGCAGTTATAAAAACTATCATGATAGCCGAGCTTACGGTCACGAGAACCTGGCTAAACTGCCATGATTAGATGGGATGGTTACTGGGATGGTTATTGGAATGGTTATTGGGAAGGTTCTTGGTTATGGTTATTGATTATGGTTTGGTTTGGGACTGTGGAGTCCGGGAGATGAGATGGTTGCATGACTGATGGGTCATGACATGAGATTGGTCTCGGAGCGAGACGAGGTTGTTTTATGAGGTGAGATGGTAGCGAATACGAGGAGGTATTCGTGAGTATGAATAAAAGATTGGTTAATGTTCGGATGGAACACGGGAAGTGATGGAGGTATGTTGGTAATTTAATACATGTTGGGATTACATTTAAACTTAAGTTGTTGTTTTATCATGGTTTTTTTACAGAACTGCTTTTCTGCAAATAAACCTTTTATGCCTACCTTGTTTATGAGCTGCATATCATGTGTTTTCCCGCACTTGCTGAGTACATCATTGTACTCAAACTTGCATTATTATTTCTTCATCAACAGCAAGAGAAGACTACTATGAAGACCGAGTAGAGCATTATGGCGTGTGATCTGTTCTCAACCTTGCCTGTGGAGGGAGTAGAGATGGAGCCACTTCTGCTTAGTTTTGCTTCCGCATTAGTTTTTGCTTCCACATTTAAATAAGGACTTCCGCTGCATAGAATTAAGATTTCCGCTGTGAGCATGAGTCCAAGACTCATGAGGTGTTGTAATAAACTCTGTTATTCGTGGTAATATATAATCTGAATTCAGTTTGTGGAACGTATGTGTATGTGTGATGAACATCCTGGGCACACATATGCATTAGTTCTCGGTTCCGTGGTTTTCCACAGAATTGAGGGCGTCACACGGGGCCACATCTGATTAGCAGTTTAAACCCTCCGTCGCTGACACGCGGGGCCCGCCGGACATTCTTCCTCCTCGAGCCATTTTCTTTTCCGCGCCGCCCCCTCGCCGGAAGTTCGACGGGGCTCGCCGGAGTCGGCTTCTCGGCCGTCTCCCGGCTCGGTACTTGCCGCCAGGGGGTTTTCAGCTACGAGGAATCCCACGGTGCATTGATCTTGGGCTGCTGGTGACAGGAAACGGGTCGGCAACGTGCGCATACCTCGGTGAGGCTTCGGCGCCGTGGCACGAGCACACTAGCCCGCCAAAAGCTCGGGGAATTTTCTCTAAAGCACCAGTGAAGGTCAGGCAAGCTCGGCATGACCTCCCGCGCGCTCCCGCCATGGCCGCCAATCGAAAAGCTCGGAATTCGCTGCCCCTACTCTCTGCTAAGCTAGGGTTGCGAAGGAAAAAGGTTCCCTATCCTCTCTAGCTCTTGTCTGCGCAAAATGAACAACTTTAACCGAGAATTAAGTGTCAACAGTTCTTACCCACGGATAGGTTTTCCTCGTCAGAGGGGAAAACTTGAAATTCCGGAGCTACGTCGCACGGATCGCTCTGAAATTTGGAGAGGAGCAGCGCAGGGACTTGGCGTGCCTTGGGATGCTCTCGTTCAGTCGTGAAATTGGCCGGCGTGAGCTGCCCACCAGAGCCCGATGTCGGTTTCCACCGGTTGCACTTCGGCTTCGGCGCTGATCCTCAAAATACAGCCGACAGCAGCCCCGAACGCCGGAGCTGAGCTGGGGAAACTCTTGCGCACACGCTGGCGCTCCTTTTTCGTGTTGATCGCTTGAGCAGTCGGTGAGCTATGCCGGCTGAGGATTGCTGAGCACGGACGCAGCGTCGGCGGCTCGTTTTCTCGGGAGGAAACAGAACAGGGGCTCGTGGGGCAGTTTTGTGGCCGACAGAGCACGGCGTAGGGGAGATAAGGGCGCGGGGGGAGGGGGGGGAACTGACGTTGAAGCAGCTCGGGAGCTGGCTGCGTCGTCGCCTCGGTGGCGCATGCATGGGCATCGGCCGTTCAGCGCCTTCGAGCGAAACAGGGAGCCGGTTTGAGTCTGAACAGAGGAAAATATTGCTTAAGTGCTAAGTCTTCCCCTCTCCTCAATGACAATTGGGTCCCACTCATCTCTCCTAAATATCCAAATTTTGGCACATTGTAAACTTCAGTTATGAGGGATCCAAATTCAAAAGTCATTTTACCATTTGACCAGTTTTGTCTCAGTTTCAAATTTAAATTCAAATTTGTATGGAATTCACAAGTTCCTTTGATATTCCTATCAAAGCACCTCCAAATTTGCTCCAAATTTGCCCCCTCTAAAATTTGAACCTGGGGAGTTCGAATATGCCCTCTGATCTTTGAGTTGGTCATTGCAAATACAACTTTTTAAACAACAGTTTGAATTTCCTCTTTTGAAACATGCCCTTCTTCTTTTTGGAAGTGACCCTCTTATTTCAAACTGAATTCAACGTTTTATAGCCCATGCCAACACTTTCATGAGTAAACAAATTCAAACTCAACTTTATGCATAGCTCAAGTTTTCTATTCACAAGTTTTTGGGACTTTTACAAATTTGCTTCATGTTTAAACTGAAATTCAAATTCAGTTTTGAATTATTGCAAATTTAGCTCCCGACAATATGAACTCCAATAGGGATGAAAATTGGTGGGCTAACTCATAAAAATGTGCTGAGTTTGAATATGAAGCTAACTTTTGAATTTGGGTGATGAAAGTAGCTGCAATTTGAATTTACATTCAAATTGGCCTCTTTTTCAAATAACCCAAAAGTGTCTCAAAAAGTGTTGGATTTGCATGAAACTTGGCTTGAACCCTCCCAAGACTTTTTAAATTCTAGGGGTGAGCTCAACCTCTCATGTTCATGTGTACAAATCCCCCTTTGTGAAAATGAAGGTGTCGAAGTGTTCGGTCGACACTTCCCCCGGGCCTGCACTGGGCAGCCCGCGGAGGTTCTTTTTTCGGAGGGGTTAGTCCCTAGCGGAGAGCTTGCGCAGATGGAACGAGTTAGTAAGAGCTTGACACGGTGAGTTTTACGTGGTTCAGGCCGCCGGAGCGTAAAACCCTACGTCCACGGCGAGCTATGGAGCTCGCTGTATTGCTTGCTGCTCAGGACCGGAGGCCTGAGCTCGGGGGTGAGTTACAGCTTGAGAGTGTATGGCTAGCGTATGAGTTGCAAAGTGCAAACCCTTGCTATCTACGCCTACCCGAGCCTTTTATAGTCCAAGACTCGGGCGGCTTACAAGGGGAGCCGGGACCCGACAGGTGGTCCCGGGAAGATTGTCTATTATCTACCGTATCTGCAGTTATGCCGGTAGTTGCCTCTGGTCGAAGGCTTCTGAGTCTTCATCTTGCCGCCCTGCCCATGCCGCATGCCAGTCGTAGCGGTTGATGACGGCGCAGGCGGCATGGGTTGTCTTGTCGCGGTGTTTATTGGCTGACAGGTTCTGACACCGCGCGCCAGTCTGTGATGCGACTGGGCGCAACAGCACCTGACAGAAGCGTGCTCCGCGTTTCCGCGTCTTGGGAAGACGCGGGCCTTGAATACCTTGTACGGGCAAGGTATGGGGCATATTTACGCCCGCTGCCTATCACTCGGGGCAGGCAGCGTCGCTCTGCTGCCACGTGGCGGGCCCGGAGCCCTTCTCAGAGAAGAGAAGTGTTAGTCCCGCGGGGCACGTGGCGCCTTCGGACCTCTCTCCCGCGGAGGGGAAGGTCCGGCTTCTGCTGGCCACGTGGCGGGCCCGGAGCTCTCCTCTGAGGAGAGGGAGGTCCGGCCCCGCTGGACACGCGGCGCCTTCGGACCTCTCTCCCGCGGAGGGGGAGGTCCGGCTTCTGTATGCCACGTGGCGGGCCCGGAGCTCTCCTCTGAGGAGAGGGAGGTCCGGCCCCACCGGACGCGTGGCGCCTTCGGAGCTCTCCCTGTGGAGAAGGGCGAGTTCCTTAGGCATTTTACCCTGTGCGCGGGGGTGCCCCATATCTCAGGTACTGACAGTGGCCCCCGGGCCCATCTCGGGGGAGATAGCGAGCCCGAGGTGGGACCTCCGTCTCTTCCGATCCGCGCACTTCCTCTAAGTCCCGAATTGACCGCTGCCGGAGCACGAACGGCCACGGGATCGTGGGAGCGTGCGCTCACTTGATGGTTGCTTTTACTGCGGCGGTTCCCAAGACTGCGACTTCTGCACGTTGCGGCGCTTTCTTCGGGAACCGCCGAAGTGCCTTGCCGGCTCATCTTCTCAGGAGACTGACTCCTTGACCCCACCGCTACAGTTAGGCGGCTTGGGCCCATCCGTCATCGGCACTCGGTCTAGGAACCGAAGTGGTTGCCGGTGCTGGATACTCGAAGAGTTCCGAATCGCTTGGAATTGCACCCGGGAAGTTTTTTAGAGGGGGTCTTACCCACATTGCAGCTTCCCTTCGCACTTCTTTGCGTTTCTCCTCGGACTCTTGTGCTTTTGCTCTCTTGCCTTTGAGTTCTCCCTTGCCATGGCTTCCAACCCGCCGCCAGAGTAGAAGTGCGCTCGATCTCCTCCAGCAGCGGCGTCCGCGCTAAGTCGGGATTCTGGGGTGCCTGACGCTCCCTCCGGTGGCGACTCGAAGAGGCCCCGGGTTGATGCGCTGGGGAAAGCTTCTGGGGCGTCGTCCCCTGTTCCGCCAGTCCAAGCGACTGCGGAGCGGCCGTCGGTGACGGTAGCGGGCTCTGGATGTCCTACCCCGGCTCGGAAGTTGGGGTTCAGAGCCCGCTGGAGTGTCCGCGCTTCCCGGCCTTCCCCGACTTGCGGGGAATCTGTGCCGCTGTGCTCGGAGCCCAGGGCAACTGCCGCGACCCCCAGGCCAGCGCGAACTTCTCCTGTTCCGGTGTGCCCGGACTCCGCGGCGGCGTCGTCTCTTCCTGCCGAGACGGCCACCGCGGCCCCCAAGCCAGCGCAGGTTGACCCTGCACTAGACGGCCCGGCCTCTTCTTCAGCACCGCCTTCCCCGGCTCGCCCCTCTCCTCAGGTCAAGGAGCCAGAAGCCGAAGAGAGCCCGGCTGGCCTGGCTGCCAGAGCCTCGGAGCCAGCCTCTCCTGATCGGCGTCTCGTCTCGGTTGCCGGTGCGTCGGCTCTTCCTGAGGACGAGGTAATGGAGGAGGTCGGGGGGACTGCCCCGGCCTCTGTTGCTCCATTGCCTCTGGTGGACGCCTTCGCGCTTGCCGAGACAAGTGTCCGTCAGGTCTTGGCTGCACTAGGGCGCGAGCGGGAGGAGTATACGGTTGAACGGGACCGCCTCCTCATCTGGGGGAACCTTTTGCGGGAGAGGACCGCGAAGGTTAAGAGTGAGCTCGACTCCAGGTGGGAGTTGCTCGACTTCAGGTAAGCGCTCCTTGACCAGATGAAGCGGGCTGTCGACCGCATGGACACCGAGTCGAGGCGGATCAACAGGGAGACCCTGGAGGCACACGCCCGGGCCGAGGAGAGCCTCTCTGCTGCTGTGGAGATACGGCAGCGGCTGGAGCACCGTGAACTTGCCGTTGAGGAACGGGAGCGTTGCGTGGCAGCTGAGGCGGAGAGGGTCGCCGCGCAGCTGGCTGCGGGCGAGGATGACCTTCGAGCTCGGATGGAGGAGCTGGAGATCCTGAAGGCAGACCTCGACTTGAGGGAAGAACAGGTCTCCCGTGATCACCGGGCGGTCTTGGACCGGGAGTTGACCGCCGACTTCAAGGTCGCTGAGTTGGAGCGGCTCACCAAGACTCTCCACCTTCGGGAGAGCTCCCTGGCGGCCAAGGAGAAGGAATTCTCCGAGAGGAACCTGGAGGCTCTGCAGGCGGCCTGCCGCGAGGTGGAGGAGCTTTCGGCCTTGCGGTCCTCCGAGGCTCTTGCAGTCTCGAGCTTCGTGGATCGAGCGGGGTCTGCCCTGATCCCTCTTGGCTTCAGTCTGGTGAGGACCGCGGCCCCTGCGTTGGAGGTGATCCCCGCGCTGGAGTCGATCGGCGCCAAGCTGGACAGGCTAGACTCGGTGGTCGCCAGCGAGCTTGAGGCCGAGGGGCGCGGCCTAGCCTTAGAGGTCGCTTCACATGTGCTGGCATGCTTTAAGAGCCGCGACCCCTCTTTTTTGCTAGAACCAGCGAGAGAGGGCCCAGCCGCAGAGCGGGAGCAGGCTGCCAGGGCAGAAGTCGAGGATGTGGCCGCCCTCATAGCCGCAAGGTTCCGGCGGGAGCCGGGAGGTCCTTAGCACTTGTTTCTTTCTTCTTATCGAGTCTGTAGTCCAGCTCATGGAGCCTCGCTTAAACTGACTCTTTTGGATACTTGTGTCTGTGATGCTTTTTCTCTCCTTCTTGGCTTTGCCTGGCTGATCCCTCAGCTCCGCAAGGTACTCAGAGGCCATTTCCAATCTCGGAGCTTTGCACAGACACCCTCCCCAGGTCCTAACCGTGTTAGGGGCCCCCGGAGGTCTCCGGATCTCGCCCTGTGAGGAGCTCCAAATCTGCCTGCCACGTGGCGGGTCCGGAGCCCCTCCTCAAGAGGCGGGAGCTCCGGCCATGTTGGACACGTAGGGCTTTCGGAGCCCTCCCACCGAGGGGGAGGTCCGGTTTCCGCCTGCCACGTGGCGAGCCCGGAGCCCTCCTCAAGGGAGGAGAGAGTTCCGGGCCCGCTGGACACGTGGGGCCCCCGGGTCCCGCCCCTGCTGAAGGGGCAGGTCCTGGTCCATCCAGTCCTAGGTCGGAGTAGCTGGTAGCTCCTTTCCCCCTGCTTCATGCAGCCCCTGTTGCCGTAACCTGGAGGTCCTGCACACAGGCAGAGGAAACGTAATTCTCCTCGGGGGGGTCCTCCCCTCCCGTCTCCTAGTCTTATCCGTCTTACGATCCTGATTCGCTATACAGGGCTTGGGCAATTCTGTGCGCGAGGCGCCAGAGCTCCGGCTCCCTCCGAGGTCCGGGTACGGCCGTCCGATCCCTAGTACCGGGCCATGCGCTGGGGAAGCAGAGTGCACGCGCTTTGGGTTCATGACCAGGCAAAGCGGACGTACTCCCCTGGACCTCCGGGGGGCAGGATGCGCATGCTTTGGGCTCTGGGCCGGCTAAGCTGGATACGCACCCTGGACCCCCCATGCACAACGCAGGCCTTTCCTGGAGGTAACCAACTGGCACCGCAACACCTGACTGGGGGAGGCCCGAGAGACTCACTCGGCCATCAGCAGGTGCCTCAAGCGCAGCCTCCTTCGGTAGGATAGCGAATGCCAACTATGGATGAGCGCAGGAGAGGGGGAGCTAGATGTACGATGAACATACAGAGATAGTGCGATCATAAAAATTAATGCATAATTTAAATGAGCGCATGAGAGAGAGCTAAGTAGAACAGGTCTCTGTATTCGTACCCATAGGTGGAATTCTGGCTGTACAGGGAGGCAATGTTCCGCCTTGTCTTCAAGGGAAGCAAGACTCTACGCGCTTAGGGTCGGAACCAGGCTAAACTGGACGTAGTCCTGTACCGTCCCTTGAGACTTAGCTGCCCCAAGCGCTGTTCCTAAATTCTATGGGATCTATTACAGAAAGGAATAACCCTGTTCTACTGATGCTCAGGAAGTAGGACATACAGTGTTGCTCCATGGCAAGGATTTTTGGGAACGGATCCCACTCTCTGTTGGAAGGCATGTGTACTTGGGGCGGCAGCTTTCATGATTCGGAAGGGACCTTCCCTGCTGGGGGAGAGCTTATGGATCCTTCTTGGAATAGAGCGTGCCGCTTCACCAAGTTGCCTTCCTGCAGGCCCCCGACGCGTTTGGTTCTTTGGCGGTAGTGCTTAGAGTGGTAGTGCTTAGAGCATTAGCCGAGACCGTGCGTTGCGGGGTGTTCCCTGCAGCCGAGTCTTGTTGATGAGGTTGTTATCTTCGCGCTGGATCAGGTCCTGCGCGGCTTCTCCTGGGGGCCCCCGGGGAGTTCTCCCCTTCTGGCTAAGGCCTTCAAGGGGTAGGTAGGCCCGGGCTCGTCTTGGATGACCTAAGGCGTCTTCCCCTTCTGGCAAGGCCTTCAAGGGGTCGACAGACCTTAGGCGGCCCCCGAGAGGTATGTTCGAGGCACGGAGGCGCGCCGCAGTTGGCTAACGCCCTGGCCTGTCACCGTCGGAACTGGAGTCCTCACCGTCATGCACTGTCTTTATGACACGCTGAGGCTCCTGGAACCCCACCTGGTGGGCAGCAGTAACTGGGGCATCGACCTTCTGTTTGCCATCCCTCTGAGGGTAGGGCGGCGCTTCAGCCCTCTGCTGTCTTCCTTTGCGGAAGCGCTCTGCGAGCCTCTTGATATCCCAGCACTCGGCAGCGGTATGGTTGCAGGTGCCATGCACGGGGCATAGCCCGCCTTGGTCACTGTCTGGGGCCGGTGATTGCCGCTGCCTTTTGTCGGGGCGTGGCCCCCGAGCTCCACTGGTCATCGCAGCTGCGGCGACGGGGGCCGTGAATGGTGACTTCATCTTTCCACTCCCCCGGTTCTTGGTCTTCTTGCCACCCCCATAGGCAGCAGCATCGGACCCGGGCTGTCCTCCTGACTCAGAGGTCGGCAGAGCGTGCCAGTTCCGCCCTTCAGTCGCTCTGGCGCACTTGTCCGCCAGGCTGAAGAGCTCCGAGACGTCGTGGACCTCTCTGGTCGTGAGCTTCTCAAGCATTTTCTCATCCCGGACACCCTGCCGGAACGACACCACCACAGAGGCACTTTGGATATGCGGGATGGTGTTGCGTACCTGAGAGAACCGCTGGATGAAAGAGCGCAGCGACTCCCCAGGTTGTTGCTTGACGGCGTGGAGGTCAAGTTCCGTGCCGGGGCGGGTGTAGTAGCTGCCGAAGTTGGCGACGAACTGCCGGCAGAGCTCACCCCAGGAGGTTATGGACCCCTGAGTTAGATTCATGAGCCAAGACCGAGCTGGGCCGGTCAAGGCGACGGGGAAGTAGTTGGCCATGACAGCCTCGTCCCCTCCTGCAGCAAGTACGGCGGTGGAGTAGATCTGGAGGAACTCCGCTGGGTTGACGCTGCCATCGTACTTCTCGGGCAGGTGCGGGCGAAACTTGCGTGGCCACCTTGCGAAGCGAAGGTGGGGTGCAAGGGCCGCACATCCTGCACCTGCTGCTGCAGGTACTGGTGCTGCGAACGCTTGGTTCGCACTTGGCACCGCGTATCCCGGCATGGGCAAGGCTGCACCATAGACCGGGGCCGCTGCTTGCGGCGCATATAGTTGTGGCATATGCTGCGCAGCATATGCCTGAGGCAGGGATCGCGTGGCGATGGTCTGCTCTTCAGGCTGGGTCGAGGCCGACGTCATGCTGTCGTCAGCCTCTTGGTGGCGACGCCTTTCTCGGCGCCGCTCGAGGTATACCCGGGCATCTTGACCCAGGTGACACCGTTCCAGCTCTGTCCTCAGATCTGTTGACTGGGGGCTGGTAGAGCTGTAGTCTGCCGTCTGCTCACCATTCAATGGTGCGCGCATCAGCGATGCGACCGATTGGCCAGAGCGTCGTCCCCGCCGAGGTCGAGGGCTAGCGGCGGCGATGACGAGACGGTCTACCTCTCGGATCCACTGCCAGGTCGCTGCCTGAGGCGCGTCCCCAGCGGGCGGATTGTACGGTAGCGCTCTCGCCGCAGCTAACGCACCCCCACTGGGCACGCCGAGCGCTACTGGAGACTTGAAGCTGGTTGGAGCCTGCATTGCCGGGGTCGGCGCTGCCAGAGCCGGTTGCTGGCTCCCAGCTCGTACCGACACACTCCGTCCCGAGTGTGTCGACATGTACTCCCCCTTGGTCGCGGTCTGCCGCAGAGGCGAGGGGGGAGAGTTCGCCACTGAAGGAAGCTTGGTCATCTTCGTCGGCGGAAACTCGTCGCGCTAGGGGAAAAGCCCCCTACCTGGTGCGCCAAATGTCGAAGTGTTCGGTCAACACTTCCCCCGGGCCTGCACTGGGCAGCCCGCGGAGGTTCTTTTTTCGGAGGGGCTAGTCCCTAGCGGAGAGCTTGCGCAAATGGAACGAGTTAGTAAGAGCTTGACACGGCAAGTTTTACGTGGTTCAGGCCGCCGGAGCGTAAAACCCTACGTCCACGGCGAGCTATGGAGCTCGTTGTATTGCTTGCTGCTCAGGACCGGAGGCCTGAGCTCGGAGGTGAGTTACAGCTTGAGAGTGTATGGCTAGCGTATGAGTTGCAAAGTGCGAACCCTTGCTATCAACGCCTACCCGAGCCTTTTATAGTCCAAGACTCGGGCGGCTTACAAGGGGAGCCGGGACCCGACAGGTGGTCCCGGGAAGATTGTCTATTATCTACCCGATCTGCAGTTATGCCGGTAGTTGCCTCTGGTCAAAGGCTTCTGAGTCTTCATCTTGCCACCCTGCCCATGCCGCATGCCAGTCGTAGCGGTTGATGACGGCGCAGGCGGCATGGGTTGTCTTGTCGCGGTGTTTATTGGCTGACAGGTTCTGACACCGCGCGCCAGTCTATGATGCGACTGGGCGCAACGGCACCTGACAGAAGCGTGCTCCGTGTTTCCGCGTCTTGGGAAGATGCGGGCCTTGAATACCTTGTACGGGCAAGGTATGGGGCGTATTTACGCCCACTGCCTATCGCTCGGGGCAGGAAGCGTCGCTCTGCTGCCACGTGGCGGGCCCGGAGCCCTTCTCAGAGAAGAGAAGGGTCAGTCCCGCAGGGCACGTGGCGCCTTCGGACCTCTCTCCCGCGGAGGGGGAGGTCCGGCTTCTGCTGGCCATGTGGCGGGCCTGGAGCTCTCCTCTGAGGAGAGGGAGGTCCGGCCCCGCTGGACACGCGGCGCCTTCGGACCTCTCTCCCGCGGAGGGGGAGGTCCGGCTTCTGTATGCCACGTGGTGGGCCCGGAGCTCTCCTCTGAGGAGAGGGAGGTCCGGCCCCGCCGGACGCGTGGCGCCTTCGGAGCTCTCCCTGCGGAGAAGGGCGAGTTCCTTAGGCATTTTACCCTGTGCGCGGGGGTACCCCATATCTCAGGTACCAACAGAAGGCTTTCCCCTCTAATCACTCTTTGATGGGGGTTACTTGCTCTTCACAATGTTTCCTAAGATATCCACAATGAAAACTGTGGTGTTGTGAGGTGAAGAAAATTTTTTGCAAGTCTCTTTTCTTGGGCTTTTACAACCTCGCGCCAGTCTGTGATGCGACTGGGCGCAACGACACATGACAAAGGCGTGCTCCGCGTCATGGGAAGGCGTGGGCCTTGAATACCTTGTACGGGCAAGGTATGGTGCGTCTTTACGCCCGCTGCCTACCGCTCGGGGGCAGGCAGCGCTGTTCTGCTGGACACGTGGCGGGCCCGGAGCTCTCCTCTGAGGAGAGGGAGGTCCGGCCCTGCAGGACACGTGGAGCCTTCGGACCTCTCCCCGTGGAGGGGGGATGTCCGGCTTCTGTCGGCCACGTGGCGGGCCCGGAGCTCTCCTCTGAGGAGGGGGAGGTCCGGCCCCGCGAGACACGCGGCGCCTTCAGAGCCTTCCCCACGGGGGGGGGGGGGGGGGGAGGGGGGTCTGGCTGCTGTTGGCCACGTGGCTGGCCCGGAGCTTTCCTCTGAGGAGAGGGAGGTCCGGCCCCGCTTGACATGTGGCGCCTTCGGAGCTCTCTCTGCCGAGAAGGGCGAGATCCTTAGGCATTTTGCCCTGTGCACGGGGGTACCCCATATCGCGGGTACCGATAGTGGCCCCCGGGCCCATCTCGGGGGAGATAGCGAGCCCGAGGTGGGGCCTCCCTCTCTTCTGTTCCGCGCACTTTCTCTAAGTCCTGCATTGACCGCTGCCGGAGCACGAACAGTCGCGGCATCGTGGGAGCGTGCGCCCACTTGATGGTTGCTTTTACTGCAGCGGTTCCCAAGGCTGCCACTTCTGCACGTTGCAGCGCTTTCTTCGGGAACCGCCGAAGTGCCTTGCCGGCTCGTCTTCTTGGGAGACTGACTCCTTGACCCACCGCTTCAGCTGGGTGGCTTGGGCCCACCTGTCATTGGCGCTCGGTCTTGGAGCCGATGCGGTTGCGGATGCGGTGTATTCGAAGGTTTTCGAATCATTTCGAATCGTTCCTGGAAAGTTTTAAAAGGGGATCTTACCCGCATCACGGCTTCCCTTCGCACTTCCTAGCGCTCGCTCTTTCCTTGAACTCTTGCGCCCTTGTCTTCCTGTCCATGAGCTCTCCCCCGCCATGGCTTCCAACTTGCTCCCAACGCGTCTCGTTCGTTCCGCCGAGCTCGGGCCAGTGTGCAGGCTGCTGAGCTGGCACACGGAGGAACAGAAATGCCGGCTCCGCCGGGGATCTCTCCCCCCTGCTCCTGGAAAAGGGGGAGATGGTCTTCTTTACTGCCTATGCCCTGGCGGGGTTCATCCCGCCAATTTCCTCCTTCTTTGTCACATTGCTGGAGACGTATGGTCTCCAGCTCCACCACCTCTCTCCCAACTCCTTCGCAATGGCCGATGTCTTCGTCCACTTCTGTGAGATGTTTGTGGGGGTGCACGCTTCGGTGACGCTCTTTCGCTGCTTCTTCGTGTTGCGGATGACCGGGCGCGGCTCGAAGACCCAGACGGGGGCGTACTATTTCCAGCATCGCTGCAAGGACCCAAAGGTCTCTGGGTACCTTCTGCCTTTCAGTGCGTCGAGGTGGGAAAACTGGAGGGAGAGCTGGGTGGTCGTGCAGACCGACGAGCACGATCGCCTACAGCTCCCGACCGCTGGCCCAACCACCGAGCGTCGCTTCTGGGAGGAGGTCCCAGAGTTGGAGCAGGAGTACGCACCAGTCTTGGAGCGGATCCGGTTCTTGGCCAATGAGGGGCTAACGTCCCTGATGGTTCTGATGGACTTCATGTCGCGCCGTATTGCGTCCTTGCAGCAGCGCAGTCGCCCAGCGTGGTACTACACTGGCGATCAGGACTGTACCAGGTTGGAGAGGGGTACCGGCTCTGATCCTTCCGACGAGGAGCTGTACGAGATGGTGGGCAAGGTGAGCGGCGACTTCATTCCCAGTGGCGACCCCGCCCTTCCGTCCTCTGCCACTCCCCTCTTCTTAGATCCGCAGAGGAGGTCAGAGCTACTGCGGAAGATGCCGAACCTCAATGACATCGGGATCGCCGTCCGGCAGGTTGGGGATGCCTTCCGGGGCATCTCGATCCCGGGAACCGAGCGCTCCGGATCGGGGCACGAGGCGTCTGTCGCTGCCCAACCCGTCCCAAGAGCCGGCGGAACTCAAGCCGCCGACAAGGGGAAGAGGAAGGAGCCGGCCCCCGGGCATCCAGAGAAGAAACGCGCCCGGTCTCCTCCGAGGGCGCCGCCTGCGCCGAGTCAGGGTGCCGGAGCACCCTTGCACCCATCTCCCGGGGGCTCTGGTCCATCGAGTGGCGACCCGAAGAGGCCCGGGTGTCCCAGCCCAGCGGGTCTCTTCCCGGACAGCGGCAGTCCGAAGAACCCCAAGCGCCTCGTCATCCTTCCTCAGGCGGAGGGGCTTCTAGGACGGACGCTGGTGGGGCGACGCTGGGGAGTGTGCCGGGGGTCCAGACGCCACAGCCCACGACCGTTCCAGCCGCAGGTCCTGGCGGTTCAACTACGGCCCAGAGGCCGAGGCTACAAGCCGGTTGGAGCGCTCATGTCGCCCAGTAAGTGTTGCTCCTTCTGGCTTGTAGGAGCAGCGTTCTCGTCCCCTCTCTTAGCCTGAGAGCTTTCTTTTCTTGCCGGGACCAATCGGCTACCGGGGGCGGGCCTCTTACCTGGCCATCTCCAATTGGCGGAGGCTCCACGCCACAACATCTGGGAACCGCGGTGGTTCCCATGGCCCCCAAGTCGGCGGGGGCTTCCTCTGTGCCAGCGAGTTCACCCTCCGCGGTGGCCGCAGCCGCACCTGTCCGCCCTCCTTCACCAGCCCAGAAGTCCGGTCCTGAGACTGGAAGGGCCGCTGTAGGTGCACCTGCTGGCCCCCTGGCTCCCTCAGGACAGCGTCTCGCTCCGGATTCTGAGGCACCAGCACCTCCGCCGGTCTTAGACGCGACAGGGGGGGTCAGGGGCGCGACTCCTGTCCCCTCTGTCCCGGCGCCCATGTGGGATGCCCTGGGGCATGTCCAGACCAGCGCCCGACAGTTCCAGGCCGCCTTCGAGCGGGAGCGGGGGACGCTGGCCGGAGAGAGGGAACGCCTTCTTAGCTGGGAGCACCTCCTGCAGCAGCGGACCCAGGAGGCTAGGGCGGAGCTTGACTCGAGGCAGTCAAGACTTGAGGCCATGAGTGCTCTGCTTGACACTCAGAAGAAAGCCATCAGCCGCCTGTAGAAAGAGACCCGGCGGCTTCACGCTTCCTACCGCGAGGCCCTGGCCCATGTTGAAGCCAAGGCCGAGGCGCGCTCTGCCGCCGCGGAGCTACCTGCGGCTGCAGGTAGCTCGTCGAGAGTGCGCCGTCGCCGATCGGGAACGTTCTGCAGTGGCCGAGGAGGAGAAGATCGCCGCATGGCTGAAGGCCAAAGAGGGCGAGCTGAGGGCTCGTGTGACACCCTCATCTCGGGTATCAGCATTTGTTCATGTTCTATGAAGAAGAAAAACATTTTAAGAAAAGAAGGAACAGAGACAAGTATCAAAAGGATAGCCAATAAAGCTCTCCGAGAGCGCCGAAGGCAACTTCCATGACCAGCAGACCACGTGGCGTGTTCGGAGCTCATCCCCGAGAAATTTGGGAGAGGTCCGCCGTTAAACTAGCTACATGGCAGGCTCGGGGGTCACCTCCGCATACGGAAAGAGGTCCGACCCTGTGGGACACGTGCTGCCCGCGGAGCTAGCCTCTGCGGAAGAAGCAAAGGCATTTTTCATAGGACACATGTCATCCCCGGAGCTAGTCCTCGCGGAAATAAGAGGACCAGTCGCGCGGGATACGTGTCAATCTCGGAGCTCATCTCAGAGAAGTCCGGATCTATCGAACAAGTGTCACCACCGGAGCTTATCACCGGAAGGTCCGTCACAAAACACGTGGCGTGCGCGGAGCTCGTCTCCGAAGAAGAGGGAGGTCTCGCTCGTGACGCGCGGCACAACCGGAGCTCGTCTCTACGGGAGAAGAGATACCAGGCTCGGAAGGACACGTGGAGCTTCTGGAGCTCATCACCGCGGAGGTAACGAGTCTGGAGCGGTTTTTACGCGTGAAGGTACCGGTACGCAACGGAAACCGATCTAAACTCCACAATGTTACCGAAGATAAGACGTCAGGATCCAACAAAGATCTGAATAAGACTCTTATTCGGGATCCAATCAGATTAGGACTCTTCTCTTCCTGATTATAAATAGAACCCGAAACCTCTGGCCGAAACTACGAACTTCTCTTTCAACTCCTGAGCCGATGACTTAGCACCCTAGCCCTAACTCGCCGAGCAAAACATCGCCGAAGCACAACAAGGGAGATCATCGGAGAAGAACCGAGTGGTCTGAGGAGGACCTCGAAGTCAAGAAAAGCGTGAGGTAGGACTTCAATACCACCTTACGACATCATGGTGTTCATCTCTTGCATGTGTTCTTCAATTCCTTTCGAACAGAAGCTTTCTCGTGGGCAGATCACTCGATGATCAGTTTGATCTAAAGACAAGATCATCGCCACGACCACCTTTGATCCGAACACCTCTGTCCATGCAAGCCATGCAAGGGCACACCAATCTAATAAAAATCGTAGGATAGCATGCATGTGCATCATCGTATCTAGTTTAGGGTTTGTGCATGATATTGATTGCTGTGAATCCTGTATGCACGTGAATCCTACATAGCAGGACAAGCTCAGGAAGCTGTCTACGACGAGCTGCAGCAACAGGGTTTTGAGAATCGAGAACAACCGGAACCGCAAGAACAAGGCAAGTGCTCCTTGACCATGTTGATCCTATGCTTTGGGTAAAACTATTTTGTTTCGCGAAAAGGTGTGTGTGCTGAGTCAAACATGATGGGAAACCTTTATGTAGGAGTTTACTAGTTTTGGTTAAACCACCCTTGTCGCCTGGGAAGTTTATGAGTCGGGTATGGTTTTTTAGTTTTATGCTTCGCTGAGTCTATGGGATTGGGAAGCGAGATAGATGTGTCTAGCTAACTGCACTCGTAATGATAATGAGAAACTGATGATGTTAATGAACATGGATCGGAGGGAGATCTAGGCAAGCCTGGGTTTGTGTATGAGGTAGCATGAGATGGTGGTTTTACTTGCCGTAGATCTAAGGACCGGTTCATGCATGCACATGCCAGGATAACAGTGCCACCACAAGGCCAAATATGGGTGCGGCTTAGCTGAGTAATTAGGTAAGTTGCTAGAGTGTTATGGACTGTGGAAGGCACGGGGAATGGGAGTCGGGTGAGGACTGCCCTGGGAACTGCATGGCACAAGAGGGGGCCCGGGGGTGGGAGAATTGGAGATTCTAGCCTGCCGGTGAAACCTTAGTGAGTCCATACATCTAGTAACCCCTTTGTGAAAGCTATTTTGTGATCTCTTGACCATACACCGACGGTTGTGTACTGGTAAAATGGAGGTTCTGCAGTCACCGACGGGTGACGAAATCACAAACTTGTGGGTAAAGAGGTGCAAACTCTGCAGAGTTATAAAAACTATCATGATAGCCGAGCTTACGGTCACGAGCACCTGGCTAAACTGCCATGATTAGATGGGATGGTTACTGGGATGGTTATTGGAATGGTTATTGGGAAGGTTCTTGGTTATGGTTATTGATTATGGTTTGTTTTGGGACTGTGGAGTCTGGGAGATGGGATGGTTGCATGACTGATGGGTCATGACATGAGATTTGTCTCGGTGCGAGACGAGGCTGTTTTATGAGGTGAGATGGTAGCGAATACAAGAAGGTATTCGTGAGTATGAATAAAAGATTGGTTAATGTTCGGATGGAACACAGGAAGTAATGGAGGTATGTTGGTAATTTAATACATGTTGGGATTATATTTAAACTTAAGTTGTCGTTTTATCATGTTTTTTTACAGAAACTGCTTTCCTGCAAATAAACCTTTTATGCCTTCCTTGTTTATGAGCTGCATATCATGTGTTTTTCTGCACTTGCTGAGTACATCATTGTACTCAAACTTGGATTATTATTCCTTCATCAACAGCAAGAGAAGACTACTATGAAGACCAAGTAGAGCATTATGGCGTGTGATCTGTTCTCAACCTTGCCTGTGGAGGGAGTAGAGATGGAGCCACTTCTGCTTAGTTTTTTCCGCATTTAAATAAGGACTTCCGCTGCATAGAATTATGATTTCCGCTGTAAGCATGAGTCCAAGACTCATGAGGTGTTGTAATAAACTCTGTTATTCGTGGTAATATATAATCTGAATTCAGTTTGTGGAACGTATGTGTATGTGTGATGAACATCCTGGGCACACATATGCATCAGTTCTCGGTTCCGTGGCTTTCCACAGAATTGAGGGTGTCACAGCTCGGACCGAGGAGCTGGAGCTCCATGAGTCGGCTGCTGCTGCGAGGGAGGAGCAATTCTCCCAGGAGCGCCAGGCGGCGTTGGATCGCATGCTGGCGGCTCGCCAACAGGTAGAGAAGCTCCAGTCTTCACGGTCTACCGAGGCCCAGGCGGTCTGGGGCTTTATTGCCGAGGCGGGGTCCGCATTGGCTCCTCTTGGTTTCAGCCCGGTGCGGATGGAGGCTCCGGCGCAGGAGATGTCCGAGGCAATCCCGGCACTTGAGTCCATCGGCGGCAAGCTGGGCCGGCTCGAAGCGGTGATCGCCGACGAGCTTGAGGTGGAAGGACGGGGCCTGGTGAAGGAGGTCGCTACGCACGTACTGTCGTGCTTCCGGAGCCAAGACCCTTCCTTCTCTCTGGAGCCAGTCCGTCTAGGACCCGTTGGCGAGCGGGAGGAAGCTGCCAGGGCCGAGGTCAAGGATGTGGCCGCCCGTGTGGCCTCTAGATTCCAACGGTTGTCCGGGGACTCTTAGACATCTGCCCCCGTGGCCACAAGGCCCTGTACCTCCTTTTTTATTTTTTTTAGTCTGTAGCCCAGCTCATGGAGCCTTGTATGAACAGACTCTTGTTTTCTTCTGTGTGTGCGTGCTTTAGTCTTCTTCCTGGTTTTAGCTGGCCGAGTCCTTAGCTCCGCAAGGTACTCAGAGGCCTTGACCAATCTCGAAGCTCTCCACAGACACCTTCCCTGGGTCCTTACTGTATTAAGGGCCCCGGAGGTCTCCAGGACCCGCCCCATGAGAATGGGGGGGGGTCCGGGCCTGCTAGCCACGTGGCGGGCCCGGAGCTCTCCTCTGAGAAGAGGGAGGTCCGGCCTCGCGTGACACGTGGAGCCTTTAGACCTCTACCCGCGGAGGGGGGAGGTCCGGCTTCTGTAGGCCACGTGGCGGGCCCGGACCTCCCCCCGAGGAGAGGGAGGTCCGGCCCCGCTGGACACGTGGGACCTTCGGGTCTCGCCCCTGCGGAGGTGGCGAGGTCTGGGTTCTTTGGTCTTACCTTGGAGTTTCGGTCTTGCGCGATCCCGTAGCGGCCCCCTGGTAGGTGCGTTCCATTGGTTGGATGTACCTACCATACTCCTGCGGTGAGCTGAGGCCGAGAGGTCCTGCACACAAGTAAGGGAAACGTAATTCTTCTTGGGGGCTCCCCCTCTTCTATCTCATAGTCTTATTTGGCTTACGGTCCCCATCCACTTATACGGTGCTTGGGGACTACCGTGCGCGAAGTGCCGGGAGCTCGGGGCCCCCCTGGCTATCGGTAGGTACCTCCAACGCAACCGCCTTTGGTAGGGCAGCAAATGCCGACTAGAGGTGAGAATGAGAAGAGGGAGCTGAGCGCATGGTGAGCATGCACCAGAAGTGCAGTCATAAAAATTTAATACGTAATTTAAATGAGCACCAAGGAAGAGCAAAGTAGGACAGGTTTCTTTTCATATAAATTTCCATAGGAGGAAGGCAGGCTAAACATGGAGGCCACGACCCGCCCCATTATGAAGGGAAGCAAGACTCTACGCGCTTGGGGTCAGAACAAGGCGAAGCTGAACATAGTCCTGGACCGTCCCCTGAGGCTTAGCTGCTCCGAGCACTGTTCCTGGACTCTATGGAATCTATTACAAAAAGAAGAGTCTGTCCTATTGTTGCTCTAGGGGTAGAACTTACGGAGGTGTTCTATGTTCCAAGGGTTCGGGAGCGGGTCCCCATCCTCGGTGGAAAGGCGTACGCACCCGGGACGGCACACTTTTGCGACTCGGAAGGGACCTTCCCAACTAGGGGAGAGTTTGTGGGTCCCTTCACGAGAAAGTATGCGCCGCAGCACCAGCTCGCCTTCCTGCAGCTCCCGGGCACGTACAGACCTCTGGTGGTAGCGGCGGAGCGCTTGTCTGTACCACGCGTTACGGAGTGCTGCATGCAATCGGACCTCGTCGACGAGGTTGATTTCTCCACGCCGGAGGTTGTCCTGCGCGGCTTCGTCGTAAGCTCGGACACGGTGAGACTTCATGGTGACCTCTGTGGGAAGCACAGCTTCGGCCCCATACACCATGAAGAAGGGTGTCTCTCCGGTGGCCCGGCTCTGGGATGTCCGGTTAGCCCATAGTGTGCTCGGAAGCTCATCCACCCAATTGGCACCATGTTTCTTCAGGCTGGCATATGTGCGAGTCTTGAGGCCCCTAAGAATCTCGGCGTTGGCCCTCTCAACTTGCCCATTGCTCTTTGGGTGAGCAACATAGGCATAGCACACCTGGATGCCGAGGTCTTCGCAGTAGTCTTGGAACGCTGCGCTGGTGAATTGGGTCCCATTGTCGGTGATGATCCTGTTTGGGACCCCGAACCGGCAGACAATCGACTTGATGAACTTTACTGTGGATTGCTTGTTGATGGTGGCAACTGGTGTGGCTTCCGGCCACTTGGTGAACTTGTCGATGGCGACATAGAGGTACCGGAATCCCCCGACGGCTCTAGGGAATGGTCCCAGGATGTCCAGCCCCCATACGGCAAACAGCCATGAGGGCGGGATCATCTGTACCGCCTGAGCCGGTGTATGGATCTGCTTGGCGTGGAACTGGCACGCCTTGCAGCTCTCGACCAGCTTGACGGCATCCTGGAATGCTGTCGGCCAGTAGAAGCCATGCCGGAAGGCTTTACCGACAAGCGTACGTGAGGAAGAGTGACTCCCACATTCGCCTCCATGGATCTCAGCGAGCAAGTCGCAGCCTTCCCCCCTGGGTTATGCACCTCAATAGGACGTGGTTGGTGCCACGTCGGTAGAGATCCCCTTCTACCAACGCGTATCTCTTAGCCATGCGCACGATCCGTTCAGCGGATACACATTCATCAGGGAGGATGTTGTCTTTCAAGTAGTCCCGGATCTCTGTGATCCATGCATCGGGTCTGACTTGAGCGTCTGGATCTTGAGCGCTGGGTTGCACGGAGTCCCCAGTGACGCTTACGATCCTTGGCGGTGTCCATGGCTGCAGGGCCGCCGGGACCGCCAGCTTCGAGATGCTGGTCCAGCCCCCTTCGCCCGGATCGGCGGGCCGGGCTGTGGGCCGCAGCAACGTCCTCTCGAAGACTCCTTCGGGCACAGGGGCTCCGGTGGAGGCCTTCGTTGAGAGGTCGTCAGCTGCGGCATTGCCAGCACGCGGTACGTGGCGCAGGTCCAAGGCGAGGAAGTCTTTCTCCAACATCTGCACATGGAGCAGATAAGCAGCTAGCTGTGGGTCATTTCAGGAGCATTCACCCTTACTTGCTTGATAACTAGCTGGGAGTCGCCCTGTGCCAACAACTGGCGAGCGCCCAGAGACAGGGCTGTCTTTAGGCCAAAGATGAGTGCTTCATACTCTGCCATGTTGTTGGTTGCCTTGAAATTGAGACGCACCATATACCCAAATTGCTCCCCCGATGGCATGAGAAGCAGTACGCCGGCACCGGCCCCCTGCTTTCGCGAGGAGCCATCAAAGAAGAGCGTCCAGTAAGGCCCGGTGAAGGCCGGAGCTCGGCGCTCTGGTTCACCGTCTTCATGGCCCCCTGGGTCAGCCTTCGTTGGCGTCCACTCAGCCACAAAGTCAGCCAATGCTTGGCTCTTGACTGCGTGACGAGGAAGGACGTCCAGCTCAAACTCCGCCAGCTCCGCTGCCCATTTAGCGACCTTGCCAGTCGCGTGGGGGCTGTGGAGGACAGCCTTCAGCGGATAGGAGGTGACCACCGAGACCCGGTGGGCTTGGAAGTAGTCGCGGAGCTTCCTGGACGCCACGAGCACTGCATACAGCAGCTTATGGACCTCCAGGTACCTTGTCTTGGCGTCATGGAGGACCTCGCTGATGTGGTAGACAGGCCTCTGGATGGTCCGGACCCTCCCTCCCAGGTCAGAGATATCTTCATCCATGGGCTTAGGCCTACGGGAGGTGCGTGGGCCCAGGGAGGCTGCCGGGAGCTGATACTCGAAGGCTCCCAAGCCATCTTGGACCTCCGGGAGGTCCCGCTGATTTCCCGGGAGCTCCGGGAGGTCCCGTTGGACATCCGGGAGGTTCCGTTGGACCTCCGGGGGTCCCGTTGCACCTCCGGGAGGTCCTGCTGGTCCTCCGGGAGGTTGTTATAGGGTCCGGGGGTCCGTTTTGGACCTCCGGGGGGTTGTCTCGGAGACCCGGGGGGGGGGTCGTCTTGGACCTCCGGGGTTTCCTGGCGCCTGTCTCCCGCTACCGGAGCAGGCTGTGGCGATGAGAGGTCCGGCCACTCTGCAACGAGGACCATACTCACCACTTCATCCGTCGCCGCGATGTAGAGCAACAGATGCTCTTCGGGCTCGGGGGCTACCATTATGGGTAGGGTCGTCAGAAGTTGCTTCAGCTCCTGGAAAGCTTCTTCTCCTTCGTCGGTCCAAGCAAATGGGCCGGATTTGCGCAGGAGCTTTAAGAAGGGGAGCGCTCGCTCTGCTAACCTTGGTATAAACCGACTCAGCGCGGCTAGGCATCCCGTGAGTTTCTGGACTTCTTTGATGCGGGCGGGGGGCCGCATCAAGTCGATGGCTTTGATCCTCTCTGGGTTAGCCTCAATTCCTCGGTGTGAGACCAGGAATCCTAAGAGTTTTCCAGAGGATACGCCGAACACACACTTGTCGGGATTCAGCTTGGTACGCGTAGAGCGCAGTTTGTCGAAGACTAAGGCCAGGTCATCTAGTAGGGATGAACTCTGCCTGACCTTAACAACGATGTCATCAACATACACCTCAACTAAGTCTCTTATCAACTCCCCGAAGGTTTTGTGCATTGCACGTACAAAGGTAGGGAGAGCGTTCTTTTGGCCATAAGGCATAGAGACATAACAGTACAGACCATCTACTTTGATGAAGGAGGTGTGCTCTTCATCTGTAGACATAGGGATCTGATGGAAACCGAAGTAGGTGTCTAGGAAGCACAGCATATCGCAGCCTGATGTCAAGTCTACTATTTGATCTATTCTAGGTAGAGGGAATGGATCTTTGGGACATGCATTATTGAGACTGGTGTAGTCGATGCACATCCGGGGCTTCCCGCTGGCCTTCGGGACAACAACAGGGTTCGCCAACCACCGGGGGTGGTGGACTTCCCGTATGAAGCCAGCGTCCAGCAGCTTCTTGATTTCTTCGCGGATGAAGTTTTGCCGCTCGATGGACTGCGTGCGGGGCTTCTGTTGGACTGGCCGGGCGTCAGGGAAGACCTTTAGGTGGTGCTCGATCACCTCCCTAGGGATCCCCGGCATCTGCGACGGCTGCCATGCAAACACGTCGATGTTGTGCCGGAGGAAGGTGACGAGCGCGACTTCCTATTTGCTATCCAGGCCCCCGGCTACCCGGGTGGTCTGGGTGGCATCGGCACCGATTTGGACGAGCTTCAAGGGGACGTCGCCCTCATCGAGGGGTTGCACACGAGGTGCTGCGTTAGAGGCACGGTGGCGTGCACTCGGGTGTAGCCGGTTTGGTTCTGCACTGCCAGGGGTTGGTGCTCTAGCTGTTGTAAGCGCTTGGAGCTTTTCCAAGGCTGACACTGCGGCAGTGCGGTCTCCACGAATCCTGAGGACGCCTGTTGGTGTAGGCATCTTCAAGACAAGGTAGCCGTAGTGGGCTACTGCCATGAATCGGTACAGGGCTGGCCTGCCAATTATGGCGTTGAAGGGGAGGTCGATCTCCGCCACGTCGAACAGAATGTACTCTGTCCGATAGCTGTCCGGTTCCCCAAAGGTCACCGGGAGGCTGATGTCGCCGTAGGGAACGACCTGTCCCGGCCCTACCCCTGAGAACGGGCTCGATGGTGTGAGCTTGGCCATCGGGATCTGCAGCTTCTGGAAAGCTGCGCGACTGATGAGGTTCAGTCCAGCCCCGCCATCCACCAAAACGTGGTACATCCTCACGTTGGCGATGGTGGGGGCCACCAAGAGCGGTAGTTGGCCAGCCCCAGCCATGTTCCTGGGGCAGTCGGTGGCATCGAAGCTGATGGGGGTTCCCATCCACCTGAGGTGCGGTGCGGCACTCGGGAGGGGAGCCACCGACGCTACCGCTCGACGCAGGGTCTTAACCGCGCTTCGGGACGAGGGGTCAGCGGACCCGCCGTAGATGATGTAGAGCATCTTCCGGCGCTCGTCATCACTGGAGCTGGAGCTCTCATGATTGCTCACCGCCTTCACGGCGCGCTGAGGCTCCTGGAACTCCACCTGGTGGTCGACGTTGTCTGGGGCGTCGATCTTCTGCTTGCCCTCCCTTTGACGGTAGGGTGGGGCATCAGTTAGAAGCTGCTTCCCTTTCCGGAAGCGCTCTGCGAGCTTCTGGATCTCCCGGCACTCGGCAGCAGTATGGTAACTGGTGCCGTGCACGGGGCATAGCTCGCCCTGGCCACCGTCTGGAGCCGGTGACTGTCGCGGCCTTTTGTCGGGGCGCGGCCCCCGAGCTCCACTGGGTGCCGCTGCTGTGGAAACGGGGGCCGCGGCCGGCGGTTTCATCTTGCCACCGCCCCTGTTCTTGATCTTCCTGCCGCTTCCATAGGAAGCGGCACCAGATCCTGGCTGCCCTCCTGACTCAGAGGCTGGCAGGGAGTGCCAGTTCCGCCCTTCTGCTGCTCTGGCGCACTTGTCCGCCAGGCTGAAGAGCTCTGAGACGTCGCGGACCTCTCTGGTCGCGAGCTTCTCGAGCACCTTCTTGTCCCGAACGCCACCACCACAGAAGCATTCTGGATGTGTGGGATGGTGTTCCGCACCTGGGAGAACCGCTGGATGAAGGAGCGCAGCGACTCCCCAGGTTGTTGCTGGATGGCGTGGAGGTCGAGCTCCGTGCCAGGCCGGGTGTAGGAACTGCTGAAGTTGGCGGTGAACTGCCGGCAGAGCTCTCCCCAGGAAGTTATGGAACCGTGGGGGGAGGTTCATGAGCCAAGACCGGGCTGGGCTGGTCAAGGCGACGGGGAAGTAGTTGGCCATGACGGCCTCATCCCCTCCTGCGGCAAGTACGGCGGTGGAGTAGATCTGGAGGAACTCCGCCGGGTTGACGCTGCCGTTGTACTTCTCGGGCAGGTGCGGCCGAAACTTACGCGGCCACCTCGCGAAGCGAAGGTGGGGCGCCAGGGCCGCATATCCTGCTCCTGTTGCTGCAGGCGTTGGTGCCGCGTATGCTTGGTTCGCCGCTGGCACAGTGTACCCCGGTATGAGCAAGGCTGCGCCATACACCGGGGACGCCGTTTGCAGGGCATATGGCTGTGGCATATGCTGCGCGACGTATGCCTGGGGCAGAGATCGCGTGGCGAAGGTCTGTGCCTCAGGCTGGGTCGAGGCTGACGTCATGCTGTCGCCAGCCTCTTGGTTGCGACGCCTTTCTCGACGTCGCTCGAGGTACACCCGGGCATCCTGGCCCAAGTGGCACCGTTCCAGCTCTATCCTCAGGTCTGTCGACTGAAGCCTGGTGGAGCTGGAATCGGCCGTCTGCCCGTCAACCGTTGGCGTGCATGTCAGCGACACAGCCAGTTGGCCGGAGCGTCGTCCCCGCCAAAGTCAAGGGTTTGCTGCGGCGACGACGAGACGGTCTACCTCGCGAATCGACTGCTGGGTCGCTGCCTGAGGCGCGTCCCCAGCAGGCGGATTGCGCAGCAGCGCTCTTGCTGCAGCTAGCGCATCCCCGTGGGGAACGCTCAGCGCTGCAGAAGATCTCACGCTAGCTGGAGCCTGCATTGCCGGAGTCGGCATTGCGGGAGTCGGCTGCTGGCTTCCATCTTGCGCCGACACACTCCGTCCTGAGTGCGTCGACACGTACTCCCCGCTGGTCACGGTTCGCCGTGAACGCAGGGGAGGAGAGCTTGCCGCTGAAGGAAGCTTGGTCATCTTCGCCGGCAGAAACTCGTCACGCAAGGGAAAAGCCCCCTACCTGGCGTGCCAAATGTCGAAGTGTGTGATCGACACTTCCCCTGGACCTGCTCTGGGAAGCCCGCGGAGGTTCTTTTTCGGAGGGGCTAGTCGCTTGCGGAGATCTTAAGCATAGGGACGAGTGAGGGAGGAGCTTGACACGGCGAGTTTTACGTGGTTCGGGCCGCCGGAGCGTAAATCCCTACGTCCACGGTGAGCAGAGGTGCTCGCTGTATTGCTTGTTGCTTAGAACCGGAGTCCTGAGCTTGAGGATGAGTTATGCCTAGGGTGTGAGTTGATGGAGTGCGAACCCTTGCTAACGATGCCTACCCGAGCCTTTTATATTCCAAGACTCGGGTAGCTTACAAGGGGGGCCCGGGACCTTACAGGTGGTCCCGGGGAGACTTCCTGCCGACAATCGTATCCGCAGTTATGTCGGTAGTTGTCTCTGTCAAAAGCTTCCGAGTCTTCGTCTTGCCGCCCTACCCATGCCGCATGCTAGTCGTAGTGGTTGATGACGGCTGGGGCGGCAGGGGATGTCTCGTCGCTGTGTTTATTGGCTGGCAGGTTCTGACACCGCACGCCAGTCTGTGATGCGACTGGGCACAACGGCACCTGACAGAGGCGTGCTTCGCATCTCCGCGTCTTGGGAAGGCGCGGGCCTTGAATACCTTGTACGGGCAAGGTATGGTGCGTCTTTACGCCCGCTGCCTACCGCTCGGGGGCAGGCAGCGCTGTTCTGCTGGACACGTGGCGGGCCCGGAGCTCTCCTCTGAGGAGAGGGAGGTCCGGCCCCGCAGGACACGTGGAGCCTTCGGACCTCTCCCCGCGGAGGGGGGAGGTCCGGCTTCTGTCGGCCACGTGGCGGGCCCGGAGCTCTCCTCTGAGGAGGGGGAGGTCCGGCCCCGCGGGACACACGGCTCCTTCAGAGCCTTCCCCACGGGGGGGGGGGAGGTCTGGCTGCTGTTGGCCACGTGGCTGGCCCGGAGATCTCCTCTGAGGAGAGGGAGGTCCGGCCCCGCTGGACACGTGGTGCCTTCGGAGCTCTCCCCGCAGAGAAGGGCGAGATCCTTAGGCATTTTCCCCTGTGCGCGGGGGTACCCCATATCGCGGGTACCGACAACCTCTCTCCCAACTCCTTCGCAATGGCCGCTGTCTTCGTCCACTTCTGTGAGATGTTTGTGGGGGTGCACGCTTCGGTGACGCTCTTTCGCTACTTCTTCGTGTTGCGGACGACCGGGCGTGGCTCGAAGACACAGATGGGAGCGTACTATTTCCAGCATCGCTGCAAGGACCCAAAGGTCTCTAGGTACCTTCTACCTTTCAGTGCGTCGAGGAGGGAAAACTGGAGGGAGAGCTGGGTGGTCGTGCAGACCGACGAGCACGATCGCCTGCAGCTCCCCACCACTGGCCCAACCACCGAACGTCGCTTCTGGGAGGAGGTCCCAGAGTTGGAGCAAGAGTACGCACCGGTCTTGAAGCGGACCCGGTTCTTGGCCAACGAGGGGCTAACGTCCCTGATGGTGCTTATGGATTTCATGTCGCGCCTGTTGGTACCCTCGACATGGGGTACCCCCGTGCACAGGGGAAAATGCCTAAGGATCTCGCCCTTCTCCGCAGGGAAAATGACACGACACCAATTGGTCTTGTCGAGCCAGGATTACGCTGAGGGGTGCTGCGTTGCACAGCACCGGATAACACACGTCAAAGGTACAAAGCGGAAGCGAAATTTTATTAAACAAGTTTATGAACAAGTTTACATCAAAATAAGTTCAGTCTACACTCACGGGCGTAGACTAAGCATCAAGTGCACGTTCAGCCCTTGAACGTGCCCTTGCTAGCACACACGCACACTAACTCTGCGGCGTGCACGACTCCCACTCGACGGGGTTCCCCTCCTGGGGTTCCGTCTCCTCTTCGGGAGTCCCTTCCTCATAGAACCCTGCAAAAGCTTCAAACACAAGCAGTGAGCATGAAGGCTCAGCAAGTCTGACCCGTCTCACCTAAACATGGAACTTCTACATGAGGGTAATGGGTTACATGAGGTAAAAATCATTTGCAAGGACTCGCCTAATTAGTAGAACCTTACTTTCAAGTTTTAGCAGCAGGTTGTGGAGAACGTTACGCTAAGGTACATGAGAGAGCCGCAATCAAATAAGAAACACATTTCTTTCATGTACTTTGCCCAAAGTTGAAATGAACTTTAGTTAGCTCTAAACTACAGCAAGTCATTAGCAATCAAGTCCATCTTTCAATCAGCAACATTTTAACATGTAACTAGCCTGTTCTTTCTACGTCATGGTACAGTGAACAAGTGGTACTCACTGACCACGAGGGACGGCGATTATAATCGATTTACACCTGCAGGGTTACCCGAACAACCCGTCACGTACGCCCGTACTCGATGTTGCCTACAACGACCATCACGGACGCCGTACGCGACTACCTTTCACACGTTAGCCAAATGTTGAACCGGTCCAATCGTCCTGAGCAAGAGGTCTCTGCACGCGCATCTCAGTGCCGCCAGCCGATTTACACCTCGAGCTCTCAACCTACCCTCTGAACGACCAGCTATGCCTCAACACCCAGCTACCCGAGTTACATCAGTTTCCCGGTTCCCATATAGCCGGTAGGTCTTCGGTACTATTCTAGCATGTTCAACAGGCCCGCACACGGCTCGGTCCTCAATCGACACAAGCGGAGCTACAGCACACAGGCCCCAAAGTCCTGCTGCCCTTACCCTCCGCTTGGTTTCATTTTCTTGCCATGTGTTTCATGTGCTATCACAACCCGAGTCGAGTGCCTCTAGCCTATGCTCGCGAGTAGTTCCAACTACTCGACTTGTACCGAATCCTACACTATCTTAGCATTGCAGTAGCTAACGGGGTTTGCAATCCTAAACCCAACCCATGGTATTCTTGGCAAGGCAATTGGGTTTCCAAACAAGACTCTAATGCAAGGAATAAAGCAATCAAGTATGTGCTCAAAACAATAAAAATTTGTAAAAAGGTTAATGCAAACCGGAGCTTGCCTTGCTGCTCTTGGTCGTAGGCTAGCTACTCCTCCGGAGTAACGAAGTCTAGGACTTCGGGTTCCTCCTCGACCTTAGCGACTACATGATATAAGACATACATGTATTAATTTGAATGCATTTATATTAAGTTTGAACTTGTGAAGCCTATAAGTCCCACTAGACAGACTCAATGACTGTGAAACTTTTACTGTGGCTTGGTTACAAACTAAACAGAGACTTGGTCAAGTTTTAGGTGCAGCAAAGCTCAATTGAGCCCTCCACAATTAATTATGTCCTTGACCTTAATTAGAACTCTTAGGGTGCTCTAAGGATCTTCATGAAACAAACTATGACTTTCTGAAAACTAGATTTTCAGAGGGTTCTAATGGAGTTGGTCTCACTTAATTTGGAAGTTCATAACTAAAGATATGAGCTAAACAATTTTAGAGAAAATTCTGAAAATGTTTCTGAACATTTTCTATTTTCTCTGGAACAGTTTCACTAATCACACCATTAGGTGGATCAAATGAGCTCCAATGGGTCTGAAATTTTTATGGTAGTTCAGGGATATTCTGGTGAACATCCCAGCAAAATTTCAGGATTTTCCTCCACAGGATTCTCCAGTTAAAATTCCAAACAGTTTTAATTTTGAGGATTTAATTCTGGAGAATTAAGGAATTTCATGAAGTGAAACTTTATTTTCTGGAAAGTACTCAGAGAGCTGAATCCAGAAAAATTTGGTTCACTCAATTTGGAGCTTTCTAGCCAAAGTTATAAGGATTTGAAGTTTGGAAGAATTCTGAAAATCGGGGAAAAATTTAAACCCTCGCGTGGGCCCAGGGGACACGCGTCGCACGCCGAGGCGACAGCACACCACGGCCCACAAGGATTTTGCGCGCCAGCACACCCGATCCCGGCCGCAGCCGGATCCCGATTCAAAATATCTCCCGCTGACAGCTGGGGTCCACCCCTTTGTCAACCTCCCGACGCCCGCGCTCTGCCGCCGAGGGACCTCACTGGAGAGCTCGCCGCCGGCTTCTGTACAGCTCCAAACTTCATGATTCTGGCCGCCCCTGCCTACTTTTTCTTGGGGAACAGGATTCTAGGGTCAGCTGCTCATGACAATGGCCGGAGCATGGTCGGCGATGAGCCGCCACCTCGGAAAGACTTCGGCCACGTCGGCTGACTCCCCTAGCACCTCAACTACTCGAGGAACCGGTCGGGAAGCATCAGTGGACCTCAGAGAAGGTCGACATGAGCTCGAGGCAGCTCGGGGAAGGCCCGAAATAGGTCCTCACCGTGCGCCCGATGCCGCCCGTTCATTCCGCCATTGGTAAACCTCGAATTACGCCAGGTACAGAGGTTCTCCGGCCAAGGGTCGTGAAGACAACTTGTGCGTCACCCTGTCTAGCTTGTGTGAGAGCGGATTGAGGCTCTCTAATCCTTTCTAGAGCACGAATTTGACAGAACCGCACCCGAAGGTCGTTCTGCACACAGAAAGGGGAAAAATGGAAATTCGCCGCCGGTGAGCAACCACTCGAGCTGTGGCTCAGGGGTGAGCAGCACCGGTCACCGGCGCATCCAACGGTGCCTTGGCTCGGGCGTGACAACGCCCTGGTTGGGCTGTCCACGGGAGCCTGAGGTGCGGCGGTTCCAAGCCGCCGAATTGATCTTGCGGCACAGCCGATATCAATCGGTTTCCATCGAATTCTAGCAGCGGGGGAAGACGGAGGAAGGTCTCTAGTACCTTGCTGGGGCTCTGGAGTGGACGGAGGGAGCTGAGATCGGCGTTCTCCGATCGATTCCGAGCTGCGGAAGACTTCGGCCGGCGCTGAGTTCTTGCGGGGAAGAACGGCGATGCCTCGGCCGATGAGGGGGACAGGCGCCTTAAGAAGGCTCTGCACCGCCTCACGCCCGCGCGTGGGAAAGCAGCTGCTGGCACGGCGGCTGCCCTCAGTGGCGATTGCAGCGGCGGCTCGGCGACCCGAGTGAGAAAAGTCTCAGTCGGTTTGATCTGAGCCGTGGCTGACATGTGGGTCCCACTTCCAGTTTTAACCCTGGGCATGCCTATTCATCAAGCTTCAATACAAGGTAGAATAATACTTCACATCAAGATGATTAGTTCCTTTCTCATGCAAGTTCTTACTACGTCACGACTGTGAGAACAAGTATGCTCGGTCCATTCCGCGAGCGGCGGTGATTCGAATCAATAACACCCGGACTACACGACACGTACGCCCGTACTGGACGTTGCCTACAACAACCATCACTGACGTCATACGTGGCAGCCTTTCCCCCGTTTCACCCCCGCTGAATCGATCAAGTGGCCCGTACAGTAGCTACTCTCATGGTGCACCTTCCGATGTGAGATGTCATGAGAATATTCCCCACATACTGCACACCGGCCGTCCGCCTGAGGCGACCCGAAAAGTCCCAACGACAGCTTCCCGAGGTACATCGGTTTACTGGGTCCCATATAGCCAGCATGAGTCCGGTACACAACTCAAACTTGTTCAACAGGGCCGCATACGGATCGGTCCTTGACCGACACGGACAGGTCTACAGCACCCAGGCCCCTATGTCTTGCTGCTCCTACAACCTTCCGGTCTCAACTTTAAGTTGCTAATTCAATTACGAACCAATCCCGTATGCCCCTGTTGTTCCTAAATCTGCGAGTAGCATCTCACCACTCGACTTCTATTGAACCGTACTTAAGCATGGCAGTTCTACACGGTGAAAGACACCTACCCAATACTCCATGGGTCATTTGGCTATGCAAGAGGAGTATCAAACACTAGACCTAATGCACAGTTCAAATCTTAACCAAAGGTGAATACAAAATAAAAACTTAACAGCTGTTAAATGCAAACTGGAGCTTGCCTGTTTTGCAGGGTAGTTGTACATAAGCAGTTAGTATCCTTGCAGATCCACCCTTGACTCTCCGGAGCTTGATCCACTTCGATGAATCACTCCTTTGAGTCCCCTTCGTTGTGGTTCCTATTGAGATGCATATGCACATGTTTTATAGAATGTAATGGAAAGAAGTTATAGAATTAATCTCTTAGTAACAGAGGTTGTGTGGAAAAGCCAAGAATGGCTTGGTTTGCCTCTGTTGTGTAAAGAACAGAAATGAACTAATTTGTCCTAAAGGCTTTAGCTATACACTAACTCTTTTCTCTAATGAACATAATAGATAAGCTGAAAAGATTTGAGTGCAACTGAAGAACAAGAACTCCTATGGCCTCAAAACTTTTACAGCAGGTTCTATACTACCTAAGGATTTAGCTTGCCAAATTGCAGCTAATGTGGAGTCATATTGTGTCCTCCATAATTCTCACAATATCTCTTATGTATGTTTCCCTTATACATAAGTATGGAGAATAAGAACAGGGAGTTCCAGGACTCATCTTTGGCTGATAATTTACATGTGAGTTCTTGATCACATGAGAGTCATCTGGTCCAAAATTGAGCCCTTTTACTTGGGTAGTTCTCCCAGAACAATTCTTTAAGCATTTGTACTTAATAGAATTAATTCTGTGGTAATGTGCATTTTCCTGCCCAACTAATTGAACTACAATACCAAGTATGTCTCAGAGAGCTTGCCTAAATTTTCCTATGATTTTTGGAGCTATGGATGGCTCAGAACAGATTTTTGAAGTGGGAAAACATTTTCTAAAAATGTTTCTGGACTCTTTTGAACACAGTAATTTGCATTTAGAAAATTCCTACTCAAATGATCTTCAATGAGCTGAAAATTTGCTAGTAGATCTATACTATGCTAAAGAATATTCTGGCAAAATTTGGGTATTTTTGGATAACCCAAACTCCCTCAATAATTCTTTTTCAGAAAACCTTCAATGAATTTTCCAGAACATTATATTGACTTTCATACAAATCTGAGTTCATATTTGGGTAGAACTCAGAGAGATGAATCCAACCCAATTGGAATCACTCAAATTGGAGTTTTCTACAGGGAGATATGAATTTCCAAAGATTGAGCTAAGTCTGGAACTATTTTCCTATTGAAAACCCCACTGGGCCCGCTTATTTGAATCCCAACCAATCAGAACTGGGCCACACCGGGGCCACGGGGTTTTTCGCGCCAGCACACGGGATCCCGGCCACACCCGATCCCAGGTTTAAAATTTGAGCTGCTGACAGGCGGGGCCCACGCTTCGTCTTCTACCTCCGGATTCCTCTCTCGTGCCCGCGCGCTCCCCCTCGCCGGAGTAACCGGAAACTCGCCGGACCGGCCTTCCCGGCCTCCGCCAGAGCTACAACTCGCCGCCAGGGGTTTTAGGGCCTCGAGGAACAGGGCTGTGGGGTTTGCTAGGGCTGCCGACGACCGGAACATGGCCGGCGACGTGTAACTGCCTCTGTGGAAGTCCGGCAGCGTCGCCCGCGGTCTCCAGCCCTCAAAGGCTTGTGCCGACGAGCCCTACAGCACCAGCGTACCTCTAGGAGGGTCGACACGACCTCAAAGTGGCTCGTGAATGGCTGGAAATGGGTTGTCGCCGTGCGACCAAAGGGGTCCGCCGGAGAAGTGATCGGTAGACCTCAAAATACGTCGCCCCAAAGGGTTTTCATGCGACGAATGCTTAAGAGACTGTGATCGCCGGCTAGTCCAGCTCCTACGTGCAAAGTTTGATGAACTAAGAACGAATAGAAGTGGAGAATTTTGGATTTCCATACCGGATGCTCGGGTTGACGTCGCCGGAGCAAAACTTTGAAATTCGCCGGCGATGCTTCACGGTATGGCCTGAGCTTGGGCTGAGAGCAGCACCGCACCCGTGCGCGTCCGTAGGTGTGATCGCCCGGCCGTGAAACCCGTTGTGGAGGGCTGTCCACGAGCGCCCGATCACTTTCTCGGCTTAGGTCGCCACGGAGGCCGCAGCTCGCTGGCTTGCAGGTCAGGGAGGTGGAGGCCGAGCTCGCGGTGATGTTTAGCAGCTCAGGGGGGGAAAGGCGCGGTGGTTTTGCCGATCTTCCGATCGGACCGAGAGCAGAGGGGAAGAACGGCTGCCGCCCGTGCGCTAGCGAGGGGGGAAGTACAACCTATCCTTTTGCCGGGCTGAGGGGACATGAGTACAGGGATTAGCACGAGGGCACCGCCTCGGTGGTCAGCGCATGGGGGAAGCAGGAGGTGGCGCCGGTAAGCACCTCGGTGGCTCCCGTGAGCTGTTCGGGGAAATCTCCCACTGAGGCTAAGACTTAGGGTGCAAGGCTCCTCCTTTAGCTCTATGACATGTGGGTCCCACTCCATATTTCCTCCCCAAATATCTTCTCAAGCTGATCCTCTTAATTCCCACAATTCTGAGTTTTTAAATGTGTGTTAGAATTTGAATCCTTCCAATTCAGTTTGAATTTGCTTGCCAAATTTGAATTTGGTTTAGAATTTGCAATATCTTCTTTTTAGCTCTCTTTTGAGCCCACCCTACAAATGGAAAGTTGGTGAGCAAACTTTTCCCTATAATTCCAACTATAGGGCTGCATGTTTATTCAAAGTTTTTGGTCACTACATGTGTGAACTTTGAATTTCAAATCTTATTTTTAAACTTACATGCAAAGAGGTATTTAACTCCTTATTGGTCCAACACTTTTAAGTAAAAAGGTGAACCTCATGTTGGATGTTCATCCATGTATTACCTTGCATGAAGAAAAGTTTTAGCAAGTCCCATTTTTCATGTCTTTGCCACACATATGAACTCAAATAATAGTTTTTATTCATACACATTTTTGGGACTTTTACATTCCTCCCCCCTTAAAAGAATCTCGTCCCGAGATTAAAAAAGAGGAACGAGACGGGAGAGGTAATTACAAACTGTACAAAGATAAAAGTTCCGGGTAGTTGGTGCGGAGATAATCTTCACTTTCCCACGTCGCCTCTTCCGCGGTGTGATTACTCCACAGCACCTTGTAAAATTCGATCGTCCGGTTCCGGGTTATCCGGGTATTTTCATCCAAAATCTGAACCGGTCGCTCGGTGTAGGTCAGGTGGTTTCAATTCGTCGATTTCCTCGGTGCGAACAGCAGCGGTAAATTTGAGGCACTTCCGCAGCTGTGAAACATGAAATACATCATGAACACCCGCTAGACTTGCCGGTAATTCCAGCCGTTAGGCTACGGGTCCGCACTTCTCCGTGATAGCAAAAGGACCAATAAAACGGGAGCGAGCTTCCCCTTTACACCGAACCGGTGAATTCTCTTCATCGGAGATACACGAAGATAAACGTGTTCCCCGATGTCAAAATGTAATGGCCTACGCCTTTGATCAGCGTAGCTCTTCTGTCGGGATTGTGCAGCCTTTAAGTTCTCTTGTATCAACCGAACTCGGTCTTCGGCTTCGTTGACAAGATCAATCCCAAATATAACTCTTTCGCCGGACTCACACCAATTTAGTGGTGTGCGACACTTCCGGTCGTAGAGAGCTTCATACGGTGCCATTTTAATACTCGCTTGATAACCGTTATTGTATGAAAACTCCGCCAGCGGTAGGTGATCGTCCCAATTCCTACCGTGGTGGATGGCACACGCTCTCAACATATCCTCAAGTACTTGATTCACCCTCTCAGTTTGTCCATCGGTTTGAGGGTGATATGCGGAGCTCCTAATCAGCTTGGTGCCCAACGAGGCGTGCAGCTGCTCCCAAAAACGAGCAACAAACAGCGCACCTCGATCTGAAATGATGGTCTTCGGGACACCATGTGAGCATATAATTCTGGAGATGAATAACTCCGCATATTGCTTTGCTCGATAATGCGTGTTCACCGGTATGAAATGAGCTGATTTTGTCAACCGGTCGACGATCACCCATATCGAGTCATGCTTCCGGAATGTGAGCGGTAATCCGACGATGAAGTCCATACTCACGTCCTCCCATTTCCATGCCGGTATCTTCAAAGGTTGTAGCGGTCCGGCTTTCCGCATATGATCAGCCTTGACCCGTCTACACGTATCACACTCGGATACGTATTTAGTGATCTCCCTCTTCATCCTCGCCCACCAAAATTTCTGTTTCAAATCTTGGTACATCTTGTTACTCCCGGGATGAACGGAAAACTTAGACAGGTGGGCTTCGTCCAAGATCTTCTTCCGGAGTTTCATATTGCGTGGTACCACTATACGGTCGTTAAACCATATCTTACCGTTCTCATCCTTCCGGAAACATTTGACTTCTCCGTTGTCCAGTCTTCTCCGTATGTGAGACATACCTCTGTCTCTTCTTTGAGCCTCAACAATCTCTTCATGGATCATTGGAATGAGTGCGAGATTATAAAGCGCGCCATACGGAATGACACGGAGGCTGGGTTCTTCATCTTCCAACTCAGCAACCGCTAAGTTGTGAACGTGGGCTTTCCGACTAAGCGCGTCGGCAACCACGTTGGCTTTTCCCGGGTGATAGTGGATCTCAATTTCATAATCTTTTATGAGCTCCAACCATCTCCGTTGTCTCATATTTAGCTCCTTCTGCGTGAAGATATACTTCAGGCTTTTATGGTCGGTGTAGAGGTGAACAAGATTACCAAGTCGGTAATGCCTCAACATCTTTAACGCCAACACCACTGCAGCAAGCTCAAGATCGTGAGTTGGATAATGTTGCTCGTGGTTTCGTAGTTGACGAGACCCATAGGTGACTACACGCCCTTCTTGCATCAGAACACAGCCGAGACCGATGCCGGATGCATCACAGTATACATCGAATGGCTTCGTCGTGTCCGGCTGAGCAAGAACTGGAGCCGTTGTGAGATGTTTCACCAAAGTTTTAAATGCGGCTTCACATGCTGCATTCCACATGTATTTAGTGCCCTTCTTCAGCAGCTCCGTTATTGGTTTAGCAATCTTTGAGAAGCTCGGAATAAACCTCCGATAATAACCCGCTAAACCTAGGAAACTTCGGACCTCGTGGACTGATTTGGGAGATTCCCACTTCAGCACTTGTTCAATCTTGCTGGGGTCCACGGCGATACCTTCTGCTGAAATAATATGGCCTAGTAAAGGCACTTGGTCAATCCAAAATTCGCACTTGCTGAACTTGGCATATAATTGGTGCTCCCGCAACCGTTGTAGCACGATACGCAGATGTTCAGCGTGCTCTTCTTCAGATTTGGAGTAAACCAATATGTCGTCGATGAATACCACGACGAATTTATCTAACTCCGGCATGAATACAGAATTCATCAAGTACATGAAGTGTGCCGGAGCGTTGGTTAATCCAAATGACATGACGAGGTACTCGTAGAGTCCGTATCTCATCGAGAAAGCTGTCTTCGGTATGTCCTCTTGTCGGATCTTGATTTGATGATAGCCCGACCGAAGATCCATCTTCGAAAATACCTTTGCACCCACAAGTTGATCAAACAGGATGTCAATGCGGGGCAAAGGATACTTGTTCTTTATTGTGACAGCATTGAGAGGACGGTAATCAACACATAGCCGTAGTGTTTCGTCCTTCTTCTTAACGAACAGCGCTGAGCAACCCCAAGGTGAAGAACTTGGTCGTATGAAACCCTTGCTCATGAGTTCATTCAGTTGCTCTTTCAACTCCGCTAGCTCATTAAGTGCCATCTTGTAAGGCCTTCGTGAGATAGGCGTCGTTCCCGGCGCCAGTTGAATCTTGAACTCGACGTCCCGTTCGGGCGGCATGCCCGGTAAGTCATCGGGAAATACGTCGGGATAATCACGTACCACCGGAATATCTTCAAGCTTCAGCGCTTCCGTGTGGTAGGCCTCTACCATATCTGGATCTTCGCTGTCTAAAAACAGCGTGTGCTGTCCGTGAATCGGCGAGTCAATCTGGACAGTCCGGTTACCGATATTGAGAACGGCACCGTGACGATTTAACCAAGACATCCCCAATATAATGTCTATCTTCTGCCTATCCAACATAATCAGCGATGTTGGGTATATTTTTCCGCCCAAACACAAAACTGCTCGGGACACAATCTGATTGGCAGAGATATTTCCTCCCGGTGAACGTATGAGAAAACTCGTTGTGGGAGTATTGGTGGATAATTGGTGCTGATCCACGCATGTTTTGCTGATAAAATTATGGGTTGCACCGGAATAAAAAAGTATGAGCACGGGCACGTCTTTAAGAGTAAACATGCCCACTAACACCGGTGCTCCCTCTGGGACATCCTCAATAGCAAGATGTTGCACACTCCCGGATTGCAATGCTGTTATGTTGACTCGAGCAGGTGGCGGCATACCACCTGATGATGATGGATGTCTGGTATTCAACAACTTCTCCCGGCATTCCTGCCTAAAATGCCCAGAACGGTGGCAATAAGAACACGGAGGTTTCCCTGGTTCTTCGTTGACTTGTGGTTGAGGAGTTGATGTACTCGGCTGCAGCAATGATGTCACAGATGTCATTCGTTGCTGCGGCAAAGGTGTTGCTTCAAGACAAGATTCTTGAGCAGGAAATCTGTACGGAGTTGATCTCACTGGTGATTGCCATATTTCACCGGATGGTGTGTGATACACCACACGGTATTTGCGAGGAACAACTGATGTGTCTTCTTGCACATCATCCTGGTCCCTCTTCTCTGCTTGACACTCAAGTGTCGCATGTTCTTGCAGCAGAGCAGCACTGATCAACTCGGTGTAACTGCCTTGATTGAACAAAGCTAACTTCTCTTTTAGTATGGCACTCAAGCCATAGAAAAAGTAGTCACACATGGCAGCTTCGCTCGTTGCATAAGCAGGAGCATATTGTGCCAGAAGGTTGAATTGTCTGACATAAGCGAGGACACTCATGTCCCCCTGCTTCAGGTTCCTGAATTCTTGCTGTTGGGCCTTAATAAAACCCATAGGAATGTGACGAGCCCGGAATGCTTCACGAAATTCCGTCCATTCTACTTGATGACCTTCCGGAACGGTGGCAAGATAAGCGAACCACCAATTTCCGGCGGCTCCATGGAGCTGTTGAGCTGCAAATAGTGTCTTCTGATATTCGTCGCACTCAAACACCCCAAACTTGGACTCCATAACTCGAAGCCACTGATCATCTTCCACGGGTTCATGGGCTTCCGTGAAGATTGGCGGTTGTGTCGCCAGGAAATTCAAGTAGGCGTTCGGAGGTGGAACGTCCTGTTGTGCACGCTGGAGTAAGCCCTGTTGTACCAAGGCTTGGAGTAGTCTTGTGTTCTCTTGACTTGACTCGACCATCTGGGCCATGACATCCGCCCATACCGTTGATGGCGGTGCCCGTGGTGGAGTCGAGTCATCATTGTCTTGATGAGAACTATCAACCCTACTCGGAGAATGAGTACGCACCATACTGCACAAAGATAATTTGTGAGGGGAGTCAAAATATGATCTCAGCAGTATGTGAAAGTATGTAAAACATGAACATGCTAAAACATTATGAAAGCATAACAAAATTTCATGTTTACACATCTTTCTAAAGCCAACATATTCAGTTCCTCATTCTGTACAGAACAGACCCTTCTGTACTTAACCCAGAATTTGATCCAGTTACTAGCATTTTCATAACTCAAGTTGAATACCAAAGTTAAAGTTATCTTCCGTATTTTTCCAACGAGTACTGACATGCCTCTGGATCATCCCTTAACCAGAAGTTATGATCGTTCAAAGTTGACAGAATTTCTGGGCAAATTTTGCCGGCACCTCTTTTGTTTGTGGTTGTTTTCACCACAGTTTTACATACAAATGGGGTAAAATTCTGAACAAACTATGAACTACAAAATCGTTGCAAATTTCCTAAACTTTCCAATGGTGTATCATATGATCCTTAGAGATTTTCCTACACACCGTTGGGTCTAATTTACAGCAACATCCAGAGAAGTTTGCAGCTGCTCTGTTTTCTGAACCGTTTGCATTCATCTGGACATTTAACCAAGTTGGTGTCGGATTTGGCTCTGGAGTTCTACACAAAAGTTGTAGAGCACTTAATAAACTTTCCAGAACTGTCTCAAACACCTCCATTGGGTCAAACTAATTAGAGTTACGCTCTGTTAAAGACCAGAAAAATTTCTGTCTGAACAGAGCACTCTGTCTTTGAGATCAAAAGAAGCCTAACAAGTCTCTTCTTTGAAACTTAGTTCAAATTAAGAGCTCAGTAACTAATATGTGCTTTATAACATCTATTTTTAGTTTGGAAGTTAGTGATGAATGATTTCTTCATAGGTAAGAATACTATCCAGTGTAGTACGGTGACGATGCACCGTAAGACATATGACGGTACTACGTTGCCTCACCAAAGAAAAACCTAACCGGATTACACCGGCATATACGTATCATTAGGTGGCACTAAAACAATCACTCGCAAATGTTTTCTACACGTACTAAGGTTTTTGTGGTTAGTACCTACATAAAACACACTTAATCATCAGGTTCGGCTGCACACCGAACCCGGTATCCATAACAGTTTGTACACCCGGCCGTCATCACTCACCCAGGTGTTCTCAAGCCAAACACGCCTTGAGCTACGTGTTCACGTTAGTGACCACATGACGGGGTCTCCCAAATTGCACCACGCACGCCTGGGAAGACGTTGCTCGAATACCCCAAACGACATGAAGAGTCGTAGAGGATACTAAAGCGGGTCGGGTTACCTGCCACCCGTGGGGCTTCACTCTTCAGCTTGTGCGCACTGGTGGACAGCGCATACGTGCACCCCCCAAGACATAAACCGTCCCGAGATGCACGATTTTCCGACATAACAAATAAGTTAGGTTGCCACCTTCATAATATGCTAATAGTAGTCCTTATGTGGGCCTAGTACCGTTATCTCACCGTATCCTAAGTTTTTGACATAATATGATGCTCAATCCGTGCTCTGTTCCCAACGCAGCTCTGATACCATGTGTAACAGCTCAGATACCACGCTGAGACGGCCCCACAGGACCTCGTTGGGTGGTGCCGTGTTATGCGGCACCCAACAGCACACGGGTCGATGAACACACATCATATTACATAAATAGTTTAGCGGAAGCGTACAAGAATGTTTTACAAATATTTATATCAGAGTAAACTACAGCGGAAGACTATCACTCTCACGACTCATATCTAATCTAGCAACAAAGAAACGGTCCAGCCCGCGGACGTTCCTTACTAGCAACACGAAGACAATCTGCAGCGGCGAGGATGCTCTTTGAGTAAGCACTCGGAGGTTTCCGAGTCTCATCGGCACCCCTTCTCATAAGCATCAAGTCAATTACCTGCAAAACAACTCGGATAGCATCCGTGAGCATAACGCTCAGCAAGACTTAACCGTCACCCTAAACATGAAACTCTAAGTGAGGTTGTGAACCTAACATAGGATGGCATAAGCATAATTAACTCGCCTAAAAGTGAATCCTTACTTTCAGGTATTAATTGCAGAATTTTAAGTAACCCTGGGCACGCCACATCGGGAGTCCACAATCAAACAAGAAACGCTTTCCCCCGATGTAAATTGCTCATGGCATAAAAGAATCGAGTTTGCACTAGCCTATTCATCAAGCTTCAATACAAGGTAGAATAATACTTCACATCAAGATGATTAGTTCCTTTCTCATGCAAGTTCTTACTACGTCACAACTGTGAGAACAAGTATGCTCGGTCCATTCCGTGAGCAACGGTGATTCGAATCAATAACACCCAGACTACACGACACGTACGCCCGTACTCGACGTTGCCTACAACAACCATCACTGACGTCGTACGTGGCAGCCTTTCACCCGTTTCACCCCCGCTGAATCGATCAAGTCGCCCCGTACAGTAGCTACTCTCATGGTGCACCTTCCGACGTGAGATGTCATGAGAATATTCCCCACATACTGCACACCGGCCGTCCGCCTGAGGCGACCTGAAAAGTCCCAACGACAGCTTCCCGAGGTACATCGGTTTACTGGGTCCCATATAGCTAGCATGAGTCCGGTACACAACTCAAACTTGTTCAACAGGGCCGCATACGGATCGGTCCTTGACTGACACGGACAGGTCTACAGCACCCAGGCCCCTATGTCCTGCTGCTCCTACAACATTCCGGTCTCAACTTTAACTTGCTAATTCAATTACGAACGAATCCCGTATGCCCCTGTTGTTCCTAAATCTGCAAGTAGCATCTCACCACTTGAATTCTACCGAACCGTACTTAAGCATGGCAGTTCTACACGGTGAAAGACACCTACCCAATACTCCATGGGTCATTTGGTTATGCAAGAGGAGTATCAAGCACTAGACCTAATGCACAGTTCGAATCTTAACCAAAGGTGAATACAAAATAAAAACTTAACAGCTGTTAAATGCAAACCGGAGCTTGCCTGTTTTGCAGGGTAGTTGTATATAAGCAGTTAGTATCCTTGCAGATCCACCCTTGACTCTCCGGAGCTTGATCCACTTCGATGAATCACTCCTTTGAGTCCCCTTCGTTGTGGTTCCTATTGAGATGCATATGCACATGTTTTATAGAATGTAATGGAAAGAAGTTATAGAATTAATCTCTTAGTAACAGAGGTTGTGTGGAAAATGTCACACCCGGTTTTTCCGAAGAAACAACCAAGTGAATATCACATGTATGCCAGGATCATTTGCTCATACATGTGATGACAAATAGTGAAGCATCATTTATTACAAGCCAGGTGTCGAATATAAGTAAGTCTTACATAGTAAATGTCTCGATGGACAATAATAAGTTCATCACAAGGAAAATAAACTAGCAGCGGAATATTATTCTTTGGGGCTCCATCACAGGTGTTGCCCGGGGGGGGGGTCTTCATGAACCTAGAATCCTTCCTCGGGTCCAAAGTCTTGGTCATTATACACCACCTCATTATCTTGACCTGAGCAGCAATATAAACCAACAAATATGCAAGGTTGAGTACCAATGGTACTCAGCAAGTGTGGGAAAATTATATCATGCATGGCTAGAACAAGGAGAGGTTGAACTCATGGTTAAAGCACTACGCAATTAATACCTATCACCTTAGCTTATTAAGCACCTACATTACTACACAGGTGAAATGGTCCCAATCTCCCATCCCAATCATCATAACCAAATAATCATAACATCATTTCCAATGTTAAGCTTCCCGCTTAACCTCCAAAACCGTCAATCCTCTAATCATGAATAAGTCCAGGCCGCTCTTAACCGTGAGCACGGCTGTCAAGACAGTTTTGACTCTGCAGAGTTTGTACCACTGTACCCACAAGTAGTGATTTCATCCCCCGTTGCCGGGTGGACTAAAAGAACCTCCATTATGCCAGTGGCTACGTTCCACATTCACACTTCCCAGGTGTGCGGCCAAGAGATCACTACAAAGCCTTTACAAAGGGATTCCCGACGAGCGTGGGCCCACTGAGGTTTCACCCCTAACAGCATACAAGAGGCTCCAACCCCGCTGCAGTGGCCCCCTCTTGAGCCTTGCGGTTCATATGGTAGTCCAGCTGACACCTACTCCCCGCACCATCCAACACACCCATACTACGCCGGGGATACACCTAATTAATTGGCTAAGCTGCCCCATCTCAGCATGTGGTTGGCACTGTAAAGCCGGGTTACATGCTCCATGAACCGGTCCTTAGGATCCAGGCAAGTACTAAACACAAACCCAAGTCTCGTGCACCCAGCACACAACCAAAACATCCAACTTGCCTTGATCCCTACCTCTACATAATTCACAATGTCTCATTCAAGAGTATGGTAATATAAACTGATGATCTCATGTCCCAAATATCCCATTCTAAGCATGGCTAAGCAAATGCATGTAAATATATGACATGGTAAAATAAATCCCAACCCAAGCTACAAGGAAACAGGGTAATGAAAATTCTAGGGAAACTTTCCTAGCATAGGTTTCATATTTCATTTGTCAATGCAAATAATTCTATCTACACATCCTAGCATAGGATCAAAGTGGTCAAGGACACTTGCCTCCTTCTTGCTGCTCTTGAAATGAGTAGTCCTGATCTTGAAAACTGATAGCTTGCTCTTGAACAGGTTCTACTTCATACCATCACACATAGCAAAAGGAAAACAACAATCATAAGACATAGTTCACACTTCTACTTCATACAAACAACACATTCACATTTATGAAATTTTCTTTACCATTTTATGTGTTGTGGATACTCTATGTGTGTTGGTTTGGGGCTTGCACACACTTCTATTTACATGTGTATGATTCCTACTTTGGTGTTCATATTTATACTCACATAATATATATATATATATATATACATATATATGTATATATGTGTGTTTCAGTTTTAAATAAATTCCTTATATATTAAACTACCAAATATGTATGAAGAGTATTTTTCTTCTCCATAGGTGCCTTCATAATTTCTATCAACCCTAAACTGAATTCTTTGTACTTTAGAAACTCCATTTATTATTTACTAGTTTCTATATTTTCAGATTTATATTCTTATGCATAATTGTGCATTTTATTATTAAATTAGTAATACACACTACCTAAACAGATTAGGTTCTGGTCCTAAATAATTTAAGATCATATTTTGACCTTGGCTTCTGATGTATACTATTTCATAATTATTTTTCCTATTTTTCTTTAACTATTCTTTTCTTAAGAATGTGCCCCTATACTATTAAATGTGAATAATTTATGAAACAGATTTATTTCAGCCCCAAAAATATATTTTTATCTCACTCCAAAGTTTTCTAAGTACTGAGAAAGTTTTTACTAATTTTGACAATTAGGTTTGTCCCCCTTTTTAATATTTAAACACTAGTTACATTTTCAATTTTCTAAATTAAATACTAAACAGGGCTAAAATAATGAATTCACCCCATTACAGGGTATATAATATTATTTTCATAATCTCCAGGGGTCTAGCTACACTCTTCAGAGGTGTTTTTCTTAATTTCTATTAAGTCTAGGGGCTAAAACTGATTTTTAAATGAATTTACATGATTTTCTGGAGTTCCAGGGGCTAGATCTGAAGTTTCCGGGGCTAGCTCTCAATTCCAGAGAACCCCAGGGGGTAGCACGTAAGAATTCCAGTCTTTATAACGCGGGACTGACGTGGACCGTCTGATTTTAAACCGACGGCTGAGATTATAACATCGAACCGGTACGCGGGGTTTTAAAGTCTACCGTGCGATTTAAAATAAACGGCGCACAAGCGGCCACGTCGCTCTGATCGAGCGCGGGCGGCGCAGCCGGCGGCGCACGGCGGCGGGAAGCGGCGATCTCGCCGGAATCTTTCGGATCCTCGAGAATTCTGCCTAGAACTGTGATCTTATGACCTAGATCGGTAGAGGGGAGGTCAGGGATCTCACCTCGGGGGTTTTCTCGAGCTCGGGGGTCCTGGAAAGTGCTCGGCGGCGAGGTCCGAGGCAAAACCACGGCGAAGCTCGTCGGAGCTGGATTTGCACCGTAAGTCTTCGGGTTTTCTGCACCTGCAAAGTTCCCCGGAGGCGGTGGATCAAAACTAGCGAGTTAGATCAGAGTTTCCGAGCTTAGATCGGCCAAAATTCACCGGCGAAGTCTCGGTGCTCACCGGAGTGAAAATCGGCGATCGCGTGCGAAAAACTGATCGGATCGGTGGGTTTTATAGCCGGGGGAGGGCGGTGTTCTGTTGTGATCGAGTTGGAGTCCGCTAGTTCCAGAATTCGGCCGCAAAACACGATTTCCCGATCGGTTGCGATCGAGCGCGCGGGAGAGAGTCCGGGGTCGCGGGGTTAGGGATGACAGGCGGGTCCCACATGTCAGCGAGGGGCAGAGCGGCGCGCGCGGGGGCGGGCTGCGCGGGGGTTAGCTGGGCCGGCTGGGGTTTCGGCCCACTGGCCAGTTTTTTTCCTGGCTTTCCTTTTTCTTTTTCATTTCATTTCTGTTTTGAGTATAATTTGAATTCCAGTTTGAATTTGAATTTTTGCAAAACATGCAATACGTCCAAAAATTTCTAAATTCCCCTCTGAACATGGTTTATGGTTCTAAATCAAAATTTAAGTCTTGACTAAAAATTTGGGGTGTTACAGCTCTACCCCCCTTAAAAGAAATCTCGTCCTCGAGATTGGTGTTTCTAAGAAAACAATTCCGGAAATTGTGCCTTACGCTCATCTTCCCGCTCCCAGGTGGCTTCGTCTTCTGAGTGATGTTTCCACTGCACCTTGCACATCCTGATTCTCTTATTTCTGGTGAGGCGTTCCATTGTCTCCAAAATCTTGTATGGTTGCTCGGCATAAGACAAATCCTCAGCTACATCCACTTCGTTCATGGGTAACACCTCTTCAGGCGTCCTCAGACATTTCTTGAGTTGCAACACATGGAACACATCGTGCACGTCCGACAGATGAACCGGCAACTCTAGTTGGTACGCCACTTCGCCTTTTCTTTCCAAAACTTGAAAGGGTCCGATGTATCGAGGTGACAACTTCCCTTTCACCTTGAACCGACGAAGTCCTCTGATAGGGGACACCTTGAGATAAACATAGTCTCCCACGTTGAAAACGAGCTCTCTTCTTCGTACATCAGCATAACTCTTCTGGCGTGTCTGTGCTATCCTCAAGTTGTTGCGAATCTCCCTCACCTTTGCCTCGGCTTCTTGTAGCACTTCGGGACCAAACACTTTACTTTCTCCTGTTTGGTTCCAAAATAGGGGAGTTCTGCACTTCCTTCCATACAAAGCTTCAAACGGTGACATCTTCATACTGGCTTGATAACTGTTGTTATAGGAAAACTCCGCATACGGTAAGTTTTTGTCCCAACTCCTATTGTTTTTGAGTGCACATGCCCTTAACATATCTTCAAGGATCTGATTGGTTCTCTCCGTCTGCCCGTCAGTTTGGGGATGATAGGCAGAACTGAAATTCAGATGGGTTCCCATGGTTTCATGCAACTTTTGCCAAAACCTCGAGGTGAACTGCGTCCCTCGATCCGACACTATCTTCTTCGGCACTCCATGGTAACACACAATCCTTGACATGTACAATTCTGCCAATTTGGATCCGCTGTAGCTTTCTTTCACAGGGATGAAATGAGCTACCTTGGTTAGCCTATCAATAATAACCCATATTGAATCATACCCGGACTGGGTCCTAGGCAATCCCACGACAAAGTCCATGCTGATCTCTTCCCACTTCCATTCAGGCACTTTGAGTGGTTGCAGCAATCCCGCGGGTCGTTGATGTTCTGCTTTCACCAACTGACATGTGTCACATAGGGCAACATGTTCCGCGACATCTCGCTTCATGCCATACCACCAATACCTGCTTTTGAGGTCCTGATACATCTTCGTACTCCCAGGATGAATGGAATAGTCGGAATCGTGCGCCTCCTTCAAAATTAATTTACGAATCTCCTTTACTTCTGGCACACAGATCCTTTTCCCGTGCCACACCGTTCCTTGTTCATCCTCTCTAAAACCAGGAGCTTTATTTTCCTTGATGAGCTGTCTGATCTCTTGTACCTTCTCATCATTCTTTTGTCCCTCGCGTATGTCTCGCTCAAGTGTGGAGTCCACTTCCATGGCGATGGCTTCACCACTATTTACTAGACATAGATTGAGCCTTATAACCTCGTCCTTCAATTCTGCAGGCATATCCTTCAAGCTCAACTTATTGACCTGCACTTTCCGACTCAAGGCATCGGCCACGACGTTTGCTTTCCCGGGATGATAGTTGATGCCTACATCAAAGTCATTGATTAGCTCTAACCATCTCCTTTGTCTAAGGTTGAGATCTGGCTGTGTGAATATGTACTTCAAACTCTTATGATCCGTATATATCTCTGTCCTCTTCCCCATCAAATAGTGCCGCCAAATTTTCAACGCGTGTACCACTGCAGCTAGTTCTAAGTCATGTGTAGGATAGTTCTTCTCGTGCTTCCGAAGCTGCCGGGATGCATATGCCACGACATGTCCCTCTTGCATGAGAACACATCCCAACCCGTTTCCAGAGGCATCGCAGTACACCGTGAAATTCTTCTGCATATCTGGCATAACCAACACGGGGGCTGTTGTCAATCTCTTCTTTAGCTCCTGAAAGCTCGTATCGCACTGTGGCGTCCAGGTGAATGTGATTCCCTTTTCCAATAGTTTGGTGAGAGGTTTCGAGGTCTTGGAGAATCCCTCAATAAACCGTCGATAGTATCCAGCCAATCCCAAAAAGCTTCGAACTTCCCCGACATTTTCAGGGGTTTTCCATTTCTGGATATCTTCGATTTTGGCGGGATCTACGGAGATTCCTCCCTCCGAGATTATATGCCCTAAAAAGGGAACTCTCTTTAGCCAAAACTCACACTTGCTCAACTTGGCATATAGTTGGTGTTCTCTCAGCCTTTGTAACACCAACCTTAGATGTTTCTCATGTTCTTCTTCATCTTTGGAGAAGATGAGAATATCATCTATGAAAACCACCACAAATTTGTCCAGATATTCCATGAATACCTTGTTCATGAGGTACATGAAATATGCCGGGGCATTGGTTAGCCCGAAAGGCATGACAGTGTATTCATACAGTCCGTACCGAGATACGAAAGCTGTCTTGGGAATATCAGATTGCCTTATCTTGAGTTGGTGGTATCCCGACCTGAGATCAATTTTCGAGAACACGCAAGCTCCCCTCAACTGATCAAACAAGTCTTCAATGCGGGGTAATGGATACTTGTTCTTGATGGTCACCTCATTCAAGGCACGGTAATCCACGCATAACCTTTGAGTTCCATCTTTCTTAGGCACAAATATTACCGGAGCTCCCCATGGTGAGGAACTAGGGCGAACATACCCCTTTTCCGTCAATTCCCTCAAATGATCCTTGAGCTCTTCTAGCTGCTTGGAGTCCATTCGATAAGGTCTCTTGTATATCGGGGCTGTTCCCGGTACTAGCTCGATTGCGAATTCCACGTCACGGTCGGGAGGCATTCCTGGCAACTCCTCCGGAAAAACATCTGGATATTCCCTGATAGTCCTGATTTCCTCAACTTTCACCTCCACTTGATTTAATTTAATGTCCCTCCTAGGCTCATGTATCGTTATGAACTTTACTCTTGTGCCACTAGGGTGAGTTAGTTCCACCGTTCTGGTCGAACAATGGATGATTCCTTTATGTTTGGTCAACCAATCCATACCCAAAATAATATCTATCCCTTGTGAATCGATCACTATGAGGTTAGCGGTAAATACTACCCCATTAATGTCTAGGTTCACTTTGGGACACACTTGTCTTGTCCTTATTTCTCCACCTGGAGAATTTACCGCTAGCATATGGTTCATTTGTGTGGTTGCTAGGTCATGCTTCTTAACAAACCCTTGAGCAATGAACGAATGGGTAGCACCAGAATCAAACAGCAGAGTTGCAAGGTGTAAATTGGCAGGAAACTTACCAACTACCACGTCGGGTGCCTCTTGTGCTTCCTCCATAGTGACGTGGTTCACCCGTCCTCTCATTACGTTCTGCTGCTGTGGCTGCGTGGGCTTCTTCTTTGGACACTTATGGGCGTAGTGCCCCACTTCACCACAGCTGAAACATTGCACCCCAATCTTAGATGCTTGGCCCTTGTTGTCTTGGGGTTGGTTTGGGGGTCCTTGCACTGCTGGTCGAGGTGGATATGCGGGGCGAGGCTGTTGTACAAACTGACGTTGCGGCTGTGCTGGTGCTGCGGGAGGCCTGTAGTTTGGGTTGTACCCTCTTGGTGCTGAATAGGGTACCGCAGCACGGCTCGTCTGCCCCGTAGGTTGCTGCATCATACGTGGGCGGGTGTTGCTCCCTGAGGCTTGATGTGACCACCCAGCCTTCCTCTTATTCTCATTTTCCAGGGCCTTCAGCTTCCTTTCCACCACAAATGCTCTGTCCACCATCTTTTGAAAGCTTTCATACTCATTGGAGGACATTGCACACTGCATCTCTGCGGTAAGTCCTTCCACGAAACAATCTTGTTTCTGCTCATCTGTCTCTATGTCTCGTGGAGCATAACGGGATAGTTGAGTGAATTTAGTGAGGTATTCCCTCACCGTCATGTTTCCCTGCTGCAGTCCCAAAAACTCTTTCCTCTTGTTTTTGAGTTCACCCCTTGGGATGTAATGGTTGCGGAAGCTACGCTTGAACTCTTCCCAAGTGATGCTCTCAGGGTCATGATGGGCGGCCACGTAGGCGGTCCACCAATCAGCAGCAGGTCCCTGCAATTGATGAGAGGCAAACAGCACCCTCTCATACCCTTGGCATTGTATGATTCTCATCTTACTTTCAATGGTCTTCAGCCAATCATCTGCCTCCAGAGGTTCAGCAGCACTTGCAAACTTTGGAGGTTGAGTTCCTAGAAACTCACTCAACCTTGGTTGGCGTGGTGCAGCTTGTGGAGGTGGAACTTGATGCAAGTTGGCCACTACTTGAGTCAAGTTCTGGATGAGCTGATTTTGATTCTCCAGCATTTGGTGGAGAGGATCAACTTCTTCACGGCGACCACCCCGGTTCTGGCCTCCAGAAAGATGAGAGTTGCATGCCTCATCATTGTTGTTGGCGGGGTTGGCAGCACGTCCTTTTCCTCTTCCGGCCATCTGGCAGAATCAACAAATGTTAATTTGAAAGCATCTAGTATCATCTTACTACTTTCACTTGTTGGTACTTTGAAGTGTTGAAGTTTTGTTAAAATCTTACGAGGGTTTTATATCTCACACCCAATAAATGCACTATTATTTCCTGTGGGTTCACACACCAAAGCAAAACAATCTGAAGACGAGGCTGTGGACACTTGCTCATGGCTTCCACAACTCACGTCACACACCAAGCATTATCACACCATTAAATACGTAACGACTCGACTACTCGACCTCTTGCTAGCTAGGGGAAAGACTCTACACTACTCATCCTCTTGAGCTGGCTCCTCGGGATCTTCCTCCTCATTTCGGCTGCCTTCTGACTCTGCTTTGGGTGGGGAGGCTGCTGGTGGAGAAGTGCGACGACGCCTGATTGCTCGGCGATCCGGGGAGTCAGGGGTCCATGGATCACTTACGGTGACACACAGTTCATTCCCATCTCCTCTTTCTCTCGTCTTTAAGCAAGCTCGCAGCAATGCCTCCGTCTCCTTCAGAGTGTCTCGGACATCCTGAAGTTCTTGTTGACACTCCTGCAGTCGAGTGCTGAGCATAGCAGCATCCTCCAAGCACAAGTCCATGTGCTCATGGGAAGTCCCTTGCTGCACCGGTGGGTACTTGTACTCCGTAGTACCACTCTCACGTTGGAGGACATACATGTACTCAGTTTTGTCAAAGTGGCGACGATAGATGTGACTCTGGCAGGTGATGGCCTCCCAAGTGACATCTCTCTCCGCGTCAACTTGTGTTGCTCGACAAGCTGGAGAGTGGTGGATCTTAAGCAGCTGATTCTCGTGTATAATCCTCATCTCCGAACTCCATTCTTCCCTCTTCTCACGGATGGTCCTGGTGGAGTTATAGTGGATGATGAGCTTGCCCGTATTGCCGGCGGCTTCGAGCATACGTCGAAGACGGCGCAACAAATCTCCTACTGCCAATCCGTAGGAAAGGTACGTCACTGGACGACTCTCCTCTCTTTCAGCAAGGGCAACTACGGGAACTCTCCCTCCCGTGGACTTACGAGCGGTGCGAATCATGCGAACCATCTAAAACAAAAGAATTTAACATTAGGTTAGATAAAATCTCAAACAAGAATCCTATTTTGAATGAAAGTTGGGGTAAGATGAAGAAAATGACTCCTTTAATAACACTTTTTCCACCCACACCTTTGGAAAATAGTTTTTAAGAAAATAGGGCCCTTAAATACGTCCATTTCTACCTAGGTCCACGTTCCTACGGGCAACCTTGGCTCTGATACCACCTCTGTCACACCCGGTTTTTCCGAAGAAACAACCAAGTGAATATCACATGTATGCCAGGATCATTTGCTCATACATGTGATGACAAATAGTGAAGCATCATTTATTACAAGCCAGGTGTCGAATATAAGTAAGTCTTACATAGTAAATGTCTCGATGGACAATAATAAGTTCATCACAAGGAAAATAAACTAGCAGCGGAATATTATTCTTTGGGGCTCCATCACAGGTGTTGCCCGGGGGGGGTCTTCATGAACCTAGAATCCTTCCTCGGGTCCAAAGTCTTGGTCATTATACACCACCTCATTATCTTGACCTGAGCAGCAATATAAACCAACAAATATGCAAGGTTGAGTACCAATGGTACTCAGCAAGTGTGGGAAAATTATATCATGCATGGCTAGAACAAGGAGAGGTTGAACTCATGGTTAAAGCACTACGCAATTAATACCTATCACCTTAGCTTATTAAGCACCTACATTACTACACAGGTGAAATGGTCCCAATCTCCCATCCCAATCATCATAACCAAATAATCATAACATCATTTCCAATGTTAAGCTTCCCGCTTAACCTCCAAAACCGTCAATCCTCTAATCATGAATAAGTCCAGGCCGCTCTTAACCGTGAGCACGGCTGTCAAGACAGTTTTGACTCTGCAGAGTTTGTACCACTGTACCCACAAGTAGTGATTTCATCCCCCGTTGCCGGGTGGACTAAAAGAACCTCCATTATGCCAGTGGCTACGTTCCACATTCACACTTCCCAGGTGTGCGGCCAAGAGATCACTACAAAGCCTTTACAAAGGGATTCCCGACGAGCGTGGGCCCACTGAGGTTTCACCCCTAACAGCATACAAGAGGCTCCAACCCCGCTGCAGTGGCCCCCTCTTGAGCCTTGCGGTTCATATGGTAGTCCAGCTGACACCTACTCCCCGCACCATCCAACACACCCATACTACGCCGGGGATACACCTAATTAATTGGCTAAGCTGCCCCATCTCAGCATGTGGTTGGCACTGTAAAGCCGGGTTACATGCTCCATGAACCGGTCCTTAGGATCCAGGCAAGTACTAAACACAAACCCAAGTCTCGTGCACCCAGCACACAACCAAAACATCCAACTTGCCTTGATCCCTACCTCTACATAATTCACAATGTCTCATTCAAGAGTATGGTAATATAAACTGATGATCTCATGTCCCAAATATCCCATTCTAAGCATGGCTAAGCAAATGCATGTAAATATATGACATGGTAAAATAAATCCCAACCCAAGCTACAAGGAAACAGGGTAATGAAAATTCTAGGGAAACTTTCCTAGCATAGGTTTCATATTTCATTTGTCAATGCAAATAATTCTATCTACACATCCTAGCATAGGATCAAAGTGGTCAAGGACACTTGCCTCCTTCTTGCTGCTCTTGAAATGAGTAGTCCTGATCTTGAAAACTGATAGCTTGCTCTTGAACAGGTTCTACTTCATACCATCACACATAGCAAAAGGAAAACAACAATCATAAGACATAGTTCACACTTCTACTTCATACAAACAACACATTCACATTTATGAAATTTTCTTTACCATTTTATGTGTTGTGGATACTCTATGTGTGTTGGTTTGGGGCTTGCACACACTTCTATTTACATGTGTATGATTCCTACTTTGGTGTTCATATTTATACTCACATAATATATATATATATATATATATATATACATATATATGTATATATGTGTGTTTCAGTTTTAAATAAATTCCTTATATATTAAACTACCAAATATGTATGAAGAGTATTTTTCTTCTCCATAGGTGCCTTCATAATTTCTATCAACCCTAAACTGAATTCTTTGTACTTTAGAAACTCCATTTATTATTTACTAGTTTCTATATTTTCAGATTTATATTCTTATGCATAATTGTGCATTTTATTATTAAATTAGTAATACACACTACCTAAACAGATTAGGTTCTGGTCCTAAATAATTTAAGATCATATTTTGACCTTGGCTTCTGATGTATACTATTTCATAATTATTTTTCCTATTTTTCTTTAACTATTCTTTTCTTAAGAATGTGCCCCTATACTATTAAATGTGAATAATTTATGAAACAGATTTATTTCAGCCCCAAAAATATATTTTTATCTCACTCCAAAGTTTTCTAAGTACTGAGAAAGTTTTTACTAATTTTGACAATTAGGTTTGTCCCCCTTTTTAATATTTAAACACTAGTTACATTTTCAATTTTCTAAATTAAATACTAAACAGGGCTAAAATAATGAATTCACCCCATTACAGGGTATATAATATTATTTTCATAATCTCCAGGGGTCTAGCTACACTCTTCAGAGGTGTTTTTCTTAATTTCTATTAAGTCTAGGGGCTAAAACTGATTTTTAAATGAATTTACATGATTTTCTGGAGTTCCAGGGGCTAGATCTGAAGTTTCCGGGGCTAGCTCTCAATTCCAGAGAACCCCAGGGGGTAGCACGTAAGAATTCCAGTCTTTATAACGCGGGACTGACGTGGACCGTCTGATTTTAAACCGACGGCTGAGATTATAACATCGAACCGGTACGCGGGGTTTTAAAGTCTACCGTGCGATTTAAAATAAACGGCGCACAAGCGGCCACGTCGCTCTGATCGAGCGCGGGCGGCGCTGCCGGCGGCGCACGGCGGCGGGAAGCGGCGATCTCGCCGGAATCTTTCGGATCCTCGAGAATTCTGCCTAGAACTGTGATCTTATGACCTAGATCGGTAGAGGGGAGGTCAGGGATCTCACCTCGGGGGTTTTCTCGAGCTCGGGGGTCCTGGAAAGTGCTCGGCGGCGAGGTCCGAGGCAAAACCACGGCGAAGCTCGTCGGAGCTGGATTTGCACCGTAAGTCTTCGGGTTTTCTGCACCTGCAAAGTTCACCGGAGGCGGTGGATCAAAACTAGCGAGTTAGATCAGAGTTTCCGAGCTTAGATCGGCCAAAATTCACCGGCGAAGTCTCGGTGCTCACCGGAGTGAAAATCGGCGATCGCGTGCGAAAAACTGATCGGATCGGTGGGTTTTATAGCCGGGGGAGGGCGGTGGTTCTGTTGTGATCGAGTTGGAGTCCGCTAGTTCCAGAATTCGGCCGCAAAACACGATTTCCCGATCGGTTGCGATCGAGCGCGCGGGAGAGAGTCCGGGGTCGCGGGGTTAGGGATGACAGGCGGGTCCCACATGTCAGCGAGGGGCAGAGCGGCGCGCGCGGGGGCGGGCTGCGCGGGGGTTAGCTGGGCCGGCTGGGGTTTCGGCCCACTGGCCAGTTTTTTTTCCTGGCTTTCCTTTTTCTTTTTCATTTCATTTCTGTTTTGAGTATAATTTGAATTCCAGTTTGAATTTGAATTTTTGCAAAACATGCAATACGTCCAAAAATTTCTAAATTCCCCTCTGAACATGGTTTATGGTTCTAAATCAAAATTTAAGTCTTGACTAAAAATTTGGGGTGTTACAGAAAAGCCAAGAATGGCTTGGTTTGCCTCTGTTGTGTAAAGAACAGAAATAAACTAATTTGTTCTAAAGGCTTTAGCTATACACTAACCCTTTTCTCTAATGAACATAATAGATAAGCTGAAAAGATTTGAGTGCAACTGAAGAACAAGAACTCCAATGGCCTCAAAACTTTTACAGCAGGTTCTATACTACCTAAGGATTTAGCTTTCCAAATTGCAGCTAATGTGGAGTCATATTGTGTCCTCCATAATTCTCACAATATCTCTTATGTATGTTTCCCTTATACATAAGTATGGAGAATAAGAACAGGGAGTTCCAGGACTCATCTTGGGCTGATAATTTACATGTGAGTTCTTGATCACATGAGAGTCATCTGGTCCAAAATTCAGCCCTTTTACTTGGGTAGTTCTCCCAGAACAATTCTTTAAGCATTTGTACTTAATAGAATTAATTCTGTGGTAATGTGCATTTTCCTGCCCAACTAATTTAACTACAATCCCAAGTATGTCTCAGAGAGCTTGCCTAAATGTTCCTATGATTTTTGGAGCTATGGATGGCTCAGAACAGATTTTTGAAGTGGGAAAACATTTTCTGAAAATGTTTCTGGACTCTTTTGAACACAGTAGTTCGCATTTAGCAAATTCCTACTCAAATGATCTTCAAATGAGCTGAAAATTTGCTAGTAGGTCAATACTGTGCTAAAGAATATTATGGCAAAATTTGGGTATTTGTGGATAATCCAAACTCCCTCAATAATTCTTTTTCAGAAAACCTTCAATGAATTTTCCAGAACATAATATTGACTTTCATACAAATCTGAGTTCATATTTGGGTAGAACTCAGAGAGATGAATCCAACCCAATTGGAATCACTCAAATTGGAGTTTTCTACAGGGAGATATGAATTTCCAAAGATTGAGCTAAGTCTGAAATTATTTTCCTATTGAAAACCCCACTGGGCCCGCTTATTTGAATCCCAACCAAACAGAACTGGGCCACACCGGGGCCACGGGGATTTTCGCGCCAGCACACGGGATCCCGGCCACACCCGATCCCGGGTTTAAAATTGGAGTTGCTGACAGGTGGGGCCCACGCTTCGTCTTCTACCTCCGGCTTCCTCTCTCGCGCCTGCGCGCTCCCCCTCGCCGGAGTAACCGGAAACTCGCCGGACCGTCCTTCCCGGCCACCGCCGGAGCTACAACTCGCCGCCAGGGGTTTTAGGGCCTCGAGGAACAGGGCTGTGGGGTTTGCTAGGGCTGCCGACGACCGGAACATGGCCGGCGACGTGTAACTGCCTCTGTGGAAGTCCGGCAGCGTCGCCTGGGGTCTCCAGCCCTCAAAGGCTTGTGCCGACGAGCCCTACAGCACCAGCGTACCTCTAGGAGGGTCGACACGACCTCAAAGTGGCTCGGGAATGGCTGGAAATGGGTTGTACTGTGCGACCAAAGGGGTCCGCCGGAGAAGTGATCGGTAGACCTCAAAATACGTCGCCCCAAAGGGTTTTCATGCGACGAATGCTTAAGAGACTATGATCGCCGGCTAGTCCAGCTCCTACATGCAAAGTTTGACGAGCTAAGAACGCATAGAAGTGGAGAATTTTGGATTTCCATACCGGATGCTCGGGTTGACGTCGCCGGAGCAAAACTTTGAAATTCGCCGGCGATGCTTCACGGTATGGCCTGGGCTTGGGCTGAGAGCAGCACCGCACCCGTGCGCGTCCGTAGGTGTGATCGCTCGGCCGTGAAACCTGTTGTGGAGGGCTGTCCACGAGCGCCCGATCACTTTCTCGGCTTAGGTCGCCGCGGCGGCGGTCGTTCTCGGGCACCGGAGGCCGCAGCTTGCTGGCTTGCAGGTCAGGGAGGTGGAGGCCGAGCTCGCGGTGCTGTTTAGCAGCTCAGGGGGGGAAAGGCGCGGTGGTTTTGCCGATCTTCCGATCGGACCGAGAGCGGAGGGGAAGAACGGCTGCCGCCCGTGCGCTAGCGAGGGAGGAAGCACAACTGAGCCTTTTGCCCGGCTGAGGGGACGTGAGTACAGGGATTAGCACGAGGGCACCGCCTCAGTGGTCAGCGCATGGGGGAAGGCAGCAGGAGGTGGCGCCGGTAAGCACCTCGGTGGCTCCCGTGAGCTGTTCGGGGAAATCTCCCACTGAGGCTAAGACTTAGGGTGCAAGGCGCCATGTGTTTCATGTGCTATCACTACCCGAGTCGAGTGCCTCTAGCCTATGCTCGCGAGTAGTTCCAACTACTTGATTTGTACCGAATCCTACACTATCTTAGCATTGCAGTAGCTAACGGGGTTTGCAATCCTAAACCCAACCCATGGTATTCTTGGCTATGCAATTGGGTTTCCAAACAAGACTCTAATGCAAGGAATAAAGCAATCATGTATGTGCTCAAAACAATAAAAATTTGTAAAAAGGTTAATGCAAACAAGAGCTTGCCTTGCTGCTCTTGGTCGTAGGCTAGCTGCTCCTCCGGAGTAACAAAGTCTAGGACTTCGGGTTCCTCCTCGACCTTAGCGACTACATGATATAAGACATACATGTATTAATTTGAATGCATTTATATTAAGTTTGAACTTGTGAAGCTTATAAGTCCCACTAGACAGACTCAATGACTGTGAAACTTTTACTGTGGCTTGGTTACAATCTAAACAGAGACTTGGTCAAGTTTTAGTTGCAGCAAAGCTCAATTGAGCCCTCCACAATTAATTATGTCCTTGACCTTAATTAGAACTCTTAGGGTGCTCTAAGGATCTTCATGAAACAAACTATGACTTTCTGAAAACTAGATTTTCACAGGGTTCTAATGGAGTTGGTCTCACTTAATTTGGAAGTTCCTAACTAAAGATATGAGCTAAACAATTTCAGAGAAAATTCTGAAAATGTTTCTGAACATTTTCTATTTTCTCTGGAACAGTTTCACTAATCACACCATTAGGTGGATCAAATGAGCTCCAATGGGTCTGAAATTTTTATGGTAGTTCAGGGATATTTTGGTGAACATCCCAGCAAAATTTCAGGATTTTCCTCCACAGGATTCTCCAGTTAATGTTCCAAACAATTTAAAATTTGAGGATTTAATTCTGGAGAATTAAGGAATTTCATGAAGTGAAACTTGATTTGCTGGAAAGTACTCAGAGAGCTGAATCCAGAAAAATTTGGTTCACTCAATTTGGAGCTTTCTACCAAAGTTATGAGGATTTGAAGTTTGGAAGAATTCTGAAAATCGGGGAAAAATTTAAACCCTCGCGTGGGCCCAGGGGACACGCGTCGCACGCCGAGGCGACAGCACACCGCGGCCCACAAGGATTTTGCGCGACAGCACACCCGATCCCAGTCGCAGCCGGATCCCGATTCAAAATATCTCCCGCTGACAGCTGCGGTCCACCCCTTCGTCAACCTCCCGACGCCCGCGCTCTGCCGCCGAGGGACCTCGCCGGAGAGCTCGCCGCCGGCTTCTGTACAGCTCCAAACTTCACGATTCTGGTCGCCCCTGCCTACTTTTTCTCGGGGAACAGGATTCTAGGGTCAGCTGCTCATGACAATGGCCGGAGCATGGTCGGCGACGAGCCGCCATGTGGCGGACCGGAATCCGCTCATCTAGGATCGCAGAGGGTGGTGCCGCGCGATGCGACACCCGACAGCACACGTCATAAGAACATAATATATTACATGGGAAAAACAACTGAAACTGTACAAACAGGTACAAACTTCAGTTACAACTATCGTTTATATTACACAGCGGAAGTCTACACTATACAACTCACGCCCGCCTATTTAGCAAAAGTTGGTTGCCCAGCCCTAGGGCAACCCACACTAGCTGCACTCCTCAGCTCAGCGCGGCGTGTATGGCTCCCACTCAGCCGTGGTCCCCGACGGAGGGTAACCCTCGCCGGTGGACTCGTACTCCGAGTCCGTGGGTGGCTCCTCACCTGAAAAACACTTAAGCAGCAACCATGAGCACGAAGGCTCAGCAAGGCTTAACCGACTCACCTAAGCATGAAACTCTACATGAGGTATACCAAGACATAGGTTAGTAACATTTCAGCAAAACGATACACCTACCAGTTCATCCTTAGTTCATCTTTTAGCAACAAGTTAACAGTTCATGAAATCTGAAATTTAGTAAGCAGTATTTGGTGGCACACATGTAGCAATACAACTATATCAATCATCATCATCGAATCAACATATTTCATCCATTAGTCTACGTTACGACGCAGTGAACAAGCGGTACTCGTCACCGCGAGGGACGGCGAATCGACTCGATATACAACTGCAGGGAAACCCAAAGAGCACGTCACGTACGCCCATCCGTGGAGCTGCACAGCACACTCACTCGATGTCGTACGGGACAACCTTTCACGCAACAGCCCAAACGTCGAACCGGTCGCACCGAAACGAGCAGGAGGTTCCCCACACGGAGCATCTCTCTATGCCCGTCAGCAGATTTCCACCTTGCTGCCCTCAGCCTACACCTATAAATCGGTGCGTTATGCCTCGACGCCCGGAGGTTTAGGCTACATCGGTTTATCGGGGCCCATATATCCGATATGCCTTCGGTACATTCAATACTTGTTCAGCAGGGCCGCACACAGATCGGTCCTCAATCGACACGGGCACGGATGCGCACCCAAGACTCCCTCTTGCTGCGCCCTAGCCCCTGCCTAGTCTCATTTTCATTACTAAAGTGATCTCGCGTCACTCAACCGAACCCGTGTGTCCCAATGCCTATCTCGCGAGTAGATTACAACTACTCGACTTGTACCGAAGTCCTATGACTCATTAAGCATAGCCTGTCTACTCGAGATCTTAGACACTACCCTCACTCTTAGGGAAAATTCTGGTTATGCAAGTGGGGTTCCATTCATCCTATACCTAATGCACATACATACTTCATATGACACATGTAAACAAAGTAAAACTTATAAAAAGGTTAATGCAAACCGGGGCTTGCCTTGTTGCTGCTGGTCAGGAGTTAGTTCCTCTTCCGGAAGGAGGAAATCCAGCACTTCCAGGGTCTCTTCTTCAATGGCTACACGTTGAATACAATACTACATGTAAATTTAAATGCAATGTGTGAACTTAAATACATAATTGCTAATAACTCTAGCTAGCCCTCCCCTTTGGTTCTGAAATTTTTTTGGTGGATTGGTAGAGTCCTAACCAGAGTTGTGACCAAGTTTTATTTGAAACAAAGTTCAATTGAACCTTGTACAATTAAAAGCCTCCTTGGTCAACAATTGAGCCTCTAAGTAATTCCAGGGTTTTTCATGGCTCCTACCATTACTTTCTGGAAACTAGAATTTAGGATGGTTCTAATGGAGTTGGTTTCATGTCATTTGAAGAATTCTACAGAAAGTTATGTCCTAATTAAGATTGGAGAAATTCTGAAAAATGTTTCTGTACATTCTTCTATTTTCTCTGGGCAGTTCCCTTAATCACCCAATTAGGGTAACTAAATGAACTTGTATGAGTCTGAAAATTTTACTGGGATTCAGGGATTCTCCAATGAACCTTTCAGCCAAATTTCAGAATTTTTCATAAAGTAGTTCTCCAGATAAAATTCCCAACAGTTTAAACTTTAGGGATTTAATTCTAGAAAACTATTCACTTTCATGAGATGAATTTGGTGTTGTTGGAAAGTACTCAGAATCCTGAGTTAAGCACAATTTGGTTCACTGAATTTGGAGCTCTCTAGCCAAAGTTCTGAGGATTTGAAGTTTGGAAGAATTCTGAAAATCGGGGGAAAAGTTTAAACTCTTGGGGCCGCGGGGACACGTGTCGAGCGCCGAGGTGTCCGGCACACCAGGGATACCACACGTGTCGAGCGCGGAGGTGTCCGGCACACCGGAGCTCACAGGGTATTTGCACGCCAGCACAGCCGATCCCCGGCCACACCCGATCCCGATTTAAATTCTTCAGCCGCTGACACACGGGCCAGCCGGCTTCGTCTTCCTCCTGCCGTTCTCTCGTGCCCGCGCCGCCGACCTTGCCGGAGCAGGCTCGGGGCTCGCCGGCTCGCCGCTGCTGGACCTCCCAGGGGCTGAAACTCACCGCCAGGGGGTTGTCGACGTCGAGGAACGCGTCGGTGGTGTCAGGTCGGGCTGGGGGGTGACCGGAAATAGCTCGGCGAAGTGCCGCTGCCTCGGTTGAGGTTCGACACCGTCGACCGTGGTTTCTAAACCTGCCAACACCTCGAACAACGGCCCTACAGCATCAGTGTACCTCTAGGATGCTCGACAAGGTGTCAAAAGGGTTCAGGGATGGCGGCAAGTCGGTCGGCACCGTGTGACCGATCGTGCCTGTCATGACCGCCCTCAATCGAGCTCGAAATTCGTCACTCCTAGACAGTTTCACGCTACGGATGCAGAAAAGAACTTGATTGCCGGCTAGTCCAGCGTCTATGTGCAAGATTTGATGACCTCCGAAAGATCATAGAGCGAGAATTTAAAGACACCGTACCGGAAGCTTGGGTTACGGTCGCCGGAGCAACAACTAGAAATTCTCTGCGGATTCTTCACGGTTGGCTTCCAAACTTGGAGGAGAGCAGCACGGTGGTCGTGCGCTCCTGTTGCCTCTCTCGCTGGGCCGTGAAAACGCCTGTGGAACGCTGCCCACGGGCGCCTGGCTCTCGGCTGAGGTTGAGTCGCTGCTGTGGCGATCGCTCTCGGGCAAAGGAGGTCGGAGCTCGAGGTTTCTGGCGTTGGAGAGGTCGAGTACGAGCTCAGGTGGATGTCTAGAAGCTCAGGGACGAAGGAGGAGATGGTTTTGCTGGTTTTCCCGATTGAGCAGAGAGCTGCGGCGAGAAACAATGCCACTGCTCGGGTTTGCCCGCGAGAAGATAAAGCCGGCCGACCCCTGCTCGGCTGAGGCGGTGCCGGTCGCGTGGGGGCGCGAGCCAGCCGCCCTAGGCGCCAGCGCGCGGAGAGGGAAGCAGCTGGTGGCGCCGGTAGCTGCTCGGTGGCATAGCCGACAGCTGCTCGGCGGAATTTCCCACCGAGACTCTAACTTTGGTTGCAAGTTTCTCCTTCTCCCCCCTATGACACGTGGGTCCCACCCGGGGTTTTAACCTCTGGAATTTACTCCTAATTACTGTTGTAAACAGTGAGCCCCATAATACCCCTGGTGATTCAATTTATTCAACCCTGAGCCATTTGAATTGAATAGAATTCAAATTGGGTTCGGCTTGGGTGAATTTCAGCACAAGTATAGTTTTGAATTCAAATAAAGTTTGAATTTGTCCCACTTAGCTCATGTCAAGATCAACTCCAAATGGAGTGACAATTGGCGTGTGAGCTCACAAAAATGTGCTGAATAAGAATATGAAGCTAATTTTTGAATTTGGGTGATGAAAGTTGCTGCAATTTGAATTTACATTCAAATTGGCCCCTTTTTTCAAATAACCCCAAAAAGTGCCTCAAAAAGTGTTGGATTTCTATGAAACTTGGACTGAACCTCCCCAAGACTTTTTAAATTCTAGGGGTGAGCTCAACCTCTCATGTTCAAGTGTAGAAACCCTACTTTGTGAAAGTGAAGGCTTTCCCCTCTAATCATTCTTTTGATGGAGGTTACTTGCTCTTCACAACATTTCCTAAGGTGTCCACAATAAAAACTGTGGTGTTGTGAGGTGAAGAGAAAATTTTGCAAGTCCTTTTTCTTGGGCTTTTACATCCCTCCCCCCTTAAAAGAATCTCGTCCCGAGATTACAAAATAAGAGATAGCGATGTAATAGGGACTTACCCGTGTTGATATGCCATGAACTCCGGGTAATTTGAGCGAAGGAACTCCTCGCTCTCCCACGTCGCTTCTTCCGCGGTGTGGTTACTCCAGAGTATCTTGTAGAACCACAACGTTTTTCTACGTGTGGTTCTGGCTTTCTCATCAAGAATTTCCACCGGATACCCCTCATAGGTTAAATCCGGTTTCAGCTCACCGATGTCTTCGGTAGGAACAGCAGCCGTATACTTCAAACATTTTCGCAGTTGCGAAACATGAAAAACATCATGGACACCAGCGAGAGATGCCGGTAGTTCCAATCGATATGCCGCTGGTCCACACTTCTCGGTGATAGCGTAGGGTCCAATAAAACGGGGAGCGAGCTTCCCCTTCACCCCGAACCGGTGCACACCCTTCATTGGAGACACGCGGAGGTACACGTGTTCCCCAACGTCAAAGTGCAACGGTCTACGCATCTTATCAGCGCAGCTCTTCTGTCGGGATTGAGCGGCTTTTAAATTGGCTTGAATTGTCCGAACGCGCTCTTCGGCGTCGTTCACCACATCAACCCCGAATGTGACCCTTTCACTGGACTCGCACCATTTTAATGGGGTGCGGCACTTGCGACCGTAGAGAGCTTCGTAGGGTGCCATCTTGATACTCGCCTGATAGCCGTTGTTGTACGAGAATTCCGCCAATGGTAGGTGATTATCCCAGTTCCTACCATGGTGGATGGCACATGCTCTCAACATGTCCTCCAGAACTTGATTCACCCTCTCTGTCTGGCCATCTGTCTGAGGGTGATAGGCGGAGCTCCTGATCAACTTAGTACCCAATGCAGCGTGTAGCTGCTCCCAAAAGCGAGATACAAATAATGCACCTCGATCTGAGACAATGGTCTTGGGTACCCCGTATAGGCATAGAATCTTTGCTATGTACAGCTCCGCATATTTGCCGGCATTGTAACGTGTATTCACCGGGATGAAGTGAGCCGTCTTGGTTAACCGATCAACGATTACTCATATGGAATCATGCTTGTTGGACGTTAGGGGTAATCCCACAATGAAATCCATGCTCACATCTTCCCATTTCCATGCCGGGATCTTCAGGGGTTGCAACAGCCCTGATTTCTTCATGTGATCAGCTTTCACTCGTCTACACGTATCGCACTCGGATACGTACTTAGCTACCTCCCGCTTCATCCGTGTCCACCAAAATTTCTTTTTCAAATCTTGGTACATTTTGTTGCTGCCCGGATGAATGGAGTACTTGGACAAGTGAGCTTCATCGAGGATCTTCCTCCTCAACCCCATATCCCGGGGTACGACTATGCGGTCATTGAACCACAGCGTCCCCTCATCATCCTTCCGGAAACATTTGATTTCCCCGTTGTCCATACGTCTCTGGAGATGTGCCATGCCTTTATCATTTTTCTGAGCTGCAATGATGTCCTCCCTAATAGTAGGGACGAGGGTAAGGTTGTACAGCGATCCATAAGGAACCAAGTATAAACTTGGCTCTTCCTCCTCCACCGGTGTAATGGTGAGGTGATGGACATGTGATTTCCGACTCAGCGCGTCGGCAACCACATTCGCCTTGCCGGGGTGGTAATGGATCTCAATCTCATAATCTTTGATCAACTCTTGTGGTCGGTGTAGAGATGCACCAAGTTCCCCAGGAGATAGAGCCTCCACATTTTCAGCGCCAACACCACTGCAGCAAGTTCAAGATCGTGAGTCGGGTAGTGCTGCTCATGGTTCCGAAGTTGGCGTGAGCCATAAGCGACCACGCGTCCTTCCTGCATCAACACGCAGCCAAGCCCAATACCGGACGCGTCACAATACACGTCGAAGGACTTTGTTGTATCCGGCTGAGCTAACACCGGGGCTGTTGTGAGATGCTTCACCAATGTTCGGAACGCTCCTTCACACGCCGTGTTCCAAACATATTTCGTTGTCACACCCGGTTTTTCCGAAGAAACAACCAAGTGAATATCACATGTATGCCAGGATCATTTTCTCATACATGTGATGACAAATAGTGAAGCATCATTTATTACAAGCTTGGTGTCGAATATAAATAAGTCTTACATCGCAAATGTCTCAATGGACACTAATGCTTCATCACAAGTAAATAAACTAGCAGCGGAAATATTATTCTTTTTGGGCTCCATCACAGGCGTTGCCCGGGGGTCTTCATGAACCTAAAAACCTTCCTCGGGTCCAAAATCTTGGTCATTATACACCACCTCATTATCTTGACCTGAGCAGCAATATAAACCAACAAATATGCAAGGTTGAGTACCAAGGGTACTCAGCAAGTGTTGGAAAATTATATCATGCATGGCTAGAACAAGGAGAGGTTGAACTCTTGGTTAAAGCACTACGCAATTAATACCTATCACCTTAGCTTATTAAGCACCTACATTACTACACAGGTGAAATGGTCCCAATCTCCCATCCCATCATTGTAATCCAATAACCATAACATCATTACCAATGTTAAGCTCCCCGCTTAACTTCCAAAACCATCAATCCTCTAATCATGAATAAGTCCAGGCCGCTCTTAACCGTGAGCACGGCTGTCAAGACAGTTTTGACTCTGCAGAGTTTGTACCACTGTACCCACAAGTAGTGATTTCATCCCCCGTTAACGGGTGGACTAAAAGAACCTCCATTATGCCAGTGGCTACGATCCACATTCACACTTCCCAGGTGTGCAGCCAGGAGATCACTACGAAGCCTTTACAAAGGGATTCCCGACGAGCGTGGGCCCACTGAGGTTTCACCCCTAACAGCATACAAGAGGCTCCAACCCCGCTGCAGTGGCCCCCTCTTGAGCCTTGCGGTTCATATGGTAGTCCAGCTGACACCTATTCCCCGCACCATCCAACACACCCATACTACGCCGGGGATACACCTAATTAATTGGCCAAGCTGCCCCATCTCAGCATGTGGTTGGCACTGTAAAGCCGGGTTACATGCTCCATGAAGCGGTCCTTAGTATCCAGGCAAGTACTAAACACAAACCCAAGTCTCGTGCACCCAGCACACAACCAAAAACATCCAACTTGCCTTGATCCCTACCTCTACATAACTCACAATAGCTCATTCAAGAGTATGGTATAATAAACTGATGATCTCATATTCCAAATATCCCATTCTAAGCATGGCTAAGCATATGCATGTAAATAAATGACATGACAAAATGAATCCCAACCCAAGCTTCAAGGAAACAAGGTAATGCAATTCTAGGGAAACTTTCCTAGCATGGGTTTCATATTTCATTTGACAATGCAAATAATTCTATCTACACACCCTAGCATAGGATCAAAGTGGTCAAGGACACTTGCCTCCTTCTTGCTGCTCTTGAAATTGGTAGTCCTGATCTTGGAAAGGGTTAACTTGCTCTTGAACAGGTTCTACTTCATACCATCACACATAGCAAAAGAAAAACAACAATCATAAGACATAGTTCACACTTCTACTTTATACAAACCACACATTCATATTTATGAAATTCATTCACCATTATATGTGTTGTGGTTACTTTGTGTGTTGATCTATGGCTTGCATACACTTTTATTTATATGTGTATGATTCCTACTTTGGTGTTCATATTTACACTTACATACTATATATATATATATACATGTGTGTTTCAGTTTTTAATAAATTCCTCATATTGAACTACTACACCTTTTTACTACCAAGTATGTATGAAAAGTATTTTTTTCTTCTCCATATGTGCCTTCAGAATTTCTACCAACCCTAAACTGAATTCTTTGTATTTTAGAAACTCCATTTATCATTTACTAGTTGCTATATTTTCAGATTTATATTCCTATGCATAATTGTGTATTTTATTATGAAATTAGTAATACACATCATCTAAACAGTATAGGTTCTGGTCCTAAATGATTTAATAACATCTTTTGACCTTGGCTTCTGATGTATACTATTTCATAATTATTTTCCCTATTTTTTCTATAACTATTCTTTACTTAAAAATGTGTCCCTATACTAATAAATGTGAATAATAGATGAAACAGATTTATTTCAGCCCAAAAATATATTTTTATCTCACTCCAAAGTTTTCTAAGTACTGAGAAAGTTTTTAATTAATTTTGACAATTATGCTTGTCCCCCTTTTTAATTCTTAAACACTAGTTACATATTCAATTTTCTAAATCAAATACTAAACAGGGCTAAAATAATGAATTCACCCCATTACAGGGTCTATAATATTATTTTCATAATTTCCAGGGGTCTAGCTACACTTATCAGAGGTGTTTTTCCTAATTTTTATTAAGTCCAGGGGCTAAAACTGATTTTTAAATGAATTTACATGATTTTCTGGAGTTCCAGGGGCTAGATCTGAAGTTTCCGGGGCTAGCTCTCAATTACAGAGAACCCCAGGGGGTAGCACGTAAGAATTCCAGTCTTTATAATGCGGGGCTGACGTGGACCGTCCGATTTTAAACCGACGGCTGAGATTATAACATCGAACCGGTACGCGGGGATTTAAAGTCTACCGTGCGATTTAAAATAAACGGCGCACAAGCGGCCACGTCGCTCTGATCGAGTGCGGGCGGTGCTACCGGCGGCGCACGGCGGCGGGAAGCGGCGATCTCGCCGGAAAGTTTCGGATCCTCGAGAATTCTGCCTAGAACTGTGATCTTATGGCCTAGATCGGTAGAGGGGAGGTCAGGGATCTCACCTCGGGGGTTTTCTCGAGCTCGGGGGTCCTGGAAAGTGATCGGCGGCGAGGTCCGAGGCAAAACCACGGCGAAGCTCGTCGGCGCTGGATTTACACCGTAACTCTCCGAGTTTTCTGCACCTGCAAGGTTCCCCGGAGGCGGTGGATCAAGACCAGCGAGTTAGATCAGAGTTTCCGAGCTTAGATCGGCCAGAATTCACCGGCGAAGTCTCGGTGCTCACCGGAGTAAAAATTGGCGATCGCGTGGGAAAAACCGATCGGGGCTGGGGTTTTTATAGCCGGGGGAGGGCGGTGGGTCTGTTGCGATCGAGTTTGAGTCGTTTGGGACCAGAATTCGGGCTGCGGGACGCGGAAATCCGGTCGGTTGCGATCGCGCGCGCGGGAGAGAGTCCGGGGTCGCGGGGTTAGGGATGACAGGCGGGTCCCACCCGTCTGTGAGGGACAGCGCGGCGCACGCGGGGGCGGGCTGGCGCGGGGAAACTGGGCCGGCTGGCGAGTTTCGGCCCACTGGCCGGTTTTTTTCCCGTTTCTCTTTTTCTTTTTCCATTTCTTTTCTGTTTTGAGTATAATTTGAATTCCAGTTTGAAATTTTTGCAAAACATGCAACACGTCCAAAAATTTTTAAATTCCCCTCTGAACATGGTTTAGAGTTTTGAATCAAAATTTGGGGTGTTACATCTCTACCCCCCTTAAAAGAAATCTCGTCCTCGAGATTGGTGTTTCTAAGAAAACAATCCCGGAAAGTGTGCCTTAAGCTCATCTTCCCGTTCCCAGGTGGCTTCCTCTTCTGAGTGATGCTTCCACTGCACCTTGCACATCCGGATTCTCTTGTTTCTGGTGAGGCGTTCCATCGTCTCCAAAATCTTGTATGGTTGCTCGGCATAAGACAAATCCTCAGCTACATCCACTTCATTCATGGGTAACACCTCTTCAGGCGTCCTCAGACATTTCTTGAGTTGTGACACATGGAATATATCGTGTACATCCGATAGATGAACCGGTAACTCTAGTTGGTACGCCACCTCGCCTTTTCTTTCCAAAACTTGAAAGGGTCCGATGTATCGAGGTGACAACTTCCCTTTCACCTTGAACCGACGAAGTCCTCTGATAGGGGACACCTTGAGATAAACATAGTCTCCCACGTTGAAAACGAGCTCTCTTCTTCGTACATCAGCATAACTCTTCTGGCGTGTTTGTGCTATCCTCAAGTTGTTGCGAATCTCCCTCACCTTCGCCTCGGCTTCTTGTAGCACTTCTGGACCAAACACTTTACTTTCTCCTGTTTGGTTCCAAAATAGGGGAGTTCTGCACTTCCTTCCATACAAAGCTTCAAACGGTGACATCTTCATACTAGCTTGATAGCTGTTGTTATAGGAAAACTCCGCATACGGTAAGTTCTTGTCCCAACTCCTATTGTTTTTGAGTGCACATGCCCTTAACATATCTTCAAGGATCTGATTGGTTCTCTCCGTCTGCCCGTCAGTTTGGGGATGATAGGCAGAGCTGAAATTCAGATGGGTTCCCATGGTTTCATGCAACTTTTGCCAAAACCTCGAGGTGAACTGTGTCCCTCGGTCCGACACTATCTTCTTTGGCACTCCATGGTAACACACAATCCTTGACATGTACAATTCTGCCAATTTGGATCCGCTGTAGCTTTCTTTCACAGGGATGAAATGAGCTACCTTGGTTAGCCTATCAATAATGACCCATATTGAATCATACCCGGATTGGGTCCTAGGCAATCCCATGACAAAATCCATGCTGATTTCTTCCCACTTCCATTCAGGCACTTTGAGTGGTTGCAATAATCCCGCGGGTCGTTGATGTTCTGCTTTCACCAACTGACATGTGTCACATAGGGCAACATGTTCCGCGACATCTCGCTTCATGCCATACCACCAATACCTGCTCTTGAGATCCTGGTACATCTTCGTACTCCCAGGATGAATGGAATAGTCAGAATCGTGAGCCTCCTTCAAAATTAATTCACGGATCTCCTTTACTTCTGGCACACAGATCCTTTTCCCTTGCCACACCGTTCCTTGTTCATCCTCTCTAAAACCAGGAGCTTTATTTTCCTTTATGAGCTGTATGATCTCTTGTATCTTCTCATCATTCTTTTGGCCCTCGCGTATGTCTTGCTCGAGTGTGGAGTCCACTTCCATGGTGATGGCTTCACCACTATTTACTAGACATAGATTGAGTCTTATAACCTCGTCCTTCAATTCTGCAGGCATGTCCTTCAAACTCAACTTATTGACCTGCACTTTCCGACACAAAGCATCGGCCACGACGTTTGCTTTCCCGGGATGATAGTTGATGCCTATATCAAAGTCATTGATTAGCTCTAACCATCTCCTTTGTCTGAGGTTGAGATCTGGTTGTGTAAATATGTACTTCAAACTCTTATGATCCGTATATATCTCTGTCCTCTTCCCCATCAAATAGTGCCGCCAAATTTTCAACGCGTGTACCACTGCAGCTAGTTCTAGATCATGTGTAGGATAGTTCTTCTCGTGCTTCCGAAGCTGCCGGGATGCATATTCCACGACATGTCCTTCTTGCATGAGAACACATCCCAACCCATTCCCAGAGGCATCAAAGTACACTGTGAAATTCTTCTGCATATCTGGCATAACCAACACTGGGGCTGTTGTCAATCTCTTCTTTAGCTCCTGAAAGCTCATCTCGCACTGTGGCGTCCAGGTGAATGTGATTCCCTTCTCCAACAGTTTGGTGAGAGGTCTTGAGATCTTGGAGAATCCCTCAATAAACCGTCGATAGTATCCAGCCAAGCCCAAAAAGCTTCGAACTTCCCCGACATTTTCAGGGGTTTTCCACTTCTGGATATCCTCGATTTTGGCGGGATCTACGGAGATTCCTCCCTCCGAGATGATATGTCCTAAAAAGGGAACTCTCTTCAGCCAAAACTCACACTTGCTCAACTTGGCATATAGTTGGTGTTATCTCAGCCTCTGTAACACCAACCTTAGATGTTTCTCATGTTCTTCTTCATCTTTGGAGAAGACGAGAATATCATCTATGAAAACCACCACAAATTTGTCCAGATATTCCATGAATACCTTGTTCATGAGGTACATGAAATATGCTGGGGCATTGGTTAGCCCAAAAGGCATGACAGTGTATTCATACAGTCCGTACCGAGATACGAAATCTGTCTTGGGAATATCAGATTGCCTTATCTTGAGTTGGTGGTATCCCGACCTGAGATCAATTTTCGAGAACACACAAGCTCCCCTCAACTGATCAAACAAGTCTTCAATGCGGGGTAATGGGTACTTGTTTTTGATGGTTACCTCATTCAAAGCACGGTAATCCACGCATAACCTTTGGGTTCCGTCTTTCTTGGGCACAAATATCACCGGAGCTCCCCATGGTGAGGAACTAGGGCGAATATACCCCTTCTCCGTCAGTTCTCTCAAATGATCCTTGAGCTCTTCTAGCTGCTTGGAGTCCATTCGATAAGGTCTCTTGTATATCGGGGCTGTTCCCGGTACTAGCTCAATTGCGAATTCCACGTCACGGTCGGGAGGCATACCTGGCAATTCCTCCGGAAAAACATCTGGATATTCCCTGATAGTCCTGATTTCCTCAACTTTCACCTCCACTTGATTTAATTTAATGTCCCTCCTAGGCTCGTGTATCGTTATGAACTTTACTCTTGTGCCATTGGGGTGAGTTAGTTCCACCGTTCTGGTCGAACAATGGATGATCCCTTTATGTTTGGTCAACCAATCCATACCCAAAATAATATCTATCCCTTGTGAATCTATCACTATGAGGTTAGCAGTAAATACTACCCCATTAATGTCTAGGCTCACTTTGGGACACACTTGTCTTGTCCTTATTTCTCCACCTGGAGAGTTTACCGCTAGCATATGGTTCATTTGTGTGGTTGCTAGGTCATGCTTCTTAACAAACCCTTGAGCAGTGAACGAGTGGGTAGCACCAGAATCAAACAGCAGAGTTGCAAGGTGTAAATTGGCAGGAAACTTACCAACTACCACGTCGGGTGCCTCTTGTGCTTCCTCCATAGTGACGTGGTTCACCCGTCCTCTCACTACATTCTGCTGTTGTGGCGGCGCAGGCTTCTTCTTTGGGCATTTATGGGCGTAGTGCCCCACTTCACCACAGCTGAAACATTGCACCCCAATCTTAGTTGCTTGGCCCTTGTTGTCTTGGGGTTGGTTTGGGGGTCCTTGTACTGCTGGTCGAGGTGGATATGCGGGGCGAGGCTGCTGTACAAACTGACGTTGTGGCTGTGCTGATGCTGCGGGAGGCCTGTAGTTTGGGTTGTACCCTCTTGGTGCTGAATAGGGTACCACAGCACGGCTCGTCTGCCCCGTAGGTTGCTGCATCATACGTGGGCGGGTGTTGCTCCCTGAGGCCTGATGTGACCACCCCGCCTTCCTCTTATTCTCATTTTCCAGGGCCTTTAGCTTCCTTTCCACCACAAATGCTCTGTCCACCATCTTTTGAAAGCTTTCATACTCATTGGAGGACATTGCACACTGCATCTCTGCGGTAAGTCCTTCCACGAAACAATCTTGTTTCTGCTCATCAGTCTCTATGTCTCGCGGAGCATAACGGGATAGTTGAGTAAATTTAGTGAGGTATTCCCTCACAGTCATGTTTCCCTGCTGCAGTCCCAGAAACTCTTTCCTCTTGTTTTTGAGTTCACCTCTTGGGATGTAGTGGTTGCGGAAGCTACGCTTGAACTCTTCCCAAGTGATGTTCTCAGGGTCATGATGGGCGGCCACGCAGGCGGTCCACCAATCAGCAGCAGGTCCATGCAATTGATGAGAGGCAAACAGCACCCTCTCATACCCTTGGCACTGTATGATCCTCATCTTACTTTCAATAGTCTTCAGCCAATCATCTGCCTCCAGAGGTCCAGCAGCACTTGCAAACTTTGGAGGTTGAGTTCCTAGAAACTCACTCAACCTTGGTTGGCGTGGTGCAGCTTGTGGAGGTGGAACTTGATGCAAGTTGGCCACCACTTGAGTCAAGTTCTGGATGAGCTGATTTTGATTCTCCAGCATTTGGTGGAGAGGATCAACTTCTTCACGGCGACCACCCCGGTCCTGGCCTCCAGAAAGATGAGGGTTGCATGCCTCATCATTGTTGTTGGCGGGGTTGGCAGCACGTCCTTTTCCTCTTCCGGCCATCTGGCAGAATCAACAAATGTTAACTTGATACCCTTTAGTATCATCTTACTACTTTCATTTGTTGGTAATTTAAGGTGTAGAGGCTTTGTTAAAATTTTACGAGGGTTTATATCTCACACCAAATAAATGTACTATTATTTCCTGTGGGTTCACACACCAAAGCAAAACAATCTGAAGACGAGGCTGTGGACAATTGCTCATGGCTTCCACAACTCACGTCACACACCAATCATTATCACACCATTAACTACGTAACGACTCGACTACTCGACCTCTTGCTAGCTAGGGGAAAGACTCTACACTACTCGTCCTCTTGAGCTGGCTCCTCGGGATCTTCCTCCTCATTTCGGCTACCTTCTGACTCTGCTTTGGGTGGGGAGGCTGCTGGTGGAGAAGTGCGACGACGCCTGATTGCTCGGCGATCCGGGGAGTCAGGAGTCCATGTATCATTCACGGTGACACACAGTTCATTCCCATCTCCTCTTTCTCTCGCCTTTAAGCAAGCTCGCAGCAACGCCTCCGTTTCCTTGAGGGTGTCTCGGACATCCTGAAGCTCTTGTTGACACTCCTGCAGTCGAGTGCTGAGCATAGCAGCATCCTCCAAGCACAAGTCCATGTGCTCATGGGAAGTCCCTTGCTGCACCGGTGGGTACTTGTACTCCGTGGTACCACTCTCACGTTGGAGGACATACATGTACTCAGTTTTGTCCAAGTGGCGACGATAGATGTGACTCTGGCAGGTGATGGCCTCCCAGGTGACATCTTTCTCCGCATCAACTTGTGTTGCTCGACAAGCTGGGGAGTGGTGAATCTTAAGCAGCTGATTCTCGTGTATAATCCTCATCTCCGAACTCCATTCTTCCCTCTTCTCACGGATGGTCCTGGTGGAGTTATAGTGGATGATTAGCTTGCCCGTATTGCCGGCGGCTTCGAGCATACGCCGAAGACGGCGCAACAAATCTCCTACTGCCAATCCGTAGGAAAGGTACGTCACTGGACGACTCTCCTCTCTTTCGGCAAGGGCAACTACGGGAACTCTCCCTCCTGTGGACTTGCGAGCGGTGCGAATCATGCGAACCATCTAAAACAAAAGAATTTAAAATTAGGTTAGATAAATTCTCAAACAAAAATCCTATTTTGAATGAAAGTTGGGGTAAGATGAAGAAAATGACTCCTTTAATAACACTTTTCCACCCACACCTTGGAAAATAGTTTTTAAGAAAATAGGGCCCTTAAATACGTCCATTTCTACCTAGGTCCACGTTCCTACGGGCAACCTTGGCTCTGACACCACCTCTGTCACACCCGGTTTTTCCGAAGAAACAACCAAGTGAATATCACATGTATGCCAGGATCATTTTCTCATACATGTGATGACAAATAGTGAAGCATAATTTATTACAAGCCAGGTGTCGAATATAAATAAGTCTTACATCGCAAATGTCTCAATGGACACTAATGCTTCATCACAAGTAAATAAACTAGCAGCGGAAATATTATTCTTTTTGGGCTCCATCACAGGCGTTGCCCGGGGGTCTTCATGAACCTAAAAACCTTCCTCGGGTCCAAAATCTTGGTCATTATACACCACCTCATTATCTTGACCTGAGCAGCAATATAAACCAACAAATATGCAAGGTTGAGTACCAAGGGTACTCAGCAAGTGTGGGAAAATTATATCATGCATGGCTAGAACAAGGAGAGGTTGAACTCATGGTTAAAGCACTACGCAATTAATACCTATCACCTTAGCTTATTAAGCACCTACATTACTACACAGGTGAAATGGTCCCAATCTCCCATCCCATCATTGTAATCCAATAACCATAACATCATTACCAATGTTAAGCTCCCCGCTTAACTTCCAAAACCATCAATCCTCTAATCATGAATAAGTCCAGGCCGCTCTTAACCGTGAGCACGGCTGTCAAGACAGTTTTGACTCTGCAGAGTTTGTACCACTGTACCCACAAGTAGTGATTTCATCCCCCGTTGCCGGGTGGACTAAAAGAACCTCCATTATGCCAGTGGCTACGATCCACATTCACACTTCCCAGGTGTGCAGCCAGGAGATCACTACGAAGCCTTTACAAAGGGATTCCCGACGAGCATGGGCCCACTGAGGTTTCACCCCTAACAGCATACAAGAGGCTCCAACCCCGCTGCAGTGGCCCCCTCTTGAGCCTTGCGGTTCATATGGTAGTCCAGCTGACACCTATTCCCCGCACCATCCAACACACCCATACTACGCCGGGGATACACCTAATTAATTGGCCAAGCTGCCCCATCTCAGCATGTGGTTGGCACTGTAAAGCCGGGTTACATGCTCCATGAACCGGTCCTTAGGATCCAGGCAAGTACTAAACACAAACCCAAGTCTCGTGCACCCAGCACACAACCAAAAACATCCAACTTGCCTTGATCCCTACCTCTACATAACTCACAATAGCTCATTCAAGAGTATGGTATAATAAACTGATGATCTCATATTCCAAATATCCCATTCTAAGCATGGCTAAGCATATGCATGTAAATAAATGACATGACAAAATGAATCCCAACCCAAGCTTCAAGGAAACAAGGTAATGCAATTCTAGGGAAACTTTCCTAGCATGGGTTTCATATTTCATTTGACAATGCAAATAATTCTATCTACACACCCTAGCATAGGATCAAAGTGGTCAAGGACACTTGCCTCCTTCTTGCTGCTCTTGAAATTGGTAGTCCTGATCTTGGAAAGGGTTAACTTGCTCTTGAACAGGTTCTACTTCATACCATCACACATAGCAAAAGAAAAACAACAATCATAAGACATAGTTCACACTTCTACTTTATACAAACCACATATTCATATTTATGAAATTCATTCACCATTATATGTGTTGTGGTTACTTTGTGTGTTGATCTATGGCTTGCATACACTTTTATTTATATGTGTATGATTCCTACTTTGGTGTTCATATTTACACTTACATACTATATATATATATATACATGTGTGTTTCAGTTTTTAATAAATTCCTTATATTGAACTACTACACCTTTTTACTACCAAGTATGTATGAAAAGTATTTTTTTTCTTCTCCATATGTGCCTTCAGAATTTCTACCAACCCTAAACTGAATTCTTTGTATTTTAGAAACTCCATTTATCATTTACTAGTTGCTATATTTTCAGATTTATATTCCTATGCATAATTGTGTATTTTATTATTAAATTAGTAATACACATCATCTAAACAGTATAGGTTCTGGTCCTAAATGATTTAATAACATCTTTTGACCTTGGCTTCTGATGTATACTATTTCATAATTATTTTCCCTATTTTTTCTATAACTATTCTTTACTTAAAAATGTGTCCCTATACTAATAAATGTGAATAATAGATGAAACAGATTTATTTCTGCCCAAAAATATATTTTTATCTCACTCCAAAGTTTTCTAAGTACTTAGAAAGTTTTTAATTAATTTTGACAATTATGCTTGTCCCCCTTTTTAATTCTTAAACACTAGTTACATATTCAATTTTCTAAATCAAATACTAAACAGGGCTAAAATAATGAATTCACCCCATTACAGGGTCTATAATATTATTTTCATAATTTCCAGGGGTCTAGCTACACTTATCAGAGGTGTTTTTCCTAATTTTTATTAAGTCCAGGGGCTAAAACTGATTTTTAAATGAATTTACATGATTTTCTGGAGTTCCAGGGGCTAGATCTGAAGTTTCCGGGGCTAGCTCTCAATTCCAGAGAACCCCAGGGGGTAGCACGTAAGAATTCCAGTCTTTATAATGCGGGGCTGACGTGGACCGTCCGATTTTAAACCGACGGCTGAGATTATAACATCGAACCGGTACGCGGGGATTTAAAGTCTACCGTGCGATTTAAAATAAACGGCGCACAAGCGGCCACGTCGCTCTGATCGAGCGCGGGCGGCGCTGCCGGCGGCGCACGGCGGCGGGAAGCGGCGATCTCGCCGGAAAGTTTCGGATCCGCGAGAATTCTACCTAGAACTGTGATCTTATGGCATAGATCGGTAGAGGGGAGGTCAGGGATCTCACCTCGGGGGTTTTCTCGAGCTCGGGAGTCCTGGAAAGTGATCGGCGGCGAGGTCCGAGGCAAAACCACGGCGAAGCTCGTCGGCGCTGGATTTACACCGTAACTCTCCGAGTTTTCTGCACCTGCAAGGTTCCCCGGAGGCGGTGGATCAAGACCAGCGAGTTAGATCAGAGTTTCCAAGCTTAGATCGGCCAGAATTCACCGGCGAAGTCTCGGTGCTCACCGGAGTAAAAATCGGCGATCGCGTGGGAAAAACCGACCGGGGCTGGGGTTTTTATAGCCGGGGGAGGGCGGTGGGTCTGTTGCGATCGAGTTTGAGTCGTTTGGGACCAGAATTCGGGCTGCGGGACGCGGAAATCCGGTCGGTTGCGATCGCGCGCGCGGGAGAGAGTCCGGGGTCGCGGGGTTAGGGATGACAGGCGGGTGCCACCCGTCTGTGAGGGACAGCGCGGCGCGCGCGGGGGCGGGCTGGCGCGGGGAAACTGGGCCGGCTGGCGGGTTTCGGCCCACTGGCCGGTTTTTTTCTCGTTTCTCTTTTTCTTTTTCCATTTCTTTTCTGTTTTGAGTATAATTTGAATTCCAGTTTGAATTTGAATTTTTGCAAAACATGCAACACGTCCAAAAATTTTTAAATTCCCCTCTGAACATGGTTTAGAGTTTTGAATCAAAATTTGGGGTGTTACATTCGTCCCTTTCTTCAGCAACTCTGTCATCGGCTTAGCGAGCTTGGAGAAGCTTGGAATGAATCTCCGGTAGTATCCCGCTAACCCGAGGAAGCTTCTGACTTCATGAACTGAAGTGGGAGCTTTCCATTTCAACACTTGCTCTATTTTGCTTGGGTCAACCGCAATGCCTTCAGCTGAGATGATATGTCCCAAGAATGGCACTTGGCTGATCCAAAATTCGCATTTGCTGAACTTGGCGTAGAGCTTGTGGTCTCGCAATCATTGAAGAATGATCCGTAAGTGTTCGGCATGCTCGGCTTCTGTCTTGGAGTAAACCAAGATATCGTCGATGAGCACTACCACGAACTTGTCCAGCTCCGGCATGAACACCGAGTTCATGAGATACATGAAATGGGCTGGAGCATTTGTGAGACCAAAGGACATGACGAGATATTCATATAGTCCATATCTCGTCGAGAATGCCGTCTTCGGAATATCCTCCGCCCGGATTTTTATCTGGTGATATCCAGAGCGAAGGTCCATCTTGGAGAACACACTTGCACCCACAAGTTGATCAAACAATATGTCGATGCGGGGCAGTGGGTACTTATTCTTGATGGTGACGGCGTTGAGCGGCCGGTAATCCACACACAGCCTCAGGGTCTCATCCTTCTTCTTCACGAATAGCGCCGAGCATCCCCAAGGCGTGGAACTCGGCCTAATGAAACCCTTGCTCAACAGATCATTGAGCTGTTCTTTCAGTTCAGCCAGCTCATTTGGAGCCATTTTTTATGGTCTCCGTGATATGGGCGTAGTCCCGGGTGCAAGTTCAATCTTGAACTCGACATCCCGCTCAGGTGGCATGCCCGGTAGATCATCCGGGAACACGTCGGGATACTCCCGGACTACGGGAATGTCTTCTAACTTGAGAGCCTCAGCAATATTGATCGCTGAAACTTCTCTGACTGGATTATCTAATAGGAGGGACTGCGGACGGTGTAATGGGGAGTTGAGGTGAACCGTCCATGTTAAAGTTTCCAGGACAGCGCCATGGTAACTTAGCCATGACATCCCCAAGATTGCATCAATCTTCTGCCCCCCTAAGATAATCATAGTGGTGGGATATATCTTCCCACCTAAGCACAGTGGTGCTTTTGGAACCATCATAGTTGCTGAAATCTTTCCTCCCGGTGAGCAGATCATATAAGAACACTCGGTTGGAAAGGCTTCCAGCTGATGCTTAGCCACATATGACGCACTAATGAAGTTGTGGGTTGCACCAGAATCAAAAAGTATGATGATGGCTTGATGGTTGAGAGTAAACATACACGCCAGCACGTTGTCTCCCTCTGGGGCGTCCTCATTGTCGAGGTTGCGGACGCCTCCAGTCCGCTGACCAACCTTCTTCACCGGAGGTCGGCCTCGAGCACCGCCCTGGAGCTGGGCTTGCCCGCTGCTCTGCTGCCCCTGGGGACAGTCCTTCGCAAAGTGGCCCGTCTGGCCACACGTGAAGCAGGTGAAACGGGGCGGTGCCCCACTGATCGGTGGACGGAAACCCGGGGCGCGTTGTGGCGGTGGAAACGCCCGGGGTACCGTCTGCTGCTGCTGTTGCTGTTGCTGTCTTGGTGGTGGCATCGGCGGACGGAACGGGGTGCTTGGAACGAATGTCCCCCGAACTGTTGAGGTCGCGCCGGTGGACGCCACTGCTGCCCGGATGGTGTCCGATATACCATATGGTACTTCTGGGGCGCGCCACCACCGCTGCTAGGTGGAGTGCTGCGCTTCCTCTGCTCAGCTGCTAACTCCCGCTGAGCGTCCTCTTGCATGATGGCGGCATTGACTCGGTCGTTGAATGTGCCGCGATTCCACTGAACGAGGTGCGTCTTCATTTCGGGGTGTAACCCCCGATAGAAATGCTCCCTCTTCTTCTCCTCCGTGGAGATATAGTCTGACGCATATTGCGCCAGATGGTTGAAGGCACGGGAGTAGTCATGAGCACTCCTCCCGCCCTGCTTCAGCTCCAAAGAAAATAGGCATAAAACATAATGACAATAATTCATGTGATACATCTCGTATGTAGATAATGTAATAACTTTGCACAAGGTACACCATTACCAGACCAAACACAAGCTAGTTTAATCCAACTTGATGAACCTCCTCTTTGGAAGCTCACCATAACTAGGTTTGGTCACTACGAGACATTACCATCGCGTTGTCATCACGTATACCACCCTTAGGGTACAACACGCTCTCCAATGAGTTCAACTGTCAATCTTCTGTCCAAATGACCAGTTTCTACCTATTCCATGTTTTGATCTGGTTCTGTGCATTTTCATGACTCACGCTAAACACCAAAGTTAAAGTCAACTTCGGTATCTTTCCAAAGAGTACTCATTTGCCCCCAGATCGGCTTTGGTTAAAAAGTTATGCCAATTCAAAGTCAGCAGAATTTCTGGAAGAATTTTAACAGCACCTCCCTTGGAAGTGGCTGTTTTCAACCCTGATTTCCACTAAATTCTGTGCTGAAACTTCAGAAACTTTGAATTGCAAAGATGTCACACATCTTCTACTCTTTCTAAGGATGTATTATATGACAATTTTAGATTTTTCTACTGGGAGTTATATTTGAAAAACAGATCAGTTCAGAGGATGTTTTACTCTGCCCTGGTTCTGGACAGTTTACATTCCTCTGGGATTTAAGCCATCTTAAGGTGAGTTTCAGCTCTGGAAGTCTACAACAAAGTTGTAGAGTACTTCAATACCTTTCCAGAGCTATGTAGCACCCCCTCTGGGCTAAAACACCGGTGAGTTATGCCCTGTTGAAGATCAGCAAACATGCTGCCCAAAACAGAGCACTCTGTTTTTCAGTCTTTTTGGAACTACAATCATCACTATCCCATTCTTATACCCAACCAGGGTCCTAAATGTTGAACCTATAGATTTTAATTCTTTGTTATCATTATACTCATGCATATGACTACAATATCTCGGTACTACGTTCCTCACAAAAGAAAATCCTAACCGGATCATACCGGCATATACGTCTTGAGTGTGGCACTAAACGGTCTCTCACACACGTTTTCTACACGGATACATACGTGGTTAGTACCTGCAGAAGACCACACAATGATGGTGCACTCAAAGGTTGTTCATTTCAGGCAGTTCCATATTTAAAAGTAATTACAAACGCCCGTATCATTGTCATACGGCTGTCCTTGAGCTAAGTCACGTCTCAAGGCACGTGATCGTGTTTCAACACCACACGACGGGGAACCTGAGTATGTCATGAACGGGTCATCACGGTTGGGAATGTTATCAACCCAACAGATACCACCTACTGCCCTGCAGGGCACGCCGATGGCAAGCGCTGCGTATGTCCTCCTGGGCTATTTCCAGACAAACACACTCTCGCGTTACTGACCACGTGATGGGGTCTCCACTTACTTGCCTAATGCACGCTAGGGATCAGCGTTTCATATGAACTCAGGAACATGAAGAGTTCAAGAGGTTCATATTAACGTCTCACACCAAGCTGTGAGACTCTATCCCTGAGCCACGTTCCTCGTCAGGGGGAGCTAACTGAAATTGAAGCGCTTTCGGTGGCGTTCCTTACCATACTTACCAGAGCGTAGGTGTGTCGTTACATAATTAAAATTCAGAATTATAACACATAAGTTAGTCTTTGCCACTTTAAGTAACTATGCTAATCTAGTCCTTACTTGGGCAGCTACCGATTCCTCACCGTAACCTAAGTTTTCCCATAATGTAGTCCTTAAGTACTGTGCTATCCCGACTGCAGCTCTGATACCAGGCTGTGGCGGACCGGAATCCGCTCATCCAGGATCACAGAGGGTGGTGCCGCGCGATGCGACACCCGACAGCACACGTCATAAGAACATAATATATTACATGGGAAAAACAACTGAAACTGTACAAACAGGTACAAACTTCAGTTACAACTATTGTTTATATTACACAGCGGAAGTCTACACTATACAACTCACGCCCGCCTATTTAGCAAAAGTTGGTTGCCCAGCCCTAGGGCAACCCACACTAGCTGCACTCCTCAGCTCAGCGCGCGTGTACGGCTCCCACTCAGCCGTGGTCCCCGACGGAGGGTAACCCTCGCCGGTGGACTCGTACTCCGAGTCCGTGGGTGGCTCCTCACCTGAAAAACACTTAAGCAGCAACCATGAGCACGAAGGCTCAGCAAGGCTTAACCGACTCACCTAAGCATGAAACTCTACATGAGGTATACCAAGACATAGGTTAGTAACATTTCAGCAAAACGACACGCCGACCAGTTCATCCTTAGTTCATCTTTTAGCAACAAGTTAACAGTTCATGAAACCTGAAATTTAGTAAGCAGTATTTGGTGGCACACATGTAGCAATACAATTATATCAATCATCATCATCGAATCAACATGTTTCATCCATTAGTGTACGTTACGACGCAGTGAACAAGCGGTACTCGTCACCGTGAGGGACGGCGAATCGACTCGATATACACCTGCAGGGAAACCCAAAGAGCACGTCACGTACGCCCATCCTTGGAGCTGCACAGCACGCTCACTCGATGTCGTACGGGACAACCTTTCACCCAACAGCCCAAACGTCGAACCGGTCGCACCGAAACGAGCAGGAGGTTCCCCACACGGAGCATCTCTCTATGCCCGTCGGCAGATTTCCACCTTGCTGCCCTCAGCCTACACCTATAAATCGGTGCGTTATGCCTCGACGCCTGGAGGTTTAGGCTACATCGGTTTATCGGGGCCCATATATCCGATATGCCTTCGGTACGTTCAATACTTGTTCAGCAGGGCCGCACACGGATCGGTCCTCAATCGACACGGGCAGGGATGCGCACCCAAGACTCCCTCTTGCTGCGCCCTAGCCCCTGCCTTGTCTCATTTTCATTACTAAAGTGATCTCGCGTCACTCAACCGAACCCGTGTGTCCCAATGCCTATCTCGCGAGTAGATTACAACTACTCGACTTGTACCGAAGTCCTATGACTCATTAAGCATAGCCTGTCTACTCGAGATCTTAGACACTACCCTCACTCTTAGGGAAAATTCTGGTTATGCAAGTGGGGTTCCATTCATCCTATACCTAATGCACATACATACTTCATATGACACATGTAAACAAAGTAAAACTTATAAAAAGGTTAATGCAAACCAGGGCTTGCCTTGTTGCTGCTGGTCAGGAGTTAGTTCCTCTTCCGGAAGGAGGAAATCCAGCACTTCCGGGGTCTCTTCTTCAATGGCTACACGTTGAATACAATACTACATGTAAATTTAAATGCAATGTGTGAACTTAAATACATAATTGCTAATAACTCTAGCTAGCCCTCCCCTTTGGTTATGAAATTTTTGTGGTGGATTGGTAGAGTCCTAACCAGAGTTGTGACCAAGTTTTATTTGAAACAAAGTTCAATTGAACCTTGTACAATTAAAAGCCTCCTTGGTCAACAATTGAGCCTCTAAGTAATTCCAGGGTTTTTCATGGCTCCTACCATTACTTTCTGGAAACTAGAATTTAGGATGGTTCTAATGGAGTTGGTTTAATGTCATTTGAAGAATTCTACAGAAAGTTATGTCCTAATTAAGATTGGAGAAATTCTGAAAAATGTTTCTGTACATTCTTCTATTTTCTCTGGGCAGTTCCCTTAATCACCCAATTAGGGTAACTAAATGAACTTGGATGAGTCTGAAAATTTTACTGGGATTCAGGGATTCTCCAATGAACCTTTCAGCCAAATTTCAGAATTTCTCATAAAGTAGTTCTCCAGATAAAATTCCCAACAGTTTAAACTTTAGGGATTTAATTCTAGAAAACTATTCACTTTCATGAGATGAATTTGGTGTTGTTGGAAAGTACTCAGAATCCTGAGTTCAGCACAATTTGGTTCACTGAATTTGGAGCTCTCTAGCCAAAGTTCTGAGGATTTGAAGTTTGGAAGAATTCTGAAAATCGGGGGAAAAGTTTAAACTCTCTGGGCCGCGGGGACACGTGTCGAGCGTGGAGGTGTCCGGCACACCGGGGATACCACACGTGTCGAGCGCGGAGGCGTCCGGCACACCGGAGCTCACAGGGTATTTGCGCGCCAGCACAGCCGATCCCCGGCCACACCCGATCCCGATTTAAATTCTTCAGCCGCTGACACGCGGGCCAGCCGGCTTCGTCTTCCTCCCGCCGTTCTCTCGCGCCTGCGCCGCCGACCTCGCCGGCTCGCCGCTGCCGGACCTCCCAGGGGCTGAAACTCGCCGCCAGAGGGTTGTCGACGTCGAGGAACGCGTCGGTGGTGTCAGGTCGGGCTGGGGGGTGACCGGAAATAGCTCGGCGACGTGCCGCTGCCTCGGTTGAGGTTCGACACCGTCCACCGTGGTTTCTAAACCCGCCAACACCTTGAACAACAGCCCTACAGCATCAGTGTACCTCTAGGATGCTCGACAAGGTGTCAAAAGGGTTCAGGGATGGCGGCAAGTCGGTCGGCACCGTGTGACCGATCGTGCCTGTCATGACCGCCCTCGATCGAGCTCGAAATTCGTCACTCCTAGACAGTTTCATGCTACGGATGCAGAAAAGAACTTGATCGCCGGCTAGTCCAGCGTCTATGTGCAAGATTTGATGACCTCCGAAAGATCATAGAGCGAGAATTTAAAGACACCGTACCGGAAGCTTGGGTTACAGTCGCCGGAGCAACAACTAGAAATTCTCTGCGGATTCTTCACGGTTGGCTTCCAAACTTGGAGGAGAGCAGAACGGTGGTCGTGCGCTCCTGTTGCCTCTCTCTCCTATGGAAACGCTGCCCACGGACACCTGGCTCTCGGCTGAGGTTGAGTCGCCGCTGTGGCGATCGCTCTCGGGCAAAGGAGGTCGGAGCTCGAGGTTTCTGGCATTGGAGAGGTGGAGTACGAGCTCAGGTGGCTGTCTAGCAGCTCAGGGACGAAGGAGGAGGTGGTTTTGCTGGTTTTCCCGATTGAGCAGAGAGCTGCGGCGAGAAACAATGCCACTGCTCGGGTTTGCCCGCGAGAAGATAAAGCCGGCCGACCCCTGCTCGGCTGAGGCGGTGCCGGTCGCGTGGGGGCGCGAGCCAGCCGCCCTGGGCGCCAGCACGCGGAGAGGGAAATAGCTGGTGGCGCCGGTAGCTGCTCGGTGGCATAGCCGACAGCTGCTCGGCGGAATTTCCCACCGAGACTCTGACTTTGGTTGCAAGTTTCTCCTTCTCCCCCCTATGACACGTGGGTCCCACACGGGGTTTTAACCTCTGGAATTTACTCCTAATTACTGTTGTAAACAGTGAGCCCCATAATACCCCTGGTGATTCAATTTATTCACCCCTGAGCCATTTGAATTGAATAGAATTCAAATTGGGTTCGGCTTGGGTGAATTTCAGCACAAGTATAGTTTTGAATTCAAATAAAGTTTGAATTCGTCCCACTTAGCTCATGTCAAGATCAACTCCAAATGGAGTGACAATTGGTGTGTGAGCTCATAAAATTGTGCTGAATAAGAATATGAAGCTAACTTTTGAATTTGGGTGATGAAAGTTGCTGCAATTTGAATTTACATTCAAATTGGCCCCTTTTTTCAAATAACCCCAAAAAGTGCCTCAAAAAGTGTTGGATTTCTATGAAACTTGGACTGAACCTCCCCCAAGACTTTTTAAATTCTAGGGGTGAGCTCAACCTCTCATGTTCAAGTGTAGAAACCCTACTTTGTGAAAGTGAAGGCTTTCCCCTCTAATCATTCTTTTGATGGAGGTTACTTGCTCTTCACAACATTTCCTAAGGTGTCCACAATAAAAACTGTGGTGTTGTGAGGTGAAGAGAAAATTTTGCAAGTCCTTTTTCTTGGGCTTTTACACGCCACCTCGGAAAGACTTCGGCCACGTCGGCTGACACCCCTAGCACCTCAACTACTCGAGGAACCGTCAGGAAGCATCAGTGGACCTCAGAGAAGGTCGACATGAGCTCGAGGCAGCTCGGGGAAGGCCCGAAATAGGTCCTCACCGTGCGCCCGATGCCGCCCGTTCATTCCGCCATTGGTAAACCTCGAAATACGCCGGGTACAGAGGTTCTCCGGCCAAGGGTCGTGAAGACTACTTGTGCGTCACCGTGTCTAGCTTGTGTGAGAGCGGATTGAGGCCCTCTAATCCTTTCTAGAGCACGAATTTGATAGAACCGCACCCGAAGGTCGTTCTGCACACAGAAAGGGGAAAAATGGAAATTCGCCGCCGGTGAGCAACCACTCGAGCTGTGGCTCGGGGGTGAGCAGCACCGGTCACTGGCGCGTCCAAGGGTGCCTTGGCTCGGTCGTGACAACGCCCTGGTTGGGCTGTCCACGGGAGCCTGAGGTGCGGCGGTTCCAAGCCGCCGAATTGATCTTGCGGCACAGCCGATATCAATCGGTTTCCATCGAATTCTAGCAGCGGGGGAAGACGGAGGAAGATCTCTAGTACCTTGCTGGGGCTCTGGAGTGGACGGAGGGAGCTGAGATCGGCGTTCTCCGATCGATTCCGAGCTGCGGAAGACTTCGGCTGGCGCTGAGTTCTTGCGGGGAAGAACGGCGATGCCTCGGCCAAGGAGGGGGACAGGCGCCTTAAGAAGGCTCTGCATCGCCTCACGCCCGCGCGTGGGCAAGCAGCTGCTGGCGCGGCGGCTGACCTCGGTGGCGATCGCAGCGGCGGCTCGGCGACCCGAGTGAGAAAAGTCTCAGTCGGTTTGATCTGAGCAGTGGCTGACATGTGGGTCCCACTTCCAGTTTTAACCTCTGAAATTTACTCCTAATCAATGTTGTAAACAGTGAACCCCATAGTACCCCTGGTAGTTCAAATTATTCACCCATGAACCATTTGAATTGATCAAAGTTCAAATTGGGTTTGGTTTGAGTGAATTTCAGCACAAGTGCAGTTTTGAATTCAAATGAAGTTTGAATTTGTCCAACTTAGCTCATGTAAAGATCAACTCCAAATGGAGTGAAAATTGGTGCGTGGGCTCACAAAAATGTGCTGAGTAAGAATATGCCCCCCACTTTTAAATTCATGGGATAAAAACAGTTTGAATTTGAATATCGTTTCAAACTGCCCTCTTCCTAACTATACCCAAAATGACCTCAAAAAGGTTTTGAATTTGGGTGAAACTTGGCATGGACATCCTTAGCAATGTATAGGAGTTTTCACATGTCCAGCCCCCTTATATCACATGTGTGAAATACCACTTCGGCAATGTGTGAGTTTGTTCTCTAATGAGCATGCTGATAATTGTTACTTGCTCTTCATTTGTGTTCATCATCCTTCCTCAAATGAGGTGTGTGGTGTGGTGATGAACACTGCAAATGTGTGTCAAAAACTGAGGCCCTTACATGGAAAGCTCCGAAGGCGCCACGTGTCCAGTGGGGCCGGACCTCCCTCCCCTCAGAGGAGAGCTCCGGGCTCGCCACATGACCTATAGTAGCCAGACCTCCCCCCTCCATGGGGAGAGCTCCGAAGGCGCCACATGTCCTGCGGGGCCGGACCTCCCCCTCCACAGAGGAGAGCTCCGGGCCTGCCACGTGTCCAGCAGAAAGCGCTGCCTGCCCCCGGGCGGTAGGCAGCGGACGTAAAGGCGCCCCATACCTTGCTCGTACAAGGTATTCAAGGCCCGCGTATTCCCAAGACGCGGAGACGCGGAGCACGCCTCTGTCAGGTGCCGTTGCGCCCAGTCGCATCACAGACTGGCGCGCAGTGTCAGAGCCTGCCAGCCAATAAACGCAGCGACAAGACATCCCATGCCGCCCCCGCCGTCATCAACCACTACGACTAGAATGCGGCATGGGCAGGGCTGCAAGACGAAGACTCATAAGCCTTCGCCAGAGACAACTACCGGCATAACTGCAGATACGGTAGATAACAGTCAATCTCCCCGGGACCACCTGTCGGGTCCCGGGCCCCCCTTGTAAGCCACCCGAGTCTTGGACTATAAAAGGCTCGGGTAGGCGACGTTAGCAAGGGTTCGCACTCCCGCAACTCATACGCTAGCCATTCACCCCCAAGCTGTAACTCATCCTCAAGCTCAGGACTCCGGTTCTGAGCAGCAAGCAATACAGCGAGCTCCATAGCTCGCCGTGGACGTAGGGTTTTACGCTCCGGCGGCCTGAACCACGTAAAACTCGCCGTGTCAAGCTCTTACTAACTCGTCCATACGCTCAAGCTCTCCGCAAGGGACTAGCCCCACCGAAAAAAGAACCTCCGTGGGCTGCCCAGTGCAGGCCCGGGGGAAGTGTCGACCGAACACTTTGACATTTGGCACGCCAGGTAGGGGATTTTCCCTTGCGCGACGAGTTTCCGCCAGAGAAGATGACCAAGCTTCCTTCAGCGGCAAACTCTCCTCCACCGCGTTCACGGCGAACCGTGACCAGCGGGGAGTACATGTCGACGCACTCAGGACGGAGTGTGTCGGCACAAGCTGGTAGCCAGCAGTCGGCTCTGGCAGCGCCGACCCCGGCGATGCAGGCTCCAACCAGCGTCAGGTCTTCAGCAGCGCTGGGCGTACCCCGCGGGGGTGCGCTAGCTGCAGCAAGAGCGCTGCTGCACAATCTGCCTGCTGGGGACGCGCCTCAGGCAGCGAACCAGCAGTGGATTTGCGAGGTAGACCGTCTCGTCGTCGCCGCCGCAAACCCTCGACTTCGGCGGGGACGACGCTCTGGCCAACCGGCTGTGTCGCTGATGCGCACGCCAATGGTTGGCGAGCAGACGGCAGATTCCAGCTCTACCAGGCTCCAGTCGACGGATCTGAGGACAGAGCTGGAACGGTGTCACTTGGGCCAGGATGCCCGGGTATACCTTGAGCGACGTTGAGAAAGGCGTCGCAACCAAGAGGCTGGCGACAGCGTGACGCCGGCCTCGACCCAGCCTGAAGAGCAGACTTTCACCATGCGATCTCTGCCCCAATCTTACGCCGCGCAGAATATGCCACAGCCATATGTCCTGCAAACAGCATCCCCGGTCTTAGGCGCAGCCTTGCCCATACCGGGGTACACTGTGCCAGGTGCGAACCAAGCGTTCGCGGCACCAATACCGGCGGCAACAGGAGCAGGATGTGCGGCCCTTGCACCCCACCTTCGCTTCGCGAGGTGGCCGCGCAAGTTTCGGCCGCACCTGCCTGAGAAGTACGACGACAGCGTCAACCCGGCGGAGTTCCTCCAGATCTACTCCACCGCCGTACTTGCCGCAGGAGGGGATGAGGCTGTCATGGCCAACTACTTCCCCATCACCTTGACCGGCCCAGCCCGGTCCTGGCTAATGAACCTCCCTCAGGGTTCCATAACTTCCTGGGGAGAGCTCAGCCGGCAGTTCATCGCCAACTTCGGCAGCTCCTACACCCGTACCGGCACGGAGCTTGACCTCCACACCATCAAGCAACAACCTGGGGAGTCACTGTGCTCCTTCATCCAGTGGTTCTCCCAGGTACGCAACACCATCCCACACATTCGAAGTGCTTCTGTGGTGGTAGCGTTCCGGCAGGGTGTCCGGGACGAGAAGATGCTTGAGAAGCTTGCGACCAGAGAGGTATGCGATGCCTCTGAGCTCTTCAGCCTGGCGGACAAGTGCGCCAGAGCAGACGAAGGGCGGAATTGGCACTCACTGCCAGCTTTCGAAGCTGGAAGACAGCCCGAAGACGGCGGAGTTCAAGCTGAGCTCCAGACCACGTCAGACAGCCAAGAGCCAAGCACTGGATGACTTTGTGGTTGAGTGGACGCCAACGAAGGCTGACCTAGGGGGCCGCGAAGACGGTGAACCAATGTACCGAGCTCCGGTCTTCACCGGGCCTCACTGGACGCTCTTCTTCGACGGCTCCTCGCGAAAGCAGGGGGCCAGTGCCGGCGTACTGCTTCTCATGCCATCGGGGGAGCAGTCTGGGTACATGGTGCGTCTCAATTCCAAGGCAACCAACAACTTGGCAGAGTATGAAGCACTCATCTTTGGCCTAAAAGACAGTCCTGTCTCTGGGCGCTCGCCAGTTGTTGGCGCAGGGCGACTCCCAGCTAGTTATCAAGCAAGTTAAGGGTGAATGCCCCTGCAATGACCCACATCTAGCTGCTTATCTGCTCCACGTGCGGATGTTGGAGAAAAACTTCCTCGCCTTGGACATGCGCCATGTACCGCGCGCTGGCAAGGCCGCAGCTGACGACTTCTCAACGAAGGCCTCCATCGGAGCCCCTGCGCCCGAAGGAGTCTTCGAGAGGACGTTGCTGTGGTCCACAGCCCGGCCCGCCGAGCCGGGCGAAGGGGGCTGAACCAGTGCCTCGAAGCTAGGCAGTCCCAGCGGCCCTGCAGCCATGGATGCCGCCATAGGATCGTAAGTGTCACTGGGGACTCCGTGCAACCCAGGGCTTAAGATCCAGAAGGTCAAGTAGTCCCGATGCATGGACCACGGAGGTCCGGGACTCCTTGAAGGACATCCTTCCTGATTGTCAAAGTGTTCAGTCAACACTTCCCCTGGGCCTGCACTGGGCAGCCTGCGGAGGTTCTTTTTTCGGTGGGGCTAGTCCCTTGCGGAGAGCTTGAGCGTATGGACGAGTTAGTAAGAGCTTGACATGGCGAGTTTGACGTGGTTCAGGCCACCGGAGCGTAAAACCCTACGTCCACGGCGAGCTATGGAGCTCGCTGTATTGCTTGCTGCTCAGAACCGGAGTCCTGAGCTTGAGGATGAGTTACAGCTTGTGGGTGAATGGCTAGCATAGGAGTTGCGGGAGTGCGAACACAGGGTGCGAATGGCTAGAGTGCGAACCTCTGCTATCGTCGCCTACCCGAGTCTTTTATAGTCCAAGACTCGGGTGGCTTACAAGGGGGGGCCGGGACCCGACAGGTGGTCCCGGGGAGATTGTCTGTTATCAACCGTATCTGCAGTTATGCCGGTAGTTGTCTCTAGCGAAGGCTTCTGAGTCTTCGTCTTGCAGCCCTGCCCATGCCGCATGCTACTCGTAGTGGATGATGACGGCGGGGGCGGCACGGGATGTCTTGTCGCTGCGTTTATTGGCTGGCAGGCTCTGACACCACGCGCCAGTCTGTGATGCGACTGGGCGCAACGGCACCAGACAGAGGCGTGCTCCGCGTCTCCGTGTTTTGGGAAGACGCGGGCCTTGAATACCTTGTACGGGCAAGGTATAGGGCGTCTTTACGCCCGCTGCCTATCGCTTGGGGGCAGGCAGCGCCGTTCTGCTGGCCACGTGGCGGGCCCGGAGCCCTCCTCGGAGGAGAGGGGGGGTCCGGCCCCACGGGACAAGTGGAGCCTTCGGACCTCTCCCCACGGAGGGGGAGGTTCGGCTTCTGTCGGCCACGTGGCGGGCCCGGAGCTCCTCTCTGAGGAGAGGGAGGTCCGGCCCTGCTGGATACGTGGCACCTTCGGACCTCTCTCCCGCGGAGGGGGAGGTCCGGCTTCTGTATGCCACGTGGTGGGCCCGGAGCTCTCCTCTGAGGAGAGGGAGGTCCGGCCCCGCCGGACGCGTGGCGCCTTCGGAGCTCTCCCTGCGGAAAAGGGCGAGTTCCTTAGGCATTTTCCCCTGTGCGCGGGGGTACCCCATATCGCGGGTACCGACAGTGGCCCCCGGGCCCATCTCGGGGGAGATAGCGAGCCCGAGGTGGGACCTCCGTCTCTTCTGATCCGTGCACTTTCTCTAAGTCCCGCATTGACCGCTGCCGGAGCATGAACGGCCGCGGGATAGCGGGAGCGTGCGCCCACTTGATGGTTGCTTTTACTGTGGCGCTTCCCAAGACTGCCACTTCTGGACGTTGCGGCGCTTTCTTCGGGAACCGCCGAAGTGCTTTGCCGGCTTGTCTTCTTAGGAGACTGACTCCTTGACCCACCGCTTCAGTCGGGTGGCTTGGGTCCACCTGTCATCGGCGCTCGGTCTTGGAGCCGAAGCGGTTGCCGATGCGGCGTATTCGAAGAGTTCCGAATCGCTTGGAATTGCACCCGGGAAGGTTTTAAAGAGGATCTTACCCGCATTGCGGCTTCCCTTCGCACTTCCCAGCGCTTCTTCTTGGACTCTTGTGCCTTTGCCCTCTTGCCCTTGAGTCCTCCCTCGTCATGGCCTCCAACCTGCCACCAGAGAAGAAGCGCACTCAATCTCCTCCAGCGGCGGCATCTGTGCCAAGTCGGGAACCTGGGGTGCCTGACACTCCTTCTGGTGGCGACTCAAAGAGGCCCCGGGCTGATGCGTTGAGGGGAGCTTCTGGGGCATCCCCTGCTCCGCCAGTTCAAGCGACTGCGGAGCGGCCGTCAGTGACGGCAGCGGGCTCTTGGAGTCCTACCCCGGCTCGGAAGTCGGGGTTCAGAGCCCGCTGGAGTGTCCGCGGTTCCCGGCCATCCCCGACTGGCGGGGAGTCTGTGCCGTTGCGCTCGGAACCCGGGACAGCTGCCGCGGCCCCCAAGCCAGCGCGAGCTTCTCCTGTTCTGGTGTGCCCGGACTCCGCGGCGGCGTTATCTCTTCCTGCCGAGACGGCCGCCGCGGCCCCCAGGCCAGCGCAGGTCGACCCTGCACCAGGCGGCCCGGCCTTTATTCCAGCGCCGCCTTCTCCGGCTCGCCCCTCTCCACAGGTCAAGAAGCCAAAAGCTAAAGAGGGCCCGGCAGGTCCGGCTGCCAGAGCCCCGGCGCCTGCTTCTCCTGACCGGCGTCTCGTCTCGGTCGCTGGTGCATCGACTCCTCTTGAGGACGAGGTGATGGAGGAGGTCGGGGGAACTGCCCCGGCCTCTGTTGCTCCATTGCCCCTGGCAGATGCCTTCGCGCTTGCCGAGACGAGCGTCCGGCAGGTCTTGGCTGCACTAGGTCGCGAGCGGGAGGAGTATACAATTGAACGTGATTGCCTCCTCACCTGGGGGAACCTTTTGCGGGAGCGGACCGCGAAGGTCAAGAGCGAGCTCGACTCCAGGCAGGAGTTGCTCGACTTCAGGGAAGTGCTCCTCGACCGGCTGAAGCGGGCTGTCAACCGCATGGACGCCGAATCGCGGTGGATCAACAGGGAGGCCCTGGAGGCACACGCCCGGGCCGAGGAGAGCATCTCCGCCGCTAATGAGATACGGCAGCAGTTGGAGCGCCGTAAACTCGTCGTTGAGGAACGGGAGGGTTCCACGGCAGCCGAGGCGGAGAGGGTCACTGCGCAGCTGGCGGCGGGCGAGGATGACCTTCGAGCTCGGATCGAGGAGATAGAGATTCTGAAGGCAGACCTCGACTTGAGGGAGGAACAGGTCTCCCGCGAACGCCGGGCGGTCATGGAACGGGAGTTGGCCGCCGACTTCAAGGCTTCTGAGTTGGAGCGGCTCGCCAAGACTCTCCACCTTCGGGAGAGCTCCCTGGCGGCCAAGGAGAAGGAATTCTCCGAGAGAAACCTAGAGGCCCTGCAGGCAGCCCGCTGCGAGGTGGAGGAGCTCTCGGCCTTGCGGTCCTCCGAGGCTCATGCGGTCTCAAGCTTCATTGATCGAGCGGGGTCCGCCCTGATCCCTCTTGGCTTCAGTCCGGTGAGGGCAGCAGCTCCTGCATTGAAGGTGGCGGAGGTGATCCCCGCGCTGGAGTCGAACGGCGCCAAGCTGGACAGGCTAGACTCGGTGGTCGCCAGCGAGCTTGAGGCCGAGGGACATGGCCTAGCCTTATAGGTCGCCTCACATGTGCTGACATGCTTCAAGAGCCGCAACCCCTCTTTCTCCCTGGAACCAGCGAGAGAGGGCCCAGCCGCGGAGCGGGAGGAAGCTGCCAGGGCTGAAGTCGAGGATGTGGCCGCCCTTGTAGCTGCTAGGTTCCGGCGTGAGCCGGGAGGTCCTTAGGACTTGTTTCTCCCTTTTTATCAAGTCTGTAGTCCAGCTCATGGAGCCTCGCATAATTTGACTCTTTTAGATATTTGTGCCTATGATGCCTTTTCTCTCCTTCTTGGTTTTGCCTGACTGAGTCCTTAGCTCCGCAAGGTACTCAGAGGCCTTCTCCAATCTCAGAGCTCTGCACAGACACCTTCCCCGAGTCCTAACTGTGTTAGGGGCCCCCGGGGGTCTCCGGATCTCGCCCTATGGGGAGCTCCAGATCTGCCTGCCACGTGGCGGGTCCGGAGCCCCTCCTCAGGAGGCGGGAGCTCTGGCCCTGCTGGACACATAGGGCTTTCGGAGCCCTCCCACCGAGGGGGAGGTCCGGTTTCCGCCTGCCACGTGGCGAGTCCGGAGCCCCCGTCAGGGGAGGCTGGAGCCCCGGGCCCGCTGGACACGTGGGGCCTTCGGGCCTCGCCCCTGCTGAAGGGGCGGGACTCGGTCCTTCCAGTCCTAGGCCGGAGTAGTTGGTAGCTCCTCCCCCCTCCCCCCCCGCTTCATGCAGTCCCCGTTGCCGTAACCTAGAGGTCCTGCACACAGGCAGAGGAAACGTAATTCTCCTTGGGGGGTCCTCCCCTCCCGTCTCCTAGTCTTATTCGGCTTACGGTCCTGATCCGTTATACGGGGCTTGGGCGATTCTGTGCTCGAGGCGCCGGAGCTCCGGCTCCCTCCGAGGTCCGGGTACGGTCGTCCGATCCCTAGTACCGGGCCGTGCGCTGGGGAAGCAGAGTGCACGTTCTTTGGGTTCATGACCAAGCAAAGCGGTTGTACTCCCCTGTACCTCCGGAGGGCAGGATGCGCACGCTTTGGGCTCGGAGCCTGCTAAGCGGGATACGCACCCTGGACCCCCCATGCACAACGCAGGCCTTTCCTGGAGGTGACCAACTGGCACCGCAACACCTGACTGGGGGAGGCCCGAGAGACTCACTCGGCCATCAGCAGGTGCCTCAAGCGCGGCCGCCCTCGGTAGGATAGCGAATGCTGACTATGGATGAGCGCGGGTGTCAAAGTGTTCGGTCGACACTTCCCCCGGGCCTGCACTGGGCAGCCCGCAGATGTTCTTTTTTCGGTGGGGCTAGTCCCTTGCGGAGAGCTTGCGCGGATGGACGAGTTAGTAAGAGCTTACACGGTGAGTTTTACGTGGTTCAGGCCGCCGGAGCGTAAAACCCTACGTCCACGGCGAGCTATGGAGCTCGCTGTATTGCTTGCTACTCGGGACCGGAGTCCTGAGCTTGGGGTGAGTTACAGCTTGGGTGTGAATGGATAGCGTATGAGTTGCAGAGGTGCGAACCCTTGCTATCGTCGCCTACCCGAGCCTTTTATAGTCCAAGACTCGGGTGGCTTACAAGGGGGCCCGGGACCCGACAGGTGGTCCCGAGGAGATTGACTGTTATCTACCGTATCTGCAGTTATGCCGGTAGTTGTCTCTGGCGAAGGCTTCCGAGTCTCCGTCTTTCCGCCCTGCCCATGCCGCACGCTAGTCGTAGTGGTTGATGACGGCGCAGGCGGCATGGGATGTCTTGTCGCGGTGTTTATTGGCTGACAGATTCTGACACCGCGTGCCAGTCTGTGATGAGACTGGGCGCAACGGCACCTGACAGAGGCGTGCTCCGTGTCTCCGCGTCTTGGGAATACGCGGGCCTTGAATACCTTGTATGGGCAAGGTATGGGGCGTCTTTAAGCCCGCTGCCTATCGCTCGGCGGCAGGCAGCGCCGTTCTGCTGGCCACGTGGCAGGCCCGGAGCCCTTCTCAGAGGAGAGGAGGGTCCGGCCCCGCGGGGCCCGTGGAGCCTTCGGACCTTTATCCGCGGAGGGGGAGGTTCGGCTTCTGTCGCCATGTGGCGGGCACGGAGCTCTTCTCTGAGGAGAGGGAGGTCCGGCCCCGCCGGATACGTGGCACCTTCGGACCTCTTTCCCGCGGAGGGGGAGGTCCGGCCTCTGTATGCCACGTGGCGGGCCCGGAGCTCTCCTCTGAGGAGAGGGAGGTCCGGCCCCGCCAGACGCGTGGTGCCTTCGGAGCTCTCCCTGCGGAGAAGGGCGAGTTCCTTAGGCATTTTCCCCTGTGCGCGGGGGTACCCCATATCGCAGGTACCGACAGTGGCCCCCGGGCCCATCTCGGGGGAGATGGCGAGCCCGAGGTGGGACCTCCGTCTCTTCTGATCCGCGCACTTTCTCTAAGTCCCGCATTGACCGCTGCCGGAGCACGAACGGTCGCAGGATCGTGGGAGCGTGCACCCACTTGATGGTTGCTTTTACTGCGGCGGTTCCCAAGACTGCCACTTCTGCATGTTGCGGCGCTTTCTTCCGGAACCGCCGAAGTGCCTTGCCGGCTTGTCTTCTTAGGAGACTGACTCCTTGACTCACCGTTTCAGTCGGGCGGCTTGGGTCCACCTGTCATCGGCGCTCGGTCTAGGAGCCGAAGCGGTTGCCGATGCGGTGTATTCGAAGAGTTCCGAATCGCCTAGAATTGCACCAGGGAAGGTTTTTAGAGGGGATCTTACCCGCATTGCGGCTTCCCTTCGCACCTCCCAGCGTTTCTTCTCGGACTCTTGTGCTTTTGCCCTCTTGCCCTTGAGTCCTCCCTCGCCATGGCCTCCAACCCGCCACCAGAGACGAAGCGCGCTCGATCTCCTCCAGCGGCGGCGTCTGTGCCAAGTCGGGAATCTGGGGTGCCTGGCACTCCTTCCGGTGGCGACTCAAAGATGCCCCGGGCTGATGCGTTGAGGGGAGCTTCTGGGGCGTCCCCTGTTCCGCCAGTTCAAGCAACTGCGGAGCGGCCGTCAGTGACGGCAGCGGGCTCTGGGAGTCCTACCCCGGCTCGGAAGTCGGGGTTCAGAGCCCGCTGGAGTGTCCGCGGTTCCCGGCCATCCCCGACTAGCGGGAAGCCTGTGCCGTTGCGCTCGGAGCCCGGGACAACTGCCGCGGCCCCCAAGCCAGCGCGAGCTTCTCCTGTTCCGGTGCGCCCGGGCTCCGCGGCGGCGTCATCTCTTCCTGCCGAGACGGCTGCCGCGGCCCCCATGCCAGCGCAGGTCGACCCTGCACCAGGCGGCCCTGCCTTTATTCCAGCGCCGCCTTCCCCGGCTCGCCCCTCTCCACAGGTCAAGAAGCCAGAAGCTAAAGAGGGCCCGGCAGGTCCGGCTGCCAGAGCCCCGGCGCCAGCTTCTCCTGACCGGCGTCTCGTCTTGGTTGCTGGTGCATCGACTCCTCTTGAGGACGAGGCGATGGAGGAGGTTGGGGGAACTGCCCTGGCCTCTGTTGCTCCATTGCCCCTGGCAGATGCCTTCGCGCTTGCCGAGACGAGCGTCCGGCAGGTCTTGGCTGCACTAGGTCGCGAGCGGGAGGAGTATACAGTTGAACAGGATCGCCTCCTCACCTGGGGGAACCTTTTGCGGGAGCGGACCACGAAGGTCAAGAGCAAGCTCGACTCCAGGCAGGAGTTGCTCGACTTCAGGGAAGTGCTCCTCGACCGGCTGAAGCGGGCTGTCAACCGCATGGACGCCGAATCACGGAGGATCAACAGGGAGGCCCTGGAGCCACACGCCCGGGCCGAGGAGAGCCTCTCTGCCGCTGAGGAGATACGGCAGCGGATGGAGCGCCGTAAACTCGCCGTTGAGGAACAGGAGCGTTCCACAGCAGCCGAGGCGGAGAGGGTCGCCGCGCAGCTGGCGGCGGGCGAGGATGACCTTCGAGCTCGGATCGAGGAGCTAGAGATTCTGAAGGCAGACCTCGAGCTGAGGGAGGAACAGGTCTCCCGCGAACGCCGGGCAGTCTTGGAACGGGAGTTGGCCGCCGACTTCAAGGCTTCTGAGTTGGAGCTGCTCGCCAAGACTCTCCACCTTCGGGAGAGCTCCCTGGCGGCCAAGGAGAAGGAATTCTCCGAGAGAAACCTAGAGGCCCTGCAGGCAGCCTGCCGCGAGGTGAAGGAGCTCTCGGCCTTGCGGTCCTCCGAGGCTCTTGCGGTCTCAAGCTTCGTTGACCGAGCGGGGTCCGCCCTGATCCCTCTTGGCTTCAGTCCGGTGAGGGCAGCGGCTCCTGCGTTGAAGGTGGCCGAGGTGATCCCCGCGCTGGAGTCGATCGGCGCCAATCTTGACAGGCTAGACTCGGTTGTCGCCAGCGAGCTTGAGGCCGAGGGACGCGGCCTAGCCTTAGAGGTCGCCTCACACGTGCTGGCATGCTTCAAGAGCCGCGGCCCCTCTTTCTCGCTAGAACCAGCGAGAGAGGGCCCAGCCGCGGAGCGGGAGGAAGCTTCTAGGGCTGACGTCGAGGATGTGGCCGCCCTTGTAGCCGCAAGGTTCCGGCGAGAGCCGGGAGGTCCTTAGGACTTGTTTCTCCCTTTTTATCGAGTCTGTAGTCCAGCTCATGGAGCCTCGCATAGTTTGACTCTTTTAGATATTTGTGTCTGTGATGCCTTTTCTCTCCTTCTTGGCTTTGCCTGACTGAGTCCTTAGCTCCGCAAGGTACTCAGAGGCTTTTTCCAATCTCGGAGCTCTGCACAGACACCTTCCCCGGGTCCTAACCGTGTTAGGGACCCCCGGGGGTCTCCGGATCTCGCCCTATGGGGAGCTCCAAATCTGCCTGCCACGTGGCGGGTCCGGAGCCCCTCCCTAGGAGGCGGGAGCTCTGGCCCTGCTGGACACGTAGGGCTTTCGGAGCCCTCCCACCGGGGGGTCCGGTTTCCGCCTGCCACGTGGCGAGTCCGGAGCCCCCTCAGGGGAGGCGAGAGCTCCGGGCCCGCTGGACACGTGGGGCCTTCTGGCCTTGCCCCTGATGAAGGGGCGGGACCCGGTCCTTCCAGTCCTAGGCCGGAGTAGTTGATAGCTCCTTTCCCCCCGCTTCATGCAGTTCCCGTTGCCGTAACCTGGAGGTCCTGCACACAGGCAGAGGAAACGTAATTCTCCTCGGGGGGTCCTCCCCTCCCGTCTCCTAGTCTTATTCGTCTTACGATCCTGATCCGTTATACGGGGCTTGGGCAATTCTGTGCTTGTGGCGCCGGAGCTCCGGCCCCCTCCGATGTCCGGGTACGGCCGTTCGACCCCTAGTACCGGGCTGTGCGCTGGGGAAGCAGAGTGCACGTGCTTTGGGTTCATGACCAGGCAAAGCGGTTGTACTCCCCTGTACCTCCGGAGGGCAGGATGCGTACGCTTTGGGCTCATGACCTGCTAAGCGGGATACGCACCCTGGACCCCCCATGCACAACGAAGGCCTTTCCTGGAGGTGACCAACTGGCACCGCAACACCTGACTGGGGGAGGCCCGAGAGACTCACTCGGCCATCGGCAGGTGCCTCAAGCGCAGCCGCCCTCGGTAGGATAGCGAATGCTGACTATGGATGAGCGCAGGAGAGGGGGAGCTAGATGTACGATGAACATACATAGATAGTGCGATCATAAAAATTAATGCATAATTTAAATGAGCGCATGAGAGAGAGCTAAGTAGAACAGGTTTCTGTGTTCATGCTCATAGGTGGAATTCTTGCTGTACATGGAGGCAATATTCCGCCTCGTCTACAAGGGAAGCAAGACTCTACGTGCTTAGGGTCGGAACCAGGCTAAACTGGACGTAGTCCTGTACCGTCCCTTGAGACTCAGCTGCCCCAAGCTCTGTTCCTAAATTCTATGGGATTCATTACAGAAGGGAATGACCCTGTTCTACTGATGCTCGGGGAGTAGGACTTACAGTGTTGCTCCATGCCAAGGATTTTGGGAATGGATCCCACACTCGGTTGAAAGGCATGTGTACCTGGGGCGGCAGCTTTCATGATTCGGAAGGGACCTTCCCTGCTGGGGGAGAGTTTATGGGTCCTTCTCGGGAAAGAGCATGCCGTGACACCAGGTTGCCCTTCTGCAGGTCCCTGATGCGTTTGGTTCTTTGGCGGTAGTGCTTAGAGCATTAGCCGAGACCTTGCATTGTGGGGTGTTACCTGCAGCCGAGTCTCGTCGACGAGGTTGTTATCTTCACACTGGATCAGGTCCTGCGCGGCTTCTCCTGGGGGCCCCGGGGCAGTTCTCCCCTTCTGGCTAAGGCCTTCAAGGGGTAGGTGGACCCGGGCTCGTCTTAGATGACCTAAGGCGTCTTCCCCTTCTGGTAAGGCCTTCAAGGGGTTGTCAGACCTTGGGTGGCCCCCGGGAGGTATGTCCGAGGTGCGGAAGCGTGCTCTCGGGTGAGGTTGGCCCGACCTCGCACCATTGTGGTCGGTACTTGGTCTGCTGCGACTACTTGGGGCTTCTCCAAGGTTGACGCCGCAGCAGTGCAGCCTCCACTGACCCGGGACGGCAGCCGCAGCCGGCTACCGCCCTGGCCCGTCACCGTCGGAGCTGGAGTCCTCACCGTTATGCACTTTCTTTATGACACGCTGAGTCTCCTGAAACCCCACCTGATGGGCGGCGGTGACTGGGGCATCGACCATCTGCTTGCCGTCCCTCTGGGGGTAGGGCGGTGCTTCAGCTCTCTGCTGTCTTCCTTTGCGGAAGCGCTCTGCGAGCCTCTGGATATCCCAGCACTCGGCAGCAGTATGGTTGCCGGCGCCATGCATCGGTCATAGCCCGCCCTGGTCACTATCTGGGGCCGGTGACTGCCGCTGCCTTTTGTCGGGGCGTGGCCCCCGTGCTCCACTAGTCGTCGCTGCTGCAGCGACGGGAGCCGCGAACGATGACTTCATCTTGCCACTCCCCCGGTTCTTGGCCTTCTTGCCACCCCCATAGGCAGCAGCGCCGGACCCGGCTGTCCTCCTGACTCAGAGGTTGGCAGAGAGTGCCAATTCCGCCCTTCAGCTGCTCTGGCGCATTTGTCCGCCAGGCTGAAGAGCTTAGAGACGTCGCGGACCTCTCTGGTCGCGAGCTTCTCAAGCATTTTCTCGTCCCGGACACCCTGTCGGAACGCCACCACCACAGAAGCACTTTGAATATGCGGGATGGTGTTGCGTACCTGGGAGAACCGCTGCATGAAAGAGCGCAGCGACTCCCCAGGTTGTTGCTTGACGGCGTGGAGGTCAAGCTCCGTGCCGGGACTGGTGTAGGAGCTGCCGAAGTTGGTGACGAACTGCCGGCAGAGCTCTCCCCAGGAGGTTATGGACCCCTGGGGGAGATTCATGAACCAAGACCGAGCTGGGCCGGTCAAGGCGACGGGGAAGTAGTTGGCCATGACAGCCTCATCCCCTCCTGCGGCAAGTACGGCGGTGGAGTAGATCTGGAGGAACTCCGCCGGGTTGACGCTACCGTCGTACTTCTCGGGCAGGTGCGGCCGAAACTTGCGAGGCCACCTCGCGAAGCGAAGGTGGGGTGCCAGGGCCGCACATCCTGCTCCTGCTGCCGCAGGTATTGGTGCTGCGAACGCTTGGTTCGCACTTGGCACCGTGTACCCCGGTATGGGCAAGGCTGTACCATAGACCGGGGGCGCTGCTTGCGGCGCATATGGTTGTGGCATATGCTGCGCGGCGTATGCGTGAGGCAGGACTCGCGTGGCGAAGATCTGCCCTCCAGGTTGTGTCGAGGCCGACGTCATGCTGTCGCCAGCCTCATGGTTGTGACGCCTTTCTCGACGTCGCTAGAGGTACACCCGGGCATCCTGGCCCAAGTGGCACCATTCCAGCTCCCTTCTCAGGTCCGTCGACGGGAGCCTGGAGGAGCTGGAATCCGCCGTTTGCCTGTCAACCATGGGCGTGCATGTCAGCGACACAGCCGGTTGACCGGGGCGTCGCCCTCGCCGAAACCGAGGGTTCGCGGCGGCGACGACGAGGCGGTCCACCTCGCGGACCCATTGTTGGGTCGCAGAATGGGGCGCATCCCCAGCAGGTGGGTTGCGCAGCAGTGCTCTTGCTGCAGCTAGCGCACCCCCATGGTGTACGCTCAGCGCCGCAGAAGATCTCACACTGGTCGGAGCCTGCATCGCCGGAGTCGGCTGCTGGCTACCAGCTTGTGCCGACACACTCCGTCCTGAGTGCGTCGACATGTACTCCCCACTGGTCACGGTTTGCCGTGAACGTGGAGGGGAGAGTTTGCCGCTGAGGGAAGCTTGGTCATCTCCGTCGGCGGAAACTCGTCGCGCAAGGGGAAAACCCCCCTACCTGGCGCGCCAAATGTCGAAGTGTTCGGTCGACACTTCCCCCGGGCCTGCACTGGGCAGCCCGCGGAGGTTCTTTTTTCGGTGGGGCTAGTCCCTTGCGGAGAGCTTGCGCAGATGGACGAGTTAGTAAGAGCTTGACACGGCGAGTTTTACGTGGTTCAGGCCGCCGGAGCGTAAAACCCTAGTCCACGGCGAGCTATGGAGCTCGCTGTATTGCTTGCTGCTCAGAACCGGAGTCCTGAGCTTGAGGATGAGTTACAGATTGGGGGTGAATGGCTAGCGTATGAGTTGCGGGAGTGCGAACCCAGGGTGCGAATGGCTAGAGTGCGAACCTCTGCTATCGTCGCCTACCCGAGTCTTTTATAGTCCAAGACTCGGGTGGCTTACAAGGGGGGCCCGGGACCCGACAGGTGGTCCCGGGGAGATTGTCTGTTATCTACCGTATCTGCAGTTATGCCGGTAGTTGTCTCTGGCGAAGGCTTCTGAGTCTTCGTCTTGCATCCCTGCCCATGCCGCATGCTAGTCGTAGTGGATGATGACGGCGGGGGCGGCATGGGATGTCTTGTCGCTGCGTTTATTGGCTGCCAGGCTCTGACACCGCACGCCAGTCTGTGATGCGACTGGGCGCAACGGCACCAGACAGAGGCGTGCTCCGCGTCTCCGCGTCTTGGGAAGACGCGGGCCTTGAATACCTTGTACGGGCAAGGTATGGGGCGTCTTTATGCCCGCTGCCTATCGCTCGAGGGCAGGCAGCGCCGTTCTGCTGGCCACGTGGCGGGCCCGGAGCCCTCCTCAGAGGAGAGGGGGGTCCGGCCCTGCGGGACACGTGTAGCCTTCGGACCTCTCCCCATGGAGGGGGAGGTTCGGCTTCTGTCGGCCACGTGGCGGGCCCGGAGCTCCTCTGAGGAGAGGGAGGACCGGCCCTGCCGGATACGTGGCACCTTCGGACCTCTCTCCCGCGGAGGGTGAGGTCCGGCTTCTGCATGCCACGTGGTGGGCCCAGAGCTCTCCTCTGAGGAGAGGGAGGTCCGGCCCCGCCGGACGCGTGGCGCCTTCGGAGCTCTCCCTGCGGAGAAGGGCGAGTTCCTTAGGCATTTTCCCCTGTGCGCGGGGGTACCCCATATCGCGGGTACCGACACTGATGAACGTGCATTCGCTGAACGGGTGGTGCGGATGGCTAAGTGCTACGCGCTGGTATCTTTACTGGCGTGGCGCCACGACATCCTATAGCGGTGCATAACCCAGGAGGAAGGCTGTGAATAGCTCGCAGTAGTCCAAGGAGGCGAGTGCTGGGAACCCTCATCGTCCAGCACGCTGGTCGGTTAAGCCACCCGGCATGGCTCCTACTGACTGAGAGTCACCTGGACGCCGTCAAACCGGTTAGGGATTGTAACACCCCAAAATTTTGATTCAAAACCCTAAATCCTGTTAAGAGGGGGATTTAAAAATTTTTGGACGTGTTGCATGTTTTGCAAAAATTCAGATTCAAACTGGAATTCAAATTAAACTCAAATCAGAAAAGAAATAGAAAAATAAAAAGAGAAAACAGAAAAAAACTGGCCAGTGGGCCAAAACCCACCAGCCGGCCCAGCCAGCGCCCGCGCCAGCCCGTAGCCGCGCGCGCTGCTGCCTCACACTGATAGGCGGGGCCCACCCGATTGTCGTCTACCTCGCGCCAGTGCCGGACTCCCTCGCGCCCGAATCAAAACCGATCGGGATTTCGGCGTATCCCAGCTGAATTCTGTTTGTAGGCGACGCGGACATGATCTAAACTACCCCGCCGCCCTCCCCCGTCAATAAAAACCCCGGCCTCGTTCTGTTTTTCTCACGCGATCGGCCGATTTTCCTCCGGTGAGAACCGAGACTTCTCCGGCGAATTCTGGCCGATCTAAGCTCGGAAATTCCAATCTAACTCGCTGGTCTTGATCCACCGCCTCCGGGGAACCTTGCAGGTGCACAAAACTCAGTGACTTGCGGTGTAAACACAGCGCCGACGAGCTTCACCGTTGTTTCGCCTCGGACCTCGTCGCCGATCACTTTCCAGGACCTCCGAGCTCAAGAAAACCCCCGAGGTGAGATCCCCGACCTCCCCTCTACCGATCTATGCCATAAAATCACAGTTCTAGGAAGAATTCTCGAAGATGCGAAAGTCTCCGGCGAGATCGCCGCTTCCCGCCGCCGTGCGCCGCCGGCAGCGCCGCCCGCGCTCGGTCAGAGCGACGTGGCCGCTTGTGCGCCGTTTATTTTAAATCGCACGGTAGGGTTTAAACCCCCGCGTACCGGTTCGATGTTATAATCTCGGCCGTCGGTTTAAAATCGGACGGTCGACGTCAGCCCCGCGTTATAAAGACTGGAAATCTTACGTGCTACCCCCTGGGGTTCTCGGGAAACAAGAGCTAGCCCCGGAAACTTCTGATCTAACCCCTGGAACTCCAGAAAATCATGTAAATTCATTTAAAAATCAGTTTTAACCCCTGGACTTAATGAAAATTAAGAAAAACACCTCTGTTAAGTGTAGCTAGACCTCTGGGAATTCTGAAAATAATAGACCCTGTAGTGGGGTAAGTTTAACTTTTTAGCCCTGTTTAGTATTTAATTTAGGAAAATGAATATGTGGCTAGTGTTTAAAAATTAAAAAGTGAGACAAACATATTGTCATAATTAAATTAAAAACTTTCTCAGTATTTAGAAAACTTTGGGGTGAGATAAAAACATATTTTGGGCTGAGTTGAATCTGTTTAATTTATTATTCCCATTTAGGGCCACAATTTTAAGTAATGAATAGTTTTAGAAAATAGGGAAAATAATTGTAAAATAGTTTGCATCAGAGGAAAAGGTCAAAAATATATTAGTAAATATTTTAGATCAGAACCTATTCTGTTTAGATGAGGTGTCTTGTTATTTTTATAATAAAGTTCACATTTAGGCATAGGAAATAAATCTGAAAATATAGCAACTAGTAAATGATAAATGGAGTTCTAAAATCCAAAGGATTCAGTTTAGGGTTGGTAGAAATTATGAAGACACATATGGAGAAGGAAAATACCTTTCATGCATACTTGGTAGCTAAAAGGTGTAGTAATTGAATATAAGGAATTTATTTAAATTGGAAACTCATATATAAAGCATGCAAGCATAAATGTGAATACAAAAGTAGGAATCATATACATATGATTAAAAGTGTATGCAAGACACAAATCAACACACATAGAGTAACCACAACACATATAATGGTGAATGACTTTCATAAATGTGAATGTGTGGTTTGTATGAAGTGGAAGTGTGAACTATGTCTTATGGATTGTTGTTTTTCTTTTGCTATGTGTGATGGTATGATGTAGAACCTGCTCAAGAGCAAGTTATTCCTTTCCAAGATCAGGACTACCCATTTCAAGAGCAGCAGGAAGGAGGCAAGTGTCCTTGACCACTTTGATCCTATACTAGGATGTTTAGATAGAATTATTGCATTGTCAAGTTAAATATGAAACCCATGCTAGGAAGTTTCCCTATAATTGCATTACCTTGTTTCCTTGTAGCTTGGGTTGGGATTTATTTTATCATGTCATTTATTATTATGCATATGCTTAGCCATGCTTAGAATGGGATATTTGGGATATGAGATCATCAATTTATTTTACCATGAAATATTGTGAGTTATGTAGAGGTAGGGATCAAGGCAAGTTGGATGTTTTGGTTGTTTGCTGGGTGCACGAGACTTGGGTTTGTGTTTAGTACTTGCCTGGATCCTAAGGACCGGTTCATGGAGCATGTAACCTGGCTTTACAGTGCCAACCACATGCTGAGATGGGGCAGCTTGGCCAATTAATTAGGTGTATCCCCGGCGTAGTATGGGTGTGTTGGATGGTGCGGGGAATAGGTGTCAGCTGGACTACCATATGAACCGCAAGGCTCAAGAGGGGGCCACTGCAGCGGGGTTGGAGCCTCTTGTATGCTGTTAGGGGTGAAACCTCAGTGGGCCCACCCTCGTCGGGAATCCCTTTGTAAAGGCTTCGTAGTGATCTCCTGGCTACACACCTGGGAAGTGTGAATGTGGTTCGTGACCACTGGCATAATGGAGGTTCTTTTAGTCCACCCGGCAACGGGGGATGAAATCACTACATGTGGGTACAGTGGTACAAACTCTGCAGAGTCAAAACTGTCATGACAGCCGTGCTCACGGTCAAGAGCGGCTTGGACTTATTCATGATTAGAGGATTGATGGTTTTGGAAGTTGTGAATGTTAAGCGGGGAGCTTAACATTGGAAACGTTGTTATGGTTATTGGATTATGATGGGATGGGAGATTGGGACCATATCACTTGTGGTAATGTAGGTGCTTAATAAGCTAAGGTGATAGGTATTAAGTGCATAGTGCTTTAACCATGAGTTCAACCTCTCCTTGATCTAGCCATGCATGATATAATTTTCCCACACTTGCTGAGTACCATTGGTACTCAACCTTGCATATTTGTTGGTGTATATTGCTGCTCAGGTCAAGATATTGAGGTGGTGTATAATGACCAAGACTTTGGACCCGAAGAAGGTTTCTAGGTTCATGGAGACCCCCGGGCAACGCCTGTGGCGGAGCCCTCAAGAATAATATTCCGCTGCTAGTTTATTTACTTGTGATGAACTTATTATTGTCCATCGAGACATTTGCTATGTAAGACTTATTTATATTCGACACCTGGCTTGTAATAAATGATGCTTCACTATTTGTCATCACATGTATGAGAAAATGATCCTGGCATACATGTGATATTCACTTGGTTGTTCTTCGGAAAAACCGGGTGTGACAGAAGTGGTATCGGAGCCAAGGTTGCCCGTAGGAACGTGGACCTAGGTAGAAATGGACGTATTTAAGGGCCCTATTTTCTTAAAAACTATTTTACAAGGTGTGTGTTGAAAAGTGTTATTTAATGAAGTCACTTTCTTCATCTTACCCCAACTTTCATTCAAAATAGAATTTTTGTTTAAAAGTTTATCTAACCTAAGTTTAAATGTTTTCTATTTTAGATGGTTCGCATGATTCGCACCGCTCGCAAGTCCACAGGAGGGAGAGTTCCCGTAGTTGCCCTTGCCAAAGAGAGGAGAGCCATCCGGTGACGTACCTTTCCTACGGATTGGCAGTAGGAGGCTTGTTGCGCCGTCTTCGACGTATGCTCGAAGCCGCCGGCAATACGGGTAAGCTAATCATCCACTATAACTCCACCACGACCATCCGTGAAAAGAGGGAAGAATGGAGTTAAGAGATGAGGATTATACACGAAAATCAGCTACTTAAGATTCACCACTCTTCAGCTTGTAGAGCGACACAGGTCGATGCGGAGAAAGATGTCATCTGGGAGGCCATCACCTGCCAGAGTCACATCTATCGTCGCCATTTGGACAAAACTGAGTATATGTATGTCCTCCAACGTGAGAGTGGTACCACGGAATACAAGTACCCGCCGGTGCAGCAAGGGACTTCCCATGAGCACATGGACTTGTGCTTGGAGGATGCTGCTATGCTCAGCACTCGACTGCAGGAGTGTCAACAAGAGCTTCAGGATGTCCGGGACACCCTGAAGGAAACGGAGGCGTTGCTGCGAGCCTGCTTGAGGGCGAGAGAAAGAGGAGATGGGAATGAACTTTGTGTCACCGTGAATGATACATGGACTCCTGACTCCCCGGATCGCCGAGCGATCAGGCGTCGTCGCACTTCTCCACCAGCAGCTTCCCCACCCAAAGCAGAGTCAGAAAGAAGCCGAAATGATGAGGAAGATCCCGAGGAGCCAGCTCAAGAAAACGAGTAGTGTAGAGTCCCTCCCTTAGTCAGCAAGATGTCGAATAGGCGAGTCGTTAAGTTAAGTTAATGGTGTGATAATGCTTGGTGTGTGACGTGAGTTGTGGAAGCCATGAGCAATTGTCCACAGCCTCGTCTTTAGATTGTTTTGTTTTGGTGTGTGAACCCACATGAAATAATATTGCATTTATTTTTGTGTGAAAAGTGAACCCTTAGAGAAGAATAACAAAGCCTCAACACTTCAAAGTACAAACAAATGAAAGTAGTAAGATGATACTAAATGCTTTCAAATTAACATTGGTTGATTCTGCCAGATGGCCGGAAGATGAAAAGGACGTGCTGCCAACCCCGCCAACAACAACGATGAGGCATGCAACCCTCATCTTTCTGGAGGCCAGGACCGGGGTGGTCGCCGTGAAGGAGTTGATCCCCTCCACCAAATGCTGGAGAATCAAAATCAGCTCATCCAGAACTTGACTCAAGTGGTGGCCAACTTGCATCAAGTTCCACCTCCACAAGCTGCACCACGCCAACCAAGGTTGAGTGAGTTTCTAGGAACTCAACCTCCAAAGTTTGCAAGTGCTGCTGAACCTCTGGAGGCAGATGATTGGCTGAAGACCATTGAAAGTAAGATGAGGATCATACAATGCCAAGGGTATGAGAGGGTGCTGTTTGCCTCTCATCAATTGCATGGACCTGCTGCTGATTGGTGGACCGCCTACTTGGCCGCCCATCATGACCCTGAGAACATCACTTGGGAAGAGTTCAAGCGTAGCTTCCGCAACCATTACATCCCAAGAGGTGCAAAAACAAGAGGAAGGAGTTTTTGGGACTGCAGCAGGGAAACATGACAGTGAGGGAATACCTCACTAAATTTACTCAACTATCCCGTTATGCCCCACGGGACATAGAGACTGATGAGCAGAAACAAGATTGTTTTGTGGAGGACTTACCGCAGAAATGCAGTGTGCAATGTCCTCAAATGAGTATGAAAGCTTCCAAAAGATGGTGGACAGAGCGTTTGTGGTAGAAAGAAAGCTAAAGGCCTTGGAAAATGAGAATAAGAGGAAGGCCGGGTGGTCACATCAAGCCTTAGGGAGCAACACCCGCCCACGTCTGATGCAGCAACCTGCAGGGCAGACGAACTGTGCTGCGGTACCCTACTCAGCACCAAGAGGGTACAACCCGAACTACAGGCCTCCGGCAGCACCAGCACAGCCGCAACGTCAGTTTGTACAGCAGCCTCGCCCCACATATCCACCTCGACCAGCAGTACAGGGACCTCCAAACCAACCCCAAGACAACAAAGGCCAGGCACCTAAGGTTGGGGTGCAATGTTTTAGCTGCGGGGAAGTGGGGCACTACGCCCATAAATGCCCAAAGAAGAAGCCCGCACAGCCACAACAGCAGAATGTGATGCGAGGACGGGTGAACCACGTCACTATGGAGGAAGTGCAAGAGGCACCCGACGTGGTAGTGGGTAAGTTTCCTGCCAATTTACACATTGCAACCCTGCTGTTTGATTCTGGTGCTACCCACTCGTTCATTGCTCAAGGGTTTGTTAAGAAGCATGACCTAGCAACAACACAAATGAACCATATGCTAGCCGTAAACTCTCCAGGTGGAGAAATAAGGACAAGACAAGTGTGTTCCAAAGTGAACCTAGACATTAATGGGGTAGTATTTACTGCTAACCTCATAGTGATAGATTCACAAGGGATAGATATTATTTTGGGTATGGATTGGTTGACCAAACATAAGGGAATCATTCATTGTTCGACCAGAACGGTGGAACTAACTCACCCTAGTGGCACAAGAGTAAAGTTCATAACAATACACGAGCCTAGGAGGGACATTAAATTAAATCAAGTTGAGGTGAAAGTTGAGGAAATCAGGACTATCAGGGAATACCTAGATGTTTTTCCGGAGGAGTTGCCAGGTATGCCTCCCGATCGTGAAGTGGAATTCGCAATTGAGCTAGTACCTGGAACAGCCGCGATTTACAAAAGACCTTATCAGATGGACTCCAAGCAGCTAGAAGAACTCAAGGATCATTTGAGAGAATTGATTGAGAAGGGGTATATTCGCCCTAGTTCCTCACCATGGGGAGCTCTGGTGATATTTGTGCCCAAGAAGGATGGAACCCAAAGGTTATGCGTGGATTACCGTGCTTTGAATGAGGTAACCATCAAGAACAAGTACCCATTACCCCACATTGAAGACTTGTTTGATCAGTTGAGGGGAGCTTGTGTGTTCTCGAAAATTGATCTCAGGTCGGGATACCACCAACTCAAGATAAGGCAATCTGATATTTCCAAGACAGCTTTCGTATCTCGGTACGGACTGTATGAATACACTGTCATGCCTTTCGGCCTATCTAATGCCCCGGCATACTTCATGTATCTCATGAACAAGGTATTCATGGAATATCTGGACAAATTTGTGGTGGTTTTCATAGATGACATTCTCGTCTTCTCCAAAGATGAAGAAGAACATGAGAAACATCTAAGGTTGGTGTTGCAAAGGCTAAGAGAACACCAACTATATGCCAAGTTGAGCAAGTGTGAGTTTTGGCTGAAGAGAGTTCCCTTCTTAGGACATATAATCTCGGAGGGAGGAATCTCCGTAGATCCCGCCAAAATCGAGGACATCCAGAAGTGGAAGACCCCTGAAAATGTCGGGGAAGTTCGAAGCTTCTTGGGATTGGCTGGATACTATCGATGGTTTATTGAAGGATTCTCCAAGATCTCGAGACCTCTCACCAAACTGTTGGAGAAGGGAATCACATTCACATGGACGCCACAGTGCGAGACAAGTTTTCAGGAGCTAAAGAAAAGATTGACAACAGCCCAGTGTTGGTTATGCCAGATATGCAGAAGAATTTCACAGTATACTGCGATGCCTCTGGAAACGGGTTGGGATGTGTTCTCATGCAAGAAGGGCATGTCGTGGCATATGCATCCCGGCAGCTTCGGAAGCACGAGAAGAACTATCCTACACAGACCTAGAACTAGCCGCAGTGGTACACGCGTTGAAAATTTGGCGGCACTATTTGATGGGGAAGAGGACCGAGATATATACGGATCATAAGAGTTTGAAGTACATTTTCACACAGCCAGATCTCAACCTCAGACAAAGGAGATGGTTAGAGCTAATCAATGACTTTGATGTGGGCATCAACTATCATCCCGGGAAAGCAAACGTCGTGGCCGATGCTTTGAGTCGGAAAGTGCAGGTCAATAAGTTGAGCTTGAAGGACATGCCTGCAGAATTGAAGGACGAGGTTATAAGGCTCAATCTATGTCTAGTAAATAGTGGTGAAGCCATCGCCATGGAAGTGGACTCCACACTAGAGCGAGACATACGCGAGGGTCAAAAGAATGATGAGAAGATACGAGAGATCAGACAACTCATCAAGGAAAATAAAGCTCCGGGTTTTAGAGAGGATGAACAAGGAACGGTGTGGCACGGGAAAAGAATCTGTGTGCCAGAAGTAAGGGAGATCCGTGAATTGATTTTGAAGGAGGCTCATGATTCTGACTATTCCATCCATCCTGGGAGTATGAAGATGTACCAGGACCTTAAGAGCAGGTATTGGTGGTATGGTATGAAGCGAGATGTCGCGGAACATGTTCCCTAGGTGACACATGTCAGTTGGTGAAAGCAGAACATCAACGACCCGCGGGATTATTGCAACCACTCAAAGTGCCTGAATGGAAATGGGAAGAAATCAGCATGGATTTCATCGTGGGATTGCCTAGGACCCAATCAGGATATGATTCATTATGGGTCATCATTGATAGGCTAACCAAGGTAGCTCATTTCATCCCCGTGAAAGAAAGCTACAGCGGATCCAAATTGGCAGAGCTGTACCTGTCAAGGATCGTGTGTTACCATGGAGCGCCAAAGAAGATTGTGTCGGATCGAGGGACACAGTTCACCTCTTGGTTCTGGCAGAAGTTACACGAAACCATGGGAACCCATCTGAACTTTAGCTCTGCCTATCATCCCCAAACCGACGGGCAGATGGAGAGAACCAATCAGATCCTTGAAGATATGCTGAGGGCATGTGCACTCAAAAACAATCGGAGTTGGGACAAGAACTTACCGTATGCGGAGTTTTCCTATAACAATAGCTATCAAGCTAGTATGAAGATGTCACCGTTTGAAGCTTTGTACGGGAGGAAGTGCAGAACTCCCCTATTTTGAAACCAAACAGGGGAAAGTAAAGTGTTTGGTCCAGAAGTACTACAAGAAGCCGAGGCGAAGGTGAGGGAAATTCGCAATAACTTGAGGATAGCACAGACACGCCAAAAGAGCTATGCCGATGTACGAAGAAGAGAGCTCGTTTTCAACGTGGGGGACTATGTCTATCTCAAGGTGTCCCCTATTAGAGGACTTCGTCGGTTCAAGGTGAAAGGGAAGTTGTCACCTCGATACATCGGACCCTTTCAAGTTCTGGAGAGGAAAGACGAAGTGGCGTATCAACTAGAATTACCGGCTCACCTATCGGATGTGCACGATGTATTCCATGTGTCACAACTCAAGAAATGCCTGAGGACGCCTGAAGAGGTGTTACCCATGAATGAAGTGGACGTAGCTGAGGATTTGTCTTATGCCGAGCAACCATACAAGATTTTGGAGACAATGGAACGCCTCACCAGAAATAAAAGAATCCGGATGTGCAAGGTGCAGTGGAAGCATCACTCAGAAGAGGAAGCCACCTGGGAGCGGGAAGATGAGCTCAAGGCACAATTTCCGGAATTGTTTTCTTAGACACACCAATCTCGAGGACGAGATTTCTTTTAAGGGGGGTAGAGCTGTAACACCCCAGAATTTTGATTCAAAACCCTAAATCCTGTTAAGAGGGGGATTTAAAAATTTTTGGACGTGTTGCATGTTTTGCAAAAATTCAAATTCAAACTGGAATTCAAATTAAACTCAAATCAGAAAAGAAATAGAAAAAGAAAAAGAGAAAACAGAAAAAAACGGCCAGTGGGCCGAAACCCACCAGCCGGCCCAGCCAGCGCCCGCGCCAGCCCGCAGCCGCGCGCGCTGCTGCCTCACACTGATAGGCGGGGCCCACCCGATCGTCGTCTACCTCGCGCCAGCGCCGGACTCCCTCGCGCCCGAATCAAAACCGATCGGGATTTCGGCGTATCCCAGCTGAATTCTGTTCGTAGGCGACGCGGACATGATCTAAACTACCCCGCCGCCCTCCCCGTCTATAAAAACCCCGGCCTCATTCTGTTTTTCTCACGCGATCGGCCGATTTTCCTCCGGTGAGAACCGAGACTTCTCCGGCGAATTCTGGCCGATCTAAGCTCGGAAATTCCAATCTAACTCGCTGGTCTTGATCCACCGCCTCCGGGGAACCTTGCAGGTGCAGAAAACTCGGTGACTTGCGGTGTAAACACAGCGCGGACGAGCTTCACCGTGGTTTCGCCTCGGACCTCGTCGCCGATCACTTTCTAGGACCTCCGAGCTCAAGAAAACCCCCGAGGTGAGATCCCCGACCTCCCCTCTACCGATCTATGCCATAAAATCACAGTTCTAGGAAGAATTCTCGAAGATCCAAAAGTCTCCGGCGAGATCGCCGCTTCCCGCCGCCGTGCGCCGCCGGCAGCGCCGCCCGCGCTCGGTCAGAGCGACGTGGCCGCTTGTGCGCCGTTTATTTTAAATCGCACGGTAGGGTTTAAACCCCCGCGTACCAGTTCGATGTTATAATCTCGGCCGTCGGTTTAAAATCGGACGGTCCACGTCAGCCCCGCGTTATAAAGACTGGAAATCTTACGTGCTATCCCCTGGGGTTCTCGGGAAATAAGAGCTAGCCCCGGAAACTTCTGATCTAACCCCTGGAACTCAAGAAAATCATGTAAATTCATTTAAAAATCAGTTTTAACCCCTGGACTTAATGAAAATTAGGAAAAACACCTCTGATAAGTGTAGCTAGACCCATGGGAATTCTGAAAATAATAGACCCTGTAGTGGGGTAGTTTAACTTTTTAGCCCTGTTTAGTATTTAATTTAGGAAATTGAATATGTGGCTAGTGTTTAAAAATTAAAAAGTGGGACAAACATATTGTCATAATTAAATTAAAAACTTTCTCAGTATTTAGAAAACTTTGGAGTGAGATAAAAACATATTTTGAGCTGAGTTGAATCTGTTTAATTTATTATTCACATTTAGGGACACAATTTTAAGTAATGAATAGTTTTAGAAAATAGGGAAAATAATTGTAAAGTATTTTACATCAGAGGAAAAGGTCAAAAATATATTAGTAAATTTTAGATCAGAACCTATTCTGTTTAGATGAGGTGTCTTGTTATTTTTATAATAAAGTTCACATTTAGGCATAGGAAATAAATCTGAAAATATAGCAACTAGTAAATGATAAATGGAGTTCTAAAATCCAAAGGATTCAGTTTAGTGTTGGTAGAAATTATGAAGACACATATGGAGAAGGAAAATACCTTTCATGCATACTTGGTAGCTAAAAGGTGTAGTAATTGAATATAAGGAATTTATTTAAATTGGAAACTCATATATAAAGTATGCAAGCATAAATGTGAATACAAAAGTAGGAATCATATACATATGATTAAAAGTGTATGCAAGACACAAATCAACACACATAGAGTAACCACAACACATATAATGGTGAATGACTTTCATAAATGTGAATGTGTGGTTTGTATGAAGTGGAAGTGTGAACTATGTCTTATGGATTGTTGTTTTTCTTTTGCTATGTGTGATGGTATGATGTAGAACCTGCTCAAGAGCAAGTTATTCCTTTCCAAGATCAGGACTACCCATTTCAAGAGCAGCAGGAAGGAGGCAAGTGTCCTTGACCACTTTGATCCTATACTAGGATGTTTAGATAGAATTATTGCATTGACAAGTTAAATATGAAACCCATGCTAGGAAGTTTCCCTAGAATTGCATTACCTTGTTTCCTTGTAGCTTGGGTTGGGATTTATTTTATCATGTCATTTATTATTATGCATATGCTTAGCCATGCTTAGAATGGGATATTTGGGATATGAGATCATCAATTTATTTTACCATGAAATATTGTGAGTTATGTAGAGGTAGGGATCAAGGCAAGTTGGATGTTTTGGTTGTGTGCTGGGTGCACGAGACTTGGGTTTGTGTTTAGTACTTGCCTGGATCCTAAGGACCGGTTCATGGAGCATGTAACCTGGCTTTACAGTGCCAACCACATGCTGAGATGGGGCAGCTTGGCCAATTAATTAGGTGTATCCCCGGCGTAGTATGGGTGTGTTGGATGGTGCGTGGAATAGGTGTCAGCTGAACTACCATATGAACCGCAAGGCTCAAGAGGGGGCCACTGCAGCGGGGTTGGAGCCTCTTGTATGCTGTTAGGGGTGAAACCTCAGTGGGCCCAAGCTCGTCGGGAATCCCTTTGTAAAGGCTTCGTAGTGATCTCCTGGCTACACACCTGGGAAGTGTGAATGTGGTTCGTGGCCATTGGCATAATGGAGGTTCTTTTAGTCCACCCGGCAACGGGGGATGAAATCACTACATGTGGGTACAGTGGTACAAACTCTGCAGAGTCAAAACTGTCATGACAGCCGTGCTCACGGTCAAGAGCGTCTTGGACTTATTCATGATTAGAGGATTGATGGTTTTGGAAGTTGTGGATGTTAAGCGGGGAGCTTAACATTGGAAACGTTGTTATGGTTATTGGATTATGATGGGATGGGAGATTGGGACCATATCACTTGTAGTAATGTAGGTGCTTAATAAGCTAAGGTGATAGGTATTAAGTGCGTAGTGCTTTAACCATGAGTTCACCCTCTCCTTGATCTAGCCATGCATGATATAATTTTCCCACACTTGCTGAGTACCATTGGTACTCAACCTTGCATATTTGTTGGTTTATATTGCTGCTCAGGTCAAGATATTGAGGTGGTGTATAATGACCAAGACTTTGGACCCGAAGAAGGTTTCTAGGTTCTTGGAGACCCCCGGGCAACGCCTGTGACGGAGCCCTCAAGAATAATATTCCGCTGCTAGTTTATTTACTTTTGATGAACTTATTATTGTCCATCGAGACATTTGCTATATAAGACTTATTTATATTCGACACCTGGCTTGTAATAAATGATGCTTCAATATTTGTCATCACATGTATGAGAAAATGATCCTGGCATACATGTGATATTCACTTGGTTGTTCTTCGGAAAAACCGGGTGTGACAGGGATGCAATGCGTGCCAGGTCCATGCCAAGCAGACCCACACAACCGGTGCAGACGCGCACCCAAAGCCGTTGGGGGATACCGGCTCCTCCATGTCGAGGGCCAGCCGGACTTCCCAGGGCTGGGTCACGGGAACTACCGTTCCACATGGTATGCGGGGCCGAAGCCGTGCTTCCTTCTGAGATCGCCATGGGGGTCCCCCCATGTCCGGCGTACGACGAAGCCACGCATGACCCGCTTTGCGTGAAGACAGGCGCTCCGACGCCACCCCAGTAAGTTCACCATGCTTACTTAGGTGTTTATTTAAATTACGCATTAATTTATATGAACACCTCCCCGCGCTCTAGACAGTGTGCGTCCATTGTACACCCGGTTCCACTTTCCTGCTCTCATGCATAGTCGATATTTGCCGTCCTGCCGAAGGTGGTTGTCGGTACCTGCGATATGGGGTACCCCCGCGCACAGGGGAAAATGCCTAAGGAACTCTTCCTTCTCCGCAGGGAGAGCTCCGAAGGCGCCACGCGTCCGGCGGGGCCGGACCTCCCTCTCCTCAGAGGAGAGCTCCGGGCCCGCCACGTGGCATACAGAGGCCGGACCTCACCCTACGCGGGAGAGAGGTCCGAAGGTGCCACGTATCTGGCGGGGCCGGACCTCCCTCTCCTCAGAGAGGAGCTCCGGAAACGCCACGTGGCCGACAGAAGCCGAACCTCCCCCTCCGCGGGGAGAGGTCCGGAGGCTCCACATGCCCCGCGGGCCGAACCCTCCTCTCCTCTGAGAAGGGCTCCGGGCCAGCCATGTGGCCAGCAGAACGGCGCTGCCTGCCCCCGAGCGATAGGCAGCGGGCGTAAAGACGCCCCATACCTTGCCCGTACAAGGTATTCAAGGCCCGCGTCTTCCCAAGACGCGGAGACGCAGAGCACGCCTCTGTCAGGTGCCGTTGCGCCCAGTCACATCACAGACTGGCGCGTGGTGTCAGAACCTGCCAGCCAATAAACACCGCGACAAGACATCCCATGACGCCTGCGCCGTCATCAACCACTACGACTAGCGTGCGGCATGGGCAGGGCGGCAAGACGGAGACTCGGAAGCTTTCGCCAGAGACAACTACCGGCATAACTGCAGATACGGTAGATAACAGTCAATCTCCCCGGGACCACCTGTCGGGTCCCGGGCCCCCCATGTAAGCCACCCGAGTCTTGGACTATAAAAGGCTCGGGTAGGCGACGATAGCAAGGGTTCGCATTTCTGCAACTCATACGCTAGCCATTCACGCCCAAGCTGTAACTCACCCCCAAGCTCAGGACTCCGGCCCTGAGCAGCAAGCAATACAGCAAGCTCCATAGCTCGCCGTGGACGTAGGGTTTTACGCTCCGGCGGCCTGAACCACGTAAAACTCACAGTGTCAAGCTCTTACTAACTCGTCCATCCGCGCAAGCCCTCCGCAAGGTACTAGCCCCACCAAAAAAAGAACCTCCGCGGGCTGCCCAGTGCAGGCCCGGGGGAACTGTCGACCGAACACTTCGACATTTGGCGCGCCAGGAAGGGGGCTTTTCCCCTTGCGCGACGAGTTTCCGCCGACGAAGATGACCAAGCTCCCTTCAGCGGCAAACTCTCCCCCTCCGCGTTCACGGCGAACCGTGACCAGTGGGGAGTACATGTCGACGCACTCAGGACGGAGTGTGTCGGCACAAGCTGGTAGTCAGCAGCCGACTCCGGCTACGCCGACTCCTGCGATGCAGGCTCCGACCAGTGTGAGATCTTCTGCAGCGCTGAGCGTACACCATGGGGGTGCGCTAGCTGCAGCAAGAGCACTGCTGCGCAACCCACCTTCTGGGGATGCGCCCCATTCCGCGACCCAACAATGGGTCCGCGAGGTGGACCGCCTCGTCGTCGCCGCCGCGAACCCTCGGTTTCGGTGAGGACGGCGCCCCGGTCAACCGGCTGTGTCGCTGACGCGCACTGTGGGGACCACCCCCGTGGTTCACCCACTCCAGGATCGCATAGGGTGGTGCCGTGCGATGCGGCACCCAACAGCACACACGAAAGGAATAAAGAACAACATATAAACTTTTGTTTGGTATAAAACAGCGGAAGTCTTTTACAAAACCTAATTAACAGCGGAAGTTATATACATAGTTGCTCTCAAACCCTAACTAAGCAAAAGTGCAGCCGTCCAGCCCGGGGACGCTACACACTAGCAGCATGGAACCGGAGATCACGGCGGCGTGCATGGCTCCAGCTCGGCCGTGTACCCCGACGGGGGCATCGCCTCGTCCTCAGAACCTTCCTCATACATCTCACCTGCACACAGCTCAAATATTGCAACCATGAGAACGAAGGCTCAGCAAGTCTTAACCGTCAACCCTAGGCATGGAACTCTACGTGCAAGGGTATGTAAGATAGGAAAGGATTTTGCAATAAAGACACGCCTATAAGTTGGTCCTTACTTTCAGGTTTATAGCAGCAGATTCATGTGCCTTAGGCAGCCCTCACATCGGAAGTCCACAATCAAACAAGAAACGCTTTCCTCCGATGTGGTGATGCCCAAAGTGGAATGTAAACTTAATTAGCTCTATATCTACAGCAACCAAGGTATTCAAGACATTAAGATCAATACAGCATTTTCAGTTGGCTTATTTCACTTCTTACTACGTCACAGCGCAGTGAACAAGCGGGTACTCAAATAACCGCGAGGGACGGTGATTGCAATCAAGACACACCCGGATAACGCGTCACATACACCCACTTTCAGAAGCGTGATTCCACACCCCTTCCTACTCTGTTGTATGCAACAACCTTTCAAAGGCAACCCAAATGCCGAACCGGTCCATCCGTAACAGGTAGGAGGTCCCCGCGTGGAGCGTGACTGTGCCCACCGGCAGATTTACACCTTGCTACCCTCAACCCACTCCTATTTACGGTTGGGTAAGCCTCGACACCCAGGTTAACCAATTACATTGGTTTCCTGGTTCCCATATGCCAGTATGCATCCGGTACTGTTCGATACTTGTCCAGCAGGGCCGCACACGGACGGTCCTCAACCGACACCAACAGGGCTACGCGCGTGAGACCTCTGCTCACTGCTTCCTATCCCCCCCTGCTGGGTCTCATTTTCATAACTTAAGCCATTATCTACCTCTTTTCTTCCCGTGTGATAAGTACTATCTCGCGAGTAGCTTCCAACTACTCGTCTTCTACCGGGATCCTATACATTAGCATGGCATTCTCTACTCGTCGAGTTTGTAAACTACCCAACCCACCATAGGATTTTAAGAGGCTATGCAAGTGGGGTTTCAATCACCCTAACTCTAATGCAAACATTCAACCTAGACATAAATGATACAAATGAAAACTTTATAAAAGGTAGTTAAGTGCAAACTGGGGCTTGCCTGGTTGCGAGTTAAACAGAAAGTCAGCTTCTGGTGGGAGGACGTCCAAGGGCTCCGGCGTATCCTCAACTTCGGTCACTATGATGAAATGTAATAAAATACATGTATAAGTATTAAGGATTTATAAGAATTGGACTTTTACTCATAGCTACTGCTATTTAAAATCCTTAATTGGCTTTGGGATTTTTATAGTGGATACTAGACTCTCTAAGGATGATTTGAGCCAAATTTGGAGATATGTCATTGCACAATGTAGTATTTAAAATCCCTACAAGTACAATGCTTCTCTAAATTTTGAGCCCAATTCAGGAGCTTTGACATAGCTAATGGTGGAAGAGCTGATTAGGGTAAGTCTCCATGGTTCTAACAAAATTTGTTTCACCATTTTTGGAGCTACCATCAGAGAGATATGAATTTTTGAACTTAGACAGGAGTTCTGAAAAAGCTGCTGTTTAAATTTGAATTTTCAAATAAAGGCTGAACTTGAGAAGATAATTTGACCCAGCAATTTACCTCCAATGAAGCCCAAATTTTTACTGGAGATTAGTATCTATGAAGAGGATTTGCTACCCAAATTTGGAAATATTTCATAAAGAATTGCTCCTGTAATAAATCCCTAAGGGATTTACTAAAAACAATTCTACAGAAATTCCTGGGCATTTTCATAGCCAAAAATTGGTTTCTCTGTGAAGTACTCCTCATGAGGAATCCAACAAAATTGGTCTCACTCTTTTTGGAGTTTTCTACACAAAGTTATGGGCTTGCAAAGATCAGCTAAATTCTGGAATTATTTCTCTAATAGAAACTTCAAATAATTGGGCTGGGCCCACTGGTTTAAGTCGGACCAGTCAGATTTCAGCAACATCGGGGGCTACGGTTTTATTCCGGCGCAGCCGCACCTGATCCAGCGCCACAAACCGATCCTCGTGCGCACCCGGAGGCTGACCGGTGGGACCGGCCCTCCTTCGTCTTCCTCGCGCTGCCGCGCCTCCCGCGGCGGCGCACGCCGGCGAGGCTCGCCGGGACGGGGTTCCTGTGGTCTAAACTTCGTCAAACTCGCCGCTCCCCCATTTTTAACCGCGCTGAACACTGTGGGAGGGTCGCCGGCGGCCGTGGCTCACTGAAAACCATCGCGCACCGGTGACAGCAAAGTTTTGAACTCCGGCGAGGTCGGGAACCCTTATTCCTCTATCATTCGATAGATTCTTGGGCTCTAGAGCATCAGTGAGTGATGTAGGAGCCCGTAAGGGTCCTGGCCGCCGGTGAAACTGCCGGCAACCAAGGGCTCCACGGCGACCCGAGGTGCTTTTGCACTGGCGACTACGAAAACAGCTAGGGCTCCCTCTTTTCTTGATGTTTTTGCTTGGTTCTTCGTCGAGGAGAGGCGCTAGGAAGTAGAGAAGCTCTGTGCAAGCTTACTCGAGGTCTAAAGGATCGAGCACCACGAATTTTTGGCTAGACCGTGCACTACCCGTCGGTGTACCGTTTGGGGAAATGGTGAAATTCTCGCCATCGGTCCTAGCAAACGCTAAACGGCCTCCGGCTACACGACCAGGACAGGTCCACGCACCTTTCTTGTATAGGAAGTCGGGGGAGAGGGTGGCCGGTTGCTGCTGTCGACGGAGAGCCGAAACGGCGAGGTCCGGGCACCTTGAAGCTTTGGCGCCAATCCGCGTTTCTCGAGCAGTTCGTACCGGCAAACCTCGAAGGGGCTTTGGCAAGGGCTAGAGCACGTCCAGGCGATGCTCTTTGCTGTGGAGCGCTCGAGCAATCGAGCTTGGAGGCTGTGGTGTGATCGGAAGGAACGGCGGCGGTGTTCTGGACGAAAGGAAACGGCGGGGGCGCGAGTTATAGCAGGGGAAGAAGGAAAACAGCTCTGGCGCACCCTTTGCCGTGATCCAACCGAGCCACCTAGGCAGCAGGAGGTGGCGCGGGCTCTCCCTCGGGCGCAGGTTCAACTGGGAGCTGGCGCGCTCCCGCTGTTCGACCGCCGTCGGCTGAGGCGGCAACTCCAGTGGGTGGCTGACAAATGGGCCCCACCTCCCCTCTTTGTTTAATCAACTTTTTCTGATATTTTCCCACCAGCAACTCAACATTAAAGACTTGACTTCAACCCCAAGTCATAGTTTGAATTTGCTGAATTCAAATAGTTTAAATTCGGGTGTGAAATTTGGATGTGGTTTGATTATTTGAATTTGAAAAGGAGTTTGAATTCTCCACTTTGTATTGCCTCAAAAATATAGCAAACCAGCTCCAAATTTTCCAATTTTTGGCATGGCTGCTCATTCAAGGGTGGAGAACACATTTGTGAAACCAAATTTTCAAATTGAGGGAATTGGAATTTGAAACTGAATTTGAAATTCAGATTAGAGGGCTTCTCCTTTTAATCCCAAACAAATATTAAAACTCCTCCAAATGAGCTGAAATTTGGAAGGTTGAATATTTGGACTATGAAGATCCATGTTGTGCCTTTAGATCTCCATGTTTGGAAGTTTTGGGAAGTCTAAACCCTCACTTTGAACTCACACTTATTATAATTCAAAATTTTAATTCCCCTCAATTTTCGTAAGTGTACATGAGCTGAATTTTCTTGCTACCACTTTTGGGGATTTTACACGCACGCCCACGGTTGACGGGCAAACGGCGGATTCCAGCTCCTCCAGGCTCCCGTCGACGGACCTGAGAAGGGAGCTGGAACGGTGCCACTTGGGCCAGGATGACCGGGTGTACCTCGAGCGACGTCGAGAAAGGCGTCGCAACCATGAGGCTGGCGACAGCATGACGTCGGCCTCGACACAACCTGGAGGGCAGGTCTTCGCCACGCGAGTCCTGCCTCAGGCATACGCCACGCAGCATATGCCACAACCATATGCGCCGCAAGCAGCGCCCCCGGTCTATGGTGCAGCCTTGCCCATGCCGGGATACACGGTGCCAAGTGCGAACCAGGCGTTCGCAGCGCCAATACCGGCGGCAGCAGGAGCAGGATGTGCGGCCCTGGCACCCCACCTTCGCTTCGTGAGGTGGCCGCGCAAGTTTCGGCCGCACCTGCCCGAGAAGTACGACGGTAGCATCAACCTGGCGGAGTTCCTACAGATCTACTCCACCACCGTACTTGCCGCAGGAAGGGATGAGGCTGTTATGGCCAACTACTTCCCCGTCGCCTTGACCGGCCCAGCTCGGTCTTGGCTCATGAATCTGCCCCAGGGGTCCATAACCTCCTGGGGAGAGCTCTGCCGGCAGTTCGTCGCCAACTTCGGCAGCTCCTACACCCGTCCCGGCATGGAGCTTGACCTCCACGCCGTCAAGCAACAGCCTGGGGAGTCGCTGCTCTCTTTCATCCAGCGGTTCTCCCAGGTACGCAACACCATCCCACATATTCAAAGTGCTTCTGTGGTGGTGGCGTTCCGACAGGGTGTCCGGGACGAGAAAATGCTTGAGAAGCTCACGACCAGAGAGGTCCGCGACGTCTCTGAGCTCTTCAGCCTGGCGGACAAATGCGCCAGAGCAGCTGAAGGGCGGAACTGGCATTCTCCGCCAACCTCCGAATCAGGAGGACAGCCCGGGTCCGGCGCTCCTGCCTATGGGGGTGGCAAGAAGGCCAAGAACCGGGGGAGTGGCAAGATGAAGTCATCATTCACGGCTCCCGTCACCGCAGCAGCGACGACCAGTGGGGCACGGGGGCCACGCCCCGACAAAAGGCAGCGGCAGTCACCGGCCCCAGATAGTGACCAGGGCGGGCTATGCCCCGTGCATGGCGCCGGCAACCATACTGCTGCCGAGTGCTGGGATATCCAGAGGCTCACAGAGCGCTTCCGCAAAGGAAGGCAGCAGAGAGCTGAAGCACCGCCCTACCCTTAGAGGGATGGCAAGCAGAAGGTTGATGCCCCAGTCACCGCCGCCCATCAGGTGGGATTTCAGGAGCCTCAGTGTGTCATAAAGACAGTGCATAACGGTGAGGACTCCAGCTCCGACGGTGACGGGCCAGGGCGGTAGCCGGCTGCGGCTGCCGTCCCGGGTCAGCGGAGGCTGCATTGCTGCGGCGTCAACCATGGAGAAGCCCCAAGTAGTCGCAGCAGCCCTAGTACCGACCACAATGGTGCGAGGTCGGGCCAGCCTCACCCGAGAGCACACCTCCGTGCCTCGGACATACCTCCCGGGGGCCGCCCAAGATCTGTCGACCCCTTGAAGGCCTTGCCAGAAGGGGAAGACGCCTTAGGTCATCTAAGGTGAGCCCGGGTCCACCTACCCCTTGAAGGCCTTAGCCAGAAGGGGAGAACTCCCCAGGGGCCCCCAGGACAAGCAGCACAGGACCTGATCCAGCGTGAAGATAACAACCTCGTCGACGAGGCTCGGCTGCAGGTAACACCCCACAACGCAAGGTCTCGGCTGATGCTCTAAGCACTACTGCCAAATAACCGAACGCGTCAAGGACCTGCAGAAGGGCAACCTGGTGTCGCGGCACACTCTTTCCCGAGAAGGACCCATAAACTCTCCCCCAGCTGGGAAGGTCCCTTCCGGGTCATGAAAGCTGCCGCCCCAGGTACACTTGCCTTTCAACCGAGTGTGGGATCCGTTCCCAAAATCCTTGGCGTGGAGCAACACTGTAAGTCCTACTCCCCGAGCATCAGTAGAACAAGGTCATTCCCTTCTGTAATGAATCCCATAGAATTGAGGAACAGAGCTTGGGGCAGCTAAGTCTCAGGGACGGTACAGGACTACGTCCAGTTTAGCCTGGTTCCGACCCTAAGCGCGTAGAGTCTTGCTTCCCTTGTAGACGAGGCAGAATATTGCCTCCATGTACAGCCAGAATTCCACCTATGGGCATGAACACAGAAACCTGTTCTACTTAGCTCTCTCTCATGCGCTCATTTAAATTATGCATTAATTTTTATGATCGCACTATCTATGTATGTTCATCGTACATCTAGCTCCCCCTCTCCCGTGCTCATCCATAGTCAGCATTCGCTATCCTACCGAGGGTGGCCGCGCTTGAGGCACCTGCCGATGGCCGAGTGAGTCTCTTGGGCCTCCCCCAGTCAGGTGTTGCGGTGCCAGTTGGTCACCTCCAGGAAAGGCCTGCGTTGTGCATGGGGGGTCCAGGGTGCGTATCCAGCTTAGCAGGCCATGAGCCCAAAGCATGTGCATCCTGCCCTCCGGAGGTACAGGGGAGTACAACCGCTTTGCCTGGTTATGAACCCAAAGCACGTGCACTCTGCTTCCCCAGCGCATGGCCCGGTACTAGGGATCGGATGGCCGTACCCGGACCTCGGAGGGAGCCGGAGCTCCGGCGCCTCGAGCACAGAATTGCCCAAGCCCCGTATAACGGATCAGGATCGTAAGACGAGTAAGACTAGGAGACGGGAGGGGAGGACCCCCCGAGGAGAATTACGTTTCCTCTGCCTGTGTGCAGGGCCTCCAGGTTACGGCAACGGGGACTGCATGAAGCGGGGGGAAAGGAGCTATCAACTACTCAGGCCTAGGACTGGAAGGACCGGGTCCCGCCCCTTCAGCAGGGGCGAGGCCCGAGGGTCCCACGTGTCCAGCGGGCCCAGAGCTCTCGCCTCCCCTGAGGGGGGGGGCTCCGGGCTCGCCACGTGGCAGGTGGAAACCGGACCTCCCCCCCCCCCCCCCCCCCCCCCGGTGGGAGGGCTCCGAAAGCCTTACGTGTCCAGCAGGGCCGGATCTCCCGCCTCCTAAGGAGGGGCTCCGGACCCGCCACGTGGCAGGAAGATTTCGAGCTCCCCATAGGGCGAGATCCGGAGACCCCCGGGGGCCCCTAACACCATTAGTGCCCGGGGAAGGTGTCTATGCAGAGCTCCGAGATTGGAGAAGGCCTCTGAGTACCTTGCGGAGCTAAGGACTCAGTCAGGCAAAGCCAAGAAGGAGAGAAAAAACATCACAGACACAAATATCTAAAAGAGTCAAACTATGCGAGGCTCCATGAGCTGGACTACAGACTCGATAAAAAGGGAGAAACAAGTCCTAAGGACCTCCCGGCTCCCACCGGAACCTTGCGGCTACAAGGGCGGCCACATCCTCGACTTCAGCCCTGGCAGCTTCCTCCCGCTCCGCGGCTGGGCCCTCTCTCGCTGGTTCTAGCGAGAAAGAGGGGTCGCGGCTCTTAAAGCATGCCAGCACATGTGAGGCGACCTCTAAGTCTAGGCCGCGCCCTCGGCCTCAAGCTCGCTGGCGACCACCGAGTCTAGCCTGTCCAGCTTGGCGCCGATTGACTCCAGCGCGGGGATCACCTCCGCCACCTTCAACGCAGGAGCCGCGGCCCTCACCGGACTGAAGCCAAGAGGAATCAGGGCAGACCCCGCTCGATCCACGAAGCTCGAGACCGCAAGAGCCTCGGAGGACCGCAAGGCCGAGAGCTCCTCCACCTCGCGGCGGGCTGCCTGCAGGGCCTCCAGGTTTCTCTCAGAGAAATCCTTCTCCTTGGCCGCCAGGGAGCTCTCCCGAAGGTGGAGAGTCTTGGCGAGCCGCTCCAACTCAGAAGCCTTGAAGTCGGCGGCCAGCTCCCGTTCCAAGACCGCGCGGCGTTCGCGGGATACCTGTTCCTCCCTCAGGTCGAGGTCTGTGTCGAAGTGTTCAGTCGACACTTCCCCCAGGCCTGCACTGGGCAGCCCACGGAGGTTCTTTTTTTGGTGGGGCTAGTCTCTAGCGGAGAGCTTGCGCAGATGGACGAGTTAGTAAGAGCTTGACACCGCGAGTTTTACGTGGTTCAGGCCGCCGGAGCGTAAAACCCTACGTCAACGGCGAGCTATGGAGCTCGCTGTATTGCTTGCTGCTCAGGACCGGAGGCCTGAGCTCGGGGGTGAGTTACAGCTTGAGAGTGTATGGCTAGCGTATGAGTTGCAAAGTGCCAACCAACAGGGTTCGAACCCTTGCTAACGTTGCCTACCCGAGCCTTTTATAGTCCAAGACTCGGGTGGCTTACAAGGGGGGCCCGGGACCCGACAGGTGGTCCCGAGGAGATTGTCTATTATCTACCGTATCTGCAGTTATGCCGGTAGTTGTCTCTGGCGAAGGCTTCTGAGTCTTCGTCTTGCAGCCCTGCCCATCCCGCATGCTAGTCGTAGTGGTTGATGACGGCGGGGGCGGCATGGGATGTCTTGTCGCTGTGTTTATTGGCTGGCAGGCCCTGACACCGCGCGCCAGTCTGTGATGCGACTGGGCGCAACGGCTTCTGACAGAGGTGTGCTCCGCGTCTCCGCGTCTTGCGAAGGCGCGGGCCTTGAATACCTTGTACGGGCAAGGTATGGGGCGTCTTTACGCCCGCTGCCTACCGCTCGGGGGCAGGTAGCGCTGTTCTGCTGGACACGTGGCGGGCCCGGAGCTCTCCTCTGAGGAGGGGGAGGTACGGCCCCGCAGGACACGTGGAGCCTTCGGAGCTTTCCCTTCGGAGAAGGGCGAGACCCTAAGGCATTTTCCCCTGTGCGCGGGGGTACCCCATATCGTGGGTACCGACAGTGGCCCCCGGCCTCACCTCGGGGGAGGTAACGAGCCCGAGGTGATACCTTCTCCTACCCGCGCACTTTCTTGTCTTGAGTACTCCCTGTGCTGGCAGGGTCATGACGGCTTCGGAGTTCAGCCTCTTAGGAGAGGGTGAAGCCTGGCATCGGAGCTCGGCCCGGCTGTGGGGGCGGAGGTCCGGAAGTCATCGGAGCACAGGTCCATGAAGGACGTGAGGTCCGGCATCAGGGCTCGCCTCTGAAAGGAGGGCAAGGGCTGGCATCGGAGCTCGGCCCAGCTGCGGGGGCGGAGGTCCAGAAGTCGTCGGAGCTCAGGCCAGCGAGGGGCGTGAGGTCCGGAGGTCATCGGAGCTCAGGCCAGCGAAGTGCGTGAGGTCCGGCATCAGCGCTCGCCTCTGAAAGGAGGGCGAGGGCTGGCCTCGGAACTTGGCCCAGCCGTGAGGGCGAAGTTCCGGAAGTCGTCGGAGCTCAGGCCAGCGAAGGGCATGAGGTCCGGCATCAGCGCTCGCCTCTGAAAGGAGGGCGAGGGCTGGCCTCGGAGCTCGGCCTGACTGTGGAGGCGGAGTCCGGAAGTCATCGGAGCTCCGGCCAACGAAGGGCGTGAGGTCCGGCATCAGCGCTCGCCTCTGAAAGGTGGGCGAGGGCTGACCTCGGAGCTCGGCCCAGCTGCGGGGGCGGATGTCCGGAAGTCATCGGAGCTCGTGCCAGCGAAGGGCGTGAGGTCCGGCATCAGCGCTCGCCTCTGAAAGGAGGGCGAGGGTTGGCCTCGGAGCTCGGCCTGGCTGTGGAGGCGGAGTCCGGAAGTCATCGGAGCTCAGGCCAGCGAAGGGCGTGAGGTCCGGCATCAGCGCTCGCCTCTGAAAGGAGGGCGAAGGCTGGCCTCGGAGCTCTGCCTGGCTGTGGAGGCGGAGTCCGAAAGTCATCGGAACTCAGGCCAGCGAAGGGCGTGAGGCCCGGCATCAGCGCTCGCCTCTGAAAGGAGGGCGAATGCTGGCATCAGAGCTCGGCCCAGCTGTGGGGGCGAAGTCCGGCACTGCTCAGTGGCCCCCCTTTCCTGTCCCTTAGTCTCATTTGGCTTACTGTCCCAGGCCGGAATACGGGGCTCGGGTAATCCAATGCACTTGGTCCCGAAGGTCTGGCCCCAGCCCCAGTCAGGGTGTAACCGTCCGGCCCCCTGGTACTCAGACCGTAGCGCTGGGGGGCAGAGTGCGCATGCTTTGGGTGCAAGACCGGGCAAAGCAAGGCTCCTGACCCCCCGGACTAGCGTAGGTCTTTTCTCGGAGGAGACCAACTGGCGGTACAGTACCCTCACAGGGGGAGATCCAAAAGGCCACCGGACCTTTGGCAGGTACCCCAAGCACTACCGTTTTCGGCAGGACAGCAAATATCGACTATGCATGAGAGCAGGAAAGAGGAACCAAGTGTACAATGGACGCACACTTTCTAGAGCGTGGGGAGGTGTTCATATAAATTAATGCGTAATTGAAATGAACACCTAAGTAAGCATGGTGAACTTACTGGGGTAGCGTCGGAGCGCCTGTCTTCACGGAGAGCGGGTCATGCGTGGCTTCGTCGTACGCCGGACACGGGAGGACCCCCATGGCGATCTCAGGGGGAAGCATGGCTTCGGCCCCGCATACCATGTGGAAGGGTAGTTCCCGTGACCCGGCCCTGGGAAGTCCGGCTGGCCCTCGACATGGAGGAGCCGGTATCCCCCGACGGCTCTGGGTGCGCGTCTGCACCGGTTGTGTGGGTCTGCTTGGCGTGGACCTGGCACGCATTGCATCCCTAACTGGTTTGACGGCGTCCAGGTGGCTTAACTGACCAATGTGCGGGACAATGAGCGTTCCCAGCACTCGCCTCCTTGGACTACTGCGAGCTGATCGCAGCCTTCCTCCTGGGTTATGCACCGCAATAGGATGTCGTGGCGCCACGCCAGTAAAGATACCAGAGCGTAGCACTTAGCCATCCGCACCACCCGTTCAGCGGATGCACATTCATCAGGAAGGATGTCCTTCAAGGAGTCCCGGACCTCCGTGGTCCATGCATCGGGACTACTTGAGCTTCTGGATCTTGAGCGCTGGGTTGCACGGAGTCCCCAGTGACTCTTACGATCCTTTGGCGGCATCCAGGGCCGCCGGGACTGCCTAGCTTCGAGGCACTGGTTCAGCCCCCTTCGCCCGGCTCGGCGGGCCGGGCTGTGGACCGCAGCAACGTCCTCTCGAAGACTCCTTCGTGCGCAGGGGCTCCGATGGAGGCTTTCGTTGAGAGATTGTCAGCTGCGGCCGTGCAAGCGCGCGGTACATGGTGCAGGTCCAAGGCGAGGAATTCTTTCTCCAACATCCACACGCGAAGCAGATAAGCAGCTAGCTGTGGGTCATTGCAGGGGCATTCACCCTTAACTTGCTTGATAACTAGCTGGGAGTCGCCCTGTGCCAACAACTGGCGAGCGCCCAGAGACAGGACTGTCTTTTAGGCCAAAGATGAGTGCTTCATACTCTGCCAAGTTGTTGGTTGCCTTGGAATTGAGACGCACCATGTACCCAGACTGCTCCCCTGATGGCATGAGAAGCAGTACGCCGGCACCGGCCCCCTGCTTTCGCGAGGAGCCGTCGAAGAAGAGCGTCCAGTGAGGCCCGGTGAAGACCGGAGCTCGGTACTTTGGTTCACCGTCTTTGCGGCCCCCTGGGTCAGCCTTCGTTGGCGTCCACTCAGCCACGAAGTCAGCCAGTGCTTGGCTCTTGGCTGTCTGACGTGGTCGGGAGCTCAGCTTGAACTCCACCGTCTTCGGGCTGTCTTCTGGCTTCGGAAGCTGGCAGTGAGTGCCAGCTCCGCCCTCCGGTTGCTCTGGCACACTTGTCCGCCAGGCTGAAGGGCTCGGAGGCATCGCAGACCTCTCTGGTTGCAAGCCTCTCAAGCATCTTCTTGTCCTGGACACTGTCGAAGTGCCGCCACCACAGAAGCACTTTGAATATGCGGAATGGTGTTGCGTACCTGGGAGAACCGCTGGATGAAGGAGCGCAGCGACTCCTCAGGTTGTTGCTTGATGGCTTGGAGGTCAAGCTCCGTGCTGAGACGGGCGTAGGAGCTGCCTAAGTTGGTGATGAACTGCCGGCAGAGCTCTCCCTAGGAAGTTATGGAACCCTGAGGGAGGTTCATTAGCCAAGACCGGGCAGGGCCGGTCAAGGCGACGGGGAAGTAGTTTGGCCATGACGGCCTCATCCCCTCCTGCGGCAAGTACGGCGGTGGAGTAGATCTGGAGGAACCCCGCCGGGTTGACGCTGCCATCGTACTTCTCGGGCAGGTGCGGCCGAAACTTGCGCGGCCACCTCGGGAAGCGGAGGTGGGGCTCCAGGGCCGTACATCCTGCCCCTGTTGCTGCAGGCATTGGTGCCGCGAACGCTTGGTTCGCCGCTGGCACAGTGTACCCCGGTATGGGCAAGGCTGCGCCATAGACCGGGGGCGCCGTTTGCAGGACATATGGCTGTGGCATATGCTGCGTGGCGTATGTCTGCGGCAGAGTTCGCGTGGCGAAAGTCTGCGCCTCAGGCAGGGTTGAGGCAGTCGTCATGCTGACGCCGGCCTCTTGGCTGCGACGCCTTTCTCGTCGCCGCTCGAGGAACACTCGGGCGTCTTGGCCCAGGTGGCATCGTTCCAGCTCAGTCCTCAGGTCCGTCGACGGAAGCCTGGTGGAGCTGGAATCCGCCGTCTGTCCGTCAACCGTCAGCGTGCGCGTCAGCGACACAGCCGGTTGGCCGGAGCGTCGTCCCCGCCGAAGTCAAGGGTTTGCGGCAGTGACGACAAGACCGTCTACCTCGCGAATCCACTGCTGGGTCGCTGCCTGAGGCGCGTCCCCAGCAGGCGGATTGTGCAGTAGTGCTCTTGCTGCGGCTAGCGCACCCCCGCCGGGTACGCCCAGCACTACTGAAGACCTGACGCTGGTTGGAGCCTGCACTGCCAGGGTCGGCGCTGCCAGAGCCGGTTGCTGGCTCCCAGTGCAGGTACTGGTGTCGAGGACGCTTGGTTGCGCCTGACACAGTGTACCCCGGTATGGGCAAGGTTGCGCCATAGGCCGGGGACGCCGCTTGCAGAGCACATGGTTGTGGCTTATGCAGCGTGGCGTACGCCTGGGGCAGAGCTCACGTGGCGAAGGTCTGCCCTCCAGGCTGTGTCGAGGCCGACGCCATGCTGTCGCCAGCCTCTTGAGTGCGACACCTTTCTTGACGTCGCTCAAGGAACACTCGGGCATCTTGGCCCAAGTGGCATCGCTCCAGCTCTGCCCTCAGGTCCGTCGATGGAAACCTGGTGGAGCAGGGGTCCGCCGTCTGCCCGTCAACCGTTGGCATGCGCGTCAGCGACACAGCCGGTTGACCGGAGCGTCGTGCCCGTCAAAGTCGAGGGTTTGCGGCGGCGACGACGAGGCGGTCTATCTCACGAATCCATTGCTGGGTCGCTGCCTGAGGCGCGTCCCCAGCAGGCGGATTGCGCAGTAGCGCTCTTGCTGCGGCTGGCGCACCCCCGCCGGGTATGCCCAGCGCTACTGAAGACCTGACGCTGGTTGGAGCCTGCATTGCCGGGGTCGGCGCTGCCAGAGCCGGTTGCTGGCTCCCAGCGCAGGTACTGGTGTCGAGGACGCTTGGTTGCGCCTGACACAGTGTACCCCGGTATGGGCAAGGTTGCGCCATAGGCCGGGGACGCCGCTTGCAGAGCACATGGTTGTGGCTTATGCAGCGCGGCGTACGCCTGGGGCAGAGCTCACGTGGCGAAGGTCTGCCCTCCAGGCTGTATCGAGGCCGACGCCATGCTGTCGCCAGCCTCTTGGTTGCGACGCCTTTCTCGACGTCGCTCGAGGTACACCCGGGCATCCTGGCCCAAGTGGCACCGTTCCAGCTCCCTTCTCAGGTCCGTCGACTGGAGCCTGGAGGAGCTGGAATCCGCTGTCTGCCCGTCAACCGTTGGCGTGCGCGTCAGCGACACAGCCAGTTGACCGGGGCGTCGCCCTCGCCGAAACCGAGGGTTCGCGGCGGCGATGACGAGGCGGTCCACCTTGCGGACCCACTGTTGGATCGCTGAATGGGGCGCATCCCCAGCTGGTGGGTTGCGCAGTAGTGCTCTTGCTGCAGCTAGCTCACCCCCATGGTGTGCGCTCAGCGCTGCAGAAGACCTCACGCTGGTCGGAGCCTGCATTGCCGGAGTGGGCGTTGCCGGAGTCGGCTGCTGGCTACCAGCTTGTGCCGACACACTCCGTCCTGAGTGCGTCGACATGTACTCCCCGCTGGTCACGGTTCGCCGTGAACGCAGAGGAGGAGAGTTTGCCGCTGAAGGAAGCTTCGTCATCTTCGTCGACAGAAACTCGTCTCGCAAGGGGAAAAGCCCCCTAACTGGCGCGCCAAATGTCGAAGTGTTCAGTCGACACTTCCCCCGGGCCTGCACTGGGCAGCCCGCGGAGGTTCTTTTTTCGGTGGGGCTAGTCTCTAGCGGAGAGCTTGCGCAGATGGACGAGTTAGTAAGAGCTTGACACGGCGAGTTTTATGTGGTTCAGGCCGCCGGAGCGTAAAACCATACGTCCACGGCGAGCTATGGAGCTCTCTGTATTGCTTGCTGCTCAGGACCGGAGGCCTGAGCTCGGGGGTGAGTTACAGCTTGAGAGTGTATGGCTAGCGTATGAGTTGCAAAGTGCCAACCAACAGGGTTCGAACCCTTGCTAACGTTGCCTACCCGAGCCTTTTATAGTCCAAGACTCGGGTGGCTTACAAGGGGGGCCCGGGACCCGACAGGTGGTCCCGAGGAGATTGTCTATTATCTACCGTATCTGCAGTTATGCCGGTAGTTGTCTCTGGCGAAGGCTTCTGAGTCTTCGTCTTGCAGCCCTGCCCATGCCGCATGCTAGTCGTAGTGGTTGATGACGGCGGGGGCGGCATGGGATGTCTTGTCGCTGTGTTTATTGGCTGGCAGGCCCTGACACCACGCGCCAGTCTGTGACGCGACTGGGCGCAACGGCTTCTGACAGAGCTGTGCTCCGCGTCTCCGCGTCTTGGGAAGGCGCGGGCCATGAATACCTTGTACGGGCAAGGTATGGGGCGTCTTTACGCCCGCTGCCTACCGCTCGGGGGCAGGTAGCGCTGTTCTGCTGGACACGTGGCGGGCCCGGAGCTCTCCTCTGAGGAGGGGGAGGTCCGGCCCCGCAGGGCACGTGGAGCCTTTGGACCTCTCCCTTGCGGAGGGGGGAGGTCCGGCTTCTGTCGGCCACATGGCGGGTCCGGAGCTCTCCTCGAAGGAGGGGGAGGTCCGGCCCCGCGGGACATGTGGCACCTTCGGAGCTCTCCCCACGGAGGGGGAGGTCTGGCTGCTGTAGGCCACGTGGCGAGCCCGGAGCTCTCCTCTGAGGGGAGGGAGGTCCGGCCCCACTGGACATGTGGCGCCTTCGGAGCTTTCCCTTCGGAGAAGGGCGAGACCCTTAGGAGTTTTCCCCTGTGTGCGGGGGTACCCCATATCGTGGGTACCGACAGTCTGCCTTCAGAATCTCTAGCTCCTCGATCCGAGCTCGAAGATCATCCTCGCGCCGCCGCCAGCTGCGCGGCGACCCTCTCCGCCTCGGCTGCCGTGGAACACTCCCGTTCCTCAACAGCGAGTTTACGGCGCTCCATCCACTGCCGTATCTCCTCAGCGGTAGAGAGGCTCTCCTCGGCCCGGGCGTGTGCCTCCAGGGCCTCCCTGTTGATCCGCCATGATTCGGCGTCCATACGGTTGACAGCCCGCTTCAGCCGGTCGAGGAGCACTTCCCTGAAGTCAAGCAACTCCTGCCTGGAGTCGAGCTCGCTCCTGACCTTCGCGGTACGCTCCCGCAAAAGGTTGCCCCAGGTGAGGAGGCGATCCCGTTCAAATGTATACTCCTCCCGCTTGCGACCTAGTGCAGCCAAGACCTGCCGGACGTTCGTCTCGGCAAGCGCGAAGGCATCAGCCAGGGGCAATGGAGCAACTGAGGCCGGGGCAGCTCCCCCGACCTCCTCCATCACCTCATCCTCAAGAGGAGTTGATGCACCAGCAACCAAGACGAGACGCCGGTCAGGAGAAGCTGGCGCCGGGGCTCTGGCAGCCGGACCTGCCGGGCCCTCTTTGGCTTCAGGCTTCTTGACCTGTGGAGAGGGGCGAGCCGGGGACGGCGGCGCTGGAGTAAAGGCCGGGCCGCCTGGTGCAGGGTCGACCTGCACTGGATTGGGGGCCGCGGCGGCCATCTCGGCAGGAAGAGACGCCGCCGCCGTGGAGTCCGGGCACACCGGAACAGGAGAAGTTCACGCTGGCTTGGGGGCCGCGGCAGTTGTCCCGGGCTCCGAGCGCAACGGCACAGACTCCCCGCAAGACGGGGATGGCCGGGAAGCGCGGACACTCCAGCGGGCTCTGAACCCCGACTTCCGTGCCGGGGTAGGACTCCCAGAGCCCGCTGCCGTCACTGACGGCCGCTCCGCAGTCGCTTGAACTGGCGGAGCAGGGGACGCCCCAGAAGCTCCCCTCAATGCATCAGCCCGGGGCCTCTTCGAGTCGCCACCGGAAGGAGTGCCAGGCACCCCAGATTCCCAACTTGGCACAGACGCCGCCGCTGGAGGAGATCGAGCGCACTTCTTCTCTGGTGGCGGTTTGGAGGCCATGGCGAGGGAGGACTCAAGGGCAAGAGTGCAAAAGCACAAGAATCCGAGAAGAAACGCTGGGAGGTGCGAAGGGAAACCGCAATGCGGGTAAGACCCCCTCTAAAAACCTTCCCAGGAGCAATTCCAGGCGATTCGGAACTCTTCGAATACACCGCATCGGCAACCACTTCGGCTCCGAGGCCGAGCGCCGATGACAGGTGGACCCAAGCCGCCCGACTGAAGTGGTGGGCCAAGGAGTCAGTCTCCTGAGAAGATGAGCCGGCAAGGCACTTCGGCGGTTCCCGAAGAAAGCGCCGCAACGTGCAGAAGTGGCAGTCTTGGGAACCGCCGCAGTAAAAGCAACCATCAAGTCGGCGCACGCTCCCAAGATCCTGCGACTGTTCGTGCTCCGGCAGCGGTCAATGCGGGACTTAGAGAAAGTGCGCAGATCAGAAGAGACGGAGGTCCCACCTCGGGCTCGCTAACTCCCCCGAGATGGGCCCGGGGGCCACTGTCGGTACCTGCGATATGGGGTACCCCCGCGCACAGGGGAAAATGCCTAAGGAACTCGCCCTTCTCCGCAGGGAGAGCTCCGAAGGCGCCACGCGTCCGGCGGGGCCGGATCTCCCTCTCCTCAGAGGAGAGCTCCGGGCCCGCTACGTGGCATACAGAGGCCGGACCTCCCCCTCCGCGGGAGAGAGGTCCGAAGGTGCCACGTATCTGGCGGGGCCGGACCTCCCTCTCCTCATAGAGGAGCTCCGGACCCGCCACGTGGCCGACAGAAGCTAAACCTCCCCCTCCGCGGGGAGAGGTCCGGAGGCTCCACGTGCCCCGCGGGCCGGACCCTCCTCTCCTCTGAGAAGGGCTCCGGGCCAGCCACGTGGCCAGCAGAACGGTGTTGCCTGCCCCCGAGCGATAGGCAGCGGGCGTAAAGACGCCCCATACCTTGCACGTACAAGGTATTCAAGGCCCGCGTCTTCCCAAGACGCGGAGACGCAGAGCACGCCTCTGTCAGGTGCCGTTGCGCCCAGTCACATCACAGACTGGCGCGCGGTGTCAGAACCTGCCAGCCAATAAACACCGCGACAAGACATCCCATGCCGCCTGCGCCGTCATCAACCACTACGACTAGCGTGCGGCATGAGCAGGGCGGCAAGACGGAGACTCGGAAGCCTTCGCCAGAGACAACTACCGGCATAACTGCAGATACGGTAGATAACAGTCAATCTCCCAGGGACCACCTGTCGGGTCCCGGGCCCCCCATGTAAGCCACCCGTGTCTTGGACTATAAAAGGCTCGGGTAGGCGACAATAGCAAGGGTTCGCATTTCTGCAACTCATACGCTAGCCATTCACGCCCAAGCTGTATCTCATCCCCAAGCTCAGGACTCCGGCCCTGAGCAGCAAGCAATACAGCGAGCTCCATAGCTCGCCGTGGACGTAGGGTTTTACGCTCCGGCGGCCTGAACCACGTAAAACTCACAGTGTCAAGCTCTTACTAACTCGTCCATCCGCGCAAGCTCTCCGCAAGGGACTAGCCCCACCGAAAAAAGAACCTCCGCGGGCTGCCCAGTGCAGGCCCGGGGGAAGTGTCGACCGAACACTTCGACAGCGGTAGTGCTTGGGGTACCTGCGAGAGGCCCGGTGGCCTTTTGGATCTCCCCCTGTAAGGGTACTGTACCGCCAGTTGGTCTCCTCCAAGAAAAGACCTACGCTAGACCGGGGGGTCAGGAGCCTTGCTTTGCCCGGTCTTGCACCCAAAGCATGCGCACTCTGCCCCCCGGCGCTACGGTATGAGTACCAGGGGGCCGGACGGTTACACCCTGACTGGGGCTGGGCCAGACCTCCGGGACCAAGTGCACTGGATTACCCAAGCCCCAGATTCTGGCCTGGGATAGTAGCCAAATGAGACTATGGGACAGGAAAGGGGGGACCACTGAGCAGTTCCAGACCTCCGCCCCCACAGCTGGCCGAGCTCCTAGGCCAGCCCTCGCCCTCCTTTCAGAGGCGAGCGCTGATGCCGGACCTCACGCCCTTCGCTGGCCTGAGCTCCGATGACTTCCGGACTCCGCCTCCACAGCCAGGCCGGGCTCCGAGGCCAGCACTCGCCCTCCTTTCAGACGCGAGTGCTGATGCCGGACCTCACGCCCTTCGCTGGCCTGAGCTCCGATGACTTCCGGACTCCGCCTCCACAGCCTAGCCGAGCTCCGAGGCCAGCCCTCGCCCTCCTTTCAGAGGCGAGCGCTGATGCCGGACCTCACGCCCTTCGCTGGCCTGAGCTCCGACGACCTCCGGACCTCACGCCCTTCGCTGGCCTGAGCTCCGATGACCTCTGTACCTCACGCCCTTCGCTGGCCTGAGCTCCGATGACTTCCGGACTCCGCCCCAATAGCTGGGCCGAGCTCCGAGGCCAGCCCTCGCCCTCCTTTCAGAGGCGAGCGCTGACGCCGGACCTCATGCCCTTCGCTGGCCTGAGCTCCGATGACTTCCGGACTCCGCCTCCACAGCCAGGCCGAGCTCCGAGGCCAGCCCTCGCCCTCCTTTTAGAGGCGAGCACTGATGCCGGACCTCACGCCCTTCGCTGGCCTGAGTTCCGATGACTTCCGGACCTCCGCCCCCACAGCTGGGCCGAGCTCCGAGGCCAGCCCTCACCCTCCTTTCAGAGGCGAGCGCTGATGCCGGACCTCACGCCCATCGCTGGCCTGAGCTCCGATGACTTCTGGACTCCACCTCCACAGCCAGGCTGAGCTCCGAGGCCAGCCCTCGCCCTCCTTCCAGAGGCGAGCGCTGATACCGGACCTCACGCCCTTCGTTGGCCTAAGCTCCGATGAATTCCGGACTCCGTCCCCATAGCTGGGCCGAGCTCCGAGGCTAGCCCTCGCCCTCCTTTCAGAGGGGAGCGCTGACGCCGGACCTCACGCCCTTCGCTGGCCTGAGCTCCGATAACTTCCGGACTCCGCCTCCACAGCCAGGCCGAGCTCCGAGGCCAGCCCTCGCCCTCCTTTCAGAGGCGAGCGCTGATGCCGGACCTCACGCCCTTCACTGGCCTGAGTTCCGATGACTTCCGTACTCCGCCTCTGTCGGTACCTGAGATATGGGGTACCCCCGCGCACAGGGTAAAATGCCTAAGGAACTCGCCCTTCTCCGCAGGGAGAGCTCCGAAGGCGCCACGCGTCCGGCGGGGCCGGACCTCCCTCTCCTCAGAGGAGAGCTCTGGGCCCGCCACGTGGCATACAGAAGCCGGACCTCCCCCTCCGCGGGAGAGAGGTCCGAAGGCGCCGCGTGTCCAGCGGGGCCGGACCTCCCTCTCTTCAGAGGAGAGCTCCAGGCCCGCCACGTAGCCAACAGAAGCCAAGCCTCTCCCTCCGTGGGGAGAGGTCCGGAGGCTCCACGTGCCCCGCGGGACTGACCCTTCTCTCCTCTGAGAAGGGCTCCGGGCCCGCCACGTGGCAGCAGAACGACGCTGCCTGCCCCAAGCGATAGGCAGCGGGCGTAAAAACGCCCCATACCTTGCCCGTACAAGGTATTCAAGGCCCGCGTCTTCCCAAGACGCGGAGACGCGGAGCACGCTTCTGTCAGGTGCCGTTGCGCCCAGTCGCATCACAGACTGGCGCGCGGTGTCAGAACCTGCCAGCCAATAAACACCGCGACAAGACATCCCATGCCGCCTGCGCCGTCATCAACCACTACGACTAGCATGCGGCATGGGCAGGACGGCAAGATGAAGACTCGGAGGCCTTCGCCAGAGACAACTACCGGCATAACTGCAGATACGGTAGATAATAGACAATCTTCCCGGGACCACCTGTCGGGTCCCGGCTCCCCTTGTAAGCCGCCCGAGTCTTGGACTATAAAAGGCTCGGGTACGCGTCGATAGAAGGGGTTCACACTTTGCAACTCATACGCTAGCCATACACTCTCAAGCTGTAACTCACCCCCAAGCTCAGGCCTCCGGTCCTGAGCAGCAAGCAATACAGCGAGCTCCATAGCTCGCCGTGGACGTAGGGTTTTATGCTCCGGCGGCCTGAACCACGTAAAACTCGCCGTGTCAAGCTCTTACTAACTCGTCCATCTGCGCAAGCTCTCCGCTAGAGACTAGCCCCACAGAAAAAAGAACCTCCGCGGGCTGCCCAGTGCAGGCCCGGGGGAAGTGTCGACTGAACACTTTGACATTTGGCGCGCCAGGTAGGGGGCTTTTCTCCTAGCGCGACGAGTTTCCGCCGGCAAAGATGACCAAGCTTCCTTCAGCAGCAAACTCTATCCCTCCGCGTTCACGGCGAACCGTGACCACTGGGGAGTACATGTCGACACACTCAGCACGGAGTGTGTCGGCACAAGCTGGTAGCCAGCAGCCGACTCCGGCAACGCCGACTCCGGCTATGCAGGCTCCGACCAGTGTGAGATCTTCTGCGGCGCTGAGCGTACACCATGGAGGTGCGCTAGCTGCAGCAAGAGCGCTGCTGCGGAACCCACCTGCGAGGGATGCGCCCCATTCAGCGACCCAGCAATGGGTCCGCGAGGTGGACCACCTCGTCGTCGCCACCGCGAACCCTCGGTTTCGGCGAGGACGGCGCCAAGGACAACCGGCTGTGTCGCTGACGCGCACGCCCACGGTTGACGGGCTAACAGCGGATTCCAGCTCCTCCAGGCTCCTGTCGACGGACCTGAGAAGGGAGCTGGAACGGTGCCACTTGGGCCAGGACGCCCGGGTGTACCTCGAGCGACGCCGAGAAAGGCGTCGCAACCATGAGGCTGGTGACAGCATGTCGTCGGCCTCGACACAACCTGAGGGGCAGGTCTTCGCCACGCGAGCCCTGCCTCAGGCATATGCTGCGCAGCATATGCCACAACCATATGCGCCCGCAAGCAGCGGCCCCGGTATATGGTGCAGCCTTGCCCATGCCGGGATACGCGGTGCCAAGTGCGAACCAAGTGTTTGCAGCGCCAATACCTGCGGCAGCAGGAGCAGGATGTGCAGCTCTTGCACCCCACCTTCGCTTCGCAAGGTGGCCACGCATGTTTCGCCCGCACCTGCCCGAGAAGTACGACGGCAGCATCAACCCGGCGGAGTTCCTCCAGATCTACTCCACCGCCGTACTTGCCGCAGGAGGGGACAAGGCTGTCATGGCCAACTACTTCCCCATCGCCTTGACCGGCCCAGCTCGGTCTTGGCTCATGAATCTACCTCAGGGGTCCATAACCTCCTGGGGAGAGCTCTGCCGGCAGTTCGTCGCCAACTTCGGCAGCTCCTACACCCGTCCCGGCACGGAGCTTGACCTCCACGCCGTCAAGCAACAACCTGGGGATTCGCTGCGCTCTTTCCTCCAGCGGTTCTCTCAGGTACGCAACACAATCCCACATATCCAAAGTGCCTCTGTGGTGGTGGCGTTCCGACAGGGTGTCCGGGACGAGAAAATGCTTGAGAAGCTCGCGACAAGAGAGGTCCGCGACGTCTCGGAGCTCTTCAGCCTGGCGGACAAGTGCGCCAGAGCAGCTGAAGGGCGGAACTGGCACGCTCTGCCGACCTCCGAGTCAGGAGGACAGCCCGGGTCCGGTGCTGCTGCCTATGGGGGTGGCAAGAAGGCCAAGAACCGGGGGAGTGGCAAGATGAGTCACCATTAACGGCCCCCGTCGCTGCAGCTGCGACGACTAGTGGAGCTCGGGGGGCCACGCCCTGACAAAAGGCAGCGGCAATCACCGGTCCCAGACAGTGACCAGGCGGGCTATGCCCCATGCATGGCACCGGCAACCATACTGCTGTCGAGTGCTGGGAGATCCAGAGGCTTGCAGAGCGCTTCCGCAAAGGAAGACAGCAGAGGGCTGAAGCACCGCCCTACCCTCAGAGGGATGGCAAACAGAAGGTCGATGCCCCAGTCACCGCTGCCCATCAGGTGGGGTTCCAGGAGCCTCAGCATGTCATAAAGACAGTGCATGATGGTGTGGACTCCAGTTCCGACGGTGACAGGCCAGGGCGTTAGCCAACTGCGGCGCGCCTCCGTGCCTCGAACATACCTCTCAGGAGCCGCCTAAGGTCTGTCAACCCCTTGAAGGCCTCGCCAGAAGGGGAAGACGCCTTAGGTCATCCAAGACGAGCCCGGGCCTACCTACCCCTTGAAGGCCTTAGCCAGCAGGGGAGAACTCCCCGGGGGCCCCCAGGAGAAGCCGCGCAGGACCTGATCCAGCACGAAGATAACAACCTCGTCGACAAGACTCGGCTGCAGGGAACACCCCACAACGCGCGGTCTCGGCTAATGCTCTAAGCACTACCGCCAAAGAACCAAACGCGTCGGGGGCCTGCAGGAGGGCAGCCTGGTGTAGCGGCACGCTCTATTCCAAGAAGGACCCATAAGCTCTCCCCCAGCAGGGAAGGTCCCTTCCGAATCATGAAAGCTGCCGCCCCAAGTACACATGCCTTCCAACCGAGAGTGGGATCCATTCCAAAAAATCCTTGCCATGAAGCAACACTGTAAGTCCTACTTCCTGAGCATCAGTAGAACAGGTTATTCCCTTCTGTAATGGATCCCATAGAATTTAGGAACAGCGCTTGGGGCAGCTAAGCCTCAAGGGACGGTACAGGACTACGTCCAGTTTAGCCTGGTTCCGACCCTAAGCGCGTAGAGTCTTGCTTCCCTTGTAGACAAGGCAGAACATTGCCTCCATGTACAGCCAGAATTCCATCTATGGGCACGAATACAGAGACCTGTTCTACTTAGGTCTCTCTCTCATGCGCTCATTTAAATTATGCATTAATTTTTATGATCGCACTATCTCTGTATGTTCATCGTACATCTAGCTCCCCCTCTCCTGCGCTCATCCATAGTCGGCATTCTCTATCTTACCGAAGGCGGCTGCGCTTAAGGCACCTGCCGATGGCCGAGTGAGTCTCTCGGGCCTCCCCCAGTCAGGTGTTGCGGTGCCAGTTGGTTACCTCCAGGAAAGGCCTGCGTTGTGCATGGGGGGTCCAGGGTGCGTATCCAGCTTAGCCGGCCATGAGCCCAAAGCATGCGCATCCTGCCCTCCGGAGGTACAGGGGAGTACAACTGCTTTGCCTGGTCATGAACCCAAAGCACGTGCACTCTGCTTCCCCAGCGCATGGCCCGGTACTAGGGATCGGACGGCCGTACCCGGACCTCGGAGGGAGCCGGAGCTCCGGCGCCTCGTGCACAGAATTGCCCAAGCCCCGTATAGCGAATCAGGATCGTAAGACGGATAAGACTAGGAGACGGGAGGGGAGGACCCCCCGAGGAGAATTACGTTTCCTCTGCCTGTGTGCAGAACCTCCAGGTTACGGCAACAGGGACTGCATGAAGCAGGGGGGAAAGGAGCTACCAACTACTCCGGCCTAGGACTGGAAGGACCGGGACCTGCCCCTCCAGCAGGGGCGGGACCCGAGGGCCCCACGTGTCCAGCGGGCCCGGAACTCTCACCTCCCTTGAGGAGGGCTCCGGGCTCGCCACGTGGCAGGCAGAAACCGGACCTTCCCCCTTGGCGGGAGGGCTCCGAAAGCCCTGCGTGTCCAACATGGCCAGAGCTCCCGCCTCTTAAGGAGGAGCTCCGGACCCGCCACGTGGCAGGCAGATTTGGAGCTCCCCATAGGGCGAGATCCGGAGACCTCCGGGGGCCCCTAACACGGTTAGGACCCGGGGAGGGTGTCTGCAAATCTCCGAGATTGGAGATGGCCTCTGAGTACCTTGCGGAGCTAAGGACTCAGTCAGGCAAAGCCAAGAAGGAGAGAAAAAGCATCACAGACACAAATATCCAAAAGAGTCAAATTAAGCGAGGCTCCATGAGCTGGACTACAGACTCGATAAAAAGAGAGAAACAAGTCCTAAGGACCTCCCAGCTCCCGCCAGAACCTTGCGGCTATAAGGGCGGCCACATCCTCGACTTCAGCCCTGGCAGCTTCCTCCCGCTCCGCGGTTGGGCCCTCTCTCGCTGGCTCTAGCGAGAAAGAGGGGTCGCGGCTCTTGAAGCATGCCAGCACATGTGAGGCGACCTCTAAAGCTAAGCCGCGGCCCTCGGCCTCAAGCTCGCTGGCGACCACCGAGTCTAGTCTGTCCAGCTTGGCGCCGATCGACTCCAGCGCAGGGATCACCTCTGCCACCTTCAATGCAGGAGCCGCGGCCCTCACCGGACTGAAGCCAAGAGGGATCAGGGCGGACCCCGCTCGATCCACGAAGCTTGAGACCGCAAGAGCCTCGGATGACCGCAAGGCTGAGAGCTCCTCCACCTCGTGGTGGGCCGCCTGCAGAGCCTCCAGGTTCCTCTCGGAGAATTCCTTCTCCTTGGCCGCCAGGGAGCTCTCCCAAAGGTGGAGAGTCTTGGCGAGCCGCTCCAACTCAGCGGCCTTGAAGTCGGCGGTCAACTCCCGGTCCAAGACCGCCCGGCGATCACGGGAGACCTGTTCCTCCCTCAAGTCGAGGTCTGCCTTCAGGATCTCCAGCTCCTCGATCCGAGCTTGAAGGTCATCCTCGCCCGCCGCCAGCTGCGCGGCGACCCTCTCCGCCTCAGCTGCCATGGAATGCTCCCGTTCCTCAACGGCGAGTTCACGGCGCTCCAACCGCTGCCGCATCTCCACAGCAGTAGAGAGGCTCTCTTCGGCCCGGGCGTGTGCCTCCAGAGCCTCCCTGTTGATCCGCCGCGATTGGGCGTCCATGCGGTCGACAGCCCGCTTCATCCGGTCGAGGAGCACTTCCCTGAAGTCGAGCAGCTCCCGCCTGGAGTCGAGCTCGCTCTTAACCTTCGCGGTCCTCTCCCGCAAAAGGTTCCCCCAGGTGAGGAGGCGATCTCGTTCAACCGTATACTCCTCCCGCTCGCGACCTAGTGCATCCAAGACCTGCCGAATGCTCGTCTCGGCAAGCGCGAAGGCATCCTCCAGGGGCAATGGAGCGACAGAGGCTGGGGCAGTCCCCCCGACCTCCTCCATTACCTCATCCTCAAGAGGAGTCGACGCACCAGCAACTGAGACGAGACGCCGATCAGGAGAAATTGGCTCCGAGGCCCCGGCAGCCGGGCCAGCCGGGCTCTCTTCAGCTTCTGGCTCCTTGATCTGAGGAGAAGGGCGAGCCGGGGAAGGCGGTGCTGGAGAAAAGGCCGGGCCGCCTAGTGCAGGGTCGACCTGCGCTGGCTTGGGGGCCGCGGTGGCCGTCTCAGCAGGAAGAGACGCCGCCGCCGCGGAGTCCGGGCACACCGGAACAGGAGAAGTTTGCGCTGGCCTGGGGGCCGCGGCAGTTGCCCCTGGCTCCGAGCGCAGCGGCACAGATTCCCCCCAAGTCGGGGAAGGCCGGGAAGCGCGGACACTCCAGCGGGCTCTGAACCCCGACTTCCGAGCCGGGGTAGGACTCCCAGAGCCCGCTATCGTCACTGACGGCCGCTCTGCAGTCGCTTGAACTGGCGGAACAGGGGGCGCACCAGAAGCTTCCCCCAGCGCATCAGCCCGGGGCCTCTTCGAGTCGCCACCGGAGGGAGTGTCAGGCACCCCAGAATCCCGACTTGGCACAGATGCCGCTGCTGGAGGAGATCGAGCGCGCTTCTTCTCTGGTGGCGGGTTGGAAGCCATGGCAAGGGAGAACTCAAGGGCAAGAGAGCAAAAGCACAAGAGTCCGAGAAGAAACGCAGAGAAGTGCGAAGGGAAGATGCAATGTGGGTAAGACCCCCTCTAAAAACTTCCCGGGTGCAATTCCAAGCGATTCGGAACTCTTCGAATACCCCGCACCGGCAACCGCTTCGGTTCCTAGACCGAGTGCCGATGACGGGTGGGCCCAAGCCGATTAACTGAAGCGTTGGGGGCAAGGAGTCAGTCTCCTGAGGAGATGAGCCGGCAAGGCACTTCGGCGGTTCCTGAAGAAAGTGCCGCAACATGCAGAAGTGGCAGTCTTGGGAACCGCCGCAGTGAAAGCAACCATCAAGTGAGCGCACGCTCCCACGATCCCGCGGCCGTTCGTGCTCCGGCAGCTGTCAATTCGGGACTTAGAGAAAGTGCGTGGATCGAAAGAGATGGAGGTCCCACCTCGGGCTCGCTATCTCCCCTGAGATGGGCCCGGGGGCCACTGTCGGTACCTGAGATATGGGGTACCCCCGTGCACAGGGTAAAATGCCTAAGGAACTCGGCCTTCTCCGCAGGGAGAGCTCCGAAGGCGCCATGCGTCTGGCGGGGCCGGACCTCCCTCTCCTCAGAGGAGAGCTCCGGGCCCGCCACGTAGGATACAGAAGCCGGACCTCCCCCTCCGCGGGAGAGAGGTCCGAAGGCCCCGCGTGTCCAGCAGGGTCGGACCTCCCTCTCCTCAGAGGAGAGCTCCGGGCCCGCCACGTAGCTAACAGAAGCCGAGCCTCTCCCTCCGTGGGGAGAGGTCCGGAGGCTCCACGTGCCCCGCAGGACTGACCCTTCTCTCCTCTGAGAAGGGCTCCGGGCCCGCCACGTGGCAGCAGAACGACGCTGCCTGCCCCGAGCGATAGGCAGCGGGCATAAAGACGCCCCATACCTTGCCCGTACAAGGTATTCAAGGCCCGCGTCTTCCCAAGACGCGGAGACGCGGAGCACGCTTCTGTCAGGTGCCATTGCGCCCAATCGCATCACAGACTGGCGCGCGGTGTCAGAACCTGCCAGCCAATAAACACCGCGACAAGACATCCCATGCCGCCTGCGCCGTCATCAACCACTACGACTAGCATGCGGCATGGGCAGGACGGCAAGATGAACACTCGGAGGCCTTCGCCAGAGACAACTACCGGCATAACTGCAGATACGGTAGATAATAGACAATCTTCCCGGGACCACCTGTCGGGTCCCGGCTCCCCTTGTAAGCCGCCCGAGTCTTGGACTATAAAAGGCTCGGGTAGGCGTCGATAGCAGGGGTTCGCACTTTGCAACTCATACGCTAGCCATACACTCTCAAGCTGTAACTCACCCCCAAGCTCAGGCCTCCGGTCCTGAGCAGCAAGCAATGCAGCGAGCTCCATAGCTCGCCGTGGACGTAGGGTTTTACGCTCCGGAGGCCTGAACCACGTAAAACTCGCCGTGTCAAGCTCTTACTAACTCGTCCATCTGCGCAAGCTCTCCGCTAGAGACTAGCCCCACCGAAAAAAGAACCTCCGCGGGCTGCCCAGTGCAGGCCCGGGGGAAGTGTCGACTGAGCACTTCGACAGCCTCCACAGCCAGGCCGAGCTCAGAGGCCAGCCCTCACCCTCCTTTCAGAGGCGAGCGCTGATGCCGGACCTCACGCCCTTCGCTGGCCTGAGTTCCGATGACTTCCGGACCTCCGCCCCCACAGCTGGGCCGAGCTCCGATGCCAGCCCTTGCCCTCCTTTCAGAGGCGAGCCCTGATGCCGGACCTCACGCCCTACGTGGACCTGAGCTCCGATGACTTCCGGACCTCCGCCCCAACAGCCGGGCCGAGCTCTGATGCCAGGCTTCACCCTCTCCTAAGAGGCTGAACTCCGAAGCCATCAAGACCCTGCCAGCACAGGGAGTACTCAAGACAAGAAAGTGCGCGGGTAGGAGAAGGCCTCACCTCGGGCTCGTTACCTCCCCCGAGGTGAGCCCGGGGGCCACTGTCGGTACCCGCGATATGGGGTACCCCCGCGCACAGGGGAAAATGACTAAGGATCTCGCCCTTCTCCGCAGGGAAAGCTCCGAAGGCGCCACATGTTCAGTGGGGCTGGACCTCCCTCCCCTCAGAGGAGAGCTCCGGGCTCGCCATGTGGCCTATAGCAGCCAGACCTCCCCCCTCCGTGGGGAGAGCTCCGAAGGCGCCACATGTCCTGCAGGGCCGGACCTCCCCCTCCTCAGAGGAGAGCTCCAGGCCCGCCACGTGTCCAGCAGACAGCGCTGCCTGCCCCCGGGCGGTAGGCAGCGGACGTAAAGACGCCCCATACCTTCCCCGTACAAGGTATTCAAGGCCCGCGTATTCCCAAGACGCGGAGACGCGGAGCACGCCTCTGTCAGGTGCCGTTGCGCCCAGTCGCATCACAGACTGGCGCGCAGTGTCAGAGCCTGCCAGCCAATAAACGCAGCGACAAGACATCCCATGCCGCCCCCGCCGTCATCAACCACTACGACTAGCATGCGGCATGGGCAGGGCTGCAAGATGAAGACTCAGAAGCCTTCGCCAGAGACAACTACCGGCATAACTGCAGATACGGTAGATAACAGTCAATCTCCCCGGGACCACCTGTCGGGTCCCGGGCCCCCCTTGTAAGCCACCCGAGTCTTGGACTATAAAAGGCTCGGGTAGGCAACGTTAGCCAGGGTTCACACTACCGCAACTCATACGCTAGCCATTCACCCCCAAGCTGTAACTCATCCTCAAGCTAAGGACTCCGGTTCTGAGCAGCAAGCAATACAGCGAGCTCCATAGCTCGCCGTGGACGTAGGGTTTTACACTCCGGCGGCCTGAACCACGTAAAACTCGCCGTGTCAAGCTCTTACTAACTTGTCCATACGCTCAAGCTCTCTGCAAGGGACTAGCCCCACCGAAAAAAGAACCTCCGCGGGCTGCCCAGTGCAGGCCCGGGGGAAGTATCGACCGAACACTTCGACAGCACCGTATTGCGCCCTTGCTGCAGCGCAGTCGCCCAGCATGGTACTACACTGGTGAGCAGGACTGTACCAGGTTGGAGAGGGGTCCCAGCTCTGATCCTTCCGATGAGGAGCTGTACGAGATGGTGGGCAAGGTGAGCGGCGACTTCATCCCCAGTGGCGACCCTGCCTTCCCGTCCTCTGCCACCCTCCTCTTCTTAGAGCCGCAGAGGAGGTCAGAGCTACTGCGGAAGATGCCGAACCTCGACGACATTGGGATCGCCGTCCGACAGGTTGGGGATACATTTCGGGGCATCTCAATCCCGGGAACCGAGCGCTCCGGATTGGGGCGCTAGGCGCCTATCGCTGCCCAACCCGTCCCAAGAGCCGGTGGAACTCAAGCCGCCAACAAGGGGAAGTGGAAGGAGCCGGCCCCTGGGCATCCGGAGAAGAAACGCGCCCGGTCTCCTCCGAGGGCGCCGCCTGCGCCGAGTCAGGGAGCCGGAGCACCCTTGCACCCATCTCCCTGGGGCGCTGGTCCATCGAGTGGCAACCCGAAGAGGCCCCGGGTGTCCCACCCCAGCGGGTCGCTTCCCGGACAGCGGCAGTCCGAAGAACCCCAAGCGCCTCGTCATCCATCTTCAGGCGGAGGGGCTTCTAGGACGGACGCTGGTGGGGCGACGCCGGGGAGTGTGCTGGGTGTCCAGACGCCACAGCCCACGACCGTTCCAGCCGAAGGTCCTGGCGGTTCAACTGTGGCCCAGAGGCCGGGGCTACAAGCCCGTTGGAGCGCTCATGTCACCCAGTAAGTGTTGCTCCTTCTAGCTTGTAGGAGTAGCGTTCTCGTCTCCTCTCTTAGCCTGAGAGCTTTCTTTTCCTGCAGGGACCGACCAGCTGCCGGTGGCGGGCCTCTTACCCGGCCATCTCCAATTGGCGGAGGCCCCACGCCACAACATTTGAGAACCACGGTGGTTCCAATGGCCCCCAAGATGGCGGGGGCTTCTTTTGTGCTGGCGAGTTCGCCCTCCGCGGTGGCTGCGGCCGCACCTGTCCGCCCTCCTTCACCGGCCCGGAAGTCCAGTGCTGAGGCTGGAATGGCCGCTGTAGGTGCAGTTGCCGGCTTCCTGGCTCCCTCAGGACAGCGTCTTGCTCCTGTTGCTGAGGCACCAACACCATCGCCGGTCTTAGACGCGACAGGGGAGGTCAGGGGCACGACTTCTGTCTCCTCTGTCCCGGCGCCCATGTGGGATGCCCTGGGGCGTGTCCAGACCAGCGCCCGGCAGTTCCAGGCCGCCTTTGAGCGGGAGCGGGGGGCACTGGCCGGAGAGAGGGAACGCCTTCTTATCTGGGAGCACCTTCTGCAGCAGCGGACCCAGGAGGCTAAGGCGGAGCATGACTCGAGGCAGTCGAGACTTGAGGCCATGAGTGCTCTGCTTGACACTCAGAAGAAAGCCATCAGCCGCCTGGACTCAGAGACCCGGCGGCTCCGCGCTTCCTACCGCAAGGCCCTGCCCCAGGTTGAAGCCAAGGCCGAGGCGCGCTCTGCCGCAGCGGAGGAGTTGCGGCTGCAGGTAGCTCGTCGAGAGTGCGCTGTCGCCGATCGGGAACGTGCTGCAGCGGCCGAGGAGGAGAAGATTGCTGCACGGCTGAAGGCCAAAGAGGGCGAGCTGAGAGCTCGGGCCAAGGAGATGGAGCTCCGCGAGTCGGCTGCTGCTGCTGCGAGGGAGGAGCAATTCTCCCGGGAGCGCCAGGCAGCGTTGGATCGCGAGCTAGCGGCTCGCCAGGAGGTAGAGAAGCTCCAGTCTTTGCGGTCTACCGAGGCCCAGGCAGTCTGGGGCTTTATTGCCGAGGCGGGGTCCGCCTTGGTTCCTCTTGGTTTCAGCCCGGTGCAGATGGAGGCTCCGGCGCAGGAGATGTCCGAGGCAATCCCGGCACTTGAGTCCATCGGCGGCAAGCTGGGCCGGCTCGAAGCGATGATCGCCAACGAGCTTGAGGTGGAGGGACGGGGCCTGGTGAAGGAGGTCGCTACGCACGTACTGGCATGCTTCCGGAGCCAAGACCCTTCCTTCTCTCTGGAGCCAGTCCGTCTTGGGCCCGTTGCCGAGCGGGAGGAAGCTGCCAGGGCTGAGGTCGAGGACGTGGCCGCTCTTGTGGCCTCTAGGTTCCAACGGGAGTCCGGGGACTCTTAGGCATCTGCCCCCGTGGCCACAGGGCCCTGTACCTCCTTTTTTATTTTTGTTGAGTCTGTAGCCCAGCTCATGGAGCCTTGTATGAATAGACTCTTGTTATCTTCTGCGTCTGCGTGCTTTAGTCTTCTTCTTGGTTTTACCTGGCCGAGCCCTTAGCTCCGCAAGGTACTTAGAGGCCTTGACCAATCTCAAAGCTCTGCAAAGACACCTTCCCCAGGTCCTTACTGTATTAAGGGCTCCGGAGGTCTCCAGGACCTGCCTTATGATAATGGGGAGGTCCGGGCCTGCTAGCCACGTGGCGGGCCTGGAGCTCTCCTCTGAGGGGAGGGAGGTCCGGCCCTGCGGGACACGTAGAGCCTTCGGACCTCTCCCCACGGAGGGCGGGGGGAGGTCCGGCTTCTGTCGGCCACGTGCCGGGCCCGGAGCTCCCCCTGAGGAGAGGGAGGTCCGGCCCCGCTGGACACATGGGACCTCCGGGTCTCGCCCCTGCGGAGGTGGCGAGGTCCGGATTCTTCGGTCTTACCTTGGAGTTCCGGTCTTGCGCGATCCCGTAGCAGTCCCCTGGTAGGTGTGTCCCATTGGTTGGGTGCACCTACCATACTCCTGCGGGGAGCTGAGGCCGAGAGGTCCTGCACACAAGTAAGGGAAACTTAATTCTCCTTGGGGGCTCCTCCTCCTCTATCTCATAGTCTTATTTGGCTTACGGTCCCCACCCACTTATACGGTGCTTGGGGACTACCGTGCGCGAAGTGCCGGGAGCTCAGGCCCCCCCTGGCCATCGGCAGGTACCTCCAACGCAACCACCTTTGGTAGGCAGCAAATGCCGACTAGAGGTGACAATGAGAAGAGGGAGCTGAGCGCATGTTGAGCATACGCCGGAAGTGCAGTCATAAAAATTTAATACGTAATTTAAATGAGCACAAGGGAAGAGCAAAGTAGGACAGGTTTCTTTTCATATAAATTTCCATAGGAGGAAGACAGGCTAAACATGGAGGCCACGACCTGCCCCATTAAGAAGGGAAGCAAGACTCTACGCGCTTGGGGTCGGAACCAGGCAAAGCTGAACGTAGTTGTCGGTACCCGCGATATGGGGTACCCCCGCGCATAGGGGAAAATGCCTAAGGATCTCGCCCTTCTCCGCAGGGAGAGCTCCGAAGGCGCCACGCGTCCGGCGGGGCTGGACCTCCCTCTCCTCAGAGGAGAGCTCCGGGCTCGCCACGTGGCCTGCAGAAGCCGGACCTCCCCCTCCGTGGGAGAGAGGTCTGAAGGCGCCGCGTGTCTAGCGGGGCCGGACCTCCCTCTCCTCAGAGGAGAGCTCCGGGCTCGCCATGTGGCCGACAGAAGCCGGACCTCCCCCTCCGCGGGGAGAGGTCCGAGGGCTCCACGTGTCCTGCGGGGCCGGACCTCTCTCTTCTCTGAGGAGGGCTCCGGGCTCGCCACGTGTCCAGCAGAAGAGCGCTGCCTGCCCCCGAGCGGTAGGCAGCGGGCGTAAAGACGCCCCATACCTTTCCCGTACAAGGTATTCAAGGCCCGCGCCTTCCCTAGACGCGGAGACGCGGAGCACGCCTCTGTCAGGTGCCGTTGCGCCCAGTCGCATCACAGACTGGCGCACGGTGTCAGAACCTGCCAGCCAATAAACACAGCGACAAGACATCCCCTGCCGCCTCCGCAGTCATCAACCACTACGGCTAGCATGCGGCATGGGCAGGGCGGCAAGACGAAGACTCAGAAGCCTTCGCCAGAGACAACTACCGACATAACTGCGGATACGATAGTGTCGGTACCTGAGATATGGGGTACCCTCGCGCACAGGGTAAAATGCCTAAGGTACTCGCCCTTCTCCGCAGGGAGAGCTCCGAAGGCGCCACGCGTCTTCGGCGGGGCCGGACCTCCCTCTCCTCAGAGGAGAGCTCCCGGCCCGCCACGTGGCATACAGAAGCCGGACCTCCCCCTCCGCGGGAGAGAGGTACGAAGACGCCGCGTGTCCAGCGGGGCCGGACCTCCCTCTCCTCAGAGGAAAGCTCCGGGCCTGCCACGTGCCATACAGAAGCTGGACCTCCCCCTCCGCGGGAGAGAGGTCCGAAGACGCCGCGTGTCCAGCGGGGCCGGACCTCCCTCTCCTCAGAGGAGAGCTCCGGGCCCGCCACGTGGCATACAGAAGCTGGACCTCCCCCTCCGCGGGGAGAGGTCCGGAGGCTCCACGTGCCCCGCAGGCCGGACCCTTCTCTCCTCAGAGAAGGGCTCCGGACCCGCCACGTGGCCAGAAGAACGGTGCTGCTTGCCCCCGAGCGGTAGGCAGCGGGCGTAAAGGCGCCCCACACTTTGCCCGTACAAGGTATTCAAGGCCCGCGTCTTCCCAAGACGCGGAAACGCGGAGCATGCGTCTGTCAGGTGCCGTTGCGCCCAGTCGCATCACAGACTGGCGCGCGGTGTCAGAACCTGCCAGCCACTAAATGCCGCGACAAGACATCCCATGCCGCCTGCGCCGTCATCAACCACTACGACTAGCATGCGGCATGGGCAGGGCGGCAAGATGAAGACTCAGAAGCCTTCAACCAGAGGCAACTACCGGCATAACTGCAGATACGGTAGATAATAGACAATCTTCTCGGGACCACCTGTCGGGTCCCGGCTCCCCTTGTAAGCCGCCCGAGTCTTGGACTATAAAAGGCTCGGGTAGGCGTCGATAGCAAGGGTTCGCATTTTGCAACTCAGACTCTAGCCATACACTCTCAAGCTGTAACTCACCCCCGAGCTCAGGCCTCCGGTCCTGAGCAGCAAGCAATACAGCGAGCTCCATAGCTCCCCGTGGATGTAGGGTTTTACGCTCCGGCGGCCTGAACCACGTAAAACTCGCCGTGTCAAGCTCTTACTAACTCGTTCCATCTGCGCAAGCTCTCCTCTAGGAACTAGCCCCACCGAAAAAAGAACCTTCGCAGGCTGCCCAGTGCAGGCCCGGGGAAGTGTCGACCGAACACTTCGACATTTGGCGCGCCAGGTAGGGGCTTTTCTCCTAGCGCGACGAGTTTCCGCCAACGAAGATGACCAAGCTTCTTTCAGCGGCAAACTCTCCCCCTCCGCGTTCACGGCGAACCGTGACCACTCGGGAGTACATGTCGACACACTCAGGACGGAGTGTGTCGGCACAAGCTGGTAGCCAGCAGCCGACTCCGGCAACGCCGACTCCGGCTATGCAGGCCCCGACCAGTGTGAGATCTTCTGCAGCGCTGAGCGTACACCATGGAGGTGCGCTAGCTGCAGCAAGAGCGCTTCTGCGCAACCCACCTGCGGGGGATGCGCCCCATTCAGCGACCCAGCAATGGGTCCGCGAGGTGGACCGCCTCATCGTCGCCGCCGCGAATCCTCGGTTTCGGCGAGCACGGCGCCCAGGACAACCGGCTGTGTCGCTGACGCGCACACCCACGGTTGACGGGCTAACGGCGGATTCCAGCTCCTCCAGGCTCCTGTCGACGGACCTGCGAAGGGAACTGGAACGGTGCCACTTGGTCCAGGACGCCCGGGTGTATCTCGAGCGACGCCGAGAAAGGCGTCGCAACCATGAGGCTGGCGACAGCATGTCGTCGGCCTCGACACAACCGGAAGGGCAGGGTGGATCCACGCGGGCCCTGCCTCAGGCGTATGCTGCGCAGCATATGCCACAACTATATGCGCCGCAAGCAGCGGCCCCGGTCTATGGTGCAGCCTTGCCCATGCCGGGATACGCGGTGCCAAGTGCGAACCAAGCGTTCGCAGCGCCAGTACCTGTAGCAGCAGGTGCAGGATTTGCGGCCCTTGCACCCCACCTTCGCTTCGCAAGGTGGCCACGCAAGTTTCGCCCGCACCTGCCCGAGAAGTACGACGGCAGCGTCAACCCAGCGGAGTTCCTCCAGATCTACTCCACCGCCGTACTTGCCGCAGGAGGGGACGAGGCTGTCATGGCCAACTACTTCCCCGTCGCCTTGACAGGCCCAGCTCGATCTTGGCTCATGAATCTACCTCAGGGGTCCATAACCTCCTGGGGAGAGCTCTGCCGGCAGTTCGTCGCCAACTTCGGTAGCTCCTACACCCGTCCCGGCACGGAGCTTGACCTCCACGCCGTCAAGCAACAACCTGGGGAGACGCAGCGCTCTTTCATCCAGCGGTTCTCTCAGGTACGCAACACCATCCCGCATATCCAAAGTGCCTCGGTGGTGGTGGCGTTCCGACAGGGTGTCCGGGACGAGAAAATGCTTGAGAAGCTCGCGACCAGAGAGGTCCGTGACGTCTCGGAGCTCTTCAGTCTGGCGGACAAGTGCGCCAGAGCGGCTGAAGGGCGGAACTGGCACGCTCTACCGACCTCCGAGTCAGGAGGGCAGCCCGGGTCCGGTGCTGCTGCCTATGGGGGTGGCAAGAAGACCAAGAACCGGGGGAGTGGAAAGATGAAGTCACCATTCACGGCCCCCGTCGCCGCAGCTGCGACGACCAGTGGAGCTCGGGGGCCACACCCCGACAAAAGGCAGCGGCAATCACCGGCCCCAGACAGTGACCAAGGCGGGCTATGCCCCGTGCATGGCACCTGCAACCATACTGCTGCCGAGTGCTGGAGATCCAGAGGCTCGCAGAGCGCTTCCGCAAAGGAAGACAGCAGAGGGCTGAAGCGCCGCCCTACCCTCAGAGGGATGGCAAACAGAAGGTCGATGCCCCAGTCACTGCTGCCCACCAGGTGGGGTTCCAGGAGCCTCAGTGTGTCATAAAGACAGTGCATGACGGTGAGGACTCCAGTTCCGACGGTGACAGGCCAGGGCATTAGCCAGCTGCGGCGTGCCTCCGTGCCTCGAACATACCTCTCGGGGGCCGCCTAAGGTCTGTGAACCCCTTGAAGGCCTTGCCAGAAGGGGAAGACGCCTTAGGTCATCCAAGACGAGCCCGGGCCTACCTACCCCTTGAAGGCCTTAGCCAGAAGGGGAGAACTCCCCGGGGGCCCCCAGGAGAAGCCGCGCAGGACCTGATCCAGCGCGAAGATAACAACCTCGTCAACAAGACTCGGCTGCAGGGAACACCCCGCAACGCACGGTCTCGGCTAATTCTCAAAGCACTACCGCCAAAGAACCAAACGCGTCGGGGGCCTGCAGGAGGGCAACTTGGTGAAGCGGCACGCTCTATTCCAAGAAGGACCCATAAGCTCTCCCCAGCAGGGAAGGTACCTTCCGAATCATGAAAGCTGCCGCCCCAAGTACACATGCCTTCCAACCGAGAGTGGGATCCGTTCCCAAAAATCCTTGCCATGGAGCAACACTGTAAGTCCTACTTCCTGAGCATCAGTAGAATAGGGTTATTCCCTTCTGTAGTAGATCCCATAGAATTTAGGAACCGAGCTTGGGGCAGCTAAGTCTCAAGGGACGGTACAGGACTACATCCAGTTTAGCCTGGTTCCGACCCTAAACGCGTAGAGTCTTGCTTCCCTTGAAGACAAGGCGGAACATTGCCTCCCTGTACAGCCAGAATTCCACCTATGGGTACGAATACATTGGCCTTCCCAGGGTGGTAGTTGATTCCAACATCATAATCTTTGATGAGTTCCAACCATCGACGTTGCCTCAAATTCAAGTCCGTTTGTGTAAATATATACTTGAGGCTTTTGTGATCCGTATAGATCTCACATCGATGACCAAGGATATAATGTCTCCAAATTTTCAATGCATGCACTACTGCTGCTAGCTCCAAGTCATGTGTAGGATAATTAAGCTCGTGCTTCTTTAATTGTCGTGAGGCATAGGCTACCACTCGTCCTTCTTGCATGAGCACACATCCGAGCCCCTATCTGGATGCGTCACAATATATGTCAAAGCTCTTGCTTACGTCCGGTAATACCAAAACCGGCGCTGTGGTTAGCCTTTTCTTGAGTTCCTCAAAACTTTGTTGGCATGCTGGTGTCCATTGGAAGGCTTTTCCCTTCGTTAGCAACTCCGTCATAGGCTTCGCTATCTTAGAGAAGTCTTTAATGAAGCGTCCATAGTATCCAGCCATCCCAAGAAAACTCCGAATATCCCTCACGTTTTGCGGTTGATCCCATTTCAGAACATCTCTCACTTTTCCGAGATCAACCGATACCCCTTCTTCAGAGATAATTGTAACAGCTCTGATACCATGTGTAACAGCTCTGATACCACGCTGTGACGGCCCCACAGGACCTCATCGGGTGGTGCCGTGTTATGCGGCACCCAACAGCACACGGGTTGCGGAAACACATCATATTACATAAATAGTTTGCGGAAGTGTACAAGATTGTTTCACAAATAAGTATATCAGAGTAAACTACAGCGGAAGACTATCACTCTCACGACTCATATCTAAACTAGCAACAAAGAAACGGTCCAGCCCGCGGACGTTTCTTACTAGCAACACGAAGACAATCTGCAGCGACGAGGATGCTCTTTGAGTAAGCACTCTGAGGTTCCCGAGTCTCATCGGCACCCCTTCTCATAATCAGCGAGTCAATTACCTGCAAAACAACTTGGAGAGCATCCGTTAGCATAACGCTCAGCAAGACTTAACCGTCACCCTAAACATGAAACTCTAAGTGAGGTTATGAACCTAACATAGGATGGCATAAGCATAATTAAATTCGCCTAAAAGTGAATCCTTACTTTCAGGTATTAATTGCAGCATTTTAAGTAACCCTGGGCACGCTACATCGGGAGTCCACAATCAAACAAGAAACGCTTTCCCCCGATGTATATTGCTCATGGCATAAAAGAATCGAGTTTGCACTAGCCTATTCATCAAGATCCAATACAACACTAGTATAGTACTTCACATCAATATGATTAGTTCCTTTCTCATGCAAGTTCTTACTACGTCACAACTGTGAGAACAAGTATGCTCGGTCCATTCCGCGAGCGACGGTGATTCAAATCAATAACACCCGGACTACACGACACGTACGCCCGTACTCGACGTTGCCTACAACAACCATCACTGACGTCGTACGTGGCAGCCTTTCCCCCGTTTCACCCCCGCTGAATCGATCAAGTCGCCCCGTACAGTAGCTACTCTCATGGTGCACCTTCCGACATGAGATGCCATGAGAATATTCCCCACATACAGCACACCGGCCGTCCGCCTGAGGCGACCCGAAAAGTCCCAACGACAGCTTCCCGAGGTACATCGGTTTATTGGGTCCCATATAGCCAGCATGAGTCCGGTACACAACTCAAACTTGTTCAACAGGGCCGCATACGGATCGGTCCTTTACCGACATGGACAGGTCTACAGCACCCATGCCCCTATGTCCTGCTGCCCCTACAACCTTCCGGTCTCAACTTTAACTTGCTAATTCATTTACGAACCAATCCCGTATGCCCCTGTTGTTCCTGAAACTGCAAGTAGCATCTCACCACTCGACTTCTACCGAACCGTACTTAAGCATGGCAGTTCTACACGGTGAAAGACACCTACCCAATACTCCATGGGTCATTTGGTTATGCAAGAGGAGTATCAATCACTAGACCTAATGCACAGTTCATGTCTTAACTGAAAGTGAATACAAAACAAAAACTTAACAGCTGTTAAATGCAAACCGGAGCTTGTCTGTTTTGCAGGGTAGTCGTATATAACCAGTTAGTGTCCTTGCAGATCCACCCTTGACTCTCCGGAGCTTGATCCACTTCGATGAATCACTCCTTTGAGTCCTCTTCATTGTGGTTCCTATTTAGATGCATATGCACATATTTTATAGAATGTAATGGAAAGAAGTTATGGAATTAATTTCTTAGTACAGAGGTTGTGTGGAAAAGCCAAGCATGGCTTGGTTTGCCCCTGTTGTGCAAAGAACAGAAATAAACTAATTTGACCTTAAAGCCTTAGCTATACACTAACTATTTTCCCTAATGATCATAATAGACAAGCTGAAAAGATTTGAGTGCAACTGGAGAACAAGAACTCCAATGGCCTCAAAACTTTTACAGCAGGTTCTATACTACCTAAGTATTTAGCTTGCCAAATTGCAGCTAATGTGGAGTCATATTGTGTCCTCCATAATTCTCATAATATCTCTTATGTATTTTTCCCTTATACATAAGTATGGGGAATAAGAACAGGGAGTTAAAGGACTCATCTTGGGCTGATAATTTACATGTGAGTTCTTGATCACATGAGAGTCATCTGGTCCAAAATTCAGCCCTTTTACTTGAGTAGTTCTCCCAGAACAATTCTTTAAGCATTTGTACTTAAAAGAATGAATTCTGTAGTCAGGTGCATTTTCATGCCCAACTAAGTGAACTATAATTCCAAGTATGTCCCAGAGAGCTTGCCTAAATTTTCCTATGATTTTTGGAGCTATGGATTGCTCAGAACAGATTTTTGAAGTGGGAAACATTTTCTGAAAATGTTTCTGGACTCTTTTGAACACAGTAGTTTGCATTTAGCAAAATCCTACTCAAATGATCTTCAAATGAGCTGAAAATTCGCTAGTATGTCAACAATATGCTACAGAATATTCTGGCAAAATTTGGAGATTTTTGGATAACCCAAACTCGTTCAATAATTCTTTTTCAGAAAAACTTCAAAGAATTTTCCAGAATATAATATTGACTTTCATACAAAACTGAGTTCATATTTGGATAGAACTCAGAGAGATGAATCCAACCCAATTGGAATCACTCAAATTGGAGTTTTCTACAGGGAGATATGAATTTCCAAAGATTGAGCCAACTCTGGAATTGTTTTCCTATAGAAAATCTGGCTGGACCCACAGTTTTGAATTCCAGCCAATAGAAACGAAGCCACACCAGGCCACAGCACCTCTGCGCGCCAACACACGGGATCCCGGCCACACCCGATCCCGGGTTTAAAATTTGAGCTGCTGACAGCCGGGGCCCACGCGTCTTCTTCTTCCTCCGGCTTCCTCTCTCGCGCCCGCGCTGCCCCTCGCCGGCCCGACGCCGGAGCTCGCCGGCTCGCCGTTTCCGTCCACCGCCTGAGCTGAAACTCGCCGCCAGGGAGTTTGTGACACCGAGGAACACGACTGTGGGGTTTGCTTGGGCTGCCGGCGGCCGGAAACTGGCCGGCGACGTGCGGCAGCCACTGTGAAGGTTCGGTAGCGTTGCCAAGGGTTTCCAGCCCTCCAAAACCTGCACCGATGCGCCCTACAGCACCAGCGCACCTCTAGGAAGATCGGCACTGCCTAAAAATGGCTCGGGAGTGGCTGTAAATTGGTTGTCGCCGTGCGACCGAATGGGTCCGCCATGAACACCTCTAGTCGAGCTCGAATTCCGTCGTGCTGAGGCGTTTTCATGCACTGGATCCTAAAGGAGAAATGACCGCCGGCTAATCCAGCGTCTATGTGCCAAATTTGATGACTTAAGGAGGATCAGAGGGCAAGAATTTGAAAGAATCATACCGGAAGCTCGGCATGAGGTCGCCGGAGCAAAACCTCAAAATTCGCCGCCGATAGCTTGTGGCACGGCCTGAGCTTGGGCTGAGAGAAGCACCGCACCCGTGCGCGTCCGTAGGTGTGATCGCTTGGCCGTGAAACCCGCTGTGGAGGGCTGTCCACGAGCGCCCGATCACCTTCTTTAACCCGGTCGCCGCGGCGGCGGTCGTTCTCGGGCACTGGAGGCCGCAGCTCACTTGCTCGTGGGTCAGGGAGGTGGAGGTTGAGCTCGTGGGAGTGTTTAGCAGCTCGGGGGAGGATGAGGCCCGGTGGTTTTGCCGATCTTCCGATCGGACCGAGAGCGGAGGGGGGAAGAACGGCTGCCGTTCGTGCGCTCGCGAGGGGTGTGGCGGACCGGAATCCGCTCATCCAGGATCGCAGAGGGTGATGCCGCGCGATGCGACACCCGACAGCACACGTCATAAGAACACAATATATTACATGGGAAAAACAGCTGAAACTGTACAAATAAGTACAACTTCAGTTACAATTATTGTTCTATTACACAGCGGAAGACTACACTATACAACTCACGCCCGCCTATTTAGCAAAAGTCGGTTGCCCAGCCCTAGGGCAACCCACACTAGCTGCACTCCTCAGCTCAGCGCGGCGTGTACGGCTCCCACTCAGCCGTGGTCCCCGACGGAGGGTAACCCTCGCCGGTGGACTCGTACTCCGAGTCCGTGGGTGGCTCCTCACCTGAAAAACACTTAAGCAGCAACTGTGAGCACAAAGGCTCAGCAAGGCTTAACCGACTCACCTAAGCATGAAACTCTACATGAGGTGTACAATGGACATAGGATAGTAACATTTCAGCAAAACGACACGCCTACAAGTTCATCCTTAGTTCATCTTTTAGCAACAAGTTAACAGTTCATGAAATCTGAAATTTAGTAAGCAGTATTTGGTGGCACACATGTAGCAATACAATTATATCAATCAGCATCATTGAATCAACATATTTCATCCATTAGTCTACGTTACGACGCAGTGAACAAGCAGCACTCGTCACCGCGAGGGACGGCGAATCGACTCGATATACACCTGCAGGGAAAACCCAAAGAGCACGTCACGTACGCCCACCCGTGGAGCTGCACAGCACGCTCACTCGATGTCGTACGGGACAACCTTTCACCCAACAGCCCAAACGTCGAACCGGTCGCACCGAAACGAGCAGGAGGTTCCCCACACGGAGCATCTCTCTATGCCCGTTGGCAGATTTCCACCTTGCTGCCCTCAACCTACACCTATAAATCGGTGTGCTATGCCTCGACGCCCGGAGGTTTAGGCTACATCGGTTTATCGGGGCCCATATATCCGATATGCCTTCGGTACGTTCAATACTTGTTCAGCAGGGCCGCACACGGATCGGTCCTCAATCGACACGGACAGGGCTGCGCACACAAGACTCTCTCTTGCTGCGCCCTAGCCCCTGCCTAGTCTCATTTTCATTACTAAAGTGATCTCACATCACTCAACCGAACCCGTGTGTCCCCATCCTATCTCGCGAGTAGATTCCAACTACTCGACTTGTACCGAAGTCCTATGACTCATTAAGCATAGCCTGTCTACTCGAGGTCCTTGACACTACCCTCACTCTTTTAGGAACCTTTGGTTATGCAAGTGGGGTTTCATTCACCCTAGACCTAATGCACATACATACTTCATATGACACATGTAAACAAAGTAAGATTTATAAAAGGGTTAATGCAAACCGGGGCTTGCCTTGTTGCTGCTGGTCAGGAGTTAGTTCTTCGTCCGGAAGGAGGAAGTCCAGCACTTCCGGAGTCTCTTCTTCAACGGCTACACGTTAATGAAATACTATATGTTAATTTAGATGCAAATGTGAGTTTTAGAGTAAAACTTCTACTATTGGTTCTAGTAATCAGCCTCTAACACCTGGAACTTTGTTTAAGAATTTAAATATGAACTGGTGTTGGTGGTTTGGCTTGGACTTAATCACATGGTTAAATGCTAAGTGGTTTTCCCCTTTCCATTTTAATCCCTTAAGTGGGTAAACAGGACAGGGGTGATCTAGAGCTCCAATGGAGCTGAGAATTTTTGTGTGAGTTCCTTGTCACAAGAAAACTCTCTGGACCAAACATTAGCACTTTTCCTGGAGTGGTTTGCGCAGAATAATTCTCTTGGCAAATCAGCAAGGAAGAATTAATTCTGAGGTAATACCCCTGTTCATGCTCAACTTAATGAACTACAATTTATATTATAGCTCATAGAGTTTGCATGAATTTTCCTAGCATTTTTGGAGTCAGGGTTTGCCCAGAATTGAATTTCCAAGTTTTGGAAATTCTCTGAAAATGTTTCTGCATTCAAATGAACACAGCACCTTCAAATTTGAATTGCTCTGACCAAATCAACTCCAAATGGTCTGAAACTTTTACAGGGGTTTACTAATGTCCTAAAGAACATCCTGGCAAAATTTGGGGATTTTTGGATGGACCAAACTCCCTCTAAAATTCTTTTGCTCAGAAACTTTAAAGAATTTTCCAGAATTAATTAATGGGTTTCATACAAATTGGGTTGTATTCCTGGATATAGCTAGGCAAGATGAATCCAACCCAATTTGAATCACTAAATTTGGAGCTTCCTAGCCAAGGTTATGGATTTCTAAAGTTTGAGCTAATCCCTGAATTATTTTCCTACAGAAAAATCCCCTCCCGCGCTAAACCAGAGGCTGACAGCGGGGCCCGCCCATTTAAATTGAACTAACCGCGCGCGCTCGCGCGCGATTAACACAGGGGCTGACAGGTGGGGCCGCGCCCTTCGTCTACCTCCCGACGTCGCCGCCCCGAGCCGCCGGAGCTCCGGCGAGGTCAGCGTTCCCGGCGATCTAGCTCACCGGAGCCGACGAAACTCGCCGCCCCCACGTAATCTCGGGTGCTGAACCCGCTGGACACCATGTCGCCGCCGGCTAACCGCCATAGCTCGCCGGCGACGAGCCCTATGCCTCTGTGCTACCTCGGCAATGTGTTCCCGCCCTTCTGACCGTTTTCTTCGTGCGCTAATCGCGTCGCCACACTCAGGGAAACCTCGGGAAACTCGGCATGAGCTCTGTTGGCCCCTAAACGGCCGGCAACCCAGACCTCACCGGCGACCCCCTCCTCTGCCATACTGTCCTAGGGTGAACTTAGGGTTCCGGCGGTGATTTCCTTCCGGTTTTCGAACGAGAAGGGTCGCCAGAACCTCTAGATACTCTCTCACAGCTCCGTTCGGCCTCCCACCCACTATGCTTCCCAAATTTCTGCTAAACCTAATTGGGTCCCGAAAGGAGCTACTCGCGCTAAACTGAGAAATTCTCCGCGCACAGAGGTCGAACCTTGGAACGGTTTGCGCGGTGGTCTTGAGGACGAGCTAGCGCTTCACTTTCCTATGGAGGTCGAAGCCGGAAGATGATCACAGCTGGGGTGGCACACGATCGGAGCTCGGGCGACTAGGCTGCTGGTTACAGAACTTCGTGAGAATCAGTAACTCGCCGGCGGTCTCGGGCCTTTTATAGGCTCCTGAGGCCAGGGGAGAGCGCGACACCTGCTGTGCCACCTCCTCTGCCGAAGCAGGAGCTGGCCGGCCGAGGTGGTCGGTCGCCGCCGCTGGCTGCAGCTGGCGAGCGCGCTCGGTCGAGGAGTCGGCTGAAGAGACTTCGGTGCTAAGTCTACTGACCAGTGGGCCTCCCCTCTAACTCTTTTGTTTTTTTCCAATTTTCTGAATTCTGTTGTGCCAAAATATCCTCAGCTACTCACAATTTAATGTGAGACTTAGTCACCAAGCCTTTGTTTGAATTTGAATTCTCAAATTCAAACTTTGTTTGGTTAAATTTGCTTCATATTCAAACTGAAATTCAAATTCAGTTTTGAATTCTTGCAAATTTAGCTCTTGACAAGATGAGCTCCAATGGAGATGAAAGTTGGTGGGTTCACTCAGAAAAATGTGCTGAGTATAGATATGGAGCTAACTTTTGAATTTGGGTGATGAAAGTTGCTGCAATTTGAATTTACATTCAAATTGGCCTCTTTTTGAAATAACCCAAAAGTGCCTCAAAAATTGTTGAATTTGCATGAGCTTTGGACTGAACCTTCCCAAGACTTTTTAAATCCTAGGGGTGAGCTCAACCTCTCATGCTCATTTGTAGAAACCCTACATTATGAAAGTGAAGGCTTTCCCCTCTAATCATTCTTTTGATGGAGGTTACTTGCTCTTCACAACATTTCCTATGGTGTCCACAATAAAAACTGTGGTGTTGTGAGGTGAAGAAAAGTTTTTGCAAGTCCCTTTTCTTGGGCTTTTACATCCCTCCCCCCTTAAAAGAATCTCGTCCCGAGATTATAAAAGAAGAGATACCGATGTAATAGGGATTTACCCGTGTTGAGAAGCCATAAACTCCGGGTAATTTGAGCGAAGGAACTCCTCGCTCTCCCACGTCGCTTCTTCGGCGGTGTGGTTGCTCCAGAGTATTTTGTAGAACCACAATGTTCTGCTGCGTGTGGTCCTGGCTTTCTCATCAAGAATTCCCACCGGATATTCATCATAGGTTAAATCCGGTTTCAGCTCGCCGATGTCTTCGGTAGGAACAGCAGCTGTATGCTTCAAGCATTTTCGCAGTTGCGAAACATGGAAAATATCATGGACACCAGCCAGAGATGCCGGTAGCTCCAATCGATACGCTGCTGGTCCACATTTCTCGGTGATAGCGTAGGGTCCAATGAAACGGGGAGCGAGCTTCCCCTTCACACCGAATCGGTGCACGCCCTTCATTGGAGATACGCGGAGGTACACGTGTTCCCCAACGTCAAAGTGTAACGGCCTACGCCTCTTATCAGCGTAGCTCTTCTGTCGGGATTGAGCGGCCTTCAAATTGGCTTGAATTGTCCGAACGCGCTCCTCGGCGTCGTTCACCACATCAACCCCGAATGTGACCCTTTCACCGGACTCGCACCAATTTAATGGGGTGCGGCATTTACGACCATAGAGAGCTTCGTAAGGTGCCATTTTGATACTCGCCTGATAACCGTTGTTGTACGAGAATTCCGCCAAGGGTAGGTGATCATCCCAGTTCCTACCATGGTGGATGGCACATGCTCTCAACATGTCTTCCAGGACTTGATTCACCCTTTCTGTCTGACCATCCGTCTGAGGGTGATAGGCGGAGCTCCTGATCAACTTAGTACCCAATGCAGCGTGTAGCTGCTCCCAAAAGCGAGATACAAATAATGCACCTCGATCTGAGACAATGGTCTTGGGTATCCCGTATAGGCATAGAATCTTTGCTATGTATAGCTCCGCATATTTGCCGGCATTGTAACGTGTATTCACCGGAATGAAGTGAGCCGTCTTGGTTAACCGATCAACGATTACCCATATGGAATCATGCTTGTTGGCTGTTAGGGGTAATCCCACAATGAAATCCATGCTCACATCTTCCCATTTCCAGGCCGGGATCTTCAGAGGTTGCAGCAGCCCTGATTTCTTCATGTGATCAGCTTTCACTCGTCTACACGTATCGCACTCGGATACGTACTTAGCTACCTCCCGCTTCATCCGTGTCCACCAAAATTTCTTTGTCAAATCTTGGTACATTTTGTTGCTGCCCGGATGAATGGAGTATTTGGACAAGTGAGCTTCATCGAGGATCTTTTTCCTCAACTTCATATCTCGGGGTACGACTATGCGGTCATTGAACCACAGCGTCCCCTCATCATCTTTCCGGAAACATTTAATTTCTCCATTGTCTATCCGTCTCCGGAGATGTGCCATGCCTTTATCCGTTTTCTGAGCTGCAATGATGTCCTCCCTAATAGTAGGGATGAGGGCAAGGTTGTACAGCGATCCATAAGGAACCAAGTATAAACTTGGCTCTTCCTCCTCCACCGGTGTAATGGTGAGGTGATGGACATGTGATTTCCGACTCAGCGCGTCGGCAACCACATTCGCCTTGCCGGGGTGGTAATGGATCTCAATCTCATAATCTTTGATCAGTTCTAACCACCTCCTCTGCCTCATGTTCAGCTCCTTCTGGGTGAAAATGTATTTCAAGCTCTTGTGGTCGGTGTAGAGATGCACCAAGTTCCCCAGGAGATAGTGCCTCCACATTTTCAGTGCCAACACCACGGCAGCAAGTTCAAGATCGTGAGTCGGGTAGTGCTGCTCATGGTTCCGAAGTTGGCGTGAGCCATAAGCGACCACACGTCCTTCCTGCATCAACACGCAGCCAAGCCCAATACCGGACGCGTCACAATATACGTCGAAGGGCTTTGTTGTATCCGGCTGAGCTAATACCGGGGCTGTTGTGAGATGCTTCACCAATGCTCGGAATGCTCCTTCACACGCCGTGTTCCAAACATATTTTGTCCCTTTCTTCAGCAACTCTGTCATCGGCTTAGCGAGCTTGGAGAAACTTGGGATGAATCTCCGATAGTATCCCGCTAACCCGAGGAAGCTTCTGACTTCATGGACTGAAGTGGGAGCTTTCCATTTCAACACTTGCTCTATTTTACTTGGGTCAACCGCAATGCCTTCAGCTGAGATGATATGTCCCAAAAATGGCACTTGGCTGATCCAAAATTCGCATTTGCTGAACTTGGCGTAGAGCTTGTGGTCTCGCAATCGTTGAAGAACGATCCGCAAGTGTTCGGCATGTTCAGCTTCGGTCTTGGAGTAAACCAAGATGTCGTCGATGAACACTACCACGAACTTGTCCAGCTCCGGCATGAACACCGAGTTCATGAGATACATGAAATGGGCTGGAGCATTTGTGAGACCAAAGGACATGACGAGATATTCGTATAAGCCGTATCTCGTCGAGAATGCCGTCTTCGGGATATCCTCCGCCCGGATCTTGATCTGGTGATATCCAGAGCGAAGGTCCATCTTTGAGAATACACTTGCCCCCACCAGTTGATCAAACAAGATGTCAATACGGGGCAGTGGGTACTTATTCTTGATGGTGACGGCGTTGAGCGGCCGGTAATCCACACACAGCCTCAGGGTCTCATCCTTCTTCTTCACGAATAGCGCCGAGCATCCCCAAGGCGAGGAACTCGGCCTAATGAAACCCTTGCTCAACATAACTGGGTTTGGTCTCTACGAGACATTATTATTGCGTTGTCATCACGTATAACACCCTTTTCAATGAGTTCAACCGTCATTCTTCTGTCAGAATGACCAGTTGTTACCTATTCCAAGTTTTGATCTGGTTCTGGGCATTTTCATGACTCAAGTTGAATAACAAAGTTAAAGTTAACTTTAGTATCTTTCCAACGAGTATGCATTTGCCCCCAGATCAGATTTGGCTAAAAAGTTATGCTAATTCAAAGTCAGCAGAATTTCTGGAAGAATTTTTAACAGCACCTCCCTTGGAAGTGGCTGTCTTCAACCCTAATTCTCCCTAATTTCTGTGCTGAAACTTCAGAAACTTTGAATTGCAAAGATGTCACACATCTTCTACTCTTTCTAAGCGTGTATTATATGACAATTTTAGATTTTTCTACTGGGAGTTATATTTGAAAAACATATCAGTTCAGAGGATGTTTTACTCTGCCCTGGTTCTGGACAGTTTACATTCCTCTGGGATTTCAGCCATCTTAAGGCGAGTTTCAGCTCTGGAAGTCTACAACAAAGTTGTAGAGTACTTGAATACCTTTCCAGAGCTATATAGCACACCTCCCTGGGCTAAAAGACCTGTGAGTTATGCCCTGTTGAAGATCAGCAAACATGCTGCCCAAAACAGAGCACTCTGTTTTTCAGTCTCTTTTGGAACTACACTCATCACCATCCCATTCTCTTACCCAACCAGGGTCCTAAATGTTAAACCTATAGATTTTTAATTCTTAGTTATCATTATACTCATGCATATGCCTACAATGTCTCGGTACTACGTTCCTCACAAAAGAAAATCCTAACCGGATCATACCGGTATATACGTCTCAAGTGTGGCACTAAACGGTCTCTCGCACACGTTTTCTACACGGATACATACGTGGTTAGTACCTGCAGAAGACCACACAATGATGGTGCACTCAAAGTTCGTTCATTTCAGGCAGTTCCATATCTAAAAGTAAATACAAACGCCCGTATCATTTCCATACGGCCGTCCTTGAGCTAAGTCACGTCTCAAGGCACGTGATCGTGTTTCAACACCACACGACGGGGAACCCGAGTATGTCATGAACGGGTCGTCACGGTTGGGAATGTTATCAACCCAACAGATACCACCTACTGCCCTGCAGGGCACGCCGATGGCAAGCGCTGCGTATGTCCTCCTGGGCTATTTCCAGACGAACACACTCTCGCGTTACTGACCACGCGATGGGGTCTCCGCTTACTTGCCTAATGCACGCTAGGGATCAGCGTTTCATATGAACTCAGGGACATGAAGAGTCCAAAAGGTTCATATTAACGTCTCACACCAAGCTGTGAGATCAATCCCTGAACCTCGTTCCTCGTCAGGGAGAGCTAACCGAAATTGAACCGCTTTCGGTGGCGTTCCTTACCATACTTACCAGAGCGTAGGTGCGTCGTTACATAATTGAAATTCAGAATTATAACACATAAGTTAGTCTTTGCCACTTTAAGTAACTATGCTAATATAGTCCTTACTTGGGCAACTACCGAATCCTCACCGTATACCTAAGTTTTTCCCATAATGCAGTCCTTTAGTACTGTGCTATCCCCACTGCAGCTCTGATACCAGGCTGTGGCGGACCGGAATCCGCTCATCCAGGATCGCAGAGGGTGATGCCGCGCGATGCGACACCCGACAGCACACGTCATAAGAACACAATATATTACATGGGAAAAACAGCTGAAACTGTACAAATAAGTACAACTTCAGTTACAATTATTGTTCTATTACACAGCGGAAGACTACACTATACAACTCACGCCCGCCTATTTAGCAAAAGTCGGTTGCCCAGCCCTAGGGCAACCCACACTAGCTGCACTCCTCAGCTCAGCGCGGCGTGTACGGCTCCCACTCAGCCGTGGTCCCCGACGGAGGGTAACCCTCGCCGGTGGACTCGTACTCCGAGTCCGTGGGTGGCTCCTCACCTGAAAAACACTTAAGCAGCAACTGTGAGCACAAAGGCTCAGCAAGGCTTAACCGACTCACCTAAGCATGAAACTCTACATGAGGTGTACAATGGACATAGGATAGTAACATTTCAGCAAAACGACACGCCTACAAGTTCATCCTTAGTTCATCTTTTAGCAACAAGTTAACAGTTCATGAAATCTGAAATTTAGTAAGCAGTATTTGGTGGCACACATGTAGCAATACAATTATATCAATCAGCATCATTGAATCAACATATTTCATCCATTAGTCTACGTTACGACGCAGTGAACAAGCAGCACTCGTCACCGCGAGGGACGGCGAATCGACTCGATATACACCTGCAGGGAAAACCCAAAGAGCACGTCACGTACGCCCACCCGTGGAGCTGCACAGCACGCTCACTCGATGTCGTACGGGACAACCTTTCACCCAACAGCCCAAACGTCGAACCGGTCGCACCGAAACGAGCAGGAGGTTCCCCACACGGAGCATCTCTCTATGCCCGTTGGCAGATTTCCACCTTGCTGCCCTCAACCTACACCTATAAATCGGTGTGCTATGCCTCGACGCCCGGAGGTTTAGGCTACATCGGTTTATCGGGGCCCATATATCCGATATGCCTTCGGTACGTTCAATACTTGTTCAGCAGGGCCGCACACGGATCGGTCCTCAATCGACACGGACAGGGCTGCGCACACAAGACTCTCTCTTGCTGCGCCCTAGCCCCTGCCTAGTCTCATTTTCATTACTAAAGTGATCTCACATCACTCAACCGAACCCGTGTGTCCCCATCCTATCTCGCGAGTAGATTCCAACTACTCGACTTGTACCGAAGTCCTATGACTCATTAAGCATAGCCTGTCTACTCGAGGTCCTTGACACTACCCTCACTCTTTTAGGAACCTTTGGTTATGCAAGTGGGGTTTCATTCACCCTAGACCTAATGCACATACATACTTCATATGACACATGTAAACAAAGTAAGATTTATAAAAGGGTTAATGCAAACCGGGGCTTGCCTTGTTGCTGCTGGTCAGGAGTTAGTTCTTCGTCCGGAAGGAGGAAGTCCAGCACTTCCGGAGTCTCTTCTTCAACGGCTACACGTTAATGAAATACTATATGTTAATTTAGATGCAAATGTGAGTTTTAGAGTAAAACTTCTACTATTGGTTCTAGTAATCAGCCTCTAACACCTGGAACTTTGTTTAAGAATTTAAATATGAACTGGTGTTGGTGGTTTGGCTTGGACTTAATCACATGGTTAAATGCTAAGTGGTTTTCCCCTTTCCATTTTAATCCCTTAAGTGGGTAAACAGGACAGGGGTGATCTAGAGCTCCAATGGAGCTGAGAATTTTTGTGTGAGTTCCTTGTCACAAGAAAACTCTCTGGACCAAACATTAGCACTTTTCCTGGAGTGGTTTGCGCAGAATAATTCTCTTGGCAAATCAGCAAGGAAGAATTAATTCTGAGGTAATACCCCTGTTCATGCTCAACTTAATGAACTACAATTTATATTATAGCTCATAGAGTTTGCATGAATTTTCCTAGCATTTTTGGAGTCAGGGTTTGCCCAGAATTGAATTTCCAAGTTTTGGAAATTCTCTGAAAATGTTTCTGCATTCAAATGAACACAGCACCTTCAAATTTGAATTGCTCTGACCAAATCAACTCCAAATGGTCTGAAACTTTTACAGGGGTTTACTAATGTCCTAAAGAACATCCTGGCAAAATTTGGGGATTTTTGGATGGACCAAACTCCCTCTAAAATTCTTTTGCTCAGAAACTTTAAAGAATTTTCCAGAATTAATTAATGGGTTTCATACAAATTGGGTTGTATTCCTGGATATAGCTAGGCAAGATGAATCCAACCCAATTTGAATCACTAAATTTGGAGCTTCCTAGCCAAGGTTATGGATTTCTAAAGTTTGAGCTAATCCCTGAATTATTTTCCTACAGAAAAATCCCCTCCCGCGCTAAACCAGAGGCTGACAGCGGGGCCCGCCCATTTAAATTGAACTAACCGCGCGCGCTCGCGCGCGATTAACACAGGGGCTGACAGGTGGGGCCGCGCCCTTCGTCTACCTCCCGACGTCGCCGCCCCGAGCCGCCGGAGCTCCGGCGAGGTCAGCGTTCCCGGCGATCTAGCTCACCGGAGCCGACGAAACTCGCCGCCCCCACGTAATCTCGGGTGCTGAACCCGCTGGACACCATGTCGCCGCCGGCTAACCGCCATAGCTCGCCGGCGACGAGCCCTATGCCTCTGTGCTACCTCGGCAATGTGTTCCCGCCCTTCTGACCGTTTTCTTCGTGCGCTAATCGCGTCGCCACACTCAGGGAAACCTCGGGAAACTCGGCATGAGCTCTGTTGGCCCCTAAACGGCCGGCAACCCAGACCTCACCGGCGACCCCCTCCTCTGCCATACTGTCCTAGGGTGAACTTAGGGTTCCGGCGGTGATTTCCTTCCGGTTTTCGAACGAGAAGGGTCGCCAGAACCTCTAGATACTCTCTCACAGCTCCGTTCGGCCTCCCACCCACTATGCTTCCCAAATTTCTGCTAAACCTAATTGGGTCCCGAAAGGAGCTACTCGCGCTAAACTGAGAAATTCTCCGCGCACAGAGGTCGAACCTTGGAACGGTTTGCGCGGTGGTCTTGAGGACGAGCTAGCGCTTCACTTTCCTATGGAGGTCGAAGCCGGAAGATGATCACAGCTGGGGTGGCACACGATCGGAGCTCGGGCGACTAGGCTGCTGGTTACAGAACTTCGTGAGAATCAGTAACTCGCCGGCGGTCTCGGGCCTTTTATAGGCTCCTGAGGCCAGGGGAGAGCGCGACACCTGCTGTGCCACCTCCTCTGCCGAAGCAGGAGCTGGCCGGCCGAGGTGGTCGGTCGCCGCCGCTGGCTGCAGCTGGCGAGCGCGCTCGGTCGAGGAGTCGGCTGAAGAGACTTCGGTGCTAAGTCTACTGACCAGTGGGCCTCCCCTCTAACTCTTTTGTTTTTTTCCAATTTTCTGAATTCTGTTGTGCCAAAATATCCTCAGCTACTCACAATTTAATGTGAGACTTAGTCACCAAGCCTTTGTTTGAATTTGAATTCTCAAATTCAAACTTTGTTTGGTTAAATTTGCTTCATATTCAAACTGAAATTCAAATTCAGTTTTGAATTCTTGCAAATTTAGCTCTTGACAAGATGAGCTCCAATGGAGATGAAAGTTGGTGGGTTCACTCAGAAAAATGTGCTGAGTATAGATATGGAGCTAACTTTTGAATTTGGGTGATGAAAGTTGCTGCAATTTGAATTTACATTCAAATTGGCCTCTTTTTGAAATAACCCAAAAGTGCCTCAAAAATTGTTGAATTTGCATGAGCTTTGGACTGAACCTTCCCAAGACTTTTTAAATCCTAGGGGTGAGCTCAACCTCTCATGCTCATTTGTAGAAACCCTACATTATGAAAGTGAAGGCTTTCCCCTCTAATCATTCTTTTGATGGAGGTTACTTGCTCTTCACAACATTTCCTATGGTGTCCACAATAAAAACTGTGGTGTTGTGAGGTGAAGAAAAGTTTTTGCAAGTCCCTTTTCTTGGGCTTTTACAAGGGGGGGAAGCACCACTGAGCCTTTTGCTCGGCTGAGGGGACGTGAGCACAGGGATCAGCACGAGGGCACCGCCTCGGTGGTCAGCGCATGGGGGAAGGCAGCAGGAGGTGGCGCCGGTAAGCACCTCGGTGGCTCCCGTGAGCTGTTCGGGGAAATCTCCCACTGAGGCTAAGACTTAGGGTGCAAGGCTCCTCCTTTAGCTCTATGAAATGTGGGTCCCACTCCACATTTCCTCCCCAAATATCTTCTCAAGATGATCTTCTTAATTCCCACAATTCTGAGTTTTAAAATGTGGTTTAGAAATTTGAATTCTCCAAATTCAGTTTGAATTGGTATGACCAATTTGAATTTGGCTAGAATTTACAAATGTTTCTCTTACCCTTGTTTTTGAGCCCACCTTACAAATGAAAAGGTGGTGATAACCTTTTCCCTAAAAACTCAACTATATGGCTGCATGTTAATTCAAAGTTTTTGGGTCACCATATGTGTGAACTTTGAATTTCAAATCTGAATTTTAAACTTACATGCAAAGAGGTATTTAACTCCTTATTGGTTCAACACTTTTAAAGAAAAATGTGAGCCTCATGTTGGATGTTCATCCATGTATTACTTTGCATGAAGAAAAGTTTTAGCAAGTCCAATTTTTCATGTCATTGCCACACATATGAACTCAAACCATAGTTTTTATTCATACACATTTTTGGGACTTTTACAATAATGTGGCCTGGGAACGATATTTCCTTTAGCCAAAATTGACACTTGTTAAGCTTGGCATACAATTGATGCTCACGCATTTTCTGCAAGGTCAATTTCAAATGTTCTTCATGCTCCTCCTCACTTTTTGAATACACCATAATGTCGTCGATGAAAACCACGATGAACTTATCCAAGTACTCCATGAAGACCTTGTTCATAAGGTACATGAAGTATGCGGGTGCATTTGTTAACCAAAAAGACATGATGGTATATTCATACGAACCATACCGTGTTCGAAAGGCAGTCTTGGGTATATCGGAGGGCTTAATCCTTAGCTGGAAATATCCCGACCGAAGATCAATCTTGGAGAACACTCGGGCTCCTTTCATTTGGTCGAATCGGTCCTCTATACGGGGCAGAGGGTATTTGTTCTTGATCGTCACCTCGTTGAGAGACATATAGTCCACGCACATCCTTTGGGTCCCATCCTTCTTGTCCACGAAGAGCACATGAGCTCCCCATGGTGACGAGCTTGGACGTATAAAACCCTTCTCCAACTGCTCTTGAATTTGCTTCTTGAGTTCTACTAGTTCATTGACGGGCATCCTATAGGGTCGCTTTGCTATGGGTGCAGTTCCGGGTACCAAATCAATGGCAAACTCAATGTCCCGATCAGGGGGCATACCTGGAAGCTCCTCTGGAAATACGTCCGAGAATTCTCGAACCACTAGAATGCTGTCCAATGTTGCTCCTTCGACGTGGTTTAAGATTGCCTTTTCGGTTGTTTGCTGGGCTGACTCAAATTCGACGCGAATACCATGCTCATTTATCATTTGCACGCTTCTTTCAGCACATTGGATTACCCCATTGTGCTTGCTTAACCAATCCATCCCGAGTATTATGTCAAGCCCTTGGGAATCCAAGACAATTAGGTTGGCAAGGAAGTCTACCCCCCTTATTTTAAGGATTACTTTCGGACATACTATATTAGTCCTCATCTCTCCACCGGGAGAATTAACTAACATAGCATATTTTAAGTGTGATATGGGTAGATTATGCTTGGTAACATACTTGGATGATATGAAGGAATGTGATGCTCCAGAATCAAATAAGATGGTAGCTGGGTTGGAGTTGGCAAAGAACATACCAATTACGACGTCCTCAGCCTGTTGTGCTTCCTCAGCAGAGATATGGTTCACGTTGCCGCGAGCATAGTTATGTTGTCCATGATTTCCTTGATTGTCCCCTCCGTTTGGTCGCGGGTTCTGCTTGGGCACGTTGCCTTGCTGTCCAGGGCCTCTCCTCGGGCACTGGTTCGCGAAATGTCCTGTTTCCCGCATGCAAAGCATGCCCTGTTGCCTACGGTAGCAGGTACGTTGGGGCGGGGGTTTTGAACAGGAGCTCCCATGTTGGGTCGGGGCACAAGAGGCATGAGGTGCTGGTGCAACGGGTCCTTGCTGTGGTGGCTGACTAGGGCGGTATGCAGGGGCGGTTGATCCATACTGTGGTGCAGCTGGGGGCATGTACCGAGGTTGTACGTTGCTCCCTTGGGGCTGGTATGGCATCTTCCTCTTGCACTATCGCTCGATCTCTCAGATCTTGCTTTCAACCACTATAGCCTTGTCAACCAGCTTCTGAAAGCTTGCGTAGTCATTGTTGAGGAGCTGAACCTGAATCTCATTGTTCAACCCTCTCATGAACAGGTATTGCTTCCTCTGGTCTGAGTTGACATCTTCGGGGGTATACCGGGACAGTTGTGTGAACTTGTTGAGATACTCATTCACGCTTCTCTATCCCTGGCGGAGACCTTCAAACTCCTATCTCTTGAGCATCATTACACCAGCAGGGATGTAATGAGAGCGAAAACTCTCCTTGAACTCAGTCCATGTGATCCTCTCCGGGTCGACATGAGCGTTGCATAGGGCATAGTCCAAGCTCCCATGAGTTGGTGCGACGCAAAGAGAACCTTTTCTCGGTCATTGCACTGCACTATGGCAAGCTTCTTCTCCATGGATTTCAACCAATCGTCGGCCTCCATGGGATCGTTAGCTTGAGCAAAGGTGGGTGGTCAAGTCCCCATGAACTCTTCCAACCTGTTATGAGCCGGCGGTGGTGGTGGCGGTGGTGCCGAAACGGGGTTGTTGTTGGCCTGCAACTGACCCAAAGTTTGGATCATGGTTTGCATAAGTTGATTCTGCATGGCCATCAACCGTTCCAGGTTGTTCTCACCAGCTCCGGGGTTAACAGGAACTTCATCGTGGCCATCCTCTTGGTTGTCATGGACGTTCCTTCGGCCGGTGTTTCCTCTCACCATCTGTGAGAGAGATCGAAATAGAATAGATGGTTAGAAGGTTAGGTAGATTCCCTCAACTATATGCATTAAGGTGGGTTGGACTATATATATATTAGCCCATATGAGGATGTGAATAAGTGCCGAAGCATCTCACACCTCTTTCTACTTATGTGTGGATATGGACAACGTTTTGAGACGTCCCATGACTCACACTAAACACACAATTCACAAACAATCATCACAAGGGCTCACACAACTCCTATTCAAGGCTTGTTTAATGGGGGTCCTATATGGCTTAGGGTGTTGCCAATCTGTGATCCAACTATGGCTTCTCCCAGGCTTGTATCTCCTGTCAAAGTAGTTTCAAGGCCAATCTATGCATCCTAGGCTTGCATCCTATGGTCAGCGTGGCTTGGCTACCAATCTGTGATCTATCTAGGTTGTGTGATCTATCCGTGGCAGGTTGACAAATATGTGTTTGGTACCAATCTGTAAACTTATCTAAGCATGTAATCTACTGTCAACCCGTGGCTCTAATGCCAATCTGTGATTGTATCTAGGTGTGTAATCTACCCTCAACCGTGGCTCTGATATCAATCTGTGACGCCCTCAATTCTGTGGAAAACCACGGAACCGAGAACTGATGCATATGTGTGCCCAGGATGTTCATCACACATACACATATGTTCCACAAACTGAATTCAGAATATATATAACCACGAATAACAGAGTTTATTACAATGTTTCATGAGTCTTGGACTCATGGTCACAGCGGAAGTCTTATTTCTATGCAGCGGAAGTCTTCATTCTAATGCGGAAGCAATTCTAGGCAGCAGTGGCTCCATCTCTACTCCATCCCCACAGGCAAGGTTGAGAACAGATTTACACGCCTAATGCTCCACTTGATCTTCATAATAATCTTCTCCTGTTGCTGATGATGAAATAATAATGCAAGTTTGAGTACAATGATGTACTCAGCAAGTGCGGGAAAATATGATATGTAGCTCATAACAAGGTAGGTATAAAAAGGCTCATTGCAGAAAGCAAAGTTATTTATCAAAACCATGATAAAACAGCAACTCATCTTTAAGTGAATGTAATCCCAACATGTATTAAAATACCAATCATACCTCCATTATGTTCATTACCTTCCATGTCACAACCAGTCATCAATCAATCTCATTCTTGCTCATGAATACCTCCTCGTATTCGCTACCATCTCACGAATACCATCTCGTAATTTGTGACACCCTCATTTTTGGTTTCTGCATATATTCATGTTTCATGAAGAGAAAACATTTTAAAAGAATTAGGAATAGAGAAAAATATCAAAAAGATAGCCAATAAGAGCCGAATCCAGTTCACCGAGAGCGCCGAAGACAACTTCCGCGGTCCGCTGGCCACGTGGCGTGTTTGGAGCTCATCCCTGCGAAGTGGGGAGAGGTCCGCCGCTAAAATGGCTACGTGGCAGGCTCGGGGCTCATCTCCGCAAAGGGGGAGAGGCCCGACCCTGTGGGACACGTGTTGCCCCCGGAGCTAGCCTCTGCGGAAGAAGCAAAGGCAGTTCCGCAGGACACATGTCACCTTCGGGGCTAGTCACCACGGAAATCAGAGGACCAGTAGCGCGGGATACTTGTCGATCTCAGAGCTCACCTCCGAGAGGTCCGGTCCTATTGGACACGTGTCGTCACCGGAGCTTATCTCCGGGAGGTCTGTCACTGTTGGACACATGTTTACTTCGGAGCTCGTCTCTGAAAAGAAAGGAAGTCCGGCGCTACTTGACGCGTGGCATTCACGGAGCTTACCTCTGGAGAGAGGGAAGGTCCGGCACTGACACATGGCGTGCGCACCTCCGAATAGAGAGGAGGTCCCGACCGCCAAGATACGTGGCGCACGCGGAGCTCACCTCTGAAGGAGAAGGGAGGTCTTGCTCGCTTGACACGCGACACAACTGGAGCTCGTCTCTACGGAAAGGAGGAGACCAGGCCCCGGTGGACACGTGGAGCTTCCGGAGCCCATCACCGAGGAGGTAACGAGTTCTGGAACGGTTTTAGGTTCTGTACGCGTAGAAATACCAGTACAGAGGAGAAACCGACCTGAATTCCACAATGATACCGCACCAAATCGACTAAAGATAGGTTGTTAAGGTGCAATCTGAATAGGACTCTTATTCGAAGTCCAATCAGATTAGGACTCTTCTTCTCCCGATTATAAATAGAACCCAGAACCCATGGCCGAAACTACGAACTTCTTTTTCAACTCCTAAGCCGACGACTTAGAGCCCTAGCCCAACTCGCCGAGTAAGCCATCACAGGAGTTCAGCAAGGAAGATCACCGGAAGAAAGCCCCAACGATCTGTCTGATCAGAGAAGGACCCCGAGACCGAGAAGAACGTAAGGTAGGGCTCCAATACCATCTTACGACATCGTTGTGTTTTCCTTACATTTGTTCTTCGATTCCTTTCGAACAGAAGCTTTCTCGTGGACAGATCACTTGTTGATCGGGTTGATCTAAACACAAGGTCATCACCACGTCCACATTTGAATCTGAACACCTCTGTTCATCATAAAATCCATGCAAGCCATGCAAGAACACGTACAAACCGACCTAATAAAACTAAACTGCATTATAGGATAGCATGCATATGCATCATCACATCTAGTTAAAGTTTGTGCATGATATTGATTGCTATGAATCTTGTATGTGTGTGATCCTGTATAGAAGGACAATCTCAGGGAGCTATCTACGACGAGTTGCAACAACAAGGTTTCGAGATCCAAGAGCAACCAGAACCGCAAGAACAAGGCAAGTGCTCCTTGACCATATTGATCCTATATTTTGGGAAAACTATTTTGTTTTGTGAAAAGGTGTGAGTGCTGAGTCAGACATGATGGAAAACCCTTTTATAGGAGTTTACTAGCTTTGGTTAAACACCCTTGTCGCCAGGGATGTTATTGAGTCAGGTATGGTTTTTTACTTTTATGCTTTGCTGAGTCCAGGGGATTGGGAAGCGAAATAGATGTGTCTAGCTAACTGCACTCGTAACGATAATGAGAAACTGATGTTGTTAATGAACATGGACCGGAGGGAGATCTCGGCAAGACTGGGTTTGTGAATGAGGTAGCATGAGATGGTGGTTTACTTGCCGTAGATCTAAGGACCGGTTCATGCGAGCACATGCCAGGATAACAGTGCCACCACAAGGCCAAGTATGGGTGCAGCTTAGCTGAGTAATTAGGTAAGTTGCTAGATTGTTATGGACTGTGGAAGGCGCGGGGAATGAGAGTCGAGTGAGGACTGCCCTGGGAACTGCATGGCACAAGAGGGGGCCCGTGGGTGGGAAAATTGGAGATTCTAGCCTGCCGGTGAAACCTTAGTGAGTTCATACATCTAGTAGACCCTTTGTAAAGGCTATTTTGTGATCTCTTGGCCATACACCGATGGTTGTGTACTGGTATAATGGAGGTTCTGCAATCGCCGACGGGTGACGAAATCACAAACTTGTGGGTAAAGAGGTGCAAACTCTGCAGAGTCTAAAACTATCATGATAGCCGAGCTTACGATCACGAGCGCCTGGCCAACTTCCATGATTAGTTGGGATGGTTATTGGATATGGTTATTGGATATGGTTATTGGACGAAATCACAAACCAATAACTATATCCAATAACCATCCCAACTAATCATGAAAGTTGGCCAGGCGCTCGTGATAGTATACTCGGCTATCATGATAGTTTTAGACTTTGCAGAGTTTGCACCTCTTTACCCACAAGTTTGTGATTTCGTCACCCGTCGGCGACTGCAGAACCTCCATTATACCAGTACACAACCGTCGGTGTATGGCCAAGAGATCACAAAATAGCCTTTACAAAGGGGCTACTAGATGTATGGACTCACTAAGGTTTCACCGGCAGGCTAGAATCTCCAATTCTCCCACCCACGGGCCCCTCTTGTGCCATGCAGTTCCCATGGCAGTCCTCACTCGACTCCCATTCCCCGCGCCTTCCACAGTCCATAACAATCTAGCAACTTACGTAATTAGTCAGCTAAGCCGCACCCATACTTGGCCTTGTGGTGGCACTGTTATCCTGGCATGTGCTCGCATGAACCGGTCCTTAGATGTACGGCAAGTAAACCACCATCTCATGCTACCTCATTCACAAACCCAGTCTTTCCTAGATCTCCCTCCGATCCATGTTCATTAACAACATCAGTTTCTCATTATCGTTACGAGTGCAGTTAGCTAGACACATCTATCTCGCTTCCCAATCCCATGGACTCAGCGAAGCATAAAGCAAAAACCATACCCGACTCATAAACTTCCCTGGCAACAAGGGTGGTTTAACCAAAACTAGTAAACTCCTATAAAATGGTTTCCCATCATGTTTGACTCAGCACACACACCCTTTTCGCAAAACAAAATAGTTTCCCAAAACATAGGATCAATATGGTCAAGGGGCACTTGCCTTGTTCTTGCGGTTCCGGTTGCTCTTAGATCTCGAAACCTTGTTGTTGCAGCTCGTCGTAGACAGCTCCCCGAGCTTGTCCTGCTATACAGGATCACGCACATACAAGATCCACAGCAATCAATATCATGCACAAACTTTAACTAGATGCGATGATCTATATGCATGCTATCCTATAATCAGTTTTATTAAATCGGTTTGTACGTGTACTTGCATAGTTTGCATGGATTTCACTATGAACAGAGGTGTTCAGATCAAATGTGGACGTGGCGATAACCTTGTCTTTTAGATCAACCCGATCAACAAGTGATCTGTCCACGAGAAAGCTTCTGTTTGAAAGGAATCGAAGAACAGATGCAAGGAAAACACGATGATGTCGTAAGGTGATATTGGAGACCTACCTTATGTTCTCCTTGGTCTCAGGGTCCTTCTCTGATTAGACAGATCTTTGGGCTCTCTTCTAGCGATCTTTCTCGACCGAACTCCAGTGATGGGCTTACTCGGCGAGTTGGGGCTAGGGCTTTAAGTCGTCAGCTCAGGAGTTGGAAAAGAAGTTCATGGTTTCGGTCAGAGGATTTGGGTTCTATTTATAATCGGGAGAAGAAGAGTCCTAATCTGATTGTATTTTGAATAAGAGTCCCATTCAGATTATCGTTGAATCTTAACAACTTATCTTGAGTTGATTTGGTGCGGTAACATTGTGGAATTCAGGTCGATTTCTTCTCCGTATCGATATTTCTACGCGTACAGAATCCAAAAACCCGCTCTTGAACTCGTTACCTCCGCGGTGATGAGCTCCGGAAGCTCCACGTGTCCACCGGGACCTGGTCTCTCCCTTTTCTGCAGAGACGAGCTCCGGTTGTGCCGCGTGTCAAGCGAGCGAGATCTCCCTCTCCTTCGGATGTGAGCTCCGCGTACGCCACGTATCCTGGTGGTCGGGACCTCCTCTCTATTCGGAGGTGGCTCCGCGCACGCCACGTGTCAGTGCCAGACCTTCCCTCTCTCCGGAGGTGGCTCCGGGTGTGTCACGTATCCATTCTGGACCTCCCTCTCTTCGGAGGTGAACTCCGTGAATGCCACGCGTCAAGTAGCGTCGGACTTTCCTTTTTCCTCAGAGACGAGCTTCGAGGTAGACACGTGTCCAACAGTGACGTACCTCCCGGAGATAAGCTCCGGTGGTGACACGTGTCCAATAGAACCAGACCTCTCGGAGGTGAGCTCCGAGGTCGACACATACCCCGCGCAACTGGTCCTCTAATTTCCGCGGTGACTAGCTCCAAAGGTGACATGTGTCCTGCGGAACTGCATTCGCTTCGCCGCAGAGGCTCTCTCCAGGGGCAACACGTGTCCCACAGGGTCGGACCTCTCCCCCTTTGCGGAGATGAGCCCCGAGCCTGCCACGTAGTCAGTTTAGCGGCGGACCTCCCCCTACTTCGCAGGGATGAGCTCCGAACACCCCACGTGGCCAGCGGGCCGCGGAAGTTGTCTTCGGCGCTCTCTGTGAACTGGATTCTTGTTGCTTTTGACTATCCTTTTAATTCTTTTTCCGTTCCCACTTCCTTTAAAATGTTTTCTCTTCATGAAACATGAGTACATGCAGAAACCAAAAATAAGGGTATCACAAACAATCCTCAAATTTTGGCTAATAAACTTACTGTTTTATCTCAGCCTTTGCGTGTTACTTCTGCTGGACGTCGTGTAACTCAGTACTGGATTCCTAAATGCCTTTTGACTTACCCCAGTATTGAGTCATCGATGTATTGTACTTCTATGTAGGTTACATGCTTGAGGAAGGAGAACATTTGGATTGTGGATTCAGGATGCTCACGCCACATGACCGGTGACAAAGAATGGTTCTCCTTCCTCTCTTTTGTGTCACATGTAGAAAATGTTACTTTTGCCGATAATTCTTCAACTCATATAATTGCTAAGGGTTCGGTTAGAGTAAATAATCACTACACTTTAAAAGATGTGGCACTTGTTAAAATTTTGAAATACAACTTGCTTTCTGTTTCACAATTGCTAGATGAAAATCTGGAAATTATTTTCACTAAAAATTGTTGCAAGATTGTAGATTCAAATAGTGAGCTCATTTTTAATATGTCTCGGTTTGGAAGAGTTTTTAAAGCTGATTTTGATATGTCATCCTCTAAGTATATATGTCTAGATGCTAATGATTCAAAAGACTTATATTTTTGGCATCGTAGACTTGGTCACGTAGACTTTGATCATCTCACACGTGTTAGTGCTCTTGATCGAATACGTGGGATGCATAAGCTGAAAGGGGACAAAGAAATTGTATGCTCTTCTTGTAGACATGCTAAGATGGTTGCAGGTTCACATGCTCCTCTCACAATGACCATGACAACTGAACCGGGTCAACTTTTGCACCTTGACACCGTAGGACCTTCACGTGTTCAATCCTTCGGAGCTAAATGGTATGTTCTTGTGATTGTTGATGACTATTCTAGATACTCTCAGGTTTATTTTATGGCATCTAAGAATGAAACTTTTAGTCACTTTAGAACCTTATTTCTTAGATTATCAATTGAACACCCAGGATCTTTAAAAGCAATTAGAAGTGATAACAGAACCGAATTTAAAAATTGATCGTTTGATCAATTTTGTGCTAAAAATAGAATAGATCATCAATTTTCTTCACTATATGTACCTCAACAAAACAGTGTTGTAGAGAGAAAGAACAGAACCTTAGTTGAGATGGCTAGGACTATGCTTGATGAATATCAAACTCCTAGAAAATTTTGGGCTGATGCAATTGCAACTGCTTGTTATGTCTAAAATCATATTTTCTTGCATGCTAAGCTAGGTAAAACACCATATGAACTTCGGTTTCGACGTAGGCCTAGTGCCACACACTTTCGGGTCTTTGGTTGCAAATGCTTTGTTAAGAAATATGGTAATCTCGATAAATTTGAACCTAGATCCGTTGATGACATGTTTCTTGGTTACCCATCTCATACTAGAGGCTACCGTGTGCTTTTACATGACACTATCAAAATTGTGGAGACTTGTGAGGTTTCTTTTGATGAAGCTAGCCCAGTTACTAGCTCTAATATTGCAGGACCAAACCCATATCCGCAGGGGGAGAGTACTTTCATTGAAGAATATGAAGAAGTGATGCTGCTGCCCAAAAATTCAGGAGCTAATTACATTGTTCTAGCTCTTGATTTTGATTCACAACCAGCACCGACGACCACCATTGCTGGTCCAGATCGTCCTCAAGTCACAAGTTATTCAATTTGTGATGAACATGAAGAAGATGGAGCTTGTGAATTGTATACTCCCCTCCGGGTCCTCAAAATTCATCCTCCACAACAAGTGATTGGAAGCTGGTACGAACGAGTCACACGGTCCAGGTTTTGTGATCCAAACTCTCACACTCATTCTGCATTTGATGCTTCTTTGGAACCCAAAGATATATCACACACACTCACTAATGAATCTTGGATTATTGCCATGCAAGAAGAGTTAGAAAATTTTGAAAGAAATAATGTTTGAAAATTTGTACCTCCACCTCAAGGTCACACTCTAATCGGAACTAAATGGGTGTTTAAAAATAAACAAAGTGAGGATGGGGTTGTGGTTAGGAATAAGGCTAGGTTGGTTGCTCAAGGTTTCACATAAGTTGAAGGACTCGATTTTGATGAAACTTTTGCTCCTGTTGCTAGATTAGAAGCCATAAGAATTTTTTTAGCATTTGCTGCATCTAAAGGTTTCAAGTTATATCAAATGGATGTTAAAAGTGCTTTTCTTAATGGCTACATAGATGAGGAGGTTTATGTCAAGCAACCACCGGGTTTTCAAAATCCAAATTTTCCTAATCATGTTTACAAACGGTCCAAAGCCTTATATGGTCTTAAACAAGCCCCTAGAGCATGGTGATGTGGACATCACTCCTGCAGATATACACAACACTCACATGATAGACATGTAAGGTCCAATTACTAGAGCTCGAGCATGAAAATTGAATTTAGAGGTGAGCTCATTCCTGAACAATTCTTTATATGTGAATTTCGAGAGTATGTTGCTACCTAATGGATTAATTATGATTAGGAACCATGGAGAGGACATGGAGATACATGGAGAGGGGTTTGGAGGCGTGGAGGACCAGAAAATTCGCCAACAAGAAGTTAGAGACCGAGCCCAACTCAAACTCGAGCACAACTCGGGCCCAGGAGCAGTCCACCTTAAAATGGATGCACAGGAGGCATACAGACTCTGTTTTTGACGTTATACATATGCACGGAAATCTGAGAGGATAAACTTTCCAATGGAACTGGCCCCATGTCAAAATTCCCTTGGAGTCAATGGGAAACTTCTAAACAATATAAAGTTTAGAGTCTGTCAGGGTGTTGCATCACCTAGTTGGGCCATTGGGCCTTGTATCGAGTCCATGTCCATTATGTACGTGTCTTAGGGTTAGGTCACGACCCCAGCACCCCCCTGGTCGTCCTCCACCTCCTTTATACCCCCTAGCCGCCGTCACAAACAGCTGGGTTTTGCTTAGTTACAATCTGTCATTGAACAGTGTTGCCGATCATCGGTTGTGAGACCCCAAATTCGTGATTAATTCAGTTTTGATTGCAACTTCTCTGTTCTTGCTTGTGTTTTTCATTGCGCTTGCAGGGATAAGCCTTCGTGGCGAGGTCATTCGTGTGACACGGGTGATAACCAACGGAGCAGTGGTGTAGTGATTGTGGGGTTTCGTTTGTTCAGAGCCTTGGATCATCAACGTCGAGATCTCCACCCAATCAAGTTTACCCTACCTCTCGGAAGATCGGGACTCATCCTCCTATCAATTGGTATCAGATTTCCAGGTTCACCGTGAGGTATACTTGTGTGCCCTTTAGATTTATTTTGTTTCAGTCCTATCGTCCACAAAAAGCCACAAAAAAAATTTAGTTTCCCTGACCTACAACCCCCGCTCAACCTTTTGCACAATTTAGTTTCGGAGTCCGTAGTTCTGAGTTCGTGTACTAGGTTGAGTCTGGTTGCTGGTTTAGATTTTTTTGGTTCAGTTTTGTTTCTTCCATCCGCTGCCGTCTATAAAAAACCAATCTACAAAAAAATTCCATCCACCGATTCGTTTCTGTTGCAGTTTCCACCACCACCAAAACCTGATTCGGGGTATCCTCCTTAAAACGGGCATAACTTTTCGCTCGTAACTCCGATTGAGGCGCATTTTTTTCCCAGAAAGGTCTCAAAAAAGTCCACATACGACGTTTTCAAAAAAAATTAAAAAAATTAAGAAGGCCCTCGTTTTGAACTCCGAAGTTCCAGCACCAGTTTTTCCAATCGCTCCTGAATTTGTGCCGATCTCATCTTTCATCGGTTTGAGCTAATACTTGGTGCTGTTTCTATTCTTGTGCCCCTGGTTGAGAAAAAATATCAAAAAAAAGAGATTTTTTTTTATTTCTACTAGTGCTTCAAGACAAAAACAGGAGGCTAAGGGGTGTGCTATTTCTGTGCAAGTGCTGGATACTTGCTGATATTATCCTTGTTGTTCATCATCATTCATCCTTGTCCTTGCTTGTTGCCACAACTGTTCTAATACATTCTTAGGCCAGCAACTAGGTGAAATTCTTTGGACACTTATTCAGCATTGCTATCTGTTACTAACTTGTGTGCCACATACATATACTGCATTTGAGCCTTCCAAGCTCCACCTTCTCTCGAGCAGAACAGGTAACCTTTCCAATCACACCCACTCTCTGCTTGCTTCACACCGGTCACTGTTGGCCACCTGCAGTGCTGGTAAGAAACTTGTAAGAGCAGGGTAAGACGCATCTTACTGATCGATTTTCCACCCACTTCGGAGAGCGTAGTAATAGGGTTCTTCACGATCTTTTTGTCTTCGTATCTGTTTTGTACTAACAATGACAGGAAAGAATCCTATGGATAAGACCTCTGGTTCTACACCTCCGGATGATGATGAGTGCGTGTCCCATATAGAACTAAAGGACATGATGCGGGCAATGACCAAAGCTTTCAACAATTACCAGACCACTACAACAGCCACCTTTCAGAGACTCCATACAAGTGTTGCTGGTCTGACCACACGGTTGGATGAGATGGAGACTCGTCTTCCCCAACAAGCTACACCCTCTGTCATCCTTGATGGTGATGCACATGCTCACTACGACACAGAGGATGACTTCAATAACGATGAGGTTGATGCACAGCAGCGCCGTCGCCCTCGACGAAATCGTCAAGGTATGGGAGGTAGACCTCGTCCTCATGCTCCTGAACAAGATAATGATCCTTATGCTAAGATTAAGTTTTCTATTCCAACATTTTATGGATCTTATGATGCTGAGACTTACTTGGATTGGGAGATGACGGTAGAACAAAAATTTAGCTCTCATCTTGTTCCTGAGCGACATAGAGTTAGACAAGCCACTAGTGAGTTTAAAGATTTTGCTATAATTTGGTGGAATGAACTTGTCAATACACATAATGCACCACTACATGGGCTGCGTTAAAAGAAGAGATGTGCGCTAGGTTTGTTCCTCCTTCATATAGACGTGATCTTCTTAAGAAATTGCAACGCTTTGATCAGGGTGACATGACTGTCCAAGAGTACTACCAAGAGTTGCAGAAAGGTATGCCTCGTTGTGTGGTAGTTGAGGATCAGGAAGACCAAATTGTTAGGTTTTATGGGGGCTTGCGACGTGAGATCCAGGACATAGTTGACTACAAGGAATATCATTCTATTCAACGTTTATTTCAACTTGCTATGTTAGCAGAAAAAGAAGTGCAGGGTCGCCAACAGCAGCGGCGGAACAACACCTTCACGCCACGACAATTTCCTGTGCCATCCAAAGCAGCGCCCTCCTCGAGCGTACATGCTTCTACACCACCCTCCACGGGTGTTGTATGCAGCAGCATTGCACCTTCTACATCACGGGGACAAGATAACAGCAAGTCCCAGATGCCTCCAGATGTTGCAGCAAAGGCGGCTGCACCCAACACTTCGACAAGTCGCAGCTCCGACATCAAGTTCCATCGCTGCTAGGGACTTGGCCATATGCAACGAGATTGCCCCAGCAAACGGGCGATCATTGCCACTGCTGATGGTGGGTATGTTAGTGTTTCTGATATTGAGGATGAAAATATTATTGCAACTAACATTTCAGGTTCGGATGATGGTGCTGAGGAGGTTCTTGGTACATCTGCAACAAACAACTATAGGACTTTGATTGTGCAGTGAGCTTTGAGTGCCACGGTTCGAGAGGACGATAACAGCCAACGTCACAACCTTTTCAGCATGTTTCTGGTCATCAAGGACTGCCGTGTACATACCATCATTGATGGTGGTAGCTGCAACAATTTGGTGAATGTTGAGGTGGTCAAGAAGCTTGGCTTGACCACACGGGAGCATCCCCACCCTTATCACATTCAATGGTTTAACAACAATGGTAAGGTTAAGGTAACACAAACAGCAAGGATACATTTTTCCATTGGTTCTTATCATGGTTTTGCTGATTTTGATGTGGTACCTATGGATGCTTGTTCTCTTTTGTTGGGACGTCCTTGGGAGTTTGATATTGATGCTATTCATCATGGTCGATCTAATAAGTACACTCTCATGCATAAGGGCAAGAAAATTGTGTTGCTTCCTATGAGTCCCACTGAAATTGTACAATTTGAGCAGGAGAAAAAGAATAATGCTAAGCAAAGGGGTGTTTTCAATTCTGAAATTCAGCAACCTATTAAGTTGAAAAATCCTATTTTGCTTGCAACTAAATCTGATCTTGATGATTTATATGCCTCTAATGGAACTTGCTATGCTTTAGTGTGCAAACATGCTTTATATTCCATTGAGGATACATCCATTGTCTTGCCACCTGCTGTTGCTAACCTTTTGCAGGAATATATGGATGTTTTTCCATCAGAGATACCCCCTGGATTACCACCTGTGCGAGGCATTGAGCACAAGATTGATTTGGTTCCAGGGGCGAGCTTGCCAAACCGTGCTGCCTACAGGACCAACCCCGACGAGACTATGGAAATTCAGAGACAAGTCCAAGATCTTCTGGACCGCGGGTACATTCGTGAGAGTCTTAGTCCTTGTTCTGTTCCTGTTCTTTTGGTTCCAAAAAAAGATGGCACTTTGCGCATGTGTGTTGATTGTAGAGCCATCAATAACATTACCATTCGTTATCGCTATCCTATTCCTAGATTGGATGACATGCTTGATGAGTTGAGTGGTTCTGTTATTTTCTCCAAGATTGATTTGCTTAGTGGGTATCATCAGATTCGTATGGCTTTAGGTGATGAATGGAAAACTGCTTTTAAAACTAAATTCGGACTTTATGAATGGTTAGTCATGCCATTTGGTTTAACTAATGCGCTCAGCACTTTAATGAGGTTGATGAATGAGGTTTTACGTGCTTTCATTGGTAAATTTGTGGTGGTTTACTTTGATGATATCTGTCACACCCGGTTCCTCCGAAGAACAACCGAGTGAATATCACATGTATGCCAGGATCATTTTCTCATACATGTGATGACAAATAGTCAAGCATCATTTATTACAAGCCAGGTGTCGAATATAAAAAGGTCTTACATAGTATATGTCTCGATGGACAATAATGAGTTCATAACAAGAAAATAAAATAGCAGCGGAATATTATTCTCGAGGGCTCCGTCACAGGCGTTGCCCTTGGGTCTCCATGAACCTAGAAACCTTCTCCGGGTCCAAAGTCTTGGTCATTATACACCACCTCATTATCTTGACCTGAGCAGCAATATAAACCAACAAAATATGCAAGGTTGAGTACCGATGGTACTCAGCAAGTGTGGGAAAGTTATGTCATGCATGGCTAGAACAAAGGGGAGGTTGAACTCATGGTTAAAGCACTATGCAATTAATACCTACCACCTTAGCTTATCAAGCACCTACATTACTACACAGGTGAAATGGTCCCAATCTCCCATCCCATCATCATAATCAAATAACCATAACATCATTTCCAATGTTAAGCTCCCCGCTTAACATTCACAACTTCCAAAACCATCACTCCTCTAATCATGAATAAGTCCAAGCCACTCTTGACCGTGAGCACGGTTGTCATGACAGTTTTGACTCTGCAGAGTTTGCACCATTGTACCCACATGTAGTGATTTCATCCCCCGTTGCCGGGTGGACTAAAAGAACCTCCATTATGCCAGTGGCTACGAACCACATTTACACTTCCCAGGTGTGTAGCCAGGAGATCACTACGAAGCCTTTACAAAGGGATTCCCGACGAGCGTGGGCCCCCTGAGGTTTCACCCCTAACAGCATACAAGAGGCTCCAACCCCGCTGCAGTGGCCCCCTCTTGAGCCTTGCGGTTCATATGGTAGTCCAGCTAACACCTATTCCCCGCACCATCCAACACACCCATACTACGCCGGGGATACACCTAATTAATTGGCCAAGCTGCCCCATCTCAGCATGTGGTTGGCATGGTAAAGCCAGGTTACATGCTCCATGAACCGGTCCTTAGGATCCAGGCAAGTACTAAACACAAACCCAAGTCTCGTGCACCCAGCACACAACCAAAACATCCAACTTGCCTTGATCCCTACCTCTACATAACTCACAATATCTCATTCAAGAGTATGGTAAAATAAACTGATGATCTCATATCCCAAATATCCCATTCTAAGCATGGCTAAGCATATGCATAATAATAAATGACATGATAAAATAAATCACAACCCAAGCTACAAGGAAAAAAAAAAGGTGATGCAATTCTAGGGAAACTTCCTAGCATGGGTTTCATATTTAACTTGACAATGCAAATAATTCTATCTACACATCCTAGCATAGGATCAAAGTGGTCAAGGACACTTGCCTCCTTCCTGCTGCTCTTGAAATGGGTAGTCCTGATATTGGAAAGGAATAACATGCTCTTGAGCAGGTTCTACATCATACCATCACACATAGCAAAAGAAAAACAACAATCCATAAGACATAGTTCAGACTTCCACTTCATACACACCACACATTCACATGTAACAAAGCCATTCACAACTTCTATGTGTTGTGTTTACTCCATGTGTGTTGACCTTTGGCTTACATGCACTTCTAATCATGTGTATATGATTCCTACTTTTGTATTCACATTTATGCTTGCATACTTTATATATGAGTTTCCAATTTAAATAATTTTCCTTATATTTAATACTACACCTTTTAGCTACCAAGTATGCATGAAAGGTATTTTCCTACTCCATATGTGTCTTCAGAATTTCTACCAACCCTAAACTGAATTCTTTGGATTTTAGAAACTTCATTTATCATTTACTAGTTGCTATATTTTCAGATTTATTTCCTATGCCTAAATGTGAACTTTATTATGAAAATAACAAGACACATCATCTAAACAGAATAGGTTCTGATCTAAAATATTTACTAATATATTTTTGACCTTTTCCACTGATGTAAACTATTTTACATTTATTTTCCCTATTTTCAGAACTATTCTTTACTTAAAAATGTGTCCCTATAACTAATAAATGTGAATAATAAATTAAACAGATTCATTTCAGCCCAAAATCTATTTTTATCTCACTCCAAAGTTTTCTAAGTACTGAGAAAGTTTTTAATTTAATTTTGACAATATGTTAGTCCCACTTTTAAATTTTAAATACTAGCCACATATTCAGTTTCCTAAATTAAATATCAAACAGGGTTAAAAAAAGTAAACTCACCCCACTAGAGGGTCTATAATATTATTTTAACAATTTTCAGGGGTCTAGCTACTCATAACAGAGGAGTTTTTCCTAATTTTTATTAAGTCCAGGGGCTAAAACTGATTTTTAAATGAATTTACATGATTTTCTGAAGTTCCAGGGGCTAGATCAGAAGTTTCCGGGGCTAGCTCTTATTTCCCGAGAACCCCAGGGGGTAGCACGTAAGATTTCCAGTCTTTATAACGCGGGGCTGACGTGGACCGTCCGATTTAAAACAGACGGCTGAGATTATAACGTCGAACCGGTACGCGGGGATTTAAAGTCTACCGTGCGATTTAAAATAGACGGCGCACAAGCGGCCATGTCGCTCTGATCGAGCGCGGGCGGCGGGAGGCGGCGATCTCGCTGGAGAATTTCGGATCTTCGGGAATTCTTCCTAAAACTGTGATTTTATGGCATAGATCGGTGGAGGGGATCTCACCTCGGGGGTTTTCTTGAGCTCGGAGGTCCTGGAAGGCGCTCGGCGACGAGGTCCGAGGTGAATTCACGGCGAGGCTCGTCGGCGCTGTATTTAAACCGCAAGTCACCGAGTTTTCTGCACCTGAAGGTTCCCCGGAGGCGGTGGATCAAGACCAGCGAGTTAGATCGGAATTTCCGAGCGTAGATCGGCCAGAATTCGCCGGAGAAACTCGGGTTCTCACCGGAGAGAAAATCGGCGGATCGCGTGAGAAAAACGGGACAAGGCCGGGGTTTTTATAGACGGGGGAGGGCGGCGGGTTGGTTTAGATCGAGCTGGAGTCTTCGGGGTCCGGAAATCGGCTGGGATACGCGAGAATTCCCGATCGGTTTTGATTCGGGTGAGAGAGTCCCGGCCGATCGCAGCGTGGGCGCGAGGAAGAAGAAAGCTAGCGGGCCCCGCCTGTCAGTGGGAGGAAGGGGCACGCGCGGCCGCGGGCTGGCGCGGAGCAGGGTGGGCCGGCTGGTGGGTTTCGGCCCACTGGCTGGTTTTTTTTCTGTTTTCCTTTTTCTTTTTCTATTTATTTTCTGTTTTGAGTTTATTGAATTCCAGTTTGAATTTAAATTGTTGCAAAACATGCAACACGTCCAAAAATTTTTAAATTCTCCTCTTAACAAGATTTTGGGGTGTTACAGCTCTACCCCCCTTAAAAGAAATCTCGTCCTCGAGATTAGTGGTTCTAAGAAAACAATTCCGGAAATTGTGCCTTGAGCTCATCTTCCCGTTCCCAGGTGGCTTCCTCTTCTGAGTGATGCTTCCATTGCACCTTGCACATCCGGATTCTTTTATTTCTGGTGAGGCGTTCCATTGTCTCCAAAATCTTGTATGGTTACTCGGCATAAGACAAATCCTCAGCTACGTCCACTTCATTCATGGGTAACACCTCTTCAGGCGTTCTCAGGCATTTCTTGAGTTGTGACACATGGAATACATCGTGCACATCCGATAGACGAGCCGGTAACTCCAATTGATACGCCACTTCGCCTTTCCTTTCCAGAATTTGAAAGGGTCCGATGTATCGAGGTGACAACTTTCCTTTCACCTTGAACCGACGAAGTCCTCTGATAGGGGACACCTTGAGATAGACATAGTCTCCCACGTTGAAAACGAGCTCTCTTCTTCGTACATCGGCATAGCTCTTTTGGTGTGTCTGTGCTATCCTCAAATTGTTGCGAATTTCCCTCACCTTCGCCTCGGCTTCTTGTAGTACTTCTGGACCAAACACTTTACTTTCCCCCGTTTGGTTCCAAAATAGGGGAGTTCTGCACTTCCTCCCGTACAAGGCTTCAAACGGTGACATCTTCATATTAGCTTGATAGTTGTTGTTATAGGAAAACTCCGAATACGGTAAGTTCTTATCCCAACTCCGATTGTTTTTGAGTGCACACGCTCTTAACATATCCTCAAGAATCTGATTGGTCCACTCCGTCTGCCCATCAGTTTGGGGATGATAAGCAGAGCTGAAATTCAGATGGGTTCCCATGGTTTTATGCAACTTCTGCCAGAACCTTGAGGTGAACTGTGTCCCTCGATCCGACACAATCTTCTTTGGCACTCCATGGTAACACACGATCCTTGACATGTACAACTCCGCCAATTTGGATCCGCTGTAGCTTTCTTTCACGGGGATGAAATGAGCTACCTTGGTTAGCCTGTCAATGATGACCCATATCGAATCATATCCTGATTGGGTCCTAGGCAGTCCTACTATGAAATCCATACCGATTTCTTCCCATTTCCATTCAGGCACTTTGAGTGGTTGCAATAATCCCGCGGGTCGTTGATGTTCTGCTTTCACCAACTGACATGTGTCAAATAGGGCAACATGTTCCGCGACATCTCATTTCATGCCATACCACCAATACCTGCTCTTGAGGTCCTGGTACGTCTTCGTACTCCTAGGATGAATGGAATAGTCAGAATCATGAGCCTCCTTCAGAATCAATTCACGGATCTCCTTTACTTCTGGCACACAGATTCTTTTCCCATGCCACACCATTCCTTGTTCATCCTCTCTAAAACCAGGAGCTTTATTTTCCTTGATGAGTTGTCTGATCTCTTGTATCTTCTCGTCTTTCTTTTGACCCTCGCGGATTTCTCGCTCTAGTGTGGAGTCCACTTCCATGGCGATGGCTTCACCACTATTCACAAGGCATAGATTGAGCCTTATAACCTCATCCTTCAATTCTGCAGGCATGTCCTTCAAGCTCAACTTATTGACCTGCACTTTCCGACTTAAAGCATCGGCCACGACGTTTGCTTTCCCAGGATGATAGTTGATGCCTACATCAAAGTCATTGATTAGCTCTAACCATCTCCTTTGTCTGAGGTTCAGGTCTGGCTGTGTGAATATGTACTTCAAACTCTTATGATCCGTATATACCTCGGTCCTCTTCCCCATCAAATAGTGCCGCCAAATTTTCAACGCATGTACCACTGCGGCTAGTTCTAGGTCATGTGTAGGACAGTTCTTATCGTGCTTCCGGAGTTGTCGGGATGCATAAGCCACGACATGCCCTTCTTGCATGAGAACACATCCCAACCCATTTCCAGAGGCATCGCAGTACACCGTAAAGTTCTTCTGCATATCTGGCATAACTAGCACTGGGGCTGTTGTCAATCTTTTCTTTAACTCCTGAAAACTCATTTCGCACTGTGGCGTCCATGTGAATGTGATTCCCTTCTCCAACAGTTTGGTAATGGGTCTCGAAATCTTAGAGAATCCCTCAATAAACCGTTGATAGTATCCAGCCAATCCCAAAAAGCTTCGAACTTCCCCGACATTTTCGGGGGTCTTCCACTTCTGTATATCCTCGATTTTGGCGGGATCTACGGAGATTCCTCCCTCCGAGATTATATGTCCTAAGAAGGGAACTTTCTTCAGCCAAAACTCACACTTGCTCAACTTGGCATATAGTTGGTGTTCTCTCAGCCTCTGCAACACCAACCTTAGATGTTTCTCATGTTCTTCTTCATCTTTGGAGAAGACAAGAATGTCATCTATGAAAACCACCACAAATTTGTCCAGATATTCCATGAATACCTTGTTCATGAGATACATGAAGTATGCCAGGCATTAGTTAGCCCGAAAGGCATGACAGTGTATTCATACAATCCGTACCGAGATACGAAAGCTTTCTTGGGAATATTAGATTGCCTTATCTTGAGTTGGTGGTATCCCGACCTGAGATCAATTTTCGAGAACACACAAGCTCCCCTCAACTGATCAAACAAGTCTTCAATGCGGGGTAATGGGTACTTGTTCTTGATGGTTACTTCATTCAAGGCATGGTAATCCATGCATAACCTTTGGGTTCCGTCCTTTTTGGCACAAATATCACCGGAGCTCCCCATGGTGAGGAACTAGGGCGAATATACCCCTTCTCCGTCAATTCTCTCAAATGATCCTTGAGTTCTTCTAGCTGCTTGGAGTCCATCCGATAAGGTCTCTTGTATATCGGGGCTGTTCCAGGCGCTAGCTCAATTGCGAATTCCACTTCACGATCGGGAGGCATACCTGGCAAATCCTCCGGAAAAACATCTGGATATTCCCTGATGGTCCTGATCTCCTCAACTTTCACCTCAACTTGGTTTAATTTAATGTCCCTCCTAGGCTCGTGTATTGTTATGAACTTTACTCTTGTGCCACTAGGGTGAGTTAGTTCCACCGTTCTGGTCGAACAATAGATGATTCCTTTATGTTTGGTCAACCAATCCATACCCAAAATAATATCTATCCCTTATGAATCTATCACTATGAGGTTAGCAGTAAATACTACCCCATTAATGTCTAGGTTCACTTTGGGACACACTTGTCTTGTCCTTATTTCTCCACCTGGAGAGTTTACGGCTAGCATATGGTTCATTTGTGTTGTTGCTAGGTCATGCTTCTTAACAAACCCTTGAGCAATGAACGAGTGGGTAGCACCAGAATCAAACAACAGGGTTGCTACGTGTAAATTGGCAGGAAACTTACCAACTACCACGTCGGGTGCCTCTTGTGCTTCCTCCATAGTGACATGGTTCACCCATCCTCTAATTACATTCTGCTGTTGTGGCTGCGTGGGCTTCTTCTTTGGGCACTTATGGGCATAGTGCCCCACTTCACCACAGCTAAAACATTGCACCCCAACCTTAGGTGCTTGGCCTTTATTGTCTTGGGGTTGGTTTGGAGGTCCTTGCACTGCTGGTCGAGGTGGATATGCGGGGCGAGGCTGCTGTACAAACTGACGTTGTGGCTGTGCTGGTGCTGCGGGAGGCCTGTAGTTCGGGTTGTACCCTCTTGGTGCTGAGTAGGGTACCGCAGCACGGTTCGTCTGCCCTGCAGGTTGCTGCATCAGACGTGGGCGAGTGTTGCTCCCTGAGGCTTGGTGTGACAACCCGGCCTTCCTCTTGTTCTCATTTTCCAAGGCCTTCAGCTTCCTTTCCACCACAAATGCTCTGTCCACCATCTTTTGGAAGCTTTCATACTCATTTGAGGACATCGCACACTGCATTTCTGCGGTAAGCCCTTCCACGAAACAATCTTGTTTCTGCTCATCAGTCTCTATGTCTCGTGGGGCATAACGGGATAGTTGAGTAAATTTAGTGAGGTATTCCCTCACCGTCATGTTTCCCTGCTGCAGTCCCAAGAACTCCTTCCGTTTGTTTTTGAGTTCACCTCTTGGGATATAATGGTTGCGGAAGCTACGCTTGAACTCTTCCCAAGTGATGTTCTCAGGGTCATGATGGGCAGCCACGTAGGCGGTCCACCAATCAGCAGCTGGTCCATGCAATTGATGAGAGGCAAACAGCACCCTCTCATACCCTTGGCACTGTATGATCCTCATCTTGCTTTCAATGGTCTTTAGCCAATCATCTTCCTCCAGAGGTTCAGCAGCACTTGCAAACTTTGGAGGTTGAGTTCCTAGAAACTCACTCAACCTTGGTTGGCGTGGTGCAGCTTGTGGAGGTGAAACTTGATGCAAGTTGGCCACCACTTGAGTCAAGTTCTGGATGAGCTGATTTTGATTCTCCAGCATTTGGTGGAGGGGATCAACTCCTTCACGGCGACCACCCCTGTCGTGGCCTCCAGAAAGATGAGGGTTGCAGGCCTCATCGTTGTTGTTGGTGGGGTTGGCAGCACGACCTTTTCCTCTTCCGGCCTTCTGGCATGATCAACCAATGTTAATTTAAAGCATTACGTATCATCTTACTACTTTCACTTGTTTGTACTTTGAAGTGTTGAGGCTTTGTTATACTTTTCTGAGGGTTCATATCTCAAACAAAAATAAATGCAATGTTATTTCATGTGGGTTCACACACCAAAGCAAAACAATCTGAAGACGAGGCTGTGGACAATTGCTCATGGCTTCCACAACTCACGTCACACACCAAGCATTAACACACCATTAACTAAGGTAACGATCCGACTATTCGACATCTTGCTAACTAAGGGAAGGATTCTACACTACTTGTTTTCTTGAGCTGGCTCCTCGGGATCTTCCTCATCATTTCGGCTGCCTTCTGACTCTGCTTTGGGTGGGGAGGCTGCTGGTTGAGAAGTGCAACGACGCCTGATCGCCCGGCGATCTGGGGAGTCAGGAATCCATGTATCATTCACGGTGACACACAGTTCATTCCCATCTCCTCTTTCTCTCGCCCTCAAGCAGGCTCGAAGCAACGCCTCGGTTTCCTTCAGGGTGTCCCGAACATCCTGAAGCTCCTGCTGACACTCCTGCAGTCGAGTGCTGAGCATAGCAGCATCCTCCAAGCACAAGTCCATGTGCTCATGGGAAGTCCCTTGCTACACTGGCAGGTACTTATACTCCGTTGTGCCACTCTCGCGCTGGAGGACATACATGTACTCAGTTCTGTCCAGGTGTCGACGATAGATGTGACTCTGGCAGGTGATGGCCTCCCAGGTAACATCATTCTCCGCATCGACCTGTGTCGCTCGACAAGCTAGAGAGCGGTGGATCTTGAGCAGCTGATTTTCGTGGATAATCCTCATCTCTAAACTCCATTCTTCCCTCTTCTCACGGATGGTCCTGGTGGAGCTATAGTGTATGATTAGCTTGCCCGTATTGCCGGCGGCTTGGAGCATACGTCGAAGACGGCGCAACAAGCCTCCTACTGCCAATCCGTAGGAAAGGTACATCACCGGACGGCTCTCCTCTCTTTGGGCAAGGGCAACTACGGGAACTCTCCCTCCTGTGGACTTGCGAGCGGTGTGAATCATGTGAACCATCTAAAACAGAAAGCATTTAAACTTAGGGTAGATAAACTTTTAAACAAAAATCCTATTTTGGATGAAAGTTGGGGTAAGATGAAGAAAGTGACTCCATTAAATAACAATTTTCAACACACACCTTGTAAAATAGTTTTTAAGAAAATAGGGCCCTTAAATACGTCCATTTCTACCTAGGTCCACGTTCCTACGGGCAACCTTGGCTCTGATACCACTTCTGTCACACCCGGTTCCTCCGAAGAACAATCGACTGAATATCACATGTATGCCAGGATCATTTTCTCATACATGTGATGACAAATAGTGAAACATCATTTATTACAAGCCAGGTGTCGAATATAAATAAGTCTTACATAGCATATGTCTCAATGGACGATAATGAGTTCATAACAAGAAAATAAAATAGCAGCGGAATATTATTCTCGAGGGCTCCGTCACAGGCGTTGCCCGGGGGTCTCCATGAACCTAGAAACCTTCTTCGGGTCCAAAGTCTTGGTCATTATACACCACCTCATTATCTTGACCTGAGCAGCAATATAAACCAACAAAATATGCAAGGTTGAGTACCGATGGTACTCAGCAAGTGTGGGAAAGTTATGTCATGCATGGCTAGAACAAAGGGGAGGTTGAACTCATGGTTAAAGCACTACGCAATTAATACCTACCACCTTAGCTTATCAAGCACCTACATTACTACACAGGTGAAATGGTCCCAATCTCCCATCCCATCATCATAATCAAATAACCATAACATCATTTCCAATGTTAAGCTCCCCGCTTAACATTCACAACTTCCAAAACCATCACTCTTCTAATCATGAATAAGTCCAAGCCGCTCTTGACCGTGAGCACGGCTGTCATGACAGTTTTGACTCTGCAGAGTTTGCACCACTGTACCCAAATGCAGTGATTTCATCCCCCGTTGCCGGGTGGACTAAAAGAACCTCCATTATGCCAGTGGCTACGAACCACATTCACACTTCCCAGGTGTGTAGCCAGGAGATCACTACGAAGCCTTTACAAAGGGATTCCCGACGAGCGTGGGCCCACTGAGGTTTCACCCCTAACAGCATACAAGAGGCTCCAACCCCGCTGCAGTGGCCCCCTCTTGAGCCTTGCGGTTCATATGGTAGTCCAGCTGACACCTATTCCCCGCACCATCCAACACACCCATACTACGCCAGGGATACACCTAATTAATTAGCCAAGCTGCCCCATCTCAGCATGTGGTTGGCACGGTAAAGCCAGGTTACATGCTCCATGAACCGGTCCTTAGGATCCAGGCAAGTACTAAACACAAACCCAAGTCTCGTGCACCCATCACACAACCAAAACATCCAACTTGCCTTGATCCCTACCTCTACATAACTAACAATATCTCATTCAAGAGTATGGTAAAATAAACTGATGATCTCATATCCTAAATATCTCATTCTAAGCATGGCTAAGCATATGCATAATAATAAATGACATGATAAAATAAATCACAACCCAAGCTACAAGGAAAAAAAAGGTGATGCAATTCTAGGGAAACTTCCTAGCATGGGTTTCATATTTAACTTGACAATGCAAATAATTCTATCTACGCATCCTAGCATAGGATCAAAGTGGTCAATGACACTTGCCTCCTTCCTGCTGCTCTTGAAATGGGTAGTCCTGATCTTGGAAAGGAATAACATGCTCTTGAGCAGGTTCTACATCATACCATCACACATAGCAATAGAAAAACAACAATCCATAAGACATAGTTCAGACTTCCACTTCATACACACCACACATTCACATGTAACAAAGCCATTCACAACTTCTATGTGTTGTGTTTACTCCATGTGTGTTGACCTTTGGCTTACATGCACTTTTAATCATGTGTATATGATTCCTACTTTTGTATTCACATTTATGCTTGCATACTTTATATATGAGTTTCCAATTTAAATAATTTTCCTTATATTTAATTACTACACCTTTTAGCTACCAAGTATGCATGAAAGGTATTTTCCTACTCCATATGTGTCTTCAGAATTTCTACTAACCCTAAACTGAATTCTTTGGATTTTAGAAACTTCATTTATCATTTACTAGTTGCTATATTTTCAGATTTATTTCCTATGCCTAAATGTGAACTTTATTATGAAAATAACAAGACACATCATCTAAACATAATAGGTTCTGATCTAAAATATTTACTAATATATTTTTGACCTTTTCCACTGATGTAAACTATTTTACATTTATTTTCCCTATTTTCAGAACTATTCTTTACTTAAAAATGTGTCCCTATAACTAATAAATGTGAATAATAAATTAAACAGATTCATTTCAGCCCAAAATCTATTTTTATCTCACTCCAAAGTTTTCTAAGTACTGAGAAAGTTTTTAATTTAATTTTGACAATATGTTAGTCCCACTTTTAAATTTTAAATACTAGCCACATATTCAATTTCCTAAATTAAATATCAAACAGGGTTAAAAAAAGTAAACTCACCCCACTACAGGGTCTAAAATATTATTTTAACAATTTTCTGGGGTCTAGCTACTCATAACAGAGGAGTTTTTCCTAATTTTTATTAAGTCCAGGGGCTAAAACTGATTTTTAAATGAATTTACATGATTTTCTGAAGTTCCAGGGGCTAGATCAGAAGTTTCCGGGGCTAGCTCTTATTTCCCGAGAACCCCAGGGGGTAGCACGTAAGATTTCCAGTCTTTATAACGCGGGGCTGACGTGGACCGTCCGATTTAAAACAGACGGCTGAGATTATAACGTCGAACCGGTACGCGGGGATTTAAAGTCTACCGTGCGATTTAAAATAGACGGCGCACAAGCGGCCACGTCGCTCTGATCGAGCGCGGGCGGCGCTGCCCGGCGGCGCACGGCGGCGGGAGGCGGCGATCTCGCCGGAGAATTTCGGATCTTCGGGAATTCTTCCTAAAACTGTGATTTTATGGCATAGATCGGTGGAGGGGAGATCGGGGATCTCACCTCGGGGGTTTTCTTGAGCTCGGAGGTCCTGGAAGGCGGTCGGCGACGAGGTCCGAGGTGAATTCACGGCGAGGCTCGTCGGCGCTGTGTTTGAACCGCAAGTCACCGAGTTTTCTGCACCTGCAAGGTTCCCCGGAGGCGGTGGATCAAGACCAGCGAGTTAGATCGGAATTTTCGAGCGTAGATCGGCCAGAATTCGCCGGAGAAACTCGGGTTCTCACCGGAGAGAAAATCGGCGGATCGCGTGAGAAAAATGGGACAAGGCCGGGGTTTTTATAGACAGGGGAGGGCAACGGGTTGGTTTAGATCGAGCTGGAGTCTTCGGGGTCCGGAAATCGGCTGGGATACGCGAGAATTCCCGATCGGTTTTTATTCGGGTGAGAGAGTCCCGGCCGATCGTGGAGCGGGCGCGAGGAAGAAGAAAGCTGGCGGGCCCCGCCTGTCAGTGGGAGGAAGGGGCGCGCGCGGCCACGTTTTGGCGCGGAGCAGGGTGGGCCGGCTGGTGGGTTTCGGCCCACTGGCCGGTTTTTTTTCTGTTTTCCTTTTTCTTTTTCTATTTCTTTTCTGTTTTGAGTTTAAATTGAATTCTAGTTTGAATTTAAATTGTTGCAAAACATGCAACACATCCAAAAAATTTTAAATTCTCCTCTTAACAAGATTTTGGGGTGTTACAATATCCTTATTTACAGCAAGTCATATGATGAGCATCTTGAACATTTGCGTGCTGTTTTTAATGTCTTGCGCGATGCACGTTTAGATTGTAACCTTGAGAAGTGCACCTTTTGCACCGATCGTGTGTCTTTTCTTGGGTATGTTGTTACTTCACAGGGCATTGAGGTGGACGAGGCAAAGATTGTTGCCATCACGAGCTGGCCACTTCCGACTACGGTCACACAGGTTCGGAGTTTTCTTGGTCTCACAGGTTTCTACCGGCATTTCGTGTGGGATTTCAGCACCATTGCGGCACCTCTCCACGAGTTGACAAAGCATGGAGTGCCGTTTCGATGGGGACCAGCACAACAACAAGCTTTTGATGTTCTCAAGTCGAAACTCACACAAGCACCATTGCTGCAACTTTCTGATTTTGAGAAGACCTTCGAGCTTGAATGTGACGCGAGCGGCATTGGCATTGGAGGAGTGCTAATTCAAGGAGGTAAACCTGTTGCCTTCTTTAGTGAAGAATTGCATGGGCCTTCGCTGAATTATTCTACATATGACAAAGAACTTTATGCTTTAGTGCGTGTCTTGCAAACTTGGCAACATTACCTATGGTCTAAAGATTTTGTCATACATTCAGATCATGAGTCTTTGAAGTATCTTAAAGGACAAGCTAATCTGAACAAACGTCATGCTAAATGGATTGAGTTCATAGAATCATTTTCTTACATCATTAAACATAAGAAAGGGAAAGACAATGTGATTGCCGATGCTTTATCTAGACGTTATACCAATGTCATTATCTTAAGACGTTTTAGGATTGCCTAGAACAAAGAGGGGGAGGGATAGTGTCTTTGTGGTTGTTGATTGTTTCTCTAAGGCTCTGTTTGGCACGGCTTAAACTTGTTAAAAAAGCAGCTTGTCTGAAAAGCTGATGAACAACAGCTTAAACTTATATCCTGCTTTTAGTTCATTCTGAGAAGCAGCTAAACTAATAAGCTACTGGAGAAGCTGACTGTTTGGTACAACCGCAGCTTATTTTTATAAAAAAGCTGATTCAAAAGCTGTGCCAAACAGGGCCTAAAATGGCTCATTTTATACCCTGCCACAAGAACAATAATGCTTCACATGTTGCTGATTTGTTCTTTAATGAGGTTGTGCGTTTGCATGGTGTTCCCAATACTATTGTTTCTGATAGGGATGCTAAGTTTTTTAGTCACTTTTGGAGAACTTTATGGTATAAATTGGGAACAAAGTTGCTGTTTTCTACTACTTGTCATCCACAAACTGATGGGCAAACGGAGGTAGTTAATCGTACCTTATCTACTATGTTGCGGGCTATTTTGAAAGACAATTTGAGGTTATGGGAGGAGTGTTTGCCACATATTGAGTTTGCTTATAACAGGTCTATTCACTCCACAACCAAGTTAAGTCCGTTTATGGTAGTCTATGGTTTCAATCCTCGTGCTCCAATTGATTTGCTACGTTTACCACATACTAAAATTGTGAACTTAGATGCTACACAACGTTCTGAATTTATTCTTAAGTTGCATGAAACTACTAAGTTACAAATTGAAAAAATGAATGAAAATTATCACATTGCTTCTAGTAAAGGTAGGAAGGAGGTAAAATTGGAACCCGGTGATTTGGTGTGGGTTCATTTGAGAAAAGATAGGTTCCCGGATTTGAGAAAGTCGAAACTCATGCCACGTGCTGCTGGACCTTTTAAGGTTCTTGAGAAGATAAATGACAATGCATATAAACTTGAGTTGCCTCCCGAGTTTGGGGTTAGTCCCACATTTAACATTTCAGATTTGAAGCCATACTTGGGAGAAGAAGATGAGCTTGAGTCGAGGATGACTCCAATGCAAGAGGGGGAGGATGATGTGGACATCACTCCTGCAGATATACACAACACTCACATGGTAGACATGCAAGGTCCAATTACTAGAGCTCGAGCACAAAAATTGAATTTAGAGGTGAGCTCGTTCCTGAACAATTCTTTATATGTGAATTTTGAGAGTATATTGCTACCTAATGGATTAATTATGATTAGGAACCATGGAGAGGACATGGAGATACATGGAGAGGGGTTTGGAGGCGTGGAGGACCAGAAAATTCACCAACAAGAAGTTAGAGACCGAGCCCAACTCAAACTGGAGCCCAACTCGGGCCCAGGAGCAGTCCACCTTAAAATGGATGCACAGGAGGCATACAAACTCTGTTTTTGAGGTTCTACATATGCACGGAAAGCTGAGAGGATAAACTTTCCAATGGAACTGGCTCCACATCAAAATTCCCTTGAGTCAATGGGAAACTTCTAAACGATATAAAGTTTAGAGTCCGTCGGGGTGTTGCATCACCTAGTTGGGCCATTGGGCTTGTATCGAGTTCAAGTCCATTATTTACGTGTCTTAGGGTTAGGTCACGACCCCAGCACCCCCCTGGTCATCCTCCACCTCCTTTATACCCCCTAGCCGCCGTCACAAACAGCTGGGTTTTGCTTAGTTACAATCTGTCATTGAACAGTGTCGCCGATCATCGGTTGTGAGACCCCAAATTCGTGATCAATTCAGTTTTGATTGCAACTTCTCTGTTCTTGCTTGTGTTCTTGATTGCGCTTGCAGGGATTAGCCTTCGTGGCGAGGTCATTCGTGTGACACGGGTGATAACTAACGGAGCAGTGGTGTAGTGATTGTGGGGTTTTGTTTGTTCGGAGCCTTGGATCATCAACGTCGAGATCTCCACCCAATCAAGTTTACCCTACCTCTCGGAAGATCGGGGCTCATCCTCCTATCACATGGTATGATAGGTTAAAAACATTCTTACTTGAAAAGGGGTTTACCATCGGCAAGGTTGATAAAATTCTTTTTGTGCTTAAGTATGGAAATGACTCATTATTCGTTCAAGTGTATGTGGATGATATTATTTTTGGTTGTGCTTCTCATGATATTGTGTCCAAGTTTCCAGCTATGATGAGTTCAGAATTTGAGATGAGTATGACGGGAGAACTCACATATTTTTTGGGGCTGCAAATCAAGCAAACCAAGGAGGGTACTTTTGTGCATCAAACAAAGTATAAAAGAGACCTTCTTAAGCGCTTCAACATGGACAAAAGCAAGTGTCTTCGGACACCAATGGGTACAGCAACAACACTTTAACTTGATGAAGATGGTGAACCGGTGGATCAAAAAGAATATAGAAGTATGATTGGATCACTTTTGTACCTCACGGCATCAAGACCGGACATACAGTTCAGCGTATGTCTTTGTGCACGATTTCAAGCTTCCCCACGTGCTTCACATCGTCAAGCCATCAAAAGAAGTCTCAGGTACTTACATGGAACAAAAGAATTTGGGATTTTTCTTCCTTCTTCCTCAACCGTTACATTGAAAGCTTTTTTGGATGCTGATTTTGGGGGTTGTAGAATTGATAGGAAAAGTACTTCGGGTGCTTGTCATCTTCTTGGTAATTCACTTGTTGCTTGGTCCTCTAGAAAACAAAATTCAGTTACACAATCCACAGCCGAATCTGAATATGTAGCTTCTGCTAGCGCTTGCTCACAAATTCTTTGGATTGTTCAAACACTTAAGGACTACGGGGTTGATCTAGATAGTGTTCCACTATTTTTTGATAACACTAGTGCCATTTGCATTGCTAAAACCCCCGTGCAACATTCAAGAACAAAGCACATTGACATTAGGTATTACTTTCTCCGTGATAATGTTGAAAAAGGAAACATTGTGCTTCACCATGTAGATACCAAACAACAATTAGCTGACATTTTTACAAAACCTTTGGATTTCACTCGTTTTTGTTTCATTCGTAGTGAAATAGGTGTTATGCATCTCATGGCTTAAATTGAGGGGAAGTTTTGTAACTTGGGAAGTCTATGTGTGAATCTGAATTTAAAATAATATGAGCATAGTATTTCATACATATATGACTTTGTGATTCCTTTTATATGCTGAAAGTTCTTACTACATTACTCATGTTATACATTTTGTAGTTTTTGCCATGACTAGTAATTGGAATAATAATTTATACTACATCTGGTCATGATCGCACTTTCCTGCTGTTTTAAACTTGTTGCATGCTCACAAGTGCTTTTAATAATGAAAAAATAATCAATTAACTATTCACACGTTGAGCTCTTATGTTCAAATGAAAAATTGAGAAAAAAATTAAGAGAATATGCATGCATTGCACTTCTTCTTGTGAGATGGCTTATCATTGCACTTAGATATGAACTTGGAAGAAGTTGTGTACGACTAAAACTATGTCCTTAAGCTTATGATTGTCAAATGACATAGGCTTGGCTTGGTTGGTTAGAATAAGGTTGATGCGGCATATTGCAAATGTCATATGATCTGAATTTGTGCATTGAAAAATAATTATTAAATGCAGCAACAAGTGTCATGCTTTCAAGTCTTGACATAGTTAATTTTGTGAGATCATGACTTGCTTAAATTGAAAATTACACTTGATCTCTAGCATGGCTTACACTACTTTATGTATCTCATTGATGTGATAGTGTAAGTTACTTGATAGTATGGCTTGGATGAGCTTTGTTTTATATGTATATGTTATAAATATGCTCAAAACAATTAAAATTTCTCTTTTGAACCTTACTGAATACATTGTCAAAGGGGAAGAAATTGATCACACATTGCACGATTCACAAGTGTTTTGACATGATTCTTCTCAGGGGGAGAATTTTTGTTTTTTCTTCTCATTTTATTTCTGATTTACAAAGGGGGAGAAATATGTATAGGGGGAGAAATTCTTGTTTCAAAATTTCTTTCTCATTTGATTATTTTCAAAACTTTTCATGTGAATAAGCCAATGTTTGGATTTTAAGTGGTGTTGCCAATGCATTCATCAAGGGGGAGATTGTGAGACCTATGTGTGCTGAGTACATTAGCTATGACGATAAAAGTTTTGAATTCTGCCAAAACACTCTTGTTGTCAAGGCCTGACTCTAGGTCCGAGCTCCTACAAGATCCGATGTAAGGTCTGACTTGCTATGGCAAGGTCCGACATGTGTTTGGTTAGCTCTGGCGGTAGGTCCGACTAGCTTTGGTAAGTTCCGGTGCTAGGTTCTGCTATGAGATTGGCTAGAGGGGGGGTGAATAGGCTATTATACCGGAAATGACTTAATTAAACGAGATTAGAACACAGGGGCCGGACTAGTATGGCTCAGGGGCGGACTAGTCTGATCAACCTGCTGAAAAGCCTAAAAGGCCGGACTAGTATGGCTCAGGGGCGGACTAGTCCGATCAGACTGCTGAAAAGCCTAAACTTGATTTTTATGGGTTTTCCTTCAGATTTTAGTTTAACAAAAAGCAGATAAACTATCTAGCAATCTAATATCACAAATATGTCAAAGTATTGAGATGGATTGCAAGATTGTGACCTGAAATATTATAAGAACGAAATGATAGAACGAACCCTAAGTAATTCTAATAATCAATGAAATGTAAGTGCAAAATGACACGAAGATTTTTGCCCGAGGTTCGATTCCACTCAGGAATCTACGTCCCCATTGAGGAGTCCACAAAGGAGCGGGTTTAACAACCCTTTCCTCACCAAGTCGCCACTAAGGCCAACCCGGTTCTTCACTATCTCAAGGGTGAACATACAAAGTTTTGGGGCTGCTCACAATCTGAGGCTCCCACTTGATCACGTCCATAAAACTCCACCGATCTTACAAGCCACAGGTCACACCAAGTGCACGAGATCACTCCGAGAGTCTTAAACTCGAAGTTCTTCCTTCTCCTCTCCTCACACACCCAAATCCACTCAAGAATTGGTTCTAGAGGGTGAGTAGGCAGGAGACAAGGCTTGGGGGGGCTCTAGGATCGTTGTGGCGGCGCTAGGGTTCCAGTTTTCTCTAAATGAAGTCGGGGCATCTCCTTTTATAGAAGTTCCGAAGCCAACCGTTGCCACCTACCGAAAGTCCGGACTAGTCCACCTCACACGGAACTAGTCCGATCTCACACAGAAACTATTTGTCCGGGTGAGAACGGACAAGTCTGGAGGACCCGGACTACTCCGGCCACTAAGGCGGACAAGTCCGGTCTACCAAGACTTAGCCGTGGGAGCTCTCATCTCATACCCATACGGACTAGTCCGCCATAGAACGGACTAGCCCGAACTCACACAGGAACTCTTAGTCCGTGTGAAAACGGACAAGTCTGGCTAGCCCGGACTAGTTCGGGCACTGAGGAGGATAAGTTCGGTCTACCAGAACTTAGCCCCCAAAACACTCTCACCAAGAGAGAAACGGACTAGTCCGTCCCAAAACGAACATGTCCGATCTCAGTCAGGAACTCTCAGTCCGCCCCAAAATGGACTAAGCCGTAGGACTTTCGGACTAGTCCGGCTTCTTCCCCGGACAAGTCCGGACTGCCCAACTTTACCTCTTTACCTCTCTCCACTAAGGATATGATACTTCTAACGCTTTGATCTCTCTTCTATGATCTCAATGCACTTGACACACACACTCTTTCTTTTACACAGCTAGCCTACTAAAGACTCAAGTGAAACCCTAATTTCTTGTGACGCCCTCAATTCTGTGGAAAAACCACGGAACCGAGAACTAATGCATATGTGTGCCCAGGATGTTCATCACTCATACACATCATCCACAAACTGAATTTCAGAATATATACGACCACAAATAACAGAGTTTATTACGATGTCTCATGAGTGTTGGACTCATGTTCACAGCGGAAGTCTTCTTAACTAATGCGGAAGCAATTCTAAGCAGTAGCAGCTCCATCTCTACTCCATCCCCACAGGCAAGGTTGAGGACAGATTACACGCCTAATGCTCCACTTGATCTTCATAGTAATCTTCTCCTGTTGCTGATTATGAAATAATAATGCAAGTTTGAGTACAATGGTGTACTCAGCAAGTGTGCGAAAATATGATATGTAGCTCACAAAAAGGTAGGTATAAAAAGGCTCATTTCAGAAAAGAAAAGTTATTTATCAAAAACCGTGATAAAACAGCAACTTATCTTTAAGTGAATGTAATCCCAACATGTAATAAAATACCAATCATACCTCCATTATGTTTATTACCTTCCATGTCCCAACCAGACATTAATCATCCTCATTCTTGCTCACGAATACCTTCTCGTATTCGCTACCATTTCATCTCATAAACAATTTATTCTCACACTGACCAATCTCGTTGTCATGACTCAACAGTCATGCAACCCATCTTATCACCCGGACTCAACAGTCCCGAAAACAAACCAAAACCAAACCATCCCAAAATAACCATCCAACTAATCATGGAAGTTGGCCAGGCGCTCGTGATCGTAAGCTCGGCTATCATGATAGTTTTAGACACTGCAGAGTTTGCACCTCTTTACCCACAAGTTTGTGATTTCGTCACCCGTCGGCGACTGCAGAACCTCCATTATACCAGTACACAACCGTCGGTGTATGGCCAAGAGATCACAAAATAGCCTTTACAAAGGGGTTACTAGATGTATGGACTCACTAAGGTTTCACCGGCAGGCTAGAATCTCCAATTCTCCCACCCACGGGCCCCCTCTTGTGCCATGCAGTTCCTAGGGCAGTCCTCACTCGACTCCCATTCCCCGCGCCTTCGACGGTCCATAACAATCTAGCAACTTACCTAATTACTCAGCTAAGCCGCACCCATACTTGGCCTTGTGGTGGCACTGTTATCCTGGCATGTGCTCGCATGAACCGGTCTTTAGATCTACGGCAAGTAAACCACCATCTAATGCTACCTCATTCACAAACCCAGTCCTGCCTAGATCTCCCTCCCATCCATGTTCATTAACAACATCAGTTTCTCATTATCATTACGAGTGCAGTTAGCTAGACACATCTATCTCGCTTCCCAATCCCATGGACTCAGTGAAGCATAAAGCAAAAACCATACCCAACTCATAATCTTCCCTGGCAACAAGGGTGGTTTAACCAAAACTAGTAAACTCCTATAAAAGGGTTTCCCATCATGTTTGACTCAGCGCACACACACCTTTTCGCAAAACAAAACAGTTTCCCAAAACATAGGATCAATATGGTCAAGGGGCACTTGCCTTGTTCTGGCTGTTCCGGTTGCTCAAAATCTTGTTATTGTAGTCCGTTGTAGGTAGCTCCCTGAGCTTTCCCTTCTATACATGATCACGCACATACAAGATTTACAACAATCAATATCATGCAGAAACTTTAACTAGATGCAATGATCCTTATGCAAGTTAATCCTATGATGCAGTTTTTTTAGATCGGTTTGTTTGTGTTCTAGCATGGATTGCATGGTTTTACGATGAACAGTGGTGTTCGGATCAAATGTGGACGTGGCAATGATCTTGTCTTTAGATCTAGATCAACAGGTGATCTGTCCACGAAAAAAGCTTATGTTCGAAAGGAATTGAAGAACAGATGCAAAGGAAACGCGACGACATCGTAAGGGGGTATTGGAGACCTACCTTATGTTCTTCTTAGTCTCGGGGTCCTTCTCCTATCAGACAGATCGTTGGGGCTCTCTTCCGGCGATCTCTCTCGACCAAACTCCGGCGATGGGTTTACTCGGCGAGCTGGGGCTAGGGCTCTAAGTTGTCGGCTCAGGAGTTGGAAAAGAAGTTCGTGGTTTCAGCCAAGGGTTCTAGGTTCTATTTATAATCGGGAGAAGAAGAGTCCTAATCTGATTGTATTTTAAATAAGAGTCCTGTTCAGATTGTCGTTGAATCTTAACAACTTATCTTTAGTTAATTTGGTGCAGTAACATTGTGGAATTCATGTCAGTTTCCTCTCCGTACCGGTATTTCCACGTGTACAGAATCCAAAACTGCTCCAGAACTCGTTACCTCCGCGGTGATGAGCTCCGGAAGCTCCACGTGTCCACCGGGGCCTGGTCTCCCCCTTTCCGCAGAGACAAGCTGCGGTTGTGCCGTGTGTCAAGCGAGCGAGACCTCCCTCTCCTTCGGAGGTGAGCTCCACGTGTGCCACGTATCCTGGCGGTCGGGACCTCCTCTCTATTCGGAGGTGGCTCCGCGCACGCCACGTGTCAGTGCCGGACCTTCCCTCTCTTTGGAGGTGGCTCCGGGTGTGTCACGTATCCTAACAGCGTCAAACTTCCTTTCTTCTCAGAGACGAACTCCGAGGTTGACACATGTCCAACAGTGACAGACCTCCCAGAGATAAGCTCCGGCAGTTACACGTATCCAATAGAACCGGACCACTCGGAGGTGAGCTCCGAGATCGACATGTATCCCGCGCGACTGGTCCTCTGATTTGCGCGGTGACTAGCTCCGAAGGTGACATGTGTCCTGCAGGACTGCCTTCGCTTCTCCGCAGAGGCTAGCTCCGGGGCAACACGTGTCTCACAGGGTTGGACCTCTCCCCCTTTGCGGAGATGAGCCCCGAGCCTGCCACGTAGCCAGCAGGCCGCGAGAGTTGTCTTCGGCACCCTTGGTGAACTGGATTTTGCTCTTTTTGGCTATCTTTCTGATTCTTTCTCTGTTCCCACTTATTTTGAAATGTTTTCTCTACATGAAACATGAATACATGCAGAAACCAAAAATGAGGGTGTCACAAATCTACCCCCCTTAAATTGAATCTCGCCCTCGAGATTCGTTAGTAGAGAATAGATGAGGGAATTCTGCCTTGATGTCTTCTTCACGCTCCCATGTGGTTTCAGTTTCGGTGTGATGGCTCCATTGTACCTTGCACCATCGGATCACTTTGTTCCTTGTGACCCTTTCCTTTACGTCCAAAATTTGGACAGGGTTCTCCGCATAAGTCAGGTCCTCTTGAAGTTCAAGCTCTTCCATTGGTACTTGCCCCTCTGGTAATCTCAAGCACTTCTTGAGCTGGGATACATGAAACACGTCATGTACGTCGGAGAGATATATTGGGAGCTCTAGTTGATAGGCTACTTCTCCTCTCTTGTCCAAAATTCTAAATGGTCCGATATAGCGAGGTGCTAGCTTGCTTTTGATGTTGAAACGTCGTTGGCCACGGATAGGCGATACCTTAAGGTATACGAAGTCTCCTACTTCGAAAGTTAACTTCCTTCGCCTATTGTCCGCATAGCCTTTCCGTCGTGACTGAGCAGCTTTTATGTTCTCCATATCATTTGGACTTGCTTTTAAGCTTCTTGTAGCACTTCGGTTCCAAACACCTGGTTCTCTCTGGTCTCATTCCAGAACAGCGGCGTTCTACACCGCCTACCATACAACGCTTCGAAAGGCGACATCTTCAAGCTAGCTTGATAGCTGTTGTTATAGGAGAATTCGGCGTACGGTAAACTCCTATCCCAACTACGCCCACGTTTCAAGATGCAAGCTCTCAACATGTCCTCCAAAATTTGGTTTGTCCTTTAGGTTTGTCTATCAGTTTGTGGGTGATAGGCGGAGCTAAAATCCATCCGTGTACCCATGGTTTTCTGCAGCCTTCTCCAAAACCTAGAGGTAAACTGAGAACCTCGATCTGAGACTATCCTCCTCGGGACTCCATGACGGCACACGATTTGCTCCATGTACAACTCAGCTAATTGTGCAACGTTGTACTTGGCCCTTACAGGGAGAAAATGGGCTGTTTTCGTCGATCGGTCTACGATAACCCAGATGGAGTCATAACCCGACTGAGTACGTGGCAATCCGACGACGAAATCCATATTGATGTCCTCCCACTTCCACTCGGGTACCTTCAAGGGTTGCAACAATCCAGCGGGTCTTTGATGTTCGGCCTTCACCCGTTGGCATGTGTCGCATAGGGCAATGTATTCGGCTATGTCCCTTTTCATACCATCCCACCAATAACAAGTCTTCAAGTCCTTGTACATTTTGGTACTTCCGGGATGTGTGGAATAGGGTGAATCATGTGCCTCTTTTAATATCATGTCGCGGATGTGCTTCACGTTAGGCACACAAATCCTTTTTCCTAGCCAAAGCGTACCCTTCTCATCTTCTTTGAAATCCTTCTCTATTCCTTGTCGGATCCTTTCCTTGATCCCCTTGTATTCCTCATCCATTGCCTGACCATCTCTTATCTCTTGCTCTAATGAAGAGTGGATCTCCATCACTTCCATCTTGCTCAAGAATCCCAAAGTGTAACCATTCGAACTCCTTACGTAGTTCGGGTGATAGCTCCCGAACCGTGAGTTGGTGACATGCTCCCTTCCGGCTCAATGCATCAGCTACTACATTGGCCCTTCCAGGGTGGTAGTTGATTCCAACATCATAATCCTTGATGAGTTCCAACCATCGACGTTGCCTCAAATTCAAGTCCGTTTGTGTAAATATGTACTTGAGGCTCTTATGATCCGTATAGATCTCACATCGATGACCAAGGATATAATGTCTCCAAATCTTCAATGCATGCACTACTGCTGCTAGCTCCAAGTCATGTGTAGGATAATTAAGCTCGTGCTTCTTTAATTGTCATGAGGCATAGGCTACCACTTGTCCTTCTTGCATGAGCACACATCCGAGCCCCTGTCTGGATGCGTCACAATATATGTCAAAGCTCTTGCTCACGTCCGGCAATACCAAAACCGGTGTTGTGGTTAGCCTTGTCATGAGTTCCTCAAAACTTTCTTGGCACGCTGATGTCCACTGGAACGCTTTTCCCTTCGTTAGCAACTCCGTCATAGGCTTTGCTATCTTAGAGAAGTCCTTAATGAAGCGTCGGTAGTATCCAGCCATCCCAAGAAAACTGCGAATGTCCCTCACGTTTTGCGGTTGGTTCCACTTCAGAACATCTCCCACTTTTCCGAGATCAACCGATACTCCTTCCTTGGAGATAATGTGGCCTAGGAATGATATCTCCTTTAGCCAAAATTGACACTTGTTAAGCTTGGCATACAATTGATGCTCACGCATTTTCTGCAAGGTCAATTTCAAATGTTCTTCATGCTCCTCCTCACTTTTTGAATACACCATAATGTCGTCGATGAAAACCACGATGAACTTATCCAAGTACTCCATGAAAACTTTGTTCATAAGGTACATGAAGTATGCGGGTGCATTTGTTAACCCAAAATACATGACGGTATATTCATACGAACCATACCGTGTTCGAAAGGCAGTCTTGGGTATATCGGAGGGCTTAATCTTCAGCTGGAAGTATCCCGACCGAAGATCAATCTTGGAGAACACTCGGGCTCCTTTCATTTGGTTGAATAGGTCTTCTATATGGGGCAGAGGGTATTTGTTCTTGATTGTCACCTCATTGAGAGACCTATAGTCCACGCACATCATTTTGGTCCCATCCTTTTTGTCTACTAAGAGCACGGGGGCTCCCCAAGGTGACGAGCTTGGACGTCTAAAACTCTTCTCTAGCTGCTCCTGAATTTCGTTCTTGAGTTCCACTAGTTCATTGATGGGCATCCTATAGGGTCTCTTTGCTATGGGTGCAGTTCCGGGTACCAAATCAATGGCAAACTCAATATCCCGGTCGGGTGGCATACCAGGAAGTTCTTTCGGGAGCACGTCCGAAAACTCTTGAACCACCGGAATGTTGTCAAGGGTTGATTCTTCGACGTGGTTCAATGTTGCCTTCTCGATTGCTGGTTGAGCTGACTCAAACTCGATACGGGTACCGTGCTCATTGGTCAGCTGCACGCTCCTTTCAGCACATTGGATTACCCCGTTGTGCTTACTTAGCCAATCCATTCCGAGTATTATGTCAAGCCCTTGGGAATCCACGACAATGCGGTTGGCAAGGAAATCTACCCCCCTTATTTTAAGGCTTACTTTTGGACATACTATATTAGTCCTCATCTCTTCACCGGGAGAATTAACTAACATAGCGCATTTTAGGTGTGATATGGGTAGATTATGCTTGGCAACATACTTGGATGATATGAAGGAATGCGATGCTCCAGAATCAAATAAGATGGTGGCTGGGTTGGAGTTGGCAAAGAACATTCCAATTACGACGTCCTCAGCCTGTTGTGCTTCCTCAGCAGAGACATGGTTCACGTTGCCGCGAGCATAGTTCTGCTGTCCACAGTTTCCTTGATTGTCCCCTCCGTTCGGTCGCGGGTTCTGCTTGGGCACATTGCCTTGCTGTCCAGGGCCTCTCCTCGGGCATTGGCTCGCGAAGTGTCCTGTTTCCCCGCATGCAAAGCATGCCCTGTTGCCCACGGCATCAGTTATGTTGGGGCGGGGGTTTCGAACAGGAGCGCCCATGTTGGGTCGGGGCATAGGAGGTAAAGGTACAAGAGGTGCTTGTGCAACGGGTCGTTGCTGTGGTGGCTGACTAGGGCGGTATGCAGGAGCGGTCGATCCATACTGCGGTGCAGCTGGGGGCATGTACCGAGGTCGTACGTTGCTCCCTTGAGGCTGGTATGGCATCTTCCTCTTGCACTCTTGCTCGATCTCTCAGATCTTGCTTTCAACCACTATAGCCTTGTCAACCAGCTTCTGGAAGCTCGCGTAGTCATTGTTGAGAAGTTGAACCTAGATCTCATTGTTGAACCCTCTCATGAACAGGTATTGCTTCCTCTGGTCTGAGTTGACATCGTCGGGGCATACCGGGACAGTTGTGTGAACTTGTTGAGATACTCATTCAAGCTTCTCTGTCCTTGGCGGATACCTTCAAACTCCTGTCTCTTGAGTATCATTACACCAGCAGGGATGTAATGAGAGCGGAAACACTCCTTGAACTCAGTCCAAGTGATCGCCTTCGGGTCGACATGAGCGTTGCATAGGGCATCCCACCAGTCAGCGGCAGCTCCCATGAGTTGGTGCGACGCAAAAAGAACCTTCTCTCGGTCTTTGCACTGCACTATGGCAAACTTCTTCTCCATGGATTTCAACCAGTCGTCGGCCTCCATGGGGTCGTTAGCTTGAGCAAAGGTGGGTGGTCGAGTCCTCATGAACTCACCCAGTCTTTTATGAGCCGGCGGTGGTGGTGGCGGTGGTGCCGGAACAGGGTTGTTGTTGTTGGCCTGCAACTGACCCAAAGTTTGGATCATGGTTTGCATAAGTTGAATATGCATGGCCATCAACCGTTCCAGGTTGTTCTCACCAGCTCCGGGGTTAACAGGAACTTCATCGTGGCCATCCTCTCGGTTGTCACGGACGTTCCTTCGGCCGGCGTTTCCTTTCACCATCTGTGAGAGAGAACGAAATAGAATAGAAGGTTAGATAGATCCCCTTAACTATATGCATCAAGGTGGATTGGACTATATATATTAGCCCATATGAATATGTGAACAAGTGTCGAGGCATCTCACACCTCTTTCTACTTATGTGTGGATGGACAATGCTTTGAGACGTCCCACAACTCACACTAAGCACATAATCACAAACAATCATCACAAGGGATCACACAACTCCTAGTCAAGGCTTGTTCAATGGGGGTCCTATATGGCTTAGGGTGTTGCCAATCTGTGATCCAACTATGGCCTTTCCTAGGCTTGCATCCTATGTCAGCGTGGCTTAGCTACCAATCTGTGTCTGATACCAATCTGTGATCTATCTAAGCGTGTAACCTACCGTCAAGCCGTGGCTCTGATACCAATCTGTGACGCCCTCAATTCTGTGGAAAAACCACGGAACCGAGAACTGAAGCATATGTGTGCCCAGGATGTTCATCACACATATACACATCATCCACAAACTGAATTTCAGAATATATACGACCACGAATAACAGAGTTTGTTACAATGTCTCATGAGTCTTGGACTCATGCTCACAGCGGAAGTCTTCTTAACTAATGCGGAAGCAATTCTAAGCAGTAGCAGCTCCATCTCTACTCCATCCCCACAGGCAAGGTTGAGGACAGATTACACGCCTAATGCTCCACTTGATCTTCATAGTAATCTTCTCCTGTTGCTGACTATGAAATAATAATGCAAGTTTGAGTACAATGGTGTACTCAGCAAGTGTGAGAAAATATGATATGTAGCTCACAACAAGGTAGGTATAAAAAGGCTCATTGCAGAAAAGCAAAGTTATTTATCAAAAACCACGATAAAACAGCAACTTATCTTTAAGTGAATGTAATCCCAACATGTAATAAAATACCAATCATACCTCCATTATGTTTATTACCTTCCATGTCCCAACCATACATTAATCAACCTCATTCTTGCTCACGAATACGTTCTCGTATTTGCTACCATCTCACGAATACCATCTCGTATTCGCTACCATTTCATCTCATAAATAATTTTGTCTCACACCGACCAATCTCGTTGTCATGACTCAACAGTCATGCAACCCATCTTATCACCCGGACTCAACAGCCCCGAAAATAAACCAAAACCAAACCATCCAAAACCATCCCAAAATAACCATCCAACTAATCATGGAAGTTGGCCAGGCGCTCGTGACCGTAGGCTCGGCTATCATGATAGTTTTAGACTCTGCAGAGTCTGCACCTCTTTACCCACAAGTTTGTGATTTTGTCACCTGTCGGCGACTGCAGAACCTCCATTATACCAGTACACAACCGTCGGTGTATGGCCAAGAGATCACAAAATAGCCTTTACAAAGGGGTTACTAGATGTATGGACTCACTAAGGTTTCACCGGCAGGCTAGAATCTCCAATTCTCCCACCCACGGGCCCCCTCTTGTGCCATGGACTCACTAAGATTTCACTCGACTCCCATTCCCCACGCCTTCCATGGTCCATAACAATCTAGCAACTTACCTAATTACTCAGCTAAGCCGCACCCATACTTGGCCTTATGGTGGCACTGTTATCCTAGCATGTGCTCGCATGAACCGGTCCTTAGATCTACGGCAAGTAAACCACCATCTCATGCTACCTCATTCACAAACCCAGTCTTGCCTAGATCTCCCTCCAATCCATGTTCATTAACAACATCAGTTTCTCATTATCATTACGAGTGCAGTTAGCTAGACAGATCTGTCTCGCTTCCCAATCCCATGGACTTAGCGAAGCATAAAGCAAAAACCATACCCGACTCATAAACTTCCTTGGCGACAAGGGTGGTTTAACCAAAACTAGTAAACTCCTATAAAAGGGTTTCCCATCATGTTTGACTCAGCGCACACACACCTTTTCGCAAAACAAAATAGTTTCCCAAAACATAGGATCAATATGGTCAAGGGGCACTTGCCTTGTTCTGGCTGTTCCAGTTGCTCAAAATCTTGTTGTTGTAGTCCGTCATAGGTAGCTCCCTGAGCTTGTCCTTCTATACATGATCACGCACATACAAGATTTACAACAATCAATATCATGCACAAACTTTAACTAGATGCGATGATGCTTATGCATGTTAATCCTATGATGCAGTTTTTATTAGATTGATTTGTTCGTGTTATAGCATGGATTGCATGGTTTTACGATGAACAATGGTGTTCCGATCAAATGTGGACGTGGCGATGATCTTGTCTTTAAATCTAGATCAACAGGTGATCTGTCCACGAAAAAAGCTTCTGTTCGAAAGGAATCGAAGAACAGATGCAAAGAAAACGCGACGACGTCGTAAGGGGGTATTGGAGACCTACCTTATATTCTTCTTAGTCTCAGGGTCCTTCTCCTATCGAACAGATCGTTGGGGCCCTCTTCCGGCGATCTCTCTCAACCAAACTCCAGCGATGGGTTTATTCGGCGAGCTGGGGCTAGGGCTCTAAGTTGTCGGCTCAGGAGTTGGAAAAGAAGTTTGTGGTTTCGGCCAAGGGTTCTGGGTTCTATTTATAATCGGGAGAAGAAGAGTCCTAATCTGATTGTATTTCGAATAAGAGTTCTATTCAGATTGTCGTTGAATCTTAACAACTTATCTTTAGTTGATTCGGTGCAGTAACATTGTGGAATTCATGTCGGTTTCCTCTCCGTACCGGTATTTCCACGCGTACAGAATTCAAAACCGCTCCAGAACTCGTTACCTCCGTGGTGATGAGCTCCAGAAGCTCCATGTGTCCACCAGGGCCTGGTCTCCTGATGAGGACATCTCTCCTTTGCATACAATGCAATGACCGATCACTAGAGCACGTGCACGACAATTGGATCTCCAGGTACGTTCTAACCTTGTCAATTATTTTTCAGAACTTATGCTTGTTTCCATGCATGTTTTATTGATTAGGAACAATGGAGAGGACCAGCAAGGGCTGGGAGGAGTCCAAAGAGTCAAGGAGGAGGAGATAGGACGTGCACGCCAAGGAGGAGCCCAAGTACAACTCGACTTCGACTCCACCTCGGGTTCCAGGAGCTGCCTTTACGAAAACTGACGTTCCAGACACATACGGAGTCGGATTTGGACGTTCTATATATGGTTGGAACCGTGATTTCATAAAGCTTCCAATGGAACCAGCCCCACCTCAAAACTCCTTCTAAGTTGACGGGAATTAGCGAAACAAGTGGGCGTCCAGAATCTGTCCGGTGCTGCGCCACCGCCTTTTTGGGCTGCTGGCCCGTGTATCTTGTGGAAGCCCATCTGGGTTGCGTCAAGGGGTCTTGCATGCCCCTAAACTTTTTTTTATACAGCAGACGTCACCACATTAGGGCGGGTTTTGCTTAGTTACAATCTGTCATTGAACAGTGTCACCGATCATCGGTTGTGAGACCCCAAATTCGTGATCAAATCAGTTTTGATTGCAACTTCTCTATTCTTGCTTGTGTTCTTGATTGCGCTTGCAGGGATAAGCCTTTGTGGTGAGGTCATTCGTGTGACACGGGTGATAACCAACGGAGCAGTGGTGTAGTGATTGCGGGGTTTCGTTCGTTCGGAGCCTTGGATCATCAACGGCGAGATCTCCACCCAATAAAGTTTACCCTACCTCTCGGAAGATCGGGACTCATCCTCCTATAAATTGGTATCAGATTTCCAGATTCACCGTAAGATATACTTGTGTGCCTTTAGATTTATTTTGTTTCAGTCCTATCGTCCACAAAAAGCCACAAAAAATTTTTTAGTTTCCCTGACCTACAACCCCCGCTCAACCTTTTGCACAATTTAGTTTCGGAGTCCGTAGTTCTGAGTTCGTGTCCTAGGTTGAGTCTGGTTGCTGGTTTAGATTTGTTTTGGTTCAGTTTTGTTTCTTCCATCCGCTGCCATCTACAAAAAACCAAAAAAAAGGAAAGGGCAGCCCGGTGCATGTAGCTCCCGCTTGCGCAGGGTCCGGGGAAGGGTCCGACCCATTTGGGTCTTTTGTATGCAGCCTTTCCCTGCATTTCTGCAAGAGGCTGTTTCCAGGACTCGAACCCGTGACCTCATGGTCACAAGGCAACATCTTTACCGCTGCGCCAAGGCCCCCCTTCGCCATCTACAAAAAACCAATCTACAAAAAAATTCCATCCACCGATTCGTTTCTGTTGCAGTTTCCACCACCACCAAAACCTGATTCGGAGTATCCTCCTTAAAACGGGCATAACTTTTCGCTCGTAACTCCGATTGAGGTGTATTTTTTCCCGGAAAGGTCTCGAAAAAGTCCAACATACGGCATTTTCAAAAAAAATTTTAAAAAAATTAAGAAGGTGCTCGTTTCAAACTCCGAAGTTCCAGCACCAGTTTTTCCAATCGCTCCTGAATTTGTGCCGATCTCATCTTTCATCGGTTTGAGCTAATACTTGGTGCTGTTTCTATTCTTGTGCCCCTGGTTGAGAAAAAATATCAAAAAAATAAATAGAATAAAAAAAGATTTTGATTTCTACTACTGCTTCAAGACAAAAACAGGAGGCTAAGGGGTGTGCTATTTCTGTGCAAGTGCTGGATACTTGCTGATATTATCCTTGTTGTTCATCATCATTCATCCTTGTCCTTGCTTGTTGCCACAACTGTTCTAATACATTCTTAGGCCAGCAACTAGGTGAAATTCTTTGGACACTTATTCAGCATTGCTATCTGTTACTAACTTTTGTGCCACATACATATACTGCATTTGAGCCTTCCAAGCTCCACCTTCTCTCGAGCAGAACAGGTAACCTTTGCAATCACACCCACTCTCTGCTTGCTTCACACCGGTCACCGTTGGCCACCTGCAGTGCTAGAAAGAAACTTGTAAGAGCGGGGTAAGACGCATCTTACTGATCGATTTTCCACCCACTTCGGAGAGCGTAGTAATAGGGTTCTTCACGATCTTTTTGTCTTCGTTTCTGTTTTGTACTAACAATGACAGGAAATATGCCTATGGATAAGACCTCTGGTTCTACACCTCCGGATGATGATGGGTGCGTGTCCCATATGGAACTAAAGGACATGATGCGGGCAATGACCGAAGCTTTCAACAATTACCAGACCACTATAACAGCCACCTTTCAGAGGCTCCATACAAGTGTTGCTGGTCTGACCACACGGTTGGACGAGATGGAGACTTGTCTTCCCCAACAAGCTACACCCTCTATCATCCTTGATGGTGATGCACATGCTCACTACGACACAGAGGATGACTTCAATAACGATGAGGTTGATGCACAGCAGCACCGTTGCCCTCGACGAAATTGTCAAGGTATGGGAGGTAGACCTCGTCCTCATGCTCCTGAACAAGATAATGATCCTTATGCTAAGATTAAGTTTTCTATTCCAACATTTTATGGATCTTATGATGCTGAGACTTACTTGGATTGGGAGATGACGGTAGAACAAAAATTTAGCTATCATCTTGTTCCTGAGCGACATAGAGTTGGACAAGCCACTAGTGAGTTTAAAGATTTTGCTATAATTTGGTGGAATGAACTTGTCAATACACGTAATGCACCACAGACATGGGCTGCGTTAAAAGAAGAGATGCACGCTAGGTTTGTTCCTCCTTCATATAGACATGATCTTCTTAAGAAATTGCAACGCTTTGATCAGGGTGACATGACTGTCCAAGAGTACTACCAAGAGTTGCAGAAAGGTATGCTTCGTTGTGGGGTAGTTGAGGATCAGGAAGACCAAATTGTTAGATTTTATGGGGGCTTGCGGCGTGAGATCCAGGGCATAGTTGACTACAAGGAATATCATTCTATTCAATGTTTATTTCAACTTGCTATGTTAGCAGAAAAAGAAGTGCAGGGTCGCCAACAGCAGCGGCGGAACAACACCTTCACGCCACGACAATTTCCGGTGCCATCCAAAGCAGCGCCCTCCTCGAGCGTACGTGCTTCTACACCACCCTCCACGGGTGTTGTACGCAGCAGCATCGCACCTTCTACATCACGGGGACAAGATAACAGCAAGTCCCAGATGCCTCCAGGTGTTGCAGCAAAGGTGGCTGCACCCAACACTTCGACAAGTCGCAGCTCCGACATCAAGTGCCACCGCTGCCAGGGACTTGGCCATATGCAACGAGATTGCCCCAGCAAACGGGCGATCATTGCCACTGCTGATGGTGGGTATGTTAGTGCTTCTGATATTGAAGATGGAAATATTATTGCAACTAACATTTCAGGTTCGGATGATGGTGCTGAGGAGGTTCTTGGTACATCTGCGACAAACATCTATAGGACTTTGATTGTGCAGTGAGCTTTGAGTGCCACGGTTCGAGAGGACGACAACCGCCAACATCACAACCTTTTCAACATGTTTCTCGTTGTCAAGGACTGCCGTGTACATACCATCATTGATGGTGGTAGCTGCAACAATTTGGTGAATGTTGAGGTGGTCAAGAAGCTTGGCTTGACCACACGGGAGCATCCCCACCCTTATCACATTCAATGGTTGTAACACCCCAAAAATCTTGTTAAGACCCTAAATCATGTTAAGAGGGGAATTTAAAAATTTTCGGACGTGTTGCATGTTTTGCAACAATTTAAATTCAAACTGGAATTCAATTTAAATTCAAAACAGAAAAGAAATAGAAAAAGAAAAAAAGAAAACAGAAAAAAACCGTCCAGTGGGCCGAAACCCACCAGCCGGCCCAACCAGCACCCGCGCCAGCCCGCAGCCGTGCGCGCCTCTTCCTCCCACTGACAGGCGGGGCCCGCCAGCCTTCTTCTTCCTCACGCCGCGCCGGGACTCTCTCACCCGAATCGAAACCGATCGGGAATTCTCGCGTATCCCAGCCGAATTTCGATCGGGGGCGACGCAAACTCGATCTAAACCACCCCGCCGCCCTTCCCCGTCTATAAAAACCCCGGCCTCGTTCTGTTTTTCCCACGCGATCTACGCTCGGAAAATCTGCCCGATCTACGCTCGGAAATTCCGATCTAACTCGCTGGTCTTGATCCACCGCCTCCGGGGAACCCTGTAGGTGCAGAAAACTCGGTGACTTGCGGTTCAAACGCAGCGCCGAAGAGCCTCGCCGTGGTTTCACTTCGGACCTCGTCGCCGACCGCCTTCCAGGACCTCCGAGCTCAAGAAAACCCCCGAGGTGAGATCCCCGACCTCCCCTCCACCGATCTATGCCATAAAATCACAGTTCTAGGAAGAATTCTCGAAGATCCGAAAAATCTCCGGTGAGATCGCGGCTTCCCGCCGCCGAGCGCCGCTGGGCAGCGCCGCCCGCGCTCGATCAGAGCGACGTGGCCGCTTGTGCGCCGTCTATTTTAAATCGCACGGTACACTTTAAATCCCCGCGTACCGGTTCGGCGTTATAATATCAGCCGTCTGTTTTAAATCGGACAGTCCACGTCAGCCCCGCGTTATAAAGACTGAAAATCTTACGTGCTACCCCCTGGGGTTCTCGGAAAATAAGAGCTAGCCCCGGAAACTTCTGATCTAGCCCCTGGAACTTCAGAAAATCATGTAAATTCATTTAAAAAACAGTTTTAGCCCCTGGACTTAATAAAAATTAGGAAAAACTCCTCTGTTATGAGTAGCTAGACCCCTGAAAATTGTTAAAATAATATTATAGACCCTGTAGTGGGGTGAGTTTACCTTTTTAACCCTGTTTGATATTTAATTTATGAAATTGAATATGTGGCTAGTATTTAAAATTTAAAAAGTGGGACAAACATATTGTCAAAATTAAATTAAAAACTTTCTCAATACTTAGAAAACTTTGGAGTGAGATAAAAATATATTTTGGGCTGAAATGAATCTGTTTAATTTATTATTCACATTTATTAGTTATAGGGACACATTTTTAAGTAAAGAATAGTTCTGAAAATAGGGAAAATGAATGTAAAATAGTTTACATCAGAGGAAAAGGTCAAAAATATATTATTAAATATTTTATATCAGAACCTATTCTGTTTAGATGATGTGTCTTGTTATTTTCATAATAAAGTTCACATTTAGGCATAGGAAATAAATCTGAAAATATAGTAACTAGTAAATGATAAGTGAAGTTTCTAAAATCCAAAGAATTCAGTTTAGGGTTGGTAGAAATTCTGAAGACACATATGCAGTAGTAAAATACCTTTCATGCATACTTGGTAGCTAAGAGATGTAGTAATTAAATATAAGGAATTTATTTAAATTGGAAACTCATATATATAGTATGTAAGCATAAATGTGAATACAAAAGTAGGAATCATATACACATGATTAAAAGTACATGTAAGCCAAAGATCAACACACATAGAGTAACCACAACACATATAATTGTGAATGACTTTCATAAATGTGAATGTGTGGTTTGTTTGAAGTGGAAGTGTGAACTATGCCTTATAGATTGTTTTTTTCTTTTGCTATGTGTGATGGTATGATGTAGAACCTGCTCCAGAGCAAGTTCTTCCTTTCCAAGATCAGGACTACCCATTCCAAGAGCAGCAGGAAGGAGGCAAGTGTCCTTGACCACTTTGATCCTATACTAGGATGTGTAGATAGAATTATTTGCATTGTCAAATGAAATATGAAACCCATGCTAGGAAGTTTCCCTAGAATTGCATTATCTTGTTTCCTTGTAGCTTGGGTTGGGATTTATTTTATCATGTCATTTATTATTATGCATATGCTTAGCCATGCTTAGAATGGGATATTTGGGATATGAGATCATCAGTTTATTTTACCATACTCTTGAATGAGATATTGTGAGTTATGTAGAGATAGGGATCAAGGCAAGTTGGATGTTTTGGTTGTGTGCTGGGTGCACGAGACTCGGGTTTGTGTTTAGTACTTGCCTGGATCCTAAGGACCGGTTCATGGAGCATGTAACCTGGCTTTACCGTGCCAACCACATGCTGAGATGGGGCAGCTTGGCCAATTAATTAGGTGTATCACCGGCGTAGTATGGGTGTGTTGGATGGTGCGGGGAGTAGGTGTCAGCTGGACTACCATATGAACCACAAGGCTCAAGAGGGGGCCACTGCAGCGGGGTTGGAGCCTCTTGTATGCTGTTAGGGGTGAAACCTCAGTGGGCCCATGCTCGTCGGGAATCCCTTTGTAAAGGTTTCGTAGTGATCTCCTGGCTACACACCTGGGAAGTGTGAATGTGGTTCGTAGCCACTGGCATAATGGAGGTTCTTTTAGTCCACCCGGCAACGGGGGATGAAATCACTACATGTCGGTACAGTGGTGCAAACTCTGCAGAGTCAAAACTTTCATGACAGCCATGCTCACGGTCAAGAGCGGCTTGGACTTATTCATGATTAGAGGAGTGATGGTTTTGGAAGTTGTGGATGTTAAGCGGGGAGCTTAACATTGGAAATGATGTTATGGTTATTTGATTATGATGATGGGATGGGAGTTTGGGACCATTTCACCTGTGTACTAATGTAGGTGCTTAATAAGCTAAGGTGATAGGTATTACTTGCATAGTGCTTTAACCATGAGTTCAATCTTCTCTTGTTCTAGCCATGCATGACATAACTTTCCCACACTTGCTGAGTACCATTGGTACTCAACCTTGCATATTTGTTGGTTTATTTTGCTGCTCAGGTCAAGATAATGAGGTGGTGTATAATGACCAAGACTTTGGACCCGAAGAAGGTTTTTAGGTTCATGGAGACCCCCGGGCAACGCCTGTGACGGAGCCCTCAAGAATAATATTCCGCTGCTAGTTTATTTACTTGTGATGAACTTATTATTGTCCATCGAGACATATGCTATGTAAGACTTATTTATATTCGACATCTGGCTTGTAATAAATGATGCTTCACTATTTGTCATCACATGTATGAGAAAATGATCCTGGCATACATGTGATATTCACTCGGTTGTTCTTCGGAAAAACCGAGTGTGACAGAAGTGGTATCAGAGCCAAGGTTGCCCGTAGGAACGTGGACCTAGGTAGAAATGGACGTATTTAAGGGCCGTATTTTCTTAAAAACTATTTTTACAAGATGTGTGTTGAAAAGTGTTATTTAATGAGTCACTTTCTTCATCTTACCCCAATTTTCATTCAAAATAGGATTTTTGTTTAAAAAATTTATCTAACCTAAGTTTAAATGCTTTTTGTTTTTAGATGGTTCGCATGATTCGCACCGCTCGCAAGTCCACAGGAAGGAGAGTTCCCGTAGTTGCCCTTGTCGAAAGAGAGGAGAGTCGTCCGGTGACGTACCTTTCCTACGGATTGGCAGTAGGAGGCTTGTTGCGCCGTCTTCGACGTATGCTCGAAGCCGCCGGCAATACGGGCAAGCTAATCATCCACTATAACTCCACCAGGACCATCCGTGAGAAGAGGGAGGAATGGAGTTCAGAGATGAGGATTATACACGAAAATCGGCTGCTTAAGATCCACCGCTCTCCAGCTTGTAGAGCGACACAGGTCGATGCGGAGAAAGATGTCACCTTGGAGGCCATCACCTGCCAGAGTCACATCTATCGTCGACACCTGGACAGGACTGAGTACATGTATGTCGTCCAGCGTGAGAGTGGTACCACGGAGTACAAGTACCCGCCAGTGCAGCAAGGGACTTCCCATGAGCACATGGACTTGTGCTTGGAGGATGCTGCCATGCTCAGCACTTGACTGCAGGAGTGTCAGCAGGAGCTTCAGGATGTCCGGGACACCCTGAAGGAAATGGAGGCGTTGCTGCGAGCCTTCTTGAGGGCGAGAGAAAGAGGAGATGGGAATGAACTGTGTGTCACCGTGAATGATACATGGACTCCTGACTCCCCAGATCGTCGAGCGATCAGGCGTCGTCGCACTTCTCCACCAGCAGCCTCCCCACACAAAGCAGAGTCAGAAGGCAGCCGAAATGATGAGGAAGATCCCGAGGAGCCAGCTCAAGAAAACGAGTAGCGTAGAGTCTTTCCCTTAAATTAGAAGGATGTCGAGTAGTCGAGTCGTTACGTGAGTTAATGGTGTGTTAATGCTTGGTGTGTGACGTGAGTTGTGGAAGCCATGAGCAATTTTCCACAGCCTCGTCTTTAGATTGTTTTGCTTTGGTGTGTGAACCCTCATGAAATAATAATATTGCATTTATTTTTGTGTGAGAAATGAACCCTCAGAAAAGTATAACAAAGCCTCAACACTTCAAAGTACAAACAAGTGAAAGTAATAACATGATACGAAATGCTTTCAAATTAACATTGGTTGATTCTGCCAGATGGCCGGAAGAGGAAAAGGACGTGCTGCCAACCCCGCCAACAACAACGATGAGGCCTGCAACCCTCATCTTTCTGGAGGCCAAGACAGGGGTGGTCGCCGTGAAGGAGTTGATCCCCTCCACCAAATGCTGGAGAATCAGAATCAGCTCATCCAGAACTTGACTCAAGTGGTGGCCAACTTTCATCAAGTCCCACCCCCACAAGCTGCACCACGCCAACCAAGGTTGAGTGAGTTTCTAGGAACTCAACCTCCAAAGTTTGCAAGTGCTGCTGAACCTCTGGAGGCAGATGACTGGCTAAAGACCATTGAAAGCAAGATGAGGATCATACAGTGCCAAGGGTATGAGAGGGTGCTGTTTGCCTCTCATCAATTGCATGGGCCTGCTGCTGATTGGTGGACCGCCTACGTGGCCGCCCATCATGACCCTGAGAACATCACTTGGGAAGAGTTCAAGCGTAGCTTCCGCAACCATTACATCCCAAGAGGTGAACTCAAAAACAAGAGGAAGGAGTTCTTGGGACTGCAGCAGGGAAACATGACGGTGAGGGAATACCTCACTAAATTTACTCAACTATCCCGTTATGCCCCACGAGACATAGAGACTGATGAGCAGAAACAAGATTGTTTCGTGGAGGGACTTACCGCAGAGATGCAGTGTGCAATGTCCTCAAATGAGTATGAAAGCTTCCAAAAGATGGTGGACAGAGCATTTGTGGTAGAAAGGAAGCTAAAGGCCTTGGAAAATGAGAATAAGAGGAAGGCCGGGTGGTCACATCAAGCCTCAGGGAGCAACACCCGCCCACGACTGATGCAGCAACCTACAGGGCAGACGAACCGTGCTGCGGTACCCTACTCAGCACCAAGAGGGTACAACCCGAACTACAGGCCTCCCGCAGCACCAGCACAGCCACAACGTCAGTTTGTACAGCAGCCTCGCCCCGCATATCCACCTCGACCAGCAGTACAGGGACCTCCAAACCAACCCCAAGACAGCAAAGGCCAGGCACCTAAGGTTGGGGTACAATGTTTTAGCTGCGGTGAAGTGGGGCACTACGCCCATAAATGCCAAAGAAGAAGCCCGCGCAGCCACAACAGCAGAATGTAATGAGAGGACGGGTGAACCACGTCACTATGGAGGAAGCACAAGAGGCACCCGACGTGGTAACTGGTAATTTTCCTGCCAATTTACACATTGCAACCCTGCTGTTTGATTCTGGTGCTACCCACTCGTTCATTGCTCAAGGGTTTGTTAAGAAGCATGACCTAGCAACAACACAAATGAACCATATGCTAGCCGTAAACTCTCCGGGTGGAGAAATAAGGACAAGACAAGAGTGTCCCAAGGTGAACCTAGATATTAATGGGGTAGTATTTACTGCTAACCTCATAGTGATAGATTCACAAGGGATAGATATTATCTTGGGTATGGATTGGTTGACAAAACATAAAGGAATCATCCATTGTTCGACCAGAACGGTGGAACTAACTCACCCTAGTGGCACAAGAGTAAAGTTCATAACAATACACGAGCCTAGGAGGGACATTAAATTAAATCAAGTTGAGGTGAAAGTTGAGGAAATCAGGACCATTAGGGAATATCCAGATGTTTTTCCGGAGGAGTTGCCAGGTATGCCTCCCGATCGTGAAGTGGAATTCGCAATTGAGCTAGTACCTGGAACAGCCCCGATATACAAGAGACCTTATCTGATGGACTCCAAGCAGCTAGAAGAACTCAAGGATCATTTAAGAGAATTGACGGAGAAGGGGTATATTCGTCCTAGTTCCTCACCATGGGGAGCTCCGGTGATATTTGTGCCCAAGAAGGACGGAACCCAAAGGTTATGTGTGGATTACCGTGCCTTGAATGAGGTAACCATCAAGAACAAGTACCCATTACCCCGCATTGAAGACTTGTTTGATCAGTTGAGGGGCGCTTGTGTGTTCTCGAAAATTGATCTCAGGTCGGGATACCACCAACTCAAGATAAGGCAATCTGATATTCCCAAGACAGCTTTTGTATCTCGGTACGGACTGTATGAGTACACTGTCATGCCTTTCGGGCTAACTAATGCCCCGGCATACTTCATGAATCTCATGAACAAGGTATTCATGGAATATCTGGACAAATTTGTGGTGGTTTTCATAGATGACATTCTCGTCTTCTCCAAAGATGAAGAAGAACATGAGAAACATCTAAGGTTGGTGTTGCAAAGGCTGAGAGAACACCAACTATATGCCAAGTTGAGTAAGTGTGTGTCTTGGATGAAGAGAGTTCCCTTCTTAGGACATATAATCTCGGAGGGAGGAATCTCCGTGGATCCTGCCAAAATCGAGGATATACAGAAGTGGAAGACCCCTGAAAATGTCGGGGAAGTTCGAAGCTTCTTGGAATTGGCTGGATACTATCGACGGTTTATTGAGGGATTCTCCAAGATCTCGAGACCCCTCACCAAACTGTTGGAGAAGGGAATCACATTCACATGGACGCCCCAGTGCGAGACGAGTTTTCAGGAGTTAAAGAAAAGATTGACCACAGCCCCAGTGTTGGTTATGCCAGATATGCAGAAGAATTTCACAGTGTACTACGATGCCTCTGGAAACGGGTTGGGATGTGTTCTCATGCAAGAAGGGCATGTCGTGGCATATGCATCCCGGCAGCTTCGGAAGCACGAGAAAAGCTATCCTACACATGACTTAGAACTAGCCGCAGTGGTACACGCGTTGAAAATTTGGCGACACAATTTTATGGGGAAGAGGATGGAGATATATACGGATCATAAGAGTTTGAAGTACATTTTTACACAACCAGATCTCAACCTCAGACAAAGAAGATGGTTAGAGCTAATCAATGACTTTGATGTGGGCATCAACTATCATCCTAGGAAGGCAAACGGCGTGGCCGATGCTTTAAGTCGGAAAGTGCAGGTCAATAAGTTGAGCTTGAAGGACATGCCTGCAGAATTGAAGGACGAGGTTATAAGGCTCAATCTATGCCTGGTAAATAGTGGTGAAGCCATCGCCATGGAAGTGGATTCCACACTCGAGCGAGACATACGCGAGGGTCAAAAGAATGACGAGAAGATACGAGAGATCAGACAACTCATCAAGGAAAATAAAGCTCCTGGTTTTAGAGAGGATGAACAAGGAACGGTGTGGCACGGGAAAAGAATCTGTGTGCTAGAAGTAAAGGAGATCCGTGAATTGATTTTGAAGGAGGCTCATGATTCTGACTATTCCATTCATCCTGGGAGTACGAAAATGTACCAGGACGTTAAGAACAGGTATTGGTGGTATGGCATGAAACGAGATGTCGCGGAACATGTTGCCCTATGTGACACATGTCAGTTGGTGAAAGCAGAACATCAACGACCCGCGGGATTATTGCAACCACTCAAAGTGCCTGAATGGAAATGGGAAGAAATCGGTATGGATTTCATAGTAGGACTACCTAGGACCCAATTAGGATATGATTCGATATGGGTCATCATCAACAGGCTAACCAAGGTAGCTCATTTCATCCCCGTTAAAGAAAGCTACAGCGGATCCAAATTGGCAGAATTGTACATGCCAAGGATCGTGTGTTACCATGGAGTGCCAAAGAAGATTGTGTCAGATCGAGGGACACAGTTCACCTCAAGGTTCTGGCAGAAGTTGCATGAAACCATGGGAACCCATCTGAATTTCAGCTCTGCCTATCATCCCCAAACTGACTGGCAGTCGGAAAGAACCAATCAGATCCTTGAAGATATGCTGAGGGCATGTGCATTCAAAAACAATAGGAGTTGGGACAAGAAATTACCGTATGCGGAGTTTTCCTATAACAACAGCTATCAAGCTAGTATGAAGATGTCACCGTTTGAAGCCTTGTACGGGAGGAAGTGCAGAACTCCCCTATTTTGGAACCAAACGGGGGAAAGTAAAGTGTTTGGTCCAGAAGTACTACAAGAAGCCGAGGCGAAGGTGAGGGAAATTCGCAACAATTTGAGGATAGCACAGACATGCCAAAAGAGCTATGCCGACATACGAAGAAGAGAGCTCGTTTTCAACGTGGGAGACTATGTCTATCTCAAGGTGTCCCCTATCAGAGGACTTCGTCGGTTCAAGGTGAAAGGGAAGTTGTCACCTCGATACATCAGACCCTTTCAAGTTCTGGAAAGGAAAGGCGAAGTGGCGTATCAACTAGAGTTACCGGCTCGTCTATCGGATGTGCACGATGTATTCCATGTGTCACAACTCAAGAAATGCCTGAGGACGCCTGAAGAGGTGTTACCCATGAATGAAGTGGACGTAGCTGAGGATTTGTCTTATGCCGAGCAACCATACAAGATTTTGCAGACAATGGAACGCCTCACCAGAAATAAAAGAATCCGGATGTGCAAGGTGCAGTGGAAGCATCACTCAGAAGAGGAAGCCACCTGGGAGCGGGAAGATGAGCTCAAGGCACAATTTCCGGAATTGTTTTCTTAGAACCACCAATCTCAAGGACGAGATTTCTTTTAAGGGGGGTAGAGCTGTAACACCCCAAAAATCTTGTTAAGACCCTAAATCATGTTAAGAGGGGAATTTAAAATTTTTTGGACGTGTTGCATGTTTTGCAACAATTTAAATTCAAACTGGAATTCAATTTAAATTCAAAACAGAAAAGAAATAGAAAAAGAAAAAAAGAAAACAGAAAAAAACCGGCCAGTGGGCCGAAACCCACCAGCCGGCCCAACCAGCACCCGCGCCAGTGTCACACCCGGTTTTTCCGAAGAAACAACCAAGTGAATATCACATGTATGCCAGGATCATTTTCTCATACATGTGATGACAAATAGTGAAGCATCATTTATTACAAGCCAGGTGTCGAATATAAATAAGTCTTACATCGCAAATGTCTCAATGGACACTAATGCTTCATCACAAGTAAATAAACTAGCAGCGGAATATTATTCTTTAGGGCTCCATCACAGGCGTTGCCCGGGGTCTTCATGAACTTAAAATCCTTCCTCGGGTCCAAAATCTTGATCATTATACACCACCTCATTATCTTGACCTGAGCAGCAATATAAACCAACAAATATGCAAGGTTGAGTACCAATGGTACTCAGCAAGTGTGGGAAAATTATATCATGCATGGCTAGAACAAGGAGAGGTTGAACTCATGGTTAAAGCACTACGCAATTAATACCTATCACCTTAGCTTATTAAGCACCTACATTTCTACACAGGTGAAATGGTCCCAATCTCCCATCCCATCATTGTAATCCAATAACCATAACATCATTACCAATGTTAAGCTCCCCGCTTAACTTCCAAAACCATCAATCCTCTAATGATGAATAAGTCCAGGCCGCTCTTAACCGTGAGCACGGCTGTCAAGACAGTTTTGACTCTGCAGAGTTTGTACCACTGTACCCACAAGTAGTGATTTCATCCCCCGTTGCCGGGTGGACTAAAAGAACCTCCATTATGCCAGTGGCTACGATCCACATTCACACTTCCCAGGTGTGCGGCCAGGAGATCACTACGAAGCCTTTACAAAGGGATTCCCGACGAGCGTGGGCCCACTGAGGTTTCACCCCTAACAGCATACAAGAGGCTCCAACCCCGCTGCAGTGGCCCCCTCTTGAGCCTTGCGGTTCATATGGTAGTCCAGCTGACACCTACTCCCCGCACCATCCAACACACCCATACTACGCCGGGGATACACCTAATTAATTGGCCAAGCTGCCCCATCTCAGCATGTGGTTGGCACTGTAAAGCCGGGTTACATGCTCCATGAACCGGTCCTTAGGATCCAGGCAAGTACTAAACACAAACCCAAGTCTCGTGCACCCAGCACACAACCAAGACATCCAACTTGCCTTGATCCCTACCTCTACATAACTCACAATGTCTCATTCAAGAGTATGGTAATATAAACTGATGATTCTCATGTCCCAAATAACCCATTCTAAGCATGGCTAAGCATATGCATGGAAATAAATGACATGGTAAAATAAATCCCAACCCAAGCTACAAGGAAACAAGGTAATGCAATTCTAGGGCAACTTTCCTAGCATAGGTTTCATATTTCATTTGACAATGCAAATAATTCTATCTACACATCCTAGCATAGGATCAAAGTGGTCAAGGACACTTGCCTCCTTCTTGCTGCTCTTGAAATGGGCAGTCCTGATCATGGAAAGAAATAACTTGCTCTTGAACAGGCTCTACTTCATACCATCACACATAGCAAAAGAAAAACAACAATCATAAGACATAGTTCACACTTCTTACTTCATACAAACCACACATTCATATTTATGAAATTCATTCACCATTATATGTGTTGTGGTTACTTTGTGTGTTGATCTGTGGCTTGCACACACTTTTATTTATATGTGTATGATTCCTACTTTGGTGTTCATATTTATACTTACATACTATATATATATATATATGTGTGTGTTTCGGTTTTAAATAAATTTCTTATATTAAACTACCAAGTATGTAAGAAAAGTATTTTTCTTCTCCATATGTGCCTTCAGAATTTCTACCAACCCTAAACTGAATTCTTTGTATTTTAGAAACTCCATTTATTATTTGCTAGTTGCTATATTTTCAGATTTATTCTCCTATGCATAAATGTGTATTTTATTATGAAATTAGTAATACACATCATCTAAACAGAATAGGTTCTGGTCCTAAATAATTTAATAACATATTTTGACCTTTGCCTCTGATGTAAACTATTTTATAATTATTTTACCTATTTTCTATAACTATTCTTTACTTAAAAATGTGTCCCTAAATGTGAATAATAAATTAAACAGATTCAATTCTGTCCAAAATATGTTTTTATCTAACTCCAAAATTTTCTAAACACTGAGAAAGTCTTTAATTAATTTTAACAATTATGCTTGCCCCCCTTTTTAATTCTTAAACACTAGTTACATATTCAATTTTCTAAATCAAATACTAAACAGGGCTAAAATAATGAATTCATCCCATTACAGGGTCTATAATATTATTTTCATAATTTCCAGGGGTCTAGCTACACTTATCAGAGGTGTTTTTCCTAATTTTATTAAGTCCAGGGGCTAAAACTGATTTTGAAATGAATTTACATGATTTTCTGGAGTTCCAGGGGCTAGATCTGAAGTTTCCGGGGCTAGCTCTCAATTCGAGAGAACCCCAGGGGGTAGCACGTAAGAATTCCAGTCTTTATAATGCGGGGCTGACGTGGACCGTCCGATTTTAAACCGACGGCTGAGATTATAACATCGAACCGGTACGCGGGGATTTAAAGTCTACCGTGCGATTTAAAATAAACGGCGCACAAGCGGCCACGTCGCTCCGATCGAGCGCGGGCGGCGCTGCCGGCGGCGCACGGCGGCGGGAAGCGGCGATCTCGCCGGAAAGTTTCGGATCCGCGGGAATTCTGCCTAGAACTGTGATCTTATGGCCTAGATCGGGAGAGGGGAGGTCAGGGATCTCACCTCGGGGGTTTTCTCGAGCTCGGGGGTCCTGGAAAGTGATCGGCGGCGAGGTCCGAGGCAAAACCACGGCGAAGCTCGTCGGCGCTGGATTTACACCGTAACTCTCCGAGTTTTCTGCACCTGCAATGTTCCCCGGAGGCGGTGGATCAAGACCAGCGAGTTAGATCAGAGTTTCCGAGCTTAGATCGGCCAGAATTCACCAGCGAAGTCTCGGTGCTCACCGGAGTAAAAATCGGCGATCGCGTGGGAAAAACCGATCGGGGCTGGGGTTTTTATAGCGGGGGGAGGGCGGTGGGTCTGTTGCGATCGAGTTTGAGTCGTTTGGGACAAGAATTCGGCTGCGGGACGCGGAAATCCGGTCGGTTGCGATCGCGCGCGCGGGAGAGAGTCCGGGGTCGCGGGGTTAGGGATGACAGGCGGGTCCCACCCGTCTGTGAGAGACGGCGCGGCGCGCGCGGGGCGGGCTGGCGCGGGGGAAACTGGGCCGGCTGGCGGGTTTCGGCCCACTGGCCGGTTTTTTCCAGTTTTCTCTTTTTCTTTTTCCATTTCTTTTCTGATTTGAGTTTAATTTGAATTCCAGTTTGAATTTGGATTTTTGTAAAACATGCAACACGTCCAAAAATTTTTAAATTCCCCTCTGAACATGGTTTAGTGTTTTGAATAAAAATTTGGGGTGTTACAGCCAGCCCGCAGCCGCGCGCGCCTCTTCCTCCCACTGACAGGCGGGGCCCGCCAGCCTTCTTCTTCCTCGCGCCGCGCCGGGACTCTCTCACCCGAATCGAAACCGATCAGGAATTCTCGCGTATCCCAGCCGAATTTCGATTGGGGGCGACGCAAACTCGATCTAAACCACCCCGCCGCCCTTCCCCGTCTATAAAAAACCCGGCCTCATTCTGTTTTTCCCACGCGATCCGCCGATTTTACTCCGGTGAGAAACCGAGCCCCTCCGGTGAATTCTGCCCGATCTACGCTCGGAAATTCCGATCTAACTCGCTGGTCTTGATCCACCGCCTCCGGGGAACCCTGCAGGTGCAGAAAACTCGGTGACTTGCGGTTCAAACACAGCGCCGATGAGCCTCGCCGTGGTTCACTTCGGACCTCGTCGCCGACCGCCTTCCAGGACCTCCGAGCTCAAGAAAACCCCCGAGGTGAGATCCCCGACCTCCCCTCCACCAATCTATGCCATAAAATCACAGTTCTAGGAAGAATTCTTGAAGATCCAAAAAATCTCCGGCGAGATCGCCGCTTCCCGCCGCCGAGCGCCGCCGGGCAGCGCCGCTCGCGCTCGATCAGAGCGACGTGGCCGCTTGTGCGCCGTCTATTTTAAATCGCACGGTAGACTTTAAATCCCCGCGTACCGGTTCGGCGTTATAATCTCAGCCGTCTGTTTTAAATCGGACGGTCCACGTCAGCCCCGCGTTATAAAGACTGGAAATCTTACGTGCTACCCCTGGGGTTCTCGGGAAATAAGAGCTAGCCCTGGAAACTTCTGATCTAGCCCCTGGAACTTCAGAAAATCATGTAAATTCATTTAAAAATCAGTTTTAGCCCCTGGACTTAATAAAAATTAGGAAAAACTCCTCTGTTATGAGTAGCTAGACCCCTGAAAATTGTTAAAATAATATATAGACCCTGTAGTGGGGTGAGTTTACCTTTTTAACCCTGTTTGATATTTAATTTAGGAAACTGAATATGTGGCTAGTATTTAAAATTTAAAAAGTGGGACAAACATATTGTCAAAATTAAATTAAAAACTTTCTCAATACTTAGAAAACTTTGGAGTGAGATAAAAATATATTTTGGGCTGAAATGAATCTGTTTAATTTATTATTCACATTTATTAGTTATAGGGACACATTTTTAAGTAAAGAATAGTTCTGAAAATAGGGAAAATGAATGTAAAATAGTTTACATCAGAGGAAAAGGTCAAAAATATATTATTAAATATTTTAGATCAGAACCTATTCTGTTTAGATGATGTGTCTTGTTATTTTCATAATAAAGTTCACATTTAGGCATAGGAAATATATCTGAAAATATAGCAACTAGTAAATGATAAGTGAAGTTTCTAAAATCCAAAGAATTCAGTTTAGGGTTGATAGAAATTCTGAAGACACATATGGAGTAGTAAAATACCTTTCATGCATACTTGGTAGCTAAAAGGTGTAGTAATTAAATATAAGGAATTTATTTAAATTGGAAACTCATATATATAGTATGTAAGCATAAATGTGAATATGAAAGTAGGAATCATATACACATGATTAAAAGTACATGTAAGCCAAAGATCAACACACATAGAGTAACCACAACACATATAATTGTGAATGACTTTCATAAATGTGAATGTGTGGTTTGTTTGAAGTGGAAGTGTGAACTATGTCTTATGGATTGTTGTTTTTCTTTTGCTATGTGTGATGGTATGATGTAGAACCTGCTCCAGAGCAAGTTCTTCCTTTCCAAGATCAGGACTACCCATTCCAAAAGCAGCAGGAAGGAGGCAAGTGTCCTACTTTGATCCTATACTAGGATGTGTAGATAGAATTATTTGCATTGTCAAATGAAATATGAAACCAATGCTAGGAAGTTTCCCTAGAATTGCATTATCTTGTTTCCTTGTAGCTTGGGTTGGGATTTATTTTATCATGTCATTTATTATTATGCATATGCTTAGCCATGCTTAGAATGCGATATTTGGGATATGAGATCATCAGTTTATTTTACCATACTCTTGAATGAGATATTGTGAGTTATGTAGAGATAGGGATCAAGGCAAGTTGGATGTTTTGGTTGTGTGCTGGGTGCACGAGACTCGGGTTTGTGTTTAGTACTTGCCTGGATCCTAAGGACCGGTTCATGGAGCATGTAACCTGGCTTTACCGTGCCAACCACATGCTGAGATGGGGCAGCTTGGCCAATTAATTAGGTGTATCCCCGGCGTAGTATGGGTGTGTTGGATGGTGCGGGGAGTAGGTGTCAGCTGGACTACCATATGAACCGCAAGGCTCAAGAGGGGGCCACTGCAGTGGGGTTGGAGCCTCTTGTATGCTGTTAGGGGTGAAACCTCAGTGGGCCCACGCTCGTCGGGAATCCCTTTGTAAAGGCTTCGTAGTGATCTCCTGGCTACACACCTGGGAAGTGTGAATGTGGTTCGTAGCCACTGGCATAATGGAGGTTCTTTTAGTCCACCCGGCAACGGGGGATGAAATCACTACATGTGGGTACAGTGGTGCAAACTCTGCAGAGTCAAAACTGTCATGACAGCCGTGCTCACGGTCAAGAGCGGCTTGGACTTATTCATGATTAGAGGAGTGATGGTTTTGGAAGTTGTGGATGTTAAGCGGGGAGCTTAACATTGGAAATGATGTTATGGTTATTTGATTATGATGATGGGATGGGAGTTTGGGACCATTTCACCTGTGTACTAATGTAGGTGCTTAATAAGCTAAGGTGATAGGTATTACTTGCATAGTGCTTTAACCATGAGTTCAATCTTCTCTTGTTCTAGCCATGCATGATATAACTTTCCCACACTTGCTGAGTACCATTGGTACTCAACCTTGCATATTTGTTGGTTTATATTGCTGCTCAGGTCAAGATAATGAGGTGGTGTATAATGACCAAGACTTTGGACCCGAAGAAGGTTTTTAGGTTCATGGAGACCCCCGGGCAACGCCTGTGACGGAGCCCTCAAGAATAATATTCCGCTGCTAGTTTATTTACTTGTGATGAACTTATTATTGTCCATCGAGACATATGCTATGTAAGACTTATTTATATTCGACACCTGGCTTGTAATAAATGATGCTTCACTATTTGTCATCACATGTATGAGAAAATGATCCTGGCATACATGTGATATTCACTCGGTTGTTGTTCGGAAAAACCGGGTGTGACAATGGTTTAACAACAATGGTAAGGTTAAGGTAACACAAACAGCAAGGATACATTTTTCCATTGGTTCTTATCATGATTTTGCTGATTTTGATGTGGTACCTATGGATGCTTGTTCTCTTTTGTTGGGACGTCCTTGGGAGTTTGATACTGATGCTATTCACCATGGTCGATCTAATAAGTATACTCTCATGCATAAGGGCAAGAAAATTGTGTTGCTTCCTATGAGTCCCACTGAAATTGTACATTTTGAGCAGGAGAAAAAGAATAATGCTAAGCAAAATGGTGTTTTCAATTCTGAAATTCAGCAACCTATTAAGTTGAAAAATCCTATTTTGCTTGCAACTAAATCTGATCTTGATGATTTATATGCCTCTAATGGAACTTGCTATGCTTTAGTGTGCAAAACATGCTTTATATTCCATTGAGGATACATCCATTGTCTTGCCACCTGCTGTTGCTAACCTTTTGCAGGAATATATGGGTGTTTTTCCATCAGAGATACCCCCTGGATTACCACCTGTGCGAGGCATTAAGCCCAAGATTGATTTGGTTCCAGGGGCGAGCTTGCCAAACCGTGCTGCCTACAGGTCCAACCCCGACGATACTAAGGAAATTCAGCGAGAAGTCCAAGATCTTCTGGACCGCGGGTACATTCGTGAGTCTTAGTCCTTGTTCTGTTCCTATTCTTTTGGTTCCAAAAAAGATGGCACTTGTCGCATGTGTGTTGATTGTAGAGCCATCAATAACATTACCATTCGTTATCGCTATCCTATTCCTAGATTGGATGACATGCTTGATGAGTTGAGTGGTTCTGTTATTTTCTCCAAGATTGATTTGTGTAGTGGGTATCATCAGATTCGTATGGCTTTAGGTGATGAATGGAAAACTGTTTTTAAAACTAAATTCGGACTTTATGAATGGTTAGTCATGTCATTTGGTTTAACTAATGCGCCCAGCACTTTCATGAGGTTGATGAATGAGGTTTTACGTGCTTTCATTGGTAAATTTGTGGTGGTTTACTTTGATGATATCCTTTTTTACAGCAAGTCATATGATGAGCATCTTGAACATTTGCGTGCTGTTTTTAATGTCTTGCGCGATGCACGTTTATATGGTAACCTTGAGAAGTGCACCTTTTGCACCGATCGTGTGTCTTTTATTGGGTATGTTGTTACTTCGCAGGGCATTGAGGTGGACGAGGAAAAGATTATTGCCATCACGAGCTGGCCACTTCTGACTACGGTCACTTAGGTTCGGAGTTTTCCTGGTCTCGCAGGTTTCTACCGGCGTTTCGTGCGGGATTTCAGCACCATTGCGGCACCTCTCCACGAGTTGACAAAGCATGAAGTGCCGTTTCGATGGGGACCAGCACAACAACAATCTTTTGATGTTCTCAAGTCGAAGCTCACACAAGCACCATTGCTGCAACTTCCTGATTTTGAGAAGACCTTCGAGCTTGAATGTGACGCGAGCGGCATTGGCATTGGAGGAGTGCTAATTCAAGGAGGTAAACCTGTTGCCTTCTTTAGTGAAAAACTGCATGGGCCTTCGCTGAATTATTCTACATATGACAATGAACTTTATGCTTTAGTGCGTGTCTTGCAAACTTGGCAACATTACCTATGGTCTAAAGAATTAGTCATACATTCAGATCATGAGTCTTTGAAGTATCTTAAAGGACAAGCTAATCTGAACAAACGTCATGCTAAATGGATTGAGTTCATAGAATCATTTCCTTACATCATTAAACATAAGAAAGGGAAAGACAATGTGATTGCCGATGCTTTATCCAGACGTTATACCATACTATCCCAACTTTCTCATAAAATCTTTGGTTTGTAAACCATAAAGAGGTTATATGCTACTTATTTGGACTTCAAAGATGCCTTTGAAAATTATACAAAGGGAAGAACGTGGCAAAAATTCCTGCTGCGTGAAGGCCTTCTCTACCGTGCTAACAAGCTGTGTGTTCCAGCTAGCTTTGTTCGTCTTTTGTTGTTGCAGGAAGCGCATGGAGGTGGTTTGATGGGACATTTTGGTGTTAAAAAGACAGAGGATGTGCTGGCCGCTCACTTCTTTTGGCCACGAGTGAGGCGTGATGTGGAGCGCTACGTTTCAAGTTGCACGACATGCAACAAAGCTAAGTCTCGACTTAACCCACATGGTCTTAATATGCCTCTTCCGGTTCCTAGTGCACCTTGGGAGGATATTTCTATTGACTTTATTTTAGGATTGCCTAGAACAAAGAGGGGGAGGGATAGTGTCTTTGTGGTTGTTGATAGTTTCTCTAAAATGGCTCATTTTATACCCTGCCACAAGACCGATAATGCTTCACATGTTGTTGATTTGTTCTTTAATGAGGTTGTGCGTTTGCATGGTGTTCCCAATACTATTGTTTCTGATAGGGATGCTAAGTTTTTGAGTCACTTTTGGAGAACTTTATGGTATAAGTTGGGAACAAAGTTGTTGTTTTATACTACTTGTCATCCACAAATGTCACACCCGGTTTCTCCGAAGAACAACCGAGTGAATATCACATGTATGCCAGGATCATTTTCTCATACATGTGATGACAAATAGTGAAGCATCATTTATTACAAGCCAGGTGTCGAATATAAATATGTCTTACAAAGCATACGTCTCGATGGACAATAATAAGTTCATAACATGTAAATAAACTAGCAGCGAAATATTATTCTTGTGGGCTCCGTCACAGGTGTTGCCCGGGGGACTCCATGAACCTAGAATTCTTCTTTGGGTCCGAAGTCTTGATCATTAAACACCACATCATCCCCTTGACCTGAGCAGCAATTTAAACCAACAAATATGCATGTTTGAGTACCGTTGGTACTCAGCAAGTGTGGGAAAGTTATGTCATGCATGGCTAGAAGAAGGAGAGGTTGAACTCATGGTTAAAGCACTACGCAGTTAATACCTATTACCTTAGCTTATTAAGCACCTACATTACTACACAGGTGAAATGATCCAAATCTCTCAACCCATCATCAAAATCAAGTAACCATAATCATCATATCCAATGTCAAGCTCCCCGCTTAACATCCTCAACTTCAAAATCCATCATCCTCTAATAATGAATAAGTCCAAGCCGCTCTTGACCGTGAGCACGACTGTCATGACAGTTTTGACTCTGCAGAGTTTGCACCACTGTACCCACATGTAGTGATTTCATCCCCCGTTGCCGGGTGGACTAAGAGAACCTCCTTTATGCCAGTGGCTACGAACCACATTCACACTTCCCAAGTGTGTAGCCAGGAGATCACTACGAAGCCTTTACAAAGGGATTCCCGACGAGCATGGGCCCACTGAGGTTTCACCCCTAACAGCATACAAGAGGCTCCAACCCCGCTGCAGTGGCCCCCTCTTGAGCCTTGCGGTTCATATGGTAGTCCAGCTGACACCTATTCCCCGCACCATCCAACACACCCATACTACGGCGGGGATACACCTAATTAATTGGCCAAGCTGCCGTATCTCAGCATGTGGTTGGCATGGTAAAGCCAGGTTACATGCTCCATGAATCGGTCCTTAGGATCCAGGCAAGTACTAAACACAAACCCGAGTCTCGTGCACCAAGCACCAACCAAAACATCCAACTTGCCTTGATCCCTACCTCTACATAACTCATAATATCTCATTCAAGAATAAGGTAAATAAATTGATGTTTTCATAACCCACTTATCCCATTCTAAGCATGGCTAAGCATAAGTAATATGAATGAACGAAATAATAAAACAAAATCCCATCCCAAGCTACAAGGAAACAAGGTAATGCAATTCTAGGGAAACTTCCTAGCATGGGTTTCATATTTCAATTGACAATGCAAATAATTCTATCTACACATCCTAGTATAGGAACAAAGTGGTCAAGGACACTTGCCTTCTTCCTGCTGCTCTGGGAATGGATAGTCCTGATCTTGGAAAGTAAGAACTTGCTCTGGAGCATGTTCTACTCATACCATCGCACATAGCAAAAGAAAACAACAATCCATAAGACATAGTTCACACTTTCACTTCATACAAACCACACATTCACATTTATGAAAGTCATTCACATTTCTATGTGTTGTGGTCACTCTATGTGTGTTGATTTTGGGCTTACATGCACTTTTAAAGATGTGCATATGATTTCTAACTTTTGTATCCAGATTTATGTTTGTACACTATATATGAATTTCCAATTTAAACAAATTCCTTATATTCAATTGATACACATCTTAGCTACCAAGTATGCATGGAAGGTATTTTCCTACTCCAAATGGGTTTTCAGATCTTCTACCAAATCATAAACTGAAATCTTTGGATTTTGGATATTTCATTTATCATTTTCTAGTTATGCATACCTATTTTCCTATATTTTAAGATTTATTTTCTATACCTAATTGTGAACTTTATTATGAAAATAGTAAGACACATCATCTAAACAGAATAGGTTCTGATCTAAAATATTAAATAATATATTTTTGAACTGTGAACTATTTTACATTTATTGTACCAATTTTCAGAATTATTTCCTAGCCTAAAAATGTGTTTCTAGATCTAATAAACATGAACACACCCAAACAGATTTCATTTCAGCCTAAAATTTATTTTTAGCTCATTCTAAATCTTTCCAATTGTTAGTAGAGTTTAAACTTGAATTTACAATGTGTGTGCCGCACCCTTTTAATTTTAAATCTTAATTACATATTCAAATTCCTAAATTTAATATTATATAAGGTTAAAAGGCAAACTCACCCTATTAAAGGGTCTATTATATTATTTCATAAATTTCCAGGGGTCTAACTACACATAACAGAGGGGGTTTCCTATTTTTTATTAAGTCCAGGGGCTAAAACTGATTTTTAATTGAATTTACATGAATTTCTGAAGTTCCAGGGGCTAGATCAGAAGTTTCCGGGGCTAGCTCGTATTTTCCGAGATCCCCAGGGGGTAGCGTGTAAGAATCCCGGCCTTTATAATGCGGAGCTGACGTGGACCGTCCGATTTAAAACAGACGGCTAAGATTATAACGTCGAACCGGTACATGGGGATTTAAATTCTACCGTGCGATTTAAAATAGACAGCGCACAAGCGGCCACGTCGCTCGAACCGAGCGCGGGCGGCGCTGCCAGGCGGCGGGAGGCGGCGATCTCGCCGGAAAACATCGGATCTTCATCAATTCTTCCTAAAACTGGGATTTCATGGCATAGATCGGTAGAGGGGAGGTCGGGGATCTCACCTCGGGGGTTTTCTTGATCTCGGAGGTCCTGGAAAGCAGTCGGCGACGAGGTCCGAGGTGAATTCATGGCGATGCTCGTCGGCGCTGTGTTTGAAGCGCAAACCACCGAGTTTTCTGCACCTGCGTGATTCCCCAGCGGCGGTGGATCAAGATCAGCGCGTTAGATCAGAAATCCCGAGCGAAGATCGAGAGAAATTGGCCGGAGAAACTCTGGTTCTCACCGGGAGGAAAAACAGCCGATCGGGGTGGAAACAACGGGTGATGCCGACGCTTATATAGACGAGGGAGGGCGGCGGTCAGTTGGGATCGAGCTGGAGTCGTCCCGGGACCAGAATCTCGGCTGGGGAACGCGGTTTTCCGGGTTAGTTGCGATCGGGCGCGCGCGGAGGAGTCCGGGTAGTTGGTGCGAGCGGGAGGTCGGGGATGATATGCGGGCCCCACATGTCAGTGAGAGGGAGAGGGGGCGCGTGGCTGCGGGCTGGCGCGGGGGTGGGTGGGCCGGCTGGTGGGTTTCGGCCCACTGGCCGGGGGGTTTGTTTTTTTTCTTTTTCTTTTTCTTTTTCTTTTCTGTTTTGAGTTTAATTTGAATTCCAATTTGAATTTGAATTTCTGCACCACATGCAATACGTCCAAAAATTTTTAAATTCCCCTCTAAACAGGTTTTGGGGTGTTACAGTTCTACCCCCCTTAAAAGAAATCTCGTCCTCGAGATTGGTGGTTCTAAGAAAACAATTCCGGAAACTGTGCCTTAAGCTCGTCTTCTTGCTCCCATGTGGCTTCCTCTTCCGTGTGATGCTTCCACTGCACCTTGCACATCCGGATTCTTTTATTTCTTGTGAGGCGTTCCATTGTCTCCAAAATCTTGGATGGTCGCTCGGCATAAGACAGATCCTCAGCTACGTCAACCTCATTCATGGGTAACATTTCTTTAGGTGTTCTCAGACATTTCTTGAGTTGTGACACATGGAATACGTCATGCACATCCGATAAGCGAGCCGGTAATTCTAGTTGATACGCCACTTCGCCTTTCCTCTCCAGAACTTGAAAGGGTCCGATGTATCGAGGTGATAACTTCCCTTTCACCTTGAACCGACGAAGTCCTCGGATAGGGGACACCTTGAGGTAGACATAGTCCCCCACGTTGAAAACAAGCTCTCTTCTCCAAACATTGGCATAGCTCTTTTGTCGTGTTTGTGCTATCCTCAAGTTGTTGCAGATTTCCCTCACTTTCGCCTCGGCTTCTTGTAATACTTCGGGTCCAAACACTTTACTTTCCCCTGTTTGGTTCCAAAATAGTGGAGTTCTGCACTTCCTCCCATACAAAGCCTCAAATGGTGACATCTTCATACTAGCCTGATAACTGTTGTTATAGGAGAACTCCGCATACGGTAAGTTCTTATCCCAACTCCGATTGTTTTTGAGTGCACACGCTCTCAGCATATCCTCAAGGATCTGATTGGTTGTTTCCGTCTGCCCGTCAGTTTGGGGATGATAGGCAGAACTAAAGTTCAGATGGGTACCCATGGTTTCATGCAGCTTCTGCCAGAACCTTGAGGTGAACTGTGTCCCTCGATCCGACACTATCTTCTTTGGTACTCCATGGTAACACACGATCCTTGACATGTACAACTCTGACAATTTTGATCCGCTGTAGCTTTCTCTCACGGGGATGAAATGAGCTACCTTGGTTAGCCTGTCGATGATGACCCATATCGAATCGTATCCCGATTGGGTCCTAGGCAATCCCACTATGAAATCCATACCGATTTCTTCCCATTTCCATTCAGGCACTTTGAGTGGTTGCAATAATCCCGCGGGTCGTTGATTTTCCGCTTTCACCAACTGACATGTGTCACATAGGGCAACATGTTCCGCGACATCTCGCTTCATGCCATACCACCAATACCTGCTCTTGAGGTCCTGGTACATCTTCGTACTCCCAGGATGAATGGAATAGTCGGAATTGTGAGCCTCCTTCAAAATCAATTCATGGATCTCCTTCACTTCAGGCACACAGATTCTTTTCCCGTGCCACACCGTACCTTGTTCATCCTCTCTGAAACCAGGGGCTTTATTTTCCTTGAGGAGTTGTCTGATTTCTTGTATCTTCTTGTCATTCTTTTGACCATCGCGTATGTCTTGCTCTAGTGTGGAGTTTAGTTCCATGGCGATGGCTTCCCCACTATTCACCAGGCGTAGATTGAGTCTTATAACATCGTCCTTCAATTCTGCAGGCATGTCCTTCAAGCTCAACCTATTGACCTGCACTTTCCGACTTAAAGCATCTGCCACGATGTTCGCTTTCCCAGGATGATAGTTGATGCCCACATCAAAGTCCTTGATTAGCTCTAACCATCTCCTTTGTCTGAGGTTGAGATCTGGCTGTGTGAAAATGTACTTTAAACTCTTATGATCCGTATATATCTCTGTCCTCTTCCCCATCAAGTAGTGCCGCCAAATTTTCAACGCGTGTACCACTGCGGCTAGTTCTAGGTCATGTGTAGATAGTTCTTCTCGTGTTTTCGGAGCTGCCGGGATGCATAAGCCACGACATGCCCTTCTTGCATGAGAACACATCCCAACCCGTTTCCAGAGGCATCGCAGTACACCGAAAAGTTCTTCTGCATATCTGGCATAACTAGCACTGGGGCTGTTGTCAATCTTTTCTTTAGCTCCTGAAAACTTGTCTCGCACTGCGGCGTCCACGTGAATGTGATTCCCTTCTCCAACAGTTTGGTGAGGGGTCTCGAGATCTTGGAGAATCCCTCAATGAACCGTCGATAGTATCCAGCCAATCCTAAGAAGCTTCGAACTTCCCCGACATTCTCAGGGGTCTTCCACTTCTGTATATCCTCGATCTTGGTGGGATCTACGGAGATTCCTCCCTCCGAGATTATATGTCCTAAGAAGGGAACTCTCTTCAGCCAAAACTCACACTTGCTCAACTTGGCATATAGTTGGTGTTCTCTCAGCTTCTGCAACACCAACCTTAGATGTTTCTCATGTTCCTCTTCATCTTTGGAGAAGACGAGAATGTCATCTATGAAAACCACCACAAATTTGTCCAGATATTCCATGAATACCTTGTTCATGAGATACATGAAGTATGCCGGGGCATTAGTTAGCCCGAAAGGCATGACGGTGTATTCATACTGTCTGTACCGAGATACGAAAGCTGTCTTTGGAATATCAGTTTGCCTTATCTTAAGTTGGTGGTATCCCAACCTGAGATCAATTTTTGAGAACACACAAGATCCCCTCAACTGATCAAACAAGTCTTCAATGCGGGGTAATGGGTACTTGTTCTTGATGGTTACTTCATTCAAGGCACGGTAGTCTACGCATAACCTTTGGGTTCCGTCATTCTTGGGCACAAATATCATTGGAGCTCCCCATGGTGAGGAACTAGGACGAATATACCCCTTCTCCGTCAATTCTCTTAAATGATCCTTGAGTTCTCCCAGCTGCTTGGAGTCCATCCGATAAGGTCTCTTGTATATCGGAGCTATTCCAGGCACTAGCTCAATCGCAAATTCCACTTCACGATCTGGAGGCATACCTGGCAACTCCTCCGGAAAAACGTCTGGGTATTCCCTGATAATCCTGATCTCCTCCACTTTCACCTCAACTTGATTTAATTTAATGTCCCTCCTAGGCTCTTGTATTGTTATGAACTTTACTCTTGTGCCACTAGGGTGAGTTAGTTCCACCGTTCTGGTCGAACAATGGATGATTCCCTTATGTTTGGTCAACCAATCCATGCCCAAAATAATATCTATCCCTTGTGAATCTATCACTATAAGGTTGGCAGTAAATACCACCCCATTAATGTCTAGATTCACCTTGGGACACACTTGTCTTGTCCTTATTTCTCCACCTAGAGAGTTTACTGCTAGCATATGGTTCGTTTGTGTTGTTGCTAGGTCATACTTCTTAACAAACCCTTGGGCAATGAATGAGTGGGTAGCACCAGAATCAAACAACAGGGTTGCAATGTGTAAATTGGCAGGAAACTTACCAACTACCATGTCGGGTGCCTCTTGCGCCTCCTCCATGGTCACGTGGTTCACCCGTCCTCGCATCACATTCTGCTGTTGCGGCTGCACGGGCTTCTTCTTTGGGCACTTATGGGCGTAGTGCCCCACTTCACCATAGTTAAAGCATTGCACCCCAACCTTAGGTGGCTGGCCTTTGTTGTCTTGGGGTTGGTTTGGGGGTCCTTGTACTGCTGGTCGAGGTTGATATGTAGGGCATGGCTGCTGTACAAACTGACGTTGTTGTGGTGCTGGCGCTGCCGGAGGCCTGAAGTTTGGGTTGTACCCTCTCGGTGCAGAGTAGGGTACCGCAGCACGGCTCATCTGCCCTGCGGGTTGCTGCATCAGACGTGGGCGGGTGTTGCTACCCGAGGCTTGGTGTGACCATCCCGCCTTCCTCTTGTTCTCATTTTCCAAGGCCTTCAGCTTCCTTTCTACAACAAATGCCCTGTCCACTATCTTTTGGAAACTTTCGTACTCGTTGGAGGACATTGCACACTGCATTTCCGCTGTAAGTCCTTCCACAAAGCAGTCTTGTTTCTGCTCATCAGTCTCTATGTCCCGTGGTGCATAACGGGATAGTTGGGTGAATTTAGTGAGGTATTCCCTCACCGTCATGTTTCCTTGCTGCAGCCCCAAGAACTTCTTTCTCTTGTTTTTAAGTTCACCCCTTGGTATGTAATGGTTGCGGAAGCTACGCTTGAACTCTTCCCAAGTGATGTTCTCGGGGTCATGATGGGCGGCCACGTAAGCGGTCCACCAATCAGCAGCAGGTCCATGCAATTGGTGAGAGGCAAACAGCACCCTCTCATACCCTTGGCATTGTATGATCCTCATCTTGCTCTCAATGGTCTTTAGCCAGTCATCTGCCTCCAGGGGTTCAGCAGCACTTGCAAACTTTGGAGGTTGAGTTCCTAGAAACTCACTCAACCTTGGTTGGTGTGATGCAGCTCGTGGCGGTGGAGCTTGGTGCAAGTTGGCCACCACTTGAGTCAGGCGCTGGATGAGCTGATTCTGATTTTCAAGCATTTGGTGGATGGGATCAACTCCTTCATGGCGACCACCCCTGTCTTGTCCTCCAGAAATATGAGGGTTGCCGGCCTCATCGTTGTTGTGGGCGGGGTTGGCAGCACGACCCTTTCCTCTTACGGCCATCTATCATGATCAACCAGATGTTAACTTAAAGCATTACGTATTAACTTCCCAATTTGCTTGTTTTAAACTTAAAATTTTGAGACCTTATTATATTTATATTTTCTGAGGGTTTCATGTCTCACGCGAAATAAATGCACTCTTTATTCATAGGGGTTCACACATCAAAGCAAAACAATCCTGAAGACGAGGTTGTGGACAATTGCCCCTGGCTTCCACAACTCACGTCACACACCAAACATAATCACACCCTTAACTAAGGTAACGACTCGACTACTCTACATCTGCTAAACTAAGGGAAAGGACTCTACACTACTCGTATCACTGAGCTGGCTCCTCAGGGTCTTCCTCATTATTGCGGCTGTCTTCTGACTCCGCTTTGGGTGGGGAGGCTGCTGGTGGAGAAGTGCGACGACGCCTGATCGCCTGGCGATCTGGGGAGTCAGGAGTCCATGTGTCATTCACGGTGACACACAGTTCATTCCCATCTCCTCTTTCTCTCACCCTCAAGCTGGCTCCAAGCAACGCCCCGGTTTCCTTCAGGGTGTCACGAACGTCCTGAAGCTCCTGCTGACACTCCTGCAGTCGAGTGCTGAGCATAGCAGCATCCTCCAAGCACAAGTCCATGTGCTCATGGGAAGTCCCCTGCTGCACTGGCGGGTACTTGTACTCCGTTGTACCACTCTCGTGCTGGAGGACATACATGTACTCAGTCCTGTCCAGGTGACGACGATAGATGTGACTCTAACAGGTGATTGCCTCCCAGGTGACATCCTTCTCCGCATCGACCTGTGTCGCTCGACAAGCTCGAGAGCGGAGGATCTTGAGCAGCTGATTTTCGTGGATAATCCTCATCTCTGAACTCCATTCTTCCCTCTTCTCACGGATGGTCCTGGTGGAGCTATAGTGTATGATTAGCTTGCCCGTGTTGCCGGCGGCTTGGAGCATGCGTCGAGGACGGCGCAACAAGCCTCCTACTGCCAATCCGTAGGAGAGATACGTCACCGGACGGCTATCCTCTCTCAGGGCAAGGGCAACTACGGGAACTCTCCCTCTGGTGGACTTGCGGGCAGTGCGGATCATGCGAACCATCTAAAACATAAAGCATTTAAACTTAAGTTAGATAAAATTTTAAACAAAACCCTATTTTGAATAAAAGTTGGGGTAAGATGAAGAAAGTGACCCCATTAAATAACACTTTTCAACCCACACCTTTGTAAAATAGTTTTTAAGAAAATAGGGTCCCTAACTACGTCCATTTCTACCTAGGTCCATGTTCCAACGGGCAACCTTAGCTCTGATACCACTTCTGTCACACCCGGTTTCTCCAAAGAACAACCGAGTGAATATCACATGTATGCCAGGATCATTTTCTCATACATGTGATGACAAAATAGTGAAGCATCATTTATTACAAGCCAGGTGTCGAATATAAATATGTCTTATAAAGCATACGTCTCGATGGACAATAATAAGTTCATAACATGTAAATAAACTAGCAGCGGAATATTATTCTTGTGGGCTCCGTCACAGGTGTTGCCCGCGGGACTCCATGAACCTAGAATCCTTCTTCGGGTCCGAAGTCTTGATCATTAAACACCACATCATCCCCTTGACCTGAGCAGCAATTTAAACCAACAAATATGCAAGTTTGAGTACCGTTGGTACTCAGCAAGTGTGGGAAAGTTATGTCATGCATGACTAGAACAAGGAGAGGTTGAACTCATGGTTAAAGCACTACGCAGTTAATACCTATTACCTTAGCTTATTAAGCACCTACATTACTACACAGGTGAAATGATCCAAATCTCCCAACCCATCATCAAAATCAAGTAACCATAATCATCATATCCAATGTCAAGCTCCCCGCTTAACATCCTCAACTTCCAAATCCATCATCCTCTAATCATGAATAAGTCCAAGCCGCTCTTGACCGTGAGCACGGCTGTCATGACATTTTTGACTTTGCAGAGTTTGCACCACTGTACCCACATGTAGTGATTTCATCCCCCGTTGCCGGGTGGACTAAAAGAACCTCCATTATGCCAGTGGCTACGAACCACATTCACACTTCCCAGGTGTGTAGCCAGGAGATCACTACGAAGCCTTTACAAAGGGATTCCCGACGAGCGTGGGCCCACTGAGGTTTCACCCCTAACAGCATACAAGAGGCTCCAACCCCGCTGCAGTGGCCCCCTCTTGAGCCTTGCGGTTCATATGGTAGTCCAGCTGGCACCTTTTCCCTGCACCATCCAATACACCCATACTACGCCGGGGATACACCTAATTAATTGGCCAATCTGCCCCATCTCAGCATGTGGTTGGCACGGTAAAGCCAGGTTACATGCTCCATGAACCGGTCCTTAGGATCCAGGCAGGTACTAAACACAAACCCGAGTCTCGTGCACCCAGCACCAACCAAAACATCCAACTTTCCTTGATCCCTACCTCTACATAACTCATAATATCTCATTCAAGAATAAGGTAAATAAATTGATGATTTCATAACCCACTTATCCCATTCTAAGCATGGCTAAGCATAAGTAATATGAATGAATGAAATAATAAAACAAAATCCCATCCCAAGCTACAAGGAAACAAGGTAATGCAATTCTAGGGAAACTTCCTAGCATGGGTTTCATATTTCAATTGACAATGCAAATAATTCTATCTACACATCCTAGTAGAGGAACAAAGTGGTCAAGGACACTTGCCTTCTTCCTGCTGCTCTGGGAATGGATAGTCCTGATCTTGGAAAGGAAGAACTTGCTCTGGAGCAGGTTCTACTCATACCATCACACATAGCAAAAGAAAACAACAATCCATAAGACATAGTTCACACTTTCACTTCATACAAACCACACATTCACATTTATGAAAGTCATTCACATTTCTATGTGTTGTGGTTACTCTATGTGCGTTGATTTTGGGCTTACCTGCACTTTTAAACATGTGCATATGATTTCTAAGTTTTGTATTCAGGTTTATGTTTGTACACTATATATGAATTTCCAATTTAAACAAATTCCTTATATTCAATTGATACACATCTTAGCTACCAAGTATGCATGGAAGGTATTTTCCTACTCCAAATGGGTTTTCAGATCTTCTACCAAATCCTAAACTGAAATCTTTGGATTTTGGAGATTTCATTTATCATTTTCTAGTTATGCATACCTATTTCCCTATATTTTAAGATTTATTTTCTATACCTAATTGTGAACTTTATTATGAAAATAGTAAGACACATCATCTAAACAGAATAGGTTCTGATCTAAAATATTAAATAATATATTTTTGAACTTCTCCTCTGATGTGAACTATTTTACATTTATTGTACCAATTTTCAGAATTATTTCCTAGCCTAAAAATGTGTTTCTAGATCTAATAAACATGAACACACCCAAACAGATTTCATTTCAGCCTAAAATTTATTTTTAGCTCATTTTAAAGCTTTCCAATTGTTAGTAGAGTTTAAACTTGAATTTACAATGTGTGTGCCTCACCCTTTTAATTTTAAATCTTAATTACATATTCAAATTCCTAAATTTAATATTATATAAGGTTAAAAGGCAAACTCACCCCATTAAAGGATCTATTATATTATTTCATAAATTTCCAGGGGTCTAACTACACATAACAGAGGGGTTTTCCTAATTTTTATTAAGTTCAGGGGCTAAAACTGATTTTTAATTTAATTTACATGAATTTCTGAAGTTCCAGGGGCTAGATCAGATGTTTCCGGGGCTAGCTCGTATTTTCCGAGATCCCCAGGGGGTAGCGCGTAAGAATCCCGGCCTTTATAATGCGGGGCTGACGTGGACCGTCCGATTTAAAAATAGACGGCTGAGATTATAACGTCGAACCGGTACGCGGGGATTTAAATTCTACAGTGCGATTTAAAATAGACAGCGCACAAGCGGCCACGTCGCTCGAACCGAGCGCGGGCGGCGCTGCCCGGCGGCGCGCGGCGGCGGGAGGCGGCGATCTCGCCGGAAAACTTCAGATCTTCGTCAATTCTTCCTAAAACTGGGATTTCATGGCATAGATTGGTAGAGGGGAGGTCGGGGATCTCACCTCGGGGGTTTTCTTGAGCTCGGAGGTCCTGGAAAGCGGTCGGCGATGAGGTCCGAGGTGAATTCACGGTGATGCTCGTCGGCGCTGTGTTTGAAGCGCAATCTACCGAGTTTTCTGCACCTGCGTGATTCCCCAGCGGCGGTGGATCAAGATCAGCGCGTTAGATCAGAAATCCCGAGCGAAGATCGAGAGAAATTGGCCGGAGAAACTCTGGTTCTCAATGGGAGGAAAAACAGACGATCGGGGTGGAAAAAACGGGTGATGCCGGCGCTTATATAGACGAGGGAGAGCGGCGGTCGGTTGGGATCGAGCTGGAGTCGTCCGGGGACCAGAATCTCGGCAGGGGAACGCGGTTTTCCGGGTTAGTTGTGATCGGGCACGCGCGGAGGAGTCCGGGTAGTTGGCGCGAGCGAAAGGTCGGGGAAGACAGGCGGGCCCCGCATGTCATTGAGAGGGAGAGGGGGCGCGCGGCTGCGGGCTGGCGCGGGGGTGGGTGGGCCGGCTGTAAGGGCCTCAGTTTTTGACACCCATTTGTAGTGTTCATCCCCACACCACACACCTCATTTGAGGAAGAATGATGAACACAAATGAAGAGCAAGTAACAATTATCAACATGCTCATTAGGGAACAAACTTACACATTGCAAAAGTGGTATTTCCCACATGTGATATAAATGGGCTGGACATAGGAAAAACTCCAACACTTTGCTAAGGATGTCCATGCCAAGTTTCACCCAAATTCAAAACCTTTTTGAGGTCATCTTGGGTATAAATAGGAAGGGGGCAGTTTGAAAACATATTCAAATCCAAACTGTTTTTATACCATGAATTTGAAAGTGAGGGGCATATTCTTACTTAGCACATTTTTGTGAGCTCACACACCAATTTTCACTCCATTTGGAGTTGATCTTGACATGAGCTAAGTGGGAGAAATTCAAACTTTATTTGAATTTCAAACTGAACTTGTGCTGAAATTCATTCAAACCAAACCTCATTTGAACTTTGATCAATTCAAATGGCTCATGGGGGAATAATTTGAATTGCCAAGGGTAGTATGGGGTTCACTGTTTACAACAGTGATTAGAAGTAAATTTCAGAGGTTAAAAGGAAGGGTGGGACCCACATGTCAGCCTCTACTTCAACACAAACCGACTGAGACTTTTCACTCGGGTCGCCGAGCCGCAGCGGTGATCGCCACCGAGGCCAGCCACCGCGCCACCAGCTGCTTGCCCACGCGCGGGCATGAGGCGGTGCAGAGCCTTCTTAAGGCGCCTGCCCCCCTCCTCGGCCGAGGTACCGACGTGTTTTCCCGCAAGAACCCAGCACCGGCCGAAAGTTTCCGCAGTTCGGACTTGATCGGAGGACGCCGATCGCAGCTCCCTCCTTCCACTCCAGAGTCCCAGCAAGGTACTAGAGACCTTCCTCCATCCTCCCCATTGCTAGAATTCGGTTGAAACCGATTGATATCGGCTGTGCCGAAAGATCAAACTCGGAACTTGGAACCGCCGCACCTCGGGCTCTCGTGGACAGCCCAACCTGGGCGTTGTCACGTCCGAGCCAAGGCACCCTTGGACGCGCGGGTGACCGGTGCTGCTCATCCCCGAGCCACAGCTCGAGTGGTTGCTCACCGGCGGCGAATTTCCACTTTTCCCCTTTCTGTGTGCAGAACGACCTTCAGGTACGATTCTGTTTAATTCGTGCTCTAGAAAGGATTAGAGGGCCTCAGGCCACTCCCACACGAGCTAGACACGGTAACGCACAAGTTGCCTTCACAACGCTGGGCCGGAGAACCTCTGTGCCCGGCGTAATTTAAGGTCTACTAATGGCGGAACGAACGGGGGGTATCGGGCGCACAGTGAGGACCTATTTCGGGCCTTCCCCGAGCTGCCTCGAGCTCACGTCGACCTTCTCTGAGGTCCACTGATGCTCCCCGACCGATTTCCCAAGTAGCTGAGGTACCAGGGGAGTCAGCCGACATGGCCGAAGTCATTCCGATATGGCGGCTCGTCGCCGACCATGCTCCGGCCGTTGTCATGAGCAGCTGACCCTCGGATCCTGTTCCCCAAGTAAAAGTAGGCAGGGGCGGCCAGAATCAAGAAGTTTGGGGCTGTACAGCAGCCGGCGGCGAGCCCTCCGGCGAGGTCCCTCGGCGGCGGGGCGCGGGTGTCGCGAGGTTGAAGAAGGGGGTGGACCCCAGCTGTCAGCGGCTGATATTTTGAATCGGGATCCGGCTGCGGCCGGGATCGGGTGTGCTGGCGCGCAAAATCCTTGTGGGCTGCGGTGTGCCATCGCCTAGGCGTGCGACGCGTGTTCCCTGGGCCCACGCGCGAGTTTAAACTTTTCCCCGATTTTCAGATTTACTTCAAACTTCAAATCCTTATAACTTTGGCTAGAAAGCTCCAAATTGAGTGAACCAAATTTTGCTGGATTCAGCTCTCTGAGTACTTTCCAGAAAATCAAGTTTCACTTCATGAAATTCCTTAATTCTCCAGAATTAATTCCTTAAAGTTTAAACTGTTAGGAATTTTAACTGGAGAATCCTTTGGAGGAAAATCCTGAAATTTTGCTGAGATGTTCACCAAAATATCCTTGAACTACCATAAAAATTTCAGATCCATTTGAGCTCATTTAATCCACCTAATGGTGTGATTAGTGAAACTGTTCCAGAGAAAATAGAAAATATTCAGAAACATTTTCAGAATTTTCTCTGAAATTGTTTTGCTCATATCTTTAGTTAGAGACTTCCAAATTAAGTGAGACCAACTCCATTAGAACCCTCTGAAAATCTAGTTTTCAGAAAGTCATAGTTTGTTTCATGAAAATACTTAGAACACCCTAAAAGCCTTTAATTAAGGTCAAGGACACAATTATTTGTGGAGGGTTCAAATGAGCTTTGCTGCAACTAAAACTTGACCAGGTTTCTGTTTAGGTTGTAACCAAGCCACAGTAAAAGTTTCACAGTCATTAGGTCTGTCTAGCAAAGGTTATAGACTTCACAACTTCAAAGCTAATACAAATGCATTTAAATTGATACATATTGCTCTCATCATGTAGTCGCTAAGGTCGAGGAGGAACCCGAAGTCCTAGACTTCGTTACTCCGGAGGAACAGCTAGCCTACGACCAAGAGCAGCAAGGCAAGCCCCGGTTTGCATTAACCTTTTTACAAATGTTTATTGTTTTGAGCACATCTTTGAATATTGTTCTTTGCATTAAAGTCTTGATTGAAAACCCAACTGCACAGCCAAGAAAACCATGGGTTGGGTTTAGGATTGAAAACCTCGTTAGCCACTGCATTGCTAGGATAGAGTAGGATTCGGTACAAGTCGAGTAGTTGGAACTACTCGCGAGAATAGGCTATAGGCACATTGCTCGGGTAGAGATAGCACATGATACACATGGCAAGAAAATGAGACCGAGCGGAGAGTAAGGGCAGCAGGACTTTGGGGCCTGTGTGCTGTAGCTCCGCTTGTGTTGATTGAGGACCGAGCCGTGTGCGGGCCTGTTGAACAAGCTAGAACAGTACCGAAGACCTACCGGCTATATGGGAACCGGGAAACTGATGTAACTCGGGTAGCCGGGTATTGAGGCATTGCCCGTCGTTCAGAGGGTAGGTTGAGAGCTCGAGGTGTAAATCGGCTGGCGGCACGGAGATGCGCGTGCAGAGACCTCTTGCTCGGGACGATGGGACCGGTTCAATAGTTGGCTAACGGGTGAAAGGTAGTCGCGTACGGCGTCCGTGATGGTTGTTGTAGGCAACATCGAGTACGGGCGTACGTGACGGGTTGTTCGGGTAACCCTGCAGGTGTAAATCGATTATAATCGCCGTCCCTCGCGGTCAGTGAGTACCACTTGTTCACTGTACCGTGACGTAGAAAGAACAGGCTAGTTACATGTTAAAATGTTGCTGATTGAAAGCTGGACATTGATTGTTAATGATATGCTGTAGCTTAGAGCTAATTAAAGTTCTTTTCAACTTTGGGCAAAGTACATGAGAGAAATGCGTTTCTTGTTTGATTGCGGCTCTCTCATGTGCCTTAGCGTAAGGTTCTCCACAACCTGCTGCTAAAACTTGAAAGTAAGGTTCTACTAATTAGGCGAGTCCTTGCAAATGATTTTTACCTCATGCAACCCATTACCCTCATGTAGAAGTTCCATGTTTAGGTGAGACGGGTCAGACTTGCTGAGCCTTCGTGCTCACTGCTTGTGTTTGAAGCTTTTGCAGGGTTCTATGAGGAAGGGACTCCCGAAGAGGAGACGGAACCCCAGGAGGGGAACCCCGTCGAGTGGGAGTCGTGCACGCCGCAGAGTTAGTGTGCGTGTGTGCTAGCAAGGACATGTTCGAGGGCTGAACGTGCACTTGATGCTTAGTCTACGCCAGCGAGTGTAGACTGAACTTATTTTGATGTAAACATGTTCATAAACTTGTTTATGTAATAAAACTTCCGCTTCCGCTTTGCATCTTTGACGTGTGTTATACGGTGCTGTGCAACGCAGCACCCCTCAGCGTGATCCTGGCTCGACAGGACCAAATGGGGTCGTGTCAGCGTGGTATCAGAGCTCGCTTGAGGTTTAACACAGTACAAAGGTCTTCTTTTTCAAAAATCCAGTGAGGAACGAGTTAGTAGCCCATATAAGGATGTTATTAGTATATAGAAAGTGGCTTATTAACCTATTTGTTATGTCGGAAAATCATGCATCTCGAGACGTTCATGTCTTGGGGGGTGCACGTAAGCGCTGTCCACCAGTGCGCACAAGCTGAAGGGTGGAGCCCCACGGGTGGCAGGTAACCCGACCCGCTTTGATATCCTCTACGACTCTTAATGTCGTTTGGGGTATTCGAGCAACGTCTGTCCCTGGCGTGCGTGGTGCAACATGGGAGACCCCGTCACGTGGTCTGAAACGTGAACACGCAACTCAAGGCGTGTTTGGCTTGAGAACATCCGGGCGAGTGATGACGGCCGGGTGTACAAACCGTATGGATTCCAGGCTCGGTGTGCAGCCGAGTCTGATGATTGGTTGAATTTCTGCAGGTATCCTTACCACGAAACGGTAGACGTGTAGCATCCGTGTGCGAGTGACGAGTAGTGCCACTGAACTGACGAAGCCGGCTAAGTCCGGTATAGGTTTTTCCTTTGTGAGGACGTAGTACCGACATAATCTGGTGACGCCTCGACGTCACATCCAACTAAATAAACAACTTCATTGTAAAAACTGGAAGGTTTTAATCCAAAGTAGTAAAACTTGATGTAACTCCTTCCCTTGAACAGGATATTCAAAGTTAACAAGCTTTCAACTTATAGGATGTTAAGGACAGAGCACTCTGTTTTCAGCTGAATCAAGGCTGAAGTTAATCAGAGGTTAGAGGTTGAGTTCTTTCGAGGTTGGGGTCGTATGATACATTTCTGGAAAGCGTTGGAAGAGCTTTACGACTTTTTTTGTTGAGTTCCAGAGGTGTTTCATCCCTTAACCACTCGAAAAATGCAGTAGAGTTGAAACTGTCCAGAAAACAGGACAGAGTAAAGACTCTCTGTAGACTCTCTGTCAAATTAAGCATAACTTCCTGCTTAAAAATCCAAAAATAGGAAATGAGGTAGTTCTGGAAATCTTATGAGATGGGTTACAACTTTGTAACAGAAAGTTTTGTCAGATTAGGAACAGAATTAACTGGGATTCTTGGATCAAATCAGTACCTAAGGCAGGGAGGTGCTGTCCAATTGTTTCCAGAAATTCTGTTAACTTTGACATCTCATAACTTTTGAACCAGGACAGATCTTAGGCCAACCAAATACTTTCTGGAAAGCTATTGAAGTTAACTTTAACTTTGATGTTGAGCTCCAGGACTGGTTCTGCTTTTAACCTGGCCTAAATCAGATTGATATGGAAACTGGTCAGGGCTGTCATGGCAACAGCAGATCAGCAGTCAAATTTGTTTAAAAATTTGAACTATGTTTCCAAGTGTTATGGGTTCACTGACATATCTTATGTTATAACTCAATGGTTTACTGTTCAAATAAATATTTGACATTTCTCAAATATATTTTTACAGATGGCAGCAGATAAACGGTTGGAGAATGGGTGGGTAGTTTCCCACTGCTCTGACCGTAGCGGCTACCCGGAAGCATTGTGGCAAATGCTCCAATATTTCGGGTACAACCAGATGCCGCAATACTTCACCAAGGAAGAAGGCGAAGAGGGGAACATGACGTGGACGATCCATGTCGAGGTTCCTGCAGGACCTACGCCACCCGGTTTTGTGCCATTCACCGTCACGGTGAGAGGAAGACAACCGGAAGGGATGTGGCAAGTGGCAGCCCGTGACACTATGTCACGTTTCTGCCAACTACACGTGCAGGCTATGGAGGGCACACCATACGCACTCGTTCCGGTGGAGGGGCGAACTCAGCATGTGTGGGAAGAAAGGTACCTGGAGGCAACAGACCCGAGTTGCCCAAGGTACAACCCCGCGGAGGCAAACCTCAGCCTCCAAATGAGGGCGGGAAACGCTGTGATGGACAGCCAAGCTGTTCATACGGAGCATCTCGCCACCAAGCTCAAGGAGAGCACAAGCCGTGGAGATCAATTCGAGGGTGCTCACAGCGCACTCCGCAATGTGCTCCTTCCGACGATCAAGCGACTGAATGAACAACACAATCAGTTGCGTCGTCTGAAGAAGGCAAAGAAGAAGAGCCGTGTTGACATCGCGGCGTTGCAAGAGCTGGTGCAGACCCTAACCCAGCAGAATGAGGACCTTGCTCAAGAGCGGGGCGACGCTATTGAGGAAGGACAAGGCTGGGAAGAGGACTACAACCAGGCTATGGACGAGGTGCATGCATTGCAGGACCTCGTGCCCCCGGTGTTAGGCATACCGGTGGTCTTGGGTCTTCCAGCAATGGGAGAACCCGGAATGGGAGAAGAGGTGGTAGACCCCGAGCCACCAGCAGAGGTACCGGAGGAGGACGACCCACAGGAGGTCGAGTTCTACTCCGAGTAGGGGGTTACGGTTGCCAAGTAGGGCAGCCAGGGTAGCGTAACCCAACTTTTGTAATCGGTGACATGTCGTGTAAACAGTAGCACATGTATAGGTAGTGACGACATGAGCACGACTTCTCGGAGATCCGAGAATAACGTATCTTGTATAAAGTTTATGCTTTATCAATATATGTGAATGTTGTGCAAGTAATCGTGTGTCGCTTCAATACCTACTGCTGTTTATGGAATTTTGAGTAAGACATGTGCTAATTGCTGCTGTGTTGAATTTCAGAATGACGCGTACTCGTGCCAACCCTGATGTTGGAGGTACTAGCCAAGGGGGAGAGACCTCCCAACCGCCTCCCGAGGACTCCTCGGGACAGCAGCAGCAACAGCAACAGCAAACACCGCCACCGCCACTGCCAACGGTTACATTGGCCGACATTGTCGCGGCAATGGCGGGTTCACATCAGCAGCACACAGAGCTGCTGCAAACGTTAATTGCGAATACGTCTCGCCCAGAGAGACGTCAAGATCGTGAGGAGCGCCAACAGAGCTCCTACTCCGACTTCCTGGCGACTCATCCCCCTGTATTCTCAAGGGCGGATGAACCGCTTGACGCGGACAACTGGCTCCGCGCCATAGAGATGAAGTTCGGGCTGCTCCAAATTAGCGAGCAGCGCAAGACTCAGTTCGCGGTCCAGCAGCTCCAAGGATCCGCGAGCGCGTGGTGGGCCAACTTCTGTGCTTCCCAGCCCACCGACCGAGTGATGACCTGGGCGGAGTTCCGGACGGCCTTCAGGGCCTATCATATACCGCCCGGTTTGATGAAGAGGAAGACGCAGGAGTTCCTACACCTGCAACAAGGGAACCGGAACGCGCTGGAATATTCCAGGGCGTTCAACGATCTCGCGCTCTACGCATCGTATCACGCAGATACGGACGAGAAGCAGCGGGACCACTTTTACCAGGGGCTTAACCCGCTCCTGAAGGACAAGCTGGCGATGTTCAATCGTGGCAGCCTCAACGACATAATTGATGCTGCGATTGTTCAGGAGGACTCCGGCAAGGAGTTGGCGGCGGCAGAGCGAAAGCGAAGCACGCCGCAGAGCAGCGGAAAAGGAGGCAGTCCTCAGAAGTTTCGGATGGTGAATCGCCCACCATCAGGTCCACGCTGGCAGCCACCACAGCGGTCGATGCCGTTCCGCGGTCGGCCGTACTCTTCACCGGCATTCCGGCCGGCACTGCCAGTACCACCGCAACAACAGCAGCAGCAGCGGGCGATGCCGCGTGCGTTTGCACCTCCGCAACGCATGCCGGGCTTTCGTCCCCCGAGTACTCCACCAGCAGCGGCCACATGTTACAAGTATGGTCGTCCAGGACACTTCACGAGCAGTTGCCCGGAGAGGCAAGGCGGCGGAGTGGCACCACAGTTTCCGGGGAGGAATCAACCCCGGAACCCTACTAATGCGCGGCGGGCAAACCCCAGGCCCGGCACTGTCCACCAGCTTGCCATTGAGGACGTGCCGGAGGGCGAGCCAATCCTTGCTGGTATGTTCCAACTCCACCAGCATCCCGCTATAGTACTATTTGATTCAGGCGCCACGCATAATTTTATTAGCCAAGCTTTCATTGCTAAACACAGCTTGCCAATACTACCCACCGATAGTCCATATCTAATTTGTTCACCGGGTGGGAAGATTTCAGCAAGCGTAATGGTCTCCAAAGCACCATTATGCTTAGCGGGTAGAGTGTACCCCACGTCTCTCATTATCTTAGAGGGACAGAAGGTCGATGTCATCCTAGGGATATCGTGGTTAAACCGCCACGGCGCTGTTTTAGACACCGTCCTTCGAGTCGTGCACCTAAACTCAGAAGTGCACGGTTCTCACTCATTATTTCTGGACAGTCCAGAAATAAAACTTCCAAGTGTCTATCAAGCCACAACTATCAGATTGGAAGACATTCCAGTGGTCCGAGAGTTCCCTGATGTATTCCCGGACGATTTGCCGGGGATGCCACCCGATAGAGAGGTGGAGTTCAAGATTGAACTCGCACCGGGGACCATGCCAATATCCCGAAGGCCGTACAAGATGGCGCCCAAGGAATTGGCTGAACTGAAGACTCAGCTCACGGACCTTCTGGAAAAGGGTTTTATTAGGCCGAGCTCCTCCCCATGGGGCTGTTCGGCATTATTTGTCAAAAAGAAGGATGAGACGTTGCGGCTTTGCGTGGACTACTGTCCATTAAATGCCGTAACCATCAAGAACAAGTACCCGTTGCCACGGATCGACATGTTGTTTGATCAGTTGGTCGAAGCAAAGATCTTTTCCAAGATGGATTTAAGATCCGGGTACCATCAGATTAAGATAAGGGCGGAGGACATTCCAAAGACAGCTTTCTCGACAAGGTACGGACTTTATGAGTACCTGGTCATGTCCTTTGGCCTCACCAATGCTCCAGCTCACTTCATGTACTTAATGAACTCGGTGTTTATGCCGGAGCTGGACAAGTTTGTCGTGGTCTTCATCGACGACATCCTGGTATATTCCAAGTCGGAGGAAGATCACAAGAAACATCTGCGTATAGTCTTGCAACGGCTGCGGGATCACAAGTTATACGCCAAATTCAGCAAATGCGAGTTTTGGATATCGCAAGTGCCTTTCCTCGGGCATATCATCTCAGCGGAGGGTATCGCTGTGGACCCGAGCAAGATCACTCAAGTGCTGAATTAGAAATCCCCGAGGACGGTTCATGAGGTACGAAGTTTCCTCGGACTCACGGGATATTATCGGAGGTTCATTCCGAACTTCTCGAAGATTGCCAAGCCAATGACAGAGCTGCTGAAGAAGGCTACCAAATATGTTTGGAGTCCAGCATGTGAAGCAGCATTCAAGGCTTTAGTCAAGCACCTGACATCAGCACCGGTTTTGGCGCAGCCAGACACAACAAAACCGTTCGATGTGTACTGCGATGCATCCGGCATTGGGCTCGGATGTGTGCTGATGCAAGACCGAAGAGTGGTCGCGTATGGATCACGGCAGCTTAGGAACCATGAGCAAAATTATCCAACTCACGACTTGGAGCTCGCTGCCGTGGTACTTGCACTGAAGATGTGGAGGCACTACCTACTCGGTAACCTCGTACATTTATATACCGACCACAAAAGCCTCAAGTACATATTCACTCGGAAGGAGCTGAACATGAGGCAACGAAGATGGTTAGAACTGATAAAGGATTACGAGATAGAGATCCATTATCATCCGGGCAAGGCGAACGTTGTGGCGGACGCGCTAAGCCGCAAGTCACACGTCAATAATCTGACCATCACACCGTTGGAAGAGAGCGAACCACCACTACATGTGATTCCACACGGAGCTCTCTACAACCTAGCTTTGGTCCCCACCATCCGTGAAGAGATAGCGGCAGCCCAGAAGAATGACAAGGGCATGTCACATTTGCGGAGACGTGTAGACAGTGGGGAGTTGAAATGTTTCCGGAAGGACGGAGACGGCGTCCTATGGTTCAAGGGCCGGATTGTCGTACCCCGAAACCCGGAGCTACGGAAGAAAATCTTTGATGAGGCTCACTTATCAAAATTTTCTATTCACCCCGGCAGCAACAAAATGTATCAAGAACTCAGAAGAAAGTTTTGGTGGACACGGATGAAGCGAGAGACTGCAAAATACGTGTCCGAGTGTGATACTTGTCGAAGGGTGAAGGCAGACCACATGCGGAAACCGGGACTGCTGCAACCACTGGGCATTCCTGCCTGGAAGTGGGAGGACATGAGCATGGATTTCGTCGTCGGTTTACCCACCACCTTACAGAAACATGATTCTGTGTGGGTGATCGTCGATCGACTCACCAAAGTTGCCCATTTCATCCCGGTCAACACCAACTACAACGCCAAGAAGTACGCTGAACTGTACATCTCACGGATCCTATGCTTATACGGCGTACCCCGTACCATCATATCGGACCGGGGCACTTTATTTGTGTCCCGTTTTTGGGAGCAGCTGCACGCTGCCTTGGGGACGAAGCTGATCCGTAGTTCAGCCTACCACCCGCAGACGGATGGACAAACCGAACGGGTAAATCAGATTCTAGAAGACATGCTACGAGCTTGCGCTATCGACCACGGCAAGAATTGGGATGATCACTTGCCGTTAGCCGAGTTCTCGTACAACAATGGGTACCAAGCCAGCATCAAGATGGCGCCCTACGAGGCGCTATACGGGAGAAAATGCCGCACACCATTGAATTGGTGTGAGTCTGGCGAAAGGGTTACCTTCGGGATTGACCTTGTCAACAACGCAGAAGAAAAGGTTCGACTGATTCAAGCGAACCTAAGAGCCGCTCAATCCCGACAGAAACAGTATGCGGACCGGAGAAGGCGCCCATTACAATTCGAAGTTGGAGATCACGTATACCTACGAGTGTCTCCAATGAAGGGCGTAAACAGATTTGGGGTGAGAGGAAAGTTGGCACCCCGATTCATCGGTCCATTCCAAATTACCGAAAGATGTGGATCGGTGGCATACCGGCTGAGATTACCAGAAGCACTTTCCGGTGTGCACGACGTCTTTCACATTTCCCAGCTGAGGAAGTGTCTCAAGCTATCAACTACCGTTCAGCTGGAAGACATTGAAGAACTGCAACCGGATCTCACCTATCGGGAGGAACCGGTGCAGATTATTGATGAGAAGGCCCGAACCACACGCAACCGTACGTTGTGGTTCTACAAGGTTCTGTGGAGTAATCACTCCATGGACGAGGCGACATGGGAGAGCGAAGAATTCCTTCGCACTAACTACCCCGACTTTCTCACGTCGCATATCCGGTAATTTTCCACCGTCCTCTCTCTCATTTTCACCTTATAATCTCGGGACGAGATTCTTTTAAGGGGGGAGGAATGTAAGGGCCTCAGTTTTTGACACCCATTTGTAGTGTTCATCCCCACACCACACACCTCATTTGAGGAAGAATGATGAACACAAATGAAGAGCAAGTAACAATTATCAACATGCTCATTAGGGAACAAACTTACACATTGTAAAAGTGGTATTTCCCACATGTGATATAGATGGGCTGGACATAGGGAAAACTCCTACACTTTGCTAAGGATGTCCATGCCAAGTTTCACCCAAATTCAAAACCTTTTTGAGGTCATCTTGGGTATAGATAGGAAGGGGGCAGTTTGAAAACATATTCAAATCCAAACTGTTTTTATACCATGAATTTGAAAGTGAGGGGCATATTCTTACTCAGCACATTTTTGTGAGCTCACACACCAATTTTCACTCCATTTGGAGTTGATCTTGACATGAGCTAAGTGGGAGAAATTCAAACTTTATTTGAATTTCAAACTGAACTTGTGTTGAAATTCATTCAAACCAAACCTCATTTGAACTTTGATCAATTCAAATGGCTCATGGGGGAATAATTTGAATTGCCAAGGGTAGTATGGGGTTCACTGTTTACAACAGTGATTAGAAGTAAATTTCAGAGGTTAAAAGGAAGGGTGGGACCCACATGTCAGCCTCTACTTCAACACAAACCGACTGAGACTTTTCACTCGGGTCGCCGAGCCGCAGCGGTGATCGCCACCGAGGCCAGCCACCGCGCCACCAGCTGCTTGCCCACGCGCGGGCATGAGGCGGTGCAGAGCCTTCTTAAGGCGCCTGCCCCCCTCCTCGGCCGAGGTACCGACGTGTTTTCCCGCAAGAACCCAGCACCGGCCGAAAGTTTCCGCAGTTCGGACTTGATCGGAGGACGCCGATCGCAGCTCCCTCCTTCCACTCCAGAGTCCCAGCAAGGTACTAGAGACCTTCCTCCATCCTCCCCATTGCTAGAATTCGGTTGAAACCGATTGATATCAGCTGTGCCGAAAGATCAAACTCGGAACTTGGAACCGCCGCACCTCGGGCTCTCGTGGACAGCCCAACCTGGGCGTTGTCACGCCCAAGACAAGGCACCCTTGGACGCGCGGGTGACCGGTGCTGCTCATCCCCGAGCCACAGCTCGAGTGGTTGCTCACCGGCGGCGAATTTCCACTTTTCCCCTTTCTGTGTGCAGAACGACCTTCAGGTACGATTCTGTTTAATTCGTGCTCTAGAAAGGATTAGAGGGCCTCAGGCCACTCCCACACGAGCTTGACACGGTAACGCACAAGTTGCCTTCACAACGCTGGGCCGGAGAACCTCTGTGCCCGGCGTAATTTAAGGTCTACTAATGGCAGAACGAACGGGGGGTATCGGGCGCATGGTGAGGACCTATTTCGGGCCTTCCCCGAGCTGCCTCGAGCTCATGTCGACCTTCTCTGAGGTCCACTGATGCTCCCCGACCGATTTCCCAAGTAGCTGAGATACCAGGGGAGTCAGCCGACATGGCCGAAGTCATTCCGATATGGCGGCTCGTCGCCGACCATGCTCCGGCCGTTGTCATGAGCAGCTGACCCTCGGATCCTGTTCCCCAAGTAAAAGTAGGCAGGGGCGGCCAGAATCAAGAAGTTTGGAGCTGTACAGCAGCCGGCGGCGAGCCCTCCGGCGAGGTCCCTCGGCGGCGGGGCGCGGGTGTCGCGAGGTTGAAGAAGGGGGTGGACCCCAGCTGTCAGCGGCTGATATTTTGAATCGGGATCCGGCTGCGGCCGGGATCGGGTGTGCTGGCGCGCAAAATCCTTGTGGGCCGCGGTGTGCCATCGCCTAGGCGTGCGACGCGTGTTCCCTGGGCCCACGCGCGAGTTTAAACTTTTCCCCGATTTTCAGATTTCCTTCAAACTTCAAATCCTTATAACTTTGGCTAGAAAGCTCCAAATTGAGTGAACCAAATTTTGATGGATTCAGCTCTCTGAGTAATTTCCAGAAAATCAAGTTTCACTTCATGAAATTCCTTAATTCTCCAGAATTAATTCCTTAAAGTTTAAACTGTTAGGAATTTTAACTGGAGAATCCTTTGGAGGAAAATCCTGAAATTTTGCTGAGATGTTCACCAAAATATCCTTGAACTACCATAAAAATTTCAGATGCATTTGAGCTCATTTAATCCACCTAATGGTGTGATTAGTGAAACTGTTCCAGAGAAAATAGAAAATATTCAGAAACATTTTCAGAATTTTCTCTGAAATTGTTTAGCTCATATCTTTAGTTAGAGACTTCCAAATTAAGTGAGACCAACTCCATTAGAACCCTCTGAAAGTCTAGTTTTCATAAAGTCATAGTTTGTTTCATGAAAATACTTAGAACACCCTAAAAGCCTTTAATTAAGGTCAAGGACACAATTATTTGTGGAGGGTTCAAATGAGCTTTGCTGCAACTAAAACTTGACCAGGTTTCTGTTTAGGTTGTAACCAAGCCACAGTAAAAGTTTCACAGTCATTAGGTCTGTCTAGCAAAGGTTATAGACTTCAAAACTTCAAAGCTAATACAAATGCATTTAAATTGATACATATTGCTCTCATCATGTAGTCGCTAAGGTCGAGGAGGAACCCGAAGTCCTAGACTTCGTTACTCCGGAGGAACAGCTAGCCTACGACCAAGAGCAGCAAGGCAAGCCCCGGTTTGCATTAACCTTTTTACAAATGTTTATTGTTTTGAGCACATCTTTGAATATTGTTCTTTGCATTAAAGTCTTGATTGAAAACCCAACTGCACAGCCAAGAAAACCATGGGTTGGGTTTAGGATTGAAAACCTCGTTAGCCACTGCATTGCTAGGATAGAGTAGGATTCGGTACAAGTCGAGTAGTTGGAACTACTCGCGAGAATAGGCTATAGGCACATTGCTCGGGTAGAGATAGCACATGATACACATGGCAAGAAAATGAGACCGAGCGGAGAGTAAGGGCAGCAGGACTTTGGGGCCTGTGTGCTGTAGCTCCGCTTGTGTCGATTGAGGACCGAGCCGTGTGCGGGCCTGTTGAACAAGCTAGAACAGTACCGAAGACCTACCGGCTATATGGGAACCGGGAAACTGATGTAACTCGGGTAGCCGGGTATTGAGGCATTGCCCGTCGTTCAGAGGGTAGGTTGAGAGCTCGAGGTGTAAATCGGCTGGCGGCACGGAGATGCGCGTGCAGAGACCTCTTGCTCGGGACGATGGGACCGGTTCAATAGTTGGCTAACGGGTCAAAGGTAGTCGCGTACGGCGTCCGTGATGGTTGTTGTAGGCAACATCGAGTACGGGCGTACGTGACGGGTTGTTCGGGTAACCCTGCAGGTGTAAATCGATTATAATCGCCGTCCCTCGCGGTCAGTGAGTACCACTTGTTCACTGTACCGTGACGTAGAAAGAACAGGCTAGTTACATGTTAAAATGTTGCTGATTGAAAGCTGGACATTGATTGTTAATGATATGCTGTAGCTTAGAGCTAATTAAAGTTCTTTTCAACTTTGGGCAAAGTACATGAGAGAAATGCGTTTCTTGTTTGATTGCGGCTCTCTCATGTGCCTTAGCGTAAGGTTCTCCACAACCTGCTGCTAAAACTTGAAAGTAAGGTTCTACTAATTAGGCGAGTCCTTGCAAATGATTTTTACCTCATGCAACCCATTACCCTCATGTAGAAGTTCCATGTTTAGGTGAGACGGGTCAGACTTGCTGAGCCTTCGTGCTCACTGCTTGTGTTTGAAGCTTTTGCAGGGTTCTATGAGGAAGGGACTCCCGAAGAGGAGACGGAACCCCAGGAGGGGAACCCCGTCGAGTGGGAGTCGTGCACGCCGCAGAGTTAGTGTGCGTGTGTGCTAGCAAGGACACGTTCGAGGGCTGAACGTGCACTTGATGCTTAGTCTACGCCCGCGAGTGTAGACTGAACTTATTTTGATGTAAACATGTTCATAAACTTGTTTATGTAATAAAACTTCCGCTTCCGCTTTGCATCTTTGACGTGTGTTATACGGTGCTGTGCAACGCAGCACCCCTCAGCGTGATCCTGGCTCGACAGGACCAAATGGCGTCGTGTCACCGGCTGGTGGGTTTCGGCCCACTGGCCTGGGGTTTTTTTCTTTTTCTTTTTCTTTTCTGTTTTGAGTTTAATTTGAATTCCAATTTGAATTTGAATTTCTGCACCACATGCAATACGTCCAAAAATTTTTAAATTCCCCTCTAAACAGGTTTTGGGGTGTTACAACAAACTGATGGGCAAACGGAGGTAGTTAATCGTACCTTATCTACTATGTTGCGGGCTGTTTTGAAAGACAATTTGAGGTTGTGGGAGGAGTGTTTGCCACATATTGAGTTTGCTTATAACAGGTCTATTCACTCCACAACCAAGTTAAGTCCGTTTATAGTAGTCTATGGTTTCAATCCTCGTGCTCCAATTGATTTGCTACCTTTACCACATACTGAAATTGTGAACTTAGATGCTACACAACAGTCTGAATTTATTCTTAAGTTGCATGAAACTACTAAGTTACAAATTGAAAAAATGAATGAAAAGTATCGCATTGCTGCTAGTAAAGGTAGGAAGGATGTAAAATTGGAACCCGGTGATTTGGTGTGGGTTCATTTGAGAAAAGAGAGGTTCCTGGAATTGAGAAAGTCCAAACTCATGCCACGTGCTGCTGGACCTTTTAAGGTTCTTGAGAAGATAAATGACAGTGCATATAAACTTGAGTTGCCTCCCGAGTTTGGGGTTAGTCCCACATTTAACATTTCAGATTTGAAGCCATACTTGGGTGAGGAAGATGAGCTTGAGTCGAGGACGACTCCAATTCAAGAGGGGGAGGATGATGAGGACATCTCTCCTTTGCATACAATGCAAGGACCGATCACTAGAGCACGTGCACGACAATTGGATCTCCAGGTACGTTCTAACCTTGTCAATTGTTTTTCAGAACTTACGCTTGTTTCCATGCATGTTTTATTGATTAGGAACAATGGAGAGGACCAGCAAGGGCTGGGAGGAGTCCAAGAAGTCAAGGAGGAGGAGATAGGACGTGCACATCAAGGAGGAGCCCAAGTACAACTCGACTTCGACTCCACCTCGGGTTCCAGGAGCTGCCTTCACCAAAACTGACGTCCCGGACACATACGGAGTTGGATTTGGATGTTCTATATATGGTTGGAACCATGATTTCATAAAGCTTCCAATTGAACCAGCCCCACCTTAAAATTCCTTCTAAGTTGACGGGAATCAGCGAAACAAGTGGGCGTCCAGAATCTGTCCGGTGCTGCACCACCGCCTTTTTGGGCTGCTGGCCCGTGTATCGTGTGGAAGATTAGGGTTGCGTCCAGGGGTCTTGCATGCCCCTAAACTCCTTTTTATACAGCAGCCGTCACCACATTAGGGAAGGTTTTGCTTAGTTACAATCTGTCATTGAACAGTGTCACCGATCATCGGTTGTGAGACCCCAAATTCGTGATCAAATCAGTTTTGATTGCAACTTCTCTGTTCTTGCTTGTGTTCTTGATTGCGCTTGCAGGGATAAGCCTTCGTGGCGAGGTCATTCGTGTGACACGGGTAATAACCAACGGAGCAGTGGTGTAGTGATTGTGGGGTTTCGTTTGTTCGGAGCCTTGGATCATCAACGTCGAGATCTCCACCCAACCAAGTTTACCCTACCTCTCAGAAGATCGGGACTCATCCTCCTATCATCTCCCCCTTTCCGCAGAGACGAGCTACGGTTGTGCCGCGTGTCAAGCGAGTGAGACCTCCCTCTCCTTCGGAGGTGAGCTCCACGTGCGCCACGTATCCTGGCGGCCGGGACCTTCTCTCTATTCGGAGGTGGCTCCGCGCACGCCACATGTCAGTGCCGGACTTTCCCTCTCTTTGGAGGTGGCTCCGGGTGTGCCACGTATCCTAACAGCGCCAGACCTCCTTTCTTCTCAGAGATGAACTCCGAGGTTGACACGTGTCCAACAGTGACGGACCTCCCGAAGATAAGCTCCGGCATTGACACGTATCCAATAGAACCGAACCTCTCAGAGGTGAGCTCCGAGATCAACACGTATCCCGCACGACTGGTCCTCTGATTTCCGCAGTGACTTTCTCCGAAGGTGACACGTGTCCTGCGGGACTGCCTTCGCTTCTCCGCAGAGGCAGCTCCGGGGCAACACGTGTCCCACAGGGTCGGACCTTTCCCCCTTTGCGGAGATGAGCCCCGAGCCTGCCACGTAGCCAGCGGGCCGCGAGAGTTGTCTTCGGCACTCTTGGTGAACTGGATTTTGCTCTTTTTGGCTATCTTTTTTATTATTTCTCTGTTCCCACTTCTTTTGAAATGTTTTCTCTACATGAAACATGAATACATGCAGAAACCAAAAAATGAGGGTGTCACATTTCTACTCTTCGAGTCTTCGACGCCGTTCTTCATCTTTTTCCTTTTTGAGAGTTTAGGTGTCCGCCTTGGAAATGTCATGTGCTCCTGATTATCTCAGCTCATTAGTCTCTTAATTTGTCATCATCAATCATCCAAAACCCACGGGGGTGCCTAGATGCACTTACAATCTCCCCCTTTTTGGTGATTGATGACAACACATTAAGTTTCAACATAAGAGGTAAAAAAATTTATTTTTATAGCAAGTGTAAGTATGCAAACCCCCCTGAATGTATGCAAGAGTAAAAGAGGGGAGTTGGCATACATTCACATGTTATGGTGGGGTGTCTACGTGCTGTGCTAAAAAAGAGTCATAAGACAATAAGCATAAAATAGCCATAAAATCCAACACATAGTGTTACACAAAAGATAGTCATGCATAAAACATAAAACATAGATAGCCATGTCCAAAGATCTATTACCGGATAGTCATGTCCAAAAGATCTATTACAAGACTAGAAGATGATAAAAAATAGGACATCCTTTTCACATTTCTCCCCCTTTGGCATCAAGGCACCAAAAAGGAAAAGAGGGAAGAAGGTACGCCTAAGTCTACTCGCCATCTTCTTCGTCTTCTTCTTCATCGCCATTTTCATCGCTCTCTGTAGCCTCCGTATCCTCTTCTTCTTTGTCGGCGGTGGTGGATGGAGGCATGGCCTTGGAAGAGCTTCCATATTCCCTGAACTGGGCAAGCTCATCAGCGGTGAACTCTGGATATGGAGTGAGTTCCCCATCACTCTCCTTAGGGGGAGACATGGGTACCTCAAGCTTGTCACACACAGCCTTGAGGTACTTCTCCTGACGCCTCTCCATGCGTCAAGTCCGGACCTCCACACGTCGACAGGAGGCGAAAAGTGCGTTGAAGCACTTGAAGCATCCGCTCATGGACTGCGAAGGAGGAGATGATGGGGGAGCCGCTGAGCTAGAAGGGGCCGCTGAGCTGGACGGATGTTGAGCATTTTTCCTCCTTGAGGGTTCTGGCACAATGGGGGGTAGCTGAGGACGGAGAGGTCGATGAGTGACATCCTTGACAAAGACTATCCCCGACACCTTCTCAATTAGGCACATGATGTACGGTGCATAACCACATGAGCGGTTGGGAGTGCGAGATATGTTGAAGATGTCATCATAAAATGTGCTCAACAAGGTTGAACTTCTCCTCACTATCTATCAAGAGGAGGAGATGCCTTAAGTTTCCTTGAATTACCCCTGCATCTCCATCCTTGGGGGCAATGGTCCTCCTCAGAATCCGGTTGAGGATGCTATAGAATGGCTTGATGTTCCTAGCAAGCCCGGCCTCATAGGGAACATGACTAGGATACATATAGTCAAGATGATCCCTGTCCACTGCCTTGAGATTGGAAATGATAATCTCATGATCCAAGTGCTCCTCAAGGCCAAGTATTTGTGCAAACCTCTCATAGGTGACCGAGTACTGCTCTCCATGAGTCATCCAGGTGATTTTCCGGTCACCGTAGGTGGAGAAGTACACAGTGGTGTAGAATTGCACAATTACCTCAATGTTCCAGTCATACATGAAGCTCATGATTTCCTTGATTCCATGTCGCTCCGCGACTTCAATCACTGCATCAAAAGCTTTGTGCTCCCTTTTGGCCATGTAGTCATACGAGATTTTTGGTGGAGGAAAGCGAAAATTGCAATTTGTCGGCGCTTCCAGCTTGAGAGAGGATGTGAGCGGACTAGTCTGTGAAGAGAGAAGTCTGGCCACCCCTAGGAGGTTAAGTCCCCACGGGCCGGACTAGTCCGGCTTGGTGTCCGGACAAGTCTGGTTGGCGGACCAGTGCCGGACTTCTCTGGGGCCGGAATTGTCCGGCCTCCCTAGGCGGACTAGTCCGGTATGGACTTGTCCGCTGCGAAGTCCAACCCTGCCACGTGGCCACTGCCAGAAGGAGCTCCGAAGGCACCACGTGTCCAGCGGGGCCGGGCCTCCCCTCTCATCAGAGGCGAGCTCCGAGGATGCCACGTGTCCGGCGGGGACGGATCTCCCCTCTTCTCAAAGGTGAGCTCCGAGGGCGCCATGTGTCCGGCAGGGCCGGACCTCCCGTCTCCTCAGAGGCGAGCTCCGAGGGCGCCATGTGTCCGGTGGGGCCGGACCTCCCTCTCCTTAGAGGCGAGCTCCGAGGGCACCACGTGTCCGGCGGGGCCGGACCTCCCCTCTCCTCAGAGGCGAGCTCCCGTAGTGACACTGTAACACCCTCAATTTCATAATTCATGCATGCATTCATATTTCATATAGAGAAACATTTTAAAAGAAGTAGAAACGGAGAAAGAATCAGAAAAGCAGCTAAAAAGAACCAGTTCCAGTTTGCCGAGGAGCGCTGTAGACACTTCCCGCGGCCTGCTGGCCACATGGCGTGTTTGGAGATCATCCTTGCGTAGTGGGGAGAGGTCCGGCACCGCTAGACATGTGGCAGGCTCGGAGCTAACCTCTGTGGAAGGGGTGAGGTCCGACCCGCTGAGCATGTGTTGCCTTCGGGGCTTGCCTCTGCGGAGAAGCAAAGTCCAGCCCCGCAGGACACGTGTCGCCACCGGAGCTAGTCGCTGCGGGGAAGTAAGGTCGGACACGTGTCACTCTCGGAGCTAACCTCCGAGAGGTCCGGTCCTACCGGACACGTGTCACCTCCGGAGCTCACCTCTGGGAGGTCCGGCACTGCTGGACACGTGTCACCTCCGGAGCTCACCTAAGGTAGGTCCGACACTGTTGGACACGTGTCGACCTCGGAGCTCACTTCCGGGAGGTCCAACGCTGATGGACACGTGTCGATCTCGGAGCTCATCTCCGAGGAGAAGGAAGGTCCGACGCTACTGGACACGTGGCATTCTAGGAGCTCACCTCCGAAGAGAGGGGAGGTCCGGCACTGACACATGGCGTACGAGGAACTCTCCTCTGAGGGAGAGGGAGGTTCCGATCCGCCAGGACACGTGGCACACACGGAGCTCGCCTCTGAGGAAGAGGGAGGTCTCAGCCGCCTGACACGCGGCACAACAGGAGCCCGCCTCTACGGAAAAGGGAGGCCCGGCCCCTGCTGGACACGTGGAGCCTCCGGAGCTCATCATCGCGGAGGTGACGAGATCTTAAGCGGTTTTCTTCTGTACGCGTGGGTATACCCAATACGGGAGGAAACCGACACGATTTCCACGATGTTACCGCACCAAATCGATTGGAGATAAGTTGTTAAGATTCAAAAATGATTTGGATAGGACTCTTATTTGAAATCCAATCAGATTAGGACTCTTCTTTTCCGGTTATAAATAGAACCCGAAACACCCCTTGGTCGTACCATCTATTCCCAAGTCAATGACTTAGAGGCCCTAGCCCCCAACTCGTCGAGTTAATTCCCTTTGCCGGAGTTCAGTCGCCGGAGACCGCCGATGAGCTCACCATCACCGGAAGAGAGCCCCGATGATTTGTATTGCTAGGAGAAAGACCCAGAGACCAAGGAGAAGTGAGGTAGGTCTTCGTTACCACCTTACGACCTCATTGCGGTTTTCTTTGCATCTATTTCTTCGATACCTTCGAACAGAAGCTTTTTCGTGGACAGATCACATGTTGATCGGTTTGATATAGATCTTGAGTCCAGATCATCACCACGTCCGCACTTGATGTTTACACTTCTGTTCATCATAAAAACACATGCAAACCCATGCAAACCATGCAAGAACACGTACAAACTGATCTAATAAAAACAGCACCATAGGAATAGCATGCATATGCACCATTGCATCTTGAGTAAAGTATGTGCATGATAATTTATTGCTGTGAATCTTGTATGTGTGTAATTGTGAGTAGAAGGACAAGCTCAGGGAGCTACCTATGAAGGACTACAGCACCAGAACATCGAGACACAAGAGCAACAAGAGCCACAGGAACAAGGCAAGTGCCCCTTGACCATATTGATCCCATGTTTTGAAAGCTGTTTTGTTTGCGAAAACTATGAATGCTTGAGTCAACTTGATGGGAAACCCTTTTATAGGAGTTTACTAGTTTTATTAACCACTCTTGACGTCAGGGAAGTTTATGAGTCGGGTATGGTGGGTTTTTGCTTTTTTGCTTCGCTAATCTATGGGTTATGGGAAGCGATAGAATGTGTCTAGCTACTGCACTCATGAGAATAATGATAATGAGAACTTGATGTTAATGGACATTTATCGGAGGGAGATCTAGGCAACCCTAGTTCGTGGAAGTGGTAGAATGATATGGTGGTTACTTGTCGTAGATCTAAGTATCGGTTCATGCCAGCACATGCCAGGAATACAGTGCCACAACAAGGCCAAATATGGGTGCGGATTAGCTGACTAATTAGGTAAGTTGCTAGATTGTTATGGACCGTGGAAGGCACGGGGAATGGGAGTCGAGAGAGGACTGCCCTGGGAACTGCATGGCACAAGAGGGGGCCCGTAGGTGGGAGAATGGTGATTCGAGCCTGCTAGTGAAACCTTAGTGAGTCCATACATCTAGTAGCCCCTTTGTAAAGGCTATTTTGTGATCTCTTGTCCATACACCGACGGTTGTGTACTGGTATAATGGAGGTTCTGCAGTAGCCGACGAGTGACGAAATCACAAACTTGTGGGTAAAGTGGTGCAAACTCTTTAGGGTATAAAACTATCATGATAGCCGAGCTTACGGTCACAAGCGCCTGGCCAACTCACATGATTAGATGGGATGGTTATTGGGATGGTATTTGGTTTGGATATTGGTTTGGTCTTTGGATTTGGTTTCGGGACTGTTGAGTCTTGGTAATGAGAATTGGACTGTTGAGTCATGATAATGAGCTTTGGTCTCGGTTATGAGGCGGAATTGAATATGAGTTGAGATAGTAATGATTATGAGATGGTATTCATGAGCATGTGAAAAAGCTGAGAAAGACAAATGGCTGGATGAGACATGAAAGGTTGTGGAATATGATGGAGGTATGTTGATGTTTTAATTGGATAAATATTTGGATTAAATTCACTTAAAGATAGTTGCTGTTTTTATCATGTTTTGGTGAAATAAACTTTGCTTTATGCAATGAGACTTTTTATACCTACCTTATTGGAAGCTACATATCATATTTTCCAGCACTTGCTGAGTACATCATGTACTCAAACTTGCATTATTACTCCATCATCAGCAACAGGAGAGGAGTACTTCGAAGACCATGCGGAGTACTAGGCGTGTGATCTACCGTCAACTTGCCTGTGGAGTAGGAGATGGAGCCGCTGCCGTGCTTAGTTGCTTCCGCAATAAGTTAGAAGACTTCCGCTGCTAGAATAAGACTTCCGCTGCTAGAATAAGACTTCCACTGCTAGAATGAGTTGGAGACTCATGAGACATTGTAATAAAACCCAGTTATTCATGGTTATATATATTCTGAATTCAGTTTGTGGAATGCATGTGTATGTGTGATGAACATCCTGGGCACACATACGCATCAGCTCGGTTCTGAGGTTTTCTCGGAACAGGGGCGTCACAGACACGTGTCCAGCGGGCCGGGGCCTCTCCTCTCCTCAGAGGCGAGCTCCGATGGTGACACGTGTCCAGAGGGCCAGGGCCTCTCCTCTCCTCAGAGGCGAGCTCCGGTGGTGACACGTGTCCCACGGGACCGGACCTCATCCCTTCCACAGGGGTGAGCTCCGGTGGCGACACGTGTCCCAGGGACCGAACCTCATCCCTTCCACAGAGGTGAGCTCCGGTGGCGACACGTGTCCAGCGGGCCGGGGCCTCTCCTCTCCACAGAAGTGAGCTCCGGTGGTGACACGTGTCCCGCGGGACTGGACCTGATCCCTTCCACAGGGGTGAGCTCTGGTGGCGACAAGTGTCCCGCGGAGCCGGACCTCATCCCTTCCACAGGGGTGAGCTCCGGTGGCGACACGTGTCCCACGGGACCGAACCTCATCACTTCCGCAGTGGTGAGCTCCGAAGTCGACACGTGTCTAGCGGAGCCGGACTAGTCCGGCTTGTTGTCCGGATAAGTCCTGTTGGCGGACTAGAGCCGGACTTCTCTGGGGCCGCACTTGTCCGGCCTCCCAGGCGGACTAGTCCGGCTACAAGCTGAAGTTCATATAATTTGAGTTTTAGCTCAAGAATATGATCCTTTTGGACATGTTTTTGCAAATATCTTTTGCAAACATGGTCAGTAAGCATACATCAAACAAACAATGACCATATTTGACAAAGAGTCCTTTTGAACATAGTTTTCATAGAGTAAGAGAGATTAGGGTAGTATGTTGAAAACATGCGGTTTTTGAAGTTTATAAACAAGCAACAAACAGATGTACACACTTCAAGTAACATCTCAAGAATCTAGGATATTCAGTTCACTCCTTAGGTCACAAAAGTGTTTCTCATCAAGGGGTTTTGTGAAGATGTCCGCCATTTGCTTCTCACTCCTAACATGAGAGATAACGATATCTCCATTGATAGAGTGATCTCTCAGGAAATGGTGACGGATATCAATATGTTTGGTTCTAGAATGCAACACGGGATTGTGAGCAATCTTGGTGGCACTCTCATTGTTACATAGGAGTGGAATATGGCTCAAAGTGTAACCATAGTCCCTAAGAGTTTGTCGCATCCATAGGAGTTATGCACAACAACTCCTGGCTGCGATGTACTCCGCTTCGGCTGTGGATAAGGCAACGGAGTTTTGTTTCTTTGAAGACCACGAAACCAAGGACCTACCAAGAAATTGACAAGTCCCTAACGTGCTCTTCCTATCTACCTTACAACCGGCATAATCTGCATCGGAGTATCCAATGAGATTGAACTTGGATCCCTTGGGATACCAAAGACCTAGATTAGGAGTGTGAACCAAATATCTAAGAATACGCTTAATGGCCATCAAGTGGTACTCCTTAGGAGCGGCTTGGAACTGTGCACACATACACACTCTAAGCATTATGTCGGGCCTAGATGCACAAAGGTAAAGCAAAGAGCCTATCATGGAACGAAATACCTTTTGGTCCACCCTTGGACCATCTTCATTAAGGTCAAGATGTCCGTTGGTTCCCATGGGAGTCTTGATGGGTTTGGCTTTGTCCATGTCGAACCTCTTAAGTATGTCTTGAGTATACTTCGTTTGACTTATGAACGTTCCTTCCTTGAGTTGTGTAACACCCTCAATTTCATATTCAAGCTTGCATACATATTTCATATAGAGAAACCATTTTAAAAGAAGTAGAACAGGTGAAAGATAGCTAAAAAGAGCCAATTCCAATCCACCGAGAGCGCCGTCGACACTTCCCGCGGCCCGCCGGCCACGTGGCGCCTTCGGAGCTCATCCCTGCAAAAGGGGTGAGGTCCGGCGCTGCTGGTTACGTGGCAGGCTTGGAGCTTGCCTCTATGGAAGGGGCGAGGTCCGGCCCCGTGGGACACGTGTTGCCCCCGGAGCTAGCCTCTGCGGAGAAGCGAGGCCCAACCCCGCGGGACACATGTCGCCTTCAGAGCTAGTCCCTGCGGAAGAAGCGAGGCTCAAACCGCGGGACACGTGTCGACTTCGGAACTCACCCATGCGGAAGGGATGAGGTCCGCCCCACGGGACACATGGCAGGCTCGGAGATCGCCTCCGAGAGGTCTTATCCCGCGGGACACGTGTCGCCTTCGGAGCTCGCCTCCGAGAGGACCGACACTGCTGGACACGTGTCACCCTCGGAGCTCGCCTCGGAGAGGTCCGACCCTGCGGAACACGTGTCACCCTCGGAGCTCACCTCTGGTAGGTCCTACGCTGTTGGACACGTGTCGCTATAGGAGCTCGCCTCGGAGAGGTCCGACCCTGCGGAACACGTGTCACCCTCGGAGCTCACCTCCGGTAGGTCCTACGCTGTTGGACACGTGTCGCTATAGGAGCTCGTCTCCGAGAGGTCCGCCCCACTCGACACGTGTCGACCTCAGAGCTCGCCTCTAAGGAGAAAGGAGGTCCGGCGCTACTGGACACGTGGCATTCTCGGAGCCCACCTCCGAGGAGAGGGGAGGTCCGGCACTGACACGTGGCACCCCCAGAGCTCGCCTCTGTAGAAAGGGGAGGTCCGACCCACCAGACACGTGGCGCACGCGGAGCTTGCCTATGAGGGAGAGGGAGGTCCCGCCCGCCAGACACGTGGCGCACCCGGAGCTTGTCTCTGCGGGAAAGGGAGGCCAGGCCCCCGCTGGACACGTGGCGTCACCGGAGCTCACCACTACGGAGATATGAGATCCTTAGGCGGTTTTTCCTTCTGTGCACGCGGGAATACCCGGTACAGAGGAGACCGACACGATTTCTACGTTGCTACCACACCGAATCGATTGAAGATAAGTTATTAAGATCCAAAAACAATTTGAATCGGACTCTTATTCAAAATTCGATCGAGGTAGGACTCTTCTTTTCCTGTTACTAATAGAACCCAAAACCCCTGGCCGCAACCACGTACCTATTTTTATCTCCCTAAGTCAGCGACTTGGAAGCCCTAGCCCCAGCTCGCCGAGTTAGACTTTCCACCCCTCGCCGGAGTTCAGACGACGGTGAGCCCCACCGGTGAGGCGCCGACGAGCTCCCTGTTGCTGCCATCTCTAGGAGGAAGGCCGCGACACCAAGGAGAGGTGAGGTAGGTCTTCGTTACCACCTTACGACATCCTCGTGGTTTTCTTCGCATCTGTTTTTCTTCGAACAGAAGCTGTTTCGTGTGGACAGATCACGTGTTGATCAGTTTTTGACGATGGTATTGATCTAGATCTTGAGTCAAGATCATCACCACGTCCACACTTGATCCTTGCATCTTTGTTCATCGTAAAACCCCATGCGATCCTATTAAAACATGCAAGAACACGTACAAACTGATCTAAATAAGACAGCATCATAGGATATGCACCATTGCATCTTGAGTAAGGATTTGTGCATGATGTTTGATTGCTGTAAATCTTGTATGTGTGTGGTCATGAGTAGAAGGACAAGCTCAGGAAGTTATTTACGAAAGACTACAGCACTGAGACTTCGAGACACAAGAACAACAAAAGCCACAGGAACAAGGAAAGTGCCCCTTGACCATATTGATCCCATGTTTTGGAAACTGTTTTGTTTGCGAAAACTGTGTATGCTTGAGTCAATTTGATGGGAACCCTTTTATATAAGTTTACTAGTTTTGTTAACCACCCTTGTTGCCGGGAAAGTTCATGAGTTGGGTATGGTCGTTTTGCTTTTTGCTTCGCCGAGTCCACGGGATATGGGAAGCGAGATAGAATGTGTCTAGCTACTGCACTCATGTGAACAATGATAATGAGAACTTGATGTTGATAATGAACATGAATCAGGGGAGATCTAGGCAAGCTTGGTTCGTGGATGTGGTAGAATGAGATGGTGGTTTACTTGCCGTAGATCTAAGGACCGGTTCATGCCAGGAAAATAGTGCCACCACAAGGCCAAATATGGTGCGTCTTAGCTGACTAATTAGGTAAGTTACTAGATTGTTATGGACTGTGGAAGGCGCGGGGAATGGGAGTCGAGCGAGGACTGCCCTGGGAACTGCATGGCACAAAAGGGGGCCCGTAGGTGAGAGAATGGTGATTCGAGCCTGCTGGTGAAACCTTGGTGAGTCCATACATCTAGTAGCCCCTTTGTAAAGGCTATTTTTTGATCTCTTTTTGGCCATACACCGACGGTTGTGTACTGGTATAATGGAGGTTCTGCAGTCGCCGACGGGTGACGAAATCACAAACTTGTGGGTAAAGTGGTGCCACCTCTTAAGAGTGTAAAACTATCATGATAGCCGTGCTTACGGTCACAAGCGCCTGGCCAACTCACATGATTAGATGGGATGGTTATTGGGATGGTTATTGGTTTGGTAATGGTATGGTCTTTTGTTTTGGTTTCGGGACTGTTGAGTCTTGGTAATGAGAATGGTTTCGGGACTGTTGAGTCGTGACAATGAGTTTTGGTTCGGATATATGATCATGAGATGGATATGATCATTAGATGGTTATTATGAGCATGAGAAAAAGTTGAGAAAGATAAATGTCTAGATGAGGCATGAAAAGCAGAGAATCATGATGAAGGTATGTTACTGGTTTAATTGGATACATGTTGGGATCAAATTCACTTAAAGCTAGTTGCTGTTTTTATCATGTTTGTGAAATAAACTTTGCTTTCTGCAATGAGCCTTTATATTCCTACCTTGCTGTAAGCTACATGTCATACTTTTCCCGCACTTGCTGAGTACGTCATGTACTCAACCTTGCATTATTATGATCATCAGCAACAGGAGATGAGTACTTCAAAGATCATGTGGAGTACTAGGCGTGCAGACTACCGTCAACTTGCCTGTGGAGTTGGAGATGGAACCGCTGCTGCTGTTTAATTTGCTTCCGCTATCGTTAGAGACTTCTGCTGCTAGAATAAGTTAAAAGACTTCCGCTGTAAGAATAAGTTAGAGATTGATGTAATAAAGTACTTGAACCCTATTATTCGTGGTTATATTCTGAGTTCAGTTTGTGGATTACATGTGTATGTGTGATGAACATCTTGGGCACACATATGCATTAGTTCGGATCCGTTTTCATGGGACCAGGCGTCACAGATTGGTATCAGAGCCACGTTAACTGTAGGACGCAGGCCTAGTCACAGAGTGGCATTAGAGCCACGCTGACCATAGGACGCAAGCCTAGGTAGAATGCATAGATTGGCATTAGAACCCCCTTGACCCTAGGATGCAAGCCTAGGAAAAAAGGACACCCTAAGAACGTTTAAACCATAGAAGCTTAAATAGGAGTGGTGTGAACTTTGTGATGATTGTTTGTGCTTGTGTGCTTAGTGTGAGTTGTGGAACGTTTCAGCGTTGTCCATATCCACACATAGTAGAGAGATGTGAGATGCTTCGGCATGTGTTCACATCCTCGTATAGGATGATATATAGTTTATCAAACTTGATGCATATAGTTGGGGGAGATCAATCTAAACTTCTAACTTCTATTCTACCCAACTCTCTCTCACATATGGTGAGAGAAAACGCCGGCCGTCAAAGGAGGAATGTCCGTGGCAACCATGAACCACAAGAGGATGGCCACGATGAAGTTCCTCAAAATGACAACCCCGGGGCTGGTGAAAACAACCTTGAACGGTTGATGGCCATGCCGAACCAGCTCATGCAAACTATGATCCAAACTTTGGGTCAGCTGCAGGCCAACAACAACAATCCTAACCCCATTCCTGCACCACCACCGCCACCACCACCACCACCACCGCCGGCTCACAACCGACTGGGAGAGTTCATGAGGACTCGACTGCCCACTTTTGCACAAGCTAATGATCCCATGGAGGCCGATGATTGGTTGAAGTCTATGGAGAAGAAGCTTGCTATTGTTCAGTGCAATGATCGGGAGAAGGTTCTCTTCGCATCGCACCAACTTATGGGAGCAGCCGCTGACTAGTGGGACGCTCTATGCAATGCTCATGTCAACCAGGAGACTATTACTTGGACTGAGTTCAAGGAGAGTTTCCGCTCTCATTACGTCCCTACTGGAATCATGATGCTTAAACGACAAGAGTTTGAAAGTCTCCGCCAAGGCAGGAAGAGCGTGAATGAGTACCTCAACAAGTTCACGGAACTGTCATGGTATGCCCCCGAAGATGTCAACCCGGATCAACGGAAGCAATACTTGTTCATGAGAGGGTTGAACAATGAGATCCAGGTTCAGCTCCACAACAACGACTATGTGAACTTCCAGAAGCTAGTTGATAAAGCCATAGTGGTTGAGAGCAAGATCCGAGAGATCGAGCAAGAGGGCAAAAGAAAGATGCCATACCAGCCACAAGGGAGCAATGTGCGTCCTCGTTCTATGCCCCCAGCTGCACCACAGTATGGCTCGTCCGCTTCTACTTTTCGCCCTAATCCACCACCGCAGCAACGTCCTGTCATGCAATCACCTCGTGTACCTTTGACTCCTGTGCCCCGACCCAACATGGGCGCCTATGCTCAAAACCACACTCGTCCCAACGTCCCTGCTGTCTTGGGCAACAAGGCATGCGTTGCATGCGGAGAAACAGGATACTTTGCAAGTCAGTGCCCAAGGAAGGGCCTTGGTCAGCCAAGCTAGGCACCCAAGCAGAACCCACGACCGAACGAAGGAGCTACGCAAGGCAACCGTGGGCAGCAGAACTACGCTCGTGGCAACGTGAATCATGTCTCCGCTGAGGAGGCGCAACGGGCCGAGGACGTCGTGATTGGTATGTTCCTGACCAACTCCAACCCAGCTACTGTTTTATTTGATTCCGGAGCATCGCATTCATTCATATCATCCAAGTATGTTTCCAAGTATAATCTGCCTATATCACACATGAAATATACTATGTTAGTTAATTCTCCCGGTGGAGAGATGAGGACTAATATAGTATGTCCAAAAGTGAACCTTAAAATAAGGGGGGTAGACTTCCTTGCCAACCTTATTGTCTTGGATTCCCAAGGGCTTGATATAATAATTTGAATGGATTGGTTAAGCAAGCACAACGGAGTAATCCAATGTGCTGAGAGGAGCGTGCAGTTGACAAATGAGCACGGTACTCGTATTGAGTTCGAGTCAGCCCAACCATCAACAGAGAAGGCAACGTTGAACCACGTCGAAGGAGCAACATTAGAAAGCATTCTGGTGGTTCAAGAATTTTCGGACGTGTTCCCGGAAGAACTTCAAGGTATGCCACCTGATCGGGACATTTAGTTTTCCATTGACTTGGTACCCGGAACTGCACCTGTAGAAAAGAGGCCATATAGGATGCCCGTTAATGAACTAATGGAGCTTAAGAAGAAAATTCAGGAGCAGTTAGAAAAGGGTTTTATACGCCCAAGCTCGTCACCATGGGGAGCCCCCGTGCTCTTCGTAGACAAGAAGGATGGGACCCAAAGGATGTGCGTGGACTATAGATCTCTCAATGAGGTGACGATCAAGAACAAGTACCCTCTGCCCCGTATAGAGGATGTGTTTGACCAGATGAAAGGTGCCCAAGTTTTCTCTAAGGTTGATCTTCGGTCGGGATACTTCCAGCTGAAGATTAAGCCCTCTGACATACCCAAGACTGCCTTTCGAACACGGTATGGTTCGTATGAATATACCGTTATGTCTTTTGGGTTAACGAATGCACCCGCATATTTCATGTACCTCATGAATAAGGTCTTCATGGAGTACTTGGACAAGTTCATCGTGGTTTTCATGGATGATATCATGGTGCATTCAAGAAGTGAGGAAGAACATGAAGAACATTTGAGATTGACATTGCAGAAACTGCGAGAGCATCAATTGTATGCCAAGCTCAGCAAGTGTCAATTTTGGCTAAAGGAGATATCGTTCCTAGGCCACATCATCTCCGAGAAAGGAGTATCGGTTGATCCCGGAAAAGTGGGAGATGTTCTGAAGTGGAACCAACCGCAGAACGTGAGGGATATTCGGAGTTTCTTTGGGATGGCTGGATACTACCGCCGGTTCATCAAGGATTTCTCCAATATAGCGAAGCCTATGCCTGAATTACTAATGAAGGGAAAAGCATTTCAGTGGACACAAGCGTGTCAAGAAAGCTTCAAGGAGCTCAAGAAAAGGCTAACCACAGCACCGGTTTTGGTATTGCCGGATGTGAGCATGAGCTTTGACATATATTGTGACACACCAGGACAAGGGCTTGGATGTGTGCTCATGCAAGAAGGACAAGTGGTAGCCTATGCGTCGAGACAACTAAAGAAACACGAGCTGAATTACCCCACACATGACTTAGAACTCGCAGCCGTGGTACATGCCTTGAAGATTTGGAGACATTATATTCTTGGCTACCGATGTGAGATCTATATGGATCACAAAAGCCTCAAGTACATATTCACCCAAACGGATTTGAATTTGAGGCAACGTCGATGGTTGGAACTCATCAAGGATTATGATGTTGGAATCAATTATCACCCCGGAAAGGCCAATGTAGTAGCTGATGCATTGAGCCGAAAGGGAGCATGTCACCAACTAACGGTTCGGGAGCTACCGCCCGAGATGCACAAGGAGTTCGAACGATTACATCTCGGGTTCTTGAACGAGATGGAAGTGATGGAACACCATTCTTCGTTGGAACAAGAGATACGAGATGGCCAAGCAACTGATGAGGAAATCAAGGAGATCAAGGAAAGAATCCGACAAGGCATAGAAAAGGACTTCAAGGAAGACGGGAAGGTTACTCTTTTGTTAGGAAAAAGGATTTGTGTGCCTAACGTGAAGCACATCCGCGACATGATATTAAAGGAGGCACATGACTCACCTTATTCCATACATCCTGGTAGTACAAAGATGTACAAGGACCTGAAAACTTGTTATTGTTGGGATGGTATGAAAAGGGACATAGCTGAGTATGTTGCCTTATGCGACACGTGCCAAAGGGTGAAGGCCGAACATCAAAGACCTGCTGGACTGTTGCAACCATTGAAAGTACCCGAGTGGAAGTGGGAAGACATCAGCATGGACTTTATCGCCGGATTACCACGTACCCGGTCGGGTTACGACTCCATCTAGGTTATCGTGGACCGATTGACAAAAACAGCCCATTTTCTTCCTGTTAGAACCACGTACCGCGTCGTAGAACTAGCCGAGCTGTACATGGAGCAAATCATGTGTCGTCATGGGGTCCCGAAGAGGATAGTTTCAGATCGGGGTACCCAATTTACCTCTAGGTTCTGGAAGAAGCTGCATGAAGCTATGGGTACACGACTGGATTTCAGATCCGCTTACCACCCGCAGACCGACGGGCAAATAGAAAGGACAAACCAAATTTTGGAAGACATGTTGAGAGCCTGCGCCTTGAAACATGGACGTAGTTGGGATAGGAGCTTGCCGTATGCTGAGTTCTCATACAATAACAGCTATCAAGCCAGCTTGAATATGTCACCATTCGAAGCATTGTATGGTAGACGGTGTAGAACGCCGCTGTTTTGGAACGAGACCGGAGAGAACCAAGTGTTTGGACCTGAAGTGCTACAAGAAGCCGAGAAGCAAGTCCAAACAATACGGGAGAACTTGAAAGCTGTTCAGTCACGACAAAAAGGTTATGTGGACAATAGGCGAAGAAAGTTGACCTTTGAAGTAGGAGACTTCGTGTATCTTAAGGTATCGCCTATCCGTGGCCAACGACGTTTCAACATCAAAGGCAAGTTAGCACCTTGCTACATCGGTCCATTTAAGATTTTGGGCAAGCGAGGAGAGGTAGGTTATCAACTAGAGCTCCCAACACACCTCTCCGACGTACATGACGTGTTTCACGTATCCCAGCTCAAGAAGTGCTTGAGAGTACTAGAAGAACAAGTACCAATGGATGAGCTCGAGCTTCAAGAGGATCTGACCTATGTAGAGCACCCTGTCCGAATTTTGGACATGAAGGAAAGGGTCACGAGGAACAAAGCGATCCGTTGGTGCAAGGTACAATGGAGCCATCACACGGAAGACCTCAAGGCAGAATTCCCTCACCTATTCTCTACTCTATCGAATCTCGAGGGCAAGATTCAGTTTAAGGGGGGTAGGTTTGTAACACCCTCAATTTCATATTCATGCATGCATACATATTTCATATAGAGACATTTTAAAAGAAGTACAACAGGTGAAAGATAGCTAAAAAGAGCCAATTCCAATCCACCAAGAGCGCCGTCGACACTTCCCACGGCCCGCCGGCCATGTGGCGCCTTCGGAGCTCATCCCTGCAAGAGGGGTGAGGTCCGGCACTGCTGGCTATGTGGCAGGCTCGGAGCTTGCCTCTGCGGAAGGGGCGAGGTCCGGCCCCGTGGGACACGTGTTGCCCCCGGAGCTAGCCTCTGCGGAGAAGTGAGGCCCAGCCCCGCGGGACACGTGTCGCCTTCAGAGCTAGTCCCTGCGGAAGATGCGAGGCTCAAACCGCGGGAGACGTGTCGACTTCGGAACTCACCCCTATGGAAGGGATGAGGTCCGCCCCACGGGACATGTGGCAGGCTCGGAGATCGCCTCCGAGAGGTCTGATCCTGCGGGACACGTGTCGCCTTTGGAGCTTGCCTCCGGGAGGACCGACACTGCTGGACACTTGTCACCCTCGGAGCTCGCCTCCGGGAGGTCTGACCCCGTGGAACACGTGTCACCCTCGGAGCTCGCCTCCGGGAGGTCCGACGCTGTTGGACACGTGTCGCTCTAGGAGCTCGTCTCCGAGAGGTCTGCCTCACTAGACACGTGTCGACCTCGGAGCTCGCCTCTAAGGAGAAAGGAGGTCCGGCGCTACTGGACACGTGGCATTCTCGGAGCCCACCTCCGAGGAGAGGGGAGGTTCGGCACTAACACGTGGAGCCCCCAAAGCTCGCCTCTATAGAAAGGGGAGGTCCGACCCACCAGACACATGGCGCACGCGGAGCTTGCCTCTGAGGGAGAGGGAGGTCCCGCCCCCCAGACATGTGGCACACCCGGAGCTTGTATCTGCGGGAAAGGGAGGCCAGGCCCCCGCTGGACACGTGGCAGCACCGGAGCTCACCACTGCAGAGATATGAGATCCTTAGGCGGTTTTTCCTTCTGTGCACTGGGAATACCCGGTACAGAGGAGACCGACATGATTTCTACGTTGCTACCACACCAAATCGATTTAAGATAAGTTGTTAAGATCCAAAAACAATTTGAATAGGACTCTTATTTGAAATCTGATCAAGGTAGGACTCTTCTTTTCCTGTTATAAATAGAACCCAAAACCCTGACCGCAACCACGTACCTATTTTCTCTCCCTAAGTCGGCGACTTGGAAGCCCTAGCCCCAGCTCGCCGAGTTAGACTTTCCACCCCTCGCCGGAGTTCAGACAACGGTGAGCCCCACCGGTGAGCCGCCGCCGAGCTCCCTGTTGCTGCCATCACTAGGAGGAAGGCCCCGACACCAAGGAGAGGTGAGGTAGGTCTTCGTTACCACCTTACGACATCATCGTGGTTTTCTTCGCATTTGTTTTTCTTCGAACAGAAGCTGTTTCGTGTGGACAGATCACGTGTTGATCAGTTTTTGACGATGGTATTGATCTAGATCTTGAGTCACGATCATCACCACGTCCACACTTCATCCTTGCATCTTTGTTCAACATAAAACCCCATGCGGGCCTATTAAAACATGCAAGAACACGTACAAACTTATCTAAATAAGACATCATCATAGGATATGCACCGTGGGTGGGAGAATTGTAGATTCTAGCCTGCCGGTGAAACCTTAGTGAGTCCATACATCTAGTAACCCCTTTGTAAAGGCTATTTTGTGATCTCTTGGCCATACACCGACGGTTGTGTACTGGTATAATGGAGGTTCTGCAGTCGCCGACGGGTGACAAAATCACAAACTTGTGGATATAGTGGTGCCACCACTTAAGAGTGTAAAACTATCATGATAGCCGTTCTTAGGGTCACAAGCGCCTGGCCAACTCACATGATTAGATGGGATGGTTATTGGTTTGGTAATAGTATGGTCTTTGGTTTTGGCTTCGGGACTGTTTTGAGTCTTGGTAATGAGAATGGTTTCGGGACTGTTGAGTCGTGACAATGAGTTTTGGTTCGGATATATGATCATGAGATGGTCATTATGAGCATAAGAAAAAGTTGAGAAAGATAAATATCTAGATGAGACATGAAAAGCGGAGAATCATGATGAAGGTATGTTACTGGTTCAATTGGATACACGTTGGGATCAAATTCACTTAAAGCTACTTGCTGTTTTATCATGTTTGTGAAATAAACTTTGCTTTCTGCAATGAGCCTTTATATTCCTACCTTGCTGTAAGCTACATGTCATACTTTTCCCACACTTGCTGAGTACGTCATGTACTCAACCTTGCATTATTACGATCATCAGCAACAGGAGATGAGTACTTCAAAGATCATGTGGAGTACTAGGCGTGCAGACTACCGTCAACTTGCCTGTGGAGTTGGAGATGGAGCCGCTGCTGCTGTTTAATTTGCTTCCGCTATCGTTAGAGACTTCCGCTGCTAGAATAAGTTAGAAGACTTCCGCTGTAAGAATTAGTTAGAGATTGATGTAATAAAGTACTTGAACCCTATTATTCGTGGTTATATTCTGAGTTCAGTTTGTGGATTACATGTGTATGTGTGATGAATATCCTGGGCACACATATGCATTAGTTCGGATCCGTTTTCACGGGACCGGGCATCACAAGTTGTTTGACTTGGAATCCTAGGAAGAACTTCAATTCCCCCATCATTGACATCTCGAACCTTTCAGTCATTATCTTTGAAAACTCATCACAAAAAGCTTTGTTAGTGGAACCAAATATAATGTCATCGACATATATTTGGCACACGAATAAATCATCGTTAAAATGCTTAGTGAAGAGTGATAGTCGGCTTTTCCTATCCTAAAACCATTTTTAATAAGAAAATCTCTAAGACACTCATACCAAGCTCTAGGAGCTTGTTTGAGGCCATAGAGGGCTTTCCGAAGTTTAAAGACATGGTTAGGATACTTATCGTCCTCAAATACGGGTGGTTTCTCCAGTTACACTTCCTCCTTGATTGGACCGTTGAGGAAAGCGCTTTCACATCCATTTGGTATAGCTTGAAATCATGGTGAGTTGCAAAAGCAAGCAAGATACGAATTGATTCAAGTCTAGCTACGGGAGCAAAAGTTTCATCATAATCCAAACCTTCTACTTGTGCATATCCCTTTGCAACAAGTCTTGCCTTGTTTCTTGTTAATACCCTGTGGGGGACCACCCCGTGGTTCACCCACTCCAGGATCGCATAGGGTGGTGCCGTACGATGCGGCACCCAACAGCACACACAAAAAGTATAAAGAACAACATACAAACTTTTATTTGATATAAAACAGCGGAAGTCTTTTACAAAATATAACTATACAGCGGAAGTAATGTACAGTAGTAGCCTCTCATCCTAACTATGCAAAAGTGCAGCCGTCCAGCCCGGGGACGCTACACGCTAGCAGCATGGAACCGGAGAAATCACGACGGCGTGCAGGGCTCCATCTCGGCCGTGTACCCTGACAGGGGCATCGCCTCATCCTCGGAACCCTCCTCATAGCTCTCACCTACATACAGCTCAAATATTGCAACCGTGAGCACGATGGCTCAGCAAGGCTTAACCGTCTGACCTAGGCATGGAACTCTACATGCAGGGAGATGTATGATAGGAAAAAGAATTTGCGACAAAGACACGCCTATAAGTTGATCCTTACTTTCAGTTTTATAGCAGTAAATTCATGTGCCTTAGGCAGCCCTCACATCGGAAGTCCACAATCCCGCTGGTCGTTGATGTTCTGCTTTCACCAACTGACATGTGTCACATAGGGCAACATGTTCCGCGACATCTCGCTTCATGCCATACCACCAATACCTGCTCTTGAGGTCCTGGTACATCTTCGTACTCCCAGGATGAATGGAATAGTCAGAATCGTGAGCCTCCTTCAAAATTAATTCACGGATCTCCTTTACTTCTGGCACACAGATCCTTTTTCCGTGCCACACCGTTCCTTGTTCATCCTCTCTAAAACCAGGAGCTTTATTTTCCTTAATGAGCTGTCTGATCTCTTGTATCTTCTCATCATTCTTTTGGCCCTCGCGTATGTCTTGCTCGAGTGTGGAGTCCACTTCCATGGCGATGGCTTCACCACTATTTACTAGACATAGATTGAGTCTTATAACCTCGTCCTTCAATTTTGCAGGCATGTCCTTCAAGCTCAACTTATTGACCTGCACTTTCCGACTCAAAGCATCGGCCACGACGTTTGCTTTCCCAGGATGCCCACATCATAGTCATTGATTAGCTCTAACCATCTCCTTTGTCTGAGGTTGAGATCTGGTTGTGTGAATATGTACTTCAAACTCTTATGATCCGTATATATCTCTGTCCTCTTCCCCATCAAATGGTGCCACCAAATTTTCAACGTGTGTACCACTGCAGCTAGTTCTAGGTCATGTGTAGGATAGTTCTTCTCGTGCTTCCGAAGCTGCCGGGATGCATAAGCCACGACATGTCCTTCTTGCATGAGAACACATCCCAACCCATTTCCAGAGGCATCGCAGTACACTGTGAAATTCTTCTGCATATCTGGCATAACCAACACTGGGGTTGTTGTCAATCTCTTCTTTAGCTCTTGAAAGCTCGTCTCGCACTGTGGCGTCCAGGTGAATGTGATTCCCTTCTCCAACAGTTTAGTGAGAGGTCTCGAGATCTTGGAGAATCCCTCAATAAACCGTCGATAGTATCCAGCCAATCCCAAAAAGCTTCGAACTTCCCCGACATTTTCAGGGGTTTTCCACTTCTGGATATCTTCAATTTTGGCGGGATCTACGGAGATTCCTCCCTCCGAGATTATATGTCCTAAAAAGGGAACTCTCTTCAGCCAAAACTCACACTTGCTCAACTTGGCATATAGTTGGTGTTCTCTCAGCCTCTGTAACACCAACCTTAGATGTTTCTCATGTTCTTCTTCATCTTTGGAGAAGACGAGAATATCATCTATGAAAACCACCACAAATTTGTCCAGATATTCCATGAATACCTTGTTCATGAGGTACATGAAATATGCCGGGGCATTGGTTAGCCCAAAAGGCATGACAGTGTATTCATACAGTCCGTACCGAGATACGAAAGCTGTCTTGGGAATATCAGATTGCCTTATCTTGAGTTGGTGGTACCCCGACCTGAGATCAATTTTCGAGAACACACAAGCTCCCCTCAACTGATCAAACAAGTCTTCAATGCGGGGTAATGGGTACTTGTTCTTGATGGTTACCTCATTCAAGGCACGGTAATCCACGCATAACCTTTGGGTTCCGTCATTCTTGGGCACAAATATCACCGGAGCTCCCCATGGTGAGGATCTAGGGCGAATATACCCCTTCTCCGTTAATTCTCTCAAATGGTCCTTGAGCTCTTCTAGCTGCTTGGAGTCCATTCGATAAGGTCTCTTGTATATCGGGGCTGTTCCCGGTACTAGCTCAATTGCGAACTCCACGTCACGGTCGGGAGGCATTCCTGGCAATTCCTCCGGAAAAACATCTGGATATTCCCTGATAGTCCTGATTTCCTCAACTTTCACCTCCACTTGATTTAATTTAATGTCCCTCCTAGGCTCGTGTATCGTTATGAACTTTACTCTTGTGCCATTGGGGTGAGTTAGTTCCACCGTTCTGGTCGAACAATGGATGATTCCTTTATGTTTGGTCAACCAATCCATACCCAAAATAATATCTATCCCTCGTGAACCTATCACTATGAGGTTAGCAGTAAATACTACCCCATTAATGTCTAGGCTCACTTTGGGACACACTTGTCTTGTCCTTATTTCTCCACCTGGAGAGTTTACGGCTAGCATATGGTTCATTTGTGTGGTTGCTAGGTCATGCTTCTTAACAAACCCTTGAGCAATGAACGAGTGGGTAGCACCAGAATCAAACAGCAGAGTTGCAAGGTGTAAATTGGCAGGAAACTTACCAACTACCACGTCGGGTGCCTCTTGTGCTTCCTCCATAGTGACGTGGTTCACCCGTCCTCTCACTACATTCTGCTGTTGTGGCGGCGCAGGCTTCTTCTTTGGGCATTTATGGGCATAGTGCCCCACTTCACCACAGTTGAAACATTGCACCCCAACCTTAGATGCTTGGCCCTTGTTGTCTTGGGGTTGGTTTGGGGGTCCTTGTACTGCTGGTCGAGGTGGATATGCGGGGCGAGGCTGCTGCACAAACTGACGTGGCGGCTATGCTGGTGCTGCGGGAGGCCTGTAGTTTGGGTTGTACCCTCTTGGTGCTGAATAGGGTACCGCAGCACGGTTTGTCTGCCCCGTAGGTTGCTGCATCATACGTGGGCGGGTGTTACTCCCTGAGGCCTGATGTGACCACCCCGCCTTCCTCTTATTCTCATTTTCCAGGGCCTTTAGCTTCCTTTCCACCACAAATGCTCTGTCCACCATCTTTTGAAAGCTTTCATACTCATTGGAGGACATTGCACACTGCATCTCTGCGGTAAGTCCTTCCACGAAACAATCTTGTTTCTGCTCATCAGTCTCTATGTCTCATGGAGCATAACGGGATAGTTGAGTAAATTTAGTGAGGTATTCCCTCACCGTCATGTTCCCCTGCTGCAGTCCCAAAAACTCCTTCCTCTTGTTTTTGAGTTCACCTCTTGGGATGTAGTGGTTGCGAAAGCTACGCTTGAACTCGTCCTAAGTGATGTTCTCAGGGTCATGATGGGCGGCCACGTAGGCGGTCCACCAATCAGCAGCAGGTCCATGCAATTGATGAGAGGCAAACAGCACCCTCTCATACCCTTGGCATTGTATTATCCTCATCTTACTTTCAATGGTCTTCAGCCAATCGTCTGCCTCCAGAGGTTCAGCAGCACTTGCAAACTTTGGAGGTTGAGTTCCTAGAAACTCACTCAACCTTGGTTGGCGTGGTGCAGCTTGTGGAGGTGGAACTTGATGCAAGTTAGCCACCACTTGAGTCAAGTTCTGGATAAGCTGATTTTGATTCTCCAGCATTTGGTGGAGAGGATCAACTTCTTCACGGCGACCACACCTGTCCTGGTCTCCAGAAAGATGAGGATTGCATGCCTCATCATTGTTGTTGGCGGGGTTGGCAGCACGTCCTTTTCCTCTTCCGGCCATCTGGCAGAATCAACCAATGTCAATTTGAAATCATTTAGTATCATCTTACTACTTTCATTTGTTTGTACATTGAAGTGTTGAGGCTTTGTTATGCTTTTACGAGGGTTCATATCTCACACCAAATAAATGCACTATTATTTCCTGTGGGTTCACACACCAAAGCAAAACAATCTGAAGACGAGGCTGTGGACAATTGCTCATGGCTTCCACAACTCACGTCACACACCAAGCATTATCACACCATTAACTACGTAACGACTCGACTACTCGACCTCTTGCTAGCTAGGGGAAAGACTCTACACTACTCGTCCTCTTGAGCTGGCTCCTCGGGATCTTCCTCCTCATTTCGGCTACCTTCTGACTCTGCTTTGGGTGGGGAGGCTGCTGGTGGAGAAGTGCGACGACGCCTGATTGCTCGGCGATCCGGGGAGTCAGGAGTCCATGGATCACTCACAGTGACACACAGTTCATTCCCATCTCCTCTTTCTCTCGCCTTTAAGCAAGCTCGCAGCAACGCCTCTGTTTCCTTCAGGGTGTCTCGGACATCCTGAAGCTCTTGTTGACACTCCTGCAGTCGAGTGCTGAGCATAGCAGCATCCTCCAAGCACAAGTCCATGTGCTCATGGGAAGTCCCTTGCTGCACCGGTGGGTACTTGTACTCCGTGGTACCACTCTCACGTTGGAGGACATACATGTACTCAGTTTTGTCCAAGTGGCGACGATAGATGTGACTCTGGCAGGTGATGGCCTCCCAGGTGACATCTTTCTCCGCGTCAACTTGTGTTGCTCGACAAGCTGGAGAGTGGTGAATCTTAAGCAGTTGATTCTCGTGTATCATCCTCATCTCCGAACTCCATTCTTCCCTCTTCTCACGGATGGTCCTGGTGGAGTTATAGTGGATGATTAGCTTGCCCGTATTGCCGGTGGCTTCGAGCATACGCCGAAGACGGCGCAACAAATCTCCTACTGCCAATCCATAGGAAAGGTACGTCACTGGACGACTCTCCTCTCTTTCGGCAAGGGCAACTACGGGAACTCTCCCTCCTATGGACTTACGAGCAGTGCGAATCATGCGAACCATCTAAAACAAAAAGAATTTAAAACTTAGGTTAGATAAACTTTTTAAACAAAAATCCCATTTTGAATGAAAATTTGGGGTAAGATGAAGAAAATGACTCGTTAAATAATACTTTTCCACCCACACCTTGGAAAATAGTTTTTAAGAAAATAGGGCCCTTAAATACGTCCATTTCTACCTAGGTCCACGTTCCTACGGGCAACCTTGGCTCTGATACCACCTCTGTCACACCCGGTTTTTCCGAAGAAACAACCAAGTGAATATCACATGTATGCCAGGATCATTTTCTCATACATGTGATGACAAATAGTGAAGCATCATTTATTACAAGCCAGGTGTCGAATATAAATAAGTCTTACATCGCAAATGTCTCAATGGACACTAATGCTTCATCACAAGTAAATAAACTAGCAGCGGAATATTATTCTTTAGGGCTCCATCACAGGCGTTGCCCGGGGGTCTTCATGAACCTAAAAACCTTCCTCGGGTCCAAAATCTTGGTCATTATACACCACCTCATTATCTTGACCTGAGCAGCAATATAAACCAACAAATATGCAAGGTTGAGTACCAATGGTACTCAGCAAGTGTAGGAAAATTATATCATGCATGGCTAGAACAAGGAGAGGTTGAACTCATGGTTAAAGCACTACACAATTAATACCTATCACCTTAGCTTATTAAGCACCTACATTACTACACAGGTGAAATGGTCCCAATCTCCCATCCCATCATCATAATCCAATAACCATAACATCATTTCCAGTGTTAAGCTCCCCGCTTAACTTCCAAAACCATCAATCCTCTAATCATGAATAAGTCCAGGCCGCTCTTAACCGTGAGCACGGCTGTCAAGACAGTTTTGACTCTGCAGAGTTTGTACCACTGTACCCACAAGTAGTGATTTCATCCCCCGTTGCCAGGTGGACTAAAAGAACCTCCATTATGCCAGTGGCTACGATCCACATTCACACTTCCCAGGTGTGTAGCCAGGAGATCACTACGAAGCCTTTACAAAGGGATTCCCGACGAGCGTGGGCCCACTGAGGTTTCACCCCTAACAGCATACAAGAGGCTCCAACCCTGCTGCAGTGGCCCCCTCTTGAGCCTTGCGGTTCATATGGTAGTTCAGCTGACACCTACTCCCCGCACCATCCAACACACCCATACTACGCCGGGGATACACCTAATTAATTGGCCAAGCTGCCCCATCTCAGCATGTGGTTGGCACTGTAAAGCCGGGTTACATGCTCCATGAACCGGTCCTTAGGATCCAGGCAAGTACTAAACACAAACCCAAGTCTCGTGCACCCAGCACACAACCAAAACATCCAACTTGCCTTGATCCCTACCTCTACATAACTCACATTAGCTCATTCAAGAGCATGGTAAAATAAACTGATGATCTCATATCCCAAATATCCCATTCTAAGCATGGCTAAGCATATGCATGTAAATAAATGACATGACAAAATAAATCCCAACCCAAGCTACAAGGAAACAAGGTAATGCAATTCTAGGGAAACTTTCCTAGCATGGGTTTCATATTTCATTTGACAATGCAAATAATTCTATCTACACATCCTAGCATAGGATCAAAGTGGTCAAGGACACTTGCCTCCTTCTTGCTGCTCTTGAAATGGGTAGTCCTGATCTTGGAAAGGGTTAACTTGCTCTTGAACAGGTTCTACTTCATACCATCACACATAGCAAAAGAAAAACAACAATCATAAGACATAGTTCACACTTCTACTTCATACAAACCACACATTCATATTTATAAAAGTTTTTTTACCATTATATGTGTTGTGGTTACTTTATGTGTGTTAAGTTGTGGCTTGCATGCACTTTTAACCATGTATATATGATTCCTACTTTTGTGTCCACATTTATACTTACATACTATTTATATGGGTTTCCAATAAATTTCTTATATTCAACTACTACACCTTTTTTACTACCAAGTATGTAAGAAAAGTTTTTTTCTTCTCCATATGTGCCTTCATAATTTCTATCAACCCTAAACTGAATTCTTTGTATTTTAGAAACTCCATTTATCATTTACTAGTTGCTATATTTTCAGATTTATATTCCTATGCATAATTGTGTATTTTATTATAAAATTAGTAATACACATCACCTAAACAGTATAGGTTCTGGTCCTAAATAATTGAATAACATATTTTGACCTTGGCCTCTGATGTAAACTATTTCATAATTATTTTCCCTATTTTTTCTATAGCTATTCTTTACTCAAAAATGTGTCCCTATACTAAATAATGTGATTAATAAATGAAACAGATTCATTTCAGCCCAAAATATATTTTTATCTCACTCCAAAGTTTTCTAAGTACTGAGAAAGTTTTTAATTAATTTTGACAATTATGTTTGTCCCACTTTTTAATTTTTAAACACTAGTTACATATTCAGTTTTCTAAATTAATTACTAAACAGGGTTAAAATAATGAACTCACCTCATTACAGGGTCTATAATATTATTTTCATAATTTCCAGGGGTCTACCTACACTTATCAGAGGTGTTTTTCCTAATTTCTATTAAGTCCAGGGGCTAAAACTGATTTTTAAATGAATTTACATGATTTTCTGGAGTTCCAGGGGCTAGATCTGAAGTTTCCGGGGCTAGCTCTCAATTCCAGAGAACCCCAGGGGGTAGCACGTAAGAATTCCAGTCTTTATAACGCGGGGCTGACGTGGACCGTCCGATTTTAAACCGACGGCTGGGATTATAACATCGAACCGGTACGCGGGGTTTTAAACCCTACCGTGCGATTTAAAATAAACGGCGCACAAGCGGCCACGTCGCTCTGATCGAGCGCGGGCGGCGCTGCCGGCGGCGCACGGCGGCGGGAAGCGGCGATCTCGCCGGAAAGTTTCGGATCCGTGAGAATTCTACCTAGAACTGTGATCTTATGGCATAGATCGGTAGAGGGGAGGTCAGGGATCTCACCTCGGGGGTTTTCTCGAGCTCGGGGGTCCTGGAAAGTGATCGGCGGCGAGGTCCGAGGCAAAACCACGGCGAAGCTCGTCGGCGCTGTGTTTACACCGTAAGTCTCCGAGTTTTCTGCACCTGCAAAGTTCCCCGGAGGCGGTGGATCAAGACCAGCGAGTTAGATCAGAGTTTCCGAGCTTAGATCGGCCAGAATTCACCGGCGAAGTCTCGGTGCTCACCGGAGTGAAAATCGGCGATCGCGTGAGAAAAACCGATCGGGGCTGGGGTTTTTATAGCCGGGGGAGGGCGGTGGGTCTGTTGCGATCGAGTTTGAGTCGTTTGGGACCAGAATTCGGCTGCGGGACGCGGAAATCCGGTCGGTTGCGATCGCGCGCGCGGGAGAGAGTCCGGGGTCGGCGCGAGCGGGGGTTAGGGATGACATGTGGGTCCCACCTGTCTGTGAGAGACAGCGCGGCGCGCGCGGGGGCGGGCTAGCGCGGGGGAAACTGGGCCGGCTGGCGGGTTTCGGCCCACTGGCCGGTTTTTTTCCCGTTTCTCTTTTTCTTTTTCCATTTCTTTTCTGTTTTGAGTATAATTTGAATTCCAGTTTGAATTTGAATTTTTGCAAAACATGCAACACGTCCAAAAATTTTTAAATTCCCCTCTGAACATGGTTTAGGGTTTTGAATCAAAATTTGGGGTGTTACAGATCTACCCCCCTTAAAAGAAATCTCGTCCTCGAGATTGGTGTTTCTAAGAAAACAATTCCGGAAATTGTGCCTTGAGCTCATCTTCCCGTTCCCAGGTGGCTTCCTCTTCTGAGTGATGCTTCCACTGCACCTTGCACATCCGGATTCTCTTGTTTCTGGTGAGGCGTTCCATCGTCTCCAAAATCTTGTATGGTTGCTCGGCATAAGACAAATCTTCAGCTACATCCACTTCATTCATGGGTAACACCTCTTCAGGCGTCCTCAGGCATTTCTTGAGTTGTGACACATGGAATACATCGTGCACGTCCGATAGATGAACCGGTAACTCTAGTTGGTACGCCACTTCGCCTTTCCTTTCCAAAACCTGAAAGGGTCCGATGTATCGAGGTGACAACTTCCCTTTCACCTTGAACCGACGAAGTCCTCTGATAGGGGACACCTTGAGATAAACATAGTCCCCCACGTTGAAAACGAGTTCTCTTCTTCGTACATCGGCATAGCTCTTTTGGCGTGTTTGTGCTATCCTCAAATTGTTGTGAATCTCCCTCACCTTCGCCTCGGCTTCTTGTAGCACTTCTGGACCAAACACTTTACTTTCTCCTGTTTGGTTCCAAAATAGGGGAGTTCTGCACTTCCTTCCATACAAAGCTTCAAACGGTGACATCTTCATACTAGCTTGATAGCTGTTGTTATAGGAAAACTCCGCATACGGTAAGTTCTTGTCCCAACTCCTATTGTTTTTGAGTGCACATGCCCTTAACATATCTTCAAGGATCTGATTGGTTCTCTCCGTCTGCCCGTCAGTTTGGGGATGATAGGCAGAGCTGAAGTTCAAATGGGTTCCCATGGTTTCATGCAACTTTTGCCAAAACCTCGAGGTGAACTGTGTCCCTCGGTCCGACACTATCTTCTTTGGCACTCCATGGTAACACACAATCCTTGACATGTACAATTCTGCCAATTTGGATCCGCTGTAGCTTTCTTCTACAGGAATGAAATGAGCTACCTTGGTTAGCCGATCAATAATGACCCATATTGAATCATACCCGGATTGGGTCCTAGGCAATCCCACGACAAAATCCATGCTGATTTCTTCCCACTTCCATTCAGGTACTTTAAGTGGTTGCAATAATCCCGCGGGTCGTTGATGTTCTGCTTTCACCAACTGACATGTGTCACATAGGGCAACATGTTCCGCGACATCTCGCTTCATGCCATACCACCAATACCTGCTCTTGAGGTCCTGGTACATCTTCGTACTCCCAGGATGAATGGAATAGTCAGAATCGTGAGCCTCCTTCAAAATTAATTCACGGATCTCCTTTACTTCTGGCACACAGATCCTTTTTCCGTGCCACACCGTTCCTTGTTCATCCTCTCTAAAACCAGGAGCTTTATTTTCCTTAATGAGCTGTCTGATCTCTTGTATCTTCTCATCATTCTTTTGGCCCTCGCGTATGTCTTGCTCGAGTGTGGAGTCCACTTCCATGGCGATGGCTTCACCACTATTTACTAGACATAGATTGAGTCTTATAACCTCGTCCTTCAATTTTGCAGGCATGTCCTTCAAGCTCAACTTATTGACCTGCACTTTCCGACTCAAAGCATCGGCCACGACGTTTGCTTTCCCAGGATGCCCACATCATAGTCATTGATTAGCTCTAACCATCTCCTTTGTCTGAGGTTGAGATCTGGTTGTGTGAATATGTACTTCAAACTCTTATGATCCGTATATATCTCTGTCCTCTTCCCCATCAAATAGTGCCGCCAAATTTTCAACGTGTGTACCACTGCAGCTAGTTCTAGGTCATGTGTAGGATAGTTCTTCTCGTGCTTCCGAAGCTGCCGGGATGCATAAGCCACGACATGTCCTTCTTGCATGAGAACACATCCCAACCCATTTCCAGAGGCATCGCAGTACACTATGAAATTCTTCTGCATATCTGGCATAACCAACACTGGGGTTGTTGTCAATCTCTTCTTTAGCTCTTGAAAGCTCGTCTCGCACTGTGGCGTCCAGGTGAATGTGATTCCCTTCTCCAACAGTTTAGTGAGAGGTCTCGAGATCTTGGAGAATCCCTCAATAAACCGTCGATAGTATCCATCCAATCCCAAAAAGCTTCGAACTTCCCCGACATTTTCAGGGGTTTTCCACTTCTGGATATCTTCAATTTTGGCGAGATCTACGGAGATTCCTCCCTCCGAGATTATATGTCCTAAAAAGGGAACTCTCTTCAGCCAAAACTCACACTTGCTCAACTTGGCATATAGTTGGTGTTCTCTCAGCCTCTGTAACACCAACCTTAGATGTTTCTCATGTTCTTCTTCATCTTTGGAGAAGACGAGAATATCATCTATGAAAATCACCACAAATTTGTCCAGATATTCCATGAATACCTTGTTCATGAGGTACATGAAATATGCCGGGGCATTGGTTAGCCCAAAAGGCATGACAGTGTATTCATACAGTCCGTACCGAGATACGAAAGTTGTCTTGGGAATATCAGATTGCCTTATCTTGAGTTGGTGGTACCCCGACCTGAGATCAATTTTCGAGAACACACAAGCTCCCCTCAACTGATCAAACAAGTCTTCAATGCGGGGTAATGGGTACTTGTTCTTGATGGTTACCTCATTCAAGGCACGGTAATCCACGCATAACCTTTGGGTTCCGTCATTCTTGGGCACAAATATCACCGGAGCTCCCCATGGTGAGGATCTAGGGCGAATATACCCCTTCTCCGTCAATTCTCTCAAATGGTCCTTGAGCTCTTCTAGCTGCTTGGAGTCCATTCGATAAGGTCTCTTGTATATCGGGGCTGTTCCCGGTACTAGCTCAATTGCGAACTCCACGTCACGGTCGGGAGGCATTCCTGGCAATTCCTCCGGAAAAACATCTGGATATTCCCTGATAGTCCTGATTTCCTCAACTTTCACCTCCACTTGATTTAATTTAATGTCCCTCCTAGGCTCGTGTATCGTTATGAACTTTACTCTTGTGCCATTGGGGTGAGTTAGTTCCACCGTTCTGGTCGAACAATGGATGATTCCTTTATGTTTGGTCAACCAATCCATACCCAAAATAATATCTATCCCTCGTGAACCTATCACTATGAGGTTTGCAGTAAATACTACCCCATTAATGTCTAGGCTCACTTTGGGACACACTTGTCTTGTCCTTATTTCTCCACCTGGAGAGTTTACGGCTAGCATATGGTTCATTTGTGTGGTTGCTAGGTCATGCTTCTTAACAAACCCTTGAGCAATGAACGAGTGGGTAGCACCAGAATCAAACAGCAGAGTTGCAAGGTGTAAATTGGCAGGAAACTTACCAACTACCACGTCGGGTGCCTCTTGTGCTTCCTCCATAGTGACGTGGTTCACCCGTCCTCTCACTACATTCTGCTGTTGTGGCGGCGCAGGCTTCTTCTTTGGGCATTTATGGGCGTAGTGCCCCACTTCACCACAGTTGAAACATTGCACCCCAACCTTAGATGCTTGGCCATTGTTGTCTTGGGGTTGGTTTGGGGGTCCTTGTACTGCTGGTCGAGGTGGATATGCGGGGCGAGGCTGCTGCACAAACTGACGTGGCGGCTGTGCTGGTGCTGCGGGAGGCCTGTAGTTTGGGTTGTACCCTCTTGGTGCTGAATAGGGTACCGCAGCACGGTTTGTCTGCCCCGTAGGTTGCTGCATCATACGTGGGCGGGTGTTACTCCCTGAGGCCTGATGTGACCACCCCGCCTTCCTCTTATTCTCATTTTCCAGGGCCTTTAGCTTCCTTTCCACCACAAATGCTCTGTCCACCATCTTTTGAAAGCTTTCATACTCATTGGAGGACATTGCACACTGCATCTCTGCGGTAAGTCCTTCCACGAAACAATCTTGTTTCTGCTCATCAGTCTCTATGTCTCATGGAGCATAACGGGATAGTTGAGTAAATTTAGTGAGGTATTCCCTCACCGTCATGTTTCCCTGCTGCAGTCCCAAAAACTCCTTCCTCTTGTTTTTGAGTTCACCTCTTGGGATGTAGTGGTTGCGAAAGCTACGCTTGAACTCGTCCTAAGTGATGTTCTCAGGGTCATGATGGGCGGCCACGTAGGCGGTCCACCAATCAGCAGCAGGTCCATGCAATTGATGAGAGGCAAACAGCACCCTCTCATACCCTTGGCATTGTATTATCCTCATCTTACTTTCAATGGTCTTCAGCCAATCGTCTGCCTCCAGAGGTTCAGCAGCACTTGCAAACTTTGGAGGTTGAGTTCCTAGAAACTCACTCAACCTTGGTTGGCGTGGTGCAGCTTGTGGAGGTGGAACTTGATGCAAGTTAGCCACCACTTGAGTCAAGTTCTGGATAAGCTGATTTTGATTCTCCAGCATTTGGTGGAGAGGATCAACTTCTTCACGGCGACCACACCTGTCCTGGTCTCCAGAAAGATGAGGATTGCATGCCTCATCATTGTTGTTGGCGGGGTTGGCAGCACGTCCTTTTCCTCTTCCGACCATCTGGCAGAATCAACCAATGTCAATTTGAAATCATTTAGTATCATCTTACTACTTTCATTTGTTTGTACTTTGAAGTGTTGAGGCTTTGTTATGCTTTTATGAGGGTTCATATCTCACACCAAATAAATGCACTATTATTTGCTGTGGGTTCACACACCAAAGCAAAACAATCTGAAGACGAGGCTGTGGACAATTGCTCATGGCTTCCACAACTCACGTCACACACCAAGCATTATCACACCATTAACTACGTAACGACTCGACTACTCGACCTCTTGCTAGCTAGGGGAAAGACTCTACACTACTCGTCCTCTTGAGCTGGCTCCTCGGGATCTTCCTCCTCATTTCGGCTACCTTCTGACTCTGCTTTGGGTGGGGAGGCTGCTGGTGGAGAAGTGCGACGACACCTGATTGCTCGGCGATCCGGGGAGTCAGGAGTCCATGGATCACTCACAGTGACACACAGTTCATTCCCATCTCCTCTTTCTCTCGCCTTTAAGCAAGCTCGCAGCAACACCTCTGTTTCCTTCAGGGTGTCTCGGACATCCTGAAGCTCTTGTTGACACTCCTGCAGTCGAGTGCTGAGCATAGCAGCATCCTCCAAGCACAAGTCCATGTGCTCATGGGAAGTCCCTTGCTGCACCGGTGGGTACTTGTACTCCGTGGTACCACTCTCACGTTGGAGGACATACATGTACTCAGTTTTGTCCAAGTGGCGACGATAGATGTGACTCTGGCAGGTGATGGCCTCCCAGGTGACATCTTTCTCCGCGTCAACTTGTGTTGCTCGACAAGCTGGAGAGTGGTGAATCTTAAGCAGTTGATTCTCGTGTATCATCCTCATCTCCGAACTCCATTCTTCCCTCTTCTCACGGATGGTCCTGGTGGAGTTATAGTGGATGATTAGCTTGCCCATATTGCCGGCGGCTTCGAGCATACGCCGAAGACGGCGCAACAAATCTCCTACTGCCAATCCATAGGAAAGGTACGTCACTGGACGACTCTCCTCTCTTTCGGCAAGGGCAACTACGGGAACTCTCCCTCCTGTGGACTTACGAGCAGTGCGAATCATGCGAACCATATAAAACAAAAAGAATTTAAAACTTAGGTTAGATAAACTTTTTAAACAAAAATCACATTTTGAATGAAAATTTGGGGTAAGATGAAGAAAATGACTCCTTAAATAATACTTTTCCACCCACACCTTGGAAAATAGTTTTTAAGAAAATAGGGCCCTTAAATACGTCCATTTCTACCTAGGTCCACGTTCCTACGGGCAACCTTGGCTCTGATACCACCTCTGTCACACCCGGTTTTTCCGAAGAAACAACCAAGTGAATATCACATGTATGCCAGGATCATTTTCTCATACATGTGATGACAAATAGTGAAGCATCATTTATTACAAGCCAGGTGTCGAATATAAATAAGTCTTACATCGCAAATGTCTCAATGGACACTAATGCTTCATCACAAGTAAATAAACTAGCAGCGGAATATTATTCTTTAGGGCTCCATCACAGGCGTTGCCCGGGGGTCTTCATGAACCTAAAAACCTTCCTCGGGTCCAAAATCTTGGTCATTATACACCACCTCATTATCTTGACCTGAGCAGCAATATAAACCAACAAATATGCAAGGTTGAGTACCAATGGTACTCAGCAAGTGTAGGAAAATTATATCATGCATGGCTAGAACAAGGAGAGGTTGAACTCATGGTTAAAGCACTACACAATTAATACCTATCACCTTAGCTTATTAAGCACCTACATTACTACACAGGTGAAATGGTCCCAATCTCCCATCCCATCATCATAATCCAATAACCATAACATCATTTCCAGTGTTAAGCTCCCCGCTTAACTTCCAAAACCATCAATCCTCTAATCATGAATAAGTCCAGGCCGCTCTTAACCGTGAGCACGGCTGTCAAGACAGTTTTGACTCTGCAGAGTTCGTACCACTGTACCCACAAGTAGTGATTTCATCCCCCGTTGCCAGGTGGACTAAAAGAACCTCCATTATGCCAGTGGCTACGATCCACATTCACACTTCCCAGGTGTGTAGCCAGGAGATCACTACGAAGCCTTTACAAAGGGATTCCCGACGAGCGTGGGCCCACTGAGGTTTCACCCCTAACAGCATACAAGAGGCTCCAACCCCGCTGCAGTGGCCCCCTCTTGAGCCTTGCGGTTCATATGGTAGTTCAGCTGACACCTACTCCCCGCACCATCCAACACACCCATACTACGCCGGGGATACACCTAATTAATTGGCCAAGCTGCCCCATCTCAGCATGTGGTTGGCACTGTAAAGCCGGGTTACATGCTCCATGAACCGGTCCTTAGGATCCAGGCAAGTACTAAACACAAACCCAAGTCTCGTGCACCCAGCACACAACCAAAACATCCAACTTGCCTTGATCCCTACCTCTACATAACTCACATTAGCTCATTCAAGAGCATGGTAAAATAAACTGATGATCTCATATCCCAAATATCCCATTCTAAGCATGGCTAAGCATATGCATGTAAATAAATGACATGACAAAATAAATCCCAACCCAAGCTACAAGGAAACAAGGTAATGCAATTCTAGGGAAACTTTCCTAGCATGGGTTTCATATTTCATTTGACAATGCAAATAATTCTATCTACACATCCTAGCATAGGATCAAAGTGGTCAAGGACACTTGCCTCCTTCTTGCTGCTCTTGAAATGGGTAGTCCTGATCTTGGAAAGGGTTAACTTGCTCTTGAACAGGTTCTACTTCATACCATCACACATAGCAAAAGAAAAACAACAATCATAAGACATAGTTCACACTTCTACTTCATACAAACCACACATTCATATTTATAAAAGTTTTTTTACCATTATATGTGTTGTGGTTACTTTATGTGTGTTAAGTTGTGGCTTGCATGCACTTTTAACCATGTATATATGATTCCTACTTTTGTGTCCACATTTATACTTACATACTATTTATATGGGTTTCCAATAAATTTCTTATATTCAACTACTACACCTTTTTTACTACCAAGTATGTAAGAAAAGTATTTTTCTTCTCCATATGTGCCTTCATAATTTCTATCAACCCTAAACTGAATTCTTTGTATTTTAGAAACTCCATTTATCATTTACTAGTTGCTATATTTCAGATTTATATTCCTATGCATAATTGTGTATTTTATTATAAAATTAGTAATACACATCACCTAAACAGTATAGGTTCTGGTCCTAAATAATTGAATAACATATTTTGACCTTGGCCTCTGATGTAAACTATTTCATAATTATTTTCCCTATTTTTTCTATAGCTATTCTTTACTCAAAAATGTGTCCCTATACTAAATAATGTGATTAATAAATGAAACAGATTCATTTCAGCCCAAAATATATTTTTATCTCACTCCAAAGTTTTCTAAGTACTGAGAAAGTTTTTAATTAATTTTGACAATTATGTTTGTCCCACTTTTTAATTTTTAAACACTAGTTACATATTCAGTTTTCTAAATTAATTACTAAACAGGGTTAAAATAATGAACTCACCTCATTACAGGGTCTATAATATTATTTTCATAATTTCCAGGGGTCTACCTACACTTATCAGAGGTGTTTTTCCTAATTTCTATTAAGTCCAGGGGCTAAAACTGATTTTTAATTGAATTTACATGATTTTCTGGAGTTCCAGGGGCTAGATCTGAAGTTTCCGGGGCTAGCTCTCAATTCCAGAGAACCCCAGGGGGTAGCACGTAAGAATTCCAGTCTTTATAACGCGGGGCTGACGTGGACCGTCCGATTTTAAACCGACGGCTGGGATTATAACATCGAACCGGTACGCGGGGTTTTAAACCCTACCGTGCGATTTAAAATAAACGGCGCACAAGCGGCCATGTCGCTCTGATCGAGCGCGGGCGGCGCTGCCGGCGGCGCACGGCGGCGGGAAGCGGCGATCTCGCCGGAAAGTTTCGGATCCGCGAGAATTCTACCTAGAACTGTGATCTTATGGCATAGATCGGTAGAGGGGAGGTCAGGGATCTCACCTCGGGGGTTTTCTCGAGCTTGGGGGTCCTGGAAAGTGATCGGCGGCGAGGTCCGAGGCAAAACCACGGCGAAGCTCGTCGGCGCTGTGTTTACACCGTAAGTCTCCGAGTTTTCTGCACCTGCAAAGTTCCCCGGAGGCGGTGGATCAAGACCAGCGAGTTAGATCAGAGTTTCCGAGCTTAGATCGGCCAGAATTCACCGGCGAAGTCTCGGTGCTCACCGGAGTGAAAATCGGCGATCGCGTGAGAAAAAACGATCGGGGCTGGGGTTTTTATAGCCGGGGGAGGGCGGTGGGTCTGTTGCGATCGAGTTTGAGTCGTTTGGGACCAGAATTCGGCTGCGGGACGCGGAAATCCGGTCGGTTGCGATCGCGCGCGCGGGAGAGAGTCCGGGGTCGGCGCGAGCGGGGGTTAGGGATGACATGTGGGTCCCACCTGTCTGTGAGAGACAGCGCGGCGCGCGCGGGGGCGGGCTAGCGCGGGGGAAACTGGGCCGGCTGGCGGGTTTCGGCCCACTGGCCGGTTTTTTTCCCGTTTCTCTTTTTCTTGTTCCATTTCTTTTCTGTTTTGAGTATAATTTGAATTCCAGTTTGAATTTGAATTTTTGCAAAACATGCAACACGTCCAAAAATTTTTAAATTCCCCTCTGAACATGGTTTAGGGTTTTGAATCAAAATTTGGGGTGTTACATACTCCTCATGAGGATTCCCACAAAATTGGTCTCACTCTTTTTGGAGTTTTCTACACAAAGTTATGGGCTTGCAAAAATCAGCTAATTCCTGGAATTTTTCCCTAATAAAAACTTCAAATAATTGAACTGGGCCCACTGTTTTAAATTGGACCAGTCAGATTTTGGCAACACTGGGGGCTACGGGGTTATTCCCGTGCAGCCGCACCGGATCCGGCGCCACAGGCCGATCCCCGCGCGCATACGGAGGCTGACCGGTGGGACCCGGCCCTCCTTCGTCTTCCTCGCGCTGCCCGCGCCTCCCGCGGCAGCGCACGCCGGCGAGGCTCGCCGGGACGGGGTTCCCGTGGTTCAAACTTCATCAAACTCGCCGCGTGAGTTCTACACCGTACTGAACATGATGGTGGGGTCGGGAGCCGATGACAACGGCCGGAAAGGTGCTTGCACCAGCGACCATGTCAAACCTTAGTTCGGCGACCCCGCTCTCCCTCAAGAGTGGGTCCTTTGGGCTAGGGTTTGCTCCAAAAGCACCAGTGTCACATGGACAACATCGACCCATAGCTCACTCTTCATGAAAACCAGCGGAGAGGGGACCTCACCGGCGACCCGAGCCCGCAAAACTCTGGCGGCGACAAAAACTCGGTACCCGGCATCTCTACTTGATCATTTGAGCTGCTAGGACTTCGGGGAGATGCGCAAGCATGTGCTGGAGCTACTCTATACTCATCTAGCGTGGAGCTACCCCGAGCACAACGAATTTCTTCGAAGGGTCCTCGGGTTTCTAAAGAACCACCGGCGCCAAACTTCAAAATACTCGGTACCGGAGCTAAGAAAGCAGGAACTGGTGGGAGGGAAGGATGAAGGGTTCCTCACGCACCTCAGGGACCTTTTGGTTGATCGGAAGAGGCCGTAAATCCGTCGGGCGACGGTGTGGCGTACAGACGATCAACATCGGAGCTCCGAAGGGAATTCCAGCTCGTAGGCGCCACCCGCCGGTGCTGGTGTTCACTTGAGGCTTCGGGGAGCATGAGAGAGACCTGGCGCAAGGTTCCCGTGGCTCAGCCGCGCAAGAGGCACGCCGAGCTCGCCGGGCGTCGATGAGCCGAATGGTTCTTCTGCCGGACAGGGTTCTGAGTTCGTGAGGCTCGAGCAGAGCGTGGAGAGGCTACGGGGTAATGCGGATAGGGCAGATACTGCACTCGGCTGCCGCTATAACCAGCCACGCGCTTGAACCGACGTCGGGGGAAGCAGCTCGGTGGACAACATCGGGCGACGGGCTGCCCGGGAGCTGGCGCGCGGTGATCACCCGAGGAGGAAAACAGTCGGTTGGTTTGCTGTGGGTGGCTTACAATTGGGCCCCACTATTTCTAATTCTTATCCAATTTTCTCTGATATTTTACCCCAGCAACTCAACATTTAAGGCTAGACTTTCACACCAAGTTAAGGTTTGAATTTGCTGAATTCAAATGGTTTGAATTCTGGTGTGAAATTTGGATGTGGTTTGATCATTTGAATTTGAAAATGAGTTTGAATCCTCCACTTTATATTGCCTCAAAAATATAGCAAACCAGCTCCAAAGTTTCCAATTTTTGGCATGGCTTCTTATTAAAAGGTGGAGAGCACATTTGTGAAACCAAATTTTGAAATTTAGGGCATTGGAATTTGAAACTGAATTTGAAATTCAGATTAGAGGGCTTTTCCTTTTAATCCCAAACAAATATTGAAACTGCTCCAAATGAGCTGAAATTTGGAAGGTTGAATATTTGGACTATGAAGATCCAAGTTATGAATTTAGATCTCCATGTTTGGAAGTTTTGGGAAGTCTAAACCCTCACTTTGAACTCACCCCCTTATAATTCAAAGTTTTAGTTCCCCTCATTTTTCATAAGTGTATATGAGCAGAATTTTCTTGCTACCACTTTTGGGGATTTTACAAACCCAATACTCGTCTTGCTTGTTGCCGAATACCCACTTGGTTCCCACAACATTTGTGTTGGGTCGCTTCACAAGATCCCACACTTGATTTCTTTCAAAATTATTGAGTTCCTCTTGCATGGCCACCACCTAGTCTGGATCTTGTAGTGCTTTTTCTACATTGCAGGGCTCCAAAGAGGAAACAAAAGAGTAATGTTCACTAAAATTAGCCATTCAAGAGTGGTCACCCCTTTGGAGATATCTTCTAGTATGTTGTCGATGGGATGATCCCGTTGAACACTTTGGTGCACTCTTGGATGAGGTGGTTGAACTCTTTGATCTTCATCTTCATTGTCATTCTTTTCTTCGTCTCCCCCTTGATCCAATCCTCTATCTTGACTTTGATCGTTCTGATCTTGTTGAGGTTGGCCTTGCTCATCTTGAGCTTGATCATGGGAGGGAGACATATTTTTGTTTGTTGGATGATCATTTGAGTCTTCAGGATGTTCTTGAGGAAAATTTTCTCCAAGTGCCATCCTTTTAAGTGCTTCTTGTGGAGCCTCTTCTTTATCTAGCACACTTTGATCAACTTGCTCCACTTGGGAGCCATTAGTCTCATCAAACACTACGTCTCTTGCTATTTCAACAATTCCGGAAGTTTTGTTGAAAACACGATAGGCGTAGGTGTTTGAGACATAACCAAGCAAGAAACCTTCATCGAACTTTGAGGAAAACTTCGAAGTCCTAGGCTTCTTGTTGAGAATATAACACTTGCTCCAAATCACATGAAAATAAGGGATGTTTGGTTTGTTACCAGTTAGAAGTTCGTAAGACATCTTCTTCAAAAGTCGATGAAGATACAATCGTTTTATGGCATGGCAAGCGGTGTTAACCGCTTCCGCCCAAAATTGGTCCAACGTCTTGTACTCATCAAGCATGGTTCTTGCCATATTAATGAGAGTTCTATTCTTCCTCTCAGCAACTCCATTTTGTTGAGGGGAGGAAGGGGCTGAAAACTCATGCTTGATGCCTTCTTCATCCAAGTATTCTTCCACTTGAGTGTTCTTGAACTCGGTGTCGTTATCGCTCCTTATGTTCTTAATTCTTAAGGAGAACTCGTTTTGAGTTCTTCTCAAGAATTTCTTGAGCACACCTTGAGTTTCTCCTTTGTCATGCAAAAAGAACATCCAAGTGAAACGAGAATAATCATCTACAACAACAAGACCATATTTGTTACCGTCGATGCTTATGTAGGCGATTGGACCGAAGAGGTCCATGTGAAGTAGCTCCAAAGGTCTTGTAGTTGTCATGACATTTTTGGATGGATGTTCAACTCCAACTTGTTTTCCGGCTTGACAAGCACTACATGGCCTGTCCTTATCAAAAACAACATGTTTCAAGCCTCGAATGTGTTCTCCCTTGAAAAGTTTTTGCAAGTTCCTCATCTCAACATGGGCTAGCCTTCTATGCCAAAGCCATCCCATGTTAGTCTTCTCTATTAAGCACGTGTCAAGTTGAGCTCTATCCGTGGTGAAATCCACAAGGTAAAGCTTTCCCTTGAGTATGCCCTTAAAGGTGATTGAGTCATTGCTTCTTCTCAAGACAGTCACACCCTCATTAGTGAACATATAATTATAACCTTTATCACATAACTGAGATATGGATAGAAGGTTATAATCAAGGGAGTCAACATGCAAAACATTTGAAAGAGTATGATGGGGAGAGATAATAATTTTACCGGTGCCAAGGATTTTCCCTTGGCTATTGTCCCCAAAGTATATTCCTTCTCTTGAATCTTCGTTTTCATCATATTCCACAAACATCTTTCTCTTTCCGGTCATATGGTTTGTGCATCCACTGTCGAGCACCCATTTTGATCCACCGGAGGAGTATGCCTACAAAATAGAGTTATGCCTTACCTTTTAGTAACCAAGCGTAGTTGGGTCCTTTCATGTTAGTCAAGAGGCACTTGGGCACCCACACACAAGGTTTTGGACTCTCGCGGAGTGACCCAACATACCTAGCATAGATCTTTCCAAATTTGTTTCTCAATAAAACATATGAGGCATCAAAATCATGGAACAAAGGATGAGATTTATTTTTAGGCATGTTAGATGAGTTTGCAATGTTCTTTACATTTTCTTTGTTGGATGAACCTTCCTTGACAAATACAATCAAGTCTTTTCCCTTCTTGGGAGTTTTAGCATGTTGCCTCCACTCCCGAGAATGGCCAAGGCCATCTTTGACATGTGGAGGTCTTACATTGGTATATGCACTTCGTGCATATGCCACTTTTTCCTTGTCAAAGATACCACCTTTCCGTGACTGCTTGTTTTGTGCCCACTTAAGTTCATCTTTGAGTTTTAGGATTAAGTTTGAGCACTTGCAAGTTTGAGTTTCTTCGGGAGATTTCTTTGAGGAGGGTGAAATCATAGAGGAAGAAGGTGCATTGATCTTGAGAGACTCAACTTGTGTTTCAAGGATCTTGTTGACTTTTGTCAAGTTAACAATTTCATCCTTGAGCACAACAGTTGTGTCTTCAAGATTTGAGCAAGTTTCCTTGCTCAAAGCGAGTTCACGCTCAAGTGCCTTCTTCTTTCCCTTTTAACCTCAAGAAGCTCTTCAAGCTCATGACATCTCTCCTTTTCAAGGATGAGCATGTCTTCTTGACGGTTGATGAGTTCATCCTTCTTAAAGATTTCTTCCGACAACAATCTCATCTTTTTCAAGGTGCTCCTACTTAGATCCTTACGCATGGATTCATTATCACTACTACTATCAAAGCTATCAAGTGAAGAAATAGAGGAGGATGGTTTAGATTTAACCTTTCTTCTTCCCTCCTTAGCCATGAGACACGTAGACTTGAAGTCTTCAATGTTTGGGAAGGGCTTGCTCCTTCCAATGGCAAGTGTTGCCACTTTCTCTTCATCCTCGGAGGATGAGTCTTTGTTTGAGTCCCATTCCTTTCCAAGGTGAGCATGTCCTGATGGCTTCTTCTTCTTGAAGAATTTCTTCTCTTGAGACTTTCCATCTTTCTTCTTCGTACTATCTTCATATGGACAATCCACAATGAAGTGTCCATATTCACCACAGTTGTAGCATGCTCTTTTCATCTTGGGCTTGGACCTTTCCTTGTTCTTGTTCTCATAATGGTTGCCCCCCTTTCTTCTTCTCATCATCCTCTTGAACTTGTTGATGAAGAGCGCCTCTTCTTCATCGGTGTCGAGGCCCTCATCATCACTTGCTTCCAAGTTTTGCAATGAGGATGTTGCTTTGAAAGCAACATCTTTCTTCTTTGAGGAGGCGAGCCTTTGGAGGTCGCTGTAGAACATGGCTTCCTTCTCCATCATCTCGTTGTTGATGATTCTTCCAAGCACTTCCTCCGGGGTCATTTGAGCATATCCCGGGCTCTCACGGATCAAGGAGCAAAGAGCAATGTTTCGAGGCATGAATGCCCAAAGCATCCTCTTCACCACCTCATGATCCGTCCACCGAGTGTATCCATAAGATCAGATCTTGTTGACGAGGACCTTGAGACGGTTGTACATGTCTTGAGGGGACTCACCATCCATGATGGTGAACCTCCCAAGCTCTCCTTCAATCATCTCGATCTTGGCTTCCCTGATGACTCGGTTTCCTTCATGCGCTGTCTTGAGTGTGTCCCATATGTCTTTGGCCACCTCCAATCCATCGACTCGGTTGAACTCTTCTCGAGTCAAGGATGAGGTGATCACCCCAAATGCTTGAGCATTGCGATGAAGTAGAATGGCTTGCTCCGGGGTAACGTCTTCTTAATTTCTTGGAAGATGGACACCTGTTAAGACAATTTGCCACAAGCTAGGGTTTAAGGATATTAGATGCATCTTCATATTATGCTTCCACATTGAGTAATCATTTCCATCGAATTGAGGAGGTTTACAAAGAGGAATAGATAAGTAGTGATTGTTGGAAGTTAATCGTTCATAGTTGAAAGGATATTGGGAGTAGCCCGGATGACCACTCCTTTCTTGATCCTTTGGCTTCTTCTTCTCTTTACTTGAGTGACCTAGCTTCTCGCGAAGCCGTTCCTTGAGCTGGTGAACTTCTTCATCGTCACTCGAGTGGTCTTGCAGCACATCCGTGCTCTTTTTCTTGTCATATGTATTGTCACCTTGTGACGTCGACGGAATCTCGTACCCCTCCACTCCGGCCATCTTCTCTCTGAGTGGTTAGACTCTTGATGGAGAGACCTGCTCTGATACCAATTGAAATTGCCTAGAGGGGGTGAATAGGCTATTATACCTGAAATGACTTAATTAAACGAGATTAGAACACTGGGGTCGGACTAGTCTGGCTCAGGGGCGGACTAGTCCGATCAACCTGCTGAAAAGCCTAAAAGGCCGGACTAGTCTGGCTCAAGGGCGGACTAGTCCGATCAGACTACTGAAAAGCCTAAACTTGATTTTTATGGGTTTTTCTTCAGATTTTAGTTTAACGAAAAGCAGATAAACTATCTAGCAATCTAATATAACAAATATGTCAAAGTATTGAGGTGGTTGCAAGATTGTAACCTGAAATATTATAAGAGCAAAATGATAGAATGAACCCTAAGCAATTCTAATGATCAATGAAATGTAAGTGCAAAATGACACGAAGATTTTTGCCCGAGGTTCGATTCCACTCAGGAATCTACGTCCCCTTTGAGTAGTCCACAAAGGACCGGGTTTAACAACCCTTTCCTCACCAAGTCGCCACTAAGGCCAACCCGGTTCTTCACTATATCAAGGGTGAACTTACAAAGTGTTGGGGCTGCTCACAATCTGAGGCTCCCACTTGATCACGTCCACAAAACTCCACCGATCTTACAAGCCACAGGTCACACCAAGTGCACGAGATCACTCCGAGAGCCTTAAACTCGAAGTTCTTACTTCTCCTCTCCTCACACCCAAATCCACTCAAGAATTGGTTCTAGAGGGTGAGTAGGCAAGAGAGAAGGCTTAGAGGGGGCTCTAGGATTGCTGTGGCGGCGCTAGGGTTCCAGTTTCCTCTAAATGAAGTCGGGGCATCTCCTTTTATAGAAGTCCCGAAGCCAACCATTGCCACCTACCGAAAGTCCGGACTAGTCCGCCTCACACCGGACTAGTCCGATCTCACACAGGAACTATTTGTCCGGGTGAGAACGGACAAGTCAGGAGGACCCGGACTAGTCCGGCCACTAAGGCGGACAAGTCCGGTCTACCAAGACTTAGCCATGGGAGCTCTCATCTCACACCCATACGGATTAGTCCACCTTAGAACAGACTAGCCCAAACTCACACAGGAACTCTTAGTCCGTGTGAAAACAGATAAGTCTGGCTAGCCCGAACTAGTCCGGCCACTGAGGCGGATAAGTCCGGTCTACCAGGACTTAGCCCCAAAAACAATGTCACCAAGAGAGAAATGGACTAGTGCGTCCCAAAATGGACAGGTCCGATCTCAGTCAGGAACTCTCAGTCCGCCCCAAAACGGATTAAGTCGTAGGACTTCCGGACTAGTCTGGCCTCTTCCCCGGGCAAGTCCGGCCTGCCCAACTTTACCTCTTTACCTCTCTCCACTAAGGATTTGACACTTCTAATGCTTTGAGCTCTCTTCTATGATCTCAATGCACTTGACACACACACTCTTTCTTTTACACAGCTAGCCTACTAAAGACTCAAGTGAAACCCTAATTTCTACTCTTCGAGTCTTCGACGCCGTTCTTCATCTTTTTTTCCTTTTTGAGAGTTTAGGTGTCCGCCTTGGAAATGTCCTGTGCTTATGATCATCTCAGCTTATTAGTCTCTTAATTTGTCGTCATCAATCATCCAAAACCCACGGGGGTGCCTAGATGCACTTACATGCTAGCTTTGGTAAGCTTCGGCTCAAGGTCCGGTTAGCTTTGGCAAGGTCCGGAGCTAAACCGCAATGGTTCTGTTTTTACCATGCAAATGTTTCAAACTTGCTTTACATCTATGGAAAGTTTGCTTAGAATTCTTTTACTAAGTTTTTGAAGTGTTATGGATATTTACAGTGGTTAACATTTTGCTATGGTTTGCAACATGCTTATGTGAGGTGTTCACGTAAGGTGTTGTGGTTTTTGGAACTAAGGTGAGTCAAGTCGCGGACTTCTGCTCGAAAGTATTGGTTGTTTATTCATGTGCAGGTGTTGCTTGAGTTCAAGATATGGCTGGTGATGGAATCCATTGAACTATTCTTAGGGAGAAGATGAGGTTCAACAACCAAGTTCGGGAGGAATTGTGGTTGAGTTGATCGGGAGGTCGCGCAACATGTTTGGATCAAGAACAATGCATATGAAGGTATCGTGGACGTCGTTGGAAGGTGTTTGCACGTGTGCAAAGAGTGCATGGACGTGGCAACATGGTTCCAAGGCGTGATGAAGAGATGTGGACGTAAAGAATTGGTAGGAAAGGTCCAACCAACTGGATTATGGACTCAGGCTGCGGCTGAGTCGGTTATGGCTCAAATATGGAAATATTTGAGTTGGTTATGATAGTATTTTGTGTGGGAAACGAAGTTGAGTTGTTTTATGAATGTGGGATACGTTACTAAGGTGTTTGGAAGTCTTAAGATTGCTTCTATCTGCGTATAGAAGAGTCTTGAGCAGTTATGGAAAGTTTCGATTCAGAAACTGAGTAGGATTAGAGTCCTAGTTTGAATTGGGTTGGCCTCCGGGCTGGTTATATAAACAAGGGAGGCCAGAGCTCATGGTAGATGACTTTGGGTTGTTCCTATTATGTTTTGACCAATAAAATTCGTAATTTAGAGGAGCTTTTGTGCCTTGTTCGTCCGACTTGTTTTTGTCAAGTCTTTCTCGTCGAGTTTCTGGACAGCACGACAGTGCTTCGGTGTTTTGATCATAACTCGAGTTTTACAGATCCAATTGACGTGATTCTTTTTAGGTTGTCTTCACAACTTGATTATATATCATATGTGAAAATTTCATGGTCATTGTATTTGTAGTTTCTGATCTACACGAGTTTCTTTGTAGTGTTGCAGATCTGGTTTTTACTCGAGTAGAACAAATTGACCCTCATTTGATATTTCGATCATAACTTGAGTTTTTTTACGGATTTATGTGATTCTTGTTGTCGTGTCTTTGTGACTTGATTCTCTACAATATATACCACTTTTGTCATGGTTAAACATGTTTAGATCAGTCACATACACAGTTTCTTTAACAGATTGATTTTCTGCCGAGGGGGTTTTTATTGCTTCCGCTAAAAAGTTTAAATCTACCATTCACCCCCCCATGGTAACTTTTCACGTGCTCTTTGATCCTACACAAGGACACTTGCCTTCTTCCTGCTGCTCGGGAAATGGGAAGTCCTGCTCCTGGAAGTTGAGAACCGGCTCTGGGGCTGGTTCTGCTCGTGCAAACATACACAAAACAAACAACACTCCATAAGAAATCATCCACATATACACTCATGCAAGTCAAACATACAAACAACATTATTTCACTTTATGCTTTTAGCCTAAAATCACTAAAGTCTACATATATGTGTTCATTTGGGTTTCTTATAATTCTCATTTTTTAATTTCACACAATGTTCATACCAAAATTTGGGGGTGTGGGCATATATATTACATTTAAACTTTGCTTTTAGCTAAATTTGGCACTAGATTTGTTGTTTCTATGCATACACTTTTTAAACATATATATTACTTCTAAGTTTGATATTCATATTTTAAATGCACATATAAAATGAATTGTCAACTTAAACTAATTTCTATATTACTTACCACACTTCTTAGCTACAAAACTTGCATAAAAGTTTATTTTCCAATCCTAAACAGAATTTCACACTTTCTAATCAACTTTCAAACTGAAACTTTATGTTCAAAAACCTTGTATGAACATTACCCTAAGTGTTTGTTATTTTTACATATGTTTCAGATTTATTTCTATGCCTAAAAAAGAATTTTTAGCAATAAACAGAAACTAAATTGCATTTTCAGAATTTATTTACATCATAAGACCAGATTTCAAATTTACCCTAAATGTTGTCCAAGTGCTGGCACAACTTAAAATGAATTTACACAATTATTTAAAATTCTAATGGATTAAAATCATATTCAAATGTCTACATACTTAAATTAAATATCCTACAGGGCTTAATTTACAATTATTCACTGCTGCAGAATCCAAAATTCTATTTTCCATAAATTTTAGGGGTCTAACTATCAAATACAGAGAGATTTCTCTAATTTCTTTTATGTCCAGGGGCTAAATCAGCTATTTCTAGCATTTTTCCGAATTTTGAAAGACTACAGGGGGTAGCTCAGAAGATTCCGAGGCTAGATCAAGATTTCCTAACGTGCCAGGGGGTCGCCTGCAAGTTTTCCGGCAGTTATAACTCGGGATCAATGCAGACCGTTGGATTTTAAACAGAGGGCCCAGATTAGATCACTGAAGGGGTACACGGGCTTTTAATTTCTGCCGTGCAATTTAAAATGAATGCGCCACGTCGCTCCGACCGGGGAGGGACAGCACGCGGCGGCCCCTGGCGGCAGAGGCGGTGATCTCACCGGAGCGGTTCGGATCTTTGTCTACACGCGCTAAAACTTGAACTTAATCGCATGGATCTACTGCAGGGAAGTAGGGGAGCTCACCTAGGGCGTCTTGATGGATCCGAAAGGCCCGGAAGACTGTCGGCGACAGCGTTAAACGGTGGTTGGGGAGGCGCTCGGGTGTGGTATCTCCAGGATTTTCTTGCCTGAGAGCTGCACGACAACACACCAAAGCGATCTGGATGGTCAAATAGGGGAAGAAAGGAGGGTATCGATGGGGCGACGGCGAAGTGTGGCGGTCACTCACCGGCACGCGTCCGCATGGGTCTTTCCGGCGAGGTTTCTTTGCAAAGTCGATGCTGAGAGGTTGGTGAGGTCCCTGCGGTGCACCGTGATGAGTTAGTCCGATTGAAACGGCGCTGAACAGAAAGAATTTCGGTGAGGCGGCAGCGTACTCACCGGAGGAAGAAGCTTCGATCGGGGGTGAATGAACGGAGGAATTGCTGGGATTTTTATAGGGCCGAGGCAGAGGGGGTTGGCGGTGCCTGGGACGGCGCAAGGTGGGGTGGTTGTGATTGTGCGCGGTGGATTTAGAGGCGGGGGCGCGGAGTTCGGGCGCAGGAAATCGCGGGCGGCGGTTGGAGAGTGGAGATGAAGGTGTTGACGGGTGGGGTCGGCGCGTCAGTGGGAGGAGGAGGGGAAACGAAGTTGGGCCGGTTGTCGGGTTGCGTGGAGGGTTTTGGTCCATGTGCCCTTTCCTTTTTCTGTTCCTTTTTTCTTCTTTTCTGTTTCCTCTTCCAAATTTGAATCCAATTTCAAATCTTTGAAAGTTTGAACATGCATGACGTCCATTTGTTTTTAATTTGAATTTCCAAATTTTTGGACATTACAACTCTACCCCCCCTTAAAAGAAATCTCGTCCTTGAGATTTGGTAACTCCTAGGGGAATAGATCCGAGAACTATGCCTTGAGTTTGTCTTCTCTTTCCCACGTGGCTTCTTCTTCCAAGTGATGTTTCCACTGCACTTTGCACATACGAACTCTTTTGTTTCTTGTGATGCATTCTGACGTCTCAAGAATCTTAACCGGGTACTCGGTATATGAAAGGTCTTCTTGGACGTCTAACTCGTTCATTGGCAACCTCTCCTCGGGTGTTCTCAGGCACTTCTTGAGTTGACACATGAAACACATCGTGCACATCTGATAGGCGAGACGGTAACTCCAACCGATATGCAACTTCTCTTTTTCTCTCTAGAATCTGGAAAGGTACGATATTCCGAGGTGATAGTTTTCCTTTTACATTGAATCGACGAAGTCCTCTGATAAGATACACTTTGAGATATATGTAATCCCCTACTTCAAAGGTGAGTTCTCTTCGTCATGTATCCGCATAGCTCTTTTGTCAAGTCTGAGCTATCCTCGAGTCGTTGCAGATTTCTTTCACATTTGCCTCGACATCTCGCAACACTTCTGGCCCAAATACTTTACTCTCTCCCGTTTGATTCCAGAACAAAGGAGTTTTGCATCTTCTTCCATACAACGCCTCAAACGGGGACATATTCATGCTGGTCTGGTAACTGTTATTATAGAACTCAGCATATGATAAGTTCTTGTCCTAACTTCTGCTGTTCTTGAGTGCACAAGCTCTTAGCATGTCCTTGAGGATTTGATTAGTTCTTTCTGTCTGCCTGTCGGTCTGCGGATGATATGAAGAACTGAAATTAAGATGAGTCCCATTGTTTCATGCAATTTCTACCAGAATCTTGAGGTAAATTGTGTTCCTCTATCTGACACTATTTTCTTTGGCACCCCGTGTAAGCACACGATTCTGGACATATACAATTCAACCAACTTGGAACCGTTATAGTGTTCTTTTATAGGAATGAAGTGAGCTACCTTGGTTAGTCGATCGACTATTACCCATATCGAGTCATATCCCGATTGGGTCCTAGGCAACCCCACTATGAAGTCCATGCTTATTTCTTCTCATTTCCATTCTGGTACTTTAAGTGGTTGCAATAGTCCCGCACGTCGTTGATGTTCTGCTTTCACAAACTGACACGTGTCACATAATGCAACGTGTTCTACGACATCTCGTTTCATGCCATACCACCAGTACCTACTCTTAAGATCTTGATAAATCTTCGTACTCCCAGGATGAATAGAATAGTCGGAATCATGAGCTTCTCTCAGGATCAATTCAAGGATCTCCTTTATCTCAGGCACACATATCCTTTTCCCATGCCATACCCTGCCTTGTTCATCATCCCTAAACCCAGGAGCTTTATTCTCTTTGATGAGTCTTTTAATCTTCTGCATTTTCTCATCATTTTTCTGACCATTGCATATATACTGCTCCAGTGTGGAGTCCACTTCCATTGTGATGGCCTCACTATTATTCACAAGACATAAATTGAGTCTCGCAAATTCCTCGCATAATTCCGAAAGTGTATCATTCAGTTTTAACATGTTGACATGTATCTTTCGGCTTAAGGCATCAGCAATGACGTTTGCCTTTCCCGGATAATAATTGATGCCACATCAAAGTCATTGATCAACTCTAACCATCGCTGTTGTCTAAAGTTGAGATCTGGTTGTGTGAAAATATACTTCAAGCTTTTATGATCGGTGTAGATCTCAGTCCTCTTTCCCATCAAGTAATGCCTCCAAAGCTTCAACGCATGAACCACTGCGGCTAGCTCTAGGTCATGCTTAGGATAGTTCTTCTCATGTTTCCTTAGTTGTCTAGAGGCATATGCAACGATATGTCCTTCTTGCATAAGAACACAACCCAATCCGTGTCCCAGAGCATCACAATACACGGAAAATTTTTTCTGCATATATGGCATTACTAGCACTTGGGCTGTTGTCAATATTTTCTTTAATTCCTGAAAACTCGCCTCACACTTCAGTGTCCATGTGAACGTGATTCCCTTCTGTAGCATTTTTTTGAGAGGCCTTGAAATCTTAGAGAACCCTTCGATGAATCGTCGGTAATATCCTGCCAAGCCTAAGAAGCTTTGGTTTTCCCCGATATTCTCAGGAGTCTTCCACTTTTGCACATCCGTGATCTTGGCGGGGTCCATGGATATTCCTCCTTCAGAGATTATATGTCCTAGGAAGGGAACTCTCTTCAGCCAAAACTCACATTTACTTAGCTTGGCATAGAGTTGGTGTTCTCGCAGTTTTTGCAACATCAATCTTAAGTGCTTCTCATGTTCCTCTTCATCTTTGGAGAAGATTAGAATGTCATCAATGAAAACCACCACAAACTTGTCCAAATATTCCATGAATACCTTGTTCATGAGATACATGAAGTATGTCGAGGCATTGGTTACAAGAGACGAAAGCTGTATTGGAAATATCGGATGGCCGTATCTTCAATTGGTTATATCCAGATCTAAGATCAATCTTGGAAAACACACATGCCCCTCTCAACTGGTCAAACAAATCCTCAATGCAGGGCAACGGGTACTTGTTTTTTATGGTCACCTCATTGAGTGCGCGGTAGTCTACGCACAACCTTTGGATTCCATCCTTCTTTGGTACGAATATCACTGGGGCTCCCCAAGGTGAGGAACTAGGACGAATGTACCCTTTCTACGTCAACTCCCGCATATGTTCCTTGAGCTCTTCTAGCTGCTTGGAATCCATCCTGTAGGGCCTTTTATATATCGGGGCTGTTCCGGGCATTAATTTGATCGTGAATTCCACTTCTCGATCGGGGGGCATACCTAGTAACTCCTCGGGAAAGACATCTGGCAACTCCTTTATTACTCTTATCTCCTCAATCTTCGCCTCCACTTTATTGAGTTTAATGTCTCTCCTCGGTTCTTGGATGGCTATGAACTTGACTTTGGTGCCACTAGTATGAGTTAACTCCACCGTTCCAGTCGAACAATGGATAACACCCTTATGTTTGGTCAGCCAGTCCATTCCCAATATAATATCTATTCTTTGTGGGTTTATCATTATGAGGTTTATAGAAAATACTACCCGATTAATGTCTAGACTCACTTTAGGGCATGCTTGTCTTGTTCTTATTTCTCCCTCTGGAGAATTCACAGCTAGCATGTGGTTCATTTGTGTTGTTGCTAGATCATGCTTCTTAACAAATTCTTGAGCAATGAACGAATGGGTAGCACCAGAATCAAATAAAATTGTCGCATTGTGGGAATTAGCAAGAAACTTACCAATCAGCACATCTGGTGCCTCCTGTGCTTCCTCCATTGTCATGTAGTTCACTCTTCCACGAACCATGTTCTGCTACTGTGGATGCACGGGCTTCTTCTTTGGACACTTGTGGGCATAGTGTCCCACTTCACCATAATTAAAGCATTGCACCCCAACTTTAGGTGTCTGACCTTTGTTGTCCTAGGGTGGGTTATGCTGTCCCTGTCCTGCCAGCCTGGGTGGAAAAGAAAAACGTGGCTGCTGCATTTGCTGGCGCTGCGGCTGTACTTGCGATGAGGAAGGCCTGAAATTAGGATTGTAGCCCTTCTGCGCTGGGTAGGGCACAATAGCACATCCAACTAGGGGTGGGCATTCGGTTAATACCTTTAATTTGGTTAAGAGAAATTTTGGTTATGAAGAATTGATAACCGCATTTGATCAAAAAAATTCATAGCTGCACAATTCGGTTGCGGTTAATTTGGTTCGGTTTTGCGGTTAACCACATTCTAATGTGTAAATAATTTATTGGGCAAAATATTATAATAAACACATAAAAAATAAGCCATAAATATACCAACATGACATATATATGCCAGTGATGGGTGGAAATTATAAATATTAGGTTGTACTATGAGAAAATTTTTGGTGAGGATAAAGATTAGTACTATCAAACCTTATATTTTTGGCTTATATGATAGTGTGAGTTCAAATTTCAGTTAAATCAGTTATTCAGTTAATACGACGTGATAACCGCATAAAATTCAGTTACCCAAAATACACAAAAATGATAACCACACTTGACCAAAAAATTTGGTTAACCGCTTATTTTGGTTCGTTTTGGTGCGGTTCGGTTCGGTTTTGCGGTTAACGGTTAAACATGCCCACCCCTACGTCCAACTTGTCCTGCAGGTTGAGGTGCAAAGTGTGGGCCAGTGTTGCTGCCCGAAGCTTGGTCTGGCCAGTTCATCTTCCTCTTGCGTTCATTCTCCAGGGCCCTCATCTTCCTTTCCACAATGAATGCCATGTCCACCATCTTCTGGAAGCTAGCATACTCATTGGAGGACATGGCACACTGCATCCCCATGGTAAGTCCTTCCACAAAGCAGTTTTGCTTTTGCTCATCAATTTCAATGTCCCTTGATGAATAACGGGACAGCTGTGTGAACTTGGTGAGGTATTCCCTCACCATCATGCTTCTTTGTTTAAGAGAAAGGAATTCCTTCCTCTTATTCTTGAGCTCTCCTGCTGGGACGTAGTGGTTGCGGAAGTTGCGCTTGAATTCTTCCCAAGTTATGTTCTTGGGATCATCGTGGGCTGCAACGTAGGCAGTAAACCAGCCGGCTGCGGGTCCGTGCAGCTGGTGAGAGGCAAATAGCACCCTCTCATGCCCTTGACATTGTATGGTCTTCATTTTGTTCTCAATGATCTTAAACCAGTCATCTGCCTCTAGGGGTTTAGCGGCACTGACAAACTTTGGAGTTGAGTTCCTAGAAACTCACTCAACCTTGGCTGACGTGGTGCAACCAGTGGGGTGGAGCTTGATGCAGGTTGGCCACCACTTGTGTCAAGTTCTGGATGAGCTGGTTCTGATTGTTGATCATTTGGTGGATTGGGTCGGCCGCCCCTCAGCGAACATCCCTGCCCTGCCATCCAGGAATGGGGAGGTTGGTGGCCTCGTTGTTGTTGTTGTTGGCACCACGACCTCTTCCTCTTCCGGCCATCTATCATAATGTGACACCCGGTCCTGAAAATGAACCAAGTGAATGCATATGTGTGCCCAGGATGTTCATCACACATACACATGTATTCCACAAACTGAAATTCAGAATATAACCACGTACAAATAATGTTTAAATACTTTATTACATTGGCTCAATGTCTCACTCATGAATATCCAACTTATTTAGCAGCGGAAGACTCTAACGACAGCGGAAAATGGCTAAGACAGCAGGCTCCAACTTCAACTCCACAGACATGTTGACGGTAGTGCGTACGCCTAGTACTCCACATGTTACTAGAAGTATTCTTCTCCTGTAGCTGATGTATATGTGGGAATGCAAGGGTGGGTACATGTCGTACTTTTCCCACACTTGATGAGTACGACATGTACTCACCCTTGCATTCCCACATATACATCAGCTACAGGAGAAGAATACTTCGAGGAACAGGTGGAGTACTAGGCGTGCGCACTACCGTCAACATGCTTGTGGAGTTGGAGTTGGAGCCTGCTGTCTTAGTCATATTCCACTGTCGTTTAGAGTCTCCCGCAGCAAGAATAAGTTAGATGTTCATGTGTGAGACATTGAGTCATTGTAATAAAGTACTTAAGCATTATTTGTACATGGTTATATTCTGAATTCAGTTTGTGGAATACATGTGTATGTGTGATGAACATCCTAGGCACACATATGCATTCACTTGGTTCATTTTCAGAACCAGGCGTCACAAATTGGTACCAGAGACACGTTGACCGTAGGACGCAAGCCTAGGTAGAATGGACACTCTAAAACACATAGGAACACCCCTCTAAACTGTTATTTTCAAAAATTGTTTGCTGCTGCATTTTAATTGTCAATTCAGCCACCGAAAAGTGCTATTTTCAGCCCCTCTTTTCTCTTCTTTTGGACAGCAACACTTTTGTTTTCTTGATTCATAGCTTCTGAAGTTTTGGAGTTATTTTCTTCTTATCTAAAGTTTCTCATGTCTTATTTATAGATGCCGATGACTAGGAGCACAACACGCATAAGGACTTGACCACAGCCACATGGGAGTGCACTTAACCCCATTGAGGTGTCCGATGGACCGTATTGGGAGGAGGTGAAGATAGAACCTCATAATGAAGATGAAGTCAGTAGCTCAATATATGAGGAAGAGGATCCGGAAGAGGTGGAACCATTCGAAGAAGACATGGAAGATGATCCACAAGAACAGCAGCATTGGTACATACCTCAGGAGGAGTTTCACGCGGGCTTACACCCCGTGGAGCCTCATGAAGCTATGTCGGACAGAGATGGATCCGAAGAGGAGCCACCCCCTGCTGAGGCCAATAATGAAGGTGATGAACGGGCCAACCGTTCAGTTCAAGAATTCCAGTCCGATGGGATGGAGGGAGGACACATATCCAAGAGTTCAAGAGTTTCTGGATTGCTGCAGCCTATACCCGGAGTATCTCCTCAAAAAAGTCCCTCGTCTCGGACATGAATAGTGGAAGGCTTAGGTAACCTTCCTATCTAACGGTAGGGTTGTCACCCGGCACTTCGCACCCACATGGAGAGCTACAAGGGTAGAAGCTATTGATGATGCCGCATGGGATGCACTCACCGGACTGTGCTACGCTTTCCGTGAGCAGCTTGAGAACACTACTTTTGGGCTGCACCTGTATCGGAAGAGTGGTACAAGGGAGATCATTGGACCCCATAAAGGAGCTCTTTCCAACCCACAAGCTGCAGACAAGTCTCAGAGGTTGCTCGTGGAGTTAGGAAACCACGATGCAAGCACACAAGAAGAGATCCGTTACCTCCGCAAGAAGATGTACTTGCTGAAGAAAAGAAATGGAGACTCGTGTCAATGCGGGAACAAATGGAGCACCAGCGTCATCTATCCCTACATGGACTGCCGACTCACCATGGCGTGCACCCATGTATGGACCACCCCCGTCACACGGCGAGAACAACACCGGTTCATACGATTAAGTTTAGGTTTCCCATTGAATAAGCTGTAATAGGAACATTTAGATCGTAGTAGAATGAAATAAGAGTGGTGTGCAGAATTTAATGATGATTGCTTGTGTTTGTGTGCTGGTGTGAGTTGTGGGACGCTTCGGCGAATGTCCACATCCACACATAGTAGAGAGATGTGAGATGCTTCGGCACGTGTTCACATTCTCAAATAGGCTAAAATTAATAAAAGAAGATACTTAGGTCATACACCTTGATGCATATAGTTGGGGGATCAATCTTAATTTCTATTTCATACTCTACTCTCTCTATCACAGTCGGTGAGGGAAAACTCCAACCGCCAACGGAGAACGCTCACAGTAACAATGAACCACAGGAGGATGGCAATGTGGAAGTTCCTGAAAATGCCAATCCCGGGGCTGATGCAAGCAACCTTGAATGGTTGATGGCTATGCAGAACCAGCTCATCCAAACTATGATACAAACATTGGGTCAGCTGCAGGCCAACAACAACAAATATCCTAACCCCGTTCCTGCACCCCCACCGCCGCCACCGCCACCACCGCCGGTTCACAACAGATTGGGAGAATTCATGAGGACTAGGCTGCCTACTTTTGCACAAGCCAATGATCCCATGGAGGCTAATGATTGGCTGAAGTCTATGGAAAAGAAGCTTGCTATTGTTCAGTGCAATGATCGGGAGAAAGTTCTCTTCGCATCACACCAAGTTATGGGAGAAGCTGCTGATTGGTGGGACGCTCTTTGCAATGCTCATGTAAACTAGGAGACTATCACTTGGGCTGAATTCAAGGAGTGTTTCCGCTCTCACTATGTCCCTGCAGGAGTCATGATGCTTAAAAGGCAACAGTTTGAAGGTCTCCATCAAGGAAGGAAGAGCGTGATTGAGTAACTCAACAAGTTCACGCAGCTGTCAAGGTATGCACTAGAATATGTTAACTCAGATCAAAGAAAGCGGTACATGTTCATAAGGAGATTGAACAATGAAATTCAAGTTCAGCTGCTCAACAATGACTATGCAAACTTCCAAAAGCTCGTAGACAAAGCTATCATGGTGGAGAGCAAGATCCGCGAGATTGAACAAGAGGACAAGAGGAAGATGTCATATCAAGGACAGCCACAAGGGAGCAATGTACGTCCCTGTTTCATGCCACCAGCTGCACCACACTATGGCTCGTCCGCTTCTACTTTCCGCCCTGTAAATCCACCTCGCTCTAATCAGCCACCGCAACAACGTCCTGTTATGGAATCACCTCGTATGCCTATGCCTCCTGCATCCTGTCCCAACATGGGTGCCTATGCTCAAAACCAGCCTCGCCCCAACATTCCTACTGTTATGGGAAACAAAGCATGTTTTTCATGCGGAGGGGCGGGACACTTTGCAAGTCAGTGCCCGAAGAAAGGCCTTGGACAGCCGAACAACGCACCTAAGGAGAACCCATGGACGAATTGAGGAGCTATGCAAGGTAACCATGGACAGAAGAACTATGCTCGTGGCAATGTGAATCACGTCTCCGCTGAGGAAGCACAACAAGCTGAGGACGTCGTGATTGGTATGTTTCTCGCCAACTCCAACCCAGACACTGTTTTATTTGATTCCGGAGCATCGCATTCATTCATCTCATCCAAGTATGTTGCCAAGTATAACCTGCCCATATATCATATGAAACAAACCATGCTGGTTAATTCTTCCGGTGGAGAGATGAGGACTAATATAGTATGTCTGAAAGTAAGCCTTAAAATAAGGGGGGTAGACTTTCTTGCCAACCTTATTGTCTTGGATTCCTAAGGGATTGACATAATACTTGGAATGGACTGATTAAGCAAGCACAACAGAATGATTCAATGTTCTCAAAGGATCGTGCAGTTGACGAGTGAGAACGGTACTCGTATTGAGTTTGAGGCAGCCCAACCTACAACCGAGAAGGCAGTGCTGAACCACATCGAAGAAGCGACAATGGAAAGCATTCCAGTGGTTCAAGAATATTCAGATGTGTTCCCAGAAGAACTTCCAGGTATGCCACCTGACCGGGACATTGAATTTGACATTGATTTAGTACCCGGAACTGCACCTATAGCAAAGAGGCCTTATAGGATGCCTGCTAATGAATTAGTGGAGCTCAAGAAGCAAATTTAGGAGCAGCTAGAAAAGGGTTTTATACGCCCAAGCTCGTCACCGTGGGGAACCCCTGTGCTCTTCGTGGACAAGAAAGATGGGACCCAAAGGATGTGTGTGGACTATAAGTCTCTCAACGAAGTGACGATCAAGAATAAATACCCGCTGCCCCGCATAGAGGAGCTATTCGATCAAATGAAAGGTGCCCGAATTTTCTCCAAGATTGATCTTTGGTCGGGATACCAGCTGAATATTAAGCCCTCCGACATACCCAAGACTGCATTTTGAACACGGTATGGTTCGTGTGAATATACCGTTATGTTATTTGGGTTAACGAATGCACTCGCATACTTTATGTACCTCATGAATAAGATCTTCATGGAGTACTTGGACAAGTTCGTCGTAGTTTTCATCGACGACATCATGGTGTATTCAAAAAGTGAGGAAGAACTTGGAGAACACTTGAGATTGACATTGCAGAAACTGCGAGAGCATCAATTGTATGCTAAGTTCAGCAAATGTCAGTTTTGGCTAAAGGAGATATCGTTCATAGGCCACATCATCTCCGATGGAGGAGTATCGGTCGATCCCAGAAAAGTGAGGGATGTTTGAAGTGGAACCTGTAGGATCGAAGAGCACGTGAAAAGCTACCAGAGGGGGGTGAATGGTAGATTAAAACTTTTCGCAGCGGAAACAACAAAAGCCCCTCAGCAAAAAATCAATCAGTTAAAGAAACCGTGTGTGCAAGTGTTTTCAAACGTGTTCAACCGTGACAAATCAAGTAGAGAGGTAGAGAATCAAGTCACGGATCTAATGCAACAAGAATCTCTTGAAAACACGAAGTAAAACTTGAGATACGATCAAAACATTAAACGAAGATCAATCTGTTCTACCCGATATAAAACAGATCTGCAACGCTGCAAAGAAACTCGTGTATATCAAAAACTACCGATCCGAAGCTCGTGAAAATTTCACAGATGATAGATAATTGAGTTGTGAAGACAACCCAAAAAGAATCACGTCAATCGGATCTGTAAAACTCGAGTTATGAACGAAACACCGAAGCAACGTCGGTCTGTCCAGAAACTCGGCGAGAAAGACTTGACGAAAAACAAGTCGGACGAACAAGACACAAAAGCTCCTCGAAACTATGAACTTTATTCAATAGAAACACAAGAGGAACAGTCCAAAGTTCTCTACCCACGAGAGATCTGGCCTCCCTTGCTTTTATAGCCAGCCCTCAGGCTAAACAATCCAATCTAGGACTCCTACTCCTAATTGGAATCGTATCCTAACTTACCATAACTGCTCAGGACTCTCCTATTCGCAGATAGAAGCAATCGTGAGACTTCCAAACACCTTAGGAACGTGCTAAACATTACTAAAACAACTCAACTTCATGCCTAGCACGAAATCCTATCATAACCAACTCAAATCTTCCATATTTGAGCCATATCCGACTCAGCCTCAGCCTGAGTACGCAATCCAGCCGGTTGGACCTTTCCGACTAATTCTTTACGTCCACTTCTCTTCATCACGCCTTGGAACAATGTTGCCACGTCCATGCAATCCTTGCACACGTGCAAACACCTTCCAACGACGTACACGCAACCTTCATATGCACTGCCCTTGATCCAAACATGCTGCGCGACCTCCCGATCAACTCAACCACAGCTCCTCCCGAACTTGGTTGTTGGAACCTCATCTCCTCCCTGAGACTAGTCCAAGGATCCCGTCACCAGCCATGTCTTGAACTCAAGCAACACCTGCACATGAATAAACAACCAATTCTTCCGAGCACAAGTCCTCGACTTGACTCACGTTAGTTCGAAAACCACAACACCTTACATGAGCACGTCACATAAGCATGTTGCAAACCATATCAAATGATAACAGCCATAACCACCAAAACACACCAAAAACATAGCAAATTAATACTAAGCAAACCTTCCCATAAAGCAAGTTTGAAACATTGCGAGTTAAAAGCAAAAACAAGACGCTGCAGTTCTACGAGTTGAACTTCACGGGAGCTCCCTAAAAACAAGCTCCGGACCTCACAGAAGCTCTCCGGACCTTGCAGGAGCTCTCCGGACCTTGCCAACACTTGGCGGACCTAACAAAGAACTTGTCGGACCTTGCCACAGAAGAATGTTTTGGCAATATTCAAAACTTTGAATGTTAATGCTAACTTTTATCCTAATTGTCAATGTATTCAGCACACATAGGTCTCACAATCTCCCCCTTGATGAATGCATTGGCAACACCAATTAAAATCCGAACATTGGCTTATGAAAAGTTTTGAAAAGCTTTGAAAACTCATTTCTCCCCCCTTATTAATTTCTCCCCATTTTTTAAAATCTGAGAAGGAAGAAAGTGTATAACATATGCAAAGTGTAAAAAAAATCTCTCCTTATACATATTTCTCCCTCTTTGACAATGTATTCAGCAAGGTTCAAAAGAGAAATTTTTAAATGTTATGAGCATATTATAACATATACATACAAAACAAAGCTCATCCAAGTCATACTATCAGGTTACTTACACTATCACATCAATGAGATACATAAAGTAGTGTAAGCCATGCTAGAGATCAAATGTATTTTTCAGTTTAAGCAAGTCATGATCTCCCTTACTCAACTATTTCAAAACCTGAAAACATGACACTTGTTGCTGCATTTTTATTATTCATAATCATTTAAGGCACAAAGTTGATCATATGATATTTGCAAGAGATTATATGCCACATCAGCATTATTCTAACCAACCAAGCCAAGCCTATGTCATTTGACAATCAGAAGTTTAAGGACATGGTTTTAGTTATACACAATTCCTTCAAAGTTCATATCTTAGTGCAATGATAAGCAATCTCAAAAGAAGAAGTGTGATGCTTGCATATTCTCTTGATCTTTTCTCAATTTTTTATTTGAAAACTCAACATGTGAGCTGATCACTTGATTAATTTTTTATGATTAAAAGCACGCAACAAGTTCAAAACAGCAAGAAAGTTCGATCATGACCAGATTTAGTGTAAGTAATTATTCCAATTACTAGTCATGGCAAAAACTACAAAATGTATAACATGAGTAATGTAGTAAGAACTTTCAGCCTGTAAAAGGAATCACAAAGTCATATATGTATGAAATACTATGCTCATATTATTTTAGTTTCAGATTCACACATAGACTTTCAAAGTTTCAAAAACTCCCCCTCAATTTAATCCATGAGGATGCATACTACGAATGAAATAAAAACGAGTGAAATCCAAAGGTTTTGTAAAAATATCAACCAATTGTTGTTCGGTATCGACATGGTGAAGCACAATGTTTCCTTTTTCAACATTATCACGAAGAAAGTGATACCTAATGTCAATGTGCTTAGTTCTAGAGTGTTTCACGAGGTTTTTAGCAATACAAATTGCACTAGTGTTATCACAAAACAGTGGAACACTATCTAAATCAACCCCATAGTCCTTAAGTGTTTGAACAATCCAAAGAATTTGTGAGCAAGCGCTAGCCGCAGCTACGTATTCAGATTCGGCCGTGGATTGTGCAACTGAACTTTGTTTTCTAGAGGACCAAGCAACAAGTGAATTACCAAGAAAATGACAAGCACCCGAAGTACTTTTCCTATCAATCCTACAACTCCCAAAATCAGCATCCGAAAAAGCTTTCAAAGAACGGTTGCGGAAGAAGGAAGAAAAATGCCAAATTCTTGAGTTCCATGTAGGTACCTGAGAATCCTTTTGATGGCTTGGCGATGTGAAGCACGTGGAGAAGCTTGAAAACGTGCACAAAGACATACGCTGAATTGTATGTCCGGTCTTGACGCCGTGAGATACAAAAGTGATCCAATCATACTTCTGTATTCTTTTTCATCGACCGGGTCACCATCTTCGTCAAGTTCAAGTGTTGTTGCTGTTCCCATTGGTGTCCGAAGAGGCTTGCATTTGTCCATGTTGAAGCGCTTAAGAAGGTTCTTTGTATACTTAGTTTGATGCACAAAAGTTCCTTCTTTTGTTTGCTTGATTTGCAGCCCCAAAAAGTATGTGAGTTCTCCCATCATACTCATCTCAAATTCTGAACTCATCATAGCTGAAAACTTGGACACGAGATCATGAGAAGCACAACCAAAGATAATATCATCCACATACACTTGAACGAATAATGGGTCATTGCCATGCTTAAGTACAAAAAGAGTTTTATCAACCTTGCCCATGGTAAACCCCTTTTCAAGTAAGAATGTTTTTAATCTATCATACCATGCTCTAGGGGCTTGTTTTAGACCGTACAAGGCTTTGGACAGTTTGTAAACATGATTAGGAAAATTTGGATTTTCAAAACCCGGTGGCTGCTTAACATAAACCTCCTCCTCTATGTAGCCATTAAGAAAAGCACTTTTAACATCCATTTGATATAACTTGAAACCTTTAGATGCAGCAAATGCTAATAAAATTCTTATAGCTTCTAATCTAGCAACAGGAGCAAATGTTTCATCAAAATCTAGACCTTCAATTTGAGTGAAACCTTGAGCAACCAACCTAGCTTTATTCCTAACCACAACCCCATCCTCACTTTGCTTATTTTTAAATACCGATTTAGTTCCAATTGATGTGTGACCTTGAGGTGGAGGTACAAGTTTCCAAACATTATTTCTTTCAAAATTTTCTAACTCTTCTTGCATGGCATTAATCCAAGATTCATTAGTGAGTGCGTGTGATATATCCTTGGGTTCAAAAGAAGCAACAAAAGCAGAATGAGCATGAGAGTTTGGATCGCAAAACCTGGACCGAGTGACTCGTTCATGCAAGCTTCCAATGATTTGTTGTGGAGGATGACTTTTGAGTACTTGGAGGGGAGTAGACACTTCACAAGCACCTTCATCTTCATGTTCGGACCTTTGATTAGGAGAGCTTGTTGATTGAGGAAGGTCCGAACCAGCAGTAGTGACTGTTGGTGCTGGTTGTGGTGCAAAATCAGCAGCTTGATCGTTATTTACTTATGAGTTTTCGGGCAGCAGCACCACTTCTTCATCTTCTTCAATAAAAATACTCTCCCCCTGCGGATATGGATCCGGACCTGCAATATCGGAGCTAGTACTTGGGCTATCTTCATCAAAAGAAACCTCGCAAGTCTCCACAATTTTGTTAGTGTCAAGTAAAAGCACACGGTAGCCTCTAGTATGAGATGGATAACCAAGAAACATGCCATCAACAGATCTAGCTTGAAATTTATAAAGATTACCATGTTTATTAACAAAGCATTTGCAACTAAAAACCCTAAAGTGTGTAACACTAGGCCTATGTCCAAACCGGAGCTCATATGGGGTTTTTCCAAGCTTAGCACGCAAGAAAACACGATTTGAGACATAACAAGCGGTTGCAATTGCATCAGCCCAAAATTTCCTAGGAGTTTGATATTCATCAAGCATAGTCCTAGCCATCTCAACTAAGGTCCTGTTCTTTCTTTCTACGACACCATTTTGTTGTGGTACATAGGGTGAAGAGTATTGATGATCTATTCCATTTTCAGCACAAAAGTGATCAAAGGATTGGTTTTTAAATTCAGTTCTGTTATCACTTCTAATTGCTTTTAATGATCCTGGGTGATCAATAGATAATCTAAGAAATAAAGTTCTAAAATGACTAAAAGCTTCATTCTTAGATGCCATAAAATAAACCCAAGAATATTTGGAATAATCATCAACAATCACAAGCACATACCATTTACCTCCGAAGGATTGAACACGTGCCGGACCTACTGTGTCAAGATGTAAAAGTTGTCCCGGTTCAGCTGTCATGGTCATTGTGAGAGGAGCATGTGAACCTGCAACAAACTTAGAATGTCTACAAGAAGAGCACACAATATTATTGTCCTTTTTAAGCTTCGGCAGCCCACGTATGCGATCGAGAGCAATAACACGAGTGAGATGATCAAAGCCTATGTGACCAAGTCTACGATGCCAAAAATATAGATCCTTTGTATCATTAGCAACTAGACACCGATGCTTAGAAGTTAACAAATCAAAATCAGCTTTAAAAACTCTTCCAAACCTAGACATGTTAAACAAAAGCTCACCTTTTGAATCTACAACCTTGCAGCAATTTTTAGCAAAGCTAACCTCTAGATTTTCATCTGGCAATTGTGAAACCGAAAGAAAGTTGTATTTCAAATTTTTAACAAGTGCCACATCTTTCAAAGTGTAGAGATTGTTTACTCTAACCGAACCTTTAGCAATCATGGGAGTAGAAGAGTTATCGGCGAAAGTAACATTTTCTACATGTGACACAAAAGAGAGAGAGGAGAACCATTCTTTGTTACCGGTCATGTGGCGTGAGCAACCTGAATCCACAATCCAAATGTTCTCCTTCCTCAAACGTGAAACCTACACAGCAGCACAATACGTCGATGACTCAATACTGGGGTTAGTTAAAAGAGTTTTAGGAATCCAGTACTGAGTCACACGACGTCCAGCAGGAATAACACGCGAAAGCTGAGAAGGTACAACAGGTTTATGAGCCAAACATCGAAAATTTTTGTTCCCAACTACTGACTTAGAAGATGTGTTATATGTAGCACAAAAAACAGTAGGTCCAGGAGCAAGTTTTTGACTCATTACAGCAGGTTGCAAGCTCCGAACATTCGGTCTAGCAGATTTTTCTTGGTTGTTATGTGATCTAGCAAGTATTCTTTGTTTCTTATCGTGTTTAGCTAGTCTATAACAAAAATCCATGACATGACCATCTCTACCACAGTAGGTACAATGAAAAATAACCTTATTATCATGTCTAGATGAGCAAGCAACACGTTTATTAGAACCCGAATGGGACAGTACTCCTGCAGATTTGAAGATCACGTCTTTTTGTCTAGGAGCTGTTTGAATCAAACCGCTTCCTAATGACTTTACAACTTTAGGTGGGTGTGCCTTAGCATGAGCATGAGAATTAAAACCTAAACCAGTTTTATCATTACAAGACTTGGAAGAATTCAGCAGCAAGTTTAGGTTCTTATTTGCATTAGAAAACCGATCTAGTGTCCTATGCATGTCATCAAGTTTATTGGACAGATCAAAGCAGTTTTCACATGAAGTTTTTCCTTTTAGTTTGCAATTTAAACAATATTTAACTTCATGCACACGTAAAGCATTGTTCAAAATAGAAATCTCATTCATAGCATCATTTAGTTTCTTATTCAGATCATCACATGATGAACAATGCAAATCAATTGTAGAACAACAAGCATCTTTCAAATTTTTATCATTAAGTGCAGCAAGCTCTTTGTTCTTTTCAATTTCAAGTTCAAGTTTATCAAGTGTAGATGCGTGTGCACTTCTTAAAGAGGATAATTGTTCATAAATCAAATCATATGAGGACAAGAATCATCACTAGGAATCAAAGTTTTTAAACGATTGATTTCAGATTCTAGTGATTCAATTTTAACAGCATTGTTCCTAAGTTTTTTATCCTTTTTCTTTAATATAACAGTGGCACGAGAAATAGCATCACGCATTTCTTCGCAAGTGGGACATACCTCTTCATCGTCGCTGTTGTGTTCTGCCTCCTCGGAGCTTGAACTTGACTTGCTCGCCATGCAGCACATATTTGCCATAGCTTCTTCATCTTCATCACTACCGGTGTCCACATCACTTGAGCCGAAATCTTGAAGTGCAGAGATCATACTATGCACTATGTTGCGCATTGATAAATCTTTCTTCTTCTTATTCTTTGCAAACGATTTCTTCGGCCTTGTTTGCTTTTCTTCACGTGAAGTCGGACCTGAAAGGTTAGGGCACTCCGTACGAAAATGTCCTGTCTTACCACATTCAAAACATCGTTGAGGTCCGGAGCTTCCTCTCCTTCTAGTTCTCACATTTTGCAATGCTTTTGAGAACCGAGTAGAGATGAGTGCAAACTCCTCCTCTGGAAACTCTTCAATCTGTTCAAGGGTTAGAGAGGACAACAAAGAGAGTGCACCACTAGATGATGATTGACTAGAACTAGACATGTCACGTTGCGAAACAAATGCAATAGACTTGTTGGGGTTTCTACGTGAGATGATGTCAATTTCATGAGTTTTCAATTTAGAATAAAGCACGTCTAAAGTAAGAGAGCTCATGACACTAGATTCACGAATAGATGTAACTTTCATCTCCCAAATTGACATATCTAATGCTCCTAACAATTGTCTAGCATTTTCAGCATCTGAAAAGTTAACATTGACACTACGCAAGTTGCTGAGAATTTTATTAAAGCGAGCAAAAAGGTCGTCAATTGACTCACCGGGTTGCATTTCAAAACGCATGTATTCTTTCTTGAACATATCTTGCCTTACCTCCTTGATCGTATTGGATCCTTCATGGTAGTCACAAAGATCTTTCCAAACATCATATGCAGATCAGAGGTGTGCAACACGGTCGAAGTCGCTTTGAGTCAATCCTTGGATGATCAAGTTGCGAGCCTTGTTGTTGTTGTCAACATCTCTCATGTTCACAGTCGTAACTTGATTGTTGGGTGGTACATCGAAGTTCCGGTAGACCTTTTCCCATATGGCGAAGCCTTGCGCCTGTATGTAGGCCTCCATCCGCGCCTTCCAAACCTGAAAATCGATGCCATTGAACACACAAGGTTTTGTGGAGTACTTCTCCATGATGGTTAGTCAAAACACGTGCAAATCACAAAGATTAGAGCACCTTGGCTCTGATACCAATTGTAGGATCGAAGAGCACGTGAAAAGCTACCAGGGGGGGTGAATGGTAGATTAAAACTTTTCGCAGCGGAAACAACAAAAACCCCTCAGCAAAAAATCAATCGGTTAAAGAAACTGTGTGTGCAAGTGTTTTCAAACGTGTTCAACTGTGACAAATCAAGTAGAGAGGTAGAGAATCAAGTCACGGATCTAATGCAACAAGAATCACTTGAAAACACGAAATAAAACTTGAGATACGATCAAAACATTAAACGAAGATCAATCTGTTCTACCCGATATAAAACAGATCTGCAACGCTGCAAAGAAACTCGTGTATCTCAAAAACTACAGATCCGAAGCTCGTGAACATTTCACATATGATAGATAATTGAGTTGTGAAGACAACCCAAAAAGAATCACGTCAATCGGATCTGTAAAACTCGAGTTATGAACGAAACACCGAAGCAACGTCGGTCTGTCCAGAAACTCGGCGAGAAAGACTTGACGAAAAACAAGTCGGACGAACAAGACACAAAAGCTCCTCGAAACTATGAACTTTATTCAATAGAAACACAAGAGGAACAGCCCAAAGTTCTCTACCCATGAGAGCTCTGGCCTCCCTTGCTTTTATAGCCAGCCCTCAGCCTAAACAATCCAATCTAGGACTCCTACTCCTAATTGGACTCGTATCCTAACTTACCATAACTGCTCAGGACTCTCCTATTCGCAGATAGAAGCAATCGTGAGACTTCCAAACACCTTAGAAACGTCCTAAACATTCCTAAAACAACTCAACTTCGTACCTAGCACGAAATCCTATCATAACCAACTCAAATCTTCCATATTTGAGCCATATCCGACTCAGCCTCAGCCTGAGTACGCAATCCAGCCGGTTGGACCTTTTCGACCAATTCTTTACGTCCACTTCTCTTCATCACGCCTTGGAACAATGTTGCCACGTCCATGCACTCCTTGCACACGTGCAAACACCTTCCAACGACGTACACGCAACCTTCATATGCACTGCCCATATCCAAACATGTTGCGCGACCTCCCGATCAACTCAACCACAGCTCCTCCCGAACTTGGTTGTTGGAACCTCATCTCCTAGCTGAGACTAGTCCAAGGATCCCATCACCAGCCATGTCTTGAACTCAAGGAACACCTGCACATGAATAAACAACCAATTCTTCCGAGCACAAGTCCTCGACTTGACTCACGTTAGTTCGAAAACCACAACACCTTACATGAGCACGTCACATAAGCATGTTGCAAACCATATCAAATGATAATAGCCATAACCAACAAAACACACCAAAAACTTAGCAAATTAATACTAAGCAAACCTTCCCATAAAGCAAGTTTGAAATATTGCGAGTTAAAAGCAAAAACAAGATGCTGCAGTTCTATGAGTTGAACTTCAAGGGAGCTCCCTAAAAACAAGCTCCAGACCTCACAAAAGCTCTCCGGACCTTGCAGGAGCTCTCCGGACCTTGCGTTGGACCTTGCCAACACTTGGCGGACCTAACAAAGAACTTGTCGGACCTTGCCACAGAAGAATGTTTTGGCAATATTCAAAACTTTGAATGTTAATGCTAACTTTTATCCTAATTGCCAATGTATTCAGCACACATAGGTCTCACAGAACCGATCGCAGAATGTGAGGGATATTCGGAGCTTCCTTGGGATGGCTGTATACTACCACCGGTTCTTCGAGGATTTCTCCAAAATAGCGAAGCCTATGACTGAATTGCTCATGAAAGGGAAAGTATTTCAGTGGACACCAGCGTGTCAAGACAGTTTTTGTCACACCCGGTTTTTCTGAAGAACAACCAAGTGAACATCACATGTATGCCAGGATCATTTTCTCATACATGTGATGACAAATAGTGAAGCATCATTTATTACAAGCCAGGTGTCGAATATAAATAAGTCATACATAGCAAATATCTCGATGGACAATAATAAGTTCATCACAAGTAAATAAACTAGCAGCGGAATATTATTCTTGAGGGCTCCGTCACAGGCGTTGCCCGGGGGTCTCCATGAACCTAGAAACCTTCTTCGGGTCCAAAGTCTTGGTCATTATACACCACCTCAATATCTTGACCTGAGCAGCAATATAAACCAACAAATATGCAAGGTTGAGTACCAATGGTACTCAGCAAGTGTGGGAAAATTATATCATGCATGGCTAGATCAAGGAGAGGTTGAACTCATGGTTAAAGCACTACGCACTTAATACCTATGACCTTAGCTTATTAAGCACCTACATTACTACAAGTGATATGGTCCCTATCTCCCATCCCGTCATAATCCAATAACCATAACAACATTTCCAATGTTAAGCTCCCCGCTTAACATCCACAACTTCCAAAACCATCAATCCTCTAATCATGAATAAGTCCAAGCCGCTCTTGACCGTGAGCACGGCTGTCATGACAGTTTTGACTCTGCAGAGTTTGCACCACTATACCCACATGTAGTGATTTCATCCCCCGTTGTCGGGTGGACTAAAAGAACCTCCATTATGCCAGTGGCTACGAACCACATTCACACTTCCCAGGTGTGTAGCCAGGAGATCACTACGAAGCCTTTACAAAGGGATTCCCGACGAGCGTGGGCCCACTGAGGTTTCACCCCTAACAGCATACAAGAGGCTCCAACCCCGCTGCAGTTGCCCCCTCTTGAGCCTTGTGGTTCATATGGTAGTCCAGCTGACACCTATTCCCCGCACCATCCAACACACGCATACTACGGCGGGGATACACCTAATTAATTGGCCAAGCTGCCCCATCTCAGCATGTGGTTGGCACGGTAAAGCCAGGTTACATGCTCCATGAACCGGTCCTTAGGATCCAGGCAAGTACTAAACACAAACCTGAGTCTCGTGCACCCAGCACACAACCAAAACATCCAACTTGCCTTGATCCCTACCTCTACATAACTCACAATATCTCATTCAAGAGTATGGTAAAATAAACTGATGATCTCATATCCCAAACATCCCATTCTAAGCATGGCTAAGCATATGCATAATAATAAGTGACATGATAAAATAAATCCCAACCCAAGCTACAAGGAAACAAGGTAATGCAATTCTAGGGAAACTTCCTAGCATGGGTTTCATATTTCAATTGACAATGCAAATAACTCTAGCTACACATCCTAACATAGGATCAAAGTGGTCAAGGACACTTGCCTCCTTCTTGCTGCTCTTGAAATGGGTAGTCCTGGTCTTGGAAAGGAATAACTTGCTCTTGAGCAGGTTCTACATCATACCATCACACATAGCAAAAGAAAAATAACAACCCATAAGACATAGTTCACACTTCCACTTCATACAAACCACTCATTCATATTTATGAAAGTCATTCACCATTAGGTGTGTTGTGGTTACTCTATGTGTGTTGATTTGTGGCTTGCATGCACTTTTAATCATGTGTATATGATTCCTACTTTTGTGTTCACATTTATACTTACATACTACATTTATGAGTTTCCAATTTAAATAAATTCCTTATATTCAACTACGACACCTTTTCACTACCAAATAAGCATGAAAGGTATTTTCCTTCTCCATATGTGTTTTCATAATTTCTACCAACCCTAAACTGAACTCTTTGGATTTTAGAAACTCCATTTATCATTTACTAGTTGCTATATTTTCAGATTTATTTTCTTATGCATAAATGTGTACTTTATTATGAAAATAGTAAGACACATCATCTAAACAGAATAGGTTCTGGTCCTAAATAATTTAATAACATATTTTGACCTTTGCCTCTGATGTAAAATATTTCACAATTATTTTCCCTATTTTCTAGAACTATTCTTTACTTAAAAATGTGTCCCTAAATGTGAATAATAAATTAAACAGATTCAATTGAGCCCAAAATATGTTTTTATCTCACTCCAAAGTTTTCTAAATACTGAGAAAGTTTTTGATTTAATTATGACAGTATGTTTGTCCCACTTTTTAATTTTTAAACACTAGCCACATATTCAATTTCCTAAATTAAATACTAAACAGGGCTAAAAAGGTAAACTCACCCCATTACAGGGTCTATAATATCATTTTCAGAATTTCCAGGGGTCTAGCTACACTTATCAGAGGTGTTTTTCCTAATTTTTATTAAGTCCAGGGGCTAAAACTGATTTTTAAATGAATTTACATGATTTTCTGGAGTTCCAGGGGCTAGATCAGAAGTTTCCGGGGCTAGCTCTTATTTCCCGAGAACCCTAGGGGGTAGCACGTAAGATTTCCAGTCTTTATAACGCGGGGATGACGTGGACCTTCTGATTTTAAACCGACGGCTGAGATTATAACGTTGAACCGGTACGCGGGGGTTTAAACCCTACCATGCGATTTAAAATAAACGGCGCACAAGCGGCCACGTCGCTCTGACCGAGCGCGGGCGGCGCTGCCGGCGGCGCACGGCGGCGGGAAGCGGCGATCTCGCCGTAAACTTTCGGATCTTCGGGAATTCTTCCTAGAACTGTGATTTTATGGCATAGATCGGTAGAGGGGAGGTCGGGGATCTCACCTCGGGGGTTTTCTTGAGCTCGGAGGTCCTGGAAAGTGATCGGCGACGAGGTCCGAGGCGAAACCACGGTGAAGCTCGTCGGCGCTGTGTTTACACCGCAAGTCACCGAGTTTTCTGCACCTGCAAGGTTCCCCGGAGGCGGTGGATCAAGAACAGCGAGTTAGATCGGAATTTCCGAGCTTAGATCGGCCAGAATTCACCAGAGAAGTCTCGGTTCTCACCGGAGGAAAATCGGCCGATCGCGTGAGAAAAACAGAACGAGGCCGGGGTTTTTATAGACGGGGGAGGGCGGCGGGGTGGTTTAGATCATGTCCGCGTCGCCTATGAACAGAATTCAGCTGGGATATGCCGAAATCCCGATCGGTTTTGATTCGGGCGCGAGGGAGTCCGGCGCTGGCGCGAGGTAGACAACGATCGGGTGGGCTCCGCCTGTCAGTGTGAGGCAGCAGCGCGCGCGGCTGCGGGCTGGCGCGGGCGCTGGCTTGGCCGGCTGGTGGGTTTCGGCCCACTGGCCGGTTTTTTTCTGTTTTCTCTTTTTCTATTTCTTTTCTGATTTGAGTTTAATTTGAATTCCAGTTTGAATTTGAATTTTTGCAAAACATGCAACACGTCCAAAAATTTTTAAATCCCCCTCTTAACAGGATTTAGGGTTTTGAATCAAAATTTTGGGGTGTTACAGTTTTGAGGAGCTAAAGAAGAGATTAACAACAGTGCCGGTTTTGGTATTGCCAGACGTGAGCAAGAGTTTCGATATACATTGTGACGCATCAAGACAAGGGATTGGATGTGTGCTCATGCAAGGAGGACAATTGGTAGCCTATGCAGCGAGGCAATTAAAGAAAAATGAGCCGAATTACCCCACACATGACCTGGAACTTGCAGCCGTGGTACATGCCTTGAAGATTTGGAGGCATTACATCCTTGGTCACCGATGTGAGATATACACGGATCACAAAATCCTAAAGTATACATTCACGCAAATGGATCTGAATTTGAGGCAACGTCGATGGTTGGAACTCCTCAAGGATTATGATGTTGGAATCAACTATCACCCCGGAAAGGCCAATGTAGTAGCTGATGGTTGAGCCTAAAAGGAGCATGTCACCAACTCACGGTTTGGGAGCTACCACCTGAGCTGCGTAAGGAGTTCGAACGGTTACATCTCGAGTTCTTGAACGAGATAGATGTGATAGAACTGAACTCAACGCTGGAACAAGAGATACGAGACGGCCAAGCAATGGATGAGGAAATAAAGGAAATCAAGGAAAGAATCCGACAAGGGATAAAAAAGGACTTCAAAGAAGACGAGAATGGCACACTTTGGTTAGGGAAAAGGATTTGTGTACCTAACGTGAAGCACATCCGCGACATGATACTAAAGGAGGCACATGACTCACCTTATTCCATACACCCCGGCTGTAGAAAGCTGTATAAGGACCTGAAAACTTGCTATTGGTGAGATGGTATGAAAAGGGATATCGCTGAATATGTTGCCCTATGTGACACGTGCCAACGAGTGAAGGCCGAACACCAAAGACCCGCTGGACTATTACAACCATTGAAAATACCCAAGTGGAAGTGGGAAGACGTCAGCATGGATTTCATAGTCTGATTGCCACGTACTCAGTCGGGCTACGACTCCATTTGGGTTATCGTGGACCGATTGACAAAAACATCCCACTTTATTCCTGTTAGAACAAAGTACACTGTGGCAAAACTAGCCGAGCTGTATATGGAGCAAATTGTGTGTTGCCATGGAGTTCCGAAGAGGATAATTTCAGACCGAGGTTCTCAATTTACCTCTAGGTTCTGGAAGAAGCTGCACGAAGCCATGGGTACACGGTTGAATTTCAGCTCTGCATATCACCCACAAACTGACGGGCAAACCGAGAGGACAAATCAGATTTTGGAAGACATGTTGAGAGTTTGCGCCTTGAAACATGGGCGTAGTTGGGATAAGAGCTTGCCGTATGCTGAATTCTCGTACAACAACAGTTACCAAGCCAGCTTGAAGATGTCACCTTTCGAAGCATTGTATGGTAGACGGTGTAGAACACCGCTGTTCTGGAATGAGACCGGAGAAAGCCAAGTATTCGGACCCGAAGTGCTGCAAGACACCGAAAAGCAAGTCCAAACAATACTGAAAACTTGAAGGCCGCTCAGTCACGACAAAAGGGTTATGCGGACAATAGGCGAAGAAGATTGACCTTCAAAGTTGGAGACTTCGTGTACCTTAAGGTGTCTCCTATCCGAGGACAACGGCGGTTCAACGTCAAAGGCAAGTTAGCACCCCACTACATCGGACCATTCAATATTTTGGGCAAGCGAGGAGAGGTAGCCTATCAACTGGAGCTGCCAACGCACCTCTCCGATGTGCACGACGTGTTTCACGTATCCCAACTCAAGAAGTGCCTAAGAGTACCGGAAGAACAAGTACCGATGGATGAGCTAGAGCTTCAAGAGGATCTGACCTACACGGAACACCCGTTCAAATCTTGGACGTGAAGGAAAGGGTCACGAGGAACAAAGTAATCCGTTGGTGCAAGGTACAATGGAGCCATCACACGGAAGCCGAAACTACATGGGAACGTGAGGAAGATCTCAAGGCGGAATTCCCTCATCTTTTCTCCACTCTATCTCCCTCATCTTTTCTCCACTCTATCGAATCTCAAGGGCGAGATTCATTTTAAGGGGGGTAGGTTTGTAACACCCTCACTTTCACTACCATGCATTGCATACATTTTTCATATAGAAAATCATTTAGAAAAGAAGAAGAAATAAAGAGAGGAATATAGAAGCAAATAAAGTAATAAAAGGGAATAGAAACGAAAATAAATAAAAGGAAAAATAAAAATAAATAAAATAGTCAAATTGGGCCACCACAATTTTTTCCAATATTTCCCCCTTCCCAAAATTTTTCCCAATTTTTCCTAATTTTCCCCAAATTCCCCAAAATTCCCCTAGGGGGAATTTCCCCCCACATTTGGGGGGATTCCCCCCCCCCCCCAAATTGGCCACACCAAATTAGGGGTGAACCCTAATTGGGCCCCACTCCCTTGACCGCAGCCCATTAGGGGGGAACCCTAGTCCCCCACCTCTAGGACTCTTTTGTTCCCCCACCTCTAGGACTTTTGTTCCCCCACCTCTAGGAATCTTTTGGTCTTTTATTTTCTAATTAAATCCTAGCAACTGAATGAAAATAAATAATAAAATCCTAACCACCCTAGCTTTTTTCCCCCTTATAAATATAATTTCCCCTTGCCGCCCACCCCTTTTTCTTTTTGGCCGCCGCCCCCCTGCTGCCAAGCCGCACCCCCCTTGCTGCCAAGTCACCGACTGCCCCCCCCACCTTGCCAGAATTTGGCCGCCGAGCCCCGTCACGCCTCACCGTCGCCGGAAAAGAAGCCCCGACGTTCTACCCTCCCGCAGCCCCATAATTCTCCACGGAAAATCCTCCGCAGCTACCATTGCTAGGAGGGAGGCCCTGCCGCAAGGAAGAAGTGAGGTAGGTCTTCATTAACCCTCTTACAACGTCTCTGCTGTTTCTACACACCCGTTTTCTTCACCCCCTTCGAGCAGAAACTTCTGCGTGTTGACAGACCTTGTTTTGGTCAAATTTTTATGGTGTATTTGATCTACACCTTGTGTCAAGATCATCACCACGTTCACACTTGATCCCAGCAAACTTGATCATCATAAAACCCCATGAAAGCCTACTAAAACATGCAAGAACACGTACAAACTGGTTTTATAAAACTACACCATAGGAATTGCATTCATTCACCTCATTGCATCTTGAGTAAAGTTTGTGCATGATAATTGATTGCTGTAAATTTTATATGTGCGTGGTCGTGAGTAGAAGGACAAGCTCAAGAGGCCGTCTATGAGGAGCTACAGCACCAAGACTTTGAGACGCTTGAGCAACACGAACCGCGGGAGCAAGGCAAGTGCCCCTTGACCATATTGATCCCATGTTTCAAAACTGTTTTGCTTGCGAAAACTCATATGCTTGAGTCAACTTGGTGGGACACCCTTTTATAGGAGTTTACTAGTTTTGTTAACCATCCTTGTCGCCGGGAAAGTTGATGAGTCGGGTATGGTCGTTTTTCCTTTTTGCTTCACTTAACTTACGGGATACGGGAAGCTAAAATAAAACTTGTTAGCTACTGCACTCATGATATTAAAGATGATGAGAACTTGATGACGTTGATGAGCATGGAATCGGGGATATCTTGGCAACCTTGGTTCGTCGATGTTGCTGAATGAGATGGTGGTTAACATGCCAAAGATCTAAGGACTGGTTCATGTGAGCACATGCCAGGAAAACAGTGCCACCACAAGGCCAAATAGAGGGTGCGGCTTAGCTGACTAATTAGGTGTGTTGCTAGCTTGTTATGGACCGTTGGATGGTGCGGGGAATGGGAGTCGAGAGGGACTGCCCTGGGAACTGCATGGCACAAGAGGGGGCCCGTGGGTGGGAGAATGGAGATTCGAGCCTGCCGGTGAAACCTCAGTGGGTCCGTACATCCTAGTAGCCCCTTTGTAAAGGCTATTTTGTGATCTCTTGGCCATACACCGACGGTTGTGTACTGGTATAATGGAAGTTTTCTTTAGTTGGCGATCGGTGACGAAATCACAAACTTGTGGGTAAAGTGGTGCCACCTCTGCAAAGTGTAAAACTATCATGATAGCCGTGCTTACGGTCACAAGCACCTAGCCAACTTCCATGATTAGAGGTAAAACTTGGGATATTTATGTGGTGGACTGGAATCCGCTCATCCAGGATCTCAGAGGGTGGTGCCGCACGATGCGACACCCGACAACACACATCATAAGAACGATATTGTATTACACAGAAAACCAACTGAATATGTATAAACCAGTACAAGACTTCAGTTACAAACTAGTATTTGGATTACAAAAGTGGAAGTTATGTTTATACAACTCACGCCCATCTACCTAGCAAAAGTTGGTTGCCCAGCCCTAGGGGCAACCCACACTAGCTGCACTCCTCATCTCAGCACGGCGTGTATGGCTCCCACTCAGCCGTGGTCCCCGACGGAGGGTAGCCCTCGCCGGTGGACTCGTAACCCGAGTCCGTGGGGTAGTCATCACCTGAAAAGCACTATAGCAGCAACCGTGAGCACGATGGCTCAACAAGACTTAACCGACTCACCTAGGCATGAAACTCTACATACAGTTTACAACGAACATGGGATGGTAAATTTCAGCAAACGGACACACCTTCAAGTTCATCCTTAGTTCATCTTTTAGCCACAAGTTGACAGATCATGAATATGAAATTTAATAAGCAATATTTGGTAGCACACATGTAGCAATACAATTATCCATATCAGCAGAATTGAATCACAACATTCCATAATTTATCTACGTCACGACGCAGTAAACAAGCGGTACTCATCACCGTGAGGGACGGCGAATCAACTCGATATACACCTGCAGGGATACCCGAAGAGCACGTCACGTACGCCCATACTCGGAGCTGCACACAGCATGCTCCACTGATGTCGTACGGGACAACCTTTCACCCAACAGCCCAAACGTCAAACCGGTCGCACCAAAACGGACAGGAGGTTCCCTACACGGAGCATCTCTCTATGCCCGTTAGTAGATTTCCACCTTGCTGCCCTCAACCTACACCTATAATTTGGTGTGCTATGCCTCGAGGCCCGGAGGTTTAGGTTACATCGATTTATCGGTGCCCATATATCCGATATGCCTTCGGTACGTTCAATACTTGTTCAGCAGGACCACACACGGATCGGTCCTCAATCGACACGGACAGGGCTGCGCCCAAAATACTTCCTCTTGCTGCGCCCTAGCCCCTGCCTAGTCTCATTTTCTTACTAAAGTGATCTCACATCACTCGAACCAAGCCCGTGTGTCCCAACCCCTATACTCGCGAGTAGATTCCAACTACTCGACTTGTACCGAAATTCTATGAACATTAAGCATAGCCTGGCTACTCGAGGACTTAGATACTTCCCTCACTCTTGTGAGAAAATTATGGTTATGCACATGGGTTTCATACATCCTACACCTAATGCACATACATACCTCATACTAAGTATACATAAAGCAAAACTTTGTAAAATTTGGTTAATGCAAACCGGGGCTTGACTTGTTGCTGCTGGTCAGTGGTTAGGGCTTCATCCAGAAGAAGAAAGTCGAGCACTTCCGGAGCTTCCTCGCCTTCAGCGACTAAACGTAAGCAATATGCTGTATGTCAATTTACATGCAATGTGTTAAATTGAATATGTAAAGACCATAACTCTAATTAATCCTTCCCTTTGGCACTGAAATTTCTATGGTGGCTTGGTAGCGTCCTAACTAGAGTCTTGACCAAGTTTCATTTGAAACAAAGTTCATTTGAGCTTTGTACAAATAAAAGCCTATTTGATAATTAGTAGAGCCCCTAAGGATTTCCAGCGATTTTCATGGCTCAAATCGTTACTTTCTGGAAACTAGAGTTTGAGATGGTTCTAATGGATTTGGTTTCATGTCATTTGAAGCATTCTAGATGAAGTTATGCCCTACACAAGATTTGAGAAAATCTGAAAAATGTTTCTGTACATTTTTCTATTTTCTCAGGGCAGTTCACTTAATCACACCATTAGGGGGACTAAATGAACTTGGATGAATGTGAAAATTTACTGTGACTCAAGGATTTTCAATTGAACCTCCCAGCCAAATTTCTGAATTTTTCATAAAGTAATTCTCCAGATAAAATTCCCAACAGTTTAAACTTTAGGGAATTAATTCTGGAAAACTAATAAGTTTCATGAGCTGAAATTTGTTTTGCTGGAAAGTACTCAAAAAGATGAATCCAACAAAATTTGGTTCCCTGAATTTGGAGCTTCCTTGCAAAAGTTATAGCTAGTTGAAGTTTGAACCAAATTCTGAAATTCGAATAAAAGTTTAAACCGGCTGGTGGGGTCCCCGGGCTACGTGTCAGCACCACAGCTAAACCACACGGGGGTCCGCAGAGTCTACCGCGTAGTCACACGAAATCCCGGCGCCACAATAGATCCAGCGATGTTTAAACAGAGGCCGACACGTGGGGCCCGCGGAGCTTCGTCTACCTCGCGCTCCCGCGGTTCACCGCCACCACCTTCGCCGGAGAGCTCGCCGCCGGGCGTTCTGCTGCCCAACCTTCAACGAAACTCGCCGCCTGTGCACATTTCCGCCTGAGGAACACGTTGGTGCACTCAACGGAGCTCAGCGATGGCCAGAACAGTGCTCGCGATGGTAACAGTGGCCGGAAACTCATCGGTGACGTCGAACTCGTTGTTCTCTACACCTTTTTCGACGTGGTTTGCTTGGAGAGCTCCTATGACACTTGCTGATCATGGATCCGAGCGCTGATCCTCGTGAAAATGGCCGCAACTAAGACCTCACCGGCGAGGTGCCCTGTTCTCAGCTGCCGGGCCGAAATTCTGGCAGAACTAGGGTCCTAGTGCATGGAACTGGTTGCTACTTGATCGAGGAGGTGCGCTAGGGGTTCTAGAGCGTGTGTGAGCTGTAGCTTAACCGGCGGTTGCCTCTGTGCAACGAATTTCGCCGTCGACCGGACTCTAACCCTAACACGCTCCGAGGAAGAAAACTAGAAATTCTTGCTCTAGACTGCATGAAATGGAGCACGGTTTCCTCCTACAGCTTCAGCACAAGTAAGCGCACCTTTTCTTCTCTGTTGACGGTGCGTGAAACGGCCGGGATCGGCCGTTCACCGGTGATCAGAGGAAGCGGCGATGAGTTCTTGCGTGGAAATTGGAGAATAGCTCGGAACGTGCTCGTTTTCGCTCGGGAACGGAAAGAAGGGTGGAGCAGCTCGGTGTGCTAGCCTTTGAGCTGAAATTTTTCACCGTGAGGTGGAAGTCCCGAGCGAGCTTGCAGCCTCTGCGAGCTGGCGTTAGTCGCCCGCGCTACGTCGCCTGGTTTGAGTCGGTTTCACTCTGAGTCCAGTCACTGATAAGTGGGTCCCCCTCCCCTCTAATTTCTTTTCTGTTTTTTCATTTTTGTTTTCACTGAAAAGATCTCAGCTACTCACAATTGAATGAGAGACTTAGCCACCAAGTCATGGTTTGAATTTGATTTCCTCAATTTGAGACTAGTTTGGCTAAATTTGCTGCCCATTTGAATTTGAAATTCAAATTCAGTTTGAAATAATGCAAATTTAGCTCCCGGCAAGATGAACTCCAATGAGGATGAAAATTGGTGGACTAACTAAGAAAAATGTGCTGAGTTTTAATATGAAGTCAACTTTTGAATTCAAGTGATGAAAGTGGCTGCAATTTGAATTTGCATTCAAATTGGCCCCTTTTACAAATGTCTCCAAAAGTGCCTCAAAAAGTATTGGATTTGCATGAAATTTGGCCTGATCCTTCCCAAGACTATTTAAGGTCTAGGGGTGAGCTCAACCTTTCATGTTTAGTGTAGGAATCCTACTTTTTGAAGTTAGTGCTTCCCCCTCTAATCACCCTTTTGATGGTGTTTACTTGCTCTTCACAAGTGTTCATGAGATATCCACCACATGAGCTGTGGTGTTGTGAGGTGATGAACATTTTTTTGCATGTCACTTTCTTGGGCTTTTACATCCCTCCCCCCTTAAAAGAATCTCGTCCCGAGATTACAAAAGAAGAGACAGCGATGTAATAGGAACTCACCCGTGATGAGACGCCATAAACTCTGGGTAGTTTGAGCGAAGGAATTCCTCGCTCTCCCACGTCGCTTCTTCAGCGGTGTGGTTGCTCCACAGTATCTTGTAGAACCACAACATTCGGCTACGTGTAGGTTCGAGCCTTCTCATCAATATTTGCCACCGGATATTCAGCATACGTCAAATCCGATTGCAGCTCGGCTATGTCTTCGGTGGGAACAGCAGACGTATACTTCAGACATTTCCGTAGTTGTGAAACATGGAAAACGTCATGAACACCAGTGAGATATGCCGGTAGCTCCAGTCTATACGCCCCTGGTCCACACTTCTCGGTGATAGCATAGGGTCCAATAAATCTGGGGGCCAGCTTCCCCTTTACGCTGAATCGGTGCACACCTTTCATCGGAGATACACGTGTTTCCCGACATCGAAGTGCAGCGGCTTATGCCTCTTATCATTGTAGCTTTTCTGCCGGGATTGAGCAGCCTTCAAGTTGGCTAGAATCATCCGAACGCGCTCTTCGGCATCGTTCACCACATCAACCCCAAACGTGACCCTTTCACCGGACTCGCACTAGTTCTATGGGGTGCGGCATTTGCGACCGTAGAGAGCCTCATATGGTGCCATCTTGATACTTGCCTGATAACCGTTGTTGTACGAGAATTCCACCAATGGTAGATGATCATCCCAGTTTCTACCGTGGTGGATGGCACACACTCTCAACATGTCTTCTAATACTTGGTTCGCCCTCTCTGTTTGCCCATTTGTCTGAGGGTGATAGGCTGAGCTTCTAATTAGCTTAGTACCCAATGCAGAGTGCAACTGCTCCCAGAAACGAGATACAAATAGTGCCCCTCGATCTGAGACGATGTTCTTGGGTACCCCATGTAAGCATAGAATCCTTGCAATGTACAACTCCGCATATTCGCTGGCATTGTAACGTGTATGCACGAGAATGAAGTGAGCCAACTTGGTTAGTTGATCAACAATTACCCAAATGGAATCGTGCTTGTTGGAAGTCAGGGGTAATCCCACAATGAAATCCATGCTCACATCTTCCCACTTCCATGCTGGAATTTTCAGGGGTTGTAACAGCCCTGATTTCCTCATGTGATCCGCTTTCACTCGTCTACACGTATCACACTCGGATACGTATTTAGCCACTTCCCGCTTCATCCGTGTCCACCAAAATTTTCTTTTCAAATCTTAGTACATCTTGTTGCTGCCCAGATGAATGGATAATTTAGACAAGTGAGCTTCATCAAGGATCTTCTTCCTCAGATCCATATTCCGGGGTACGACTATGCGGTCATTGAACCACAGCGTCCCCTCATCATCTTTCCGGAAACATTTGATTTCCCCTTTGTCTATCCGTCTCCGGAGATGTGCCATACCGTTGTCAACTTTCTGAGCTGCAATGATATCCTCCCTAATGGTAGGGATGAGAGCAAGGTTGTAGAGTGATCCATAAGGAACCAAGTATAAACTCGGCTCTTCCTCCTCCACCGGTGTAATGGTGAGGTTATGGACATGTGATTTCCGACTCAGCACGTCAGCAACCACATTCGCCTTGCCGGGGTGGTAATGAATCTCAATCTCATAATCTTTGATTAGTTCTAACGACCTCCTTTGCCTCATATTCAGCTCCTTCTGGGTGAAATATACTTCAAGCTCTTGTGGTCGGTGTAGAGATGCACCAAATTCCCCAGGAGATAGTGCCTCCACATTTTCAGTGCCAAAACCACAGCAGCGAGCTCAAGATCATGAGTCGGATAGTGCTGCTCATGGTTTCGAAGCTGGCATGAGCCATACGCGACCACTTGTCCTTCCTGCATCAACACGCAGCCGAGCCCATGCCGGACGCATCACAATACACGTCGAATGGCTTGGTTGTATCCGGTTGAGCTAAGACCGGGGCTGTTGTGAGATGCTTCACCAATGCTTGGAACGCCCCTTCACATGCCGCGTTCCAAACATATTTTGTTCCCTTCTTCAATAATTCTGTTATCGGCTTAGAAAGCTTGGAGAAGCTTGGAATGAATCTCCGATAATATCCTGCTAAACCGAGGAAGCTTCTGACTTCATGGACAGAAGTGGGAGCTTTCCATTTCAGCACTTGCTCAATTTTGCTTGGATCAACCGCAATGCCTTCCGCTGAGATGATATGTCCCAAAAATGGCACTTGGCTGATCCAAAACTCACATTTGCTGAACTTGGCATAGAGCTTGTGGTCCCGCAATCATTGAAGAACGATTCTCAAGTGTTCGGCGTGTTCTGCTTCTGTCTTGGAGTAAACCAAGATATCATCAATGAACACCAGAACAAACTTGTCCAGCTCCGGCATGAACACCGAGTTCATGAGATACATGAAATGTGCCGGAGCATTAGTGAGACCAAAATACATGACGAGATATTCGTATAAGCCATATCTTGTCGAGAAGGTCGTCTTGGAGATATCCTCCGCCCGGATTTTTATTTGATGATACCCGGAGCGAAGGTCCATCTTTGAGAACACACTCGCACCCACAAGCTGATCAAACAGGATGTCAATGCGGGGCAGTGTGTATTTGTTCTTAATGGTGACGGTGTTGAGCGGCCGGTAATCCACACACAGCCTCAAGGTTTCATCCTTCTTCTTAACGAACAGTGCCGAGCATCCCCAAGGCGAGGAACTTGGTCTAATGAAACCTTTGCTCAACAGATCATTGAGCTGTTCTTTCAATTCAGCCAGCTCGTTCGGAGCCATTTTATATGGTCTCCATGAGATAGGAGTAGTCCCGGGTGCAAGCTCAATCTTGAACTCCATATCCCGCTCAGGTGGCATGCCCGGAAGATCATCTGAAAACACATCGGGGTATTCCCGGACTACGAGGATGTCCTCTAACTTGAGAGCTTCAGTATTATTAGTGGCTGAAACTTCCGGAATAGGGTTGTCTAATATCATTGAATGCAGACGGTGAAAAGAAGAATTCAAATGAACCGTCCGTGACAGAGTGTCCAGGACAGCGCCATGGTACCGTAACCATGACATCCCTAAGATTGCATCAATCTTCTGTCCCGTAAGAATTATCAAGGTGGTTGGATATATCTTCCCACCTAAGCACAGAGGTGCTTTTGGAATCATCATATTTGCTGAAATCTTCCCTCCCGGTGAGCAGATCATATATGAGCAGTCGGTTGGGAATACTTGCATTTGATGCTTAGCCACATAGGATGCACTTATGAAACTGTGGGTTGCACTAGAATCAAATAATATGACGATTGCTTGACCATTGAGAGTGAACGTACCCGCCAGCACGTTTTCTCCCTCTAGGGCGTCCTCATTGTCGAGGTTACGAACGCCCCCGGTTCGCTGACCAACTTTCTTGACCAGAGGTCGGCCTCGAGCACTTCCCTGATACTGGGCTTGCCCGCTGTAACACCCGGTTTCTCCGAAGAACAACCGAGTGAATATCACATGTATGCCAGGATCATTTTCTCATACATGTGATGACAAATAGTGAAGCATCATTTATTACAAGCCAGGTGTCGAATACAAATAAGTCTTACAAAGCATATGTCTCGATGGACGATAAATAGTTCATCATAAATAAATAAACTAGCAGTGGAATATTATTCTTGTGGGCTCCATTACAGGCGTTGCCCGGGGTCTCCATGAACCTAGAAACCTTCTTCGGGTCCAAAGTCTTGGTCATTATACACCACCTCATTATCTTGACCTGAGCAGCAATATAAACCAACAAAATATTCAATGTTGAGTACCAATGGTACTCAACAAGTGTGGGAAAATTATATCATGCATGGATAGAACAAGGGGGGGTTGAACTCATGGTTAAAGCACTACGCAATTAATACCTACCACCTTAGCTTATTAAGCACCTACATTACTACACAGGTGAAATGGTGCCAAACTCCCATCCCATCATCATAATCAAAAAAAAAACCATAACATCATTTCCAATGTTAAGCTCCCCGCTTAACATCCTTAACTTCCAAAACCATCACTCCTCTAATCATGAATAAGTCCAAGCCTCTCTTGACCGTGAGACGGCAGTCATGAAAGTTTTGATTCTGCAGAGTTTGTACCACTGTACCCACATGTAGTGATTTCATCCCCCGTTGCCGGGTGGACTAAAAGAACCTCCATTATGCCAGTGGCTACGAACCACATTCACACTTCCCAGGTGTGTAGCCAGGAGATCACTACGAAGCCTTTACAAAGGGATTCCCGACGAGCGTGGGCCCACTGAGGTTTCACCCCTAACAGCATACAAGAGGCTCTAACCCCGCTGCAGTGGCCCCCTCTTGAGCCTTGTGGTTCATATGGTAGTCCAGCTGACACCTACTCCCCGCACCATCCAACACACCCATACTACGCCTGGGATACACCTAATTAATTGGCCAAGCTGCCCCATCTCAGCATGTGGTTGGCCCTGTAAAGCCAGGTTACATGCTCCATGAACCGGTCCTTAGGATCCAGGCAAGTACTAAACACAAACCTGAGTCTCGTGCACCCAGCACACAACCAAAACATCCAACTTGCCTTGATCCCTACCTCTACATAACTCACAATATCTCATTCAAGAGTATGGTAAAATAAACTGATGATCTCATATCCCAAATATCCCATTCTAAGCATGGCTAAGCATATGCATAATAATAAATGACATGATAAAATAAATCCCAAGCCAAGTTACAAGGAAAACAAGGTAATGCAATTTTAGGGAAACTTCCTAGCATGGGTTTCATATTTTCGATTGACAATGCACATAATTCTATCTACACATCCTAGTATAGGATCAAAGTGGTCAATGACACTTGCCTCCTTCTTGCTGCTCTTGAAATGGGTCGTCCTGATCTTGGAAAGGAATAACTTGCTCTTGAGCAGGTTCTACATCATACCATCACACATAGCAAAAGAAAAACAACAATCCATAAGACATAGTTCACACTTCCACTTCATACAAACCACACATTCATATTTATGAGAGTCATTCACCATTATATGTGTTGTGGTTACTCTAGTTGTGTTGATTTGTGGCTTGCATGCACTTTTAATCATGTGTATATGATTCCTACTTTTGTGTTCACATTTATACTTACATATTATTTATATATATATATATATATATGAGTTTCCAATTTAAATAAATTCCTTATATTCAATTACTACACCTTTTAGCTACCAAGTATGCATGAAAGTTATTTTCCTTCTCCATATGTGTCTTCAGAATTTCTACCAACCCTAAACTGAATTCTTTGGATTTTAGAACTCCATTTATCATTTACTAGTTGCTATATTTTCAGATTTATTTCCTATGCCTAAATGTGAACTTTATTATGAAAATAACAAGACACATCATCTAAACAGAATAGGTTCTGATCTAAAATATTTACTAATATATTTTTGACCTTTTCCTCTAATGTAAACTATTTTACAATTATTTTCCCTATTTTCCAGAACTATTCTTTACTTAAAAATGTGTCCCTAAATGTGAATAATAAATTAAACAGATTCATTTCAGCCCAAAATATATTTTATCTCACTCCAAAGTTTTCTAAATACTGAGAAAGTTTTTAATTTAATTTTGACAATATGTTTGTCCCACTTTCTAAATTTTAAACACTAGCCACATATTCAATTTCCTACATTAAATATTAAACAGGGCTAAAAAGGTAAATTCACCCCACTACAGGGTCTATAATATTATTTTAACAATTTTCAGGGGTCTAGCTATACATAACAGAGGAGTTTTTCCTAATTTTTATTAAGTCCAGGGGCCAAAACTGATTTTTAAATGAATTTACATGATTTTCTGAAGTTCCAGGGGCTAGATCAGAAGTTTCCGGGGCTAGCTCTTATTTCCCGAGAACCCCAGGGGGTAGCACGTAAGATTTCCAGTCTTTATAACGCGGGGCTTACGTGGACCGTCCGATTTAAAACAAACGGCTGAGATTATAACGCCGAACAGGTACGCGGGGATTTAAAGTCTACCGTGTGATTTAAAATAGACGGCGCACAATCGGTCACGTCGCTCTGACCAGGCGGCGATCTCGCCGGAGACTTTCGGATCTTTGAGAATTCTTCCTAGAACTGTGATTTTATGGCATAGATCGGTGGAGGGGAGGTCGGGGATCTCACCTCGGGGGTTTTCTTGAGCTCGGAGGTCCTGGAAGGCGGTCGGCAACGAGGTCCGAAGTGAAACCACGGCGAGGCTCGTCGGCGCTGTGTTTGAACCGCAAGTCACCGAGTTTTCTGCACCTGCAGGGTTCCCCGGAGGCGGTGGATCAAAACTAGCGAGTTAGATCGGAATTTCCGAGCTTAGATCGGCCAGAATTCGCCGGAGAAGGCTCGGTTTCTCACCGGAGTAAAATCGGCGGATCGCGTGGGAAAAACAGAACGACGTCGGGGTTTTTATAGACGGGGAAGGGCGGCGGGGTGGTTTAGATCGAGTTTGCGTCGCCCCCGATCAAAATTCGGCTGGGATTCGCAGAAATCCGGGTCGGTTTGGATTCGGGGTGAGAGAGTCCCGGCGCGGGCGCGAGGTAGAAGAAGGGCTGGCGGGCCCCGCCTATCAGTGGGAGGAAGGGGGCGCGCGCGGCTGCGGGCTGGCACAGAGCAGAGTGGGCTGGCTAGTGGGTTTCGACCCACTGGCTGGTTTTTTTCTGTTTTTCTATTTCTTTTCTGTTTTGAGTTTAAATTGAATTCCAGTTTGAATTTAAATTGTTGCAAAACATGCAACACGTCCAAAAATTTTTAAATTCCCCTCTTAACAGGATTTTGGGTCTTAACAGGATTTTGGGGTGTTACAGCTCTACCCCCCTTAAAAGAAATCTCGCCCTGGAGATTAGTGGTTCTAAGAAAACAATTCCGGAAATTGTGCCTTGAGTTCATCTTCCCGTTCCCAGGTGGCTTCTTCTTCTGAGTGATGCTTCCATTGCACCTTGCACATCCGGATTCTTTTATTTCTGGTGAGGCGTTCCATTGTTTCCAAAATCTTGATTGGTTGCTCGGCATAAGACAAATCCTCAGCTACGTCCACGTCATTCATGGGTAACACCTCTTCAGGCGTTCTCAGACATTTCTTGAGCTGTGACACATGGAATACATCGTGCACATCCGATAGGCAAGCCGGTAATTCTAGTTGATACACCACTTCACCTTTCCGCTCCAGAACTTGAAAGGGTCCGATGTATCGAGGTGACAACTTCCCTTTCACCTTGAACCGACGAAGTCCTCTGATAGGGGACACCTTGAGATAGACATAGTCTCCCACGTTGAAAACGAGCTCTCTTCTTCGTACATCGGCATAGCTCTTTTGGCGTGTCTGTGCTATCCTCAAATTGTTGCGAATTTCCCTCACCTTCGCCTCGGCTTCTTGTAGTACTTCTGGACCAAACACTTTACTTTCCCCCGTTTGGTTCCAAAATAGGGGAGTTCTGCACTTCCTCCCGTACAAGGCTTCAAACGGTGACATCTTCATACTAGCTTGATAGATGTTGTTATAGGAAAACTCCGCATACGGTAAGTTCTTGTCCCAACTCCTATTGTTTTTGAGTGCACATGCCCTCAGCATATCTTCAAGGATCTGATTGGTTCTCTCCGTCTGCCCGTCAGTTTGGGGATGATAGGCAGAGCTGAAATTCAGATGGGTTCCCATGGTTTCATGTAACTTCTGCCAGAACCTTGAGGTGAACTGTGTCCCTCGATCCGACACAATCTTCTTTGGCACTCCATGGTAACACACGATCCTTGACATGTACAATTCTTCCAATTTGGATCTGCTGTAGCTTTCTTTCACGGGGATGAAATGAGCCACCTTGGTTAGCCTGTCGATGATGACCCATATTGAATCATATCCTGATTGGGTCCTAGGCAATCCCACTATGAAATCCATACCGATTTCTTCCCATTTCCATTCAGGCACTTTGAGAGGTTGCAATAATCCCGCGGGTCGTTGATGTTCTGCTTTCACCAACTGACATGTGTCACATAGGGCAACATGTTCTGCGACATCTCGTTTCATGCCATACCACCAATACCTGCTCTTGAGGTCCTGGTACATTTTCGTACTCCCAGGATGAATGGAATAGTCAGAATCATGAGCCTCCTTCAAAATCAATTCACGGATCTCCTTTACTTCTGGCACACAGATTCTTTTCCCGTGCCACACCATTCCTTGTTCATCCTCTCTAAAACCAGGAGCTTTATTTTCCTTGATGAGTTGTCTGATTTCTTGTATCTTCTCGTCATCCTTTTGACCATCGCGTATGTCTTGCTCTAGTGTGGAGTCCACTTCCATGGCGATGGCTTCACCACTATTTACCAGGCATAGATTGAGCCTTATAACCTCGTCCTTCAATTCTGCAGGCATGTCCTTCAAGCTCAACTTATTGACCTGCAATTTCCGACTTAAAGCATCGGCCACGACGTTTGCTTTCCCAAGATGATAGTTGATGCCCACATCAAAGTCATTGATTAGCTCTAACCATCTCCTTTGTCTGAGGTTGAGATCTGGCTGTGTGAAAATGTACTTCAAACTCTTATGATCCGTATATATCTCTGTCCTCTTCCCCATCAAATAGTGTCGCCAAATTTTCAACGCGTGTACCACTGCGGCTAGTTCTAAGTCATGTGTAGGATAGTTTTTCTCGTGCTTCCGAAGCTGCCAGGATGCATATGCCACGACATGCCCTTCTTGCATGAGAACACATCCCAACCTGTTTCCAGAGGCATCGCAGTACACCGTGAAATTCTTCTGCATATCTGGCATAACCAACACTGGGGCTCTTGTTAATCTTTTCTTTAGCTCCTGAAAACTCGTCTCGCACTGTGGCGTCCATGTGAATGTGATTCCCTTCTCCAACAGTTTGGTGAGGAGTCTCGAGATCTTAGAGAATCCCTCAATAAACCGTCGATAGTATCCAGCCAATCCCAAGAAGCTTCGAACTTCACCGACATTTTCAGAGGTCTTCCACTTCTGTATATCCTCGATTTTGGCAGGATCCACAGAGATTCCTCCTTCCGAGATTATATGTCCTATGAAGGGAACTCTCTTCAGCCAAAACTCACACTTGCTCAACTTGGCATATAGTTGGTGTTCTCTCAGCCTCTGCAACACCAACCTTAGATGTTTCTTATGTTATTCTTCATCTTTGGAGAAGACGAGAATGTCATCTATGAAAACCACCACAAATTTGTCCAGATATTCCATGAATACCTTGTTCATGAGATACATGAAGTATGCCGAGGCATTAGTTAGCCCGAAAGGCATGACAGTGTATTCATACAGTCCGTACCGAGATACGAAAGCTGTCTTGGGAATATCAGATTGCCTTATCTTGAGTTGGTGGTATCCCGACCTGAGGTCAATTTTCGAGAACACACAAGCTCCCCTCAACTGATCAAACAAGTCTTCAATGCGGGGTAATGGGTACTTGTTCTTGATGGTTACCTCATTCAAGGCACGGTAATCCACGCATAACCTTTGGGTTCCGTCCTTCTTGGGCACAAATATCACCGGAGCTCCCCATGGTGAGGAACTAGGACGAATATACCCCTTCTCCGTCAATTCTCTTAAATGATCCTTGAGTTCTTCTAGCTGCTTGGAGTCCATCCGATATGGTCTCTTGTATATCGGGGCTGTTCCAGGTACTAGCTCAATTGCGAATTCCACTTCACGATCGGGAGGCATACCTGGCAACTCCTCCGGAAAAACATCTGGATATTCCCTGATGGTCCTGATTTCCTCAACTTTCACCTCAACTTGATTTAATTTAATGTCCCTCCTAGGCTCGTGTATTGTTATGAACTTTACTCTTGTGCCACTAGGGTGAGTTAGTTCCACCATTCTGGTCGAACAATGGATGATTCCTTTATGTTTTGTCAACCAATCCATACCCAAGATAATATCTATCCCTTGTGAATCTATCACTATGAGGTTAGCAGTAAATACCACCCCATTAATGTCTAGGTTCACTTTGGGACACACTTGTCTTGTCCTTATTTCTCCACCTGGAGAGTTTACGGCTAGCATATGGTTCATTTGTGTTGTTGCTAGGTCATGCTTCTTAACAAACCCTTGAGCAATGAACGAGTGGGTAGCACCAGAATCAAACAGCAGGGTTGCAAGGTGTAAATTGGCTGGAAACTTACCAACTACCACGTCGGGTGCCTCTTGTGCTTCCTCCATAGTGACGTGGTTCACCCGTCCTCTCATTACATTTTGCTGTTGTGGCTGCGTGGGCTTCTTCTTTGGGCACTTATGGGCATAGTGCCCCACTTCACCACAGCTAAAACATTGCACCCCAACCTTAGTTGCTTGGCCTTTATTGTCTTGGGGTTGGTTTGAAGGTCCTTGCACTGCTGGTCGAGGTGGATATGCGGGGCGAGGCTGCTGTACAAACTGACGTTGTGGCTGTGCTGGTGCTGCGGGAGGCCTGTAGTTTGGGTTGTACCCTCTTGGTGCTGAGTAGGGTACCGCAGCACGGTTCGTCTGCCCTGCAGGTTGCTGCATCAGGCGTGGGCGAGTGTTGCTCCCTGAGGCTTGGTGTGACCACCCGGCCTTCCTCTTGTTCTCATTTTCCAAGGCCTTCAGCTTCCTTTCCACCACAAATGCTCTATCCACCATCTTTTGGAATCTTTCATACTCATTTGAGGACATCGCACACTGCATTTCGGCGGTAAGCCCTTCCACGAAACAATCTTGTTTCTGCTCATCAGTTTCTATGTCTCGTGGGGCATAACGGGATAGTTGAGTAAATTTAGTGAGGTATTCCCTCACCGTCATGTTTCCCTGCTGCAGTCCCAAGAACTCCTTCCGTTTGTTTTTGAGTTCACCTCTCGGGATATAATGATTGCGGAAGCTACGCTTGAACTCTTCCCAAGTGATGTTCTCAGGGTCATGATGGGCAGCCACGTAGGCGGTCCACCAATCAGCAGCAGGTCCATGCAATTGATGAGAGGCAAACAGCACCCTCTCATACCCTTGGCACTGTATGATCCTCATCTTGCTTTCAATGGTCTTTAGCCAATCATCTGCCTCCAGAGGTTCAGCAGCACTTGCAAACTTTGGAGGTTGAGTTCCTGAAACTCACTCAACCTTGGTTGGCGTGGTGCAGCTTGTGGAGGTCGATCCTGATGCAAGTTGGCCACCACTTGAGTCAAGTTCTGGATGAGCTAATTTTGATTCTCCAGCATTTGGTGGAGGGGATCAACTCCTTCACGGCGACCACCCCTGTCCTGGCCTCCAGAAAGATGAGGGTTGTCGGCCTCATCGTTGTTGTTGGCGGGGTTGGCAGCACGTCCTTTTCCTCTTCCGGCAATCTGGCATGATCAACCAAATGTTAATTTAAAGTATTACGTACTAGCTTACTACTTTCACTTTTTTGTACTTTGAAGTGTTGAAGCTTTGTTATACTTTTCTGAGGGTTCATTTCTCACACAAAAATAAATGCAATATTATTTCATGTGGGTTCCCACACCAAAGCAAAACAATCTAAAGACGAGGCTGTGGACAATTGCTCATGGCTTCCACAACTCATGTCACACACCAAGCATTAACACACCATTAACTTAACGTAACGACTCGACTATTCGACATCTTGCTAGCTAAGGGAAGGACTCTACACTACTCGTTTTCTTGAGCTGGCTCCTCGGGATCTTCCTCATCATTTCGGCTGCCTTCTGGCTCTGCTTTGGGTGGGGAAGTTGCTGGTGGAGAAGTGCGACGACGCCTGATCGCTCGGCGATCTGGGGAGTCAGGAGTCCATGTATCATTCACGGTGACACACAGTTCATTCCCATCTCCTCTTTCTCTCGCCCTCAAGCAGGCTTGCAGCAACGCCTCCGTTTCCTTCAGGGTGTCCCGAATATCCTGAAGCTCTTGCTGGCACTCCTGCAGTCGAGTGCTGAGCATAGCAGCATCCTCCAAGCACAAGTCCATGTGCTCATGGGAAGTCCCTTGCTGCACTGGCGGGTACTTGTATTCCGTGGTACCACTCTCACGCTGGAGGACATACATGTACTCAGTCCTGTCCAGGTGGCGACGATAGATGTGACTCTGGCAGGTGATGGCCTCCCAGGTGACATCCTTCTCTGCATCGACCTGTGTCGCTCTACAAGCTGGAGAGCGGTGGATCTTAAGCAGATGATTTTCGTGTATAATCCTCATTTCTAAACTTCATTCTTCCCTCTTCTCACGGATGGTCCTGGTGGAGTTATAGTGGATGATTAGCTTGCCCGTATTGCCGGCGGCTTCGAGCATACGTCGAAGACGGCGCAACAAGCCTCCTACTGCCAATCCGTAGGAAAGGTACGTCACCGGACGGCTCTCCTCTCTTACGGCAAGGGCAACTACGGGAACTCTCCCTCCTGTGGACTTGCGAGCGGTGCGAATCATGCGAACCATCTAAAACAAAAAGCATTTAAACTTAGGTTAGATAAACTTTTAAACAAAAATCCTATTTTGAATGAAAAATTGGGGTAAGATGAAGAAAGTGACTCATTAAATAACACTTTTCAACACACACCTTGTAAAAATAGTTTTTAAGAAAATAGGGCTCTTAAGTACGTCCATTTCTACCTAGGTCCACGTTCCTACGGGCAACCTTGGCTCTGATACCACTTCTGTCACACCCGGTTTCTCCGAAGAACAACCGAGTGAATATCACATGTATGCCAGGATCATTTTCTCATACATGTGATGACAAATAGTGAAGCATCATTTATTACAAGCCAGGTGTCGAATATAAATAAGTCTTACAAAGCATATGTCTCGATGGACGATAAATAGTTCATCATAAATAAATAAACTAGCAGCGGAATATGATTCTTGTGGGCTCCATTACAGGCGTTGCCCCGGGGGTCTCCATGAACCTAGAAACCTTCTTCGGGTCCAAAGTCTTGGTCATTATATACCACCTCATTATCTTGACCTGAGCAGCAATATAAACCAACAAAATATGCAAGGTTGAGTACCAATGGTACTCAGCAAGTGTGGGAAAATTATATCATGCATGGCTAGAACAAGGGGGGGGGGTTGAACTCATGGTTAAAGCACTACGCAATTAATACCTATCACCTTAGCTTATTAAGCACCTACATTACTACACGGGTGAAATGGTCCCAAACTCCCATCCCATCATCATAATAAAAAAAACCAGAACATCATTTCCAATGTTAAGCTCCCCGCTTAACATCCTTAACTTCCAAAACCATCACTCCTCTAATCATGAATAAGTCCAAGCCGCTCTTGACCGTGAACACGGCTGTCATGACAGTTTTTACTCTGCAGAGTTTGTACCACTGTACCCACATGTAGTGATTTCATCCCCCGTTGCCGGGTGGACTAAAAGAACCTCCATTATGCCAGTGGCTACGAACCACATTCACACTTCCCAGGTGTGTAGCCAGGAGATCACTACGAAGCCTTTACAAAGGGATTCCCGACGAGCATGGGCCCACTGAGGTTTCACCCCTAACAGCATACAAGAGGCTCCAACCCTGCTGCAGTGGCCCCCTCTTGAGCCTTGCGGTTCATATGGTAGTCCAGCTGACACCTACTCCCCGCACCATCCAACACACCCATACTACGCCGGGGATACATCTAATTAATTGGCCAAGCTGCCCCATCTCAGCATGTGGTTGGCACTGTAAAGCCAGGTTACATGTTCCATGAACCGGTCCTTAGGATCCAGGCAAGTACTAAACACAAACCCGAGTCTCGTGCACCCAGCACACAACCAAAACATCCAACTTGCCTTGATCCCTACCTCTACATAACTCACAATATCTCATTCAAGAGTATGGTAAAATAAACTGATGATCTCATATCCCAAATATCCCATTCTAAGCATGGCTAAGCATATGCATAATAATAAATGACATGATAAAATAAATCCCAACCCAAGCTACAAGGAAAACAAGGTAATGCAATTCTAGGGAAACTTCCTAGCATGGGTTTCATATTTTCAATTGACAATGCACATAATTCTATCTACACATCCTAGTATAGGATCAAAGTGGTCAAGGACACTTGCCTCCTTCCTGCTGCTCTTGAAATGGGTAGTCCTGATCTTGGAAAGGAATAACTTGCTCTTAGCAGGTTCTACATCATACCATCACACATAGCAAAAGAAAAACAACAATCCATAAGACATAGTTCACACTTCCACTTCATACAAACCACACATTCATATTTATGAGTCATTCACCATTATATGTGTTGTGGTTACTCTAGTTGTGTTGATTTGTGGCTTGCATGCACTTTTAATCATGTGTATATGATTCCTACTTTTGTGTTCACATTTATACTTACATACTATATATATATAAATATATATATATATATATATATATATGAGTTTCCAATTTAAATAAATTCCTTATATTCAATTACTACACCTTTTAGCTACCAAGTATGCATGAAAGTTATTTTCCTTCTCCATATGTGTCTTCAGAATTTCTACCAACCCTAAACTGAATTCTTTGGATTTTAGAACTCCATTTATCATTTACTAGTTTCTATATTTTCAGATTTATTTCCTATGCCTAAATGTGAAATTTATTATGAAAATAACAAGACACGTCATCTAAACAGAATAGGTTATGATCTAAAATATTTACTAATATATTTTTGACCTTTTCCTCTGATGTAAACTATTTTACAATTATTTTCCCTATTTTCCAGAACTATTCTTTACTTAAAAATGTGTCCCTAAATGTGAATAATAAATTAAACAGATTCATTTCAGCCCAAAATATATTTTATCTCACTCCAAAGTTTTCTAAATACTGAGAAAGTTTTTAATTTAATTTTGACAATATGTTTGTCCCACTTTCTAAATTTTAAACACTAGCCACATATTCAATTTCCTACATTAAATATTAGACAGGGCTAAAAAGGTAAGTTCACCCGACTACAGGGTCTATAATATTATTTTAACAATTTTCAGGGGTCTAGCTATACATAACAGAGGAGTTTTTCCTAATTTTTATTAAGTCCAGGGGCCAAAACTGATTTTTAAATGAATTTACATGATTTTCTGAAGTTCCAGGGGCTAGATCAGAAGTTTCCGGGGCTAGCTCTTATTTCCCGAGAACCCCAGGGGGTAGCACGTAAGATTTCCAGTCTTTATAACGCGGGGCTGACGTGGACCGTCCGATTTAAAACAAACGGCTGAGATTATAACGCCGAACCGGTACGCGGGGATTTAAAGTCTACCGTGCGATTTAAAATAGACGGCGCACAAGCGGCCACGTCGCTCTGATCGAGCGCGGGCGGCGCTGCTCGGCGGCGCATGGCGGCGGGAGGCGGCGATCTCGCCGGAGACTTTCGGATCTTCGAGAATTCTTCCTAGAACTGTGATTTTATGGCATAGATCGGTGGAGGGGAGGTCGGGGATCTCACCTCGGGGGTTTTCTTGAGCTCGGAGGTCCTGGAAGGCGGTCGGCGACGACGTCCGAAGTGAAACCACGGCGAGGCTCGTCGGCGCTGTGTTTGAACCGCAAGTCACCGAGTTTTCTGCACCTGCAGGGTTCCCCGGAGGCGGTGGATCAAGACCAGCGAGTTAGATCGGAATTTCCGAGCTTAGATCGGCCAGAATTCGCCGGAGAAGGCTCGGTTTCTCACCGGAGTAAAATCGGCGGATCGCGTGGGAAAAACAGAATGAGGCCGGGGTTTTTATAGACGGGGAAGGGCGGCGGGGTGGTTTAGATCGAGTTTGCGTCGCCCCCGATCGAAATTCGGCTGGGATTCGCAGAAATCCGGGTCGGTTTGGATTCGGGGTGAGAGAGTCCCGGCGCGGGCGCGAGGTAGAAAAAGGGCTGGCGGGCCCCGCCTGTCAGTGGAAGGAAGGGGGCGCGCGCGGCTGCGGGCTGGCGCGGAGCAGAGTGGGCCGGCTAGTGGGTTTCGGCCCACTGGCCGTTTTTTTTCTGTTTTCCTTTTTCTTTTTCTATTTCTTTTCTGTTTTGAGTTTAAATTGAATTCCAGTTTGAATTTAAATTGTTGCAAAACATGCAACACGTCCAAAAAATTTTAAATTCCCCTCTTAACAGGATTTTGGGTCTTAACAGGATTTTGGGGTGTTACACCCGCTGCTCTGCTGCCCCTGGGGACAGTCCTTCGAGAAGTGGCCCGTCTGGCCACACGTAAAGCAAGTGTAGCGAGGCGGTCCCCCGCTGATCGGCGGATGGAAACCCAGGGCGCGTTGTGGCGGTGGAAACGCCCGGGGTACCATCTGCTGCTGCTGTTGCGGTCGCGGTGGTGGTATCGGCGGTCGGAACGGGGGTGGCTGGAAAGAACGACCCCTGAACTGCTGAGGTTGCGCAGGTGGATGCCACTGCTGACCGGATGGTGTCCGATACACCATGCGGTATTTCTGAGGAGCTCCACCCCCACTGGTGGGTGGAGTGCTGCTTTCGCTGCTCAGCCGCCAACTCCCGCTGAGCATCTTCTTGCATGATCGCGGCGTTGACTAGATCATTGAACGTGCCGCGATTGCATTGGACGAGATGCGTCTTCCACTCGGGATGTAATCCCCGATAGAAGTGCTCTCGCTTCTTCTCCTCGGTGGAGACATAATCCGACGCATACTGCACCAGATGGTTGAAGGCATGGGAGTAGTCGTGGGCACTCCTCCCGCCCAGCTTTAGCTCCAAGAACTCTTGGAACTTCCGCTTCATTATCCCGGGAGGTATATGGTAGGCGCGGAACACCTCCCAGAATTCTTCCCACTCCACGGCGTGGCCAGCCGGCCGTGAGGCAACATAGTTCGCCCACCATGCACCAGCGGCACCGTGAAGCTGCTGCGCCGCGAAGAGAGTCTTTTGCCGCTCTGTGCATTGGAGCAGCCCGAATTTAGACTCGATCATCCGCAGCCAGTTGTCGGCCTCTAGGGGTTCTGCCGCTTCGGTGAACACCAGAGGGTGCGTACTCATGAAGTCTGAGTACGTCACAACGTGGGGCTCACGAGGCCCCCTCTCTTGACCCTCCCCCACCTGGGACGTATTTTGCACGATCGTGCGGAGCAGATTGGTCTGCTCCTCATGATTACCCACCAGGGCCGCGATCACATCCGCTAGTGTAAGCGGAGGTAGCGGTAGTGGTTGTTGCTGCGGGGTGCTGTCGTAGGCAGGTGGCTGGGAGTCATCACTCCCCTGCTGGCTAGAGCCACCGACCTCATGTGTGGCCCGAGTGCGAACCATCTGCAACCATACGACAATAAAAATCAGTCCCGCAACATATTTCATGCAGTCCAATAAAATAGGCGTAAAACATAATGACAGAAAAACACGCGATACATCTTGTATATAGATAATGTAATAACTTTGCACAAGCTACACCATTACCAGACCAAATACAAACTAGTTAAATCCAAATTGACGGACTTCCTCTTTGGAAGTTCATCTCAACTAGGTTTGGTCACTACGAGACGTTAATATCGCTTTGTCATCACGTATACTACCCTTTTTTCTTCAATACGACACAAACATGGTCTCTAGCAAAAGAAACTTGAGTAGGACATATACTCAAATCTTTCACTAGTTGAAGATAACCATTCATGAGTATGTTATACCCCATTGGAAGTACTTAAACCCCCTAGGGTGCAACAATTTCTCAAATAAGTTCAGCTGTCATCCCTCTGCCAGAATGACCAGCCTCTACATATTCCAGATTTTCATCTGGTGCTGGGCATTTCATGACTCAAGCTGAATACCAAAGTTAAAGTTAACTTCAGTATATTTCCAAAGAGTATTTATTTGCCCTCATATCAGTTCTGGTTAAAAAGTTATGATAATTCAAAGTCAACAGAATTTCTGGAAGAATTTCAACAGCATCTCCTTTGGAAGTTGCTGTTTTCAACTCCAATTTCCACTAAATTCCGTGCTGCAATTGCAGAAACTTTAAATTAAAAAGATGTAGCACATCTCCTACCCTTTCAAAAAAGGTGTCATATGAAAATTTTAGATTTTTCTACTGAAAGTTATGCTTGAAAAACAGAACAGTCCAGAGAGTATTTTGAATCTGTCCTGGTTCTGGACAGTTTACAATCATCTGGAATTTCAGCCAGTTTAAGTTGTGATTAAGCTCTGGAAGTCTACAACAAAGTTGTAGAGTACTTAAACACCTTTCTAGAACTATATCCCACACCTAAATTGGCTAAATAATCTGTGAGTTATGCTCTGTCAAAGTTCAGCAAACTTTCTGTCCAGAACAGAGCACTCTGTTTTTCAATCCCTTTGAACTACACTGATCAACTATTGAATTTTTCTACCCAACCAGGGTCCTAAATGTTGAAACTTGGTTATTTTAGTTCCTTGTTAACATTATATTTCATGCAAATTCCTATTATATGTCAGTACTACGTTCCTCATAAAAAGAAAATCCTAACCGGATTATACCGGCATATACGTCTCAATTGTGGCACTAAACGGTCTCTCGCACACGTGTACTACACGGGATACATACGTGGTTAGTACCTGCAGAAGAACACCCAATAATGATGCACTCAAAGGTTATTTTCACTTCAGGCAGGACCATGTTTGAAAGTAAAAACAAACGCTCGTATCATTGCCATACGGCCGTCCTTGAGTTAAGCCATGTCTCAAGGTACGTGATCATGTTTTCACACCACACGACGGGGAACCCGAGTAGAGCGCGAACGGGTCGTCATGGTTGGGAATTTTAGCAACCCAACAGATACCACCTACTGCCATGCAGGGCACGCCGATGGCAAGCGCTGCGTATGTCCTCTTGGACTATTTCCAGACGAACACACTATCGCGTTACTGACCACACGATGGGGTTTCCACTTACTTACCTAATGCACGCTAGGGATCAGCGTTTCATATGAACTCAGGAACATGAAGAGTCCAAGAGTTTCATATTGATGTCTCACACCAAGCTGTGAGACCTATCCCTGAACCACGTTCATCGTCAGGGGAGCTAACCGAAATTGAACCGCTTTCGGTGGCGTTCCTTACCATTCTTAACAACGCGTAGGTGTGTCGTTACATAATTAAAATTCAGAATCATAACACATGTGTTAGTCTTGCCACTTTAAGTAACTATGCTAATATAGTCCTTACTAGGGCAAACTAGCGAATCCTCAACGTAAACATAAGTTTTCCCGTAATACAGTCCTTAGTTTGTGTGCTATCCCCAATGCGGCTCTGATACCAGCCTGTGGCGGACCGGAATCCGCTCATCCAGGATCTCAGAGGATGGTGTCGCACGATGCGACACCCGATAACACACATCATAAGAACGATATTGTATTACATAGAAAACCAACTGAATATGTACAAACCAGTACAAGACTTCAGTTACAAACTAGTATTTGGATTACAAAAGCGGAAGCTATGTTTATACAACTCACGCACATCTACCTAGCAAAATTTGGTTGCCCAGTCCTAGGGGCAACCCACACTAGCTGCACTCCTCATCTCAGTGTGGCGTGTACGGCTCCCACTCAGCCGTGGTCCCCGACGGAGGGTAGCCCTCGCCGGTGGACTCGTAACCCGAGTCCGTGGGGTAGTCATCACCTGAAAAACACTTATAGCAGCAACCGTGAGCACGATGGCTCAACAAGACTTAACCGACTCACCTAGGCATAAAACTCTACATACAGTTTACAACGAACATGGGATGGTAAATTTCAGCAAACGGACACGCCTACAAGTTCATCCTTAGTTTATCTTTTAGCCACATGTGTCAGTTCATGAATATGAAATTTAGTAAGCAATATTTGGTGGCACACATGTAGCAATACAATTATCCATATCAGCAGAATTGAATCATAACATTCCATAATTTATCTACGTCACGGCGCAGTGAACAAGTGGTACTCATAACCATGAGGGACAGCGAATCGACTCGATATACACCTGAAGGGATACCCGAAGAGCACATCACGTACGCCCACACTCAGAGCTGCACACAGCACGCTCCACTGATGTCGTATGGGACAACCTGTCACCCAACAGCCCAAACGTCAAACCGGTCGCACCGAAACGGACAGGAGATTCCCTACACAGAGCATCTCTCTATGCCTGTTAGAAGATTTCCACCTTGCTGCCCTCAACCTACACATATAAATCGGTGTGCTATGCCTCGACGCCCGGAGGTTTAGGTTACATCGGTTTATCGGGGCCCATATATCCGATATGCCTTCGGTACGTTCAATACTTGTTCAGCAGGGCCGCACACGGATCGTTCCTCAATCGACACGGACAGGGCTGCGCCCACAAGACTTCCTCTTGCTGTACCCTAGCCCCTGCCTAGTCTCATTTTCTTACTAAAGTGATCTCACATCACTCGAACCAAGCCCGTGTGTCCCAACCCCTATATTCGCGAGTAGATTCCAACTACTCGACTTGTACCGAAGTTCTATGAACATTAAGCATAGCCTGGCTATTCGAGGACTTAGATACTACCCTCACTCTTGTGGGAAAATTCTGCTTATGCACTTGGGTTTCATCCGTCCTACACCTAATGCACATACATACCTCATACTAAGTATACATAAAGCAAAACTTTGTAAAATTTGGTTAATGCAAACTGGGGCTTGCCTTGTTGCTGCTGGTCAGTGATTAGGGCTTCGTCCGGAAGAAGAAAGTCCAGCACTTCCGGAGCTTCCTCGCCTTCAGCGACTACACGTAAGCAATATGTTATATGTCAATTTACATGCAATGTGTTAAATTGAATATGTAAAGACCATAACTCTAATTAACCCTACCCTTTGGCTATGATATTTTTATGGTGGCTTGGTAGGGTCCTAACAAGAGTCTTGAACAAGTTTCATTTGAAACAAAGTTCATTTTATCTTTGTACAAATAAAAGCCTATTTGAACATTAGTAGAGCCTCTAAGGATTTCCAGGGATTTTCATGGCTCAAATCGTTACTTTCTGGAAACTAGAGTTTGAGATAGTTCTAATGGAATTGGTTTCATGTCATTTGAAGCATTCTAGATGAACTTATGCCCTACACAAGATTTGAGAAAATCTGAAAAATATTTCTGTACATTTTTCTATTTTCTCAGGGCAGTTCACTTTATCACACCATTAGGGGGACTAAATAAACTTGGATGAATCTGAAATTTTTACTGTGTCTCAAGAATTTTCAAATGAACCTCCCTGCCAAATTTCAGAATTTTTCATAAAGTAATTCTCCAGATAAACTTTTCAACAGTTTAAATTTTAGGGAATTAATTCTGGAAAACTAATAAGTTTCATGAGCTGAAATTTGTTTTCCTGGAAATTACTCAAAAAGATGAATCCAACAAAATTTGGTTCCCTGAATTTGGAGCTTCCTAGCAAAAGTTCTAGTTGAAGTTTGAACCAAATTTTGAAAATCAAATAAAAGTTTAAATCGGCTTGTGGAGTCCCCGGGCTACATGTCAGCACCACAGCCAAACCACACGGGGTCCGCAGAGTCTCCCGCATAGTCACACAAAATCCCGGCGCCACAATAGATCCAGCGCTGTTTAAACAGAGGCCGACACGTGGGGCCCACAGAGCTTCGTCTACCTCGCACTCCCGCGGTTCACCGCCGCCACCTTCGCCGGAGAGCTCACCGCCGGGCGTTCTGCTGCCCGATCTTCGATGAAACTCGCCGCCTGTGCACATTTCTGCCTGAGTAACACGTTGGTGCACGCAACGGAGCTCGGCGATGGCCGGAACAGTGCTCGCGACGGTGACAGCGGCCGGAAGCTCATCGGCGACGTCGAACTCAGTGTTCTCTACACATTTTTCGACGTGGTTTGCTCGGAGAGCTCCTATGACACTTGCTGATCAAGGATCTGAGCGCTGATCCTCGTGAAAACGGCCGCAACTAAGACCTCACCGGCGAGGTGCCCTGTTTTCAGCTGCCGGGCCGAAATTGTGGCAGAACTAGGGTCCTAGTGCATGGAACTGGTTGCTACTTGATCGAGAAGGTGCGCTAGGGGTTCTAGAGTGTGTGTGAGCTATAGCTTAACCAGCGGTTGCCTCTGTGCAATGAATTTCGCCGTCGACTGGACTCTAACCCTAACACGCTCCGAGGAAGAAAACTAGAAATTCTTGCTCTACACCGCATGAAATGGAGCACGGTTTCCTCCTACAGCTTCAGCACAAGTAAGCGCACCTTTTATTCTCTGTTGACGGTGCGTGAAACGGCCGGGATCGGCCAGTCACCAGTGATCAGAGGAAGCGGCGACGAGTTCTTGCGTGGAAACTGGAGAATAGGTCGGAACGTGCTCATTTTCGCTCGGGAACAGAAAGAAGGGTGGAGCAGCTCGGTGTGCTGGCCTTTGAGCCAAAGGTTTTTACCTTGAGGTGGAAGTCCTGAGCCAGCTGGCAGCCTCTGTGAGCCGGCGTCGGTCGCCCGCGCTACGTCGCCTGGTTTGAGTCGGTTTCACTCTGAGTCCAGTCACTGATCAGTGGGTCCCTCTCCCCTCTAATTCCTTTTCAGTTTTTTCATTTTTGTTTTCACTGAAAAGATCTCAGCTACTCACAAATGAATGATAGACTTAGCCACCAAGTCATGGTTTGAATTTGATTTACTCAATTTGAGATTAGTTTGGCTAAATTTTCTGCCCATTTGAATTTGAAATTCAAATTCGGTTTGAAATAATGCAAATTTAGCTCCCGACAAGATGAATTCCAATGAGGATGAAATTTGGTGGACTAACTCAGAAAAATGTGCTGAGTTTGAATATGAAGTCAACTTTTGAATTCAAGTGATGAAAGTGGCCGCAATTTGAATTTGCATTCAAATTGGCCCTTTTTACAAATGTCTCCAAAAGTGCCTCAAAAAGTATTGGATTTGCATGAAATTTGGCCTGAGCCTTCCCAAGACTATTTACGGTCTAGGGGTGAGCTCAACCTTTAATGTTTATGTGTAGGAATCCTACTTTTTGAAGTTAGGGCTTTCCCCTCTAATTACCCTTTTGATGGTGTTTACTTGCTCTTCACAGGTGTTCATGAGATATCCACCACATGGGCTGTGGTGTTATGAGGTGATGAACATTTTTTTGCAAGTCACTTTCTTGGGCTTTTACATCCCTCCCCCCTTAAAAGAATCTCATCCCGAGATTACAAAAGAAGAGACAGCGATGTAATAGGAACTCACCCGTGATGAGACGCCATAAACTCCGGGTAGTTTGAGCGAAGGAATTTCTTGCTCTCCCACGTCGCTTCTTCAGCGGTGTGGTTGCTCCACAGTATATTGTAGAACCACAACGTTCGGCTACGTGTGGTTTGAGCCTTCTCATCAATAATTGGCACCGGATATTCAGCATACGTCAAATCCGGTTGCAGCTCTCCTATGTCTTCGGTGGGAACAGCAGACGTATACTTCAGACATTTCCGTAGTTATGAAACATGGAAAACGTCATGAACACCAGCGAGAGATGCCGGTAGCTCCAGTCTATACGCCCCTGGTCCACACTTCTCGGTGATAGCATAGGTCCAATAAATCTGGGGGCGAGCTTCCCCTTTACGCCGAATCGGTGCACGCCTTTCATCGGAGATACACGTGTTCCCCGACATCGAAGTGCAGCGGCCTACACCTCTTATCAGCGTAGCTTTTCTGCCGGGATTGAGCGGCCTTCAAGTTGGCTTGAATCATCCGAACGCGCTCTTCGGCGTCGTTCACCACATCAACCCCAAACGTGACCCTTTCACCGGACTCGCACCAGTTCAATGGGGTGCGGCATTTGCGACCGTAGAGAGCCTCATATGGTGCCATATTGATACTTGCCTGATAACCGTTGTTGTACGAGAATTCCACCAAAGGTAGATGATCATCCCAGTTTCTACTGTGGTCGATGGCACACGCTCTCAACATGTCTTCTAGTACTTGGTTCACCCTCTCTGTTTGCCCATCTGTCTGAGGGTGATAGGCTGAGTTTCTAATCAGCTTAGTACCCAATGAAACGTGCAACTGCTCTCGGAAACGAGATACAAATAGTGCCCCTCGATCTGAGACGATGGTCTTGGGTACCCCATGTAAGCATAGAATCCTTGCAATATACAACTCCGCATATTTGCTGGCATTGTAACGTGTATGCACGGGAATGAAGTGACCCGACTTGGTTAGTCGATCAACAATTACCCAAATGGAATCGTGCTTGTTGGAAGTCAGGGGTAATCCCACAATGAAATCCATGCTCACATCTTCCCACTTCCATGCTGGAATTTTCAGGGGTTGTAACAGGATTTCCTCATGTGATCCGCTTTCACTCGTCTACACGTATCACACTCGGATACGTATTTAGCCACTTCCCACTTCATCCGTGTCCATCAAAATTTTCTTTTCAAATCTTGGTACATCTTGTTGCTGACCGGATAAATGGGGAATTTAGACATGTGATTTGCGACTCAGCGCGTCGGCAACCACATTCGCCTTGCCGGGGTGGTAATGAATCTCAATCTCATAATCTTTGATTAGTTCCAACCACCTCCTTTGCCTCATATTCAGCTCCTTCTGGGTGAAAATATACTTCGAGCTCTTGTGGTCGGTGTAGAGATGCACCAAATTCCCCAGGAGATAGTGCCTCCACATTTTCAGTGCCAAAACCACAGCAGCGAGCTCAAGATCATGAGTCGGATAGTGCTGCTCATGGTTTCAAAGCTGGCGTGAGCCATACGCGACCACACATCCTTGCTGCATCAACACGCAGCCGAGCCCGATGCCAGACGCATCACAATACACGTCGAAGGGCTTGGTTGTGTCCGGTTGAGCTAAGACCGGGGTTGTTGTGAGATGCTTCACCAATGCTTGGAACGCCCCTTCACATGCCGTGTTCCAAATATATTTTGTTCCCTTCTTCAATAATTCTGTCATCGACTTAGCAACCTTGGGTATGAGATGAACTTGAGAAAGATTATTGGCTGGTTGAGGCTTGATAAATGGTGAATTATGATGGAGGATGTTGATGAATTACTTGGTTATGATGGGATTTAACTCACCTAAAAATAGTAGTTGTTTTTACCATGTATGTGAAACAAAATTTGCTTGCTGCAATGAACCATTTTATTCCCTGCCTTGTTGTAAGCTGCATGTCATACTTTTCCATCACTTGCTGAGTACGACATATACTCACCCTTCCATTCCCACATATACATCAGCTACAAGAGAAGAATACTTCGAGAAACAGGTGGAGTACTAGGCATGCGCACTGCCGTCAACATGCCCGTGGAGTTGAAGTTGGAGCCTGCTATCTTAGTCATATTCCGCTGTCGTTTAGAGTCTTCCGCTGCAAGAATAAGTTAGATGTTCATGAGTGAGACATTGATTCATTGTAATAAAGTACTTCAACATTATTTATATGTGGTTATATTCTCAATTCAGTTTGTGGAATACATGTGTATGAGTGATGAACATCCTGGGCACACATATGCATTCACTTGGTTCATTTTCGGAACTGGGTTTCACACATAATCAACCAAATACCAATTTAATCATAACGTATTAACTTTCATATATAGCTTGCATGGATTTAAGTTTGGATAACAGAAGTTTAAATGATTCAGGAAATTTCACACAAAGTTTCAATCGACTAATCATCACAATGTTTCATACGAAAGAAAATGCAAACATAAAGACGAGGTTGTGGACAAGTTCCCATGGCTTCCACAACTCATGTTACACACCAATGCCTAATTAGAAGATCATCACAAATGAGTTTATGACATGACTACTCGATGGAATGCTAAATTAAGGGAAATAATATCTAAACGACTCGCATCACTGGTGCTGGCTCCTCGGGATCTTCATCTTCATGGTTGCTGCCCCCTGACTCAGCTCTGGGTGGGGAAGCGGGTGGTGGAGAAGTACGACGACGCTTGTTCGCCCTGCGGTCTGGAGATTCAGGCGTCCAGAAGTCATTCTCTGACACACAGAGCTTGTTCTGATCTTCTCCTTCCCTCGCCCACAAGCAGGCACATAGTGTATCCTGAGTTCTCTTCAGGGTGTCACGTACATCCTGAAGCTCATGCAGGCACTCCTATAGTCTAGTGCTGAGCATAGCTGCATCCTCCAAGCAAATATCCATATGCTCGTGGGTACTTCCCTCCTGGACTGGTGGATATTTGTATTCAGCCGTGCCACTCTCACACTGAAGAATGTACATGTACTCGGTCCTGTCCAGGTGACCACGGTTGATGTAGCTCTGACAAGTGATAGCCTCCTAGGTGGCATCTTTCTCAGCATCTGCCTGAGTCGCTCTCCAAGCTGGTGAGTGGTGGATCTTGATCAACCTGTTGTTGTGGTAGATCCTAGCCTCCAAGCTCCATTCCTCGCGCTCTGCGCGAACGATCTTAGTAGTGTTGTAGTGCACTACCAGCTTGCCGGTGTAGCCAGCGGTGTGGAGGATACGTAGAAGACGCCGTAGCAAACTCCCTACAGCTACCCCGTGAGAGTGGTACGTCACAGGGCGATCCACTTCCCTCAAGGCGGGTGCTGCTACAGGAACTCATCCTCCGGTGGTCTTGCGAGCGGTGCCGATCATGCGAACCATCTAAAACATAAAACATTTAAAAATCTAGTGAGATAATAAGCAAATAAAAACTCTATTTTGAACAATAGTTAAGATGGGATGAATAAATAAGAGGACAATCTTTAATAACACATTTACCCCACACACATTTATAAAATTGTTTTTAATAACATAATGTCCTTAAATACGTCCGTTTCTACCTAGTTTCACGTTCCTATGGGCAACCTTGGCTCTAATGCCACTTCTGTCACACCTGGTTTTTCCAAAGACAAACCGAATGAATAAACACATGTATGCCAGGATCTGTTACTCATACATGTGGCGACAAATAGTGAAACATCATAAATTACAAACCAAGTTCATCGTAATAATTAAATTCTTACAATAACGTCCCAAGGACTATAAAGTGTTCAGAGTACAGCAAATAACAATGCAGCGGAAATAATGTCTTGTGGGCTTCATAGCAGGCGTTGTCTGGGGACTCCGTAAACCTAGAATCCATCTTCAGGACCAAAATCGTCGCTGTAGTACTACACGTCATTACCTTGGCCTGAGCAGCAAGTAAAACCAACGAAAAGTAAGCTTGAGCACCATTGGTACTCAGTGCGGGAAAGTTATGATATGCAGGATAGAACAGGGAAAGGCTTAACTCATGGTTATTGCACTACGCATTAATTTCTACACCTTAGCTTATTAAGAACCTATATTACTACATAAGTGAAGTGATCCCAATCCCATAACCTCATTGCCATTGTTAAGCTCCCGCCATAACATCCTCAATTTCTAAATTCATCATCCTCTAATCATGAAGCAGTCCAAGCCGCTGTTGACCGTGAGCACGGGTGTCATGACAGTAGAAATCTGCAGAGTGTGTACCTCTTTACCCACAAGTAGTGATTTCATCCCCCCGTTGCCGGGTGGACTAGAGAACCTCCATTATGCCTGTGGCCGTGAACCACGTTCACAATTCTCAGGTATGTAGCCAGGAGATCACTACGAGACCTTTACAAAGGCATTCCCGATGAGTATGAGCACACTGAGGTTTCACCCCTAACAGCATCCAGGAGGCACCAACCTCCGCTGCAGTGGCCCCCTCTTGAGCCTTGCGGTTCCTATGGTAGTCCAGCTGACACCTATTCCCCACACCATCCAAGCACCCACACTACATCGGAAATGCACCTAATTAATTGGCGAAGCTGTCCCATCTCAGCATGTGATGGAACGATAAAGCCAGGTTAAATGCTCCATGAACCGGTCCTTAGAACCTAGGCAAGCACTAAACACGAACCCAAATCTCCTGCACGCAGCACCAACCAAAACATCCAGCTTGCCTAGATTCCTATCTCTACCATGATTCATCATATATCATCAATAAGAAATAATCAAGGTTTGCAGTTCATATCCCATCCCAGTTCTAAGCATGGCTAAGCATAAAGAATATCCGTAATAAATATACTAAGTAATTCCTAACCCAGGTTACAAGGAAATAAGATATGAAAAGCTAGGGAAACTTTCTAACATGGGTTTCATAATTCATATGACAATGCAAATAATTCTAACTAACTTTCCTAGTTTAGGTTCAAAATTGTCAAGGACACTTGCCTTCTTCCTGCTGCTCGGAAATCGGGAAGTCCTGCTCCTGGAAGTTGAGAACCGGCTCAGGGGCTGGTTCTACTCGTGCAAACATACACAAAAAAACAGCACTCCATAAGAAATCATCCACATATACACTCATGCAAGTCTAACATACATACATACATACAACATTGTTTCACTTTATGCTTTTAGCCTAAAATCACTAATGTCTACATATATGTGTTCATTTTGAGTTTCTTATAATGAAATTTACATTTTTCACTTCATACAATGTTCATACCAAATTTTGGGGTGTATGTGTGCATATAAATTACATTTAAACCTTGATTTTAGCTAATTTTGGCACTAGATGAGTTGTTTCTATGCATACATACACTTTTTAAACATATATAGTTTCTAAATTTGATATTCAGACTTTAAATGCACAAATAAAATGAATTTTCAACTTAAACTAATTTCTATATTACATACCACACTTCTTAGCTACAAAACTTGCATAAAGTGTATTTTACAACCCTAAATAGAATTTCACACTTTCTAATCAACTTTCAAACTGAAACTTTATGTTCAAAAACCTTATATGAACATTTCTGTCGGTACTCTGTAGACTGGGTACTCCCGCGTAGTGGGTAAAAGACAGCCTGGGCCCCGCCTTCCTGCTGAGGCAGGCCGTAACATAAGCCACGTGCCCTGGGCCCCATGGACAGTCCTGGGGCTACCACGTGCGCTTGGGCTCCGGAGCTGACACGTGCCTTGGGCTCTGGTCCGAGCCTCCCCGCTGGGGTGAGGTCCGGAGCTGCCATGTGTCTCCTGGCTCCGAGCCACCTACCCGAAGAGGACAGCACCGGGACTGGCACGTGCACTGGGCTCCGGCCTAAGCCTCCCTGCTGAGGTGAGGTCTGGAGCTGCCACGTGTCCCCAGAAGCTCCGAGCTGCCTCCCCACTGAGGACAACTCCGGTGCAGACACGTGCCCTGGGCTCCGGCCCGAGCCTCCCTACTGAGGTGAGGTCCGGAGTTGCAACGTGTCTCCCGGCACCAAGCCCATCAATAAGGGCTCCAGAGCCGCCACGTACCCTACAATCCGTCATGGGCCATGGGTCGACGAAGTCAAGAAGGAAGTGCGCTATCGGGCTTCGCATTAAAGGCTCGCGCCTTCCCCAAAAGCATGGCGCACAGCGCACGCCTCCGTCCCTCACCTGATCACCATTACGGTGACAGGACAGAGCGGCGAGGCGTGACAGCGGAACAGTGTCGCCCAACGGCATAGAGCTACTCGGCAGAGCAAGAAGACGTGGCGACAAGACAGGGACTTCATCATCACCGGCTACCCGGTCAGAGGCGCCCGACGTGTCAGGCGGCACACCTTAACTCCTCCGACAGCGACGTTGCATATAGTTGTAAATGCCCTAGCTCATGTATAGGGTACGTACAGCTGCGAGGCCACCTGTCGGGCCCCCGGCCACATTGTAGCTGCTCGGATCTTGGGCTAAAAAGGATCGGGGTAGCCTCCGGGAAAAGGGTTTGCAACCCAGCAACCTCACACACTCATACGCGCAAGCAATACAACAATCACACCGTGGACGTAGGGTATTACGCTCCGGCGGCCCGAACCACGTAAATTCTCGTGTTCATCCTCGCCATCGTGCTATGACGCTCAAAACCACTAAGTCCTTCCAAAAAAAAGAACCTCTGCGGGCTGCTCCAGAGCAGACCGGGGAAGTGTCGCAGGAAACACTTCGACGTTTGGAACGCCAGGTAGGGGCTTCTGGTTTTTGAAGTTGTTCATGAAGCTCACAATGGTGAACATCCAGTCTCTTGGAGGCTCTCCCTGCCCCCCTGAAAGTGCATCTAGGCATTCCTTTATGGGTTTTGGAGGATTGATGACAAACAAATTGAGATTCTAATGAATTCGTTGCGATGAATATAGGTCTAAAGGACTAGAACTTATGGTGCACTCAAAAAGGTGAAAAATGAGGAGCGAGAAAAGAAAAAGCCCAAATGATTAAGGAAGCACAAAGTAAATATCAATGTATAGGATTTGTATGAGATACACATTCCAAGAGCTTATATCCTTGCATAAAGGGTAAGGGCTAAAATCAATTAAAAAGCAATACACTGAAGCATCAGACTAGTCCGTTCACCAGCGTACTAGTCCAATTGACTTACTGTTCTCACAAGGACAAGTCCGGAACAGAACCGGACCAGTCCGTTCAACTCATTTACTGCACTCGGACAAGTCCGGACACATGCCGGACAAGTTCGTTCAACCGTCTGATATTCACTCAACACATATACCCTGCACCGGACAAGTCCGTCCTATTGCGGACTAGTCCGATTGAGTCTCTATACTCATCACGGCCTAGTCCGGATTACCCTCTATTCCAATACGGACAAGTCTGGTACACCTTACACAAATTAGGGTTTCAGGTGTGCTGCACAATTCACGCAAATTTTACACAGCACACCGAACTAGTTGGTTCCCAGAGCGGACTAGTCTGGCAGTCAAGATCCCTAACGGTAGTTTGTTTTGGAAACACTTTAAATAGGTGAGAAACGTGCACAACTGAAAACCCTAAGAACCCTAGCGCCGCCACTCGTCCCAAGAGCACAGAAACAACTCTCCCTGCACATCCAAAGCCCTTAAAAGCTAAATCTTTTGGGAATCAAGATTTGGGATAGAGAAATCATCTTTTACGCATTGCCAAGCTCTTGGGGTTTGATCTCTCATACACTCTTACGTTTGTTGTAAATCTTTCGAGTGTGTTTGATCGTGTTTCTCTCTATAATTTTGTGGGAGTCCTCAACGTGTGAGGTTGCCCCACTGACTTGGTGATTTTCTCCATGATAGTGGAACTCAAGTTGGTCTTCATGGTAACTTGGAGAGCTAAAGGGTTGATTGAGACCCGGCTCTGTGTGAGCTTCTCAATGAGGACGTAGATCTCTTTGGTGAGATCGGACCTCGTGAAAATCCTTGTCTCTTGTATTCTTTTTATTTACTTTTACAATCATTTAGGTCATAGGGTTGATTAATCTTGCAACGAATATTAATCTTGTATTCCTCGTTCAAATTAATCATCCTAATACCTGCACAAGTTGTTAGGTTAATTTACTTATTTCCGATGCTATAACATTTGAGGAGAATACATTAAACAATCTATCTTTCGTCGGTATACCTAGCACACCGGACTAGTCCGTACCTATACCGGACTAGTCCGGTCCCTCCTGTATTTGACGAATTTGCTAAGTGTTGCAGGAAAATTTTTCAACGCCTATTCACCCCCCCCCTCTAGGTCACATTCAATTGGTATCAGAGCTAGGCTCTCCCTTTACGAGACTCACCGCTCGGAGAGATAAATGGCCACCAGCAAAAACAATGAGATCCCGGAAGCACCCATCATTGGAGATGAGCAAGAATCCAAGGCGTTCGATGTGCTCAAGGAGCACGAACACGATGATGAAGAAGTGTGTGAACTCAAGGCGCTTCTAAGGAGGTAGCTTCTAAGCCAGAAAGGCAAGAAGGAGGATGAAAAGCCAAATGGGGGTAGTCATCAAGACTACTCCCGGTATCCTTTTAATTATGAGAAGTTTAACAACTACAATCATTATCTTTCTATTCCCATGGAAAGACCTCCATAGTTTGATGGCAATGATTACTCAATGTGGAAGTATAATATGAAAATGCATCTTATATCACTTAATCCTAGTCTTTGGCATATAGTTTGTACAGGTATAGATATCCCAGACACTGACAATGAACTCACCCCGGAGCAAGAACAAGCAATTCACTGCAATGCACAAGCCATTGCAATGATCAGTTCATCCTTGAGCCAAGAAGAGTTCACCAAGGTGAATGGACTTGAAGTTGCCAAAGACATTTGGGATACACTCAAGACTGCTCATGAAGGGAGTCGCTCCGTTCGAGAAGCGAAGATTGAGATACTTGAAGGAGAATTGGGGAGATTTACCATAGAAGATGGTGAAACTCCTCAAGAGATGTACAACCGCTTGAAGACACTCATCAACAAGATCCGTGCTTATGGAAGCAAGAAGTGGAATGATCATGAGGTTGTGACGAGAATGATAAGAGCCTTTGTGCCTCAGAATGTCACCTTGTGTTCCATGATAAGAGAAAGCCCGTGGTTTCACAAAATGACCCCCGATGAAGTCCTTGGCAAAATTATCAATCATGAGTTGATTGAGAAAGAAGCTAAATATGTCAAAGACTTAGCTAAACTTACCTCATCCAAGAAGAAGGAGGTCACCCTCAAAGTAACTTGCAAACCCAAAGGGAAGGAGACTCGTGAGACATATGAAGAAGAAGACACTGGCGATGTAAGCACAGATATGGATGATGAAGATATGGTGCTCTTCATGAATAGATTCAAGCGTGTGATGAGAAGAAGAAGAGGCAGCAACTCAAGTGAAGGAAAGAATACAGAAAAAGGAAAATCCAAGGCTCAATGTACTTGCTATAACTGCGGTGAATATGGACACTTTATGGTTGATTATCCGTATGGGGAAAACAAGAAGAAGAAGAAAGAAGCGAAGTCGCAAGAGAAGAAAACTTTCAAGAAAAAGAAGCAAGCACATCAAGCACACATCGGCAAGGAGTGGGACTCAAACGACGAGTCCTCCTCGGATGATGAAGATGAGATGGCAACAATTGCCATCAAGAAGCCAACCAAGAAGTCTACACTTTTCCCAGACATGGGAGGAAGGGAGGACCACAACCACACTTGCCTCATGGCTAAGGAAGGCAAGAAGAAGGTTCGACTTACACCCCCTCCTTACATTCCTCTAATTATGATTTTGATAGTTCTAGTGAAAATGAGAAAATGCTTAAAGGATTGAGCAAAACTGCACCAAGAAAAATGAAGATGTTGTCGGATGAAATCTTTGAGAAGGAGGATCTTGTCAACCGCCAAGAAGATATGCTCATCCATGAAAGGAAGAGATATCAAGAGGTTGAAAAGCTTCTTGAGCTTGAAAAGGATAAAAATAAGGCACTTGAGCTTGAGCTAGCCTTGAGTAAGGAAACTTACTCAAAACTAGAAGACTTACACATTGCAGTCAAGGATGAACTTGCTAACTTGAAGAAAGTTAACAAAATCCTTAAAGTGCAAGTGGATTCACTCAAGCAAAGTGACGCTTCCTCCTCTAAAAGTTCGCCTTCTCAAGCTGTCAAGTTGACAACTATTAAAACTTGCACATACTCTAGTAAGAAGACTAATGTAACAGATGAATCCAATGCTACACAAGCTAAGCATCCATCCCAAAGCGACATCTTTGACAAAGAAAAAATCAAATATGCACGTAGTGCATATATGCTCACAAGACCTCCTAATGTCAAAGATGGTCTTGGGTATGCAAGAGGTAAGAAGCAATTCACTAGTGGTCAAACTAAGAATCATATTACCTTTGTTAAAGAAAAATCACATGAATCTGAACTGCAAACAATATTTCATACTTTTGATGCATCTTATGTCCTTATGAAAAATAAATCTGGATATATTTATGCTAAATATGCAGGGCCACGCCACAAGAGACCCAAAGCTTGTGTGTGGGTGCCTAAAACACTTCTGACTAACCTTCGAGGACCCAAGCATACTTGGGTACCTAAAACCAAGACATAACTCTGTTTTGCAGGCCTATTCCTCCGGCGGATAAAAATGGGTGCTCGACAGTGGATGCACCAATCACATGACCGGAGAAAGGAGAATGTTCGTAGAGTATGAGCGAAACGCAGATCCAAGTGAAGGAATTTATTTTGGAGACAACAGCCAAGGAAAAGTCCTTGGCAGCGGTAAAATTGAAATCTCCTCTCAACACACTCTCTCCAATGTTTTACATGTTGATTCTTTAGATTATAATCTTTTGTCCATATCTCAGCTATGTGACAAAGGATACAATTGTTTATTCACTAATGAGGGTGTAACAGTCTTTAGAAGAAGTGATAACTCAATTGCATTCTAGGGATTGTTAAAGGGAAAACTTTATCTTGTTGATTTCAACAAAGATAAAGCTGAACACAACACTTGCTTGGTTGCAAAAACTAACGTGGGGTGACTGTGGCATAGACGGCTAGCCTATGTTGGGATGAGGAATCTGCAGAAACTTCTAAAGGGTGGTCACATCTGAGGTTTAAAAGATGTTATGTTTGAGAAAAGCAGGCCATGTAGTCCATGCCAGGCGGGAAAACAAGTTGGAGCACCACACCCTGCAAAGAACGTGATGACTATATCAAGACCGCTGGAACTTCTTCATATGGACCTCTTTGGTCCAATTGCTTATATAAGCATCGGCGGTAACAAATACGGTTTAGTCATTGTTGATGATTTTTCTAGATTTACCTGGGTGTTTTTCTTGTATGATAAATCAAAGACCCAGGGAATTCTCAAGAAGTTCTTGAAGAGAGCGCAAAATGAATTCTCCTCAACCGTCAAAAATATAAGAAGTAACAATCGAACAGAGTTCAAAAATACTCAAGTTGAGGATTACCTGGATGAAGAAGGAATAAAACATGAATTTTCAGCACCCTACTCCGCTCAACAAAATCGGGTGGCCGAAAGGAAGAACAGGACGCTCATTGAGATGGCGAGGACAATGCTAAACGAATACAAGACTTCGGACCGGTTTTGGAATGAAGCGGTAAACACCGCTTGTCATGCCATGAACCACTATACCTTCACCGACTTTTGAAGAAAACGCCATATGAGCTCCTCACTGGTAACAAACCAAATGTTTCATATTTCAGAGTATTTGGAAGTAAATGCTTTATTTTGAACAAGAAACCGAGGACTTCAAAGTTCGCTTTGAAATTTGATGAAGGGTTCTTGCTTGGTTATGATTCGAACGCCTAAGCCTATCGTGTTTTCAACAAAGTATCTGGCATTGTTGAAGTGGTACGTGACGTAGTGTTCGATGATACTAATAGCTCCCAAGTGGAGCAAGTTGATAAGTGTGTGTTAGGTCAAGAAGAAGCTCCATGTCATGCATTGAGGAGGATGGCACTTGGTGATATTCGACCGCAAGAGCAATCACAAGACTCAAGTGCTCAATATGTACCTCAACAAGAGAGCAATGATCAAGGGGGTGCTTCGGCACAAGATCAACATCAGCAGAATCAAAAAGGTCAATATATGCATGGAAGCAATGATCTAGGAGGAGACATTGACAATGAAGATAATGAAGCGCAAATGATCTCACAAGTGCCTCATCCAAGAGTAAATCAGAGTATACGATGAGGACATCTCTCCTTTGCATACAATGCAAGGACCGATCACTAGAGCACGTGCACGACAATTGGATCTCCAGGTACGTTCTAACCTTGTCAATTGTTTTTCAGAACTTACGCTTGTTTCCATGCATGTTTTATTGATTAGGAACAATGGAGAGGACCAGCAAGGGCTGGGAGGAGTCCAAGGAGTCAAGGAGGAGGAGGAGATAGGACGTGCACACCAAGGAGGAGCCCAAGTACAACTCGACTTCGACTCCACCTCGGGTTCCAGGAGCTGCCTTCACCAAAACTGACGTCCCGGACACATACGGAGTCGGATTTGGACGTTCTATATATGGTTGGAACCGTGATTTCATAAAGCTTCCAATGTAACCAGCCCCACCTCAAAATTTCTTCTAAGTTGACGGGAATCAGTGAAACAAGTGGGCATCCAGAATCTATCCAGTGCTGCGCCACCACCTTTTGGGCTGCTGGCCCGTGTATCGTGTGGAAGCCCATTAGGGTTGCGTCCAGGGGTCTTGCACGCCCCTAGACTCCTTTTTATACAGCAGCCGCCATCACATTAGGGTTGGGTTTTGCTTAGTTACAATCTATCATTGAACAGTGTCGCCGATCATCGGTTGTGAGACCCCAAATTCGTGATCAATTCAGTTTTGATTGCAACTTCTCTGTTCTTGCTTGTGTTCTTGATTGCGCTTGCAGGGATAAGCCTTCGTGGCGAGGTCATTCGTGTGACACGGGTGATAACCAACGGAGCAGTGGTGTAGTGATTGCGGGGTTTCGTTCGTTCGGAGCCTTGGATCATCAACGTCGAGATCTCCACCCAATCAAGTTTACCCTGCCTCTTGGAAGATCAGGACTCATCCTCCTATGAATTGGTATCAGATTTCCAGGTTCACCGTGAGGTATACGTGTGTGCCCTTTAGATTTATTTTGTTTCAGTCATATCATCCACAAAAAGCCACAAAAAAATTTTAGTTTCCCTGACCTACAACCCCCGCTCAACCTTTTGCACAATTTAGTTTCGGAGTCCGTAGTTCTGAGTTCGTGTCCTAGGTTGAGTCCGGTTGCTGGTTTAGATTTGTTTTGGTTCAGTTTCGTTTCTTCCATCCGCTACCATCTACAAAAAACCAATCTACAAAAAAATTCCATCCACCGATTCGTTTCTGTTGCAGTTTCCACCACCACCAAAACCTGATTCGGGTATCCTCCTTAAAACGGGCATAACTTTTCACTCATAACTCCGATTGAGGTGCATTTTTTTCCAGAAAGGTCTCGAAAAAGTCCACATACGGCGTTTTCAAAAAAAATTAGAAAAAAAATTAAGAAGGCCCTTGTTTCGAACTCCGAAGTTCCAGCACCAGTTTTTCCAATCGCTCCTGAAATACTTGGTGCTGTTTCTATTCTTGTGCCCCTGGTTGAGAAAAAATATCAAAAAAATAAAGAGAAAAAATTTTTGATTTCTACTAGTGCTTCAAGACAAAACAGGAGGCTAAGGGGTTTTCTAGTTGTGCTATTTCTGTGTGAGTGCTGGATACTTGCTGATATTATCCTTGTTGTTCATCATCATTCATCCTTGTCCTTGCTTGTTGCCACAACTGTTCTAATACATTCTTAGGCCAGCAACTAGGTGAAATTCTTTGGACACTTATTCAGCATTGCTATTTGTTACTAACTTGTGTGCCACATACATATACTGCATTTGAGCCTTCCAAGCTCCACCTTCTCTCGAGCAGAACAGGTAACCTTTGCAATCACACTCACTCTCTGGTTGCTTCACACCGGTCACCGTTGGCCACCTGCAGTGCTGGTAAGAAACTTGTAAGAGCGGGGTAAGACGCATCTTACTGATCGATTCTCCACCCACTTCGGAGAGCGTAGTAATAGGGTTCTTCACGATCTTTTTGTCTTCGTTTCTGTTTTGTATTAACAATGACAGGAAAGAAGCCTATGGATAAGACCTCTGGTTCTACACCTCCGGATGATGATGATTGCGTGTCCCATATGGAACTAAAAGACATGATGCGGGCAATGACCGAAGCTTTCAACAATTAGCAGACCACTACAACAGCCACCTTTTAGAGGCTCCATACAAGTGTTGCTGGTCTGACCACACGGTTGGACGAGATGGAGACTCGTCTTCCCCAACAAGCTACACCCTCTATCATCCTTGATGGTTATGCACATGCTCACTACGACACAAAGGATGACTTCAATAACGATGAGGTTGATGCACAGCAGCGCCGTGTTTTCTATTCCAACATTTTATGGATCTTATGATGTTGAGACTTACTTGAATTGGGAGATGATGGTAGAACAAAAATTTAGCTCTCATCTTGTTCCTGAGCGACATAGAGTTAGACAACCTACTAGTGAGTTTAAAGATTTTGCTATAATTTGGTGGAATGAACTTGTCAATACACGTAATGCACCACAGACATGGGCTGCGTTAAAAGAAGAGATGCACGCTAGGTTTGTTCCTCCTTCATATAGACGTGATCTTCTATAGAAATTACAACGCTTTGATCAGGGTGACATGACTGTCCAAGAGTACTACCAAGAGTTGCAGAAAGGTATGCTTCGTTGTGGGGTAGTTGAGGATCAGGAAGACCAAATTGTTATGTTTTATGGAGGCTTGCGGCGTGAGATCGAGGACATAGTTGACTACAAGGAATATCATTCTATTCAATGTTTATTTCAACTTGCTATGTTAGCAGAAAAAGAAGTGCAGGGTCGCCAACAACAGCGGCGGAACAACACCTTCATGCCACAACAATTTCCGGTGCCATACAAAGCAGCGCCCTCCTCGAGCGTACGTGTTTCTACACCACCCTCCACGGGTGTTGTACGCAGCAGCATCGCACCTTCTACATCACGGGGACAAGATAACAGCAAGTCCCAGATGCCTCCAGGTGTTGCAGCAAAGGCGGCTGCACCCAACACTTCGACAAGTCGCAGCTCCGACATCAAGTGCCACCACTGCCAGGGACTTGGCCATATGCAACGAGATTGCCCCAGCAAACGGGCAAACATTGCCACTGCTGATGGTGGGTATGTTACTGCTTCTGATATTGAAGATGAAAATATTATTGCAACTAACATTTCAGGTTCGGATGATGGTGCTGAGGAGGTTCTTGGTACATCTGCGACAAACAACTATAGGACTTTGATTGTGCAATGATCTTTGAGTGCCACAGTTCGAGAGGACGACAACCGCCAACGTCACAACCTTTTCAACATGTTTCTCGTCGTCAAGGACTGCCGTGTACATACCATCATTGATGGTGGTAGCTGCAATAATTTGGTGAATGTTGAGGTGGTCAAGAAGCTTGGCTTTACCACACGGGAGCATCCCCACCCTTATCACATTCAATGGTTTAACAACAATGGTAAGGTTAAGGTAACACAAACAGCAAGAATACATTTTTTCATTGGTTCTTATCATGTTTTTGCTGATTTTTCTGTGGTACCTATGGATGCTTGTTCTCTTTTGTTGGGACGTCCTTGGGAGTTTGATACTGATGCTATTCACCATGGTCGATCTAATAAGTATACTCTCATGCATAAGGGCAAGAAAATTGTGTTGCTTCCTATGAGTCCCACTGAAATTGTACAATTTGAGCAGGAGAAAAAGAATAATGCTAAGCAAAAGGGTGTTTTCAATTCTGAAATTCAGCAACCTATTAATTTGAAAAATCCTATTTTGCTTGCAACTAAATCTGATCTTGATGATTTATATGCCTCTAATGGAACTTGCTATGCTTTAGTGTGCAAACATGCTTTATATTCCATTGAGGATACATCCATTGTCTTGCCACCTGCTGTTGCTAACCTTTTGCAGGAATATATGGATGTTTTTCTATCAGAGATACCCCCTGGATTACCACCTGTGCGAGGCATTGAGCACAAGATTGATTTGGTTCCAGAGGCGAGCTTGCCAAACCGTGCTGCCTACAGGACCAACCCTGACGAGACTAAGGAAATTCAGCGACAAGTCCAAGATCTTCTGGACCGCGGGTACATTCGTGAGAGCCTTAGTCCTTGTTCTGTTCCTATTCTTTTGGTTCCAAAGAAAATATGGCACTTGGCGCATGTGTGTTGATTGTAGAGCCATCAATAACATTACCATTCGTTATCGCTATCCTATTCCTAGATTGGATGACATGCTTGATGAGTTGAGTGGTTCTGTTATTTTCTCCAAGATTGATTTGCGTAGTGGGTATCATCAGATTCGTATGGCTTTAGGTGATGAATGGAAAACTGCTTTTAAAACTAAATTCGGACTTTATGAATGGTTAGTCATGCCATTTGGTTTAACTAATGCACCCAGCACTTTCATGAGGTTGATGAATGAGGTTTTACGTGCTTTCATTGGTAAATTTGTGGTGGTTTACTTTGATGATATCCTTATTTACAGCAAGTCATATGATGAGCATCTTGAACATTTGCGTGCTGTTTTTAATGTCTTGCGCGATGCACGTTTATATGGTAACCTTAAGAAGTGCACTTTTTGCACCGATCGTGTGTCTTTTCTTTGATATGTTGTTACTTCGCAGGGCATTGAGGTGGACGAGGCAAAGATTGTTGCCATCACGAGCTGGCCACTTCTGACTACAGTCACACAGGTTCAGAGTTTTCTTGGTCTCGCAAGTTTCTACCGGCGTTTCGTGCGGGATTTCAGCACCATTGCGGCACCTCTCCACGAGTTGACAAAGCATGGAGTGTCGTTTCGATGGGAACCAGCACAACAACAAGCTTTTGATGTTCTCAAGTTGAAGCTCACACAAGCACCATTGCTGCAACTTCCTGATTTTGAGAAGACCTTCGAGCTTGAATGTGACGCGAGCGGCATTGGCATTGGAGGAGTGCTAATTCAAGGAGGTAAACCTGTTGCCTTCTTTAGTGAAAAATTGCATGGGCCTTCGCTGAATTATTCTACATATGACAAAGAACTTTATGCTTTAGTGTGTGTCTTGCAAACTTGGCAACATTACCTATGGTCTAAAGAATTTGTCATACATTTAGATCATGAGTCTTTGAAGTATCTTAAAGGACAAGCTAATCTGAACAAACATCATGCTAAATGGATTGAGTTCATAGAACCATTTCCTTACATCATTAAACATAAGAAAGGGAAAGACAATGTGATTGCCGATGCTTTATCTAGACGTTATACCATGCTGTCCAAACTTTCTCATAAAATATTTGGTTTGGAAACCATAAAGAGGTTATATGCTACTGATTTGGACTTCAAAGATGCCTTTGAAAATTGTAAAGAGGGGAGAACGTGGCAAAAATTCCTGCTGCGTGAAGGCCTTCTCTACCGTGCTAACAAGATGTGTGTTCCAGCTAGCTTCGTTCGTCTTTTGTTGTTGCAGGAAGCGCATGGAGGTGGTTTGATGGGACATTTTGGTGTTAAAAAGACAGAGGATGTGCTGGCCGCTCACTTCTTTTGGCCATGAATGAGGCGTGATGTGGAGCGCTACGTTTCACGTTGCACGACATGCAACAAAGCTGTCTCGACTTAACCCACATGGTCTTTATATGCCTCTTCCGGTTCCTAGTGCACCTTGGGAGGATATCTCTATTGACTTTGTTTTAGGATTGCCTAGAACAAAGAGGGGGGGATAGTGTCTTTGTGGTTGTTGATCGTTTCTCTAAAATGGCTCATTTTATACCCTGCCACAAGACCGATAATGCTTCACATGTTGCTGATTTGTTCTTTAATGAGGTTGTGTGTTTGCATGGTGTTCCCAATACTATTGTTTCTGATAGGGATGCTAAGTTTTTGAGTCAGTTTTGGAGAACTTTATGGTATAAATTGGGAACAGAGTTGCTGTTTTCTACTACTTGTCATTCACAAACTGATGGGCAAACGGAGGTAGTTAATCGTATCTTATCTACTATGTTGTGGGCTGTTTTGAAAGACAATTTGAGATTGTGGGAGGAGTGTTTGCCACATATTGAGTTTGCTTATAACAGGTCTATTCTCTCCACAACCAAGTTAAGTCTGTTTATGGTAGTCTATGGTTTCAATCCTCGTGCTCTAATTGATTTGCTACCTTTACCACATACTGAAATTGTGAACTTAGATGCTACACAACATTCTGAATTTATTCTTAAGTTGCATGAAACTACTAAGTTACAAATTGAAAAAATGAATGAAAAGTATCGCATTGCTGCTAGTAAAGGTAAGAAGGAGGTAAAATTGGAACCCGGTGATTTGGTATGGGTTCATTTAAGAAAAGATAGGTTCCCGGATTTGAGAAAGTCCAAACTCATGCCACGTGCTGCTGGACCTTTTAAGGTTCTTGAGAAGATAAATGACAATGCATATAAACTTGAGTTGCCTCCCGAGTTTGGGGTTAGTCCCACATTTAACATTTCAGATTTTAAGCCATACTTGGGTGAGGAAGATGAGCTTGAGTCGAGGACGACTCCAATTCAAGAGGGGGAGGATGATGAGGACATCTCTCCTTTGCATACAATGCAAGGACCGATCACTAGAGCACGTGCACGACAATTGGATCTCCAGGTACGTTCTAACCTTGTCAATTGTTTTTCAGAACTTACGATTGTTTCCATGCATGTTTTATTGATTAGGAACAATGGAGAGGACCATCAAGGGCTGGGAGGAGTCCAAGGAGTCAACGAGGAGGAGATAGTACGTGCACACCAAGGAGGAGCCCAAGTACAACTCGACTTCGACTCCACCTCGGGTTCCAGGAGCTGTCTTCACTAAAACTGGCGTCCCGGAAACATTCGGAGTCATATTTGAACGTTCTATATATGGTTGGAACCGTGATTTCATAAAGCTTCCAATGGAACCAGCCCCACCTCAAATTTCCTTCTAAGTTGACGGGAATCAGTGAAACAAGTGGGCGTCCAGAATCTGTCCGGTGCTGCGCCACCGCCTTTTGGGCTGCTGGCCCGTGTATCGTGTGGAAGCCCATTAGGGTTGCGTCCAGGGGTCTTGCAGGCCCTAAACTCCTTTTTATACAGCAGTCTCCACCACATTAGGGTTGGGTTTTTCTTAGTTACAATCTGTCATTGAACAGTGTCGCCGATCATCGGTTGTGAGACCTCAAATTCGTGATCAATTCAGTTTTGATTGCAACTTCTCTGTTCTTGCTTGTGTTCTTGATTGCACTTGCAGGGATAAGCCTTCGTGGCGAGGTCATTCGTGTGACACGGGTGATAACCAACGGAGCAGTGGTGTAGTGATTGCGGGGTATCGTTCGTTCGGAGCCTTGGATCATCAACGTCGAGATCTCCACCCAATCAAGTTTACCCTACCTCTCGGAAGATCAGGACTCATCCTCCTATCAAGATCATCCCGTTGACAACATCCTTGATATTGCAAAGGGAGTAACTATTAGATCTCATATTGCTAATTTTTGTGAATATTACTCTTTCGTCTCGTTTCTAGAACCATACAGGGTTGAAGAAGCACTAAAAGATTCAGATTGGGTGACCGCCATGCAAGAGAAACTGAACAATTTCAAAAGAAATGAAGTATGGGAGCTTGTGCAAAGACCAAAGGCAAACATCGTGGGCACCAAATGGGTCTTTCGGAACCAGCAAGATGAACACGGAGCCATGACAAGAAATAAGGCACCACTTGTGGCAAAAGGTTACTCACAAGTCGAAGGTTTGGATTTCGACGAAACCTTTGCTCCCGTAGCTAGACTTGAGTCCATTTGTATTTTATTAGCCTATGCTACTCACCACAATTTTAAGCTGTATCAAATGGACGTCAAAAGTGCATTCCTCAATGGTCCTATCAAGGAAGAGGTGTATGTGGAGTGGCCACCAGGATTTGAAGATCAAGAGTACCCCAACCATGTGTACAAACTGCGTAAGGCTCTCTATGGCCTCAAACAAGCTGCCCGAGCTTGGTACGAGTGCCTTAGGGACTTTCTAACTCAAACTGGCTTTAAAATAGGAAAAGCTGATATACTTTGTTTATAAAGCATTTTGATGGTCATCTATTCGTATATCAGATTTATGTTGATGACATAATCTTTCGTTCTACTAATAAATCTTTTTGTGAAGAATTTAGTAAAATTATGACAGGCGGATTCGAGATATCAATGATGGACGAATTGAAGTTCTTTTTAGGATTCCAAGTGAAGCAGCTGAAACAAGGCACCTTCATTTGCCAAACTAAGTACACGCAGGACATTCTCAAAAAGTTCAATATGGATAAAGCCAAGCCCATCAAGACTCCCAAGGAAACTAATGGACACCTCGATCTCAACGAAGATGTTCCAGATGTGGATCAAAAGGTATATCGGTCCATGATTGGTTCACTGCTTTATTTATGTGCATCTAGGCCTGATATTATGCTTAGCGTGTGTATGTGTGCAAGGTTTCAAGCTGCACCTAAAGAGTGTCATTTTATAGATGTAAAAGGAATTTTAAGATACCTTGTGCACACACCTAACTTGGGTCTTTGGTATCCTAAAGGATCCAAGTTTAACCTTATAGGGTATTCCGATGCTGACTATGCAGCCTGCAAAGTCGATAGGAAAAGCACCTCAGGAACCTGCCAATTTCTTGGCAGATCCTTAGTTTCATGATCCTCAAAGAAACAAAATTCCGTTGCTCTTTCCACAGGCGAAGCAGAGTATGTTGCAGCCGATAGTTGTTACACACAATTACTTTGGATGCAACAAACTCTAAGGAATTATGGTTACAATTTGGATCATATTTCACTCCTATGTGATAATGAAAGTGCCATAAAAATTGCACACAATCCAGTAGAGCACTCAAAAACCAAGCACATATACATACGTCATCATTTTCTAAGAGATCTTTCATTAAAAAGTGACATAGTAATCACACATGTTAGAACTGAAAAACAATTAGCGGACATATTCACCAAGCCACTAGATGAAAAGAGATTTTGCGAGCTTAGAAATGAATTAAATATACTTGATGCTCGAAATGTGGCTTGAAAAATTGCATACCTGATTGATTCTTCAAAGTTTTGCTTACTTTTACGAAAATTCATCCCTTACCTCAATTTTCTCTTGAAAACTATTTCAATTATTGAATCTTGGTGAATTATGGCCATTGTATGATTGTTGACTGCTTACTGGTCATGTTCATCAAGATTGTTTATGAAATTCTGTCCTTTAGATCATTATTAAATCAAATTCCCAAAAATCTCTTTGTTCCAATCCCAAAAAGTCCATTGAGGGTGACTAGTCTGGCTCTGATCCGATGTACTAGACTAGTCCGGTCCCTTGCGGACTAGTCCGTCACTATCGGGCTTAACTCTAACCCAACGCCAAAAGTCCATCTTCTTCCTCCTCACAATCGCATGCGCTTTCTCTCTCCTCGAACTCAAGCTCCCAAGGTGATTCCCACTTTGAGCCACCAAAATCGAAGGTTTCTCCACGGAAAATCTTCCACTCGGCAAGAAACACCCCCTCCTCTGGACTAATCTGGACTCTACTCTGCGCCTCCATCTAAAGTCTTCGAATTTTGGTAAAACTCAAACCCTAACCCTAGCTCTCATCTTTCCTCAAATCTTGCTTACTTTTCTAGACTTATAGGGTATACGTTGCATTGTTGTATGTATTCCTATTGTCCCCCTACCTTTTTGCATCAATCAAGGTTCATAGGTCAAACCGGACTAGTTCAGTGCTTGGTGCGGACAAGTCTGGTTAGCCGGACAAGTCCGCACCCTGAAATCGGACAAGTTTGACCCCTTGACAGTTTGAACCTCTAAATTCCTATCTCCACAAAGTCTAATTCCCATTCTTATCACACCTTGTCACTCTGTGTTAGGCATGATGTGTCTGCATCAGATGAAAGCATGTTTGATTATGAAGATGAGCTTGACCGCGAGAGAGTGGCCAGGGCAAGAGATCTAAGAAGCAAGAAGCGCCATGACCATGATGCAAATGATTCTCCTCCTGATGAAGTGCTACCAAGAAATAGGAAGGTGGTAATCAAAAATCCATCTAGCAAGGATGGTGCAGGTGTCAGCTCAACGGCACCAAGGAGAAGCACCAGCAAGGGCAAAGGACTTGCAAGTGGACCCATTGGTCCACAAAAGATGAAACCTCCTGTATAGTGAAACAGGCAGCCCTCAGAAGATAATTTCAAGGGTAAAGGAAATGACTTGGCTGACAAGCTCAGAAAGGTTGAAGTCTATGAGAAGCCAAAGCAATCAGCTTACCCGAGGTTCTGGAGCCACTTTCATGCTGATTATTATGAGCATGTCTACAGGAAGATGAAAAATTTAGTGGTTGCCAGTCAATGGGTGGACATGACTCATCTACAATTCAAGAACTGTCAAGCATATCATGAAGTCTTGGAGGCATTTGTCACACCCGGTTTCTCCGAAGAACAACCGAGTGAATATCACATGTATGCTAGGATCATTTTCTCATACATGTGATGACAAATAGTGAAGCATCATTTATTACAAGCCAGGTGTAGAATATAAATAAGTCTTACATAGCATATGTCTCGATGGACGATAATAAGTTCATAACATGTAAATAAAATAGCAGCGGAATATTATTCTTGTGGGCTCCGTCACAGGCGTTGCCCGGGGGACTCCATGAACCTAGAATCCTTCTTCGGGTCCGAAGTCTTGGTCATTGAACACCACAATATCCCCTTGACCTGAGCAGCAATTTAAACCAACAAATATGCAAGGTTGAGTACCGTTGGTACTCAGCAAGTGCGGGAAAGTTATGTCATGCATGGCTAGAACAAGGAGAGGTTGAACTCATGGTTAAAGCACTACGCAACTATTGCCTACCACCTTGGCTTATTAAGCACCTACATTACTACACAGGTGAAATGGTCCCAATCTCCCATCCCATCATCATAATCAAATAGCCATAACATCATTTCCAATGTTAAGCTCCCCGCTTAACATCCACAACTTCCAAAGTCATCATCCTCTAATCATGAATAAGTCCAAGCCGCTCTTGACCGTGAGCACGGTTGTCATGACAGTTTTGACTCTGCAGAGTTTGCACCACTGTACCCACATGTAGTGATTTCATCCCCCATTGCCGGGTGGACTAAAAGAACCTCCATTATGCCAGTGGCTACGAACCACATTCACACTTCCCAGGTGTGTAGCCAGGAGATCACTACGAAGCCTTTACAAAGGGATTCCCGACGAGCGTGGGCCCACTGAGGTTTCACCCCTAACAGCATACAAGAGGCTCCAACCCCGCTGCAGTGGCCCCCCTCTTGAGCCTTGCGGTTCATATGGTAGTCCAGCTGACACCTACTCCCCGCACCATCCAACACACCCATACTACGCCGGGGATACACCTAATTAATTGGCCAAGCTGCCCCATCTCAGCATGTGGTTGGCACGGTAAAGCCAGGTTACATGCTCCATAACCGGTCCTTAGGATCCAGGCAAGTACTAAACACAAACCCGAGTCTCGTGCACCCAGCACCAACCAAATCATCCAACTTTCCTTGATCCCTACCTCTACATAACTCATAACATCTCATTCAAGAGTATGGTAAATAAACTGATGATCTCATATCCCAATTATCCCATTCTAAGCATGGCTAAGCATAAGCATGTAAATAAATGATATGATAAAATAAATCCCAATCCCAAGCTACAAGGAAACAAGATAATGCAATTCTAGGGAAACTTCCTAGCATGGGTTTCATATTTCAATTGACAATGCAAATAATTCTATCTACACATCCTAGCATAGGATCGAAGTGGTCAAGGACACTTGCCTTCTTCCTGCTGCTCTGGAAATGGAAAGTCTTGGTCTTGGAAGGGAAGAACTTGCTCTAGGGCAGGTTCTACTCATGCCAACACACATAGCAAAAGAAAACAACAATCCATAAGACATAGTTCACACTTTCACTTCATACAAACCACACATTCACACCTATGAAAGTCATTCACATTTCTAAGGGTTGTGGTTACTCTATGTGTGTTGATTTTTGGCCTACATGCACTTTTAAACATATGTATATTATTTCTAACTTTTGTATTCAGATTTCTGTTTGCACACTATATATGAATTTCCAATTTAAACAAATTCTTTAATACCCTCTTTAGCTACCAAGTTTGCATGGAAGGTAATTTCCTACTCCAAATGGGTTTCCAGATCTTCTACCAAATCCTAAACTGAAGTCTTTGGATTTGAAGACTTCATTTATCATTTTCTAGTTATGCATTCCTATTTTCCAGATTTATTTTCTATGCCTAAAAGTGAGTTTTAATATTAAATAGTAGGGCATATCATCTAAACAGAATAGGTTCTGATCTAAAATATTAAATAATATATTTTGGAACTTCTCCTCTGATGTGAACTAATTTAAATTCATTTTTCCAATTTCAGAATTATTTCCTAGCCTAAAATATGTTTCTATAACTAATAAATATGAACAATCAACTAGACAGATTCATTTCAGCTAAAAAATTTATTTTTAACTCATTCTAAAGTTTTCAAGTGCTAGGAGAGTTTAAATTTAAATTTACAATGTGTTTGTTTCACCCTTTTAAATTTAAATCTGAATTACATATCCAAATTTCTAAATTTAATGTCATATAGGGTTAAAAAGGTAAACTCACCTCACTACAGGGTCTATTATATTATTTCATAAATTTCCAGGGGTCTAGCTACACATAACAGAGGGGTTTTCCTAATTTTTATTAAGTCCAGGGGCTAAAACTGATTTTTAAATGAATTTACATGAATTTCTGAAGTTCCAGGGGCTAGATCAGAAGTTTCTGGGGCTAGCTCGTATTTTCCGAGATCCCCAGTGGGTAGCGCGTAAGAATCCCGGCCTTTATAATGCGGGGCTGATGTGGGCCGTCCGATTTAAAGTGGACGGCTCAGATTAGATCATCGAACCGGTACGCGCGGGTTTTAATTCTACCGTGCGATTTAAAATAGACGGCGCATAAGCGGCCACGTCGCTCTGACCGTGCGCGGGCGGCGCTGCCCGGCGGCGGGAGGCGGCGATCTCGCCGGAAAACTTCGGATCTTCGTCTATTCTTCCTAAAACTGGGATTTCATGGCATAGATCGGTAGAGGGGAGGTCGGGGATCTCAACTCAGGGTTTTTCTTGAGCTCGGAGGTCCTGGAAGACGGTCGGCGACGAGGTCCGAGATGGAATCGCTGCGGTGCTCGTCGGGGCTGTGCCTAGAGCGCAAACCACCGAGTTTTCTGCACCTGCGTGACTCCCCGGAGGCGGTGGAACACGATCGTCATGTTAGATCAGAAAATGTGAGCAGAGATCGAGAGAAAACGGTGATCGGAGCTTCGGTTCTCACCGGGAGGAAAAACAGACGATCGTGGAGGAAAAACGGGACGATGCCGGTGTTTATATAGATGGGGGAGGGCGGCGTGTCGGTTGTGATCGAGTCAGAGTCGTCCGGGACCAGAATTCGGCTGGGAAAGCGCGGTTTCCAGGTTAGTTGCGATCGGTCGCGCGCGGAGGAGTCCGGGTAGTTGGCGCGAGCGGGAGGTCAGGGATGACACGCGGGTCCCGCGTGTCAGTGAGAGAGAGAGGGGAGCGCGCGGCTGCGGGCTTGCGCAGGGGCGGGTGGGCCGGCTGGTGGGTTTCGGCCCACTGGCCGGGGGTTTTGTTTTTTTTCTTTTTTTTTCGTTTTCTTTTCTGTTTTGATTTGAATTTGAATTCCAATTTAAATTTGAATTTTTGCACCACATGCAATACGTCCAAAAAATTTTAAATTCCCCTCTTAACAGGTTTTGGGGTGTTACAGCATTGGAGAGGCATGGCTTGAAGGAACTCCTATCCTTCCAATATAATTGGAACAATGAAGTCATCACTCAATTTTACTCTACTCTCTATTTTGCCCGTGATGATGGAGATGAGATCGCTTGGACGACTCATGGATCCAAGTATAGTGTCACTTATGAGGAGTTTGCCAGGATACTCCATCTCGAAGACACTTTGGAAAATGAGCTTGTGATTCATAACTTGAAGCCTTTGTAGAAGGATGAGCTAGACTTCATCTATAACACAAGAATGTCATACAAGGCACCTACCACAAAGTACTTGAAGCCATTCTTTTCCGTGCTTAACAGAATTTTGAGGAAGACTATTGCTCCAAAGGATGGAGATGCAGGGCAAATTCAAGGAACTCTAAGGACCTTGATGAAAGTAATAAGCAAGAGAAGGACTTTCAATGTCTTTGAATATATCTACAATGACATTGTGAACATCTCAATCACTCTGAATAGGTCATGTGCCTATGCACCTTACATCATGTTCATGATTGAGAAGGTAACTGGCCTTGAGTTTGTCAAATATGTTGATCATACCGGCCTCAAGCCACAGAAGCCACCAGTCTACAATATTCCAAATGCCCCTGCCTCACCTGCAGTAGAACAAAGATCAAAGCAAACAAATGAAGGCACAAGGACTCTAGCTGCTACTCCTACTCCTCCATCATCCAAAGAGTCATCTAGTGGTGTATTGAAGATGCTTTCCTCCATTTTTGCATCCTGCCGCAAAGTGGAGGTTAAGCAACACAAGGAAAGCTTGGGCAGGAAGAGGCATCAGAGGTATATGAAGGCAAACATCAAAGCAATCTGTGAGAAGCTTGATATTGAGCCAGTGGGATCTCCTCAAATTTCAGAGGATTCCAAAGGAAATATCATAGAGATGGCACCTCTCACCGAACAAGAATTGGCCTCCTTTGGACTTGCAGGTGTCATTGTTCCTCCTCCTCCTCAGCATGCTCATGAGTCTGAAGATGAAGATGAAGATAGGAATGAGAGTGAGAGAGGGAGTGACAGAGAGGGATCCCCCTCAATTTTTTCCCTTTTTGGTGCCTTGATGCCAACGGGGGAGAGATTGAGACTAGAATCTATCTATTTTGAGTCTTAAGGACTAGTGATCATGGACATGTATCTTTTGTGTTTTTAAGTGTTAAACTATTGTAATCTCCATTTGGATGCCTACTCTATTTGGATACCTATTTTGTTTAATATGAATGTGTGATGTTCATATTGATATTCCTGTGATGGTTGCTTCTATAATTGCTGTATTTTTTCATTATGCACTTCACAATATCTGCTCACACACACTTTATAGGCACCCCACCATAAAGAGTGCATATATGTGAGAAATTTTTGCTGTTCATATGTCATTCTCATACAGGCACACTTTGTGAAAATCAATGTTTACTCTTAATTGTGAAATCTCAACTGATTGTCATCAATCACCAAAAAGGGGGAGATTGAAAGTGCATCTAGGCATTCCCTTGTGGGTTTTAGAGGATTGATGACAAACAAATTGAGATCCTAATGAATTCGTTGAGATGAATGTGGGTCTCAAAGACTAGAACTTATGGTGCACTCAAAAAGGTGAAAAATGAGGAGTGAGAAAAGGAAAAGCCCAAATGATCAAGGAAGCGCAAAGTAGATATCAATGTATAGGATGTGTGTGAGAGACACATTCCAAGAGCTTATATCCTTGCGCAAAGGGTAAGGGCCAAAATCAATTAATTAAGCAATACACTAAAGCACCGGACTAGTCCGTTCACCAGCGGACTAGTCTGATCGACTTACTATTCTTGCACAGACGAGTCCGGAACAGAACCGGACCAGTCCGTTCAACTCACTGACTGCACTCGGACAAGTCCGGACACATGCCGGAAAAGTACGTTCAACCTTCTGATATTCACTGAACACATGTACCCTGCACCGGACAAGTCCGTCCTATTGCGTAGTAGTCCGATTGAGACTCTGGACTCATCACGGCCTAGTCCGGATTACCCTCTGTTCCAATACGGACAAGTTTGGTACACCTGTAACACCCTCAATTTCATTACTATGCATTGCATACATTTTTTATGTAGAGAAGCATTTAAAAAGAAGTAGAAATGGAGAAAGGAATGTAGAAATGGAGAAAGGAGTATAGAAATGGAGAGTAACAAAAATAAAATAGCTAAATTGAGCCATCCCAAATTTCCCCAAATACTCCAAAATTCCCCTAGGGGAATTTCCCCCATATTTGGGGGGAATTTTCCCCAAATTGGCCACACCAATTAGGGGGGAGACCCCTTGGCCGCGGCCTTGAGGGGGGAAACCCTATCCCCCACCTCTAGGACTCTTAGGTGAAGTCTCATCTTGCTAGGACTCTTTGTTTCCACCCCTAGGACTGTTTGGTTGAGTCCCATCTTGCTAGGACTCTTTGTTTCCACCCCTAGGACTATCTTTTTCCCCCTTATAAATATAACCCCCCATCCGCACCCCCCTATTCCTTTTGGCCGCCGCCCCCCCAACCCCAAATCGCCGAGTTGCCCTCCCCTATGCCTAAGTGGTCGAGTACCCACCCCCCTTGCCGGAGTTTGGCCACCGTCAAGCCCCGCCGTCGAGCCCCGTCACGCCTTGCCGTCGCTGAAGAAGAAGCCCGACGTTCTGCCCTACATTAATTCTCCGCAGAAACATTCCCCGCTGCTTCCATTGCTAGGAGGGAGGCCCTGCCGCAACGAGAAAGTGAGGTACGTATTCATTACCCCTTTTACGACGTCGCCGCTGTTTCTACGCACTCGTTTTCATCGCCCCTTCGACCAGAAACTTTTGGCGTGTGGACAGATCATGTTTTGGTCAGTTTTTGACGGTCGAATTGATCTACATCGTGTGTCGAGATCATCACCACGTCCACTGTCACACCCGGTTTTTCCGAAGAACAACCAAGTGAATATCACATGTATGCCATGATCATTTTCTCATACATGTGATGACAAATAGTGAAGCATCATTTATTACAAGCCAGGTGTCGAATATAAATAAGTCTTACATCGCAAATGTCTCAATGGACACTAATGCTTCATCACAAGTAAATAAACTAGCAGCGGAATATTATTCTTTTAGGGCTCCATCACAGGCGTTGCCCGGGGGTCTTCATGAACCTAAAAACCTTCCTCGGGTCCAAAATCTTGGTCATTATACACCACCTCATTATCTTGACCTGAGCAGCAATATAAACCAACAAATATGCAAGGTTGAGTACCAATGGTACTCAGCAAGTGTGGGAAAATTATATCATGCATGGCTAGAACAAGGAGAGGTTGAACTCATGGTTAAAGCACTACGCAATTAATACCTATCACCTTAGCTTATTAAGCACCTACATTACTACACAGGTGAAATGGTCCCAATCTCCCATCCCATCATTGTAATCCAATAATCATAACATCATTACCAATGTTAAGCTCCCCGCTTAACTTCCAAAACCATCAATCCTCTAATCATGAATAAGTCCAGGTCGCTCTTAACCGTGAGCACGGCTGTCAAGACAGTTTTGACTCTGCAGAGTTTGTACCACTGTACCCACAAGTAGTGATTTCATCCCCCGTTGCCGGGTGGACTAAAAGAACCTCCATTATGCCAGTGGCTACGATCCACATTCACACTTCCCAGGTGTGTAGCCAGGAGATCACTACGAAGCCTTTACAAAGGGATTCCCGACGAGCGTGGGCCCACTGAGGTTTCACCCCTAACAGCATACAAGAGGCTCCAACCCCGCTGCAGTGGCCCCCTCTTGAGCCTTGCTGTTCATATGGTAGTCCAGCTGACACCTATTCCCCGCACCATCCAACACACCCATACTACGCCGGGGATACACCTAATTAATTGGCCAAGCTGCCCCATCTCAGCATGTGGTTGGCACTGTAAAGCCGGGTTACATGCTCCATGAACCGGTCCTTAGGATCCAGGCAAGTACTAAACACAAACCCAAGTCTCGTGCACCCAGCACACAACCAAAACATCCAACTTGCCTTGATCCCTACCTCTACATAATTCACAATGTCTCATTCAAGAGTATGGTAATATAAACTGATGATCTCATTTCCCAAATATCCCATTCTAAGCATGGCTAAGCAAATGCATGTAAATAAATGACATGACAAAAATAAATCCCAACCCAAGCTTCAAGGAAACAAGGTAATGCAATTCTAGGGAAACTTCCTAGCATGGGTTTCATATTTAACTTGACAATGCAAATAATTCTATCTACACATCCTAGCATAGGATCAAAGTGGTCAAGGACACTTGCCTCCTTCTTGCTGCTCTTGAAATGGGTAGTCCTGATCTTGGAAAGGAATAACTTGCTCTTGAACAGGTTCTACTCATACCATCACACATAGCAAAAGAAAAACAACAATCATAAGACATAGTTCACACTTCTACTTCATAAAGACCACACATTCACATTTATAAAAGTTCTTTACCATTATATGTGTTGTGGTTACTTTATGTGTTGATCTGTGGCTTGCACCCACTTTTATTTATATGTGTATGATTCCTACTTGGGTGTTCATATTTATACTTACATACTATATATATATATATATATATATATGTGTGTGTGTGTGTGTGTGTTTCAGTTTTTAAATAAATTCCTTATATTAAACTACCAAGTATGTAAGAAAAGTATTTTTCTTCTCCATATGTGCCTTCATAATTTCTATCAACCCTAAACTGAACTCTTTGAATTTTAAAAACTCCATTTATCTTTTATTAGTTGCTATATTTTCAGATTTATATTCCTATGCATAATTGTGTATTTTATTATGAAATTAGTAATACACATCATCTAAACAGTATAGATTCTGGTCTTAAATAATTTAATAACATATTTTAACCTTGGCCTCTGATGTAAACTATTTCATAATTATTTTCCCTATTTTTCTATAACTATTCTTTACTTAAAAATGTGTCTCTATACTATTAAATGTGAATAATAGTTGAAACAGATTTATTTCAGCCCAAAAATATATTTTTATCTCACTCCAAAGTTTTCTAAGTACTGAGAAAGTTTTTAATTAATTTTTACAATTATGTTTGTCCCCCTTTTTAATTTTTAAACACTAGTTACATATTCAATGTTTTAAATTAAATACTAAACAGGGCTAAAATAATGAACTCACCCCATTACAGGGTCTATAATATTATTTTCATAATTTCCAGGGGTCTAGCTACACTTATCAGAGGTGTTTTTCCTAATTTTTATTAAGTCCAGGGGCTAAAACTGATTTTTAAATGAATTTACATGATTTTCTGGAGTTCCAGGGGCTAGATCTGAAGTTTCCGGGGCTAGCTCTCAATTCCAGAGAACCCCAGGGGGTAGCACGTAAGAATTCCAGTCTTTATAACGCGGGGCTGACGTGGACCGTCCGATTTTAAACCGACGGCTGAGATTATAACATCGAACCGGTACGCGGGGATTTAAAGTCTACCGTGCGATTTAAAATAAACGGCGCACAAGCGACCACGTCGCTCTGATCGAGCGCGGGCGGCGCTGCCGGCGGCGCACGGCGGCGGGAAGCGGCGATCTCGCCGGAAAGTTTCGGATCCGCGAGAATTCTGCCTAGAACTGTGATCTTATGGCATAGATCGGTAGAGGGGAGGTCAGGGATCTCACCTCGGGGGTTTTCTCGAGCTCGGGGGTCCTGGAAAGTGATCGGCGGCGAGGTCCGAGGCAAAACCACGGCGAAGCTCGTCGGCGCTGTGTTTACACCGTAATTCTCCGAGTTTTCTGCACCTGCAAAGTTCCCCGGAGGCGGTGGATCAAGACCAGCGAGTTAGATCAGAGTTTCCGAGCTTAGATCGGCCAGAATTCACCGGCGAAGTCTCGGTGCTCCCCGGAGTAAAAATCGGCGATCGCGTGGGAAAAACCGATCGGGGCTGGGGTTTTTATAGCCGGGGGAGGGCGGTGGGTCTGTTGTGATCGAGTTTGAGTCTTTTGGGACCAGAATTCGGGCTGTGGGACGCGGAAATCCGGTCGGTTGCGATCGCGCGCGCGCGGGAGAGAGTCCGGGGTCGGCGCGAGCGGGGGTTAGGGATGACATGTGGGTCCCACCTGTCTGTGAGAGAGAGCGCGGCGCGCGCGGGGCGGGCTGGCGCGGGGAAACTGGGCCGGCTGGCGGGTTTCGGCCCACTGGCCGGGTTTTTTTCCGTTTTCTCTTTTTCTTTTTCCATTTCTTTTCTGATTTGAGTTTAATTTGAATTCCAGTTTGAATTTGAATTTTTGCAAAACATGCAACACGTCCAAAAATTTTTAAATTCCCCTCTGAACATGGTTTAGAGTTTTGAATCAAAATTTGGGGTGTTACATCCACACTTGATCCCTACACCCTTGTTCATCATAAAACCCCATGAAAGCCTATTAAAACATGCAAGAACACGTACAAACTGGTTTTATAAAACTGCACTATAGGATTTGCATTCATCTACCCCATTGCATCTTGAGTAAAGTTTGTGCATGATAATTGATTGCTATAAATCTTGTATGTGCGTGGTCGTTAGTAGAAGGACAAGTTAAAGAGGCCGTCTACGAGGAACTACAGCACCAAGACTTCGAAACGCTTGAGCAACACGAACCACAGGAGCAAGGCAAGTGCCCCTTGACCATATTTATCCCATGTTTTCAAAACTGTTTTGCTTGCGAAAACTCGTATGCTTGAGTTAACTTGATGGGACACCCTTTTATAGGAGTTTAGTATTTTTGTTAACCATCCTTGTCGCTGGGAAAGTTGATGAGTCGGGTATGGTCGTTTTTCCTTTTTGCTTCACTTAACTTACGGATACGGGAAGCTAAAATAAAACTTGTTAGCTACTGCACTCATGATATTAAAGATGATGAGAACTTGATGACGTTGATGAGCATGGAATCGGGAAGATCTTGGCAAGCTTGGTTCGTGGATGTTGCTGAATGAGATGGTGGTTTACTTGCCAAAGATCTAAGGACTGGTTCATGCGAGCACATGCCACGACAACAGTGCCACCACAAGGCCAAATATAGGGTGCGGCTTAGCTGACTAATTAGGTGTGTTGCTAGCTTGTTATGGACTGTTGGATGGTGCGGGGAATGGGAGTCGAGAGTGACTGCCCTAGGAATTGCATGGCACAAGAGGGGGCCCGTGGGTGGGAGAATGGAGATTCGAGCCTGCCGGTGAAACCTCAGTGGGTCCGTACATCCTAGTAGCCCCTTTGTAAAGGCTATTTTGTGATCTCTTGGCCATACACCAACGGTTGTGTACTGGTATAATGGAGTTTCTTTCTAGTCGCCGACGGGTGACAAAATCACGAACTTGTGGGTAAAGTGGTGCCACCTCTACAGAGTGTAAGACTATCATGATAGTCGTGCTTCCGGTCACAAGCACCTGGCCAACTTTCATGATTAGAGGAAAAACTTGGGATGGATATTTGGGTATGGTCATTGGGATTGGTTTTGGGACTGTTTTGAGTCATGACAATGAATTTGGTTTCGGCTATATGAAAATGGGATGGTTATGAATATTTATGAGTATGAGATGAACTTGAGAAATATTATTGGCTGGTTGAGACTTGATAAATGGTGAATTATGATGAAAGATTGTTGCTGATTTACTTGGTTATATTGGGATTTAACTCATCTAGAAATAGTTACTGTTTTTAACATGTTTGTGAAATAAATTTTGCTTGCTGCAATGAGCCTTTTTATTCCCTACCTTGTTGTAAGCTACATGTCATACTTTTCTCGCAGTTGTTGAGTATGACATGTACTCACCCTTGCATTTCCACATATACATCATCTACAGAAGAAGAGTACTTCGAGGAACATGTGGAGTACTAGGCGTGTGCACTACCGTCCACATGCCTGTGGAGTTGAAGATTGGAGCCTGCTGTTTTAGTCATTTTCCGCTGTTGTTAGAGTCTTCCGCTGCAATAATAAGATAGACATTCATGAGTGAGACAATGAGTCGATGTAATAAAATACTTAAACATTGTTCGTACGTGATTATATTCTTAATTAAGTTTGTGGAATACATGTATATGTGTGATGAACGTCCTGGGCAAACATATGCATTCACTTGGTTTATTTTTCGGAACCGGGTATCACAATTTGGTATCAGAGCCACGTTGACCATAGAACGCAAGCCTAGGTACAATGGACACTCTAAAACACATAGAAACACCCCTCTAAACTGCTATTTTCGAAAAAATACTCGCTGCTGCACTTTACATATCAATTCAGCCACCGCAAGTACTATTTTCAGCCCCTCTTTTTCTCTTCTTTTGGACAGCAACACTTTTGCTTTTTTGCCTCATAGTTTCTGAAGTTTTGGAGTTATTTTATTTTTATCTAAAGTTTCTCACGTCTTATTTATAGATGCCGATGATTAGGAGCACAGCACGCATAAGGACTCCTCCACCATCACGTGGCAGTGCACTTAACCCCATTGAGGTGTCCGATGGACCATATTGGGAGGAGGTGAAGATGGAACCTCATGATGAAGATGAAGTCAATAGCTCTATGCATGAGGAAGAGGATCTGGAAGAGGTGGAACCATTCGAAGACTACATGGAAGATGATCCATAAGAATGGCATTGGTACGCACCTCAGGAGGAGTTTCACGCGGTCTTACACCCGTGGAGCCTCATGAAGCTATGTCAGAAGAGGATGAATCCGAAGAGGAGCCACCCCCTGCTGAGGCTGAAAATGAAGGTGATGAACGGGCCAACCGTTCAGTTCAAGAATTTCGGTCCCACGGGATGGAAGGAGTACACATATCCAAGGAGCTTAAAGAGTTCCTGGATTGCTGCAGCCTATACCAGGAGTATCTCCTCAAGAAAATCCCTCGTCTCAGACATGAAGAGTGGAAGGATGAAGTAACCATCCTATCTAACGGTAGGGTTGTCACACAGCACTTCGCACCCACATGGAGAGCTACAAGGGCAGAAGCTATCGATGATGCTGCATGGGATGCACTCACTGGACTGTGCTACGCCTTCCGTGAGCAGCTTGAGAACACTACTTTTGAGCTGCACCCGTATCGGAAGAGTGGTACAAGGGAGATCATTAGACCCTATGGAGGAGCTTTTCCAACCAACAAGCTGCTGACAAGTCTCAGAGGTTGCTCGTGGAGTTAGGAAACCGCTATGCAAGCGCACAAGAAGAGATCCATTACCTCGCAAGAAGTTGTATTTGCTGGAGAAACAAGAGGAGACTCGTGCCAACGCGGGAGCAAATAGAGCACCAGCGTCATCTATACCTACATGGAATACCGACTCACCATGGCGTGTGCCCATATATGGACCACCCCCATCACACGGCGAGAACAGCACCGGTTCTCACAACTAAGTTTAGGTTTCCCATTGAATAGCTGTAATAGGAACGCTTAGATCGTAGTAGCTTGAATAAGAGTGGTGTGCTGAACTTTTGTGATGATTGATTGGTTTGTGTGCTGATGTGAGTTGTGGGACGCTTCGGCGAATGTCCACATCCACACATAGTGGAGAGATGTGAGATGCTTCGGCACGTGTTCACATCCTCATATAGGCTAAAATTAATGAAAGGAGTTGCTTAGTTCATACACCTTGATGCATATAGTTGAGAAATCTCTTCTTTCAATTCTTAATTCTATTCCAAGAGTAAGCCTTAAAATAAGGGGGTAGACTTTCTTGCCAACCTTATTGTCTTTGATTCCTAAGGGATTGACATAATACTTGGAATGGACTGATTAAGCAAGCACAACAGAGTGATTCAATGTGCTCAGAGGATCGTGCAGTTGACGAGTGAGCATGGTACTCGTATTGAGTTCGAGACAGCCCAACCTACAACCGAGAAGGCAGTGCTGAACCACATCAAAGAAGCGACATTGGAAAGCATTCTGGTGGTTCAAGAATATTCAGATGTGTTCCCAAAAGAACTTCTAGGTATGCCACCTGACCGGGACATTGAATTTGCCATTGATTTAGTACCCGGAACTGCACCTATAGCGAAGAGGACATATAGGATGCTTGCTATTGAATTAGTGGAGCTCAAGAAGCAAATTCAGGAGCAGCTAGAAAAGGGTTTTATACGCCCAAGCTCGTCACCGTGGGTAGCCCCCGTGCTCTTCATAGACAAGAAAGATGGGACCCAAAGGATGTGTGTGGACTATAGATCTCTCAACGAGGTGACGATCAAGAATAAATACCCGCTGCCACGTATAGAGGACCTATTCAATCAAATGAAAGGTGCCGAATTTTCTCCAATATTGATCTTCGGTCGGGATACTTCCAGGTGAAGATTAAGCCCTATGACATACCCAAAACTGCATTTCGAACACGGTATGGTTCTTACGAATATACCGTTATGTCTTTTGGGTTAACGAATACACCCGCATACTTGATGTACCTCATGAATAAGGTCTTCATGGAGTACTTGGACAAGTTCGTCGTGGTTTTTATTGACGACATCATGGTGTATTCAGAAAGCGAGGAAGAACACGAAGAACACTTGAGATTGACATTGTAGAAACTGCGAGAGCATCAATTGTATGCCAAGTTCAGAAAGTGTCAATTTTGGATAAAGGAAATATCATTCTTAGGCCACATCATCTCCTAAGGAGGAGTATCGATTGATCCCGGAAAAGTGGGAGATGTTTTGAAGTGGAACCAACCACAGAATGTGAGGGATATTCGGCGTTTCCTTGGGATGGCTGGATACTACCGCTGGTTCATCAAGGATTTCTCCAAAATAGCGAAGCCTATGACAGAATTGTTGATGAAGGGAAAAGCATTTCAGTGGACACAAGCGTGTCAAGACAGCTTTGAGGAGCTCAAGAAGGGTTTAACAACGTTGCCAGTTTTGGTATTGCCGGATGTGAGCAAGAGTTTCAATATATATTGTGACGCATCAAGACAAGGGCTCGGATGTGTGCTCATGCAAGGAGGACAAGTGGTAGCCTATGCATTGAGACAATTAAAGAAACATGAGCTGAATTACCCCACACATGACCTGGAACTTGCAGCCGTGGTACATGCCTTGAAGATTTGGAGGCATTACATCCTTGGTCACCGATGTGAGATCTATATGGATCACAAAAGCCTCAGTATATATTCACGCAAGCGGATCTGAATTTGAGGCAACGTCGATGGTTGGAACTCATCAAGGATTATGATGTTGGAATCAACTATCACCCCGAAAGGGCCAATGTAGTAGCTGATGCATTGAGTCGAAAGGGAGCATGTCACCAACTCACGGTTCGGGAGCTGCCACCCGAACTTTGTAAGTAGTTTGAACGGTTACATCTCGGGTTCTTGAACGAGATGGAGGTGATAGAACTGAACTCAACGCTGGAACAAAAGATACGAGATGGCCAAGCAACGGATGAGGATATCAAGGAAAGAATCCAACAAGGCATAGAAAAGGATTTCAAGAAAGACGAGAATGGTACGCTTTGGTTAGGAAAAGGATTTGTGTGCCTAACGTGAAACACATCCGCGACACGATACTAAAGGAGGCACATGACTCACCTTATTCCATACACCCCGGCTGTACAAAGATGTACAAGGACCTAAAAACATGCTATTGGTGGGATGGTATGAAAAGGGATATTGCTGAATATGTTGCCCTATGCGACACGTGCCAAGGAGTGAAGGCCGAACATCAAAGACCCGCTGGATTGTTGCAGCTATTAAAAGTACCTGAGTGGAAGTGGGATGACATCAGCATGGACTTCATAGTCGGATTACCGCGTACTCAGTCCAGCTACGACTACATTTTGGTTATCGTAGACAGATTGACGAAAACAGCCCACTTCCTTCCTGCGAGAACCAATTACACCGTCGCACAACTAGCCGATCTGTATATGGAGCAAATCGTGTGTTGTCATGGAGTTCCGAAGAGGATAGTTTCAGATCGAGGTTCTCAATTTACCTCTAGGTTCTGGAAGAAGCTGCATGAAGCCATGGGTACGCGATTGAATTTCATCTCCGCATATTACCCGCACACCGATGGGCAAACTGAGAGGACAAATCAGATTTTGGAAGACATGTTGAGAGCTTGCGCCTTGAAACATGGGCGTAGTTGGGATAAGAGCTTGCCATATGCTGAATTCTCGTACAATAACAGCTACCAAGCCAGCTTGAAGATGTCACCTTTCGAAGCATTGTATGGTAGACGGTGTAGAACACCGCTGTTCTGGAATGAGACCGGAGAAAGCCAAGTGTTTGGACCTGAAGTGCTGCAAGACGCCGAAAAGCAAGTTTAAACGATACATGAAAACTTGAAGGCCGCTCAGTCACGACAAAAGGGTGATGCGGACAATAGGCGAAGAAGATTGACCTTCGAAGTGGGAGACTTCGTGTATCTTAAGGTATCGCCTATCTGAGGCCAACGACGGTTCAACATCAAAGGCAAGCTAGCACCTCGCTACATCGGGCCATTCAAGATTTTGGGTAAGCTAGGAGAGGTAGCTTATCAACTAGAGCTGTCAATGCACCTCTCCGACGTGCACGACGTGTTTCACGTATCCCAGCTCAAGAAATACCTAAGAGTACCGGAAGAACAAGTACCAATGGATGAGCTCGAGCTTCAAGAGGATCTGACCTACGCTGAACACCCCATCAAAATCTTGGACGTGAAGGAAAAAGTAACGAGAAACAAAGTGATCCGTTGGTGCAAGGTACAATGGAGCCATCACACGGAAGCTGAAACTACATGGGAACGTGAGGAAGATCTCAAGGCAAAATTCCCCCATCTTTTCTCCACTCTATCGAATCTCGAGGGCGAGATTCATTTTAAGGGGGGGTAGATTTGTAACACCCTCAATTTCACTACCATGCATTCCATACATTTTTCATGTAGAGAAGCATTTAAAAATAAGTAGAAATGGAGAAAGGAATGTAGAAATGGAGAAAGGAATGTAGAAATGGAGAAAAGAATATAGAAATGGAGAAAGGAGTATAGAAATGGAGAGTAATGAAAATAAAATAGCTAAATTGAGTCATCCCAAATTTCCCCAAATTCCCCAAAATTCCCCTTGGGGGAATTTCCCCCACATTTGGGGGGAATTTTCCCCCAAATTGGCCGCACCAATTAGGGGGGAGACCCCTTGGCCGCAGCCTTGAGGGGGGAAACCTATCCCCCACTTCTAGGACTCTTTGGTTGAGTCCCATCTTGCTAGGACTCTTTGTTTCCATCCCTAGGACTCTTTGGTTGAGTCCCATCTTTCTAGGACTCTTTGTTTCCACCCCTAGGACTCTCTTTTCCCCCCTTATTATAATCCCCCAGCCGCACCCCCCTATTCCTTTTGGCCGCCCCCCCCCCAGCCCTAAGTCGCCGAGTTGCCCTCCCCTCTGCCCAAGTCGCTGAGTCCCCCCTGCCGGAGTTTGGCGGCCGTCGAGCCCCGCCGTTGAGCCCCGTCATGCCTCGCCGTCGCCGGAGAAGAAGCCCGACGTTCTGCCCTACCATAATTCTCCGCAGAAAAATTCCCCACTGCTGCCATTGCTAGGAGGGAGGCCCTGCCACAAGGAGAAAGTGAGGTAGGTCTTCATTACCCCTCTTACGACATCGCCACTTTTTCTACGCACCCGTTTTCTTCACCCCTTCGACCAGAAACTTTTGGCGTGACAGATCATGTTTTTGTCGGTTTTTGACGGTGGAATTGATCTACATCTTGTGCGAGATCATCACCACGTCCACACTTGATCCCTACACCCTTGTTCATCAAAGAACGCCATGAAAGCCCATTAAAACATGCAAGAACACGTACAAACTGGTTTTATAAAACTGCACTATAGGATTTGCCTTCATCTACCGCATTGCATCTTGAGTAAAGTTTGTGCATGATAATTGATTGATATAAATCTTGTATGTGCGTGGTCGTGAGTAGAAGGACAAGATCAAGAGGCCGTCTACGAGGAACTACAGCACCAAGACTTTGAAACGCTTGAGCAACACGAACCACGGGAGCAAGGCAAGTGCCCCTTGACCATATTGATCCCATGTTTTTGAAACTGTTTTGCTTGCGAAAACTCGTATGCTTGAGTCAACTTGATGAGACACCCTTTTATAGGAGTTTACTAGTTTTTTAACCATCCTTGTCACCAGGAAAGTTGATGAGTCGGGTATGGTTGTTTTTCCTTTTTGCTTCGCTTAACTTACGGGATACGGGAAGCTGAATTAAAACATGGTTAGCTACTGCACTCATATGAATAATGATGATGAGAACTTGATGATGTTGATGAGTATGGAATGGGAGAGATCTAGGCAAGCTTGGTTCATGTATGTTGCTGAATAAGATGGTGGTTTACTTGCCGTAGATCTAAGGACTGGTTCATGCGAGCACAAGCTAGGAAAACAGTGCCACTACAAGGCTGGGTGCGGCTTAGCTGACTAATCAGGTGTGTTGCTAGCTTGTTATGGACCGTTGGATGGCACGGGGAATGGGAGTCGAGAGGGACTGCCCTGAGATCTGCACGGCACAAGAGGGAGCCCGTGGGTGGGGGAATGGAGTTTCGAGCCTGCCGGTGAAACCTCAGTGGATCCGTACATCCTAGTAGCCCCTTTGTAAAGGTTATTTTGTGATCTCTTGGCCATACACCGACGGTTGTGTACTGGTATAATGAAGGTTCTTTCTAGTCGCCGACGGGTGACAAAATCACGAACTTGTGGGTAAAGTGGTGTCACCTCTACAGAGTGTAAAACTATCATGATAGACGTGCTTCCGGTCACAAGCACCTGGCCAACTTCCATGATTAGAGGCAAAACTTGAGATGGATATTCGGGTATGGTTGTTGGGATTGGTTTTGGGATTGTTTTGAGTCATGACAATAAATTTGGTTTCAGTTATATGAAAATGAGATGGTTATGAATATTTATGAGTATGAGATGAACTTGAGAAAGATTATTGGCTGGTTGAGGATTGATAAATGGTGAATTATGATGAAAGAATGTTGCTGATTTACTTTGTTATATTGGGATTTAACTCATCTAGAAATAGTTGTTGTTTTTAACATGTTTGTGAAATAAATTTTGCTTGTTGCAATGAGCCGTTTTATTCCCTACCTTGTTGTAAGCTACATGTCATACTTTTCCCGCACTTGCTGAGTACGACATGTACTCATTCTTGGATTCCCACATATACATCAGCTACAGGAGAAGAGTACTTCGAGGAACATGTGGAGTACTAGGCGTGCGCACTACAGTCAACATGCCTGTGGAGTTGAAGATTGGAGCCTGCTGTTTTAGTCATTTTCCGCTGTCGTTTAGAGTCTTCCGCTGCAAGAATAAGATAGATATTCATGAGTGAGACAATGAGTCGATGTAATAAAGTACTTAAACATTATTCGTACTTGGTTATATTCTGAATTCAGATTGTGGAATACATGTATATGTGTGATGAACATCCTGGGCATACATATGCATTCACTTGGTTCATTTTTCGGAATTTGGTGTCACAACACCTCACACAAATTAGTGTTTCAGGTGTGCTGCACAATTCACGCAAATTTTACACGGCACACCGGACTAGTCCGATTCCCAAAGCGGACTAGTCCGGCAATCGGGATCCCTAACGGTAGTTTGTTTTTGGAAACACTATAAATAGGTGAGAAACGTGCACAACTGAAAACCCTAAGAACCCTAGCGCCGCCACTCATCCCAAGAGCACGGAAACAACTCTCCCTGTACATCTAAAGCCCTTAAAAGCTAAATCCTTTGGAAATCAAGATTTGAGATAGAGAAATAGTCTTCTACTCATTTCCAAGCTCTTGGGGTTTGATCTCTCATACACTCTTACGTTTGTTGTAAATTTTTTTGAGTGTTTCTTTATCGTGTTTCTCTCTGTAATTTTGTGGGAGCCCTCAACGTGTGAGGTTGCCCCCACCGACTTGGTGATTTTCCTCGTGATAGTAGAACTCAAATTGACCGTGGTAACTTGAAGAGGTAAAGGGTTGATTGAGACACGGCTCTGTGTGAGCTTCTCAACGAGGACGTAGATCTCTTTGGTTAGATCGAACCTCGACAAAAATCCTTGTCTCTTGTATTCCTGTTATTTACTTTTACAATCATGGGCGTAGGGTTTATTAATCATGCAAGGAATATTAATCTTGTATTCCTCGTTCAAATTAATCATCCTAACACCTTCACAGGTTGTTAGGTTAATTTACTTATTTCTGCTGCTATAACATTTGGGGAGAACACATTAAACAATCTATCTTTTCGTCGGTATAACTAGCACACCGGACTAGTCCGTACCTATACCGGACTAGTCCGGTCCCTCCTGTATTTGACGAATTTGCTAAGTGTGTTGCAGGAAAAGTTTTCAACGCCTATTCACCCCCCCTCTAGGCCACATTCACCCTTGCATCGCCAGCAGCAGAGGGAGCAGGAAGCCTAGTCCCGTTCCGGAGTGGGACCAACTACGCTGGTGGCAGCCCCTACAGCGACGGTGCCCGTTGCCACCCGGCATCCTTCGGTTGCGACGGCGTCGCAAGCGCCGACCGAAGCCAGCCCGGGGGTTGCGCTGCTAGCAGCTCGCGTGCTCCTTCACAACCCCCCGAGCACAGGAGCTTCCCCGTCCGCTGCTGAGCAGTGGCGTAACGACGTCGACCACCTGGTCGTCGCCGCGCTCAACTCACCGTGCGACCAGAGACGGTACAGCTGCCGGACCATACCCTAACAATGGAGTACAGGACGGCAGCAACCCACTCGACGGGGATGTCCAGGCTCTCCACCGCAGATCTCACAGCCGAGCTGGACCGCCGCCGCCGTCAGAAACAAGATGGTCGCGTCAGCATTGAGCGACAGCGCGAGCGGCGTCGCAACCTCGAGGAGTATGGTACCCCGGGTGCCATGCGCCCCATCTACGCGGGCCAGAACCCGGTCTCCCCAGGCTCAGTGAGAGGCTGCATGGCTCTGGCCTCACACCTCCGTATGGCGGTGTGGCCGCGTAAGTTCCGGCTGCACCTGCCGGAGAAGTTTGACGGGACAGTCAACCCCGTCAAGTTCCTGCAGATCTACTCCACGGCCATCCTAGCTGCAGGAGGGGATGAGGCCATCATGGCCAACTATTTCCCCGTGGCCTTGACCGGGTCAGCCCGGTCATGGCTCATGAACTTGCCCCAGGATTCTATAACCTCCTATGAAGAGTTGTGCTGTCAGTTCATGGCCAACTTCGGGAGTTCCTACACCTGCCCGGGCACGGAGGTCGACCTTCATGCCCTGCAACAGCAACTGGGAGAGTCGCTGCGCTCCTTCATCCAACGTTTCTCCCAGGTTAGGAGCACCATTCCCTGCATCTTCAATGCCTCCGTCGTTGTCGCCTTCCGGCAGGGCGTCTGTGACAAGAAGCTACTCGAGAAGTTTGGCCACGCACGATGTGCAGGACGTATCTGAGCTCTTCAGCTTGGCGGACAAGTGTGCCAGGCCTGCGGAGGGCGGCAACTGGCACACACCGCCTAGCAAGGGGAGTGAGTCCGCTAGGGAGGGCTCTGGTGGCAAGAAGAAGAAGACTGGCGGCAAATACAAGCCGCTGGTCGGAGCCCCCACTGCAGCAGCAGTAGCAGCTGCAGGGGGCCGGGGGCCCTGCACCGACAAGCGCCCACGATAGCCGTCCGACAGCGTCGACTGCAACCAGGGGTGCCCGGTCCACAACACCAAACGGCATAGCGCCAGCGAGTGCTGAGAGATCAAGAAGCTAGCGGAGCGCTTCTGAGAGCTCCAACAGCAGCGCCAGGATGGTGCGCCCTTCTGCCAGCGGGAGGGCAAGCAAAAGGGTGACCCGGAGGTCAGCAATGACCAGGAGTGGAGTTCCAAGATGCCAAGCGGACGTTGAAGGTCATATATGACCAAGGAGAGGGCTCCAACTACAAGCGTCGAAAGGCGCTCCATGTGATGTACGGGGGGTCATGGGACATCACATCCCGACGAGACATGAAGACCCTCCGGCGGGAGGTCATGGCAGTAGCCCCCTCCCCCAAGCCGGCTCCCTACCACAAGTGGATGGAGACGGAGATCAGCTTCACCGCCTCCGACTGCCCAAAGAACATGGCGGGTGCCAAGCAGCTGCGGCTCCTCGTCACCCCGACCATAGCCAACGTGAAGCTCTACCACGTGCTGGTTGATGGAGGAGCGGGCCTCAATCTCATCAGTCTTGCAGCCTTCTAGAAGCTGCAGATCCCGAAGAGAAAGCTGGCCCCGTCGTGCCCATTCTCTGGAGTGGGTTTGGGGTCCATCCTTCCACGCGGTAGCATCTCCCTCTCGGTGACATTCAGGACGCCTGAGAACTACCGCACCGAGAGCGTCGTCTTCGACGTAGCGGAGGTCAACGTCCCCTTCAACGCCATCCTTGGCAGGTCGGCGTTGTACCAGTTCATGGCCGTAACTCATTACGGCTACCTATTGCTGAAGATGCCAACCCCGAGTGGTGTCCTCAAGGTCCGAGCAGACCGGACCGCCGGAGTCGCGGCTCTGGAGAAGCTCCAAGCTCTGGCAGCTTCAAAGGTGGAGGCCTCTGGGAGTGCTGGGACAAGCAAGGAGCCACCTAGCACACGACTACGTGGCTCGTCCTCTGCGCCACGCATTCAGCCTTCGGGTGCAGAGGAGGTACCGGTCAAGGTCGTCCAGATCGGCGAGGATACCGCCTAGACCACCCGCATAGCAGGGAACTTGGGCCGGAAATAGAAACTCACGCTCATCACCTTCCTACGGGCTAACGTTGATGTGTTTGCTTGGCAACCATCGCAAATGCTCGGGATCCCCAGGGAGGCGATCGAGCACCACCTGAAGATCCACCCCGACGCCAAACCGGTGATGCAGAATCCTCGGAAGTAGTCCGTCCAGCCGTAGAACTTAATCCGTGAAGAAATCAAGAAGTTGCTCGATGTCGGCTTCATCCGAGAGGTCCACCATCCAAGATGGTTGGCCAACCATGTCGTGGTACCCAAGGTTGGCGGGAAGCTTCGGATGTGCATCGAATACACCAGCCTAAATAAGGCATGCCCTAAGGACCCCTTTACCTTCCCATGAATAGATCAAATTGTAGATTCTACTTCTGGCTGTGATCTACTGTGCTTCCTAGATGCTTATTCTGGTTTTCATCAAATACCCATGTCTAGAGAAGATGAAGAGCACACTGCTTTTATAACAGTAGACGGTCTTTATTGTTATGTCTCCATGCCTTATAGCCTTTAAAACGCCTTGTCTACCTTTGTGCGTGCCATGCATAAGACATTCGGGGACCTAATAAGGGACTTAGTGGAGGTGTATGTCGATGACATCGTAGTGAAGGCCAAGTCGCATACATCTCTGTTAGACAACCTAGCCTCAATCTTTGACAGGCTACGCACAACATGCATCAAGCTGAACCAAGATAAGTGTGTGTTCGGAGTCTCTGCCGGGAAGCTCCTCGGTTTCTTGGTCTCGCACCGAGGAATCGAGGCTAACCCCGACAAGATCAAGGCTATAGACATGATGCATCCTTCCGCCCGAGTCAAGGACGTACAAAAGCTCATGGGATGTCTGGCCGCTCTTAGTCGGTTAATCTCCCGACTGGCAGAGCGTGCTCTCCTGTTCTTTAAGCTTCTGCGGAAGACCGGACCCTTTGTCTGGACTGAGGAAGCTGACAAGGCGTTCCAAGAGCTGAAGCAGTACCTCACCTCGCTACCGATCATGGTAGCTCCAGAGCCGGGTGAGCACCTGCTGCTCTACATTGCCACGAAGGAAGAAGTCGTTAGCATGGTCCTGGTCGCTGAGTGGCTAGAACCCGAGTGACTCCAAACACCAAGCAAAGAGCCTGCTGCTGGTCCCGAGTCTCAGGACCCCGACCCCGCAGGAGAGCTTGGGGTAGCTCCGGGCCAGGATACCCCCGGGTCCCAGCTCCCGGAGGCCGGACCCTAAGACCAAGAAGCTGCAGGCCTCCTGCCAATGGAGGAAGATGTTCTGGACCCCTCCAGAGGGTCTGGACCTCTCAGCGACCGGTCTACTACATCAGCGAGGTCCTCCATGACGCCAAGACACGGTATTCGGAGGTTCACAAGCTGCTCTACGCGGTGCCAATCGTGTCAAGGAAGCTCCGCCACTATTTCCAAGCTCACAAGATCTAGGTGGTAACGACCTACCCACTGAAGACGGTGCTCCACAACCCCAACGCAACGGGGAACATAGCAAAGTGGGCAGCTGAGCTGGCGAAGTTTGACCTCGACTTCCTGTCACACCATGCCATCAAGAGCCAGGCGCCGGCGGACTTCGTGGCGGGATGGACCCCGTCTCCATGCCACCCAGGGGGCCAAGACGACGGTAACCCAGAGCCCAGACCCCCGGTGTTCATCGGACCCCATTGGACACTCTACTTTGACGGCTCCTCGCGCAAGCAAGGTGCCTGAGTGGGGGTCCTGCTCATCTCACCAGTGGGAGAGCAGTTCAAGTACTTGGTGCACCTCGACATTAAGGCTACGAACAACATGGCAGAGTACGAAGACCTCATATTTGGGATGAGTACTGCCCTGTCTTTAGGCGTGCGTCAGATGCTAGTCAAAAGAGACTCCCAACTCGTCATCAAACAAGTCAAGTATGAGTGCTCCTGTAATGATCCTCAGCTAGATGCCTATCTCCTCCATGTGCAGAAGATGGAGAAGGAATTTCATGCCTTGGAGTTGTGCCATATCCCCCGTGTCAACAACGCAGTGGAAGATGACCTTTCAACAAAAGCCTCTACATGGGCTCCGGTCCCCGAAGGTGTCTTTGAAAGGAACCTACTGCGTCCAACAGCCTGGCCTGCCGAACCAGGCGAAGGGGGCGAGTCCAGCACCTCGAAGCTGGCAGTCCCAGCGGCCCTGCAACCATGGCGCTCGCCAAGGATCGTATGTGTCACCGGGGACTCCGTGCAACCCAGCACCCAAGATCCAAAAGCTCAAGTAGGTCCTGATGCATGGATCACGGAGGTCCGGACCTACTTGAAGGACAAGATCCTTCCTGATGAAGATGTATCTGCTGAACGGATCGTTCGTATGCCTAATAGATACACATTGGGTGATGGGGGATCTCTACCGGCATGGCGCCAACAGCGTCTGTAAAATCCCCAAAATGTGGTAGCAAGAAAAATTCAGCTCATGTACACTTAGGAAAAATTAGAGAAATTAAAACTTTGAATTATATCGGGGTGAGTTCAAAGTGGTGATTCAAACTTCCCAAAACTTCCAAACATGGAGATATAAATTCATAACTTGGATCTTCATATTTCAAATGTTCAACCTTCCAAATTTAAGCTCATTTGGAGGGGTTTTAGTATTTGTTTGGGATTAAAAGAGGAAGCCCTCTAATCAGAATTTCAAATTAAGTTTCAAATTCCAATTTCCTCCATTTGTAAATTGGGTTCCACAAATGTGTTCTACACATTTGAATTAGCAGCCATGCCAAAAATCAGAAACTTTGGAGTTGGTTTGCTATGTTTTTGGAACAATCCAAAAGCGAGAATTCAAATTCTAATTTAAATTCAAATAACCAAATTCAGTTCAAATTCCACACTAGATTTCAAATCATTTGAATTCAAAGATTTCAAACCATGACTTTGGGAGGAAGTAAAAGATTTAATTTGGAGGAAAATATCAGAGCTATTAGGTGGAGTGGGACCCGCATGGCAGTGACACACAGTGGTAATTTGCTTCTGTGCAAGTGCTCCCTGGAGCTGCCACCGAGCTGTGTTTTCCCTCCACCGCGCTGCTTGCGCAACTTGGTCCCGAAGGCAGCACTACGTGTGTGGATTGCTATCACAGCAGCGGCACAACTCCAGTTTTCCTTCTCTGCCTCCAACGGAAGCTTCCCTCAGCCTTTGCTCGAAGAAAACATCGCACGCCGCTGTGATCGTCGTTCAGCACCCTCCAGCCACCCCTAGAACCGGTTGATCGCCCTAGGAGCTGCGACGGCGACTCCTCGACGTGTTCCACCACTCCTCAGCTCGTCCCCGGCCTCCCCTCGCTGTGCCCGAGCTGTTCTTCACCGGGAGAAAACAAAGCACGTCGTACCTCGCTGCTCCTCGTCTTCCGGCCGTTCCAGCGCCTCTCCCGCACGACCAAAACCTTCCTAAGGTGCGCCAAGGTGTGTAGATCATGTTACTGCAGTCCCCTTGCCCTTCCCCGTTGCCGGCTCGACGAAATTTGGGTTTTGGCGCCCGTACACGTGAAGAACCGATCAAAACCAAAACTGGAAATTCGTCCAACACGCATGATCATTTGTTCTTCGGTTCAAGCCATAGCATCACACCATCCTAGCGCCCTCCCATGCCAAATACCGCAGCAAACCATCCACCACACGCCCCGGGCGACGAGAAATCGCCGGCGGCGGCAAAAATGGGTCGGTTCTTCGGTGAACCCCATTTTCCGGTCGTTTGCTGCAAGGTTTGGCATGCGTTCCATGTTCCCCAATCACTGGTGATGCTTTAGGGCAACGTAGCTCACCGGTAGAAGCTTCGGACACTCAAGAACGCGTTGATGCCGAGCTCCTGAGCCTCCCCGCCGGTGCCGACCTGTTTTCGGCCGTTTTCATGCGGGAAACCTTGCCCGGCAGCTGTGTCATGTTCCAAGGATCGTGTAGGGCGAAACCGGAGCTAATTTGGTGGATAAATGAGGGAGAACGAGTCACGCCACGATCTGTACTGGTGTGCACGCGCGTTCTCTAACGGGAGGTTGAAGAAAGACCTGACGAGTGGGCCCCACGTTGAGTGCTCTATAAAAATTCAAACAGAAAGTTAGTGAAACTTGAAAATCCATAACTTTGGGTAGAAAACTCCAAAATTAGTGAGACAAATTTTTTTGGAATCCTCATGAGGAGTACTTCAAAGAGGAACAAATTGCTTGCTATGAAAATGCCCAGGAATTTCTGTAGAATTGTTTTTAGTAAATCCTTTAGAGATTTATTACAGGAGCAATTCTTTATGAAACATTCCCAAATTTGGGCATCTAATCCTCTTCATAGTTACAGATCTCCAGTAAAAATTTGGGCTTCATTGGAGTTCATTTGCTAGGCTAAATTGCCTTCCAAAGTTCAGCCCTTATTTGGGAATTCAAATTTGAATAGAAACTTTTTCAGAACTTCTATCCAACTTCAAAAATTCATATATCTCTGTTGGTAGCTCCAAAAATGGTGAAACAAATTTTGTTAGAACCATGGAGACCTTCCCTAATTAGATATTCAAATGTTAGTCATGTCAAAGTTCCTGATTTGGGCTCAAAATTCAGAGAAACCTTGTACTTGTAGGAATTTTGGAGACTATATTGTACAATGACATTTCTCGAAATTTTGCTCAGATCATCCTTAGAGAGTCTAGTATACACTGTAAAAATTCCAAAGCCAATTAAGTAACCTAAATAGCAGTAGCTATGAATAGAAGTCACTTCTTATAAGTCCTTAATACTTATACATATATTTTGCTACATTTCATTTAGTGACTGAAGTTGAGGACGCACCGGAGCCGTTGGACGTCCTCCCACCAGACGCTAACTTATCCTTTGACTCGCAACCAGGCAAGCCCCGGTTTGCATTTAAGTACTTTTGCAAATTCTTTATTTGTATCACTTATGTCTAGGGTGAATGCTTGCATTAGAGTTAGGGTGATTGAAACCCCACTTGCATAACCTTTTAAATCCTATAAAGGGTTGGGTAGCTTACAGACCCGACGAGTAGACAAGGCCTTGCTAATATGCTTAGGATCTCGGTAGAAGTCGAGTAGTTGGAAGCTACTCACGAGGTAAGATTTTATCACACAGTTTGGTCAGAATAGAAAATGGCTTAAGAGTGGAGAAAATGAGACCCAGCAGGGGGGATAGGAAGAAGTGAGCGGTGGTCTCACATGTGTAGCCCTGTTGGTGTCGATTGAGGACCGAGTCGTGTGCGGGCCTGATGGATAAGTATCGAACAGTACCGGATGGTATACTGACATAAGCAGGAAACCGATGTAATTGGTTAACCTAGGTGCCGAGGCTTACCCAACCGTAAATAGGAGTGGGTTGAGGGTAGCAAGGTGTAAATATGCCGGTAGGCAAAGTCATGCTCCACGCGGGGACCTCTTGCCCGTTACGGATGGACCGGTTCGGCCTTTGGGTTTCCTTTGAAAGGTTGTTGCATACAACAGAGTAGGAAGGGGTGTGGAATCACGCTTCTGAAAGTGGGTGTATGCAACGTGTTGTCCGGGTGTCTCCTGATTGCAATCACCGTCCCTCGCGGTTATTTGAGTACCGCTTGTTCACTGTTTTGTGATGTAGTAAGAAGTGAAATAAGCCAGATGAATGATAAGATGCTGTGATGAACTAATAATGTTAGGAAACCATGTCTGCTGTAGTTGTAGAGCTAATTAAGTTTATCTTCCACTTTGGGCATCACCACATCGGAGGAAAGCGTTTCTTGTTTGATTGTGGACTTCTGATGTGAGGGCTGCCTAAGGCTCATTAAACTGTTGTTATAAAACTGAAAGTAAGGATCAACATGTAGGCGTGTCTTTATTGCAAAGTAATGTTTCCTATCTTACATATCCTTACATATAGAGTTCCATGCCTAGGGTTGTCGGTTAAGCCTTGCTCAGCCATCGTGCTCACGGTTGCAATATTTGAGCTGTATGCAGGTGAGAGCTATGAGGAGGGGTCCGAGGACGAGGCAGTGCCCTCGTCGGGGTACACGGCCGAGCTGGAGCCCTGCACGTCGCCATGATCTCCGTTTCCGTGCTGCTAGTGTGTAGCGCCCCCGGGCTGGACGGCTGCACTTTTGCGTAGGTAGGATTAGAGAGTAGTTATGTATAATACTTCCGCTGTATAATTAAGTTTTGTAAAAGACTTCCGTTATTTTATATCAAATAAAAGTTTGTATGTTGTTCTTAATTCTTTTCGTGTGTGTTGTTGGGTGCCGCATCGCACGGCACCACCCTATGTGATCCTAGAGTGGGTGAACCACGGGGTGGTCCTCACAGCGTCCTATTGCGGTGCATAACCCGGGAGGAGGGCTGCGAGCTACTCGCAGAGATCTATGGAGGCGAGTGCGGCAACCATGCTTCGTCCCGCACGCTGGTCAGTAAAGCCTTTCGGCATGGCTCCAACTGGCCGACAGCTCTCCTGGGTGCCATCGAGCTGATCAAGAGATGCAAGGCAAGCCAGTTCCATGCCAAGCAGATCCACACACCGGCGCAGACGCTGCAGATGATCCCGCCCTCATGGCCATTCGCAGTATGGGGGTTGTACATCCTACGGCCATTCCCTAGAGCCATTGGAGGGTACCGGTACCTCTACGTCGCCGTAGACAAGTGCACCAATATCAGAGCCGCATTGGTAATAGCGCACGGAGTAAGGATCGTATTATGACAAAAACTTAGGATACGGTGAGGAAACGGTATTAGGCCCACATAAGGACTATAGTAGTATAGTTACTTAAAGTGGCATGACTAACCTACTTGTTATAATTCTGAACTTTTATTATGTAACGACGTGCCTACGCTCAGGTAAGCATGGTAAGGAACGCTACCGAAAGCGGTTCAATTTCGGTTAGCTCCCCTGACGAGGAAAGTGGTTTAGGGATAGGTCTCACAGCTTGGTGTGAGACGTCAATATGAAACTCTTGGACTCTTCATGTTCCTGAGTTCATATGAAACGTTGATCCCTAGCGTGCATTAGGCAAGTAAGTGGAGACCCCATCGTGTGGTCAGTAACACGATAGTGTGTTCGTCTGGAAATAGCCCAGGAGGACATACGCAGTGCTTGCCATCGGCGTGCCCTGCAAGGCAGTAGGTGGTATCCGTTGGGTTGATAACATTCTCAACCGTGACGACCCGTTCATGACATACTCGGGTTCCCCGTCGTGTGGTGTTGAAACACGATCACGTACCTTGAGACGTGGCTTAACTCAAGGACGGCCATATGGCAATGATACGGGCGTTTGTATTCACTTTCAAATATGGAACTGCCTGAAATGAAACAACCTTTGAGTGCACCACTATTGAGTGTTTTTCTGCAGGTATTAACTATGTACGTATCCTGTGTAGTACACGTGTGCGAGAGACCGTCTTAGTGCCACTGATCGTATGTATATGCCGGTGTAATCCGGTTAGGATTTTTCTTTTGGTGAGGCAACGTAGTACCGACGTGTTTCTTACGGTGCATCGACACCGTACTACACTTAATAACCTCTTCCCTACTAAGAAATGATTCATGAGCTAACTTTCAATTAAAATGGAAGTTGAAACGAATATTAGTTACTGAACTCTTATTTTGAACTAAGATTCAAACGAGAGAATTACTAGGTTGCAACGTTTCCAAAAACAGAGTGCTCTGTTTCTGGCAGGAATTCTTGCTGGGCTTTAACAGAGCATAACTCTGAGTAGAGTTAACCAATTAAGGTGTATGATACAGTTCTGGAAATATTTTCAAGTGCCCTACAACTTCTTTGTAGACCTCCAGAGCAAAATCACACTTTAAGTTGGTGAAAAGTCCAGTTGAAGGCAAACTGTTCAAAACCAGGACAGTAGCAAAAACCTCTCTGGACCTTTCTGTTTTTAAGCCATAACTTCCTATAGGAAAATCAGTAAGGAGCCTATGAATACTTGTTGGAAAGCTACTGAAGTTTACTAAAACTTTGGTATTGAACTCAAGTCAAGAATCTGTTGATAACTTGAGTAAAATTTGGAGTTTGTGTGAACTGGTCAGGGTAGTCCCGCTGATTAGTTTAGCGTACTCAAGGTTTGTTTAAATATGAATGTGGTTATGCTTTCATAAAGTTCATGACATGTTCATGTTTTACTTATCTTTACTTACTACTGAGATAGAATTTTGATTGACTCAAAATTTTGTTTCGTGCAGTATGGTACGCGCACACTCTCAAATGGAGATTGGAGGTTCAAGTCGAGGTGAGAATGACTCGACTTCATCACAAGAGCCATCGCCAACCGGATTGGCTGAAATTATGGCGAAGATGAATGAAACTCTCCAAACTCTAGTTCAGCAAGGCATAGATCGAGAAGCTCAACGTCACATGCCAACCCAGAGCACGTATCTGGATTTCTTGGCGACACAACCGCCGGTATTCTCTAAGGCGGCGGACCATTGTGAAGAAAATTACTGGTTACGTGTCATTGAGTCCAAGTTTGGGTTGATTCAATGTGATGAATTCTTGAGGGTTCTATATGCCGCTCAGCAGCTTCACGGCTTTGCTGGAGCATGGTGGGCAGAATACCTTGCTGTCAAACCAGCAGGGCATCATGTCACATGGGCAGAGTTCCAGACTGCATTTCGTGCTCGTTTCATCCCCGCGGGCATAATGCAAACCAGTATGGATGAGTTCTGGAGTCTGAAGCAAGGGGGCATGAGTGTTATTGAGTATGCGAAGGAATTCAATCGCTTAGCTCAATATGTCCCTGACTATGTGAAATCACCATCCTCGAAGGGTTATCATCTCTACCGAGGGCTGACCGCTAGGCTGCGATGTGAATTGGCTCAAGTTAGCCAAGAGAATTTTGATGAGTTTGTTAGCTGTGCTATCACTCAGGAATATTATTCCAACCTCTACCTTAAAGAGATGAGGGAGAGGGACTCATCACAGGATGAATGCAATCATCTACCTCTGAAGTATCGGTGGGTAATCCGCTCACCTTCCGGTAGAGAGGTTCCACAAAGAGTGCAGCCATTCTTGGAGTATGACGACTCGTATACTCCACAGAGGTCTTATTCACCTCCACCGCAGCAGCGACTTATTTCTCCTGCACCTCAGTATCAGCAAGGTGCATCAGAATATTATTTCCCTCAAGAGGTTGAAGATGGACAAGGTGACTTCTCAGCTGAACCGAGTGATGTCCTACTTCACATTGACAATGAGCTCAACGTCAATGAAGCAACTGAACCGAGCAGCAACAATGTGTCTGCGGGTTCAGTTCCAAAAAGGGATCTTGGGCAGCCCAGAAAAGCTATGTCAAAAGTGGGAACCGTCAATTATGTGTCAGTCGATGATCTGCCAAAGGGAGGACCTGTTCTTGCCGGCAGGTTCACCTTAAATGACAAGCCGGTTGTCATTTTATTCGACTCTAGTGCGACACATAACTTCATTAGCAGGGCAACGATGATCCGGGGTCAGATATCCACCACTATCACCAAAGGTTCTTACCTTATTCATTCGCCAGGTGGAGACATCTCAACTAATGAAGTCGTCTCCCGAGCACCACTTTGCTTGGGTGGAAAAATTTATCCTACCACCCTCATCATTCTCGAAGACCAGGGAATCAATGCCATATTGGGAATATCATGGTTGACCTTCCATAAGGCTGTTCTGGACATTGAGAACAGGAGTGTTCATTTGGACTCTCCACTTCACGGGCATCCAACATTGTACCTCGGCGAAGCGGTTTCCAAAGCCCCGGAAGTATGTAATGCCGAGGCTTGCAAGTTAGAAGACATTCCGGTAGTCCATGAATATCCGGACGTGTTTCCCGAAGATCTTCTAGGTCTACCACCTGAGCGCGAGGTGGAGTTCAAAATAGAGTTGATACCGGGAACCACGCCGATCTCTCGGAGACCATACAAAATGGCTCCAAGTGAGTTAGCAGAATTGAAGGAGCAACTCAAAGACCTGATGGACAAGGGGTTTATTCGTCCAAGTTCATCATCATGGGGTTGCTCGGCTTTATTTGTGAAGAAGAAGGATGAGACGTTGAGGCTATGCGTCGATTATCGTCCTTTAAATGTTGTGACAGTAAAGAACAAGTATCCACTACCAAGAATTGTTATCCTCCTCGATCAGCTAGTGGGTGCTAAAGTCTTCTCTAAGATGGACTTAAGGTCGGGGTATCATCAAATCAAGATCCGAGCGGAAGATATCCCGAAAACAGCATTCTCGAGAAGATATGGACTCTATGAGTATCTTGTCATGTCATTTGGGTTGACCAATGCTCCGGCTCACTTTATGTATCTTATGAACTCGGTGTTCATGCCAGAGCTGGATCAGTTCGTCATGGTATTCATCGACGACATCTTGGTCTATTCCAAATCTGAAGAGGAACACGCTAAACATTTGCATATTGTGCTTCAACGCTTGAGAGATCACAAGCTCTATGCAAAGTTTAGTAAATGTGAATTCTGGATCAACCAAGTGTCGTTTCTTGGACATATTATTTCAGTGGAAGGCATTGCTGTTGATCCAAGCAAGATTGAACAAGTGCTGAAGTGGAAGTCTCCAACATCAGTCCATGAAGTTCGTAGCTTCTTGGGTTTGGCAGGATATTATCGGAGGTTCATCCCGAGCTTCTCAAAAATCTCCAAACCTATGACAGAGCTATTGAAAAAGGGCATCAAATATGATTGGAGCAAGTCATGTGAGGAAGCTTATCAAGCGTTGGTGAAACACCTCACAACAGCCCCGGTTCTAGCTCAACCAGATACAACCAAGCCATTTGATATTTACTGTGATGCGTCCGGCATCGGACTTGGTTGTGTACTCATGCAAGGAGGACGTGTGGTCGCTTATGGATCACGGCAATTACGGAATCATGAGCAACATTATCCAACTCATGATCTTGAACTTGCTGCCGTGGTATTAGCTTTGAAGATGTGGAGACATTACCTATTGGGAAATCTGATTCATCTCTACACCGACCACAAAAGCTTGAAGTACATATTCACTCAGAAAGAGTTGAATATGTGACAACGGCGATGGTTGGAGCTGATCAAAGACTATGAGATTGAAATTCATTATCATCCGGGCAAGGCAAATGTGGTTGCCGATGCACTCAGCCGGAAGTCTCATATTCATAACCTAACCATTGCGCCGATAGAAGAGGAAGAACCAAGTCTCTACTTGGTTCCATATGGAGCTTTACATAATCTGGCCCTCATACCCACAATAAGGGAGGAGGTTATGGAAGCTCAAAAGCGAGACAAGGGCATGGCTCATATCAGAAGGAGGTTGAAGAACGGGGAGATGAAATGTTTCCGGTTAGATGAGGAAGACACCCTATGGTTCAAGGACCGGATAGTCGTACCCCGTGATATGAGGCTGCGGAAGAAAATTTTTGATGAGGCTCACTTATCCAAATTTTCTATTCATCCGGGCAGCAACAAGATGTACCGAGAATTGAGGACTAAATTCTGGTGGACCCGGATGAAGAGAGAGGTTGCTAAATACGTATCAGAATGTGATACGTGTCGGCAAGTTCAAGCCGACCACATGAAGAAAGCGGGAACCTTACAACCGTTAAGCGTTCCGGCATGGAAGTGGGAGGATATTAGTATGGACTTCATTGTTGGACTACCTCTCACGGCTAATAAGCATGATTCAATTTGGGTAATCGTGGATCGGTTAACCAAATCAGCACGCTTCATTCCGGTGCGTACCAAATACAGCGCCAAAAAGTATGTGGAGTTGTACATAGCACGAATCTTTTGCTTGTATGGAATTCCCCGTACCATTGTCTCCGACAGAGGATCGCTGTTCGTGTCCCGCTTCTGGGAACAGCTACACACATCCTTGGGAACTAAATTGATTCGAAGCTCCACGTATCACCCTCAAACCGATGGGCAAACTGAGAGGGTGAATCAAATACTTGAAGATATGCTGAAAGCATGTGCCATTCATCACGGTAAGAGCTGGGACGATCACTTACCGTTGGCGGAGTTATCATATAACAACGGGTATCAATCAAGTATCAAAGTGCCGCACACCCTTGAACTAGTGCGAATCTGGCGAGAGAGTGATTTACGGGATTGACATCGTAAATGAAGCTGAAGAGTGGGTAAGGCTTATTCAAGCAAATCTGAAAGCCGCTCAGTCCAGACAAAAGAGCTATGCGGATAGGAGACGTCGTCCTATGGATTTCCATGTTGGGGACCACGTATACCTCCGCGTATCTCCGATGAAGGGCATTCACCGATTTGGAGTGAAAGGAAAATTAGCTCCACGTTTTATTGGTCCCTTCATTGTCATTGAAAGGTGTGGACCCGTGGCATACCGTTTGGAGCTACCGGCAGCCTTAGCCGGAGTTTATAACGTCTTCCACATATCTCAGTTGCGGAAGTGTTTAAAAGTTCCAACGGAGGTTCTCACGGGAGACATAGCAGATTTGAAGCCGGACCTCACTTATGTCGAGCGACCAACCTGGATAATTGATGAAAAGACTCGCGAGACCAGAAACCGGACGCTGTGATTTTTCAAGGTGCTATGGGAAAGTCACACGTCCGACGAAGCTACATGGGAAAGCGAGGAGTATTTGCAGTGCAATCATCCGGAGTTGTTAGAGGCTTATATGTAGTAGTTGTCCTCTCCACCTTGTCCTTAATCATGAATCTCGGGACGAGATTCTTTTTAAGGGGGGGGTGTAAAAGTCCCAAAACTTGTAAATAGAAAACTTGAGCTATGAATAAAGTTGAGTTTATATGCAAGAAATGGGACTTACAAAAACTTTTGTATACTCATGAAAGTGTTGGCTTGTGCAATAAAACTTTGAATTCAGTTTGAACTAAAAGGGTCACTTCAAAAGGAAGAAGGGCATTTTCAAAAGAGGAAATTCAAACTGTTGTTTGAGAAGTTGAATTTTCCATGGCTAACTCAAAGATCAGAGGACATAATTGAATTCCTCAGGTCCAAATTATGAGGGAGCCAAGTTTTGAGCAAATTTGGAGGTGCTTTGATATGAATGTCAAAAGAACTTGTAAATTTCATCCAAATTTGAATCTAAACTTAAAACTGAGGAACAAGTTGTCAAATTGCCAAATGACTTTTTGATTTGAGTTCCTCAGAGCTGAGTTTGCACTAGGCCAAAAATTGAAGATTTCTTTTGGGGCAAAAGGGAGTGGTGGGCCCCACTTGTCATTGAGAGGGGGATTATTACTTACTGCTTAAGGCAGTTTCTGTGTATCGGCTCTCACCCGAGTGGCCGAGCGAGCTCGAGGCGCCACCGAGGAGTCGACGTGCAGCCCATGTGGTCGATGTCTCCCGTGTGTAACACCTCAGCAGAGCAAGGCAAACGTTGCACTTCGGCCTTACCTTCGGTCCCTTCACTACTTCCCCCGAGAGGAGTACACACGGGCCGAGTTTCCTGCCGCCCGACCGATCCTCGGACTGATCTTCGCCCGGTGCCGCTCGTCCCTCGCGTGACCATCAGAGAGCGTGGAAACGGGCGCAAGAATCCACGGACACTCCCCGAGCGGGCTCAGCCGACCCACCAGCCTCTGTGCGCGGCGCACAGCCAAATTATTTTCATCGGAGTCCGGTGGGAGCCGCCGCCACGCCTCCTCGACACCCCGGCGGTACTGGCCGTGTCACACCACGGGTTGAACAGCGAAAAGGTGCGCCACTCCCTCCTATTCACACTGCCAAAGACCCTAGGCAATTCAACCACGGTAGCCCGGGAATTTCTAGAAAAAACGACGAGGTGTCCATAAGCCGTGGTGGGGGGATTTTCCAAAATTTGTGATCAATAGCAGTTCTTTGCTCCTTCTGATCACGGGATAGGCTAGAGACATCCTGGTGCGTCGCTGACATCAAAAATCCGGAAGAAAAATAGAGCCTCGACGGTGTTCTTCGAGTTTTAGCGTCGGACACCCGTTTTTAAGCTAGGGCGCACGATGACTTGGTAGTTGGGGGCGTTTCCGAGCTCGGTTGCTTGCATGACGACCATGGCCATGATTCACTGGTGCTCTGGAGCAAGAAATCCGTGAATTTGAGTCAGTAGGGAGGCCGGCCGATGTCGCCGGACAAGGGCCGAGGCCGCTGCCCGTCGCCCGACCCCTTGCGGTCCTCTACAGCCCACGAAGACCCCGGGAATGGCTTTCCCGCCCTCAAAACCCCCCAGGTGGCGGACTTCGGGCCGGGAGACGACCGGGGAACAAGGGAACCGAAAGGGGGATTTCTTTCCGGCGAGCGAGCGTGGGCGCGGGAAAGAGGGAAGAGCCGGAGGTTGAAGAAGGGACCGGCCCCACATGTCAGTCACAGTGAAACCTAAATCGGATCAGCTGTGAGGCCAGATTTAGTGTGTCCACATGTAAATAGTCTGTGGCCCCGGTGTGGCTAGTCAGTGACTGGTCCATTTAAATCCCCGTGGGCCCAATTGTCAGCCACTGGTTGCAATTACAATTCAAAGGAAAATATCCAGTTTCAATTACAACTTCAGAAATTCATAACTTTTGCTAGGAAGCTCCAAAATTAGTGATTCAAATTGGGTTGCATTCAGGAGGTAAAACTCTATCCAAATATGCAACCCAATTTGCATGAAAATCAATAGAAAAGTCTGGAAAATTCTTTAAAGCTTTTCAGCAAAGGAATTTTTGAGGGAGTTTGGTTCATCCAGAAATTTCCAAATTTTGCCAGGATATTCTTTAGGATGCTAGGAGACTCCTGTAAAAGTTTCAGCTCATTTGGAGTTGAATTAGTTAGGGTAATTTTAAATTCAAGTTTCGGTATTCAAATGAATACAGAAACATTTTCAGGAAATTTCCAAAACTTGGAAATTCAGTTCTGGCCATTCCTTAGCTCCAAAAATCCTAGGAAAATTCAGGCATACTACCTGAGCTATGTATGAAATTATGGTTCACTTGGATTTGCATGAAAGTGCAAGTTTAATCAGAATTAATTCCTTCATGCCTAAATGCTTAGGGAATTGTTATGGGTGACCTAATCAGTGAAACATTCTGAATTTTGGTCCAGAGGACTTTCTTGTGACAAGTAACTCACAAGAAAATTTCCAGCTCCATTGGAGCTCTGGATCATTATGTCCTGTTCAACCTCATTAGTTGATCCCCACCCAAGTGATGAAACCCCACTCATCACTTGATCCTAGTACTTAAACACCAGCCCAGACCACTAACACCAGTTTTATTTTAAATTCTTAAACAGGGTTCCAATTTTAAAACTTGTCCTTAGCACTTGTTAGCAAATGTTTTACAATTAACTATATATGCATGTTCATAACGTATAGTGCTTAAACGTGGAAGAGTGGAGGAAAGGTGAAGCTTGGATCAAGGAGCAGGAAGGCCAGTGATTAAGATTCCAGTCATCACCAGCAACTAACTTCATCTTGTCTGACTTTAGTCACCTGCAAAACCAAGGCAAGCTCCGGTTTGCACTTAAGTTGTTTTTAAAGTTTTCCCTTTGTTCATTACATTTGGTCAAGGTTTGTATGTGCATTAGGTCAAGGATGTTGATACTCCACTTGCATAACCAAACTTGCACCCTGAGGTCAAGGGTAGAATTGTGTCATCGTTGTAGAATAAGGCCGTGCTAAATAGGCTAGGACATCCGGTAGAAGACGAGTAGTTGGAATCTACTCGCGAGCTTTGTTTTAGGATCACAGAAGTGGGGTTGGAAAGAGAGGCAAACTAAAGTTTACGTTTCTAAAGATGAGACCGGGCAGGAGAGTTAGGTATCGACAAGACGAGGTCTTGGTCGAGTAGCTCTGCCCGTGTCGGTCAAGGACCGAAGCGTATGCGGCCCTGGGAGCAAGTATTGAGTTGTGTACCGGATGCTTACTGATATATGGGAATCAGGAAACCGATGTACCAGGTTCACTAGATTGTAGAGGCATACCACATCGTCTCGTTAGACCTATGAGCCCGAGACGGCGCGACCGGTTCTATAGTTTAGTGGCCTGAGAAAGGTTGCCACATACGACGTAATGAAGGACGCCAGAGTTGGGTCTTCAGAGGCAGGCGTATGTGTCGAGTTATCCAGGTAGTGTTTGATTCGAATCACCGTCCCTCGCGGTTATGAGTACCGCTTGCTCACTGCGCTGTGACGTAGTAATCAAGTTGTGTGGGAATAGTTTGTAAAGTTTTAAATGTTGTTATGCTAATTATAAATTGCATGAAAACCATATTTGAAGTAGAGATAGAGCAAACTAAATTTATTTTCCACCTTTGGACAATTAACATTGGAATGAAGCGTTTCTTGTTTGATTGTGGAGTTCCAATGTTGCTGGGCGCAAGGTCACTACTATTATGGCTAAAATATAAAAGTTAAGGATGAACTCGTAGGCGAGTCTTTTCGCAAATGATCGGTTTAAGTCTTAGGTTACTTTCATGTAGAGTTTCATGTCTTAGGAGAGACGGTTAAGTCTTGCTGAGCCTTTGTGCTCACTCTTGCTATATAAGTGGTTTTGCAGGTAAGCATCGACGCTATAAAGAAGGTTGTCCGGTGAGACTCGGAAACTTCCGATTCATGTCACACTTGGAGAACCTAGCCGCTGCCATGTCTTCGTGTGGCTAGGGAGAGGAGTCCACGGGCTGGACCTCTTCTTGGGTGCTTCTTAGTTACTCGACGTGAGCTGTTTATAGACTTCCGCTGTAGTTAATTTATGTAAATTATTTACAAAGAACAAATTGTAAGCTTCCGCTTTGATTTGTGTAATACATTGTTCCTTATATGTGTGTTGTTGGGTGCCGCATTACACGGCACCACCCAATGCGATCCCCGGGCGAGGCGGCACGACCCCATGATGGAGGTCGGGCCCTCTCAACCAAGTGGCAGGAAGACCCTTGTGGTCATTATCAACAAGCAGTCCGCAGTAAAATTCATCAAGTTAATCATTTGCAGGTTCAGGGTCCCAAGCAGGATCATCACCGACAACGGGGCCAAGTTCACCAGTGCAGCATTCCAAGAATATTGTGAGGACCTTGGTATCCAGGTCTGCTATGCATCCGTTGCTCACCCAGAGAGCAACGGCCAGGTCGAGAGAGCCAATGCTGAGATACTCAGGGCCCTCACGACGCGTACTTACGCTGGCCTAGAAAAGCATGGCGCCAACTGGATTGATGAGCTTCCGTGCGCACTATGGGCTAGCCGGACATCACCCAGCCAAGCCATAGGGAAGACTCCCTTCTTCCTGGTCTACGGAGCTAAGGTCGTCCTCCCTCCGGAGATCACCTTGGGCTCCCCTCATGTCAAGGCATATGACGAAGCCACGCAGGACCAGATCCGGCGTGAAGATCTCGAGCTCGTCAACGAGCACAGATGGCAAGCAGCAATCCGGAACGCACGGTACCGCCAGGCGCTCCGGCGCTACCACCAAAAGTCAGTGCGGAGCAGAGAGCTGCAGGTGGGCGATCTGGTGCTCCGGCGAATACTTTCCCGTGAGGGGTCCAACAAGCTTTCCCCCAACTAGGAAGGTCCCTTCCGGGTGACACAAGTATGCTGACCAGGGTGCGTCCATATGGCGACGGAGGATGGTGACCCGATTCTAAACCCTTGGAACATTGAGCACCTCCGTAAGTTTACCCGTAGATTAGGGTAGGGCAGTCTTTTTCTGGGACCATAGTGCCTAGGACCAGTGCTCGGATCAACTAAACTCCGGGGGGTCCGGCTACCCCTGTCATCCCGGAGTGGGTCGTTGAACTCCTGTACAGCTTGACTCCTCATATGTAGCACCATGATAAAGAAACCTATTGCCCTACCTTATGCACGTCTACATTTTTGCAGCTTTCCTTTCAAGCTTGCGTATATTTTTGTGTGCCTCTCGATGTTTACATAGTTGTGTTTCTTTGTCTTGCTCTTGGCCAAAATTATGTTGTTCAGCTACAAGGCAGAAACGCCTGAGGCACCTTTGTTGTCTCTGGACCCCTTGGTTACCTTCCTGCTCGGGTCCCGTGGCGCCAAAAGGTCGCCTCCCCCTTCAGAGTGTCCTGCCAGCGGGAGGTCCTGGGTGTGTAGCCTGCTTAGCCTGGTCCTGTACCCTAAGCGTGCACACTCTGCCTCTTCAGCGCATCACTCAAGTGCTGGGGGCCCGAATGGCACACCACCCTAGGAAGGATGGTAACCATGGTCCGAACACTACTACACCGAATTGCCCAGGTCATGTCTCTTAGCAGAGGACCATAAGCCATAATGGGGCCAACGAATAGGGAAAATACAACTACACGGCACGGATACCCCTTTCTTCTAGTGTTTGTGCAGGCCACAGGGCTCTAGTCCGTGGGTGTTGGTTCTGGAACACCAGCTTTCTCAGGGGGCCACTCTTGGACCCCCAAGGCTGGCGTCTCCCAAAGGGTCCGGAGCTGGCGTCTTGCGCTATTTTGGCAGGCGTCCCAAAACACTTGGGCACACCTATCAGGGGGCCATCACGACTGGTCAAGGCAAGCAAGACGTTTGGACCCCTGCAACGCGCAACAGGGAAGTGGGTACACATCTACAGCAAGCAACAAGGAAGCATCAACCACTTTGGCAAATGAGGGAGCCTCCGGTCCTTGCAACATCAAGGACCAGGGGACCTCGCGAAAGCTAAACTGGTCCTTCCTACTGGACCTTGCGCTGAGTGGTTGAAGGATGAGAGGCCAACAAAAAGTCTTTCATTCATCACCACAGGAGTACAAGACAAGACACAAAAGACAAAGGAAAGATACAAAGCCTGGGGCCCGCCTAGGACTCGACCGCACCACGCCTAAACCCCTCGGCGACGAGGGCCCCTAACTCTTCGACCTCAGACCAAGCTCCGAGCCGCCTCCTTGCTGAGGATAGCTCCGGTGCTGACACGTGCCCCGGGATCAAGTCTAGGCCTTGTCGGTGGGTGAAGTCCGGAACTACCACGTGTCCCCAAGCTCCGAGCCGCCTCCTCGCTGAGGGAAGCTCCGGTGCTGACACGTGCCCCGGGCTCCGGTCTGGGCCTTCCCAGTGGGTGAAGTCTGGGGCTACCATGTGTCCATAGGCTCCGAGCCACCTCCCCGCTAAGGACGGCTCCGGAGCTGACACGTGCCCTGGGCTCCGGGCAGAGTCTCCTATCTGAGGAAAAGTCCGGAGCTGCCATGTGTCCCCCTGGAAGGAGCTGGAGACAAGGGTTGAATTTCCTTCAAATCCTTGCGCTGCTAATAATCTAGAAGGAATGGAAGCCACACTGCCAAGGCGCCCTGGGACCTTACGCCGCTAAGGACCCAGAGGAACAAGCTCGAGGCATCGGAAAAGAGCAACCCAAGTTGGCCAAGTTATCCCGAACCCTTCCACTGCTACGGGTCCGAAGTCTACATCGACAACATAGGACAATGAAAGACTTGATACAAAGATACTTTCATTAATAACAGAGTTTTGGCATACAAAAGGGGATACAAGACAACTAAGGAACTCAGCAGCTACAACTCGAGTAGTCTCCTGCTCCGTGGCCAGCTTGGTTGTCCCCCGAGCTGATCTCTAGGCAGTGAGACGGCCACCCGCTATAAGACCGAGGACGGCAGCAACGCATGCTGGACGGAGGCAACAGTGACATCCAGTGTCGTGTGGGCCAAACGCCATCTATGGCAGATTTTGTTGTCCACAACAGTACCTGGAGGAAGGCTTCATTACTCTAGACTTAACCTTCCTACGGTACCGGCAGGTAGCCCTCCTTCGGCAAGGTGCCTAGAGGACATGCCCCACTCGACACTGGCGTAGGGACTCACTGCAAGTCGAGGACCCTGTCCCCGACGGCCTCCCCGACCATTGACACACCATCAGGATGGCTTGTGCTTCTATCCGGGGCCGTCAAGGAGAGGGATGCCCTAGAGAGCCTCACCGAAAGCCGCACACACACGAACATCTCGCAGAAGTGGACGAAGACGGCTACCAGTGAGAAAACATCTGGTGAGCAAAAGTGCCTGGAAGCCGAGACTTCCAGCACGTAAGAGGAGAACAAAGGCCACATGGTTAAGGGGGTGCCATCCTACATCGCAAGGCCTCCTTTTATACCCAACCACGACCTCTGGCAGGGCAACAGCCACGGCGATTGGGTTTCCACCACTCCACGCCGCGCGTTATTCGCCTCCCCTGATGATGAGCTGGATCCAGGTCCACCCGTCAGACACTAGGGGCCGGGAGGATAACCTCTCGGGAACGTCCGACGGTTCCCGAGGAAAGCGGCACGACCAACTCATCGGTTGACACAACAAATGACCCGAGGCAACCCCTCGAGCACGCCGCCTTAGCACTCGCCCCCACAAATCACAGGTAGGGCCCAGGTCCACCAGTCAGACACTGGCGGGACAGGCGAGTAAAAACTCGGTAACGTCTAGCGGTTCCTGAGGAAAGCAACACGATATTTCTATGGTCCACAAGATGTCGTAGTAATTACCCCGAGGCAACCCCTCGAGTGCATGGTGACCGGTCAAATCGGGAGTGGACACAACGACGTGCTGCTTCTTTTACTAAGTGCGCCCACTATGCCGAAGACAAGCAACCTTTTCGTCTCCCAGGTACAGCCACTCGTCCACTAAGCGAAAATCTCGCCACAACTTCAGTTCCCAAATCGCAGGTTCAAAGCCACCACGCGGGAGAGATGGGGGCCCCACCTGCGGGCTCAATGCCTCCCCGGGGATGGGCACGAAGGCCACTGTCGGTACCCTGCAGACCGGGTACCCCCGCGTAGTGGGTAAAAGACAGCATGGGCCCCGCCTTTCTGCTGAGGCGGGCCCCAGCATAAGCCACGTGGCCTGGGCCCCATGGATAGTCCTCGGGCTACCACGTGCGCTTGGGATCCAAAGCTGACATGTGCCTTGGGCTCTGGTCTGAGTCTCCCCGCTGGGGTGAGGTCCAGAGCTGCCACGTGTCTCCTGGCTCCGAGCCACCTCCCCAAAGAGGACAGCACCGGGGCTGGCATGTGCACTGGGCTCCGGCCTAAGCCTCCCTACTGAGCTGAGGTCCGGAGCTAACACGTGTGCCCAGAAGCTCCGAGCTGCCTCCCCACTGAGGACAGCTCCGGTGCAGACACGTGCCCCGAGCTCCGGCCCGAGCCTCGCTGCTGGGATGAGGTCCGGAGTTGCAACGTGTCTCCCGGCTCCAAGCCCGTCGATAAGGGCTCCAGAGCCACCACGTACCCCAGATCCATCATGGGACGTGGGTCGATGAAGTAAAGAAGGAAGTGCCCTATCGGGCTTCCATTCAAGGCTCGCGCCTTCCCCAGAAGCATGGCGCACAGCACACGCCTCCATCCTTTGCCTGATCACCATTACGGTGACAGGACAGAGCGGCGAGGCGTGACGGCGGAACAGTGCCCCCCAACGGCACAGAGCTACTCGGCACAGCGAGAAGACGCGGCAACAAGACGGGGACTTCATCATCACAGACTACCCGGTCAGAGGCGCCCGGCGTGTCAGGCGGCGCACCTTAACTCATCCGACGGCAACGTTGCATATAGATGTAAATGCCCTGGCTCATGTATAGAGTAGAGACAGCCGCAGGGCCACCTTTCGGGCCCCGGGCCACATTGTAACTGCCCTGACCTTGGGCTATAAAAGGATCGGGGCATCCTCCGGGAAAAGGGCTCGCAACCCAGCAACCTCACACACTCATACGCGCAAGCAATACAACAATCACACCGTGGACGTAGGATATTACGCTCTGGCGGCCCAAATCACGTAAATCCTAGTGTTCATCCTCGCCATCGTGCTACGACACTCAAAACCACTGAACCCCTCCAAAAAAAAGAACCTCCGCGGGCTGCTCTAGAGCATACCAGGGGACGTGTCGCAGGAAACACTTCGACAATTTCCCTAAGTGTTTGTTATTTTTACATATATTTCAGATTTATTTCTATACCTAAAATGAATTTTCAGCAATAAACAGAAACTAAATTGCATTTTTAGAAATTATTTACAACTTAAGACCAGATTTGAAATTACCCTAAATGTTGTCCAAGTGCTAGCACAACTTAAAATGAATTTGCACAATTATTTGAAATTCTAAAGGATTCAAATCCTATTCAAATGTCTACATGCTTAAATTAAATATCGTACAGGGCTTAACTTACAGTTATTCACTGCTGCAGAGTCCAAAATTCCATTTTCCATAAATTTTAGGGGTCTAACTATCAAATACAGAGAGATTTCTCTAATTTCTATTAAGTCCAGGGGCTAAATTAGCTATTTCTAGCATTTTTCTGAATTTTGAAAGACTACAGGGGGTAGCTCAGAAGATTCCGGGGCTAGAACAAGATTTCCTAACGCGCCAGGGGGTAGCCCACAAGTTTTCCCGCAGCTATAACTCCGGATCAATGCGGACCTTTGGATTCTTAAACAGAGGGCCCAAATTAGATCACCGAAGGGGTACACGGGCTTTTAATTTCTGCCGTGTGATTTAAAATGAACGTGCCACATTGCGCCACGCCACTCCGGCCAGGGAGGGACACCGCGCACGGCAGCACCCGGCGGCGAAGGCGGAGATCTCGCCGGAGCGGTTCGGATCTTTGTCTACACGCGCTAAAACTTGAACTTGATCGCATGGATCAACTGCGGGGAAGTAGGGGAGCTTACCTAGGGTGTTTTGATGGATCCGAAAGGCGCGAAAAACGATCAGCAACGGCGTCGAACGGTGGAGCTCGTCGATAAACGTCGGGGAGGTGCTCGGGTGTGGAATCTCCGGGGTTTTCTTGCCTGAGCGCTGCACAAGAACACACCAAAGTGATCTGGGTGGTCAAATAGGGGAAGAAAGGATTATATCGATGGGGCGACGGCGAAGTGTGGCGGTCACTCACTGGCACGCATCGGGATGGGTCTTTCCGCGAGGTTTCTTCGAAAAGTCGACGCTGAGAGGTTGGGGAGGTCCCTGCGGTGCACCGTGATGTGTTAGCCCAATGAAAATGGCGCTGAAAAGAAAGAATTTTGGCGAGGCGGCGGCGTACTCGAGGAAGAAGCTTCGATCTGGGGGTGAATGAACAGAGGAGTTGCGGGGATTTTTGTAGGGACCGAGGCGGTGGGGGTTGGCGGCGTGTGGGACGGCGCGAGGTGGGGTGGTTGTGATGGTGCGCGGCGGATTCGGAGGCAGGGGCGTGGAGTTTGGTGCGGGAAATCGCGGGCGGCGATTGGAGACGAAGGTGCTGACAGGTGGCGTCGGCGCGTCATTGGGAGGAGGAGGGGAAATGAAGTTGGGCCGGTTGCCGGGCTGCGTGGAGGGTTTCGGCCCATGTGCCCTTTCCATTTTCTTTTCTCTTTTTTTTCTGTTTCCTCTTCCAAATTTGAATACGGTTTCAAATCTTTGAAAGTTTGAACATGCACGACATCCATTTGTTCTGAATTTGAATTTCCAAATTTTTGGACGTTACATAGCTGTATAAGTTTCATTAAGATCATTGGCGTATTTCAAAATTAGATGAGGGTGGTAAGGCACGCCAGCTGCTCTAGCAGATGGATTGGCAGCTAGACAGGGGTAGGAATGGCAATGAGTTCGTCCAGATCGGGTGGAGAAAAACCCCAAGATTTGAGACCCGCATCCGCGGGCAAAATTTAACGCATGCACCCGCACCGGTGAGGTCTCACGCTCCATCCATCCAGTTTGACGTGTCCAAGTGTTCATAAATCTAGATTTGAACCACATTCAACACATGCAACCAAATAAGACCTTTAATAAAGAAAAAGTCAATGGAAACACACACCAGTCGATCAGGAAGGGGAAGGAGCCGCGGTCAGAGCCCTCTACATTCGGCAAAAAATAGGACTCACAACAACCCTCCACGAGAGCAAAATGGAAGGAAGAAAACCCAAACCTCGTAGTAAAAAGATGGGAGGAGAAACAAAGTGTGGGTTTTCCACGAACTCGAGACCAACGAGGACAAAGATCTTGAATTCTCGTAATCATTCGAGCTGTACACGACCCTGGCTGAATGAAAGTGTTGTATTTCCTTCTTCTGGGAGTACACAGCGGAGAATTAAGCAACAGCTGAGAATTAGGAAGAGATCTGAGAGGATACCGGGAGGAGGAAGACACACCAGGGAGGTTGTTGTCGCCATGGGTGGAGAAGCTTCCAGCCACGGCGACCAAGGGATAACACTCAGGTATGGGTTTGATTTATTTCTTGATACCTGTTACAAGCTACTCGGCAGCCTTTATAGACCTAGGCGCCTGTTTATTAGTTATGATTCTGTTATAACAGAATCCATATCTAAACTACTTTTATTTATCTATTATTATCTCCTAAACCAACCTCATCTGCTCCTGCGCCTAATCCTGTTCATTATTTTTCTTTTGACGTCTACGGTACTGCTGGCCATAAAAAGAATCCATAACACTTCCCCCCTCCTCACAAAACAGCTTGTCCTCAAGCTGAAAATTTGGATATTTCTCCTTGAATGTGCTCACTGTTTCCCAAGTTGCATCTGTAGCCTTGCTGCCTTACCAATGGACCAAAATTTCCCAAGTTCCTCTATTAAGGCGAACTCTTATAATTTTATCTGGGGCTGGTATTACTCTGCCATGGAAAAATTTCAGCAGAGACACGGGTTCTGTTGGAGGTAGACCCTCATATCTCTTCAACAATGAAACATGAAAGACGTCATGAATTTTTGCTCGAGGAGGCAACTGTAGTTTATATGATACACACCAATTTTCTCTAAAATCTGGAATGGGTTATAATACTTAGGACGTAGTTTGGCTGAGGTGGATATAGTGATTCTAGTAGCAGTCCTGTGGTGAAATTTCACCCATACCCAGTCTCCTATCTCAAAGTTCAGTATCCTTCTTTTCTGATCATGATACAAGCGCATTGTTTTCTGTGCTTGCATCAGTCTTTCTTTGATCTCTGATAAGAACTCATCCCTGTCCTTCAACTGTTGCTCTACTGCCACCACCCTGGATCTTCCTGGTTCATAAGGCAATAAAGATGGGGGTTCCCTTCCATAAATCACCTTGAAAGGAGTTGTTTGCAGAGAAGTTTGGTAGGAAGAATTGTAACAGTACTCTGCCCATGGCAACCACTGCAGCCAAGACCGTGGCCTATCCATTGCCAAACATCTAAGGTACATTATAATGATTCTATTAACCTCCTCAGACTGTCCATTAGTTTGAGGGTGAAATGCTGAACTCTTTTTCAGTGAAACTCCGGCTTGGTTAAATAATTCCCTCCAAAAGTTACTTATAAACACCGTGTCTCTATCACTCACTATTGAACAAGGGAAGCCATGTAATTTCACAATATTATCAAAGAAAGCCCGAGCCACCGAAGATGCTGAATATGGGTGCCCTAATGGAATGAAGTGAGCAAATTTAGAAAATCTGTCAACAACTGTTAAGATCACAGATTTTCCACCCACTTTAGGGAACCCTTCAATGAAGTCCATGGCTATGTCACTCCAAATTTTAGAGGGAACTGGAAGGGGTTGCAGTAGACCTGCTGGATGAAGATGATCAGTTTTATTCTGTTGGCAAACAGAACAGCCCTTGACGTATTCCTGCACACGTTGTCGTGCCACAGGACTATAAAAAAGTGTCCTGAACCTGTGCATTGTCTTCTGAATGCCTTCATGGCCCCCATGTACAATAGATAGCCCTTGTGGCCATAGCTCAGAATTTTCTGGTAAAAATACTCAATCTTTAAATATTAATAAACCATCTATAATCTTCCAGCCATCAAGGGCAGTAGCAGACTGAATTTTCTTTCTTAATTCCACAGCTGATGACTGTGTTTTCAGTTCATGCCTTAGATCATTAAAAAATGAAAATGAGGGAGTGGATATCACTTGTAACTCTAGTATCTCTGAGTCCCTCCTTGATAATGCATCAGCAGTCATATTCTGTTTGTCTGGCATGTATTCTACAGTAACGTCAAACCCAAATAATTTGCTTACCCATGTGTGCTGTGGGATAGTTGTAGGCGTTGGTCTAATAAGAAACTGAGACTATAGTGGTTAGTTCTTACTGTAAATGTTCAGCCCCACAGATATGGCCTCCAAAACCGGACTGCCTTTACCAAACCAATTAATTCTCGTTCATATGCAGGCAATTTTGCATGCTGGGCGCCACTGGCCGGCTGAAAAAAGCAATGGTCCCCTATCCTTGGTGCAAAACGGCACCAAAACCTGAACCTGAAGCATCACAATCCACATAGAACCTCTTTGTAAAATCTGGAAGTTGTAGAATTGGTGCAGTTGTTAGTGCTGTCTTAAGATGATTGAATGCTTCTGTTGCTTTCGAAGACCAAGAAAATAAAGTCTTTCTTCAATAATGCAGTCAGTGGTCTTGCAATCTCTCCATAACCTGCAATAAATCAGCGGTAGTAACCTGCCAGCCCTAAAAAACCTCGAAGAGCTCTGATGTTTCTTGGTGTTGGCCAAGTTTTAACAGCCACCATCTTAGAAGGATCCATGGCCACTCCTCCCCCTGAAATAATGTGTCCAAGATATGATACAGATTCCTTGCCAAAAAACACTTGGATTTCTTCAGAGCCAATTGATTATCCAATAAAACTCTAAATACTGATTTTACATGCTGCAAGTGTTCTGCCCATGAAGAGCTGAAAACCAATATATCATCAAAAAATACCAAAACTGATTTTATAAGAAATGGTTTAAGCACTTCATTCATTAATGGCTAGAATGTAGAAGGGGTATTTGTCAGCCCAAATGGCATTACCAAGAATTCAAAATTCCCATGATGGGTTCTGAAAGTTGTTTTCTCCACATCTAGCTCATTCATGCGAACTTGATGATAGCCACTCCTTAAATCCAGTTTAGTAAAAAACCTAGCACCTTTGAGTTCATCCAACAGTTTTTTAACAACCGGTATTGGAAAATGATCTTTAACTGTTTGTGCGTTCAAGGCCATGTAATCCACACAAAATCGCCAAGTACCATCAGTTTTCTTAACCAGCAATACCGGAGAGGAGAAAGCTAAAGTACTTGGTATGAGAATTCCTTGCTTCAATATTTCTTCACATTGTTTTTCAATCTCATCCTTTAGTAACTGTGGATATCGATAGGGCCTAACTGCAATTGGGGTTGTTCCTAGAAGACGGTGGATGCGATGACTTGGAGCCTTTGAGGAGGTAATCCTTGTGGAGTTGAAAAGAGTTCAGCAAAATCCTTTAGAAGGACCTCCAACAGATCCTGCCCAGAAATAGTTTGGAATGAGGTATATGTATTCCTTCCTATTCCTCTCCACATTATGGTTCGTCCAGCCCTCCAAAAAGTCATTGTCATGGCTTCAAAAATCCACAATATTGGCTCCAGAGTTCTCAGCCACTTGACACCTAACACAACGTCAAACCCTTGTAGAGGCAGCACAAAACAGTCGATAACAAAATTTTCTCCTCCAATTTTTATGTCTGTCTGGGCATAGATCCCTGTGCTAGTCATCCTATCCCCATTGGCAACTGTTACTGATAAACATTGTTTCTTGGTAATTCTTATGTTCAACTCCTTAGCTAATGACTCACTAATGAAGGTGTGAGTAGAACCAGAATCTACTAGGGTTGTTGTTGTATGTCCTGTTAACTGAACAGACAGTTGCATGGTATTAGGGACTCCAATTCCTATGAGTGCATGGAGTGAAATACCCAGGTCCTCAACTACCGAATCAAGTTCCTCTTCCTTAGCCAATTTCAGTACAAAAATAGATTTGTTACTGCAGGAGAATATTTTTCTGAACAACTGTAACATTCTCCACTTGCACGCTTGGCTGCCATCTCTTCAGGTGACAATCTCCTGAATCTGGGACTAGAAACTGTTGTGGACCCCTGAGATGATCCCTTACTAACAGTAGACCCTGATCGGGTTGTCTATCGACTAATAGAGCGATAAGACCCCTTGGACAGTAATGATTTGTCTTCAGAAGCAACCACCATGCGTTGCTCATAAGCCCTGGCTAGACTCATAGCCGTCTGCAGGTTTGCTGGTACTTGCAGCTCTACATCAGTTCTCAGAGGTTGGCCTAAACCTGCAGTAAATAAATTTATTTGATGGGCAACTGATAAGGTCTCACAACGACATAATAAAGCCAGAAACTTCCTTTGATATTCTTCCACTGAGCTGCGGTGGAGATCCTTTAATTCAGCCAGTCCATTGGAACGGATTGGAGGCCCAAAACGAAGATTAACAAAATTAGCAAACCGTGGCCAAGAAACAATTCCATGATCCTGTTCCAATGCATAATACCATTGTGCTGCTACCATCCAGATGTAATGATGCCAGCCAAACTTTATCTTCAGCCATAGTCCTCATCCCCCTAAAATATGACTCACACTTAGTGAGCCATGTTAATGGATCTGTCTCCCCATCATAGCTTGGAAAATTAATTTTGGGAAATTGAGGATGTTGCCAGCGACCCTCATTATGCCCTGATCTGCTGGATATATCATCTTCAAGGCGCCTCTATCCTTTAGAAGCTTCTCCATCTACATTGTTGTGGGCTTCAGTCCGTGCAATCCGAAGATCATGAGAATCCAGCCTTGCATTCATAGTTGCCATCTGAGCAAGTAGGCGATCCAGCTTCTGAGAATCTGTAAGGACTTCAGGATCGGCTTCAGCACCGGCCATAGTGGCAGGGTGCTGATCAGAATCTGATACAAAATTGTTGTGTTTCCTTCTTCTTGGAGTACGAAGCGGAGAATTAAGCAACAGCTGAGAATTAGGAAGAGATCTAAGAGGATACCGGGAGGAGGAAGACACACCAGGGAGGTTGTTGTTGCCCTGGCTGGAGAAGCTTCCAGCCATGGAGACCAACGGATAACACCCAGGTATGGGTTTGATTTATTCCTTGATACCTGTTACAAGCTACTCGGTAGCCTTTATAGACCTAGGCGCCTGTTTATTAGTTGTGATTCTGTTACAACGAATCCATATCTAAACTACTTTTATTTATCTATTATTATTTACTAAACCAACCTCATCTCCTCCTGCGCCTAATCATGTTCATTATTTTTCTTTTGACGCCTACGATACTGCTAGCCATAAAAAGAATTCATAACAGGAAGGCTCACCAGCAAGGCGTTTATAGCGCAGGGTCTGCCCCAAGGATTTTGATTTCAAATTCAAATTTGAATTAAATTTTCATTCCCCCGAATTTTGTGACTGTTACAATAGCGCGGTGTCTGCCCCATGGGTTGGGCAAGAACTGAGTGATAGGTTACTTTAGTCACCCGCATGTATTAAACAAAACACACACTCTACCTGTGGCAAATCAAGTCGAACCATGGATAGAAAATCCCACTCGTTTCTGCATCCATCAGGTACAGAACTCGTTCTTGCATCCATCAGGTGCAAAACCCTACGGGGCTCGACTGTATCTGTAGTCGTGAGGTTTTGGTTCCGACTCTTCCAGCCATCAGGGGTTCAACGCCTCATGTCGGTCATCAATCAACCGCTGCCGGACTTCGACACCTTTGTCATCCTCTCGGGATGGCCTATCTAGAAGGCCGGAGCGAAATGGTCGTGCGTTCAACAATGCCATGAAGCAAGATGCAGAGTTGGCAAGCTGGATACGTGAAGAAGGCGGTCGATGGATTCAAGCGGGCTTCGCTCGTTTGTCGGATTTTCATTCAGTAGATGTGTGTGACGATCGCTGTGGTCAGTTCGGCTGGATCTCTCGCCAGCTGAAGAAGTTGTAAACTTTTTTGTCTATATTTTCTCCCTCTTAGTCGAACATATATGCCCATGCACATTCGCGGAAATAAAAAGACTCAGGCTGACGACGAGGTTGGCTGGCTCCATCGATTGAACTGTACGTCAGAGTGCATGCTGTTCCATGGACGTCACGGTCGCATCAGGATGGCGATCAGTGGAATGAAGTTGGAGGCTGGAGCCACGAGTGGCTGCTGCTAGCGGCTAGTGGCGACCGGCATCCTCGACCACAACGACCCCGGGCGTATGGCAATTCGTTGGTTTTGTGGTGCGGAACGCGCCCGTTCCGATGGCGAGAGGGTTCTCGCGCCTCGACGTCCAGAGACGCGACAGGGAACGAGACAAGACAACGGTGGCGCACGTCTTGATGCCGTGGCTGTTGTTCGCATGTGTGTGATCCATTTGGTTGCAGAACGACAGCGCTCTATCTGCCAGGATCTCAGGCTCAAGCTGACTGGATATCCCGTCGTCGCCACCAAAATATCTCCAGATTTTCAAAAAAAAAAAGAACTAAAAGTATTATCCTGACACCAATTAAAATATAAGATCGGAGGGAGTAAAGTTGTAAACTACTCTCTCTCATACTACTCTCTGAGGTTGGTTAAAGTAAAACTAATCTAACTTTAATCATGCCTTGTATTTTTATAACATACTAATTTATACGATACATGTTAATATTTCTTTCTATAAATTTGATAAAATTAAGTTAATTTCACGTTGACCAACTGAAAAATTAATTTCTAATGGAAGGAGTAATAAAAGGTACCAAAACAGTTCAGGTTAAATATACTAAGATTGGGCTGTCACTGTTGAAGACTACAGATATGGTGAGGGACAAGTCATTTTCAGACTGGTTGGATAATGCACCGGAGAAGAAAAATATCAACTCTGTAGACTTTAGAGTGCCACGGCAGAAGAGGAAGGGCAATCAATTCAACAGTGTGACCATTAGCTATGTCAAATTGCCACGATTCAACACAACAGGACAATATCAACGTCACACGTAAATGTAACTAATTGGGATTAGAGGTGGGAGTCGTGCCGGGCCGGCACGGCCCGGCCCATTCATGCTTCGGGCCAATTTAGCCCGTGGCCCAAAAGCACGTCGGGCCTTTTTGGGCGGAGCCAACAGGCACGAAAATGAAGAATGGCAGCCCGAGCAGGCACGCAGCCCGACGAACAAATTTCGGACCGGGCCAGGTCCGAGCACGGCCTGTTTTTTGTGTTAAAAAATTCAGTAAAATCCAAAAAATACTGGGATTTCAGTAGGCTAAATTACATGTGTCAATTGAATTTCACATTCAAAAACAGCATACATTGATGGAAAAAAACAAATATAAAGAGTACTAATCAGGCTATTACGGACAGATGGGCTCATTTCAGGCCATGTCGGCCCGAGTACGTCCCGAAATTCAATTTTGTGTCGGGCTGCCCGACCTCGCCAATTCCGGGCACGGCACGGCCCAAAATTTCATGTCGGGCCGGCCCGGCCCGAAATTATTTCGTGCCTGGGCCATGTCGGTCTGCCCGGATTTGGCCCGACCCAAGTCCCACCTCTAATTGGGATTGTTTACATGAAAATATACTTGAAATTGAGACAGATCATGGAACTTCTATTTTTTTCATTTGTTTCACCTTGCATGATTACATAATCACAACTACCACCACGTATTTACCTAAAATATTCCTTAAAAATAAACTGTTTTCTCGTGTACCAAGTAGTTACTTTACATACAATTAGCAAAGTGACTCGTAATGTTATCGGGAGGGTCTCAACAGGCTACCTGACGCCGACAAGCCTCTGACTGCAACTCTAACCGCACCAACAGCACCAAGCTGCCATACCTCAGGTGTCAACCCATTAAAATCATGCTTTGCCCCCACATCAAGGTGAACCCAGATATGAAAGGCGACCTACATAGGCAGGAAATAAGGATTTCATACCACAAGAATAAGCATCTGACTGAGATCGCAAGTACTTTAGAGCTCCATGCCACATGAAAAAAGAATAAAACATCCCTTGAAACATGATTTAGCATCGATGACTGTTTAATTCACTGTTAGCCAAATGCAAACAGATAGATGATTTTGAGGTACAACTTCTTTCAAGAAACACATGAGAAAAATGTAAACGAACCTTGCCTGATGCATCTCGGATAGGAGATACATGTAGAAGATCACGAAATGAGCTACCACCTTTCCTGATAAAAATTATAGGCAACAAATTTCTGTTAAACTCTTACAAAAGCTACCAGTATCAGGTACCAGAAAAACAACAGACAAATACGCACCTGTAATATAGTAGATCCACTGTGCATGCCTTCTCAGAATTCTGGTTTATCTGTACGATTAGGATTCAAAGTTGAAAGAGGCGACCAATATGATAAAAGCCTGCAGACATACAATTAAAAGCTATACAGAACTAGTGCTCACCTCCTCTAGAACCTCCATGCAAGTACCTGGACCATTTAAGAATTTGCAATTACTGCCCAGTATTTCTTCTCTTGAATAACCTGAATTCGTTTCTAAGAGGATTGTAAGCTTGCGGCAAGCGGTAGTAGCCTAGAAGCAATATACACCAAAGAGCTCCAAGCCAAGTAATTCCTTTTTCCCTGGTGCAATAGTGCTACATATTTGAGCATATCTACCATTCTTTCATTTTCTTTCAACTAATTAATATCCAATAGCTAACCACCATAAAACAACTGGCTGATGTCATAGTTGCCAACAAATGCAAATATTAACAAAAATATATACTACCCAAAGAAAGTAGAAATAAAGGGGGCCAGAAGATACATATCCAAAGGGAAAATATTACTGACATAATGATAGACCAATGCTGCACGAGCCTTCCGAAAAAAGGAGTGATTGGTCTCTACATAACTTAGGATTATGTTAAATTATACATGTAAAGTACATAGGTGATTTTGCAACCATAATGCTAATCATAAGACAGAAATAATGACTTGCATTTCTAACATAATTATGAAGGGGGATTCAAATGCAACCTATCATCCCATCTTAAGACCGTGCTAGATCCATTCTGTTCAGTCTTTTTCACGTGAAAAGAAAGAAAGGGCAGCCCGGTGCATGTAGCTCCCGCTTGCGCAGGGTCCGGGGAAGGGTCCGACCCAGTTGGGTCTTTTGTACGCAGCCTTTCCCTGCATTTCTGCAAGAGGCTGTTTCCAGGACTCGAACCCGTGACCTCATGGTCACAAGGCAACAGCTTTACCGCTGCGCCAAGGCCCCCCTTCAGTCTTTTTCACGTGAGAACATCCAAAAAAGGCATGAGTATAGTATATGCATACATGAAGTAGGTATGATGCTATAGTCCCCTTGACTATCTTCAGGCAAGAGGATCATGAAAAGATACCAGTGACATATCAGAGGTTGCATATTAATAATGATAATGATGTTATGTATCTCTTCTGTTCTCTGATTGCTTAGCTCAACCTTCTAATTTTTGGATATCCCCTTTAGATAGAAAGAGATTTTGTATTTGACTTCGTACACAACCTTCCTCTTTTTTTGGTTTTATAAAAAACCATGTGGGGATCTCTCCTCAGTTTCCCGCCAAAAATGATGTTTTTATTACATAAACACATTACTTCAAATTCAAAAGGTTGCTAGAATGCTTACGATAACAAAAGTAAAAGAACAAGTACCTGTTAGTGATAGGAAGGCGTCACTAGCATAGATAATCAGGTTGTCAGGAAAATTGGGGTCAGTCCTGTGATCATTAAAAGAGACCAGTTTGCATGAGGATATATACAATATTTGAAACCAACAGAAACAAGACAAGACAACTAAATAGTGGACAAGGTTATGCAAATAACTCACAATACAAAACTCTGTTTGATTCTACCAAGAGAAAGGTTTAAGGAAGAACTGAGTGCTGGGATGCCAAAGGAGTCACATCTCTTCCCGCAGACTACTAGGCCAGTAAGTTTGCTGTAGCGGTTCAGTGCAGAGAAGATGCTCTTAGCTGAACTCATTGCTTTATCTTTCTCACTGTCACTGGGTACACGCGGTTCCTCAGCCTCCAGCCCTGCAACAGCAAGCTAGCAACAATACATTCACAACTTGATCCATTCCATTCATTGTTTTCTTTGATATTTATGTAAAAATGCTAGGTAAAGTATAAAACCAATTGACATTGGACAAACGCGTCAATATTCTTCCATAGAATCACCTAATATGACAGGACAAATAATTAAGAAAAACAAAACAAGGTAAAGGTGCATTATTTGACTAAAAAGGGCATACCCAGTGCCGAACGCTCCCACACATGTGGGATCTGGGGAAGGGTTATTTCTAGACAGCCTTACCCCTGCTTTTGCAGAGAGGCTGGTTCAAACCCAAGACCTCAGGATACAAGTGCATTATTTGACTACACAAGCTAAATTGAATTCCGTTCAGGTAATTGCACGATACGATGAGACTTGATTCTCAACTGATGTTTTCCTTTCCTTTAGCGAACCAACAATCCGCACGAGTATGCATGAGAAACATCAACACTGAGGAAGAGCAATCACCTACATTTCTATGTGCACATATTTGATATTTAAAAACTGGGGAAAATATCAGTGACCACGATTACCAAACTTAGAACAGAGGACAACTCAAACAAGGGCAAGTGCTGAATAATCTGACACTATCACCTACTAAATTATAATTATATATATGTCTGTCTGTCTGTTAATACTCATGAATAAGATAAGTGCAACCGTAATTGCGGTATAAAAAGTGAAGAGCAAATCAAAGCAAAAGCAGTCCTATTTATGTCAGGTTTGCAGCACAGATCCAGGGAGCCAATGGCAGCACATGATAGCAGAACAGCAGTTCCGCCATCTCACACAATGAAGTATTAGGATTCTTTTCAATAAAAATGAGTTGTATAAATGAACTCGTTTTGCAATAATGGTTGGTGAGTTGTTCACTACAAGTAGCAATCATCGTTTCATTTACTACTACGAAAAGCGTCTTAATCATCGACTGACCTCTCTTATCCATACCCACGACCACCTTCCCGGTAAGGCTCGCGCAGGGGAAATCCTCCTCCGCCCTGGCCTCTTCGCGGCAGGCGCCCAGCACGGCCGCCACGGCGCGGCGGGGCGCCCCCTGGCGCGCGGCGGCGGCGGCGATGGGCACCTGCACGGCGAGGAAGTGGAGGATCCTCCCGTCGCGGGCGTGGAAGACGGGGGCGAGGTGGAGCAGCACCCAGTGCGGGGACCCGTCGCGTCGGTAGTTGAGGAGGGCGGCCTGGTGCGGGCGCTGCACGCGCACGGCCTCGCGCACCCCGGACACGGCGGCGCGGCCCGTGGCGGCGCCCTGGAAGACGCGCGCGCTGCGGCCGAGCACCTCGCGGCGCGCGTAGCCGGTGAGGGCGGGGAGCCCGCGGGAGGCGTAAACGATGGGGTGGCCCGCGAGCGCCGGGTCCGTGAGCAGGAAACTCCCGGGGAGCTCGTCCAGCGCCTCCAGCACCCAGTCCGAGTACCGCGCCGTCAGCGACGACGCGAGCCGCCGGACGTGGTCCTGGTCCCCCGGGCCCGCCTCGCCGGAGCCGGCCGTCGCCATCGCCGCGGCGAGTCGCGGGGGTTGACGTACGTGATCGACGGGAAGGCGGAAGAAAAGATCTGCCCTGCGCCCCTATGGCTGCGAATTTTTCGGGTGCTTCTATTCGGTGCGGGTTTTTTTCTCGCCTCGCCTGTGATCGGAGCAGCCACAGGCAGCTGTGACCGACTGATTGATTGACTGATTGGTTAATCTGTGGGCAGGCGTGGCGATTCGTCCTGCGCCTCTTCTGGTTCGCCGTCGCTTCAGCCTGGACCACGCACGCAGTCTCGTTTCTTGTTTCGTGTTGAGATGACGCGTGATCGTACTCTCGTCGACATGAACACCAAGAGATGCATTCCATGCATTCTAAGATCGGCAATTCTTTTAGTACTTTTTTCGGATCGGTTGATGCCACTCTAATCTCCGGTTACCGCTATGCCGAAACAGGGTGGTCCGGGTCACCTAAACAAAATAAGTATACATTACTTTTCCGCGGGCCAGAGCTCGCGCGCTTCGCGGCAGTGCGCGTCTGGCTTTGGACGTGCGGTGACCTCGTCGTCGCGGACACCCCGAAGGAGAGGGGAAGGCGCGGACGTGGCAGGTAGGAGCAACGCCTCGTCACTCACCTGGCCCAGGCCCGAGCCGTTGAGGTGACAACACGCCTAGCGCCTTGCCGTGACCCGCGCCCGCTATGTTAAATCGTTGTAGGGTCTACCTGAACGAATCGACGACGTAAGCAATAACTTTAGTACCAGAAGTTAGTTCTTGTTTTCTGATTGTAGTTTACGTTAGACTTGTGTTTCTTTGTTTAAATTGGACTGCCATTATCGTAGATCCTAGGTACCCAAAAAATCAAGATCGTGGTCTGCAGCGCCAGCGAACCGTATGTATCCCAGCTCAACTGGTAGCATCGTGCTCCAAGACGGATTCAGGTGACTGATGTATCTGAAGAAGTCGATAAGCCAAGTTTACAGCATAAATGCAACTATTTAACTTCATCGGTCAAAAAAAAGAAATTCCACCAAAATGTAGGTCAATGTTCAATGGTGAAGTACAGGCTTCTCTGAGGAAGAACCTCTCTGATCAAGAGCAACGCCGGGAACATAATTTATGGAATACCAACTCTGCTACAAGATTTCCTCGCTGAAGGAAAATTCCTGATACTAAACGAAACACCGCTACCAACAATAGCTAGCAATGAGAATTCCTGCCGCAAGAACATCATCTTATTTTCTTCCCATGATCAAATGTTAGCGGACCAGGAACTGCCACAAGAGAAGGTCTCAATTTGCTCTGCCAACCTGGGCAGCCAGCCGCGAGATGCACTTTCTCCAAAGCCTGCCCCATGTCTGCTGAGCCCTCAGTACATGATGGGCTTTCTGTTGAAGTCCTACTCAGAGCTTTGTTGGATCCCTACAATAGCCTCATATAATTAACAGACTGGAAAGCAGGTTGTCTAGATGAAGTCACATCACTCAGGTGTTTGCATGCTGATTTTTCAAATATTTCAAGAGGGAGCACCGAAGGTTATTGAACCATTGGATCACCAGAGGAAACTGTGTGCATGTGTGTGTCCCTTCCGTTTGGTTCTACAGGTGAGTCCATGCCTGCTGGGCCTGAGGTTTCATATATAAGATAAAAGCAGGAGGCAGCAGTGGCAATAAACGTCAAATGAAAAGGAAAATGTATATTACTGAATATGGAGCCAATGGAGCGTCTTGGTAGCGATGAATTCCTCTGCAGATCTGCATGCGATTTAAGTTACAGAAGTAACAATTGTACATAATGTTCATCTACATTTCTTTATACACAGCCAGCATTTACTGATGTACTGTGGTAACTAAAAATATCATAGGCAGAATTAGCTTCTTTAAAAAATGAATATGCTTGGAGCATTCAATAAAGGCTCGATATCTTGATAGAGTAACAATGTCATGACAAGGGACGAACCTGAACGTTTTAATCCTTTCACGGCATCAAAGTTTTTGTATGTATACCCCACAAAGCTGAGATCTTTGGAATTTAGCATCGTCTGCAATTTTTTCCACAAAAACTACATGAGAACTTCAAGAGTGTGCAAAGGCAAAAGTGTACATAAATGATGCTAATCTGGGCAGGTGGTTTGAATTGTTGAGCTACAATTGGAAACACTTCAAAATAGCAGCCACTACAATATTTATAGGTAGCAGAGTCTACAGCTAATACATTGCATAGCATGCGGGTTTTAGAACACTGCCCCCAAAAAAGAAGTTACATGATAATAGGGCTCTATAGATATGTAAGTCTAACACATAATAAGTACAAATATTATAATCCTCAATATAGCATATTTCTTCTTACGGCAGCTTATACCAACATAAATAGCAGGCATGAACACATAAGATAGTAATAGCTCTGCGGAAAATAATTCAAGAAATATTTTAGGAATAGTAGCTTGTTCGAGTACGAAAAACAATTTAAATGCTACCATCATTCTCGTTTAGGTGTCATTTAAGAAAATCTGTTGTTCTCCAATACTAGATCTTTTAGGTTTTCTAAGTGACATTTTTCATAGGCTGTGTGTGGACGAGCAGAGGAAGAAAACTATTTTCATTTTCTAAAGAAAAGGTGCCATTTTCCATGAAAGGCTATAGTAAATGTTACTGGAAAGTGGAATCTGAATTAAACGCATGTAGCAGTTAGTTGGGTTGAATACTATAAAGCGGTTAGTTGGGGAACAATTACAAAGGAGAAGTAATTCATTCCTTGTTCTATATGGCCATTGCTAAAACGTCATCTAAAAGAGAAAGGAGATAATATAATAAATGCGGTATCCATTTTTTGTGAACTGGATGTGAATGCATACCTTTCTTGAGGGCCCTGAACCTGTTTTGGTAGGAGGATTTTCCAACTGCAACAAAGAATCAAGAATTTAGTTAGAGGAATGCAATTCCTGTGCTCAGAAAACAAAAAAAAAGTCATTGTAACTTAAACTTTTATCAAGCAAATTAGAAACAAAAACATATTGATGCACATAGCCTCATACGTGAAGAGGTATTGATGCTCCTTGAAGTTGAGAAGAAAATCAAATAATGCCAGCATACTAGTTCAAGTGTTGCCAAGAGACTTGCAAGGTATGCAATTTGACAACTTGCACAGCAGGACAACATATTTAAACTGATTAACTACGAACTTGGCTGGAGAATGAAGACAAATAAATGCGGACAACAAAAAAACTGAGTTCAGAAGACATTACCTCCTCAAACTTCATGAAATTCTGTGTATCCAGTTCATCATTGACTTGAGGCTTGAATGCTGCTTCCATTTCATAAAGTTTATCCCATGCAACTCCACAGAACCAAGGATGTGTCTAATGGTAAGAGAGAACAGCTAGTAAGCATAACAGAGAAAAAAAAAAGATAGACACAACAAGATATATATTAGTTGCATTATTTCGTCCATGCTAGCGGTCTACCTTTATTTGATCTGCTCCTGCACTGCCAATCCGGTGGTCAACATCACATAGTAATCGGCAAATTAGATCCCTTGCTTCATGAGACAACCTTGCATCTTCTGGAAATTTCAAATGGTTTCTCCAGTGTACAATCTATATAGTAATGGGAAAACAGATGTCAAGGGAAGGGGGCACAATCATATAATGATTCATATATGCATGACTGTTCAACATGTTATGTCGTTATATATCCCTAAAACAGCGGCAGCGGGCGGGCGGCAGCGGGCGGGAAAGCGGAGGCGTCGAGCAAGGGGAGACGTTGGCCTCGGGCCGGGCTGGACTCCGCCCGATTGATGTGGACCGTCGGATGAGATCCGACGGTCCTGATTTCAGATTGTGCCATACAAAACCCTATCCTCACCCTGTTACCCCTAACCCTAAATCCTTTCCTCCCTCATTCTCTCTCTCTCTCCTCTGCACTGGCAGCGAGCAGAGGCGGCGCCGCGAGGGGGTGGCGGCGGCTGGGGCGGCAAAGGCAGTGACTGCAGCAGCGACCGCTGGCCAGGCGAGGCAGCCGGGCATGATGTCCAGGCCAGAGCGGCTAGACGCCTAGGCGGTGTCTAGGCGACACCTTTTAAACCCTGCCGATGGGTGGACAAAGCCTATTAAATGCAGCCTGCTGCCATTTGGTTCTCAGCTCACGACTCAAGTTTAAAACTTAAGCTAAGAAATAAGCATTTTTTAACTGCTAACGTAGTATTGTTCTTATGATAAGACACCCAACAAACACTAGGTGGTTCACCAAGTTAAAAATGAGTACGGCAAAACAGAAAATACTGGTATGCTGATAGTTTTTATTGGCCACAACAACAACAACAGAGCCTTTGTCCCAAGCACATTGGGGTAGGCATAGTTTTAATTGGCCAATTTTAGCAAAATGTACCGAGGAAATACAAACCTTTCGGCAAGTAGTTATTGGATCATCAGCATAAAACGGTGGATAGCCAACAAGCATTTCATACATTATTGCACCCAGGGACCACCTGTGCGGAAGTTTGAGTAGAATAAAATATTATTAAAACATGTCTTAAGATGACAAAAAAACAGTGTTCAAATTCAAACAGAGCTTACCAATCACATTCCATTCCATATCCCTTCTTTAGCAGAACCTCTGGAGCAATATAGTCTGGTGTCCCAACAGTTGAGAATGCCTGTGTGTCAACACATTTTTAAAGTAAGAAATAACATTAACAGTTTTAGATACACGTTATTATGCTTTCTGATAAGTGCCCACAAGATATTAGGCAAATAATATACTGGATCTATATCGCACCACTGAACTGCAATATTTTAAAATATAAAGCAGGTATACCAATTTCCTCCTGTTCATCTGCCAGTGCTGAAGATGCTCCTGTTGACTTTTCCATCTTCTACCATTTGCAGCATCAGATAAAGAACTATCAACGTCCATTGATTCTGTCAGGTTGTCTTCACCCATAGGCTCCTCTTCATTTAAGGTTGAGAGCTTTGAACAATCAATTGGCTTGCATAGCCCAAAATCTGATAGCTTCATGTGACCATTCTTGTCCAGAAGCAGGTTATCAGGCTTAATATCTCTGCAAATGATAACAAACTAAATTATAGATCAGCAGAACAGAGAACTATTGTCTCCTCGATATTTGTAAACAAAGATGCCGTAACCTGTGGATGTAGTTATGTTTATGAATGGATTCAATAGCAAGGATTGTCTCAGCAATGTAGAATCGAGCCACATGTTCAGTTAAGGTATCCTCTCTCATAAGAAGGGTCATGATATCACCGCCAGGGAGGTACTCCATAATAAGGTAAAGGTACTCTGAGTCTTGGAAGGAATAATAAAGTTTCACAATGCAGTGACTAGCAACTTCAGCCAGCAAGTTTCTTTCAGCTCTAACATGCTCCACCTAACAGAGAGGTTACTGAAACTCATTAAAAATAAAGATTTTATAGTCAAGAACAGAAATTGTTAAATGGCCACTTGAAAAAATCCAGGATAATTCAATAAAAATTAACTTAAATAAGCAAAAAGAGGTGGCAGTGGGGCCTTTAACAATAAACAGTGTTTCCTAAAAAGGATCATCCTAATCTTGACCTAGTTACTTTTGTTAGCAGGATAAAGTGACCAGAAGTCTGAAAGACTGAAGCCTTACTAGGCTACTCTTCTAGGGTGCTATGACAATCACTTACTATGTGATTGCCTCAAATAATGGAATAATTGTGACTACATCCAAGGTATTATCAAGTTCCAATTGTGAAACATTAATCAGGCATCAGTAAAAAGCATCTACCAAACTTTTTGTTGCCAAGTGTAACTGATACCAAACAAAATTCCAGCCCAATAAACAAGATACTGGAAATCTTGACAAATATATAGAAAATTATGGATAATAAGCACCATCAGATTATGTAAATTCACCCGTGTAGCTAAGTTCAACACACACAAATGTTGAAGATGACTAACCTAAGTTGACACATTTATTTCATTGTCCATTGTATCTCTGGATGTTGATTTTCTTAAATAGAAGAAAAGCATGTGGAAGAGGAAATAAAGAAACTAAGCCTAGAAAGGGATCTTCAAGACCAATGGATATTTAAAATAATCTAACCATATGAAACATAAGCTGTTAATGCAGTTGCCGTAGCTACAACTACAATGGAGAAACCTGAAATAGCAAGGGATGGGGGTAATCTTACTTGGCCTCTGACAACCATATCAGATTTCTTTAGCTTTTTCATTGCATAAATGTTGCCAGATGTCTTCTCTCGACATAGTTGAACCTGTCACATACAATACGAATTGAAAGCACACAAACTCGGTCAAGAGAAAAGGAAGAAGAACAGATGGGATGCAATAAACACTTGCATTCCTCATAGAGGTGGAATATTTCTAACTTCTCCTAGAGTTTAAGCATTTATGACATAGGAAACGAGCAAGTACATGAACCATCAACACCACTATTATAGGTCTATAAATCATGAATAATTAGCCATTATATAAATGATATTCTGCAGAACTTCTACACAATTATGTCAAAATTGAATCTGCGGACCTCTCCAAAAGCGCCCCTCCCGATAATTGTGAGCAGCTCAAAGTCATCGACGCATATTTTGTTCCTTTTAAGTCGAATGTACTCAGTTTCCTTTCGCTCCAGGTCTTTTATTAAATTGATTTGCTGCTCCTTGGGAACTTGAGAAGAAGCTAACTGTCTCTCCAGTTTAAAGCGCCTGCAATGTATTGGATTTTGTTAAGTGGTGAAACGGGAATAAAAGTTACATATTAAAAAACGGCATGATCTCTCGGGGTAAAAAAGAATCGACCTGTAATTCTGCATAGGATAAAATTGTATCGCTCGGGGCAAATATTGATCATAACCAGATAAATTATGCAGATAAAAGTTTTACTTTTAGTATATATATCCATTTAATATTCTTGAGTGAGTTTATTCTCTGCTTCCCTTTCAGCAAAAACAGGAAACAGGGGTCATTCTTTCCCTTGGTCAGAATAGAAGTGAGCCAAAGATGGAAACAATATTATGAACATTGATAGCTTTCCAGCCCTCATAAGGAAATTACGAGCATGATTAATAGAATAAGTACATTCATTTTATTGTACATAACCATCCATCATTCTATTAGCAGTTCCAAACTGCCACAAGATGTGATCGCTACACAAAATGATTTGTCTTAATGTGGCGTGAATTCATGAAACCAACACAAAAAACTGTGATTGCACATTATCACGCCAAAAAGAAAAGGAAACAAAAGGACCGTACGTCACAAAACTCCGCACCACCTCTAGGAAGATGCGAATGGCGTCTTGGCACATCGTTTTCAGGCAATATCTCCTCTAGCAAGCTTCTGAACAACGGTCCAAGTACCGTTACCCAGTTAGTTAAACAGTACATGGCTCTACAAGCTCAGTACCATGGCTCCTCGCCCCCAAATCATACTCCGCATAAGCAATTTGAACCGATTTTGCCTGGTGCATTGAGAAGACATCACGCATTTTAAAAGGCACTTAGCATAACGAGCTCCTCCCCATCCCCGAGTTATCTGTCAGAGCTAAACCACGCCACTCAAGACGTCAGATTGCAGATCGAGGTGAAATATCCAACATCCGAGAGACTATAGTGTGATACTACTTCTAGAACATCCTACATCATACTATACAAAAATTCTTAAAACATAATCAGTAAGCCACCTGTACAAGTACACGTCTGACTACCCGCATTTCACAAGCACCACAAAAAAATAAAGAAGTCGGCACCCGTATCTAGCAGCTCCAGCGGCGCGAGCTCGAACCCCTCGATCGAGCAGGCAACGCGCGAGATCTAAGCCCAGCCGCGCGCCACCAGGTCCGGCAGCTAGGATTCGAGCCGGGCCCCAAGAGTGTCCGGTCGATACCTCTCCTTGCGCTCCTGGAGGGTCTTCGTCTGCGCGCGGTAGTGATTCTCAATGAACTTCTTCGCGGCGGCGACGCGCTCCATGGTGAGGGTGGAGCCCACCGCCTCGGCCGCCTCCCCGTCCTCCGCCACCGCCGCGAGCGGCTCCGCCGCCGCCGGCCGCGGCGCGTCCGCCATCTCGCTCTCCAGCCCCCACCCCTGGCTGCAACCGCAACTCCTCCCTGGCAGGCAGTTCCTCTCCCTCGTCGCCCTTTACTTTTCTCCTCTCCCTTTTCGCCCTCGGTTTCCGGGGCGCGGGCGCTCTGCTGTTGCTGCGTGGCCGATGCGGGCGCTTGCTTGTCGCTGCGCGCGCGAGCGGGGCGTATGCGTATATATACGGCCCCGGTCCACGCCGGGCTAAAGAATCGGTGAGATAGGCCCGTTTTGTAAACCTTTCAGTTTTAATTTAAAAATGTTTTTTAACTAAATTAGAATCACTTTAGAAATCGTTTGTCTAGTTTTCTGATTTCAGTTTCAATATAGAGAGGAGCGAGATTGAAATGGCATATTTATCTTTGCATAGATTATATTATTTTTGTCATAGTATAACATATAATAAATTCTTATAATATACGTTATTTATAAGTGTTATTGCAAAATAAATTTCATCATTCACATGCGTGGATAAATCGTTTGCGCCACAACAGCGATGACGAGTTAAGAATAAGGGTAGACGATGATAAACCACTGTAAATAATTATAAAACTAGAGGGAGGTACAATAATATGAAGTAATTCAGGTGTGGAACATATTTTCAGGTGTTTCAGATTCGTAGGCAGAAAACGTGAATTATTTCTCATAGATTCACTGCTGAAACATTTCATTTTTTGCTATTTGGTACTGTTTCAACTGATTGAAACTAGAATCTGAAACGTTTCTTCTTACCAAACGCACCCTAAGCACCGGGTTAGATTAATGGCGGTCCACGACGCTCGAGATAGGCAGGTGCCCAACGACGATGCTACAACTTTTTTTTTCTTCCCTCTTCTCTGTTCTGTCGTTGCTTGCATCGAGCGGCCTCGCCTGTCATGTCTCCTGGTACACGACTGTATGCACGTAGAAAAAGGTCGAGCTTTGGAGGTTTTTAGATGGACCAAACCAATCTGTTTTATTCATTCTTTTTTTATTTGATGTTAGCAATTTGTTTTTAAACTCCGCCTATGTTGTAATAACATTAGCCGGTCCCAAGCCCGGGTAAAGAAGGAGGGGTTGTGATAGGCTTGGCGAGCCAACAACTACACTTAGCCATTCTCATGGAAATAAAACCCAATACAAATTCGTTGGGGCATAACCCTATTAGCGACGCGCTATATCGGAACCCGGGTATGGTGTTAAGTGGGCAAGGGTCGGGTTGCCACCATCTTAGTGACGCGCCATATCGGAACCCGGATATGGTGTTAAATGAGCAAGGGCCGGATCGCCACCACCTTAGTAGCGCGCTACATCATCGCCCGGATGTAGTGATAAGTGAGTAAGGGTCTTTGCATCTTACTCGACGGGTGCAAAGCGTAAGGAAGCTAGCCGGGGAACATAGATTTCGGATGGGTAATTGGAATATAGGATCCTTGACGGGGAAGCTACATGAGTTAGTAGATGTTGCCATTAGGAGACGAGTAAATATACTTTGTGTACAAGAGACTAGATGGGCGGGTCAAAAGGCGAGAGAAGTCGAGAATACCGGTTTCAAGCTTTGGTATCCTGAATCGGCTGGGACTAGAAATGGCATAGATGTTCTAATAGATAAGAGTCTTAAGGATGGAGTAGTGGATGTTCGAAGACGAGGGGGTAGGATCATCTTAATCAATATAGTAATTGGGAACATTGTCTTGAACGTCATTAGTGCTTATGCCCCACAAGTTAGGCTCAACATGAGTGCTAAGAGGCAATTTTGGGAGGATTTGGAGGATATGGTTAGTAGTGTACCGATAACCGAGAAACTCCTCATAGGAGGAGATCTCAACGGTCATGTGGGTGCAAATAACCTAGGATTTGAGGGAGTACATGGAGGCTTTGGATGCGGCGATAGAAATCAAGAGGGTAAGGACATTCTAGACTTTGCCGTAGCCTATGATCTGTTGGTAGCTAACACCCTCTTTAGAAAGAGGCAATCTCACCTAGTGACCTTTAGTAGTGCCCAACACTCTAGCCAGATTGACTTTGTCCTCACTAGGAGAAGGGATAGACGGGAGTGTCTAGATTGTAAGATGATCCCCGGGGAGTGTGTTGTGACACAACATAAGCTTGTGGTAGTTGACTTTCGCTTCCATACATGTTCTTTGCGGGACAAAGGTGTCAAAATCACAAGAACAAAGTGGTGGAAGTTGAAATGAGAATCACAAGAATCCTTTAAAATAGGGTGAGCACAGAAGAACCCTGGGCAGAAAATGGAGATGCAGATAGTATGTGGGTGAAGATGGCAACTTGCATTAGGAAGGTCGCTAGTGAGGTGTTCGGTGTGACAAAAGGAAGGAAACTTGTAGATAAAGACACTTGGTGGTGGAATGAGGATGTACAAAAAGCCATTAAGGAGAAGAAGGAGTGTTTCAAGAGTTGGCATAATGATATTAGCACAAGCAACATGCTTAAGTACAAAGAGGCCAAGAAAAATGCAACGCGGGTTGTGAGTAAGGCAAGAGGACAGACCTATGATGAGTTATATGAGAGACTAGAGACAAAAGAAGGTGAAAAGGACATATACAAGATAGCAAAAATCCGCGAGAGAAAGATGTGAGATTTCAATCAAGTTAATGCATCAAAGATGAGACTGATCGCATTCTAGTGAAGGATGAAGAGATTAAGAATAGATGGCGGGATTACTTTAATGGGCTATTCAATGATGGGAATGGGAGCACTATGGTTGAGTTGGATGACTCCTTTGATGACACCAACAGGCGGTTCGTGCGGAGGATACAAGAGTTTGATGTTAAGGAGGCCTTAAAAAGGATGAAAGGAGGAAAGGCTCTCGGCCCTGATGATGTCCCTATTGAGGTGTGGAGATGCCTTGGGGACGTGGCAATAGTATGGCTCACAAAGCTATTCAACCACATTTTTAGTCAAACAAGATGTCTGAAGAATGGAGAAAAAGTATATTAGTACCTATCTTCAAAAATAAAGGAGATATTCAAAGTTGTACTAATTATCGAGGGATTAAGCTTATGAGTCATATTATGAAGCTTTGGGAGAGAGTGATTGAACACCACCTGAGGAAAGTGACCAATGTCACTAAAAACCAGTTTGGTTTTATGTCTCGGAGGTCTACAATGGAGGCGATTTTCTTGCTTCGTCACCTTATGGAGAGATATAGGGAGCAGAAGAAGGACTTGCATATGGTGTTCATTGACTTGGAGAAGGCGTACGACAAGATACCAAGGTCAGTCATGTGGTGGGCACTAGAGAAACATAAAGTGCCAACAAAGTACATTACCCTTATCAAGGATATGTACAATAATGTTAGGACAAGTGTGCGCGTAAGTGATAGTGAGACTGATGCATTTTCTATCACGGTAGGACTACATCAAGGATCAGCTTTGAGCCCATACATCTTTTCCTTGGTGATGGATGGGGTGTTGAAGGATATACAAGTGGATATCCCCTGGTGCATGCTCTTTGCCGATGATGTAGTGCTGGTAGATGAAACTAGGGATGGTGTTGATAAGAAATTAGAGTTATGGAGACAAACCTTATAGTCCAAGGGGTTTAGACTTAGTAGGACTAAGACCGAGTATATGAGGTGTGAATTTAGTGGTGTTGCTCGTGAAGAAGGAAATGTTAGTCTACAAGGACAAATAGTATCTAGATAGGACTCTTTCTGATACTTAGAATCAATGTTACAAAGCAATGACGATATTGATGAGGATGTTTGCCACATAATCAAGGTAGGGTGGATGAAATGGCGACAATCCTCTAGAATCCTATGTGATAGGAAGGTCCCACAAAAGCTAAAAGGGAAGTTCTATAGGACGGTGATCAGACCCGCGATGCTTTATGGGGCGGAATGTTGACCAACTAAACGGTAACATGTCTAACAAATGAGTGTCGCAGAGATGCGCATGCTACGGTGGATGTGCGGGCGCATGAGAAGAGATCGAATAAGGAATGAGACGATTCGTGATAAGGTACATATGGCGCCGATTGAAGAAGTTAGTCCAACATCGACTTAGGTGGTTTGGACATATCCAGCGGAGGCCTTCAGAAGCACCAGTTAACAGTGAGATTTTAAGAGGTAGAGAAAATATTAGGAGGGGTAGAGAACGAATAAGGTTGACGTGGAAGGAGGCGGTACAACAAGATTTGAGAGATTGGAATGTATCCAGAGACTTAGCTCATGATAGGACCGTATGGAAAGTAGCAATTCATGTGTCAGAACCTTAGTCTTGTTTCTTTTTTTTCTTTTTCTTTTTTTTTTCCTTTTTCTCTTTTTTCTTTTTTTTTCTTTTTTTCTTGTTCTTATATCTATTCCTCTCTTTTTCTTCATTGATATTGGGTTTCATGTCTAGCCGACCCCAACATTGATATTGGGTTTCATGTCTAGCCGACCCCAACATGCTTAGGATAAAGGCTTGGTTGTTGTTGTAGTGAGTTTATTTTTAAATTCATTAATAGTAAATAAAAAGATACCGAAAGGTAATTTCTTTCTCGGGATGAACTCAAAATTCAGAAAGATATGACCGCGAGGTTAAGCATGCGCTAGTGAACGAAAGCGATCCACGAGTTTTTCTTTTCTTAGGTTCGTCGACGGATCGTGGCCATCCGCTTCGGCATCAGTCATGTATGTGCCCAACACCCACATGCGAGCCCATCGGGCAGTAAAATAATTGCAGCGTGATTCGTTCCTACCCTTCTTTTATTTTCGATGACGGGAGTGGAGCGAAGAGAACCTGTCATCATAACAGTGACCTTTTGGGTCATGGTTGTTGCTATGATCATCGCATGATACGGGAAAGAACGAAGCTTGATCGCGGTGAGCAAATGATGGTAGAATTAATCCTCTTGCAGATTGCTATTACATACACTAGGAAGGTAACGTATAATTACATCTACGCTTTAGTAACTGTTATGCCCTATGCTTATTGACCTTACTGCTAAATCTGGCACGGGGCCTAAGAAGACACATTGAAGATTTTCCATTCAGAAAACCACGTTCACTGTGTCTGTAATTAGTGCATCTAGAATAGACTGCTCCCTGATTAATATTATTAGCATTCCTGGCTAAGTAATCAGCAACAGCGTCGGTTGGATCGACTCGGCCCGGACGGCGCCGTATCATCGAGCTCGGACCCGGTCACCGGTAGAGCCGAGGGAGACGCGTCACGTGGCGGATAGTAGCTCGGAGTCTGTCAGGTTGCCGTGGAGCCCGAGCTCTGGAAGGAGGGATCTGCGACGAAGTTTCAGGCCGGCCGCTTGGGTTTCGTTTATGAGCGTGGACAGACGTGAGCGAGCGACGGGCCGGGAAACGAACTACTAGTAGTATCTATCGTTGATGTGCTCGCGGGTCGCAACAGAAGAGGAGGTCCCGGTGTCGCGGGGCACGCACCGGATGGCATCGGCACGCTTATTTATCGTACTTGCTCTTAGTGACTTTCGTGTTTAGCATGTTGTCAACTGTCTCGTAGTACCTTCGACAGCGCCGAAACCGCACGGCTTGCTTGGTCATCGTACGCGGATCCAATGCCGGTGTCGCCGCGCGTTGTCGACAGATCGGAGCGGCGGCCGGGCCTGCCCGTCCTCGTGTCAGCGCAGCGCAGCGCGGTGGACAGTGGAGGGGACCTCGCTGATCTGGCTCAAGCGACGGAGGAGGAGAATAGAATCATCTCGTGGCGTGGCGTGGCGCGGCGACGAGATCTGCAGGAGCGGCCGGGTGGGTGGGGGCATGGGCATGTTGGGGAGCGGCGGAGCAGGGGCCGGGCCTCGCGCGCCGCGGAGAAAAGTAATGCCAGCCAGAGCCAGCCAGCCAGCTCAGATCGGTGCGCGGGTGGGTCGCGCCCTGCCCGTGCCTGCCTTCCTCCCGCGCCGCGAGCTGCCGCGGGTCAGAGAACAGGTCGATGCGCGCATGCCCAGCCCGGATGCCAGGCTACGGGCACGAGCAGCCACGAGTTTTCTATGCCCCGTCTCTCGTCGCCTCTGCCATGCCAGATCATGGAACCAGCAGTCTCCCTCCCTCCCTCCCTCCCTCCCTCTCTCTCTCTGTCTCGTCTCTCTTGGATTCCGATCGATCCGTCGTCCAACGTGATAAACTAGGCTGCCAGCTGCTCTTCTCGTCCTTCTCTTGACCTCTGGCAGGCACCGGCAGGCGCGATGCGGGCGTTGTGGCGACCGGATCGACAGACGTGCTGCCTGGGCGAGGAGGTGGACGGTCCGGATCGGGGGCTCGATGTCGACCGAACCGCGACGTGTCAGCTGCCTGCTGTGTGCGGTGCAGGGTCAGATCCAGATTGCTTTTGGTGTGACTCAGCTGCTGACCCGACCAGCCACTCATTTCTGTAAAATTTTCAAACGGCACCTCGTTTTGTATATTTTAAGTAAAATAATATTATTTTAAAAAATCATGTAAGTTGTGGCTTACGGGCAAAGTTATCTTAGAAATGGGTAGACGGTAGACGAGGGGCGAAGAAGGCCAATATCACGTCGGCTCGTGGAAATGGGTAAATGGTGTTTCATTGTGATGTCGAAACAGAGTCCGTTGGCGCACCTTTAGCCTAAGATGAGAAGGCGAACCGTTGCAAGAGGCCAAAAGGCCAATCAAACGTTAGGGCCTAGTCCATCGTAACGCTACTAGGGTCCAATCCGTCGAAAAACTACTGTCCGAATGTTCCCGCAAGCACCGGTTCGTGGATTCCGCTGCTCCATAATTTCCACGTCCAACGATCTCGTGAAGCACCAGTCTGTGCGGAAGGCCGGAAGCCTTGGAGCAGTACCGGCCGGACTTCGAGGGAGGAGGCCGTCATGCCGCCGGTGGACACGAGCGGTTTCAATCGCTACGCCTTTGCCCAGGTGGACCCTCCGGCGGGCTAGCTGACGCGCAGCGATCTTCGTGCGCCGCGCGCTCCTACATGGCGACAAAGAACACGGCGCCTGCCACCGTATTCTCTCCTCCGGGCGCGGCGCCGCCCTCGTTCGCGTCGCCACCAACCGCGACCGTGCCTCCTAGAGCTGGGAGATGGGCCGGGCCAAATTCGGGCGGGCCGAACCCCGACGGGCCGGCACGGCCAGGCACGAAAATGGCCCGAAATAGATTCGGGCCGGGCCGGCTCGGCACGGGATTTCGGGCCGTGCCGTGCCCGGGTTCGGAGGCTTCGGGCGGCCTGGCCCGAAATTGGCCCATCGGCACGAAAAGGCCTGAAATGCCGAAAAAACCCGAAAATTTTTAGAATTTTCTCTGGATTTTTTAGATTTATTTGGAATTTTCCTGATTTTTATGGATTTTTTTATTTTTTTTCCGGTTTTACAGATTTTTTCGGATTTTTTATTTACATATTTTTTATTTGAATTTTTTCGATTTTACAGATTTTTTTAATTTTTTTTGAATTATTTAGGTTTTTTTCTGTTATCGGACCGTGCTTGGACCGGGCCCGGCCTGAAATAGGCCCGCCGGGCCGCGTGCCGTGCTCGGGCCGCCAGTTTGGTAATTCGGGCCGGTCGTCCCGGCCCGAAAAGGCCCGGCGTGCTTTTGGGCCGCAGGCCGAATCGGCCCGAAGCACGAAAATTTCGGGCCGTGCCGGCCCGGCCCGACTCCCACCTCTAGTGCCTCCTGTGAACAGACGAACCACTTCGCGAGGAGGAACACACCGCCACGAAACCAAATTTTCTAGATACCGGATGCACCGGCCCCCTAGTACATCCCCACGCGGATGACTTCCACGTATAATAGAGCACGAATCTCAAAGCTGCCTGCGCCGGCTCGAACCGCCTGCTGTTTCTGGCTCACGCGCCGTTGCAGCTCGCGCGAGCCGTGCTGCTCAGGCGTTGTTGCAGCTCACGGGCAGTTGTAAAAAAGTAAAAGAGGGATACGTGCGGCTTGCAATAACTAGCTCATGGATACGTGACACCACGCCCCCACGCCCTCTCGTAAAAGCCGCAATGCACGATGAGCTGCGTCAGCGAGGCTGCACGCTACAGGCTGTCAGGCTCGTCCCGTCCTGTCTGTATCGTCTGCACTGTCGCGCGCAGGCAGCGGCAACATCCATGCGATGGGTGCATGATCGCGTCCCGTGCAGTTTTTAAGTACGTGCCAATGTGTTCGTGTATGATCCCAAGCTATAGTCTAATGCAGCACATATAAGTACTCAATGATTTGCTATGTCATGCATCACGGTGCAAACTATATATTGTTATTAGCAATAAATAGTAATAATATAATATATATCAATTTCTACTGTTCACCAAAATGTAGTTTACGTGCAGTTTCGTTATCTTGATGAAGACCAAGTAAGAGACTTGTATATCCTCCTTGTGCCATATTAGCCACAGTGTTTGAAAAATTGACCATGGGAATGATTGGTACGACCATATTGTCTCCGGTGTTACTTGATCCTTCTCCTACAAATTCTGCGTACATAAAAGAATCAAGTTATTTGAAAATATGCAGACAACAAAGAAATGATACAGTAAATAGTTACCACTAGTTTTTTTTCGACCGGTCTTTTTATTGCTCTCTCTCTTCTTTTTAAGTACATTTCTTTTCCCTTTAACCTTCGGACCTTTACCCACCAGGAATTTTGATTGAGACTCTATCCTTTATAATGGTCCCATCATTCTCAAAACCTGTTGGTGAAACATTAAAACAATCGGTAGTTTTTTTGATAGAGACTTATCTGCCTCAAGATCCAACTTGTCAATAGCTCTCTCCAAATCATCTAAAAGTTCCTTTGAAACCAAACACTTAAATGCAACAGAAGTTTCCTTTCGAGAGATTCGTGCAGCATGTGTTTTCAATGATTCTTTTTCAACTATAACTTTGTGAGCGTGAAACCTCTTTTTGCATACTTGGTCCACCTGTTTAGAATATACCTATGTGGCAAGTTGAAAACTTCATTGATGTTGAGTGCACGAAGAGCATGCTTGCACAATATACCTACAATCAAAATAAATTTTAAGAAATAAAACATTGCCATGAAAATAAAGTAATCATTTGTCTAATTCTATGGTCCAAAAGAAACCAGGATCCTCTAACTGTTTATTCTTCAAGTATTCTAACAAGGTTTGTGCATCGTTAGACGGCATATACTTTCTATGCTGACTACCAATCTGATTATTGCAATCCACCCGTAAAAAGGGTACATTGTTGGCTCCACCATACCACTTTTTGAAAAAATCATATACTTGGGCTGGCTTCATTCCCGCTTCTCGTATTTGATTGATTAGTACTTTATCTGCCTCTATAACACATCGTAGGGACCGTAACTTATGCACTTTATTCGGGCTAGCAAGGTAATGATTATGCTTAAGTATGACCTTTTGAATTGTCCAAATTTCCTTTCGACAAACACTAAACTGAACATGAGCTTTGCAATCTGTCTTGGTAATAGAATTTTCTTTTACAGTGTCACGAACTGAGTGTGAGGCTCTTATTCCTTCATTACTACAAACTAGACGCTTCATATATATTGTTTTATCCGCTCTTCGTTTTGTGATGCTTTTTCTAATGCTAAAACCAATATGTCTAGCATAGGAGTTATACATATCATATGCATCATTCTCCGTCTCAAAGTTCATGCCTACTTCAGGAATAACGACGGTTTGACAGTGTGCATCATCCTTCTACAGTGTAATATGTACAATTTAAATATATTGTTAGATATGAGAGAAAATAACAAATTTGAACAAGTTATCTACCTTATTTTGTAATGACCTTGGAGATGACGGTGATGATGTAGGGGCAGCCATGCTGACATAATCAGGGTTCAATGATGCACGGGCGGCCGTATTTGCGCCGGATGCACCCTATTAAAGATATTAATTATGATCAAGATTGATTAATAATTTTCATGCATGGCTAAAGTATGTAAATTACCTGCTGAAACTTTTCACAGTCCATAGGCAAGTTTGACAATAGGGTTGGCGCTTGAGTGATCGGTGGGTCACGTGTCGGCGACGTCACCAGAGGATATGAAGCTTGAGATCCTTCGTCGATGACCACGGTTGCAGCCATCGAAACGATCCACAATATCAATCAGGGGCGTCAGGTTGATTTATCTGTTGAACAAGGCTGACATCAAAGCGGTTGTGGAGAGATTATCAAATGATGTCAAAATCAGGCCTTGGGCGATGTGACGGCGGGCGATCGGCAGCGGCGGCGCGTGACCCAACCACTTCACATGTGAATCTGCTCCTGCTGCACGCAGATCTTTTTCTGCCTTTGATATCGAGACGAAACAGCTGAGGGTTCGAGCCGAAACTGCTAAGGATTCGTGCTGGACTATACGTATCCCTCTTTTACTTTTTTATAACTGCCCGTGAGCTGCAACAGCGCCTGAGCAGCATGGCTAGCGCGCGAGCTGCAACGGCGCGTGAGCCGGAAACAGCAGCCGGTTTGAGGCAGCGCAGGCAGCTTTGAGATTCGTGCTCTATTATACGTGGAAGTCATCCGCGTGGGGATGGACCAGGGGGCCGGTGCATCCGGTATCCAGAGAATTTGGTTTCCACCGCCACCTTCGAGAGGCACGCAACAAGCAGGCTCGTCGCTTCCAGCTCCCTCACTCTGGCTACGTACGTCTCCGTTACGCTGGAAGATTTCCCGATCGGGGACTGGAGAAAGCACAGAGTTCACGCCGCCCAGCTTGGAGTCATCGCCAACCCGACTCGTGTGTCGCCGGTATCTCTCCCCGAAGCAGATTACACCGGCATTTTCGTCACCGCGCGGTGCGAGAGCTTACCTTGATATCCCCGGCGAGGTGCACGGTCAAGAACTCCGATGGGCTTGGCTCCTTCGCCCATGTACGCCGCATGTACTCCGCTGGGGGGCTGGTGATGGCACCCCGTCGCCGCCACTGCCACCCCCTCGCCCTGCTCCGGGCGCGCCAGGCGGCACGGGTGGCTCGGCCGCACCCTCCACTATTGACGACCTGCCCTTGACTGTGACAACTGTGTATGGTCCGTGTTCTGCCGATCTCAGGGAGTACGTTCTGAATGAGCTCAGATTCCTGCCCACTGTGTGCAAACTGCAATGGGCCGTGGCTGATATTTGGTGATTTGAACCTGACCAGACAACCTGAAAGACAGGAACATCGACAGATATCTCATCGTCAAGTGCTGAGGCTTTTAATACTGTCGTAGAAGAGTTACTTGATCGCCGGTTTACCTGGTCCAACAACAGGGAAACTCCCACTCTTGTTCGGCTGGACAAAACCCTTATCAACACTGAATGAGGGCAGACCTTGTTCAACAGCACGCCTCACCTCTCTGAGTGCATCAATCAATCAAGCTGGACCTTCGCCGCAGCGTACAGTGAAGAAATTAAAACAGGTTCGGGCAGAATCTAAGAAATAAACAGTCCAAAAATCAGAAGCGCCCAAAAGAAGTTGTAGCCGCCTGTCAACAAGTGATCATGCTACTTGACACAATGGAGGAATGCAGGCCTGTCACCCGTGCTGAAGCCCCCTTCTGCGCGCGCCCGCCAAAGAACAACTCTCAGAACAACACAAGGCGTTGGCTCTCTACTGGAAAACAGAGATATCAATACAAAAATTGTCTGCTCGACTACAGAAAATTCGAATACGGGTGCTGCACGATCAGGGCGTGCCGGTCTATACTCATGTCGGGAAGGAGGTGTTACAGCTCGCTCTTAGGCTCTACAAGGGATGCCACTTGGACTTTTGACATGAATGAACTCTACCCCGACTAGAGAGATCTGAGCTCACTTAAACGAAACGCTATCGGAGGAAGAGGTCAAGCTTGCACTGTGGGGGATGAGGCCCAACAGTAGCTGACACTGACAACCGCGGTGCTCAATGCCCTCCCGACCTATTAGGGATGGCAATGGGTCGAGTTCGGGTCGGGTTGAGTAAAAACCCGCCCGAAACAAAAAAGGTTACGGGTGGAATTTGAGACCCGCACCCGCGGGTGAAAATTCGCACCCGCACCCATCGGGTTTCAGGTGGGTTTCGGGTGCCCGTCGGATTTGACTTTTCTATTAACATACTAGAACATTTAATAAAAAAATCTAAAAAATCATCCATTTTGAATGACCATACAACAAAAAATATTAAGTTGCTTATAAAGATTATAAATATAGGTCTTGATAAGAATATCAAACAATTAAATAATATAACACAGTAAATTTGACTTTAAAATTATAAACATAAATCATTTCGGGTGCCCGTCGGGTACTCGCGGGTGCAAAATAAAGCCCGCACCCGCACCCGCGACAAGTCGGGTCGGGTGCGGGTTAGACCCGCGGGTGAAAAATCCCACCCGCACCCGCACCCGTCGGGTGCAAAACCCGTCGGGTACCCGCACCCGCGGGTGCGATTGCCATCCCTACGACCTATGCCATTGGTAGATGTAATCTGATAAGTCTCTGATTTGTATCTCTGCCTTCTGTTTCCTGTTCAGGCTTCGAGCAGCCTTTGTACAAATACACTTTCGGTTCGTTGAGTGGATTCAGGCGGGGGGCTCCACCACCGTAGATTTCCTCAAAAAGAGAAGAGGTTGAGCGCCCCCCTGCCTAGAGGTGGGAGATGGGCCGGGCCAAATTCGGGCGGGCCGAAGCCCGACGGGCCGGCACGACCCAGGCACGAAAATGGCCCGAAAAAGATTCGGGCTGGGCCGGCCCGGCACGGGATTTCGGGCCGTGTCGTGCCCATGTTCAGAGACTTCAGGCGACCCGGCCCGAAATTGAGTTTCGGGCCGTGCTCGGGCCGGCCCGGCCCGGAATTGGCCCATCGGCCCGAAAAGGCCCATCAGCCCGAAATTGGCCTGAAATGTCTGAAAAAGTCCGAATTTTTTGGAATTTTCTCTGTATTTTTTTGGTATTTTAGATTTATTTGGATTTTTTTGGAATTTTCCTGTTTTTCTATGAATTTTTGATTTTTTTTCGGTTTTACAGATTTTTTTGAATTTTTTTCAGTTTTACAGATTTTTTTGAATTATTTAAATTTTTCTGTTATCGGGCCGTGCTTGGGCCGGGCCCGACCCGAAATAGGCCCGCCGGGCCGCGGGCCGTGCTCGGGCCGTCGGTTTGATAATTCGGGCCGGCCGGCCCGGCCCGAAAAGGCCCGGCGTGCTTTCGGGCCGCGGGCCGAATCGGCCCGAAGCACGAAAATTTCGGGCCGTGCCGGCCCGGCCCGGCCCGACTCCCACCTCTACCCCTGCCTGCCCCTGGCGCTCTGCAGATGCTACCAGATCAGAGTCCAGCTGGTGCCGCTGGCCGGCCGGCAGCCACGTAGCCACCATCCAATCCCGTTCCAGCTCGCCGGCCCCGTTCCAGGAGGCTGAACACTCCGACACTCCGTCCTCCGCGCGTGGGCGCGGGCCGCGAATGCGACCCCTGGTCCCCCGGTCAGAACTTGAGATGCGCGTTAAGCTACGGACGGACCGCAGGTACGGCACCCGCAGCGCTCGCTCCCACGTCGCCGACACGGCGCCCCGGTGTCTGCTCTCCGCCGCAGGCCCACGAACACGGCGGAAAACGACTAGAAAACCAAGGGGAAAACACGAGAAAACCCGCGGAGCGAACCCGCGGGCGCCGGCCAGAGCGTCTCCAGTCCCTCGAACCGAGTTCTCCCTCTCTCTCTCCCGTCACGACCCGACTCTGCTGCCCGATTTCTCGCCGCGCCGCGTTCTTACGGAGTCGCCGGTCCCAGCGGCGGCGGTCACCCGTCTCCACCGCCCGCTTCGTTACGGGTTTACGACTACGTCGAGCGAGACTTTCACCGCGACGCCGCCTGCCACCCTCGTTAACGACCCCGCGGCGGGTTCAGACCAGCTGTCTGCCTGACGCGAGGAACACCACATCAACCTCAAGAAACCTGGATGCCCACACACGCCGCGTAGCTGGCTTCAAGCGTACGATTTTAACATTAGAATTGATGCTATGGTTATTGGATTATGATGATGGGATGGGAGATTGGGACCATTTCACCTGTGTAGTAATGTAGGTGCTTAATAAGCTAAGGTGATAGGTATTAATTGCATAGTGCTTTAACCATGAGTTCAACCTTTTCTTGTTCTAGCCATGCATGACATAACTTTCCCACACTTGCTGAGTACCATCGGTACTCAACCGTGCACATTTTGTTGGTTTATATTGCTGCTCAGGTCAAGATAATGAGGTGGTGTATAATGACCAAGACTTTGGACCCGAAGAAGGTTTCTAGATTCATGGAGACCCCCGGGCAACGCCTGTGATGGAGCCCTCAAGAATAATATTTCGCTGCTAGTTTATTTACTTGTGATGAACTTATTAGTGTCCATCGAGACATTTGCTATGTAAGACTTATTTATATTCGACACCTGGCTTGTAATAAATGACGCTTCACTATTTGTCATCACATGTATGAGAAAATGATTCTGGCATACATGTGATATTCACTTGGTTGTTCTTCAGAAAAACCGGGTGTGACAGAAGTGGTATCAGAGCCAAGGTTGCCCGTAGGAACGTGGACCTAGGTAGAAATGGACGTATATAAGGGCCTTATTTTCTTAAAAACTATTTTTACAAGTTGTGTGTTAAAAAGTGTTATTTAATTAGTCACTTTCTTCATCTTACCTCAATTTTCATTCAAAATAGGATTTTTGTTTAAAAAGTTTATCTAACCTAAGTTTAAATGCTTTTTGTTTTTAGATGGTTCGCATGATTCACACCGCTCGCAAGTCCACAGGAGGGAGAGTTCCCGTAGTTGCCCTTGCCGAAAGAGAGGAGAGCCGTCCGGTGACGTACCTTTCCTACGGATTGGCAGTAGGAGGCTTGTTGCGCCGTCTTCGACGTATGCTCGAAGCCGCCAGCAATACGGGCAAGCTAATCATCCACTATAACTCCACCAGGACCATCCGTGAGAAGAGGGAAGAATGGAGCTCAGAGATGAGGATTATACACGAAAATCGGCTGCTTAAGATCCACCGCTCTCCAGCTTGTAGGGCGACACGGGTCGATGCGGAGAAGGATGTCACCTGGGAGGCCATCACCTGCTAGAGTCACATCTATCGTCGCCACCTGGACAGGACTGAGTACATGTATGTCCTCCAGCGTGAGAGTGGTACCACGGAGTACAAGTACCCGCCAGTGCAGCAAGGGACTTCCCATGAGCACATTGACTTGTGCTTGGAGGATGCTGCTATGCTCAGCACTCGACTGCAGGAGTGTCAACAAGAGCTTCAGGATGTCCGGGACACCCTGAAGGAAACGGAGGCATTGCTGCGAGCCTGCTTAAGGGTGAGAGAAAGAGGAGATGGGAATGAATTGTGTGTCACCGTGAATGATACATGGACTCCTGACTCCCCAGATCACCGAGCGATCAGGCGTCGTCGCACTTCTCCACCAGCAGCCTCCCCCCCCAAAGCAGAGTCAGAAGGCAGCCGAAATGATGAGGAAGATCCCGAGGAGCCAGCTCAAGAAAACGAGTAGTGTAGAGTCCTTCCCTTAGCTAGCAAGATGTCGAATAGTCGAGTCGTTACGTTAACTTAATGGTGTGTTAATGCTTGGTGTGTGACGTGAGTTGTGGAAGCCATGAGCAATTGTCCACAACCTCGTCTTTAGATTGTTTTGCTTTGGTGTGGGAACCCACATGAAATAATATTGCATTTATTTTTGTGTGAGAAATGAACCCTCAGAAAAGTATAACAAAGCTTCAACAATTCAAAGTACAAACAAGTGAAAGTAGTAAGATAGTACGTAATACTTTAAATTAACATTTGGTTGATCATGCCAGATGGCCGGAAGAGGAAAAGGACGTGCTGCCAACCCCGCCAACAACAACGATGAGGCCGGCAACCCTCATCTTTCTGGAGGCCAGGACAGGGGTGGTCGCCGTGAAGGAGTTGATCCCCTCCACCAAATGCTGGAGAATCAAAATCAGCTCATCCAGAACTTGACTCAAGTGGTGGCCAACTTGCATCAAGTTCCACCTCCACAAGCTGCACCACGCCAACCAAGGTTGAGTGAGTTTCTAGGAACTCAACCTCCAAAGTTTGCAAGTGCTGCTGAACCTCTGGAGGCAGATGATTGGCTTAAGACCATTGAAAGCAAGATGAGGATCATCCAGTGCCAAGGGTATGAGAGGGTGCTATTTGCCTCTCATCAATTGCATGGACCTGCTGCTGATTGGTGGACCGCCTACGTGGCTGCCCATCATGACCCTGAGAACATCACTTGGGAAGAGTTCAAGCGTAGCTTCCGCAACCATTACATCCCACGAGGTGAACTCAAAAACAAGAGGAAGGAGTTCTTGGGACTGCAGCAGGGAAACATGACGGTGAGGGAATACCTCACTAAATTTACTCAACTATCCCGCTATGCCCCACGGGACATAGAGACTGATGAGCAGAAACAAGATTGTTTCGTGGAGGGACTTACCGCGGAGATGCAGTGTGCAATGTCCTCAAATGAGTATGAAAGCTTCCAAAAGATGGTGGACAGAGCATTTGTGGTAGAAAGGAAGCTAAAGGCCTTGGAAAATGAGAATAAGAGGAAGGTCGGGTGGTCACATCAGACCTCAGGGAGCAACACCCGCCCACGTCTGATGCAGCAACCTGCAGGGCAAACGAACCGTGCTGCGGTACCCTACTCGGCACCGAGAGGGTACAACCCGAACTACAGGCCTCCGGCAGCACCAATACAGCCACAACGTCAGTTCGTACAGCAGCCTTGCCCCGCATATCCACCTCGACCAGCAGTGCAAGGACCTCCAAACCAACGCCAAGACAACAAAGGCCAGGCACCTAAGGTTGGGGTGCAATGTTTTAGCTGCGGTGAAGTGGGGCACTACGCCCATAAATGCCCGAAGAAGAAGCCCGCACAGTCACAACAGCAGAATGTAATGAGAGGACGGGTGAACCACGTCACTATGGAGGAAGCATAAGAGGCACCCAACGTGGTAGTTGGTAAGTTCCCTGCCAATTTACACATTGCAACCCTGCTGTTTGATTCTGGTGCTACCCACTCGTTCATTGCTCAAGGGTTTGTTAAGAAGCATGACCTAGCAACAACACAAATGAACCATATGCTAGCCGTAAACTCTCCAGGTGGAGAAATAAGGACAAGACAAGTGTGTCCCAAAGTGAACCTAGACATTAATGGGGTAGTATTTACTGCTAACCTTATAGTGATAGATTCACAAGGGATAGCTATTATTTTGGGTATGGATTGGTTGACCAAACATAAGGGAATCATTCATTGTTCGACCAGAACGGTGGAACTAACTCACCATAGTGGCACAAGAGTAAAGTTCATAACAATACACGAGCCTAGGAGGGACATTAAATTAAATCAAGTTGAGGTGAAAGTTGAGGAAATCAGGACTATCAGGGAATATCCAGATGTTTTTCCGGAGGAGTTGCCAGGTATGCCTCCCGATCGTGAAGTGGAATTTGCAATTGAGCTAGTACCTGGAACAGCCCCGATTTACAAAAGACCTTATCGGATGGACTCCAAGCAGCTAGAAGAACTAAAGGATCATTTGAGAGAATTGACGGAGAAGAGGTATATTTGCCCTAGTTCCTCACCATGGGGAGCTCCGGTGATATTTGTGCCCAAGAAGGACGGAACCCAAAGGTTATGCGTGGATTACCGTGCTTTGAATGAGGTAACCATCAAGAACATGTACCCATTACCCCGCATTGAAGACTTGTTTGATCAGTTGAGGGGAGCTTGTGTGTTCTCGAAAATTGATCTCAGGTCGGGATACCACCAACTCAAGATAAGGCAATCTGATATTTCCAAGACAGCTTTCGTATCTCGGTACAGACTGTATGAATACACTGTCATGCCTTTCGGGCTAACTAATGCCCCGGCATACTTCATGTATCTCATGAACAAGGTATTCATGGAATATCTGGACAAATTTGTGGTGGTTTTCATAGATGGCATTCTTGTCTTCTCCAAAGATGAGGAAGAACATGAGAAACATCTAAGGTTGGTGTTGCAAAGGCTGAGAGAACACCAACTATATGCCAAGTTGAGCAAGTGTGAGTTTTGGCTGAAGAGAGTTCCCTTCTTAGGACATATAATCTTGGAGGGAGGAATCTCCGTGGATCCTGCCAAAATCGAGGATATCCAGAAGTGGAAGACCCCTGAAAATGTCGGGGAAGTTCGAAGCTTCTTGGGATTGGCTGGATATTATCGACGGTTTATTGAGGGGTTCTCCAAAATCTCGAGACCTCTCACCAAACTGTTGGAGAAGGGAATCACATTCACATGGACGCCGCAGTGCGAGACGAGTTTTCAGGAGTTAAAGGAAAGATTGACAACAGCCTCAGTGCTCGTTATGCCAGATATGCAGAAGAACTTTACGGTGTACTGCGATGCCTCTGGAAACGGGTTGGGATGTGTTCTCATGCAAGAAGGGCATGTCGTGGCATATGCATCCCGGCAGCTTCGGAAGCACGAGAAAAACTATCCTACACATGACTTAGAACTAGCCGTAGTGGTACACGCGTTGAAAATTTGGCGGCACTATTTGATGGGGAAGAGGACCGAGATATATACGGATCATAAGAGTTTGAAGTACATTTTCACACAGCCAAATCTCAACCTCAGACAAAGGAGATGGTTAGAGCTAATCAATGACTTTGATGTGGGCATCAACTATCATCCCGGGAAAGCAAACGTCGTGGCCGATGCTTTGAGTCGGAAAGTCCAGGTCAATAAGTTGAGCTTGAAGGACATGCCTGCAGAATTGAAGGACGAGGTTATAAGGCTCAATCTATGTCTAGTAAATAGTGGTGAAGCCATCGCCATGGAAGTGAACTCCACACAAGAGCGAGACATACGCGAGGGTCAAAAAAATGATGAGAAGATACAAGAGATCAGACAACTCATCAAGGAAAATAAAGCTCCTGGTTTTAGAGAAGATGAACAAGGAACAGTGTGGCACGGGAAAAGAATCTGTGTGCCAGAAGTAAAGGAGATCCGTGAATTGATTTCGAAGGAGGCTCATGATTCTGACAATTCCATTCATCCTGGGAGTACGAAAATGTACCAGGACCTCAAGAGCAGGTATTGGTGGTATGGCATGAAGCGAGATGTCACGGAACATGTTGCCCTATGTGACACATGTCAGTTGGTGAAAGCAGAACATCAACGACCCGCGGGATTATTGCAACCACTCAAAGTGCCTGAATGGAAATGGGAAGAAATCAGCATGGATTTCATCGTGGGATTGCCTAGGACCCAATCAGGATATGATTCGATATGGGTCATCATTGATAGGCTAACCAAGGTAGCTCACTTCATCCCCGTAAAGGAAAGCTACAGTGGATCCAAATTGGCGGAGTTATACATGTCAAGGATCGTGTGTTACCATGGAGTGCCGAAGAAGATAGTGTCGGACCGAGGGACACAGTTCACCTCGAGGTTTTGGCAGAAGTTGCATGAAACCATGGGAACCCATCTAAATTTCAGCTCTGCCTATCATCCCCAAACTGACGGGCAGACGGAAAGAACCAATCAGGTTCTTGAAGATATGCTGAGGGCGTGTGCACTCAAAAACAATCGGAGTTGGGATAAAAACTTACCGTATGCGGAGTTTTCCTATAACAACAGCTATCAAGCTAGTATGAAGATGTCACCGTTTGAAGCCTTGTACGGGAGGAAGTGCAGAACTCCCCTATTTTGTAACCAAACAGGGGAAAGTAAAGTGTTTGGTCCAGAAGTACTACAAGAAGCCGAGGCGAAGGTGAGGGAAATTCGCAACAACTTGAGGATAGCACAAACACGCCAAAAGAGCTATGACGATGTACGAAGAAGAGAGCTCGTTTTCAACGTGGGAGACTATGTCGATCTCAAGGTGTCCCCTATGAGAGGACTTCGTCGGTTCAAGGTGAAAGGGAAGTTGTCACCTCGATACATCGGACCCTTTCAAGTTCTGGAAAGGAAAGGCGAAGTGGCGTATCAACTAGAATTACCGGCTCGTCTATCGGATGTGCACGATGTATTCCATGTGTCACAACTCAAGAAATGCCTGAGGACGCCTGAAGAGGTGTTACCCATGAATGAAGTGGACGTAGCTGAGGATTTGTCTTATGCCGAGCAACCATACAAGATTTTGGAGACAATGGAACGCCTCATCAGAAATAAAAGAATCCGGATGTGCAAGCTGCAGTGGAAGCATCACTCAGAAGAGGAAGCCACCTGGGAGCGGGAAGATGACCTAAAGGCACAATTTCCGGAATTGTTTTCTTAGAACCATCAATCTCGAGGACAAGATTTCTTTTAAGGGGGGTAGAGCTGTAACACCCCAAAATTTTGTTAATACCCTAAATCATGTTAAGAGGGGAATTTAAAAATTTTTGGACGTGTTGCATGTTTTGTAAAAATTCAAATTCAAACTGGAATTCAAATTAAACTCAAATCAGAAAAGAAATAGAAAAAGAAAAAGAGAAAACAGAAAAAAACCGGCCAGTGGGCCGCAACCCACCAGCCGGCCCAACCAGCGCCCGCGCCAGCCCGCAGCCGCGCGCGCCGCTTCCTTCCACTGACAGGCGGGGCCCACCAGTTCATCGTCTACCTCGCGCCAGCGCCGGACTCTCTCACCCGAATCGAAACCGATCGGGAATTCCCGCGTATTCCAGCCGAATTCCGTTCGGGGGCGACGCAAACTCGATCTAAACCACCCAGCCGCCCTCCCCCGTCTATAAAAACCCCGGCCTCGTTCTGTTTTTCCCACGCGATCCGCCGATTTTCCTCCGGTGAGAACCGAGACTTCGCCGGCGAATTCTGGCCGATCTAAGCTCGGAAATTCCGATCTAACTCGCTGGTCTTGATCCACCGCCTCCGGGGAACCTTGCAGGTGCAGAAAACTCGGTGACTTGCGGTGTAAACACAGCGACGACGAGCCTCGCCGTGAATTTACCTCGGACCTCGTCACCGATCACCTTCCAGGATCTCCGAGCTCAAGAAAACCCCCGAGGTGAGATCCCCGACCTCCCCTCCACCGATATATGCCATAAAATCACAGTTCTAGGAAGAATTCTCGAAGAACCGAAAGTCTCCGGCGAGATCGCCGCTTCCCGCCGCCGTGCGCCGCCGGCAGCGCCGCCCGCGCTCGATCAGAGCGACGTGGCCGCTTGTGCGCCATTTATTTTAAATCGCACGGTAGGGTTTAAATCCCCGCGTACCGGTTCGATGTTATAATCTCAGCCGTCGGTTTAGAATTGGACGGTCCACGTCAGCCCCGCGTTATAAAGACTGGAAATCTTACGTGCTACCCCCTGGGGTTCTCGGGAAATAAGAGCTAGCCCTGGAAACTTCTGATCTAGCCCCTGGAACTCCAGAAAATCATGTAAATTCATTTAAAAATCAGTTTTAGCCCCTGGACTTAATAAAAATTAAGAAAAACTCCTCTGATAAGTGTAGCTAGACCCCTGGAAATTCTGAAAATAATATTATAGACCCTGTAGTGGGGTGAGTTTACTTTTTTTAGCCCTGTTTAGTATTTAAATTAGGAAATTGAATATGTGGCTAGTGTTTAAAAATTAAAAAGTGGGACAAACATATTTTAAAAATTTAATTAAAGACTTTCTCAGTATTTAGGAAACTTTGGAATGAGATAAAAACATATTTTGGGCTGAATTGAATCTGTCTAATTTATTATTCATATTTAGGGACACATTTTTAAGTAAAGAATAGTTCTAGAAAATAGGGAAAATAATTGTGAAATAGTTTACATCAGAGGCAAAGGTCAAAATATGTTATTAAATTATTTAGGACCAGAACCTATTCTGTTTAGATGATGTGTCTTACTATTTTCATAATAAAGTACACATTTATGCATAGGAAAATAAATCTGAAAATATAGCAACTAGTAAATGATCAATGGAGTTTCTAAAATCTAAAGAATTCAGTTTAGGGTTGGTAGAAGTTCTGAAGACACATATGGAGAAGGAAAATACCTTTCATGCATACTTGGTAGCTAAAAGGTGTAGTAATTGAATATAAGGAAAATTATTTAAATTGGAAACTCATGTATAAAGTATGCAAGCATAAATGTGAATACAAAAGTAGGAATCATATACACATGATTAAAAGTGCATGTAAGCCAAAGGTCAACACACATAGAGTAAACACAACACATATAAGTTGTGAATGGCTTTGTTACATGTGAATGTGTGGAAGTGTGAACTATGTCTTATGGATTGTTGTTTTTCTTTTGCTATGTGTGATGGTATGATGTAGAACCTGCTCAAGAGCAAGTTATTCCTTTCCAAGATCAGGACTACCGATTCCAAGAGCAGCAGGAAGGAGGCAATTGTCCTTGACCACTTTGATCCTATGTTAGGATGTGTAGCTAGAGTTATTTGCATTGTCAAATAAAATATGAAACCCATGCTAGGAAGTTTCCCTAGAATTGCATTACCTTGTTTCCTTGTAGCTTGGGTTGGGATTTATTTTATCATGTCATTCATTATTATGCATATGCTTAGCCATGCTTAGAATGGGATATTTGGGATATGAGATCATCAGTTTATTTTACCATACTCTTGAATGAGATATTGTGAGTTATGTAGAGGTAGGGATCAAGGCAAGTTGGATGTTTTGGTTGTGTGCTGGGTGCACGAGACTTGGGTTTGTGTTTAGTACTTGCCTGGATCCTAAGGACCGGTTCATGGAGCATGTAACCTGGCTTTACAGTGCCAACCACATGCTGAGATGGGGCAGCTTGGCCAATTAATTAGGTGTATCCCCGGCGTAGTATGGGTTTGTTGGATGGTGCGGGGAGTAGGTGTCAGATGGACTACCATATGAACCGCAAGGCTCAAGAGGGAGCCACTGCAGCGGGGTTGGAGCCTCTTGTATGCTGTTAGGGGTGAAACCTCAGTGGGCCCACGCTCGTCGGGAATCCCTTTGTAAAGGCTTCGTAGTGATCTCCTGGCTACACACCTGGGAAGTGTGAATGTGGTTCGTAGCCACTGGCATAGTGGAGGTTCTTTTAGTCCACCCGGCAACGGGGGATGAAATCACTACATGTGGGTACAATGGTACAAACTCTGCAGAGTCAAAACTGTCATGACAGCCGTGCTCACGGTCAAGAGCGGCTTGGACTTATTCATGATTAGAGGATTGATGGTTTTGGAAGTTATGGATGTTAAGCGGGGAGCTTAACATTGGAATTGATGCTATGGTTATTGGATTATGATGATGGGATGGGAGATTGGGACCATTTCACTTGTGTAGTAATGTAGGTGCTTAATAAGCTAAGGTGATAGGTATTAATTGCATAGTGCTTTAACCATGAGTTCAAGCTTTCCTTGTTCTAGCCATGCATGACATAACTTTCCCACACTTGCTGAGTAGCATCGGTACTCAACCTTGCACATTTTGTTGGTTTATATTGCTGCTCAGGTCAAGATAATGAGGTGGTGTATAATGACCAAGACTTTGGACCCGAAGAAGGTTTCTTGGTTCATGGAGACCCCCGGGCAACGCCTGTGATGGAGCCCTCAAGAATAATATTCCGCTGCTAGTTTATTTACTTGTGATGAACTTATTAGTGTCCATCGAGACATTTGCTATGTAAGACTTATTTATATTCGACACCTGGCTTGTAATAAATGATGCTTCACTATTTGTCATCACATGTATGAGAAAATGATCCTGGCATACATGTGATATTCACTTGGTTGTTCTTCGGAAAAACCGGGTGTGACATAGACCGAACGACCCACATCAAAATACCGAAGCCCCATAGCTCACACCGTAAGCCACAGTAAAGCTACCAAACAGAGAAGAGTGACCAGAGAGTATGACTACTCCTTTCTGCCATATCTGCAGGCCCGAACAGGTCCTTGGCGTCTCGGAACTCCTAGGGGGCCTGATGTCCAGTGGTAGGTGCGCCCCAACACAAGGAACACACCTACCAGAAGGCCATCACGGTGAACCGCCCGGGCAGGACGTCGAACCACTGCAACAGCAAGTAGAAAACTCAGAGCGCCAGCTACAACAAATTGAAGACACCAGCCGAACTTCACTTGGGTCTTTGCGCTGCCAAGGACCCGAGAGGAATGTTAGCCACATTGCTGGTGTGCCTCGGGCCCTTACGCTGCTAAGGACCCGAAGGAACAAGCTCGAGACATCGGCAAAGAGCTACCTACATTGGCTAGGTTATTCCGGACCTTTGCGCTGCCAAGGGCCCGAAGACTACATCAATAACGCAACACACAAGGCTTGAAACAAAGAGTCTTCATTAATGACAAAGTTTCGGCATACAAAGAGGGATATAAGGCAACATAGGAACCTAGCAGCTATAATTCGAGCAATCTTCTGCTCCATGGCGTACTTGGTTGTCCCCCAAGCCAACCTCTGCACAAAGAGACGGTCACCTGCTATAAGCCCAAGGACCGCCAGCAAACAGATCAGTCTCACACCTCAATTTTTGTCAGGCATCACCGATCTGCCGCATTGCAATGACGGTGACATCCAGTGTCGTGTGGGCTATGTCCTCTAGACGTCTCGCCGGAGAAGGACGATCTGGCATCACCGGAAGAAGGTCAAGTCCTTCAGGGAGGACAAAGCCTTCCTTTGTCAGGCACTTGATACCCGCAGACACCGACGTGGAGACACCCTACGAATCGAGGATCTTGTCCCGACAGCTTCCTCTACCATCGGCAAGCCATCTAGATGGCGTGTGCTTCAATCCAGGACCATCAAGGAGAAGGACGCCTCGAAGAGCCACACTGAAGGGTGCACGCACATGAATATCTCATAAAAATGGACAAAGACGGCCACCGGTTTGTGGGCATGAGGTGGATGTGAATGTTGGGAAGCGGAGGCTTCCAGCGTGCAACGGGAAGTCGAAGGCCGCAAGATGTAGGAAGGTACCACCCTTCTCCGGAAGGCCTCTTTTTATAAATCCGCAACCTCTGGCCGGGCAACAGGAGCGGCGACTGGGTTACCACCGTTGCACATCACGGGCTACTCGCTTCCCCCAATGACGGGTAGGACCCAGGTCCACCCGTAAGACACTGGGGCCAGGCAAGAAACTTCTCGGGAACATTTGGCAGTTCTCGAGAAAAGCGGTGCGATTGAACTGTAGCAACCAACCCGTTGGTTTCCGTAGTAAATGCCCCAAGGCAACCCCTCAAGTACGTCGCTGCGAATATAAATTCTTGTGGTACTCCATTCACAGGCGTTACCGAGAGGATTCCACAAGCCTAGAACACACCATGAGGATCAAAGTCATCGTTGTTGTACTCCACGTCTTCACTAGGGCCTGAGCAGCAAATAAATCCAACAACAAACAAGCTTGAGTACCAGTGGTACTCAGCAAGTGTGGGAAAGTAATTATATGCAGGCTAAGACAAGGAAAGGCTTAAATCATGGTTAATGCACGACGCATTATTCATATCACCTTAGTTCATTAAGCACCTATATAACTACATGAGTGAAATAATCCCATTCCCATCATCTCTTCATCAATGTTAAGCTACCCCCTTAACCTACCTAAACTTTCACTTCATAATCCACTAATCATGAAGAAGTCCAAGCCGCTCTTGACCGTGACCACGGCTGTCATGACAATTTCCAACTCTGCAGAGTGTGTACCTCTTTACCCACAAGTAGTGATTTCATCCCCCGTTGCCGGGTGGACTAAAGAACCTCCATTTTGCCTTAGGCCGCGAACCGCGCTCACACTTCACAGGTGTGTAGCCAGGAGATAACTACAAGGCCATTACAAAGGGATTTCTGACGAGCATGAGCCCACTGAGGTTTAATCCCTAACAACATTCACGAGGCACCAACCTCCGCTGCAGTGGGCCCCTCTTGAGCCTTGCGGTTCCTATGGTAGTCCAGTTGATACCTATTTCCCGCACCTTTCAAGCACCCACACTACGTCAGAAATACACCTAATTAATTGGCCAATCTGCCCCATCTCAGCATGTGCTGCACGGTAAAGTCAGGTTAAATGATCCATGAACCGGTCCTTAGAACCCAGGCAAGCACTAAACACGAACCCAAGTTCTCGTGCACACAACACTAACCAAAACATCCAACTTGCCTAGATTCCTATCTCTACAACATTTCATCATATTTCATTCAATAGTAAATAGTCAAAGTTGCATCTCATTGCCCAAGTAATCCTAAATCTAAGCATGGCTAAGCATAAAGAGTATAACTAATAAGCATAATGAGTAATTTTCACCCAGGCTACAAGGAATAAGACATGAAAATCTAGAGGAAATATCCTAACATGGGTTTCATGATTCATAGCACATTGCAAATAACTCTAACTAACTTTCCTAAATTAGGTATAAAGTGGTCAACGACACTTGCCTTCTTCGTGCTGCTCCGGAAAGGGAAAGTCTTGCTCTTGGAAGTTGAGAACCAGCTCTTGGGCTGGTTCTACTCGTGCAAACATATATATAACAAAGAGGAACAACACTCCATAATAAAATCATTCACATACACACTCCTGCAAGTCAAACATGCATATAACATATCTTCACTTTATGCTTCTAGCTTAAAATCACTAAAGTCTACATATATGTATATTTCTTTTGGGTCTCTCATAATGAAATTCTCATTTTTAACCTCATATAATGTTCATACCAAACTTTGGTGTGTATATGTGCATATATATTACATTTAAACTTTACTTTTATTCAAAGTTTGCACTAGATGAGTTGTTTCTATACATACATACACTTTTTAAACATATATAATGTTCCTAAGTTGAAATTAGGATTTCAATTTACACCTAAACTGAATTCTCAATTTAATTCTATTTCTACTTTTCATACTACCATTTTTAGACATGAGAAATCCATAAAAGAAAATATTTCCATCCTAAAAAAGAATTTCACACCTCCCCTTCAACTTCCAAAACATAAATTTTCCTCTTCAAACTCATATATGAACATTTCCCTAGTGTTTATTATCTTTTTCAAATATTAAGATTTATTTTTATGCTGAAATCTTATATTTTCAGCAATAAACAGCATTTAATTATGTTTTCAGAACTTATCTACCACTTAAAACTAAATTTCAGAATATTATAAACTTTCTCAAAGTGCTAGACCAATTTAAAATGAATTTACATGATTGTTTGCATTTCAAATAAATTGAAATGGCTAATTGCATAAATTAAATGTTCTACAGTGTTTAAATTACGAATATACACTACTGTAGGGTCCAAAATCCTATTTTCCTAAAGTTCAGGGACCTAAACATGTAAAACAGAAAGTTTTCCCTAATTTTCCAGGGGCTGAAACAACTAAATCTAGCGTTTTTCCTAATTTCAGACGACTACACGGGTAGCTCAAAAGATTCCGGGGCTAGATCTGAATTTGCTAACGTGCAAGGGGCTAGTTCATGAAAAATCCGGTTGTTATACTGCGGGGTCGACCTGAGCCGTCGGATTTTAAATAGAGGGCCGAGATTAGATCGTGAAGGGGTACACCGGTGTTCTAACTTTGGCCGTAGGATTTAAAATGAACGTGATACAATACGCCACATCGCTCCGGCCGGAGGGAACAGCAGCGTGCGGTGGCGGGAAGCGGCGATCTCGCCGGAGCGGCTCGGATCCACGTCTAGTTTCGCTAAAATTTGGATTTCCTGGCATAAACCGACAATGTGGAGGTAGGGGAGCTTACCTAGGGGATCTTCTTGAACCCAAAGCGGTCGGATCGGGTTGGTGATGGCATCGATCGGCGGAATTCTCCCGTGATCGTTGAGAGAGCATTCAGACGTGGGATCTGCGGGGTTTTCTCGCTTGAGGGCTGTGCTGCGACACACAGATACGATATGAAGAATCAGCAAGGAGAGAGGGATAGTGTCGAAGTGTTTGCTACAACACTTCCCCCGGTCTGCTCGGAAGCAGCCCACGGAGATTCTTTTTTTTTCGGTGGGGCTAGAGGATCACGAAGCTCTAAGCACAATGGCGAGATGGACATGAGGATTTACGTGGTTCGGGCCTCCGGAGCGTAAAACCCTACGTCCACGGAAGTGCTTGGTGGGTTACTTGCTCGCGTATGAGAATGAGTTGGATGGGTTGCGAACCCTTTGCCCAGAGGCTGCCCCATTCCTTTTATAGCTCAAGGCCGGGGTAGTTACAATCCACCCGGGGCCCGACAGATGGTCACCGCGGCTATATGTGTCTATACATGATCTAGGCATTTATAGCTGCACGTATCGTCGCTGTCGGTGGAGTTATGGTGCGCCGCCTGTCCCGCCGATCGCCTCTGTCCGAAACGCAGGTGATGATGAATTACCGTCTTTTCGCTGCGTCTCCTTGCTCTGTTATGCAGCTCTGTACCATTGGGCGGCACTGTTACGCCGTCAAGCCTTGCCACCCTGTCTTACACTGTAATGGTGCGCAGACGGGGGATGGAGGCGTGCGTCGTGTGCCATGCTTCTGGGGAAGGCGTGAACCTTGAATGCCTGGTCTCACAATGCACCTTACTATTTACTCCTTGTCCATCTGCCCATTGCCTGCCGGAGTAACGTTTGGGCGGATGGCCCCCGAGACACGTGTTTCCACCGGAGCAGTCTTGTGGAGTAGTGGGCGGTCTGGAGTTGTTGGGCACGCGGCAGCACGGGAGCCCTCACAAGCTGGAGGTCGGATTCGGAGCTGCAGGACATGTGGCACATCCGGTGCCTTCCCTAGGGGAAGGTATGCTCGGAGTCGCTGCCCACGTGGCAGCACTAGAGGCCTCCGTGCTTGAGGTCGGATATGGAACTGCAGGACGCGTGGCACATACGGAGCCCTCTCTGGCTGGGGGGTGTGACTCGGAGGTTCCGGGCACTTGGTAGCATCGAAGCCCTCCTTGGTGGAGGATGGGGTCCGGCACTACTGGACGCGTGTCGGCTCCCGAGCCACCCTTGGCCGATAATCGAGCTCAAGGCCTGAAGACACGTTGCAACCCTGGGACAGCCCTTGGGGTATAGAGCGCATGGCTTATGCTAGGGCCCGCCTAAGCTAGGAAGGCGGGGCCCAGGTGTTTTTACCCACTATGTGGGGGTACCCAGTTCGTAGGGTACCGATAGTGGCCCCCGGGCCCATCTCGGGGGAGGTATTGAGCCCGCAGGTGGGGCCCCTATCTCTTCCGCGTGGCGGTTTCGAACTTACAGTTTTTTGGGAATCGAAGCGACGGCGTGATTCCTGCATAGTGGGCGGGCGTTCGTTCTTTGGAGACGAAGACGTTGCTTGCCCTTGGTCAAAGAGACTTCTCCGCCGTTACGAATGGGCGCTTCTTCATTGCTGGAGAGTCATGGGGGTGCACGTTTTGTACAACTGCTGCATCATCTGTGCCAGTTCCCTACACGACCCCTGTTCTTCCTCTTGTCAGGCTTTATCGGGGAGCCACATTCCCCCCACCTTAACCGCGCTGCCCTTTGGTCATGCTGCCTGTCAACTGGGCCTTGTACCTCCGCTTTCGACGGTTCGGTCAACATGGGCGCAATTATTATGGGCATGTCTCGATTGGCGGTTCTCGAAGGATCTGTTGCGAGTAAACAGACCCTCTGCTGCTAGCAGGAGTCTTCTCCTCCATCTTGTTTCTTGCGCTTCATCTTCTCGCTTTCTCCTCCTGTTCCAATGGCGCCAAACCTCCGAGAGTCCCATCTCCAAAGTGTTGCTGATGTGGGGCGCGTGAGGTGCCTGATCAGTTGGCAGGCGCCTCAGTACGATGGGAGGATTCACTGCAGGTTCCTCCAACTCCTAGACCTTCAGCCCGGTGAAGTCATCGTTTTCACCGGGTACATGCTAGCGGGATTCGCCCTCCCCGCTTCTTCTTCTTCTTGACCTTGCTGGAGTTCTACAAGCTCCAGCTGCAGCACCTGACGCCGCACTCCCTCGTGCTGGTGTTCGCATAGCCTTTCTGTCGTGACTGAGCAGCCTTTAAGTTCTCCCGTATCGTTTGGACTTGCTTTTCAGCCTCTTGTAGCACTTCGGGTCCAAACACCTGGTTCTCTCCGGTCTCGTTCCAGAACAGCGGTGTTCTACACCGTCTACCATATAATGCTTCGAAAGGCGACATCTTCAAGCTAGCTTGATAGCTGTTGTTATAGGAGAATTCGGCGTACGGTAAACTCCTATCCCAACTACGCCCATGTTTCATGGCGCAAGCTCTCAACATGTCTTCCAAATTTTGGTTTGTCCTTTCGGTTTGCCCATCAGACTGTGGGTGATAGGCGGAGCTAAAATCCAGTCGTGTACCCATAGCTTTCTGCAGCTTCTTCCAGAACCTAGAGGTAAACTGAGAACCTCGATCTGAGACTATCCTCTTCGGGACTCCATGACGGCACACGATCTGCTCCATGTACAGCTCGGCTAACTGTGCAACGTTGTAATTGGCCCTTATAGGGAGAAAATGGGCTGTTTTCGTCAGTCGGTCCATGAAAACCCAGATGTTGTCGTAACCCGACTGAGTACGTGGCAATCCGATGATGAAATCCATACTGATGTCCTCCCACTTCCATTCGGGTACCTTCAAGGGTTGCAACAATCCAACGGATCTTTGATGTTCGGCCTTCACCCGTTGGCATGTGTCGCATAGGGCAACGTATTCGGCTATATCCCTTTTCATACCATCCCACCAATAACAAGTCTTCAAGTCCTTGTAAATTTTGGTACTTCCGGGATGTACAGAATAGGGTGAATCATGTGCCTGCTTCAATATCATATCGCGGAGGTGCTTCATGTTCGGCACACAAAACCTTCTTCCTAGCCAAAGCATACCCTTCTCATCTTCTTTGAAATCCTTCTCTATTCCTTGTCAAATCCTTTCCTTGATCTTCTCATCCGTTGCTTGGTCATCTCTTATCTCTTGATCCAATGAAGAGTGGATCTCCACCATTTCCATGTTGTTCAAGAATCCGAGGTGCAACCGTTCGAACTCCTTACGTAGTTCGAGTGGTAGCTCCCAAACTGTGAGTTGGTGACATGCTCCCTTCCGGCTCAATGCATAAGCTACTACATTGGCCTTCCAAGGGTGGTAGTTGATTCCAACATCGTAATCCTTGATGAGTTTCAACCATCGACGTTGCCTCAAATTCAAGTCTGTTTGTGTAAATATGTACTTTAGGATTTTATGATCCGTATAGATCTCACATTGATGACCAAGGATATAATGTCTCCAAATCTTCAATGCATGCACTACTGCTGCTAGCTCCAAGTCATGTGTAGGATAATTGAGCTCATGCTTCTTTAATTGTCGTGAGGCATAGGCTACCACTTGTCCTTCTTGCATGAGCACACATCCGATCCTCTGTCTGGATACGTCACAATATATGTCAAAGCTCTTGCTTACGTCCGGCAATACCAAAATCGGCGCTGTGGTTAGCCTTTTCTTGAGCTCCTCAAAACTTTCTTGGCATGCTGGTGTCCATAGAAAGGCTTTTCCCTTTGTTAGCAACTCCGTCGTAGGCTTTGCTATCTTAGAGAAGTCCTTAATGAAGCGTTGATAGTATCCAACCATCCCAAGAAAACTCCGAATATCCCTCACGTTTTGCGGTTGGTCCCACTTCAGAACATCTCTCACTTTTCCGGGATCAACCGATACCCCTTCTTCAGAGATAATGTGGCCTAGGAACGATATTTCCTTTAGCCAAAATTGACACTTGTTAAGCTTGGCATACAATCGATGCTCACGCATTTTCTGCAAGGTCAATTTCAAATGTTCTTCATGCTCCTCCTCACTTTTTGAATACACCATAATGTCGTCGATGAAAACCACAACGAACTTATCCAAGTACTCCATGAAAACCTTGTTCATGAGGTATATGAAGTATGCGGGTGCATTTGTTAACCCAAAAGACATGACGGTATATTCATACGAACCATACCGTGTTCGAAAGGCAGTCTTGGGTATATCGAAGGGCTTAATCTTCAGCTGGAAATATCCTGACCGAAGATCAATCTTGGAGAACACTCGGACTCCTTTCATTTGGTTGAATAGGTCCTCTATACGAGGCAGAGGGTATTTGTTCTTGATTGTTACCTCATTGAGAGACCTATAGTCCACGCACATCCTTTGGGTTCCATCCTTCTTGTCTACGAAGAGCACAGGAGCTCCCCATGGTGACGAGCTTGAACGTATAAAACCCTTCTCCAACTGCTCTTGGATTTGCTTCTTGAGTTCTACTAGTTCATTGACGGGCATCCTGTACGGTCTCTTGGCTATGGGTGCAGTTCCAGGTACCAAATCAATGGCAAACTCAATGTCCCGATCAGGGGGCATACCTAGAAGCTCCTCTAGAAACACGTCCGAAAATTCTTGAACCACTGGAATGCTGTCCAATGTTGCTCCTTCAACGTGGTTCAAGATTGCCTTTTCGGTTGTTTGTTGGGCTGACTCAAACTCGACACGGATGCCGTGCTCATTTGTCAACTGCACGCTCCTTTCAGCACATTGGATTACCTTGTTGTGCTTGCTTAACCAATCCATCCCGAGTATTATGTTAATTCCTTGGGAATCCAAGACAATAAGGTTGGCAAGGAAGTCTACCCCCCTTATTTTAATGCTTACTTTCGGACATACTATATTAGTCCTCATCTCTCCACCGGGAGAATTAACTAACATAGCACATTTTAGGTGTGATATGGGTAGATTATGCTTGGCAACAAACTTGGATGATATGAAGGAATGTGATGCTCCAGAATCAAATAAGATGGTGGCTGGGTTGGAGTTGGCAAGGAACATACCAATTACGACGTCCTCAGCCTGTTGTGCTTCCTCAGCGGAGACATGGTTCACGTTGCCGCGAGCATAGTTCTGCTGTCCCCGGTTTCCTTGATTGTCCCCTCCGTTCGGTCGCGGGTTCTGTTTGGGCACATTGCCTTGCTGTCCAGGGCCTCTCCTCGGGCACTGGTTCGCGAAGTGTCCTATTTCCCCGCATGCAAAGCATGCCCTGTTGCCTACGGCAGCAGGTACGTTGGGTCGGGGGTTTTGAACAGGAGCGCCCACGTTAGGTCGGGGCACAGGAGACATGGGCACACGAGGTGCTGGGGCAACTGGTTGTTGCTGTGGTGGCTGACTAGGGCGATATGCAGGATTGGTCGATCCATACTGCGGTGCAGCTGGGGGCATGTACCGAGGTCGTACGTTGCTCCCTTGGGGCTGGTATGGCATCTTCCTCTTGCACTCTCGCTCGATCTCTCGGATCTTGCTGTCAACCACTATAGCCTTGTCAACCAGCTTCTGAAAGCTTGCGTAGTCATTGTTGAAGAGCTGAACCTGGATCTCATTGTTCAACCCTCTCATGAACAGGTATTGCTTCCTCTGGTTTGAGTTGACATCTTTGGGGGCATACCGGGACAGTTGTGTGAACTTGTTGAGATACTCATTCACACTTTTCTGTCCTTGGCGGGGACCTTCGAACTCCTGCCTCTTGAGCATCATTACACCAGCAGGGATGTAATGAGAGCAGAAACTTTCCTTGAACTCAGTCCAAGTAATCGTCTCCGGGTCGACATGAGCGTTGCTTAGGGCATCCCACCAGTCAGCGGTTGCTCCCATAAGTTGGTGCGACACAAAGAGAACCTTCTCTCGGTCATTGCATTGTACTATGGCAAGCTTCTTCTCCATGGATTTCAACCAGTCGTCGGCCTCCATGGGGTCGTTGGCTTGAGCAAAGGTGGGTGGTCAAGTCCTCATGAACTCTCCCAACCTGTTATGAGCCGGCGGTGGTGGTGGCGGTGGTGCCGGAATGGGGTTGTTGTTGTTGGCCTACAACTGACTCAAAGTTTGGATCATGGTTTGCATAAGTTGATTCTGTATGGCCATCAACCGTTCCAAGTGGTTCTCGCGAGCTCCAGGGTTAACAGGAACTTCCTCGTGACCATCCTCTTGGTTGTCACAGACGTTCCTTCAGCCGACGTTTCCTCTTACCATCTGTGGGAGAGAATGAAATAGAATAGAAGGTTAGGAGGTTAGGTAGATTCCCTCAACTATATGCATCAAGGTGAGTTGGGCTATATATATTAGCCCATATGAGGATGTGAACAAGTGCCGAAACATCTCACACCTCCTTCTACTTACGTGTGGATATGGACAATGTTTTGAGACGTCCCACAACTCACACTAAGCATACAATCACAAACAATCATCACAAGGGCTCACACAACTCCTATTCAAGGATGGTTTCCTATGTCAAGGTAGTTTCAAGGCCAATCTAAGCATCCTAGGGTGCTTCCTATGGTCAGCGTAGCTTAGCTACCGATCTGTGTCTGATACCAATCTGTGATTGTATCTAGGTGTGTAATCTACCCCTATCTGTGGCTTTTGATACCAATCTGTTTCCTATTTAGGCGTGTAACCCATTGTCAATCCGTGGCTCTGATACCAATCTGTGACGCCCTCAATTCTGTGGAAAACCACGGAACCAAGAACTAATGCGTATGTGTGCCCAGGATGTTCATCACACATACACATATGTTCCACAAACTGAATTCAGATTATATATTACCACGAATAACAGAGTTTATTACAATATCTCATGAGTCTTGGACTCATGTTCATAGCGGAAGTCTTTATTTCTATGCAGCGGAAGTCTTTATTCTAATGTGGAAGCAATTTAACTAATGCGGAAGCAATTCTAGGCAGCAATGGCTCCATCTCTACTCCATTCCCATAGGCAAGGTTGAGAACAGATCACACGCCTAATGCTCCATTTGTTCTTCATAGTAATCTTCTCCTGCTGCTGATGATGAAATAATAATGCAAGTTTGAATACAATGATGTACTCAACAAGTGCGGGAAAAATATGATATGAAGCTTATAACAAGGTAGGTATAAAAAGGCTCATTGCGGAAAGCAAAGTTATTTATCAAAAACACGATAAAACAGCAACTTATATTTAGGTGAATGTAATCCCAACATGTATTAAAATACCAATCATACCTCCGTTATGCTCATTACCTTACAAGTCACAATCAATCGACCTCATTCTTGCTCACGAATACCTCCTCGTATTCGCTACCATCTCACGAATACCATCTCGTATTCGCTACCATCTCATCTCATAAACAACTTCGAGTCTCACACCGAGACCAATCTTGTTGCCATGACTCAACAGTCATGCAACCCATCTTATCACCCGGACTCAATAGTCCCAAAACCAAACCATAACCAAACCATCCAAAAACCATAACCAGTAACCATCCAAATAACCATCCCAACTAATCATGGCAGTTGGTGTAACACCCCAAAATCCTATCAAGAGGGGAATTTAAAATTTTTTTGGACGTGTTGCATGTGTTGCAAAAATTCAAATTCAAACTGGAATTCAAATTAAACTCAAAACAGAAATGAAAAAGAAAAAGAAAAAAACAAATCTTCCCGACCAGTGGGCCGAAACCCACCAGCCGGCCCATTTGTTCCCGCGCCAGCCCGCAGCCGCGCGCCCCCCCTCTTTCCCACTGACACGCAGGGCCCGCCAACCTTTCTTCCTCCTCGCGCTCGCGCCCGCGCTCGGCCGGACTCTTCTCACCCCGAATCGAAACCGCCCCGGATCCTCGCGTATCCCATCCGAATTTCGTTCATGGACGACGCGAACTCGATCACAACCGAACGCCGCCCTCCCCCGTCTATAAAAACCCCGGCATCGTCCCGTTTTTCCCCACGATTCACCGATTTTCCTCCCGGTGAGAAACCGAGCTTCTCCGGCGAATTCTGCTCGATCTACGCTCGGGAATTCTAATCTAACTCGCTGGTCTTGATCCACCGCCTCCGGGGAACCTTGCAGGTGCAGAAAACTCGGTGATTTGCGGTTAAAACACAGCACCGACGAGCCTCGCCGTGAATTCACCTCGGATCTCGTCGCCGATCACTTTCCAGGACCTCCGAGCTCCAGAAAACCCCCGAGGTGAGATCCCCGACCTCCCCTCTACCGATCTATGCCATAAAATCACAGTTCTAGGAAGAATTGACGAAGATCCGAAACTCTCCGGCGAGATCGCCGCCGTGCGCCGCTGGACAGCGCCGCCCGCGCTCGAACAGAGCAACGTGGCCGCTTGTGCGCCGTCTATTTTAAATCGCACGGTAGAGTTTAAATCCCCGCATACCGGTTCGATGTTATAATCTCAGCCGTCTGTTTTAAATCGGACGGTCCACGTCAGCCCCGCGTTATAAAGGCTGGAATTCTTACGCGCTACCCCCTGGGGTTCTCGGAAAATACGAGCTAGCCCCGGAAACTTCTGATCTAGCCCCTGGAAGTTCAGAAAATCATGTAAATTCATTTAAAAATCAGTTTTGACCCCTGGACTTAATAAAAATTTGGAAAAACCCCTCTGTTATGTGTAGCTAGACCCCTGAAAATTCTTAAAATAATATTATAGACCCTGTAGTGGGGTGAGTTTACCTTTTTAACCCTATTTGATATTAAATTTAGGAAATTGAATATGTGGTTAGTATTTAAAATTTAAAAGATGAGACAAACATATTAACAATTCAAATTAAAAACTTTCCTAGTACTTGGAAAACCTTGGAGTGAGATAAAAATAGATTTTTGGCTGAAATAAATCTGTTTAATTGATTATTCACATTTATTAGATATAGGGACATATTTTTAAGTAGAGAATAATTCTAAAAATTTGTAAAATAAATGTAAAATAGTTCACATCAGAGGAGAAGTTCAAAAATATATTATTTAATATTTTAGACCCAAAACCTATTCTGTTTAGATGAGGTGTCTTACTATTTTTATAATAAAGTGTACATTTAGGCATAGGAATTAAATCTGAAAATATATCAAACTAGGTATAAATAACTAGAAAATGATAAATGAAGTTTCCAAAATCCAAAGAATTCAGTTTAGGGTTGGTAGAAGGTTTGAAGACACATATGAAGTAGGAAAACACCTTTTATGCATACTTTTTGGTTAAAATGTGTATCAATTAAATATAAGGGATTTATTTAAATTAGAAATTCATATATAGTATACCAACATGAATATGAATACAAAAATAGAAATCATATGCACATGTTTAAAAGTGCATGTAAGCCAAAAATCAACACACATAGAGTAACCACAACACATAGAATTGTGAATGGCTTTCATAAATGTGAATGTGTGGTTTGTATGAGGTGGAAGTGTGAACTATGTCTTATGACTTGTTGTTTTCTTTTGCTATGTGTGATGGTATGAGTAGAGCCTGCTCCAGAGCAAGTTCTTCCTTTCCAAGATCAGGACTACCCATTCCAAGAGCAGCAGGAAGGAGGCAAGTGTCCTTGACCACTTTGATCCTATACTAGGATGTGTAGTTAGAACTATTTGCATTGTCAATTGAAATATGAAACCCATGCTAGGAAGTTTCCCTTGAATTGCATTACCTTGTTTCCTTGTAGCTTGGGTTGGGATTTATTTATCATGTCATTTATTATTATGCATATGCTTAGCCATGCTTAGAATGGGATATTTGGGATGTGAGATCATCAGTTTATTTTACCATACTCTTGAATGAGATATTATGAGTTATGTAGAGGTAGGGATCAAGGCAAGTTGGATGTTTTGGTTGGTGCTGGGTGCACGAGACTCGGGTTTGTGTTTAGTACTTGCCTGGATCCTAAGGACCGGTTCATGGAGCATGTAACCTGGCTTTACCGTGCCAACCACATGCTGAGATGGGGCAGCTTGGCCAATTAATTAGGTGTATCCCCGGCGTAGTATGGGTGTGTTGGATGGTGCGGGGAATAGGTGTCAGCTGGACTACCATATGAACCGCAAGGCTCAAGAGGGGGCCACTGCAGCGGGGTTGGAGCCTCTTGTATGCTGTTAGGGGTGAAACCTTAGTGGGCCCACGCTCGTCGGGAATCCCTTTGTAAAGGCTTCGTAGTGATCTCCTGGCTACACACCTGGGAAGTGTGAATGTGGTTCGTAACCACTGGCATAATGGAGGTTCTTATAGTCCACCCGGCAACAGGGGATGAAATCACTACATGTGGGTACAGTGGTACAAACTCTGCAGAGTCAAAACTGTCATGACAGTCGTGCTCACGGTCAAGAGGGGCTTGGACTTATTCATGATTAGAGGAGTGATGGTTTTGGAGGTTGTGGATGTTAAGCGGGGAGCTTAACATTGGAAATGATGTTATGGTTATTTGATTATGATGATGGGATGGGAGATTGGGACCATATCACCTGTGTAGTAATGTAGGTGCTTAATAAGCTAAGGTGGTAGGCAATAATTGCGTAGTGCTTTAACCATGAGTTCAACCTCTCCTTGTTCTAGCCATGCATGACATAACTTTCCCACACTTGCTGAGTACCATCGGTACTCAACCTTGCATATTTGTTGGTTTATATTGCTGCTCAGGTCAAGATTATGAGGTGGCGTATAATGATCAAGACTTTGGACCCGAAGAAGGTTTCTAGGTTCATGGTGTCCCCCGGGCAACGCCTGTGACGGAGCCCACGATAATAATTATTCCGCTGCTAGTTTATTTACTTGTGATAAACTTATTATTGTCCATCAAGACATTTGCTATGTAAGACACATTTATATTCGACACCTGGCTTTTAATAAATGATGCTTCACTATTTGTCATCACATGTATGAGAAAATGATCCTGGCATACATGTGATATTCACTTGGTTGTTCTTCGGAAAAACCGGGTGTGACAGAAGTGGTATCAGAGCCAAGGTTGCCCGTAGGAACGTGGACCTAGGTAGCATTGGACGTATTTAAGGGCTATATTTTCTTAAAAACTATTTTACAAGGTGTGTGTTGAAAAAAGTTATTTAATGGAGTCACTTTCTTCATCTTACCCCAACTTTCATTCAAAATAGGATGTTTGTTTAAAAGTTTATCTAACCTAGTTTAAATGCTTTTTGTTTTAGATGGTTCGCATGATTCGCACCGCTCGCAAGTCCACAGGAGGGAGAGTTCCCGTAGTTGCCCTTGCCCAAAGAGAGGAGAGCCGTCCGATGACGTAACTTTCCTACGGATTGGCAGTAGGAGGCTTGTTGCGCCGTCTTCGATGTATGCTCCAAGCCGCCGGCAATACGGGCAAGCTAATCATACACTATAGCTCCACCAGGACCATCCGGGAGAAGCGGGAAGAATGGAGTTCAGAGATGAGGATTATCCATGAAAATCAGCTGCTCAAGATCCACCGCTCTCCAGCTTGTCGAGCAACACAGGTCGATGCGGAGAAGGATGTCACCTGGGAGGCCATCACCTGCCAGAGTCACATCTATCGTCGACACTTGGACAGGAGTGAGTACATGTACGTCCTCCAGCGCGAGAGCGGTACAACGGAGTACAAGTACCCACCAGTGCAGCAGGGACTTCCCATGAGCACATGGATCTGTGCTTGGAGGACGCTGCTATGCTTAGCACTCGACTGCAGGAGTGTCAGCAGGAGCTTCAGGATGTTCGTGACACTCTGAAGGAAACCGAGGCGTTGCTTCGAGCCTGCTTGAGGGCGAGAGAGAGAGGAGATGGGAATGAACTGTGTGTCACCGTGAATGACACATGGACTCCTGACTCCCCAGATCGTCGGGCGATCAGGCGTCGTCGCACTTCTCCACCAGCAGCCTCCCCACCCAAAGCGGAGTCAGAAGGCAGCCGCAATGATGAGGAAGATCCTGAGGAGCCAGCTCAGTGATACGAGTAGTGTAGAGTTTTTCCCTTAGTTAGCAAGGTGTCGAGTAGTCGAGTCGTTATCTTAGTTAATGGTGTGTTAATGCTTGGTGTGTGACGTGAGTTGTGGAAGCCATGAGCAATTGTCCACAGCCTCGTCTTCAGATTGTTTTGCTTTGGTGTGTGAACCCACATGAAATAATAGTTCATTTATTTTTTGTGTGAGACATGAACCCTCAGAAAAGTATAACAAAGCCTCAACACTTCAAAGTACAAACAAGTGAAAGTAGTAAGATAATACGTAATGCTTTAAATTAACATTTGGTTGATCATGCTAGATGGCCGGAAGAGGAAAAGGTCGTGCTGCCAACCCCGCCAACAACAACGATGAGGCTTGCAACCCTCATCTTTCTGGAGGCCAAGACAGGGGTGGTCGCCGTGAAGGAGTTGATCCCCTCCACAAATGCTTGAGAATCAAAATCAGCTCATCCAGAACTTGACTCAAGTGGTGGCCAACTTGCATCAAGTTCCACCTCCACAAGCTGCACCACGCCAACCAAGGTTGAGTGAGTTTCTAGGAACTCAACCTCCAAACTTTGCAAGTGCTGCTGAACCTCTGGAGGCAGATGATTGGCTAAAGACCATTGAGAGCAAGATGAGGATCATCCAGTGCCAAGGGTATGAGAGGGTGCTGTTTGCCTCTCATCAATTGCATGGACCTGCTGCTGATTGGTGGACCGCCTACGTGGCCGCCCATCATGACCCTGAGAACATCACTTGGGAAGAGTTCAAGCATAGCTTCCGCAACCATTACATACCAAGGGGTGAACTCAAAAACAAGAGGAAGGAGTTTTGGGGGTTGCAGCAAGGTAACATGACTGTGAGGGAATACCTCACTAAATTTACTCAACTCTCCCGTTATGCCCCACGGGACATAGAGACTGATGAGCAGAAACAAGATTGTTTCGTGGAAGGACTTACCGCAGAAATGCAGTGTGCAATGTCCTCCAATGAGTATGAAAGCTTCCAAAAGATGGTGGACAGAGCGTTTGTGGTAGAAAAAAAGCTGAAGGCCTTGGAAAATGAGAACAAGAGGAAGGCCGGGTGGTCACATCAAGCCTCGGGTAGCAACACCCGCCCACGTCTGATGCAGAAAACCGCAGGGCAGACGAGCCGTGCTGCGGTACCCTACTCAGCACCGAGAGGGTACAACCCGAACTTCGGGCCTCCGGCAGCACCAGCACCACCACAACGTCAGTTTGTACAGCAGCCTCGCCTTACATATCAACCTCGACCAGCAGTGCAAGGACCTCCAAACCAACCCCAAGACAACAAAGGCCAGGCACCTAAGGTTGGAGTGCAATGTTTTAACTGTGGTGAAGTGGGGCACTACGCCCATAAGTGCCCAAAGAAGAAGCCCACGCAGCCGCAACAGCAGAATGTAATGCGAGGACGGGTGAACCACGTGACCATGGAGGGAGCACAAGAGACACCTGACATGGTAGTTGGTAAGTTTCCTGCCAATTTACACATTGCAACCCTGTTGTTTGATTCTGGTGCTACCCACTCGTTCATTGCCCAAGGGTTTGTTAAGAAGCATGACCTAGCAACAACACAAATGAACCATATGCTAGCAGTAAACTCTCCAGGTGGAGAAATAAGGACAAGACAAGTGTGTCCCAAAGTGAACCTAGACATTAATGGGATAGTATTTACTGCTAACCTCATATGGATAGATTCACAAGGGATAGATATTATCTTGGGTATGGATTGGTTGACCAAACATAAAGGAATCATCCATTGTTCGACCAGAACAGTGGAACTAACTCACCCTAGTGGCACAAGAGTAAAGTTTATAACAATACAAGAGCCTAGGAGGGACATTAAATTAAATCAAGTGGAGGTGAAAGTGGAGGAGATCAGAACCATCAGGGAATATCCAGATGTTTTTCCGAAGGAATTGCCAGGAATGCCTCCTGATCGTGAAGTGGAATTCGCAATTGAGCTAGTGCCTGGAACAGCCCCGATATACAAGAGACCTTATCGGATGGACTCCAAGCAGCTGGGAGAACTCAAGGATCATTTGAGAGAATTGACGGAGAAGGGGTATATTCGTCCTAGTTCCTCACCATGGGGAGATCCAGTCATATTTGTGCCCAAGAAGGACGGAACCCAGAGGTTATGCGTGGACTACCGTGCCTTGAATGAGGTAACCATCAAGAATAAGTACCCATTACCCCGCATTGAAGACTTGTTTGATCAGTTGAGGAGAGCTTGTGTGTTCTCGAAAATTGATCTCAGGTCGGGATACCACCAACTTAAGATAAGGCAATCTGATATTCCCAAGACAGCTTTCGTATCTCGGTACGGACTGTATGAATACACCGTTATGCCTTTCGGCTAACTAATGCCCCGGCATACTTCATGTATCTCATGAACAAGGTATTCATGGAATATCTGGACAAATTTGTGGTGGTTTTCATAGATGACATTCTCGTCTTCTCCAAGGATGAAGAGGAACATGAGAAACATCTAAGGTTGGTGTTGCAGAGGCTGAGAGAACACCAACTATATGCCAAGTTGAGTAAGTGTGAGTTTTGGCTGAAGAGAGTTCCCTTCTTAGGACATATCATCTCGGAGGGAGGAATCTCCGTGGATCCCGCCAAAATCGAGGATATACAGAAGTGGAAGACCTCTGAGAATGTCGGGGAAGTTCGAAGCTTCTTGGGATTGGCAGGATACTATCGACGGTTTATTGAGGGATTCTCTAAGATCTCGAGACCCATCACCAAACTGTTGGAGAAGGGAATCACATTCACATGGACGCCGCAGTGCGAGACGAGTTTTCAGGAGTTAAAGAAAAGATTGACAACAGCCCCAGTGCTAGTTATGCCAGATATGCAGAAGAACTTTACGGTGTACTGTGATACCTTTGGAAACGGGTTGGGATGTGTTCTCATGCAAGAAGGGCATGTCGTGGCTTATGCATCCCGGCAGCTCCGGAAGCACGAGAAGAACTATCCTACACATGACCTAGAGCTAGCCGCAGTGGTACACGCATTGAAAATTTGGCGGCACTACTTGATGGGGAAGAGGACAGAGATATATACGGATCATAAGAGTTTAAAGTACATTGTCACACAGCCAGATCTTAACCTCAGACAAAGGAGATGGTTAGAGCTAATCAATGACTTTGATGTGGGCATCAACTATCATCCTGGGAAAGCAAACATCGTGGCAGATGCTTTAAGTCGGAAAGTGCAGGTCAATAAGTTGAGCTTGAAGGACATGCCTGCAGAATTGAAGGACGAGTTTATAAGGCTCAATCTATGCCTTGTGAATAGTGGTGAAGCCATCGCCATGGAAGTGGACTCCACACTAGAGCGAGACATACGCGAGGGTCAAAAGAATAACGAGAAGATACAAGAGATTAGACAACTCATCAAGGAAAATAAAGCTCCTGGTTTCAGAGAGGATGAACAAGGTACGGTGTGGCATGGGAAAAAAATCTGTGTGCCTGAAGTAAAGGAGATTCGTGAATTGATTTTGAAGGAGGCTCACGATTCCGACTATTCCATCCATCCTGGGAGTACGAAGATGCACCAGGACCTCAAGAGCAGGTATTGGTGGTATGGCATGAAGCGAGATGTCGCGGAACATGTTGCCCTATGTGACACATGTCAGTTGGTGAAAGCGGAAGATCAACGACCCGCGGGATTATTGCAACCACTCAAAGTGCCTGAATGGAAATGGGAAGAAATTGGTATGGATCTCATAGTGGGACTGCCCAGGACCCAATCAGGATATGATTCGATATGGGTCATCATCGACAGGCTAACCAAGGTAGCTCATTTCATCCCCGTGAAAGAAAGCTACAGCGGATCCAAATTGGCAGAATTGTACATGTCAAGGATCATGTGTTACCATGGAGCGCCCAAGAAGATAGTGTCGGATCGAGGGACACAGTTCACTTCAAGATTCTGGCAGAAGTTGCACGAAACCATGGGAACCCATCTGAACTTTAGTTCTGCCTATCATCCCTAAACTGATGGGCAGGCGGAAAGGACGAATCAGATTCTTGAGGATATGCTGAGGGCATGTGCACTCAAAAACAATCAGAGTTGGGACAAGAACTTACCGTATGCGAAATTCTCCTATAACAACAGCTATCAAGCTAGTATGAAGATGTCACCGTTCGAAGCTTTGTATGGGAGGAAGTGCAGAACTCCCCTATTTTGGAACCAAACAGGGGAAACTAAAGTGTTTGGTCCCGAAGTACTACAAGAAGCCGAGGCGAAAGTGAGGGAAATTCGCAACAACTTGAGGATAGCGCAGACACGGCAAAATAGCTATGCCGATGTACGGAGAAGAGAGCTCGTTTTCAACTTGGGAGAATATGTCTATCTCAAGGTGTCCCCTATCCGAGGACTTCGTCGATTCAAGGTGAAAGGGAAGTTGTCACCTCGATACATCGGACCCTTTCAAGTTCTGGAGAGGAAAGGCGAAGTGGCGTATCAGCTAGAATTACCGGCTCGCCTATCGGATGTGCACGATGTATTCCATGTGTCACAGCTCAAGAAATGTCTAAGGACACCTGAAGAGATGCTACCCATAAATGAGGTTGAAGTAGCTGAGGATCTGTCTTATGCCGAGCAACCATCCAAGATTTTGGAGACAATGGAACGCCTCACAAGAAATAAAAGAATCCGGATGAGCAAGGTGCAGTGGAAGCATCACTCGGAAGAGGAAGCCACCTGGGAGCGAGAAGATGAGCTTAAGGCACAATTTCCGGAATTGTTTTCTTAGGACCCCAATCTCGAGGACGAGATTTCTTTTTAGGGGGGTAGAGCTGTAACACCCCAAAATCCTGTCAAGAGGGGGATTTAAAAATTTTTGTACGTGTTGCATGTGTTGCAAAAATTCAAATTCAAACTGGAGTTCAAATTAAACTTAAAACAGAAATGAAAAAGAAAAAGAAAAAAAACAAATCTTCCCGGCCAGTGGGCCGAAACCCACCAGCCGACCCATTTGTTCCCGCGCCAGCCCGCAGCCGCGCGGCCCCCTCTTTCCCACTGACACGCGGGGCCCGCCAACCTTTCTTCCTCCTCGCGCTCGCGCCCGCGCTCGGCCGGACTCTTCTCACCCCGAATCGAAACCGCCCCGGATCCTCGCGTATCCCAGCCGAATTTCGTTCGTGGACGATGCGAACTCGATCACAACCAAACGCCGCCCTCCCCAGTCTATAAAAACCCCGGCATCGTCCCGTTTTTCCCCACGATTCGCCGATTTTCCTCCCGGTGAGAAACCGAGCTTCTCCGGCGAATTCTGCTCGATCTACGCTCGGGAATTCTGATCTAACTCGCTGGTCTTGATCCACCGCCTCCGGGGAACCTTGCAGGTGCAGAAAACTCGGTGATTTGCGGTTAAAACACAGCACCGACAAGCCTCGCCGTGAATTCACCTCGGACCTCGTCGCCGATCACTTTCCAGGACCTCCGAGCTCCAGAAAACCCCTGAGGTGAGATCCCCGACCTCCCCTCTACCGATCTATGCCATAAAATCACAGTTCTAGGAAGAATTGACGAAGATCTGAAACTCTCCGGCGAGATCGCCGCCTCCCGCCGCTGTGCGCCGCCAGGCAGCGCCACCCGCGCTCGATCAGAGCGACATGGCCGCTTGTGCGCCGTCTATTTTAAATCGCACGGTAGAGTTTAAATCCCCGCGTACCGGTTCGATGTTATAATCTCAGCCGTCTGTTTTAAATCGGACGGTCCACGTCAGCCCCGCGTTATAAAAGCTGGAATTCTTACGTGATACCCCCTGGGGTTCTCGGAAAATACGAGCTAGCCCCGGAAACTTCTGATCTAGCCCCTGGAAGTTCAGAAAATCATGTAAATTCATTTAAAAATCAGTTTTGACCCCTGGACTTAATAAAAATTTGGAAAAACCCCTCTGTTATGTGTAGCTAGACCCCTGAAAATTCTTAAAATAATATTATAGACCCTGTAGTGGGGTGAGTTTACCTTTTTAACCCTATTTGATATTAAATTTAGGAAATTGAATATGTGGTTAGTATTTAAAATTTAAAAGATGGGACAAACATATTGTCAATTCAAATTAAAAACTTTCCTAGTACTTGGAAAACCTTGGAGTGAGATAAAAATAGATTTTTGGCTGAAATGAATCTGTTTAATTGATTATTCACATTTATTAGATATAGGGACATATTTTTAAGTAGAGAATAATTCTGAAAATTTGTAAAATAAATGTAAAATAGTTCACATCAGAGGAGAAGTTCAAAAATATATTATTTAATATTTTAGACCCAAAACCTATTCTGTTTAGATGAGGTGTCTTACTATTTTCATAATAAAGTGTACATTTAGGCATAGGAAATAAATCTGAAAATATATCAAACTAGGTATAAATAACTAGAAAATGATAAATGAAGTTTCTAAAATCCAAAGAATTCAGTTGAGGGTTGGTAGAAGGTTTGAAGACACATATGAAGTAGGAAAACACCTTTTATGCATACTTTATGGCTAAAATGTGTATCAATTAAATATAAGGGATTTATTTAAATTAGAAATTCATATATAGTATGCCAACATGAATATGAATACAAAAATAGAAATCATATGCACATGTTTAAAAGTGCATGTAAGCCAAAAATCAACACACATAGAGTAACCACAACACATAGAATTGTGAATGGCTTTCATAAATGTGAATGTGTGGTTTGTATGAGGTGGAAGTGTGAACTATGTCTTATGACTTGTTGTTTTCTTTTGCTATGTGTGATGGTATGAGTAGAGCCTGCTCCAGAGCAAGTTCTTCCTTTCCAAGATAAGGACTACCCATTCCAAGAGCAGCAGGAAGGACGCAAGTGTCCTTGACCACTTTGATCCTATACTAGGATGTGTAGTTAGAACTATTTGCATTGTCAATTGCAATATGAAACCCATGCTAGGAAGTTTCCCTAGAATTGCATTACCTTGTTTCCTTGTAGCTTGGGTTGGAATTTATTTTATCATGTCATTTATTATTATGCATATACTTAGCCATGCTTAGAATGGGATATTTGGGATGTGAGATCATCAGTTTATTTTACCATACTCTTGAATGAGATATTATGAGTTATGTAGAGGTAGGGATCAAGGCAAGTTGGATGTTTTGGTTGGTGCTGGGTGCACGAGACTCGGGTTTGTGTTTAGTATTTGCCTGGATCCTAAGGATCGGTTCATGGAGCATGTAATCTGGCTTTACCGTGCCAACCACATGCTTAGATGGGGCAGCTTGGCCAATTAATTAGGTGTATCCCCGGCGTAGTATGGGTGTGTTGGATGGTGCGGGGAATAGGTGTCAGCTGGACTACCATATGAACCGCAAGGCTCAAGAGGGGGCCACTGCAGCGGGGTTGGAGCCTATTGTATGCTGTTAGGGGTGAAACCTCAGTGGGCCCACGCTCATCGGGAATCCCTTTGTAAAGGCTTCGTAGTGATCTCCTGGCTACACACCTGGGAAGTGTGAATGTGGTTCGTAACCACTGGCATAATGGAGGTTCTTATAGTCCACCCAGCAACGGGGTATGAAATCACTACATGTGGGTACAGTGGTGCAAACTCTGCAGAGTCAAAACTGTCATGACAGCCGTGCTCACGGTCAAGAGCGGCTTGGACTTATTCATGATTAGAGGAGTGATGGTTTTGGAGGTTGTGGATGTTAAGCGGGGATCTTAACATTGGAAATGATGTTATGGTTATTTGATTATGATGATGGGATGGGAGATTGGGACCATATCACCTGTGTAGTAATGTAGGTGCTTAATAAGCTAAGGTGGTAGGCAATAATTGCGTAGCGCTTTAACCATGAGTTCAACCTCTCCTTGTTCTAGCCATGCATGACATAACTTTCCCACACTTGTTGAGTACCATCGGTACTCAACCTTGCATATTTGTTGGTTTATATTGCTGCTCAGGTCAAGATTATGAGGTGGCGTATAATGATGAAGACTTTGGACCCAAAGAAGGTTTCTAGGTTCATGGTGTCCCCTGGGCAACGCCTGTGACGGAGCCCACAATAATAATTATTCCGCTGCTAGTTTATTTACTTGTGATGAAGTTATTATTGTCCATCGAGACATTTGCTATGTAAGACTTATTTATATTCGACACCTGGCTTGTAATAAATGATGCTTCACTATTTGTCATCACATGTATGAGAAAATGATCCTGGCATACATGTGATATTCACTTGGTTGTTCTTCGGAAAAACCGGGTGTGACAGTTGGCCAGGGGCTCGTGACCGTAAGCTCGGCTATCATGATAGTTTTAAGAACTCTGCAGAGTTTGCACCTCTTTACCCACAAGTTTGTGATTTCGTCACCCGTCGGCGACTGCAGAACCTCCATTATACCAGTACACAACCGTCGGTGTGTGGCCAAGAGATCACAAAATAGCCTTTACAAAGGGGCTACTAGATGTATGGACTCACTAAGGTTTCACCGGCAGGTTAGAATCTCCTATTCTCCCACCCATGGGTCCCCTCTTGTGCCATGTAGTTCCCTGGGCAGTCCTCACTCGACTCCCATTCCCCACGCCTTCCACAGTCCATAACAATCTAGCAACTTACCTAATTACTCAGCTAAGTCGCACCCATACTTGGCCTTGTGGTGGCACTGTTATCCTGGCATGTGCATGCATGAACCGGTCCTTAGATCTACGGCAAGTAAACCACCATCTCATGCTACCTCATTCACAAACCCAGGCTTGCCTAGATCTCCCTCCGATCCATGTTCATTAACAACATCAGTTTCTCATTATCATTATGAGTGCAGTTAGCTAGACACATCTATCTCGCTTCCCAATCCCATGGACTCAGCGAAGCATAAAAGTAAAAACCATAACCGACTCATAAACTTCCCCGGCGACAAGGGTGATTTAACCAAAACTAGTAAACTCCTATAAAAGGGTTTCCCATCATGTTTGACTCAGTACACACACCTTTTCACAAAACAAAACAGTTTTACCCAAAACATAGGATCAATATGGTCAAGGAGCACTTGCCTTGTTCTTGCGGTTCTGGTAGTTCTTGGATCTCGAAACCTTGTTGTTGCAGCTCGTCGTAAACAGCTCCCTGAGCTTGTCCTTCTATACCGGATCACGCACATACAATATTCATAACAATCAATATCATGCACAAACTTTAACTAGATTCGATGATGCATATGCATGCTATCCTATGATCAGCTTTATTAGATCGGTTTTGTACGTGTTCTTGCATGGCTTTATGATGAACAGAGGTGTTCGGATCAGATGTGGACGTGGCAATGACCTTGTCTTTAGATCAACCCGATCAACAAGTGATTTGTCCACGAGAAAGCTTCTGTTCGAAAGGAATCGAAGAACAGATGCAAAGAAAACACAACGATGTCGTAAGGTGGTATTGGAGACCTACCTTACGTTCTTCTCGGTCTCGGGTCCTTCTCCGATCAGACAGATCGTTGGGCTCTCTTCCGGCGATCTTCCTTGCTGATCTCCGACGATGGCTTACTCGGCGAGTTGGGGCTAGGGCTCTAAGTCGTCGGCTCAGGAGTTGGAAAAAGAAGTTCGTGGTTTCGGTCAAAGGTTCTGGGCTCTATTTATAATTTGGAAGCGAAGAGTCCTAATCTGATTGGATTCCGAATAAGAGTCCTATTCAGATCGTCGTTGAATCCTAACATCTTATCTTTAGTTGATTTGGTGCGGTAACATTGTGGAATTCAGGTCGGTTTCTTCTCCGTACCGATATTTCTACGCGTACAGAATCCAAAACTGCTCCAGAGCTCGTTACCTCCGCGGTGATGAGCTCCGGAAGCTCCACGTGTCCACCGGGCCTGGTCTCTTCCTTTCCGCGGAGACGAGCTCCGGTTGTGCCGTGTGTCAAGCGAGCGAGACCTCCCTTCTCCTTTGGAGGCGAACTCCACGTGCGCCACGTATCCTGGTGGTCGGGACCTCCTCTCTATTCAGAGGTGGCTCCGCACACGCCACGTGTCAGTGTCAGACCTTTCCTTTCTCCGGAGGTGGCTCTAGGTGTGCCACGTATCCATTCCGGACCTCCCTCTCTTCGGAGGCGAGCTCTACGAATGCCACGCGTCAGGTAGCACCGGACTTTCCTTTTTTCCTCAAAGACGAGCTCCGAGGTAAACACGTGTCCAACAGTGACGGACCTCCCGGAGATAAGCTCCGGTGATGACGTGTGTCCAATAAAATCGGACCTCTCGGAGGTGAGCTCCGAGATTGACACGCATCCCGCGCGACTGGTCCTCTGATTCCCGCGTTGACTAGCTTCGAAGGTGACATGTGTCCTGCGGAAATGCCTTTGCTTCTTCCGTAGAGGCTAGCTCTGGGGCAACACGTGTCCCACAGGGTCGGACCTCTCCCCCTTTGCGGAGATGAGCCCCGAGCCTGCCACGTAGCTAGTTTAGCGGTGGACCTCTCCCCACTTCACAGGGATGAGCTCCAAACACGCCACGTAGCCAGCGGGCCGCGGAAGTTGTCTTCGGCGCTCTCTGTGAACTGGATTTGGCTTTTTTGGCTATCTTTTTGATATTTTTCTCTGTTCCTACTTCTTTTTAAAATGTTTTCTCTTTATGAAACATGAATACATGCTGACACCAGAAATGAGGGTGTCACACTGGGAGGGGATGCCTCATCTTCAAAGCGCCTACTCTTCTGTGCTGGCGAGAATCAAGCTCCTGGCGGACCGGTGGTTGTCTTCGCTGATGGTGTTGGGTAACTTTCTGAGTCGTTGCATCGCTCCCCTCCAGAATCGCTGCCGCGCAGACTGAATGTACTTCGGTGAGAATGACCCGTCTCGCCTAGAGCGTGGCCCCGACACCAACTTAGAGACAGAGCTCCTGGACACCATGTTGGCGAGGCTGTGCGCCGACGTTGGAAACAGCGGCGTCTCCGATGACCTTGTCAACCCACCAGCGTTGTGCTTACCCATCTTCATGGAGCAGGAGTTGAGATCACAGCTCCTAAGGTCGATGCCAATGCTGGACGACGACGACATCGCTCCCCAGTAGGCTGGTGACGCTCTATGGGGAGCAGCAATCTCCGAGACAACCGGAGCGAGCGACAGAAGGGCTGCTTCTCCTGCCTCGGCCCCTGCTGTTCCAAGCACTGCCATGCCGAACTTGAAAGTTGCCTAGAGGGGGGTGAACAGGCTAATAAAACTTTAAACTACTGAAAATAGTAGATTAAACATGAAGGGGGGACGGACTAGTTCGGTCTAGGTATAGAATTGCGTTTTTAGGATTTCTTTTCAGGTTTTTTAAGCGTAAGGTATGTAAGTGGTCTAACAATCTAACTAATAAGTTTGTGAATGACAGAATGATTAGATTGCAAGACTCACAACAATAAAGCAAATCACAAGTTTTAAGTGAGATGAAACCTAACAAGTAACTTAGTGAATGAGCGAGAAGGTAAAGGAAACAAGAGACGCAATTTATCCCGAGGTTCAATTCCACACAGGAATCTACATCCTCGTTGAGGAGTCCACAAAGGACCGGGTCTTTTCCAACCCTTGCCTCACCGAGCGATCACCAAGATCAAGCCCGGGCTCTTTCACTATCAATCAAATGTGAATACAATACTCTTAGGGGCTACTCACAACTTGAGGCTTCCTACAACAACCTAGCAGTTCTAGGAATCAAAATACAACAGCCAAGAACTCAAACTAATGATTAGAGTGCAAGAGATTCAAACCGAGAGCTCAAACGTCGATCACCACGTCTCTCCTCTCACAAATCCACAACCCCCTTAAGATCCAATCTTAGGGGTCAAGAAGGTGAGGAAAGAGGCTTAGAAGAGCTCAAGGAATGAGTTTTTGGCACTAGGGTTTCGTTGGTATCCATTCTCAGCCGGGGGTCCCCTTTTATATAGATCTCAGCATCTAGGCGTTACACCTACTAAAGTACAGACTAGTCCAGTCAAAACCGTAGACTAGTCCATTCTTGGGGGATCATTCACATCACAAAGGCTACCAACTAAAGTCCTGTGACCGTTGGATTCAAACGTTCACAAAATCCCGGACTAGTCTGGTGAAGAGCAGACTAGTCCGATCTCACTCAGGAACATTTGTTCCGGATGAGAACGGACTAGTCTGGCAGGGGGCAGACTAGTCCGGACTCAAAGAAGGACTAGTCCGGTCTTACCAGACTTAGTCTCGATAACTCTCTAATCTCAGATTGCGGACTAGTCTGGCCATATCCGACCTAGTCCGAGCTCACACAGGAACCTTTGTTCCGTCCTAAATCGGACTATTCTAAAGGAATCGGACTAGTCCGGCCTGTGGGGCGGACTAGTCCGAGGTCACTCAGAGACTCCTTCTCCGGACCTAAACGGCTTAGTCTGCTTAGCGGACTAGTCCGACCTGTGGGGCGGACTAGTCCGAGGTCACTTAGGGACTCCTTCTCCGGACCTAAACGGCTTAGTCTGCTTAGCGGACTAGTCCGGCCTTCTGGGACTTAGTCTCATAAAGGCTCAGACTCACTCGAAAACGGAGTAGTCCGGTTGGGAACGGACTAGTCCGGCCTCGGGTCCGGACAAGTCCGGTCTACATTCCCAGCCATACCTATGACTATTACCTATCACAATTCTAACTGAAATTTGAGCTCTCTAATGATTCTCAAGCACTCTAAAAGAGGTGACCCTGTACACAACTAGAAAATGTGAGGCTCAATAGAATTCTATTTTCTACTCTTGCAAGTCTTCTTCTTTTCCTTTTTGCTTCTTGAGAGACTCCACATCCATTCCTTTTGATAAGGAGCTATGCTCATACTCAGTAAAACTCATTAGTTTCTTATTTATCGTCATCAATCATCCAAAATCCACGGGGATTACCTAGATGCACTTTCAGAACTCTGCGGCTCCGATCCCCTCTACCTCAAGTCTGGACAAGAAAAGGGGAAGGCGCCAGCGGCCCCCGGCCCAGCTCCCCTGGAAGAAGGAGAGGTTGGTGCACGCAGACGGAACCTTTACCTCGGCACCCGGTCCCGTGGCGCCTGTAGCGGTTGAAATGGAGGACGAGGTCGGCGGCAGCGTGGTTGGTCCTGCAGCCAAACCCTCAGACAGATCGTCTGCAACTCCTCCGCCTCCAATGTCAATGAAGAGGCTGGCTATGACCAGGGGATCCGTGTGGCGGACCGGAATCCGCTCATCCAGGATCTCAGAGGGTGGTGCCGCACGATGCGACACCCGACAACACACGTCATAAGAACGATATTGTATTACATAGAAAACCAAATAAATATGTACAAACCAGTACAACACTTCAGTTACAAACTAGTATTTGGATTACAAAAGTGGAAGCTATGTTTATACAACTCATGCCCATCTACCTACCAAAAGTTGGTTGCCCAACCCTAGTGACAACCCACACTAGCTGCACTCCTCATCTCAGCGTGGCGTGTACCGCTCCCACTCAGCCGTGGTCCCCGACGGAGGGTAGCTCTCGCCGGTGGACTCGTAACCCGAGTCCTTGGGGTAGTCATCACATGAAAAACACTTCTAGCAGCAACCGTGAGCACGATGGCTCAACAAGACTTAACCAACTCACCTAGGCATGAAACTCTACATACAGTTTACAACGAACATGCGGTGGTAAATTTCAGCAAACGGACACACCTACAAGTTCATACTTAGTCCATCTTTTAGCCACAAGTTGGCAGTTCATGAATATGAAATTTAGTAAGCAATATTTGGTGGCACACATGTAGCAATACAATTATCCATATCAGCAGAATTGAATCATAACATTCCATAATTTATCTACGTCACGACGCAATGAACAAGCAGTACTCATCACCGCGAGGGATGGCGAATCGACTCGATATACACCTGCAGGGATACCCAAAGAGCACGTCACGTACGCCCATACTCGGAGCTGCACACAGCACGCTCCACTGATGTCGTACGGGACAACCTTTCACCCAACAGCCCAAATGTCGAACCGGTCGCACCGAAACGGACAGGAGGTTCCCTACACAGAGCATCTCTCTATGCCCGTTAGCAGATTTCCACCTTGCTGCCCTCAACCTACACCTATAAATCGGTGTGCTGTGCCTCGACGCCCGGAGATTTAGGTTACATCGGTTTATCGGGGCCCATATATCCGAGATGCCTTCGGTACGTTCAATACTTGTTCAGCAGGGCCACACACGGATCGGTCCTCAATCGACACGGACAGGGCTTCGCCCACAAGACTTCCTCTTGCTGCGCCCTAGCCCCTGCCTAGTCTCATTTTCTTACTAAAGTGATCTCACATCACTCGAACCAAACCCGTGTGTCCCAACCCCTATACTCACGAGTAGATTCCAACTACTCGACTTGTACCGAGGTTCTTTGAACATTAAGCATAGCCTGGCTACCCGAGGACTTAGATACTACCGTCACTCTTGTGGGAAAATTCTGGTTATGCACTTGAGTTTCATCCATCCTACACCTAATGCACACACATACCTTATACTAAGTATACATAAAGCAAAACTTTGTAAAATTTGGTTAATGCAAACCGGGGCTTGCCTTGTTTCTGCTGGTCAGTGTTTAGGGCTTCGTACGGAAGAAGAAAGTCGAGCACTTACGGTGCTTCCTCGCCTTCAGCGACTACACATAAGCAATATGTTGTATGTCAATTTACATGCAATGTGTTAAATTGAATATGTAAAGACCATAACTCTAATTAAACCTCCCTTTGGCTCTAAAATTTTTAGGGTGGCTTGGTAGGGTCCTAACCAGAGTCTTGACCAAGTTTCATTTGAAACAAAGTTCATTTGAGCTTTGTACAAATAAAAGCCTATTTGATCATTAGTAGAGCCTCTAAGGATTTCCAGGGATTTTCATGGCTCAAATCGTTACTTTCTGGAAACTAGAGTTTGAGATGGTTCTAATGGAATTGGTTTCATGTCATTTGAAGCATTCTAGATGAAGTTATGCCCTATACAAAATTTGAGAAAATCTGAAAAATGTTTCTGTATATTTTTCTATTTTCTCAGGGCAGTTCACTTAATCACACCATTAGGGGGACTAAATAACTTGGATGATTCTAAAATTTTTACTGTGACTCAAGGATTTTCAAATGAACCTCCCAGCCAAATTTCAGAATTTTTCATAAAGTAATTCTCCAGATAAAATTTCCAACAGTTTAAATTTTAGGAAATTATTATGGAAAACTAATAAGTTTCATGAGCTGAAATTTGTTTTGCTGGAAATTACTCAAAAATATGAATCCAACAAAATTTGGTTCCCTGAATTTGGAGCTTCCTAGCAAAAGTTATAGCTAGTTGAAGTTTGAACCAAATTCTGAAATTCGAATAAAAGTTTAAATCGGCTGGCGGGGTCCCCGGGCTACGTGTCAGCACCACAGACAAACCACAAGGGGGTCCGCAGAGTCTCCAGCATAGTCACACAAAATCCTGGCGCCACAATAGATCCAGCGCTGTTTAAACAGAGGCCGACACGTAGGGCCCGCAGAGCTTCGTCTACCTCGCGCTCCCTCGATTCACCGCCGCCACCTTCGCCGGAGACCTCGCCGCCGGGCGCTCTTCTACCTGATCTTCGACGAAACTCGCCGCCTGTGCACATTTCCGCCTAAGGAACACGTTGGTGCACTCAACAGAGCTCGGCGATGGCAGGAACAGTGCTCGCGACGGTGACAGCAGCCGGAAGCTCATCGGCGACGTCGAACTCAGTGTTCTCTACACCTTTTTCAATGTGGTTTGCTCGGAGATCTCCACTGACACTTGCTGATCACGGATATGAGCATTGATCCTCGTGAAAACAGCCGCAACTAAGACATAACAGGCGAGGTGCCCTGCTTTCAGCCGCCGGGCCAAAATTCTGGCAGAACTAGGGTCCTAGTGCATGGAACTGGTTGCTACTTGATCGAGGAGGTGCGCTAGGGGTTCTAGAGCGTGTGTGAGCTGTAGCTTAACTGGCGGTTTCCTCTGTGCAACGAATTTCACCGTCGACTGGACTCTAACCCTAACACGCTCCGAGGAAGAAAACTAGAAATTCTTGCTCTACACCGCATGAAATGGAGCACGGTTTCCTCCTACAGCTTCAACACAAGTAAGCACACCTTTTCTTCTCTGTTTACGGTGCGTGAAACAGCCGGGATCGGCCGGTCACCGGTGATCAGAGGAAGCGGCGACGAGTTCTTGCGCGGAAACTGGAGAATAGCTCGGAACGTGCTTGTTTTAGCTCGGGAACAGAAAGAAGGGTGGAGCAGCTCGGTGTGCTGGCCTTTGAGCCAATTTTTTTTTTCACCGTGAGGTGTAAGTCCCGAGCGAGCTGGCGGCCTCTGCGAGCCGGCATCGGTCGCCCACGCTACGTCGCCTGGTCTGAGTCGGTTTCACTCTGAGTCCAGTCACTGATCAGTGGGTCCCTCTCCCCTCTAATTCCTTTTCTGTTTTTCATTTTTGTTTTCACTGAAAAGATCTCAGCTACTCACAATTGAATGAGAGACTTAGCCACCAAGTCATGGTTTGAATTTGATTTCCTCAAATTGAGATTAGTTTGGCTAAATTTTCTGCCCATTTGAATTTGAAATTCAAATTCAGTTTGAAATAATGCAAATTTAGCTCCCGACAAGATGAACTCCAATGAAAAATTGGTGGACTAACTCAGAAAAATGTGCTGAGTTTGAATATGAAGTCAACTTTTGAATTCAAGTGATGAAAGTGGCTGCAATTTGAATTTGCATTCAAATTGGCCCCTTTTACAAATGTCTCCAAAAGTGCCTCAAAAAGTATTGGATTTGCATGAAATTTGGCCTGAGCCTTCCCAAGACTATTTAAGGTCTAGGTGAGCTCAAACTTTCATGTTTATGTGTAGGAATCCTACTTTTTGAAGTTAGGGCTTTTCCCTCTAATCACCCTTTTTATGGTGTTTACTTGCTCTTCACAAGTGTTCATGAGATATCCACCACATGAGCTGTGGTGTTGTGAGGTGATGAACATTTTTTTGCAAGTCACTTTCTTGGGCTTTTACAGTCCGGTGGCTCCGGGGGCCCGGGCAAGCGCCTCCGAGCAGTTCCATGGAGCTTTGCCGGCCCCAGGTAGATCATACGAGGGAACGAGGCTGGCCTTTGCTGCCTTTGGTCATGCTTTAACGCTATCTTCTGACCCCATCTCTCATGCAGAGCTCCGTCCTTAGGTGTTTCTGGGAGTGCTCCGGCGCCCGGGGTGCCCAGCGGTCTATTGGCGGCTTCTGAAACTGCTTCATCCCAAAATGCGAACCCTCTAGCACTGGCGACGTCCGCGCCGACTGTCCCTTCTGCTGATGCTTCGTCAGCGGTTCCTGGTGTGGCGTACCTCAGCCAAGAAACTACGTCGGTCCCAGCTCCGGGGCCTGGTTTTGGCCCGGCTTAGGCCGGCGAGGTTTCACCGGTACATGGCGGCGAATCCGTTCCTGCCACTGACGAGGGGTTGTCGGACACCGTGGTCCCTACCCCAGAGGGTAGCATTCCCCTGCCGGAAGCTCACCTGCCTCCTTCCGAGGGCCAAGCTGAAGCTTCCATGGGTTCCTATGTCTTGATGCACGCTACTCCGGCTACCAATATCTCGGAGGACGGTGCTCGGGAGGCTATGGTACGTGTCGAGCGGATCCCCTTGTCTGAGGCCGTATCCTCGGCTCAGGCAAGCCTCCGCCGAGTTCAGCTGGCGCTGGATCAGGGGCGAGAATCCTTTCAGCAGGAGGAGGTGCGCCTCGGTGATTGGGAAAGGTTTCTCAGCTTCTGGACCCATGAAACACGGAGGAGGTTAGAGTCGCAGGAGGCCCGCCTACGGGAGGAGCAGGAACTGACCAACAGGCAGCGGGACTTGGTCGACCAGTTAGACTAGCAGACCCGTAAGCTTTGGGCATAAGCCAACGAGGCCCAGCAGGCGGATAATGCCCACCTCACAACTCTGGAGGAGCTACGGCTGAACTGGCTCGCCGTGAGACCGCAGTAGGCGAGCATGAGCTAGTGGAGGAGAAGGAGGAATCTTCGTTGCGCTTGCAGCGGGAGCAGGCCGAACTGAAGTCACGGGCTGATGACCTGGACCGTCTGCAGGCCTCTTTGAACGAGGAGTGAGAGTGGCAAATGAAGGAGCACCAGGACCTCCTGGCTGCAGAACTCGATGCCTCATTCCGCCAAGAGAGACTGCAGCACCTTGCCATGAGCTTGATGCTCGGGAGGTGGCGTTGGCTGGTCAGGAGGAGAGATTCTCCGAAAGCAACGCAGCAGCCTTGACAGTGGTATGGCGTGAGCTTCAGGAGCTCCAGGCTTCAGGCTCGGCGGATGTCCAGAAAATCTGGGGTTTCTTGGGCCGTACCAAGTCAGCACTGCTGCACTTTGGCTTCAGCCCGGTGCGTGCTGGCGAACCTTTGCAGGAGATGAGCCAAGCATTCCTCGCGCTTGACTTTGCAGGCGCGAAGATTGCAGCATTGGCGGACGTTGTCATCGACCAGTTGGAGGTAGAGGGCAAGGCCCTGGCTAAGGACGTGGCAACCCATGTGTTGACTTGCTTCCGAAGCTGGGACCCCAGTGTTTCTGTGGAGCCGGTCATCCAAGGCCCCATCGCTGCGAGGGAGGTGGAAGCCCTGTCTGAGGTCGAAGACTTGGGAGCCCTTGTTGTTGAGCGATTTAGGCGTGGTGCGGACTAGTCCTAGGCAGGCCCTGACCCCTGTATCTTTCTTTTGTCTTTTGCGACCTTTACTTCTTTATTGATGAAAAAGGTGGTTCTGTTGATCTCCCTTCTATCAATCGTTTGGCGGTGGGTCCATTGAGCAGAACCATTTTCAGTTCCCGTGAGGCCCCCTGACCCTTGATGCCGCCGATATCAGGGGGTCCCTTATTCCAACAAAGCAGCTATCGTTCCCTTGTACGAGTTACCGGGAGGTCGAGCGACTTACTTAGTTCGACTAGCCTCTAGGATCCTCGGGAGGCGCCGGCTTTTGAGGTCCGAGGGTGGCCTCCTTGGGAGATCTGGGATCACAATCCCCACGGGCCGGAGTCTTTGTCAATATCTCAAGCTTGCTCCCCCTGTTCTTTAGCGGCGCAAGCGCCCGGGCAGTGTGGCTACCACTCCTTCTGGGTCCCTGGCGACGTGAAGACCCTAGGGGACTTCAGCCCTTATCTGCATCTTGCTGTAGCCAATGCTCTGGATCTTCCGCTCATTGTTGGAACAACACGATGCCCTGCCCGCATGATTTGGCAAGATGGCCCCTGGTAGGTGTGGTCACTTGGTGGGGGGGGGGGGGCACGCCTACCAAATAGACTGGATGAGTCAGGGTGTGGGCATCGGCTTTCCGAGGGGTCCGGGCTACCATGGACCTATTGAGATGGTCCGAGTTTGGGCGAAGTGGTTGTATAGTACGCGGTTGAGACTTTGTCCAGGGGCATGTGCCGACTGGCTCCCCGACACTGCTAAGTTGCAGCGCCAAGGTGCCCATCCATCATGCTTCTAACAATCATGAGGGTAGGGTCGTTTGCAGCATCTGCGCTGGTGTGTGGATCTGCTTGACATGGTACTGATATGCCTCGCATCTTTTGACCAGCTCTACGGCATCTAGGGGTGCTATCGTTCAGTAAAAGCCATGCCGGAAGGCTTTACCGACCAGCGTGTGGAACGAAGCGGTTGCCACACTCGCCCTCATGGATTTCTGCAAATATGTCGCAGCCCTCCCCCCGGGTAATGCACCGCAATAGATCGCTGTCAGCACCACATTGCTAGAGATGTATGTCTACCACTATGTATCTTTTGGCCGTACGAACAATCGGTTCAGCGGATACACGTTCATCAGGAAGGATATTGTCCTTCAAGTAGGCCTGGACCTCCATGATCCATGCATCAAACCTATTTGAGCTTTTGGATCTTGGGCGCCGGGGTGCACGGAGCCCCCAGTGACGCATACGATCCTTGGCGAGTGCCATGGTTGCAGGGCCGCCGGGACTGCTGGCTTCGAGGTGCCAGGCTCGCTCCCCTTCGCCTGGTTCGGCAGGCCAGGCTGTATGATACAGTAGCTTCCTTTCAAAGGCGCCTTCAGGGACCAGAGCCCATGTAGAGTCTTTTATTGGAAGGTTGTCTGCTACCGCATGGTTGGCGCAGGAGATGTGGCACTACTCCAAAGCACAAAATCCCTTCCCCATCCTTCGTACATAGATAAGGTAGGGAGTTGGCTGCGTGCTGAGACAGAGTTACTCTCACTCGCCTTGTTTGATGGCGAGACGGGAGTCTCCTTCTAAAGAAAAAGTAGTACTCAAGCCGAATATGAGGGCTTCATACTTTGTCATACTATTAGTGCTTTGGAGTCAAGATGCACCACGTGCTCGAACTGCTCTCCTAACTGTGAGGTGAGCAGGTCCCCCACTTTTTGCACCTCGCTCGCGCGAGGGCCGTCACGGCAGAGTGACTTGTTGGGTCTGGTGAAGACCGGGGCTCTGGCTCCAGGTCACCGTTGTCCTGACCCCTTAGGTAGTGTGGCGACGAAATTAACTCCGCCATGGGCATGTAGGACTAGTGTGGAGGATTAGCGTGTAAGATGGCTCCGAAAGCAACATTTATAACTGCTACACGTGGGCCATAATATATTGCAATGGGGTGCACCGGACAGGACATATCTTTCCTATTTCCGACTATCTTCAACAATAAGGACAATAGGCCATGCCACAAAGCAGCGATTTGTCCCAGGTACCGAGGGTGGCTGGTCCTTTCTGTGACTTAAGCCGTTCTAAGCCCTGTCCCCAGCCTCGATGCTACCCCTACAAGAAATATAAAATGAAAAAAAAATCACTGCCACTATTCAGGGGTAGCTAGGTAGACTTATAGGAGTGTCCTATGGCCACTTGATCCGGGTAGAGGCACCCATCCCCCGCAGCAAGATGGACGCACCGGGGTGATTTGCTCGTACTGGACAGGGGATAGGCTTGTCGTCCCTCCTTGAGTACGATTGGGTTGGAGCACCATGTAGCCTTGCCTTGGGAGCGCCCGGTCAGGTATGGAGCGTCTTACGTCTCTCACTGTGGTCAGAGCCGTAGCTCTCTTCCTGGTCATAGAGGGCCTCCAACGCCCTCTTGGTGTCTTGGAACTCCATTTCTTGGTCGTCGTCGTCCCCCGGGTCGGCCTTCTTCTTGCTCTCTTGCTGGCGGGGAGGGGGGCGTCGTCCTGATGCTCCTGTCGGAGCTCTCGGAAGCACTCCGTCAGCCTCTGGATCTCCCAGCACTCGCTAATGCTGTGTTGGTTGGTGTCGTGGACCGAGCACCGCTGGGCACCATCGTCGCTGTCAGACGGCTGGTGTGGGCGCTTTTCGGTGTGTGGCCCCCGGCCCCCTGCAGCTGCTACTGCTGCTGCAGTGTGAGCCCCAACCAATGGTTTGTCCTTGCCGCCGGTCTTCTTCTTCTTGCCGCCAGAACTCTCCCTAGCGGACTCACCCCCCTTGTTGGGCAGCGTGTGCCAGTTGCAGCCCTCGGCGGCCCTGCCAAATTTGTCCGACAAGCAGAAGAGCTCGGAGGCATCCTGCACGTCATGCGCAGCCAACTTCTCGAGCATCTTCCTATCGCGGATGCCTTGTCGAAAGGCGAGGACGACGGACGCGTTGGAGATGCGGGGAATGGTGTTCCTGACCTAGGATAAGCGTGGATGAATGAGCACAGAGAATCTTCCGGTTGCTGTTGTCTGGTGTGGAGGTCGGCCTCCGAGCCTGGCAAGATATAGGAACTCTCAAAGTTGGCCGTGAACTGACGGCACAACTCTTCCCAGGAGGTCACAGGCCCTTGGGGCAAGTTCATGAGCCATGACCGGGCAGACCCGGTCAAAGCTATTGGGAAGTAGTTGGCCATGATGGCCTCATCCCCTCGTGCAGCTAGAATGGCGGTGGAATAGATCTGCAGGAACTCGACGGGTTTGACCGTCCCGTCGAACTTCTCTGGCAAGTGTGGCCGGAACTTGCGCGGCCACACTGCCATACGAAGGTTCAGAGCCAGAGCTATGCAGCCTCCTACTGAGCCTGCGGAAGCGGGGTTCTGGCCTGCGTAAGCGGGGCGCACGGTACCGGGGGTACCATACTCCTCCCCGAGGATGCGACGCTACTTGCGTTGTCGCTCGATGGTGACGTGGCCATCTTCCTTCTGACAGCGATGACGGTCCCGCTCGCCCTTGAGGTCAGTGGTGGGGAGCCTGGACATTGCTCTCGAGTGGGTTGTCGCCGTCCTGTAATCCCTTGTTAGGTTACGGGGCGGCAGCTGTCCCGTCCCTGGCCGTCGTCTCTGGTGACACGGCGAGTTGAGCGCGGAGGACGGGGAAGCCCCCGCATTCAGGGGGTTGTGTAGGAGCGCGTGGGCTGCTAGCAGCATGCTTTCTGGACTAGCTTCGATCGGCTCTTGCGATGTTGTCGCTGTCGCTGTCGAGGGCTGCCAGGTGGCAATGTCCGGTGGCGGTACAAAAGGTCCCGCCCTGAGACCAGAGGACGCCTCCTGCTCACTCTGCCGCTGGCGGTGTGAGGTGCGGGAAGAGCCTCCAAAAGACTAGATGTTGACCATGGTAGGCTTCAGACAGCTTCAAGAACCAAAACCCCCCTTCATAGCGCGCCAAATGTCGAAGTGTTCGCTACGACACTTCCCCCGGTCTGCTCAGAAGCAGCCCATGGAGGTTCTTTTTCGATGGGGCTAGAGGATCACGAAGGTCTAAGCACAATGGCGCGACTGACACAAGGATTTACGTGGTTCGGGCCGCCGGAACGTAAAACCCTACGTCCACGGGAGTGATTGGTGAGTTACTTGCTCGCGTATGAGAATGAGTTGGCTGGGTCGCAAACCCTTTGCCCGGAGGCTGCCCCGGTCCTTTTATAGCTCAAGACCGGGGCTCGACAGGTGGTCACGCGGCTATCTATGCCTATACATGATCTAGGCATTTACAACTATACGTATCGTCGCTGTCGGTGGAGTTACAGTGCGTCGCCGGTCGCTTCTGTTCGGGACGCAGGTGATGATGAAGTCACCGTCTTGTCGCCGCGTCTCCTTGCTCTGTTAGGCGGATCTGTACCGTTGGGTGACATTATTACGCCATCACACCTCGCCATCCTGTCTTTCACCGTAATGGTGCGTAGATGAGGGATGGAGGCGTGCGTCATGCGCCATGCTTCTGGGGAAGGCGCGAACCTTGAATGCCTGGCCTAACAACACACCTTCCTCTTTACTCCTTATCCATCTCCCGTTGCCTGCCGGAGTAACGTTTGGGCGGATGGCCCCCAAGACACGTGTCTCCACCGGAGCAGACTTGTGGAGTAGTGGGCGGTCTAGAGTTGTTGGGCATGCGGCAGCACCGGAGCCCTCCCATGCTGGAGGTCGGATCCGGAGCTGCATGACACGTGGCACATCCGGTGCCTTCCCTAGGGGGAAGGCATGCTCGGAGTCGCTGCCCACATGGCAGCACCAGAGGCCTCCGTGCTGGAGGTCGGATCTGGAGCTGCAGGACGTGTGGCACTTCCGGAGTCCTCTCCAGCTAGGGGGTGTGACTCGGAGGTTCCGGGCACTTGGTAGCGCCGGAGCCCTCCTTGGTCGAGGATGGGGTCCGGCACTATTGGACGTGCGTCGGCTCCTGTCGGTACCCTCAATACTGGGTACCCCCGCGCACAGGAGAAAACCGCCTGAGGACCTCGCCCCCCCCCCCCACCCCCACCCCCACCCCCGCACCCCCGCTGTGGTGAGCTCCAAGGGCGCCACGTGCCCAGCAGGGCCGGGGCTCCCCTCTCTTCAGAGGAGAGCTCCGGGCCTGCCACGTGGCCAGAAGAGTCGGACTTCACCCCTCCGCAGGGGTGAGCTACGAAGGCGCCACATGCCCGGCAGGGTCGGGGCTCCCCTCTCCTCAGAGGAGAGCTCCGGGCCTGCCACGTGGCCAGAAGAGCCGGACCTCGCCCCCTCCGCGGGAGTGAGCTCCAGTAGGGTCGGGGCTCCCCTCTCCTCAGAGGAGAGCTCCTGGCCTGCCACGTGGCTAGAAGAGCCGGACCTCGCCCCCTCCGCGGGGGTGAGCTCCGAAGGCGCCACGTGTCTGGCGGGGTCGGGCCTCTCCTCTCCTCAAAGGAGAGCCCCGGGCCTGCCACGTGGCCAGCAGTGCCGCGCTTCCCACCCCGGCTCGGTAAGCAGCAGGAGTAAAGGCACGCCATGCCTTGTCAGGTCAAGGCATTCGAGACCCGCACCTTCCCAAGACGCGGAGGCACGACACATGCCTGTCAGGAGGCACTGTGACCAGTCACAGTCAAGATAGGCGCACCATGTAAGGAGCTGTGGACCAATAAATACAGCGACAAGACATGCCCTGCCGTCCCTGCCAACATCAACCACTACGCCTAGCTTGCGGCACTGGCAGGACGGCGGGACAACGACCAAGAAACCATCGCCAGAAGACAGCTACTAACATTCACTACAAGACATGGTAGATGGTAGGACATCACCCCGGGGCCACCTGTCGGGCCCCGAGGCCCACCTTGTAAGCCGCCCGAGCCTTGGAGTATAAAAGGCTCGGGTAGGCAGCGTTGCAAGAGGTTCAGCAGTTCGCCACCCAGCCAACTCATCCTCATACACAAAGAAGCAGTGCTCCAAGCACTCTCGTGGACGTAGGGTTTTACGCTCCGTCGGCCCGAACCACGTAAAAATCCTGGTGTCAATCCTCCTTCATCCAACGCAACCCTCTCGAGAAACCTAGCCCCTCCGAAAAAGAATTTCCGTGGGCTGCTCCTAAGCAGGTCCGGGGGAAGTGTCGACGGAACACTTCGACATTTGGCGCGCCAGATAGGGGGCTTTTCTCTTTTGAGACGGGTCTACGCCAACGAAGATGTCTAAGCTTCCTTTAACGGCTGGCTCTTCGCGCTGTCATTCCCGGTGAACAACAACCTCAAGATCTGCCGCGGCGCAGGGTACCACTCAAGCAAGTGCACTAGCCGCCGCACAAGTGCTCCTGGACAATCCGCCTACTGTGGACGCTCCCGAGGGGGCCGGCCAGCAGTGGATCCGCGACGTCAACCACCTCGTCACTGCTGCCATCAACCCTCCGCTGCGGCGGGGATGACGCCCCGGTCAACCAGATGTGTCGTTGTCGCGCATACCAACGGTTGACCTGCAGACGGCAGACTGCCGCTCCTCCGGGCTCTCAACGGCACACCTGAGGTCAGAGCTGGAGTGACGTTGCTTGGGAGAAGATGCTCGCGTGACCATCGAGCGACAGCGGTAAAGGCGTCGCATCCGAGAGGCCGACTACAGCATGTCGACTGCCTCAACTCAGCCTGGGCCTCAGACGTTCGCCATGTGACCTCTGCCCCAGACGTACGCCACGCAGCATATGCAGCAGCCATATGCCCTGCAGTCGGCGCCCCCGGGATATGGCGCACCATTGCCCATGTCGGGGTACACCGTGCGAGCAGCGGGCCAAGCGCTCGTGGCACCAGGATCTGCAGCAGCAAGAACGGGGTGTGCGGCCCTGGCGCCACACCTCCGCTTCGCAGTGTGGCCACGCAAGTTCCGGCCACAGCTGCCGGAGAAGTACGACGGAAGCGTCGACCCTGCAGAGTTCTTGCAGATCTACTCCACTACCATCCTCGCGGCTGGAGGGGATGAGGCCATCATGGCCAACTACTTCCCCGTCGCCTTGACCGGCCCGGCGCAGTCATGATTCATGAACCTGCCCCAGGGTTCCATAACTTCCTGGGGGGATCTATGCCGACAGTTCACGGTGAACTTCAGCAGCTCCTACACGCGTCCCGGCACGGAGCTGGACCTCTACGCCATGCGACAGCAACCGGGGGAATCACTGCGCTCCTTCATCCAGCGATTCTCCCAAGTACGGAACACCATCCCTCACTTCCAGAATGCATCAGTTGTGGTCGCATTCCGACAGGGTGTGAGGGAGGTGCGAGATGTCTCGGAGCTCTATAGCCTGGCGGATAAGTGCACCAGAACAGCAGAGGGGCGCAACTGGCACTCATGGCCAGCCTCCGAAGCAGGAGGGCAGCCCGGAGATGGCGGAGTTCAAGCTAGACTTCCAACCACGTCATGCAGTCCAGAGCCAAGCACTGGCAGGCTTCTTGGCCAAGCATACATCATCACCAAGCAACCCAGGGGGCCTTGAAGGTGCAGAACCGGAACCGCAAGCACCGGTCTTCACCAAGCCTCACTACAGGTACTACTCCGACGGCCCCTCGCGGAAGCCGGGGGCCAGAGCCGGCGTACTGCTTCTCATGCCAACGGGGGAGCAGTTCGGGTACATGGTGCGCCTCAACTTCAAGGCAATCAACAACATGGCCTTGGACCTGTGCCATGTACCACGCGCCGACAACACCGTCGCCAACGACCTGTCAACGAAGGCCTCCACCGGAGCCCCGGAGCCCGAAGAAGCCTTCGATGGGATGTTTCCGTGACCCGCAGCCCGGCCTGCTGAACTGGGCGAAGGGGGCGAGATCAGCACCTCGAAGCTGGCGGTCCCGGCGGCCCTACAGCCATGGTGCCCGCCAAGGATCGCAGACGCCATGGGGGCTCCGTGCTACCCAACGCCCAAGATCCAGGAGCTCAAGTAGCCCCGATGCATGGACCACGGAGGTCCGGGACTACTTGAAGGACAACATCCTTCCTGATGAACATGCATCCCTAAACAGATTGTGCAGATGGCTAAGGCCTACATGCTGGTATCTTTACCAGCGTGGCGCCAACGGCATCCTATTGCGGTGCATAACCCAGGAGGAAGGTTGCGACCTGCTCGCAGCAATACACAGAGGCGAGTACGGGAACCGCGCATCGTCCCGCACGCCGGTCGGTAAAGCCTTCCGACATGGCTTCTACTGATCGACAGCTCCCTGGACGCTGTCAAGCCGGTTAGGAGATACAAGGCGTGCCAGATTCATGCCGGGCAGACCCCGGTGCAGACGCTGCACATCCTGGGGCCCTGCCCCCCATCGGGTGATACCGGCTCCTCTACGTCGGGGGCCAGCCGAACATCCCAGGGTCGGGTCACGGGAATCACCCTTCTTCATGGTATGTGGGGTCGAAGTCGTGCTTCACCCAGAGATCACCATGGGGGTCTCCCCATGTCCGAGCGTACGACAAAGCCACACAAGACCAGCTCCTACGTGAGGACATCTACCTCGTCGACGAGGCAAGATGGCAAGCAACGCTCCGAAGCGCACTGTACCGGCAGACGCTCCGGCGCTACCACCAGAGGTCCGTGCATGGGAGCTCAAGGCAGGCGCTTCGGCGCTACCTCCGTAAGTTCTAACCTTAGAACAGTGGTAGGACAGGTTTATTCTTCATGTAACAGATCCCATAGAGTCTAGGAGCAGCGCTCGGAAAAACTAAACCCCAGGGGGTGGTCCAGGACTACGTCCGGCTTAGCCTGGTCCTGTACCCTAAGCGCGTAGGCTCTGCCCCCCTTCACAATGGGGCGGGCCGTTGCCTCCATGTACAGCCTGTTTTCCTCCTATGGACTTACATGAATAAAAAGAACCCTATCCTACCACGCTTACTTATGTGTTCATTTAAATTACACGTTAATTTTTATGATCATCTCCCCGTGCTCTAGACAGTGTATGCCCATCGTACACTCGGTTCTCCTTTCCCACTCTCATGCCTAGTCAGCATTTGCCATCCTGCCAAAGGCGGTCGTGCTTGAGGTACCTGCCAAAGGCTCGGGTGCCTCTCGGACCTCCCCCTGTTAGGGTACTGTGACACCAGTTGGTATCCTCCAGGAAATGACCTACGCCAGAGCGGGAGGTCCAGGAGCCTTGCTTTGCCCGGTCCTGCACCCAAAGCATGCGCACTCTGCCTCCCCAGCGCTACGGTCTAAGTACTAGGAGCTGGACGGTTACACCCTGACCAAGGGGGGAGTCGGGCCTCCGGTACCAAGTGCACTGGATTGCCCAAGCCCCGTGTACCGGCCCAGGACTGTAAGCCAAATAAGACTAAGGGACAGGGAAGGGAGGACCTCTGAGCAGGATTACCGTTTTCTACTCGGGTGCAGTGTCAGACCTCACCCCCTCCGTAGGGGTGAGCTCCGAAGGCGCCACGTGTCCAACAGAGTCGGGCTTCCCCTCTCCTCAGTGGCAAGCCCCGGGCCTGACATGTGGTCGGCAGTGCCGGACTTCACCCCCTCCGCAGGGGTGAACTCCGAAGCCGGACCTCACCCCTTCCGCAGGGGTGAGCTCCGAAGGCGCCACGTACCCAACAGGACCGGGTCTCCCCTCTCCTCAAAGGCAATCCCCGAGCCTGACACGTGGCCGGCAGTGCCGGACTTCACCCCCTCCACATGGGTGAACTCCGAAGCTGGACCTCACCCCCACCGCAGGGGTGAGCTCCGAAGGCGCCACGTGTCCTACAGGACTAGGCCTCCCCTCTCCTCAGAGGCAAGCCTCGGGCCTGACACGTGGCCGGCAGTACCGGACCTCCCCTCTCCTCAGACGTGGGCTCCGATGCCGGACTTCGCCCCCTCCGCAGGGGTGAGCTCCGAAGGCGCCATGTGTCCAACAGGGACGGGACACCCCTCTCCTCACAGGCAACCCCGGGCCTGACACGTGGTCGGCAGTGCCGGACTTCACCCCCTCCGCAGGGGTGAACTCTGAAGCCGGACCTCACCCCCTCTGCAGGGGTGAGCTTCGAAGGCGCCACGTGTCCAAGGGGACCGGGCCTCCCCTCTCCTCAGAGGCAAGCCCCGGGCCTGACACGTGGCCGACAGTGCCGGACTTCACCACCCCCCCCCCCCCCCCCCCCCCCCGCAGGGGTGAACTACGAAGACGGACCTCACCCCCACCGCAGGGGTGAGCTCCGAAGGCACCACGTGTCCAACAGGACCGGGCCTCCACTCTCCTCAGAGGCAAGCCCTGAGTCTGACACGTGGTCGGCAGTACAGTACCTCCCCTCTCCTCAGGGGCGGGCTCTGATGCCGGACTTTGCGCCCTTCGTAGGGGTGAGCTCCGCCACGTGTCCAACAGGGCCGGGCCACCCCTCTCCTCAGAGGCAAGCCCCGGGCCTGACACGTGGCCGGCAGTGCCGGACTTCACCCCCTCCGCAGGGGTGAACTCCAAAGCCAGACCTCACCCCCTCCGTAGGGGTGAGCTCCGAAGGCGCCATGTGTCCAACAGGGTCGGGCCTCCCCTCTCCTCAGAGGCAAGTCCCGGGCCTGACACGTGGCTGGCAGTACGGACCTCCCCTCTCCTCACAGGCGGGCTCTGATGCCAGACCTCGCCCTCTCCTCAGAGGCGGGCTCTGATGCCAGAACTCGCCCTCTCCTCAGAGGCGGGCTCTGATGCCAGACCTCGCCCTCTCCTCAGAGGCGGGCTCTGATGTCGGACCTCACCCTCTCCTCATAGGCTGAGCTCTGATGCCGGACCTCACCCTCTCCTCAGAGGCTGAGCTCTGATGCCGGACCTCACCCTCTCCTCAGAGGCTGAGCTCCGATGCTGGCCCTCGCCCTCTCCAAAGAGGCTGAGCCCCGATGCCAGACCTCCCCCTTCCGCAGGGCTGAGCTTCGAAGAGGGCAAGACCCTACAAGCACAGGGAACACTCAAGACAAAGAAAGTGCGTGGGGCAGACGAGGAGAAGGCCCTACCCCGGGATCGTTATCTCCCCCGAGATGGGCCCAGGGGCCACTGTCGGTACCCTCAATACCGGGTACCCCCGCGCACAGGAGAAAACCACCTAAGGACCTCCCCCCCCCCCCCCCCCCCCCCCCGCTGGGGTGAGCTCCGAGGGCGCCACTTGCCCAGCAGGGTCAGGGCTCCCCTCTCCTCAGAGGAGATCTCCGGGCCTGCCACGTGGCCAGAAGAGCCGGACCTCACCCCTCCGCAGGGGTGAGCTCCGAAGGCGCCACGTGCCCGGCAGGGCCGGGGCTCCCCTCTCCTCAGAGGAGAGCTCCGGGCCTGCCACGTGGACAGAAGAGCCGGACCTCGCCCCCTCCGCGGGGGTGAGCTCTAAGGGTGCCACGTGTCCAGCAGGGCCGGGGCTCCCCTCTCCTTAGAGGAGAGCTCCGGTCCTGCCATGTGGCCAGAAGAGCCGGAGCTCACCCCCTCCATAGGGGTGAGCTCCGAAGGTGCCACGTGTCTGGCAGGGTCGGGCCTCCCCTCTCCTCAGAGAAGAGCCCCGGGCCTGCCACGTGGCCAGCAGTGTCGCGCTGCCCATCTCGGCTCGGTAGGCAGTAGGAGTAAAGGCACATCATGCCTTGTCAGGTCAAGGCATTCAAGACCCGCACCTTCCCGAGACGCGGAGGCGCGACACACACCTGTCAGGAGGCACTGTGACCAGTCACAGTCAAGACAGACGCACCATGTCAGGAGCTGTGGACCAATAAATATAGCGACAAGACATGCCCTGCCGTCCCTGCCAACATCAACCACTACGCCTAGCTTGCGGCACTGGCAGGATGGCAGGACGACGACCAAGAAACCATCGCTAGAAGACAGCTACCAGCATTCACTACAAGATATGGTAGATGGTAGGACATCACCCTGAGGCCACCTGTTGGGCCCCGGGGCCCACCTTGTAAGCCGCCCGAGCCTTGGAGTATAAAAGGCTCGGGTAGGCAGTGTTGCAAGAGGTTCGGTAATTCGCCACCCAGCCAACTCATCCTCATACGCAAAGAAGCAGTGCTCCAAGCACTCCCGTGGACGTAGGGTTTTACGCTCCGGCGGCCCGAACCACGTAAAAATTCTGGTGTCAATCCTCCTTCATCCAACGCGACCCTCTCGAGAGAACTAGCTCCTCTGAAAAAGAACCTCCGTGGGCTGATCCTAAGCAGGTCCGGGGGAAGTGTCGACGGAACACTTCGACAGCTTCCAAGCCACCCTTGGCCGCTAATCGGGCTCAAGGTCTGAAGACATGTTGCAACCCTGGGACAGCCCACGGGGCATAGAGCGCATGGCTTACGCTGGGGCCCGCCTAAGCTAGAAGGCGGGGCCCAGGTGCTTTTTACCCACTACTCTGGGGCACCCGGTTCGCAGGGTACTGATAGATAGGATTTCGATGAGACAACGGCGAGGGGCGGAGGGCTCTCACCGGCATGTGACGGGTTTGAGCCTTCCGACGAAGATTCTTTGCAAAGTCGACGTTGAGGGGTTGTGGAGATTCATGCGAAGCGAGGAGGCAAGTTAGTCCTGAAAAAAACGGCGATGGTTGTGGCGAATTTGGAAGTACGACGGCGGCACTCATCGAGAACGAAGAACAGCAGTGCGGGGACGAAAAACGGGGGGGGGGGGGGGGGGCTGCGGTTGGTTTAAATCGCGGCCGGGTTGAAGGTTGTTGTGATCGTGCGGAATGGGTGCGAAGAGTCTGGAGTCCTGGGCGTGCGCACGAGAAATTTGGAAGCGGGCGGCGGCGATCGGACGCGGGAGAACCACGAGTAGTTGTGAGAGACGATGCTGACATGCGGGGTCGGCTCAGCAGTGAGAGGAGGAGAGGAGAATCGGTCGTGGGTTAGCTGGGCCGGTGCAGTGGATTCGGCCCAATTTGCTCCCCTCTTTTTCTTTTTCCTTTTTCTTTTATGTTTCCCACCTCAAATTCAAATTCCGGTTTAAATTTCCAAACTTTGGCACATACACGACGTCCATTTGTTTGAAAATCTGATTTGCAAATTTTTGGAAGTTACATTGCATGAGCATGCACCGCGTGGTACGGCCCTCGGATAAGAGCTATCGGCCAATGCGCCAATGCAAAGAACGGGACCGAGCCTATGACTACGAGCGAGAAAGATGGATACCGAGCACACACTACTACTCGCTCCGTTCTTAATTAAATGACGTTTAAGACAGCTAATCTAGTTCAAATTAAACTAAATTTTTTTTCCAAAACGTCATTTATTTCAGAACAGAAGGGGTACACTAGTTTCTTTGTACGGGCTAAAAAACAATCTACTAGTACTAATTAAAAAGAGAGATCTTGTGAAGACTCATGATTGATGTTGATGTCACGGGACAACCTACCACCAGCGTGTTCTAACGATTTAGTACTACTAGCAAACCACCAGGGTAGCCCTAAAGCCGTCGGGACAGATCACAAGTGGTCAGCCACTGACTTTTGAAAGAGAAGAAAAAAAAACAAGCTTGTGACGAGACAGCGACACGGGACCATGACGCGGCCGGCGGGGCCACTGCAGCAGGGAGAGGCGCGTGCGCTGCTGCCGGAAACCGTGTGGTCGCCCTCACCGCGTCACGCGTCCGGGGGTCCCGCCGCGTGGCCCACCGAACATGACGTTTGCGTGGACCGATACTGTGGCAGCCGTGTTCCTATCCTTTCCTCCCCGTCGTTAAGCACGGGTCCATTAAAAGCTAACAGCCTCGATTTCTTTAATCCCTGGCTCGGCATCGACTCCTTTTTGGCTGGCGACTGATAATGAGTAATGACTCGCATGTGTAACGATTATCGCCGCCGCGGCTTGCCATTCCGGGAGGTTGACGCTGAGCTCCACACGGCAAGTGTTACAAAACCGTTTTCTTGATCAACTTATTTTGCCGTCCGTCCGTCCGCTTTTGATCACCGTATTTGGCTAAAGAAATTTTTCCACCATGGATATAGGTCGTCTTTAGTATGTCCTATTTTAGTTACACAACTTAAACTTGTTAAAGAAACAGCTGTTTGAAAATCAAGTGAATACTAGGTTAAACTTATATGCTATTTTTAGTTTATTATGAGAAGTAACTGAACTAATAAGCTGCCGAAGAAGCTGACTGTTTAACACACACGTAACTTATTTTTGTAAAAAAGAACTGGTTCAGAAGCTGTGATAAATACGACCTTAAAACCTCATCCTGTGTGCATTAAGATGTTGGCATGGGACATGTAGTTAATTGCGCGGCACACCTCATGGCCCCTCAAGTCAAGACGTGCCTCCATCTGCATGACGATACGACGCGGACACGGATGCTCTCGCACCCTAGCTGACATGTCGGCCCGTGCGCCTCCGTCCGCATGTAGTCTGGGTGTGTGCGACAGCTTGCCAAGCAAGGCTATCCGCACTCATGTACTCTAAAAATCTACTCCAAACAAATATTCTGTGCTCTTTCCATCATACTCTAAAAGATTCTTTGATTTCTAGCACGTGCTTCCGCACTCATCGTACTCCCTAACATACTCTATATCAACTAACACTTAATATTTAATATTTTTTCATCATTTTCTTTCTTTTTTACTCTCTTATTTTTTCTTTTATTTTCTTTCCTTTTTCTCTCTCTTCTTTCCTTTTATTTCGTTTTCTTTCTTCTTTCTTCTTTTCCTTCTATTTTGTTTCCCACTCTTTTTTCCTTTTATTTTCTTTCCTTTTGTTCTCTCTTATTACCTTCTATTTTCTTTCATATTATATTATGGTAATTTGATAATCAAAAACGCTATTTTCTTTTTTCTTTTATTTTCTTTTATTTTATTTTCTTTATCTCTTTTTCTCTCCATTTCTTTTTATTTTATTCCATTTTTCTCTCTTCTTTCTCTTTTCTTTCATTTCCTTTTCTCCCCTTTTTCTCTGTTTTTGTTTCCATTTTTTCTCATTTTATCTATTTTTCGTTCTATTTTATTTCCTACCTCGCGCGAGTTCAAAGCCAGCTCTGGAGTGAACCCACAAATTTCCACAGTACCAATTCCATGCTGGAGAGATGGCGGTGGCCTGTAGCGAACTGGCAAATGGGGTAGCACGTCTAGTATGCAAGTGCGGCGTCTAAAATCGCGCCAACCTGGGTAGCTTCAGTCCATTAGGTTGTGCCGTATGTGGGTGCGGACGGTCTTAGCCGCAGTTGGTTCGATGCAGAGCTGAGTAAATGGAGAGCGGTACTGCGGCTGCTCCTTGGTCTCGATGTCTAGTTCAAATACATAAGTCGTGGCAGTAAGTTCAACTAGACGTTGACGTGTGTCAGTATTTTGGTAAGAAGAACTCCAATAGAAAACTCAAATGGATTGACATTTGTAAAATGAGTAGCCAGAATCTTGAAAAACGTCCCCAACCGAGTATTCAAAATGATTGTTAAAATTAGTAAGTAGGAGAGGGAATATCTAAAGTTAGGTTCTCTACTCACGCGATGTAAAATGGATATGTTGTTGGAGACTAGAGCTAGGCAAACCCAAAACTAGACACTCAAACATCTATTTGCCTACTTATTTTGCTAACCTAGTCAGCATAAGGTGGCTAACACTTTTTTTTTCATCTTACCACTTTGTATAGTTAGATGGTTCAACAGTAGAGTTTGTGAACATCAATATGCACGTTACATTGTATATTTCTATGTTTTTTTAAACAAATATGTATCGTACCTTGTATATTTCGATGTTGGTTCGATCATAAAAAGACCAAATATTACATCGCGATCCGTTGATCGAGCTGCCTTCAAAGTTCTCATTTTCCTTACGTTGCACAGAGACAAAATATTGACCTTTAGCTAAAAACCCAAATACTTGTACACAAGATGTGACTGAGATGAACTACCGGTATTTGATCCACACATTATATTTTTGGACACTTCTTTTTATCCTTTTTATTAAAAACTTAAATTAAGATATTTATCTAGAGTTAACATATTTAGTGTAAATGTTTTTTGTGATGCTAACATGCTAACAGTCATTCGTGACTATCTGTTAGATCGAGAGAGATAACAATTATGGGTGGCAAAATACTTACATATCACTTAAGTTGAAAATCCCTCTACCACAACGAACATTGGGTTTCTATCACTTCTAATTATGATTCTCATAATAAATCAAATTGTTTAGATGTTTATCAATATGTTAGCATAATAAAAATCGTTTACATAATATATGTTGCCTTATCTAAGGACCATATACGTGAGGCTGGAAAACATTTTCCATTATAAAAAGTACCTATTGGACTTGTCCAATCTTGTTTAGTTAGCCTGGCAACCACACAGTTAATTGCTCAGAATCAAGGTGTGGAGTTGTGTTGAAGCATTCTTTCCTTATTCATCAGTACATCAATTTTCACAAATGACTGTACATGCAACAGCACAAATTGCGCCTCACACGAACACCCTACGTAAGCTAATCTTTCATATGGAACCCTTTACACGTATGCTGCCATAAAGTCCACCGTGTTTGTATTTTTTTCGGACTACATGTACACGGGTACTATAGAGTACTATATAAAAAAACTAGCACTATTGGCCAATCCACTGAAACTTTTATTCGAAAGGGTACACGCGTCAAAACAACCCTGACCCGTACCGAGCCGCTGAAAAGAGCGGAACAGAGCACGGCGCTCGTGTGTACATGTCCGGGTGTCCCAAAGCGACGGCGCCACGCCACGTCGGCCCACCCCGCGTCCGCCTCCAAACCGAGTATCTAGTGACTAGTGAGCGAGCGAGCGAGCGGGAGTGGGCCCGCCATCAGACGGCGCCGCTGCCACTCGCAACGAAACCGACCAATCGAATTGGCGTGCCAGATAGCGACGCGACGGGACGGGACGTGGAGTTGCTGCTACTGGAAGCCTCTGTATCTCTCGGACACACGGACACGCACCCGTTCCTCGCTTTCTTCGTTCTCCGTAGCCGCGTCGGCCGCGGTTGCGCAGGTCTTTTGCCTCTGCCCCGCGCGGTCACCCACCTTCCCTCACACCTTCCTCCGGACACCGCGTTGTCTTCTCGCCCCGGTACATATATATATACCACCGATCCCGTCTCCTCCCCCCTCCCAACCTTGACTCCATTCCATTTCGACTCAACATCACAGCCGGCGAGCTCTCATCGCCAGCCGACATAACCTGGATTCCATCAATTCAGCTTCCACCGATTGATTTCCCCTTCCTTCATCACAGAGAGCGAGACTAGATGAGCACCTCGTACACCGAGGCGGCGTTCGGATCCTTCTTTGACTTCCCGCTCGGAGAGGACCTCTCGTACCTCTTCACCAACATACACGAGGGACATCCGTCGCCATTGCCGCCGTCGCCGTGGCCGATGGCGGGCAGGGGGAAGCGGACGGCGGAGTACCAGCTGACGGAAGCAACGACGGCAATCAAGAGGCAGCGGTCCCCGACCACCTCCCGGGAGAACAGCGGCGGGACCAACGACGGCGACCACGACCGCACCTCCGAGGTGGCCGCGCCGGCCGGCCGGGCCGGCGGCAGGCGGCTCTGGGTCAAGGAGCGCGACCGCGAGTGGTGGGACGCGATCAGCAGCCCCATCTGCCCGGAGGCGGACTTCCGCCACGCGTTCCGGATGTCGCGGGCCACGTTCGAGGCCATCTGCGACGAGCTGGGCGCCGCCGTCGCCAAGGAGGACACCATGCTCCGCGCCGCCATCCCCGTGCGCCAGCGCGTCGCCGTCTGCATCTGGCGCCTCGCCACGGGGGAGCCGCTCCGCCTCGTGTCCAAGCGCTTCGGCCTCGGCATCTCCACCTGCCACAAGCTCGTCCTCGAAGGGTGCGCCGCCATCAAGGCCGTGCTCATGCCCAAGGCCGTGCAGTGGCCGGAGGCGCCCGACGCCGCCGCCAACGTCACCGCCGCGTTCAGGGTCGCGTCCGGGGTACCCAACGTCGTCGGCGCCGTGTACACCACCCACGTCCCCATCATCGCGCCCAAGTCGAACGTCGCCGCCTACTACAACCGCCGCCACACGGAGCGCAACCAGAAGACGTCCTACTCCATCACCGTCCAGGGCGTCGTGGACGCCACCGGCGCCTTCACCGACGTCTGCATCGGCTGGCCCGGCTCCATGTCCGACGCCGACGTGCTCGAGAGGTCCGCGCTCTACACGCAGCGCGGCGCGGCCGGCCTGCTCCGGGGCCAGTGGGTGGTCGGCGGCGCCGAGTACCCGCTCATGGACTGGTTGCTGGTGCCATACACCCACCAGAACATGACGTGGGCGCAGCACATGTTCAACGAGCGGGTGGACCGCGTGCGCGCCGTGGCGCGGAACGCGTTCCAGCGCCTCAAGGCGCGATGGGGCTGCCTCCAGAAGCGCACCGAGGTGAAGCTGCAGGACCTCCCCATCGTGCTCGGCGCCTGCTGCGTGCTCCACAACATCTGCGAGCGCGCCGGCGACGCTGTCGACCCCGAGATCGCCGCCTACAAGCTCTTTGACGACGAAATGGTCGCGGAGAACCCCGTGCGCTCGCAGGCAGCAGTCAAAGCTCGAGACAGCATTGCCCACAACCTACTCCATAACACCGGCGGCGCCTTCCCCTGTTCATGAAGCAGAAAAGCGGCTTCTTTCCATGGTCGGATCAGCGGACAAGATGCCGCAGGAGTCTTCAATCACAAATTGTTTTGTTTTCTTCTTAGGAGCCAGTTATTTCTGGTCTAGTTATTTTGGGATGGAACAGGGGACAAATTTTTAGTTTGTAATAACGAGGGAAACAAAAACAGAAGAAGAGGTCATAGGTTCAAAGATACAGATACAGTAGGTGCTTCGTAGCATTTGCCATCGATTTTCTTTGTTAGCGTATCATTATCTCTCGTGTTTGGTGAGACTAGCCTGTATGATCAATATTATTTTGTCACCAGAACATCATCTGTTAGTTCAGAATCTGTTTTCTGCAGCCATGGAATCAGATTCTCTCTTAATCTCCATGTGTGCTGACAAATTTAGTCTGAAATGGTTTGTGCCCAGCCCGTCAGAAAAAAAAACAGATCTTTATCTGTTAAAATAAGTGAAAACAAAAGAAGCACATACAAGATCTTTGAATTGACCACAGTCATCAGTCAGAGAGGGCAGCAGCCCTGTCGTTCTTTGTTTAATGCGATACAAGAGAGACCAAGACAAATCAACATACAACAAACATGCTGTCGGTTTTTCTTGAATAAAAATGAAAAAAAAACTGATGTTTAAGCAAGAGGCACCAGTGTGAGATACTGGCCAAATAAAAATGACCGGTGAAGTAAAAGAGGATAGAAATTTGGATCTAACCTGTTCATTTGACCTGTACAAGCCTGGTTTGGCATTTCTTCATGTAGTCATCAGTGCGTTTACAGGTTTACTGCAAAAAATGCACACCTGCATAAATACTGCCTAAGATGAAACGAATTAGATTAGGATCACAATCATTGCTTCCATGCTCACAGTTTGTCATATCATCTGGTCTACAGTGTGAGTCGTCTGGTTCTAGTGCTCTAACAACTGTTACCATTTATCAATAATCCATTTATTGTTGGACCCTGTTTGGCACATATTAAACTTCTTAAAAAAACAGATTGTCTGAAAAGCTGTTGAACAACGGCTTAAACTTATACCCTACTTTTAGTTAATTCTGAAAAGGAATTGAACTAACAAGCTGTTGGAGAAGTTATTTGACACACTCACACTTATTTTTATCAAAAAACTGGTACAGAAATTTTGCCAATGGAGCCTTAGTTATTATCTCAAAGGAAATTAAAGTCTACAATACAATTTGAATTGTATAGTTCCAATGCTCTAACAACTGTTACCATTTACCAACTCCGGTTGACATGTTAATCCATTTATTGTTAGGCCCTGTTTGGAATTAAGCTTGTAAAAAAACAGCTTGTCTGAAAAGCTATTGAACAACAGCTTAAACTTATACCCTACTTTTAGTTTATTTTGGGAAGGAGTTGAACTAACAAGCTGTTTGAGAAGTTAGCTGTTTGACATATCCACACTTATTTTTTTATCAAAAAACTAGTACAAAAGTTGTGCCAACAAAGGCTTAGTTATTACCTCTAATGAAAGTAAAGTCCGCAATACAATTTGAATCGTCTGCTTCCAGTGCTCTAACAACTATTACCATTTACCAACTCCGGTCGACATGTTAATCCATTTATTGTTAGGCTCTGTTTGGCACAAATTAAGCTTGTTAAAAAAGCAGCTTGTGTGAAAAGCTGTTGAACAACAACTTAAAAGCTTATACGCTGCTTTTAGTTCATTCTCAGAAACAGTTAAACTAATAAGATATAGGAGATTTAGCTGTTTGACACACCCACATCCTATTTTTTATCAAAAATCAGGTACATAAGATGTGTCAAACAGAGCCTTAGTTATTACCTATAAGGAAAGTAAAGTTTGCAGTACAGTCTGAGTCGTCTAGTTCCAGTGCTTTAACTGTTACCATTTACCATCTCCGGTTGCCATGCTAATCCATTTATTGTTAGGAGCTATTTGGCATAACTTAAACTCAGCTTGTCTGAAAAGCTGTTGACAACATTTTAATTTTATACCCTGCTTTTAGTTCATTCTGAGAAGTAGCTGAACTAATAAACTGCTGGAGAAGTTAGTTGTTTAACACACCCACAGCTTATCTTTATAAAAAAATTGGTACAAAAGTTGTGTCAAATAGACAGCTTATTTTTATAAAAAAACGATACATGCCAAACAGAGGTTATTACCTGTATGGACAGAAGTCCCTAATACAGTCTGATTCGTCTGGTTCCTTACCATTTACCAGCTCCAGTTGACATCACATGTTCATCGTGCTACCAGGCTCATGTGAACCGGAACTTCTATAGCTGATAAGACTGGTTTTGGTGGGTGCATTTGTTTTCAGGGAGCAAGCTAACGCGACGTTGTAAAAGCAATCGGTGAAGCACGCAGACTGAAGGGTTGAACTAGTGTGCCAACATGTACTCCCTCCGTTCTGAAATAAATGACGTTTAAGACAAGAAATCTAGTTCAAATCAAACTAAATTAGCTGTCCTAAACGTCATTTATTTCAAAACAGAGAGAGTAATATAACTCGAAAAACAATCTTTACACCGTGACAGGGACAAAAGCTCTAGATAATTAACGTAAGAATCGAAAAGCAATACGCTCCAAAGCATGGGCATCCTCGTATTAGGTTGATCATTGACTGCATGGGAACACAAGAAGTACTAAAGCAGTATGTGGATGCAACGGACCCAGATCTTGGGAATCCGTTGACCAGATTCTCTATGGTTGACCTTCCAAAGCATCGCCATCAACAGTGATAGCGAGGCAAACCCGGGGCTTCTCAAAAGCTAGAGTCGGTGTCAGTGTAGAATGGTTAGAGGTACGGACGTGAAGAAAAAAGAGCAGTGTTTCGTAGACAAACCATGATGACCATGCTGCCGCTGAGGAAATGGTACCTACGCTAGAAATCAAGACTACTGTGATCAACGTTCAGAGAAACCGCAGGATATGAACCCCATTTTAGAAACTGAAAAACGGGGCTACGCAAACTGACAGAAAAACGGGGCTGCGCAAACTGACAGAAAAACGGAAGCACGGTGTCTGTCCGTTGTACACACTAACGAAAGCAAGTCTAGAGATGACAGTTGCAGACCTGAAGGCAGCGGATCAACGGCAAGTTCATAGTGATGACGGTTGGATCTATGTTGCCGTGCTCTGTGTCGAGTGGCCCGCTACCTTCATGTGGCGGCTACGTTTTTGTCACACCCTATTTCGATTTATTTTATTCAGTTTTTCAACGCCAAATAAATCAGAACACTTCTGATTTATATTTTAGTGTGCGGTGCACACTTCTGGTAATGACAAACTACTATTGGTGATTGTATTTGGCTCTAACTTTTTTGGATGTAGAGATGACTACGGCTATAGCTTTTTTGAGAGTCAAAGTTGGGACTAATGTAATCTTCCTATTATCCAAAAAATGAAAACAGATATAGTATCCCCCGGCTTGGCTGAAACTATACGGCAATAATTAAACCTTACATGTTTAGATGTATTTCAGAATAACCACACGGCGTGGACGCTATTCAGGCCGCCTAAATGGCGAGGCGAGTAGATGTTCATCAGCCGGTCTGTTTCAGGCTCAGTTTCAATTTCGGAAGCAGCAGCAAGTGGAACATCCTGAAATCGGCCGGTGGCCTCAGCTGACGTCTGATGAAGCGTAGTGGAGGACCAAGTGGACCGTCGCGTCCGGGCAAATAACTGATGGCAGATAAAACAGGCTAGCCGCCTACGTATGCCACTTCGTTCTTGGCCGCTGCTCATGTCGAGACCGGAGGAGACGAGCTCAGGAATGTGTTCTTTTAGCGGACCCTTTTCCTTTCCCTTTTTTTCCTCGAGGGGAAGAGCAGAGAGGTGCTATGGTCCACCGTTGTTACGGCCCACGTTACTCATGACCCTATAGCTCCATGTTTGGACGCGAGGCTTTCTGTATGGGCCTTGCTGATCCTACCTGTCGTTCCTGTCTTGTGGCCTTAAGTTTCCCCTCCGTTGTTGGGCCCAGATCATCTATCAACACAGAACCTTATGGGGCTTTAGGGCAGTTGACGTGCCCTAGTTTTGGTAGAACTTTGTCCGGTCGGCTATTCACGTACTCCGCGCCGAAACGGCCTGAAGCCAAGCCACCTCGTTCGCCCCGTAGAGGTCCCGCGGCCCGAAACCGCGACCGGCTTTTTCGGACCGGGCTGACAGTTACAAAAATAAAGCACGGTGGCCCGAACACGGCACGCGGCCCATTTAAATCCAAAAATATCAAAATATCAAAAGAATACAAAAAATTCAGTAAAATCTAAAAAAGTATTAGGGTTTCAGTAGGCTAAATTACATGTGTCCATTAAATTTAATATTCAAAAACATCATAGATTGATGAGAATAAAAGAAACAAATATAAAAGTATTGTTGCATATAATGATATGAAGTATTTACAGTTTTTCAATCATATAAACCACAAGTCCACAACATATACTTTCTCACGGCATATTTTTTCAAGCACATAAAGCACACATAGTATGGGGAGAAATATTTTATTAAAGTTTGAAATTACAAGTTTTGTTACAAACTGTCTCGTTAAAAACCTTACACTCATAGTGAGGTCCCCCTTAAGGAAAAGGGTATATTTTATTTTTTTATCTTTGACATCATTCGGATTCATCAAGCTCAAGATCTTCTAATGTTTTTAATATTTCCGGATCCTCAAGGCAGTGTTAATCTCTAGATTCTGCCATCTCCCAATCTTTGAGACATATGAGACACTCAACCATCTTCGGTGTAATAGAGGACCTGTAAGATAATAAGATAAATATATATTGAGTCATAATAAGATAACCAAAAACTCTGCCTATGTTGTAATGACATAGCCGGTCCCAAGCCCGGGTAAAGGAGGAGGGGGTTGTGATAGGCTTGACGAGCCAACAACTACACTTAGCCATTCTCATGGAAATGAAACCCAATAGAAATTCGTTGGGGCGTAACCCTCTTAGAGACGCGCCATATCGGAACCCGGGTATGGTGTTAAGTGGGCAAGGGCCGGGTCGCCACCGACTTAGTGGCGCGTCATATTGAAACCCGGATATGGTGTTAAATGAGCAAGGGCCGGATCGCCATCACCTTAGTGGCGCGCTACATCATCGCCCGGATGTAGTGATAAGTGAGCAAGGGTCTTTGCATCTTACTCGACGGGTGCAAAGCGTAAGGAAGCTAGCCGAGGAACATAGATTTCGGGTGGGTAGTTGGAATGTAGGATCCTTGACGGGGAAGCTACGTGGGTTATTAGATGTTGCCATTAGGAGACGAGTAAATATCCTTTGTGTACAAGAGACTAGATGGGCGGGTCAAAAGACGAGAGAAGTCGAGAATACCGGTTTCAAGCTTTGGTATTCTGGTTCGGCTGGGACTAGGAATGGCGTAGGTGTTCTAATAGATAAGAGTCTTAAGGATGGAGTAGTGGATTTTCGAAGACGAGGGGATGGAATCATCTTAATCAAGATAGTAATTGGGGACATTGTCTTGAACGTCATTAGTGCTTATGCCCCACAAGTTGGGCTCAACATGAGTGCTAAGAGGCAATTTTGGGAGGACTTGGAGGATATGGTTAGTAGTGTACCGATAACCGAGAAACTCCTCATAGGGGGAGATCTCAATGGTCATGTGGGTGCAACTAACCTAGGATTTGAGGGAGTACATGGAGGTTTTGGATGCGGCGCTAGAAATCAAGAGGGTAAGGACATCCTAGACTTTGCCGTAGCCTATGATCTGTTGATAGCTGACACCCTCTTTACAAAGAGGCAATCTCACCTAATGACCTTTAGTAGTGCCCAACACTCTAGCCAGATTGAGTTTGTCCTCACTAGGAGAAAGGATAGACGGGAGTGTCTAGATTGTAAGGTGATCTCGGGGGAGTGTGTTGTGACACAACATAAGCTTATGGTAGCTGACTTTCGCTTCCATACATGTTCTTTGCGGGACAACGGTGTCAAAATCACAAGAACAAAGTGGTGGAAGTTGAAGGGAGAATCACAAGTGTCCTTTAAAAATAGGGTGATCACAGAAGGACCCTGGGCATAAAATGGAGATGTAGATAGTATGTGGATGAAGATGGCAACTTGCATTAGGAAGGTAGCTAGTGAGGTGTTCGGTGTGACAAAGGGAAAGAAACTGGTAGATAAAGACACTTGGTGGTGGAATGAGGATGTACAAAAATCCATTAAGGAGAAGAAGGAGTGTTACAAGAGTTGGCATAATGATAGAAGCGCAAGCAACATGCTTAAGTACAAAGAGGCTAAGAAGAATGCAAGGCGGGTTGTGAGTAAGGCAAGAGGACAGGCCTATGATAAGTTATACGAGAGACTAGGGACAAAAGAAGGTGAAAAGGACATACAAGATAGCAAAAATCCGCGAGAGAAAGATGAGGGATCTCAATCAAGTTAAATGCATCAAAGATGAGACTGACCGCATTCTAGTGAAGGATGAAGAGATTAAGAATAGATGGTGTGATTACTTTAATGGGCTATTCAATGATGGGAATGGGAGCACTATGGTTGAGTTGGATGAGTCCTTTGATGACTCCAACAGGCGGTTCGTGCGGAGGATACAAGAGTTTGAGGTTAAGGAGGCCTTAAAAAGGATGAAAGGAGGAAAGGCACTCGGCCCTGACGATGTCCCTATTGAGGTGTGGAGATGTCTTGGGGACGTCGCAATAGTATGGCTCACAAAATATTCAACCACATTTTTCGGTCAAACAAGATGCCTGAAGAATGGAGGAAAAGTATATTAGTACATATCTTCAAAAATAAAGGAGATATTCAAAGTTGTACTAATCATCGAGGTATTAAGCTTATGAGTCATACTATGAAGCTTTGGGAGAGAGTGATTGAACACCGCCTGAGGAAAGTGACCAATGTCACTAAAAACCAGTTTGGTTTTATGCCTCGGAGGTCTACAATAGAGGCGATTTTCTTGCTTCGTCAGCTTATGGAGAGATATAGGGAGCAGAAGAAGGACTTGCATATGGTGTTCATCGACTTGGAGAAGGCGTACGACAAGATACCAAGGTCAGTCATGTGGTGGGCACTAGAGAAACATAAAGTGCCAACAAAGTACATTACCCTTATCAAAGACACGTGCAATAATGTTAGGACAAGTGTGCGCGTAAGTGATAGTGAGACTGATGCATTTCCTATCACGGTAGGACTACATCAAGGATCAGCTTTGAGCCCATACATCTTTTCCTTGGTGATGGATGAGGTGTCGAAGGATATACAAGGGGATATCCCTTGGTGCATGCTCTTTGCTGATGATGTAGTGATGGTAGATGAAACTAGAGATGGTGTTGATAAGAAATTAGAGTTATGGAGACAAACCTTAGAGTCCAAGGGGTTTAGACTTAGTAGGACCAAAACCGAGTATATGAGGTGTGACTTTAGTGGTGTTGGTCGTGAAGAGGGAAATGTTAGTCTACAAGGACAAATAGTACCTAGAAGGGACTCTTTCCGATACTTAGGATCAATGTTAGAAAGCAATGGAGATATTGATGAGGATGTTTGCCACAGGATCAAGGTAGGGTGGATGAAATGGCGACAAGCCTCTGGAATCCTATGTGATAGGAAAGTCCCACAAAAGCTAAAAGGGAAGTTCTATAGGACGGTGATCAGACCCGCGATGCTCTATGGGGCGGAATGTTGGCCAACTAAACAACAACATGTCCAACAAATGAGTGTCGCAGAGATGCGCATGCTACGGTGGATGTGCGGGCACACGAGAAGAGACCGAATAAGGAATGAGGCGATTCGTGATAAGGTAGGGGTGGCGCCGATTGAAGAGAAGTTAGTCCAATATCGACTTAAGTGGTTTGGACATATCCAATGGAGACCTCCAGAAGCACCGGTTAACAGTGGGATTTTAAGAGGTAGAGAAAATATTAGGAGGGGTAGAGGACGACCAAGGTTGACTTGGGTGGAGGCGGTAAAACGAGATTTGAGAGATTGGATTGTATCCAAAGACTTAGCTCATGATAGGACCGCATGGAAAGTAGCAATTCATGTGCTAGAATCGTAGTCTTGTTTTTTTTCTTTTTTCTTTTTTTCTCTTTTTCTTTTCCTTTTTTCTTATTTCTTTTCTCTTTTCTCTTTTTCCTTTTTCTTTTTTTCTTCTTTTTTTTTTCCTTTTTTCTTTTTTTTCTCTTTTTTTTTTCTTTCTTCCTTGTTCTTATATCTCTTCCTCTCTTTTACTTTATTGATATTGGGTTTCATGTCTAGCCGACCCCAACATGCTTGGGATAAAGGCTTGGTTGTTGTTGTTGTTGTTGTAATAAGATAACCAAATGAGATCAATATATTGAGACAGTCACCTCCTCTCTTCAATGATTCTTCCTGCTAAGCTAAGTATGGCTTCAGATGATACACTACAAACTGGAACGAGTAGAATGTCACGTGCAAATTGTGAGAGCACTGGAAACTGATTTTCATTGTCTTTCCACCACCCTAAGAGGTCCAGCTCAGCACTATCATCCTGAAAAGAAAAGAAAACATAAACATTATAAATCAAATATTACAATTTATATGTACAAGTTAAATATAGATATGTACCTGAAGTATTATATCATGTGCCGCATGATCTATGTCAAGTTAGTGGGACAACTCGGCGTGGGGATTCCAATTAGACCTAGAGGACGTCGTTGTTGAAGATTCTTTAGACTTCAATTTCTTCCAAATGTTAGCTGCCATACTTTTCCTCTTTTCAGTTGGTGCTCCTTCACCTCTAGAGCGAGTCTGACTGTATTTCTACTAGTACATATCAAAAACTCGAAATATATCGAATTTAACATGTGAGTAAGCTCCAGAGTAATCAAGATCTAGATTATCACCAATAAATTATAAAGCACCTTCTAATTGCTCTAGCTTCTTACGTGGATCAAATATGAGAGCAAAACCGTACAAATGTGGAGTTCCATCTCACTTTCATATCAAGTAAAAACTTTTTTGGTTTCAATGTCTTTACACGACAATACTCCCTGAAACTCCTATAAATCTATGGAGAATTCAAAATATAACGAATGACACTACGAATATTATCAATATATGAACTGTCCTTTGACAACCTCGATTGCACAATGAGATTGATGATGTGGCACACACATCTTTGATGAAGAACATACCCACCAATATAGCTTTCTATGTGTGGCATAAGTAGATCCATAGCCCTAGTGTTAGCCGATGCATTATCAAGAGTAATAGAAGCAATCTTATCTCCAGAGACATATTCAGTAATGATTTCATGCACATAAGATGCAATAGTCTCACCAGTGTGGTTCTCATCAATGAGCTGCAATCCTAATACCCTTTTATTAAACTTATATTCATGATCTATGTAAACACCAAAATAGTTTATTCTTTGGTGTGATGATAACCAACATTTTAATTTTATACCCTGCTTTTAGTTTATTCTGAGAAGTAGTTGAACTAATAAGCTGCTGGAGAAGTTAGTTGTTTAACACACCCACAACTTATCTTTATAAAAAAAATTGGTACAAAAGTTGTGCCAAATAGACAACTTATTTTTATAAAAAAATGATACATGCCAAACAGAAGTTGTGACAAACCGAAGGCTTAGTTATTACCTGCATGGACAGAAGTCCCTAATACAGTCTGATTCGTCTGGTTCCTTACCATTTACCAACTCCAGTTGACATCACATGTTCATCCTGCTACCAGGCTCGTGTGAACCGGAACTTCTATAGCTGATAAGACTGGTTTTGGTGGGTGCATTTGTTTTCAGGGAGCAAGCTAACGCGACGCTGTAAAAGCAACCGGTCAAGCAGGCAGACTGAAGGGTTGAACTAGTGTGCCAACATGTATTCCCTCCGTTTTGAAATAAATGACGTTTAGGACAAGAAATCTAGTTTAAATTAAACTAAATTAGCTGTCCTAAACGTTATTTATTTCAGAACAGAGAGAGTAATATAACTCGAAAAGCAATCTTTACCCCGTGACAGGGACAAAAGCTCTAGATGATTAACATAAGAATCCAAAAGCAATACGCTCCAAAGCATGGGCATCGTCGTATTAGATTGATCATTGACTGCATGGGAACACAAGAAGTACTAGAGCAGTATGTGGATGCAACGGACCCAGATCTTGGAAATCCGTTGACCAGATTCTCCATGGTTGACCTTTCAAAGCATCGCCATCAACAGTGATAGCGAGGCAAACCCGGGGCTTCTCAAAAGCTAGAGTCGGTGTCAGTGTAGAATGGTTAGAGGTACGGACGTGAAGAAAAAAGAGCAGTGTTTCGTAGACAAACCATGATGACCATGCTGCCGCTGAGGAAACGGTACCTACGCTAGAAATCAAGACTACTGTGATCAACGTTCAGAGAAACCGCAGGATATGAACCCCATTCCAGAAACTGAAAAACGGGGCTACGCAAACTGACAGAAAAACGGGGCTGCGCAAACTGACAGAAAAACGGAAGCACGGTGTCTGTCCGTTGTACCCACTAACGAAAGCAGGTCCGGAGATGACAGATGCAGACCTAATGGCAGCGGATCAGTGGCAAGTTCATAGTGATGACGGTTGGATCTGTGTTGCAGTGCTCTGTGTCGAGTGGCCCGCTACCTTCATGTGGCGGCTACGTTTTTGTCACACCCTATTCCGATTTATTTTATTCAGTTTTTCAACGCCAAATAAATCAGAACACTTATGATTTATATTTTAGTGTGCGGTGCACACTTCTGGTAATGACAAACTACTATTGGTGGTTGTATTTGGCTCTAACTTTTTTGGATGTAGAGATGGCTACGGCTATAGCTTTTTTGAGAGTCAAAGTTGGGACTAATGTAATCTTCCTATTATCCAAAAAATGAAAACAGATATAGTATCACCCGGCTTGGCTGAAACTATACGGCAGTAATTAAACCTTACATGTTTAGATGTATTTCAGAATAACCACACGGCGTGGACGCTATGCAGGCCGCCTAAATGGCGAGGCGAGTAGATGTTCATCAGCCGGTCTGTTTCAGGCTCAGTTTCAATTTCGGAAGCAGCAGCAAGTGGAACATCTTGAAACCGGCCGGTGGCTGCAGCTGACGTCTGATGAAGCGTAGTGGAGGACCAAGTGGACCGTCTTGTCCGGGCAAATAACTGATGGCAGGTAAAACAGGCTAGCCGCCTACGTGTGCCACTTCATTCTTGGCCGCTGCTCATGTCGAGACCGGAGGAGACGAGCTCAGGAATGTGTTCTTTTAGCGGACCCTTTTCCTTTCCCTTTTTTTCCTCGAGGGGAAGAGCAGAGAGGTGCTATGGTCCACCGTTGTTACGGCCCACGTTACTCATGACCCTATAGCTCCATGTTTGGACGCGAGGCTTTCTGTATGGGCCTTGCTGATCCTACCTGTCGTTCCTATCTTGTGGCCTTAAGTTTCCCCGCCCTTGTTGGGCCCAGATCACCTATCAACACAGAACCTTATCGGGCTTTAGGGCAGTTGACGTGCCCTAGTTTTGGTAGAACTTTGTCCGGTCGGCTATTCACGTACTCCGCGCCCGAAACGGCCTGGAAGCCAAGCCACCACGTTCGTCCCGTAGAGGTCCCGCGGCCCGAAACTGCGACGGGCTTTTTCGGACCGGGCTGACAGTTATGAAAATAAAGCATGGTGGCCCGAGCATGGCACGCGGCCCATTTAAATCCAAAAATATCAAAAACCAAAAAATACAAAAAAATCAGTAAAATCAAAAAATCTAAAAAGTATTGGGGTTTCATTAGGCTAAATTACATGTGTCCATTAAATTTAATATTTAAAAACATCATAGATTGATAGGAACAAAAGAAACAAATATAAGAGTACCGTTGCATATAATGATATGAAGTATTTACCGTTTTTTTTTTCAATCATATGAACCACAAGTCCACAACATATACTTTCTCACGGCATATTTTTCAAGCACATAAAACACACATAGTTTGGGGAGAAATATTTTATTAAAGTTTGAAGTTTCAAGTTTTGTTACAAACTGTCTCGTTAAAAATCTTACACTCATAGTGAAGTCCCCCGTAAGAAAATGGGTATATTTTATTTTTTATCTTTGACATCATTCGGATTCATTAAGCTCAAGATATTCTAATGTTTTTAATATTTCCAGATCCTCAAGACGGTGTTAATCTCTAGATTCTGCCATCTCCCAATCTTTGAGACATGTGAGACACTCAACCATCTTCGGTGTAAGAGAGGACCTGTAAGATAATAAGATAGATATATATTGAGTCATAACAAGATAACCAACTGAGATCAATATATTGAGACAATCACCTCCTCTCTTCAATGATTCTTCCTGCTAAGCTAAATATGGCTTCAGATGATACACTAGAAACTGAAACGAGTAGAATGTCACGTGCAAATCGTGAGAGCACTTGATACTGACGTTCATTGTTTTTCCACCACCCTAAGAGATGCAACTCAGCACTATCATCCTGAAAATAAAAGAAAACATAAATATAATAAATTAAATATTACAATTTATTTGTACAAGTTAAATATAGATATGTACCTGAAGCATTATATCATGCGCCCATGATCTATGTCAAGTTAGTGGGACAACTCGGCGTTGGGATTCCAATTAGACCTAGAGGACGTCGTTGTTGAAGATTCTTTAGACTTCAATTTCTTCCAAATGTTAGCTGCCATACTTTTCCTCTTTTCAGTTGGTGCTCCTTCACCTCTAGAGCGAGTCTGACTGTATTTCTACTAGTACATACCAAAAACTCGAAATATATCGAATTTAGCATGTGAGTAAGCTCTAGAGTAATCAAGATCTAGATTATCACCAATAAATTATAAAATACCTTCTAATTGCTCTAGCTTCTTACGTGGATAAAATATGAGAGCAAAACCGTACATATGTGGAGTTCCATCTCACTTTCATATCAAGTAAAAACTTTTTTGGTTTCAATGTCTTTACACGACAATACTCCCTGAAACTCCTATAAATCTATGAAGAATTCAAAAGATAACGAATGACACTACGAATATTATCAACACATGAACTTGCCTTTGATAATCCCGACTGCACAATGAGATTGATCATGTGGCACACACATCTTTGATGGAGAACATGCCCACCAATGTAGCTTTCTATGTGTGGCATAAGTAGATCCATAGCCCTAGTGTTAGCCGATGCATTATCAAGAGTAATAGAATCAATCTTATCTCCAAAGACATATTCAGTAATGATTTCATGCACATGAGATGCAATAGCCTCACCAGTATGGTTCTCATCATTGAGCCACAATCCTAATACCCTTTTATTAAGCTTATATTCATGATATATGTAAATACTAAAATAATTTATTCTTTGGTGTGATGATAACCAAATATCAGATGTCAATGCAACAGAAAATGGCATAGTCTTGAATGCTTCTTTTAATATCTCCATTTTATCATGATATTTTTTAAACAAGTCTGCTCTAGTAGTTTTATAGAAACATTATGATATTGTGGACAAAAGGCATGTTGAACCATTCTTTCAAAATTAACACTCTCACCCATACAAATAGGTTGATCATCAATTGCAATATACCTAGCAATTTCTGAACGAGCAACTTCAGCATTATGAACCCAAGTACTTACAGAACCATCCGGGTTAAAGTTGAGTTGAGTTTGAACCACTGCACCTTCTCACAAAGCTAACCTCTCTATACATCCCGTATAATATCGATTAAAATGACTTGTGCCACCAATAAAACCTGCAGTGAGAGTTTTCTTGCAATACTTGCATGTAGCAGAAGTAACAATCCACTTACCATCACGTAATCCTTATTCTTTTCGAAGTGTTGCCAACATGTCGTTGTACTTTTGCAACCCCACATGGAGGAGGATGCTTGTATAGTTTTATTGCTAGGGGGCGCATCGATAGAGAAGCTCCCCGTTCCTACACCTGCCTGCATTATTTGAACAACATAGTTATTAACAACAACAATATTGATATGGAGATAAGCACATACACGGAGTCATCATCCAAACCTGCATCTGCATGTGCACCACCTTTAGCTTCCACCTCCTCCTCGCACTCATACGGTTCATTCTCTATATTTACATCATCCATTCCGAAATCTCCCATGCTTGGAGATAGGCGACGTGGATCGGGATCCTCTAGCATGGACGACAAGCTAGGATTATAACTACCACGACTTTGGGAGCCGGAGCCGCGGGCACGACGTGATACCAACACTTTTCTTCGAGTAGGAAGAATCTCCGAAAGTCCAATACAAACGGCTTGGCGATGGGCGGGTGACGGCGTGGTCTGTCCATCAGCGGGGCTGGGCACGACGTGGTCTGGCCGTGGGTGGGCGGGGCGGCGCGCGCGGGCGTGCGGCGCGGGCGTGCGGCGCTGGCGGGCGTGAGCGGGCCACAGACGGGTGTGCGGGCGGGTTGGGGCAGCGGTGGTAAGTGTAAACCTAACCCTAATCGGGCTATTACGCGCCGATGGGCCATTTCGGGTCGATGGGCTCATTTTAGGGCCATGTCGGCCCGAGCACGGCCCGAAATTCGTTTTCGTGTCGGCACACTCGACCACGCCAAACCCGGGCACGCCACGACCCGAAATGTCATGCCGGCCCAGCCCGACCCGAAATTATTTCGTGCATTTTTCATGCCTAGGTTGTGTCGGCCCGCCGTGCTTTGGCCCGCCCGGATTTGGCCCGGCCCAAGTCCCACCTCTATTCGCCCGTTCCGGTCTGGTCGTTAAGGACTAGGAGCCCACACTACGGCGTCAAGTTCATTGACGCTGTGCCGCTCGACTACAACACCAAAAGACAGCGCGTCGTGCAAAGGGTCTATTTTTTTAGTATAGTTTTCTAGAGAGCCTATTTGTAAACAATTCTTTTTGTAAAGACCAAAACACAAAAAATCCACTCTGGCTGCTCCCGTCCGTCCGTTAAAGCCGCGGCGCCGCCACTGCTGTTGCTGGGTTCATGGTGCTACCTGCCTGCATCAGCCGACCACGGCCTCACCTTTGCGGCGCCGGTTGCGATGCCTGCATTATATTATGCGCTCCAGATCAACGAATTGACTGCACTAACGAGCGCAAACAGTTGCCTTGGATATTTGTTTGGCCGTGACGACATGCAGGCGCGCATCACTTAGGTGTGGATGCACCAACCCGTTGGAGGTAGCAAACTGGTGATCTCATAAGATCTGAGTCCAGCCGCAGAGCCAGGATTGATCGACATTTGAATATTAATTAATTTCTAATATTAAAACTGACCAAGATTTTGATATTAATTATTTTGTTTGCATGTATTCAACGCTACAAACAAAACAAGGGGGGGGGATGTTGCGCCTGAGCACTAGCTTGCTTCCTCCGCCCTTACTATAGATAGAAATCAGTTAATTTTCAAAGAAAAATAGGATTCAGAAAAAAACGGTAATCCAAAGGGGGCATTAAGTTAGGTGCCTTGACTGCCCTAGTTTTGGTTTTGAAGGCAGAATGTTCGATTGAGCAAGACAATCTCCATTACTCTAGAAGCATTGGCACAAATGCAGAAACATCCGTCGAGGATACAATAATCATTCTAAAATCTTTGTGCAACAAAAGGAGGTCACACGAGATTTTTTCATGGTCTGATCATCCTTAGAGTATTGTTGAAGTGACCCGGCCATCAAACTGCTTATAACTTAAGTTGCCCTACTCGGTAAAATAAATTATGCATATTTTTACGCGTATTAGAAAACAAGGAGCTTACAATATAATATACATTAGAAATATCTTGTTGCCCAAGTTTTGAGAGTCAACACAAATAAGCCTCGAATTTGACTTTCATAATCACATAATATGCACAAAACCTAAGGTCCGTAATTTGTGCGACATTTTTTACTTACATAAAAATCTAGCTACCAGACCTCTCTATCATAGCCAAAACCGTCGTAATTAAGCCATGTGCCGTCGTAAACAGATTAATTACGACGGTTTTCGGTCGTCACAAGTCAAATAGGATAAATAATATAATTTACGACGACGACCGTCGTAAATAAGTTATTTACGACGGTCTAACCCGACTATCGTAAATAAGTTCTTTACGACGGCCTAGTCCGGTCATTGTAACTTCTGAAGACGTGCCAGGTGGCATCCTTGATAACCTTATTTACGACGGTCTGTTACCTGCCGTCGTAAACTACACAACCTAATTTACGACGGGCTCCTTGCCCTCCTAAATAAGAGATTTATTAAAAAAAATGCTAGCCTAGCACGATGGCCAGCTCACAAACAGATACACAACAACATAAATAGTATAACAGACAATTCAGATAACAATAATATGAATACAAAGCACAACACTAAACGCTCTCACGTCCGTTACACTAAATGATATGGATGTTTAGTATTTTAAATTCTTACATGTGTCGCCGCTTGCATGTGTGCCAATTAGCTAGCTTGATACTCATCTCTGGCCTTGGCAAGTGCTTCTTACTTATGCGGCTTCTCCTATGTCAAGCGTAGCTTCTCCTGGACACTGTAGAGCTCTAGGTCCCTCTACAACATTCGTCGGTTGGGTCCAATAGACGAAAACTGCAAGGAGAAGCCACTCGAAGGTCTTGCCTCCTACGAGTCCATCAAAAATGAAAAAAACTACAAAAAAATAAGATTAAGATTATGTAGCTCGAATTGACATAAATAAAAAACAGCTATCATCTCACCGTTTATGGGCTTTTCCACCATCGCTCGCATACACAGCGTTGATGTCGATTGTTGCGTTCTGCCAATCGTAGTCTTCACCCGGAATTTTCACCGCCTCCTCCCAAAACTTCTCCTACAAATACAAGCAAAACATGAAAACATGTCAATAGCTGTCGTCACCAGAGTGCACAGTTGGCCGGTCTGTGAAGGGTCACTTGCCCTGTGACCTCTCTTCCACACCTGAACATCGCTCGCCTGTTCACCGGCCTCGTTTTTGGTACGAGTTAGTAGCATAAAGATACTAAAAATAGTTTCGTAGGTATTTTCCTTACCGTTTGACCTCCGGTAGGCCCTATGAACTATCGGGCCCTATTGGACTTAGCGATGAAGTGTGCACTAGATCACCACCGACAGAGGGCCCGATAAGGTCTCTCAGACACTACGAGACTGTATAAAAAATAGACAATTCTGAACCTACACGTGTGACATGCATAGCGCAAGTGACATGTGCCGGTTTGAAACGGGTAACACATAGGTTACGTTACTAATTTTTTATTCATTTAATACCGTCGTAAAAAACTTATTTTATGACGGTTTTTATGTGTTCCAACGAGAGAGAAGAAAGAAATAGAGAAAGAGAGAAAATATTAGGAGATGACTGTGAAATCTTGGCAGTGAACGTATCGCGTATAACCCAATGTTCTAACGAGTGCTTGGCGTCCTCACCGGCACTAATCGCCTCTGTGCCCGGCTCAACGGTTGTCCTATTAATCATTGTCGTACTGCTTACGACAATCTGGTCCGGAACCGTCTTAAATATCATATTATACATGCTCTCACGACAGTGTATATAGCTCACCGTCATTAAGCAAATGATTAACATTTGATTTTGTAATAACTAAGTTAACCAATTAAACTAATGTAACTTTTTAATTATTCAAATAATTATATCTATTAATAATTTGTTTTAACTAATTAAATAAATTTAATTAACAATATAGGTTACTAAATAATAGACTAAATACTAAACTAACTAAATAATGAACTAATTAAACAAATATAATAAATAATCAACAATTTATCAAACTAAATCATAAACTAGGTAATTAAATAACCGATCAAGCAACTATATTAATTAAATAATTAAAAAAACTAAATACTAAACTAACTAAATAATAAAATAAGCCAAATATTTTACAATTAAAGTAACTAAGTAACAATTGACTTAATTTAAAAACTAACTATCATCTAAAAGAATACAAATTGATTAAGTAATAACAATTTTCATCTAACCTAATTATCAACTAATTACACAAATAAAAAATTACTTGATTTTGGGTCAGAGGCAGCGGACCGCGGGAGGCCGGGGCCAGGGGTGGCGGCGGCAGCCGGGGCCGAGGGCTTGGGTGCAGCGCAGCGCGGGCGAGCCGGGGGTGGCTGTGGCACGACGCGACACGGTGAGGGCGCGGGCGGTGTCGCGGGGGCGGGATCGGCGCGGGCAAAAATGCCTGTGCCAATCTGGGGTACGGGGTACAAAGGGCTTATTTACGACGATAAAACTTGTTGTCGTAAATAAAACTAATTACGATGGTCAACGCTAAAACCGTCATAATTCTAGTTGGCCGTTATAATTGTTACTCTTCTTGTAGTATAATCAAACAAACCGTTGCCGAACTGGATATCCACCGTCCATGCCGCTTTGGTTTGATATCCATCCCTTCATGGGTTCATGGCACGTTGGCATGTGCTCCACCACTCTATGAGCTCTAGATAGCTGCCATGACAAGATGAGTCGGTGGAAAAGGAAATGTCGGTATCATGTAGCCATCTCCATATTTGGCCATGCTTTGACTGCATCTATCTCTTCCACCTTCATCAGATGCAATAGTTTAATCACCTTTCTGCTGGAAGGAATCATATCGCGAGGAATTAATGCAGGCCTGCTACGGGCCTATTAGCTCAGCGCATCTGCTGCATGAGCATGACTGAAACTCACACATGGTGCACGCTCCAGAGAGACGTCGCCTGATGGTGCCAAGATTCCAATAACTCTTCCCACTTTCGCAAAAGTTGGGCATCGAGGTAGCTAGTGCTGAGAAACAGGGAGGGGGGAGACCTCTTGGCTGCGCTTAGGGCTGCGCAGGGGAGAAACCAGCAGCGAGGAGGCGTGGGGGCAGCTGCGCAGTACGTAACGTGGGGGACAAAGTAGCTGGTCACGGCGGCTAGGGTTAGGGTTCGAAGCCACCGTGATCCAAGGAGAAGAACAGCCCTCAACGGGGATTCTTATTTTTTCCTGGATGCTCAAAACATGAGGGAGGGGGGCTGCTTATAAAGGGGGGACAGGACCCCCCCTTTGGCCGCAGCCTACTCCTAGTCTGTTTGGGGATAATGCCCTAAACTGACTAGGATTCTTTTCTTCCCTTTTTTTAGTCTATTTCTTTCTATCTAAACTGATTCAATCGATAACTCCCTTTTATTCCTAAACATTATCTAATTAATTCTTCTAAATATTTTCCTGGTGCGGCTGCAGGGCCTGGCCGGCCTAGTTGTGGGCTTTGTGGGCCCCACGCCGACCATATTGGCGGCCCACAAATGCATCCACAACATTTCTCCCCTTCCCGACAAAGAGCTCGTCCTCGAGCTTAAAGGAGGGGTGCTTCATCCTGAAATCTTCTAGTTGCTCCCATGATGAATCAGCTTCAGAATGTCCTGCCCATTTGACGAGTAGCTCCCAGACACCTCTGTTCAAACGCGCCCTTTGTACTTTTTTAGGCGTAGGTACAACACGTCCATGCAGAAGTGCTGGTAAAGGCACCACCTGTATGGGAGTAGGACCTTCAAATTTCTTTAACAGGGACACATGGAAGACATCATGTATCCTTGCTTGAGGAGGCAGCTGAAGTTTATATGATACAGTCCCAATGCATTGAATGATCTGATATGGTCCAAAATATTTTGGTCCAATCTTTGAAGAAGGCGTCATCATTACTCCCACAGCTGTCCTCTAATGAAGCCGCAGCCAAACCCAATCACCGATCTGAAATTCCACCTCTCGGCGGAACTTATCTTCATAGCTTTTCATGGTGACTTGTGCTTGTACCAGCCTGTTCTTGATTTCAGCTAAGAATTCATCTCTATCCTTTAGCTGTTTATCCACTGCTGCTACTCTAGATACGCCCGGTTGGTAACCAACAAGAGCCGGAGGGTCTCTGCCATAGACCACTCTGAAGGGCGAGCATTTGAGGGCCGTCTGGTAGGAAGTGTTGTAGCAATACTCAGCCCAAGGAAGCCACTGCAACCAAGTCTTTGGTCGGTCACCAGCCAAGCAGCGAAGGTACACAGTGATGATCTTGTTGACGACCTCAGATTGGCCGTCAGACTACGGGTGGAAGGCCGAGCTGAGCTGAAGTTGGACACCGGCTAGCCGGAACAAATCTGACCAGAAGAGGCTGGTGAAGACGGTATCACGATCACTGACGATGGAGCAGGGAAAGCCGTGTAGTCGTACAATGTCGTCGAAGAATGTCCGCGCCACTGATGCAGCACTGTAAGGGTGGCTTAGGGGAATGAAGTGGGCATACTTGGAGAAGCGATCTACCACTGTCAAGATCACTGATTTCCCACCAACTTTCGGAAAACCTTCAATGAAGTCCATGGAGATATCACTCCAGACTTCCGACGGTATAGGCAGCGGTTGTAGCAGGCCGGCTGGATGAAGATGATCAGTCTTGTTGCGTTGGCACGTAGCACACCCGCGGACATACTCACGCACCCGCCGTAGCAAGGACGGGTTGTAGAAGGAGAGGCGTAGCCGATGCACTGTCTTTTGGATGCCTTCGTGGCCCCCCATCATGCGCCTCAGCTAGGAGAGAGGGCCACAAGGAGGACTTGTCGGGAACGAAGAGCTTCCCCTTGTGAAGTAGAAGGCCGTCGCGTTCGGCCCAGTCAGCAGGTGCGACTCTCTCCCGGAGTTGGGCACATAGCTGCTGCGCCTGCTGGTCTGTAGCGATCTCCGCGCGGAGTGAGTCGAAGAGTGGAAAGACTGGCGTGGATATGGCGTGAATAGCTATGTCTTCCTCGTCGCGGCGGGATAGGGTGTCAGCTGCCCCATTCAAGCGCCCCGGTCGGTACTCAACCTGCAGATCATAACCAAAAAGTTTGCTCACCCAAGCATGTTGGGGAATCGTCGTGAGTCGCTGATCCAGGATATATTTCAGGCTGAAGTGATCAGTCCGAACAGTGAAGGGACGACCCCACAAGTAAGGCCGCCAATGACGTACGGCCTTCACAAGACCGATTAGCTCACGCTCGTATGCCGGTAGCTTATGATGGTGAGTCGCTACAGCGCGGCTTAAAAATGCTATGGCGCCGTCGCCCTGGTGTAGAACCGCCCCAAAGCCGGCGCCGGACGCGTCGCAGTCGATGATGAAGCGCTTGTCGAAATTCGGCATTTGAACTAGAGGCGTTGTCATCAACGCCTGCTTGAGTTGGGAGAAAGCGTCCTGCGCATCATCAGTCCAGCGGAATGCTTCCCGCTTTAGTAGGGCGGTGAGGGGTGCGGCCACCGCACCATACCCCGCAATGAACTTGCGGTAGTAGCTGGTGAGCCCGAGGAAACCTCGCAAGGCTCGTAAGGACCGAGGTGTAGGCCAACGTTCCACGGCCTCCACCTTGGTCGGATCCATTGCCACGCCGTGAGCGGATATGATGTGTCCTAAGTAGGACACAGTCTCCTGGCCGAAGAAGCACTTAGATTTCTTCAGAAACAACTTGTTTGTCCGTAGTGTCTGGAACACCTGCTTGACGTGCTGAAGGTGTTCGACCTAGGACCTGCTATACACCAATATGTCATCAAAGAAGACAAGCACAAATTTTCTGATGTAGGGGTCGAGGACGTCGTTCATCAACGACTGGAACGTGGACGGCGCATTGGTGAGGCCGAATGGCATCACCAAGAACTCATAGTGGCCTCGATGAGTTCGGAATGCTGTCTTTTCAATGTCGTCCGAGTGCATGCGCACTTGAAAGTAGCCGCTGCGGAGGTCAAGCTTGGTGAAGAACCTTGCGCCGCGAAGCTCGTCAACCACCGGGATCGGGAACTTGTCTTTCAAGGTTCTGGCATTGAGCTCGCGGTAGTCGATGCAGAAGCGCCACGTGCCGTCGGCTTTTCGGACCAACAGTACTGGCGAGGAAAATGCAGATGTGCATTCTCGGATGATGCCTTGGCGAAGCATCTCGGCGCATTGCTTCTCAATCTCGTCTTTAAGAAGCTGGGGGTAGCGGTACAGCCGGACAGCTACTGGAGTTGTGCCCGACAGGAGCCTGATTTGGTGGTCGTGGCGTCGTGCAGGAGGAAGCCCGCGTGGCTCGTCGAAGAGGTCCTGGAAGCCATCTAGGAGGGCGCCCATCATATCAGTAGGTGGTGCTAGAGAGGCACATACCGGAGCTGAACTTCGCAGCCCCGTCCAGATCACCTCACGGTCCCCGCGCCACAATTTCATCGTGAGGTCCTCAAGGTTCCAGAGAATGGGTCCCAAAGATCGCAGCCACTGGACTCCTAGAACAAAGTCGAAGCCGTCCAGTGGGAGTGCGTAGCATGTGACGTCGAAGCGATCCCCTGCAATCATCAAGGGTACACGTGGACAGATGCCTATACAGGAGATAGAATCGCCGTTGGCGACTCGGACGCCGACGCCTGATCGTGGCAACATCATCAGGCCGAGCTCCTTGGTGAGTGGTTTCCTGATGAAGGTGGGAGTGGACCCTGTGTCGACCAATGCTGTCAGTAGGTTGCCGTGGACGTAGATCTGGAGCTTCATTGTGTTGGCAAAGTCGATGCCGGTCAGTGCGTGTAAGGAGATGCCCATATCAGCTACGGTCGCGTCAACGTCATCATCGTCGTCAAGCTCCAGAAGGAAGATTCCTTTGCCGGCACACTTATGGTCCGGTGTGTACCGCTCAGGGCAGTGATAGCACTCGCCGCTTGCCCGCTTAGCAGCCATCTCATCGGGTGTAAGGCGTTTGAAGCGTGGGCGAGAAGATGCCGTTGTTGACGATGTCGGGGCGGGTGCTGTAGAACTGCCACTTGAGGCCGTAGTAGAGGCGCGGGACACAATAGAAGAGCGTGTGGAGCGTTGAGAGGCGGCGCCCTTCTGTATTCCGCTATCTGTTATTGCCGCAAGTCGACGTTCAAAGGCTCTGGCCAGGCTCATGGCAGTTTGTAGATTAGTGGGAAACTGCAGCTCCACATCCGTTCTAAGTGGCTCGTCGAGGCCAGCTGTGAAGAGGTTGACCTGCTGGCGCTGGCTGAGGTCCTCGCAACGACAAAGAAGGACCAGGAATTGACGCTGATATTCCTCAACCGTGCCAGTACGACGGAGATCTTTAATTTCCGCCAGGTCGTTGGAGCGGAGCGGAGGCCCGAAGCGCATGTTGACGAAGTCCGCGAACCGCTCCCAGGACACGATGCCACAATCACGTTCTAGAGCAGTGTACCACTCGGCCGCGACACCCTCCAGGTGGAGAGACGCGAGCCACACCTTTTCTTCTGGCATCGTACGTGTCCCTCAGAAGTATGTCTCACACTTGGTGAGCCAGGGCAACGGATCTGTTTCCCCGTCGAACTTGGGGAAATTGACCTTGTGACGACGCAGCCCGCTGTCGTCGAAGGTTGGGCGTCCCGGTGGGCGCCTGGTACTGTAGTGGTCGTTGTTGCCGCCATGGCCGCCGCTGCCACCGCCGCCGCTCTTGCCGCTGCCGCAGCTGCGGGGAAGGTTGCTGCCCTGCGGTGAGTTTTGTTGCAAGTCCTCGCCACCGGAGAGCTCCCGCTCCGGTGCCTTCTCAAAGCGCGCAAGGCGCATATCGTGGTGGTCCAAGCGCTTGTTGATGGTGTCTATCTGCCCCATCATCTTGCTCATCATGTTTCTGAGATCTTGGAGGGTGAAAGTCCCAGAATCGTCCACGGGGCCGGACATGGTCGCTGCCCCGGAGTCTCTTGATACCAAATGCTGAGAAACAGGGAGGGGGGAGACCCCTTGGCTGCGCTTAGGGCTGCGCAGGGGAGAAACCAGCAGCGAGGAGGCGTGGGGGCAGCTGCGCAGTACGTAACGTGGGGGACAAAGTAGCTGGTCACGACGGCTAGGGTTAGGGTTCGAAGCCACCGTGATCCAAGGAGAAGAACAGCCCTCAACGGGGATTCTTATTTTTTCCTGGATGCTCAAAACATGAGGGAGGGGGGCTGCTTATAAAGGGGGGACAGGACCCCCCCTTTGGCCGCAGCCTACTCCTAGTCTGTTTGGGGATAATCCCCCAAACTGACTAGGATTCTTTTCTTTCCTTTTTTTAGTCTATTTCTTTCTATCTAAACTGATTCAATCTATAACTCCCTTTTATTCCTAAACATTATCTAATTAATTCTTCTAAATATTTTCCTGGTGCGGCTGCAGGGCCTGGCCGGCCTAGTTGTGGGCTTTGTGGGCCCCACGCCGACCATATTGGCGGCCCACAAATGCATCCACAACACTAGGGATAGCATTTCCGTCATATACAATTGCAAAGATATGGGAAAGGATTCACCCTATGGCAAGGCGACACTGGTGTGGACCATTGCTTTGTCTCTTCATCTAGAAATGGTATCTATGTTTTTTTCGTTAATAAAAGCGTGCTTGCTTTTGTATGCCTACTGTATCTGCAATAATATAATGTCCATGCATGTTTCAGTTAAACATATTCTCTCCACGAAATCTAAGAGACGATATACAAAGCATGTTTTTTCTTTGTAAAAGCATGCTTACTCTGCAAGCTTGCATATGGGTTGTTAGCATGAGGAAAATATGTGGTTTGCTAATCTTGACAGGGAAAAGTGCACATGAAGTGACACCACTAAACAAGAGGGAAGACCAATCGGCTGATCTCGTGCCCCTTTTGTCCATTTCCAAGGATAAAACTAGGCAAGGAATCCATTTGCTCTTTCTGGAAAAAGAGAGGCCTTATATGCTATTCTGAATACGAGATTGTCATTCCCAAACCGAGCGGCTTGATGTATTCATTTCTTAAAATGTCCATGGTTCCAGCAGTTTCTGATTCTTTATTTCACTTATCACATTTGTTCTTCCTAAATCATAGGAAAAATAACAGTCATTTGAACTCAGCACATGACACACACGGACAAGACCAGTAATAATAAGGGGATAGGCTCAGAAAAAAAAAAGAGAAATCAACCTCTGAATGTTCACAGTTTGACCATGCATGGCAAAGCACCATATGGTACCGCCGGCCACTAATGGTGGAGGAGGGTCTGATCGAGAGGCTGAGACTCACGCACGCGAGGGCAATGGAGCCATAATTTGACAGTCTTAGCTTGTATAAGTGGATTGAGGTTGCACAAAGTGACTGACATAATATATATTGACAGGCAAATCGGTGCCATGATAACTTGCAGTCATGTTAGTGTCAGCATATCCCGTAGTGCCAACGACGATTTCTTTCAGTGTTTGCATTGACACCGATTATTCTTCTGTTCAGGAACCACTTACTCCATTTGTACAATCAGAACCCAAAAAGCAAGCTGCAGGGAGAGCTGTATGGAACCATATGCCACTACAGGAATCCCGACAATAGATGACAGCCAAAAACCGTCGTGAATAAGCACAGTACCATTGTCAATAACTTATTGACGACGGTTAACTGTTATAGACGACGGTTTATGGCTGTCGTCAATTATTAGTCGTCAATAAGCTTATTGACGGCAGCTAACGTTGGCTGTCAATAAGCTAGCTTATTGACGACGGTCAGGGTTTGGCTGTCGTCAATAAGCCAACTTATTAACGATGGTACGTTTATACCGTCGTCAATAACAATGGCTTATTGACGACGGTTTCTGGTACCTGACCGTAAGCTTTGCAATTTTTTTTTAAAAACAGAAAATCCTGCCCTGGCTTCGAGGCCAGCTCTGGCTCGATGGCCAGATCACAGGCAATCAAAACATACATCACAGACAGACACAAAAACACTATACGCACGCCACACTACCCTACGCTACCCCGACCGCTGCCACCGGAGTCTTGGAAGTCGTCGCGCGTTCGTCCAAATGCCGGCGTCGCCGATCCATGTGATGTACATGTATAGTTAGACAAATTAGAAGTTCACAAATGTGTATATGACTAAATAAACTCATTACAAGTTATAATTGAGCAAGTTAGCTAGATTTGGCTATGTTTGAGTAAGTTTGCTCATATTTTACTAAGTTTGAGAAGTATGGACTAGTAGTGTTTATGTTTGAGCTAGTTGAACTAGTTTTGGCTATGTTTGAGTAAGTTTGCTCATATTTGACTATGGTTGAGTAAGTTGTATCATATTTTACTCAGTTTGAGGATGTTTAACTAGTTTTCCCTAAGTTTGAGTAAGTTTGATCAAATTCAACTAAATTTGAGCAAGTTTAACTAGTTGCAACTATTATGATAAATTTTGTACTTGTGCTCCTGACGTCGGCCCCTGTGGTAGTTGTATCAGTGGCGGTGCCCACTGAGAAAAGACAACCGGCTGTCGTGCGGCCATAGCCTGCAAATATGAAGTAAATTGTTTAGTACAATGATCTGAACTTAACTGCATGGCAGCTTGCAGCTGTAGCATGTACGAGTGCTGATACTCGTCCCTAGCCCGGAGCTCGGCTGCCTGCCTCTCGTTCGTGAGCCTCAGCGCTTCCTGCGTCCTCTGGAGCTCCTCCTGGACACTCTGGAGCTCCAAATCTCGGCTGCCACGCCTGCTGGATCCACCATGCGATGGGCCCTCGAGGAAGACCGCGCCTCCCTCGAGTCGACTACTCCATCGAAGATGGCCAACCTACACAACGAAGTAAGAGTATTAAAGTTTCGTGTCTCGAAGTTCATGAAAGTAAATGAAAAACAACAGAACTCACCGGCCGTGAGGTTTACCGCCACCGCTTGCATAGGCGACTTCAGGTACGATCGGCGAGTTCTACCAATCGTAATCATCGCCTCGAAGCCTCCGCACCTCCTCCCCATACTTTTCTTGAAAATACAGAAAACTAAAGTGATCAGAAGTTTTAAACAGAATACAATTAAGTTAACTAAAGTACTCGCCAACATCTCCGTCGCCGTCTGAGAAGACAGCTGATCAGGCTGCGAGGGGTCACTTCCCATGTGACCCCTCCTCCACACCTGGATAGCGGTTGGCTCCTGACCGATATCGTGCTCCTATCGATACGTGTTAGCACAATGATAGCGATAGAAATTAACTAGAATAAAATTCGAGTATCACTTACCATCCGTTTAGCAAGGCGTACGTAGCCGTCCCCGCCAAGACGGTGTTTCCCGTCCGTCCCTCGACTCTGTCGGCGGGTCATCGACACGCCTTGGAAGCCCTGGCTCGCCCAACGAGCACACAGGGAACTGTAGGCGTCCGAACAGGACTCAAGCCACGGTACGCTGACCTGCACACATTTGTTATTGGATGAAAACATTGATCAAAATTGGATAATGAATCAAAGTAAAATAAACATTTTACCTCTGCGTACTGTGCCTCCGTCAAGTACTTGTCCGCCACATCCCTAAACTGCCCCGGCTCACCCTCGTCCAGATGTAACTTATAGTACGCCTTCGTAGCTTGAATGCGAGCCGTTGATATCGACTGCGTCAGGAGCTTCCTAGCGTTGTTGTTGAAGACCAGGCGAGCGTGATCCAGTTGGGCCTCGTCCTCCAAACGGTAATATTTCTACAAGAAGAAATATACAAGTTAATGTATTTAACATATAATAGGTTCGCATTTAACGAATAGACGATTTACTTACCATGAATTCATGCCACACATGCTCCTGGTGGTTGCCGTACGTAATGTCCTGGGCCGTAGCGTAATCGTCCCAAGACGTAGCAGCCCGTCCGTTCACTAGACCGGGGTAGTGACAACAGATGAGCTGGCCCAGGACAGCGTTGACCTGGCGGTGGCGTCCTTGACCCGTGAACGAGTCATCGGCCCAAGACCTAATACATGATTAAACAATTAATCAACTAAGGTCGGGCGACGCGGCAGGGCGGGGTCGGGTGGCACAGCAGGGCGGGGCTCGGGGCGGGGCGCAGCGAGCGGCGGCGGCCGAGGCGCGGCCAGGGCTCGGCGCGAGAAGGGGTGGCCGAGCGGGGCTTCGGGAGGGACGGCAGCGGCTGCGGCAGGGCGGGGCGGGGCGCAGGGCGGTGAGGGACGACGGGGCGGGGTGGTGAGGCCGGGGCCCGTGGGGATTATCCAGGGACACCTCTACACATTGCTGCCAAGGAAAGGAACAAGAGGGCTGTCAGGTTCCTGGTTGAGAATGGTGCATTCCTGCCTCCTGAGATGAATGACCACAGGTTGAATCCTCCCCTCCATTACTGCTCTGGATTAGAATGGGCATACAAGCTGAAGCGTGTGCAAGATGAAAGTGACTCTAGTGGTGAAACTTCTTTGAGCTTAGAGAACTAAGAGGGAATCAACTGTGTTCCAAACATGGAAGCTGCCTACATCTGTTTCTGTGGCCATGCTGGAGCTGGCCGCAGCCTTATGTACTGAAGTTGCTGTGTATTCTCTAGTTTTCGTACTTTCCTGAGAAAAATAAAGAACCTCAAGGAGGGTTGTAATGGTTTGTCCAGAAAAGCTAATGTAATATATCTCATCAGAGTATCAGATGTCATGCTGGCGCTCGTTGCATTTGCTCTCTTCCTAACATCGCCTTTGCTCAAACTCAGAGGGTAGCAACATAATGTTGTGACCCGGGAACAATTACAACATTCATAAGCCCTTTGCTGAAGATTACTCAAATATAAACACAAAAATTTGCTACTGTCTGAGCCATTTGAATGATTTAATTTGGTCTTCCTGACGTTGCGTCGAGTAATAACTTGTACATAAAACCCAAAGGCATTCGCATATTCATTGTTGTATATCGTTCATTTTCTGGATGTGCAGGAACGCCCGACTGTGCCCAAGTTCGGCACCTGGGACAAAGACGATGTCGGGTACACGGTCTCCATCGACAAGGTGCGCGAGAACAAGGGCACCACCGTGCCGCCGCTGCGGCACTGGCCGTACAACCCCGACGACCCCGAGGAGGGCCCGTTGAGGGCAGTCCCTCCGCCGTCGACCGCTGGCGGGCGGGTGAACGGGCAAACCCACGGCCACCGGTGAGCCGGGAGCAGCAGCAGCGAGCCTGGCTGCAGGGGCGTTGAGCAGAGCAAGTTCGCAGGGGGGAGCGGGGGGAGGGCCGGAGGGGGACGGGGGAGGGGCCGGAGAGGCCGGAAGGGGGGAGGACAGCGAGGACGGCTGGCCGGTGGCCGGCGGCGCGGTCGGGGGGCGAGGAACCGAAGAGGGGAGCGGGGGAGAGGCCGGAGGGGGAGGGTTTAACGCTCCATTTTTCGTAAAGCTAATAAATCAGGGTTATAGAATTAACCACCAGACAAATTACGCACACTACTGGCTGATTTCAGATATGTCTTTCAACGAAACTGGTGCAGCCACCCCCCTACTTTTGCCTAAGGCAAACCCTTTTCCTCTTCCTCCCCCATTCTCATCCATTCTACGAGAAGCTTCTAGAACCACACATCACCCACCTCTTCCCCCCCATCCTTATCCATTTCACGAGGAGCTCCCGAAGTCACCCCTCCCATATCTCTTCTTCCACTATCCTTATCCATTCCACGAGAAGCTTCCGGAATCAAACCCCCCCACATACCCTTCCTCCTCCATCCTTATCTATTTCATGAGAAGCTTCTAGAATCACCCTCCACATACCCATTCCTCTTTCATCCTTATGCATTCCACGAGAAGCTTTCCGAACCACCCCTCACATATCTCTCGCCCCTATCCCTATCCACTCCACGAGAAGCTCCCGGAACCTGCATTAATTACACCTCACCTACCTCTCCTTCCTCCATCCATATCCCTTCCCCCCTTCATCTATAAAAGGGGCTCGGGAGCTCACTTTCTCCCCCGCCCCATTGAGCACTGGCGCTCGCGCCTTCCCCCAACATCGATCTCCGCCGAGGAACCCTCCCCGCCGAGCCCCGCCAAGCCACGGCCAAGGTGAGCACCCCAACCTCCACTCTTCTCCCCGAGTCATCCCCCCTTCTCCCTCTCCTCGGGCCCTTCCATGAAGTTTCTCTACTTCCTACCCAAAATCGGCAGCTTAATCGAGTGAGCCATAGCCTCGGCGTTCGATTTCTTACTCTCTGGCCAGCCTTCCCCCGTTTACTCTCGCTGATTTGAACCCAACCCTAAGCAACCCCTTGATTGGCCTTAGACCAGATCTCACCCACACACAAAGATCACCTAATCCGATTCTTCTTATAAAAATCATCTAATGTCAAAATATAATTAGTGAAACCAAGTCTGAATGATGTATATTTACTTTGTTTGTATGTTTGCTTGTGCGCGGTGTAGAACCAGTGCCAGAAGAGAACACAAGGGAGCCAAGTGACCAAGAGCACGACGCTGCAGACGGTAGCAAAGGTAAGTTCCATCACCCTCTTTTTGATCATATTGCTCCTATGTGAGGTTCATCCATTGTGGCCAGTAGATTAGGCCTCTACATTGTTGAGCATGAGTTATTCGAGTGATAGAGTATAAACATACTAGTTTCTCCTTTTTGCAGCATATTGATATGATGAGATTATGCATGATGATGTTGCCCTGTTTATGTCGCACGGTTGGGGAGAGCATGAGTTGAGACCGGGGCAGAAGGGTTAGTGTTGGTGTAAGCGCTATCGTGGTGATAGACTTACAGTGAGTACTATCAAGATGATAGGCTCGTGGTTTGAGTATGGAGGGTACCCTAGTGAGCCTTAAGGACCGAGTTGTTTTTACATCTCACCTAACTTTCTTCAGTACAACCACATGACCCTGTATGGGCGGGGCTTAGCCTAACCCCGGTGGCTAGCCTGACAGTCATCCACGGTGGAGAGAGAGAGATGTATTTATGAAAATTGAGATGATGTTGAGATAAGTCATGATACTGGGTTGGGAACGACTGGTCTGGGTGATGTTTTGATTGGCTGTCAGTTATGACAGGCTGTCTTAGATGGTCCGTGCGTGTGGGTACAACGTACAATCTCTGCACAGTGTAGAACCCGTTTGGACGGCCGTGTCCTCGGTATAGGACAGGTTATGGTGTGGTCCTAACAACTAGGAAGCCACCTGTTGTGAAAATGAGGTGAGGAATATATCTGGATGGGTTATTTGGTTGCATTTAGTTGCATTAGGTTGCATTACTCTTATTGTTGTGCATTGCATCTATGTTTGTTTCATTCCCCTCTCGAGGGGCGAGGTGGAGCTTGCTGAGTACTTTTGTACTCAACTGTTGTTGATATCTTCAAAGGATCCTGACTTCAACCCGGAGGACTTCGAGTAGGGTCGCATCCACACCAAAGGTGTTATCATGGAACCATGTACGAGGAGGAGCTAGTCGTCCATGTTTTTATGTCATTAATCATCCTTATGTTAGTCCTTATTATTGTTGTACTAAAGTGTATGTCGTTGTAATAAAGCTCTGTATGGTTGTGGTTCCACTTGTGTTGTAATATTATGTACCGAACTCTGTTTCTGGCATAATATTACATGTTTAGTTCTGATCTTATGGGTCGGGACGCTTCAAGTGGTATTAGAGCCATACTTGGCTGTAGGATGCGTACCCTAGTACTTAGGTGACCATAGGAGACCGTAGAATAGTGGGCATATAGGAAACCTGGACCATAGAGCCTTGGTGATAGGTTTTGCTCTCATCTAATCCTTGTGCCCTGTTCTAAGCCAGATGGCGGACGACCGTATCACCACCTTCTGCATCAACGAAGATGCTTCCCCAAGGTGCTCTATGCCGCCACGACACGACTCGGTATTCCAGATCGTCCGGAGTACGTGGGTCATGAGTTCGTGGAGCATGGCACCGAAAGCTGCGAGGTCACTGTGCGCATCGGCGCCAGTGAGAGGTTCCTGGACATGAAGTGATGGAATATCTCCGCCACTGGATGCCGCATGAAAGATACGTGCCAATTGGTGACCCGTAAAGCTCTGAAGTACCTCTGCCACATGTTTGACTAGCATTTGGGTTCCACACCCATGAAGTACTTTCCACCACTGGACCGTAGTCGTCCCGCATGGATGGCGAGGATTCGCAACTTGGAAGGCCTTGGATCGACCGAAGACGACCCTACCATTGTCGCCATGTCCAGTTATTTATTGACCCTAGACGGCTTGTGCGACCAGCTGAACCAGCGCGTGAAGACCCTCGTCTAGCGTGCTGAGACATTGGAGACCCGCTGGCGAAAGGCTAAGCTAGCACTAGCGTAGGCTGAAGCTCGGGTTGCCAGCGCCGAAAGTCGAGTCGCCTTGGCCGAGGAGAACCTTAGGGAGCAGGCCAACCGTCACAGCCAGCTGCTTAGGGGTGTCTACCTCGTAGACCGGGCCAAGCGGAAGGACCGTCAGGCAGGTGCAACGACGGAGCCACTGATCCTAGAAGGAACTCCAGCATATCACCTATCCAACCCCCGTAGGAGGATTTGTGAGCCTGTGCCACCTACCCCTCCGACCTCACCTCGTGGGACCAATGAAGACCCTGAAGATCAAGATGTAGGACCCTGTAGCCAGGCAGAGGTCCCGGCTGACCCTTAAGGGAACATACCCTGGGACGACATGCGCTATGTATCTTGTACCCGCTTGCCTGAATGAATGAATGAATGCTTGGTGTGTTGCTTGCAATGTTTGATGTTTGCATGAATTGTGTGGTATAAAACTATATATGTGTGTTTAGATACACATAGTAAAATAGAAAATAATAATAATAATAATAATAATAATAATAATAATAATAATAAAAGACAGTAAGCATAACTAATTATGACGCACCATAGTAATAATAATAGGAAGAAAATCTAAACCCATCGATTGCCTTGTCACAGATGCCTCGCCACTCGAGCCGAGCTAGTAATGGACACGGGGCGGACCAAGGACTACGAGAGATTTTGTCTGCACCTCACGAGCATGAGACAGCGGAGAGTGCACCTGTCCGGCCACATCCCCAAGCACATAAATATGACCTGACCGCCATTCTGGACCGCCAGACTCGACTCCTCGAGCTACTGGTGAACACCCTGGCTGCCCGAAACAACGATGGTCTCAAAAACCATCAGTCAGCGCCGCAAAACAATCACCAGATTGCAGACTTCAACAGGATGAACCCGCCCAAGTTTTCTGGATCTGAGGACCCTATTGAGGCAGATGACTGGCTAAGAGAGATTGAGATGAAACTCGAGGTTGTGCGTGCAAATGAGCAGGATAAGGTTCTGCTTGCAGTCCAACAACTGAGAGGATCTGCCTTAGCCTGGTGGCACAGCTACAGAGAGATGCATCCACATGCCAGGACCATGATATGGGATGAGTTTGTGAAGTTGTTTAGAGAGCAACACATCCCAAGTAGCATTGTGAAGCTAAAGAGGGAAGAGTTTATGAACCTTAAACAGAAAGGTCTAACTGTGACGGAGTATCTATACAAGTTTACCAGGTTATCCCGCTATGACCCCCACGTTGTGGATACAGAAGAGAAGAAGCAAGAAGCCTTTTTGCGTGGGTTAAACACTGAAATCGGGAAATTTCTTGAAGCATCTGTTTATCTAGATTTCAGAACCCTGGTTAACAAGGCCATCACTATAGAAAAGAACATAGAGGATGAGCTACGGGAGAAAAAAAAAAGGAAATTTGAGGACAAGAAGGGGTTCCAGCAGGTGAAACTTCAAAGGACTAATCAACCTGTCTATTCAGTACAGAGGACCCAACAACCAACCTACTTTGTGCAGAAGACCCAACAATCTATTTACTCTGGGCAGATGGCTCATAGTGGTGTATCCTATAAAGCACCAACCACCGCCTTCAAGCAACCGGTACAACCTGCTAAATCACATGGCTCATTCCGTCCTCAACAGTCTGAGGTCAATCAAATTGGTGGCCAGAGGATCTGTTTCAGCTGCCGTGAGCCTGGGCATATCGCCATTAATTGCCCTTACAAGGTTAAGCCAGCACCATCTGTCGTCTCGACAACTCAGTTAACGAACCAAGGCAGCTAGCTAGGGGCAGCCGTGGAGCACCGTCAAGGACTCAACACTCCTTTGGAAAGGCCACAGTAAACCACGTCTACGCCGAAGAGGCGGATGCAGCACCAGGAGTTCTACTTGGTGAGTTCTTGGTTCAGTCAGTTTTGCCTTCAGTACTATTTGATTCTGGTGCATCGCATTCTTTTATATCATCACACTTCGTAGAGACACATGATATATCTATGGTAGCCCTTAAGAGGCCCTTAATGACTCGATCACCGGGAGGTTATATACCTTGCCACCTAGGAGTTAACAACATCTCTTTAAACCTAAGTAGGGTAGAGTTCTTGGTTAATCTAGTAGTGCTTGACTCCCATGGCATAAATGTGATCCTCGGTATGGATTGGTTAGCCAAGTGCAATGGGAGTATAGCTTGTGCACAGAGGACTGTGACAATGACAAACCATGAAGGAAACACTGTCACATGTCATGTCAAGTCCAGCCTGTCTGAGCCAGTAGTAAATCACTTGAAGGCAGAAACACCTCAAGAAGTGCCAGTGATTAAAGAGTATGTTGATGTGTTCCCCGAGGAGTTGCAAGGCATGCCGCCATAAAGAGAAGTGGAGTTCTTCCATTGATCTAGTTCCTGGAACTGCCCCCATAGCTAAGAGGCCTTATAGAATGGTAGTGCCAGAACTCACTGAGTTAAAGAAACAGTTAGATGAGTTGCAAGAGAAAGGATACATAAGGCCTAGTGCATCACCATGGGGCGCACCAGTCCTCTTCGTAGAGAAAAAGGATGGAAGTAAGAGACTCTGTGTAGATTACCGAGCTCTTAATGCAGTGACCATCAAGAACAAATACCCTCTACCACGGATAGATGATCTATTCGACCAGCTAAAGGGGGCTCTTCCACCTCAGCACTTGGGACTCAGTCAGGCTCCAGGTGCACCCCCACTGGCACCAGCTCCAGTACTGCCACCGACGTCGCTCCAGTCCTCACATCTTCCGGCAGTACCTCCACCGGCGCCAGCAGTCTCAGCGGATCCCCCAGCAGCTCCAGCTCCAGCTCCAGCCCCCACAGCAGCTCCAGCTCCTCCCGCTCCAGCTCCAGCACCAGCGACCTCCACCTCCAGCAGCTCCGGCGACAGCACCGTCGACGCCGACCGCTTCACCATCGCCAGGAGCGCGCCTGAGTCGTAGTCACTCGACTTTCCTTTTTGGTGCCTTGATGCCAAAGGGGGAGAAGAGTTAGAGTCAGGGGGAGGTTAGCTTAGCTCTAGGGGGAGTACTTGGTTCTAGGGGGAGTGTCTATCCCTTTTGCTACCTCATTGGAGATTATTATTATTTGCTATTATTGTACTCCGGGTGCTACTCTGTGCTCTTACGCTTTATTAATTATTATTTGAGCCTTCGAGTCACTTGTGCTGCAACTTGTACTTGTTATGTTTCCTTTTTGAGTGTTTCCTTTTTGAGCATTGCGTTTTTAATTTCATACTCTACTCGTTGTGTTGTCATCAATCACCAAAAAGGGGGAGATTGAAAGCATCTAGGCCCCTGTGAGATATGGTTTCGGTGATTAATGACAACTGTTCGTTATTACTAATGAGTTTGTGGATGCAAGGTTTCACGTACATCACATCAAACATTAAATGAACTATCTATTCACACCATCTACTGCTCATTGGATACAAATGGAGACCCCTCAACGATCCATTCTAAGGGGTTATTCGATACTCATGAAAACTAAATGAAGAACTCATACAACGACTCTACTTTATCAAAATTGGCAACACAAGGAGCTTACACTTCATCGTAATATCATTTCAAACAAGTGTCAAAGAGGTCACTCAAGAAGATTCTAAAAGATCAACTCAAAACAACTCGAAGCAAACAAGTTGCACTCACCGGATCATCCGATGTGAAGGAAGTGGCACATCGGTTGCTTTCAACAGAAGGATAATTTCTGAGTAATTCTGAAGATCAACTCACCGGATCATCTGATGATGAAGTAAGTGTACATCGGTCAAATTCAACAGAGACAATATTTCTGACCCAATTCTGAAGATCAACTCACCGGATCATCCGATGATAAATTGAAGTAACATCGGTCGATTAAAAGATCCAACGGTTATATCCAACGGTCACATCTGACACGTGACATCAGCTAATTTGGAATTCGACCGATGCTCATATAAAGGGGTACATCGGAGGATCCGATGTTCACTGAAAAAGTCTGCCCACTTTTCCGACGGCTATCTCGTGTGGGCTGGCTATAAATACCCCTCCAACCGGCCATTTCAACAAGTCTTGATCACCAGAGCCTCACTACACATTCTCAAGCATTCAAGACCAAGAGATACCACTTCCACACTTTAAAACCTCTTGTACTCCAACTATAGGTTATATCTAGCTAGAGAGAAGCTTGTGTGCGTCCATTCTTGGTGATTGGAATCTCTAGGCTAGTGAGAGAGAGTGTCTTGGTGACTTCTCTCACCTTGTAAACGTTGGAGGAAGAAGAGATCACTCCGGAGCTTACCAAGGTGTTTGTGGAAGCCCGGGGGATCACCGTTGTACAAGGCTTGAGCTCCACCTTGCCGGAGAAGGCGAACGGAGAAAGATAGTGGATTCCCTCGTCTTGGTGACTTGGGAGTGGCTATACCCTTTGGTGGGTGCCACAACGTGGACGTAGGAAGATTTTTGTGATCTTACCGAACCACGGGAAAAATCGCCGTGTCTTCGAGTCTCCGCGGGAGTTTGCATTTCTCTCCTCACCCCTTACTACTACGCTTTTACTATTCCGCACTTAACTCTCTTGCTTGCGTAGTTAGTTTGCATAGGGAATTGGGCTTAAACCATTAAAGTTTTAAATTGTCTAAAATTTGAAAAAGCCCAATTCACCCCCCCTCTTGGGCGTTTCGATCCTTACAATTGGTATCAGAGCCTAGTTGCTCATTGGATCATTCTAGCTTCACCGCTAGAGAGCGAAAATGGCCAAGAATGGGGGTTCGGTTCCTACCTTCGAGGGCAAGAATTTTGCTTATTAGAAAGCACGCATGCGCGCTTACCTTGAGGCAATTGCTCCCGAAGTGTGGGAAGCGACCCATGCGGGGTTTGGAAACCTTGACTATGTTGGTGACCAACTAAAATGGGATGCTAAGGCTAGAAATGCCATATATGAATGCATTAGTCAAGATGTCTTTGCTAGGATTGCTAGCAAGGAAAAAGCATGTGAAATTTGGGCATGTTTAATTGAAATACATGAGGGCTCATCTCGTGTTAAAGAACTCAAATATCACATGCTTAAATCAAAATATGATGAATTTAAGATGTTTCCTCATGAGAATGTTAACCAAATGTTCTCTCGCTTAAATGTGCTCATTGAGGAAATTAACGCACTTGACATTGCTTCTCTTGGCAAGGGACTTATCAATCGCAAGATCCTCATGCTTCTACCCAAGCCCAAGTACAACATTATCAATTCAATGCTCCAAAAAGAGTCACTAGACAACATTGAAGTTTCGGAGCTCATTGGAGAAATCCATGCTCATGAGATGAGCGTACTTGGAATGATGGAGGAGTCATCATCAAAAACCATTGCTCTCAAGGCTTCAACCAAAAAGACAACTTCCAAGAAGAAGAAAGTGGTTGAGCCTAGCTCAAGTGAAGAAGAGCAAGAAACAAGCGAAGATGATGATGAACTTGCTTTGATGATGAGGAAATTCTCACGCCTCAACTCCAAGATTGCAAAGAAGGGATACTCTTTTGATCCCAAAAAGAAAGCCTTCTTGCCAAGAAAAGATGAAAACAAGACGTGCTACAATTGTGGTGATCTAGGCCACATATCATATGATTGTCCAAGACCGGACAAAAGGAAGGAAAGTGGGAAGCATCACAAGCTAGAAGAAAGTGATGATGAAGAGGAGGTCAAGCCCAAGCGCTCCTTTGGAAAGAAGAAATTTGACAAAGGCAAGAAAACCAAGCTCTTTCCAAAGAAAAGAAGAGGGCCTCAAAAGGTCTTCATGTGTGAAGCAAATGAGTGGATCACGGATGAAGAGTCAAGCGACGAAGATAGTGAGGATGAAGAAAACTTGGCGGGCCTCGTCATCGTCAACAAGGATGACTCACCTCTTCATCCACCTCCTATGTGCCTAATGGCGAAAGGTAACTCAAAGGTGAACTACAAAGCCGGAGGAAAGCATTGGGTACTCGATAGTGGGTGCACTCAACATATGACCGGTAATGATGGTATGTTCACCTCCATAGAAAACCCCGGCAATCATGAACAAGTCACCTTTGGTGATAACTCAAAGGGGAAGGTAATTGGTTTGGGTAAAATTGCTATTTCTCATGATTTGTCTATCTCTAATGTGCTTTACGTTAAGTCTCTTAGTTTTAATTTAGTTTCTATTGCACAATTATGTGATCTTGGACTAACATGCACATTTGACAAGAATGGTGTTGTGGTGACTAGTGATTCAAGCAAAGAACTAATATTCAAAGGTTTTCGGCATGGACATCTCTACTTGGTGGACTTCTCCAACAAGGATGCTAGCTTGACCACTTGTCTTTTCACCAAGACAAGTTTGGGATGGCTATAGCATCGGCGCATTGCTCACATTGGGATGAGCAAGCTCAAGAAGTCATTCAAGCTTGGGATGGTGACCGGCGTGAAGGATGTCACATTCGAAAAGAACAAGCTTTGTAGCGCATGTCAAGCCGGGAAGCAAGTTGCCTCACACCATCCGATGAAGACAATGGTGTCAACCTCCAAGCCACTTGAACTACTTCACATGGACCTCTTCGGACCGTCCACATACCAAAGCCTTGGCGGTAACCTTTATTGTCTTGTCATTGTTGATGACTACTCTCGGTATGCTTGGACACTGTTTCTAGGTGACAAGGGTGAAACTCCGGAAATCTTCAAGACCTTCGCTAAACGAGCGCAAAGGGAATTTCAACTTCCTATCATCAAGGTCCGGAGTGACAACGGCACCGAGTTCAAGAACTACAACATTGGGGAGTGGTGTGATCGTGAAGGCGTGAAGCACGAGTTTTCGGCCACATACACCCCTCAACAAAATGGTGTCGTTGAAAGGAAGAACAAGACTCTCATCACCCTTGCAAGAGCAATGCTTGATGACTATGGCACGTCGGAAAAGTTTTGGGCCGAAGCAATCAACACGGCGTGCCATGCCGCAAATAGGGTCTACCTTCATCGACTACTTCAAAAGACCCCATATGAGCTCCTCATTGGGAGAAAGCCCAACATCTCCTACTTCCGAGTCTTCGGGTGCAAGTGCTACATCTACCGCAAGAAAAGGCTCGGTAAGTTTGAAAGAAGGTGTGATGTTGGCATCTTTCTAGGTTATGCGTCAAACTCAAAAGCATATCGAGTATTCAACCAAACCTCCGGGTTAGTTGAAGAAAGTTGTGATGTTGAGTTTGATGAGACTAATGGCTCCCAAGAGGAGAGTTTTGGTCATAATGATATAGATGATGAGCCTCTACGAGAAGCTATGAAGAACATGACCATAGGAGACATCAAGCCCGAAGTTGGGGAGAGCCATGATCAATGGGGAGCCTCAAGTTCCAACATCAACATCTCCATGGCGCCTCAAATTGATGAAGAAGAAGAGAAAAATGATCCATTGCCAATGCAAGATTCACATGCCACACAACACCAAGAAGAAGAAGAAGTCCAAGGTCAAGTCCAACCACAAGACGAGCAAGATGCCTCACCACCACCAAGTGCCTCACAACCTCTTATGAGGCATGGGCGCATCTCCAAGGCACATCTGATGGATCAAATCATCGGAAGTCCGTCACGGGGAGTAAGTACTCGTTCTCGCCATGTTGCTTCATTTTGTGAGCACTACTCTTTTGTTTCGTGTGTAGAACCCACAAATATTGAGGAAGCACTCCAAGATCTCAATTGGGTGATGGCTATGCAAGAAGAACTCAACAACTTCACCCGAAATGAAGTTTGGGTATTGGAGGAGCGACCCAAGAACAAGAACGTTATCGGAACAAAGTGGGTGTACCGCAACAAGCAAGACGAGAATGGCGTGGTGGTCCGCAACAAGGCAAGGCTTGTGGCCAAGGGTTTTTCACAAGTAGAAGGACTAGATTTTGGAGAGACCTTTGTCCCGGTCGCACGGTTAGAAGCTATTCGCATACTCCTTGCTTTTGCTTCACATCACAATATTATGCTTTATCAAATGGATGTGAAAAGTGCCTTCCTCAATGGTTATATTAACGAGCTTGTTTTCGTTGAGCAACCTTCCGGGTTTGAAGATCCGAGGAATCCTAACCATGTTTATAGGTTACACAAGGCGCTCTACGGGCTCAAGCAAGCACCTAGGGCATGGTATGAACGTCTTAGGGATTTCCTAGTCATGCAAGGATTCAAGATCGGGAGGGTGGACACCACACTTTTCACCAAGGACATCAACGGGGATTTATTTCTTTGTCAAATTTACGTTGGTGACATTATTTTTGGCTCAACTAACAAATCTCTTAGTCTTGAGTTTGGCACCATGATGTCTAGGGAGTTCGAGATGTCAATGATTGGAGAACTCAATTTCTTCCTAGGATTTCAAATCAAGCAACTTCAAGAGGGGACTTTCATCTACCAAGAAAAGTACACCAAAGACCTCTTGAAGAAGTTTGAAATGGAAGATTGCAGCTCAAGAAGTACTCCAATGGCAACAAATTGTCATCTCGACGCGGACATGGACGGTAAACCTATTGATCAATCTCATTACCGTTCCATGATTGGTTCATTATTATATCTTACCGCATCTAGGCCCGATATCATGTTTAGTGTGTGCTTGTGTGCTCGCTTTCAAGCGGCACCTAAAGAATCACATCGTAAGGCGGTCTTTAGGATACTTAGGTATCTCAAGCATACCCCAAGTGTAGGTTTGTGGTACCCCAAGAACGCTAGTTTTTATCTCTTGGGTTACTCGGATTCGGACTTTGCCGGATGCCGTGTGGATCGCAAGAGTACCTCCGGTGGGTGCCACTTACTTGGGCGTTCCCTAGTATCTTGGTCAAGCAAAAAGCAAAACTCCGTGGCTTTGTCCACCGCGGAGGCAGAATATATAGCGGCCGGTGCATGTTGTGCCCAAATTCTATATATGAAGCAAACCCTTTTGGACTTTGGAATTAAGTTTGATTGCGTGCCTCTCCTTTGTGACAATGAAAGTGCGGTTAAGATAGCTAGAAACCCCGTTCAACACTCCCGCACTAAGCACATTGATATTCGCCATCACTTCTTGCGGGACCATGAGGCTAAAGGAGACATCTCTTTGCAAGGTGTTAGGTCCGAAGAACAATTGGCGGATATCTTCACTAAACCACTTGATGAGAAAACTTTTTCTAGACTTAGAAGTGAATTGAATGTGCTAGATGCATCTAACGTCATGTAAGTTGCCATGTTCATGTAAGGTTGCATATCAAATAGGTCTTGTCTAACTCCCAAAGGATAGGGGCAAGCTAGAAATAGCTTTTCCTGAGGAAGCCTTTGGCAGGTTTAAACTTGGCAAGATAGATTTACATTACACCTTGCATGATTCCTGCCATATAGACTTGCACTCATTCAATATCTTGCATTATTTTATTTGGCATTGCATACGGTAGATTGTCACAAAGGGGAACCCACATCATGAGAAGGAGACCTGTTCAAAATGCAATATCTCAACTCATATAATGTGGATAGAGCAAAATTCCAAAGGTACATGCTTTAAGGAGATAGAAGTTTTCTATACTCTAGCTCACAAAGCATGAGCCTTACATTTTCATGGTTTCACTCCTAACCTTGTGTGTTCTCTTTGCTTAAGGGCTTAGCCAATATGTGGCACTATATTTAAAGCCTTATATTAGAGGTTAGGAGTTGCCCAAAAAGTCCGAGGACCCATCCTTATCTTTGTGTGTTTAAGTCCAAGGACACATATGGGCAGTCTTAGGTTTTCTGTAGTCATCGGATTATCCGATGCCAGGGCCAGCAGATCTTCGGATCAATTGGTGCTTCAGTTCAAGTCAGATGTCACAAATCAACCGATGAGTTCATTTCAGAAGACATCGGAGCATCCGGTGTTCAGTTTTCCTGGTGCCCTGCAGAAATCGACCGATGACCGCCACCTCAACGTCGGTCCATCCGGTGTTCAAAGAGAGTTTTTGGAACAACTCTCTGTTGAACTCGACCGATGCATCCTCCGATGATCATCGGTCCATCCGGTGTGTTATGCGCGGCTAGGGTTTGCCCGAACAGTTTAAAAAGGGGGGGTCGGCCGCCGCTCGTTTTCTTTCCCTCTTTCCCCGACCTCCGCCGCCGCCTCACATCCTCGCCACCGCCCCAGCCGCCGCCTCCAGGCGCCGCCGCCGCCACCAAGCGCCGCCGCCACCTTCAGGCGCCGCCGCCGTCACCACCTCTCCCCGTGCGCCGCCTTCCAGCCGCCGCGCCGCCTCCCAGCCGCCGCGCCGCCTCCCAGCCGTCGCGCCGCCTCCCAGCCGCCGCGCCGACTCTTAGCAGCCGCCGCCGCCATCTCACCCACGCACGCCACCTCCAGTCGCCGCCACCGCCTCTCTCGCGAGCGCCGCCACCGTTCCACCGCGCCGCCACAGTTCCCTCCTCCACCGCGTCTCCCTCGCCGAGCTTCGCCGTTCGTTGCTGAAATGGGTCGCGATCGCAGAGGAAAAGGGAAGGCTATTGAGGAGCCCGCCGCGAAGAAGCAAAAGATGTCCAAGGACGCGCGTCGTGCGGAGTTGGCCGCTCGCGCCGCCGAGGAGCGTGAGCGCGGCCATCGCGGTTCCTTACGGATCCGCGAGTCCCGGCAGAGCCAGGAGCAGCCTCCGATCCAGCCGGTGCCTCCCGAGGGCTCCGACGAGGAGGAGACCGAGGTGCCGCCTCTCATCCGCCGGCGCACCCCGAGGACTCGGGGAGGTGGACAGACTCCTACGGCGAGTCGGCGCCCCTCTGCAGCTGACCGCGCCGAGGACAGAGAGGCCGAAAGGGCCATCCACCTGATGGACACAGCAGTCCGTGTTGCCGAAGAGGTCAGACTCACTGACTACAGAAAGATGAAGGCGAGACAACTAAAGAAGCTCAGATGGTCAGCATTGATCGAGGAGTGGTTCCCACGGCCCAGGGACGCTCGAGTGGACTCCCGCTTCTGGACCCTGACACAGGCGTCCCTGTACGAGACTTACAGGCGTCGGGGTCACAAGCTATTCCAGCATAACAGCATTGACTGGGATCAGCTTGCAGTGGCAGCAGGACACGGGATCAGGCCCCTTTTTGAGAGATACAGAGGACTGGTGGACTTGCTCTCACACCCGAGGAGTGCTTACGTCGAGGAGTGGGTCAGGGTGTTCTACGCGACACTCTACGTCTCTGAGGGTCGTCGCTCGATTCACTTCATGTTCATGGGGCGAATCCACGACGTATCCCGAGACCTGATGGGCAGACTGCTTGGTGTGGAGCTCTCCACTACGTGCCTGCACCAGATAGTCTACGGAGATGCAGATCCGCCGAGGAGGCCACTGACTGGAGGAGTGGCACCGCCCCTCGAGGAGATCAGAGGTCTGTTCACACAGCCGTTCACACCTGACCAGCCGAGGGTGCCAGCGCTTCTCACCCCAGCAGCTCGGACAGTTCACCACGTCCTCAGGCGTACCCTGCTACCGAGGTCCGGCTACTTGGAGGGTTTCACGAGCCTTCAGCAGACCATCCTGTTCTATGTGATGAACGGGATGGAGTTCGACATAGTAGACACTCTGATCTGCGAGATGGAGGACATGATCACCGACGGAGTTGGGATGCTATGACAGCTGGTCTTTGATCACTGGATCTGTCACCTTCTTCACCAGCTGGTTCCAGAGGACACTCCAGGAGTCTCTCAGCTGACGGAGATGCACGTGACCCGGTTCAGCCACTACCGAGTCCCCACTCCGGGAGACCGCCGCCTTGGACGCCCCGTCGAGTGTGAGGTTCGAGCCAGACTGTCAGAGGAGGACTGGGCAGAGCTGACTCAGGAGGACGCAGAGCTGGCACAGGCAGAGGCTCAGGGAGGAGACCTACAACACGTATGGTCGGATAGCGACACTAGTGACAGTGTCGAGGAGTACTTCCCTCCTGCTCCTCCCTCACCGAGGCAGCACGACGCAGAGGCAGGAGGCTCAGCTGCTCCACCACCTACACCTCCTCCAGTGTCAGAGGCTCAGGTGACTCAGCCGTCAGAGCTCACCACCTTACTTCAGCGGATGGCTCAGCAGCAGGAGCTGCAAGCAGCTCGACAGGAGCAGCTTCAGAGGCAGCAGCAGGAGATGCAGCTGGAGATCGCCCATCAGAGACGAGAGGACACCGACAGGTTCACCAACCTTGTCGATCAGATGACGCGACACACTCTGGACCAGCAGCAGGAGACTCAGCAGATGCTGTTGGGCATCCTGGGGTTGGTCACCAACCTCTACCAGCAGACTGGAGTGGCTCTTCCACCTCAGCACTTGGGACTCAGTCAGGCTCCAGGTGCACCCCCACTGGCACCAGCTCCAGTACTGCCACCGACGTCGCTCCAGTCCTCACCTCTTCCGGCAGTACCTCCACCGGCGCCAGCAGTCTCAGCGGATCCCCCAGCAGCTCCAGCTCCAGCTCCAGCCCCCACAGCAGCTCCAGCTCCTCCCGCTCCAGCTCCAGCACCAGCGACCTCCACCTCCAGCAGCTCCGGCGACAGCACCGTCGACGCCGACCGCTTCACCATCGCCAGGAGCGCGCCTGAGTCGTAGTCACTCGACTTTCCTTTTTGGTGCCTTGATGCCAAAGGGGGAGAAGAGTTAGAGTCAGGGGGAGGTTAGCTTAGCTCTAGGGGGAGTACTTGGTTCTAGGGGGAGTGTCTATCCCTTTTGCTACCTCATTGGAGATTATTATTATTTGCTATTATTGTACTCCGGGTGCTACTCTGTGCTCTTACGCTTTATTAATTATTATTTGAGCCTTCGAGTCACTTGTGCTGCAACTTGTACTTGTTATGTTTCCTTTTTGAGTGTTTCCTTTTTGAGCATTGCGTTTTTAATTTCATACTCTACTCGTTGTGTTGTCATCAATCACCAAAAAGGGGGAGATTGAAAGCATCTAGGCCCCCGTGAGATATGGTTTCGGTGATTAATGACAACTGTTTGTTATTACTAATGAGTTTGTGGATGCAAGGTTTCACGTACATCACATCAAACATTAAATGAACTATCTATTCACACCATCTACTGCTCATTGGATACAAATGGAGACCCCTCAACGATCCATTCTAAGGGGTTATTCGATACTCATGAAAACTAAATGAAGAACTCATACAACGACTCTACTTTATCAAAATTGGCAACACAAGGAGCTTACACTTCATCGTAATATCATTTCAAACAAGTGTCAAAGAGGTCACTCAAGAAGATTCTAAAAGATCAACTCAAAACAACTCGAAGCAAACAAGTTGCACTCACCGGATCATCCGATGTGAAGGAAGTGGCACATCGGTTGCTTTCAACAGAAGGATAATTTCTGAGTAATTCTGAAGATCAACTCACCGGATCATCCGATGATGAAGTAAGTGTACATCGGTCAAATTCAACAGAGACAATATTTCTGACCCAATTCTGAAGATCAACTCACCGGATCATCCGATGATAAATTGAAGTAACATCGGTCGATTAAAGGATCCAACGGTTATATCCAACGGTCACATCTGACACGTGACATCAGCTAATTTGGAATTCGACCGATGCTCATATAAAGGGGTACATCGGAGGATCCGATGTTCACTGAAAAAGTCTGCCCACTTTTCCAACGGCTATCTCGTGTGGGCTGGCTATAAATACCCCTTCAACCGGCCATTTCGACAAGTCTTGATCACCAGAGCCTCACTACACATTCTCAAGCATTCAAGACCAAGAGCTACCACTTCCACACTTTAAAACCTCTTGTACTCCAACTATAGGTTATATCTAGCTAGAGAGAAGCTTGTGTGCGTCCATTCTTGGTGATTGGAATCTCTAGGCTAGTGAGAGAGAGTGTCTTGGTGACTTCTCTCACCTTGTAAACGTTGGAGGAAGAAGAGATCACTCCGGAGCTTACCAAGGTGTTTGTGGAAGCCCGGGGGATCACCGTTGTACAAGGCTTGAGCTCCACCTTGCCGGAGAAGGCGAACGGAGAAAGATAGTGGATTCCCTCGTCTTGGTGACTTGGGAGTGGCTATACCCTTTGGTGGGTGCCACAACGTGGACGTAGGAAGATTTTTGTGATCTTACCGAACCACGGGAAAAATCGCCGTGTCTTCGAGTCTCCGCGGGAGTTTGGATTTCTCTCCTCACCCCTTACTATTACGCTTTTACTATTCCGCACTTAACTCTCTTGCTTGCGTAGTTAGTTTGCATAGGGAATTGGGCTTCAACCATTAAAGTTTTAAATTGCTCTAAAATTTGAAAAAGCCCAATTCACCCCCCCTCTTGGGCGTTTCGATCCTTACAGCCGCCCAATCACGTCAGAAAAGCTACGCACACAAGAGGAGGCGTGAACTCAGTTTCTAAGCTGGAGATCATGTGTACCTTAAAGTATCTCCTATCTGTGGCACGCGCAGATTCCAAGTACGTGGAAAGTTGGCACCATGGTACATTGGCCCTTTCTCAGTCCTAAAAAGGGTAGGATCAGTAGCGTATGAGATTCAGCTACCCGAAGAAATGTCAGGCATGCACAACGTCTTCCACGTGTCACAGCTAAGAAAATGCCTACGGGTTCCCGAGGAACAGGTGGCACAAGAAACCCTAGACCTGCAAGATGATCTGCGCTACCAGGAGGTGCCAGTAAAGATCCTGGAAACAGTCACCCGAAGGACACGGAGAAACACCATCACACTTTGTCGGGTCTAGTGGAGCAGACACTCGGAGGCCGAAGCTACTTGGAAAAGAGAAGATGCATTGCGGACAGAGTTCCCCCATCTCTTTGCAGACCACTCGAATCTCGAGGACGAGATTTACCCTAAGTGGGGTAGGTTTGTAACGCTCCATTTTCGTAAAGCTAATAAATCAGGGTTATAGAACTAACCACCAGACAAATTACGCACACTACTAGCCGATTTCAGATATGCCTTTCATCGAAACTGGTGCAGCCACCCTCCTACTTTTGCCTAAGGCAAACCCTTTTCCTCTTCCTCCCCCATCCTCATCCATTCTACGAGAAGCTTCTAGAACCACACATCACCCACCTCTCCTCCCCCATCCATATCCATTTCACGAGGAGCTCCCGGAGTCACCCCTCCCATATCCCTTCTTCCTCTATCCTTATCCATTTCACGAGAAGCTTCTAGAATCACCCCCCCCCCACACACACACACCCCTTCCTCCTCCATCCTTATCTATTTCATGAGAAGCTTCCAGAATCACCCTCCACATACCCATTCCTCTTTCATCCTTATCCATTCCACGAGAAGCTTCCGGAACCACCCCTCACATATCTCTCCCCCCCTATCCTTATCCACTCCACGAGAAGCTCCCGAAACCACCCCTCACATATATCTCTCCCCATCCTTATCCACTCCACGAGAAGCTCCTGGAACCTGCATTAATTACACCTCACCTACCTCTCCTTCCTCCATCCCTATCCCTTCCCCCCTTCATCTATAAAAGGGGCTCGGGAGCTCACTTTCTCCCCCACCCCATTGAGCACCGGCACTCGCGCCTTCCCCCAACATCGATCACCGACGAGGAACCCTCCCCGCCGAGCCCCGCCAAGCCACGGCCAAGGTGAGCACCCCAACCTCCACTCTTCTCCCCGAGTCATCCCCCCTTCTCCCTCTCCTCGGGTTTGGCCGCGACCACCCCGTGGCATGGCCGCCCTTCCATGAAGTTTCTCTACTTCCTACCCAAAATCGGCAGCTTAATTGAGTGATTCGTAGCCTCGGCGTTCAATTTCTTACTCTCTGGTCAGCCTTCCCCCTTTTACTCTCGCTGATTTGAACCCAACCCTAAGCAACCCCTTATTGGCCTTAGACCAGATCTCACCCACACACAAAGATCACCTAATCCGATTCTTCTTGTAAAAATCATCTAATGTCATAATATAGTTAGTGCAACCAAGTCTGAATGATGTATATTTGCTTTGTTTGTATGTTTGCTTGTGCGCGGTGTAGAACCGGTGCCGGAAGAGAACACAGGGGAGCCAAGTGACCAAGAGCACGACGCTGCAGACGGTAGCGAAGGCAAGTTCCATCACCCCCTTTTTGATCATATTGCTCCCATGTGAGGTTCATCCATTGTGGCCGGTAGATTAGGCCTCTACATTGTTGAGCATGAGTTATTCGAGTGATAGAGTGTAAACATACTAGTTTCTCCTTTTTGCAGCATATTGATATGATGAGATTATGCATGATGATGTTGCCCTGTTTATGTCGCACGGTTGGGGAGAGCATGAGTTGAGACCGGGGCAGAAGGGTTAGTGTTGGTGTAAGCGCTATCGTGGTGATAGACTTAAAGTGAGTACTATCAAGATGATAGGCTCGTGGTTTGAGTATGGAGGGTGCCCTAGTGAGCCTTAAGGACCAAGTTGTTTTGACATCTCACCTAACTTTCTTTAGTACGACCACATGACCCTTTATGGGCGGGGCTTAGCCTAACCCCGGTGGCTAGCCCGACAGTCGTCCACGGTGGAGAGAGAGAGATGCATTTATGAAAATTGAGATGATATTGAGATAAGTTATGACACTGGGTTGGGGATGACTGGTCTGGGTGACGTTTCGACTGGGTGTCGGTTATGACGGGTTGTCTTTGATGGTACGTGCGTGTGGGTACAGCGTACAATCTCTGCAGAGTGTAGAACCCGTTCGGACGGCCGTGTCCTCGGTATAGGACAGGTTATGGTGTGGTCCTAACAACTAGGAAGCCACCTGTTGTGAGAATGAGGTGAGGAATGTCTGGATGGGTTATTTGGTTGCATTTAGTTGCATCAGGTTACATTACTCTTATTGTTGTGCATTGCATCTATGTTTGTTTCATTCCCCTCCCGAGGGGCGAGGTGGAGCTTGCTGAGTACTTTTGTAATCCGGGCCCACCCGAGGAGTTATTGACGACGGTTACCTAGCACTGTCGTCAACAAGTTCCTTACAGACGACGGTCACCTAGCACCGTCATCAATAACGACACATATAACCCGTACGCGAGCCGGGAGGCGGCGAGTGCCGCCTCCCGACTCGCGCCTCTGTCCATCGCCACCGGTCGTCCCCGTCGCCGCCGCCGCCCGTCCCCAGCCTGAGGTAAGTCCCCCTCCCCCTCTGAAGCGTCCCGACCCATAAGATCAGAACTAAACATGTAATGTTATGCCAGAAACAGAGTTATGTACATAATATTACAACACAAGTGGAACCACAACCATACAGAGCTTTATTACAACGGCATACACTTTAGTACAACAATAATAAGGACTAACATAAGGATGATTAACGACATAAAAACATGGACGACTAGCTCCTCCTCGTACATGGTTCCACGATAACACCTTGAGTGTGGATGCGACCCTACTCGAAGTCCTCCGGGTTCAAGTCAGGATCCTCTGAAGATATCAACAACAGTTGAGTTCTAACCGTAGTTATTGACGACGGCTAAAGACGACGGCCCCGTCGTCAATAAATTTGGCCGTCGTCAATGGTCGTTTTTCCTGTAATGTACACTAGTTCTAACGTCATTCTTCTCGTTTAAGAGACTTGAATTCGATTGGACATTGTCCTTCTTGTTTTGATCTCAATATGCTCCGATCTTCACATCATCCCATCTCAAATTCTCACGAGAGAACAGTAATTAAGAGGTCAATATATGGAGAATGGCATGACCATACTTGATTGGTTAGAAGTGGCGGTGCGCAGAAAGCACATGTGGGTCAATTTAGTTTAGAATTTCAAGGCGCATTGGAAGAAGTACGGCTTGCAGGATTGTTGCTTAGTTTTTATCAGAAAGAGACGTACAATACTTGCACTACATACATATATGCACATGCAATCAAAATCTCTTGGCCTCGTCCCGTGACATACATATATGTGTTGTTGGTTGGATGGTCCACGTAGAGCTTATCTGGTTCATGGCATGTTTGTCCCAAACGATCGTTTGGGACAATAACCCTATTTTCCTGACCCTATTTTCCTGAGCTTCTGACGTGGCCAATGAAAATACGGTACACTTTCGTTAGCTTCTGACGTGGTCGACGATAATAACCCTATTTTCGTGAGCTGATGACGTGACCCACGACAATACCGCCCAGAGCTTTCCCTGGGCTTCGCCTCGCCCGACGACATTGCATGCCTTGTTTTGTATGCCCTATCGGAATATGGATCATTTTCGTGTGCTCTGTCAGAAGCCGACGACAATACACAACCCACGAAAGCTTAGGCAGTATTTTCGTGTGTTTCGTGCCTGACACACGAAATTAAGTCATATATTTTCGTGTGCTTTCTGTAACCCACGAAATTAAGTTAATTATTTTCGTGAGCTTGAACTCTGGCCCACGAAAATAGGCCTATCCCTGGCTGGAACCGACGAAACCCTCGTATATTTTCGTGTGCTATTTCTCACAGCCCACGAAATTACATTTAATTTCGTGTGCTATGTTCTTAGCCCATGAAATTATATTGAATTTAGTGTGTTTTGCTTTTAGCCGACGAAAGTACATGTTATTGTCGTGAGCAACAACCTAGCTCACGAAAATATATCTAATTTCGTGAGGGCCCACGAAAATATACCTAGCCAACGAAAATTTTCCATTTTCTAGTCGAGAAGGGATCAAGATGGAACAGAAGCTAGCTGTAGGTGTCTAACACTAGCTAGGTGGTGCCAAAAAAATATAAAACTCATCTATACTGTTACATCAATCGGCCAATTTAGGCATCATCTCTTTTATTTCACTCAAATGGGAACGGAGGCTCAAGTGTACCCATCCTTTCCTCAACTATAAATACTGTACCCTCCCCTTCACCACTCACCATCCAAATAAACAGTAGTATTGAAGTTCTAGACAGATATACTAATCTCTAGAACTGCCTCAGTATACTAAACAGCCACATGTATAGTTCTACATAGACACAAATCGATCGAAGAAAGAGGGACAGTGATTGATGACCAGCCCTCTGATTTTATCTTCTTCCTTTTGTTGTTGTTCTACATATGATGCTCGATTTGTGGGAAGGAAGAGAGGGGAGGTGGGGGATGACAGAAGAGAGTGAGCACACATGGTGCTTTTCTTGCATGCTGAATAAGAGAGTCATATGCTTGAAGCTATGTGTGCTCACTTCTCTCTCTGTCAGCCATTACAGCTCTCTCTCTCTCTCCCCCTCTCTCTCTGTATTCTCTTTCTTAATCAACGCCCCATGATGTTTTCTTCAGCGTGTTTCTTTCTTGAGACCCGTGCACACCCGTTTTCCATGCTAGTTTATTTGAAACTTAATTAGCAGGGATATTATTTCATGTTAGCACACATTCGTAATTCGTTCATATATGAAACTATTAATCAACAATAAGATGTAAGCTGTTCATGAGTCTTCTGTCTTGTGGCGCTTTTTCAGTCTGCAAGGGAGACAAGACGAGGAGAGGTGACTTTTGAAGGTTTGACATAAGAGAGTGAGTACACACCGTGGTCTCTCTTAGCTTGAACACAACGCTAGGAGCTGTGCGTGCTCACTATCTGTCAGCTACTAATGAGGCTCGTCTCTTGGTACTGTTAGTCGATCGGATTAGTTTTCGTTTTGGCCGAATCTCGTGCTTTGGCATACGTATTTAAACGTCGACTTGTATTTTCTATTAAAAAGATTAATTCATTTTAAGAGGTATTCTGATTCAGTTTCTCTTCAGATTTGTTTTGCAAGGCAACAGCTAACTAATAAGAAAAGCAAGGTTCTTCACGGGATTTTCATATAGGGGCCCTGTTTTTAGCTATATATTGTTGCTTATCTCTAAATATGAAATTCCCCATGTAATTCCCAAAATCGTCGTATTGGTGTTAGAGATTCTCGTTCTCAACGATTTCCTCATTTCTGTATGTCTATGCTCCGTAGCATCAGCTGGTGTTCGTTGATGGATGTAGTTGCCTGTTATTTCATGTATGAATAATCATGATAAGGCCCACATACATGCAAACATCTTTCCGTTGCCCCGACTTGTGGCTGCGATTTCCAGTTCTTGTAACTAACAACTCTACCCAAGAGATCAGTACTCTACCTACCTGCTAGATGATGAATAAAATGGCTCCCACAAAGGAAAACAAAAAATGAAGTTAACAAAATTACTAGTGAGGAATTATGTCTACGCTTTCCCATACTAGTGCAATTTCCCTCAATTTGCTAATAATGTTTGCATCACTGATTTAAGCTGAAATTACTCTCATTGGAATGTGAATATGCTCTTATGAACATCGCCCCATGGCAACAATCGCAAGGAAAAACCACCATCCATATATATGTGAACAACAACTACAATTTCAAGGGGCTGCAAAATCCCTTGTCAAAACTTCGTTTTTTCCACGTTGTCACTGTTTTCGTTTTTTATTCCCTTTTATGGTGACTAACAACATTTAATTAATTCATTAATTGATAACAATTTTTATAGGGTGACTGGCATCATTGCCCCAGTTTTGGTCACTAATTGCATGTTTCCCCAGTTTTGATCACTAATTGCATGTTTGACTTTGCTTTTCCAACTTGGCATGTTTGTCCCAAACTTTTAAAACTGTCAGTGTTGTGACGTACTCCCTCCAATTTTTTTATACATCAACAAAAGAAAAAAGAAAAATAGAGACGATGCGAGCCAGTTCCTCGAAGAAAAAAACAAAAGAACCGCCGGGATCTTGATTCCTCTGGAGTTTGTGTGCATTGATAGACTACAGGCCCAAATGCTCTCCTCCTAACTTGGGCTCAGGGTTACGCGGGGTGGATGAATCACAAGAGCCTGATGATGGGCTCCTCGTCCTCTTCCATATTGTTGTTGTCGTCGTCGTTGTTGTTGTTGTTGTTGTTGTTATTATTATTATTATTATTATTATTATTATTATTATTATTATTATTATTATTATTATTATTATTATCATCGGTATATTGGTTGCGTGTAGGGATGGCAACGGGTGCCCATTACCCGTTTACCCGCGGATATCCGACACGATGGGTACGGGTTCGGGTATAAGTTCAGATCCACGGGTACGCGTTCAGGTAACGGGTTGAATTCAATGGATATTTCTTATCGGGTAAAAAAATCCATAACCATATCCATATACCCGAACCAGTTCTGACATGTGGGTCCAATACAACATTATATAATAGTTCTAGTGTTTTCTCTCCTTTCCAACTCCCTGCTCCTACGCAGCGCCGCACCCCCCGGCCCCCCAAGTCCCCGAGTCCTCCTCCTCCCGAGTCACCAGCACCTCGGTCTGTCGCCGCCCCACAAACTGCGCCGCCGCCCCCGAGAACCCCTGACGGCCGACGCTCCCCGCGGATCCCACTACCGCCTCCGGCCTCCCTGCGTCGCGGCCTCCGGTGTCCCTGCTGCACCGCCGCCTTCCCACTCAGATTCCGACGCCACCTCGCCTCCCTATTGTGACACCGCCTCCGGCCTGTCTGCTGCGCCGCCGCCGCCTCCGGCCTCACTGGTCCCTGAGTCGCCGCCTCCCTGGTCCCTACGCTGTCGCTCCCCACTAAGATCCGGACGCCACCTCGCCTCCCTGCTGCGTCGTCGCCTCCGGCCTCTCTGCTGCGCCGTCGGCGCCTCCGGCCTCACTGGTCCCTGCGTCGCCGCCTTCTTGGTCCCTGCACTGCCCACCTCCATCTCGGTTGAATTCAGTGTGTTCGACAAATTGTATAATTGTTCTTGTATTTGTAGTGTTTTGCAGAGTACTAATCATTTAATTTTGATTTACAGTTGTGATGTCAAATCCTGACAGTAGTGCGCACCAAGGCTCGGCAACTGGTCCAACCGTACCTGTTGAAGACAGTGCTGATGCTAATTCAGTTTCACCGGAGGAAACAGAAGTGAATGTTGCCCCTGGTTTAAAACGGAAGCTTAGATCAGATGTGTGGAGTGACTTCGAGCTTGTGGATGATGATGGAGTATGGAAAGCTAAATGCAACCATTGCAAGAAGAAGCTTTCAGCAACACCAAAAAAGGTACATCACACATAAAATCTCATTCTAAGATCTGTATCTATAAGAAACAGAAATAAGGTGAAAAAATACAAACTAACCTAAGGTTTGCAACAACACCGAAAGGGCAAGTGGCAGTAGAGAATTATGTATTCAATCAAGATGTGGCTAGAAGAGCTCTTGTTCACATGATTATACTACATAAATATCCATTATCTATTGTTGATCACTATGGTTTTTGTAAGTTTGTTAGTCCATTGCAACCTTTATTTAAGATGGGCACTAGAAATACAATAAGAAGAGACATTCTTAATTTCTATGATGAGGAGAAAAAGAAAGCTAGAATATTCTTGCAGAAAAGCAATTGTCGTGTTGCTATCACTACTGATCTTTGGACAGTTGACAATTAAAAAAGGGGTTAGTATTGCTTTCATCATGCTTAGTATTGCCATACATTATAAAAAGGTGTTTCAACGTTTGAGTGACCTTGATAGAAAGTTTGTTTGTCCATCTGAAAATGATTGGATATTTGCTTCCATTGTGTGTGAGTAGTGGAACTGTTCTATGAGTTGACTGGGTTATTTTCTAGGACAAAATATGTGACGACTAATCTTTTCTTCCCAAAAGTTTGTGAGATAAAACTTAAAATCAACGCTTGGGGTCATGATGAGAATGAAACTATTAGAAAAATGTCTGCTGCCATGATAGAAAAATATGACAAGTATTGGTCTGATATCCATGGTTTGATGGTTGTTGCTGTTATTCTTGACCCACGGCTTAAGATGACAATTTTGCATGCTTGCTATATTGTCTTGTTTGGTGAAGGATCAGCTGAAAAATATGTTACAGAGGCTCATGAACTACTAACTGAATTGATGAAACACTATCAAGTGAAAGAACCGGAGTTTATGAGTACATCTTGTAGTGCTGCTGGCTCTTCGGTTAGTGCAACTGTTGTATTGTCAATTTTTAAATCTCTTGCTGCAAATAAGAAGACTACAACCTTTGTTAGAAGTAAGAATGAACTAGATCGGTATTTAGAAGAAGAAACTTTACCTCATAGTGATAATGATTGCTTTGACATCCTTAGTTGGTGCAAGTTGGAGGGAGCCCGTTACCCAACTTTGAGACTAGTTGCTCGTGATATTTTGGCTATTCCAATCACCACTGTTGCTTCCGAGTCGGCTTTTAGCACAAGTGGAAGGTTGTTGAGTGAGCATTGTAGCCGTCTTGCCCCTAAAATGTTGGAAGCTTTGATGTGTTCTCAAAGCTGGCTTCGGCAAACTCTCAAAGGTAAAAAATCTGCAGCTTAAACATAGATTCAGAATTTGTACATGCTTCAATTTTAATCTTAAAATCTTTTGTAGGTGTCTCCGATGGAAGAATGAATAGCTTTTGGTCTTGTCTTGAGGACAATGAAGAAGACATGAAGGAGTAATCATGCATAAATGGCAATGCATTGATTCTGACTAAATGTTTTAGTTTGGAGTCCATATTTTAAAACTGAATGTATTTCTAATGCTTTGTATTTTATTTAAACTGCAATTGTGTTATGTATTGAACATATTCTCTTATGTGTGTATGTTTGTGTTATGTGTTGATCATATTTTGTTATGTGTTAAAGTGTTCCATAAATCTATATGCAATGTACTTTTTTATTAAAAAATTTTAGGTAACGAATATACCCGTGGATAAAAAATATCCGCGAGTAACGGATACGGATAATCTTTTTACCCGCTGCAAATAACGGGTACGGATTTTATCCAGCGGATACGGGTAACATAGAGTAATATCTGCGGACTTTTTAGCGGTTGCCATCCCTAGTGGCGTGCAGCGTAGGTGATACATCCAGGACTGGCGTATGGGGAAGCTGAAAAAGATGGCAAGTCTCTCTCCCACTCTGAAAAAATGTAGTAGCACCCACAGTACTCGGATCTCGTCTTCAGTGGCCGTGTTTGCCGATCGATCCTCTGTTCACCTTCATCCTCGTCTGGATCCGGGATCTTCCTCAGGTCCATCAATCGAAGCTAACAGAAGGGTAACGTTACCACGGTCCTCGGAAATCCCATCGTCCATGTCAACGCTGTCTGGGTTCTATTTTCCTTTCTTTTGAGCTGAGGTTATCTGGAGACTCAATTCAGACCTCCCGTCCGCCGCCATCCTCCGGCGCTTCAGCAAACCATCACCAAATCCTCCTTCCAAGAATCGAAGCCCCGTGGACCTGCAGCAGAATGCGTGCATTCTAGGGTAGGGATCTGCCGCCTGCGCTCGCGTTATCCTCGCGCTGTTGCGTTTCAGCGTCAAGCCTGCCATATATCAGCCTCCATTCTTTCTCCCTGTCGCCGTCCCTCTCCGTGGATAGCCTCCGCTTGTCATCCCGGCCGCCCGGAAAACGACTGGCCCATGGAAAGGGAGGAGACGAAACCGACGGCGGAAAACGAAACCACCGGTCGATCGGTCGATCCATTGCTTGCTTGCCGGTCTGATCGCCTTATTCCTCGCGCCGGTCTTCGCCTTTTCCTGCTCCCAGGTTCAGAAAAAAAGGCCCTTTTTTGTGGGCGGTTTTATCTGGTGCGTTTCAGATCGCACATAGCGGTCGTAGGGTCACCCCAGCATTGGCTTAATGGTCAGTTCCAAAAACAAAAGAAAACATTAGCTTAATGGAAGGATTGTGTGGTGCTCACAGATTATCAACCGGGCTTTCAAACCTTAAAACAGATCAAGCCAACAGTTCCTGCAGAGACTGCATCACTGGATGCATCGCCGACTTGTACATCGGACTAGCTGAGGATCGGCGATTATACACCGTACTAATTGTCCTGTCAACTTGGTTCGCTAGTCCTGATTAGATTAAATCGATCTTATTGCTGCTTCTGAATGCTAGTTAAGACCCTCTCTTTTTCAAATTATCGTTATCGCAAAAACCCTAGTTCTAAAATAAGTTAGAATCATTATTTTAACGATAGTAATTTAAAAACAGGAAGAGTAAGTTAGATGGAGATAGGTGACATCATCAAACGTCCTCGGTCCTCGCAAGCTCCGATCCAAGACCGGGATAACAGGATGCAGAAACTTCCAGGGCAAAGGAGCCCAGTTCTATGCCGATTTGAGCTTCTGTTTGCGTCGCCTTGTTCCTGCTAGAAAACAATGGACCGTATATGAGGTGAGCTACAGGGAAGGAAACCTCTACCTGAATAAATGTAGGAACTAGGATTAAAACTCTAGTCTGCTATCTTTTCCAAGAATGCTAGCTCACGCTACCGAGCTTCTGGTGGACCGCATATATAGTTAGTTTAGCTTCAGTGCTGCTGAACTCTTTAGTCCAGGTAAGAAAATAATTTTTTTAGAAAACTGGGGCAGAGGTAAGAAAATAATGAGTAAAGTGGGATGAAACTAAGTGAGTAGCGCAACGAGTTCAAGTAGACTTCTTTATAACTCCGACGATCCAACTGGTGGGTAGAGGGAGTGACTCGTCACTCTAGTAGTAGTTCCAGTAGATTGAGTCTTAGCCCTAGAGTTTATGTTTTTCCATGCCAAGTGGATTTTGGTGCTTCCTAGTCCGCAATGATGTATAAAAAGACAAATTAACGACGGTTAGTTTTATTAACGACGGTACTGTCATTAATAAAATTGTTTACGGCGGTTAAAAGCAACCGTCGTAAATAATGGTTTTATTCACGACGGCTGACCTAGACCGTCGTAAATAAGAACATTATTTACGACGGTGCATGTCCTCATCGTGAATAAGGCTATTATTCACGACGGTTGAGCCGCACCGTCATAAATAAAGCCCTAGTTATCCGTCGCGCGGCCGCCGGCCCGCCCCACTCACGCGCCCGACTCGACACCGCCGCCGCTGCATGCCCCGCCACCGAGACGCCGCCCCGCCGCCACCGACGCCCGGCCCCCTCGCGGCGCCGCCCCGCCGCCGCCGACGCCCGGCCCCCTCGCGGCGCCGCCCCGCCAGCCGGCCACCTCAGTGCCCCCCCCCCGGCGCCGCCCCGCTCGCCCCAGCGCCCCACCCCGGCCGCCTAGCACCGCCCCATACGGCCCCCGTCGCTGCCTCATCCGGCCACCCGCCGCCGGCAACGACAGCCCTGCCCCGACACGGCGCCGTCCTGCCATGACCCGGTCGGCCCCGACCGCCCCGCCGCAGACTCGGCGCCGCCCCGCCCTGACCCGACCCATTGAGGTTTTTTAATTAGTTTTAATTAATTAGCTTATTTTAGTTTAGTTTAATTTAATTTAAATATATAGTTGTAATGAGGTTATTTTAATTAGTTTAGTTGATTTTATAATTAGTTTAGTTTATTTTCTAATTATGTTTTAATTAGTTTAGTTTAATTACTTTAAATTAGTTTAGTATAGCTTATTCAACCCGCCCGGGTCGGGGTCGGCGCGGGCATTCACGCCCGCGCCGTCCCCGACCGGTTCCGCCGCCGTCGCCACCCACTCCGGCCTCCCCGCGCGCCTTTGCCGCCGCCCACCCCGGCCTCCCCACGCGCCTTTGCTCCCAGTGCCCCGGCTCTCCCGCCCCCGACCGCCCCGACCCAGTCGGCCTCGACCTCATCGCCGCAGACCCGGCCTCGCCCGGACCCGGCGCCGCCCCGGGCCGGCCCATTGAGGTTTTTTAATTAGTTTTAATTAATTAGCTTATTTCAGTTTAGTTTACTTTACTTTAAATATATAGTTGTAATTAGGTTGTTTCAATTAGTTTAGTTTATTTTATAATTAGTTAGTTTAGTTTATAATTATGTGTTAATTAGTTTAGTTTAGCTTACTTACTTTAAATTAGTTTAGTTTAGCTTATTCAACCCGCCCGGGTCGGGGTCGGCGCGGGCATCCACGGCCGCGCCGTCCCCGACCGGTTCTACCGCCGCCGCCGCCAACCCCGGCCTCCCCGCCCGCCGCAGCCGGCTCCCTGCCCGCCGCCGCCGGCTCCCGACCTGGCTTCGCCTGCCTCCGCCGGCTCCCAGCCCCGGCCCCGCCCACCGCCGCTGGCTCCCTGCCCGCGCCGCCGCCAGGTCCCTCCCCTGCCTGCCCCGCTCGCCCTGCCCGCCAGCTTACTATTGTTTAAATTATTTAATTATTTATTTTGTTTTGAATTCTTTAATTAGATTATAATTAGTTAATTGATTGATTATGAGTGTGTACTATTTATACGTATATTAACAGGTTTCGAGCCGGTCCGACCTGGCACGGCCCAACCCGGCAAGGCCCAATTCGGCCCGACCCGGCACAGCCAAACCCGGCCTGACCCAGCATGACCCAACCCGGCCCGACCTGGCAAGGCCCAATCTGGCCCGACCTCGACAAGGCCCAATCCAGCCTGACCCAGAACAGCCCAATCCCACCCCGACCCGGCACGGTCCAACCCGGCCCGACCCGGTAAGGACTAGCCTCGTCCCGACCCGGCACGACGCAGATGTGTCGAGACGAGCACGAAGACGAACAACGACAATGACTTGTAACTTTCAATGGTGACGCGTCGCCCATTTGAACTTTCAACTCTGACCAAATTACCCCTCTTTCTCGTTCTTTCCTATCTTTTAAATGACTGAAAAATGAAAATGAGTAACATAACCTAAAGAAATTTATTACCCGTTTCGAATCTGTACGTCTCACATGCGATAGGCACGTGAGGCGTGCAGGGTCGTAATTGTCCCTTTTTGGACAACCTGAGAGTGACCGAGGACGTGCTTTTAACGAGTTTAGGTACGGGGTCTCGATCTGGATGTGATTTCGATAGCATAACCCTAATGTTCTCTTCTGCACCATTTTTGGGTATGCAATTGGAGAAAAGCGGGGTTATGCTGCCAAAATTTCATCCAGATTCGGACATCGTGTCTTGTCATAAGCACGTTACCTCGGTCACTCTTAGGTGGATTTAGGACCTATCTGCCTAGTTGTAGGGGTCGAGACAAGACATAAAAATATACTAATAATGATTTGTCCGCTTTGAAGGTATAACCTCAGACATGGGTGAAGACCGGACTTGGATGTATTCTGGTTGGAAAAAGAATGGGCATCACTCAGAGGAGTGGTTCACCAAGACAGATGCTTTTATACAACGAGCTTTTTTGTTGTGCAACAGCAGCAAGGTGCGGTGCCCATGTACCAAATGTCAGAATGCGAATTTTTTCGACAAGGTGACGTTGACGTTTCACTTGTGTCGAAACGGTTTCATGCAAAAGTATAACGTATGGTACTCTTACGGTGAGACACGTTCTGAAGGTATAGAAGATGAAGTGGTGTATGATAGCATGGGAGTCGATAGGATGGACGAGATGCTTCAAGCCATAGATCCTAAGTTGACGGAGCATGCTCCTACAACGGAGGTTCAAACGTTCTTTGAGCTTGTCAAAGCTTCAGAAGAGCCGCTGCATGAACACACAAAAGTGACTCTTCTTAATTTCATGATCAGACTTATGGTAATTAAGTCCAAATATTTCTTCTCCAATAACTGTTACAACGATCTCATCAAATTGATTAGCGGTATCCTTCCTCAACCGCATAAAGTGCCGAAAGATTTGTACCAGTCCCAAAAATTGATTTCTAGTCTTGGTATCAAATATGAGAACATTGATGTCTGCCCAGACAACTGTATGTTTTTTTGAAAAGAGCACGCCAATGAGAAGAAGTGCTTACAATGTGGCAAATCAAGATTTATCGAGGTTGATAATGACGAAGGAGAGCGTGTACAGACTGAAGTCGCACATAAGCAGCTTCATTACTTGTCTGTCACACCTCAATTGAAGCGTTTATTTCTCTCGAAAAGAACAGCTAGACATATGAGATGGCACAAAGAAGGTGTACATGAGAACCTCGGAGTCACGGTGCACCCGTCCAACGGTGAGGCATGGAAGGCGTTGGACCGCTTCGATCCAGATTTTGCCAATGATGCAAGAAATGTTTGCATCGGGTTAGCGACAGATGACTTCTCACCGTTCGGTACAAACGCCACACCATACTCATGTTGGCCCGTGTTCGCTATTCCTTACAACTTACCGCCATCTCTCTATATGAAGTATGAATTCATGTTCCTTTGCCTCATCGTTCCTGGACCACATCATCCTAGTTCACGACTCAACATGATGTTGAAGTTATTGATTGAAGAGTTGAAATTGTTATGGACAGGAATCGAAGCGTATGATTGTCACAAAAAGCATAAATTCAATCTTCGAGATGCATACTTGTGGTATATTCGTGATTTTCCAGCATACGACATGTTTTCCGGCTGGAGTATCATGGTCGTTTGACATGTCTGATATGTGCTGCATACACGGAATGTTTTTGTCTTAGTCATTGTGGCAAGATATGTTACTTCGATTGTCATCGACGTTAGCTACCTCCGAAACACATGTTCAGACAACAGAGGAACGCCTTTAGAAAGAACACCGTTGCCACAAAAGGACTACCGCAATGTTTGAACGGGTAAGAGATATTATCCATGTTGGACAAGCTAGTGTCAGATGAGAATCGTCCTGGATATTTTGTTGGTTATGGAGAGCACCATAATTGGACTCATGTATGTGTATTATGGGAACTAACGTATGTGAAGTTCTTAATTTTAATGCATAACATTGATGTCATGCACCAGGAGCGTAATATGAGCGAATGCATCATAAGCACATGCTTTGATGTGATGGGCAAAACAAAAGACAATATTAAGGCTTAAAAAGATTCCGTAGAGGTTTGTAACCGTCCAAATCTTGAACTCTCTGAAACTGGTGGCAAACCACGCGCTACTTTTTGCCTTAGACCTAAAAAAAGAAAGAAGTGTTGCGGCGGTTGAAAAAGTTGAAATTCCCAGATGGTTATGCTGCTAGCCTGAGATGAGCTGTGAATGTTAAGACGAGAAAGCTCACTGGGTTGAAAAGTCATGATTATCACATAATCATGGAAAGACTTTTGCCGGTTATGTTTTGGGGCTACCTTAACGATGCAGTGTGGAAGGTGTTAGCCGAGCTGAGCTATTTTTATAGACAGCTTTGTGCTGAAAAAATCACAAAGGAGATGATGGAGAAGTTGGAAAATGAGACCAGTTTTGGTATGTAAGATGGAAAAGTTTTCCCTCTAGGGTTCTTCAACCTAATGCAACACCTTCTAATCCATCTTACATATGAAGCTAAAATGGGCGGCCCTGTTCAATACATGTGGATGTACCACATTGAAAGAGCACTCAGGTGCCTTAAACCAATGATCCGCAATAGAGTAAGGGTTGAAGGATACATCGTCGAAGCATTTATATTTCAGGAGATAGCTACTTCTCAAGTGTTTACTTTGCAGAAGAACACAATGTTAATGCTACGACATTGCGATACAATGTCGATGAAGCACCCTCTTGTAGCAACCTATCCAATTTTCAAACGAGAGGCACTACCGTTGGTAGTAGCATGAGCTACGACGCCAAAACAGAAGAAAAGACGATTGCTTTGCTCTATATGTACGCTAATGTAGATGGGATGGACAAATATTTAAAGTAAGTGTTTGTTCACCAGCTATACTAATTGGTACAAATTTGCCATACATATATTGTAATCGTTATTTTTTATTATATATGTAGTGAGTTTGATCGCCAAAATTAGAAATCTAAGAATCAACCTACGACAACCAAGTAGAAATGATACGACATTATGGACTAAATGAAGGGCCTTTCTTTCAATCTTGGTTTAGAGATCATGTAAAGTTTTCTTGTCTTTATTCTCATATGACTTACGAGTATTGCTCGATATAGTCTTCTAACGTCTATATTTTGGACAGTGCAAAAAAGATGTTGGTGTCCATGAGGACTTGCGTCAGCTGTCCTACGGATCCATTAAAGTTAGAAGCTATGGTCGATACGACATCAATGATTTTTGATTCCATTCAACTGAATTTGAAGCTCTTCGTCCACTTGCGGCAACTTGTAATACTAGTGTTGCGACTACGGCTGTTGACACCGAAGGACGGGAAACTAATTATTATGGGATCATTAAAAATATCCTTGAATTCAGTTTTGCGGGGAATAAGGAGCTTAAAGTAGTCTTCTTTGGCTGCGAATGGTTTGACGACAATTATAGAACTCGAAATAACCAATTTGGCATGATAGAAGTCAAACACAACGAAAGGCTACGAGGCCACGACACCTTCGTCCTTGCATATCAAGTCCAACAGGTGTATTATTTACATTATCCATATAAAAATCTACATGCTTGGTGGGTTGTACACAAGGTAAATCCTCGTGAGCAGTTATATACACCAGATAATGTTGGGTACCAAGATAGTTTGTCGAACGTTGAGATTGATGAGGTTTACCAAGAACAAGAGTTGCCGAACTCTTTTGTCATTGAACCTGGTGTAGGTCTCGATGAGTTAGTTGGAGATGCTCAGGATTTATAGACTCGTGAAATGCGAAAAGGAAAACAAAAAAATCACGATATAAGATTGGTGGTCCGGATTAAGGAGTAGATTTCATGGTGCTGATACTGATGAATTTTGAAACATATTTCGAGTAACGTCTTATATATTTTCAAGTAAGATCTTATATCTCTTCTCGTCTTATATATTTTCCTTTACATTCATTAACAATTTTTCTTTTTAATAGGATGTCGTCAAGCAGTGGTAGAGGAAAGGGAAAGGCGAGGAGTCTAGCTAGAGGTTTCTAGCGTAGGGCAACTGACGTATTTCAGGGAAGTACGTCTAGCAGACTTTCTGCTAGAAGGGCTGCTTTGATGGGTCATCTACTGGAGCTGAGAGGCGCAACAGTCTCCTTACAGCGGTCAAATGAGGTAAATGACATTCCGTGAATATTATAATGTCAATAATTACTTCATTCATCTAATTACGGTTCTTTTAAATTATCAAGAGGACTCTAGGTCCAAGGACTCAGAGACGAGAGGTCCTCTGCAGCCAGCACAGGCTGACCACCCTTCGGGGTCGGGTAGCCAGCCTGTGGACCCACCTATGGACCCACCTGTGGACTCTTCCGGTGACCACTCCTCCGGGTCACCTGAAGTCGAGCCACCTCAGAGGCGTCGGACAAGAAGGAGTCACTATGTGGCTCCTCCTCGCAAACCTAGATGACGAGATAGTTATTTGTCTGGTTGTCCATATGTAAGTAAATCTCTTACTCATCAATTTAGATTATTTTAGCGTTCTAGATGTATTGATTTATCATTCTTTATCAGGTCTTGGTATGATGACTCGTTCACGGGTTAAGGATGCCACAAGCAGGTGAACAGTGTCCTCGGGCGGCTTATCCTTTTGCACTACCCCGGTGTAGTGAACGGTGTCCCCGCCACGACGTGGGACTGTTACGCCACCGCCCAGCATGTTGCTCATGGCAACCACCAGGAGGCTGTGTGGTCCGACTTCATGGTAAGCATGAATTATATATTTCTGTAATACAAGTCTATAATATGGTTAATACCAATGATGTATAAATATATTTTTTAGGCACGCCACCTTTTAGAGGACGAGACCGAGGTGGACTACGCCAGAGCCGTGTTCCAGAAGAACGCTCGAAAGCTCGTTACGCAGTCACTATCAAACGCAAGAATTTATGCGACGAGAGCGTACATGAAGCTACATACGGAAGAGGGCGAGCTGGGGGCATTCAGAAACGTGGCTTCAGGTACTTGACGACGGAGCAGTACGTAGAGGTAAATTGTAAAATATTTATTTTAAATTGTGGAAGAAGTACAATAGGTAAACATTCTATAACCTAATAATAAATATATGCAAGTCGATGTTGCATGTTTAGACGGTCGTCCGTAGGACTACCGAGCTCTGTATGCTCTGTGGGCGAGTCAGGGGTTCTAGGAAGTTTTTAGCACCCGTTGATAGAGCACAGGGACGAATGGGAAGCACACGTTTGGTGCGGACGGCTACTTACGTCTCGCTAATTGCATGGTAAGTGTGATTACTATTATTTTGAAATATGTTTAAATTATTCATTGAACTAACACATACATAAGAGCGCGAGAGCGGTTAGGAGCCGAATCCAATTTAGGTGTGTAAGAGGGGTCATAGGGGAAGTGACCCGTTACAGCCTAACCAAATGTGTTCTCAGGCGGCGGCGGACGCACTTGTGAGTTGTTTTGTATTTTGTATTGAGTTTTCTTAAATAGTTTTGATGATATTATCTTTCCGTCTTTGTAGGCAAGGTATGGGTAGGAGGCAGAGCGGCTTCACGGTGAAGGCTTCGATTGGTAGAGCGCACCAATCATCCCGGAAGCCGCGTATACAACCGGAGGCAGAAAACCTCACGGATGGTAAGTTCTCTTTTTTATTTTTTTTAATGTTAATGAATTTGAGATTCGAAAATTTAATAATCTTTCTTCTTTTGTAGGTTCGCCATCTTCGATGGAGTTATCGACTCGCGGGAAGCACGACCTTCCTCGAGTGACTCTTCATCGCGGCAGGCGGGATCGAGACAGCCTAGCTCCCTGGAGCTCTAGAGTGTTCGGGACGAGCTCCGCAGGACGCAGGAGGAGCTCTGGCTACAAAGGGAGCGTCAAGCCGCGGCAAGCAGGGCTCGCGACGAGTATCAAGTCTCATTCATGCTACAGATGCAAACAACAATGCAGGTATGTAACGGCCATTTTAATTAATATTTCTAGCATATCAATGATGGTTGTATGATAATGTTTTCTGTTCAAGGCTATGGCGGCAGGGCAGTCGATCGTCTTTCCACACTGGCAGCCCCCACAGGACCCACAGGCCCCGTTTACTGGAGCAGAGGTATAAATTTACTCAAACTTCAACAACATAGCCATATTTGATGAAATTTAGCCAAATTTATTAGAATATCACTAAACTTAGTCAAACATAGCCAAAACTAGTTTAACTTGATCAATTCTAGGTTATAATAAGCTCATTTAGGTAAATATGCATTTTAAAACTTATAACTTGTCTAACTACACTTATACATAATAGGGCTCCGCGACCGAGTCTCACACGCCATCGCAGCAGCTACCGGGAGGATGAAGGCTGGAGGACGAGTTCCCGGGTTCTGGAGGTAGCGCACGTGGTAGTGTGTAGTGTGGTGTGTGTGTGTGTGTGTTGTCGATGTTTATAATATTTTCACTGCATGTTGTTGTTGTTGTTGTTGTTGACTGCCTGTGTGAGCTGACCATCGAGCCAGTGCTCGCCTCGAAGCCAGGGCAGTATTTTCTAATTTTTAAAAAATTTACCAAACTTATTTACGACGGTTTCTGGTGCTGGCCGTCGTAAATAAGCCATTAGTATTTGCTAGGGCCAAGACCAGTCGTTGTAAATAAGGCACTAGTATTTACGACGGCTGGTGTCGGCCGTCGTAAATAATAGGTCTATTCACGATGGCTCGTCGTGAATAAATTCCCCCAACCACGTGGCAGTCGGGGAACTTATTCGCGATGGGGTTATTTAGCCGTCGTGAATAAACTTATTTACGACGGGAGCCGTCGTTAACAACCTTATTTATGACTAATTATCGGTGACGTCCAAAAACCGTCGTGAATAAGACTTCCTCGTCATGAATAACTTATTCACGACGGTTTACCCTTTATTAACGACGGTTTCTGGCCGTCGTTAATTATTCATATTCCTGTAGTGGTTGGGCATGCACTTTGGTTTCTCCATGCCAGATTGGTAGATCGAGCAAAGGTGGTGTTGGCATTGACAATTTTCTCGACAAGTCGATGTGAAGAGTAAGGTGTGTTAACAGGCGCGATGAGACGGAGACGCCGACCTTTTTTTTTTTGCTGTGGCATGTGTCTTCAAGGAAAAATATAAAATACCCACTTGTATCAGTTTTTTTCATATGGTACTTTTGTTGTGGTCTAACACCTGCAAGTTTCATATAGTTCTTGAATACCCCAAACAATTTTGACTAGCAAATGTAGACTCTCGTATGGCTTTCGACATTGCTTTGGATACTTCATCATAGCGTAAATATCGCATAATATTACGTCACCTAGTATTGCCACATTATCATCAACAAAGCGAAAATCTAACCATTACGGTAAGAGCAGTGTTGAGGGAGAAAAATGCAAGGAGACACACCAGGTTAGTTGATTAAAGTTGTTAAGGGGGGCATATGCAGATTGAAGACTAAGCGAAGTTTGTAGATGTTAGACCATGATAAATATTGTAGATGGGTATATGAAAATCTCCTTGAGATGCAAGTCTAGTGTGTCTCTCATATTTGAGCCCATAGATCTAATTTCCCGTTAGATCTAGTATGACAATAAGTTTCAAGGTGGCCGATAGTGTGACATCGATAAAGTTTAGTGTCTCTCATGTTGGTTGAAGTGGACATAGCTCTGAGAAATAATAATATTATCCCCTTGTTGGTTATATGTCTAAAAGTCGATATAGATTGGATTCACATTTGAGTCATATAGATATTGATCCGTAAGAAACCTATAACATGGATGAGTACTAAAAAAGTCTATCCTATATATATGGAGGTGGGGCTTAGACCCGGTCCGAAATCCTAGCCTTGCTCGTCAGTGCTAGCACACTGTGCACACCGTTTCACCCCTATACATGTGAATACCGTGAGGAGGCCTTGTTGCTCTCGCTGCAGTATTGAACAACTGTATGAAGAGGAGATGATTGTTTGTGATCTGACTACTTTCGGAAGCGTACTACTACGTTGGATGTAATGCTTTAATCTTGTTCAATCTGTGCTTGTAGTGGTAACAATTCACGATCTTCTACTCACAGTCTTCTAGTTGAACATCTGATCATACAAATATTTTATGAGCGGCATATTTCCTCGCAATAAAAAAATATTTTAGGATAGCATAGCATATACGTTTCCCAACACTCCTTTCATAACTACATGAAACCGATCGATTTACAACGGCCAGAAACCGACGTAAATAACAAAATATCGTCGTACACAAAGTTATTTACGGCAGTCACTTCAGGCCATCGTAAATTGAGGCTAGTTTACGACGACTAACCCTAAGGCCGTCGTAATTAAATAAGGCCGTCGTAAATACCGTCTTATTTACGACGGCTCGGGATCGGCCGTCGTAAATAAGGGGTACATACCCGCCGGCCCGGGCATTCACTCCCACGCCGACCCCGAACCCGACCGCCTCCGCGCTGCTGCCCGCCGCTGCCCCCGCGCGCCGCCCCCGCGCTGAAAGTGCATCTAGTCACCCCTTGTGGTTTTGGTTGATTTATGACAAACAAATGAGATCCTAACAAAATTGTTGAGATGAGCGCAGGTTCTTAAAGAAATTAGTAAGAAAGCGCAAAAAAAGAAGAAGGAGGATCCAAATTAATAAGAGCTCAGGAGCTGAAAAGATTAGATTACTTAGTAGAGAGTGTGTTAGAGAAACACACCACAAGAGCTCAAGTGAAAGAAATCACACTAACTGCATAAAAATCAACATGTGCGGACTAGTCCGATATCAATAGGACTAGTCCGATTTTCTCTCTGACTAGAAAACGGACTAGTCCGATATGGACCGGACTAGTCCGATATATCTCTGAGTAGACATCGGACTAGTACGCACTCTTACGGATTAGTCCGGTATCTCACAACACTTAGGGTTTTCCACACGCCGCACACCGTACTAGTCCGGAGTCCACCACAGACTAGTCCGGACATCACAAACCCTAACGTAACCTTTGGAAACCCCAGTATAAAAAGAGTTGTACGACCATACCAACAAAAAAACTCGACCCCCTGCGTCGTCACACCTCCCAAGAGCCCCAAATTCATATCTCTCCACATATTCTAACCCAAAAAGGATCAAATCTTTGGGGATTAGCAATTGGTCAAAGGAGAGACTTGTTCTACACATCTTGAGCTCTTGGGTTTTATCTCTCGCACACTCTTGTTTAATTATTGTTCATTTGTTGAGTGTGTTTGGTTGTGTTTATTCATTGTAATTCTTGGGCAGCCCTCAACTTGTGAGAAGGCCCCTTGAACGATTTATTTGCCCTTTGTGATTAGTGGAAGAGAATCGGCCTCCGTGGCGATTCAACGAGGGTAGGGTTGGTAAAGACCGGTCCTTAGTGGACTCCTCAACGGGACGTAGATTTCCTTCGTGGAATCGAACCTCGGGATAAAATCTTGTCTCTTACTCGTGTTCATCTATTGTTCATCATATTCTAGTGTTTAATTAATCTTGTGAAATTCACGTTGAAGCATTGAAATCAAATTGATCTTTATAATTCATTGTTTCACTGTTGTAATACATCTAAGCTATCAATTAATTTCCGCTGCATAGGATACTAGAGGTGAAAATATTGATCAACCTTGATCTCTCTAGTCCATGCATACCAGACTAGTCCGCACAGTACCGGACTAGTCCGATTTTTTCTCTCAGGCTAGTCCGCACTCTACCAGACTAGTCCGATTTCCCTCTATTTGACAAATCTATTAAGTGTTTCAGGGATTAAGAAAAATTTGAAAAGCCTATTCACCCCCCCTCTAGGCTACATTCAATTGGTATCAGAGCCAAACTATTCAAAAGAGACTCACCGGTCGAAGAGGCGATGTTGGACATCAAGGATGTACACAAGAAGATCGACGATGAAAAGGGTGATGATGAAAGAACTCAAAATCTAAAGAAGCTACTCGATGCCATTCAAGACAGTGAGGACGATGAGGAGGAGGTGCTCCAACTCAAGGCTCTTCTACGGAAGAAGGCACTCTCCCCAAAAGGTAAGAAGAAGATCGATGATGAAAAGAAGAAGAAAGGGGGTAGTCACATAGGCTACTCTCGATATCCTTTTGACTATGAGCGTTTGAATTCTGACAATAGTCATTACTTATCAATTCCTCTAGGGAAAGCACCTTACTTTGATGTCAATGACTATTCAATGTGGAGATAAAACATGAAAATGCACCTTATATCTCTTAACCCAAGTTTGTGGCATATAGTGTGTACAGGAATAGATATCCCGGATGATGATGAAGAGCTGACTCCAAGCCAAGAACAAGCCGTTCATCGGAATGCTCAAGCTGCAGCTATGATCACGTCATCACCGAGCCGAGACGAGTTCACCAAGGTGGACGGACTCGAAATTGCTAAGGAGATATGGGACACACTACAAACCGCACATGAAGGTGACCGTCATGTACGCGAAGCCAAGATAGAAATGATTGAAGGTGAATTAGGAAGATTCGCGATAGAAGAAGATGAATCACCACAAGATATGTACAATCGAGTGAAGAATCTTATCAACAAAGTCCGAGCTTATGGCAGCAAAAAGTGAAATTATCATGAGGTCGTGAAGTTGATTCTCGGAGCATTCATGCCTCGCAACGTGACTCTTTGCTCTATGATTAGAGAAAGCCCCGGGTACCGGAAAATGACCCAAACGAACTTCTAGGCAAGATCATCAACTTTGAAATGATGGAGAAGCAAGCCAAGCATGTCAAGGAAATTGCCGATCTCAACTCGGCAAAGGAGAAAGGAGTTGCTTTGAAGTCAACTTGTAAACCCATATCAAAAGAAGCCCGAGAAGCTCACGGAGAAGACGACAGTGATGATGAAAGTAGTGATATCGATGAAGAAGACATGATCTTATTCATGAAGTTCAAGAAACTGATGAGAAGAAGAAAGGGTAGCAGCTCAAACGAAGTAAGACAAAGGGACAAACAAAGACCCAAGATGAGACGGACGTGATATAACTGCGGAGAATATGATCACTTCATAGTAGATTGTCCATATGAAGAAAATAAGAAGAAGACTAAAGACAATAAGCCTCAACCAAAGAAAATGTTCAAGAAGAAGAAGCAATATGGCCAAGCACATCTAGGGAAGGAGTGGGACTCCCATGATGAATCCTCATTCGAAGAAGAAGAAGAGGAGATGGCCACCATAGCCATAAAGAAGACTACCAAGAAATCCACTCTCTTCCCAACCATGGGCGCATGGAAGGACACCGACAACACTTGTCTAATGGCAAAGGAAGGTAAAAGAAAGGTAACAACTAACTCTTCCTTCTCGCATTCTTTTACCAGTGATAGTGATAATTCTAGTGAGGATGATAGCAGTGATGAAAATGAATATATGCTTAGGGTTTAGACAAAAAGACAGCTGCTAAGATGAAATTTCTATTTGATAAGCTTGTCAATATGGAGAAGTTAGTCAATCGTCACGAAGATATGATCATCTCCCAAAAGGAGGAATATCTTGAGATTGAAAAGCTTCTTGAACTTGAAAAGGAACAAAATAAATCACTAGAACTTAGTTAGCTTCAAACAAGGAAGCTTGCTTGAAGTTAAAAGACTCAAACACCATCAACAAGGATGAACTTGTTAACTTAACCAAAGTTAACGAGATCCTTGAGGTACAAGTTGAGTCACTCAAGCAAAATGGTTCTTCATCCACTTCAATCTCACCTTCTCAATATATAAAATCTGAAACTAGTATTACTTGTTCTTGTGCCAAAAGTGACACTAACATGAAGAAAAAGTCAAACTTGACAAAGGACAAGCAATCTTCTCAAAGTGACATATTTGACAAGGAGAAGATCAAGTATGCACGCAGTGCATACTCGGTCGCAAGACCTTCTAATGTCAAATATGGCATTGGATATTCTAATGGTGAAAAGCAAAACGCTAGAAGCCACAAGAATAACAAGGGTTGCATTGCCTTTGTCAAGGGAAACTCTTCTCAAGTTATAAAACTTAATAATGTTAATAAATTTAACACTGTGAACATATATGAACAACAACTTCTATTTAGAACTTTTGATGCTTCATATGTAGTTATGAAAAGTAATCTTGGAAGATTTTATGCTAAATATGTTGGGCCACGCCATGGGAACACCAAGTCTCATGTGTAGGTGCCCAAATCACTTGTGACTAACCTCAAAGGTCCCAAGCAAGCTTGGGTACCTAAGACCAAGGCATAAATTGTTTTTGTAGACTTATTCATCCGGTGGAGCAAAATGGGTGCTAGATAGTGGATGCACCAATCACATGACCGGTAAAATTCCAATTTCATCACAACATACTCTCTCTCATGTTTTACACGTTGACTCCTTGGATTATAACCTTTTGTCCATATCTCACTTATGTGACAAGTGTTATAATTGCTTATTCACTAATGAGGTGTGATTGTATTTAGAAGGAGTGATAACTCAATTGCATTCAAGGATGTGTTGAAGGGAAAACTTTATCTAGTTGACTTCAACAAAGATAAAGCCAAACTTGACACATTCTTGATTGCAAAGACCAACATGGGTTGGCTGTGGCATAGACGGCTAGCACATGTTGGTATGAGGAATCTTCAAAAACTCCTTAAAGGCGATCACATCCGAGGTTTAAAGGATTTTGTTTTTGAGAAAGATAGGCCTTGTAGAGCGCGCCAAGAAAGGAAGCAAGTAGGAGCACCCCATCCCGCGAAGAATGTCATGACTACAACAAGACTGCTTGAGCTCCTCCACATGGATCCATTCGGTCCAATTGCTTACATAAGCATCGGTGGTAATAAATACGGTCTAGTCATTGTTGATGATTTTTCACGCTTCACGTGGGTTTTCTTTTTGCATGATAAGACAGAAACTCAAGGAACCCTCAAGAAGTTCATCAAGCGTGCCCAAAATGAATTCTCATTGAAGATCAAGAACATACGAAGTGACAATGGGACAGAATTCAGGAACACCCAAGTTGAGAAGTATCTAGATGAAGGAATAAAACACGAATTTTCAGCATCATATACTCCTCAACAAAGCGGAGTAGCCGAAAGGAAGAAAATAACTCTCATTGAGATGATGAGGACAATGCTCGATGAATACAAGACTTCGGACAGGTTTTGGGCTGAAGCAGTTAACACCGCTTATCACGCCATAAACCCACTATATCTTCATCGGTTGCTCAAGAAAACCTCATATGAACTACTCACGGGTAACAAGCCAAATATTTCATATTTTTGAGTTTTTGGCTCAAAATGTTATATTTTAAACAAGAAGCCAAGGGCTTCAAAGTTTGCTTCGAAGTCTGATGAAGGTTTCTTACTTGGCTATGATTCGAACTCCTACGCTTATCGTGTCTTCAACAAAACCTCCGGACTTGTTAAAGTAGCACGTGACGTAGTGTTCGATGAAACTAATGGCTCTCAAGAAGAGCAAGTTGATCAATGTGTGCTAGATCAAGAAGAAGCTCCATGTCAAGCATTAAGAAGGATGGCATTGGGCGATGTTCGACCACAAGGGCCACCTTCAAATGCGAATGAAGAAAATGAACCACGGGTGGAGGAAAATGATCGAGGGGGAGCTTCCATACAAGATCAACCTCAAGAAAATCAAGAAGACCAAAACATCAATGAGGGCAACTATCCAAAGGGAGAAGAAGATGATAATGAAGATTCAAGACCACAAGTGCCAAATCCAAAAGTACACCAAAGCATCTAAAGAGATCACCCCGTTGACAACATAATCGGTGACATCCGAAAGGGAGTAATAACTCGATCTCGCATAGCTAATTTTTGTGAACACTATTCTTTTGTATCTTCTTTGGAACCATACAGGGTTGAGGATGCATTAAAAGATCCAGACTGGGTGATGGCGATGCAAGAAGAATTGAACAACTTCAAAATGAACGAAGTGTGGGAGCTGGTTGAAAGACCCAAGTCCAATGTCATGGCACTAAATGGGTCTTCCGCAACAAGCAAGACGAATATGGAGTGGTGACAAGGAACAAGGCACGACTTGTGGCAAAAGGGTACTCACAAGTCGAAGGTTTGGACTTCGATGAGACTTTTGCTCCCGTAGCTAGGCTTGAATCGATTCGTATATTACTTGCATATGCTACTCACCACGATTTCAAGATTTATCAAATGGATGTGAAAAGCGCCTTTCTCAATGGACCGATCAAGGAGGAGGTGTACGTGGAGCAACCACCCGGTTTTGAAGATCAAGAGCACCCCGACTATGTGTTCAAACTGCGTAAGGCTCTCTATGGCCTCAAACAAGCTCCTAGAGCTTGGTACGAGTGCCTTAGAGATTTTTTGATTGAAAATGACTTCAAGACCGGAAAGGCTGATTTCACCTTGTTTATTAAACACTTTAATGATGATCTCTTCATTTGCCAAATCTATGTTGACGACATTATATTTGGTTCAACTAACAAATCCTTTTGTTAAGAATTTAGTAAGATTATGACAGATAGATTCAAGATGTCCATGATGGGAGAGTTGAGGTACTTTTTGGGATTCCAAGTGAAGCAACAAAAAGGACGGGACGTTCATAAGCCAAACAAAGTACACTCAATACATTCTCAAGAAGTTTGAAATGGACAAAGCAAAGCCCATAAAGACTCCCATGGCGACTAATGGACACTTGGATCTCGATAAAGAAGGACCAAATGTGGATCAAAAGGTATATCTTTCCATGATTGGATCCTTACTTTATTTATGTGCATCTAGAGCTGATATCATGTTGAGTGTATGTTTGGGTGCAAGGTTTCAAGCCAGTCCTAAGGAATGTCATTTGACAGCCGTTAAAAGGATCTTGAGATATTTAGTTCATACACCCAACCTAGGCCTTTGGTATCCCAAAGGTTCAAAATTCAATCTCATTGGATACTCCGATGCAGATTATGCTGGATTCAAGGTAGATAGAAAAAGTACTTCCGATACTTATCAATTACTAGGTAGATCCTTAGTTTCTTGGTCCTACAAGAAACAAAATTCAATTTCCTTATCCATAGCCGAAGCGGAGTATGTTGCAGCCGGGAGTTGTTGTGCACAACTCCTTTGGATGCGACAAACTTTAAGTGATCACGGTTACAATATGAGCCCTATTCCACTCCTTTGTGACAATGGCAGTGTGTCGAAGTGTTCGGTGGACACTTCCCCCGGGCCTGCACTGGGCAGCCCGCGGAGGTTCTTTTTTCGGTGGGGCTAGTCACTTGCGGAGAGCTTGAGCGTATGGACGAGTTAGTAAGAGCTTTCCACGACGAATTTTACGTGGTTCAGGCCGCCGGAGCGTAAAACCCTACGTCCACGGCGAGCTCGGGAGCTCGCTGTATTGCTTGTTGCTCAGAACCGGAGTCCTGAGCTTGAGGATGAGTTACAGCTTGGGTGTGAATGGCTGGAGTTCGAATCAATAGAGTCCGAACCCCTACTAACGTTTCCTACCCGAGCCCTTTATAGTACAAGGCTCAAGTGGCTTACAAGGGGGGCCCGGGACCCGACAGGTGGCCCCGGGGTGATTTTCTACCAGCTATTATGTCTTGGCGCTGCCGTCGAAGTCCTCGTCCTGCCGCCCTACCCCTACCGCAGGCTAAGTGTAGCGTGTAGTCGTTGGCGATGGCAGGGGAGGCAGGGCATGTCTTGTCCGGTCTTGTCGCTGCCTTCAATGGCCTGCAACTTCAGACACTGTACGCCTGTCCTGACTGTGACTGGTCACAGCGCCTCCTGACAGGCGTGCGCTGCGCCTCTTCGTCTTGGGAAGGCGCGGGTCTTGAATGCTTTTTTACGGTAAAGGCATGGTGCGCCTTTACTCCTGCTGCCTACCGCGCCGGTCGGCAGCACTGTTCTGCTGGCCACGTGTCGGACCCGGAGCTCTCCTCTGAGGTGGGGGGGGGGAGCTCCGGCTCCGCTGGACACGTGGAGCCTTCGGAGCTCGCCCTTGCGGAGGGGGCGAGGTCCGGCCTCCTGGGCCACGCGGCAGGCCCCGAGCTATCCTCCGTGGGGAGGGGAGCTCCGACCCCGCTGGACACGTGGTGCCTCCGAACCTCGCCCCTGCAGAGGGAGCGAGGTCCTTAGGAAGTTTTACCTTGTGCGCGGGGGTACCCGGTATTGAGGGTACCGACAGTGGCCCCCGGGCTCATCTCGGGGGAGGTAACGAGCCCGAGGTGAGGCCTTCTCCTACCCGCGCACTTGTCTTCAGTACTCCCTGTGCTGGCAGGGTCTTGACGGCTTCGGAGTTCAGCCTCTGAGGAGAGGGTGAAGCTTGGCATCGGAGCTCAGCCCTTGTGAAAGGGGGAGGTCCGACTTCGGAGCTCGCCTCTGAGAAGAGGGGTGGTCTGGGAAGTCATCGGAGCTCAGGCCCACGAAGGGCGTGAGGTCCGGCATCAGGGCTCGCCTCTGAAAGGAGGGCGAGGGTAGGTGTCGGAGCTTGGCCTAGTTGTGGGGGCGGAGGTCCGGAAGTCATCGGAGCTCAGGCCAGCGAAGGGCGTGAGGTCCGGAGGTCATCGGAGATCAGGCTAGCGAAGGGCATGATGTCCGACATCAGTGCTTGCCTCTGAAAGGAGGGCGAGGGCTGGCCTCGGAGCTCGGCCCAGCTGTGGGGGCGGAGGTCCGGAAGTCATCGGAGCTCAGGCCAGCGAAGGGCGTGAGGTCCGGCATCAGCGCTCGCCTCTGAAAGGAGGGCGAGGGCTGGCCTAGGAGCTCGGCCTAGCTGTGGGGGGCGGAGGTCCGGAAGTCATCGGAGCTCAGGCCAGCGAAGGGCGTGAGGTCCGGCATCAGGGCTCGCCTCTGAAAGGAGGGCGAGGGCTGGCCTTGAAGCTTGGCCCAGCTGTGGGGGACGGAGGTCCGGAAGTCATCGGAGCTCAGGCCAGCGAAGGGCGTGAAGTCCGGCATCAGTGCTCGCCTCTGAAAGGAGGGCGAGGGCTGGCCTCGGAGCTCGGCCTAGCTGTGGGGGCGGAGGTCCGGAAGTCATCGGAGCTCAGGCCAACAAAGGGCGTGAGGTCCGGCATCAGCGCTCGCCTGTGAAAGGAGGGCGAGGGCTGGCCTCGTAGCTCGGCCCGGCTGTGGGGGTGGAGTCCGAAAGTCATCGGAGCTCAGGCCAGCAAAGGGCGTGAGGTCCGGCATCAGCGCTCGCCTGTGAAAGGAGGGCGAGGGCTGGCCTCGGAGCTCGGCCTAGCTGTGGGGGCGGAGGTCCGGAAGTCATCGGAGCTCAGGCCAGCGAAGGGCGTGAGGTCCGGCATCAGCGCTCGCCTCTGAAAGGAGGGCGAGGGCCGAAGTCATCGGAGCTCAGGCCAGCGAAGGGCGTGAGGTCCGGAGGTCATCGGAGCTCAAGCCAGCGAAGGGCGTGAGGTCCGGCATCAGCGCTCGCCTCTGAAAGGAGGGCGAGGGCTGGCCTCGGAGCTCGGCCCAGATGTGGGGGCGGAGGTCCGGAAGTCATCGGAGCTTAGGCCAGCGAAGGACGTGAGGTCCGGAGGTTATCGGAGCTCAGGCCAGCGAAGGGCGTGAGGTTCGGCATCAGCGCTCGCCTCTGAAAGGAGGGCGAGGGCTGGCCTCGGAGCTCGGCCCAGCTGTGGGGGCAGAGTCCGGCACTGCTCAGAGGTCCCCCCTTTTGTGTCCCTTAGTCTCATTTGGCTTACTGTCCGAGGCCAGAATACGGGGCTTGGGTAATACAGTGCACCTTGTCCCAGAGGTCTGGCCCCAACCCCAGTTAGGGTGTAACCATGCGGCCCCCTGGTACTCAGACCGTAGCGCCGGGGGGCAGAGTGCGCATGCTTTGGGTGCAATACCGGGCAAAGCAAGGCTCCTGACCCCCCGGTCTAGCGTAGGTCTTTTCTCAGAGGAGACCAACTGGCGATACACTACCCTACAGGAGGAGATCCAAAAGGCCACCGGGCCTCTGGCAGGTACCCCAAGCACTACCGCCTTCGGCAGGACGGCAAATATCGACTATGCATGAGAGCAGGAAAGAGGAACCGAGTGTACCATGGACGCACACTGTCTAGAGCGTGGGGAGGTGTTCATATAAATTAATGCGTAATTTAAATAAACACATAAGTAAGCATGGTGAACTTACTGGGGTAGCGTCGGAGCGCCTGTCTTCACGCAGAGCGGGTCATGCGTGGCTTCGTCGTATGCCGGACACGGGGGGACCCCCATGGCGATCTGAGGGGGAAGCATGGCTTCGGCCCCGCATACCATGTGGAAGGGTAGTTCCCGTGACCCGGCCCTGGGAAGTCCGGCTGGCCCTCAACAGGGAGGAGCCGGTATCCCCCGACGGCTCTGGTTGCGCGTCTGCACCGGTTGTGTGGGTCTGCTTGGCGTGGACCTCTCACGCATTGCATCCCTAACCAGTTTGACGGCGTCCAGGTGGCTCTCGGTCAGTAGGAGCCATGCCGGGTGGCTTAACCGACCAGCGTGCGGGACGATGAGCGTTCCCAGCACTCGCCTCCGTGGACTACTGCGAGCTAGTCGCAGCCTTCCTCCTAGGTTATGCACCGCAATAGGATGTCGTGGCCCACATCAGTAAAGATACCAGCGCGTAGCACTTAGCCATCCGCACCACCCGTTCAGCGAATGCACGTTCATCAGGAAGGATGTCCTTCAAGGAGTCCCGGACCTCCGTGGTCCATGCATCGGGACTACTTGAGCTTCTGGATCTTGAGCGCTGGGTTGCACGGAGTCCCCAGTGACGCTTACGATCCTTTGTCGGCATCCATGGCTGCAGGGCCGGCGGGACTGCCTAGCTTCGAGGCACTGGTTCAGCCCCCTTCGCCCGGCTCGGCGGGCCGGGCTGTGGACCGCAGCAACGTCCTCTCGAAGACTCCTTCGGGCGCAGGGGCTCCGATTGAGGCCTTCGTTGAGAGGTCGCCAGCTGCGGCCTTGCCAGCGCGCGGTACATGGCGCAGGTCCAAGGCGATGAAGTCTTTCTCCAACATCCGCACGTGAAGCAGATAAGCAGCTAGCTGTGGGTCATTGCAGGGGCATTCACCCTTAACTTGCTTGATAACTAGCTGGGAGTCGCCCTGCGCCAACAACTGGCGAGCGCCCAGAGACATGATTTTCTTTTAGGCCAAAGATGAGTGCTTCATACTCTGCCAAGTTGTTGGTTGCCTTGGAATTGAGACGCACCATGTACCCAGACTGCTCCCCCGATGGCATGAGAAGCAGTACGCCGGCACCGGCCCCCTGCTTTCGCGAGGAGCCATCGAATAAGAGCGTCCAGTGAGGCCCGGTGAAGACCGGAGCTCGGTACTTTGGTTCACCGTCTTTGCGGCCCCCTGGGTCAGCCTTCGTTAGCGTCCACTCCGCCACGAAGTCAGCCAGTGCTTGGCTCTTGGCTGTCTGACGTGTTCGGGAGCTCAGCTTGAACTCCGCCGTCTTCGGGCTGTCTTCCGACTTCGGAAGCTGGCAGTGAGTGTCAATTCCGCCCTTCGGCTGCTCTGGCGCACTTATCCGCCAGGCTGAAGAGCTCGGAGGCATCACAGACCTCTCTGGTCGAAAGCTTCTCAAGCATTTTCTCGTCCCGGACACCTTGTCGGAACGCCACCACCACAGAAGCACTTTGAATATGCGGGATGGTGTTGCGTACCTGGGAGAACCGCTGGATGAAAGAACGCAGCGACTCCCCAGGTTGTTGCTTGATGGCGTGGAGGTCAAGCTCCGTGCCGGGACGGGTGTAGGAGCTGCCGAAGTTGGCGATGAACTGCCGCCAGAGCTCTCCCCAGGAAGTTATGGAACCCTGAGGGAGATTCATGAGCCAAGACCGGGCTGGGCCGGTCAAGGCGACGGGGAAGTAGTTGGCCATGACAGCCTCATCCCCTCCTGCGGCAAGCACGGCGGTGGAGTAGATCTGGAGGAATTCCGCCGAGTTAACGCTGTCGTCGTACTTTTCGGGCAGGTGCGACCGAAACTTGCGCGGCCACCTCGCGAAGCGAAGGTGGGGTGCAAGGGCCGCACATCCTGCTCCTGTTGCCGCAGGTATTGGTGCCGCGAACGCTTGGTTCGCACCTGGCACAGTGTACCCCGGTATGGGCAAGGCTGCTCCATAGACCGGGGACGCCGCTTGCAGGGCATATGGTTGTGGCATATGCTGCGCGGCGTACGCCTGGGGCAGAGCTCGCGTGGCGAAGATCTGCCCTTCAGGCTGGGTCGAGGCCGACGTCAGGTTGTCGCCAGCCTCTTGAGTGCAGCGCCTTTCTCGACGTCGCTCGAGGAACACTCGGGCATCTTGGCCCAAGTGGTATCGCTCCAGCTCTGCCCTCAGGTCCGTCGACGGAAACCTGGTGGAGCTGGAGTCCGCCGTCTGCCCGTCAACCATTGGCGTGCGCGTCAGCGACACAACCGGTTGGCCGGGGCGTCGCCCTCGCCGAAACCGAGGGTTTGCGGTGGCGACGACGAGGCAGTCCACCTCTTGGACCCACTGTTGGGTCGTTGAGTGGGGCGCATCCCCAGCAGGTGGGTTGCGCAGTAGCGCTCTTGCTGCAGCTAGCGCACCCCCATGGTGTACGCTCAGCGCTGCAGAAGATCTCACGCTGGTCGGAGCCTGCCTTGCCGGAGTCGGCGTTGCCGGAGTCGGCTGCTGGCTACCAGCTTGTGCTGACACACTCCGTCCTGAGTGCGTCGACATGTACTCCCCGCTGGTCACGGTTCGCCGTGAACGCGGGGGAGGAGAGTTTGCCGCTGAAGGAAGCTTGGTCATCTTCGTCGGCGGAAACTCGTCGCGCAAGGTAAAAAACCCCTACCTGGCACGCCAAATGTCGAAGTGTTCGGTCGACACTTCCCCCGGGCCTGCACTGGGCAGCCCGTGGAGGTTCTTTTTTCGGTGGGGCTAGTCACTTGCGGAGAGCTTGAGCGTATGGACGAGTTAGTAAGAGCTTGACACGGCGAGTTTTACGTGGTTCAGGCCGCCAGAGCGTAAATACCTACGTCCACAGCGAGCTCGGGAGCTCGCTGTATTGCTTGTTGCTCAGAACCGGAGTCCTGAGCTTGAGGATGAGTTACAGCTTGGGTGTGAATGGCTGGAGTGCGAACCAACAGAGTTCGAACCAACAGAGTCCGAACCCCTGCTAACGTTACCTACCCGAGCCCTTTATAGTCCAAGGCTCGAGTGGCTTACAAGGGGGGCCCGGGACCCGACAGGTGGCCCCGGGGTGATTTCCTACCAGCTATTATGTCTTGGCTCTGCCGTCGAAGTCCTCGTCCTGCCGCCCTACCCCTACCGCAGGCTAAGTGTAGCGTGTAGTCGTTGGCGATGGCAGGGGAGGCAGGGCATGTCTTGTCCGGTCTTGTCGCTGCCTTCGATGGCCTGCAGCTTCAGACACTGTACGCCTGTCCTGACTGTGACTGGTCACAGCGCCTCCTGACAGGCGTGCGCTGCGCCTCTTCGTCTTGGGAAGACGCGGGTCTTGAATGCTTTGTACGGTAAAGGCATGGCGCGCCTTTACTCCGGCTGCCTACCGCGTCGGTCGGCAGCACTGTTCTGCTGGCCACGTGTCGGACCCGGAGCTCTCCTCTGAGGTGGGGGGGAGCTCCGGCTCTGCTGGACACGTGGAGCCTTCGGAGCTCGCCCTTGCGGAGGGGTCGAGGTCCGGCCTCCTGGGCCACGCGGCAGGCCCCGAGCTATCCTCCGTGGGGAGGGGAGCTCCGGCCCCGCTGGACACGTGGTGCCTCTGAACCTCGCCCCTGCAGAGGGAGGGAGGTCCTTAGGAAGTTTTACCCTGTGCGCGGGGGTACCCGGTATTGAGGGTACCGACACAGTGCAATTAAAATTGCCCATAACCCTGTTGAGCACTCTAGAACCAAACACATAGATATCCAGCATCATTTTTTGAGAGATCACTCAATGAAAGGGTATATAGCCATTTCCCATGTCAACACTGAAAACAACTAGCCGATATCTTTACCAAGCCACTTGATGAAAAACGCTTTTGTGAGCTCCGAAATAATCTAAATATCATTGATGCTCAGAACGTGGCTTGAAAACTTGCATACCTGTATGCCATCCTCAAAATTATGTTAATTGTGTTCAAAAATCATCTCTCTCTATTTTTTCTCCCAAAAGTATGTTAGTTAGTTGATCTTGATGAATTATGGTCATAGCTTGATTGTTGTATGTTAACTGATCATATTGATCAAGAATATCTGTGTGTCTTTGTCCCCTATTCCTTATTAGGAACCATTGAATACATATATATAAGTGTTCTGTACTTTTCTGTACAAGGGACCACATACTAGTCCGTGGTCACCCCGGACCAGTCCGCACTTGCAGACTAGTACGCACTTGGTCCGCTAGTCCGGACTAGTCCGGACAACCATGGACTAGTCCAATATTTCGACTCCATAACCCTAGGGCCGGCTCAAACCTAATCTCCTTCATTCCCACAACCCCTCCCACGTTCTCTCTCCTCACTCAAGTGCTCCCAAGGCGGATTTGCGATTTCTCCGTCAAAACCACCCAAATCTCCGTGGGAATCGATCTCCATTGCAAAGGGATCGAAGACCCTGGACTTGTCCGCATCAAGAACTCCTTCAACACCTCGAATCGAAGGATTTGGTAAACTTCTCTCCAAACCCTAGAACCTTCGATTTTCCTTGTTTTTGCTTAATTAGCTTAGCTCCTCCAGTCAATACATGCTTTATTGATGTATTCCATATACCCTAGATCATATTTGCATTGAATAACCTCAAATTTTGACAAGTTAGGGTTTGAGCAGCCACATTACAGATTAGTCCGTTCTTAGAGCGGACAAGTCCGGTACTCTGAACTAGTCCGACCCTGAACACCGGACTAGTCTGGTATGCCCTGATCAGAATCTTAGCTTATGTCAATTCAATGCAATCCCTTGTCATCCTTGATTATTCATATCCTTTATATCTTCAGAAATCATGCCGGGATCGAATGAGAATCTCTCCGACTTTGAAGTCGAGATGGATCAAGATCAAGATGTGATGTCGCATATTCCGGAATCTCGCTCCAAAAGGAAACAAGATTGTGTTGCTGAGCCCTCGCTCACCCCACCTAGGGTTCGCCGAAAGGTAACAATCAAGAGACCAGCTTCAAGATCAAATACGGCTGATTCTAGCTCGGTGGCTCAACGCCAAACCAAGGGCAAGGGAAAGGGGCTTGCTTCCAGCCCGATTGGTCCCCTTAAGATGACAGCTCCAAGGCAGGGAAATAGGGATCCCTCGGAGGAGAAGTGTAATGGCAAGGGGAGTGATGTGGCATGGAACCTGAGGAAGGTTGATGCCTATAGCACTGCCAAAAGGGCAGCTGACAAGAGATTTTGGAGCAACTTTCACTCGGACTACTACAGTTCGATGTACCTCCAAATGAAGACTCCAGTGGTCCGCAGTCAATGGATCGATTGGACATATTTTGAAAGGAAGAGTTGTGAAGTCTTTGAGGAGGTAATAGAGGCTGCAGAGAGACACGAACTCAAGGACTTGCTCTCCTTCAGATACAACTAGAATGATGAGATCATCGCCCAGTTCTATGCAACTTGCCACTTTACCCACGATGGGGAAGACAAAGTGACTTGGATGACTCATGGATCGAAATTCACAATTTCCTATACTGAGTTTGCCAGACTGCTGCACCTTGAGGACACCGACAGTGATGAGATTGTGATTCACAATCTTGGTGTTGTGGACAAGGAGAAGATGGAATTCCTCTATGATACTCGACTCCCATACAATCCTCCCTCAACCAAGAACATGAAGCCCTTCTTCATTGTTCTCAACAGAGTGCTCCGGAAGACCATTGCTCCAAAGGATGGAGATGCTGGGAGTGTCCAAGGTTACTTGAGAACCTTGATGAAAGTAATCAGCAGGAGGAGAAGATTTGATATCTTTAATTACATTTGGAATGACATGGTGAACATTTCCTGCACACCAAACCATTCCTGTGGCTATGCACCATACTTGATGTTCATGATTGAAAAAGTCACACGAATTGAGTTTGTGAAGGATGTGGATCACGCTGCTCTAAAGCCTCAGAAGCCTCCTCAAACCACTATCCCAGCTGCTCCCTCACCTGGATCACCTGAAGAACATCCAAAGAGAGCTCGAGAAGATGCAAGGCCTTCATCCAAGACCAGGGCCCCTCCTCACAAAGGGTCACCTAGTGGGATTATGAAGTTTTTGGCTACTATATTTGGTTCTTGCTGCAAAACTGAGGTGAAGCTTCATAAGATGAACAAGGCAAGAAAAGAAGAAATGAGATACATGAAGGCAAATGTTAAGGCAATATGCCAAAAACTGGAGATTGAGCCTATTGGATCTCCAGTCATCTCAGAGGACTCTACATCTGACTTCACAGAGCTTCCTCCTCTCTATCCATCAGAGCATGCCTACTTTGGCTCCCGGGGCACGACGAGTGGTTCTTCTCCTCCTCCTCCTCCTCCCCAGCCTGATGATGAAGACGAAGAAAGGACCGACAGCGAGGAGTGAGCCGGCGACGACAAGTAGATCCCTCCTCTCCTTCTTTTTGGTGCCTTGATGCCAAAGGGGGAGAGATTGAGGGGGAGTTTTAGGTCGTAGGCTCATTTTTCTTTTATGTCCTAGTTTAAGAAATGAGCTTTTGTAATACTTATGCTATCATTATGCTTTTGGACATGTGATGTGAAATCATAACTATGTTATGCCTATGGTTAATGGTGTATGTTTAAAACTGCTATGTAGGATTGAGAATCTTGATGATTTTATTGTTATGTTCATTATGATATTCACATCAAAATTATAGCTCACACACATAGTTTTTCACCCCACCATAAAGAGTGCACATATGTCTTATGTCTACATTGCCTATTTTGCTCAAAGCTCATATGTGCACACTTTATAAAAATCTAAATTTTTTTTACATATTTGTGTCATATCAATTGGTTGTCATCAATCACCAAAAAGGGGGAGATTGAAAGTGCATCTAAGCATCCCTTATGGGTTTTGGTTGATTTATGACAAACAAATGAGACCCTAACAAAATTGTTGAGATGAGCGCAGGGTCTTAAAGAAATTAGGAAGAAAGCGCAAAAAGAAAGGAGAAGGAGGATCCAAATTGATAAGACCTTAGGATCTGAAAAGATTAGATTACTTAGTATAGAGTGTGTTGGATAAACACACCACAAGAGCTCAAGTGAAAGAAATCACACTAACTGCACAAAAATCAACATGTGCGGACTAGTCCGATATCAACCGGACTAGTTCAATTTTCTCTCTAACTAGAAAATGGACTAGTCCGATATGGACCGGACTAGTCCGATATATCTTTGAGTAGACATGGGACTAGTCCGCACTCTTACGGACTAGTCCGGTATCTCACAACACTTAGGGTTTTCCACACGCCGCACACAGGACTAGTCCGGAGTCCACCACGGACTAGTCCGGACATCGCAAACCCTAACGTAACCTTTGGAAACCCCAGTATAAAAAGAGGTGTACGGCCATACCAACAAAAAAACTCGACCCCCTGCGCCGTCACACCTCCCAAGAGCCCAAAATTCACATCTCTCCACACATTCTAACCAAAAAAGGATCAAATCTTTGGGGATTAGCAATTGATCAAAGGAGAGACTTGTTCTACACATCTTGAGCTCTTGGGTTTGATCTCTCGCACACTCTTGTTCAATTATTGTTCGTCTGTTGAGTGTGTTTGGTTGTGTTCATTCATTATAATTCTTGGGGAGCCCTCAAATTGTGAGAAGGCCCCTTGAACGATTTATTTGCCCTTTGTGATTAGTGGAAGAGAATCGACCTCCGTGGCGATTCAACGAGGGTAGGGTTGGTGAAGACCCGGTCCTTAGAGGACTCCTCAATGGGGATGTAGATTTCCTTCGTGGAATCGAACCTCGGGATAAAATCTTGTCTCTTACTCGTGTTCATCTATTGTTCATCATATTCTAGTGTTTAATTAATCTTGTGAAATTCACGTTGAAGCATTGAAATCAAAGTTGATCTGTATAATTCATTGTCTCACTGTTGTAATACATCTAAGCTATCAATTAATTTCCGTTGCATAGGGTACTAGAAGTGAAAATATTGATCAACCTTGATCTATCTAGTCCACGCATACCGGACTAGTCCGCACAGTACCGACTAGTCCGATTTTTCTCTTAGACTAGTCCGCACTCTACCGGACTAGTCCGATTTCCATGTATTTGACAGATCTATTAAGTGTTTCAAGGATTAACAAAAATTCGAAAAGCCTATTCACCCCCCTCTAGGCTATATTCAATTGGTATCAGAGCCAAATTATTCAAAAGAGACTCACCGCTCGAAGAGACGATGTTGGACATCAAGGACGTACACAAGAAGATCAACGATGAAAAGGGTGATCATGAAAGGACTCAAAAGCTAAAGAAGCTACTCGATGTCATTCAAGACAGTGAGGACGATGATGAGGAGGTGCTCCAACTCAAGGATCTTCTACGGAAGAAGGCACTCCCCTAAAAAGGGAAGAAGAAGATCGATGATGAAAAGAAGAAGAAAGGGGGTAGTCACATAGACTACTCTCGATACCCTTTTGACTATGAGCGTTTGAATTCTAACAATAGTCTAACAATAGCCCCGACCTCCCCGCGCCACGCCACCTCCAAAACAAGTAGTTTGTAAATTTACTCTGTGAACTTGGTTTACTTTAGTTTGTGAATTTAATTTACTCTAGTTTGTGAATTTAGTTTATTTAGTTGTAATTTGTTGTTATTGTTTGTATTAGTTGTAAATTATGTAGTTTGTGAATTTAGTTTAGTTTAGTTGTAATTTGTTGTAAATTGAATTTAGTTTAGTTGTAAAGTATTTAATTTGTAAATTTAATTTAGTTGAGTTGTCATTTGTTGTAAATTGTTTGTATTAGATGTAAATTGAATTTAGTTTAGTTGTAAACTCAATTGTGAATTTAGTTGTTAATTATTTAGGTGAAAATTATGTTCAGTTTATTAATTATTTTTATTGTAGTTGATAAATAGTTGTTACATTAGATAATTTCTTATTTTGTTAGTTTAATTCTTAATTATTTGCTTCATTTGATTATTTAGTTGAATATTGTGTATAAAATTGAGTGATAATTATATGTTTTTATGACGGTTTGCTATATATATACACCGTCGTGAGAGCCACAAACCTCCAAGCTTCGAGCACCCAAGGACGCGGAGAGACGCTCGACGAGAGCCGTCGGTCCGGGCTCAACACCCAACTGACCTACCTCCTACACTCGACCGCCCATCCACCATGATCCGTCGCAGAAGGGTAAACCCCCCAGCGACACAAGCGTCCGGTGCCCAAGCTCCCGAAAGGCCGGCGGGCTTTGGCTTCGTCCTTCTCCCGCTTTTTGGCAGCCTCCAAAGCGGCCTACGACGCCCTCTTCTCCCAGTCTTCACGAACCTTGGAAGGATAGATGATGCCCCACAACCCGTGAAGGTTCGGAGAGGCCGTGTTGAAAGGGGGCGGCCCAAGGGCACAAGACCACTGTTCTTGGGACCCCGAACATGCCGAAGGATTGGGTTGCATGGACGCAGACTCACGCGTTGACGGTCACCCCTATTCTTCACCCCCTCCTCTTTCTCTTTCGTTCTTTCCCCTCTCTCTCTCTCTCTCTCTATCGTAAATGACTCAAAAATGAATGGGTAACGTAAACCTTTATAATATGCATCACCTGTTTCGAACCGGCCCGTCTCACATGCGTTACGCATGTGAGTTGGGTAGGTTCGGAATTGCCACTTTTTGGACAGCTTGGGAGTCAGCGAGGGGGCGTGCCTATGAGGAGATGCGGGTCTGAATTCGGACGAGATTTCGATAGTGTAACCCTAATGTTCTTCGTTGCATCATTAGCGGGCGTGCAGTTGGAGAACAACGGGGTTATGCTCCCGAAATTTCATCTGGATTCGGACCTGGCGCCTCGTCAGAAGCATGTTCCTCTTGGTCACTCTTGGCTGTGTTTATAACCTATCCGTCCCAATAGAAGTAGGGTCGTGACATATAGTAAAGCATAAATTAATGATATTTTTATTGTCTTTAATTTGTAGCCTCAAATATAGGTGAAGACCGTAGTTGGATGTATAATGGTTTGAACAAGAAAGGTGGACACCCAGAGTGAATGGTTTGCAAAGACAGATACTTTTATAGATTGATCTTTTTCATTGTCGACGAACGATAAGGAGCGGTGCCCATGTATGAAATACCAAAACATAAAGTGGTTTGATAAGGTTGTTTCTAAACACTTATGCCAAAACGGTTACATATCACATTATGAGATGTGGAGGTTTTACGGCGAGATAGCTTCTAAAGCCGTACAAGAAGTGCAAGAGGATGATGAAAACACGGGGTTGATCAGATGGATGTGATGTTGGAAGATATTGAACTAGAGGCTACAGAGGATCCTCCAACAACGGAGGTAGAAGCATTCTTGAAGCTTCTCAAAGCTTCAGAACTGCCGCTTCATGAAAACACAGAAGTGACTCTCCTTATGTTCATCACCAGACTTATGGCAATTAAGTCTAAGTACTTCTTTTCCAACAACTGTTACAGCGAGCTAATCAAATTGATCAACGATATCATTTCACAACCCCACAAAGTGCCTAAAGATATGTATCAATCGAAGAAGAAAATTGATGTCTGGTCTCGGTATGAAATATGAGAAGATTGATGTGTGTCCAGATAACTCAGGCTGGGCAAAATAAACCGAAACGGAAAAAACCGGAACCGAAACCGAAAACACCGAAACCGACCAAACTGGTACTCATTTCGGTTACCATTATCAGATAACCGAACTCTTTTTTCGGTTTCGGTTTTTTTGGCCGGTTAACCGACTTAACCGGAGTTTTTTGTAAAAGCCCAACTCATCACACCCCCAGCGGCCCAGCCCAGTAGCCCACTAACCTAACCCTAATACCTCCTCAGTCCTCACGCAGTCACGCGAGCCCTCACCCCGTCACCCGGTCACCCGCACGCCGCACCCCCAGCGCAGCCGCCCGACCAGGCGACCAGGCGACCAGCAGCGCAGCCGGCGCCCGCCAGCGCCCGCCGTGGCGTCGCCCACGCCAGCCCCTCACCTCACCCCTCAACCCCCAGCGGGCCCAGCCGACCAGCAGCCACCAGCGCGCCGCCCGCCGGCGCCCACGCCAGGGCCTCACCCCTCAGCGGCTAAGCCCCCAGCCGACCAGCAGCCGCCGCCCACTAGCCGCCAGCGCCCACTCCCGGCGGCCAGCCCCCGCACGCCCACTGAGAAGACTACCGAATCTGTTTTGTAAATTCCATAGATTGATGTGATTTTGTATTTTACTTGGAAAATGGAAGTGTGCTAAATTTACTATTTTTGTACTTGAGTTAAAACTGTTATTTATGGATTACGATGTTCTGTTTTATGAAATTTGGAGTTCTGAATGCGATATTGAATTTTGATATGTTTATGTGATTTTTCGTGTACTGCATGTCTGTAAAAACTGTGAGCTCGGTTTTGTGGTTAACCGAAAACCGAAACCGGAGTTTCCGGTTAACCGAGAGTCCGATTTCCATTTTTTCCTGAGCAATTTTGGTTACTGTTTCATAAAAACCGAACTTCGCCAAAAACCGAAAAATCGAACCGAACGGTTTCAGTTAACAGGTTGCCCAGCGTGACAGACAACTGTATGCTTTTTCGGAAAGAGCATGTGAAAGAGAACAAGTGCTTAAAATATGGTAAACTGAGATTTGTCGAAGTTGTTAACGACGATGGCGATAATGTGATGACAGAAGTCGCACATAAGCAATTTCAAACCTTACCTCTGACACCCCGATTGAAGCGGTTGTTTATTTCAAAAGAAAAGTCAGGCACATGGGATGACACAAAGAAGGTGTACGTCAGAACTATGGAGTCATGACGCACCCGTCCTATGCTGAGGCATAGAAGGCAATGGACCGCTTCGATCTAGACTTTGCGAGGGATGCAAAAAATGTTCGGATCGGGTTGGCGACAGATGGCTTCTCGCCGTTTAGTACAAATGCCACACCATTACTAATGTTGGCCCATTTTTGTTATTCCATACAACCTACCACCATCTCATTGTATGAAGTATGAATTCATATTTCTTTGCCTCATCGCACTTGGACCAGATCATCCTGGCCCACGTCCAAATGTGATATTGAAACCGTTAATTGATGAATTGAAAATGTTATGAACAAGAGTCAAAGCGTACAACTGTAATAAGAAGCAGAAATTCAACCTACAGGATGTTTACTTATGGTCCTTCTATGATTTTCCAGCCTGTGGTATGTTTTCTGGATGGAGCACTCACGGTTGTTTGACGTGTTTGATATGTGCTTCGGACACGGATTGCATTCGACTTACTCATGGAGGCAAGATATGCTACTTCGATTGTCATAGACGTTGTTTGTATCGAAATCACATGTTTAGACAACAGAAGAATGTCTTCAGAAAGGACATTGTAATCACAAAGGGACCACTGAAACATCAAAACGATAAGAAATTTTTGATATGTTAGACAAACTGGTGGCAGATGAAAGTCGTACTGGATATTTTGTAGGTTACGGAGAGGAACACAAATGGACTAATATATGTGGAATATGGGAGCCACCGTATATGAGTTCCTTGTTTTTAATGCACAACATGATACCATGTATCAGGAGCGTAACATGGACGACTGTATAATAAGCACATCCATAGATATGACGGGCCAAACGAAAGACAATATAAATATTCGAAAGGATCTGGCACAGCTTTGTAACCGTCCAACTCTTGAGCTCTCCAGAAGTCGTGGTAATTTACGTGCTTCTTTTTGTCTTCGATCTAAAGAAAAAGAAAGAAGTCATGAAATGGTTAACAAGTTTGTAATTCCTAGATGGTTACGCAGCTAGTTTGAAACGAGTCGTGACTATGAAGATGGGAAAGCTCACTGGATTGAAAAGTCCCGATTATCACATAATTATGAAAAGATTCCTATCTGTTATATTTCGTGGCTATTATGATTATGCGGTGTGAAAGGTGTTAGTCGAGCATAGCTACTTCTATTGATAGCTCTGTGCTAAAGAAATCACGGTCGAGATGATGAATAAGTTGGAGAAGGAGATAACAGTACTATTATGTAAGATGGAAAAAATTCCTACATGTTTCTTCAATCCAATGCAACATCTCCTTATATATATTTCCTTTGAGGCTAAAGTGGGCGGTCCTGTGCAATATAGATGGATGTATCACATTGAAAGAGCACTTAGATATCTGAAGCCAATGGTTGGCAACACGGCAAGGGTGGAAGAATACATCGCCGAAGCATTTACCCTAAAGGAAGTGCGATACTTTTCAATTGTTTACTTTGCAGAGGAACACAATGTAAATACTTCAGCGATGTGATACAATATAGATGAACATGTTTAGAGGACACGAGCCAAAGCATGTTGGATCATGCTAGAGTCGTGTTCAACACGAACGCGTGTAAGCTTGTAACGCAAGCGTTGTCCTATGCTCGTATTCAAGCCGTGAACGAGTACCCTAAGCGGCATCAGAAGCACCAATCATGGCCATTTAGGAGGGCCTCGGACACGTACTTGACGGAGGGGCAGTACACGGAGGTAGACTGTTTGTGTTCAATTATTTCCGTACTTAGTTATGTAAATGGTATTTGAATGCTGGTCAGTATTTCCTAGCTAGAGAGTCGGCCCGAAGCATACCGAGCTCTTTGCCAGATGTAGGCTAGCGATGCTTTCATCGCTGAGTCCAGGAGGGCTCGTGGAAGCAGAGGATTTGATGGGAATCACTCCTATAGCCTTGATGTCCATGTGCATTTGGCTAAATAGATGGTAAGAGTAATAACCCTTCATTGTATGTCTTTATAATATAATTAACATGCTAACACATATCTACAAGAGCGCGAGACCAGTCAGGTACCAACAACCACTCAAGTCTGGAAGCGGGGTAATAAGGACCCATCCCAGTCTGGGCAGTGCAGTCAGGTCGTGACCGATCGATTGGTAAGGTATCAAAACTCATTAATTCAATTGTTACTACTAATACGCAATTTTTTTGCTTCTAGGAAAAGTATGGGCGGGAGCCCGTGATGATACACGAGGAAGGGTATGATTGGGAAAACACGTCAATCGACCCTCAAGTCATGTATGCTAGCAGAGGCGAAAAGACACATGGACGGTTAGTTGATCATTTTATTTGTTTCTTTACAATCTTGCTTCATTTGATTATTATTGTTTTATTCTTTTGTGGTTTACCATATTCGATGGAATTGTCGACTCGAGGGTAGTGCGACCTTTGATCGTCACTCCATCGATGGAGGGTTCCACCGTCGGCCAAACAAGTCGTTGTCTCTCCCAAAGAGAGATAGAGGAGCTCCAAAGGGAGATAGATGAAATCTCGAGGGAGAGAGAGGAGCTTCAGAGAGAGAGGAGATAACCCGAGCCGCAAAGAAGCAACACGCCACCTATATGGCAAACTATATGGCTCAGATGCAGGCGGCAATGGAGGCAAGTAATTAAATGTAATATAATTTAAATTCATATCAATCCGTTACTATCTATGTTCTAATATTTTGTAATTACAGGCCTTATCTCGATAGAGTGGCCAGCAGATTCTTATCCCGACGTGGCAGCCGTCAGAGTTGGCCCCGCCACAGGTGCCCCCAGCACATGAACATTCAGATATACATGTAATGTGTTTTTATTTGCTATTTTCTAATCTAAGAAAAACTTAGTGTGGTAGATGGGAGAGAGTGAGAGTGAGGGGGGAGAGGGAGGCAGTGAGAGTGAGAGACAGTGGTAGACAGAGGGGGAGGGAGAGGGCAAGGGAGAAAGTGAGAGTGCGGGGAGGGAGAAGGAGAGAGAGTGAGAGTGAGGGGGAGAGGGAGGGAGAGGGAGACAGAGTGGTAGGGAGAGGGAGTGAGAGAGGGAGAGAGAGAGTGGTAGAGATAGGGGGAGTGGGTGGGGGAGGGATAAAGTGAGAGTGAGTTGGAAGCCCAAACTCACTCTAACTATTTATGTGCATTGCAGGGATTGACGATCGAGGCTCAAACACCACCGCCACAGGTACCTGCACCGGGAGGAGGGCGCGAAGACAGATTCTTTGGCTCTAGAGTGAGTGGAAGGGGTAGTGTTTAGCCCCTCCTTGTTTTATATTTTGGATGAATATCTTGTGTGTGTATATGAATATCTTCTTGTGTATAACTATTTTGTGAGGTGGCCATCATGGAGGGGGAGTTGTTTTCTGTTTTTTTTTTAAATTAAAACCTTATTTACGACGACCAGGTATACAGGACGTCGTAAGTAAACCTACATAACTTACGACGGCCTCGGGTCCAAGCCGTCGTAAGTAAACCTACATAACTTACCACGTCGTGTAGTCCAAACCGTCGTAAGTTATGTACCCAGCCCGCCACATGGCACGGGCCTTGGCGATGACGCTTATACACGACGGCTAGGAACAGTCGTTGTAAGTAACTTATTTATGATGGTGACAGTCGTAATTAACATTATTTATGACCAATTAATTCAAACAGTCAGAAACCATCGTAAATAACAAAAAACAGTAGTAAATTACGTATTTACAATATTTTTTGTTATTTACGATGGTTTATGGCCGTAGTAAATTGATCGGTTTCCTGTAGCGTCGGACCACAGGCCATCGTAAATAAGGTTTTTCATTTAAAAAATAGAAAAAAAAAAACTACTCCTCGCATGATGGCCAGCTCATAGAACAGTTATACACACATACATATACACACATCAGCAGATAGACATCCAAAATATAAAACAAAGCGGGGCTAAATACTAACCCCTCCACTCGCTCCTCCACTCGCTCTGAAGCTGAAGAATCCGTCTCCGCGCCCTCCTCATGGTTCCGGTAGCTGTGGCGGTGGAGTTTGAGACTCCGTCGCCGATCCCTGCAATGCAAATAAATAGTTAGAGGGAGTTTGAGATTCCAACTCACTCTCACTTTATCCCTCCCCCTCTCACCCCCTCTCTCTACCACTCTGTCTCTCTCTCCCTCCATCTCCCCCACCCTTACTCTCTCTCCCTCTCCCTCCCTCGCACTCTCACTTTCTCCCTCGCCCTCCCCCTCTCTCTACCACTCCCTCTCACTCTCACTCCCTCCCTCACTCTCAATCCCTCCCCTCTACCACACTATGTTTTTCTTAGATTAGAAAATAGCAAAATAAAAATCGTATTATCTGGATATTTGAATGTCCATGTGCTCGGGGCACCTATGGAAGGGTAAATCTGAAGGCTGGCACGTAGGGATCGGAACTTGGTGCCCAGTCTGTCGAGCTAAGGCATGTAATTACAAAATATTAGAACATATATAATAATGGAATGATATAAATTTAAATTAAATTATATTAAATTACTTACCTCCATCGTCGTCTGCATCTGAGCCATGTAGTTTGCCATATAGGCGGCTTGTTGCTCCTGTGCAGCCCGAGCTATCTCCCTCTCTCTCTCTGGAGCTCCTCTCCTCCCTTCCGTATTTCGTCACTCTCCCTTTGGAGTTCTATCTCTATTTGGGAGAGACGACGATTTTCTGGCCAATGGAGGAACTCTCGGTCGATGGAGTGACGATTGAAGGTCGCGCTACCCTCAAGTTGATAACTCCATCGACTATGGAAAACCTACAAAAGAATAAAAGAATAATAATAAAAAGAAGCAACATTGTAAAGAAACAAATAAAATGACCAACTAATCGTCCATGTGTCTTCCCGCCTCCTCTAGCGTACATGGCTTGAGGGTCGATTGGCCCCAATCGTACCCTTCCCCGTGTATGCTCACGGCCTCCTGCCCATACTTTTCCTAAAATCAGTAAAATTGCTTATCAATAACAATATTATTAGTAACAATTAAACTGGTGAATTTTGATAACTTACCAATCGACCGCCTACGACCTAACTGCACTGCCCAGGCTAGGATGGGTCCTAATGAACCCACTTGAGTGACGGTCGGTACCTGACCAGTCTCGCGTTCCTGTAGATATGTGTTAGTATGCTAATTATATTCTAAAGACATACAATGAAGGGTTATTACTCTTACCATTCGTTTAGCCAAACGCAAATGGCCATCGGGGCCATAGGAATGCTTCCTGTCGGAACATTTGCATCCATGAGCCCTCCTAGACTTAGCGATAAAAGAATCGCTAGTCCACATCGGGCAGAGAGCTCGCTATGCTTCGAGCCGACTCTCTAGTCAGGAAATACTAACCTACACAAATTTTTTATGTCATTGAAATACTATTTACACAATTAATTATTAAAATAATTGAACACAAACAACTTACCTCCGCGTACCGCTACTCCGTCAAGTATGTGTCCGAGGACCTCCCAAACGGCCCCCGCTCGTGCTCCTGATGCCGCTTGAGGTACTCGTTCACGGCTTGAATACGAGCGTAGGACAATGCTTGCGTTACAAGATTTCACGCATTCCTGTTGAACACGGCTCTAGCATGGTCCAACATGCTCTCGCTCGTGTCCTCTAAACGACACCTCGGTTATAAGAAAACAAATATTGAAGAGATACGCATTAATAATTCAAGCTAGTTGAAGAATACTAATTTACAAAATTTTATTAAGCAAACTCACAATAAAATCCGCCCACACAGCCTCCTGAAGGTTGTTGTGCGTCTCGTGAGAGACACGAGCGTAATCGTCCCACGACGTCATTGGAAGAAAGGGGGAGAGGGTGGCACGGTGGCGTTGGAATGGAGGAGGAGAGGGTGGAGCGACGGAGAAGGTGATGCGCGAGGAGAGAAGAGGAGAGGATGGCACAACGACATGGGGAGGGAGGAGGAGAGGGCGGCACGATGGCGTGGGGAGGGAGGAGGAGAGGGTGGCGCGGCAGAGCGGGGAGCGCGACTTAGCATCCGAGCGGGGGACGCGAGTAGCGGCGGCGCGGGCTAGGGCCATGGTGACGCAGGGGTAGTTCTAGTTATATAGCGAGTACGACGGAGTATATGCGTAACCGTCGTCAATTGAATAATTATACAATCAATCAATTAAAAAACTAATCAATTAATAAATTAATTAAGAATGTGAGAATATTAAACACTAAATAAATAATTAATGGACTAATACAAAATTTAATCACCTAATTGAACAATTATAACTAATAGATAATTTAATTCATCTAATTAATTAACTAATAAACTGATTAATTTACTAAAAACCTAATAAACAATTTAATTAAATAATTACCTAACTTACTAACTAATTAACTATTTAATAAACGAAATAAATAACTAACAAATTAATTAATTAACAAACTAATTAATTAACTAATATACTAATTACTTAACTAATAAACAAATTATCTAACTAATTAACTAACTAACCTAATTAATTAAAAATTTTGCTTGGAGGTGGAGGTGGCCGGTGGCGGTCCGCTGTGGGCGGCAGGGGGCGGCGGCGGTTGTAAAAGTCCCAACACTTGTAAATAGAAAACTAGAGCTATGAATAAAGTTGAGTTTAAATACAAGAAATGGGACTTGCAAAAACTTTTGTTTACTCATGAAAGTGTTGGCATGTGCAATAAAACTTTGAATTCAGCTTGAACTAAAAGGGTCACTTCAAAAAGAAGAAGGGCATTTCCAAAAGGGGAAAATTCAAGCTGTTGTTTAAGAAGTTGTATTTGCAATGGCCAACTCAAGAATCAGAGGGCATATTTGAATTCTTCAGGTCCAAATTATGAGAAAGGCAAATTTTGAGAAAATTTGGAGGTGCTTTGATTTGTATATCAAAGGGACGTGTAAATTTCATCTAAATTTGAATTCAAATTTGAAACTGAGGCACAACTTGTTAAATTGCCAAATGACTTTTGAATTTGAGTTCCTCATGGCTGAAATTGCACTAGGCCAAAAATTGGAGATCTTTTGGGGTAGAGAGGAGCTGTGGCCCCCAATTGTCATTGAGAGGGGGGATAAAATATACTGCCTAAGTTTCAGCTCGCTGTTATCGGTCCACGCACGAACTGCCGATCGTGCTCCAGGCACCACCGAGCGCAAGCTGCTGCCATCTCCTCACCGAAGTAGCAGCGCGGGAGAGCTTCTCATGGCTGCTTTACCCATCAGCGTGATCCGTTCCCAGGGACCGAACCACAGCTCGTGCCTTTCCCTCGCGCTAGGACAGAAATCGGCAGCTCGCCGTCACCTCTGAAAACAGCCGGGCACCGGTGCAACTTCACGATCACCGCCACTCCGGGCTGCCACACAGCCGGGCGCGCTGGTTCTCCAATCCAGGGTGCTCGGGCCACGACGCCGAAGCTTCACCGAGGGGTGCGCACGTCGCCGACCGATTTCCGGTCACCGGCAGCCCGAAAGAACCGCATCAGTGGTTTGCTCGTAGCTGGAAACCCCCAAGCGGCAAGTACCGAGCCGGGAGGCGGCCTGGAAGCCGACTCCGGCGAGCTCCGACGAGACTCCGGCGAGGGGGCGGCGCGGGAAAGAAAATGGCCCGAGGAGGAAGAAGGCCGGGCGGGTCCCACGTGTCACTGGCGAAAAGTTAAATTCTTGATCGGCTGCGGCCCCGGGATCCAGTGTAGCTGCACGGGAAAGGTTCTGTGGCTCCGTGCGGCTTGGTTCCAGCAGCTGACACGTGTGCGATGGGCCCACGGTCAGAATTTAAACATTTCCCCGGTTTATTCAAATAACAGATTTGATTCAAACTTTGGGAGGGCATAACTTTTGCTAGGAAGCTCCAAATTTAGTGATTCAAATTGGGTTGGATTCAGGATGAAAAACTATATCCAAATATGCAATCCAATTTGCATGAAAACCAATAGAAATTTCTGAAAAATTCTTTAAAACTTTTCAGCAAAAGAATTTTAGAGGGAATTTGGTTCATCCAAAAATCCCCAAATTTTGCCAAAATATTCTTTAGGATGTTAGGAGACTCCTGTAAAGGTTTCAGCTCATTTGGAGTTGAGTTAGTGAGGGTAATTCTGATTTCAGGTTTCTGTATTCAAATGAATACAGAAACATTTTCAGAGAATTTCCAAAACTTAGAAATTCAGTTCTGGACATTCCTTAGCTCCAAAAATCCTAGGAAAATTAATTCATGCTCCTTGAGCTATGTATGAAATTGTAGTGATTAAACTTGTCTTTATAACTTGTTAACAAAAGTTTTACAATAAAACTTGTATGCATATTCATAACGTGTAGTGATTAAACGTGAAAAAGTGGAGATGGAGTAAAGCTTGGATCAAGGAACAAGAAGGGCAGTGATTAAGCTTCAAGTCATCAGAAACTAACTTCATACATATCTGACTTTAGTCACCTGCAAAACCAAGGCAAGTCCCGGTTTACATTTAAGTTGTTTTATAAAGTTTTTCCTTTGTTCACTACTATGGTTCTAGTATGTATGTGCATTAGGTCAAGGATGTTTTATACTCCACTTGCATGACCAAAAAGAACCTTGGGGTCAAGGGTAGAAGGTGTCATCACTGTAGAATAAGGCCATGCTAACTAGGCTAGGACATCCGGTAGAAGACGAGTAGTTGGAATATACTCGCGAGCTATAGTTCTGAATCACATAAGTGTGGTTAGAAAGAGAGGCAAACTAAAGTTTACATTTCTAAAGATGAGACCGGGCAGTGGGGTTAGGCTGCGACAAGACAAGGTCTTGGTCGAGTAGCTCTGCCTGTGTCGGTTAAGGACCGATGTGTGTGCCGCATCCAAGAGCAAGTATTGAGTTGTGTACCGGATGCTTACTGATATATGGGAACCAGGAAACCGATGTACCAGGTTCACTGGATTGTAGAGGCATACCATATCGTCTCGTTAGACCTATGAGCTCGAGACAGCGCGATCGGTTCTACAGTCTAGTGTCCTGAGAAAGGTTGCCGCATACGACGTAATGAATGACGCCAGATTTGGGTCTTCAGAGGCCGGCGTATGTGTCGAGTTATCCGGATAGTGTTTGATTCGAATCACCGCCCGTCGCGGTTATTGAGTACCGCTTGCTCCCATGTTGTGACGTAGTAATCAACTTGTGTGGAAACAGTTTGCAAAAGTATAATTGCTGCTATGATTATGTTAAGTTGCATGAAACCCTGTTTGAAGTAGAGATAGAGCAAACTAAAGTTATTTTCCACCTTGGGACAAGTAACATTGGAATGAAGTGTTTCATGTTTGATTGTGGAGTTCCAATGTTGCTGGGCACAAGGTCACTACTATTATGGCTAAAATATGAAAGTTAAGGATGAACTCGTAGGTGAGTCCTTTCGCAAATTACACGATTAGGTCTTAAGTTACCCTCATGTAGAGTTGTGTGCTTTAGGAGAGACGGTTATGTCTTGCTGAGCCTTTGTGCTCACTCTTGCTATATAAGTGGTTTTGCAGGTAAACCTCGACGCTATAAAGAAGGTTGTTCGGTGAGACTCGGGAACTTCCGAGTCATGTATCACATGAAGGACCTAGCCGCTGCCATGTCTTCGTGTTGCTAGCAAAAGGAGTCCGCGGGCTGGACCTTTTTTCGAGTGCTTCTTAGATATTCGACATGAGCTGTTATAGACTTCCGCTGTAGTTAATTTATGTAAAGTATTTACAAAGAACAATTGTAAGCTTCCGCTTTTGATTTATGTAATGCAGTTTCCTTATATGTGTGCTGTTGGGTGCCGCATAACACGGCACCACCCAATGCGATTCACGGGCGAGGTGCCCCATCCCCGTGATCGGGATGGCAGGCCATGTCGGCGTGGTATCAGAGCCGCATTGGTAATAGCGCACGGAATAAGGATCGTATTACGACAAAAAATTAGGGTACGGTGAGGAAACGGTATTAGGCCCACATAAGGACTATAGTAGTATAGTTACTCAAAGTGGCATGACTAACATATGTGTTAATTCTGAATTTTGATTATGTAATGACGCACCTACGCTCAGGTAAGCATGGTAAGGAACGCCACCGAAAGAGGTTCAATTTCGGTTAGCTCCCCTGACGAGGAAAGTGGTTCAGGGATAGGTCTCACAGCTTGGTGTGAGACGTTAATATGAAACTCTTGGAATCTTCATGTTCCTGAGTTCATATGAAACGTTAATCCCTAGCGTGCATTAGGAAAGTAAGTGGAGACCCCATCGTGTGGTCAGTAACACGATAGTGTGTTCGTCTCGAAATAGCCCAGGGGGACATATGCAGCGCTTGCCATCGGCGTGCCCTGCAGGGCAGTAGGTGGTATCCGTTGGGCTGATAACATTCCCAACTATGACGACCCGTTCATGATATACTCGGGTTCCCCGTCGTGTGGTGTAAAAACATGATCACATACCTTGAGACGTGGCTTAACTCAAGGACGGTCGTATGGCAATGATACAGGCGTTTGTATTTACTTTCAAATATGTAACTGCCTGAAATGAAATAACCTTTGAGTGCACCACTATTGAGTGTTCTTCTGCAGGTACTAACCACGTATGTATCCCATGTAGTACACGTGTGCGAGAGACCGTCTTAGTGCCACTGATCATACGTATATGCCGGTGTAATACGGTTAGAATTTTTCTTTTGGTGAGGCAACGTAGTACCGACATGTTTCTTACAGTGCATCGACACCGTACTACACTTAATAACCTCTTCCCTATGAAGAAATGATTCATGAACTAACTTTCAACTAAAAATGGAAGTTTGAAACAAATATTAGTTACTGAACTCTTATTTTGAGCTAAGATTCAAATGAGAGCATGACTAGGCGTCAAAATTTTTAAAAACGGAGTGCTCTGTTTCTGGCAGCAATTCTTGCTGGACTTTAACAGAGCATAACTCTGAGTTGATATAACCAATTAAGGTGTATGATACAGTTCTGGAAAGATTTTCAAGTGCTCTACAATTTCCTTGTAGATCTCCAGAGCAAAATCACATGTTAAGTTGGTGAAAAGTCCAGTTGCAGGCAAACTGTTCAGAACCAGGACAGCAGAAAAAACCTCTCTGGATCTTTTTGTTTTTAAGCCATAACTTCCTGTATAAAAATCCTTAAGGAGCCTATGATACACCGTTGGAAAGGTTATGAAGTGTGCAACATTGTTGTAGTTCAGAGTTTGTGCAGATTCTTATTGTAGTTTCATGTACAACTGTGATAAAAGTAGCCATATACAAAGGTCATGCTGGCAGATTTTATCCAGGAATTCTGTCAACTTTGAGCAATCATAACTTTTGATCCATAGATGATCTGGAGGCATTCAAGTACTCGTTGGAAGGATACTGAAGTTTACTAAAACTTTGGTATTGGACTCAAGTCAGGAATCTGTAGTTAACTTGAGTAAAATTTGGAGTTTGTGTGAACTGGTCAGGGTAGTCCAACTGATTAGTTTAGCGTACTTAAGATTTGTTTAAACATGAATGTGGTTATGATTTCCTAAAGTTCATGACATGTTCATGTTTTACTTATCTTTACTTACTACTGAAATAGAATTTAGATTGACTCAAAATTTTGTTTCGTGCAGTATGGTACGCGCACATTCTCAAATGGAGATTGGAGGTTCAAGTCGAGGTGGGAATGACTCGACTTCACCACAAGAGCCATCGCCAACCGGATTGGCGGAAACTATGGCGAAGATGAATGAAACTCTCCAAACTCTAGTTCAGCAAGAGATAAATAGAGAAGCTCAACATCACATGCCAACCCCGAGCACTTATCTAGATTTCCTAGCGACACAACCGCCGGTATTCTCCGAGGCGGCTGACCATTGTGAAGCAAATCACTGGTTACGTGTCATTGAGTCCAAGTTTGGGTTGATTCAATGTGATGAATTCAAGAAGACTCTATTTGCCGCTCAGCAGCTTCACAGCTTTGCTGTAGCATGGTGGGCAGAATACCTTGATGTCCAACCAGCAGGGCATCGTGTCACATGGGCGGAATTCCAGAATGCGTTTCGTGCTCGCTTCGTTCCTGCGAGCATAATGCAAACAAGTCTGGATGAATTCTGGAATCTAAAGCAAGGTGACAGGAGCGTTACTGAGTATGCGAAGGAATTCAATCGCTTAGCTCAATATGTCCCTGACTATGTAAAATCACCGTCCTTGAAGGGTTATCATTTTTATCAAGGGCTGACCGCTAGGCTGCGATGTGAATTGGCTCAAGTTAGCCAAGAGAATTTTGATGAGTTTGTGAGCTGTGCTATCACTCAGGAATATTATTCCAATCTCTACCTCAAAGAAAAGAGGGAGCGGGACTCATCACAGGATGAATGCAATCATCTACCTCAGAAGTATCGGTGGGTAATCCGTTCACCTTCCAGTCGTAAGGTTCCACAAAAAGTGCAGCCATTCTTGGAGTATCATGACTCGTATACTCCACAGAGGTTTTATTCATCTCCACAGCAGCAGCAACTTATTTCTCCTGCACCTCAATATCAACAAGGTGCACCAGAATGTTATTTCCCTCAAGAGGTTGAAGATGAACAAGGTGATTTCTTAGCTGAACCAAGTGTTGTCCCACTTCATGTTGACAACGAGCTCAACGTCAATGAAGCAACTGAACCGTGCAACAACATATGTCTGCGGTTCCAGTTCCAAGGAGTGATCTCGGACAGCAAATAAAAGCCATGTCCAAAGTGGGAACAGTTAATTATGTGTCAATCGATGATCTGCCAAGGGGAGGACCTGTTCTTGCCGGCATGTTCACCTTAATGACAAGCCGGTTGTCATTTTATTCGACTCTGGTGCAACACATAACTTCATTAGTAGGGCGAGGTGATCAGGGATCAGATCTCCACAACTATCACAAAGGGTTCTTACCTTATTCATTCGCCAGGTGGAGACATATTGACTAATGAAGTCGTTTCTCGAGCACCACTTTGTTTGGATGGAAAAATTTATCCCACCACCCTCATTATTCTCGAAGACCAAGGAATCAATGTCATATTGGGAATATCATGGTTGACCTTCCATAAGGCTGTTCTGGACATCAAGAACAGGAGTGTTCACTTGGACTCTCAACTTCACGGGCGTCAAACATTGTATCTCGGCAAAGCGGTTTCCAAAGACCCGGAAGTATGTAATGCCGAGGATTGCAAGTTAGAAGACATTCTGGTGGTCCGTGAATATCCGGACGTGTTTCCTGAAGACCTTCCAGGCTTACCACCTGAGCGCGAGGTGGAATTCAAAATAGAGTTGATACCGAGAACCATGTCGATCTCTCGGAGACCATACAAAATGGCTCCGAATGAACTAGCAGAGCTGAAGGAGCAACTCAAAGATCTGATGGACAAGGGGTTTATTCGTCCAAGTTCATCACCATGGGGTTGCTCAGCCTTATTTGTGAAGAAGAAGGATGAGACGCTGAGGCTATGCGTTGATTATCGTCCTTTAAATGCTGTGACAATAAAGAACAAGTATCCACTACCAAGAATTGATATTCTTTTCGATCAGTTAGTGGGTGCTAAAGTCTTATGCAAGATGGACTTATGGTCGGGATATCATCAAATCAAGGTTCGAGCGGAAGATATCCCGAAAACAGCATTCTCGACAAGATATGGGCTCTATGAATATCTTGTCATGTCATTTGGGTTGACCAATGCCCCAGCTCATTTTATGTAACTTATGAACTCGGTGTTCATGCCGGAGCTGGATCAGTTCATCGTGGTATTCATCGACGACATCTTGGTCTATTCCAAATCAGAAGAGGAACACGCTAAACATTTGCATATTGTGCTCCGACGACTAAGAGATCACAAGCTCTATGCAAAGTTTAGTAAATGTGAATTATGGATCAACCAAGTGCCATTTCTTGGACATATTATTTCAGCGGAAGGCATTGCTGTTGATCCAAACAAGATTGAGCAAGTGCTGAAGTGGAAGTCTCCAACATCAGTCCATGAAGTTCGTAGTTTCTTGGGTTTGGCGGGATATTATCGGAGGTTCATCCCGGGCTTCTCAAAAATCTCCAAACCTATGACTGAGCTACTGAAAAAGGGCATCAAATATGATTGGAGCAAGCCATGTGAGGAAGCTTTTTAAGCGTTGGTGAAAGACCTCACCATAACCCGGATTTTAGCTCAACCGGATACAACCAAGCCTTTTGATGTTTATTGTGATGCGTCCGGCATTGGGCTTGGTTGTGTACTCATGCAAGGAGGGCGCGTGGTCGCTTATGGATCACGGCAATTACGGAATCATGAGCAACATTATCCAACTCATGATCTCGAGCTCGCTGTCGTGGTATTAGCTTTGAAGATGTGGAGACATTACCTATTGGGAAATCTGATTCATCTCTACACCGACCACAAAAGCTTGAAGTACATATTCACTCAAAAAGAGTTGAATATGCGGCAACGGCGATGGTTGGAGCTGATCAAAGACTATGAGATTGAAATTCATTATCATTCGGGCAAGGCAAATGTGGTTGCCGATGCACTCAGTCGGAAGTCTCATATTCATAGCCTGACCATTACGCCGATAGAAGAGGAAGAACCAAGTCTCTACTTGGTTCCATATGAAGCTCTACATAACCTATATCTCATACCCACAATAAAAGAGGAGGTTATGAAAGCTCAAAAGCAAGACAAGGGCATGGCTCATATCATAAGGAGTTCAAGAACGGGGAGATGAAATTTTTCTGATTGGATGATGAATACACCCTATGGTTCAAGGACCGGATAGTCGTACCCCGTGATATGAGGCTGCGGAAGAAAATTTTGGACGAGGCTCACTTATCCAAATTTTCTATTCATCCTAGCAGCAATAAAATGTACCAAGACCTCCGGAAGAAGATTTGGTGGACACGTATGAAACGTGAAGTTGCCAAGTACGTTTCAAAATGTGATACGTGTCGAAGAGTTAAGGCTGACCATGTGAACAAGTCGGGCCTGTTGCAACCGCTACAAATACCGGCATGGAAGTGGGAAGACTTGAGTATGGATTCCATCGTTGGGTTGCCGATGACCTCCCACCACCATGATTCGATTTGGGTAATCGTTGACCGATTAACCAAATCAACACGTTTCATTCCGGTGCATACCAACTACAGCGCCAAGCAATATGCGGAGTTATACATAGCACGAATCTTATGCTTGCATGGAGTTCCCCGTACATCTCCGATAGAGGATCGTTGTTCGTATCCCGTTTCTGGGAACAGCTACATGCATCCTTGGGAACCAAATTGTTTCGAAGCTCCGCGTATCACCCTCAAACTGATGGGCAAACGGAAAGGGTGAATCAAATCCTTGAAGATATGCTAAGGGCATGTGCCATCCACCACGGTAAGAGCTGGGATGATCACTTACCGTTGGCGAAGTTCTCGTATAACAACGGTTATCAAACGAGCATAAAAATGGCACCTTATGAAGCTCTCTACGGCCGGAAGTGTCGCACACCCTTGAACTGGTGTGAATCTGGCGAGAGAGTTATTTACGGGATTGATCTCGTAAATGAAGCAGAAGAGCGGGTAAGGCTTATTCAAGCAAATCTTAAAGCCGCTAAGTCCAGGCAAAAGAGCTATGCGGATAAGAGACGTCGTCCTCTAAACTTTCAAGTTGGAGACCACGTATACCTCCACGTATCTCCTATGAAGGGAGTTCACCGATTCAGAGTGAAATGGAAATTAGCTCCACGTTTTATTGGCCCCTTCGTCATCATTGAAAGATGTGGACCCGTGGCATACAGTTTGGAACTACTGGCAACCTTAGCCGGAGTTCATAACGTCTTCCACATATCTCAGTTGCGGAAGTGTTTGAAAGTTCCAACAGAGATTCTCACGGGAGACATAGCAGATTTGCACCCGGACCTCACTTATGTTGAACATCCAACCCGGATAATTGATGAAAAGACTCGCGAGACGAGAAACCGGACGCTACGATTTTTCAAGGTGCTATGGGAAAATCACACGTCTGACGAAGCTATATGGGAAAGCGAGGAATATTTACAACGCAATCATCCGGAGTTGTTAGAGGCTTATATTTAGTAGTTGTCCTCTCCACGTTGTCCTTAATCAGGAATCTCGGGACGAGATTCTTTTTAAGGGGGGAGGAATGTAAAAGTCCCAACACTTGTAAATGGAAAACTTGAGCTATGAATAAAGTTGAGTTTAAATATAAGAAATGGGACTTGCAAAAACTTTTGTTTACTCATGAAAGTGTTGGCATGTGCAATAAAACTTTGAATTTAGCTTGAACTAAAAGGGTCACTTCAAAAAGAAGAAGGGCATTTCCAAAAGGGGAAAATTCAAGATGTTGTTTAAGAAGTTGTATTTGCAGTGGACAACTCAAGAATCAGAGGGCATATTTGAATTCTTCAGGTCCAAATTATGAGAACGGCAAATTTTGAGAAAATTTGGAGGTGCTTTGATATGTATATCAAAGGGACGTGTAAATTTTGTCTAAATTTGAATTCAAATTTGAAACTGAGGCACAACTTCTCAAATTGCCAAATGACTTTTGAATTTGAGTTCCTCATGACTGAATTTGCACTAGGCCAAAAATTGGAGATCTTTTGGGGCAGAGAGGAGTTGTGGGCCCTAATTGTCATTGAGAGGGGGGGATAAAACTTACTGCCTAAGCTTCAGCTCGCTGTTATCGGTCCACGCCCGAACTGCTGATCGAGCTCCAGGCGCCACCGAGTGCAAGCTGCTGCCACCTCCTCACCGAATTAGCAGCGCTGGAGAGCTGCTCGTGGCTGCTTTACCCATCGGCGTGATCCGTTCCCAGGGACCGAACCACAGCTCGTGCCTTTCCCTCGCGCTAGGACAGAAATCGGCAGCTCGCCGCCGCCTCTGAAAACAGCCGGGCACCGGTGCAACTTCACGATCACCGCCACTCCGGGCTGCCACACAGCCGGGCGCGCTGGTTGTCCACTCCCTCAGCACATGATCAGCCCGAGTCACGGTTCCCCTAGCCAGAAAACGGCTCCTCCGCGACGTCTTGAAACAAAACCGACGTCGGGCTCTCGTAGGCAGCTCACCACCATGGGTTTCACGCTCAAGCAATGACGCTCAGAGGTGCGCCGTACCGCCGTGGTGCTTCTCCCCGGAGCTCAGCTCAAACGGTGATCCCCAGTAGCCGAATTCGGAGTTTTTCTTCCGGAGCATGACTACGGACCCTCTAGTAAAGATCTCTCAAATTCACGCTTAATTTGCACTTAGAGGTCACCAACTCGTGCACAAATGGTCTAGGCTTAACGGCGATCCGATCCCCTTCACAACCCTAGCTAGAAACCCCGTGTTGGCGGCTAATTTCGGGCTTTCCGATCGGTGGCCATGGCGGGAACGCGCGGGCGCACGGTGACAACCGGATTGCCGTCGTTTCCGAGCTCTGTTCAGGCCTTGCCGAGCTAGCCTGACCTCCACTGATGCTTTAGAGCGAATCCTACGAGCCTTTGGCGGGCTAGGGTGCTCGGGCCACGGCGCCGAAGCTTCACCAAGGGGTGCGCACGTCGCCGACCGATTTCCGGTCACCGGCAGCCCAAAATAATCGCACCAGTGGTTTGCTCGTAGCTGGAAACCCCCAGGCGGCAAGTACCGAGCCGGGAGGCGGCCGGGAAGCCGACTCCGGCGAGCTCCGACGAGACTACGGCGAGGGGGCGGCGCGGAAAGAAAACGGCCCGAGGAGGAAGAAGGTCGGGCGGGTCCCACGTGTCAGTGGCGAAAAGTTAAATTCTTGATCGGCTGCGGCCCCGGGATCCAGTGTGGCTGCGCGGGAAAGGTTCTGCGACCCCGTGCGGCTTGGTTTCAGCAGCAGACACGTGTCCGATGGGCCCACGATCAGAATTTAAACATTTCCCCGGTTTATTCAAATAACAGATTTGATTCAAATTTTAGGAGGGCATAACTTTTGCTAGGAAGCTCCAAATTTAGTGATTCAAATTGGGTTGGATTCAGAATGAAAAACTCTATCCAAATAGGCAACCCAATTTGCATGAAAACCAATAGAAAATTCTGAAAAATTCTTTAAAACTTTTCAGCAAAAGAATTTTAGAGAGAATTTGGTTCATCCAAAAATCTCCAAATTTTGCCAGAATATTCTTTAGGATGTTAGGAGACTCCTGTAAAAGGTTCAGCTCATTTGGAGTTGAGTTATTTAGGGTAATTCTGATTTCAAGTTTCTGTATTCAAATGGATACAGAAACATTTTCAGAGAATTTCCAAAATTTGGAAATTCAGTTCTGGTCATTCCTTAGCTCCAAAAATCCTAGGAAAATTCATGCATGCTTCCTGAGCTATGTATGAAATTGTAGTTCACTTGAATTTGTGTGAAAGTGCAAATTTATTCAGAATTAATTTCTTTTTTCCTAAATGCTTAGGGAATTGTTCTGAGTGATCTACTCATTGAAATATTCCAAATTTTGGTCCAGATGACTTTCTTGTGACAAGGAACTCACGAGAAAATTTCCAGCTCCATTGGAGCCCTGGATCAGTACTGTTCTGTTCAATCCCATTAGAAAATCAACCCACAAGTGAGGAAACACCCATCTCACTTGAGCATAGTGCTAACCCAAAACTAAACCACTAGCACTAGTTTCATTTTAAATTATTAAACAGAGTTCCAGTTGTCTTTAGAACTTGTTAACAAAAGTTTTACAATTAATATTGTATGCATATTCATAACGTGTAGTGATTAAACGTAGAAATGTGGAGAAGGAGTAAAGCTTGGATCAAGGAACAAGAAGGGCAGTGATTAAGCTTCAAGTCATCAGAAACTAACTTCATACATCTCTGACTTTAGTCACCTGCAAAACCAAGGCAAGCCCCAGTTTGCATTTAAATTGTTTTATAAAGTTTTTCCTTTGTTCACTACTATGGTTCTAGTATGTATGTGCATTAGGTCAAGGATGTTTTGTACTCCACTTGCATGACCAAAAAGAACCTTGGGGTCAAGGGTAGAAGGTGTCATCGCTGTAGAGTAAGGCTATGCTAACTAGGCTAGGACATCTGGTAGAAGACAAGTAGTTGGAATCTACTCGCGAGCTATAGTTCAGAATCACATAAGTGTGGTTAGAAAGAGAGGCAAACTAAAGTTTACATTTCTAAAGATGAGACCGGGCAGTGGGGTTAGGCTGCGTCAATACGAGGTCTTGGTCGAGTAGCTCTGCCTGTGTCGTTTAAGGACCGATGCGTGTGCCGCATCCATGAGCAAGTGTTGAGTTGTGTACCAGATGCTTACTGATATATGGGAACCAGGAAACCGATGTACCAGGTTCACTGGATTGTAGAGGCATACCACATCGTCTCGTTAGACCTATGAGCCCGAGACGGTGCGACCGGTTCTACAGTCTAGTGTCCTGAGAAAGGTTGCCACATACGACGTAATGAATGACGCGAGATTTGGGTCTTCAGAGGCGGGCGTATGTGTCGAGTTATCCGGGTATTGTTTGATTCGAATCACCGTCCCTCGCGGTTATTGAGTACCGCTTGCTCCCATGTTGTGACGTAGTAATCAACTTGTGTGGAAACAGTTTGCAAAAGTATAATTGCTGCTATGATTATGTTAAGTTGCATGAAAACCCTGTTTGAAGTAGAGATAGAGCAAGTTAAAGTTATTTTCCACCTTGGGACAAGTAACATTAGAATGAAGCGTTTCTTGTTTGATTGTAGAGTTCCAATGTTGTTGGGCGCAAGGTCACTACTATTATGGCTAAAATCTGAAAGTTAAGGATGAACTCGTAGGCGAGTTCTTTCGTAAATTACAGGATTAGGTCTTAAGTTACCCTCATGTAGAGTTCCATGCTTTAGGAGACGGTTAAGTCTTGCTGAGATTTTGTGCTCACTCTTGCTATATAAGTGATTTTGCAGGTAACTTCGTGTTGCTAGCGAAAGGAGTCCGCGGGCTGGACCTCTTTTCGAGTGCTTCTTAGATATTCGAGTGAGCTGTTATAAACTTCCGCTGTAGTTAATTTATGTAAAGTATTTACAAAGAACAATTGTAAGCTTCCGCTTTTGATTTATGTAATGCAGTTTCCTTATATGTGTGCTGTTGGGTGCCGCATAACACGGCACCACACAATGCGATTCCCGGGCGAGGTGCCCCGTCCCCGTGATCGGGATGACAGGCGATGTCAGCGGTCGGAGGCGGCGAGGCCGAGGGCGCGCGGGGCCGCGGGCGCTCGGGGCCGGTCGACGGTGGTCGACGAGCAGCGCCGAGCGGCAGGCGGCAGCAAATCGCGAGGCGCTGCGGCATGCGTCGAGTGGCGGCGGGGAGGAGAAGACAGAGTGGGTCACGACGCGAGCTATGAAGTATATACTTCATTATTTATGACCACTAAGTTAATTGCGACCTGAAGTGATCGTTGTAAACTACTTTGTTTACGACGGCTAACACTAAGGTCGTCGTAAATTAACTTAGACGTTCCAAATCATATTTTTTTCCTGTAGTGTATTAAAAAATCAATAAATTACGTTTCTTTCAAGGGAGATATTTTATTGACTTCTATTCATTTTTTTCAAACCCACTAATTTTGGAGGAATCTGTTTTGCTAAACTTTCATTTATAACGTCAGTGGAACATACCAAACTCCTTAAAAAAGGTAAACATAAAATGTCAATAATAGCAGCCGGGTGCCTGCTTAATGACAAAATCAGGAGAGCAGAGGGAGCTTCCCTCGTGTTTTGCATCGCGGCTACTACATACAGGAAGTCCATTTTCTCACGTCACCGAAAAGGAAAGGAAGAGGGAATGACACCGTGTGCTGGCGTGCTCCGTGCACCTCGTTTTAGCCCGCCCGTTTTTTTATCCTAAATATACTTTTCCCACCACTATGCATAGTTCCTTCTGCACGAAGGTCCACTGTTTTCAAGATATTCCCCACCACAGGTGGTAATCTTTACCCTTCGCAGCTTTAGTTTCTTGAGAATGATTTTTTATTCAAGTCACTTGACGACTCTGCAAGAAAAGATACTTCCTCCACTGTTTCATAGTTACTTTGTCAACTCGATGAATGCTTAATTTTGTCACAATAGTACATATGACGTCATAAAGCGTGCCTAGTGCAGTGTTTTATATAAACTACTAATTGTTCTCCACGCGGACGAAGATATTTTTACGTGTACATTACCATAATACTCACTTCGTTTCAAATTAGTTATTATTTTAGTTTTTAATATTTTTTCTCATATATTTGTCATTATTACTTCTCAATACATCCTTTTCTCTTCTCAATGTATTTTATCTTCCTCCTCGTTTCTCGTGCACCACATTTTTTTCTAACTCTGCTTAATTCCTGTGCTCAGAGGCAGAATGGCAATTAGATTGAAACGGAGAAAGTGTTACGTATCTTATTAATCCTACCAACCTAGACATGACTTTCATTATGCCTTATCTGGAGGTAGTCTTCCATTAGAGCTTTATTTTTTTTCGTAAACGACTCGTTACAGTGACTCATCTCAAGGTTTTTTGGCACCTCTTTCTTGAAATCAAACATACAACATTATGGAGAAGTTTTCTTGCTGCTTGCAAGAAAGGCAAGCTCATTTCGCACTAGAAACAAAAACGACCAAATTCCCTTCTTTCACACAACAAATAAAAAACAGCAAAAATATATACAGTTTGAAGAGAGAAATGGATAAGCCCGTGACATCAGTACATGACGGTGGCCTTCTACAAAACCTGGTGACCTTTCTGGATGACTCCATCGATAAGGTTCCAGAAAAACCTAGAAAAGTTTCCATCCAATCTTGTTTCTTTTCATTTCCCTATACAGTTTAGTCAAGCAAGTTAGCACCGATCTATTGTGCGTCTACACTCTAAGCAAAACCAATTCCAAAAATTAGATTAGTATTAAACTGTCCGTCTAGGTCTCACATAAAGAAGATTCATTCTCTCGCTCTTTTTAATCAAACACCAATGACAAATAAATTTACAAATCCAAGAATACACCGGTTTGGAGATTAACCTACCTAGGGCCTAATAACGGACCTAAAAAATGAACTAATGAGAAGGAGAGCCAGATCAAATTTGAATCTGATTAAATTTATATTTATTTTAGTCTAAAATTTAATAAGAACAAAAATAAATGATAAAAAGACATGTGGACCAAAATCCTTTACCAGACCTAAACCTACCTAGTGAGTTTTAATTTTTTAGTTACAATTATTTTCAGAGATTTAGACTTTTAGAGTTTAGACCAACACGATGCAAATTTACTTTAAAGGAGTAAAAATAAAAAATACAGCAAATCTAATATCATTCCTGATAGGATAACCCAGCATCCCAAGGAACTTAAAGAAAGCAAAAAAAGCCAAGTGAAAAGAACGGCGTCTTCTCCTCTTCCGCTTGTCTCCACCACAGTCGAAGAGCACGTACCTACTCTCACCAATCTCGAAGCACATCTAACGCCGTGCAACAACCTCCCTCCGCCGTCTTCCTCTCGCATCCATTAAACTGAAAGAGGAAATCCGAGAATATGGAAAGGGGAAAGAAGGGCTAAACCCAAATCGACGCACCAAACCCAACCCGGGACAACCGCCGCCGCCATCGCCGGCGACCGCCGCAGTCGCAGCGTTCGGGACATAACACTGGTACTACCGATCCCCTAGCGCCTGCACTCCTGATGCGTCCCAGCCCATGGCCTCCCACCTCCGGCTCCTCCTCCATCTCCGTCTCTTTCTGCTCCTCGGCGCCGCCCTCGGGAACACCAGCCCCGTCGGGGGCGGTGGGGCGGAGCCGTCAGATCGGGCGGAGCCCGAACCGTACTCGATTCTGACGTGGCACGACTACTCGCCGCCGTCGCCGCCGCCCCCGCCGCCGCCTCCGGTGGCGCCGGCGGCGACCTGCGCGGAGGACCTTCACGGGAAGGGGGACTTCCGCACGCGATGCGAGGTCTCCGAGGAGGTTGAGCTGGACGACGACGTGTACATCACGGGGAACGGAAGCCTCGTTCTCCTCGCCGGTGCCTCCCTTACCTGCGAGAAGGCTGGTTGCGTCATATCAGCCAACCTCTCTGGTGAGGTGCGCCTGGGCCGAGGCGTGCGCGTCATAGCCGGGCGTGTCTCCTTGGTCGCCTCCAGTGTCACGCTTGCCGATACGGTCGTTGTAAACACCACAGCGTTTGCTGGCGATCCCCCTGACCGTACCAGTGGCATCCCTACTGGGACGCACGGTGATGGTGGTGGGCACGGTGGTCGTGGTGCTAGTTGTTATGTCAAGGATGGGCAGACTCAGGAGGACTCGTGGGGCGGTGATGCTTATGCATGGTCGGACCTCGAACGCCCGTGGAGCTATGGAAGCAAAGGGGGATCGACCAGTGTTGAAAAGGACTATGGTGGTGCTGGTGGCGGCATCGTGTGGTTGTTTGCAAAGGACCTAGTCATGAATGGCACAGTGCTCGCTGATGGCGGTGCTAGCAGTGAGAAGGGTGGAGGTGGCTCTGGGGGGAGCATCTATATAAAGGCTGCGACCATGTGAGTGTTTCTGGAATGATTTTAGTTTCCATCCATCTTTCCATATATTGAGGATATGAACACCTACCCTAGTTAATTAAGTTGAAGCTTAGAAGATAGGACCCCATTTAAGACTACCCTTTATTTGCTACGCGCTGCAGTTTTAGGACTAGTCGAATAAGATTACAGCGGTGTATATGTTGTGATGATAGTGGACTAAGAGGTGAGAGATGAGGTCCACCTACAGACTGCATTTTGACCTCGTTGGATCATATCTAGCCTACCCCAACGTGCTTGGGACAAAGGCTTTGTTGTTGTTGTTATTGAAAGAATATGAAAGGATAGTCAGATTTCAGAAAGTGCTCATGTTTGGAATAGCGTCGGGACTGAGGAAGCCATGAGTTAGTTTTATTAGTGGATTCGGTTTTGCTTGTATGTTTCCTTGAAATGTTAGTAAATATAAAACTTCACCTACTTGACCAAAGTGCATGACCGAGCAGATTTTAGGAAAAGATCACATACAATTATTGACAGACAGTAACTAAGTGATGCACAGAGTTAGTGGATGATTCTAGCAAGATTTTATACTGATCACAATAACATAATATAAGGACCTTCTCAAGGGGAGGAAAAGATTACAATCATGTCTTGTTTCTCTAGCTAAGTTTATACATATTTGTTTTTTATATCTTCTTAAATATGTATTTGAGAATACTTTGCATATTTGATATTTAGATGTGCTTAATATGTCAAGAATACTCATCAAGGTCTTGAAGTTTCCCTTTTCTTATCATCTGTTGGCAACAGGCATGGTGGTGGCAAGATCAGTGCTTCTGGAGGTGACGGTTTGGCTGGTGGTGGTGGTGGACGTGTTTCTATTAATGTTTTTAGTAGACATGATGACACCCAGATTTTTGTTCATGGTAACTTGCTTTATCTTCTTTTTCTTTTGCCACATAACTTGTGGTGCTGATTATGATATCTACTTCAGATAGTTACAGTATCAAAGGTGCACTCTATTAGTCCATCTGATGTATATAGCTTTTAAAATATGCTTTGTTTCTTGGTTGCCAATCTGTTGTTTTAGATTTTGGCTTGGTGAAGTTGCCTCCTTGGTCTTTATACAACCTATTTTGTATCATTCATGGATTTCATTTAACCAAGGTTACCTCTATATTAATTTTTACTTTTCCCTTCTATTTCTGGAAGTTAGGTTAGGAGCTATATGTTTGTGTGATAACTGCATTAAGTGTGCTTTCTGTATACAACAAGTCAACAACAACAAAGCCTTTCAGCCCCAAGCAAGTTTGGGTAGCCTAGAGATGAAACCCAAAGGATCTCGATAACCTAGTTATGGTTCTGCAATCTGACACTTGGATAGTTAACTTCCATGCTTCACTGTCGATACTAGTTCTTTGGTGATATCCCACTCCTCCAAGCCCCTCTGCATAATCAAATACTATTATTTGTCTTTTATGAATAGGGCTTGTATTGAATAATAGCCCCACAGGGGGCTATATAGGGGTCACATGATTGCAATACTAGAATAGGAAAAGGGCTCTACAATAAGACCCCTATATCCATAACATCTACACAACCATTGGGGCATTATGCCTGTAATTTAACACTCTTAGGCCTCTGTATGTTGGGAGTCTTCTTCTTGTTATACAAGATGAAACTCCTACTCTCCGTAACTTTCTGGTGATATTTGCCTGAAGAGAGTGAGTAGAGACTAGAGTTACAATAAATATATTGTGTTAGGAACTAAGGTACAGTTTTTTTTCAGGGGGGAGGAGTTCAGGCTGTCCGGATAATGCAGGAGCTGCCGGAACTCTTTATGAAGCAGTACCAAAGAGTCTTACTGTTAGCAACAACAATTTGAGTACACAGACTGACACTCTTCTTTTAGAATTCCCGAATCAGCCACTATGGACAAATGTTCTTGTCGGGAATCATGCCAAAGTTGCTGTTCCCTTGCTGTGGAGTCGCGTTCAGGTATGAAACACTGTAGTTCTGTAATGATTATATATTTATTGATTGTGGCATCTTTAGTTAGACAATGGCCTAGTTATGCATCTGACATCTGTGCATTGAGTCTTGTAATCTTCCATTTTTCAGTGCTCCAATTCATATTTTGAATTGCATCTTTTGAAAACTCCAGAAGGATAGGATGTGTATCCGCATTTGGTTGTAATCTAAGTCAATATCTCAACGATATACTACAGGGAACTATATGTCTATCCTACTTACAGTCTAAAGTACTAAAGTAAATGTGTCAGTCCCCTTAGTGCATATGATGCCAAGCAGATCTTAGTAATACTGGGATATCTCTGATGCCCATTGGGTAGTATGTATTGGAGTCTAGATGTTTGCTGGAAAAAATTGTACGCTCTTGCAGCTTAAGCTCTTTACATCTCCTTAACTAAACATGTCATGTCTTTTGCATTGGCCGTGAAAGTCTATCTGTCTTCATATTGAGACACATCTGTTGTGGTTTTGCTTCTTTTTATTTCTGTTGATTTTGGTTTTATCTTGAAAAGATTGACGTGCGCAGCATATATTCATTATTCTCAGGTCCAAGGGCAGCTTAGCCTTCTCACTGGTGCTGTTCTAACTTTTGGTCTGACCCGTTATCCGCTATCAGAATTTGAATTGATGGCTGAGGAGCTTCTTATGAGTGACTCAACAATCAAGGTGATTCTATTGTTGTTGCTTCTTGCAATTTACTCTATTATGATATTCGTTTTTTCATCTTGAACTTGTTGTATCTGCTAAATATGTATTAATTCCTGTGACTAACTTGAATTTTCATTTTCCAGGTGTTCGGTGCTTTGAGAATGTCTGTAAAGATGCTCCTTATGTGGAACTCCAGAATGTTAATTGATGGTGGTAGAGAATTATTAGTTGCAACTTCTTTTCTGGATGCTAGCAATTTGATAGTTCTGAAGGTGCATTATTAATCCAACACTAGCAACTGTTTTTTCTATTTTACTTCTTTTACTTAATGCTCATATTTTTTTGAATATATATATGCCAGGAATCATCTGTCATACATTCTAATGCTAATCTTGGAGTTCGTGGTCAAGGCCTGTTGAATTTGTCAGGAAACGGAGACACAATTGAGGCACAACGCCTTATTTTATCACTGTTCTACAGCATACAAGTATGATAGCATTTATTTCCTTATCTAATTTTTTTTTCAGGATGTATTTCAGGATGTATTTCTTGCTTCCTGAAGGGCAGGCCTGACGCAGTGGTAGAGTCTCTCCACTTGTGTCCTGGAGGTCCTGGGTTCGAATTAGCCTCCTTGCAAAATAAGCAAGGGGAAGGCTGCCTAGAAATCCCCTTCCCCAGATCCCACAAAGTGTGGGAGCTTTCAGCACTGGGTATGCCCTTTTTTTATGTATTTCTTGCTTCCTGCAGATTCCATGTTTATTTCTTAGAGCAAAACTGTCTTTCATCCTATTCCTTTATTTTTTGTTTGATATTCAGCTACATGTGGGAATTCATCTGCAATGTGGTTTGCAGTCCGTAAAGTGCATAGCTGCCCAACAAGTTATGCTCTATTGACTACTTGAACACAAAATGCAATATAATACATTTGTTCACCTATCTCATGTGACTATATTTTGCTTATTCACCCTATAACTGGGTGAATAAGAGTTATGGAGGCAGAGTTTAGAATCCAAGGGGTTTAGGCTTAGTAAGACTAAGACCGAGTATATGAGGTCTGACTTTAGTGGTGTTGGGTTCAAAGAGAAATGTTAGCTTACAAGGACAAATAGTATCTAGGAGGGACTCCTTTCAATATTTAGGATCAATGTTGCAAAGCAATAGCGATTGATGAGGATGTTTGACACATGATCAAGGTAGGTTGGATGAATTGGTGCCAAGCATTTGAAATCCTATGCGATAAGAGGGTCCCAAAAAGTTAAAAGAGAAGTTCTATAGGCCGCTAAACAGACCTGCGATGCAATATGGGGCGGAATGTTGGCCAACTAAAAGACAACATGTCTAAAAATGAGTGTTGCAAAGATGCACATGCTACAATAGATGTGTGGTCACATGAGAAAATACTGAATTAGGAACGAGGTGATACATGATAGAGTAGAGGTGGCACCGGTTGAAGAGAAGCTAGTCCAACAACGACTAATTTGGGTATATCCAACTCTGACCTACAGAAGCACCGGTAAATAGTGAGATTTTGAATGGCAGGGAAAATATTAGGAGGGGCAGAGTTAAAACAGTACTTTAGAGATTGAACTGTATCTACTATCTAGAGATTTGGCTCATGATAGGGCAGCCCGGTGCATGTAGCTCATGTTTGCTTGGATCCGGGGAAGGGTCCGACCCATTTGGGTCTTTTGTACGCAACCTTTCCCTGCATTTCTACAATAGGCTGTTTCCGGGACTTGAACCCATGACCTCATGGTCACAAGGCAACAGCTTTGCCCACGACCTCATGATTCTAAACAGTTTTATCTCTCTATTTTATTTTTTTAAATAATGTAAAATAAAATTGTTGGCTTTCATATGTAGCCTACCCCAACATGCTTGGGATAAAGGCCTGTTTGTTGTTGTTGTACCCTGTAACTGGGGAATAATTTCTATTTCTGGGATATGTAACTTGCTGTTTTCTACTTCTCTTTGACAGCTTATAATCTTTTGAAAGAAAGAATCATGACAAATACTTATTTTGTAGGTTGGACCTGGTTCGATTTTACGGGGCCCACTTGTAAATAGAAGTAGTGACGATGTGTAAATACTTTCACCTTCAGCACCGCTGCCAGATTTCCTGTGTTGGGAAGTTTGCTTGTTAGTGAAAAATCTTGTTAATCTTTTTAGGGCCCCAAAGCTGAATTGCGAAGATGACAGCTGTCCTGTGGAAATAATACACCCACCTGAAGACTGCAATCTAAATTCTTCATTGTCGTTTACCCTTCAGGTACCTTCAATTTTTAAACGATCCAACATGGTGTTTCACAGATTACCTTTGTCATGCAGTATCACCTTTGGCTACTTTCCCCTTTAGGTATGCCGCGTTGAAGATATTGACGTCTGGGGTCTTGTACAAGGAACCGTAATCCATTTCAATAGAGCAAGAAGTGTCACTGTACACACATCTGGGATAATCAGCGCATCAGGCTTGGGTAATTTGTTTTCTCCCTGTTATTTATCAGAATTCTTCGTCCCCATTTGTTGCCTTTGGCCTTGTAGTTCAAATTGCCAAGGACAGCTGATGCCCCTGTGGATGAGCAAATCACTACCATTAGTTAAGTGATACAGTTGAAAACTGCTGCGGAAACCTGCAAAGTTGTTTAATTGCTTAGTATAATATAGTGGCATATCTTGTACAACAACAACAAAGCCTTTTAGTTCGAAGTTAGGGTAGGCTAGAGATGAAACCAACAAGATTGAACACAGGGAAGCAAAATTGAGGAAGATAAGTTCCAAGAAGGTGAGATGCAACAAAAACAAAAGTAAAAGAAAAATCAACTGTAGAAATAAAACAGATATTGTGTATATTTTAGAAAAGCATGTTTGATCTAGCCTTTTGAGGTGTTACGGTATAATTTTTTTTGGCAAAAATCAATGTTAATCTTATGTCGAACCGAATGACTGAACTCGCACCCTATAATGTTGAATATGTTTTTTGTCCTGTCAATTCTATATGTTATTCTCGCCATTTCTTCTGTGGCTAGTGCATATGGAACAGATTTAGTGTCATGCTTTCTCCTACGTATTCTGGAACTTTTTTTTTCTGTTATCAAATTTCAGGCTGCCGAACTGGAGTAGGACAAGGGAGAATATTAAGCAGTGGTGTTAGCGGCGGCGGTGGACATGGTGGTAAAGGGGGGGATGGTTTACTGAATGGAAGCCGTGCTGAGGGTGGACCGACCTATGGTAATGCTGATTTACCTTGTGAACTCGGCAGTGGCAGTGGGAATGACACTAAAGGGTTATCCACAGCTGGTGGTGGTATAATAGGTACACCGTACAATTTAGTTGATATCCGTTTTGTTCATAGTATCTGTTTAAGTCTTTAAGAATTCTTCTCTTAAGCTTTGCTCTAACTGCACTCCAGTGATGGGTTCATGGGAGTATTCTCTGCCGAGTCTTGCCCTTTATGGTTCAGTAGAATCAAATGGTGGTAGTTATGCTGATATGGCAACTAATGGCTCCATTGGAGGACCTGGTGGTGGCTCTGGGGGCACCATTCTTCTATTTGTGCACACTTTATCCCTAGCGGAAAGCTCTCTTCTTTCAAGTGTTGGTGGCCTTGGTAGTGCTAACGGTGGTGGGGGTGGAGGAGGAAGGATTCACTTCCATTGGTCTAACATTCCAACTGGAGATGAGTTCATTCCTGTTGCAGCTGTTAAAGGATCGATACTTACAAGGTCTGGTGTTATCCTTTTACTAGTATTTATTTTATTACCATTTCCTTCTCGATGCATTCATAAAAGGTTGCTTTGGTACAACTGGTTAGAATATGCGATATTAGTACTACATATGAACTTCTACGCTTATAGTTCAAATTTATCTCTCAGATGACTACTCCCTCTGTCCTAAAATAGTTGGATTTCTTGAGTTGTCCTAACTCAAACTATCTTAAGTTTTGGACCAAGCTTATAGAAAACAGTACCAATATTTATGACACCAAATTAGTATCATTGTGTCCATCATGAATTATATTTGGTGTCGTAAACTTTTCTCTATAGAGCTACCAAACTTAAGATAGTTTTGACTTAGGACAACACTAGGAATCTACTTATTTTTGGGTTGTAGGATGTATTGTTCATGCTTAGTCATTTAACCATGATGACATGGTTGACATTATAGGCAAATATGGTTAAAGAAAAGTTGAATTTTGTTTTGTTCGAAGTCATAACTTGTTTAGGACCTAGGCCATGGGTGTTGCACTCCAGCACTTTTCCCCCATGATCTGAAGAACTACGTCTTGAAGCCTTGATATTTTGAACCAGGAGCTCCACCAGCCAGATTGTGTCCTCTTTTGCACACTGACATTTGTTTCTTGTTTTAAACATTGGTTTGTTGGCTGTCCTAGTCAATACGTAGTAGAACAGTACCCAAGATATGATATCATATGGCAAAAAATGGACACACAAGGGTGTGATATACTCCAGGTTTTGTCTTGTTCTTGCCTTGTATCTGGCATGGCTGAGAAGAATATTGGTGGTTGGAAATTGAATGTGGACTAATTGACTATGTCTTTATCGAAGCATAATTTAGAGGATGGCACCTAGAGTACCATGTTTTGATGTTCAGATTCAATGAAATAAACATAAACAAAGTGAATAACACATACAATTTAGAACTCAACAATTTTGTAGTATCATACAATCTTATACTTATTACTAACTTTTAAGGAGCATCTTACAATCTAGAACTTTATAAGACAAAACTTTATAAGACTAAATCAGTGTTATCCTAAACAATAAACATTTTTCTAGATTAGGATAGAGTTAGGGATAGATTACTGTCGAAGTGTTTTCCTGCGACACTTCTCCTGGTCTGTCGGAGCAGCCCGTGGAGGTTCTTTTTAGGAGGGGCTAGCGGTTTCGAGCATCGGAGCACGATGGTAAGGATGAACACGAGGATTTATGTGGTTCGGGCCGGCGGAGCGTAATACCCTACAACCACGGGAGTGCTTGTTGTATTGCTTGCGCGTTTGTGTCTGAGAGAGTGAGTTGGCGGGTGTCGAACCCTTCGTCAGGAGGCTGTCCCGGTCCTTTTATAGCCTAAGGCCTGGGTAGTTACAATGTGGCCCAGGGCCCGATAGGTGGCCCCGCGCCAGTTTGTCCCCTATACATGAGCTAGGGCTTTTACATCTACATGCAACGTCGCCGTTGGAGGAGTTAAGGCGCGCCGCCTGACACGCCGGGCGCCTCTGACCGGGTAGCCGCTGATGATGAAGTCCCCGTCTTGTCGCCGCGTCTTCTCGCTCTATTGAGCGGCTCTGCGCCGTTGGGCGGCACTGTTCCACCGTCACGCCTCGTTGCCCTGTCTTGTCAGTGTAATGGTGAACAAGCGGTGGTGAACAAGCGGAGGACGGAGGCGTGCGCCATGCTTCTGGGGAAGGCGCGGGCCTTGAATGCATGGCCTGACAGCGCACCTTCCTCTTTACTCCTTGGCTACCTGCCCGTTGATTGTCAGCGCGACGTCCGGGTGGCTGGCCCCCGGGACACGCGTCGTCATCGGAGCAGGCTTGTGGAGTAGCGAGGGGTCCGAGGTTGCTGGGCGTGGCAGCACCAAAGCCCTCCCATGCTGGAGGTCGGGCCCAGAGCCGTAGGACACGTGGCACCTTCGGAGCTCTCCTTGGCTGGAACGGACGTCTGGAGTTGTTGGACACGTGACAACACTGGAACCCCCCATGTTGGAGGTTGGGCCCGGAGCCGTAGGACACGTGGCACCCCCGGAGCTATCCTTTGTGGGAGACGTGGCTCGGAGGTTCCGGACACGTGGCAGTGCCGGAGCCCTCCTTGGCGGGAGGTCGGGCCCAACACCATTGGACACGTGGCGGATCCGGAGCCATCCTCAGCCGATGGTAAGGCTCAGAGCCTGAAGACACGTGGAAGTCTCGGAGCCCTCCTTAGCTGGTGGTTGGGCCCGAGTCCTAGGGCACACACCTTCTCTTGAGTGCTCCCTAGCTGGCGGTTGGGCTCAGCATGTAGGTTGGGTCCCTGCCTTCTTTTGCTCTTACACGCGGGGGTACCCGGTCTTGCGGGTACCAACAGTGGCCCCTGGGCCCATCTGGACAGAGACGAAGGCTCTTGCGGATGGGGCCTCCGTCTAAAATCCCGCGTGGTGGTCTTCTGATCTTGCTTTAGACGAAGAGACCCCTGTGTGTCACGGACATGTGTCTCTTCGTCGTTGGGGAGTTGTGGGGGCGTGCATTGCGCCCAACTGCCGCATTACTTGCGACGGTTCCCAACACGACCCCTGCTCTTCCTCTTGTCAGGCTTTATCGGGGAACTGCTTTTGCCTATTGTAACCGTGGTGCCTTTTGCCCACACTGTCTGTCGAGTGGGCCTGGCGCCTCTGCCCTTGGCGGTATGGCCGATGCGGGCGCGATTTTGTCAGGCACGTCGCGTTGGGCGGTTTCCAAAGAGTCAGGGGCAAATAAATAGGTCCTCTGCAACTGGCAGGAGTCCTCTCCTTCATTTGCTTCCTTGCGCCTCTCCTTCTTCCTTGCTTCTCTTCCTTGCCCCAATGGCGACGGACCTTCGAGAGTCTCGTCTCTGAAGCATCAGCGATGTGGGGCGCGTGAGGCGCCTGATCAGCTGGCAGGCGCCTCAATACGACGGGAGGATTTGCTGTGGATCCCTCCCGCTCGTAGGTCTCTAGCCTGGCGAAGTCGTCGTCTTCACCAGGTACATGCTGGCGGGGCTTGCCTTCCCCGCTCCTTCCTTCTTCTTGACCCTGCTGGAGTTCTATGGGCTCCAGCTGCAGCACCTGACGCCGCACTCGTGCTGGTGTCGATCTTCGTTTACCTCTGCGAGATGTTCGTGGGGATGCAGCGGTCAGTGCGGCTGTTTCGGACGTTCTTTGTCCTGCGGTCGTCGGGGAGGAGCTCGAGCTTCCTGGGCGCCTACTACTTCCAGCATCGCACCAGATCAGTGGCGACGTACATCTCTCCCCTCTCCCCCAACAAGTGGGAGAACTGTAGGGATGACTGGATCATTGTGAAGACCGACGCCCACGACTGGCTGGATCTGCCGACTTCCTCCCCTTCGACCTCGCGGACCAGCTGGGAGGAGTTGCCCCACCTCCAAAGCGCTTACTCCCCTATGCTGGCGACGATTAAGCTCCTGGCAGACCAGGGGTTGTCTTCGTTTATAGTGTTGGCTGACTTCTTGGGACGGCGCATCGCTCCCCTCCAGAGCTGTTGCCGCGCGGCCTGGATGTACACCGGCGAGAATGACTCGTCTCACTTGGAGCGTGGTCCGGGGACCAACTTGAATACGGAGCTCTTGGACGCCATGTTGGGGAAGCTGGCCGTCGATGTTGGAGCTGGCGGTGTCTCCGACGATCTCGTCAACCCACTGGCGTCGTGCTTGCCCATCTTCATGGACCAAGGGTTGAGGTCACAGCTCCTGAAGACGATGTAGACGCTGGACGACATCGACATCGCTCCCCGGTAGGTTGGCGATGTCTCCCGAGGAGTAGCGATCCCTGGGGTGACCGGAGCGAGCGATGGGAGGGCTGCCTCCTTCGCTCCGGCCCCTGCTGCCCCAGGTACTGCCGCGCCAGGCTTTGCGGCTCCGACTTCTTCCGCCCCAAGCCTGGACAAGGGAAAGGGGAAGGCGTCGGCGACCCCCGGCCTAGCTCACCTTGGAAGAAGCGGAGACTGATGCGCGCAGACGGGAGCTTTATTTCAGCATCCGGCCCCGTGGCGCCTTCGGCGGCCCCAAGTGCCCCCGAGGTTGAACCGGAGGGCGTGACCAGAGGCACACGACCGATCCTGCATCCAAGCCCGTAGCGGGAGCTTCTGCAACTCCGGCGCCTTCGCCGTCGACGAAGAGGCCGACTAGGCCGACTGCAGCCGGTGGATCCGGTGGCTCCGGAGGCCCAGGCAAGCGTTTCCGAGCCGCTTCATGGAGCTTCGTTGGCCCCAGGTAGATCATCCGTGGCCAACCCTTGCTGCTTTTGGTTATGCTTTGAGGTTGTCTACTGACCCCTGTTTCTTGTGTAGGGTTCCATCCGCAAGTGCTCCTAGAAGCACTCCGGTGCCCGGGGTGTCTAGCGATCCGCCAGCGGCTTCTAGGACTGCTCCAGCTCAGGGCGCTGACCCTCCAGCGTCGGCGACGTCCACACCGCCTGCCTCTTCTGCAGATGTCTCCCCGACGACCCCTGGTGCAGAGGACCCCAGCCAGGGAACTCCGTCGGTCCAAGCTCCGGGGCCTGGTTCTGGGCCAGCTGTGGCTGACGAGGCTCCGCCGGCTCAAGGTGACGAGCTTGCTCCTGCCGTCGACGAGGGCGCGTCGGACGCTGCGGCTCCTACACCAGAGGGTAGTACTCCCCAGCCGGAAGCACACCCGCCTCAAGCCAAAACTTCTCTGGTTCCCTGCGTCTTGGTGCCTACCTCGACGGCCATCGACATCCTGGAGGATGACGCCCAGGAGGCTCCGGCACGTGTCGAGCGGATCCCCTTGTCTGAGGCCATGGACACGGCTCAGGCAAGCCTCCGCCGGGTTCAGTTGGCGCTGGACCAGGAGCGGGAAGAAGCCATTCAGCAGGAGGAGGAGCGCCTTGTTAGATGGGGAAGGTTGCTCAACCTCCAGAACTGGGAGACACGGAGGAGGTTGGAGACGAAGGAGGCTCGCTTGTGGGAGGAGCAGAAACTGACCAACCGGCAGCGGAACCTGGTTGATCAGTTGGACGAGCAGTCCAAAAAGCTCTGGGCAGAAGCCAAGGAGGCCCACCAGGCGGCCAACGATTGCCTCACAACCCTGGAGGAGCTATGGCTAGCGCTTGTCATGGGATCGCAATAGGCGAGCGCGAGCGCGAGCTAGCGAAGGAGGAGGAGTCTTCGTCGCGCTTGCACCGGGAGCAGGCCGAGCTGAAGTCTCGGGTCGACGACTTGGATCGCCAGCAGACCTCTCTGAACAAGGAGCAGGAAAGGCAGATGAAGGAGCGCCAGGAGCTCCTGGCTGCAGAATTCGATGCCTCGTTCCGTGAGGAGGGATTGCAGTGCCGTGCCCGTGAGCTTGATGCCCGGGCGGCGACATTGGCTGCCAAGGAGAGAAGACTCTCCGAGAGCAACGCAACAGCCCTGGTAGCGGCACGGCGCGAGCTTCAGGAGCTCCGGGCCTCGCGCACGGCGGAGGTCCAACAATTCTGGGACTTACTGGGCCGCGCTGAGTCAGCACTAGTGCCCTTCGGCTTCAACCCGGTGCGTGCCGGCGAGCCGTCGTAGGAGATGAGCCAAGTGCCCCCTGCGCTTGACTCTGCAGGCTTGAAGATGGCATCGTTGGAAGACGTTGTCATTGACCAGCTGGAGGCGGAGGGAAAGTTCCTGGCTAAGGAGGTGGCAACACATGTGTTGACTTGCTTCCGAAGCTGGGACCCCAGTGTTTCCCTGGCGCCGGTCGTCCGAGGCCCTGTCATTGTGAGGGAGGCGGCAGCCCGGTCTGCGGTCAAAGACTTAGGAGCCCTCGTCGCCGAGCGGTTTAGGCATGGTGCGGGCGAGTCCTAGGCTGGCCCCGGCCTTTGTATCTTTCTTTTGTCTTTTGTGTCCTGTCTTGTACTCCTGTGTTGATGAATGAAAGACTTTTTGTTGGCCTCTCATCCTTCAACCACTCGGCGCAGGGTCCGTGAGGAAGGACTACGTTAGCTTTCACGAGGTCTCCTGGTCCTTGATGACGCAAGGACTGGAGGCTCTCTCATTTTCTAAAATGGTTGATGCTTCCTTGTTGCTTGCTGTAGATTTGTACCTACTTACTTGCTGTGCGTTGCAGGGGTCCGGCCGTCTTGCTTGCCTTGACCAGTCGTGATGGCCCCCTAGCAGGTGTGCTCAAGTGTTTGGGGACGCCTGCCAAAAAGTCGCAAGACACCAACTCCGGACCCTTCGGGAGACGCCAGTCTTGGGGGTCCGAGAGTGGTCCCCTGGGAAAGCTGATGTTCCGGAACTAACCGCACGGATCGGAGCCCTCTGGCCTGCACAAACAATAGAAGAAAGGGGTAACCGTGCCGTATAGTTGTATTTTCCCTGTTCGCTGGCCCCATTATGGCTTGTGGTCCTTTGCTAAGCTACGGGACCCGGTCAATTCAGTGTAGTAGTGTCTGGACCATGGCTACCATCCTTCCCAAGGTAGTGTGCCATCCGGGCCTCCAACACTTGGGAACTGCACTGAAGGGGGGTAGAGTGTGCACACTTAGGGTACCGGACCAGGCTAAGCAGGCTACACACCCTGGACCTCTCGCTGGCAGGGCACTCCGATGGGGGGAGGCGACCTTCTGGTGCCACAGGACCCCAACAGGAAGGTAACCAAGGGGTTCGAAGACAACGCAGGTGCCTCATGCATCTCCGCCTTGTAGCCGGACAACATAATTTTGGCTAAGAGCGAGAAAGAGAAACACAACTATGTACACGTTGGGAGGCACACAAAAATATATGCAAGCTTGAAAGGAAAGCTACAAAAATATAGACGTGTATAAAGTAGGGCAAGAGTTTTCTTTATCATGGTGCTACATAGGAGGTGCTAGGCTGTACAGGAGTTCAATGACACACTCCGGGATGACAGGGGTAGCTGGACCCCTCTCAGAGTTTAGTTGATCCGAGCGCTGGTCCTAGGCACTATGGCCCTTTTACAAAAAAAAGACTCCCTACCCTAAGCTACGGGTAAAACTTACGGAGGTGCTCAATGTTCCAAGAGTTTGGAATCGGGTCGCCATCCTCCGTCGCCAGGCGGACACATCCTGGTCGGCATACTTGTGTCACCTGGAAGGGACCTTCCCAGTGGGGGGAAAGCTTGTTGGACCCCTCCCGACAAAGTATTCGCCGAAGCACCAGGTCGCCCACCTGCATCTCTCTGCTCCGCACGTACCGTTGGTGGTAGCGTCGGAGCGCCTGGCGGTATCGTGTGTTCCGAATGGCAACCTGCCATCTGTGCTCGTCGACGAGCTCGAGATCTTCACGCCGGATTTGGTCCTGCGTGGCTTCGTCGTATGCCTTGACACGAGGGGAGCCCACGGTGATCTCCGGAGGGAGGACGGCCTCAGCTCCGTAGACCAGAAAGAAGGGAGTCTCCCCTGTGGCTCGGCTGGTTGATGTCCGGCTAGCCCATAGTTCGCACGGAAGCTCATCAATCTAGTTGGCGCCATGCTTTTCTAGGACAACGCATGTATGCGTCCTGAGGCCCCTGAGTATCTCAGCATTAAGTCTCTGAATACATTCCAATCTCTCAAATCTCGTTTTACCGCCTCCTCCCAGGTCAACCTTGGTCGTCCTCTACCCCTCCTAATATTTTCTCTACCTCTTAAAATCCCACTGTTAACCGGTGCTTCTGGAGGTCTTCGCTGGATATGTCCAAACCACCTTAGTCGATGTTGGACTAACTTCTCTTCAATCGGTGCCACCCCTACCCTATCACGAATCGCCTCATTCTTCGGTCTCTTCTCGTGTGCTCGCACATCCACCGTAGCATGCTCATCTCTGCAACACTCATTTGTTGGACATGTTGCGGTTTAATTGGCCAACATTCCGCCCCACAAAGTCGAGAGTCTGATCACCGCCCTATAGAACTTCCCTTTTAGCTTTTGTGAGACCTTCCTATCGCATAGGATTCCAGAGGCTTGTCGCCATTTCATCCACCTTACCTTGATCCTGTGGCAAACATCCTCATCAATATCACTATTGCTTTGTAACATTGATCCTAAGTATCGAAAAGAGTCCCTTCTAGGTACTATTTGTCCTTGTAGACTAACATTTCCCTCTTCACGACCAACACCACTGAAGTCACACCTCATATACTCGTTCTTGGTCCTACTAAGTCTAAACCCTTTGGACTCTAAGGCAATGTTTTTAAGTCGCCTAGTCGACCCTAGTCGCCTTAGGGGCGACTAGGTCGACTAGGGCTCCTAGTCGACCTCTAGTCGAGGTCCTAGTCGTCCAACAATTTTTTATAGCAGTTTCTAGTCGATGCTTATATATATCTACACACATATATATATATATATATATATATATATATATATATATATACTTCAGTAACAATAATACACATACCAGCAAACAAACTTTTAAGTGCAGCTGCAAAATATGCTTAGAAAATAGAAAACATACCAGATCTGAATTTTGAAGTCTAGAAATAATGCTGTACACATACCACATTAAAATTTCAGACCCGATAAATAAAATGTACACATATTTTAGTTTAACATTTAACTAAAAAGGAGGAGAAGTTCAGTGCAGAAGTACTTACAATTCAATTCAGCTCAGCTCAGCAACAAACTTTCATAAAATCAGATCCTCAACATTAGAAGAGATAAAAAACTGCAGTAGTTAAATAAAATAAACAAGCAACAATATTTAAGGTTTAGTACTTAAGTTTAACATTAAACTAAAAAAGAAGTCTTTCAGTCCAGCACTCCAGTAACATTTTAATTAAAAGTTTAAAACAGCATGTTATTATTAAGTTAGAAGGCTCCATCTCCTGCAGCTGGATCTGTTGTCGATGGTGGGTGCTGTCCATCTCCATCTCCTTGATTATCTATTTCTTCATCTGAATCAGATCCTTCATCAGCTTGTGGCTGTTCTGAAATAGTGTTAGACAGTGTACTTGCACACTTCCTTGAGTATGTTTGGGTAGAAGAACCACTGGCAGCAACAGAACATGGCAGATTTCTCCCCCTTAGATGCTCAGTTGCACCAATAGGCTCATCAACGGCACTCCAAAGTTCAGTTCCCTCTCTCGCCTCACAACTTTAATCAACCCACTCATTCTCCCATTCAAACTCTTCAAGCAGTAAGGGGTTACTTTTCTTTCCCTTTGAACCGAGCTCTTTAATTGTTTGAAACCTATTTGCCATCTTCCGATTGTAGCTAACATACACCAACTTATTCAACCTTTTATGCTCTAAGCGGTTCCTTTTTTTGATATGGACCTACACACATGAGCAAATTAACAACACTACCAATTAAAGGACAACAACTTAACAACAAACTAGTAACAATAAAAGATGGATATACATGAGCAAATATGCTCCAATTGTGCTCACAACCCGATGCTGAACAACAAAGGCTCACAATTCTTTTTGCTAGACATTGAAGCTCGAATGCAAGACCACCATATGCTCCCCACCAAAGAACTGCATTTTAAAGAACAATTCATTAGAAGAACAATTATTCCTTAAAAAATACTAATTTTAAAGAATTGAGGAGAAAACTCACTAGGATTTTTTTATCTCTATCCCTTATTGCTAATGCCTTAGAGAAGCATTCTCCTTCAGACCTCTCATAATCATCGGCTTGCTTACTTATCTTGTTTTGCTCATCTTGATCAAGCACCATCTTTCATACAACATCATTAAACATGAACCTTACTCTTGATACATTACTCCTATCCTTTTCCCTTAAAGAAAAGAATTTAGATGGATTCAAGAACAAGGCTGCCCCATATAATTTTTGCTCCATTTGGCCATCCCATCTCTTGTCATAGCAATCCATGACCTCACTAAGCAGTTGTGGCTTTGCATTCAAAGCGTCTTTGATGGTGGTCTTTGCAACATTCATGGCTGCCATGATCTCTGGCATGGCTGGTGTTTCATCCGCATCTGCTATCCTAAGGGCAATAAAAAGTGGTTGTGAAGCTCTTAGATAATTTTCCACCTTTGTCCAAAATGGAATAGAGAGGACAATGCTTTCAACTTGCTGCCCTTCCCTGTTAGCAGATAAGTTGTTTTGGTGCCACTCATCACTGACAAAGAGGCTTCTTAGGCCTTGCTTGTGCCTTTGCATGCTTGCCAATGTGAGAAATGAAGTAGCAAAGCGAGTCACGGCGGGCCTCACAAGATCTCCACCTATTTTTTCCCTCATGGTGTCAAGCAATCTCCCATGCTTGTAGATAAATCTAGTCACCTTCTTTGCGTGATTGATGCAACTACTAAACTCCCTCATGGTGCCAAGTGTTGTTTGAACCTTTTGATTCCTGAAGGGACAACCTTAAGACAAAAAATGCATTGAACCATCTCCTTCTTTGAACAATCAGGCCAAAATCCATACTTCCATTCTGGATCCGAAGATCGAGCCTTCCTCTTAGGATCCTTAGCCATCTCTGCCATTTTTTTGATAATGCATCTATTGTCTTCTCTACAATGGATGAACAATCTGCAGTAGAAGAAGCAGACGCAACTGATTCACCTGTGGCCAGTGTTGCGAATCCTTGCCTGGACGCCTAGGCGCCTAGGCGGTCGCGTAGGCGAGGAGGGGAGGCGGCGGGCGCGGAGGCGGCGGCAGGCGCAGCGGAGGCGGGCGGGCTCAGCAGAGGCGGCGGGCTTAGCGGAGGCAGGCGAGCGGAGGCGGAGGCGTGGGCGGGCGGGCGATCTGAGCCGTCGGATCTAATCCAACGGTGGTATTTCCACGTCAGTGCATATAAAATACCTCCCACCCCACCCTAACCCTAAACACGATCCCACTCACCCGATCGTCGGCGTTTAAATGGGCGAGGGAGGGCGGCAGGGTCTGTTGAGATCGCGCTGGGGTGCCCGAGACCGAGAATCGGGGCTGGGAGCCGCGGGGTTCGGGAGGGCGGTTGTGATCGGGCGCGAGAGAGAGACGGGGCGGTTGGGGGCGCGGGGGGGGGGGGGAGGGATGACATGCGGGCCCCACGCGTTAGAGAGAGGGAGAGAGGGAGGGGGCGCGTGGGTTTTGGGCTGGCTGGCGCGCGCGGTTTTGGGCTGGCTGAGCGGGTTTCGGCCCACTGGCCGGTTTTTTCTTTTTCTTTTTCCTTTTCCTTTTTCTGTTGTGATTCAAATTTTAATTCCAGTTTGAATTTGAATTGCTACACCACATGCAATACGTTCAAAATTTTTTAATTCTCCTCTTTAGCAGGTTTTGGGGTGTTACACCCGCCTTGAATTTTTCTTGGTCTCTTTGTACTTATGCATGTTGCTTGCGCTTCTATCATTATGCAAACTCTTGTAACACTCCTTCTCCTTAATGGCCTTTTGTACATCCTCATTCCACCACCAAGTGTCTTTATCTACAAGCTTCTTTCCTTTTGTCACACTGAACACCTCACTAGCTACCTTACTAATGCAAGTTGCCCTCTTCACCCACATACTATCTGCATCTCCATTTTCTACCTAGGGTCCTTCTGTGATCACCCTATTTTTAAAGGATTCTTGTGATTCTCCTTTCAACTTCCACCACTTTGTTCTTGTGATTTTGACACCTTTGTCCCGCAAAGAACATGTATGGAAGCGAAAGTCAACTACCAGAAGCTTATGTTGTGTCACAACACACTCCCCGGGGATCACCTTACAATCTAGACACTCCCGTCTATCCCTTCTGCTAGTGAGGACAAAGTCAATCTGGCTATAATGTTGGGCACTACTAAAGGTCACTAGGTGAGATTGCCTCTTCCTAAAGAGTGTGTTAGCTACCAACAGATCATAGGCTACGGCAAAGTATAAGATGTCCTTACCCTCTTGATTTCTATCGCCACATCCAAAGCCTCCATGTACTCCCTCAAATCCTAGGTTAGTTGCACCCACATGACCATTGAGATCTCCTCCTATGAGAAGTTTCTCGGTTATCGATACACTACTAACGATATCCTCCAAGTCCTCCCAAAATTGCCTCTTAGCACTCATATTGAGCCCAACTTGTGGGGCATAAGCACTAATGAAGTTTGAAGACAATGTCCCCAATTACTATCTTGATTAAGTTGATCCTATCTCCTCGTCTTCGAACATCCACTACTCCATCCTTAAGACTCGTATCTATTAGAACACCTACGCCATTCCTAGTCCCAGCCGATCCAAAATACCAAAGCTTGAAATCGGTATTCTCGACTTCTCTCGCCTTTTGACCTGCCCATCTAGTCTCTTATACACAAAGGATATTTACTCGTCTCCTAATGGCAACATCTACTAACTCACGTAGCTTCCCCGTCAAGGATCCTACATTCTAACTACCCACCCGAAATCTATGTTCCTCGGCTAGCTTCCTTACGCTTTGCACCCGTCGAGTAAGATGCAAAGACCCTTGCTCACTTATCACTACATCCGGGTGATAATGTAGCGCGCCACTAATGTGGTGGCCATCCGACCCTTGCTCATTTAACACCATATCCGGATTCCGATATAGCGCGACACTAAGGCGGTGGCGACCCGACCCTTACCCACTTAACACCATACCCGGGTTCCGATATGGCGCGTCGCTAAGAGGGTTACGCCCCAACGAATTTGTTGGACTGTACGTATAGGGGGCAGGGGCATTTTAGTCCTTTGTATTAGGGTTGCTTAGCCCTTAAGCTGTCCCCCTATATATGTATCACCTTGACAGGCTGTTAATTGATTGATTACTTTTCCCTAATCTAATTTGGTATCAGATTGTCCTTCCCCTCGCGGCCACCGCACCCGCCCCGCCGCCGCGCCCGCCCGGCCGCCGCGCCCTCCCGGCCACCGCGCCCTCCCGGCCGCCGCGACCTCCCGACCGCCGCGGATTCCCGATCGCCGCGCCCTCCCGGCAGCCGCGCGCTCTCCTCCCGGCTGCTGCGCCCTCCCGGCCGCCGCGCGCTCTCCTCCCGGCCGTTGCGCCCGCGCCCTCCCGGCCGCGCCCTCCTGGCCGCCGCGCCCGCTCGGCCGCCGCTCCATGAGAATGGCTAAGTGTAGTTGTTGGCTCGCCAAGCCTATCACAACCCCTCCTCCTTTACCCAGGCTTGGGACCGGCTATGCCATTACAACATAGGCGGAGTTAGGATGACACTAGGAGTTGGGAAATTTTTCTTGTTTCATTCCACACACAATGCCATACCCAACCTAGTGGTTGGGGTTACATATTTATAGCTGAGGCAACCAATCATATACCTAGATGCTAGTCTAAGATGCCAAGATGCTGTCCTACCCAAGGACTAATATGCTGTCCTAACAAAGGACTAATATGCTGTCCTCTTGGTCTAAGATGCTGTCCTAATAAGGACTAAAATGCTGTCCTAACTAGGGGCCACAAAGACCAAGAGTACAAGACTTATTCCATCAGCAGATGATTGACTCGATGAATTTTACTGCGGACTGCTTGTTGATGGTGACCATAGGGGTTGCTTCCGGCCACTTGGTGAACTCGTATACGGAGACGTAGATGTTAGACACTGTAATTAGGGGTGTGACATAGGGGTATATTAGTCATTAGAGAGGGATTAGGGTTAGGGGTAGTTTAGTCTTTTCTCCCCTCCTAATCTCTCTATATAATCACACCTGTACTCCAGCTTTTCCATCATCTCAATACAATTATCATTAGCCCTCTTTCATGCTATCATTAGCTTGGAATAATCAGGATTAGGGCTAACCCCTAATCCTAATGGGCCAGCCGCCGCCGCAGCCCTGGGCGCATGCCGCCGCCACCCCACCCTGGGCCACCACCGCCAGAACCACCGCCGCCCCTGAGCAGCCGCCCGCTGCCGCCCCTGGTGCGTCGCCCGCCGCCGCCAGGGCGCCGCCAGCCGCTGGATCTGGGCTGCGCACGCAGGGGGGGGGCGCCGCCTCCTCTGGAGGACAGTGCGCGGAGGCAGGAGCCACCGCCACCCCACCTTGGGCGCGGGGAGGGGCCGCCGCGCCCTGGATCGAGGCGGCTCCGCCCGGATTCGGGCCGCCCCCACCCGGATGGGGGCCGTGCGCGCACGGGGGGGGGGGGGGGGGGGGTGTCACCTCCCCTGTCTGGGCCGCCGCCGCCCCTGGGTGCTCCGCCCCTGGGGGGTCCGCCGGCCCCCCTGGAGGGAGCGCCGCCCCCTGGCCTGCTTGGGCCGCCGCCGCCCCACTGGAGGGGGCGCCACCCTCTGGACTGCTGAAACTGGAGGAACAACAGCCTCTGGAGGGGGCGCCGCCTTCTTAGGAGGAGCCACAGCCCCCAGGCCCCTCGCTGCTGGTTCTGCAGCCGCTCCCTCCTTCTCGAGAACCGGTCCAGCCGCCGGTGAACCCCTCGTCGGTACCTCCAGCAACCCCGCCACTGCTGTTACCTTCATGGCAGGTATCTCCGCGCTACGGGACGCCACCGGCCTCGACATCGACGGGAGCACCACGGCGATCCCGCCGATTTCGTTCCCAGCCGCCGGTACTACTGTGGAGAACACAGCTTCTTCCTACGGCACCGACACTGCGGAGACATCTGACATCGCCGCAGCACTGGCCGCCTCTCGCGAGCGCGAGCGGGCACTCGCCCTTGCCCTAGAGCAGGAGCGTGCCTCTGTGGCATCACTATCCCACCAACTTGAGGAGAGTGCTCGCCGATCAACGAGTGCTGTCCATGAGCCTCCCTCGGACGCTGGTACGTACTCGACTTCGCTTGTGGCCGCTCTTCATGCACAGGCCGCAGGGATTCAGAACATCCGGACGCTCGTGCCGGTTATTCTCAGTTCCGAGTTCACCTCATATGCCCGGTGGCGTGATATGGTGCTCCTCACGCTGAGGCGCTACTGCCTCGATGACCACGTCCTCCAGGACGAGTCTTCAGTACAGGTGTCCTGGATCAGCATGGACAGCCTGGTAGGTACTATCCTGGATCCTTGGCTCCCTGACAGAGGAGCTACAGGACATCGCCAGGCAGCGCGGTGGCGGTACTGCTCGACAGGCCTGGCTAGTCCTCAAGCAACGGTTTCTAGGGAACCGTGTGACTCGAGCCCTCCACATCAGCACTCGGTTCCTGAACACCGTCTAGGGTGATCGTTCCATCTCCACCTATTGTCGGGAGATGAAGGGCATGGCGGATGCCCTACGTGACCTTGGTGAGCCGGTCACCCCTACGTGACCTTGGTGAGCCGGTCACCGACAGCGCTCTTGTCCTTCGGGTCCTTCAGGGCCTGAACGAGCGCTATTATCACCTACGGACATGGCTACTTCGACTGGAGCCACTACCTACCTTCGAGAAGGTATGGTCTGATCTTAAACTTGAAGAGATCACTGCAAGAGGCTCTACTGGCTCTGGATCTGCCACAACTTTCTATGGGTCCGGGCAGTCCCCTCGTCCACCCTTACCAGCGGCTGGTGGACCGCCGTCACGTCCACCTTCTACTCCTACCAGTACAGGAGGTGGAAACCGTCGTCGCCGAGGAAAGAACGGCGGCCGTGGTGGCAGCAGTGCAGGCAGCACCCCCACGGCTTCGACTACTGGAAGTAGTGGTGGTACCGGCCAGGGAGGTGCACCCTGGCCCACACCCTACAACCCGTGGACTGGCCAGATGTACATGTGGCCTGGACCGTCCCCAGGTTCTCAGCCTCCACGACCACCACGTCCTCAGCCGGCGTTCACGGCTACCCCTGGCTACAGTGGACCAGCCCACAGTGCTGGTAGGCCGACAGCTTAGGCCTATAGTGGGCCTGGATACTCTTCAGGCTGGCAGTCAGCCCCGACCTACGGAGGCACTGACTACCCTGTTGGGAACTCGGAGCCATCGGCACCCCTTCAGGAGCCACCGTCGACGTGGGATCGACAGTCGCTTGCTTCCTCCTTCAGCACCATGCACCTTACACCACCTGGTGCCGACTGGGTAGTTGATTCCGGAGCATCATACCATACCACTCCTAATTCCGGTATACTCTCTTCCACCAATCCTCCCAATCCCTCTTTTCCTTCATCTATCGTTGTTAGAAATGGGTCCGTTCTTCCGGTCACCTCAGTAGGTGATTCCGGTCTTCCGGGTACTTTCCAGCTTAAAAAACATTCTTGTTGCTTCGGATATCATTCAGAACTTACTTTCTGTGCGTCGTTTTACCACTGACAACAATGTTTCCATTGAATTTGATCCTTTTGGTTTGTCTGTGAAGGATCTTTCCACCCGGCGACCTCTTTTCCGATGTGATAGCTCGGGGCCCCTATACACACTTCGGCTTCCTACTTCCGCTGCATCACCGCCATTTGCTTTGACTACGACAGCTTCATCTACCATCTGACATCGCTGGCTTGGCCACCCTGGTGTAGATGCTATGTCGAAGCTGTCCAGTAGCTCAGTTATCTCGTGTTCTAGGGGTACACATGACTCCCTATGTCATGCCTGTCAACTTGGTCGCCATATTCGCCTCTCTTTTCCCACATCTGTGACTCATGTTGAGCACTCATTCGATCTTATATATTGTGATTTGTGGACATCTCCCATTTTCAGTATATCGGGCTTTAATTACTATTTGGTGATAATTGATGATTTTTCTCACTTCTCCTAGACTTTTCCATTACGATTGAAGTCTGAGACTTTCGTCACTCTTTCTCACTTCTTCGTTTGGATTTCTACTCAATTCGGGCGTACCATTCGAGCTGTCCAGTGCGATAACGGACGTGAGTTTGATAACTCTGCGTTTCGTAATTTTCTCTCCGCACATGGTGTACAGCTACGCATGTCTTGTCCGTATACCTCTGCTCAAAACGGCAAGGCAGAGCGCATGATTCGCACCATTAATGATGTCATACGCTCCCTGATGTTCCAGGCATCTATTCCAGCCCGAAACTGGGTGGAGGCTCTTCATACCGCCACACTTCTGATCAATCGTCTTCCCACCAAAGCTATTCGTGCCTCCACCCCCTACTTTGCTCTATATGGCACTAATCCTCTTTATGATCACCTTCGAGTTTTCAGATGCGCTTGCTACCTTAATCTTTCTGCCACCGCCCCACGTAAGCTTGCGCCCCGCTCGACACGGTGTGTTTTTCTCGGGTATTCCCTTGATCATAAGGGTTACCGATGCTTAGATCTCAGTACCCACCGTCTTTTGATCTCTCGGCACGTCGTCTTCGACGAGTCATCTTTTCCTTTTTCCACCACCTCTTCTGATTCCACCACAGAGCTGGACTCCCTTTTTCCTACTGACCCCGAGGTTGCCTCCCAGTTGCCTTGGCCTATTTCTTCTGCAGGATCGACACGAGCTACGTCCCAGATGCCCTCGACACCGATTGCTGCACCTCGTGTGGCATCGATGTCTCAGGCGTCACCCGCTGCACCCCGTGTGGCATCGACGCCTCCGACGTCACCTGCTACGCCACGCGCGGCCTCGGCTTCCCCGACACCATCTACTGTACCCCAGGTGCCCTCGGCGTCTCCAGCTGTACCACGTACGGCACCAGCGGCATCACCAGCTACCTCCCTGACGTCACCTGCAGCGAGCACGACGCCACCAGCCGCGCCACGCGCGGCACCGACGACATCTTCTCGTTTTGCTGACCCCACACTTGTCTACCAGCGACGAGCGCGGGGAGAGGCTCCTGCTCCGACGACGCCACGCGCGGCATCGAGACCCACTCTCGTCTATCCACGACGAGAGAAGATGGTTGTACCCGACCGACCGGTGTACAACCCCCCTCTACTTCACAGGGATCCTGGTCACGTCCACCCGATGGTGACTCGACGTGCGTCCGGGAGTCTTCGACCAGTGGAGCGGTTTGATAGTGCCGCTTTCTCGTCGACGACAACTCTACCGACCGAGCCTTCTTCGATCTCGCCCATACCTACTTCCGTGCGTAGCGCCCTCGCCGACCCTAACTGGCGCCGCGCTATGGAGGAAGAATATGAGGCCTTGCTTGCCAACCGGACCTGGGACCTGGTTCCCCGTCCTGGTCGTGGCAATGTTGTCACACGCAAGTGGATATTCACGCATAAGAAGAAGGCGGATGGCACCTTGGAGAGATACAAGGCTCGTTGGGTACTCCGGGGCTTTACTCAGCGCCCTGGAGTTGACTACGACGAGACTTTCAGCCCGGTGGTGAAGCCGGCGACAGTTCGTACCGTACTGTCGCTAGCTCTCTCACGTTCTTGGCCTGTCCACCAGTTGGACGTCAAGAACGCCTTCCTCCACGGTACACTGACCGAGACGATGTACTGCAGTCAGCCGGCAGGATTTATAGATTCAGCTCACCCAGACATGGTCTGTAAGCTGAACAAATCCCTGTACGGACTGAAGCAGGCACCGCGAGCCTGGTACAGCCAGTTCGCCTCTTTCTTGGTCTCACATGAGTTTGTTGAAGCTAAGTCGGACACTTCGCTGTTTGTCCATCGACGGGGCAGTGACACAGCTTACCTCTTACTGTACGTCGATGACATTGTACTAACAGCATCTAGTCCGACTCTGCTTCAGCGAACCATTTCTGCCTTACAGCAGGAGTTCGCTATGAAGGACCTGGGCCGTCTCCACCACTTCCTGGGTATTACGGTCGAGGACCGACCAGGCGACCTATTCCTTCACCAGCGACAGTACTGTCTGGATATCCTCCAGCGGGCGAGCATGGCTGATTGCAAGCTGTGCTCCACTCCAGTGGATACTCAGGCGAAGCTCTCCGCCACCGACGGGACACCCGTCTCTGACCCCACTTCTTACAGGAGTCTTGCAGGTGCTCTCCAGTACCTAACCTTCACCAGGCCGGATATCTCATATGCGGTCCAGCAGGTATGCCTCTACATGCATGACCCGAGGGAACCGCATCTCACCGCTGTCAAGCGGATTCTTCGGTACCTACGAGGCACCCTTGACTACGGCCTCCTTCGGCGTGACACGGCCTCTGAACTGGTTGTGTACACAGAAGCTGACTGGGCAGGCTGTCCGGACACACGACGCTCTACTTCTGGGTACGCCGTCTTCCTGGGCGGCAACCTTGTCTCCTGGTCCTCGAAGCGACAGCCCGTAGTGTCGCGCTCGAGTGCAGAGGCGGAGTATTGCGCCGTGGCTAACGGCGTAGCTGAGGCCTCCTGGCTTCAGCAGCTACTTTAGGAGCTCCACACTCCCGTCATCAAAAGCACCCTCATCTACTGCGACAACGTCAACGCCATGTACCTCTCCATCAACCCGGTCCAACACTCTAGCCAGATTGACTTTGTCCTCACTAGGAGAAAGGATAGACGGGAGTGTCTAGATTGTAAGGTGATCCCGGGGGAGTGTGTTGTGACACAACATAAGCTTGTGGTAGCTGACTTTCGCTTCCATACATGTTCTTTGCGGGACAAAGGTGTCAAAATCACAAGAACAAAGTGGTGGAAGTTGAAGGGAGAATCACAAGAATCCTTTAAAAATAGGGTGATCACAGAAGGACCCTGGGCAGAAAATGGAGATGCAGATAGTATGTGGATGAAGATGACAACTTGCATTAGGAAGGTAGCTAGTGAGGTGTTCGGTGTGACAAAGGGAAAGAAACTTATAGATAAAGACACTTGGTGGTGGAATGAGGATGTACAAAAGGCCATTAAGGAGAAGAAGGAGTGTTACAAGAGTTAGCATAATGATAGAAGCGCAAGCAACATGATTAAGTACAAAGAGGCTAAGAAGAATGCAAGGCGGGTTGTGAGTAAGGCAAGAGGACAAACCTATGATAAGTTATATGAGAGACTAGGGACAAAAGAAGGTGAAAAAGACATATACAAGGTAGCAAAAATCCGCGAGAGAAAGATGAGAGATCTCAATCAAGTTAAATGCATCAAAGATGAGACTGACCGCATTCTAGTGAAGGATGAAGAGATTAAGAATAGATGGCGTGATTACTTTAATGGGCTATTCAATGATGGGAATGAGAGCACTATGGTTGAGTTGGATGACTCCTTTGATGACTCCAACAGACGGTTCGTGCGGAGGATACAAGAGTTTGAGGTTAAGGAGGCCTTAAAAAGGATGAAAGGAGGAAAGGCCCTCGGCCCTGACGATGTCCCTATTGAGGTGTGGAGATGTCTTGGGGACGTCGCAATAGTATGGCTCACAAAGCTATTCAACCACATTTTTCGGTCAAACAAGATGCCTGAAGAATGGAGGAAAAGTATATTAGTACCTATCTTCAAAAATAAAGGAGATATTCAAAGTTGTACTAATTATCGAGGTATTAAGCTTATGAGTCATACTATGAAGCTTTGGGAGAGAGTGATTGAACACCGCCTGAGGAAAGTGACCAATGTCACTAAAAACCAGTTTGGTTTTATGCCTGGGAGGTCTACAATGGAGGCGATTTTCTTGCTTCGTCAGCTTATGGAGAGATATAGGGAGCAGAAGAAGGACTTGCATATGGTGTTCATCGACTTGGAGAAGGCGTACGACAAGATACCAAGGTCAGTCATGTGGTGGGCACTAGAGAAACATAAAGTGCCAACAAAGTACATTACCCTTATCAAGGATATGTACAATAATGTTAGGACAAGTGTGCGCGTAAGTGATAGTGAGACTGATGCATTTCCTATCACGGTAGGATTACATCAAGGATTAGCTTTGAGCCCATACATCTTTTCCTTGGTCATGGATGAGGTGTCGAAGGATATACAAGGGGATATCCCTTGGTGCATGCTCTTTGCTGATGATGTAGTGCTGGTAGATGAAACTAGAGATGGTGTTGATAAGAAATTAGAGTTATGGAGACAAACCTTAGAGTCCAAGGGGTTTAGACTTAGTAGGACCAAAACCGAGTATATGAGGTGCGACTTTAGTGGTGTTGGTCGTGAAGAGGGAAATGTTAGTCTACAAGGACAAATAGTACCTAGAAGGGACTCTTTCCGATACTTAGGATCAATGTTACAAAGCAATGGCGATATTGATGAGGATGTTTGCCACAGGATCAAGGTAGGGTGGATGAAATGGCGACAAGCCTCTGGAATCCTATGTGATAGGAAAGTCCCACAAAAGCTAAAAGGGAAGTTCTATAGGACGGTGATCAGACCCGCGATGCTCTATGGGGCGGAATGTTGGCCAACTAAACGGCAACATGTCCAACAAATGAGTGTCGCAGAGATGCGCATGCTACGGTGGATGTGTGGGCACACGAGAAGAGACCGAATAAGGAATGAGGCGATTCGTGATAAGGTAGGGGTGGCGCCGATTGAAGAGAAGTTAGTCCAACATCGGCTTAGGTGGTTTGGACATATCCAACGGAGACCTCCAGAAGCACCGGTTAACAGTGGGATTTTAAGAGGTAGAGAAAATATTAGGAGGGGTAGAGGACGACCAAGGTTGACCTGGGAGGAGGCGGTAAAACGAGATTTGAGAGATTGGAATGTATCCAGAGACTTAGCTCATGATAGGACCGCATGGAAAGTAGCAATTCGTGTGCCAGAATCGTAGTCTTGTTTTTTCTTTTTTTCTTTTCTCTTTTTCTTTTCCTTTTTTTCTTATTTCTTTTCTATTTTCTCTTTTTCCTTTTTCTTTTTTCCTTTTTTCTTTTTTTCTTTTTTTCCCTTGTTCTCATATCTCTTCCTCTGTTTTACTTCATTGATATTGGGTTTCATGTCTAGCCGACCCCAACAGGCTTGGGATAAAGGCTTGGTTGTTGTTGTTGTTGTTGTTGTTGTTTGTTCGTGAGCGGGTTGCACGGGGTGAGGTTCGGGTACACCATGTCCCGACGACGATGCAGTTCGCCGACATCTTCACGAAGGGCCTCCCGTCGTCGCTGTTCTCCGAGTTTTGGTCCAGTCTCAACATCTGCAGCGGCTAGATGTTGTGACTGCAGGGGGGTGTTAGACACTGTAATTAGGGGTGTGACACAGGGGTATATTAGTCATTAGAGAGGGATTAGGGTTAGGGGTAGTTTAGTCTTTTCTCCCCTCCTAATCCCTCTATATAATCACACCTGTACTCCAGCTTTTCCATCATCTCAATACAATTATCATTAGCCCTCTTTCAGTAGAGGTATCGGTACCATCCGACGGCTCTGCGGAATGGCCCCATGATGTCCAGCCCCCATACTGCAAATGGCCATGAGGGCGGGATCATCCGCAACGTCTACGCCGGTGTGTGGATCTGCTAGGCGTGGAACTGGCACGCCTTGCATCTATTGACCAGCTCGACGACATCTAGGAGTGCTGTCGGCCAGTAGAAGCCATGCCGGAAGGATTTACCGACCAGCGTGCGGGACGAAGCGTGGTTGCCGCACTCACCTCCATGGATCTCTGCGAGTAGCTCGCAGCCCTCCTCTCGGGTTATGCACAACAATAGGACGCTGTTGGCGACACGCCGGTAGAGATCTGCGTCTACCAGTGTGTATCTCTTAGCCATGCCGCGTGTCTCTCAGCCTCCGCGAAAGACCGAGGCTTGCCGTCGTCGCACGCAAGGTGCAACTGCGCCTCCAGATCACGAGGGGATAGTCCTGGCATTGGCTGGTCGCCGAGAAGATCCTCCATCAAACGATACCGCAACGGCTCGCCGTCGTGGTACGCGTCGATGCGCTCCTCGTCGTGGGAGAGCGGAGTAGCGAACTCCACCGGCTTGTGCTCGACACGAGTTGGTGTAAGAGTGGACGTACCCGGAGGGATGGCAGTCGGTGCTGAAGAACGTGGGGTTGCCGGCTATGGTGGTGGCGACGGAGAACTCGTCACAGTCGAGGTCGTGATTGGGGAGCGTGGCGCTGATGTCGGTGGAGGCTCGGGGACTTGGGTAGACATGCTCGGTGGAGAAGAACTGGCTACTCCCCCAATTCCCTTGAATTGGACGTACTCGACGATGAAGTCGTCATATGTCGGAGTCGAGCCGTCGTCTACCGCCTTGTCCCATGCCCATCCTCGCCCTTCGTTGAACACTACATCACGTGCCGTGCGCACGCGATGTGTTCCTGGGTCGAGAATGCGGTAGGCCTTCGAGCCCTCCGCGTAGCCGATGAACACCCCCGGAGTGCTCCTGTCGTCGAGCTTGCTGATGTGGCCAAGCTACATGGCGAACGCGAGGCAGCTGAAGACCCGTAGGTGAGAGACTGTCAGCTTGCGCCCATGCCAAGCCTCGTACGGCGTCCTGTTAGCCTTGGTGGGCGAGCGGTTGAGGATGTAGACCGCCGTCACCACCGCCTCTCCCCAGAAAACAGCTGGCATTCCCCTCTGCTTGAGGAGGGCCCAAGTCATCGCCACAACCGTCTGGTTGCGCCGCTCGATGACGCCATTCTGCTGCGGGCTGTACGACGCGGAGTAGTGGCACTAAACACCCTCATACGCGCAGTACGATGCGAACTCAGCCGCTATGAATTCGCCGCCGTTGTCCGTGCGCAGCACGCGCAGCTTGCGGCCGCACTCCGCCTCCGCAATGGCCTGCGCGCGCCTGATGGCGTTCGCAACCTCTCCCTTGCTGCCGAGGACCATCATCCACATGTAGCGGGAGAGGTCATCTACAAGCAGCAGGAAGTAACGTCGTCCTCCCGGTGTAGCCAGTGTCACCGGGCCACACAAGTCCCCGTGCACGAGCTCGAGCCGCTCCTTGGCTTGGAGGCTCGAGTGCTGGGGAAAGGGGATCCTTCTCTGCTTTGTCAATACGCAGACGTTGCAGAACTGCTCCACATGGTCAAGGCCCGGTAGGCCCCGTACCATCTCCTTGGCACTGAGCCGCTTCAGGGCCTTGAAGTGAAGGTGCGCAAAGCGCTCGTGCCACTGCCACACCTCGTCATCCCGACGAGTAGCAAGGCAGTGGGGTTGTGCTACCTGCACGTTAAGGACGTATAGTCGATTGGTGCCTCTGTTTACCTTGGCAAGAAGGTGACGATGGCGATCCCAAATCCTCATGACTCCGTCCTTGATCTCCACGCGCGAACCGTTCTCACCCAGCTGTCCCAGGCTGATGATAGAGTTCCTCAACGCGGGGATGTAGTAGACTCCGATGAGCAGCCTGTGCTCACCAGACTCGGCGGTGAGGATGACGGAGCCGACGTCCTTTATCTCCACACCGGAGGCATCCCCAAACTTGACGGAGCCTCGGACATTGGGATCAAACTTAGTGAAGAACTCCCGTCGACCGGTCATGTGATGGGTGGCGCCGATGTCGAGGCACCACCCGTCAGTCTTGTCGTTGCTGGAGCCGTCACCGAGGAAGGCGTGTGCTCTCGGCTTATCGAGGTGGAGGAGAGCTGCTGCGACCGATGCCATTGGTGGTGGCTCGATGCTTGCGTGTGCCTGCAGTGTGGTCTTGCGAGTGCGGTCGCTGTCGATGCGTGCCGCAACGATGGCGTCCCAGGCCTCCTTGGCAGTCCGCTTCTTGGAAAGCGAGAATTGCATCTCGGGCAGTACTGCAACAATGAGAGCATCCAGTGCCCGTCGATCCTCGTAGTAGTCGACGTCGCCGTATCGGACTGCTTCCCACATGTGCCGCACTTGGAGCCGTATCCTCATCATCGCGGCCCAATCGACGTAGTTAGTCTTGGTGAGGGTAGGCCACCCACTGCCGAGACCAACGTCCCTGACAATGGCCTGGATCCCGTGGTGACCATGGTACCTGTTCGGGGAGGGAGAGTCGCGCTGCCTGTAAATGCCTCGATCCCCGTCGACCCAACCACCCCTGCCGGGAGCGTCACCGGCGCGTCCGCACCCGTCTGTGCTGCAGCCGCCGTGCCCATGGGGGTGCGCGGCTGCCCACTATGGCGTCTGTGGTCGTGCTACCTCCCTCGCCAGCCTGAGGTCTTCGTTGGTGCCGCCGTCGGTAGAAACAGAGTCTCTGTCGCTACCGCCACGCAGAGCCTCAAGCTCTGCTGCAGCCGCACGCGCTGCATCCGCAGCCGCTGCTGCCAGTTCCGCCGTCGCCAGCTTCGCCGCGCTCACCGCCATTGCTGAATCCTCTGCCGCTGCTCGCTCGCGTTCTTCTGCCGTGGCGACCTCGGCCTCCTGCTGATGCCGCACACTCGAAGCGACCGAGCGCTAAGACTGTCCTCCGGACATGGCGCGCTAGTGGAGGAGCGCTGTGTGGGGAAGAGGCTGCCTCAGACAAGCTGTTGCTCGTCTGTGCAGAAGAGGAGGGATGAGCCGAAACAACCGGTGCTCTTGCTGCCGGCTGAGGACGAAGAGAGGCGTGGGAAGGAGATGAGCAGGAGATGTCTAGGCTACAGGATAGAACGGCTCTGATACCACTTGTTAGTATCTGAAGTATTATTTTCATGGAGAGGATGACACTAGGAGTTGGGAAAATTTTCTTGTTTCATTCCACACACAATGCCATACCCAACCTAGGGGTTGGGGTTACATATTTATAGTTGAGGCAACCAAGCATATACCTAGATGCTAGTCTAAGATGCCAAGATGCTGTCCTACCAAAGAACTAATATGCTGTCCTAACAAAGGACTAATATGCTATCCTCTTGGTCTAAGATGCTGTCCTAACAAGGATTAAGATGTTGTCCTAACTAGGAACACAAAGACCAAGAGTACAAGACTTACTCCATCAGCAGATGATTGACTCGATGAATTTTACTGCGGACTGCTTGTTGATGGTGACCATAGGGGTTGCTTCCGACCACTTGGTGAACTCGTCTACGGCGACGTAGAGGTACCGGTACCATCCGACGGCTCTGGGGAATGGCCCCATGATGTCCAGCCCCCATACTGCAAATGGCCATGAGGGCGGGATCATCCGCAGCGTCTACGCCGGTGTGTGGATCTGCTAGGCGTGGAACTGACACGCCTTGCATCTTTTGACCAGCTCGACGACATCCAGGAGTGCTATCGGCCAGTAGAAGCCATGCCGAAAGGCTTTATCGACCAGCGTGCGGGACGAAGCGTGGTTGCCGCACTCGCCTCCATGGATCTCTGCGAGTAGCTCGCAGCCCTCCTCTCGGGTTATGCACAACAATAGGACGCTGTTGGCGACACGCCGGTAGATATCTGCGTCTACCAGTGTGTATCTCTTAGCCGTACGGACGATCCGTTCAGCGGATACATGTTCATCGAGAAGGATATTGTCCTTCAAGTAGGTCCAGACCTCCGTGATCTATGTATCAGAACCTACTTGAGCTTGTCGATCTTGGGCGCCGGGTTGCACGGAGTCCTCGGTGACGCATCGATCCTTGGCGGGCGCCATGGTTCCAGGGCCACCGGGACTGCCAGCTTTGATGTGCTGGACTCGCCCCCTTCGTCTGGTTTGGCAGGCCACGTTGTTGGACGCAGTAGCTTTCCTTTCAAAGACGCCTTCGGGGACCGGAGCCCATGCAGAGGTTTTTGTTGAAAGGTCGTCTGCCACCGCGTTGTTGGCGCGGGGGATATGACACAACTCCAAGGCATGAAACTCCTTCTCCATCTTCTGCACACGGAGAAGATAGGCAGCAAGTTGAGGATCATTACAGGAGCACTCACACTTGACTTGTTTAATGACAAGTTGGGAGTCTCCTTTAACTAGCATTTGTCGCACGCCCAAGGACAGGGCAGTACGCAGTACTCATCCCAAATATTAGGGCTTCGTACTCTGTCATGTTGTTTGTAGCCTTGAAGTCGAGGTGCACCATGTACTTGAACTGCTCTCTTGATGGCGAGATGAGCAGGACCTCGCTCCGACACCTTGCTTGCGTGAGGAGTCGTCGAAGAAGAGTGTCCAGTGGGGTCCGGTGAACACCAGAGGTCTGGGCTCCGGGTCTCCGTCGTCTTAGCCCCCTCGGTGTCATGGAGACGGAGTCCATTCCACCACGAAGTCCGCCAGCGCCTGGCTCTTGACGGCGTGGCGTGGCAGGAAGTCGAGGTTGAACTCTGCCAGCTCAGCTGCCCACTTTGCTATGTTCCCCGTCGCGTTGGGGCTGTGGAGCACCGTCTTCAGTGGGTATGTCGTGACCACAGAGACCTTGTGAGCTCGAAAGTAGTGGCAGAGCTTCCTTGACGCGATCGGCACCATGTAGAGCAGTTTGTGGACCTCCGAATACCGTGTCTTGGCGTCATGTAGGACCTCGTTGATGTAGTAGACCGGTCGCTGAGTGGTCCGGACCCTCTCGGAGGGGTCCGGAACATCTTCCTCCATTGGCAGGAGGCCTGTAGCTTCTTGGTCTTGGGGTCCGACCTCCGGGAGATGGGACCCGGGGGTGTCCAAGCCCGGAGCTACCCCAAGCTCTCCTGCGGGGTCCGGGTCCTGAGACTCGGGACCAGGAGCAGGATCTTCGCTTGGTGTTTGGAGTCGCTTAGGTTCTGGCCGCTCGACGACCAGGACCATGCTAACGACTTCTTCCTTCGCGGCAATGTAGAGCAGCAGGTGCTCACCCGGCTTCGGAGCTACCATGATCGGTAGCGAGGTGAGGTACTGCTTCAGCTCTTGGAAGACCTTGTCAGCTTCTTCAGTCCAGACAAAGGGTCCGGTCTTCCGCAGAAGCTTAAAGAACGGGAGAGCACGCTCTGCCAGTCGGGAGATGAACCGACTGAGAGCGGCCAGGCATCCAGTGAGCTTTTGTACGTCCTTGACTCGGACGGGAGGACGCATCATCTCTATAGCCTTGATCTTGTCGGGGTTAGCCTCGATTCCTCGGTGCGAGACCAAGAAACCGAGGAGCTTCCCGGCAGAGACCCTGAATACGCACTTATCTGGATTCAACTTAGGTGTGTTGTGCGTAGTTTGTCGAAGACTAAGGCTAAGTTGTCTAACAGAGATGCATGTGACTTGACCTTCACTACGATGTCATCGATATACACCTCCACTAAGTCCCTTATGAGGTCTCCAAATGTCTTATGCATGGCACGCACAATGGTAGGCAAGGCGTTTTTGAGGCCATAAGGCATAGAGACATAGCAATAAAGGTCGTCTACTGTTATAAAAGCAGTATGCTCTTCATCTTCTCTAGACGTGGGTATTTGATGAAAACCAGAATATGCATCTAGGAAGCATGGTAGATCACAACCAGAAGTAGAATCTACAATTTGATCTATTCGTGGGAGGGGAAAGGGGTCCTTAGGGCATGCCTTATTTAGTCTGGTGTAGTCGATGCACATCCGAAGCTTCCCGCCAGCCTTGGGTACCACGACAGGGTTGGCCAGCCATCTTGGGTGGTGGACTTCTCGGATGAAGCCGACGTCGAGCAACTTCTTGATTTCTTCAAGGATGAAGTTCTGCCGCTCGACGGACTGCTTCCGAGTCTTCTGCATCACCGGCTTGGCGTCGGGGTGGATCTTCAGATGGTGCTCGATCACTTCCTTGGGGGTCCCGGGCATTTGCGATGGTTGCCAAGCAAACATATCGACGTTAGCCCGGAGGAAGGTGATGAGCGCGAGTTCCTATTTGCTGCCCAAGTTTCCCGCAATGCGGGTGGTCTAGGCAGGATCCTCGCTGATCTGGACGACCTTGACCGGGACCTCTGCACCCGAAGGTTGAATGCGAGGTGCAGAGGACGAGCTGGGTGGCTCCTTGCTTGTCCCAGCGGTCCCGGTGGCCTCCACCTTTGATGCCGCTAGAGCTTGGAGCTTCTCCAGCGCCGCGACCCCGGCGGTCCGGTCTGCTCGGACCCCGAGGACACCACTCGAGGTCTGACATCTTCAACACTAGGTAGCCATAATGAGCTACGACCATGAACTGGTACAATCGGTTTGCCGAGGATGGCGTCGAAGGGGAGGTTGACCTCCGCCACGTCGAAGATGACGCTCTCGGTGCGGTAGTTCTCAGGCGTCCCGAATGTCACTGGGAGGAAGATGCTACCGCGTGGAAGGATGGACCCCGGGCCCACTCCAGAGAATGGGCGCGACAGGGCCAGCTTTCCCATCGGGATTTGCAGCTTCTGGAAGGCTGCAAGACTGATAAAATTGAGGTCCGCTCCTCCACCGACCAACACGTGGTAGAGCTTCATGTTGGCTATGGTCGGGGAGATGATGAGCGGCAGTTGCCTGGCTCCCGCCATGTTCTTCGCGCAGTCGGAGGCGGAGAAGCTGATCTCCGTCTTCATCCACTTGTGGTAGGGAGCCGTCCTGGAGGAGGGTGCTATTGCCATGACCTCCCGCCGGAGGGTCTTGACATCTCGTAGGGACGTGATGTCCCATGACCCCCCGTACATCACATGGGGAGTCTTTCGACGCTCGCCTAGGCTATGGTCGGAGTCTAAGTCCTCTCCTTGGTCATAGATGACCTTCAACGCCCGCTTAGCGTCTTGGAACTCCATCTCCTTGTCATTGCTGACCTCCGAGTCAGCCTTTTGCTTGCCCTCCCGCTGGCGGCAGGGCGTGCCATCTTGGCGCTGTTGTTGGAGCTATCGGAAGCCCTCCGCTAGCTTCTTAATCTCCCGACACTCGCTGGCGCTGTGCCGTCTGGTGTTGTGGACCGAGCACCTCTGGTCACCGTCGTCGCTGTCGGACGACTGTCGTGGGTGCTTGTCGGTGCGTGGCCCCCGACCCCTTGCAGCTGCTACTGCTGCAGTGTGAGCTCCGGCCAGCGGCTTGTCCTTGCCGCCAGTCTTCTTCTTCTTGCCGCCATAGCCCTCCCTGGCGGACTCACTCCCCTTGCCAGGCGGTGTGTGCCAGTTGCGGCCCTCTGCGGCCGTGACATACTTGTCCGCCAAGTTGAAGAGCTCGGAGACGTCCTGCACATCGTGCGTGGCCAACTTCTCGAGCATCTTCTTGTTGTGGACGCCCTGTCGGAAGGCGACGACGATGGAGGCGTTGGAGATGCGGGGGATGGTGTTCCTAACCTGGGAGAAACGCTGGATGAAGGAGCGCAACGACTCTCTCGGTTGCTGTTGTAGGGCGTGGAGGTCGGCCTCCGTGCCCGGTCGGGTGTAGGAACTCCCGAAGTTGGCCGTGAATTGACGGCACAACTATTCCCAGGAGGTTATAGACTCCTGGGGCATGTTCATGAGTCATGACCGGGCAGACCCGGTCAAGGCTACGGGGAAGTAGTTGGTCATGATGGCCTCATCCCCTCCTGCAGCTAGGATGGCGGTGGGGTAGATCTGCAGGAACTCGACGGGGTTGTCTGTCCCGTCAAACTTCTTCGGCAAGTGCGGCCGAATCTTGCGTGGCCACACTGCTATATGAAGGTGTGGGGCCAGAGCCATGCAGCCTCCCACTGAGCCTGGGGAGACGGGGGTCTGGCCCGCGTAGGTGGGGCGCATGGCACCCGGGGTACCATACTCCTCCGAGAGGTTGCGACGCCACTCGCGCTGTCACTCGATGGTGACGCGACCATCTTCTTTCTAACGGCTGCGGCTGTCTAGCTCGGCTCTGAGATCTGTGGCGGGGAGCCTAGAAGTCGCCGTCGTGTGGGTTGCTGCCGTCCTGTAATTCCTTGTTAGGGTACGGGCCGACAGCTGTACGGTCTCCGGTCTCTGTCTCCGGTGGCACGACGAGTTGAGCGCGGCGACGACCAGGTGGTCGACGTCGTTGCGCCACTGCTCTACAGTGGACGGAGAAGCTCTCGCGCTCGGGGGTTGTGAAGGAGCGCGCGAGCTGCCAGCAGCGCACTCTCTGGGCTGGCTTCAGTCGGCGCTTGCGACGCTGTCGCCACCGAAGACTGTCGGGTGGCAACGGGCACCGTCGCTGTAGGGACTGGCGCCGGCGCAGTCGTTCCCGCTCTGGAACGGGATGAGGCTTCCTGCTCCCTCTGCTGTTGGCGCCGCGAGGGGCAGGAAGAGCCTCCGAAGGACTGGATGTTCACCATCGTGAGCTTCACGAACAGCTTCAAAAATCAGAAAGTCCCTTCCTGGCACGCCAAATGTCGAAGTGTCTTCCTGCGACACTTCCCCTGGCCTGCTGGAGCAGCCCGCGGAGGTTCTTTTAGGAGGGGCTAGCGGTTTCGAGCGTCGGAGCACAATGGCGAGGATGAACACGAGGAGTTACGTGGTTCGGGTCGCCGGAGCATAATACCCTACTTCCACGGGAGTGCTTGTTGTATTGCTTGCGTGTATGTGTGTGAGAGTGAGTTGGCTGGGTGTCGAACCCTTTGCCCGGAGGCTGCCTCGGTCCTTTTATAGCCCAAGGGCGGGGCAGTTACAATGTGGCCCGGGGCCCGACAGGTGGCCCCGCGGCAGTCTGTCCTCTATACATGAGCTAGGGCTTTTACAGCTACATGCAACGTCGCTGTCAGAGGAGTTAAGGCGCGCCGCCTGACACGCCGGGCACCACTGATCGGGTAGTTGGTGATGATAAAGTCCCCCTCTTGTCGACGCGCCGCGTCTTCTCGCTCTGCTGAGCGGCTCTGCGCCGTTGGGCGGCACTGATCCACCGTCACGCCTCGCCGCCCTGTATCGTCACTGTAATGGTGAACAGGCGGAGGACGGCGCCGTGCTTCTGGGGAAGGCGTGTGCCTTGAATGCACGGCCTGACAACGCACCTTCCTCTTTACTCCTTGGCTACCTGCCCGTTGCTTGTTAGCGCGGCGTCCGAGTAGCTGGCCCCCGGGACACGCGTCGTCACCGGAGCAGACTTGTGGAGTAGCGAGGGGTCCGGAGTCGCTGGACACGTGGCAGCACCGGAGCCCTCCCATGCTGGAGGTCGGGCCCGGAGCCGTTGGACACGTGGCACCTCCGGAGCTCTCCTTGGTTGGAACGGCCGCCTGTAGTTGTTGGACACGTGGCAGCACCGGAGCCCTCCCATGCTGGAGGTCGGACCCGGAGCCGTAGGACACGTGGCACCTCCGGAGCTATCCTTAGTGGGAGACATGGCTCGGAGGTTCCGGACATGTGGCAGCGCCGGGGCCCTCCCTGGCAGGAGATCGGGCTCGGCAGCAATGGACACGTGGCGGCTCCGGAGCCATCCTTGGCCGATGGTAAGGATCAGAGTCTGAATACACGTGGCAGCCTCGGAGCCCTCCTTAGCCGGTGGTCGGGCCCTAGGCCTAGGGCAGGCGCCTTCTCTTGAGTGCTCCCTAGTTGGCGGTTGGGCTCCGGCCTTTTGCTCTTACATGCGGGGGTACCCGGTCTTGCGGTTATCGACAATTACAAATCCATCTCTAATTAAAGTAGGAGTCTAGAGGTAGTATTATACTAGGATTCTATTGTAATTGGGGCTATATATAGCCAGGCATAGTTTCAGGAAATAATGAGGGGAAATTTAAAGATTAATCTACCCGGATTTACAACAATAAGTTGATTAAAAAAGGGGTGTGTCTGTAACAGGGCTCTTATCCCCTTAAATCTCCTTTATGCAATGATACACAACTCCTGTGTTTCCGAGAAATTGTTTTTTGTGTGGTCTGAACTCAATGGTTGAGCTCGGTGGGGGTTATATTGTTTGTTAATTTTCCCTCTGTAGCCTGTAGTTATTATGCTTTTTGACATGGCTGTTTTGAAATATGTATGCTTACTGTTAGTATGTTGATGGTGTATTCTTCTACAGTGGAGGATTCAGTAATGGTCAGGGGTTTTCTGGTGGGAACGGAACAGTTACAGGAAAAGCTTGCCCAGAGGGTCTTTATGGTACATTTTGCAAGGTAGTTTGCTTATGCGTTTAAAATGCAGTCTACTTTTTTTTTTCATATCATGTTGAGTATTGAGGTTGGGTGTGTTAATATCATAATGACCTACTCCTGTGATAGTGTGATCTCAATAGTAAATTAGTAATAATGCGTACTATGGTGGTCATCTTACACCAAAATGTAATATTTACATATTTAGTTGCCATAGTTCGAGTTTCTGTCTGCTGTAACTCCAGTATTATGTTATGCTATGTTAATTGTTTTGCCATAAATTATAGGAATGTCCATTGGGAACATACAAGAATGTCACTGGGTCTTCTAAGTCTCTATGCTTTCCATGCCCTCCGGAAGAACTCCCTCACCGTGCTATATACATTAGTGTACGAGGTAATTCTTTCTCTTTGTACACTTCTGTTGTGATAAAAAATGAGACCGAACAGTTTTGAAATTTCTAATTTTCCCAATCACCTGGCATTAAACTCGTATAAATTTATATATTGCCCTTTCGGTCATGCATGATTCCCCACATTTTATTTCTGTTTTAGCATAGATTATTTTTCTTCTTCGTTTTGTGACCATGAGGTCACGGGTTCAAGTCATGGAAACAGCCTCTTACAGAAATGTAGGGAAAGGCTGCGTACAAAAGACCCAAGTGGGTCGGACCCTTCCCCGGACGCTGCGCAAGCGGGAGCTACATGCACCGGGCTGCCCTTTCTTTCCTTTCTTTTGTTTTCTTTTGAGTTTATAAATACGTCCTATCTAGGCCAGACAGTTTTTTTCTTCTTGATCTTACAAGCCTTGCTTTTGTTTGATAGGTGGTGCTGCTGAAACTCCATGCCCATATAAATGTGTTTCTGACAGATATCGCATGCCTCACTGTTATACTGCTTTGGAAGAGTTAATATACACTTTTGGGGGACCTTGGTTATTTGGCCTACTTCTTTCAGGCCTTCTCATCTTGTTAGCCCTTGTTTTAAGTGTTGCTCGTATGAAATTTGTTGGTACCGATGAGTTACCTGGGCCAGCACCAACTCAACAAGGATCCCAAATTGATCATTCCTTTCCTTTCCTAGAGTCACTAAACGAGGTACTTCATATCTTTATCTGTTCTCACTCATAGCTTAAGCACCATGTTTCAACTCAGAATTCTGATAGAAGTCTTGCTATTGCTGCAGGTCTTGGAAACTAATAGGGCTGAAGAATCACATGGTCATGTACACAGGATGCACTTCATGGGCCCCAACACCTTTAGCGAACCATGGCATCTCCCACACACCCCACCAGAAGAGATCACCGAGATTGTGTATGTATGCTTGGTCGCAAGTGCACCTAGATGTTGCCTTTTCAGATTCATACTTTCTGGTCCTTTTTGTTTCCCCCACTAACATTTGTTGGTTTGACATTCAATTCAAACACATAACCTGTCTGTTGGCAGTCCTGTCAAAATTACTAAACATGATGTTCTGGCTGTGCTTTTCTCTTTATTGTCAGGTATGAAGATGCGTTTAATCAATTTGTCGATGAGATAAACACCCTTGCAGCTTATCAGTGGTGGGAAGGATCAATTTACAGTATTCTTTGTATACTTGCTTACCCCCTGGCTTGGTCATGGCAGCAGTGGCGTAGGAGAAAGAAATTACAGAGGCTTCGTGAATTTGTTCGATCTGAGTATGATCATTCGTGCTTAAGGTCTTGCCGTTCACGTGCACTATATGAAGGACTCAAGGTCTAACTTTGTTTTTCTTTTTGTTAAAATATTCAGCCTCCTTGCAAAATAAGCAAGGGGAAGGCTGCCTAGAAATTCCCTTCCCCAGACCCCACAACGTGTGGGAGCTTTCAGCACTGGGTATGCCCTTTTTTATTTACTTAAAAGTCTGTGGTCTTTCTCAGAATTCAGTATGCTTTTAGGTTCTTAAAGTTGGGCCCTTAAACCCAAGGTTCTGCTTGTGTTGTGTAGTTAGGTGGGGGAGGGATCATTCTAGCTTAACAATCTCTCCGAACAATCTCCTAACAACTCATAGGCTAACAAAGTGATCACGAGTAAATCTAATACAAATCCTAACTGAATTTCATCCTAATAATTGGATTAGGGAAAATGATTAGCTCAATTAACAGGCTGTCAATGTGGATACATATATAGGGGGACACAACTTTGTAGGAAGGCGATTAATGAGGTAGGTGGCGGTGTGAAGCGCCTCCGCCCAGTAACGAGTAGGAGTAGAAGTCTGAAACATCAGGAAGCGCATGACATCGTTGGTGGTCCGAATCATGTGCTCAGCCTTTCCGTTCTGGAGGGAAGTGTACGGACAAGACATGCGCAACTGAACACCGCGAGAAAGCAGAAAGTCACGGAACGCAGAGTTGTCAAACTCGCGCCCGTTATCGCGCTGGACCGCACAGATCGTGCACCTAAACTGGGTGGACACCCAAACAAAGAAGTGAGAAAGAGTGCCGAACGTATCAGACTTCTGTCGCAAGGGAAAAGTCCACGAATAGTGCGAAAAATCATCAACGACCACCAAGTAATACTTATATCCAGAAACACTGAGAACAGGTGAAGTCCAAAGATCACAGTGAGTCAAATCAAAGATGCGATCGACACGAGTGACAGAATGCGAAAAAGGAAGTCGAACGTGGCGACCCAACTGACAAGCATGGCAAAGAGACTCATGAGTACCCCGAGTACATGAAATCACTGAACTACCAGACAACTTCGACAAAGCATCAACACCAGGGTGGCCAAGCCGACGATGCCAAATGGTTGAAGAAGCTATCGTAGTCAGGGCAAGAGGCGGAGCGGAAGCAGGAAGACGCATCGTGTACAGGAGACCCGTACTATCACAACGAAAGAGAATGCGTCTAGTAAGATCCTTCACAGTTACACCATAAGGATCAAACTGAAGGGAAACATGGTTGTCAGTAGTAAAACGACGAACGGAAAGAAGGTGCTGAATGATGTCAGGAGCAACAAGAACATCACGTAGCCGAAACGAATCCGGCGAACCTGAGTCACCTACTGAGGTGACTGGAAGAGCCGTCCCATTCCCAACAACGATAGATGAAGGATCATAGGGACGGGAAGGGCGGGTAGAGGAGAGGATACCGACATCAGGGGTAGACCGACGGTGTAGAACGGGTCGCGAGAATGCCCCGGCGGTGGCGGCGCCAGGAAGGAAGGCAACACGCTCGAGCCGTCGACGGTGGTGCCAACTGAGTAGGCAACAGCCGATGGTGGCCGAGAAGTACCTTCCAGGGCAGCAGGACCGGCGGCCCAAGGGGCGGCTGCAGCTGCAGCGGGTCAGGTAGCGGCGTCATCGTAGGGTGCTGCAGAGGTGACGACGGCAGGCCAGGCGGCAGCAGCGGCTCGAGGGCTGGCAGCGCTGGGGGCTGCAGGAGCGCCGGCGACCAGCGGTGGGGTCGCGCCGGCGGGCTGCAGCACGGGTGCGCCAGCGGCCAGTAGCAGGGGTGCGCCGGTGGGTGGCAGCAAAGGGCCCTGAGGAGGCGGGCCAGCTGCGAAGGGACCCTGAGGCGGCATCGAGCCCCTGAACCCACCCGTTGCAGCGGGAGGCGGGGCTCCGAATGGCGGCGCCGGGCCAACGCCGGGGCACACGAACGGTCTGCCGGCAGGGAACGGCGAAGGCGCCCCTGGCGGTGGCGGCGGGGCAGCGGCGCTGGACACGAAGGCGGTGACGGCACGGCCGGGCCTCTCGTTCCCCATCGGCGGCTGCATCACGTGGAACACCGGGATCGGGGCGGCGCACCGACGGCGACCAGGGCGCCGAGGGGGCGCAGTGGCCGACGGCGGCGGCGCTGCCTCTCCTGCCGGCCAGAGGCGCGACGGCGGTGGCCAGAGGAGAGGGGGCCGGCAAGGGCGCGGCCAGGGCCCAGCCAAGGCAGGGACGGCGGCAGATCTGGTCAGCACGACGACCAGAGAGGAGGAAGGCGGCGCACCGTCGAGGAAAGAAGGGAGACGCGGCTGCCCAAGAGGGGGGAGGTGAGCCGACGGTGGCGCGCCAGCCATGGGGAGCGGCAGATCCCGCACGAGCAGGCAGCACTCGCGCTCACGCGTGGGCGCGAAGCGTGCGGAGGGTCCCGCCGAGGCCTTGTCTGCCCGGAAGACGTGGACGACCCCCTTGTCCCCGACGGCGAGGAGGGTGCCATCGGAGAGGAAGGAGGGGGGGCGGCGAGGTCGCCAGCCACGTGGACCTTGCGCAGCGGCTCGAGGGGATCGCCGAAGAGGTGCACGGAGGTAGACCAGGCGGCGGGGAGCGTAGGTGTAGCGCGAGCGGACGCGGGGGCGAAGGCGAGGTCGGTGATGGGGAACTCGCTGCCGGAGACGAGCTCGGAGGAGCGGAAGGCTCGCCGGTTTCAAAAGAGGAGACGCGAGCTGAGGGAGAGGCGGCGGCCTGGGCGGCGCGGCTGCGGCGCGTGAGAAGGAGAGGGGGCGCGGCTGCCAGGCGGCGGGCGGCGCGCGACGAGGGCGGCGCGCAGCGGCCGGGAGATAGAAGGGCAGACAGAGAGGCAATCTGATACCAAATTGGATTAGGGAAAATCATTAGCTCAATTAACAGGCTGTCAAGGTGGATACATATATAGGGGGACACAGTTTAAGGGCCAAGTAACCCTAATACAAAAGACTAAAATGCCCACTAATACACGTACAGTCCAACACTAAGCAACTGGTAAGTAACTGACACAGGGTAGCGCCTATTCTGCCGACCTGTACTGTTGTTCTCTTGGCGGCATGTGTAGTCACATAATAGATTGCATAATGAGTATCACCCTTGTAACTAATCAAATACTAGCTGTACACTTTAATCTACGGTTCCACTTGCATAGCCAGAGTGCCCACTACTGTAACTATTAAATATTCGCTGGATCTGTGAACCAACATTTCAACTTGTATAGTGAGAGTAACAATTCATGTGCCAGAATCTTAGTCTTGTTTTTTTCTTTTTTCCTTGGTGTTCTTATATCTCTTCTCTTCCTCTCTTTTACTTCATTGATGTTGGGTTTCATGTCTAGCCGACCCCAACATGCTTGGGAAAAGGCTTGGTTGTTGTTGTTGTAGTGAGAGTATCCCTATTGTATCTAATGAAATATTAGCTGAGGGGAGCAATCCAGTACAACCAAGATTAGACTTGCATAGCAAGAGTTGTGTTGATGCTAATATTTCAACACACATAAAAGAACTTATTAAGATCTATGTGAATTATATTCAGTCAATCATCTGTAAATACCCCTTCTGTTACTAGTGTCCTTTGTTTTTCAGTTTTATACTGCTTACCTATATTCTCTTCCCCAAAAGTGAAGTCATATATTTAAGCTTGTTATTTTATGGAATTTAAGAGTTTCTCTTTTCAATCCATAGGTGACCGCAACACTAGATCTAATGCTAGGGTATTTAGATTTCTTTCTTGGGGGAGATGAGAAAAGACCTGATCTCCCACCTCGCCTTCGTCAAAGGTTTCCAATGTCTTTGATCTTTGGAGGAGATGGAAATTACATGGCTCCATTTTCACTACATAGGGACAGTGTGCTCACTAGTTTAATGAGTCAGGTATGAATCTCTCAAACTGCACTGTTAATGCCCTTACGCTTTTCTCTGAACCTCTTATCGTATCCATCACAGGCTGTTCCCTCATGGATATGGCACCGCTTTGTAGCTGGACTGAATGCCCAGCTGCGTTTGGTTCGCCGTGGAAATCTGAAAGTAACAGTCATTCCTGTACTCGGCTGGCTTGAAACTCATGCAAATCCCTCTCTAGCAGTGAATGGCATCCGTGTTGACCTTGCCTGGTTCCAAGCTACGGCATTAGGCTTTTGTCAACTTGGTCTTGTCGTTTATGCCCTTGAAGAACCAGTGGATGCTGATCCTGATGGTAGTCCTAGAGCTAAAATGGAGCAACGTTCACAGTAAGTTATTACAAGTGTTTTTCAACTGCTCATGAAAGTTTATTATTTTCTTGTTAATCATCAAAAAAGAAAGAAAGGACAGCTCGGTGCTTTGCGTAGGGTTCCGGGACGAGTCTGACCTGCTTGAGTCTTTGTTACGCAGCCTTTCGCTGTATTTTTGTAAGAGACTGTTTTCAGGCTCAAACCTGTGACCTTATGGTCACAAGGCAACAACTTTACCAATGCGCCAGGGCTCCCCTTCTTTCTTGTTAATCATCAAATGCCAATATTCGGGTGCAAAGCGTAAGGAAGCTAGCCGAGGAACATAGATTTTGGGTGGTTAGTTGGAATGTAGGATCCTTAACGGGGAAGCTACGTGAGTTAGTAGATGTTGCCATTAGAAGACGAGTAAATATCCTTTGTGTACAAGAGACTAGATGGGCGGGTCAGAAGGCGAGAGAAGTCGAGAATACCGGTTTCAAGCTTTGGTATTCTGGATCGGCTGGGACTAGAAATGGCGTAGGTGTTCTAATAGATAACAGTCTTAAGGATGGAGTAGTGGATGTTCGAAGACGAGGGGATATGATCATCTTAATCAAGATAGTAATTGGGGACATTGTCTTGAACGTCAATAGTGTTTATGCCCCACAAGTTGGGCTCAACATGAGTGCTAAGACGCAATTTTGGGAGGACTTGGAGGATATCGTTAGTAGTGTACCGATAACCGAGAAACTCCTCATAGGAGGAGATCTCAATGGTCATGTGGGTGCAACTAACCTAGGATTTGAGGGAGTACATGGAGGCTTTGGATGCGGCAATAGAAATCAAGAGGGTAAGGACATTCTAGACTTTGTCGTAGCCTATGATCTGTTGGTAGCTAACACCCTCTTTAGGAAGAGGCAATCTCACCTAGTGACCTTTAGTAGTGCCCAACACTCTAGCCAGATTGACTTTGTCCTCACTAGGAGAAGGGATAGACGGGAGTGTCTAGATTGTAAGATGATCCCCGGGGAGTGTGTTGTGACACAACATAAGCTTGTGGTAGTTGACTTTCGCTTCCATACATGTTCTTTGCGGGACAAAGGTGTCAAAATCACAAGAACAAAGTGGTGGAAGTTGAAATGAGAATCACAAGAATCCTTTAAAATAGGGTGAGCACAGAAGAACCCTGGGCAGAAAATGGAGATGCAGATAGTATGTGGGTGAAGATGGCAACTTGCATTAGGAAGGTCGCTAGTGAGGTGTTCGGTGTGACAAAAGGAAGGAAACTTGTAGATAAAGACACTTGGTGGTGGAATGAAGATGTACAAAAAGCCATTAAGGAGAAGGAGTGTTTCAAGAGTTGGCATAATGATAGAAGCACAAGCAACATGCTTAAGTACAAAGAGGCCAAGAAAAATGCAAGGCGGGTTGTGGGTAAGGCAAGAGGACAGACCTATGATGAGTTATATGAGAGACTAGAGACAAAAGAAGGTGAAAAGGACATATACAAGATAGCAAAAATTCGCGAGAGAAAAATGAGGGATTTCAATCAAGTTAATGCATCAAAGATGAGACTGACCGCATTCTAGTGAAGGATGAACATTAAGAATAGATGGCGGGATTACTTTAATGGGCTATTCAATGATGGGAATGGGAGCACTATGGTTGAGTTGGATGACTCCTTTGATGACACCAACAGGCGGTTCGTGCGGAGGATACAAGAGTTTGAGGTTAAGGAGGCCTTAAAAAGGATGAAAGGAGGAAAGGCTCTCGGCCCTGATGATGTCCCTATTGAGGTGTGGAGATGCCTTGGGGACGTGACAATAGTATGACTCACAAAGCTATTCAACCACATTTTTAGTCAAACAAGATGTCTGAAGAATGGAGAAAAAGTATATTAGTACCTATCTTCAAAAATAAAGGAGATATTCAAAGTTGTACTAATTATCGAGGGATTAAGCTTATGAGTCATATTATGAAGCTTTGGAAGAGAGTGATTGAACACCGCCTGAGGAAAGTGACCAATGTCACTAAAAACCAGTTTGGTTTTATGCCTGGGAGGTCTACAATGGAGGCGATTTTCTTGCTTCGTCACCTTATGGAGAGATATAGGGAGCAGAAGAAGGACTTGCATATGGTGTTCATTGACTTAGAGAAGGCGTACGACAAGATACCAAGGTCAGTCTTGTGGTGGGCACTAGAGAAACATAAAGTTCCAACAAAGTACATTATCCTTATCAAGGATATGTACAATAATGTTAGGACAAGTGTGCGCGTAAGTGATAGTGAGGCTGATGCATTTCCTATCACGGTAGTACTACATCAAGGATCAACTTTGAGCCCATACATCTTTTCCTTGGTGATGGATGAGGTGTCGAAGGATATACAAGGGGATATCCCTTGGTGCATGCTCTTTGCCGATGATGTAGTGCTGGTAGATGAAACTAGGGATGGTGTTGATAAGAAATTAGAGTTATGGAGACAAACCTTAGAGTCCAAGGGGTTTAGACTTAGTAGGACCAAGACCGAGTATATGAGGTGTGACTTTAGTGGTGTTGCTCGTGAAGAGGGAAATGTTAGTCTACAAGGACAAGTAGTACCTAGAAGGGACTCTTTCCGATACTTAGGATCAATGCTACAAAGCAATGGCGATATTGATGAGGATGTTTGCCACAGGATCAAGGTAGGGTGGATGAAATGGCGACAAGACTCTGGAATCCTATGTGATAGGAAGGTCCCACAAAAGCTAAAAGGGAAGTTCTATAGGACGGTGATCAGACCCGCGACGCTTTATGAGGCGGAATGTTGGCCAACTAAACGGCAACATGTCCAACAAATGAGTGTCACAGAGATGCGCATGCTACGGTGGATGTGCGGGCACACGAGAAGAGACCGAATAAGGAATGAGGCAATTCGTGATAAGTTAGGGGTGGCGCCGATTGAAGAGAAGTTAGTCCAACATCGACTTAGGTGGTTTGGACATATCCAGCGGAGGCCTCCAGAAGCACCGGTTAACAGTGAGATTTTAAGAGGTAGAGAAAATATTAGGAGGGGTAGAGGACGACCAAGGTTGACCTGGGAGGAGGTGGTAAAACGAGATTTGAGAGATTGGAATGTATCCAGAGACTTAGCTCATAATAGGACCGCATGGAAAGTAGCAATTCATGTGCCAGAACCTTAGTCTTGTTTTTTTCTTTTTTTCTTTTTCTTTCTTTTTTTTTAATCTTTTTTCACTTTTTTGTCTTTTTTTCTTTTCCCCTTTTTTCCTTTTTCTCCTTTTTTCTATTTTTTTCTTTTTTCTTGTTCTTATATCTCTTCCTCTCTTTTACTTCACATGTTTGGGATAAAGGCTTGGTTGTTGTTGTTGTTGTTGCATCATGTGCCAATATTGCTGATGGCTTGTTACATCATCCAGAATGCAAGGCATGGTCACTGATACTCTACTAGGCCAGTCAAGAGTTAAGGATGCTCTCATGCACAAAAGGATTACTGGTGGGCTTCTGGACAGCAATAGCTTAAGGACACTCAAAGACAGGAGAGATTTGTTTTGCCCATTTTCTCTTATATTGCACAATACTAAACCAGTTGGACATCAGGTTTTACTCTGACATTGTTTCATATGACACTTGGTAGAATAATAATGAGCTAATTCTCCACTTTATGCTAATCATATTTCTGTTGTTCTTTACTGCAGGATCTTGTTGGTTTAGTAATCTCTATATTGCTTCTTGCGGATTTCAGCTTAGTTTTGCTTACTTTTCTCCAGCTATATTCATACTCTATGGTCGACGTTCTTTTGGTTTTGTTTATTCTTCCTCTTGGGATTTTGTCACCTTTCCCGGCTGGTATAAATGCTCTGTTTAGTCATGGACCGAGGCGATCAGCAGGCCTTGCTCGTGTATATGCATTGTGGAACACATCTTCACTGGTCAATGTTGTAAGTATTCTTTGCTACTGGAATCTACTATGTATTCGGATCCCTCATATCTCTGCTGTTACCTGTTAGTATTGGCCACTATTATGTATAATAATAGAAATTGCAACATGTTTTTTTCAAGTCCTAATGCTTTGTAATCTTCTGGTGCTTGTTAACCTCTAGGTTGTGGCTTTCATATGTGGTTTTGTGCACTATAAGTCATCAACCAAAAGACATCCGAGCATGCAGCCATGGAGCCTGGGAACGTAAGCATAATCGCCCCTCGCACACTAGTATCTTCTGAGTCACATTGCTTTTCCCACCTTGCCATCTTGTTTTTCACATACCTGAATTTTTTCTTCTAGGGATGAAAGTGGTTGGTGGCTCTTCCCGACTGGACTCATGCTGTTGAAATGTATCCAAGCAAGGCTTGTTGATTGGCACGTCGCTAATTTGGAGATTCAAGACCGTGCAGTATATAGTGACGACCCGAATATATTTTGGCAGTCATGACACTTGGTGTAACTGAAGTCCTTTCAGAAAGCTTTTTCCAACTCAATTTTTTGGGAGTTGATAAAAGGACGAGTTTGGGCAGCAAGGCCTTCTTTTACTGACCAGGCTCATGAAGCAACTACAGGATTTATAGGTGGCATACTTCCACGCCCTTGCATGTGCAGTCACAACTGGTGTTTTGTTGTATATATATAAAGGTGTACTTGACCCATTCTTTGTAGGATTTAGACACCATAGAGTTGAGTTGTGCAAAAGCTAACCTCAGTGACACATTGAGGGGACGTGGTTTTATTGTTGCTTCTCTTACTGTCTCCTGTCCTCGTCTTTAATGTTATCGAGCTGGTGCAGAGGCAGGCCATCAAGATGTTAAAACCCTTTTGTTGTATCTGAGACACTGATGGAATGGCACAAGCGGGGTTTCGCTAACCCATAACAAGGCTGATATCTTGTTTTCAAAAATTGGTGTGGCGCGATTGCCGTTGTTGTTGATATACTACCATGTTTATGCGTTCTGTGATGCCGCTTTTTTCCACCATGTTTCAGTGCATGCGGTCCGCCCTGTACTGGTTCAGCTACCTTCCTTGCCCTAAATTTGCAGCTCCGAAGCAAAACATTATATAGGTTTAAGCCGTGACACCGCCCCAGGTCTGACTCCAGGCGATTCTACCCCCGCCACTATATCCACGCATATAATAAAACCATGTAGAAACCAATTTAATGTAAGATTTTATGTTTAATGTTATTTTTTACGAAACAAGTTCACTGTTAATTTGAATCGCCTATGAAACATCACAAATAGGAAAGGGGCTATTGTGTTTATAACATTGTTAGTGCCCGCAAGACCGGGTACCCGCGTGTAAGAGCAAAAGAAGGCAGGGGCACAGCCTACAGGCTGGGCCCAATCGCTAGCTAGGGAGCACTCAAGAGAAGACGCGTGCCCTAGGCCTAGGGCCTGACCATCAGCTAAGGAGGGCTCCGAGAATGCCACGTGTCTTTAGACTCTGAGCCTTACCGTCGCCTGAGGATGGCTTCGGAGCCGCCACGTGTCCAATGATGCCGGACCCGACCTCCCACCAGGGAGGGCTCCGGCGCTTCCATGTGTTCTGAACCTCCGACCCACGTCTCCCGCCAAGGATAGCTCTCGAGGTGCCACGTGTCCTACGGCTCCGAGCCCGACCTCCAGCATGGGAGGGCTCCAGTGTTGCCACGTGTCTAGCGACTTCGGACCCCTCGCTACTCCACAAGCCTGCTCCGGTGACAATGTGTGCCCCGGGGGCCAGCCACCCGGACGCCGCGCTGACAAGCAACGGGCATGTAGCCAAGGAGTAAAGAGGAATGTGCGTTGTCAGCCCGTGCATTCAAGGCCCGCACCTCCCCTAGAAGCATGGCGCACGACGCACGCCTCCGTCCTCCGTCTGTTTACCATTACAGTGACGAGACAGGGCAGCGAGGCATGACGGTGGAGCAGTGCCGCCCAACAGCGTAGAGTCGCTCAGCAGAGCGAGAAGACGCGACGATAAGACGGGGACTTTATCATCACCGGCTACCCGGTCAGAGGTGCTCGGCGTGTCAGGCGGCGCGCCTTAACTCCTCCGACAGCGACGTTGCATGTAGCTGTAAAAGCCCTAGCTCATGTATAGGGGACAGACTGCTGCGAGGCCACCTGTTAGGCCCCGGGCCACATTGTAACTGCCCCGGCCTTGGGCTATAAAAGGACCGGGGCAACCTCTGGGCAAAGTGTTCGACACCCATCCAACTCACTCTCTCACATGCAGATTCGCAACCCTGCGACCTCAGACACTCATACGCGCAAGCAATACAACAAGCACCCCCGTGGACGTAGGGTATTACGCTCCGGCGGCCCGAACCACGTAAATCCTCGCCATCGTGCTCCGACTCGAAGACACTAAGCCCCTCCTAAAAAGAACCTCCGCGGGCTGCTCTGGCAGACCGGAGGAAGTGTCGCAGGAAAATACTTTGACAAACATTGATTGCAAGTCTAATGTAAATTTTACCCTACAAAATTAGGTATGTGATTTAATCCCTGTTTTTTTTTTGAAACAAGTCAAGTATACTATAACTCTATTATTGGATATTAACGGTGTTAAATTATGATGAAAAAGACAGAAATGTGCTTGTGATTTTACCTAATATTAATATGTGTTTATAATTTTACCTTTATTTTAACAACCACATATTGATATGTGTTTATGCAAAAGTAGCGGTAGAATCACAAACACAAATTAAAACTAGGGGTAAAATCACAAGAGTTTTTTTATCATATTTAACCCCGTTAACAGACCATAACGGAATAGGGCCATACAATTTGTTTCAAGAAACTATGGATAAAATCACAAACTCTAATTTAAAAGAGTAATGTCATAATTGAACTTATAACTAAGAGTATAAATACAATAAATTCTTCCACTTGGCACGGTCGAAACGGTGTCTTCTCGAAGTCTTACGGTCAAATAATTTACTGCACCTGTTTTTTTTTAGAATTTTACTGCACCTGTTCTGAAAGCACCTTAGGACGGTAAACAGAATTTGTTCGCCAGTTCTAGAGAAAAGAACGTTTGATCTTGTATACAAACAAACAAGATCAGATAATCCAAGTCGGAACCAACGACTCAATAGATTACAGCAGATTCCTGTGATTTGGCCTTCACATCTGGCGCGACCCATATATATTTCGTACGAGTTACCACATCGGCATCTCCTCTCCACAACCTCCATCGCCGCCTCCTTCACGAGACCAGTCTCCAGCAGAACCCTAGCGCGGCGTCCACGCCTCGCCGCCCTTTCACGAGACTGTCCTATGTAATGTACATTCTCTATACCTCACTGTATTTTAATTCTCTGTTCCATTCATTTATATTCTGATGAGCGCTACTGCATTGATCAGCTTCTATCTATTCTCAAGCGACAGCCCAATGCTTTCATACTGGCAGTTACCTCTAGATTTTTTTAGAAAACACCGTTACCGGTCAGTATATATATAGAAGATGATAAATTATGTTACAACATAATGTTACAGGATGATAAATATGCTACTGAACACAAACAGCAACCCGACTTCAAAACTAATAATACAAGCAACAGGTGATCAGTCTAAAGCATTGCGCTGCATCACTGAGGTCATGCATTTTGTTCCTGCCAAACCCATTGATTGGCTTCTTCCTTGATGATCCGAACTAAGCGATCTGCTGTCTGCTCCTTCCCCTGAGATTCCTCTCTTTCCATATCTCCGAGCAGACCAAGATAACCAACGATCGGAGGCCCTTAGCAACAATCTTCGGCAGACCAACCGTGAGAATCTGGAACCACAGAGGTAGCAGGTACGGAGGGCGCCAGGAGGTAGGATAAAGACTTTGCATAATAAGCCATTCCAAGAGGCGCATCCAGATGTAGCAAGACACCGAGCATTCAGCAAATAGATGTCAAGCCGATTCCATGTTTCTCCGACAGAGGACAACAGTATTCATTTAGCCAGCCTCGAAGCATTAATCGATCAACGGTCCAGATTCTATTTTGCAGTCTGAGTCATATGAAAAACTTACATCGTGACGGTGCTCACACTTTCCAGATGTTCCTCGAGAAACATGATCTATAGCTTCCTTTGAATTGCACCTTAGATGCCGACTGTGCCGAGTATATACCTGCCACTGATGGCTTCCAAATAATGGCGTCGTTCTGGATATGAAGTCCAACAACATCTCACCATTTAGATCCTGCAGAATGTCTCTAGCCCATGTATTGTCCATCAAGGCTGCTCAGACTTTTCTGTTTTTGCGCTTGTTGTACTGAAACAGACTAGGAAATTGTGTGGCAGGAGACACTCCGAGGAGCTAGCTCGAGCGCCAAAATGATGCTTGGTTTCCATTGTGCACTGTTACTGCTGTAGCAGCGTTAAACAGATCCTCATCAGCCCGATCCACTGGAATGCCATAGAAGATGATAAATTGTGTTACAACATAATGTTACAAGATGATAAACATGCTACCTCTAGAATTAAGCAGAAGGTTTTTTTATTAGAGTTGGTTTTGTTGCTGCAATTGATTTTCGGCCGATGTTGCCATCGTCATGGAGGACTCCACATGCATTCACTCAAGAAATATTCATACATCGGCATATGATCTCTTAATTGGTGTGATCTGCGTGATGTATTATAGGGGTGGTTTGCCTGGTTGGTCTTCTTGTTAACCGGGAGCTCTTTTTATCTACTTCTCAAGCTAGATATAACCAAAGCTTTTGATTCACTATCCTGGAGCTATATATTGACAATGATGGAGAGAAGTGGCTTCCACAGACGTTGGACAAACTGGATTTTCTCGCTCCTTGCATCATCCTCTTCATCAGTTAGACTAAATGGCATCCCCGGGCCTTGGATCTATCACAAGCCAGGGCTAAGACAAGGTGACCCATTGTCTCCCTTCCTATTCATCTTGGCTTTCGATTCATTGCAGAGAATTTTTCAGCTAGCTACACAAGCTGGGGTCTATCTCCCCTAAATGACCGTTTGGCAACAACACAAGTCTCATTGCATGCCGATGATGCTATGATATTCCTCAACCCGGAGCATAATGAAATAGCAAGAACTATGCTTATTCTGAAACAGTTTGGAGCGGCTATGGGCTTGAGGATTAACATAAGGAAGTGTGCTGTAACTCCAATCAGCTGCGAGGGACTGAAGGCCACCTTTGAAGGAAAACGATGTCATAATCCTGATCTTTACCTAGGTCTCCCAATGGTGCTTGGCCGAATTAAATTAGCACACTTACAACATATAAAAGATCGAATTTTGTCGAAGATGGCTGGTTGGCAAGGACGTCTTCTGTCCCTAGCAGGGTGTCGTGAATTGGTGAGATCAGTGCTCAGTGCACTCCCAATGTATACAATGACTGCACTGAAACTTCCAAAGCAATTCCTGCGTGAGATCGATAGAGCTAGGAGACGCTTCTTGTGGGCGGGCTACCAAGAATTACAGGGAGGGCATTGCAAGATCAACTGTCAACAGGTCTGTAGGCCACTAGGCCGAGGTGGTTTGGGAATAATCGATCTAGAAAGGATGAGTAGAGCTCTTAGGCTTCGGTGGCTCTGGCTTGAGTGGGGAACACCAAACAAACCCTGGTCAGGTACTAAACTGCCGGTTGACCGCATTGATGAAGACCTGTTTGCAGTGGCCACTCGTGTTACAGTCCACAATGGCAAAAGAGCGAAGTTCTAGACTGCAAGTTGGTTGAATGGAACATTCCCAGCAGCTCAGTTCCCGTCGCTTTTTCATCACAGCAAAAAGAAAAACCGATCAGTGGTTGAGGCGCTAACTGGGCATACATGGATCAGAGACATTGCCTACAACCTAACCATCGATCTCATAAGAGAATATGTTCAGCTCTGGGCCTTAGTGGAAAATACTAGCTTCGACTGGGAGGACCAACAGGATGACGAGATTACATGGATAGCGTCTGGTACTGGAGTTTATTCTGCTAAATCTGCATACATGATTCAATTTGAAGGTGGGCTGAATTCTGAACTACCGGAGAAACTTTGGAAAGCCTGGGCGCCGGCAAAATGCAAGACATTTCTCTGGCTTCTTCTTAAAAATAGAGTGTGGACAGCATCCCGACTACAACTTCGGGAATAGCCGAACCAATTTTTTTGTCCCTTATGTTATCGCAATCTTGAAACGACGACACACCTATTCTTGGAATGTCCGGTATCACAAGAACTCTGGGCTCATGCAGCACGGTGGACCGACAATCCAAGGTTGCTCCCATCTACTCAGCAGCAAACAACACAAAATAAAATGAATCTCTTCGACTGGTTTTGCGCGATCACAATGGAGGATAAGTCAGCGACATCCAGGCGAGATCGATCACTAGCCATTCTAATATGTTGGGCGATTTGGAGTGAGCGGAACAGGAGAATTTTTTAGAAAAGGAACTGCATTTAAACCAGATAGTAGCTGGTATTCGTGATATGGCGCAGCTGTGGGTCATGGCGGGTGCTGAGCACTTGAGGCTTGGACCGCCTTAACTAATTAGTGACGCTAATGTCGCTGTGTAAGACATTTCTCTTTTTCCGCATCTCGCGGCTGTAACCATCTCTCTCCTTTTAATAAAATTGCCGGATATAACCGGAACTTTCAAAAAAAAGAAATGAGACTTTGGTTGTTGAAGTTTCCGTGACAGAAGCTTCTTGTCGGGACATGCTCTGTGCACATATTTGATGTCGTTGTATTGAGCATATCAGAATCGAGAGCATATATGATTGAAATTTCTCAAACTGATCAAAACCAGCCAGCAGAAACTGAGTGCTCTATTTATGTAGCGATAACTAACAAAAAATGTCAAATGTAGTCAGCTCGCTAATCTCTGCTATACATGTCCAAACTGTCCCCTAATTGATAATATTATAGTTAGTACTCTAGCAAAACAAGTTCAAACTAAAAAAAGGCTGTAAGGGGCTAAGTTTTTGGCACATATTCAAGTGTTCATCACCACACACACACTTCATTTGAAGAAAGTTGATGAACACATTTGAAGAGGAAGTAACCACCATCAACATGATCATTAGAGAACAAACTTACACGATGCAAAAGTGGACAGGCATCATCTAGGGGCTGGGCATATGAAAGACTCCTACACCTTGCTAGGAATGTCCATGCCAAGTTTCACCCAAATTCAAAACCTTTTTGAAGTCCTTTTGGGTATAGATAGAAAGAGGGTGGTTTGAACTCAAATTCAAATTCAAACTGTTTTCATCCCATGAATTCAAAAGTGGGAGATATATTCTTACTCAGAACATTTTTGTGAGCTCACACACCAATTTTTACTCCATTTGGAGTTGATCTTGACATGAGCTAAGTTTAGCAAATTCAAACTTTATTTGAATTCCAAACTGAATATGTGCTGAAATTTAGCCAAACCCAGCCAAATTTGAATTCTATCCCATGCAAACGGCACAAGGGTAGCTAATTCAAATCCTTGGGGTTAATTTGGTCTCTACTGTTTAGAACAGTGGAGAAAAGTTAATTTCAGAGGTTAAACCCACGGGTGGGACCCACATGTCAGTGTCTATACCAGTTCAACCGACTGAAGTTATCGAGCCCGGGTACTCGCGCGCGCTTCAGCAGCCACCATGGCGAAGGCGCGATCAGGACAGCAGCTGCTTGCTGCCCCGACCTGCTGAACCGCCTCGCGGCCTACTTATCCCCGCGGCCGCCCTGATCGGATCAAGAACCGCGCACTTTCTGCTTTCTCGCACCAGAAACACCACCCTCACTGCCGATCGCTCGGAGCTGATCGGGGAACCACGATCACCGCCTCTCAACTCCCTCCAAAGCTACGAAAAGGTACTAGGGACTCCCCTTCTCCTTCCCCGTTGCTGGAAATCGGCTTAACTCGGAGGATCTCGACTATACCGCGAGTTCTTTTCAGTGAACTTAGTCCACCGCATCTCGGGCTCCCGTGGACAGCCCAACCGGGAGGTTGTCACGCCTGAGCTATGGCGTCCCTGGACGCGTTAGGGACCGGCAATGCTCACCCCCGAGCCACAGCCCGAGTGCTTGATCGCGGACGATGAATTTCCAGTTTTCCTTTTTCTCGGTACAGACCGACCTTCAGGTGCGGTTCTGCCAAATTCGCACTCCAGAAAGGGTTAGAGAGTCTCAATACGTTCCTACACAGACTAGACTTGATGGCGCACAAGTTGCCTTCGCAACCTTTAGCTTGAGAATCCCTGTACCCGGCGTGTTTCGAAGCTTGCCGACGGCGGATCCTGCGGGCAACTTCGGACGCACGGTGAGACCCACTTTGGGACCCTCCCCATGCCTTTCCATCGCCATGCCGAGCTTCGCGAGCCACCACTGGTGCTGTAGAGCCGCTTCGCCAAGCGTTTGGCAGGCTAGTACGCCGGGACAACGTCACCGGACTCTTTCCAAGCCGCTGCGCTGTCGCGGGCTCGGTTAGAGCCAACGTCGACGAGGGGAAACCCTTCCAACGTGTTCAGCACACAAAATTAGGGGCTAGCGGCGAGTTGGAGCTCGGGAACTGACCGGACGAGCGAGTTCAGCGACGCTCCGGCGACCCCGGCGGCGCTACCGTGCGGGAGGCGCGAGGTGGAAGACGACCGAGCCGGGCCCGCTGTCAGTGGGAGGAACCCGGGCGGTCTGATCTTCTGTGGGCACGGATCGACTGTGGCAGCGCGGGAATAAAACCTATGGCCTGGTGTGCCATCGCTCTAGCGCCCAACACGTGTACCCGTGGACCCACCGGTAGATTTGAACTTTTCATTCAAACTTCAAATCCTCATAACCTTGGCTAGGAACATCCAAATCGAGTGAACCAAATTTTTTTGGATTCAGCTCTCTGAGTACTTTCCAGCAAATCAAGTTTCACTTCATGAAAAATACTTATTTCTCCAGAATTAATTCTCTAAAGTTTAAACTGTTTAGAATTTTAATTGGAGAACCCTTTGGAGGAAAACTCCGAATTTTGCTGGGATGTTCATCAAAATATACCTGAGCTACCATAAAAATTTCAGATTCATTTGAGCACATTTGATCCACCTAATGGTGTGATTAATAAAACTGTTCTAGAGAAAATAGAAAATGCCCAGAATCATTTTCAGAAATTTCTCTGAAATTGTTTAGCTCATATCTTTAGCTATAAACCTTCAAATTTAGTGAGACCAACTCCATTAGAACCCTATGAAAATCTAGTTTTCGGAAAGTCAGAGCTTGCTCAATGAAAATCCATAGAACACCCCAAGAGCTCTAATTAAGGTCAAGTACATAATTATTTGTAGAGAGCTCAAATGAGCTTTGCTGCAAATAAAACTTGGCCAAGTCTCTGTTTAGGTTGTCTCCAAACCACAGTAAAAATTTCAGAGTCATTGGACCTGTCTAGTAAGACTTATAGTCTTTACAAGTTAAATTCATTCAAATGCATTTAAATTAATACATGTACTTGTTATCATATGTAGTCGCTATGGTCGAGGAGGAACCCGAAGTCTTAGACTTTGTTACTCTGGAAGAGCAGCTAGCATACGACCAAGAGCAGCAAGGCAAGCTCCAGTTTGCATTAACCCTTTTACAAATTTTTACTGTTTTGAGAACTTACTTTAAGTACCATTACCGCTTGCATTAGAGTCTTGTTTGAAAACCCAAATGCATAGCCCAGAAAACCATGGGTTGGATTGAAACCCCATTTAGCTACTGCAATGCTAAGATAGTGTAGGATTCAGTACAAGTCGAGTAGTTGTAACTACTTGCGAGAATAGGCTAGAGGCACTCGACTCGGGTAGAGATAGCAAATGAAACACATGGCAAGAAAAAAATGAGACCGAGCGGAGAGTAAGAGCAGCAGGACTTTGAGACCTGGGTGCTATAGATCCGCTTGTGTCGATTGAGGACCGAGCCATGTGCGGGCCTATTGAACAAACTAGAACAGTACCGAAGACCCACCGGCTATATGGGAACCGGGAAATCGATGTAACTCGGGTAGCTGGGTTTTGAGGCATAGCTGGTCATTCAGAGGGTAGGTTGAGAGCTCGAGGTGTAAATCAGCTGGCGGCACTGAGATGCGCGTGCAGAGACCTCTTGCTCGGGACGATCGGACCGGTTCAACATTTGGCTAACGGGCGAAAGGTGGTTGCGTACGACGTCCGTGATGGTTGCGTAGGCAACATCGAGTACGGGCATGCGTCACGAGTTATTCGGGTAACCCTGCAGGTGTAAATCGATTATAATCGCTGTCCCTCACGGTCAGTGAGTACCACTTGTTCACTGTACCGTGATATAGAAAGAACATGCTAGATACATGTTAAAATGTTGCTGATTGAAATATGGACTTTGATTGTTAATGGTTTGCTATAGTCTAGAGCTAACTAAAGTTCTTTTCAACTTTGAGCAAAGTACATGAGAGAAATGCGTTTCTTGTTTGATTGCGGCTCTCTCATGTGCCTTAGCGTAAAGTCTTCACAACCTGCTGCTAAAACTTGAAAGTAAGGTTCCACTGATTAGGCGAGTCCTTTGCAACTTATTTTACCTCATGTAACCTATCAACCATCATGTAGAAGTTCCATGTATAGGAGAGACGGGTCAGTCTTGCTGAGACTTCGTGCTCACTGCTTGTGTTTGAAGCTTTTGCAGGGTTCTATGAGGAAGGGACTCCCGATAAGGAGACGGAACCCCAAGAGGGGAACTCCGTCGAGTGGGAGTCGTGCACGTCGCCGTGTTAGTGTGTGTGAGTGCTAGCGGGGAGACGTTCACGGGATGAGCGTGAACTCGATGCGTAGTATACGCCCGTGAGTGTAGGATGGACATATTTTGTTGTAAAAATGTTCATACACTAGTTTATGTAATAAAACTTTGCTTCCGCTTTGTACCTTTGATGTGTGTTATCCGGTGTTGTGCAACGCAGCACCCCTCAGCGTGATCCTGGCTCGACAAGACCGTGGGGTCATGTCAGTGTTGGTATCAGAGCTCGCTTGAGGTTTAACACACTACAAAGGTCATCTTTTTCAAAAATTCAGTGAGGAACGAGTTAGTAGCCCATATAAGAATGTTATTAGTGTATAGAAAGTGACATACTAACCTATATGCTTATGTCATAAAATCGTGCATCTCGGGACGCTTTATGTCTTGGGGGGTGCATGTAAGCGCTGTCCACCAGTGCGCACAAGCTGAAGGGTGGAGCCTCACGGGTGGCAGGTAACCCGACCCACTTTAATATCCTCTACGACTCTTCATGTCATTTAGGTTATTCGAGCAACGTCTGTCCCTGGTGTGCTTCGGGTGATTTGGGAGACCCCGTCACGTGGTTAGTAACGTGAACATGTAGCTCAAGGCATGTTTGGCTTGAGAACATCCGGGCGAGTGATGACGGCTGGGTGTACGAACTGTATGGATACCGGGCTCGGTGTGCAGCCGAGTCTGACGATTGTGTGAGTTATCTGCAGGTAGTCTCAGCACGAAATGGTAGACGTGTAGCATTCGTGTGCAAGTGACGCCTAGTGCCACTAAACTAACGAAGCCGGCTAAGTCCGGTATAGGTTTTTCTTTGTGAGGACGTAGTACCGACATGATCTGGTGACGCATCAACGTCACACCCCATTAAATGAGCAACTGCATTGTAAAACTTGAAAGTTTTAATCCGGAGCACTAAAACTTGATGTAACTCTTTCCCTTAATCAGGAAATTCAAAGTTAACAAGTTTTCAACTTATAGGATACTAAGGACAGAGTCCCCTGTTTTCAGCTGGATTAAGGCTTAAGTTAATCAGAGGTTAGAGGTTGAGTTCTTTCGAGGTTGGGGTCATATGATACATTTCTGGAAAAGCCTTGGGAGAGCTTTACAACTTTTCTGTTGAGGTCCAGAGGTGTTTCATTCTCTAACCAATCGAAAAATACAGTAGAGTTGAAACTGTCCAGAAAATGGGGCAGAGCAAACACTCTCTGTAAATTGAGTATACTTTCCTACATAAAATTCCAAAAATAGAAAATAAGGTAGTTCTGAAAAGTTCATGAGACGGGTTACAACTTTGTAACAGAAAGTTGTCAGATTGGGAGTAGAATTAACTGGAATTCTTGGATCAAATTAGTACCTAAAGCACGGAGGTGCTGTCCAATTCTCTCCAGAAATTCTGTTAATTTTAACATCTCATAACTTTTGAACCAAGACAGATCTTAGGCCAATCAAATAATTTTTGGAAAGCAATTGAAGTTAGATTTAACTTTGATGTTGAGCTCCAGAATTGGTTTTGCCTTTAGCATGGTCTAAATCAGGTTGAAATGGAAACTGGTCAGGGTTGTCATATTGGACAGCAGATCAGCAGCCAAATTTGTTTAAGTTTGAACTATGTTTCCAAGTCTTATGAGTTCAATGACATGTTCTATGTTATAACTTAATGTTTTACTGTTCAAATAAATATTTAACATTTGTCAAATATATTTCTACAGATGACAGCGGATAAACAATTAGGGAACGGTTGGGTGGTGTCCCACTGTTCTCATCACAGCGGCTATCCAGGAGCATTGAGGCAAGTGCTTCAATATTTCGGGTTCAACGAGATGCCGCAGTACTTCGCCAAAGAAGAAGGCGAGGAGGGAAACAAGGCGTGGACGATCCATGTCGAAGTTCCTGCAGGGCCTATGCCACCCGGTTGGGCGCCGTTCACCATTACGGTGAGAGGTAGACAGCCGGAAGGAATGTCGCAAGTGGCAGCCTGCGACACTATGTCGCGTTTCTGCCAGCTACACGTGAGAGCTATGGAGGGCACTCCATACGCGCTCGTTCCGGTGGAGGGCGGGCTAATCACGTGTGGGAAGGGAGGTACATGGAGGCAACAGATCCGGGTTGCCCAAGGTACAACCCCGCAGAGGCGAGCCTCATCCTCCAATTGAAAGCAGGAAAGGCCGTGATGGACAACCAAGCTGTCCATACGGAGGGTCTTGCTGCAAGACTTAAAGAAAGTACCAGCCGTGGAGACCACTTCGAGAGTGCTCACAGCGCACTCCGCAATGTGCTCCTTCCGATGATTAAGCGACTGAACGAACAACATAATCAGTTGCATCGTCTGAAGAAGGCGAAGAGGAAAAGCCGTGTCGACATCACGACTTTGCAAGAACAGGTGCAGGCTCTAACCCAGCAGAATGAGGTCCTTACTCAAGAGCGGGACGACGCTATTGAGGAAGGGCAAGGTTGGGAAGAGGACTACAACCAGGCCATGGACGAGGTGCACGCGTTGTAGGACCTCGTACCTCCGATAATGGGTATACCGGTGGTAGGTGCCGTACCCGTGGTCTTGGGTCTTCCGGCAATGGGGGATCTCGAGCCGGAAGAGGAGGTTGTGGACCCAGAGCCCCCAGCAGAGGTACCGGAGGAAGACGACCCGTAGGAGGTCGAGTTCTAGTCCGAGTAGGGGGTTACCGTTGCCAAGTAGGGCAGAAAGAGTGATGTAACCCAAACTTTTGTAACCAGTGATATGTCGTGTAGGCAGTAGCGTATGTATAGGCATTGACGACATGAACACGACTTTTCGGAGACCCGAGAATAATGTATCTTGTATAATGTTTATGCTTTATCAATATATGTGAATGTTGTGCAAATTATTCATGCGTCACTTTAATTACCTACTGTTTCATAGGGAATTTTTAAGTATGACATATGCTGGTCGCTGCTGTTTTGAATTTCAGAATGACTCGTACTCGTGCCAATCCGGACGTTGGGGGTTCTAGTCAAGGGGGAGAAACCTCCCAACAGCCTGCCGAGGACTCCTCGGGACAACAACAGCAACAACAAACACCGCCACTGCCACCGCCAACGGTTACATTGGCCGACATCGTTGCGGCAATGACGGGTTCTCATCAGCAGCACACGGAGTTGCTGCAAACTCTCATCGCAAATACGTCTCGACCAGAGAGGTGTCAAGATCGTGATGAGCGCCAACAGAGCTCCTACTCCGACTTTCTAGCAACTCATCCCCTGGTATTCTCAAGGGCAGATGAACCCCCCGATGCGGACAACTGGCTCCGCACGATGGAGATGAAGTTCGGGCTGCTCCAAGTGAGTGAGCAGCGCAAGACTCAGTTCGCTGTCCAACAGCTCCAGGGATCCGCGAGCGCGTGGTGGGTGAACTACTGTGCTTCACAGCCCATCGACCGAGTTATGACCTGGACGGAGTTCCGGACGGTCTTCAGGGCCTATCATATACCGCCGGGTCTCATGAAGAGGAAGACGCAGGAGTTCTTACGCCTGCAAAAAGGGACCCGGAATGCGCTAGAATACTCCAAGGCGTTCAATGATCTTGCGCTCTACGCGTCGTATCACGCGGATACCGATGAGAAGCGGCGAGATCACTTCTACAAGGGGCTTAATCCGCCCCTGAAGGACAAACTGGCGATGTTCAATCGCGGCAGCCTCAATGACATAATTGATGTTGCGATTGTCCAGGAGAACTCCGGCAAGGAGTTAGCGGCGGCAGAAAGGAAGCGAAGCACGCCGCAAAGCAGCGGAGAAGGAAGTGGTCCTTCTCAGAAATATCGGATGGTGAATCGTCCACCATCGGGTCCACGCTGACAGCCACCACAGAGGCCGATGTTGTTCCGCAGTCGGCCATATTCTGAAGTTATGTACAGTCAAACTAATCTAATCTTAACCAAGTTTACGAAAAACTTATTAGCATTTAGCACATAAAATTCCTTCCTTCCTCCTCTTTTTTTTTTCTATACAGTTTCTGTTCGCAGTGACGAACTAACGAGTTTGAAAAACACAAACATGAACATGAGATGTGAATTTTTCCCTTATTACTATTCACATCACATAAATGACCGCGCGATCAGTAATCATCAGGTACACATTGGTGGTACAGTTACTGCTGATCCACCATCAGTTGAAGATTTCCTGTCCAGGGGAGAGCAGCCTCTTGGGGTCGTACTTGTTCTTCATCTCCACGAACCGACTCCACTTTCTGCCGAAGTGCCGCACCCAGTCGCCGCGGATCGTGTAGTGCGGCAAGTACTCCTTGTACTCGATCCCGGCGAGGTCGCAGAACCGTAGGATCTTCCGGTTCTGCGCCTCCAGCCGCGCCAGGTCGCTTGGCGACACCGCCGACAAGAGCAGCGCCACGGCGTAGAAGACGTCCTCATCCGGCGTCATCGTCGACATGCCGTCGTCGAACTTGGATCTGTTCACGGGGTACATGATGAGCGGGCCGACGACGTCGGTGCCCTGGAGGATGCCCTTGAACACGCCGCGGTCGAAGTCGGCCATGCGCGACCGCGGCACGAACAGGTTGAGCCACGGGTGCGGGACTCGCCACAGGTCGAGCTTGTCCAGCTCCATCTCCTCCTTGTGCACCCGGTCCAGGAACTCCAGGTATGTCACGTCGCACACGAACGCGAACCCTTCCTCGAAGCTCAGCCTGTCCAGCACGGACTTGAGCTCCTGCATGACCCACCCAGATCAAAGATGATGATATCATTTGTTAGCTATTAGTCTTCACGGACAGCATGAGTCGATCTCGATACATGCTTCTGCATATGCATGCATGCTGAGTTACGCGCCTGGTCCACGGAGGCAGCCGCGTCGTCGTCGTTGCCGAAGTAGTTCAGCGTGGCCTCGATGTTGTAGACTACGGTGGCGTTCTTCTCCGCCGCGAGCGCGACGATCCTCGCGATGTCGGCGTCGTCGGAGAAGTAGGCCGTGCCCTTCAGTCCACTTTCGAGGCTGCTGTTCACGTACACCGATCCTTCCAGGTAGCTCACCGGGCCGAAGCAGCTGTCCGGCCGCGGGGCGATGAGCCGCTCCTGGTCCACGCTGAACGTGGTGAAATCGGTGTACATGAGCCGCACCCACCGCGTCCTGGCCGGCGCCGGCTCGAGTGCGATCCGGGCGCGGGTGATCACGCCGAACTGGCCGAGCCCTCCCAGCACGGCGTCGAAGAGGTCAGCGTTGCGCTCCTTGGAGCATGTCACCGTTTCTCCGCGGCCTGCACGCTCGAATTGCACCGATCTCATAGCAAAAGACAACGCGAAGAATCGAGGAAAACAATAGAAGTGATTAAAGCGGGAAAATGTCAAGGTCAACGCGTTAGTGCGAACCAGCATGTCTAGTTAAAGACGTCGCCGGTCACGCGTGGCTGGCGCAGCGGTGGCCATGAACCAGCATGCACTAACAATATGCGAATTGCACCGGAACAAGCATGGTAATGCGACACGTCACTAGAAGGCAGCATTTGCTTGTTTGTACCTACCGGTGATCACGTCCAGCTCGTACACGTTAGATATCTGCGGCCCGTGGCGAAACGCCTGGCCGCTCATGCCGGCGTTGGAGAGCGTGCCGCCCACGGTAAGGTGGAGGTAGTCCGTCCACGACCGCGGCGCCACGCCGTGCTCCAGAGTCGCGTTCAGAACGTCGATCCACGCCTGCTCGCCGCCGGCGTCCACGTACCGACCGTCCGCGGACACGTTGATGCGCACGCCGGCGTCGCCCAGGGACGGCATGTTGACGACCACGCCGCCGGGGGCGAAGGCCTGCCCCATGGTGGAGTGGCCGCGGCCGCGGAACGCGACGGTGTACGGCCACCCGGGGGCGGAGTACGCCGCGCTCAGGAGCGCGGCTACGTCGTCCTGGGACGCCGGGAAGAGCACGGCCGCCGGGAGCGCTGTTGTGATGTTGCCGAAGTCCATGGAGGCCGCCACGGTGGCGTTGCTGTCGGTCCGGAGCTTGCCGTCGGCCGCCAGCGCGACGAGGGAGGCTGGCCGGGGGCGATCGCCATTCGAGAATTGTGCATGAGAGGAGGCGATTAGCGCAGCTAACAGCAGGTAAATCGCCGCCATTAGAGACGTTTATGAAGCTTAATCCGTAAGAGGGACGTGATTTGCGTTGGTGATTAGGGCGCGATGGTTGCACCCGTGTATTTATAGAAGAAAGATGGAACAACATAGAACGTGCGACATGCTGCTTTCTTAATAAGAAAGTTCTCAGTACTTCATAAAGTCGTTTTACTAACTTGAACTCGTAGTTCGTTTCTTTTTCTATTGTTTGACCTCAGAAAGAATACCTGCGGATACACATACGATGTGTGTATCGTATGTATGTAGCTGTATGCGGAATAATGTAACACGGATCACATTTGTTTCCCTTAAAGAAACAGCTATCACATTTGCCCTTTTTGCTAACTCGTGGCCTTGTTAAAGTAGGCTGTCTGAACATTTGCAGACCGCATTTATTTAGCTTTTATTTATATTTCCACGATCGAGGCTTCCGTTTCCCTTTAAGAAAACATCTGCAGACCGAGGACAGGAAAGGTCTCTGCATTGGGATTCTACTATGCATACATGTATGCTAAACTAACTTCTGTATCTTTCATGCCACTTGTTCTCATAATCCTAATCAATTTTTTAGAAAGCTCATAATCCTAAACAATGGAATGTGATTGGAGAAAATGACATGAAAGCAGGGAATTTCTCCTTGATCGTGACATATTGGTATATCAATTATTTGCCTCAAGACACGTAAGGCAAACATACAAATCTGTCACATATCAAGATCTTTTTCAGTTGTAAACATGTATGATCGAATCTAACTGATCTCTTTCGCATATCTAGTAAAAATATAACAAAGAAAGCCCATCGTTGGTGACCCAAGTGTAGAACTAATGTGTCCAGTTTGACGCTTATGATGCTTTTTTTTGCTTGTAGGATTAACCTTGATTATATTGTTTAAGGCATTTCAGAAAATAAATTACAATCCTAGTAATATAAGACAGAACTCTCTCGTGGTCACCGAGGGATCACAGTTAAAATTATCTGACTGGCTAGTAAAAAGTCAAGTGTATTTTTTGAGTTACGGAAGATTATATACCATATTACATATAACTCACATATATTATTTCACTTCCTGAGTATACATGCAGTTAACTTTTGGGTCTTTCACTATCAATATGTTTGATCTGAAAAATAGAAATGTTATGTTTAGATTATCTCAACACACATACTCCATCCGTTACGAAATATTTGACGCTAGCTTCAAATAATTCAAAACGAAGAGAGTATTTTTTATAATATGTCAACACATACCTCCGTAGTGTTGTGTAGTTTTAAATGAGGTACCTTAAATTAGACGCACTCATTCGAAAAAGAAGAGTACAATGAATGTATTACAGGAAAAAACAGTCATACCTGCACTTTAGAGACCGTGTGTCCAAAACATATTATTTGCGATTGGAAGAAGTAACGATCAGACATCTATTTCGAAATACACGGTTATTTCGTGAGAAAGCACAAAAACCAAATCATCGTCTCTAGAACTAGCAATCTAACTTGGATGCACATTGTCCTGCCCACTGGTCCCTGCGGTTGGTGGCTGTACAAGAATTCTGCTCCATCAACGGATACATATGCTTTTTTTTTCGAAACGTGTTAGTATCTGAAGTATTATTCTCATGGAGAGGATGACACTAAGAGTTAAGAAATTTTTCTTGTCTCATTCCACACACAATGCCATGCCCAACCTAGGGGTTGGGGTTACATATTTATAGCTAAGGTAGCCAAGCATATACCTAGATGCTAGTCTAAGATGTTGTCCTACCAAAGGACTAATATGCTGTCCTTTGGTCTAAGATGCTGTCCTACCAAAGGACTAAGATGCTGTCCTACCAAAGGACTAATATGCTGCCCTCTTGGTCTAAGATGATGTCCTACCAAAGGACTAAGATGCTGTCCTACCAAAGGACTAATATGCTGTCCTACTAAGGACTGAGATGCTGTCCTAACTAGGGGCCACACGGACCAAGAGTACAAGACTTATTCCTTCATTCTCCCCCTAAGTCTTGTGCGTTGTCTTGTGGGAGAGTCGGACCATCCCGATCCTGGAACAAAGCTCAAGGAACGTGATCCTCCCAAGAGGCTTGGTGAGCAGGTCTGCAAGCTGGTCCTTGGTGTTGATGTAGCATGCCTTGATACTCCCTTCCTCCAAGCAGCCTCGGAGGAAGTGGTACCTCACCCGCATGTGCTTGCTCCGTTCATGAAAGACGGGGTTCTTTGCTAGAGCCAGAGCGGACTTGTTGTCGACCTTGAGTTCCACCGCTCCTGTGTCTTTGCCAAGGAGATCACCAAGCAGTCGAACTAGCCAAAGCGCCTGAGTCGAAGCAGTAGAGGCCGCTATGTACTCGGCCTCACAGCTGGACAGGGCCACCACCTGCTGCTTGACCGACTACCAGCTAACGAGGCACTTACCGAGGAAGAAGAGAATCCCGCTTGTGCTCTTGCTAGTGTCGATGTCCCTAGCGTGGTCGCTGTCGCTGTACCCGACAAGGTGTGCCTCCCCAGGGCACCTCGGGTAGTAGAGGCCGTGGTCGAGAGTCCCTGCAACGTAGTGGATGATCCTCTTCACAGCCTGCTGGTGCTCCGTCGTCGGTCACTGCATGAACCGATTGATGTAGCCGATAGAGAATGCCAAGTCCGACCGTGTGTGGGTGAGGTAGCGAAGGCTCCCCATAAGACGCCGATACTGCATGGCGTCCACCTCCTCCGTCGTGCTGTTGTGGCTCAGCTTCAGTCTCTCCTCCATGGGAGTGAGAGCTGGGTTACAGTCTGCTAGCCCAGCCAGCTCAACAATGCGCTTGGCATAGGCAGTCTGTCGAAGCATGATCCCGGAGTTGGACTGGTGCACCTCGATCCCTAGGTAGAAGGAGAGAGATCCCAGGTCACTCATCTGGAAGGTGGCTTTCATTGCTTCCTTGAATTCCGCCACCTCCGCATCCTTGGTGCCGGTGATCACCAATTCATCGACGTAGACACCCACCAGTAGGGCATTTCCTCCATTGCCCCACCGGTAGATGGCCGCCTCGTGCAGGCTTTGCTCGAAGCCCATCCCCTTGAGCGTGGAGTCCAACTTGACATTCCACGCCCTTGTTGCGTGCCGCAGGCCATAGAGGGCCTTGCACAGGCGCAACACCTTGCCCTCCTTGCCAGGAATCGTAAATCCCGGTGGCTGGTGCACATAGACCTCCTCCTTTAAATCGCCGTTAAGAAACGCCGACTTGACATCCATGTGCTGAACCCGTCAACCTCCCTGAGCAGCCAGCGCAAGGAGGAGTCGCACAGATTCCATCCGCGCCACAGGCGTGAAGGCATCGTCAAAGTCGATCCTCTCCTGTTGCACAAAACCGCGTGCCACCAAGCGAGCCTTGTGCTTGACGATGGCGCCAGCTTCATCCCTCTTCAACTTGAACACCCACTTAACGGTGATTGCGCGGTGACCACGAGGGAGGTCAGCAAGCTCCCAGGTGCGGTTGTTCTCAACTGCGTCCATCTCCTACTGCATCGCGGCACACCATGCCGCGTGTCTCTCAGCCTCCATGAAAGATCGAGGCTCGCCATCGTCACACGCAAGATGCAACTGCGCCTCCAGATCGCGAGGGACCAGTCCCGGCACTGACTGGTCACCGAGAAGATCCTCCATCGTACGATACCGCAACAGCTCACCGTCGTGGTACGCGTCGATGCGCTCCTCGTCGTGGGAGAGTGGAGTAACGAACTCCACCGGTTTGTGCTCGACACGAGATGGTGTTGGAGTGAATGTACCCGGAGGGATGGCAGTCGGTGCTGGAGTGCGTCGAGTTGCCGGCTGTGGTGGTGGAGAGGTCGTCGCAGCCGAGGTCGTGACTGGGGAGCGTGGCGCTGAAGTTGGTGGAGAATAGCTGCCTACTCCCCCAGTTCCATTGAAGTGGACGTACTCGATGATGAAGTTGTCGTATGTCAGAGTCGAGCCATCGTCTACCGCCTTGTCCCACGCCCATCCTCGTCCTTCATTGAACACTACATCACGTGACGTGCGCACGCGCTGTGTTCCTGGGTCGAGAATGCGGTAGGCCTTCGAGCCCTCCGCGTAGCCGATGAATACCCCTGGAGTGCTTTTGTCGTCGAGCTTGCTGATGTGGCCAAGCTCCTTGGCGAACGCTAGACAGCCGAAGACCCACAGGTGAGAGACTGTCGGCTTGCGCCCATGCCAAGCCTCGTACGGTGTACTGCCATTGAGAGCCTTGGTGGGCGAGCCGTTGAGGATGTAGACCGCCTTCACCACCGCCTCTCCCCAGAAGATAGCCAGCATTCCCCTCTGCTTGAGGAGGGTCCGAGCCATCCCCACAACCGTCTGGTTGAGTCGCTCGATGACGCCGTTCTGCTGCGGGCTGTACGGAGCGGAGTAGTGGCGCTGAACACCCTCATCTACACAGTACGATGCGAATTCAGCCGCCGTGAATTCGCCGCCGTTGTCGGTGCGCAGCACACGCAGCTTGCGGCCGCACTCCACCTCCACAATGGCCTGCACGCGCCCGATGGCGTTCACAGCCTCTCACTTGCTGCCGGGGACCATCACGCACATGTAGCGGGAGAGGTCATCAACAAGCAGCAGGAAGTAACGTCGTCCTCCCGGTGTAGCCGGTGTCACCGAGCCACACAAGTCCCCGTGCACGAGGTCGAGCCGCTCTTTGGCTCGAAAGCTCGAGTGCTGGGGAAAGGGGAGCCGCGTCTGCTTTGTCACTACGCAGACATCGCAGAACTGCTCCACATGGTCAAGGCACGGCAGCCCCCGTACCATCTCCTTGGCACTGAGCCGCTCCAGGGCCTTGAAGTGAAGGTGCCCAAAGCGCTCATGACACTGCCACGCCTCGTCATCCTGACGAGTAGCCAGGCAGAGAGGTTGTGCTACCTGCACATTAAGAACGTAGAGTCGATTGGTGCCTCTGGTTACCTTGGCAAGAAGGCGACGATGGCGATCCCAAATCCTCATGACTCCGTCCTTGATCTCCACGCGTGAACCGTTCTCATCCAGCTGGCCTAGGCTGATGATAGAGTTCCTCAACGCGGGGATGTAGTAGACTCCGACGAGCAGCCTATGCTCACCAGACTCGGCGGTGAGGATGACCGAGCCGACGCCCTTGATCTCCACACCAGAGGCGTCCCCAAACTTGACGGAGCCTCGAACATTGGGGTCGAACTCAGTGAAGAACTCCCGTCGACCAGTCATGTGATGGGTGGCGCCGGTGTCGAGGCACCACCCGTCAGTCTTGTCGTTGCTGGAGCCGTCACCGAGAAAGGCGTGTGCTCTCGGCTCATCGATGTGGAGGAGAGCCGCTGCGGCTGATGCCACTAGAGGTGGCTTGATGTTTGCATGCGCCAGGAGCAGAGCCGGCTCCTCCTCCTCCACCTGTGCGACGTGGGCTTGGCCACGTCGTTGCTGCCGACACTCCCTAGCCCAATGACCAAGCTTGCCACAGTTGTGGCAGGTGTCGCCTCGTGCTGGCTTCCGGTTGCCGGCGGCGCCGCTTTGGGTGCCTCCGTGGGTGCCACCCTCGGCACGTCTCTGCGCCCTAGCTTGGGCACCTCCGGGCCCCTTGTTTGGCTTGCCGCGCTTGCGACCGCCTTTCGAGGAGGAGGGCTCCCCTTCTTCCCGTCACCTTGGCAGGCCTCGCACTGCTCCCGAGTGAGATGTAGCTTCCTGCCGATGGTGATAGGCCCCGAGAGAGGCTGAGATTCGTCGCTGTCGATGACCTTAAGGTGGCCTATCGCCTCTTCGATCGACATCATGGAGAGGTCCAGCAGAGACTCGATCGAGCGATCTGCTTGTACTTCTCGGGGATGCAACAAAAGAGCTTCTCGACGGCTTTCTCCTCGTTGTAGGTGTCGTCGCTGAACTGCACCATCTTCTCCAGTAGTGTGTTGAGACAGAGAGCAAAGTCATCAATATCCTCACCTGGTTTGAAGGTCAGGTTCTCCCACTCCTTGCAGTGTGCCTGCAGTGTGGTCTTGTGGGCGCGGTCGCTGCCGATGCGTGCCGCAGCGATGGCGTCCCAGGCCTCCTTGGCAGTCCGCTTATTGGAAAGCGAGAACTGCATCCCGGGTGGTACTGCAGCAATGAGAGCATCCAACGCCCGTCGATCCTCGTAGTAGTCGACGTCACCGTACCAGACTGCTTCCCACATGTGCCACACTTGGAGTCGTATCCTCATCACCGCGGCCCACTCGACGTAGTTGGTATTGGTGAGGATAGGCCACCCACCGCCGGGACCAACGTCCCTGACAATGGCTTGGATCCCGTGGTGACCATGGTATCTATTCGGGGAGGGAGAGTCACGCTGCCTGTAAATGCCTCGATCTCCGTCGACCCAACCACCCCCGCTAGGAGCGTCGCCAGCTCGTCCGCACCCGTCTGGGCTGCAGCCGCCGCACTCATGGGGGTGCGCGTCTGCCCACTGTGGCGTTTGTGGTCGTGCTACCTTCCTCGCCAGCCTGAGGTCTTCGTTGGTGCCGCCATCGGTAGAATCAGAGCCTCTGTCGCTACCGCTACGCAGAGCCTCAAGCTCTGTTGCAGCCGCACGCGCTGCATCCGCAGCCGCTGCTGCTTCTACTTCCACCTTCGCCGCTGCCAGTTCCGCCGCCGCCAGCCTAGACGCCCTCGCCGCAGCCTCTGCCGCTGCTCGCTCACGTTCTTCTGCCGCGGCGACCTCGGCCTCCTGCCGATGCCGCGCGCTCGAAGCGACCGAGTGCTGAGACTGTCCTTTGGACATGGCACGCTAGTGGGGGAGTGCTGTGTGGGGAAGAGGCTGTCTCAGACAAGCTGTTGCTTGTCTGTGCAGAAGAGGAGGAATGAGTTGAAACAACCGGTGTTATTGCTGCCGGCAGAAGACGAAGAGAGGCGTGGGAAGGAGATTTGCAGGAAATGTCTAGGCTACAGGATAGAACGGCTCTGATACCACCTGTTAGTATCTAAAGTATTATTCTCATGGAGGGGATGACACTAAGAGTTGAGAAATTTTTCTTGTCTCATTCCACACACAATGCCATGCCCAACATAGGCCTTGGGGTTACATATTTATAGCTAAGGCAGCCAAGCATATACCTAGATGCTAGTCTAAGATGCTGTCCTACCAAAGGACTAATATGCTGTCCTTTGGTCTAAGATGCTGTCCTACCAAAGGACTAAGATGCTGTCCTACCAAAGGACTAATATGCTGTCCTCTTGGTCTAAGATGCTGTCCTACCAAAGGACTAAGATGTTGTCCTACCAAAGGACTAATATGCTGTCCTACTAAGGACTGAGATGCTGTCCTAACTAGGGGCCACACAGACCAAGAGTACAAAACTTATTCCTTCAAAACAAACGAATACATACGTGACGACATGCATACTACAGCATGTATTCAAAATACAATGGATGACAAACAAGAAGCCAGAAAGCCCCGGCAAACAAGCTCGGCACAGGCTAACATCAACATGACTGTTTGTACATGGAACTTGCACAACATGCAATACTGTTGACCCTCACGGAATATTTTCGCGTACCAAATTTAATTTCATCGGCCCTCACGAAATTAAACTTATTTTCGTGAGCTAGAGGATAGCCCACGAAAAAAAACTAATTTCGTGGGTTTTATTAATGGCTCACGAAAATCATGTATAATCTCGTGTGCCAGGACCTACACACACAGAAATAAAATTGTAATTTCGTGTGTTCGGACCTACACACACGAAAATAAATGTAATTTCGTGGGTTCCTCCGCTAGCTCACGAAAATACAGACATAAAATGTCGTGGGTGTCGGAAGCTCACGAAAATAAATGCGATCCCGATGTAATTTCGTGGGTTACAGCGCTGGCACACGAAAATATAGACATTTACTGCAGCGGGTGTCGGTGGCTCACTCTTAATTTCGTGGGTTACGGTGGTGGCACACGAAAATAGACGCATTAATTTTGTGGGTTTCCACGGCTCACGAAAATAAAGAAGATTTTGATGGGTGTCTGCTCCGGCTCACAAAACTAGAGGCGTTACGTTTGTGGGTTTCCGTGACACACGAAAATAAACTTGATTTAGGTTGGGCCACGAGCTCCCAACTTCATTACGCCGCCGCCACCCTGACCGAGCCACACCCGAGCCACGCCGTAGCAACCACGCCGCCTGTCCTCACCGTCCGGTCTGCGTGCCGCCCGTCCTCGCCGTCCACCGCGCCGCCCGTCCTCACCGTCCATCGCGCCGCCCGGCCTGCGCGCTGTCCGTCCACCGCGCCTCCCGGTCTGCACGCCGCCCGGCCACCGCTCCGCCTGTCCTCGCCACCGGGTCTGCGTGCCACCCGTCCACCATGCCCGGTCTGCTCGCCACCCGGTTTGCGCGCCACCCAGCCACCGCGCCGCCCGGCCTGCGCGCCACCCGATTCAGCGTGCCGCCTGGCTGCAGCCCGAGCTGGCCGCCACGCAGCCCGGCCGAGGCTGCCCTGCCGCTGCTGCCCTGCCACAGCGCTGAGGCTGCCCTGACTGCCGTGCCGTGCCCACTCATCATCGCCGAATCTGCTGCTCCGCGCCGTTTCCATCGCCCCTGCTGCCAGCCTGCACCGGCCGCCTCTACTCCAGCCCGCCTCGACCGCTGCTCCTAAGTATGTATGACATGTAGTGGTTAATCAAAATTTTATGATTGTGGAAATAGAATGCAACCCATGGTAATGAACTTTGTTTTGGTTTTAGCATAAATGATAAAAAGTTCATCTTTGTTCTTTCGTTTTGGCTAACATGATGCCTAAAGATAACATTGTTGCCGATTAGGTAGTTAATGTGATTCGAGAGAGATCGTTAGTCCATTGACAATTTAGTGGCATGTAAAGAAAACTTCCTTGACATTTTATTGTCGTAGAAAAATTTACTTCCCCAACCGTGCCTCACCGTTGTGTCAGATGCGCTAGAAGCTAGATTTGGATGGGTGTTAGTGGCTGATAGTTTAGGCAGCCCTATCCTGGAGTCACACAGAAAATTGATGGGTACTTGAGGCTCTTTTCTGATCCTTTTTTCCTTGTAGTAAGCATTTATGCCTCCCTCTGCACTAGCCTTTCTATTCCTTGTTACTTCCACAACCCACATTGTGAACCTTGCACTGGCTCCTCTTGAATTTGTTAGCTTTATTATTGGCCACCAAGAGGCAATCATAACAATTCAGATAAAGGCCTGATGGATATTTGATCCATAAGAAATTAGGGTACTAATGAGCCTGTAACCTAAAAGCCCATTAGCGCGCCTATAAATATGAGGGGTAGGGTTAGGGGCAGATTACTCCACCACGTAACAGCCCTAGCCGCCGCCTCTCACAGGCCACACGCCGAAATCCCTGTCGCGCGCGCGGTGCTAGCACACCGACGCACGGCATTCCTCCTTGTACGTGTGGACTCCGTGGAGGCGCTGCTATTACTGCTGCGTTGATCGACTACGGTGACGTGACGACGTTCCTGTGACGAGGATTCAGGAGGAGACGAACATGATCGTCTACTTCTCCTACACCGACGCGTATCTACGATCCGCTGCGCTACGCGTCTAGTGGTAGCGATCCATGACCTCCTTACTCGCACGTTTCCTAGGTGATACGGTCGAATTTCTAGAGTAGGGCATCGCCTATTTCCCAACAGTGGTATCAGAGCCGACTTGCGTAGTTTTTGGTCTGGATCTTAGATGCGATCTACTACAGACAAGTTCATATGATGAATTTTTATTGTTTTGCCTTTGGGGTTTGGAGTTGGTTAGAGTAGATTGCCATCATATGACTAAAAGATTAGTTTGCGCTCCTCTGCTGTGTGCGCAACCTGTCCCTACCGGCTAGAATCACCATCGGGACTAATAGTATACATAGCTAACAGAATGGGCCAACAGATCACGGTCATGTGTCGCGATCTTCTCGTGGATAACCAGTCACAATGAAAATGGAGGCATTCTGAATGGCTCAGATTCGGGTTGATTTGATCAATTCGATGAGATTTTCATAGTGATTTCATAGATGCTATCTATGTAATTCTGTTTGGTGTTCAGGGCGCTCCCCCCTCGACCCCCCGCTCGCTAAGCGGCTAGCGGGACCGCCGCTGCTGTCTGCTATAGTAACATCATTAAGTTGTTTTGCGATAGAAATCGTTCTATCCTTAACTTGTTTTTGCAGGGAATGATGTGAATGGTGTGGCCTAAATGTGATGTGATGATCTGTGTGTAAAATTTGTGCAGCCCACGTGTTGCAAATTTAACACAACTGGGTTGAGGTTGTCACATAATTGTATAACAACCTGCGTGTTGCCCTATGATGCTTGATCTCTCATGTAATTTATTTGATAGCTATTAGATGTATTATCTTCTTTTATATTCATTGAGAAACCTCAAGCATGATGGCGATGGTGATCACCATAAGAAGGGAGACATGGCGGTGTAGATCATGATGGAACTACAGTGATGGAGACCACTATGATCCTAAAGGCCATACTATTCACAGATATGATATGATCGTATGCCTGTGATGTTTTACTATTCTTTTCATGCTTTTCATATGGTGGATGTTTTGTCACGATAAAATAGCTTCCCTAGGAAAAGTTGAGTATTTGATGCCGTTTACCTATAGCTGCACCTATGTTGTTTTGGTCGTTGTATGGTAGGTTTGCCAAAGCAAAATACCGTCATCTATCATAATAAATAGGGTGAATGTTGGACATTCACATGCATAGTATTGGTTTACTCAACAAAGCTATCAAAACGGTTTTGGGCTTTATGGCATAGTGTTGGGAGCCGGGGCATTGGATGTCACCCAACAAACAAGAATCATATAGAGATATGATTAACAATGGTTGTTTACCTATGTCACTAATTTTCTAGCAGTGAAGCCAAAGCTCACTAGAAATTAGTGAATATGGATCTTGGACCACCTATATGTCATTAGAGGGAGAACGATGCTCATATAATGGTGGTGTCTTTTATTAAACTATTAATAAAAGATTGGTACATAACATAGTGCTAAAACCTTGCATATTTATTGTAGATCATGTCTGCTAGTAACAATTCCGGTTTCAATTTGCGATCTGTGCTTGAGAAAGAAAAGCTCAATGGAGCTAACTTTATTGATTGGTACCGCAACCTGAGAATTGTTCTCAGGCAAGAGAAAACTGAGTATGTTCTTGAGCAACCATACCCCAAGACCTCCCCGATGATGTAAATGCCGCAACTCACAGGACTTATGAGAAGCAATGCGATGATGCGCTTAATGCAAGCTGTCTCATGCTTGCCACAATGTCCCCTGATCTACAGAAACAGTATGAGCATACAGATGCTTATTCTATGATTCAGGGACTACGTGGAATGTTTGAGAACCAAGCAAGAGCTGAGAGGTACAACATCTCAAAGTCCTTGTTCTCATGCAAGCTGGCAGAAGGTAGCCCGGTCAGTCCCCATGTAATCAAGATGATTGGTTACATTGAGACTTTGGACAAACTTGGTTCTGAACTCGAGGATGACCTGACTATTGACGTTATTCTCTAGTCACTCCCACCGAGCTATGAGCCATTTATATTGAATTATCAAATGAATGACATGGAGAAAACGTTGGCTGAATTGCATGGGATGATTAAAACAGCCGAGGAAAACATTAAGAAAAACACATCTCATGTGATGATGGTTCAAAAGGAGAATAAAAAGAGGAGGTGTGTGACGCATCCTAAAGGCAAGGGAAAGGTTCCCAATGAGCCTTCAAGCTCAAAGCCAAAGGGTAAATCAGGCCCTTCTCCTAATGATGAATGCTTTCACTGTCATGCTAAGGGGCATTGGTCTAGGAACTGCAAGAAGTACTTGGAGGATAAGAAGAAGAAAGTGAGTGAGACTTCCACTTCAGGTATAAATGTTTTAGAAATCAATATTGCTACATATTCTAGTGAATCATGGGTATTTGATACCGGATCAATGATTCACACTTGCAAATCGTTGCAGGGTCTAAGTGAGACTAGAAGATTTGCAAAAGGCGAGTTGGATGTTCGGGTCGGCAATGGAGCAAAGGTTGCTGTCATAGCTGTCGGAACTTATCACTTGTCATTACCCTCAGGATTAGTTTTGGAATTAAATAATTGTTATTGCATTCCTTCTTTGAGCAAGAACATTATATCTTCTTCATGTTTGGAAGAAGTTAATGGTTATGAGATTATAATAAAGAACAAATGTTGTTCTATTTATTATATAAATATTTTCTAAGCTCAATATCCATTAGTGAATGGATTATATGTTCTTGATCTTGAGGATAAAACAGTCTATAATATTAATACAAAAAGGGCTCGACGAAATGATTTAATCACAATTTTATTTGGCATTGTCGCTTAGGTCATATAAATGAGAAACACATTGAGAAACTCCATAAATATGGTTTGTTAAGTTCATTTGATTTTGAATCACTTGACACATGTGAGTCTTGTTTGCTTGGGAAGATGACCAAAACACCCTTCACTGGTCAAAGTGAGAGGGCAAGTGACTTGTTGGGACTTATACATACTGATGTATGTGGACCAATGAGTTCGGTAGCTAGAGGTGGTTTTTAGTATTTCATTACTTTTACTGATGACTTTAGTAGATATGGACATGTCTATATAATGAAGCACAAGTCTGAATCTTTTGAAAAGTTCAAAGAATTTCATAATGAAGTAAAAAATCAGTTGGGCAAGACAATTAAACTTCTATGATCTGATCGTGGGGGTGAATATTTGAGCCATGAATTTTATGATCATTTAAAACAATGTGGAATTGTTCCACAGTTGACTCCACCTGGAACGCCTCAATGGAATGGGGTGTCCGAGCGGAGGAACCAAACCTTGTTAGACATGGTTAGGTCGATGATGAGCCAGACTGATCTTCTACTATCCTTTTGGGGTTATGCTCTTGAAACTCTGCTTTACACTAAACAGAGTCCCAACTAAGTTTGTTGAGAAGACACCATATGAGATGTGGACCGGGAAACGTCCCGGATTGTCTTTCCTCAAAATTTGGGGATGTGATGCTTATGTCAAACGTTTGACGTCAGACAAACTTACTCCCAAATCAGACAAATGCTTCTTTGTGGGATATCCTAGGGAAACCAAAGGATATTATTTTTATAATAAAACGGAGGGTAAAGTGTTGAGTGCTCGCAATGGTGTCTTCTTGGAGAAAGAGTTTCTCTCAAAAGTAGTTAGTGGGAGCAAGGTGTATCTTGAAGAAATTCACGAAATACCTAAAAATATTTCGGCACCCTCTAATCCTATACAGGATGTACAAGATGTTGTACAACCACTTGATGAAACACCAGCCCCACGAAGGTCTACAAGGGTAAGTCGTGCAACTGAAAAGTTGACACTCCTAACCACGGAACAACAGGACATGGTACTGTTGGACAACAATGAGCCTGTGACCTACACTGAAGCAATAATGGGACCCGACTCTGAGAAATGGCTTGGAGCCATGGAATCCAAAATAGAATCCATGCATGAGAATCAAGTTTGGAACTTGGTTGATCCAATCGATGGTGTGAGACCTATCGATTGCAAATGGATTTTCAAGAAAAAGACTGATATGGATGAAAAAGTTCACATCTATAAAGCACGATTGGTGGCGAAAGGTTTCAAACAAATTCAAGGTGTTGATTATGATGAAACATTTTCACCCGTCGCTATGCTAAAGTCTGTTCGAATTCTCCTAGCAATTGTTGCTTATTTTGATTATGAAATATGGCAGATGGATGTCAAAACAACCTTTCTTAATGGGAGTCTGACTAAGGATGTGTACATGACACAACTTGAGGGTTTTGTCGATTCTAAAAATGCTAGAAAAATATGCAAACTTCAAAAGTCCATCTATGGATTGAAGCAAGCATCTTGGAGTTGGAATCAACGTTTTGATGAAGTGGTCAAAGGGTTTGGTTTCATCAAGAACGTAGAAGAACCTTGTATTTACAAGAAGGTTAGTGGGAGCGCACTTATATTTTTGGTTCTATATGTAGATGACATATTGTTGATCGGAAATGATATTCCATTACTAGATGTCGTTAAATCCTCATTAAGGAAAAGTTTCTCAATGAAGGATTTAGGACAGACAGCGTACATTTTGGGCATAAAGATCTATAGAGATAGATCTAAAAGGCTAATTGGATTAAGCCAAGACACATATATTGACAAGATATTGAATCGGTTCAATATGCAAGATTTTAAGAAAGGTTTCTTGCCAATGTCACATGGCATCACTCTAAGCAAAAGTCAGTGTCCTTGGACGCCTGATGAGCAAAAGAGGATGAGAGCGATTCCTTATGCTTCGGCTACTGGATCTATCGTGTATGCCATGTTGTGTACACACCTAGATGTATCCTATGCTCTAAGTGTTACGAGCAGGTATCAATCAGATTATGGTGAGGCTCATTGGACAGTTGTCAAAAACATTCTTAAGTACTTGAGAAGAACTAAGGATGTGTTCCTAGTGTTTGGAGGTGAAGAAGAGCTCGTTGTCAGAGGTTACACCGATGCTAGCTTCCAAACAGACAAGGATGACTCTAGATCGCAATCCAATTTTGTGTTCTGCCTCAATGGAGGGGCAGTGAGCTGGAAAAGTTCCAAGCAAGACATAGTAGCAGATTCAACGATGGAGGCGGAGTATATTGCAGCTTCTGAAGCTGCAAAGGAAGCTATTTGGATCAGAAAATTTGTTTTTGAGTTGGGTGTTGTTCCTAGTGCGTCCGGACCTGTGGATCTCTATTGCGACAATAATGGAGCCATTGCACAAGCAAAGGAGCCTAGATCACACAAAAGATCCAAACATATACTATGACGCTATCACCTCATTCGAGGGATTATCGACCGAGGTGATGTGAATATATGCAAGGTGCATACGGATTTGAATGTGGCAGATCCGTTGACAAAGCCTCTTCGACAATCAAAGCATGAGGCGCACACGAGATCTATGGGTATTAGATACTTACGTCAGTGATCCTAGTGTGTACGTGGGAGACTTGTGTCATAGCTATGTTTATGTACTATTTGAGTAACTATTATTCACATTGATCATCAAGTATGTGACTTGTTCGTGAGACTCATTGTTAAATATAATGTTACTCAAAATGATCCCTAGTCTACATCGTTATATGAGATAATGATAGTACGCAGACTAGCACATGTATAAATTGATGATCACGTTTCACGGATCATAGATATGAAGATATCAAATTCATAATGTGAACACATGTTAGTGAACATGGTGTTGGATAGACCCATTCTGAGACACTCTTGGGATTGTTATTTACATATGTGCCATCAGTTGGTCTTAGGTGATACACCTGCTAGAGGTTCTTAGACCTGAGATCGTCATTGTTTCTCACTATGTGTAGTTGTGCACTTTGAAACTATCAAATGCTACTCCGTAACTGGGTGGTCATAAAAATAGTCTTCATGTACATGATGAAGCATGGAATGAGATGTGTGCGGATCAAGATAGGATTTGCCCCTCCTAAATAACAGGAGAGATATCTCTGGCCCCTCGAGATAGTTGGATTGGAAAGTGCATGACCATGCCAAAGTGATTAAGGAGTTAATCATTATGACTAAAAGTTAGTCATAGATTGAATCCACTATTTGATCGGGTGAATGGTCGAGCTATCAAAAGGATGGCACGTATCTCGCCTTGAGCTTGACTGGTATCGTGTGACAAAGGAAGTAGCATGTGAATGTATCTAGGTTCAGCCGATATGATCTTTATGTACATTCGGGAGTCAGTATGTCCTGCTAGGTACCTCTACTGACTTGTGTTTGAAAACAATTTTCATTCATAACCGACTGTACATGAACCTAACAGGTCACACACTTAAGGGGATGGAATATTGAAAAACTTGGCTATATGATTGTCTCTAGTGCAAGTGGGAGATTGTTGGTGATATGCCCAAGAGGCAATCATAACAATTCGGATAAAGGCCTGATGGATATTTGATCCATAAGAAATTAGGGTACTAATGGGCATGTGACCTAAAAGCCCATTAGCGTGCCTATAAATATGAGGGGTAGGGTTAGGGGCAGATTACTCCACCACGTAACAGCCCTAGCCGCTGCCCCTCACAGGCCACAAGCCGAAACTCCTGTCGTGCGCACGGTGCTAGCACACCGACGCACGGCGTTCCTCCCTGTACGTGTGGACTCCGTGGAGGTGCTGCATTTACTGCTGCGCTGATCGGCTACGGTGACGTGACGACGTTCCTGTGACGAGGATTCAGGAGGAGACGAACGTGATCGTCTACTTCTCCTACACCGACGCGCATCTACGATCCGCTGCGCTGCACGTCAGTGGTAACGATCCATGACCTCCTTATTCGCATGTTTCCTGGGTGATACGGTCGAATTGCTAGAGTAGCGCATCGCCTATTTCCGAACAACTTCCACGCACTTGCCCACCCTCCGCACGGCTCCGCCTCAGCTCTGACCTTGCTGCTACCGCCTCGGCCCTAATCAGCTCCCTGTCTTGACTAGTTATGATTTTTTGGGTTAGTGATTCATATGGTTTGTCTCAGAAGATGATGAAATTGTCGGTGCAATACTTTTATTTCTCTATTGCCACTAGGTAAGGGTTGTTCTATGGAGCTTGACCGCATAAGAATATTCATGTATATATAGTAAAAATATTCATCATTTAATAATTTGTTCATTCGATATTTTCAGTTGAAACATGCAAATTTTTTAATTTTTTTGTTCTTGCATTGTATAGTTTAGGGTGATGATAGACGATGGATGTATGATGGTTGGCATAAGAATGCAGCGCCTTCGGATGAATGGGCCGTCAATACTAAGGCATTTATCAGTCGGGCTTTCTCTTTATCGACCAACCATTTTGTGAAGTGTCCGTGCAACAAGTGTCATAACTTTTTATGCAAGGAGAAGTTTGACATGGAACGAGACCTCTATCGATTTGGTTTTATGCCAAGTTATGAAACATGGTATGAGCATGGCGAGTTATACCATAGTAATGTTGATGTTGATGAAGTAGATGGTGATAACAAGGATAGAATGGAATACATGGTTAAAGCACTAGCTCGTGATTGTGGTGAAGGTACATCTGAAGAAATTCCTGGACCCGAAGTTCAAGAGTTCTATAGAATTCTCTCCGCATCACATGAACAGTTGCATGAACACACTAAAGTGTCAGTCCTTTCGACCGTTACTCGTCTCATGTCTATAAAATCAAAGTACAATTTGTCGAACAATTGCTACGATGATCTTATAGATTTTATATCATACATTCTTCTGATGAATCATAAGTTGCTGAGGGACATGTACCAGTCAAAGAAATTGTTGATAGGATTTGGTATGAAGTACAAAAAGATTGATTATTGTCCTAACAATTGTATGCTTTTCTGGAAGGAAAATGCAAATCTGACACAATGCTCGGTTGTAAAGAATCTCGATACATTGAGGCCACAAATGAGTATGGTGAATTGGTGAAGACAAAAATGGTAGTGAAACAACTTCATTATATGCCTCTTGCACGTACGCTAAAACGGTTGTTTCTATCTAAATCAACCGCGAGACACATGCGGTGGCATAAGGAAGGTGTACGTGAAATAAAGGGGGTAATGACACCCATCTGATGCTCAGGCTTGGAAGGGCGTTGGACTCTTTTGATCAATATTTTGCGAAAGATGCTAGAAATGTTCGTATTTGTTTGGCCACTGATGGTTTTACACCATTCAACACATCTTCTGCATCGTACTCATGTTGGTCGGTTTTTGCTATACCATACAACCTTCCACTAGCTATGTGTATGAAATATGAATACATGTTCTTGTCTCTCATCATTCCTAGACGTAAACATCCAGGAAAACATTTAGGGTTTTTTCTTCAACCATTGATTGAGGAGTTAAAAGAATTGTGGACCGGAGTAGAAGCGTATGATAGTTACAAAAAACAGAACTTCAACTTGCAAGCAGCATACTCGTGGTCAATTCATGATTTTCCTGCATACGGGTTTTTTTCAGGATGGAGCGCACATGGTAGACTTTGTTGTCCAATTTGTGGGTCGGATTCTGATTATTTTAGACTTACTCATTGGGGCAAAGTGTGTTTTTTATTGCCACCGATGATTTCTACCGGCAAATCACCCATTTTGAAGGCAAGTAATACATTTTGAAAGGATGCTATTGTAACAAAGGGTCCGCCGAAACGTTTGGCTAGTGCTGAGATTGCTGCATGGCTCATTCAACTTGTCCCTACAGATGATGGGTTTGTTGGTTTTGGTCACGAGCACAATTGGACTCATATATATAGTTTATGGGATCTTCCTTATGCTAAGTCATTGTTAATGCTACACAATATTGATGTGATGCATCAGGAACGCAATGTAGCAGAAAGCATCATTAGCACATGTCTCAATTTCAAAAAGATAAATGATAATTTAAAGGCTCGAAAAGATTTAGCAGATATTTGTAATCATCCATCTCTAGAAGTCAGACAGGATGGTAGTGGAAAACAGAGATTGCCACGTGCTCCATTTTGCCTTAAAGTTAGTGAAAGGAAAGAAGTTCTGAAGTGGTTGCAACAACTGAGGTTTCCTGATGGTTACTGTGCTAGGTTGAGGCGCACGAAAAATCTTGAAAATTGGGTATTAAATAATCTTAAAAGCCACGACTACCATATAATGATGGAAAGACTTCTTCCAGTAATGTTCCATGGATATGTGCATCAGGATGTGTGGAGAGTACTTGCGGAACTTAGTTTTTTATAGACAATTTTGTGCTAAATAAATTACACTTCAAATGATGGAAAGATTGGAGAAAGAAATACCATCACTCATATGCAAAATGGAAAAGATATTCCCACCGGGAATTATGAATGTAATGCAACATCTACTTGTGCATTTGCCTTACGAAGCTAAAGTTTGTGGTCCCGTGCAATATCGATGGATGTACCACATTAAAAGGACACTAAAGAGACTTAGAGCAATGGTTCTGAACAAAGCAAGATTAGAAGGGTGTATTACAGAAGCATTTGCTCTAAAAGAGGTAGCATACTTCTCAAGTACATTCTTTGCAGAGGAAAATAATGTGTATGCTCCTACAACACGGTACCACATAAATAAAGAAACTTCTGCGGGAAATCTAAGTATTTTTTCGTGGAAGGGAAAAACGAATGGTGGCAGCAGTAGACAAGTGGTTTCAGAAGAAGAATGGAATTCATGTATGTTATACATGTACACAAATATCGAAGAGATGACTCAATATTTTGCGTAAGTGTTCTTTTCTAATTATCACATAGTAACACTTCATGCTTTCTCATTTTTTCATGAGAGATGTTTTAATGTACTAATATTTTGCATTATGTAGCGAGTTCGACAAATAATTTTGGAAGTATACACGTCAACCAAAAAGCAAACAATTAGATAAAATGTGTCGTGATAGCCTTCATGGGGGACCTAACTTCGTCAATTGGTTTTGGAAGCATGTAACATTCTCTTATTACATGTTACTTTTATTATTGACAAGTTAATCTGATTAGCATAACTGATATTTTATTTATTTCGTAGTGCATGGTCGATGCTAACGTTTATGAGGACTTACAACAACTTGCTCAAGGAACCATAACAACAAGAAGTTTTGGTCGGTACGATGTAAATGGGTTCCGATTTTGTTCGGCCAAATTTGAAGAAAAACATCCTCTTGCGGCCATGACAAATAGTGGAATTGTAACTAGAGCATGTGATGTAGAGGGGCATGAAACTAACTACTATGGGATTATTCAAAACATTGTGGAGTTTAAATTTGGTGGTTCCAAAGATCTTAGAGTTACTTTCTTCCATTGTGACTGGTTTGATAATAACAGGGGAACACGACAGGATTAATTTGGTATAGTAGAGGTAAAATATGAAAATAGATTTCGTGGATGCGATAATTATGTTCTTGCTCATCAAGTTGAGTTGGTTTACTACCTATCGTATCCTTGTCCAAAATTGAGTGCTTGATGGGTCATGTATAAAGTTAATTCACAAGAACGGTTATATGCCCCGGGTGATGATGGTTATCAAGAAGAACATGATGAAATGTACCAAGAGGATGATATTCCACCATCTTTCAACATAGATGATGGTTTAGGTCTTGATACATTAGTTGCTGATGTTGAAGACAATGATGTAGAAGAGGTAGTAGTGATTAAAAGAAAGAGACCTAGCACGAGAAAAGTTAAAGTGAGACAGAAGAAGAAAGTTGGTCGACATGTTACTGAAGTAACATCGGATCATGATGAATTTTAATCATGTAAATAATTTATATTGCATTTGTATATATTTATATTATTTTTTGTTATATCATTATTTATTTATAATCAAATTTTCTTTCCAATAGGATGCCACGTGGTCTGAAGAATATCGCTAAGGGGCTATTTCGCTCCTCAAGCAAGAGTGGGAGCAGGTCTGCTTGCTCTTCTCGTAGCCATGAGTCACTGTTTCACGGTACCGCCTCAAATAATAGCAGAAGAGAAACATTCATAAGATGCATGGAAGAAGCTCACGAACAGGTTAATTTATTTATAAATTTTATTATATTTACAATTATGTTATTATGTGAAAGTTAATTTATCTCTAATTTGAGGTGGAGGATGAGGTCCAGGAGGAGGGTCAAGAGGAGGTCACGAGGAGTGTCGAGAAGATTAAGGGGGAGGAATTTCTACGGGGCAGGAACAACTGTCACACCCGGTTTTTCCGAAGAACAACCAAGTGAATATCACATGTATGACAGGATCATTTTCTCATACATGTGATGACAAATAGTGAAGTATCATTTATTACAAGCCAGGTGTCGAATATAAATAAGTCTTACATAGCAAATGTCTCGTTGGACAAAAAAAAGTTCATCACAAGTAAATAAACTAGCAGCGGAATATTATTCTTGAGGGCTCCGTCACAGGCGTTGCCCGGGGTCTCCATGAACCTAGAAACCTTCTTCGGGTCCAAAGTCTTGGTCATTATACACCATCTCATTATCTTGACCTGAGCAGCAATATAAACCAACAAAATATGCAAGGTTGAGTACCAATGGTACTCAGCAAGTGTGGGAAAATTATATCATGCATGGCTAGAACAAGGAGAGGTTGAACTCATGGTTAAAGCACTTCGCAATTAATACCTATCACCTTAGCTTATTAAGCACCTACATTAATACACAGGTGAAATGGTCCCAATGTCCCATCCCATCATCATAATCCAATAACCATAACATCATTTCCAATGTTAAGCTCCCCGCTTAACATCCACAACTTCCAAAACCATCAATCCTCTAATCATGAATAAGTCCAAGCCGCTCTTGACCGTGAGCACGGCTGTCATGACAGTTTTGACTCTGCAGAGTTTGTACCACTGTACCCACATGTAGTCATTTCATCCCCCGTTGTCGGATGGACTAAAAGAACCTCCATTATGCCAGTGGCTACGAACCACATTCACACTTCCCAGGTGTGTAGCCAGGAGATGACTACGAAGCCTTTACAAAGGGATTCCCGACGAGCGTGGGCCCACTGAGGTTTCACCCCTAACAGCATACAAGAGGCTCCAACCCCGCTGCAGTGACCCCCTCTTGAGCCCTGCGGTTTATATGGTAGTCCAGCTGGCACCTATTCCCCGCACCATCCAACACACCCATACTACGCCGGGGATACACCTAATTAATTGGCCAAGCTGCCCCATCTCAGCATGTGGTTGGCACTGTAAAGCCAGGTTACATGCTTCATGAACCGGTCCTTAGGATCCAGGCAAGCACTAAACACAAACCCGAGTCTCGTGCACCCAGCACACAACCAAAACATCCAACTTGCCTTGATCCCTACCTCTACATAACTCACAATATCTCATTCAAGAGTATGGTAAAATAAACTGATGATCTCATGTCCCAATTATCCATTCTAAGCATGGCTAAGCATATGCATAATAATAAATGACATGATAAAATGAATCCCAACCCGAGCTACAAGGAAAACAAGGTAATGCAATTCTAGGGAAACTTCCTAGCATGGGTTTCATATTTTCAATTGACAATGCAAATAATTCTATCTACACATCCTAGTATAGGATCAAAGTGGTCAAGGACACTTGCCTCCTTCTTGCTGCTCTTGAAATGGGTAGTCCTGATCTTGGAAAGGAATAACTTGCTCTTGAGCAGGTTCTACATCATACCATCACACATAGCAAAAGAAAAACAACAATCCATAAGACATAGTTCACACTTCCACTTCATACAAACCACACATTCATATTTATGAAAGTCATTCACCATTATATGTGTTGTGGTTACTCTATGTGTGTTGATTTGTGGCTTGCATGCACTTTTAATCATGTGTATATGATTCCTACTTTTGTGTTCACATTTATACTTACATACTATATATATGAGTTTCCAATTTAAATAAATTCCTTATATTCAATTACTACACCTTTTAGCTACCAAGTATGCATGAAAGGTATTTTCCTTCTCCATATGTGTCTTCATAATTTCTACCAACCCTAAACTGAATTCTTTGGATTTTAGAACTCCATTTATCATTTACTAGTTGCTATATTTTCAGATTTATTTCCTATGCCTAAATGTGAACTTTATTATGAAAATAACAAGACACATCATCTAAACAGAATAGGTTCTGATCTAAAATATTTACTAATATATTTTTGACCTTTTCCTCTGATGTAAACCGTTTTACAATTATTTTCCCTATTTTCCAGAACTATTCTTTACTAAAAAAATGTCCCTAAATGTGAATAATAAATTAAACAGATTCATTTCAGCCCAAAATATATTTTTATCTTACTCCAGAGTTTTCTAAATACTGAGAAAGTTTTTAATTTAATTTTGACAATATGTTTGTCCCACTTTTTAAATTTTAAACACTAGCCACATATTCAATTTCCTAAATTAAATATTAAACAGGGCTAAAAAGGTAAACTCACCCCACTGTAGGGTCTATAATATTATTTTAACAATTTTCAGGGGTCTAGTTATACATAACAGGGGAGTTTTTCATAATTTTTATTAAGTCCAGGGGCTAAAACTGATTTTTAAATGAATTTACATGATTTTCTGAAGTTCCAGGGGCTAGATCAGAAGTTTCCGGGGCTAGCTCTTATTTCCCGAGAACCCCAGGGGGTAGCACGTAAAATTTCCAGTGTTTATAACGCGGGCTGACGTGGACCGCCTGATTTAAAACAGACGGCTGAGATTATAACGCTGAACCGGTACGCGGGGATTTAAAGTCTACCGTGCGATTTAAAATAGACGGCGCACAAGCGGCCACGTCGCTCTGATCGAGCGCGGGCGGCGCTGCCCGGCGGCGCACGGCGGCGGGAAGCGGCGATCTCGCCGGAGATTTTCGGATCTTCGAGAATTCTTCTTAGAACTGTGATTTTATAGCATAGATCGGTGGAGGGGAGGTCGGGGATTGTAACACCCCAAAAATATTGTTAAGACCCTAAATCATGTTAAGAGGGGAATTAAAAATTTTTTAGACGTGTTGCATGTTTTGCAAAAATTCAAATTCAAACTAGAATTCAAATTAAACTCAAATCAGAAAAGAAATAGAAAAAGAAAAAAAGAAAACAGAAAAAAAACCGGCCAGTGGGCCGCAACCCACCAGCCAGCCCAACTAGGACCCGCGCCAGCCCGCAGCCGCGCGCGCCCCTTTCCTCCCACTGACAGGCGGGGCCCGTCAGTTCTTCGTCTACCTCGCGCCAGCGCCGGACTCTCTCACCCCGAATCCAAACCGATCCGGATTTCTGCGAATCCCAGCCCAATTTCGCTCGGGGGCGACGCGAACTCGATCTAAACCACCCCGCCACCCTCCCCCGTCTATAAAAACCCCGGCCTCGTTCTGTTTTTTCCACGCGATCTGCTGTTTTTCCTCCGGTGAGAACCCGAGCCTTCTCCGGCGAATTCTGGCCGATCTACGCTCGAAAATTCCGATCTAACTCGCTGGTCTTGATCCACCGCCTCCGGGGAACCTTGCAGGTGTAGAAAACTCGGTGACTTGCGGTTCAAACACAGCGCCGACGAGACTCGCCGTGGTTTCACTTCGGACCTCGTCGTCGACCGCCTTCCAGGACCTCCGAGCTCAAGAAAACCCCCGAGGTGAGATCCCCGACCTCCCCTCCACCGATCTATGCCATAATATCACAGTTCTAGGAAGAATTCTCGAAGATCCGAAAGTCTCCGGCGAGATCGCCGCTTCCCGCCGCCGTGCGCCGTCGGCAGCGCCGCCCGTGCTCGATCAGAGCGACGTGGCCGCTTGTGCGCCGTTTATTTTAAATCGCACGGTAGGGTTTAAATCCCCGCGTACCGGTTCGACGTTATATTCTCAGCCGTCGGTTTAAAATCGGACGGTCCACGTCAGCCCCGCGTTATAAAGACTGGAAATCTTACATGCTACCTCCTGGGGTTCTCGGGAAATAAGAGCTAGCCCCGGAAACTTCTGATCTAGCCCCTGGAACTTCAGAAAATCATGTAAATTCATTTAAAAATCAGTTTTAGCCACTGGACTTAATAAAAATTAGGAAAAATTCCTCTGTTATGAGTAGCTAGACCCCTGAGAATTCTTAAATAATAGTATAGACCCTGTAGTGGAGTGAGTTTACCTTTTTAGCCCTGTTTAATATTTAATTTAGGAAATTGAATATGTGGCTAGTGTTTAAAATTTAAAAAGTGGGACAAACATATTGTCAAAATTAAATTAATAACTTTCTCAGTATTTAGAAAACTTTGGAGTGAGATAAAAATATATTTTGGGCTGAAATGAATCTGTTTAATTTATTATTCACATTTAGGAACACATTTTTAAGTAAAGAATAGTTCTGGAAAATAGGGGAAATAATTGTAAAATAGTTTACATCGGAGGAAAAGGTCAAAAATATATTAGCAAATATTTTAGATCAGAACCTACTCTGTTTAGATGATGTGTCTTGTTATTTTCATAATAAAGTTCACATTTAGGCATAGGAAATAAATCTGAAAATATAGCAAGCTAGGTATGAATAACTAGAAAATGATAAATGAAGTTTCTAAAATCCAAAGAATTCAGTTTAGGGTTGGAAGAAATTATGAAGACACATATGGAGAAGGAAAATACCTTTCATGCATACTAGGTAGCTAAAAGGTGTAGTAATTGAATATAAGGAATTTATTTAAATTGGAAACTCATATATATAGTATGTAAGTATAAATGTGAACATAAAAGTAGGAATTATATACATATGATCAAAAGTGCATGCAAGCCACAAATCAACACACATAGAGTAACCACAACACATATAATTGTGAATGACTTTCATAAATGTAAATGTGTGGTTTGAATGAAGTGGAAGTGTGAACTATGTCTTATGGATTGTTGTTTTTCTTTTGCTATGTGTGATGGTATGATGTAGAACCTGCTCAAGAGCAAGTTATTCCTTTCCAAGATCAGGACTACCCATTTCAAGAGCAGTAGGAAGGAGGCAAGTGTCCTTGACCACTTTGATCCTATACTAGGATGTGTAGGTAGAATTATTTGCATTGTCAATTGAAATATGAAACCCATGCCAGGATGTTTCCTTAGAATTGCATTACCTTGTTTCCTTGTAGCTTGGGTTGGGATTCATTTTATCATGTCATTTATTATTATGCATATGCTTAGCCATGCTTAGAATGGGATGTTTGGGATATGAGATCATCAGTTTATTTTACCATACTCTTGAATGAGATATTGTGAGTTATGTAGAGGTAGGGATCAAGGCAAGTTGGATGTTTTGGTTGGGTGCTGGGTGCACGAGACTTGGGTTTGTGTTTAGTACTTGCCTGGATCCTAAGGACCGATTCATGGAGCATGTAACCTGGCTTTACTGTGCCAACCACATGCTGAGATGGGGCAGCTTGGCCAATTAATTAGGTGTATCCCCGGCGTAGTATGGGTGTGTTGGATGGTGCGGGGAGTAGGTGTCAGCTGGACTACCATATGAACCACAAGGCTCAAGAGGGGGGCACTGCAGCGGGGTTGGAGCCTTTTGTATGCTGTTAGGGGTGAAACCTCAGTGGGCCCACGATCGTCAGGAATCCCTTTGTAAAGGCTTCGTAGTGATCTCCTGGCTACACACCTGGGAAGTGTGAATGTGGTTCGTAGCCACTGGCATAATGGAGGTTCTTTTAGTCCACCCGGCAACGGTGATGAAATCACTACATGTGGGTACAGTGGTGCAAACTCTGCAGAGTCAAAAATGTCATGACAGCCATGCTCACGGTCAAGAGCGGCTTGGACTTATTCATGATTAGAGGATTGATGGTTTTGGAAGTTAAGAATGTTAAGCGGGGAGCTTAATATTGGAAATGATGTTATGGTTATTTGATTATGATGATGGGATGGGAAATTGGGACCATTTCACCTGTGTAGTAATGTAGGTGCTTAATAAGCTAAGGTGATAGGTATTAATTGCGTAGTGCTTTAACCATGAGTTCAACCTCTCCTTGTTCTAGCCATGCATGATATAATTTTCCCACACTTTCTGAGTACCATTGGTACTCAACCTTGCATACTTGTTGGTTTATATTGCTGCTCAGGTCAAGATAATGAGGTGGTGTATAATGACCAAGACTTTGGACCCGAAGAAGGTTTCTAGGTTCATGGAGACCACCGGGCAACGCCTGTGACGGAGCCCACGAGAATAATTATTCCGCTGCTAGTTTATTTACTTGTGATGAACTTATTATTGTCCATCGAGACATTTGCTATGTAAGACTTATTTATATTCGACACCTGGCTTGTAATAAATGATGCTTCACTATTTGTCATCACATGTATGAGAAAATGATCCTGGCATACATGTGATATTCACTTGGTTGTTCTTCGGAAAAACCGGGTGTGACAGAAGTGGTATCAGAGCCAAGGTTGCCCGTAGGAACGTGGACCTATGTAGAAATGGACGTATTTAAGGGCCCTATTTTCTTAAAAAAACTATTTTACAAGGTGTGTGTTGAAAAATGTTATTTAATGAGTCACTTTCTTTATCTTACCTCAACTTTCATTTAAAATGGGATTCTTGTTTAAAAGTTTATCTAACCTAAGTTTAAATGCTTTCTGTTTTAGATGGTTTGCATGATTCGCACCGCTCGCAAGTCCACAGGAGGGAGAGTTCCTGTAGTTGCCCTTGCCGAAAGAGAGGAGAGCCGTCCGGTGACGTACCTTTCCTACGGATTGGCAGTAGGAGGCTTGTTGCGCCGTCTTCGGCGTATGCTTGAAGCCGCCGGCAATACGGGCAAGCTAATCATCCACTATAACTCCACCAGGACCATCCGGGAGAAGAGGGAAGAATGGAGCTCGGAGATGAGGATTATACACGAAAATCGGCTGCTTAAGATCCACCGCTCTCCAGCTTGTAGAGCAACACAGGTCGATGCGGAGAAAGATGTCACCTGGGAGGCCATCACTTGCCAGAGTCACATCTATCGTCGCCACCTGGACAGGACTGAGTACATGTATGTCCTCCAGCGTGAGAGTGGTACCACGGAGTACAAGTATCCGCCGGTGCAGCAAGGGACTTCCCATGAGCACATGGACTTGTGCTTGGAGGATGCTGCTATGCTCAGCACTCGACTGCAGGAGTGTCAACAAGAGCTTCAGGATGTTCAGGACACCATGAAGGAAACGGAGGCGTTGCTGCGAGCTTGCTTAAGGGCGAGAGAAAGAGGAGATGGGAATAAACTGTGTGTCACCGTGAACGACACATGGACTCCTGACTCCCCAGATCGCCGAGCGATCAGGCATCGTCGCACCTCTCCACCAGCAGCCTCCCCACCCAAAGCAGAGTCAGAAGGCAGCCGAAATGATGAGGAAGATCCCGAGGAGCCAGCTCAAGAAAACGAGTAGTGTAGAGACCTTCCCTTAGTTAGCAAGATGTCGAATAGTCGATTCGTTACGTTAAGTTAATGGTGTGTTAATGCTTGGTGTGTGACGTGAGTTGTGGAAGCCATGAGCAATTGTCCACAGCCTCGTCTTTAGATTGTTTTGCTTTGGTGTGTGAACCCACATGAAATAATATTGCATTTATTTTTGTGTGAGAAATGAACCCTCAGAAAAAAAATATAACAAAGCCTCAACACTTCAAAGTACAAACAAGTGAAAGTAGTAAGATGATACTAAATGCTTTCAAAATTAACATTGGTTGATTCTGCCAGATAGCCGGAAGAGGAAAAGGAAGTGCTGCCAACCCCGCCAACAACAACGATGAGGCATGCAACCCTCATCTTTCTGGAGGCCAGGACCGGGGTGGTCGCCGTGAAGGAGTTGATCCCCTCCACCAAATGCTGGAGAATCAGAATCAGCTCATCCAGAACTTGACACAAGTGGTGGCCAACTTGCATCAAGTTCCACCTCCACAAGCTGCACCACGCCAACCAAGGTTGAGTGAGTTTCTAGGAACTCAACCTCCAAAGTTTGCAAGTGCTGCTGAACCTCTGGAGGCAGATGATTGGCTAAAGACCATTGAAAGCAAGATGAGGATCATCCAGTGCCAAGGGTATGAGAGGGTGTTGTTTGCCTCTCATCAATTGCATGGACCTCTGCTGATTGGTGGACCGCCTACGTGGCCGCCCATCATGTCCCTGAGAACATCACTTGGGAAGAGTTCAAGCGTAGCTTCCGCAACCACTACATCCCAAGAGGTGAACTCAAAAACAAGAGGAAGGAGTTTTTGGGACTGCAGCAGGGGAACATGACGGTGAGGGAATACCTCACTAAATTTATCAACTATCCCGTTATGCCCCACGGGACATAGAGACTGATGAGCAGAAATAAGATTGTTTCGTGGAGGGACTTACCGTGGAGATGCAGTGTGCAATGTCCTCCAATGAGTATGAAAGCTTCCAAAAGATGGTGGACAGAGCGTTTGTGGTAGAAAGGAAGCTGAAGGCCATGGAAAATGAGAATAAGAGGAAGGCCGGGTGGTCACATCGAGCCTCAGGGAGCAACACCCGCCCACGTCTGATGCAGCAACCTACAGGGCAGACGAACCGTGCTGCGGTACCCTACTCAGCACCAAGAGGGTACAATCCGAACTACAGGCCTCCGGCAGCACCAATACAGCCACAACGTCAGTTTGTACAGCAGCCTCACCCTGCATATCCACCTCGACCAGCGGTACAGGGACCTCCAAACCAACCCCAAGACAACAAAGGCCAGGCACCTAAGGTTGGGGTGCAATGTTTTAGCTGCGGTGAAGTGGGGTACTACGCCCATAAATGCCCAAAGAAGAAGCCCGCACAGCCACAACAGCAGAATGTGATGCGAGGACGGGTGAACCACGTCACTATGGAGGAAGCGCAAGAGGCACCCGACGTGGTAGTTGGTAAGTTTCCTGCCAATTTACACCGTGCAACCCTGCTGTTTGATTCTGGTGCTACCCACTCGTTCATTGCTCAAGGGTTTGTTAAGAAGCATGATCTAGCAACAACACAAATGAACTATATACTAGCAGTAAACTCTCCAGGTGGAGAAATAAGGACAAGACAAGTGTGTCCCAAGGTGAATCTAGACATTAATGGGGTAGTGTTTACTGCTAACCTCATAGTGATAGATTCCCAAGGGATCGATATTATTTTGGGCATGGATTGGTTGACCAAACATAAGGGAATCATTCATTGTTCGACCAGAACGGTGGAACTAACTCACCCTAGTGGCACAAGAGTAAAGTTCATAACAATACAAGAGCCTAGGAGGGACATTAAATTAAATCAAGTTGAGGTGAAAGTGGAGGAGATCAGGATTATCCGGGAATATCTAGATGTTTTTCCGGAGGAGTTGCCAGGTATGCCTCCCGATCATGAAGTGGAATTTGTAATTGAGCTAGTGCCTGGAACAGCCCCGATATACAAGAGACCTTATCGGATGGACTCCAAGCAGCTAGAAGAACTCAAGGATCATTTGAGAGAATTGACGGAGAAGGGGTATATTCGCCCTAGTTCCTCACCATGGGGAGCTCCAGTCATATTTGTGCCCAAGAAGGACAGAACCCAAAGGTTATGCGTGGATTACCGTACCTTGAATGAGGTAACCATCAAGAACAAGTACCCATTACCCCACATTGAAGACTTGTTTGATCAGTTGAGGGGCGCTTGTGTGTTCTCGAAAATTGATCTCAGGTCGGGATACCACCAACTCAAGATAAGGCAAACTGATATTCCCAAGACAGCTTTCGTATCTCGGTACGGACTGTATGAATACACCGTCATGCCTTTCGGGCTAACTAATGCCCCGACATACTTCATATATCTCATGACCAAGGTATTCATGGAATATCTGGACAAATTTGTGGTGGTTTTCATAGATGACATTCTCGTCTTCTCCAAAGATGAAGAAGAACATGAGAAACATCTAAGGTTGGTGTTGCAGAGGCTAAGAGAACACCAACTATATGCCAAGTTGAGCAAGTGTGAGTTTTGGCTGAAGAGAGTTCCCTTCTTAGGACATATAATCTCGGAGGGAGGAATCTCTGTAGATCCCGCCAAAATCGAGGATATACAGAAGTGGAAGACCCTTGAAAATGTCGGGGAAGTTCGAAGCTTTTTGGGATTGGCTGGATACTATCGACGGTTTATTGAGGGATTCTATAAGATCTCGAGACCCATTACCAAACTGTTGGAGAAGGGAATCACATTCACATGGACGCCACAGTGCGAAACGAGTTTTCAGGAGTTAAAGAAAAGACTGACAACAGCCCCAGTGCTGGTTATGCCAGATATGCAGAAGAATTTCACGGTGTACTGTGATGCCTCTGGAAACGGGTTGGGATGTGTTCTCATGCAAGAAGGGCATGTCGTGGCATATGCATCCCGGCAGCTTCGGAAGCACGAGAAAAACTATCCTACACATGACTTAGAACTAGCCGCAGTGGTACACGCGTTGAAAATTTGGTGGCACTATTTGATGGGGAAGAGGACAGAGATATATACGGATCATAAGAGTTTGAAGTACATTTTCACACAGCCAGATCTCAACCTCAGACAAAGGAGATGGTTAGAGCTAATCAATGACTTTGATGTGGGCATCAACTATCATCCTGGGAAAGCAAACGTCGTGGCCGATGCTTTGAGTCGGAAAGTGCAGGTCAATAAGTTGAGCATGAAGGACATGCCTGCAGAATTGAAGGACGAGGTTATAAGGCTCAATCTATGCTTAGTAAATAGTGGTGAAGCCATCGCCATGGAAGTGGACTCCACACTAGAGCGAGACATACGCGAAGGTCAAAAGAATGATGAGAAGATACAAGAGATCAGACAACTCATCAAGGAAAATAAAGCTCCGGGTTTTAGAGAGGATGAACAAGGAACGGTGTGGCACGGGAAAAGAATCTGTGTGCCAGAAGTAAAGGAGATCCGTGAATTGATTTTGAAGGAGGCTCATGATTCTGACTATTCCATTCATCCTAGGAGTACGAAAATGTACCAGGACCTCAAGAGCAGGTATTGGTGGTATGGCATGAAGCGAGATGTCGCGGAACATGTTGCCCTATGTGACACATGTCAGTTGGTGAAAGCAGAACATCAACGACCCGCGGGATTATTGCAACCACTCAAAGTGCCTGAATGGAAATGGGAAGAAATCAACATGGATTTCATCGTGGGATTGCCTAGGACCCAATCAGGATATGATTCGATATGGGTCATCATTGATAGGCTAACCAAGGTAGCTCACTTCATCCCCGTGAAGGAAAGCTACAGCGGATCCAAATTGGCAGAGTTGTACATGTCAAGGATCGTGTGTTACCATGGAGTGCCAAAGAAGATTGTGTCGGATCGAGGGACACAGTTCACCTCAAGGTTCTGGCAGAAGTTGCACGAAACCATGGGAACCCATCTGAACTTTAGTTCTGCCTATCATCCCCAAACTGATGGGCAGACGGAAAGAACCAATCAGATTCTTGAAGATATGCTGAGGGCATGTGCACTCAAAAACGATCGGAGTTGGGATAAAAACTTACCGTATGCGGAGTTTTCCTATAACAACAGCTATCAAGCTAGTATGAAGATGTCACCGTTTGAAGCCTTGTACGGGAGGAAGTGCAGAACTCCCCTATTTTGGAACCAAACGGGGGAAAGTGAAGTGTTTGGTCCAGAAGTACTACAAGAAGCCGAGGCGAAGGTAAGGGAAATTCGCAACAATTTGAGGATAGCACAGACACGCCAAAAGAGTTATGCCGATGTACGAAGAAGAGAGCTCGTTTTCAACGTGGGAGACTATGTCTATCTCAAGGTGTCCCCTATCAGAGGACTTCGCCGGTTCAAGGTGAAAGGGAAGTTGTCACCTAGATACATCGGACCCTTTCAAGTTCTGGAAAGGAAAGGCGAAGTGGCGTATCAACTAGAGTTACCGGCTCATCTATCGGATGTGCACGATGTATTCCATGTGTCACAACTCAAGAAATGCCTGAGGACGCCTGAAGAGGTGTTACCCATGAATGAAGTAAACGTAGCTGAGGATTTGTCTTATGCCGAGCAACCATACAAGATTTTGGAGACAATGGAACGCCTCACCAGAAATAAAAGAATCCGGATGTGCAAGGTGCAGTGGAAGCATCACTCAGAAGAGGAAGCCACCTGGAAGCGGGAAGATGAGCTAAAGGCACAATTTCCGGAATTGTTTTCTTAGAACCACCAATCTCGAGGACGAGATTTCTTTTAAGGGGGGTAGAGCTGTAACACCCCAAAAATATTGTTAAGACCCTAAATCATGTTAAGAGGGGAATTTAAAATTTTTTGGACGTGTTGCATGTTTTGCAAAAATTCAAATTGGAATTCAAATTAAACCCAAAACAGAAAAGAAATAGAAAAAGAAAAAAAAAAGAAAACATAAAAAAACCGGCCAGTGGGCCGCAACCCACCAGCCGGCCCAACCAGGACCCGCGCCAGCCCGCAGCCGCGCGCGCCCCTTTCCTCCCACTGACAGGCGGGGCCCGCTAGTTATTCGTCTACCTCGCGCCAGCGCCGGACTCTCTCACCCCGAATCCAAACCGATCCGGATTTCTGCGAATCCCAGCCAAATTTCGCTCGGGGGCGACGCGAACTCGATCTAAACCACCCCGCCGCCCTCCCCCGTCTATAAAAACCCCGGCCTCGTTCTGTTTTTCCCACACGGTCTGCTGTTTTTCCTCCGGTGAGAACCCGAGCCTTCTCCGGCGAATTCTGGCCGATCTACGCTCGGAAATTCCGATCTAACTCGCTGGTCTTGATCCACCGCCTCCGGGGAACCTTGCAGGTGCAGAAAACTCGGTGAATTGCGTTTCAAACACAGCGCCGACGAGCCTCGCCGTGGTTTCACTTCGGACCTCGTCGTCGACCGCCTTCTAGGACCTCCGAGCTCAAGAAAACCCCCAAGGTGAGATCCCCGACCTCCCCTCCACCGATCTATGCCATAAGTTCACAGTTCTAGGAAGAATTCTCGAAGATCCGAAAGTCTCCGGCAAGATCGCCGCTTTCCGCCGCCGTGCGCCGCCGGCAGCGCCGCCCGCGCTCGATCAGAGCGACGTGGCCGCTTGTGCGCCGTTTATTTTAAATCGCACGGTAGGGTTTAAATCCCCGCGTACCGGTTCGACGTTATAATCTCAGCCGTCGGTTTAAAATCGGACGGTCCACGTCAGCCCCGCGTTATAAAGACTGGAAATCTTACGTGCTACCTCCTGGGGTTCTCGGGAAATAAGAGCTAGCCCCGGAAACTTCTGATCTAGCCCCTGGAACTTTAGAAAATCATGTAAATTCATTTAAAAAACAGTTTTAGCCCCTGGACTTAATAAAAATTAGGAAAAAGTCCTCTGTTATGAGTAGCTAGACCCCTGAGAATTCTTAAAATAATAGTATAGACCCTGTAGTGGGGTGAGTTTACCTTTTTAGCCCTGTTTAATATTTAATTTAGGAAATTGAATATGTGGCTAGTGTTTAAAATTTAAAAAGTGGGACAAACATATTGTCAAAATTAAATTAATAACTTTCTCAGTATTTAGAAAACTTTGGAGTGAGATAAAAATATATTTTGGGCTGAAATGAATCTGTTTAATTTATTATTCACATTTAGGGACACATTTTAAGTAAAGAATAGTTCTGGAAAATAGGGAAAATAATTGTAAAATAGTTTACATCAGAGGAAAAGGTCAAAAATATATTAGCAAATATTTTAGATCAGAACCTACTCTGTTTAGATGATGTGTCTTGTTATTTTCATAATAAAGTTCACATTTAGGCATAGGAAATAAATCTGAAAATATAGCAAGCTAGGTATGAATAACTAGAAAATGATAAATGAAGTTTCTAAAATCCGAAGAATTCAGTTTAGGGTTGGAAGAAATTATGAAGACACATATGGAGAAGGAAAATACCTTTCATGCATACTAGGTAGCTAAAAGGTGTAGTAATTGAATATAAGGAATTTATTTAAATTGGAAACTCATATATATAGTATGTAAGTATAAATGTGAACACAAAAGTAGGAATTATATACATATGATCAAAAGTGCATGCAAGCCACAAATCAACACACATAGAGTAACCACAACACATATAATTGTGAATGACTTTCATAAATGTGAATGTGTGGTTTGTATGAAGTGGAAGTGTGAACTATGTCTTATGGATTGTTGTTTTTCTTTTGCTATGTGTGATGGTATGATGTAGAACCTGCTCAAGAGCAAGTTATTCCTTTCCAAGATCAGGACTACCCATTTCAAGAGCAGCAGGAAGGAGGCAAGTGTCCTTGACCACTTTGATCCTATACTAGGATGTGTAGGTAGAATTATTTGCATTGTCAATTGAAATATGAAACCCATGCTAGGATGTTTCCTTAGAATTGCATTACCTTGTTTCCTTGTAGCTTGGGTTGGGATTCATTTTATCATGTCATTTATTATTATGCATATGCTTAGCCATGCTTAGAATGGGATGTTTGGGATATGAGATCATCAGTTTATTTTACCATACTCTTGAATGAGATATTGTGAGTTATGTAGAGGTAGGGATCAAGGCAAGATGGATGTTTTGGTTGGGTGCTGGGTGCACGAGACTTGGGTTTGTGTTTAGTACTTGCCTGGATCCTAAGGACCGGTTCATGGAGCATGTAACCTGGCTTTACTGTGCCAACCACATGCTGAGATGGGGCAGCTTGGCCAATTAATTAGGTGTATCCCCGGCGTAGTATGGGTGTGTTGGATGGTGCGGGGAGTAGGTGTCAGCTGGACTACCATATGAACCGCAAGGCTCAAGAGGGGGCCACTACAGCGGGGTTGGAGCCTCTTGTATGCTGTTAGGGGTGAAACCTTAGTGGGCCCACGCTCGTCGGGAATCCCTTTGTAAAGGCTTCGTAGTGATCTCCTGGCTACACACCTGGGAAGTGTGAATGTGGTTCGTAGCCACTGGCATAATGGAGGTTCTTTTAGTCCACCCGGCAACGGGGGATGAAATCACTACATGTGGGTACAGTGGTGCAAACTCTGCAGAGTCAAAACTGTCATGACAGCCGTGCTCACGGTCAAGAGCGGCTTGGACTTATTCATGATTAGAGGATTGATGGTTTTGGAAGTTAAGAATGTTAAGCGGGGAGCTTAATATTGGAAATGATGTTATGGTTATTTGATTATGATGATGGGATGGGAAATTGGGACCATTTCACCAGTGTAGTAATGTAGGTGCTTAATAAGCTAAGGTGATAGGTATTAATTGCATAGTGCTTTAACCATGAGTTCAACCTCTCCTTGTTCTAGCCATGCATGATATAATTTTCCCACACTTGCTGAGTACCATTGGTACTCAACCTTGCATACTTGTTGGTTTATATTGCTGCTCAGGTCAAGATAATGAGGTGGTGTATAATGACCAAGACTTTGGACCCGAAGAAGGTTTATAGGTTCATGGAGACCCCCGGGCAACGCCTGTGACGGAGCCCACGAGAATAATTATTCCGCTGCTAGTTTATTTACTTGTGATGAACTTATTATTGCCCATCGAGATATTTGCTATGTAAGACTTATTTATATTCGACACCTGGCTTATAATAAATGATGCTTCACTATTTGTCATCACATGTATGAGAAAATGATCCTGGCATACATGTGATATTCACTTGGTTGTTCTTCGGACAAACCGGGTGTGACAGGGATCTCACCTCGAGGGTTTTCTTGAGCTCGGAGGTCCTGGAAGGCTGTCGGCGACGAGGTCCGAAGTGAAACCACGGTGAGGCTCGTCGGCGCTGTGTTTGAACCGCAAGTCACCGAGTTTTCTGCACCTGCAGGGTTCCCCGGAGGTGGTGGATCAAGACCAGCGAGTTAGATCGGAATTTTCGAGCGTAGATCGGCCAGAATTCGCCGGAGGGGCTCGGTTTCTCACCGGAGTAAAATCGGCGGATCGCGTGGGAAAAACAGAACGAGGCCGAGGTTTTTATAGACGGGGGAGGGCGGCGGGGTGGTTTAGATTGAGTTTGCGTCGCCCCCGATCGAAATTTGGCTGGGATACGCGAGAAATCCTGATCAGTTTCGATTCAGGTGAGAGAGTCCCGACTCGGGCGCGAGGAAGAAGAAGGCTGGCGGGCCTCGCCTGTCAGTGGGAGGAAGAGGCGCGCGCGGCTGCGTGCTGGCGCGGGTGCTGGTTGGGCCGGCTGGTGGGTTTCGGCCCACTGGCCGGTTTTTTTTCTGTTTTCTTTTATTTCTGTTTTCTATTTCTTTTCTGTTTTGAATTTAAATTGAATTCCAGTTTGAATTTAAATTGTTGCAAAACATGCAACACGTCCAAAAATTTTTAAATTCCCCTCTTAACATGATTTAGGGTCTTAACAAGATTTTTGGGGTGTTACAACAACAGTCAGGGGTAAGAGCATATATTGATGAGGAAGCCAAGGAGGACGACGGGGATGACACAGATGTGGGAGACTTGCCATAATCATTCAGATACCGATCTTCAAACACTCTACCACTGGCTGTGCCTCTACAACAGAGATTACGGATCGCTCTCGTCGGTGACTGGTTAGTAAATATATAACTTAGTATTGAATTGAAGAAACAAAATGTTTGCCAAATACCATATTTCTTTTCATTTACTTGTAGGCAATGTGATGACTTGGATTGGGATGGACGACAACAACGCAGGCAGGCTAATGCAGTGTTGGGTGCTATATGTCGTCACCATTATCCAGGTCTTGTTATGATGAAAGGTGAAGAGAAACCTGCAACAAGTTGGGAGCACTATAAGATTGCTGCTCATGCTGTGCACGAAAATGTAGCAGGAACTGTCTGGCATGATTTTTAGGTATGTTTTTTTTCTGCATTGCATCATGTTTATCTTAATTAGATTTATAATAATACATGTAATATTGTATTCGTAAGAACAATACCGCTTGCCCGACGACCATAACGTTGCTCTTGAGTCTAGAACATACAAAGTCTTCCATAAAGCCGCGCGAAAAGTTGTGAATGACATAATGTCCAATGCATGAATCACGGTTGTATGTTTATACTACATGGAGAAGCTTGGACAAATAATGAGCAAGAGAATGGGAGCTTCAAAATTTACTTAGATGATGATCAATACCGTCATGTAATGATTCCTTGGCTGGTAAAGTGTTCTGATGCTTATTATGCTTTATGTACTTATTGGGCATCGAGTGAATATCGAGAGAGATCTAACATCAAGAGAATCAACCGTGGGTCCGGTGGTCAAGTTCTCCATCGTTATGGTGGAGATAGGCATATTCGCCTTTCGAAAAGAATGGTGAATTTAGTACATTTACAATTTGTTCATATTATGTTAGATTTTATGGCAATATGTTTATAATATGTTTTTGTAGGCTCCTCAAAGTGGCAAGGAGTGTTCTTTCATCGATACTTATATAAGAGGACATAGGGGTTCCGATGACAGTCAGTTGTGCACACCGACAACAACTCAGAACTTGATATGTCATATTAGTCAATTTAATTATTAAACAATACAAATAGTTGTTTTACAATTAGTTTTTCGTGTGTGTAGGAGAAATATGCTGAAGAGATGGCTAGACGTCACGGAGATGACTATGATTGGAGAAAAGAAGACGTCGATGTTGTGGCTTTGTACCATTCCGGTGGAGGAAAGACTCACGGGAGGTGAAGTTTTACTCCCCTCATATTCTTTTATTCACATACTAAACTTGCTTCATATGTCATCTTATAATTATGTCATATTCCTTTATGTAGGTATTCAATGTTTAATGGTGTGATGAACACTGATGTGGTTCTCTCGATGTCACGATCGACACAGAGTGGGGCGAGTTCTTCTTGACGTACGCATACTAGAGATGAGTCCAGGTTCAAACAAATGGAGGATGAGCATGCTGCTTTGAGGGAACATATGAGACAACAGGATGATCACATGAGACGACAGGAAGAGTGCATAAAAGCACAAAATGACTACTTTGCGAACCTGACAGCATGACAACAATCGATGCAGGTAAATTGGTATAAGAGTTTAAGAATTTATGTTAAAATTTAAAGAAGAAATATGCTAAACATTTATAATGAATTTAGGGATACTTTTCTCAACTTTGATTGCCTACCGCCATGCCACCGTTACCGACGCTCCCACAACTATCGACGTCTCCATCGATGCCGGTGCGTCCACAACTTCCTGCTGTTGGAACACAGGTAATATATATTCAAAATGTTGTTTGTACTTTTATAGACTATTAATATACTTATAACATGTATCATTATTTATAGTTAGGGATCATCCTCGAGACCGCAAAATTTTCAAAGTCCTGTTGCAAATTTGCCCACATCGTCTACACGAGAACGGTGTGGAGCAGAAGACTTCGTCGATCAGTTCTTCGCTCCGGGTGGTAGCAACTAGGTAAGTTGTTAAAACAAACTAATATGCATTAAGAGTCCTTGCGTCACAAATATATTCCGCTTACGTTATCAAAACGATATCATTTACTTTTCATTTACATGTTATCGAATTAGTTGTAATATATAAATTGATTGATACAGGAAGAACAGCGAGCGGGATGAGATGATGAGTTGTGAATTGCAATTATTATGAACCTTGTAATGAATGTTTAAATTTGAATTGAACTCGTTGTGAGTTGCAATATTATGTAATAATGACTTCTGTGTATTAAATCTGTTGTGACTATGTGATTAACGGTTTCATGTGAATTAAGATTTGTTATGAGTTAATATTGTGTTGTTATATTGTGATTTAAACTGTAATGTTTATTTATATGCTCAAAAGTAAATAATTAGGTTATATTTTAAACTGTAAAACATATATTTTTGTGGATTTTTTGGCCCACCAAAATAATTTGGTCTTATTTTTGTGGGTTTCCGACACCCATGAAAATATTACCAAATTATTTTTGTGGGTTCTACGTGGCCATTTTCATGGGTTTTCCCTGGCCCAAGGAAATAAGTGGACTTATTTTTATGGGTTTTTTCCAAGCCCACGAAAATAAGCCCCTTATTTTCGTGGGTTTTTCCTGGCCCATGAAAATAAGGTGACATATTTTTATGGGTTTTTTCTCGACTCACAAAAATAATGTGTATTATTTTAATGGGTTTTTTCTGGCTCACGAAAATAATGGGTCTTATTTTCATGGGTTTCCGTCCTAGCCCACGAAAATAAAGGGGTATATTTTCATGGGCTTTTTGTTGGCCCATGAAAATGTGTATTTTCGTGAGCTAGTGTTGGCCAACGAAAATATACATATTTTCATGGGTTGCCCACGAAAATAAACCGATGAAAATACATTTATTTTCATGGGTCGAAAACCCATGAAAATAAGGAATAAACCCATGAAGATAATTATTTTTGTGGGTTTTTGCATATTTTTTCGAGTTATTGGCCCATGAAAATAAGTCGTACTCAACGTGTTCAATGGGATTTGTCTCGCCATATTTATGTATCTTAGCCTTCTTAGATATGATATAACATAGACTAGTTTCAAAAATATACAATTATTATGACCCGTGGGGGATCCAGAGTAAAACCGTAGGGTGGGCTGAATTACACACCACACGAAAAAAACAAGGAGAAAATCCGTTTACTCGCTTAGTGTCATGATATTGCATCGTTTACTAGCTCGTTGTCGGTGTGCCCCGTTGTTGTGCTGCTTGTTTGATCAAACTCACTTGTTTATGGCTGACACAGAGCAACACGTCATCTCCCCCCGCATTAGAGGTATTGCGAGTACGCATGCTTTTAAAACAAAATTTTATAGAATGGAGGATATTAGAATAGACTATTATTGTTGTTTGACTGTTGGACCGAACGACATGTGATAACGAATTCAATTTGTTTCTAAATTAAAAAGTGTGGAAATTTTCAGTCCAATTGATAATGTCTACCATTTTTTTAGTTATCTTTAATTTTTAATTCTTCAATATCTCTCTTCCATGTCTAAAACATAAAAAAAACAAAAACAGAAACAAAACTTAAAAGTAAGCTTAATATGTGTGCAGCGGTAACAGGGGGGGGCTGGTGGATCCGCCACTGATTATGACGTGCTATAGAGATATAGAATACAACATTTTCTAAACTTAGTGTGTAACTCAGCTAGTTAGCTAGGTTTATTATTGTGGAACCTCCTCGCCTAGACTCAAGTTCTAGGTTCTGCATATCTATTGCATTTACATGCTAATGATTTTTTTAGTGCTAGATGATATGCACATCGATGCGAGCTGTCTGTGACGATTGCATGAATCTAAAGAACAAACGGCTCGATCTCTCACACGCCCTTATAGCTAGGGGTAGGGTGTGTCTTTGTGTTCATAAGGGATTTATGCTTGTGCGCACTACTACAAAAAGCATTTCCACAAGCACCTTCCATTTCGTGTGCAGCCAGTCTGTTTAAAAAAATGCATGTGATGTCCAATGAATTAAAAACCGCATGTGATAATTTAATATCACAGACGGTCCATAAAAAACCGCATGTGGAAACATATGAATTTTTACAAGCTGGTTTAGTTACAAACCGCCTGTGAAAATGGACAATATCTCAGGCGGTATTTCTTAAAAGACCGCCTCTGAAAATAGACTTGTTTTAATAGGCGGTTGTCGGAGTGCGTGAGATGCGACACTCCTCCCGGCCTGCTACGGAAGCAGCCCGCGAGGTTCTTTGATCGGAGGGGGCTTGGCGCCCTACGCGACCTGGGCTCAAGGGAGCGGATGAACACCGAGATTTACGTGGTTCAGGCCGCCGGAGCATAATACCCTACGTCCACGGGAGTGCTTGTTGAATTGCTTGCTTGTGTGTGCTTATGATGGTAGAATTGGGCACTAACCCCTCTTGTCGGGTGGTCACCCGATCCTTTTATAGTCCAAGGCTAGGGAGGTTACAATGTAGCTTGGGGCCCGACAGGTGGCCCTGAAGCTATGTGAACCTTATATGATCTAGGGCTTCGTCCTCTGAGTAGAGTAGTCGGCAAGGGAGTTAAGTTCCGCCGCCTGGCGCGCTGAGCGCCCCTGCCCGTGTGTCAGGTGATAATGAAGACACCGTCTTGTCACTGCGTCTTCTCGCCCTGCTTGGGCGGCTTCGTGCTGTTGGGCGGCACTACATTGCTGTCACGCCTCGCCGTCCTGTCTTGTCACCGTAATGGCGAACTGGTAGAGGGCGGAGGCGTGTGTGGTGCGCCATGCTTCTAGGGAAGACGCGAGCCTTGAATGCAAAGCCTAACAACACACTTCCTCCTTGACTTCGTGGACCCACGGCCCATGACGGATCGCAGGGTACGTGGCGGCTTTGGAGCCCTTATCGACGGGTTTGGAGCCAGCGGACACGTGGAAGCTCCGGACCTCGCCGGAGTGGTACGGGTCGGAGCCCAGGGCACGTTGTCAGATCCGGAGCCGTCCTCAGCAGGGAACCGTTCTCCTCAGTAGGGTACGGGTTGGAGCCCAGGGCGCGTTGTCAGATCCGGAGTCCTTCTTCCAGTGCCGGCAGATCGCCCTTCTCCGGCTAGGCGCCCATAGGACATGCCCCACATGACACTGGGCGTTGTTGTGGACAACCAAGTCTGCCACCAATGGCGTCTGGCCCACGTGACACTGGAAGTCACTGTTGCCTCGGTGCAGCAAATCGGTGATGTCTGACGAGAACTGAGGCGTCAGACTAATATGTTTGCTAGACGTCCACGAGCTTATCGCAGGTGACCGTCTCTCTGTGCAGAGGTTGGCTTGGGGGACAACCAAGTATGTCATAGAGCGGAAGATTGCCCGACTTGTAGATGCTAGGTCCCTCAATTGCCTTGTATCCCCTTTTGTATGCCAGAACTCTGTTATTAATGAAGACTCTTTGTTCCAAGTCTTGTGTGCTGAGTTGTTGATGTAGGCTTCAGGCCCTTGGTAGCGCAAAGGTCCGGAATGTCTTAGGCGAAGTAGGTAGCTCTTTGCCGATGTCCTGAGCTTGTTCCTCCGGTTCCTTAGCAGCGTAAGGCCCCATGGATCTCCGGTAGTGTGGCTATCGCTCCTCCCGGTTCCTTGGCGGTGCAAGGTCCCGAGGGAAATTTGACCCTTATTTTCAGCTTGTCCCAGGGAGACACGTGGCAGCTCTAGACCTCACCTCAGCGGGGAGGCTCGGATCAGAGCCCAGGGCACGTGTGAGCTCCGGAGCTATCCTCAGCAGGGAGGAGGCTCTGAGCTAGGAGACACGTGGCAGCTTCGGACCTCACCTCAGCGAGGAGGCTTGGACCGGAGCCTAGGGAACATGTAAGCTCCAGAGCTATCCTCAGCAAGGAAGAGGCTCTGAGTCAGGAGACACGTAGCAGCTCCGGACCTCACCTCAGCGGGGAGGCTTGGACCAGAGCCCAGGGCACGTGTGAGCTCTGAAGCTTTCCTCAGCAGAGAGGAGGCTCTAAGCCAGGAGACGCGTGGCAGCTCTGGGTTCCACCTCAGCGGGGAGGCTTTGGACCAGAGCACAGGGCATGCGTTGGCTCCGGAACTCAAGCGCACGTGGCAGCCTCAGGGCTGACCTCAGGGATAAGGACATGTGGCTTGTCCGTTTACAGAGTATATGCATGAGTAAGCACAAACTGTAAAGGGAGAATGCACAGGGTAAGACAAAACTTTCTTACTTGAGGCTCCCCTCATAGGAGGGAACCGGCCATACAAGGCAGCGACCCACTCCGGAGAGGCTCCCCTCATAGGAGGAAACAGGCCATACGAGGGTAGTAGGACTCCTCCGGGGCTTAGCTGTTCTAAGCGCTGTTCCTAGACACTATGACACCTTTTCAGAAAATAAAGTCCTACCGTTGTGCTAAGGATAGAACTGATGAAGGTGTTCTATGTTCCATGGATTTGGTAGAGGTACCCCATCCTTTGTGGCTAGGCGGACGCACCCGGGGTGGCATACTTGTGTCACTGGGAAGGGACCCTCCCAGCTGGGGGACAGTTTGTTCCCCCCTTCTCAAGAAAGTATTTGCCGGAGCACTAGATCACCCACCTCGAGCTGTCTACCCTGCATGAACCGCTGCTGATAACGCCGAAGCGCTTGACGGTACCACACTTTTTGGACAACTGCTTGCCACCTTCGCTCATATACAAGGACGATATCCTAACGCCGGAGCTGATCGTGCGTGGCTTTGTCGTACGCTCGGACACGGGATGAGCCCATGGTGATTTCCGAGGGGAGGACGTCCTTAGACCCATACACCATAAAGAAGGGTGTTTCCCCTGTCAAGCGATTGAGGGACGTCCGGCTAGCCCACAGTGCACATGGAATATCTTCAACCCAATTGGCACCGTGCTACTTCAAACTATTGTAGGTGCCCATTTTGAGTCCCCTGAGTATCTCGGCGTTTGCTCTTTCGACTTGACCGTTACTCTCTGGGTGAGCAATAGAAGCATAGAAAACTTGGATGCCGAGGTCTTCGCAGCAGTCTTGGAACACTGCACTGGTGAACTGGGTCCCATTGTCGGTGATGATTCTGTTTGGGACCCCGAACCAGCAGATGATCGACTTGATGAACTTGATTGCTGACTGCTTGTTAATAGTTACTACAGGGGTAGCTTCCGGCCACTTGGTGAAATTGTCTACGACGACATAGAGGTACCAGTACCCTCTGACAGATCTGGGGAATGGTCCCTAGATGTCCAGCCCCCACACAGCGAAGGGCCATGAGGGCGGGATCATCTGCAGCGTATGTGCTGGTGTGTGGATCTACCTAGCATGGAACCGGCAAGCCTTGCATCTCTTAACCAGGTTGACGGCATCGTGGAGAGCTGTCGGCTAGTAAAAGCCATGCCGGAAGGCTTTACCGACCAGCGTGCGGGAAGATACATGGTTCCCACACTCGCCTCCATGGATCTCTGCGAGCAGGTCATAGCCCTCCTCCCGGGTAATGCACCATAATAAGATGCCATTAGCACCATGACGATAGAGATCCCCTTCTACCAGTGTGTATCTCTTAGCCAACCGAGTGATCAGTTCAGCGGATACTCGTTCATCGGGAAAGAAATTGTCTTTCAAGTAGTCCCGGATCTCTGTGATCCATGCATCGGGACCTACTTGAGCACTTGGATCTTGAGCGTCGGGTTGCACGGAGTCCCTGGTGACGCTTACGATCCTTGGTGGGTGCCATGGTAGCAGGGTCGCCGGGACCGCCTGCTTCAAGGTGCTGATCTCGCCCCCTTCGCCTGGTTCGGCCGGCCAGGCGGTAGGTCGCAACAACTTCCTTTCAAAGACCCCTCAAGCACCGGAGCCCAAGCAGAAGCCTTCGTTGATAGGTCGTCGGCTATTGTATTGTTGGCACGGGGAACATGGCACAAATCCAAGGATAAGAAGTCCTTCTCCAACTTCTGTACTTGGAGGAGATAGGCTGCAAGCTGTGGGTCATTGCAGTAGCATTCTCCCTTGACTTGCTTGATGATCAGCTAAGAATCACCCTTGACCAACAACTGTTGGATGCCAAGAGATAGCATAGTTTTCAACCCGAAGATGAGAGCTTCATACTCCGCCATGTTGTTGGTCGCCTTAAAGTCAAGTTGCACCATGTACTTGAACCGCTCTCCAGTTGGTGTAAGGAGCAGAACCCCTGCTCTGGCACCTTGCTTGCACGAGGATCCGTCAAACAAGAGAGTCTAGTAGGGCTCAGTGAAGACCAAAACTCTGGGCTCTGGTTCACCGATGTCCTGGCCTCCTGGCTGGCATGGCGCGGTAAGAAGTCCAGCTCGAACCCCGCCAAACTCCACATCTAATTTAGCTATATTTCCGGTGGCGTTGGGGCTGTGGGGGACGGTTCTCAGCTGGTGTGAGGTAACCACCAAGATCTTGTGAGCTTGGAAGTAGTGGTGTAGCTTCCTTGATGCAATGAGGACTGCATGGAGCAGCTCGTGCACCGCCAGATATCTTGTCTTGGCATCATGGAGGACCTCGCTGATGAAGTAGACCGGACGCTGGATGGTTCGAACCCTTCTAGAGGGGTCCGAAGCGTCTTCTTGTAGGGGTTTGGGACTCGGGGGCCCCTGGGTCCCAGGTCCAGGACTGCACTCTGGGAGCTCGAACCCTAATGCGCACCGATTATCAGGTCTAGATGGCTGAGACCTGACTAGTTCTTCTTGGTGAGGTCCCGGCCTCAAGGCACCCAAGCCCCCGGGTCCAGGACTGCATTCTGGGAGCTCGGACTCAAATATGCATTCATCATCAGGCCCGCCTATTTGGGACCTGATTATCTCCCCATCCCAAGGGTCTCCTGCGGAGTGTGAGCCCTGGGGCTTTAGACCAACGGCAGCAGGAGCCTTATCTAGGAGTTGAGGTCGATGGAGTTCTGGCCACTCTGCAACCAGAAACATGCTCACAACCTCAGTTGCGGCAGCGATGTAGAGGAGTAGAGGCTCGCCTTGTTCCGGGGCCACCATGATTGGCAGCGTTGTGAGGAACTTCTTCAGATCCTGGAACGCCTCGTCCGCCTCCTCGGTACATACGAATGGACCAGATTTACGCAGAAGCTTGAAGAACGGAAGAGCCCGCTCGACCAGTCTAGAGATAAACCGACTGAGCGCAGCCAAGCATTTGGTAAGCTTCTGCATGTCCTTGATGCGGGCAGGGGGCCGCATTAGTTCTATCACCTTAATCTTCTCTGGGTTAGCTTCAATCCCTCGGTGTGAGACCAAGAAACCGACAGCTTCCCGGCAGAGACCCTGAAGACACATTTGTCTGGGTTCAACTTCGTGCGTATCGTACACAGTCCATCGAAGACTAGGGATAGGTTGTCGAGCAGAGATGCTTGCGACTTAACCTTTACTACAATGTCATCGACGTAAACCTCTACTAGGTCCCGAATGAGGTTCCCAAATGTCTTGTGCATTGCACACACAAAAGTGAGAAGGGCATTCTTAATACTAGAAGGCATGGACACATAGCAGTATAGACCATCTACTGTGACGAAGGCGGTATGCTCTTAATCTTTCCTAGACATAGGTATCTGGTGAAAACCTGAATGTGCATCTAGGAAACACAATAGATCACAGCCGGATGTAGAATAGACTTTTTGGTCTATATGGGGGAGAGGGAACGGATCCATTGGACATGCCTTATTGAGGGTGGTGTAGTCGATGCACATGCGTAGCTTCCCCCCAGCCTTGGGGACGACAACAGGGTTGGCCAACTGTCGTGGATGGTGGACTTCTTGGATGAAGCCAGCGTCGAGCAGCTTCTTGATTTCTTCACGGATGAAGTCTTGCCTCTCACTGGATTGCTTTCGAGGCTTCTTTTGGACCGGCCTGGCGTCGGGGTGGATCTTTAGTCGGTGCTCAATCACCTCCCTGGGGATCCCGAGCATTTCCGACGGTTGCCACGCAAACACGTCAACATTGGCCCGGAGGAAGATGACGAGCGCGTCTTCCTATTTGCCACTCAGGGCCCGATGATTCGAGTAGTCTGGGCAACATCAGGACTGACTTGGATGACCTTGACTGGTACGTCCTCACCGTCCGAGGGTTGCACTCAGGGCACATATGTCACCCCTCGCTGACGCATGCTTGGAGGTGGCCGTCTAGCTTCAACACGACCGGTAGCGGCCTCCTGTGCCGCTGCCAGCGCTTGGATCTTTTCCAGCGCTGAGACAGCCGTGGTGCGGTCACCGCGGATCTTGAGGACGCCACTCGGGGTTGGCATCTTCAGGACCAAGTAGCCATAGTGGGCTACCACCATGAACCGGTACAGGGCTGGCCTACCGACTATGGTATTGAAGGGTAGTCTGATCTACGCAACGTTGAAGACGACGCTTTCCGTACGATAGTTCTCAGGCGTCCCGAATGTCACCGGGAGGGAGATGCTACCACATGGGAAGATTGGGTCCCGGCCTACCCCCGAGAATTGTCTCGAGGGGGTAAGCTGGGACATAGGGATTTGCAACTTCTTGAAGGCTGCGAGGCTGATAACACTGAGAGACGCCCCGCCATCGATCAGCACGTGGTAGAGCTTCAAGTTGGAGATGGTCGGAGCAACGAGGAGTGACAGCTGCCCGGCACCTGCCAGGTTCTTGGGGTAGTCGGAGGCATCGAAGCTGATCGGCGTCTCCATCCACTTGCGATGCGGCGCCGGCCCAGGGGCTGGGGCGGCTGCGGCCACTGCTCGATGGAGGGTCTTGATGGCTCACCTAGACGAGACGTCAGAAGAACCCCCACACATCACGTAGAGTTTTTCGGTCATTTAGCTGCCGGCTTGGCCAGACCTGCCCGCTCTAGAGCGGGTGGTTGCCTCGTCGTCTCCCGTCTTGACATGTGGCCCTGAAGCTATGTGAACCCTATACATGATCTAGGGCTTCGTCCTCTGAGTAGAGTAGTCAGCGGGGGAGTTAAGTCCCGCCGCCTGGCGCGCTGATCGCCCCTATCTGTGTGTCAGGCAATGATGAAGACGCCGTCTTGTCGCTTCGTCTTCTCGCCCTGCTTGGGTGGCTTCGTGCCGTTGGGCGGCACTGTACTGCTGTCGCGCCTCGCCGTCTTGTCTTGTCACTGTAATGGTGAACGGGCAAATGGCGGAGGCGTGTGTGGTGCGCCATGCTTCTAGGGAAGGCGCGAGCCTTGAATGTGAAGCCTGACAGCGCACTTCCTCCTTGACTTCATCGACCCACGGCCCAGGATGGATCGCGGGGTACGTGTCATCTTCGGAGCCCTTATCGATGGGTTTGGAGTTAGGGGACACGTGGCAGCTCCGGACCTCTCCTGGGCGAAGTGGTACGGGTTGGAGCTCAGGGCACGTGTTAGATCCGGAGCCGTCCTCAGCAGGGAGGTGGCTCTGAGCCAAGAGACACGTGGCAGCTCCGGACCTCACCTCAGCGGGGAGGCTCGGACAGGAGCCCAGGGCACGTGTCAGCTCCAGAGTCGTCCTCAGCAAGGCTGACCTTAGGGCCGAGGGCACGTGGCTATGCCTGGGCTTGCCTCAGCAGGGAGGCAAGGCCCATGCCGTAATTTACCCTCTACGCGGGGGTACCCGGTCTGCAGGGTACCGACAACGGTCTATATAGAAAACCGCCCATGATAATACAATATGTGAGGCGTTTTTTTATTAGGACTGCATGTGAAAATACAATTGTTTTCGCAAGCGTTCGATATTTGGAACCGCCCGCGATACTGTAGTCATCACATGCGGCTCCCTAGCTATACTGAATGCCTATGAAAATAAGTGTATATATAGCATTAACGGGTTCTGTCCGAGTGCGGCTAAGCTAGCTACAGTCGTGGCGGATGATATTTTTGCAAAATTTGGGGGAACGGTTTTGTTTCCAAATCTTTTTAGAGGTATGTTTCCTTATTTTTATATTATTCTTTTTCTTCATTTTCCCCTTCTTTTTGATGGGATTTAAAGCCTCAAATTTGTAATTTAGGTTTGCATGAAATTTGGAGTATTTTGTAGATCTAGACAATGATAAGAGTTAAATTAGAGATTATATCAAAAAATTTGTCTCTCCATAAGGTAAGCCTATGATCTTGCTTCGTTTTTTCTCCATTGGGTGCAAGGCATACCTTTATCCAACATTTTCTAGTGTGAGACCTATGTGTGCTGAATACATTGGCTTTGACGATAAAAGTTTTGAATACTACCAAAACACCTTTTTAACAAGGTCCGACTATAGGTCCGAGCTCTTGCAAGGTCCGACGATAGGTCCGACTTGTTTTGGGTAGCTTCGGCAAGGTCCGACATAAGGTCCGACTTGCTTTGTCTAGGTCTGACTTATTTTGGCTAGGTCCGACTTGTTTTTGCTAGCTCCGGTGCTCGGTCCAACTAGCTTTGTTAAGTTCCGTGCTAGGTCCGACTAAGCTTTAGTAAGCTCCGGCGTTGGGTCCGACTAGTTTTGATAAGCTCCGGTTCAAGGTTCGGTTAGCTTTGGTAAGGTTCGGAGCTTGATTGCAATGGTTCTGCTTTTAACTTGCAATGTTTTGAAATTGCTTTACTCTTATGGAAAGTTTGCTTAGTATTATTTTACTAAGTTTTTGGTGTGTTTTGGTGGTTCTGGCTGATATCATTTTGATATGCTTTACAACATGCTTATGTGAGGTGCTCACGTAAGATGTTGTAGTTTTGGAACTAACGAGAGTCAAGTCGAGGACTTGTACTCGGAAGTATTGTTTGTTTATTCATGTGCAGGTGTTGCTTGAGTTCAAGACATGGCTAGTGACGGGATCCATTGAACTAGTCTTAGGGAGAAGATGAGGTTCAACAACCAAGTTCGGAAGGAATTATGGTTGAGTTGATCGGGAGGTCGCGCAGCATGTTTGGATCAAGAACAATGCATATGAAGGTATCGTGGACGTTGTTGAAAGGTGTTTGAACATGTGCAAGGAGTGCATAGACGTGGCAACATGGTTCCAAGGCGTGGTGAAGGGATATGGAAGTGGAGGTATGGTTAAAAAGGTTCAACCGACTGGATTTTGAGCTCAGGCTGCGGCTGAGGCGGTTATGGTTTGTTTATGGAAAGTTTCGAGTTGGTTATAACAGGATTTCATGTTAGGCATGAAGTAGAGTTGTTTTAGGAATGTTTGGGACGTTCCTAAGGTGTTTGGAAGTCTTAAGATTGCTTCTATCTACGTATAGAAGTCTTGAGCAGTATTGGAAAGTTACAGTTTGAATCCAAGTAGGAGTAGGAGTCCTAGTTTGAATTGGATTGTCCATAGAGCTGGTTATATAAGCAAGGGAGGCCAAGGCTCATGGAGAGCACGACTTTGGGGCTGTTCCTCTTGTGTTTTGATAAATAAAATTCGTATTCTAAAGGAACTTTTGTGCCTTGTTCGTCCGACTTGTTTCAGACAAGTTTTTCTCGTCGAGTTTCTGTTCAGCACTACCTTGCTTCGGTGGTTTTATCATAACTCGAGTTTTACAGATCCAATTGATGTGATTCTTTTTGGGTTGTTTTTACAACTTGATTATATATCATCTCTGAAAATTTCACGGTCATTGAATTTGTGGTTTCTGATATACACGAGTTTCTTTGCAGTATTCCGGAACTGTTTTTTTTTTCTCGCGTAGGACAGATTGACCTTTGTTCGATCTTTCGATCGTAACTTGTGTTTCTCTCAACGGTTTTTCATGATTCTTGTTGTGACGTCTTCGTGACTTGATTATCTACAATCTATACTAGTTTTATCACAGTTGAACACGTTTAGATTAGTCGCACACACGGTTTCTTTAACAGATCAGTTTTCTGCTGAGGGGTGTTTTGTTGCTTCCGCTGAAAAGTTTTTATCTACCATTCACCCCCTCTGGTAGCTTTACATGTGTACTTCGATCCTACAGTTGGTATCAGAGCCAGGTTGCTCTAATATTTGTGATTTGCACGTATTTTGACTAATCATCATGGAGAAATACTCCACCAAACCTTGTGTGTTTAGTGGTATTGATTTTCAGGTTTGAAAGACACACATGGAAGCTTTCATCCAAGCGCAAGACTTTGTAATATGGGAAAAGGTGTACAAGCCTTACGATGTGCCTTCAAACGATCAAGTCACGACTACAAACATGAGAGATGTCGACAATAACAACAAGGCTCGGAACTTGATCATACAAGGACTAACTCAGAGCGACTTCGACCGTGTTGCACACCTCCGATCGGCGTGCGATGTGTGGAGAGCACTTTGTGACTACCACGAAGGATCCAACACGATCAAGGAGGTAAGACAGGATATGTTCAAAAAAGAATACATGCGCTTTGAGATGCAACCCGGTGAGTCCATTGATGACCTCTTTGCTCGCTTTAATAACATTCTCAACAACTTGCGTAGCGTCAATGTTAATTTTTCAGATGCTGAAAATGCTAGGCAATTACTAAGTGCATTAGACATGTCAATTTGGAAGATGAAATTAACATCAATACGTGAATCCACTGTCATGAGTACTCTTACATTAGATGTGCTTTATTCTAAGTTAAAAACTCATGAACTTGACATTATATCATGTAAGAACCCAAATAAGACTATTGCATTTATCTCACAACGTGATATGCCTAGCTTCGGCCAATAATCTTGCAATACACTTGCTTTGCTGTCTTCGCTAACCCTGGAACAGATTGAGGAGTTTCCAGAGGAGGAGCTAGTACTTCTTTCTACTAGGTTCTCAAAAGCATTGCAAAATGTGAGAACTAGAAGGAGAGGAAGCTCCGGACCTCAACGATGCTTTGAATGTGGTAAGACAGGACACTTTCGTACAGATTGCCCTAACCTTTCAGGTCCTTCTAACATGTCACGCCCAAAATTTTGAAACCAAATAAAAATCCGTACAAATTATAAAATTTGGGAGATCGAGTACGAACCTTCTCAAATAGAACTTTCAAAACGGCATCAACACATACACGCAAGGAATCCAATAGTAATACAAGTAATAAACGGAGGTGAAGGAACATGTGCTTATGTATATATAATTATGGATGTAGGTATAAGACACATATATGTATGTGTAACTGAGTGTGTATAGCCAACTAATAAATTAATTAAATGGGTTTAAACTGTGCCGAGTGACATTTGTGCGCATATATCAAATAGATGTGACAACCTTTAATTTAAATCCGTATGCAAATCGTGTATGAGAAATGATGACTCAAATTACTAGTAGACTATCCAATGCAATCCAAATCCAAATGCAAACTTGAATTCAAAAGCAAATTCTGTAAAAGAACAAAACTCCTCTCTGGGCCGAGCCTAACCCCCTTCTCCCCTTCATTTTTTTGGCGCAACCCATTTATTTTCCTTTCTCCCCAGCCAGCCCAGCTCCTTTTTTTCCTTCCCTTCTTCCCTGGTGCGGCCCAGCCCCGTTCTTTTCTTTCTTTTCCCAGCGTGCGGCCCAACCCCTTCCCTCCCTCCTCCTCCTGGCCACAGCCCACCCTTCCCCTCCGGACCAGCCCAGCGAGGCCCAAATTCCCCCTGCCCCCATCATCTTCAACCTCCAGTCACATCCCCGATTACCCGCGTGAGACCCGCCGCCTGCGCCCCAGAAACCCGCCAGCACCGCCTCTCGCCCACGCCACGCCTTCAATTCCCAGTTTGCCGTGCCCGCAGAGAGCCTCACCACCTCTCCTTTCCTTGAATCTCTGGCCGCCTGTGTCGAATCGACGGGCCTCGGATCTCGCCACCGACCCCACCATGGAACCGACCTTGCCCGGCTATTTAATGGCCTCTCCACTCACCCGCAAGCACGGCGCCGGTCCTATGAAGCTCCCAAGGCCACGAGCAAGAAGAATCGAGCTTCCTCCGAGGCCAATTTCGGGTTTCCCCCTTTTTCTTCCCCAAGTCCGGCGACTCCAAATCCACCGCCGGTAAGCACTCCCCCCACCTCCTCTCCCTTCCTACAGCACCACTGGGACACGCACAACGTTTTTCCCATACCAGTAGTGTTAGGGCTTGCTGAGTACCTTCCGTACTCACTCTTGCCTTCTTCACCATCCTCAGATGCAGAGGAAGAAAGCGAAGAAGAAGATGAAACGCGATTCAATGACGAATAGGTCTAGTCCTGCGCCCAAGGCTGCCTGAGGGCTGGGTGTCGCCATTCCGCTGTAGTTCAACATTGTATTTCTGTTTTTAGTGGCCCTGCGAGGCCTATGGACTGTAATTTAAAATTTTCTTGTAAGACCATAACGGTTCTCATGAGAATAAGTTAATGTATGGAACTCGATACTTCCTGTTGTGCGTACCAACTACTGATCCAGGGATTGGTACGGGATGCACAAGTGGACCCAAGGAAAGGTGGGTCCCAACAAAGTGGTATCAGAGCCGTACTTGGCCGTAGGATGAAACCTTAGTGTCGAAGTGTTCAGTCGACACTTCCCCCGGGCCTGCACTAGGCAGCCCGCGGAGGTTCTTTTTTCGGTGGGGCTAGTCTCTAGCGGAGAGCTTGCGCAGATGGACGAGTTAGTAAGAGCTTGACACGGCGAGTTTTACGTGGTTCAGGCCGCCGAAGCGTAAAACCCTACGTCCACGGCGAGCTATGGAGCTCGCTGTATTGCTTGCTGCTCAGGACCGGAGGCCTGAGCTCGGGGGTGAGTTACAGCTTGAGAGTGTATGGCTAGCGTATGAGTTGCAAAGTGCGAACCCTTGCTATCGTCGCCTACCCGAGCCTTTTATAGTCCAAGACTCGGGCGGCTTACAAGGGGAGCCGGGACCCGACAGGTGGTCCCAGGAAGATTGTCTATTATCTACCGTATCTGCAGTTATGCCGGTAGTTGTCTCTAGTCGAAGGCTTCTGAGTCTTCATCTTGACGCCCTGCCCATGCCGCATGCTAGTCGTAGTGGTTGATGACGGCGCAGGTGGCATGGGATGTCTTATCGCGGTGTTTATTGGCTGGCAGGTTCTGACACCGTGCGCCAGTCTGTGATGCGACTGGGCGCAACGGCACCTGACAGAGGCGTGCTCCGCGTCTCCGCGTCTTGGGAAGACGCGGGCCTTGAATACCTTGTACGGGCAAGGTATGGGGCGTCTTTATGCCCACTGCCTATATCTCGGGGGCAGGCAGCGCCGTTCTGCTGCCACGTGGCGGGCCCGGAGCCCTTCTCGGAGGAGAGGAGGGCCCGGTCCGCGGGGCACGTGGAGCCTCCGGACCTCTCCCCGCGGAGGGGGAGGCTTGGCTTCTGTCGGCCACGTGGCGGGCCCGGAGCTCTCCTCTGAGGAGAGGGAGGTCCGGCCCCGCTGGACGCGTGGCGCCTTCGGACGTCTCTCCCGCGGAGGGGGAGGTCCGGCTTCTGTATGCCACGTGGCGGGCCCGGAGCTCTCCTCTGAGGAGAGGGAGGTCCGGCCCCGCCGGACGCGTGGCGCCTTCGGAGCTCTCCCTGCGGAGAAGGGCGAGATCCTTAGGCATTTTCCCCTGTGCGCGGGGGTACCCCATATCGAGGGTACTGACAGTGGCCCCCGGGCCCATCTCGGGGGAGATAGCGAGCCCGAGGTGGGACCTTCGTCTCTTCTGATCCGCGCACTTTCTTGTCTTGAGTACTCCCTGTGCTGGCAGTGTCTTGACGGCTTCGGTGTCCAGCCTCTTAGGAGAGGGTGAAGCCTGGCATCGGAGCTCAGCCCGGCCGTGGGGGCGGAGGTCCGGAAGTCATCGGAGCTCAGGACAGCGAAGGGCGTGAGGTCCGGAATCAGCGCTCGCCTCTGAAAGGAGGGCGAGGGCTGGCCTCGGAGCTCGGCCTGGCTGTGGAGGCAGAGTCCGGAAGTCATCGGAGCTCAGGCCAGCGAAGGGCGTGAGGTCCGGCATCAGCGCTCGCCTCTGAAAGGAGGGCAAGGGCTGGCCTCGGAGCTCGGCCCAGCTGTGGGGGCGGAGGTCCGGAACTGCTCAGTGGTCCCCCCTTTCCTATCCCTTAGTCTCATTTGGCTTACTGTCCCAGGCCGGAATACGGGGCTTGGGTAATCCAGTGCACTTGGTCCCGGAGGTCTGGCCCCAGCCCCAGTCAGGGTGTAACCGCCCGGCCCCCTGGTACTCAGACCGTAGCGCCGGGAGGCAGAGTGCGCATGCTTTGGGTGCAAGACCGGGCAAAGCAAGGCTCCTGACCCCCCGTTCTAGCGTAGGTCTTTTCTCGGAGGAGACCAACTGGCGGTGAAGTACCCTTATAGGGGGAGATCCAAAAGGCCACCGGGCCTCTGGCAGGTACCCCAAGCACTACCGCCTTCGGTAGGACGGCAAATATCGACTATGCATGAGAGCCGGAAAGAGGAGCCGAGTGTACAATGGTGGCACACTGTCTAGAGCGTGGGGAGGTGTTCATATAAATTAATGCGTAATTTAAATAAACACCTAAGTAAGCATGGTGAACTTACTGGGTAGCGTCGGAGCGCCTGTCTTCACGCAGAGCGGGTCATGCGTGGCTTCGTCGTACGACGGACACGGGGGGACCCCCATGGCTATATCAGGGGGAAGCATGGCTTCAGCCCCGCATACCATGTGGAAGGGTAGTTCCCGTGACCCGGCCCTGAGAAGTCCGGCTGGCCCTCGACATGGAGGAGCCGGTATCCCCCGACGGCTCTGGGTGCGCGTCTGCACCGGTTGTGTGGGTCTGCTTGGCGTGGACCTGGCACGCATTGCATCCCTAACCGGTTTGACGACGTCCAGGTGGCTCTCGGTCAGTAGGAGCCATGCCGGGTGGCTTAACCGACCAACGTGCGGGACGATGAGCGTTCCCAGCACTCGAATTAACATTTAGAGTGCAAGAGAGTCAAACCGAGAGCTCAAACGTCGATCACCACGTCTCACCTCTCACAAATCCACAAACCCCTTAAGATCCAATCTTAGGGGTCAAGAAGGTGAGGAAGAGGTTTAGAAGAGTTCTAGGAATGAGTTTTCAGCGCTAGGGTCGTTGTCCCTCCAATTCTCAGCCGGGGGGTCTCCTTTTATTGAAATCCCGACATCTAGCCGTTACCTACTAAAGTCTGGACTAGTCCGGTCAGAACCCCGGACTAGTCCGTTCTTGAGGGACCACTCACGTCACAAGACTACCAACTAAAGTCTCGTGACCGCTGGGTTCAAACGGTCATAAAATCCCGGACTAGTCCGGTGAAGAGCGGACTAGTCCAATCTCAGTCAGGAACCTTTGTTCCGTATGAGAATGGACTAGTCTGGTAGGGGCGGACTAGTCCGGCCCCAAAGGCGGACTAGTCCGATCTTACCAGACTTAGTCTCGAAAACTCTCTAATCTAGGACTACGGACTAGTCTTGCCAACTCCGGACTAGTCCGAGTTCACACAGGAACCTTTGTTTCGTCCTAAACCGGACTAGTCTGAAGGGACCGGACTAGTCCGGCCTATGGAGCGGACTAGTCCGAGGTCACTCAGAGACTCCTTCTCTGGACCTAAACGACTTAGTCTGCTTAGCGTACTAGTCCGGCCACATGGGCGGACTAGTCCAGCCTTCTGAGAGTTAGTCTCATAAAGGATCAGACTCACTCAACAACGGACTAGTCCGGCCTAGAACGAACAAGTCCGGACTCAATCAGAGACTTCTTGTCTGGTCTAAAACGGAGTAGTCCGGGTTGGAACGGATTAGTCCGGCCTCTTGTCCGGACAAGTCCGGTCTTCCTTTTTCAGCCATACCTATGACCACTTCCTCTCACGATTCTAACTTTAGTTTGAGCTCTCTAATGACTCTCAAGCACTCTAAAAGATGAGAACTTGTACACAACTAGAAAATGTAAAACTCAATAGAAAAAATCTATTTTCTACTCATGCGAGTCTTCTTCTTTTCCTTTTTGCTTCTTGAGAGACTCCACATCCATTCCTTTTGATAAGCACCTGTGCTCATACTCAGTAAAACTCATTAGTATCTTAATTGTCATCATCAATCATCCAAAACCCACGGGGATTACCTAGATGCACTTTCAGCTACCCCGGTCCTTTTATAGCTCAAGGCCCGGGCAGATACAATGTGGCCTGGGGCCTAACAGGTGGCTCCGCTGCTGTCCGTACCCTATACACGATCTAGGATATTTACAGCTACAAGTAGTGTCGCTGTCGATGTAGTTAAGGCACGCCGCTTGACACGCCCAGTGCCTCTAACCGAGTGCGGTTGATGATGGCGGGTGAAGGCCCCGTCTTGTCGCCGCGTCCTACTTGGTCAGCTGTGTAGCACTGTGTCATTGTCACGTCGCACAGCACTGTGCCATTGTCACGCTGTGCCGCCCTGTCCTATCACAGCAATGAGGCATGCGCCGCGCGCCATGCTTCTAGGGAAGGCGCGAGTCTTGAATGCGCGACTGGACAACACATGTCTTCCTTGATTTATGAGGCCCACGGCCCACGACAGGTCGTGGGACACATGGAGGCTCTGGAGCCCTCCTCACCGGGGAGGTCACGCCCAGAGCCTGGGACACGTGGCAGCGCCAGACTTTGCCTCAACGGGGAGGCTAGGTCCAGGGCCAAGTACACCTGGCGGCTCTGGAGCCCTCCTCGGCAGGGAGGTCCGACCTGGAGCCCATGGACATGTGGAAGCGGCGGACCTTGCCTTAGTAGTGAGGCCAGGTCCGGGGCCAAGGACACGTGGTGGCTCCGGAGCCCTCCTCAGCAGTGAGGTCTGACCCGGAACCTGCGAACACGTGGCAGCGCTGGACCTTGCCTCAACGGGGAGGCCAGGTCCGAGGCCACCGACACGTGCGGACGCTAGAGCCCGCCCCAGCAGAGAGGTGGGGTCTGTGGCCTCTTCAAGCCTCCACGTGGGGGTACCCGGTCTACAGGGTACTGAAAGTGGCCCTCGGGCCCACCTCGGGGGAGGCGGTGATCCTGCAGGTGGGGCCTCCTTCATTCCTTACCGCGTGGCTACTTTGAACTATACGCCCTTGGTGTAGTGAGCGAGTGGCTCTACCTGGCAGGCGAAGCGGCAGCACATCCTTGGCGTAGTGGGCGTACTCGATAGTCGAAAGGGCAGCACGTCCCTGGTGTAGTGGACGCATGGCCGTGCTTGACTGGAGGGTCGTGGCGACGTGCTCGAGGAGCAGTTTCTGTATATTGATTGTGATGGTTCTCGAGACGTCCGCTGCAGTTCTGCCGTGCTGCTTTTCTCGGAATTGCCTGAGCTTCCTCCTGGTGACGCTCCTGGCCTGCCTGGTTGTACATCGGGGAGAACGATCTCACCCGACTGGAGCGCGGCCCTGGGTCGTCCATGGACAGGGAGATGCTAAACCTCATGCTGATGAAGCTGGCCCCGGACCCGACCTCCGACAACTTCATCAACCCACCAGTGAGCTGCTTGCCGGTCTGTCTCAACCAGACGACGAGGTTGAGGTTGCTGAAGGAGCTGCCGACGGTGGACAACATCGATGTTGCCATGCGGCAGGTCGGAGACGCTTGCCGCAACATGCAAATCTCTGGAGAAAATGGTGCCAGCGACTAGACGACTCTTGTGCCCAACTCATGTGTCGGCTGGCAGACCCGCACCCGCGGCTTGCCCTTGCTCACCGCCCAAGGACACCACAGAGTCGAGCAAGCAGCCGAAGAGGAGGCTGGTTTGACCCGATGGGAGCTTCGTCTCGAAGCCCAGAGCAGAGGGGCCTCAAGCTTCCCGTGTTCCCGTGCCGTTCTCGGTGGCAGAGTGCTGCAGTCGAGGCAGCTCCAGCAGGTGCGAGGAGGAGACCCGATGTTGCCGCGGCTCCGAAGAGGGTTCCTGATACACCACCTGCAGCGAAGAAGACTTACGACATACCTCTGGCTCCAAAGCCGTCGGTGAGGAAGGCTCCCGACACGCCGGATGCTGGAACAAAGGCTCCTGAGGCCCCACCTGCTCCAAAGCCGACAGGGGCAGCCCCGACACCAGATGCGCCTCTGGCCCCGAGGCCGACAGTGAGGAAGGCCCTGACGCACCTCCGGCTCCAATGCCAGCGGAAGTGAGTAATCCTGCCCCCGCGCAAGAAGCTTCGCGCGTCTTGGAACTGCGAGGCACCCAGGTAGGACGCAGACCTTAGGATAGGTTGCTGCGCAGAGCTCTTTCCTCGTGTGATTGACTTCGGCTCTTTTCTTGTTGGACTTCTCCGCAGAGTGCGACTCCTCCTTCACAGTAGCCCAAGGGCCAGAGCCCCTTTGCCACTGGGTCTTCTGGAGGCTCAGCGCTGGTGCCAGCGCTGGAGTCAATGCCTGGACTGGCCCGGGATGCCGACTCTCGGGCCCCCGAGACCAGCCGTCCGATGGACGCAGACTTCCCTAGCGGCAGCGCGACCGCTCCACAACAAACTACGAGCTCACCTCCTTCTTCCCCTCAGGCTGGTGTGATGGTTGCTCTGCCGAAGGACGAAGAGCTCGTGAAAGCTGTGGAGGTCCCACTTCTGTAGATGCCAGAGGCAGTTCCACTCCCCATGGCCATGAAGGTGGCGTACTCCCGCCTGGAGCAGGTGCATGAGGCACTTGGCCGGGAGTGGGCCGAGCTGAGGGCCGAGCGGGAGCACCTCCGAGACTGGGGCGAGCTGCTGAAGGAGCGGACCCAGTCTACCAAGGAGAAGGCATGGGCGAGGGAGGAGAGGCTAGAGGTGATGTAGGAGACCCTCGACTTGGAGCGCGCCGCGGTCGCAAGGCTCAACAGGATGGCGCATGATCTCCTGGGTGAAGCCAAGAAGCTCCACGCTGCAGCTGATGCTTGCACTGAAGATCTGTCGGAGGCATGGGAGATCCTCGTCCGCCAGGAGTAGGAGGTGCAGGTGAAGTAGAGGGACCTCTCTATCCACCAGGCAGCTCATGAGGGCGAGCAGGAGCACCTGAGGAAGCAGCTCCAGGATGTCCGTGAGCGCGAGCTCGCCGCCACGTCCAAGGAGGCCTCACTGGATCGCCGAGCTAAGGAGCGGGCTGCCAAGGAGGAAGAGATGGCCGCCAGGGAGCAGGAGTTTACGAGCAAGGACCTGGCCTAGGAGCTGGCCGCCACTGCCAAGACAGTGGAGGAGCTCTAGGCTTCCCGTGCCGTCGAGGCAGAGAAAGTCTGGGACTTCCTCGGTCGCGCGGAGATGGTGCTGGAGCCCTTCGGCTTCAGTCCTTTGCGCTCCGGCAGACCGATGCAGGAGGTGAGCTAGGTGCTCCCTGCTCCAGACTCGGCCGGAGTGAGGGCATCATCGGGAGGGGCTAGAAGCTGAAGGCAAGGCCCTGGCTTAGCAGGTGGTGGAGTATGTGCTCACATGCTTCCGGAGCTGAGACCCCAGCGTCTCCCTCGAGTCAGTGGTGCAGGGCCCCATTGCAAAGACGATGGAGGCAGCCAAGTCTACTATGGAGGAAGGCGCCAAGCTCGTTGCTGCTAGGTTCCAGTGTCAATAGTCTTCTAGGACTCCTTCTTGCCTTGTATGCTCACCAGCTTTTATCTTGAATAAAAACTTGTTGAAGTCTTTATGTCTTGTGCTGTTGATGTATGTCTTCGGGTCCTTGGCAGCGCAAGGTTCTGAAACAACTTAGCCGAAGTAGATAGCTCTTTTGCCGATGTTGTGAGCTTGTCTCTCCGGGTCCTTAGCACCGTAAGGACCTGAAGAAGCTCCGGCGATGTTGTTAGCTCGTCTCCTCAGGTCCTTAGCAGCGTAAGGACCTGAAGGAGCTCCAGCGACGTTGTTAGCTCATTGTAGTCGGAGCTCCGAGTCCTTGCTTGTCGCCCTGGCAATCCCGACGTCTTTCCCGCGTAGTTCAACATGATGGCCCCCTGGTAGGTGTGGCCCTTAGGTTGGGGCACACCTACCAAGCAGAAGGCTGAGGCAGGACGTCGGCAACGGACCCCCTAGGAGGTATGGGACGCCGGGACCTGTTCGGACCTGTACAGACATGCATAGGAAAGGAGTAATTCGTGCTCACTGGTCACAATTCGCCGCTCCTAGTTTTGTTGTGGCTTACGGTCCTTAGCCGAGCTGTGGGGCTTGGGTAATTCAATGTGAGAGCATCCGAGTTATGGTTACGACTTTTCTCAGGGGTATAAGCTGTCTGGCTCCCCGGTACTTAGCTGCAGCGCTGGAGAGGCAGAGTGTGCACGCTTAGGGTACGGAACTAGGCTAAGCAACCTACACACCCTAGACCTTCTGCTGGCATTAGCCTTTTAGGGGAGGGACCATTCGGCGCCATAAGGCCCCCGAGGAAGGAAATACTCGAAGGACCTCGGGTACACCACAGGTACCTCAAGCAGACCCGCCTGCAGAAGGATAGCATAACTCCTACTATCGGTAAGCACAAGAAAAAGTGACTGGATATACGACTGGTGCGGTATGGAAAGTAAGCACGAAAATGAAAGAGGCGATACTCAGAGTCCGGTTACTCCCTTGTCCATAAGTCCGTGCCATCCAGCCCCCATGTACTCAGTTGTAGTGCTGGGGAGGCAGAGCGCACAGGCTTAGGGTACGGAACCAAGCTAAGCAGGATGCACGCCCTGGACCTCCCACGGGCGTTATCCTTTCAGCGAGGGGACCTTCCAGTGCCACGGGACTCAGAACAAGTAGGTAGGACGACCCCTAGACATGCTATGGGACAGTTGATATGCAAGAGTAACGCATAAACTGTAATGTAAAGAGAGGGAGGTAGGAACATGCAGGGTAAAATAAAATTTTCTCAGATCAGTTTATTCATAGGAGGAAACAGGCTTTGCAAGAAGGCAGCGACCTTCTCCGGACGACAAGAATAGCAAGACTCTTCCGGAGCTTAGCTGTTATGAGCGCTGCTCCTAGACTCTATGACACCCTAACAGAGAAAAAAGAGCCCTACCGCTGCGCTAGAACTTACGGAGGTGCTCTATGTTCTATGGATTGAGTAGAGGTACCCCATCCTCCGTGCCCAGACGGACACACGTAGGGTGGCTGAAAGTTGCCTAGAGGGGGGGTGAATTGCCAAAACACCTGAAATTTGACTTAATAAAAGCTAATCAGCAAGCAGAGTGTGGACTAGTCCGGCCAAGGGGCGGACTAGTCCGGTCATAAGAAGGTAGAACACCAAAGGTGAGATTTTTAGAAGTTTTTCAATTATCTACTTAATGAACTATGAAGTATAACAACCTAGCAATCTAGTGGTGAAGTTGCACAAAGAGTAAATTACTAGATCTAGGTGGATCGCAAGATTGGGATGAAGAACATGAGGAAATCTAAAGTGATCTAACAAAGAACGAAGGACAAATCGAGAGCACAAGTCAAAAGATTTATCCCATGGTTCAGCTTCACGGAGAAGCCTACATCCACGTTGACGAGTCTACAAAGGACCGGGTTGCTCTCAACCCTATCCTCACCAAGCTACCACAAAGGCCGACTTGTTCTTCAACTAAATCGTGGGGAAATCACAAAGATCTGTGGGGCAACTCACAATCTGGGGCTCCCACAAAGTTACAGCTCAAAGAGGTCATGAATCAACACCCAAATCAACGCAAAACAACGAGTCAAATAGAGAGAATCAACCAAGAGCTCAGGTCAAGACACACCCTTCTCTCTTATCTCCCCAAATACCACAAACCTTCAAGATTCACTCTTAGGGCTCAAAGAAATGAAGATAAAGGGCTAGGAGGGTTGTTGGAAGGCTGTGGCGGCACTAGGGTTCGAGAGGTTGCCTTATAGGCCCGGGGGATCCCCTTTTATAGGGGTCCCAACAATTAGGCGTTGCCACAAGAAAAAGTGTGGACTAGTACAGCCTTCGACCTCGGACTAGTCTGGCCTATAGGGACTAGTGATGTCACCCTTGACCAACCACAAAGTCCCCCACCACCTTTTGAATTCAAATGGTCACAACACCACGGACTAGTCTGATCTCAGACAGAACCTTTTGTTCTGGTTGTGAACGGACAAGTCTGATCCATCGGACTAGTCCGGCCTCAAAGGGCGGACAAGTCTGACCATCGAGGACTTAGTCCCAGCAGCCACCTTCAAGTCCCAAATGGAGTAGTCTGACCAACAACGGACTAGTCCGAACTCACATAAACTTTTGTTCCGGTCAGAAACAGACTAGTCCGATTGGGCGGACTAGTCCGGCCCCCAGAGCGGACTAGTCCGGTCCTTTAGGACTTAGTCCTAGAAGGACTCAAACACACTCACCACGGACTTGTCCGTCCCCAAACGGACAAGTCCGAACTCACACGGAACCTTTTGTTCCGCCTAACATCAGATCAGTCCGATGTGGCCTCATAGATGATTCTCACACAAAACCTTTTGTTCCGGACTTGTTCTTAGGGTTGCCTCAACTCTTCTCTCCAACTAACGTAACCTGGACTAAGAGGTCTTAGATGATTCTCAACACTTTGACACAATGAACACACTTGTAACACCCCAAAACCTGCTAAAGAGGGGAATTTAAAATTTTTTGGACGTATTGCATGTGGTGCAGAAATTCAAATTCAAACTGGAATTCAAATTCAAATCAAAACAGAAAAGAAAAGGAAAAAGAAAAAGCAAAAACCCAACCGGCCAGTGGGCCGAAACCTGCCAGCCGGCCCAATCCCCCGCGCCAGCCCGAACCCGCGCCCCCTCTCTCCCTCTCACTGACACGCGGGGCCCGCGTGTCATCTCCTTCCCCGCGTGCCGCCAACGGCCCCGGACTCTTCCTTCACGCCGATCACACCCAACACTCCCGGATTCCTCGCGCTCGACCCAACCCCGAATCCCTCGCTCCGGCCTGCTCGATCGCAACAAACCCCCGCGCCCCTGGCCCTGATAAAAACAGATGAACCCGCCGCCCTCCCTTCGCACGAGCAGTTTCTCTCCCGGTGAGCGCCGCCGCCGTTGAGCTTGGAATTCCCCAAGAGCGTCGCCGTCTCCCTCTGTCAAACTGATCTCGTGACCCCGCAGCACCGCACACAAGCTGTAGACGCCGACCCCAGAGGGAAACACCGCCGGAAACGACCATCCCGACTGTCGCAGATGAGTACCGCCGCTGCTCGCCGGTGAAATTTCCGAATTACACGGTTCCGATCCATCCTAATCATCGGTGTGCCATCTCTAGACCCCAGTGAAGCGTCACGACCCGAGAACTCGAAGGGATCACCGCCCCAACTGCCACTTCGACGAGCACAGCAAGCCGCCGCCGCCTGTCCTCGTTGCCGACCAGGTTCCGAGTCCTGCAGGCCTAAGAAATTAGCCTAGGTGAGCTCCCCTACCTCCCCTCTGCCGTTTGCTACCAAAAAGGGGGGATGTTGGCATCTGTAGATAAAGATCCGCGACCTTGCCGGCGAGATCGCGCCTCTACTGCCGTGCGCCGCCGCGCGCGTGAGCGAACTCCGGCCAGGAGCGACGTGGCCTCTTGTGCGCCGTCAATTTTAAATCGCACGGTAGAAATAAAACCCACGCGTACCGGTTCGGCGATCTAATCTGAGCCATCTGTTTAAATCGGACGGTCCACGTCAGCCCCGCATTATAAAGGCCGGGATTCTTACGTGCTACCCCCTGGGGATCTCGGAAAAAACGAGCTAGCCCCGGAAACTTCTGATCTAACCCCTGGAACTTCTGGAATTCATGTAAATTCATTTAAAAATCAGTTTTAGCCCCTGGACATAATAAAAATTAGGAAAACCCCTCTGTTATGTGTAATTAGACCCCTGAAAATTTATGAAATAGTAAATTAGACCCTGCAGTAGGGTGGATTTACCTTTTTGACCCTATATGATATTAAATTCAGAAATTTGAATATGTGGCTAGGATTTAAATTTAAAAGGTAAGGCAAACACATGTGCAAATTCAAGTTTAAACTCTCCTAGCACTTGGAAAACTTTAGAATGAGTTAAAAATAGATTTTAGGCTGAAATGAAATCTGCCTAAGTGTTGTTCATATTTATTAGTTCTAGAAACACATTTTTAGGCTAGGAAATAATTCTGAAAAATGATAAAATAAATTTAAATTAGTTCACATCAGAGGAGAAGTTCAAAAATATATTATTTAATATTTTAGATCAGAATCTATTCTGTTTAGATGATATGTCCTACTATTTAATATTAAAACTCACCTTTAGGCATATAAAATAAATCTGAAAAATATAGGAATATAGGTATGCATAATTAGAAAATGATAAATGAAGTCTCCAAATCCAAAAACTTCAGTTTAGGATTTGGTAGAAGATCTGAAAACCTATTTGGAGTAGGAAATTACCTTTCATGCAAACTTGGTAGCTAAGAAGTGTATTAATTAAATATAAAGAATTTGTTCAAATTGGAAATTCATATATAGTGTGCACACAGAAATCTGAATACAAAAGTTAGAAATCATATACATATGTTTAAAAGTGCATGTTGGCCAAAAATCAACACATATAGAGTAACCACAACACTTAGAAATGTGAATGACTTTCATAGGTATGTATGTGCGGTTTGTATGAAGTGAAAGTGTGAACTATGTCTTATGGATTGTTGTTTTCTTTTGCTATGTGTATTGGCATGAGTAGAACCTGCCCCAGAGCAAGTTCTCCCTTTCAAGACCAAGACTTTCCATTCCCAGAGCAGCAAGAAGAAGGCAAGTGTCCTTGACCACTTTGATCCTATGCTAGGATGTGTAGATAGAATTATTTACATTGTCAATTGAAATATGAAACCCATGCTAGGAAGTTTCCCTAGAATTGCATTATCTTGTTTCCTTGTAGCTTGGGTTGGGATTTGTTTTATTATGTCATTCACTCATATTACTTATGCTTAGCCATGCTTAGAATGGGATAAGTGGGATATAATATCATCAACTTATTTACCTTACTCTTGAATGAGATATTATGAGTTATGTAGAGGTAGAGACCGAGGCAAGTTGGATGAGTTGCTTGGTGTTGGGTGCACGAGACTCGGGTTTGTGTTTACTACTTGCCTGGATCCTAAGGACCGGTTCATGGAGCATGTAACCTGGCTTTACCGTGCCAACCACATGCTGAGATAGGGCGGCTTGGCCAATTAATTAGGTGTATCCCCGGCGTAGTATGGGTGTGTTGGATGGTGCGGGGAATAGGTGTCAGCTGGACTACCATATGAACCGCAAGGCTCAAGAGGGGGCCACTGCAGCGGGGTTGGAGGCTCTTGTATGCTGTTAGGGGTGAAACCTCAGTGGGCCCACGCTCATCGGGAATCCCTTTGTAAATTCTTTGTAGTGATCTCCTGGCTACACACCTGGAAAGTGTGAATGTGGTTCGCGGCCACTGGCATAATGGAGGTTCTTTTAGTCCACCTGACAACGGGGGATGAAATTACTACATGTGGGTACAGTGGTGCAAACTCTGCAGAGTCAAAACTGTCATGACAGCCGTGCTCACGGTCAAGAGCATCTTGGACTTATTCATGATTTGAGGATGATGAATTTTGGAAGTTGAGGATGTTAAGCGGGGAGCTTGACATTGGATATGATGATTATGGTTACTTGATTTTGATGATGGGTTGGGAGATTGGGACCCTTTCACCTGTGTAATAATGTAGGTGCTTAATAAGCTAAGGTGATAGGTATTAATTGCGTAGTGCTTTAACTATGAGTCAACCTCTCCTTGCTCTAGCCGTGCATGACATAACTTTCCCACACTTGCTGAGTACCAATGGTACTCAAACATGCTTTTCTGTTGGTTTATATTGCTGCTCAGGTCAAGAGAATGATGTGGTGTTCAATGACCAAGACTTTGGTCCTGAAGAAGGATTCTAGGTTCACGGAGTCCCCCGGGCAACGCCTGTGACAGAGCCCGCAAGATTTATATTCCGCTGTTGTTTTATTTACATGTTATGAACTAGTTATCGTTCATCGAGACGTATGCTATGTAAGACTTATTTATATTCGACATCTGGCTTGTAATAAATGATGCTTCACTATTTGTCATCACATGTATGAGAGAATGATCAAGTGTAGCTAGACCCCTGGAAATTCTGAAAATAATATTATAGACACTGTAATGGGGTGAGTTTACCTTTTTAGCCCTGTTTAGTATTTAATTTAGGAAATTGAATATGTGGCTAGTGTTTAAAAATTAAAAAGTGGGACAAACAAATTGTCAAAATTTAATTAAAGACTTTCTCAGTATTTAGGAAACTTTGGAGTGAGATAAAAACATATTTTGGGCAACGTCCTCTCGAAGACTCCTTCATGCGCAGGGGCACCGATGGAGGCTTTCGTTGAGAGGTCGTCAGCTGCGGCCGTGCAAGCGCGCGGTACATGGCGCAGGTCCAAGGCGAGGAATTCTTTCTCCAACATCCGCACGTGAAGCAGATAAGCAGCTAGTTGTGGGTCATTGCAGGGGCATTCACCCTTAACTTGCTTAATAACTAGCTGGGAGTCGCCCTGCACCAACAACTGGCGAGCGCCCAGAGACAGGACTGTCTTTTAGGCCAAAGATGAGTGCTTCATACTCTGCCAAGTTGTTGGTTGCCTTGGAATTGAGACGCACCATGTACCCAGACTGCTCCCCCGATGGCATGAGAAGCAGTACGCCGGCACCGGCCCCCTGCTTTCGCGAGGAGCCGTCGAAGAAGAGTGTCCAGTGAGGCCCGGTGAAGACCGGAGCTCGGTACTTTGGTTCACCGTCTTCGCGGCCCCCTGGGTCAGCCTTCGTTGGCGTCCACTCAGCCACGAAGCCAGCTAGTGCTTGGCTCTCGGCTGTCTGACGTGGTCGGGAGCTCAGCTTGAACTCCGCCGTCTTCGGGCTGTCTTCCGGCTTCGGAAGCTGGCAGTGAGTGCCAGCTCCGCCCTCCGGCTGCTCTGGCGCACTTGTCCGCCAGGCTGAAGGGCTCGGAGGCATCGCAGACCTCTCTGGTTGCAAGCCTCCCAAGCATCTTCTTGTCCTGGACACTGTCGAAGTGCCGCCACCACAGAAGCACTTTGAATATGCGGAATGGTGTTGCGTACCTGGGAGAACCGCTGGATGAAGGAGCGCAGCGACTCCCCAGGTTGTTGCTTGATGGCTTGGAGGTCAAGCTCCGTGCCGGGACGGGTGTAGGAGCTGCCGAAGTTGGCGATGAACTGCCGGTAGAGCTCTCCCCAGGAAGTTATGGAACCCTGAGGGAGGTTCATTAGCCAAGACCGGGCTGGGCCGGTCAAGGCGACGGGGAAGTAGCTTGACCATGACGGCCTCATCCCCTCCTGCGGCAAGTACGGCGGTGGAGTAGATCTGGAGGAACCCCGCCGGGTTGACGCTGCCGTCGTACTTCTTAGGCAGGTGCGGCCGAAACTTGCGCGGCCACCTCGTGAAGCGGAGGTGGGGCTCCAGGGCCGTACATCCTGCCCCTGTTGCTGCAGGTGTTGGTGCCGCAAACGCTTGGTTCGCCGCTGGCACAGTGTACCCCGGTATGGGCAAGGCTGCGCCATAGACCGGGGGCGCCGTTTGCAGGACATATGGCTGTGGCATATGCTGCGTAGCATATGTCTGGGGCAGAGTTCGCGTGGCGAAAGTCTGCGCCTCAGGAAGGGTTGAGGCAGTCGTCATGCTGACGCCGGCCTCTTGGCTGCGACGCCTTTCTCGTCGCCGCTCGAGGAACATTCGGACGTCTTGGCCCAGGTGGCATCGTTCCAGCTCAGTCCTCAGGTCCGTCGACAGAAGCCTGGTGGAGCTGGAATCCGCCGTCTGTCCGTCAACCGTTGGCGTGCGCGTCAGCGACACAGCCGGTTAGCCGGAGCGTCGTCCCCGCCGAAGTCAAGGGTTTGCGGCGGCGACGACAAGACGGTCTACCTCGCGAATCCACTGCTGGGTCGCTGCCTGAGGCGCGTCCCCAGCAGGCGGATTGTGCAGTAGCGCTCTTGTTGCGGCTAGCGCACCCCCGCCGGGTACGCCCAGCGCTACTGAAGACCTGACGCTGGTTGGAGCCTGCATTGCCGGGGTCGGCGCTGCCAGAGCCGGTTGCTGGCTCCCAGTGCAGGTACTGGTGCCGCGAACGCTTGGTTGCGCCTGGCACAGTGTACCCCGGTATGGGCAAGGTTGCGCCATAGGCCGGGGACGCCGCTTGCAGAGCACATGGTTGTGGCTTATGCTGTGCAGCGTACGCCTGGGGCAGAGCTCGCGTAGCGAAGGTCTGCCCTCCAGGCTGGGTCGAGGCCGACGTCATGTTGTCGCCAGCCTCTTGAGTGCGACGCCTTTCTCGACGTCGCTCGAGGAACACTCGGGCATCTTGGCCCAAGTGGCACCGTTCCAGCTCTGTCCTCAGGTCCGTCGACGGAAGTTTGGTGGAGCTGGAACCCACCGTCTGCCCGTCAACCGTTGGCGTGCGCGTCAGCGACACAGCCGGTTGGCCGGAGCGTCGTCCCCGCCGAAGTCAATGGTTTGCAGCGGCGACGACAAGACGGTCTACCTCGCGAATCCACTGCTGGGTCGCTGCCTGAGGCGCGTCCCCAGCAGGCGGATTGTGCAGTAGCGCCCTTGCTGCTGCTAGCGCACCTCCACCGGGTACGCCTGGCGCTACTGAAGGCCTGAAGCTGGTTGGAGCCTGCATTGCCGGGGTCGGCGCTGCCAGAGCCGGTTGCTGGCTCCCAGCTTGCCCTGACACACTCCGTCCTGAGTGTGTCATCATGTACTCTCCCCTGGTCACGGTTTGCCGCGGACGCAGGGGGGGAGAGTTTGCCGCTGAAGGAAGCTTGGTCATCTTCGTCGGCGGAAACTCGTCGCGCAAGGGGAAAAGCCCCCTACCTAGCGCGCCAAATGTCGAAGTGTTCAGTCGACACTTCCCTCGGGCCTGCACTGGGCAGCCCGCGGAGGTTCTTTTTTCGGTGGGGCTAGTCTCTAGCGGAGAGCTTGCGCAGATGGACGAGTTAGTAAGAGCTTGACACGGCGAGTTTTACGTGGTTCAGGCCGCCGGAGCGTAAAACCCTACGTCCACGGCGAGCTATGGAGCTTGCTGTATTGCTTGCTGCTCAGGACCGGAGGCCTGAGCTCGGGGGTGAGTTACAGCTTGAGAGTGTATGGCTAGCGTATGAGTTGCAAAGTGCGAACCCTTGCTATCGTCGCCTACCCGAGCCTTTTATAGTCCAAGACTCGGGCGGCTTACAAGGGGAGCCGGGACCCGACAGGTGGTCCCGGGAAGATTGTCTATTATCTACCGTATCTGCAGTTATGCCGGTAGTTGTCTCTGGTCGAAGCTTCTGAGTCTTCATCTTGCCGCCCTGCCCATGCCGCATGCTAGTCGCAGTGGTTGATGACGGTGCAGGCGGCATGGGATGTCTTGTCGCGGTGTTTATTGGCTGGCAGGTTCTGACACCGCGCGCCAGTCTCTGATGCGACTGGGCGCAACGGCACCTGACAGAGGCGTGCTCCGCGTCTCCGTGTCTTGGGAAGACGCGGGCCTTGAATACCTTGTACGGGCAAGGTATGGGGCGTCTTTACGCCCACTGCCTATCTCTCGGGGGCAGGCAGCGCCGTTCTGCTGCCACGTGGCGGGCCCGGAGCCCTTCTCAGAGGAGAGGAGGGCCCGGTCCGCGGGGCACGTGGAGCCTCTGGACCTCTCCCCGCGGAGGGGGAGGCTTGGCTTCTGTCGGCCACGTGGCGGGCCCGGAGCTCTCCTCTGAGGAGAGGGAGGTCCGGCCCCGCTGGACGCGTGGCGCCTTCGGACCTCTCTCCCGCGGAGGGGGAGGTCCGGCTTCTGTATGCCACATGGCGGGCCCGGAGCTCTCCTCTGAGGAGAGGGAGGTCCGGCCCCGCCGGACGCGTGGCGCCTTCGGAGCTCTCCCTGCGGAGAAGGGCGAGATCCTTAGGCATTTTCCCCTGTGCGCGGGGGTACCCCATATCGAGGGTACCGACACTTAGGGTTACCCCACACCATTTGAAGCCTATTTATCAAAATACAAGACCATTCGCGAAAAGTCTCTCTCTCCTCTATGTTTCTGCTCTCTTATCTCATCAAAATCTCCATTTGCCTACTTTGATCACCAGTACCCTCTTAACCTATGCTAGGATATGGATGACCCAGACTAATGGTTGTCGATAGTCTCCCCACGACCTGACTTCCACGACACCTACACGAACCCTCCCTAAAGAATTTAATCACACCGAACCATTACGGACCAACGGAACGGAGTACGGCTCCAATTGTTAGAGGCTACTCGCTGACGTCATTAACTCCTACTAGCAGTAACGTTGAGATCATAGGCCAAAAAAAAACACAACGCCCATCCTTTCATACCTCAGCCATAGTCGTAGAACCCTAGTATGACTATAGGTCCCTATGTAGACTAGCTTATGTCGTAAGCTAGAGTGAGTCACGAGTAGTGCGCTAAGGTAATATAGTATATAGGAGTTTGTAATCTAACAATGATTGGTGTGATTTGCTGACTTTATTTGGCTTTTGAATTGAGTGGCAACTTGTGTGCTCTAACTCAAATACAGCCTAAATAACCGAATGGAAGAAATAAGTTGTGTGCTTAATAAAATAAATACATATCAGGTACGTGTATGTATATGCACATGTATACCTGTATCAAATAAAACCCACCTACAAATAGGGGGTATATAAATATACGACATAAAATTTGAATCGTATCACATGTACACAGGTAATAATAATAGTAATAATAATAACAATAATAATAAATATAAGAAATATACATACGCAAGCAAAAAGAAAAGAGGAAAAAAACAACTAACTAAAAATCCCTAGCAACCCATAGTATGGTCCTAAAAAAAGATCTTCCCGCATACAAGCTCGTCATAAATGCACCACACAAGTATAAGAGGACCACAATTACTATGAACATGCTCCTAGGGGTAGCCGTGAACCGTCATAGTAGGACTCCACGAGCAGCAATAGCAGAGGAAAGGTCAACGATATGGATGGAGTAATGGACCCCCAAAAGGAACTGGATAAGTAAACCAGAAAGAACACATGGCCCATGAAGGAGAGGTGATGCCGCCACCTCTACCTGCAACATTGGCCGATGTAATACAAACACAATTAATGCAAACCATATTCCAAGGGTTGCAAAGACAACAAGGCCAAGAAATACCACCTCCACCTAAGATGTCCAAATTTATGAGACTCAGACCGCCAGTTGTTGACGACACCAATAAAGATCCGTTAGTCTCCGTCGACTAGCTATAGAACATAAATAAAAGACTCAACACAGCCCCTGCAACTGATCAAGAGCGAGTTATGTTGGCTACCCACCAGCTAACTCGAGCAGCTGGAGAATGGGGGGGGGGGTAGTTACCAAGAAGCAGCCTTAGAACCGGATGCCATCAGCCGGGTTAAATTCTAGAAGGTATTTCGTGACTACCACATACCAGAAGGGATAGTGGAAAGGAAAGCAGATGAGTTCAAGTGTTTGAGGCAAGGTGCCATGGTAGTCAGCCAGTACATTAGGAAATTCATAAAGTTGGCTCATTATACACCTAACAATGTCCGTCTAGATAAGATAAGACAAGATCGTTTTAGAAAGAGGTCTAAACAGTGCAATGAGGACGCAACTAGTCGCTCACATCCACCCATATTTCAATGCCCTCATGAAACGAGCAATACTATTGACGATGCTCGCTCCCCCATACACGGAGAACAAAAGAGAAGGTCCCACAACAAGAAGATTAAGGTGTAAAAATCAATTTTATAGGTCTACCTTCAACCACCCACAGGAATCCGAGTACGAGCCTACCATGCAACGGACACCACTAAGACCAACCCACCAACACAATTGTTCCATCAGCCGAGCACCAATCAATCCAGGTGTAGCAGCCATAGTGTGACACAAGCACCAAACACCGTCAGGACACACTTCGACTATTGGGAACCAGGGCATCTAATAGCAAATTACCCAAACAACAAGAGGTCAAATGATGCACCTGCTCACCCGGGAACAAGGATCATTGGATCCGGAGTTAAAAGAAGTACACCTTCAGTATCCGATCAACAGGGTAGAGTTCAACTATTTGGACAAAGTCACATCAACCATAGTGACACGCAACATGATGTATAGTCATCAAACGATTCAGCCGGTTGGCAACTAGCCAAGCCCCACCCTTGTTGCAGGCCAGTTTAACTTAGAGTTTTACCTCCCTTATCACCTCGAAGCTGCTGCTACAAATGCGTTGCTGGAAGTCCAAAAAAAACATATGCTGGTAACCATATAAATGATAGCGACTATCAATTTGAACACATAGGAGTTAAAACCCTATTTAAGTGGGGTAGAGCTTTTAGCATACCTAGCAGTCCAGTCGGATGGCATACCCCTAGCCGACTGGTTGGCGCCTCAGCAAGTAAAGCACGTCACATGCAAATTGCAGGACCGCCACAAAAAATCGGGATGCAACCACGGTCATCTGCCAACCACGTAGGCGCAAAACGGAACCTATAGTGTGTGGTTTGGAAGCTACACCCCTAGACGAGAAGTACCAGTAAAACATGAATAACCACACCCATTTTCGAAAAATGTTAGAGACGTCGCGTGCAGAGACACTAGATTTCCCAAACTATTAAAGGGAACTATAAGAATCTCGAGGACGAGATTCTGTTTAAGTGGGGTAGATCTGTCACGCCCAAAATTTTGAAACCAAATAAAAATCCGTACAAATTATAAAATTTGGGAGATCGAGTACGAACCTTCTCAAATAGAACTTTCAAAATGGCATCAACACATACACGCAAGGAATCCAATAGTAATATAAGTAATAAACGGAGGTGAAGCAACATGTGCTTATGTATATATAATTATGGATGTAGGTATAAGACACATATATGTATGTGTATCTGAGTGTGTATATAGCCAGCTAATAAATTAATTAAATGGGTTTAAACTGTGCCGAGTGACATTTGTGCGCATATATCAAATAGATGTGACAACCTTTAATTTAAATCCGTATGCAAATCGTGTATGAGAAATGATGACTCAAATTACTAGTAGACTATCCAATGCAATCCAAATCCAAATGCAAACTTGAATTCAAAAGCAAATTCTGTAAAAGAACAAAACTCCTCTCTGGGCCGAGCCCAACCCCCTTCTCCCCTTCATTTTTTTTGGCGCAACCCATTTATTTTCCTTTCTCCCCAGCCAGCCCAGCTCCTTTTTTTCCTTCCCTTCTTCCCTGGTGCGGCCCAGCCCTGTTCTTTTCTTTCTTTCCCCAGCGTGCGGCCCAACCCCTTCCCTCCCTCCTCCTCCTGGCCACGGCCCGCCCTTCCCCTCCGGACCGGCCCAGCGAGGCCCAAATTCCCCCTGCCCCCATCATCTTCAACCTCCAGTCACATCCCCGATTACCTGCGTGAGACCCGTCGCCTGCGCCCCAGAAACCCGCCGGCACCTCCTCTCGCCCATGCCACGCCTTCAATTCCCGGTTTGCCGCGCCCGCAGAGAGCCTCACCACCCCTCCTTTCCCTGAATCTCTGGCCGCCTGTGTCGAATCGACGGGCCTCGGACCTCGCCACCGACCCCACCATGGAACCGACCTTGCCCGGCTATATAAGGGCCTCTCCACCCACCCGCAAGCACGGCACCGGTTCTCTGAAGCTCCCAAGGCCACAAGCAAGAAGAATCGAGCTTCCTCCGAGGCCAATTTCGGGTTTCCCCCTTTTTTATTCCCCAAGTCCGGCGACTCCAAATCCGCCGCCGGTAAGCACTCCCCCACCTCCTCTCCCTTCCTACAGCACCACTGGGACACACACAACGTTTTTCCCATACCAGTAATCGAGGCTGAAGCCCCTAGGCATGCGCACAACAGAGCACTGCCGCCACACCCGCGGTACCTCGTCGCCGGCCGCCATGGGGAATCCCCCGGCCTTGCCGAGCGCTGCAGAAGCTTCCCTGCATGCCCAGGAGCGTGTAGGAGCCACTAAACTCGAGCAATAGAGAGTATTCTTGCGTTCGCACATTGAACCGCCACCGGCGCTACCTCCGGCGAGCAGTAGCCGCCGCTCCGGTGGCCTTCGAGGCCGATACACACCCTAGATGGACTCCCCACGTCACATAGATCACCGACCCACAGTTCCTTAGGTCGTGCGAAGAAAAGGGTGTAGCTCCGGCTAGCCGCCGGCGAGCTACTCCGGCGAGCCGCCACCTCACCGCAGCCGGCCAATGTGGCGCCCATGTGGCACCCATGTGGTATACGTGAGGCACGCCACATCGGCAAAACTGTACATGTGGCTGCACAGTCACACTCCCCCTCAGCCCCTTAAAGCCCATTGCTTTTGTGGCAGATGAGGTGGCAGCCAACTCAACACTTTTGCCCACATGGCAGCCCAGTCAGCATCCACCTCATTGCCACATCAGCCTAGTCCACCCAATGTGGGTTTAGGACCCTCCTGTGGACCTGGTTCACATGAACCAAAGGCACAGAAGCCCCTGTCAGCCATGGCCCACCTGTCAGCCACTAGAGTTATGCTGAAATGCTACAACCACCCCTTAGTGTACACAATGCTCCAAAAAACATATTTTTAATTGCAGAAAAAATACAGAAAATCCCTAAAAATAGGAATATGCATTTAGAGTGCAGTAGCATGCAGGGGTGACCCAAAGAAATTTTTAGTTACCAACAATAGTCCCAAAATCACTTAATCAACTAAGGAAAATTAGGAAAGGCTAATGAGTGCTCTCCAGAATGGTCATACCACCCCGATAACAATAACATAAGCCAGTTAGAAATATTTCTTGGCCACTAGAACAGATAACAAGTAACAAATTTCCTGAAATAGACCTTTATAATCATTCAAACAACTAAAGAAATCACCGCTCCGGCTAGCCTCACCGGCCGGCAGCCCCTTCCCCACAAGTATCCTACGTGACGTCTGTTTGGCACCCACGTAGCATGCCACATCACTAAAAGTACACACTTGGCTAAACAACAATCACCACCTCAGCAGAGGCACACGTGTGGCAACCACCCCGCACACCCCGGTCTAGCTGGCACCCAAGTGGCGCATACGTAGTGAACACGTGGCATGACGCATAAGCAGTTTAGAACACATGGCATCCAAGTTAGCACCCTGTCAGCAAGGACACACGTGGCAGCCACCTCACTATCTATCTTAGGTGGCAGACCAGCAGGACGCCACATCAGAGAGCGTGCACTGGTGTCAGCCCCGTCATCACCAACGTAACCGGATAAATCCTTTTGCGCGCATGGTAACTGAGGTAGCAGCCACCTTGGCAGCCTAACCCCTGTGGCAGCCCAGTCAACGACCACATCACTGCTGTAAAGGTCCCAAAATTTTGAATACAAAGAAACACTTATTTGCAAAAGTTGGTTTCACATGTATAAAATTTTGGACTTGTTAAAACTTTTCCCCACATGTGATAACCCACATGAGGGTTTTCTTCACACAAGTCAAATGTTTATTTGAAAACTTGGAACCCAAGAGGGGTCTGAAACAAAGATGGGAAGTTCCCATAGGTGTGGGAAAACAAAAATCAGATTTGGAACAATTGTTCAAACTCAAAATTCAAATGAGAGCAACACTAGGAATTTCCAAACTGTTGTGCTACAAATCTCATTTGCAGCAGCCAGATTTAAAATCAGGTTTCATATTTGAATTCCTTGGGTCCAAATTAGGGGGTGTGCAAAGTTTCATGATTTATGGAAATAAATTGCAACCCATTTTCCAAATTGGACTTTAAATGACAAAGAATTCAAATACTCATTTGAATTTGGATGAAACTTGCCCAAATATCCAAATGCATACCAGATTTGAATTCCCACAATTGAATTCACTCAATATTCAAACTTGGGAGATATTTGGACGGGAATAAGGAGGGACTGATCAGTGGGTCCCACATGTCATTGAGAACACTGAAATTGCAAAAGATCTGAAGTCCACAGTCTCTGTTTTGCTTACTTCCCACGTGAAGCAATCGGCAGAGCCGACAGCGGCGCTCACCGCCTCGGGCGACCGCCTCCCCGTGGGAACCGCCTCACCCAGGGCTTTATTACCCCCTGTCGGGCTCCTTCTCCCTCTCATCACCGAAGCCCCGAAGCCACGTTGTTCTTCCTTTCCTCGCGCGAGAAATCAACCGAGAACTGCCGCCGAGCTCTCGGTCGATCGACCACCACCTAGCGCTTGTGCCAGCCGCAGCTGAGCAGCAAAACTGCACCGCAGAACACCCCACAACATCCCCGAGCCATCACCGAGCGGATTCACGCTCTCTGCACCGAGAACGGCGAGTTTCCACGGCAGCCGCCATAGAACCGAGAGCAAGTGCTCTCGTGGGCAGCTTCAACCGCGGCTTGTTACGACCGATCTAGGACATCTCTGGGCGCGCGCGACGTCCAGGCAACTCACCCCCGAAGCTCAGGATCAACCGTGGATCGTCGGCAGGGAATTTCGAGAATCTCTCCCGATCGGTGCAAACCGACCTTCCGGTACGTTTCCGAGAAATTCCCAGTTGATTATGGTCTAGATAGCCCGAAACATCACACATGAGGGCTAGACGTAAGGACGCCCCAGTTTGCTTTTGAAACCCCGCATGAAACACACTGTGCACGACGTATTTCCAGTCTTTGCGACGGCGGCTATGGCGGAAAGGTTCGGGTGCACGGTGAACCCTAATTTAGAACCATTTCCGAGCCATTGTATTCCCATGTCGATGTTCCTTAGTGTCCGCCGGTGCTCTAGAGCTTGGAAACTGAAGCCTAGAAGGCTTAGGGCGTCGGGGCGACGTCGACGGACTTCGTCCGAACCGTTGCGCCATCGCGGGCTAGTTTGGGAGCCCTACCGGCTCGAGCAAACCCCACCAGCGTGTTCCTCACGTTGAATTAGGGGCTGGCGGCGAGTTTCAGCAGTTGATATGGCCGTACGACTAATCCCGGAGCTTCTCCGGCGAGACCGGCGGCGGGAGCGCGAGGTTGAAGAAGGCCTCGCCGGTCCCGCCTGTCAGTGGCTCAGGGTATCGGGCTGGATAGTCTGTGGCACGGGATCAATTGTAACAGCGGGCGAAATAACCCTGTGACCCCGTGTGGCACTTCCTCAGCAACTGACACGTGCCCCATGGCCCACAGTCAGGTTTAAACTTTTCCTCGGATTTATTCAAATCCCAGATTTTTCCCAAACTTTAGAAGAGCATAACTTTTTCTAGGAACCTCCAAAATTAGTGATTCAAATTGGGTTAGATTCAGATTGACAAACTCTATCCAAATATGCAACCCAATTTGTATGAAAGTCTTTTTTTAATTCTGGAAAATTCTTTAAAACTTTTCAGCAAAATAATTTTAGAGGGCGTTTGGTTTATCCAAAAATCCTCAAATTTTGCCAGAATATTCTATAGGGTGTTATTAGACTCCTGTAAAAGTTTCAGCTCATTTGGAGTTGAATTAATCAGGGTAATTCAGATTGTAAGGTCCTGTATTCAAATGAATACAGAAACATTTTCAGAGAATTTCCAAAACTTGTAAATTCAGTTCTGGGAAAATTCTTAGCTCCAAAAATCCTAGGAAAATTCATGTAGACTCTATAAACTATAATTGAAATTGTGGTTCACTGAGTTTGACATGAACATGGATGTTACCTCAGAATTAATTCATCTTTGACTAAACACTTAGAGAATTATTCTGAATAAACCATTCCATGAAATGTGCTAAATTTTGGTCCAGAGGACTTTCTTGTGACAAGGAACTCACATGAAAATTCTCAGCTCTATTAGAGCTCTGGATCACCACTGTCATGTGTGATCTCTTAAGGTGATCAACACTTAAGTGGGAAGAAGCACTCAACACTTGATCTTAGTGTTTAAGCCCAACCCAAACCACTAGCACCAGTGTCATTTTAAATTCTTAAACAAAGTTCCAGTTTTAAAATGATCATTAGATCTTATGAGCAAAATCTTTTCAATTAAATGCATATGCATGATCATAACGTGTAGCATATACGTGAAGAAGGTGAGGAGGACTTGAAGTGAAGATCAAGGAGGGAGGAGAACAAGTGATCAAGCTCCAAGTGATCGTCACTAACTGATTGTAACAGTAGTCACCTGCAAAACAGGCAAGCCCCAGTTTGCATTTGAACCGTTTTATAAAGCATTTTCAATTGTAGAGATCATAGCTTTGCATCGTTGATTGCATTACGTCTAGATGATATTGAAAACCCCACTTGCATGACCAGAAATACCTAAGAGAGGAAGGGTAGAATAGCAACTCCTCAAAGGAATTTGGCTACGCTAATGTTAGTAGGAAAGGTCCGGTAGAAGACGAGTAGTTGGAATCTACTCGCGAGTTTAGGGCTGGTTTACTCGGGACGGGTCCGAATTAGAAAAGATGAGGAAAGTTCACACTTAAGAAATGGAGACCGGGCAGGGAGGTTTAGATGCAGCAGGTTGCAGGCTGTGCGTGCATAGCCCTGCCTGTGTCGGTTAAGGCCCGTCCGTGCTTGGCCCTGTTGGACAAGTTTGAGTTGTGTACCGGGCACATACTGGCTATATGGGACCCAGGAAACCGATGTACCTTGGGAGATCCATAGTGGAACTTTTCCAACTGCCTTAGGCTTTCGGCGTCAGGGTAGCAGTCGCTCAAGAACATACCACAGCGGGTATGTACCTTGAGGGAGCTTGCGTACTCGGGGCAGTTGGACTGCGTCCAATGTGGAAGATCTTGGGAAAGGTGGCCGCGTACAACGTCAGTCGAGGTTGCTGCCGGCAACTCGGAGTACGGGTGTACGTGTCGTGTAGTCCGGGCGTGTACTGATTCGAATCACCGTCGCTCGCGGTCATATGAGCATACTTGCCCACTGCGTCTTGACGTAGTAACAGCTGGAATTGTTTATCTTTTAACTTGATAAGGCTGTGCTATAACTCGTATTGCAACCATGATTGAATTAGAGATAGGCTCATTAAAGTTTACTTTCACTTTGTGCAAGGAGCATCGCAACAAAGCGTTTCTTGTTTGATTGTGGAGTTGCGATGCTTTTCAGCTCAAGATCTGCACAATGAGGCTTAAAATATGAAAGTTAAGGATCAACTTTAGGCGAGTCCCTTATGCAAATCTAGCCGACCCATTTGAAACCATCGTGCATGTAGAGTTTCTTGTTTAGGAGAGACGGGTCAGACTTGCTGAGCCTATGTGCTCACGCTTGCTATATAAGTGGTTTTGCAGGTTAACAACGATGCTGAAAAGAAGGTTGTCCGGTGAGACTCGGGAACTCCCGAGTCAGGTAACACATGGAGAACCCAGCCGCTGCTGCTTGTCTTCGTGTTGCTAGCGAGAGGAGTCCGCGGGTTGGACTTCATCTCGGATGCTCTTAGTTATTCGACTTGAGTTGATAAAGACTTCCGCTGTAGTTACTTGATGTAAAGTATTTACAAATAAAAACTTGTAAGGTTCCCGCTATTGTTTTATGTAATACATTGTTCCTCATATGTGTGTTGTTGGGTGCCGCATAACACGGCACCACCCAATGCAATTCCCGGGCGAGTGGCCTGTCTCGGTTGAGCGGGTCGCGTCAGCGTGGTATCAGAGCCGCATTGGTAATAGCACACGGAATAAGGAAGGTATTACGACAAAAATTTAGGTTACGGTGAGGATACGGTACTACGCCCACATAAGGATTACTATTAGCTTAATATAAAGGTGGCAACCTAACTTATTTGTTATGTCGAAAAATCGTGCATCTCGGGACGATTTATGTCTTGGGGGGTGCACGTAAGCGCTGTCCACCAGTGCGCACAAGCTGAAGGGTGGAGCCCCACGGGTGGCAGGTAACCCGATCCGCTTTAGTATCCTCTACGACTCTTCATGTCGTTTGGGGGTACTCGAGCAACGTCTGTCCCAGGCGTGCGTGGTGCAATTTGGGAAACCCCGTCACGTCGTTAGTAACGTGAACACGTAGCTCAAGGCGTGTTTGTCTTGAGAACACCTGTGCGAGTGATGACGGACGGGTGTAAGAAATGTATGGATACCGGGTTCGGTGTGCAGCCGGACCTGATGATTGAGTGTGACTTATGCAGGATCAACCACGAAACCGTAGTACGAATAGTACACGTTTGCGAGTGACCATTTTAGTGCCACCTAAGATACGTTTATGCCGGTATAATCCGGTTAGGATTTTCTTTTGGTGAGGCTACGTAGTACCGACATGCTTCTTACGGTGCATCGACGCCGTACTAAACATAATAAACCCTTTCCTTTGAAGAAATGACTCATGAACTAACTTTCAAATAAAAACAGAAGTTTGAAACAAATATTAGTTACTGAACTCTTATTTTGAGCTAAGATTCAAATAAGAGGAAGACTAGGCTTCAAAGATTTCAAAAAAAAAACAGAGTGCTCTGTTTTCGGCAGAAATTTTTGCTGGACGTCAGCAGAGCGTAACTCTGAGTAGCTTGACCCGATTAAGGTGTATGATACAGTTCTGGAAATATTTTCAAGTGATCTACAACTTATTTGTAGACCTCCAGAGCTAAATCACATGCTAAATGGGTAGAAAGTTCAGAGTAAGGTAAACTGTCCAGAACCAGGACAGCAACAAAACCTCTCTGGACCTTTCTGTTTTTAAGCCATAACTTTCTATAGAGAAACCCTTAAGAAGCCTATGATAGACCATTGGATAGGTTATGAAAAGCGCAACATTGTTGTAGTTCAAAGTTTGTTCAGATTCTTATTGTATTTACATATACAACTGTGATAAAGTCAGCCACGTACAAAGGAGGTGCTGGCAAATTTTATCCAGGAATTCTGTCAACTTTGGAAAATCATAACTTTTAATCCAGAGATGATCTGAGGGCATATGAGTACTCGTTGGAAAGATACTGAGGTTAATTTTAACTTTGGTATTCAACTTGAGTTATGAAAATGCTCTTAATTAGATCAAAATCTGGAGATAGTGCATAATGGTTTGTCCTGTACAGATAGGCTGGATGGTTATGCCTACTAAGGAGTTTTGTAAACATGAATTTTGTTACTGCTTTCTTAAAGTTTTGACATAATCATGTTTCCATTAGTCTCACATACTGCTGAGTTCTTGTTAACTCATCTCAACTACATTTTGCAGTATGGTTCGTAATCGCTCTAGGAGTAGGGCCGGATGTTCTCGTCGAGGCGGTGATGCTTCCATTCCACCGTCGGAACCACCATCCACGGAATGGATGGATCTTATGACTCGAGTTGTCGAGTCTAATCTAGAGAATGCTAGGCTACTCCAAGACGCAACACAAGAACACACACGCTTACTCCAAGCTTTGGTACAGCAAGGCGTACTCCAGAACACGCAACAAGTCGTTCCACCTCGGAACGCTTATCTGGACTTCTTGGCGACTCAACCGCCTATCTTTACTGAAGCCACCGAACCTGTCGAAGCAGATCAATGGCTTCGTGTCATGGAGTCAAAATTTGGAGTATTCCAGTGTGATGATTATCAGAAGACAAAGTTTGCCGCTCAACAACTCCATGGAGCCGCCGGAAACTGGTGGGTGGATTATCTTGCCACCATTCCGGAGGACCATCAAATAACGTGGAGTGAATTTTGTGAAGCCTTTCGTACACTTTACATACCGTTAGGTATTGTCAAGGCAAAGCGGGAGGAATTTTTGGGCTTGAAGCAAGGGGACATGAGTGTCCTCGAGTATGTCAGGAGATTTAATCTTTTGGCCCAATATGCTCCGGAATATGTGGCGAAAGAAGAGGCACGGTGTGACCTATTCTTCCATGGACTGAGTGCCATATTACGGGAAAAGCTGGCTGTACACAATAACGGCAGTTACACCGACATGGTCAATGCGGCTTTCATTCAAGAGAAGCCGACACTTGAGTGGCAAGCGGAGAAGAGAAAGATGAGTGAGATCGAGCAGGCTAGCACAAGTTATGTGCCTCAGAAGTACCGTTTGGTGTATCAAATGCCACCCGGTGAAAGATGGAGGCCATCTGTACGATCTACTCCTCAGAGATTGATTACTGGTCAAGTTCTACAACTTGCACCACCTCCACTGCCGCAGCATCAGACGGTGGTTTGTGCTCCATCGCTGCAGCCATATGTACCTAGCAGTCCACCGCAAGTCAACGAAGAACCGGAGAGGCATCCGTGTCTTACTTGTGGGCGTAAGGGCCATTATGCTAGGCAATGTTCGGAGGGAATTCAAGGATGCGGGTCATCATATTTACAACAATACGACCCGTACCTCAATCTGCAGATAGGAGGGCAGATAAGGGGCAACATTCACTATACTGTGATTGATGATGTTCCGGAAGGAGAAGCCGCTTTAGCAGGGATGTTTTCTCTGAATCAGCTACCGGTTTTAGTTCTCTTTGATTCCGGTGCCACACATAACTTCATTAGCCAATCTTTTGTGGCTCAACATCAGCTCCAAACCGTTTATACAAAGAGGCAATACCTCATATCTTCGCCCGGGGGCAGCAGTACCGCAAGCGAGGTTGTCTCCCGAGCACCTCTTTGTTTGGGGGGTAAAATATACCCTACGACCCTCATTATTCTTGAAGGTCTGAAGATCGACATCATTTTGGGGATGTCGTGGTTGAATTACCACAGAGCGGTTCTTAACATCAGCTCCAGGACCGTTGAGCTTAATTCCCCACAGCACGGTCTTCATATATTAATTCTGGGCGCCAGACGGCAACAGATTGCAACAGTAAACCACACGGAAGTTGTTAAGATAGAGGACATTCCGGTGGTACGTGAGTATCCGGATGTATTTCCCGAGGATTTACCGGGCATGCCGCCTGAACGAGACGTCGAGTTCAAGATTGAACTTATACCGGGAACGACCCCGATATCACGAAGGCCGTACAAGATGGCACCCAATGAACTGGCAGAATTGAAGACACAGCTGAATGACCTAATGAGCAGGGGCTTTATACGACCAAGTTCGTCACCTTGGGGTTGTTCAGCGTTGTTTGTCAAGAAGAAGGACGAAACACTACGGCTTTGTGTTGATTATCGTCCTTTGAACGCCGTTACCATCAAGAACAAGTATCCACTACCTCGCATTGATATGCTCTTCGATCAATTAGTGGGTGCGAAGGTATTTTCAAAGATGGATCTTCGGTCCGGATATCATCAGATTAAAATCCGGGCAGAAGATATTCCGAAGACGGCATTCTCAACGAGATACGGGCTGTATGAGTATCTCGTTATGTCTTTTGTTTTGACCAACGCCCCGGCACACTTTATGTACCTGATGAATTCAGTGTTCATGCCGGAGTTGGACAAATTCGTCGTTGTTTTCATCGACGATATCTTGGTGTACTCCAAGTCAGAGGAAGAACATGCTGAACATCTGCATATTGTGCTACAAAGATTGCGAGATCATCAGCTCTATGCAAAATTCAGCAAGTGTGAATTCTGGATTAATCAAGTACCTTTTCTCGGACACATTATTTCAGCGGAGGGCATCGCTGTAGATCCGAGTAAGATTATCCAAGTACAGAAATGGGAGTCACCAAAGTCAGTACATGAAATCCGAAGCTTCCTCGGTTTAGCGGGTTACTACCGGAGGTTTATTCCGAGTTTCTCCAAGATTGCTAAACCGATGACGGAAATATTAAAGAAGAATACCAGATTTGTGTGGGGTGCTGCGTGTGAACAAGCTTTCAAGACCTTAGTGAAGCATCTCACAACAGCCCCAGTTCTTGCTCAGCCAGATACAACGAAGCCATTCGACGTTTATTGCGATGCATCTGGCATCGGTCTTGGCTGCGTGCTGATGCAAGAAAGACGAGTGGTCGCTTATGGATCTCGTCAACTCAGAACTCACGAGCAGCATTATCCAACTCATCATCTTGAGTTAGCTGCCGTGGTCCTTGCTTTGAATATGTGGAGGCATTGCTTGCTCGGAAATCTTGTACACCTCTACACCGACCACAAGAGCTTGAAGTACATCTTCACTCAGAAAGAATTGAACATGAGGCAACGAAGATGGCTAGAGCTCATTAAGGACTATGAACTTGAAATTCATTATCATCCAGGAAAAGCAAATGTGGTCGCCGATGCGCTCAGTCGTAAGGCGCATATTCATCACCTGACTATTACCGAAATGGATGATGAAGAACCAAGCCTCCGTGTCATACCGTATGGAGCTCTCTATAATCTCGCTCTCATTCCTACTATCCGAGAGGAGATCATGGAAGCTCAACGAAAAGACAAGGGTATGTCTCACATACGGCGGAGGATAGACAACGGAGAAATGAAGCGCTTCCGGAAGGACAATGAAGGTACCTTGTGGTTCAACGACCGGATTGTAGTACCCCGGGATATGGGACTACGGAAGAAAATTTTGGATGAAGCTCATTTGTCCAAATTTTCCATTCATCCGGGCAGTAATAAAATGTACCAAGATATCCGGAAGAAGTTTTTGTGGACACGTATGAAACGTGAAGATGCAAAATACGTTTCAGAGTGTGATACGTGTTGAAGAGTCAAGGCCGACCATATGAAGAAGTCAGGCCTGTTGCAGCCATTACAAGTACCGGCATGGAAGTGGGAAGACTTGAGTATGGACTTCATCGTCGGGTTGCCGATGACCTCCCACAACCATGATTCGATTTGGGTAATCGTGGACCGATTAACCAAATCAGCACATTTCATCCATGTGCATACTAGGTACAACGCAAAGCAGTATGCAGAGCTGTATATAGCACGGATCTTGTGCTTACATGGAGTTCCCCGCACCATTGTGTCAGATAGAGGATCGCTGTACGTAGCCCGTTTCTGGGAACAGCTACACACCTCCTTGGGGGCAAAGTTGATTAGAAGCTCTGCATATCACCCTCAAACCGATGGGCAAACTGAGAGGGTGAATCAAATACTGGAAGATATGCTGAGAGCGTGTGCCATCCACCACGGTAAGAGCTGGGATGATCACTTACCGCTGGCGGAGTTCTCGTACAACAATGGATATCAGACGAGCATCAAGATGGCACCATATGAAGCTCTATACGGCCAGAAGTGCCGTACACCATTGAACTGGTGCGAATCAGGTGAACGAGTAACATTCGGGGTTGATCTTGTCAATGAAGCCTAAGAGAGAGTTCGGATAATACAAGAGAACCTCAAAGCTGCCCAATCTCGTCAAAAGAGCTACGCGGACCAGAGACGTCGACCGCTGCATTTCGAAGTCGGAGAGCACGTGTATCTTCGTGTGTCTCCGATGAAGGGGATTCATCGGTTCGGTGTCAAGGGGAAACTTGCTCCCCGATTCATTGGTCCATTTGCCATAACGGAAAAGTGCGGAACTGTAGCCTACCGTCTGGGACTACCGGCAAGCCTTGCCGGTATTCACGACATATTTCACGTGTCCCAGCTGCGGAAGTGTCTCAAGTTTACAGCTGCCATCTGCACCGAAGACATCGACGAGTTGAAGCCGGATCTCACCTACGTCGAGCAACCTATTCAGATTATCGACGAAAAGACCCGGATCATCCGAAACCGGACTTTGAAATTTTACAAAGTCCTGTGGAGTAATCATACCCCGGAAGAGGCGACGTGGGAAACCGAAGATTACATCCACAAGAATTATCCGGAGCTTTTGTCATAAACCTTGTAATTACCTCCCACCTCGTCTTCTTTTGAATCTCGGGACGAGATTCCTTTTAAGGGGGGAGGAATGTAAAGGTCCCAAAATTTTGAATACAAAGAAACACTTATTTGCAAAAGTTGGTTTCACATGTATGAAATTTTGGACTTGTTAAAACTTTTCCCCACATGTGATAACCTACATGAGGGTTTTCTTCACACAAGTCAAATGTTTATTTGAAAACTTGGAACCCAAGAGGGGTCTGAAACAAAGATGGGAAGTTCCCATAGGTGTGAGAAAACAAAAATCAGATTTGGAACAATTGTTCAAACTCAAAATTCAAATGAGAGCAACACTAGGAATTTCCAAATTGTTGTGCTACAAATCTCATTTGCAGCAGCCAAATTTAAAATCAGGTTTCATATTTGAATTCCTTGGGTCCAAATTAGGGGGTGTGCAAAGTTTCATGATTTATGGAAATAAATTGCAACCCATTTTCCAAATTGGACTTTAAATGACAAAGAATTCAAACACTCATTTGAATTTGGATGAAACTTGCCCAAATATCCAAATGCATACCAGATTTGGATTCCCACAATTGAATTCACTCAATATTCAAACTTGGGAGATATTTGGAGGGGGATAAGGAGGGACTGATCAGTGGGTCCCACATGTCATTGAGAGCACTGAAATTGCAAAAGATCTGAAGTCCACAGTCTCTGTTTTGCTTACTTCCCACGTGAAGCAATCGGCAGAGCCGACAGCGGCGCTCACCGCCTCGGGCGACCGCCTCCCCGTGGGAACCGCCTCACCCAGGGCTTTATTACCCCCTGTCGGGCTCCTTCTCCCTCTCATCACCGAAGCCCCGAAGCCACGTTGTTCTTCCTTTCCTCGCGCGAGAAATCAACCGAGAACTGCCGCCGAGCTCTCGGTCGATCGACCACCACCTAGCGCTTGTGCCAGCCGCAGCTGAGCAGCAAAACTGCACCGCAGAACACCCCACAACATCCCCGAGCCATCACCGAGCGGATTCACGCTCTCTGCACCGAGAACGGCGAGTTTCCACGGCAGCCGCCATAGAACCGAGAGCAAGTGCTCTCGTGGGCAGCTTCAACCGCGGCTTGTTACGACCGAGCTAGGCCATCTCTGGGCGTGCGCGACGTCCAGGCAACTCACCCCCGAAGCTCAGGATCAACCGTGGATCGTCGGCAGGGAATTTCGAGAATCTCTCCCGATCGGTGCAAACCGACCTTCCGGTACGTTTCCGAGAAATTCCCAGTTGATTATGGTCTAGATAGCCCGAAACTTCGCACATGAGGGCTAGACGTAAGGACGCCCCAGTTTGCTTTTGAAACCCCGCATGAAACACACTGTGCACGACGTATTTCCAGTCTTTGCGACGGCGGCTATGGCGGAAAGGTTCGGGTGCACGGTGAACCCTAATTTAGAACCGTTTCCGAGCCATTGTATTCCCATGTCGATGTTCCTTAGTGTCCGCCGGTGCTCTAGAGCTTGGAAACTGAAGCCTAGAAGGCTTAGGGCGTCGGGGCGACGTCGCCAGACTTTGTCCGAACCGTTGCGCCGTCGCGGGCTAGTTTGGGAGCCCTACCGGCTCGAGCAAACCCCACCAGCGTGTTCCTCACGTTGAATTAGGGGCTGGCGGCGAGTTTCAGCAGTTGACATGGCCGGACGACTAATCACGGAGCTTCTCCGGCGAGACCGGCGGCGGGATCGCGCGGGAGCGCGAGGTTGAAGAAGGCCTCGCCGGTCCCGCCTGTCAGTGGCTCAGGGTATCGGGCTGGATAGTCTGTGGCAAGGGATCAATTGTAACAGCGGGGGAAATAACCCTGTGACCCCGTGTGGCACTTCCTCAGCAACTGACACGTGCCCCATGGCCCACAGTCAGGTTTAAACTTTTCCTCGGATTTATTCAAATCCCAGATTTTTCCCAAACTTTAGAAGAGCATAACTTTTGCTAGGAACCTCCAAAATTAGTGATTCAAATTGGGTTAGATTCAGATTGACAAACTCTATCCAAATATGCAACCCAATTTGTATGAAAGTCTTTATTTAAGTCTGGAACATTCTTTAAAGATTTTCAGTAAAAGAATTTTAGAGAGAGTTTGGTTTATCCACAAATCCTCACATTTTGCCAGAATACTCTATAGGGTGTTATTAGACTCCTGTAAAAGTTTCAGCTCATTTGGAGTTGAATTAATCAGGGTAATTCAGATTGTAATGTCCTGTATTCAAATGAATACAGAAACATTTTCAGAGAATTTCCAAAACTTGTAAATTCAGTACTGGGAAAATTCTTAGCTCCAAAAATCCTAGGAAAATTCATGTAGACTCTATAAACTATAATTGAAATTGTGGTTCACTGAGTTTGACATGAACATGGATGTTACCTCAGAATTAATTCATCTTTGACTAAACACTTAGAGAATTATTCTGAATAAACCATTCCATGAAATGTGCTAAATTTTGGTCCAGGGGACTTTCTTGTAACAAGGAACTCACATGAAAATTCTCAGCTCCATTAGAGCTCTGGATCACCACTGTCATGTGTGATCTCTTAAGGTGATCAACACTTAAGTGGGAAGAAGCACTCAACACTTGATCTTAGTGTTTAAGCCCAACCCAAACCACTAGCACCAGTGTCATTTTAAATTCTTAAACAAAGTTCCAGTTTTAAAATGATCATTAGATCTTATGAGCAAAAGCTTTTCAATTAAATGCATATGCATGATCATAACGTGTAGCATATACGTGAAGAAGGTGAGGAGGACTTGAAGTGAAGATCAAGGAGGGAGGAGAACAAGTGATCAAGCTCCAAGTGACCGTCACTAACTGATTGTAACAGTAGTCACCTGCAAAACAGGCAAGCCCCGGTTTGCATTTGAACCGTTTTATAAAGCATTTTCAATTGTAGAGATCATAGCTTTGCATCGTTGATTGCATTACGTCTAGATGATATTGAAAACCCCACTTGCATGACCAGAAATACCTAAGAGAGGAAGGGTAGAATAGCAACTCCTCGAAGGAATTTGGCTACGCTAATGTTAGTAGGAAAGGTCCGGTAGAAGACGAGTAGTTGGAATCTACTCGCGAGTTTAGGGCTGGTTTACTCGGGACGGGTCCGAATTAGAAAATATGAGGAAAGTTCACACTTAAGAAATGGAGACCGGGCAGGGAGGTTTAGATGCAGCAGGTTGCAGGGCGTGCGTGCATAGCCCTGCCTGTGTCGGTTAAGGCCCGTCCATGCTTGGCCCTGTTGGACAAGTTTGAGTTGTGTACCGGGCACATACTGGCTATATGGGACCCAGGAAACCGATGTACCTTGGGAGATCCATAGTGGAACTTTTCCAACTGCCTTAGGCTTTCGGCGTCAGGGTAGCAGGAGGTACCTCGGTCAAGAACATACCACAGCGGGTATGTACCTTGAGGGATCTTGCGTACTCGGGGCAGTTGGACTGCGTCCAATGTGGAAGATCTTGGGAAAGGTGGCCGCGTACAACGTCAGTCGAGGTTGCTGCCGGCAACTCGGAGTACGGGTGTACGTGTCGTGTAGTCCGGGCGTGTACTGATTCGAATCACCGTCGCTCGCGGTCATATGAGCATACTTGCCCACTGCGTCTTGATGTAGTAACAACTGGAATTGTTTATCTTTGAACTTGATAAGGCTGTGCTATAACTCGTATTGCAATCATGATTGAATTAGAGATAGGCTCATTAAAGTTTACTTTCACTTTGTGCAAGGAGCATCGCAACAAAGCGTTTCTTGTTTGATTTTGGAGTTGCGATGCTTTTCGGCTCAAGATCTGCACAATGAGGCTTAAAATATGAAAGTTAAGGATCAACTTTAGGCGAGTCCCTTATGCAAATCTAGCCGACCCATTTGAAACCATCGTGCATGTAGAGTTTCTTGTTTAGGAGAGACGGGTCAGACTTGCTGAGCCTATGTGCTCACGCTTGCTATATAAGTGGTTTTGCAGGTTAACAACGATGCTGAAAAGAAGGTTGTCCGGTGAGACTCGGGAACTCCCGAGTCAGGTAACACATGGAGAACCCAGCTGCTGCTGCTTGTCTTCGTGTTGCTAGCGAGAGGAGTCCGCGGGCTGGACTTCATCTCGGGTGCTCTTAGTTATTCGACGTGAGTTGATAAAGACTTCCGCTGTAGTTACTTGATGTAAAGTATTTACAAAGAAAAACTTGTAAGCTTCCGCTATTGCTTTATGTAATACATTGTTCCTCATATGTGTGTTGTTGGGTGCCGCATAACACGGCACCACCCAATGCGATTCTCGGGCGAGTGGCCTGTCTCGGTTGAGCGGGTCCCGCCAACTGCCACCTCGCCCCAGCTCACAGAGACCAGTATAAATCGGTTCTGTGGACTTGACCCATGTGCACTAGAGACACAAGTACTATGCAGGGCCTTGGATCCACCTGACAGCCTCTGTACACGAAAGGAATAGGTACGGATACCCCTAGTTTACATAGAAACCTATAAAATACATTTAGGGGATCTAGGGTAAATGTGTGTTCAACTACCCAAGCGACGGAATACACCCCTCAAGCCGCAAATACAACATACCTTGCACCAAAGCTTCTATAAGACACTCTACAACCACACTACTAAGGTTTTATTTCAATTTCTTGGAGTTTACTTGGATTTAGCACTTATCCACGCAATTACGTACTATAGCAACCGAGGAATTCGACGAGGAACCAGAAGGCCGAGATTACGAGGAACTTCTAGAAGTCTGTGAAGGCAAGCTCTAACTTCCTTGATCATGATTGCTCCTATGAATTTGCAAAACCGCCCTGATAACCTGTTTTCTACATGCATGTTTTCTGTAATTACTTTTTAACATTGTGGTAGCTAAGACCCACTTGATTAGTGGTAGCTTCTCCGTGTAAGTAGTCTAGCCGACACGATGGTTTGACATTGGCTACTTGCTCCTCAGATAACGTAGCTCGATGACGTCGGCTAGCAAGTAGCATACCTCCCCTCTCCATCTAAGGCCAGAGTACTTGCTAGTTGATAGCCACATGCTTGACATGTGAAGTGCCACGAACCCCTCCTTGACCTTGTCAACTCTTCCTTGACGCCCTAAGGCCCCGTTATCACAATATAACGTGATAACGTGCGTAATCCCTTGAAAGTAGAATGCTTAGGGACCCTCGCGATGTTCACATTGCGTCTCACTACAATTAAACATCGGATTTGCGAAAACTGTGAAAGGTGTCTTGGTGGTGTGAGTTAGGAAATGGGTTGGGAATGGTGATATACAACTTGTGTGGGATGAAGTGAGGAAAGTGGCGTGGTTGAGGCGGGATTTGGTGAATGAGTAGTGTGTGCTTCGATGTAGTCCACCTGTCATGGACCTTGATGGAGCCGCCTCACCAACTCATGGACCGGTCCATATGACCTCGTCATAGTGATTTCGTACAACCACAGAACCTGTATGGGCAGGATTCCCTCTACCTTCTTGGTGACTTCCACATGAGCCATCTGGCGGCCAGTAGGGCACGGGGGACTAGGAAAAGACACGGGGGACTCATTACCCGTGGTCCGGCTGGGAGAGTAATTGCCCGAATAGTCCTTGGGTGCATCCCGAGGTGTGATTGTGGGGTTACTCGGGGAAGATGAGGCGAACGTTACGCTACTCCCTTGCTAGGAGAGCTTGACCTGTGGGTAAAGTGTACAACCTCTGCAGAGTGTAAATCCAGATAACCGTTGTCACGGTCTTGACACACTATGTTCGGAGCTCTTGTTGATTAGTCTTAGCATGTTCCCTTGGTGTAGTTGAGTGGCAGTGTTTGCCGTGTTTTGGATATGACGGTTGTGTGCCGGAACTAGTAAAGCCATGGGGCTTGAACGTTCAAATAAAACTTAGGGAACTGGCGGGATGGAGTTCAACTCCCCCAGGTCCCACCAACTAAAATCAGGATACAGTTACCTCATTTTGCTTTTCAAAACCTTCTTTCAAAAAAAGACCATGCATGAATGCTTTTCGGCAACTCTAAGACGTATAGCCCTGCCTTGCTACGACCTTCTTGCATGAAACACATTCCCTTGAGTAGTGTTAGGGCTTGCTGAGTACCTTCCGTACTCACTCTTTCCTTCTTCACCATCCTCAGATGCAGAGGAAGAAAGCGAAGAAGAAGATGAAACGCGATTCAATGACGAATAGGTCTAGTCCTGCGCCCAAGGCTGCCTGAGGGCTGGGTGTCGGCATTCCGCTGTAGTTCAACCTTGTATTTCTGTTCTTAGTGGCCCTGCAAGGCCTATGGACTGTAATCTAAAATTTGCTTGTAAGACCATAACGGTTCTCATGAGAATAAGTTAATGTATGGAACTCGATACTTCCTGTTGTGCGTACCAACTACTGATCCAGGGATTGGTACGGGATGCACAAGTGGACCCAAGGAAAGGTGGGTCCCGACATAACCGGGATGAAAAGCAGAATAAAGTCAAGTTCTCTTTTGGCAACACCAACAAGAAAAAGAAGGGTTTTACAGGACGCAAACTGATAAACTGTTTCATTACCGCACTTCAAGAACTTGGCTCGAGTGATGTAGACATTGGAAGTGATGAAGATGAAGATGATCTGGCAAACTTGTGCTTCATGGCGGGCAAATCAAAATCAAGTATGGAGGATGCAGAACATAACAGTGATAACGAAGAGGTATGTCCTGCTTGTGAAAAAATGTGTGATGGTATTTCTCGTGCCACTATTATTGTTAAGAAAAAGGACAAAAATCTTAGGGACAATGCTGTTAAAATTGAGTCACTAGAATCTGAAATTAATCGTTTAAAATCTTGATTCCTAGTGATGATTCTTGTTCCTCATGTGATTTAATATATGAACAATTGTCCTCTCTAAGAAGTGCACACACCTCCACACTTGATAAACTTAAACTTGAAATCGAAAAGAACAAAAAGCTTGCTGCACTTAATGATAAAAACTTGAAAGATGCTTGTTGTTCTATAATTGATTTGTATTATTCTACTTGCGATGATCTTGATAAGAAACTACAAGATGCTATGAAAGAAATTTCTATATTGAACAATGATTTACGTTCTCATTAAGTTAAATATTGTTCCAATTGCAAATTAAAAGGAAAAACTTCATGTGAAAATTGCCTTGATCTATCAAATAAACTTGATAACATGCATAAGACATTAGATCAGTTTTGTAATGGGAGTAAGAACCTAAACTTGCTGCTGAATTCTTCCAAGTCTTGCAATGATAAAACTGGTTTAGATTTTGATTCACATGCTCATGCTAAGGAACATCCACCTAAAATTGTAAAATCATTAGGAAGTGGTTTGATTCAAACAGTTCCTAAACAAAAAGAAGTGGTTTTTAAATCTGCAGGAGTGTTGTCACATTCGGGTTCAAATAAGTATACTGCATGCTCATCTAGACATGAACACAAAGTTAAATTTCATTGTACCTATTGTGGTAGAGATGGTCATGTCGTAGATTTTTGTTATAGACTAGCTAAACAACATAAAAAGGAAAGAATGAAAGCTAGATCTTATAACTTTCATGCAAAATTTGCTGCACATACTAAACCGAATGTCAGGAACATGCAACCTGCTGTTATGAGTCAGAAATATTTAATGTTTACCTCCGGAGCTTCAGTTTTTGCCTCCGGAGCTTCAGTTTTTGCCTCCGGAGCTACTGATTTTTGTGCTACACAAGTAACACCTCATAGGTCAGTAGTTAAGAATAAAAAATCTCAAACTTCGACTCATAAACCTGCTGTTTTATCTCAGCTTTCGCATGTTATTCCTGCTGGACGTCGTGTGACTCAGTACTGGATTCCTAAATGCCTTTTAACTAACCCCAGTATTGAGTCATCGACGTATTGTGCTTCTATGTAGGTTACACGCTTGAGGAAGGAGAACATTTGGATTGTGGATTCAGGTTGCTCATGCCATATGACCGGTAACAAAGAATGGTTCTCCTCTCTCTCTCTTGTGTCACGTGTAGAGAATGTTACTTTTGCCGATAATTCTTCAACTCCTATAATTGCTAAGGGTTCGGTTCGAGTAAATGATCACTACACTTTGAAGGATGTGGCACTTGTCAAAAATTTGAAATACAACTTGCTTTCTGTTTCACAATTGCTAGATGAAAATCTGGAAATTATTTTCAATAAAAACTGTTGCAAAGTTGTAGGTTCAAATAGTGAGCTTATTTTTAACATGTCTCGGTTTGGAAGAGTTTTTAAAGCTGATTTTGATATGTCTTCCTCTAAGCATAGATGTCTAGTTGCAAATGATTCCAAAGATTTATATTTTTGGCATCGTAGACTTGGTCACATAGGCTTTGATCATCTCACGCGTGTTAGTGCTCTTGATCGCATACGTGGGCTATCTAAGCTTAAAGGGGACCAAGAAATTGTGTGCTCTTCTTGTAGACATGCTAAGATGGTTGGTTCACATGCTCCTCTCACAATGACCATGATAACTGAACCGGGTCAACTTTTACACCTTGACACCGTAGGACCTTCACGTGTTCAATCCTTCAGAGGTAAATGGTATGTTCTTGTGATTGTTGATGACTATTCTAGATACTCTTGGGTTTACTTTATGGCATCTAAGAATGAAGCTTTTAGTCACTTTAGAACTTTATTTCTTAGATTATCAATTGATCACCCAGGATCCTTAAGAGCAATTAGAAGTGATAATGGAACCGAATTTAAAAACCAATCGTTTGATCACTTTTGTGTTGAAAATGCAATAGATCATCAATTTTCTTCACCATATGTACCTCAACAAAACGGTGTTGTAGAGAGAAAGAACAAAACCTTAGTTGAGATGGCTAGGACTATGCTTGATGAATATCAAACTCCTAGGAAATTTTGGGCTGATGCAATTGCAACCGCTTGTTATGTCTCAAATCGTGTTTTCTTGCGTGCTAAGCTAGGTAAAACACCATATGAACTCAGGTTTGGACATAGGCCTAGTGTCACACACTTTAGGGTCTTTGGTTGCAAATGCTTTGTTAAGAAACATGGTAATCTTGATAAATTTGAAGCTAGATCTGTTGATGGCACGTTTCTTGGTTATCCATCTCATACTAGAGGCTACCGTGTGCTTTTACTTGATACTACAAAATTGTGGAGACTTGTGAGGTTTCTTTTGATGAAGCTAGCCCAGGTACTAGTTCAAATATTGCAGGTCTGGATCCATATCTGCAGGGGGAGAGTATTTTCGTTGAAGAAGAGGAAGAAGTGGTGCTGCTGCCCGAAAATTCAGCAGCTAATGACATTGTTCCAGCTCCTGATCTTGATTCACAGCCAGCACCGACGACCATCATTGCTGGTCCAGATCCTCCTCACGTCACAAGCTCATCTATTTGTGATGAACATGAAGAAGAAGAAACTTGTGAAGTGTCCACTCCCCTCCGGATTCTCAAAAGTCATCCTCCACAACAAATTATTGGATGCTTGCATGAACGAGTTACAAGATCCAGATTTTTCGACCCCAATTCTCATGCTCATTCTGCTTTTGTTGCTTCTTTTGAACCCAAAGATATATCACACGCACTCACTAATGAATCTTAGATTATTGCCATGCAAGAAGAGTTAGAAAATTTTGAAAGAAATAATGTTTGGAAACTTGTACCTCCACCTCAAGGTCACACTTTAATTGGAACTAAATGGGTGTTTAAAAATAAACAAAGTGAGGATGGGGTTGTGGTTAGGAATAAGGCTAGGTTGGTTGCTCAAGGTTTCACACAAGTTGAAGGCCTAGATTTTGATGAAACTTTTTCTCCTGCTGCTAGATTAGAAGCCATAAGAATTTTGTTAGCTTTTGCTTCATCTAAAGATTTTAAGCTATATCAAATGGATATTAAAAGTGCTTTTCTTAATGGCTACATAGATGAGGAGGTTTATGTCAAACAACCACCTGGTTTTGAAAATCCAAATTTTCCTAATCATGTTTACAAACTGTCCAAAGCCTTGTACGGTCTCAAACAAGCCCCTAGAGCATGGTATGATAGGTTAAAAACATTCTTACTTGAAAAGGGGTTTACCATGGGCAAGGTTGATAAAACTCTTTTTGTGCTCAAGCATGGCAATGACTCATTATTCGTTCAAGTGTATGTGGATGATATTATCTTTGGTTGTGCTTCTCATAATCTTGTGTCCAAGTTTTCAGCTATAATGAGTTCAGAATTTGAGATGAGTATGATGGGAGAACTCATGTACTTTTTGGGTCTGCAAATCAAGCAAACCAAGGAGGGTAACTTTGTGCATCAAACAAAGTATACAAAAGATCTCCTAAGGCGCGTCAACATGGACAAAAGCAAGCCTCTTCGGGTACCAATGGGAACAGCAACAACACTTGAACTTGATGAAGATTGTGATCCCGTTGATCAAAAATAATATAGAAGCATGATCGGATCACTTTTGTATCTCACGGCATCAAGACCGGACATACAATTCAGCGTATGTCTTTGTGCACGGTTTCAAGCCTCCCCACGTGCTTCACATCGTCAAGCCGTCAAAAGGATTCTCAAGTACTTATATGGAACTCAAGAATTTGGCATTTTTCTTCCTTCTTCCTCAACCTTTACTTTGAAAGCTTTTTCCGATGCTGATTTTGGGGCTTGTAGGATTGATAGGAAAAGTACTTCTGGTGCTTGTCATTTTCTTGGTAATTCACTTGTTGCTTGGTCCTCTAGAAAACAAAGTTCAGTTGCACAATCCACAGCCGAATCTGATATGAAGCTGCTGCTAGTGCTTGCTCACAAATTCTTTGGATTGTTCAAACACTTAAGGACTATGGAGTTGATCTAGATAGTGTTTCACTGTTTGTGATAACACTAGTGCCATTTGCATTGCTAAAAACCCCGTGCAACATTCAAGATCTAAGCACATTGACATTAGGTATCACTTTCTCCGTGATAATGTCAAAAAAGGGAACATTGTGCTTCACCATGTAGATACCGAACAACAATTGGCTGACATTTTTACAAAACCTTTGGATTTCACTCGTTTTTGGTACATTCGTAGTGAAATAGGGGTTATGCATCCTCATGGCTTAAATTGAGGGAGAATTTTGAAACTTGGGAAGTCTATGTGTGAATCTGAAATTAAAATAATATGAGCATAATATTTCATGCATATATGACTTTGTGATTCCTTTTTCATGCTGAAAGTTCTTACTACATTACTCGTGTTATACATTTTGTAGTTTTTACCATGTCTAGTAATTGGAATATTACTGACACTAAATCTGGTCATGGTCGAACTTTCTTGCTGTTTTAAACTTGTTGCATGCTCACAAGTGCTTTTAATCATAAAGAATTAATCAAGTAATCAACTCATATGTTGAGTTTTTATGTTCAAATAAAAAAATGAGAAAATATCAAGAGAATATGCATGCATCGCACTTCTTCTTTTGAGATGGCTTATCATTGCATATAGATATGAAGTTGAAAGGAGTTGTGTATGACTAAAACCATGTCCTTAAGCTTCTGACTGTCAAATGACATAGGCTTGACTTGGTTGGTTAGAATAAGGCTGATGCTGCATATAATCTCTTGCAAATGTCATAAGATCAAAATTTGTGCTTTAAATGATAAATAAAATACAGCAACAAGTGTCATGCTTTCAGGTCTTGAAATAGTTAAGTTTGTGAGATCATGACTTGTTTAAATTGAAAATTACACTTGATCTCTAGCATGGCTTACACTACTTTATGTATCTCATTGATGTGATAGTGTAAGTTACTTGATAGTATGATTTTGATGAGCTTTGTTTTATATGTATATGATATAATATGCTGATAACAAATTAAAATTTCTCTTTTGTACCTCGCTGAATACATTGTCAAAGGGGGAGAAATTAATCACACATTGCACATATTCACAAGTGTTTTGGCATAATTCTTCTCAAGGGTAGAATTTTTAGTATTTTTGTTTTTCTTCTCATTTTATATCTGATTTACAAAGGGGGAGAAATTGTTTTCAAAACTTTTCATGTGAATAAGCCAATGTTTGGATTTTAAGTGGTGTTGCCAATGCATTCATCAAGGCGGAGATTGTGAGACCTATGTGTGCTGAATACATTGGCTTTGACGATAAAAGTTTTGAATACTACCAAAACATCTATTTAACAAGATCCGACACTAGTTCCGAGCTCCTGCAAGGTCCGATGATAGGTCCGACTTATTTTGGGTAGCTCCGGCAAGGTCCGACGTAAGGTCCGACTTGCTTTGTCTAGGTCTGACTTATTTTGGCTAGGTCCGACTTGTTTTTGCTAGCTCCGGTGCTAGGTCCGACTATCTTTGGTTAGTTCCGTGCTAGGTCCGACTAAGCTTTAGTAAGCTCCGGCGCTGGGTCCGACTAGTTTTGGTAAGCTCCGGTTCAAGGTCTAGTTAGCTTTGGTAAGGTTCGAAGCTTGATTGCAATGGTTCTGCTTTTAACTTGCAATGTTTCAAACTTGCTTTACTCTTATGGAAAGTTTGCTTAGTATTATTTTACTAAGTTTTTGGTGTGTTTTGGTGGTTATGGCTGATATCATTTTGCTATGTTTTACAACATGCTTATGTGAGGTGCTCACGTAAGATGTTGTAGTTTCGGAACTAACGAGAGTCAAGTCGAAGACTTGTGCTCGGAAGTATTGGTTATTTATTCATGTGCAGATGTTGCTTGAGTTCAAGACATGGCTGGTGACGGGGTCCATTGAACTAGTCTTAGGGAGAAGATGAGGTTCAACAACCAAGTTCGGGAGGAATTGTGGTTGAGTTGATCGGGAGGTCGTGTAGCATGTTTGGATCAAGAACAATGCATATGAAGGTATCGTGGACGTTGTTGGAAGATGTTTACATGTGTGCAAGGAGTGCATGGACGTGGCAACATGGTTCCAAGGCGTGGTGAAGAGATACGAAAGTGGAGATATGGTTGAAAAGGTTCAACCGGCTGGATTTTGCGCTCAGGTTGCGGCTGAGGCGGTTATGGTTTGTTTATGGAAAGTTTCGAGTTGGTTATAACAGGATTTCGTGTTAGGCATGAAGTAGAGTTGTTTTAGGAATGCTTGGGACGTTTCTAAGATTTTTGGAAGTCTTAAGATTGCTTCTGTCTGCGTATAGAAGAGTCTTGAGCAATATTGGAAAGTTACAGTTTGAATCCAAGTAGGAGTAGGAGTCCTAGTTTCAATTGAATTGGCCATAGAGCTGGTTATATAAGCAAGAGAGGCCAAGACTTGTGGAGAGCACGACTTTTGGGCTGTTCCTCTTGTGTTTTGATAAATAAAATTCGTATTTTAAAGGAACTTTTGTGCCTTGTTCGTCCGACTTGTTTCAGACAAGTTTTTCTCGTCGAGTTTCTGTTCAGCACTACCTTGCTTCGGTGGTTTTCTCATAACTCGAGTTTTACGGATCCAATTAATGTGATTCTTTTTGGGTTGTCTTCACAACTTGATTATCTATCATATATGAAAATTTCACGGTCATTGAATTTGTGGTTTCTGATCTACACGAGTTTCTTTGCAGTATTCCAGAACTGTTTTTTTCTCGCGTAGGACAGATTGACCTTTGTTCGATCTTTCGATCGTAACTTGAGTTTCTCTCATCGGATTTTCATGATTCTTGTTGTGACGTCTTCGTGAATTGATTCTCTACAATCTATACTAGTTTTTTCACAGTTGAACACGTTTATATTAGTCGTACACACGGTTTCTTTAACAGATCGGTTTTCTGCTGAGCAGTGTTTTGTTGCTTCCGCTGAAAAGTTTTTATCTACCATTCACCCCCCTCTGGTAGCTTTACACGTGTACTTCGATCCTACATCTAGGATAATGGAAACAAATATTTTCGGCCTCTGCAATGTATGCAGCCCAAGATTATTATAGAAATAAAGCACCAGTACAAGTGCCACAGAAAAAACACTCAAATCTAATATTTTTTAACAATGTCTATTATGAAAATTCATTCAAACTTGGCAAATAATTCCAGTACATATGACTCCATTATATCTTGCTCACGAGATAGAAACTCTCCTTTGGATGCGATTTGAGGTCTTAATTTTTTAATTTAGGTTATGCACAAATTTTTAAGGATTTAGAAGATTTGAAAATAGAATTAAGCTAAATTCTGAATCTTTTCAAAGATTTCTCTCTCCAAAAGGTATGTCTTTCTACATTGTATACATTCTATATTTTCAAATTATTATTTATGGTTTCATAAATTTTTCTAATTTAATTTTAGACGTGGAAATGGGTGAGAATTAAATGATATCTTTTATATTTTTATGTACAGTCTGAAGTAGAAGATGGATCGAGCGTGGATGTACAATATGCCAAGACTTGATCCTACATACATTCAAAATATTGCAAACTTTATTGAAGCATCCAAGAGACTTGTGAAGATGCAAAAGATAGATGATATATTATGTCATTTTATCAACTACGAAAACAAGATTGCTTGGACAGATACTATAGTAATCCAATCAAATTTGGTGAAAAGAGGTTTTATGAAAAACTACACAATATGTACAAAGCATGGTGAGTTAGATACACGTGAAGTGGATAACGATGACGAGATGTTAGATATTTGGATGGGGATAATGCTCATATCGATTATGGTCATGACAATCATGATGATGACGACGACGATGAATTTGATTGTGAGGAGATGTTGCGTCATATGGAACCACATGTGTTGATTTATATGAGAACTAGTAAAGGTTTAAATAAAATGGAGACATTACAGAGTGCGTCAAAAGTAACTTTTATATGATGAATCAAAGGATTGTGATATAGAGTTTACTACGTTGCGTGCAGTTCTAGACTAAAGTTGAAGGCCACCCATGAATGGTACAATTGTATTTTCACTTATCTTTTGAATTTTCTGGCATAATTCTTCTAAATCCCAATAAGCTGCCCAGAAGCACTTATAAAACGAAGAACCTTCTATACACGCTTATCTGAACCATTGTATTCTATATCGTAAAGAGCATGAGCTCGCAACGAGATGCCCCCTCTATGGTGTCACTAGATACAAGAAAGACTACAATTACCAGTATGTTACCAACATGAATAAGACCCAGAAGAATAAGAGAAATATTCCTTCCTTGGTGATGTGGTACGTTCCAGTAATTGATCGCTTAAAGCGTTTATTCTCAAACGCTAGGGAGGCCAAACTTATGCGTTGGCATTCTGAGAAGCGCACGAAGAATGACAAACAGATCCGACACCTTGGTTATGCAACACAATGAAATTTTTTTGATATTCAGTATACAGATTTTGCATAGGAAATCTAAAATGTAAGATTTGTTTTGGGTACAGATGGAATGAATTTGTTTGGTGAAAAAAGGAGCATACAGAGCACATGGCCCGTGGTCTTAACGATGTATAACCTACCGATCTGGTTGTGTCACAAGAGGAAATACATTTTGTTATCTATTCTTATCCAAGGTACGGAACAAGCTCGCGTCGAAATCGATGTGTTCCTGGAACCTCTAATAGCGGATATGGCGAAGCTGTGGAATGAGTGGGTACGTACATGGGACGAGTACAAGCGGGAGTATTTCACGCTAAGAGCAATAATATTCGTTAGCGTCCATGATTATCCCGTACTCTTTACATTATGGGGACAAACTAAAGGGAAGGAAGTTTGTGTAATGTCCGTACTTTAAGAACCGCATGTGATAATTCATTTTCATAGGCGACCGGTTTTTAAGAACCGCCTGTGATAATTCATTTTTACAGATGGTTTTTTACCCGCCTTTGATATTAGGCGATTTTCACATACGCTTTGTCACAAGCGGTTTTCATATCCGTATAATATGCTTTGAGTATGTGAAATTGTTTTATGTAGTAGTGACGTGTACATGAGTCAGCGTCTGTATTATGTTATATGTGTGTTGAATATGTTGCAGTGTATTGAATATTTTATGTGAAATGTGAGTCGAAATAGCACTTTTTTAAACAGGCAACGTAAGTTTTTTCGTGGGTCAGATGCTGGCCCATGTCAATATTACCAAAATATTTTCGTGAGCATTTTATTGGCCAACGAAATTATGACCATAATATTTTAGTTAGCCCTGTAGGGATCAACAAAAATATTGGCACCGTTTTGTTGTGAGCATTTAACAGACCTACGAAAATATTGGCACGGTATTTTTGTGAGCTTTTAACAGACCCACGAAAATATTGGCATCGTATTGTCGTGAGCATGTAACAGACCCACGAAAATAATTTTTTTGTGAGCCAAATTGGGGCTCACGACAATGACTGTATTTTCGTGGGGTTGATAAACAGAATTACTTTTGTGGGCAGCCCTCGAAATTAAGTTTATTTTCGACAATCTCTTTACGTGGGTCTGCGGCCCACGAAATAAAGGCTAAGCTCACGAAAATACGTATTATCTTGAGCTTTTGGTCTATTTTTGTGGGCTTCAGACTCACGAAAATAAGTCACTTTCCTGTAGTGTATATCCTTCAAGCTAATTATCATAGCTATGGGTTGAATTGTTTTTTGTTGACAATTTTGCATATAGATCCTTTGAGTATATTTACGTCTATGTAAGATGCAAACTATATCCTTTTATAAAAATGATGGTCTAAACCCTTTTTTTAAAAAAAATCACATCACGGTCCTCACAGATTGTATATCTAAATTAAATGTTTATTTTTTATAAATAATCTGTTGATTACCTAAATTTGAATTGAAGGGACGTGGCACGCCTCCCTATCTAGTATATAGATATGACGCATTCACACAGCCAGCACGCCGATGTTCTATACGAGACGTTTGGTTATGGGTTACGTTACGTAGCAGTCCGATGGATCTTATCGTTGACGTTTTGATGAAAGCTCATCGTATAAGCTGCATTGGAGTTTGGAAACATACCTCACTAACGCACGAAAGTCATGGCAGGCCGGCAGTAGCCGTCGCGTGTCAGGCTCCTCCCCAGTCCTTAACATGATATCTGACATATACACGGATATCTGCCACACGTTAATGAATGCATGCATGTATTATCAGACACGTAGGGTACGAACGCTAGCAGATTCTACCTAACATACGTACCCTGCTGGTCCAACTCCACTTACCAACAGCAACAGAGAATGAGCAGTACACGCGATGACTTGAACAGCACAGATGACTCCATATATTATAATGCTATGTTGAATTCCATTAAACCACAGAAGAGAGTAGCAGATTCTTCACGGACTCGAACTGAAGGGGTACGATGAGCGTTTCGAGGCACATGCTCTCTAGAGGAAAATTAAAGCTGGTTCCTCAGCCCAGCAAGGCACACTGTTCCAGTCCCAGGTGATCATCACCCAAAAGATCATCTTCACGGGATCTTCCAGGATGTGAACCGAAGACCCGGCATGTGCACCACATCCTGCTGACCCGTATGTACATACCTTGTTGACTAGAAAGACTGAAATGTCTGTTTTTTCTTGTCTCTGGCTTCTTATTATCGAAAAGTCTTAACGCGTGTGAACTGTGGATGTATGAAAATATATATATACGACTTATACCGAATTGTTTTCAAGAAGAAGATAACACCGTTACCGTGTCGCTGACATGTTGATCCGGCGGAATTTCATGGTTCAATCCGGCACCAAAGTCATCAGCGTCGTCATTCTGCGAGATTCGCTGATGTATGGGAACCTTGACTGACCAATGATCTGCCGCTGGATTTGCATTCCATGATAACCGTGAGAGTCAATTTCAGCTAATCAGAATAGGCTGACTAGTTATGACATGGACTTTTCTGAGGACGAACGAGGTTTGCAGCTCAGCCACTCACCCAGGATCCAAATCAGCTGGGTGACCATGTACGTCGTTCTTGCAGGGGCATATTTACCAGGCTAGCCGCCTGCATCTTGGTTCAAATGGAGAAATAAACGTACCTCAAAGAATCCGATGAAGGGGTTAACGGTATTTTGACTTCTATTAAATTTCCCCACGTGAAAAGAGAATCAAAATACTACTTTAGGCAACATTCTACAGAATCACCGGGCTACCCATTTTAAAGGATGTTATTTATTAGAGAAGAGAATATTGTATTATTCTAACATCTATATCAATAGATACATATATCTGTCCATTATTAGAAGTATCAACAATTTCCAACATGAAGTAAGGCCGATAAGGAAAAGTTCAAACCCTCCATTATTTTTAACTCAAACGAAAGGAAGTCCATTGCTATTTGTTATCCTAATCATAACGAATTTATACTATACTTAATTTGTCGAGTGTCATTTTCTAGGTCCATTTGGTGAACAGTTAACATATAGCCTTTGGTTTCCCTAAACTGAATAATAAGTAATCTCATGAGAGATTGGCCATGTGCCAGGGAAATTAAATGGAATAGAATTATTAGATTCAGTTGGCTGCCATTTTTCTGTTGGAATTAGAGGCCATATCCTACGTGAATTAATCTAGAAAGTGACAGCAGAAATCATCAACATGACTAAGGCTATATATGTAACAAATGGAAAGAAGTAGAAAAGACACCCCCATGTCTACTCCCTCCGTTCCGAATTATTTGACGTTGGTTAGTTCAAAATTAAACTAACCAGCGTCAAATATATTATGAAACAGAGAGAGTATTTTCTTGATGAGACAATATTGGAAATAAAGATAGCAAGAGAAATACATACTGGATAGGGATCACAGTAGGGATGCCACCAGTACCGTTTCTGTCATCATCTCCGTTTCCTTAACTGGCCATCGGAAGTAGTTGAAGTAGACGTTCGCTTGTTGAAGAGAATGTAGACACCACCACCACCAACTAGCAGTCCTAACGTGCGCTCCCTAAAAACCTTATCGCCCTCCTATTCCTTTGCAAGAACTCAAGAAGGACAAGATTTCCGGAGGACTTCTCGATGCTCACATTGCAGCTACTGTCATGTGAGAGTGGAAAATTAATACGAAGTCCTTTCATGCACCCATAGGAGATGAACCAAACAATCACCTGGGAGGTGTAGTGGTATGTACATCTCGGCTTGAACTCGTACACGTGCCACATCCACGTCCACGTCCACATCCATGACACAACTCGCCACGCCATGCCATGCAAATCCAGAGGTACACGTGTGGTCTTTTCTTGTTCTTTTCCCAATTTCACAATATGCATGGTAGATACAATCCCACCTATATGTTGGTTCACTGTTAAAGTGTTTTGTGCGACACTTCCCCCGGTCTGCTTAGGAGCAGCTCACGGAGGTTCTTTTTTAGGAGGGGCTTAGTGGTTTTGAGCGTTGTAGCACGATGGCAAGATGAACACGAGGATTTACGTGGTTCGGGCCGCCTGAGCGTAATACCCTACGTCCACGGAGTGTTGGTTATTCTTTGTTGCCTGAGTCTGAGCGTGGCTCAAGCTTGGGAGCTTACAAGTGTTGGAGTAGAGTTGAGATCGAGAGAGCAAAATCTGAAAAAAGTCTCTTTGCCCGTTGCCTGTCTGGTCCTTTATAGCTCAAGGCTAGACAACCTTATAAGTGGGCCCGGGACCTGATAGGCGGTCCCGGTATGGGCAGCAACCCCTACTACGGCTAGAACGGACGCGTCGCCTTGTCACATCGGCTTCCTTGAATGTTGTTTGACGATGGCGGTAGGAATGCGTCTTGTCCCGCGGAGCCGCACTGTTGCTGCCGTCAGAGCGCCACGCGACTAGTTTCTGCTGCCAGGCACGCCTGTACCGGGGTACACTGGATTGCTTGCCTAGGGAACACGTGGACTTTAAATGCGCGATAGGAAAACACACCTTCCTCTTTACTCCTTGGCTATCTTCCCGTTGCTTGTCGGCGCGGCATCCGGGTGGCTGGCCCGCGGGACGCGCGTCGTCACCGGAGTTGTCTTGCAAAGTAGCGAGGGGTCCGGAGTCATTGGACACGTGGCAACGCCGGAGCTCTCCCTGGCAGGAGGGAGGTCCGCAGCTGTCATGCACGTGGCCGCACCGGAGCCTGTAAAAGCCAAGAATTAACTTGCTAAAATGTTCATCACCACACCACAGCTCATTTGGTGGATAGCTCATGAACATTTGTGAAGAGCTAGTAAACACAATCAAGAGGGGGATTAGAGGAGGAAACCATAACTCCAAAATGTAGGAGTTCATACACATAAACAGGAGAGGCTGAGCTCACCCCTAGACCATAAATATATTCTTGGGAAGGCTCAGGCCAAGTTTCATGCAAATCCAAGCCTTTTCGAGGCACTTTTGGATACATTTGTAAAAAGGGCTAATTTGAATGTAAATTCAAATTGCAGCTACTTTCATTAGTTGGATTCAAAAGATGACTTCATATTTAAACTCAGCACATTTTTCTGAGTTAGTCCACCAATTTTCATCCTCATTGGAGTTCATCTTGTTGGGAGCTAAATTTGCAATAATTCAAAACCGAATTTGAATTTCAAATTAAAATGTGCAGCAAATTTAACCAAACCAATTTCAAATTGAGGAAATCAAATTCAGCCCATGACTTTGTGGCTAAGTCTCTCATTCAATTATGAGTAGCTGAGATCTTTTCAGTGAAAACAAAAATGAAAAAGAGAAAAGGATTAGAGGGGAGGGGGACCCACTGGTCCGTAGACTTCTAACTGAACTCTTCTCTGTTCTTTTCACTCGAACACAGCGCGCGTGCGCGCCAGCTCCTGAGCGCCGGTGCCCGACCGCCTCGTCTCGGTGCCACCTCCTGCTCCGGGGCTGAGAACGCCGAGTACAGCACGTGATTAACACGCCGGCCCATGTGAACACCCCTCACTCTCGCCCGTCTGCCTCGCACACAACCGAAGCAAAAAACCATCTCTGGCCACCCTCTCAGTTCCCTGGCGTGCCGCTGCTCTGATCATCTTCGTGGCTGATGACCTTCAGCAAAGTTGACCGCCTTAAGGTGCTTAACACGCTCGTTCCAACCGCTCCTCCTCTCATGCCTCAGCGAGGGAGAATTTTTCCGATTATCCTTTCGGTGTTCAAAGAGCCGAGCCGGACAAAACTCAAAAATTCATAGGGATTACTCCAACATCACATATGCCAAGCTACCCACATGTTCTACACGTCCCCACGGCCACTTAGGATCAAGAATCACCAGAAACCGTCGAGAAACCACCGAGTTCCATGTGTTTTTCGGTCTTCATCGGGTTTAGGTCTAGGTCGCACGGTGAAGTCCGGTTGGTCGCCACCTTGGGCAAGATCAGTGGCTGGGTCGTTGCTCCGTAGGTCATGGTGATGCTGTAGGAGCCAACAGAGGAGGTTTTGAGGCACTACAGCGCCATACCAACCTCACCGAACGCGCCATGTTTACTGTCGCGGTCGCACGACCGTTTCCGGTGATCGCCGGCCGGCGACAAGGTCAGCAACAGGTTCCCCGAGCAATTTCAGGCGGGGGCGGCAAGTTTTGTCGAGTTCCGATCACGGGAACCCTCTTCCGGTGAGTGCTCCGGCGGGGGGGGGGGGGGGGGGGCAGTGAGCCGCGGGAGCGCGAGGAAGACGAAGACTCATGGGCCCCACGTGTCGATCTCTGATTTTTACCGCGCCGGATCTGCTATGGCGCCAGGATCTCATGCGGCTACGCGGGAGATTAAGCGAACCCCCATGTGATTTGGCTGTAGAGCTGACACGTAGCCCTGGGGCCCACCAGCGGGTTTAAACTTTTCTTTGAATTTCAGAATTGGGTTCAAACTTCAACTAGCCATAATTTTTGCTAGGGAGCTCCAAATTAAGTGAACCAAATTTTATTGGATTCAGCTTTTCAAGTACTTTCCAGCAAAATAAGTTTCAGCACATGAAACTTATTGTCTTCCACAATTAATTCTCTAAATTTAAATTGTTGGGAATCTTATCTGGAAAATTCTTTTATAGAAAATTCTGAAATTTGGCTGGGATGTTCATTTGAAAATCCTTGAGTCACAGGAAAAATTTCAGATCCATTAAAGTTCATTAGTCCCCCTAATGGTGTGATTAAGTGAACTGCCCTGAGAAAATAGAAAAAATGTACATAAACATTTTTCAGATTTTCCCAAATCTTGTTTAGGGCATAACTTCCTCTAGGATTCTTCAAATGACATGAAAACAATTCCATTAGAACCATCTCAAACTCTAATTTCCAGAAAGTAATGGTTTGAGCCATGAAAATCTCTGGAAATCCTTAGAAGCTCTAGTAATGACCAAATAGACTTTTATTTGTACAGAGCTCAAATAAACTTTGTTTCAAATGAAACTTGTTCAAGTCTCTGGTTAGGATCCTACCAAGCCACCATAAAAATTTCAGGGCCAAAGAGGAGGGCTAGCTAGAGTTATGGTCTTTACATATTCAGTTTAACACATTGCATTTAAATTGACATATCGAACATTGCTTACGTGTAGCCGCTGAAGGCGAAGAGACCCCGGAAGTTTTGGACTTCCTACTGCTGGACGAAGAACTAACATCTGACCAGCAGCAACAAGGCAAGCCCTGGTTTGCATTTAACAAAGTTTATAAAGTTTTGCTTATATATACTTTAGCTTGAGGTATTTATGTGCATTAGGTGTAGGATGGATGAAACCCAAATGCATAACCACATCATTCCCACAAGAGTGAGGGTAGTGTCTGAGTCCTCGAGTAGTATATGCTGTGCTTAATGTTTATAGATTTCGGTACAAGTTGAGTAGTTGGATTCTACTCGCGAGTATAGGCTTTGGGACACACGGGATTGGTTTGAGTGATGTGAGATCACTTTAGTAAGAAAATGAGACTAGGCAGGGGCTAGGGCACAGCAAGAGGAAGTCTTGTGGGCGCAGCCCTGTCCGTGTCGATTAAGGACCGATCTGTGTGCGGCCCACGCTGATCAAGTTTGAACATACCGAAGGCATATCAGATATATGGGCCCCGATAAACTGATGTAACCTATACCTCCGGGCGTCGAGGCATAACGCACTGATTTATAGGTGTAGGTTGAGGGCGGCAAGGTGGAAATCCGCTAACGGACATAGAGAGATGCTCCGTGTAGGGAACCTCCTGTTCGTTTGGGTGCGACCGGTTCAACATTTGGGCTGTTTGGTGAAAGGTTGTCCCGTACGACATCGAGTGAGCGTGCTGTGCAGCTCCACGGGTGGGCGTACGTGACGTGCTTTTCGGGTATCCCTGCAGGTGTATACCGAGTCGATTCACCGTCCCTCGCGGTGATGAGTATCACTTGGTCATTGAGTCGTGACGTAGGTTAATATATGAAATGATGTGATTCTATATTGCTGTTATGATTAACTTGTATTGCTACTTGTCTGCCACCAAATATTGCTTACTAAATTTCAGGTTCGTGAACTGTTAATTGTGGCTAAAAGCTGAATTAAGGATGAACTTGTAGGCATGTACGTTTGCTGCAATTTACCATCCTATTTCGTTATGACCTGCATGTAGAGTTTCATGTGTAGGCGCGTCGGTTAAGACTTGTTGAGCCATCGTGCTCACGGTTGCTGCTATGAGTATTTTGCAGGTGAGGACTACCCCAGAGACTCGGGGTACGACTCCACCGGCGAGGGCTATCCTCCGTCGGAGACCACGGCTGAGTGGGATCCGTACCTGCCACGCTGAGCTGAGGAGTGAAGCTAGTGTGGGCTGTCCATAGGGCTGGACAACCGACTTTTGCTAGTTAGGTGGGCGTGAGTTGTATAAATTTAGCTTCCGCTGTTATAAACTCTGTACTTAGTTGTAAACTGAAGGTTTGTACTACTTTGTACATATTCTGTATGTTATCGATATAATACAATGTGTGCCTTATGATGTGTGCTGTCGGGTGTCGCATCGTGCGGCACCACCCTCTGAGATCCTGGGCGCATGAATTTCAGTCCGTCACAGGCTGGTATCAGAGCTGCTTAGGGGATAACACACTAATTAAGGACTGTATAATGGGAAAACTTAGGATTACGGTGAGGATTCGCTAGTATGCCCAAATAAGAACAATATTAGTATAGTTACTTAAAGTGGCATCACTAACATATGTGTTATAATTCTGAATTTTGATTATGTAACGAGGCACCTACGCTTAGGTAAAAATGGTAAGGAACGCCACCGAAAGTGGTTCAATTTCGGTTAGCTCTCCTGACAAGGAATGTGGTTAGAGATAGATCTCACAGCTTGGTGTGAGACATTAATATGAAACTCTTGGACTCTTCATGTTCCTGAGTTCATATGAAACACTGGTCCCTAGCATGCATTAGGCAAGAAAGTGGAAACCCCATCGTGTGGTTGGTAACACGATAGTGTGTTCTTCTGGAAATAGCCTAGAAGGACATACGCAACGCTTGCCATCGGTGTGCCCTGCAGGGGAGTAGGTGGTATCTGTTGGGGGTGATAAAATTCCCAACCGTGACGACCCGTTCACGCTCTACTCGGGCTCCCCGTCGTGTGGTGTAAAAACACGATCACGTACCTTGAGACGTGGCTTAACTCAAGGACGGCCGTATGACAATGATACGGGCTAGGTATTTATTTCAAATATGGACCTGCCTGAAATGACAACAACCTTTGAGTGTATCACTATTGAGTGTTCTTCTGCAGGTACTAACCACGTATGTATCCCGTGTAGTACACGTGTGTGAGGGACTGTTTAGTGCCACAATTGAGACGTATATGCCGGTATAATCCGTTTAGGATTTTCTTTTTGTGAGGAACGTAGTACCGACATATAATAGGCATTTGCATTAAAGAAAATGGTAACGAGGAACTAAAATAACCAAGTTTCAATATTTAGGACCCTGGTTGGGTAGAAAAATTCAATAGTTGATTAGTTTGGCTCAAAGGGATTGAAAAACAGAGTGCTCTGTTTTGGCAGCAAGTTTGCTGAATTTAACAGAGCATAACTCACAGATTATTTAGCCAATGGGGGTGTGGGATATAGCTCTGGAAAGGAGTTTAAGTGCTCCACAACTTTGTTGTAGACTTCCAGAGCAGAATCACAACTTAAACTGGTTGAAATTCCAGATGATTGTAAACTGTCCAGAACCAGGACAGGTTCAAAAACTCTCTGGACTGTTCTGTTTTTCAAGCATAACTACCTGTAGAAAAATCTAAAATTTTAATATGCTATATTTTTGAAAAGGGTAGGAGATGTGTTACATCTTTGTAATTCAAAGTTTCTGCAATTGCACCACAGATTCAGTGGAATTTAGAGTTGGAAACAGCAACTTCCAAAGGAGGTGCTGTTGAAATTCTTCCAGAAATTCTGTTGACTTTGAATTATCATAACTTTTTAACCACAGATGATCTGGGGAAAAATAAATACTCGTTGGAAATCTACTGAAGTTAACTTTAACTTTGGTATTCAACTTGAGTCATTAAAATGCCTAGTACCAGATACAAAACTGGGATATGTAGAAACTGGTCATTCTAGGCAGACGGATGGACAGTTGAACTCATTTGAGAGATTGTTGTACCCTAGGGAGTTTGATTACTTCCAATGGGGTAGAACATACTCATGAGTTGTTATCTTCAACTAGTGAAAGGTTTGAGTATATTTCCTACTCAAGTTTCTTTTGCTAGACCATGTTTGTGTCGTATTGAAGATAAAAGGGTAGTAAACGTGATGACAAAGTGATATTAACGTCTCGTAGTGACCAAATCTAGTTGAGGTGAACTTCCAAAGAGGAAGTACATCAAGTTGGATTTAACTAGTTTGTATTTGGTCTGGTAGTGATGTAGCTTGTGCAAAGTTATTACATTATCTATATACGAGATGTATCGTATGTTTACTGTTATTATGTTTTTACACCTATTTTATTGGACTGCATGAAGTATGTTGTGGGGCTGATGTTATTGTCGTATGGTTGCAGATGGTTCATTCTCGGTCCACGCATGAGGTCGGTGGCTCTAGTCAGCAAGGGGGTGATGACTCCCAACCACCTGCCTACGACAGCACCCCACAGCAACAACCACCACCACCGCCTCCGCTTACACTAGCGGATGTGATCGCGGCGCTGGTGGGCAATCGTGAGGAGCAGACCGATCTGCTCTGCACGATCGTGCAGAATACGTACCAGGCGGGGGGCGTCAACAGAGGGGGCCTCGTGAGACCCACACTACGACATACTCGGATTCATGAGTACGCATCCTCCGGTGTTCACCGGAGCGGCAGAACCACTGGAGGCCGACAACTAGCTGCGGACGATTGAGTCCAAATTCGGGCTGCTTCAATGCACAGAGCGACAGAAGACTCTCTTCGCGGCGCAGCAGCTTCACGGTGCCGCCGGTGCATGGTGGGCGAACTATGTCGTCTCACTGCCTGCTGGCTACGCCGTGGAATGGGAAGAATTCCGGGAGGCGTTCCGCGCCTATCATATCCCTCCCAGGATAATGAAGAGGAAGTTCCAAGAATTCTTGGAGCTGAAGCAGGGCGGGAGGAGTGCCCATGACTACTCCTGTGCATTCAACCATCTGGAGCAGTATGCGTCGGATTATGTCTCCACCGAGGAGAGGAAGCGAGAGCAGTTCTATCAGGGGTTAGATCCCGAGATAAAGACACATCTCGTACAATGCAATCACGGCACTTTCAACGACCTTGTCAACGCCGTGATCATGCAAGAAGATGCTCAGCAGGAATTGGCGGCTGAACAGCGAAAGCGCATCGCTCCACCTAGAAGCGGGGGTGGAGCTCCTCAAAAATACCGCATGGTGTATCAGACACCATCCGGTCAGTAGTGGCATCCACCGGCGCGACCTCAGCAGTTTGGGGGTCGTTCTTTCCAGGCACTCCCGTTCCGACCGTCGATGCCACCACCGCGTCCGCAACAGCAGCAGCAGCAGCAGCAGATGGTACCCCGGGCGTTTCCACCTCCACAACGCGACCCGGGCTTCCGTCCGCCGATCAGCGGAGGACCTCCTCGCTACACCTGCTACACATGTGGCCAGGCGGGTCATTTCTTGAAGGACTGTCCCGAGGGGCAGCAGAGCAGCGGGCAAGCCCAATATCAGGGCTGTGTTCGAGGCTGACCTACGGTCAAGAAGGGAGGTCAGCGAACCGGGGGCATTCACAAACCTCGACAATGAGGACGCCCCGGAGGGAGAAAACGTGCTGGCGGGTACGTTCACTCTCAACGATCAAGCCATCATCATTTTATTTGATTTTAGAGTAACCCACAACTTCATAAGTGCATCATATGTGGTTAAGCATCAACTGGAACTCTTTCCAACTGAGTGCTCTTATATGATCTGCTCACCGGGAGGGAAGATTTCAGCAAATATGATGACCCCGAAAGCACCACTGTGCTTAGGTGGGAAGATATATCCCACTACTGTGATTATTCTTGAGGGGCAGAAGATTGATGCAATCTTAGGGATGTCACGGCTAGGTTACCATGGCGCTGTCGTAGAAACATTATCACGGACGGCTCACCTCAACTCCCCACTACACCGTCCGCAGTCCCTCATACTAGACAATCCAGTCCCGGAAGTTTCAACCGCCTATAATACTGAAGCTTCTAAGTTAGAGGACATCCCTGTAGTCCGAGAGTATCCCGACGTGTTCCCGGATGATCTTACGGGCATGCCACCTGAACGGGATGTGGAGTTCAAGATAGAACTTGCACCCGGGACTACTCACATATCAGGGAGACCGTACAAAATGGCTCCGAACGAGCTGGCTGAGTTGATAGAACAGCTCAACGATTTGTTGAGCAAGGATTTCATTAGACCGAGTTCCTCGCCTTGGGGATGCTCGGCGCTGTTCGTCAAGAAGAAGGATCAAACCTTGAGGCTGTGTGTGAATTACCGGCCGCTCAACACCATCACCATAGAGAACAAATATCCACTGCCCCGCATTGATATTCTGTTTGATCAGCTTGTGGGTGCAAGTGTGTTCTCCAAGATGGACCTTCGCTCCGGGTATAATCAAATAAAAATCTGGGCATAGGATATCCCAAAGACGGCATTCTCAACGAGATATGGACTATATGTATTTCTTGTTATGTCTTTTGGTCTCACTAATGCTCCGGCACATTTCATGTATCTCATGAACTTGGTGTTCATGCCGAAGCTGGACAAGTTTGTTGTGGTGTTCATTAATGATATATTGGTTTACTCCAAATCAGAAGCAGAACACGCCAAACACTTGAGAATCGTTCTTCAACAATTGCGGGACCATAAGCTCTATGCCAAGTTCAGCAAATGTGAGTTTTGGATCAGCCAAGTGCCATTTTTGGGACATATCATCTCAGCGGAAGGCATTGCGGTTGACCCAAGAAAAATTGAACAGATGCTGAAATGGAAAGCCCCCATTTCTGTCCATGAAGTCAGAAGCTTGCTCGGTTTAGCGGGATATTACCGGAGATTCATTCCAAGTTTCTCCAAGCTTGCTAAGCCGATGAAAGAATTACTGAAGAAGGAAAAAAACATGTTTGGAACTCAGCATGTGAAGGGGCATTCCAAGCATTGGTGAAGCATCTCACAACAGCCCTGGTCTTAGCTCAACCGGATACGACCAAGCCCTTTGACGTGTATTGTGATGCGTACGTATCGGGCTTGGCTGCAATAAGGACGTGTGGTCGCGTATGGCTCACGCCAACTTCGAAACCATGAGCAGCACTATCCGACTCATGATCTTGAGCTTGCTGCTGTGGTTTTGGCATTGAAAATGTGGAGGCACTATCTCCTAGGGAATTTGGTGCATCTCTACACTGACCACAAGAGCTTAAAGTATATCTTCACCCAGAAGGAGCTGAATATGAGGGAAAGGAGGTGGTTAGAACTAATCAAAGACTATGAGATTGAGATTCATTACCACCCTGGCAAGTCAAATGTGGTTGCCGACGCGTTGAGTCAAAATCACATGTCCATAACCTCACCATTACATAGGTGAAAGAGGAAGAGCCGAGTTTATACTTGGTTCCTTATGGATCACTCTAGAACCTTGCGCTCATCCCTACCATTAGGGAGGATATCATTGCAGCTCAGAAAGTTGACAAGGGCATGGCACATCTCCGGAGACGGATAGATAGTGGGGATATCAAATGTTTCTGGAAAGATGATGAGGGGATGCTGTGGTTCAATGACCGCACAGTCGTACCCCGCAATATGGAGCTGAGAAAGAAGATCCTTGATGAATCTCACTTGTCTAAATTCTCCATTCATCCAGGCAGCAACAAAATGTACCAAGATTTGAAAAGAAAATTTTGGTGGACACAGATGAAGCGGGAAGTGGCTAAATACGTATCCGAGTGTGATACATGTAGACGAGTGAAAGCAGATCACATGAGAAAATCAGGACTGTTACAACCCCTAAAAAATCCAGCATGGAAGTGGGATGATGTGAGCATGGATTTCATTGTAGGATTACCTCTGACTTTCAACAAGCATGATTCCATTTGAGTAATCGTTGATCGGTTAACCAAGTGGGCTCACTTCATTCCCGTGCATACACATTTCCATGCCAGCAGATATGTGGAGTTGTACATTGCAAGAATCTTATGCTTGCATGGAGTACCCAAGACCATAATCTCAGACCGAGGTGCATTGTTTGTGGCTCGTTTTTGGGAGCAGTTGCACGCTGCATTGGGTACCAAACTGATTAGAAGCTCCGCCTATCACCCTCAGACAGATGGGAAAATTGAGAGCGTGTGCCATCCACCACGGTAGAAATTGGGATGATCATATACCGTTGGCGGAATTCTCGTACAACAATGGCTATCAAGCGAGTATCAAGATGGCACCATATGAAGATCTCTATGGTCACAAGTGCCGCACCCCATTGAACTGGTGCGAGTCCGGTGAAAGGGTCACGTTCGGGATTGATTTGGTGAACGACGCCGAAGAGCACATTCGGATGATTGAAGCTAACTTGAAGGCCGCTCAATCCCGGCAGAAAAGTTACGCTGATAAGAGGCGTAGGACGCTACCCATCGATATCGGGGAACACGTGTACCTCCGTGTATCTCCGATGAAAGGCATGCACCGATTCGGCGTGAAGGGGAAGCTCGCTCCCTGATTTATTGGACCCTATGATATCACCGAGAAGTGTGGACCAGTAGCGTATAGACTGGAGCTACCGACATCTCTCGCTGATGTTCATGACGTTTTCCATGTTTCACAACTACGGAAATGTATGAAGTATACGGCTGCTGTTCCCACCGAAGCCATTGGCGAGCTGCAACCGGATTTGACGTATGCTGAATATCCGGTGGCGATTATTGATGAGAAGGCTCAGACCATGCGTAAATCGAACACTGTGGTTCTACAATATATTGTGGAGCAACCACACCACTGAAGAAGCGACGTGGGAGAGCGAGGAGTTCCTTCGCTCAAACTACCCGGACTTCATGGCGTCTCATCAGGGGTAAGTTCCTATTACATCGTCGTCTCTTCCTTTATAATCTCGGGATGAGATTCTTTTAAGGGGGGGAAATGTAAAAGCCAAGATCTACTTGCTAAAATGTTCATCACATAACCACACCACAGCTCATTTGGTGGATAGCTCATGAACATTTGTGAAGAGCAAGTAAACACAATCAAGAGGGTGATTAGAGGGGGAAACCATTACTCTATAAAGTAGGAGTTCATACACATAAACAGGAGAGGCTGAGCTCACCCCTAGACCTTAAATATTCTTGGGAAGGCTCAGGCCAAGTTTCATGCAAATCCAAGCCTTTTTGAGGCACTTTTGGAGACATTTGTAAAAAGAGCTAATTTGAATGTAAATTCAAATTGCAGCTACTTTCATTAGTTGGATTCAAAAGATGACTTCATATTCAAACTCAAAACATTTTTCTGAGTTAGTCCACCAATTTTCATCCTCATTGGAGTTCATCTTGTCGGGAGCTAAATTTGCAATAATTAAAAACTGAATTTGAATTTCAAATTAAAATGTGCAGCAAATTTAGCCAAACCAGTTTCAAATTGAGGAAATCAAATTCAACCCATGACTTTGTGGCTAGGTCTTTCATTCAATTGTGAGTAGCTGAGATCTTTTCAGTGAAAACAAAAATGAAAAAGAGAAAAGGATTAGAGGGGAGGGGGACCCACTGGTCAGTAGACTTCCAACTGAAGTCTTCTCTGTTCTTTTCACTCGAACACAGCGCGCGTGCGTGCCCACTCCCGAGCGCTGGCACCTGACCGCCTCGTCTTGGTGCCACTTCCTGCTCGGTGCTGAGAACGCCGAGTGCAGCACGTGATCAACACGCCGGCCCACGTGAACCTCCATCACTCTCGCCCGTCTGCCTCGCACACAACCGAAGCAAAAACCATCTCCGGCCGCCATCTCGATTCCCGGGAGCGCCGCTGCTCCGAGCATCTTCGTGGCCGAAGACCTTCAGCAAAGTCGACCGCCTTAAGGTGCTTAACACGCTCGTGCCAACCGCTCCTCCTCTCATGCCTCACCGAGGGATAATTTTTCCAATTATCCTTTCGGTGTTCAAAGAACCGAGCCGGCCAAAACTCAAAAATTTGTAGGGATTACTCCACCACCACGTATGCAAAGCTACCCACATGTTCTACACGTCCCCACGGCCACTTAGGATCAAGAATCACGAGAAACCGTCGAGAAACCACTGAGTTCCGTGTGTTTTCGTTCTTCATCGGGTTTAGGTCTAGGTCGCACGGTGAAGTCCGGTTGGCCGCCACCTTGAGAAAGATCAGTGGCTGGGTTGTTGCTCCGTAGGTCATGGCGATGTTGTAGGAGCTAGCACACAGAGGAGGTTTTGAGGCACTACAGCGCCATACCGACCTCGCCGAACTCGCCATGTTAGCTGTCGCCGTCGCACGGCCGTTTTCGGTGATCGCCGGCCGGCGACAAGGTCAGCAACAGGTTCCCCGAGCAATTTTGGACGGGGGAAGCAAGTTTTGTAGAGTTCCGATCACGGGAACCCTCTTCTGGCGAGTGCTCCGGCGAGGGGGGTGGAGGTGAGCCGCGGGAGCGCGAGGAAGACGAAGCCTCGCGGGTCCCACGTGTCGGTCTCTGATTTTTACTGCACCAGATCTGCTGTGGCACCGGGATCTCGTGCGGCTATGCGGGAGATAAACGGACCCCCGTGTGGTTTGGCTGTAGAGCTGACACGTAGACCTGGGGGTCACCAGCGGGTTTAAACTTTCCTTTGAATTTCAGAATTTGGTTCAAACTTCAACTAGCCATAACTTTTTCTAGGGAGCTCCATATTAAGTGAACCAAATTTTGTTGGATTCATCTTTCGAGTACTTTCCAGCAAAACAAGTTTAAGCTCATGAAACTTATTATTTTTCCAGAATTAATTCCCTAAATTTTAAAATGTTGGGAATTTTATCTGGAGAATTCTTTTGCGGAAAATTCTGAAATTTGGCTGGGTTGTTCATTTGAAAATCCTTGAGTCACAGGAAAATTTCAGATCCATTCAAGTTCATTTAGTTCCCCTAATTGTGTGATTAAATGAACTGACCTGAGAAAATGGAAAATATACAGAAACAATTTTCAGATTTTCCCAAATCTTATTTAGGGCATAACTTTCTCTAGGATTCTTCAATTGACATGAAACCAATTCCATTAGAACCGTATCAAACTCTAGTTTCCAGAAAGTAATGGTTTGAGCCATGAAAATCCCTGGAAATTATTAGAAGCTCTAGTAATGACCAAATAGACTTATATTTGTACAGAGCTCAAATGAACCCTGTTTCAAATGAAACTTGGTCAAGTATCTGGTTAGGATCCTACCAAGCCACCAGAAAAATTTTAGAGCCAAATAGGAGGGCTAGCTAGAGTTATGGTCTTTACATATTCAATTTAACACATTGCATTTAAATTGACATATCGAACATTGCTTACGTGTAGTCGCTGAAGGCGAAGAGACCCCGGAAGTTTTGGACTTCCTACTGCCGGACGAAGCATTAACATCCGACCAGCAGCAACAAGGCAAGCCCCGATTTGCATTTAACAAAGTTTATAAAGTTTTGCTTTATATATACTTTAGCTTGAGGTATTTATGTGCATTAGGTGTAGGATGGATGAAACCCAAATGCATAACCAGATCATTCTCAGAAGAGTGAGAGTAGTGTCTAAGTCCTCAAGCAGTATATGCTGTGCTTAATGTTTTTAGATTTCGGTACAAGTCGAGTAGTTGGATTCTACTCGCGAGTATAGGCTTTGGGACACACGGGATTGGTTCGAGTGATGTGAGATCACTTTAGTAAGAAAATGAGACTAGACAAGGGCTAGGGCGCAACAAGAGGAAGTCTTGTGGGCGCAGCCCTGTCCGTGTCGATTGAGGACCGATCCGTGTGCGTCCCACGCTGATCAAGTTTGAACATACCGAAGGCATATCAGATATATGGGCCCCGATAAACTGATGCAACCTATACCTCCGGGCGTCGAGGCATAACACATCGATTTATAGGTGTAGGTTGAGGGCAGCAAGGTAGAAATACGCTAACGGGCACAGAGAGATGCTCCGTGTAAGGAACCTCCTATCCGTTTTGGTGCGACCGGTTTGACGTTTGGGCTATTTGGTGAAAGGTTGTCCCGTACGACAATGAGTGAGAGTGTTGTGCAGCTCCACGGGTGGGCGTACGTGACATGCTCTTCGCGTATCCCTGTAGGTGTGTAACAAGTCGATTCGTCATCCCTTACGTTGATGAGTACCACTTGGTCACTGAGTCGTGATTTAGGTTAATAAATGAAATGATGTGATTCAATATTGCTGTTATGATTAACTTGTATTGCTACTTGTGTGCCACCAAATATTACTTACTAAATTTTAGGTTCATGAACTGTTAATTGTGGCTAAAAGCTGAACTAAGGATGAACTTGTAGTCATGTCCGTTTGCTGCAATTTACCATCCTATTTCGTTATGACCTGCATGTAGAGTTTCATGCGTAGGCGCGTCGGTTAAGACTTGCTGAGCCATCGTGCTCACGGTTGCTGCTATTTTGCAGGTGAGGACTACCCCACGGACTCGGGGTACGAGTCCACCGGCGAGGGCTATCCTCCGTCGGGGACCACAGCTGAGTGGGAGCCGTACCCGCCACGCCGAGCTGAGGAGTGAAGCTAGTGTGGGTTGTCCATAGGGCTGGACAACCGAATTTTGCTAGTTAGGTGGGCGTGAGTTCTATAAATTTAGCTTCCGCTGTTACAAACTCTGTACTTAGTTGTAAACTAAAGGTTTGTACTACTTTGTACATATTCAGTATGTTTTTGATGTAATACAATGTGCGCCTTATGATGTGTGGTATCTGGTGTCGCATCGTGCGGCACCACACTCTGAGATCCTGGGCGTATGGATTTCAGTCCGTCACAGAGCCCTCCTTGGCGGGAAGGGACGCCTGGAGTTGTTGCCTACGTGGCAGCACCGGAGCCCTCCCATGCTAGAGGTCGAGCCCGGAGCCGTAGGACACATGGCATCTCCGGAGCCCTCTCCGACGAAAGACGTGGCTCGGAGGTTCTGGACACGCGGAAGTGCCGGAGCCCTTCCTGGCGGGAGGTCGGCTTCGGCACTATTGGACACGTGGCGGTTTCGGAGCCATCCTCGGCCAGTAGTGAGACTTAGAGCCTGCAGACACGTGGCAGCCTCGGAGCCCTCCTTAGCAGGTGGTCGGACCCGAGGCCTAGAACAGGCGCCTTCTCATGAGTGCTCCCTAGCTGGCGGTTGGGCCCAGCCTGCAGGCTGGGTCCCTGTCTTCTGCATACGTGCTGACGTATGTCTTCTTTTGCTCTTACACGCGGGGGTACCTGGTCTTGAGGGTACCGACATTCACCTTCTACTAGATGATCTATGTGGTATTAATCTCCCACACAACTATTTATAAGAAAATGGCCGTTTTGAAATTTATATTTATGGACCACTACCTATGAAATCCAACGTCCTCAGTCAATATGGTTATTGTCTGCAATAATACTTTAACAAGAAATCAATTATGACTCCATGTTGTATTTAGGGGTGCATACTGATTAAGGTTCTAAAGGTCGCAGCAAAATTAGGCTAAAAAAGTTCTATGGTGGAGCCATGCCACACACGAGGTGGTGGCAACGCAAATCTCTAGCCAACAAATTAAGGTGATTATATATTTAATGGAGAGCAATTGCGTTCAGCCCCTACTATGAATGTCAATTATCCTTTTGCCATCTTTTTGAAGTTTGTGATTTTGCACTGATAATTTTAAAACTAAAGATTAAGTTTACTTGTATTCCATTAAAACCACTTAACAATGTCCAATGAGTTGATAGGTACACCCTTGCAGATTTTTCCCTACTATTGTTAAAAAATCTTATGGTTTTGCACCTCTTTTGTCACACCCGGTTTTTCCGAAGAACAACCAAGTGAATATCACATGTATGCCAGGATCATTTTCTCATACATGTGATGACAAATAGTGAAGCATCATTTATTACAAGCCAGGTGTCGAATATAAGTAAGTCTTACATAGTAAATGTCTCAATGGACAATAATAAGTTCATCACAAGTAAATAAACTAGCAGCGGAATATTATTCTTTAGGGCTCCATCACAGGCGTTGCCCGGGGTCTTCATGAACCTAAAAACCTTCCTCGGATCCAAAATCTTGGTCATTATACACCACCTCATTATCTTGACCTGAGCAGCAATATAAACCAACAAATATGCAAGGTTGAGTACCAATGGTACTCAGCAAGTGTGGGAAAATTTTATCATGCATGGCTAGAACAAGGAGAGGTTGAACTCATGGTTAACGCACTACGCAATTAATACCTATCACCTTAGCTTATTAAGCACTTACATTACTACACAGGTGAAATGGTCCCAATCTCCCATCCCGTCATCATAATCTAATAACCATAACATCATTTCCAATGTTAAGCTTCCCGCTTAACTTCCAAAACCATCAATCCCCTAATCATGAATAAGTCCAGGCCGCTCTTGACCGTGAGCACGGCTGTCAAGACAGTTTTGACTCTGCAGAGTTTGTACCACTGTACCCACATGTAGTGATTTCATCCCCCGTTGCCGGGTGGACTAAAAGAACCTCCATTATGCCAGTGGCTACGAACCACATTCACACTTCCCAGGTGTGTAGCTAGGAGATCACTACGAAGCCTTTACAAAGGGATTCCCGACGAGCGTGGGCCCACTGAGGTTTCACCCCTAACAGCATACAAGAGGCTCCAACCCCGCTGCAGTGGCCCCCTCTTGAGCCTTGCGGTTCATATGGTAGTCCAGCTGACACCTATTCCCCGCACCATCCAACACACCCATACTACGCCGGGGATACACCTAATTAATTGGCCAAGCTGCCCCATCTCAGCATGTGGTTGGCACTGTAGAGCCAGGTTACATGCTCCATGAACCGGTCCTTAGGATCCAGGCAAGTACTAAACACAAACCCGAGTCTCGTGCACCCAGCACACAACCAAAACATCCAATTTGCCTTGATCCCTACCTCTACATAATTCATAATATCTCATTCAAGAGTATGGTAATATAAACTGATGATCTCATGTCCCAAATATCCCATTCTAAGCATGGCTAAGCATATGCATGGAAATAAATGACATGGTAAAATAAATCCCAACCCAAGCTACAAGGAAACAAGGTAATGCAATTCTAGGGAAACTTTCCTAGCATGGGTTTCATATTTCATTTGACAATGCAAATAATTCTATCTACACATCCTAGCATAGGATCAAAGTGGTCAAGGACACTTGCCTCCTTCTTGCTGCTCTTGAAATGGGTAGTCCTGATCTTGGAAAGGGATAACTTGCTCTTGAACAGGTTCTACTTCATACCATCACACATAGCAAAAGAAAAACAACAATCATAAGACATAGTTCACACTTCTTACTTCATACAAACCACACATTCACATTTATAAAAGTTCTTTACCATTATATGTGTTGTGGTTACTTTATGTGTGTTGAGTGTGGCTTGCATGCACTTTTAACCATGTGTATATGATTCCTACTTTTATGTCCACATTTATACTTACATACTATTTATATGGGTTTCTAATAAATTTCTTATATTCAACTACTACACCTTTTCACTACCAAGTGTGTATGAAAAGTATTTTTCTTCCCCATATGTGCCTTCATAATTTCTACCAACCCTAAACGGAACTCTTTGGATTTTTAAAAACTCCATTTATCATTTACTAGTTGCTATATTCTCAGATTTATAATCCTATGCATAATTGTGTATTTTATTATGAAATTAGTAATACACATCATCTAAACAGTATAGGTTCTGGTCCTAAATAATTTTAATAACATATTTTAACCTTGGCCTCTGATGTAAACTATTTCATAATTATTTTTCCTATTTTTCTATAACTATTCTTTACTTAAAAATGTGTCCCTATACTAATAAATGTGATTAATAAATGAAACAGATTCATTTCAGCCCAAAATATATTTTTATCTCACTCCAAAGTTTTCTAAGTACTGAGAAAGTTTTTAATTAATTTTGACAATTATGTTTGTCCCACTTTTTAATTTTTAAACACTAGTTACATATTCAATTTTCTAAATTAAATACTAAACAGGGCTAAAATAATGAACTCACCCCATTACAGGGTCTATAATATTATTTTCATAATTTCCAGGGGTCTAGCTACACTTATCAGAGGTGTTTTTCCTAATTTTTATTAAATCCAGGGGCTAAAACTGATTTTTAAATGAATTTACATGATTTTCTAGAGTTCCAGGGGCTAGATCAGAGATTTCCGGGGCTAGCTCTTATTTCCCGAGAACCCCAGGGGGTAGCACGTAAGAATTCCAGTCTTTATAACGCGGGGCTGTCGTGGACCGTCCGATTTTAAACCGACGGCTGAGATTATAACATCGAACCGGTACGCGGGGTTTTAAAGTCTACCGTGCGATTTAAAATAAACGGCGCACAAGCGGCCACGTCGCTCTGATCGAGCGCGGGCGGCGCTGCCGGCGGCGCACGGCGGCGGGAAGCGGCGATCTCGCCGGAAAGTTTCGGATCCGCGAGAATTCTGCCTAGAACTGTGATCTTATGGCATAGATCGGTAGAGGGGAGGTCAGGGATCTCACCTCGGGGGTTTTCTCGAGCTCGGGGGTCCTGGAAAGTGATCGGCGGCGAGGTCCGAGGCAAAACCACGGCGAAGCTCATCGGCGCTGTGTTTACACCGTAATTCTCCGAGTTTTCTGCATCTGCAACGCTCCCCGGAGGCGGTGGATCAAGACCAGCGAGTTAGATCAGAGTTTCCGAGCTTAGATCGGGCAGAATTCACCGGCGAAGTCTCGGTGCTCACCGGAGTAAAAATCGGCGATCGCGTGGGAAAAACCGATCGGGGCTGGGGTTTTTATAGCCGGGGAAGGGCGGTGGGTCAGTTGTGATCGAGTTTGATTCCTCTGGGACCGGAATTCGGGCTGAGGGACGCGGTATTCCGATCGGTTAAGATCGCGCGCGCGCGGGAGAGTCCGGGGTCGCGGGGTTAGGGATGACAGGTGGGTCCCACCTGTCTGTGAGGGATAGCGCGGGCGCGCGGCTGCGGGCTGGCGGGTTTCGGCCCACTGGCCGGTTTTTCCGTTTTCTCTTTTTCTTTTTCCATTTCTTTTCTGTTTTGAGTCTAATTTGAATTCCAGTTTGAATTTGAATTTTTGCAAAACATGCAACACGTCCAAAAATTTTTAAATTCCCCTCTGAACATGGTTTAGGGTTTTGAATCAAAATTTGGGGTGTTACAGCTCTACCCCCCTTAAAAGAAATCTCGTCCTCGAGATTGGTGTTTCTAAGAAAACAATTCCGGAAATTGTGCCTTGAGCTCATCTTCCCGCTCCCAGGTGGCTTCCTCTTCTGAGTGATGCTTCCACTGCACCTTGCACATCCGGATTCTCTTGTTTCTGGTGAGGCGTTCCATCGTCTCCAAAATCTTGTATGGTTGCTCGGCATAAGACAAATCCTCAGCTACATCCACTTCATTCATGGGTAACACCTCTTCAGGCGTCCTCAGACATTTCTTAAGTTGTGACACATGGAATACATCGTGTACATCCGATAGATGAACCGGTAACTCTAGTTGGTACGCCACTTCGCCTTTTCTTTCCAAAACTTGAAAGGGTCCGATGTATCGAGGTGACAACTTCCCTTTCACCTTGAACCGACGAAGCCCTCTGATAGGGGACACCTTGAGATAAACATAGTCTCCCACGTTGAAAACGAGCTCTCTTCTTCGTACATCGGCATAGCTCTTTTGGCGTGTTTGTGCTATCCTCAAATTGTTGCGAATCTCCCTCACCTTTGCCTCGGCTTCTTGTAGCACTTCTGGACCAAACACTTTACTTTCTCCTGTTTGGTTCCAAAATAGGGGAGTTCTGCACTTCCTTCCATACAAAGCTTCAAACGGTGACATTTTCATACTAGCTTGATAGCTGTTGTTATAGGAAAACTCCGCATACGGTAAGTTCTTGTCCCAACTCCTATTGTTTTTGAGTGCACATGCCCTTAACATATCTTCAAGGATCTGATTGGTTCTCTCCGTCTGCCCGTCAGTTTGGGGATGATAGGCAGAGCTGAAATTCAGATGGGTTCCCATGGTTTCATGCAACTTTTGCCAAAACCTCGAGGTGAACTGTGTCCCTCGGTCCGACACTATCTTCTTTGGCACTCCATGGTAACACACAATCCTTGACATGTACAATTCTGCCAATTTGGATCCGCTGTAGCTTTCTTTCACAGGAATGAAATGAGCTACCTTGGTTAGCCGATCAATAATGACCCATATTGAATCATACCCGGATTGGGTCCTAGGCAGTCCCACGACAAAATCCATGCTGATTTCTTCCCACTTCCATTCAGGCACTTTGAGTGGTTGCAGCAATCCCGCGGGTCGTTGATGTTCTGCTTTCACCAACTGACATGTGTCACATAGGGCAACATGTTCCGCGACATCTCGCTTCATGCCATACCACCAATACCTGCTCTTGAGGTCCTGGTACATCTTCGTACTCCCAGGATGAATGGAATAGTCAGAATCGTGAGCCTCCTTCAAAATTAATTCACGGATCTCCTTTACTTCTGGCACACAGATCCTTTTCCCGTGCCACACCGTTCCCTGTTCATCCTCTCTAAAACCAGGAGCTTTATTTTCCTTAATGAGCTGTCTGATCTCTTGTATCTTCTCATCATTCTTTTGGCCCTCGCGTATGTCTTGCTCGAGTGTGGAGTCCACTTCCATGGCGATGGCTTCACCACTATTTACTAGACATAGATTGAGCCTTATAACCTCGTCCTTCAATTTTGCGGGCATGTCCTTCAAGCTCAACTTATTGACCTGCACTTTCCGACTCAAAGCATCGGCCACGACGTTTGCTTTCCCGGGATGATAGTTGATGCCCACATCAAAGTCATTGATTAGCTCTAACCATCTCCTTTGTCGGAGGTTGAGATCTGGCTGTGTGAATATGTACCTCAAACTCTTATGATCCGTATATATCTCTGTCCTCTTCCCCATCAAATAGTGCCACCAAATTTTCAACACGTGTACCACTGCAGCTAGTTCTAGGTCATGTGTAGGATAGTTCTTCTCGTGCTTCCGAAGCTGCCGGGATGCATATGCCACGACATGTCCTTCTTGCATGAGAACACATCCCAACCCATTCCAAGAGGCATCACAGTACACTGTGAAATTCTTCTGCATATCTGGCATAACCAACACTGGGGCTGTTGTCAATTTCTTCTTTAGCTCTTGAAAGCTCGTCTCGCACTGTGGCGTCCAGGTGAATGTGATTCCCTTCTCCAACAGTTTAGTGAGAGGTCTCGAGATCTTGGAGAATCCCTCAATAAACCGTTGATAGTATCCAGCCAAGCCCAAAAAGCTTCGAACTTCCCCGACATTTTCAGGGGTCTTCCACTTCTGGATATCCTCGATTTTGGCGGGATCTACGGAGATTCCTCCCTCCGAGATTATATGTCCTAAAAAGGGAACTCTCTTCAGCCAAAACTCACACTTGCTCAACTTGGCATATAGTTGGTGTTCTCTCAGCCTCTGTAACACCAACCTTAGATGTTTCTCATGTTCTTCTTCATCTTTGGAGAAGACGAGAATATCATCTATGAAAACCACCACAAATTTATCCAAATATTCCATGAATACCTTGTTCATGAGGTACATGAAATATGCCGGGGCATTGGTTAGCCCGAAAGGCATGACAGTGTATTCATACAGTCCGTACCGAGATACGAAAGCTGTCTTGGGAATATCAGATTGCCTTATCTTGAGTTGGTGGTATCCTGACCTGAGATCAATTTTCGAGAACACACAAGCTCCCCTCAACTGATCAAACAAGTCTTCAATGCGGGGGTAATGGGTACTTGTTCTTAATGGTTACCTCATTCAAGGCACGGTAATCCACGCATAACCTTTGGATTCCGTCTTTCTTAGGCACAAATATCACCGGAGCTCCCCATGGTGAGGAACTAGGGCGAATATACCCCTTCTCCGTCAATTCTCTCAAATGATCCTTGAGCTCTTCTAGCTGCTTGGAGTCCATTCGATAAGGTCTCTTGTATATCGGGGCCGTTCCCGGTACTAGCTCAATTGCGAATTCCACGTCACGGTCGGGAGGCATACCTGGCAACTCCTCCGGAAAAACATCTGGATATTCCCTGATGGTCCTGATTTCCTCAACTTTCACCTCCACTTGATTTAATTTAATGTCCCTCCTAGGCTCGTGTATTGTTATGAACTTTACTCTGGTACCACTAGGGTGAGTTAGTTCCACCGTTCTGGTCGAACAATGGATGATTCCTTTATGTTTGGTCAACCAATCCATACCCAAAATAATATCTATCCCTTGTGAATCTATCACTATGAGGTTAGCAGTAAATACTACCCCATTAATGTCTAGGCTCACTTTGGGACACACTTGTCTTGTCCTTATTTCTCCACCTGGAGAGTTTACGGCTAGCATATGGTTCATTTGTGTGGTTGCTAGGTCATGCTTCTTAACAAACCCTTGAGCAATGAACGAGTGGGTAGCACCAGAATCAAACAGCAGAGTTGCAAGGTGTAAATTGGCAGGAAACTTACCAACTACCACGTCGGGTGCCTCTTGTGCTTCCTCCATAGTGACATGGTTCACCCGTCCTCTCAATACATTCTGCTGTTGTGGCGGCGCAGGCTTCTTCTTTGGGCATTTATGGGCGTAGTGCCCCACTTCACCACAGCTGAAACATTGCACCCCAATCTTAGATGCTTGGCCCTTGTTGTCTTGGGGTTGGTTTGGGGGTCCTTGCACTGCTGGTCGAGGTGGATATGCGGGGCGAGGCTGCTGCACAAACTGACGTTGCGGCTGTGCTGGTGCTGCGGGAGGCCTGTAGTTTGGGTTGTACCATCTTGGTGCTGAATAGGGTACCGCAGCACGGCCCGTCTGCCCCGTAGGTTGCTGCATCATACGTGGGCGGGTGTTGCTCCCTGAGGCCTGATGTGACCACCCCGCCTTCCTCTTATTCTCATTTTCCAGGGCCTTTAGCTTCCTTTCCACCACAAATGCTCTGTCCACCATCTTTTGAAAGCTTTCATACTCATTGGAGGACATTGCACACTGCATCTCTGCGGTAAGTCCTTCCACGAAACAATCTTGTTTCTGCTCATCAGTCTCTATGTCTCGTGGAGCATAACGGGATAGTTGAGTAAATTTAGTGAGGTATTCCCTCACCGTCATGTTTCCCTGCTGCAGTCCCAGAAACTCTTTCCTCTTGTTTTTGAGTTCACCTCTTGGGATGTAGTGGTTGCGGAAGCTACGCTTGAACTCTTCCCAAGTGATGTTCTCAGGGTCATGATGGGTGGCCACGTAGGCGGTCCACCAATCAGCAGCAGGTCCATGCAATTGATGAGAGGAAAACAGCACCCTCTCATACCCTTGGCATTGTATTATCCTCATCTTACTTTCAATGGTCTTCAGCCAATCATCTGCCTCCAGAGGTTCAGCAGCACTTGCAAACTTTGGAGGTTGGGTTCCTAGAAACTCACTCAACCTTGGTTGGCGTGGTGCAGCTTGTGGAGGTGGAACTTGATGCAAGTTGGCCACCACTTGAGTCAAGTTCTGGATGAGCTGATTTTGATTCTCCAGCATTTGGTGGAGAGGATCAACTTCTTCACGGCGACCACCCCGGTCTTGGCCTCCAGAAAGATGAGGGTTGCATGCCTCATCATTGTTGTTGGCGGGGTTGGCAGCACGTCCTTTTCCTCTTCCGGCCATCTGGCAGAATCAACCAATGTTAATTTGAAAGCATTTAGTATCATCTTACTACTTTCACTTGTTTGTACTTTGAAGTGTTGAGGCTTTGTTAAAATTTTACGAGGGTTTATATCTCACACCAAATAAATGCACTATTATTTCCTGTGGGTTCACACACCAAAGCAAAACAATCTGAAGACGAGGCTGTGGACAATTGCTCATGGCTTCCACAACTCACGTCACACACCAAGCATTATCACACCATTAACTACGTAACGACTCGACTACTCGACCTCTTGTTAGCTAGGGGAAAGACTCTACACTACTCGTCCTCTTGAGCTGGCTCCTCGGGATCTTCCTCCTCATTTCGGCTACCTTCTGACTCTGCTTTGGGTGGGGAGGCTGCTGGTGGAGAAGTGCGACGACGCCTGATCGCTCGGCGATCCGGGGAGTCAGGAGTCCATGTATCATTCACGGTGACACACAGTTCATTCCCATCTCCTCTTTCTCTCGCCTTTAAGCAAGCTCGCAGCAACGCCTCCGTTTCCTTCAGGGTGTCTTGGACATCCTGAAGCTCTTGTTGACACTCCTGCAGTCGAGTGCTGAGCATAGCAGCATCCTCCAAGCACAAGTCCATGTGCTCATGGGAAGTCCCTTGCTGCACCGGTGGGTACTTGTACTCCGTGGTACCACTCTCACGTTGGAGGACATACATGTACTCAGTTTTGTCCAAGTGGCGACGATAGATGTGACTCTGGCAGGTGATGGCCTCCTAGGTGACATCTTTCTCCGCGTCAACTTGTGTTGCTCGACAAGCTGGAGAGTGGTGAATCTTAAGCAGCTGATTCTCGTGTATAATCCTCATCTCCGAACTCCATTCTTCCCTCTTCTCACGGATGGTCCTGGTGGAGTTGTAGTGGATGATTAGCTTGCCCGTATTGCCGGCGGCTTCGAGCATACGTCGAAGACGGCGCAACAAATCTCCTACTGCCAATCCGTAGGAAAGGTACGTCACTGGACGACTCTCCTCTCTTTCGGCAAGGGCAACTACGGGAACTCTCCCTCCTGTGGACTTGCGGGCGGTGCGATCATGCGAACCATCTAAAACAAAAAGAATTTAAATTTAGGTTAGATAAACTTTTTAAACAAAAATCCCATTTTGAATGAAAATTTGGAGTAAGATGAAGAAAATGACTCCTTAAATAACACTCTTCAACCCACACCTTGGAAAATAGTTTTAAGAAAATAGGGCCCTTAAATACGTCCATTTCTACCTAGGTCCACGTTCCTATGGGCAACCTTGGCTCTGATACCACCTCTGTCACACCCGGTTTTTCCGAAGAACAACCAAGTGAATATCACATGTATGCCAGGATCATTTTCTCATACATGTGATGACAAATAGTGAAGCATCATTTATTACAAGCCAGGTGTCGAATATAAGTAAGTCTTACATAGTAAATGTCTCGATGGACAATAATAAGTTCATCACAAGTAAATAAACTAGCAGCGGAATATTATTCTTTAGGGCTCCATTACAGGCGTTGCCCGGGGTCTTCATGAACCAAAAAACCTTCCTCGGGTCCAAAATCTTGGTCATTATACACCACCTCATTATCTTGACCTGAGCAGCAATATAAACCAACAAATATGCAAGGTTGAGTACCAATGGTACTCAGCAAGTGTGGGAAAATTTTATCATGCATGGCTAGAACAAGGAGAGCTTGAACTCATGGTTAACGCACTACGCAGTTAATACCTATCACCTTAGCTTATTAAGCACTTACATTACTACACAGGTGAAATGGTCCCAATCTCCCATCCCGTCATCATAATCTAATAACCATAACATCATTTCCAATGTTAAGCTCCCCGCTTAACTTCCAAAACCATCAATCCCCTAATCATGAATAAGTCCAGGCCGCTCCTGACCGTGAGCACGGCTGTCAAGACAGTTTTGACTCTGCAGAGTTTGTACCACTGTACCCACATGTAGTGATTTCATCCCCCGTTGCCGGGTGGACTAAAAGAACCTCCATTATGCCAGTGGCTACGAACCACATTCACACTTCCCAGGTGTGTAGCCAGGAGATCACTACGAAGCCTTTACAAAGGGATTCCCGACGAGCGTGGACCCACTGAGGTTTCACCCCTAACAGCATACAAGAGGCTCCAACCCCGCTGCAGTGGCCCCCTCTTGAGCCTTGCGGTTCATATGGTAGTCCAGCTGACACCTATTCCCCGCACCATCCAACACACCCATACTACGCCGGGGATACACCTAATTAATTGGCCAAGCTGCCCCATCTCAGCATGTGGTTGGCACTGTAGAGCCAGGTTACATGCTCCATGAACCGGTCCTTAGGATCCAGGCAAGTACTAAACACAAACCCGAGTCTCGTGCACCCAGCACACAACCAAAACATCCAACTTGCCTTGATCCCTACCTCTACATAATTCATAATATCTCATTCAAGAGTATGGTAATATAAACTGATGATCTCATGTCCCAAATATCCCATTCTAAGCATGGCTAAGCATATGCATGGAAATAAATGACATGGTAAAATAAATCCCAACCCAAGCTACAAGGAAACAAGGTAATGCAATTCTAGGGAAACTTTCCTAGCATGGGTTTCATATTTCATTTGACAATGCAAATAATTCTATCTACACATCCTAGCATAGGATCAAAGTGGTCAAGGACACTTGCCTCCTTCTTGCTGCTCTTGAAATGGGTAGTCCTGATCTTGGAAAGGGATAACTTGCTCTTGAACAGGTTCTACTTCATACCATCACACATAGCAAAAGAAAAACAACAATCATAAGACATAGTTCACACTTCTTACTTCATACAAACCACACATTCACATTTATAAAAGTTCTTTACCATTATATGTGTTGTGGTTACTTTATGTGTGTTGAGTTGTGGCTTGCATGCACTTTTAACCATGTGTATATGATTCCTACTTTTATGTCCACATTTATACTTACATACTATTTATATGGGTTTCCAATAAATTTCTTATATTCAACTACTACACCTTTTCACTACCAAGTGTGTATGAAAAGTATTTTTCTTCCCCATATGTGCCTTCATAATTTCTACCAACCCTAAACGGAACTCTTTGGATTTTTAAAAACTCCATTTATCATTTACTAGTTGCTATATTCTCAGATTTATATTCCTATGCATAATTGTGTATTTTATTATGAAATTAGTAATACACATCATCTAAACAGTATAGGTTCTGGTCCTAAATAATTTTAATAACATATTTTAACCTTGGCCTCTGATGTAAACTATTTCATAATTATTTTCCCTATTTTTCTATAACTATTCTTTACTTAAAAATGTGTTCCTATACTAATAAATGTGATTAATAAATGAAACAGATTCATTTCAGCCCAAAATATATTTTTATCTCACTCCAAAGTTTTCTAAGTACTGAGAAAGTTTTTAATTAATTTTGACAATTATGTTTGTCCCACTTTTTAATTTTAAACACTAGTTACATATTCAATTTTCTAAATTAAATACTAAACAGGGCTAAAATAATGAACTCACCCCATTACAGGGTCTATAATTTTATTTTCATAATTTCCAGGGGTCTAGCTACACTTATCAGATGTGTTTTTCCTAATTTTTATTAAATCCAGGGGCTAAAACTGATTTTTAAATGAATTTACATGATTTTCTGGAGTTCCAGGGGCTAGATCAGAAGTTTCCGGGGCTAGCTCTTATTTCCCGAGAACCCCAGGGGGTAGCACGTAAGAATTCCAGTCTTTATAACGCGGGGCTGTCGTGGACCGTCCGATTTTAAACCGACGGCTGACATTATAACATCGAACCGGTACGCGGGGTTTTAAAGTCTACCGTGCGATTTAAAATAAACGGCGCACAAGCGGCCACGTCGCTCTGATCGAGCGCGGGCGGCGCTGCCGGCGGCGCACGGTGGCGGGAAGCGGCGATCTCGCCGGAAAGTTTCGGATCCGCGAGAATTCTGCCTAGAACTGTGATCTTATGGCATAGATCGGTAGAGGGGAGGTCAGGGATCTCACCTCGGGGGTTTTCTCGAGCTCGGGGGTCCTGGAAAGTGATCGGCGGCGAGGTCCGAGGCAAAACCACGGCGAAGCTCGTCGGCGCTGTGTTTACACCGTAATTCTCCGAGTTTTCTGCACCTGCAACGCTCCCCGGAGGCGGTGGATCAAGACCAGCGAGTTAGATCAGAGTTTCCGAGCTTAGATCGGGCAGAATTCACCGGCGAAGTCTCGGTGCTCACCGAAGTAAAAATCGGCGATCGCGTGGGAAAAACCGATCGGGGCTGGGGTTTTTATAGCCGGGGAAGGGCGGTGGGTCAGTTGTGATCGAGTTTGATTCCTCTGGGACCGGAATTCGGGCTGAGGGACGCGGTATTCCGATCGGTTAAGATCGCGCGCGCGCGGGAGAGTCCGGGGTCGCGGGGTTAGGGATGACAGGTGGGTCCCACCTGTCTGTGAGGGATAGCGCGGGCGCGCGGCTGCGGGCTGGCACGGGGAAATTGGGCCGGCTGGCGGGTTTCGGCCCACTGGCCGGTTTTTCCCGTTTTCTCTTTTTCTTTTTCCATTTCTTTTCTGTTTTGAGTCTAATTTGAATTCCAGTTTGAATTTTAATTTTTGCAAAACATGCAACACGTCCAAAAAATTTTAAATTCCCCTCTGAACATGGTTTAGGGTTTTGAATCAAAATTTGGGGTGTTACATCTTTTTGATATAAAAACATTTTTAGAACAAAACTTAGTAGAATACTACATTTCAAATATAAGCAAACTGGACAAATTTTAACAACAGTTTTCACATAATTTGTGGTCCCAGCAGTATGTCATCAGCACCACACCATGCTTAGGGTTAGGGCGGGTGGTGGAGTCAGAGGCAACTCCATTTGAGTTGTGTTGGGTGGTGGATATGAGAGGGTGTTTGGTTATTTTTGCATTTTTTTATCATTTTTGTTCTTTTCTAACTCATTTAATTTGATTGCACTTAAGTCAAACTGGGAGTAGACGGGCAGCTTCATTCTAAAATGACAGAATCATAAAGTTGAAAAAGTAGGGATACAATTGCTATTGATGGAAGTTGAATAAGAACACGATTATTTCTTGTTTAATTATAGGTTTTGTATTTAATTTGCACATTGGTTTCCCCTCTGCATATTACAAGACGTTGTAATAATGATACATAGGTATTGGATGATGCCAAAGAGGAAACTTTTTCCATTATCTAAAACGAGGGCATAGAACTGGCAAGGTTTCGTTTGGTGTTGAGGTAGCTTTTCATGTATACTCTTTCCGTTTTGAATTATTTGACTGCTGGACACTAAATAATTTGAACGGGGGAGTACTTATTTATTTATATTGTTTTGGGTGTATCAAAATTACATAAGAAATAAAAAATCTCTAGCTATAGTGAACAGCACAAAACAGCAGCATCAAACAGAACCTTAGAAGCAAATGTACCTCTCCCACTGGTTTCTCTCGTTGGCTGACTGTTATACAGGCAGAAGTAGTGCCGAAGGGGCCAAGAGATTCACAAAGATGCTGTGCAATATTGTTTAGAGATGACTCTCATGAGACTCAACGCGAAAAATGGTCAGGATCGAGGATATGGTTACGATCTTCAAACTGAAGATGGAAAACACCATTCGAGATCTTATTAGATGTCGATGAGATTGCACATGACTCTCATCGACAAACCATTAAGAACTTGGTTGTTTGACACGGCCATGCTTAGCTCCCACTAATCTACGGCGATGTAATCCTGATCGATCGTGCAATGACGGACTCAATTCAGCGGTCATATTCCGGGACGATTTGGGAGAATTACACTCTCGTCACGCCATGGATTCCTCCGAGATTTCGGATCAAATCAAGTCCTGCTCTTGCTGCTGTCGAGAAATATTCCGTATGCATGGTGCGGCGATCCCGGCATCAGTTAGCTTGCTCTGAGTTTGTGGCTTCGTGTCGAAAACATTGACTCCACCCACTGGTACACGTTTCTGGATCCGGTTGGCAGCAACGGTGTTGCCACAGTGCAGGGTTGAATTCAGTTCCGACTAAAGAAAGAAGATCGCCTCTCTCCTTACGATCAAACATAGGAGATTGTTATATAATGTCTTTCAATTTGGCAAGAGTATCTTGAATTGATCATGGAGTTGACATTCTTTACATTGCTAATAGTCTTGTTCAATGAGCTGGTACGCTCATCTCATATACGCTTTTCTTTCGCCAGCCATTGCCTCCACGTGAAGTCGAAAGATGTATTATGTTTACTTGTTCCTGGTTGGAGGCCGGCTTAAGGAACCGAGGATACCAAATAATTGCGGCGGATCACTGGCGAATTTATGTTCCATAACTCCATCAAATCAGCAGATTCATTCCATCCGTTCAATCGATGTCGTTCTCTGTGCATAAATAACAGTTTGAAACAAATTCTACACATGGCAGTTCCATATGTTCAGTTTGTCACTGGTACCAAGTCAGCTCATCATTCACCTAAATAAAAAAGGTCAACTCTTCATCAGATATATTTATACAGATAAGATATATTAGTGCAATAAACTACATGACATGTTTGTTTGTTTAACGAAACTGATAAGTTAACGGCAGCAGCAAACACAATACATTGATAATGAAGTCAACAAATTAGCAATATATTGGTATCGTAATTTTTTCTTGCGAGTAAGAGAGAACTTTATTGATCAGATTACAATCCTGAGGTACCAAATGCTCGATGCAATGGGGAACCCGCATATGCCACAGTCCTGGGACTTTGAAGCTGTACCATGCCGACCCGGCCTGCTCGTGCCTCGTATAGTGTCGTGCCAGGCAGGGGCAGCCCGCGTCGGCTCATCGTGCCATGCCGGTATGGCATGTTGGCATATAGCCAGGCCCAGGCACCACCCGTAGTTCATCATGTCGCCTTCATATCGTGTCGGCTCAAATACGGTCCAACTATTTTTTATATTTTACAACTGTTTTATATACAATTTAAGAGAAGGTAATAAACCGGAAGAAATATTAAAGTTTATTTTGCAGCCATTTTATAATTGTGTCGTGCTAGCTCAGTCGTGTCACCCGTTGTACCTAGATCCCCCGGCACAACACGACCGTGAGCCCGTACCGTACTGAGATGGACTAAAATTTCTCGTGTCAGGCCATGCCATGTATCCGTGCTATAGGCCTCCCAGAAATAGCCTGGCGCAACAAGTCCTAGGACTAGTCGTCTGGGTGGTTCATTTTTGCTAGTTGCGCAAGCTCATAGGCAGCACAATTCAGTTCTCTCCTAATAGCCTGCATTTACTTCCGGCAACAAGGCACTATGACGCCACATTTCTCTAAAAATAAAACATCAGGGTGTGTTTGGTACCGTTCCAGGTTTACCGAGACACAAGAAACATTTCAATTACTTCACAGTAACATTGTTAGTTTGAAACAGAATCACTTCTGAAATTGTTTGGCTAGATTTTTCGATTCAGATTTGTCGAAGAGGGGGGCTTGAATTGACCATATACCCTTAGTTTTGTGTGTCGTTTTATTAGGTATAATAGAGTGCAATGAGTTATGAAAAATACAAAAAATTTGTTACAAAATTTATCAAGATTACCATTCAATTGTTCAGATACCTAATTGAATAAAAAATTAATAAAACTAAGGAATTGATTGCAACGTCTAAATACTTGAAGACAATATTGCATAATGGAGAAAATTTGTCCTTGATTGCTTGCAAGTCAATAGCGCCACCAACAACGTTATTGTTCTTTTTCTGCTCTACTCAAAATCTGGTGACCATCGCCAGTAGAACAGAGGTTTGTCCTATACGGTTTGGGGATTTTTCGAATGGCGTAATTGAATATTCCTTCTATTTTGAATTATTTGACGCTTTGAACTAACCAATGTTAAACAATTTTGAAATGGAGAAAGTACATGGGATCAAGGGATTCTAAATAGAAATAGAAACGTTCCTAGCTTCCAAATCCACCCTCAGACCAAGGTTCCAGTCCTTTCTTGAGCATAGCAATCACCTGGCAGTCTGGCACAGCCCAACATTTTTCAGCAGCGAGGGTAATGCCTTCTAGACATGCAAGCGCGTCAACCCCCTCTGCCGCTTGACCATTGAAAATTACTCGCCATGCAGAGAGTAGGACGTTCCCTTTCTTATCTCTAATAATCACTCCAACACCTGCTCTACCTAAACATCAGAAGGCTCCATCCACATTTGTCTTCACCCGGCCGGCCAGCGGCCGGAGGAGAACTCCATCTTTGCACATGAGCGATCCGAGCCGCCAGACCACGTTTCATCGACAACCCGACGCACTTGCCCTTAGCAGTCGTCCCTGTTAGAAATAATCTTGTTGTTGTGTGAGTTGTGATCAGTAGTGTGTAAGTGCGTGCATTATCAGTGATGCCGATAGATTAGGTGCTGCCGGTTGATTAATGTGTGCGTGTACAGCACTGTCTAAGTATGTAGTAATTAGCGAAGGTGGTCCTGTATACTCCCTTCGTTTCGAATTATTTGATGCTGGTTAGTTCAAACTAGTCAGCGTCAAATAATTCGAAACGGAGAGAGTACACGCTTAATCGTGAAATTTAGTGATTTGTGAGGCTCTGGCCGGATCAGTGCGGCAAGAGCAGGGCGTCAAGTTGATTCCCTATGAAGGCATCGTGGATAAATGGCTGAGTCGTCCGGCAGAATAGCTGGTGAGCTGCATGCATGTGTTAGTTTGTGAGTCACGATCACTCTGGAGGACTTCTTCGAGGCTGCGTAAGTGTGGCAGTTTCGTTCGTGCAAAGGGGCAGAAGTGGCATGTTCAATAATCTAGTTGTAATAACAAATTGATGTGTGTCATAGTCAGTTATAGAGTTAGTATGTGTAATAAAATATATGATGGCACATTATTTAGTGCGTATTAGTACGTGTAATGGCGCAGAAATTACACGTATTAGTACTGAGTGTACGTTATGACAGGTTATTAGTGTGATGTCATTATGCCTTTAAATATAACAAGGAAAATGATAAGAGTGCTGAGATGAGAAGAGAGCAGTGGTCACCTGGCAAACATGTCTGTGTTCCTTTATGTCTTGTTTGATCTAGTAGTTCCAACGATAGTTCCCGGCTGCTTCTACTGTTCGGCGGAGATCGGTTGCTCAGCATAACTGCGCAGGAAGGCCACTGAGAGTTAGCAATCTGCAATGATGGATCTTCCCGTTATGCACAATTTCGATATGCACGTACCAAACCCTCCACAGCAGGAGAGCTAGGAACGCTCCATATCCTCCTCCGGTAGCTGACCCACCAAGTGAAGCATCCAATCATGATCTCGTGTCGCAGCATCTCCTCGGTTGGGAGCGGCCAGTGTTCGCGCATAGCTTTCCCTAAACGCCTTGGCCATGGAATCTGAGAAGTGCCCCCTCTGTTCCATAATATTTGACGTTGATTGAACTATTTGCAGGTCAATCAACGTCAAATATTAAGAGACAGAGAGAGTAATTCATAAAGAATGATTTACAATACTAGCCATAACAAGTGATCAAAGCATGATGTTCAGTTTCAAGGTCGACACCACAAGTGTTGACCACCTCCACTTTACGCTCCCATTTGTTATACTCTATAACCAAGCTTTGGTTAATCGCCCACCATAGGAAGATTCAATTTTTTGTGTGCAACGGCCAGTTTCCACACTTTCTTCTAATCAGGTCTTGTTGAAGATAAAGAAGAGGACGAGGTTACAAGAAGCGTCCTGTGCAGAATCTAAACCAGCACAAGATAAGTTAGTTAGAGATAGAACTCAATCTCTCTTGTAATCAAAACAAACACAACCGGATCAATCTGATTAATTAGGATCAATATGTTCGACGGTTGTGATCGCATGTGATCTACAACGCGTCATCCTTGTACACCTCTATTTATATGCAATATGTAGGCCGGTGTAGAGTACGGCTTCCATCAAACTTAACATGGCAATTAGAGTGGCCTAGAATCTCCACAGAGAAAAGAGAGAAGGGAGGGCCGAGAGTATGGTGAGTCCGGCTAAGTTCTGGATCCTCTTCGGTGACCTCAGGGTTCAACACCTTGTCGCACCATGTGGAGAAGCTTACTCGCGGTAATTACCTCCTGTGGCGAGCACAGGTTCTGCCGGCAATCAGAGGAGCCCAGCTCTACGGGTTACTCGACGGCACAACAAGGAAGCCTGATGAAGAAATCATTGCGGAGAAAGATGGTCAACCGAATGAGAAGGTTGCCAATCCAGATTATGTGTCTTGGCTGATCCAGGACCCACAATTACTAAGCTACATCAACTCAACCTTGTCAAAGGAGGTCAACTCAACCTTGTCAAAGGAGATCCTAGCACAAGTTGCTATGTTTCCTCTGCTACTGAAGTGTGGAAGGACATACAAGACAGCTATGCGTCCCAATCTAGGGCGCATATAATGCATCTTCGTGCAAAGTTAGCAAGTACCAGGAAAGGAGAGATGTCTGCAGCAACTTATTACTTCGTGAAGATGAGGGAATTTGTTGATGAGATGACAACAGCAGGAAAAAAGCTAGAAGACGATGATGTGGTCTCCTACATCTTGGCTGGCCTTGATGCTGATTACAACTCCTTGGTTGAGAATGTCAGCACAAGAGTCGATCCAATCTTGCTGTCAAGCAACTGCTGGCCACTGAGGCCAGACTCGAGCGGCAACACCATCACCAGCAAGAGGAGTATCAGCTGAGTGCTAATACAGCCTCCTGTGGAGGAGTTTGGCGTGGTAGAGGGGGCAGAGATGGTGGTCGTGGAGGACGTGGCAGTTTTGGCAGGGGCCGATTCTCTCCTATGACCTCTGAAAATAAGCCCATCTGTCATATCTGTGAGAAGGTGAGACACACGGTTGGAAGGTGTTACTGTAACAGTCACAAATTTAGTGGAATAATAAAAAAATTGTGCCAAATTTAAATTTGAAAGCGAAACAGCAAATGGGAGAAAAGAAAAAGGAAAAGAGAAAAACTAAACTCCAGCCCGGCCCACTCCTCCCTCTCTCCCCCTCCCTTGCGCGGCCCGCTAGCCGGCCCGCTGCTGTGTGCACGTCCCTGACCTCCCATGCTCGCGCGCCTGAACTTGACCCAGCGCCCATGCCGCACCCTGGAAATCCAGTGACAGGGCGCCTAGCCTGTCCCATCACCGTGCGCCGCTCACTGCTGCCCTCTCCGCAGTAAACCGCCGTGCCCCCACCCCGAGACCTTGCCACCCCTTAACTGTGCACGAGAAAATATCCCGCCAGCGCACCACCCTCAGCCACCACCTCTCCCCGGCTATAAAACGACCCTCCCTACGACCCAAGGTGTGCGCACCATCTCCCTCGAGCTCCCACAGGACCCTTTGAGCACCGACCAGCTGGTTTTAGCCAACAATTTGGGAATTCCCCATTTTCTTCCTCGACGCCGGCCACCCTCGATTCACCGCCGCTAAGCAGCCATACCCCCTTCCTCTCCCTTCTATAGAACCACGAGCACCCTAGGAAACTTTTCAACACACTTTGGTACGTGTTACAGAGCTCCTATTGGGCGCGCAACGGAGCACCGCTGCCACACCCGCGATGTCTCGTCGCCGGCCGGCGTAGGGAATCCCCCGACCTCGCCGAGCACCGAAGCAGCTTCCACGCATGCCCATGAGTACATAGGAGTGACCAAACCCAAGCAATAGTGAGTATGCTTGCGTTCCCACGTTGAACCGCCGCCAACACCACCTACGGCGAGCCTTAGCCGCCGCTTCGGTGACTTTCGAGGCAGATACCCACCACAAATGGACTCTCCACATCGCGTAGAACACTGACATGTAGTTAGGTACCCCAAGGAGAAGATAAGGTTTGTACTCCGTTGAGCCGGCGGCTAGCCTCGCCGGCCAGACTACATGTCACCCCTCTGAGTCTATGTGGCGTCGACATGTTTTTTAGGTGGCAGCACACATCAGCCTCCCTGTACAAATGGCCACCCAGTCAGAGCCAACTCAGTCGGTCAAGCACCGTGCACGCATGGCAGGTGAGATGGCAGCCACCTCAACCGTCCTACCCATGTGTCATCCCATCCATCCGCCACATCGTCATGGTCCATAGGGATCAAAGGAAAACAACTCTGTAAACCCATTCCACATGCGCCAAAGACACATGCACACACACTGGGCCATCTAGCCCACCTATCAGCCTCTGTTTGCACCCACAAATGCTATAGCCACCCACTAGTGTACCTAAAACTCTACAAAATACATTTCTAGGTGCAAAACAATTCTAAAAATTAACTAAAAATAGAAATAGACTATTGGAGCATGGTAGCATAGAGAAATAGCCTCAATAAATTCTTGAAAATTAGTTAATTTCTAACAATCGTCCGAAATCTCTTAATCAACTAATAAAAAATAGGAAAGGTTAATAAGTGGTCTTCAAAATGGTCATACCACCCCAATAACAGTAATAGAAACCCTTAAAATGTTTCTTGGCCCCTAAGTCACGACACAAGTAATAATTTCCAAATTTCTATGATCATTTAAATAACTAAAGAAATCTAAAGGAAATCATATAATAGCCCTAAAATAAGCAATCTCTTCTAGAGACCTTCTAAAAATTTCTAGTGGGGGTAATACTGGGGTTTTGTCTAAATTTCTTGAAGTTCTTTTGGATTTGGCACTTATTCGTGAAAATTACGTATTATAGCAAACAAGAAATTCGACGAGGAACTCGAAGACCCGGACTAAGAAAAACTTCTAGAAGCCTGTGAAGGCAAGCTCTAACTCCTTGATCATGATTGTTCCTATGATTTTGCAAATGCTCCTATTAGCCTCTTTTTACCATGCATGTTTTTTGTGGCTATTTTAAATATTGTTGTAGCTAAGGTCCACTTGATAAGTGGTACTATCATTATGTTAGTAGTCTAGCTGATGGGATCGTTTTATAACTTCATGATAATAATTTGATATTGATGTTGGTTACTTGCTCTTCAATAACGTAGCTCGATGTCATCAGCTAGCTGTTATACTAGCAAGTAGCATGCCATCTGTCATCATCTAAGGCCAGAAGATTGGCATGGTGACAGTCACATGAATGATATGTGAAGTACCACAGACCCCTCGTTGACCTTGATGACTTTTCCTCCTTGATACCTTAAGGTCCGTTCATCACACTATAATTTGATGATGCATGTGCCCCCTTGAAAGTAGAATGCTTAGGGACCCTGCAATGTTCGCATCGCAACTTACTGCAACTATCCACCGGATTTGCACAAAATGTTAAAAGGTGTCTTGTTGGTGTGAGTTAGGAAGTGGGTTGGGGGAATTATGCCAAACAACTGGTGTTAGGTGAAGTGGGGAAAGGAATGGTTGAGGTGGGATATGGTGATTGAGTAGTCGCGTGCTTCGGTGTAGTCCACCTTCCGTGGACTTGTTGGAGCCGCCTCATCAACATAAGGACTAGTTCATATGATCTCATCATAGTGATTTTGTACAACCACAGAACCTGTATGGGCAGGACTCCCTCTACCTTCTTGGTGACTTCCACATGAGCCACTTGGTGGCCAGTAGGGCATGGGAGACCGTGAAAAGACACGGGGGAGTCATTATTCGTGATCCGACTTGGAGAGTAATTGCTCGAATAGCCCTTGGGTAAAGTGTACAACCTCTGCAAAGTGTTAACATCCAGATACCCGTTGTCATGGTCTTGACACACTTTGTCATGAGCTCCTGTTGATTAGTCTTAGTATGCTCCCTTGAATTGGATTGTGTGGCAGTAGTTGTCGTGTTTTGGATATTATGGCTGTGTGCTAGAGCTAGTATGGCCATGGGGCTTGAACGCTTGAATAAAACCTAGGGAACTAGCGGGATGGAGTCCAAATCCCCCGTGTCCTATCAACTAAAATCATGATTCAGTTACCCCTTTGCTTTGCAAAAATCTTTCAAAAGAGACCCCGCATTAATGCTTTTGGGCAACTTTAAGCCGTATGGCCATGCCTTGCTGCAACCTCTTACGTGAAACACCTCCCCTTGAGTAGTGTTTGGCCTTGCTGAGTACCTTCCGTACTCACTCTTGCTCAATTCACAAATCCCCAGAGGATGGAGAAGAATAGGACGAAGAAGGCGAAACGTGTATCGATGATGATTAGGCGTAGTCCTACGCCCAAGACTGCCTTTTCTGTTTTCAGTGGCCTTGTAGGCCACACGGATTGTAATCTAAGACATGCTTGTAAGACCATAACGGTCCTGTTAAGAATAAATTAATGTATGGAACTCGATACATTTTGTTGTGCGTGCCAACTACTGATCCAGGGATTGGTACGGGAGGCATAAGTGGGCCCAAGAAAAGGTGGATCCTCACAGAGTGGTATCAGAGCCGTACTTGGCTGCAGGACGAGCCCCGAGAGACGAATCACCGGCAGAACACGTGTTTACAAAACTACAAACTATATGCAAAAAATTATGTCCTTACTACTACCCCTGCCAGACTTACCCCGCTCTTATGTTTAAACTATTTTACTAAAGACGACAATAACCCCTTTTAGCACTACCATGACAGATGGAGGACACTACCCTAGCAGAGACCGCCAGGTACCTGCTTGCTATGGAACAATGCTGCGAGGACGTCCTCACGGAGTGGAGGGCAGAGGTTGCTCGCACCCAGAACGCAGTGGCCAGGGTGAGAGGTCTGCAAGACCAGCTAAACGAGGCCCGCGTAAAGACTACGCGAGCTCGCGAGGTGACAGAGGTTCTACGTGTGGATCTTAACCAGAGGACTATGGCCCATGTCAGGGAGTTGGACTCCCTCTACCAGTCCGGAGCCTGTTCAGGAGGAGCACGAGTCCGGATCACTGCTCGTAAGAGCACCCTAGCAGTGCAACACGAGAGTGACCCGCAGGTTGTAAAGTGTGCCACCTATACCCCACCTGACTCCCGCCATCTGAGCAACTATGGCCAGGGGCACTAGACGCTTCGGTCGAGGCAAGGACATTCGGCTGGTTGTGCAGTTGCATGGAGGCCGCACTAGGAGTACAGAGACATACAACGACTCTGACAACGACAATGGAGACAAGCCAGAGGAGGAGTTCCCACGTAGGGACGACGGCCAACACTCGAGTGTTGAGATCCTGGAGGAGTTCGCTAGTTGTGTTCGACCTAGCCAGGAGACTACAGGACGTGGTGGTAGGCAGTTCCCCTTTAGCACTGAGGAGCTTATCGACAACGGGATTGACTTGGGACGTAAGTGGTGTCAGGACCACAGTACGGAGGACGCGGTGCCACCACCGTTTCCCCCACAGTAGGCGCGGAGAGTCAGGAGACTGTAGCACAATGAGTAGTCTGGCGTAGTTGAAAGTGCATCTTGGCATCTCTTGTGGGTTTTGGTTGATTTATGACAAACAAATGAGACCCTAACAAAATCGTTGAGATGAGCGCAGATTTTTAAAAAAATTAGGAAGAAAGCGCAAAAAGAAAAGAGAATGAGGATCTAAAATGATAAGAGCTCAGGAGCTGAAAAGATTAAATTACTTAGTATGGAGTGTGTTGGAGAAACACACCCCAAGAGCTCAAGAGAAAGAAATCATACTAACTGCATAAAAATCAGCATGCGTGGACTAGTCCGATATCAACCGGACTAGTCCGATTTCTCTCTGACTAGAAAACGGACTAGTCCGATATGGACCGGACTAGTCCGATTTGTCTCTGAGTAGACAATGGACTAGTCCGCACTCTTACGGACTAGTTCGGTATCTCACAACACTTAGTGTTTTCCACACGCTGCCACACTGGACTAGTTCGAAGTCTACCACGGATTAGTCCGGACATCGCAAACCCTAACGGTAACCTTTGGAAACCCTAGTACAAATAGAGGTGTACGGCCATACTGCCACAACTCTCGACCCCGTGCGCCGTCACACCTTCCAAGAGCCCAAAATTCACATCTCTCCACACATTCTAACCCTAAATGGATGAAATCTTTGAGGATTAGCAATTGATCAAAGGAGAGACTTGTTCTACACATTTTGAGCTCTTGGGTTTGATCTCTCGCATACTCTTGTTCATCTATTGTACATATTTTGAGTGTGCTTGGTGGTATTCATTCATTGTAATTCTTGAGGAGCCCTCAACTTGTGAGAAGGCCCCTTAAACGATTTATTTGCCCTTTGTGATTACTGGAAGAGAATCGGCCTCCGTGGCGATTCGACGAGGGTAGGGTTGGTGAAGACCCGGTCCTCAATGGGGACGTAGATTTCCTTTGTGGAATCGAACCTCGGGATAAAATCTTGTCTCTTGCTCTTGTGTTTTATTGTTCATCATATTCTAGGGTTTACTTAATCTTGTGTAATTCACGTTGAAACATTGAAACTAAAGTTGATCTCTGTCATTCATTGTTTCACTGTTGTAACACATCTAAGTTCCCAATTAATTTCCGCTGCATAGGGTACTAGAAGTGAAAATATTGATCAACCTTGATCTTTCTAGTCCACACATACCGGACTAGTCCGATTTCCCTATATTTGATAAATATATTAAGTGTTTTAGGGATTAACAAAGAATCAAAAAGCCTATTCACCCCCCTCTAGGCTACATTCAATTGGTATCAGAGCCAAACTCTTCAAAAGAGACTCACTACTCGAAGAGACGATGTCGGACATCAAGGATGTACACAAGAAGATCGACGATGAAAAGGGTGATGATGAAAGGACTCAAAAGCTAAAGAAGCTACTCGACACCATTCAAGACAGTGAGGACGATGATGAGGAGGTGCTCCAACTCAAGGCTCTTCTACGGAAGAAGGCACGCTCCCCGAAAGGGAAGAATAAGATCGATGATGAAAAGAAGAAGAAAGGGGGTAGTCACACAGACTACTCCCGATATCCTTTTGACTATGAACGTTTGAATTCTAACAATAGTCATTACTTATCGATTCCTCTAGGGAAAGCACCTTACTTTGATGGCAATGACTATTCAATGTTGGAGACAAAACATGAAAATGCACCTTATATCTCTTAACCTAAGTTTGTGGCATATAGTGTGTACAGGGATAGATATCCCGGATGATGATGAAGAGCTGACTCCAAGCCAAGAACAAGCCGTTCATCGAAATGCTCAAGCTGTAGCTGTGATCGTGTCATCACTGAGCCGAGACAAGTTCACCAAGGTGGATGGACTCGAAATTGCCAAGGAGATATGGGACACACTAAAACCGCACATGAAGGTGACCGTCATGTACGCGAAGCCAAGATAGAAATGATTGAAGGTGAATTGGGAAGATTCGTGACAGAAGAAGATGAATCACCACAAGATATGTACAATCAACTGAAGAATCTTATCAACAAAGTCCGAGCTTATGGCAGCAAAAAGTGGAATGATCATGAGGTCGTGAAGTTGATTCTCAGAGCATTCATGCCTCGCAATGTGACTCTTTGCTCTATGATTAGAGAAAGCCCCGGGTATCGGAAAATGACCCCAGACGAACTTCTTGGCAAGATCATCAACTTTGAAATAATGGAGAAGCAAGCCAAGCATGTCAAGGAAATTGCCGATATCACCTCGACAAAGAAGAAAGGAGTTGCTTTGAAGTCAACTTGTAAACCCGTATCAAAAGAAGCTCGAGAAGCTCATGGAGAAGACGACAGTGATGATGAAAGTAGTGATATCGATGAAGAAGACATGATCTTGTTCATGAAGAAGTTCAAGAAAATGATGAGAAGAAGAAAGGGTAGCAGATCAAACGAAGGAAGAAAAAGGGACAAACAAAGACCCAAGATGAGACGGGCGTGCTACAACTGCGGAGAATATGATCACTTCATGGTAGATTGTCCATATAAAGAAAATAAGACGAATACTAAAGACAACAAGCCTCAATCAAATAAAATGTTCAAGAAGAAGAAGCAATATGGCCAAGTGAATCTAGGGAAGGAGTGGGACTCCAATGATGAATCCTCATCCGAAGAAGAAGAGGAGATGGCCACCATAGCCATAAAGAAGACTACCAAGAAATCCACTCTCTTCCCAACCATGGGCGCATGGAAGGACACCGACAACACTTGTCTAATGGCAAAGGAAGGGAAAAGAAAGGTAACAACTATATCTTCCTTCTCGCATTCTTTTACTAGTGATAGTGATAATTCTAGTGAGGCTGATAGCGGTGATGAAAATGAATATATGCTTAGGGGTTTAGATAAAAAGACAACTGCTAAGATGAAATTTCTATTTGATAAGCTTGTTGATATGGAGAAGTTAGTCAATCGTCAGGAAGATATGATCATCTTGAACTTGAAAAGGAACGAAGTAAATCACTAGAACTTTAGTTAGCTTCAAGCAAGGAAGCTTGCTTGAAGTTAAAAGACTCAAACGCCACCATCAAGGATGAACTTGCTAACTTAACCGAAGTTAACAAGATCCTTGAGGTACAAGTTGAGTCACTCAAGCAAAGTGGTTCTTCATCCACTTCAAGATCACCTTCTCAACATATAAAATCTGAAACTAGTATTACTTGTGCTTGTGCCAAAAGTGACACTAACTTGAAGAAAAAGCTAAACTCGACAAAGGACAAGCAATCTTCTCAAAGTGGCATATTTGACAAGGAGAAGATCAAGTATGCACGCAGTGCATACTCGGTCACAAGACCTCCTAATGTCAAATATGGCATTGGATATTCTTATGGTGAAAAGCAAAACGCTAGAAGCCACAAGAATAACAAGAGTTGCATTGCCTTTTTCAAGGGAAACTCTTCTCAAGTTAGAAAACTTAATAATGTTGATAAATTTAACAGTGTGAACACATATGAACAACTTCTATTTATAACTTTTGATGCTTCATATGTACTTATGAAAAGTAATCTTGGAAGAGTTTATGCTAAATATGTTGGGCCACGCCATGGGAACACCAAGTCTCATGTGTGGGTGCCCAAATCACTTGTGACTAACCTCAAAGGATCTAAGCAAGCTTGGGTACCTAAGACCAAGGCATAATTTGTCTTTTGCAGACTTATTCATTCGGCGGAGCAAAATGGGTGCTAGATAGTGGATGCACCAATCACATGACCGGAGAAAGAAGAATCTTCGTGGAATATGAAGAAAATGAAGATCCAAGCTAAGGCATTTACTTTAGTGATAATAGTCAAGGAAGAGTGCTTGGTACCGGTAAAATTGCAATTTCATCACACCATACTCTCTCTCATGTTTTGCACGTTGACTCCTTGGATTATAACCTTTCGTCCATATCTCAATTATGTGACAAGGGTTATAATTGTTTATTCACTAATGAGGGTGTGACTGTCTCTAGAAGGAATGATAACTCAATTGCATTCAAGGGTGTGTTAAAGGGAAAACTTTATCTAGTTGACTTCAACAAAGATAAAGCCGAACTTGACACATGCTTGATTGCAAAGACCAACATGGGTTGGCTGTGGCATAGACAGCTAGCACATGTTGGTATAAGGAATCTTCAAAAACTCCTTAAATACGATCACATCCGAGGTTTAAAGGATGTTGTTTTTGAGAAAGACAGGCCTTGTAGAGCGCGCCAAACAGGGAAGCAAGTAGGAGCACCCCATCCCGCGAAGAATGTCATGACTACAACAAGACCACTTGAGCTCCTCCACATGGATCTATTCAGTCCAATTGCTTACATAAGCATCGGCAATAAATACGGTCTAGTCATTGTTGATGATTTTTCATGCTTCACGTGGGTTTTCTTTTTGCATGATAAGACATAAACTAAAGGAACCCTCAAGAAGTTCATCAAGCGTGCCCAAAATGAATTCTCATTGAAGATCAAGAACATACAAACTGACAACGGGACAGAATTCAGAACACCCAAGTTGAGGAGTATCTAGACGAAGAAGGGATAGAGCACGAATTTTCAGCACCATATACTCCTCAACAAAACGGAGTAGCCGAAAGGAAGAACAGAACTCTCATTGAGATGACAAGGACAATGCTCGATGAATACAAGACTTCGGACAGGTTTTTGGCTGAAGCGATTAACACCGCTTGTCACGCCATAAACTGACTATATCTTCATCGGTTGCTCAAGAAAACTTCATATGAACCACTCACGGGTAACAAGCTTGGCTATGATTTGAACTCCTACGCTTATCGTGTCTTCAACAAAACCTCCGGACTTGTTGAAGTAGCACTTGACGTAGTGTTCGATAAAACTAACGACTATCAAGAAGAGCAAGTTGATCAATGTTTGCTAGATCAAGAAGAAGCTCCATGTCAAGCATTGAGAAGAATGGCATTGGGCGATGTTCGACCACAAGTGCCACCTTCAAATGCGAATGAAGAAAATGAACCACAGGTGGAGGAAAATGATCAAGGGGGAGCTTCCATACAAGATCAACCTCAAGAAAATCAAGAAGATCAAAACATCAATGAGGGCAACTATCCAGGGGGAGAAGAAGACGATAATGAAGATTCAAGACCACAAGTGCCACATCCAAGAGTACACCAAAGCATCCAAAGAGATCACCCCGTCGACAACATAATCGGTGACATCCAAAAGGGACTAATAACTCGATCTCGCATAGCTAATTTTTGTGAACACTATTCTTTTGTATCTTCTTTGGAACCATACAGGGTTGAGGATGCATTAAAAGATCCGGATTGGGTGATGGCAATGCAAGAAGAATTGAACAACTTCAAAAGGAACGAAGTGTGGGAGCTTGTTGAAAGACCCAAGTCCAACGTCGTCGGTACTAAATGGGTCTTCCGCAACAAGCAAGACGAACATGGAGTGGTAACAAGGAACAAGGCACGACTTGTGGCAAAAGGGTACTCAAAAGTTGAAGGTTTGGATTTCAACGAGACTTTTTCTCCCGTAGCTAGGCTTGAATCGATTCGTATATTACTTGCATATGCTACTCACCATGATTTCAAGCTTTATCAAATGGACGTGAAAAGCGCCTTTCTCAACGGACCGATCAAGGAGGAGGTGTACGTGGAGCAACTACCCGGTTTTGAAGATCAAGAGTACCCCGACTATGTGTTCAAACTGCGTAAGGCTCTCTATGGCCTCAAACAAGCTCCTAGAGCTTGGTATGAGTGCCTTAGAGATTTTTTTTGATTGAAAATGACTTCTAGATTGGAAAAGCTGATTACACTTTGTTTACTAAACACTTTGATGATGATCTCTTCATTTACCAAATCTATGTTGACGATATTATATTTGGTTCAACTAACAAATCCTTTTGTCAAGAATTTAGTAAGATTATGACAGATAGATTCGAGATGTCCATGATGGGAGAGTTGAGGTACTTTTTGGGATTCCAAGTGAAGCAACAAAAGGATGGGACGTTCATAAGCCAAACAAAGTACACTCAAGAAATTCTCAAGAAGTTTGGAATAGACAAAGCAAAGCCCATAAAGACTCCCATAGCGACAAATGGACACTTGGATCTCAATGAAGACGAACCAAATGTGGATCGAAAGGTATATTGTTTCATGATTGGCTCCTTACTTTATTTATGTGCATCAAGGCCTGATATCATGTTGAGTGTATGTTTGTGTGCAAGGTTTCAAGCCAATCCTAAGGAATGTCATTTAACAGCCATTAAAAGGATCTTGAGATATTTAGTTCATACACCCAACCGAGGCCTTTGGTATCCCAAAGGTTCAAAATTCAATCTCATTGGATACTCCGATGCAGATTATGCCGGATGCAAGGTAGATAGAAAAAGTACTTCCGGTACTTGCCAATACCTAGGTAGATCCTTAGTTTCTTGGTCCTCCAAGAAACAAAATTCAATTGCCTTATCCACGGCCGAAGCGGAGTATGTTGCAGCCGGGAGTTGTTGTGCACAACTCCTTTGGATGCGACAAACTCTAAAGGATTACAGTTACAATATGAGCCATATTCCACTCCTTTGTGACAATGAGAGTGCAATTAAAATTGCCCATAACCCTGTTGAGCACTCTAGAACCAAACACATAGATATCCGGCATCATTTTTTGAGAGATCACTCAATGAAAGGAGACATAGCCATTCCCCATGTCAACACTAAAAAGCAACTAGCCGATATCTTTACCAAGCCACTTGATGAAAAACACTTTTGTGAGCTCCAAAATGAACTAAATATCCTTGATGCTTGGAACGTGGCTTGAAAATTTGCATACTTGTATGCCATCCTCAAAATCATGTTAATTGTGTTGAAAAATCATCTCTCTCTATTTTTTTCCTCCTAAAAACTATGTTAGTTACTTGGTCTTGATGAATTATGGTTATAGCTTGATTATTGTATGTTTACTGACCATATTCATCAAGATTATCTGTGTGTCTTTGTCCCTTATTCCTTATTAGGAACCATTGAATACATATATATAAGTGTTTTGTACTTTTCTATACAAGGGACCGCGGACTAGTCCATGGTCACCCCGGACTAATCCGCACATGGCAGACTAGTCCGCACTTGGTCCGCTAGTCCGGACTAGTCCGGTTCGACCACGGATTAGTCCGATATTTCGACTCCATAACCCTAGGGCCGGTTCAGACCTAATCTCCTTCAACCTCACAACTCCTCCCACATTCTCTCTCCTCACTCAAGTGCTCCCAAGGTGGATTTGCGAGTTCTCCATCAAATCCACCCAAATCTCTGTGGGAATCGATCTCCACTGCAAGGGGATCGAAGACCCCGAACTAGTCCGCATCAAGAACTCCTTCAATGCCTCGAATCGAAGGATTTGGTAAATTTCTCTCCAAACCCTAGAACCTTCGATTTTCCTTGTTTTTGCTCAATTAGCTTAGCTCCTCCAGTCAATACATGGTCTATTGATGTATTCCATGTACCCTAGATCATATTTGCATTGAATAACCTCAAATTTTGACAAGTTAGGGTTTGAGCAGCCTCATAACAGACTAGTCCGTTCTTAGGGCGGACAAGTCCGGTACTCCGGACTAGTCCGACCCTGAACAACGGACAAGTCCGATATGCCCTGATCAAAACCTTAGCTTATATCAATTCAATGCAATCCCTTGTCATCCTTGCTTATTCATATCCTTTATATCTTCCTTGTCAGAATCATGTCGGGATCGAATTAGAATATCTCCGACTTTGAAGTCGAGATGGATCAAGATGTGATGTCTCGTATTCTAGAGTCTCGCTCCAACAAGAGACAAGAGCGTGCTGCCGAGCCTTCGCCCACCTCACCTAGGGTGCGTCAAAAGGTTACAGTCAAGAGACCAGCTCCAAAAGCAAATATGACTGGTTCTAGCTCGGCAGCTCAATGCCAAACCAAGGGCAAGGGAACGGACTTGCTTCTGGCCCGATTGGTCCCCTTAAGATGATAGCTCCAAGACAGGGGAATAGGGATCCCTCGGAGGAGAAGTTCAATGGCAAGGGGAGTGATGTGGCATGGAAGCTGAGGAAGATTGACGCCTATAGCACTGGCAAAAAGGCAGCTGACAAGAGATTTTGGAGCAACTTTCACTTGGACTACTACAGTTCAGTGTACCTCCAAATGAAGACTCCAGTGGTCTGCAGCCAATGGATCGACTGGACATATTTTGAAAGGAAGGGCTATGAAGCCTTTGAGGAGGTAATAGAGGCTGCAGAGAGACACAAACTCAAGAACTTTCTCTCCTTCAGATACAACTGGTATGATGAGATCATCACCCAGTTCTTTGCAACTTGCCACTTTGCCCACGATGAAGAAGATAGAGTGACTTGGATGACACATGGATCCAAGTACACAGTTTCCTATGTTGAGTTTGCCAGACTGCTGCACCTTGAGGACACCGGCAGTAATGAGATTGTGATTCACAATCTTGGTGTTGTGGATAAGGACAAGATAAAATTCCTCTATGATACCCGACTCCCATACAATCCTCCCTCAACCAAGAACATGAAGCCCTTCTTCATTGTTCTCAACAGAGTGCTCCGGAAGACCATTGCTCCAAAGGATGGAGATGCCAAGAGTGTCCAAGGTTACTTGAGAACCTTGATGAAAGTAATCAGCAGGAGGAGATGTAGGATCGAAGAGCACGTGAAAAGCTACCAGAGGGGGGTGAATGGTAGATTAAAACTTTTCGCAGCGGAAACAACAAAAACCCCTCAGCAAAAATCAATCGGTTAAAGAAACCATGTGTGAAAGTGTTTTTAAACATGTTCAACCATGACAAATCAAGTAGAGAGGTAGAGAATCAAGGCACGGATCTAATGCAACAAGAATCACTTGAAAACACGAAGTAAAACTTGAGATACGATCAAAACATTAAACGAAGATCAATCTGTTCTACCCGATATAAAACAGATCTGCAACGCTGCAAAGAAACTCGTGTATCTCAAAAACTACAGATCTGAAGCTCGTAAAAATTTCACATATGATAGATAATTGAGTTGTGAAGACAACCCAAAAAGAATCACGTCAATCGGATCTGTAAAACTCGAGTTATGAACGAAACACCGAAGCAACGTCGGTCTGTCCAGAAACTCGGCGAGAAAGACTTGACGAAAAACAAGTCGGACGAACAAGGCACAAAAGCTCCTCGAAACAATGAACTTTATTCAATAGAAACACAAGAGGAACAGCCCAAAGTTCTCTACCCACGAGAGCTCTAGCCTCCCTGGCTTTTATAGCCAGCCCTCAGGCTAATCAATCCAATCTAGGACTCCTACTCCTAATTGGACTCGTATCCTAACTTACCGTAACTGCTCAGGACTCTCCTATTCGCAGATAGAAGCAATCGTGAGACTTCCAAACACCTTAGGAACGTCCTAAACATTCCTAAAACAACTCAACTTCGTGCCTAGCACGAAATCCTATCATAACCAACTCAAATCTTCCATATTTGAGCCCAAAATTCACATCTCTCCACACATTATAACCCTAAAAGGATCAAATCTTAGAGGATTAGCAATTGATCAAAGGAGAGACTTGTTCTACACATCTTGAGCTCTTGGGTTTGATCTCTCGCACACTCTTGTTCATCTATTGTATATCTTTTGTGTGTGCTTGGTGGTATTCATTCATTGTAAATCTTGGGGAGCCCTCAACTTGTGAGAAGGCCCCTTGAACGATTTATTTGCCCTTTGTGATTAGTGGAAGAGAATCGGCCTCCATGGCGATTCGTCGAGGGTAGGGTTGGTGAAGACCCGGTCCTTCGTGGACTCCTCAACGGGGACGTAGATTTCCTTCGTGGAATCGAATCTCGGGATAAAATCTTGTCTCTTGCTCTTGTGTTTTATTGTTCATCATATTCTAGGGTCTACTTAATCTTGTGTAATTTATGTTGAAACATTGAAACTAAAGTTGATCTCTGTCATTCATTGTTTCACTGTTATAACACATCTAAGTTCCCAATTAATTTCTGCTGCATAGGGTACTAGAAGTTAAAATATCGATCAACCTTGATCTTTCTAGTCCACGTATACCGTACTAGTCCGCACAGTACCGGACTAGTCTGATTTCCCTGTATTTGATAAATCTATTAAATGTTTTAGGGATTAACAAAGAATCGAAAAGCCTATTCACCCCCTCTAGGCTACATTCAGTAGTGTTATATGTGTACCCTGTGTTAGTAGGTGATTTGCATTATGTCCGTTATGCGTACCGTGAGTGTGTTGCAAGGTCGTAGACCTGCTATGTATTGTACCCTGTGATGTTTGTACTCTATTAATGGATGACATATTTTGCCGGGTCTAAATGGATTTTCGCTTGTGTGATAAAAATATATTAAGTACTATGAGTAAGTGCTTGTTAGGAGCACACACTCGGATAGAGACACAGGCATGGCAAGCATGACTAATATGACTAGCGCTTGCACCTGCACCAAAATCTAAGAAAAACATCAGAGCATACACGAACCTAGAAGCGAGTAAAACACAAGCAAAATGACGAATAACAAATCTGAACTTTCCGAACTCTTGCATCCCCGTAGATGGCTCCCAAGAGATCTGCCAGAGTCCAGGCACGCCAGGGAGCACACTACCGAAGGGGCCTAGGCACCTGTAGTGAGCGTGCCCTGAGGCAGACCCGTCCACAGGGGCAGAGGAGCAGGACGTCACACACCAAGTTAGGCCTCGCGAGCGGCAGCTGCTGGGAGGAATGAACCCAACAGAACGGGCAACCCTCAAGAAGAGGTTGGGGAGGTCAACCCCGAAGAGGTCGCAGCCGCAGAGGAAGAAGTAGTGCCTCCACCACCGCTTGCTACGTTGGCCGAAGTGATGGCAGTTCAGATCCAATTACTGCAGACACTGTCCCAGGCAATGCAAGGACAGCGAGGCATTGGGGCACCCCCGCCCTCTAGGATGTCGGAATTCATGAGACTCGGCCCCCGGTCTTTGATGGTACCGACGAGGACCTATTGGCAGCTGATGATTGGTTGCACAACATAAACAAGAAACTCAAAATAGCAGCCTCTGGTGATCAGGAGAGAGTCATGCTAGCCACACACCAGCTAGTGGGAGCTGCTGGTGAATGGTGGGACAATTACTGTGAAGCAGCCACTGAACCAGACACGGTGATCTGGGAAGAGTTCCAGCAAGCCTTCCGGGACTATCATATAGCCGAAGGGGTTATAGAGATGAAGGCAGACGAGTTCCGCGCCCTACGACAGAGAGCCATGACCGTCAACCAGTACATTAAGAAATTTTTGAAGCTGGATCGCTATGTCTTCAGCTAGATTAACAATGATTAGAAGAAACAGGACCGTTTTCGTAAATGGCTGAATAGCACCATGAGGGCACATAACCCGGATTTTAACACCCTCATGAATTGGGCAGTACTATTAGAAGAAGCACGTTTCCAATTGGATGGAGAACGAAAGAGGAAGTTTCAAGTGCAGAAATTTAAACAACAGGAGCGTTTCCAACGGGCAAGGCCCCAACTTTCCACCAAGGCCACGGTACCAGCCCACAATGGAATTTTGCACCTCAGGTCCAACCTGCAGCAGCCCATGCAGCAGTATCGGTCACAAAGCACCAATGTCCCACAGCAAGGCACACAGCTCGGCCAGTAGGTGCGTGCAGAGCTTGTTTCCATTGCCGCGATCCGGGACACTTAATCGCAAATTGCCCACTCATGAGGAAACCAAATGACACTCCGGGCAACTCAGAAATAAGGACCATTGTGTCCAACAACAGGCGCAACCCTCTGCAAGCGTCAGGACCACGGAACCGGGCTCGGCCTTTCAGACGCGGTCGTGTAAACCATATTGATACAAGCCAAGCCGAAGATGCACAAAACGTCGTACTCGGTGAGTACCTAGTCAACTCAACTCTTTCCACCGTACTATTTGACTCCGGAGCATCGCATTCCTTTGTTTCCTCCAACTTTGTGGCTAAAAGCGGATTGCCAATGATTTGGCTAAAAACCCCACTAGTGACCAAACTCCAGAGGCCACTATAAAGTGCCAGCTTGGATGCCTAGTGGTTATGATCCAAATAAGTGGCGTAGTATTCTTAGCAGATCTAGTCGCCCTGAAGTCGGACGACATAGATGTTATACTTGGAATGGACTGGTTGGCATGACATATAGGGAATATATCCTGTGCCGACCGCAAGATCACGGCAACAAACCGTGAAGGAATCACGATAACTGTGACGGACCGGAATTCGTACGTCCAGGATATCAGAGGGTGGTGCCACACGCTGCGACACCCAACAGCACACATCATAAGGCAAACATTGTATTACATAGAAAAACAACTGAATATGTACAAAGTAGTATACACCTTCAGTTTACAACTAAGTACAGAGTTTAATAATAGCGGAAGCTAAATTTATACAACTCACGCCCGCACAACAAGCAAAAGTCGGTTGTCCAGCCCTATGGAAAACCCACACTAGCTTCACTCCTCAGCTCAGCGTGGCGTGTACGGCTCCCACTCAGCGGTGGTACCCGACGAAGGGTAGCCCTCGCCGATGGACTCGTAACCCCGAGTCCGTGGGGTAGTCCTCACCTGCAAACACTCAATAGCAGCAAATGTGAGAACGATGGCTCAGCAAGTATTAACCGACTCACCTATACATGAAACTCTACGTGCAGGTCATAACGAAGATGGGATGGTAAATTGCAGCAAACGGACTCGCCTACAAGTTCATCCTTAGTTCATCTTTTAGCCACGAGTTAACAGTTCATGAATCTGAAATTTAGTAAGCGATATTTGGTGGCACACATGTAGCAATACAATTTATACATATCAGCAGAATTGAACCACAATATTCCATAATTTATCTACGTCACGATGCAGTGAACAAGCGGTACTCATAACCGCGAGGGACGGCGAATCAACAAGATATACACCTGCAGGGATACCCAAAGAGCACGTCACATACGCCCACCAGTGGAGCTGCACATCACGCTCACTCGATGTCGTACGGGACAACCTTTCACCAAAGAGCCCAAACGTCGAACCGGTCGCACCCAAACGGACAGGAGGTTCCCTACATAGAGCATCTCTGTATGCCCATTAATGGATTTCCACCTTGCTGCCCTCAACCTACTCCTATAAATCGGTGTGTTATGCCTCGACGCCCGGAGGTATAGGTTACATTGGTTTATCGGGGCCCATATATCCGATATGCCTTCGGTACGTTCAATACTTGTTCAGCAGGGCCGCACACGGATCGGTCCTCAATCGAAACGGACAGGGCTGCGCCCTAGCCCCTGCCTAGTCTCATTTTCTTACTAAAGTGATCTCACATCACTATAACCAATCCCATGTGTCCCAAAGCCTATACTCGCGAGTAGATTGCAACTACCCGACTTGTACCGAAATGATATCAACATTAAGCACAGCCTAACTACTCGAGGACTTATACACTACCCTCACTCTTGTGGGAAAAATCTGGCTATGCACTTGGGTTTCATCCATCCTACACCTAATGCAAAACATACCTCATGCTAAGTATACATAAAGCAAAACTTTGTAAAACTTGTTAATGCAAACTGGGGCTTGCCTTGTTGCTGCTGGTCCGAAGTTAGTGTCTCGTCCGGAAGGAGAAAATCCAGCACTTCCAGGGTTTCCTCGCCTTCAGCGACTACATGTAAGCAATGTACTAAATGCCAATTTAAATGCAATGTGTTCAATTGACTATGTAAAGATTATAACTTTAGCTAGCCCTCCCCTTTGGCTCTGAAATTTTTATGGTGTCTTGGTAGGGTCCTAAACAGAGACTTGACAAAGTTTCATTTGAAACAAAGTTCATCTGAGCTCTGTCGAATAAAAGTCTATTTGGTCATTTCTAGAGCCTCTAAGGATTTCTAGGGATTTTCATGGCTCCAACCATTACTTTCTAGAAACTAGAGTTTGAGATGGCTCTAATGGAATTGGTTTCATGTCATTTGAAGAATCCTAGAGAAAGTTATGCCCTAAAGAAGATTTGAGAAAATCTGAAAAATATTTCTGTACATTTTTCCATTTTCTCAGGGCAGTTCACTTACTCACACAATTAGGGGGACTAAGTGAACTTGTATGGATCTGAAATTTTTCCTGTGACTCAAGAATTTTCAAAGGAACATCCCAGCAAAATTTCAGAATTTTCCACTAAAGAATTTTCCAGATAAAACTCCCAACAGTTTAAACTTGAGGGAATTAATTCTGGAAAATAATAAGTTTCATAAGCTGAAACTTGTTTTGCTGGATGGTAATCGAAGAGATGAATCCAAAAAAATTTGGTTCACTACATTTGGAGCTTCCTAGTCAGAGATATGGATTTTATAAGTTTGGAGAAATTCTCTGAAAAAGGTCTCTGTTATTTTTCCTATTTTTTAGAGACATAGAGGATTCAAACAACATTTGGCCAAGCAAATGGAATCTAATGCCTCTGAAATTTTTACTGGAGTTCAAGGATTTTTGGAAAAATGTCCTGCCCAAATTTGGGTTTCAATACACAGAACTCCTGTAAAAACGCGTACACAATTTTTTTAATTGAATTAACGAGCCAAATCCAGGGATTTTCATACCAATTGGGATGCACCCCTAGATAGTACTCACTGAGAGGAATCTAATGGAATTTATTTCACAATTTTTGGATGTTCCTATCAAAAGTTATGAGCAATAGAAGTTGAACTAAACTGAAAAATGGGAGAAATGTTTAAATTCTTGCGCGTGGGCCCCACAGCATAGTTCTTTCTTCCTCCTTGCGCCAACAGCCAAGCTGCGGTGGCGCTCTCCGGCGAGCCCTGCGGAAAGTGCCTTCCCGGCCTTCCCCTGCCCCGAAACTCGCCGCCTCCCCCTTTTGGACCACGGGCAACTCATCCCCGTGGTCGGCCGAGGACCCCCGTCACCGGAAACCCTTCGGCGACGGGCTGCAGCGGCGGTTGGACATCGGCGGCGTCGCACTCATGCTAGGAGGGCTCAAATCCTTCGGTTTTTATTCATAGAGCACCGTGGTGGCTCCCTCGTCACCGGCACGAGCTCACATCAGCTCAAAAGAGGCTGCAACTACGAGCTCATCGGCGACCTAGGGCCAAAACCGGTACCGGTGCAAAATTCTCGAAGAACAGTGCCAAAACTTGATGAAACTCGATGGTTCTTGATCCTAGAGGAGCGTGGGAGAGTCTAAATCATGTCTATAGCTCAGTATACGTTATGGTGGAAGGATCACTGCGAATTTGGAAGATTGGTGTGGCTCGGTTCTTTGAGTACCGATGCAATAATCGTCAAAATTCTTCACCGATCGTGCGAGAGAGAGTGTGAGGTCGGCATGGTTGTGTTCAGCACCTTGGAGCGGAACTTTTCTGTGAAGCTCGTCGGGCACGAAAGCGTTTGTGTCACCCGGATGACGGTGAGCAGAGAGGTCGTCCGGTGCGGTTCTTTGCTTCGGTGCGCGAGGGAGACGGGAGAGAGTGAGGGAGTTCACGTGAGCTGAGCGTGTTGATCACGTTGCTGCACGCGGCGTGCTCAGCCCCCCCCCCCCCCCCCCAGCAGGAGGTGGCACCTAGCAGAGGCGGTCGGGCGCTGAACACCGGGAGCTGGCGCGCCACACATGCTGCGTTCGAGTGAAAGCAAGCAGAGAAGACTTCGGTGGGAAGTCTACTGGCAAGTGGGCCCCCTCTTCCCTATTCTTTTCTTTCAAATTTTATTTGAGCTAGCAAACAAAGTCCAAATTTGATCAAACTTGGAGGATAAGCCAAAAGGGATATGAGGAATACAATGGTGCTCCCAAATTTGAATTTCAGTGAAGTCAAAATTTGAAACTGAAGTTTGAATTCAAATTCAAATTATATACCGTATTCTAACACTTAGGAAATCTTTTCCAAATGAGCTGAAAATTTGCCGGGCTACCCGTGGATGTGTGAAGAACCATATGGTAAATTTAGGTCTTCGTGTGTGGACATTGTTACACGTTTACTTTAGCACTTCGATCTCACACCTTCCAATTCAAAAGTTTAAATTCCCTCACCTTTTCTCGGTGTGAATTTCAGCTCCACTTGCTAGACTTTTTGGGATTTCACATCCCTCCCCCCTTAAAAGAATCTCGTCCCGAGATTACAAAAGAAGAGACAAAGATGTGAGGGGATTTACCCGTGATGAGACGCCATGAAATCCGGGTAGTTTGAGCGAAGGAACTCCTTGCTCTCCCACATCGCTTCTTCAGCGGTGTGGTTGCTCCACAATATCTTGTAGAACCACAGCGTTCGGTTACGTGTGGTTCGAGCCTTCTCATTAATAATCGCTACCGGATATTCAGCATATGTCAAATCCGGTTGTAGCTCGCCAATGTCTTCGGTGGGCACAACAGCCGTATACTTTAGACATTTCCGTAGTTGTGACACATGGAAAACATCGTGAACACCAGCGAGATATGCCGGCAGTTCCAGTCTATACGCCACTGGTCCATACTTCCCGGTGATAGCATAGGGTCCAATAAATCGGGGAGCGAGTTTCCCCTTCACGCCGAATTGGTGCACGCCTTTCATCGGAGATACATGGAGGTACACGTGTTCCCCGACATCGAAGTGTAGCGGCCTACGCCTCTTATCAGCGTAACTTTTCTACCGGGATTGAGCGGCCTTCAAGTTGGCTTGAATCATCCGAACACGCTCTTCGGCGTCGTTCACCACATCAACCCCGAACGTGACCCTTTCACCGGACTCACACCAGTTCAATGGGGTGCGGCAATTGCGATCGTAGAGAGCCTCATATGGTGCCATCTTGATACTCGCTTGATAGCCATTGTTGTACAAGAATTCCGCCAACGGTAGATGGGTCATTTCTACCGTGGTGGATGGCACACGCTCTCAACATGTCTTCTAATACTTGGTTCACCCTCTCAGTTTGCCCATCTGTCTGAGAGTGATAGGCGGAGCTTCTAATCAGCTTAGTACCCAAAGCAGCATGCAACTGCTCCCAGAAACGAGATACAAATAGTGCCCCTCGATCTGAGATTATGGTCTTGGGTACCCCATGCAAGCATAGGATTCTTGCAATGTACAACTCCGCAAACTTACTGGCATTGTAACATGTATGCACGGGAATGAAGTGAGCCGACTTGGTTAATCGATCAACGATTACCCAAATGGAATCATGCTTGTTGGAAGTTAGGGGTAATCCCACAATGAAATCCATGCTCACATCTTCCCACTTCCATGCTGGAACTTTTAGGGGTTGTAACAGCCCTGATTTTCTCATGTGATCCGCTTTCACTCGTATACACGTATCACACTCGGATATGTATTTAGCCACTTTTCGCTTCATCCGTGTCCACCAAAATTTTCTTTTTAAATCTTGATATATTTTGTTGCTGCCTGGATGAATGGAGAATTTAGACAAGTGAGCTTCAACAAGGATCTTCTTGCTCAGCTCGATATTCATGGGGTATGACTATGCGGTCATTGAACCAAAGCGTCCCCTCATCATCTTCCGAAAACATTTGGTATCCCCGCTGTATATCCGTCTCCGGAGATGTGCCATGCCCTTGTCAACTTTCTTAGCTGCAATGATATCTTCCCTAATGGTAGGGATGAGGGCAAGGTTGTAGAGTGACCCATAAGGAACCAAGTATAAACTCGGCTCTTTCTCTTCCACCGGAGTAATGGTGAGGTTATGGACATGTGATTTCTGACTCAGCGTGTCAGCCACCACATTCGCCTTGCCGGGGTGGTAATGACTATCAATCTCATAATCTTTGATTAGTTCTGACCACCTCCTTTGCCGCATGTTCAGCTCCTTCTGGGTGAAGATATATTTTAAGCTCTTGTGGTCGGTGGAGAGGTGCACCAAATTCCCCAGGAGATAGTGCCTCCACATTTTCAGCGCCAAAACCACAGCAGCGAGCTCAAGATCATGAGTCGGATAGTGCTGCTCATGGTTTCGCAGTTGGCATGAGCCATACGCGACCACACGTCCTTCTTGCATCAAAACGCAGCCGATCCCGATACCGGACGCATCACAATACACGTCGAAGGGCTTGGTCGTATCCTGTTGAGCTAAGACCGGGGCTGTTGTGAGATGCTTCACCAATGCTTGGAACGCGTCTTCACATGCTGAGTTTCAAACATATTTTGTTCCCTTCTTCAGTAATTCTGTCATCGGCTTAGCAAGCTTGGAGAAGCTTGGAATGAATCTCCGGTAATATCCTGCTAAACCGAGGAAGCTTCTGACTTCATGGACAGAAGTGGGGGCTTTCCATTTCAGCACTTGCTCAATTTTGCTTGGGTCAACCGCAATGCCCTCCCCTGAGATGATATGTCCCAAAAATGGCACTTGGCTGATCCAAAACTCGCATTTGCTGAACTTTGCATAGAGCTTATGGTCCCGCAATCGTTGAAGAACGATTCTCAAGTGTTCGGCATGTTCTGCTTCTGACTTGGAGTAAATCAAGATATCATCAATGAACACCACAACGAACTTGTCCAGCTCCGGCATGAACACCGAGTTCATGAGGTACGTGAAATGTGCCGGAGCATTAGTGAGACCAAAAGACATGACGAGATATTCATATATGCCATATCTCGTCGAGAAGGCCGTCTTTGGGATACCCTCCGCCCGGATTTTTATTTGATGATACCCGGAGCGAAGGTCCATCTTCGAGAACACACTTGCACCCACAAGCTGATCAAACAGGATATCAATGCGGGGCAATGGATATTTGTTCTTGATGGTGATGGCGTTGAGCGGCCGGTAATCCACACGCAGCCTCAAGGTTTTATCCTTTTTCTTGACGAACAGCGCCAGGCATCCCCAAGGTGAGGAACTTGGTCTAATGAAACCCTTGCTCAACAAATCATTGAGCTGTTCTTTCAACTCAGTCAGCTCGTTCGGATCCATTTTGTATGGTCTCCGTGATATGTGAGTAGTCCCGGGTGCAAGTTCTATCTTGAACTCCACCTCCCGTTCAGGTGGCATACCCGGAAGATCATCTGGAAACACGTCGGGATATTCCTTGATTACAGGGATGTCCTCTAACTTGGGAGCTTCAGTATTATTGATCGCTGAAACTTCTGGGACTGGATTGTCTAGTATGAGGGACTATGGACGGTGTAGTGGGGAGTTGAGGTGAACCATCCGGGATAATGTTTCTAGGACAGCGCCATGGTAACTTAGCCATGATATCCATAAGATTGCATCAATCTTCTGCCCCTCAATAATAATCATAGTAGTGGGATATATCTTCCCACCTAAGCACAGTGGTGCTTTCGGAATCATCATAGTTGCTGAAATCTTCCCTCCCGGTGAGCAAATCATATAAGAGCACTCGGTTGGAAAGGCTCCCAGTTGATGCTTAACCACATATGATGCACTTATGAAGTTGTGGGTTTCACCAGAATCAAATAATATGATGATTGCTTGATCGTTGAGAGTGAACATACCCGCCAGCATGTTTTCTCCCTCCGGGGCGTCCTCATTGTCGAGGTCGGAACGCCCCCGGTTTGCTGACGTACCTTCTTGACCGGAGGTCGGCCTCGAGCACCGCCCTGATATTGGGCTTGCCCGCTGCTCTGCTGCCCCTGGGGACAGTCCTTTGAGAAATGGCCCGCCTGGCCACACGTGTAGCAGGTGTAGCGAGGCGGTCCTCCGCTGGTCGGCGGACGGAAACCCGGGGCGCGTTGTGGTGGTGGAAACGCCCGGGGTACCATCTGCTTCTGCTGTTGCGGTCGCGGTGGTGGCATCGTCGGTCGGAATGGGGGTGGCTGAAATGAACGACCCCCAAACTGCTGAGGTCGCGCCGGTGGATGCCACTGCTGACCGGATGGTGTCCGATACACCATGCGGTATTTTCGAGGAGCTCCACCCCCGCTGCTGGGTGGAGCGCTGCGCTTTCGCTGCTCAGCTGCCAATTCCGGCTAAGCATCTTCCTGCATGATCACGGCGTTGACGAGGTCGTTGAAAGTGTCGCGATTGCATTGTACGAGATGCGTCTTCATCTCGGGATTTAACCCCCGATAGAACTGCTCTCGCTTCTCCTCGGTGGAGACATAATCCGACGCATACTTCTCCAGATGGTTGAAGGCACGGGAGTAGTCGTGGGCACTCCTCCCGCCCTGCTTCAGCTCCAAGAACTCTTGGAACTTCCTCTTCATTATCCCGGGAGGGATATGATAGGCGCGGAACACCTCCCGGAATTCCTTCCATTCCACAGTGTGGCCAGCCGGCAGTGAGGCGACATAGTTCGCCCACCACGCACCAGCGGCACCGTGAAGCTTCTGCGCCGTGAAGAGAGTATTCTGCCGCTCCGTACATTGGAGCAGCCCGAACTTGGACTCAATAGTCCACAGCTAGTTGTCGGCCTCCAGTGGTTCTGCCGCTTCGGTGAACACCGGAGGATGCGTACTCATGAAATCCGAATACGTCGTGGTGTGGGGCTCACGAGGCCTCCTCTATTGACGCCCCCCCGGTTGGGACGTATTCTGCATGATCGTGCGGAGCAGATCGTTCTGCTCCTCACGATTACCCACCAGTGCCGCGATCACATCCGCTAGTGTAAGCGGAGGCGGCTGTGGTGGTTGTTGCTGCGAGGTACTGTCTTAGGCAGGTGGCTGGGAGTCATCACCTCCCTGCTGGCTAGAGCCACCGACCTCATGCGTGGCCCGTGTACGAACCATCTGCAACCATACGACAATAAAGTCAGTCCCGCAACAAACTACATGCAGTCCAATAAAATAGGCATAAAGACATAATGACAATAAACATACGATACATCTCATAAATAGATAATGTAATAACTTTGCACAAGCTACACCATTACCGGACCAAATACAAACTAGTTAATTCCAACTTGATGGGCTTCCTTTTTGGAAGTTTATCTTAACTATATTTGGTCATTATGAGACATTAATATCGCTTTGTCATCACGTATACTACCCTTTTATCTTCAATACGACACAAACATGGTCTCTAGCAAAAGAAACTTGAGTAGGAAATATAATCAAACCTTTCACTAGTTGAAGATAACAACTCATGAGTATGTGCTACCCCATTGGAAGTAATCAAACCCCCTTAGGGTACAACAATCTCTCAAATGAGTTCAACTGTCCATCCCTCTGCCTAGAATGACCAGTTTCTTCATATCCCTAGAATTCGACCTGGTACATGGCATTTTCATAACTCAAGTTGAATACCAAAGTTAAATTTAAATTCAGTAGCTTTCCAACGAGTATTTATTTGCCCTCAGATCAGCTCTGGTTAAAAAGTTATGATAATTCAAAGTAAACAGAATTTCTGGAAGAATTTCAACAGCACCTCCTTTGGAAGTTGCTGTTTTCAACTCTAAATTCCACTGAATTCCGTGCTGCAATTGCAGAAACTCTGAATTACAAAGATGTAACACATCTTCTACACTTTCCAAAAATGTATCATATGTAATTTTAGATTTTTCTACAGGAAGTTATACTTGAAAAACAGAACAATCCAGAGAGTTTTTGAATCTGTCCTGGTTCTGGACAGTCTACCATCATCTGGAATTTCAACCAATTTAAGGTGTGATTCTGCTCTGGAAATCTACAACAAAGTTGTAGAGCACTTAAACTCCTTTCCAGAACTATATCCCACACCTCCATTGGCTAAATAATCTGTGAGTTATGCTCTGTTAAAGTTCAGCAAACTTGCTGCCAAAACAGCGCACTCTGCTTTTCAATCCCTTTGAGCTAAACTAATCACTTGTTGAATTTTTCGTACCCAACCAGAGTCCTAAATATTGAAACTTGGTTATTTTAGTTCCTTGTTGCCATTATCTTTAATTCAAATGCCTATTACATGTCGGTACTATGTTCCTCACAAAAAGAAAATCCTAACCGGATTATACCAGCATATACGTCTCAACTGTGGCACTAATCAGTCTCTCGCACACGTGTACTACACGGAATACATATGTGGTTAGTACCTGCAGAAGAACACTCAATAGTGATGCACTCAAAGGTTGTTGTCATTTCAGGCAGGTCCATATCTGAAAGTAAATACATACGCCCATATCATTGTCATACGGCCGTCCTTGAGTTAAGCCACGTCTCAAGGTACGTGATCGTGTTTTCACACCACACGACGGGGAACCCGAGTAGAGCGTGAACGGGTCATCACGGTTGGAATTTTATCACCCCAACAGATACCACCTACTGCTCTGCAGGGCATGCCGATGGCAAGCGCTGTGTATGTCCTCCTAGGCTATTTCCAGAAGAACACACTATCGCGTTACTGACCACACGATGGGGTCTCCACTTGCTTGCCTAATGCACTGTGACACCCTCAATTCTGTGGAAAACCACGGAACCGAGAACTAATGCATATGTGTGCCCAGGATGTTCATCACACATACACATATATTCCACAAACTGAATTCAGAATATATATATAACCACGAATAACAGAGTTTATTACAATGTCTCATGAGTTTTGGACTCATGCTCACAGCGGAAGTCTTTATTTCTATGCAGCGGAAGTCTTTATTCTAATGCGGAAGCAATTCAACTAATGCGGAAGCAAATCTAAGCAGAAGTGGCTCCATCTCTACACCCTCCACAGGCAAGGTTGAGAACAGATCACACGCCTTAATGCTCCACTTGGTCTTCATAGTAGGCTTCTCCTGCTGCTGATGATGAAATAATAATGCAAGTTTGAGTATCAATGATGTACTCAGCAAGTGCGGGAAACTTATGATATGTAGCTCATAACAAGGTAGGTATAAAAAGGCTCATTTGCAGAAAAGCAGATTTATAAAACTATGATAAAACAGCAACTTTACTTTAGATTAATGTAATCCCAGCATGTATTAAATTACCAACATACCTCCATCACTTTCCATGTTCCACCCGAACATTAACCGACTTCATTCTTACTCATGAATACCTCCTCGTATTCGCTACCATCTCACGAATACCTTCACGTATTCGCTACCATCTCATTTCATAAACAACTTTGTCTCACACCGAGACCAATCTCGTTGCCATGACTCATCAGTCACGCAACCATCTTATCACCCGGACTCAACAGTCCCAAAACCAAACCATAACATAATCAATAACCATAACCAAGAACCATCCCAATAACCATCCCAACTAATCATGGCAGTTTGGCCAGGCGCTCGTGACCTTAAGCTCGGGTATCATGATAGTTTTAGACTCTGCAGAGTTTGCACCTCTTTACCCACAAGTTTGTGATTTCGTCACCCATCGGCGACTGCAGAACCTCCATTATACCAGTACACAGCCGTCGGTGTATGGTCAAGAGATCACAAAATAGCCTTTACAAAGGGGCTACTAGATGTATGGACTCACTAAGGTTTCACCGGCATGCTAGAATCTCCAATTCTCCCACCCACGGCCCCCTCTTGTGCCATGCAATTCCCAAAGCAGTCCTCCTCGACTCCCATTCCCCGCGCCTTCCATAGTCCATAACACTCTAGCAACTTACCTAATTACTCAGCTAAGCCGCACCCATACTTGGCCTTGTGGTGGCACTGTTATCCTGGCATATGCATGCATGAACCGGTCCTTAGATCTACGGCAAGTAAACCACCATCTCATGCTACCTCATTCACAAACCCAGGTTTTGCCTAGATCTCCCTCCGATCCATGTTCATTAACATCATCAATTTCTCATATCATTACGAGTGCAGTTAGCTAGACACATCTATCTCGCTTCCCAATCCCATGAACTCAGCGAAGCATAAAGCAAAAAAAACCATACCCGACTCATAAACTTCCCTGGCGACAAGGGTGGTTTAACCAAAACTAGTAAACTCCTATAAAAAGGATTTCCCATCATGTTTGACTCAGCACGCACACCTTTTCGTAAAACAAAATAGTTTCACCCAAAACATAGGATCAATATGGTCAAGGAGCACTTGCCTTGTTCTTGCGGTTCCGGTTGTTCTTGGATCTCAAAACCTTGTTGCTGCAGTTCGTCGTAGACAGCTCCCTGAGCTTGTCCTGTTATGTAGGATTACGTGCATACAAGATTCACAGCAATCAATATTATGCACAAACCTCAAACTAGATGCGATGATGCATATGCATGCTATCCTATGATTAGTTTTATTAGATGGGTTTGTACGTGTTCTTGCATGGCTTTCATGGACAGAGGTGTTCGGATCAAAGGTGGGCGTGGCGATGATCTTGTCTTTAGATCAACCTGATCTTCATGTGATCTGTCCACGAGAAGGCTTCTGTTCGAAAGGAATCAAAGAACAGATGCAAAGAAAACACAACGATGTTGTAAGGTGGTATTGGAGACCTACCTTACGTTCTTCTCTGTCTCGAGGTCCTCCTCAGATCGTTGGGCTTTCCTCCGGCGATCTTCCTTGCTGCACTCCGGCGATGGTCTACTCGGCAGGTTAGGACTTAGGGCTCTAAGTCGTCGGCTCAGGAGTTGGAAAAGAAGTTTGTGGTTTCGGCCAGAGGTTCTGGGTTATATTTATAATCGGAAAGAGAAGAGTCCTAATCTGATTGTATCCCGAATATGAGTCCTGTTTGATTGTATCCCGAATATGAGTCCTAATCTGATTGTATCTGATTTTCCCAAAATTTGTCTCCCTCATAATTTGGACCTGAGGAATCCAAATATGTCCTCTGATATTTGGGTTGGCCATTGCAAATACAAATTTTCAAACAACAGTTTGAATTTACTTTTTGGAAAGGGCCTTCTCTGCCTTGAAGTAACCCATTTAATTCAAACTGAAATTTAAGTCCTTTTTGGTGATGACCTATCTGAATTTGGGTGAAACACCATGGTTTGCTCCTAGCCCATGCTTGATAAAATCTTGGTCCCAAGCTGAACCTCACCAGTTCAGTTTTGACCATGCCACTCAAATTTGAATTTGAAGGTGATCTCAAACAATGCTTTGAACAAATGGTATGTGAGCTTAAAATCCCTCCCATTTTGGAACTTAAGCTCTTCAATACCTGAGGACTGCAATGGTCATCTCATATATATGCTTTTGGACCATCCGAACCTGAATGCTTTGCAAGGGTTCAAAAATGGGGTTTAAACTCCCCTCCCCTCTACTCATAGAGAGTGTGCATATGAGTTAGCTTTTTGGGAGTGAAATCCTTTCCCGGGATAACATGTGTTCAACAGGAGTTAAAGAAGATTTTAGCTCTTCCCACATGTCCATGTTTGAGTTTATCATTTTATGTGACATAACTCAAGTCATTTCCTTGTCTAACATGTTTGAATTCAGCATGAATTCAACATGATCATAGTCCATTCCCTTTTTGGCTCACCCTCAAATTAGAAAGTTGCCACCACATTCTCATCAATTCAAATGTATGAGGCTCCATGTGTATACAAAAGTTTGGCAGCAATTTGAGCTGAGCCTTTGAGACTAAAGACCTTATTTTTGTTCTTTCTCATGTACATGTATGATTACACCTGCGTTTAACTCCACCTTGGTCCAACACCTTCAAAAGCATGCTTGAACCCATGTGGTCGCACCTCATGTATACCATCCCATGTAAGAAAGTTTTTGTCAGTCCCATTTTTCATGAACAGAAACACAATGACGTTCCATCATCCGTTCCTTTGCATTCACGTTTTTGGGACTTTTACATTCTACACCGTCTACCATATAATGCTTTGAAAGGCGATATCTTCAAGCTAGCTTGATAGCTGTTGTTATAAGAGAATTCGGCATACGGTAAACTCTTATCCCAACTATGCCCATGTTTCAAGGCGCAAGCTCTCAACATGTCCTCCAAAATTTGGTTTGTCCTTTCGGTTTGTCCATCAGTTTGTGGGTGATAGGCGGAGCTAAAATCCAGTCGTGTACCCATGGCTTTCTGCAGCTTCCTCCAAAATCTATAGGTAAACTGAGGACCTCGATCTGAGACTATCCTCCTTGGAACTCCGTGACGACACACGATCTGCTCCATGTACAACTCTACTATTTGTTCAACGTTGTAATTGGCCCTTACGGGGAGAAAATGGGCGGTCTTTGTCAATCGGTCCATGATAACCGAGATGGAGTCGTGACCCGACTGAGTACGTGGCAATCCGACGATAAAATCCATACTGATGTCCTCCCACTTCCATTCGGGTACCTTCAAGGGTTGCAACAATCCAGCGGGTTTTTGATGTTCGGCCTTCACCCGTTGGCATGTGTCGCATAGGGCAACGTATTCGGATATATCCCTCTTCATACCATCCCACCAATAACAAGTTTTCAAGTCCTTGTACATTTTGGTACTTCCGGGATGTATAGAATAGGGTGAATCATGTGCCTCTTTCAATATCATGTCGCGGAGGTGTTTCATGTTAGGCACACAAATCCTTTTTCCTAGCCAAAGCGTACCCTTTTCATCTTCTTTGAAATCCTTCTCTATTCCTTGTAGGATTCTTTCCTTGATCTCCTTGATCTCCTCATCCGTTGCTTGGCCATCTCTTATCTCTTGCTCCAATGAGGAGTGGATCTCCATTATTTCCATGTTGTTGAAGAATCCGAGGTGTAACCGTTCGAACTCCTTACGTAGTTCGGGTGGTAGCTCCCGAACCGTGAGTTGGTGACATGCTCCCTTTCGGCTCAATGCATCAGCTACTACATTGGCCTTCCTGGGGTGGTAGTTGATTCCAACATCGTAATCCTTGATGAGTTCCAACTATCGACGTTGCCTCAAATTCAAGTCCGTTTGTGTAAATATGTACTTGAGGCTTTTATGATCCGTATAGATCTCACATCGATGACCTAGGATATAATGTCTCCAAATCTTCAATGCATGCACTACTGCTGCTAGCTCCAAGTCATGTGTAGGATAATTAAGCTCGTGCTTCTTTAATTGTCGTGAGGCATAGGCTACCACTTGTCCTTCTTGCATGAGCACATATCCGAGCCCCTGTCTGGATGCGTCACAATATATGTCAAAGCTCTTGCTTACGTCTGGCAATACCAGAACCGGTGTTGTGGTTAGCCTTTTCTTGAGTTCCTCAAAACTTCCTTGGCAGGCTGGTGTCCATTGGAAGACTTTTCCCTTCATTAGCAACTCCGTCATAGGCTTTGCTATTTTAGAGAAGTCTTTAATGAAGCGTCTATATTATCCAGCCATCCCAAGAAAACTCCGAATATCCCTCACGCTTTGCGGTTGGTCCCACTTCAGAACATCTCTCACTTTTCCAGGATCAACCGATACCCCTCCCTTGGAGATAATGTGGCCTAGGAAAGATATTTCCTTTAGCCAAAATTGACACTTGTTAAGCTTGGCATACAATTGATGCTCACGCAATTTCTGCAAGGTCAATTTCAAATGTTTTTCATGCTCCTCCTCACTTTTTGAATACACCATAATGTCGTCGATGAAAACCACGACGAACTTGTCCAAGTACTCCATGAAAACCTTGTTCATAAGGTACATGAAGTATGCGGGTGCATTGGTCAACCCAAAAGACATGACAGTATATTCATACGAACCATACCATGTTCGAAAGGTTGTCTTGGGTATATCAGAGGGCTTAATCTTCAGCTGGAAGTATCCCGACCGAAGATCAATCTTGGAGAACACTCGGGCTCCTTTCATTTGGTCGAATAGGTCCTCTATACGGGGCAGAGGGTATTTGTTCTTGATTGTTACCTCGTTGAGAGACCTATAGTCCACGCACATTCTTCGGGTTCCATTCTTCTTGTCCACGAAGAGCACCGGAGCTCCCCATGGTGACGAGCTTGGATGTATGAAACCCTTCTCCAACTGCTCTTGAATTTGCTTCTTGAGTTCTACTAGTTCATTGACGGGCATCCTATAGGGTCTCTTTGCTATGGGTGCAGTTCCGGGTACCAAATCAATGGCAAACTCAATGTCCCGGTCAGGTGGCATACCTGGAAGCTCTTCCAGGAACACGTCCAAAAATTCCTGAACCACAGGAATGCTGTCCAATGTTGTTCCTTCGACGTGGTTCAAATTTGCCTTTTCAGTGGTTTGTTGGGCCGACTCAAACTCGACACGGGTGTCGTGCTCATTTATCAACTGCACGCTTCTTTCAGCACATTGGATTACTCCGTTGTGCTTGCTTAACCAATCCATCCCGAGTATTATGTCAATCCCTTGGGAGTCCAAGACAATAAGGTTGGCAAGGAAGTCTACCCCCCTTATTTTAAGGCTTACTTTCGGACATACTATATTAGTCCTCATCTCTCCACCGGGAGAATTAACTAACATAGCACCTTTTAAATGGGATATGGGTAGGTGATATTTGGCAACATATTTGGATGATATGAAGGAATGTGATGCTCCAGAATCAAATAAGATGGTGGCTGGGTTGGAGTTGGCAAGGAACATACCAATTACGACGTCCTCAGCCTGTTGTGCTTCCTCAGCAGAGACATGGTTCACGTTGCCGCGACCATAGTTCTGCTGTCCCCGATTTCCTTGATTGTCCCCTCTGTTCGGTCGCGGGTTCTGCTTGGGCACGTTGCCTTGCTGTCCAGGGCCTCTCCTCGGGCACTGGTTCGCGAAGTGTCCTATTTCTCCGCATGCAAAGCATGCCCTCTTGCCTACGGCAGCAGGTACGTTGGGGCGGGGGTTTTGTACAGGAGCGCCTTTGTTAGGTCGGGGCCCAGGAGGCATGGGCACGCGAGGTGCTGGTGCAACGAATTGTTGTTGTGGTGGCTGACCAGGGCGGTATGCAGGAGTGGTTGATCCATACTGCGGTGCAGCTGGGGGCATGTACCGAGGTCGTACGTTGCTCCCTTGGGGCTGGTATGGCATCTTCCTCTTGCACTCTCGCTCGATCTCTCGGATCTTGTTTTCAACCACTATGGCCTTGTCAACCAGCTTCTGGAAGCTTACGTAGTCATTGTTGAGGAGCTGAACCTGGATCTCATTGTTCAACCCTCTCATGAACTGTAAGGGCCTCAGTTTTTGACACACATTTGCAGTGTTCATCACCACACCACACACCTCATTTGAGGAAGGATGATGAACACAAATGAAGAGCAAGTAACAATTATCAACATGCTCATTAGAGAACAAACTCACACATTGCCAAAGTGGTATTTCACACATGTGATATAAGGGGGGCTGGACATATGAAAACTCCTGTACATTGCTAAGGACGTCCATGCCAAGTTTCACCCAAACTCAAAACCTTTTTGAGGTCATTTTGGGTATAGTTAGGAAGAGGGAAGTTTGAAACCATATTCAAATTCAAACTGTTTTTATCCCATGAATTTAAAAGTGGGAGGCATATTCTTACTCAGCACATTTTTGTGAGCCCACACACCAATTTTCACTCCATTTGGAGTTGATCTTGACATGAGCTAAGTGGGACAAATTCAAACTTCATTTGAATTCAAAACTGCACTTGTGCTGAAATTCACTCAAACCAAACCCAATTTGAACTTTGATCAATTCAAATGGTTCATGGGTGAATAATTTGAATTACCAGGGGTACTATGGGGTTCACTGTTTACAACAGTGATTAGGAGTAAATTTCAGAGGTTAAAACTGGAAGTGGGTCCCACATGTCAGCCACTGCTCAGATCAAACCGACTGAGACTTTTCTCACTCGGGTCGCCGAGCCGCCGCTTCGATCGCCACCGAGGGCAGCCGCCGCGCCAGCAGCTGCTTGCCCACGCGCGGGCGTGAGGCGGTGCAGAGCCTTCTTAAGGCGCCTGCCCCCCCCCCCTCCTCGGCCGAGGCATCGCCGTTCTTCCCCGCAAGAACTCAGCGCCGGCCGAAGTTTTCCGCAGCTCGGAATCGATCGGAGAACGCCGATCACAGCTCCCTCCGTCCACTCCAGAGCCCCAGCAAGGTACTAGAGACCTTCCTCCGTCCACCCCGCTGCTAGAATTCGATTGAAACCGATTGATATCGGCTGTGCCGCAAGATCAATTCGGCGACTTAGAACCGCCGCACATCGGGCTCCCGTGGACAGCCCAACCAGGGCGTTGTCACGCCCGAGCCAAGGCACCCTTGGACGCGCCAGTGACCGGTGCTGCTCACCCCCGAGACACAGCTCGAGTGGTTGCTCACCGGCGGCGAATTTCCATTTTTCCCCTTTCTGTGTGCAGAACGACCTTCGGGTGCGGTTCTGTCAAATTCGTGCTCTAGAAAGGATTAGAGGGCCTCAATCCGCTCTCACATAAGCTAGACACGGTAACGCACAAGTTGCCTTCATAACTCTTGGCCGGAGAACCTCTGTACCCGGCGTAATTCGAGGTCTACCAATGGCGGAATGAACGGGCGGCACCGGGAGCACGGTGAGGACCTATTTCGGGCCTTCCCCGAGCTGTCTCGAGCTCATGTCGACCTTCTCTGAGGTCCACTGATGCTTCCCGACCGGTTTCTCGAGTAGTTGGGGTGCTAGGGAAGTCAGCCAACGTGGCCGAAGTTTTTCCGAGGCGGCGGCTCGTCGCCGACCATGCTCCGACCATTGTCATGAGCAGCTGACCCTAGAATCCTGTTCCCCGAGTAAAAGTAGGCAGGGGCGGCCAGAATCGTGAAGTTTGGAGCTGTACAGAAGCCGGCAGCGAGCTCTCCGGCGAGGTCCCTCGGCGGCAGAGCGCGGGCGTCGGGAGGTTGACGAAGGGGCGGACCCCAGCTGTCAGCGGGAGGTATTTTGAATCGGGATCCGGCTGCGGCCGGGATCGGGTGTGCTGGCGCGCAAAATCCTTGTGGGCTGCGGTGTGCTGTCGCCTCGGCGTGCGACGCGTGTCCCCTGGGCCCACGCGAGAGTTTAAACTTTTCCCCGATTTTCAGAATTCTTCCAAACTTCAAATCCTCATAACTTTGGCTAGAAAGCTCCAAATTGAGTGAACCAAATTTTGCTGGATTCGGCTCTCTGAGTAATTTCCAGCAAATCAAGTTTCACTTCATGAAATTCCTTAATTCTCCAGAATTAATTCCTCAAAGTTTAAATTGTTTGGAATTTTAACTGGAGAATCTTTTGGAGGAAAATCCTGAAATTTTGCTGGGATGTTCACCAAAATATCCCTGAACTACCATAAAAATTTCAGATCCATTGGAGCTCATTTGATCCACCTAATGGTGTGATTAGTGAAACTGTTCCAGAGAAAATAGAAAATGTTCAGAAACATTTTCAGAATTTTCTCTGAAATTGTTTAGCTCATATCTTTAGTTAGGAACTTCCAAATTAAGTGAGACCAACTCCATTAGAACCATCTGAAAATCTAGTTTTCAGAAAGTCATAGTTTGTTTCATGAAAATCCCTAGAACACCCTAAGAGTTCCAATTAAGGTCAAGGACATAATTAATTGTGGAGGGCTCAAATGAGCTTTACTGCAATTAAAACTTGACCAAATCTCTGTTTAGGTTGTAACCAAGCCCCAGTAAAAGTTTCACAGTCATTGGGTCTGTCTAGCAAGGATTATAGACTTCAAAACTTCAAACTTAATACAAATGCATTTAAATTGATACATGTATTCCTTCCATCATGTAGTCGCTAAGGTCGAGGAGGAACCCGAAGTCCTAGACTTCGTAACTCCGGAGGAGCAGCTAGCCTACGACCAAGAGCAGCAAGGCAAGCTCCGGTTTGCATTAACCGTTTACAAATTTTTATTGTTTTGAGCACATACATGAATACTATTGTTCATTGCATTAGAGTCTTGTTTGGAAACCCAAGTGCATGGCCAAGAAAGCCATGGGTTGGGATTAGGATTGAAAACCTCGTTAGCCACTGCATTGCTAAGATAGAGTAGGATTCGGTACAAGTCGAGTAGTTGGAACTACTCGCGAGCATAGGCTAGAGGCACTCGACTCGGGTAGTGATAGCACATGAGACACATGGCAAGAAAATGAGACCAAGCGGAGGGTAAGGGCAACAGGACTTTGGGGCCTGTGTGACGTAGCTCCGCTTGTGTCGATTGAGGACCGAGCCGTGTGCAGGCCTGTTGAACAAGCTAGAACAGTACCGAAGACCTACCGGCTACATGGGAACCGGGAAACTGATGTAACTCGGGTAGCTGGGTGTTGAGGCATAGCTGGTCGTTCAGAGGGTAGGTTGAGAGCTCGAGGTGTAAATCGGCTGGCGGCACTGAGATGCACGTGCAGAGACCTCTTGCTCGGGACGATTGGACCGGTTCAACATTTGGCTAACGGGTGAAAGGTAGTCGCGTATGGCGTCCGTGATGGTTGTTGTAGGCAACATCGAGTACGGGCGTACGTGACGGGTTGTTCGGGTAACCCTGCAGGTGTAAATCGATTATAATCGCTGTCCCTCGCGGTCAGTGAGTACCACTTGTTCACTGTACCGTGACGTAGAAAGAATAGGCTAGACACATGTTAAAATGTTGCTGATTGAATAATGGACATTGATTGCTAATGATATGCTGTAGTTTAGAGCTAACTAAAGTTCTTTTCAATCTTTAGGCAAAGTACATGAGAGAAATGTGTTTCTTGTTTGATTGCGGCTCTCTCATGTGCCTTAGCGTAAGGTTCTCCACAACCTGCTGCTAAAACTTGGAAGTAAGGTTCCACTAATTAGGCGAGTCCTTTGCAAAAGATTTTACCTCATGTACCCACCATCCCCTCATGTAGAAGTTCCATGTTTAGGTGAGACGGGTCAGACTTGCTGAGCCTTCGTGCTCACTGCTTGTGTTTGAAGCTTTTGCAGGGTTCTATGAGGAAGGGACTCCCGAAGAGGAGACGGAACCCCAGGAGGGGAATTCCGTCGAGTGGAAGTCGTGCACGCCGCAGAGTTATTGTGCGTGTGTGCTAGCAAGGACACGTTCAAGGGCTGAACGTGGACTTGATGCGTAGTCTACGCCCGTGAGTGTATACTGGACTTATTTTGATGTAAACATGTTCATGAACTTGTTTATGTAATAAAATTTCGCTTCCGCTTTGTACCTTTGACGTGTGTTATCCGGTGCTGTGCAACGCAGCACCCCTCAGCGTGATCCTGGCTCGACAGGACTGTGGGGTCGTGTCAACGTGGTATCAGAGCTCGCTTGAGGTTTAACACAGTACAAAGGTCTTCTTTTTCAAAAATCCAGTGAGGAACGAGTTAGTAGCCCGTATAAGGATGTTATTAGTGTATAGGAAGTGGCATACTAAACTATTTGTCTATGTCAGAAAATCGTGTATCTCGGGACGTTTATGTGTTGGGGGGTACACGTAAGCGCTGTCCACCAGTGCGCACAAGCTGAAGGGTGGAGCCCCACGGGTGGCAGGTAACCTGACTCGCTTTGATATCCTCTACGACTCTGCATGTTGTTTGGGGTATTCGAGCAACGTCTATCCCTGGCGTGCGTGGTGCAACTTGGGAGACCCCGTCACGTGGTCTGAAACGTGAACACGTAACTCAAGGCGTGTTTGGCTTGAGAACATCCGGGCGAGTGATGACGGCCGGGTGTACGAACTGTATGGATTCCGGGCTCGGTGTGCAGCCGAGTCTGACGATTGATTGAGTTTCTGCAGGTAGCCTGACCATGAAATGGTAGACGTGTAGCATCCGTGTGCGAGTGACGTTTAGTGCCACTGAATTAATGAAGCCGGCTAAGTCCGGTATAGGTTTTTCTTTGTGAGGACGTAGTACCGACATAATTTGGTGATGCATCAACGTCACACCCCATTAAATGAACAACTTCACTTAAAACTTGAAGGTTTTGATCTAAAGTAGTAAAACTTGATGTAACTCGTTCCCTTGAACAGGATATTCAAAGTTAACAAATTTTTAACTTATAGGTTGTTAAGGACAGAGCACACTGTTTTCAGCTGAATTAAGGCTGGAGTTAATCAGAGGTTAGAGGTTGAGTTCTTTCGAGGATGGGTTCATATGATACATTTCTGGAAGGCTTTGGAAGAGCTTTACAACTCTTCTGTTGAGGTCCAGAGATGTTTCATCCCTTAACCACTCGAAAAATACAGTAGAGTTGAAACTGTCCAGAAAACAGGACAGAGTAAAGACTCTCTGTAGACTCTCTGTAAATCAAGCATAACTTCCTGCATAAAAATCCAAAAATAGAAAATGAGGTAGTTCTGGAAATCTTATGAGATAGGTTACAACTTTGTGACAGAAAGTTTTGTCAGATTAGGGACAGAATTAACTGGAATTCTTGGACCAAAGCAGTACCTAAAGCAGGGAGGTGCTGCCCAATTGTTTCCAGAAATTCTGTTAACTTTGACATCTCATAACTTTTGAACCAGGACAGATCTTAGGCCAAGCAAATACTTTCTGAAAATATATTGAAGTTAGCTTTAACTTTGATGTTGAGCTCCAGAATTGGTTTTGCCTTCAACATGGCCTAAATCAGGTTGAGATGGAAACTGGTCAGGGCTGTCATGGGAACAGCAGATCAGTAGTCAAATTTGTTTAAAATTTGAACTATGTTTCCAAGTTTTATGGGTTCAATGACATATCTTATGTTATAACTCAATGGTTTACTGTTTAAATAAATATTTGACATTTCTCAAATATATTTTTACAGATGACAGCAGATAAGAAGTTGGAGAACGGGTGGGTGATGTCCCACTGTTCTCACCGTAGCGGCTACCCGGAAGCATTGTGGCAAATGCTCCAATATTTCGGGTACAATCAGATGCCGCAATACTTTGTCAAAGAAGAAGGCGGAGAGGAGAACCAGACGTGGACGATCCATGTCGAAGTCCCTGCAGGACCTACGTCACCTGGTTGGGTGCCGTTCACCGTCACGGTGAGAGGAAGACAACCGGAAGGGATGTGGCAAGTGGCAGCCCGTGACACCATGTCACGTTTCTGCCAACTACACGTGCAGGCTATGGAGGGCACTCCATACGCGCTCGTTCTGGTGGAGGGACGGGCTTAGCATTTATGGGAAGAGAGGTACCTGGAGGCAACGGACCCGACTTGCCCAAGGTACAACCCCGCGGAGGCAAACCTTAGCCTCCAGATGAGGGCGGGAAACGCCGTGATGGACAGCCAAGCTGTTCATACGGAGCATCTCGCCACAAGGCTCAAGGAGAGCACAAGCCGTGGAGATCATTTCGAGAGTGCTCATTGTGAAATCCGCAATGTGCTCCTTCCGACGATCAAGCGACTGAATGAACAGCATAATCAGTTGCATCGTCTGAAGAAGGCGAAGAGAAAAAGCCGTGTCGACATCGCGGCGTTACAAGAAATGGTGCAGACCCTAACCCAGCAGAATGAGGACCTTGCTCAAGAGCGGGACGACGCTATTGAGGAAGGACAAGGCTGGGAAGAGGACTACAACCAAGCTATGGACGAGGTGCATGCATTGCAGGACCTCGTACCTCCGGTGTTGGGTATACCGGTGGTCTTGGGTCTTCCAGCAATGGGAGAACCCGGAATGGGAGAAGAGGTGGTAGATCCAGAGCCACCAGCAGAGGTACCGGAGGAGGACGACCCACAGGAGGTCGAGTTCTACTCCGAGTAGGGGGTTATGGTTGCCAAGTAGGGCAGCTAGGTTAACGTAACCCAACTTTTGTAATCGGTGACATGTCGTGTAGGCAGTAGCGTATGTTTAGGTAGTGACGACATGAGCACGACTTCTCGGAGACCCGAGAATAATGTATCTTGTATAAAGTTTATACTTTATCAATATATGTGAATGTTGTGCAAATTAATCATGTGTCACTTCAATACCTACTGTTGCTTATGGAAATTTTAAGTAAGACATGTGCTAATCGCTGCTGTTTTGAATTTCAGAATGACGCGTACTCGTGCCAACCCTGGTGTTGGGGGTACTAACCAAGGGGGAGAGACTTCCCAACAGCCTCCCGAGGACTCCTCGGGACAGCATCAGCAACAGCAACAGCAAACACCGCCACCGCCACGGCCAACGGTTACATTGGCCGACATCGTCGCGGCAATGGCGGGCTCGCATCAGCAGCACACAGAGTTGCTGCAGACTCCCATCGCTAATACGTCTCACCCAGAGAGACGTCAAGACCGGGAGGAGTGTCAACAGAGCTCCTACTCCGACTTCCTGGCGACTCATCCCCCTGTATTCTTAAGGGCGGATGAACCACTTGACGCGGACAACTGGCTCCGCGCCATAGAGATGAAGTTCGAGCTGCTCCAGATAAGCGAGCAGCGCAAGACTCAGTTCGCGGTCCAGCAGCTCTAAGGATCCGCGAGCGCGTGGTGGGCCAACTTCTGTGCTTCACATCCCACCGACCGAGTGATGACCTGGGCGGAATTCCGGACGGCCTTCAGGGCCTATCATATACCGCCAGGTTTAATGAAGAGGAAGACGCAGGAGTTCTTACACCTGCAACAAGGGAGCCGGAACGCACTGGAATACTCCAGGGCGTTTAACGATCTCGCGCAATATGCGTCGTATCATGCTGATACCGACGAGAAGCGGCGGGACCACTTTTACCAGGGGCTTAACCCGCTCCTGAAGGACAAGTTGGCGATGTTCAATCGCGGCAGCCTCAACGACATCATTGATGCTGCGATTGTTCAGGAGGACTCCGGCAAGGAGTTGGCGGCGGCAGAGCGAAAGCGGAGCGCGCCGCAAAGCAGCGGAGAAGGAGGCGGTCCTTCTCAGAAGTTTCGGATGGTGAATCGCCCACCATCAGGTCCACGCTGGCAGCCACCACAGCGGTCGATGACGTTCCGCAGTCGGCCGTACTCGTCACCGATATTCAGGCCGGCACTGCCAGTACCACCGCAACAACAACGGCAGCAGCGGGCGATGCCGCGTGTTACAAGTGTGGTCGTCCAGGACACTTCGCGAGCAGTTGCCCGGAGAGGCAAGGCGGCGGAGTGGCACCACAGTTTCCGGGGAGGAATCAACCCCGGAACCCTACTAATGCGCGGCGGGCAAACCCTAAGCCCGGCACCGTCCACCAGCTTGCCATTGAGGACGTGCCGGAAGGCGAGCCAATCCTTGCGGGTATGTTCCAGCTCCACCAGCATCCCGCCATAATATTATTTGATTCAGGCGCCACGCATAGCTTCATTAGCCAAGCTTTCATTGATAAGTATAGCTTGCAAATACTACCCACCGATAGTCCTTATGTGATCTGTTCACCGGGTGGGAAAATTTCAGCAAGCATGATGGTCCCAAAAGCGCCATTGTGCTTAGAGGGTAGAGTTTACCCTATGTCTCTCATAATCTTAGAGGGACAAAAGGTCGATGTCATCTTAGGGATGTCGTGGTTAACCCGCCACGGCGCTGTTTTAGACACCGTCCTCCGAGTCGTGCACTTGAACTTAGAAGTGCACGAGTCTCACTCTTTATTTCTGGACAGTCCAGAAATAAAACTTCCAAGTGTCTATCAAGCCACAACCATCAGATTGGAAGATATTCCGGTGGTCCAAGAGTTCCCTGATGTATTCCCGGACGATTTGCCGGGGATGCCGCCTGATAGAGAGGTGGAGTTCAAGATTGAACTTGCACCGGGAACCATGCCAATATCCCGAAGGCCGTACAAGATGGCGCCCAAGGAGTTGGCTGAACTGAAGACTCAGCTCACGGACCTTCTGGAGAAGGGTTTTATTAGGCTGAGCTCCTCACCATGGGGATGTTCGGCATTATTTGTCAAGAAGAAGGATGAGATGTTGCGGCTTTGCATGGACTATCGTCCATTAAATGCCGTAACCATAAAGAACAAGTACCCGTTGCCACGGATCGACATGTTGTTCGATCAGTTGGTCGAAGCAAAGATCTTCTCCAAGATGGACTTAAGATCCGGGTACCATCAGATTAAGATAAGGGCGGAGGACATTCCAAAGACAGCTTTCTCGACAAGGTACAGACTTTATGAGTACCTGGTCATGTCCTTCGGCCTCACCAATGCTCCAGCTCACTTCATGTACTTGATGAACTCGGTATTCATGCCGGAGCTGGACAAGTTTGTCGTGGTCTTCATCGACGACATCCTGGTATATTCCAAGTCGGAGGAAGATCACAAGAAACATCTGCGTATAGTCTTACAACGGCTGCGGGATCACAAGTTATACGCAAAATTCAGCAAATGCGAGTTTTGGATATCGCAAGTGCCTTTCCTCGGGCATATCATCTCAGCGGAGGGTATCCCTGTGGACCCGAGCAAGATCACTCAAGTGCTGAATTGGAAATCCCCGAGAACTGTTCACGAGGTACGGAGTTTCCTCGGACTCGCGGGATATTATCGGAGGTTCATTCCAAACTTCTCAAAGATTGCCAAGCCAATGACAGAGCTGCTGAAGAAGGCTACCAAATATGTTTGGAGTCCAACATGTGAAGCAGCATTCAAGGCTTTAGTCAAGCACCTGACATCAGCACCGGTTTTGGCGCAGCCAGACACAACAAAACCGTTCGATGTGTACTGCGATGCATCCGGCATTGGGCTCGGATGTGTGCTGATGCAAGACCGAAGAGTGGTCGCGTATGGATCACGGCAGCTTGGGAACCATGAGCAGAATTATCCAACTCACGACTTGGAGCTCGCTGCCGTGGTACTTGCACTGAAGATGTGGAGGCATTACCTACTCGGTAACCTCGTACACTTATATACCGACCACAAAAGCCTCAAGTACATATTCACTCAGAAGGAGCTGAACATGAGGCAACGAAGATGGTTAGAATTGATAAAGGATTACGAAATAGAGATCCATTATCATCCGGGCAAAGCAAACGTAGTGGCAGATGCGCTGAGCTGCAAGTCACACGTCAAAAATCTGGCCATCACACCGTTGGAAGAGAGCGAACCACCACTACATGTGATTCCACATGGAGCTCTCTACAACTTAGCTTTGATCCCCACCATCCGTGAAGAGATAGCGGCAGCCCAGAAGAATGACAAGGGCATGTCACATTTGCGGAGATGTGTAGACAGTGGGGAGCTGAAGTGTTTCCGGAAGGACGGAGACAGCGTCCTGTGGTTCAAGGATCGGATCGTCGTACCCCGTAACCCGGAATTACGGAAGAAAATCTTTGATGAGGCTCACTTATCAAAGTTTTCTATTCACCCCGGCAGCAACAAAATGTATCAAGAACTCAAAAGCAAGTTTTGGTGGACACGGATGAAACGAGAGACTGCAAAATACGTGTCCGAGTGTGATACATGTCAAAGGGTGAAGGCAGACCACATGCGGAAACCGGGACTGCTACAACCACTGGGCATTCCTGCCTGGAAGTGGGAGGACGTGAGCATGGATTTCATCGTCGGTTTACCCACCACCTTACAGAAACACGATTCTGTGTGGGTGATCGTCGATCGGCTCACCAAAGTTGTCCATTTCATCCCGGTCAACACCAACTACAACGCCAAGAAGTACGCTGAACTGTACATCTCACGGATCCTATGCTTGTACGGCGTACCCTGTACTATCATATCGGATCGGGGCACTTTATTTGTGTCCCGTTTTTGGGAGCAGCTGCACGCTGCCTTGGGGACGAAATTGATCCGTAGTTCAGCATACCACCCGCAGACGGATGGACAAACCGAGCGGGTGAATCAGATTTTAGAAGACATGCTACGAGCTTGCGCTATCAACCACGGCAAGAATTGGGATGATCACTTGCCGTTAGCCGAGTTCTCGTACAACAATGGGTACCAAGCCAGCATCAAGATGGCGCCCTATGAGGCGCTATACGGGAGGAAATGCCGCACACCATTGAATTGGTGTGAGTCTGGTGAAAGGGTTACCTTCGGGATCGACTTCGTCAACAACACGGAAGAAAAGGTTCGACTGATTCAAACGAACCTAAAAGCCGCTCAATCCCGTCAGAAACAGTATGCGGACCGGAGAAGGCGCCCATTACAATTTGAAGTTGGAGATCACGTATACCTACGGGTGTCTCCAATGAAGGGCGTAAACAGATTTGGGGTGAGAGGAAAGTTGGCACCCCGATTCATCGGTCCATTCCAGATTACCGAAAGATGTGGATCAGTGGCATACCGGCTGAAATTACCAGAAGCACTTTCCGGTGTGCACGATGTCTTTCACATTTCTCAGCTGAGGAAGTGTCTCAACCTATCAACTACCGTTCAGCTGTAGGATATTGAAGAACTGCAACCGGATCTCACCTATCGGGAGGAACCGGTGCAGATTATTGATGAAAAGGCCCGAACCACACGCAACCGTACGTTGTGGTTCTACAAGGTTCTATGGAGTAATCACTCCATGGACGAAGCGACATGGGAGAGCGAAGAATTCCTTCGCACTAACTACCCCGAATTTTTCACGTCGCATATCCGGTAATTTTCCACCGTCCTCTCTCTCATTTTCACCTTATAATCTCGGAACGAGATTCTTTTAAGGGGGAGGAATGTAAGGGCCTCAGTTTTTGACACACATTTGCAGTGTTCATCACCACACCACACACCTCATTTGAGGAAGGATGATGACCACAAATGAAGAGCAAGTAACAATTATCAACATGCTCATTAGAGAACAAACTCACACATTGCCAAAGTGGTATTTCACACATGTGATATAAGGGGGGCTGGACATATGAAAACTCCTATACATTACTAAGGATGTCCATGCCAAGTTTCACCCAAACTCAAAACCTTTTTGAGGTCATTTTGGATATAGTTAGGAAGAGGGCAGTTTGAAACCATATTCAAATTCAAACTGTTTTTATCCCATGAATTTAAAAGTGGGAGGCATATTCTTACTCAGCACATTTTTGTGAGCCCACACACCAATTTTCACTCCATTTGGAGTTGATCTTGACATGAGCTAAGTGGGACAAATTCAAACTTCATTTAAATTCAAAACTGCACTTGTGCTGAAATTCACTCAAACCAAACCCAATTTGAACTTTGATCAATTCAAATGGTTCATGGGTGAATAATTTGAATTACCAGGGGTACTATGGGGTTCACTGTTTACAACAGTGATTAGGAGTAAATTTCAGAGGTTAAAACTGGAAGTGGGTCCCACATGTCAGCCACTGCTCAGATCAAACCGACTGAGACTTTCTCACTCGGGTCGCCGAGCCGCCGCTGCGATCGCCACCAAGGGCAGCCGCCGCGCCAGCAGCTGCTTGCCCACGCGCGGGCGTGAGGCAGTGCAGAGCCTTCTTAAGGCGCCTGCCCCCCCTCCTCGGACGAGGCATCGCCGTTCTTCACCGCAAGAACTCAGTGCCGGCCGAAGTTTTCTGCAGCTCGGAATCGATCGGAGAACGCCGATCACAGCTCCCTCCGTCCACTCCAGAGCCCCAGCAAGGTACTAGAGACCTTCCTCCGTCCACCCCGCACCTCGGACTCCCGTGGACAGCCCAACCAGGGCATTGTCACGCCCGAGCCAAGGCACCCTTGGACGCGCCAGTGACCGGTGCTGCTCACCCCCGAGCAACAGCTCGAGTGGTTGCTCACCGGCGGCGAATTTCCATTTTTCCCCTTTCTGTGTGCAGAACGACCTTCGGGTGCGGTTCTGTCAAATTCGTGCTCTAGAAAGGATTAGAGGGCCTCAATCTGCTCTCACATAAGCTAGACACGGTAACGCACAAGTTGCCTTCACAACTCTTGGCCGGAGAATCTCTGTACCCGGCGTAATTCGAGGTCTACCAATGGCGGAATGAACGGACGGCACCGGGCGCACGGTGAGTACCTATTTCGGGCCTTCCCCGAGCTGTATAGAGCTCATGTAGACCTTCTCTGAGGTCCACTGATGCTTCCCGACCGGTTCCTCGAATAGTTGGGGTGCTAGGGAAGTCAGCCGACGTGGCCGAAGTTTTTCCGAGGCGGCGGCTCGTCGCCGACCATGCTCCGGCCATTGTCATGAGCAGCTGACCCTAGAATCCTGTTCCCTGAGTAAAAGTAGGCAGGGGTGGCCAGAATCGTGAAGTTTGGAGCTGTACAGAAGCCGGCGGTGAGCTCTCCGGCGAGGTCCCTCGGCGGCAGAGCGCAGGCGTCGGGAGGTTGACGAAGGGGTGGACCCCAGCTGTCAGCAGGAGGTATTTCGAATCGGGATCCGGCTGCGGCCGGGATCGGGTGTGCTGGCGCGCAAAATCCTCGTGGGCCGCGGTGTGCTGTCGCCTCGGCGTGCGACGCGTGTCCCCTGGGCCCACGCGAGAGTTTAAACTTTTCCCCGATTTTCAGAATTCTTCCAAACTTCAAATCCTCATAACTTTGGCTAGAAAGCTCCAAATTGAGTGAACCAAATTTTGCTGGATTCAGATCTCTGAGTACTTTCCAGCAAATCAAGTTTCACTTCATGAAATTCCTTAATTCTCCAGAATTAATTCCTCAATATTTAAACTGTTTGGAATTTTAACTGGAGAATCCTTTGGAGGAAAATCCTGAAATTTTGCTGGGATGTTGACGAAAATATCCCTGAACTACCATAAAAAATTCAGATCCATTGGAGCTCATTTGATCCACCTAATGGTGTGATTAGTGAAACTGTTCCAGAGAAAATAGAAAATGTTCAGAAACATTTTCAGAATTTTCTCTGAAATTGTTTAGCTCATATCTTTAGTTAGGAACTTCCAAATTAAGTGAGACCAACTCCATTAGAACCATCTGAAAATCTAGTTTTCAGAAAGTCATAGTTTGTTTCATGAAAATCCCTAGAACACCCTAAGAGTTCCAATTAATGTCAAGGACATAATTAATTGTGGAGGGCTCAAATGAGCTTTACTGCAACTAAAACTTGACCAAATCTCTGTTTAGGTTGTAACCAAGCCCCAGTAAAAGTTTCACAGTCATTGGGTCTGTCTAGCAAGGATTATAGACTTCACAACTTCAAACTTAATACAAATGCATTTAAATTGATACATGTATTCCTTCCATCATGTAGTCGCTAAGGTCGAGGAGGAACCCGAAGTCCTAGACTTCGTAAATCCGGAGGAGCAGCTAGCCTACGACCAAGAGCAGCAAGGCAAGCTCCGGTTTGCATTAACCGTTTACAAATTTTTATTGTTTTGAGAACATACATGAATACTATTGTTCCTTGCATTAGAGTCTTGTTTGGAAACCCAAGTGCATAGCCAAGAAAGCCATGGGTTGGGATTAGAATTGAAAACCTTGTTAGCCACTGCATTGCTAAGATAGAGTAGGATTCGGTACAAGTCGAGTAGTTGGAACTACTCGCGAGCATAGGCTAGAGGCACTCGACTCGGGTAGTGATAGCACATGAGACACATGGCAAGAAAATGAGACCAAGCGGAGGGTAAGGGCAACAGGACTTTGGGGCCTGTGTGCTGTAGCTCCGCTTGTGTCGATTGAGGACCGAGCTGTGTGCGGGCCTGTTGAACAAGCTAGAACAGTACCGAAGACCTACCGGCTATATGGGAACCGGGAAACTGATGTAACTCGGGTAGCTGGGTGTTGAGGCATAGCTGGTCGTTCAGAGGGTAGGTTGAGAGCTCGAGGTGTAAATTGGCTGGCGGCACTGAGATGCGCGTGCAGAGACCTCTTGCTCGGGACGATTGGACCGGTTCAACATTTGGCTAACGGGTGAAAGGTAGTCGCGTACGGCGTCCGTGATGGTTGTTGTAGGCAACATCGAGTACGGGCGTACGTGACGGGTTGTTCGGGTAACCCTGCAGGTGTAAATCGATTATAATCGCCGTCCCTCGCGGTCAGTGAGTACCACTTGTTCATTGTACCATGACGTAGAAAGAATAGGCTAGACACATGTTAAAATGTTGCTGATTGAATAATGGACATTGATTGCTAATGATATGCTGTAGTTTAGAGCTAACTAAAGTTCTTTTCAAACTTTAGGCAAAGTACATGAGACAAATGTGTTTCTTGTTTGATTGCGGCTCTCTCATGTGCCTTAGCGTAAGGTTCTCCACAACCTGCTGCTAAAACTTGAAAGTAAGGTTCCACTAATTAGGCCAGTCCTTTGCAAAAGATTTTACCTCATGTACCCACCATCCCCTCATGTAGAAGTTCCATGTTTAGGTGAGACGGGTCAGACTTGCTGAGCCTTCGTGCTCACTGCTTGTGTTTGAAGCTTTTGCAGGGTTCTATGAGGAAGGGACTCCTGAAGAGGAGACGGAACCCCAGGAGGGGAATTCCGTCGAGTGGGAGTCGTGCACGCCGCAGAGTTAGTGTGCGTGTGTGCTAGCAAGGACACGTTCAAGGGCTGAACGTGGACTTGATGCGTAGTCTACGCCCGTGAGTGTAGACTGGACTTATTTTGATGTAAACATGTTCATAAACTTGTTTATGTAATAAAATTTCGCTTCCGCTTTGTACCTTTGACGTGTGTTATCTGGTGCTGTGCAACGCAGCACCCCTCAGCGTGATCCTGGCTCGACAGGACCGTGGGGTCGTGTCATGAACAGGTACTGCTTCCTCTGGTCTGAGTTGACATCCTCGGGGGCATACCAGGACAGTTGCGTGAACTTGTTGAGGTACTCATTCACACTTCTCTGTCCTTGGTAGAGACCTTCAAATTCCTGTCTCTTGAGCATCATTACACCAGCAGGGATGTAATGAGAGCGGAAACTCTCTTTGAACTCAGTCCAAGTGATTGTCTCCGGGTTGACATGGGCGTTGCATAGGGCATCCCACCAGTCAGCGGCAGCTCCCATAAGTTGGTGCGATGCAAAGAGAACCTTCTCTCGGTCATTGCACTGAACAATGGCAAGCTTCTTCTCCATGGATTTCAACCAATCATCAGCCTCCATGGGATCACTAGCTTGAGCAAAGGTGGGTGGACGAGTCCTCATGAACTCTCCCAGTCTGTTGTGAGCCGGCGATGGTGGTGCCGGAGGGTTGTTGTTGGCCTGCAACTGACCCAAAGTTTGGATCATGGTTTGCATAAGCTGGTTTTGCATGGCCATCAACATTTCCAGGTTGTTCTCGCCAGCTCCGGGGTTAACAGGAACTTCATCGTGATCATCCTCTTGGTTGTCACGAATGTTCCTTCGGCCGGCGTTTCCCCTCACCATCTGTGAGAGAGGACAAAATAGAATAGAAGGTTAGTAGGGTAGGTAGGTCCCTTCAACTATATATGTGTGGATATATATACTTATGTGTGGATATGAGGATGTGAACAAGTGCCAAAACATCTCACACCTCTTTCTACTTATGTGTGGATATGGATAACGTTTGGAGACATCCCACAACTCACACTAAGCACACAATCACAAACAATCATTGCAAGGGCGCATACAACTCCTATTCAAGGCTGGTTTCCTATGCCAAGGTGGTTTTAAAGCCAATCTAAGCGTCCTAGGGTACTTCCTTTGGTCAGTGTGGCTTAACTACCAATCTGTGTCTAATACCAATCTATGATTCCTATTCAGGTGTGTAACCTACTGTTAACCCGTGGCTCTAATATCAATCTGAGGTTTCTATCTAGGCGTGTAACCTACTGTCAACCCGTGGCTCTGATACCAATCTGTGACGCCCTCAATTCTGTGGGAAACACGGAACCGAGAACTAATGCATATGTGTGCCCAGGATGTTCATCACACATACACATATATTCCACAAACTGAATTCAGAATATATATAACCACGAATAACAGAGTTTATTACAATGTCCCATGAGTCTTGGACTCATGCTCACAGCGGAAGTCTTTATTTCTATGCAGCGAAAGTCTTTATTCTAATGCGGAAGCAATTCAACTAATGCGGAAGCAAATCTAAGAAGAAGTGGCTCCATCTCTACACCCTCCACTGGCAAGGTTGAGAACATATCACACGCCTTAATGCTCCACTTGGTCTTCATAGCAGGCTTCTCCTGCTGCTAATGATGAAATAATAATGCAAGTTTGAGTACAATGATGTACTCAGCAAGTGCGGGAAACTTATGATATGTAGCTCATAACAAGGTAGATATAAAAGGCTCATTTGCAGCAAAGCAGATTTATAAAACAATGATAAAACAGCAACTTTACTTTAGATTAATGTAATCCCAGAGCATACCTCCATCACTTTCCATGTTCCACCCGAACATTAACCAACTTCATTCTTACTCACGAATACCTCCTCGTATTCGCTACCATCTCACAAATACCTTCACGTATTCGCTACCATCTCATTTCATAAACAACTTTGTCTCACACCAAGACCAATCTCGTTGCCATGACTCATCAGTCATGCAACCATCTTATCACCCGGACTCAACAGTCCCAAAACCAAACCATAACATAGTCAATAACCATAACCAAGAACCATCCCAACTAATCATGGCAGTTTGGCCAGGCGCTCGTGACCGTAAGCTCGGCTATCATGATAGTTTTAGACTCTGCAGAGTTTGCACCTCTTTACCCACAAGTTTGTGATTTTGTCACCCGTCGGTGACTGCAGAACCTCCATTATACCAGTACACAGCCGTCGGTGTATGGTCAAGAGATCACAAAATAGCCTTTACAAAGGGGCTACTAGATGTATGGACTCACTAAGGTTTCACCGGCATGCTAGAATCTCCAATTCTCCCACCCACGGGCCCCCTCTTGTGCCATGCAATTCCCAGGGCAGTCCTCCTCGACTACCATTCCCCGCGCCTTCCACAGTCCATAACACTCTAGCAACTTACCTAATTACTCAGCTAAGCCGCACCCATACTTGGCCTTGTGGTGGCACTGTTATCCTGGCATGTGCATGCATGAACCGGTCCTTAGATCTACGGTAAGTAAACCACCATCTCATGCTACCTCATTCACAAACCTAGATTTCGCCTAGATCTTCTTCCGATCCATGTTCATTAACATCATCAATTTCTCATATCATTACGAGTGCAGTTAGCTAGACACATCTATCTCGCTTCCCAATCCCATGAACTCAGCGAAGCATAAAGCAAAAAAAAAACCATACCCGACTCATAAACTTCCCTGGCGACAAGGGTGGTTTAACCAAAACTAGTAAACTCCTATAAAAAGGATTTCCCATCATGTTTGACTCAGCACACACACCTTTTCGCAAAACAAAATAGTTTCACCCAAAACATAGGATCGATATGGTCAAGGAGCACTTGCCTTGTTCTTGCGGTTCCGGTTGTTCTTGGATCTCAAAACCTTGTTGCTGCAGTTCGTCGTAGACAGCTCCCTGAGCTTGTCCTGTTATGTAGGATTACGTGCATACAAGATTCACAGCAATCAATATTATGCACAAACCTCAAACTAGATGCGATGATGCATATGCATGCTATCCTATGATTAGTTTTATTAGATTGGTTTGTACGTGTTCTTGCATGGCTTGCATGGACAGAGGTGTTCGGATCAAAGGTGGGTGTGGCGATGATCTTGTCTTTAGATCAACCTGATCATCAAGTGATCTGTCCACGAGAAGGCTTCTGTTCAAAAGGAATCAAAGAACAGATGCAAAGAAAACACAACGATGTCGTAAGGTGGTATTGGAGACCTACCTTACGTTCTTCTCTATCTCGAGGTCCTCCTCAGATCGTTGGGCTTTCCTCCGGCGATCTTCCTTGCTGCACTTCGGCGATGTTCTACTCGGCGGGTTGGGACTTAGGGCTCTAAGTCGTCGGCTCAGGAGTTGGAAAAGAAGTTTGTGGTTTCGGCCAGAGGTTCTGGGTTCTATTTATAATCGGGAAGAGAAGAGTCCTAATCTGATTGTATCCCGAATATGAGTCCTGTTTGAATCTTACAACTTATCTTTAGTTGATTTGGTGTGGTATCATCGTGGAATTCAGGTCGGTTTCTGTTCCGGTATTTCTACGCGTACAGATTCCAAAATCGCTTCAGAACCCGTCACCTTCGCAGTGATGAGCTCCGGAAGCTCCACGTGTCCACCGGGCTTGGTCTCTCCCTTTTCGCAGAGACGGGCTCCGGTTGTGCCGCGTGTCAAGTGAGCAAGACTTCCCTCTCCTTCGGAGGTGAGCTCCGCGTACGCCACGTGTCAAGTAGCGCCAGACTTTCCTTTCTTCTCAGAGACGAGCTCCGAGGTTAACACGTGTCTAGCAGCGACGGACCTCCCGGAGATAAGCTCCGGTGGTGACACGTGTCCCATAGGGTCGGACCTCTCCCCTTTTGGGAGATGAGCCCCTAGCCTGCCACGTAGCCTACTTTAGCGGCGGACCTCTCCCCACTTCGCAGGGATGAGCTCCGAACACGCCACGTGGCCAGCGGGCTGCGGAAGTTGTCTTCGGCGCTCTCTGAGAGCTGGATTCGGCTCTTATTGGCTATCCTTTTGATATTTTTCTCTGTTCCTACTTTTCTTAAAATGTTTTCTCTTCATAAAACATGAACATATGCTGACACCAGAGATGAGGATGTCACATGCACGCTAGGGACCAGTGTTTCATATGAACTCAGGAACATGAAGAGTCCAAGAGTTTCATATTAACGTCTCACACCAAGCTTTGAGACCTATCCTTGAGCCACATTCCTCGTCAGGGGAGCTAACCGAAATTGAACCGCTTTCGGTGGCATTCCTTACCATTTTTACCTGAGCGTAGGCGCGTCTTTACATAATCAAAATTCAGAATTATAACACATATGTTAGTCATGCCACTTTAAGTAACTATACTATTATAGTCCTTATTTGGGCATACTTGCGTCCTCACCGTAATCCTAAGTTTTCCCATAATACAGTCCTTAATTAGTGTGCTATCCCCTAAACAGCTCTGATGCCAGCCTGTGACGGACCGGAATCCTTACGTCCAGGATCTCAGAGGGTGGTGCCACACGGTGCGACACCCGACAGCACACATCATAAGGCAAACATTGTATTACATAGAAAAACAACTGAATATGTACAAAGTAGTACACACCTTCAGTTTATAACTAAGTACAGAGTTTAATAACAGCAGAAGCTAAATTTATACAACTCACACCCGCCTAACTAGCAAAAGTCGGTTGTCCAGCCCTATGGACAACCCACACTAGCTTCACTCCTCAGCTCAGCGCGGCGTGTATGGCTCCCACTCAGCCATGGTCCCCGACGGAGGGTAGCCCTCTCCGGTAGACTCGTACCCCGAGTCTGTGGGGTAGTCCTCACCTGCAAACACTCAATAGCAGAAAACGTGAGCACGATGGCTCAGCAAGTCTTAACCAACTCACCTATACATGAAACTCTACATGCAGGTCATAACAAAGATGGGATGGTAAATTGCAGCAAACTGACTCGCCTACAAGTTCATCCTTAGTTCATCTTTTAGCCACAAGTTAACAGTTAATGAATCTGAAATTTAGTAAGCGATATTTGGTGGCACACATGTAGCAATACAGTTTATACATATCAGCAGAATTGAACCATAATATTCCATAATTTATCTACGTCACGACGTAGTGAACAAGCGGTACTCATAACTGCGAGGGACGGTGAATCGACTCGATATGCACCTACAGGATACCTGAAAAGCACGTCACGTACGCCCACCCGTGGAGCTGCACAGCACGCTCACTCAATGTCATACGGGACAACCTTTCACCAAACAGCCCAAATGTTGAACCGGTCACACCCAAACGGACAGGAGGTTACCTACACGGAGCATCTCTCTATGCCCGTTAGAGGATTTCCACCTTGCTGCCCTCAACCTACACCTATAAATCGGTGTGTTATGCCTCGACGGCCGGAGGTATAGGTTACATCGGTTTATCAGGGCTCATATATCCGATATGCCTTCGGTACGTTCAATACTTGTGCAGCAGGGCCGCACACGGATCGGTCCTCAATCGACACGGACAGGGCTGCGCCCACAAGACTTCCTCTTGCTGCGCCCTAGCCCCTGCCTAGTCTCATTTTCTTACTAAGGTGATTTCACATCACTCGAACCAATCCCGTGTGTCCCAAATCCTATACTCGCGAGTAGATTCCAACTACCCGACTTGTACCAAAATGCTATGAACATTAAGCACAGCCTAACTACTCGAGGACTTAGACACTACCCTCACTCTTGTGTGAATAATCTGGCTATGCACTTGGGTTTCATCCATCCTACACCTAATGCACAAACATACCTCATGCTAAGTATACATAAAGCAAAACTTTGTAAAACTTGTTAATGCAAACCAGGGCTTGCCTTGTTGCTGCTGGTCCGGAGTTAGTGTCTCGTCCGGAAGGAGAAAATCCAGCACTTCCGGGGTTTCCTCGCCTTCAGCGACTACATGTAAGCAATGTACTAAATATCAATTTAAATGCAATGTGTTCAATTGACTATGTAAAGATCATAACTTTAGCTAGCCCTCCCCTTTGGCTCTGAAATTTTTATGGTGCCTTGGTAGGGTCCTAACTAGAGACTTGACCAAGTTTCATTTGAAACAAAGTTCATCTGAGCTCTGTCCAATAAAAGCCTATTTGGTCATTACTAGAGCCTCTAAGGATTTCCAGGGATTTTCATGGCTCTAACCATTACTTTCTACAAACTAGAGTTTGAGATGGTTCTAATGGAATTAGTTTAATGTCATTTGAAGAATCCTAGAGGAAGTTATGCCCTAAACAAGATTTGAGAAAATCTGAAAAATGTTTCTGTACATTTTTCCATTTTCTCAGGGCAGTTCACTTAATCACACCATTAGGGGCACTAAGTGAACTTGGATGGATCTGAACTTTTTCCTGTGACTCAAGGATTTTCAAATGAACATCCCAGCCAAATTTCAAAACTTTCCACTAAAGAATTTTCCAGATAAAATTCCTAACAGTTTAAATTGAGGGAATTAATTCTGGAAAAAGAATAAGTTTCATGACCTGAAACTTGTTTTGCTGGATAGTACTCGAAGATATGAATCCAAAAAATCTATTTCACTCAATTTGGAGCCTCCTAGTCAGAGATATGGATTTTACAAGTTTGGAGAAATTCTCTGAAAAAGGGTCTCTGTTATTTTTCCTATTTTTCAGAGACATAGAGGATTCAAACAACATTTGGCCAAGCAAATTGAATCTAATGCCTCTGAAATTTTTACTGGAGTTCAAATAATTTTGGGAGAATGTCATACCCAAATTTGGGAATTTTTCAATACACAGAACTCCTGTAAAAATTCCTAAAATTTTTCCTTAATTGAATTAATGAGCCAAATCTATGGATTTTCGTACCAATTGGGATGCACCCCTAGATAGTATTCACTAAGAGAAATCTAATGGAATTTATTTCACAATTTTTGGAGGTTCCTATCAAAAGTTATGAGCAATAGAAGTTGAACTAAACTGAAAAATGGGATAAATGTTTAAATTCTTGCGCGCACCCCACAGCACAGTTCTTTCTTCCTCCTTGCGCCAACAGCCGAGCTGCAGTGGCGCTCTCCGCTGAGCCCACCGGAAAGTGCCTTCCCGGCCTTCCCCTGCCCTGAAACTTGCCGCCTCCCCCTTTTGGACCACGGGCAACTCATCCCCGTGGTCGGCCGAGGACCCCGGTCACCGGAAACCCTTCGGCGACGGGCTGCAGCGGCGGTTGGACATCGGCGGCGTCGCACTCATGCTAGGAGGGCTCAAATCCTTCGGTTTTTATTCCTAGAGCACCATGGTGTCTCCCTCGTCACCAGCACGAGCTCACATCAGCTCAAAAGAGGCTGCAACTACGAGCTCATCGGCGACCTAGGGCCAAAATTGGTACTGGTGCAAAATTCTCGAAGAACAGCGCCAAAACTTGATGAAACTCGATGGTTCTTGATCCTAGAGGAGCGTGGGAGAGTCTAAATCATGTCTATAGCTCAGTATACGTGATGGTGGAAGGATCACTGCAAATTTGGAAGATTGGTGCGGCTCCGTTCTTTGAGTACTGATGCAATAATCGTCAAAATTCTTCACCGATCGTGCGAGAGAGAGGGTGAGGTCGGCATGGTTGTGTTCAGCACCTTGGAGCGGAACTTTTCTGTGTAGCTCGTCGGGCACGAAAGCGTTTGTGTCACCCGGGCGCCGGTGATCAGAGAGGTCGTCCGGTGCGGTTCTTTGCTTCGGTGCGCGAGGGAGACGGGAGAGAGTGAGGGAGTTCACATGGGCTGAGCGTGTTGATCACTTTGCTGCACGCGGCGTGCTCAGCCCCCCCACCCCCCCCCCCCCCCCCCGAGCAGGAGGTGGCACCTAGCAGAGGTGGTCGGGCGCTGAACGCCGGGAGCTGGTGTGCCATGCACGCTGCGTTCGAGTGAAAGCAAGCAGAGAAGACTTCGGTGTGAAGTCTACTGACAAGTGGGCCCCCTCTTCCCTCTTCTTTTCTTTCAAATTTTATTTGAGCTAGCAAACAAACTCCAAATTTGATCAAACTTGGAGGGTAAGCCAAAAGGGATATGAGGAACACAATGGCGCTCCCAAATTTGAATTTCAGTGAAGTCGAAATTTGAAACTGAAGTTTGAATTCAAATTCAAATTATCTCCCGTTTAAAATCCAACACTTAGGAAATCTTTTCCAAATGAGCTGAAAATTTGCCGGGCTACCTGTGGATGTGTGAAGAACCATATGGTAAATTTAGGTCTTCGTGTTTGGACATTGTTACACGTTTACTTTAGCACTTGGAGCTCACACCTTCCAATTCAAAAGTTTAAATTCCCTCACCTTTTCTCGGTGTGAATTTCAGCTCCACTTGCTATACTTTTTGGGATTTCACAATAACATGTCAGCCCCACAAACTAGGGATGGATCCCCTAGTATGTAGTCTGGAGACGGCAACCATGGAACAGGTGCCGGTAGTGAGTGAATACCTGGACGTATTTCCAGACGAGCTGCCCGGAATGCCCCCAGATAGGGATATTGAATTCTTAATCAACCTAATACCTGGAGGGATGGCTGCCAATGAGCTGACTGAATTAAAGGAGGAGATCGGGGAGCTGCAAGCAAAAGGATTTATCCGACCAAGCTCTTCACCCTGAGGAGCTCCCGTGCTCTTTTTCAAGAAGAAGGATGGTAGCTTAAGTATGTGTATCGACTACAGATCCCTGAATAAGGTCACAATCAAGAACAAGTACCCTTTGCCACGGGTCGACGATTTGTTCAACCAACTGAAGGGAGCAAAGCACTTCTCCAAGATTGACCTGAGATCAGGTTACTACCAGCTGAAGATCAGGAACACAAATATCATGAAGACAACAATCGTAACTCGATATGGACAATACGAGTTTACCGTGATGCCATTCGGACTAACCAACACACAGGCTTACTTCATGAACCTAATGAATAAGATATTCATGGAAGAAGTGGACAAGTTTGTTGTCATCTTTATCGACTACATATGGATCTACTCGAAAAGCCAAGCGGAGCATACCAAACATCTCAGAATAGTGCTAGGGAGGCTGAGAGCGCACCAGTTGTACGCCAAATTCAGCAAGTGTGAATTTTGGCTGCAGCAGGTCGCGTTCCTCGGACACATCATAATGGCCGGGGGAGTAGTAGTGGACCCTGCTAAGGTTGAAGCGGTCACCGTCTGGAAGCATCCTACTAGCGTGACGGGAATACGAAGCTTCCTTGGACTAGCCAGGTACTACCGGAGATTTATAGAAGGGTTCTCCAAAATTGCAAGACCCATGACCGAATTGACAAAGAAGGACAATAAGTTTGAGTGGACTCCCGCTTGCGAGAACAATTTCAGAGAGTTAAAGGAAAGGTTGACCGCAGACCCAGCACTAATCCTTCCAGACAAACATAAGGATTTTGTAGTATACTGCGATGCCTCACGAGAAGGACTCGGGTGTGTGCTAATGCAGGACGACCAAGTTGTCGCCTATGCATCTAGACAACTGAAAGTGCATGAGAAGAACTACCCAACTCATGACCTGGAATTGGCAGCTCTATTCATGCACTAAAAATATGGAGACATTATCTGATTGGAAATAAGTTCCAGATCTTTACGGATCACAAAAGTTTGAAATACGTATTCACCCAATCTGAGCTAAATCTGAGACAACGAAGGTGACTGGAACTGATAAAGGATTACAACATAATGTGAGGGCCCGACGCCGCCCGTGCAGACACGGGGACGGGGCACCTCGCCCGGGAATCGCATTGGGTGGTGCCGTGCGATGCGGCACCCAACAGCACACATAATAAAACATCATATTACATAAACCAAGCGGAAGCTTACAAAATGTAAGTTTTACAAGTATTTCTCAAAATACTCTATAGCGGAAGACTAACACAACTCACGTCTCATATCTGTGCTAAGCAACAGAGAAGACATCCCGCCCGTGGACCCTTCTCACTAGCATCACGATGACAACAGCAGCGGCAAGGGTTTCCATGAGTTTCCCCCTCAGAGAGTTCCGAGTCTCATCGGACAACCGTATTCAGTAGCGTAGTGTTATTACCTGCAAAACAACTTGCATAGTATCCGTGAGCATAACGCTCAGCAAGACATAACCGTCGGCCCTAAGCATGAAACTCTACATGATGGTAAAAACTTAACATAGTATAGCACATTGCATATGAACTCGCCTATAATTGGATCCTTACTTTCAAATGTTATTAGCAGCAATTAAGTATAACCTTGGGCACCTCACATCGGGAGTCCACAATCAAACAAGAAACGCTTTCTCCCGATGTAACTTGCTCATGGTGGGAATGAATCGAATTCACACTAACCTATTCACAAATCATAACATTATGTTACTAGTATTAACTTCAAAACAATGATGACTAATTCTTATCTCAGTGCAAGTTACCTCTACGTCACGATGCAGTGAACAAGCGGTACTCATAACCGCGAGGGACGGCGAATCGACTCGTTATACACCTGCAGGGATACCCGAATAGCATGTCACGTACGCCCATACTCGGAGCCGCACACAGCACGCTCCCCTGATGTCGTACGGGACAACCTTTCACCAAACAGCCCAAACGTCGAACCGGTCGCACCGAAACGAGCAGGAGGTTCCCTACATGGAGCATCTCTCTATGCCCGTTAGCAGATTTCCACCTTGCTGCCCTCAGCCTACACCTATAAATCGGTGCGTTATGCCTCGACGCCCGGAGGTATAGGTTACATCGGTTTATCGGGTCCCATATATCCGATATGCCTTCGGTACGTTCAATACTTGTTCAGCAGGGCCGCATACGGATCGGTCCTCAAATGACACGGACAGGTCTAAGCACCCAGGCCCACATGTCCTGTTGCCCTTACACCCTGCCCGGTCTCATTTCAACTTACTAACAACTTTTTGACTCAATCCACTGTGCTCCCAAATTCGAATACTCGCGAGTAGCGTCCAGCCACTCGACTTCTACCGAGGCCTACTTAAGCATGGCATATTCTACACGATGGAAGGACACCTACTCAAATACTCCATAGGTTTTCTGGTCATGCAAGAGTAGTATCAGACATCTAGACTTAATGCACAATTCCTCCTAACTGACGTATTGTATACAAAGTAAAAACTTAGGGGTAGTTAAATGCAAACCGGGGCTTGCCTGTTTTGCAGGGTCTAATAGTATATAGTTCAGTTAGAGTCTTGTCTCCCTTGAGGCTTGATCAACTGGTCCACTTCAGTGAAACCACTCCATCGAACTTCTCCATTGGTTGCCTTCGTCGTAAGTCCTATTGATATGTATATGCATATGTTCTTATAATGCACTTTAAAGAAGTAAAGACTCAACTTGTTAATAACTGGGAACTGTGTGGGAGTACTAAGAATGAAATTTTTGTCCCTGTTTTGTGCAGAGGAATTATAGGAAAAACCACATGTCCATATGAATTTCCATTAACATGTTTTATGGTTCCTAATGGACATGTGACATGAGTTGAAATGGGTTGAAAGAAACTAAAGGTCCTGATCTCCAATGACTTCACAATTCTTACCTGAAGTCATACATTACACAGATACTTAGCTTGCCAAATTGCAGCTAATGCGAGTGGAAATTATGTCTTCCATAATTCCCACTATAATTTTCTATGTGTTGCTCATATACATAGGCATGGAGAACAAGAACAGGTAGATCAAAAGTTCAATTTGAGCTGAAACTTTACAGGTGAGTTCCTGGTCACCTGAAAGTGTTCTGGACCAAAATTAAGGACTTTTCATTGTGTAGTTCCTCCAGAATAATTCTATAAGCAATTATGCTACAAGGATTTAATTCTGAAGTAAGGTGCATTTTCATGCCCAATAAGGTGAACTACCATTTCAAGTATGGCTCATAGAGCATGTCTGAATCTTCCTATGATTTTTGGAACTAAGGATTTCCCAGAACTGATTTTTCAAAGGAAAACCATTTTCTGGAAAAGTTTCTGGAAAATTTGGAGTACAGCAGATTGTACTATGGAAATTTCTACTCAATTCATCTTCAATTGATCTGAAACTTTGCTGAAAGTCCAATAATATCCTAAAGAATATTCTGGCAAAAATTGAGGAATTTTGGATAAACCAAACTCTCTCAATAATTCTTTTAAAGAAAAATATAAAAGAATTATCCAGAATTTAATATTGAATTTCATACAAATTGGGGTTCATATTTGGATAGACCTTTGCAAAAGGAATCAAACCCAATTTGAATCACCTAATTTGGAGTTTCCTACACAACGTTATGAATTTCCTAAGTTGGAGCTAAAACTGGATTTGTTTTACTATTGGAAAAAGACTTGGGCCCACGTTTTAAATTGCAGCCAGTGAGATTCCAGCCACACCGGGCCACACCATTTTGGCGCGCAGCCACACTGGATCACCGCGCCACAGCTGATCAGTTTTTAAACTCTCGGTCGCTGACACGTGGGGCCCGCCCGGATCGTCTTCTTCCTCGGGCCATTTCCCTCCCCCGCGCTGTCCCGAAGCCAGACCTTCGCCGGAGCTCACCGGGCCGGTGTTTCTGGCCATCTCCCGGCCGGAGACTCGCCGCCCGGGGGTTCTCAGGGTCGGGGAGCACGTTGGCGGGGTTGGCGTGGGTGCTAGATCACCGGAAATGTGCCGGCGACGTGCGGCCATCTCGGGAGAAGTCCGGCGCCGTCGACGGGTGATCCTAGCCCGCCAAACTTGCGAGGAATTGACTCTATAGCATCCTTGGATGCTAGGGAAGCTCGGCATAGCCTTGGAATTGCTCGGCAACAGCGGCAAATGGTTCTTCACCGTGCACCCGAGACACCTTTCACGTTTTGAGCTCGGAAAGCTCGGAAATTGGGCGGTCTACATGCGTTTCTAAGCTAGGGTTGTGAAGAACAATTGTTCGCCGACTAGTTTCGGCCCTTTGTGCAAGATCTGGGGAACTAAGAGTGAAGATTGAGATCAAATTTGAGAGTTCATTACCGGAAGGTCGGTTTATGGCCGCCGGAGATCTTTTCTCGAATTCGTGCTCTGTCGTCCATGTCATGGCCTGTGCTTCGGAGGTGAGCATCACCGAGGACCAGCGCATCCGAAAGTGTTCTTGCTCGGGCACGAGAAGCTCTCTGTGGAGCTGTCCACGGGAGACCGATTGCCGGCTTGTGTTAGGCTGCCGCGCAAAAAGCTGCGTTCTCGGTGCAGAGAGGCTCGGCTAGCTCGGTGGCGAGTGGAGAAGGTAGGGGATGACCCCTCAGCGCTGCTGGCACAGCTCGGGGAGCTCGGTGGCCCAAGTTTGGCCGTCTCCCGATCGAGTTTCAGAGAGGGCGGCGAGCTGTGTTCGGTTCAGCGCGAGGAAGCCGTGAAACATCGGTGTGGCGGTTTTGTGAGCGGAAACAGCACCCCGTGAGCGGATGAGGGCGGGAGCTGATCGACCACACGCCACAGCAGCAGGAGGTGGCCTCGGGAGAGCAGGAGCTGGCGTCGGTGACCGGGGACCGAGCTGCTCGGTGTCGCCCGGGAGCAACGTCTCGGTGGAGTAAGGAACAGGGGAGCAGACTTAGGGTGCAAGTCTAGACAGCACTATGACATGTGGGCCCCATTGTCTCCTTCTTATCCTTCTCAATTTTTCTCAAAATTGTGGAATGGCTCCCTTCAATAGTGGGAACGTTTGAACCCGGTCTGAATTTGAAGGTTTGGACAAGTTTCATCCAATTTCCCATTTGAATTTGAATTCCCATGCAAATTGAAGTCCATTTGCCAAATGGGTAGCAAATCATTTCAAAAATTCATGAAACTTTGCCTACCCACTTATTTGAACCTAAAGAGCCCAACTATGAACTCAGATTTCAAAATTGAGCACGTTTGGTTCAGTTTCCCAATTCAAATTTGAATTTGAAGGTGACCTCCAATAATGCTTGAACAATTGGTCTATGAGCTCAAAACTTCTCCAAATTTGGAACTTAAGCTCTTTAATACCTGAGAAATTCATTGGTCACCTCACATATGGGCCCTTGGGTAATCTAGACATGAATTCTTTGCCAAGATTCCAATTAGGGTTTAAATTTCCTTCCCCTCTACCCATAGAGGATGTACACATGAGTTAGATCTTTAGGAGTGAAATTCTCTCCCTGGGTCAACATGTTTCAGGACAAGCTAAAGAAAATGTTAGTTTTCCCCACATGTCCATGTTTGTGTTCATCATTTCATGTGACACAAACTCCAGTCATTCCTTTGCCTTAACATGTTTGAATTTAACATGAATTCAAACATGATCATAATTCACTCCTCTCTAGCTCACTCTCAAAACAGAAAGTTGCCACCCTAACTCTCCTCCCTTCAAATGTGGGAGGTCCCATGTGTGTTCAAGAATTTGGCGGCACTTTGAGGTGAGCATTTGAGTCTAAAGGGCTGCTTTTAATTATTCCTCATACGCATGTATGATCACACATGAGTTTAACTCCACCTTGGTCCAACACATCCAAATTAATGCTTGAACCCGTGTTGTTAAACCCCACGTATACCATCCTGTTTAAGAAAGTTTTTGTAAGTCCCCTTTTCCATGAACCCAAAACACAATGATGCTCAAACGTCCGTCATCTTGGCATTCACGTTTTTGGGGCTTTTACACATAGAAGTACAATATCACCCTAGAAAGGCTAACGTAGTAGCTGACGCGTTTAGCCAGAAAGCTCACTGCAGCACTGTAAGAGTTATTACCCGGCAATGGAGCCTGAAAGATGAAATACGGAAAATGAATTTACTTTTGGCACCTATAGGATACCTGGATACACTGTGCCTACAACCCACACTGGAGAACTGGATCCGTCATGCCCAACGGGAGGATTCGGAGATCCAAACACTGAAGGCTCCGACAAGTGTAGGCAATGCCCCTGGGTTTCGAGTAGACGAACAAGAGGCCCTATGGTATGAGAACCGGATATGTGTGCCGAAAGCAGGCGGACTGAGGCGACTCATAATGAATGAAGTGCACAACTCGGCGTATTCAATCCACCCTGGGACCACCAAGATGTACCAGGACTTAAAGCAAAAGTACTGGTGGGTGGCTATGAAAAAGGAAATTGCAGAGTTTGTTGCCCATTGCGATGTTTGCCGACGAGTGAAGGCTGAGCATCAGAGACCAACATGACTGCTACAGCCACTAACTATACTAGTGTGGAAATGTGATGAAATAGCTATGGATTTCATAACCGGGCTACCACGAACAAAAAATGGAAATGACACGGTCTGGGTCATAGTGGATCGAATGACAAAGGTAGCCCATTTCATGCCGGTCAAGACAACTTTCCGTAGAGACCAGCTGGCACAGCTATACATAGACCACATACTCCGACTGCACAGAGTGCCGAGCCAGATCGTGGCTCCCAGTTCACCGCACACTTTTGGAGGAGCCTACACGCACTCCTAGGGACTCGACTAGATTACAGTTCCGCTTATCACCAACAGACGGATGGTCAGACGGAACGGGTGAACTATATATTGGAAGACGTGCTTGGGGCATGTGCATTGACCTACGTGAAGAACTGGGAAAGGAGCCTGTCATTTGCAGAGTTTTCCTACAACAACGGCTACTAGGCTAATCTGCAAATGTCGCCATTTGTGGCTCTATATGGTAGAAAGTGAAGAACACCACTAATGTGGTCATAATTTGGGGAGCGCTCGTACTTTAGCATGACCATTATTAAGGACGTTGAGGAATCGGTGGTCATGATCGGAGAGAATCTCAAGATCGCTCAGAGCAGGCAGAAAAGCTATGCAGGCACCCACCGAAGAGAGCTCACTTTTTATAAAGGCGACTTTGTGTACCTCAATGTGTCACCCATCTGAGGCACGAGGAGGTTTCAGGTATGAGGGAAGTTGGCCCCATGATATATTTGACCGCTTGAAATACTCCGCAGAGTAGGAGCAGTGGCCTACCGCCTAAAGTTGCCAGAGACTATGTCCGACGTCCATAACGTGTTCCACGTGTCACAACTTAATAAGTTCCTAAGAGTACCGGAGGAGCAAATGTTGTGTGATGCAATGGATCTGCAACCCGACCTGAGGTACCAGGAGCTGCCTATGAGGATACTAGATGTCGTGACCCGACAGACACAGAGAAGTGCAGTACGGTTCTGCCGAGTGCAGTGGACTAACCTTCCGAGGGCGAAGCCATGTGGGAACGAGAAGAAGACCTTAGGAGAGAGTTTCCAAACCTGTTTAAGGATACAACAAAAATCCTGATTCTATTGATATGCTTAATGACTGTTGGAGAAAATCTCAGCTCTTTGCATGAAAATAACGTTGAACAACAAGGCGCAGAAGATCCCAATGTGGATTTTGGAGGAGATATATTTGCTGGCTTGGATCGTGCACCGGAAAGAGATGGTCCACCCTCGGGTTCAGCAAATCGGACGCGTGCTGAAACCGCGTCAGGTGGGGGTGATCTCTCAGTCTCCGCTCCAGCGCTGCGCAGAACACAAGGGAGGAGCATTGACTCTGCCTTGGAGCCCAGCCTGGCGGCTGCAAAAGCGCACCAACAGGTGAAGACAAGATCGCCCTCGGGATCAGGGCTGGTGCAGGTATGCCAGTCAAGTGCACGGGAATCTGCTACTGTGGCCTTTGTGCCTCAATCGTCCTAGGTACTTCGAAAACCTAAGTCCTTTGGAGACGATTTTTTTTGCTTGGTTGCTGCTTGTAACATCCCATCTTTCTTATGAGTTAACAAACCAAGCTTTATATTAATATTCCAAGCTTGTGTATGTAAATTTATATACATACGCACACAAGCTTAAGAAAAACCAGGAGCTCGAAATAATAAAGAGAAAAAGAAATGAAAATAAAAAAGAGATCAACCAAATAATTCTTAATACATCGAGAAATATAATGCCCCTCTCCCTTTCTGTCCCCTGACATCATTGCAGACGCCGTCCTACTACCAACCCGTTTTCTGACTCAAACACTACCACGCATGCCTGTGCCATCTCCTTAGCTTCAAGATGAGCTGTAGGACGCACAACTCTAGGGCCATCCTCACTGCTCATGCGTTAATGATGCGTGCCATTAATACCCACTGCCTGAGCCATCGCCTCACCTCTGTGCCGCGCTGAGCCGCTGTCCATCAAGTTCAATCGACTGAGCCACACCATGTGCTGGGACTCCTCAAGCAGGGTTCCCAGAGCACAATGAAAAGCAGACACCCACTGCTCGAGCCGTCGCCTCACCTCTGTGCCTCGCTGAGCCGCTGTCCATGGAGTCCAATCGATTGAGCCACACCATGTGCTAGAACTCCTCAAGCAGCTTGGTCAGAGCAGATGCCCACTGCCTGAGCCGTCGCCTCACCCCTGTGCTCGCTCAGCCACTACCCGTGTAGTCCCATCGATTGAGCCACACCAGGTTCTAGGACTCCTCCAGTAGCTTGCTCAGACTAGGCAAGCAAAGTTTTGTGGCATCACCATTATCATCACCTACAATGAGTGTTGGCCATCCTTCTCCCTTCCCCTGCCGTCTTTAAAGGGGCGCTCTAAACTCACCTCGCTCCGACCAGACGCACCCTGCCTCCATGCCGCTCTCCCGCAAATGCCGCGTCGATCTCCGGCAAGTAGCCTCCACGCCTGAGTCATTTCCAAGGTGAGCACCCCAACCGTCGACTCTTCTTCCCCCAAACTTGCCCCTGATCTATCTCCCCCTCTCCTCATGCCTAGATGCAACCACCCTGCGCCATGGACGCCCTCCCATAAAGTTGTCCTCCTCCCTCCGTCCTCCACCCAAAACAATGGTTCGATCGAGGGAGCCATAGCGTCAGTGTTTGATTCCTTGCTCTCTAGCCACCTTCTCCCTGATATCCACCCTGATTCGATCCCGAATGACATCCATGGTGGCTGGAGGGAGAGAAGGCTGAACCGGAGAAGGAAGATCGAAGACTCTTATGCCTCTATCAGGCCAATAGCTAGTCGAACATTAGTTAATTAGGTACTTCGTCCACATGTTCGGCGCAAACCCAGGCAATCACTTGATCGGCCTGAGACTATACTCATCCATACAAACACCACTCGATCCAATTCTGTTCTAAAAATCATCTAACATTACGATATATTTAATTGATGCAAGCAAGTTTGAATGGTGTATCAGTATACGTTTGCTTTGCATGTATGTTTGCTTGCGTGCGGCGTTTCTAGATATAGAATAGGTGTCGAAGGAGAACCCGGAGGAGCCAGGAGACCAGAAGCACGAGGCTGCAAATGGCAGTGAAGGCAAGTTTCATTAACACCTTTTTGTTCATATTGCTCCTATGAGATGTTTATCCATTGTGGCCAGTAGAATATGTTCTTACATTTGTGGAGCGTGATCTATTTGAAGGACAGAGAGAGAAACCATGCTAGTTTCCAATGTTGCATACTGTTACGATGAAATTATGCATGATGATGTTGTCCTAATTTGTTGTATGGTTGGTAAGTGCATGAGTTATGGTCGGGGCAGAAGGGTTACTGTTGGTGTAAGCGGTACCGTGTCGGTAGACTTACAACAAGTTCTATCATGAGAGTAGACTTGTGGTTTGAGTATGGAGACTGCATCGGTGAGCCCTAAGGACCGAGTTGTTTGGACACCTCACCTAACTTCTTTAAGTACAACCACATGACCCTGTATGGGTGTGCCTAGCCTAACCCCAGTGACTAGCCCGATAGTCGTCCACGATGGAGAAAGAGACATGTATGACTAAAGTTGAGATGATATTGAGCTGAGACACTGGGTTGGGGACCAACTGGTCTTGGTAATGTTTCGACTAGGTGTCGGTTATGACGGGTCGTTTTGATGGTCCGTGCGTGTGAGCACAATGTAAAACCTCTGCAGAGTGTAGAACCGGTTCGGATGGTCGTGTCCTTGGTATGGGACAGGTTATGGTGTGGTCTTAACAATTAGAAAGTCACATGTTGTGGGATTTAGGTCAGGTATGCTTGTGGATGGGATATTGAGTTGCATTAGTATGCATTAATTTACACCACACTTCACTTTGCGTATTGCATTTATATCTATTTCATTCCCCTCCCGAAGATCTAGGTGGAGCTTGCTGAGTACCTTTGTACTCACATGTTGTTGATATGTTTTTCATAGGATCCTGACATCGTTCTGGACAACTTTGAGTAGGGTCGTGTCCGCACCAAAGCTGTGTGTAGTGGAACCATGGGTGACGAGGAGCTAGTAGTTTCTGTGTTGTTGACCATTATATATTTCTTGTTAGTAGTTATAGTTTTTATATACAAGATTATGTCGTTGTAATAAAGCTCTGTATGGTTATGGTTCCATTTGTATCGTGATATTATGTACTGAACTCTTCTTCTGGTATAATATTACATGTTTAGTTCCAATCTTATTTGTCGGGACGCTTCAAGTGGTATCAGAGCCGTACTTGGCTGTAGGATGCGGACCCTAGTACTTAGGTAAACGTAGGAGACCGTAGAATGGTTTGCCGGTAGAAGACTTGGACCGTAGAGCCTTGGCGGTAGGTTTGGCTCCCATCTAATCATTGTGCCCTGTTCTAAGACAGATGGTCAACGACCGTATCACAACCTTGTGCATCAACAAAAATGGTTTTTCCAATGTGCTTTATGTCGCCATGATGCGACTTAGTATTTCAGACCGCCCAGAGTACGTGGGTCATGAGTTTGTTGAGCATGAGACCAAAAGATGCGAGGTCATGGTGCACATTGGCGCTAGAGAGAGGTTCCTGGATATGAACCCATGGAACATCTCTGCCACTGGATGCCGCATGAAAGATAATTGTCAACTGGTGGCCCGCAAAGCCCCGAAGTGTGACACCCCTGTTCTGAGAGGAAACCTATCTGAACCGAGACTGATGCGTATGTGTGCCCAGGATGTTCATCACACATACACATATCATCCACAAACTGAATTTCAGAATAATACCACGAATAACAGGGTTTTATTACATTGTCTCATGAGTCTCAAACTCATGCTAGCAGCGGAAGTCTTAATCTAGCAGCGGAAGTCTTCTAACTATTGCGGAAGCAAACTAAGCAGCAGCAGCGGCTCCATCTCCTACTCCATCCCAATAGGCAAGTTGACGGTGGATCACACTCCTAGTACTCCACGTGGTCTTCGTAGTAGTCCTCTCCTGTTGCTGATGATGTATGATAATGCAAGTTTGAGTACATGATGTACTCAACAAGTGGGGAAAATTATGATATGTAGCTTACAACAATGAAGGTATAAAAAGGCTCATTGCATAAAAGCAAAATTTATTTCACAAACATGATAAAAATAGCAACTTAGCTTTAAGTGAATGTAATCCCAACATGTATTTAAACACCAACATACCTCCATCATGTTCTATCACTTTCATGTCTCTTCCAGACATTTATATTTCTCAACATTTCTCAAGCTCATGAATACCTTCTTGTATTCACTACCATTTCATCTCATATTCAATTCCGTCTCATACCAAGACCAAGTCTCATTGCCATGACTCAACAGTCATGCAACCAATCTCATTACCCGGATTCAACAGTCCCAAAAACCAAATCCGAAGACCAAAACATAACCAAGTACCATCCAAACCATCCCAAAAAGCATACCATCTAATCATGTGGGTTGTCCAGGCGCTCGTGACCGTAAGCTCGGCTATCATGATAGTTTTAGACTCTGTAGAGTTTGTACCACTTTACCCACAAGTTTATGATTTCGTCACCCGTCGGCGACTGCAGAACCTCCATTATACCAGTACACAACCGTCGGTGTATGGCCAAGAGATCACAAAATAGCCTTTACAAAGGGGCTACGATCCAGTGGTGGGAAGTACTTCATGGCTGTGGAACCCAAATGCCAGTCAAACATGAGGCAGAGGTACTTCCTGTGACACCCGCAATTTCATAATCATGTATGCATTCATATTTTATGTAGACAAAACATTTTTAAAATAAGTTGAAACAAAGAAAGAATAAAAAAGTTAGCCAAAAAGAGCAATCAAAAAGAGAAATGAAAAAAGGATAGCTGAAATGAGCATTCCCAAATTTCCCCCAAAATTTCCAAATTTCCCAATTCCACAAAAGGGGAATTTTCCCCACATTTGGGGGAATTTAATCCCCAATGCTGCCGCAACCAACTAGGGGAAAAAGTCCCTAGGACTCTTTGGTTGAGTTCCAAATTGACTAGGACTCTTGGTTGAGTTCCAATTGGAGTAGGACTCCTCTCTTCTCCCCTTATAAATACAACCCCCAGCCCCCCTTGGCCGCAGCCCTCCCCCTCCCCAAGTCACCGAGTTGGAGCCCCCCTCCAAGTCGCTGAGTTGGCCACCCCCCTGCCGGAGTTTGGTCGCCGGTGAGCCCCACCGGTGAGACCCGCCGACGAGCCCCGCCGTCGAGCCCCGTCGTTGAGGCCCACCGTCGAGCTCCGCCGTCGAACTCCGTCGTCAAGCCCCGTCGTCGAGACCCGACGACTAGCCCCGTCACACCTCGCCGTCGCTAGAAAAGAAGCCGACGATCTGTCCTACCCTAATCTTCCATAGAAAAATTCCCCGCTGCTGCCATTGCTAGGAGGAAGGCTCTGCCACCAAAAGGAAGTGAGGTAGGTCTCCATTACCCATCTTACGATGTCGCCGTTGTTTCTACACATCCATTTTCTTCGCCCCTTTCGAACAGAAACTTTTGCATGTGGACAGATCGCGTTTTGATCGATTTTTGACGGTGGAATTGATCTACATCTTGAGTCAAGATCATCACCACGTCCACACTTGATCCCTACACCCTTGTTCATTATAAAACCCCATGAAATCCCATTAAAACATGCAAGAACATATACAAACTGGTTTTATAAAACTGCACTATAGGATTTGCATTCATCTACTCCATTGCATCTTGAGTAAAGTTCGTGCATGATGATTGATTGCTGTAAATTTTGTATGTGCATGGTCGTAAGTCGAAGGAAAAGCTCAAGAGGCTGTCTACGAGGAACTACAGCACCAAGACTTCGAGATGCTTGAGCAACACAAACCAAGGGAGCAAGGCAAGTGCCCCTTGACCATATTGATCCCATGTTTTGAAACTGTTTTGTTTGCGAAAACGTGTATGCTTAGTCAACTTGATGGGACACCCTTTTATAGGAGTTTACTAGTCTTGTTAACCATCCTTGTCACCGGGAAAGTTGATGAGTCGGGTATGGTCATTTTTCCTTTTTGCTTCGCTTAATTTACGGGGACACGAGAAGATGAAATAAAATATGGTTAGCTATTGCACTCATATGAATAATGTTGATGAGAACTTGATGATGTTAATGGGCATGGAATCGGGGAGATCTAGGCAAGCTTGGTTCATGGATGTTGCTGAATGAGATGGTGGTTTGCTTGCTGTAGATCTAAGGACCGGTTCATGCGAGAATATGCCAGGAAAACAGTGCCACCACAAGGCCAAGTATGGGTGTGGCTTAGCTGATTAATTAGGTGTGTTGCTAGCCTGTTATGGATTATTGGATGGCAAGGGGAATTGGAGTCGAGGAGGACTGCCCTGGGAACTGCATAGCACAAGAGGGGGCCCGTGGGTGGGAGAATGGTGATTCGAGCCTGCCGGTGAAACCTCAGTGGGTCCGTACATCTAGTATCCCCTTTGTAAAGGCTATTTTGTGATCTCTTGGCCATACACCGACGTCTGTGTATTGGTATAATGGAGGTTCTCCAGTCGCCGACGGGTGACGAAATCACAAACTTGTGGATAGAGTGGTGCCACCTCTACAGAGTGTAAAACTATCATGATAGTCGTGCTTCCAGTCACAAGCACCTGGCCAACTTCCATGATTAGAGGCAAAACTTGGGATGTTTATTCGGGATGGTTGTGGTATGGTCATTGGGATTGGTTTTGGAAATGTTTTGAGTCATGACAATGAATTTGTTTTCGGTTATATGAAAATGAGATGGATATGAATATTTATGAGTATGAGATGAACTTGAGAAAGATTATTGGCTGGTTGAGACTTGATATATGGTTAATTATGATGAAGGAATGTGGATGAATAATTTGGGTATGATGGGATTAAACTCACCTAGAGATAGTTGCTGTTTTTATCATGTTTGTGAAATAAAATTTGCTTGCTGCAATGAGCCTTTTTATTCCATACCTTGTTGAAAGCTACATGTCATACTTTTCCCGCACTTGCTGAGTACGACATGTACTCACCCTTGCATTATCACATATACATCAGCTACAGGAGATGAGTACTTCGAGGACCATGTGGAGTACTAGGCATGCGCACTACCGTCAACATGCCTGTGGAGTTAAAGATTGGAGCTTGCTGTTTAGTTATTTTCCGCTGTCGTTTAGAGACTTCCGCTGCAAGAATAAGTTAGATATTCATGAGTGAGACATTGAGTCATTGTAATAAAGTACTTAAACACTATCTATTAGTGGTTATATTCTGAATTCAGTTTATGGATTACATGTGTATGTGTGGAGAACATCCTGGGCACACATATGCATTCACTTGGTTCTATTTTCGGAACCGGGTGTCACATTAATGGACCAAGGCTGCCAGCTGGAGGTAGCCATGTAGCACCCTATAAAGCTCAGCAACCCTTAGGAAAGGCCACGGTGAACCACGTCTACACTGGGGAGGCCGATATGGCACCAGGAGTGTTACTCGATGAGTTTTGGTTCAGTCAGTCTTGACTTCAGTGCTGTTCGACTCGGCTGCCTCACACTCTTTTATATCATTGCACTGTATAGAGATGCATGATATAGCCACAGTGGCCCTTAAGAGGCCTTTAATAACCAGGTCACCGGATGGCTATGTAACTGCCACCTGGGATTTAACAACATACCTTTAAACCTAAGTGGTGTAGTGTTCTTGGTTAACCTAGTAGTACTTGATTCCCACGGGATAGATGTGATCCTTGGCATGGATTGGTTGGCTAAATGCAAAGGGAGCATAGCCTCTGTAGAAAGGATTGCCACTGTGGCGAACCATCAGGGGAAGACTGTCACCTGCCATGTCCAATATGGACTATCTAAGCCAATGATAAATCACTTGAAGGCTGAAACACCCCAAGAGGTGCCAGTGATCAGAGAGTATGGTGATGTGTTCCCAGAAGAATTGCCATGCATGCCACCAGAAAGGGAAGTGGAGTTCTCTATTGACCTTGTTCCGAGAAGTCATATGATCGCTAAGAGGCCTTATAGGATGGCAGCCCCAGAACAGGTAGAGCTGAAAAAAATACTTAGATGAGTCATAATAAAAAGGGCACATCACACCTAGTGCATCACCATGGGGTGCACCGGTCCTCTTTGTGAAAGAGAAGGATGGAAGCATGAGGCTCTGTATAGACTACCGAGCTCTCAATGAGGTGACCATCAAGAATAAGTATCATCTACCTTGGATAGATGATTTGTTTGACCAATTAAAAGGAGCAAATTCTTTTCAAAAATTGATTTGCGGTCCAGGTACCACCGGGTGAGGATTAAGTCTGAGGATATACCTAAGACAACATTTGTGACTCGTTATGGCCAGTTCGAATTCATGGTGTATTTCGGGTTGACCTGTGGTGGACCGGAATCCGATCATCCAGGATCTCAGAGGGTGGTGTCGCACGATGCGACACCCGACAACACACATCATAAGAACGACATTGTATTACATAGAAAACCAACTGAATATGTACAAACCAGTACAAGACTTCAGTTACAAACTAGTATTTGGATTACAAAAGAAGAAGCTATATTTATACAACTCACGCCCATCTACCTAGCAAAAGTTGGTTGCCCAGCCCTAGGGGCAACCCACACTAGCAGCTCTCCTCATCTCAGTGCGGCGTGTACGGCTCCCACTCAGCCATGGTCCCTGACGGAGGGTAGCCCTCGCCGGTGGACTCGTAACCCGAGTCCATGGGGTAGTCATCACCTGAAAAACACTTTTAGCAGCAACCGTGAGAACGATGGCTCAACAAGACTTAACCGACTCACCTAGGCATGAAACTCTACATACAGTTTACAACAAACATGGGATGGTAGATTTCAGCAAACGGACACGACTACAAATTCATCCTCAGTTCCTGTTTTAGCCACAAGTTGACAGTTCATGAATATGAAATTTAGTAAGCAATATTTGGTGGCACACATATAGCAATACAAATATCCATATCAGCAGAATTGAACCATAACATTCCATAATTTATCTACGTCACGACGCAGTGAACAAGCGGTACTCATCACCGCAAGGGACAGCGAATCAACTCGATATACACCTGCAGGGATACCCGAAGAGCACGTCACGTACGCCCATACTCGGAGCTGCACACAGCACGCTCCATTGATGTTGTACGGGACAACCTTTCACCCAACAGCCCAAATGTCGAACCGGTTGCACCGAAACGGACAGGAGGTTCCCTACACGGAGCATCTCTCTATGCCCGTTAGCAGATTTCCACCTTCCTGCCCTCAACCTACACCTATAAATCGGTGTGCTATGCCTCGATGCCCGGAGGTTTAGGTTACATCGGTTTATCAGGGCCCATATATCCGATATGCCTTCGGTACGTTCAATACTTGTTCAGCAGGGCCGCACACGGATCGGTCCTCAATCGACACGGACAGGGCTGCGCCCACAAGACTTCCTCTTGCTGCGCCATAGCCCCTGCCTAGTCTCATTTTCTTACTAAAGTGATCTCACATCACTCGAACCAAGCCCGTGTGTCCCAACCCCTATACTCGCGAGTAGATTCCAACTACTCGAATTGTACCGAAGTTCTATGAACAATAAGCACAGCCTGGCTACTCGAGGACTTAGATACTACCCTCACTCTTGTGGAAAAATTCTGGTTATGCACTTGGGTTTCATCCATCCTACACCTAATGCACATACATACCTCATACTAAGTATAATAAAGCAAAACTTTATAAAATTTGGTTAATGCAAACCGGGGCTTGCCTTGTTGCTGCTGGTCAGTGGTTAGGGCTTCGTCCGGAAGAAGAAAGTCAAGCACTTCCGGAGCTTCCTCGCCTTCAGCGACTACACGTAAGCAATATGCTGTATGTCAATTTACATGCAATGTGTTAAATTGAATATGTAAAGACCATAACTCTAATTAACCCTTCCTTTTGGCTCTGAAATTTTTATGATGGCTTGGTAGGGTCCTAACCAGAGTCTTGACCAAGTTTCATTTGAAACAAAGTTCATTTGAGCTTTGTACAAATAAAAGCCTATTTGATCATTAGTAGAGCCTCTAAGGATTTCCAGGGATTTTCATGGCTCAAATCGTTACTTTCTGGAAACTAGAGTTTGAGATGGTTCTAATGGAATTGGTTTCATGTCATTTGAAGCATTCTAGATGAAGTTATGGCTTACCCAAGATTTGAGAAAATCTGAAAAATGTTTCTGTACATTTTTCTATTTTGTCAGGGCAGTTCACTTAATCACACCATTAGGGAGACTAAATTAACTTGGATGATACTGAAATTTTTACTGTGACTGAAGGATTTCCAAATTAACCTCCCAGCCAAATTTCAGAATTTTTCATAAAGTAATTCTCCATATAAAATTCCCAACATTTTAAACTTTAGGGAATTAATTCTGGAAAACTAATAAGTTTCATTAGCTGAAATTTGTTTTGATGGAAAGTATTAAAAAATATGAAACCAACAAAATTTGGTTCCCTGAATTTGGAGCTTCCTAGCAAAAGTTATAGCTAGTTGAAGTTTGAGCCAAATTCTGAAATTCAAATAAAAGTTTAAACCGGCTGGTGGGGTCCCCGGGCTACATGTCAGCACCACAGCCAAACCACACTGGGGTCCGCAGAGTCTTCCGCGTAGTCACAAAAAATCCCGGCGCCACAATAGATCCAGCACTGTTTAAACAGAGGCCGACACGTGGGGCCCGTGGAGCTTCGTCTACCTTGCGCTCCTGCGGTTCACCGCCGCCACCTTCGCCTGAGAGCTCGCTGCCGGGTGTTCTGCTGCCCGACCTTCGATGAAACTTGCCGCCTGTGCACATTTCCGCCTGAGGAACACGTTGGTGCACTCAACGGAGCTCGGTGATGGCCGGAACAGTGCTCGCGACGGTGATAGCGGCCGGAAGCTCATCGGCGACGTCGAACTCGGTGTTCTCTACACCTTTTTCGACGCGGTTTGCTCGGAGAGCTCCGCTGACACTTGCTGATCACGGATATGAGCACTGATCCTCGTGAAAACGGCCGCAACTAAGACCTCACCGGCGAGGTGCCCTGTTTTCAGCCGCCGGGCCGAAATTCTGACAGAACTAGGGTCCTAGTGCATGGAACTGGTTGCTACTTGATCGAGGAGGTGTGCTAGGGGTTCTAGAGCGTGTGTGAGCTGTAGATTAACCGGCAGTTGCCTCTGTGCAACGAATTTTGCCGTCGACCGGACTCTAACCCTAACACGCTCCGAGGAAGAAAACTAGAAATTCTTGCTCTACACTGCATGAAATGGAGCGCGTTTCCTCCTACAGCTTCAGCACAAGTAAGCGCACCTTTTCTTCTCTGTTGACGGTGCGTGAAACAGCCAGGATCGGCCGGTCACCGGTGATCAGAGGAAGCGGCGACGAGTTCTTGCGCGGAAACTGGAGAATAGCTCGGAACGTGCTCGTTTTCGCTTGGGAACAGAAAGAACAGTGGAGCAGCTCGGTGTGCTGGCCTTTGAGCCGAAATTTTTCACCGTGAGGTGGAAGTCCCGAGCGAGCTGGCGGCCTCTGCGAGCCGGCGTCGGTCGCCCGCGCTACATCGCCTGGTTTGAGTCAGTTTCACTCTGAGTCCAGTCACTGATCAGTGGGTCCCTCTCCCCTCTAATTCCTTTTCTGGTTTTTTTCATTTTTGTTTTCACTGAAAAGATCTCAGCTACTCATAATTGAATGAGATACATAGCCACCAAATCATGGTTTGAATTTGATTTTGTCAATTTGAGATTAGTTTGTCTAAATTTGCTGCCCATTTGAATTTGAAATTCAAATTCAGTTTGAAATAATGCAAATTTAGCTCCCGACAAGATGAACTCCAATTAGGCTGAAAATTGGTGGACTAACTCATAAAAATGTGCTGAGTTTGAATATGAAGTCAACTTTTGAAATCAAGTGATGAAAGTGGCTGCAATTTGAATTTGCATTCAAATTGGCCCCTTTTACAAATGTCTCCAAGTGCCTCAAAAAGTATTGGATTTGCATGAAATTTGGCATGAGCCTTCCCAATACTATTTAAGGTCTAGGGGTGATCTCAAACTTTCATGTTTATGTGTAGGAATCCTACTTTTTGAAGTTAGGGCTTTACCCTCTAATCACCCTTTTGATGGTGTTTACTTGCTCTTCACAAGTGTTCATGAGATATCCACCACATGAGCTGTGGTGTTGTGAGGTGATGAACATTTTTTTTGCAAGTCACTTTCTTGGGCTTTTACATCCCTCCCCCCTTAAAAGAATCTCGTCCCGAGATTACAAAAGAAGAGACAGCGATGTAATAGGAACACACCCGTGATGAGACGCCATAAACTCCGGGTAGTTTGTGCGAAGGAATTCCTCGCTCTCCCACGTCGCTTCTTCAGTTGTGGTTGCTCCACAGTATCTTGTAGAACCATAATGTTCGGATACGTGTGGTTCGAGCCTTCTCATCAATAATTGCCACCGGATATTCAGTATACGTCGAATCCGGTTGCAGCTCGCCTATGTCTTCGGTGGGAACAGCAGCCGTATATTTTAGACATTTTCGTAGTTGTGAAACATGGAAAACATCATGAACACCAGAGAGAGATGCCGGTAGCTCCAGTCTATACGCCACTGGCCCACACTTCTCGGTGATAGCATAGGGTCCAATAAATCTAGGGGCAAGCTTCCCCTTTACGCTAAATCAGTGCACGCCTTTCATCGGAGATACACGGAGGTACACGTGTTCCCCAACAACGAAGTGCAGCGGCCTACGCCTCTTATCAGTGTAGCTTTTCTGCCGGGATTGAGCGGCCTTCAAGTCGTCTTGAATCATCCGAACGCACTATTCGGCGTCGTTCTCCACATCAACCCTGTAAGGGCCTCAGTTTTTGACACCCATTTGCAGTGTTCACCACCACACCACACCCCTCATTTGAGCAAGATTGATGAACACAAATGAAGAGCAAGTAACAATTATCAACATGCTCATTAGAGAACAAACTCACACATTGCAAAAGTGGTATTTCCCACATGTGATATAGATGGGCTGGACATATGAAAACTCCTACACTTTGCTAAGGATGTCCATGCCAAGTTTCACCCAAATTCAAAACCTTTTTGAGGTCATTTTGGGTATAGCTAGGAAGGGGGCAGTTTGAAACCATATTCAAATTCAAACTGTTTTTACCCACTGAATTTAAAAGTGGAAGGCATATTCTCACTCAGCACATTTTTGTGAACTCCCACACCAATTTTCACCCCATTTGGAGTTGAGCTTGACATGAGCTAAGGGGGAGGAGTTCAAACTTTATTTGAATTTCAAACTGAACTTGTGCTGAAATTCATTCAAACCAAACCTCATTTGAACTTTGATCAATTCAAATGGCTCTTGGGTGAATAATTTGAATTGCCAAGGGTAGAATAGGGTTCACTGTTTACCACAGCTGTTAGGAGTAAATTTCAGAGGTTAAAAGAGGGGTGGGACCCACATGTCAGCCTCTGCCTCAAAACAAACCGACTGAACCACAGTTCAGTCGGTTCCCGGCTGCTGTGCGCGCGCGCCACCGAAGGGGGCAGCCGGCGCCAGCTCCTGCTGCGCGCCCCAAGCCGGAGACCAGCCGCCGGGCTATTTATTCCCTCCCCGGCGTGCTTCAGTCGCCATTCCCCCGAGCTGCCGACGTGCACGACCTGTTTTCCCACTGCCATCGCCGCCGCTCGAGCTCCTGCTTGATCAAGCCGATCGCAGCTCCCTCCTTCCACTCCAGGATCCCAGCAAGGTACTAGAGATCTTCCTCCGTCCTCCCCAGTGCTAGAAGTCGATTGAAACCGAGTGATATCGGCTGTGCCGAAAGATCAAACTCGGAACTGGAAACCACCGCACCTCGGGCTCTCGTGGACAGCCCAACCTGGGCGTTGTCACGCTCGAGCCAAGGCACCCTTGGAAGCGCAGGTGACCGGTGCTGCTCATCCCCGAGCCACAGCTCGAGTGGTTGCTCACCGGCGGCGAATTTCCACTTTTCCCCTTTCTGTGTGCAGAACGACCTTCGGGTACGATTCTGTTTAATTCATGCTTTAGAAAGGATTAGAGGGCCTCAGGCCACTCCCACACGAGCTAGACACGGTGACGCACAAGTTGCCTTCACAACTCTGGGCCGGAGAACCTCTGTGCCCGGCGTAATTCAAGGTCTACTAATGGCGGAACAAACGGGGGGTATCGGGCGCACGGTGAGGACCTATTTCGGGCCTTCCCCGAGCTGCCCCGAGTTCATGTCGACCTTCTCTGAGGTCCACTGATGCTCCCCGACCAATTTCCCAAGTAGCTGAGGCACTAGGAGAGTCAGCCGACATGGCCGAAGTCGTTCCGATATGGCGGCTCGTCGCCGACCATGCTCCGGCCGTTGTCATGAGCAGCTGACCCTCGGATCCTGTTCCCCAAGTAAAAGTAGGCAGGGGCGGCCAGAATCAAGAAGTTGGAGCTGTACAGCAGCCAGCGGCGAGCTCTCCGGCGAGGTCCCTCGGCGGCGGAGCGCGGGTGTCGCGAGGTTGAAGAAGGGGGTGGACCCCAGCTGTCAGCGGCCGATATTTTGAATCGGGATCCGGCTGCGGCCGGGATCGGGTGTGCTGGCGCGCAAAATCCTTGTGGGCCGCGGTGTGCCGTCGCCTCGGCGTGCGACGCGTGTCCCCTGGGCCCACGCGCGAGTTTAAACTTTTCCCCGATTTTCAGATTTCCTTCAAACTTCAAATCCTTATAACTTTGGCTAGAAAGCTCCAAATGGAGTGAACCAAATTTTGCTGGATTCAGCTCTTTGAGTACTTTCCAGAAAATCAAGTTTCACTTCATGAAATTCCTTATTTCTCCAGAATTAATTCCTTAAAGTTTAAACTGTTAGGAATTTTAACTGGAGAATCCTTTGGAGTAAAATCCTGAAATTTTGCTGAGATGTTCACCAAAATATCCTTGAACTACCATAAAAATTTCAGAACCATTTGAGCTCATTTAGTCCACCTAATGGTGTGATTAGTAAAACTGTTCCAGAGAAAATAGAAAATGTTCAGAAACATTTTCAGAATTTTCTCTGAAATTGTTTAGCTCATATCTTCAGTTAGAGACTTCCAAATTAAGTGAGACCAACTCCATTAGGACCCTCTGAAAATCTAGTTTTCAGAAAGTCATAGTTTGTCTCATGAAAATTCCTAGAACACCCTAAGAGTTCCAATTAAGATCAAGGACATAATTATTTGTGGAGGACTCAAATGAGCTTCACTGCAACTAAAACTTGACCAAGTCTTTGTTTAGGTTGTAACCAAGCCACAGTAAAAGTTTCACAGTCATTAGGTCTGTCTAGCAAGGGTTATAGACTTCACAACTTCAAAGTTAATACAAATGCATTTAATTAATACATACATTGTTCTTATCATGTAGTCGCTAAGGTCGAGGAGGAACCCGAAGTCCTAGACTTCGTTACTCCGGAGGAACAGCTAGCCTACGACCAAGAGCAGCAAGGCAAGCCCCGGTTTGCATCAACCTTTTTACAAATTTTTATTGTTTTGAGCACATACTTGTTTCCTTTGTTCTGTGCATTAGAGTCTTGTTTGGAAACCCCACTGCATAGCCAAGAAAACCATGGGTTGGGGTTAGGATTGCAAACCCCGCTAGCTATTGCATTGCTAGGATAGAGTAGGATTCGGTACAAGTCGAGTAGTTGGAACTACTCGCGAGAATAGGCTAGAGGCACATTGCTCGGGTAGAGATAGCACATGATACACATGGCAAGAAAATGAGACCGAGCGGAGAGTAAGGGCAGCAGGACTTTGGGGCCTGTGTGCTGTAGCTCCGCTTGTGTCGATTGAGGACCGAGCCGTGTGCGGGCCTGTTGAACAAGCTAGAACAGTACCGAAGACCTACCGGCTATATGGGAACCGGGAAACTGATGTAACTCGGGTAGCTGGGTATTGAGGCATTGCCCGTCGTTCAGAGGGTAGGTTGAGAGCTCGAGGTGTAAATCAGCTGGCGGCACAGAGATGCGCGTGCAGGGACCTCTTGCTCGGGACGATGGGACCGGTTCAATATTTGGCTAACGGGTGAAAGGTAGTCGCGTACGGCATCCGTGATGGTTGTTGTAGGCAACGTCGAGTACGGGCGTACGTGACGGGTTGTTCGGGTAACCCTGCAGGTGTAAATCGATTATAATCGCCGTCCCTCACGGTCAGTGAGTACCACTTGTTCACTGTACCGTGACGTAGAAAGAACAGGCTAGTTACATGTTAAAATGTTGCTGATTGAAAGATGGACATTGATTGTTAATGATATGCTGTAGCTTAGTGCTAACTAAAGTTCTTTTCAACCTTGGGCAAAGTACATGAGAGAAATGCGTTTCTTGTTTGATTGCGGCTCTCTCATGTGCCTTAGCGTAAGGTTCTCCACAACCTGCTGCTAAAACTTGAAAGTAAGGTTCTACTAATTAGGCGAGTCCTTGCAAATGATTTTTACCTCATGCAACCCATTACCCTCATGTAGAAGTTCCATGTTTAGGTGAGACGGGTCAGACTTGCTGAGCCTTCGTGCTCACTGCTTGTGTTTGAAGCTTTTGCAGGGTTCTATGAGGAAGGGACTCCCGAAGAGGAGACGGAACCCCAGGAGGGGAACCCCGTCGAGTGGGAGTCGTGCACGCCGCAGAGTTAGTGTGCGTGTGTGCTAGCAAGGACACGTTCAAGGGCTGAACGTGTACTTGGTGCTTAGTCTACGCCCGCGAGTGTGGACTAAACTTATTTTGATGTAAACATGTTCATATAACTGTTTATGTAATAAAACTTCCGCTTCCGCTTTGCACCTTTGACGTGTGTTATACGGTGCTGTGCAACGCAGCACCCCTCAGCGTGATCCTGGCTCGACAGGACCAATGGGGTCGTGTCAGCGTGGTATCAGAGCTCGCTTGAGGTTTAACACAGTACAAAGGTCTTCTTTTTCAAAAATCCAGTGAGGAACGAATTAGTAGCCCGTATAAGGATGTTATTAGTATATAGAAAGTGGCTTATTAACCTATTTGTTATGTCGGAAAATCGTGCATCTCGGGACGTTCATGTCTTGGGGGGTGCACGTAAGCGCTGTCCACCAGTGCGCACAAGCTGAAGGGTGGAGCCCCACGGGTGGCAGGTAACCCGACCCGCTTTAGTATCCTCTACGACTCTTCATGTCGTTTGGGGTATTCGAGCAACGTCTGTCCCTGGCGTGCGTGGTGCAACATGGGAGACCCCGTCACGTGGTCTGAAACGTGAACACGTAACTCAAGGCGTGTTTGGCTTGAGAACATCCGGGCGAGTGATGACGGCCGGGTGTACCAACTGTATGGATTCCGGGCTCGGTGTGCAGCCGAGTCTGATGATTGTTTGAATTTCTGCAGGTAGCCTTACCACGAAACGGTAGACGTGTAGCATCCGTGTGCGAGTGACGAGTAGTGCCACTGAACTAACGAAGCCGGCTAAGTCCGGTATAGGTTTTTCCTTTGTGAGGACGTAGTACCGACATAATCTGGTGACGCATCGACGTCACACCCAACTAAATGAACAACTTCATTTAAAAACTTGAAGGTTTTAATCCAAAGTAGTAAAACTTGATGTAACTCCTTCCCTTGTACAGGATATTCAAAGTTAACAAGTTTTCAACTTATAGGATGTTAAGGACAGAGCACTCTGTTTTCGGCTGAATCAAGGCTAAAGTTAAACAGAGGTTAGAGGTTGAGTTCTTTCGAGGTTGGGGTCGTATGATACATGTCTGGAAAGCTTTGGAGGAGCTTTACAATTTTTCTGTTGAGCTCCAGAGGTGTTTCATCCCTTAACCACTCGAAAAATGCAGTGGAGTTGAAACTGTCCAGAAAACAGGACAGAGCAAAGACTCTCTGTAAACTCTCTGTAAATTAAGCATAACTTCCTGCTTAAAAATCCAAAAAATAGGAAATGAGGTAGTTCTGTAAAGCTTATGAGATGGGTTACAAATTTGTAACAGAAAGTTTTGTCATATTAGGAACAGGATTAACTGGGATTCTTGGATCAAATCAGTACCTAAGGCAGGGAGGTGCTGTCCAATTGTTCCCAGGAATTCTGTTAACTTTGACATCTCATAACTTTTGAACCAGGACAGATCTTAGGCCAACCAAATACTTTCTGGAAAGCTATTGAAGTTAACTTTAACTTTGATGTTGAGCTCCAGGACTGGTTTTGCTTTTAACCTGGCCTAAATCAGATTGATATGGAAACTGGTCAGGGCTGTCATGGTAACAGCAGATCAGCAGTCAAATTTGTTTAAAAATTTGAACTATGTTTCCAAGTGTTATGGGTTCAATGACATATCTTATGTTATAACTCAATGGTTTACTGTTTAAATAAATATTTGACATTTCTCAAATATATTTTTACAGATGACAGCAGATAAACGGTTGGAGAACGGGTGGGTGGTTTCCCACTGCTCTGACCGTAGCGGCTACCCGGAAGCATTGTGGCAAATGCTCCAATATTTCGGGTACAACCAGATGCCGCAATACTTCGCCAAGGAAGAAGGCGAAGAGGGGAGCAGGACGTGGATGATCCATGTCGAGGTTCCCGCAGGACCTACGCCACCCGGTTGGGTGCCATTCACCGCCAGGTCTGATGAAGAGGAAGACGCAGGAATTCCTACACCTGCAACAAGGGAGCCAAAACGCGCTGGAATACTCCAGGGCGTTTAACGATCTCGCGCTATATGCGTCGTATCATGCTGATACCGACGAGAAGCGGCGGGACCATTTCTACCAGGGGCTTAACCCGCTCCTGAAGGACAAGCTGGCGATGTTCAATCGCGGCAGCCTCAACGACATAATTGATGCTGCGATTGTTCAGGAAGACTCCGGCAAGGAGTTGGCGGCGGCAGAGCGAAAGCGAAGCGCGCCGCAGAGCAGCGGAGAAGGAGGCAGTCCTTCTCAGAAGTTTCGGATGGTGAATCGCCCACCATCAGGTGCACGCTGGCAGCCACCACAGCGGTCGATGCCGTTCCGCAGTCGGCCGTACTCTTCACCGGCATTCCGGCCGGCACTGCCAGCACCACCGCAACAACAACAGCAGCAGCGGGCGATGTCGCGTGCGTTTGCACCTTCGCAACGCATGCCGGGCTTTCGTCCCCCGAGTACTCCACCAGCAGCGGCCACATGTTACAAGTGTGGTCGTCCAGGACACTTCGCGAGCAGTTGCCCGGAGAGGCAAGGCGGCGGAGTGGCACCACAGTTTCCGGGGAGGAATCAACCCCAGAACCCTACCAATGCGCGGCGGGCAAACCCTAGGCCCGGCACTGTCCACCAGCTTGCCATTGAGGACGTGCCGGAGGGCGAGCCAATCCTTGCGGGTATGTTCCAACTCCACCAGCATCCCGCTATAGTACTATTTGATTCAGGCGCCACGCATAATTTTATTAGCCAAGCTTTCATTGCTAAACACAGCTTGCCAATACTACCCACCGATAGTCCATATTTAATTTGTTCACCGGGTGGGAAGATTTCAGCAAGCGTAATGGTCTCCAAAGCACCATTATGCTTAGCAGGTAGAGTGTACCCCACGTCTCTCCTTATCTTAGAGGGGCAGAAGGTCGATGTCATCCTAGGGATGTCGTGGTTAACCCGCCACGGCGCTGTTTTAGACACCGTCCTTCGAGTCGTGCACTTAAACTCAGAAGTGCACGGTTCTCACTCATTATTTCTGGACAGTCCAGAAATAAAACTTCCAAGTGTCTATCAAGCCACAACCATCAGATTGGAAGACATTCCAGTGGTCCGAGAGTTCCCTGATGTATTCCCGGATGATTTGCCGGGGATGCCACCCGATAGAGAGGTGGAGTTCAAGATTGAACTTGCACCGGGAACCATGCCAATATCCCGAAGGCTGTACAAGATGGCGCCCAAGGAGTTGGCAGAACTGAAGACTCAGCTCACGGACCTTCTGGAGAAGGGTTTTATTAGGCCGAGCTCCTCGCCATGGGGCTGTTCGGCATTATTTGTCAAAAAGAAGGATGAAACGTTGCGGCTTTGCGTGGACTACCGTCCATTAAATGCCGTAACCATCAAGAACAAGTACCCGTTGCCACGGATCGACATGTTGTTTGATCAGTTGGTCGAAGCAAAGATCTTTTCCAAGATGGATTTAAGATCCGGGTACCATCAGATTAAGATAAGGGCGGAGGACATTCCAAAGACAGCTTTCTCGACAAGGTACGGACTTTATGAGCACCTGGTCATGTCCTTCGGCCTCACCAATGCTCCAGCTCACTTCATGTACTTAATGAACTCGGTGTTCATGCCGGAGCTGGACAAGTTTGTCGTGGTCTTCATCGACGACATCCTGGTACATTCCAAGTCGGAGGAAGATCACAAGAAACATCTGCGTATAGTCTTGCAACGGCTGCGGGATCACAAGTTATACGCAAAGTTCAGCAAATGCGAGTTTTGGATATCGCAAGTGCCTTTCCTCGGGCATATCATCTCAGTGGAGGGTATCGCTGTGGACCCGAGCAAGATCACGCAAGTGCTGAATTGGAAATCCCCGAGAACTGTTCATGAGGTACGGAGTTTCCTCGGACTCGCGGGATATTATCGGAGGTTCATTCCGAACTTCTCGAAGATTGCCAAGCCAATGACAGAGCTGCTGAAGAAAGCTACCAAATATGTTTGGAGTCCAGCATGTGAAGCAGCATTCAAGGCTTTAGTCAAGCACCTGACATCAGCACCGGTTTTGGCGCAGCCAGACACAACAAAACCGTTCGATGTGTACTGCGATGCATCCGGCATTGGGCTCGGATGTGTGCTGATGCAAGACCGAAGAGTGGTCGCGTATGGATCACGGCAGCTTAGGAACCACGAGCAAAATTATCCAACTCACGACTTGGAGCTCGCTGCCGTGGTACTTGCACTGAAGATGTGGAGGCACTACCTACTCGGTAACCTCGTACATTTATATACCGACCACAAAAGCCTCAAGTACATATTCACTCAGAAGGAGCTGAACATGAGGCAACGAAGATGGTTAGAACTGATAAAGGATTATGAGATAGAGATCCATTATCATCCGGGCAAGGCAAACGTTGTGGCAGACGCGCTAAGCCGCAAGTCACACGTCAATAATCTGACCATCACACCGTTGGAAGAGAGCGAACCACCACTACATGTGATTCCACACGGAGCTCTCTACAACCTAGCTTTGATCCCCACCATCCGTGAAGAGATAGCGGCAGCCCAGAAGAATGACAAGGGCATGTCACATTTGCGGAGACGTGTAGACAGTGGGGAGTTGAAATGTTTCCGGAAGGACGGAGACGGCGTCCTATGGTTCAAGGACCGGATCGTCGTACCCCGAAACCCGGAGTTACGGAAGAAAATATTTGATGAGGCTCACTTATCAAAATTTTCTATTCACCCCGGCAGCAACAAAATGTATCAAGAACTCAGGAAAAAGTTCTGGTGGACACGGATGAAGCGAGAGACTGCAAAATACGTGTCCGAGTGTGATACATGTCGAAGGGTGAAGGCAGACCACATGCGGAAACCGGGACTGCTGCAACCACTGGGCATTCCTGCCTGGAAGTGGGAGGACGTGAGCATGGATTTCGTCATCGGTTTACCCACCACCTTACAGAAACATGATTCTGTGTGGGTAATCGTCGATCGGCTCACCAAAGTTGCCCATTTCATCCCGGTCAACACCAACTATAACGCCAAGAAGTACGCTGAACTGTACATCTCATGGATCCTATGCTTATACGGCGTACCCCGTACCATCGTATCGGACCGGGACACTTTATTGGTGTCCCGTTTTTGGGAGCAGCTACACACTGCCTTGGGGACGAAGCTGATCCGTAGTTCAGCCTACCACCCGCAGACGGATGGACAAACCGAGCGGGTAAATCAAATCCTAGAAGACATGCTACGAGCTTGCGCTATCGACCACGGCAAGAATTGGGATGATCACTTGCCGTTAGCCGAGTTCTCGTACGACAACGGGTACCAAGCCAGCATCAAGATGGCGCCCTACGAGGCGCTATACGGCAGGAAATGCCGCACACCACTGAACTGGTGTGAGTCTGGCGAGAGGGTTACCTTCGGGATTGACCTTGTCAACAACGCGGAAGAAAAGGTTCGACTGATTCAAGCGAACCTAAAAGCCGCTCAATCCCGTCAAAAACAGTATGCGGACCGGAGAAGGCGCCCATTACAATTCGAAGTTGGGGACCACGTATACCTACGAGTGTCTCCAATGAAGGGCGTAAACAGATTTGGGGTGAGAGGAAAGTTGGCACCCCGATTCGTCGGTCCATTCCAGATTACCGAAAGATGTGGATCAGTAGCATACCGGCTGAGATTACCAGAAGCACTTTCCGGTGTGCACGACGTCTTTCACATTTCCCAGCTGAGGAAGTGTCTCAAGCTATCAACTACCGTTCAGCTGGAAGACATTGAAGAACTGCAACCGGATCTCACCTATCGGGAGGAACCGGTGCAGATTATTGATGAAAAGGCCCGAACCACACGCAACCGTACGTTGTGGTTCTACAAGGTTCTGTGGAGTAATCACTCCATGGACGAAGCGACATGGGAAAGCGAAGAATTCCTTCGCACTAACTACCCCGACTTTCTCACGTCGCATATCCGGTAATTTTCCACCGTCCTCTCTCTCATTTTCACCTTATAATCTCGGGACGAGATTCTTTTAAGGGGGGAGGAATGTAAGGGCCTCAGTTTTTGACACCCATTTGCAGTGTTCACCACCACACCACACCCCTCATTTGAGCAAGATTGATGAACACAAATGAAGAGCAAGTAACAATTATCAACATGCTCATTAGAGAACAAACTCACACATTGCAAAAGTGGTATTTCCCACATGTGATATAGATGGGCTGGACATATGAAAACTCCTACACTTTGTTAAGGATGTCCATGCCAAGTTTCACCCAAATTCAAAACCTTTTTGAGGTCATTTTGGGTATAGCTAGGAAGGGGGCAGTTTGAAACCATATTCAAATTCAAACTGTTTTTACCCACTGAATTTAAAAGTGGAAGGCATATTCTCACTCAGCACATTTTTGTGAACTCCCACACCAATTTTCACCCCATTTGGAGTTGAGCTTGACATGAGCTAAGGGGGAGGAGTTCAAACTTTATTTGAATTTCAAACTGAACTTGTGCTGAAATTCATTCAAACCAAACCTCATTTGAACTTTGATCAATTCAAATGGCTCTTGGGTGAATAATTTGAATTGCCAAGGGTAGAATAGGGTTCACTGTTTACCACAGCTGTTAGGAGTAAATTTCAGAGGTTAAAAGAGGGGTGGGACCCACATGTCAGCCTCTGCCTCAAAACAAACCGACTGAACCACAGTTCAGTCGGTTCCCGGCTGCTGTGCGCGCGCGCCACCGAAGGGGGCAGCCGGCGCCAGCTCCTGCTGCGCGCCCCAATCCGGAGACCAGCCGCCGGGCTATTTATTCCCTCCCCGGCGTGCTTCAGTCGCCATTCCCCCGAGCTGCCGACGTGCACGACCTGTTTTCCCACTGCCATCGCCGCTGCTCGAGCTCCTGCTTGATCAAGCCGATCGCAGCTCCCTCCTTCCACTCCAGGATCCCAGCAAGGTACTAGAGATCTTCCTCCGTCCTCCCCAGTGCTAGAAGTCGATTGAAACCGAGTGATATCGGCTGTGCCGAAAGATCAAACTCGGAACTGGAAACCGCCGCACCTCGGGCTCTCGTGGACAGCCCAACCTGGGCGTTGTCACGCTCGAGCCAAGGCACCCTTGGAAGCGCAGGTGACCGGTGCTGCTCATCCCCGAGCCACAGCTCGAGTGGTTGCTCACCGGCGGCGAATTTCCACTTTTCCCCTTTCTGTGTGCAGAACGACCTTCGGGTACGATTCTGTTTAATTCATGCTTTAGAAAGGATTAGAGGGCCTCAGGCCACTCCCACACGAGCTAGACACGGTGACGCACAAGTTGCCTTCACAACTCTGGGCCGGAGAACCTCTGTGCCCGGCGTAATTCAAGGTCTACTAATGGCGGAACAAACGGGGGGTATCGGGCGCACGGTGAGGACCTATTTCGGGCCTTCCCCGAGCTGCCCCGAGTTCATGTCGACCTTCTCTGAGGTCCACTGATGCTCCCCGACCAATTTCCCAAGTAGCTGAGGCACTAGGAGAGTCAGCCGACATGGCCGAAGTCGTTCCGATATGGCGGCTCGTCGCCGACCATGCTCCGGCCGTTGTCATGAGCAGCTGACCCTCGGATCCTGTTCCCCAAGTAAAAGTAGGCAGGGGCGGCCAGAATCAAGAAGTTGGAGCTGTACAGCAGCCAGCGGCGAGCTCTCCGGCGAGGTCCCTCGGCGGCGGAGCGCGGGTGTCGCGAGGTTGAAGAAGGGGGTGGACCCCAGCTGTCAGCGGCCGATATTTTGAATCGGGATCCGGCTGCGGCCGGGATCGGGTGTGCTGGCGCGCAAAATCCTTGTGGGCCGCGGTGTGCCGTCGCCTCGGCGTGCGACGCGTGTCCCCTGGGCCCACGCGCGAGTTTAAACTTTTCCCCGATTTTCAGATTTCCTTCAAACTTCAAATCCTTATAACTTTGGCTAGAAAGCTCCAAATGGAGTGAACCAAATTTTGCTGGATTCAGCTCTCTGAGTACTTTCCAGAAAATCAAGTTTCACTTCATGAAATTCCTTATTTCTCCAGAATTAATTCCTTAAAGTTTAAACTGTTAGGAATTTTAACTGGAGAATCCTTTGGAGGAAAATCCTGAAATTTTGCTGAGATGTTCACCAAAATATCCTTGAACTACCATAAAAATTTCAGAACCATTTGAGCTGATTTAGTCCACCTAATGGTGTGATTAGTAAAACTGTTCCAGAGAAAATAGAAAATGTTCAGAAACATTTTCAGAAATTTCTCTGAAATTGTTTAGCTCATATCTTCAGTTAGAGACTTCCAAATTAAGTGAGACCAACTCCATTAGGACCCTCTGAAAATCTAGTTTTCAGAAAGTCATAGTTTGTCTCATGAAAATTCCTAGAACACCCTAAGAGTTCCAATTAAGATCAAGGACATAATTATTTGTGGAGGGCTCAAATGAGCTTCACTGCAACTAAAACTTGACCAAGTCTTTGTTTAGGTTGTAACCAAGCCACAGTAAAAGTTTCACAGTCATTAGGTCTGTCTAGCAAGGGTTATAGACTTCACAACTTCAAAGTTAATACAAATGCATTTAATTAATACATACATTGTTCTTATCATGTAGTCGCTAAGGTCGAGGAGGAACCCGAAGTCCTAGACTTCGTTACTCCGGAGGAACAGCTAGCCTACGACCAAGAGCAGCAAGGCAAGCCCCGGTTTGCATCAACCTTTTTACAAATTTTTATTGTTTTGAGCACATACTTGTTTCCTTTGTTCTGTGCATTAGAGTCTTGTTTGGAAACCCCACTGCATAGCCAAGAAAACCATGGGTTGGGGTTAGGATTGCAAACCCCGCTAGCTATTGCATTGCTAGGATAGAGTAGGATTCGGTACAAGTCGAGTAGTTGGAACTACTCGCGAGAATAGGCTAGAGGCACATTGCTCGGGTAGAGATAGCACATGATACACATGGCAAGAAAATGAGACCGAGCGGAGAGTAAGGGCAGCAGGACTTTGGGGCCTGTGTGCTGTAGCTCCGCTTGTGTCGATTGAGGACCGAGCCGTGTGCGGGCCTGTTGAACAAGCTAGAACAGTACCGAAGACCTACCGGCTATATGGGAACCGGGAAACTGATGTAACTCGGGTAGCTGGGTATTGAGGCATTGCCCGTCGTTCAGAGGGTAGGTTGAGAGCTCGAGGTGTAAATCAGCTGGCGGCACAGAGATGCGCGTGCAGGGACCTCTTGCTCGGGACGATGGGACCGGTTCAATATTTGGCTAACGGGTGAAAGGTAGTCGCGTACGGCGTCCGTGATGGTTGTTGTAGGCAACGTCGAGTATGGGCGTACGTGACGGGTTGTTCGGGTAACCCTGCAGGTGTAAATCGATTATAATCGCCGTCCCTCGCGGTCAGTGAGTACCACTTGTTCACTGTACCGTGACGTAGAAAGAACAGGCTAGTTACATGTTAAAATGTTGCTGATTGAAAGCTGGACATTGATTGTTAATGATATGCTGTAGCTTAGTGCTAACTAAAGTTCTTTTCAACCTTGGGCAAAGTACATGAGAGAAATGCGTTTCTTGTTTGATTGCGGCTCTCTCATGTGCCTTAGCGTAAGGTTCTCCACAACCTGCTGCTAAAACTTGAAAGTAAGGTTCTACTAATTAGGCGAGTCCTTGCAAATGATTTTTACCTCATGCAACCCATTACCCTCATGTAGAAGTTCCATGTTTAGGTGAGACGGGTCAGACTTGCTGAGCCTTCGTGCTCACTGCTTGTGTTTGAAGCTTTTGCAGGGTTCTATGAGGAAGGGACTCCCGAAGAGGAGACGGAACCCCAGGAGGGGAACCCCGTCGAGTGGGAGTCGTGCACGCCGCAGAGTTAGTGTGCGTGTGTGCTAGCAAGGACATGTTCAAGGGCTGAACGTGTACTTGGTGCTTAGTCTACGCCCGCGAGTGTGGACTAAACTTATTTTGATGTAAACATGTTCATATAACTGTTTATGTAATAAAACTTCCGCTTCCGCTTTGCACCTTTGACGTGTGTTATACGGTGCTGTGCAACGCAGCACCCCTCAGCGTGATCCTGGCTCGACAGGACCAATGGGGTCGTGTCAAACCCCAAACATGACCCTTTCACAGGACTCACACCAGTTCAATGGGGTGCGGCATTTGCGACCATAGAGAGCCTCATATGGTGCCATATTGATACTCACCTAATAACCGTTGTTGTATGAGAATTCCACCAACGGTAGATGATCATCCCAGTTTCTACCGTGGTGGATGGCACACGCTCTCAACATGTCTTCTAGTACTTGGTTCACCCTCTCTGTTTGCCCATCTGTCTGAGGATGATAGGCTGAGCTTCTAATCAGCTTAGTACCCAATGCAGTGTGCAACTGCTCCCAGAAACGAGATACAAATAGTGCCCCTCGATCTGAGACAACGGTCTTGGGTACCCCATGTAAGAATAGAATCCTTGCAATGTACAACTCCGCATATTTGCTGACATTGTAATGTGTATGCACGGGAGTGAAGTGAGCCGACTTGGTTAGTCGATCAACGATTACCCAAATGGAATTGTGCTTGTTGGAAGTCAGGGATAATCTCACAATAAAATCTATGCTCACATCTTCCCACTTCCATGCTGGAATTTTCAGGGGTTGTAACAGCCGTGATTTCCTCATTTGATCCGCTTTCACTCGTCTACACATATCACACTCGGATACGTATTTAGCCACTTCCCGCTTCATCCGTGTCCACCAAAATCTTCTCTTCAAATCTTGATACATTTTGTTGCTGCCCGGATGAATGGAGAATTTATACAAGTGAGCTTCATCAAGGATCTTCTTCCTGAGCTCCATATCCCGGGGTACAACTATGCGGTCATTGAACCATAGCGTCCCCTCATCATCTTTCCGGAAACATTTGATTTCCCCATTGTCTATCTGTCTCCGGAGATGTGCCATGCCCTTGTCCTCTTTCTGAGCTGCAATTATCTCCTCCCTAATGGTAGAGATGAAGGCAAGGTTGTAGAGTGATCCATAAGGAATCAAGTATAAACTCGGCTCTTCCTCCTCCACCGGTGTAATGGTGAGGTTATGGACATGTGATTTCCGACTCAGCGCGTCAGCAACCACATTCGCCTTGCCGGTGTGGTAATGAATCTCAATCTCATAATCTTTGATTAGTTCTAACCGCCTCCTTTGCCTCATATTCAGCTCCTTCTGGATGAATATATACTTCAAGCTCTTGTGGTCAGTGTAGAGATGCACCAAACTCCCCAGGAGATAGTGCCTCCACATTTTCAGCGCCAAAACCACAGCAGAGAGCTGAAGATCATGAGTCGGATAGTGCTGCTCATGGTTTCGAAGTTGGCTTGAGCCGTATGCAACCACACGTCCCTCTTGCATCAACACGCAGCCGAGCCCGATACCGGACACATCACAATACACGTCGAAGGGCTTGGTCGTATCCGGTTGAGCTAAGACCGGGGCTGTTGTGAGATGCTTCACCAATGCTTGGAACGCTCCTTCACACGCCGAGTTCCAAATATATTTCGTCCCGTTCTTTAATAGTTCAGTCATCGGCTTAGCAAACTTGGAGAAGCTTGGAATGAATCTCCGGTAATATCCCGCTAAATCGAGTAAGCTTTTGACTTCATGGACAGAAGTGGGAGCTTTCCATTTCAGCACTTGTTCAATTTTGCTTGGATCAACCGCAATTCCTTCCTCTGAGATGATATGTCCCAAAAATGGCACTTGGCTGATCCAAAATTCACATTTGCTGAACTTGGCATAGAGCTTATGGTCCCGCAATCGTTGAAGAACGATTCTCAAATGTTCGGCGTGTTCTACATCGGTATTGGAATAAACCAAGGTATCATCAATGAACACCACAACGAACTTGTCCAGCTCCGACATGAACACCGAGTTCATGAGGTACATGAAATGTGCCGGAGCGTTGGTGAGACCAAAAGACATGACGAGATATTCGTATAACCCATATCTCGTCGAGAATGCCGTCTTCGGGATATCCTCCGCCCGGATTTTTATTTGATGATACCCGGAGCGAAGATCCATCTTGGAGAACACACATGCACCCACAAGCTGATCAAACAGGATCTCAATACGGGGCAGTGGGTATTTGTTCTTGATGGTGACGGTGTTGAGCGGCCGGTAATCCACACACAGCCTCAAGGTTTCATCCTTCTTCTTTACGAACAGCGCCGAGCATCCCCAAGGCGAGGAACTCGGTCTAATGAAACCTTTGTTCAAAAGATCATTGAGCTGTTCTTTCAATTCAGCCAGCTCGTTCGGCGCCATTTTGTATGGTCTCTGTAAGATAGGAGTAGCCCCGGGTGCAAGCTCAATCTTGAACTCCACATCCCGCTCAGGTGGCATGCCCGGAAGATCATCCGGAAACACGTCAGGGTATTCCCGGACTACAGGGATGTCCTCTAACTTGAGAGCTTAGGTATTATTAGTTGCTGAAACTTCCTGGACAGGATTGTCTAACACCATGGAATGCGGATGGTGGAATGGAGAATTCAAATGAACCGTCCATGTCAGAGTGTCCAAGACAGCGCCATGGTAGCGTAACCATGACATCCCTAAGATTGCATTACTCTTTTGTCCCGTAAGGATTATCAAGGTGGTGGAATATATCTTCCCACCTAAGCACAAAGGTGCTTTTGGAATCATCATATTTGCTGAAATCTTCCCTCCCGGTGAGCAGATCATATATGAGCAGTTGGTTGGGAAGACTTGCATTTGATGCTTAGCCACATAGGATGTAATTATGAAACTGTGGGTTGCACCAGAATCAAATAATATGATGATTGCTTGATCGTTGCGAGTGAACGTACCCGCCAGCACGTTTTCTCCCTCTGGGGCGTCCTCATTGTCGAGGTTGCGAACGCCCCCGGTTCGCTGACCAACCTTCTTGACCGGAGGTCGGCCTCGAGCACCACCCTGATACTGGGCTTGCCCGCTGCTCTGCTACCCCTAGGGACAGTCCTTCGAGAAGTGGCCCGCCTGGCCACACGTAAAGCAAGTGTAGCGAGGCGGTCCCCCGCTGATCGGTGGACGGAAACCCGGGGCGCGTTGTGGCAGTGGAAACACCCGGGGTACCATCTGCTGCTGCTGTTGCGGTCGCGGTGGTGGTACCGGCGGTCGGAACGGGGGTGTCTGGAAAGAACGACCCCCGAACTGCTGAGATCGCGCCGGTGGATGCCACTGCTGACCGGGTGGTGTCCGATACACCATGCGGTATTTCTGAGGAGCTCCACCCCCACTGCTGGGTGGAGTGCTGCGCTTTCGCTGCTCAGCCGCCAATTCACGCTGAACGTCTTCTTGCATGATCGCGGCGTTGACGAGATCGTTGAATGTGCCATGATTGCATTGGATGAGATGTGTCTTCATCTCGGGATTTAATCCCCGATAGAAGTGCTCTCGCTTCTTCTTCTCGGTGGAGACATAATCCGACGCATACTGCGCGAGATGGTTGAAGGCACGGGAGTAGTCGTGGGCACTCCTCCCGCCCTGCTTCAGCTCCAAGAACTCTTGGAACTTCCTCTTCATTATCCCGGGAGGTATATGGTGGGCGCGGAACGCCTCCCGGAATTATTTCCACTCCACAGCGTGGCCAGCCGGCCGTGAGGCGACATAGTTCGCCCACCACGCACCAGCGGCACCGTGAAGCTGCTGCGCCGCAAAGAGGGTCTTTTGCCGCTCCGTGCATTGGAGCAGCCCAAATTTAGACTCGATCATCCGCAGCCAGTTGTCGGCCTCCAGGGGTTCTGCCGCTTCAGTGAACACCGGAGGGTGCGTACTCATGAAGTCCGAGTACGTCACAACATGGGGCTCACGAGGCCCCCTCTCTTGACGCCCCCCCCCCCCCCCCCCCCCCGCCTGGGACGTATTTTGCACGATCGTGCGGAGCAGATCGGTCTGCTCCTCATGATTACCCACCAGGGCCGCGATCACATCCGCTAGTGTAAGCGGAGGCGGCAGTGGTGGTTGTTGCTGGGGGGTGCTGTCATAGGAAGGTGGCTGGGAGTCATCACCCCCCTTCTGGCTAGAGCCACCGACCCCATGCATGGCCTGAGTGCGAACCATCTGCAACCATACGACAATAAAAATCAGTCCCACAACAATACTTCATGCAGTCAATAAAATAGGCGTAAAACATAATGACAGAAAAACATGCGATACATCTCGTATATAGATAATGTAATAACTTTGCACAAGCTACACCATTACCAGACCAAATACAAACTAGTTAAATCTAAATTGACGGACTTCCTCTTGGGAAGTTCATCTCAACTAGGTTTGGTCACTACGAGACGTTAATATCGCTTTGTCATCACGTATACTACCCTTTTATCTTCAATATGACACAAACATGGTCTCTAGCAAAAGAAACTTGAGTAGGAAATATACTCAAATCTTTCACTAGTTGAAGATAACCACTCATGAGTATGTTCTACCCCATTGGAAGTACTTAAACCCCCTATACTGCAACAATTTCTCAAATAAGTTCATCTGTCATCCCTCTGCCAGAATGACCAGCCTCTACATATTCCAGATTTTGATCTGGTGCTGGGCATTTTCATGACTCAAGCTGAATACCAAAGTTAAAGTTAACTTCAGAATCTTTTCAACGAGTATTTATTTGCCCTCAGATCAGCTCTGGTTAAAAAGTTATGATAATTCAAATTCAACAGAATTTCTGGAAGAATTTCAACAGCATCTCCTTTGGAAGTTGCTGTTTTCAACTCTAATTTCCACTGAATTCCGTGCTGCAATTGCAGAAACTTTGAATTACAAAGATGTAACATATCTCCTACCCTTTACAAAAAGGTGCATATGAAATTTTTTGATTTTTCTACTGAACGTTATGCTTGAAAAACAGAACAGTCCAGAGAGTGTTTTGAATCTGTCCTGGTTCTGGACAGTTTACAATCATCTGGAATTTCAGCCAGTTTAATTCAGATCTGGAAGTCTAGAACAAAGTTGTAGATTACTTAAACACCTTTCCATAACTATATCTCACACATCCATTGGCTAAATAATCTGTAAGTTATGCTCTGTCAAAGTTCAGCAAACTTGCTGCCCAAAACAGAGCACTCTGTTTTTCAATCCTTTTGAACTACACTGATCAACTATTGAATTTTTCTACCCAACCAGGGTCCTAAATGTTAAAACTTGGTGATTTTAGTTCCTTGTTAACATTATCTTTCATGCAAATTCCTATTATATGTCGGTACTATGTTCTTCACAAAAAGAAAATCCTAACCGGATTATACCGGCATATACGTCTCAATTGTGGCACTAAACGGTATCTCGCACACGTATAATACACGGGATACATACTTGGTTAGTACCTGCAGAAGAACATCCAATAATGATGCACTCAAAGGTTATTTTCATTTCAGGCAGGTCCATATTTGAAAGTAAATACAAACGCCCGTATCATTACCATACGGCCGTCCTTGAGTTAAGCCACGTCTCAAGGTACGTGATCGTGTTTTCACACCACACGACAGGGAACCTGAGTAGAGCGCGAACGGGTCGTCACGGTTGGGAATTTTATCAACCCAACAGATACCACCTACTGCCCTGCAGGGCACGCCGATGGCAAGCGCTGCGTATGTCCTCCTGGGCTATTTCTAGACGAACAAACTATCGCGTTACTGACCACGTGATGGGGTTTCCACTTACTTGCCTAATGCACGCTAGGGATCAGCGTTTCATATGAACTCAGGAACATGAAAAGTCCAAGAGTTTCATATTGACGCCTCACAACAAGCTGTGAAACCTATCCCTGAACCACGTTCCGCGTTAGGGGAGCTAACCGAAATTGAACCTGCACGTAGGTGCGTCGTTACATAATTAAAATTCAGAATCATAACACATATGTTAGTCTTGCCACTTTAAGTAACTATGCTAATATAGTCCTTACTGGGCAAACTAGTGAATCCTCACCGTAAACCTAAGTTTTCCCGTAATACAGTCCTTACTTAGTGTGCTATCCTCGTGCGGCTCTGATACCAGCCTGTGGCGGACCGGAATCCGCTCATCTAGGATCTCAGAGGGTGGTGTCGCACGATGCGACACCTGACAACACACATCATAAGAACGATATTGTATTACATAGAAAACCAACTGAATATGTACAAACCAGTACAAGACTTCAGTTACAAACTAGTATTTGGATTACAAAAGCGAAAGCTATGTTTATACAACTCACGCCCATCTACCTAGCAAAAGTTGGTTACCCAGCCCTAGGGGCAACCCACACTAGCTGCACTCCTCATCTCAGTGCGGCGTGTACGGCTCCCACTCAGCCGTGGTCCCTGACGGAGGGTAGCCCTTGCCGGTGGACTCGTAACCCGAGTCCGTGGGGTAGTCATCACCTGAAAAACACTTATAGCAGCAACCGTGAGCACGATGGCTCAACAAGACTTAACCGACTCACCTAGGCATGAAACTCTACATACAGTTTACAACAAACATGGGATGGTAAATTTCAGCAAACGGACACACCTACAAGTTCATCCTCAGTTCATCTTTTAGCCACAAGTTGACAGTTCATGAATATGAAATTTAGTAAGCAATATTTGGTGGCACACATGTAGCAATACAATTATCCATATCAGCAGAATTGAATCATAACATTCCATAATTTATCTACGTCACGACGTAGTGAACAAGCGGTACTCATCACCGTGAGGGACGGCGAATCAACTCGATATACACCTGCAGGGATACCCGAAGAGCACGTCACGTACGCCCATACTCGGAGCTGCACACAGCACGCTCCACTGATGTTGTACGGGACAACCTTTCACCCAACAGCCCAAACGTCGAACCGGTCGCACCAAAACGGACAGGAGGTTCCCTACATGGAGCATCTCTCTATGACCGTTAGCAGATTTCCACCTTTCTGCCCTCAACCTACACCTATAAATCGGTGTGCTATGCCTCGACGCCCGGAGGTTTAGGTTACATCGGTTTATCGGGGCCCATATATCCGATATGCCTTCGGTATGTTCAATACTTGTTCAGCAGGGCCACACACGGATCGGTCCTCAATCGGCACGGACAGGGCTGCGCCCACAAGACTTCCTCTTGCTGCGCCCTAGCCCCTGCCTAGTCTCATTTTCTTACTAAAGTGATCTCACATCACTCGAACCAAGCCCGTGTGTCCCAACCCCTATACTCGCGAGTAGATTCCAACTACTCGACTTGTAACGAAGTTCTATGAACATTAAGCATAGCCTGGCTACTCGAGGACTTAGATACTACCCTCACTCTTGTGGGAAAATTCTGGTTATGCACTTGGGTTTCATCCATCCTACACCTAATGCACATACATACCTCATACAAAGTATACATAAAGCAAAACTTTGTAAAATTTGGTTAATGCAAATCAGGGCTTGCCTTGTTGCTGCTGGTCATTGGTTAGGGCTTCGTCTGGAAGAAGAAAGTTGAGCACTTCCGGAGCTTCCTCGCCTTCAGCGACTACACGTAAGCAATATGTTGTATGTCAATTTACATGCAATGTGTTAAATTGAATATGTAAAGACCATAACTCTAATTAACCCTTCCTTTTGGCTCTGAAATTTTTATGGTGGTTGGTAGGGTCCTAACCAGAGTCTTGACCAGGTTTCATTTGAAACAAAGTTCATTTGAGCTTTATACAAATAAAAGCCTATTTGATCATTAGTAGAGCCTCTAAGGATTTCCAGGGATTTTCATGGATCAAATCATTACTTTCTGGAAACTAGAGTTTGAGATGGTTCTAATGGAATTGGTTTCATGTCATTTGAAGCATTCTAGATGAAGTTATGCCTTACACAAGATTTGAGAAAATCTGAAAAATGTTTCTGTACATTTTTCTATTTTCTCAGGGCAGTTCATTTAATCACATCATTAGGTAGACTAAATGAACTTGGATGAATCTAAATTTTTTTCTGTGACTCAAGGATTTTCAAATGAACCTCCCAGCCAAATTTCAGAATTTTTTATAAAGTAATTCTCCAGATAAAATTCGCAACATTTTAAACTTTAGGGAATTAATTCTGTAAAACTAATAAGTTTCATGAGCTGAAATTTGTTTTGCTGGAAAGTACTAAAAATATGAATCCAACAAAATTTGGTTCTCTGAATTTTGGAGCTTCCTAGCAAAAGTTATAGCTAGTTGAAGTTTCAACCAAATTCTGAAATTCAAATAAAAGTTTAAACCGGCTGGTGGGGTCCCCGGGCTACGTGTCAGCACCACAGCTAAACCACACGGGGGTCCGCAGAGTCTCCCGCGTAGTCACACGAAATCCCGGCGCCACAATAGATCCAGCGCTGTTTAAACAGAGGCCGACACGTGGGGCCCGCGGAGCTTCGTCTACCTCACGCTCCCGCGGTTTACCGCCGCCACCTTCGCCTGAGAGCTCGCCGCCAGGCGTTCTGCTGCCCGAACTTCGATGAAACTCGCCGCCTTTGCACATTTCTGCCTGAGGAACACGTTGGTGCACTCAACGGAGCTCGGTGATGGCTGGAACAGTGCTCGCGACGGTGACAGCGGCCGGAAGCTCATCGGCGACGTCGAACTCGGTGTTCTCTACACCTTTTTCGACGTGGTTTGCTCGGAGAGCTCCACTGAAACTTGCTGATCACGGATATGAGCATTGATCCTTGTGAAAACAGCCGCAACTAAGACCTCACCGGCGAGGTGCCTTGTTTTCAGCAGTCGGGCTGAAATTCTGGCAGAACTAGGGTCCTAGTGCATGGAACTGGTTGCTACTTGGTCGAGGAGGTGCGTTAGGGGTTCTAGAGCGTGTGTGAGCTGTAGCTTAACCAGCGGTTGCCTCTGTGCAATGAATTTTTCCATCGACCGGACTCTAACCCTAACATGCTCCGAGGAAGAAAACTAGAAAATCTTGCTCTACACCGCATGAAATGGAGCACGGTTTCCTCCTACAGCTTCAGCACAAGTAAGTGCACCTTTTCTTCTCTTTTGACGGTGCGTGAAACAGCCGGGATCGGCCGGTCACCGGTGATCAGAGGAAGCAGCGACGAGTTCTTGCGCGGAAACTGGAGAACAGCTCGGAACGTGCTCGTTTTCGCTCGGGAACAGAAAGAAGGGTGGAGCAGCTCGGTGTTCTGGCCTTTGAGCCGAAATTTTTCACCGTGAGGTGGAAGTCCCGAGCGATCTGGCGGCCTCTGCGAGCTGGCGTCGGTCGCCCGCGCTACGTCGCCTGGTTTGAGTCGGTTTCACTCTGAGTCCAGTCACTGATCAGTGGGTCCCTCTCCCCTCTAATTCCTTTTCTGTTTTTTTTTTCATTTTTGTTTTCACTGAAAAGATCTCAGCTACTCACAATTGAATGAGAGACTTAGCCACCAAGTCATGGTTTGAATTTGATTTCCTCAATTTTAGATTAGTTTGGCTAAATTTGCTACCCATTTGAAATTCAAATTTAGTTTGAAATAATGCAAATTTAGCTCCCGACAAGATGAACTCCAATGAGGCTGAAAATTTGTGGACTAACTCAGAAACATGTGCTGAGTTTGAATATGAAATCAACTTTTGAATTCAAGTGATGAAAGTGGCTGCAATTTGATTTTTAATTCAAATTGGCCCCTTTTACAAATGTCTCCAAAAGTGCCTCAAAAAATATTGGATTTGCATGAAATTTGGCCTGAGCCTTCCCAAGACTATTTAAGATCTAGGGGTGAGCTCAACCTTTCATGTTTATGTGTAGGAATCCTACTTTTTGAAGTTAGAGCTTTCCCCTCTAATCACCCTTTTGATGGTGTTTACATGCTCTTTACAAGTGTTCATGAGATATCCATCACATGAGCAGTGGTGTTGTGAGGTGATGAACATTTTTTTTCAAGTCACTTTCTTGGGCTTTTACATGACCAACGCTCCTGTGTACTTCATGAACCTAATGAATCGAGTGTTCATGCAAGAGCTGGACAAGTTTGTCGTTGTCTTCATCGACGACATTCTGGTATACTCGCGGTGCGAAGTGGAGCACGCACAACACTTGCGTATTGTCCTTAACCGACTTAGAAATCATCAACCTTACACCAAGTTCAGCAAATGTGAGTTTTGGTTGCAAAGAGTCAACTTCGTGGGGCATGTTCTAACCGCAGAGGGTGTTGCAGTGGATCCGGAGAAGGTCAAAGCTGTAGCATCTTGGAAGCAACCAACACCGGTCTTTGAGATTCGTGATTTTCTAGGTTTGGCTGGCTAGTACCGGTGGTTTATTGAGGGATTCTCTAAACTAGCCCAACCAATGACAGAGTTGCTAAAGAAAGATAGGAAGTTTGTCTGGTCAGAAGCATGTGAACGAAGTTTTTGTCAGTTGAAGAAAAGACTAACCACCGCATCGGTATTAGTTCTACCAGATATTCATAAGAACATTGTTATTTACTGTGATGCTTCGAGATGGAGTTTGGGTTGTGTGCTCATACAGGAAGGGCGAGTGGTAGCCTATGCTCTCGACAGCTGAGGCCACACGAGCAAAACTACCTGACTCATGACTTAGAGTTGGCTGCGGTGGTGCATGCGCTGAAGATTTGGACGCACTACCTGATCTGCAACAAGTGTGAAATTTACAGACGACAAGAGTCTCAAGTATATCTTAAGCCAACCTGACGTTAATATAAGGCAACGGAGGTGGTTAGAACTTATCAAGGATTACGACATGGAAATCTACTATCACCCGGGTAAAGCAAATGTGGTAGCGGATGTTCTCAGCAGGAAAGGTTACTGTCATCACCTGGTAACTCAAGCACACGATTGTGTGATGAGATGATGAGGTTGAACCTAAGTGTTGTACCTCGCTCTTGCAACTACAATATTAGTGTTCAACCCGTCCTAGATGAACATATTAGCAAGGCTCAACAGGAAGATAAAAGTTGACGGAGATCAAGACAATAACCAGTGAAAACAAAGCCCTGGATTTTACGGTAGATATAGATGGAATCTTGTGGTTCAAGAAACGATTTTGTGTGCCTGCACAAGGCAACTACAAAAGAACCATCTTAGACGAATCCCATAACTCTGCATATTCTATCCTCCCCAGAGCCACTAAAATGTATGTCAATCTTAAGAAGAAGTATTGGTTGGATTGGCATGAAAGATGACATAGCCAAATTCGTTGCCTGCTATGATGTGTGTGGGAGGATCAAAGCTGAGCACCAGAAGTCGAGTGGCCTACTTCAGCCGTTACCAGCCCCCATTTGGGAATGGGATGAAGTGGGGATGGACTTCATCACGGGCTTACCAAGAACCAAGAATGGTAACGACTCCGTATGGGTAGTGGTCGACCGCCTCACGAAGGTCGCACACTTCATTCCTGTGCGCACAACCTACGGTGGAGGCAAGTTGGCTAAGTTGTTCATAGACCGCATTGTGAAGCTACATGGTGTACCCTCGAGTATAGTCTCATACCGAGATACTCAGTTTATGTCAAGGTTTTGGAAGAGTCTTCAAAAGGCACTTGTCACCAATTTGGACTTTAGTTCAGCATATCACCCTCAAACAGATGGTCAAACAGAACGAATCAACCAAATACTAGAGGACATATTGAGGGCCGGTGTTCTCGCCTATGGCAAGGATTAGGAAGACAGTTTACCATATGTTGAGGTTTCATATAACAACAGTTATCAGACCAATATCAAGATGTCACCATATGAATCCCTCTATGGAAGGAAGTGTCGAACCCCGCTCATGTGGTCGGAGGTTGGGGACCGTATTGTGGAGCAACGGGACTTCGTCATGGCAGCAGAGGATAAGGTAGCAGAGATTCGAGCAAATCTCAAGGCCGCCGAATCATGTCAGAAAAGCTACGCGAACAAGAGGAGGTGTGAACTCAGGTTCCATGTTGGGGATCATGTGCACCTTAAAGTATCTCCGATCCATGGCACGCGCAGATTTTGAGTGCGTGGAAAGTTGGCACCACAATACATCGGTCCTTTTCCAATGCCAAAAAGGATAGGAACAGTGGCATACGAGATCTAGCTACCCGAAGAGATGTCAAATATGCATAACGTCTTTCACGTGTTACAACAGAGAAAATGCTTACGAGTTCCTTAAGAATGAGTGATATTGGGTACCCTAGACATATAGGATGATCTACGCTACCAGGAAGTGCCAGTGAAGATCCTAGACACCAATACCCGAAGAACGCGGACAAACACCATCACACTTTGTCGGGTCCAGTGGAGTAGACACTGGGAGGCCGAAGCTACTTGGGAGAGAGAAGATGTGTTGCGGGCGGAGTTCCCCCAACCGAATCTCGAGGACGAGATTAATCCTAAGTGGGGTATGTTTGTAACATCCCATTTATTCTTACGAGTTAACAAAGCTTTATATCAATAGTCCAAGCATGTGTATGTAAATTTATATTCATACGCGCACAGGCTTAAGAAAAACCAAGAGCTGGAAACAAGAAAGAGAAAAAAGAAAAAAATGAGAACAACCAAATAAATCTTAATACATCGGTAAATATAATGCCCCATCTTCCTTTCTGTCCCTTGGCACCGTTGCACACGCTGTCCTACTGTCGACCTATTTTCTCACTCATACACTACCACACCTGCCTGTGTCATCTCCTTAGCTTCAAGATGGGCTGCATGATGCACATCTCTAGGGCCCTCCTCACTGTTTATGCGTTAATGATGCTCAGTGCCATTAATACCCACTTCCCGAGCCGTCGCCTCACCTCTGTGCCTCGCTGAGCCGCTGTCCATGGAGTCCAATCAACTGAGCCATACCATGTGATGGGACTCCTCAAGCGGGGTTCCCAGAGGACAGTGATGAGCAGACAACCACTGCTCGAGCCGTCGCCTCACCTTGGTGCCTCGCTGAGTCGCTGTCCATGGAGTCCAATCGACTGAGCCACACCATGTGTTGTAACTCCTCAAGCAATGTTTCCAGAGCACAGTGGTGAGTAGACATCCACTTCCTGAGCTGTCGCCTCACCTCTGTGCCTCACTGAGCCGCTGTCCATGACGTCCAATCGACTGAGCCACACCATGTGTTGGAACTCCTCAAGCAGCTTGCTCAGAGCAGATGCTCACTGCCTGAGCCGTCACCTCACCCCTGTGCTTGCTCAACCACTGCCCTATAGTCCCATCGACTGAGCCACACCAGGTGCTAGGATTCCTCTAGTAGCTTGCTCAAAGTACAATGGCGAGTAGAGTTCTGCCGCATCACCATTATCATCATCTGCAATGAAGGAAGTGCACTGTCAGGTCGTGCATTCAAGGCTTGCGCCTTCCCCAGAATCATGGCGCACGGCGCACTACACTGTCCTTCGCCAGTTCGCCATTACGGTGACAAGACAGGGCGGCGAGACGTGTCAGTGGCATAGTGCTGCCCTGCAGAGGGAGAATACACGGCGACAAGACGGCGTCTCATCATCACCTGCAGCGTGGTCAAAGGTGCTCAGCGTTCCAAGCGGCACCTTAACTCCCCCGCCAACCACTCCACCAAGGGATGTAAAAACCCTAGATCATGTATAGGGTTCAGGTAGCTTCAGGGCCACCTGCCGGGCCCCGGGCCCTATTGTAAACACCCCGGCCTTGTACTATAAAAGGATCGGGTGTCCACCCGACAAAGGGGTTCGCAACCATCCGCAACCCTGCTAACTTACACGTGCAAGCAATAAAACAACCACCACCATGGACTTAGGGCATTACGCTCCGGCAGCCCGAACCACATAAATCTCGGTAATCACTCGCTCACCAGAGTTGGATCGCCCTAGAGGTGTCAAGCCCCTCCAATCAAAGAACCTCCGCGGGCTGCTCCAGTAGCAGATCGGGGGAAGTGTTGTAGCTACACTTTGACATTTGGCATGCCAGGAAGGGGGGGGCTTTCACGCTCTGTAGGCGACCATGGTGAACATCACCTCTCTCGGCGATACATCTCGCCCTACTCGTCATCATAACCACGCTAGAGACAACGAGGCCACCTCCAGCTCCAGAGCGTGTGGGCCTGGCCGAGCCGGCGTCCAGACTGTCGGCATTCCTACGGCCCCCACAGTGCCCAGGTCTGGCCGGGCCGGTGACCAGACGGTCGACGTGCCTTCAATTCCCTCGGCGCTAGCAGACGCTACCTCACGGCGGCCCTCTACCCCGACGGTGGTGACAGTGACACCACGTCCAAGCTCAGAGGTCGTGCTAGCAAAAACATGCGCACTTCTCCACAACCCTCTGGGCGAGGGTGCCACCCCCAAGGTGGCAGAGCAATGGCAACACGACGTCGATCACCTTGTTGCCGCTGCCATGAACACGCTCGCCTGCGGAAGGCAGCGAGTCGAGCCCTCGCAGGCCCAGTCGCATAGAGCGACAATGCCATGCGGGACGGCTGCCACGCGCGCAGCGGCCACGGTCGACCTCAGGGTCAAGCTCAACTGTCGCCACACAAGAGAATATGGGCGCATCACCATCGAGCGGCGTCGACGCCACGAAGGAGGGTACGGCTCCCCGAGCGCCGTACCAGCGGGACGCTCCCCGTAGACCCCTGCCTCTCAAGGAACAGTCGGGGGCTGCATGGCGCTAGCCCCGCACCTTAGCATGGTGGTCTAGCCGCCCAAGTTCCGGACCCACTTGCTGGAGAAGTACGACGGGACAGTCAACCCCGCCGAGTTCCTGCAGATCTACTCCACCTCAATACTTGCTACAGGAGGGGATGAGGCCGTCATGGACAACTACTTCCCCGTGGCCCTGACCGACACTGCCCGGTCATGGCTCATGAACCTTCTCACAGGCTCCATATCATCCTGGGAAGAGTTGTGCTTGAGATTCACAAGCAACTTTGGGAGTTCCTAAGCGCGCCCCGGCACTGAGCTTGACCTCCATGCCGTGCATCAGCGCAATGGGGAGTCGCTACGATCCTTCATCCAGCGATTCTCCCAGGTCAAGAACACCATCCCCCGCATCTTCAACGCCTCCGTCATCGTTGCCTTCCGGCAGGACGTCCACGACAAGAAGATGCTTGATAAGTTAGCCACGCATGACGTGCAAGACGTCTCCGAGCTCTTCGGCCTGGCCGACAAGTGTGCCAGGGCGGCGGAAGGCTGAGACTGGCACTCACGACCATCCTGCATGGCGGGGAGTGTCGGAGAAGCTACTGCTCCGCGCAGCGGTAAGAAGAAGAAGACCGGAGGCAAGGACAAGCCTCTGGCCGGGGCACCCACCGTTGCCCTTGCAGCGGCCGGTGGGAGCCAAGCCCTGCGCACTGACAAGCACCCACGACCGTCGTCTGCTAGCGACGACGGTCAGTGGTGCCCATTGCACAACTCCAACCGCCACGGTGCCAGCGGCTGCCGTGAGATCAAGAAGCTTGTGGAGCACTTCCGTGAGCTGCAACAATAGCGGCAGCGCAAAGACTGCGTACCCTCCCGCCAGCGGGAGGGCAAATAAAAGGCCAAGCCTGAGGCCAGTGCTGTGCAACAGATGGAGTATCAAGACGCCGAGCGGGCATTGAAAGCCGTCTACGACCACTACGACTCTGATTCCAGCGCTAACAACGAGCGACACAAGGTGCTCCATGTCTAGCCAGACGTCCCTCCGTCGTGCAACAAGGGAAACACCCTCTTACACTGGTGTAGGGGGTCGAGGCCGCACTCCCCTCGGAAACCACCATGGGCTCATCCCGTGTCCGAGCATACGACAAATCCACGCGGGACCAGCTCTGGCATGAAGATATCGACCTTGTCGATAAGAAAACGTGGCTAACATCTGCTCGAAACGTGCGGTACCGCCAAGTGCTCCGACTCTATCGGCAGCAGTTTGTGCGGAGTACACAGCTCGAGGTGGGCGACCTGGTGTTTCGATGAATACTTTCTCGAGAAGGGGTGAACAAACTCTCCCCCAGCTGGGAGGGTCCCTTTCGAGTGACACAAGTATGCCACCCCAGGGTGCGTCCGCCTAGCCACGGAGGATGGGGTACCTCTACCCAATCCATGGAACATAGAAGACCTCCGTAAGTTCTATCCTCAGCGCAGCGGTAGGGTTCTTTTTTCTCTGTAAGGGTGTCATAGTGTCTAGGGACAGCGCTTAGAACAGCTAAACTCTGTAGGAGTCCAGCTACTCTTGCCATCTGGAGCGGGTCGCTGCCTTCTTGTACGACATGTTTCCTCCTATGAAGGAAGCCTGAAATGAGAAAAAATTGTCTTACCCTGCGTACCCTCTCTTTACAGTTTGTGCTCACTCATGCATATCAACTGTAAATGGCATGTCCGGAGCCTATCTTACATACTTGTCCTAGGTCCCGTGGTACTGGAAGGTCTCCTCGGTGAAAGGTTAATGCCCTTTCGTACCCTAAGCCTGCCACACTGCCTCCCCTGCGCTACAACCGAGTACTTGGGGGCCAGAAGGTACATGTCTATGGACAAAAAAGTAACCGGACCCTGGACATTGCCCCTTTCTTTTTCGTGCTTTCTTTCCATACTGCTCCGACCGTGTGGCTAGTCTCTTTTTCCTGTACCCATCCATAGTAGGAGTTGTGCTATCCTTCTGCAGGCGGCTCTGCTTGAGGTACCTTTGGTGGACCTGGGATCCTTTGGTTGTCTCATTGCCTGGGGGCCCTATGGTGCCGAATGGTCCCTCTCCTGAAGGGCTTACGCCAGCGCGAGGTCCAGGGTGTGTAGCCTACTAAGCATGGTTCCGTACTCTAAGCGTGCACACTTTGCCTCTCTAGCGCTACGGCTCAGTACCGGAGAGTCGGGCGGCTCATACCCCTAGGCAAGGCCTTAACCATAGCCCGGATGACCCACATCGAATTACCCAAGCCCTGTAGCTCAGCTGAGGACCGTAAGCCGCAGCAAAACTAACAACAATAAAGAGTGGCCAGAGAGCATGACTACTCCATTCCTCTGCCATGCTTGCAGGTCCAAATAGGTCCTTGGCGTCCCGGCCCTCCCAAGAGGTCCGATGCCGACGTCCTTCCTAAGCCAGTCTACTTGGTAGGCGCGTCCCAACTCAAGGGCCACACCTACCAGGGGCCATCACGGCCAACCACGCGGGCAGGACGTCGGACCGCTGCAGCAGCAAGCAGAGGACTCGGAGCTCCGGCTACGACAATCCGAAGACACTGGCCGAGGTCCCCTTGGGTCTTTGCGCTACTAACTCGGGAGGGCATGATAGCTACACTACTTGAGCACTTTGGGTCCTTACGCTGCTAAGGACCCGGAGGAACAAGCTCGAGACATCGGCAAAGTGCTATCCACCTCGGCTAAATCATTCCAGACATTTGCGCTGCCAAGGGTCTAAAGTCTACATCAACAATTCAAGACACACAATACTTGAAATAAAAAGTCTTTATTCAAGGTGGAACTACGACATACAAGAGGAGGACACAAGGTGAGCAGGAGACCTAGAAGCTACCCGCGCTGGAAGCTAGCAGCTACAAGTCGGATGACCTCCTCCACTAGACTTGGCCACCCCCGACAGTTTTGCACTGTAGCCCTGCGCCACAGGTTCCAAAGAGATGCTGGGGTCGCAACTCCGAAGACAAGAGAGCACATACTCTTCCACCTGGTGGGTCAAAGTGTAACATCCTTTTTTTACATATTAGCAAACCTAGCTTTATAAAATAATCACCAAATACACACAGGCATGCACACACATGCATATATATATACATATACACACGAAAAATCAGGAGGTGGAAACAAAAAGAATATATATAATAATATAACCTGAACTCATGTCCCTCTTTTGGGCCACCCTTTTTTTTCCTTTCAGCAGACCAGTCCACCTTACGTTGAGCCTGCCCAACGCCCCCTCCTTCTCCTTTCTTTTTATTGCACAACCCAAAAACTTATTTAAGTGCTCCTCTCCTTCTTTTGACCAGAACAGCAACATCACACGATTTCTTTCCTTAACCATAGCAGCAGCATTTCACGCAAGCATACCAGACACTACAAGACACTACAACCAAGCTCCCCTTCCCTCCTTCCTTTCTCCTTCCTCCCTCTCCTAGAAGACTCCCGAACAGCAGTACAGCTCATTCACCCTCACCTACCTGCTTCACTTGCGTCACGATGGTGAGGAACTGCTGCCTCGGCAGCCGTGCAGCCATCCGTCCTTGAGAGCAGCGAGTCGTCGCATCACGGAGCCGCGGTTGGACGGCTTGACGCATCGTGCAGGTGCTGGCCGACGACCGGTGGAGCTCGGCGTGCTCGCCACAGAAGTTCGGCGAGTTTACTCCGTTCGTGCACGAAGCTAGCCGCCTAACTTGGCCCTCCGCCTATAAATGCGACACCGCGGGCTGCGCCTCACGCCAGCCACGCCGAGCGCCGTGCAGTTGAGCTTCTCCCTCCCACTCTGTTGCTAGCATCGAGCTTTCCCTACCATGGCCGCCTTCCATCCGAATCCACCCCATTTCTCATAGGCAATGCCCAAATTGATACCTCGCCCGAGCGAGCCAGGACACCAGCGTGTGGTTTCCTCCCTCCCAGGCTGCCCTCTCCTCTGTCTCCATGCCCAGTTCGAGCTGCCAGAAGCCATTTATGGTGGCTGGAGAGAGACGGACGGAGGAAGAAGAAGCACCTCTGTTTTCCTCGATGGGCCAGTGAGAAAGGGAGCTGAAACTTAAACTCGGTCCCCACCTGCCAGTGTTTCCACTTACGCTAGGCCAGGAGCTGCTGATTATTAGCCGTAGGCCCAGCCGAAGGCCTGATCCTCACCCAGCCACTTACCTCTCGCCAAAACAAAAGCAACTAAAGGCTATTAGCCCCATTAAACAAAACTGTGGGCTCATAGTCCACAACAACCAGGTCAGCCTATAGGCTATGAGGCTCTGAACCAGACCCATGTGCCAAATCCTTTAATTAAAAATTTAATTTTCGTAATTAACCCAGCCATCCCCTTATAAAATAAATATCTCACTCACGGAACCTCTGTTTAACTCGATTTTTCTTCTAAAATTCATATAAAATCGTAATATATTTACTATAATTAAATTTATATGATATGTTGATGTATGCATGTGTTTGCTTGTGTGTGCGATGCTGTCGGAGCGAACCCCGTGTCGGAAGAGAACCCGGAGGAACCAAAAGGCAAGTTTTATCGGCCTCTTTTTGATTATATTACTCCTATGTGAGGTTCATCCATTGTGCCTAGTAGATTAGCTTTTTACATTGTTGAGCATGAGTTATTCGAGTGATAGAGTATAGACATACTATTTTCTCTTTTTCGTCATATTGATATGATGAGATTATGTATCATGATGTTGTCTTATGTATGTTGCATGGTTGGGAAGAGCATGAATTGAGACCGGGGCAGAAGGGTTAGTGTTGGTGTAAGCGCTATCCTGGTGGTAGACTTACGGCGAGTACTATCAGATGATAGGCTCGTGGTTGGAGTATGGAGGTTGCCGTGGTGAGCCTTAAGGATCGAGTTGTTTTGACATCTACTAACTTCTTTCAGTATGACCACATGACCCTGTATAGGCGGGGCTTCGCCTAACCCCGGTGGCTAGCGCGACAATCGTCCACAGTGGAGAGAGATATATATTTATGAGTGAAAAGTGAGATGATATTGAGATAAGTCATGAAACTGAGTTAGGGATGACTGGTCTAGGTGATTTTTTGATTGGGTGACGGTTATGACGGACTGTTTTTGATGGTCCCTGTGTGTGGGTACAACGTACAATCTCATCAGAGTGTAGAATCCGTTCGGACGGCCATATCCTCGACATAGGGCAGGTTATGGTGTGGTCCTAACAATTAGGAAGCCACCTGTTGCAAGAATGAGATGAGGGATGTCTCTGGATGGGTTATTTGGCTGCATTAGTTGTATTAGGTTGCATCGCTCTTTATGTTGAGCATTGCATCTATAACACCTTAAATTTTACTACCATGCATTGTATACATTTTTTATGTAAAGAAGCATTTAGAAAGAAGTAGAAATAGAGAAAGAACTATAGAAATGGAGAAAGGAACATAGAAATGAAGAGAAATGGGATAAAACCCTAGCCGTATCTTGATAAATCTTCTAGAAGAATTTTAGAGATAAAGTTTCTAAAAGAATTTTAGAGATAAATCTTCTAGAAGAATCTTGGGGATAAATCTTTTAGAAGAATCTTGGAGATAAAGCTTTTAGAAGAATAGTTGAGATAAAGCTTCTAGAATAATCTTGGAGATAAACCTTACAGATAAAGCTTCTAGAAGAATATTAGAGATAAACCTTAGAGATAAAGCTTCTAGATGAACTTTAGAGATAAAGCTTCTAGATAAGATTAAAAATAGAGCTTAGGGATAAAGTTTTGGAGATAAAACACCCTACTGGCCGCACCTCTTAGGGATAGAGTCCTTCTCCTCCCTCAAACTGAGTAGGAGATTGCATCTCTTGGAGATAGAGTCTCTCTCCTCCTCCAAACTAAGTAGGAGATTCCCCCCCTTATAAATACAACCTTCCCTGGCTGCCAACCCTGCCAAAACAAGCCTGTTGCCCCCTGCTGCCAAGCCCTGGTCGCCACCCCTTTGCTGCTGCCTTGGCCGTGGTCGAAACTCTGCCCCGCCTCACCGTCGACGGTGAAGAAGACCCCTCCTGCCAAGCCCCGGCCGCAGCCCTATTCTTCTCCAAAGAAAAACCCCAGCTGCTGCCATTGCAAGGGAAGAAGTCCAGATGCAAGGGGAGAGGAGGAAGAAGAGAGGTAGGTCCCTGTCACCCCTCTTACCACGTCGCTGCTATTGCTGCGCACCCGTTTTTCTCCACCCCATACGAACAGAAGTTTCTACGTGTGGACAGACCATGTTTTGGTCAATTTTTAAAACTGCAATTGATCTATATCTTGTGTCAAGATCATCACCACGTCCACACTTGATCCCAGCAACCTTGATCACCATAAAACCCCATGAAATCCTACTAAAACATGCACCATAAAACCTCATGAAATCTTTCTAGTCACCGACGGGTGACGAAATCAGGAACTTGTGGGTAAAGTGGTGCCACCTCTACAGAGTGTAAAACTATCATGATAGCCGTGCTTCCGGTCACAAGCACCTGGCCGACTTCCATGATTAGAGGCAAAACTTGGGTATGGTTATGGTATGGTCATTGGGATTGGTTTTGGGACTGTTTTGGGTCATGACAATGAGTTTTGTTTCAGTTATATGAATATGAGATGGTTATGAATATTTTATGAATATGAGATGAACTTGAGAAAGATAAATGGCTGGTTGAGACATGATAGATGGTGAATTATGATGAAGGAATGTTGATGATTAATTTGGTTATGATGGGATTGAACTCACCTAGAGATAGTTGTTGTTTTTACCATGTTTGTGAAATAAAATTTGCTTGCTGCAATGAGGCTTTTTGTTGCCTACTTTGTTGTAAGCTACATGTCATACTTTTTTCGCACTTGCTGAGTACGACATGTACTCACCCTTGCATTCCCACATATATATCATCTACAGGAGAAGAGTACTTCGAGAAACATGTGGAGTACTAGGCGTGCGCACTACCGTCAACATGCATGTGGAGTTGAAGTTGGAGTCTGCTGTCTTAGTCATTTTCCGCTGTCGTTTAGAGTCTTCCATTGCAAGAATAAGTTAGATATTCATGAGTGAGACAATGAGTCGATGTTATAAAGTACTTAAACATTATTTGTACGTGGTTATATTCTGAATTCAGTTTGTGGAATACACATGTATGTGTGATGAACATCCTGGGCATACATATGCATTCACTTGGTTCATTTTTCGGAACCGGAGTCACAAATTGGTACCAAAGTCACGTTGACCGTAGGACGCAAGCCTGGATAGAATGAACACTCCAAAACACATAGGAACACCCCTCTAAACTGCTATTTTTGAAAATTGCTTGGTGCTGCACTTTAATTGTTAATTCAGCCACCGCAAAGTGCTATTTTCAGCCTCTCTTTTTCTCTTCTTTGGACAACCACACCTTCTGTTTTCTTGCTTCATAGCTTCTGAAGTTTTGGAGTTATTTTCTTCTTCTCTAAAGTTTCTCATGTCTTATTTATAGATGCCAGTGATTAGGAGCACAACACGCATAAGGACTCGTCCACCACCACGTGGGAGTGCACTTAACCCCATTGAGGTGTCTGATGGACCATATTGGGAGGAGGTGAAGATGGAATCTCATGATGAAGATGAAGTCAATAGCTCTATGCATGAGGAAGAGGATCTGGAAGAGGTGGAACCAATCAAAGATGACATGGAAGATGATCCACAAGAACGGCATTGGTACGCACCTCAGAATGACTTTCATGTGAGCTTACACCTCGTGGAGCCTCATGAAGCTATGTCGGGAGGAGATGAATCTGAGGAGGAGCCACCCCTTGCTGAGGCCAATAATGAAGGTGATGAACGGGCCAACCGTTCAGTTGAAGAATTCCGGTCCAACGGAATGGAAGGAGGACACATATCCAAGGAGCTCAAAGAGTTTCTGGATTGCTGCAGTTTATACCCGGAATATTTTCTCAAGAAAGTCCCTTGTCTCGGACATGAAGAGTGGAAGGCTGAAGTAACCATCCTATCTAACGGTAGGGTTGTCACTCGACACTTCGCACCCACATGGAGAGCTACAAACGGCAGAAGCTATTGATGATGCCAATGGGATGCACTCATCGGACTGTGCTACGCCTTCCGTGAGCAGCTTGAGAACACTACTGTAACACCCCAAAACTTGTTAAGAGGGAAATTTAAAAAAATTTGGACGTATTGCATGTGGTGCAAAAATTCAAATTGGAATTCAAATTAAACTCAAAACAGAAATGAAAAAGAAAAAGAAAAAGAAAAAGAAAAAACAAACCTCCCTGGCCAGTGGGCCGAAACCCACCAGCCGGCCCACCCAACCCCCGCGCCAGCCCGCAGTCGCGCGCCCGCGCTCCCTCTCGCAGACAGGTGGGACCCACCTGTCATCCCTAACCCCCGATCGTCCGAAACCCGGACTGTTTTCCCCGCGCGCGAGCGATCCTAACCGACCGGATTTCCGCCGAATTCTAGTTCCGGAGGACTCCAACTCGATCTAAACCACCCCGTCACCCTCCCCCGTCTATAAAAACCCCGGCATTGTCCCGTTTTTCCCCATGATCCGCTGATTTTTCTCTCCGGTGAGAACCGAGCCCCTCCGGCGAATTCTGGCCGATCTATGCTCGGAAATTCCGATCTAACTCGCTGGTCTTGATCCACCGCCTCCGGGGAACCTTGCAGGTGCAGAAAACTCGGTGACTTGCGGTTCAAACACAGCGCCGATGAGCCTCGCCGTGAATTCACCTCGGACCTCGTCGTCGACCGCCTTCCAGGACCTCCGAGCTCAAGAAAACCCCCGAGGTGAGATCTCCGACCTCCCCTCTACCGATCTATGCCATAAAATCACAGTTCTAGGAAGAATTTAAGAAGATCCGAAACTCTCCGGCGAGATCGCCGCCTCCCGCCGCCGTGCGCCGCCCGCGCTCGATCAGAGCGACGTGGCCGCTTGTGCGCCGTTTATTTTAAATCGCACGGTAGAGTTTAAATCCCCGCGTACCGGTTCGACGTTATAATCTCAGCCGTCTGTTTTAAATAGGACGGTCCACGTCAGCCCCACGTTATAAAGAGTGGAATTCTTACGGGCTACCCCCTGGGGTTCTCGGGAAATAATAGCTAGCCCCGGAAACTTCTGATCTAGCCCCTGGAACTTCAGAAAATCATGTAAATTCATTTAAAAATCAGTTTTAGCCCCTGGACTTAATAAAAATTAGGAAAACCCCTCTGTTATGTGTAGCTAGACCCCTGAAAATTCTTTAAATAATATTATAGACCCTGTAGTGGGGTGAGTTTACCTTTTTAACCTTATTTGATATTAGATTTAGGAAATTGAATATGTGGTTATTATTTAAAATTTAAAAGGTGGGACAAACATATTGTCAAATTCAAATTAAAAACTTTCCCAGTACTTAGAAAACCTTGGAGTGAGATAAAAATAGATTTTTGGCTGAAATGAATCAGTTTAACTTATTATTCACATTTATTAGTTATAGGGACACATTTTTAAGTAGAGAATAATTCTGAAAATTAGAAAAATAAATGTAAAATAGTTTACATCAGAGGAAAAGATCAAAAATATATTATTAACTATTTTGGATCAGAACCTATTCTGTTTAGATGATGTGTCTTACTATTTTTATAATAAAGTACACATTTAGGCATAGGAAGTAAATTTGAAAATATAGCAAGCTAGGTATAAATAATTAGAAAATGATAAATGAAGATTCCAAAATCCAAAGAATTCAGTTTAGGGTTGGTAGAAGTTCTGAAGACACATATGGAGTAGGAAAATACCTTTCATGCATACTTGGTAGCTAAAAGGTGTAGTAATTGAATATAAGGAATTTATTTAAATTGGAAAGTCATATCTATAGTATGCAAGTATAAATGTGAATACAAAAGTAGGAATCATATACACATGATTAAAAGTGCATGTAAGCCAAAGGTCAACATACATAGAGTAAACACAACACATAGAAGTTGTGAATGGCTTTTATACATGTGAATGTGTGGTTTGTATGAAGTGGAAGTGTGAACTATGTCTTATGGATTGTTGTTTTTCTTTTGCTATGTGTGATGGTATGATGTAGAACCTGCTCCAGAGCAAGTTCTCCCTTTCCAAGATCAGTACTACCCATTCCAAGAGCAACAGGAAGGAGGCAAGTGTCCTTGACCACTTTGATCCTATGCTAGGATGTGTAGATAAAATTATTTACATTGTCAAATGAAATATGAAACCCATGCTAGGAAGTTTCCCTAGAGTTGCATTACCTTGTTTCCTTGTAGCTTGGGTTGGGATTCATTTTATCTTGTCATTTATTATTATGCATATGCTTAGCCATGCTTAGAATGGGATATTTGGGATAAGAAATCATCAGTTTATTTTACCATACTCTTGAATGAGATATTGTGAGTTATGTAGAGGTAGGGATCAAGGCAAGTTGGATGTTTTGGTTGTGTGCTGGGTGCACGAGACTCGGGTTTGTGTTTAGTACTTGCCTGGATCCTAAGGACCGGTTCATGGAGCATGTAACCTGGCTATACCGTGCCAACCACATGCTGAGATGGGGCAGCTTGGCCAATTAATTAGGTGTATCCCCGGCGTAGTATGGGTGTGTTGGATGGTGCGGGGAATAGGTGTCAGTTGGACTACCATATGAACCGCAAGGCTCAAGAGGGGGCCACTGCAGCGGGGTTGGAGCCTCTTGTATGCTGTTAGGGGTGAAACCTCAGTGGGCCCATGCTCATCGGGAATCCCTTTGTAAAGGCTTCGTAGTGATCTCCTGGCTACACACCTGGGAAGTGTGAATGTGGTTCATAGCCACTGGCATAATGGAGGTTCTTTTAGTCCACCCGGCAACGGGGGATGAAATCACTACATGTGGGTACAGTGGTGCAAACTCTGCAGAGTCAAAACTGTCATGACAGCCGTGCTCACGGTCAAGAGCGGCTTGGACTTATTCATGATTAGAGGATGATGGTTTTGGAAGTTGTGGATGTTAAGCGGGGAGCTTAACATTGGAAGTGATGTTATGGTTATTTGATTATGATGATGGGATGGGAGATTGGGATCATTTCACCTATGTAGTAATGTAGGTGCTTAATAAGCTAAGGTGATAGGTATTAATTGCGTAGTGCTTTAACCATGAGTTCAACCTCTTCTTGTTCTAGCCATGCATGACATAACTTTCCCACACTTGCTGAGTACCATCGGTACTCAACCTTGCATATTTGTTGGTTTATATTGCTGCTCAGGTCAAGATAATGAGGTGGTGTATAATGACCAAGACTTTGGACCCGAAGAAGGTTTTTAGGTTCATGGAGACCCCCGGGCAACGCCTATGACGGAGCCCACAAGAATAATATTCCGCTGCTAGTTTATTTACTTGTGATGAACTTATCATTGTCCATCGAGATATTTGCTATGTAAGACTTATTTATTCGACACCTAGCTTACAATAAATGATGCTTCACTATTTGTCATCACACGTATGAGAAAATGATCATGGCATACATGTGATATTCACCTTGGTTGTTCTTCGGGAAAACTGGGTGTGACAACTACTTTTGAACTGCACCCGTATCGAAAGAGTGGTACAAGAGAGATCATTGGACCCCATGGAGGAGCTCTTTCCATCCCACAAGCTGTTAACAAGTCTCAGATTTTGCTCGTGGAGTTAGGAAACCGCTATGCAAGCTCACAAGAAGAGATCCGTTACCTCCGCAAGAAGCTGTACTTGCTAGAAAAACAAGAGGAGACTTGTGCCAACGCGGGAACAAATGGAGCACCAACGTCATATATCCCTACATGGACTGCCGACTCCCCTTGGCGTGCGCCCATGTATAGACCACCCCGTCACACGGTGAGAACAGCACCGTTTCTCACGATTAAGTTTAGGTTTCCATTGAATAAAGCAGTAATAAGAACGCTTAGACTGCAGCAACTTGAATAAGAGTGGTGTGCTGAATTTTTATGATGATTTCTTATGTTTGCATGTTTGGGTGTGAGTTGTGGGATGCTTCGACGAATGTACACATCCACATATAGTAGAGAGATGTGAGATGTTTCGACACTTGTTCACATCCTCATATAGGCTGAAATTAATAAAGGAGTTGCACAACTCATACGCCTTCATGCATATAGTTGGGAAATCACTTCTTTCAACTCTGAATTCTATTCCGAGAGTAAGCATTAAAATAAGGGGGGTAGACTTTCTCGCCAACCTTATCGTCTTGAATTCCCAAGGGATTGACATAATACCTTGAATGGACTGGTTAAGCAAGCGCAACGGAGTGATTCAATGTGCTCAGAGGATTGTGCAGTTGATGAGTGAGCACGGTACTCGTATCGAGTTCGAGGCAGCCTAACCTGCAATTGAGAAGGCAGTGTTGAACCACATCGAAGAAGCGACATTGGAAAGCATTCCGGTGGTTCAAGAATATTCAGATATATTCCCGAAAGAACTTCCAGGTATACCACCTGACCGGGACATTGAATTTGCAATTGATTTAGTACCCGGAACTGCACTTAGAGCGGAGAGGCTGTATAGGATGTCTGCTAATGAATTAGTGGAGCTCAAGAAGCAAATTCAGGAGCAGCTAGAAAAGGGTTTTATACGCCCAAGCTCATCACCGTGGGGAGCTGTGACACCCTCATCTCTGGTGTCAACATATATTCATGTTTTATGAAGAGAAAACATTTTAAGAAAAATAGGAACAGAGAAAATTATCAAAAGGATAGCCAGTAAGAGCCGAGTCCAGTTCACATAGAGCGTCGAAGACAACTTCTGCGGCCGCTGGCCACGTGGCGTGTTCGGAGCTCATCCCTGTGAAGTGGGGAGAGGTCCGCCGCTAAAATGGCTACGTGGCAGGCTCGGGGCTCATCTCCAAAAAAAGGGGAGAGGTCCGACCCTGTGGGACACGTGTCGCCCGCGGAGCTAGCCTCTGCGGAAGAAGCAAAGGCATTTTTCGTAGGACACATGTCACCTTCGAAGCTAGTCATCATGGAAATCAGAGGACCAGTCGCACGGGGTACGTGTCGATCTCGGAGCTCACCTCCGAGAGGTCCGGTTCTATCGAATACGTGTCACCACCGGAGCTTATCTCCGGGAGGTCCGACGCTCCTGGACACGTGTCAACCTCGGAGCACGTCTCTGAGAAAAGAAGAAGGAAAGACCGGCACTAACATGTGGCGTGCGCGGAGCCACCTCCGAGTAAGAGAGGAGGCCCCGACCGCCAGGATACGTGGCGCACGCGGAGCTCGCCTCCGAAGAAGAGGGAAGTCTTGCTCGCTTGACACGCGGCACAACCGGAGCTCGTCTCTGCGGAAAAGGAGATACCAGGCCCCGGAGGACACGTGGAGCTTCCGGAGCTCATCACCGCGGAGGTAACGAGTTCTGGAGCGGTTTTTATGCGTAAGAATACCGTTACCGACCTGAATTCCACGATGTTACTAAAGATAAGACGATTAGAATCCAACAACGATCTGAATAAGACTCTTATTTGGGATACAATCAGATTAGGACTCTTCTCTTCCTGATTATAAATAGAACCCAGAACCTCTGGCCGAAACCACAAACTTCTTTTTCAACTCCTGAGCCGATGACTTACAGCCCTAGCCCTATCTCGCCGAGTAAACCATCGCCAAAACCCAGCAAGGAAGATCACCGGAGGAAAGCCAGAAGGGTCTGAGGAGGACCTCGAAACCAAGAAGAACGTGAGGTAGGACTTCTATACCACCTTACGACATCGTCGTGTTTTCTTTTGCATCTGTTCTTTGATTCCTTTCGAACAAAAGCCTTCTCGTGGACAGATCACTTGTAGATCAGGTTGATCTAAAGAAAAGATCATCACCACGTCCACCTTTGATCCGAACACCTCTACCCATGCAAGCCATGCAAGAACACGAACAAACCAATCTAATGAAAACTAATCATAAGATAGCATGCATATGCATCATCGCATCTAGTTTAAGGTTTGTGCATGATATTGCTTGTTGTGAATCTTGTATGCACGTGATCCGACCTAGCAGGACAAGCTCAGGGAGCTGTCTACGATGAGTTGCAGCAACAAGGTTTTGAGATCCAAGAACCACCGGAACCACAAGAACAAGGCAAGTGCTCCTTGACCATATTGATCCTATGTTTTGGGTGAAACTATTTTGTTTTGCGAAAAGGTGTGCGTACTGAGTCAAACATGATGGGAAACCCTTTTATAGGAGTTTACTAGCTTTGGTTAAACCTCCCTTGTCGCCAGGGAAATTTATGAATCGGGTATGGTTTTTGCTTTATGCTTCGCTGAGTCCATGGGATTGGGAAGCGAGATAGATGTGTCTAGCTAACTGCACTCGTAATGATATAAGAAACTGACGATGTTAATAAACATGGATCTGAGGGAGATCTAGGCAAGACTGGGTTTGTGAATGAGGTAGCATGAGATGGTGGTTTTACTTGCCATAGATCTAAGGACCGGTTCATGCATGCACATGCCAGGATAACAGTGCCACCACAAGGCCAAGTATGGGTGCGACTTAGCTGAGTAATTAGGTAAGTTGCTAGAGTGTTATGGACTGTGGAAGGCGCGGGGAATGGGAGTCGAGTGAGGACTGCCCTGGGAACTGCATGGCACCAGAGGGGGCCCGTGGGTGGGAGAATTGGAGATTCTAGCCTGCCGGTGAAACCTTAGTGAGTCCATACATCTAGTAGCCCCTTTGTAAAGACTATTTTGTGATCTCTTTGCCATAAACCGACAGTTGTGTACTGGTATAATGGAGGTTCTGCAGTCGCCGATGGGTACGAAATCACAAACTTGTGGGTAAAGTGGTACAAACTCTGCAGAGTCTAAAACTATCATGATAGCCGAGCTTACGGTCACGAGCGCCTGGCCAACTTCCATGATTAGATGGGATGGGATGGTATTTGGTTATGGTTTGAATATTGGTTTTGGTTATGGTTTGGTCTTTGGTTTGCTTTTAGGACTGTTGAGTCCGGGTATTGAGATTGGTTGCATGACTATTGAGTCATGGCAACGAGATTTGGTCTCGGAATGAGACGGAATTGAATATGAGATGGTAGTGGATACGAGATAGTATTCATGAGATGGTAGTGAATACAAGATGGTATTCATGAGCAAAGTTGAGAAAGATTAATGTCTTGTTGAGACATGGAAAGGGATGAATCATGATGGAGGTACGTTAATATTTAAATAATGTTGGGATTACATTCACTTAAAGCTAAGTTGCTATTTTTATCGTGTTTGTGAAATAAACTTTGCTTTCTGCAATAAGCCTTTTTGTACCTTCCTTGCTGTGAGCTACATATCATATTTTTCCCGCACTTGCTGAGTATATCATGTACTCAAACTTGCATTATTACTTCATCATCAGCAACAGGAGAGGAGTACTCTGAAGACCAAGTGGAGTATTAGGCGTGTAATCCGTCCTCAACCTTGCCTGTGGAGTAGAGATGGAGCCGTTGCTGCTGCTTAGTTGCTTCCTCAATAGTTAGAAGACTTCCGCTGCTAGAATAAAGACTTCCGCTGCTAGATTAAGATTTTCGCTGCTAGCATGAGTCCAAGACTCATGAGACATTGTAATAAACCCTGTTATTCGTGATAATATATATTCTGAATTCAGTTTGTAGATGATATGTGTATGTGTGATGAACATCCTGGACACACATACGCATCAGTTCTCGGTTCTATGTTCTACAGAAACGAGGGCGTCACAGAGATGGAGGTGATAGAACTGAGCTCAACGCCGGAACAAGAGATACGAGATGGCCAAGCAACAGATGAGGAAATCAAGGAAATCAAGGAAAGAATCCGACAAGGCGTAGAAAAGGTTTTCATGGAAAACGAGAATGGTATGCTTTGGTTAGGGAAAAGGATTTGTGTGCCTAACGTGAAGCACATCCGCGACACGATACTAAAGGAGACGCATGACTCACCTTATTCCATACATCCCGGCTGTACAAAGATGTACAAGGATATAAAATCTTGCTATTTGTGGGATGGTATGAAAAGGGATATTTCTGAATATGTTGCCCTATGCTACACGTGCCAACGAGTGAAGGCCGAACATCAAAGACTCGCTAGATTGTTGCAGCCATTAAAAGTACCCGAGTGGAAGTGGGAAGACATCAGCATGGATTTCATAGTCGGATTGTTGCGTACTCAGTCCGGCTACAACTCCATTTGAGGTATCATGGACTGATTGATGAAAACAACCCATTTCCTTCCTGTTAGAACCAAGTACACCGTCGCATAACTAGCCGAGCTGTATATGGAGCAAATCGTATGTCGCCATGGAGTTCCGAAGAGGATAGTTTCAGATCGAGGTTCTCAATTTTCCTCTAGGTTCTGGAAGAAGTTACATGAAGCCATGGGTACACGGTTTAATTTCAGCTTTGCACATCACTCGCAAACCGACTGGCAAACTGAGAGAACAAATCAGATTTTCGAAGACATGTTGAGAGCTTGCGCCTTGAAACATGGGCGTAGTTGGGATAAGAGCTTGCCATATGCTGAATTCTCGTACAACAATAGTTACCAAGCGAGCTTGAAGATGTCACCTTTCGAAGCATTGTATGGTAGACGGTGTAGAACACCGCTGTTCTGGAATGAGACCGGAGAAAGCCAAGTATTTGGATCCGAAGTGCTGCAAGACACCGAAAAGCAAGTCTAAACGATACGTGAAAACTTGAAGGCCATTCAGTCACGACAAAAGGGTTATGCGGACAATAGGCGAAGAAGATTGACCTTCGAAGTTGGAGACTTCGTGTACCTTAAGGTGTCGCCTATCCGAGGCCAACGACGGTTCAACGTCAAAGGCAAGCTAGCACCCCGCTACATCGGGCCATTAAAGATATTGGGCAAGCGAGGAGAGGTAGCCTATAAACTAGAGCTGCCAACGCACCTCTCCGATGTGCACAATGTGTTTCACGTATCTCAGGTCAAGAAATGGCTAAGAGTACCGGAAGAACAAGTACCGATGGATGAGCTCGAGCTTCAAGAGGATCTCACCTACGCTGAACACCCCATCGGAATTTTGGACGTAAAGGAAATGGTCACGAGAAACAAAGTGATCCGTTGGTGCAAGGTACAATGTAGCCATGACACGGAAGCCGAAACTACATGGGAACGTGAGGAAGATCTCAAGACGGAATTCCCCCATCCCTTCTCCACTCTTTCGAATCTCGAAAGCGAGATTCATTTTAAGGGCGGGTAGGTTTGTAACACCCTCAATTTTACTACCATGCATCACATACATTTTTCATGTAGAGAAGCATTTAAAAAGAAGTAGAAATGGAGAAAGAACCATAGAAATGGAGAAAGTAATATAGAAATGAACAGAAATGGGATAAAACCCTGACCTCATCTTAGAGATAAATCTTCTAGAAGAATTTTAGAGATAAAGCTTCTAGAAGAATTTTAGAGATAAATCTTCTAGAAGAATCTTGGGGATAAATCTTCTAGAAGAATCCTAGAGATAAAGCTTCTAGAAGAATCTTGGAGATAAACCTTAGAGATAAAACTTCTAGAAGAATATTGGAGATAAACCTTAGAGATAAAGCTTCTAGACGAAGCATAGAGATAAAGCTTCTAGATAACCTTAAAGATAGAGCTTAGAGATAAAGTTTTGGAGATAAAACACCCTGCGGGCCGCACCTCTTAGGGATAGAGTCCTTCTACTCCTCCAAACTGAGTAGGAGATTGCATCTCTTGGAGATAGAGTCCCTCTCCTCCTCCAAACTGAGTACGAGATCTCCTCCCCTTATAAATACAGCCTTCCTAGCCGCCAACCCTGCAAAAACAAGCCTGTTGCCCCCTGCTGCCAATCCCCGGTCACCACCCCTTTGCTGCTTCCTTGGCCGCCGTTGAAACTCTGCCCCGCCTCGCCGTCGACGGAGAAGAAGACCCCTCCTGCCAAGCCCTGGCCGCAGCCCCCTTCTTCTCCAAAGAAAAACCCCAGCTGCTGCCATTGCAAGGGAAGAAGTCCAGATGCAAGGAGGAGAGGAGGAAGAAGAGAGGTAGGTCCCCGTCACCCCTCTTACCACGTCACTGCTGTTGCTACGCACACGTTTTTCTCCAACCCCTGTGAACAGAAGTTTCTGCTTGTAGACAGACCATGTTTTGGTCAATTTTTGATGGTGGAATTGATCTACATCTTGTGTCAAGATCATCACCACGTCCACACTTGATCCCAGCAACCTTGATCACCATAAAACCCCATGAAATCCTACTAAAACATGCAAGAACACGTACAATCTGGTTTTATAAAACTGCACTATAGGATTTGCATTCGTCTACCCCATTGCATCTTGAGTAAAGTTTGTGCATGATGATTGATTGCTGTAAATTATGTATGTGCATGGTCGTGAGTAGAAGGACAAGCTCAAGAGGCCGTCTATGAGGAACTATAGCACCAAGACTTTGAGACGCTTGAGCAACACGAGCCATGGGAGCAAGGCAAGTGCCCCTTGACCATATTGATCCCATGTTTTGAAATTGTTTTGCTTGCAAAAAGTCGTATGCTTGAGTCAACTTGATGGGATACCCTTTATAGAAGTTTACTAGTTTTGTTAACAATCCGGTCGCCGAGAAAGTTGATGAGTCGGGTATGGTCGTTTCTCCTTTTTGCTTCGCTTAACTTACGGGATACGGGAAGCTAAAAAAAACTTGTTAGCTACTGCACTCATATGAATAATGATGATGATAACTTGATGATGTCTATGAGCATGGAATTGGGGAGATCTAGGCAAGATTGGTTCGTGGATGTTGCTGAATAAGATGGTGGTTTACTTGTCGTAGATCTAAGGACCGGTTCATACGAGCACATGCCAAGAAAACAGTGCCACCACAAGGCCAAATATGGGTGCGGCTTAGCTGACTAATTAGGTGTGTTGCTAGCTTGTTATGGACCATTGGATGGTGCGGGGAATGGGAAGCGACAGGGACTGCCCTGGGAACTGCATGGCACAAGAGGGGGCCCGTGGGTGGGAGAATGGAGATTTGAATCTGCCGGTGAAACCTCAGTGGGTCCTTACATCCTAGTAGCCCCTTTGTAAAGGCTATTTTGTGATCTCTTGGCCATACACCGACGGTTGTGTACTGGTATAATGGAGGTTCTTTATAGTCGCCGACGGGTGACGAAATCACGAACTTGTGGGTAAAGTGGTGCCACCTCTGCAGAGTGTAAAACTATCATGATAGTTGTGCTTCCGGTCACAAGCACCTGGCCAACTTCCATGATTAGAGGCAAAAGTTCGGTGTGGTTATGATATGGTCATTGGAATTGGTTTTGGGACTGTTTTGGGTCATGACAATGAGTTTTGTTTCAGTTATATGAATATGAGATAAACTTGAGAAAGATTAATAGCTGGTTGAGACATGATAGATGGTGAATTATGATGAAGGAATATTGATGATTAATTTGGTTATGATGGGATTGAACTCACCTAGAGATAGTTGTTGTTTTTACCATGTTTGTGAAATAAAATTTGCTTGCTGCAATTAGCCTTTTTATTGCCTACCTTGTTGTAAGCTACATGTCATACTTTTCCCGCACTTGCTGAGTACGACATGTACTCACCCTTGGATTCCCACATATATATCAGCTACAGGAGAAGAGTACTTCGAGGAACATGTGGAGTACTAGGCGTGCACACTACCGTCAACATGCCTGTGGAGTTGAAGTTGGAGCCTGATGTCTTAGTTATTTTCCGTTGTCGTTTAGAGTCTTCCACTGCAAGAATAAGTTAGATATTCATGAGTGAGACAATTAGTCGATATGAAAAAGTAATTAAACATTATTCGTACGTGGTTCTATTCTGAATTCAGTTTGTGGATTACATGTGTATGTGTGATGAACATACTGGGCACACATATGCATTTACTTGGTTCATTTTTCAGAACCGGGTGTCACAGCGTCTATATTTGTTTCATTCCCCTCCCGAAGGGCGAGGTGGAGCTTGCTGAGTACTTCTTGTACTCAACTGTTGTTGATATCTTCAAAGGATCCTGACTTCAACCCAGAGGACTTCGAGTAGTGTAGCATCCACACCCATGGTGTTACCGTGGAACCATGTACGAGGAGGATCTAGTCGTCCATGTGTTTATGTCGTTAGTTATCATTATGTTAGTTCTTATGATTGTTGTACTAAAATGTATGTCGTTGTAACAAAGCTCTGTATGGTTATGGTTCCACTTGTGTCGTATGTTATGTATCGAACTCTGTTTCTGGCATAATATTACATGTTCAGTTTCGATCTGATGGGTCGGGACACTTCACAGAGCCTTGCCTTTGGCCTCCAGCTGCTCCCCCACGACGTTCTCCAGCGCCAGGAGCTTGTCCCCGACTGAGTCTAGGGCAGGGAGCACTTGGCTCACCGCCTGGGCCGAACCACCGGAGCGCAACGGGCCAAAGCCGAAGGGCTCCAGTGCCGCCTCCGCACGACCAAGGAAGTCCCAGACCTTATCAGCCTCAGTGGCACGAGAAGCTCGGAGATCTTCCACCATCTTGGTGACAGAAGCCAGCTCCCCCGCCAAGCTCATGCTCGCCATCCCTTGCCCCCGAACAGCCAGCTTCTGCTAAAGAGTAGCCAGGACCTGCTCCTTGGTGGCCAGCCACGTAGTCCGCTCGTCTAGGTTAGATTCCCTGGTCGCGGCGGTGAGCTCCCAGACGTAGACGCCTTGAAGCCGCTTCTTCAGGCGCTCCCGCTCCTCCTCGTGGGTGGCCAGGCGATCGGAGAGCTCCCTGTCCTTAGCCTCCACCTCCTTCTCCCGTCGAAGGAGTCTCCTAGAGCTCTGTCAGACCTGCGAGACAAGCATCGGCGGAGGCATGGAGGTCCTTGGCCTAATCCAGGAGGCCCATTGTCTTCTTCTAGAGGTCGGCGACGACGGCCTCCTTCTCATCAAGGACCTCCTCCCACGCCTCCAGCCGCTCCTTCCACGCCTACGCCTTTGCCCTGGCGGACTGGACCCACGCCTTCAACAGGTTGTCCCAATCTCGAAGGCGCTCCTGCTCAGACCTCAGCTCGGCCCATTCCTGCTCAAGCATGTCCTGCATCTGGTCCAAGCTTGAGCGGGACGACCTTCGGCACCGCCAGGCGAGAAACTGCCTCAACCTCCTCTAGCTCTTAATCTTCCGGTGGGGATACCACCACGGCAGCCCGCGGAAGAGAAGGAGGAGGGCTGGCAACGGGCACAGCAGCAGCAGCCGCGCCGCTGCCAGAGGAGTCCACGCCCGCCGGTTGGCTGGCCACGGGGGCCCGAGTGCCGATGTCCAGAGCCGCCCCAGGCGCAGGCTCAGGCACTGCCACTGGTTTTGGAGCTTTGGTGGAGAAGGAGTTGTGGCTCCTAGACTGCTGCGGAGGAGGGGGAGGAGAAGGGGTGCTCTGCTGAGGATCCCTGTAAAAAGGAGTACCAAAAGTCAACTACACTATCCAGCGGCTCAGTACACAACCTAAATCAGAAGGTTGAGTCGTACCTGGAGGTCTGGAAGCTCCACCCCGCGCGGAGCTTCTTACGCGGAGGGCTAGAGCCACTCGCCCCTGTTGGCCTCTGGGTTGGAGGCGTGCCTGCTGTCAGCACCTCCGAAGCCGTCGCTGCTGCAGGCGGCGCAACGACAGTCTTCCCTGCCGCTGGCCTCGGCGCTGGAGACGGGCCCTGTGCTGGGACCGATGGCGCTGCAGGAGCCTTTGTCGTCGTCAACGCTGCTTCATAAGTCTTCCCCGATGATGGCTTCTGAGCCGGTGATGCGCTCAAGGACTTCTAGGCGCGTCACAGGCCCTCCTTGAAGTTTCTGCAGCGTCAGGTGTCCTCCCAACCCCCACTGGAGCTGCTCCGACACTAGCAGCTCCAGAGCTGCTACTGGCGCCAGTCGCCGAGCCTGGTGTGGGACCGTGGGAAGCCTGGGAACCCCCCTCCTGGGGGCCAGAGACGAAGCTTCCGTCATGACGGACCAACTTCCTCTTCAGCGCCCTGCTCGACTCCGGGGCGTCCTTGGGCGATGAACGAGAGCACACCGCAGGTGCATGTCTGCCGGCCGATTCCTTCCCTCTGTTTGGGAGTGAGTTCGGCGCAGGCCGCACCTGGCCACCAGCGCTGTCCGTCTCGGAGATCTCCATGCCCCACGAGGCGTCGCCAATCTGCCACACTGCAACATCAATGTCGTCCAGTATCTGCAGCTCCTTCAACGACCTCGACCGCGCCTGCAGGGTGAGGCAGACAGGATGGCAGCTCACCGGCGGGATGCTGGAGTCGTCCGTCATCGGGTTGCAGGAGAGCTTCTACAGCATCTTGCTCAGCATCTCCCGATCCGGCGACGACCTAGCTCCGCGCACCAACTGGGTCATGTCGCCCTCCCCAGTGTACTGCCAAGGGGGCCGAGCGCACTGCTAGAGAGGGGCGATCCTGCGGGATAGGAAGTCGGCCAGGACCATCATCGAGGTCAGGCCTTCCTCCGCCATGTACCAGATCCTCTCTAGCACCGGTGTGTAGGCGTCCTGCAGGTCGGGCATCTCGTCCCCGATGGCTTCCTCGATGATCAGCGGGCCACCCGGCAGCTCCAAGCGGTCATGGACGTCGGTCTGGGTGATCACTCAGTGCTCCATCCAGTGCTCCCACTTCCTAGGAGAGAAGGGTGCGATGTATGGCGCGGAGTTCCTCCCTCGGTGTTGGAAGTAGTAAGCCCCCAGGTGGCTTGTGCTTCTCCCCAAGGCCCTCAAGGAGAAAAACACCCTGAAGAGCCGCACCGAAGGCCGCACGCACACAAACATCTCGCAGAAGTGAATGAAGATGGCCACCAGTGCGAGAGCGTGCGGTGTGAGGTGCTGGAGCTCATACACCTCCAGCAGGGTGAGGAGGAAGGAGGATGTCGGGAGTGAGAACCCGGACAGCATGTACGAGGTGAAGAGAACCACCTTGCCGAGATGCATGTCGGTCAGCGGGACCCTCCTGCAACGGATCTTTCTGTCAAATGTGGCTGACTACCAGCCGAGCAGACGGCTCACAAGCCGATGTCGCCATCGGTGTGAAGCTGGGAGGAACGGAGGCCAAAAGCCATGGCAGCGAGAGAAGGTTGAGAGCACTGGGGAGCGAGGCTTCGAGCTTGAAAGAGGAAGATGAAGATCGTGGAAGACAGAAAGGAACTGCCCTTCTCCGGAATGCTTCCTTTTATACGTCCGCAATCTTTGCCAAGGCAACAGGTGCGACATCTGGGTTTCCACCGCCGCGCTGCCCCCCCAATGACGGGTGGGACCCAGGTCCACCCGTTAGACACTGGGGTCCAGGCGGGTGACTCCTCGGGAACGTCCAGTGGTTCCTGATAAAAGCGGAGCGGTGGAACTACAGCTGTCGACCTGAGGACTGCTGCAGTAAATACCCTGGGGCAACCCCTCGAGCACATCGCCATGACCCACCAGTAAAAGGAGGGCACGCGTCCAATACACCGACGATGTGCTGCCGTTTTGACTGTCGAGTACGGCCATTATGCCAGGGACGTGCAGCCTTTTCATCTCCCAAGTACAACTGCACACCCACTACACTAGAATCTTGCTGCCACTTCAGCTTCCAAAGTGCAGGTTCAAAGCTACCACGCGGGGAAGATGGAGGCCCCACCCGTGGGATTGTCTCCCCTGAGATGGGCCCAAGGGCCACTGTGGGTACCCTGCAGACCGGTTACCCCCGTGTGGAGGGTTAAAGGCAGCCTAGACCCCGCCTCTCTGCTGAGGCGGGAACTAGCGTGTCCACGTGTCCTCGACCCCGGGGTAGATCCCGGAGCTGCCATGGCGCCTAGGCTCTGGAGCCAACACGTGCCTTTGGCACCGGACCAAGCCTCCCTGCTGAAGTGAGGTCCGGAGCTGCCACGTGTATCCGGACTCCGAACCTCCTCCCTGCTGAGGAGGGCTCCGGAGCCAACACGTTCCCTTGGCCCCGGACAAGGCCTCCCCACTGCTGTGAGGTCCGGAGCTGCCACGTGTATCCGGGCTCTGAACCTCCTCCCTGCTGAGGAGGGCTCTGGAGCAGACACATGTCCTTGGCCCCGGACTAAGCCTCCCTGCTGTGGTGACCTCCGGAGCTGCCACGTGCGCCCGGGCTCCGAACCTCCTCCCTGCTGAGGAGGGCTCTGGAACCGAGACGTGCCCTTAGCCCCGCACCAAGCCTCCCCGCTGAGGTGAGGTCCGGAGCTGCCACGTTTACAAGGGCTCCAAACCTCCTCCCTGCTGAGGAGGGCTCCGGAGTTGCCACGTCTCCATGATCCGTCCTGAGTCGTGAGTTGAAGAAGTCAAGAAGGAAGTGCGTTGTCAGGCTGTGCATTCAAGGCTCGTGCTTTCCCCAGAAGCATGGCGCACGGCGCACTCCACCGTTCTCCGCCCATTCGCCATTATGGTTACAAGACAGGGCGGCGAGACATGACAACAGCATAGTGCCGCCCTGCAGAGTGAGAAGACGTGGCGACAAGACATCATCTTCATCATCACTAGCAGCGTGGTCAGAGGTTCTCAGTGTGCCAGGCGGCGCCTTAACTCTCCTGCCAACCACTCTACCCGGGGAAGTAAAAACCCTAGATCATGTATAGGGTTCAGACAGCTTCGGGGACACCTGTCGACCACCGGGACCTATTGTAACCACCCCGGTCTTGAACTATAAAAGGACCGGGGTGTCCACCCGACAAAGGGGTTCGCAACCATACGCAACCCTTCTAATTCACACGCGCAAGCAATACAACAATCACCACCATGGACGTAGGGTACTATGCTCCGGCGGCCTGAACCACGTAAATCTCGGTGTTCACCCGCTCACTCGAGTTGGATCGCCCTAGAGGCGTCACAGCCCTCCAATCAAAGAACCTTCGCGGGCTGCTCCAGTAGCAGGCTGGGGGAAGTGTCGTAGCTACACTTCAACAGTGTATAAAATAAAAAGGTGTTCTGACGGATCGGTTGATAGGTGCAAGGCACGCCTAGTTATAAAGGGATTCAAGCAAAGGTATGGCACTGAATATGAAGACACATTTAGTCCCGTTGTAAAATCAGCCACTATTAGAATTGTTCTATCTATTGCCGTTTCATTTGGATGGTCTCTATGACAATTAGATGATCAAAATGCTTTTACTCATGGAATTTAGAGAAAGAGATTTATATGAATCAACCACTACGGTAGGCAAGCAAAGATCATAAGGATTATGTGTGTAAGCTTAAAAAGGCCATCTATGGATTAAACTGTAACACCCTCAATTTCATATTCATGCATTTCATATAGAAAAACATTATAAAAGAAATAGAAATGGGAAAGAATCATAAAAATGGGAGAAGGATAGCTGAAAAGAGCCAATTTTCAATTCGCCGAGGAGCGCCGTCGACACTTCCCGCGGCGCTGCTGGCCACGTGGCGCCTTCAGAGCTCATCCCTGTGGAGGGGGTGAGGTCCGGCACTGCTGGCCACGTGGCAGGCTCGGAGCTCGCCTCAGGAGAAGGGGCAAGGTCCAATCCCACTGGACACGTGTTGCCTTCGGAGCTAGTCTCTGCCGAGAAGCGAGGCCTAGCCCACAAGACACGTGTCGACTTCAGAACTCACCCCTGCGGAAGGGATGAGGTCCGCCCCACGGGACACATGTCGCTCTCGGAGCTCGCCTTCGAGAGGTCCAACCCTGCGGGACACGTGTCACCCTCGGAGCTCACCTCCGGGAGGTCCGACACTGCTGGACACGTGTCACCCTCGGAGCTCGTCTCCGAGAGGTCCGGCCCCGATGGACACGTGTCGTCCTCGGAGCTCATCTCCGAGGAGAAGGGAGGTCCGACATTGCTGGACACGTGTCAACCTCGGAGCTCGTCTCTGAGCAGAAAGGAGGTCCGCCGCTGCTGGAATACGTGGCATTCTTGGAGCCCACCTCCGAGGAGAGGGGAGGTCCGGCACTGACACGTGACGCATGCGGAGCTCGCTTCTGTAGAAAGGGGAGGTACGACCCGCCAGACACGTAGCGCACGTGGAGCTTGCCTCTGAGGAGAGGGGAGGTCCCGCCCACCAGACACGTGGCGCACGTGGAGCTTGCCTCTGAGGAGGGGGAGGTCCCGCACGCCAGACACGCGGCGCAACCGGAGCTCGCCTCTGCGGAAAAGGGAGGCCCGGCCCCCGCTGGACACGTGGCGCCTCCGGAGCTCACCACTGCAGAAGAACGAGATCCTTAAGCAGTTTTCCTCCTGTGCGCGCGAGAATACCCGGTACTGAGGAAACCGACACGATTTCCACGTTTCTACCGCACCAAATCAATTGGAGATAAGTTGTTAAGATCGAAAACAAATTGAATAGGGTTCTTATTTGAAATCCGATTGGAGTAGGACTCTTCTTTCACCCCTTATAAATAGAACCAAAAACCCCCTGGCCACAACCACGTACCTATTTTCCACCTCCCGAGTCGACGACTTGGAGACCCTAGCTTCCAACTCGCCGAGTTACATCCCCTTCGCCGGAGTTTAGTCGCTGGTGAGAACCGCCGACGAGCCGTCACACCTCGCCGTCGCCAGAAGAGAGAGCCGACGAACTGTCCTGCTGCCATTGCTAGGAGGAAGGCCGAGGTAGGTCTTTGTTACCACCTTACGACATCATCGCGGTGTTCTTCGCATATATTTTTCTTCGAACAGAAGCTTTTGCATGGGGTTTTTCGTGTGGATAGATCATGGTGGAATTGATCTAGATCTTGAGTCAAGATCATCACCACGTCCACACTTGATCCTTACACCCTTGTTCACCATAAAATCCCATGCAAGCCCAGTAAAACATGCAAGAACACGCACAAAGTGATCTAAATAAGACAACATCATTGGATTTGTACCATTGCATCTTGAGTAGAGTTTGTGCATGATGTTTGATTGCTATAATTTTGTATGTGCGTGGTTGTGAGTAGAAGAACAAGCGCAGGAAGCTATTTACGAAGGACTACAGCACCAAGACTTCGAGACACGTGAGCAACAAAAGCCACAGGAACAAGGCAAGTGCCCCTTGACCATATTGATCCCTTGTTTTGGAAACTGTTTTGTTTGCGAAAACATGTATGCTTGAGTAAACTTGATGGGACACCCTTTTATAGGAGTTTACTAGTTTTGTTAACCATCCTTGTTGCCGGAAAAGTTAATGAGTCGGGTATGGTCGGTTTTGCTTTTTGCTTCGCTAATCTACGGGATATGGGAAGCGAGATAGAATGTGTCTAGCTACTGCACTCATATGAATAATGATAATGAGAACTTGATAATGAGCATAGAATCGGGGGAGATCTAGGCAAGCTTTGTTCGTGGATCTGGTAGAATGAGATGGTGGTTTACTTGCTGTAGATCTAAGGACCGGTTCATGCCAGCACATGCCAGGAAAATAGTGCCACCACAAGGCCAAATATGGGTGCGGCTTAGCTGACTAATTAGGTAAGTTTCTATATTGTTATGGTCCGTGGAAGGCGTGGGGAATGGGAGTCGACAGAGGACTGCCCTGGGAACTGCATGGCACAAGAGGGGGCCCGTAGGTGGGAGAATGGTGATTCGAGCCTGCTGGTGAAACCTTAGTGAGTCCATACATCTAGTAGCCCCTTTGTAAAGGCTATTTTCTGATCTCTTGGCCATACACCGACGGTTGTATACTGGTATAATGGAGGTTCTGCAGTCGCCGACGGGTGACGAAATCACAAACTTATGGGTAAAGTGGTGCCACCTCTTACGAGTGTAAAACTATCATGATAGCCGTGCTTACGGTCACAAGCGCCTGGCCAACTCAGATGATTAGAGGGAAATTTGGGATGGAAAGTTGGGATGGTTATTGGTATGGTTATGGTATGGTCTTGGGATTGGTTTCGGGACTGTTGAGTCTTGGTAACGAGATTGGTTTCGGGACTGTTGAGTCTTGATAATGAGATTGGTTTTGGGACTGATAAGACATGACAATGGGTTTTGGTCATGAGATGGATATGAATATGAGATGGTTATTATGAGCATGAGATGTTGTTGAGAAATATTAATGGCTGGATGAGACGGGATAAGTGGTAAAATATGATGGAGGTATGTTACTGTTTTAATTGATATATGTTGGGATCAAATTTACTTAAAGATAGTTGCTGTTTTTATCATGTTTGTGTGTAGGATCGAAGTACACGTGTAAAACTACAAGAGGGGGGTGAATGGTAGATAAAAACTTTTCAGCGGAAGCAACAAAACACCCCTCAGTAGAAAACCGATCTGTTAAAGAAACCATGTGTGCGACTAATATAAACATGTTAAACTGTTACAAAACTAGTATAGATTGTAAATAATCAAGTCACGAAGACGTGACAACAAGAATCATGAAAATCCGTTGAGAGAAACTCAAGTTACGATCGAAAGATCGGACAAAGGTCAATCTGTCTTACGCGAGAAAAACAGTTCTGAAATACTGTAAAGAAACTCGTGTAGATCAGAAACCACAAATTCAATGACCATGAAATTTTAACAAATCATATATAATCAAGTTGTTAAGACAACCCAAAAAGAATCACATCAATTGGATCTGTAAAACTCGAGTTATGATAAAACCACCGAAGCAAGGTAGTGCTGAACAGAAACTCGACAAGAAAAACTTGTCCAAGTCGGACGAACAAGGCACAAAAGTCCCTTTAGAATACGAATTTTATTTATCAAAACACAAGAGGAACAGCCCCAAAGTCGTACACCACGAGCTCTGGCCTCCCTTGCTTATATAACCAGCTATATGGCCAATCCAATTCAAACTAGGACTCCTACTCCTACTCCTACTTGGATTCAAACTGTAACTTTCCAATACTGCTCAAGACTCTTCTATACGCAGATAGAAGCAATCTTAAGACTTCAAAACACCTTAGAAACGTCCCAAAAATTCCTAAAACAACTCAAATTCATGACCCACACAAAATCCTATCATAACCAACTCAAAACTTTCCATATTTGAGTCAAACACGACTCAGCCGCAGCCTGAGTCCATAACCTAGTCGGTTGGACCTTTCCGACCAATTCTTTACGTGCACATCTCTTCATCACGCCTTGGAACCATGCAGTCATGTCCATGCACTCCTTGCACATGTGCAAACATCTTCCAATGACGTCCAAGATATCTTCATATGCATTGTTCTTGATTCAAACATATTGCGCAACCTCCCGATCAAACTCAACCACAATTCCTCCTGAACTTGGTTGTTGAACCTCATCTTCTCCCTAAGACTAGTTCAATGGATCCCGTCACCAGCCATGTATTGAACTCAAGCAACACCTGCACATGAATAAACAACCAATACTTCCGAGCATAAATCCTCAACTTGACTCTCGTTAGTTCCGAAACTACAACATCTTACGTGAGCACCTCACATAAGCATGTTGTAAACCATAGCAAAATGATATCAGCCATAACCACCAAAACACACCAAAAACTTAGTAAAATAATACTAAGCAAACTTGCCATAAGAGTAAAGCAAGTTCGAAACATTGCAAGTTAAAAGCAGAACCATTGCAATCAAGCTCCGAACCTTACCAAAGCTAACCGGAACTTGAACCGGAGCTTACCAAATCTAGTCGGACCCAGCGCCGGAGCTTACTAAAGCTTAGTCGGACCTAGCACGGAACTTACCAAAGCTAGTCGGACCTAGCACCGGAGCTAGGACCTATAGTGGGACCTTGTTAAAAAAGTGTTTTGGTAGTATTCAAAACTTTTATCGTCAAAGCCAATGTATTCAGCACACATAGGTCTCACAATCTCCCCCTTGATGAATGCATTGGCAACACCACTTAAAATCCGAACATTGGCTTATTCACATGAAAAGTTTTGAAAACAATTTCTCCCCCTTTGTAAATAAGAAATAAAATGAGAACAAAAACACCAAAAATTCTTCCCCTGAGAAGAATCGTGCCAAAACACTTGCGAATGTGTGCAACGTGTGATCAATTTCTCCCCCTTTGACAATGTATTCAGCAAGGTACAAAAGAGAAATTTTAATTTGTTATGAGCACATTATAACATATACATATAAAACAAAGCTCATCCAAATCATACTATCAAGTAACTTACACTATCACATGAATGAGATACATAAAGTAGTGTAAGCCATGCTAGAGATCAAGTGTAATTTTCAATTTAAACAAGTCATGATCTCACAAACTTAACTATTTCAAGACCTGAAAGTATGACACTTGTTGCTGCATTTTATTTATCATTTAAAGCACAAATTTTGATCTTATGACATTTGCAAGAGATTATATGCAGCATCAGCCTTATTCTAACCAACCAAGCCAAGCCAATGTCATTTGTCAGTCAGAAGCTTAAGGACATGATTTTAGTCATACACAACTCCTTTCAAGTTCATATCTAGTGCAATGATAAGCCATCTCAAAATAAGAAGTGCGATGCATGCATATTCTCTTGATCTTTTCTCATTTTTTATTTGAACATAAAAATTCAACATGTGAGTTGATTACTTGATTAATTCTTTATGATTAAAAGCACTTGTGAGCTTGCAACAAGTTCAAAACAGCAAGAAAGTCTGACCATGACCAGATTTAGTGTAAGTAATTATTCCAATTACTAGACATGGTAAAAACTACAAAATGTATAACACGAGTAATGTAGTAAGAACTTTCAGCATGAAAAAGGAATTACAAAGTCATATATCTATGAAATACTATGCTCATATTATTTTAATTTCAGATTCACACATAGACTTCCCATGTTTCAAAAATTCTCCCTCAATTTAAGCCATGAGGATGCATAACCCCTATTTCACTACGAATGTAACAAAAACGAGTGAAATCCAAAGGTTTTGTAAAAATGTCAGCCAATTGTTGTTCGGTATCCACATGGTGAAGCACAATGTTCCCTTTTCGACATTATCACGGAGAAAGTGATACCTAATGTCAATGTGCTTAGTTCTCGAATGTTGCACGGGGTATTTAGCAATGCAAATGGCACTAGTGTTATCACAAAACAGTGGAACACTATCTAGATCAACCCCATAGTCCTTAAGTGTTTGAACAATCTAAAGAATTTGTGAGCAAGCACTAGCAGCAGCTACATATTCAGATTTGGCTGTGGATTGTGCAACTGAACTTTGTTTTCTAGAGGACCAGGCAACAAGTGAATTACCAAGAAAATGACAAGCACCAGAAGTACTTTTCCTATCAATACTACAACCCTCAAAATCAGCATCGGAAAAAGCTTTCAAAGTAACGGTTGAGGAAGAAGGAAGAAAAATGCCAAATTCTTGAGTTCCATGTAAGTACCTGAGAATCCTTTTGACGGCTTGATGATGTGAAGCACGTGGGGAAGCTTGAAACCGTGCACAAAGACATACGATGAATTGTATGTCCGGTCTTGATGCCGTGAGATACAAAAGTGATCCAATCATGCTTCTATATTTTTTTGATCAATGGGATCACAATCTTCATCAAGTTCAAGTGTTGTTGCTGTTCCCATTGGTGTTCAAAGAGGCTTGCTTTTGTCCATGTTGAAGCGCCTTAGGAGATCTTTTGTATACTTTGTTTGATGCACAAAGGTACCCTCCTTGATTTGCAGCCCCAAAAAGTACGTGAGTTCTCCCATCGTACTCATCTCAAATTCTGAACTCATCATAGCTAAAAACTTGGATACAAGATCATGAGAAGCACAACCAAAGATAATATCATCCACATACACTTGAACGAATAATGAGTCATTGCCATGCTTAAGCACAAAAAGAGTTTTATCAACCTTTGTCACACCCGGTTTCTCCGAAGAACAACCAAGTGAATATCACATGTATGCCAGGATCATTTTCTCATACATGTGATGACAAATAGTAAAGCATCATCATATTACAAGTTAGGTGTTCGAATATAAATAAGTCTTACATAGAATACGTCTCGATGGACGATAATAAGTTCATAATATGTAAATAAAGCAGCAGCGGAACATAAATCTTGTGGGCGTCATCACAGGCGTTGCCCGGGGGACTCCGTGAACCTAGAATCCTTCTTCGGGACCAAAGTCTTGGTTATTGAACACCACATCATCCCCTTGACCTGAGCAGCAATTTAAACCAACAGAAAAGCAAGTTTGAGTACCGTTGGTACTCAACAAGTGTTGGAAAGTTATGTCATGCATGGCTAGAGCAAGGAGGGGTTGAACTCATGGTTAAAGCACTACACAAATAATACCTATCACCTTAGCTTATTAAGAACCTACATTACTACACAGGTGAAATGGTCCCAATCTCCCAACCCATCATCAAAATAAAGTAACCATATCATCATTTCCAATGTTAAGCTCCCCGCCTAACATTCTCAACTTCCAAATTCATCATCCTCTAATCATGAATAAGTCCAAGCCTCTCTTGACCGTGAGCACGGCTGTCATGATAGTTTTGACTCTGCAGAGTTTGCACCACTGTACCCACATGTAGTGATTTCATCCCCCGTTGCCGGGTGGACTAAAAGAACCTCCATTATGCCAGTGGCCGCGAATCACATTCACACTTCCTAGGTGTGTAGCCAGGAGATCACTACGAAGCCTTTACAAAGGGATTCCCGACGAGCGTGGGCCCACTGAGGTTTCACCCCTAACAGCATACAAGAGGCTCCAACCCTGCTGCAGTGGCCCCCTCTTGAGCCTTGCGATTCATATGGTAGTCCAGTCGACACCTATTCCCCGCACCATCCAAAACACCCATACTACGCCAGGGATACACCTAATTAATTGGCCAAGATGTCCCATCTCAGCATGTGGTTGGCACGGTAAAGCCAGGTTACATGCTCCATGAACTGGTCCTTAGGATCCGGGCAAGTACTAAACACAAACCCGAGTCTCGTGCACACAACACCAACCAAATCATCCAACTTGCCTCGATCCCTACCTCTAAATAACTCATAATATCTCATTCAAGAGTAAGATAAACAAGTTGATGATTTCATATCCCACTTATTCCATTCTAAGCATGGCTAAGCATAAGTAATATGAAGGAATGACATAATAAAATAAATCCCAACCCAGGCTACAAGGAAGTAAGATAATGAAAATCTAGGGAAACTTCCTAGCTTGGGTATCATATTCCAAATTGACAATGCAATTAATTAAATTCTAACTACACATCCTAGTATAGGATCAAAGTGGTCAAGGACACTTGCCTTCTTCCTGCTGCTCTGGGAATGGAAAGTATTGGTCTTGGAAGGGGAGAACTTGCTCTGGGGCAGGTTCTACTCATGCCAATACACATAGCAAAAGAAAACAACAATCCATAAGCCATAGTTCACACTTTCACTCATGCAAACCACACATACATACATATTAAAGTCATTCACATTTCTAAGTGTTGTGGTTCCCCTAGATGTGTTGATTTTTGGCTTACATGCACTTTTAAACATATATATTATTTTTTAACTTTGGTATTCAGATGTCTATTTGCACATTATATATGAATTTTCAATTTGAACAAATTCTTTATATTTAATTAATACACTTCTTAGCCACAAAGTTTGCATGAAAGGTAATTCCCTACTCCAAATAGGTTTTCAGATCTTCTACAAAATCCTAAATTGAAGTTTTTGGATTTGGAGATCTCATTTATCATTTTCTAATCATGCATACCTATTTTCCTATATTTTCAGATTTATTTTCTATGCCTAAAAGTGAACTTTACTATTAAAATAGTTAGACATATCACTTAAACAGAATAGGTTCTGATCTAAAATGTTCAATAAAATATTTTTGAACTTCCTCTCTGATGTGAAGTAATTTAAATTTATTCTACTAGTTTTTATAATTATTTCCTAGCCTAAAATGTGTCTCTAGAGATAATAAAATGAGCAACACTTAGGCAGATTTCATTTCAGCCTAAAATCTATTTTTAACTCATTCTAAAGTTTTCCAAGTGCTAGGAGAGTTTAAATTTATATTTGCACATGTGTTTGCCTCACCATTTAAATTTAAATCTTAGTCACATGTTCAAATTGCTAAATTTAATATCCTATAGGGTCTAAAAGGCAAACCCACCCTACTGCAGGGTTTAATTTACTGTTTCCTGAATTTTCAGGGGCCTAATTACACATAACAGAGGGGTTTTTCCTCATTTTTATTAAGTCCAGGGGCTAAAACTGAGTTTTAAATGAATTTACATAAATTTCTGAAGGTCCAGGGGCTAGATTAGAAGTTTCCGGGGCTAGCTCGTGTTTTCCGAGATCCCCAGGGGGTAGCACGTAAGAATCCCGGCCTTTATAATGCGGGGCTGACGTGGGCCGTTGGATTTAAAACGGACGGCTCCGATTAGATTGCCGAAGCGGTACGCGTCGATTTAATTTCTACCGTGCGATTTAAAATAGATGGCCCTCAAGGGGCCACGTCACCCTGGCCGGAGCAAGCCCGCACGCGCGGTGGCGGGGTGGCGATCTCGCCGGTGCAGCCTCGGCTTTTGCCGCTACACGCTAGAACTCGCATCTTTTTGCACGGATCGGCTGCGAAGGGTTAGGGGATGCTTACCGAGGGGTTTTCCAGCACTCGGAGGTCCTGGAAGTCGGTCGGCGGCGAGGTTCAACGGCGATGGTCTTCGGTGCACGTCGAAGTGGCAGTTGGGGCGCAAGACACGTCGTTTCCTTCACCTGCAGGGCTCCCCAGCGGTGGTGGAACGTGATCAGCACGTTAGATCAGGCAATTTGAGTGAGGATCGAAGGAAATCGGCGGTAGAAGCTTCGGTTCTCACCGGAGAGAAAAATGGCCGATCAGGGAGGAAAAAGGGGCGGATTTCGGCGTTTAAATGAACGAGGGAGGGCGGCGGTCTGTTGAGATCACGCTGGGACGTCCGGGACCGGAAATCGGGGCTGGGAGCGTGGGTTCCGGGGGTTGGTTTTGATCGGGCGAGAGAGAGAGAGAGAGTTCAGGGTTGGTTGGGCGCGCGGGGGAAGAAGATGATGGCGGGCCCCACACGTCAGAGAGAGGGAGAGAGGGGGGCACGGGTTGGGCTGGCTGGCGCGGGGTCTTGGGACGGCTGGCGGGTTTTCGGCCCACTGGCCGGTTTCAGTTTTCTTTTTCTTTTTTCCTTTTCCTTTTTCTGGTTTGGTTCAAATCTAAATTCCAGTTTGAATTTAAATTTCTGCACCACGTGCAATACGTCCAAAAAATTTTAAATTCCCCTCTTTAGCAGGTTTTGGGGTGTTACAGCTCTACCCCCTTAAACGAAATCTCATCCTCGAGATTGGTGATTCTAGGAAAACAATTCCGGAAACTGTGCCTTAAACTCGTCTTGTCACTCCCATGTGGCTTCCACTTCCGAGTGATGCTTCCACTACACCTTGCACATCCGGATTCTTTTATTTCTTGTGAGGCGTTCCATTGTCTCCAAAATCTTGACCGGTTGCTCGGCATAAAAAAGATCCTCTCATACGTCCACCTCATTCATGGGTAACATCTCTTCGGGCGTCCTTAGACATTTCTTGAGCTGTGACACATGGAATACATCGTGCACATCAGATAGGCGAGCCGGTAGTTCTAGTTGATATGCCACCTCGCCTTTCCTCTCCAGAATCTGAAAGGGTCCGATGTATCGAGGTGATAATTTCCCTTTCACCTTGAACCGACGAAGTCCTCGGATAGGGGACACCTTGAGATAGACATAGTCCCCCACGTTGTAAACGAGCTCTCTTCTCCGTACATCGGCATAACTCTTTTGTCAGGTCTGTGCTATCCTCAAATTGTTGCGGATTTCCCTCACTTTCGCCTCGGCTTCTTGTAGTACCTCGGGCCCAAAAACTTTACTTTCCCCTGTTTGGTTCCAAAATAGTGGAGTTCTGCACTTCCTCCCATACAAAGCCTCAAATAGTGACATCTTCATACTAGCCTGATAGATGTTGTTATAGGAGAACTCCGCATACGGTAAGTTCTTATCCCAACTCCTATTGTTCTTGAGCGCACACGCTCTCAGCATATCCTCAAGGATCTGATTGGTTCTTTCCGTCTGCCCGTCAGTCTGGGGGTGATAGGCAGAACTAAAATTTAGATGAGTTCCCATGGTTTCATGTAACTTCTGCCAGAACCTTGAGGTGAACTGTGTCCCTCGATCTGACACTATCTTCTTTGGCTCTCCATGGAAACATACAATCCTTGACATGTACAATTCCGCCAATTTGGATCCGCTGTAGCTTTCTTTCACGGGGATGAAATGAGCTACCTTGGTTAGCCTGTCGATGATGACCCATATCGAATCATATCCCGATTGGGTCCTGGGTAGTCCCACTATGAAGTCCATACCTATTTCTTCCCATTTCATTTAGACACCTTGAGTGGTTGCAATAGTCCCGCGGGTCATTGATGTTCTGCTTTCACCAACTGACATGTGTCACATAGGGCAACATGTTCCGCGACATCTCACTTCATGCCATACTACCAATATCTGCTCTTGAGGTCATGATACATCTTCGTACTCCCAGGATGAATGGAATAGTCGGAATCATGAGCCTCCTTCAAAATCAATTCACAGATCTCCTTCACTTCAGGCACACAGATTCTTTTCCCATGCCACACCGTACCTTGTTCATCCTCTCTGAACCCAGGGGCTTTATTTTCTTTGATGAGTTCTCTAATCTCTTGTATCTTCTCGTCATTCTTCTGACCGTTGCGTATGTCTTGCTCTAATGTGGAGTCCACTTCCATGGCGATGGCTTCACCACTATTCACCAGACATAGATTGAGTTTTGCAATCTCTTCCTTCAATTCTGTAGGCATGTTCTTTGAACTCATCATGTTGACCTGCACTTTCCGGCTTAACGCATCCGCTACGACGTTCGCTTTCCCAGGATGATAGTTGATGCCCACATCAAAGTCGTTGATTAGCTCTAACCATCTCCTTTGTCTGAGGTTGAGATCTGGCTGTGTGAAAATGTACTTTAAGCTCTTATGATCCGTATATATCTCTGTCCTTTTCCCCATCAAGTAATGCCGCCAAATCTTCAATGCGTGTACCACTGCGGCTAGCTCTAGGTCATGCGTAGGATAGTTCTTCTCGTGTTTTCCGGAGCTGCCGGGACGCATAAGCCATGACATGCCCCTCTTGCATGAGAACACATCCCAACCCGTGTCCAGAGGCATCACAGTACACCGAAAAGTTCTTCTGCATATCTGGCATAACTAGCACTGGGGCTGTTGTCAATCTTTTCTTCAGTTCTTGAAAACTCGTCTCACACTGTAGTGTCCATGTGAATGTGATCTCCTTCTCTAACAATTTGGTGAGGGGTCTCGAGATCTTGGAGAAACCCTCAATAAACCGTCGATAATTCCCAGGCAATCCTAAGAAGCTTCGAGCTTCCCCGACATTTTCAGGGGTCTTCCACTTCTGCACATCCTCGATCTTGGCGAGATCTACGGAGATTCCTCCTTCCGAGATTATGTGTCCTAAGAAGGGAACTCTCTTCAGCCAAAACTCACACTTGCTCAACTTGGCATATAGTTGGTGTTCTCTCAGCTTTTGCAGCACCAATCTTAAATGTCCCTCATGTTCTTCTTCATTTTTGGAGAAGACGAGAATGTCATCAATGAAAACCACCACAAATTTGTCCAGATATTCCATGAATACCTTGTTCATGAGATACATGAAATATGTCGGGGCATTAGTTAGCCCGAACGGCATGACGGTGTATTCATACAGCCCGTACCGAGATACGAAAGCTGTCTTTGGAATGTCGGTTTGCCTTATCTTCAGTTGATGGTATCCCGACCTGAGATCAATTTTTGAGAACACACAAGCTCCCCTCAACTGATCAAATAAGTCTTCAATGTGGGGTAATGGGTACTTGTTCTTGATGGTTACTTCGTTCAAGCACGATAGTCTACGCATAACCTTTGGGTTCCGTCCTTCTTGGGCACAAATATCACTGGAGCTCCCCATGGTGAGGAACTAGGATGAATATACCCATTCTCTGTCAATTCTCTTATATGTTCCTTGAGCTCTTCCAGCTGTTTGGAGTCCATCCGATAAGGCCTCTTCTATATCAGGGCTGTTCCAGGCACTAGTTCAATTGCGAATTCTACTTCACGATCGGGGGGCATACCTGGCAACTCCTCCGGAAAAATGTCTGGATATTCCCTGATAACCCTGATCTCTTCCACTTCCACCTCAACTTGATTGAGTTTAAGGTCCCTCCTAGGTTCTCGTACGATTATGAACTTCACTTTTGTGCCACTAGGGTGAGTTAGTTCCACCGTTCTTGTCGAACAATGGATGATTCCTTTATGTTTGGTCAACCAATCCATACCCAAAATAATATCTATCCCTTGTGAGTCTATCACTATGAGGTTTGCAGTAAATACTACTCCATTAATGTCTAGATTCACCTTGGGGCACACTTGTCTTGTCCTTATTTCTCCCCCTGGAGAGTTCATTGCTAACATATGGTTCATTTGTGTTGTTGCTAGACCATGCTTCTTAACAAACCCTTGAGCAATGAACGAGTGGGTAGCACCAGAATCGAACAATAGGGTTGCAATGTGTAAATTGGCAGGAAACTTACCAATTACCACGTCTGGTGCCTCTTGCGCTTCCTCCATGGTCACGTGGTTCACCCGTCCTCGCATCACATTCTGCTGTTGTGGCTGCATGGGCTTCTTCTTTGGGCACTTATGGGCGTAGTGCCCCACTACACCACAGTTGAAGCATTGCACCCCAACTTTGGGTGCCTGGCCTTTGTTATCTTGGGGTTGGTTCGGTGGTCCTTGTCCTGCTGGTCGAGGTTGATAAGTGGGGCAAGGCTACTGTACAAACTGACGCTGCGGCTGTGCTAGTGCTGACGGAGGCCTGAAATTCGGGTTGTATCCTCTTGATGCTGAGCAGGGTACCACAGCACGGCTCGTTTGCCCTGCAGGTTGCTGCATGAGACGTGGACGTGTGTTGCTACTTGAGGCTTGGTGTGACCATCCCGCCTTCCTCTTGTTTTCATTTTCCAAGGCCTTCAGCTTCCTCTCCATGACAAATGCTCTGTCTACCATCTTTTGGAAGCTTTCATACTCGTTGGAGGACATTGCACATTGCATTTCCATAGTAAGTCATTCCACAAAACAGTCATGTTTTTGCTCATCAGTTTCGATGTCCCGTGGTGCATAACGGGATAGTTGGGTGAACTTGGTGAGGTATTCCCTCACAGTCATGTTGCCTTGCTGCAGTCCCAAGAACTCCTTTCTCTTGTTTTTGAGTTCACCCCTTGGTATATAGTGGTTGCGGAAACTGCGCTTGAACTCTTCCCAAGTGATGTTCTCGGGGTCATGATTGGCTGCCACGTAAGCGGTCCACCAATCAGCAGCAGGTCCATGCAATTGGTGAGAGGCAAACAGCACCCTATCATACCCTTGGCATTGTATGATCCTCATCTTGCTCTCTATGATCTTTAGCCAGTCATCTGCGTCCAGAGGTTCAGCAGCACTTGCAAATTTTGGGGGTTGAGTTCCCAGAAACTCACTCAACCTTGGTTGGCGTGGTGTAGCTTGTGGGGGTGGAGCTTGGTGCAAGTTGGCCACCACTTGAGTTAGACTTTGGATGAGCTGATTCTGATTTTCAAGCATTTGGTGGATAGGATCAGCTCCTTCACGGCGACCACCCCTGTCTTGTACTCTAGAAAGATGAGGGTTGCCGGCCTCATCGTTGTTGTTGATGGGGTTGGCACCACGACCCTTTCCTCTTCCAGCTATCTATCATGATCAACCAAATGTTAACTTAAAGCATTACGTATTAACTTCCCAAATTGCTTGTTTAAACTTAAACTTTTGAGGCCTTAATATTTAAACATTTTCTGAAGATTTCACGTAGCTCTTTGGGCTTCATGTTTCACGCGAAAATAATGCACTATTTATTCATAAGGGTTCACACACCAAAGCAAAGTAACCTAAAGACGAGGTTGTGGACAAATGCCCATGGCTTCCACAACTCACGTCACACACCAAACATAAACACACAACTAAATAGGTTATTGACTTGACTACTCGATGACCTGCTGAAATAAGGGAAATGACTCTAAACAACTCGTATCACTGAGCTGGCTCATCAGGGTCTTTCTCATTATTGCGGCTGTCCTCTGATTCCGCTTTAGGTGGGGAGGCTGCTGGTGGAGAAGTGCGGCGACGCCTGCTCGCCCGGCGGTCTGGGGAGTCAGGAGTCCACGTGTCATTCACGGTGACACACAGTTCATTCCCATCTTCTTTTTCTCTCGCCCTCAAGCTGGCACGAAGCAACGCCTCAGTCTCCTTCAGGGTGTCACGAACATCCTGAAGCTCCTGCTGGCACTCCTGCAGTCGAGTGCTGAGCATGGCAGCATCCTCCAAGCACAGGTCCATGTGCTCATGGGAAGTCCCCTGCTGCACTGGCGGGTACTTGTACTCCACGGTGCCACTCTCACGCTGGAGGACATACATGTACTCAGTGCTGTCCAGGTGGCGACGGTTGATGTAACTCTGGCAGGTGATGGCCTCCCAGGTGACATCCTTCTCAGCATCGACCTGAGTCGCCCGACAAGCTGGAGAGCGGTGAATCTTGAACAGCTGATTTTCATGGATAATCCTCATCTCTGAACTCCATTCTTCCCGCTTCTCACGAATGGTCTTGGTGGAGCTGTAGTGTATGATCAGCTTGCCCACATTGCTGGCGGTGTGGAGCATACGCCGAAGACGGCGCAACAAGCCTCCTACTGCCAACCCGTAGGAGTGGTACGTCACCGGACGGTTCTCCTCTCTCAAGGCAAGTGCAACTACAGGAACTCTCCCTCCGGTGGACTTGCAGGCGGTGCGGATCATGCGAACCATCTAAAACATAAAACATTTAAAATTAAGTTAGAATAAAAATCGTATTTTGAATAAAAGTTGGGGCAAGATGAACAAATAAAGTAACCCTATTAAATAATGCTTTCAACCCACACCTTTGTAAAATAGTTTTCAAGAAAATAGGGTCCTTAAATACGTCCATTTCTACCTAGGTCCACGTTCCTACGGGCAACCTTGGCTCTGATACCACTTCTCTCACACCCGGTTTCTCTGAAGAACAACCGAGTGAATATCACATGTATGCCAGGATCATTTTCTCATACATGTGATGACAAATAGTAAAGCATCATCATATTATAAGTCTTACATAACATACGTCTCGATGGACGATAATAAGTTCATAATATGTAAATAAAGCAGCAGCGGAACATAAATCTTGTGGGCGTCGTCACAGGCGTTGCCCAGGGGACTCCATGAACCTAGAATCCTTCTTCGGGACCAAAGCCTTGGTTATTGAACACCACATCATCCCCTTGACCTGAGCAGCAATTTAAACCAACAGAAAAGCATGTTTGAGTACCGTTGGTACTCAGCAAGTGTGGGAAAGTTATGTCATGCATGGCTAGAGCAAGGAGAGGTTGAACTCATGGTTAAAGCACTACGCAAATAATACCTATCACCTTAGCTTATTAAGCACCTACATTACTACATAGGTGAAATGGTCCCAATCTCCCAACCCATCATCAAAATCAAGTAACCATATCATCATTTCCAATGTTAAGCTCCCCGCTTAACATTCTCAACTTCCAAATTCATCATCCTCTAATCATGAATAAGTCCAAGCCGCCCTTGACCGTGAGCACGGCTGTCATGACAGTTTTGACTCTGCAGAGTTTGCACCACTGTACCCACATGTAGTGATTTCATCCCCCGTTACCGGGTGGACTAAAAGAACCTCCATTATGCCAGTGGCCGCGAACCACATTCACACTTCCCAGGTGTGTAGCCAGGAGATCACTACAAAGCCTTTACAAAGGGATTCCCGACGAGCGTGGGCCCACTGAGGTTTCACCCCTAACAGCATACAAGAGGCTCCAACCCCGCTGCAGTGGCCCCCTCTTGAGCCTTGTGGTTCATATGGTAATCCAGCTGACACCTATTCCCCGCACCATCCAAAACACCCATACTACGCCGGGGATACACCTAATTAATTGGCCAAGCTGCCCCATCTCAGCATGTGGTTGGCACGGTAAAGCCAAGTTACATGCTCCATGAACCGTCCTTAGGATCCAGGCAAGTACTAAACACAACCGAGTGTCGTGCACACAGCACCAACCAAATCATCCAACTTGCCTCGATCCCTACCTCTACATAACTCATAATATCTCATTCAAGAGTAAGGTAAACAAGTTGATGATTTCATATCCCACTTATTCTATTCTAAGCATGGCTAAGCATAAGTAATATGAAGGAATGACATAATAAAATAAATCCCAACCCAGGCTACAAGGAAGTAAGATAATGAAAATCTAGGGAAACTTCCTAGCTTGGGTATCATATTCCAAATTGACAATGCAATTAATTAAATTCTAACTACACATCCTAGTATAGGATCAAAGTGGTCAAGGACACTTGTCTTCTTCCTGCTGCTCTGGGAATGGAAAGTCTTGGTCTTGGAAGGGGAGAACTTGCTCTGGGGCAGGTTCCACTCATGCCAATACACATAGCAAAAGAAAACAACAATCCATAAGCCATAGTTCACACTTTCACTCATGCAAACCACACATACATACATATTAAAGTCATTCACATTTCTAAGTGGTGTGGTTCCCCTAGATGTGTTGATTTTTGGCTTCCATGCACTCTTAAACATATATATTATTTTCTAACTTTTGTATCAGATGTCTATTTGCACATTATATATGAATTTCCAATTTGAACAAATTCTTTATATTTAATTAATACACTTCTTAGCCACAAAGTTTGCATGAAAGGTAATTCCCTACTCCAAATAGGTTTTCAGATCTTCTACAAAATCCTAAATTGATTTTTTTGGATTTGGAGACCTCATTTATCATTTTCTAATCATGCATACCTATTTTCCTATATTTTCAGATTTATTTTCTATGCCTAAAAGTGAACTTTACTATTAAAATAGTTAGACATATCACTTAAACAGAATAGGTTCTGATCTAAAATGTTCAATAAAATATTTTTGAACTTCCTCTCCGATGTGAAGTAATTTAAATTTATTCTACTAGTTTTTAGAATTATTTCCTAGCCTAAAATGTGTCTCTAGAGATAATAAAATGAGCAACATTTAGGCAGATTTCATTTCAGCCTAAAATCTATTTTTAACTTATTCTAAAGTTTTCCAAGTGCTAGGAGAGTTTAAATTTATATTTGCACATGTTTTTGCCTCACCATTTAAATTTAAATCTTAGTTACATTTTCAAATTGCTAAATTTAATATCCTATAGGGTCTAAAAGGCAAATCCACCCTACTGCAGGGTTTAATTTACTATTTTCTGAATTTTCAGGGGCCTAATTACACATAACAGAGGGGGTTTTCCTAATTTTTATTAAGTCCAAGGGCTAAAACTGAGTTTTAAATGAATTTACATAAATTTCTGAAGGTCCAGGGGCTAGATCAGAAGTTTCTGGGGCTAGCTCGTGTTTTCCGAGATGCCCAGGGGGTAGCGCGTAAGAATTCCGGCCTTTATAATGCGGGGCTGACGTGGGCCGTTGGATTTAAAACGGACGGCTCCGATTAGGTTGCCGAAGCGGTACACGTCGATTTAATTTCTACCGTGCGATTTAAAATAGACGGCCCTCAAGGGGCCACGTCGCCCTGGCCAGAGCCAGCCCGCGTGCGCGGTGGCGGGGGTGGCGATCTCGCCGGCGCAGCCTCGGCTTTTGCCGCTACACGCTAGAACTCGCATATTTTTGCACGGATCGGCTGCGGAGGGTTAAGGGATGCTAACCGAGGGGTTTTCCAGCACTCGGAGGCCCTGGAAGTCGGTCGGCTGCGAGCTTCAACGGCAATGATCTTCGATGCACGTCGAAGTGGCAATTGGGGCGCAAGACACGTCGTTTCCTTCACCTGCAGGTCTCCCCGGCGGCGGTGGAACGTGATCAGCACGTTAGATCAGGCAATTTGACCGAGGATCGAAGGAAATCGGTGGTAGAATCTTCGGTTCTCACCGGAGAGAAAAATGGCCGATCAGGGAGGAAAAAGGGGCGGATTTTGGCGTTTAAATGGACGAGGAAGGGCGGCGGTCTGTTGAGATCATGCTGGGGCGTCCGGGACCGGAAATCGGGGCTGGGAGCGTGGGTTCCGGGGGTTGGTTTTGATCGGGCGAGAGAGAGAGAGAGTTCAGGGTCGGTTGGGCGCGCGGGGGAAGAAGATGACGGTGGACCCCGCACATCAGAGAGAGGGAGAGAGGGGGGCGCGGGTTGGGATGGCTGGTGTGGGGTCTTGGGCCCGCTGGCGGGTTTTCGGCCCACTGGCCGGTTTTTGGTTTTCTTTTTCTTTTCTTTTTCTTTTTTTTTCCTTTTCCTTTTTCTGGTTTGAATCAAATCTAAATTCCAGTTTGAATTTGAATTTCTGCACCACATGCAATACGTCCAACAAATTTTAAATTCCCCTCTTTAGCAGGTTTTGGGGTGTTACAAACTTGCCCATGGTAAACCCCTTTTCAAGTAAGAATGTTTTTAACCTATCATACCATGCTCTAGGGGCTTGTTTGAGACCGTACAAGGCTTTGGACAATTTGTAAACATGATTAGGAAAATTTGGATTTTCAAAACCAGGTGTTTGTTTGACATAAACCTCCTCATCTATGTAGCCATTAAGAAAAGCACTTTTAACATCCATTTGATATAGCATAAAACCTTTAGATGCAGCAAAAGCTAACAAAATTCTTATGGCTTCTAATCTAGCAACAGGAGCAAAAGTTTCATCAAAATCTAGACCTTCAACTTGTGTGAAACCTTGAGCAACCAACCTAGCCTTATTCCTAACCACAACCCCATCCTCACTTTGTTTATTTTTAAACACTCATTTAGTTCCAATTAAAGTGTGACCTTGAGATGGAGGTACAAGTTTCCAAACATTATTTCTTTCAAAATTTTCTAACTCTTCTTGCATGGCAATAATCCAAGATTCATTAGTGAGTGCGTGTGATATATCTTTGGGTTCAAAAGAAGCAACAAAAGCAGAATGAGCATGAGAATTGGGGTCGAAAAACGTGGATCTTGTAACTCGTTCATGCAAGCTTCCAATAATTTGTTGTGAAGGATGACTTTTGAGAATCCGAAGGGGAGTGGACACTTCACAAGCTTCTTCTTCTTCATGTTCATCACAAATAGATGAGCTTTTGACGTGAGGAGGATCTGGACCAGCAATGGTGATCGTCAGTGCTGGCTGTGAATCAAGATCAGGAGCTGGAACAATGTCATTAGCTGTTGAATTTTCGGGCAGCAGCACCACTTCTTCCTCTTCTTCAACGAAAATACTCTCCCCCTGCGGATATGGATCCGGACCTGCAATATTTGAACTAGTACCTGGGCTAGCTTCATCAAAAGAAACCTCACAAGTCTCCACAATTTTGTTAGTATCAAGTAAAAGCACACAGTAGCCTCTAGTATGAGAAGGATAACCAAGAAACATGCCATCAACAGATCTAGCTTCAAATTTATCAAGATTACCATGTTTCTTAACAAAGCATTTGCAACCAAAGACCCTAAAGTGTGTGACACTAGTCCTATGTCCAAACATGAGCTCATATGGTGTTTTACCTAGCTTAGCACGCAAAAAAACACAATTTGAGACATAACAATCCATTGCCATTGCATCAGCCCGAAATTTCCTAGGAGTTTGATATTCATCAAGCATAGTCCTAGCCATCTCAACTAAGGTTCTGTTCTTTCTCTCTACAACACCTTTTTGTTGAGGTACATATGGTGAAGAAAATTGATGATCTATTGCATTTTCAGCACAAAAGTGATCAAACGATTGATTTTCCAATTCGGTTCCATTGTCACTTCTAATTGCTCTTAAAGATCCTGGGTGATCAATTGATAATCTAAGAAATAAAGTTCTAAAGTGACTAAAAGCTTCATTCTTAGATGCCATAAAGTAAACCTAAGAGTATCTAGAATAGTCATCAACAATCACAAGAACATACCATTTACCTCCGAAGGATTGAACACGTGAAGGTTCTACGGTGTCAAGGTGTAAAAGTTGACCCGGTTCAGTTGTCATGGTCATTGTGAGAGGAGCATGTGAACCTGCAACCATCTTAGCATGTCTACAAGAAGAGCACACAATTTCTTTGTCCCCTTTAAGCTTAGGCAGCCCACGTATGCGATCAAGAGCACTAACACGCGTGAGATGATCAAAGCCTACGTGACCAAGTCTACGATGCCAAAAATATAAATCTTTGGAATCATTTGCAACTAGACATCTATGCTTAGAGGAAGACATATCAAAATCAGCTTTAAAAACTCTTCCAAACCGAGACATATTAAAAATAAGCTCACTATTTGAACCTACAACTTTGCAGCAGTTTTTATTGAAAATAATTTCCAGATTTTCATCTAGCAATTGTGAAACAGAAAGCAAGTTGTATTTCAAATTTTTGACAAGTGCCACATCCTTCAAAGTGTAGTGATCATTTACTCTAACCGAACCCTTAGCAATTATAGGAGTTGAAGAATTATCGGCAAAAGTAACATTCTCTACACATGACACAAAAGAGAGAGAGGAGAACCATTCTTTGTTACCGGTCATGTGGCGTGAGCAACCTGAATCCACAATCCAAATGTTCTCCTTTCTCAAGCGTGTAACCTACATAGAAGCACAATACATCGATGACTCAATACTGGGGTTAGTTAAAAGGCATTTAGGAATCCAGTACTGAGTCACACGATGTACAGCAGGAATAACATGCGAAAGCTGAGATAAAACGGCAGGTTTATGAGTCAAAGATTGAGATTTTTTGTTCTTAACTACTGACCTATGAGGTGTTACTTGTGTAGCACGAAAATCAGTAGCTCCGGAGGCAAAAACAGAAGGTCCGGAGGCAAAAACTGAAGCTCCGGAGGAAAAAACTGAAGCTCCGGAGGTAAACTTTGAATATTTCTGACTCATAACAGCAGGTTGCATGTTCCTGACATTCGGTTTAGTATGTGCAGCAAATTTTGCATGAGAGTTATAAGATCTAGCTTGCATTCTTTCCTTTTTATGTTGTTTAGCTAGTCTATAACAAAAATCTATGACATGACCATCTCTACCACAATAGGTACAATGAAATTTAACTTTGTGTTCATGTCTAGATGAGCATGCAGTATGCTTATTTGAACCCGAATGTGACAACACTCCTGCAGATTTAAAAAACCACTTCTTTTTGTTTAGGATCTGTTCGAATCAAACCACTTCCTAATGATTTTACAATTTTAGGTGAATGTTCCTTAGCATGAGCATGTGAATCAAAACCTAAACCAGTTTTATCATTGCAAAACTCGGAAGAATTCAGCAGCAAGTTTAGCTTCTTATTCCCATTACAAAACCGATCTAATGTCCTATGCATGTTATCAAGTTTATTTGATAGATCAAGGCAATTTTCACATGAAGTTTTTCCTTTTAATTTGCAATTAGAACAATATTTAACTTCATGAGAACGTAAAGCATTGTTCAATATAGAAATTTCTTTCATAGCATCTTGTAGTTTCTTATCAAGATCATCGCAAGTAGAACAATGCAAATCAATTGTAGAACAACAAGCATCTTTCAAGTTTTTATCATTAAGTGCCGCAAGCTTTTTGTTCTTTTCGATTCCAAGTTCAAGTTTATCAAGTGTGGAGGTGTGTGCACTTCTTAGAGAGGACAATTGTTCATATATTAAATCACATGAGGAACAAGAATCATCACTAGGAATCAAGGATTTTAAACGATTAATTTCAGATTCTAGTGACTTAATTTTAACAGCATTGTCCCTAAGCTTTTTGTCCTTTTTCTTAACAATAATAGTGGCACGAGAAATAGCATCATACATTTCTTCGCAAGTAGGACATACCTCTTCATTGTCACTGTTGTGTTCTGCATCCTCTATACTTGATTTTTATTTGCCCGCCATGAAGCACAAGTTTGCCAGATCATCTTCATCTTCATCATTTCCAATGTCTACATCACTCGAGCCAAGTTCTTGAAGTGTGGTGATGAAACTGTTTATCAGTTTGCGTCCTGTAAACCCTTCTTTTTCTTGTTGGTGTTGCCAAAAGAGGACTTGACTTTATTCTGCTTTTCATCACGGTTAGAAGGAACTGAAAGGTTAGGGCAATCTGTACGAAAGTGTCCTGTCTTACCACATTCAAAGCATCGTTGAGGTCCGGAGCTTCCTCTCCTTCTAGTTCTCACATTTTGCAATGCTTTTGAGAACCTAGTAGAAAGAAGTACTAGCTCCTCCTCTAGAAACTCCCCAATCTGTTCCAGGGTTAGTGAAGACCGCAAAGCAAGTGTATTGCTAGATGATTGGCCGGAGCTAGGCATATCACGTTGTGAGACAAATGCAATAGTCTTATTTGGGTTCTTACGCGATATAATGTCAATTTCATGAGTTTTTAGCTTAGAATAAAGCACATCTAATGTAAGAGTACTCATGACAGTTGATTCACGTATGGATGTTACTTTCATCTCCCAAATTGACATGTCTAATGCACTTAGTAATTGACTAGCATTTTCAGCATCTGAAAAATTAACGTTGACGCTACGCAAGTTGCTGAGAATTTTATTAAAGCGAGCAAAGAGGTCATCAATGGACTCACCGGGTTGCATCTCAAAGAGAATGTATTCTTTCTTGAACATATTTTGTCTTACCTCCTTGATCGTGTTGGATCCTTCGTGGTAGTCACAAAGTGCTCTCCACACATCGTACGCCGATCGGAGGTGTGCAACACGGTCAAAGTCGCTCTGAGTTAGTCCTATGATCAAGTTCTGAGCCTTGTTGTTGTTGTCAACATCTCTCATGTTTGTAGCCATGACTTGATCGTTTGAAGGCACATCGTAAGGCTTGTACACCTTTTCCCATATTGCAAAGCCTTGCGTCTGGATGAAAGCTTCCATGCGTGCCTTCCAAACCTGAAAATCAATACCACTAAACACACAAGGTTTGGCGGAGTATTTCTCCATGATGATTAGTCAAAACACGTGCAAATCACAAAGATTAGAGCAACCTGGCTCTGATACCAATTGTAGGATCGAAGTACACGTGTAAAACTACCAGAGGGGGGTGAATGGTAGATAAAAACTTTTCAGCAGAAGCAACAAAACACCCCTCAGCAGAAAACTGATCTGTTAAAGAAACCGTGTGTGCGACTAATCTAAATGTGTTAAACTGTGACAAAACTAGTATAGATTTTAGATAATCAAGTCACAAAGACTCAAAACAAGAATCATGAAAATCCGTTGAGAGAAACTCAAGTTACGATCGAAAGATCGAACAAAGGTCAATCTGTCCTACGCGAGAAAAACAGTTCTGAAATACTGCAAAGAAACTCGTGTAGATCAGAAACCACAAATTCAATGACCGTGAAATTTTCACAGATGATATATAATCAAGTTGTGAAGACAACCCAAAAAGAATCACATCAATTGGATCTGTAAAACTCGAGTTATGATAAAACCACTGAAGCAAGGTAGTGCTGAACAGAAATTCGACGAGAAAAACTTGTCTGAAACAAGTCGGACGAACAAGGCACAAAAGTTCCTTTAAAATACGAATTTTATTTATCAAACACAAGAGGAACAGCCTCAAAGTCGTACACCACGAGCTCTGGCCTCCCTTGCTTATATAACCAGCTCTATGGCCAATCCAATTCAAACTAGGACTCCTACTCCTACTTGGATTCAAACTATAACTTTCCAATACTGCTCAAGACTCTTCTATACGCAGATAGAAGCAATCTTAAGACTTCCAAACACCTTAGGAACGTCCCAAACATTCCTAAAACAACTCAAATTCGTGACCCACACGAAATCCTATCATAACCAACTCAAAACTTTCCATATTTGAGTCAAACACGACTCAGCCGCAGCCTGAGTCCATAACCTAGTCGGTTGGACCTTTCCGACCAATTCTTTATGTCCACATCTCTTCATAATGCCTTGGAACCATGCATCTAAGTCCATGCACTCCTTGCACACGTGCAAACATCTTTTAACAACGTCCAAGATACCTTCATATGCATTGTTCTTGATTCAAACATACTACACAACCTCCCGATCAACTCAACCACAATTCCTCCCGAACTTGGTTGTTGAACCTCATTTTCTCCCTAAGACTAGTTCAATGGATCCCGTCACCAGCCATGTCTTGAACTCAAGCAACACCTGCACATGAATAAACAACCAATACTTCCGAGCACAAGTCCTCGACTTGACTCTCGTTAATTCCGAAACTACAACATCTTACGTGAGCACCTCACATAAGCATGTTGTAAACCATAGCAAAATGATATCAGCCATAACCACCAAAACACACCAAAAACTTAGTAAAATAATACTAAGCAAACTTGCCATAAGAGTAAAGCAAGTTCGAAACATTGCAAGTTAAAAGCAGAACCATTGCAATCAAGCTCCGAACCTTACCAAAGCTAACCGGAACTTGAACCGGAGCTTACCAAATCTAGTCGGACCCAGCGCCGGAGCTTACTAAAGCTTAGTCGGACCTAGCACGGAACTTACCAAAGCTAGTCGGACCTAGCACCGGAGCTAGGACCTATAGTGGGACCTTGTTAAAAAAGTGTTTTGGTAGTATTCAAAACTTTTATCGTCAAAGCCAATGTATTCAGCACACATAGGTCTCACATTGTGAAATAAACTTTGCTTTCTGCAATGAGCCTTTTTATTCCTACCTTGCTGTAAACTACATGTCATACTTTTCCCGCACTTGCTGAGTACGACATGTACTCACCCTTGCATTATCATACAAACATCAGCAACGGGAGAGGAGTACTTCGAAGATCATATGGAGTATTAGGCGTGTGAACTACCGTCAACTTGCCTGTGGAGTTGGAGATGGAGCCGCTGCTGTTTAGATGCTTCCGCTATTGTTTAGAGACTTCCGCTGCTAGAATAAGTTAGAGACTTCCGCTGCTAGAATAAAGTTAGAGATTCATGTAATAAAGTACTTAAACCTATTATTCGTGGTTATATTCTGAATTCAGTTTATGGATTACATGTGTATGTGTGATGAACATCCTAGGCACACATATGCATTAGATGGGTTCCGTGTTCTACGGGACTGGGCGTCACAGATTGGTATCAGAGCCACGTTGACTGTAGGACGCAAGCCTAGGTAGAAGTCATAGATTTGCATCAGAGCCACATTGACCGTAGGACGCAAGCCTAGGTAGAATGCACAGATTGGCATCAGAACCACATTGACCGTAGGACGCAAGCTTAGGTAGAGTGGACACCCTCAAACACATAGGAACACCCCTCTAAACTGCTATTTTTGAAAATTGCTTGCTGCTACACTTCCTTGTCAATTCAGCCACCGCAAAATGCTATTTTCAAGCCTCTCCTTGTCTCTTCTTTCGGACAACAACACCTTTGCTATCTTGCTCCATAACTTCTGAAGTTTTGGAGTTATTTCTTCCTTCCCAAAGTTTTCTTATGTCCCATTTATAAATAGCGTCGGTGTTCCCGATCAACGCCATCTAACCATACATGGACTGCCAACTCACCGTGGCGTGCGCCCATGCATGGACCACCCCCCGTCACATGGGGAACAGCACCAGTTCACATGATTAAGTTTAGGACTCCCATTGAATAATCTTGAATAGGAGTGGTGTGAACTTTTGTGATGATTGCTTGTGTTTGAGTGCTTAGTGTGAGTTGTGGGACGCTTCAGCGTTGTCCATATACACACATAGTAGAGAGATGTGAGATGCTTCGGGAACTTGTTCACATCCTCATATAGGCTGAAATTAATTAGTTCATCCACCTTGATGCATATAGTTGAGGAGATCAATCTAAACTTCTAACTTCTACTCTACTCAACTCTCTCTCACAGATGGTGAGGGAAAACGCCAGCCGTCAAAGGAGGAACGTTCGTGGCAACCATGAACCACAAGAGGATGGCCACGATGAAATTCCTGAGAATGTTAACCCCGGGGCTGGTGAAAACAACCTTGACTGGTTGATGGCTATGCAGAACTAGCTCATGCAAACTATGATCCAAACATTGGGTCAGCTGCAAGCCAACAACAACCACAATCCTAACCCTATTCCTGCACCCCCACCACCCCCACCACCACCACCGCCGGCTCACAACCGACTGGGAGAGTTCATGAGGACTCGACCGCCTACTTTTGCACAAGCTAATGATCCCATGGAGGCCGACGATTGGTTGAAGTCCATGGAGAAGAAGCTTGCTATAGTTCAGTGCAATGATAGGGAGAAAGTTCTCTTCGCATCGCACCAACTTATGGGAGCAACCGCTGACTGGTGGGACGCTCTTTGCAACGCTCATGTCGACTAGGAGACTATCACTTGGGCAGAATTCAAAGAGAGTTTCCGCTCTCATTACGTCCCTTCTGGAGTCATGATGCTCAAAAGGCAAGAATTCGAAGGTCTCCGCCAAGGAAAGAAGAGCGTGAATGAGTACCTCAACAAGTTCACGCAGCTGTCAAGGTATGCCCCCGAGGATGTCAACTCGGATCAAAGGAAGCAATACTTGTTCATGAGAGGGTTGAACAATGAGATCCAAGTTCAACTGCTCAACAATGACTATGCAAACTTCCAGAAGCTAGTTGACAAAGCTATAGTGGTTGAGAGCAAGATCCATGAGATTGAGCAAGAGGGCAAAATAAAGATTCCATACCAGCCACAAGGTAGCAATGTACGTCCCCGTTTCATGCCCTCAGCTGCATCGCAGTATGGCTCGTCCGCTTCTACTTTTCGCCCTAATCCATCACCGCAGCAACGTCCTCTTATGCAAACATCCCGTATGCCTTTCCCTCCTGCGCCCCGCCCCAACATGGGTGCTTATGCTCAAAACCACCCCCGCCCTAACGTTCCTACTGTCTTGGGCAACAAGTCATGTTTTTCATGCGGAGAGACGGGACACTTTGCAAGTCAGTGCCCGAGGAAAGGCCTTGGACAGCCGACCAACGCGCCCAAGCAGAACCCACGGCCGAACAGAGGAGCTAATCAAGGCAATCGTGGGCAGCAGAACTTCGCTCGTGGCAACGTGAATCATGCCTCTGCTGAGGAAGCGCAACAGACTGAGGACGTCGTGATTGGTATGTTCCTTGCCAACTCCAACCCAGCTACTTTTTTATTTGATTCCGGAGCATCGCACTCGTTCATATCATCCAAGTATGTTGCCAAGTATAATCTGCCCATATCACACATGAAATATACTATGTTGGTTAATTCTCCCAGTGGGGAGATGAGGACTAATATAGTATGTCCAAAAGTAAACCCTAAAATAAGGGGGTAGACTTCCTTGCCAACCTTATTGTCTTGGATTCTCAAGGGCTTGATATAATAGTTGGAATGGATTGGTTAAGCAAGCACGACGGAGTGATCCAATGTGCTGAGAGGTAGCTTATCAACTAGAGCTCCCAACGCACCTCTCTGAAGTACATGAAGTGTTTCACATATCCTAACTCAAGAAGTGCTTGAGAGTACTAGAAGAACAAGTACCAATGGATGAGCTCGAGCTTCAAGAGGATCTGACCTATGTAGAGCACTCTGTCCAAATTTTGGATGTAAAGGAAAGGGTCACGAGGAACAAAGTGATCCATTGGTGCAAGGTACAATAGAGCCATCACACGGAAGCCGAGGCTACATGGGAGCGTGCGGAAGACCTCAAGGCAGAATTTCCTCATCTATTCTCTACTCTGACGAATCTTGAGGGCGAGATTCAGTTTAAGGGGGCTAGGTTTGTAACACCCTCAATTTCATATTCATGCATTGCATATAGAAAAACATTATAAAAGAAATAGAAATGGGAAAAATCATAAAAATGGGAGAAAGATAGTTGAAAAGAGCCAATTTTAATTCGCCGAGGAGCGCTGTCGACACTTCCCGCGGCGCTGCTGGCCACGTGGCGCCTTGGGAGCTCATCCCTGCGGAGGGGGTGAGGTCCGGCACTGCTGGCCACGTGGCAGGCTCGGAGCTCGCCTCAGGAGAAGGGATGAGGTCTGATCCCGCTGGACACGTGTTGCCTTCGGAGCTAGTCTCCGCCGAGAAGTGAGGCCTAGCCTGCCAGACACGTGTCAACTTCGGAACTCACCCCTGCGGAAGCGCTCGGAACTCGCCTCCAAGAGGTCCGACTCCGCGCGACACATGTCACCTTTGGAGCTCGCCTTCGGGAGGTCCGACACTGTTGGACACGTGTCGCCCTTGGAGCTCGTCTCCGAGAGGTCCGGCCCCGATGGACACGTGTCGTCCTCGGAGCTCACCTCCGAGGAGAAGGGAGGTCTGACATTGCTGGACATGAGTCGACCTCAGAGCTCGTCTCTGAGGAGAAAGGAGGTCCGGTGCTGCTGGACACGTGGCATTCTCGGAGCCCACCTCCGAGGAGAGGGGAGGTCGGCACTGACACGTGGCGCACGCGGAACTCGCCTCTGTAGAAAGGGGAGGTCCGACCCGCCGGACACGTGGCGCGCGCGGAGCTCACCTCTGAGGAGAGGGGAGGTCCCGCCCGCCAGACACATGGCGCACGCGGAGCTTGCCTCTGAGGAGAGGGAGGTCCCGCCCGCCAGACACGCGGCGCAACCGGAGCTCGCCTCTGCGGAAAAGGGAAGCCCGGCCCCCGCTGGACACGTGGCGCCTCCGGAGATCACCACTGCGGAAGGATGAGATCCTTAAGCGGTTTTTCTCCTGTGCGCGCGAGAATACCCGGTACTGAGGAAACCGACACGATTTCTATGTTGCTACCGCACCAAATCAATTGGAGATATGTTTTTAAGATCCAAAACAAATTGAATAGGGCTCCTATTTGAAATCCGATCGGAGTAGGACTCTTCTTTCACCCCTTATAAATAGAACCCAAAACCCCCTGGCCGCAACCACGTACCTATTTTCCACCTCCCAAGTCGACGACTTGGAGACCCTAGCTTCCAACTCGCCGAGTTACACCCCCTTTGCCGGAGTTCAGTCGCCGGTGAGCACCGCCGACGAGCCGTCACACCTCGCCGTCGCTGGAAGAGAGCCGACAAATTGTCCTGCTGCCATTGCTAGGAGGAAGGCCAAGGTAGGTCTTCGTTACCACCTTACGACATCATCGCGGTTTTCTTCGCATCTGTTTTTCTTCGAACATAAGCTTTTTCGTGTGGACAGATCACGTGTTGATCGGTTTTTGACGGTGGAATTGATCTAGATCTTGAGTCAAGATCATCACAACGTCCACACTTGATCCTTATGTAGCAGCTCTGATGCTACGCTGAGACGGCCCCACGGGACCTCGTCGGGTGGTGCCGTGTTATGCGGCACCCAACAGCACACGGGTCGATGAACATACATCATATTACATAAATAGTTTGCGGAAGCGTACACAAATGTTTTACAAATAGTTATATCAGAGCAAACTACAGCGGAAGACTATCACTCTCACGATTCATATCTAAACTAGCAACAAAGAAACAGTCCAGCCCGCGGACGTTTCTTACTAGCAACACGAAGATCAATCTGCAGCGGCGAGGATGCTCTTTGAGTAAGCACTCGGAGGTTCCCGAGTCTCATCGGCACCCCTTCTCATAATCAGCGAGTCAATTACCTGCAAAACAACTCGGATAGCATCCGTGAGCATAACGCTCAGCAAGACTTAACCGTCACCCTAAACATGAAACTCTAAGTGAGGTTATGAACCTAACATAGGATGGCATAAGCATAATTAACTCGCCTAAAAGTGAATCCTTACTTTCAGGTATTAATTGCAGCATTTTAAGTAACCCTGGGCACGCTACATCGGGAGTCCACAATCAAACAAGAAACGCTTTCCCCCGATGTAAATTGCTCATGGCATAAAAGAATCGAGTTTGCACTAGCCTATTCATCGAGATTCAATACAACACTAGTCTAATACTTCACATCAATATGATTAGTTCCTTTCTCATGCAAGTTCTTACTACGTCACGACTGTGAGAACAAGTATGCTCGGTCCATTCCGCGAGCGACGGTGATTCGAATCAATAACACCCGGACTACACGACACGTACGCCCGTACTCGATGTTGCCTACAACAACCGTCACTGACGTCGTACGTGGCAGCCTTTCCCCCGTTTCACCCCCGCTGAATCGATCAAGTCGCCCCGTACAGTAGCTACTCTCATGGTGCACCTTCCGACGTGAGATGTCATGAGAATATTCCCCACATACTGCACACCGGCCGTCCGCCTAAGGCGACCCGAAAAGTCCCAACGACAGCTTCCCGAGGTACATCGGTTTACTGGGTCCCATATAGCCAGCATGAGTCCGGTACACAACTCAAACTTGTTCAACAGGGCCGCATACGGATCGGTCCTTGACCGACACGGACAGGTCTACAGCACCCAGGCCCCTATGTCCTGCTGCTCCTACAACCTTCCAGTCTCAACTTTAACTTGCTAATTCAATTACGAACCAATCCCGTATGCCCCTGTTGTTCCTAAATCTGCGAGTAGCATCTCACCACTCGACTTCTACCGAACCGTACTTAAGCATGGCAGTTCTACACGGTGAAATACACCTACCCAATACTCCATGGGTCATTTGGCTATGCAAGAGGAGTATCAATCACTAGGCCTAATGCACAGTTCATATCTTGACCGAAAGTGAGTACAAAATAAAAACTTAACAGTTGTTAAATGCAAACCAGAGCTTTCCTGTTTTGCAGGGTAGTCGTATATAAGCAGTTAGTATCCTTGCAGATCCACCCTTGACTCTCCGGAGCTTGATCCACTTCGATGAATCACTCCTTTGAGTCCCCTTCGTTGTGGTTCCTATTGAGATGCATATGCACATGTTTTATAGAATGTAATGGAAAGAAGTTATAGAATTACTTTCTTAAGAACAGAGGTTGTGTGGAAAAGCCAAGCATGGCTTGGTTTGCCTCTGTTGTGCAAAGAACAGAATTAAACTAATTTGACCTTAAGGCCCTTAGCTATACACTAACCCTTTTCTCTAATGAACATAATAGATAAGCTGAAAAGATTTGAGTGCAACTGAAGAACAAGAACTCCAATGGCCTCAAAACTTTTACAGAAGGTTCTATACTACCTAAGGATTTAGTTTGCCAAATTGCAGCTAATGTGGAGTCATATTGTGTCCTCCATAATTCTCACAATATCTCTTATGTATTTTTCCCTTATACATAAGTATGGAGAATAAGGACAGGGAGTTCCAGGACTCATCTTGGGCTGATAATTTACATGCGAGTTCTTGATCACATGAGAGTCATCTGGTCCAAAATTCAGCCCTTTTACTTGGGTAGTTCTCCCAGAACAATTCTTTAAGCATTTGTACTCAATAGAATTAATTCTGGAGTAATGTGCATTTTCATGCCCAACTAAGTGAACTAAAATTCCAAGTATGTCCCAGAGAGCTTGCCTAAATTTTCCTATGATTTTTGGGGCTATGGATTGCTCAGGACAGATTTTTGAAGTGGGAAACATTTTCTGAAAATGTTTCTGGACTCTTATGAACACAGCAGATTGTTTTTAGCAAATTCTTATTCAAATGATCTTCAAATGAGCTGAAAATTTGCTAGTAGGTCAACAATATGCTAAAGAATATTCTGGCAAAATTTGGGGATTTTTGGATAACCCAAACTCCCCCAATAATTCTTTTTCAGAAAAACTTCAAAGAATTCTCCAGAATATAATATTGACTTTCATACAGATCTGAGTTCATATTTGGATAGAACTCAGAGGGATTAAGCCAACCCAATTGGAATCACTCAAATTGGAGTTTTCTACAGGGAGATATGAATTTCTAAAGATTGAGCTAAGTCTGGGATTATTTTCCTATTGCAAATCCCACTGGGCCCGCTTATTTGAATTCCAACCAATCAGAACTGGGCCACACCGGGGCCACGGGGTTTTTCACGCCAGCACACGGGATCCCGGCCACACCCGATCCCGGGTTTAAAAATTGAGCTGCTGACAGGCAGGGCCCACGCTTCGTCTTCTACCTCCAGCTTCTTCTCTCGCGCCCGCGCGCTCCCCCTCGCCGGAGTAACCGGAAGCTCGCCGGACCGGCCTTCCCGGCCACCGCCGGAGCTACAACTCGCCGCCAGGGGGTTTAGGGCCTCGAGGAACAGGGCTGTGGGGTTTGCTAGGGCTGCCGATGACCGGAACATGGCCGGCGACGTGTGACCGCCTCTGTGGTAGTTCGGCAGCGTCGCCTAGGGTTTCCGGCCCGCCAAAACCTGCGCCGACGCGCCCTACAGCACCAGCGCAGATCTAGGAAGATCGGCACGACCTCAAAACGGCTTGGGAGTGGCTGTAAATTGGTTGTCGCCGTGCGACCGAATGGGTCCGCCATGAACACCTTTAGTCGAGCTCCAATTCCGTCGTGCTGAGGTGTTTTCATGCGCTGGATCCTAAAGGAGAAATGACCGCCGTCTAATCCAGCGTCTATGTGCCAAATTTGATGACATAAGGAGGATCAGAGGGCAAGAATTTGAAAGAATCATACCGGAAGCTCGGAATAGCGTCGCCGGAGCAAAACTTTGAAATTCGCCGGCGATGCTTCACGGTATGGCCTGAGCTTGGGCTGAGAGCAGCACCGCACCCGTGCGCGTCCGTAGGTGTGATCGTTCGGCCGTGGAACCCGCTGTGGAGGGCTGTCCACGAGCGCCCGATCACTTTCTCGGCTTAGGTCGCCGCGGCGGTGGTTGTTCTCGGCCACTGGAGGCCGCAGCTCGCTGGCTTGCGGGTCAGGGAGGTGGATGCCGAGCTCGCGGTGATGTTTAGCAGCTCAGGGGAGGAGAGAGCGTGTTGGTTTCGCCGTTCTTCCGATCGGACCGAGAGGCGGAGGGGAAGACGGTCGCTGGCCGTGCGCTCGTGAGGAGAGAAGAAGGGACGGCCTTTGCTTCGTCCAGGGGGGGTTTATCAGGTCGCAGAACCGCCTCTGGGCGTCGTGTGTGGGGAAATGCAGCAGCTGGTGGCGCTGCCGAGCGCCCCCGTGGCTCCACGGTGGGAGCAGCTCTTGGCCCACGTGCTGCTCGACGATTTTCCCCACTGGGGCTGAGACTTAAGGTGCAAGGCCCCTCTTTTAGCTCTATGACATGTGGGTCCCACTCCACATTTCCTCCCCAAATATCTTCTCAAGCTGATCCTCTTAATTCCCCCAATCCTGAGTTTAAAGTGTGGGTTAGAATTTGCATCCTTCCAATTCAGTTTGAATTTGCTTTCCAAATTTGAATTTGGTTGAAGTTTGCAAATTCTCCTCTTTAACTCCCTTTTGAGCCTACCCTATAAATGAAAAGTTTGTGAGCAAACTTTTCCTTATAATCCCAACTATAGGGCTGCATGTTTATTCAAAGTTTTTGGTCACTACATGTGTGAACTTTGAATTTAAAATCTGATTTTTAAACTTACATGCAAGGAGGTATTTAACTCCTTATTGGTCCAACACTTTTAAATAAAAAGGTGAACCTCATGATGGATGTTCATCCATGTATTACTTTACATGAAGAAAAGTTTTAGCAAGTCCCATTTTTCATGTCTTTGCCACACATATGAACTCAAACTTTAGTTTTTATTCATACACATTTTTGGGACTTTTACATTCCTCCCCCCTTAAAGAATCTCGTCCCGAGATTACAAAAGAGGAACAAGATGGGAGAGGTAATTACAAACTGTACAAAGATAAAAGTTCCGGGTAGTTGATGCGGAGATAATCTTCACTTTCCCACGTCGCCTCTTCCGCGGTGTGATTACTCCACAGCACCTTGAAAAATTTGATCGTCCGGTTCCGGGTTACCCGGGCCTTTTCATCCAAAATCTGAACCGGTCACTCGGTGTAGGTCAGGTCCGGTTTCAGTTCGTCGATGTCCTCAGTGCGAACAGCAGCAGTGAATTTGAGGCACTTCCGCAGCTGTGAAACATGAAATACATCATGAACACCCGCTAGACTTGCCGGTAATTCCAGCCGGTAGGCTACGGGTCCGCACTTCTCCGTGATAGCAAAAGGACCAATAAAACGGGGAGCGAGTTTCCCCTTTACACCGAACCGGTGAATTCCCTTCATCGGAGATACACGAAGATACACATGCTCTCCGACGCCAAAATGCAAAGGCCTACGCCGTTGATCGGCATAGCTCTTCTGTCGGGATTGTGCAGCCTTTAAGTTCTCTTGTATCAACCGAACTCGGTCTTCGGCTTCGTTGACAAGATCAATCCCAAACAGAACTCTTTCGCCGGACTCACACCAATTTAGTGGTGTGCGACACTTCCGGCCGTAGAGAGCTTCATACGGTGCCATTTTAATACTCGCTTGATAACCGTTGTTGTATGAAAACTCCGCCAGCGGTAGGTGATCGTCCCAATTCCTACCGTGGTGGATGGCACACGCTCTCAACATGACCTCGAGCACTTGATTCACCCTCTCAGTTTGTCCATCGGTTTGAGGGTGATATGCGGAGCTTCTAATTAGCTTGGTGCCCAACGAGGCATGCAGCTGCTCCCAAAAACGAGCAACAAACAGCGCACCTCGATCTGAAATGATGGTCTTCGGGACACCATGTGAGCATATAATCCTGGAGATGAATAACTCCGCATATTGCTTTGCTCGATAATGAGTGTTCACTGGTATGAAATGAGCCGACTTTGTCAACCGGTCAACGATCACCCATATCGAGTCATGCTTCCTGGATGTGAGCGGTAATCCGACGATGAAATCCATACTCACATACTCCCACTTCCATGCCGGTATCTTCAAAGGTTGTAGCGGTCCGGCTTTCCGCATATGATCAGCCTTGACCCGTCTACACGTATCACACTCGGATACGTATTTAGCAATCTCCCTCTTCATCCTCGTCCACCAAAATTTCTGTTTCAAATCTTGGTACATCTTGTTACTTCCGGGATGAATGGAAAACTTCGACAGGTGGGCTTCATCCAAGATTTTCTTCCGGAGTTTCATATTGCGCGGTACCACTATACGGTCGTTAAACCATATTGTACCGTTCTCATCCTTCCGGAAACATTTCACCTCTCCGTTGTCTAGTCTTCTCCGTATGTGAGACATACCTCTGTCTCTTCTTTGAGCCTCAACAATCTATTCACGGATTGTTGGAATGAGCGCGAGATTATAAAGCACGCCATACGGAATGACACGGAGGCTTGGTTCTTCATCTTCCAACTCAGCAACCGCTAAGTTGTGAACGTGGGCTTTCCGACTAAGCGCGTCGGCAACCACGTTGGCTTTTCCCGGGTGATAGTGGATCTCAATTTCATAATCTTTTATGAGCTCCAACCATCTCCGTTGTCTCATATTCAGCTCCTTCTGCATGAAGATATACTTCAGGCTTTTATGGTCGGTGTAGAGGTGAACAAGATTACCAAGTAGGTAATGCCTCCACATCTTCAATGCCAACACCACTGCAGCAAGCTCAAGATCATGAGTTGGATAATGCTGCTCGTGGTTTCGCAGTTGACGAGACCATAGGCGACTACACGCCCTTCTTGCATCAGAACGCAGCCGAGACCGATGCCGGATGCATCACAGTATACATCGAATGGCTTCGTCGTGTCTGGCTGAGCAAGAACTGGAGCTGTGGTGAGATGTTTCACCAAAGTCTTGAATGCAGATTCACATGCTGTATTCCACATGTATTTAGTGCCCTTCTTCAGTAGCTCCGTCATTGGTTTAGCAATCTTTGAGAAGCTCGGAATAAACCTCCGATAATACCCTGCTAAACCTAGGAAACTTCGGACCTCGTGGACTGATTTGGGAGATTCCCACTTCAGCACTTGTTCAATCTTGCTGGGGTCCACGGCAATACCTTCTGCTGAAATAATATGGCCTAGGAAAGGCACTTGATCAATCCAGAACTCGCACTTGCTGAACTTGGCATACAATTGGTGCTCCTGTAACCGTTGTAGCACAATACGCAGATGTTCAGCGTGCTCTTCTTCAGATTTGGAGTAAACCAATATGTCGTCGATGAATACCACGACGAACTTGTCTAACTCTGGCATGAACACAGAATTCATCAAGTACATGAAGTGTGCCGGAGCGTTGGTTAATCCAAATGACATGACGAGGTACTCATAGAGTCCGTATCTCATCGAGAAAGCTGTCTTTGGTATGTCCTCCGGTCGGATTTTGATTTGATGATATCCCGACCGAAGATCCATCTTCGAAAATACCTTTGCACCCACCAGCTGATCGAACAGGATGTCGATGCGGGGCAAAGGATACTTGTTCTTGATTGTGACAGCATTGAGAGGACGATAGTCAACACATAGCCGTAGTGTTTCGTCCTTCTTCTTAACGAACAGCGCTGAGCAACCCCAAGGTGAAGAACTTGGTCGTATGAAACCCTTGCTCATGAGTTCATTCAGTTGCTCTTTCAACTCCGCTAGCTCGTTAGGTGCCATCTTGTAAGGCCTTCGTGAAATAGGCGTCGTTCCCGGCGCCAGTTCAATTTTGAACTCGACGTCCCGTTCGGGCGGCATGCCCGGTAAGTCATCAGGAAATACGTCGGGATAATCACGTACCACCGGAATATCTTCAAGCTTCAGCGCTTCCGTGTGGTAGGCCTCTACCATATCTGGATCTTCGCTGTCTAAAAACAGCGTGTGCTGTCCGTGAATCCGTGAGTCAATCTGGACAGTCCGGTTACCGATATTGAGAACGGCACCGTGACGATTTAACCAAGACATCCCCAATACAATGTCTATCTTCTGCCTATCCAACATAATCAGCGATGTTGGGTATATTTTTCCGCCCAAACACAAAGCTGCTCGGGACACAATCTGATTGGCAGAGATATTTCCTTTCGGTGAACGTATGAGAAAACTCGTTGTGGGAGTATTGGTGGATAATTGGTGCTGATCCACACATGTTTTGCTGATAAAATTGTGGGTTGCACCTGAATCAAAAAGTACCAATACGGGCACGTCCTTGAGAGTAAACATGCTCGCTAACACCGGTGCTCCCTCCGGGACATCCTCAATCGCAAGATGTTGCACACTCCCGGATTGCAATGCTGTTATGTTGACTGGAGCAGGTGGCGGCATACCACCTGATGATGATGGCTGTCTGGTGTTCACCAACTTCTCCCGGCATTCCTGCCTAAAATGCCCAAAACGGTGGCAATAAGAACAAGGAGGTTTCCCCGGTTCTTCGTCGACTTGTGGTTGAAGAGTTGATGTACTCGGCTGCAACAATGATGTCACAGGTGTCATTCGTTGCTGCGGCAAAGGTGTTGCTTCAAGACAAGATTCTTGAGCAGGAAATCTGTACGGAGTTGATCTCACTGGTGATTGCCATATTTCATCGGATGGTGTGTGATACACCATACGGTATTTGCGAGGAACAACTGGTGTGTCTTCTTGCACATCATCCCGGTCCCTCTTCTCTGCTTGACACTCAAGTGTCGCTTGTTCTTGCAGCAGAGCAGCACTGATCAACTCGGTGTAACTGCCTTGATTGAACAAAGCTAACTTCTCTTTTAGTATGGCACTCAAGCCATAGAAAAAGTAGTCACACATTGCAGCTTCGCTCGTCGCATAAGCAGGAGCATATTGTGCCAGAAGGTTGAATCTTCGGACATAATCGAGGACACTCATGTCCCCCTGCTTCAAGTTTCTGAATTCTTGCTGTTGGGCCTTAATAAAACCCATAGGAATGTGACGAGCCTGGAATGCTTCACGAAATTCCGTCCATTCCACTTGATGACCTTCCGGAACGGTGGCAAGATAAGCGAACCACCAATTTCCGGCGGCTCCATGGAGCTGTTGAGCTGCAAATGATGCCTTCTGATATTCGTCGCACTCAAACACCCCAAACTTGGACTCCATAACTCGAAGCCACTGATCAGCTTCCACTGGTTCATGGGCTTCCGTGAAGATTGGCGGTTGTGTCGCCAAGAAATCCAAGTAGGCGTTCCGAGGTGGAACGTCCTGTTGTGCACGCTGGAGTAAGCCCTGTTGTACCAAGGCTTGGAGTAGTCTTGTGTTCTCTTGACTTGACTCGACCATCTGAGCCATGACATCCGCCCATACCGTTGATGGCGGTGCCCGTGGTGGAGTCGAGTCATCATCGTCTTGACGAGAACTATCAACCCTACTCGGAGAATGAGTACGCACCATACTGCACAAAGATAATTTTTGAGGGGAGCCAAAACATGATCTCAGCAGTATGTGAAAGTATGTAAAACATGAACATGCTAAAACTTTATGAAAGCATAACAAAATTTCATGTTTACACATCTTTCTAAAGCCAACAAAAACAATCCCCATTTGCTGTACAGAACCGACCTTTCTGTACTTAATCCAGATTTGGATCCAGTTACCAGCATTTTCATAACTCAAGTTGAACACAAAAGTTAAATTTAACTTCTGTATCTTTCCAACGAGTACTCATATGCCCCTAGATCATCTTTCAAAGTTGACAGAATTTCTGGGTAAATTTTGCCAGCACCTCCTTTGTACGTGGCTGTTTTCATCACAGTTTTACATACAAATGGAGTACCATTCTGAACAAACTATGAACCACAAAATCGTTGCAAATTTCCTAACCTTTCCAATGGTGTATCATATGATCCTTAGAGATTTTCCTACAGACTGTTGTGTCTAATCTACAGCAACATCCAGAGAAGTTTGCAGCTGCTCTGTTTTCTGAACAGTTTGCATTCATCTGGACATATAACCAAGTTGGTGTCGGATTTGGCTCTGGATTTCTACACAAAAGTTGTAGAGCACTTGATAACCTTTCCAGAACTGTATCAAACACCTCCATTGGGTCAAGCTAATCATAGTTACGCTCTGTTAAAGACCAGAAAAATTTCTGTCTGAACAGAGCACTCTGTCTTTGAGATCAAAAGAAGCCTAACAAGTCTCTTCTTTGAAACTTATTCAAATGAAGAGCTCAGTAACTAATATGTGCTTTATCACATCCATTTTTAGTTTGGAAGTTAGTCATGAATGATTTCTTCATAGGTAAGAATACTATCCAGTGTAGTACGGTGGCGATGCACCGTAAGACATATGCCGGTACGACGTGGCCTCACCAAAGAAAAACCTAACCGGGTTACACCGGCATACACGTATCATTAGGTGGCACTAAAACGATCACTCGCAAACGTGTTCTACACGTACTAAGGTTTTCGTGGTTAGTACCTACATAAAACACACTCAATCATCAGGTTCGGCTACACACCGAACCCGGTATCCATAACAGTTGGTACACCCGGCCGTCATCACTCGCCCAGGTGTTCTCAAGCCAAACACGCCTTGAGCTACGTGTTGACGTTACTGACCACGTGACGGGGTCTCCCAAATTGCACCACGCACGCCAGGGAAGACTTTCCCGAATACCCCAAACGACATGAAGAGTCGTAGAGGATACTAAAGTGGGTCGGGTTACCTGCCACCCGTGAGGCTCCACCCTTCAGCTTGTGCGCACTGGTGGACAGCGCATACGTGCACCCCCCAAGACATAAACCGTCCCGAGATGCACGATTTTCCGACATAACAAATAAGTTAGGTTACCACCTTCATAATATGCTAATAGTAGTCCTTATGTGGGCCTAGTACCGATATCTCACCGTACCCTAAGTTTGTGACATAATATGATGCTCAATCCGTGCTCTGTTCCCAACGCAGCTCTGATACCATGTGTAGCAGCTCTGATGCCACGCTGAGACGGCCCCACGGGACCTCGTCGGGTGGTGCCGTGTTATGCGGCACCTAACAGCACACGGGTCGATGAACATACATCATATTACATAAATAGTTTGCGGAAGCGTACACGAATGTTTTACAAATAGTTATATCAGAGCAAACTACAGCGGAAGACTATCACTCTCACGATTCATATCTAAACTAGCAACAAAGAAACAGTCCAGCCCGCGGACGTTTCTTACTAGCAACACGAAGATCAATCTGCAGCGGCGAGGATGCTCTTTGAGTAAGCACTCGGAGGTTCCCGAGTCTCATCGGCACCCCTTCTCATAATCAGCGAGTCAATTACCTGCAAAACAACTCGGATAGCATCCGTGAGCATAACGCTCAGCAAGACTTAACCGTCACCCTCAACATGAAACTCTAAGTGAGGTTATGAACCTAACATAGGATGGCATAAGCATAATTAACTCGCCTAAAAGTGAATCCTTACTTTCAGGTATTAATTGCAGCATTTTAAGTAACCCTGGGCACGCTACATCGTGAGTCCGCAATCAAACAAGAAACGCTTTCCCCCGATGTAAATTGCTCATGGCATAAAAGAATCAAGTTTGCACTAGCCTATTCATCGAGATTCAATACAACACTAGTCTAATACTTCACATCAATATGATTAGTTCCTTTCTCATGCAAGTTCTTACTACGTCACGACTGTGAGAACAAGTATGCTCGGTCCATTCCGCGAGCGACGGTGATTCGAATCAATAACACCCGGACTACACGACACGTACGCCCGTACTCGATGTTGCCTACAACAACCGTCACTGACGTCGTACGTGGCAGCCTTTCCCCCGTTTCACCCCCGCTGAATCGATCAAGTCGCCCCGTACAGTAGCTACTCTCATGGTGCACCTTCCGACATGAGATGTCATGAGAATATTCCCCACATACTGCACACCGGCCGTCCGCCTGAGGCGACCTGAAAAGTCCCAACGACAGCTTCCCGAGGTACATCGGTTTACTGGGTCCCATATAGCCAGCATGAGTCCGGTACACAACTCAAACTTGTTCAACAGGGCCGCATACGGATCGGTCCTTGACCGACACGGACAGGTCTACAGCACCCAGGCCCCTATGTCCTGCTGCTCCTACAACCTTCCGGTCTCAACTTTAACTTGCTAATTCAATTACGAACCAATCCCGTATGCCCCTGTTGTTCCTAAATCTGCGAGTAGCATCTCACCACTCGACTTCTACCGAACCGTACTTAAGCATGGCAGTTCTACACGGTGAAATACACCTACCAAATACTCCATGGGTCATTTGGCTATGCAAGAGGAGTATCAATCACTAGACCTAATGCACAGTTCATATCTTGACCGAAAGTGAGTACAAAATAAAAACTTAACAGTTGTTAAATGCAAACCAGAGCTTGCCTGTTTTGCAGGGTAGTCGTATATAAGCAGTTAGTATCCTTGCAGATCCACCCTTGACTCTCTGGAGCTTGATCCACTTCGATGAATCACTCCTTTGAGTCCCCTTCGTTGTGGTTCCTATTGAGATGCATATGCACATGTTTTATAGAATGTAATGGAAAGAAGTTATAGAATTACTTTCTTAAGAACAGAGGTTGTGTGGAAAAGCCAAGCATGGCTTGGTTTGCCTCTGTTGTGCAAAGAACAGAATTAAACTAATTTGACCTTAAGGCCCTTAGCTATACACTAACCCTTTTCTCTAATGAACATAATAGATAAGCTGAAAAGATTTGAGTGCAACTGAAGAACAAGAACTCCAATGGCCTCAAAACTTTTACAGCAGGTTCTATACTACCTAAGGATTTAGTTTGCCAAATTGCAGCTAATGTGGAGTCATATTGTGTCCTCCATAATTCTCACAATATCTCTTATGTATTTTTCCCTTATACATAAGTATGGAGAATAAGGACAGGGAGTTCCAGGACTCATCTTGGGCTGATAATTTACATGCGAGTTCTTGATCACATGAGAGTCATCTGGTCCAAAATTCAGCCCTTTTACTTGGGTAGTTCTCCCAGAACAATTCTTTAAGCATTTGTACTCAATAGAATTAATTCTGGAGTAATGTGCATTTTCATGCCCAACTAAGTGAACTACAATTCCAAGTATGTCCCAGAGAGCTTGCCTAAATTTTCCTATGATTTTTGGGGCTATGGATTGCTCAGGACAGATTTTTGAAGTGGGAAACATTTTCTGAAAATGTTTCTGGACTCTTATGAACACAGCAGATTATTTTTAGCAAATTCTTATTCAAATGATCTTCAAATGAGCTGAAAATTTGCTAGTAGGTCAACAATATGCTAAAGAATATTCTGGCAAAATTTGGGGATTTTTGGATAACCCAAACTCCCCCAATAATTCTTTTTCAGAAAACCTTCAAAGAATTCTCCAGAATATAATATTGACTTTCATACAGATCTGAGTTCATATTTGGATAGAACTCAGAGGGATTAAGCCAACCCAATTGGAATCACTCAAATTGGAGTTTTCTACAGGGAGATATGAATTTCTAAAGATTGAGCTAAGTCTGGGATTATTTTCCTATTGCAAATCCCACTGGGCCCGCTTATTTGAATTCCAACCAATCAGAACTGGGCCACACCAGGGCCACGGGGTTTTTCGCGCCAGCACACGGGATCCCGGCCACACCCGATCCCGGGTTTAAAAATTGAGCTGCTGACAGGCAGGGCCCACGCTTCGTCTTCTACCTCCGGCTTCTTCTCTCACGCCCGCGCGCTCCCCCTCGCCGGAGTAACCGGAAGCTCGCCGGATCGGCCTTCCCGGCCACCGCCGGAGCTACAACTCGCCGCCAGGGGGTTTAGGGCCTCGAGGAACAGGGCTGTGGGGTTTGCTAGGGCTGCCGATGACCGGACCATGGCCGGCGACGTGTGACCGCCTCTGTGGTAGTTCGGCAGCGTCGCCTAGGGTTTCCGGCCCGCCAAAACCTGCGCCAACGCGTCCTACAGCACCAGCGCAGATCTAGGAAGATCGGCATGACCTCAAAACAGCTTGGGAGTGGCTGTAAATAGGTTGTCGCCATGCGACCGAATGGGTCCGCCATGAACACCTTTAGTCGAGCTCGAATTCCGTCGTGCTGAGGTGTTTTCATGCGCTGGATCCTAAAGGAGAAATGACCGCCGTCTAATCCAGCGTCTATGTGCCAAATTTGATGACATAAGGAGGATCAGAGGGTAAGAATTTGAAAGAATCATACCGGAAGCTCGGAATAGGGTCGCCGGAGCAAAACTTCGAAATTCGCCGGCGATGCTTCACGGTATGGCCTGAGCTTGGGCTGAGAGCAGCACCGCACCCGTGCGCGTCGGTAGGTGTGATCGTTCGGCCGTGGAACCCGCTGTGGAGGGCTGTCCACGAGCGCCCGATCACTTTCTCGGATTAGGTCGCCACGGCGGCGGTTGTTCTCGGCCACTGGAGGCCGCAGCTCGCTGGCTTGCGGGTCAGGGAGGTGGAGGCCGAGCTCGCGGTGATGTTTAGCAGCTCAGGGGAGGAGAGAGCGTGTTGGTTTCGCCGTTCTTCCGATCGGACCGAGAGGCGGAGGGGAAGACGGTCGCTGGCCGTGCGCTCGCGAGGAGAGAAGAAGGGACGGCCTTTGCTTCGTCCAGGGGGGGTTTATCAGGTCGCAGAACCGCCTCTGGGCGTCGTGTGTGGGGAAATGCAGCAGCTGGTGGCGCTGCCGAGCGCCCCCGTGGCTCCACGGTGGGAGCAGCTCTTGGCCCACGTGCTGCTCGACGATTTTCCCCACTGGGGCTGAGACTTAAGGTGCAAGGCCCCACTTTTAGCTCTATGACATGTGGGTCCCACTCCACATTTCCTCCCCAAATATCTTCTCAAGCTGATCCTCTTAATTCCCCCAATCCTGAGTTTAAAGTGTGGGTTAGAATTTGCATCCTTCCAATTCAGTTTGAATTTGCTTTCCAAATTTGAATTTGGTTGAAGTTTGCAAATTCTCCTCTTTAACTCCCTTTTGAGCCCACCCTATAAATGAAAAGTTTGTGAGCAAACTTTTCCTTATAATCCCAACTATAGGGCTGCATGTTTATTCAAAGTTTTTGGTCACTACATGTGTGAACTTTGAATTTTGAAATCTGATTTTTAAACTTACATGCAAGGAGGTATTTAACTCCTTATTGGTCCAACACTTTTAAATAAAAAGGTGAACCTCATGATGGATGTTCATCCATGTATTACTTTGCATGAAGAAAAGTTTTAGCAAGTCCCATTTTTCATGTCTTTGCCACACATATGAACTCAAACTTTAGTTTTTATTCATACACATTTTTGGGACTTTTACACCTTACACCCTTGTTCACCATAAAACCCCATGCAATCCCAGTAAAACATGCAAGAACACGTACAAACTAATCAAAATAAGACAGCATCATACGATTTGCACCATTGCATCTTGAGTAGAGTTTGTGCATGATGTTTGATTACTATAATTTTGTATGTGCGTGGTCGTGAGTATAAGGACAAGCTCAGGAAGCTATCTACGAAGGACTACAACACCAAGACTTCGAGACACGTGAGCAACAAAAGCCACAAGAACAAGGCAAGTGCCCCTTGACCATATTGATCCCTTGTTTTGGAAACTGTTTTGTTTGTGAAAACATGTATGCTTGAGTCAACTTGATGGGACACTCTTTTATAGGATTTTACTAGTTTTGTTAACCATCCTTGTCGTCGGGAATGTTAATGAGTCGGGTATGGTAATTTTTGCTTTTTGCTTCGCTAATCTACGGGATATGGGAAGCGAGATAGAACGTGTCTAGCTACTGCACTCATATGAATAATGATAATGAGAACTTTATAATGAGCATAGAATCGGGGGAGATCTAGGCAAGCTTGGTTCGTGGATGTGGTAGAATGAGATGGTGGTTTACTTGCCGTAGATCTAAGGACCGGTTCATGCCAGCACATGCCAGGAAAACAGTGCCACCACAAGGCCGAATACGGGTGCGGCTTATCTGACTAATTAGGTAAGTTGCTAGATTGTTATGGACTATGGAAGGCGCGGGGAATGGGAGTCGAGAGAGGACTACCCTGGGAACTGCATGGAACAAGAGGGGGCCCGTAGGTGTGAGAGTGGTGATTCGAGCCTGTTGGTGAAACCTTAGTGAGTCCATACATCTAGTAGCCCCTTTGTAAAGGCTATTTTGTGATCTCTTGGCCATACACCGACAGTTGTGTACTGGTATAATGGAGGTTCTGCAGTCACCGACGGGTGATGAAATCACAAACTTGTGGGTAAAGTGGTGCCACCTCTTACGAGTGTAAAACTATCATGATAGCCGTGCTTACGGTCACAAGCGACTGGCCAACTCACATGATTAGAGGGAAATTTGGGATGGAAAGTTGGGATGGTTATTGGTATGGTTATGGTATGGTCTTGGGATTGGTTTCGGGACTGTTGAGTCTTGGTAACGAGATGGGTTTCAGGACTGTTGAGTGTTGGTAATGATATTGGTTTTGGGACTGATAAGACATGACAATGGGTTTTGGTCATGAGATGGATATGAATATGACATGGTTATTATGAGCATGAGATGTTGTTGAGAAATATTAATGGCTGGATGAGACGGGATAAGTGGTAAATTATGATGGAGGTATGTTATTGTTTTAATTGATATATGTTGGGATCAAATTTACTTAAAGATAGTTGCTGTTTTTATCATGTTTGTGAAATAAACTTTGCTTTCTGCAATGAGCCTTTATATTCCTACCTTGTTGTAAGCTACATGTCATACTTTTCCCGCACTTGTTGAGTACGACATGTACTGACCCTTGCATTATCATACAAACATCAGCAACAGGAGAGGAGTACTTCGAAGATCATGTGGAGTATTAGGAGTGCGAACTACCGTCAACTTGCCTATGGAGTTGGAGATGGAGCCGCTGCTGTTTAGATGCTTCCGCTATCGTTTAGAGACTTCCGCTGCTAGAATAAGTTAGAGACTTCCGCTACAAGAATAAAGTTAGAGATTCATGTAATAAAGTACTTAAACCTTATTATTCGTGGTTATATTCTAAATTCAGTTTGTGGATTACATGTGTATGTTTGATGAACATCCTGGCACACATATGCATTAGCTGGGTTCTGTGTTCTACGGGACCGGGCGTCACAGAAACAAGCACCACGAGTGTGGTACTCAAGGCTGAGCTCAAAACTCATTCGTTGCGGTTTTGTTTTTTCAAAGGGAGATACATCATTATTTATATATAAGAAGAATGGAATTATGATGTTTCTATTAATATATGTTGATGATATAATTGTTGCTATCTCATTCAATCAGGCAATTGAAGCTCTCATAGTCGACTTAAAGCAAGAATTTTCCTTGAAGGATCTAGGTGAATTACACTATTTTCTGGGAATTGAGGTTGAAAAAATACAAGAAGGCCTTGTACTTAGTCAAAAAAGTATGCCTCGGAGCTACTAAGGAAAGCAAGGATGAATCTCTGCAAGCCTGTGGCCGGGTCACTGAAAAACGTTCAGTACACATCGGCGAGCCTCTCAGTATTGAGCAAGCAACAAGGTATAGGAGTATAGTAGGTGGCCTTCAGTATCTTACACTAACAAGGCCAGATCTAAAATTTGTTGTCAAAAAAGTTTGCCAATTTTTACATTCCCCCACTACAGATCACATGAGTGCAGTCAAGAGAATATTGAGATATGTCAAAGGAACAATTGATTATGGAATCAAATTCTCTAAAGAAAGCACACATCAAATTCATACATTCTCTGATGCAGACTGGGCAGGCTGTCCGGATGATAGATGATCTACTGGAGGATTCATTGTGTTCTTGGGAAATAACCCAGTCTCTTGGAGTACTAGAAAATAAGTAACAGTGGCACGTTCTAGCACTGAAGCTAAATATAAGTCACTAGCGAATGCAATTGCAGAGATCATATGGGTTCAAACCGTGTTGAAGGAGCTTGGCATATCTGAACGGCAGGTTGCTAGTCTTTGGTGTGATAATCTTGGTGCCACATACTTATCAGTAAATCCATTTTTCATGCGAGGACTAAACATATAGAAATTTATTACCACATTCTGAGAGAACAGGTGGCAAATAAAACTATTCAGATTAAGTTCATATCTTCAAATGAGCTGATGGATTGACCAAACCTTTATCAGTCAAGAAGCTAGAGTTTCGGTTCAATCTCAACATGGGAAAGTTGAGATTGAGGAGGGGTGTTGAAGATAAAGAAGAGGACGAGGTTGCAAGAATGCTCCCCATGCAGAATCTAAACCAGCACAAGGTAAGTTAGTTAGAGATAGAACCCAATCTCTCTTGTAATCAAAATAAACACAACCGGATCAATCTGATTAGGATCAACATGTTCGGCGGTTGTGATCGCATGTGATATACAACACATCATCCTTGTATACCTCTATTATATGCAACATGTAGGCCAGTGTAGAGTAGGCCTTCCACCAAACTTAACAGGTCTATCACCTAGCGGGTGTGAACCGGAAGCTTGGGCATTCCCATCTGCATTCTTTAATTGTAGGGCCAGTTTATATGCGCTCTTGACAGTGAACAACCCTGTTTTCTCATGATTCCAAGCTATCATATTGGTATTGTAATTGGTTGAACAAATACTTTTCAAACTACAAAAGAATATGGGGTATGGAAAAAAGAATTGAACATAACTGTAGGAGCAGAATTCCTGCTAAGCACAAGGCATTGATATTCTTATATCAACTACTAATCCCGTAGAGATGCACTGCATCCGTAAGTCACTTGGACCATGGGAATTTTTCCAATTTATTAATTTATCATAAAAAACCCAGTGTATCCTCCAATAATAAATTACACATGATAATGTTTGATAACATTTTCATCCAAATTTTTTACTGAACAATAGTTTTCTTGTGAGTTGCATAATATACAGTTCATCATTTATAATGTAATCAAAGCGGACAGGAAGAACAGGACAGAAGGGAGAGATCAGAATTCACCAAATATAAACGAAGCGGCCTAACCATCCATATTAACAAATTGGTAGCGTAAAATTACCTGGAAATAAGCCTTCGTTTCCTCATAATCCTCCATGATTGTACGCCTATTTAGTTAAAATAAGGAGTGATAGAATGACTTTTGACCAAATTGATTAAGATTTCCTTGAATTGAGCCTCACACTTAGGTTTTCGTGAGGCAGGTCGTTTGTTTATATACTGAAGCAACGGAGTCAGTTTTGACGTCTCAACAACAGTGCCGATTATCATTGTAAGGATAATGTCCAAAGGGGTTTCAATCAGGAGTGCATGACCCAAGCCTGGCCAGGCTCGGGCCTTGAAAGCATAACCAAGGTATGGAAGCGCACTGGGTTGGCCCATATCGGCATGATGGGCTTGGGCATCAGCCCAGACATGGCCCAGATTACTTTTACATGGGTCGTGCCATCTTTGGCCTGGGTCAAGCCAATTGTGTTGGGTCGGCCTGAGCACGTAGACATATTGATACCTCATTGACATATGAAAACAACAAAATACAACATATTTGAATATGAAAATAATAGATTTTACATCATAAATCAATAGATCACCATGTTTTAAAAGAGTTGATTAGTGTTACAAATTACAAAAATGGTTACAAACCTTTAGATAAAATCTTATTTGAACAACATGAGGATAAAACCCTAAAAGAAAAAACTACAGGCACTTTAAGTCGATCAGGCCAAGCCTCTGCCAGCTCAGCCACCATGGACCACGCGTCGAGCTGGCCGAGCCAACCCTTACACAGATCGTGCCGTGCCAGCACGACGGGCCTACGCCTCGGCCCAGGCACGACCTATGACGGGCTCCAGGGCAGACCGAGCCCACTCCTCTCTGTGCCCCATGCTCGTGAATTTTTATTTTTAGCACTTTTAATAAAGGATTTAATATTAATAACATGTAATTTATTTTGCAGAAATAACCACCCTGTCGTCCACGGCGTGGACGATTTGTCCACTTGGACATTCTTTCATCCACGGCGTGGACGACAGGCCGGTGTCGTCCGCGCCGTGGACGATACCGGCCCACGTGGCAGCCACGTTGGCCCAACGGTCACGGGACCGTTGGACCGACGTGTCCTGTCGTCCACGCCGTGGACAACAGGGTTTTCTATATAACCCAGCTGCCCCGGGCTTCTCCCCACACCCCATCCAACCAAACCAAAGAGGAGAGGAGAGGAGAAAAGAGGAGAAGAGGAAGAGAAGAAAAGAGAAGAAAAATTAAAAGAAGAAAAGAAAAAAAGAAAAAGAAAAAAAGAAAAGAAAAAGGTATAATCTTTTAAATTTAATTATTATTTTGAAATTTCTTTTATTAATTGTGCATTGTAGATAATTTAAATTTAAATAATAGTTTAAACTAATTTTAGTTTTTATTTTACATTTTAGTGTATAATTTAGTTTTTATTTAGTATTAGGATTTAGTTAGTTTTTAATCTAGATTTTATATTAGTTTAAATATGAGTTTATGTTATTTTTAATTAGTTTTTAAGATCTAGTTTCGGACTTTTAGTTTTAGCGTAGTTTAGTTTCTATTTAGGGTTTTAGGTTAGTTTGAATTTATGTTTAGATAAGTTTTAACCTTTTTTAAACATTTTTTAAACTTTTTCTTGTTTTGACTAGGTTTAGTTTCGTACGTTAGTTTCGGCCTTCTATGTTAAAATTTAGATTCAAAATTTTTGATTTTAGGTTAAGTTTAGTTATAATTTTGGATTTTAGGTTTAGTTCAATTTGAATTTAGGAATTTTGGTTAGTTTAAATTTATGTTTAATCTGTTTTAAATATAGTTTTATGTTAGTTTTTTAAACATCAGTTTTTATTTTCTGTATTTATATTTTTGTTAACATATCAGTTTTTAACACAATTTATATTACATTATGCGTATTTCAATTTTTTGTTACTATTATTTTTGCAATTGACAAAAGAAGGTGAAAAGGACATATACAAGGTAGCAAAAATCCGCGAGAGAAAGATGAGGGATCTCAATCAAGTTAAATGCATCAAAGATGAGACTGACCGCATTCTAGTGAAGGACGAAGAGATTAAGAATAGATGGCGTGATTACTTTAATGGGCTATTCAATGATGGGAATGGGAGCACTATGGTTGAGTTGGATGACTCCTTTGATGACTCCAACAGGCGGTTCGTGCGGAGGATACAAGAGTTTGAGGTTAAAGAGGCCTTAAAAAGGATGAAAGGAGGAAAGGCCCTCGGCCCTGACGATGTCCCTATTGAGGTGTGGAGATGTCTTGGGGACGTGGCAATAGTATGGCTCACAAAGCTATTCAACCACATTTTTCGGTCAAACAAGATGCCTGAAGAATGGAGGAAAAGTATATTAGTACCTATCTTCAAAAATAAAGGAGATATTCAAAGTTGTACTAATTATCGAGGCATTAAGCTTATGAGTCATACTATGAAGCTTTGGGAGAGAGTGATTGAACACCGCCTGAGGAAAGTGACCAATGTCACTAAAAACCAGTTTGGTTTTATGCCTGGGAGGTCTACAATGGAGGCGATTTTCTTGCTTCGTCAGCTTATGGAGAGATATAGGGAGCAGAAGAAGGACTTGCATATAGTGTTCATCGACTTGGAGAAGGCGTACGACAAGATACCAAGGTCAGTCATGTGGTGGGCACTAGAGAAACATAAAGTGCCAATAAAGTACATTACACTTATCAAGGATATGTACAATAATGTTAGGACAAGTGTGCGCGTAAGTGATAGTGAGACTGATGCATTTCCTATCACGGTAGGACTACATCAAGGATCAGCTTTGAGCCCATACATCTTTTCCTTGGTGATGGATGAGGTGTCGAAGGATATACAAGGGGATATCCCTTGGTGCATGCTCTTTGCTGATGATGTAGTGCTGGTAGATGAAACTAGAGATGGTGTTGATAAGAAATTAGAGTTATGGAGACAAACCTTAGAGTCCAAGGGGTTTAGACTTAGTAGGACCAAAACCGAGTATATGAGGTGTGACTTTAGTGGTGTTGGTAGTGAAGAGGGAAATGTTAGTCTACAAGGACAAATAATACCTAGAAAGTACTCTTTCCGATACTTAGGATCAATGTTACAAAGCAATGGCGATATTGATGAGGATGTTTGCCACATGATCAAGGTAGGGTGGATGAAATGGCGACAAGCCTCTGGAATCCTATGTGATAGGAAAGTCCCACAAAAGCTAAAAGGGAAGTTCTATAGGACGGTGATCAGACCCGCGATGCTCTATGGGGCGGAATGTTGGCCAACTAAACGGCAACATGTCCAACAAATGAGTGTCGCAGAGATGCGCATGCTACGGTGGATGTGCGGGCACACGAGAAGAGATCGAATAAGGAATGAGACGATACGAGATAAGGTAGGGGTGGCGCCGATTGAAGAGAAGTTAGTCCAACATCGACTTAGGTGGTTTGGACATATCCAACGGAGACCTCCAGAAGCACCGGTTAACAGTGGGATCTTAAGAGGTAGAGAAAATATTAGGAGGGGTAGAGGACGACCAAGGTTGACCTGGGAGGAGGCGGTAAAACGAGATTTGAGAGATTGGAATGTATCCAGAGACTTAGCTCATGATAGGACCGCATGGAAAGTAGCAATCCATGTGCCAGAATCGTAGTCTTGTTTTTTTTCTTTTTTCTTTTCTCTTTTCTCTTTTTCTTTTTTTCTTCTTTTTCTCTTTTTTTCTTTTCTTTTTTCCTTTCTTTTTCTTTTTTTCCTTGTTCTTATAACTCTTCCTCTCTTTTACCCCATTGATATTGGGTTTCATGTCTAGCCGACCCCAACAGGCTTGGGATAAAGGCTTGGTTGTTGTTGTTGTTGTTGTTGTTGTTGTATTATTTTTGCAATTATTAAATTGCGTATATAGGTATGCTAGGTATGTCGAATAAAGTAGAATTTCAGATATTTTATGGAGATGGATAAATTAACTAAAAATCGAGAGGAGTAGATCTATCAGGACTCACTTTTATAAATCGGGGAATACCTAGTCCAACGGAACGGACATTTATAGGTGTATATAAATGGTTGCTCAAATTTTGTAAACTGAGTGAGGATGAATATGAGTTGAAGATAAACGGAGTTATCATCCATTCAAGTGAGGACCATTTTTGGGAACTACTGCCGCTAAAGGGGACACTCATGTGGCGTGCTTATGTTGCAAGGGCTCTGCAATATGGGTGGCCTCTAATACTTCTGATTCGGGTTGAAGCTAAGAAAGTAGTCGACGAGACGCAGGACAAAAATGAATATGAGGAAGATAATGATGGTGGTGATGCCAAAGAGGATAATCATAATGAATTGACACATACTATTATTACTGAGGCAACTGGTCAAGCAGATGAAGGAGAGCATATAGAACATATAGTTCAGCAGATGGTTTTTGAGGATAGGAATTATAGTAATGTTCCTGAATATAATTCATCTGACGAGGAAGATCAACCTCCTGTCCCTGCCGATTGGAGTCATCCAAATTTTGAAAACCTAAGAGTCACTGAAGGGTATCATTTGCCGTTGGATTGCCACAGCAATATGATAACAGCGGGGTCTCTTTTCAAAAATAAAGAAGCATTGCAAAATGTTGTTAAATACTGGTCCCTTTCAGTGAAAAGATCATTTAAGGTTTCTCGATCCACTAAGAAACTTTATGATGTCGGATGCTTATCAACCAGTTGTCCGTTTCGTGTTCGCGGAGAGAAATGGAGTGGTCTTTGTAAGTGCTCTATTGTGATTGATCATGTGTGCGAGTTGCAACATCTTGAGAAATACAATACTGCTCTTACATCGCAGTTTGTTGCAAATCACATGTATGCTCGTGTGGTTGATAATATTTCTTTTGAATCTAAATCTATTATCAACACAATTGAGCAAGATTTTAAGTATACAATAAGCTACTCTAAAGCTTGGAAGGCGAAACAGAAGGTAATTGAGGCAAGATTTGGTACTTATGAAGCATCTTATGATAATCTTCCGAAGGTACTTTATACTATTAGAAGTCGGAATGTTGGCACAGCTGATGATATCGTGGATGTTCCAAACCCCCGACATCCTGAGAAACTTATTCTTCACCATGCATTTTTTCACTATGTCAATGCATAAACGCATTTCGATATTGTAGGCCCATTCTGTCTATGGATGGTACGTTCCTAACCGGAAAGTACAAAGGTCAAATTCTAACAACTATTAGAGTTGATGGCGATAATCAAATTTTACATGTGACCTTTGCATTTGTGGAGAGTAAAAATGCTGACAGTTGGTACTGGTTTCTGAAACGCGTTAGAGTTGATGTAGTGCAAGGCTGAGAAAAAATATGTGTCATACACGACTGTCACATTAGTTTGTTGAAGGAAATAACAGATATCAAATACGGCTGCACAGAGAGCTATCTCCCACCACTTTGGCCGGATATAGAATCTAGGTGGTGTATGAGGCACTTGGGTGCAAATTTTTAGAGTAACTTCAAGAACAAACAACTCATGAACATGTTTAAGCGTCTCTTTAGTCAGAATCAAGAGAGGAAATTCAATGCTTTGTGGCGTTGTCTTGATGAGATCACAAATAAACAAACCGAGGAGGTACTTGGACGGGATAGTAATGAAGACGCCTCTGAACCACTCTCCACCGTTCCTTCAAATGAACATACTACATCTCGTAGGGCTGGATTATCTATCAGATGTTCCTCACATTGGATTCATAATGAGCCGAAAGAGAAATGGTCGTTGTTATATGACACACACGGTGCTAGGTATGGAATAATGATAACTAATTTAGCCGAGGTATGTAATTGTTTGTTATACTTTTAATTTTTCTTAACATTAGTAGTACTATAAATTAATGCAAGTTTCGTATAGGTTTACAACTTTGTGCTACGTGGGTCAAGAGTTTTAGCACTGGTTGGTATTGTTGAAGGAATATTGAATGGAATGATGAAGTACTTTCGTGAGCGTTTTGCAAAAGCTTCTCTATCGATGGCTGATCCTAATTTAGTTTTCTCAAAATTTGTTTGTGACTACATGGACGAGAAGATTAAAAAGGCTCACTTGCATAGTGTCAAACAAACTGGAACTTAGCAGAATTGGTTTGAGATCACATGCAGAGACAGAGGCAGACGTTGTGCCACGAATGAACGGACTGTGCATGAGTGCGTTCTTCATGAGAATTCTGCCATATGTACATGTATAAAGCCAAAGCTCCTCCATAGACCTTGTTCTCATGTCATTGTTTCCTGCAGTCGGAGTCAATTATCTCCAACTATATGTGTGTCACATTACTTTTTGAAGGAGACTTTGCACACAACCTGACACACTGAGATATTTGGTTACCGGATTTTTGGTGCATTCACCAATGATCCTGGACCACAATTCGAAAGAGGCCCTGTTTATCTGAGGTTGAAGCAGACTCGTGGCCGGCATAAAACTCGACGTATAAGAAATGATATGGATGAGTGCTCATAGTCGCAACAAGTGAGATGTAGCAACTGCAACGAAGTTGGCCATAGTTACAAGAATTGCGTTCGACATAATATTCTGGGAGTAGCAGAAGCGGGACCTTCAGGAAATCCATATGGCGGGCGACATCCTCGTGCTCGTCGCTCACGGCGGGATGATCAATGATTTGGTTTGTAATCTTTTCGATGTAACCTCATCTTGTATTACGGATTTCATTGGTTAAGAATTTACATAAGTTCATAATGACTAACAATTTAATATATATTTACATAAGTTCAAAATGACTAACAATTTAATATATTTTAAACCTGCAGGAATGGCTCCGAGTGACAGTGGCACTTACGAGCTCTTGGATGCTCAGTTTGACGCTCGGCACCGCTCATACTTGAGCAATGTTCGAGGAGTCGAACTTACCACGTTGCGGCCGAGGGTTCCGAAGATGCTGTTACACCTGGACGATAGGTGGATTGACAGGTACGAATATTTATAATTAAATAGTTCACAAATTGTTAGATTGTTTGGTAGTAATTTGATATCGTGTATTGCAGGTTGAGTGCAGCGGGGCTCCTACCACTATGTAGGATGTTGGAGCCCCAGGTAATGGAATGGTCTAAAGAAAAGTCCATGCGACTAACCTACGACCGTTCCCTACTTACTGCGTTGGTCGACCGATGGAGACCGGAGACACACACTTTCCACATGCCTTGTGGGGAGATGACAGTCACGCTCCAGGACGTGTCATGCCTGTTAGAGCTTCCACTCGTAGGGCAGGCCGTTTGTAGGCCAGACTTCTCAGATGGATGGCGCGAGGACCTACAAGCCCTTTTCTCTAGCGTCATACTACACCCGAGGTACACTAAGAGGCACGGTCCGGTGAGACCGTGTGACACCCTCATTTTTAGTTTCTGCATATATTCATGTTTCATGAAGAGAAACATCTTAAAAGAAGAAGGAACGGAGAAAAGTATCAAAAAGATAGCCAATAAGAGCCGAATCCAGTTCCCAGAGAGCGCCGAAGACAACTTCCTCGACCCGCTGGCCACGTGGCATTTTCGGAGCTCATCCCTGCGAAGTGGGGAGAGGTCCGCCGCTAAACTGGCTACGTGGCAGGCTCGGGGCTCATCTCTGCTAAGGGGGAGAGGTCCGACCCTGTGGGACACGTGTTGCCCCCGGAGCTAGCCTCTGTGGAAGAAGCAAAGGCAGTTCCACAGGACACATGTCACCTTCAGAGCTAGTCACCGCGGAAATCAGAGGACCAGTCGCGCGAGATACGTGTCGATTCCGGAGCTCACCTCGAAGAGGTCCGGTTCTATTGGACACGTGTCACCACCAGAGCTTATCTCTGGGAGGTCCGTCACTGTTGGACACGTGTTAACCCCGGAGCTCGTCTCTGCAAAGAAAGGAAGTCCGGCGCTACTTGACACGTGGCATTCACGGAGCTCACCTCTGAAGAGAGGGAGGTCCGGAATGGATACGTGGCACACCCGGAGCTACCTCCGGAGAGAAGGAAGGTCCGGCACTGACACGTGGCGTGCGCGGAGCCACCTCCAAATAAGAGAGGAGGTCCCGACCGCCAGGATACGTGGCGCACGGAGAGCTCACCTACGAAGGGGAAGGGAGGTCTCGCTCGCTTGACACGCGGCACAACCGGAGCTCGTCTCTGCGAAAAAGGGGAGACCAGGCCCCGGTGGACACATGGAGCTTCCGGAGCTCATCACCGCGGAGGTAACGAGTTCTGAATGGTTTTTGGATTCTGTACGCGTAGAGATACTGGTACGGAGAAGAAACCGACCCGAATTCCACAATGTTACCGCACCAAATCAACTAAAGATAAGTTGTTAAGATTCAACGACAATCTGAATAGAACTCTTATTCGGAATACAATCAGATTAGGACTCTTATTCTCCCGATTATAAATAGAACCCAGAACCCTTGGCCGAAACCACGAACTTCTTTTTCAATTCCTGAGCTGACGACTTAGAGCCCTAGCCCCAACTCGCCGAGTAAGCCATCGCCGAAGTTTAGCAAGGAAGATCACCGGAAGAGAGCCCAACGATCTAAGAAGGACCCAAGACCGAGAAGAACATAAGGTAGGTCTCCAATATCACCTTACGACATCATCGTGTTTTCCTTGCATCTGTTCTTTGATTCCTTTTGAACAGAAGCTTTCTCGTGGACAGATCACTTGTTGATCGGGTTGATCTAAAGACAAGGTCATCGCCACGTCCACATTTGATCTGAACACCTCTGTTCATCGTAAAACCATGCAAGCCATGCAAGAACACGTACAAACCAATCTAATAAAAACTGCATCATAGGACTAATATGCATATGCATCATCGCATCTAGTTAAAGTTTGTGCATGATATTGATTGCTGTGGATCTTGTATGTGCGTGATCCTGTATAGCAGGACAAGCTCAGGGAGCTGTCTACGACGATCTGCAACAACAAGGTTTCGAGATCCAAGAGCCACCACAACCGCAAGAACAAGGCAAGTGCCCCTTGACCATATTGATCCTATGTTTTGAGAAAAACTGTTTTGTGTTGCAAAAAGGTGTGTGTGCTGAGTCAAACATGATGGGAAACTCTTTTATAGGAGTTTACTAGTTTTGGTTAAATCACCCTTGTCGCCAGGGAAGTTTATGAGTCAGGTATGGTTTTCGTTTTAAGCTTTGCTGAGTCCATGGGATTGGGAAGCGAGATAGATGTGTCTAGCTAACTGCACTCGTAACGATAATGAGAAACTGATGTTGTTAATGAACATGGATCGGAGGGAGATCTAGGCAAGAATGGGTTTGTGAATGAGGTAGCATGAGATGGTGGTTTACTTGTCGTAGATCTAAGGACCGGTTAATGCGAGCACATGCCAGGATAACAGTGCCACCACAAGGCCAAGTATGGGTGCGGCTTAGCTGAGTAATTGGGTAAGTTGCTAGATTGTTATGGACCGTGGAAGGCGCGGGGAATGGGAGTCGAGTGAGGACTGCCCTGAGAACTGCATGGCACAAGAGGGGGCCCATGGGTGGGAGAATTGGAGATTCTAGCCTGCCGGTGAAACCTTAGTGAGTCCATACATCTAGTAACCCCTTTGTAAAGGCTATTTTGTGATCTCTTGACCATACATCGACGGTTGTATACCAGTATAATGGAGGTTCTGCAGTCGTCGACGGGTGACGAAATCACAAACTTGTGGGTAAAGAGGTGCAAACTCTGCAGAGTTCTAAAACTATCATGATAGTTGAGCTTACGGTCACGAGCGCCTGGCCAACTTCCATGCTTAGTTGGGATGGTGATTGGATATGGTTATTGGTTATGGTTTGGATGGTTTGGTTTTGGTTTGGTTTTCGGGACTATTGAGTCCGGGAGATAAGATGGGTTGCATGACTGTTGAGTCATGGCAACAAGGTTAGTCTCAGTGGGAGACGAAGTTGTTTGTGAGATGAAACGGTAGCGAATACGAGATGGTATTCGTGAGATGGTAGCAAACACGAGGAGGTATTCGTGAGCAAGAATGAGGTTGATTGGTTGTGACATGGAAGGTAATGAGCATAATGGAGGTATGATTGGTATTTAATACAAGTTGGGATTACATTTACTTAAAGATGAGTTGCTGTTTTATCATGGTTTTTGATAAATAACTTTGCTTTCTGCAATGAGCCTTTTTATACCTACCTTGTTTTGAGCTACATATCATATTTTCCCGCACTTGCTGAGTACATCATTGTACTCAAACTTGCATTATTATTTCATCATCAGCAACAGGAGAAGATTTCTATGAGGACCAAGTGGAGCATTAGGCGTGTGATCTGTTCTCAACCTTGCCTGTGGGGATGGAGTAGAGATGGAGCCGCTACTGCTTAGATTGCTTCCGCATTAGTTAGAAGACTTCCGCTGCATAGAAATAAGACTTCCGCTGAGAGCATGAGTCCAAGACTCATGAGACATTGTAATAAACTCTGTTATTCGTGGTAATATATAATCTGAGTTCAGTTTGTGGAACATATGTGTATGTGTGATGAACATCCTGGGCACACATATGCATCCGTTGTCGGTTCCGTGGTTTTCCACAGAATTGAGGGCGTCACAGATTGGTATCAGAGGCACGGTTGACAGTGGATTACACGCCTAAATAGGAAACACAGATTGGTATCAAAAGCCACGGATGGGGGTAGATTACGCACCTGGATACAATCACAGATTGGTACCAGAACCATGGGTTGATGGTAGGTTACACACTTAGATAGATCACAGATTAGTATCCGACACAGATTGGTAGCTAAGCCACGCTGACCATAGGATGCAAGCCTAGGATGCATAGATTGGCCTTGAAACTACCTTGACATAGGTAACCAGCCTTGAATAGGAGTTGTGTGAGCCCTTGGGATGATTGTTTGTGATTGTGTGCTTAGTGTGAGTTGTGGGACGTCTCAAAACGTTGTCCATATCCACACATATGTAGAAAGAGGAGTGAGATGCTTCGGCACTTGTTCACATCCTCATATGGGCTAATATATATATAGTCCAACCTACCTTGATGCATATAGTTGAGGGGATCTATCTCACTTTCTAACCTTCTATTCTATTTCGTTCTCTCTCACAGATGGTGAGAGGAAACGCCGACTGAAGGAACGTTCGTGACAACCAAGAGGGTGGTTACGATGAAATTCCTGTTAACCCCGGAGCTGGCGAGAACCACCTGGAACGGTTGATGGCCATGCAGAATCAACTTATGCAAACCATGATCCAAACTTTGGGTCAGTTGCAGGCCAACAAAAACAACCCCTTTCCGGCACCACCACCACCACCGCCGCCGGCTCATAACAGGTTGCGAGAGTTCATGAGGACTCGACCACCCACCTTCGCTCAAGCTAATGACCCCATGGAGGCCGATGACTGGTTGAAATCCATGGAGAAGAAGCTTGCCATAGTGCAGTGCAATGGCCGAGAGAAGGTTCTCTTTGCGTCGCACCAACTTATGGGAGCTGCCGCTGACTGGTGGGATGCCCTATGTAACGCTCATGTCGACCCGGAGGCAATCACTTGGACTGAGTTCAAGGAGAGTTTCCGCTCTCATTACATCCCTGCTAGTGTAATGATGCTCAAGAGGCAGGAGTTCGAAGGTCTCCGCCAAGGACAGAGAAGTGTGAATGAGTATCTCAACAAGTTCACACAACTGTCCCGGTATGCCCCTGAAGATGTCAACTCGGACCAGAGGAAGCAATATCTGTTCATGAGAGGGTTGAACAATGAGATTCAGGTTCAGCTCCTCAACAATGACTACGCAAGCTTTCAGAAACTGGTTGACAAGGCTATAGTAGTTGAAAGCAAGATCCGAGAGATCGAGCGAGAGTGCAAGAGCAAGATGCCATACCAGCCTCAAGGGAGCAACATACGACCTCGGTACATGCCCTTGGCCGCACCGCAGTATGGATCGACCACTCCTGCATACCGCCCTAGTCAGCCACCACAGCAACGACCCGTTGCACCAGCACCTCGTGTGCCCATGCCTCCTGTGCCCCAACCTAACATGGGTGCTCCTGTTCAAAACCCCCGCCCCAACGTACCTGCTGCCATAGGCAACAGGACATGCTTTGCATGCGGGGAAACAGGACACTTCGCGAACCAGTGCCCGAGGAGAGGCCCTGAACAGCAAGGCAACGTGCCCAAACAGAACCCGCGACCGAACGGAGGGGACAATCAAGGAAACCGGGGACAGCAGAACTATGCTTGCGGCAACGTGAACCATGTTTCTGCCGAGGAAGCACAACAGGCTGAGGACGTCGTAATTGGTATGTTCCTTGCCAACTCCAACCCAGCCACCATCTTATTTGATTCTGGAGCATCACATTCCTTCATATCATCCAAGTATGTTGCCAAACATAATCTACCCATATCCCACTTAAAATGTGCAATGTTAGTTAATTCTCCCGGAGGAGAAATGAGGACTAATATAGTATGTCCGAAAGTAAGCCTTAAAATAAGGGGAGTAGACTTTCTTGCCAACCTTATTTTCTTGGATTCCCAAGGGATTGACAAAATACACGGGATGGATTGGTTAAACAAGCACAATGGGGTAATCCAATGTGCTGAAAGAAGCGTGAAGTTGACAAATGAGCACGGTATTCGTGTCGAGTTTGAGTCAGCCCAACAAACAACCGAAAAGGCAATCTTGAACCACGTTGAAGGAGCAACATTGGACAGCATTCCAGTGGTTCAAGAATTCTTGCACGTGTTTCTAGAGGAACTTCCAGGTATGCCCCCTGATAGGGACATTGAGTTTGCCATTGATTTGGTACCCGGAACTGCACCCATAGCAAAGAGACCCTATAGGATGCCCATCAATGAACTAGTGGAACTCAAGAAGCAAATTTAGGAGCAGTTGGAGAAGGGTTTTATACGTCCAATCTCGTCGCCATGGGGAGCCCCCGTGCTCTTCATGGACAAGAAGGATGGGACCCAAAGGATGTGCGTGGACTATATGTCTCTCAACGAGGTGACAATCAAGAACAAATACCCTCTGCCCCGTATAGAGGACCTATTCGACCAAATGAAAGGAGCCCGAGTGTTCTCCAAGATTGATCTTCGGTCGGGATATCCAACTGAAGATAAAACCCTACGATATACCCAAGACTGCCTTTCGAACACGGTATGGTTCGTATGAATATACTGTCATGTCTTTTGGGTTAACAAATGCACCCGCATACTTCATGTACCTCATGAACAAGGTTTTCATAAAGTACTTGGATAAGTTTGTCGTGGTTTTCATCGACGACATTATGGTGTATTCAAAAAGTGAGGAGGGGCATGAAGAACATTTGAAATTGACCTTGCAGAAAATGCGTGAGCATCAATTGTATGCCAAGCTTAACAAGTGTCAATTTTGGCTAAAGGAATATCGTTCCTAGGCCACATTATCTCCGAAGAAGGGGTATCGGTTGACTGATGTGGACATCACTCCTACAGATATACACAACACTCACATGGTAGACATGCAAGGTCCAGTTACTAGAGCTCGAGCACGACAATTGAATTTAGAGGTGAGCTCGTTCCTGAACAATTCTTTATATGTGAATTTTGAGAGTATGTTGCTACCTAATGGATTAATTATGATTACGAACCATGGAGAGGACATGGAGATACATGGAGAGGGGTTTGGAGGCATGGAGGACCAGAAAATATGCCAACAAGAAGTTAGAGACCGAGCCCAACTCAAACTCGAGTCCAACTCGGGCCCAGGAGCAGTCCACCTTAAAATGGGTGCACAGGAGGCATACGGACTCCGTTTTTGACGTTCTACATATGCACGGAAAGCTGAGAGGATAAACTTTCCAATGGAAATGGCCCCACGTCAAATTCCCTCGGAGTCGACGGGAAACTTCGAAACAATATAAAGTTTAGAGTCTGTCAGAGTGTTGCATCACCTAGTTGGGCCATTGGGCCTTGTATCGAGTCCAAGTCAATTATGTACGTGTCTTAGGGTTAGGTCACGACCCCAGAAACCCCCTGGTCGTCCTCCACCTCCTTTATACCCCCTAGCCGCCGTCCCAAACAGCTGGGTTTTGCTTAGATTATTCTGTCAAGAACAGTTTCGCCGTTCATCGGTTTGTGAGAGCCCAACTTGAGTTCTTCATATCTTTCAGCAATTTGGTTGCATTCTTTCTTGTTCTTGCTTGTGTTCTTCGATTCGCAGGCAAGGATTAGCCTTCTTGGCGAGGTCAACCACGCAATATCGGTTGATAACCTGAGGAGATGTGGTGCTGCGATTGCAGGGTTCAGAACGTGTTGTTCGGAAGCTGGATCGATTTGTGTCAAGTCTCCACCAAATCGAGAGTGATTAGAATCTTTCGGAAGATCAGGACCCCTGGGCACATCATTGACCCCGGAAAAGTGAGAGATGTTCTGACCTGGGATCAACCGCAAAACGTGAGGGATATTGGGAGTTTTCTTCGGATGGCTGCATACTATCGACGCTTCATTAAATACTTCTCTAAGATAGCAAAACCTATGACGGAGTTGCTAACGAAGGGAAAAGCCTTTCGATGGACACCAGCATGCCAAGAAAGTTTTGAGGAACTCAAGAAAAGGCTAACCACAGCGCTGGTTTTGGTATTGCCGGACGTAAGCAAGAGCTTTGACATATATTGTGACGCATCCAGACAGGGGCTCGGATGTGCGCTCATGCAAGAAGGACAAGTGGTAGCCTATGCCTCGCGACAATTAAAGAAGCACAAGCTTAATTATCCTACACATGACTTGGAGCTAGCAGCAGTAGTGCATGCATTGAAAATTTGGAGACATTATATCCTTGGTCATCGATGTGAGATCTATACGGATCATAAAAGCCTCAAGTACATATTTACACAACCGAACCTGAATTTGAGGCAACGTCGATGGTTGGAACTCATCAAAGATTACTACCACCTTGGGAAGGCCAATGTAGTAGCTGATGCATTGAGCCGAAAGGGTGCATGTCACCAACTCATGGTTCGGGAGCTACCACCCAAACTACGCAAGGAGTTCGAACGGTTACACCTCGGATTCTTGAACAACATGGAAATGATGGAGATTCACTCTTCATTGGAGAAAGAGATAAGAGATGGCCAAGCAACGGATGAGGAGATCAAGGAAAGGATCCAACAATGAATAGAGAAGGATTTCAAAGAAGATGAGAAGGGTACGCTTTGGCTAGGAAAAAGGATTTGTGTGCCTAACGTGAAGCACCTCCGCGACATGATATTGAAGGAGGCACATGATTCACCCGATTCCATACATCCCAGAAGTACCAAAATGTACAAGGACTTGAAGACTTGTTATTGGTGGGATGGTATGAAAAGGGACATAGCCGAATACGTTGCCCTATGCGACACATGCAAACGGGTGAAGGCCAAACATCAAAGACCCACTGGATTGTTGCAACCTTTGAAGGTACCAGAGTGGAAGTGGGAGGACATCAGTATGGATCTCATCGTCGGATTGCCACGTACTCGGTCGAGTTATGACTCCATCTGGGTTATTGTGGACCGATTGACAAAAATAGCCCATTTTGTCCCTATAAGGGCCAAGTAAAACGTTGCACAATTAGTCGAGTTGTACATGGATCAGATAGTGTGCTGTCATGGAGTCCCGAGGAGTATAGTCTCAGATCGAGGTTCTCAGTTTACCTCTAGGTTTTGGAGAAAGCTGCAGAAAGCTATGGGAACACGACTGGATTTTAGCTCCGCCTATCACCCACAAACCGATGGACAAACCGAAAGGTCAAACCAAATTTTGGAGGACATGTTGAGAGCTTGCGCCTTGAAACGTGGGCATAGTTGGGATAGGAGTTTACCGTACACCGAATTCTCCTATAACAACAGCTATCAAGCTAGCTTAAAGATGTCGCCTTTCAAAGCGTTGTATGGTAGGCGGTGTAGAATGCCGCTGTTCTGGAACGAGACCGGAGAGAATCAGGTGTTTGGACCCGAAGTGCTACAAAAAGCTGAAAAACAAGTCCAAACGATACGGGAGAACTTAAAGGCTGCTCAGTCACGACAGAAAGGCTATGTGGACAACAAGCGAAGGAAGTTGACCTTCGAAGTAGGAGACTTCGTATACCTTAAGGTATCGCCTATCCATGGCCAACGACGTTTCAACGTCAAAGGCAAGCTAGCACCTCGCTACATCGGACCATTTAAGATTTTGGAAGCGAGGAGAAGTAGCCTATCAACTAGAGCTCCCAACATATCTCTCCGACGTACATGACGTATTTCATGTATCCCAGATCAAGAAGTGCTTGAGAGTACCGGAGGAGCGACTACCAATGGAAGAGCTTGAACTTCAAGAGGACCTGACCTATACGGAGCACCCTGTCCAAATTTTGGACGTAAAGGAAAGGGTCACCAGGAACAAAGTGATCCAATGGTGCAAGGTACAATGGAGCCATCACACCGAAGCTGAAGCCACATGGGAGCGTGAAGAAGATATCAAGGCAGAATTTCCTCATCTATTCTCTACCAACGAATCTCTAGGGAGAGATTCAATTTAAGGGGGGTAGATTTGTGACACCCTCATTTTTGGTTTCTGCATATATTCATGTTTCATGAAGAGAAACATCTTAAAAGAAGAAGGAACAGAGAAAAGTATCAAAAAGATAGCCAATAAGAGCCGAATCCAGTTCCCAGAGAGCGCCGAAGACAACTTCCGTGGCCCGCTGGCCACGTGGCGTGTTCGGAGCTCATCCCTGCGAAGTGGGGAGAGGTCCGCCGCTAAACTGGCTACGTGGCAGGCTCGGGGCTCATCTCTGCTAAGGAGGAGAGGTCCGACCCTGTGGGACACGTGTTGCCCCCGGAGCTAGCATCTACAGAAGAAGCAAAGGCAGTTCCACAGGACACATGTCACCTTCGGAGCTAGTCACCACGAAAATCAAAGGACCAGTCGCACGAGGTACGTGTCGATTCCGGAGCTCACCTCCAAGAGGTCCGGTTCTATTGGACACGTGTAGTCACCAGAGCTTATCTCCGGGAGGTCCATCACTGTTGGACACGTGTTAACCCCGTAGCTCTTTTCTGCAAAGAAAGGAAGTCTGGCGCTACTTGACACGTGGCATTCACGGAGCTCACCTCCGAAGAGAGGGAGGTCCGGAATGGATACGTGGCACACCTGGAGCTACCTCCGGAGAGAAGGAAGGTCCAGCACTGACACGTGGCGTGCGCGGAGCCACCTTCGAATAAGAGAGGAGGTCCCGACCGCCAGGATACGTGGCGCACGCGGAGCTCACCTCCGAAGGGGAAGGGAGGTCTTGCTCGCTTGACACGCGGCACGATCGGAGCTCGTCTCTGTGGAAAAGGGGAGACCAGGCCCCGGTGGACACGTGGAGCTTCCGGAGCTCATCACCGTGGAGGTAACGAGTTCTGAACGCTTTTTGGATTCTGTACGCGTAGAGATACCGGTACGGAGAAGAAACCGACCCGAATTCCACAATGTTGCCGCACCAAATCAACTAAAGATAAGTTGTTAAGATTCAACGACAATCTGAATAGAACTCTTATTCGTAATACAATCATATTAGGAATCTTCTTCTCCCGATTATAAATAGAACTCAGAACCCTTGGCCGAAACCACGAACTTCTTTTTCAATTCCTGAGCCGACGACTTAAAGCCCTAGCCCCAACTCGCCGAGTAAGCCATCGCCGGAGTTCAGCGAGGAAGATCGCCGGAAGAGAGCCCAACGATCTAAGAAGGACCCGAGACCGATAAGAACGTAAGGTAGGTCTCCAATATCACCTTACGACATCATCGTGTTTTCCTTGCATCTGTTATTTGATTCCTTTCGAACAGAAGCTTTCTCGTGGACAGATCACTTGTTGATCGGGTTGATCTAAAGACAAGGTCATCGCCACGTCCACATTTGATCTGAACACCTCTGTTCATCGTAAAACCATGCAAGCCATGCAAGAACACGTACAAACCGATCTAATAAAAACTGCATCATAGGACTAACATGCATATGCATCATCGCATCTAGTTAAAGTTTGTGCATGATATTGATTGCTGTGGATCTTGTATGTGCGTGATCCTGTATAGCAGGACAAGCTCAGGGCGCTGTCTACGACGAGCTGCAGCAACAAGGTTTCGAGATCCAAGAGCCACCAGAACCGCAAGAACAAGGCAAGTGCCCCTTGACCATATTGATCCTATGTTTTGGGAAAAACTGTTTTGTTTTGCAAAAAGGTGTGTGTGCTGAGTCAAACATGATGGGAAACCCTTTTATAGGAGTTTACTAGTTTTGGTTAAACCACCCTTGTCGCCAGGGAAGTTTATGAGTCGGGTATGGTTTTTGTTTCAAGCTTTGCTGAGTCCATGGGATTGGGAAGCGAGATAGATGTGTCTAGCTAACTGCACTCGTAACGATAATGAGAAACTGATGTTGTTAATGAACATGGATCGGAGGGAGATCTAGGAAAGACTGGGTTTGTGAATGAGGTAGCATGACATGGTGGTTTACTTGTCGTAGATCTAAGGACCGGTTCATCCGAGCACATGCCAGGATAACAGTGCCACCACAAGGCCATGTATGGGTGCGGCTTAGCTGAGTAATTAGGTAAGTTGCTAGATTGTTATGGACCGTGGAAGGCGCGGGGAATGGGAGTCGAGTGAGGACTGCCCTGCGAACTGCATGGCACAAAAGGGGGCCCATGGGTGGGAGAATTGGAGATTCTAGCCTGCCGGTGAAACCTTAGTGAGTCCATACATCGAGTAACCCCTTTGTAAAGGCTATTTTGTGATCTCTTGACCATACACCGACGGTTGCGTACTGGTATAATGGAGGTTCTGCAGTCGCCGACGTGTGACGAAATCACAAACTTGTGGGTAAAGAGGTGCAAACTCTACAGAGTTCTAAAACTATCATGATAGCCGAGCTTACGGTCACGAGCGCCTGGCCAACTTCCATGATTAGTTGGGATGGTGATTGGATATGGTTATTGGTTATGGTTTGGATGGTTTGTTTTGGTTTGGTTTTTGGGACTGTTGAGTCCGGGAGATAAGATGGGTTGCATGACTGTTGAGTCATGGCAACAAGGTTAGTCTCGGTGGGAGACGAAGTTGTTTGTGAGATGAAACGATAGCGAATACGAGATGGTATTTGAGAGATGGTAGCGAATACGAGGAGGTATTCGTGAGCAAGAATGAGGTTGATTGGTTGTGACATGGAAGGTAATGAGCATAATGGAGGTATGATTGGTATTTAATACAAGTTGGGATTACATTTACTTAAAGATGAGTTGTTGTTTTATCGTGGTTTTTGATAAATAACTTTGCTTTCTGCAATGAGCCTTTTTATACCTACCTTGTTATGAGCTACATATCATATTTTTCCGCACTTGCTAAGTACATCATTGTACTCAAACTTGCATTATTATTTCATCATCAGCAACAGGAGAAGATTTCTATGAGGACCAAGTGGAGCATTAGGCGTGTGATCTGTTCTGTACCTTTCCTGTAGGGATGGAGTAGAGATGGAGCCGCTACTGCTTAGATTGCCTCTGCATTATTTAGAAGACTTCCGTTGCATAGAAATAAGACTTCCGCTGAGAGCATGAGTCCAAGACTCATGAGACATTGTAATAAACTTTGTTATTCGTGGTAATATATAATCTGAGTTCAGTTTGTGGAACATATGTGTATGTGTGATGAACATCCTGGGCACACATATGCATCAGTTCTCGGTTCCGTGGTTTTCCACAGAATTGAGGGCGTCACGGACCGATCACAGACAGACAAGACCACGGTCCGCCAAAGACTTGGTTGGAGCAATACGGGGTAAGTTTAGTTGGATTTTATGTATAATATGTCTTCATTAGTATTAATTGTAACAATACATAATTGTTTGTTCCTTTCGGCCCGAGAACATCCACCCGGACGCAGATGAGTACACTATCTCCAGAAACTTGGAGGCATACCTTCTGTGGCTTTTCAGGTGGATCCTGTTGATAGACTCACACGAGGACACGGTCGACAAGAGCCTTATCTACTTCGCTAGAGAGATAGCGGACAGCCCCCCTCACGTAGTTCCGCAGTACAGTTGGGGTTCAGCTGTGCTAGCGGCTATGTGTCGAGGTCTTTGTATGGCATGTACAAAGGTAAGTTACTATAAACACATTGTTTGGAAATTTCTTAAATTGCCATGTCTTAATCAAGTGACATTTAATATTTCCATTGTTCATAGATGGCGGCGGATGCCATACTGTCTGGGTGTCTGTTGTTGCTGATCCTCTGGGCGTACGAGCGGTTTTTGATAGGTCGGCCTAGGATGGACGTCACCTCCTATGGCGATGCCTTGTACGGGACACCGTGGCGGACAGGCCAACGATGGGCACATTGTGGACTTGACGCAGGGTATGTTAACTTGTAATATATGTATGTTCATTCTTAACATAGCTATTTGTTTCGCTATAATATTTTTTGTTTTGCAATGTACTTGGGGTGACGACACGGTGCACAGGGGCTACCCAGAGTATACGATGTCATTTGACCACCTATAGGCGGAAAGCGACGTCGTATGGACTCCATTTTCATACGAGGTTGTGGAGCGTCATGCACCCGCTAGGTTGTCGTCGTTGTGCACGAGAGATGCAGATGTGTGGTGGACACGGAAGGCTCTCGTGTACGACATCTGTGCGGAGGAGTACTCACCTCACAGAGTTATGCGGAAATTGGGCGGCAGCAGGTCTTCCCAATTCCTAGGGGCCTCCCAGTTCCGCCTACTGCACACACGTAAGTAGTTTCCTTTATTTGTATATTTAACTTACATAAGTTTTAATTGCTGAGAAACACTATATTTTTCTCGCAAGCACACATGGAAGGGTTTCTCTATGCCCATTTTCTAGCCTCGCATGGAAGCAAGGGTACAGCAGTGGCCAGAGGCACCTCAGGACATAATCGCAGATACGTTCCCGTTCACCGCTGTGACGCCCCTGTTCCAAGAAAACCTCAGGACCGAGCTGATGCATATGTGTGCCCAGGATGTTCATCACACATACACATATAATCCACAAACTGAATTCAGAATAATACCACAAATAACAGGGTTTTATTACAATGTCTCATGAGTCTCTAACTCATTCTAGCAGTGTAACACCCCAAAATCCTGTCAAGGGAAGAATTTAAAATTTTTTGGACGTGTTGCATGTATTGCAAAAATTTAAATTCAAACTGGAATTCAATTTAAACTCAAAACAGAAAAGAAATAGAAAAAGAAAAAGGAAAACAGAAAAAAACCGCGCGCCAGCCCGCAGCCGCGCGCCCGCGCTCCCTCTCGCAGACAGGTGGGACCCACCTGTCATCCCTAACCCCCGATCGTCCGAAACCCGGACGGTTCCCCCACGCGCGCGCGATCGCAACCGACCAGATTTCCGGCCGAATTCTGGTTCCGGAGGACTCCAACTCGATCTAAACAAACCCGCCGCCCTCCCCCGTCTATAAAAACCCCGGCCTCGTCCCATTTTTCCCCACGCGATCCGCCTCATTACTCCGGTGAGAACCCGAGCTCCTCCGGCGAATTCTGCCCGATCTACGGTCGGGAATTCCGATCTAACTCGCTGGTCTTGATCCACCTCCTCCGGGGAACCTTGCAGGTGCAGAAAACTCGGTGGTTTGCGGCTCAAACACAGCGCCAACGAGCCTCGCCGTGAATTCACCTCGGACCTCGTCGCAGACCGCCTTCCAGGACCTCCGAGCTCAAGAAAACCCTCGAGGTGAGATCCCCGACCTCCCCTCTACCGATCTATGCCATAGAATCACAGTTCTAGGAAGAATTTACGAAGATCCGAAACTCTCCGGCGAGATCGCCGTCTCCCGCCGCCGTGCGCCGCCGGGCAGCGCCGCCCGCGCTCGATCAGAGCGACGTGGCCGCTTGTGCGCCGTCTATTTTAAATCACACGGTAGAATTTAAATCCCCGCGTACCGGTTCGATGTTATAATCTCAGCCGTCTGTTTTAAATCGGAAGGTCCACGTCAGCCCCGCGTTATAAAGACTGGAATTCTTACGCGCTACCCCCTGGGGTTCTCGGAAAATAAGAGCTAGCCTCGGAAACTTCTGATCTAGCCCCTGGAACTTCAGAAAATCATGTAAATTCATTTAAAAATCAGTTTTAGCCCCTGGACTTAATAAAAATTAGGAAAAACCCCTCTGTTATGTGTAGCTAGACCCCTGAAAATTCTTAAAATAATATTATAGACCCTGTAGTGGGGTGAGTTTACCATTTTAACCCTCTTTGATATTAAAATTAGGAAATTGAATATGTGGTTAGTATTTAAAATTTAAAAGATGGGACAAACATATTGTCAAATTCATATTAAAAACTTTCCCAGTACTTAGAAAACTTTGGAGTGAGATAAAAATAGAATTTTGGCTGAAATGAATCTGTTTAATGGATTATTCACATTTATTAGTAATAGGGACACATTTTTATGTAGAGAATAATTCTGAAAATTAGTAAAATGAATGCAAAATAGTTCACATCAGAAGAGAAGTTCAAAAATATATTATTTAATATTTTAGACCCAAAACCTATTCTGTTTAGATGAGGTGTCTTACTATTTTCATAATAAAGTGCACATTTAGACATTGGAAATAAATCTGAAAATATAGCAAGCTAGGTATAAATAACTAGAAAATGATAAATGAAGTTTCCAAAATCCAAAGAATTTAGTTTAGGATTGGTAGAAGGTTTGAAGACACATATGAAGTAGGAAAATACCTTTCATGCATACTTGGTAGCTAAAGTGTGTATCAATTAAATATAAGGGATTTATTTAAATTAGAAATTCATATGTAGTATGCCAACATGAATATGAATACAAAAATAGAAATCATATGTACATGTTTAAAAGTGCATGTAAGCCAAAATCAACACACATAGAGTAACCACAACACATAGAATTTGTGAATGGCTTTCATAAATGTGAATGTGTGGTTTGTATGAAGTGGAAGTGTGAACTATGTCTTATGGATTGTTGCTTTTCTTTTGCAATGTGGGTGATGGTATGATGTAGAACCTGCTCCAGAGCAAGTTCTCCCTTTCCAAGATCAGGACTACCCATTTCAAGAACAGCAGGAAGGAGGCAAGTGTCCTTGACCACTTTGATCCTATGCTAGGATGTGTAGATAGAATTATTTGCATTGTCAAATGAAATATGAAACCCATGCTAGGAAGTTTCCCTAGAATTGCATTACCTTGTTTTCTTGTAGCTTGGGTTGGGATTTATTTTATCATGTCATTTATTATTATGCATATGCTTAGCCATGCTTAGAATGGGATATTTGGGATATGGGATCATCAGTTTATTTTACCATACTCTTGAATGAGATATTATGAGTTATGTAGAGGTAGGGATCAAGGCAAGTTGGATGATTTGGTTGTGTGCTGGGTGCACGAGACTCGGGTTTGTGTTTAGTACTTGCCTGGATCCTAAGGACCGGTTCATGGAGCATGTAAACTGGCTTTACCGTGCCAACCACATGCTGAGATGGGGCAGCTTGGCCAATTAATTAGGTGTATCCCCGGCATAGTATGGGTGTGTTGGATGGTGCGGGGAATAGGTGTCAGCTGGACTACCATATGAACCGCAAGGCTCAAGAGGGGGTCACTGCAGCGGGGTTGGAGCCTCTTGTATGCTGTTAGGGGTGAAACCTCAGTGGGCCCACGCTCATCAGGAATCCCTTTGTAAAGGCTTCGTAGTGATCTCCTGGCTACACACCTGGGAAGTGTGAATGTGGTTCGTAGCCACTGGCATAATGGAGGTTCTTTTAGTCCACCCGGCAACGGGGGATGAAATCACTACATGTGGGTACAGTGGTACGAACTCTGCAGAGTCAAAACTGTCATGACAGCCGTGCTCACGGTCAAGAGCGGCTTGGACTTATTCATGATTAGAGGATGATGGCTTTGGAAGTTGTGAATGTTAAGCGGGGAGCTTAACATTGGAAATGAGGTTATGGTTATTTGATTATGATGATGGGATGGGAAATTGGGACCATTTCACCTGTGTAGTAATGTAGGTGCTTAATAAGCTAAGGTGATAGGTATTAATTGCATAGTGCTTTAACCATGAGTTCAACCTCCCCTTGTTCTAGCCATGCATGACATAACTTTCCCACACTTGCTGAGTACCATCGGTACTCAACCTTGCATATTTGTTGGTTTATATTGCTGCTCAGGTCAAGATAATGAGGTGGTGTATAATGACCAAGACTTTGGACCCGAAGAAGGTTTATAGGTTCATGGAGACCCCCGGGCAACGCCTGTAACGGAGCCCACAAGAATAATATTCCGCTGCTATTTTATTTACTTGTTATGAACTTATTATCGTCCATCGAGACATATGCTATGTAAGACTTATTTATATTCGACACCTGACTTGTAATAAATGATGCTTCACTATTTGTCATTAAATGTATGAGAAAATGATCCTTGCATACATGTGATATTCACTCGGTTGTTCTTCGGAGAAACTGGGTGTGACAGAAGTGGTATCAGAGCCAAGGTTGCCCGTAGGAACGTGGACCTAGGTAGAAATGGACGTGCTTAAGGGCCCTATTTTCTTAAAAACTATTTTACAAGGTGTGTGTTGAAAAGTGTTATTAAATGGAGTCACTTTCTTCATCTTGCCTCAACTTTCATTCAAATTAGGATTTTTGTTTAAAAGTTTATCTAACCTAAGTTTAAATGCTTTCTGTTTTAGATGGTTCGCATGATTCGCACCGCTCACAAGTCCACGGGAGGGAGAGTTCCCGTAGTTGCCCTTGCCGAAAGAGAGGAGAGCCGTCCGGTGACGTACCTTTCCTACGGATTGGCAGTAGGAGGCTTGTTGCGCCGTCTTCGACGTATGCTCGAAGCCGCCGGCAATACGGGCAAGCTAATCATACACTATAGCTCCACCAGAACCATCCGGGAGAAGCGGGAAGAATGGAGTTCAGAAATGAGGATTATCCATGAAAATCAGCTGCTCAAGATCCACCGCTCTCCAGCTTGTCGAGCTACACAGGTCGATGCGGAGAAGGATGTCACCTGGGAGGCCATCACCTGCCAGAGTCACATCTATCGTCGCCACCTGGACAGGACTGAGTACATGTATGTCCTCCAGCGTGAGAGTGGTACCGCGGAGTATAAGTACCCGCCAGTGCAGCAAGGGACTTCCCATGAGCACATGGACTTGTGCTTGGAGGATGCTGCTATGCTCAGCACTCGACTGCAGGAGTGTCAGCAAGAGCTTCAGGATGTTTGAGACACCCTGAAGTAAACGGAAGCATTACTGCGAGCCTGCTTGAGAGCGAGAGAAAGAGGAGATGGGAATGAACTGTGTGTCACCGTGAATGATACATGGACTCCTAACTCCCCAGATCGCCGGGCGATCAGGCGTCGTCGCACTTCTCCACCAGCAGCTTCCCCACCCAAAGTAGAGTCAGAAGGCAGCCGCAACGATGAGGAAGACCCCGAGGAGCCAGCTCAGTGAATACGAGTAGTGTAGAGTTCTTCCCTTAGTTTAGAAGGATGTCGAGTAGTCGAGTCGTTATCTTAGTTAATGGTGTGTTAGTGCTTGGTGTGTGACGTGAGTTGTGGAAGCCATGAGCAATTGTCCACAGCCTCGTCTTCAGATTGTTTGCTTTGGTGTATGAACCCACATGAAATAATAGTTCATTTATTTTTGTGTGAGACATGAACCCTCAAGAAAAGTATAACAAAGCCTCAACACTTCAAAGTACAAACAAGTGAAAGTAGTAAGATAATAAGTAATGCTTTAAATTAACATTTGGTTGATCATGCTAGATGGCCGGAAGAGGAAAAGGTCGTGCCACCAACCCCGCCAACAACAACAACGATGAGGCCTGCAACCCTCATCTTTCTGAAGGCCAAGACAGGGGTGGACGCTGTGAAGGAGTTGATCCCCTTCACCAAATGCTTGAGAATCAAAATCAGTTCATCCAGAACTTGACTCAAATGGTGGCCAACTTGCATCAAGTTCCACCTCCACAAGCTGCACCACGCCAACCAAGGTTGAGTGAGTTTCTAGGAACTCAACCTCCAAAGTTTGCAAGTGCTGCTGAACCTCTGGAGGCAGACGATTGGCTAAAGACCATTGAGAGCAAGATGAGGATCATACAGTGCCAAGGGTATGAGAGGGTGCTGTTTGCCTCTCATCAATTGCATGGACCTGCTGTTGATTGGTGGACCGCCTACGTGGCCGCCCATCATGACCCTGAGAACATCACTTGGGAAGAGTTCAAGCGCAGCTTCCGCAACCATTACATACCAAGGGGTGAACTCAAAAACAAGAGGAAGGAGTTTTGGGGGTTGCAGCAAGGTAACATGACTGTGAGGGAATACCTCACTAAATTTACTCAACTCTCCCGTTATGCCCCACGGGACATAGAGACTGATGAGCAGAAACAAGATTGTTTCGTGGAAGGACTTACCGCAGAAATGCAGTGTGCAATGTCCTCCAATGAGTATGAAAGCTTCCAAAAGATGGTGGACAGAGCTTTTGTGGTAGAAAGGAAGCTGAAGGCCTTGGAAAATGAGAATAAGAGGAAGGCTGGGTGGTCACATCAAGCCTCAGGGAGCAACACCCGCCCACGTCTGATGCAGCAACCCGCAGGGCAGACGAACCGTGTTACGGTACCCTACTCAGCACCAAGAGGGTACAACCCAAACTACAGGCCTCCGGCAGCACCAGCACAGCCACAACGTCAGTTCGTACAGCAGCCTCACCCTACATATCAACCTCGACCAGCAGTGCAAGGACCCCCAAACCAACCCCAAGACAACGAAGGCCAGGCACCTAAGGTTGGGGTGCAATGTTTTAGCTGTGGTAAAGTGGGGCACTACGCCCATAAGTGCCCAAAGAAGAAGCCCACGCAGCCACAACAGCAGAATGTAATGAGAGGACGGGTGAACCACGTCACTATGGAGGAAGCGCAAGAGGCACCCGACATGGTAGTTGGTAAGTCTCCTGCCAATTTACACATTGCAACCCTGCTGTTTGATTCTGGTGCTACCCACTCGTTCATTGCTCAAGGGTTTGTTAAGAAGCATGACCTAGCAACCACACAAATGAACCATATGCTAGCCGTAAACTCTCCAGGTGGAGAAATAAGGACAAGACAAGTGTGTCCCAAAGTGAACCTAGACATTAATGGGGTAGTATTTACTGCTAACCTCATAGTGATAGATTCACAAGGGATAGATATTATCTTGGGTATGGATTGGTTGACCAAACATAAAGGAATCATCCATTGTTCGACCAGAACGGTGGAACTAACTCAAGAGTAAAGTTCATAACAATACACGAGCCTAGGAGGGACATTAAATTAAATCAAGTTGAGGTGAAAGTTGAGGAGATCAGGATTATCAAGGAATATCCAGATGTTTTTCCGGAGGAGTTTCCAAGTATGCCTCCCGATCGTGAAGTGGAATTCACAATTGAGCTAGTGTCGGGAACAGCCTCGATATACAAGAGACCTTATCGGATGGACTCCAAGCAGCTGGGAGAACTCAAGGATCATTTGAGAGAATTGACGGAGAAGGGGTATATTCGTCCTAGTTCCTCACCATGGAGAGCTCCAGTGATATTTGTGCCCAAAAAGGACGGAACCCAAAGATTATGCGTAGACTACCGGGCCTTGAATGAAGTGACCATCAAGAACAAGTACCCATTACCCCGCATTGAAGACTTGTTTGATCAGTTAAGGGGAGCTTGTGTGTTCTCGAAGATTGATCTCAGGTCGGGATACCACCAACTTAAGATAAGGCAATCTGATATTCCCAAGACAGCTTTCGTATCTCGGTACGGACTGTATGAATACACCGTCATGCCTTTCGGGCTAACTAATGCCCCGACATACTTCATGTATCTCATGAACAAGGTATTCGTGGAATATCTGGACAAATTTGTGGTGGTTTTGATAGATGACATTCTCGTCTTCTCCAAAGATGAAGAAGAACATGAGAAACATCTAAGGTTGGTGTTGCAGAGGCTGAGAGAACACCAACTATATGCCAAGTTGAGCAAGTGTGAGTTTTGGCTGAAGAGAGTTCCCTTCTTAGGACATATAATCTCGGAGGGAGGAATCTCCGTAGATCCCGCCAAAATCGAGGATATACAGAAGTGGAAGACCCCTGAAAATGTCGGGGAAGTTCGAAGCTTCTTGGGATTAGCTGGATACTATCGACGGTTTATTGAGGGATTCTCTAAGATCTTGAGACCCCTTACCAAACTGTTGGAGAAGGGAATCACATTCACATGGACACCACAGTGCGAGACGAGTTTTCAGGAGTTAAAGGAGAAATTGACAACAGCCCCAATGCTAGTTATGCCAGACATGCAGAAGAACTTTACGGTGTACTGCGATGCCTCTGGAAATGGGTTGGGATGTGTTCTCATGCAAGAAGGGCATGTCGTGGCTTATGCATCCCGACAACTCCGGAAGCACGAGAAAAACTATCCTACACATGACCTAGAACTAGCCGCAGTGGTGCACGCGTTGAAAATTTGGCGGCACTATTTGATGGGGAAGAGGACAGAGATATATACGGATCATAAGAGTTTGAAGTACATTTTCACACAGCCAGATCTCAACCTCAGACAAAGGAGATGGTTAGAGCTAATCAATGACTTTGATGTGGGCATCAACTATCATCCTGGGAAAGCAAACGTCGTGGCCGATGCTTTAAGTCGGAAAGTGCAGGTCAATAAGTTGAGCTTGAAGGACATGCCTGCAGAATTGAAGGACGAGATTATAAGGCTCAATCTATGCCTTGTGAATAGTGGTGAAGCCATCGCTATGGAAGTGGACTCCACACTAGAGCAAGACATACGCGATGGTCAAAAGAACGACGAGAAGATACAAGAAATCAGGCAACTCATCAAGGAAAATAAAGCTCCTGGTTTCAGAGAGGATGAACAAGGTACGGTGTGGCACGGGAAAAGAATCTGCGTGCCTGAAGTAAAGGAGATTCGTGAATTGATTTTTAAGGAGGCTCACGATTCCGACTATTCCATCCATCCTGAGAGTACGAAGATGTACCAGGACCTCAAGAACAGGTATTGGTGGTATGGTATGAAGTGAGATGTCGCGGAACATGTTGCCCTATGTGACACATGTCAGTTGGTGAAAGCAGAACATCAACGACCCGCGGGATTATTGCAACCACTCAAAGTGCCTGAATGGAAATGGGAAGAAATCAGCAAGAGTTACCGGCTCATCTATCGGATGTGCACGATGTATTCCATGTGTCACAACTCAAGAAATGCCTGAGGACGCCTGAAGAGGTGTTACCCATGAATGAAGTAAACGTAGCTGAGGATTTGTCTTATGCCGAGCAACCATACAAGATTTTAGAGACAATGGAACGCCTCACCAGAAATAAAAGAATCCGGATGTGCAAGGTGCAGTGGAAGCATCACTCAGAAGAGGAAGCCACCTGGGAGCGGGAAGATGAGCTAAAGGCACAATTTCCGGAATTGTTTTCTTAGAACCACCAATCTCGAGGACGAGATTTCTTTTAAGGGGGGTAGAGCTGTAACACCCCAAAAATATTGTTAAGACCCTAAATCATGTTAAGAGGGGAATTTAAAATTTTTTGGACGTGTTGCATGTTTTGCAAAAATTCAAATTCAAACTGGAATTCAAATTAAACTCAAATCAGAAAAGAAATAGAAAAAGAAAAAAAGAAAACAGAAAAAAAAACAGGCCAGTGGGCCGCAACCCACCAGCCGGCCCAACCAGGACCCGCGCCAGCCCGCAGCCGCGCGCGCCCCTTTCCTCCCACTGACAGGCGGGGCCCGCCAGTTCTTCGTCTACCTCGCGCCAGCGCCGGACTCTCTCACCCCGAATCCAAACCGATCCGGATTTCTGTGAATCCCAGCCGAATTTCGCTCGGGGGCGACGCGAACTCGATCTAAACCACCCCGCCGCCCTCCCCCGTCTATAAAAACCCCGACCTCGTTCTATTTTTCCCACGCGATCTGCTGTTTTTCCTCCGGTGAGAACCCGAGCCTTCTCCGGCGAATTCTGGCCGATCTACGCTCGGAAATTCCGATCTAACTCGCTGGTCTTGATCCACCGCCTCCGGGGAACCTTGCAGGTGCAGAAAACTCGGTGACTTGCGGTTCAAACACAACGCCGGCGAGCCTCGCCGTGGTTTCACTTCGGACCTCGTCGTCGACCGCCTTCCAGGACCTCCGAGCTCAAGAAAACCCTCGAGGTGAGATCGCCGACCTCCCCTCCACCGATCTATGCCATAAGATCACAGTTCTAGGAAGAATTCTCGAAGATACGAAAGTCTCCGGCGAGATCGCCGCTTCCCGCCGCCGTGCGCCGCCGGCAGCGCCGCCCGCGCTCGATCAGAGCGACGTGGCCGCTTGTGCGCCGTTTATTTTAAATCGCACGGTAGGGTTTAAATCCCCACGTACCGGTTCGACGTTATAATCTCAGCCGTCGGTTTAAAATCGGACGGTCCACGTCAGCCGCGCGTTATAAAGACTGGAAATCTTACGTGCTACCTCCTGGGGTTCTCGAGAAATAAGAGCTAGCCCCGGAAACTTCTGATCTAGCCCCTGGAACTTCAGAAAATCATGTAAATTCATTTAAAAATCAGTTTTAGCCCCTGGACTTAATAAAAATTAGGAAAACTCCTTTGTTATGAGTAGCTAGACCCCTGAGAATTCTTAAAATAATAGTATAGACCCTGTAGTGGGGTGAGTTTACCTTTTTAGCCCTGTTTAATATTTAATTTAGGAAATTGAATATGTGGCTAGTGTTTAAAATTTAAAAAGTGGGACAAACATATTGTCAAAATTAAATTAATAACTTCCTCAGTATTTAGAAAACTTTGGAGTGAGATAAAAATATATTTTGGGCTGAAATGAATCTGTTTAATTTATTATTCACATTTAGGGACACATTTTTAAGTAAAGAATAGTTCTGGAAAATAGGGAAAATAATTGTAAAATAGTTTACATCAGAGGAAAAGGTCAAAAATATATTAGCAAATATTTTAGATCAGAACCTACTCTGTTTAGATGATGTGTCTTGTTATTTTCATAATAAAGTTCACATTTAGGCATAGGAAATAAATCTGAAAATATAGCAAGCTAGGTATGAATAACTAGAAAATGATAAATGAAGTTTCTAAAATCCAAAGAATTCAGTTTAGGGTTGGAAGAAATTATGAAGACACATATGGAGAAGGAAAATACCTTTCATGCATACTAGGTAGCTAAAAGGTGTAGTAATTGAATATAAGGAATTTATTTAAATTGGAAACTCATATATATAGTATGTAAGTATAAATGTGAACACAAAAGTAGGAATTATATACATATGATCAAAAGTGCATGCAAGCCACGTCGCTCTGATCGAGCGCGGGCGGCGCTGCCGGCGGCGCACGGCGGCGGGAAGCGGCGATCTCGCCGGAGACTTTCGGATCTTCGAGAATTGTTCCTAGAACTGTGATCTTATGGCATAGATCGGTGGAGGGGAGGTCGGGGATCTCACCTCGGGGGTTTTCTTGAGCTCGGAGGTCCTGGAAGGCGGTCGGCGACGAGGTCCGAAGTGAAACCACGGCGAGGCTCGTCGGCGCTGTGTTTGAACCGTAAGTCACCGAGTTTTCTGCACCTGCAGGGTTCCCCAGAGGCGGTGGATCAAGACCAGCGAGTTAGATCGGAATTTCCGAGCGTAGATCGGCCAGAATTCGCCGGAGGGGCTCGGTTTCTCACCGGAGTAAAATCGGCGGATCGCGTGGGAAAAACAGAACGAGGCCGAGGTTTTTATAGACGGGGGAGGGCGGCGGGGTGGTTTAGATTGAGTTTGCGTCGCCCCCGATCGAAATTTGGCTGGGATACGCGAGAATTCCCGATCAGTTTCGATTCGGGTGAGAGAGTCCCGGCGCGGGCGCGAGGAAGAAGAAGGCTGGCGGGCCTCGCCTGTCAGTGGGAGGAAGAGGCGCGCAAGGCTGCGGGCTGGCGCGGGTGCTGGTTGGGCCGGCTGGTGGGTTTCGGCCCACTGGCCGGTTTTTTTCTGTTTTCTTTTTTTTTCTTTTTCTATTTCTTTTCTGTTTTGAATTTAAATTGAATTCCAGTTTGAATTTAAATTGTTGCAAAACATGCAACACATCTAAAAATTTTAAATTCCCCTCTTAACATGATTTAGGGTCTTAACAAGATTTTTGGGGTGTTACAACAACAGTCAGGGGTAAGAGCATATATTGATGAGGAAGCCAAGGAGGACGACGGGGATGACACAAATGTGGGAAACTTGCCATAATCATTCAGATACCGATCTTCAAACACTCTACCACTGGTTGTGCCTCTACAACTGAGATTACGGATCGCTCTTGTCGGTGACTGGTTAGTAAATATATAACTTAGTATTGATTTGAAGAAACAAAATGTTTGCCAAATACCATATTTCTTTTCATTTACTTGTAGGCAATGGGATGACTTGGATTGGGATGGACGACAACACCGCAGGCAGGCTAATGCAGTGTTGGGTGCTATATGTCGTCACCATTATCCAGGTCTTGTTATGATGAAAGGTGAAGAGAAACCTGCAACAAGTTGGGAGCACTATAAGATTGCTGCTCATGCTGTGCATGAAAATGTAGCAGGAACTGTCTGGCATGATTTTTAGGTATGTTTTTTCCTGCATTGCATCATGTTTATCTTAATTAGATTTTTAATAATACATGTAATATTGTATTTGTAGGAACAATACCGCTTGCCCGACGACCATAACGTTGCTCTTGAGTCGAGAGCATACAAAGTCTTCCATAAAGCCGCGCGAAAAGTTGTGAATGACATAATGTCCAATGCATGAATCACGGTTGTATGTTTATACTACATGGAGAAGCTTGGACAAATAATGAGCAAGAGAATGGGAGCTTCAAAAATTTACTTAGATGATGATCAATACCGTCATGTAATGATTCCTTGGCTGGTAAAGTGTTCTGATGCTTATTATGCTTTATGTACTTATTGAGCATTGAGTGAGTATCGAGAGAGATCTAACATCAAGAGAATCAACAGTGGGTCCGGTGGTCAAGTTCTCCATTGTTATGGTGGAGATAGGCATATTCGCCTTTCGAAAAGAATGGTGAGTTTAGTACATTTACAATTTGTTCATATTATGTTAGATTTTATGGCAATATGTTTATAATATGTTTTTGTAGGCTCCTCAAAGTGGCAAGGAGTGTTCTTTCATCGATACTTATATAAGAGGACATAGGGGTTCCGATGACAGTCAGTTGTGCACACCGACAACAACTCAGAACTTGATATGTCATATTAGTCAATTTAATTATTAAACAATACAAATAGTTGTTTTACAATTAGTTTTTCATGTGTGTAGGAGAAATATGCTGAAGAGATGGCTAGACGTCATGGAGATGACTATGATTGGAGAAAAGAAGACGTCGATGTCGTGGCTTTGTACCATTCCGGTGGAGGAAAGACTCACGGGAGGTGAAGTTTTACTCCCCTCATATTCTTTTATTCACATACTAAACTTGCTTCATATGTCATCTTATAATTATGTCATATTCCTTTATGTAGGTATTCAATGTTTAATGGTGTGATGAACACTGATGTGGTTCTCTCGATGTCACGATCGACACAGAGTGGGGCGAGTTCTTCTTGACGTACGCATACTAGAGATGAGTCTAGGTTCAAACAAATGGAGGATGAGCATGCTGCTTTGAGGGAACATATGAGACAACAGGATGATCACATGAGACGACAGGAAGAGTGCATAAAAGCACAAAATGACTACTTTGCGAACCTGACAGCATGACAACAATCGATGCAGGTAAATTGGTATAAGAGTTTAAGAATTTATGTTAAAATTTCAAGAAGAAATATGCTAAACATTTATAATGAATTTAGAGATACTTTTCTCAACTTTGATTGCCTACCGCCATGCCACCGTTACCGACGCTCCCACAACTATCGACGTCTCCATCGATGCCGGTGCGTCCACAACTTCCTGCTCTTGGAACACAGGTAATATATATTCAAAATGTTGTTTGTACTTTTATAGACTATTAATATACTTATAACATGTATCATTATTTATAGTTATGGATCATCCTCGAGACCGCAAAATTTTCAAAGTCCTGTTGCAAATTTGCCCACATCGTCTACAGGAGAACAGTGTGGAGCAGAAGACTTCGTCGATCAGTTCTTCGCTCCGGGTGGTAGCAACTAGGTAAGTTGTTAAAACTAACTAAGATGCATTAAGAGTCTTTGCGTCACAAATATATTCCGCTTACGTTATCAAAATGATATCATTTACTTTTCATTTACATGTTATCGAATTGGTTGTAATATATAAATTGATTGATACAGGAAGAACGGCGAGCGGGATGAGATGATGAGTTGTGAGTTGCAATTATTATGTAACCATGTAATGAACGTTTAAATTTGAATTGAACTCGTTGTGAGTTGCAATGTTATGTAATCATGACTTCTGTGTATTAAATCTGTTGTGACTATGTGATTAACGGTTTCATGTGAATTAAGATTTGTTATGAGTTAATATTGTGTTGTTTATATTGTGATTTAAACTGTAATGTTTATTTATATGCTCAAAAGTAAATAATTAGGTTATATTTTAAACTGTAAAACATATATTTTTGTGGATTTTTTGGCCCACCAAAATAATTTGGTCTTATTTTTGTGGGTTTCCGACACCCATGAAAATATTACCAAATTATTTTTGTGGGTTCTACGTGGCCATTTTCATGGGTTTTCCCTGGCCCAAGGAAATAAGTGGACTTACTTTTATGGGTTTTTTCCAAGCCCACGAAAATAAGCCACTTATTTTCGTGGGTTTTCCCTGGCCCATGAAAATAAGGTGACATATTTTTATGGTTTTTTTCTCGACTCACAAAAATAATGTGTATTATTTTAATGGGTTTTTTCTGGCTCACGAAAATAATGTGTCTTATTTTCATGGGTTTCCGTCCTAGCCCACGAAAATAAAGGGGTATATTTTCATGGGCTTTTTGTTGGCCCATGAAAATGTGTATTTTCGTGAGCCAGTGTTGGCCAACGAAAATATACATATTTTCATGGGTTGCCCACGAAAATAAACCAATGAAAATACATTTATTTTCATGGGTCGAAAGCCCACGAAAATAAGGAATAAACCCATGAAGATAATTATTTTTGTGGGTTTTTGCATATTTTCTCGAGTTATTGGCCCACGAAAATAAGTCGTATTCAACGTGTTCAATGGGATTTGTCTCGCCATATTTATGTATCTTAGCCTTCTTAGATATGATATAATATAGACTAGTTTCAAAAATATACAATTATTATGACCCGTGGGGGATCCAGAGTAAAACCGTAGGGTGGGCTGAACTACACACCACACGAAAAAATAAGGAGAAAATCCGTTTACTGGCTTAGTGTCATAATATTGCATCGTTTACTAGCTCGTTGTCGGTGTGCCCCGTTGTTATGCTGCTTGTTTGATCAAACTCACTTGTTTATGGCTGACACAGAGCAACACGTCATCTCCCCCCGCATTAGAGGTATTGCGAGTACGCATGCTTTTAAAACAAAATTTTATAGAATGGAGGATATTAGAATAGACTATTATTGTTGTTTGACTGTTGGACCGAACGACATGTGATAACGAATTCAATTTGTTTCTAAATTAACAAAGTGTGGAAATTTTCAGTCCAATTGATAATGTCTACCATTTTTTAGTTATCTTTAATTTTTAATTCTTCAATATCTCTCTTCCATGTCTAAAACATAAAAAAACAAAAACAGAAACAAAACTTAAAAGTAAGCTTAATATGTGTGCAGCGGTAACGGGGGGCCTGGAGCATCATAGCCCCCTGGTGGATCCGCCACTGATTATGACGTGCTATAGAGATATAGAATACAACATTTTCTAAACTTAGTGTGTAACTCATCTAGTTAGCTAGGTTTATTATTGTGGAACCTCCTCGCCTAGACTCAAGTTCTAGGTTCTGCATATCTATTGCATTTACATGCTAATGATTTTTTTAGTGCTAGATGATATGCACATCGATGCGAGCTGTCTGTGACGATTGCATGAATCTAAAGAACAAACGGCTCGATCTCTCACACGCCCTTATAGCTAGGGGTAGGGTGTGTCTTTGTGTTCATAAGGGATTTATGCTTGTGCGCACTACTACAAAAAGCATTTCCACAAGCACCTTCCATTTCGTGTGCAGCCAGTCTGTTTAAAAAAATGCATGTGATGTCCAATGAATTAAAAACCGCATGTGATAATTTAATATCACAGACGGTCCATAAAAAACCGCATGTGGAAACATATGAATTTTTACAAACTGGTTTAGTTACAAACCGCCTGTGAAAATGGACAATATCTCAGGCGGTATTTCTTAAAAGACCGCCTCTGAAAATAGACTTGTTTTAATAGGCGGTTGTCGGAGTGCGTGAGATGCGACACTCCTCCCGGCCTGCTACGGAAGCAGCCCGCGAGGTTCTTTGATCGGAGGGGGCTTGGCGCCCTACGCGACCTGGGCTCGAGAGAGCGGATGAACACCGAGATTTACGTGGTTCAGGCCGCCGGAGCGTAATACCCTACGTCCACGGGAGTGCTTGTTGAATTGCTTGCTTGTGTGTGCTTATGATGGTAGAATTGGGCACTAACCCCTCTTGTCGGGTGGTCACCCGATCCTTTTATAGTCCAAGGCTAGGGAGGTTATAATGTGGCTTGGGGCCCGACAGGTGGCCCTGAAGCTATGTGAACCTTATATGATCTAGGGCTTCGTCCTCTAAGTAGAGTAGTCGGCAAGGGAGTTAAGTTCCGCCGCCTGGCGCGCTGAGCGCCCCTGTCCGTGTGTCAGGTAATAATGAAGACACCGTCTTGTCACTGCGTCTTCTCGCCCTGCTTGGGCGGCTTCGTGCCGTTGGGCGGCACTACATTGCTGTCACGCCTCGCCGTCCTGTCTTGTCACCGTAATGGCGAACTGGCAGAGGGCGGAGGCGTGTGTGGTGCGCCATGCTTCTAGGGAAGACGCGAGCCTTGAATGCAAAGCCTAACAACACACTTCCTCCTTGACTTCGTGGACCCACAGCCCACGACGGATCGCAGGGTACGTGGCGGCTTCGGAGCCCTTATCGACGGGTTTGGAGCCAGCGGACACGTGGAAGCTCCGGACCTCGCCGGAGTGGTACGGGTCGGAGCCCAGGGCACGTTGTCAGATTCGGAGCCGTCCTCAGCAGGGAACCGTTCTCCTCAGCAGGGTACGGGTCGGAGCCCAGGGCGCGTTGTCAGATCCGGAGCCCTTCTTCCAGTGCCGGCAGATCGCCCTTCTCCGGCTAGGCACCCATAGGACATGCCCCACATGACACTGGGCGTTGTTGTGCACAACCAAGTCTGCCACCAATGGCGTCTGGCCCACGTGACACTGGATGTCACTGTTGCCTCGGTGCAGCAAATCGGTGATGTCTGACGGGAACTGAGGCGTCAGACTAATATGTTTGCTAGACGTCCACGAGCTTATCGCAGGTGACCGTCTCTCTGTGCAGAGGTTGGCTTGGGGGACAACCAAGTATGTCATAGAGCGGAAGATTGCCCGACTTGTAGATGCTAGGTCCCTCAATTGCCTTGTATCCGATTTTGTATGCCAGAACTCTGTTATTAATGAAGACTCTTTGTTCCAAGTCTTGTGTGCTGAGTTGTTAATGTAGGCTTCAGGCCCTTGGTAGCGCAAAGGTCCGGAATGTCTTAGGCGAAGTAGGTAGCTCTTTGCCGATGTATTGAGCTTGTTCCTCCGGTTCCTTAGCAGCGTAAGGCCCCATGGATCTCCGGTAGTGTGGCTATCGCTCCTCCCGGTTCCTTGGCGGTGCAAGGTCCCGAGGGAAATTTGACCCTTATTTTCAGCTTGTCCCAGGGAGACACGTGGCAGCTCTAGACCTCACCTCAGCGGGGAGGCTCGGATCGGAGCCCAGGGCACGTGTGAGTTCCGGAGCTATCCTCAGCAGGGAGGAGGCTCTGAGCTAGGAGACACGTGGCAGCTCCGGACCTCACCTCAGCGAGGAGGCTTGGACCGGAGCCTAGGAACATGTAAGCTCCAGAGCTATCCTCAGCAAGGAAGAGGCTCTGAGTCAGGAGACACGTAGCAGCTCCGGACCTCACCTCAGCGGGGAGGCTTGGACCAGAGCCCAGGGCACGTGTGAGCTCTGAAGCTTTCCTCAGCAGAGAGGAGGCTCTATGCCAGGAGACGCGTGGCAGCTCTAGGTTCCACCTCAGCGGGGAGGCTTTGGACCAGAGCACAGGGCATGCGTTGGCTCCGGAACTCAAGCGCACGTGGCAGCCTCAGGGCTGACCTCAGGGCCAAGGACATGTGGCTTGTCCGTTTACAGAGTATATGCATGAGTAAGCACAAACTGTAAAGAGAGAATGCACAGGGTAAGACAAAACTTTCTTACTTGAGGCTCCCCTCATAGGAGGAAACCGGCCATACAAGGCAGCGACCCACTCTGGAGAGGCTCCCCTCATAGGAGGAAACAGGCCATACGAGGGTAGTAGGACTCCTCCGGGGCTTAGCTGTTCTAAGCGCTGTTCCTAGACACTATGACACCTTTTCAGAAAATAAAGTCCTACCGTTGTGCTAAGGATAGAACTGATGAAGGTGTTCTATGTTCCATGGATTTGGTAGAGGTACCCCATCCTTTGTGGCTAGGCGGACGCACCCGGGGTGGCATACTTGTGTCACTGGGAAGGGACCCTCCCAGCTGGGGGACAGTTTGTTCCCCCCTTCTCAAGAAAGTATTTGCCAGAGCACTAGATCACCCACCTCGAGCTGTCTACTCCGCATGAACCGCTGCTGATAACGCCGAAGCGCTTGACGGTATCACACTTTTTGGACAACTGCTTGCCACCTTCGCTCATATACAAGGACGATATCCTAACGCCGGAGCTGATCCTGCGTGGCTTTGTCGTACGCTCGGACACGGGATGAGCCCATGGTGATTTCCGAGGGGAGGACGTCCTTAGACCCATACACCATAAAGAAGGGTGTTTCCCCTGTCAAGCGATTGAGGGACGTCCGGCTAGCCCACAGTGCACATGGAATCTCTTCAACCCAATTGGCACCGTGCTTCTTCAAACTATTGTAGGTGCCCATTTTGAGTCCCCTGAGTATCTCGGCGTTTGCTCTTTCGACTTGACCGTTACTCTCTGGGTGAGCAATAGAAGCATAGAAAACTTGGATGCCGAGGTCTTCGCAGCAGTCTTGGAACACTGCACTGGTGAACTGGGTCCCATTGTCGGTGATGATTCTGTTTGGGACCCCGAACCAGCAGATGATCGACTTGATGAACTTGACTGCTGACTGCTTGTTAATAGTTACTACAGGGGTAGCTTCCGGCCACTTGGTGAAATTGTCTACGGCGACATAGAGGTACCAGTACCCTCTGACAGATCTGGGGAATGTTCCCTAGATGTCCAGCCCCCACACAGCGAAGGGCCATGAGGGCGGGATCATCTGCAGCGTCTGTGCTGGTGTGTGGATCTACTTAGCATGGAACCGGCAAGCCTTGCATCTCTTAACCAGGTTGACGGCATCGTGGAGAGCTGTCGGCTAGTAAAAGCCATGCCGGAAGGCTTTACCGACCAGCGTGCGGGAAGATGCATGGTTCCCACACTCGCCTCCATGGATCTCTGCGAGCAGGTCATAGCCCTCCTCCTGGGTAATGCACCATAATAAGATGCCATTAGCACCATGACGATAGAGATCCCCTTCTACCAGTGTGTATCTCTTAGCCAACCGAGCGATCAGTTCAGCGGATACTCGTTCATCGGGAAAGAAATTGTCTTTCAAGTAGTCCCGGATCTTTGTGATCCATGCATCGGGACCTACTTGAGCACTTGGATCTTGAGCGTCGGGTTGCACGGAGTCCCTGGTGACGCTTACGATCCTTGGTGGGTGCCATGGTAGCAGGGTCGCCGGGACCGCCTGCTTCGAGGTGCTGATCTCGCCCCCTTCGCCTGGTTCGGCCGGCCAGGCGGTAGGTCGCAACAACTTCCTTTCAAAGACCCCTCAAGCACCGGAGCCCAAGCAGAAGCCTTCGTTGATAGGTCGTCAGCTATTGTATTGTTGGCGCGGGGAACATGGCACAAATCCAAGGATAAGAAGTCCTTCTCCAACTTCTGTACTTGGAGGAGATAGGCTGCAAGCTGTGGGTCATTGCAGTAGCATTCTCCCTTGACTTGCTTGATGATCAGCTAAGAATCACCCTTGACCAACAACTGTTGGATGCCAAGAGATAGCATAGTTTTCAACCCGAAGATGAGAGCTTCATACTCCGCCATGTTGTTGGTCGCCTTAAAGTCAAGTTGCACCATGTACTTGAACCGCTCTCTAGTTGGTGTAAGGAGCAGAACCCCTGCTCCGGCACCTTGCTTGCACGAGGATCCATCAAACAAGAGAGTCTAGTAGGGCTCAGTGAAGACCAAAGCTCTGGGCTCTGGTTCACCGATGTCCTGGCCTCCTGGCTGGCATGGCGCGGTAAGCAGTCCAGCTCGAACCCCGCCAAACTCCACATCCAATTTAGCTATATTTCCGGTGGCGTTGGGGCTGTGGAGGACGGTTCTCAGCTGGTATGAGGTAACCACCAAGATCTTGTGAGCTTGGAAGTAGTGGTGTAGCTTCCTTGATGCAATGAGGACTGCATGGAGCAGCTTGTGCACCGCCAGATATCTTGTCTTGGCATCATGGAGGACCTCGCTGATGAAGTAGACCCGACGCTGGATGGTTCGAACCCTTCTAGAGGGGTCCGAAGCGTCTTCTTGTAGGGGTTTGGGACTCGGGGGCCCCTGGGCCCCAGGTCCAGGACTGCACTCTGGGAGCTCGAACCCTAATGCGCACCGATTATCAGGTCTAGATGGCTGAGACCTGACTAGTTCTTCTTGGTGAGGTCCCGGCCTCGAGGCACCCAAGCCCCCGGGTCCAGGACTGCATTCTGGGAGCTCGGACTCAAATATGCATTGATCATCAGGCCCGCCTGTTTGGGACCTGATTATCTCCCCATCCCAAGGGTCTCCTGCGGAGTGTGAGCCCTGGGGCTTTAGACCAACGGCAGCAGGAGCCTTATCTAGGAGTTGAGGTCGATGGAGTTCTGGCCACTCTGCAACCAGAAACATGCTCACGACCTCAGTTGTGGCAGCGATGTAGAGGAGTAGAGGCTCGCCTTGTTCCGGGGCCACCATGATTGGCAGCGTTGTGAGGAACTTCTTCAAATCCTGGAACGCCTCGTCCGCCTCCTCGGTACATACGAATGGACCAGATTTACGCAGAAGCTTGAAGAACGGAAGAGCCCGCTCGACCAGTCTAGAGATAAACCGACTGAGCGCAGCGAAGCATTTGGTAAGCTTCTGCATGTCCTTGATGCGGGCAGGGGGCCGCATCAGTTCTATCACCTTAATCTTCTCTGGGTTAGCTTCAATCCCTCGGTGTGAGACCAAGAAACCGACAGCTTCCCGGCAGAGACCCTGAAGACACATTTGTCTGGGTTCAACTTCGTGCGTATCGTACACAGTCCATCGAAGACTAGGGATAGGTTGTCGAGCAGAGATGCTTGCGACTTAACCTTTACTACAATGTCATCGACGTAAACCTCTACTAGGTCCCGAATGAGGTTCCCAAATGTCTTGTGAATTGCACACACAAAAGTGAGAAGGGCATTCTTAATACCAGAAGGCATGGACACATAGCAGTATAGACCATCTACTGTGACGAAGGCGGTATGCTCTTAATCTTTCCTAGACATAGGTATCTGGTGGAAACCTGAATATGCATCTAGGAAACACAATAGATCACAGCCGGATGTAGAATAGACTTTTTGGTCTATATGAGGGAGAGGGAACGGATCCATTGGACATGCCTTATTGAGGGTGGTGTAGTCGATGCACATGCGTAGCTTCCCCCCAGCCTTGGGGACGACAACAGGGTTGGCCAACTGTCGTGGATGGTGGACCTCTTGGATGAAGCCAGTGTCGAGCAGCTTCTTGATTTCTTCACGGATGAAGTCTTGCCGCTCACTGGATTGCTTTCGAGGCTTCTTTTGGACCGGCCTGGCATCGGGGTGGATCTTTAGTCGGTGCTCAATCACCTCCCTGGGGATCCCGGGCATTTCCGACGGTTGCCACGCAAACCCGTCAACATTGGCCCGGAGGAAGATGACGAGCGCGTCTTCCTATTTGCCACTCAGGGCCCGATGATTCAAGTGGTCTGGGCAACATCAGGACTGACTTGGATGACCTTGACTGGTACGTCCTCACCGTTCGAAGGTTGCACTCAGGGCACATATGTCACCCCTCGCTGACGCATGCTTGGAGGTGGCCGTCTAGCTTCAACACGACCGGTAGCGGCCTCCTGTGCCGCTGCCAGCGCTTGGATCTTTTCCAGCGCTGAGACAGCCATGGTGCGGTCACCACGGATCTTGAGGACGCCACTCGGGGTTGGCAACTTCAGGACCAAGTAGCCATAGTGGGCTACCACCATGAACCGGTACAGGGCTGGCCTACCGACTATGGTATTGAAGGGTAGTCTGATCTACGCAACGTTGAAGACGACGCTTTCCGTACGGTAGTTCTCGGGCGTCCCGAATGTCACCGGGAGGGAGATGCTACCGCATGGGAAGATTGGGTCCCGGCCTACCCCCGAGAATGGTCTCGAGGGGGTAAGCTGGGACATAGGTATTTGCAACTTCTTGAAGGCTGCGAGGCTGATAACACTGAGAGACGCCCCGCCATCGATCAGCACGTGGTAGAGCTTCAAGTTGGAGATGGTCGGAGCAACGAGGAGTGACAGCTGCCCGACACCTGCCAGGTTCTTGGGGTAGTCGGAGGCATCGAAGCTGATCGGCGTCTCCATCCACTTGCGATGCGGCGCCGGCCCAGGGGCTGGGGTGGCTGCGGCCACTGCTCGATGGAGGGTCTTGACGGCTCACCTAGACGAGACATCAGAAGAACCCCCACACACCACGTAGAGTTTTTCGGTCATTTAGCTGCCGGCTTGGCCAGACCTGCCCGCTCTAGAGCGGGTGGTTGCCTCGTCGTCTCTCGTCTCGACATGTGGCCCTGAAGCTATGTCAACCCTATACATGATCTAGGGCTTCGTCCTCTGAGTAGAGTACTCAGCGGGGGAGTTAAGTCCCGCCGCCTAGCGTGCTGATCGCCCCTATCTGTGTGTCAGGCAATGATGAAGACGCCGTCTTGTCGCTTCGTCTTCTCGCCCTGCTTGGGTGGCTTCGTGCCGTTGGGCGGCACTGTACCGCTGTCGCGCCTCGCCGTCTTGTCTTGTCACTGTAATGGTGAACGGGCAAATGGTGGAGGCGTGTGTGGTGCGCCATGCTTCTAGGGAAGGCGCGAGCCTTGAATGTGAAGCCTGACAGCGCACTTCCTCCTTGACTTCATCGACCCACGGCCCAGGACAGATCGCGGGGTACGTGTCAGCTTCGGAGCCCTTATCAATGGGTTTGGAGTTAGGGGACACGTGGCAGCTCCGGACCTCTCCTGGGCGAAGTGGTACAGGTTGGAGCTCAGGGCATGTGTTAGATCCGTTGCCGTCCTCAGCAGGGAGGTGGCTCTGAGCCAAGAGACACATGGCAGCTCCGGACCTCACCTCAGCGGGGAGGCTCGGACAGGAGCCCAGGGCACGTGTCAGCTCCAGAGCCGTCCTCAGCAAGGCTGACCTTAGGGCCCAGGGCACGTGGCTATGCCTGGGCTTGCCTCAGCAGGGAGGCGAGGCCCATGCCGTAATTTACCCTCTACGCGGGGGTACCCGGTCTGCAGGGTACCGACAACGGTCTATATAGAAAACCGCCCATGATAATACAATATGTGAGGCGTTTTTTATTAGGACCGCATGTGAAAATACAATTGTTTTCGCAAGCGTTTGATATTTGGAACCGCCCGCGATATTGTAGTCATCACATGCGGTTCCCTAGATATACTGACCGCCTATGAAAATAAGTGTATATATAGCATTAACGGGTTCTGTCCGAGTGCGGCTAAGCTAGCTACAGTCGTGGCGGATGATATTTTTGCAAAATTTGGGCGAACGGTTTTGTTTCCAAATCTTTTTAGAGGTATGTTTCCTTATTTTTATATTATTCTTTTTCTTCATTTTCCCCTTCTTTTTGATGGGATTTAAAGCCTCAAATTTGTAATTTAGGTTTGCACGAAATTTGGAGTATTTTGTAGATCTAGACAATGATAAGAGTTAAATTAGAGATTATATCAAAAAATTTGTCTCTCCATAAGGTAAGCCTATGATCTTGCTTTGTTTTTTCTCCATTGGGTGCAAGGCATACCTTTATCCAACATTTTCTAGTGTGAGACCTATGTGTGCTGAATACATTGGCTTTGACGATAAAAGTTTTGAATACTACCAAAACACCTTTTTAACAAGGTCCGACTCTAGGTCCGAGCTCTTGCAAGGTCTGACGATAGGTCCGACTTGTTTTGGGTAGCTTCGGCAAGGTCCGACGTAAGGTCCGACTTGCTTTGTCTAGGTCTGACTTATTTTGGCTAGGTCCGACTTGTTTTTGCTAGCTCCAGTGCTCGGTCCAACTAGCTTTGTTAAGTTCCGTGCTAGGTGCGACTAAGCTTTAGTAAGCTCCGGCATTGGGTCCGACTAGTTTTGATAAGCTCCGGTTCAAGAACCGGTTAGCCTTGGTAAGGTTCGGAGCTTGATTGCAATGGTTCTGCTTTTAACTTGCAATGTTTTGAAATTGCTTTACTCTTATGGAAAGTTTGCTTAGTATTATTTCACTAAGTTTTTGGTGTGTTTTGGTGGTTATGGCTGATATCATTTTGCTATGGTTTACAACATGCTTATGTGAGGTGCTCACGTAAGATGTTGTAGTTTTGGAACTAACGAGAGTCAAGTCGAGGACTTGTACTCGGAAGTATTGTTTGTTTATTCATGTGCAGGTGTTGCTTGAGTTCAAGACATGGCTAGTGACGGGATCCATTGAACTAGTCTTAGGTAGAAGATGAGGTTCAACAACCAAGTTCGGGAGGAATTATGGTTGAGTTGATCGGGAGGTCGTGCAGCATGTTTGGATCAAGAACAATGCATATGAAGGTATCGTGGACGTTGTTGAAAGGTGTTTGCACATGTGCAAGGAGTGCATAGACGTGGCAACATGGTTCCAAGGCGTGGTGAAGAGATATGGAAGTGGAGATATGGTTAAAAAGGTTCAACCGGCTAGATTTTGAGCTCAGGCTGCAGCTGAGGCGGTTATGGTATGTTTATGAAAAGTTTCGAGTTGGTTATAACAGGATTTCATGTTAGGCATGAAGTAGAGTTGTTTTAGGAATGTTTGGGACGTTCTAAGGTGTTTGGAAGTCTTAAGATTGCTTCTATCTGCGTATAGAAGTCTTGAGCAGTATTGAAAAGTTACAGTTTGAATCCAAGTAGGAGTAGGAGTCCTAGTTTGAATTGGATTGGCCATAGAGCTGGTTATATAAGCAAGGGAGGCCAAGGCTCAATGAGAGCACGACTTTGGGGCTGTTCCTCTTGTGTTTTTATAAATAAAATTCGTATTCTAAAGGAACTTTTGTGCCTTGTTCGTCCGACTTGTTTCAGACAAGTTTTTCTCGTCGAGTTTCTGTTCAGCACTACCTTGCTTCGGTGGTTTTATCATAACTCGAGTTTTACAGATCCAATTGATGTGATTCTTTTTGAGTTGTTTTTACAACTTGATTATATATCATCTGTGAAAATTTCACGGTCATTGAATTTGTGGTTTCTGATATACGCGAGTTTCTTTGCAGTATTCCGGAACTGTTTTTTTTTTCTCGCGTAGGACAGATTGACCTTTGTTCGATCTTTCGATCGTAACTTGTGTTTCTCTCAACGGTTTTTCATGATTCTTGTTGTGACGTCTTCGTGACTTGATTATCTACAATCTATATTAGTTTCATCACAGTTGAACATGTTTAGATTAGTCGCACACACGGTTTCTTTAACAGATCGGTTTTCTGCTGAGGGGTGTTTTGTTGCTTCCGCTGAAAAGTTTTTATCTACCATTCACCCCCTCTGGTAGCTTTACATGTGTACTTCGATCCTACAATTGGTATCAGAGCCAGGTTGCTCTAATCTTTGTGATTTGCACGTATTTTGACTAATCATCATGGAGAAATACTCCACCAAACCTTGTGTGTTTAGTGGTATTGATTTTCAGGTTTGAAAGACACGCATGGAAGCTTTCATCCAAGCGCAAGACTTTGCAATATGGGAAAAGGTGTATAAGCCTTACGATGTGCCTTCAAACGATCAAGTCACGACTACAAACATGAGAGATGTCGACAATAACAACAAGGCTCGGAACTTGATCATACAAGGACTAACTCAGAGCGACTTCGACCGTGTTGCACACCTCCGATCGGCGTATGATGTGTGGAGAGCACTTTGTGACTACCACGAAGGATCCAACACGATCAAGGAGGTAAGACAGAATATGTTCAAAAAAGAATACATGCGCTTTGAGATGCAACCCGGTGAGTCCATTGATGACCTCTTTGCTCGCTTTAATAACATTCTCAACAACTTGCGTAGCGTCAATGTTAATTTTTCAGATGCTGAAAATGCTAGGCAATTACTAAGTGCATTAGACATGTCAATTTGGAAGATGAAATTAACATCAATACGTGAATCCACTGTCATGAGTACTCTTATATTAGATGTGCTTTATTCTAAGCTAAAAACTCATGAACTTGACATTATATCACGTAAGAACCCAAATAAGACTATTGCATTTGTCTCACAACGTGATATGCCTAGCTTCAGCCAATAATCTTGCAATACACTTGCTTTGCTGTCTTCGCTAACCCTGGAACAGATTGAGGAGTTTCCAGAGGAGGAGCTAGTACTTCTTTCTACTAGGTTCTCAAAAGCATTGCAAAATGTGAGAACTAGAAGGAGAGGAAGCTCCGGACCTCAACGATGCTTTGAATGTGGTAAGACAGGACACTTTTGTACAGATTGCCCTAACCTTTCAGGTCCTTCTAACATGTCATGCCCAAAATTTTGAAACCAAATAAAAATCCGTACAAATTATAAAATTTGGGAGATCGAGTACGAACCTTCTCAAATAGAACTTTCAAAACGGCATCAACACATACACACAAGGAATCCAATAGTAATACAAGTAATAAACGGAGGTGAAGGAACATGTGCTTATGTATATATAATTATGGATGTAGGTATAAGACACATATATGTATGTGTAACTGAGTGTGTATAGACAACTAATAAATTAATTAAATGGGTTTAAACTGTGCCGAGTGACATTTGTGCGCATATATCAAATAGATGTGACAACCTTTAATTTAAATCCGTATGCAAATCGTGTATGAGAAATGATGACTCAAATTACTAGTAGACTATCCAATGCAATCCAAATCCAAATGCAAACTTGAATTCAAAAGCAAATTCTGTAAAAGAATAAAACTCCTCTCTGGGCCGAGCCTAACCCCCTTCTCCCCTTCATTTTTTTGGCGCAACCCATTTATTTTCCTTTCTCCCCAGCCAGCCCAGCTCCTTTTTTCCTTCCCTTCTTCCCTGGTGCGGCCCAGCCCCGTTCTTTTCTTTCTTTTCCCAGCGTACGGCCCAACCCCTTCCCTCCCTCCTCCTCCTGGCCACAGCCCGCCCTTCCCCTCCGTACCGGCCCAGCGAGGCCCAAATTCCCCCTGCCCCCATCATCTTCAACCTCCAGTCACATCCCCGATTACCTGCGTGAGACCCGCCGCCTGCGCCCCAGAAACCCGCCAGCACCGCCTCTCGCCCACGCCATGCCTTCAATTCCCGGTTTGCCGCGCCCGCAGAGAGCCTCACCACCTCTCCTTTCCTTGAATCTCTGGCCGCCTGTGTCGAATTGACGGGCCTCGGACCTCGCCACCGACCCCACCATGGAACCGACCTTGCCCGGCTATTTAATGGCCTCTCCACCCACCCGCAAGCACGGCGCCGTTCCTATGAAGCTCCCAAGGCCACGAGCAAGAAGAATCGAGCTTCCTCCGAGGCCAATTTCGGGTTCCCCCCTTTTTCTTCCCCAAGTCCGGCGACTCCAAATCCGCCGCCGGTAAGCACTCCCCCCACCTCCTCTCCCTTCCTACAGCACCACTGGGACACGCACAACGTTTTTCCCATACCAGTAGTGTTAGGGCTTGCTGAGTACCTTCCGTACTCACTCTTGCCTTCTTCACCATCCTCAGATGCAGAGGAAGAAAGCGAAGAAGAAGATGAAACGCGATTCAATGACGAATAGGTCTAGTCCTGCGCCCAAGGCTGCCTGAGGGCTGGGTGTCACCATTCCGCTGTAGTTCAACATTGTATTTCTGTTTTTAGTGGCCCTGCGAGGCCTATGGACTGTAATTTAAAATTTTCTTGTAAGACCATAACGGTTCTCATGAGAATAAGTTAATGTATGGAACTCGATACTTCCTGTTGTGCGTACCAACTACTGATCCAGGGATTGGTATGGGATGCACAAGTGGACCCAAGGAAAGGTGGGTCCCGATAGAGTGGTATCAGAGCCGTACTTGGCCGTAGGATGAAACCTTAGGGTTACCCCACACCATTAGAAGCCTATTTATCAAAATACAAGACCATTCACGAAAAGTCTCTCTCTCCTCTATGTTTCTGCTCTCTTATCTCATCAAAATCTCCATTTGCCTACTTTGATCACCAGTACCCTCTTAACCTATGCTAGGATATGGATGACCCAGACTAATGGTTGTCAATAGTCTCCCCACGACCTGACTTCCACGACACCTACACGAACCCTCCCTAAAGAATTTAATCACACCGAACCATTACGGACCAACGGAACGGAGTACGGCTCCAATTGTTAGAGGCTACTCGCTGACGTCATTAACTCCTACTAGCAGTAACGTTGAGATCATAGGCCAAAAAAAAACACAACGCCCATCCTTTCATACCTCAGCCATAGTCGTAGAACCCTAGTATGACTATAGGTCCCTATGTAGACTAGCTTATGTCGTAAGCTAGAGTGAGTCACAAGTAGTGCGCTAAGGTAATATAGTATATAGGAGTTTGTAATCTAACAATGATTGGTGCGATTTGCTGACTTTATTTGGCTTTTGAATTGAGTGGCAACTTGTGTGCTCTAACTCAAATACAGCCTAAATAACCGAATGGAAGAAATAAGTTGTGTGCTTAATAAAATAAATACATATCAGGTACGTGTATGTATATGCACATGTATACCTGTATCAAATAAAACCCACCTACAAATAGGGGGTATATAAATATACGACATAAAATTTGAATCGTATCACATGTACACAGGTAATAATAATAGTAATAGTAATAACAATAATAATAAATATAAGAAATATACATACGCAAGCAAAAAGAAAAGAGGAAAAAAAACAACTAACTAAAAATCTCTAGCAACCCATAGTATGGTCCTAAAAAAAGATCTTCCCGCATACGAGCTCGTCATAAATGCATCACACAAGTATAAGAGGACCACAATTACTATGAACATGCTCCTAGGGGTAGCCGTGAACCGTCATAGTAGGACTCCATGAGCAGCAATAGCAGAGGAAAGGTCAACGATATGGATGGAGTAATGGACCCCCAAAAGGAACTAGATAAGTAAACCAGAAAGATCACATGGCCCATGAAGGAGAGGTGATGCCGCCACCTCTACCTGCAACATTGGCCGATGTAATACAAACACAATTAATGCAAACCATATTCCAAGGGTTGCAAAGACAACAAGGCCAAGAAATACCACCTCCACCTAAGATGTCCAAATTTATGAGACTCAGACCGCCAGTTGTTGACGGCACCAATAAAGATCCGTTAGTCTCCGTCGACTAGCTATAGAACATAAATAAAAGACTCAACACAGCCCCTGCAACTGATCAAGAGCGAGTTATGTTGGCTACCCACCAGCTAACTCGAGCAGCTGGAGAATTGGGGGGGGGGGGGGGGGTAGTTACCAAGAAGCAGCCTTAGAACCGGATGCCATCAGCTGGGTTGAATTCTAGAAGGTATTCCGTGACTACCACATACCAGAAGGGATAGTGGAAAGGAAAGCAGATGAGTTCAAGTGTTTGAGGCAAGGTGCCATGGTAGTCAGCCAGTACATTAGGAAATTCATAAAGTTGGCTCGTTATACACCTAACAATGTTCGTCTAGATAAGATAAGACAAGATCATTTTAGAAAGAGGTCTAAACAGTGCAATGAGGACGCAACTAGTCGCTCACATCCACCCATATTTCAATGCCCTCATGAAACGAGCAATACTATTGAGGATGCTCGCTCCCCCATACATGGAGAACAAAAGAGAAGGTCCCACAACAAGAAGATTAAGGTGTAAAAATCAATTTTATAGGTCTACCTTCAACCACCCACAGGAATCCTAGTACGAGCCTACCATGCAACGGACACCACTAAGACCAACCCACCAACACAATTGTTCCATCAGCCGAGCACCAATCAATCCAGGTGTAGCAGCCATAGTGTGACACAAGCACCAAACACCGTCAGGACACACTTCGACTATTGGGAACCAGGGCATCTAATAGCAAATTACCCAAACAACAAGAGGTCAAACGATGCACCTGCTCACCCGGGAACAAGGATCGTTGGATCCGGAGTTAAAAGAAGTACACCTTCAGTATCCGATCAACAGGGTAGAGTTCAACTATTTGGACAAAGTCACATCAACCATAGTGACACGCAACATGATGTATAGTCATCAAACGATTCAGCCGGTTGGCAACTAGCCAAGCCCCACCCTTGTTGCAGGCCAGTTTAACTTAGAGTTTTACCTCCCTTATCACCTCGAAGCTGCTGCTACAAATGCGTTGCTGGAAGTCCAAAAAAACATATGCTGGTAATCATATAAATGATAGCGACTATCAATTTGAACACATAGGAGTTAAAACCCTATTTAAGTGGGGTAGAGCTTTTAGGTCTTGAAATAGTTAAGTTTGTGTCATGCTTTCAGGTCTTGAAATAGTTAAGTTTGTGAGATCATGACTTGTTTAAATTGAAAATTATACTTGATCTCTAGCATGGCTTACACTACTTTATGTATCTCATTGATGTGATAGTGTAAGTTACTTGATAGTATGATTTGGATGAGCTTTGTTTTATATGTATATGTTATAATATGCTCATAACAAATTAAAATTTCTCTTTTGTACCTCGCTGAATACATTGTCAAAGGGGGAGAAATTAATCACACATTGCACACATTCACAAGTGTTTTGGCACGATTCTTCTCAGGGGTAGAATTTTTAGTATTTTTGTTTTTCTTCTCATTTTATTTCTGATTTACAAAGGGGGAGAAATTATTTTCAAAACTTTTCATGTGAATAAGCCAATGTTCGGATTTTAAGTGGTGTTGCCAATGCATTCATCAAGGGGGAGATTGTGAGACCTATGTGTGCTGAATACATTGGCTTTGACGATAAAAGTTTTGAATACTACCAAAACATCTATTTAACAAGATCCGACACTAGGTCCGAGCTCCTGCAAGGTCCGATGATAGGTCCGACTTATTTTGGGTAGCTCCGGCAAGGTCCGACGTAAGGTCCGACTTGCTTTGTCTAGGTCTGACTTATTTTGGCTAGGTCCGACTTGTTTTTGCTAGCTCCGGTGCTAGGTCCGACTATCTTTGGTAAGTTCCGGGCTAGGTCCGACGAAACTTTAGTAAGCTCCGGCGCTGGGTCCGACTAGTTTTGGTAAGCTCCGGTTCAAGGTCTGGTTAGCTTTGGTAAGGTTCGGAGCTTGATTGCAATGGTTCTGCTTTTAACTTGCAATGTTTCGAACTTGCTTTACTCTTATGGAAAGTTTGCTTAGTATTATTTTACTAAGTTTTTGGTGTGTTTTGGTGGTTATGGCTGATATCATTTTGCTATGTTTTACAACATGCTTATGTGAGGTGCTCACGTAAGATGTTGTAGTTTCGGAACTAACGAGAGTCAAGTCGAGGACTTGTGCTCGGAAGTATTGGTTATTTATTCATGTGCAGATGTTGCTTGAGTTCAAGACATGGCTGGTGACGGGATCCATTGAACTAGTCTTAGGGAGAAGATGAGGTTCAACAACCAAGTTCGGGAGGAATTGTGGTTGAGTTGATCGGGAGGTCGTGCAGCATGTTTGGATCAAGAACAATGCATATGAAGGTATCATGGACGTTGTTGGAAGATGTTTACATGTGTGCAAGGAGTGCATGGACGTGGCAACATGGTTCCAAGGCGTGGTGAAGAGATATGAAAGTGGAGATATGGTTGAAAAGGTTCAACCGGCTGGATTTTGCGCTCAGGTTGCGGCTGAGGCGGTTATGGTTTGTTTATGGAAAGTTTCGAGTTGGTTATAACAGGATTTCGTGTTAGGCATGAAGTAGAGTTGTTTTAGGAATGTTTGGGACGTTCCTAAGATTTTTGGAAGTCTTAAGATTGCTTCTGTCTGTGTATAGAAGAGTCTTGAGCAATATTGGAAAGTTACAGTTTGAATCCAAGTAGGAGTAGGAGTCCTAGTTTAAATTGGATTGGCCATAGAGCTGGTTATATAAGCAAGAGAGGTCAAGGCTCGTGGAGAGCACGACTTTGGGGCTGTTCCTCTTGTGTTTTGATAAATAAAATTCGTATTCTAAAGGAACTTTTGTGCCTTGTTCGTCCGACTTGTTTCAGACAAGTTTTTCTCGTCGAGTTTCTGTTCAGCACTACCTTGCTTCGGTGGTTTTATCATAACTCGAGTTTTACAGATCCAATTAATGTGATTCTTTTTGGGTTGTCTTCACAACTTGATTATCTATCATATATGAAAATTTCACGGTCATTGAATTTGTGGTTTCTGATATACACGAGTTTCTTTGCAGTATTCCAGAACTGTTTTTTCTCGCGTAGGACAGATTGACCTTTGTTCGATCTTTCGATCGTAACTTGAGTTTCTCTCATCGGATTTTCATGATTCTTGTTGTGACGTCTTCGTGAATTTATCCTCTACAATCTATACTAGTTTTTTCACAGTTGAACACGTTTATATTAGTCGTACACACGGTTTCTTTAACAGATCAGTTTTCTGCTGAGGGGTGTTTTGTTGCTTCCGCTGAAAAGTTTTTATCTACCATTCACCCCCCTCTGGTAGCTTTACACGTGTACTTCGATCCTACATCTAGGATAATGGAAACAAATATTTTCGGCCTCTGCAATGTATGCAGCCCAAGATTATTATAGAAATAAAGCACCAGTACAAATGCCACAGAAAAAACACTCAAATCTAATATTTTTTAACAATGTCTATTATGAAAATTCATTCAAACTTGGCAAATAATTCCAGTACATATGACTCCATTATATCTTGCTCACGAGATAGAAACTCTCCTTTGGATGCGATTTGAGGTCTTAATTTTTTAATTTAGGTTATGCACAAATTTTTAAGGATTTAGAAGATTTGAAAATAGAATTAAGCTAAATTCTGAATCTTTTCAAAGATTTCTCTCTCCAAAAGGTATGTCTTTCTACATTGTATACATTCTACATTTTCAAATTATTATTTATGGTTTCATAAATTTTTCTAATTTAATTTTAGACGTGGAAATAGGTGAGAATTAAATGATATCTTTTATATTTTTATGTACAGTCTGAAGTAGAAGATGGATCGAGCGTGGATGTACAATATGCCAAGACTTGATCCTACATACATTCAAAATGTTGCAAACTTTATTGAAGCATCCAAGAGACTTGTGAAGATGCAAAAGATAGATGATATATTATGTCATTTTATCAACTACGAAAACAAGATTGCTTGGACAGATACTATAGTAATCCAATCAAAGTTGGTGAAAAGAGGTTTTATGAAAAACTACACAATATGTACAAAGCATGGTGAGTTAGATACACGTGAAGTGGATAACGATGACGAGATGTTAGATATTTGGATGGGGATAATGCTCATATCGATTATGGTCATGACAATCATGATGATGACGACGACGATGAATTTGATTGGAGGAGATGTTGCGTCATATGGAACCACATGTGTTGATTTATATGAGAACTAGTAAAGGTTTAAATAAAATGGAGACATTACAGAGTGCGTCAAAGTAACTTTTATATGATGAATCAAAGGATTGTGATATAGAGTTTACTACGTTGCGTGCAGTTCTAGACTAAAGTTGAAGGCCACCCATGAATGGTACGATTGTATTTTCACTTATCTTTTGAATTTTCTGGCATAATTCTTCTAAATCCCAATAAGCTGCCCAGAAGCACTTATAAAACGAAGAACCTTCTATACACGCTTATCTGAACCATTGTATTCTATATCGTAAAGAGCATGAGCTCGCAACGAGATGCCCCCTCTATGGTGTCACTAGATACAAGAAAGACTACAATTACCAGTATGTTACCAACATGAATAAGACCCAGAAGAATAAGAGAAATATTCCTGCCTTAGTGATGTGGTACGTTCCAGTAATTGATCGCTTAAAGCGTTTATTCTCAAACGCTAGGGAGGCCAAACTTATGCGTTGGCATTCTGAGAAGCGCATGAAGAATGACAAACAGATCCGACACCTTGGTTATGCAACACAATGAAATTTTTTTGATATTCAGTATACAGATTTTGCATAGAAAATCTAAAATGTAAGATTTGTTTTGGGTACAGATGGAATGAATTTGTTTGGTGAAAAAGGAGCATACAGAGCACATGGCCCGTGGTCTTAACGATGTATAACCTACCGATCTGGTTGTGTCACAAGAGGAAATACATTTTGTTATCTATTCTTATCCAAGGTACGGAACAAGCTCGCGTCGAAATCGATGTGTTCCTGGAACCTCTAATAGCGGATATGGCGAAGCTGTGGAATGAGTGGGTACGTACATGGGACAAGTACAAGCGGGAGTATTTCATGCTAAGAGCAATAATATTCGTTAGCGTCCATGATTATCCCGTACTCTTTACATTATGGGGACAAACTAAAGGGAAGGAAGTTTGTGTAATGTGCGTACTTTAAGAACCGCATGTGATAATTCATTTTCATAGGCGACCGGTTTTTAAGAACCGCCTGTGATAATTCATTTTTACAGATGGTTTTTTACCCGCCTTTGATATTAGGCGATTTTCACATACGCTTTGTCACAAACGGTTTTCATAACCGTATAATATGCTTTGAGTATGTGAAATTGTTTTATGTAGTAGTGACGTGTACATGAGTCAGCGTCTGTATTATGTTATATGTGTGTTGAATATGTTGCAGTGTATTGAATATTTTATGTGAAATGTGAGTCGAAATAGCACTTTTTTAAACAGGCAACGTAAGTTTTTTCGTGGGTCAGATGCTGGCCCATGTCAATATTACCAAAATATTTTCGTGAGCATTTTATTGGCCAACGAAATTATGACCATAATATTTTAGTTAGCCCTGTAGGGATCAACAAAAATATTGGCACCGTTTTGTTGTGAGCATTTAACAGACTCATGAAAATATTGGCACGGTATTTTCGTGAGCTTTTAACAGACCCACGAAAATATTGGCATCGTATTGTCGTGAGCATGTAACAGACCCACGAAAATATTTTTTTTGTGAGCCAAATTGGGGCTCACGACAATGACTGTATTTTCGTGGGGTTGATAAACAGAATTACTTTTGTGGGCAGCCCTCAAAATTAAGTTTATTTTCGACAATCTCTTTACGTGGGTCTGCGGCCCACGAAATAAAGGCTAAGCTCACGAAAATACGTATTATCTTGAGCTTTTGGTCTATTTTTGTGGGCTTCAGACTCACGAAAATAAGTCACTTTCCTGTAGTGTATATCCTTCAAGCTAATTATCATAGCTATGGGTTGAATTGTTTTTTGTTGACAATTTTGCATATAGATCCTTTGAGTATATTTACGTCTATGTAAGATGCAAACTATATCCTTTTATAAAAATGATGGTCTAAACCCTTTTTAAAAAAAATCACATCACGGTCCTCACAGACTGTATGTCTAAATTAAATGTCTATTTTTTATAAATAATCTGTTGATTACCTAAATTTGAATTGAAGGGACGTGGCACGCCTCCCTATCTAGTATATAGATATGACGCATTCACACAGCCAGCACGCCGATGTTCTATACGAGACGTTTGGTTATGGGTTACGTTACGTAGCAGTCCGATGGATCTTATCGTTGACGTTTTGATGAAAGCTCATCGTATAAGCTGCAATGCACAGACGTATACGTATCACAGCATTGGAGTTTGGAAACATACCTCACTAACGCACGAAAGTCATGGCAGGCCGGCAGTAGCCGTCGCGTGTCAGGCTCCTCCCCAGTCCTTAACATGATATCTGACATATACACGGATATCTGCCACACGTTGATGAATGCACGCATGTATTATCAGACACGTAGGGTACGAACGCTAGCAGATTCTACCTAACATACGTACCCTGCTGGTCCAACTCCACTTACCAACAGCAACAGAGAATGAGCAGTACACGCGATGACTTGAACAGCACAGATGACTCCATATATTATAATGCTATGTTGAATTCCATTAAACCACAGAAGAGAGTAGCAGATTCTTCACGGACTCGAACTGAAGGGGTACGATGAGCGTTTCGAGGCACATGCTCTCTAGAGGAAAATTAAAGCTGGTCCCTCAGCCCAGCAAGGCACACTGTTCCAGTCCCAGGTGATCATCACCCAAAAAATCATCTTCACGGGATCTTCCAGGATGTGAACCGAAGACCCGGCATGTGCACCACATCCTGCTGACCCGTATGTACATACCTTGTTGACTAGAAAGACTGAAATGTCTGTTTTTTCTTGTCTCTGGCTTCTTATTATCGAAAAGTCTTAACGCGTGTGAACTGTGGATGTATGAAAATATATATATACGACTTATACCGTATTGTTTTCAAGAAGAAGAAGATAACACCGTTACCGTGTCACTGACATGTTGATCCGGCGGAATTTCATGGTTCAATCCGGCACCAAAGTCATCAGCGTCGTCATTCTGCGAGATTCGCTGATGTATGGGAACCTTGACTGACCAATGATCTGCCGCTGGATTTGCATTCCATGATAACCGTGAGAGTCAATTTCAGCTAATCAGAATAGGCTGACTAGTTATGACATGGACTTTTCTGAGGACGAACGAGGTTTGCAGCTCAGCCACTCACCCAGGATCCAAATCAGCTGGGTGACCATGTACGTTGTTCTTGCAGGGGCATATTTACCAGGCTAGCCGCCTGCATCTTGGTTCAAATGGAGAAATAAACGTACCTCAAAGAATCCGATGAAGGGGTTAACGGTACATTTTGACTTCTATTCAATTTCCCCACGTGAAAAGAGAATCAAAATACTACTTTAGGCAACATTCTATAGAATCACCGGGCTACCCAATTTAAAGGATGTTATTTATTAGAGAAGAGAATATTGTATTATTCTAACATCTATATCAATAGATACATATATCTGTCCATTATTAGAAGTATCAACAATTTCCAACATGAAGTAAGGCCAATAAGGAAAAGTTCAAACCCTCCATTATTTTTAACTCAAACGAAAGGAAGTCCATTGCTATTTGTTATACTAATCATAACGAATTTATACTATACTTAATTTGTCGAGTGTCATTTTCTAGGTCCATTTGGTGAACAGTTAACATATAGCCTTTGGTTTCCCTAAACTGAATAACAAGTAATCTCATGAGAGATTGGCCATGTGCCAGGGAAATTAAATGGAATAGAATTATTAGATTCGGTTGGCTGCCATTTTTCTGTTGGAATTAGAGGCCATATCCTACGTGAATTAATCTAGAAAGTGACAGCAGAAATCATCAACATGACTAAGGCTATATATGTAACAAATGGAAAGAAGTAGAAAAGACACCCCATGTCTACTCCCTCCGTTCCGAATTATTTGACGTTGGTTAGTTCAAAATTAAACTAACCGGCGTCAAATATATTATGAAACAGAGAGAGTATTTTCTTGATGAGACAATATTGGAAATAAAGATAGCAAGAGAAATACATACTGGATAGGGATCACAGTAGGGATGCCACCAGTACCGTTTCTGTCATCATCTCCGTTTCCTTAACTGGCCATCGGAAGTAGTTGAAGTAGACGTTCGCTTGTTGAAGAGAATGTAGACACCACCACCACCAACTAGCAGTCCTAACGTGAGCTCCCTAAAAACCTTATCGCCCTCCTATTCCTTTGCAAGAACTCAAGAAGGACAAGATTTCCGGAGGACTTCTCGATGCTCACATTGCAGCTACTGTCATGTGAGAGTGGAAAATTAATACGAAGTCCTTTCATGCACCCATAGGAGATGAATCAAACAATCACCCGGGAGGTGTAGTGGTATGTACATCTCGGCTTGAACTCGTACACGTGCCACATCCACGTCCACGTCCACATCCATGACACAACTCGCCACGCCATGCCATGCAAATCCAGAGGTACACGTGTGGTCTTTTCTTGTCCTTTTCCCAATTTCACAATATGCATGGTAGATACAATCCCACCTATATGTTGGTTCACTGTTAAAGTGTTTTGTGCGACACTTCCCCCGGTCTGCTTAGGAGCAGCTCGCGGAGGTTCTTTTTTAGGAGGGGCTTAGTGGTTTTGAGCGTTGTAGCACGATGGCAAGATGAACACGAGGATTTACGTGGTTCGGGCCGCCTGAGCGTAATACCCTACGTCCACGGAGTGTTGGTTATTCTTTGTTGCCTGAGTCTGAGCGTGGCTCAAGCTTGGGAGCTTACAAGTGTTGGAGTAGAGTTGAGATCGAGAGAGCAAAATCTGAAAAAAGTCTCTTTGCCCGTTGCCTGTCTGGTCCTTTATAGCTCAAGGCTAGACAACCTTATAAGTGGGCCCGGGACCTGATAGGCGGCCCTGGTATGGGCAGCAACCCCTACTACGGCTAGAACGGACGCGTCGCCTTGTCACATCGGCTTCCTTGAATGTTGTTTGACGATGGCGGTAGCAATGCGTCTTGTCCCGCGGAGCCGCACTGTTGCTGCCGTCAGAGCGCCGCGCGACTAGTCTCTGCTGCCAGACACGCCTGTACCGGGGTACACTGGATTGCTTGCCTAGGGAACACGTGGACTTTAAATGCACGATAGGACAACACACCTTCCTCTTTACTCCTTGGCTATCTGCCCGTTGCTTGTCGGCGCGGCATCCGGGTGGCTGGCCCCCGGGACGCGCGTCATCACCGGAGTTGTCTTGCAAAGTAGCGAGGGGTCCGGAGTCATTGGACACGTGGCAATGCCGGAGCTCTCCCTGGCAGGAGGGAGGTCCGCAGCTGTCATGCACGTGGCCGCACCGGAGCCTGTAAAAGCCAAGAATTAACTTGCTAAAATGTTCATCACCACACCACAGCTCATTTGGTGGATAGCTCATGAACATTTGTGAAGAGCTAGTAAACACAATCAAGAGGGTGATTAGAGGGGGAAACCATAACTCCAAAATGTAGGAGTTCATACACATAAACAGGAGAGGCTGAGCTCACCCCTAGACCATAAATATATTCTTGGGAAGGCTCAGGCTAAGTTTCATGCAAATCCAAGCCTTTTCGAGGCACTTTTGGATACATTTGTAAAAAGGGCTAATTTGAATGTAAATTCAAATTGCAGCTACTTTCATTAGTTGGATTCAAAAGATGACTTCATATTTAAACTCAGCACATTTTTCTGAGTTAGTCCACCAATTTTCATCCTCATTGGAGTTCATCTTGTTGGGGGCTAAATTTGCAATAATTCAAAACCGAATTTGAATTTCAAATTAAAATGTGCAGCAAATTTAACCAAACCAATTTCAAATTGAGGAAATCAAATTCAACCCATGACTTTGTGGCTAAGTCTCTCATTCAATTATGAGTAGCTGAGATCTTTTCAGTGAAAACAAAAATGAAAAAGAGAAAAGGATTAGAGGGGAGGGGGACCCACTGGTCAGTAGACTTCTAACTGAACTCTTCTCTGTTCTTTTCACTCGAACACAGCGCGCGTGCGCGCCAGCTCCTGAGCGCCAGTGCCCGACCGCCTCGTCTTGGTGCCACCTCCTGCTCCGGGGCTGAGAACGCCGAGTGCAGCACGTGATCAACACGCCGGCCCATGTGAACACCCCTCACTCTCGCCCGTCTGCCTCGCACACAACCGAAGCAAACACCATCTCCGGCCACCCTCTCAGTTCCCTGGCGTGCCGCTGCTCCGATCATCTTCGTGGCTGATGACCTTCAGCAAAGTCGACCGCCTTAAGGTGCTTAACACGCTCGTTCCAACTGCTCCTCCTCTCATGCCTCACCGAGGGAGAATTTTTCCGATTATCCTTTCGGTGTTCAAAGAGCCGAACCGGCCGAAACTCAAAAATTCATAGGGATTACTCCAACATCGCATATGCCAAGCTATCCACATGTTCTACACGTCCCCACGGCCACTTAGGATCAAGAATCACCAGAAACCGTCGAGAAACCACCGAGTTCCATGTGTTTTTCGGTCTTCATCGGGTTTAGGTCTAGGTCGCACGGTGAAGTCCGGTTGGTCGCCACCTTGGGCAAGATCAGTGGCTGGGTCGTTGCTCCGTAGGTCATGGTGATGCTGTAGGAGCCAACAGAGGAGGTTTTGAGGCACTACAGCGCCATACCAACCTCACCGAACGCGCCATGTTTACTGTCGCGGTCGCACGACCGTTTCCGGTGATCGCCGGCCGGCGACAAGGTCAGCAACAGGTTCCCCGAGCAATTTCAGGCGGGGGCGGCAAGTTTTGTCGAGTTCCGATCATGGGAACCCTCTTCCGGTGAGTGCTCCGGCGAGGGGGGCGGCAGTGAGCCGCGGGAGCGCGAGGAAGACGAAGACTCGCGGGCCCCACGTGTCGATCTCTGATTTTTACCGCGCCGGATCTGCTATGGCGCCGAGATCTCATGCGGCTACGCGGGAGATTAAGCGGACCCCATGTGATTTGGCTGTAGAGCTGACACGTAGCCCTGGGGCCCACCAGCGGGTTTAAACTTTTCTATGAATTTTAGAATTGGGTTCAAACTTCAACTAGCCATAATTTTTGCTAGGGAGCTCCAAATTAAGTGAACCAAATTTTATTGGATTCAGCTTTTCAAGTACTTTCCAGCAAAATAAGTTTCAGCACATGAAACTTATTGTCTTCCACAATTAATTCTCTAAATTTAAATTGTTGGGAATCTTATCTGGAAAATTCTTTTATAGAAAATTCTGAAATTTGGCTGGGATGTTCATTTGAAAATCCTTGAGTCACAGGAAAAATTTCAGATCCATTAAAGTTCATTAGTCCCCCTAATGGTGTGATTAAGTGAACTGCCCTGAGAAAATCGAAAAAATGTACAGAAACATTTTTCAGATTTTCCCAAATCTTGTTTAGGGCATAACTTCCTCTAGGATTCTTCAAATGACATGAAAACAATTCCATTAGAACCATCTCAAACTCTAATTTCCAGAAAGTAATGGTTTGAGCCATGAAAATCTCTGGAAATCCTTAGAAGCTCTAGTAATGACCAAATAGACTTTTATTTGTACAGAGCTCAAATAAACTTTGTTTCAAATGAAACTTGTTCAAGTCTCTGGTTAGGATCCTACCAAGCCACCATAAAAATTTCAGAGCCAAAGAGGAGGGCTAGCTAGAGTTATGATCTTTACATATTCAGTTTAACACATTGCATTTAAATTGACATATCGAACATTGCTTACGTGTAGCCGCTGAAGGCGAAGAGACCCCGGAAGTTTTGGACTTCCTACTGCTGGACGAAGAACTAACATCTGACCAGCAGCAACAAGGCAAGCCCTGGTTTGCATTTAACAAAGTTTATAAAGTTTTGCTTATATATACTTTAGCTTGAGGTATTTATGTGCATTAGGTGTAGGATGGATGAAACCCAAATGCATAACCACATCATTCCCACAAGAGTGAGGGTAGTGTCTGAGTCCTCGAGTAGTATATGTTGTGCTTAATGTTTATAGATTTCGGTACAAGTTGAGTAGTTGGATTCTACTCGCGAGTATAGGCTTTGGGACACACGGGATTAGTTTGAGTGATGTGAGATCACTTTAGTAAGAAAATGAGACTAGGCAGGGGCTAGGGCACAGCAAGAGGAAGTCTTGTGGGCGCAGCCCTGTCCGTGTCGATTAAGGACCGATCTGTGTGCGGCCCACGCTGATCAAGTTTGAACATACCGAAGGCATATCAGATATATGGGCCCCGATAAACTGATGTAACCTATACCTCCGGGCGTCGAGGCATAACGCACCGATTTATAGGTGTAGGTTGAGGGCGGCAAGGTGGAAATCCGCTAACGGACATAGAGAGATGCTCCGTGTAGGGAACCTCCTGTTCGTTTGGGTGCGACCGGTTCAACGTTTGGGCTGTTTGGTGAAAGGTTGTCCTGTACGACATCGAGTGAGCGTGCTGTGCAGCTCCACGGGTGGGCGTACGTGATGTGCTCTTCGGGTATCCCTGCAGGTGTATACCGAGTCGATTCACCGTCCCTCGCGGTGATGAGTACCACTTGGTCACTGAGTCGTGACGTAGGTTAATATATGAAATGATGTGATTCAATATTGCTGTTATGATTAACTTGTATTGCTACTTGTCTGCCACCAAATATTGCTTACTAAATTTCAGGTTTGTGAACTGTTAATTGTGGCTAAAAGCTGAACTAAGGATGAACTTGTAGGCATGTACGTTTGCTGCAATTTACCATCCTATTTCGTTATGACCTGCATGTAGAGTTTCATGTGTAGGCGCGTCGGTTAAGACTTGTTGAGCCATCGTGCTCACGGTTGCTGCTATGAGTATTTTGCAGGTGAGGACTACCCTAGAGACTCGGGGTACGACTCCACAGGCGAGGGCTATCCTCCGTCAGAGACCACGGCTGAGTGGGAGCCGTACCTGCCGCGCTGAGCTGAGGAGTGAAGCTAGTGTGGGCTGTCCATAGGGCTGGACAACCGACTTTTGCTAGTTAGGTGGGCGTGAGTTGTATAAATTTAGCTTCCGCTGTTATAAACTCTGTACTTAGTTGTAAACTGAAGGTTTGTACTACTTTGTACATATTCAGTATGTTATCGATGTAATACAATGTGTGCCTTATGATGTGTGCTGTCGGGTGTCGCGTCGTGCGGCACCACCCTCTGAGATCCTAGGCGCATGAATTTCAGTCCGTCACAGGCTGGCATTAGAGCTGCTTAGGGGATAACACACTAATTAAGGACTGTATAATGGGAAAACTTAGGATTACGGTGAGGATTCGCTAGTATGCCCAAATAAGAACAATATTAGTATAGTTACTTAAAGTGGCATGACTAACATATGTGTTATAATTCTGAATTTTGATTATGTAACGAGGCACCTACGCTTAGGTAAAAATGGTAAGGAACGCCACCGAAAGCGGTTCAATTTCGGTTAGCTCTCCTGACGAGGAATGTGGTTCAGAGATAGATCTCACAGCTTGGTGTGAGACATTAATATGAAACTCTTGGACTCTTCATGTTCCTGAGTTCATATGAAATACTGGTCCCTAGCATGCATTAGGCAAGAAAGAAACCCCATCGTGTGGTCGGTAACACGATAGTGTGTTCTTCTGGAAATAGCTTAGAAGGACATACGCAGCGCTTGCCATCGGTGTGCCCTGCAGGGCAGTAGGTGGTATCTGTTGGGGGTGATAAAATTCCCAACCGTGACGACCCGTTCACGCTCTACTCGGGCTCCCCGTCGTGTGGTGTAAAAACACGATCACGTACCTTGAGACGTGGCTTAACTCAAGGACGGCCGTATGACAATGATACGGGCTAGGTATTTATTTCAAATATGGACCTGCCTGAAATGACAACAACCTTTGAGTGTATCACTATTGAGTGTTCTTCTGCAGGTACTAACCACGTATGTATCCCGTGTAGTATACGTGTGTGAGGGACTGTTTAGTGCCACAATTGAGACGTATATGCCGGTATAATCCGGTTAGGATTTTCTTTTTGTGAGGAACGTAGTACCGACATATAATAGGCATTTGCATTAAAGAAAATGGTAACGAGGAACTAAAATAACCAAGTTTCAATATTTAGGACCCTGGTTGGGTAGAAAAATTCAATAGTTGATTAGTTTGGCTCAAAGGGATTGAAAAACAGAGTGCTCTGTTTTGGCAGCAAGTTTGCTGAATTTAACAGAGCATAACTCACAGATTATTTAGCCAATGGGGGTGTGGGATATAGTTCTGGAAAGGAGTTTAAGTGCTCCACAACTTTGTTGTAGACTTCCAGAGCAGAATCACACCTTAAACTGGTTGAAATTCCAGATGATTGTAAACTGTCCAGAACCAGGACAGGTTCAAAAACTCTCTGGACTGTTCTGTTTTTAAGCATAACTACCTGTAGAAAAATCTAAAATTTTAATATGCTATATTTTTGAAAAGGGTAGGATATGTGTTACATCTTTGTAATTCAAAGTTTCTGCAATTGCAGCACAGATTCAGTGGAATTTAGAGTTGGAAACAGCAACTTCCAAAGGAGGTGCTGTTGAAATTCTTCCAGAAATTCTGTTGACTTTGAATTATCATAACTTTTTAACCACAGATGATCTGGGGGAAAATAAATACTCGTTGGAAAGCTACTGAAGTTAACTTTAACTCTGGTATTCAACTTGAGTCATTAAAATGCCTAGTACCAGATACAAAACTGGGATATGTAGAAACTGGTCATTCTAGGCAGACGGATGGACAGTTGAACTCATTTGAGAGATTGTTGTACCCTAGGGAGTTTGATTACTTCCAATGGGGTAGAACATACTCATGAGTTGTTATCTTCAACTAGTGAAAGGTTTGAGTATATTTCCTACTCAAGTTTCTTTTGCTAGACCATGTTTGTGTCGTATTGAAGATAAAAGGGTAGTAAACGTGATGACAAAGTGATATTAACGTCTCGTAGTGACCAAATCTAGTTGAGGTGAACTTCCAAAGAGGAAGTACATCAAGTTGGATTTAACTAGTTTGTATTTGGTCTGGTAGTGATGTAGCTTGTGCAAAGTTATTACATTATCTATATACGAGATGTATCGTATGTTTACTGTTATTATGTTTTTACACCTATTTTATTGGACTGCATGAAGTATGTTGTGGGGCTGATGTTATTGTCGTATGGTTGCAGATGGTTCATTCTCGGTCCACGTATGAGGTCGGTGGCTCTAGTCAGCAAGGGGGTGATGACTCCCAACCACCTGCCTACGACAGCACCCCGCAGCAACAACCACCACCACCGCCTCCGCTTACACTAGCGGATGTGATCGCGGCGCTGGTGGGCAATCGTGAGGAGCAGACCGATCTGCTCTGCACGATCGTGCAGAAACGTACCAGGCGGGGGGCGTCAACAGAGGGGGCCTCGTGAGACCCACACTACGACATACTCGGATTCATGAGTACGCATCCTCCGGTGTTCACCGGAGCGGCAGAACCACTGGAGGCCGACAACTAGCTGCGGACGATTGAGTCCAAATTCGGGCTGCTTCAATGCACAGAGCGACAGAAGACTCTCTTCGCGGCGCAGCAGCTTCACGGTGCCGCCGGTGCATGGTGGGCGAACTATGTCGTCTCACTGCCTGCTGGCTACGCCGTGGAATGGGAAGAATTCCGGGAGGCGTTCCGCGCCTATCATATCCCTCCCAGGATAATGAAGAGGAAGTTCCAAGAATTCTTGGAGCTGCAGCAGGGCGGGAGGAGTGCCCACGACTACTCCTGTGCATTCAACCATCTGGAGCAGTATGCGTCGGATTATGTCTCCACCGAGGAGAGGAAGCGAGAGCAGTTCTATCAGGGGTTAGATCCCGAGATAAAGACACATCTCGTACAATGCAATCACGGCACTTTCAACGACCTTGTCAACGCCGTGATCATGCAAGAAGATGCTCAGCGGGAATTGGCGGCTGAACAGCGAAAGCGCATCGCTCCACCTAGAAGCGGGGGTGGAGCTCCTCAAAAATACCGCATGGTGTATCAGACACCATCCGGTCAGTAGTGGCATCCACCGGCGCGACCTCAGCAGTTTGGGGGTCGTTCTTTCTAGCCACTCCCGTTCCGACCGTCGATGCCACCACCGCGTCCACAACAGCAGCAGCAGCAGCAGCAGATGGTACCCCGGGCGTTTCCACCTCCACAACGCGACCCGGGCTTCCGTCCGCCGATCAGCGGAGGACCTCCTCGCTACACCTGCTACACGTGTGGCCAGGCGGGTCATTTCTTGAAGGACTGTCCCGAGGGGCAGCGGAGCAGCGGGCAAGCCCAATATCAGGGCTGTGTTCGAGGCTGACCTACGGTCAAGAAGGGAGGTCAGCGAACCGGGGGCATTCACAACCTCGACAATGAGGACGCCCCGGAGGGAGAAAACGTGCTGGTGGGTACGTTCACTCTCAACGATCAAGCCATCATCATTTTATTTGATTTTAGAGTAACCCACAACTTCATAAGTGCATCATATGTGGTTAAGCATCAACTGGAAGTCTTTCCAACTGAGTGCTCTTATATGATCTGCTCACCGGGAGGGAAGATTCAGCAAATATGATGACCCCGAGAGCACCACTGTGCTTAGGTGGGAAGATATATCCCACTACTGTGATTATTCTTGAGGGGCAGAAGATTGATGCAATCTTAGGGATGTCACGGCTAGGTTACCATGGTGCTGTCATAGAAACATTATCACGGACGGCTCACCTCAACTCCCCACTACACCGTCCGCAGTCCCTCATACTAGACAATCCAGTCCCGGAAGTTTCAACCGCCTATAATATTGAAGCTTCTAAGTTAGAGGACATCCCTGTAGTCCGAGAGTATCCCGACGTGTTCCCGGATGATCTTACTGGCATGCCACCTGAACGGGATGTGGAGTTCAAGATAGAACTTGCACCCGGGACTACTCACATATCACGGAGACCGTACAAAATGGCTCCGAACGAGCTGGCTGAGTTGAAAGAACAGCTCAATGATTTGTTGAGCAAGGGTTTCATTAGACCGAGTTCCTCGCCTTGGGGATGCTCGGCGCTGTTCATCAAGAAGAAGGATCAAACCTTGAGGCTGTGTGTGAATTACCGGCCGCTCAACACCATCACCATAGAGAACAAATATCCACTGCCCCGCATTGATATTCTGTTTGATCAGCTTGTGGGTGTAAGTGTGTTCTCCAAGATGGACCTTCGCTCCGGGTATAATCAAATAAAAATCTGGGCATAGGATATCCCAAAGACGGCATTCTCAACGAGATATGGACTATATGTATATCTCGTTATGTCTTTTGGTCTCACTAACGCTCCGACACATTTCATGTATCTCATGAACTTGGTGTTCATGCCGAAGCTGGACAAGTTTGTTGTGGTGTTCATTAATGATATATTGGTTTACTCCAAATCAGAAGCAGAACACGCCAAACACATGAGAATCGTTCTTCAACAATTGCGGGACCATAAGCTCTATGCCAAGTTCAGCAAATGTGAGTTTTGGATCAGCCAAGTGCCATTTTTGGGACATATCATCTCAGCGGAAGGCATTGCGGTTGACCCAAGAAAAATTGAACAGATGCTGAAATGGAAAGCCCCCATTTCTGTCCATGAAGTCAGAAGCTTGCTCGGTTTAGCGGGATATTACCGGAGATTCATTCCAAGTTTCTCCAAGCTTGCTAAGCCGATGAAAGAATTACTGAAGAAGGGAAAAAAACATGTTTGGAACTCAGCATGTGAAGGGGCATTCCAAGCATTGGTGAAGCATCTCACAACAGCCCTGGTCTTAGCTCAACCGGATACGACCAAGCCCTTTGACGTGTATTGTGATGCGTACGTATTGGGCTTGGCTGCAATAAGGGCGTGTGGTTGTGTATGGCTCACGCCAACTTCGAAACCATGAGCAGCACTATCCGACTCATGATCTTGAGCTCGCTGCTGTGGTTTTGGCGTTGAAAATGTGGAGGCACTATCTCCTAGGGAATTTGGTGCATCTCTACACTGACCACAAGAGCTTAAAGTATATCTTCACCCAGAAGGAGCTGAATATGAGGGAAAGGAGGTGGTTAGAACTAATTAAAGACTATGAGATTGAGATTCATTACCACTCTGGCAAGTCAAATGTGGTTGCCGACGCGTTGAGTCGAAATCACATGTCCATAACCTCACCATTACACAGGTGGAAGAGGAAGAGGCGAGTTTATACTTGGTTCCTTATGGATCACTCTAGAACCTTGCGCTCATCCCTACCATTAGGGAGGATATCATTGCAGCTCAGAAAGTTGACAAGGGCATGGCACATCTCCGGAGACGGATAGATAGTGGGGATATCAAATGTTTCTGGAAAGATGATGAGGGGACGCTGTGGTTCAATGACCGCACAGTCGTACCCCGCAATATGGAGCTGAGAAAGAAGATCCTTGATGAATCTCACTTGTCTAAATTCTCCATTCATCCAGGCAGCAACAAAATGTACCAAGATTTGAAAAGAAAATTTTGGTGGACATGGATGAAGCGGGAAGTGGCTAAATACGTATCCGAGTGTGATACATATAGACGAGTGAAAGCAGATCACATGAGAAAATCAGGGCTGTTACAACCCCTAAAAAATCCAGCATGGAAGTGGGAAGATGTGAGCATGGATTTCATTGTAGGATTACCTCTGACTTTCAACAAGCATGATTCCATTTGAGTAATCGTTGATCGGTTAACCAAGTGGGCTCACTTCATTCCCGTGCATACACATTTCCATGCCAGAAGATATGCGGAGTTGTACATTGCAAGAATCTTATGCTTGCATGGAGTACCCAAGACCATAATCTCAGACCGAGGTGCATTGTTTGTGGCTCGTTTTTGGGAGCAGTTGCACGCTGCATTAGGTACCAAACTGATTAGAAGCTCCGCCTATCACCCTCAGACAGATGGGAAAATTGAGAGCGTGTGCCATCCACCACGGTAGAAATTGGGATGATCATATACCGTTGGCGGAATTCTCGTACAACAATGGCTATCAAGCGAGTATCAAGATGGCACCATATGAAGCTCTCTATGGTCACAAGTGCCGCACCCCATTGAACTGGTGCGAGTCCGGTGAAAGGGTCACGTTCGGGATTGATTTGGTGAACGACGCCGAAGAGCACATTCGGATGATTGAAGCTAACTTGAAAGCCGCTCAATCCCGGCAGAAAAGTTACGCTGATAAGAGGTGTAGGACGCTACCCATCGATATCGGGGAACACGTGTACCTCCGTGTATCTCCGATGAAAGGCATGCACCGATTCGGCGTGAAGGGGAAGCTCGCTCCCTGATTTATTGGACCCTATGATATCACCGAGAAGTGTGGACCAGTAGCGTATAGACTGGAGCTACCGACATCTCTCGCTGATGTTCACGACGTTTTCCATATTTCAAAACTACGGAAATGTCTGAAGTATACGGCTGCTGTTCCCACCGAAGCCATTGGCGAGCTGCAACCGGATTTGACGTATGCTGAATATCCGGTGGCGATTATTGATGAGAAGGCTCAGACCATGCGTAAATAAAACTCTGTGGTTCTACAATATATTGTGGAGCAACCACACCACTGAAGAAGCGACGTGGGAGAGCGAGGAGTTCCTTCGCTCAAACTACCCGGACTTCATGGCGTCTCATCAAGGGTAAGTTCCTATTACATCGTCATCTCTTCCTTTATAATTTTGGGGTGAGATTCTTTTAAGGGGGAGGAATGTAAAAGCCAAGAATTTACTTGCTAAAATGTTCATCACATCACCACACCACAGCTCATTTGGTGGATAGCTCATGAACATTTGTGAAGAGCAAGTAAACACAATCAAGAGGGTGATTAGAGGGGGAAACCATTACTCCATAAAGTAGGAGTTCATACACATAAACAGGAGAGGCTGAGCTCACCCCTAGACCTTAAATATTCTTGGGAAGGCTCAGGCCAAGTTTCATGCAAATCCAAGCCTTTTTGAGGCACTTTTGGAGACATTTGTAAAAGAGCAAATTTGAATGTAAATTCAAATTGCAGCTACTTTCATTAGTTGGATTCAAAAGATGACTTCATATTCAAACTCAAAACATTTTTCTGAGTTAGTCCACCAATTTTCATCCTCATTGGAGTTCATCTTGTCGGGAGCTAAATTTGCAATAATTAAAAACTGAATTTGAATTTCAAATTAAAATGTGCAGCAAATTTAGCCAAACCAGTTTCAAATTGAGGAAATCAAATTCAACCCATGACTTTGTGGCTAGGTCTTTCATTCAATTGTGAGTAGCTGAGATCTTTTCAGTGAAAACAAAAATGAAAAAGAGAAAAGGATTAGAGGGGAGGGGGACCCACTGGTCAGTAGACTTCCAACTGAAGTCTTCTCTGTTCTTTTCACTCGAACACAGCGCGCGTGCGTGCCCACTCCCGAGCGCTGGCGCCTGACCGCCTCGTCTTGGTGCCACTTCCTGCTCGGTGCTGAGAACGCCGAGTGCAGCACGTGATCAACACGCCGGCCCACGTGAACCTCCATCACTCTCGCCCGTCTGCCTCGCACACAACCGAAACAAAAACCATCTCCGGCCGCCATCTCGATTCCCGGGAGCGCCGCTGCTCCGAGCATCTTCGTGGCCGAAGACCTTCAGCAAAGTCGACCGCCTTAAGGTGCTTAACACGCTCGTGCCAACCGCTCCTCCTCTCATGCCTCACCGAGGGATAATTTTTCCAATTATCCTTTCGGTGTTCAAAGAACCGAGCCGGCCAAAACTCAAAAATTTGTAGGGATTACTCCACCACCACGTATGCAAAGCTACCCACATGTTCTACACGTCCCCATGGCCACTTAGGATCAAGAATCACGAGAAACCGTCGAGAAACCACCGAGTTCTGTGTGTTTTCGTTCTTCATCGGGTTTAGGTCTAGGTCGCACGGTGAAGTCCGGTTGGCCGCCACCTTGAGAAAGATCAGTGGCTGGGTTGTTGCTCCGTAGGTCATGGCGATGTTGTAGGAGCTAGCACGCAGAGGAGGTTTTGAGGCACTACAGCGCCAGACCGACCTCGCCGAACTCGCCATGTTGGCTGTCGTCGTCGCACGGCCGTTTTCGGTGATCGCCGGCCGGCGACAAGGTCAGCAACAGGTTCCCCGAGCAATTTTAGACGGGGGAAGCAAGTTTTGTAGAGTTCTGATCACGGGAACCCTCTTCTGGCGAGTGCTCCGGCGAGGGGGGGGTGGAGGTGAGCCGCGGGAGCGCGAGGAAGACGAAGCCTCGCGGGTCCCACGTGTCGGTCTCTGATTTTTACTGCACCAGATCCGCTGTGGCACCGGGATCTCGTGCGGCTATGCGGGAGATAAACGGACCCCCGTGTGGTTTGGCTGTAGAGCTGACACGTAGCCCTGGGGTTCACCAGCGGGTTTAAACTTTCCTTTGAATTTCAGAATTTGGTTCAAACTTCAACTAGCCATAACTTTTGCTAGGTAGCTCCATATTAAGTGAACCAAATTTTGTTGGATTCATCTTTCGAGTACTTTCCAGCAAAACAAGTTTAAGCTCATGAAACTTATTATTTTTCCAGAATTAATTCCCTAAATTTTTAAATGTTGGGAATTTTATCTGGAGAATTCTTTTATGGAAAATTCTGAAATTTGGCTGGGTTGTTCATTTGAAAATCCTTGAGTCACAGGAAAATTTCAGATCCATTCAAGTTCATTTAGTTCCCCTAATTGTGTGATTAAATGAACTGACCTGAGAAAATGGAAAAATATACAGAAACAATTTTCAGATTTTCCCAAATCTTATTTAGGGCATAACTTTCTCTAGGATTCTTCAATTGACATGAAACCAATTCCATTAGAACCGTATCAAACTCTAGTTTCCAGAAAGTAATGGTTTGAGCCATGAAAATCCCTGGAAATCATTAGAAGCTCTAGTAATGACCAAATAGACTTATATTTGTACAGAGCTCAAATGAACTCTGTTTCAGATGAAACTTGGTCAAGTATCTGGTTAGGATCCTACCAAGCCACCAGAAAAAATTTAGAGCCAAATAGGAGGGCTAGCTAGAGTTATGGTCTTTACATATTCAATTTAACACATTGCATTTAAATTAACATATCAAACATTGCTTACGTGTAGTCGCTGAAGGCGAAGAGACCCCGGAAGTTTTGGACTTCCTACTGCCGGACGAAGCATTAACATCCGACCAGCAGCAACAAGGCAAGCCCCGATTTGCATTTAACAAAGTTTATAAAGTTTTGCTTTATATATACTTTTGCTTGAGGTATTTATGTGCATTAGGTGTAGGATGGATGAAACCCAAATGCATAACCAGATCATTCTCAGAAGAGTGAGAGTAGTGTCTAAGTCCTCAAGCAGTATATGCTGTGCTTAATGTTTTAGATTTCGGTACAAGTCGAGTAGTTGGATTCTACTCGCGAGTATAGGCTTTGGGACACACGGGATTGGTTCGAGTGATGTGAGATCACTTTAGTAAGAAAATGAGACTAGACAAGGGCTAGGGCGCAACAAGAGGAAGTCTTGTGGGCGCAGCCCTGTCCGTGTCGATTGAGGACCGATCCGTGTGCGTCCCACGCTGATCAAGTTTGAACATACCGAAGGCATATCAGATATATGGGCCCCGATAAACTGATGCAACCTATACCTCCGGGCGTCGAGGCATAACGCATCGATTTATAGGTGTAGGTTGAGGGCAGCAAGGTAGAAATACGCTAACGGGCACAGAGAGATGCTCCGTGTAGGGAACCTCCTATCCGTTTTGGTGCGACCGGTTTGACGTTTGGGCTATTTGGTGAAAGGTTGTCCCATACGACAATGAGTGAGAGTGTTTTGCAGCTCCACGGGTGGGCGTACGTGACGTGCTCTTCGCGTATCCCTGTAGGTGTGTAACAAGTCGATTCGTCATCCCTTACGTTGATGAGTACCACTTGGTCACTGAGTCGTGACTTAGGTTAATATATGAAATGATGTGATTCAATATTGCTGTTATGATTAACTTGTATTGCTACTTGTGTGCCACCAAATATTACTTACTAAATTTTAGGTTCATGAACTGTTAATTGTGGCTAAAAGCTGAACTAAGGATGAACTTGTAGGCATGTCCGTTTGCTGCAATTTACCATCCTATTTCGTTATGACCTGCATGTAGAGTTTCATGCGTAGGCGCGTCGGTTAAGACTTGCTGAGCCATCATGCTCACGGTTGCTGCTATTTTGCAGGTGAGGACTACCCCCACGGACTCGGGGTACGAGTCCACCGGCGAGGGCTATCCTCCGTTGGGGACCACAGCTGAGTGGGAGCCGTACCCGCCACGCCGAGCTGAGGAGTGAAGCTAGTGTGGGTTGTCCATAGGGCTGGACAACCGACTTTTGCTAGTTAGGTGGGCGTGAGTTCTATAAATTTAGCTTCCGCTGTTACAAACTCTGTACTTAGTTGTAAACTAAAGGTTTGTACTACTTTGTACATATTCACTATGTTTTCGATGTAATACAATGTGCGCCTTATGATGTGTGCTATCTGGTGTCGCATCGTGCGGCACCACCCTCTGAGATCCTGGGCGTACGGATTTAAGTCCGTCACAGAGCCCTCCTTGGCGGGAAGGGACGCCTGGAGTTGTTGCCTACGTGGCAGCACCGGAGCCCTCCCATGCTAGAGGTCGAGCCCGTAGCCATAGGACACATGACACCTCCGGAGCCCTCTCCGACGAAAGACGTGGCTCGGAGGTTCTGGACACGCGCAAGTGCCGGAGACCTTCCTGGCGGGAGGTCGGCTCCGGCACTATTGGACACGTGGCGGCTTCGGAGCCATCCTCGGCCAGTAGTGAGACTTAGAGCCTGCAGACACGTGGCAGCCTCGGAGCCCTCCTTAGCAGGTGGTCGGACCCGAGGCCTGGAACAGGCGCCTTCTCATGAGTGCTCCCTAGCTGGCGGTTGGGCCCAGCCTGCAGGCTGGGTCCCTGTCTTCTGCATACGTGCTGACGTATGTCTTCTTTTGCTCTTACACGCGGGGTACCTGGTCTTTAGGGTACCGACATTCACCTTCTACTAGATGATCTATGTGGTATTAATCTCCCACACAACTATTTATAAGTAAATGGCCGTTTTGAAATTTATATTTATGGACCACTACCTATGAAATCCAACGTCCTCAGTCAATATGGTTATTGTCTGCAATAATACTTTAACAAGAAATCAATTATGACTCCATGTTGTATTTAGGGGTGCATACTGATTAAGGTTCTAAAGGTCGCAGCAAAATTAGGCTAAAAAAGTTCTATGGTGGAGCCATGCCACACACGAGGTGGTGACAACGCAAATCTCTAGCCAACAAATTAAGGTGATTATATATTTAATGGAGAGCAATTGCGTTCAGCCCCTACTATGAATGTCAATTATCCTTTTGCCATCTTTTTGAAGTTTGTGATTTTGCACTGATAATTTTGAAACTAAAGATTAAGTTTACTTGTATTCCATTAACCACTTAACAATGTCCAATGAGTTGACAGGTACACCCTTGCAGATTTTTCCCTACTATTGTTAAAAAAATCTTATGGTTTTGCACCTCTTTTTGATATAAAAACATTTTTAGAACAAAACTTAGTAGAATACTACATTTCAAATATAAGCAAACTGGACAAATTTTAACAACAGTTTTCACATAATTTGTGGTCCCAGCAGTATGTCATCAGCACCACACCATGCTTAGGGTTAGGGCGGGTGGTGGAGTCAGAGGCAACTCCATTTGAGTTGTGTTGGGTGGTGGATATGAGAGGGTGTTTGGTTATTTTTGCATTTTTTATCATTTTTGTTCTTTTCTAACTCATTTAATTTGATTGCACTTAAGTCAAACTGGGAGTAGACGGGCAGCTTCATTCTAAAATGACAGAATCATAAAGTTGAAAAAGTAGGGGTACAATTGCTATTGATGGAAGTTGAATAAGAACACGATTATTTCTTGTTTAATTATAGGTTTTGTATTTAATTTGCACATTGGTTTCCCCTCTGCATATTACAAGACGTTGTAATAATGATACATAGGTATTGGATGATGCCAAAGAGGAAACTTTTTCCATTATCTAAAACGAGGGCATAGAACTGGCAAGGTTTCGTTTGGTGTTGAGGTAGCTTTTCATGTATACTCTTTCCGTTTTGAATTATTTGACTGCTGGACACTAAATAATTTGAACGGGGGAGTACTTCTTTATTTATATTGTTTTGGGTGTATCAAAATTACATAAGAAATAAAAAATCTCTAGCTATAGTGAACAGCACAAAACAGCAGCATCAAACAGAACCTTAGAAGCAAATGTACCTCTCCCACTGGTTTCTCTCGTTGGCCGACTGTTATACAGGCAGAAGTAGTGCCAAAGGGGCCAAGAGATTCACAAAGATGCTGTGCAATATTGTTTAGAGATGACTCTCATGAAACTCAACGCGAAAAATGGTCAGGATCGAGGATATGGTTACGATCTTCAAACTGAAGATGGAAAACACCATTCGAGATCTCATTAGATGTCGATGAGATTGCACATGACTCTCATCGACAAACCATTAAGAACTTGGTTGTTTGACATGGCCGTGCTTAGCTCCCACTAATCTACAGCGATGTAATCCTGATCGATCGTGCAATGACGGACTCAATTCAGCGGTCATATTCCGGGACGATTTGGGAGAATTACACTCTCGTCACGCCATGGATTCCTCCGAGATTTCGGATCAAATCAAATCCTGCTCTTGCTGCTGTCGAGAAATATTCCATATGCATGGCGCGGCGATCCCGGCATCAGTTAGCTTGCTCTGAGTTTGTGGCTTCGTGTCGAAAACATTGACTCCGCCCACTGGTACACGTTTCTGGATCCGGTTGGCAGCAACGGTGTTGCCACAGTGCAGGGTTGAATTCAGTTCTGACTAAAGAAAGAAGATCGCCTCTCTCCTTACGATCAAACATAGGAGATTGTTATATAATGTCTTTCAATTTGGCAAGAGTATCTTGAATTGATCATGGAGTTGACATTCTTTACATTGCTAATAATCTTGTTCAATGAGCTGGTACGCTCATCTCATATACGCTTTTCTTTCGCCAGCCATTGCCTCCACGTGAAGTCGAAAGATGTATTATGTTTACATGTTCCTGGTTGGAGGCCGGCTTAAGGAACCGAGGATACCAAATAATTGCGGCGGATCACTGGCGAATTTATGTTCCATAACTCCATCAAATCAGCAGATTCATTCCATCCGTTCAATCGATGTCGTTCTCTGTGCATAAATAACAGTTTGAAACAAATTCTACACATGGCAGTTCCATATGTTCAGTTTGTCACTGGTACCAAGTCAGCTCATCATTCACCTAAATAAAAAAGGTCAACTCTTCATCAGATATATTTATACAGATAAGATATATTAGTGCAATAAACTACATGACATGTTTGTTTGTTTAACGAAACTGATAAGTTAACGGCAGCAGCAAACACAATACATTGATAATGAAGTCAACAAATTAGCAATATATTGGTATCGTAATTTCTTCTTGCGAGTAAGAGAGAACTTTATTGATCAGATTACAATCCTGAGGTACCAAATGCTCGATGCAACGGGGAACCCGCATATGCCACAGTCCTGGGACTTTGAAGCTGTACCATGCCGACCCGGCCTGCTCGTGCCTCGTGTAGTGTCGTGCCGGGCAGGGGCAGCCCGCGTCGGCTCATCGTGCCATGCCGGTATGGCATGTTGGCATATAGCCAGGCCCAGGCACCACCCGTAGTTCATCATGTGGCCTTCATACCGTGTCGGCTCAAATACGGTCCAACTATTTTTTATATTTTACAACTGTTTTATATACAATTTAAGAGAAGGTAATAAACCGGAAGAAATATTAAAGTTTATTTTGCAGCCATTTTATAATTGTATCGTGCTAGCTCAGTCGTGTCACCCGTTGTACCTAGCTCCCCCGGCACAACACGACCGTGAGCCCGTACCGTACTGAGATGGACTAAAATTTCTCGTGTCAGGCCATGCCATGTATCCGTGCTATAGGCCTCCCAGAAATAGCCTGGCGCAACAAGTCCTAGGACTAGTCGTCTGGGTGGTTCATTTTTGCTAGTTGCGCAAGCTCATAGGCAGCACAATTCAGTTCCCTCCTAATAGCCTGCATTTACTTCCGGCAACAAGGCACTATGACGCCACATTTCTCTAAAAATAAAACATCAGGATGTGTTTGGTACCGTTCCAGGTTTACCGAGACACAAAAAACATTTCAATTACTTCACAGTAACATTGTTAGTTTGAAACAGAATCACTTCTGAAATCGTTTGGCTAGATTTTTCGATTCAGATTTGTCGAAGAGGGGGGCTTGAATTGACCATATACCCTTAGTTTTATGTGTCGTTTATTAGGTATAATAGAGTGCAATGAGTTATGGAAAATACAAAAATTTTGTTACAAAATTTATCAAGATTACCATTCAATTGTTCAAATACCTAATTAAATAAAAAATTAATAAAACTAAGGAATTGATTGCAACGTCTAAATACTTGAAGACAATATTGCATAATGGAGAAAATTTGTCCTTGATTGCTTGCAAGTCAATAGCGCCACCAACAATGTTATTGTTCTTTTTCTGCTCTACTCAAAATCTGGTGACCATCGCCAGTAGAACAGAGGTTTGTCCTATACGGTTTGGGGATTTTTCGAATGGCGTAATTGAATATTCCTTCTATTTTGAATTATTTGACGCTTTGAACTAACCAATGTTAAACAATTTTGAAATGGAGAAAGTATATGGGATCAAGGGATTCTAAATAGAAATAGAAACGTTCCTAGCTTCCAAATCCACCCTCAGACCAAGGTTCCAGTCCTTTCTTGAGCATAGCAATCACCTGGCAGTCTGGCACAGCCCAACATTTTTCAGCAGCGAGGGTAATGCCTTCTAGACATGCAAGTGCGTCAACCCCCTCTGCCGCTTGACCATTGAAAATTACTCGCCATGCAGAGAGTAGGACGTTCCCTTTCTTATCTCTAATAATCACTCCAACACCTGCTCTACCTAAACATCAGAAGGCTCCATCCACATTTGTCTTCACCCGGCCGGCCAGCGGCCGGAGGAGAACTCCATCTTTGCACATGAGCGATCCGAGCCGCCAGACCACGTTTCATCGACAACCCGACGCACTTGCCCTTAGCAGTCGTCCCTGTTAGAAATAATCTTGTTGTTGTGTGAGTTGTGATCAGTAGTGTGTAAGTGCGTGCATTATCAGTGATGCTGATAGATTAGGTGCTGCCGGTTGATTAATGTGTGCGTGTACAGCACTGTCTAAGTATGTAGTAATTAGCGAAGGTGGTCATGTATACTCCCTTCGTTTCGAATTATTTGATGCTGGTTAGTTCAAACTAGTCAGCGTCAAATAATTCGAAACGGAGAGAGTACACGCTTAATCGTGAAGTTTAGTGATTTGTGAGGCTCTGGCCGGATCAGTGCGGCAAGAGCAGGGCGTCAAGTTGATTCCCTATGAAGGCATCGTGGATAAATGGCTGAGTCGTCCGGCAGAATAGCTGGTGAGCTGCATGCATGTGTTAGTTTGTGAGTCACGATCACTCTGGAGGACTTCTTCGAGGCTGCGTAAGTGTGGCAGTTTCGTTCGTGCAAAGGGGCAGAAGTGGCATGTTCAATAATCTAGTTGTAATAACAAATTGATGTGTGTCATAGTCAGTTATAGAGTTAGTATGTGTAATAAAATATATGATGGCACATTATTTAGTGCGTATTAGTACGTGTAATGGTGCAGAAATTACACGTATTAGTACTGAGTGTACGTTATGACAGGTTATTAGTGTGATGTCATTATGCCTTTAAATATAACAAGGAAAATGATAAGAGTGCTGAGATGAGAAGAGAGCAGTGGTCACCTGGCAAACATGTCTGTGTTCCTTTATGTCTTGTTTGATCTAGTAGTTCCAACGATAGTCCCCGGCTGCTTCTACTGTTCGGCGGAGATCGGTTGCTCAGCATAACTGCGCAGGAAGGCCACTGAGAGTTAGCAATCTGCAATGATGGATCTTCCCGTTATGCACAATTTCGATATGCACGTACCAAACCCTCCACAGCAGGAGAGCTAGGAACGCTCCATATCCTCCTCCGGTAGCTGACCCACCAAGTGAAGCATCCAATCATGATCTCGTGTCGCAGCATCTCCTCGGTTGGGAGCGGCCAGTGTTCGCGCATAGCTTTTCCTAAACGCCTTAGCCATGGAATCTGAGAAGTGCCCCCTCTGTTCCATAATATTTGACGTTGATTGAACTATTTGCAGGTCAATCAACGTCAAATATTAAGAGATACAGAGAGTAATTCATAAAGAATGATTTACAACACTAGCCATAGCAGGTGATCAAAGCATGATGTTCAAGTTTCAAGGTCGACACCACAAGTGTTGACCACCTCCACTTTACGCTCCCATTTGTTATACTCTGTAACCAAGCTTTGGTTAATCGCCCACCATAGGAAGATTCAATTTTTTTTTGTGCAACGGCCAGTTTCCACACTTTCTTCTAATCAGGTCTTGTTGAAGATAAAGAAGAGGATGAGGTTACAAGAAGCGTCCTGTGCAGAATCTAAACCAGCACAAGATAAGTTAGTTAGAGATAGAACTCAATCTCTCTTGTAATCAAAACAAACATAACCGGATCAATCTGATTAATTAGGATCAATATGTTCGACGGTTGTGATCGCATGTGATCTACAACGCGTCATCCTTGTACACCTCTATTTATATGCAATATGTAGGCCGGTGTAGAGTACGGCTTCCATCAAACTTAACATGGCAATTAGAGCGGCCTAGAATCTCCACAGAGAAAAGAGAGAAGGGAGGGCCGAGAGTATGGTGAGTCCGGCTAAGTTCAGGATCCTCTTCGGTGACCTCAGGGTTCAACACCTTGTCGCACCATGTGGAGAAGCTTACTCGCGATAATTACCTCCTGTGGCGAGCACAGGTTCTGCCGGCAATCAGAGGAGCCCAGCTCTACGGGTTACTCGACGGCACAACAAGGAAGCCTGATGAAGAAATCATTGCGGAGAAAGATGGTCAACCGAATGAGAAGGTTGCGAATCCAGATTATGTGTCTTGGCTGATCCAGGACCAACAATTACTAAGCTACATCAACTCAACCTTGTCAAAGGAGGTCAACTCAACCTTGTCAAAGGAGATCCTAGCACAAGTTGCTATGTTTTCCTCTGCTACTGAAGTGTGGAAGGACATACAAGACAGCTATGCGTCCCAATCTAGGGCGCATATAATGCATCTTCGTGCGAAGTTAGCAAGTACCAGGAAAGGAGAGATGTCTGCAGCAACTTATTACTTCGTGAAGATGAGGGAATTTGTTGATGAGATGACAACAGCAGGAAAAAAGCTAGAAGACGATGATGTGGTCTCCTACATCTTGGCTGGCCTTGATGCTGATTACAACTCCTTGGTTGAGAATGTCAGCACAAGAGTCGATCCAATCTTGCTGTCAAGCAACTGCTGGCCACTGAGGCCAGACTCGAGCGGCAACACCATCACCAGCAAGAGGAGTATCAGCTGAGTGCTAATACAGCCTCCTGTGGAGGAGTTTGGCGTGGTAGAGGGGGCAGAGATGGTGGTCGTGGAGGACGTGGCAGTTGTGGCAGGGGCCGATTCTCTCCTATGACCTCTGAAAATAAGCCCATCTGTCATATCTGTGAGAAGGTGAGACACACGGTTGGAAGGTGTTACTGTAACAGTCACAAATTTAGTGGAATAATAAAAAAATTGTGCCAAATTTAAATTTGAAAGCAAAACAGCAAATGGGAGAAAAGAAAAAGGAAAATAGAAAAACTAAACTCCATCCCGGCCCACTCCTCCCTCTCCCCCCTCCCTTGCGCGGCCCGCTAGCCGGCCCGCTGCTGTGCGCACGTCCCTGACCTCCCATGCTCGCGCGCCTGAACTTGACCCAGCGCCCATGCCGCACCCTGGAAATCCAGTGACAGGGCGCCTAGCCTGTCCCATCACCATGCGCCGCTCACTGCTGCCCTCTCCGCAGTAAACCGCCGTGCCCCCACCCCGAGACCTTGCCACCCCTTAACTGCGCACGAGAAAATATCCCGCCGGCGCACCACCCTCAGCCACCACCTCTCCCCGGCTATAAAACGACCCTCCCTACGACCCAAGGTGTGCGCACCATCTCCCTCGAGCTCCCACAGGACCCTTTGAGCACTGACCAGCTGGTTTTAGCCAACAATTTGGGAATTCCCCATTTTCTTCCTCGACGCCAGCCACCCTCGATTCACCGCCGCTAAGCAGCCATACCCCCTTCCTCTCCCTTCTATAGCACCACGAGCACCCTAGGAAACTTTTCAACACACTTTGGCACGCGTTACAGAGCTCCTATTGGGCGTGCAACGGAGCACCGCTGCCACACCCGCGATGTCTCGTCGCCGGCCGGCGTGGGGAATCCCCCGACCTCGCCGAGCACCGAAGCAGCTTCCGCGCATGCCCATGAGTACATAGGAGTGACCAAACCCAAGCAATAGTGAGTATGCTTGCGTTCCCACGTTGAACCGCCGCCAACACCACCTACGGCGAACCTTAGCCGCCGCTCCGGTGACTTTCGAGGCAGATACCCACCACAAATGGACTTACCACATCGCGTAGAACACTGACATGTAGTTAGGTACCCCAAGGAGAAGATAAGGTTTGTACTCCGTTGAGCCGGCGGCTAGCCTCGCCGGCCAGACTACATGTCACGCCTCTGAGTCTACGTGGCGTCGACATGTTTTTTAGGTGGCAGCACACATCAGCCTCCCTGTACAAATGGCCACCCAGTCAGAGCCAACTCAGTCGGTCAAGCACCGTGCATGCATGGCAGGTGAGATGGCAGCCACCTCAACCGTCCTACCCATGTGTCATCCCATCCATCCGCCACATCGTCATGGTCCATAGGGATCAAAGGAAAACAACTCTGTAAACCCATTCCACATGCGCCAAAGATACATGCACACACACTGGGCCATCTAGCCCACCTATCAGCCTCTGTTTGCACCCACAAATGCTATAGCCACCCACTAGTGTACCTAAAACTCTACAAAATACATTTCTAGGTGCAAAACAATTCTAAAAATTCACTAAAAATAGAAATAGACTATTGGAGCATGGTAGCATAGAGAAATAGCCTCGATAAATTCTTGAAAATTAGTTAATTTCTAACAATTGTCCGAAATCTCTTAATCAACTAATAAAAAATAGGAAAGGTTAATAAGTGGTCTTCAAAATGGTCATACCACCCCAATAACAGTAATAGAAACCCTTAAAATGTTTCTTGGCCCCTAAGTCACGACACAAGTAATAATTTCCAAATTTCTATGATCATTTAAATAACTAAATAAATATCAAGGAAATCATATAATAGCCCTAAAATAAGCAATCTCTTCTAGAGACCTTCTAAAAATTTCTAGTGGGGGTAATACTGGGGTTTTGTCTAAATTTCTTGAAGTTCTTTTGGATTTGGCACTTATTCGTGAAAATTACGTATTATAGCAAACAAGAAATTCGACGAGGAACTCAAAGACCCGGACTAAGAAAAACTTCTAGAAGCCTGTGAAGGCAAGCTCTAACTCCTTGATCATGATTGTTCCTATGATTTTGCAAATGCTCCTATTAGCCTCTTTTTACCATGCATGTTTTTTGTGGCTATTTTAAATATTGTTGTAGCTAAGGCCCACTTGATAAGTGGTACTATCATTATGTTAGTAGTCTAGCTGATGGGATCGTTTTATAACTTCATGATAATAATTTGATATTGATGTTGGTTACTTGCTCTTCAATAACGTAGCTCGATGTCATCAGCTAGCTGTTATACTAGCAAGTAGCATGCCATCTGTCATCATCTAAGGCCAGAAGATTGGCATGGTGACAGTCACATGAATGATATGTGAAGTACCACAGACTCCTCGTTGACCTTGATGACTTTTCCTCCTTGATACCTTAAGGTCCATTCATCACACTATAATTTGATGATGCATGTGCCCCCTTGAAAGTAGAATGCTTAGGGACCCTGCAATGTTCGCATCGCAACTTATTGCAACTATCCACCGGATTTGCACAAAATGTTAAAAGGTGTCTTGTTGGTGTGAGTTAGGAAGTGGGTTGGGGGAATTATGCCAAACAACTGGTGTTAGGTGAAGTGAGGAAAGGAATGGTTGAGGCGGGATATGGTGATTGAGTAGTCACGTGCTTCGGTGTAGTCCACCTTCCGTGGACTTGTTGGAGCCGCCTCATCAACATAAGGACTAGTTCATATGATCTCATCATAGTGATTTTGTACAACCACAGAACCTGTATGGGCAGGACTCCCTCTACCTTCTTGGTGACTTCCACATGAGCCACTTGGTGGCCAGTAGGGCATGGGAGACCGTGAAAAGACACGGGGGAGTCATTATTCGTGATCCGACTTGGAGAGTAATTGCTCGAATAGCCCTTGGGTGCGTCCCGAGGTGTGATTGTGGGGTTACTCAGGGAAGATGAGGCAAGCTTTGCGTTACTCCCTTGCTAGGAGTGCATGACCTATGGGTAAAGTGTACAACCTCTGCAAAGTGTTAACATCCAGATACCCGTTGTCATGGTCTTGACACACTTTGTCATGAGCTCCTGTTGATTAGTCTTAGTATGCTCCCTTGAATTGGATTGTGTGGCAGTAGTTGTCGTGTTTTGGATATTATGGCTGTGTGCTAGAGCTAGTATGGCCATGGGGCTTGAACGCTTGAATAAAACCTAGGGAACTAGCGGGATGGAGTCCAAATCCCCCGTGTCCTATCAACTAAAATCATGACTCAGTTACCCCTTTGCTTTGCAAAAATCTTTCAAAAGAGACCCCGCATTAATGCTTTTGGGCAACTTTAAGCCGTATGGCCATGCCTTGCTGCAACCTCTTACGTGAAACACCTCCCCTTGAGTAGTGTTTGGCCTTGCTGAGTACCTTCCGTACTCACTCTTGCTCAATTCACAAATCCCCAGAGGATGGAGAAGAATAGGACGAAGAAGGCGAAGCGTGTATCGATGATGAGTAGGCGTAGTCCTACGCCCAAGACTGCCTTTTCTGTTTTCAGTGGCCTTGTAGGCCACACGGATTGTAATCTAAGACATGCTTGTAAGACCATAACGGTCCTGTTAAGAATAAATTAATATATGGAACTCGATACATTTTGTTGTGCGTGCCAACTACTGATCCAAGGATTAGTACGGGAGGCATAAGTGGGCCCAAGAAAAGGTGGGTCCTCACAGAGTGGTATCAGAGCCGTACTTGGCTGCAGGACGAGCCCCGAGAGACGAATCACCGGCAGAACACGTGTTTACAAAACTACAAACTATATGCAAAAAATTATGTCCTTACTACTACCCCTGCCAGACTTACCCTGCTCTTATGTTTAAACTATTTTACTAAAGACGACACTAACCCCTTTTAGCACTACCATGACAGATGGAGGACACTACCCTAGCAGAGACCGCCAGGTACCTGCTTGCTATGGAACAGTGCTGCGAGGACGTCCTCACGGAGTGGAGGGCAGAGGTTGCTCGCACCCAGAACGCAGTGGCCAGGGTGAGAGGTCTGCAAGACCAGCTAAACGAGGCCCGCGCAAAGACTACACGAGCTCGCGAGGTGACAGAGGTTCTATGTGTGCATCTTAACCAGAGGACTATGGCCCATGTCAGGGAGTTGGACTCCCTCTACCAGTCCGGAGCCTGTTCAGGAGGAGCACGAGTCCGGATCACTGCTCGTAAGAGCACCCTAGCAGTGCAACAAGAGAGTGACCCGCAGGTTGTAAAGTGTGCCACCTATACCCCACCTGACTCCCGCCGTCTGAGCCACTATGGCCAGGGGCACTAGACGCTTCGGTCGAGGCAAGGACATTCGGCTGGTTGAGAAGTTGCATGGAGGCCGCACTAGGAGTACAGAGACGTACAACGACTCTGACAACGACAATGGAGACAAGCCAGAGGAGGAGTTCCCACGTAGGGACGACGGCCAACACTCGAGCGTTGAGATCCTGGAGGAGGTCGCTAGTTGTGTTCGACCTAGCCAGGAGACTACAGGACGTGGTGGTAGGCAGTTCCCCTTTAGCACTGAGGAGCTTATCGACAACGGGATTGACTTGGGACGTAAGTGGCGTCAGGACCACAGTACGGAGGACGCGGTGCCACCACCGTTTCCCCCACAGTAGGCGCGGAGAGTCAGGAGACTGTAGCACAATGAGTAGTCTGGCGTAGTTGAAAGTGCATCTAGGCATCTCTTGTGGGTTTTGGTTGATTTATGACAAACAAATGAGACCCTAACAAAATCGTTGAGATGAGCGCAGATTTTTAAAAAAATTAGGAAGAAAGCGCAAAAAGAAAAGAGAATGAAGATCTAAAATGATAAGAGCTCAGGAGCTGAAAAGATTAGATTACTTAGTATGGAGTGTGTTGGAGAAACACACCCCAAGAGCTCAAGAGAAAGAAATCATACTAACTGCATAAAAATCAGCATGCGTGGACTAGTCCGATATCAACCGGACTAGTCCGATTTCTCTCTGACTAGAAAACGGACTAGTCCGATATGGACCGGACTAGTCCGATTTGTCTCTGAGTAGACAACGGACTAATCCGCACTCTTACGGACTAGTTCGGTATCTCACAACACTTAGGGTTTTCCACACGCTGCCACACTGGACTAGTTCGAAGTCCACCACGGATTAGTCCGGACATCGCAAACCCTAACGGTAACCTTTGGAAACCCTAGTATAAATAGAGGTGTACGGCCATACTGCCACAACTCTCGACCCCCTGCGCCGTCACACCTTCCAAGAGCCCAAAATTCACATCTCTCCACACATTCTAACCCTAAATGGATGAAATCTTTGAGGATTAGCAATTGATCAAAGGAGAGACTTGTTCTACACATTTTGAGCTCTTGGGTTTGATCTCTCGCATACTCTTATTCATCTATTGTACATATTTTGAGTGTGCTTGGTGGTATTCATTCATTGTAATTCTTGAGGAGCCCTCAACTTGTGAGAAGGCCCCTTAAATGATTTATTTGCCCTTTGTGATTACTGGAAGAGAATCGGCCTCCGTGGCGATTCGACGAGGGTAGGGTTGGTGAAGACCCGGTCCTCAACGGGGACGTAGATTTCCTTTGTGGAATCGAACCTCGGGATAAAATCTTGTCTCTTGCTCTTGTGTTTTATTGTTCATCATATTCTAGGGTTTACTTAATGTTGTGTAATTCACGTTGAAACATTGAAACTAAAGTTGATCTCTGTCATTCATTGTTTCACTGTTGTAACACATCAAAGTTCCCAATTAATTTCCGCTGCATAGGGTACTAGAAGTGAAAATATTGATCAACCTTGATCTTTCTAGTCCACACATACCGGACTAGTCCGCATAGTACCGGACTAGTCCGATTTCCCTATATTTGATAAATATATTAAGTGTTTTAGGGATTAACAAAGAATCAAAAAGCCTATTCACCCCCCTCTAGGCTACATTCAATTGGTATCAGAGCCAAACTCTTCTAAAGAGACTCACTACTCGAAGAGACGATGTCGGACATCAAGGATGTACACAAGAAGATCGACGATGAAAAGGGTGATGATGGAAGGACTCAAAAGCTAAAGAAGCTACTCGACGCCATTCAAGACAGTGAGGACGATGATGAGGAGGTGCTCCAACTCAAGGCTCTTCTACAGAAGAAGGCACGCTCCCCGAAAGGGAAGAATAAGATCGATGATGAAAAGAAGAAGAAAGGGGGTAGTCACACATACTACTCCCGATATCCTTTTGACTATGAACGTTTGAATTCTAACAATAGTCATTACTTATCGATTCCTCTAGGGAAAGCACCTTACTTTGATGGCAATGACTATTCAATGTTGGAGACAAAACATGAAAATGCACCTTATATCTCTTAACCCAAGTTTGTGGCATATAGTGTGTACAGGGATAGATATCCCGGATGATGATGAAGAGCTGACTCCAAGCCAAGAACAAGCCGTTCATCGAAATGCTCAAGCTGTAGCCGTGATCGTGTCATCACTGAGCCGAGACGAGTTCACCAAGGTGGATGGACTCGAAATTGCCAAGGAGATATGGGACACACTAAAACCGCACATGAAGGTGACCGTCATGTACGCGAAGCCAAGATAGAAATGATTGAAGGTGAATTGGGAATATTCATGACAGAAGAAGATGAATCACCACAAGATATGTACAATCAACTGAAGAATCTTATCAACAAAGTCCGAGCTTATGGCAGCAAAAAGTGGAATGATCATGAGGTCGTGAAGTTGATTCTCAGAGCATTCATGCCTCGCAATGTGACTCTTTGCTCTATGATTAGAGAAAGCCCCGGGTATCGGAAAATAACCCCAGACGAACTTCTTGGCAAGATCATCAACATTGAAATGATGGAGAAGCAAGCCAAGCATGTCAAGGAAATTGCCGATATTACCTCGACAAAGAAGAAAGGAGTTGCTTTGAAGTCAACTTGTAAACCCGTATCAAAAGAAGCTCGAGAAGCTCATGGAGAAGACGACAGTGATGATGAAAGTAGTGATATCGATGAAGAAGACATGATCTTGTTCATGAAGAAGTTCAAGAAAATGATGAGAAGAAGAAAGGGTAGCAGATCAAACAAAGGAAGAAAAAGGGACAAACAAAGACCCAAGATGAGACGGGCGTGCTACAACTGCGGAGAATATGATCACTTCATAGTAGATTGTCCATATAAAGAAAATAAGAGGAATACTAAAGACAACAAGCCTCAATCAAAGAAAATGTTCAAGAAGAAGAAGCAATATGGCCAAGTGCATCTAGGGAAGGAGTGGGACTCCAATGATGAATCCTCATCCGAAGAAGAAGAGGAGATGGCCACCATAGCCATAAAGAAGACTACCAAGAAATCCACTCTCTTCCCAACCATGGGCGCATGGAAGGACACCGACAACACTTGTTTAATGGCAAAGGAAGGGAAAAGAAAGGTAACAACTATATCTTCCTTCTCGCATTCTTTTACTAGTGATAGTGACAATTCTAGTGAGGCTGATAGCGGTGATGAAAATGAATATATGCTTAGGGGTTTAGATAAAAAGACAACTGCTAAGATGAAATTTCTATTTGATAAGCTTGTTGATATGGAGAAGTTAGTCAATCGTCAGGAAGATATGATCATCTTGAACTTGAAAAGGAACGAAGTAAATCACTAGAACTTTAGTTAGCTTCAAGCAAGGAAGCTTGCTTGAAGTTAAAAGACTCAAACGCCACCATCAAGGATGAACTTGCTAACTTAACCGAAGTTAACAAGATCCTTGAGGTACAAGTTGAGTCACTCAAGCAAAGTGGTTCTTCATCCACTTCAAGATCACCTTCTCAACATATAAAATCTGAAACTAGTATTACTTGTGCTTGTACCAAAAGTGACACTAACTTGAAGAAAAAGTCAAACTCGACAAAGGACAAGCAATCTTCTCAAAGTGGCATATTTGACAAGGAGAAGATCAAGTGTGCACGCAGTGCATACTCGGTCACAAGACCTCCTAATGTCAAATATGGCATTGGATATTCTTATGGTGAAAAGCAAAACGCTAGAAGCCACAAGAATAACAAGAGTTGCATTGCCTTTGTCAAGGGAAACTCTTCTCAAGTTAGAAAACTTAATAATGTTGATAAATTTAATAGTGTGAACACATATGAACAACAACTTCTATTTATAACTTTTGATGCTTCATATGTACTTATGAAAAGTAATCTTAGAAGAGTTTATGCTAAATATGTTGGGCCACGCCATGGGAACACCAAGTCTCATGTGTGGGTGCCCAAATCACTTGTGACTAACCTCAAAGGATCTAAGCAAGCTTGGGTACCTAAGACCAAGGCATAATTTGTCTTTTGCAGACTTATTCATCCGGCGGAGCAAAATGGGTGCTAGATAGTGGATGCACCAATCACATGACTGGAGAAAGAAGAATGTTCGTGGAATATGAAGAAAATGAAGATCCAAGCTAAGGCATTTACTTCAGTGATAATAGTCAAGGAAGAGTGCTTGGTACCTGTAAAATTGCAATTTCATCACAACATACTCTCTCTCATGTTTTACACGTTGACTCCTTGGATTATAACCTTTCGTCCATATCTCAATTATGTAACAAGGGTTATAATTGTTTATTCACTAATGAGGGTGTGACTGTCTCTAGAAGGAATGATAACTCAATTGCATTCAAGGGTGTGTTAAAGGGAAAACTTTATCTAGTTGACTTCAACAAAGATAAAGCCGAACTTGACACATGCTTGATTGCAAAGACCAACATGGGTTGGCTGTGGCATAGACAGCTAGCACATGTTGGTATAAGGAATCTTCAAAAACTCCTTAAATGCGATCACATCCGAGGTTTAAAGGATGTTGTTTTTGAGAAAGACAGGCCTTGTAGAGCGCGCCAAACAGGGAAGCAAGTAGGAGCACCCCATCCCGCGAAGAATGTCATGACTACAACAAGACCGCTTGAGCTCCTCCACATGGATCTATTCAGTCCAATTACTTACATAAGCATCGGCTGTAATAAATACGGTCTAGTCATTGTTGATGATTTTTCATGCTTCACGTGGGTTTTCTTTTTGCATGATAAGACAGAAACTAAAGGAACCCTCAAGAAGTTCATCAAGCGTGCCCAAAATGAATTCTCATTGAAGATCAAGAACATACGAAGTGACAACGGGACAAAATTCAAGAACACCCAAGTTGAGGAGTATCTAGACGAAGAAGGGATAGAGCACGAATTTTCAGCACCATATACTCCTCAACAAAACGGAGTAGCCGAAAGGAAGAACAGAACTCTCATTGAGATGACAAGGACAATGCTCGATGAATACAAGACTTCGGACAGGTTTTGGGCTGAAGCGATTAACACCGCTTGTCACGCCATAAACTGACTATATCTTCATCGGTTGCTCAAGAAAACTTCATATGAACCACTCACGGGTAACAAGCTTGGCTGTGATTTGAACTCCTACGCTTATCGTGTCTTCAACAAAACATCCGGACTTGTTGAAGTAGCACTTGACGTAGTGTTCGATAAAACTAACGACTATCAAGAAGAGCAAGTTGATCAATGTTTGCTAGATCAAGAACAAGCTCCATGTCAAGCATTGAGAAGAATGGCATTGGGCGATGTTCGACCACAAGTGCCACTTTCAAATGCGAATGAAGAAAATGAACCACAGGTGGAGGAAAATGATCAAGGGGGAGCTTTCATACAAGATCAACCTCAAGAAAATCAAGAAGATCAAAACATCAATGAGGGCAACTATCCAGGGGGAGAAGAAGACGATAATGAAGATTCAAGACCACAAGTGCCACATCCAAGAGTACACCAAAGCATCCAAAGAGATCACCCCGTCGACAACATAATCCGTGACATCCAAAAGGGACTAATAACTCGATCTCGCATAGCTAATTTTTGTGAACACTATTCTTTTGTATCTTCTTTGGAACCATACAGGGTTGAGGATGCATTAAAAGATCCGGATTGGGTGATGGCAATGCAAGAAGAATTGAACAACTTCAAAAGGAACGAAGTGTGGGAGCTTGTTGAAAGACCCAAGTCCAACGTCGTCGGTACTAAATGGGTCTTCCGCAACAAGCAAGACGAACATGGAGTGGTAACAAGGAACAAGGCACGACTTGTGGCAAAAGGGTACTCACAAGTTGAAGGTTTGGATTTCAACGAGACTTTTTCTCCCGTAGCTAGGCTTGAATCGATTCGTATATTACTTGCATATGCTACTCACCATGATTTCAAGCTTTATCAAATGGACGTGAAAAGCGCCTTTCTCAACAGACCGATCAAGGAGGAGGTGTACGTGGAGCAACTACCCGGTTTTGAAGATCAAGAGTACCCCGACTATGTGTTCAAACTGCGTAAGGCTCTCTATGGCCTCAAACAAGCTCCTAGAGCTTGGTATGAGTGCCTTAGAGATTTTTTTGATTGAAAATGACTTCAAGATTGGAAAAGCTGATTACACTTTGTTTACTAAACACTTTGATGATGATCTCTTCATTTACCAAATCTATGTTGACGATATTATATTTGGTTCAATGTAAGGGCCTCAGTTTTTGACACCCATTTGCAGTGTTCACCACCACACCACACCCCTCATTTGAGCAAGATTGATGAACACAAATGAAGAGCAAGTAACAATTATCAACATGCTCATTAGAGAACAAACTCACACATTGCAAAAGTGGTATTTCCCACATGTGATATAGATGGGCTGGACATATGAAAACTCCTACACTTTGCTAAGGATGTCCATGCCAAGTTTCACCCAAATTCAAAACCTTTTTGAGGTCATTTTGGGTATAGCTAGGAAGGGGGCAGTTTGAAACCATATTCAAATTCAAACTGTTTTTACCCACTGAATTTAAAAGTGGAAGGCATATTCTCACTCAGCACATTTTTGTGAACTCCCACACCAATTTTCACCCCATTTGGAGTTGAGCTTGACATGAGCTAAGGGGGAGAAGTTCAAACTTTATTTGAATTTCAAACTGAACTTGTGCTGAAATTCATTCAAACCAAACCTCATTTGAACTTTGATCAATTCAAATGGCTCTTGGGTGAATAATTTGAATTGCCAAGGGTAGAATAGGGTTCACTGTTTACCACAGCTGTTAGGAGTAAATTTCAGAGGTTAAAAGAGGGGTGGGACCCACATGTCAGCCTCTGCCTCAAAACAAACCGACTGAACCACAGTTCAGTCGGTTCCCGGCTGCTGTGCGCGCGCGCCACCGAAGGGGGCAGCCGGCGCCAGCTCCTGCTGCGCGCCCCAAGCCGGAGACCAGCCGCCGGGCTATTTATTCCCTCCCCGGCGTGCTTCAGTCGCCATTCCCCCGAGCTGCCGACGTGCACGACCTGTTTTCCCACTGCCATCGCCGCCGCTCGAGCTCCTGCTTGATCAAGCCGATCGCAGCTCCCTCCTTCCACTCCAGGATCCCAGCAAGGTACTAGAGATCTTCCTCCATCCTCCCCAGTGCTAGAAGTCGATTGAAACCGAGTGATATCGGCTGTGCCGAAAGATCAAACTCGGAACTGGAAACCGCCGCACCTCGGGCTCTCGTGGACAGCCCAACCTGGGCGTTGTCACGCTCGAGCCAAGGCACCCTTGGAAGCGCAGGTGACCGGTGCTGCTCATCCCCGAGCCACAGCTCGAGTGGTTGCTCACCGGCGGCGAATTTCCACTTTTCCCCTTTCAGTGTGCAGAACGACCTTCGGGTACGATTCTGTTTAATTCATGCTTTAGAAAGGATTAGAGGGCCTCAGGCCACTCCCACACGAGCTAGACACGGTGACGCACAAGTTGCCTTCACAACTCTGGGCCGGAGAACCTCTGTGCCCGGCGTAATTCAAGGTCTACTAATGGCGGAACAAACGGGGGGTATCGGGCGCACGGTGAGGACCTATTTCGGGCCTTCCCCGAGCTGCCCCGAGTTCATGTCGACCTTCTCTGAGGTCCACTGATGCTCCCCGACCAATTTCCCAAGTAGCTGAGGCACTAGGAGAGTCAGCCGACATGGCCGAAGTCGTTCCGATATGGCGGCTCGTCGCCGACCATGCTCCGGCCGTCGTCATGAGCAGCTGACCCTCGGATCCTGTTCCCCAAGTAAAAGTAGGCAGGGGCGGCCAGAATCAAGAAGTTTGGAGCTGTACAGCAGCCAGCGGCGAGCTCTCCGGCGAGGTCCCTCGGCGGCGGAGCGCGGGTGTCGCGAGGTTGAAGAAGGGGGTGGACCCCAGCTGTCAGCGGCCGATATTTTGAATCGGGATCCGGCTGCGGCCGGGATCGGGTGTGCTGGCACGCAAAATCCTTGTGGGCCGCGGTGTGCTGTCGCTTCGGCGTGCGACGCGTGTCCCCTGGGCCCACGCGCGAGTTTAAACTTTTCCCCGATTTTCAGATTTCCTTCAAACTTCAAATCCTTATAACTTTGGCTAGAAAGCTCCAAATGGAGTGAACCAAATTTTGATGGATTCAGCTCTCTGAGTACTTTCCAGAAAATCAAGTTTCACTTCATGAAATTCCTTATTTCTCCAGAATTAATTCCTTAAAGTTTAAACTGTTAGGAATTTTAACTGGAGAATCCTTTGGAGGAAAATCCTGAAATTTTGCTGAGATGTTCACCAAAATATCCTTGAACTACCATAAAAATTTCAGAACCATTTGAGCTCATTTAGTCCACCTAATGGTGTGATTAGTAAAACTGTTCCAGAGAAAATAGAAAATGTTCAGAAACATTTTCAGAATTTTCTCTGAAATTGTTTAGCTCATATCTTCAGTTAGAGACTTCCAAATTAAGTGAGACCAACTCCATTAGGACCCTCTGAAAATCTAGTTTTCAGAAAGTCATAGTTTGTCTCATGAAAATTCCTAGAACACCCTAAGAGTTCCAATTAAGATCAAGGACATAATTATTTGTGGAGGGCTCAAATGAGCTTCACTGCAACTAAAACTTGACCAAGTCTTTGTTTAGGTTGTAACCAAGCCACAGTAAAAGTTTCACAGTCATTAGGTCTGTCTAGCAAGGGTTATAGACTTCACAACTTCAAAGTTAATACAAATGCATTTAATTAATACATACATTGTTCTTATCATGTAGTCGCTAAGGTCGAGGAGGAACCCGAAGTCCTAGACTTCGTTACTCCGGAGGAACAGCTAGCCTACGACCAAGAGCAGCAAGGCAAGCCCCGGTTTGCATTAACCATTTTCTAAATTTTTATTGTTTTGAGCACATACTTGTTTCCTTTATTCTGTGCATTAGAGTCTTGTTTGGAAACCCCACTGCATAGCCAAGAAAACCATGGGTTGGGGTTAGGATTGCAAACCCCGCTAGCTACTGCATTGCTAGGATAGAGTAGGATTCGGTACAAGTCGAGTAGTTGGAACTACTCGCGAGAATAGGCTAGAGGCACATTGCTCGGGTAGAGATAGCACATGATACACATGGCAAGAAAATGAGACCGAGCGGAGAGTAAGGGCAGCAGGACTTTGGGGCCTGTGTGCTGTAGCTCCGCTTGTGTCGATTGAGGACCGAGCCGTGTGCGGGCCTGTTGAACAAGCTAGAACAGTACCGAAGACCTACCGGCTATATGGGAACCGGGAAACTGATGTAACTCGGGTAGCTGGGTATTGAGGCATTGCCCGTCGTTCAGAGGGTAGGTTGAGAGCTCGAGGTGTAAATCAGCTGGCGGCACAGAGATGCGCGTGCAGGGACCTCTTGCTCGGGACGATGGGACCGGTTCAATATTTGGCTAACGGGTGAAAGGTAGTCGCGTACGGCGTCCGTGATGGTTGTTGTAGGCAACGTCGAGTACGGGCGTACGTGACGGGTTGTTCGGGTAACCCTGCAGGTGTAAATCGATTATAATCGCCGTCCCTCGCGGTCAGTGAGTACCACTTGTTCACTGTACCGTGACGTAGAAAGAACAGGCTAGTTACATGTTAAAATGTTGCTGATTGAAAGCTGGACATTGATTGTTAATGATATGCTGTAGCTTAGTGCTAACTAAAGTTCTTTTCAACTTTGGGCAAAGTACATGAGAGAAATGCGTTTCTTGTTTGATTGCGGCTCTCTCATGTGCCTTAGCGTAAGGTTCTCCACAACCTGCTGCTAAAACTTGAAAGTAAGGTTCTACTAATTAGGCGAGTCCTTGCAAATGATTTTTACCTCATGCAACCCATTACCCTCATGTAGAAGTTCCATGTTTAGGTGAGACGGGTCAGACTTGCTGAGCCTTCGTGCTCACTGCTTGTGTTTGAAGCTTTTGCAGGGTTCTATGAGGAAGGGACTCCCGAAGAGGAGACGGAACCCCAGGAGGGGAACCCCGCCGAGTGGGAGTCGTGCACGCCGCAGAGTTAGTGTGCGTGTGTGCTAGCAAGGACACGTTCAAGGGCTGAACGTGTACTTGGTGCTTAGTCTACGCCCGCGAGTGTGGACTAAACTTATTTTGATGTAAACATGTTCATATAACTGTTTATGTAATAAAACTTCCGCTTCCGCTTTGCACCTTTGACGTGTGTTATACGGTGCTGTGCAACGCAGCACCCCTCAGCGTGATCCTGGCTCGACAGGACCAATGGGGTCATGTCAGCGTGGTATCAGAGCTCGCTTGAGGTTTAACACAGTACAAAGGTCTTCTTTTTCAAAAATCCAGTGAGGAACGAATTAGTAGCCCGTATAAGGATGTTATTAGTATATAGAAAGTGGCTTATTAACCTATTTGTTATGTCGGAAAATCGTGCATCTCGGGACGTTCATGTCTTGGGGGGTGCACGTAAGCGCTGTCCACCAGTGCGCACAAGCTGAAGGGTGGAGCCCCACGGGTGGCAGGTAACCCGACCCGCTTTAGTATCCTCTACGACTCTTCATGTCGTTTGGGGTATTCGAGCAACGTCTGTCCCTGGCGTGCGTGGTGCAACATGGGAGACCCCGTCACGTGGTCTGAAACGTGAACACGTAACTCAAGGCGTGTTTGGCTTGAGAACATCCGGGCGAGTGATGACGGCCGGATGTACCAACTGTATGGATTCCGGGCTCGGTGTGCAGCCGAGTCTGATGATTGGTTGAATTTCTGCAGGTAGCCTTACCACGAAACGGTAGACGTGTAGCATCCGTGTGCGAGTGACGAGTAGTGCCACTGAACTAACGAAGCCGGCTAAATCCGGTATAGGTTTTTCCTTTGTGAGGACGTAGTACCGACATAATCTGGTGACGCATCGATGTCACACCCAACTAAATGAACAACTTCATTTAAAAACTTGAAGGTTTTAATCCAAAGTAGTAAAACTTGATGTAACTCCTTCCCTTGTACAGGATATTCAAAGTTAACAAGTTTTCAACTTATAGGATGTTAAGGACAGAGCACTCTGTTTTCGGCTGAATCAAGGCTAAAGTTAAACAGAGGTTAGAGGTTGAGTTCTTTCGAGGTTGGGGTCGTATGATACATGTCTGGAAAGCTTTGGAGGAGCTTTACAATTTTTCTGTTGAGCTCCAGAGGTGTTTCATCCCTTAACCACTCGAAAAATGCAGTGGAGTTGAAACTGTCCAGAAAACAGGACAGAGCAAAGACTCTCTGTAAACTCTCTGTAAATTAAGCATAACTTCCTGCTTAAAAATCCAAAAATAGGAAATGAGGTAGTTCTGTAAAGCTTATGAGATGGGTTACAAATTTGTAACAGAAAGTTTTGTCAGATTAGGAACGGGATTAACTGGGATTCTTGGATCAAATCAGTACCTAAGGCAGGGAGGTGCTGTCCAATTGTTCCCAGGAATTCTGTTAACTTTTACATCTCATAACTTTTGAACCAGGACAGATCTTAGGCCAACCAAATACTTTCTGGAAAGCTATTGAAGTTAACTTTAACTTTGATGTTGAGCTCCAGGACTGGTTTTGCTTTTAACCTGGCCTAAATCAGATTGATATGGAAACTGGTCAGGGCTGTCATGGTAACAGCAGATCAGCAGTCAAATTTGTTTAAAAATTTGAACTATGTTTCCAAGTGTTATGGGTTCAATGACATATCTTATGTTATAACTCAATGGTTTACTGTTTAAATAAATATTTGACATTTCTCAAATATATTTTTACAGATGACAGCAGATAAACGGTTGGAGAACGGGTGGGTGGTTTCCCACTGCTCTGACCGTAGCGGCTACCCGGAAGCATTGTGGCAAATGCTCCAATATTTCGGGTACAACCAGATGCCGCAATACTTCGCCAAGGAAGAAGGCGAAGAGGGGAGCAGGACGTGGATGATCCATGTCGAGGTTCCCGCAGGACCTACGCCACCCGGTTGGGTGCCATTCACCGTCACGGTGAGAGGAAGACAACCGGAAGGGATGTGGCAAGTGGCAGCCCGTGACGCTATGTCACGTTTCTGCCAACTACACGTGCAGGCTATGGAGGGTACTCCATACGCACTCGTTCCGGTGGAGGGACGAGCTCAGCATGTGTGGGAAGAGAGGTACCTGGAGGCAACAGACCCGAGTTGCCCAAGGTACAACCCCGCGGAGGCAAATCTCAGTCTCCAAATGAGGGCGGGAAACGCTGTGATGGACAGCCAAGCTGTTCATACGGAGCATCTCGTCACCAAGCTCAAGGAGAGCACAAGCCGTGGAGATCATTTCGAGGGTGCTCACAGCGCACTCCGCAATGTGCTCCTTCCGACGATCAAGCGACTGAATGAACAACACAATCAGTTGCGTCGTCTGAAGAAGGCAAAGAAGAAGAGCCATGTTGACATCGCGGCGTTGCAAGAGCTGGTGCAGACCCTAACCCAGCAGAATGAGGACCTTGCTCAAGAATGGGACGACGCTATCGAGGAAGGACAAGGCTGGGAAGAGGACTACAACCAGGCTATGGACGAGGTGCATGCATTGCAGGACCTCGTGCCCCGGTATTGGGCGTACCAGTAGTCCTGGGTCTTCCAGCCATGGGAGAGCCCGGAATGGGAGAAGAGGTGGTAGATCCAGAGCCACCGGCTGAGGTACCGGAGGAGGACGACCCACAGGAGGTCGAGTTCTACTCCGAGTAGGGGGTTACGGTTGCCAAGTAGGGCAGCTAGGGTAGCGTAACCCAACTTTTGTAATCGGTGACATGTCGTGTAGGCAGTAGCGTATGTATAGGTAGGACGACGTGAGCACGACTTCTCGGAGATCCGAGAATAACGTATCTTGTATAAAGTTTATGCTTTATCAATATATGTGAATGTTGTGCAAGTTAATCATGCGTCGCCTCAATACCTACTGCTGTTTATGGAATTTTGAGTAAGACATGTGCTAATTGCTGCTGTGTTGAATTTCAGAATGACGCGTACTCGTGCCAACCCTGATGTTGGAGGTACTAGCCAAGGGGGAGAGACCTCCCAACCGCCTCCCGAGGACTCCTCGGGACAGCAGCAGCAACAGCAACAGCAAACACCGCCACCGCCACTGCCAACGGTTACATTGGCCGACATTGTCGCAGCAATGGCGGGTTCACATCAGCAGCACACAGAGCTGCTGCAAACGTTAATTGCGAATACGTCTCGCCCAGAGAGACGTCAAGATCGTGAGGAGCGCCAACAGAGCTCCTACTCCGACTTCCTGGCGACTCATCCCCCTGTATTCTCAAGGGCGGATGAACCACTTGACGCGGACAACTGGCTCCGCGCCATAGAGATGAAGTTCGGGCTGCTCCAAATCAGCGAGCAGCGCAAGACTCAGTTCGCGGTCCAGCAGCTCCAAGGATCCGCGAGCGCGTGGTGGGCCAACTTTTGTGCTTCACAACCCACCGACCGAGTGATGACCTGGGCGGAGTTCCGGATGGCCTTCAGGGCCTATCATATACCGCCAGGTCTGATGAAGAGGAAGACGCAGGAATTCCTACACCTGCAACAAGGGAGCCGAAACGCGCTGGAATACTCCAGGGCATTTAACGATCTCGCGCTATATGCGTCGTATCATGCTGATACCGACGAGAAGCGGCGGGACCATTTCTACCAGGGGCTTAACCCGCTCCTGAAGGACAAGCTGGCGATGTTCAATCGCGGCAGCCTCAACGACATAATTGATGCTGCGATTGTTCAGGAAGACTCCGGCAAGGAGTTGGCGGCGGCAGAGCGAAAGCGAAGCGCGCCGCAGAGCAGCGGAGAAGGAGGCAGTCCTTCTCAGAAGTTTCGGATGGTGAATCGCCCACCATCAGGTGCACGCTGGCAGCCACCACAGCGGTCGATGCCGTTCCGCAGTCGGCCGTACTCTTCACCGGCATTCCGGCCGGCACTGCCAGCACCACTGCAACAACAACAGCAGCAGCGGGCGATGCCGCGTGCGTTTGCACCTTCGCAACGCATGCCGGGCTTTCGTCCCCCGAGTACTCCACCAGCAGCGGCCACATGTTACAAGTGTGGTCGTCCAGGACACTTCGCGAGCAGTTGCCCGGAGAGGCAAGGCGGCGGAGTGGCACCACAGTTTCCGGGGAGGAATCAACCCCGGAACCCTACCAATGCGCGGCGGGCAAACCCTAGGCCCGGCACTGTCCACCAGCTTGCCATTGAGGACGTGCCGGAGGGCGAGCCAATCCTTGCGGGTATGTTCCAACTCCACCAGCATCCCGCTATAGTACTATTTGATTCAGGCGCCACGCATAATTTTATTAGCCAAGCTTTCATTGCTAAACACAGCTTGCCAATACTACCCACCGATAGTCCATATTTAATTTGTTCACCGGGTGGGAAGATTTCAGCAAGCGTAATGGTCTCCAAAGCACCATTATGCTTAGCAGGTAGAGTGTACCCCACGTCTCTCCTTATCTTAGAGGGGCAGAAGGTCGATGTCATCCTAGGGATGTCGTGGTTAACCCGCCACGGCGCTGTTTTAGACACCGTCCTTCGAGTCGTGCACTTAAACTCAGAAGTGCACGGTTCTCACTCATTATTTCTGGACAGTCCAGAAATAAAACTTCCAAGTGTCTATCAAGCCACAACCATCAGATTGGAAGACATTCCAGTGGTCCGAGAGTTCCCTGATGTATTCCCGGATGATTTGCCAAATCTATGTTGACGATATTATATTTGGTTCAATGTAAGGGCCTCAGTTTTTGACACCCATTTGCAGTGTTCACCACCACACCACACCCCTCATTTGAGCAAGATTGATGAACACAAATGAAGAGCAAGTAACAATTATCAACATGCTCATTAGAGAACAAACTCACACATTGCAAAAGTGGTATTTCCCACATGTGATATAGATGGGCTGGACATATGAAAACTCCTACACTTTGCTAAGGATGTCCATGCCAAGTTTCACCCAAATTCAAAACCTTTTTGAGGTCATTTTGGGTATAGCTAGGAAGGGGGCAGTTTGAAACCATATTCAAATTCAAACTGTTTTTACCCACTGAATTTAAAAGTGGAAGGCATATTCTCACTCAGCACATTTTTGTGAACTCCCACACCAATTTTCACCCCATTTGGAGTTGAGCTTGACATGAGCTAAGGGGGAGAAGTTCAAACTTTATTTGAATTTCAAACTGAACTTGTGCTGAAATTCATTCAAACCAAACCTCATTTGAACTTTGATCAATTCAAATGGCTCTTGGGTGAATAATTTGAATTGCCAAGGGTAGAATAGGGTTCACTGTTTACCACAGCTGTTAGGAGTAAATTTCAGAGGTTAAAAGAGGGGTGGGACCCACATGTCAGCCTCTGCCTCAAAACAAACCGACTGAACCACAGTTCAGTCGGTTCCCGGCTGCTGTGCGCGCGCGCCACCGAAGGGGGCAGCCGGCGCCAGCTCCTGCTGCGCGCCCCAAGCCGGAGACCAGCCGCCGGGCTATTTATTCCCTCCCCGGCGTGCTTCAGTCGCCATTCCCCCGAGCTGCCGACGTGCACGACCTGTTTTCCCACTGCCATCGCCGCCGCTCGAGCTCCTGCTTGATCAAGCCGATCGCAGCTCCCTCCTTCCACTCCAGGATCCCAGCAAGGTACTAGAGATCTTCCTCCATCCTCCCCAGTGCTAGAAGTCGATTGAAACCGAGTGATATCGGCTGTGCCGAAAGATCAAACTCGGAACTGGAAACCGCCGCACCTCGGGCTCTCGTGGACAGCCCAACCTGGGCGTTGTCACGCTCGAGCCAAGGCACCCTTGGAAGCGCAGGTGACCGGTGCTGCTCATCCCCGAGCCACAGCTCGAGTGGTTGCTCACCGGCGGCGAATTTCCACTTTTCCCCTTTCAGTGTGCAGAACGACCTTCGGGTACGATTCTGTTTAATTCATGCTTTAGAAAGGATTAGAGGGCCTCAGGCCACTCCCACACGAGCTAGACACGGTGACGCACAAGTTGCCTTCACAACTCTGGGCCGGAGAACCTCTGTGCCCGGCGTAATTCAAGGTCTACTAATGGCGGAACAAACGGGGGGTATCGGGCGCACGGTGAGGACCTATTTCGGGCCTTCCCCGAGCTGCCCCGAGTTCATGTCGACCTTCTCTGAGGTCCACTGATGCTCCCCAACCAATTTCCCAAGTAGCTGAGGCACTAGGAGAGTCAGCCGACATGGCCGAAGTCGTTCCGATATGGCGGCTCGTCGCCGACCATGCTCCGGCCGTCGTCATGAGCAGCTGACCCTCGGATCCTGTTCCCCAAGTAAAAGTAGGCAGGGGCGGCCAGAATCAAGAAGTTTGGAGCTGTACAGCAGCCAGCGGCGAGCTCTCCGGCGAGGTCCCTCGGCGGCGGAGCGCGGGTGTCGCGAGGTTGAAGAAGGGGGTGGACCCCAGCTGTCAGCGGCCGATATTTTGAATCGGGATCCGGCTGCGGCCGGGATCGGGTGTGCTGGCACGCAAAATCCTTGTGGGCCGCGGTGTGCTGTCGCTTCGGCGTGCGACGCGTGTCCCCTGGGCCCACGCGCGAGTTTAAACTTTTCCCCGATTTTCAGATTTCCTTCAAACTTCAAATCCTTATAACTTTGGCTAGAAAGCTCCAAATGGAGTAAACCAAATTTTGATGGATTCAGCTCTCTGAGTACTTTCCAGAAAATCAAGTTTCACTTCATGAAATTCCTTATTTCTCCAGAATTAATTCCTTAAAGTTTAAACTGTTAGGAATTTTAACTGGAGAATCCTTTGGAGGAAAATCCTGAAATTTTGCTGAGATGTTCACCAAAATATCCTTGAACTACCATAAAAATTTCAGAACCATTTGAGCTCATTTAGTCCACCTAATGGTGTGATTAGTAAAACTGTTCCAGAGAAAATAGAAAATGTTCAGAAACATTTTCAGAATTTTCTCTGAAATTGTTTAGCTCATATCTTCAGTTAGAGACTTCCAAATTAAGTGAGACCAACTCCATTAGGACCCTCTGAAAATCTAGTTTTCAGAAAGTCATAGTTTGTCTCATGAAAATTCCTAGAACACCCTAAGAGTTCCAATTAAGATCAAGGACATAATTATTTGTGGAGGGCTCAAATGAGCTTCACTGCAACTAAAACTTGACCAAGTCTTTGTTTAGGTTGTAACCAAGCCACAGTAAAAGTTTCACAGTCATTAGGTCTGTCTAGCAAGGGTTATAGACTTCACAACTTCAAAGTTAATACAAATGCATTTAATTAATACATACATTGTTCTTATCATGTAGTCGCTAAGGTCGAGGAGGAACCCGAAGTCCTAGACTTCGTTACTCCGGAGGAACAGCTAGCCTACGACCAAGAGCAGCAAGGCAAGCCCCGGTTTGCATTAACCATTTTCTAAATTTTTATTGTTTTGAGCACATACTTGTTTCCTTTATTCTGTGCATTAGAGTCTTGTTTGGAAACCCCACTGCATAGCCAAGAAAACCATGGGTTGGGGTTAGGATTGCAAACCCCGCTAGCTACTGCATTGCTAGGATAGAGTAGGATTCGGTACAAGTCGAGTAGTTGGAACTACTCGCGAGAATAGGCTAGAGGCACATTGCTCGGGTAGAGATAGCACATGATACACATGGCAAGAAAATGAGACCGAGCGGAGAGTAAGGGCAGCAGGACTTTGGGGCCTGTGTGCTGTAGCTCCGCTTGTGTCGATTGAGGACCGAGCCGTGTGCGGGCCTGTTGAACAAGCTAGAACAGTACCGAAGACCTACCGGCTATATGGGAACCGGGAAACTGATGTAACTCGGGTAGCTGGGTATTGAGGCATTGCCCGTCGTTCAGAGGGTAGGTTGAGAGCTCGAGGTGTAAATCAGCTGGCGGCACAGAGATGCGCGTGCAGGGACCTCTTGCTCGGGACGATGGGACCGGTTCAATATTTGGCTAACGGGTGAAAGGTAGTCGCGTACGGCGTCCGTGATGGTTGTTGTAGGCAACGTCGAGTACGGGCGTACGTGACGGGTTGTTCGGGTAACCCTGCAGGTGTAAATCGATTATAATCGCCGTCCCTCGCGGTCAGTGAGTACCACTTGTTCACTGTACCGTGACGTAGAAAGAACAGGCTAGTTACATGTTAAAATGTTGCTGATTGAAAGCTGGACATTGATTGTTAATGATATGCTGTAGCTTAGTGCTAACTAAAGTTCTTTTCAACTTTGGGCAAAGTACATGAGAGAAATGCGTTTCTTGTTTGATTGCGGCTCTCTCATGTGCCTTAGCGTAAGGTTCTCCACAACCTGCTGCTAAAACTTGAAAGTAAGGTTCTACTAATTAGGCGAGTCCTTGCAAATGATTTTTACCTCATGCAACCCATTACCCTCATGTAGAAGTTCCATGTTTAGGTGAGACGGGTCAGACTTGCTGAGCCTTCGTGCTCACTGCTTGTGTTTGAAGCTTTTGCAGGGTTCTATGAGGAAGGGACTCCCGAAGAGGAGACGGAACCCCAGGAGGGGAACCCCGTCGAGTGGGAGTCGTGCACGCCGCAGAGTTAGTGTGCGTGTGTGCTAGCAAGGACACGTTCAAGGGCTGAACGTGTACTTGGTGCTTAGTCTACGCCCGCGAGTGTGGACTAAACTTATTTTGATGTAAACATGTTCATATAACTGTTTATGTAATAAAACTTCCGCTTCCGCTTTGCACCTTTGACGTGTGTTATACGGTGCTGTGCAACGCAGCACCCCTCAGCGTGATCCTGGCTCGACAGGACCAATGGGGTCATGTCAGCGTGGTATCAGAGCTCGCTTGAGGTTTAACACAGTACAAAGGTCTTCTTTTTCAAAAATCCAGTGAGGAACGAATTAGTAGCCCGTATAAGGATGTTATTAGTATATAGAAAGTGGCTTATTAACCTATTTGTTATGTCGGAAAATCGTGCATCTCGGGACGTTCATGTCTTGGGGGGTGCACGTAAGCGCTGTCCACCAGTGCGCACAAGCTGAAGGGTGGAGCCCCACGGGTGGCAGGTAACCCGACCCGCTTTAGTATCCTCTACGACTCTTCATGTCGTTTGGGGTATTCGAGCAACGTCTGTCCCTGGCGTGCGTGGTGCAACATGGGAGACCCCGTCACGTGGTCTGAAACGTGAACACGTAACTCAAGGCGTGTTTGGCTTGAGAACATCCGGGCGAGTGATGACGGCCGGATGTACCAACTGTATGGATTCCGGGCTCGGTGTGCAGCCGAGTCTGATGATTGGTTGAATTTCTGCAGGTAGCCTTACCACGAAACGGTAGACGTGTAGCATCCGTGTGCGAGTGACGAGTAGTGCCACTGAACTAACGAAGCCGGCTAAATCCGGTATAGGTTTTTCCTTTGTGAGGACGTAGTACCGACATAATCTGGTGACGCATCGATGTCACACCCAACTAAATGAACAACTTCATTTAAAAACTTGAAGGTTTTAATCCAAAGTAGTAAAACTTGATGTAACTCCTTCCCTTGTACAGGATATTCAAAGTTAACAAGTTTTCAACTTATAGGATGTTAAGGACAGAGCACTCTGTTTTCGGCTGAATCAAGGCTAAAGTTAAACAGAGGTTAGAGGTTGAGTTCTTTCGAGGTTGGGGTCGTATGATACATGTCTGGAAAGCTTTGGAGGAGCTTTACAATTTTTCTGTTGAGCTCCAGAGGTGTTTCATCCCTTAACCACTCGAAAAATGCAGTGGAGTTGAAACTGTCCAGAAAACAGGACAGAGCAAAGACTCTCTGTAAACTCTCTGTAAATTAAGCATAACTTCCTGCTTAAAAATCCAAAAATAGGAAATGAGGTAGTTCTGTAAAGCTTATGAGATGGGTTACAAATTTGTAACAGAAAGTTTTGTCAGATTAGGAACGGGATTAACTGGGATTCTTGGATCAAATCAGTACCTAAGGCAGGGAGGTGCTGTCCAATTGTTCCCAGGAATTCTGTTAACTTTGACATCTCATAACTTTTGAACCAGGACAGATCTTAGGCCAACCAAATACTTTCTGGAAAGCTATTGAAGTTAACTTTAACTTTGATGTTGAGCTCCAGGACTGGTTTTGCTTTTAACCTGGCCTAAATCAGATTGATATGGAAACTGGTCAGGGCTGTCATGGTAACAGCAGATCAGCAGTCAAATTTGTTTAAAAATTTGAACTATGTTTCCAAGTGTTATGGGTTCAATGACATATCTTATGTTATAACTCAATGGTTTACTGTTTAAATAAATATTTGACATTTCTCAAATATATTTTTACAGATGACAGCAGATAAACGGTTGGAGAACGGGTGGGTGGTTTCCCACTGCTCTGACCGTAGCGGCTACCCGGAAGCATTGTGGCAAATGCTCCAATATTTCGGGTACAACCAGATGCCGCAATACTTCGCCAAGGAAGAAGGCGAAGAGGGGAGCAGGACGTGGATGATCCATGTCGAGGTTCCCGCAGGACCTACGCCACCCGGTTGGGTGCCATTCACCGTCACGGTGAGAGGAAGACAACCGGAAGGGATGTGGCAAGTGGCAGCCCGTGACGCTATGTCACGTTTCTGCCAACTACACGTGCAGGCTATGGAGGGTACTCCATACGCACTCGTTCCGGTGGAGGGACGAGCTCAGCATGTGTGGGAAGAGAGGTACCTGGAGGCAACAGACCCGAGTTGCCCAAGGTACAACCCCGCGGAGGCAAATCTCAGTCTCCAAATGAGGGCGGGAAACGCTGTGATGGACAGCCAAGCTGTTCATACGGAGCATCTCGTCACCAAGCTCAAGGAGAGCACAAGCCGTGGAGATCATTTCGAGGGTGCTCACAGCGCACTCCGCAATGTGCTCCTTCCGACGATCAAGCGACTGAATGAACAACACAATCAGTTGCGTCGTCTGAAGAAGGCAAAGAAGAAGAGCCATGTTGACATCGCGGCGTTGCAAGAGCTGGTGCAGACCCTAACCCAGCAGAATGAGGACCTTGCTCAAGAATGGGACGACGCTATCGAGGAAGGACAAGGCTGGGAAGAGGACTACAACCAGGCTATGGACGAGGTGCATGCATTGCAGGACCTCGTGCCCCGGTATTGGGCGTACCAGTAGTCCTGGGTCTTCCAGCCATGGGAGAGCCCGGAATGGGAGAAGAGGTGGTAGATCCAGAGCCACGGCTGAGGTACCGGAGGAGGACGACCCACAGGAGGTCGAGTTCTACTCCGAGTAGGGGGTTACGGTTGCCAAGTAGGGCAGCTAGGGTAGCGTAACCCAACTTTTGTAATCGGTGACATGTCGTGTAGGCAGTAGCGTATGTATAGGTAGGACGACGTGAGCACGACTTCTCGGAGATCCGAGAATAACGTATCTTGTATAAAGTTTATGCTTTATCAATATATGTGAATGTTGTGCAAGTTAATCATGCGTCGCCTCAATACCTACTGCTGTTTATGGAATTTTGAGTAAGACATGTGCTAATTGCTGCTGTGTTGAATTTCAGAATGACGCGTACTCGTGCCAACCCTGATGTTGGAGGTACTAGCCAAGGGGGAGAGACCTCCCAACCGCCTCCCGAGGACTCCTCGGGACAGCAGCAGCAACAGCAACAGCAAACACCGCCACCGCCACTGCCAACGGTTACATTGGCCGACATTGTCGCAGCAATGGCGGGTTCACATCAGCAGCACACAGAGCTGCTGCAAACGTTAATTGCGAATACGTCTCGCCCAGAGAGACGTCAAGATCGTGAGGAGCGCCAACAGAGCTCCTACTCCGACTTCCTGGCGACTCATCCCCCTGTATTCTCAAGGGCGGATGAACCACTTGACGCGGACAACTGGCTCCGCGCCATAGAGATGAAGTTCGGGCTGCTCCAAATCAGCGAGCAGCGCAAGACTCAGTTCGCGGTCCAGCAGCTCCAAGGATCCGCGAGCGCGTGGTGGGCCAACTTTTGTGCTTCACAACCCACCGACCGAGTGATGACCTGGGCGGAGTTCCGGACGGCCTTCAGGGCCTATCATATACCGCCAGGTCTGATGAAGAGGAAGACGCAGGAATTCCTACACCTGCAACAAGGGAGCCGAAACGCGCTGGAATACTCCAGGGCATTTAACGATCTCGCGCTATATGCGTCGTATCATGCTGATACCGACGAGAAGCGGCGGGACCATTTCTACCAGGGGCTTAACCCGCTCCTGAAGGACAAGCTGGCGATGTTCAATCGCGGCAGCCTCAACGACATAATTGATGCTGCGATTGTTCAGGAAGACTCCGGCAAGGAGTTGGCGGCGGCAGAGCGAAAGCGAAGCGCGCCGCAGAGCAGCGGAGAAGGAGGCAGTCCTTCTCAGAAGTTTCGGATGGTGAATCGCCCACCATCAGGTGCACGCTGGCAGCCACCACAGCGGTCGATGCCGTTCCGCAGTCGGCCGTACTCTTCACCGGCATTCCGGCCGGCACTGCCAGCACCACTGCAACAACAACAGCAGCAGCGGGCGATGCCGCGTGCGTTTGCACCTTCGCAACGCATGCCGGGCTTTCGTCCCCCGAGTACTCCACCAGCAGCGGCCACATGTTACAAGTGTGGTCGTCCAGGACACTTCGCGAGCAGTTGCCCGGAGAGGCAAGGCGGCGGAGTGGCACCACAGTTTCCGGGGAGGAATCAACCCCGGAACCCTACCAATGCGCGGCGGGCAAACCCTAGGCCCGGCACTGTCCACCAGCTTGCCATTGAGGACGTGCCGGAGGGCGAGCCAATCCTTGCGGGTATGTTCCAACTCCACCAGCATCCCGCTATAGTACTATTTGATTCAGGCGCCACGCATAATTTTATTAGCCAAGCTTTCATTGCTAAACACAGCTTGCCAATACTACCCACCGATAGTCCATATTTAATTTGTTCACCGGGTGGGAAGATTTCAGCAAGCGTAATGGTCTCCAAAGCACCATTATGCTTAGCAGGTAGAGTGTACCCCACGTCTCTCCTTATCTTAGAGGGGCAGAAGGTCGATGTCATCCTAGGGATGTCGTGGTTAACCCGCCACGGCGCTGTTTTAGACACCGTCCTTCGAGTCGTGCACTTAAACTCAGAAGTGCACGGTTCTCACTCATTATTTCTGGACAGTCCAGAAATAAAACTTCCAAGTGTCTATCAAGCCACAACCATCAGATTGGAAGACATTCCAGTGGTCCGAGAGTTCCCTGATGTATTCCCGGATGATTTGCCGGGGATGCCACCCGATAGAGAGGTGGAGTTCAAGATTGAACTTGCACCGGGAACCATGCCAATATCCCGAAGGCCGTACAGGATGGCGCCCAAGGAGTTGGCAGAACTGAAGACTTAGCTCACGGACCTTCTGGAGAAGGGTTTTATTAGGCCGAGCTCCTCGCCATGGGGCTGTTCGGCATTATTTGTCAAAAAGAAGGATGAAACGTTGCGGCTTTGCGTGGACTACCGTCCATTAAATGCCGTAACCATCAAGAACAAGTACCCGTTGCCACGGATCGACATGTTGTTTGATCAGTTGGTCGAAGCAAAGATCTTTTCCAAGATGGATTTAAGATCCGGGTACCATCAGATTAAGATAAGGGCGGAGGACATTCCAAAGACAGCTTTCTCGACAAGGTACGGACTTTATGAGTACCTGGTCATGTCCTTCGGCCTCACCAATGCTCCAGCTCACTTCATGTACTTAATGAACTCGGTGTTCATGCCGGAGCTGGACAAGTTTGTCGTGGTCTTCATCGACGACATCCTGGTATATTCCAAGTCGGAGGAAGATCACAAGAAACATCTGCGTATAGTCTTGCAACGGCTGCGGGATCACAAGTTATACGCAAAGTTCAGCAAATGCGAGTTTTGGATATCGCAAGTGCCTTTCCTCGGGCATATCATCTCAGCGGAGGGTATCGCTGTGGACCCGAGCAAGATCACGCAAGTGCTGAATTGGAAATCCCCGAGAACTGTTCATGAGGTACGGAGTTTCCTCGGACTCGCGGGATATTATCGGAGGTTCATTCCGAACTTCTCGAAGATTGCCAAGCCAATGACAGAGCTGCTGAAGAAGGCTACCAAATATGTTTGGAGTCCAGCATGTGAAGCAGCATTCAAGGCTTTAGTCAAGCACCTGACATCAGCACCGGTTTTGGCGCAGCCAGACACAACAAAACCGTTCGATGTGTACTGTGATGCATCCGGCATTGGGCTCGGATGTGTGCTGATGCAAGACCGAAGAGTGGTCGCGTATGGATCACGGCAGCTTAGGAACCACGAGCAAAATTATCCAACTCACGACTTGGAGCTCGCTGCCGTGGTACTTGCACTGAAGATGTGGAGGCACTACCTACTCGGTAACCTCGTACATTTATATACCGACCACAAAAGCCTCAAGTACATATTCACTCAGAAGGAGCTGAACATGAGGCAACGAAGATGGTTAGAACTGATAAAGGATTATGAGATAGAGATCCATTATCATCCGGGCAAGGCAAACGTTGTGGCAGACGCGCTAAGCCGCAAGTCACACGTCAATAATCTGACCATCACACCGTTGGAAGAGAGCGAACCACCACTACATGTGATTCCACACGGAGCTCTCTACAACCTAGCTTTGATCCCCACCATCCGTGAAGAGATAGCGGCAGCCCAGAAGAATGACAAGGGCATGTCACATTTGCGGAGACGTGTAGACAGTGGGGAGTTGAAATGTTTCCGGAAGGACGGAGACGGCGTCCTATGGTTCAAGGACCGGATCGTCGTACCCCGAAACCCGGAGTTACGGAAGAAAATCTTTGATGAGGCTCACTTATCAAAGTTTTCTATTCACCCCGGCAGCAACAAAATGTATCAAGAACTCAGAAGAAGGTTTTGGTGGACACGGATGAAGCGAGAGACTGCCAAATACGTGTCCGAGTGTGATACATGTCGAAGGGTGAAGGCAGACCATATGCGGAAACCGGGACTGCTGCAACCACTAGGCATTCCTGCCTGGAAGTGGGAGGACGTGAGCATGGATTTCGTCGTCGGTTTACCCACCACCTTACAGAAACATGATTCTGTGTGGGTGATCGTCGATCGGCTCACTAAAGTTGCCCATTTCATCCCGGTCAACACCAACTACAACGCCAAGAAGTACGCTGAACTATACATCTCACGGATCTTATGCTTATACGGCGTACCCCGTACCATCATATCGGACCGGGGCACTTTATTTGTGTCCCGTTTTTGGGAGCAGCTACACGCTGCCTTGGGGACGAAGCTGATCCGTAGTTCAGCCTACCACCCGCAGACAGATGGACAAACTGAGCGGGTAAATCAAATCCTAGAAGACATGCTACGAGCTTGCGCTATCGACCACGGCAAGAATTGGGATGATCACTTGCCGTTAGCCGAGTTCTCGTACAACAATGGGTACCAAGCCAGCATCAAGATGGCGCCCTACGAGGCGCTATACGGCAGGAAATGCCGCACACCACTAAACTGGTGTGAGTCTGGCGAGAGGGTTACTTTCGGGATTGACCTTGTCAACAACGCGGAAGAAAAGGTTCGACTGATTCAAGCGAACCTAAAAGCCGCTCAATCCCGACAGAAACAGTATGCGGACCGGAGAAGGCACCCATTACAATTCGAAGTTGGAGATCACGTATATCTACGGGTGTCTCCAATGAAGGGTGTAAACAGATTTGGGGTGAGAGGAAAGTTGGCACCCCGATTCATCGGTCCATTCCAGATTACCGAAAGATGTGGATCGGTGGCATACCGGCTGAAATTACCAGAAGCACTTTCCGGTGTGCACGACGTCTTTCACATCTCCCAGCTGAGGAAGTGTCTCAAGCTATCAACTACCGTTCAGCTGGAAGACATTGAAGAACTGCAACCGGATCTCACCTATCGGGAGGAACCGGTGCAGATCATTGATGAGAAGGCCCGAACCACACGCAACCGTACGTTGTGGTTCTACAAGGTGCTGTGGAGTAATCACTCCATGGACGAAGCGACATGGGAGAGCGAAGAATTCCTTCGCACTAACTACCCCGACTTTCTCACGTCGCATATCCGGTAATTTTCCACCGTCCTCTCTCTCATTTTCACCTTATAATCTCGGGACGAGATTCTTTTAAGGGGGGAGGAATGTAAGGGCCTCAGTTTTTGACACCCATTTGCAGTGTTCACCACCACACCACACCCCTCATTTGAGCAAGATTGATGAACACAAATGAAGAGCAAGTAACAATTATCAACATGCTCATTAGAGAACAAACTCACACATTGCAAAAGTGGTATTTCCCACATGTGATATAGATGGGCTGGACATATGAAAACTCCTACACTTTGCTAAGGATGTCCATGCCAAGTTTCACCCAAATTCAAAACCTTTTTGAGGTCATTTTGGGTATAGCTAGGAAGGGGGCAGTTTGAAACCATATTCAAATTCAAACTGTTTTTACCCACTGAATTTAAAAGTGGAAGGCATATTCTCACTCAGCACATTTTTGTGAACTCCCACACCAATTTTCACCCCATTTGGAGTTGAGCTTGACATGAGCTAAGGGGGAGAAGTTCAAACTTTATTTGAATTTCAAACTGAACTTGTGCTGAAATTCATTCAAACCAAACCTCATTTGAACTTTGATCAATTCAAATGGCTCTTGGGTGAATAATTTGAATTGCCAAGGGTAGAATAGGGTTCACTGTTTACCACAGCTGTTAGGAGTAAATTTCAGAGGTTAAAAGAGGGGTGGGACCCACATGTCAGCCTCTGCCTCAAAACAAACCGACTGAACCACAGTTCAGTCGGTTCCCGGCTGCTGTGCGCGCGCGCCACCGAAGGGGGCAGCCGGCGCCAGCTCCTGCTGCGCGCCCCAAGCCGGAGACCAGCCGCCGGGCTATTTATTCCCTCCCCGGCGTGCTTCAGTCGCCATTCCCCCGAGCTGCCGACGTGCACGACCTGTTTTCCCACTGCCATCGCCGCCGCTCGAGCTCCTGCTTGATCAAGCCGATCGCAGCTCCCTCCTTCCACTCCAGGATCCCAGCAAGGTACTAGAGATCTTCCTCCATCCTCCCCAGTGCTAGAAGTCGATTGAAACCGAGTGATATCGGCTGTGCCGAAAGATCAAACTCGGAACTGGAAACCGCCGCACCTCGGGCTCTCGTGGACAGCCCAACCTGGGCGTTGTCACGCTCGAGCCAAGGCACCCTTGGAAGCGCAGGTGACCGGTGCTGCTCATCCCCGAGCCACAGCTCGAGTGGTTGCTCACCGGCGGCGAATTTCCACTTTTCCCCTTTCAGTGTGCAGAATGACCTTCGGGTACGATTCTGTTTAATTCATGCTTTAGAAAGGATTAGAGGGCCTCAGGCCACTCCCACACGAGCTATACACGGTGACGCACAAGTTGCCTTCACAACTCTGGGCCGGAGAACCTCTGTGCCCGTCGTAATTCAAGGTCTACTAATGGCGGAACAAACGGGGGGTATCGGGCGCACGGTGAGGATCTATTTCGGGCCTTCCCCGAGCTGCCCCGAGTTCATGTCGACCTTCTCTGAGGTCCACTGATGCTCCCCGACCAATTTCCCAAGTAGCTGAGGCACTAGGAGAGTCAGCCGACATGGCCGAAGTCGTTCCGATATGGCGGCTCGTCGCCGACCATGCTCCGGCCGTCGTCATGAGCAGCTGACCCTCGGATCCTGTTCCCCAAGTAAAAGTAGGCAGGGGCGGCCAGAATCAAGAAGTTTGGAGCTGTACAGCAGCCAGCGGCGAGCTCTCCGGCGAGGTCCCTCGGCGGCGGAGCGCGGGTGTCGCGAGGTTGAAGAAGGGGGTGGACCCCAGCTGTCAGCGGCCGATATTTTGAATCGGGATCCGGCTGCGGCCGGGATCGGGTGTGCTGGCGCGCAAAATCCTTGTGGGCCGCGGTGTGCTGTCGCTTCGGCGTGCGACGCGTGTCCCCTGGGCCCACGCGCGAGTTTAAACTTTTCCCCGATTTTCAGATTTCCTTCAAACTTCAAATCCTTATAACTTTGGCTAGAAAGCTCCAAATGGAGTGAACCAAATTTTGCTGGATTCAGCTCTCTGAGTACTTTCCAGAAAATCAAGTTTCACTTCATGAAATTCCTTATTTCTCCAGAATTAATTCCTTAAAGTTTAAACTGTTAGGAATTTTAACTGGAGAATCCTTTGGAGGAAAATCCTGAAATTTTGCTGAGATGTTCACCAAAATATCCTTGAACTACCATAAAAATTTCAGAACCATTTGAGCTCATTTAGTCCACCTAATGGTGTGATTAGTAAAACTGTTCCAGAGAAAATAGAAAATGTTCAGAAACATTTTCAGAATTTTCTCTGAAATTGTTTAGCTCATATCTTCAGTTAGAGACTTCCAAATTAAGTGAGACCAACTCCATTAGGACCCTCTGAAAATCTAGTTTTCAGAAAGTCATAGTTTGTCTCATGAAAATTCCTAGAACACCCTAAGAGTTCCAATTAAGATCAAGGACATAATTATTTGTGGAGGGCTCAAATGAGCTTCACTGCAACTAAAACTTGACCAAGTCTTTGTTTAGGTTGTAACCAAGCCACAGTAAAAGTTTCACAGTCATTAGGTCTGTCTAGCAAGGGTTATAGACTTCACAACTTCAAAGTTAATACAAATGCATTTAATTAATACATACATTGTTCTTATCATGTAGTCGCTAAGGTCGAGGAGGAACCCGAAGTCCTAGACTTCGTTACTCCGGAGGAACAGCTAGCCTACGACCAAGAGCAGCAAGGCAAGCCCCGGTTTGCATTAACCATTTCCTAAATTTTTATTGTTTTGAGCACATACTTGTTTCCTTTATTCTGTGCATTAGAGTCTTGTTTGGAAACCCCACTGCATAGCCAAGAAAACCATGGGTTGGGGTTAGGATTGCAAACCCCGCTAGCTACTGCATTGCTAGGATAGAGTAGGATTCGGTACAAGTCGAGTAGTTGGAACTACTCGCGAGAATAGGCTAGAGGCACATTGCTCGGGTAGAGATAGCACATGATACACATGGCAAGAAAATGAGACCGAGCGGAGAGTAAGGGCAGCAGGACTTTGGGGCCTGTGTGCTGTAGCTCCGCTTGTGTCGATTGAGGACCGAGCCGTGTGCGGGCCTGTTGAACAAGCTAGAACAGTACCGAAGACCTACCGGCTATATGGGAACCGGGAAACTGATGTAACTCGGGTAGCTGGGTATTGAGGCATTGCCCGTCGTTCAGAGGGTAGGTTGAGAGCTCGAGGTGTAAATCAGCTGGCGGCACAGAGATGCGCGTGCAGGGACCTCTTGCTCGGGACGATGGGACCGGTTCAATATTTGGCTAACGGGTGAAAGGTAGTCGCGTACGGCGTCCGTGATGGTTGTTGTAGGCAACGTCGAGTACGGGCGTACGTGACGGGTTGTTCGGGTAACCCTGCAGGTGTAAATCGATTATAATCGCCGTCCCTCGCGGTCAGTGAGTACCACTTGTTCACTGTACCGTGACGTAGAAAGAACAGGCTAGTTACATGTTAAAATGTTGCTGATTGAAAGCTGGACATTGATTGTTAATGATATGCTGTAGCTTAGTGCTAACTAAAGTTCTTTTCAACTTTGGGCAAAGTACATGAGAGAAATGCGTTTCTTGTTTGATTGCGGCTCTCTCATGTGCCTTAGCGTAAGGTTCTCCACAACCTGCTGCTAAAACTTGAAAGTAAGGTTCTACTAATTAGGCGAGTCCTTGCAAATGATTTTTACCTCATGCAACCCATTACCCTCATGTAGAAGTTCCATGTTTAGGTGAGACGGGTCAGACTTGCTGAGCCTTCGTGCTCACTGCTTGTGTTTGAAGCTTTTGCAGGGTTCTATGAGGAAGGGACTCCCGAAGAGGAGACGGAACCCCAGGAGGGGAACCCCGTCGAGTGGGAGTCGTGCACGCCGCAGAGTTAGTGTGCGTGTGTGCTAGCAAGGACACGTTCAAGGGCTGAACGTGTACTTGGTGCTTAGTCTACGCCCGCGAGTGTGGACTAAACTTATTTTGATGTAAACATGTTCATATAACTGTTTATGTAATAAAACTTCCGCTTCCGCTTTGCACCTTTGACGTGTGTTATACGGTGCTGTGCAACGCAGCACCCCTCAGCGTGATCCTGGCTCGACAGGACCAATGGGGTCGTGTCAGCGTGGTATCAGAGCTCGCTTGAGGTTTAACACAGTACAAAGGTCTTCTTTTTCAAAAATCCAGTGAGGAACGAATTAGTAGCCCGTATAAGGATGTTATTAGTATATAGAAAGTGGCTTATTAACCTATTTGTTATGTCGGAAAATCGTGCATCTCGGGACGTTCATGTCTTGGGGGGTGCACGTAAGCGCTGTCCACCAGTGCGCACAAGCTGAAGGGTGGAGCCCCACGGGTGGCAGGTAACCCGACCCGCTTTAGTATCCTCTACGACTCTTCATGTCGTTTGGGGTATTCGAGCAACGTCTGTCCCTGGCGTGCGTGGTGCAACATGGGAGACCCCGTCACGTGGTCTGAAACGTGAACACGTAACTCAAGGCGTGTTTGGCTTGAGAACATCCGGGCGAGTGATGACGGCCGGATGTACCAACTGTATGGATTCCGGGCTCGGTGTGCAGCCGAGTCTGATGATTGGTTGAATTTCTGCAGGTAGCCTTACCACGAAACGGTAGACGTGTAGCATCCGTGTGCGAGTGACGAGTAGTGCCACTGAACTAACGAAGCCGGCTAAATCCGGTATAGGTTTTTCCTTTGTGAGGACGTAGTACCGACATAATCTGGTGACGCATCGATGTCACACCCAACTAAATGAACAACTTCATTTAAAAACTTGAAGGTTTTAATCCAAAGTAGTAAAACTTGATGTAACTCCTTCCCTTGTACAGGATATTCAAAGTTAACAAGTTTTCAACTTATAGGATGTTAAGGACAGAGCACTCTGTTTTCGGCTGAATCAAGGCTAAAGTTAAACAGAGGTTAGAGGTTGAGTTCTTTCGAGGTTGGGGTCGTATGATACATGTCTGGAAAGCTTTGGAGGAGCTTTACAATTTTTCTGTTGAGCTCCAGAGGTGTTTCATCCCTTAACCACTCGAAAAATGCAGTGGAGTTGAAACTGTCCAGAAAACAGGACAGAGCAAAGACTCTCTGTAAACTCTCTGTAAATTAAGCATAACTTCCTGCTTAAAAATCCAAAAATAGGAAATGAGGTAGTTCTGTAAAGCTTATGAGATGGGTTACAAATTTGTAACAGAAAGTTTTGTCAGATTAGGAACGGGATTAACTGGGATTCTTGGATCAAATCAGTACCTAAGGCAGGGAGGTGCTGTCCAATTGTTCCCAGGAATTCTGTTAACTTTGACATCTCATAACTTTTGAACCAGGACAGATCTTAGGCCAACCAAATACTTTCTGGAAAGCTATTGAAGTTAACTTTAACTTTGATGTTGAGCTCCAGGACTGGTTTTGCTTTTAACCTGGCCTAAATCAGATTGATATGGAAACTGGTCAGGGCTGTCATGGTAACAGCAGATCAGCAGTCAAATTTGTTTAAAAATTTGAACTATGTTTCCAAGTGTTATGGGTTCAATGACATATCTTATGTTATAACTCAATGGTTTACTGTTTAAATAAATATTTGACATTTCTCAAATATATTTTTACAGATGACAGCAGATAAACGGTTGGAGAACGGGTGGGTGGTTTCCCACTGCTCTGACCGTAGCGGCTACCCGGAAGCATTGTGGCAAATGCTCCAATATTTCGGGTACAACCAGATGCCGCAATACTTCGCCAAGGAAGAAGGCGAAGAGGGGAGCAGGACGTGGATGATCCATGTCGAGGTTCCCGCAGGACCTACGCCACCCGGTTGGGTGCCATTCACCGTCACGGTGAGAGGAAGACAACCGGAAGGGATGTGGCAAGTGGCAGCCCGTGACGCTATGTCACGTTTCTGCCAACTACACGTGCAGGCTATGGAGGGTACTCCATACGCACTCGTTCCGGTGGAGGGACGAGCTCAGCATGTGTGGGAAGAGAGGTACCTGGAGGCAACAGACCCGAGTTGCCCAAGGTACAACCCCGCGGAGGCAAATCTCAGTCTCCAAATGAGGGCGGGAAACGCTGTGATGGACAGCCAAGCTGTTCATACGGAGCATCTCGTCACCAAGCTCAAGGAGAGCACAAGCCGTGGAGATCATTTCGAGGGTGCTCACAGCGCACTCCGCAATGTGCTCCTTCCGACGATCAAGCGACTGAATGAACAACACAATCAGTTGCGTCGTCTGAAGAAGGCAAAGAAGAAGAGCCGTGTTGACATCGCGGCGTTGCAAGAGCTGGTGCAGACCCTAACCCAGCAGAATGAGGACCTTGCTCAAGAATGGGACGACGCTATCGAGGAAGGACAAGGCTGGGAAGAGGACTACAACCAGGCTATGGACGAGGTGCATGCATTGCAGGACCTCGTGCCCCGGTATTGGGCGTACCGGTAGTCCTGGGTCTTCCAGCCATGGGAGAGCCCGGAATGGGAGAAGAGGTGGTAGATCCAGAGCCACCGGCTGAGGTACCGGAGGAGGACGACCCACAGGAGGTCGAGTTCTACTCCGAGTAGGGGGTTACGGTTGCCAAGTAGGGCAGCTAGGGTAGCGTAACCCAACTTTTGTAATCGGTGACATGTCGTGTAGGCAGTAGCGTATGTATAGGTAGGACGACGTGAGCACGACTTCTCGGAGATCCGAGAATAACGTATCTTGTATAAAGTTTATGCTTTATCAATATATGTGAATGTTGTGCAAGTTAATCATGCGTCGCCTCAATACCTACTGCTGTTTATGGAATTTTGAGTAAGACATGTGCTAATTGCTGCTGTGTTGAATTTCAGAATGACGCGTACTCGTGCCAACCCTGATGTTGGAGGTACTAGCCAAGGGGGAGAGACCTCCCAACCGCCTCCCGAGGACTCCTCGGGACAGCAGCAGCAACAGCAACAGCAAACACCGCCACCGCCACTGCCAACGGTTACATTGGCCGACATTGTCGCGGCAATGGCGGGTTCACATCAGCAGCACACAGAGCTGCTGCAAACGTTAATTGCGAATACGTCTCGCCCAGAGAGACGTCAAGATCGTGAGGAGCGCCAACAGAGCTCCTACTTCGACTTCCTGGCGACTCATCCCCCTGTATTCTCAAGGGCGGATGAACCACTTGACGCGGACAACTGGCTCCGCGCCATAGAGATGAAGTTCGGGCTGCTCCAAATCAGCGAGCAGCGCAAGACTCAGTTCGCGGTCCAGCAGCTCCAAGGATCCGCGAGCGCGTGGTGGGCCAACTTTTGTGCTTCACAACCCACCGACCGAGTGATGACCTGGGCGGAGTTCCGGACGGCCTTCAGGGCCTATCATATACCGCCAGGTATGATGAAGAGGAAGACGCAGGAATTCCTACACCTGCAACAAGGGAGCCGAAACGCGCTGGAATACTCCAGGGCGTTTAACGATCTCGCGCTATATGCGTCGTATCATGCTGATACCGACGAGACCTAATCTCCTTCAACCTCACAACTCCTCCCACATTCTCTCTCCTCACTCAAGTGCTCCCAAGGTGAATTTGCGAGTTCTCCATCAAATCCACCCAAATCTCCGTGGGAATCGATCTCCACTGCAAGGGGATCGAAGACCCCGAACTAGTCCGCATCAAGAACTCCTTCAATGCCTCGAATCGAAGGATTTGGTAAATTTCTCTCCAAACCCTAGAACCTTCGATTTTCCTTGTTTTTGCTCAATTAGCTTAGCTCCTCCAGTCAATACATGGTCTATTGATGTATTCCATGTACCCTAGATCATATTTGCATTGAATAACCTCAAATTTCGACAAGTTAGGGTTTGAGCAGCCTCATAACAGACTAGTCCGTTCTTAGAGCGGACAAGTCCGGTACTCCGGACTAGTCCGACCCTGAACAGCGGACAAGTCCGATATGCCCTGATCAAAACCTTAGCTTATATCAATTCAATGCAATCCCTTGTCATCCTTGCTTATTCATATCCTTTATATCTTCCTTGTCAGAATCATGTCGGGATCGAATTAGAATATCTCCGACTTTGAAGTCGAGATGGATCAAGATGTGATGTCTCGTATTCTAGAGTCTCGCTCCAACAAGAGACAAGAGCGTGCTGCCAAGCCTTCGCCCACCCCACCTAGGGTGCGTCAAAAGGTTACAGTCAAGAGACTAGCTCCAAAAGCAAATATGGCTGGTTCTAGCTCGGCGGCTCAATGCCAAACCAAGGGCAAGGGAACGGACATGCTTCCGGCCCGATTGGTCCCCTTAAGATGATAGCTCCAAGACAGAGGAATAGGGATCCCTCGGAGGAGAAGTTCAATGGCAAGGGGAGTGATGTGGCATGGAAGCTGAGGAAGATTGACGCCTATAGCACTGACAAAAAGGCAGCTGACAAGAGATTTTGGAGCAACTTTCACTTGGACTACTACAGTTTAGTGCACCTCCAAATGAAGACTCCAGTGGTCTGCAGCCAATGGATCGACTGGACATATTTTGAAAGGAAGAGCTGTGAAGCCTTTGAGGAGGTAATAGAGGCTGCAGAGAGACACAGACTCAAGGACTTGCTCTCCTTCAGATACAACTGGTATGATGAGATCATCGCCCAGTTCTTTGCAACTTGCCACTTTGCCCACGATGAAGAAGACAGAGTGACTTGGATGACACATGGATCCAAGTACACAGTTTCCTATGTTGAGTTTGCCAGACTGCTGCACCTTGAGGACACCAGCAGTAATGAGATTGTGATTCACAATCTTGGTGTTGTGGATAAGGACAAGATAAAATTCCTCTATGATACCCGACTCCCATACAATCCTCCCTCAACCAAGAACATGAAGCCCTTCTTCATTGTTCTCAACAGAGTGCTCCGGAAGACCATTGCTCCAAAGGATGGAGATGCCAAGAGTGTCCAAGGTTACTTGAGAACCTTGATGAAAGTAATCAGCAGGAGGAGATGTAGGATCGAAGAGCACGTGAAAAGCTACCAGAGGGGGGTGAATGGTAGATTAAAACTTTTCGCAGCGGAAACAACAAAAACCCCTCAGCAAAAATCAATCGGTTAAAGAAACCGTGTGTGAAAGTGTTTTTAAACGTGTTCAACCGTGACAAATCAAGTAGAGAGGTAGAGAATCAAGTCACGGATCTAATGCAACAAGAATCACTTGAAAACACGAAGTAAAACTTGAGATACGATCAAAACATTAAACGAAGATCAATCTGTTCTACCCGATATAAAACAGATCTGCAACGCTGCAAAGAAACTCGTGTATCTCAAAAACTACAGATCTGAAGCTCGTGAAAATTTCACAGATGATAGATAATTGAGTTTTGAAGACAACCCAAAAAGAATCACGTCAATCGGATCTGTAAAACTCGAGTTATGAACGAAACACCAAAGCAATGTCGGTCTGTCCAGAAACTCGGCGAGCAAGACTTGACGAAAAACAAGTCGGACGAACAAGGCACAAAAGCTCCTCGAAACTATGAACTTTATTCAATAGAAACACAAGAGGAACAGCCCAAAGTTCTCTACCCACGAGAGCTCTGGCCTCCCTTGCTTTTATAGCCAGCCCTCAGGCTAATCAATCCAATCTAGGACTCCTACTCCTAATTGGACTCGTATCCTAACTTACCGTAACTGCTCAGGACTCTCCTATTCACAGATAGAAGCAATCTGAGACTTCCAAACACCTTAGGAACGTCCTACACATTCCTAAAACAACTCAACTTCGTGCCTAGCACGAAATCCTATCATAACCAACTCAAATCTTCCATATTTGAGCCCAAAATTTACATCTCTCCACACATTATAACTCTAAAAGGATCAAATCTTAGAGGATTAGCAATTGATCAAAGGAGAGACTTGTTGTACACATCTTGAGCTCTTGGGTTTGATCTCTCGCACACTCTTGTTCATCTATTGTATATCTTTTGAGTGTGCTTGGTGGTATTCATTCATTGTAAATCTTGGGGAGCCCTCAACTTGTGAGAAGGCCCCTTGAACGATTTATTTGCCCTTTGTGATTAGTGGAAGAGAATCGGCCTCCATGGCGATTCGTCGAGGGTAGGGTTGGTGAAGACCCGGTCCTTCGTGGACTCCTCAACGGGGACATAGATTTCCTTCGTGGAATCGAATCTCGGGATAAAATCTCTTGCTCTTGTGTTTTATTGTTCATCATATTCTAGGGTTTACTTAATCTTGTGTAATTTATGTTGAAACATTGAAACTAAAGTTGATCTCTGTCATTCATTGTTTCACTGTTATAACACATCTAAGTTCCCAATTAATTTCTGCTGCATAGGGTACTAGAAGTGAAAATATTGATCAACCTTGATCTTTCTAGTCCACGTATACCGTACTAGTCTGCACAGTACCGGACTAGTATGATTTCCCTGTATTTGATAAATCTATTAAGTGTTTTAGGGATTAACAAAGAATCGAAAAGCCTATTCACCCCCTCTAGGCTACATTCAGTAGTGTTATATGTGTACCCTGTGTTAGTAGGTGATTTGCATTATGGCCGTTATGCGTACCGTGAGTGTGTTGCAAGGTCGTAGACCTGCTATGTGTTGTACCCTGTGATGTTTGTACTCTATTAATGGATGAGATTTTTTGCCGGGTCTAAATGGATTTTCGCTTGTGTGATAAAAATATATTAAGTACTATGAGTAAGTGCTTGTTAGGAGCACACACTCGGATAGAGACACAGGCATGGCAAGCATGACTAATATGACTAGCGCTTGCACCTGCACCAAAATCTAAGAAAAACATCAGAGCATACACGAACCTAGAAGCGAGTAAAACACAAGCAAAATGATGAATAACAAATCTGAACTTTCTGAACTCTTGCATCCCCGCAGATGGCTCCCAAGAGATCTGCCAGAGTCCAGGCACGCCGGGAGCACACTACCGAAGGGGCCTAGGCACCTGTAGTGAGCGTGCCCTGAGGCAGACCCGTCCACAGGGGCAGAGGAGCAGGACACCACACACCAAGTTAGGCCTCGCGAGCGGCAGCTGCTGGGAGGAATGAACCCAACAGAACGGGCAACCCTCAAGAAGAGGTTGGGGAGGTCAACCCCGAAGAGGTCGCAGCCGCAGAGGAAGAAGTAGTGCCTCCACCACCGCTTGCTACGTTGGCCGAAGTGATGGCAGTTCAGATCCAATTACTGCAGACACTGTCCCAGGCAATGCAAGGACAGCGAGGCATTGGGGCACCCCCGCCCTCTAGGATGTCGGAATTCATGAGAGTCGGCCCCCGGTCTTTGATGGTTCCGACGAGGACCTATTGGCAGCTGATGATTGGTTGCACAACATAAACAAGAAACTCAAAATAGCAGCCTCTGGTGATCAGGAGAGAGTCATGCTAGCCACACACCAGCTAGTGGGAGCTGCTGGTGAATGGTGGGACAATTACTGTGAAGCAGCCACTGAACCAGACACGGTGATCTGGGAAGAGTTCCAGCAAGCCTTCCGGGACTATCATATAGCCGATGGGGTTATAGAGATGAAGGCAGACGAGTTCCGCGCCCTACGACAGAGAGCCATGACCGTCAACCAGTACATTAAGAAATTTTTGAAGCTGGATCGCTATGTCTTCAGCGAGATTAACAATGATTAGAAGAAACAGGACCGTTTTCGTAAATGGCTGAATAGCACCATGAGGGCACATAACCCGGATTTTAACACCCTCATGAATTGGGCAGTACTATTAGAAGAAGCACGTTTCCAATTGGATGGAGAACGAAAGAGGAAGTTTCAAGTGCAGAAATTTAAACAACAGGAGCGTTTCCAACGGGCAAGGCCCCAACTTTCCACCAAGGCCACGGTAACAGCCCACAATGGAATTTTGCACCTCAGATCCAACCTGCAGCAGCCCATGCAGCAGTATCGGTCACAAAGCACCAATGTCCCACAGCAAGGCACACAGCCCGGCCAGTAGGTGCGTGCAGAGCTTGTTTCCATTGCCGCGATCCGGGACACTTAATCGCAAATTGCCCACTCATGAGGAAACCAAATGACACCCCGGGCAACTCAGAAATAAGGACCATTGTGTCCAACAACAGGCGCAACCCTCTGCAAGCGTCAGGATCACGGAACCGGGCTCAGCCTTTCAGACGCGGTCGTGTAAACCATATTGATACAAGCCAAGCCGAAGATGCACAAAACGTCATACTCGGTGAGTACCTAGTCAACTCAACTCTTTCCACCGTACTATTTGACTCCGGAGCATCGCATTCCTTTGTTTCCTCCAACTTTGTGGCTAAAAGCGGATTGCCAATGATTTGGCTAAAAACCCCACTAGTGACCAAACTCCAGAGGCCACTATAAAGTGCCAGCTTGGATGCCTAGTGGTTATGATCCAAATAAGTGGCGTAGTATTCTTAGCAGATCTAGTCGCCCTGAAGTCGGACGACATAGATGTTATACTTGGAATGGACTGGTTGGCATGACATATAGGGAATATATCCTGTGCCGACCGCAAGATCACGGCAACAAACCGTGAAGGAATCACGATAACTGTGACGGACCGGAATTCGTACGTCCAGGATATCAGAGGGTGGTGCCACACGCTGCGACACCCAACAGCACACATCATAAGGCAAACATTGTATTACATAGAAAAACAACTGAATATGTACAAAGTAGTACACACCTTCAGTTTACAACTAAGTACATAGTTTAATAATAGCGGAAGCTAAATTTATACAACTCACGCCCGCACAACAAGCAAAAGTCGGTTGTCCAGCCCTATGGAAAACCCACACTAGCTTCACTCCTCAGCTCAGCATGGCGTGTACGGCTCCCACTCAGCGGTGGTACCCGACGAAGGGTAGCCCTCGCCGGTGGACTCGTAACCCCGAGTCCGTGGGGTAGTCCTCACCTGCAAACACTCAATAGCAGCAAATGTGAGAACGATGGCTCAGCAAGTATTAACCGACTCACCTATACATGAAACTCTACGTGCAGGTCATAACGAAGATGGGATGGTAAATTGCAGCAAACGGACTCGCCTACAAGTTCATCCTTAGTTCATCTTTTAGCCACGAGTTAACAGTTCATGAATCTGAAATTTAGTAAGCGATATTTGGTGGCACACATGTAGCAATACAATTTATACATATCAGCAGGATTGAACCACAATATTCCATAATTTATCTACGTCACGATGCAGTGAACAAGCGGTACTCATAACCGCGAGGGACGGCGAATCAACAAGATATACACCTGCAGGGATACCTGAAGAGCACGTCACGTACGCCCACCCGTGGAGCTGCACATCACGCTCACTCGATGTCGTACGGGACAACCTTTCACCAAAGAGCCCAAACGTCGAACCGGTCGCACCCAAACGGACAGGAGGTTCCCTACATAGAGCATCTCTGTATGCCCATTAACGGATTTCCACCTTGCTGCCCTCAACCTACTCCTATAAATCGGTGTGTTATGCCTCGACGCCCGGAGGTATAGGTTACATTGGTTTATCGGGGCCCATATATCCGATATGCCTTCGGTATGTTCAATACTTGTTCAGCAGGGCCGCACACGGATCGGTCCTCAATCGAAACGGACAGGGCTGCGCCCACAAGACTTCCTCTTCCTGCGCCCTAGCCCCTGCCTAGTCTCATTTTCTTACTAAAGTGATCTCACATCACTATAACCAATCCCATGTGTCCCAAAGCCTATACTCACGAGTAGATTGCAACTACCCGACTTGTACCGAAATGATATCAACATTAAGCACAGCCTAACTACTCGAGGACTTATACACTACCCTCACTCTTGTGGGAAAAATCTGGCTATGCACTTGGGTTTCATCCATCTACACCTAATGCAAAACATACCTCATGCTAAGTATACATAAAGCAAAACTTTGTAAAACTTGTTAATTCAAACTGGGGCTTGCCTTGTTGCTGCTGGTCCGAAGTTAGTGTCTCGTCCGGAAGGAGAAAATCCAGCACTTCCAGGGTTTCCTCGCCTTCAGCGACTACATGTAAGCAATGTACTAAATGCCAATTTAAATGCAATGTGTTCAATTGACTATGTAAAGATTATAACTTTAGCTAGCCCTCCCCTTTGGCTCTGAAATTTTTATGGTGTCTTGGTAGGGTCCTAAACAGAGACTTGACAAAGTTTCATTTGAAACAAAGTTCATCTGAGCTCTGTCGAATAAATGTCTATTTGGTCATTTCTAGAGCCTCTAAGGATTTCTAGGGATTTTCATGGCTCCAACCATTACTTTCTAGAAACTAGAGTTTGAGATGGCTCTAATGGAATTGGTTTCATGTCATTTGAAGAATCCTAGAGAAAGTTATGCCCTAAAGAAGATTTGAGAAAATCTGAAAAATATTTCTGTACATTTTTCCATTTTCTCAGGGCAGTTCACTTACTCACACAATTAGGGGGACTAAGTGAACTTGTATGGATCTGAAATTTTTCCTGTGACTCAAGAATTTTCAAAGGAACATCCCAGCGAAATTTCAGAATTTTCCAATAAAGAATTTTCCAGATAAAACTCCCAACAGTTTAAACTTGAGGGAATTAATTCTGGAAAATAATAAGTTTCATAAGCTGAAACTTGTTTTGCTGGATGGTAATCGAAGAGATGAATCCAAAAAAATTTGGTTCACTACATTTGGAGCTTCCTAGTCAGAGATATGGATTTTACAAGTTTGGAGAAATTCTCTGAAAAAGGTCTCTGTTATTTTTCCTATTTTTTAGAGACATAGAGGATTCAAACAACATTTGGCCAAGCAAATGGAATCTAATGCCTCTGAAATTTTTACTGGAGTTCAAGGATTTTTGGAAAAATGTCCTACCCAAATTTGGGTTTCAATACACAGAACTCCTGTAAAAATGCGTACACAATTTTTTAATTGAATTAACGAGCCAAATCCAGGGATTTTCATACCAATTGGGATGCACCCCTAGATAGTACTCACTGAGAGGAATCTAATGGAATTTATTTCACAATTTTTAGATGTTCCTATCAAAAGTTATGAGCAATAGAAGTTGAACTAAACTGAAAAATGGGAGAAATGTTTAAATTCTTGCGCGTGGGCCCCACAGCACAGTTCTTTCTTCCTCCTTGCGCCAACAGCCGAGCTGCGGCGGCGCTCTCCGGCGAGCCCTGCGGAAAGTGCCTTCCCGGCCTTCCCCTGCCCCGAAACTCGCCGCCTCCCCCTTTTGGACCACGGGCAACTCATCCCCGTGGTCGGCCGAGGACCCCCGTCACCGGAAACCCTTCGGCGACGGGCTGCAGCGGCGGTTGGACATCGGCGGCGTCGCACTCATGCTAGGAGGGCTCAAATCCTTCGGTTTTTATTCATAGAGCACCGTGGTGGCTCCCTCGTCACCGGCACAAGCTCACATCAGCTCAAAAGAGGCTGCAACTACGAGCTCATCGGCGACCTAGGGCCAAAACCGGTACCGGTGCAAAATTCTCAAATAACAGTGCCAAAACTTGATGAAACTCGATGGTTCTTGATCCTAGAGGAGCGTGGGAGAGTCTAAATCATGTCTATAGCTCAGTATACGTTATGGTGGAAGGATCACTGCGAATTTCGAAGATTGGTGCGGCTCGGTTCTTTGAGTACCGATGCAATAATCGTCAAAATTCTTCACCGATCGTGCGAGAGAGAGGGTGAGGTCGTCATGGTTGTGTTCAGCACCTTGGAGCGGAACTTTTCTGTGAAGCTCGTCGGGCACGAAAGCGTTTGTGTCACCCGGATGCCGGTGAGCAGAGAGGTCGTCCGGTGCGGTTCTTTGCTTCGGTGCGCGAGGGAGACGGGAGAGAGTGAGGGAGTTCACGTGAGCTGAGCGTGTTGATCACGTTGCTGCACGCGGCGTGCTCAGCCCCCCCCCCCCCCAGCAGGAGGTGGCACCTAGCAGAGGCGGTCGGGCGCTGAACGCCGGGAGCTGGCGCGCCACACACGCTGCGTTCGAGTGAAAGCAAGCAGAAAAGACTTCGGTGGGAAGTCTACTGACAAGTGGGCCCCTCTTCCCTATTCTTTTCTTTCAAATTTTATTTGAGCTAGCAAACAAATTCCAAATTTGATCAAACTTGGAGGATAAGCCAAAAGGGATATGGGGAACACAATGGTGCTCCCAAATTTGAATTTCAGTGAAGTCAAAATTTGAAACTGAAGTTTGAATTCAAATTCGAATTATATCCCATATTCTAACACTTAGGAAATCTTTTCCAAATGAGCTGAAAATTTGCCGGGCTACCCGTGGATGTGTGAAGAACCATATGGTAAATTTAGGTCTTCGTGTGTGGACATTGTTACACGTTTACTTTAGCACTTGGATCTCACACCTTCCAATTCAAAAGTTTAAATTCCCTCAAATTTTCTCGGTGTCAATTTCAGCTCCACTTGCTAGACTTTTTGGGATTTCACATCCCTCCCCCCTTAAAAGAATCTCGTCCCGAGATTACAAAAGAAGAGAAAAAGATGTGAGGGGATTTACCTGTGATGAGACGCCATGAAATCCGGGTAATTTGAGCGAAGGAACTCCTTGCTCTCCCACATCGCTTCTTCAGCGGTGTGGTTGCTCCACAATATCTTGTAGAACCACAGCGTTCGGTTACGTGTGGTTCGAGCCTTCTCATTAATAATCGCTACCGGATATTCAGCATATGTCAAATCCGGTTGTAGCTCGCCAATGTCTTCGGTGGGCACAACAGCCGTATACTTTAGACATTTCCGTAGTTGTGACACATGGAAAACATCGTGAACACCAGCGAGATATGCCGGCAGTTCCAGTCTATACGCCACTGGTCCATACTTCCCGGTGATAGCATAGGGTCCAATAAATCAGGGAGCGAGTTTCCCCTTCACGCCGAATCGGTGCACGCCTTTCATCGGAGATACATGGAGGTACACGTGTTCCCCGACATTGAAGTGTAGCGGCCTACGCCTCTTATCAGCGTAACTTTTCTACCGGGATTGAGCGGCCTTCAAGTTGGCTTGAATCATCCGAACACGCTCTTCGGCGTCGTTCACCACATCAACCCCGAACGTGACCCTTTCACCGGACTCACACCAGTTCAATGGGGTGCGGCAATTGCGACCGTAGAGAGCCTCATATGGTGCCATCTTGATACTCGCTTGATAGCCATTGTTGTACAAGAATTCCGCCAACGGTAGATGGGTCATTTCTACCGTGGTGGATGGCACACGCTCTCAACATGTCTTCTAATACTTGGTTCACCCTCTCAGTTTGCCCATCTGTCTGAGAGTGATAGGCGGAGCTTCTAATCAGCTTAGTACCCAAAGCAGCATGCAACTGCTCCCAGAAACGAGATACAAATAGTGCCCCTCGATCTGAGATTATGGTCTTGGGTACCCCTTGCAAGCATAGGATTCTTGCAATGTACAACTCCGCAAACTTGCTGGCATTGTAACATGTATGCACGGGAATGAAGTGAGCCGACTTGGTTAATCGATCAACGATTACCCAAATGGAATCATGCTTGTTGGAAGTTAGGGGTAATCCCACAATGAAATCCATGCTCACATCTTCCCACTTCCATGCTGGAACTTTTGGGGGTTGTAACAGCCCTGATTTTCTCATGTGATCCGCTTTCACTCGTATACACGTATCACACTCGGATATGTATTTAGCCACTTTTCGCTTCATCCGTGTCCACCAAAATTTTCTTTTTAAATCTTGGTATATTTTGTTGCTGCCTGGATGAATGGAGAATTTAGGCAAGTGAGCTTCAACAAGGATCTTCTTGCTCAGCTCGATATTCATGGGGTATGACTATGCGGTCATTGAACCAAAGCGTCCCCTCATCATCTTTCCGAAAACATTTGGTATCCCCGCTGTCTATCCGTCTCCGGAGATGTGCCATGCCCTTGTCAACTTTCTTAGCTGCAATGATATCTTCCCTAATGGTAGGGATGAGGGCAAGGTTGTAGAGTGACCCATAAGGAACCAAGTATAAACTCGGCTCTTTCTCTTCCACCGGAGTAATGGTGAGGTTATGGACATGTGATTTCCGACTCAGCGTGTCAGCCACCACATTTGCCTTGCCGGGGTGGTAATGACTATCAATCTCATAATCTTTGATTAGTTCTAACCACCTACTTTGCCTCATGTTCAGCTCCTTCTGGGTGAAGATATATTTTAAGCTCTTGTGGTCGGTGTAGAGGTGCACCAAATTCCCCAGGAGATAGTGCCTCCACATTTTCAGCGCCAAAACTACAGCAGCGAGCTCAAGATCATGAGTCGGATAGTGCTGCTCATGGTTTCGCAGTTGGCATGAGCCATACGCGACCACACGTCCTTCTTGCATCAAAACGCAGCCGATCCCGATACCAGACGCATCACAATACACGTCGAAGGGCTTGGTCGTATCCTGTTGAGCTAAGACCGGGGCTGTTGTGAGATGCTTCACCAATGCTTGGAACGCGTCTTCACATGCTGAGTTTCAAACATATTTTGTTCCCTTCTTCAGTAATTCTGTCATCGGCTTAGCAAGCTTGGAGAAGCTTGGAATGAATCTCCGGTAATATCCCGCTAAACCGAGGAAGCTTCTGACTTCATGGACAGAAGTGGGGGCTTTCCATTTCAGCACTTGCTCAATTTTGCTTGGGTCAACCGCAATGCCCTCCCCTGAGATGATATGTCCCAAAAATGGCACTTGGCTGATCCAAAACTCGCATTTGCTGAACTTTGCATAGAGCTTATGGTCCCGCAATCGTTGAAGAACGATTCTCAAGTGTTCGGCATGTTCTGCTTCTGACTTGGAGTAAATCAAGATATCATCAATGAACACTACAACGAACTTGTCCAGCTCCGGCATGAACACCGAGTTCATGAGGTACATGAAATGTGCCGGAGCATTAGTGAGACCAAAAGACATGACGAGATATTCATATAGGCCATATCTCGTCGAGAAGGCCGTCTTTGGGATATCCTCCGCCCGGATTTTTATTTGATGATACCCGGAGCGAAGGTCCATCTTCGAGAACACACTTGCACCCATAAGCTGATCAAACAGGATATCAATGCGGGGCAATGGATATTTGTTCTTGATGGTGATGGCGTTGAGCGGCCGGTAATCCACACGCAGCCTCAAGGTTTTATCCTTTTTCTTGACGAACAGCGCCGGGCATCCCCAAGGTGAGGAACTTGGTCTAATGAAACCCTTGCTCAACAAATCATTGAGCTGTTCTTTCAACTCAGCCAGCTCGTTCGGATCCATTTTGTATGGTCTCCGTGATATGTGAGTAGTCCCGGGTGCAAGTTCTATCTTGAACTCCACCTCCCGTTCAGGTGGCATACCCGGAAGATCATCCGGAAACACGTCGGGATATTCCTTGATTACAGGGATGTCCTCTAACTTGGGAGCTTCAGTATTATTGATCGCTGAAACTTCTGGGACTGGATTGTCTAGTATGAGGGACTATGGACGGTGTAGTGGGGAGTTGAGGTGAACCGTCCGGGATAATGTTTCTAGGACAGCGCCATGGTAACTTAGCCATGATATCCATAAGATTGCATCAATCTTCTGCCCCTCAATAATAATCATAGTAGTGGGATATATCTTCCCACCTAAGCACAGTGGTGCTTTCGGAATCATCATAGTTGCTGAAATCTTCCCTCCCGGTGAGCAAATCATATAAGAGCACTCGGTTGGAAAGGCTCCCAGTTGATGCTTAACCACATATGATGCACTTATGAAGTTGTGGGTTTCACCAGAATCAAATAATATGATGATTGCTTGATCGTTGAGAGTGAACGTACCCGCCAGCATGTTTTCTCCCTCCGGGGCGTCCTCATTGTCGAGGTCGGAACGCCCCCGGTTCGCTGACCTACCTTCTTGACCGGAGGTCGGCCTCGAGCACCGCCCTGATATTGGGCTTGCCCGCTGCCCCTGGGGACAGTCCTTTGAGAAATGGCCCGCCTGGCCACACGTGTAGCAGGTGTAGCGAGGCGGTCCTCCGCTGATCGGCAGACGGAAACCCGGGGCGCGTTGTGGTGGTGGAAACGCCCGGGGTACCATCTGCTTCTGCTGTTGCGGTCGCGGTGGTGGCATCGTCGGTCGGAATGGGGGTGGCTGAAATGAACGACCCCCAAACTGCTGAGGTCACGCCGGTGGATGCCACTGCTGACCGGATGGTGTCCGATACACCATACGGTATTTTTGAGGAGCTCCACCCCCACTGCTGGGTGGAGCGCTGCGCTTTCGCTGCTCAGCTGCCAATTCCGGCTGAGCATCTTCCTGCATGATCACGGCGTTGACGAGGTCGTTGAAAGTGTCGCGATTGCATTGTACGAGATGCGTCTTCAACTCGGGATTTAACCCCTGATAGAACTGCTCTCGCTTCTCCTCGGTGGAGACATAACCCGACGCATACTTCTCCAGATGGTTGAAGGCACGGGAGTAGTCGTGGGCACTCCTCCCGCCCTGCTTCAGCTCCAAGAACACTTGGAACTTCCTCTTCATTATCCCGGGAGGGATATGATAGGCGCGGAACACCTCCCGGAATTCCTTCCATTCCACAGTGTGGCCAGCCGGCAGTGAGGCGGCATAGTTCGCCCACCACGCACCAGCGGCACCGTGAAGCTTCTGCGCCGCGAAGAGAGTCTTCTGCCGCTCCGTACATTGGAGCAGCCCGAACTTGGACTCAATCGTCCACAGCTAGTTGTCGGCCTCCAGTGGTTCGGCCGCTTCGGTGAACACCGGAGGATGCGTACTCATGAAATCCGAGTACGTCGTGGTGTGGGGCTCTGCCTCCTCTCTTGACGCCCCCCCCCCCGGTTGGGACGTATTCTGCATGATCGTGCGGAGCAGATCGTTCTGCTCCTCACGATTGCCCACCAGTGCCGCGATCACATCCGCTAGTGTAAGCGGAGGCGCGGTGGTGGTTGTTGCTGCGAGGTACTGTCTTAGGCAGGTGGCTGGGAGTCATCACCTCCCTGCTGGCTAGAGCCACCGACCTCATGCGTGGCCCGTGTACGAACCATCTGCAACCATACGACAATAAAGTCAGTCCCGCAACAAACTACATGCAGTCCAATAAAATAGGCATAAAGACATAATGACAATAAACATACGATACATCTCGTAAATAGATAGTGTAATAACTTTGCACAAGCTACACCATTACCAGACCAAATACAAACTAGTTAATTCCAACTTGATGGGCTTCCTTTTTGGAAGTTTATCTTAACTATATTTGGTCATTATGAGACATTAATATCGCTTTGTCATCACGTATACTACCCTTTTATCTTCAATACGACACAAACATGGTCTCTAGCAAAAGAAACTTGAGTAGGAAATATAATCAAACCTTTCACTAGTTGAAGATAACAACTCATGAGTATGTGCTACCCCATTGGAAGTAATCAAACCCCCTTAGGGTACAACAATCTCTCAAATGAGTTCAACTGTCCATCCCTCTGCCTAGAATGACCAGTTTCTTCATATCCCTAGAATTCGACCTGGTACATGGCATTTTCATAACTCAAGTTGAATACCAAAGTTAAATTTAAATTCAGTAGCTTTCCAACGAGTATTTATTTGCCCTCAGATCAGCTCTGGTTAAAAAGTTATGATAATTCAAAGTAAACAGAATTTCTGGAAGAATTTCAACAGCACCTCCTTTGGAAGTTGCTGTTTTCAACTCTAAATTCCACTGAATTCCGTGCTGCAATTGCAGAAACTCTGAATTACAAAGATGTAACACATCTCCTACACTTTCCAAAAATGTATCATATGTAATTTTAGATTTTTCTACAGGAAGTTATACTTGAAAAACAGAACAATCCAGTGAGTTTTTGAATCTGTCCTGGTTCTGGACAGTCTACCATCATCTGGAATTTCAACCAATTTAAGGTATGATTCTGCTCTGGAAATCTACAACAAAGTTGTAGAGCACTTAAACTCCTTTCCAGAACTATATCCCACACCTCCATTGGCTAAATAATCTGTGAGTTATGCTCTGTTAAAGTTCAGCAAACTTGCTGCCAAAACAGCGCACTCTGCTTTTCAATCCCTTTGAGCTAAACTAATCACTTGTTGAATTTTTCGTACCCAACCAGAGTCCTAAATATTGAAACTTGGTTATTTTAGTTCCTTGTTGCCATTATCTTTAATTCAAATGCCTATTACATGTCGGTACTATGTTCCTCACAAAAAGAAAATCCTAACCGGATTATACCAGCATATACGTCTCAACTGTGGCACTAATCGGTCTCTCGCACACGTGTACTACACGGAATACATATGTGGTTAGTACCTGCAGAAGAACACTCAATAGTGATGCACTCAAAGGTTGTTGTCATTTCAGGCAGGTCCATATCTGAAAGTAAATACATACGCCCATATCATTGTCATACGGCCGTCCTTGAGTTAAGCCACGTCTCAAGGTACGTGATCGTGTTTTCACACCACACGACGGGGAACCCGAGTAGAGCGTGAACGGGTCATCACGGTTGGGAATTTTATCACCCCAACAGATACCACCTACTGCTCTGCAGGGCATGCCGATGGCAAGTGCTATGTATGTCCTCCTAGGCTATTTCCAGAAGAACACACTATCGCGTTACTGACCACACGATGGGGTCTCCACTTGCTTGCCTAATGCACTGTGACACCCTCAATTCTGTGGAAAACCACGGAACCGAGAACTAATGCATATGTGTGCCCAGGATGTTCATCACACATGCACATATATTCCACAAACTGAATTCAGAATATATATATATATATATATATATATATATATAACCACGAATAACAGAGTTTATTACAATGTCTCATGAGTCTTGGACTCATGCTCACAGCGGAAGTCTTTATTTCTATGCAGCGGAAGTCTTTATTCTAAAGCGGAAGCAATTCAACTAATGCGGAAGCAAATCTAAGCAGAAGTGGCTCCATCTCTACACCCTCCACAGGCAAGGTTGAGAACAGATCACACGCCTTAATGCTCCACTTGGTCTTCATAGTAGGCTTCTCCTGCTGCTGATGATGAAATAATAATGCAAGTTTGAGTATTAATGATGTACTCAGCAAGTGCGGGAAACTTATGATATGTAGCTCATAACAACGTAGGTATAAAAAGGCTCATTTGCAGAAAAGCAGATTTATAAAACTATGATAAAACAGCAACTTTACTTTAGATTAATATAATCCCAGCATGTATTAAATTACCAACATACCTCCATCACTTTCCATGTTCCACCCGAACATTAACCGACTTCATTCTTACTCATGAATACCTCCTCGTATTCGCTACCATCTCACGAATACCTTCACGTATTCACTACCATCTCATTTCATAAACAACTTTGTCTCACACCGAGACCAATCTCGTTGCCATGACTCATCAGTCACGCAACCATCTTATCACCCGGACTCAACAGTCCCAAAACCAAACCATAACATAATCAATAACCATAACCAAGAACCATCCCAATAACCATCCCAACTAATCATGGCAGTTTGGCCAGGCGCTCGTGACCTTAAGCTCGGGTATCATGATAGTTTTAGACTTTGCAGAGTTTGCACCTCTTTACCCACAAGTTTGTGATTTTGTCACCCGTCGGCGACTGCAGAACCTCCATTATACCAGTACACAGCCGTCGGTGTATGGTCAAGAGATCACAAAATAGCCTTTACAAAGGGGCTACTAGATGTATGGACTCACTAAGGTTTCACCGGCAGGCTAGAATCTCCAATTCTCCCACCCACGGCCCCCTCTTGTGCCATGCAGTTCCTAGGGCAGTCCTCCTCGACTCCCATTCCCCGCGCCTTCCACAGTCCATAACACTCTAGCAACTTACCTAATTACTCAGCTAAGCCGCACCCATACTTGGCCTTGTGGTGGCACTGTTATCCTGGCATATGCATGCATGAACCGGTCCTTAGATCTACGGCAAGTAAACCACCATCTCATGCTACCTCATTCACAAACCCAGGTTTTGCCTAGATCTCCCTCCGATCCATGTTCATTAACATCATCAATTTCTCATATCATTACGAGTGCAGTTAGCTAGACACATCTATCTCGCTTCCCAATCCCATGAACTCAGCGAAGCATAAAGCAAAAAAAAACCATACCCGACTCATAAACTTCCCTGGCGACAAGGGTGGTTTAACCAAAACTAGTAAACTCCTATAAAAAGGATTTCCCATCATGTTTGACTCAGCATGCACACCTTTTCGCAAAACAAAATAGTTTCACCCAAAACATAGGATCAATATGGTCAAGGAGCACTTGCCTTGTTCTTGCGGTTCCGGTTGTTCTTGGATCTCAAAACCTTGTTGCTGCAGTTCGTCGTAGACAGCTCCCTGAGCTTGTCCTGTTATGTAGGATTACGTGCATACAAGATTCACAGCAATCAATATTATGCACAAACCTCAAACTAGATGCGATGATGCATATGCATGCTATCCTGTGATTAGTTTTATTAGATTGGTTTGTACGTGTTCTTGCATGGCTTTCATGGACAGAGGTGTTCGGATCAAAGGTGGGCGTGGCGATGATCTTGTCTTTAGATCAACCTGATCTTCATGTGATCTGTCCACGAGAAGGCTTCTGTTCGAAAGGAATCAAAGAACAGATGCAAAGAAAACACAACGATGTTGTAAGGTGGTATTGGAGACCTACCTTACGTTCTTCTCTGTCTCGAGGTCCTCCTCAGATCGTTGGGCTTTCCTCCGGCGATCTTCCTTGCTGCACTCCGGCGATGGTCTACTTGGCAGGTTGGGACTTAGGGCTCTAAGTCGTCGGCTCAAGAGTTGGAAAAGAAGTTTGTGGTTTCGGCCAGAGGTTTTGGGTTCTATTTATAATCGGGAAGAGAAGAGTCCTAATCTGATTGTATCCCGAATATGAGTCCTGTTTGAATCTTACAACTTATCTTTAGTTGATTTGGTGCGGTATCATCGTGGAATTCAGGTCGGTTTCTGTTCCGGTATTTCTACGCGTACAGATTCCAAAATCGCTTCAGAACCCGTCACCTTCGCGGTGATGAGCTTCGGAAGCTCCACGTGTCCACCGGGCTTGATCTCTCCCTTTCCGTAGAGACGGGCTCCGGTTGTGCCACGAGTCAAGTGAGCAAGGCTTCCCTCTCCTTCGGAGGTGAGCTCCGCGTACGCCATGTGTCAAGTAGCGCCAGACTTTCCTTTCTTCTCAGAGACGAGCTCCGAGGTTAACACTTGTCTAGCAGCGACGGACCTCCCTGAGATAAGCTCCGGTGGTGACATGTGTCCCATAGGGTCGGACCTCTCCCCTTTTGCGGAGATGAGCCCCGAGCCTGCCATGTAGCCTACTTTAGCGGCGGACCTCTCCCCACTTCGCAGGGATGAGCTCCGAACACGCCACGTGGCCAGCAGGCCACGGAAGTTGTCTTCGACGCTCTCTGAGAGCTGGATTCGGCTCTTATTGGCTATCCTTTTGATATTTTTCTCTGTTCCTACTTTTCTTAAAATGTTTTCTCTTTATAAACCATGAACATATGCTGACACCAGAGATGAGGGTGTCACAAATCTACCCCCCTTAAATTGAATCGCGCCTTCGAGATTTGTTAGTAGAGAATAGATGGCGAAATTCTGCCTTGATATCCTCTTAACGCTCCCATGTGGCTTCAGCTTCGGTGTGATGGCTCCATTGTACCTTGCACCATCGAATCACCTTGTTCCGGGTGACCCTTTCCTTTACGTCCAAGATTCGGACAGGGTGTTCCGCATAAGTCAGGTCCTCTTGAAGTTCAAGCTCTCCCATTGATACTTGTTCCTCTGGTACTCTCAAGCATTTCTTGAGCTGGGATACATGAAACACGTTTTGTATGTCGGAGAGGTGGGTTGGGAGCTCTAGTTGATAGGCTACTTCTCCTCGCTTGTCCAAAATCTTACATGGTCCGATGTAGCGAGGTGCTAGCTTGCCTTTGACGTTGAAACGTCGTTGGCCTCGGATAGGCGATACATTAAGGTATACGAAGTCTCCGACTTCAAAGGTCAATTTCCTACGCCTATTATCCGCATAGCCTTTCTGTCGTGACTGAGCAGCCTTTAAGTTCTCCCGTACCGTTTGGACTTACTTTTCAGCTTCTTGTAGTACATCGGATCCAAACATCTGGTCCTCTCTGGTTTTGTTCCAGAACAGTGGCGTTCTATGAGAGGGCCCGACCTCCATCACGGGGTCGTGCCGCCTCGCCCGAGGAATCGCATTGGGTGGTGCCGTGTTATGCGGCACCCAACAACACACATATAAGGAACACAATATTACATAAATCAAAAGCGGAAGCTTACAATTATTCTTTGTAAATAATTTACATAAAATAGCTACAGCGGAAGTCTATAAACAGCTCACGTTGAATATCTAAGAAGCACTCGAAAGGAGGTCCAGCCCGCGGACTCCTCTCGCTAGCAACACGAAGACACGGCAGCGGCTAGGTTCTCCAAGTGTGACCTGACTCGGAAGTTTCCGAGTCTCACCGGACAACCTTCTTTATAGCGTCGATGCTTACCTGCAAAACCACTTATATAGAAAGAGTGAGTACAAAGGCTCAGCAAGACTTAACCGTCTCTCCTAAGACATGAAACTCTACATGAAAGTAACCTAAGACTTAAGCCTGTCATTTGCGAAAAGACTCGCCTACGAGTTCATCCTTAACTTTCAGATTTTAGCCATAATAGTAGTGACCTTGTGCCCAGCAACATTGGAACTCCACAATCAAACAAGAAACGCTTCATTCCAATGTTACTTGTCCCAAGGTGAAAAATAAATTTAGTTTGCTCTATCTCTACCTCGAACAAGGTTCTCATGCAGTTTAACATAATCATAGCAGCAATTATACTTTTGCAAACTGTTCCCACACAACTTGCTTACTACGTCACAACACAGTGAGCAAGCGGTACTCATAACCGTGAGGGACGGTGATTCGAATCAAACACTACCCGGATAACTCGACACATACGCCCGCCTCTGAAGACCCAACTCTGGCGTCCTTCATTACGTCGTATGTGGCAACCTTTCTCAGGACACTAGACTGTAGAACCGGTCGCACCGTCTCGGGCTCATAGGTCTAACGAGACGATGTGGTATGCCTCTACAACCCAGTGAACCTGGTACATCGGTTTCCTGGTTCCCATATATCAGTAAGCATCCGGTACACAACTCAAAACTTGCTCAGCGGGGCTGCACACGCTTCGGTCCTTAACCGACACAGGCAGAGCTACTCGACCAATACCTCGTCTTGTCGCTGCCTAAGCCCGCTGCCCGGTCTCATCTTTAGAAATGTAAACTTTAATTTGCTTCCTTTCCCAACCATACTTATGATATCCTGAACTATAGCTCGCGAGTAGATTCCAACTACTCGTCTTCTACCGGATGCCCTAGTCTATTTAGCATGGCCTTATTCTACAGCGAAGACACAATTCTACCCTTGACCTCAGGGTTCATGTTTGGTTATGCAAGTGGAGTATAAAACATCCTTGACCTAATGCACATACAAACTGAGACCCATAGTAGTGAACAAAGTAAAAACTTTAGAAAATAACTTAAATGCAAACCGGGGCTTGCCTTGGTTTTGCAGGTGACTAAAGTCAGGTAATATGGGGTTAGTTGCTGATGTCTTGAAGTTCAACTCCTGCCCTTCTTGTTCCTTGATCCAAGTTCACCTTCTCCTTCACTCTTCCACGTTTAAACACTACACGTTATGAACATGCATACATGTTTAATTGTAAAACTTTTTTCTAACAAATGCTAAAGCCAAGTTTAAAACTGGAACTCTGTTTAAGAATTTAAAATAAAACTGGTGTTAGTGGTCTGGGCTGGTGTTTAAGTACTAGGATCAAGTGATGAGTGGGGCTTCATCACTTGGGTGGGGATCAACTAATGAGGTTGAACAGGACATAATGATCCAGGGATCCAATGGAGCTGCAAATTTTCTTGTGAGTTCCTTGTCACAAGAAGGCCCTCTGGACCATAATTCAGAATAATTCACTAAGTAGATCACCCTGAACAATTTCCTAAGCATTTAGCCAAACAGGAATCAATTCTGAATAAATTTGCACTTTCATGCAAATTCAAGTGAACTACAATTTCAAACATAGCTCAGAGAGTATGCCTGAATTTTCCTAGTATTTTTGGAGCTAAGGAATGCCCAGAACTGAATTTCCATGTTTTGGAAATTCTCTGAAAATGTTTCTGTATTCATTTGAATACAGAAACTTGAAATTAGAATTACCCTAACTAAATCAACTCTAAATGAGCTGAAACTTTTACAGGAGTTTCCTAACAGCCTAAATAATATTCTGGCAAAATTTGGGGAATTTTAGGTGAACCAAACTCCCTCTAAAATTCTTTTGCTGAAAAGCTTTAAAGAATTCTCCAGAATTTTCTATTGGTTTTCATGCAAATTGGGTTGCATATTTGGATAGCGTTCTTCATCCTGAATCCAACCCAATCTGAATCACTAAATTTGGATCTTCCTAGCAAAAGTTATGAGGCTCTAAAGTTTGAACCAAATCTGGAATTCAAATTAATTCGGGAAATGTTCAAACTCTGACGGTGGGTCCTTCCAACACGTGTTGGTTGCCGGAGCTAAGCCACACGGGGCCACAGACCTTTTCCCGCGCCACCACACTGGATCACACGCCACAGCCGATCCGGATTTTTAATCTTTAGCTGCTGACACGTGGGCCCGATGGGGGTCTTCTTCTTCCTCCCGCTCCCGCGCCTCCCCCTCGCCGGCGCTCCACTGGAGCTCGCCGGACCTGGCTTCCCGGCCGCCCCTCGGCCGGAGACTTTCCGCCTGGGGGTTTTCAGAGTCGGGGAACATGTCTACGGGGTTGGCTCGGGCTGCCAGTGGCCGGAAGTAGGCCGGCGACGTGCGCACACCTCGGTGAGACTTCGGCGCCGTGGCACGAGCACCCTAGCCCGCCAAAAGTTCGGCGGACGCGCTCTAAAGCAGCAGTGGAGGTTAGGCTAACTCGGCACGGCCTCAAACTGGCTCGGAAACGACGGCAAGTGGGGGTTCACCGTGTGCCCGGCGGTTCCCGCCATGATCGCCGCTCGGAAACTTCAAAATGGTCTGCTAATATGGGGTTTCAAGCCAGGATTGGGGAGGGGATCGGGTCGCCCTCGAGTCTAGATCCTTTGAGCACCGTTTAGTGACCTAAAGACGAGAAGGGAGTGAGAATTTGGAGAATTCATACCAGAACGTCGCCCGGTGGCCGCCGGCGATTTTTCCCAAATTCTTGCTCGGTGGTTCACAGATTGCCTTGTTGTTTGGGTGGAAGCAGCAGCGACCAGCAGTGCCCCGATGGCCGTCCTTGCTTGGGCATGACAATCCACGGAGCGAGCTGTCCGCGTGAACGACAAGCCGCGGTGGAATTGGGTCGCCGTGAAAATGAGCCATGCTAGGGCGAGGGAGGCCGGAACCCGGCTGTTTTCGCGCCGAGGGCGTGAGAGGAGCTCCTAAGGACCATTTTGCGGCTCAGCGGGGTGGAGAGTGTGAAGTCGGGTTGGTTCCCGTCGATCACCGAGGAGGCGGGTGGCGTTTCCGCTCGGTTCTGGCGTGAGGTCGCAGGGCCTCGGGGTGGCGGTTTTTGTGATCGACCCGAGCGCTCGTGAACGGATGAGGGTGCGAGCGGATGCTGAGCAGGTCGCCAGCACGAGACGTTTTCAAGAGGAGATGGCTCGGTGGTTGTCGCGGTGTCGCCCGGAGAAGGCCTCGGCTGCTCGAGTGAAAACAGAGAGTTTGCTTTGAGGGTAAGTTTCAATGTCCCTATGACAGGTGGGGTCCACCCCTCTTCTTATCCCTCAAAACTCTCACAAATATCTCCTAATTTTGGCACATTGCCAATTCAGCTATGCAGAGTTCAAATTCAAAAGCCAATTGGCAATTGTTCAAGTTTTTCTTCAGTTTCGAATTTAAATTCAAATTTCATGGAAATTTACAAGTCTCTTTGATATACATATCAAAGCACCTCCAATTTTTCCCAAAATTTGTCTCCCTCATAATTTGGACCTGAGGAATCCAAATATGTCCTCTGATATTTGGGTTGGCCATTGCAAACACAAATTTTCAAACAACAGTTTGAATTTCCTTTTTGGAAAGGGCCTTCTTTGCCTTGAAGTAACCCATTTAATTCAAACTGAAATTTAAGTCCTTTTTGGTGATGACCTATCTGAATTTGGGTGAAACACCATGGTTTGCTCCTAGCCCATGCTTGATAAAATCTTGGTCCCAAGCTGAACCTCACCAGTTCAGTTTTGACCATGCCACTCAAATTTGAATTTGAAGGTGATCTCAAACAATGCTTTGAACAAATGGTATGTGAGCTTAAAATCCCTCCCATTTTGGAACTTAAGCTCTTCAATACCTGAGGACTGCCATGGTCATCTCATATATATGCTTTTGGACCATCTGAACCTGAATGCTTTGCAAGGGTTCAAAAATGGGGTTTAAACTCCCCTCCCCTCTACTCATAGAGAGTGTGCATATGAGTTAGCTTTTTGGGAGTGAAATCCTTTCCCGGGTTAACATGTGTTCAATAGGAGTTAAAGAAGATTTTAGCTCTTCCCACATGTCCATGTTTGAGTTTATCATTTTATGTGACATAACTCAAGTCATTTCCTTGTCTAACATGTTTGAATTCAGCATGAATTCAACATGATCATAGTCCATTCCCTTTTTGGCTCACCCTCAAATTAGAAAGTTGCCACCACATTCTCCTCAATTCAAATGTATGAGGCTCCATGTGTATACAAAAGTTTGGCAGCAATTTGAGCTGAGCCTTTGAGACTAAAGACCTTATTTTTGTTCTTTCTCATGTACATGTATGATTACACCTGAGTTTAACTCCACCTTGGTCCAACACCTTCAAAGGCATGCTTGAACCCATGTGGTCGCACCTCATGTATACCATCCCATGTAAGAAAGTTTTTGTCAGTCCCATTTTTCATGAACAGAAACACAATGACGTTCCATCATCCATTCCTTTGCATTCACGTTTTTGGGACTTTTACATTCTACACCGTCTACCATATAATGCTTTGAAAGGCGATATCTTCAAGCTAGCTTGATAGCTGTTGTTATAAGAGAATTCGGCATACGGTAAACTCTTATCCCAACTATGCCCACGTTTCAAGGCGCAAGCTCTCAACATGTCCTCCAAAATTTGGTTTGTCCTTTCGGTTTATACATCAGTTTGTGGGTGATAGGCGGAGCTAAAATCCAGTCGTGTACCCATGGCTTTCTGCAGCTTCCTCCAAAATCTATAGGCAAACTGAGGACCTCGATCTGAGACTATCCTCCTTGGAACTCCGTGACGACACACGATCTGCTCCATGTACAACTCTACTATTTGTGCAACGTTGTAATTGGCCCTTACGGGGAGAAAATGGGCGGTCTTTGTCAATCGGTCCACGATAACCCAGATAGAGTCGTGACCCGACTGAGTACGTGGCAATCCGACGATAAAATCCATACTGATGTCCTCCCACTTCCATTCGGGTACCTTCAAGGGTTGCAACAATCCAGCGGGTTTTTTATGTTCGGCCTTCACCCGTTGGCATGTGTCGCATAGGGCAACGTATTCGGCTATATCCCTCGTCATACCATCCCACCAATAACAAGTTTTCAAGTCCTTGTACATTTTGGTACTTCCGGGATGTATAGAATAGGGTGAATCATGTGCCTCTTTCAATATCATGTCGCGGAGGTGTTTCATGTTAGGCACACAAATCCTTTTTCCTAGCCAAAGCGTACCCTTTTCATCTTCTTTGAAATCCTTCTCTATTCCTTGTAGGATTCTTTCCTTGATCTCCTTGATCTCCTCATCCGTTGCTTGGCCATCTCTTATCTCTTGCTCCAATGAGGAGTGGATCTCCATTATTTCCATGTTGTTCAAGAATCCGAGGTGTAACCGTTCGAACTCCTTACGTAGTTCGGGTGGTAGCTCCCGAACCGTGAGTTGGTGACATGCTCCCTTTCGGCTCAATGCATCAGCTACTACATTGGCCTTCCCGGGGTGGTAGTTGATTCCAACATCGTAATCCTTGATGAGTTCCAACTATCGACGTTGCCTCAAATTCAAGTCCGTTTGTGTAAATATGTACTTGAGGCTTTTATGATCCGTATAGATCTCACATCGATGACCAAGGATATAATGTCTCCAAATCTTCAATGCATGCACTACTGCTGCTAGCTCCAAGTCATGTGTAGGATAATTAAGCTCGTGCTTCTTTAATTGTCGTGAGGCATAGGCTACCACTTGTCCTTCTTGCATGAGCACATATCCGAGCCCCTGTCTGGATGCGTCACAATATATGTCAAAGCTCTTGCTTACGTCTGGCAATACCAGAACCGGTGTTGTGGTTAGCCTTTTCTTGAGTTCCTCAAAACTTCCTTGGCAGGCTGGTGTCCATTGGAAGACTTTTCCCTTCATTAGCAACTCCTTCATAGGCTTTGCTATTTTAGAGAAGTCTTTAATGAAGCGTCGATATTATCCAGCCATCCCAAGAAAACTCCGAATATCCCTCACGCTCTGCGGTTGGTCCCACTTCAGAACATCTCTCACTTTTCCGGGATCAACGGATACCCCTTCCTTGGAGATAATGTGGCCTAGGAAAGATATTTCCTTTAGCCAAAATTGATACTTGTTAAGCTTGGCATACAATTGATGCTCACGCAATTTCTGCAAGGTCAATTTCAAATGTTCTTCATGCTCCTCCTCACTTTTTGAATACACCATAATGTCGTCGATGAAAACCACGATGAACTTGTCCAAGTACTCCATGAAAACCTTGTTCATAAGGTACATGAAGTATGCAGGTGCATTGGTCAACCCAAAAGACATGACGGTATATTCATACGAACCATACCATGATCGAAATCTTGGAGAACACTCGGGCTCCTTTCATTTGGTCGAATAGGTCCTCTATACGGGGCAGAGGGTATTTGTTCTTGATTGTTACCTCGTTGAGAGACCTATAGTCCACGCACATTCTTCGGGTTCCATTCTTCTTGTCCACGAAGAGCACTGCAGCTCCCCATGGTGACGAGCTTGGATGTATGAAACCCTTCTCCAACTGCTCTTGAATTTGCTTCTTGAGTTCTACTAGTTCATTGACGGGCATCCTATAGGGTCTCTTTGCTATGGGTGCAGTTCCGGGTACCAAATCAATGGCAAACTCAATGTCCCGGTCAGGTGGCATACCTGGAAGCTCTTCCAGGAACACGTCCAAAAATTCCTGAACCACAGGAATGCTGTCCAATGTTGTTCCTTCGACGTGGTTCAAATTTGCCTTTTCAGTTTGTTGGGCCGACTCAAACTCGACACGGGTGTCGTGCTCATTTATCAACTGCACGCTTCTTTCAGCACATTGGATTACTCCGTTGTGCTTACTTAACCAATTCATCCCGAGTATTATGTCAATCCCTTGGGAGTCCAAGACAATAAGGTTGGCAAGGAAGTCTACCCCCCTTATTTTAAGGCTTACTTTCGGACATACTATATTAGTCCTCATCTCTCCACCGGGAGAATTAACTAACATAGCACATTTTAAGTGGGATATGGGTAGGTGATATTTGGCAACATATTTGGATGATATGAAGGAATGTGATGCTCCAGAATCAAATAAGATGGTGGCTGGGTTGGAGTTGGCAAGGAACATACCAATTACGACGTCCTCAGCCTGTTGTGCTTACTCAGCAGAGACATGGTTCACGTTGCCGCGAGAATTGGTTCTGCTGTCCCCGATTTCCTTGATTGTCCCCTCTGTTCGGTCGCGGGTTCTGCTTGGGCACGTTGCCTTGCTGTCCAGGGCCTCTCCTCGGGCACTGGTTCGCGAAGTGTCCTATTTCTCCGCATGCAAAGCATGCCCTCTTGCCTACGGCAGCAGGTACGTTGGGGCGGGGGTTTTGTACAGGAGCACCTTTGTTAGGTCGGGGCCCAGGAGGCATGGGCACGCGAGGTGCTGGTGCAACGAATTGTTGTTGTGATGGCTGACCAGGGCGGTATGCAGGAGTGGTTGATCCATACTGCGGTGCAGCTGGGGGCATGTACCGAGGTCGTACGTTGCTCCCTTGGGGCTGGTATGGCATCTTCCTCTTGCACTCTCGCTCGATCTTTCGGATCTTGTTTTCAACCACTATGGACTTGTCAACCAGCTTCTGGAAGCTTACGTAGTCATTGTTGAGGAGCTGAACCTGGATCTCATTGTTCAACCCTCTCATGAACTGTAAGGGCCTCAGTTTTTGACACACATTTGCAGTGTTCATCACCACACCAAACACCTCATTTGAGGAAGGATGATGAACACAAATGAAGAGCAAGTAACAATTATCAACATGCTCATTAGAGAACAAACTCACACATTGCCAAAGTGGTATTTCACACATGTGATATAAGGGGGGCTGGACATATGAAAACTCCTGTACATTGCTAAGGATGTCCATGCCAAGTTTCACCCAAACTCAAAACCTTTTTGAGGTCATTTTGGGTATAGTTAGGAAGAGGGCAGTTTGAAACCATATTCAAATTCAAACTGTTTTTATCCCATGAATTTAAATGTGGGAGGCATATTCTTACTCAGCACATTTTTGTGAGCCCACACACCAATTTTCACTCCATTTGGAGTTGATCTTGACATGAGCTAAGTGGGACAAATTCAAACTTCATTTGAATTCAAAACTGCACTTGTGCTGAAATTCACTCAAACCAAACCCAATTTGAACTTTGATCAATTCAAATGGTTCATGGGTGAATAATTTGAATTACCAGGGGTACTATGGGGTTCACTGTTTACAACAGTGATTAGGAGTAAATTTCAGAGGTTAAAACTGGAAGTGGGTCCCACATGTCAGCCACTGCTCAGATCAAACCGACTGAGACTTTTCTCACTCGGGTCGCCGAGCCGCCGCTTCGATCGCCACCGAGGGCAGCCGCCGCGCCAGCAGCTGCTTGCCCACGCGCGGGCGGGAGGCGGTGCAGAGCCTTCTTAAGGCGCCTGCCCCCCCTCCTCGGCCGAGGCATCGCCGTTCTTCCCCGCAAGAACTCAGCGCCGGCCGAAGTTTTCCGCAGCTCGGAATCGATCGGAGAACGCCGATCACAGCTCCCTCCGTCCACTCCAGAGCCCCAGCAAGGTACTAGAGACCTTCCTCCGTCCACCCCGCTGCTAGAATTCGATTGAAACCGATTGATATCGGCTGTGCCGCAAGATCAATTCGGCGACTTAGAACCACCGCACCTCGGGCTCCCGTGGACAGCCCAACCAGGGCGTTGTCACGCCCGAGCCAAGGCACCCTTGGACGCGCCAGTGACCAGTGCTGCTCACCCCCGAGCCACAGCTCGAGTGGTTGCTCACCGGCGGCGAATTTCCATTTTTCCCCTTTCTGTGTGCAGAACGACCTTCGGGTGCGGTTCTATCAAATTCATGCTCTAGAAAGGATTAGAGGGCCTCAATCCGCTCTCACATAAGCTAGACACGGTAACGCACAAGTTGCCTTCACAACTCTTGGCGGGAGAACCTCTGTACCCGGCGTAATTCGAGGTCTACCAATGGCGGAATGAACGGGCGGCACCGGGCGCACGGTGAGGACCTATTTCGGGCCTTCCCCGAGCTGTCTCGAGCTCATGTCGACCTTCTCTGAGGTCCACTGATGCTTCCCGACCGGTTCCTCAAGTAGTTGGGGTGCTAGGGAAGTCAGCCGACGTGGCCGAAGTTTTTCCGAGGCGGCGGCTCGTTGCCGACCATGCTCCGACCATTGTCATGAGCAGCTGACCCTAGAATCCTGTTCCTCGAGTAAAAGTAGGCAGGGGCGGCCAGAATCGTGAAGTTTGGAGCTGTACAGAAGCCGGCGGCGAGCTCTCCGGTGAGATCCCTCGGCGGCAGAGCGCGGGCGTCGGGAGGTTGACGAAGGGGTGGACCCCAGCTGTCAGCGGGAGATATTTTGAATCGGGATCCGGCTGCGGCCGGGATCGGGTGTGCTGGCGCGCAAAATCCTTGTGGGCCGCGGTGTGCTGTCGCCTCGGCGTGCGACGCGTGTCCCCTGGGCCCACGCGAGAGTTTAAACTTTTCCCCGATTTTCAGAATTCTTCCAAACTTCAAATCCTCATAACTTTGGCTAGAAAGCTCCAAATTGAGTGAACCAAATTTTGCTGGATTCAGCTCTCTGAGTAATTTCCAGCAAATCAAGTTTCACTTCATGAAATTCCTTAATTCTCCAGAATTAATTCCTCAAAGTTTAAACTGTTTGGAATTTTAACTGGAGAATCCTTTGGAGGAAAATCCTGAAATTTTGCTGGGATGTTCACCAAACTATCTCTGAACTACCATAAAAATTTCAGATCCATTGGAGCTCATTTGATCCACCTAATGGTGTGATTAGTGAAACTGTTCCAGAGTAAATAGAAAATATTCAGAAACATTTTCAGAATTTTCTCTGAAATTGTTTAGCTCATATCTTTAGTTAGGAACTTCCAAATTAAGTGAGACCAACTCCATTAGAATCCTCTGAAAATCTAGTTTTCAGAAAGTCATAGTTTGTTTCATGAAAATCCCTAGAACACCCTAAGAGTTCCAATTAAGGTCAAGGACATAATTAATTGTGGAGGGCTCAAATGAGCTTTACTGCAATTAAAACTTGACCAAATCTCTGTTTAGGTTGTAACCAAGCCCCAGTAAAAGTTTCACAGTCATTGGGTCTGTCTAGCAAGGATTATAGACTTCACAACTTCAAACTTAATACAAATGCATTTAAATTGATACATGTATTCCTTCCATCATGTAGTCGCTAAGGTCGAGGAGGAACCCGAAGTCCTAGACTTCGTAACTCCGGAGGAGCAGCTAGCCTACGACCAAGAGCAGCAAGGCAGGCTCCGGTTTGCATTAACCGTTTACAAATTTTTATTGTTTTGAGCACATACATGAATACTATTGTTCCTTGCATTAGAGTCTTGTTTGGAAACCCAAGTGCATGGCCAAGAAAGCCATGGGTTGGGATTAGGATTGAAAACCTCGTTAGCCACTGCATTGCTAAGATAGAGTAGGATTCGGTACAAGTCGAGTAGTTGGAACTACTCGCGAGCATAGGCTAGAGGCACTCGACTCGGGTAGTGATAGCACATGAGACACATGGCAAGAAAATGAGACCAAGCGGAGGGTAAGGGCAACAGGACTTTGGGGCCTGTGTGTTGTAGCTCCGCTTGTGTCGATTGAGGACCGAGCCGTGTGCGGGCCTGTTGAACAAGCTAGAACAGTACCGAAGATCTACCGGCTATATGGGAACCGGGAAACTGATGTAACTTGGGTAGCTGGGTGTTGAGGCATAGCTGGTCGTTCAGAGGGTAGGTTGAGAGTTCGAGGTGTAAATCGGCTGGCGGCACTGAGATGCACGTGCAGAGACCTCTTGCTCGGGACGATTGGACCGGTTCAACATTTGGCTAACGGGTGAAAGGTAGTCGTGTACGGCGTCCGTGATGGTTGTTGTAGGCAACATCGAGTACGGGCGTACGTGACGGGTTGTTCGGGTAACCCTGCAGGTGTAAATCGATTATAATCGCCGTCCCTCGCGGTCAGTGAGTACCACTTGTTCACTGTACCGTGACGTAGAAAGAATAGGCTAGACACATGTTAAAATGTTGCTGATTGAATAATGGACATTGATTGCTAATGATATGCTGTAGTTTAGAGCTAACTAAAGTTCTTTTCAATCTTTAGGCAAAGTACATGAGAGAAATGTGTTTCTTGTTTGATTGCGGCTCTCTCATGTGCCTTAGCGTAAGGTTCTCCACAACCTGCTGCTAAAACATGAAAGTAAGGTTCCACTAATTAGGCGAGTCCTTTGCAAAAGATTTTACCTCATGTACCCACCATCCCCTCATGTAGAAGTTCCATGTTTAGGTGAGACGGGTCAGACTTGCTGAGCCTTCGTGCTCACTGCTTGTGTTTGAAGCTTTTGCAGGGTTCTATGAGGAAGGGACTCCCGAAGAGGAGACGGAACCCCAGGAGGGGAATTCCGTCGAGTGGGAGTCGTGCACGCCGCAGAGTTAGTGTGTGTGTGTGCTAGCAAGGACACGTTCAAGGGCTGAACGTGGACTTGATGCGTAGTCTACGCCCGTGAGTGTAGACTGAACTTATTTTGATGTAAACATGTTTATAAACTTGTTTATGTAATAAAATTTCGCTTCCGCTTTATACCTTTGACGTGTGTTATCCGGTGCTGTGCAACGCAGCACCCCTCAGCGTGATCCTGGCTCGACAGGACCGTGGGGTCGTGTCAGCGTGGTATCAGAGCTCGCTTGAGGTTTAACACAGTACAAAGGTCTTCTTTTTCAAAAATCCAGTGAGGAACGAGTTAGTAGCCCGTATAAGGATGTTATTAGTGTATAGGAAGTGGCATACTAAACTATTTGTCTATGTCAGAAAATCGTGTATCTCAGGACGTTTATGTCTTGGGGGGTACACGTAAGCGCTGTCCCCCAGTGCGCACAAGCTGAAGGGTGGAGCCCCACGGGTGGCAGGTAACCCGACTCGCTTTGATATCCTCTACGACTCTGCATGTCGTTTGGGGTATTCGAGCAACGTCTATCCCTGGCGTGCGTGGTGCAACTTGGGAGACCCCGTCACGTGGTCTGAAACGTGAACACGTAACTCAAGGCGTGTTTGGCTTGAGAACATCCGGGCGAGTGATGACGGCCGGGTGTACGAACTGTATGGATTCCGGGCTCGGTGTGCAGCCGAGTCTGACGATTGATTGAGTTTCTGCAGGTAGCCTGACCACGAAACGGTAGACGTGTAGCATCCGTGTGCGAGTGACGTTTAGTGCCACTGAATTAATGAAGCCGGCTAAGTCCGGTATAGGTTTTTCTTTGTGAGGACGTAGTACAGACATAATTTGGTGATGCATCAACGTCACACCCCATTAAATGAACAACTTCATTTAAAACTTGAAGGTTTTGATCTAAAGTAGTAAAACTTGATGTAACTCGTTCCATTGAACAGGATATTCAAAGTTAACAAATTTTTAACTTATAGGTTGTTAAGGACAGAGCACACTGTTTTCAGCTGAATTAAGGCTGGAGTTAATCAGAGGTTAGAGGTTGAGTTCTTTCGAGTTTGGGTTCATATGATACATTTCTGGAAGGCTTTGGAAGAGCTTTACAACTCTTCTGTTGAGGTCCAGAGATGTTTCATCCCTTAACCACTCGAAAAATACAGTAGAGTTGAAACTGTCCAGAAAACAGGACAGAGTAAAGACTCTCTGTAGACTCTCTGTAAATTAAGCATAACTTCCTGCATAAAAATCCAAAAATAGAAAATGAGGTAGTTCTGGAAATCTTATGAGATAGGTTACAACTTTGTAACAGAAAGGTTTGTCAGATTAGGGACAGAATTAACTGGAATTCTTGGATCAAAGCAGTACCTAAAGCAGGGAGGTGCTGCCCAATTGTTTCCAGAAATTCTGTTAACTTTGACATCTCATAACTTTTGAACCAGGACAGATCTTAGGCCAAGCAAATACTTTCTGAAAATCTATTGAAGTTAGCTTTAACTTTGATGTTGAGCTCCAGAATTGGTTTTGCCTTCAACATGGCCTAAATCAGGTTGAGATGGAAACTGGTCAGGGCTGTCATGGGAACAGCAGATCAGCAGTCAAATTTGTTTAAAATTTGAACTATGTTTCCAAGTTTTATGGGTTCAATGACATATATTATGTTATAACTCAATGGTTTACTGTTTAAATAAATATTTGACATTTCTCAAATATATTTTTACAGATGACAGCAGATAAGAAGTTGGAGAACGGGTGGGTGATGTCCCACTGTTCTCACCGTAGCGGCTACCCGGAAGCATTGTGGCAAATGCTCCAATATTTCGGGTACAATCAGATGCCGCAATACTTCGCCAAAGAAGAAGGCGGAGAGGGGAACCAGACATGGACGATCCATGTCGAAGTCCCTGCAGGACCTACGCCACCTGGTTGGGTGCCGTTCACCGTCACGGTGAGAGGAAGACAACCGGAAGGGATGTGGCAAGTGGCAGCCCGTGACACCATGTCACGTTTCTGCCAACTACACGTGCAGGCTATGGAGGGCACTCCATACGCGCTCGTTCTGGTGGAGGGACGGGCTCAGCATTTATGGGAAGAGAGGTACCTGGAGGCAACGGACCCGACTTGCCCAAGGTACAACCCCGCGGAGGCAAACCTTAGCCTCTAGATGAGGGCGGGAAATGCCGTGATGGACAGCCAAGCTGTTCATACGGAGCATCTCGCCACAAGGCTCAAGGAGAGCACAAGCCGTGGAGATCATTTCAAGAGTGCTCATTGTGAAATCCGCAATGTGCTCCTTCCGACGATCAAGCGACTGAATGAACAGCATAATCAGTTGCATTGTATGAAGAAGGCGAAGAGAAAAAGCCGTGTCGACACCGCGGCGTTACAAGAACTGGTGCAGACCCTAACCCAGCAGAATGAGGACCTTGCTCAAGAGCGGGACGACGCTATTGAGGAAGGACAAGGCTGAGAAGAGGACTACAACCAAGCTATGGACGAGGTGCATGCATTGCAGGACCTCGTACCTCCGGTGTTGGGTATACCGGTGGTCTTGGGTCTTCCAGCAATGGGAGAACCCGGAATGGGAGAAGAGGTGGTAGATCCAGAGCCACCAGCAGAGGTACCGGAGGAGGACGACCCACAGGAGGTCGAGTTCTACTCCGAGTAGGGGGTTATGGTTGCCAAGTAGGGCAGCTAGGTTAACGTAACCCAACTTTTGTAATCGGTGACATGTCGTGTAGGCAGTAGCGTATGTTTAGGTAGTGACGACATGAGAACGACTTCTCGGAGACCCGAGAATAATGTATCTTGTATAAAGTTTATACTTTATCAATATATGTGAATGTTGTGCAAATTAATCATGTGTCACTTCAATACCTACTGTTGCTTATGGAAATTTTAAGTAAGACATGTGCTAATCGCTGCTGTTTTGAATTTCAGAATGACGCGTACTCGTGCCAACCCTGATGTTGGGGGTACTAGCCAAGGGGGAGAGACTTCCCAACAGCCTCCCGAGGACTCCTCGGGACAGCAGCAGCAACAGCAACAGCAAACACCGCCACCGCCACGGCCAACGGTTACATTGGCCGACATCGTCGCGGCAATGGCGGGCTTGCATCAGCAGCACACAGAGTTGCTGCAGACTCTCATCGCTAATACGTCTCACCCAGAGAGACGTCAAGACCGGGAGGAGCGTCAACAGAGCTCCTACTCCGACTTCCTGGCGACTCATCCCCCTGTATTCTCAAGGGCGGATGAACCACTTGACGCGGACAACTGGCTCCACGCCATAGAGATGAAGTTCGGGCTGCTCCAGATAAGCGAGCAGCGCAAGACTCAGTTCGCGGTCCAGCAGCTCCAAGGATCCGCGAGCGCGTGGTGGGCCAACTTCTGTGCTTCACATCCCACCGACCGAGTGATGACCTGGGCGGAATTCCGGACGGCCTTCAGGGCCTATCATATACCGCCAGGTTTAATGAAGAGGAAGACGCAGGAGTTCTTACACCTGCAACAAGGGAGCCGGAACGCACTGGAATACTCCAGGGCGTTTAACGATCTCGCGCTATATGCGTCGTATCATGCTGATACCGACGAGAAGCGGCGGGACCACTTTTACCAGGGGCTTAACCCGCTCCTGAAGGACAAGTTGGCGATGTTCAATCGCGGCAGCCTCAACGACATCATTGATGCTGCGATTGTTCAGGAGGACTCCGGCAAGGAGTTGGCGGCGGCAGAGCGAAAGCGGAGCGCGCCGCAAAGCAGCGGAGAAGGAGGCGGTCCTTCTCAGAAGTTTCGGATGGTGAATCGCCCACCATCAGGTCCACGCTGGCAGCCACCACAGCGGTCGATGACGTTCCGCAATCGGCCGTACTCGTCACCGGTATTCAGGCCGGCACTGCCAGTACCACCGCAACAACAACAGCAGCAGCGGGCGATGCCGCGTGCGTTTGCACCTCAACAACGCATGCCGGGCTTTCGTCCACCGAGCACTCCACCAACAGCGGCCACATGTTACAAGTGTGGTCGTCCAGGACACTTCGCGAGCAGTTGCCCGGAGAGGCAAGGCGGCGGAGTGGCACCACAGTTTCCGGGGAGGAATCAACCCCGGAACCCTACTAATGCGCGGCGCGCAAACCCTAAGCCCGGCACCATCCACCAGCTTGCCATTGAGGACGTGCCGGAAGGCGAGCCAATCCTTGCGGGTATGTTCCAGCTCCACCAGCATCCCGCCATAATATTATTTGATTCAGGCACCACGCATAGCTTCATTAGCCAAGCTTTCATTGATAAGTATAGCTTGCAAATACTACCCACCGATAGTCCTTATGTGATCTGTTCACCGGGTGGGAAAATTTCAGCAAGCATGATGGTCCCAAAAGCGCCATTGTGCTTAGAGGGTAGAGTTTACCCTATGTCTCTCATAATCTTAGAGGGACAAAAGGTCGATGTCATCTTAGGGATGTCGTGGTTAACCCGCCACGGCGCTGTTTTAGACACCGTCCTCCGAGCGTGCACTTGAACTCAGAAGTGCACGAGTCTCACTCTTTATTTCTGGACAGTCCAGAAATAAAACTTCCAAGTGTCTATCAAGCCACAACCATCAGATTGGAAGATATTCCGGTGGTCCAAGAGTTCCCTGATGTATTCCCGGACGATTTGCCGGGGATGCCGCCTGATAGAGAGGTGGAGTTCAGGATTGAACTTGCACCGGGAACCATGCCAATATCCCGAAGGCCGTACAAGATGGCGCCCAAGGAGTTGGCTGAACTGAAGACTCAGCTCACGGACCTTCTGGAGAAGGGTTTTATTAGGCCGAGCTCCTCACCATGGGGATGTTCGGCATTATTTGTCAAGAAGAAGGATGAGACGTTGCGGCTTTGCGTGGACTATCGTCCATTAAATGCCGTAACCATCAAGAACAAGTACCCGTTGCCACAGATCGACATGTTGTTCGATCAGTTGGTCGAAGCAAAGATCTTCTCCAAGATGGACTTAAGATCCAGGTACCATCAGATTAAGATAAGGGCGGAGGACATTCCAAAGACAGCTTTCTCGACAAGGTACGGACTTTATGAGTACCTGGTCATGTCCTTCGGCCTCACCAATGCTCCAGCTCACTTCATGTACTTGATGAACTCGGTATTCATGCCGGAGCTGGACAAGTTTGTCGTGGTCTTCATCGACGACATCCTGGTATATTCCAAGTCGGAGGAAGATCACAAGAAACATCTGTGTATAGTCTTACAACGGCTGCGGGATCACAAGTTATACGCAAAATTCAGCAAATGCGAGTTTTGGATATCGCAAGTGCCTTTCCTCGGGCATATCATCTCAGCGGAGGGTATCGCTGTGGACCCGAGCAAGATCACTCAAGTGCTGAATTGGAAATCCCCGAGAACTGTTCACGAGGTACGGAGTTTCCTCGGACTCGCGGGATATTATCGGAGGTTCATTCCGAACTTCTCAAAGATTGCCAAGCCAATGACAGAGCTGCTGAAGAAGGCTACCAAATATGTTTGGAGTCCAACATGTGAAGCAGCATTCAAGGCTTTAGTCAAGCACCTGACATCAGCACCGGTTTTGGCGCAGCCAGACACAACAAAACTGTTCGATGTGTACTGCGATGCATCCGGCATTGGGCTCGGATGTGTGCTGATGCAAGACCGAAGAGTGGTCGCGTATGGATCACGGCAGCTTAGGAACCATGAGCAGAATTATCCAACTCACGACTTGGAGCTCGCTGCCGTGGTACTTGCACTGAAGATGTGGAGGCATTACCTACTCGGTAACCTCGTACACTTATATACCGACCACAAAAGCCTCAAGTACATATTCAGTCAGAAGGAGCTGAACATGAGGCAACGAAGATGGTTAGAATTGATAAAGGATTACGAAATAGAGATCCATTATCATCCAGGCAAAGCAAACGTAGTGGCAGATGCGCTGAGCCACAAGTCACACGTCAACAATCTGGCCATCACACCGTTGGAAGAGAGCGAACCACCACTACATGTGATTCCACATGGAGCTCTCTACAACTTAGCTTTGATCCCCACCATCCGTGAAGAGATAGCAGCAGCCCAGAAGAATGACAAGGGCATGTCACATTTGCGGAGACGTGTAGACAGTGGGGAGCTTAAGTGTTTCCGGAAGGACGGAGACGGCGTCCTGTGGTTCAAGGACCGGAGCGTCGTACCCCGTAACCCGGAATTACGGAAGAAAATCTTTGATGAGGCTCACTTATCAAAGTTTTCTATTCACCCCGGCAGCAACAAAATGTATCAAGAACTCAAAAGCAAGTTTTGGTGGACACGGATGAAACGAGAGACTGCAAAATACGTGTCCGAGTGTGATACATGTCAAAGGGTGAAGGCAGACCACATGCGGAAACCGGGACTGCTACAACCACTGGGCATTCCTGCCTGGAAGTGGGAGGACGTGAGCATGGATTTCATCGTCGGTTTACCCACCACCTTACAGAAACACGATTCTGTGTGGGTGATCGTCGATCGGCTCACCAAAGTTGCCCATTTCATCCCGGTCAACACCAACTACAACGCCAAGAAGTACGCTGAACTGTACATCTCACGGATCCTATGCTTGTACGGCGTACCCCGTACTATCATATCGGATCGGGGCACTTTATTTGTGTCCCGTTTTTGGGAGCAGCTGCACGCTGCCTTGGGGACGAAATTGATCCGTAGTTCAGCATACCACCCGCAGACGGATGGACAAACCGAGCGGGTGAATCAGATTTTAGAAGACATGCTACGAGCTTGGCTATCAACCACGGCAAGAATTGGGATGATCACTTGCCGTTAGCCGAGTTCTCGTACAACAATGGGTACCAAGCCAGCATCAAGATGGCGCCCTATGAGGCGCTATACGGGAGGAAATGCCGCACACCATTGAATTGGTGTCAGTCTGGCGAAAGGGTTACCTTCGGGATCGACCTCGTCAACAACGCGGAAGAAAAGGTTCGACTGATTCAAACGAACCTAAAAGCCGCTCAATCCCGTCAGAAACAGTATGCGGACCGGAGAAGGCGCCCATTACAATTCGAAGTTGGAGATCACGTATACCTACGGGTGTCTCCAATGAAGGGCGTAAACAGATTTGGGGTGAGAGGAAAGTTGGCACCCCGATTCATCGGTCCATTCCAGATTACCGAAAGATGTGGATCAGTGGCATACCGGCTGAAATTACCAGAAGCACTTTCCGGTGTGCACGACGTCTTTCACATTTCTCAGCTGAGGAAGTGTCTCAAGCTATCAACTACCGTTCAGCTGGAGGATATTGAAGAACTGCAACCGGATCTCACCTATCGGGAGGAACCGGTGCAGATTATTGATGAAAAGGCCCGAACCACACGCAACCGTACGTTGTGGTTCTACAAGGTTCTATGGAGTAATCACTCCATGGACGAAGCGACATGGGAGAGCGAAGAATTCCTTCGCACTAACTACCCCGAATTTTTCACGTCACATATCCGGTAATTTTCCACCGTCCTCTCTCTCATTTTCACCTTATAATCTCGGGACGAGATTCTTTTAAGGGGGGAGGAATGTAAGGCCCTCAGTTTTTGACACACATTTGCAGTGTTCATCACCACACCACACACCTCATTTGAGGAAGGATGATGAACACAAATGAAGAGCAAGTAACAATTATCAACATGCTCATTAGAGAACAAACTCACACATTGCCAAAGTGGTATTTCACACATGTGATATAAGGGGGGCTGGACATATGAAAACTCCTATACATTACTAAGGATGTCCATGCCAAGTTTCACCCAAACTCAAAACCTTTTTGAGGTCATTTTGGGTATAGTTAGGAAGAGGGCAGTTTGAAACCATATTCAAATTCAAACTGTTTTTATCCCATGAATTTAAAAGTGGGAGGCATATTCTTACTCAGCACATTTTTGTGAGCCCACACACCAATTTTCACTCCATTTGGAGTTGATCTTGACATGAGCTAAGTGGGACAAATTCAAACTTCATTTGAATTCAAAACTGCACTTGTGCTGAAATTCACTCAAACCAAACCCAATTTGAACTTTGATCAATTCAAATGGTTCATGGGTGAATAATTTGAATTACCAGGGGTACTATGGGGTTCACTGTTTACAAAAGTGATTAGGAGTAAATTTCAGAGGTTAAAACTGGAAGTGGGTCCCACATGTCAGCCACTGCTCAGATCAAACCGACTGAGACTTTTCTCACTCGGGTCGCCGAGCCGCCGCTGCGATCGCCACCGAGGGCAGCCGCCGCGCCAGCAGCTGTTTGCCCACGCGCGGGCGTGAGGCGGTGCAGAGCCTTCTTAAGGCGCCTGCCCCCCCTCCTCGGCCGAGGCATCGCCGTTCTTCCCAGCAAGAACTCAGCGCCGGCCGAAGTTTTCTGCAGCTCGGAATCGATCGGAGAACGCCGATCACAGCTCCCTCCGTCCACTCCAGAGCCCCAGCAAGGTACTAGAGACCTTCCTCCGTCCACCCCGCTGCTAGAATTCGATTGAAACCGATTGATATCGGCTGTGCCACAAGATCAATTCGGCGACTTAGAACCGCCGCACCTCGGGCTCCCGTGGACAGCCCAACCAGGGCATTGTCACGCCCGAGCCAAGGCACCCTTGGACGCGCCAGTGACCGGTGCTGCTCACCCCCGAGCCACAGCTCGAGTGGTTGCTCACCGGCGGCGAATTTTCATTTTTCCCCTTTCTGTATGCAGAACGACCTTCGGGTGCGGTTCTGTCAAATTCGTGCTCTAGAAAGGATTAGAGGGCCTCAATCCGCTCTCACATAAGCTAGACACGGTAACGCACAAGTTGCCTTCACAACTCTTGGCCGGAGAATCTCTGTACCCGGCGTAATTCGAGGTCTACCAATGGCGGAATGAACGGGCGGCACCGGGCGCACGGTGAGTACCTATTTCGGGCCTTCCCCGAGCTGTCTCGAGCTCATGTCGACCTTCTCTGAGGTCCACTGATGCTTCCCGACCGGTTCCTCGAGTAGTTGGGGTGCTAGGGAAGTCAGCCGATGTGGCCGAAGTTTTTCCGAGGCGGCGGCTCGTCGCCGACCATGCTTCGGCCATTGTCATGAGCAGCTGACCCTAGAATCCTGTTCCCCGAGTAAAAGTAGGCAGGGGTGGCCAGAATCGTGAAGTTTTGAGCTGTACAGAAGCCGGCGGCGAGCTCTCCGGCGAGGTCCCTCGGCGGCAGAGCGCGGGCGTCGGGAGGTTGACGAAGGGGTGGACCCCAGCTGTCAGCGGGAGGTATTTTGAATCGGGATCCGGCTGCGGCCGGGATCCGGTGTGCTGGCGCGCAAAATCCTTGTGGGCCGCGGTGTGCTGTCGCCTCGGCGTGCGACGCGTGTCCCCTGGGCCCACGCGAGAGTTTAAACTTTTCCCCGATTTTCAGAATTCTTCCAAACTTCAAATCCTCATAACTTTTGCTAGAAAGCTCCAAATTGAGTGAACCAAATTTTTCTGGATTCAGCTCTCTGAGTACTTTCCAGCAAATCAAGTTTCACTTCATGAAATTCCTTAATTCTCCAGAATTAATTCCTCAATATTTAAACTGTTTGGAATTTTAACTGGAGAATCCTTTGGAGGAAAATCCTGAAATTTTGCTGGGATGTTCCCCAAAGTATCCCTGAACTACCATAAAAATTTCAGATCCATTGGAGCTAATTTGATCCACCTAATGGTGTGATTAGTGAAACTGTTCCAGAGAAAATAGAAAATGTTCATAAACATTTTCAGAATTTTCTCTGAAATTGTTTAGCTCATATCTTTAGTTAGGAACTTCCAAATTAAGTGACACCAACTCCATTAGAACCATATGAAAATCTAGTTTTCAGAAAGTCATAGTTTGTTTCATGAAAATCCCTAGAACACCCTAAGAGTTCCAATTAAGGTCAAGGACATAATTAATTGTGGAGGGCTCAAATGAGCTTTACTGCAACTAAAACTTGACCAAATCTCTGTTTAGGTTGTAACCAAGCCCCAGTAAAAGTTTCACAGTCATTGGGTCTGTCTAGCAAGGATTATAGACTTCACAACTTCAAACTTAATACAAATGCATTTAAATTGATACATGTATTCCTTCCATCATGTAGTCGCTAAGGTCGAGGAGGAACCCGAAGTCCTAGACTTTGTAACTCCGGAGGAGCAGCTAGCCTACGACCAAGAGCAGCAAGGCAAGCTCCGGTTTGCATTAACCGTTTATAAATTTTTATTGTTTTGAGCACATACATGAATACTATTGTTCCTTGCATTAGAGTCTTGTTTGGAAACCCAAGTGCATAGCCAAGAAAGCCATGGGTTGGGATTAGGATTGAAAACCTTGTTAGCCACTGCATTGCTAAGATAGAGTAGGATTCGGTACAAGTCGAGTAGTTGGAACTACTCGCGGGCATAGGCTAGAGGCACTCGACTCGGGTAGTGATAGCACATGAGACACATGGCAAGAAAATGAGACCAAGCGGAGGATAAGGGCAACAGGACTTTGGGGCCTGTGTGCTGTAGCTCCGCTTGTGTCGATTGAGGACCGAGCCGTGTGCGGGCCTGTTGAACAAGCTAGAACAGTACCAAAGACCTACCGGCTATATGGGAACCAGGAAACTGATGTAACTCAGGTAGCTGGGTGTTGAGGCATAGCTGGTCGTTCAGAGGGTAGGTTGAGAGCTCGAGGTGTAAATCGGCTGGCGGCACTGAGATGCGCGTGCAGAGACCTCTTGCTCGGGACGATTGGACCGGTTCAACATTTGGCTAACGGGTGAAAGGTAGTCGCGTACGGCGTCCGTGATGGTTGTTGTAGGCAACATCGAGTACGGGCGTACGTGACGGGTTGTTCGGGTAACCCTGCAGGTGTAAATCGATTATAATCGCCGTCCCTCGCGGTCAGTGAGTACCACTTGTTCACTGTACCGTGACGTAGAAAGAATAGGATAGTCACATGTTAAAATGTTGCTGATTGAATAATGGACATTGATTGCTAATGATATGCTGTAGTTTAGAGCTAACTAAAGTTCTTTTCAAACTTTAGGCAAAGTACATGAGAGAAATACGTTTCTTGTTTGATTGCGGCTCTCTCATGTGCCTTAGCGTAAGGTTCTCCACAACCTGCTGCTAAAACTTGAAAGTAAGGTTCCACTAATTAGGCGAGTCCTTTGCAAAAGATTTTACCTCATGTACCCACCATCCCCTCATGTAGAAGTTCTATGTTTCGGTGAGACGGGTCAGACTTGCTGAGCCTTCGTGCTCACTGCTTGTGTTTGAAGCTTTTGCAGGGTTCTATGAGGAAGGGACTCCCGAAGAGGAGACGGAACCCCAGGAGGGGAATTCCGTCGAGTGGGAGTCGTGCACGCCGCAGAGTTAGTGTGCGTGTGTGCTAGCAAGGACACGTTCAAGGGCTGAACGTGGACTTGATGCGTAGTCTACGCCCGTGAGTGTAGACTGGACTTATTTTGATGTAAACATGTTCATAAACTTGTTTATGTAATAAAATTTCGCTTCCGCTTTGTACCTTTGACGTGTGTTATCCGGTGTTGTGCAACGCAGCACCCCTCAGCGTGATCCTGGCTCGACAGGACCGTGGGGTCGTGTCATGAACAGGTACTGCTTCCTCTGGTCTGAGTTGACATCCTCGGGGGCATACCAGGACAGTTGCGTGAACTTGTTGAGGTACTCATTCACACTTCTCTGTCTTTGGTAGAGACCTTCAAATTCCTGTCTCTTGAGCATCATTACACCAGCAGGGATGTAATGAGAGCGGAAACTCTCTTTGAACTCAGTCCAAGTGATTGTCTCCGGGTTGACATGGGCGTTGCATAGGGCATCCCACCAGTCAGCGGCAGCTCCCATAAGTTGGCGCGATGCAAAGAGAACCTTCTCTCGGTCATTGCACTGAACAATGGCAAGCTTCTTCTCCATGGATTTTAACCAATCATCGGCCTCCATGGGATCACTAGCTTGAGCAAAGGTGGGTGGACGAGTCCTCATGAACTCTCCTAGTCTGTTGTGAGCCGGCGATGGTGGTGCCGGAATAGGGTTGTTGTTGGCCTGCATTTGACCCAAAGATTGGATCATGGTTTGCATAAGCTGGTTTTGCATGGCCATCAACATTTCCAGTTTGTTCTCGCCAGCTCCGGGGTTAACAGGAACTTCATCGTGATCATCCTCTTGGTTGTCACGAATGTTCCTTCGGCCGGCGTTTCCCCTCACCATCTGTGAGAGAGGACAAAATAGAATAGAAGGTTAGTAGGTTAGGTAGGTCCCTTCAACTATATGCATCAAGGTGAGTTGGACTAATATATATATATATATATATATATATATATATATATATATACTAGCCCATATGAGGATGTGAACAACTGCCGAAACATCTCACACCTCTTTCTACTTATGTGTGGATATGGATAACGTTTGGAGACGTCCCACAACTCACACTAAGCACACAATCACAAACAATCATTGCAAGGGCGCATACAACTCCTATTCAAGGCTGGTTTCCTATGCCAAGGTGGTTTTAAAGCCAATCTAAGCGTCCTAGGGTACTTCCTTTGGTCAGTGTGGCTTAACTACCAATCTATGTCTAATACTAATCTATGATTCCTATTCAGGTGTGTAACCTACTGTTAACCCGTGGCTCTAATATCAATCTGAGGTTTCTATCTAGGCGTGTAACCTACTGTCAACCCGTGGCTCTGATACCAATCTGTGACGCCCTCAATTCTGTGGGAAACACAGAACCGAGAACTAATGCATATGTGTGCCCAGGATGTTCATCACACATACACATATATTCCACAAACTGAATTCAGAATATATATAACCACGAATAACAGAGTTTATTACAATGTCCCATGAGTCTTGGACTCATGCTCACGGCGGAAGTCTTTATTTCTATGCAGCGGAAGTCTTTATTCTAATGCGGAAGCAATTCAACTAATGCGGAAGCAAATCTAAGAAGAAGTGGCTCCATCTCTACACCCTCCACAGGCAAGGTTGAGAACAAATCACACGCCTTAATGCTCCACTTGGTCTTCATAGTAGGCTTCTCCTGCTGCTGATGATGAAATAATAATGCAAGTTTGAGTACAATAATGTACTCAGCAAGTGCGGGAAACTTATGATATGTAGCTCATAACAAGGTAGGTATAAAAGGCTCATTTGCAGAAAAGCAGATTTATAAAACCATGATAAAACAACAACTTTACTTTAGATTAATGTAATCCCAGCATGTATTAAATTACCAGCATACCTCCATCACTTTCCATGTTCCACCCGAACATTAACCGACTTCATTCTTACTCACGAATACCTCCTCGTATTCGCTACCATCTCACAAATACCTTCACGTATTCGCTGCCATCTCATTTCATAAACAACTTTGTCTCACACCGAGACCAATCTCGTTGCCATGACTCATCAGTCATGCAACCATCTTATCACCCGGACTCAACAGTCCCAAAACCAAACCATAACATAGTCAATAACCATAACCAAGAACCATCCCAACTAATCATGGCAGTTTGGCCAGGCGCTCGTGACCATAAGCTCGGCTATCATGATAGTTTTAGACTCTGCAGAGTTTGCACCTCTTTACCCACAAGTTTGTGATTTTGTCACCCGTCGGCGACTGCAGAACCTCCATTATACCAGTACACAGTCGTCGGTGTATGGTCAAGAGATCACAAAATAGCCTTTACAAAGGGGCTACTAGATGTATGGACTCACTAAGATTTCAGCGGCATGCTAGAATCTCCAATTCTCCCACCCACGGGCCCCCTCTTATGCCATGCAATTCCCAGGGCAGTCCTCCTCGACTACCATTCCCCGCGCCTTCCACAGTCCATAACACTTTAGCAACTTACCTAATTACTCAGCTAAGCTGCACCCATACTTGGCCTTGTGGTGGCACTGTTATCCTGGCATGTGCATGCATGAACCGGTTCTTAGATCTACGGTAAGTAAACCACCATCTCATGCTACCTCATTCACAAACCCAGATTTCGCCTAGATCTTCTTCCGATCCATGTTCATTAACATCATCAATTTCTCATATCATTACGAGTGCAGTTAGCTAGACACATCTATCTCGCTTCCCAATCCCATGAACTCAGCGAAGCATAAAGAAAAAAAAAACCATACCCGACTCATAAACTTCCCTGGCGACAAGGGTGGTTTAACCAAAACTAGTAAACTCCTATAAAAAGGATTTCCCATCATGTTTGACTCAGCACGCACACCTTTTCGCAAAACAAAATAGTTTCACCCAAAACATAGGATCAATATGGTCAAGGAGCACTTGCCTTGTTCTTGCGGTTCCGGTTGTTCTTGGATCTCAAAACCTTGTTGCTGCAGTTCGTCGTAGACAGCTCCCTGAGCTTGTCCTGTTATGTAGGATTACGTGCATACAAGATTCACAGCAATCAATATTATGCACAAACCTCAAACTAGATGCGATGATGCATATGCATGCTATCCTATGATTAGTTTTATTAGATTGGTTTGTACGTGTTCCTGCATGGCTTGCATGGACAGAGGTGTTCGGATCAAAGGTGGGCGTGGCGATGATCTTGTCTTTAGATCAACCTGATCATCAAGTGATCTGTCCACGAGAAGGCTTCTGTTCGAAAGGAATCAAAGAACAGATGCAAAGAAAACACAACGATGTCGTAAGGTGGTATTGGAGACCTACCTTACATTCTTCTCTGTCTCGAGGTCCTCCTCAGATCGTTGGGCTTTCCTCCGGCGATCTTCCTTGCTGCACTTCGGCGATGTTCTACTCGGCGGGTTGGGACTTAGGGCTCTAAGTCGTCGGCTCAGGAGTTGGAAAAGAAGTTTGTGGTTTCGGCCAGAGGTTTTGGGTTCTATTTATAATCGGGAAGAGAAGAGTCCTAATCTGATTGTATCCCGAATATGAGTCCTGTTTGAATCTTACAACTTATCTTTAGTTGATCTGGTGTGGTATCATCGTGGAATTCAGGTCGGTGTCTGTTCCGGTATTTCTACGCGTACAGATTCCAAAATCGCTTCAGAACCCGTCACCTTCGCGGTGATGAGCTCCGGAAGCTCCACGTGTCCACCGGGCTTGGTCTCTCCCTTTTCGCAGAGACGGACTCCGGTTGTGCCGCGTGTCAAGTGAGCAAGACTTCCCTCTCCTTCAGAGGTGAGCTCCGCGTACGCCACGTGTCAAGTAGCGCCAGGCTTTCCTTTCTTCTGAGAGACGAGCTCCGAGGTTAACACGTGTCTAGCAGCGACGGACCTCCCGGAGATAAGCTCCGGTGGCGACACGTGTCCCATAGGGTCGGACCTCTCCCCTTTTGGGAGATGAGCCCCGAGCCTGCCACGTAGCCTACTTTAGCGGCGGACCTCTCCCCACTTCGCAGGGATGAGCTCCGAACACGCCACGTGTCCAGCGGGCTGCGGAAGTTGTCTTCGGCGCTCTCTGAGAGCTGGATTCGGCTCTTATTGGCTATCCTTTTGATATTTTTCTCTGTTCCTACTTTTCTTAAAATATTTTCTCTTCATAAAACATGAACATATGCTGACACCAGAGATGAGGGTGTCACATGCACGCTAGGGACCAGTGTTTCATATGAACTCAGGAACATGAAGAGTCCAAGAGTTTCATATTAACGTCTCACACCAAGCTTTGAGACCTATCCCTGAGCCACATTCCTCGTCAGGGGAGCTAACCGAAATTGAACCGCTTTCGGTGGCATTCCTTACCATTTTTACCTGAGCGTAGGCGCGTCTTTACATAATCAAAATTCAGAATTATAACACATATGTTAGTCATGCCACTTTAAGTAACTATACTATTATAGTCCTTATTTGGGCATACTTGCGTCCTCACCGTAATCCTAAGTTTTCCCATAATACAGTCCTTAATTAGTGTGCTATCCCCTAAACAGCTCTGATGCCAGCCTGTGACGGAGCGGAATCCTTACGTCCAGGATCTCAGAGGGTGGTGCCTACTAGCATGACGGGAATACGAAGCTTCCTTGGACTAGCCAGGTACTACCGGAGATTTATAGAAGGGTTCTCCAAAATTGCAAGACCCATGACCGAATTGACGAAGAAGGACAAGAAGTTTGAGTGGACTCCCGCTTGCGAGAACAATTTCAGAGAGTTAAAGGAAAGGTTGACCGCAGACCCAGCACGAATCCTTCCAGACAAACATAAGGATTTTGTAGTATACTGCGATGCCTCACGAGAAGGACTCGGGTGTGTGCTAATGCAGGACGACCAAGTTGTCGCCTATGCATCTAGACAACTGAAAGTGCATGAGAAGAACTACCCAAGTCATGACCTGGAATTGGCAGCTGTATTCATGCACTAAAAATATGGAGACATTATCTGATTGGAAATAAGTTCCAGATCTTTACGGATCACAAAAGTTTGAAATACGTATTCACCCAATCTGAGCTAAATCTGAGACAACGAAGGTTACTGGAACTGATAAAGGATTACAACATAATGTGAGGGCCCGACGCCGCCCGTGCAGACACGGGGACGGGGCACCTCGCCCGGGAATCGCATTGGGTGGTGCCGTGCGATGCGGCACCCAACAGCACACATAATAAAACATCATATTACATAAACCAAGCGGAAGCTTACAAAATGTAAGTTTTACAAGTATTTCTCAAAATACTCTATAGCGGAAGACTAACACAACTCACGTCTCATATCTGTGCTAAGCAACAGAGAAGACATCCCGCCCGTGGACCCTTCTCACTAGCATCACGATGACAACAGCAGCGGCAAGGGTTTCCATGAGTTTCCCCCTCGGAGAGTTCCGAGTCTCATCGGACAACCGTATTCAGTAGCGTAGTGTTATTACCTGCAAAACAACTTGTATAGTATCCGTGAGCATAACACTCAGCAAGACTTAACCGTCGGCCCTAAGCATGAAACTCTACATGATGGTAAAAACTTAACATAGTATAGCACATTGCATATGAACTCGCCTATAATTGGATCCTTACTTTCAAATGTTATTAGCAGCAATTAAGTATAACCTTGGGCACCTCACATCGGGAGTCCACAATCAAACAAGAAACGCTTTCTCCCGATGTAACTTGCTCATGGTGGGAATGAATCGAATTCGCACTAACCTATTCACAAATCATAACATTATGTTACTAGTATTAACTTAAAAACAATGATGACTAATTCTTATCTCAGTGCAAGTTACCTCTACATCACGATGCAGTGAACAAGCGGTACTCATAACCGCGAGGGACGGCGAATCGACTCGTTATACACCTGCAGGGATACCCGAATAGCATGTCACGTACGCCCATACTTGGAGCCGCACACAGCATGCTCCCCTGATGTCGTACGGGACAACCTTTCACCAAACAGCCCAAACGTCGAACCGGTCACACCGAAACGAGCAGGAGGTTCCCTACACGGAGCATCTCTCTATGCCCGTTAGCAGATTTCCACCTTGCTGCCCTCAGCCTACACCTATAAATCGGTGCGTTATGCCTCGACGCCCGGAGGTATAGGTTACATCGGTTTATCGGGTCCCATATATCCGATATGCCTTCGGTACGTTCAGTACTTGTTCAGCAGGGCCGCATACGGATCGGTCCTCAAACGACACGGACAGGTCTAAGCACCCAGGCCCCCATGTCCTGTTGCCCTTACACCCTGCCCGGTCTCATTTCAACTTACTAACAACTTTTTGACTCAATCCCCTGTGCTCCCAAATTCGAATACTCGCGAGTAGCGTCCAGCCACTCGACTTCTACCGAGGCCTACTTATGCATGGCATATTCTACACGATGGAAGGACACCTACCCAAATACTCCATAGGTTTTCTGGTCATGCAAGAGTAGTATCAAACATCTAGACTTAATGCACAATTCCTCCTAACCGACGTATTGTATACAAAGTAAAAACTTAGGGGTAGTTAAATGCAAACCGGGGCTTGCCTGTTTTGCAGGGTCTAATAGTATATAGTTCAGTTAGAGTCTTGTCTCCCTTGAGGCTTGATCAACTGGTCCACTTCAGTGAAACCACTTCATCGAACTTCTCCATTGGTTGCCTCCGTTGTAAGTCCTATTGATATGTATATGCATATGTTCTTATAAGGCACTTTAAAGAAGTAAAGACTCAACTTGTTAATAACAGGGAACTGTGTGGGAGTACTAAGAATGAAGTTTTTGTCCCTGTTTTGTGCAGAGGAATTATAGGAAAAACCACATGTCCATAAGAATTTCCATTAACATGTTTTATGGTTCCTAATGGACATGTGACATGAGTTGAAATGGGTTGAAAGAAACTAAAGGTCCTGATCTCCAATGACTTCACAATTCTTACCTGAAGTCATACATTACACAGAGACTTAGCTTGCCAAATTGCAGCTAATGCGAGTGGAAATTATGTCTTCCATAATTCCCACTATAATTTTCTATGTGTTACTCATATACATAGGCATGGAGAACAAGAACAGGTAGATCAAAAGTTCAATTTGAGCTGAAACTTTACAGGTGAGTTCCTGGTCACCTGAAAGTGTTCTGGACCAAAATTAAGAACTTTTCATTGTGTAGTTCCTCCAGAATAATTCTATAAGCAATTATGCTACAAGGATTTAATTCTGAAGTAAGGTGCATTTTCATGCCCAATAAGGTGAACTACCATTTCAAGTATGGCTCATAGAGCATGTCTGAATCTTCCTATGATTTTTGGAACTAAGGATTTCCCAGAACTGATTTTTCAAAGGAAAACCATTTTCTGGAAAAGTTTCTGGAAAATTTGGAGTACAGCAGATTGTACTATGGAAATTTCTACACAATTCATCTTCAATTGATCTGAAACTTTGCTGAAAGTCCAATAATATCCTAAAGAATATTCTGGCAAAAATTGAGGAATTTTGGATAAACCAAACTCTCTCAATAATTCTTTTAAAGAAAAATTTATAAGAATTATCCAGAATTTAATATTGAATTTCATACAAATTGGGGTTCATATTTGGATAGACCTTTGCAAAAGTAATCAAACCCAATTTGAATCACCTAATTTGGAGTTTCCTACACAAAGTTATGAATTTCCTAAGTTGGAGCTAAAAGTGGATTTGTTTTACTATTGGAAAAAGACTTGGGCCCACGTTTTAAATTGCAGCCAGTGAGATTCCAGCCACACCGGGCCACACCATTTTGGCGCGCAGCCACACTGGATCACCGCGCCACAGCTGATCAGTTTTTAAACTCTCGGTCGCTGACACGTGGGGCCCGCCCGGATCGTCTTCTTCCTCGGGCCATTTCCCTCCCCCGCGCTGTCCCGATGCCGGACCTTCGCCGGAGCTCACCGGGCCGGTGTTTCTGGCCATCTCCCGGCCGGAGACTCGCCGCCCGGGGGTCCTCAGGGTCGGGGAGCACGTTGGAGGGGTTGGCGTGGGTGCTAGATCACCGGAAATGTGCCGGCGACGTGCGGCCATCTCGGGAGAAGTCCGGCGCCGTCGACGGGTGATCCTAGCCCGCCAAACTTGCGAGGAGTTGACACTATAGCATCCTTGGATGCTAGGGAAGCTCGGCATAGCCTTGGAATTGCTCGGCAACAGCGGCAAATGGTTCTTCACCGTGCACCCGAGACACCTTTCACGTTTTGAGCTCGGAAAACTCGGAAATTGGGCGGTCTACATGCGTTTCTAAGCTAGGGTTGTGAATAACAATTGTTCGCCGACTAGTTTCGGCCCTTTGTGCAAGATCTGGGGAACTAAGAGTGAAGATTGAGATCAAATTTGAGAGTTCATTACCGGAAGGTCGGTATATGGCCGCCGGAGATCTTTTCTCGAATTCGTGCTCTGTCGTCCATGTCATGGCCTGTGCTTCGGAGGTGAGCATCACCGAGGACCAGCGCATCCGAAAGTGTTCTTGCTCGGGCAGGAGAAGCTCTCTGTGGAGCTGTCCACGGGAGACCGATTGCCGGCTTGTGTTAGGCTGCCGCGCGAAAAGCTGCGTTCTCGGTGCAGAGAGGCTCGGCTAGCTCGGTGGCGAGTGGAGAAGGTAGGGGATGACCCCTCAGCGCTGCTGGCACAGCTCGGGGAGCTCGGTGGCCCGAGTTTGGCCGTCTCCCGATCGAGTTTCAGAGAGGGCGGCGAGCTGTGTTCGGTTCAGCACGAGGAAGCCGTGAAACATCGGTGTGGTGGTTTTGTGAGCGGAAACAGCACCCCGTGAGCGGATGAGGGCGGGAGCTGATCGACCACACGCCACAGCAGCAGGAGGTGGCCTCGGGAGAGCAGGAGCTGGCGTCGGTGACCGGGGACCGAGCTGCTCGGTGTCGCCCGGGAGCAACGTCTCGGTGGAGTAAGGAACAGGGGAGCAGACTTAGGGTGCAAGTCTAGACAGCACTATGACATGTGGGCCCCACTGTCTCCTTCTTATCCTTCTCAATTTTTCTCAAAATTGTAGAATGGCTCCCTTCAATAGTGGGAACGTTTGAACCCGGTCTGAATTTGAAGGTTTGGACAAGTTTCATCCAAGTTCCCATTTGAATTTGAATTCCCATGCAAATTGAAGTCCATTTGCCAAATGGGTAGCAAATCATTTCAAAAATTCATGAAACTTTGCCTACCCACTTATTTGAACCTAAAGAACCCAACTATGAACTCAGATTTCAAAATTGAGCACGTTTGGTTCAGTTTCCCAATTCAAATTTGAATTTGAAGGTGACCTCCAATAATGCTTGAGCAATTGGTCTATGAGCTCAAAACTTCTCCAAATTTGGAACTTAAGCTCTTTAATACCTGAGAAATTCATTGGTCACCTCACATATGGGCCCTTGGGTAATCTAGACATGAATTCTTTGCCAAGATTCCAATTAGGGTTTAAATTTCCTTCCCCTCTACCCATAGAGGATGTACACATGAGTTAGATCTTTAGGAGTGAAATTCTCTCCCTGGGTCAACATGTTTCAGGACAAGCTAAAGAAAATGTTAAGGTTCCCCACATGTCCATGTTTGTGTTCATCATTTCATGTGACACAAACTCCAGTCATTCCTTTGCCTTAACATGTTTGAATTTAACATGAATTCAAACATGATCATAATTCACTCCTCTCTAGCTCACTCTCAAAACAGAAAGTTGCCACCCTAACTCTCCTCCCTTCAAATATGGGAGGTCCCATGTGTGTTCAAGAATTTGGCGGCACTTTCAGGTGAGCATTTGAGTCTAAAGGGCTGCTTTTAATTATTCCTCATACGCATGTATGATCACACATGAGTTTAACTCCACCTTGGTCCAACACATACAAATTAATGCTTGAACCCGTGTTGTTAAACCCCACGTATACCATCCTGTGTAAGAAAGTTTTTGTAAGTCCCCTTTTCCATGAACCCAAAACACAATGATGCTCAAACGTCCGTCATCTTGGCATTCACGTTTTTGGGGCTTTTACACATAGAAGTACAATATCACCCTAGAAAGGCTAACGTAGTAGCTGACGCGTTTAGCCAGAAAGCTCACTGCAGCACTGTAAGAGTTATTACCCGGCAATGGAGCCTGAAAGATGAAATACAGAAAATGAATTTACTTTTGGCACCTATAGGATACCTGGATACACTGTGCCCACAACCCACACTGGAGAACTGGATCCGTCATGGCCAACGGGAGGATTCGGAGATCCAAACACTGAAGGCTCCGACAAGTGTAGGCAATGCCCCTGGGTTTCGAGTAGACGAACAAGAGGCCCTATGGTATGAGAACCGGATATGTGTGCCGAAAGCAGGCGGACTGAGGCGACTCATAATGAATGAAGTGCACAACTCGGCGTATTCAATCCACCCTGGGACCACCAAGATGTACCAGGACTTAAAGCAAAAGTACTGGTGGATGGCTATGAAAAAGGAAATTGCAGAGTTTGTTGCCCATTGCGATGTTTGCCGACGAGTGAAGGCTGAGCATCAGAGACCAACATGACTGCTACAGCCACTAACTATACTAGTGTGGAAATGTGATGAAATAGCTATGGATTTCATAACCGGGCTACCACGAACAAAAAATGGAAATGACACGTTCTGGGTCATAGTGGATCGAATGACAAAGGTAGCCCATTTCATGCCGGTCAAGACAACTTTCCGTAGAGACCAGCTGGCACAGCTATACATAGACCACATACTCCGACTGCACAGAGTGCCGAGCCAGATCGTGGCTCCCAGTTCACCGCACACTTTTGGAGGAGCCTACACGCACTCCTAGGGACTCGACTAGATTACAGTTCCGCTTATCACCCACAGACGGATGGTCAGACGGAACGGGTGAACTATATATTGGAAGACGTGCTTGGGGCATGTGCATTGACCTACGTGAAGAACTGGGAAAGGAGCCTGTCATTTGCAGAGTTTTCCTACAACAACGGCTACTAGGCTAATCTGCAAATGTCGCCATTTGTGGCTCTATATGGTAGAAAGTGTATAACACCACTAATGTAGTCATAATTTGGGGAGCGCTCGTACTTTAGCATGACCATTATTAAGGACGTTGAGGAATCGGTGGTCACGATCAGAGAGAATCTCAAGATCGCTCAGAGCAGGCAGAAAAGCTATGCAGGCACCCACCGAAGAGAGCTCACTTTTTATAAAGGCGACTTTGTGTACCTCAATGTGTCACCCATCTGAGGCACGAGGAGGTTTCAGGTATGAGGGAAGTTGGCCCCATGATATATTTGACCGCTTGAAATACTCCGCAGAGTAGGAGCAGTGGCCTACCGCCTAAAGTTGCCAGAGACTATGTCCGACGTCCATAACGTGTTCCACGTGTCACAACTTAATAAGTTCCTAAGAGTACCGGAGGAGCAAATGTTGTGTGATGCAATGGATCTGCAACCCGACCTGAGGTACCAGGAGCTGCCTATGAGGATACTAGATGTAGTGACCCGACAGACACAGAGAAGTGCAGTACGGTTCTGCCGAGTGCAGTGGACTAACCTTCCGAGGGCGAAGCCATGTGGGAACGAGAAGAAGACCTTAGGAGAGAGTTTCCAAACCTGTTTAAGGATACAACAAAAATCCTGATTCTATTGATATGCTTAATGACTGTTGGAGAAAATCTCAGCTCTTTGCATGAAAATAACGTTGAACAACAAGGCGCGGAAGATCCCGGTGTGGATTTTGGAGGAGATATATTTGCTGGCTTGGATCGTGCGTCGGAAAGATATGGTCCACCCTCGGGTTCAGCAAATCGGACGCGTGCTGAAACCGCGTCAGGTGGGGGTGATCTCTCAGTCTCCGCTCCAGCGCTGCGCAGAACACAAGGGAGGAGCATCGACTCTGCCTTGGAGCCCAGCCTGGTGGCTGCAAAAGCGCACCAACAGGTGAAGACAAGATCGCCCTCGGGATCAGGGCTGGTGTAGGTACGCCAGTCAAGTGCACGGGAATCTGCTACTGTGGCCTTTGTGCCTCAATCTTCCTAGGTACTTCGAAAACCTAAGTCCTTTGGAGACGATTTTTTTTGCTTGGTTGCTGCTTGTAACATCCCATCTTTCTTATGAGTTAACAAATCAAGCTTTATATTAATATTCCAAGCTTGTGTATGTAAATTTATATACATACACACACAAGCTTAAGAAAAACCAGGAGCTCGAAATAATAAAGAGAAAAAGAAATGAAAATAAAAAAGAGATCAACCAAATAATTCTTAATACATCGAGAAATATAATGCCCCTCTCCCTTTCTGTCCCCTGACATCATTGCAGACGCCGTCCTACTACCAACCCGTTTTCTGACTCAAACACTACCACGCATGCCTGTGCCATCTCCTTAGCTTCAAGATGAGCTGTAGGACGCACAACTCTAGGGCCATCCTCACTGCTCATGCGTTAATGATGCAGTGCCATTAATACCCACTGCCTGAGCCATCGCCTCACCTCTGTGCCGCGCTGAGCCGCTGTCCATCAAGTTCAATCGACTGAGCCACACCATGTGCTGGGACTCCTCAAGCAGGGTTCCCAGAGCACAATGAAAAGCAGACACCCACTGCTCGAGCCGTCGCCTCACCTCTGTGCCTCGCTGAGCCGCTGTCCATGGAGTCCAATCGATTGAGCCACACCATGTGCTAGAACTCCTCAAGCAACTTGGTCAGAGCAGATGCCCACTGCCTGAGCCGTCGCCTCACCCCTGTGCTCGCTCAGCCACTACCCGTGTAGTCCCATCGATTGAGCCACAGCAGGTTCTAGGACTCCTCCAGTAGCTTGCTCAGACTAGGCAAGCAAAGTTTTGTGGCATCACCATTATCATCACCTACAATGAGTGTTGGCCATCCTTCTCCCTTCCCCTGCCGTCTTTAAAGGGGCGCTCTAAACTTACCTCGCTCCGACCAGACGCACCCTGCCTCCATGCCGCTCTCCCGCAAATGCCGCGTCGATCTCCGGCAAGTAGCCTCCACGCCTGAGTCATTTCCAAGGTGAGCACCCCAACCGTTGACTCTTCTTCCCCCAAACTTGCCCCTGAGCTATCTCCCCCTCTCCTCATGCCTAGATGCAACCACCCTGCGCCATGGATGCCCTCCCATAAAGTTGTCCTCCTCCCTCCGTCCTCCACCCAAAACAATGGTTCGATCGAGGGAGCCATAGCGTCAGTGTTCGATTCCTTGCTCTCTAGCCACCTTCTCCCTGATATCCACCCTGATTTGATCCCGAATGACATCCATGGTGGCTGGAGGGAGAGAAGGCTGAACCGGAGAAGGAAGATCGAAGACTCTTATGCCTCTATCAGGCCAATAGCTAGTCGAACATTAGTTAATTAGGTACTTCGTCCACATGTTCGACGCAAACCCAGGCAATCACTTGATCGGCCTGAGACTATACTCATCCATACAAACACCACTCGATCCAATTCTGTTCTAAAAATCATCTAACATTACGATATATTTAATTGATGCAAGCAAGTTTGAATGATGTATCAGTATACGTTTGCTTTGCATGTATGTTTGCTTGCGTGCGGCGTTTCTAGATATAGAATTGGTGTCGAAGGAGAACCCGGAGGAGCCAGGAGACCAGAAGCACGAGGCTGCAAATGGCAGTGAAGTCAAGTTTCATTAACACCTTTTTGTTCATATTGCTCCTATGAGATGTTTATCCATTGTGGCCAGTAGAATATGTTCTTACATTTGTGGAGCGTGATCTATTTGAGTGACAGAGAGAGAAACCATGCTAGTTTCCAATGTTGCATACTGTTACGATGAAATTATGCATGATGATGTTGTCCTAATTTGTTGTATGGTTGGTAAGTGCATGAGTTATGGTCGGGGCAGAAGGGTTACTGTTGGTGTAAGTGGTACCATGTCGGTAGACTTACAACAAGTTCTATCATGAGAGTAGACTTGTGGTTTGAGTATGGAGACTGCACTGGTGAGCCCTAAGGACCGAGTTGTTTGGACACCTCACCTAACTTCTTTAAGTACAACCACATGGCCCTGTATGGGTGTGCCTAACCTAACCCCAGTGACTAGCCCGATAGTCGTCCAAGATGGAGAAAGAGACATGTATGACTAAAGTTGAGATGATATTGAGATGAGACACTGGGTTGGGGACAACTGGTCTTGGTAATGTTTCGACTAGGTGTCGGTTATGACGGGTCGTTTTGATGGTCCGTGCGTGTGAGCACAATGTAAAACCTCTGCAGAGTGTAGAACCGGTTCGGATGGTCGTGTCCTTGGTATGGGACAGGTTATGGTGTGGTCTTAACAATTAGAAAGTCACATGTTGTGGGATTTAGGTCAGGTACGCCTGTGGATGGGATATTGAGTTGCATTAGTATGCATTAATTTACACCACACTTCACTTTGTGTATTGCATTTATATCTATTTCATTCCCCTCCCGAAGATCTAGGTGGAGCTTGCTGAGTACCTTTGTACTCACATGTTGTTGATATGTTTTTCATAGGATCCTGACATCGTGCTGGACAACTTTGAGTAGGGTCGTGTCCGCACCAAAGCTGTGTGTAGTGGAACCATGGGTGACGAGGAGCTAGTAGTTTCTGTGTTGTTGACCATTATATCTTTCTTGTTAGTAGTTATAGTTTTTATCCACAAGATTATGTCGTTGTAATAAAGCTCTGTATGGTTATGGTTCCATTTGTATCGTGATATTATGTACTGAACTCTTCTTCTGGTATAATATTACATGTTTAGTTCCAATCTTATTTGTCGGGACGCTTCAAGTGGTATCAGAGCCATACTTGGCTGTAGGATGCGGACCCTAGTACTTAGGTAACCGTAGGAGACCGTAGAATGGTTTGCCGGTAGAAGACTTGGACCGTAGAGCCTTGGCGGTAGGTTTGGCTCCCATCTAATCATTGTGCCCTGTTCTAAGACAGATGGTCAACGACCGTATCACAACCTTGTGCATCAACAAAAATGGTTTTTCCAATGTGCTTTATGTCGCCATGATGCGACTTAGTATTTCAGACCGCCCAGAGTACGTGGGTCATGAGTTTGTTGAGCATGAGACCAAAAGATGCGAGGTCATGGTGCACATTGGCGCTAGAGAGAGGTTCCTGGATATGAACCCATGGAACATCTCTGCCACTGGATGCCGCATGAAAGATAATTGTCAACTGGTGGCCCGCAAAGCCCCGAAGTGTGACACCCCTGTTCTGAGAGGAAACCTATCTGAACCGAGACTGATGCGTATGTGTGCCCAGGATGTTCATCACACATACACATATCATCCACAAACTGAATTTCAGAATAATACCACGAATAACAGGGTTTTATTACATTGTCTCATGAGTCTCAAACTCATGCTAGCAGCGGAAGTCTTAATCTAGCAGCGGAAGTCTTCTAACTATTGCGGAAGCAAACTGAAGTTGACGGTGGATCACACTCCTAGTACTCCACGTGGTCTTCGTAGTAGTCCTCTCCTGTTGCTGATGATGTATGATAATGCAAGTTTGAGTACATGATGTACTCAACAAGTGGGGAAAATTATGATATGTAGCTTACAACAAGGAAGGTATAAAAAGGCTCATTGCATAAAAGCAAAATTTATTTCACAAACATGATAAAAATAGCAACTTAGCTTTAAGTGAATGTAATCCCAACATGTATTTAAATACCAACATACCTCCATCATGTTCTATCACTTTCATGTCTCTTCCAGACATTTATATTTCTCAACTTTTCTCAAGCTCATGAATACCTTCTTGTATTCACTACCATTTCATCTCATATTCAATTCCGTCTCATACCGAGACCAAGTCTCATTGCCATGACTCAACAGTCATGCAACCAATCTCATTACCCGGATTCAACAGTCCCAAAAAACCAAATCCGAAGACCAAAACATAACCAAGTATCATCCAAACCATCCCAAAAAGCATACCATCTAATCATGTGGGTTGTCCAGGCGCTCGTGACCATAAGCTCGGCTATCATGATAGTTTTAGACTCTGTAGAGTTTGTACCACTTTACCCACAAGTTTATGATTTCGTCACCCGTCGGCGACTGCAGAACCTCCATTATACCAGTACACAACCATCGGTGTATGGCCAAGAGATCACAAAATAGCCTTTACAAAGGGGCTACGATCCAGTGGTGGGAAGTACTTCATGGCTGTGGAACCCAAATGCCAGTCAAACATGAGGCAGAGGTACTTCCTGTGACACCCGCAATTTCATAATCATGTATGCATTCATATTTTATGTAGAGAAAACATTTTTAAAATAAGTTGAAACAAAGAAAGAATCAAAAAGTTAGCCAAAAAGAGCAATCAAAAAGAGAAATGAAAAAAGGATAGCTGAAATGAGCATTCCCAAATTTCCCCCAAAATTTCCAAATTTCCCAATTCCACAAAAGGGGAATTTTCCCCACATTTGGGGGAATTTAATCCCCAATGCTGCCGCAACCAACTAGGGGGGGAAGTCCCTAGGACTCTTTGGTTGAGTTCCAAATTGACTAGGACTCTTGGTTGAGTTCCAATTGGAGTAGGACTCCTCTCTTCTCCCCTGATAAATACAACCCCCAGCCCCCCTTGGCCGCAGCCCTCCCCCTCCCCAAGTCACCGAGTTGGAGCCCCCCCTCCAAGTCACTGAGTTGGCCACCCCCCTGCCGGAGTTTGGTCGCCGGTGAGCCCCACCGGTGAGCCCCGCCGACGAGCCCCGCCGTCGAGCCCCGTCATTGAGGCCCACCGTCGAGCTCCGCCGTCGAACCCCGTCGTCAAGCCCCGTCGTCGAGACCCGACGACTAGCCCCGTCACACCTCGCCGTCGCCAGAAAAGAAGCCGACGATCTGTCCTACCCTAATCTTCCATAGAAAAATTCCCCGCTGCTGCCATTGCTAGGAGGAAGGCTCTGCCACCAAAAGGAAGTGAGGTAGGTCTCCATTACCCATCTTACGATGTCGCCGCTGTTTCTACACATCCATTTTCTTCGCCCCTTTCGAACAGAAACTTTTGCATGTGGACAGATCACGTTTTGATCGATTTTTGACGGTGGAATTGATCTACATCTTGAGTCAAGATCATCACCACGTCCACACTTGATCCCTACACCCTTGTTCATTATAAAACCCCATGAAATCCCATTAAAACATGCAAGAACATATACAAACTGGTTTTATAAAACTGCACTATAGGATTTGCATTCATCTACTCCATTGCATCTTGAGTAAAGTTCGTGCATGATGATTGATTGCTGTAAATTTTGTATGTGCATGGTCGTAAGTCGAAGGAAAAGCTCAAGAGGCCGTCTACAAGGAACTACAGCACCAAGACTTCGAGATGCTTGAGCAACACAAACCAAGGGAGCAAGGCAAGTGCCCCTTGACCATATTGATCCCATGTTTTGAAACTGTTTTGTTTGCGAAAACGTGTATGCTTAGTCAACTTGATGGGACACCCTTTTATAGGAGTTTACTAGTCTTGTTAACCATCCTTGTCACCGGGAAAGTTGATGAGTCGGGTATGGTCATTTTTCCTTTTTGCTTCGCTTAATTTACGGGGACACGAGAAGATGAAATAAAACATGGTTAGCTATTGCACTCATATGAATAATGTTGATGAGAACTTGATGATGTTAATGGGCATGGAATCGGGGAGATCTAGGCAAGCTTGGTTCGTGGATGTTGCTGAATGAGATGGTGGTTTGCTTGCTGTAGATCTAAGGACCGGTTCATGCGAGAATATGCCAGAAAAACAGTGCCACCACAAGGCCAAGTATGGGTGTGGCTTAGCTGATTAATTAGGTGTGTTGCTAGCCTGTTATGGATTATTGGATGGCACGGGGAATTGGAGTCGAGGAGGACTGCCCTGGGAACTGCATAGCACAAGAGGGGGCCCGTGGGTGGGAGAATGGTGATTCGAGCCTGCCGGTGAAACCTCAGTGGGTCCGTACATCTAGTATCCCCTTTGTAAAGGCTATTTTGTGATCTCTTGGCCATACACCGACGTCTGTGTATTGGTATAATGGAGGTTCTCCAGTCGCCGACGGGTGACGAAATCACAAACTTGTGGATAGAGTGGTGCCACCTCTACAGAGTGTAAAACTATCATGATAGTCGTGCTTCCAGTCACAAGCACCTGGCCAACTTCCATGATTAGAGGCAAAACTTGGGATGTTTATTCGGGATGGTTGTGGTATGGTCATTGGGATTGGTTTTGGGACTGTTTTGAGTCATGACAATAAATTTGGTTTCGGTTATATGAAAATGAGATGGATATGAATATTTATGAGTATGAGATGAACTTGAGAAAGATTATTGGCTGGTTGAGACTTGATATATGGTTAATTATGATGAAGGAATGTGGATGAATAATTTGGGTATGATGGGATTAAACTCACCTAGAGATAGTTTCTGTTTTTATCATGTTTGTGAAATAAAATTTGCTTGCTGCAATGAGCCTTTTTATTCCATACCTTGTTGAAAGCTACATGTCATACTTTTCCCGCACTTGCTGAGTACGACATGAACTCACCCTTGCATTATCACATATACATCAGCTACAGGAGATGAGTACTTCGAGGACCATGTGGAGTACTAGGCGTGCGCACTACCGTCAACATGCCTGTGGAGTTAAAGATTGGAGCTTGCTGTTTAGTTATTTTCCGCTGTCGTTTAGAGACTTCCGCTGCAAGAATAAGTTAGATATTCATGAGTGAGACATTGAGTCATTGTAATAAAGTACTTAAACACTATTTATTAGTGGTTATATTCTGAATTCAGTTTATGGATTACATGTGTATGTGTGGAGAACATCCTGGGCACACATATGCATTCACTTGGTTCTATTTTCGGAACCGGGTGTCACATTAATGGACCAAGGCTGCCAGCTGGAGGTAGCCATGTAGCACCCTATAAAGCTCAGCAACCCTTTGGAAAGGCCACGGTGAACCACGTCTACACTGAGGAGGCCGATATGGCACCAGGAGTGTTACTCGGTGAGTTTTGGTTCAGTCAGTCTTGACTTCAGTGCTGTTTGACTCGGCTGCCTCACACTCTTTTATATCATTGCACTGTATAGAGATGCATGATATAGCCACAGTGGCCCTTAAGAGGCCTTTAATAACCAGGTCACCGGATGGCTATGTAACCTGCCACCTGGGATTTAACAACATACCTTTAAACCTAAGTGGTGTAGTGTTCTTGGTTAACCTAGTAGTACTTGACTCCCACGGGATAGATGTGATCCTTGGCATGGATTGGTTGGCTAAATGCAAAGGGAGCATAGCCTCTGTAGAAAGGATTGCCACTGTGACGAACCATCAGGGGAAGACTGTCACCTGCCATGTCCAATATGGACTATCTAAGCCAATGATAAATCACTTGAAGGCTGAAACACCCCAAGAGGTGCCAGTGATCAGAGAGTATGGTGATGTGTTCCCAGAAGAATTGCCATGCATGCCACCAGAAAGGGAAGTGGAGTTCTCTATTGACCTTGTTCTGAGAAGTGATATGATCGCTAAGAGGCCTTATAGGATGGCAGCCCCAGAACGGGTAGAGCTGAAAAAAATACTTAGATGAGTCACAATAAAAAGGGCACATCACACCTAGTGCATCACCATGGGGTGCACCGGTCCTCTTTGTGAAAGAGAAGGATGGAAGCATGAGGCTCTGTATAGACTACCAAGCTCTCAATGAGGTGACCATCAAGAATAAGTATCATCTACCTTGGATAGATGATTTGTTTGACCAATTAAAAGGAGCAAATTATTTTCAAAAATTGATTTGCGGTCCAGGTACCACCGGGTGAGGATTAAGTCTGAGGATATACCTAAGACAACATTTGTGACTCGTTATGGCCAGTTCGAATTCATGGTGTATTTCGGGTTGACCTGTGGCGGACCGGAATCCGATCATCCAGGATCTCAGAGGGTGGTGTCGCACGATGCGACACCCGACAACACACATCATAAGAACGACATTGTATTACATAGAAAACCAACTGAATATGTACAAACCAGTACAAGACTTCAGTTACAAACTAGTATTTGGATTACAAAAGCAGAAGCTATATTTATACAACTCACGCCCATCTACCTAGCAAAAGTTGGTTGCCCAGCCCTAAGGGCAACCCACACTAGCTGCACTCCTCATCTCAGTGCGGCGTGTACGGCTCCCACTCAGCCGTGGTCCCTGACGGAGGGTAGCCCTCGCCGGTGGACTCGTAACCCGAGTCCATGGGGTAGTCATCACCTGAAAAACACTTTTAGCAGCAACCGTGAGAATGATGGCTCAACAAGACTTAACCGACTCACCTAGGCATGAAACTCTACATACAGTTTACAACAAACATGGGATGGTAGATTTCAGCAAACGGACACGACTACAAATTCATCCTCAGTTCCTGTTTTAGCCACAAGTTGACAGTTCATGAATATGAAATTTAGTAAGCAATATTTGGTGGCACACATATAGCAATACAAATATCCATATCAGCAGAATTGAACCATAACATTCCATAATTTATCTACGTCACGACGCAGTGAACAAGCGGTACTCATCACCGCGAGGGACAGCGAATCGACTCGATATACACCTGCAGGGATACCCGAAGAGCACGTCACGTACGCCCATACTCGGAGCTGCACACAGCACGCTCCATTGATGTTGTACGGGACAACCTTTCACCCAACAGCCCAAATGTCGAACCGGTCGCACCGAAACGGACAGGAGGTTCCCTACACGGAGCATCTCTCTATGCCCGTTAGCAGATTTCCACCTTCCTGCCCTCAACCTACACCTATAAATCGGTGTGCTATGCCTCGATGCCCGGAGGTTTAGGTTACATTGGTTTATCGGGGCCCATATATCCGATATGCCTTCGGTACGTTCAATACTTGTTCAGCAGGGCCGCACACGGATCGGTCCTCAATCGACACGGACAGGGATGCGCCCACAAGACTTCCTCTTGCTGCGCCCTAGCCCCTGCCTAGTCTCATTTTCTTACTAAAGTGATCTCACATCACTCGAACCAAGCCCGTGTGTCCCAACCCCTATACTCGCGAGTAGATTCCAACTACTCGAATTGTACCGAAGTTCTATGAACAATAAGCATAGCCTGGCTACTCGAGGACTTAGATACTACCCTCACTCTTGTGGAAAAATTCTGGTTATGCACTTGGGTTTCATCCATCCTACACCTAATGCACATACATACCTCATACTAAGTATACATAAAGCAAAACTTTATAAAATTTGGTTAATGCAAACCGGGGCTTGCCTTGTTGCTGCTGGTCAGTGGTTAGGGCTTCGTCCGGAAGAAGAAAGTCAAGCACTTCCAGAGCTTCCTCGCCTTCAGCGACTACACGTAAGCAATATGCTGTATGTCAATTTACATGCAATGTGTTAAATTGAATATGTAAAGACCATAACTCTAATTAACCCTTCCTTTTGGCTCTGAAATTTTTATGGTGGCTTGGTAGGGTCCTAACCAGAGTCTTGACCAAGTTTCATTTGAAACAAAGTTCATTTGAGCTTTGTACAAATAAAAGCCTATTTGATCATTAGTAGAGCCTCTAAGGATTTCCAGGGATTTTCATGGCTCAAATCGTTACTTTCTGGAAATTAGAGTTTGAGATGGTTCTAATGGAATTGGTTTCATGTCATTTGAAGCATTCTAGATGATGTTATGGCTTACACAAGATTTGAGAAAATCTGAAAAATGTTTCTGTACATTTTTCTATTTTCTCAGGGCAGTTCACTTAATCACACCATTAGGTAGACTAAATTAACTTGGATGAAACTGAAATTTTTACTGTGACTGAAGGATTTCCAAATTAACCTTCCAGCCAAATTTCAGAATTTTTCATAAAGTAATTCCCCATATAAAATTCCCAACATTTTAAAATTTAGGGAATTAATTCTGGAAAACTAATAAGTTTCATGAGCTGAAATTTGTTTTGATGGAAAGTACTAAAAAATATGAATCCAACAAAATTTGGTTCCCTGAATTTGGAGCTTCCTAGCAAAAGTTATAGCTAGTTGAATTTTGAGCCAAATTCTGAAATTCAAATAAAAGTTTAAACCGGCTGGTGGGGTCCCCGGGCTACATGTCAGCACCACAGCCAAACCAAACTGGGGTCCGCAGAGTCTTCCGCATAGTCACAAAAAATCCCGGCGCCACAATAGATCCAGCACTGTTTAAACAGAGGCCGACACGTGGGGCCCGCGGAGCTTCGTCTACCTCGCGCTCCCGCGGTTCACCGCCGCCACCTTCGCCTGAGAGCTCGCTGCCGGGCGTTCTGCTGCCCGAACTTCGATGAAACTTGCCGCCTGTGCACATTTCCGCCTGAGGAACACGTTGGTGCACTCAACGGAGCTCGGTGATGGCCGGAACAGTGCTCGCGACGGTGATAGCGGCCGGAAGCTCATCGGCGACGTCGAACTCGGTGTTCTCTACATCTTTTTCGACGCGGTTTGCTCGGAGAGCTCCGCTGACACTTGCTGATCACGGATATGAGCACTGATCCTCGTGAAAACGGCCGCAACTAAGACCTCACCGGCGAGGTGCCCTGTTTTCAGCCGCCGGGCCGAAATTCTGGCAGAACTAGGATCCTAGTGCATGGAACTGGTTGATACTTGATCGAGGAGGTGTGCTAGGGGTTCTAGAGCGTGTGTGAGCTGTAGATTAACCGGCAGTTGCCTTTGTGCAACGAATTTTGCCGTCGACCGGACTCTAACCCTAACACGCTCCGAGGAAGAAAACTAGAAATTCTTGCTCTACACCGCATGAAATGGAGCACGTTTCCTCCTACAGCTTCAGCACAAGTAAGCGCACCTTTTCTTCTCTGTTGACGGTGCGTGAAACAGCCAGGATCGGCCGGTCACCGGTGATCAGAGGAAGCGGCGACGAGTTCTTGCGCGGAAACTGGAGAATAGCTCGGAACGTGCTCGTTTTCGCTTGGGAACAGAAAGAACGGTGGAGCAGCTCGGTGTGCTGGCCTTTGAGCCGAAATTTTTCACCGTGAGGTGGAAGTCCCGAGCGAGCTGGCGGCCTCTGCGAGCCGGCGTCGGTCGCCCGCGCTACATCGCCTGGTTTGAGTCAGTTTCACTCTGAGTCCAGTCACTGATCAGTGGGTCCCTCTCCCCTCTAATTCCTTTTCTGGTTTTTTTTCATTTTTGTTTTCACTGAAAAGATCTCAGCTACTCACAATTGAATGAGATACATAGCCACCAAATCATGGTTTGAATTTGATTTCGTCAATTTGAGATTAGTTTGGCTAAATTTGCTGCCCATTTGAATTTGAAATTCAAATTCAGTTTGAAATAATGCAAATTTAGCTCCCGACAAGATGAACTCCAATTAGGCTGAAAATTGGTGGACTAACTCATAAAAATATGCTGAGTTTGAATATGAAGTCAACTTTTGAATTCAAGTGATGAAAGTGGCTGCAATTTGAATTTGCATTCAAATTGGCCCCTTTTACAAATGTCTCCAAGTGCCTCAAAAAGTATTGGATTTGCATGAAATTTGGCCTGAGCCTTCCCAATACTATTTAAGGTCTAGGGGTGATCTCAAAATTTCATGTTTATGTGTAGGAATCCTACTTTTTGAAGTTAGGGCTTTACCCTCTAATCACCCTTTTGATGGTGTTTACTTGCTCTTCACAAGTGTTCATGAGATATCCACCACATGAGCTGTGGTGTTGTGAGGTGATGAACATTTTTTTTGCAAGTCACTTTCTTGGGCTTTTATATCCCTCCCCCCTTAAAAGAATCTCGTCCCGAGATTACAAAAGAAGAGACAGCGATGTAATAGGAACTCACCCGTGATGAGACGCCATAAACTCCGGGTAGTTTGTGCGAAGGAATTCCTCGCTCTCCCACGTCGCTTCTTCAGTTGTGGTTGCTCCACAGTATCTTGTAGAACCATAATGTTCGGATACGTGTGGTTCGAGCCTTCTCATCAATAATTGCCACCGGATATTCAGTATACGTCGAATCCAGTTGCAGCTCGCCTATGTCTTCGGTGGGAACAGCAGCCGTATATTTTAGACATTTTCGTAGTTGTGAAACATGGAAAACGTCATGAACACCAGAGAGAGATGCCGGTAGCTCCAGTCTATACGCCACTGGCCCACACTTCTCGGTGATAGCATAGGGTCCAATAAATATAGGGGCGAGCTTCCCCTTTACGCTAAATCGGTGCACGCCTTTCATCGGAGATACACGGAGGTACACGTGTTCCCCAACAACGAAGTGCAGCGGCCTACGCCTCTTATCAGTGTAGCTTTTCTGCCGGTATTGAGCGGCCTTCAAGTTGTCTTGAATCATCCGAACGCACTATTCGGCGTCGTTCTCCACATCAACCCCAAACGTGACCCTTTCACAGGACTCACACCAGTTCAATGGGGTGCGGCATTTGCGACCATAGAGAGCCTCATATGGTGCCATATTGATACTCACCTAATAACCGTTGTTGTATGAGAATTCCGCCAACGGTAGATGATCATCCCAGTTTCTACCGTGGTGGATGGCACACGCTCTCAACATGTCTTCTAGTACTTGGTTCACCCTCTCTGTTTGCCCATCTGTCTGAGGATGATAGGCTGAGCTTCTAATCAGCTTAGTACCCAATGCAGTGTCCAACTGCTCCCAGAAACGAGATACAAATAGTGCCCCTCCATCTGAGACAATGGTCTTGGGTACCCCATGTAAGAATAGAATCCTTGCAATGTACAACTCCGCATATTTGCTGGCATTGTATTGTGTATGCACGGGAGTGAAGTGAGCCGACTTGGTTAGTCGATCAACGATTACCCAAATGGAATTGTGCTTGTTGGAAGTCAGGGATAATCCCACAATAAAATCTATGCTCACATCTTCCCACTTCCATGCTGGAATTTTCAGGGGTTGTAACAGCCCTGATTTCCTCATGTGATCCGCTTTCACTCGTCTACACGTATCACACTCGGATACGTATTTAGCCACTTCCCGCTTCATCCGTGTCCACCAAAATCTTGTCTTCAAATCTTGGTACATTTTGTTGCTGCCTGGATGAATGGAGAATTTAGACAAGTGAGCTTCATCAAGGATCTTCTTCCTGAGCTCCATATCTCGGGGTACAACTATGCGGTCATTGAACCATAGCGTCCCCTCATCATCTTTCCGGAAACATTTGATTTCCCCATTGTCTATCTGTCTCCGGAGATGTGCCATGCCCTTGTCCCCTTTCTGAGCTGCAATTATCTCCTCCCTAATGGTAGAGATGAGGGCAAGGTTGTAGAGTGATCCATAAGGAATCAAGTATAAACTCGGCTCTTCCTCCTCCACCGGTGTAATGGTGAGGTTATGGACATGTGATTTCCGACTCAGCGCGTCAGCAACCACATTCGCCTTGCCGGTGTGGTAATGAATCTCAATCTCATAACCTTTGATTAGTTCTAACCGCCTCCTTTGCCTCATATTCAGCTCCTTCTGGATGAAGATATACTTCAAGCTCTTGTGGTCAGTGTAGAGATGCACCAAACTCCCCAGGAGATAGTGATTCCACATTTTCAGCGCCAAAACCACAGCAGAGAGCTGAAGCTCATGAGTCGGATAGTGCTGCTCATGGTTTCGAAGTTGGCTTGAGCCGTATGCGACCACACGTCCCTCTTGCATCAACACGCAGCCGAGCCCGATACCGGACACATCACAATACACGTCGAAGGGCTTGGTCGTATCCGGTTAAGCTAAGACCGGGGCTGTTGTGAGATGCTTCACCAATGCTTGGAACGCTCCTTCACACGCCGAGTTCCAAATATATTTCGTCCTGTTCTTTAATAGTTCAGTCATCGGCTTAGCAAACTTGGAGAAGCTTGGAATGAATCTCCGGTAATATCCCGCTAAATCGAGGAAGCTTTTGACTTCATGGACAGAAGTGGGAGCTTTCCATTTCAGCACTTGTTCAATTTTGCTTGGATCAACCGCAATTCCTTCCTCTGAGATGATATGTCCCAAAAATGGCACTTGGCTGATCCAAAATTCACATTTGCTGAACTTGGCATAGAGCTTATGGTCCCGCAATCGTTGAAGAACGATTCTCAAATGTTCGGCGTGTTCTACATCGGTATTGGAATAAACCAAGGTATCATCAATGAACACCACAACGAACTTGTCCAGCTCCGACATGAACACCGAGTTCATGAGGTACATGAAATGTGCCGGAGCGTTGGTGAGACCAAAAGACATGACAAGATATTCGTATAACCCATATCTCGTCGAGAATGCCGTCTTCGGGATATCCTCCGCCCGGATTTTTATTTGATGATACCCGGAGCGAAGATCCATCTTGGAGAACACACGTGCACCCACAAGCTGATCAAACAGGATCTCAATACGGGGCAGTGGGTATTTGTTCTTGATGGTGACGGCGTTGAGCGGCCGGTAATCCACACACAGCCTCAAGGTTTCATCCTTCTTCTTTACGAACAGCGCCGAGCATCCCCAAGGCGAGGAACTCGGTCTAATGAAACCTTTGTTCAAAAGATCATTGAGCTGTTGTTTCAATTCAGCCAGCTCGTTCGGCGCCATTTTGTATGGTCTCTGTAAGATAGGAGTAGTCCCGGGTGCAAGCTCAATCTTGAACTCCACATCCCGCTCAGGTGGCATGCCCGGAAGATCATCCGGAAACACGTCGGGGTATTCCCGGACTACAGGGATGTCCTCTAACTTGAGAGCTTAGGTATTATTAGTTGCTGAAACTTCCTGGACAGGATTGTCTAACACCATGGAATGTGGATGGTGGAATGGAGAATTCAAATGAACCGTCCGTGTCAGAGTGTCCAAGACAGCGCCGTGGTAGCGTAACCATGACATCCCTAAGATTGCATTACTCTTTTGTCCCGTAAGGATTATCAAGGTGGTGGAATATATCTTCCCACCTAAGCACAGAGGTGCTTTTGGAATCATCATATTTGCTGAAATCTTCCCTCCCGGTGAGCAGATCATATATGAGCAGTCGGTTGGGAAGACTTGCATTTGATGCTTAGCCACATAGGATGTAATTATGAAACTGTGGGTTGCACCAGAATCAAATAATATGACGATTGCTTGATCGTTGCGAGTGAACGTACCCGCCAGCACGTTTTCTCCCTCTGGGGCGTCCTCATTGTCGAGGTTGCGAACGCCCCCGGTTCGCTGACCAACCTTCTTGACCGGAGGTCGGCCTCGAGCACCACCCTGATACTGGGCTTGCCCGCTGCTCTGCTACCCCTAGGGACAGTCCTTCGAGAAGTGGCCCGCCTGGCCACACATAAAGCAAGTGTAGCGAGGCGGTCCCCCGCTGATCGGTGGACGGAAACCCGGGGCGCGTTGTGGCGGTGGAAACACCCGGGCTACCATCTTCTGCTGCTGTTGCGGTCGTGGTGGTGGTATCGGCGGTCGGAACGGGGGTGTCTGGAAAGAACGACCCCCGAACTGCTGAGATCGCGCCGGTGGATGCCACTGCTGACCGGGTGGTGTCCGATACACCATGCGGTATTTCTGAGGAGCTCCACCCCCACTGCTGGGTGGAGTGCTGCGCTTTCGCTGCTCAGCCGCCAATTCACGCTGAGCGTCTTCTTGCATGATCGCGGCGTTGACGAGATCGTTGAACGTGCCATGATTGCATTGGACGAGATGTGTCTTCATCTCGGGATTTAATCCCCGATAGAAGTGCTCTCGCTTCTTCTTCTCGGTGGAGACATAATCCGACGCATACTGCGCCAGATGGTTGAAGGCACGGGAGTAGTCGTGGGCACTCCTCCCGCCCTGCTTCAGCTCCAAGAACTCTTGGAACTTCCTCTTCATTATCCCGGGAGGTATATGGTAGGCGCGGAACGCCTCCCGGAATTCTTTCCACTCCACAGCGTGGCCAGCCGGCCGTGAGGCGACATAGTTCGCCCACCATGCACCAGCGGCACCGTGAAGCTGCTGCGCCGCAAAGAGGGTCTTTTGCCGCTCCGTGCATTGGAGCAGCCCAAATTTAGACTCGATCATCCGCAGCCAGTTGTCGGCCTCCAGGGGTTCTGCCGCTTCGGTGAACACCGGAGGGTGCGTACTCATGAAGTCCGAGTACGTCACAACGTGAGGCTCACGAGGCCCCCTCTCTTGACGCCCCCCCCCCCCCGCCTGGGACGTATTTTGCACGATCGTGCGGAGCAGATCGGTCTGCTCCTCATGATTACCCACCAGGGCATCGATCACATCCGCTAGTGTAAGCGGAGGCGGCAGTGGTGGTTGTTGCTGCGGGGTGCTGTCATAGGAAGGTGGCTGGGAGTCATCACCCCCCTTCTGGCTAGAGCCACCGACCCCATGCATGGCCTGAGTGCGAACCATCTGCAACCATACGACAATAAAAATCAGTCCCACAACAATACTTCATGCAGTCAATAAAATAGGCGTAAAACATAATGACAGAAAAACATGTGATACATCTCGTATATAGATAATGTAATAACTTTGCACAAGCTACACCATTACCAGACCAAATACAAACTAGTTAAATTCAAATTGACGGACTTCCTCTTGGGAAGTTCATCTCAACTAGGTTTGGTCACTACGAGACGTTAATATCGCTTTGTCATCACGTATACTACCCTTTTATCTTCAATATGACACAAACTTGGTCTCTAGCAAAAGAAACTTGAGTAGGAAATATACTCAAATCTTTCACTAGTTGAAGATAACCACTCATGAGTATGTTCTACCCCATTGGAAGTACTTAAACCCCCTATGCTGCAACAATTTCTCAAATAAGTTCATCTGTCATCCCTCTGCCAGAATGACCAGCCTCTACATATTCCAGATTTTGATCTGGTGCTGGGCATTTTCATGACTCAAGCTGAATACCAAAGTTAAAGTTAACTTCAGAATCTTTTCAACGAGTATTTATTTGCCCTCAGATCAGCTCTGGTTAAAAAGTTATGATAATTCAAATTCAACAGAATTTTTGGAAGAATTTCAACAGCATCTCCTTTGGAAGTTGCTATTTTCAACTCTAATTTCCACTGAATTCCGTGCTGCAATTGCAGAAACTTTGAATTACAAAGATGTAACATATCTCCTAACCTTTACAAAAAGGTGCATATGAAATTTTTTGATTTTTCTACTGAACGTTATGCTTGAAAAACAGAACAGTCCAGAGAGTGTTTTGAATCTGTCCTGGTTCTGGACAGTTTACAATCATCTGGAATTTCAGCCAGTTTAAGGTGTGATTCAGATCTGGAAGTCTAGAACAAAGTTGTAGATTACTTAAACACCTTTCCATAACTATATCTCACACCTCCATTGGCTAAATAATCTGTAAGTTATGCTCTGTCAAAGTTCAGCAAACTTGCTGCCCAAAACAGAGCACTCTGTTTTTCAATCCTTTTGAACTACACTGATCAACTATTGAATTTTTCTACCCAACCAGGGTCCTAAATGTTGAAACTTGGTGATTTTAGTTCCTTGTTAACATTATCTTTCATGCAAATTCCTATTATATGTCGGTACTACGTTCTTCACAAAAAGAAAATCCTAACCGGATTATACCGGCATATACGTCTCAATTGTGGCACTAAACGGTATCTCGCACACGTATAATACACGGGATACATACGTGGTTAGTACCTGCAGAAGAACATCCAATAATGATGCACTCAAAGGTTATTTTCATTTCAGGCAGGTCCATATTTGAAAGTAAATACAAACGCCCGTATCATTACCATACGGCCGTCCTTGAGTTAAGCCACGTCTCAAGGTACGTGATCGTGTTTTCACACCACACGACAGGGAACCCGAGTAGAGCGCGAACGGGTCGTCACGGTTGGGAATTTTATCAACCCAACAGATACCACCTACTGCCCTGCAGGGCACGCCGATGGCAAGCGCTGTGTATGTCCTCCTGGGCTATTTCTAGACGAACACACTATCGCGTTACTGACCACACGATGGGGTTTCCACTTACTTGCCTAATGCACGCTAGGGATCAGCGTTTCATATGAACTCAGGAACATGAAGAGTCCAAGAGTTTCATATTGACGCCTCACAACAAGCTGTGAAACCTATCCCTGAACCACGTTCCGCGTTAGGGGAGCTAACCGAAATTGAACCTGCACGTAGGTGCGTCGTTACATAATTAAAATTCAGAATCATAACACATATGTTAGTCTTGCCACTTTAAGTAACTATGCTAATATAGTCCTTACTGGGCAAACTAGTGAATCCTCACCGTAAACCTAAGTTTTCCCGTAATACAGTCCTTACTTAGTGTGCTATCCCCATGCGGCTCTGATACCAGCCTGTGGCGGACCGGAATCCGCTCATCTAGGATCTCAGAGGGTGGTGCCGCACGATGCGACACCTGACAACACACATCATAAAAACGATATTGTAATACATAGAAAACCAACTGAATATGTACAAACCAGTACAAGACTTCAGTTACAAACTAGTATTTGGATTACAAAAGCGGAAGCTATGTTTATACAACTCACGCCCATCTACCTAGCAAAAGTTGGTTACCCAGCCCTAGGGGCAACCCACACTAGCTGCACTCCTCATCTCAGTGCGGCGTGTACGGCTCCCACTCAGCCGTGGTCCCTGACGGAGGGTAGCCCTTGCCGGTGGACTCGTAACCCGAGTCCGTGGGGTAGTCATCACCTGAAAAACACTTATAGCAGCAACCGTGAGCACGATGGCTCAACAAGACTTAACCGACTCACCTAGGCATGAAACTCTACATACAGTTTACAACAAACATGGGATGGTAAATTTCAGCAAACGGACACACCTACAAGTTCATCCTCAGTTCATCTTTTAGCCACAAGTTGACAGTTCATGAATATGAAATTTAGTAAGCAATATTTGGTGGCACACATGTAGCAATACAATTATCCATATCAGCAGAATTGAATCATAACATTCCATAATTTATCTACGTCACGACGTAGTGAACAAGCGGTACTCATCACCGTGAGGGACGGTGAATCAACTCGATATACACCTGCAGGGATACCCGAAGAGCACGTCACGTACGCCCATACTCGGAGCTGCACACAGCACGCTCACTGATGTTGTACGGGACAACCTTTCACCCAACAGCCCAAACGTCGAACCGGTCGCACCAAAACGGACAGGAGGTTCCCTACACGGAGCATCTCTCTATGACCGTTAGCAGATTTCCACCTTGCTGCCCTCAACCTACACCTATAAATCGGTGTGCTATGCCTCGACGCCCGGAGGTTTAGGTTACATCAGTTTATCGGGGCCCATATATCCGATATGCCTTCGGTATGTTCAATACTTGTTCAGCAGGGCCACACACGGATCGGTCCTCAATCGGCACGGACAGGGCTGCGCCCACAAGACTTCCTCTTGCTGCGCCCTAGCCCCTGCCTAGTCTTATTTTCTTACTAAAGTGATCTCACATCACTCGAACCAAGCCCGTGTGTCCCAACCCCTATACTCGCGAGTAGATTCCAACTACTCGACTTGTACCGAAGTTCTATGAACATTAAGCATAGCCTGGCTACTCGAGGACTTAGATACTACCCTCACTCTTGTGGGAAAATTCTGGTTATGCACTTGGGTTTCATCCATCCTACACCTAATGCACATACATACCTCATACAAAGTATACATAAAGCAAAACTTTGTAAAATTTGGTTAATGCAAATCAGGGCTTGCCTTGTTGCTGCTGGTCATTGGTTAGGGCTTCGTCTGGAAGAAGAAAGTTGAGCACTTCCGGAGCTTCCTCGCCTTCAGCGACTACACGTAAGCAATATGCTGTATGTCAATTTACGTGCAATGTGTTAAATTGAATATGTAAAGACCATAACTCTAATTAACCCTCCCTTTTGGCTCTGAAATTTTTATGGTGGTTGGTAGGGTCCTAACCAGAGTCTTGACCAGGTTTCATTTGAAACAAAGTTCATTTGAGCTTTGTACGAATAAAAGCCTATTTGATCATTAGTAGAGCCTCTAAGGATTTCCAGGGATTTTCATGGATCAAATCATTACTTTCTGGAAACTAGAGTTTGAGATGGTTCTAATGGAATTGGTTTCATGTCATTTGAAGCATTTTATATGAAGTTATGCCTTACACAAGATTTGAGAAAATCTGAAAAATGTTTCTGTACATTTTTCTATTTTCTCAGGGCAGTTCATTTAATCACATCATTAGGTAGACTAAATGAACTTGGATGAATCTGAAATTTTTTATGTGACTCAAGGATTTTCAAATGAACCTCCCAGCCAAATTTCAGAATTTTTTCTAAAGTAATTCTCCAGATAAAATTCGCAACATTTTAAACTTTAGGGAATTAATTCTGTAAAACTAATAAGTTTCATGAGCTGAAATTTGTTTTGCTGGAAAGTACTAAAAATATGAATCCAACAAAATTTGGTTCTCTGAATTTTGGAGCTTCCTAGCAAAAGTTATAGCTAGTTGAAGTTTGAACCAAATTCTGAAATTCAAATAAAAGTTTAAACCGGCTGGTGGGGTCCCCGGGCTACGTGTCAGCACCACAGCTAAACCACACGGGGGTCCGCAGAGTCTCCCGCGTAGTCACACGAAATCCCGGCGCCACAATAGATCCAGCGCTGTTTAAACAGAGTCCGACACGTGAGGCCCGCGGAGCTTCGTCTACCTCACGCTCCCGCGGTTTACCGTCGCCACCTTCGCCTGAGAGCTCGCCGCCAGGCGTTCTGCTGCCCGACCTTCGATGAAACTCGCCGCCTTTGCACATTTCTGCCTGAGGAACACGTTGGTGCACTCAACGGAGCTCGGTGATGGCCGGAACAGTGCTCGCGACGGTGACAGCGGCCGGAAGCTCATCGGCAACGTCGAACTCGGTGTTCTCTACACCTTTTTCGACGCGGTTTGCTCGGAGAGCTCCACTGAAACTTGCTGATCACGGATATGAGCATTCATCCTTGTGAAAACAGCCGCAACTAAGACCTCACCGGCGAGGTGCCTTGTTTTCAGCAGTCGGGCCGAAATTCTGGCAGAACTAGGGTCCTAGTGCATGGAACTGGTTGCTACTTGGTCGAGGAGGTGCGCTAGGGGTTCTAGAGCGTGTGTGAGCTGTAGCTTAACCAGCGGTTGCCTCTGTGCAATGAATTTTGCCATCGAACGGACTCTAACCCTAACATGCTCCGAGGAAGAAAACTAGAAATTCTTGCTCTACACCGCATGAAATGGAGCACGGTTTCCTCCTACAGCTTCAGCACAAGTAAGTGCACCTTTTCTTCTCTTTTGACGGTGCGTGAAACAGCCGGGATCGGCCGGTCACCGGTGATCAGAGGAAGCGGCGACGAGTTCTTGCGCGGAAACTGGAGAACAGCTCGGAACGTGCTCGTTTTCGCTCGGGAACAGAAAGAAGGGTGGAGCAGCTCGGTGTGCTGGCCTTTGAGCCGAAATTTTTCACCGTGAGGTGGAAGTCCCGAGCGAGCTGGCGGCCTCTGCGAGCCAGCGTCGGTCGCCCGCGCTACGTCGCCTGGTTTGAGTCGGTTTCACTCTGAGTCCAGTCACTGATCAGTGGGTCCCTCTCCCCTCTAATTCCTTTTCTGTTTTTTTTCATTTTTGTTTTCACTAAAAAGATCTCAGCTACTCACAATTGAATGAGAGACTTAGCCACCAAGTCATGGTTTGAATTTGATTTCCTCAATTTTAGATTAGTTTGGCTAAATTTGCTACCCATTTGAAATTCAAATTTAGTTTGAAATAATGCAAATTTAGCTCCCGACAAGATGAACTCCAATGAGGCTGAAAATTTGTGGACTAACTCAGAAACATGTGCTGAGTTTGAATATGAAATCAACTTTTGAATTCAAGTGATGAAAGTGGCTGCAATTTGATTTTTCATTCGAATTGGCCCCTTTTACAAATGTCTCCAAAAGTGCCTCAAAAAGTATTGGATTTGCATGAAATCTGGCCTGAGCCTTCCCAAGACTATTTAAGATCTAGGGGTGAGCTCAACCTTTCATTTTTATGTGTAGGAATCCTACTTTTTGAAGTTAGAGCTTTCCCCTCTAATCACCCTTTTGATGGTGTTTACATGCTCTTTACAAGTGTTCATGAGATATCCACCACATGAGCAGTGGTGTTGTGAGGTGATGAACATTTTTTTTCAAGTCACTTTCTTGGGCTTTTACATGACCAACGCTCCTGCGTACTTCATGAACCTAATGAATCGAGTGTTCATGCAAGATCTGGACAAGTTTGTCGTTGTCTTCATCGACGACATTCTTGTATACTCGCGGTGCGAAGTGGAGCACGCACAACACTTGCGTATTGTCCTGAACCGACTTAGAAATCATCAACCTTACACCAAGTTCAGCAAATGTGAGTTTTGGTTGCAAAGAGTCAACTTCGTGGGGCATGTTCTAACCGCAGAGGGTGTTGCAGTGGATCCGGAGAAGGTCAAAGCCGTAGCATCTTGGAAGCAACCAACACCGGTCTTTGAGATTCGTGATTTTCTAGGTTTGGCTGGCTAGTACCGGCGGTTTATTGAGGGATTCTCTAAACTAGCCCAACCAATGACAGAGTTGCTAAAGAAAGATAGGAAGTTTGTCTGGTCAGAAGCATGTGAACGAAGTTTTTGTGAGTTGAAGAATAGACTAACCACCGCATCGGTGTTAGTTCTACCAAATATTCATAAGAACATCGTTATTTACTGTGATGCTTCGAGATGGAGTTTGGGTTGTGTGCTCATACAGGAAGGGCGAGTGGTAGCCTATGCTCTCGCCAGCTGAGGCCACACGAGCAAAACTACCTGACTCATGACTTAGAGTTGGCTGCGGTGGTGCATGCGCTGAAGATTTGGACGCACTACCTGATCTGGAACAAGTGTGAGATTTACAGACGACAAGAGTCTCAAGTATATCTTAAGCCAACCTGACGTCAATATAAGGCAACGGAGGTGGTTAGAACTTATCAAGGATTACGACATGGAAATCCACTATCACCCGGGTAAAGCAAATGTGGTAGCGGATGTTCTCAGCAGGAAAGGTTACTGTCATCACCTGGTAACTCAAGCACACGATTGTGCGATGAGATGATGAGGTTGAACCTAAGTGTTGTACCTCGCTCTTGCAACTACAATATTAGTGTTCAACCCGTCCTAGATGAACATATTAGCAAGGCTCAACAGGAAGATAAAAGTTGACGGAGATCAAGACAATAACCAGTGAAAACAAAGCCCTGGATTTTACGGTAGATATAGATGGAATCTTGTGGTTCAAGAAACGATTGTGTGTGCCTGCACAAGGAAACTACAAAAGAACCATCTTAGACGAATCCCATAACTCTGCATATTCTATCCTCCCCGGAGCCACTAAAATGTATGTCAATCTTAAGAAGAAGTATTGGTTGGATTGGCATGAAAGATGACATAGCCAAATTCGTTGCCTGCTATGATGTGTGTGGGAGGATCAAAGCTGAGCACCAGAAGTCGAGTGGCCTACTTCAGCCGTTACCAGCCCCCATTTGGGAATGGGATGAAGTGGGGATGGACTTCATCACGGGCTTACCAAGAACCAAGAATGGTAACGACTCCGTATGGGTAGTGGTCGACCGCCTCACGAAGGTCGCACACTTCATTCCTGTGCGCACAACCTACGGTGGAGGCAAGTTGGCTAAGTTGTTGATAGACCGCATTGTGAAGCTACATGGTGTACCCTCGAGTATAGTCTCATACCGAGGTACTCAGTTTATGTCAAGGTTTTGGAAGAGTCTTCAAAAGGCACTTGTCACCAATTTGGACTTTAGTTCAGCATATCACCCTCAAACAGATGGTCAAACAGAACGAATCATCCAAATACTAGAGGACAGGTTGAGGGCCGGTGTTCTCGCCTATGGCAAGGATTAGGAAGACAGTTTACCATATGTTGAGGTTTCATATAACAACAGTTATCAGACCAATATCAAGATGTCACCATATGAATCCCACTATGGAAGGAAGTGTCGAACCCCGCTCATGTGGTCAGAGGTTGGGGACCGTATTGTGGAGCAAAGGGACTTCGTCATGGCAGCAGAGGATAAGGTAGCAGAGATTCGAGCAAATCTCAAGGCCGCTGAATCATGTCAGAAAAGCTACGCGAACAAGAGGAGGTGTGAACTCAGGTTCCATGTTGGGGATCATGTGCACCTTAAAGTATCTCCGATCCATGGCACGCGCAGATTTTGAGTGCGTGAAAAGTTGGCGCCACAATACATCGGTCCTTTTCCAATGCCAAAAAGGATAGGAACAGTGGCATACGAGATCTAGCTACCCGAAGAGATGTCAAATATGCATAACGTCTTTCACGTGTTACAACAGAGAAAATGCTTACGAGTTCCTTAAGAATGAGTGATATTGGGTACCCTAGACATATAGGATGATCTACGCTACCAGGAAGTGCCAGTGAAGATCCTAGACACCAATACCCGAAGAACACGGACAAACACCATCACACTTTGTCGGGTCCAGTGGAGTAGACACTGGGAGGCCGAAGCTACTTGGGAGAGAGGAGATGTGTTGCGGGCGGAGTTCCCCCAACCGAATCTCGAGGACGAGATTAATCCTAAGTGGGGTATGTTTGTAACATCCCATTTATTCTTACGAGTTAACAAAGCTTTATATCAATAGTCCAAGCATGTGTATGTAAATTTATATTCATACGCGCACAGGCTTAAGAAAAACCAAGAGCTGGAAACAAGAAAGAGAAAAAAAATGAGAACAACCAAATAAATCTTAATACATCGGTAAATATAATGCCCCATCTTCCTTTCTGTCCCTTGGCACCGTTGCACACGCTGTCCTACTGTCGACCTATTTTCTCATTCATACACTACCACACCTGCCTGTGCCATCTCCTTAGCTTCAAGATGGGCTGCATGATGCACATCTCTGGGGCCCTCCTCACTGTTTATGCGTTAATGATGCTCAGTGCCATTAATACCCACTTCCCGAGCCGTCGCCTCACCTCTGTGCCTCGCTGAGCCGCTGTCCATGGAGTCCAATCAACTGAGCCATACCATGTAATGGGACTCCTCAAGCGGGGTTCCCAGAGCACAGTGACGAGCAGACAACCACTGCTCGAGCCGTCGCCTCACCTTGGTGCCTCGCTGAGTCGCTGTCCATGGAGTCCAATCGACTGAGCCACACCATGTGTTGTAACTCCTCAAGCAATGTTTCCAGAGCACAGTGGTGAGTAGACATCCACTTCCTGAGCTGTCGCCTCACCTCTGTGCCTCACTGAGCCGCTGTCCATGACGTCCAATCGACTGAGCCACCCCATGTGTTGGAACTCCTCAAGCAGCTTGCTCAGAGCAGATGCTCACTGCCTGAGCCGTCACCTCACCCCTGTGCTTGCTCAACCACTGCCCTATAGTCCCATCGACTGAGCCACACCAGGTGCTAGGATTCCTCTAGTAGCTTGCTCAAAGTACAATGGCGAGTAGAGTTCTGCCGCATCACCATTATCATCATCTGCAATGAAGGAAGTGCACTATCAGGTCGTGCATTCAAGGTTTGCGCCTTCCCCAGAATCATGGCGCACGGCGCACTACACTGTCCTTCGCCAGTTCGCCATTACGGTGACAAGACAGGGCGGCGAGACGTGTCAGTGGCATAGTGCCGCCCAACGGCATAGTGCTGCCCTGCAGAGGGAGAATACACGGCGACAAGACGGCGTCTCATCATCACCTGCAGCGTGGTCAAGGTGCTCAGCGTTCCAAGCGGCACCTTAACTCCCCCGCTAACCACTCCACCGAGGGATGTAAAAACCCTAGATCATGTATAGGGTTCAGGTAGCTTCAGGGCCACCTGTCGGGCCCCGGGCCCTATTGTAAACACCCCTGCCTTGTACTATAAAAGGATCGGGTGTCCACCCGACAAAGGGGTTCGCAACCATCCGCAACCCTGCTAACTCACACGTGCAAGCAATAAAACAACCACCACCATGGACTTAGGGCATTACGCTCCGGCAGCCCGAACCACATAAATCTCGGTAATCACTCGCTCACCCGAGTTGGATTGCCCTAGAGGTGTCAAGCCCCTCCAATCAAAGAACCTCCGCGGGCTGCTCCAGTAGCATATCGGGGGAAGTGTTGTAGCTACACTTTGACATTTGGTGTGCCAGGAAGGGGGGCTTTCACGCTCTCTAGGCGACCATGGTGAACATCACCTCTCTCGGCGATACATCTTGCCCTACTCATCATCGTATCCACGCCGGAGACAACGAGGCCACCTCCAGCTCCAGAGCGTGTGGGCCTGGCCGAGCCGGTGTCCAGACTGTCGGCATTCCTACGGCCCCCACAGTGCCCAGGTCTGGCCGGGCCGGTGACCGGACGGTCGACGTGCCTTCAATTCCCTCGGCGCTAGCAGACGCTACCTCACGGCGGCCCTCTACCCCGACGGTGGTGACAGTGCCACCACGTCCAAGCTCAGAGGTCGTGCTAGCAACAACATGCGCACTTCTCCACAACCCTCTGGGCGAGGGTGCCACCCCCAAGGTGGCAGAGCAATGGCAACACGACGTCGATCACCTTGTTGCCGCTGCCATGAACACGCTCGCCTGCGGAAGGCAGCGAGTCGAGCCCTCGCAGGCCCAGTCGCATAGAGCGACAATGCCATGCGGGACGGTTGCCACGCGCGCAGCGGCCACGGCCGACCTCAGGGTCAAGCTCAACTGTCGCCACACAAGAGAATATGGGCGCGTCACCATCGAGCGGCGTCGTGAGAGGCGCCGCAACCACGAAGGAGGGTACGGCTCCCCGAGCGCCGTACCAGCGGGACGCTCCCCGTAGACCCCTGCCTCTCCAGGAACAGTCGGGGGCTGCATGGCGCTAGCCCCGCACCTTAGCATGGTGGTCTAGCCGCCCAAGTTCCAGACCCACTTGCTGGAGAAGTACGACGGGATAGTCAACCCCGCCGAGTTCCTGCAGATCTACTCCACCTCAATACTTGCTACAGGAGGGGATGAGGCCGTCATGGACAACTACTTCCCCGTGGCCCTGACCGACACTGCCCGGTCATGGCTCATGAACCTTCTCCCGGGCTCCATATCATCCTGGGAAGAGTTGTGCTTGAGATTCACAAGCAACTTCGGGAGTTCCTAAGCGCGCCCCGGCACCGAGCTCGACCTCCACGCCGTGCATCAGCGCAATGGGGAGTCGCTGCGATCCTTCATCCAACGATTCTCCCAGGTCAAGAACACCATCCCCCGCATCTTCAACGCCTCCGTCATCGTTGCCTTTCGGCAGGACGTCCACGACAAGAAGATGCTCGATAAGTTAGCCATGCATGACGTGCAAGACATCTCCGAGCTCTTCAGCCTGGCCGACAAGTGTGCCAGGGCGGCGGAAGGCTGAGACTGGCACTCACGACCATCCTGCATGGCGGGGAGTGTCGGAGAAGCTACTGCTCCGCGCAGCGGTAAGAAGAAGAAGACTGAAGGCAAGGACAAGCCTCTGGCCGGGGCACCCACCGTTGCCCTTGCAGCGGCCGGTGGGAGCCAAGCCCCGCGCACTGACAAGCACCCACGACCGTCGTCTGCTAGCGATGACGGTCAGTGGTGCCCATTGCACAACTCCAACCGCCATGGTGCCAGCGACTGCCGTGAGATCAAGAAGCTTGTGGAGCACTTCCGTGAGCTGCAACAATAGCAGCAGCGCAAAGACTGCGTACCCTCCCGCCAGCGGGAGGGCAAATAAAAGGCCAAGCCTGAGGCCAGTGCTGTGCAACAAATGGAGTATCAAGACGCCGAGCGGGCATTGAAAGTCGTCTACGGCCACTACGACTCTGATTCCAGCGCTAACAACGAGCGACACAAGGTGCTCCATGTCTAGCCAGACGTCCCTCCGTCATGCAACAAGGGAAACACCCTCTTACACTGGTGTAGGGGGTTGAGGCCGCACTCCCCTCGGAAACCACCATGGGCTCATCCCGTGTCCGAGCATACGAAAAATCCACGCGGGACCAGCTCTGGCATGAAGATATCGACCTTGTCGATAAGAAAACGTGGCTAACATCTGCTCGAAACGTGCGGTACCGCCAAGCGCTCCGGCTCTATCGGCAGCAGTTTGTGCGGAGTACACAGCTCGAGGTGTGCGACCTGGTGTTTCGATGAATACTTTCTCGAGAAGGGGTGAACAAACTCTCCCCCAACTGGGAGGGTCCCTTTCGAGTGACACAAGTATGCCAACCAGGGTGCGTCCGCCTAGCCACGGAGGATGGGGTACCTCTACCCAATCCATGGAACATAGAAGACCTCCGTAAGTTCTATCCTCAGCGCAGCGGTAGGGTTCTTTTTTCTCTGTAAGGGTGTCATAGTGTCTAGGGACAGCGCTTAGAACAGCTAAACTCTGTAGGAGTCCAGCTACTCTTGCCATCCGGAGCGGGTCGCTGCCTTCTTGTACGACATGTTTCCTCCTATGAAGGAAGCCTGAAATGAGAAAAAATTGTCTTACCCTGCGTACTCTCTCTTTACAGTTTGTGCTCACTCATGCATATCAACTGTAAATGGCATGTCCGGAGCCTATCTTACATACTTGTCCTAGGTCCCGTGGTACTGGAAGGTCTCCTCGCTGAAAGGTTAATGCCCTTTCGTACCCTAAGCCTGCCGCACTGCCTTCCCTGCGCTACAACCGAGTACTTGGGGGCCAGAAGGTACATGTCTATGGACAAAAAAGTAACCGGACCCTGGACATTGCCCCCTTTCTTTTTTGTGCTTTCTTTCCATACTGCTCCAACCGTGTGGCTAGTCTCTTTTTCCTGTACCCATCCATAGTAGGAGTTGTGCTATCCTTCTGCAGGCGGGTCTGCTTGAGGTACCTTTGGTGGACCTGGGATCCTTTGGTTATCTCATTGCCTGGGGGCCCTATGGTGCCGAATGGTCCCTCTCCTGAAGGGCTTACGCCAGCGCGAGGTCCAGGGTGTGTAGCCTGCTAAGCATGGTTCCGTACTCTAAGCGTGCACACTTTGCCTCTCTAGCGCTACGGCTCGGTACCGGAGAGTCGGGCGGCTCATACCCCTAGCCAAGGCCTTAACCATAGCCCGGATGACCCACATCAAATTACCCAAGCCCTGTAGCTCAGCTGAGGACCGTAAGCCGCAGCAAAACTAACAACAATAAAGAGTGGCCAGAGAGCATGACTACTCCATTCCTCTGCCATGCTTGCAGGTCCAAATAGGTCCTTGGCGTCCCGGCCCTCCCAGGAGGTCCGATGCCGACGTCCTTCCTAAGACAGTCTACTTGGTAGGCGCGTCCCAACTTAAGGGCCACACCTACCAGGGGCCATCACGGCCAACCGCGCGGGCAGGACGTCGGACCGCTGCAGCAGCAAGCAGAGGACTCGGAGCTCCGGCTACGACAATCCGAAGACACTGGCCGAGGTCCCCTTGGGTCTTTGCGCTACTAACTCGGGAGGGCATGATAGCTACACTACTTGAGCACTTTGGGTCCTTACGCTGCTAAGGACCCGGAGGAACAAGCTCGAGACATCGGCAAAGTGCTATCCACCTCGGCTAAATCATTCCAGACATTTGCGCTGCCAAGGGTCTAAAGTCTACACCAACAATTCAAGACACACAATACTTGAAACAAAAAGTCTTTATTCAAGGTGGAACTACGGCATACAAGAGGAGGACACAAGGTGAGCAGGAGACCTAGAAGCTACCCGCGCTGGAAGCTAGCAGCTACAAGTCGGATGACCTCCTCCACTAGACTTGGCCACCCCCCGACAGTTTTGCACTATAGCCCTGCGCCACAGGTTCCAAGGAGATGCTGGGGTCGCAACTCCGAAGACAAGAGAGCACATACTCTTCCACCTGGTGGGCCAAAGTGTAACATCTTTTTTTACATATTAGCAAACCTAGCTTTATAAAATAATCACCAAATACACACAGGCATGCACACATATGCGCATATATATACATATACACACGAAAAATCAGGAGGTGGAAACAAAAAGAATATATATAATAATATAACCTGAACTCATGTCCCTCTTTTGGGCCACCCTTTTTTTCCTTTCAGCAGACCAGTCCACCTTACGTTGAGCCTGCCCAACGCCCCCTCCTTCTCCTTTCTTTTTATTGCACAACCCAAAAACTTATTTAAGTGCTCCTCTCCTTCTTTTGACCAGAACAGCAACATCACACGATTTCTTTCCTTAACCATAGCAGCAGCATTTCACGCAAGCATACCAGACACTACAACCAAGCTCCCCTTCCCTCCTTCCTTTCTCCTTCCTCCTTCTCCTAGAAGACTCCCGAACAGCAGTACAGCGCATTCACCCTCACCTACCTGCTTCACTTGCGTCACGATGGTGAGGAACTGCTGCCTCGGCAGCCGTGCAGCCATCCGTCCTTGAGAGCAGCGAGTCGTCGCATCACGGAGCCGCGGTTGGACGGCTTGACGCATCGTGCAGGTGCTGGCCGACGACCGGTGGAGCTCGGCGTGCTCGCCACAGAAGTTCGGCGAGTTTACTCCGTTCGTGCACGAAGCTAGCCGCCTAACTTGGCCCTCCGCCTATAAATGCGACACCGCGGGCTGCGCCTCACGCCAGCCACGCCGAGCGCCGTGCAGTTGAGCTTCTCCCTCCCACTCTGTTGCTAGCATCGAGCTTTCCCTACCATGGCCGCCTTCCATCCGAATCCACCCCATTTCTCATAGGCAATGCCCAAATTGATACCTCGCCCGAGCGAGCCAGGACACCAGCGTGTGGTTTCCTCCCTCCCAGGCTGCCCTCTCCTCTGTCTCCATGCCCAGTTCGAGCTGCCAGAAGCCATTTATGGTGGCTGGAGAGAGACGGACAGAGGAAGAAGAAGCACCTCTGTTTTCCTCGATGGGCCAGTGAGAAAGGGAGCTGAAACTTAAACTCGGTCCCCACCTGCCAGTGTTTCCACTTACGCTAGGCCAGGAGCTGCTGATTATTAGCCGTAGGCCCAGCCGAAGGCCTGATCCTCACCCAGCCACTTACCTCTCGCCAAAACAAAAGCAACTAAAGGCTATTAGCCCCATTAAACAAAACTGTGGGCTCATAGTCCACAACAACCAGGTCAGCCTATAGGCTATGAGGCTCTGAACCAGCCCCATGTGCCAAATCCTTTAATTAAAAATTTAATTTTCGTAACTAACCCAGCCATCCCCTTATAAAATAAATATCTCACTCACGGAACCTCTGTTTAACTCGATTTTTCTTCTAAAATTCATATAAAATCGTAATATATTTACTATAATTAAATTTATATGATATGTTGATGTATGCATGTGTTTGCTTGTGTGTGCGATGCTGTCGGAGCGAACCCCATGTCGGAAGAGAACCCGGAGGAACCAAAAGACAAGTTTCATCGGCCCCTTTTTGATTATATTACTCCTATGTGAGGTTCATCCATTATGCCTAGTAGATTAGCTTTTTACATTGTTGAGCATGAGTTATTCGAGTGATAGAGTATAGATATACTATTTTTTCTTTTTCGTCATATTGATATGATGAGATTATGTATCATGATGTTGTCTTATTTATGTTGCATGGTTGGGAAGAGCATGAATTGAGACCGGGGCAGAAGGGTTAGTGTTGGTGTAAGCGCTATCCTGGTGGTAGACTTACGGCGAGTACTATCAGATGATAGGCTCGTGGTTGGAGTATGGAGGTTGCCGTGGTGAGCCTTAAGGATCGAGTTGTTTTGACATCTACTAACTTCTTTCAGTACGACCACATGACCCTGTATAGGCGGGGCTTAGCCTAACCCCGGTGGCTAGCACGACAATCGTCCACAGTGGAGAGAGATATGTATTTATGAGTGAAAAGTGAGATGATATTGAGATAAGTCATGAAACTGAGTTGGGGATGACTGGTCTAGGTGATTTTTTGATTGGGTGACGGTTATGACGGACTGTTTTTGATGGTCCCTATGTGTGGGTACAACGTACAACCTCAGCAGAGTGTAGAATCCGTTCGGACGGCCATATCCTCGACATAGGGCAGGTTATGGTGTGGTCCTAACAATTAGGAAGCCACCTGTTGCGAGAATGAGATGAGGGATGTCTCTGGATGGGTTATTTGGCTGCATTAGTTGTATTAGGTTGCATCGCTCTTTATGTTGAGCATTGCATCTATAACACCTTAAATTTTACTACCATGCATTTTATACATTTTTTATGTAAAGAAGCATTTAGAAAGAAGTAGAAATGGAGAAAGAACTATAGAAATGGAGAAAGGAACATAGAAATGAAGAGAAATGGGATAAAACCCTAGCCGTATCTTGATAAATCTTCTAGAAGAATTTTAGAGATAAAGTTTCTAAAAGAATTTTAGAGATAAATCTTCTAGAAGAATCTTGGGGATAAATCTTCTAGAAGAATCTTGGAGATAAAGCTTTTAGAAGAATCTTTGAGATAAAGCTTCTAGAATAATCTTGGAGATAAACCTTAGAGATAAAGCTTCTAGAAGAATATTGGAGATAAACCTTAGAGATAAAGCTTCTAGATGAACTTTAGAGATAAAGCTTCTAGATAAGATTAAAAATAGAGCTTATAAATAAAGTTTTGGAGATAAAACACCCTACTGGCCGCACCTCTTAGGGATAGAGTCCTTCTCCTCCCTCAAACTGAGTAGGAGATTGCATCTCTTGGAGATAGAGTCTCTCTCCTCCAAACTAAGTAGGAGATCCCCCCCCTTATAAATACAACCTTCCCTGGCCGCCAACCCTGCCAAAACAAGCCTGTTGCCCCCTGCTGCCAAGCCCTGGTCGCCACCCCTTTGCTGCTGCCTTGGCCGTGGTCGAAACTCTGCCCCGCCTCACCGTCGACGGTGAAGAAGACCCCTCCTGCCAAGCCCCGGCCGCAGCCCTATTCTTCTCCAAAGAAAAACCCCAGCTGCTGCCATTGCAAGGGAAGAAATCCAGATGCAAGGGGAGAGGAGGAAGAAGAGAGGTAGGTCCCTGTCACCCCTCTTACCACGTCGCTGCTATTGCTACGCACCCGTTTTTCTCCACCCCATACGAACAGAAGTTTCTACGTGTGGACAGACCATGTTTTGGTCAATTTTTAAAACTGCAATTGATCTACATCTTGTGTCAAGATCATCACCACGTCCACACTTGATCCCAGCAACCTTGATCACCATAAAACCCCATGAAATCCTACTAAAACATGCACCATAAAACCTCATGAAATTCTTCTAGTCACCGACTGGTGACGAAATCAGGAACTTGTGGGTAAAGTGGTGCCACCTCTACAGAGTGTAAAACTATCATGATAGCCGTGCTTCCGGTCACAAGCACCTGGCCGACTTCCATGATTAGAGGCAAAACTTGGGTATGGTTATGGTATGGTCATTGGGATTGGTTTTGGGACTGTTTTGGGTCATGACAATGATTTTTGTTTCAGTTATATGAATATGAGATGGTTATGAATATTTTATGAATATGAGATGAACTTGAGAAAGATAAATGGCTGGTTGAGACATGATAGATGGTGAATTATGATGAAGGAATGTTGATGATTAATTTGGTTATGATGGGATTGAACTCACCTAGAGATAGTTGTTGTTTTTACCATGTTTGTGAAATAAAATTTGCTTGCTGCAATGAGGCTTTTTGTTGCCTACTTTGTTGTAAGCTACATGTCATACTTTTTTCGCACTTGCTGAGTACGACATGTACTCACCCTTGCATTCCCACATATATATATCATCTACAGGAGAAGAGTACTTCGAGAAACATGGGGAGTACTAGGCGTGCGCACTACCGTCAACATGCATGTGGAGTTGAAGTTGGAGCCTGCTGTCTTAGTCATTTTCCGCTGTCGTTTAGAGTCTTCCATTGCAATAATAAGTTAGATATTCATGAGTGAGACAATGAGTCAATGTTATAAAGTACTTAAACATTATTTGTACGTGGTTATATTCTGAATTCAGTTTGTGGAATACATATGTATGTGTGATGAACATCCTGGGCATACATATGCATTCACTTGATTCATTTTTTGGAACCGGGGTCACAAATTGGTACCAAAGCCACGTTGACCGTAGGACGCAAGCCCGGATAGAATGAACACTCCAAAACACATAGGAACATCCCTCTAAACTGCTATTTTCGAAAATTGCTTGGTGCTGCACTTTAATTGTTAATTCAGCCACCGCAAAGTGCTATTTTCAGCCTCTCTTTTTCTCTTCTTTGGACAACCACACCTTCTGTTTTCTTGCTTCATAGCTTCTGAAGTTTTGGAGTTATTTTCTTCTTCTCTAAAGTTTCTCATGTCTTATTTATAGATGCCAGTGATTAGGAGCACAACACGCATAAGGACTCGTCCACCACCACGTGGGAGTGCACTTAACCCCATTGAGGTGTCTGATGGACCATATTGGGAGGAGGTGAAGATGGAATCTCATGATGAAGATGAAGTCAATAGCTCTATGCATGAGGAAGAGGATCCGGAAGAGGTGGAACCAATCAAAGATGACATGGAACATGATCCACAAGAACGACATTGGTACGCACCTCAGAATGACTTTCACGTGAGCTTACACCTCGTGGAGTCTCATGAAGCTATGTCGGGAGGAGATGAATCTGAGGAGGAGCCACCCCTTGCTGAGGCCAATAATGAAGGTGATGAACGGTCCAACCGTTCAGTTGAAGAATTCCGGTCCAACGGAATGGAAGGAGGACACATATCCAAGGAGCTCAAAGAATTTCTGGATTGCTGCAGTTTATACCCGGAATATTTTCTCAAGAAAGTCCCTTGTCTCGGACATGAAGAGTAGAAGGCTGAAGTAACCATCCTATCTAACGGTAGGGTTGTCACTCGACACTTCGCACCCACATGGAGAGCTACAAAGGGCAGAAGCTATTGATGATGCCAATGGGATGCACTCATCGGACTGTGCTACGCCTTCCGTGAGCAGCTTGAGAACACTATTGTAACACCCCAAAACTTGTTAAGAGGGAAATTTAAAAATTTTTGGACGTATTGCATGTGGTGCAAAAATTCAAATTGGAATTCAAATTAAACTCAAAACAGAAATGAAAAAGAAAAAGAAAAAAAAACAAACCTCCCCGGCCAGTGGGCCGAAACCCACCAGCCGGCCCACCCAACCCCCGCGCCAGCCTGCAGCCGCGCGCCCGCGCTCCCTCTCGCAGACAGGTGGGACCCACCTGTCATCCCTAACCCCCGATCGTTCGAAACCCGGACTGTTTTCCCCGCGCGCGAGCGATCCTAACCGACCGGATTTCCGCCGAATTCTGGTTCCGGAGGACTCCAACTCGATCTAAACCACCCCGTCGCCCTCCCTCGTCTATAAAAACCCCGGCATTGTCCCGTTTTTCCCCACGATCCGCCGATTTTTCTCTCCGGTGAGAACCGAGCCCCTCCGGCGAATTCTGGCCGATCTATGCTCGGAAATTCCGATCTAACTCGCTGGTCTTGATCCACCGCCTCCGGGGAACCTTGCAGGTGCAGAAAACTCGGTGACTTGCGGTTCAAACACAGCGCTGACGAGCCTCGCCGTGAATTCACCTCGGACCTCGTCGCCGACCGCCTTCCAGGACATCCGAGCTCAAGAAAACCCCCGAGGTGAGATCTCCGACCTCCCCTCTACCGATCTATGCCATAAAATCACAGTTCTAGGAAGAATTTACGAAGATCCGAAACTCTCCGGCGAGATCGCCGCCTCCCGCCGCCGTGCGCCGCCGGGCAGCGCCGCCCGCGCTCGATCAGAGCGACGTGGCCGCTTGTGCGCCGTTTATTTTAAATCGCACGGTAGAGTTTAAATCCCCGCGTACCGGTTCGACGTTATAATCTCAGCCGTCTGTTTTAAATCAGACGGTCCACGTCAGCCCCGCGTTATAAAGACTGGAATTCTTACGGGCTACTCCCTGGGGTTCTCGGGAAATAATAGCTAGCCCCGGAAACTTCTGATCTAGCCCCTGGAACTTCAGAAAATCATGTAAATTCATTTAAAAATCAGTTTTAGCCCCTGGACTTAATAAAAATTAGGAAAACCCCTCTGTTATGTGTAGCTAGACCCCTGAAAATCCTTAAAATAATATTATAGACCCTGTAGTGGGGTGAGTTTACCTTTTTAACCTTATTTGATATTAGATTTAGGAAATTGAATATGTGGTTATTATTTAAAATTTAAAAGGTGGGACAAACATATTGTCAAATTCAAATTAAAAACTTTCCCAGTACTTAGAAAACCTTGGAGTGAGATAAAAATAGATTTTTGGCTGAAATGAATCAGTTTAACTTATTATTCACATTTATTAGTTATAGGGACACATTTTTAAGTAGAGAATAATTCTGAAAATTAGAAAAATAAATGTAAAATAGTTTACATCAGAGGAAAAGATAAAAAATATATTATTAACTATTTTGGATCAGAACCTATTCTGTTTAGATGATGTGTCTTACTATTTTTATAATAAAGTACACATTTAGGCATAGGAAGTAAATTTGAAAATATAGCAAGCTAGGTATAAATAATTAGAAAATGATAAATGAAGATTCCAAAATCCAAAGAATTCAGTTTAGGGTTGGTAGAAGTTCTGAAGACACATATGGAGTAGGAAAATACCTTTCATGCATACTTGGTAGCTAAAAGGTGTAGTAATTGAATATAAGGAATTTATTTAAATTGGAAACTCATATCTATAGTATGCAAGTATAAATGTGAATACAAAAGTAGGAATCATATACACATGATTAAAAGTGCATGTAAGCCAAAGGTCAACACACATAGAGTAAACACAACACATAGAAGTTGTGAATGGCTTTTATACATGTGAATGTGTGGTTTGTATGAAGTGGAAGTGTGAACTATGTCTTATGGATTGTTGTTTTTCTTTTGCTATGTGTGATGGTATGATGTAGAACCTGCTCCAGAGCAAGTTCTCCCTTTCCAAGATCAGGACTACCCATTCCAAGAGCAGCAGGAAGGAGGCAAGTGTCCTTGACCACTTTGATCCTATGCTAGGATGTGTAGATAGAATTATTTGCATTGTCAAATGAAATATGAAACCCATGCTAGAAAGTTTCCCTAGAGTTGCATTACCTTGTTTCCTTGTAGCTTGGGTTGGGATTCATTTTATCTTGTCATTTATTATTATGCATATGCTTAGCCATGCTTAGAATGGGATATTTGGGATAAGAAATCATCAGTTTATTTTACCATACTCTTGAATGAGATATTGTGAGTTATGTAGAGGTAGGGATCAAGGCAAGTTGGATGTTTTGGTTGTGTGCTGGGTGCACGAGACTCGGGTTTGTGTTTAGTACTTGCCTGGATCCTAAGGACCGGTTCATGGAGCATGTAACCTGGCTTTACCGTGCCAACCACATGCTGAGATGGGGCAGCTTGGCCAATTAATTAGGTGTATCCCCGGCGTAGTATGGGTGTGTTGGATGGTGCGGGGATAGGTGTCAGTTGGACTACCATATGAACCGCAAGGCTCAATAGGGGGCCACTGCAGCGGGGTTGGAGTCTCTTGTATGCTGTTAGGGGTGAAACCTCAGTGGGCCCACGCTCATCGGGAATCTCTTTGTAAAGGCTTCGTAGTGATCTCCTGGCTACACACCTAGGAAGTGTGAATGTGGTTCGTAGCCACTGGCATAATGGAGGTTCTTTTAGTCCACCCGGCAACGGGGGATGAAATCACTACATGTGGGTACAGTGGTGCAAACTCTGTAGAGTCAAAACTGTCATGACAGCCGTGCTCACGTTCAAGAGCGGCTTGGACTTATTCATGATTAGAGGATGATGGTTTTGGAAGTTGTGGATGTTAAGCGGGGAGCTTAACATTGGAAGTGATGTTATGGTTATTTGATTATGATGATGGGATGGGAGATCGGGATCATTTCACCTATGTAGTAATGTAGGTGCTTAATAAGCTAAGGTGATAGGTATTAATTGCGTAGTGCTTTAACCATGAGTTCAACCTCTTCTCGTTCTAGCCATGCATGACATAACTTTCCCACACTTGCTGAGTACCATCGGTACTCAACCTTGCATATTTGTTGGTTTATATTGCTGCTCAGGTCAAGATAATGAGGTGGTGTATAATGACCAAGACTTTGGACCAGAAGAAGGTTTTTAGGTTCATGGAGACCCCCAGGCAACGCCTGTGACGGAGCCCACAAGAATAATATTCCGCTGCTAGTTTATTTACTTGTGATGAACTTATCATTGTCCATCGAGACATTTGCTATGTAAGACTTATTTATTCGACACCTAGCTTGTAATAAATGATGCTTCACTATTTGTCATCACATGTATGAGAAAATGATCATGGCATACATGTGATATTCACCTTGGTTGTTCTTCGGGAAAACCGGGTGTGACAACTACTTTTGAACTGCACCCGTATCGGAAGAGTGGTACAAGAGAGATCATTGGACCCCATGGAGGAGCTCTTTCCATCCCACAAGCTGTTAACAAGTCTCAGATTTTGCTCGTGGAGTTAGGAAACCGCTATGCAAGCTCACAAGAAGAGATCCGTTACCTCCGCAAGAAGCTGTACTTGCTAGAAAAACAAGAGGAGACTTGTGCCAACGCGGGAACAAATGGAGCACCAACGTCATATATCTCTACATGGACTGCCGACTCACCATGGCGTGCGCCCATGTATAGACCACCCCGTCACACGGTGAGAACAGCACCGTTTCTCACGATTAAGTTTAGGTTTCCATTGAATAAAGCAGTAATAAGAACGCTTAGACTGCAGCAACTTGAATAAGAGTGGTGTGCTGAATTTTTATGATGATTGCTTATGTTTGCATGTTTGGGTGTGAGTTGTGGGATGCTTCGACGAATGTACACATCCACATATAGTAGAGAGATGTGAGATGTTTCGACACTTGTTCACATCCTCATATAGGATGAAATTAATAAAGGAGTTGCACAACTCATACACCTTCATGCATATAGTTGGGAAATCACTTCTTTCAACTCTGAATTCTATTCCGAGAGTAAGCATTAAAATAAGGGGGGTAGACTTTCTCGCCAACCTTATCGTCTTGAATTCCCAAGGGATTGACATAATACCTTGAATGGACTGGTTAAGCAAGCGCAACGGAGTGATTCAATGTGCTCAGAGGATTGTGCAGTTGATGAGTGAGCACGGTACTCGTATCGAGTTCGAGGCAGCCTAACCTGCAATTGAGAAGGCAGTGTTGAACCACATCGAAGAAGCGACATTGGAAAGCATTCCGGTGGTTCAAGAATATTAAGATATATTCGAGAAAGAACTTCCAGGTATACCACCTGACCGGGACATTGAATTTGCAATTGATTTAGTACCCGGAACTGCACTTAGAGCGGAGAGGCTGTATAGGATGTCTGCTAATGAATTAGTGGAGCTCAAGAAGCAAATTCAGGAGCAGCTAGAAAAGGGTTTTATACGCCCAAGTTCGTCACCGTGGGGAGCTGTGACACCCTCATCTCTGGTGTCAACATATATTCATGTTTTATGAAGAGAAAACATTTTAAGAAAAATAGGAACAGAGAAAATTATCAAAAGGATAGCCAGTAAGAGCCGAGTCCAGTTCACATAGAGCGTCGAAGACAACTTCTGCGGCCGCTGGCCACATGGCGTGTTCGGAGCTCATCCCTGTGAAGTGGGGAGAGGTCCGCCGCTAAAATGGCTACGTGGCAGGCTCGGGGCTCATCTCCAAAAAAGGGGAGAGGTCCGACCCTGTGGGACACGTGTCGCCCGCGGAGCTAGCCTCTGCGGAAGAAGCAAAGGCATTTTTCGTAGGACACATGTCACCTTCGAAGCTAGTCATCATGGAAATCAGAGGACCAGTCACGCGGGGTACGTGTCGATCTCGGAGCTCACCTCCGAGAGGTCCGGTTCTATCGAATACGTGTCACCACCGGAGCTTATCTCCGGGAGGTCCGACGCTCCTGGACACGTGTCAACCTCGGAGCACGTCTCTGAGAAAAGAAGAAGGAAAGACTGGCACTAACATGTGGCGTGCACGGAGCCACCTCCGAGTAAGAGAGGAGGCCCCGACCGCCAGGATACGTGGCGCACGCGGAGCTCGCCTCCGAAGAAGAGGGAAGTCTTGCTCGCTTGACACGCGGCACAACCGGAGCTCGTCTCTGTGGAAAAGGAGATACCAGGCCCCGGAGGACACGTGGAGCTTCCGGAGCTCATCACCGCGGAGGTAACGAGTTCTGGAGCGGTTTTTATGCGTAAGAATACCGTTACCGACCTGAATTCCACGATGTTACTAAAGATAAGACGATTAGAATCCAACAACGATCTGAATAAGACTCTTACTTGGGATACAATCAGATTAGGACTATTCTCTTCCCGATTATAAATAGAACCCAGAACCTCTGGCCGAAACCACAAACTTCTTTTTCAACTCCTGAGCCGACGACTTACAGCCCTAGCCCTATCTCCCCGAGTAAACCATCGCCGAAACCCAGCAAGGAAGATCACCGGAGGAAAGCCAGAAGGGTCTGAGGAGGACCTCGAAACCAAGAAGAACGTGAGGTAGGACTCCTATACCACCTTACGACATCGTCGTGTTTTCTTTTGCATCTGTTCTTTGATTCCTTTCGAACAAAAGCCTTCTCGTGGACAGATCACTTGTAGATCAGGTTGATCTAAAGAAAAGATTATCACCACGTCCACCTTTAATCCGAACACCTCTACCCATGCAAGCCATGCAAGAACACGAACAAACCAATCTAATGAAAACTAATCATAAGATAGCATGCATATGCATCATCGCATCTAGTTTAAGGTTTGTGCATGATATTGATTGCTGTGAATCTTGTATGCACGTGATCCGACCTAGCAGGACAAGCTTAGGGAGCTGTCTACGATGAGTTGCAGCAACAAGGTTTTGAGATCCAAGAACCACCGGAACCGCAAGAACAAGGCAAGTGCTCCTTGACCATATTGATCCTATGTTTTGGGTGAAACTATTTTGTTTTGCGAAAAGGTGTGCGTACTGAGTCAAACATGATGGGAAACCCTTTTATAGGAGTTTACTAGCTTTGGTTAAACCTCCCTTGTCGCCAGGGAAATTTATGAATCGGGTATGGTTTTTGCTTTATGCTTCGCTGAGTCCATGGGATTGGGAAGCGAGATAGATGTGTCTAGCTAACTGCACTCGTAATGATATAAGAAACTGACGATGTTAATAAACATGGATCTGAGGGAGATCTAGGCAAGAGTGGGTTTGTGAATGAGGTAGCATGAGATGGTGGTTTTACTTGCCATAGATCTAAGGACCGGTTCATGCATGCACATGCCAGAATAACAGTGCCACCACAAGGCCAAGTATGGGTGCGGCTTAGCTGAGTAATTAGGTAAATTGCTAGAGTGTTATGGACTGTGGAAGGCGCGGGGAATGGGAGTCGAGTGAGGACTGCCCTGGGAACTGCATGGCACCAGAGGCGGCCCGTGGGTGGGAGAATTGGAGATTCTAGCCTGCCGGTGAAACCTTAGTGAGTCCATACATCTAGTAGCCCCTTTGTAAAGACTATTTTGTGATCTCTTGGCCATAAACCGACGGTTGTGTACTGGTATAATGGAGGTTCTGCAGTCGCCGATGGGTACGAAATCACAAACTTGTGGGTAAAGTGGTACAAACTCTGCAGAGTCTAAAACTATCATGATAGCCGAGCTTACGGTCACGAGCGCCTGGCCAACTTCCATGATTAGATGGGATGGGATGGTATTTGGTTATGGTTTGAATATTGGTTTTGGTTATGGTTTGGTCTTTGGTTTAGTTTTAGGACTGTTGAGTCCGAGTATTGAGATTGGTTGCATGACTATTGAGTCATGGCAACGAGATTTGGTCTCGGAATGAGACGGAATTGAATATGAGATGGTAGTGGATATGAGATGGTATTCATGAGATGATAGTGAATACGAGATGGTATTCATGAGCAAAGTTGAGAAAGATTAATGTCTTGTTGAGACATGGAAAGGGATGAATCATGATGGAGGTACGTTAATATTTAAATAATGTTGGGATTACATTCACTTAAAGCTAAGTTGCTATTTTTATCGTGTTTGTGAAATAAACTTTGCTTTCTGCAATAAGCCTTTTTGTACCTTCCTTGCTGTGAGCTACATATCATATTTTTCCCGCACTTGCTGAGTACATCATGTACTCAAACTTGCATTATTACTTCATCATCAGCAACAGGAGAGGAGTACTATGAAGACCAAGTAGAGTATTAGGCGTGTAATCCGTCCTCAACCTTGCCTGTGGAGTAGAGATGGAGCCGTTGCTGCTGCTTAGTTGCTTCCGCAATAGTTAGAAGACTTCCGCTGCTAGAATAAAGACTTCCGCTGCTACATTAAGATTTCCGCTGCTAGCATGAGTCCAAGACTCATGAGACATTGCAATAAACCCTGTTATTCGTGATAATATATATTCTGAATTCAGTTTGTGGATGATATGTGTATGTGTGATGAACATCCTGGACACACATACGCATCAGTTCTCGGTTCTATGTTCTACAGAAACGAGAGCGTCACAGAGATGGAGGTGATAGAACTGAGCTCAACGCTGGAACAAGAGATACGAGATGGCCAAGCAACAGATGAGGAAATCAAGGAAATCAAGGAAAGAATCCGACAAGGCGTAGAAAAGGTTTTCATGGAAAACGAGAATGGTATGCTTTGGTTAGGGAAAAGGATTTGTGTGCCTAACGTGAAGCACATCCGCGACACGATACTAAAGGAGACGCATGACTCACCTTATTCCATACATCCCGGCTGTACAAAGATGTACAAGGATATAAAATCTTGCTATTTGTGGGATGGTATGAAAAGGGATATTGCTGAATATGTTGCCCTATGCTACACGTGCCAACGAGTGAAGGCCGAACATCAAAGACCCGCTAGATTGTTGTAGCCATTAAAAGTACCCGAGTGGAAGTGGGAAGACATCAGCATGGATTTCATATTCGGATTGTTGCGTACTCAGTCCGGCTACAACTCCATTTGAGGTATCATGGACCGATTGATGAAAACAACCCATTTCCTTCCTGTTAGAACCAAGTACACCGTCGCACAACTAGCCGAGCTGTATATGGAGCAAATCGTATGTCGCCATGGAGTTCCGAAGAGGATAGTTTCAGATCGAGGTTCTCAATTTACCTCTAGGTTCTGGAAGAAGTTACATGAAGCCATGGGTACACGGTTTAATTTCAGCTCTGCACATCACTCGCAAACCGACTGGCAAACTGAGAGAACAAATCAGATTTTCGAAGACATGTTGAGAGCTTGCGCCTTGAAACATGGGCGTAGTTGGGATAAGAGCTTGCCATATGCTGAATTCTCGTACAACAATAGTTACCAAGCCAGCTTGAAGATGTCACCTTTCGAAGCATTGTATGGTAGACGGTGTAGAACACCGCTGTTCTGGAATGAGACCGGAGAAAGCCAAGTATTTGGATCCGAAGTGCTGCAAGACACCGAAAAGCAAGTCTAAACGATACGTGAAAACTTGAAGGCCATTCAGTCACGACAAAAGGGTTATGCGGACAATAGGCGAAGAAGATTGACCTTCGAAGTTGGAGACTTCGTGTACCTTAAGGTGTCGCCTATCCGAGGCCAACGACGGTTCAACGTCAAAGGCAAGCTAGCACCCCGCTACATCGGGCCATTAAAGATATTGGGCAAGCGAGGAGAGGTAGCCTATAAACTATAGCTGCCAACGCACCTCTCCGATGTGCACGACGTGTTTCACGTATCTCAGGTCAAGAAATGGCTAAGAGTACCGGAAGAACAAGTACCGATGGATGAGCTCGAGCTTCAAGAGGATCTCACCTACGCTGAACACCCCATCGGAATTTTGGACGTAAAGGAAATGGTTACGAGAAACAAAGTGATCCGTTGGTGCAAGGTACAATGTAGCCATCACATGGAAGCCGAAACTACATGGGAACGTGAGGAAGATCTCAAGATGGAATTCCCCCATCCCTTCTCCACTCTTTCGAATCTCGAAAGCGAGATTCATTTTAAGGGCGGGTAGGTTTGTAACACCCTCAATTTTACTACCATGCATCACATACATTTTTCATGTAGAGAAGCATTTAAAAAGAAGTAGAAATAGAGAAAGAACCATAGAAATGGAGAAAGTAATATAGAAATGAAGAGAAATGGGATAAAACCCTGACCTCATCTTAGAGATAAATCTTCTAGAAGAATTTTAGAGATAAAGCTTCTACAAGAATTTTAGAGATAAATCTTCTAGAAGAATCTTGGGGATAAATCTTCTAGAAGAATCCTGGAGATAAAGCTTCTAGAAGAATCTTGGAGATAAACCTTAGAGATAAAACTTCTAGAAGAATATTGGAGATAAACCTTAGAGATAAAGCTTCTAGACGAAGCATAGAGATAAAGCTTCTAGATAAGCTTAAAGATAGAGCTTAGAGATAAAGTTTTGGAGATAAAACACCCTGCGGGCCGCACCTCTTAGGGATAGAGTCCTTCTACTCCTCCAAACTGAGTAGGAGATTGCATCTCTTGGAGATAGAGTCCCTCTCCTCCTCCAAACTGAGTAGGAGATCTCCTCCCCTTATAAATACAGCCTTCCCTAGCCGCCAACCCTGCAAAAACAAGCCTGTTGCCCCCTGCTGCCAATCCCCGGTCACCACCCCTTTGCTTCTTCCTTGGCCGCCGTTGAAACTCTGCCCCGCCTCGCCGTCGACGGAGAAGAAGACCCCTCCTGCCAAGCCCTGGCCGCAGCCCTCTTCTTCTCCAAAGAAAAACCCCAGCTGCTGCCATTGCAAGGGAAGAAGTCCAGATGCAAGGAGGAGAGGAGTAAGAAGAGAGGTAGGTCCCCGTCACCCCTCTTACCACGTCACTGCTGTTGCTACGCACACGTTTTTCTCCAACCCCTGTGAACAGAAGTTTCTGCGTGTGGACAGACCATGTTTTGGTCAATTTTTGATGGTGGAATTGATCTACATCTTGTGTCAAGATCATCACCACGTCCACACTTGATCCCAGCAACCTTGATCACCATAAAACCCCATGAAATCCTACTAAAACATGCAAGAACACGTACAATCTGGTTTTATAAAACTGCACTATAGGATTTGCATTCGTCTACCCCATTGCATCTTGAGTAAAGTTTGTGCATGATGATTGATTGCTGTAAATTATGTATGTGCATGGTCGTGAGTAGAAGGACAAGCTCAAGAGGCCGTCTATGAGGAACTATAGCACCAAGACTTTGAGACGCTTGAGCAACACGAGCCATGGGAGCAAGGCAAGTGCCCCTTGACCATATTGATCCCATGTTTTGAAATTGTTTTGCTTGCGAAAAGTCGTATGCTTGAGTCAACTTGATGGGACACCCTTTATAGGAGTTTACTAGTTTTGTTAACCATCCGATCACCGAGAAAGTTGATGAGTCGGGTATGGTCGTTTCTCCTTTTTGCTTCGCTTAACTTACGGGATACGGGAAGCTAAAAAAAACTTGTTAGCTACTGCACTCATATGAATAATGATGATGATAACTTGATGATGTCTATGAGCATGGAATTGGGGAGATCTAGGCAAGCTTGGTTCGTGGATGTTGCTGAATAAGATGGTGGTTTACTTGTCGTAGATCCAAGGACCGGTTCATACGAGCACATGCCAAGAAAACAGTGCCACCACAAGGCCAAATATGGGTGCGGCTTAGCTGACTAATTAGGTGTGTTGCTAGCTTGTTATGGACCATTGGATGGTGCGGGGAATGGGAAGCGAGAGGGACTGCCCTGGGAACTGCATGCCACAAGAGGGGGCCCGTGGGTGGGAGAATGGAGATTCGAATCTGCCGGTGAAACCTCAGTGGGTCCTTACATCCTAGTAGCCCCTTTGTAAAGGCTATTTTGTGATCTCTTGGCCATACACCGACGGTTGTGTACTGGTATAATGGAGGTTCTTTATAGTCGCCGATGGGTGACGAAATCATGAACTTGTGGGTAAAGTGGTGCCACCTCTGCAGAGTGTAAAACTATCATGATAGTTGTGCTTCCGGTCACAAGCACCTGGCCAACTTCCATTATTAGAGGCAAAAGTTCGGTATGGTTATGATATGGTCATTGGAATTGGTTTTGGGACTGTTTTGGGTCATGACAATGAGTTTTGTTTCAGTTATATGAATATGAGATAAACTTGAGAAAGATTAATAGCTGGTTGAGACATGATAGATGGTGAATTACGATGAAGGAATGTTGATGATTAATTTGGTTATGATGGGATTGAACTCACCTAGAGATAGTTGTTGTTTTTACCATGTTTGTGAAATAAAATTTGCTTGCTGCAATTAGCCTTTTTATTACCTACCTTGTTGTAAGCTACATGTCATACTTTTCCCGCACTTGCTGAGTACGACATGTACTCACCCTTGGATTCCCACATATATATCAGCTACAGGAGAAGAGTACTTCGAGGAACATGTGGAGTACTAGGCGTGCACACTACCGTCAACATGCCTGTGGAGTTGAAGTTGAAGCCTGATGTCTTAGTTATTTTCCGTTGTCGTTTAGAGTCTTCCACTGCAAGAATAAGTTAGATATTCATGAGTGAGACAATTAGTCGATATGAAAAAGTAATTAAAAATTATTCGTACGTGGTTCTATTCTGAATTCAGTTTGTGGATTACATGTGTATGTGTGATGAACATACTGGGCACACATATGCATTCACTTGGTTCATTTTTCAGAACCGGGTGTCACAGCATCTATATTTGTTTCATTCCCCTCCCGAAGGGCGAGGTGGAGCTTGCTGAGTACTTCTTGTACTCAACTGTTGTTGATATCTTCAAAGGATCCTGACTTCAACCCAGAGGACTTCGAGTAGTGTAGCATCCACACCCATGGTGTTACCGTGGAACCATGTACGAGGAGGAGCTAGTCGTCCATGTGTTTATGTCGTTAGTTATCATTATGTTAGTTCTTATGATTGTTGTACTAAAATGTATGTCGTTGTAACAAAGCTCTGTATGGTTATGGTTCCACTTGTGTCGTATGTTATGTATCGAACTCTGTTTCTGGCATAATATTACATGTTCAGTTTCGATCTGATGGGTCAGGACACTTCACAGAGCCTTGCCTTTGGCCTCCAGCTGCTCCCCCACGATGTTCTCCAGCGCCAGGAGCTTGTCCCCGACTGAGTCTAGGGCAGGGAGCACTTGGCTCACCTCCTGGGCCGAACCACCGGAGCGCAACGGGCCAAAGCTGAAGGGCTCCAGTGCCGCCTCCGCACGACCAAGGAAGTCCCAGACCTTATCAGCCTCAGTGGCACGAGAAGCTCGGAGATCTTCCACCATCTTGGTGACAGAAGCCAGCTCCCCCGCCAAGCTCATGCTCGCCATCCCTTGCCCCCGAACAGCCAGCTTCTGCTAAAGAGTAGCCAGGACCTGCTCCTTGGTGGCCAGCCACGTAGTCCGCTCATCTAGGTTAGATTCCCTGGTCGCAGCGGTGATCTCCCAGACGTAGACGCCTTGAAGCCGCTTCTTCAGGCGCTCCCGCTCCTCCTCGTGGGTGGCCAGGCGATCGGAGAGCTCCCTGTCCTTAGCCTCCACCTCCTTCTCCCGTCGAAGGAGTCTCCTAGAGCTCTGTCAGACCTGCGAGACAAGCATCGGCGGAGGCATGGAGGTCCTTGGCCTCATCCAGGAGGCCCATTGTCTTCTTCTAGAGGTCGGCGACGACGGCCTCCTTCTCATCAAGGACCTCCTCCCGCGCCTCCAGCCGCTCCTTCCACGCCTACGCCTTTGCCCTGGCGGACTGGACCCACACCTTCAACAGGTTGTCCCAATCTTGGAGGCGCTCCTGCTCAGACCTCAGCTCGGCCCATTCCTGCTCAAGCATGTCCTGCATCTGGTCCAAGCTTGAGCGGGACGACCTTCGGCACCACCAGGCGAGAAACTGCCTCAACCTCCTCTAGCTCTTAATCTTCCGGTGGGGATACCACCACGGCAGCCCGCGGAAGAGAAGGAGGAGGGCTGGCAACGGGCACAGCAGCAGCAGCCGCGCCGCTGCCAGAGGAGTCCACGCCCGCCGGTTGGCTGGCCACGGGGGCCCGAGTGCCGATGTCCAGAGCCGCCCCAGGCACAGGCTCAGGCACTGCCACTGGTTTTGGAGCTTTGGTGGAGAAGGAGTTGTGGCTCCTAGACTGCTGCGGAGGAGGGGGAGGAGAAGGGGTGCTCTGCTGAGGATCCCTGTAAAAAGGAGTACCAAAAGTCAACTACACTATCCAGCGGCTCAGTACACAACCTAAATCAGAAGGTTGAGTCGTACCTGGAGGTCTGGAAGCTCCACCCCGCGCGGAGATTCTTACGCGGAGGGCTAGAGCCACTCGCCCCTGTTGGCCTCTGGGTTGGAGGCATGCCTGCTGTCAGCACCTCCGAAGCCGTCGCTGCTGCAGGCGGCGCAACGACAGTCTTCCCTGCCGCTGGCCTCGGCGCTGGAGACGGGCCCTGTGCTGGGACCGATGGCGCTGCAGGATCCTTTGTCGTCGTCAACGCTGCTTCAGAAGTCTTCCCCGACGATGGCTTCTGAGCCGGTGACGCGCTCAAGGACTTCTAGGCGTGTCACAGGCCCTCCTTGAAGTTTCTGCAGCGTCAGGCGTCCTCCCAACCCCCACTGGAGCTGCTCCGACACTAGCAGCTCCAGAGCTGCCACTGGCTCCAGTCGCCGAGCCTGGTGTGGGACCGTGGGAAGCCTGGGAACCCCCCGCCTGGGGGCCAGAGACGAAGCTTCCGTCACGACGGACCAACTTCCTCTTCAGCGCCCTGCTCGACTCCGGGGCGTCCTTGGGCGATGAACGAGAGCACACCGCAGGTGCATGTCTGCCGGCCGATTCCTTCCCTCTGTTTGGGAGTGAGTTCGGCGCAGGCCGCACCTGGCCACCAGCGCTGTCCGTCTCGGAGATCTCCACGCCCCACGAGGCATCGCCAATCTGCCGCACTGCGATATCGATGTCATCCAGTATCTGCAGCTCCTTCAACGACCTCGACCGCGCCTGCAGGGTGAGGCAGACAGGATGGCAGCTCGCCGGCGGGATGCTGGAGTCGTCCGTGATCGGGTTGCAGGAGAGCTTCTACAGCATCTTGCTCAGCATCTCCCGATCCGGCGACGACCTAGCTCCGCGCACCAACTGGGTCATGTCGCCCTCCCCAGTGTACTGCCAAGGGGGCCGAGCGCACTGCTAGAGAGGGGCGATCCTGCGGGATAGGAAGTCGGCCAGGACCATCATCGAGGTCAGGCCTTCCTCCGCCATGTACCAGATCCTCTCTAGCACCGGCGTGTAGGCGTCCTGCAGGTCGGGCATCTCGTCCCCGACGGCTTCCTCGATGATCAGCGGGCCACCCGGCAGCTCCAAGCGGTCATGGACGTCGGTCTGGGTGATCACTCAGTGCTCCATCCAGTGCTCCCACTTCCTAGGAGAGAAGGGTGCGATGTATGGCGTGGAGTTCCTCCCTCGGTGTTGGAAGTAGTAAGCCCCCAGGTGGCTTGTGCTTCTCCCCGAGGCCCTCAAGGAGAAAAACACCCTGAAGAGCCGCACCGAAGGCCGCACGCACACAAACATCTCGCAGAAGTGAATGAAGATGGCCACCAGTGCGAGAGCGTGCGGTGTGAGGTGCTGGAGCTCATACACCTCCAGCAGGGTGAGGAGGAAGGAGGATGTCGGGAGTGCGAACCCGGACAGCATGTACGAGGTGAAGAGAACCACCTCGCCGAGATGCATGTCGGTCAGCGGGACCCTCCTGCAACAGATCTTTCTGTCAAATGTGGCTGACTACCAGCCGAGCAGACGCCTCAGAAGCCCGATGTCGCCATCGGTGTGAACCTGGGAGGAACGGAGGCCAAAAGCCATGGCAGCGAGAGAAGGTTGAGAGCACTGGGGAGCGAGGCTTCGAGCTTGAAAGAGGAATATGAAGATTGTGGAAGACAGAAAGGAACTGCCCTTCTCCGGGATTCTTCCTTTTATACGTCCGCAATCTTTGCCAAGGCAACAGGTGCGACATCTGGGTTTCCACCGCCGCGCTGCCCCCCCAATGACGGGTGGGACCCAGGTCCACCCGTCAGACACTGGGGTCCAGGCGGGTGACTCCTCGGGAACGTCCAGTGGTTCCTGATAAAAGCGGAGCGGTGGAACTACAGCTGTCGACCTGAGGACTGCTGCAGTAAATACCCTGGGGCAACCCCTCGAGCACGTCGCCATGACCCACCAGTAAAAGGAGGGCACGCGTCCAATACACCGACGATGTGCTGCCGTTTTGACTGTCGAGTACGGCCATTATGCCAGGGACGTGCAGCCTTTTCATCTCCCAAGTACAACTGCACACCCACTACACTAGAATCTTGCTGCCACTTCAGCTTCCAAAGTGCAGGTTCAAAGCTACCACGCGGGGAAGATGGAGGCCCCACCCGTGGGATCGTTGTCTCCCCTGAGATGGGCCCAAGGGCCACTGTGGGTACCCTGCAGACCGGTTACCTCCGTGTGGAGGGTTAAAGGCAGCCTAGACCCCGCCTCTCTGCTGAGGCGGGAACTAGCGTGTCCACGTGTCCTCGGCCCCGGGGTAGATCCCGGAGCTGCCATGGCGCCTAGGCTCTGGAGCCAACACGTGCCTTTGGCACCGGACCAAGCCTCCCTGCTGAAGTGAGGTCCGGAGCTGCCACGTGTATCCGGACTCCGAACCTCCTCCCTGCTGAGGAGGGCTCTGGAGCCAACACGTTCCCTTGGCCCCGGACAAAGCCTCCCCACTGCTGTGAGGTCCGGAGCTGCCACGTGTATCCGGGCTCTGAACCTCCTCCCTGCTGAGGAGGGCTCTGGAGCAGACACATGTCCTTGGCCCCGGACCAAGCCTCCCTGCTGTGGTGAGCTCCGGAGCTGCCACGTGCGCCCGGGCTCCGAACCTCCTCCCTGCTGAGGAGGGCTCCGGAACCGAGACGTGCCCTTGGCCCTGGACCAAGCCTCCCCGCTGAGGTGAGGTCCGGAGCTGCCACGTTTACATGGGCTCCGAACCTCCTCCCTGCTGAGGAGGGCTCCGGAGTTGCCACGTCTCCATGATCCGTCCTGAGTCGTGAGTTGAAGAAGTCAAGAAGGAAGTGCGTTGTCAGGCTGTGCATTCAAGGCTCGTGCTTTCCCCAGAAGCATGGCGCACGGCGCAGTCCACCGTTCTCCGCCATTCGCCATTATGGTTACAAGACAGGGCAGCGAGACATGACAATAGCATAGTGCCGCCCTGCAGAGCGAGAAGACGCGGCGACAAGACATCGTCTTCATCATCACTAGCAGCGTGGTCAGAGGTTCTCAGTGCGCCAGGCGGCGCCTTAACTCTCCTGCCAACCACTCTACCCGGGGAAGTAAAAACCCTAGATCATGTATAGGGTTCAGACAGCTTCGGGGACACCTGTCGAGCACCGGGACCTATTGTAACCACCCTGGCCTTGAACTATAAAAGGACCGGGGTGTCCACCCGGCAAAGGGGTTCACAACCATACGCAACCCTTCTAATTCACACGCGCAAGCAATACAACAATCACCACCATGGACGTAGGGTACTACGCTCCGGCGGCCTGAACCACGTAAATCTCGGTGTTCACCCGCTCACTCGAGTTGGATCGCCCTAGAGGCGTCACAGCCCTCCAATCAAAGAACCTTCGCGGGCTGCTCCAGTAGCAGGCTGGGGGAAGTGTCGTAGCTACACTTCAACAGTGTATAAAATAAAAAGGTGTTCTGACGGATCAGTTGATAGGTACAAGGCACGCCTAGTTGTAAAGGGATTCAAGCAAAGGTATGGCACTGAATATGAAGACACATTTAGTCCCGTTGTAAAATCAGCCACTATTAGAATTGTTCTATCTATTGCCATTTCATTTGGATGGTCTCTATGACAATTAGATGATCAAAATGCTTTTATTCATGGAATTTAGAGAAAGAGATTTATATGAATCAACCACTACGGTAGGCAAGCAAAGATCATAAGGATTATGTGTGTAAGCTTAAAAAGGCCATCTATGGATTGAAACTGTAACACCCTCAATTTCATATTCATGCATTGCATATAGAAAAACATTATAAAAGAAATAGAAATGGGAAAGAATCATAAAAATGGGAGAAGGATAGCTGAAAAGAGCCAATTTTCAATTCGCCGAGGAGCGCCGTCGACAGTTCCCGCGGCGCTGCTGGCCACGTGGCGCCTTCAGAGTTCATCCCTGTGGAGGGGGTGAGGTCCGGCACTGCTGGCCATGTGGCAGGCTCGGAGCTCGCCTCAGGAGAAGGGGCAAGGTTCAATCCCACTGGACACGTGTTGCCTTTGGAGCTAGTCTCTGCCGAGTAACGAGGCCTAGCCCACAAGACACGTGTCGACTTCAGAACTCACCCCTGCGGAAGGGATGAGGTCCGCCCCACGGGACACATGTCACTCTCGGAGCTCGCCTTCGAGAGGTCCGACCCCACGGGACACGTGTCACCCTCGGAGCTCACCTCCGGGAGGTCCGACACTGCTGGACACGTGTCACCCTCGGAGCTCGTCTCCGAGAGGTCCGGCCCCGATGGACACGTGTCGTCCTCGGAGCTCATCTCCGAGGAGAAGGGAGGTCCGACATTGCTGGACATGTGTCGACCTCGGAGCTCATATCTGAGCAGAAAGGAGGTCCGGCGCTGCTGGAATACGTGGCATTCTCGGAGCCCACCTCCGAGGAGAGGGGAGGTCCGGCACTGACACGTGACGCATGCGGAGCTCGCTTCTGTAGAAAGGGGAGGTACGACCCGCCAGACACGTAGCGCACGTGGAGCTTGCCTCTGAGGAGAGGGGAGGTCCCGCCCGCCAGACACGTGGCGCACGTGGAGCTTGCCTCTGAGGAGGGGGAGGTCCCGCACGCCAGACACACGGCGCAACCGGAGCTCGCCTCTGCGGAAAAGGGAGGCCCGGCCCCCGCTGGACACGTGGCGCCTCCGGAGCTCACCACTGCAGAAGAACGAGATCCTTAAGCAGTTTTCCTCCTGTGCGCGCGAGAATACCCGGTACTGAGGAAACCGACACGATTTCCACGTTGCTACCGCACCAAATCGATTGGAGATAAGTTGTTAAGTTCGATAACAAATTGAATAGGGTTCTTATTTGAAATCCGATCGGAGTAGGACTCTTCTTTCACCCCTTATAAATAGAACCCAAAACCCCCTGGCCGCAAATTTTCCACCTCCCGAGTCGATGACTTGGAGACCCTAGCTTCCAACTCGCCGAGTTACATCCCCTTCGCCGGAGTTTAGTCGCTGGTGAGAACCGCCGACGAGCCGTCACACCTCGCCGTCGCCAGAAGAGAGAGCCGACAAACTGTCCTGCTGCCATTGCTAGGAGGAAGGCCGAGGTAGGTCTTTGTTACCACCTTACGACATCATCGCGGTGTTCTTCGCATATATTTTCTTCGAACATAAGCTTTTGCATGGGGTTTTTCGTGTGGATAGATCACGGTGGAATTGATCTAGATCTTGAGTCAAGATCATCACCACATCCACACTTGATCCTTACACCCTTGTTCACCATAAAACCCCATGCAAGCCCAGTAAAACATGCAAGAACACGCACAAACTGATCTAAATAAGACAACATCATTGGATTTGTACCATTGCATCTTGAGTAGAGTTTGTGCATGATGTTTGATTGCTATAATTTTGTATGTGCGTGGTTGTGAGTAGAAGAACAAGCGCAGGAAGCTATTTACGAAGGACTACAGCACCAAGACTTCGAGACACGTGAGCAACAAAAGCCACAGGAACAAGGCAAGTGCCCCTTGACCATATTGATCCCTTGTTTTCGAAACTGTTTTGTTTGCGAAAACATGTATGCTTGAGTAAACTTGATGGGACACCCTTTTATAGGAGTTTACTAGTTTTGTTAACCATCCTTGTTGCCGGAAAAGTTAATGAGTCGGGTATGGTCGGTTTTGCTTTTTTGCTTCGCTAATCTACGGGATATGGGAAGCGAGATAGAATGTGTCTAGCTACTGCACTCATATGAATAATGATAATGAGAACTTGATAATGAGCATAGAATCGGGGGAGATCTAGGCAAGCTTTGTTCGTGGATGTGGTAGAATGAGATGGTGGTTTACTTGCTGTATATCTAAGGACCGGTTCATGCCAGCACATGCCAGGAAAATAGTGCCACCACAAGGCCAAATATGGGTGCGGCTTAGCTGACTAATTAGGTAAGTTGCTAGATTGTTATGGTCCGTGGAAGGCGCGGGGAATGGGAGTCGAGAGAGGACTGCCCTGGGAACTGCATGGCACAAGAGGGGGCCCGTAGGTGGGAGAATGGTGATTCGAGCCTGCTGGTGAAACCTTAGTGAGTCCATACATCTAGTAGCCCCTTTGTAAAGGCTATTTTCTGATCTCTTGGCCATACACCGACGGTTGTATACTGGTATAATGGAGGTTCTGCAGTCGCCGACGGGTGACGAAATCACAAACTTGTGGGTAAAGTGGTGCCACCTCTTACGAGTGTAAAACTATCATGATAGCCGTGCTTACGGTCACAAGCGCCTGGCCAACTCAGATGATTAGAGGGAAATTAGGGATGGAAAGTTGGGATGGTTATTGGTATGGTTATGGTATGGTCTTGGGATTGGTTTCGGGACTGTTGAGTCTTGGTAACGAGATTGGTTTCGGGACTGTTGAGTCTTGGTAATGAGATTGGTTTTGGGACTGATAAGACATGACAATGGGTTTTGGTCATGAGATGGATATGAATATGAGATGGTTATTATGAGCATGAGATGTTGTTGAGAAATATTAATGGCTGGATGAGACAGGATAAGTGGTAAAATATGATGGAGGTATGTTACTGTTTTAATTGATATATGTTGGGATCAAATTTACTTAAAGATAGTTGCTGTTTTTATCATGTTTGTGTGTAGGATCGAAGTACACGTGTAAAACTACCAGAGGGGGGTGAATGGTAGATAAAAACTTTTCAGCGGAAGCAACAAAACACCCCTCAGTAGAAAACCGATCTGTTAAAGAAACCATGTGTGCGACTAATATAAACATGTTCAACTGTTACAATACTAGTATAGATTGTAAAGAATCAAGTCACGAATACGTGACAACAAGAATCATGAAAATCCGTTGAGAGAAACTCAAGTTACGATCGAAAGATCGGACAAAGGTCAATCTGTCCTACGCGAGAAAAACAGTTCTGAAATACTGTAAAGAAACTCGTGTAGATCAGAAACCACAAATTCAATGACCGTGAAATCTTAACAAATCATATATAATCAAGTTTTTAAGACAACCCAAAAAGAATCACATCAATTGGATCTGTAAAACTCGAGTTATGATAAAACCACCGAAGCAAGGTAGTGCTGAACAGAAACTCGACGAGAAAAACTTGTCTGAAACAAGTCGGACGAACAAGGCACAAAAGTTCCTTTAGAATACGAATTTTATTTATCAAACACAAGAGGAACAGCCTCAAAGTCGTACACCACGAGCTCTGGCCTCCCTTGCTTATATAACCAGCTCTATGGCCAATCCAATTCAAACTAGGACTCCTACTCCTACTTGGATTCAAACTGTAACTTTCCAATACTGCTCAAGACTCTTCTATACGCAGATAGAAGCAATCTTAAGACTTCCAAACACCTTAGGAACGTCCCAAACATTCCTAAAACAACTCAAATTCGTGACCCACACGAAATCCTATCATAACCAACTCAAAACTTTCCATATTTGAGTCAAACACGACTCAGCCGCAGCCTGAGTCCATAACCTAGTCGGTTGGACCTTTCCGACCAATTCTTTACGTCCACATCTCTTCATCACGCCTTGGAACCATGCAGCTAAGTCCATGCACTCCTTGCACACGTGCAAACATCTTCCAACAACGTCCAAGATACCTTCATATGCATTGTTCTTGATTCAAACATACTACGCAATCTCCCGATCAACTCAACCACAATTCCTCCCGAACTTGGTTGTTGAATCTCATCTTCTCACTAAGACTAGTTCAATGGATCCCGTCACCAGCCATGTCTTGAACTAAAGCAACACCTGCACATGAATAAACAACCAATACTTCCGAGCACAAGTCCTCAATTTGACTCTCGTTAGTTCCGAAACTACAACATCTTACGTGAGCACCTCACATAAGCATGTTGTAAACCATAGCAAAATGGTATCAGCCATAACCACCAAAACACACCAAAAACTTAGTAAAATAATACTAAGCAAACTTTCCATAAGAGTAAAGCAAGTTTGAAATATTGCAAGTTAAAAGCAGAACCATTGCAATCAAGCTCCGAACCGTACCAAAGCTAACCGGACCTTGAACCGGAGCTTACCAAATCTAATCGGACCCAGCGCCGGAGCTTACTAAAGCTTAGTCGTACCTAGCACGGAACTTACCAAAGCTAGTCGGAACTAGCACCGGAGCTAGGACCTAGAGTCGGACCTTGTTAAGAAGGTGTTTTGGTAGTATTTAAAACTTTTATCGTCAAAGCCAATGTATTCAGCACACATAGGTCTCACAATCTCCCCCTTGATGAATGCATTGGCAACACCACTTAAAATCCGAACATTGGCTTATTCACATGAAAAGTTTTGAAAACAATTTCTCCCCCTTTGTAAATAAGAAATAAAATGAGAACAAAAACACCAAAAATTCTCCCCCTGAGAAGAATCGTGCCAAAACACTTGTGAATGTGTGCAACGTGTGATCAATTTCTCCCCCTTTGACAATGTATTCAGCAAGGTACAAAAGAGAAATTTTAATTTGTTATGAGAACATTATAACATATACATATAAAACAAAGCTCATCCAAATCATACTATCAAGTAACTTACACTATTACATGAATGAGATACATAAAGTAGTGTAAGCCATGCTAGAGATCAAGTGTAATTTTCAATTTAAACAAGTCATGATCTCACAAACTTAACTATTTCAAGACCTGAAAGTATGACACTTGTTGCTGCATTTTATTTATCATTTAAAGCACAAATTTTGATCTTATGATATTTGCAAGAGATTATATGCAGCATCAGCCTTATTCTAACCAACCAAGCCAAGCCTATGTCATTTGTCAGTCAGAAGCTTAAGGACATGGTTTTAGTCATACACAACTCCTTTCAAGTTCATATCTAAGTGCAATGATAAGCCATCTCAAAATAAGAAGTGCGATGCATGCATATTGTCTTGATCTTTTCTCATTTTTTTATTTGAACATAAAGATTCAACATGTGAGTTGATTACTTGATTAATTCTTTATGATTAAAAGCACTTGTGAGCTTGCAACAAGTTCAAAACAGTAAGAAAGTTCGACCATGACCAGATTTAGTGTAAGTAATTATTCCAATTACTAGACATGGTAAAAACTACAAAATGTATAACACGAGTAATGTAGTAAGAACTTTCAGCATGAAAAAGGAATCACAAAGTCATATATGTATGAAATACTATGCTCATATTATTTTAATTTCAGATTCACACACAGACTCCCCAAGTTTCAAAAATTCTCCCTCAATTTAAGCCATGAGGATGCATAACCCCTATTTCACTACGAATGTAACAAAAACGAGTGAAATCCAAAGGTTTTGTAAAAATGTCAGCCAATTGTTGTTCGGTATCCACATGGTGAAGCACAATGTTCCCTTTTCGACATTATCACGGAGAAAGTGATACCTAATGTCAATGTGCTTAGTTCTCGAATGTTGCACGGGGTATTTAGCAATGCAAATGGCACTAGTGTTATCACAAAACAGTGGAAAACTATCTAGATCAACCCCATAGTCCTTAAGTGTTTGAACAATCTAAAGAATTTGTGAGCAAGCACTAGCAGCAGCTACATATTCAGATTTGACTGTGGATTGTGTAACTGAACTTTGTTCTCTAGAGGACCAGGCAACAAGTGAATTACCAAGAAAATGACAAGCACCAGAAGTATTTTTCCTATCAATACTACAACCCCCAAAATCAGCATCGGAAAAAGCTTTCAAAGTAACGGTTGAGGAAGAAGGAAGAAAAATGCCAAATTCTTGAGTTCCATGTAAGTACCTGAGAATCCTTTTGACGGCTTGACGACGTGAAGCACGTGGGGAAGTTTGAAACCGTGCACAAAGGCATACGCTGAATTGTATGTCCGGTCTTGATGCCGTGAGATACAAAAGTGATCCGATCATGCTTCTATATTTTTTTGATCAATGGGATCACAATCTTCATCAAGTTCAAGTGTTGTTGCTGTTCCCATTGGTGTTCAAAGAGGCTTGCTTTTGTCCATGTTGAAGCGCCTTAGAAGATCTTTTGTATACTTTGTTTGATGCACAAAGGTACCCTCCTTGATTTGCTTGATTTGCAGCCCCAAAAAGTACGTGAGTTCTCCCATCATACTCATCTCAAATTCTGAACTCATCATAGCTAAAAACTTGGATACAAGATCCTGAGAAGCACAACCAAAGATAATATCATCCACATACACTTGAACGAATAATGAGTCATTGCCATGCTTAAGCATAAAAAGAGTTTTATCAACCTTTGTCACACCCGGTTTCTCCGAAGAACAACCAAGTGAATATCACATGTATGCCAGGATCATTTTCTCATACATGTGATGACAAATAGTAAAGCATCATCATATTACAAGTTAGGTGTTCGAATATAAATAAGTCTTACATAGCATACGTCTCGATGGACGATAATAAGTTCATAATATGTAAATAAAGCAGCAGCGGAACATAAATCTTGTGGGCGTCATCACAGGTGTTGCCCGGGGGACTCCGTGAACCTAGAATCCTTCTTCGGGACCAAAGTCTTGGTTATTGAACACCACATCATCCCCTTGACCTAAGCAGCAATTTAAACCAACAGAAAAGCAAGTTTGAGTACCGTTGGTACTCAACAAGTGTGGGAAAGTTATGTCATGCATGGCTAGAGCAAGGAGGGGTTGAACTCATGGTTAAAGCACTACGCAAATAATACCTATAACCTTAGCTTATTAAGCACCTACATTACTACACAGGTGAAATGGTCCCAATCTCCCAACCCATCATCAAAATCAAGTAACCATATCATCATTTCCAATGTTAAGCTCCCCGCTTAACATTCTCAACTTCCAAATTCATCATCCTCTAATCATGAATAAGTCCAAGCCGCTCTTGACCATGAGCACGGCTGTCATGACAGTTTTGACTCTGTAGAGTTTGCACCAATGTACCCACATGTAGTGATTTCATCCCCCGTTGCCGGGTGGACTAAAAGAACCTCCATTATGCCAGTGGCCGCGAACTACATTCACACTTCCTAGGTGTGTAGCCATGAGATCACTACGAAGCCTTTACAAAGGGATTCCCGACGAGCGTGGGCCCACTGAGGTTTCACCCCTAACAGCATACAAGAGGCTCCAACCCCGCTGCAGTGGCCCCCTCTTGAGCCTTGCGGTTCATATGGTAGTCCAATTGACACCTATTCCCCGCACCATCCAAAACACCCATACTACGCCGGGGATACACCTAATTAATTGGCCAAGCTGCCCCATCTCGGCATGTGGTTGGCACGGTAAAGCCAGGTTACATGCTCCATGAACTGGTCCTTAGGATCCGGGCAAGTACTAAACACAAACCCGAGTCTCGTGCATACAGCACCAACCAAATCATCCAACTTGCCTCGATCCCTACCTCTACATAACTCATAATATCTCATTCAAGAGTAAGGTAAACAAGTTGATGATTTCATATCCCACTTATTCCATTCTAAGCATGGCTAAGCATAAGTAATATGAAGGAATGACATAATAAAATAAATCCCAACCCAGCCTACAAGGAAGTAAGATAATGAAAATCTAGGGAAACTTCCTAGCTTGGGTATAATATTCCAAATTGAAAATGCAATTAATTAAATTCTAACTACACATCCTAGTATAGGATCAAAGTGGTCAAGGACACTTGCCTTCTTCCTGCTGCTCTGGGAATGGAAAGTATTGGTCTTGGAAGGGGAGAACTTGCTCTGGGGCAGGTTCTACTCATGCCAATACACATAGCAAAAGAAAACAACAATCCATAAGCCATAGTTCACACTTTCACTCATGCAAACCACACATACATACATATTAAAGTCATTCACATTTCTAAGTGTTGTGGTTCCCCTAGATGTGTTGATTTTTGGCTTACATGCACTTTTAAACATATATATTATTTTTTTAACTTTTGTATTCAGATGTCTATTTGCACATTATATATGAATTTCCAATTTGAACAAATTCTTTATATTTAATTAATACACTTCTTAGCCACAAAGTTTGCATGAAAGGTAATTCCCTACTCCAAATAGGTTTTCAGATCTTCTACAAAATCCTAAATTGAAGTTTTTGGATTTGGAGACCTCATTTATCATTTTCTAATCATGCATACCTATTTTCCTATATTTTCAGATTTATTTTCTATGCCTAAAAGTGAACTTTACTATTAAAATAGTTAGACATATCACTTAAACAGAATAGGTTCTGATCTAAAATGTTCAATAAAATATTTTTGAACTTCCTCTCTGATGTGAAGTAATTTAAATTTATTCTACTAGTTTTTAGAATTATTTCCTAGCCTAAAATGTGTCTCTAGAGATAATAAAATGAGCAACACTTAGGCAGATTTCATTTAAGCCTAAAATCTATTTTCAACTCATTCTAAAGTTTTCCAAGTGCTAGGAGAGTTTAAATTTATATTTGCACATGTGTTTGCCTCACCATTTAAATTTAAATCTTAGTCACATGTTCAAATTGCTAAATTTAATATCCTATAGGGTCTAAAAGGCAAACCCACCCTACTGCAGGGTTTAATTTACTGTTTCCTGAATTTTCAGGGGCCTAATTACACATAACAGAGGGGTTTTTCCTAATTTTTATTAAGTCCAGGGGCTAAAACTGAGTTTTAAATGAATTTACATAAATTTCTGAAGGTCCAGGGGCTAGATCAGAAGTTTCCGGGGCTAGCTCATGTTTTCCGAGATCCCCAGGGGGTAGCACGTAAGAATCCCGGCCTTTATAATGCGGGGCTGACATGGGCCGTTGGATTTAAAATGGACGGCTCCGATTAGATTGCCGAAGTGGTACGCGTCGATTTAATTTCTACCGTGCGATTTAAAATAGACGGCCCTCAAGGGGCCACGTCGCCCTGGCCGGAGCAAGCCCGCGCGCGCGGCGGCGGGGGTGGCGATCTCACCGGTGCAGCCTCGGCTTTTGCCGCTACACGCTAGAACTCGCATCTTTTTGCACGGATCGGCTGCGGAGGGTTAGGGGATGCTTACCGAGGGGTTTTCCAGCACTCGGAGGTCCTGGAAGTCGGTCGGCGGCGAGGTTCAATGGCGATGGTCTTCGGTGCACGTCGAAGTGGCAGTTGGGGCGCAAGACACGTCGTTTCCTTCACCTGCAGGGCTCCCCGGCGGTGGTGGAACGTGATCAGCACGTTAGATCAGGCAATTTGAGTGAGGATCGAAGGAAATCGGCGGTAGAAGCTTCGGTTTTCACCGGAGAGAAAAATGGCCGATCAGGGAGGAAAAAGGGGCGCATTTCAGCGTTTAAATGAACGAGGGAGGGCGGCGGTCTGTTGAGATCACGCTGGGACGTCCGGGACCGGAAATCGGGGCTGGGAGCGTGGGTTCCGGGGGTTGGTTTTGATCGGGCGAGAGAGAAAGAGTTCGGGGTTGGTTGGGCGCGCGGGGGAAGAAGATGACGGCGGGCCCCGCACGTCAGAGAGAGGGAGAGAGGGGGGCACGGGTTGGGCTGGCTGGCGCGGGGTCTTGGGATGGCTGGCGGGTTTTCGGCCCACTGGCCGGTTTCGGTTTTCTTTTTCTTTTTTTCCTTTTCCTTTTTCTGGTTTGGTTCAAATCTAAATTCCAGTTTGAATTTAAATTTCTGCACCACATGCAATACGTCCAAAAAATTTTAAATTCCCCTCTTTAGCAGGTTTTGGGGTGTTACAGCTCTACCCCCCTTAAAAGAAATCTCGTCCTCGAGATTGGTGATTCTAGGAAAACAATTCCGGAAACTGTGCCTTAAACTCGTCTTCTCGCTCCCATGTGGCTTCCGCTTCCGAGTGGTGCTTCCACTACACCTTGCACATCCGGATTCTTTTATTTCTTGTGAGGCGTTCCATTGTCTCCAAAATCTTGACCGGTTGCTCGGCATAAAAAAGATCCTCTCATACGTCCACCTCATTCATGGGTAACATCTCTTCGGGCGTCCTTAGACATTTCTTGAGCTGTGACACATGGAATACATCGTGCACATCCGATAGGCGAGCCGGTAGTTCTAGTTGATATGCCACCTCGCCTTTCCTCTCCAGAATCTGAAAGGGTCCGATGTATCGAGGTGATAATTTCCCTTTCACCTTGAACCGACGAAGTCCTCGGATAGGGGACACCTTGAGATAGACATAGTCCCCCACGTTGAAAACGAGCTCTCTTCTCCGTACATCGGCATAGCTCTTTTGTCAGGTCTGTGCTATCCTCAAATTGTTGCGGATTTCCCTCACTTTCGCCTTGGCTTCTTGTAGTACCTCGGGCCCAAACACTTTACTTTCCCCTGTTTGGTTCCAAAATAGTGGAGTTCTGCACTTCCTCCCATACAAAGCCTCAAATGGTGACATCTTCATACTAGCCTGATAGATGTTGTTATAGGAGAACTCCGCATACGGTAAGTTCTTATCCCAACTCCTATTGTTCTTGAGCGCACACGCTCTCAGCATATCCTCAAGGATCTGATTGGTTCTTTCCGTCTGCCCGTCAGTCTGGGGGTGATAGGCAGAACTAAAATTTAGATGAGTTCCCATGGTTTCATGTAACTTCTGCCAGAACCTTGAGGTGAACTGTGTCTCTCGATCTGACACTATCTTCTTTGGCTCTCCATGGAAACATACGATCCTTGACATGTACAATTCCGCCAATTTGGATCCGTTGTAGCTTTCTTTCACGGGGATGAAATGAGCTACCTTGGTTAGCCTGTCGATGATGACCCATATCGAATCATATCCCGATTGGGTCCTGGGTAGTCCCACTATGAAGTCCATACCTATTTCTTCCCATTTCCATTTAGACACCTTGAGTGGTTGCAATAGTCCCGCGGGTCGTTGATGTTCTGCTTTCACCAACTGACATGTGTCACATAGGGCAACATGTTCCGCGACATCTCACTTCATGCCATACCACCAATATCTGCTCTTGAGGTCATGATACATCTTCGTACTCCCAGGATGAATGGAATAGTCGGAATCATGAGCCTCCTTCAAAATCAATTCACGGATCTCCTTCACTTCAGGCACACAGATTCTTTTCCCATGCCACACCGTACCTTGTTCATCCTCTCTGAACCCAGGGGCTTTATTTTCTTTGATGAGTTCTCTAATCTCTTGTATCTTCTCGTCATTCTTCTGACCGTTGCGTATGTCTTGCTCTAATGTGGAGTCCACTTCCATGGCGATGGCTTCACCACTATTCACCAGACATAGATTGAGTTTTGCAATCTCTTCCTTCAATTCTGTAGGCATGTTCTTTGAACTCATCATGTTGACCTGCACTTTCCGGCTTAACGTATCCGCTACGATGTTCGCTTTCCCAGGATGATAGTTGATGCCCACATCAAAGTCGTTGATTAGCTCTAACCATCTCCTTTGTCTGAGGTTGAGATCTGGCTGTGTGAAAATGTACTTTAACCTCTTATGATCCGTATATATCTCTGTCCTTTTCCCCATCAAGTAATGCCGCCAAATCTTCAATGCGTGTACCACTGCGGCTAGCTCTAGGTCATGCGTAGGATAGTTCTTCTCGTGTTTTCCGGAGCTGCCGGGACGCATAAGCCACGACATGCCCCTCTTGCATGAGAACACATCCCAACCCGTGTCCAGAGGCATCACAGTACACCGAAAAGTTCTTCTGCATATCTGGCATAACTAGCACTGGGGCTGTTGTTAATCTTTTCTTCAGTTCTTGAAAACTCGTCTCACACTGTAGTGTCCATGTGAATGTGATCCCCTTCTCTAACAATTTGGTGAGGGGTCTCGAGATCTTGGAGAAACCCTCAATAAACCGTCGATAATTCCCAGCCAATCCTAAGAAGCTTCGAACTTCCCCGACATTTTTAGGGGTCTTCCACTTCTGCACATCCTCGATCTTGGCGAGATCTACGGAGATTCCTCCTTCCGAGATTATGTGTCCTAAGAAGGGAACTCTCTTCAGCCAAAACTCACACTTGCTCAACTTGGCATATAGTTGGTGTTCTCTCAGCTTTTGCAGCACCAATCTTAAATGTCCCTCATGTTCTTCTTCATCTTTTCATCAGCAACATGAGAAGATTTCTATGAGGACCAAGTGGAGCATTAGGCGTGTGATCTGTTCTCAACCTTACCTGTGGGGATGGAGTAGAGATGGAGCCGCTACTGCTTAGATTGCTTCCGCATTAGTTAGAAGACTTCCGCTGCATAGAAATAAGACTTCCGCTGAGAGCATGAGTCCAAGACTCATGAGACATTGTAATAAACTTTGTTATTCGTGGTAATATATAATCTGAGTTCAGTTTGTGGAACATATGTGTATGTGTGATGAACATCCTGGGCACACATATGCATCAGTTCTCGGTTCCGTGGTTTTCCACAGAATTGAGGGCGTCACAGATTGGTATCAGAGCCACGGTTGATAGTGGATTACACGCCTAAATAGGAAACACAGATTGGTATCAAAAGCCACGGATGGGGGTAGATTACGCACCTGGATACAATCACAGATTGGTACCAGAACCACGGGTTGATGGTAGGTTACACACTTAGATAGATCACAGATTAGTATCCGACACAGATTGGTAGCTAAGCCACGCTGACCATAGGATGCAAGCCTAGGATGCATAGATTGGCCTTGAAACTACCTTGACATAGGTAACCAGCCTTGAATAGGAGTTGTGTGAGCCCTTGGGATGATTGTTTGTGATTGTGTGCTTAGTGTGAGTTGTGGGACGTCTCAAAACGTTGTCCATATCTGTCACACCCGGTTTTTCCGAAGAAACAACCAAGTGAATATCACATGTATGCCAAGATCATTTTCTCATACATGTGATGACAAATAGTGAAGCATCATTTATTACAAGCCAGGTGTCGAATATAAATAAGTCTTACATCGCAAATGTCTCAATGGACACTAATGCTTCATCACAAGTAAATAAACTAGCAGCGGAATATTATTCTTTAGGGCTCCATCACAGGCGTTGCCCGGGGGTCTTCATGAACCTAAAAACCTTCCTCGGGTCCAAAATCTTGGTCATTATACACCATCTCATTATCTTGACCTGAGCAGCAATATAAACCAACAAATATGCAAGATTGAATACCAATGGTACTCAGCAAGTGTGGGAAAATTATATCATGCATGGCTAGAACAATGAGAGGTTGAACTCATGGTTAAAGCACTACGCAATTAATACCTATCACCTTAGCTTTTTAAGCACCTACATTACTACACAGGTGAAAAGGTCCCAATTTCCCATCCCATCATCATAATCCAATAACCATAACATCACTTCCAATGTTAAGCTCCCCGCTTAACTTCCAAAACCATCAATCCTCTAATCATGAATAAGTCCAGGCCGCTCCTGACCGTGAGCACGGCTGTCAAGACAGTTTTGACTCTGCAGAGTTTGTACCACTGTACCCACATGTAGTGATTTCATCCCCCATTGCCGGGTGGACTAAAAGAACCTCCATTATGCCAGTGGCTACGATCCACATTCACACTTCCCAGGTGTGCAGCCAGGAGATCACTACGAAGCCTTTACAAAGGGATTCCCGACGAGCGTGGGCCCACTGAGGTTTCACCCCTAACAGCATACAAGAGGCTCCAACCCCGCTGCAGTGGCCCCCTCTTGAGCCTTGCGGTTCATATGGTAGTCCAGCTGACACCTACTCCCCGCACCATCCAACACACCCATACTACGTCGGGGATACACCTAATTAATTGGCCAAGCTGCCCCATCTCAGCATGTGGTTGGCACTGTAAAGCCGGGTTACATGCTCCATGAACCGGTCCTTAGGATCCAGGCAAGTACTTAAACACAAACCCAAGTCTCGTGCACCCAGCACACAACCAAAACATCCAACTTGCCTTGATCCCTACCTCTACATAACTCACAATGTCTCTTTCAAGAGTACGGTAATATAAACTGATGATCTCATTTCCCAAATATCCCATTCTAAGCATGGCTAAGCAAATGCATGTAAATAAATGACATGACAAAATAAATCCCAACCCAAGCTTCAAGGAAACAAGGTAATGCAATTCTAGGGAAACTTCCTAGCATGGGTTTCATAATTATCTTGACAATACAAATAATTCTATCTACACATCCTAGCATAGGATCAAAGTGGTCAAGGACACTTGCCTCCTTCTTGCTGCTCTTGAAATGGGTAGTCCTGATCTTGGAAAGGAATAACTTGCTCTTGAACAGGTTCTACTTCATACCATCACACATAGCAAAAGAAAAACAACAATCATAAGACATAGTTCACACTTCTTACTTCATACAAACCACACATTCATATTTATGAAATTCATTCACCATTATATGTGTTGTGGTCACTTTGTGTGTTGATCTGTGGCTTGCACACACTTTTATTTATATGTATATGATTCCTACTTTGGTTTTCATATTTACACTTACATACTATATATATATATGTGTGTTTCAGTTTTAAATAAATTCCTTATATTAAACTACTACACCTTTTTACTACCAAGTATGTACGAAAAGTATTTTTCTTCTCCATATGTGCCTTCAGAATTTCTACCAACCCTAAACTGAATTCTTTGTATTTTAGAAACTCCATTTATCATTTACTAGTTGCTATATTTTCAGATTTATATTCCTATGCATAATTGTGTATTTTATTATGAAATTAGTAATACACATCATCTAAACAGTATAGGTTCTGGTCCTAAATGATTTAATAACATATTTTGACCTTGGCTTCTGATGTAGACTATTTCATAATTATTTTCCCTATTTTTCTATAACTATTCTTTACTTAAAAATGTGTCCCTATACTAATAAATGTGAATAATAGATGAAACAGATTCATTTCAGCCCAAAAATATATTTTTATCTCACTCCAAAGTTTTCTAAGTACTGAGAAAGTTTTTACTTAATTTTGACAATTATATTTGTCCCCCTTTTTATTTTTTAAACACTAGTTACATATTCAATTTTCTAAATTAAATACTAAACAGGGCTAAAATAATGAACTCACCCCATTACAGGGTCTATAATATTATTTTCATAATTTCCAGGGGTCTAGCTACACTTATCAGAGGTGTGTTTCCTAATTTTTATTAAGTCCAGGGACTAAAACTGATTTTTAAATGAATTTACATGATTTTCTGGAGTTCCAGGGGCTAGATCAGAAGTTTCCGGGGCTAGCTCTTATTTCCCGAGAACCCCAGGGGGTAGCACGTAAGAATTCCAGTCTTTATAACGCGGGGCTGACGTGGACCGTCCGATTTTAAACCGACGGCTGAGATTATAACATCGAACCGGTACGCGGGGTTTTAAAGTCTACCGTGCGATTTAAAATAAACGGCGCACAAGCGGCCACGTCGCTCTGATCGAGCGCGGGCGGCGCTGCCGGCGGCGCACGGCGGCGGGAAGCGGCGATCTTGCCGGAAAGTTTCGGATCCTCGAGAATTCTGCCTAGAACTGTGATCTTATGGCCTAGATCGGTAGAGGGGAGGTCAGGGATCTCACCTCGGGGGTTTTCTTGAGCTCGGGGGTCCTGGAAAGTGATCGGCGGCGAGGTCCGAGGCAGAACCACGGCGAAGCTCGTCGGCGCTGGATTTACACCGTAACTCTCCGAGTTTTCTGCACCTGCAAAGTTCCCCGGAGGCGGTGGATCAAGACCAGCGAGTTAGATCAGAGTTTCCGAGCTTAGATCGGCCAGAATTCACCGGCGAAGTCTCGGTGCTCACCGGAGTAAGAATCGGCGATCGCGTGGGAAAAACCAATCGGGGCTGGGGTTTTTATAGCCGGGGAAGGGCGGTGAGTTGGTTGTGATCGAGTTCGAGTCTTCCGGGATCAGAATTCGGGCTGAGGGACGCGGTTTTCAATCGGTTAAGATCGCGCGCGCGCGGGAGAGAGTCCGGGGTCGCGGGGTTAGGGATGACAGGTGGGTCCCACCCGTCTGTGAGAGACAGCGCGGGCGCGCGGGGGCGGGCTGGCGCGGGGAAATTGGGCCGGCTGGCGGGTTTCGGCCCACTGGCCGGTTTTTTCCCGTTTTCTCTTTTTCTTTTTCCATTTCTTTTCTGTTTTGAGTTTAATTTGAATTCCAGTTTGAATTTGAATTTTTGCAAAACATGCAACACGTCCAAAAATTTTTAAATTCCCCTCTGAACATGGTTTAGGGTTTTGAATCAAAATTTGGGGTGTTACAGCTCTACCCCCCTTAAAAGAAATCTCGTCCTCGAGATTGGTGTTTCTAAGAAAACAACTCCGGAAATTGTGCCTTGAGCTCATCTTCCCGCTCCCAGGTGGCTTCCTCTTCTGAGTGATGCTTCCACTGCACCTTACACATCCGGATTCTTTTATTTCTGGTGAGGCGTTCCATCGTCTCCAAAATCTTGTATGGTTGCTCGGCATAAGACAAATCCTCAGCTACATCCACTTCATTCATGGGTAACACCTCTTCAGGCGTCCTCAGGCATTTCTTGAGTTGTGACACATGGAATACATCGTGCACGTCCGATAGATGAACCGGTAACTCTAGTTGGTACGCCACTTCGCCTTTTCTTTCCAAAACTTGAAAGGGTCCGATGTATCGAGGTGACAACTTCCCTTTTACCTTGAACCGACGAAATCCTCTGATAGGGGGCACCTTGAGATAAACATAGTCTCCCACGTTGAAAACGAGTTCTCTTCTTCGTTCATCAGCATAACTCTTCTGGCGTGTTTGTGCTATCCTCAAGTTGTTGCGAATCTCCCTCACCTTCGCTTCGGCTTCCTGTAGCACTTCTGGACCAAACACTTTACTTTCTCCTGTTTGGTTCCAAAATAGGGGAGTTCTGCACTTCCTTCCATACAAAGCTTCAAACGGTGACATCTTCATACTAGCTTGATAACTGTTGTTATAGGAAAACTCCGCATACGGTAAGTTCTTGTCCCAACTCCTATTGTTTTTGAGTGCACATGCCCTTAACATATCTTCAAGGATCTGATTGGTTCTCTCCGTCTGCCCGTCAGTTTGGGGATGATAGGCAGAGCTGAAGTTCAGATGGGTTCCCATGGTTTCATGCAACTTTTGCCAAAACCTCGAGGTGAACTGTGTCCCTCGGTCCGACACTATCTTCTTTGGCACTCCATGGTAACACACAATCCTTGACATGTACAATTCTGCCAACTTGGATCCGCTGTAGCTTTCTTTCACAGGAATGAAATGAGCTACCTTGGTTAGCCGATCAATAATGACCCATATTGAATCATACCCAGATTGGGTCCTAGGCAATCCCACGACAAAATCCATGCTGATTTCTTCCCACTTCCATTCAGGTACTTTGAGTGGTTGCAATAATCCCGCGGGTCGTTGATGTTCAGCTTTCACCAACTGACATGTGTCACATAGGGCAACATGTTCCGCGACATCTCGCTTCATGCCATACCACCAATACCTGCTTTTGAGGTCCTGGTACATCTTCGTACTCCCAGGATGAATGGAATAGTCAGAATCATGAGCCTCCTTTAAAATCAATTCACGGATCTCCTTTACTTCTGGCACACAGATTCTTTTCCCGTGCCACACCGTTCCTTGTTCATCCTCTCTAAAACCAGGAGCTTTATTTTCCTTGATAAGCTGTCTGATCTCTTGTATCTTCTCATCATTCTTTTGGCCCTCGCGTATGTCTCGCTCGAGTGTGGAGTCCACTTCCATGGCGATGGCTTCACCACTATTTACTAGACATAGATTGAGCCTTATAACCTCGTCCTTCAATTCTGCGGGCATGTCCTTCAAGCTCAACTTATTGACCTGCACTTTCCGACTCAAAGCATCGGCCACGACGTTTGCTTTTCCGGGATGATAGTTGATGCCCACATCAAAGTCATTGATTAGCTCTAACCATCTCCTTTGTCGGAGGTTGAGATCTGGTTGTGTGAATATGTACTTCAAACTCTTATGATCCGTATATATCTCTGTCCTCTTCCCCATCAAATAGTGCTGCCAAATTTTCAACGCATGTACCACTGCGGCTAGTTCTAGGTCATGTGTAGGATAGTTCTTCTCGTGCTTCCGAAGCTGCCGGGATGCATAAGCCACGACATGTCCTTCTTGCATGAGAACACATCCCAACCCATTTCCAGAGGCATCGCAGTACACTGTGAAATTCTTCTGCATATCTGGCATAACCAACACTGGGGCTGTTGTCAATCTCTTCTTTAGCTCCTGAAAGCTCGTATCGCACTGTGGCGTCCAGGTGAATGTGATTCCCTTCTCCAACAGTTTGGTGAGAGGTCTCGAGATCTTGGAGAATCCCTCAATAAACCGTCGATAGTATCCAGCCAATCCCAAAAAGCTTCGAACTTCCCCGACATTTTCAGGGGTCTTCCACTTCTGGATATCCTCGATTTTGGTGGGATCTACGGAGATTCCTCCCTCCGAGATTATATGTCCTAAAAAGGGAACTCTCCTCAGCCAGAACTCACACTTGCTCAACTTGGCATATAGTTGGTGTTCTCTCAGCCTCTGTAACACCAACCTTAGATGTTTCTCATGTTCTTCTTCATCTTTGGAGAAGACGAGAATATCATCTATGAAAACCACCACAAATTTGTCCAGATATTCCATGAATACCTTGTTCATGAGGTACATGAAATATGCCGGGGCGTTGGTTAGCCCGAAAGGCATGACAGTGTATTCATACAGTCCGTACCAAGATACGAAAGCTGTCTTGGGAATATCAGATTGCCTTATCTTGAGTTGGTGGTACCCCGACCTGAGATCAATTTTCGAGAACACACAAGCTCCCTTCAACTGATCAAACAAGTCTTCAATGCGAGGCAATGGGTACTTGTTCTTGATGGTTACCTCATTCAAGGCACGGTAATCCACGCATAACCTTTGAGTTCCGTCTTTCTTGGGCATAAATATCACCGGAGCTCCCCATGGTGAGGAACTAGGGCGAATATACCCCTTCTCCGTCAATTCTCTCAAATGATCCTTGAGCTCTTCTAGCTGCTTGGAGTCCATTCGATAAGGTCTCTTGTATATCGGGGTTGTTCCCGGTACTAGCTCAATTGCGAATTCCACGTCACGGTCGGGAGGCATACCTGGCAACTCCTCCGGAAAAACATCTGGATAATCCCTGATGGTCCTGATTTCCTCAACTTTCACCTCCACTTGATTTAATTTAATGTCCCTCCTAGGCTCGTGTATCGTTATGAACTTTACTCTTGTTCCACTGGGGTGAGTTAGTTCCACCGTTCTGGTCGAACAATGGATGATTCCTTTATGTTTGGTCAACCAATCCATACCCAAAATAATATCTATCCCTTGTGAATCTATCACTATGAGGTTAGCAGTAAATACTACCCCATTAATGTCTAGGCTCACTTTGGGACACACTTGTCTTGTCCTTATTTCTCCACCTGGAGAGTTTATGGCTAGCATATGGTTCATTTGTGTGGTTGCTAGGTCATACTTCTTAACAAACCCTTGAGCAATGAACGAGTGGGTAGCACCAGAATCAAACAGCAGAGTTGCAAGGTGTAAATTGGCAGGAAACTTACCAACTACCACGTCGGGTGCCTCTTGTGCTTCCTCCATAGTGACGTGGTTCACCCGTCCTCTCATTACATTCTGCTGTTGTGGCGGCGCAGGCTTCTTCTTTGGGCATTTATGGGCGTAGTGCCCCACTTCACCACAGCTGAAACATTGCACCCCAATCTTAGATGCCTGGCCTTTGTTGTCTTGGGGTTGGTTTGGGGGTCCTTGCACTGCTGGTCGAGGTGGATATGCGGGGCGAGGCTGCTGCACAAACTGACGTTGCGGCTGTGCTGGTGTTGCGGAAGGCCTGTAGTTTGGGTTGTACCCTCTTGGTGCTGAATAGGGTACCGCAGCATGGTTCGTCTGCCCCGTAGGTTGCTGCATCATACGTGGGCGGGTGTTGCTCCCTGAGGCCTGATGTGACCACCCCGCCTTCCTCTTATTCTCATTTTCCAGGGTCTTTAGCTTCCTTTCCACCACAAACGCTCTGTCCACCATCTTTTGAAAACTTTCATACTCATTGGAGGACATTGCACACTGCATCTCTGCGGTAAGTCCTTCCACGAAACAATCTTGTTTCTGCTCATCAGTCTCTATGTCTCGTGGAGCATAACGGGATAGTTGAGTAAATTTAGTGAGGTATTCCCTCACCGTCATGTTTCCCTGCTGCAGTCCCAAAAACTCCTTCCTCTTGTTTTTGAGTTCACCTCTTGGGATGTAGTGGTTGCGGAAGCTACGCTTGAACTCTTCCCAAGTGATGTTCTCCGGGTCATGATGGGCGGCCACGTAGGCGGTCCACCAATCAGCAGCAGGTCCATGCAATTGATGAGAGGCAAACAGCACCCTCTCATACCCTTGGCATTGTATAATCCTCATCTTATTTTCAATAGTCTTCAGCCAATCATCGGCCTCCAGAGGTTCAGCAGCACTTGCAAACTTTGGAGGTTGAGTTCCTAGAAACTCACTCAACCTTTGTTGGCGTGGTGCAGCTTGTGGAGGTGGAACTTGATGCAAGTTGGCCACCACTTGAGTCAAGTTCTGGATGAGCTGATTTTGATTCTCCAGCATTTGGTGGAGAGGATCAACTTCTTCACGGCGACCACCCCGGTCCTGGCCTCCAGAAAGATGAGGGTTGCATGCCTCATCATTGTTGTTGGCGGGGTTGGCAGCACGTCCTTTTCCTCTTCCGGCCATCTGGCAGAATCAACAAATGTTAATTTGATACCATTTAGTATCATCTTACTACTTTCATTTGTTGTTACTTTGAGGTGTTAAGGCTTTGTTAAAATTTTACGAGGGTTTATATCTCACACCAAATAAATGCACTATTATTTCCTGTAGGTTCACACACCAAAGTAAAACAATCTGAAGACGAGGCTGTGGACAATTGCTCATGGCTTCCACAACTCACGTCACACACCAAGCATTATCACACCATTAACTACGTCACGACTCGACTACTCGACCTCCTGCTAGCTAGGGAAAAGACTCTACACTACTCGTCCTCTTGAGCTGGCTCCTCGGGATCTTCCTCCTCATTGCGGCTACCTTCTGATTCTGCTTTGGGTGGGGAGGCTGCTGGTGGAGAAGTGCGACGACGCCTGATCGCTCGGCGATCCGGGGAGTCAGGAGTCCATGTATCATTCACGGTGACACACAGTTCATTCCCATCTCCTCTTTCTCTCGCCCTTAAGCAAGCTCGCAGCAACGCCTCCGTTTCCTTCAGGGTGTCTCGGACATCCTGAAGCTCTTGTTGACACTCCTGCAGTCGAGTGCTGAGCATAGCAGCATCCTCCAAGCATAAGTCCATGTGCTCATGGGAAGTCCCTTGCTGCACCGGTGGGTACTTGTACTCCGTGGTACCACTCTCACGTTGGAGGTCATACATGTACTCAGTTTTGTCCAAGTGGCGACGATAGATGTGACTCTGGCAGGTGATGGCCTCCCAGGTGACATCTTTCTCCGCGTCAACTTGTGTTGCTCGACAAGCTGGAGAGTGGTGAATCTTAAGCAGCTGATTCTCGTGTATAATCCTCATCTCCGAACTCCATTCTTCCCTCTTCTCACGGATGGTCCTGGTGGAGTTATAGTGGATGATTAGCTTGCCCGTATTGCCGGCGGCTTCGAGCATACGTCGAAGACGGCGCAACAAATCTCCTACTGCCAATCCGTAGGAAAGGTACGTCACTGGACGACTCTCCTCTCTTTCGGCAAGGGCAACTACGGGAACTCTCCCTCCTGTGGACTTACGAGCGGTGCGAATCATGCGAACCATCTAAAACAAAAGAATTTAAAATTAGGTTAGATAAATGCTTAAATAAAAATCCTATTTTGAATGAAAGTTGGGGTAAGATGAAGAAAATGACTCCTTTAATAACACTTTTCCACCCACACCTTGGAAAATAGTTTTTAAGAAAATAGGTCCCTTAAATACGTCCATTTCTACCTAGGTCCACGTTCCTACGGGCAACCTTGGCTCTGATACCACCTCTGTCACACCCGGTTTTTCCGAAGAAACAACCAAGTGAATATCACATGTATGCCAGGATCATTTTCTCATACATGTGATGACAAATAGTGAAGCATCATTTATTACAAGCCAGGTGTCGAATATAAATAAGTCTTACATCGCAAATGTCTCAATGGACACTAATGCTTCATCACAAGTAAATAAACTAGCAGCGGAATATTATTCTTTAGGGCTCCATCACAGGCGTTGCCCGGGGGTCTTCATGAACCTAAAAACCTTCCTCGGGTCCAAAATCTTGGTCATTATACACCATCTCATTATCTTGACCTGAGCAGCAATATAAACCAACAAATATGCAAGATTGAGTACCAATGGTACTCAGCAAGTGTGGGAAAATTATATCATGCATGGCTAGAACAAGGAGAGGTTGAACTCATGGTTAAAGCACTACGCAATTAATACCTATCACCTTAGCTTTTTAAGCACCTACATTACTACACAGGTGAAAAGGTCCCAATTTCCCATCCCATCATCATAATCCAATAACCATAACATCACCTCCAATGTTAAGCTCCCCGCTTAACTTCCAAAACCATCAATCCTCTAATCATGAATAAGTCTAGGCCGCTCCTAACCGTGAGCACGGCTGTCAAGACAGTTTTGACTCTGCAGAGTTTGTACCACTGTACCCACATGTAGTGATTTCATCCCCCGTTGCCGGGTGGACTAAAAGAACCTCCATTGTGCCAGTGGCTACGATCCACATTCACACTTCCCAGGTGTGCAGCCAGGAGATCACTACGAAGCCTTTACAAAGGGATTCCCGACGAGCGTGGGCCCACTGAGGTTTCACCCCTAACAGCATACAAGAGGCTCCAACCCCGCTGCAGTGGCCCCCTCTTGAGCCTTGCGGTTCATATGGTAGTCCAGCTGACACCTACTCCCCGCACCATCCAACACACCCATACTACGCCGGGGATACACCTAATTAATTGGCCAAGCTGCCCCATCTCAGCATGTGGTTGGCACTGTAAAGCCGGGTTACATGCTCCATGAACCGGTCCTTAGGATCCAGGCAAGTACTTAAACACAAACCCAAGTCTCGTGCACCCAGCACACAACCAAAACATCCAACTTGCCTTGATCCCTACCTCTACATAACTCACAATGTCTCTTTCAAGAATATGGTAATATAAACTGATGATCTCATTTCCCAAATATCCCATTCTAAGCATGGCTAAGCAAATGCATGTAAATAAATGACATGACAAAATAAATCCCAACCCAAGCTTCAAGGAAACAAGGTAATGCAATTCTAGGGAAACTTCCTAGCATGGGTTTCATAATTATCTTGACAATGCAAATAATTCTATCTACACATCCTAGCATAGGATCAAAGTGGTCAAGGACACTTGCCTCCTTCTTGCTGCTCTTGAAATGGGTAGTCCTGATCTTGGAAAGGAATAACTTGCTCTTGAAAAGGTTCTACTTCATACCATCACACATAGCAAAAGAAAAACAACAATCATAAGACATAGTTCACACTTCTTACTTCATACAAACCACACATTCATATTTATGAAATTCATTCACCATTATATGTGTTGTGGTCACTTTGTGTGTTGATCTGTGGCTTGCACACACTTTTATTTATATGTATATGATTCCTACTTTGGTGTTCATATTTACACTTACATACTATATATATATGTGTGTGTTTCAGTTTTAAATAAATTCCTTATATTAAACTACTACACCTTTTTACTACCAAGTATGTATGAAAAGTATTTTTCTTCTCCATATGTGCCTTCAGAATTTCTACCAACCCTAAACTGAATTCTTTGTATTTTAGAAACTCCATTTATCATTTACTAGTTGCTATATTTTCAGATTTATATTCCTATGCATAATTGTGTATTTTATTATGAAATTAGTAATACACATCATCTAAACAGTATAGGTTCTGGTCCTAAATCATTTAATAACATATTTTGACCTTGGCTTCTGATATAGACTATTTTATAATTATTTTCCCTATTTTTCTATAACTATTCTTTACTTAAAAATGTGTCCCTATACTAATAAATGTGAATAATAGATGAGACAGATTCATTTCAGCCCAAAAATATATTTTTATCTCACTCCAAAGTTTTCTAAGTACTGAGAAAGTTTTTACTTAATTTTGACAATTATATTTGTCCCCCTTTTTATTTTTTAAACACTAGTTACATATTCAATTTTCTAAATTAAATACTAAACAGGGCTAAAATAATGAACTCACCCCATTACAGGGTCTATAATATTATTTTCATAATTTCCAGGGGTCTAGCTACACTTATCAGAGGTGTGTTTCCTAATTTTTATTAAGTCCAGGGACTAAAACTGATTTTTAAATGAATTTACATGATTTTCTGGAGTTCCAGGGGCTAGATCAGAAGTTTCCGGGGCTAGCTCTTATTTCCCGAGAACCCCAGGGGGTAGCACGTAAGAATTCCAGTCTTTATAACGCGGGGCTGACGTGGACCGTCCGATTTTAAACCGACGGCTGAGATTATAACATCGAACCGGTACGCAGGGTTTTAAAGTCTACCGTGCGATTTAAAATAAACGGCGCACAAGCGGCCACGTCGCTCTGATCGAGCGCGGGCGGCGCTGCCGGCGGCGCACGGCGGCGGGAAGCGGCGATCTCGCCGGAAAGTTTTGGATCCTCGAGAATTCTGCCTAGAACTGTGATCTTATGGCCTAGATCGGTAGAGGGGAGGTCAGGGATCTCACCTCCGGGGTTTTCTTGAGCTCGGGGGTCCTGGAAAGTGATCGGCGGCGAGGTCCGAGGCAGAACCACGGCGAAGCTCGTCGGCGCTGGATTTACACCGTAACTCTCCGAGTTTTCTGCACCTGCAAAGTTCCCCGGAGGCGGTGGATCAAGACCAGCGAGTTAGATCAGAGTTTCCGAGCTTAGATCGGCCAGAATTCACCGGCGAAGTCTCGGTGCTCACCGGAGTAAAAATCGGCGATCGCGTGGGAAAAACCGATGGGGGCTGGGGTTTTTATAGCTGGGGAAGGGCGGTGAGTTGGTTGTGATCGAGTTCGAGTCTTCCGGGATCAGAATTCGGGCTGAGGGACGCGGTTTTCAATCGGTTAAGATCGCGCGCGCGCGGGAGAGAGTCCGGGGTCGCGGGGTTAGGGATGACAGGTGGGTCCCACCCGTCTGTGAGAGACAGCGCGGGCGCGCGGGGGCGGGCTGGCGCGGGGAAATTGGGCCGGCTGGCGGGTTTCGGCCCACTGGCCGGTTTTTTCCCGTTTTCTCTTTTTCTTTTTCCATTTCTTTTCTGTTTTGAGTTTAATTTGAATTCCAGTTTGAATTTGAATTTTTGCAAAACATGCAACACGTCTAAAAAATTTTAAATTCCCCTCTGAACATGGTTTAGGGTTTTGAATCAAAATTTGGGGTGTTACAATATCCACACATATGTAGAAAGAGGAGTGAGATGCTTCGGCACTTGTTCACATCCTCATATGGGCTAATATATATATAGTCTAACCTACCTTGATGCATATAGTTGAGGGGATCTATCTCACTTTCTAACCTTCTATTCTATTTCGTTCTCTCTCACAGATGGTGAGAGGAAACGCCGACCGAAGGAACGTTCGTGACAACCAAGAGGGTGGTCACGATGAAATTCCTGTTAACCCCGGAGCTGGCGAGAACCACCTGAAACGGTTGATGGCCATGCAGAATCAACTTATGCAAACCATGATCCAAACTTTGGGTCAGTTGCAGGCCAACAACAACAACCCCGTTCCGGCACCACCACCACCACCACCGCCGGCTCATAACAGGTTGCGAGAGTTCATGAGGACTCGACCAGCCACCTTCGCTCAAGCTAATGACCCCATGGAGGCCGATGACTGGTTAAAATCCATGGAGAGGAAGCTTGCCATAGTGCAGTGCAATGGCCGAGAGAAGGTTCTCTTTGCGTCGCACCAACTTATGGGAGCTGCCGCTGACTGGTGGGATGCCCTATGTAACGCTCATGTCGACCCGGAGGCAATCACTTGGACTGAGTTCAAGGAGAGTTTCCGCTCTCATTACATCCCTGCTAGTGTAATGATTCTCAAGAGGCAGGAGTTCGAAGGTCTCCGCCAAGGACAGAGAAGTGTGAATGAGTATCTCAACAAGTTCACACAACTGTCCCGGTATGCCCCCGAAGATGTCAACTCGGACCAGAGGAAGCAATATCTGTTCATGAGACGGTTGAACAATGAGATTCAGGTTCAGCTCCTCAACAATGACTACGCAAGCTTTCAGAAACTGGTTGACAAGGCTATAGTAGTTGAAAGCAAGATCCGAGAGATCGAGCGAGAGTGCAAGAGGAAGATGCCATACCAGCCTCAAGGGAGCAACATACGACCTCGGTACATGCCCCCGGCCGCACCGCAGTATGGATCGACCACTCCTGCATACCACCCTAGTCAGCCACCACAGCAACGACCCGTTGCACCAGCACCTCGTGTGCCCATGCCTCCTGTGCCCTGACCTAACATGGGTGCTCCTGTTCAAAACCCCCGCCCCAACGTACCTGCTGCCATAGGCAACAGGGCATGCTTTGCATGCGGGGAAACAGGACACTTCACGAACCAGTGCCCGAGGAGAGGCCCTGAACAGCAAGGCAACGTGCCCAAACAGAACCCGCGACTGAACGGAGGGGACAATCAAGGAAACCGGGGACAGCAGAACTATGCTCGCGGCAACGTGAACCATGTTTCTGCCGAGGAAGCACAACAGGCTGAGGACGTCATAATTGGTATGTTCCTTGCCAACTCCAACCCGGCCACCATCTTATTTGATTCTGGAGCATCACATTCCTTCATATCATCCTAGTATGTTGCCAAACATAATCTACCCATATCCCACTTAAAATGTGCTATGTTAGTTAATTCTCCCGGAGGAGAAATGAGGACTAATATAGTATGTCCGAAAGTAAGCCTTAAAATAAGGGGAGTAGACTTTCTTGCCAACCTTATTGTCTTGGATTCCCAAGGGATTGACAAAATACCCGGGATGGATTGGTTAAACAAGCACAATGGGGTAATCCAATGTGCTGAAAGAAGCGTGAAGTTGACAAATGAGCACGGTATTCGTGTCGAGTTTGAGTCAGCCCAACAAACAACCGAAAAGGCAATCTTGAACCACGTTGAAGGAGCAACATTGGACAGCATTCTAGTGGTTCAAGAATTCTTGGACGTGTTTCCAGAGGAACTTCCAGGTATGCCCCCTGATAGGGACATTGAGTTTGCCATTGATTTGGTACCCGGAACTGCACCCACAGCAAAGAGACCCTATAGGATGCCCGTCAATGAACTAGTGGAACTCAAGAAGCAAATTTAGGAGCAGTTGGAGAAGGGTTTTATACGTCCAATCTCATCGCCATGGGGAGCCCCCGTGCTCTTCGTGGACAAGAAGGATGGGGCCCAAAGGATGTGCGTGGACTATATGTCTCTCAACGAGGTGACAATCAAGAACAAATACCCTCTGCCCCGTATAGAGGACCTATTCGACCAAATGAAAGGAGCCCGAGTGTTCTCCAAGATTGATCTTCGGTCGGGATATTTCCAACTGAAGATAAAGCCCTCCAATATACCCAAGACTGCCTTTCGAACACGGTATGGTTCGTATGAATATACTGTCATGTCTTTTGGGTTAACAAATGCACCCGCATACTTCATGTACCTCATGAACAAGGTTTCATGAAGTACTTGGATAAGTTTGTCGTGGTTTTCATCGACGACATTATGGTGTATTCAAAAAGTGAGGAGGAGCATGAAGAACATTTGAAATTGACCTTGCAGAAAATGCGTGAGCATCAATTGTATGCCAAGCTTAACAAGTGTCAATTTTGGCTAAAGGAATATCGTTCCTAGGCCACATTATCTCCGAAGAAGAGGTATCGGTTGACTGATGTGGACATCACTCCTACAGATATACACAACACTCACATGGTAGACATGCAAGGTCCAGTTACTAGAGCTCGAGCACGACAATTGAATTTAGAGGTGAGCTCGTTCCTAAACAATTCTTTATATGTGAATTTTGAGAGTATGTTGCTACCTAATGGATTAATTATGATTATGAACCATGGAGAGGACATGGAGATACATGGAGAGGGGTTTGGAGGCATGGAGGACCAGAAAAAATGCCAACAAGAAGTTAGAGACCGAGCCCAACTCAAACTCGAGTCCAACTCGGGCCCAGGAGTAGTCCACTTTAAAATGGGTGCACAGGAGGCATACGGACTCCGTTTTTGACGTTCTACATATGCACGGAAAGCTGAGAGGATAAAATTTCCAATGGAAATGGCCCCACGTCGAAATTCCATCGGAGTCGACGGGAAACTTCGAAACAATATAAAGTTTAGAGTCTGTCAGAGTGTTGCATCACCTAGTTGGGCCATTGGGCCTTGTATCGAGTCCAAGTCCATTATGTACGTGTCTTAGGGTTAGGTCACGACCCCAGAAACCCCCTGGTCGTCCTCCACCTTCTTTATACCCCCTAGCCGCCGTCCCAAACAGCTGGGTTTTGCTTAGATTATTCTGTCAAGAACAGTTTCGCCGTTCATCGGTTTGTGAGACCCCAATTTGAGTTCTTCATATCTTTCAGCAATTTGGTTGCATTCTTTCTTGTTCTTGCTTGTGTTCTTTGATTCGCAGGCAAGGATTAGCCTTATTGGCAAGGTCAACCACGCAATATCGGTTGATAACCTGAGGAGATGTGGTGCTGCGATTGCAGGGTTCAGAACGTGTTGTTCGGAAGCTGGATCGATTTGTGTCAAGTCTCCACCAAATCGAGGGTGATCAGAATCTTTCGGAAGATCAGGACCCCTGGGCACATCATTGACCCCGGAAAAGTGAGAGATGTTCTGACCTGGGACCAACCGCAAAACGTGAGGGATATTCGGAGTTTTCTTGGGATGGCTGCATACTATCGACGCTTCATTAAATACTTCTCTAAGATAGCAAAACCTATGACGGAGTTGCTAACGAAGGGAAAAGCCTTTCGATGGACACCAGCATGCCAAGAAAGTTTTGAGGAACTCAAGAAAAGGCTAACCACAGCGCCGGTTTTGGTATTGCCGGACGTAAGCAAGAGCTTTGACATATATTGTGACGCATCCAGACAGGGGCTCGGATGTGTGCTCATGCAAGAAGGACAAGTGGTAGCCTATGCCTCACGACAATTAAAGAAGCACAAGCTTAATTATCCTACACATGACTTGGAGCTAGCAGCAGTAGTGCATGCATTGAAAATTTGGAGACATTATATCCTTGGTCATCGATGTGAGATCTATACGGATCATAAAAGCCTCAAGTACATATTTACACAACCGAACCTGAATTTGAGGCAACGTCGATGGTTGGAACTCATCAAAGATTACTACCACCCTGGGAAGGCCAATGTAGTAGCTGATGCATTGAGCCGAAAGGGTGCATGTCACCAACTCATGGTTCGGGAGCTACCACCCGAACTACGCAAGGAGTTCGAACGGTTACACCTCGGATTCTTGAACAACATGGAAATGATGGAGATTCACTCTTCCTTGGAGAAAGAGATAAGAGATGGCCAAGCAACGGATGAGGAGATCAAGGAAAGGATCCAACAAGGAATAGAGAAGGATTTCAAAGAAGATGAGAAGGGTACGCTTTGGCTAGGAAAAAGGATTTGTGTGCCTAACGTGAAGCACCTCCGTGACATGATATTGAAGGAGGCACATGATTCACCCTATTCCATACATCCCGGAAGTACCAAAATGTACAAGGACTTGAAGACTTGTTATTGGTGGGATGGTATGAAAAGGGACATAGCCGAATACGTTGCCCTATGCGACACATGCCAACGGGTGAAGGCCAAACATCGAAGACCCACTGGATTGTTGCAACCTTTGAAGGTACCAGAGTGGAAGTGGGAGGACATCAGTATGGATCTCATCGTCGGATTGCCACGTACTCAGTCGGGTTATGACTCCATCTGGGTTATTGTGGACCGATTGACGAAAATAGCCCATTTTCTCCCTATAAGGGCCAAGTAAAACGTTGCACAATTAGTCGAGTTGTACATGGAGCAGATAGTGTGCCGTCATGGAGTCCCGAGGAGTATAGTCTCAGATCAAGGTTCTCAGTTTACCTCTAGGTTTTGGAGAAAGCTGCAGAAAGCTATGGGAACACGACTGGATTTTAGCTCCGCCTATCACCCACAAACCGAAGGACAAACCGAAAGGTCAAACCAAATTTCGGAGGACATGTTGAGAGCTTGCGCCTTGAAACGTGGGCATAGTTGGGATAGGAGTTTACCGTACACCGAATTCTCCTATAACAACAGCTATCAAGCTAGCTTAAAGATGTCGCCTTTCAAAGCGTTGTATGGTAGGCGGTGTAGAACGCCGCTGTTCTGGAACGAGACCGGAGAGAACCAGGTGTTTGGACCCGAAGTACTACAAGAAGCTGAAAAGCAAGTCCAAACGATACGGGAGAACTTAAAGGCTGCTCAGTCGCGACAGAAAGGCTATGCGGACAACAGGCGAAGGAAGTTGACCTTCGAAGTAGGAGACTTCGTATACCTTAAGGTATCGCCTATCCATGGCCAACGACGTTTCAACGTCAAAGGCAAGCTAGCACCTCGCTACATCGGACCATTTAAGATTTGGGAAGCGAGGAGAAGTAGCCTATCAACTAGAGCTCCCAACATATCTCTCCGACGTACATGACGTATTTCATGTATCCCAGCTCAAGAAGTGCTTGAGAGTACCGGAGGAGCGAGTACCAATGGAAGAGCTTGAACTTCAAGAGGACCTGACCTATACGGAGCACCCTGTCCAAATTTTGGACGTAAAGGAAAGGGTGTGACACCCTCATCTCGGGAGTCAGCATATGTTCATGTTTTATGAAGAAGAAAAAACATTTTTAGAAAAGAGGGAACAGAAAAAAGTATCAAAAGGATAGCCAGTAAAGCTCTCTGAGAGCGCCGAAGGCAACTTCCACGACCAGCAGACCACGTGGCGTGTTCGGAACTCATTCCCGAGAGATAGGGAGAGGTCCGACGCTAAACTGGATACGTGGCAGGCTCGGGGGACACCTCCGCAATTGGAAAGATGTCCGACCCTGTGGGACGCGTGTTGCCCGTGGAGCTAGCCTCTGCGGAAGAAGCAAAGGCATTTTTCATGGGACACATGTCACCTTCGGAGCTAGTCCTCGCGGAAGTCAGGGGACCAGTCGCACGGGATACGTGTTAATTTCGGAACCCATCTCCGAGAAGTACGGATCTATTGAACACGTGTCGCCACCGGAGCTTATCTCCGGAGGTCCGTCGCTGCTGAACACGTGTCGACCTCAGGGCATGTCCCTTAGGGAAGGAAAGGCGGAAAGACCGGCACCCACACGTGGCGTGCGCGGAGCTCGTCTCCGAAGAAGAGGGAGGTCTCGATCGATTGACACGCGGCACAACCGGAGCTCGTCTCTGCGGATGAGGAGATACCAGGCCCGGAGAACACGTGGAGCTTCCGGAGCTCATCATCACGGAGGTAGCGAGTTCTGGAGCGGTTTTTACGCGTAAAGATACCGGTACGAAACATAAACCGATCTAAATTCCACGATGTTACCAAAGATAAGACATTAGGATCCAACAAAGATCTGAATAAGACTCTTATTCGGGATCCAATCAGATTAGGACTCTTCTCTTCCCGATTATAAATAGAACCCAAAACCTCTGGCCGAAACCACAAACTTCTCTTTCAAATCCTGAGCCGACGACTTAGAGCCTAGCCCTAACTCGCCGAGCAAACCATCGCTGAAGTGCAACAAGGGAGATCATCGGAGAAGAACCAAACGGTCTGAGGAGGACCTCGAAGTCAAGAAAAACGTGAGGTAGGACTTCAATACCACCTTACGACATCATGTTGTTCATCTCTTTGCATCTGTTCTTCGATTCCTTTCGAACAGAAGCCTTTTCGTGGACAGATCACTCGATGATCAGTTCGATCTAAGAACAAGATCATCGCCACGACCACCTTTGATCCGAACACCTCTGACCATGCAAGCCATGCAAGAACACGTACAGATCAATCTAATGAAACTAATCATAGGATAGCATGCATGTGCATCATCGCATCTAGTTTAGGGTTTTGTGCATGATATTGATTGCTGTGAATCTTGTATGCACGTGAATCCTACATAGCAGAACAAACCCAAGAAGCTGTTTACGACGAGCTGCAGCAACAAGGTTTTGAGAATCAAGAACAACCGGAACCACAAGAACAAGGCAAGTGCTCCTTGACCATGTTGATCCTATGTTTTGGGTAAAACTATTTTGTTTTGCGAAAAGGTGTGCGTGCTGAGTCAAACATGATGGGAAACCCTTTTTATAGGAGTTTACTAGTTCTGATTAAACCACCCTTGTCGCCTGGGAAGTTTATGAGTCGGGTATGGTTTTTGCTTATGCTTCGCTGAGTCCATGGGGTTGGGAAGCGAGATAGATGTGTCTAGCTAACTGCACTCGTAATGATGATGAGGAACTGATGATGTTAATGAACATGGATCAGAGGGACATCTAGGCAAGCCTGGGGTTGTGAATGAGGTAGCATGAGATGGTGGTTTTGCTTGCCGTAGATCTAAGGACCGGTTCATGCATGCACATGCCAGGATAACAGTGCCACCACAAGGCCAAGTATGGGTGCGGCTTAGCTGAGTAATTAGGTAAGTTGCTAGAGTGTTATGGACTGTGGAAGGCGCGGGGAATAGGAGTCGAGTGAGGACTGCCCTGGGAACTGCATGGCACAAGAGGGGGCCCGTGGGTGGGAGAATTGGAGATTCTAGCCTGCCGGTGAAACCTTAGTGAGTCCATACATCTAGTAACCCCTTTGTAAAGGCTATTTTGTGATCTCTTGACCATACACCGACGGTTGTGTACTGGTATAATGGAGGTTCTGCAGTCGCCGATGGGTGACGAAATCACAAACTTGTGGGTAAAGAGGTGCAAACTCTGCAGAGTTATTAAAACTATCATGATAGCCGAGCTTACGGTCACGAGCACCTGGCTAAACTGCCATGATTAGATGGGATGGTTACTGGAATGGTTATTGGGAAGGTTCTTGGTTATGGTTTTGGTTATGGTTTGGTTTGGAATTGTTAAGTCTGGATGATGAAAGGGTTGCATGACTGGTAGGTCATGATATGAGATTGGTCTCGGTGCGAGACAAGGTTGTTTCATGAGGTGAGATGGTAGCGAATACGAGGAGGTATTCGTGAGTATGGGTAAAGGATTGGTTAATGTTTGGATGGAACACGGGAAGTGATGGAGGTATGTTGGTAATTTCATACATGCTGGGAATACATTCATCTAAAGTTAAGTTGCTGTTTTATCACGGTTTTATAAATCTGCTTTTCTGCAAATAAGCCTTTTATACCTACCTTGTTTATGATGCTGCATGTCATGTGTTATTCCCGCACTTGCTGAGTACATCATTGTACTCAAACTTGCATTATTATTTCTTCATCAACAGCAAGAGAAGACTACTATGAAGACCGAGTAGAGCATTATGGCGTGTGATCTGTTCTCAACCTTGCCTGTGGAGGGAGTATAGATGGAGCCACTTCTGCTTAGTTTTGCTTCCGCATTAGTTTTTGCTTCCGCATTTAAATAAGATTTCCGCTGCGTAGAAATAAGGACTTCCGCTGTGAGCATGAGTCCAAGACTCATGAGGTGCTGTAATAAACTCTGTTATTCGTGGTAATATATATAATCTGAATTCAGTTTGTGGAACGTATGTGTATGTGTGATGAACATCCTGGGCACACATATGCATTAGTTCTCGGTTCCGTGGTTTTCCACAGAATTGAGGGTGTCACAGATTGGTATCAGAGCCACGGGTTGACAGTAGGTCACACACCTAGATAGAAACCTTAGATTGATATTAGAGCCACGGGTTAACAGCAAGTTACACCCCTGAATAGGAGTCATAGGTAGCTAAGCCACACTGACCAAAGGAAGCATCCTAGGGTGAATAGCCTAGATTGGCCTTGAAACCACCTTGACATAGGAAACCATCCTTGAATAGGAGTTGAGTGGGCCCTTGTAATGATTATTTGTGAATATGCGCTTAAGTGTGAGTGGTGGGACGTCTCAAAAACGTTGTCCATATCCACACATAAGAAGAGGGAGGTGTGAGATGTTTCGGCACTTGCTCACATCCTCATAAGGACTAATATATATAGTCCAACTCACCTTGATGCATATAGTTAAAAGGACCTACCTAATCTCTAACCTTCTATTCTGTTTCGTTCTCTCTCACAGATGGTGAGAGGAAACGCCAGCCGAAGGAACGTCCAGGAAGATGACCACGAGGAAGTTCCTGCTAACCCCGGAGCTGGTGAAAACAACCTAGAAAGGTTGATGGCCATGCAAAACCAGCTTATGCAAACCATGATCCAAACTTTGGGTTAGTTGCAGGCCAACCAAAACTCCGTTCCGGCACCACCGCCACCACCACCGCCGGCTCATAACAGGTTGGGAGAGTTCATGAGGACTCGACCACCCACCTTTGCTCAAGCAAGCGATCCAATGGAGGCCGATGATTGGTTGAAATCCATGGAGAAGAAGCTTGCCATTGTTCAGTGCAACGACCGAGAGAAGGTTCTCTTTGTGTCGCACCAACTGATGGGAGCAGCTGCTGACTGGTGGGATGCCTTGAGCAACGCCCATGCCAACCCGGAGACAATCACTTGGACTGAGTTCAAGGAAAATTTCCGCTCCCACTACATCCCTGTTGGCGTAATGATGCTCAAGAGGCAGGAGTTTGAAGGTCTCCGCCAAGGGCAGAAAAGTGTGAACGAATATCTCAACAAGTTCATACAACTGTCCCGGTATGCCCCCGAAGATGTCAACTCGGATCAGAAGAAGCAGTAACTGTTCATGAGAGGTTTGAACAATGAGATCCAAGTTCAGCTCCTCAACAATGACTACGTAAGCTTCCAGAAGCTGGTTGATAAGGCTATTGTGGTGGAAAACAAGATCTGAGAGATTGAGCGCGAGTGCAAAAGGAAGGTGCCATACCAGCCCCAAGGGAGTAACGTACGACCTAGGTACACGCCTCCTGCACCGCAGTATGGACCAACCACTCCTACGAACCGCCCTGGTCAGCCACCACAGCAACAGTTTGTTGCACCGGCACCTCGAGTGTCCATGCCTCCTGCACCTCGGCCTAACAATGGCGCTCCTGTTCAAAACCCCCGCCCCAACGTACCTGCTGCCGTAGGCAACAGGGCATGCTTTGCATGCGGGGAAGTAGGCCACTTCACTAACCAGTGCCCGAAGAGAGGCCCTGGACAGCAAGGTAACGTGCCCAAGCAGAACTAGCGACCAAACGGAGGAGACAACCAAGGGAACCGTGGAACGCAGAACTATGCTCGTGGCCACGTTAACCATGTCACTGCTGAGGAAGCACAACAGGCTGAGGACGTCGCAATTGGTATGTTCCTTGCCAACTCCAACCCAGCCACCATTTTATTTGATTCTGGAGCATCACATTCCTTCATATCATCCGAATATGTTGCCAAACATCATCTACCCGTATCCCACTTAGAATGTGCCATGTTAGTTAATTCTCCCGGAGGAGAAATGAGGACTAGTATAGTATGTCCTAAAGTAAGCCTTAAAATAAGGGGGGTAGACTTCCTTGCCAACCTTATTGTCTTGGACTCCTACGGAATTGACATCATACTCGGAATGGACTGGTTAAGCAAGCACAATGGAGTAATCCAATGCGCTGAGAGAAGCGTGCAGTTGACAAACGAACATGGTATCCGTGTCGAGTTTGAGTCAGCCCAGCAAGCAACCGAACGGGCGGATTTGAACCATGTTGAAAGAATAGCATTGGACAACATTCCAGTGGTTCAGGAATTTTCGGACGTGTTTCCAGAAGAACTTCCAGGTATGCCACCTGACCGGGACATCGAGTTTGCCATAGATTTGGTACCTAGAACTGCTCCCATAGCTAAGAGACCATATAGGATGCCCGTCAACGAGTTAGTAGAACTCAAGAAGCAAATTCAAGAACAGTTGGAGAAGGGTTTTATCCGTCCAAGCTCGTCACCCTGGGGAGCTCCGGTACTCTTCGTGGACAAGAAGGACGGAACCCAAAGAATGTGCGTGGACTACAGGTCTCTCAACGAGGTGACAATCAAAAATAAATACCCTCTGCCCCGTATAGAGGACCTGTTCGATCAAATGAAAGGAGCCCAAGTGTTCTCCAAGATTGATCTTCGGTCGGGATATTTCCAGCTGAAGATTAAGCCCTCCGATATACCTAAGACAGCCTTTCGGACGTGGTATGGTTCATATGAATATACCGTTATGTCTTTTGGATTGATGAATGCACCCGCATACTTCATGTACCTTATGAATAAGGTTTTCATGGAGTACTTGGACAAGTTCGTCGTGGTTTTCATCGACGATATTATGGTGTATTCAAAAAGTAAGGAGGAGCATGAAGAACATCTGAGATTGACCTTGCAGAAGTTGCGTGAGCATCAGTTGTATGCCAAGCTCAACAAGTGTCAATTTTGGCTTAAGGAAATATCTTTCCTAGGCCACATCATCTCCAAGGAAGGGGTATCGGTTGATCCTGGAAAGATGAGAGATGTTCTGAAGTGGGACCAACCGAAGAGCGTGAGGGATATTCGGAGTTTCCTTGGGATGGCAGGATACTATCGTCGCTTCATTAAAGACTTCTCTAAGATAGCAAAACCTATGACGGAGTTGCTAATGAAGGGAAAAGTCTTTTAATGGACACAAGTCTGCCAAGAAAGTTTTGAGGAACTCAAGAAAAGGCTAACCACAACACCAGTTCTGGTATTGCCAGACGTAAGCAAGAGCTTTGACATATATTGTGACGCATCCAGACAAGGGCTCGGATGTGTGCTCATGCAGGAAGGACAAGTGGTAGCCTATGCCTCACGACAATTAAGGAAGCACGAGCTTAACTATCCTACACATGATTTGGAGTTAGCAGCAGTGGTGCATGCATTGAAGATTTGGAGACATTATATCCTTGGTCATCGATGTGAGATCTATACAGATCATAAAAGCCTCAAGTACATATTTACACAAACGGACTTGAATTTGAGGCAACGTCGATGGTTAGAACTCATCAAGGATTATGATGTGGGAATCAACTACCACCCCGGGAAGGCCAATGTGGTCGCTGACGCACTGAGCAGAAAGGGAGCATGCCACCAACTCACGGTTCGGGAGCTACCACCCGAACTTCGAAAGGAGTTCGAACGGTTACACCTCGGATTCTTGAATAACATGGAAATAATGAAGATCCACTCCTCATTGGAGCAAGAAATAAGAGAGGGCCAAGCAACGGACGAGGGGATCAAGGAGATCAAGGAAAGAATCCGACAAGGGATGGAAAAGGATTTCAAGGAGGATGAAAAGGGTACGCTTTGGCTAGGAAAAAGGATTTGTGTGCCAAACATAAGACACCTTCGCGACATGATATTGAAGGAGGCACATGATTCACCCAATTCCATACATCCAGGGAGCACCAAAACGTACAAGGACTTGAAAACTTGCTATTGGTGGGATGGTATGAAGAGGGATATAGCCGAATACGTTGCCCTATGCGACACATGCCAACGGGTAAAGGCCGAACATCAAAAACCCGCTGGATTGTTGCAACCTTTGAAAATACCTGAATGGAAATGGGAGGACATCAGTCTGGACTTTATTGTCGGATTGCCAAGAACTCAGTCAGGATACGACTCCATCTGGGTCATTGTGGACCGGTTGACGAAAACCGCCCATTTTCTTCCGGTAAAGACCAGTTACAACGTTACACAGTTGGCAGAGTTGTACATGGAGCAGATCGTGTGCCGTCATGGAGTTCCGAAGAGGATAGTCTCAGATCGAGGTTCTCAGTTTACCTCTAGATTCTGGAGGAAGCTGCAGAAAGCCATGGGTACACGACTAGATTTTAGCTCCGCCTATCACCCACAAACAGATGGGCAAACCGAGAGGACGAACCAAATTTTGGAGGACATGCTGAGAGCTTGCGCCTTGAAACGTGGGCGTAGTTGGGATAGGAGTTTACCGTATGCCGAGTTCTCCTATAACAACAGCTATCAAGCTAGCTTGAAGATGTCGCCTTTCGAAGCCTTATATGGTAGACGGTGTAGAACGCCACTGTTCTAGAACGAGACTGGAGAGAACCAGGTGTTTGGACCCGAAGTACTACAAGAGGCTGAAAAGCAAGTCCAAACGATACGGGAAAACTTAAAGGCTGCTCAGTCACGACAGAAAGGCTATGCGGACAATAGGCGTAGGAAGTTGACCTTCGAAGTAGGAGACTTCGTATACCTTAAGGTATCGCCTATCCAAGGCCAACGACGTTTTAACGTCAAAGGCAAACTAGCGCCTCGCTACATCGGACCATTTAAGATTTTGGACAAGCGAGGAGAAGTAGCCTATCAACTAGAGCTCCCAAACCACCTCTGCGACGTACATGACGTGTTTCATGTATCCCAGCTCAAGAAGTGCTTGAGAGTACCAGAGGAACAAGTGCCAATGGGAGAACTTGAACTTCAAGAAGACCTGACCTACGCAGAACACCCTGTCCGAATCTTGGACGTAAAGGAAAGGGTCACCCGAAACAAAGTGATTTGATGGTGCAAGGTACAATGGAGTCATCATACTGAAGCTGAAGCCACATGGGAGCGTGAAGAGGATATTAAGGCTGAATTCCCCTATCTATTTTCTACTAACTAATCTCGAGGGCGAGATTCAATTTAAGGGGGGTAGATTTGTGACACCCTCATCTCGGGAGTCAGCATATGTTCATGTTTTATGAAGAAGAAAAAAACATTTTTAGAAAAGAGGGAACAGAAACAAGTATCAAAAGTATAGCCAGTAAAGCTCTCTGAGAGCGCCGAAGGCAACTTCCACGACCAGCAGACCACATGGCATGTTCGGAACTCATTCCCGAGAGATAGGGAGAGGTCCGACGCTAAACTGGATACGTGGCAGGCTCGGGGGTCACCTCCGCAATTGGAAAGAGGTCCGACCCTGTGGGACGCGTGTTGCCCGTGGAGCTAGCCTCTGCGGAAGAAGCAAAGGCATTTTTCATGGGACACATGTCACCTTCGGAGCTAGTCCTTGCGGAAGTCAGGGGACCAGTCGCACGGGATACGTGTTAATTTCGGAACTCATCTCCGAGAAGTCCGGATCTATTGAACACGTGTCGCCACCGGAGCTTATCTCCGGAGGTCCGTCGCTGCTGAACACGTGTCGACCTCGGGGCATGTCCCTGAGGGAAGGAAAGGCGGAAAGACCGGCACCCACACGTGGCGTGCGCGGAGCTCGTCTCCGAAGAAGAGGGAGGTCTCGATCGATTGACACGCGGCACAACCGGAGCTCGTCTCTGCGGATGAGGAGATACCAGGCCTGGAGAACACGTGGAGCTTCCGGAGCTCATCATCACGGAGGTAGCGAGTTCTGGAGCGGTTTTTACGCGTAAAGATACCGGTACGAAACATAAACCGATCTAAATTCCACGATGTTACCAAAGATAAGACGTTAGGATCCAACAAAGATCTGAATAAGACTCTTATTCGGGATCCAATCAGATTAGGACTCTTCTCTTCCCGATTATAAATAGAACCCAAAACCTCTGGCCGAAACCACAAACTTCTCTTTCAAATCCTGAGCCGACGACTTAGAGCCTAGCCCTAACTCGCCGAGCAAACCATCGCTGAAGTGCAACAAGGGAGATCATCGGAGAAGAACCAAACGGTCTAAGGAGGACCTCGAAGTCAAGAAAAACATGAGGTAGGACTTCAATACCACCTTACGACATCATGTTGTTCATCTCTTTGCATCTGTTCTTCGATTCCTTTCGAACAGAAGCCTTTTCGTGGACAGATCACTCAATGATCAGTTCGATCTAAGAACAAGATCATCGCCACCACCACCTTTGATCCGAACACCTCTGACCATGCAAGCCATGCAAGAACACGTACAGATCAATCTAATGAAACTAATCATAGGATAGCATGCATGTGCATCATCGCATCTAGTTTAGGGTTTTGTGCATGATATTGATTGCTGTGAATCTTGTATGCACGTGAATCCTACATAGCAGAACAAACCCAGGAAGCTGTTTACGACGAGCTGCAGCAACAAGGTTTTGAGAATCAAGAACAACCGGAACCGCAAGAACAAGGCAAGTGCTCCTTGACCATGTTGATCCTATGTTTTGGGTAAAACTATTTTGTTTTGCGAAAAGGTGTGCGTGCTGAGTCAAACATGATGGGAAACCCTTTTTATAGGAGTTTACTAGTTCTGATTAAACCACCCTTGTCGCCTGGGAAGTTTATGAGTCGGGTATGGTTTTTGCTTATGCTTCGCTGAGTCCATGGGGTTGGGAAGCGAGATAGATGTGTCTAGCTAACTGCACTCGTAATGATGATGAGGAACTGATGATGTTAATGAACATGGATCGGAGGGAGATCTAGGCAAGCCTAGGGTTGTGAATGAGGTAGCATGAGATGGTGGTTTTGCTTGCCGTAGATCTAAGGACCGGTTCATGCATGCACATGCCAGGATAACAGTGCCACCACAAGGCCATGTATGGGTGCGGCTTAGCTGAGTAATTAGGTAAGTTGCTAGAGTGTTATGGACTGTGGAAGGCGCGGGGAATGGGAGTCGAGTGAGGACTGCCCTGGAACTGCATGGCACAAGAGGGGGCCCGTGGGTGGGAGAATTGGAGATTCTAGCCTGCCGGTGAAACCTTAGTGAGTCCATACATCTAGTAACCCCTTTGTAAAGGCTATTTTGTGATCTCTTGACCATACACCGACGGTTGTGTACTGGTACAATGGAGGTTCTGCAGTCGCCGACGGGTGACGAGATCACAAACTTGTGGGTAAAGAGGTGCAAACTCTGCAGAGTTATTAAAACTATCATGATAGCCGAGCTTACGGTCACGAGCACCTGGCTAAACTGCCATGATTAGATGGGATGGTTACTGGAATGGTTATTAGGAAGGTTCTTGGTTATGGTTTTGGTTATGGTTTGGTTTGGAATTGTTAATTCTGGATGATGAAAGGGTTGCATGACTGGTGGGTCATGATATGAGATTGGTCTCGGTGCGAGACAAGGTTGTTTCATGAGGTGAGATGGTAGCGAATACGAGGAGGTATTCGTGAGTATGGGTAAAGGATTGGTTAATGTTTGGATGGAACACGGGAAATGATGGAGGTATGTTGGTAATTTCATACATGCTGGGAATACATTAATCTAAAGTTAAGTTGCTGTTTTATCACGGTTTTATAAATCTGCTTTTCTGCAAATAAGCCTTTTATACCTACCTTGTTTATGATGCTGCATGTCATGTGTTATTCCCGCACTTGCTGAGTACATCATTGTACTCAAACTTGCATTATTATTTCTTCATCAACAGCAAGAGAAGACTACTGTGAAGACCGAGTAGAGCATTATGGCGTGTGATCTGTTCTCAACCTTGCCTGTGGAGGGAGTAGCGATGGAGCCACTTCTGCTTAGTTTTGCTTCCACATTAGTTTTTGCTTCCGCATTTAAATAAGATTTCCGCTGCGTAGAAATAAGGACTTCCGCTGTGAGCATGAGTCCAAGACTCATGAGGTGCTGTAATAAACTCTGTTATTCGTGGTAATATATATAATCTGAACTCAGTTTGTGGAACGTATGTGTATGTGTGATGAACATCCTGGGCACACATATGCATTAGTTCTCGGTTCCGTGGTTTTCCACAGAATTGAGGGTGTCACAAAGGGTCACCAGGAACAAAGTGATCCAATGGTGCAAGGTACAATGGAGCCATCACACCGAAGCTGAAGCCACATGGGAGCGTGAAGAAGATATCAAGGCAGAATTTCCTCATCTATTCTCTACCAACGAATCTCGAGGGTGAGATTCAATTTAAGGGGGGTAGATTTGTGACACCCTTATTTTTGGTTTCTGCATATATTCATGTTTCATGAAGAGAAACATCTTAAAAGAAGAAGGAACAGAGAAAAGTATCAAAAAGATAGCCAATAAGAGCCGAATCCAGTTCCCAGAGAGCGCCGAAGACAACTTCCGCGGCCCGCTGGCCACGTGGCGTGTTCGGAGCTCATCCCTGCGAAGTGGGGAGAGGTCCGCCGCTAAACTGGCTACGTGGCAGGCTCGGGGCTCATCTCCGCTAAGGAGGAGAGGTCCGACCCTGTGGGACACGTGTTGCCCCCGGAGCTAGCATCTGCAGAAGAAGCAAAGGCAGTTCCACAGCACACATGTCACCTTCGGAGCTAGTCACCGCGAAAATCAAAGGACCAGTCGCATGAGGTACGTGTCGATTCCGGAGCTCACCTCCAAGAGGTCCGGTTCTATTGGACACGTGTAGCCACCAGAGCTTATCTCCGGGAGGTCCATCACTGTTGGACACGTGTTAACCCCGGAGCTCTTCTCTGCAAAGAAAGGAAGTCTGGCGCTACTTGACACGTGGCATTCACGGAGCTCACCTCCGAAGAGAGGGAAGTCCGGAATGGATACGTGGCACACCTGGAGCTACCTCCGGAGAGAAGGAAGGTCCAGCACTGACACGTGGCGTGCGCGGAGCCACCTTCGAATAAGAGAGGAGGTCCCGACCGCCAGGATACGTGGCGCACGCGGAGCTCACCTCCGAAGGGGAAGGGAGGTCTTGCTCGCTTGACACGCGGCACAATCGGAGCTCGTCTCTGTGGAAAATGGGAGACCAGGCCCCGGTGGACACGTGGAGCTTCCGGAGCTCATCACCGTGGAGGTAACGAGTTCTGAACGCTTTTTGGATTCTGTACGCGTAGAGATACCAGTACGGAGAAGAAACCGACCCGAATTTCACAATGTTGTCGCACCAAATCAACTAAAGATAAGTTGTTAAGATTCAACGACAATCTGAATAGAACTCTTATTCGTAATACAATCATATTAGGAATCTTCTTCTCCCGATTATAAATAGAACTCAGAACCCTTGGCCGAAACCACGAACTTCTTTTTCAATTCCTGAGCCGACGACTTAGAGCCCTAGCCCCAACTCGCCGAGTAAGCCATCGCCGGAGTTCAGCGAGGAAGATCGCCGGAAGAGAGCCCAACGATCTAAGAAGGACCCGAGACCGATAAGAACGTAAGGTAGGTCTCCAATATCACCTTACGACATCATCGTGTTTTCCTTGCATCTATTATTTGATTCCTTTCGAACAGAAGCTTTCTCATGGACAGATCACTTGTTGATCGGGTTGATCTAAAGACAAGGTCATCGCCACGTCCACATTTGATCCGAACACCTCTGTTCATCGTAAAACCATGCAAGCCATGCAAGAACACGTACAAACCGATCTAATAAAAACTGCATCATAGGACTAACATGCATATGCATCATCGCATCTAGTTAAAGTTTGTGCATGATATTGATTGCTGTGGATCTTGTATGTGCGTGATCCTGTATAGCAGGACAAGCTCAGGGAGCTGTCTACGACGAGCTGCAACAACAAGGTTTCGAGATCCAAGAGCCACCAGAACCGCAAGAACAAGGCAAGTGCCCCTTGACCATATTGATCCTATGTTTTGGGAAAAACTGTTTTGTTTTGCAAAAAGGTGTGTGTGCTGAGTCAAACATGATGGGAAACCCTTTTATAGGAGTTTACTAGTTTTGGTTAAACCACCCTTGTCGCCAGGGAAGTTTATGAGTCGGGTATGGTTTTTGTTTTAAGCTTTGCTGAGTCCATGGGATTGGGAAGCGAGATAGATGTGTCTAGCTAACTGTACTCGTAACGATAATGAGAAACTGATGTTGTTAATGAACATGGATCGGAGGGAGATCTAGGCAAGACTGGGTTTGTGAATGAGTTAGCATGACATGGTGGTTTACTTGTCGTAGATCTAAGGACCGGTTCATCTGAGCACATGCCAGGATAACAGTGCCACCACAAGGCCATGTATGGGTGCGGCTTAGCTGAGTAATTAGGTAAGTTGCTAGATTGTTATGGACCGTGGAAGGCGCGGGGAATGGGAGTCGAGTGAGGACTGCCCTGGGAACTGCATGGCACAAAAGGGGGCCTATGGGTGGGAGAATTGGAGATTCTAGCCTGCCGGTGAAACCTTAGTGAGTCCATACATCGAGTAACCCCTTTGTAAAGGCTATTTTGTGATCTCTTGACCATACACCGACGGTTGCGTACTGGTATAATGGAGGTTCTGCAGTCACCGACGTGTGACGAAATCACAAACTTGTGGGTAAAGAGGTGCAAACTCTGCAGAGTTCTAAAACTATCACGATAGCCGAGCTTACGGTCACGAGCGCCTGGCCAACTTCCATGATTAGTTGGGATGGTGATTGGATATGGTTATTGGTTATGGTTTGGATGGTTTGTTTTGGTTTGGTTTTCGGGACTGTTGAGTCCGGGAGATAAGATGGGTTGCATGACTGTTGAGTCATGGCAACAAGGTTAGTCTCGGTGGGAGACGAAGTTGTTTGTGAGATGAAACGGTAGCGAATACGAGATGGTATTTGAGAGATGGTAGCGAATACGAGGAGGTATTCGTGAGCAAGAATGAGGTTGATTGGTTGTGACATGGAAGGTAATGAGCATAATGGAGGTATGATTGGTATTTAATACAAGTTGGGATTACATTTACTTAAAGATGAGTTGCTGTTTTATCGTGGTTTTTGATAAATAACTTTGCTTTCTGCAATGAGCCTTTTTATACCTACCTTGTTATGAGCTACATATCATATTTTCCCGCACTTGCTAAGTACATCATTGTACTCAAACTTGCATTATTATTTCATCATCAGCAACAGGAGAAGATTTCTATGAGGACCAAGTGGAGCATTAGGCGTGTGATCTGTTCTGTACCTTTCCTGTGGGGATGGAGTAGAGATGGAGCCGCTACTGCTTAGATTGCTTCCGCATTAGTTAGAAGACTTCCGTTGCATAGAAATAATACTTCCGCTGAGAGCATGAGTCCAAGACTCATGAGACATTGTAATAAACTTTGTTATTCGTGGTAATATATAATCTGAGTTCAGTTTGTGGAACATATGTGTATGTGTGATGAACATCCTGGGCACACATATGCATCAGTTCTCGGTTCCGTGGTTTTCCACAGAATTGAGGGCGTCACAGACCGATCACAGACAGACAAAACCACGGTCCGCCAAAGACTTGGTTGGAGCAATACGGGGTAAGTTTAGTTGGATTTTATGTATAATATGTCTTCATTAGTATTAATTGTAACAATACATAATTGTTTGTTCCTTTCGGCCCGAGAACATCCACCCGGACGCAGATGAGTACACTATCTCCAGAAACTTGGAGGCATACCTTCTGTGGCTTTTCGGGTGGATCCTATTGATAGACTCACACGAGGACACGGTCGACAAGAGCCTTATCTACTTCGCTAGAGAGATAGCGGACAGCCCCCCTCACGTAGTTCCGCAGTACAGTTGGGGTTCAGCTGTGCTAGCGGCTATGTGTCGAGGTCTTTGTACGGCATGTACAAAGGTAAGTTACTATAAACACATTGTTTGGAAATTTCTTAAATTGACATGTCTTAATCAAGTGACATTTAATATTTCTATTGTTCATAGATGGCGGCGGATGCCATACTGTCTGGGTGTCTGTTGTTGCTGATCCTCTGGGCGTACGAGCGGTTTTTGATAGGTCGGCCTAGGATGGACGTCACCTCCTATGGCGATGCCTTGTACGGGAACACCGTGGCGGACAGGCCAAAGATGGGCACATTGTGGACTTGACGCAGGGTATGTTAACTTGTAATATATGTATGTTCATTCTTAACATAGCTATTTGTTTCGCTATAATATTTTTTGTTTTGCAATGTACTTGGGGTGACGACACGGTGCACAGGGGCTACCCAGAGTATACGATGTCATTTGACCACCTATAGGCGGAAAGCGACGTCGTATGGACTCCATTTTCATACGAGGTTGTGGAGCGTCGTGCACCCGCTAGGTTGTCGTCGTTGTGCACGAGAGATGCGGATGTGTGGTGGACACGGAAGGCTCTCGTGTACGACATCTGTGCGGAGGAGTACTCACCTCACAGAGTTATGCGGAAATTGGGCGGCAGCAGGTCTTCCCAATTCCTAGGGGCCTCCCAGTTCCGCCTACTGCACACACGTAAGTAGTTTCCTTTATTTGTATATTTAACTTACATAAGTTTTAATTGCTGAGAAACACTATATTTTTCTCGCAAGCACACATGGAAGGGTTTCTCTACGCCCGTTTTCTAGCCTCGCATGGAAGCATGGGTACAGCAGTGGGCAGAGGCACCTCAGGACATAATCGCAGATACGTTCCCATTCACCGCTGTGACGCCCCTGTTCCAAGAAAACCTCAGGACCGAGCTGATGCATATGTGTGCCCAGGATGTTCATCACACATACACATATAATCCACAAACTGAATTCAGAATAATACCACAAATAACAGGGTTTTATTACAATGTCTCATGAGTCTCTAACTCATTCTAGCAGTGTAACACCCCAAAATCCTGTCAAGGGAAGAATTTAAAAATTTTTGGACGTGTTGCATGTATTGCAAAAATTTAAATTCAAACTGGAATTCAATTTAAACTCAAAACAGAAAAGAAATAGAAAAAGAAAAAGGAAAACAGAAAAAAACCGCGCGCCAGCCCGCAGCCGCGCGCCCGCGCTCCCTCTCGCAGACAGGTGGGACCCACCTGTCATCCCTAACCCCCGATCGTCCGAAACCCGGACTGTTCCCCCACGCGCGCGCGATCGCAACCGACCGGATTTCCGGCCGAATTCTGGTTCCGGAGGACTCCAACTCGATCTAAACAAACCCGCCGCCCTCCCCCGTCTATAAAAACCCTGGCCTCGTCCCGTTTTTCCCACGCGATCCACCGTTTTTACTCCGGTGAGAACCCGAGCTCCTCCGGCGAATTCTGCCCGATCTACGCTCGGAAATTCCGATCTAACTCGCTGGTCTTGATCCACCTCCTCCGGGGAACCTCGCAGGTGCAGAAAACTTGGTGGTTTGCGGCTCAAACACAGCGCCGACGAGCCTCGCCGTGAATTCACCTCGGACCTCGTCGCCGACCGCCTTCCAGGACCTCCGAGCTCAAGAAAACCCTCGAGATGAGATCCCCGACCTCCCCTCTACCGATCTATGCCATAGAATCACAGTTCTAGGAAGAATTTACGAAGATCCAAAACTCTCCGGCGAGATCGCCGTCTCCCGCCGCCGGGCAGCGGCGCCCGCGCTCGATCAGAGCGACGTGGCCGCTTGTGCGCCGTCTATTTTAAATCGCACGGTAGAATTTAAATCCCCGCGTACCGGTTCGATGTTATAATCTCAGCCGTCTGTTTTAAATCGGACGGTCCATGTCAGCCCCGCGTTATAAAGACTGGAATTCTTACGCGCTACCCCCTAGGGTTCTCGGAAAATAAGAGCTAGCCCCGGAAATCAGTTTTAGCCCCTGGACTTAATAAAAATTAGGAAAAACCCCTCTGTTATGTGTAGCTAGACCCCTGAAAATTCTTAAAATAATATTATAGACCCTGTAGTGGGGTGAGTTTACCATTTTAACCCTCTTTGATATTAAAATTAGGAAATTGAATATGTGGTTAGTATTTAAAATTTAAAAGATGGGACAAACATATTGTCAAATTCAAATTAAAAACTTTCCCAGTACTTAGAAAACTTTGGAGTGAGATAAAAATAGATTTTTGGCTGAAATGAATCTGTTTAATGGATTATTCACATTTATTAGTAATAGGAACACATTTTTATGTAGAGAATAATTCTGAAAATTAGTAAAATGAATGTAAAATAGTTCACATCAGAAGAGAAGTTCAAAAATATATTATTTAATATTTTGGACCCAAAACCTATTCTGTTTAGATGAGGTGTCTTACTATTTTCATAATAAAGTGCACATTTAGACATTGGAAATAAATCTGAAAATATAGCAAGCTAGGTATAAATAACCAGAAAATGATAAATGAAGTTTCCAAAATCCAAAGAATTTAGTTTAGGATTGGTAGAAGGTTTGAAGACACATATGAAGTAGGAAAATACCTTTCATGCATACTTGGTAGCTAAAGTGTGTATCAATTAAATATAAGGGATTTATTTAAATTAGAAATTCATATGTAGTATGCCAACATGAATATGAATACAAAAATAGAAATCATATGTACATGTTTAAAAGTGCATGTAAGCCAAAATCAACACACATAGAGTAACCACAACACATAGAATTTGTGAATGGCTTTCATAAATGTGAATGTGTGGTTTGTATGAAGTGGAAGTGTGAACTATGTCTTATGGATTGTTGCTTTTCTTTTGCTATGTGTGATGGTATGATGTAGAACCTGCTCCAGAGCAAGTTCTCCCTTTCCAAGATCAGGACTACCCATTTCAAGAACAGCAGGAAGGAGGCAAGTGTCCTTGACCACTTTGATCCTATGCTAGGATGTGTAGATAGAATTATTTGCATTGTCAAATGAAATATGAAACCCATGCTAGGAAGTTTCCCTAGAATTGCATTACCTTGTTTTCTTGTAGCTTGGGTTGGGATTTATTTTATCATGTCATTTATTATTATGCATATGCTTAGCCATGCTTAGAATGGGATATTTGGGATATGGGATCATCAGTTTATTTTACCATACTCTTGAATGAGATATTATGAGTTATGTAGAGGTAGGGATCAAGGCAAGTTGGATGATTTGGTTGTGTGCTGGGTGCACGAGACTCGGGTTTGTGTTTAGTACTTGCCTGGATCCTAAGGACCGGTTCATGGAGCATGTAACCTGGCTTTACCGTGCCAACCACATGCTGAGATGGGGCAGCTTGGCCAATTAATTAGGTGTATCCCCGGCATAGTATGGGTCTGTTGGATGGTGCGGGGAATAGGTGTCAGCTGGACTACCATATGAACCGCAAGGCTCAAGAGGGGGTCACTGCAGCGGGGTTGGAGCCTCTTGTATGCTGTTAGGGGTGAAACCTCAGTGGGCCCACGCTCGTCGAGAATCCCTTTGTAAAGGATTCGTAGTGATCTCCTGGCTACACACCTGGGAAGTGTGAATGTGGTTCGTAGCCACTGGCATAATGGAGGTTCTTTTAGTCCACCCGGCAACGGGGATGAAATCACTACATGTGGGTACAGTGGTAAAACTCTGCAGAGTCAAAACTTTCATGACAGCCGTGCTCACGGTCAAGAGCGGCTTGGACTTATTCATGATTAGAGGATGATGGCTTTGGAAGTTGTGAATGTTAAGCGGGGAGCTTAACATTGGAAATGAGGTTATGGTTATTTGATTATGATGATGGGATGGGAAATTGGGACCATTTCACCTGTGTAGTAATGTAGGTGCTTAATAAGCTAAGGTGATAGGTATTAATTGCATAGTGCTTTAACCATGAGTTCAACCTCCCCTTGTTCTAGCCATGCATGACATAATTTTCCCACATTTGCTGAGTACCATCGGTACTCAACCTTGCATATTTGTTGGTTTATATTGCTGCTCAGGTCAAGATAATGAGGTGGCGTATAATGACCAAGACTTTGGACCCGAAGAAGGTTTATATGTTCATGGAGACCCCCGGGCAACGCCTGTAACGGAGCCCACAAGAATAATATTCCGCTGCTATTTTATTTACTTGTTATGAACTTATTATCGTCCATCGAGACATATGCTATGTAAGACTTATTTATATTCGACACCTGACTTGTAATAAATGATGCTTCACTATTTGTCATCAAATGTATGAGAAAATGATCCTTGCATACATGTGATATTCACTCGGTTATTCTTCGGAGAAACTGGGTGTGACAGAAGTAGTATCAGAGCCAAGGTTGCCCGTAGGAACATGGACCTAGGTAGAAATGGACGTGCTTAAGGGCCCTATTTTCTTAAAAACTATTTTACAAGGTGTGTGTTGAAAAGTGTTATTAAATGGAGTCACTTTCTTCATATTGCCTCAACTTTCATTCAAATTAGGATTTTTGTTTAAAAGTTTATCTAACCTAAGTTTAAATGCTTTCTATTTTAGATGGTTCGCATGATTCGCACCGCTCGCAAGTCCACGGGAGGGAGAGTTCCCGTAGTTGCCCTTGCCGAAAGAGAGGAGAGCCGTCCGGTGACGTACCTTTCCTACGAATTGGCAGTAGGAGGCTTGTTGCGCCGTCTTCGACGTATGCTCGAAGCCGCCGGCAATACGGGCAAGCTAATCATACACTATAGCTCCACCAGAACCATCCGGGAGAAGCGAGAAGAATGGAGTTCAGAAATGAGGATTATCCATGAAAATCAGCTGCTCAAGATCCACCGCTCTCCAGCTTGTCGAGCTACACAGGTCGATGCGGAGAAGGATGTCATCTGGGAGGCCATCACCTGCCAGAGTCACATCTATCGTCGCCACCTGGACAGGACTGAGTACATGTATGTCCTCCAGCGTGAGAGTGGTACCGCGGAGTATCAGTACCCGCCAGTGCAGCAAGGGACTTCCCATGAGCATATGGACTTGTGCTTGGAGGATGCTGCTATGCTCAGCACTCGACTGCAGGAGTGTCAGCAAGAGCTTCAGGATGTTTGAGACACCCTGAAGGAAATGGAGGCATTACTGCGAGCCTGCTTAAGAGCGAGAGAAAGAGGAGATGGGAATGAACTGTGTGTCACCGTGAATGATACATGGACTCCTGACTCCCCAGATCGCCGGGCGATCAGGCGTCGTCGCACTTCTCCACCAGCAGCTTCCCCACCCAAAGCAGAGTCAGAAGGCAGCCGCAATGATGAGGAAGACCCCGAGGAGCCAGCTCAGTGAATACGAGTAGTGTAGAGTTCTTCCCTTAGTTTAGCAGGATGTCGAGTAGTCGAGTCGTTATCTTAGTTAATGGTGTGTTAGTGCTTGATGTGTGACGTGAGTTGTGGAAGCCATGAGCAATTGTCCACAGCCTCGTCTTCAGATTGTTTGCTTTGGTGTGTGAACCCACATGAAATAATAGTTCATTTATTTTTGTGTGAGACATGAACCCTCAAGAAAAGTATAACAAAGCCTCAACACTTCAAAGTACAAACAAGTGAAAGTAGTAAGATAATAAGTAATGCTTTAAATTAACATTTGGTTGATCATGCTAGATGGCCGGAAGAGGAAAAGGTCGTGCCACCAACCCCGCCAATAACAACAACGATGAGGCCTGCAACCCTCATCTTTCTGAAGGCCAAGACAGGGGTGGACGCTGTGAAGGAGTTGATCTCCTTCACCAAATGCTTGAGAATCAAAATCAGCTCATCCAGAACTTGACTCAAATGGTGTCCAACTTGCATCAAGTTCCACCTCCACAAGCTGCACCACGCCAACCAAGGTTGAGTGAGTTTCTAGGAACTCAACCTCCAAAGTTTGCAAGTGCTGCTGAACCTCTGGAGGCAGACGATTGGCTAAAGACCATTGAGAGCAAGATGAGGATCATACAGTGCCAAGGGTATGAGAGGGTGCTGTTTGCCTCTCATGATTTGCATGGACCTGCTGTTGATTGGTGGACCGCCTACGTGGCCGCCCATCATGACCCTGAGAACATCACTTGGGAAGAGTTCAAGCGCAGCTTCCGCAACCATTACATACCAAGGGGTGAACTCAAAAACAAGAGGAAGGAGTTTTTGGGGTTGCGGCAAGGTAACATGACTGTGAGGGAATACCTCACTAAATTTACTCAACTCTCTCGTTATGCCCCACGGGACATAGAGACTGATGAGCAGAAACAAGATTGTTTCGTGGAAGGACTTACCGCAGAAATGCAGTGTGCAATGTCCTCCAATGAGTATGAAAGCTTCCAAAAGATGGTGGACAGAGCTTTTGTGGTAGAAAGGAAGCTGAAGGCCTTGGAAAATGAGAATAAGAGGAAGGCCGGGTGGTCACATCAAGCCTCAGGGAGCAACACCCGCCCACGTCTGATGCAGCAACCCGCAGGGCAGACGAACCGTGTTGCGGTACCCTACTCAGCACCAAGAGGGTACAACCCAAACTACAGGCCTCCGGCAGCACCAGCACAGCCACAACGTCAGTTCGTACAGCAGCCTCGCCCTACATATCAACCTCGACCAGTAGTGCAAGGACCCCCAAACCAACCCCAAGACAACAAAGGCCAGGCACCTAAGGTTGGGGTGCAATGTTTTAGCTGTGGTGAAGTGGGGCACTACGCCCATAAGTGCCCAAAGAAGAAGCCCACGTAGCCACAACAGCAGAATGTAATGAGAGGACGGGTGAACCACGTCACTATGGAGGAAGCGCAAGAGGCACCCGACGTGGTAGTTGGTAAGTTTCCTGCGAATTTACACATTGCAACCCTGCTGTTTGATTCTGGTGCTACCCACTCGTTCATTGCTCAAGGGTTTGTTAAGAAGCATGACCTAGCAACCACACAAATGAACCATATGCTAGCCGTAAACTCTCCAGGTGGAGAAATAAGGACAAGACAAGTGTGTCCCAAAGTGAACCTAGACATTAATGGGGTAGTATTTACTGCTAACCTCAGTGATAGATTCACAAGGGATAGATATTATCTTGGGTATGGATTGGTTGACCAAATATAAAGGAATCATCCATTGTTCGACCAGAACGGTGGAACTAACTCAAGAGTAAGGTTCATAACAATACACGAGCCTAGGAGGGACATTAAATTAAATCAAGTTGAGGTGAAAGTTGAGGAGATCAGGATTATCAGGGAATATCCAGATGTTTTTTCGGAGGAGTTGCCAGGTATGCCTCCCGATTGTGAAGTGGAATTCGCAATTGAGCTAGTGCCGGGAACAGCCTCGATATACAAGAGACCTTATCGGATGGACTCCAAGCAGCTGGGAGAACTCAAGGATCATTTGAGAGAATTGACGGAGAAGGGGTATATTCGTCCTAGTTCCTCACCATGGAGAGCTCCAGTGATATTTGTGCCCAAAAAGGACGGAACCCAAAGATTATGCGTAGACTACCGGGCCTTGAATGAAGTGACCATCAAGAACAAGTACCCATTACCCCGCATTGAAGACTTGTTTGATCAGTTAAGGGGAGCTTGTGTGTTCTCGAAGATTGATCTCAGGTCGGGATACCACCAACTTAAGATAAGGCAATCTGATATTCCCAAGACAGCTTTCGTATCTCGGTACGGACTGTATGAATACACTGTCATGCCTTTCGGGCTAACTAATGCCCCGGCATACTTCATGTATCTCATGAACAAGGTATTCATGGAATATCTGGACAAATTTGTGGTGGTTTTCATAGATGACATTCTTGTCTTCTCCAAAGATGAAGAAGAACATGAGAAACATCTAAGGTTGGTGTTGTAGAGGCTGAGAGAACACCAACTATATGCCAAGTTGAGCAAGTGTGAGTTTTGGCTGAAGAGAGTTCCCTTCTTAGGACATATAATCTCGGAGGGAGGAATCTCCGTAGATCCCGCCAAAATCGAGGATATACAGAAGTGGAAGACCCCTGAAAATGTCGGGGAAGTTCGAAGCTTCTTGGGATTGGTTGGATACTATCGACGGTTTATTGAGGGATTCTCTAAGATCTCGAGACCCCTTACCAAACTGTTGGAGAAGGGAATCACATTCACATGGACGCCACAGTGCGAGACGAGTTTTCAGGAGTTAAAGGAGAAATTGACAACAGCCCCAGTGCTAGTTATGCCAGACATGCAGAAGAACTTTACGGTGTACTGCGATGCCTCTGGAAATGGGTTGGGATGTGTTCTCATGCAAGAAGGGCATGTCGTGGCTTATGCATCCCGACAACTCTGGAAGCACGAGAAAAACTATCCTACACATGACCTAGAACTAGCCGCAGTGGTGCACGCATTGAAAATTTGGCGGCACTATTTGATGGGGAAGAGGACAGAGATATATACGGATCATAAGAGTTTGAAGTACATTTTCACACAGCCAGATCTCAACCTCAGACAAAGGAGATGGTTAGAGCTAATTAATGACTTTGATGTGGGCATCAACTATCATCCTGGGAAAGCAAACGCCATGGCCGATGCTTTAAGTCAGAAAGTGCAGGTCAATAAGTTGAGCTTGAAGGACATGCCTGCAGAATTGAAGGACGAGATTATAAGGCTCAATCTATGCCTTGTGAATAGTGGTGAAGCCATCGCCATGGAAGTGGACTCCACACTAGAGCAAGACATACGCGATGGTCAAAAGAACGACGAGAAGATACAAGAAATCAGGCAACTCATCAAGGAAAATAAAGCTCCTGGTTTCAGAGAGGATGAACAAGGTACGGTGTGGCACGGGAAAAGAATTTGTGTGCCTGAAGTAAAGGAGATTCGTGAATTGATTTTTAAGGAGGCTCACGATTCCGACTATTCCATCCATCCTGGGAGTACGAAGATGTACCAGGACCTCAAGAGCAGGTATTGGTGGTATGGTATGAAGCGAGATGTCGCGGAACATGTTGCCCTATGTGACACATGTCAGTTGGTGAAAGCAGAACATCAACGACCTGCGGGATTATTGCAACCACTCAAAGTGCCTGAATGGAAATGGGAAGAAATCGGTATGGATTTCATAGTGGGATTGCCTAGGACCCAATCAGGATATGATTCAATATGGGTCATCATCGACAGGCTAACCAAGGTAGCTCATTTCATCCCCGTGAAAGAAAGCTACAGCGGATCCAAATTGGCAGAATTGTACATGTCAAGGATCGTGTGTTACCATGGAGTGCCAAAGAAGATAGTGTCGGATCGAGGGACACAGTTCACCTCAAGGTTCTGGCAGAAGTTGCATGAAACCATGGGAACCCATCTGAACTTTAGTTCTGCCTATCATCCCCAAACTGATGGGCAGACGGAAAGAACCAATCAGATTCTTGAGGATATTCTGAGGGCATGGGCACTCAAAAACAATCGGAGTTGGGACAAGAACTTACGGTATGCGGAATTCTCCTACAACAACAGCTATCAAGCTAGTATGAAGATGTCACCGTTTGAAGCTTTGTATGGGAGGAAGTGCAGAACTCCTCTATTTTGGAACCAAACAGGGGAAAGTAAAGTGTTTGGTCCCGAAGTACTACAAGAAGCCGAGGCGAAAGTGAGAGAAATTCGCAACAACTTGAGGATAGCACAGACACGCCAAAAGAGCTATGCCGATGTACGAAGAAGAGAGCTCGTTTTCAACGTGGGAGACTATGTCTATCTCAAGGTGTCCCCTATCCGAGGACTTCGTCGGTTCAAGGTGAAAGGGAAGTTGTCACCTCGGTACATCGGACCCTTTCAAGTTCTGGAGAGGAAAGACGAAGTGGCGTATCAGCTAGAATTACCGGCTCGCTTATCGGATGTGCACGATGTATTCCATGTGTTACAGCTCAAGAAATGTCTGAGGACACCTGAAGAGATGCTACCCATGAATGAGGTTGAAGTAGCTGAGGATCTGTCTTATGCCGAGCAACCATTCAAGATTTTGGAGACAATGGAACGCCTCACAAGAAATAAAAGAATCAGGATGTGCAAGGTGCAGTGGAAGCATCACTCAGAAGAGGAAGCCACCTGGGAGCGAGAAGATGAGCTTAAGGCACAATTTCCGGAATTGTTTTCTTAGAACCACCAATCTCGAGGACGAGATTTCTTTTAAGGGGGGTAGAGCTGTAACACCCCAAAATCCTGTCAAGGGGAGAATTTAAAAATTTTTGGACGTGTTGCATGTATTGCAAAAATTTAAATTCAAACTGGAATTCAATTTAAACTCAAAACAGAAAAGAAATAGAAAAAGAAAAAGGAAAACAGAAAAAAACCGGCCAGTGGGCCGAAACCCACCAGCCGGCCCACCCTGCCCCGGCGCCAGCCCGCAGCCGCGCGCCCGCGCTCCTCTCGCAGACAGGTGGGACCCACCTGTCATCCCTAACCTCCGATCGTCCGAAACCCGGACTGTTCCCCCGCGCGCGCGCAATCGCAACCGACCGGATTTCCGACCGAATTCTGGTTCCGGAGGACTCCAACTCGATCTAAACAAACCCGCCGCCCTCCCCCGTCTATAAAAACCCCGACCTCGTCCCGTTTTTCCCACGCGATCCGCCGTTTTTACTCAGGTGAGAACCCGAGCTCCTCCGGCGAATTCTGCCCAATCTACGCCCGGGAATTCCGATCTAACTCGCTGGTCTTGATCCACCGCCTCCGGGGAACTTCGCAGGTGCAGAAAACTCGGTGGTTTGCGGCTCAAACACAGCGCCGACAAGCCTCGCCGTGAATTCACCTCGGACCTCGTCGCCGACCGCCTTCCAGGACCTCCGAGCTCAAGAAAACCCTCGAGGTGAGATCCCCGACCTCCCCTCTACCGATCTATGCCATAGAATCACAGTTCTAGGAAGAATTTACGAAGATCTGAAACTCTCCGGCGAGATTGCCGTCTCCCGCCGCCGTGCGCCGCCGGGCAGCACCGCCCGCGCTCGATCAGAGCGACGTGGCCGCTTGTGCGCCGTCTATTTTAAATCGCACGGTAGAATTTAAAGCCCTGCGTACCGGTTCGATGTTATAATCTCAGCCGTCTGTTTTAAATCGGACGGTCCACGTCAGCCCCGCGTTATAAAGACTGGAATTCTTACGCGCTACCCCCTGGGGTTCTCGGAAAATAAGAGCTAGCCCCGGCAACTTCTGATCTAGCCCCTGGAACTTCAGAAAATCATGTAAATTCATTTAAAAATCAGTTTTAGCCCCTGGACTTAATAAAAATTAGGAAAAACCCCTCTGTTATGTGTAGCTAGACCCCTGAAAATTCTTAAAATAATATTATAGACCCTGTAGTGGGGTGAGTTTACCATTTTAACCCTCTTTGATATTAAAATTAGGAAATTGAATATGTGGTTAGTATTTAAAATTTAAAAGATGGGACAAACATATTGTCAAGTTCAAATTAAAAACTTTCCCAGTACTTAGAAAACTTTGGAGTCAGATAAAAGTAGATTTTTGGCTGAAATGAATCTGTTTAATGGATTATTCACATTTATTAGTAATAGGGACACATTTTTAAGTAGAGAATAACTCTGAAAATTAGTAAAATGAATGTAAAATAGTTCACATCAGAAGAGAAGTTCAAAATATATTATTTAATATTTTATACCCAAAACCTATTCTGTTTAGATGAGGTGTCTTACTATTTTTATAATAAAGTGCACATTTAGACATTGGAAATAAATCTGAAAATATAGCAAGCTAGGTATAAATAACTAGAAAATGATAAATGAAGTTTCCAAAATCCAAAGAATTTAGTTTAGGGTTGGTAGAAGGTTTGAAGACACATATGAAGTAGGAAAATACCTTTCATGCATACTTGGTAGCTAAAGTGTGTATCAATTAAATATAAGGGATTTATTTAAATTAGAAATTCATATGTAGTATGCCAACATGAATATGAATACAAAAACAGAAATCATATGTACATGTTTAAAAGTGCATGTAAGCCAAAATCAACACACATAGAGTAACCACAACACATAGAATTTGTGAATGGCTTTCATAAATGTGAATGTGTGGTTTGTATGAAGTGGAAGTGTGAACTATGTCTTATGGATTGTTGCTTTTCTTTTGCTATGTGTGATGGTATGATGTAGAACCTGCTCCAGAGCAAGTTCTCCCTTTCCAAGATCCGGACTACCCATTTCAAGAACAGCAGGAAGGAGGCAAGTGTCCTTGACCACTTTGATCCTATGCTAGGATGTGTAGATAGAATTATTTGCATTGTCAAATGAAATATGAAACCCATGCTAGGAAGTTTCCCTAGAATTGCATTACCTTGTTTTCTTGTAGCTTGGGTTAGGATTTATTTTATCATGTCATTTATTATTATGCATATGCTTAGCCATGCTTAGAATGGGATATTTGGGATATGGGATCATCAGTTTATTTTACCATACTCTTGAATGAGATATTATGAGTTATGTAGAGGTAGGGATCAAGGCAAGTTGGATGATTTAGTTGTGTGCTGGGTGCACGAGACTCGGGTTTGTGTTTAGTACTTGTCTGGATCCTAAGGACCGGTTCATGGAGCATGTAACCTGGCTTTACCGTGCCAACCACATGCTGAGATGGGGCAGCTTGGCCAATTAATTAGGTGTATCCCCGGCGTAGTATGGGTGTGTTGGATGGTGCGGGGAATAGGTGTCAGCTGGACTACCATATGAACCGCAAGGCTCAAGAGGGGCCACTGCAGCGGGGTTGGAGCCTCTTGTATGCTGTTAGGGGTGAAACCTCAGTGGGCCCACGCTCATCGAGAATCCCTTTGTAAAGGCTTCGTAGTGATCTCCTGGCTACACACCTGGGAAGTGTGAATGTGGTTCGTAGCCACTGGCATAATGGAGGTTCTTTTAGTCCACCCGGCAACGGGGGATGAAATCACTACATGTGGGTACAGTGGTACAAACTCTGCAGAGTCAAAACTGTCATGACAGCCATGCTCACGGTCAAGAGCGGCTTGGACTTATTCATGATTAGAGGATGATGGCTTTGGAAGTTGTGAATGTTAAGCGGGGAGCTTAACATTGGAAATGAGGTTATGGTTATTTGATTATGATGATGGGATGGGAAATTGGGACCATTTCACCTGTGTAGTAATGTAGGTGCTTAATAAGCTAAGGTGATAGGTATTAATTGCATAGTGCTTTAACCATAACCTCCCCTTGTTCTAGCCATGCATGACATAACTTTCCCACACTTGTTGAGTACCATCGGTACTCAACCTTGCATATTTGTTGGTTTATATTGCTGCTCAGGTCAAGATAATGAGGTGGTGTATAATGACCAAGACTTTGGACCCGAAGAAGGTTTCTAGGTTCATGGAGACCCCCGGGCAACGCCTGTAGCGGAGCCCACAAGAATAATATTCCGCTGCTATTTTATTTACTTGTTATGAACTTATTATCGTCCATCGAGACATATGCTATGTAAGACTTATTTATATTCGACACCTGGCTTGTAATAAATGATGCTTCACTATTTGTCATCACGTGTATGAGAAAATGATCCTGGCATACATGTGATATTCACTCGGTTGTTCTTCGGAGAAACCGGGTGTGACAAGCAGCGGAAGTCTTCTAACTATTGCGGAAGCAACTAAGCAGCAGCGGCGGCTCCATCTCCTACTCCACTCCCACAGGCAAGTTGACGGTAGATCGCACACCTAGTACTCCACATGCTCTTCGAAGTACTCCTCTCTTGTTGCTGATGATGTATGATAATGCAAGTTTGAGTATATGATGTACTCAGCAAGTGCAGGAAAATATGATATGTAGCTTACAGCAAGGTAGGTATAAAAAGGCTCATTGCAAAAAGCGAAGTTTATTTCACAAAACATGATAAAACAGCAACTAGTTTTAAGTGAATGTAATCCCAACATTTATTCAATCAACATACCTCCATCATGTTCCACCTCTTTTCATGTCTCATCAGACATTCATCTTTCTCAACTATTTCTTATGCTCATGAATACCCTCTTGTATTCATTACCATCTCATCTCATATTCAATTTCCATCTCATAAACGAGACCAAAGCTCATTATCATGACTCAACAGTCATGAAACCAAATCCAAAGTCCAAACAAAACCAAACCAATAACCATACCAAATACCATCTCATATAATCATGGAAGTTGGCCAGGCGCTTGTGACCGGAAGCACGGCTATCATGATAGTTTTACACTCTGCAGAGTTTGCACCACTTTACCCACAAGTTTGTGATTTCTTCACCCGTCGGCGACTGCAGAACCTCCATTATACCAGTACACAACCGTCGGTGCATGGCCAAGAGATCACAAAATAGCCTTTACAAAGGTGTTACTAGATGTATGGACTCACTAAGGTTTCACCAGCTGGCTCGAATCACCATTCTCCCACCTACGGGCCCCCTCTTGTGCCATGCAGTTCCTAGGGCAGTCCTCTCTCGACTCCCATTCCCCGCGCCTTCCACGGTCCATAACAATCTAGCAACTTACCTAATTAGTCAGCTAAGCCGCACCCATATTTGGCCTTGTGGTGGCACTGTCATCCTGGCATGTGCTGGCATGAACCGGTTCTTAGATCTACGGCAAGTAAACCACCATCTCATTCTACCACTTCCACGAACCAAGCTTGCCTAGATCTCCCCCGATTCATGTTCATTAACATAAAGTTCTCATTATCATTATTCTCATGAGTGCAGTAGCTAGACACATTCTATCGCTTCCCATAACCCGTAGATTAGCGAAGCAAAAAGCAAAAACCGACCATACCCGACTCATAAATTCCCTGGCGTCAAGGGTGGTAAACAAAACTAGTAAACTCCTATAAAAGGGTTTCCAATCAAGTTGACTCAAGCATTCACAGTTTTCGCAAACAAAACAGCTTTTAAAACACGGGATCAATATGGTCAAGGGGCACTTGCCTTGTTCCTGTGGCTTCTGTTGCTCACGGATCTCGAAGTCTTGTTGTTGTAGCTCGTCGTAGATAGTTCCTTGAGCTTGTCCTTCTTGGCTTTCCTCCAAGCAATGGCAGCAAAACAGTTCGTCGGCTTTCCTCCGGCGACAGCGATCGTGATGGGCTCGTCGGCGGTCTCTCTGGTGGCTGAGCTCCGGCAAGGGGTTAACTCGGCGAGTTTGGGGCTAGGGCCTTTAAGTCGTCGACTTGGGAATAGATGGTACGGCCAAGGGGTGTTTCAGGTTCTATTTATAACCGGAAAAAGAAGAGTCCTAATATGATTGGATTTCAAATAAGAGTCCTATTCAAATTGATTTTGAATCTTAAAAACTTATCTCCAATCGATTTGGTGTGGTAACATCGTGGAAATCATGTCGGTTTCCTCCCGTATCGGGTATGCTCACGCGTACAGAAGAAAAACCGCTTAATATCTCGTCACCTCCGCGGTGATGAGCTCCGGAGGCTCCACGTGTCAAGCAGGGGTCGGGCCTCCCTTTTCCGCAGAGGCGGGCTCCCGTTGTGCCACGTGTCAGGTGTGCGAGACCTCCCTCTTTCTCAGAGGCGAGCTCCGCGTGCGCGACGCATCTGGCGGGCGGGACCTCCCTCTCTCCAGAGGCGAGCTCCGCGTGCGCCACGTGTTTGGTGGATCCAGACACGTGTCCAACAGTGTCGGACCTCCCGGAGGTGAGCTCTGGAGGTGACACGTGTCCAGTAGTTTCGAACCTCCCGGAGGTGAGCTCCAAAGGTGACACGTGTCTAGTAGGACCGGACCTCTCGGAGGTTAGCTCCGAGAGCGACATGTGTCCATCAGTGTCGGACCTCCCGGAGGTGAGTTCCGAGAGCGACACGTGTCCCGCGGGGTTGGGCCTTGTTTTTCCGCAGCGACTAGCTCCGGTGGCAACACGTGTCCTGCGGGGTTGGCCCTTGCTTCTCCGTAGAGACAAGTCCCAGAGGCAACACGTGTTCAGCGGGTCGGACCTCGCCCCTTCCACAGAGGCTAGCTCCGAGCCTGCCACGTGTCTGGCGATGTCGGACCTCTTCCCACTACGCAGGGATGAGCTCCAAACACGCCACGTGGCCAGCAGGTCGCGGGAAGTGTCTACAACGCTCTCCGGCGAACTGGAACTGGCTCTTTTTAGCTATCTTTCTGATTCCTTCTCTATTTATACTTATTTTAAAAGTTTCTCTACATGAAATATGAATGCATGCATGGTTACGAAATTGAGGGTGTTACAAACCTACCCCCCTTAAACTGAATCTCGCCCTCGAGATTCGATAGAGTGGAGAATAGATGAGGGAACTCTGCCTTGAGGTCTTCCTCACGCTCCCATGTAGCTTCGGCTTCCGTGTGATGGCTCCATTGTACCTTGCACCAACAGATCACTTTGTTCCTCGTGACCCTTTCCTTCACGTCCAAAATTCAGACATGGTGTTCTACATAGGTCAGATCCTCTTGAAGCTCGAGCTCTTCCATTGGTACTTTCTCTTCTGGTACTCTCAAGCACTTCTTGAGCTGGGATACGTGAAACACGTCATGCACATCGGAGAGGTGCGTTGGGAGCTCTAGTTGATAGGCTACTCCTCCTCGCTTGCCCAAAATTTTAAATGGTCCGATGTAGCGAGGTGCTAACTTGCCTTTGACGTTGAAACGTCATTGGCCTCGGATAGGCGATACCTTAAGGTACACGAAGTCTCCTACTTTGAAGGTCAACTTTCTTCGCCTATTGTCCGCATAGCCTTTTTGTCATGACTAAGCAGCCTTCAAGTTCTCCCGTATCTTTTGGACTTGCTTCTTAGCTTCTTGCAGCATTTCGGGTCCAAACACTTGGTTCTCTCCGGTCTCGTTCCAAAACAGCGGCATTCTACACCGTCTACCGTACAATGCTTCGAAAGGTGACATCTTCAAGCTAGCCTGGTAGCTGTTGTTGTACGAGAACTCAGCATACGGCAAGCTCCTATCCTAACTACGTCCATGTTTCAAGGCGCAAGCTCTTAACATATCTTCCAAAATTTGGTTTGTCCTCTCGGTTTGCACATCGGTCTGCGGGTGGTAAGCGGAGCTAAAATTTAGCTGTGTACCCATGGATTCATGCAGCTTCCTCCAAAACCTAGAGGTAAATTGGGTACCCCGGTCTGAAACTATCCTCTTTGGGACTCCATGTCGGCACGCGACTTTCTCCATGTATAGCTCGGCTAGTTGTGCAACGTTGTACTTGGTCTTAACAGGAAGAAAATGGGCTGTTTTCGTCAATCGGTCCACGATAACCCAGATGGAGTTGTAACCCGACTGAGCACGTGGCAACCCAACGATAAAATCCATACTGATGTCTTCCCACTTCCACTTGGGTACTTTCAATGGTTGCAACAGTCCAGCGGGTCTTTGATGTTCGGCCTTCACCCATTGGCATGTGTCGCATAAGGCAACATACTCAGCTATGTCCCTTTTCATACCATCCCGCCAATAGCAGGTCTTCAGGTCCTTGTACATCTTTGTACTGCCAGGATGTATGGAATAAGGTGAGTCATGTGCCTCTTTCAATATCGTGTTGCGGATGTGCTTCACGTTAGGCACACAAATCCTTTTCCCTAACCAAAGCGCACCCTTCTCGTCTTCCTTGAAGTCCTTTTCTCTGCCTTGTCGAATTCTTTCTTTGATCTCCTTGACTTCTTCATCCGTTGCTTGGCCATCCCGTATCTCTTGTTCCAGCGAAGAGTGGAGTTCCATCACTTCCATCTCGTTCAAGAACCCGAGATGTAACCATTCAAACTCCTTATGTAGCTCGGGTGGTAGCTCCCAAACTGTGAGTTGGTGACATGCTCCCTTTCGGCTCAATGCATCAGCTACTACATTGGCCTTTCCGGGGTGATAGTTGATTCCAATATCATAATCCTTGATGAGTTCCAACCATCGACGTTGCCTCAAATTCAAATCCGTTTGGGTGAATATGTACTTGAGGCTTTTATGATCCGTATAGATCTCACATCAATGACCAAGAATATAATGTCTCCAAATCTTTAATGCATGCACCATGGCTGCGAGCTCCAAATCGTGTGTGGGGTAATTCAGCTCATGTTTCTTCAGTTGTCTCGACGCATAGGCTACCACTTGTCCTTCTTACATGAGCACACATCCAAGCCCTTGTCTTGATGCATCACAATATATGTCAAAGCTCTTTCTCACATCCGGCAATACCAAAACCGGCGCTGTGGTTAGCCTTTTCTTGAGCTCCTCAAAGCTTTCTTGGCACGCTGGGGTCCACTAGAACGCCTTTCCCTTCATTAGCAACTCCGTCATAGGCTTTGCTATCTTTGAGAAGTCCTTGATGAACCAGCGGTAGTATCCAGCCATCCCAAGGAAACTCCGAATGTCCCTTACGTTTCGCAGTTGGTTCCACTTCAGAACATCTCCCACTTTTCCGGGATCAACCGATACTCCTTCCTCGGAGATGATGTGTCCTAGTAACGATATCTCCTTTAGCCAAAACTGACATTTGCTGAACTTGGCATACAATTGATGCTCTCGCAGCTTCTGCAATGTCAATATCAAGTGTTCTTCATGTTCTTCCTCGCTTTTCGAATACACCATGATATTGTCGATGAAAACCACAACGAACTTGTCCATGTACTCCATGAAGACCTTGTTCATGCGGTACATGAAGTATGCGGCCGCATTCGTGTGGCGGACCGGAATCCGCTCATCCAGGATCGCAGAGGGTGGTGCCGCGCGATGCGACACCCGACAGCACACGTCATAAGGACATAATATGTTACATGGGAAAAACAACTGAAACTGTACAAACAGGTACAAACTTCAGTTACAACTATTGTTTATATTACACAGCGGAAGTCTACACTATACAACTCACGCCCGCCTATCTAGCAAAAGTGGTTGTCCAGCCCTAGGACAACCCACACTAGCTGCACTCCTCAGCTCAGCGCGGCGTGTACGGTTCCCACTCAGCCGTGGTCCCCGACGGAGGGTAACCCTCGCCGGTGGACTCGTACTCCGAGTCCGTGGGTGGCTCCTCACCTGAAAAACACTTAAGCAGCAACCGTGAGCACGAAGGCTCAGCAAGGCTTAACCGACTCACCTAAGCATGAAACTCTACATGAGGGGTACAATGGACATAGGATAGTAACATTTCAGCAAAAGGACACGCCTACAAGTTCATCCTTAGTTCATCTTTTAGCAACAAGTTAACAGTTCATGAAGTCCAAAATTTAGTAAGCAGTATTTGGTGGCACACATGTAGCAATACAATTATATCAACCAGCAATATTGAATCAACATGTTTCATCCATTAATCTACGTCACGACTCAGTGACCAAGTGGTACTCTTCACCGCGAGAGATGGCGAATCGACTCGATATACACCTGCAGGGAAACCCAAAGAGCACGTCACGTACGCCCACCCGTGGAGCTGCACAGCACGCTCACTCGATGTCGTACGGGACAACCTTTCACCCAACAGCCCAAACGTCGAACCGGTCGCACCGAAACGAGCAGGAGGTTCCCCACACGGAGCATCTCTCTATGCCCGTTGGCAGATTTCCACCTTGCTGCCCTCAGCCTACACCTATAAATCGGTGCGTTATGCCTCGGCGCCCGGAGGTTTAGGCTACATCGGTTTATCGGGGCCCATATATCTGATATGCCTTCGGTATGTTCAAACTTGATCAGCGTGGGCCGCACACGGCTCGGTCCTCAATCGACACGGACAGGGCTGCGCACACAAGACTCCCTCTTGCTGCGCCCTAGCCCCTGCCCAGTCTCATTTTCATTACTAATGTGATCTCACATCACTCAACTGAACCCGTGCGTCCCAAGCCTATCTCGCGAGTAGATTCCAACTACTCGACTTGTACCGAAGCCCTATGAATCTTTAAGCATAGCCTATCTATTCGAGGTCTTAGACACTACCCTCACTCTTTTAGGAACCTTTGGTTATGCAAGTGGGGTTTCATTCATCCTATACCTAATGCACATACATACTTCATATGACACATGTAAACAAAGGAAAAACTTATAAAAAGGTTAATGCAAACCAGGGCTTGCCTTGTTGCTGCTGGTCAGGGGTTAGTTCCTCTTCCGGAAGGAGGAAGTCCAGCACTTCCGGAGTCTCTTCTTCAATGGCTACACGTTTAATACAATACTACATGTTAATTTGAATGCAAAGTGTAAACTTGAATACTTATTTACTAATAACTCTAGCTAGCCCTTCCCTTTGGTTCTGACATTTTTATGGTGGACTGGTAGGGTCCTAACCAGAGTTGTGACCAAGTTTTATTTGAAACAAAGTTCATTTGAACCTTGTACAAATAGAAGCCCATTTGGTCAATAATTGAGCCTCTAAGTAATTACAGGGTTTTTCATGGCTCCCACCATTACTTTCTGGAAACTAGAATTTAGGATGGTTCTGATGGAATTGGTTTCATGTCATTTGAAGAATTCTACAGAAAGTTATGTCCTAATTAAGATTGGAGAAAATCTGAAAAATGTTTCTGTACATCTTTCTATTTTCTCTGGGCAGTTCCCTTAATTACCCAATTAGGGTAACTAAATGAACTTGGATGAGTCTGAAAATTTTACTGGGATTCAGGGATTCTCCAATGAATCTTTCAGCCAAATTTCAGAATTTTTCATAAAGTAGTTCTCCAGATAAAATTCCCAACAGTTTAAATTTTAGGGATTTAATTCTGGAAAACTATTCACTTTCATGAGCTGAATTTGGTATTGCTGGAAAGTGCTCAGAGAACTAAATCCAACCAAATTTGGTTCACTCGATTTGGAGCTTTCTAGCCAAAGTTATGAGGATTTGAAGTTTGGAAGAATCCTGAAAATCGGGGTAAAAGTTTAAACTCTCGGGCCCGCGGGGACACGTGCCGAGCGCGGAGGTGTCCGGCACACCGGAGATACCACACGTGTCGAGCGCGGAGGTGTCCGGCACACCGGAGCTCACAGGGTATTTTGCGCGCCAGCACAGCCGATCCCCGGCCACACCCGATCCCGGTTTAAATTCTTCAGCCGCTGACACGTGGGCCAGCCGGCTTCGTCTTCCTCCCGCCGTTCTCTCACGCCCGCGCCGCCGACCTCGCCGGAGCAGGCTCGGGGCTCGCCGCTGCCGGACCTCCCAGGGGCTGAAACTCGCCGCCAGGGGGTTGTCGACGTCGAGGAACACGTCGGTGGTGTCAGGTCGGGCTGGGGGTGACCGGAAATAGCTCGGCGACGTGCCGCTGCCTCGGTTGAGGTTCGACACCGTCGACCGTGGTTTCTAAACCCGCCAACACCTCGAACAAACGGCCCTACAGCATCAGTGTACCTCTAGGAAGCTCGACAAGGTGTCAAAAGGGTTCAGGGATGGCGGCAAGTCGGTCGGCACCGTGTGACCGATCGTGCCCGTCATGACCGCCCTCGATCGAGCTCGAAATTCGTCACTCCTAGATAGTTTCACGCTACGGATGCAGAAAAGAACTTGATCGCCGGCTAGTCCAGCGTCTATGTGCAAGATTTGATGACCTCCGAAAGATCATAGAGCGAGAATTTAAAGAAATCGTACCGGAAGCTTGGGTTACGGTCGCCGGAGCAAAAACTAGAAATTCTCTGCGGATTTTTCACGGTTGGCTTCCAAACTTGGAGGAGAGCCGCACGGTGGTCGCGCGCTCCTGTTGCCTCTCTCGCTGGACCGTGAAAACGCCTGTGGAACGCTGCCCACGGGCGCCTGACTCTCGGCTGAGGCTAGGTCGCCGCGGTGGCGATCGTCTTTGGGCAAAGGAGGTCGGAGCTCGGAGTTTCTGGCGTTGGGGAGGTGAAGTGCGAGCTCAGGTGGCTGTCTAGCAGCTCAGGGACGAAGGAGGAGATGGTTTTGCTGGTTTTCCCGATTGAGCAGAGAGCTGCGGCGAGAAACAATGCCGCTGCTCGGGTTTGCCCGCGAGAAGATAAAGCCGGCCGACTCCTGCTCGGCTGAGGCGGTGCCGGTCGCGTGGGAGCGCGAGCCAGCCGCCCTGGGCGCCAGCGCGCGGAGAGGGAAGCAGCTGGTGGCGCCGGTAGCTGCTCGGTGGCACAGCCGACAGCTGCTCGGTGAAATTTCCCACCGAGACTCTGACTTTGGGTGCAAGTTTCTCCTTTTCCCCTCTATGACATGTGGGTCCCACCCGGGGTTTTAACCTCTGAAATTTACTCCTAATCACTGTTGTAAACAGTGAGCCCCATAATACCCCTGGTGATTTAAATTGTTCACCCCTGAGCCATTTGAATTGAATAGAATTCAAATTGGGTTCAGTTTGAGTGAATTTCAGCACAAGTTCAGTTTTGAATTCAAATGAAGTTTGAATTCGTCCCACTTAGCTCATGTAAAGATCAACTCCGAATGGAGTGAAAATTGGTGTGGTGTGGTGATGAACACTTCAAATGTGTGCCAAAACTGAGGCCCTTACAATTCGTTAATCCAAAATACATAACGGTATATTCATACGAACCATACCGTGTTCGAAAGGCAGTCTTGGGTATGTCGGAGGGCTTAATCTTCAGCTGGAAGTATCCCGACCGAAGATCAATCTTGGAGAAAACTCGGGCACCTTTCATCTGGTCGAACAGATCCTCTATACGGGGCAGAGGGTACTTGTTCTTGATCGTCACCTCATTGACAGACCTATAGTCCACGCACATCCTTTGGGTCCCATCCTTCTTGTCTACGAAGAGCACGGGGGCTCCCCATGGTGACGAGCTTGGACGTATAAAACCCTTTTCTTGCTGCTCCTGAATTTGCTTCTTAAGTTCCACTAGCTCGTCAACAGGTGTCCTATATGGTCTCTTTGCTATAGGTGCAGTTCCGGGTACCAAGTCAATGGAAAACTCAATGTCCCGGTTAGGTGGCATACCTGGAAGTTCTTCCGGGAACACGTCCGAAAATTCTTGAACCACCGGAATGCTTTCCAATGTTGTTTCTTTGACATGGTTTAACGTTGCCTTCTTGGTTGCCGGTTGGGCTGAATCGAACTCAATACGAGTACCGTGCTCGTTTGTCAACTGCACGCTCCTCTTAGCACATTGGATCACTCCGTTGTGCTTGCTTAACCAATCCATTCCGAGTATTATGTCAAGCCCTTGGGAATCCAAGACAATGAGTCGGCAAGGAAATCTACCCCCCTTATTTTAAGGTTTACTTTCGAACATACTATATTAGTCCTCATCTCTCCACCGGGAGAATTAACTAACATAGTATATTTCATGTGTGATATGGGTAGATTATAATTGGCAACATACTTGGATGATATGAATGAATACGATGCTCCGGAATCAAATAAAATGATGGCTGGGTTGGAGTTGGCAAGGAACATACCAATCACGACGTCCTCAGCCTGTTGCGCTTCCTCAGCAGACATATGGTTCACGTTGCCACGAGCGTAGCTCTGCTGTCCACGGTTGCCTTGATTGGCTCTTCCGTTCGGCCGTGGGTTCTGCTTGGACACATTGCTTGGCTGTCCAGGACCTTTCCTCGGGCACTGACTCGCGAAGTGTCTTGTTTCTCCGCATGAAAAGCATGCCTTGTTGCCCAAGACAGCAGGGGCTTTGGGACGAGGGTGGTTTTGAGTATAAGCACCCATGTTTGGACGGGGTGCAGGAGGCAAAGGCACACGAGGTGCTTGTATAACAGGACGTTGCTCTGGTGGTTGGTTAGGGCAAAAAGTAGGAGTGGACGATCCATACTGCGGTGCAGCTGGGGGCATGTACCGGGGACGTACATTGCTCCCTTGTCACTGGTATGGCATCTTTCTTTTGCCCTCTTGCTCAATCTCTCGGATCTTGCTCTCAACCACTATGGCCTTATCAACTAGCTTCTGGAAGCTGGCATAATCGTTGTTGAGGAGCTGAACTTGGATCTCATTGTTCAACCCTCTCATGAATAAGTACTGCTTCCGTTGGTCCGAGTTGACATCTTCGGGGGCATACCATGACAGTTGCGTGAACTTGTTGAGGTACTCATTCACGCTCTTCCTGCCTTGGCGGAGACCTTCGAACTCTTGCCTTTTGAGCATCATGACTCCCACAGGGACGTAATGAGAGCGGAAACTCTCTTTGAATTCCATCCAAGTGATAGTCTCCTGGTCGACATGAGCATTGCAAAGAGCATCCCACCAGTCAGCGGCTGCTTACATGAGTTGGTGCGATGCGAAGAGAACTTTCTCTCGGTCATTGCACTGAACTATGGCAAGCTTCTTCTCCATGGACTTCAACCAGTCATCGGCCTCCATGGGATCATTATCATGTGCAAAAGTGGGTGGTCGAGTCCTCATGAACTCTCCCAGTCGGTTGTGAGCCAGCGGTGGTGGTGGCGGTGGTGCAGGAACGGGGTTGTTGTTGTTGTTGGCTTGCAGCTGACCCAAAGTTTGGATCATGGTTTGCATAAGCTGGTCTTACATAGCCATCAACCTTTCAAGGTTGTTTCCACCAGCCTCGAGGTTGACATTCTCAGGAACTTCGACGTGGTCATCCTCTTGGTTGCCACGGACGTCCCTCCTTTGTCGGCCGGTGTTTTCTCTCACCATCAGTGAGAGAAAGTTGGATAGAATAGAAGTTAGAAGTTTAGATGGATTCCCCCCAACTATATGCATCAAGGGTATGAACTATATATAAACCTATATGAGGATGTGAACACATGCCAAAGCATCCCACATCTCTCTACTATGTGTGGATATGGACAATGCTGAAACGCCCACAACTCACACTAAGCACACAATCACAAGCAATCATAAAAAAAAGTTTCACACAACTCCTATTCAAGCTTATTTAATGGGAGTCCTATGTGTTTTTAGGGTGATACCAATCTGTGACTTCGTCCTATAGTCAATGTGGTTTGGGGTGATACCTAGGATACCAATCTGTGATCAATCTGTAACTTCTCCTAGGCTTGCATCCTACGGTCAAGGTAGTTCTGATGCCAATCTATAGATTCTAGGCTCGCATCCTACGGTCAAGGTGGTTCTAATGCTAATCTGTGACTAGGACTGCGTCCTAGGTCAGCGTGGCGATTTTGACACTAATCTGTAATTTCTATCTAGTCTTGCGACCTACAGTCAACCGTGGCTCTGATACCAATCTGTGACGCCCCTGTTCCGAGAAAACCTCGGGACCGAGCTGATGCATATGTGTGCCCAGGATGTTCATCACACATACACATATAATCCACAAACTGAATTCAGAATAATACCACAAATAAAAAGGTTTTATTACAATGTCTCATGAGTCTCTAACTCATTCTAGCAGTGGAAGTCTTATTCTAGCAGCGGAAGTCTTCTAACTATTGTGGAAGCAACTAAGCAGCAGCAGCGGCTCCATCTCCTACTCCACTCCCACAGGAAAGTTGACGGTAGATCGCACACCTAGTACTCCACATGCTCTTCGAAGTACTCCTCTCCTGTTGCTGATGATGTATGATAATGCAAGATTGAGTACATGATGTACTCAGCAAGTGCGGGAAAATATGATATGTAGCTTACAGCAAGGTAGGTATAAAAAAGCTCATTGCATAAAGCGAAGTTTATTTCACAAAACATGATAAAACAGCAACTAGCTTTAAGTGAATGTAATCCCAACATTTATTCAATAAACATACCTCCATCATGTTCCACCTCTTTTCATGTCTCATCAAACATTCATCTTTCTCAACTATTTCTTATGCTCATGAATACCCTCTTGTATTCATTACCATCTCATCTCATATTCAATTTCCATCTCATAACCAAGACCAAAGCTCATTATCATGATTCAACAGTCATGAAACCAAATCCAAAGTCCAAACCAAACCAAACCAATAACCATACCAAATACCATCTCATATAATCATGGAAGTTGGTCAGGCGCTTGTGACCGGAAGCACGGCTATCATGATAGTTTTACACTCTGCAGAGTTTACACCACTTTACCCACAAGTTTGTGATTTCTTCACCCGTCGGCGACTGCAGAACCTCCATTATACCAGTACACAACCGTCGGTGCATGGCCAAGAGATCACAAAATAGCCTTTACAAAGGGGTTACTAGATGTATGGACTCACTAAGGTTTCACCAGCAGGCTCGAATCACCATTCTCCCACCTGCGGGCCCCCTCTTGTGCCATGCAGTTCCTAGGGCAGTCCTCTCTCGAATCCCATTCCCCGCGCCTTCCACGGTCCATAACAATCTAGCAACTTACCTAATTAGTCAGCTAAGTCGCACCCATATTTGGCCTTGCGGTGGCACTGTCATCCTGGCATGTGCTGGCATGAACCAGTTCTTAGATCTACGGCAAGTAAACCACCATCTCATTCTACCACTTCCACGAACCAAGCTTGCCTAGATCTCCCCCGATTCATGTTCATTAACATCAAGTTCTCATTATCATTATTCTCATGAGTGCAGTAGCTAGACACATTCTATCGCTTCCCATAACCCGTAGATTAGCGAAGCAAAAAGCAAAAATCGACCATACCCGACTCATAAATTCCCTGGCGTCAAGGGTGGTTAACAAAACTAGTAAACTCCTATAAAAGGGTTTCCAATCAAGTTGACTCAAGCATTCACAGTTTTCAAATAACCGGAAAAAAGAAGAGTCCTAATCTGATTGGATTTCAAATAAGAGTACTTTTTCAAATTGTTTTTGAATCTTAACAACTTATCTCCAATCAATTTCGTGCGGTAACATCGTGGAAATCGTGTCGGTTTCCTCCTCCCGTATCGGGTATACTCACGCGTACAGAAGAAAAACCGCTTAAGATCTCGTCACCTCTGCAGTGATGAGCTCCGGAGGCTCCACGTGTCCAGCAGGGGTCGGGCCTCCCTTTTCCCCAGAGGCGGGCTCCCGTTGTGCCGCGTGTCACGCGTGCGAGACCTCCCTCTTCCTCAGAGGCGAGCTTCGCGTGCGCCACGCGTCTGGCGGGCAGGACCTCCCTCTCTCCAGAGGCGAGCTCCACGTGCGCCATGTGTCTGGTGGGTCAGGACCTCCCCCTCTACAGAGGCGAGTTCCGCGTACGCCACATGTCAGTGCCGGACCTCCCCTCTCTTCGGAGGTGAGCTCCGAGAGTGCCACGTGTCAAGCAGCACCGAATTTTCCTTTCTCCTCAGAAACGAGCTCCGAGGTCGACACGTGTCCATCAGCGTCGGACCCCCGGAGGTGAGCTCCGAGGTAGACACGTGTCCAACAGTGTCAGACCTCCCGGAGATGAGCTCCGGAGGTGACACGTGTCCGGTAGTTTTGGACCTCCCAGAGGTGAGCTCCGAAGGTGACACGTGTCCAGTAGAACCGGACCTCTCGGAGGTTAGCTCCGAGAGCGACACGTGTCCATCAGTGTCGGACCTCCTGGAGGTGAGTTCCGAGAGTGACACGTGTCCCGCGGGGTTGGGCCTTGTTTTCCACAGTGACTAGCTCCGGTGGCAACACGTGTCCTGCTGGGTTGAACCTCGCTTCTCCGCAGAGACAAGCCCCGGAGGCAACACATGTTCAACGGGTCGGACCTCGCCCCTTTCACAAAGGCTAGCTCCGAGCCTGCCACGTGTCTGGCGATGCCGGACCTCTTCCCACTATACAGGGATGAGCTCCAAACACGCCACGTGGCCAGCAGGTCGCAGGATGTGTCTACAGCGCTCTTCGGCGAACTGGAACTGGCTCTTTTTAGCTATCTTTCTGATTCCTTCTCTATTTCTACTTATTTTAAATGTTTCTCTACATGAAATATGAATGCATGCATGATTATGAAATTGAGGGTGTTACAACCGCGGAGTCCTATGAGGAGTACCTACGTTGGTACGTCTCTCGTACACGTACGCGAGTATCTTACGTCCCAGCAGAGCCGGAGGCGCACGTCGCGTCGACTACCGACACTTACCCTCGACACAGAGATCATAACACTTTATTTGCAGTAAGTTTCGTATTACTATTTTCAGAGTTGCGTAAGTTTTCTTATAATTTGTATTACTCACATTTTTTTATTTGCAGTTTCAGATGCTTAGAAGTGCCGAGATCGATGCGAGGGCGATGGTCGAAAGGGCGGAGCTGGGCTTGCACATCCCGGCACAAGAGAACACAACGACCTGAAAGAAAATGCATAAGTACATCGCCGACGCCATGAAGCATATGTCTCTGTCGTGCACGGAGTCTTGTCGTCAAGACTCCTCCGTACAGCAGCCATTCTTCGCACCGACGACAATTGTTCCACCGCCAGCTTCCGTTCAGACACCAGGTACGACATAGAAAGACTTCTCATTTATACTAATATGTTGAATGGAGTAACTAAGGCTATTTTCTGTGTAGTGCTTTCGACGTCCTATGTTCGTCCTACATGTCCCGATGACATTGCTGGGACATCCAACTGATGCAGTGGTACGTGTCAGTTTAATTCGTATTATTAATATTAATACTTATTGAAAAATCTGACAAATAACATTTTTTGTAGGTTTTAAGGACCTGTCTTATGGTTCTGATGCGATGCAGCGGGATTTGGGAGTCTCCTTCAACTGGGAAGCGTATGTCGCCGATGCTATGGCGGACACGCTTCCTCAGACACAAGGAGCTCCGGAGCCGACGCAGCCGACGCGGGACACGACACCGACAGGAGCTCCTAGGCCTAGGAACCCGCCTGATCCGCTGACTTACGATGCAAACCACGTACAAGTGGTGCGTAGGGATGCTAGGGGTGGACATGGGAAGCGTGCTAGGCGTTGATGTATTGTGTCATTTATTTTTTGTTTTTGTTTCACTCTGTGTATCATATCTATTAAGATAAGTAATTTATATCTCTATTTTTTGCACGTTACTTTGTATCCTAAATGATAACTCTTTTAAAACCAAAAGACCAAACTACAAATAATAAAAGTGTTACTAATAACGGATTCAAAATCATCCACGAGTTGGACAACTCGTCCATATAGTAAACGAGTCGTCCATGGGGGGCGACATTAGCCATATAAAAGTCGTAGCGCCTTCAAGAGTCACCATTACGAACTGAGAGTGAGCGAAGAGAGTTCTAAAACAATGACGAGCAGAGGTCGTGGTAGGATAGAAGTAGAAAACATTAGATCGGTGCGTTCCGACTACTTGGTGGCTGGTCCCTATTGGTATGAACCACCGGTAGACAGGTTCCCGGTTCTAAGCAAGACTGATTTTGGTGTGTTCAATACTCTTCGTCCATATGATAGCACGAAAGAAGAGCGACCCAAATGCCGCTGTGGCCTTGATTGTGTTGTGCAAATGAAGGATGCAAGGGAGAGCAGCGGTCGTCGATTCTTTCGTTGTCCTAACGGTGGAGTAAGTTAAAAATGCATATTATTTTTTAGCTGCAATATTGTCATTTTTTACCTTTTTTGCTATTTCACTAGTGCTACTTCAATGATGATAACTGTGGATACACACTCTGGATTGACCCACCTCCAATCAAGCCAACTGAAGATTACATTAAATATTTACAAGATCGAAACCGAGAGATAGTTGTTGAACTTGCGGAAATGGAGTCACAGTTGACACGACCCCACGGTCTTGCCGAGCCAGGGTCACGCTGAGGGGTGCTGCGTTGCACAGCACCGGATAACACACATCAAAGGTACAAAGCGGAAGCAAAGTTTTATTACATAAAAGGGTTTCTGAACATTTTTACAACAAAATATGTCCAGTCCACACTCACGGGCGTAGACTATGCATTGAGTTCACGTTCAGCCCGTGAACGTGTCCCCACTAGCACGCACACACACTAACACAGCGGCGTGCACGACTCCCACTCGATGGGGTTCCCCTCCTGGGGTTCCGTTTCCTCATCGGGAGTCCCTTCCTCATAGAACCCTGCAAAAGCTTCGAACACAAGCAGTGAGCACGAAGGCTCAGCAAGATTGACCCGTCTCTCCTATACATGGAACTTCTACATGATGGATGATAGGTTACATGAGGTAAAATAAGTTGCAAAGGACTCGCCTAATTAGTGGAACCTTACTTTCAAGTTTTAGCAACAGGCTGTGGAGAACCTTACGCTAAGACACATGAGAGAGCCGCAATCAAACAAGAAACGCATTTCTCTCATGTACTTTGCCCAAAGTTGAAAAGAACTTTAATTAGCTCTAGGCTACAACAAATCATTAACAACTAAAGTCCATCTTTCACTCAGCAACATTTTAACATGATCTAGCCTGTTCTTTCTACGTCACGGTACAGTGAATAAGTTGTACTCACTGACCGTGAGGGACGGTGATTATAATCGATTTACACCTGCAGGGTTACCCGAACAACCCGTCACGTATGCCCGTACTTGATGTTGCCTACAGCAACCATCACGGACATCGTACGCAACCACCTTTCACCCGTCATCCAAATGTTGAACCGGTCCAATCGTCATGAGCAAGAGGTCTCTGCACGTGCATCTCACTGCCGCCAGACGATTTACACCTCGAGCTCTCAACCTACCCTCTGAATGACCAGCTATACCTCAACACCCAGCTACCCGAGTTACATCGGTTTCCCGAGTATCAATTTAAATGCATCTGAATGAATTTAACTTGTAAAGACTATAAGTCTTACTAGACAGGCCCAATGACTCTGAAATATTTACTGTGGTTTGGATACAATCTAAACAGAGACTTGGTCAAGTTTTATTTGCAGAAAAGCTCATTTGAGCTCTCCACAAATAATTATGTACTTGACCTTAATTAGAGCTCTTAGGGTGTTCTAGGGATTTTCATGGAGCAAGAACTAGATTTCCAGAGGGTTCTAATGGAGTTGGTCTCACTTAATTTGAAGGTTTCTAGCTAAAGATATGAACTAAACAATTTCAGAGAAATTTCTGAAAATGTTTCTGGACATTTTCTATTTTCTCTGGAACAGTTTTATTAATCACACCATTAGGTGGATCAAATGAGCTCAAATGTATCTGAATTTTTTATGGTAGCTCAGGGATATTTTGGTGAACCTCCCAGTAAAATTTCAGAATTTTTCTCCAAAGGGTTCATTAAAATTCTAAACAGTTTAAACTTTAGAGAATTAATTCTGGAGAAATAAGGATTTTCATGAAGTGAAACTTGATTTTATGGAAAGTAATCAGAGTGCTGAATCCAACAAAATTTGGTTCTTTCGATTTGGATGTTCCTAGCCAAAGTTTTGAGGATTTGAAGTTTGAATGGAATCTGAAAATCGGGAAAAGTTCAAATCTACCGGTGGGTCCACGGGTACACGTATTGGGCGCTGGAGCGATGGCACACCGGGCCACAGGTTTTATTCCCACGCTGCCACAGTCGATCCGTGCCCACAGAAGATCAGACCGCCCGGGTTCCTCCCACTGACAGCGGGCCCGGTTCGGTCGTCTTCCACCTCACGCCTCCCGCGCGGTAGCGCCGCCGGGGTCGCCGGAGCGTCGCTGAACTCACTCGTCCGGTCAGCTCCCGAGCTCCAACTCTCTGCTAGCCCCTAATTTTGTGTGCCGAACACGTTGGGAGGGTTTCCCCTCATCGACGTTAGCTCTAACCGAGCCCGCGACGGCGCAGCGGCTCGGGAAGAGTCCGGTGGCGTTGTCCCAGCGTACTAGCCTGCCAAACGCCTGGCGAAGCGTATCTACAGCACCAGTGGTGGCTCGTGAAGCTCGGCATGGTGATGGAAAGGCGTGGGGAGGGTCCCATAGTGGGTCTCACCGTGCGCCCGAAGCTGCCCGCAGGATCCGCCGTCGGCAAGCTTCGAAACACGCCGGGTATAGGGGTTCTCAAGCTAACGGTTGCGAAGGCAACTTGTGCGCCATCAAGTCTAGTCTGTGTAGGAACGGATTGAGACTCTCTAACCCTTTCTGGAGTGTGAATTTGGCAGAACCACACCCGAAGGTCGGTCTGTACCAAGAAAAAGGAAAACTGGAAATTCATCGCCGGCGATCAAGCACTCGGGCTGTGGCTCGGGGGTGAGCATCGCCGGCCCCTAACGCGTCCAGGGACGCCTTAGCTCGGGCGTGACAACCTCCCGGTTGGGCTGTCCACGGGAGCCCGAGATGCGAGTTCACTGAAAAGAACTCGCGGTATAATCGAGATCATCCGAGTTAAGCCGATTTCCAGCAACGGGGAAGGAGAAGGGGAGTTCCTAGTACCTTGTCGTAGCTTTGGAGGGAGTTGAGAGGCGGTGATCGTGGTTCCCCGATCAGCTCCAAGCGATCGGCAGCGAGGGTGGTGTTTCTTGTGCGATAAAGCAGAAAGTGTGCGGTTCTTCATCCGATCAGGGCGGCCGCGGGGATAAGTAGGCCACGAGGCGGTTCAGTAGGTCGGGGCGGCAAGCAGCTGCTGTCCCGATCGCGCCTTCACCGTGGCGGCTGCTGAAGCGCGCGCGATTACCCGAGCTCGATAACTTCAGTCGGTTGAACTGGTATAGAGACTGACATGTGGGTCCCACCCGTGGGTTTAACCCCTGAAATTAACTTTTCTCCACTGTTCTAAACAGTAGAGACCAAATTAACCCCAAGGATTTGAATTAGCTACCCTTGTGCCATTTGCATGGGATAGAATTCAAATTTGGTTGGGTTTGGCTAAATTTCAGCACATATTCAGTTTGGAATTCAAATAAAGTTTGAATTTGCTACACTTAGCTCATGTCAAGATCAACTCCAAATGGAGTGAAAATTGGTGTGTGAGCTCACAAAAATATGCTGAGTAAGAATATGCCTCCCACTTTTGACTTCATGGGATGAAAACGGTTTGAATTTGAATTTGAGTTCAAACCACCCTCTTTCTAGCTATACCCAAAAGGACCTCAAAAAGGTTTTGAATTTGGGTGAAACTTGGCATGGACATTACTAGCAAGGTGTAGGAGTTTTTCATATGCCCAGCCCCTATATGATGCATGTGGGAAATGCCACCTTTGCATTGTGTGAGTTTGTTCTCTAATGATCATGTTGATGTTGGTTACTTGCGCTTCAAATGTGTTCATCAACTTTCTTCAAATGAAGTGTGTGCGTGTGGTGTGATTAGCACCTTTAGTATGTGCCAAAAACATAGGCCCTTACCATCCTCCCCCTTAAAAGAATCTCATCCCGAGATTATAAGCTGAAAATGAGAGAGAGGACGGTGGAAAATTACCGTATATGCGACGTGAAAACGTCGGCGTAGTTAGCGTGAAGAAATTCTTCGCTCTCCCATGTCAATTCGTCCATGGAGTGATTACTCCATAGAACCTTGTAGAACCACAACGTACGGTTACATGTGGTTCGGGCCTTTTCATCAATAATCTGAACCGGTTCCTCCCGATATGTGAGATCCGGTTTCAGTTCTTCTATGTCCTCCAGCTGAATGGTAGTTGATAGCTCAAGACACTTCCTCAGCTGGGAAATGTGAAAGACGTCGTGCACACCGGAAAGTGCTTCTGGTAAATTCAGCCGGTATGCTACTGATCCACATCTTTCGGTAATCTGAAATGGACCGATGAATCGGGGTGCCAACTTTCCTCTCACCCCGAATCTGTTCACGCCCTTCATTGGAGACACACGTAGGTATACGTGATCCACGACTTCAAATTGTAATGGGCGTCTTCTTCGGTCCGCATATTGTTTCTGCCGGGATTGGGCGGCTTTTAGGTTCGCTTGAATCAGCTGAACCTTTTCCTCCGCGTTGTTGACGAGATCAATCCCGAAGCTGACCATTTTGCAGACTCACACCAATTCAATGGTGTGCGGCATTTTCTCCCGTATAACACCTCGTAAGGCGCCATCTTGATGCTGGCTTGGTACCCATTGTTGTACGAGAACTCAGCCAACGGCAAGTGATCATCCCAATTCTTGCCGTGGTTCATAGCGCAAGCTCGTAGCATATCTTCTAAGATTTGGTTTACCCACTCAGTTTGTCCATCCGTTTGCGGGTGGTATGCTGAACTACGGATCAGCTTCGTCCCCAATGCAGCGTGTATCTGCTCCCAAAAATGGGACAAAAATAAAGTGCCCCGATCCGATATGATGGTACGGGGTATGCCGTACAAGCATAGGATCCGTGAGATGTACAGCTCAGCGTACTTCTTGGCGTTATAGTTGGTGTTGACCGGGATGAAATGGGCAACTTTTGTGAGCCGGTCAACGATCACCCACACAGAATCATGCTTCTGAAAGGTGGTGGGTAAACCAACGATGAAGTCCATGCTCACATCTTCCCACTTCCAGGCAGGAACGCCTAGTGGTTGTAGCAGTCCCGCTTTCCGCATATAATCTGCCTTCACCCTTCGACATGTATCACACTCGGACACGTACTTTGCGATCTCCTGCTTCATCCGTGTCCACCAAAACTTGCTTCTGAGTTCTTGATACATTTTGTTGCTGCCGTGGTGAATAGAAAACTTTGACAAGTGAGCCTAATCAAAGATTTTCTTCCGTAACTCCGGGTTACGGGGTACGACGATACGGTCCTTGAACCATAGGATGTCGTCTCCATCTTTCCAGAAACATTTCAGCTCCCCACTGTCTATACGTCTCCGCAAATGCGACATGCCCCTGTCATGTTTCTAAGCAGCCGCTATCTCTTCACGGATGGTGGGGATCAAAGCTAAGTTGTAGAGAGCTCCATGTGGAATCACATGCAGTGGTGGTTCGCTCTCTTCCAACGGTGTGATGGTCAGATTGTTGACGTGTGACTTGCGACTCAGCGCATCCGCCACTACGTTTACTTTGTCGGAGTGATAATGGATCTCTATTTCGTAATCCTTTATCAACTCTAACCATCTTCACTGCCTCATGTTCAGCTCCTTCTGAGTGAATATGTACTTGAGGCTTTTGTGGTCGGTATATAAATGTACGAGATTACCGAGTAGGTAGTGCCTCCACATTTTACGTGCAAGTACCACGGCAGCGAGCTCCAAGTCGTGAGTTGGATAATTCTGCTCATGGGTTCTGAGCTGCCGTGACCCATACGCGACCACCCTTCAGTCTTGCATCAGCACACATCCGAGCCCAATGCCGGATGCATCGCAGTACACATCGAACAGTTTTGTTGTGTCTAGCTGCGCCAAAACCAGTGCTGATGTTAGGTGCTTCACTAATGCCTTGAATGCTGCTTCACATGCTGGACTCCAAACATATTTGGTAGCCTTCTTCAGCAGCTCTGTCATAGGCTTGGCAATCTTCGAGAAGTTCGGGATGAACCTCCGATAATAGCCCGCGAGTCCGAGGAATCTCCGTACCTCGTGAACAGTTCTTGGGGATTTCCAATTCAGCACTTGGGTGATTTTACTTGGGTCTACAGTGATGCCCTCCGCTGAGATAATATGTATGAGAAAAGGCACTTGCGATATCCAGAATTCGCACTTGCTGAATTTCGCGTATAGCTTGTGATCCTGCAGCCGTTGCAAGACTATACGCAGATGCTTCTTGTGATCTTCCTCCGACTTGGAATATACTAGTATGTCGTCGATGAAGACCACGACAACCTTGTCCAGCTCCGGCATGAATACCGAGTTCATCAAATACATGAAGTGAGCTGGAGCATTGGTGAGGCCGAAGGACATAACCAGGTACTCATAAAGTCCGTACCTCGTCGAGAAAGCTGTCTTCGGAATGTCCTCAGCCCGGATCTTAATCTGGTGGTACCCGGATCTTAAATCCATCTTGGAAAAGATCTTTGCTTCGACCAACTGATCAAACAACATGTCGATCCGTGGCAACGGGTACTTGTTCTTGATGGTTACGGCATTTAATGGACGATAGTCCACGCAAAGCCACAACGTCTCATCCTTCTTCTTCACAAATAATGCCGAACAGCCCCATGGCGAGGAGCTTGGCCTAATAAAACCCTTCTCCAGCAGATCCGTTAGCTGAGTCTTCAGTTCAGCCAATTCCTTGGACGCCATATTGTACGGCCTTCGGGATATTGGCATGGTTCCCGGTGCAAGTTCAATCTTGAACTCCACCTCTCTATCGGGCGGCATCCCCGGTAAATCATCCGGGAACACGTCAGGGAACTCCCGGACCACTGGAATGTCTTCCAATATGATGGTTATGGATCGATACACACTTGGAAGTTTTATTTCTGGACTGTCCAGAAATAAGGAGTGAGATCCGTGCACTTCTGAGTTCAAGTGCACAATTCGGAGGACGGTGTCTAAAACAGCGCCGTGGTGGGTTAACCACGACATCCCTAAGATGACATCGACCTTTTGCCCCCCTAAAATTATGAGAGACGTAGGGTATACTCTACCCTCTAAGCATAATGGCGCTTTTGGAACCATCATGCTTGCTGAAATATCTCCACCCGGTGAACAAATCAAATATAGACTATCGGTGGGTAGTATTGGCAAGCTGTATTTAGCAATGAAAGTTTGGCTAATAAAGCTATGTGTGGCGCCTGAATCAAATAATACTATGGCGGGATGCTGGTGGAGTTGGAACATACCCGCAAGGATTGGCTCTCCCTCCGGCACGTCCTCTATGGCCAGTTAGTGGACAGTGCCGGGCCTAGGGTTTGCCCGCCGCGCATTAGCAGGGTTCCGGGGCTGATGCCTCCCCGGAAGTTGTGGTGCAACTCCGCCGCCTTGCCTCTCTGGACAACTGCTGGCGAAGTGTCCTGGACGACCACTTTTGTAGCATGTGGCTGCTGCTTGGCCAGTGCTCGGGGGACGAAAGCCCGGCATGCGCTGCTGAGGTGCATACGCACGCGGCATCGCCCTTTGCTGCTGTTGTTGCTGCGGAGGTGGTGCTGGCAGTGCCGGTCTGAATGCCGGTGAAGAATATGGCTGACTGCGGAACGGCATCGGCCTCTGTGGTGGCTGCCAGCGTGGACCCGATGGTGGGCGATTCACCATCCGATATTTCTGAGAAGGACCACTTCCTTCTCCGCTGCTTTGCGGCGCGCTTCACTTCCTTTCCGCCGCCGCTAACTCCTTGCCGGAGTCCTCCTGGACAATCGCAGCATCAATTATGTCGTTGAGGCTGCTGCGATTGAACATCGCCAGTTTGTCCTTCAGGAGTGGATTAAGCCCCTGGTAGAAGTGATATCGCCGCTTCTCATCGGTATCCATGTAATACGACGCGTAGAGCGCAAGATCATTGAACGCCCTGGAGTATTCCAGCGCGTTCCGGCTCCCTTGTTGCAGGCGTAAGAACTCCTGTGTCTTCCTCTTCATGAGACCCGGCGGTATATGATAGGCCCTGAAGGTTGTCCGGAACTCTGCTCAGGTCATAACCCGGTCGGTGGGCTGTGAAGCACAGTAGTTCGCCCACCACGTGCTCGCGGATCCCTGGAGATGTTGGACCGCGAACTGAGTCTTGTGCTGCTCACTTACTTGGAGCAGCCCGAACATCATCTCCATCGTGCGTAGCCAGTTGTCCGCATCGAGGGGTTCATCCGCCCTTGAGAATAACGGGGGATGAGTTGCTAGAAAGTCGGAGTAGGAGCTCTGTTGGCGCTCCTCATGATCTTGATGCCTCTCTGGTCGAGACGTATTTGCGATGAGAGTTTGCAGCAACTCCATGTGCTGCTGATGAGAACCCGCCATTGCCGCAATGATATCGGCCAATGTAACCGTTGGCGGGGGCGGCGGCGGTGTTTGCTGTTGCTGCTGTTGCTGCTGTTGCTGTCCCAAGAAGTCCTCGGGAGGCTGTTGGGAGGTTTCTCCCCCTTGACTAGGACCCCCAACATCCGGGTTGGCACGAGTACGAGTCATTCTGAAATTCAAAACAGCAGCGATCAGCACATGTCATACTTAAAAATTCCATATGAAACAGTAGGTATTTGAAGTGACGCATGAATAATTTGCACAGCATCCACATATATTGATAAAGCATAAACTTTATACAAGATACATTACTCTCGGGTCTCCGAGAAGTCGTGCTCATGTTGTCACTACCTATATATACGCTACTGCCTACACAACATGTCACTGGTTACAAAAGTTTGGGTTACACCACTCTGGTTGCCCTACTTGGCAACGGTAACCTCCTACTCGGAGTAGAACTCGACCTCCTGTGGGTCGTCCTCCTCCGGTACCTCTGCTTGTGGCTCCGGATCTACAACCTCTTCTCCCACCTCGGGTTCTCCCATTGCCGGAAGACCCAAGACCACCGGTATGCCCAATACCGGGGGTACGAGGTCCTGCAACGTGTGCACCTCGTCCATGGCCTGGTTGTAGTCTTCTTCCCAGCCTTGCCCTTCCTCAATGGTGTCATCCCGCTCTTGGGTAAGGACCTCATTCTGCTGGGTTAGAGCCTGCACCTGTTCTTGCAACGCCGCGATGTCAACACGGCTTTTCTTCTTCGCCTTCTTTAGACGATGCAACTAATTGTGCTGTTCGTTCCGTCGCTTAATCGTCGGAAGGAGCACATTGCGGAGTGCGCTGTGAGCACTCTCGAAATGGTCTCCATGTCTTGTGCTCTCCTTGAGCTTTGCGGCAAGACAATCCCGTATGAACGGCTTGGCTGTCCATCACGGTCTTTCCTGCTTTCAATTGGAGGCTGAGGTTCGCCTCCGCAGGGTTGTACCTTGGGCAACCCGGATTGGTTGCCTCCCTGTACCTCCCTTCCCACACATGATGATCCTGTCCCTCCACCGGAACGAGCGCGTATGGAGTTCCCTCCATAGCCCTCACATGTAGTTGGCAGAAGCGTGACATGGTGTCGCGGGCTGCCACTTGCCACATCCCCTCCAGTTGTCTACCTCTCACCGTAACGGTGAACGGCGCCCAATCGGGTGGCGTAGGCCCCGCAGGAACTTCGACATGGACTGTCCACGTCTTGTTCCCCTCCTCGCCTTCTTATTTGGTGACATACTGCGGCATCTTATCATACCCGAAATATTGAAGCATTTGCCTCAACGTTTCCGGATAGCCGCTGCGGTGAGAACAGTGGGACACCACCCACCCGTTCTCCAACTGTTTATCCGCTGTCATCTGTACAAATATATTTGAGAAATGTCAAATATTTATTTGAACAGTAAATCATTGAGTTGTAACACAAAACATGTCATTGAACTCATAAAACTTGGAAACGTAGTTCAAACTTAAACAAATTTGACTGTTGATCTGCCGTTCAATATGACAGCCCGGACCAGTTTCCATTTCAACCTGATTTAGACAATGCTAAAGCAAAACCAGTTCTGGAACTCAACATCAAAGTTGAATTTAACTTCAATAGCTTTCCATAAAGTATTTACTTGGCCTAAGAACTGTCTTGGTTCAAAAGTTATGAGATGTCAAAGTTAACAGAATTTCTGGAGAAAATTGGACAGCACCTCCCTGCTTCAGGTACTGATTTAATCCAAGAATTCCAGTTAATTCTACTCCCAATCTGACAAAACTTTCTGTTAAAAAGTTGTAACCCATCTCATAAAATTTTTAGAATTACCTCATTTTCTATTTTTGGATTTTTATGCAGAAAGTTATGCTCAATTTACAGAGAGTTATAGAGAGTATTTGCTCTGCCCTGTTTTCGGGACAGTTTCAACTCTACTGCATTTTTCAATTGGTTAGAGGATGAAACACCTCCGGACCTAACCAGAAAAGTTGTAAAGCTCTTCCACTGCTTTCCATAAATGTATCATATGACCCCAACCTCGAAAGAACTCAACCTATAACCTCTGATTAACTTCAGCCTTAATCCAGCTGAAAACAGGGGACTCTGTCCTTAGTATCCTATAAGTTGAAAACTTGTTAACTTTGAATTTCCTGATTAAGGGAAAGAGTTACATCAAGTTTTAGTGCTCCGGATTAAAAATTTCAAGTTTTACAATGCAGTTGCTCATTTAATGGGGTGTGACGTCGATGCGTCACCAGATCATGTCGGTACTACGTCCTCACAAAGAAAAACCTATACCGGACTTAGCCGGCTTCGTTAGTTCAGTGGCACTAAGATTCACTCGCACACGAATGCTACACGTCTACCGTTTCGTGGTTAGACTACCTGAAGATAACTCACACAATCGTCAGACTCGGCTGCACACCGAGCCCGGTATCCATACAGTTCGTACACCCGGCCGTCATCACTCGCCCGGATGTTCTCAAGCCAAACACGCCTTGAGCTACGTGTTCACGTTATTGACCACGTGACGGGGTCTCCCAAATTGCCCGAAGCACGCCAGGGACAGACGTTGCTCGAATACCCCAAACGACATGAAGAGTCGTAGAGGATATTAAAGCGGGTCGGTTTACCTACCACCCGTGGGGCTTCACCCTTCAGCTTGTGCGCACTGGTGGACAGCGCTTACGTGCACCCTCCAAGACATCAAGCATCCCGAGATGCACGATATTCCGACATAAGCAAATAGGTTAGTATGCCACTTTCTATACACTAATAACATCCTTATATGGGCTACTAACTCGTTCCTCACTGGATTTTTGAAAAAGATGACCTTTGTAGTGCATTAAACCTCAAGCGAGCTCTGACACCAACGCTGACACGACCCCATGGTCTTGTCGAGCCAGGATCACGCTGAGGGGTGCTACGTTGCACAGCACCGGATAACACACATCAAAGGTACAAAGCGGAAGCAAAGCTTTATTACATAAAAAGGTTTCTGAATATTCGTACAACAAAATATGTTCAGTCTACACTCACAGGCGTAGACTATGCATTGAGTTCACGTTCAGCCCGTGAACGTGTCCCCACTAGCACGCACACACACTAACACGGCGGCGTGCACAACTCCCACTCGACGGGGTTCCCCTCCTGGGGTTCCGTCTCCTCATTGGGAGTCCTTCCTCATAGAACCCTGCAAAAGCTTCAAACACAAGCAGTGAGCACGAAGGCTCAGCAAGACTGACCCGTCTCTCCTATACATGGAACTTCTACATGATGGATGATATGTTACATGAGGTAAAATAAGTTGCAAAGGACTCGTCTAATTAGTGGAACCTTACTTTCAAGTTTTAGCAATAGGTTGTGGAGAACCTTACGCTGAGACACATGAGAGAGCCGCAATCAAACAAGAAACGCATTTCTCTCATGTACTTTTCCCGAAGTTGAAAAGAACTTTAATTAGCTCTAGGCTAAAACAAATCATTAACAATCAAAGTCCATCTTTCACTCAGCAACATTTTAACATGTATCTAGCATGTTCTTTCTACGTCACGGTACAGTTAACAAGTGGTACTCACTGACCACGAGGGACGGCGATTATAATCGATTTACACCTGTAGGGTTACCCGAATAACCCGTCACGTATGCCCGTACTCGATGTTGCCTACAGCAACCATCACGGACGTCATACGCAACCACCTTTCACCCGTCATCCAAATGTTGAACCGGTCCAATCGTCCCAAGCAAGAGGTCTCTGCACGCGCATCTCAGTGCCACTAGCCGATTTACACCTCGAGCTCTCAACCTACCCTCTGAACGACCAGCTATGCCTCAACACCCAGCTACCCGAGTTACATCAGTTTCCTGGTTCTCATATAGCCGGTAGGTCTTCGGTACTGTTCTAGCTTGTTCAACAGGCCCGCACACGGCTCGGTCCTCAATCGACACAAGCGGAGCTATAGCACCCAGGCCCCAAAGTCCTGCTGCTCTTACTCTCCACTCGGTCTCATTTTTTTCTTGCCATGTGTTTCATTTGCTATCTCTACCTGAGTCGAGTGCCTCTAGCCTATTCTCGCGAGTAGTTCCAACTACTCGACTTGTACCCAATCCTACACTATCTTAGCATTGCAGTAGATAAACGGGGTTTCAATCCTAATCCCACCATGGTTTTCTGGGCTATGCATTTGGGTTTTCAAATAAGACTCTAATGCAAGCAGTAATGGTACTCAAAGTAAGTTCTCAAAACAGTAAAAATTTGTAAAAGGGTTAATGCAAACCGAAGCTTGTCTTGCTGCTCTTGGTCGTAGGCTAGCTGCTCTTCCGTAGTAACAAAGTCTAAGACTTCGGGTTCCTCCTTAAACTTAGCGACTACATGAGGTAACAAGTATATGTATCAATTTAAATGCATTTGAATGAATTTAACTTGTAAAGACTATAAGTCTTACTTGACAGGCCCAATGACTCTGAAATTTTTACTGTGGTTTGGATACAACCTAAACAGAGACTTGGCCAAGTTTTATTTGCAGCAAAGCTCATTTGAACTCTCCACAGATAATTATGTACTTGACCTTATTTAGAGCTCTTAGGGTGTTCTAGGGATTTTCATGGAGGAAGCCCTGACTTTCTGAAAACTAGATTTTCAGAGGGTTCTAATGGAGTTGGTCGCACTTAATTTGAAGGTTTCTAGCTAAAGATATGAGCTAAACAATTTCAGAAAATTTCTGAAAATGTTTCTTGATATTTTCTATTTTCTCTGGAACAGTTCTATTAATCACAGCATTAGGTGGATCAAATGATCTCAAATGGATCTGGAATATTTATGGTAGCTCAGGGATATTTTGGTGAACCTCCCAGTAAAATTTCAGAATTTTCCTCCAAAGGGTTCTCTAATTAAAATTCTAAACAGTTTAAAATTTAGAGAATTAATTCTGGAGAAATAAGGATTTTCATGAAGTGAAACTTGATTTTCTGGAAAGTACTCAGAGATCTGAATCCAAAAAAATTTGGTTCACTCGATTTGGATGTTCCTAGCCAAAGTAATGAGGATTTGAAGTTTGAATGGAATCTGAAAGTCGGGAAAAGTTCAAATCTACCGGTGGGTCCACGGGTACACGTGTTGGGCGCTGGAGCGATGGCACACCGGGCCACAGGTTTTATTCCCGCGCTGCCACAGTCGATCCGTGCCCACAGAAGGTCAGACCGCCCGGGTTCCTCCCATTGACAGCAGGCCCGGCTCAGTCGTCTTCCACCTCGCGCCTCCCGCGCGGTAGCGCCGTTGGGGTCGCCGGAGCGTCGCTGAACTCGCTCGTCCGGTCAGCTCCTGAGCTCCAACTCGCCGCTAGCCCCTAATTTTGTGTGCTGAACACGTTGGGAGGGTTTCCCCTCGTCGACGTTGGCTCTAACCGAGCCCGCAATGGCGCAGCGGCTCGGGAAGAGTCCGGTGACGTTGTCCCGGCGTACTAGCCTGCCAAACGCCTGGCGAAGCAGCTGTACAGAACCAGTGGTGGCTCACGAAGCTCGGCATGGCGATGGAAAGGCGTGGGGAGGGTCCCAAAGTGGGTCTCACCGTGCGCCCGAAGCTGCCCGCAGGATCCGCCGTCGGCAAGCTTTGAAACACGCCGGGTACAGGGGTTCTCAAGCTAAAGGTTGCGAAGGCAACTTGTGCGCCATCAAGTCTAGTCTGTGTAGGAACAGATTGAGACTCTCTAACCCTTTTTGGAGTGCGAATTTGGCAGAACCGCACCCGAAGGTCGGTCTGTACCGAGAAAAAGGAAAACTGGAAATTCATAGCCGGCGATCAAGCACTCAGTCTGTGGCTCGGGGGTGAGCATCGCCGGACCCTAATGCGTCCAGGGACGCCTTAGCTCGGGTGTGACAACCTCCCGGTTGGGCTGTCCACGGGAGCCCGAGATGCGGTGGACTCAGTTCACTGAAAAGAACTCGCGGTATAGTCGAGATCATCTGAGTTAAGCCGATTTCCAGCAACGGGGAAGGAGAAGGGGAGTACCTAGTACCTTGTCGTAGCTTTGGAGGGAGTTGAGAGGCGGTGATCGCGGTTCCCGATCAGCTTCGAGCGATCGGCAGCGAGGGTGGTGTTTCTGGTGCGAGAAAGCAGAAAGTGCGCGGTTCTTCATCCGATCAGGGTGGCCGCGGGGATAAGTAGGCCGCGAGGCGGTTCAGCAGGTCAGGGCGGCAAGCAGCTGCTGTCCCGATCGCGCCTTCGCCATGGCGGCTGCTGAAGCGCGCGCGAATACCCGAGCTCGATAACTTCAGTCGGTTGAACTAGTATAGAGACTGACATGTGGGTCCCAACCGTGGGTCTAACCCCTGAAATTAACTTTTCTCCACTGTTCTAAAGAGTAGAGACCAAATTAACCCCAAGGATTTGAATTAGCTACCCTTGTGCCATTTGCATGGGATAGAATTCAAATTTGGTTGGGTTTGGCTAAATTTCAGCACATATTCAGTTTGGAATTCAAATAAAGTTTGAATTTGCTAAACTTAGCTCATGTCAAGATCAACTCTAAATGGAGTGAAAATCGGTGTGTGAGCTCACAAAAATGTGCTGAGTAAGAATATGCCTCCCACTTTTGAATTCATAGGATGAAAACGGTTTGAATTTGAATTTGAGTTCAAACCACCCTCTTTCTAGCTATACCCAAAAGGACCTCAAAAAGGTTTTGAATTTGGGTGAAACTTGGCATGGACCTTAGTAGCAAGGTGTAGGAGTTTTTCATATGCCCAGCCCCTATACGATGCATGTGGGAAATGCCGCCTTTGCATTGTGTGAGTTTGTTCTCTAATGATCATGTTGATGGTGGTTACTTGCTCTTCAAATGTGTTCATCAACTTTCTTCAAATGAAGTGTGTATGTTTTGTGATGAGCACCTTGAGTATGTGCCAAAAACTTAGGCCCTTACAACAGTTATTCGAGTATATAGGTGCTAGGCCCGTGTGCAATAACAGGGATTGCGAATGTCCTCACCACAAGCCAAACCCTACCCGTTAAAACTAGGTTTCACTAATATGCAGCAACATGTATGCTCGCAATGTATCCTTGTAATGTATGATCTTCTATTTCGAATTTCTATGATATTCTATATTGTTCGCACTAAAGTGAAATGAACCGTTTATCAGTGGATCGAAATACAAATTAACTATTTTGCCAATAATCATTAGAGACTTTTAACTAGATGACTTGTCCACCTACTAGAAGACTCGTATAACTGATAGACGAGTCGTACAACTGATGTACGAGCCGTATAACTGATGGACTAGCCATACAAGTGATGGACTAGTCGTCCACCTACTAGACGACTCGTCCACCTGGTGGACGAGTTGTACAACTGATGGACGAGTCGTACAACTGATGGACGAGTCATACAACTGATGGACTAGTCGTCCACGTAATGGATGACTCGTCTACCTGGTGGACGAGTCGTACAACTGATGGACTAGCCGTACAACTAATGGACTAGTCTTCCACGTACTGGACGACTCGTCCACCTGCTCGACGAGTCGTACAACTGATGGACGAGTCGTACAACTGATGGACGAGCTGTACAAATGATGGACTAGTCGTCCACGTACTGGACGACTCGTCCACTTACTAGACGAATCGTCCACCTGGTGGACGAGTCGTCTAGCTTTGATTGTCTATTTAAGAGCACTCTGCACATTCACCACAACCACACTACACAGACTCAACTCTCGCAGACATGGACTCACCTTACTCACCACCAAATCAAAAAGAAAGAGATCGCGTTCCAGAGGGATTACAACCGCCCATGTGTCTATGTGGCACTGATTATCGGTTCGTAAAAGATCTAAGATTGGGGGACACCTACGGTTCGAGGCTATGAATGTGCAACAACTATGAATATGACCCCCGGCATAGGACCACGCTATTTTTCCCGAATGGTAGACGTCAGGTAACATATCTACTTCACAGATCTATGAATATTGTATTCGCATTTTATCTAAAATCTTCATAACAACACATAATTAAGCATGCAGTCTCCACCGCCTCTTTGTGAGTTCACACAGTACATCGACAACGAACAAACAGCGAAAGACGTCGAGTACCTACACGCGATGCATAGAGCTGCCTGGGACAAGTTCCACTACGAGATGGAATACGAAAAGCGGCTGAACAGGCGGAGCGTCGGCGCAAACGTCAAGAAGAACTTCAAAGAATCGAGGAGAAGTATCGTCGCCACGCTCAGGAGGAAGAACGTATTGCTCGTCAGGCTAGAGAGGATGAACAAGAGCGCTTACGCGAGAGAGCATGTCGCGCAAGGAATGTCGGGCCGGATGCATTGCGCAAGGGAAAATATCCTCGTTGCAGTCAGTAGAATCTATATTTGTCATTTAATAAAATTCGTAATGTATCCAATAACGACTGTTTTTTAATCAAGTGCTGGTGTTATTGTGCTAAATTTACTTCCATAACAAAATATTTTTAATATGTCTCTAAGTATTAAAAAATAAAAAAATAACGAATTCTATGAAAACTCATGTTAATTAACTTACATTTACTTCCATAACAAGTCATAACAAGATATTTACTTCCATAACAAAATTTACTTTCATAACAAGTCATAATAAAATTTGTGATCGTATTGCATAATTCAAAATTACATAACATAAAATCTATTAAACAAAAGTCATATTAATTAACTTATATAAAATCATAACACAATATACTACATTTACTTCTATAAAAATTATCAAAATATCTTTAAATATTTTTAAATGAGACCTAAAAAGCTAATCTTGAACAATTTGGTATAGAGGAATCTTGTCGTCCACGGCGTGGATGACTGGCTTATGTTGCCCTGTCGTTCACCGTGTGGACGACAGGATGTTCACGTGGATAAATCAGATAGGTTGGTTATTTCTGAAAAAAAATAGATGTTATTAATATTAAATACTTTATTAACAGTGCTAAAAATAAAAAAAATTCCCATGCTCATGCTGAGCTGATTTTACTGGGCCTCGGGCTGGCCCTTTTAGCCTGAAACCACTTAGCCAGCTATATCAAGATGACATATTCAGCCCGTTACAACATCAGTACGCAGAAATGTTGTTTCCTTCCAAAACAAACAATTATAACAAATCTTGGCTGCTAGAAACAACATATCATACAGAAGCAATGAGACTAGTCATTATGAACAAGTCTTATGGTATACAGGAGAACGCTTTTCAGATGTTAATTAAGCTAATACACACATATATAATACACGTGCCAGCACTTTTAGACTGTGATATACTGAGTTGTGATGCAATAATTATTCTCAAGGAGCCATGAGAATCTTCCTCAACTCATGGCTGCTGTCCTGTATGCACCCTGAACCAGCCAGTGAGTTAATCCACACATCATCTGTTCGCACTGATTCTTCGTCATCATTCCTATGCCAGGTCCAGTGGGCATGGGTGGAGTTCAGGAGTTTTAGCTCACCATGCCCAAAGCTCGCTTCCCTAAAGACTGACCAAGCTGGTTTCGGATTACGATACCTGAAGATGCCATGAAGCAAGAATATTTAGTGATAATTAAAGGACCAAACTTCAAAGGCATGTATGTATATTAATAGAGTGGTACCTGCTGGCCAATCCTTCACGGTTGCCACCATCACCAATAGTTATGTGAACAGGCCCGCAAGGATCAAGTCTGCCATTGTACACTCGTTCCTGAACAAACAGTAAAATAATCATATAGAATTTCACTCAGATCAACTAAATGGTTAGAAGCTCAGGTTTTAACAATTCTGCAGGGATATATACGGAGTCATACCGCACGTTCATAAGCATGCACATGACCTGCTATTATCATGTCTACATGAGCAGCGTAGAGCAAAGGCTCCATTGCAGCCATCATACTGTCAGCTTCACCCTGATGAGCCCAATTGCTATTGTACCATGGCGCATGCAACAATACAATGAGCCATGGTGTTCTCCTTCTATCAATCTTAGCTAGATCAGCCTGAAAACGTAGAAGTCAATCCACAAAAAATCTGATCTACTATGAGCACAAATGAGTGGAGTTTTATAAAATTCATGTCATCGTCTCAGATAAAAATAAAAACTAAATGACAATAAGCAATTACTAATTTCAATTTGAGATGAGTTTTATTAACTAGGTACAACTTTGAACCACTAGTCTATCTTAACACTTTCTATTAAATGTAGCGCTAAAAACTTTTTTGTTCATTCAAGTGGAGAAAGTCCCTTATATCCCAAGGCTCCATCCAAGCACATGTAGTGCAATACGATATAGAGATTTCATAAGACATACCTTGAGCCAATCATATTGATCTGAGTTCTCATCATAATCTGTGTACGAACCTAGCATTATAATGTGTACTCCAGTAACTTCAAAAGAATAGTACAAATTTGATGTGGATCCGCTCTCTTCATAAGGCATTTTCCATCGTGCATTGTATGACTGAAATCCTGACTCAAAAAATGGAATGTGCTCCTTTTCATGGTTGCCTTCCGTGACCATCCAGGGACGGGTACTAGCAAGTGGCTCCACCAACTTACCAAAGGAATCCCACAAGTGTTGCATGTAATCAGCATACGAGAGATCACCAGGGAGTAAAAGCATATCGTGCTCACACTGCTTAATGTGATTCAAGGTTGATGTTGTCCAACTAGTCTGCCCAAGATCACCAACAACAGCCAATGACAGTGGAAACTGAGAGGGAGGTGTCTTGAATTGAAACTCTAGTCCTTGCCCTCCACATTGGTAGTAATAAACTGTGTTGCCCTCAAGAGGTCCAATAACAACATGATGGATCTTTCCTGAGCTATACAACAAGTAGCTATAGGACGTGCTCTCTCCTTGAGACATGGATGTGTATGTACCAGCTTTAGTTCCATACTCCACAACAGATGGTGCAGAGTCATCATCGGTAGTCCATGTAATTCTCATATGCTTTTCCCCAGCTAGTGATATGTGAACCTGAAAGTATGTCATTACATAAACTTTAGTCATTTGTAACTATGTTTATGAGTAAATAGTATCAATACTTAACTTAAAAAAAAAGGCAGCCCGTTGCTGTGAACCGTGGTGGGGAGGAAGCCTCCTGCTACGCCTAGGGCTGCGCAGAGGCGAAAGCAGCAGCGAGGAGGATGTTGGATCACTGCGTAGAGGGTGGCGTGTGGTGGCGGGGGAGAGTTGTCACGGCGGCTAGGGTTAGGGTTCGTAGCCACGGTGACCCAAGGAGAAGAACAACCCGATGGGGCAATTCTTATTTTTCTGGATGAATTCCAAGGGGGGTGCGGCTGTTTATATAGGGCAGGGAGACCCCTGCGCCCCCTAGCAGCTGCGCGGCCAGGATAGGGTCGGTTGGAACACCCCCCAACTGGCTCTATCTTTTATTCCTTATCTCTCTATTTTATTCCACCTAAAACAGATCCTATCTCTAATAGATCAATCTGCTATTTTATTCTTTTCTAAGAAGTTCCTGCGTCTGGGCTTCATGCGGCTGGGCTGTGGGCGCTATTGGGCCTGCGCCGGCTGTAGTGTCGGCCCACAAAGGCGTCCACAGCACCCGTGCATTTCCCTGTGTTTTTGCAAGAGGCTATTTCCAGAACTCGAACTCGTGACCTAATAGTCACAAGGCAACAGCTTTACCGCTGCGCCAGGGCTTCGCTTCGGTATCAATACTTAAATGAAAGCAGAAAATTTAGTTTTCAAGGTAAGATGGACCAACACATCCGATTATTTCCTGAAATCCAAAACTATTATTCTTTAACATGGAATTATTTGGCAAACCACCCTAGAAGTGATATCCATAACGAAAAATAACCTAGAATGGAAGGCCTAAGACATCTGTCTTTTAGAGGAAAACCCATAAATAATAACAATTCTAGTGTATAGATTTGCTAGCTTTTTATGTGTTAAATGGAGGAAAACTGTTGTCAATTGACCTAACATAAGTTATGCACGTCTTTATCTTCATAATATAAATCAACATTTTACTGTCCCCGCATGGTTTAATTTAGGCTGCTAGCATCGTTTACCAGGCGACGCCTAGTAGGCGTCCAGGCGCTCCGGCCTGGACGCCATGGCCGGGCGCCTCGCCTAGCCGGGCAACTGGCCGCCTCCGCTGCAGTCGCCGTCGTCGCCATCACTGCCGCCGTAGCCGCGCCCCCTAGAGCCGCCGCTGCCCACCTCCTAGCGCCGCCGCCGCCTCGCCGACGCCTCACCACAGCTCGCTGTCGCCGCCGCCCACCACCAGTGGAGAAGAGAGAGAATTGAGGGAGAAAATGGTTAGGGTTAGGGAGGGTAGGTTTTTATATACACAATCTAAAATGAGGACCATCGGATCTGATCGATGGTCCACACTAATTGGGCCAAATCGGCCAAGTGTGAGACCCATAGGTTTGGCGCTTCCTCCGCCTGCCCACCTCAGCCACCGCCGCGTGCCCGCCTCTGTGTTGCCGCCTCAGCCGCACGCCAGCCCACCGCCGCCCCGCCTTCCCTCCTCCCCTCGCCCCACCGCCGCCGCTAGGTCCTCCTACTGTCATGTTCAAGATGTCATGTTCAAACAAGTATACACCAGGCGTCATAGGGCCCGTGACGTGCGTCGAGCCAACGAACGCGCTGCTGCGCGCGCGGCAAGCACGCAGGGCACGACCTCCAACAGTGGCTAGGAGGGAAAGTAGGAGATATTTTTAGCTATTTTTTGGTAATCCCTAATTAGTGGAGTTTGTTACTCCTTTTGGTTGAGCCGGAGGCTATAGATAGGCATGTAATCAAACACTTGGGGACAAGAAAGATATTACCATCTAATCCTCTCTCTTCTTCTACCTAAGCCAGCGGCAGGGGGAATAACCCACCGACGAAGAACGGCGACAAGGGAGTATAACCCGGCCGGCCATCACGGACAGCGGCTACGACCTACGTAGCCGAGGTCCTCCTACCCTCGGGATTTCTGCCCTTGACAACCTGGTATCTCAGTCTCGTCGATCCTCTTCCACCACCTCCACCCAATCTCCCACCGCAGCCTTACCACCATCCCAGCCGCCGCCTCCATCTCCTCCCTCGACGTCCACAGCAACGTCCGCACCGTCAGTCATGGGCGATGACGATCAACCCACCATGGCCGATGTGATGAAGATGCTCAAGTCCCTGACCACCGACATGTCGAAGATGCAGACCGACATGGCGGGCATGAAGGAGAAGGTTGGCTCGTCGACCGACTCCAGCACCAACCACGACGGCCAACACCACACGGATCGCCCCCCGCGGTTCCAGAAGATGGACTTTCCGCGCTACGACGGCAAGTCCGACCCACTGATTTTCATCAATCGGTGTGAATCGTATTTCCGCCAGCAACGCACCATGCCGGAGGAGAAGGTGTGGATGGCGTCGTACAACCTGGAGGATGTGGCTCAACTCTGGTTCGTCCAGCTCCAGGAGGACGAGGGCATGCCGCCATGGGGGCGTTTCAAGGAACTCCTGAACCTGCGTTGCGGCCCGGCGCTGCGATCCGCCCCCCTGTTCGAGCTCACCGAGTGCCGCCGCACGGGGACGGTCAAGGAATACTCCAACCGCTTCCAGGCGCTTCTCCCTCGCGCTGGCCGGCTCCAGGAAGGCCAACGGGTGCAGCTCTACACCGGCGGGTTGCTGCCACCGCTCAGCCACCAGGTGCGCATCCACGGCCCGGAGTCCCTCGCGGCGGCCATGAGCCTGGCACGGGCGTTGGAACTGGTCGAGCTGGACCGTCTCAACTCCGCCCACGGCAGGGCTGTGCCGCGCGCGCTCGGACCACCGCTCGCGCTGCGTCCAGGCGTCCTGGCGGCCCTCCCTACACCCGCCCAATCGGCGCCTGCGGTTCAGACGCTGCCCGCACCCCAGGCGCCACCCCTGGCACTGCCGGCGCCACCACCACCACGCGGCGGGAGCAAGCGCCTCTCGACAGAGGAGCAGGCGGAACGGCGCCGCCTCGGCCTCTGCTATAACTGCAACGAGCCATACTCACGCGGCCACAACAGAGTCTGCCGCCGCATCTTCTACATCGCCGGCGTCGAGCTGGCCGAGGACGAGCCCGCTGAGGAGGCACCCGTCTATTCCCTCCACGCCGTCGCCGGCGTTCCAGTGTGCGGCACTCTCCAACTCGAGGTGCAGGTGGGCGTGGCCACGTTGATTGCCCTCATCGACACGGGCTCCACCCACTGCTTCATCGGCGAGGCGGCAGCACAGCGGGTCGGCCTGCCCGTCGCGCCTCGGCCTCGACTAACGGCTACCGTGGCCAACGGCGAACGGATCGCCTGCCTAGGTGTTCTGCGCCAGGCGCCCGTCGTCATCAACAACCGGTCGTTCGTGGTCGACTTGTACATCATGCCACTGGCCGGCTATGACCTGGTGCTCGGCACTCAATGGCTGGCTACCTTGGGTAAGATTATCTGGAACGTGGCCGCCGGGACCATGGAGTTCACGGTGGAGGACCAGCAGGTCTGCTGGCGCAGCATCGCGTCGCCGACACCGCCGCGCATCCACTCTGCCTCGGTGACGGAACCCCTCCTCGACGAGATGCTTGCATCCTTCGCCGACGTGTTCAACGAGCCGACGGGCCTGCCGCCTGCGCGTGGCCGGGCGCACCGCATCATCCTGAAGCCGGACACCGCGCCGATGGCAGTGCGGCCCTACAGATATCCGGGCGCCCACAAGACGGAGCTGGAGAAGCAGTGCGAGAACATGCTCGCGAACGGCATCATCTGGCGCAGCGACTCCGCATTCTCCTCGCCGGTCCTTCTCGTCAAGAAGTCGGACGGCTCGTGGCGCTTCTGCGTCGACTACCGCGCCCTCAACGCGGTGACGGTCAAGGACGTGTTCCCGATCCCCATCGTCGACGAGCTCTTGGATGAGCTCCATGGCACCAAATACTTCACCAAACTGGACTTGCGCTCGGGGTACCACCAAGTGCGCATGAGGCCGGAGGATGTTCACAAGACGGCGTTCCGTACACACGACGGCCTCTATGAATTCCTGGTGATGCCGTTCGAACTCTGCAACGCCCCGGCCACATTTCAGGCGCTCATGAACGACGTCTTGCGCCCGTTCCTTCGCCGGTTTGTACTTGTTTTCTTTGACGACATCTTGATCTACAGCAAGTCATGGGTCGACCACCTGCGTCACCTTCGAGCTGTCCTTAGCGAGCTTCGTCGGCACACCCTCTTCGTCAAGCGCTCCAAGTGTGCGTTCGGGATCTCCTCAGTCGCCTACCTCAGCCACACGATCTCGGAGGCAGGGGTGGCCATGGACTCCGCCAAGGTGCAGGCCATTCACGACTGGCTGGGACCCCGCTCGGCGCGGGCGGTGCGCGGCTTCCTCGGGCTCGCGGGATACTACCGCACGTTCATCCACAACTACAGCTCCATCGCCGCGCCACTCACCGCGCTGCTCAAGAAGGAGGGCTTCGCGTGGGGTCCTGAGGCTGCCTCGGCCTTCCTCGCCCTCAAGGAGGCGGTCACCTCGGTGCCGGTTCTCGCTATGCCGGACTTCAACAAGCCCTTTGTCGTCAAGTGCGACGCGTCGTCCCATGGGTTTGGTGCTGTCCTCATCCAGGAGGGGCATCCGATCGCCTTCTTCAGTCGCCCGGTGGCGCCTCGACAACACGCCCTGGCAGCCTACGAGCGTGAGCTCATTGGCTTGGTCCAGGCGGTGCGCCACTGGCGGCCATACCTCTAGGGGTGCCGCTTCACCGTCAAGACGGATCACTACAGCTTGGAGTATCTGCTGGACCAGCGCTTGGCCACCATTCCATAGCACCACTGGGTTGGCAAGCTGCTGGGCTTCGACTTCTCCGTTGAGTACAAGCCGGGCGCGACGAACGCCGTCGCTGACGCGCTGTCCCGGCGCGACACCGTGGAGGGAGAGCTCCTTGCCCTCTCTGCTCCGCGCTTCGACTTCATCGACAAGCTCCGGCAGGCCCAGCTGGACCACCCAGCCCTTGTCGCACTCCGGGGTGAGATCACGGCGGGCACCCGACTGGCTCCCTGGGCACTGGTGGACGGCCTGGTGCAATTTTCCGGGCGGCTGTACATCCCGGCCGACTCCTTGCTGCTCCAAGAGATCGTGGGGGCCATCCATGAGGACGGACACGAAGGCGTACAGCGAACGCTCCACAGGCTGCGCCGTGACTTCCATTTTCATAACATGAAGCAAGTTGTGCAGGAACGCGTGCGTACGTGTGAAGTCTGCCAACGCTACAAGTCCGAGCACCTGCACCCGGCGGGTCTCCTTCTTCCGCTGCCGGCTCCCCAGGGCGTGTAGACTGATGTCGCGCTAGACTTTGTGGAGGCGCTACCATGGGTCCGCGGCAAGTCAGTGATCCTCACAGTGGTGGATTGGTTCAGCAAGTACTGCCATTTCATCCCACTGGCACACCCGTACTCCGCTGAATCCGTCGCTCAGGCATTCTTCAACGACATTGTCCGCCTCCACGGGGTTCCACAGTCCATGGTCTCCGATCGGGACACGGTGTTCACGTCGACGTTCTGGCAGGAGTTGATGCGGCTGATGGGGACCAAGCTGCAGATGACCACGACGTTTCACCCCCAGTCCGACGGGCAGTCCGAGTCGGCCAACCGCGTCATCCTCATGTACCTGCGGTGCTTGACAGGAGACAGACCGCGCGAGTGGCTCCGGTGGCTCCCCTGGGCGGAGTTCCTCTTCAACACGGCGTACCAGACGTCCCTGCGAGACACCCCCTTCCGCGTGGTCTATGGGCGTGATCCTCCCTCCATCCGGTCCTATGAACCTGGGGAAACCAGGGTGCCGGCCGTCGCCAAGAGCATGGAGGAGCGCGCGGAGTTCCTGGCCGACATCCGTCACCGCCTAGAGCAGGCACAGGAGTACCAGAAGCGCCACTACGACCGTGCGCACCGCGCGGTCACCTATCAGGTCGGTGATTGAGCGCTGCTTCGACTACGTCAGCGCGCGGCGTCATCTCTTCCTCAGGCTGTGGGCGGCAAACTGAAGCCGCGCTTCGTCGAGCCGTACCGCGTCGTCGAACTCATCAACGAGGTCGCCGTCCGGTTGGAGCTTCCGCCCCGCGCCCGCATCCACAATGTGTTCCATGTGGGACTACTCAAGAAGTTCCAGGGGTCGCCACCAACAACGCCCCCACCATTGCCGCTCATGCATCATGGCGCCATTAGCCCAGAACCTGAACGCGCGGTGCGGTACCGACTGGCTCGCGGCGTACATCAGGTGCTCATCCAGTGGAAGGGCACGTCAGCAGCATCAGCGACCTGGGAAGACGTCGCGCCTTTCCGCGCCAAGTTTCCCCAATTCCAGCTCAAGGACGAGCTGGCCCTCGACGGGGAGGGAGATGTCATGTTCAAACAAGTATACACCAGGCGCCATAGGGCTCGTGACGTGCGCCGAGCCAACGAACGCGCTGCTGCACGCGCGGCAAGCACGCAGGGCACGACCTCCAACAGTGGCTAGGAGGGAAAGTAGGAGATATTTTTAGCTATTTTTTGGTAATCCCTAATTAGTGGAGTTTGTTACTCCTTTTGGTTGAGCCGGAGGCTATAGATAGGCATGTAATCAAACACTTGGGGACAAGAAAGATATTACCATCTAATCCTCTCTCTTCTTCTACCTAAGCCGGCGGCAGGGGGAATAACCCACCGACGAAGAACGGCGGCAAGGGAGTATAACCCGGCCGGCCATCACGGACAGCGGCTACGACCTACGTAGCCGAGGTCCTCCTACCCTCGGGATTTCTGCCCTTGATACCTACCCTCGCCCCCAGTCGCCGCCGCCTCCTCCTCCTCCCCTTGCCCCGCCCCGCCGCCAGCCGCCTGGTCGGGCGCCTAGGTGTCTGAGCGGCGATTCACAAGCCTGGCTACTAGTCTACTCCGGCCACATATACAACTAAACACCAAATATTCCTATAAGAAGAAACAAACATCAACAAAGCCTTTGTCCCAAGCAGAAAAAATTTAATCAAATGCACCCTAGAATTTTAGTAGAGGTCTAATGAAATGGAAGGAGATGGGTGTAATTCAAATTCAAATTATCATGCCAAGCTACAAATCTTTAATTTGTAGCTCATTCAAAATCAGCTAGTAGAAACTAAGTTATGAGTAATGTTGAAATATCTACTATGGATATTAACTTTTTAGATAAATTATGCTGCATGGTCATGGAAAGCAAAAAAGTCTTTATTTGCTAAGCCAGGAAAACAAGACCAAGTCCTTATCGGAGCTGTGGCTGGATGGAATAAGGTTGCGCGATGGAACAAGTTATTAAGATTGAAAATAAAAATGAACAACCCAGAATCATCATTTAACTGAGATTACTGCTACACGTCCAACTGAGGTGTTTGACTCGCGTATGGCCACCGTCATCACGCGGTGAAGCAATCATTATTTGATGGACTCCTGTGCCAACAGACGCAGATCATGCATAGTCATAACTCAGTTGGATGAGTTCGTCAGATGTAAAGCACTTCTGTTTAACTAATTGGGTTAATTTTTTTAGGCTTACATCAGTATTGTTGTCAGGGGTGAAGCTACACCTTGCTGTCGGTATCAGCCGGCATCGACAGATTTCTAAAAATCTATATAAAATACTGTGCAATAAATGTTAATAACACCGGTAGAATATGATTCTGACACCAGCGAACTACAAGGCTGGCTTCGCTCTTGATTTTTGTCCTAAATAAGATCATCTGAATGAAGTTTAAGGGTGCAGGACTAGCAACTCGGATAGATCGTATTTGTGTATGAACATGTTATTGAGTTCTATAACATAGGGAAGTATGGTAGCATGCACTCAGGGAATGGAACCCCAAATGGCCTTCCTTACCATTTCCATTGACCTGGTCTGGTTATTTCAGTATAAGAGAGATCACAGCCTAAATCCATGTGGGGGAGAATAATGGTTCACTTGGACTAAGTTGAAATCCTGTTTTCCTGGTTCTCGTCCCATCCAACAAAGATCTAAGTAGAAATTAATGCCCAAATAATGAAAGTGTTCAGTCGATTCAGTTATTGGCCATCTTAGAACCATCAAGTAGTGCTCTACCGATCTCCTCAACAACAACAACAACCAAGCCTTTATCCTAAGCAACAAAAAAGAGATAAAGTCATCCAACAGTGAAGTAAATTTAGTTACTAATTGAGAAATATGGTGTGCCGGATCATGCTATATGTAACACTGGAGACAACTTCCCTCACCAAAAGACAAAGACTAGGGGAAGTAACGAACATCCTGAAAACTGCAGAAGCAGAGTATTGGACGAACCGGAGGTAGAGCCATTTCGGGAATGGCCACAGACGTCACAAGATCGATTCTCCTACCTAATTGAACTTCACTTAAGTAAGCATTAACCAAGACACCCCCCGCCCAACCGATCGATTGCTGCCTCATCAAGAAAGTGCCATTTTGTGCGCCTTTTCCCCTAACCCCCCCCCGAGTCATTTCAACTCGTCCAACTCATCAATCCGAGACAGGCAAGCAACAAATTGGTAGCAAAATAAGCGGAGCAGAGGAGGCATCCACGAGAGGCTACCTGCTGCGGATCCGAAGCCGACGAGGAGGCCTTCTTCTCGCTCCAGGGAAAGAGGCTGAGAAGGGACTTGCGGTGGCGCCGGGCCGGCGGGCGGACGTAGTCCTCTCCAACCACCAGGGCGCCTGTAGCGGCGGCAGCACAGGAGGACACGGCGAGGAGGAGGAACAGGAGTTGCGCCGCCATGGGAGGAGGGCTCCTTTGGGTTGCACCTCGGGTCTCCATTGTCGCTTTGCTCGGTGAAGCACGCACCTTGTTCAGGTCTTCAGTTGTCCTCATTTCTGGTTGCCGGCCGACTGCCGCGGGGGGCCCGGCCACCACCACGGCCGCGTTGTCACCGACCCACCCACCGGTACACGCAGAGCTTGCGTTTTGTTGAGATTCTGCGGTCCTTAACTCTCTCAAACACGTGACGCTTTCAGTTCTTACCTTTCAATCTAGGAGGCTTTTATTTGTATAGTTTTTAAAATATATTTTTTCCTTCAAGACAGACCATTTATATATTTTTCTATTTTTGCAGCCCCTGCGAGTTGGTCTGACCAAAATGCAAGATGCCCTCATCTTTGCTGTCGTGTCACTTCGAGAAAATTTTTACAGTATGTACATGTAATTTCGCTCGTATTCTCTCTCTTCATTCTTCGAATGCAACTACAATAGTAAACGTGAGTAAAGTTAGGGTCATACCCGAGACAAACATGGCCATAGTGAGCCATTCTTGTCCTTAGGGCCTATTTGGTTAGCAACTGTAGGTTGGCACAACATTCACCAATATTGCAATATTCCAAGTTTATGATAAAAGTATAGTTGTTTGGTTGGTTCTCACAGGAGTTTGGTAAATTGGTTATGGCTACCTTTGGATTTCTATCACAAGAGATGGCTGGCAAATATGTATTTGTTCCAAATTTAGACACAATAACCCTAGTATGGTAAAATGGTGAGCTTACTGCCTCAAATTCATGTGCTAGGTGCCATCAATTAGACACAATTGTAGGATCGAAGTACACGTGTAAAGCTAGCAGAGGGGGTGAATGGTAGATAAAAACTTTTCAGTGGAAGCAACAAAACACCCCTCAGCAGAAAACCGATCTGTTAAAGAAACCGTGTATGTGACTAATCTAAACGTGTTCAACTATGACAAAAGTAGTATAGATTGTAGAGAATCAAGTCACGAATACGTCACAACAAGAATCATGAAAATCCGTTGAGAGAAACTCAAGTTACGATTGAAAGATCGAACAAAGGTCAATCTGTCCTACGCGAGAAAAACAGTTCTGGAATACTGCAAAGAAACTCGTGTAGATCAGAAACCACAAATTCAATGACCGTGAAATTTTCACAGATGATAGATAATCAAGTTATGAAGACAACCCAAAAAGAATCACATCAATTGGATCTGTAAAACTCGAGTTATGATAAAACCACCGAAACAAGGTAGTGCTGAACAGAAACTCGACGAGAAAAACTTGTCTGAAACAAGTCGGACAAACAAGACATAAAAGTTCCTTTAGAATACGAATTTTGTTTATCAAAATACAAGAGGAACAGCCCCAAAGTCGTGCACACACGAGCCTTGGCCTCTCTTGCTTATATAATCAGTCCTAAGGCCAACCCAATTCAAACTAGAACTCATACTCCTACTTAGATTCAAACTGTAACTTTCCAATACTGCTCAAGACTCTTCTACACGCAGATAGAAGCAATCTTAAGACTTCCAAACACCTTAATAACGTCCTAAACATTACTAAAACAACTCAAATTCGTGACCCACATGAGTAGGCCCATCCCTTTCAGGAGACGTGCTGCAGGCTAGGAGAGGAGGCCTACCCCCATCAATTGAACTGCTGCACGTTAGGGAGAGGAGGGGAAACCTGCTGCAGGTTGACCCATCCCCTTGAGGACTACTACTGCACACAGTGAGAGAAAAATGTACGATTATATTTACATACATGTTGTTTTTTATAATGTATGTGAATCTGATTTTAATTCTTAGATACTTTATGCCTTACATCAGCTATACATGCCCCTTTTTATAATGTAAATGCAGCTTGTTGTAGTTGACAAAAAATTTATACAACAACTAGATATACTTGTCCTTTTTTATATATGGTAGCTTATGTCTTACAGCAGCGATAAATGGAAAATTGTCCAGAAGAAATGATGCCCAAGGTTGGAATGATATTTAACTCTGAGCAAGACGCATATGATTTTTTACAATGCTTATGCTGGAAAGATTGGTTTTAGTATCCGAAGAAATGGATGCCACTATGTGGGAACTTATTCCGTAATAAAGACTAGGACCTTCTGTTGCTCTCGTGAAGGTATTCTACGTTTAGTATTGTTGGTATAATAAATTCTTTTAGATTTTAACCAATCTTTTACACAAGCAGGAACTCGTCACAAAAGGTCAAATTCAACAAATAAAAGTACATGTTGTATAAGGTCAGAGACGAGGTGTATGTGTCAAGCATCTATGAAGATAAACCTTATAGATGGTTCTTACTCAGTTTATCACTTTGTGTCTGAGCATAACCCCATCTTGGCCACTGTAGAACAGACCCACCAATTAAGATCACAGAGGAAAATGATGAAGCACAAATTTCAAGGATACAAGTGTCAAAATCTGTAGGCATCTCTACAAAGGCAGCTATTGATCTATTGGCAAAGGAAGCAGGTGGAATGGAAAATCTTGGATTCACTCGTTTAGATGTGAAGAACAGATTATATACAAAAAGATCACTCAAGGTACACCAAGGAGATACTGGGGGCATATTAGAATATATGGAGAAGAAGACATCAGAAGATGCTAACTTTTTCTACTCGATTCAAGTTGATGAGGATGATCTGATAACAAATATTTTTTGGGCAGATGCTAAAATGGTTGCAGACTACGAATCTTATGGTGATGTTGTTGGTTTTGACACAACATATAGAAAATTGGATGATGGTCGTCCTCTTGGTTTGCTTGTTGGGGTAAATAATCATAAGAAAACAATTATTTTTGGTGCTGCACTGTTATATGATGAGACCACGGAGAGTTTTATTTGGTTGCTTAGAACATTTCTGAAGGTAATGTCTGGAAAGAAACCACAAACTATTTTGACTGATGAAGATGCTGCCATGGCTAAAGCAATCAGGATAGTTCTATCTGATACTCATCATAGGCTGTGTGTGTGGCATATCAATCAAAATGCATGCAAGCATCTTGCTAGAGCTGTTAAGGACTATAAGAAATTTAATTTCGAATTTCAAAAATGTATTTATGATCCTGAAGAGGAGGAGGATTTTATAAATGCATGGAGCAAAATGTTGAACACGTTTGAGCTCCAAGGTAACCAATGGCTTCAGCGACTTTTTGATAAAAGGTATCATTGGGCACTAGTATATGGTAGAAACTCATTTTCTGCTGATATGAGTACTACGCAGAGAAATGAAAGCTTGAATAATGAAGTGAAAGGTTACATCAGTGTAAAGTATGACATGCTTACTTTTTTTAGCACTTTGACAGACTAGTGAGGGATAAACGATATGAAGAGGTCACAAGTGACTTCAAAGCAAGTCAAAGTACACCTGTGCCAAAAGCAGAGTTGAGAATATTAAAGCAAGCAGCAAAAGAGTATACTCCAGCAGTATTTAGATTATTTGAGGATCAGGTTTTGTAAACTTTAAACTGAGACTTTTTCTGTTGTGATGATGATGATATTGAAAAGGGGTATAAAGTAAAAGTACATGGAAGGAACAATGAACATATTGTTAAGTTCTCACCTTCAGAGTCAAGAGTGGGATGCAGCTGCAAGAAGTTTGAATTTGCTGAAATCTTGTGCTCTCATGCATTGAAGATACTAGACATCAATAATATCAAATCAATACCTGAGGAATACATTTTAAAGAGGTGGACAATTAATGCAAAAGTTCTACATGTAACTAGCAACCCTAGCATGCATGAGGATCCCAAAGTCCAGCTGTCGACTCGATACTCTGCACTAAGCAGAATTTTCAATCGAATACTTGCTAGAGCTGCTGAATCCAAAGAAACATATTGTATTTCTACTAAAGTAGCTGAGAAATTAGCAGAAGAAATAGAGAAAAATTTGAAAATCAGATCTAACCTAGATCTTAGCAGTTCATCTAATTTAGAAGGTCTATATATTAAACCACACTACTCGTGTCATCATTTGTTCTCTGCACTTTCTAATACATTTATGTACAGGTTCAAAAGAAATCGTGAAGACAAGGAAGCCAAGGGGCATCAAGCTCAAGGCGAAGGAATTTTATGGGTCAGCAAGACCTATTAGTGGTTTAGAGAAATCATCACAGAAGAGGAAAAGGAAAAAGAAAGATACTAATATAATGATACAAACAACACCACAATCACAGACAACAATGATGGTACATAAATTTTCAGTTTAATTATTTTTTATAATGCACGGTTTAATCATGTTTATTACATTCACTGTCTCATTCCTTTGTTCAGGGTCACTTGGAGATTCCCCAAAACCAAAACTTCATACATACATCAGAGTACTATGGCACTGTTGGTGCGTCAGTCGGTGTTATCCTAAACGGTATTAAACGGCCGTTTAAACGTGTTTAAACGGTAAACAGACACTTGTTGTGTAGTTTAGGACCTAAACAGACAATTAAACGGTTGACCCGTTTAAACGGGTCAACAACCGTTTAAACGGTGTAAACGGACTAAACAAAACGGTTTCTATTCATGTTTAAACACGTTTTGACCCATTTAGGCGGAGTGAAAATGTTAGAGCCAGGTTCGTTCAACCCATTAAGCTGCACGCGGTCGAAGAGACTCCTATTGCTTCAACCAATCCGCTGCCACCAAGTACGCCCCCGCCCCATTGGCTCGCAACCGAAGTAGCCGGCCATCAGCCACCGCCCACGCGCAGCTTGGTTGCCCTCTCCCCCATCCCCCTACCACACACCCCCACCCCGTGCACTCGAGTCTCTACGCGGTGCACACAACTGCATCCCCTTGTGCACGATCTCAGCTCAGGAACATAGAGTATACATGTGGCACATATGAGTTGCGTCTTTTATTAGCCTTTTATTTTATAACTTGCTAGATTTTTCATGTTTGTGGGTTGCAGGACAGCTGAAACTCAATAAGAGTATGAGGTTCTAATTTATCTAAATAACTTCCGTGTGATTCAATGCAAGTTATGTTCTTTAGTTGTGAAGACGGGAATTTATAGACTAAAATTACATATTTTACTTGCTCAACGATGTAGCTATAGCAAACCGTTGAATCCGTTTAAACACCGTTTAAACGCCGTTTAGACAGGCTAAACGGTAAACAGGCCTCCACCGACTGTCTACCGTTTACTGTTTAGGGTAACACTGGCGTCAGTGTGCCCGCTCTCGGTTAATCTAGTGTCAGTGTCCCAGCAAAACCAAGAAATGCAGCACTAGGGGCTAATTCAACCATTTACTCCATATTTCTATAATTTGTTTTCCTAATTTTTCATTAAGTGTAAAATAAAATTATGTAATACAGGAAGACCAGTTCCTGGTTATGATTCTAGCGTGAAATTGAAAGCAAAATCTGTAGTAATTTTCAACAACATATTGCCGGTTCTTCTGAAGGCTTGGTGCTTCTGAGACTTCTACCACTCCTAGAAATACTTGTTATGTTGATCTAAAGAGAAATAGGATGAGAAGGCTCACGAAAACATGAGTTAACTCTCTAGAACAGGAGATGCCAATTCATAGTTTTTCAAAAATTTATATAAATCTGTGAACTTGCATAGATTCTTTGTGTGAACTACATTAGGGCCTCTCCTATAGTTCTACATATTATTAACAGAAAAAGAGAGATTATGTATAGGCATTTTAGAGAGAAATTACAAGCAGGTCAGGAGTATAGTTCTAGCCATCTTAAAACATCATCTCTAACTGATTGAGCTTGCATAATAATCACCTTTTCATGAAGGCTAGTGCCCAAACTCTTCAAGTGAATGAAAGCATTCTCTGACATCAACTTGCAGATACCAGGATCATTATTTGTTTTGTCAACTGGATAATCCTTTCCAAGACCTCGATTTCGAAGTAGTCACCTTCCTGAGAAGCTCCGCTCGTCCCCTTCCTCCTGATAACTGCACGAGCCAAGCCCACATTTCTTCAGAAGGCACGAAACAAATGCAAATGCAGTGCTGCATCAGGGCAAAGAGCGGTAGCGTTACAGTGAAAGGGCGGGGTGAGGTGGGCAAAGGAGAAGAATTCGTAGAACTCCCCGAGCTTCGGAGGAGGGCAGATGGCCACCATGTCGTGCGCCTCCGATATCGGTGGCGGGGCCTCACCGCCATGGGCCCCGGAAAAGGCGGGCGGGGACGGCGGCGTCACGGACCACCCGTTCTTGGAGGACTTATGATGCCTGGTGGCGCCGTCGCGGGGCCTGGCGAACGCGGTGGTGCAGGTGACGATGTCCAGCAGCCGGCGCGAGGTTCAGCGGCAGGTGCGACCGAGCTCGGGAGGAGGTGGCCTTCAGATCCAATGGGAAAGGGACTGTGGGAGGCGAAACAGACGCGGTCGAGCTAGGGGAGGAGGTGAGCTTCGAATCCGGTGGGGGAGGGACTGTGGGAGGGCAGCTGTTCATGGGTGAGCTTAGTGAGATTAGCTTCGACTCTGGGAAGCGGAGCAACTAATTTTTTTTCCTCTGGAGCCGGATGGAGACATTGAACTGCTAACGTCGTTCGTTGTTGTTTCTGCCGTTTGATGAGGTGTGTGATAGGGAAAGACGTGGACGAATATCAATTTGCCAGCTGTCCGAAGTAGGCATGGGAGGACGGAGCGGGAGCATTGAAGCCGCGTCCACACTAACCACCCATTTTGAATCAGTCGCCCGCAACCCCAATTTGTGGCCTCCTCTGCCGATTCCACCTCCGATGAGCTGGCGATCGCCGCAAAGGCTATGCCTCTCGCAGTGTACAACAACTTCAAAGAGTAGGCAATCAATTTGGATTCCGCTAAGGAAAAAGATGATGGTGGCGTCGGCGGGGGATTGGACGAGCTACTGGTGGCTCTCAAGTACAAGGTGCTGTGGTTGAACATGGGGGACGTGGACCAGAAACTGGAACAGCTCGAGGTGGCCATTGGGATGGGTGACGTGACCCACGCTCCGTGACCGAGGTTGCGTCAGAAGCTTTTTGTGAATCAATATTGCAACAATCAAGGAAATGATTGGAGACAACCTAAACTAATCTTGCTATTAGAGAAGCTTCAGTATGGATTATGACTCTTAACACACCATCACGCCCCAAACAGGTAAATAAGTCTCTATTTTTAGTCTTCCTTGTTGGAGATAACCATAATTACGACCATTCCAGGAATAAAATTTTATGCAGCACTGCTAAAAATTCCTCTATCTTCAGCACCCTCCGGATACTCGACACCTGTCCTGGTACACATCTCAAAGCAGGACCCCAAGAATCGCTTCCTGGATTGATCATTGCAGATCACGGGCCTTGCCCGCTCGTGTTTTCACGGCTCGGCTTAGGACGTTCGGCTCCAGGCTCCGGATACAAGCTGGACTCCCAATCGATCACGGTTCACGGTTGGAATCAGCAGCGGTTCCGTCACGCAGAGTCTTGCTCTGTTACGGCTGGCGGCGCTCTCGTCTGCCTATTTTAATCACGATCGCTGCGGAGGCACGCATGAACTGATACATCGTGAGTCCACGTTCTGCTAGAAAATTCATGTTGCCGTCGCGAGTTTAGTTGACGCCAAGGTTCTGCTTTGGTCGAGATGGACTCCGGTGAAACTAGCGATGCGCTAAGTCAGAATATGTCGCACGGGATCATTGAGAAGGTGCCGATGGATGATAAAGCTTTCTCTGATGGCGAGATGTTGCTGCAACCGCTCAACACGATTCCGGAGGATGGTGATCAGTGATCCCGGTGCTAACGATCTTTGATGATTCCGGTGCTAACGCGGTCATATCATCTCCAAAATCATCGCAAATTAGGGTAAATAGTAATAAAAAATATTATTACATTTTCTTGAAAATTTATATCATTAAATTAATTATATGAATTACATCATAGGTGGATGATGCACGCTGTCAAACCGTAATTGTTCCTGAAGTAGGCATGAGCTTCGAATCGGAGAATGAATGCATGCGACATGTATAACTCCTATGCGAGGGCGGTTGGTTTCAGTATTAGAAAAAACTTCTTAAGACGAAGACCAGATGGTACTATTTATCAAAGACATATTGTTTGCAACAATAAAGGAAAACGAGGTTCACACTCATCACATGACACTTTGAAAGAGAATTCTATTACAAGAACAGGTTGTGAAGCCCGTGTTCAATTTAGTGTTTCTAGAGAGGGAATTTGGACAATCCAAAAGATTGAACTTGAGCATAATCATAACCTTGTTAGCCCAAATAAGGTGCACAAGTTACGGTCACAAAGAAGTGTTACAGAGGCAGATAAATTTTTAATCAATCAAATACGAGAGGCAGGAATGAGACCAGCGCAAGTATATGATTTTTTAAGCAGTGGTATGGTGGGGCCGAGAATGTACCCTTCACACGACAGGATTGTAATAATCAAATTAGTGGTCAGCGTAAAAAGTATTTGCTGTCGAACGATGCAAAAACTTTGTTAGAATATTTAAAGAATAAACAGTTAGACGATCCCGCTTTCTTTTGGGCCATAGAACTACATGAAGATGGTGGTCAGATAGCTAACTTTTTTGGGGCAGATGGTCAATCTATTATGGATTATGCATGTTTTGGTGATGCTATCACTTTCGACACCACGTTTTAAACAAACAAGTTTGAGATGCCATCTGCACCACTCCTTGGAACAAATCATCATAAGCATGCTATTATTTTTGGAGCGGCGTTGATCTATAATGAGACAACGGAATCATTTGTTTGGCTTTTCAGAACTTTTTTAGCAGCAATGGCGGGGAAACATCCGAGCACAATTTTTACTGATCAATGTGCATCCATATCAGCGGCGATTAGTATTGTCTTCCCAAACACAAGACATCGTCTATGCCTGTGGCACATCTATCAAAATGCAAACAAACACCTTAGTCATGTTATTGTTGCTCACAAGGATTTTATGACTGATTTTACGAGGTGTGTGTATGAGGAAAGATCAGTGGCATGGTTTAATGAGTTATGGGAGCAACTATTGATTCATTATAAACTTGAAGATAATGCATGGCTGCAAAATTTATACAACCTACGAGAGCATTGGGCTGCTGTATACCGAGATTCTTTTACCGCTGATATGACTTCAACACAAAGGAGTGAAGGCATGGACAATGTTTTCAAGAAACGGTTCCGCAGAAAACTCGGTATCTAAGAACTATTAGAAGAATGTGACAAATGTGCTACAAGTCTTCGAGAAAATGAGTTGGATGAAGACTTTAAGTCGCGCCGCTCCAACCCAGTTTGTTATAACCAACATTTACCAATGTTGAAGACGGCTGCAGAGGCATACACAAGAAAAATTTATTTGGAATTTGAGGAGCAATTTAAATCGTAGCTTTATGTCTCCTATAAATTGCTACACACTGAAGGAACGATCAAGACTTACAATGTTATTCCTATGGAACGTCAAGATGAAGCAATTGTCATTTTTAACATGGAAGACCAAAGTATATTATGTTCTTGCAGAAAATACGAATGCATCGGTATGTACAAATGATATATGATTATTTAATTTTTCTTGCAGTTCATATTTAAATATTTTTTCATTGTAGGTATATTGTGCAAGCATGCTTTTCGGGTACTCAACATCAATGAAGTTTTTGACTTGCCACATAGCTACATCCTAAACATGTGGACCAAGTATGCAAAAAGGGGTTACAATCTGACAAAGTTTAGTTGATAAAGAATCTTTGAAAACCCATGCTGCACGAATCTCCTGAAAGTGCTCAATTTCAAAGGAACTTCTTAAAGATTTGGAGAAAGCTATTGATAAGCTGGACATTGAGGCAGATAAGTGCCTAACAAACAAACCTACAGACTGTTTGCAAGTTTCACTGAGTGCTATTGAGAATGAGGATCACATTTTAAAGGGTCGAGTTTCATTTAAAATACCTCCTGTGATCAAAGGTCCAATGGGTAAAAGAAAAAAATGTACTTGAAAAGAAGAAAGGCACCAGGAAAAAGACTGCCCAGAATGGTGGTAACTATTTTACTACATCATTTTATTATTTCTTCAATGCACATGTTATTACAACTTGATTCATTGGTATACATCCAAATTGTAGGAGAAGAATCAAGTAATGCCGAAGATAATAGTGCTACCATTATGGAGGGACCAATCAATTTCACTAATACTTTGATCAACACTATGCCTAATTTAATACAAGGAGGATATACAAGTCTTTTACTTGGACATCATTCAGATAGCTCACCTGTACGGAGATTACTTTTTGATGAACATGTAAATGATACAACATTCTAGGAATAGGCAGTTTAGTTATTGTCAATTACATTTTTCACAACTCTTCATCTCGTTTGTCATTGTTCTTCACAGAACATCTACATAACTCATCTGTTTACTTTTCTAATTAATCCTACTACTTGGTTTCTCTGTTGATCCTATGCGCAATCGAGTTCTTCACCTTGAAAACATAATTATGTTACATCTGCGTGACGGAACCACTGCTGATTCCAACCGTGAACCGTGATCGATTGGGAGTCCAACTTGTATCCGGAGCCTGGAGCCGAACGTCCTAAGCCGAGTCGTGAAAATAACCTGGCCTGCTTTGAGATGTGTACCAGGAAAGGTGTCGAGTATCCGGAGGGTGCTGTAGATAGAGGAATTTGCAGCAGTGCTGCATAAAAATTTTTTCCTCATTCCAGGGAGAAACCCCATTGCATTATATGAAAATCTTAACAATTTCAAATGATCCCTAATAATGTGTGTCCCTGATTCTAATGCCAATGCATCGAGAGAAGAGATGTGTCATCTTGCCACGCCCAAGTTCACAAAGCAATATTCATATTTTTGTATTTATTCATGGCAGTTGAATGTACCCTTTCAAAAAAATGTTGATTGCAAAGTCTATTTAAACATTCCTAAGGTATATGGATAGTCTTAGTATTAAATTGTATTGGGTATAATGCTATTTGGAATAACCTGGCACACAATATTTGCCAAAGCAAATATTTGTGTCAACACTAACCCTCCTCAGACCCCACAATGTGTGGGAGCATTTAGCACTGGGTATACCCTGTTGACATAAATGGTACAAAATCTTTGCTTTGGCAAATACTGTATGTCAGATTATTTCAAATAGCAGCATTTGTGTTAACAAAAAAAACCCAAAATAAATAGCACCAGGAGTATTTTAGGGTTCCATGCTGCTACGGCAAAAGCACTAGAATTTATCAGTTCTAGGGTCTACATGGATCTAGGTGAAAAAAATACCCTACCTGTGAGCGCAGATAACCGTAAACCATAAAACCATATTGAATTGAAGGAGCTGGAATATGCGGTTAACTTCAGTTTTCATGTCATATTAACCGAATTTTTTATAGACATTATCCCACAACCCATAAAAATAAAGTCTAATAGTCTTAATTTTCATCCTCATCAAAAAATTTCTCGTAGCCTAACCTATATTGATATCTTCACCCAATACCGGCCCATACATCTCATTTTTGTATGTTTTTTTATTATTATTGTTGTCCAAAAAATATATTATACACTTGCGGTTAACCGTAAAATCCCTTACGAGAATTTTGCCCACGCCCCCTCTGAAGGATGGCTTGCCCTTTAGGCAAGCGACTCCTCCGTTACAGTGATGAGTTGCTCGGTGGGTGCGGCGACTCATCGTTATAGTGGATGACTCGCCCGCCAAGATGACGACATATATCCATTAATGCAATTGTTTAAAATAGCACCTCTTTTTTAAATTACAGGAAAAATCATTGTTGTCGCTTCTGACGTGCGCGCGCAGCACTGCCACAGGACCCTGCACGCTTGAGCTTGGGTTAGAATAATTCTTCATGTATGAGCAAACAAACCTTGTGATTTTGGTTGAGTTCTTAGGAGAGGGCAAAACAAAAAAAAAACATAAATAAATTTAGGTCAAAAATAAAATTAAAACCCATGGCAGAGTGGGATGATTGTATAGTATTGACGTTAAGAGCCAAAGTCATGACACAAGACTGAATGTGTTATTAACTGATGGTGTAGTATGAATTCCACTCCTTATCCATGACACCAGAATCCCCTCTTTTCCGGTTCCCTTGCGAAAGATTCTGACCATCACATTACGGCAAGCAAGGACCTCGATAAGGCCAGAAGAGGGGCGGCTCCGATCTAAGGTAGGTCAATGTCAATCTGGGCGTCCTGGACTTCGACCTCGCGAGGGATGGGGCTAGGATTGGGTGCCGTTACAGTACAACTAAAAATCAAATCAAACGTAACTGAATTGAAATATACGTTTAAACAAAAAATCAGTTAAATTTAGTTTTATTTTGTATATTAGGTTAACTGAATTTTATTCAATTTTTACATCATATTTAAAAAACTATCGATTTAATCAAAATTTTAACCCACCGTACCACATACCACATGTATGTTGGCGCTACAAACTATCGATTCAATGATGTGTATGTTTCAAAAAAAAAGTCATGATACGCAGACTCTGATCGTACGTGACACAAGGTATAGATGTATTTTTTTCTAGTTTTTAGATGGACAAAGCTAGCACTAGGCTAGTGCAGATCACATCAAGCCTGGAAAATTCAATTGCTTATATGCGGAACAATCTAAAATAAGTATTCTCATACAGTACACAACTGATGGTGATGTCTAGCAAGTGCTTCAGATATACATGCATAACCTTGGACAAAAGCGGGTCACAGTTCATCATAAACAGAAGAGGGAGGAGGAACATTAGCTGGAGCAGGTCCCTGCTGAGCTTTTGCTACAATGTCCTCAGCTGATAATGAACCTGATCTGATGGCTTCAGCCAGTTTCCTTTGTAGTGCCAACAGACCGATACGTCTCGAGACAACATAAAGAACCGCCAAGGAGAAAATGATAAAGCCAATAGTCAGGATAATCCTGAGAAACAGAACACAATTAGAAATTGACAAAAAAATAAATCTTGAATTGGTTAGACAAATAGGAAGTTATCTTGTGGATATGAAATCAGTCGCATAGAACAAAAGCAGCTGGCATATTTACTCCAAAACAATATTTCCATAAACATTCGAGGATGACATGCCAACTGTTGAGGATGAGGTGTAAAATAGTTATGCCTGGAATGTTACTCCACTAAGCTTCCTTCAAGGATATGCAAAGTTAAATTAATAGGGCTTTCACGGTTAGAGTTGTTTGCTCCATTCATTACAAGCGAACTTGTGACCCTACTGAAGCAGTCCGTGAGATCTGTATCTTTCCACTTTACTAGGCACCGTTGACAATCAATTGCAACAAAGCACAGAACTCATCTAGGAGGTAGACAATAGGTTGCTGGGCCTTATAGTTCTGTTCTCTGGCCTCATGTACGTCCTTTTTTATAAATATTTTTGAACAAGGAGAAACTGGTATAGGAGGCAGACAATAGGTTGCTGGACCTTATAGTTCTGTTCTCTGGCCTTATGCATACGTCCTCTTTTTATATAGATGTTTGAACAAAGAGAATCTAGTTCGGGACATGCCCATTGAAACATCTGTTATATGGGCAGTCCTTTGGGCCTTGGCACTGTAACAAACCGTATTACTGTAGCATTGCCATTCCTTAGCCCTCGAGTTAGATTATTTAGGGATAAGATCAATTGGTTAGGACTAGGGACGGCTCTACCTCTATATAAACAGAGGCACTGCTGCTATTTATAATCAATCGATGAAGAAATATTCTCCCAATCCCCAAATATCTCTCAAGCTCTAGGTCAAAGCATAAGGCCTAATTATCCATAGTCACAACATCTGGTATCAGGTTTGCCAGGGATCCCTTCCCACAGATTCTACTGCCTATCAATCTACGTCGGACATCAAGCCCAAGTTATGGTTTGATATGGATCTCAAGGACTTGTGCAACAACTTGAAGAGGATCCTAGCAGCAAAAGAGAAGAAGGCGGCTGTAAAACATGCAGCAGCGCTGGTCCAACCTGTTGTGCTTGTGCCTGCAGCGCCTACCCCTTCGCCCTCACTTTTCTTGGCTGCCCGAGTTGTACCTTTGCCAAGTCTGCCATCTACACGTCGTCTACCAACTACATGCCTTTGTCTGTGTGGAGCACAGAGGAAGTGCACAAGATTGCACATTTACCATGCTCTTCCTGCAGCTTTCACATGCGACGACAAGGGTGTCATCAGTGCACCCTGCTGCTTCCCCATGAAGTCAGCAACTTCATTAAAGCCAAGCAGTGCTACGAGTTCTTTGCGTTCATTGTCGACCATTACTGCTTGTTGCCCACTGGTTTTTCATCGATGAGAAGAAAACCATAGAAACTCATGCTACAATGTTGTACAAGTTGGAGCTGACAAGTCTGGAATTTTTCCATGGGAGCCTGGAGGAAATGTAGCCCTCGTTATGCTGCTGCGTTCTTTGGTTGCAGGGAGAGCTATGTTATGGGCACAGATAACTCAAGTCAGAAATAAGAAAATAAGTCAAGATGTAAAAGACTTATCTTTAGGTATTTGGATTACATCTAGGAAGCCAGTTAGTTGCTGCAGTGTGGATCTCTGCAGCTCGATGCTCAAGGGGGAGCTGCATCTCAAGGAGAAAGGAAAAGGGGCTAGAACGCCAGGATGTGATAGTTCAGTTGTAGTTACCAACACAGCTCAATGACGAGCTGTCTTCAAAGGAGGGATCGAGATGTTGCGGGCAGGACTTTGGGGTTTTGTACTGTAGCAATCCGCGGTACTGTAGCTATGCAGTTACTCTAGCACTGCCCTTCCTTAGCTCTCGAGTTAGGTTATTTAGGGATAAGATCAATTGGTTAGGATTAGGGCCGGCTCTACCTCTATATAACAGGCGCACAGCTGCTATTTGTAATCAATCAATGGAGAAATAGTCTCCCACTTCCCCAATATCTCTCAAGCTCTAAGAAAAGCATAAGGCCTGATTATCCATAGGCATAACAACATCACAGCATTTAAATTCGCCAATGGCTCAACACTATGGACACAAAATCTACATTCTTCACAAACTTTTTAATTTTATTAAGTTGTTTGTTTAGTTTGAAACTTGAATAGAGCATTGATTTTAGCTATTGGATTGCTGGAGCCCCTGGTGTCCAACGAATTTCCCACTGGGCATATTATTTGCAGGTCAAATGGAAGTGTGTTCCTTTTTGAGTCACTTATTTGCTATTTTCTTCATCTATACTAAAAGTATATAAAAAAAATTGGCTGGTGCTGGTACCCTGTACTGAAGCATGTGTTTCCTATTTCATTATGAGGATAGCATAGGAGGTTGTACTAAAATGATCCCCACAAGTGGTTGTTGAGTAAGCATTGGTGATTTTAGTATCTGTCATATTTTTATGAGTACAGCCAGATATGTGGTTTAGTTTGCAGATACTACCTGTGCGGAATGCAGAGCTGTTAGTAGGTGCAGACATCATATAAAGACATGTCTTTCATTTATTTAGTAAGACTGGAAAACAATAATTTAGGCTATATAACCACACTATTATACAAATTGGTAACTAAACCATCTTACAACTGTACAAAATACTGAGCACCTACCTATCAAGAACATCCTGTCGTTGCATTGTGGAGAGCAAACCACGGGTACGCGTCAGCAAAGATCGGTGTCCCTGATATTCACCTTCAGCCTTCCGTAGAACACTCGTTGACTCATCTGCATAATTTGATAAATTAGTCTGCAAGTTGCAATTTGACACTGACTGTTACAAAAATATCAGCAAATAAAAATTCGGATTACTACAAAATGGAGTACAGGAAGGTGCTGTGTTTCATCAATGATACCAGAAGAATATCTTATACTCAGAACAAAGCAGCATGCAAGAAAATCTAAAATATAAATGTACAGAACTTAATCATCTCAAGAGATTTAAGTAAGCCAAAGGAACTTAATCATTCCAGAAAAAGATAAAATTGTCAGTAGGGTTATATTATACAGATTACAGGAGTATGTGTAACTAAGAGCATAGGAATACAAACCAAAAGTTGCAAGGGTATTTGCACTTCTTTCCACTTCCTGTTCACATTTATGACAATCAGCTTCACATTTAAGAGCAATAGCTCATTAGCAAACAAGATACTGAACACACAACACATGCTAACCTGAACCATCAACTGGCGAGACCGACGGAGGCTCTCAGTGATACTTTCTGCAGCAGATGTCATCCCAGCTTTTGTCCTGCATCACTTATCAGGCCACGAATCATAATGCATACAAAATCATGTTTCTTGGGCTATAAACGCAAGAGAGGTGGTTCATTTCATTCATGAGCGCAATGCATGAAACCTGATCTGACCATAGCATAAAAGGGTGGTTCCTTTCTTACTCGTTCATGTAATGCGTTAACAAAACAACAATTAATTGTTAGACCAGACTTCATAGTTTAAATATAGGACACACTAGAATATTCAAATAAACGCAATTGTCTCGATCTTCAAATTCAAGTGGTCCAGATTAGACTAAACTAGAGGGAAGGAATTCACATATAAGTACATAACTAATTCAATCGTGGAAAAGGAAACCTCAATAAAAGGAGAAATGGCCAAACAGAAATTAACTTACTGGAGATTACGCCTGCGGATTGTAGACTCTTCTCCACCTCCCAGAAGAAGCTCCCTCTAGAGAAAGACAATTAGAAAAAAAATCATGGCTTTAAGTTATAAGGGCACTTGTAATGCTGTAAAGTGGAAAGGTGCCTATAGGCTTTTTCCTTTTTTGCCACATGTTAGAGAAACGATGCAAGCACTAAATCAAACAATGGTTGTGTGGTTGTCTGTTAACTTATGTGAGTACATGACCACCTACAAGAAGATATATTTGTATATGAGGAATAGGTTCTCAGATACTCCCTCCATTGTGTTTTACTTTGACATTCAGACAAGAACAAAAAGAAAGGTAAGGGCAGCCCGGTGCATGTAGCTCCCGCTTGCGCAGGGTCTGGGGAAGGGTCCGACCCATTTGGGTCTTTTGTACGCAGCCTTTCCCTGCATTTCTGCAAGAGACTGTTTCCGGGACTCGAACCCGTGGCCTCATGGTCACAAGGCAACAGCTTTACCGCTACGCCAAGGCCCCCCTTCACATTCAGACAAGAATGTTAGTTCAAATCTGTAGTAATCTTCAAGTCTGACAAAAAAAAAGGATGTACCCAAAACCAAAGGCTCCCACACATTGTGGGGTTTGGGGAAAGGTTATTTCTAGACAACCTTACCCCTGCTTTTGCAGAGAGTTTGGTTTGAACCTAGAACCTCAGGACACAAGTGGAGACACTACCACCACGCCAGGTCCGCCCTTCAATCTTCATGTCTGAACATCAAAAGAAAAACATGAAAACAGGAGTATGTGATTTACTATGTGGCAATACTTTAAAACACCTCTTGCCTTGGTGGTCCTCCAAACAGGCATCTACTGCTCAGAAATAAACGATACCATTACTCTCACATGGTCAATGCAAAATCACACACACCTCTTCTTGAGCAGCTTTTCTAATGTTCTCTTTAGCTTGTAGATTAGCATTCCTTAGGCTAGCACGCAACCTGCATACATAAATCCAAATTTGCATGGACAGAAAAGGTGAACTAAGAATGAAAATTACAAGATTATATCTTACTTCTTGTATTGTTCATCCCATGATCCTAAGGTTGCCTGGCCGGACTGCACTTCTTCAAAAGTGGGTAACTGCTGTGCTAGAAGATCAAGCCGGAACTGCAGTGACTTGAGCAACTGCAGAGCATCCTGCGCAGAACTATTCAACCTAGGAAGAGAATTAGCTTCATCTGTCCCTTTGCCAGTTTTCCCGCAAGATTCAATTGCAGCCATGTTCTCCTTCAGTTGTGTAAGCGCTTGGTCCCATTCCTTCTTCAGATTCTTCACAGCTTGTGTGACCTCATCCATTCTAATACCGAATAGAGCAGTTCATCAGACTTACCATACCAACATGAAAAAAGATGTGACTAAGATAAAGCTTGTAACCAACCAGCGTTCCGAGGAACCGCGTCGCGGGCGGGGCCGATAGGAAGGAATCGCGCGGGGGCGGGGCCGATCCGGGCGGGCGGAGCGAGGAATCGAGGAGGCGGGGGCGCGGGGCCGATCTGGGCGGGCGGAGCGAGGAAGGAAGGCGAGAGGAGAGAGCCCGAACTGCTGTCGATCCACCTGCGGAAGGGGGCGGGAGCGGAAGGGATCGGAGTGGTGCGTGGGGGGCGGTGGTGGCGTGGGAACAGGACACTGGACTGGGTGAGGCAAAGAGAAGAGGCGGGCCAGAAAACCAGCCAACAGAGCCGACATACACATATTATTACTGCTACAATGTCGCACAGCTAGACGTGCTTAGGCTCTAGGTGAAGGGCCATCGTCCGCCTAACATCTAATATTTTTTAAGCCTTGTAACAAACATAATACACCTTAATACCTAGAAATTACAGGGAGCAGATTCTCGTCGGCGGGGAGCGCGGCAGATCCTTGCTGCGGGAGGGGGGCGCAGATCCGCGCTAGCGCCGGGGGTTGGCGAGTAGGCATATGGCAGGCATAGAGGAACTATCCTGTGGGTCGAGCTATCCTATGGGCAGGGCGGACTGCCCAGAAGCTTTTGTGCTGCGCCGAAGAGGGAAAAAGAGGAGAATGAATCTGAGTAAGTAAAAAATTTCGCTGAAATATGTATATAATTTTGTATTTTCAAAATTTTAAAAATACATCACTACTGCAGTACATAAAGCCTCGTCTAGTATCACGTAGACTTTAGACGTAAGGTCATAGCTCGCCTAATGCTTTTTGGAACATTGATCCTACATGACTAAATATAGTAAAATAAATTAGTTTCCTTATCACGGCTACATCAAAATCCCTACTACAACTTCACAACCTCAAGTGTGTGTTCCACAGGAAGCATCAGCTCAATGTTATAAATAGATTCTTTAAAGTCAATTAAATGAGTTGTGCATAAAAGGATGAATTACTAGTTAGTCTGAATCCTGAGTGAAATATACATTTGTTAAACGTACAGGGAGATTTATTTTGAAAGACCAAGGTGGACTGGGAATACCAGACTTGGGATATTTTGAATTGGGTAAATGGTTGAATTTGGCAGACTCTTCTTAAAAAGAAAATTCTGAATAAAGGAACAAATGGGAATCTCAACCTCAACTTTGATGGAGAAAGCATGGACTAAAAGTTATCATATTGTTCCATGATTGGTTTATTGTTTTATCTTGCATCTAGATCCGATATCGCACGTATATGTGCAAGATTTTAACTGGTATCTAAAGAATGTCATCTATGGACTATTAAAAGAATTTTGAAATATTTAGTTCATCCATCTAACCTAATTCTTTTATAGGAAAAGAGCTCAAATGAGCAAAATTGACGACTAATAGCAATTAAATCTAGGAACGACATTCAGATTTCAATTTGAATAGTAAAGGGGTAACATATCCAGGGTACCCAAGAGGCAACCGACTAGCCAGGGGACACGTGGCTTCGCGGGCCCCGACCTAGGCCCCAGACACAGGATGATGCAACAGCAAGACTCGTCCCCAAGAAGTGAGCCGACCTCCAAGGTTAGAAGAGACGTCCGACCTTCAAGCCCAGCCAAGAAGGTCGGAGCAAAGAGCAATCCGGGCTAGAGCCTGGGCCGGAGGCAGACGAGAGGCTTAAATGCCGACATGATGGACTGGCAGGAGGAATTCAAGACAGAGTGGGAGGCCACGTGCGACATGATAAGAACGACGCTGGGCAATTATCACCATTCGTCTCATCCCACTTGGCGCGGGTGTACAGAGATGAAAAGTAGATGTACGCCATAGACTAGACGGGAGCAGGTGTACTCATCGCTCTTGTACCACTTTGGGCCGCCTTAGACGCTGACACACCATGTAAACCCTCGCCTCATTATGAGGAGCCGGCGGGTAGGTCTAGACGCCCGGGCTATAATAGGGGAGGCTCGGAACCTCCCCTCACACGGTGAAAAACACAGGTCACACACACGTGACTCTTAGGCTTTCCCTTCGCTCTCGCAAGCGGGATAGCCTCGCTTGTAACCACGGTTCATTGAACCGCCTAAGCTAATACAAGGCCGACGAACATCCCAGACTGAACATAGGACATGTTATCCGATAAATCATTGTCTTTATTAGCTAGCCATCTAGATATACAACGCGCAACATTCGATTACTAGCCGATGGTGAAAACATGGACACTTGGCACGCCAGGTAGGGGGCCGCTTTGCATTTTCGTTTTTTCTTCTGGGATGGCTTTCATGAGCTCAAGCTTCCGCGCTGGCAAGAAGCAACGTTTCGGTAGCCTCAAGTTTGTCATCGCCCCCAATAACAGGCTTTAGGCCGACGTCGTCTTTGCGCCCCACCAAGCCTTTCGTTTCGGGAGCGTGGAGTTCGTCGCTGATGGTGGCAGCATCCTACGGCTGATGGACAGCGCGGCCGTCGACATCGCCGCTCGTGCCCCCAAAGGAAACTTCGTGGGCATGATCGACGAGGCGTCATCATTCCTTCTCCCCCTCCTTGAGGATATGACCGCCTGTACTATAGCACCGGAACTAGGTCCGGTGAGGACCGTCGTTCCCTCTATGAGCGCCACATCACGGAAATCGGCTACGACTCTCCAGATCCTCCTCCTGCTTACATCACACCTTCGCCAACCCCAATGCAATGGGAGGCTTCACACCCGAGCCATAGCACGAAGCCAACAATCGCGTTGGAATTGACCGGGCAGTTCGAGACACGCCACGACATACTCAGGGCGGAGAGGCACGACCAAACATGGGCGAGGAATCGTTCAAGACGTCAGGCAACCGGCGTCCTCACAGGGGCGGGGCGCGAGCATATGGCCGCCAAGCTAGGAAGAGTATTGTCACCATCACGCACAACCCCTCCTAGTTCGAGCGGCTAAGTCAGAGCGTGGCGGCCGCCACCGTCATGGCGCGCAGACTCCCGGAACCTAGCGAGCCAGAGGCACGACGAATGTACCAGAGCCTCTGCTCCTTGCTGGGGAAGGTCACGGCTGTGACGCCCGGTCCCGTAAAACACGGAACCCAGTTAATGCATATGTGTGCCCAGGATGTTCATCACACATACACATGTAATCCACAAACTGAACTCAGAATATAACCACGAATAATAGGGTTCAAGTACTTTATTATATCAATCTCTAACTTATTCTTGCAGCGGAAGTCTTCTAACTTATTCTAGCAGCGGAAGTCTCTAACAATAGCGGAAGCAAACTAAACAGCAACAGCAGCTCCATCTCCAACTCCACAGGCAAGTTGACGGTAGATCGCACGCCTAGTACTCCACATGATCTTCGAAGTACTCCTCTCCTGTTGCTGATGTTGTATGATAATGCAAGGGTGAGTACATGTCGTACTCAGCAAGTGCAGGAAATGTATGACATGTAGCTTCCAACAAGGTAGGAACAAAAAGGCTCATTGCAGAAAGCAAAGTTTATTTCTCAAACATGATAAAAACAACAACTAGCTTTAGGTGAATTTAATCCCAGCATGTATCCAATTAAACCAGTAACATACCTCCATCATGATTCTCCACTTTTCATGTCTCATCCAGCCATTAATCTTTCTCAACATCATCTCATGCTCATAATATCCATCTCATATTCATATCCATCTCATAACCGAGACCAAAACTCATTGTCATGTCTTAACAGTCCTGAAACCAATCTCATTACCAAGACTCAACAGTCCCGAAACCAACCCAAAGATCATACCATAACCATACCAATGACCATCTCAAATAACCATCCCATCTAATCATGTGAGTTGGCCAGGCGCTTGTGACCGTAAGCACAACTATCATGATAGTTTTACACTCTTAAGAGGTGGCACCACTTTACCCACAAGTTTGTGATTTCGTCACCTGTCGGCGACTGCAAAACCTCCATTATACCAGTACACAACCGTCGGTGTATGGCCAAGAGATCACAAAATAGCCTTTACAAAGGGGCTACTAGATGTATGGACTCACTAAGGTTTCACCAGCAGGCTCGAATCACCATTATCCCACCTACGGGCCCCCTCTTGTGCCATGCAGTTCCCAAGGCAGTCCTCTCTCGACTCCCATTCCCCGTGCCTTCCACAGTCCATGACAATCTAGCAACTTACCGAATTAGTCAGCTAAGCCGCACCCATACTTGGCCTTGTGGTGGCACTGTTTTCCTGACATGTGCTGGCATGAACCGGTTCTTAGATCTACGGCAAGTAAACCACCATCTCATTCTACCACATCCATGAACCAAGCTTGCCTAGATCTCCCCCGATTCATGTTCATTATCAACATCAAGTTATCATTATCATTGTTCATATGAGTGCAGTAGCTAGACACATTCTATCTCGCTTCCCATATCCCGTAGATTAGCGAAGCAAAAACAAAAACGACCATACCCGACTCATTAACTTTCCAGGTGACAAGGGTGGTTAACAAAACTAGTAAATTGCTATAAAAGGGTTTCCCATGAAGTTGACTCTGCATGTATTCATGTTTCATGTAGAAAAACGCTTTTAAAATAAGTTGAAACTGAGAAAGAGTAAAAAAGTTAGCCAAAAAGAGCAACTTCCAGTGTACAGAGAGCGCCGAAGACAACTCCGGCGGCTCGCAGGCCACGTGGCGTGTTCGGAGCTCATCTTCGCAAATGGGGAGAGGTCCGTCACTAAACTGGCTACGTGGCAGGATCGGGGCTCATCCCCGCAAAGGGGAGAGGTCTGACCCCGTGGAAAACGTGTTGCCCCCGGAGCTAGCCCTTACGGAATACAGAGGATCAGTCGCGCGGGACACGTGTCGCTCTCGGAGCTCACCTCCGAGAGGTCCGACCCCTCTAGACACATGTCGCTCTCGGAGCTCACCTCCAAGAGGTCCGGTCCTATTGGACACGTGTCACCTCCGGAGCTCACCTCCGGGAGGTCCGACACTACTGGACATGTGTCACCTCCAGAGCTCGCCTCTGGGAGGTCCGACGCTGATGGACACGTGTCGACCTCGGAGCTCACCTCCGAGAAGAAAGGAAGTCTGGCGCTACTAGACACGTGGCATTCCCGGAGCCACCTCCGAAGAGAGGGGAGGTTCAGAATTGACACATGGCACCCCGGAGCCACCTCCGAAGAGAGGGGAGGCCCGGAACTGACACATGGCATTCACGGAGCTCGCCTCTGTTGAAGGGGGAGGTCCCAACCCTCCAGACACGTGGTGCACGCGGAGCTCGCCTCTGTAGAGAGGGAGGTCCTGCCCGCGTGACACGCGGCACAACCGGAGCCGCCTCTCCGGAAAAGAGAGCCCAGGTTTCCGCAGGACACGTGGAGCTTCCGGAGCTCACCGCCGTGAAGGTGACGAGATTTGAAGCAGTTTTGCTTCTGCATGCGTGGGAATACCAGTACGGGAGGAAACCGACACGATTTCCACAATGTTACCACATTGAATCAATCTAGGATAAGTTGTTACGATCGAAATACAATTTGAATGGGACTCTTTTTCGAAGTCCAAACAGATTAGGACTCTTCTCTTCCCGGTTATAAATAGAACCGAAAACCTTTGGCTGCAACCACGAACTTCTTTTCAACTCCTGAGCCGACGACTTAGAGCCCTAGCCCCAAGCTCACCGAGCCAAACCCCTTCGCCGGAGTTCAGTCGCTGGAGATCGCCGGAAGAGAGCCCCGACAATCTGTCTTGCTAGGAGAAGGACCCCGAGACCGAGAAGAACGTGAGGTAGGTCTCCAATACCACCTTATGACATCATTGCGTTTACTTTGCATCTGTTCTTTGATTCCTTTCGAACAGAAGCTTTTTCGTGAACAGATCACGTGCCGATCGTTTTGATCTAAAGTCAAGATCATCGCCACGTCCACAATTGATCTTTACACCTCCGTTCATCGTAAAATCCATGCAAACATGTAAAAACACGTACAAACCGATCTAATAAAAACTGCATCATAGGATTTGCATCATCGCATCTTGTTAAAGTTTGTGCATGGTATTGATTGTTATGAATCTTGTATGTGCGTGATCGCGTATAGAAGGACAAGCTCAGGGAGCTGTCTACGACGAGATGCAACGACAAGGTTTCGAGATCCAAGAGCAATCTGAACCGCAAGAACAAGGCAAGTGCCCCTTGACCATATTGATCCTATATTTTGGAAAACTGTTTTGTTTGCGAAAAGGTGTGTGTGCTGAGTCAAACATGATGGAAAACCCTTTTATAGGAGTTTACTAGTTTTGTCAAACCACCCTTGTCACCGGGGAAGTTTATGAGTCGGGTATGGTTTTTGCTTTTATGCTTCGCTGAGTCCATGGGATTGGGAAGCGAGATAGATGTGTCTAGCTAACTACACTCGAAAGAATAATGAGAAAATGATAATGGACATGGATCGGAGGGAGATCTAGGCAAGCCGGGTTTATGAATGAGGTAGTATGAGATGGTGGTTACTTGACGTAGATCTAAGGACCGGTTCATGCGAGCACATGCCAGGATAACAGTGCCACCACAAGGCCAAGTATGGGGCGGCTTAGCCGAGTAATTAGGTAAGTTTCTATATTGTTATGGACCGTAGAAGGCGTGGGGAATGAGAGTCGAGTGAGGACTGCCCTGGGAACTGCATGGCACAAGAGGGGGCCCGTGGGTGGGAGAATTGGAGATTCTAGCCTGCCGGTGAAACCTTAGTGAGTCCATACATCTAGTAACCCCTTTGTAAAGGCTATTTTGTGATCTCTTGACCATACACCGACGGTTGTGTACTGGTATAATGGAGGTTCTGCAGTCACCGATGGGTGAAGAAATCACAAACTTGTGTGTAAAGAGGTGCAAACTCTGTAGAGTCTTAAAACTATCATGATAGCCGAGCTTACGGTCACGAGCGCCTGGCCAACTTACATGATTAGTTGGGATGGATTTTGGGATGGTTATGGTTTTTGGTTATGGTTTTGGTTATGGTTTGGATATGGTTTGGTTTTTGGGACTGTTGAGTCCGGATGATAAGATTGGTTGCATGACTGTTGAGTCATGGCAACGAGGTTGGTCTCGGTGTGAGACGAAATTGTTGTGAGATGAAATGGTAGCGAATACGAGATGGTAGCGAATACGAGAAGGTATTCGTGAGCAAATTTGAGAAAGATTAATGTCAGGTTAAGACATGGAAAGTGATGATACATAATGGATGTATGTTGGTATTTTAATACATGTTAGGATTACATTCACTTAAAGTTAAGTTGTTGTTTTATCGTGGTTTTGAGAAATAACTTTGCTTTCTGCAATGAGCATTTTTATACCTTCCTTGTTGTGAGCTACATATCATATTTTCCCACACTTGCTGAGTATATCATTGTACTCAAACTTGCATTATTATTTCATCATCAGCAACAGGAGAAGATTACTATGAAGACCAAGTGGAGGCTTAGGCGTGTAATCTGTCCTCAACCTTGCCTGTGGGGATAGAGTAGAGATGGAGCTGCTGCTGCTGCTTAGATTGCTTTCGCACTAAAATAAAGACTTTCACTGCTAGATTTAGACTTCCGCTGCTTATATAAGACTTTCGCTGTTAGCATGAGTCCAAGACTCATGAGACTTTGTAATAAACCCTGTTATTCGTGATAATATATATTCTGAATTCAGTTTGTGGAACATATGTATATGTGTGATGAACATCCTGGGCACACATATGCATCAGTTCTCGGTTCCGTGGTTTTCCACAGAATTGAAGGCGTCACAGATTGGTATCAGAGCCACGGTTGAGGGTAGATTACACACCTAGATACAACCCCATATTGGTGTCAACCAGCCACGGGTTGACGGTAGGTTATACGCTTAGATAGAAAACAACAGATTGGTATCAGACACAGAGTGGTATCAACCTGCCACGGGTTGATCGTAGATCACACAGCCTAGATAGGCCACAGATTAATATTGAAGCTGCCATGCCTAGTCACATAATTGGTACAATCCATAGATTGGTACCAAGCTACCACGGTTGACTGTAGGTCACAAATTTAGAATGATCATAGATTGGTTATAGAGCCACGTTGACTGTAGGATGCACCCCAAGTAACAGATTGGTATTAGAAGCCACGCTGACCATAGGATGCAAGCCTAGGATGCATAGATTAGCATTGGAACCACCTTGACATAGGATGCAAGCCTAGGAGAAGCCATAGTTGGATCACTGATTGGTATCACCCAAACCACCTTGACATAGGTGAAGTCACAGATTGATATCACCCTAAAATCCCATAAGACTCCCATTGAAAAAGCCCTGAATAGGAGTTGTGTGAGCCTTTGTGATGATTGTTTGTGATTGTATGCTTAGTGTGAGTTGGGAGGGATCCATCTAACCTTCTAACCTCTATTCTATTCCATTCGCTCAAACAGATGGTGAGAGGAAACGTCGGCCGCCAAGGAAGGAACGTCCGTGGCAACCAAGAGGATGGCCACGATGAAGTTCCTGTTAACCCCGGAGCTAGTGAGAACAACCTGGAACGGTTGATGGCCATGCAGAATCAGCTTATGCAAACCATGATCCAAACCTTGGGTCAACTGTAGGCCAACAACAACAACTCCGTTCCTGCACCACCGCCACCACCGCCGGCTCACAACAGGCTGGGAGAGTTCATGAGGACTCGACCACCCACTTTTGCTAAAGCTAATGACCCCATGGAGGCTGACGATTGGTTGAAATCCATGGAGAAGAAGCTTGCCATCGTTCAGTGCAACGACCGAGAGAAGGTTCTCTTTGCATCGTACCAACTCATGGGAGTAGCCGCTGACTGGTGGGATGCCTTGTGCAAATATCGACCCGAAGACGATCACTTGGACCGAGTTCAAGGAGAGTTTCTGATCTCATTACATCCCTTCTGGTGTAATGATTCTCAAGAGACAGAAGTTCAAAGGTCTCCGCCAAGGACAGAAAAGTGTGAATGAGTACCTCAACAAGTTTACGCAACTGTCACGGTACACCCCTGAATACGTCAACTCGGACCAGAGGAAGCAGTACCTGTTCATGAGAGGGTTGAACAATGAGATCCAGGTTCAACTTCTCAACAATGACTATGCTAGCTTCCAGAAACTGGTTGACAAGGCTATTGTGGTTGAAAGCAAGATCCGAGAGATCGAGCGAGAGGGCAAGAGGAAGATGCCATACCAGCCACAAGGGAGCAACGTACGACCTCGGTACATGCACCCAGCTGCATCGCAGTATGGATCGACTGCTCCTGCATACCGCCCTAATCAGCCACCACAGCAACAACCCGTTGTACAAGCACCTCGTTGCCTTTGCCTCCTGCGCCCCATCCCAACATGGGCACTCATGTTCAAAACCCCCGCCCCAACGTACCTGCTGCTGTGGGCAACAGGGCATGCTTTGCATGCCGGGAAACGGGACACTTCGTGAGCTAGTGCCCGAGGAGAGATCCTGGAGAGCAAGGCAACGTCCCCAAGCAGAACCCACGGCCGAACGGAGGAGCCAATCAAGGCAACCGTGGACAGGAGAACTACGCTCGTGGCAACGTGAACCATGTTTGTGATAAGGAAGCGCAACACGCTGAGAACGTCGTGATTGGTATATTCCTTGCCAACTCCAACCCAACCACCATTCTATTTGATTCCGGAGTATCACATTCCTTCATATCATCCAAGTATGTTGCCAAGTATAATCTACCCATATCACATTTGAAATATACTATGTTAGTTAATTCTCCCGGTGGAGAGATGAGGACTAATATAGTATGTCCGAAAGTACACCTTAATATAAGGGGGGTAGACTTCCTTGCCAACCTCATTGTCTTGGATTCCCAAGGGCTTGACCTAATACTCGGAATGGATTGGCTAAGTAAGCACAACGGGGTAATCCAATGTGCTGAAAGGAGCGTGCAGTTGACCAACGAGCACGGTACCCGTATCGAGTTTGAGTCAGCCCAACCGGCAACCGAGAAGGCAACATTGAACCACGTCGAAGAAGCAACCCTGGACAACATTTTGGTGGTTCAAGAGTTTTTGGACGTGTTCCCGGAAGAACTTCCCAGTATGCCACCTGACCGGGACATTGAGTTTTCCATTGACTTGGTACCCAGAACCGCACCTATAGCAAAGAGACCATATAGGATGCCCGTCTATGAACTAGTGGAGCTCAAGAAGCAAATCCAGGAGCAGCCAGAGAAGGGTTTCATACGTCCAAGCTCGTCACCATGGGGAGCCCCCGTGCTCTTCGTGGACAAGAAGGATGGAACCCAAAGGATGTGCGTGGACTATAGGTCTCTCAATGAGGTGACAATCAAGAACAAGTACCCTCTGCCTCGTATGGAGGACCTGTTCGACCAAAAATGAAGGGAGCCCGAGTGTTCTCCAAGATTGATCTTCGGTCGGGATACTTCCAGCTGAAGATTAAGCCCTCCGATATACCCAAGACTGCCTTTCGAACACGGTATGGTTCGTATGAATATACCGTGATGTCTTTTGGGTTAACGAATGCACCTGCATACTTCATGTACCTCATGAACAAGGTTTTCATGGAGCACTTGGATAAGTTCGTCGTGGTTTTCATTGATGACATCATGGTGTATTCAAAAAGTGAGGAGGAACATGAAGAACACTTGAGATTGACATTACAGAAGCTGCGAGAGCATCAGTTGTATGCCAAGTTCAGCAAATGTCAATTTTGGCTAAAGGAAATATCGTTCCTAGGCCACATCATCTCCGAGAAAGGAGTATCGGTTGATCTCGGAAAAGTGGGAGATGTTCTGAAGTGGAACCAACCGCAAAACGTGAGGGATATTCGGAGTTTTCTTAGGATGGCTGGATACTACCGAAGGTTCATCAAGGACTTCTCTAAGATAGCAAAGCCTATGACGGAGTTGCTAACAAAGGGAAAAGGCTTCCAATGGACACCAGCGTGTCAAGAAAGCTTTGAGGAGCCCAAGAATATGCTAACCACAGCGCCGGTTCTGGTATTGCTGAACGTGAGCAAGAGCTTTGACATATATTGTGATGCATCCAGACAAGGGCTTGGATGTGTGCTCATGCAAGAAGGACAAGTGGTAGCCTATGCCTCAAGACAACTCAAGAAGCACGAGCTCAATTACCCTACACATGACCTAGAGCTAGCAGCCGTGGTGCATGCATTGAAGATTTGGAGACATTATATCCTTGGTTAACGATGTGAGATCTATACGAATCATAAAAGCCTCAAGTACATATTCACTCAAACGGATTTGAATATGAGGCAACGTCGATGATTGGAACTTATCAAGGATTATGATGTTGGAATCAACTATCACCCCGGAAAGGCCAATGTAGTAGCCGATGCATTGAGCCGAAAGGGAGCATGTCACCAATTCATGGTTCGGGAGCTATCACCCGAGCTACGAAAGGAGTTCGAATGGTTAAATCTCGGATTTTTGAACGAGATGGAAGTGATGGAACTCCATTCTTCATTGGAACAAGAGATAAGAGACGGCCAAGCTACGGATGAAGAGATCAAGGAGATCAGGGAAAGGATCCAACAAGGAATAGAGAAGGACTTCAAGGAAGACGAAAAGGGTACACTTTGGCTAGGAAAAAGGATTTGTGTGCCTAACGTGAAGCACATCCGCGACACGATATTAAAAGAGGCACATGACTCACTTTATTCCATACATCCCGGAAGTACCAAGATGTACAAGGACCTAAAGCCGTGTTATTGGTGGGATTGGTGGGATGGTATGAAGAGGGACATAGCCGAGTATGTTGCCCTATGCGACACATGCCAACGGGTGAAGGCCGAACATCAAAGACCCACTGGATTGTTGCAACCCTTAAAGGTGCCCGAGTGGAAGTGGGAAGACATTAGTATGGATTTCATTATCGGATTGCCACGTACTCAGTCGGGTTACGACTCAATCTGGGTTATCATGGACCGATTGATGAAAACCGCCCATTTTCTTCCCATAAAGATCAAGTACAACGTTGCACAACTAGCCGAGCTGTACATGGAGCAAATCGTGTGCCGCCATGGAGTCTCGAAGAGGATAGTCTCAGATCGAGGTTCTCAGTTTACCTCTAGATTTTGGAGGAAGCTGTAGAAAGCTATGGGTACATGACTAGATTTTAGCTCCGCCTACCACCTGTAGACTGATGGACAAACCGAAAGGACAAACCAAATTTTGGAGGACATGTTGAGAGCTTGCGCCTTGAAACATGGGCGTAGTTGGGATAGGAGTTTGCCGTATGCTGAATTCTCCTATAACAACAGCTATCAAGCTAGCTTGAAGATGTCGCCTTTCGAAGCATTGTATGGTATATGGTGTAGAATGTCGTTGTTTTGGAACGAGACCGGAGAGAACCAAGTGTTTGGGCCCGAAGTGCTAGAAGAGGCTGAAAAACAAGTCCAAACCATACGGGAGAACTTGAAGGCTGCTCAGTCACGCCAAAAGGGCTATGCGGACAATACGCGAAGAAAGTTGACCTTCGAAGTAGGAGATTTCGTATACCTTAAGGTATCGCCTATCCGTGGCCAACGACGTTTCAACGTCAAAGGCAAGCTAGCACCTCGCTACATCAGGCTATTTAAGATTTTGGACAAGCGAGGAGAAGTAGCCTATCAACTAGAGCTCCCAACGCACCTCTCCGACGTACATGATGTGTTTCATGTAATCCCAGCTCAAGAAGTGCTTGAGAGTACCAGAGGAGCAAGTACCGATGGAAGAGCTTGAACTTCAAGATGACCTGACCTATGCAGAGCACCCTGTCCGAATTTTGGACGTGAAGGAAAGGGTCACGAGGAACAAAGTGATCCTTTGGTGCAAGGTATAATGGAGCCATCACACGGAAGCTGAAGCCACATGGGAGCGTGAAGAAGATATCAAGACAGAGTTCCCTCATCTATTCTCTACTAACAAATCTCGAGGGTGAGATTCAAATTAAGGTGGGTAGATTTATGACACCCTCATTTTTGGGTTCTGCATGTATTCATGTTTCATGTAGAAAAACACTTTTAAAATAAGTTGAAACCGAGAAAGAATGAAAAAGTTAGCCAAAAAGAGCAAATTCCAGTGTACAGAGAGCGCCAAAGACATCCCCCATGGCTCGCTGGCCACGTGGCGTGTTCGGAACTCATCTCTGCAAATGGGGAGAGGTCCGTCGCTAAACTGTCTACGTGGCAGGATCGGGGCTCATCCCCGCAAAGGGGGAGAGGTCCGACCCCATGGAAAACGTGTTGAGACCAGCCGCGCGGGACACATGTCGCTCTCGGAGCTCACCTCCGAGAGGTCCGGCCCCGCTAGACACATGTCGCTCTCGGAGCTCACCTCCGAGAGGTCCGATCCTATTGGACACGTGTCACCTCCGGAGCTCACCTCCGGGAGGTCCGACACTACTAGACACGTGTCACCTCCGGAGCTCGCCTCTGGGAGGTCCGACGCTGATGGACACGTGTGGACCTCGGATCTCGCCTCCGAGAAGAAAGGAAGTCTGGTGCTACTGGACACGTGGCATTCCCGGAGCCACCTCTGAAGAGAGGGGAGGTCCGGAATTGACACATGGCACCCCGGAGCCACCTCCGAAGAGAGGGGAGGCCCGGAACTGACATGTGGCGTTCACAGAGCTTGCCTCTCAGGTTTCCGCAGGACACGTGGAGCTTCCGGAGCTCACCGCCGCGAAGGTGACGAGATTTGAAGCAGTTTTGCTTCTGCACGCGTGGGAATACCAGTATGGGAGGACACCGACACGATTTCCACAATGTTACCACATCGAATCAATCTAGGATAAGTTGTTAAGATCTAAAAACAGTTTGAGTGGGACTCTTATTCGAAGTCCAAACAGATTAGGGCTCTTCTATTCCCGGTTATAAATAGAACTGCAAATCTTTGGCCGCAACCACGGACTTCTTTTCAACTCCTGAGCCGACGACTTAGAGCCCTAGCCCCATGCTCGCTGAGCGAAACCCCTTCGCCGGAGTTCAGTCGCCGGAGATCGCCGGAAGAGAGCCCCGACGATCTGTCTTGCTAGGAGAATTACCCCGAGACCGAGAAGAACGTGAGGTAGGTCTCCAATACCACCTTATGACATCATTGCGTTTACTTTGCATCTGTTCTTCGATTCCTTTCGAACAGAAGCTTTTTCGTGGACAGATCACGTGTTGATCGGTTTGATCTAAAGTCGAGATCATCGCCACCTCCACAATGGATCTTTACACCTCTCTTCATCGTAAAAGCCATGCAAACATGCAAAACACGTACAAACCGATCTAATAAAAACTGCATCATAGGATTTGCATCATCACATCTGGTTAAAGTTTGTGCATGGTATTGATTGTTATGAATCTTGTATGTGCGTGATCGCGTATAGAAGGACAAGCTCACAGAGCTGTCTACGACGAGCTGCAACAACAAGGTTTCGAGATCCAAGAGCAACCGGAACCGCAAGAACAAGGCAAGTGCCCTTTGACCATATTGATCCTATGTTTTGGAAAACTGTTTTGTTTGCAAAAAGGTGTGTGTGCTGAGTCAAACATGATGGGAAACCCCTTTATAGGAGTTTACTAGTTTTGTCAAACCACCCTTGTGTGACACCCTCATTTCCGGTTTCTGCATGTATTCATGTTTCATTTTAAAGGAAGTGGGAACAGAAAAAGAATTTAAAGGATAGCAAAAAAGAACAAGAATCCAGTTCACAGAGAGCGCCGAAGACAACTTCCGCGGCCCGCTGGCCACGTGGCGTGTTCGGAGCTCATCCCTGCGAAGTAGGGGGAGGTCCGCCGCTAAATTGGCTACGTGGCAGGTTCGGGGCTCATCTCCGCAAAGGGGGAGAGGTCCGACCCTGTGGGACACGTGTTGCCCCCGGAGCTAGCCTCTGCGGAAGAATCAAAGGCAGTTCCGCACGACACATGTTACCCTCGGAGCTAGTCACTACGGAAATCAGAGGAACAGTCGCGCGAGATACGTGTCGATCTCGGAGCTCACCTCTAAGAGGTCCAGTTCTATTGGACACGTGTCTCCACCGGAGCTTATCTCCGGGAGGTCCGACACTGTTGGACATGTGTTTACCTCGGAGCTCGTCTATGAGGAAAAAGGAAAGTCCGGCGCTACTTGACGCGTGGCATTCACGGAGCTCACGTTCGAAGAGAGGGGAGGTACGGCACTGACACGCGGCGTGCGTGGAGCCACCTCCGAATAGAGAGGAGGTCCCGACCGCCAGGATACGTGGCGCACCCGGAGCTCACCTACGAAGGAGAGGGAGGTCTCGCTCGCTTGACATGCGACACAACCAGAGGTCGTCTCTAAGTGGGAGACCCGGCCCGGTGGACACGTGGAGCTTCCGGAGCTCATCACCGCGGAGGTAACGAGTTCTGGAACGGTTTTTGGATTCTGAACGCGTAGAAATATCGGTACGGAGAAGAAACCGACCTGAATTCCATAATGTTACCGCACCAAATCAACTAAAGATAAGCTGTTAAGATTCAACAACGATCTGAATAGGACTCTTATTCGAGATGCAATCAGATTAGGACTCTTCTTCTCCCGGTTATAATAGAACCCAGAACCCTTGGCTGAAACCACGAACTTCTTTTTCCAACTCCTGAGCCGACGACTTAGAGCCCTAGCCCCAACTCGTCGAGTAAGCCATGAGGACATCTCTCCTTTGCATACAATGCAAGGACCAATCACTAGAGCACGTGCACGACAATTGGATCTCCAGGTACGTTCTAACCTTGTCAATTGTTTTTTAGAACTTACGCTTGTTTCCATGCATGTTTTATTGATTAGGAACAATGGAGAGGACCAGCAAGGGCTGGGAGGAGTCCAAGGAGTCAAGGAGGAGGAGATAGGACGTGCAAACCAAGGAGGAGCCCAAGTACAACTCGACTTCGACTCCACCTCGGGTTCCAGGAGCTGCCTTCACCAAAACTGACGTCCCGGACACATACGGAGTCGGATTTGGACGTTCTATATATGGTTGGAACCGTGATTTCATAAAGCTTCCAATGGAACCAGCCCCACCTCAAAATTTCTTCTAAGTTGACGGGAATCAGCGAAACAAGTGGGCGTCCAGAATCTGTCCGGTGCTGCGCCACCTCCTTTTGGGCTGCTGGCCCGTGTATCGTGTGGAAGCCCATTAGGGTTGCGTCCAGGGGTCTTGCACGCCCCTAAACTCCTTTTTATACAGCAGCCGCCACCACATTAGGGTTGGGTTTTGCTTAGTTACAATCTGTCATTGAACAATGTCGCCGATCATCGGTTGTGAGACCCCAAATTCGTGATCAATTCAGTTTTGATTGTAACTTCTCTGTTCTTGCTTGTGTTCTTGATTGCGCTTGCAGGGATAAGCCTTCGTGGCGAGGTCATTCGTGTGACATGTGTGATAACCAATGGAGCAGTGGTGTAGTGATTGCGGGATTTCGTTCGTTCGGAGCCTTGGATCATCAACGTCGAGATCTCCACCCAATCAAGTTTACCCTACCTCTCGGAAGATCGGGACTCATCCTCCTATCAATTGGTATCAGATTTCCAGGTTCACCGTGAGGTATACTTGCGTGCCCTTTAGATTTATTTTGTTTCAGTCCTATCGTCCACAAAAAGCCACAAAAAATTTTTAGTTTCCCTGACCTACAACCCCCGCTCAACCTTTTGCACAATTTTGTTTCGGAGTCCGTAGTTCTGAGTTCGTGTCCTAGGTTGAGTCTGGTTGCTGGTTTGGATTTGTTTTGGTTCGGTTTTGTTTCTTCCATCCGCTGCCATCTACAAAAAACCAATCTACAAAAAAATCCATCCACCGATTCGTTTCTGTTGCAGTTTCCACCACCACCAAAACCTGATTCGGGGTATCCTCCTTAAAATGGGCATAACTTTTCGCTCGTAACTCCGATTGAGGCACATTTTTTTCCCTGGAAAGGTCTCGAAAAAGTCCACATACGGCGTTTTCAAAAAAAATTAAGAAGGCCCTCATTTTGAACTCCGAAGTTCCAGCACCAGTTTTTCCAATCGCTCCTGAATTTGTGCCGATCTCATCTTTCATCGGTTTGAGCTAATACTTGGTGCTATTTCTATTCTTGTGCCCCAGGTTGAGAAAAAAATATAAAAAAAAATAAAGAGAAAAAAGATTTTGATTTCTACTAGTGCTTCAAGACAAAAACAGGAGGCTAAGGGGTTTTCTAGTTGTGCTATTTCTGTGTGAGTGCTGGATACTTGCTGATATTATCCTTGTTGTTCATCATCATTCATCCTTGTCCTTGCTTGTTGCCATAACTGTTCTAATACATTCTTAGGCCAACAACTAGGTGAAATTCTTTGGACACTTATTCAGCATTGCTATCTGTTACTAACTTGTGTGCCACATACATATACTGCATTTGAGCCTTCCAAACTCCACCTTTTCTCGAGCAGAACATGTAACCTTTGCAATCACACCCACTCTCTGCTTGCTTCACACCGGTCACCGTTGGCCACCTGCAGTGCTGGTAAGAAACTTGTAAGAGCGGGTAAGACGCATCTTACTGATCGATTTTCCACCCACTTCGGAGAGCGTAGTAATAGGGTTCTTCACGATCTTTTTGTCTTTGTTTCTGTTTTGTACTAACAATGACAGGAAAGAAGCCTATGGATAAGACCTCTGGTTCTACACCTCCGAATGATGATGAGTGCGTGTCCCATATGGAACTAAAGGACATGATGCGGGCAATGACCAAAGCTTTCAACAATTACCAGACCACTACAACAACCACCTTTTAGAGGCTCCATACAAGTGTTGCTGGTCTGACCACACGGTTGGACGAGATGGAGACTCGTCTTCCCCAACAAGCTACACCCTCTGTCATCCTTGATGGTGATGCACATGCTCACTACGACACAGAGGATGACTTCAATAACGATGAGGTTGATGCACAACAGCGCCGTCGCCCTCGACGAAATCGTCAAGGTATGGGAGGTATACCTCGTCCTCATGCTCCTGAACAAGATAATGATCCTTATGCTAAGATTAAGTTTTCTATTCCAACATTTTATGGATCTTATGATGCTGAGACTTACTTGAAATGGGAGATGACGGTAGAACAAAAATTTAGCTCTCATCTTGTTCCTGAGCGACATAGAGTTAGACAAGCCACTAGTGAGTTTAAAGATTTTGCTATAATTTGGTGGAATGAACTTGTCAATACACGTAATGCACCACAGACATGGGCTGCGTTAAAAGAAGAGATGCGCGCTAGATTTGTTCCTCCTTCATATAGACGTGATCTTCTTAAGAAATTGCAATGCTTTGATCAGGGTGACATGACTGTCCAAGAGTACTACCAAGAGTTGCAGAAAGGTATGCTTCGTTGTGGGGTAGTTGAGAATCAGGAAGACCAAATTGTTAGGTTTTATGGGGGCTTGTGGCGTGAGATCCAGGACATAGTTGACTACAAGGAATATCATTCTATTCAACGTTTATTTCAACTTGCTATGTTAGCAGAAAAAGAAGTGTAGGGTCGCCAACAGCAGCGGCGGAACAACACCTTCACGCCACGACAATTTCCGGTGCCATCCAAAGCAGCGCCTCCTCGAGCGTACGTGCTTCTACACCACCCTCCACGGGTGTTGTACGCAGCAGCATCGCACCTTCTACATCACGGGGACAAGATAACAGCAAGTCCCAAATGCCTCCAGGTGTTGCAGCAAAGGCGGCTGCACCCAACACTTCGACAAGTCGCAGCTCCGACATCAAGTGCCACCGCTGCTAGGGACTTGGCCATATGCAACGAGATTGCCCCAGCAAATGGGCGATCATTGCCACTGCTGATGGTGGGTATGTTAGTGCTTCTGATATTGAAGATGAAAATATTATTGCAACTAACATTTCAGGTTCGGATGATGGTGCTGAGGAGGTTCTTGGTACATCTGCGACAAACAACTATAGGACTTTGATTGTGCAGCGAGCTTTGAGTGTCACGGTTCGAGAGGACGACAACCGCCAACGTCACAACCTTTTCAACATGTTTCTCGTCGTCAAGGACTGCCATGTACATACCATCATTGATGGTGGTAGCTGCAATAATTTGGTGAATGTTGAGGTGGTCAAGAAGCTTGGCTTGACCACACGGGAGCATCCCCACCCTTATCACATTCAATGGTTTAACAATAATGGTAAGGTTAAGGTAACACAAACAGCAAGGATACATTTTCCATTGGTTCTTATCATGATTTTGCTGATTTTGATGTGGTACCTATGGATGCTTGTTCTCTTTTGTTGGGATGTCCTTGGGAGTTTGATACTGATGCTATTCACCATGGTCGATCTAATAAGTATACTCTCATGCATAAGGGCAAGAAAATTATGTTGCTTCTTATGAGACCCACTGAAATTGTACCATTTGAGCAGGAGAAAAAGAATAATGCTAAGCAAAAGGGTGTTTTCAATTCTGAAATTCAGCAACCTATTAAGTTGAAAAATCCTATTTTGCTTGCAACTAAATCTAATCTTGATGATTATATGCCTCTAATGGAACTTGCTACGCTTTAGTGTGCAAACATGCTTTATATTCCATTGAGGATACATCCATTGTCTTGCCACCTGCTGTTGCTAACCTTTTGCAGGAATATATGGATGTTTTTCCATCAGAGATACCCCCTGGATTACCACCTGTGCGAGGCATTGAGCACAAGATTGATTTGGTTCCAGGGGCGAGCTTGCCAAACCGTGCTGCTTACAGGACCAACCCCGACGAGACTAAGGAAATTCAGTGACAAGTCCAAGATCTTCTGGACCGCGGGTACATTCGTGAGAGCCTTAGTCCTCGTTCTGTTCCTGTCCTTTTGGTTCCAAAAAAAGATGGCACTTGGCGCATGTGTGTTGATTGTAGAGCCATCAATAACATTACCATTCGTTATCGCTATCCTATTCCTAGATTGGATGACATGCTTGATGAGTTGAGTGGTTCTGTTATTTTCTCCAAGATTGATTTGCATAGTGGGTATCATCAGATTCGTATGGCTTTAGGTGATGAATGGAAAACTGCTTTTAAAACTAAATTCGGACTTTATGAATGGTTAGTCATGCCATTTGGTTTAACTAATGCGCCCAACACTTTCATGAGGTTGATGAATGAGGTTTTACGTGCTTTCATTGGTAAATTTGTGGTGGTTTACTTTGATGATATCCTTATTTACAACAAGTCATATGATGAGCATCTTGAACATTTGCATGTTGTTTTTAATGTCTTGCGCGATGCACGTTTATATGGTAACCTTGAGAAGTGCACCTTTTGCACTGATCGTGTGTCTTTTCTTGGGTATGTTGTTACTTCGCAGGGCATTGAGGTGGACGAGGCAAAGATTGTTGCCATCACGAGCTGGCCACTTCCGACTATGGTCACACAGGTTCGGAGCTTTCTTGGTCTCTCAGATTTCTACCGGCGTTTCGTGCAGGATTTCAGCACCTTTGCGGCACCTCTCCACGAGTTGACAAAGCATGGAGTGCCGTTTCGATGGGGACCAGCACAACAACAAGCTTTTGATGTTCTCAAGTCGAAGCTCACACAAACACCATTGCTGCAACTTCCTGATTTTGAGAAGACCTTCGAGCTTGAATGTGACGCGAGCGGCATTGGCATTAGAGGAGTGCTAATTCAAGGAGGTAAACCCGTTGCCTTCTTTAGTGAAAAATTGCATGGGCCTTTGCTGAATTATTCTACATATGACAAAGAACTTTATGCTTTAGTGCGTGTCTTGCAAACTTGGCAACATTACCTATGGTCTAAAGAATTTGTCATACATTCAGATCATGAGTCTTTGAAGTATCTTAAAGGACAAGCTAATCCGAACAAACGTCATGCTAAATGGATTGAGTTCATAGAATCATTTTCTTACATCATTAAACATAAGAAAGGGAAAGACAATGTGATTGCCGATGCTTTATCTAGACGTTATACCATGCTGTCCCAACTTTCTCATAAAATCTTTGGTTTGGAATCCATAAAGAGGTTATATGCTACTGATTTGGACTTCAAATATGCCTTTGAAAATTGTAGAGAGGGATGAACGTGGCAGAAATTCTTGCTGCGTGAAGACCTTCTCTACCGTGCTAACAAGCTGTGTGTTCCAGCTAGCTCCGTTCGTCTTTTGTTGTTGCAGGAAGCGCATGGAGGTGGTTTGATGGGACATTTTGGTGTTAAAAAGATAGAGGATGTGCTGGCCGCTCACTTCTTTTGGCCACGAATGAGGCGTGATGTGGAGCGCTACGTTTCACGTTGCACGACATGCAACAAAGCTAAGTCTCGACTTAACCCACATGGTCTTTATATGCCTCTTCCGGTTCCTAGTGCACCTTGGGAGGATATTTCTATTGACTTTGTTTTAGGATTGCCTAGAACAAAGAGGGGGAGGGATAGTGTCTTTGTGGTTGTTGATTGTTTCTCTAAAATGGCTCATTTTATACCCTGCCACAAGACCGATAATGCTTCACATGTTGCTGATTTGTTCTTTAATGAGGTTGTGCGTTTGCATGGTGTTCCCAATACTATTGTTTCTGATAGGGATCGATGCTAAGTTTTTGAGTCACTTTTGGAGAACTTTATGGTATAAATTGGGAACAAAGTTGCTGTTTCCTACTACTTTTCATCCACAAACTGATGGGCAAATGGAGGTAGTTAATCGTACCTTATCTACTATGTTGCGGGCTGTTTTGAAAGACAATTTGAGATTGTGGGAGGAGTGTTTGCCACATATTGAGTTTGCTTATAACAGGTCTATTCACTCCACAACCAAGTTAAGTCCGTTTATGGTAGTCTATGGTTTCAGTCCTCGTGCTCCAATTGATTTGCTACCTTTACCACATACTGAAATTGTGAACTTAGATGCCCACAATGTTCTGAATTTATTCTTAAGTTGCATGAAACTACTAAGTTACAAATTGAAAAAATGAATGAAAAGTATCGCATTGCTGCTAGTAAAGGTAGGAAGGAGGTAAAATTGGAACCCGGTGATTTGGTGTGGGTTCATTTGAGAAAAGATAGTTTCCCGGATTTGAGAAAGTCCAAACTCATGCCACGTGCTGCTGGACCTTTTAAGTTCTTGAGAAGATAAATGACAATGCATATAAACTTGAGTTGCCTCCCGAGTTTGGGGTTAGTCCCACATTTAACATTTCAGATTTGAAGCCATACTTGGGTGAGGAAGATAAGCTTGAGTCGAGGACGACTCCAATTCAAGAGGGGGAGGATGATGAGGACATCTCTCCTTTGCATACAATGCAAGGACCGATCACTAGAGCACGTGCACGACAATTGGATCTCCAGGTACGTTCTAACCTTGTCAATTGTTTTTCAGAACTTACGCTTGTTTCCATGCATGTTTTATTGATTAGGAACAATGGAGAGGACCAGCAAGGGCTGGGAGGAGTCCAAGGAGTCAAGGAGGAGGAGATAGGACGTGCACACCAAGGAGGAGCCCAAGTACAACTCGACTTCGACTCCACCTCGGGTTCCAGGAGCTGACTTCACCAAAACTGACGTCCCGGACACATACGGAGTCGGATTTGGACGTTCTATATATGGTTGGAACCGTGATTTCATAAAGCTTCCAATGGAACCAGCCCCACCTCAAAATTCTTTCTAAGTTGACGGGAATCAGCGAAACAAGTGGGCATCCAGAATCTGTCCGGTGCTGCGCCACCTCCTTTTGGGCTGCTGGCCCGTGTATCGTGTGGAAGCCCATTAGGGTTGCGTCCAGTGGTCTTGCACGCCCCTAAACTCCTTTTTATACAGCAGCCGCCACCACATTAGGGTTGGGTTTTGCTTAGTTACAATCTGTCATTGAACAGTGTTGCCGATCATCGGTTGTGAGACCCCAAATTCGTGATCAATTCAATTTTGATTGCAACTTCTCTGTTCTTGCTTGTGTTCTTGATTGTGCTTGCAGGGATAAGCCTTTGTGGCGAGGTCATTCGTGTGACACGGGTGATAACCAATGGAGCAGTGGTGTAGTGATTGCGGGGTTTCGTTTGTTCGAGATCTCCACCCAATAAGTTTACCCTACCTCTCGGAAGATCGGGACTCATCCTCCTATCAAGCCCATCGCCGGAGTTCAGTCGAGGAAGATTGCCAGAAGAGAGTCCCAACGATCTATCTGATCAGAGAAGGACCCCGAGATCAAGAAGAACGTAAGGTAGGTCTCCAATATCACCTTACGATATCATCGTGTTTTTCTTTGCATCTGTTCTTCGATTCCTTTCGAACAGAAGCTTTCTCGTGGACAAATCACTTGTTGATTGGGTTGATCTAAAAGACAAGGTCATTGCCACACCCATGTTTGATCCGTACACCTCTGATCATCATAAAATCCATGCAAACCATGCAAGAACACGTACAAACTGATCATAGGATAGCATGCATATGCATCATCGCATTTAGTTAAAGTTTGTGCATGATATTGATTGCTGTGGATCTTGTATGTGCGTGATCCTGTATAGCAGGACAAGCTCAGGGAGCTGTCTACGATGAGCTGCAACAACACGGTTTCGAGATCCAAGAGCAACCGGAACTGCAACAACAACGCAAGTGCCCCTTGACCATATTGATCCTATGTTTTGGGAAAACTGTTTTGTTTTGCGAAAAGGTGTGTGTGCTGAGTCAAACATGATGGGAAACCTTTTTATAGGAGTTTACTAGTTTTTGTTAAACCACCCTTGTCGCCAGGGAAGTTTATGAGTCGGGTATGGTTTTTGTTTTAAGCTTCGCTGAGTCCATGGGATTGGGAAGCGAGATAGATGTGTCTAGCTAACTGCACTCGTAATGATAATGAGAAACTGATGTTGTTAATGAACATGGATCAAAGGGAGATCTAGGCAAGACTGGGTTTGTGAATGAGGTAGCATGAGATGGTGGTTTACTTGCCGTAGATCTAAGGACCGGTTCATACGAGCACATGCCAGGATAACAGTGCCACCACAAGGCCAAGTATGGGTGCGGCTTAGCTGAGTAATTAGGTAAGTTGCTATATTGTTATGGACCGTGGAAGGCATGGGGAATGGGAGTCGAGTGAGGACTGTCCTGGGAACTGCATGGCACAAGAGGGGGCCCGTGGGTGGGAGAATTGGAGATTCTAGCCTGCCGATGAAACCTTAGTGAGTCCATACATCTAGTAGCCCCTTTGCAAAGGCTATTTTGTGATCTCTTGGCCATACACCGATGGTTGTGTACTGGTATAATGGAGGTTCTGTAGTCGTCGACGGGTGACGAAATCACAAACTTGTGTGTAAAGAGTTGCAAACTCTGCAGAGTTCTAAAACTATCATGATAGCCGATCTTACGGTCACGAGCGCCTGTCCAACTTCCATGATTAGTTGGGATGGTGATTGGATATGGTGATTGGATATGGTTATTGGTTATGGTTTTAGATGGTTTGGTTTTTGGTTTACGGGACTGTTGAGTCCGGATGATAAGATGAGTTGCATGACTGTTGAGTCATGGCAACAAGGTTGGTCTCGGTGGGAGACAAAGTTGTTTTATGAGATGAAATGGTAGCGAATACGAGATGGTATTCTTGAGATGGTAGCGAATACGAGGAGGTATTCGTGAGCAAGAATGAGATTGATTGATGTCTTGTTGTGGCATGGAAGGTAATGAACAATAATGGAGGTATGATTGGTATTTTAATACATGTTGGAATTTCATTCACCTAAAGATAAGTTGCTGTTTTATCATGGTTTTTGATAAATAACTTTGCTTTTCTGCAATGAGCCTTTTTATACCTACCTTGTTATGAGCTACATATTATATTTTCCCGCACTTGGTGAGTACATCATTGTACTCAAACTTGCATTATTTCATCATCAGTAACAGGAGAAAATTTCTATGAAGACCAAGTGGAGCATTAGGCGCGTAATCTGTTCTCAACCTTGCCTGTGGGGATGGAGTAGAGATGGAGCCATTGCTGCCTAGAACTGCTTCTGCATTAGTTAAATTGCTTCCGCATTAGAATAAAGACTTCCGCTGCATAGAAATAAAGACTTCCGCTGTGAGCATGAGTCCAAGACTCATGAAACATTGTAATAAACTCTGTTATTCGTGGTTATATATATTCTGAATTCAGTTTGTGGAACATATCTGTATGTGTGATGAACATCCTGGGCACACATATGCATCATTTCTCGGTTCCGTGGTTTTCAACAGAATTGAGGGCGTCACACCTTGTCACCAGGGAAGTTTATGAGTCGGGTATGGTTTTTGCTTTTATGCTTCGCTGGGTCCATGGGATTGGGAAGCGAGATAGATGTGTCTAGCTAACTGCACTCGTAAGAATAATGAGAAACTGATAATGGACATGGATCGGAGGGAGATCTAGGCAAGCCAGGTTTGTGAATGAGGTAGTATGAGATGGTGGTTACTTGCCATAGATCTAAGGACCGGTTCATGCGAGCACATGCCAGGATAACAGTGCCACCACAAGGCCAAGTATGGGTGCGGCTTAGCCGAGTAATTAGGTAAATTGCTAGATTGTTATGGACCGTGGAAGACGCGGGGAATGGGAGTTGAGTGAGGACTTCCCTGGGAACTGCATGACACAAGAGGGGGGCCATGGGTGGGAGAATTGGAGATTCTAGCTTACCGGTGAAACCTTAGTGAGTCCATACATCTAGTAACCCCTTTGTAAAGGCTATTTTGTGATCTCTTGACCATACACCGACGGTTGTGTACTGGTATAATGGAGGTTCTACAGTCGCCGACGGGTGAAGAAATCACAAACTTGTGGGTAAAGAGGTGCAAACTCTGCAGAGTCTTAAAACTATCATGATAGCCAAGCTTACGGTCACGAGCGCTGGCTAACTTCCATGATTAGTTGGGGTGGATTTTGGGATGGTTATGGTTTTGGTTATGGTTTGGATATGGTTTGGTTTTTGGGACTGTTGAGTCCGGATGATAAGATTGGTTGCATGACTGTTGAGTCATGGCAACGAGGTTGGTCTCGGTTTGAGACGGAATTGTTGTGAGATGAAATGGTAGCGAATACGAGATGGTATTCGTGAGATGGTAGCGAATACGAGAAGGTATTCATGAGCAAATTTGAGAAAGATTAATGTCTGGTTGAGACATGGAAAGTGATGAGACATAATGGAGGTATGTTGGTATTTTAATACATGTTGGGATTACATTCACTTAAAGTAAAGTTGATGTTTTATCGTGGTTTTGAGAAATAACTTTGCTTTCTGCAATGAGCCTTTTATACCTTCCTTGTAGTGAGCTACATATCATATTTTCCCGCACTTGCTGAGTACATCATTGTACTCAAACTTGCATTATTATTTCATCATCAGCAACAGGAGAAGATTACTATGAAGACCAAGTGGAGCCTTAGACGTGTAATCTGTCCTCAACCTTGCCTGTGGGGATGGAGTAGAGATGGAGCTGCTGCTGCTTCGATTGCTTCCGCACTAGAATAAAGACTTCCGCTGCTAGATTTAGACTTCCGCTACTTAGATAAGGCTTCTGCTGTTAGCATGAGTCCAAGACTCATGAGACTTTGTAATAAACCCTGTTATTCGTGGTAATATATATTCCGAATTCAGTTTGTGGAACATATGTATATGTGTGATGAACATCCTGGGCACACATATGCATCAGCTCTCGGTTCCGTGGTTTTCCACAGAATTGAGGGCGTCACACTGACTCAACATACATGCTTTCGTAAACAAAACAGTTTCCAAAACATGGGATCAATATGGTCAAGGGGCACTTGCCTTGTTCCTGTGGCTTTTGTTGCTCACGTGCTTCGAAGTCTTGGTGCTATAGTCCCTCGTAGATAGCTTCATGAGCTTGTCCTTCTACTCATGATCACGCACATACAAGATTCACAATAATCAATCATCATGCACAAACTCTACTTAAGATGCAATAGTGCAAATCCTATGATGTTGTCTTATTTAGATCAGTTTGTACATGTTCTTGCATGTTTTAATGGCTTGCATGGGGTTTTATGATGAACAAAGGTGTAAGGATCAAGTGTGGACGCGGTGATGATCTTGACTCAAGATCTAGATCAATACCACCATAAAAAACCGATCAACACGTGATCTGTCCACACGAAAAAGCTTCTGTTCGAAGAAACAGATGTGAAGAAAACCGCGATGATGTCGTAAGGTGGTAACGAAGACCTACCTCAGCCTTCCTCCTAGCAATGGCAACAGGACAGTTCGTTGGCTCTCTTCCGGCGACGGCGAGTGTGATGGGGCTCGTCGGCGGTGCTCACCGGTGGCTGAACTCAGGTGAAGGGGGTTAACTCAGCGAGTTGGAGGCTAGGGCCTCTAAGTTGTCGACTTGGAAGAGGTGTTACGGCCAAGGGGGTTTTCGGGTTCTATTTATAAGGGGTGAAAGAAGAGTCCTACTCCGATTGGAATTCAAATAAGAGTCCTGTTCAATTTGTTTTTGATCTTAACAACTTATCTCCAATTGATTTGGTTGCAGTATTCAACGTGGAAGAATTCGTGTCGGTTTCCTCAGTATCGGGTACTCGCGTACAGGGGAAAACCGCTTAAGGATCTCTTCCTTCCACAGGGATAAGCTCCGGAGGCTCCACGTGTACAGCGGAGGCCGGGCTTCCCTTTTCCTTAGAGGCGAGCTTCGGTTGCGCCACGTGTCTGGCGGGCGGGACCTCGCTCTCCCTCAGAGGCGAGCTCCGCGTGTGCCACATGTCTTGCGTGCGGGACCTCACCTCTCCTCAGAGGCGAGCTCCGCGTGCACCACGTGTCAGTGCCGGACCTCCCCTCTCCTCGGAGGTGGGCTCCGAGAATGCCACGTGTCCAGCAGCACCGGACTTCCTTTCTCCTTAGAGACGAGCTCCGAGGTTGACACGTGTCCAGAGGGCGGACCTCTCACAGGCGAGCTCCGAGAGCAACACGTGTCCAGCAGCCAGACCCCCTTCTCCTCAGAGGCGAGCTCCGAGGTCGACACGTGTCCCGCAGTGTCGGACCTCCTGGAGGCGAGCTCCGAGGGTGACACGTGTCCCACAGTGTCGGACCTCCCGGAGGCAAGCTCCAAGGGTGACACGTGTCCCACAGTGTTGGACCTCCCGGATACAAGCTCCGAGGGTGACACGTGTCCCGTAGTGTCGGACCTCCTGGAGGCAAGCTCCGAGGGTGACACGTGTCCCGTGGGATTGGACCTCTCGGAGGCGAGCTCCGAGCCTGCCACGTTTCCCGTGGGGCGGACTTGTCCCATGGGCCGGGCCTCGCTTCTTCCGCAGAGACTAGCTCCGTAGTCAACACGTGTCCCACAGGGCTGAGCCTCGCTTCTCCGCAGAGACTAGCTCCGAATGCAACACGTGTCCAGCGGGATCGGACCTCGCCCCTTCTGCTGAGGCGAGCTCCAGGGGCAACACGTGTCCCACGGGGCCGGACCTCGCCCCTTCCGCAGAGGCAAGCTCCGAGCCTGCCACGTAGCCAGCAGTGCCGGACCTCACCCCTTTTGCAGGGATGAGCTCCAAAGGCGCCACATGGCCGGCGGCCACGGGAAGCGTCGACGGCGCTCTCTATGGATTGGAATGGGCTCTTTTTAGCTATCTTTCATCTGTTCTACTTCTTTTAAAATGTATTCTCTATATGAAATATGTATGCATGCATGAATATGAAATTGAGGGTGTTACAAACCTAACCCCCTTAAACTGAGTCTCGCTCTCGAGATTCCATAGAGTGGAGAATAGATAAGGGAATTCTGTCTTGAGGTCTTCCTCACATTCCCATGTAGCTTCGGCTTCCGTGTGATGGCTCCATTGTACCTTGCACCAACGGATCACTTTGTTCCTCGTGACCCTTTCCTTCACGTCCAAAATTTGGACTGGGTGCTCTACGTAGGTCAGATCCTCTTGAAGCTCGAGCTCATCCCTCGGTACTTGTTCTTCCGGTACTCTTAAGCACTTTTTGAGTTGGGAAACGTGAAACACGTCATGCATGTCGGAGAGGTGGATCAGGAGCTCTAGTTGATAGGCTACCTCTCTTCGCTTGCTCAAAATCTTGAATGGTCCGATGTAGCGAGGTGCTAGCTTGCCTTTGACATTAAAACATCGTTGGCCTCGGATAGGTGATACCTTAAGGTACACGAAGTCTTCTACTTTGAAAGTCAACTTTCTTCGCCTGTTGTCCGCATAACCTTTTTGTCGTGATTGAGCAGCCTTCAAGTTCTCCCGTATTGTTTTGTGACGCCCTCAATTCTGTGGAAAACCACGGAACCGAGAACTAATGCATATGTGTGCCCAGGATGTTCATCACACATACACATATGTTCCACAAACTGAATTCAGAATATATATAACCACGAATAACAGAGTTTATTACAATATCTCATGAGTCTTGGACTCATGCTCACAGCGGAAGTCTTATTTCTATGCAGCGGAAGTCTTCTAACTAGTGCGTAAGCAATCTAAGCAGTAGCGGCTCCATCTCTACTCCATCCCCACAGGCAAGGGTGAGAACAGATTACACGCCTAATGCTCCACTTGGTCTTCATAGTAATCTTCTCCTGTTGCTGATGATGAAATAATAATGCAAGTTTGAGTACAATGATGTACTCAGCAAGTGCGGGAAAATATGATATGTAACTCATAACAAGGTAGGTATAAAAAGGCTCATTGCAGAAAAGCAAAGTTATTTATCAAAACCACAATGAAACAACAACTTATCTCTAAGTGAATGTAATCCCAACATGTATTAAAATACCAATCATACCTCCATTGTTCATTACCTTCCATGTCCCAACCAGTCATTAATCAACCTCATTCTTGCTCACGAATACCTCCTCGTATTCGCTACCATCTCACGAATACCATCTCGTATTCGCTACCATTTCATCTCATAAACAACTTCATCTCCCACCGAGACCAACCTTGTTGCCATGACTCATCAGTCATGCAACCCATCTTATTACCCGGACTCAACAGTCCCGATAACAAAACCGAAACCAAACCATAACCAAAACCATACCCAATAACTATCCCAACTAATCATGGAAGTTGGCCAGGCGCTCGTGACCGTAAGCTCGGCTATCATGATAGTTTTAAGACTCTGCAGAGTTTGCACCTCTTTACCCACAAGTTTATGATTTCGTCACCCGTCGGCGACTGCAGAACCTCCAATATACCAGTACACAACCGTCGGTGTATGGACAACAGATCACAAAATAGCATTTACAAAGGGGTTACTAGATATATGGACTCACTAAGGTTTCACCGACGGCTAGAATCTCCAATTCTCCCACCCACAGGCCCCTCTTGTGCCATGCAGTTCCCAGGGCAGTCCTCACTCGACTCCCATTCCCCGCGCCTTCCACGGTCTATAACAATCTAGCAACTTACCTAATTATTCAGCTAAGCCGCAACCATACTTGGCCTTGTGGTGGCACTGTTATCCTGGCATATGCTCGCATGAACCAGTCCTTAGATCTACGGCAAGTAAAACCACCATCTCATGCTACCTCATTCACAAACCCAATCTTGCCTAGATCTCCCTCCGATCCATGTTCGTTAACAACATCAGTTTCTCATTGTCGTTACGAGTGCAGTTAGCTAGACACATCTATCTCGCTTCCCAATCCCATGGACTCAACGAAGCATAAAGCAAAACCATACCCGACTCATAAACTTCCCTAGCGACAAGGGTGGTTTAGCAAAAACTAGTAAACTCCAATAAAAGGGTTTCCCATCATGTTTGACTCAGCACACACACCTTTTCGCAAAACAAAACAGTTTCCCAAGACATAGGATCAATATGGTCAAGGGGCACTTGCCTTGTTCTTGCGGTTCCGGTTGCTCTTGGATCTCGAAATTTTGTTGTTGAAGCTCGTCGTAGACAGCTCAATGAGCTTGTCCTTCAATACATGATCACGCACATACAAGATTCACAACAATCAATATCATGCATAAACTTTAACTAGATGCGATGATGCTATTGCATGTTAATCCTATGATCAGTTTTTATTAGATCAGTTTGTACGTGTTCTTGCATGGCTTGCATGGTTTTATGATGAACAGAGGTGTTCGGATCAAATGTGGATGTGGCGATGATCTTATCTTTAGATCAACCCGATCAACAAGTGATCTGTCCACGAGAAAGCTTCTTTTTGAAAGGAATCGAAGAACAGATGCAAAGAAAACACGATGATGTCGTAAGGTGATATTGAAGACCTACCTTACGTTCTTCGTGGTCTTGGGGTCCTTCTCTTAGCAAGACAGATCATTGGGGCTCTCTTCCGGCGATATTCCTCGACTAAACTCCGGCGATGGCTTACTCGGCGAGTTGGGGCTAGGCTCTAAGTTGTCGGCTCAGGAGGTGGAAAAGAAGTTCGTGGTTTTTGGCCAAAGGTTCTGGGTTCTATTTATAATCGGGAGAAGAAGAGTCCTAATCTGATTGTATTTCGAATAAGAGTCATATTCAAATTATCGTTGAATCCTAACAACTTATCTTGAGTTGATTTGGTGCGGTAACATTGTGGAATTCAGGTTGGTTTCTCCTCCGTACCGATATTTCTACGCGTACAGAATCCAAAAACTGCTCCAGAACTCGTTACCTCCGCGGTGATGAGCTCCGGAAGCTCCACATGTCTATCGGGGCCTGGTCTCCCCTTTTCCAAAGAGACGAGCTCCGGTTGTGCCGTGTGTCAAGCAAGCGAGATCTCCCTCTCCTTCGGAGGTGAGCTCCGCGTGCGCCACGTATCCTGGCGGTCGGAACCTCCTCTCTATTCGGAGGCGGGCTCCGTGAATGCCGCGTGTCAGTGCCGGACCTTCCCTTTCTCCGAAGGTGATTCCGGGTGTGCCACGTGTCCTAACAGCGCCAGACTCCTTTTCTGCTCATAGACGAACTTCGAGGTTAACACATGTCCAACAATGTCAGACCTCCCGAAGGTGAGCTCCGGTGGCGACACGTGTCCCATAGAACCAGACCTCTCGGAAGTGAGCTCCGAGATCGACACGTATCCCGCGCGACTGGTCCTCTGATTTCTGCGGTGACTAGCTCCGAAGGTGACACGTGTCCTGCGGGACTGCCTTCGCTTCTCCGCAGAGGCTAGCTCCGGGGGCAACACGTGTCCCACAGGGTCGGACCTCTCTCCCTTTGCGGAGATGAGCCCCGAGCCTGCCACGTAGCCAGTTTAGCGGTGGACCTCTCCCCACTTCGCAGGAATGAGCTCCGAACATGCCACGTGGCCAGCAGGCCGCGGAAGTTGTCTTCGGCGCTCTCTGTGCACTGGATTCGGCTCTTTTTGGCTATCTTTTTGGTATTTTCTCTGTTCCCACTTCTTTTAAAATGTTTTCTCTTCATGAAACATGAATACATGCAGAAACCAGAAATGAGGGTGTCACAAATCTACCCCCCTTAAATTGAATCTTGCCCTCGAGATTCGTTAGTAGAGATGAGGGAATTCTGCCTTGATGTCTTCTTCACGCTCCCATGTGGCTTCAGCTTCGGTGTGATGGCTCCATTGTACCTTGCACCATCGGATTACTTTGTTCCTTGTGACCCTTTCCCTTTCATCCAAAATTCGGACAGGATGTTCCGCATAAGTCAGGTCCTCTTGAAGTTCAAGCTCTTCCATTGGTACTTGCTCCTCTGGTACTCTCAAGCACTTCTTGAGCTGGGATACATGAAACACGTCATGTACGTCGGAGAGATATGTTGGGAGCTCTAGTTGATAGGCTACTTCTCCTCGCTTGTCCGAAATCTTAAATGGTCCGATGTAGAGAGGTGCTAGCTTGCCTTTGACGTTGAAATGTCGTTGGCCACAGATAGGCGATACCTTAAGGTATACGAAGTCTCCTACTTCAAAAATCAACTTCCTTCGCCTATTGTCCGCATAGCCTTTCTGTCGTGACTGAGCAGCCTTTAAGTTCCCCCGTATCGTTTGGACTTGCTTTTTGGCTTCTTGTAGTACTTCGGGTCCAAACACCTGGTTCTCTCCGGTTTCGTTCCAAAATAGTGGTGTTCTACACCGTCTACCATACAATGCTTCAAAAGGCGACATCTTCAAGCTAGCTTGATAGCTGTTGTTATAGGAGAATTCGGCGTACGGTAAACTCCTATCCCAACTACGCCCATGTTTGAAGGCGCAAGCTCTCAACATGTCCTCCAAAATTTGGTTTGTCCTTTCGGTTTGTCCATCGGTTTGTGGGTGATAGGCGGAGCTAAAATCCAGTCGTGTACCCATAGCTTTCTGCAGCTTCCTCCAAAATCTAGAGGTAAACTGAGAACCTTGATCTGAGACTATCCTCTTCGGGACTCCATGACAGCACACGATCTGCTCCATGTACAACTCGGCTAATTGTGAAACGTTGTACTTGGCCCTTACAGGGAGAAAATGGGCTGTTTTCATGAATCGGTCCATGATAACCCAGATGGAGTCATAACCCGACTGAGTACGTGGCAATCCGACGATGAAATCCATACTGATGTCCTCCCACTTCCACTCGGGTACCTTCAGGGGTTGCAACAATCCAGCGGGTCTTTGATGTTCGGCCTTCACCCGTTGGCATGTGTCGCATAGGGCAACATATTCGGCTATGTCCCTTTTCATACCATCCCACCAATAACAAGTCTTCAAGTCCTTGTACATTTTGGTACTTCCGGGATATATGGAATAGATTGAATCATGTGCCTCTTTCAATATCATGTCGTGGAGGTGCTTCACGTTAGGCACCCAAATCCTCTTTCCTAGCCAAAGCGTACCCTTCTCATCTTCTTTGAAATCCTTCTCTATTCCTTGTCGGATCCTTTCCTTGATCTCCTTGATCTCCTCATCCGTTGCTTGGCCATTTCTTATCTCTTGCTCCAATGAAGAGTGGATCTCCATTACTTCCATGTTGATCAAGAATCCGAGGTGTAACCGTTCGAACTCCTTACGTAGTTCGGGTGGTAGCTCCCAAACCGTGAGTTGGTGACATGCTCACTTCCGGCTCAATGCATCAGCTACTACATTGGCCCTCCCAGGGTGGTAGTTGATTCCAACATCATAATCCTTGATAAGTTCCAACCATCGACGTTGCCTCATATTCAAGTCCATTTGTGTAAATATGTACTTGAGGCTTTTATGATTCGTATAGATCTCACATCGATGACCAAGGATATAATGTCTCCAAATTTTCAATGCATGCACTACTGCTGCTAGCTCACGTTGGGGCGGGGGTTTTGAACAGGAGCACCCGTGTTGGGACGAGGTGCAGGAGGCAAAGGCACACGAGGTACTTGTGCAACGGGTCATTGCTGTGGTGGCTGATTAGGGCGGTATGCAGGAGCGGTCGATTCGTACTGCGGTGCAGCTGGGGGCATGTACCGAGGTTGTACGTTGCTCCCTTGCGGCTGGTATGGCATCTTCCTCTTGCTTTCTCGCTCGATCTCTCGGATCTTGCTTTCAACCACTATGGCTTTGTCAACCAGCTTATGGAAGTTAGCATAGTCATTGTAGAGAAGTTGAACCTGAATCTCATTTTCAACCCTCTCATGAACAGGTACTCCTTCTGTTGGTCCGAGTTGACATCTTCAGGGGCATACCGGGACAGTTGTGTGCACATGTTGAGGTACTCATTTACACTTTTCTATCCTTGGCGGAGACCTTCGAACTCCTGTCTCTTGAGCATCATTACACCAGCAGGGATGTAATGAGATCGGAAATTTTCCTTGAACTCAGTCCAAGTGATCGTCTCCGGGTCGACATGAGCGTTGCACAGGGCATCCTACCAGTCAGCGGCAGCTCCCATGAGTTGGTGTGACGCAAAGAGAACTTTTTCTCGGTCGTTACACTGAACTATGGCAAGCTTCTTCTCCATGGACTTCAACCAATTGTCAGCCTCCATGGGGTCATTAGCTTGAGCAAAGGTAGTTGGTCGAGTCCTCATGAACTATCCCAGCCTGTTATGAGCCGGCGGTGGTGGCGGTGGTGGTGGCGGTGGTGCCGGAACAGGGTTGTTGTTGTTGGCCTGCAGCTGACCCAAAGTTTGGATCATGGTCTGCATAAGCTGATTCTGCATGGCCATCAACCGTTCTAGGTTATTTTCACCAGCTCCGGGGTTAACAGGAACTTCATCGTGGTCCTCCTCTTCTTGGTTGTCATGGACGTTCCTCCCTTGACGGCCGTCGTTTCTTCTCACCATCTTGAGTAGGATTGGATAGAATAGAGGTTTAGAAGTTTAGATGGACCCCCAACTGTATGCATCAAGGTGGATGGACTGTATATATATCAGTCCATATGAGGATGTGAACAAGTGCCGAGTCATCTCACACCTCTTTCTACTTATGTGTGGATATGGACAACGCTTTGAGACATCCCACAACTCACACTAAGCACACAAGCACAAACATCACAAAGGCTCACACAACTCTTATTTGAGGCTTTTTCAATGGGGTCCTATGGGGTTTTAGGGGTGATACCAATCTGTGATTTCACCCTATGTCAAGATGGTTTGGGGTGATACCGATCTGTGATCCAACTATGGCTTCTCCTAGGCTTGCATCCTATGTCAAGGTGGTTCTAATGCCAATCTATGCATCCTAGGCTTGCATCCTATGGTCAGCATGACTTCCAATACCAATTTGTTACTAGGGGTTGCATCCTACAGTCAACGTGGTTCAGCTACCAATCTGTGATCATTCTAAGTTTGTGTCCCACAGTCAATCCTGGTAGCTTGGTACCAATCTGTGGATTGTACCAATCTGTGACTAGGCATGGCAGCTCTAATATCAATTTGTGACCTATCTAGGTTGTGTGATCTACGATCAACCCATGGCAGGTTGATACCAATCTGTGTCTGATACCAACTTGTGTTTTCTATCTAGGCGACCGTCAACCCGTGGCTCTGATACCAATCTTTGATGCTCTCAATTCTGTGGAAAACCACGGAACCGAGAACTGATGCGTATGTGTGCCCAGGATGTTCATCACACATACACATATTGTAACAGCCCTAACTTTTGTAAAGTTTTATTTCAACGTATGAAACAAAGTTAAGGCAAATAAAGACGATAATGGTGTCACATGAAATAATGAACACAAATATGGACATGTGAGGGAGTTAAAAATTTTCTCTAGCACATGCTCAACACATGTTAACCTAGGGGAAAGAATTAGATCCCAAAAAAACTCACCTTCTCTATGAGTAGAGTGGAGAAAATTTAAATGCAATTTGAATTCTTTTGAAAGGATTCCTATTCAGATTGTACAAAGGCCCATATGTGAGAGCATAGATGCATTTCTCATGTATTCAAGAGCCTAAGTTTCAAATTTGGAGAATTTTAGGTTTCATATACTATTTATTCCGAGGATTAAATGAGGGCACGTTCAAATTCAAACTTAAATTTGAATTTTGAACCAACCATACTCAATTTCAAAATCTGATTTCAGATTTGAGTTCCTCATAATTCTTTTGACCTATCCTCCAAGTTTGATCAAATTCGGAGCTTGTTTGCTATTTTAAATCGAAATGGGGGATAAGAGGGAGAATTGTGGCTGTGGACCTCACATGTCATAGATTGTTCTAAACCGACGTGCTCGACTCCTCAGCGTGCGACAGCAGCTGCTCGTTCACCGATGCCACCTCCTGCTGGATCGTCTTCTGCTCATCCTCATCACCTCACACGAGTGCCACAGCACCATTATGCTTCTCCCAGCTCGAGCTCAGCCTCTGTGGGGGTGCTCCCGTGAAACACAAACAGCTGCCGTGTTCTCTGTTTTCCTCTGATCGCCCCAGCAAAACTTGCGACCTTTGCTCGAGCTCCCTACAGAAAAACCTTCGCCCAGGAGTGCTCTAGCCGGCTGACAACTTTCCTCTGCCGTCCCGAGCTCACCGGCGCCTAGAAACGGCAAAGTTTCCACTGCCCCGAACTGAAACTGAAGAAGCTGGAACTGGACGCCGTGGACAGCCCAAACCAGAAGGGATCATGCCCAAGCAAGCCACCCCATCTGTGCACCTACAAGCCTAGTTGCTCACCTCCAAAGCTAAGCCCTAGCCATTGATCACAGAGGGAGAATTTCAAGTTTTCCTCCCGGGCGGCAGAAATGGACCTTGAGGTAAGGAATTGTAAAATTCGTCCTCAAATCGTGTTTGTTGGGTCTCAAACTTCACACACAGGATGTTAACTGCCTAGCATACCTCCTCCATCAATTTTAGACCAAGAAATTGAGTGTAGAGTGAGCAATCCGAGCTCTTTTAGAGGGTATGCCGCTGGACCCTATCGGGCGCACGGTGCCGATAGGTTTAGATCCCTCTCCAGCTGGTTTAGACCTCATGCCGGTCTTCTACATGATCCCCCTGGTGCTGTAGAGCCCAAAAACCGACCATTTGGTGGAGAATTCACCGTGCAAGACCTCGCCGGAGCCCTAGGGTTTGCTGTGGCCGGTGCGCCCTGTTTCCCGGCGAGTTTCAGCCGCCGGCGACCTCACCAACGTGTTCAGCGTGGGGAAATATGGGGGGGCGGCCAGCAGGGGGTCTGGAGGTGGCTGGGAAGTGCCTTTCCGGCGACCTCGCCGGAGGGGGCCGCCACTGGTGTGTTTGGCGCGAGTCTGGAGGTTAGGGATGACAGGTGGGACCCACTGTCAGCATTTAAACATTTTCCAGATTTTCCCACTCTAGTTCAATCTTTGAGGAGCCATAACTTTGTGTAGGAGTGTCCAAAAATTATGAAACAAATTTTGTTGGATTTCTCTCAAAGATTACTATCCAGGGGTGCAGCCCAATATTTATGAAAATCCCTGGATTTGGCTCATTAATTCATTTACGTAAAATTTTGTATGAATTTTTACAGGAGTTCCGTTTATTGGAAAATTCCCAAATTTTGACAGGACATTCTTCAAAAATTCTTTGAACTCCAGTAAAAATTTGAGAGTCATTGGACCGCATTTGCTTGGTCAAATGATGTGTTCATTCCTTATGTCTCTGAAAAATGGGAAAATGAACAGAGACAATTTCAGCTTTTCCCCATTCTTTGCAAAATCCATATCTCCATGTAGGAAACTCCAAAAATGGTAAAAACAATTCCTATGGACTCAGGACATTTTGTACTTCACAAAAAGTCTACTCTGCAGCATAGGAAAGCTTAATATCTAGGGGGTAAAGGCAGATTAGTGAAAACCACATAAGGATTTGTTGTGCTCATATGAAGCCATTTCATGAGCTCAATTTTTGCACACTGCCTAACTAGCTTCCATAGAAGCTGTGGTTAAATTCTCAGCTTCATTGGACCTCTGGAACTTGAGCTACCATCTTTTAGGTTTAAGTGTTCATATAATGGACTTAATCACATGGTGATTACTAGTATCTCTTTTCACCCTAGCTTTCATCTTCTCTAAGGTTTAGATGCAACAACAGAAACCTTGCTGTTGTTTATCTCTCTTATGTGTGAGTTAACTGTACAACAGCTTTGAATCAGTTTCTAAATTGCTTTTGAATACATGTGCATAAATCATCTTAATAGCACGTGACGTCTACGTTCGACGAGGACTCGACTCTGCAGCGAGGATCTCCATCTCGTGACGAGCTTGGCGGATTCTCCAGAGGAAGACTAACTCCTAGCTTCTAACAAAACCGTTGAGCAAGGCAAGCCCCGGTTTGCATATCGTTACCGTTTTAAATTTTGCTTTACTTCACATCATGTTTATTAGACTTGATATTGTGCATTATGTATAGGATGATTGAAACCCACTTGCATGGCTATTACATCCCTGATTAGAAGGTTTAGTGTAGGCTTTGCCTCGTTGTAGATGCTAGGCTAATGTTGTAGCTAGCTCGGTAGAAGTCGAGTAGTAAAAAGCTACTCGCGAGAAAGTTCGAGTAATGGAGTTACTCGCGAGAGGTTAATGATAAGAGCACCCTCATGAAAATGAGATGGGGACGGGGAATGTTTCTGTAGGATGGAGCGCTCAAGGTTGGTCTCGACCTGCGATGGGTGTGACAATGCTTGATACCACATTTGGCCTTGACCGGGATGGTAAGGCAAATGTAGAGGTTGGTTGTAGCCCTGTCCGTGTCGGTTAAGGACCCGTATGTATGCGGCCCTGCTGGACAAGATTGAGCTGTACCGGATATATAGTGGGGTATGGGACCCATGAAACCGATGTAACTCGATGGACCGTGATATAGAAACTCATCCTTCGCGTGGGAATGGCGTTGAGAAGGCGGGAGGTGTAAATCCTTTAGCGGGCAACTTCGACGTGTCCGCGTAGAGGACCATCCTGCTCGGCGCGAAGCGTTTTTCTATGTCGGGGTGTCATGTGAAAGGTTTCTTTATACAATGTAAGAAAGATCTCTTGAGAGAGTCTTTTGAGGCGGGTGTATGTGTCGTGTATTCCGGGTTGTTATTGATTCGAATCACCGTCGCTCGCGGAAGAGGATTGAGCATACTTGCCCACTGCGCCGTGACTTAGTAAGAAGAGGAACTAAGTCTCTTAACTTGCTGTTTGTGGATTAATCACTGTATTGGAACCTTGACTGAAGTAGATATAGAGCCAACTAAATTTCATTTCCGCCTTAGGCTAGCAACATCGGGATAAGCGTTTCTTGTTTGATTGTGGACTTCCGATGTTGTGAGGCGTGAGGACCACTAAAATGAAGGCTATAAGAATCTAAATATAAGGATCAAGTTTAGTCAAGCTGCATTTTGCAAATTCCTATTCCTACTGTCTTACTACCCCTGCATTTAGAGTTACATATTTAGGAGTGACGGTTAAGTCTTGCTGAGCCTTAGTGCTCACGGTTGCTTCTGAGTTGTTTTTGCAGGTAGCAGGATGCCTGCTATGAAGAGGGTTGTTCGGTGAAACAATGAACCTCACGGTTTGTTCAACTCATCGGAAACCTAGCCGCTTCCTTTCTTTGGTGAAGCTAGTAGGAAGCGTTCACGGGCTGAACGACTTCTCTTCGGCGTAGTTAGAGTCGAGAGTGAGTAGTTTGTCCAGCAAATTTTAATTTCCGCTGCGTGTGTACATTATGTTGTAAAAGAAATTATCTTGAGTAACAAAATGGTTCCGTTATGTTCTTACGCCTCTTTTCGTGCTTGCTGTTGGGTGCCGCATCGCACGGCACCACCCACTGCGATCTCCGGGCCTCACACATATCATCCACAAACTGAATTCAGAATATATATAACCACGAATAACAGGGTTTATTACAATGTTGCATGAGTCTTGGACTCATGCTAGCAGCGGAAGTCTTTATTCTATTTTGGCAGCGGAAGTCTTCTAACTAGTGCGGAAGCAAACTAAGCAGCAGCAGCAGCAGAAGCAGCTCCATCTCTACTCCATCCCCACAGGCAAGGTTAAGGACAGACTACACACCTAAGGCTCCACTTGATCTTCATAGTAATCTTCTCCTGTAGCTGATGATGAAGTAATAATGCAAGTTTGAGTACAATGATGTACTCAGCAAGTGCGGGAAAATATGATATGTAGCTCACAACAAAGAAGGTATAAAAAGGCTCATTGAAGAAAGCAAAGTTATTTCTCAAAACACGATAAAAACAGCAACTCAACTTTAATTGAATGTAATCCCAACATGTATTAAAATACCAACATACCTCCATTATGTTTCATCACTTTCCATGTCTCAACCAGACATTAATCTTTTTCAACTTTGCTCACGAATATCTTCTCGTATTCGCTACCATTTTATGAATACCATCTCGTATTCTCTACCATTTCATCTCATAAAACAATTCCGTCTCACACCGAGACCGATCTCGTTGCCATGAGTCAACAGTCATGCAACCAATCTTGTCACCCGAACTCAACAGTCCCAAAAACCAAACCAAATCCAAACCATAACCAAAAACCATAACCATCCCAACTAATCATGTGAGTTGTCCAGGCGCTCGTGACCGTAAGCTCGGCTATCATGATAGTTTTAAGAACTCTGCAGAGTTTGTACCATTTTACCCACAAGTTTGTGATTTCGTCACCCATCGGCGACTGCAGAACCTCTATTATACCAGTACACAACCGTCGGTGTATGGTCAAGAGATCACAAAATAGCCTTTACAAAGGGGCTACTAGATGTATGTACTCACTTAGGTTTCACCGACAGGCTAGAATCTCCAATTCTCCCACCCACGGGCCCTCTCTTGTGCCATGCAGTTCCCAGGGCAGTCCTCACTCAACTCCCATTCCCCGCGCCTCCCACGGTCCATAAAAATCTAGCAACTTACCTAATTACTCAGCTAAGCCGCACCCATACTTTGCCTTGTGGTGGCACTATTATCCTGGCATGGCTGGCATGAACCGGTCCTTAGATCTATGGCAAGTAAAACCACCATCTCATGCTACCTCATTCACAAACCCAGGCTTGCCTAGATCTCCCTCCGATCCATGTTCATTAACAACATCAGTTTCTCATTATTCTTACGAGTGCAGTTAGCTAGACACATCTAACTCGCTTCGCATAATCCCATGGACTCAGCGAAGCAAAAAGTAAAAACCATACCCGACTTATTAACTTCTCCGGTGACAAGGGTGGTTTAACCAAAACTAGTAAACTCCTATGAAAGGGCTTCCCATCATGTTTGACTCAGCACACACACCTTTTCACAAACAAAACAGTTTTCCAAAACATAGGATCAATATGGTCAAGGGGCACTTGCCTTGTTCTTGCGGTTTCGGTTGCTCTTGGATCTCAAAACCTTGTTGTTGCAGCTCGTCGTAGACAGCTCCCTGAGCTTGTCCTTCTATACGCGATCACGCACATACAAGATTCACAGCAATCAATATCATGCACAAACTCTACGTTAAGATGCGATGATGCATATGCATGCTAATTCCTATGATGCAGTTTTTATTAGATCTGTTCATACGTGTTTTTGCATGTCTTGCATGGCTTTTACGATGAACATGGGTGTAAAGATCAATTGTGGACGTGGCGATGATCTTGACTTTAGATCAAACTGATCAACACGTGATCTGTCCATGAAAAAGCTTCTGTTCGAAAGGAATCAAATAACAGATGCAAAGAAAACACGATGATGTCGTAAGGTGGTATTGGAGACCTACCTTACGTTCTTCTTGATCTCGGGGTCCTTCTCCTAGCAAGACAGATCGTCGGGGTTCTCTTTCGGCAATCTCCGGCGACTGAACTCCGGCGAAGGGGTTTATTCGATGAGCTGGGGGCTAGGGCTCTAAGTTGTCGGCTCAGGAGGTGTAAAGAAGTTCGTGGTTGCGGCCAAAGGTTTTTGGTTCTATTTATAAGAGGGAAATAATGAGTTCTAATCTGATTGGACTTCAAACAAGAGTCCTATTCAAATTGGTTTTAGATCTTAACAACTTATCTTAGATTGATTTGGTGCGGTAATGTTGTGGAAATCGTGTCGGTTTCCTCAGTACCGGGGATTCCCACGCGTACAGAAGAAAAACTGCTTCAAATCTCGTCACCTCCGCGGTGATGAGCTCTGGAAGCTCCACGTGTCCTGTGGGAACCTGGGCTCCCTTTTCCGCAGAGAACAGCTCCGGTTGTGCCGCATGTCAGGCGGGCGAGACCTCCCTCTACTTCAGAGGCGAGCTCCGCGTGCACCACACGTCTGGTGGGTCGGGACCTCCCCTCTCAATCAGAGGTGGGCTCTGCGAACGCCACATGTCAGTTCCAGACCTCCCCCTTTCTTCAGAGGTGGCTCCATGTGTGCCATGTGTCAATTCTGAACCTCCCCTTTCTTCGGAGGTGGCTCCGGATGTGCCATGTGTCAATTCCGGACCTCCCCTCTCTTCGGAGGTGGCTCTGGATGTGCCACGTGTCCTAACAACGCTAGACTTCTTTTCTGCTCAGATACGAGCTCCGAGGTTGACACGTGTCCAATAGCGTCGGACCTCCCGGAGGCGAGCTCCGGAGGTGACACGTGTCCAGTAGTGTCGGACCTCCCGAAGGTGCGCTCCGGAGGTGACACGTGTCCAATAGGACCGGACCTCTCGGAGGTGAGCTCCGAGAGCGACACGTGTCTGACGGGGCCGGACCTCTCGGAGGTGAGCTCCGAGAGCGACACGTGTGTTACGGGGCCGGACCTCTCGGAGGTGCGCTCCGAGAGCGACACGTGTCCCGCGCGGCTGGTCCTCTCTTTTCCGTGGTGATGAGCTCCGCAGCCGACACGTATCCTTCGGGACTGGCCTCGCTCCTCTGCAGAGGCTAGCTCCGGGGTCAACACGTGTCCCATGGGGTCAGACCTATCCCCACTTTGCGGGGATGAGCCCTGAGCCTGCCACATAGCCAGTTTAGCGGCGGACCTCTCCCTTTTTGCGGAGATGAGCTCCAAACGCGCCACGTGGCCAGCGAACCACGGGAGTTGTCTTTGGCGCTCTCTGTAAACTAGAATTTCCTCTTTTTGGCTATCTTTTTGATTCTTTATTGGTTTCAACTTATTTTAAAAGTGTTTTTCTACATGAAACATGAATACATGCAAAACCCGAAAATGAGGGTGTCACAGCGATGCTCCGGAATCAAATAAAATAGTGGCTGGGTTGGAGTTGGCAAGGAACATACAAATCACGACGTCCTCGGCCTGTTGCACCTCCTCAGCGGAGATATGATTCACGTTGCCACGAGCGAAGTTCTGTTGTCCACGGTTACCTTGATTAGCTCCTCCATTCGGCCGTGGGTTCTGTTTGGGCGCGTTGCTTGGCTGTCCAAGGCCTTTCCTCGGACACTGACTTGCAAAGTGTCCCGTCTCTCTGCATGCAAAGCATGCCTTGTTGCCCAAGACAGCAGGAACGTTAGGGCGGGGGTGGTTTTGAGCATAAGCACCCATGTTGGGACGGGGTACAGAAGGCAAGGGCACACGAGGTGCTTGCATGACAGGACGTTGCTGCGGTGGTGGATTAGGGCAAAAAGTAGAAGCGGACGAGCCATACTGCGGTGCAGCTGGGGGCATGAAACGGGGACGTACATTGCTCCCTTGTGGCTGGTATGGCATCTTCCTCTTGCCCTCTTGCTCGATCTCTCGGATCTTGCTCTCAACCACTATAGCTTTGTCAACGAGCTTCTGGAAGTTTGCATAGTCATTGTTTAGTAGTTGAACTTGGACCTCATTGTTCAACCCTCTCATGAACAAGTATTGCTTCCTCTGATCCGAGTTGACATCCTCGGGGGCATATCTTGACAGCTGCGTGAACTTGTTGAGGTACTCATTCACACTCTTCCTGCCTTGGCGGAGACCTTCAAACTCTTGCCTTTTTAGCATCGTGACTCCAGCAGGGACGTAATGAGAGCGGAAACTCTCCTTGAACTCAGCCCAAGTGATAGTCTCCTGGTCGACATGAGCATTGCAAAGAGGGTCCCACCAGTCAGCGGCTGCTCCCATAAGTTGGTGCGATGCGAAGAGAACTTTCTCCCGATCATTGCACTGAACAATAGCAAGCTTCTTCTCCATAGATTTCAACCAATCGTCGGCCTCCATGGGATCAATAGCTTGTGCAAAAGTAGGCGGTCGAGTCCTCATGAACTCTCCCAGTTGGTTGTGAGCCGGCGGTGGTGGTGGTGGGGGTGGTGGTGCAGGAACGGGGTTAGGATTGTTGTTGTTGGCTTGCAGCTGACCCAAAGTTTGGATCATAGTTTGCATAAGCTGGTTCTGCATAGCCATCAACCGTTCAAGGTTGTTTTCACCAGCCCCGGGGTTAACATTCTCAGGAACTTCATTGTGGCTATCCTCCTGTGGTTCCTGGTTGCCACGAACATTCCTCCTTTGCCGGCTGGCGTTTTCCCTCACCATCTGTGAGAGAGACTTGGGTAGAATAGAAATTAGAAGTTTAGATTGATCCCCTCAACTATATGCATCAAGGGGTATAAACTAAATAACTTCCTTTATTAATGAGGATGTGAACAAGTGCCGAAACACCTCACATCTCTCTACTATGTGTGGATATGGACAACGCTGAAGCGTCCCACAACTCACACTAAGTACTCAAACACAAGTAATCATCACAAAAGTTCAACACACCACTCCTATTCAAGCTTCTATGGTTTAAACGTTCCTATGGGTTTTAGGGTGTCCATTATGCCTAGGCTTGCATCTACGGTCAAGGTGGTTCTGATGCTAATCTATGCATTCTACCTAGGCTTGCGTTCTACGGTCAATGTGGCTCTAATGTAAATTTGTGACTTCTACCTAGGCTTGCATCCTACGGCCAATGTGGTTCTAATGCCAATCTGTGACTTCTACCTAGGCTTGCGTCCTATAGTCAACGTGGCTCTGATACCAATCCGTGACTTCTACCTAGCCTTGCGTCCTATAGTCAACGTGGCTCTGATACCAATCTATGACGTTCGGTCCCGTAAAACACGGAACCCAGTTAATGCATATGTGTGCCCAGGATGTTCATCACACATACACATGTAATCCACAAACTGAACTCAGAATATAACCACGAATAATAGGGTTCAAGTACTTTATTACATCAATCTCTAACTTATTCTTGCAGCGTAAGTCTTCTAACTTATTCTAGCAGCGGAAGTCTCTAACGATAGTGGAAGCAAACTAAACAGCAGCAGCAGCTCCAACTCCACAGGCAAGTTGACGGTAGATCGCACGCCTAGTACTCCACATGATCTTTGAAGTACTCCTCTCTTGTTGCTGATATTGTATGATAATGCAAGGGTGAGTACATGTCGTACTCAGCAAGTGCAGGAAATGTATGATGTAAAAGCCCAAGAAAAGGGACTTGCAAAAATTTTTCCTCACTTCAAAACACCACAGTTTTGTTGAGGATAGATTGTGAAAAAGTGTGAAGAGCAAGTAACCTCCATCAAAAGAGTGGTTAGAGGGGAAAGCCTACACTTTCACAAAGTGGGAATTTTACACATGACACATGGGAGGGTGATTCCAAAACTGTTGCATTCAAACTCATGGTTGCAGCATCTAAAACAAGGATCAAAGTGCATAATTGGATTCCCCAGGTCCAAATTAGTGGGGAGGCAGAGTTTCAATAATTTTTGAAAAGGTTTGCTACCCATTTTTTCCAAAAAGGATCAAAATATGCAAAGAATTCAAATATACATTTGAATTTGAGGGAAATTTGCCCAACCATACAAATGTAGCTCAGTTTGAGACTCCCAACATTTGAATTAATCATTTGTCAAGTTTTGGAGATCTTTTGAGAGGTGGGGGAGCACTTCCAAGTGGGTCCCACATGTCATAGGGCTCAGTTGGCTTAATCCCTAAGTATTGTGATCGGGTTGCACTCCACCGAGAGAAGCACCGAGCAACACCGCGGGGGGAAGCCGGACGCCACCTCCTGCTGAATCGCACTCGCTGGCGAGCTCCTCGTGGGGGTGCCTTAACTCTCAGCCGTGCTCAGCGAGCCACAGCACCGAGAGAAGCCCGTTCCCTCACTCTCACCGCCAGAGAACAGAGGCGCCGCCGCCATCGCCAAATCGCTCGGGAGCGACCTCAGCTCGCGTGCAAGCATCGGCAGCCCAGCAAAACAACATCCTCAGACCTCCCACGACCTCCCCGCACCAGTTCCAGTCCAGCTAAGCCAAGAGAACGGTGTTCTTCGCGGCGGCCGGGAAGAACCGAGCGAAGGTGCTCCCGTGGGCAGCTCGGCAGAGGACTTGTCACGACAAAGAAGGAGTTGTTTTGGACGTGCCTAGGCTCCACGCTGCTCGACCCCAAAGCCTAGAACCAGTGACCGATCATCGCTGGCAAATTTCGCAAAACATCTCCAACCGGTGCAGAACTATCCACGGGTAAGAAACCCACAAATTCCCGACATATGCTTGCTTAGAGTTTATCAAACTGCACTCACAGGAGCTAGACTTGACGGTGCCCAAATTTGCTTCGCAACCCTAGTTTAATTTTGGCTGTAGCCGGCGTATTTCCCGGTTTTCCAACCGCGGTTATGGTGGGAAGGGTCGGGCTCACGGTGACGGCTAGGTTAGAGCTCTCCCCGAGCCCTGGCATGGCCTTGTCTACCTTCTCCAAGATTCCCCGTGCTGTAGAGCCTTTCCATGGAGGTTTTGGTGGGCTAAGTTGGCCTGGTGCCATAACCGAAGGGAGTCCGAGCCGCTGCACCGTCGCCGGCTAGGTTAGGGCCACCGCCGACCGGAGCAGTCGGTGCCATCGTGTTCAGCGCACGGAATTAGACCCAGGCGGCGAGTTTCCGGCCGAGAGGCGATCGGGAAGCCAAGTCCGGCGAGCTTCCGAGGTGTGCCGGCGAGGGGGTGGCGCCGGAAAAAGGGCGGGCGCGAGGAAGAAGACGAGCCGGCCGGGCCCGCTCGTCAGTCCCTCGAGGCACAGCGTGGGGATTTTCTGTTGCACCGGATCAGCTGCGAACACACGGAGAACAGTCCTGTGGCCCCGTGTGGCGCAGCCGAGGTGGTGACACGTGGGGGCCGGGCCCGCTGTCAGGAATTTGAACTTTTCCCGGTTAATTCGAATTCCAGAATTTCACCAAACTTTAGAACCCCGTAACTTTTGCTAGGAAGCTCCAAATTTAATGATTCAAATTGGGTTGGATTCATATTGCCTATCTATGTCCAAATATACAACCCAATTTGTATGAAACCTATTAATTAATTCTGGAAAATTCTTTAAATCTTTTCAGCAAAAGAATTTTAGAGGGAGTTTGGTTCATTCAAAAATCCCCAAATTTTGCCAGAATGTTCTTTAGGAGGTTAGTGAACCCCTTTAAAAGTTTCAGACCATTTGGAGTTGATTGGATCAGGACAATTCAGATTTGAAGGTGCTGTGTTCAATAGAATACAGAAACATTTTCAGGGAATTTCCAAAACTTGGAAATTCAGTTCTGGGCAAATCTTAGCTCCAAAAATGCTAGAAAAATTCATGCAAACTCTATGAGCTATAATTGAGATTGTAGTTCACTAAGTTGGGCATGAACAGGGGTGTTACCTCAGAATTAATTCTGCTTTGCTTATTTGCTGAGAGAATTATCCTGAGCAAACCACTCAATGAAAAGTGCTAAATTTTGGCCCAGAGGGTTTTCTTGTGACAAGGAACTGAAACAAAAATTCTCAGCTCTATTGGAGCTATGGATCACCCCTGTCCTGTTTAACCACTTGAGGGATTAATATGGAAAAGGGGGAAAACCACTTAGCACTTAACCATGTACTTAGGTCCAAACCCAAACCACTAAACCCTAGTTCCATTTTAAATTCTTAAACAGAGTTCCAGTTGTTAGAAACTGGTGATAAGAACTAATAGCAGTAGTATTACAATAAACTTGTATGCATATTCATTAACATGTAGTATTTCAATAACGTGTAGTCGCTGAAGGCGAGGAAGCTCCGGAGGTTCTCGACTTCCTGCTTCCAGAGGAAGAACTGACTCCTGACCAGCAGCAACAAGGCAAGCCCCGGTTTGCATTAACCTTTTTATAAGTTTTAATTTGTTTACATGTGTCATGTGAAGTATGATTGTGCATTAGGTATAGGATGGATGGAACCCCACTTGCATGACCAGAATTTTTCCATAAGAGTGAGGGTAGTGTCTAAGATCTCGAGTAGACAGGCTATGTGTAATAATTCATAGGATTTCGGTACAAGTCGAGTAGTTGGAATCTACTCGCGAGATAGGCCGGGACACACGGGTTTGGTTCGAGTGACGGGAGATCACTTTAGTAATGAAAATGAGACTAGGAAGGGGCTAGGGCGCAGCAAGAGGAAGTCTTGTGTGCGCAGCCCTGTCCGTGTTGATTGAGGACCGAGCCGTGTGCGGCCCTGCTGAACAAGTATTGAACGTACCGAAGGCATATCGGACATATGGGCCCCGATAAACCGATGTAGCCTAAACCTCTGGGCGTCGAGGCATAGCACACCGATTTATAGGTGTAGGTTGAGGGCAGCAAGGTGGAAATCTGCCAACGGCCATAGAGAGATGCTCCGTGTGGGGAACCTCCTGCTCGTTTTGGGGAGACCGGTTCGACGTTTGGGCTGTTGGGTGAAAGGTTGTCCCGTACGACATCGAGTGAGCGTGCTGTGCAGCTCCACGGGTGGGCGTACGTGACGTGCTCTTTGGGTTTCCCTGCAGGTGTATATCGAGTCGATTTGCCGTCCCTCGCGGTGACGAGTACCACTTGTTCACTGCATCGTAACATAGACTAATGAATGAAATGTTATGATTCAATATTGCTGTTATGATATAATTGTATTGTTACCTGTGTGCCACCAAATATTGCTCACTAAATTTCATCTTCATGAACCGTTAACTTGTTGTTAAAAGATGAACTAAGGATGAACTTGTAGGCGTGTCTATTTGCTGCAACATTGCTATCCTATGTCATGGTACACCTCATGTAGAGTTTCATGCTTAGGTGAGTCGGTTAAGCCTTGCTGAGCCTTCGTGCTCACGGTTGCTGCTTAAGTGTTTTTCAGGTGAGGAGCCACTCACGGACTCGGAGTACGAGTCCACCGGCGAAGGTTACCCTCCGTCGGGGACCACGGCTGAGTGGGAGCCGTACACGCCGCGCTGAGCTGAGACATGCAGCTAGTGTGGGTTGCCCTAGGGCTGGGCAACCGACTTTTGCTAGATAGGCGGGCGTGAGTTGTACAAAAGAAACTTCCGCTGTGTAATAAAAGACCCTAGTTTGTAACTGAGAAGTGTACTACTTTGTACATTCAGTTTGTTTCCCATGTAATATAATGTGTTCTTATGACGTGTGCTGTCGGGTGTCGCATCGTGCGGCACCACCCTCTGCGATCCTGGATTAGCGGATTCCGGTCCGCCACAGCCTGGTATCAGAGCTGCATTGGGGATAGCACAATACTTAAGGACTGTATGATGGGAAAACTTAGGATTACGGTGAGGATTCGGTAGTTGTCCAAGTAAGGACTATATTAGCATAGTTACTTAAAGTGGCAAAGACTAACTTATGTGTTATAATTCTGAATTTTCATTGTGTAACGACGCACCTACGCTCTGGTAAGATTGGTAAGGAACGCCATCGAAAGCGGTTCAATTTCGGTTAGCTCCCCCTGACGAGGAACGTGGTTCAGGGATAAGTCACACAGCTTGGTGTGAGATGTCAATATGAAACTCTTGGACTCTTCATGTTCCTGAGTTCATATGCAACACTGATCCCTAGCGTGCATTAGGCAAGTAAGTGGAGACCCCATCGCGTGGTCAGTAACGCAAGAGTGTTTTCGTCTGGAAGTAGCCCAGGGGGACATACGCAGCGCTTGCCATCGGCGTGCCCTGCAGGGCAGTAGGTGGTATCTGTTGGGTTGATAACATTCCCAACCGTGATGACCCGTTCATGACATACTCGGGTTCCCCGTCGTGTGGTGTTGAAACACGATCACGTACCTTGAGACGTGACTTAACTCAAGGACGGCCGTATGACAATGATACGGGCGTTTGCATTTACTTTTAAATATGGAACTGCCTGAAATGAACAACCTTTGAGTGCATCACTATTGTGTGGTCTTCTGCAGGTACTAACCACGTATGTATCCGTGTAGTAAACGTGTGCGAGAGACCGTTTAGGGCCACACTCGAGACGTATATGCCGGTATAGTCCGGTTAGGATTTTCTTTTGTGAGGAACGTAGTACCGAGATATCATAGGCATATGCATGCAAAATAATGATAACAAGGAATTAAAATCTATAGGTTCAACATTTAGGACCCTGGTTGGGTATAAGAATGGGATAGTGGAGCAGGATAGCCAAAGGGATGAAAAACAGAGTGCTCTGTTTTGGGCAGCAAGGTTGCTGAACTTCAACAGAGCACAACTCACAGGTCTTTTAGCCGAGGGAGGTGTGGCATATAGTTCTGGGAAGGTACTTGAGTACTCCACAACTTTGTTGTAGACTTCGAGAGCTGAAACACACCTTAAGATGGCTTAATTCCCAGAGAAATGTAAACTGTCCAGAACCAGGACAGAGTGAAACATTCTCTGGACTGCTCTGTTTTTCAATGATAACTCCTAGTAGCAAAATCAAAAATTTTCATATGATACATCCTTAGAAAGGCTAAAATATGTGTTACATCTTTGCAATTCAAAGTTCCTGAAATTTCAGCACAGATTTCAGTGGAAATCGGAGTTGAAAACAGCAACTTTCCAAGGGAGGTGCTGTTAAAATTCTTCCAGAAATTCTGCTGACTTTGAATTAACATAACTTTTTAACAAAAGCTAATCTGGGGGCAAATGAATACTCGTTGGAAAGATGCTGAAGTTAACTTTAACTTTGGTATTCAACTTGAGTCATGAAAATGCCCAGAACCAGATCAAAACTTAGAATAGGTAGAAACTGGTCATTCTGGCAGAAGAATGACAGTTGAACTCATTGGAGAGGGTGTGGTACCCTAAGGGTGGTCTACGTGATGACAAAGAGATAGTAATATCTCGTAGTGACCAAACCTAGTTATGGTGAGCTTCCAAAGTGGAGGTTCATCAAGTTGGATTAAACTAGCTTGTGTTTGGTCTGGTAATGGTGTAGCTTGTGCAAAGTTATTACATTATCTACTTACGAGATGTATCGCATGTTTTTATTGTCATTATGTTGTTACGCCTATTGTTATTGGACTGCATGCAATCTGTTGCGGGACTGATGTTATTGTCGTATGGTTGCAGATGGTTCGCACTCGGACCACGCACGAGGTTGGTGGCTCTAGCCAAGGGGGAGGCGATGACTCCTAGCCACCGGCCTACGACAGCACCCCGCAGCAGCAGCCACCACCGCCGCCTCCGCTTACTCTAGCGGATGTGATTGCGGCACTGGTGGGTGGTCGTGAGGAGCAGACCGACCTGCTCCGCACGATCGTGCAGAATACGTCCCAGGCGGGGGGGGGGGGGGGGATCAAGACAGAGGGCCTCGTGAGCCCCCGGAAGTGTCGTACTCGGATTTCATGAGTACGCACCCTCCAGTGTTCACAGAAGCCAAAGAACCACTGGAGGCTGACAACTGGCTGCGGACCATTGAGTCCAAGTTCGGGCTGCTCCAATGCACGGAGCGGCAAAAGACTTTGTTCGCAGCGCAACAACTCCACGGTGCCGCTGGTGCGTGGTGGGCGAACTATGTCGCCTCACGTCCGGCTGGCCATGCTGTGGAATGGCAAGAGTTCCGGGAGGTGTTCCGCACCTATCATATCCCTCCCGGGATCATGAAGAGGAAGTTCCAAGAATTTTTGGGGCTGAAGCAGGGCGGGAGGAGTGCCCATGACTACTCCCGTGCCTTCAACCATCTGGCGCAATACGCGTCAGACTATATCTCCACTGAGGAGAAGAAGCGGGAACACTTCTATCGGGGGTTACACCCCGAAATGAAGACACATCTCGTTCAGTGGAATCGCGACACTTTCAATGACCTAGTCAATGCCGCGATCATGCAAGAGGACGCTCAGCGGGAGTTGGCAGCTGAGCAGAGGAAGCGCAGCGCTCCACCTAGCAGCGGTGGTGGCACACCTCAGAAGTACCATATGGTGTATCGGACACCATCCGGGCAGCAGTGGCATCCACCGGCGCGACCTCAACGGTTCGGGGGACGTCTTTTCAGTCACCCCCATTCCGACCGCCGATGCCACCACCAAGACAGCAGCAGCAGCAGCAGACGGCACCCCGGGCATTTCCACCGCCACAACGCGCCCCGGGATTCCGTCCACCGATCAGCGGGGGACCGCCCCGTTTCACCTGTTTCACGTGTGGCCAGGCGGGCCACTTCGCGAAGGACTGTCCCCAGGGGCAGCAGAGCAGCGGGCAAGCCCAGTTCCAGGACGGTGCTCGAGGCCGACCTCCGGTGAAGAAGGTTGGTCAGCGGACTGGGGGTGTCCGCAACCTCGACAATGAGGACGCCCCAAAGGGAGACAACGTGCTGGCGGGTACGTTTACTCTCAACCATCAAGCCATCGTCATATTGTTTGATTCTGGTGCAACCCACAGCTTTATAAGTGCATCCTATGTGGCTAAGCATCAAATGCAAGTCTTCCCAACCGACTGCTCTTATATGATCTGCTCACCGGGAGGGAAGATTTCAGCTAATATGATGATTCCAAAGGCACCTCTGTGCTTAGGTGGAAAACTATATCCCACCACTTTGATAATCCTTATGGGACAAAAGATTGATGCAATCTTAGGGATGTCATGGCTACAATACCATGGCGCTGTCCTAGAGACTCGGACATGGACGGTTCATTTAAACTCTCCATTCCACCGTCCGCATTCCATGGTATTAGACACTCCAGTCCGGGAAGTTTTAGCAGTTAATAATGCTGAAGCTCTCAAGTTAGAAGACATCCCCGTAGTCCGGGAGTATCCTGACGTGTTCCCGGATGATCTTCCGGGCATGCCACCTGAGCGGGATGTCGAGTTCAAGATTGAACTTGCACCCGGGACCACGCCCATATCACGGGGACCATATAAAATGGCTCCAAATGAGCTGGCTGAACTGAAAGAACAGCTCAATGATCTGTTGAGCAAAGGTTCCATTAGGCCGAGTTTCTCACCTTGGGGATGCTCGGCGCTGTTTGTAAAGAAGAAGGATGAAACCCTGAGGCTGTGTGTGGATTACCGGCCGCTCAACGCCGTCACCATCAAGAATAAGTATCCACTGCCTCGCATTGACATTTTGTTTGATCAACTTGTGGGTGCAAGTGTGTTCTCGAAGATGGACCTTCGCTCTGGATATCACCAGATAAAGATCTGGGCGGAGGATATCCCGAAGACGGCTTTCTCGACGAGATATGGGTTATATGAGTATCTCGTCATGTCCTTTGGTCTCACAAATGCTCCAGCCCATTTCATGTATCTCATGAACTCAGTGTTCATGCCGGAGCTGGACAAGTTCGTGGTACTGTTCATCGACGATATCTTGGTTTACTCCAAGACAGAAGCTGAACATGCTGAACACTTGCGGATCGTTCTTCAACGATTGCGAGACCACCAGCTCTACGCCAAGTTCAGCAAATGCGAGTTTTGGATCAGCCAAGTGCCATTCTTGGGACATATCATCTCCGCAGAAGGCATTGCGGTTGACCCAAGCAAAATAGAGCAAGTGCTGAAATGGAAAGCTCCCACTTCAGTTCATGAAGTCAGAAGCTTCCTCGGGTTAGCGGGATACTACCGGAGATTCATTCCAAGCTTCTCCAAGCTCGCTAAACCGATGACAGAATTGCTGAAGAAAGGGACGAAATATGTTTGGAACACGGCGTGTGAAGGAGTGTTCCAAGCATTGGTGAAGCCTCTCACCACAGCTCCGGTCTTAGCTCAGCCGGATACAACAAAGCCCTTCGACGTGTATTGTGACGCGTCCGGTATTGGGCTTGGCTGCGTGTTAATGCAGGAAGGACGTGTGGTCGCCTATGGCTCACGCCAACTTCGGAACCATGAGCAGCATTATCTGACTCATGATCTTGAGCTTGCTGCCGTGGTGTTGGCGCTAAAAATGTGGAGGCACTATCTCCTGGGGAATTTGGTGCACCTCTACACCGACCACAAGAGCTTGAAATACATTTTCACCCAGAAGGAGCTGAATATGAGGCAAAGGAGGTGGTTAGAATTAATCAAGGACTATGAAATTGAGATTCACTACCACCCCGGCAAGGCGAATGTGGTCGCCGACGCGCTGAGTCGGAAATCACATGTCCATCACCTCACCATTACACTGGTGGAGGAGGAAGAGCCAAGTTTATACTTGGTTCCTTATGGATCGCTGTACAACCTTGCCCTCATCCCTACCATCAGGGAGGACATCATTGCAGCTCAGAAAGATGATAAAGGCATGGCACATCTCCGGAGACGGATAGACAACGGGGAGATCAAATGTTTCCGGAAGGATGATGAGGGGACGCTGTGGTTTAATGACCGCATAGTCGTACCCCGGGATATGGAGTTGAGAAAGAAGATCCTCAATGAAGCTCACTTGTCTAAATACTCCATTCATCCGGGCAGCAACAAAATGTACCAAGATTTGAAAAAGAAATTTTGGTGGACACGGATGAAGCGGGAGGTAGCGAAGTACGTATCCGAGTGTGATACGTGCCGACGAGTGAAAGCTGATCACATGAAGAAATCAGGGCTGTTGCAACCCCTGAAGATTCCGGCATGGAAATGGGAAGATGTGAGCATGGATTTCATTGTGGGATTACCCCTAACATCCAACAAGCATGATTCCATATGGGTAATCGCTGATCGGTTAACCAAAACGGCTCACTTCATCCCGGTGAATACACGTTACAATGCCGGCAAATATGCGGAGCTGTACATAGCAAAGATTCTATGCCTATACGGGGTACCCAAGACCATCGTCTGAGATCGAGGTGCATTATTTGTATCTCGCTTTTGGGAGCAGCTACACGCTGCATTGGGTACTAAGTTGATCAGGAGCTCCGCCTATCACCCTCAGACAGATGGTCAAACAGAGAGGGTGAACCAAGTATTAGAAGACATGTTGAGAGCATGTGCCATCCACCATGGTAGGAACTGGGATGATCACCGACCATTGGAGGAATTCTCGTATAACAACGGCTATCAAGCGAGTATCAAGATGGCACCCTACGAAGCTCTCTACGGTCGTAAATGCCGCACCCCATTAAATTGGTGCGAGTCCGGTGAAAGGGTCACATTCGGGGTTGATGTGGTGAACGACGCCGAAGAGCGCGTTCGGGCAATTCAAGCTAACTTGAAAGCCGCTCAATTCCGGCAGAAGAGCTACGCCGATAAGAGGCGTAGACCGTTGCACTATGATGTTGGTGAACACGTGTACCTCCGCGTGTCTCCGATGAAGGGCGTGTACCGGTTCGGTGTGAAGGGGAAGCTCGCTCCCCGTTTCATAGGACCCTACGCTATCACCGAGAAGTGTGGACCAGCAGCGTATCGATTGGAGCTACCGGCACCTCTTGCTGGTGTCCATAACATTTTCCATGTCTCTCAGCTGAGAAAATGTCTGAAACATACCGCTGTTGTTACTACCGAAGACATCGGCGAGCTGAAACCGGATCTGACATATGATGAGTAGGCGGTGGAAATCCTTGATGAGAAAGCCAGAACCACGCGTAGCAGAACATTGTGGATCTACAAGATACTCTGGAGCAACCACACCGCCGAAGAAGCGACGTGGGAGAGCGAGGAATTCCTTCGCTCAAATTACCCGGAGTTCATGGCATCTCAGCACGGGTAAGTCCCTATTACATCGCTATCTCTTCTTTTAAATGTCGGGACGAGATTCTTTTAAGGGGGGAGGGTTGTAAAGCCCAAGAAAAGGGACTTGCAAAATTTTTTCCTCACTTCAAAACACCACAGTTTTGTTGTGGATAGATTGTGAAAAAGTGTGAAGAGCAAGTAACCTCCATCAAAAGAGTGGTTAGAGGGGAAAGCCTACACTTTCACAAAGTGGGAATTTTACACATGACACATGGGAGGGTGATTCCAAAACTGTTGCATTCAAACTCATGGTTGCAGCATCTAAAACAAGGATCAAAGTGCATAATTGGATTCCCCAGGTCCAAATTAGTGGGGAGGCAGAGTTTCAATAATTTTTGAAAAGGTTTGCTACCCATTTTTTCCAAAAAGGATCCAAATATGCAAAGAATTCAAATATACATTTGAATTTGAGGGAAATTTGCCCAACCATACAAATGTAGCTCAGTTTGAGACTCCCAACATTTGAATTCATCATTCATCAAGTTTTGGAGATCTTTTGAGAGGTGGGGGAGCACTGCCAAGTGGGTCCCACATGTCATAGGGCTCAGTTGGCTTAATCCCTAAGTATTGTGATCGGGTGGGACTCCACCGAGAGAAGCACCGAGCGACACCGCGGGGGGAAGCCGGACGCCACCTCCTGCTGAATCGCACGCGCTGGCGAGCTCCTCATGGGGGTGCCTTAACTCTCAGCCGTGCTCAGCGAGCCACAGCACCGAGAGAAGCCCGTTCCCTCACTCTCACCGCCAGAGAACAGAGGCGCCGCCGCCATCGCCAAATCGCTCGGGAGCGACCTCAGCTCGCGTGCAAGCATCGGCAGCCCAGCAAAACAACATCCTCAGACCTCCCACGACTTCCCCGCACCAGTTCCAGTCCAGCTAAGCCAAGAGAACGGTGTTCTTCGCGGCGGCCGGGAAGAACCGAGCGAAGGTGCTCCCGTGGGCAGCTCGGCATAGGACTTGTCACGACCAAGAAGGAGTGGTTTTGGACGCGCCTAGGCTCCACGCTGCTCGACCCCAAAGCCTAGAAGCAGTGACCGATCATCGCCGGTGAATTTCGCAAAACATCTCCAACTGGTGCAGAACTACCCTCGGGTAAGAAACCCACAAATTCCCGACATATGCTTGCTTAGAGTTTATCAAACTGCACTCACAGGAGCTAGACTTGACGGCGCCCAAATTTTCTTCGCAACCGTAGTTTAATTTTGGCTGTAGCCGGCGTATTTCCCGGTTTTCCAACCGCGGTTATGGCGGGAAGGGTCGGGCTCACGGTGACGGCTAGGTTAGAGCTCTCCCCGATCCCTGGCATGGCCTTGTCTACCTTCTCCGAGATTCCCCTGTGCTGTAGAGCCTTTCCACGGAGGTTTTGGTGGGCTAAGTTGGCCGGGTGCCATAACTGAAGGGAGTCCGAGCCGCTGCACCGTCGCCGGCTAGGTTAGGGCCACCGCCGACCGGAGCAGTCGGTGCCATCGTGTTCAGCGCACGGAATTAGGCCCAGGCGGTGAGTTTCCGGCCGAGAGGCGATCGGGAAGCCAAGTCCGGCGAGCTTCCGAGGTGTGCCGGCGAGGGGGCGGCGCGGGAAAAAGGGCGGGCGCGAGGAAGAAGACGAGCCAGCCGGGCCCGCTCGTCAGTCCCTCGAGGCACAGCGTGGGGATTTTCTGTTGCACCGGATCAGCTGTGAACACGCGGAGAACAGTCCTGTGGCCCCGTGTGGCGCAGCCGAGGTGGTGACACGTGGGGGGCCGGGCCCGCTGTCAGGAATTTGAACTTTTCCCGGTTAATTCGAATTCCAGAATTTCCCCAAACTTTAGAACCCCATAACTTTTGCTAGGAAGCTCCAAATTTAATGATTCAAATTGGGATGGATTCATCTTGCCTAGCTCTCTCCAAATATACAACCAATTTGTATGAAACCTATTAATTAATTCTGGAAAATTCTTTAAATCTTTTTAGCAAAAGAATTTTAGAGGGAGTTTGGTTCATTAAAAAATCCCCAAATTTTGCCAGAATGTTCTTTAGGAGGTTAGTGAACCCCTGTAAAAGTTTCAGACCATTTAGAGTTGATTTTATCAGGACAATTAAGATTTGAAGGTGCTGTGTTCAATAGAATACAGAAACATTTTCAGGGAATTTCCAAAACTTGGAAATTCAGTTCTGGGCAAATCTTAGCTCCAAAAATGCTAGAAAAATTCATGCAAACTCTATGAGCTATAATTGAGATTGTAGTTCACTAAGTTGGGCATGAACAGGGGTGTTACCTCAGAATTAATTCTGCTTTGCTTATTTGCTGAGAGAATTATCCTGAGCAAACCACTCAATGAAAAGTGCTAAATTTTGTCCCAGAGGGTTTTCTTGTGACAAGGAACTCACACAAAAATTCTCAGCTCCATTGGAGCTCTGGATCACCCCTGTCCTGTTTAACCACTTGAGGGATTAATATGGAAAAGGGGGAAAACCACTTAGCACTTAACCATGTACTTAGGTCCAAACCCAAACCACTAAACCCTAGTTCCATTTTAAATTCTTAAACAGAGTTCCAGTTGTTAGAAACTGGTGATAAGAACTAATAACAGTAGTATTACAATAAACTTGTATGCATATTCATTAACATGTAGTATTTCAATAACGTGTAGTCGCTGAAGGCGAGGAAGCTCCGGAGGTTCTCGACTTCCTGCTTCCAGAGGAAGAACTGACTCCTGACCAGCAGCAACAAGGCAAGCCCCGGTTTGCATTAACCTTTTTATAAGTTTTAATTTGTTTACATGTGTCATGTGAAGTATGATTGTGCATTAGGTATAGGATGGATGGAACCCCACTTGCATGACCAGAATTTTTCCATAAGAGTGAGGGTAGTGTCTAAGATCTCGAGTAGACAGGCTATGCGTAGTAATTCATAGGACTTCGATACAAGTCGAGTAGTTGGAATCTACTCGCGAGATAGGCCGGGACACACGGGTTTGGTTCGAGTGACGGGATATCACTTTAGTAATGAAAATGAGACTAGGCAGGGGATAGGGCGCAGCAAGAGGAAGTCTTGTGTGCGCAGCCCTGTCCGTGTCGATTGAGGACTGACCAGTGTGCGGCCCTGCTGAACATGTATTGAACGTACCGAAGTCATCGGACATATGGGCCCCGATAAACCGATGTAGCCTAAACCTCTGGGCGTCGAGGCATAGCACACCGATTTGTAGGTGTAGGTTGAGGGCAGCAAGATGGAAATCTGCTAACGGGCATAGAGAGATGCTCCGTGTGGGGAACCTCCTGCTCGTTTCGGTGCGACCGGTTTGACGTTTGGGCTGTTGGGTGAAAGGTTGTCCCGTACGACATCGAGTGAGCATGCTGTGCAGCTCCACGGGTGGGCGTACGTGACGTGCTCTTTGGGTTTGCCTGCAGGTGTATATCGAGTCGATTCACCGTCCCTCGCGGTGACGAGTACCGCTTGTTCACTGCGTCATAACGTAGACTAATGAATGAAATGTTATGATTCAATATTGCTGTTATGATATAATTGTATTGTTACCTGTGTGCCACCAAATATTGCTCACTAAATTTCATCTTCATGAACCGTTAACTTGTTGTTAAAAGATGAACTAAGGATGAACTTGTAGGCGTGTCCATTTGCTGCAACATTGCTATCCTATGTCATGGTACACCTCATGTAGAGTTTCATGCTTAGGTGAGTCGGTTAAGCCTTGCTGAGCCTTCGTGCTCACGGTTGCTGCTTAAGTGTTTTTCAGGTGAGGAGCCACCCACGGACTCGGAGTATGAGTCCACCGGCGAAGGTTACCCTCCGTCGGGGACCACGGCTGAGTGGGAGCCGTACACACCGCGCTGAGCTGAGACATGCAGCTAGTGTGGGTTGCCCTAGGGCTGGACAACCGACTTTTGCTAGATAGACGGGCGTGAGTTGTACAAAAGAAACTTCCGCTGTGTAATAAAAGACCCTAGTTTGTAACTGAGAAGTGTACTACTTTGTACATTCAGTTTGTTTTCCCATGTAATATAATGTGTTCTTATGACGTGTGCTGTCGGGTGTCGCATCGTGCGGCACCACCCTCTGTGATCCTGGATGAGCGGATTCCGGTCTGCCACATATGACATGTAGATTCCAACAAGGTAGGAACAAAAAGACTCATTGCAGAAAGCAAAGTTTATTTCTCAAACATGATAAAAACAGCAACTAGCTTTAAGTGAATTTAATCCCAACATGTATCCACTTAAACCAGTAACATACCTTCATCATGATTCTCCACTTTTCATGTCTCATCCAGCCATTAATCTTTGTCAACATCATCTCATGCTCATAATATCCATCTCATAACCGAGACCAAACCTCATTGTCATGTCTTAACAGTCCCGAAACCAATCTCATTACCAAGACTCAACAGTCCCGAAACCAATCCAAAGACCATACCATAACCATACCAATGACCATCCCAATAACCATCCCATCTAATCATGTGAGTTGGCCAGGCGCTTGTGACCGTAAGCACAGCTATCATGATAGTTTTACACTCTTAAGAGGTGGCACCACTTTACCCACAAGTTTGTGATTTCGTCACCCGTCGGTGACAGCAGAACCTCCATTATACCAGTACACAACCGTCGGTGTATGGCCAAGAGATCACAAAATAGCCTTTACAAAGGGGCTTTGTGACACCCTCAATTCTGTGGAAAAACCACGGAACCGAGAACTAATGTATATGTGTGCCCAGGATGTTCATCACACATACACATACGTTCCACAAATTCAGATTATATATTACCACGAATAACAAAGTTTATTACAATACCTCATGAGTCTTGGTCTCATGCTCACAGCGGAAGTCTTATTTCTACGCAGCGGAAGTCTTTATTCTAACGCGGAAGCAATTTAGCTAGTGCGGAAACAAATCTAAGCAGAAGTGGTTCCATCTCTACTCCTTCCACAGACAAGGTTGAGAATAGATCACACGTCCTAATGCTCCACTTGGTCTTCATAGTAGTCTTCTCCTGCTGCTGTTGAGGAGATAATAATCCAAGTTTGAGTACAATAATGTACTCAGCAAGTGCGGGAAAACACATGATATGCAGCTCATAAAAAATAGGTATAAAAAGGCTTATTTGCAGAAAAGCAGATTTATAAAAAAACCATGATAAAACAGCAACTTAACTTTAAATGGATGTAATCCCAACATGAATTAAATTACCAACATACCTTCATCCCTTTCCGTGTTCCATCCGAACATTAACCAACCTTTATTCACTATAACGAATACCTCCTCGTATTCGCTACCATCTCACGAATACCTTCCCGTATTCGCTACCATCCCATCTCATAAAACAACTCCTTCTCGCCCCGAGACCAATCTTATGTCACGACTCAACAGACATGCAACCATCTCATCACCCGGACTCAACAGTCCCAGCAACCAAACCATAACAAACTCATTAACCATAACCAAGAACCTTCCCAATAACCATCCCAACTAATCATGGCAGTTTAGCCAGGTGCTTGTGACCGTAAGCTCGGCCAGCATGATAGTTTTAGACTGCAGAGTTTGCACCTCTTTACCCACAAGTTTATGATTTTGTCACCCGTCAGCGACTGCAGAACCTCCATTATACCAGTACACAACCGTCGGTGTATGGTCAAGAGATCACAAAATAGCCTTTACAAAGGGGTTACTAGATGTATGGACTCACTAAGGTTTCACCGGCAGGCTAGAATCTCCAATTCTCCCACCCACGGGCCCCCTCTTGTGCCATGCAGTTCCCAGGGCAGTCCTCACTCGACTCCCATTCCCCGCGCCTTCCACATTCCATAACACTCTAGCAACTCACGTAATTACTTAGCTAAGCCACACCCATACTTGGCCTTGTGGTGGCACTGTTATCCTGACATGTGCATGCATGAACCGGTCCTTAGATCTACGGCAAGTAAACCACCATATCATGCTACCTCATTCACAAACCCAGGCTTGCCTAGATATCCCTCCGATCCATGTTCATTAACTTCATCAGTTTCTCATTATCATTACGAGTGCAGTTAGCTAGACACATCTATCTCGCTTCCCAATCCCATAGACTCAGCGAAGCATAAAGCAAAAACCATACCCGACTCATAAACTTCCCTGGCGACAAGGGTGGTTCAACCAAAACTAGTAAACTCCTATAAAAAGGGTTTCCCATCATGTTTGACTCAGCACACACACCTTTTCGCAAAACAAAATAGTTTTACCCAAAACATAGGATCAACATGGTCAAGGAGCACTTGCCTTGTTCTTGCGGTTCCGGTTGTTCTTGGATCTCAAAACCTTATTGCTGCAGTTCATCGTAGACAGCTCCCTGAGCTTGTCCTGCTATGTAGGATCACGTGCATACAAGATTCACAGCAATCAATATCATGCACAAACCTTAAACTAGATGCGATGATGCACATGCATGCTATCCTATGATTAGTTTTATTAGATTGGTTTGTACGTGTTCTTGCATGGCTTGCATGGACAGAGGTGTTCTGATCAAAGGTGGATGTGGCGATGATCTTGTCTTTAGATCAACCTGATCATCAAGTGATCTATCCACGAGAAGGCTTCTGTTCGAGAGGAATCAAAGAACAGATGCAAAGAAAACACAACGATGTCGTAAGGTGGTATTGGAGACCTACCTTACATTCTTCTCGGTCTCGAGGTCCTCCTCACATCGTTGGGCTTCCTCCGGTGATCTTCCCTGCTGTACTCCGGCGATGGTTTACTCGGCGAGTTAGGGCTAGGGCTCTAAGTCGTCGGCTCAAGAGTTGGAAAAGAAGTTTGTGGTTTCGGCCAGAGGTTTTGGGTTCTATTTATAATCGGGAAGAGAAGAGTCCTAATCTGATTGTATCCCGAATAAAAGTCTTATTTAGATCGTCGTTGGATCCTATCATCTTATCTTTGGTTGATTTGGTGTGGTAACGTTGTGGAATTCAGGTCGGTTTCCTTTTTGTACCGGTATTCCTACGCGTAACAGCCGCTTCAGAACTCGTTACCTTCGCGGTGATGAGCTCCGCAGGCTCCATGTGTCCTTCCGGGGCCCGGTATCTCCTTCTCCGCAGAGACGAGCTCCGGTCGTGCCGCATGTCAATGAGCGAGACCTCCCCCCTCCTTTGGAGGTGAGCTCCGCGCACGCCCCGTGTTGGCGCCGGTCTTTCCTCTCTTCTTTCTTCAGGGACATGCCCCAAGGTCGACGCGTGTCCAGCAGCGACAGACCTCTCGGAGATAACCTATGGTGGCGACATGTGTCCGATAGAACCGGACCTCTCGGAGGTGAGCTCCCAGATCGACACGTATCCCGTGCGACCGGTCCTCTGATTTCCGTGATGACTAGCTCCGAAGGTGACATGTGTCCTGCAGAAATGCCTTTGCTTCTTCCGCAGAGGAAAGCTCCGAGAGCAACACGTGTCCCCCAGGGTCGGACCTCCCCCCTTTTGCGGAGATGAGTCCCAAACCTGCCACGTAGCTATTTTAGTGGCGGACCTCTCCCCACCTCGCAGGGATGAGTCCCGAGCACGCCACGGTAAGTTGTATTCGGCGCTTTCTGAGAGCGGGATTCGGCTCTTATTGGCTATCCTTTGATATTTTTCTCTGTTTCTTCTTTTCTTAAAATGAACATATGCTGACACCTGAGATGAGGGTGTTACAAATCTACCCCCCTTAAATTGAATCTCGTCCTTGAGATTCGTTAGTAGTAAACAAATAGGGAAATTCTGCCTTGATATCCTCTTCATGCTCCCATGTGGCTTCAGCTTCTGTGTGATGGCTCCATTGTACCTTGCACCATCGAATCACCTTGTTCCGGGTGACCCTTTCCTTTACGTCCAAGATTTGGACAGGGTGCTCCGCATAAGTCAGGTCCTTTCGAAGTTCAAGTTCTCCCATTGATACTTGTTCCTCTAGTACTCTCAAGCACTTCTTGAGCTGGGATACATGAAACACGTCATGTACGTCGGAGAGGTGGGTTGGGAGCTCTAGTTGATAGGCTACTTCTCCTTGCTTGTCCAAAATCTTAAATGATCCGATGTAGCGAGGTGCTAGCTTGCCTTTGACGTTGAAACGTCGTTGGCCTTGCATAGGCGATACCTTAAGGTATACGAAGTCTCCTACTTCAAAGGTCAACTTTCTACGCCTATTGTCAGCATAGCCTTTCTGTCGTGACTGAGCAGCCTTTAAGTTCTCCCGTACCGTTTGGACTTGCTTTCCAGCTTCTTGTAGTACTTCGGGTCCAAACACCTGGTTCTCTCCAGTCTCGTTCCAGAACAGTGGCGTTCTACACCGTCTACCATATAATGCTTCAAAAGGTGACATCTTCAAGCTAGTTTGATAGCTGTTGTTATAGGAGAACTTGGCATACGGTAAACTCCTATCCCAACTACGCCCACGTTTCAAGGCGCAATCTCTCAACATGTCCTCCAGAATTTGGTTTGTCCTTTCAGTTTGCCCATCAGTTTGTGGGTGATAGGCGGAGCTGAAACCATGTCGTGTACCCATGGCTCTCTGCAGCTTCCTCCAGAACCTAGAGGTAAACTGAGAACCTCGATCTGAGACTATCCTCTTCGGGACTCCATGACGGCGCACGATTTGTTCCATGTACAACTCAGCTAATTGTGCCACGTTGTAATTGGCCCTTACAGGGAGAAAATGGGCAGTTTTCATCAATCGGTCCACGATAACCCAGATGGAGTCGTAACCCGACTGAGTACGTGGCAATCCGACGATGAAATCCATACTGATGTCTTCCCACTTCCATTTTGGTACCTTCAAAGGTTGCAACAATCCAGCGGGTCTTTGATGTTCAGCCTTTATGTGGCGGACCGGAATCCGCTCATCCAGAATCGCAGAGGGTGGTGCCACGCGATGCGACACCCAACAGCACACGTCATAAGAACACATTATATTACATGGGAAAAACAACTGAATGTACAAAGTAGTACAAACTCCAGTTACAAAATATTATTTATCTTACACAGCGGAAGTCTAAACTATACAACTCACGCCCGCCTATCTAGCAAAAGTCGGCTGCCCAGCCCTAGGGCAACCCACACTAGCTGCACTCTTCAGCTCAGCGTGGCGTGTACGGCTCCCACTCAGCCGTGGTCCCCGACGGAGGGTAACCCTCGCTGGTGGACTCGTACTCCGAGTCCGTGGGTGGCTCCTCACCTGAAAAACACTTAAGCAGAAACCGTGAGCACGAAGGCTCAGCAAGGCTTAACCGACTCACCTAAGCAAGAAACTCTATATGAGGTGTACCATGACGTAGGATAGTCATATTGCAACAAATGGACTCGCCTACAAGTTCATCCTTAGTTCAACTTTTAGCAACAAGTTAACAGTTCAGGAATCTAAAATTTAGTAAGCAATATTTGGTGGCACACATGTAGCAATGCAATTATATCAATCAGCAATCTTGAATCATCATATTTCATACATTAGCCTACGTCACGACTCAGTGACCAAGTGGTACTCTTCACCGCGAGGGACGGCGAATCGACTCGATATACACCTGCAGGGAAACCCAAAGAGCACGTCACGTACGCCCACCCGTGGAGCTGCACATCACGCTCACTCGATGTCGTATGGACAACCTTTCACCCAACAGCCCAAACGTCGAACCAGTCGCACCGAAACGAGCAGGAGGTTCCCCACACGGAGCATCTCTCTATGCCCATTGGCAGATTTCCACCTTGCTGCCCTCAGCCTACACCTATAAATCGGTGCGTTATGCCTCGAGGCCCGGAGGTTTAGGCTACATCGGTTTATCGGGGCCCATATATCCGATATGCCTTCGGTACGTTCAAACTTGATCAGCATGGGCTGCACACGGGTCGGTCCTCAATCGACACGGACAGGGCTGCGCACACAAGACTCCCTCTTGCTGCGCCCTAGCCTCTGCCTAGTCTCATTTTCATTACTAAAGTGATCTCACATCACTCAACCGAACCCGTGTGTCCCAAGCCTATCTCGCTAGTAGATTCCAACTACTCGACTTGTACCGAAGCCCTATGAATCTTTAAGCATAGCCTATCTACTCGAGGTCTTAGACACTACCCTCACTCTTATGGAAAATTTCTGGTCATGCAAGTGGGGTTCCATCCATCCTATACCTAATGCACATTCACACTTCATATGACACATGTAAACAAAGTAAAACTTATAAAAGGTTAATGCAAACCGGGGCTTGCCTTGTTGCTGCTGGTCAGGAGTTAGTTCTTCGTCTGGAAGAAGGAAGTCCAGCACTTCCGGAGTCTCCTCGCCTTCAGCGACTACACGTTAATAAAAAATACTACATGTTAATGGATATGCACATGAGTTTAGGGTAATACTTCTACTATTTGTTCTGATAACCAGTTTCTAACAACTGGAACTCTGTTTAAGAATTTAAAGATGAACTGGGTGTTGGTGGTTTGGCTTAGACTTAATCACATGGTTAAATGCTAAGTGGTTTTTCCCCCTTTTCCATATTAATCCCTCAAGTGGTTAAACAGGACAGGGGTGATCCAGAGCTCCAATGGAGCTGAGAATTTTTGTGTGAGTCCCTTGTAACAGGAAAAATCTCTGGACCAAACATTAGCACTTTTCACTGAGTGGTTTGCTCAGAATAATTCTTTTAGCAAATAAGCAAAGAAGAATTAATTCTGAGGTAACACCCCTGTTCATGCCCAACTTAGTGAACTACAATTTTAATTATAGCTCATAGAGTTTGCATGAATTTTCCTAGCATTTTTGGAGCTAAGATTTGCCCAGAACTGAATTTCCAAGTTTTGGAAATTCTCTGAAAATGTTTCTGTATTCAAATGAACACAGCACCTTCACATTTGAATTGCTCTGACCAAATCAACTCCAAATGGTCTGAAACTTTTACAGGGGTTCACTAATGTCCTAAATAACATTCTGGCAAAATTTGGGGATTTTTGGATGAACCAAACTCCCTCTAAAATTCTTTTGCTAAAAAGCTTTAAAGAATTTTCCAGAATTAAATAATAGGTTTCATACAAATTGAGTTGCATATTTGGATTGTACTCTGTTATAGGAATCCAACAAAATTTGTTTCATAATTTTTTGGATTCTCCTACCCCAAGTTGTGGTCCTCCAAAGTTTGAACTACAAACTGGACATTTCAAATTGTTTAAATGTCTGCCAGTGGGTCCCACCCGGCAGGTCTTCCCCTTCCTCGCGCCAAACAGGGGTCCGCGGCGGCATTCGCCGGAACCGCTTTCCCGGCCATCTCCCGACCCCAAACTCGCCGCCCCGCCCCAACTCATGACGCTGAACTCATCTCGGGGTTCGCCGGCGGCCGTAGCTCACCGGAACAGGGCTCCCGACGGTGACAGCGGCGGTTAGGGCTCCGGCAGGGTCGGGAATGCGTTACAACGCATCAAAACGATCGGCAAAGGGTCGGAGAGCACCGCGGGAGCTCGGGGGTGACGGAAATGGCCGCCAAATCCCATGAAACGGTCGGCAACCTAGGGCTCTGCGGTGACCTGAGCTATTATTCCATGGCGGCCCGAAAAACAGCGAGAACCTGGCCATTTCTGGACCATACCGCTTGATTCTTGGTCGAGGAGGGCCGCTAGGGAGTAAGGAAGGTGCTGACAAGCCTGCGCGGCCAATAGCTAAACGAATAGCATAAATTTTGGGGTAGACCGCGCCCTACCCGAACACACTACGTTTCGGAAGAACTAGAAATACTCTTCATCCGGTGGATCAACCGCTATACGGCTTGCATCTACACGATCTAGAGAGCACGGCGCACCTTTTTCGTGTAGGAGAGGAACGGTGAAAACGGCTGTGGAGCGCTGCCCATGGTGAGTCAGTTGCGGTTCCGCCGGTTGCACCTCGGTCCTCAGCTGCGATCATCGATTGGTGGCCAACTGAAGTGCTAACGCCGCAAGGTGGTGAGGTGGTTAGCTAGAGCACACACAGGCGCTCCCTTTTTGTGTTGGGAGCTCGGGCAAAGGCCGAGTAGACGTCGGCGTGCAGGGGAGAATCGGAGGCGCGGCGCCGGTGGCGAACAGAGCCGGGGCTGTGCTGTTTTGCAAAGAAGCACGCGTACGGCTCGGTGTCTTGCGGAGGGGGTCACGTAGAGGAGAGGGCGCGCTGTTTCCCGGCTGCCAGCGCGAGCGAAGGGAACCAGGAGGTGGCCGCTCGGCCGGTGGCGCGCGCGCGGCAGCTGGCTGCGCTCCGTCGACTGAGAAAACAGAGAGAAGACTTGGGGGGTAAGTCTATTCCACCCAATGACATGTGGGCCCCACTGGTCAGTGCTCTCCCATCCCTCCAAAGATCTCCCAAAATTTTGGCAATTGAGTAATTCAAATGTTTGAAGTCTCAAACTGAGCTACATTTGTATGATTGGAGAAGTTCCCCTCAAATTCAAATGTATATTTGAATTCTTGGCATAATTGGATCCTTTTTGGAAAAATGGGTAGCAAATCTTTTCAAAATTTATTGAAACTCTGCCTCCCCACTAATTTGGACCTGAGGAATCCAATCATGCACTTTGATCCTTGTTTTAGATGCTGCAACCATGAGTTTGAATGTAACAGTTTTGAATCACCCTCTCATGTGTCATGTGTAAACTTCCCCCTTTGTGAAAGTGTAGGCTCTCCCCTCTAACCACTCTTTTGATGGAGGTTACTTGCTCTTCACACTTTTTCACAATCTATCTACAACAAAACTGTTGTGTTGTGTGGTGATAAAGAGTTTTTGCAAGTCCCTTTTCTTGGGCTTTTACACTTTACCCGTTGGCATGTGTCGCATAGGGCAACGTATTCGGCTACATCCCTCTTCATACCATCCCACCAATAACAAGTTTTCAAATCGTTGTACATTTTGGTGCTTCCGGGATGTATAGAATAGGGTGAATCATGTGCCTCCTTTAATATCATGTAGCGGAGATGTTTTATGTTAGGCACACAAATCCTTTTTCCTAGCCAAAGCGTTCCCTTCTCGTCCTCCTTGAAATCCTTCTCTATTCCTTGTCGGATTCTTTCCTTGATCTCCTCATCCGTTGCCTGGCCATCTCTTATTTCTTGCTTCAATGAGGAGTGGATCTCCATTATTTCCATTTTGTTCAAGAATCCGAGGTGTAACCGTTTGAACTCCTTACGTAGTTCGGGTGGTAGTTCCTGAATCGTGAGTTGGTGACATGTTCCCTTTCTGCTCAATGCATCAGCTACTACATTGGCCTTCCCGGGGTGGTAGTTGATTCCAACATCATATGTACTTGAAGCTTTTATGATCCGTATAGATCTCACATCGATGACCAAGGATATAATGTCTCCAAATCTTCAATGCATGCACTACTGCTGCTAGCTCCAAGTCATGTGTAGGATAATTAAGCTCGTGCTTCTTTAATTGTCGTGAGGCATAGGCTACCACTTGTCCTTCTTGCATGAGCACACATCCAAGCCCCTGTCTGGATGCGTCACAATATATGTCAAAGCTCTTGCTTACGTCTAGCAATACCAGAACCGGCGCTGTGGTTAGCCTTCTCTTGAGTTCCTCAAAACTTCCTTGGCAGGCTGGTGTCCATTGGAAGCCTTTTCCCTTCATTAGCAACTCCGTCATAGGTTTTGCTATCTTAGAGAAGTCTTTAATGAAGCGTCGATAGTATCCAACCATCCCAAGAAAACTCCGAATATCCCTCACGCCCTGCGGTTGGTCCCACTTAAGAACATCTCTTACTTTTCCGGGATCAACCGATACCCCTTCCTTGGAGATAATGTGGCCTAGGAAAGATATTTCCTTTAGCCAAAATTGACACTTGTTAAACTTGGCATACAATTGATGCTCTCGCAATTTCTGCAAGGTCAATTTCAAATGTTTTTCATGCTCCTCCTCACTTTTTGAATACACCATAATGTCGTCGATGAAAACCACGACGAACTTGTCCAAGTACTCCATGAAAACCTTGTTCATAAGGTACATGAAGTATGCGGGTGCATTGGTCAATCCAAAAGACATGACGGTATATTCATACGAACCATACCGTGTTTGAAAGGCTATCTTGGGTATATCGGAAGGCTTAATATTCAGCTGGAAGTATCCTGACCGAAGGTCAATCTTGGAGAACACTCGGGCTCCTTTCATTTGGTCGAATAGGTCCTCTATACGAGGCAGAGGGTATTTGTTTTTTATTGTTACCTCGTTGAGAGACCTATAATCTACGCACATCCTTTGGGTTCCATCTTTCTTGTCTATGAAGAGCACCGGAGCTCCCCATGGTGACGAGCTTGGACGGATAAAACCCTTCTCCAGCTGTTCTTAAATTTGCTTCTTGAGTTCAACTAGCTCGTTGACGGGCATCCTATAAGGTCTCTTGGCTATGGGTGCAGTTCCGGGTACCAAATCTATGGCAAACTCAATGTCCCGGTCAGGTGGCATACCTGGAAGCTCTTCCAGGAATACGTCCGAAAATTCTTGAACCACTGGAATGCTGTCCAATGTTGTTCCTTCGACGTGGTTCAAATTTGCCCGTTCGGTTGTTTGCTGGGCTGACTCAAACTCGACATGAATACCGTGCTCGTTTGTCAACTGCACGCTCCTTTCAGCACATTGGATTACTCCGTTGTGCTTGCTTAGCCAATCCATTCTGAGTATGATGTCAATCCCTTGGGAGTCCAAGACAATAAGGTTGACAAGGAAGTCTACCCCCTTATTTTAAGGCTTACTTTAGGACATACTATATTAGTCCTCATTTCTCCTCCGGGAGAATTAACTAACATAGCACATTCTAAGTGGGATACGGGTAGATGATGTTTGGCAACATATTTGAATGATATGAAGGAATGTGATGCTCCAGAATCAAATAAAATAGCGGCTGGATTGGAGTTGGCAAGGAACATACCAATTGCGACGTCCTCAGCCTGTTGTGCCTCCTCGGCAGTGATATGGTTCACGTGGCCACGAGCATAGTTCTGTTGTCCATGGTTTCCTTGATTGTTCCCTCTGTTCGGTCGCTGGTTCTGCTTGGGCATGTTATATTGCTGTCCAGGGCCTCTCCCCGGGCACTGGTTCGCGAAGTGGCCTACTTCCCCGCATTCAAAGCATGCCCTGTTGCCTACGGCAGAAGGTACGTTGGGGCGGGGTTTTTGAACAGGGGCACCTTTGTTAGGTCGGGGTGCAGGAGGCATGGGCACGCGAGGTGCTGGAGCAACGAGTTGTTGCTGTGGTGGCTGACCAGGGCGGTATGCAGGAGTGGTCGATCCATACTGCGATGCTGCCGGGGGCATGTACCGAGGTCGTACGTTGCTCCCTTGGGGCTGGTATGGCATCTTCCTCTTGCATTCTTGCTCGATCTCTCGGATCTTGTTTTCAACCACTATGGCCTTGTCAACCAGCTTCTTGAAGGTTACGTAGTCATTGTTGAGGAGCTGAACCTGGATCTCATTGTTCAACCCTCTCATGAACAGGTACTGCTTCCTCTGATCTGAGTTGACATCTTCGGGGGCATACCGGGACAGTTGTATGAACTTATTGAGATACTCATTCACACTTTTCTGTCCTTGGCGGAGACCTTCGAACTCCTGCCTTTTGAGCATCATTACACCAGCAGGGATGTAGTGAGAGCGGAAACTTTCCTTGAACTCAGTCCAAGTGATTGTCTCCGGGTTGGCATGAGCATTGTTCAGGGCATCCCACCAGTCAGCAGCGGCTCCCATAAGTTGGTGCGATGCGAAGAGAACCTTCTCTCGGTCATTGCACCGAACAATGGCAAGCTTTTTCTCCATGGATTTTAACCAATCATCGGCCTCCATGGGATCACTAGCTTGAGCAAAGGTGGGTGGTTGAGTCCTCATAAACTCTCCCAACCTGTTATGAGCCGGCGGTGGTGGTGGCGGCGGTGCCGGAACGGGGTTTTGGTTGGCCTGCAACTGACCCAAAGTTTGGATCATGGTTTGCATAAGCTGGTTTTGCATGGCCATCAACCTTTCTAGATGGTTTTCGCCAGCTCCTGGGTTAGCAGGAACTTCATTATGGTCATCCTCCTGGACGTTCCTTCGGCTGGCGTTTCCTCTCACCATCTGTGAGAGAGACCGAAATAGAATAGAGTGTTAGAAGGTTAGGTAGATTCCCTCAACTATATGCATCAAGGTGAGTTGGACTATGTATATATTAGCCCATATGAGGATGTGAGCAAGTGCCAAGATATCTCACACCTCTTTCTACTTACGTGTGGATATGGACAATGTTTTGAGACGTCCCACCACTTACACTAAGCACACAATTACAACAATCATTGCAAGGGCTCATACAACTCCTATTCAAGGATGGTTTCTATGTCAAGGTGGGTTTAAAGCCAATATAAGCTATTCACCCTAGGATGCTTCCTTTGTGGCTTAGCTACCAGTCTGGTTCTAATACCAATCCATGACTCCTATTTAGGGGTGTAACTTGCTGTTAACCCGTGGCTCTAATATCAATCTAAGGTTTCTATCTAGGTGTGTAACCTAGTGTCAACCCGTGGCTCTGATACCAATCTGTGACGCCCTCAATTCTGTGGAAAAACCACGGAACCGAGAACTAATGTATATGTGTGCCCAGGATGTTCATCACACATACACATACGTTCCACAAACTGATTTCAGATTATATATTACCACGAATAACAAAGTTTATTACAATACCTCATGAGTCTTGGTCTCATGCTCACATCGGAAGTCTTATTTCTACGCAGCGGAAGTCTTTATTCTAACGCGGAAGCAATTTAGCTAGTGTGGAAACAAATCTAAGCAGAAGTGGCTCCATCTCTACTCCTTCCACATGCAAGGTTGAGAATAGATCACACGTCCTAATACTCCACTTGGTCTTCATAGTAGTCTTCTCCTGCTGCTGATGAGGAGATAATAATGCAAGTTTGAGTACAATAATGTACTCAGCAAGTGCGGGAAAACACATGATATGCAGCTCATAAAAAATAGGTATAAAAAGGCTTATTTGTAGAAAAGCAGATTTATAAAAAACCATGATAAAACAGCAACTTAACTTTAAATGGATGTAATCCCAACATGAATTAAATTACCAATATACCTTCATCCCTTTCCGTGTTCCATCCGAACATTAACCAACCTTTATTCACTCTCACGAATATCTCCTCGTATTCGCTACCATCTCACGAATACCTTCCGCACCGAGATCAATCTTATGTCACGACTCAACAGTCATGCAACCATCTCATCACCCGGACTCAACAGTCCCAGCAACCAAACCATAACAAACTCATTAACCATAACCAAGAACCTTCCCAATAACCATCCCAACTAATCATGGCAGTTTAGCCAGGTGCTTGTGACCGTAAGCTTGACTATCATGATAGTTTTAGACTCTGCAGAGTTTGCACCTCTTTACCCACAAGTTTGTGATTTTGTCACCCGTCGGCGACTGCAGAACCTCCATTATACCAGTACACAACCGTCGGTGTATGGTCAAGAGATCACAAAATAGCCTTGACAAAGGGGTTACTAGATGTATGGACTCACTAAGGTTTCACCGGCAGGCTAGAATCTCCAATTCTCCCACCCACGGGCCCCCTCTTGTGCCATGCAGTTCCCAGGACAGTCCTCACTCGACTCCCATTCCCCGCGCCTTCCACAGTCCATAACACTCTAGCAACTCACGTAATTACTTAGCTAAGCCGCACCCATACTTGGCCTTGTGGTGGCACTGTTATCCTGACATGTGCATGCATGAACCGGTCCTTAGATCTACGGCAAGTAAACCACCAGCTCATGCTACCTCATTCACAAACCCAGGCTTGCCTAGATCTCCCTCCGATCCATGTTCATTAACCTCATCAGTTTCTCATTATCATTACGAGTGCAGTTAGCTAGACACATCTATCTCGCTTCCCAATCTCATAGACTCAGCAAAGCATAAAGCAAAAACCATACCCGACTCATAAACTTCCCTGGCGACAAGGGTGGTTCAACCAAAACTAGTAAACTCCTATAAAAAGGGTTTCCCATCATGTTTGACTCAGCACACACACCTTTTCGCAAAACAAAATAGTTTTACCTAAAACATAGGATCAACATGGTCAAGGAGCACTTGCCTTGTTCTTGCGGTTCCGGTTGTTCTTGGATCTCAAAACCTTGTTGCTGCAGTTCGTCGTAGACAGCTCCCTGAGCTTGTCCTGCTATGTAGGATCACGTGCATACAAGATTCACAGCAATCAATATCATGCACAAACCTTAAACTAGATGCGATGATACACATGCATGCTATCCTATGATTAGTTTTATTAGATAGGTTTGTACGTGTTCTTGCATGGCTTGCATGGACAGAGGTGTTCTGATCAAAGGTGGATGTGGCGATGATCTTGTCTTTAGATCAACCTGATCATCAAGTGATCTATCCAAGAGAAGGCTTCTGTTCAAAAGGAATCAAAGAACAGATGCAAAGAAAACACAACGATGTCGTAAGGTGGTATTGGAGACCTACCTTACGTTCTTCTCGGTCTCGAGGTCCTCCTTAGATCATTGGGCTTCCTCCGGCGATCTTCCCTGCTGTACTCCGGCGATGGTTTACTCGGCGAGTTAGGGCTAGGGCTCTAAGTCGTCGGCTCAAGAGTTGGAAAAGAAGTTTGTGGTTTCGGCCAGAGGTTCTGGGTTCTATTTATAATCGGGAAGAGAAGAGTCCTAATCTGATTATATCCCAAATAAAAGTCTTATTCAGATCGTCGTTGGATCCTATCATCTTATCTTTGGTTGATTTGGTGTGGTAACGTTGTGGAATTCAGGTCGGTTTCCTTTTTGTACCGGTATTCCTACGCGTAACAGCCGCTCTAGAACTCGTTACCTTCACGGTGATGAGCTCCGGAGGCTCCACGTGTCCTTCCGGGGTCCGGTATCTCCTTCTCCGCAGAGATGAGCTCCGGTCGTGCCGCGTGTCAATGAGCGAGACCTCCCCCCCCCTCCTTTGGAGGTGAGCTCCGCGCACGCCACATGTTGATGCCGGTCTTTCCTCTCTTCTCTCTTCAGGGACATGCCCCAAGGTCGACACGTGTCCAGCAGCGACAGACCTCTCGGAGATAACCTCCGGTGGCCACATGTGTCCGATAGAACCGGATCTCTTGGAGGTGAGCTCCGAGATTGACACGTATCCCGTGCGACCGGTCCTCTGATTTCCGTGATGACTAGCTCCGAAGGTGACATGTGTCCTGCGGAAATGCCTTTGCTTCTTCCGCAGAGGAAAGCTCCAAGAGCAACACGTGCCCCCCAGGGTCGGACCTCCCCCCTTTTGCGGAGATGAGTCCCGAACCTGCCACGTAGCTATTTTAGTGGCGGACCTATCCCCACCTCGCAGGGACAAGTCCCGAGCACGCCACGTAGCCAGCGGCCGCGGTAAGTTGTCTTCGGCGCTTTTTGAGAGCGGGATTCGGCTCTTATTGGCTATCCTTTGATATTTTTCTCTGTTCCTTCTTTTCTTAAAATGAACATATGATGACACCTAAAATGAGGGTGTTACAGGCTACTAGATGTATGGACTCACTAAGATTTCACCAGCAGGCTCGAATCACCATTCTCCCACCTACGGGCCCCCTCTTGTGCCATGCAGTTCCCAGGGCAGTCCTCTCTCGACTCCCATTCCCCGCGTCTTCCATGGTCTATGACAATCTAGCAACTTACCTAATTAGTCAGCTAAGCCGCACCCATACTTGGCCTTGTGGTGGCACTGTTTTCCTAGCATGTGCTGGCATGAACTGGTCCTTAGATCTACGGCAAGTTAACCACCATCTTATTCTACCACATCCACGAACCAAGCTTGCCTAGATCTCCCCCGATTCATGTTCATTATCAACATCAAGTTCTCATTATCATTGTTCATATGAGTGCAGTAGCTAGACACATTCTGTCTCGCTTCCCATATCCCGTAGATTTGCGAAGAAAAAAAATGACCATACCCGACTCATTAACTTTCCCGGTGACAACAGTGGTTAACAAAACTAGTAAACTCCTATAAAAGGGTTTCCCATCAAGTTGACTCAACGTACATGTTTTTGCAAACAAAACAGTTTCCTAAACATGGGATCAATATGGTCAAGGGGCACTTGCCTTGTTCCTGTGGCTTTTGTTGCTCACGTGCTTCGAAGTCTTGGTGTTGTAGTCCCTCGTAGATAGCTTCCTGAGCTTGTCCTTCTACTAACGATCACGCACATACAAGATTCACAGCAATCAATCATCATGCATAAACTCTACTTAAGATGCAATAGTGCAAATCCTATGATGCTGTCTTATTTAGATCAGTTTGTACGTGTTCTTGCATGTTTTAATGGCTTGCATGGGGTTTTATGATGAACAAAGGTGTAAGGATCAAGTGTGGACGTGGTGATGATCTCGACTCAAGATCTAGATCAATACCACCGTCAAAAACTGATCAACACGTGATCTGTCCACACGAAAAAGCTTCTGTTCGAAGAAACAGATGTGAAGAAAACCGCGATGATGTCGTAAGGTGGTAACGAAGACCTACCTCAGCCTTCCTCCTAGCAATGGCAACAGGACAGTTCATCGGCTCTCTTCCGGCAACGGCGAGTGTGATGGGGCTCGTCGGCGGTGCTCACCGGTGGCTGAACTCCGGTGAAGGGGGTTAACTCAGCGAGTTGGGGGCTAGGGCCTCTAAGTTGTTGACTTGGAAGAGGTGTTACGGCCAAGGGGGTTTTTGGGTTCTATTTATAAGGGGTGAAAGAAGAGTCCTACTCCGATTGGAATTCAAATAAGAGTCCTATTCAATTTGTTTTGGATCTTAACAACTTATCTCCAATTGATTTGGTTGCAGTATTCAACGTGGAAGAATTAGTGTCGGTTTCCTCAGTATCGGGTACTTGCGTACAGGGGAAAACCGCTTAAGGATCTCGTCCTTCCGCTGGGATAAACTCTGGAGGCTCCACGTGTCCAGCGGAGGCCGGGCTTCCCTTTTCCTCAGAGGCGAGCTCCGCGTGCGCCACGTGTCTGGTGGGTGGGACCTCCCCTCTCCTCAGAGGCGAGCTCCGCGTGCGCCATGTGTTAGTGCCGGACCTCCCATCTCCTCGGAGGTGGGCTCCAAGAATGCCACGTGTCCAGCAGCGCCGGACATCCTTTCTCCTCAGAGATGAGCTCCGAGGTAGACACGTGTCCAGAGGGCGGACCTCTCGGAGGCGAGCTCTGAGAGCGACATGTGTCCAGCTGCGTCGGACCACCCTTCTCCTCAGAGGCGAGCTCCGAGGTCGACACGTGTCCCGCAGTGTCGGACCTCCCAGAGGCAAGCTCCGAGGGTGACATGTGTCCTGCAGTGTCGGACCTCCCGGAGGCGAGCTCCGAGGGTGACACGTGTCCCACGGGATTGGACCTCTCGGAGGCAAGCTCCGAGCGGGCCACGTGTCCCGTGGGGTGGATCTGTCCCGCTGGCCAGGCCTCGCTTCTTCCGCAGAGACTAGCTTCGTAGTAAACACGTGTCCCGCGGGGCTGATCCTCGCTTCTCCACAGAGACTAGCTGCGAAGGCAACACGTGTCCAGTGGGATCGGACCTCGCCCCTTCTCCTGAGGCGAGCTCCGGGGGCAACACGTGTCCCACGGGGCCGGACCTCGCCCCTTCCGCAGAGGCAAGCTCCGAGCCTGCCATGTAGCCAGCAGTGCCGGACCTCATCCCTTTTGCAGGGATGAGCTCCGAAGGCGCCACGTGGCTGGCGGCCACGGAAAGCGTCGACATCGCTCTCGGTGGATTGGAATTGGCTCTTTTTAGCTATCTTTCACCTGTTCTACTTCTTTTAAAATGTTTTCTCTATATGAAATATGTATGCATGCATGAATATGAAATTGAGGGTGTTACAAACCTACCCCCCTTAAACTGAATCTCGCCCTTGAGATTCGATAGAGTGGAGAATAGATGAGGGAAATCTGTCTTGAGGTCTTCCTCACGTTCCCTTGTAGCTTCGGCTTCCGTATGTTGGCTCCATTGTACCTTGCACCAACGGATCACTTTGTTCCTCGTGACTCTTTCCTTCACGTCCAAAATTTGGACTGGGTGCTCTACCTAGGTCAGATCCTCTTGAAGCTCGAGCTTATCCATCGGTACTTGTTCTTCCGGTACTCTCAAGCACTTTTTGAGTTAGGATACGTGAAACACGTCATGCACGTCGGAGAGGTGCATCGGGAGCTCTAGTTGATAGGCTACCTCTCCTCACTTGCCCAAAATCTTGAATTGTCCGATGTAGCGAGGTGCTAGCTTGCCTTTGACGTTGAAACGTCGTTGGCCTCGGATAGGTGATACCTTAAGGTACACAAAGTCTCCTACTTTTAAAGTCAAATTTCTTCGCCTGTTGTCCGCATAACCTTTTTGTCGTGACTGAGCAGCCTTCAAGTTCTCCTGTATTGTTTGGACTTGCTTCTCAGCTTCTTGCAGCACTTCAGGTCCAAACACTTGGTTTTCTCCGGTCTCGTTCCAAAACAGCGGCGTCCTACATCGTATACCATACAATGCTTCGAAGGGTGACATCTTCAAGCTGGCTTGGTAGCTGTTATTGTATGAGAACTCAGCAAATGGCAAGCTCCTATCACAACTACGCCCATGTTTCAAGGCGCAGGCTCTCAAAATGTCTTCTAAATTTTGGTTTGTCCTCTCAGTTTGCCCGTCGGTTTGCGGGTGATAAGCGGAGCTGAAATCCAGTCGTGTACCCATGGCTTCATGCAGCTTCTTCCAGAACCTAGAGGTAAACTGAGAACCCCGATCTGAAACTATCCTCGTCAGGATTCCATGACGGCACACGATTTGCTCCATGTACAACTCGGCTAGTTGTGCAACGTTGTACTTGGTTTTAACAGGAAGGAAATGAGCTGTTTTCGTCAATCGGTCCACAATAACCCAGATGGAGTCGTAACCCGACTGAGTACGTGGAAATCCGACGATGAAATCCATACTGATGTCTTCCCACTTCCACTCGGGTACTTTCAATGGTTGCAACAGTCCAGCGGGTCTTTGGTGTTCGGCCTTCACCCGTTGGCACGTATCGCACAAGGCAACATACTCAGCTATGTCCCTTTTCATACCATCCCACCAATAACAAGTTTTCAGGTCCTTGCACATCTTTGTACTGCCGGGATGTATGGAATAAGGTGAGTCATGTGCCTCCTTTAATATCGTGTCGTGGATGTGCTTCACGTTAGGCACACAAATCCTTTTTCCTAACCAAAGCGTACCCTTCTCGTCTTCCTTGAAGTCCTTTTCTATGCCTTGTCGGATTCTTTCCTTGATATCCTTGATTTCCTCATCCGTTGCTTGGCCATCTCTTATCTCTTGTTCCAGGGAAGAGTGGAGTTCCATCACCTCCATCTTGTTCAAGAACCTGAGATGTAACCGTTCGAACTCCTTGTGCAGCTTGGGCGGTAGCTCCCGAACCGTGAGTTGGTGACATGCTCCCTTTCGGCTCAATGCATCAGCCACTACATTGGCCTTTCTGGGATGATAGTTGATTCCAACATCATAATCCTTGATGAGTTCCAACCATCGACGTTGCCTCAAATTCAAATCCGTTTAGGTGAATATGTACTTGAGGCTTTTGTGATCCGTATAGATCTCACATCGGTGGCCAAGGATGTAATGCCTCCAAATCTTCAAGGCATGTACCACGGCTGCTAGCTCCAAGTCATGTGTGGGGTAATTCAGCTCATATTTCTTTAGTTGTCTCAACGCATAGGCTACCACTTGTCCTTCTTGCATGATCACACATCCAAGCCCTTGTCTTGATGCGTCACAATATATGTCGAAACTCTTGTTCACGTCCGGCAATACCAAAACCGGTGGTGTGGTTAGCATTTCCTTGAGCTCCTCAAAGCCTTCTTGACACGCTTGTGTCCACTGAAATGCTTTTCCTTTCATTAACAATTCAGTCATAGGTTTTTCTATTTTGGAGAAATCCTTTATGAACCGGCGGTTGTATCCAACCATCCCAAGGAATCTCCGAATATCCCTTATGTTCTGCGGTTGGTTCCACTACAGAACATCTCCCACTTTTCCGGGATCAACCGATACTCCTTCCTCGGAGATGATGTGGCCTAGGAACGATATCTCCTTTAGCCAAAATTGACATTTGCTGAGCTTGGCATACAATTGATGCTCTCGCAGTTTCTGCAATGTCAATCTCAAGTGTTCTTCATGTTCTTCCTCGCTTTTCGAATACACCATGATATCATCGATGAAAACCACGACAAACTTGTCCAAGTACTCCATGAAGACCTTATTCATGAGGTACATGAAATATGCAGGTGCATTCGTCAACCCAAAAGACATAATGGTATATTTGTACGAACCATACCGTGTTCGAAAGGTAGTCTTGGGTATATCGGAGGGCTTAATCTTCAGCTGGAAGTATCCCGACCAAAGATCGATCTTGGAGAAAACTCGGGCACCTTTCCTTTGGTCGAATAGGTCCTCTATACGGGGCAGCGGGTATTTATTCTTGATCGTCACCTCATTGAGAGACCTATAATCCACACACATCCTTTGGGTCCCATCCTTCTTGTCTACAAAGAGCACGGGGGCTCCCCATGGTGACGAGCTTGGGCGTATAAAACCCTTTTATAGCTGCTTCTGAATTTGCTTCTTGAGTTCCACTAGTTCATTAAGGGCATCCTATATGGCCTCTTTGCTATCGGTGCAGTTCCGGGTACCAAATCAATGGCAAACTCAATGTCCCGGTCAGGTGGCATACCTAGAAGTTCTTCAGGGAACACGTCCGAATATTCTTGAACCACCGGAATGCTCTCCAATGTTGCGTCCTACGATCAATGTGGCTCTAATGCAAATCTGTGACTTCTACCTAGGTTTGCATCCTACGGGCAACGTGGTTCTAATGCCAATCTGTGACTTCTACCTAGGCTTGCATCCTACAGTCAACGTGGCTGTGATACCAATCTGTGACTTCTACCTAGACTTGCGTCCTACAGTCAACGTGACTCTGGTACCTATCTGTGATGCCCGGTGTGACACCCTCATTTTTTGGTTCTGCATATATTAATATTTTATATAGAGTAATAGGAGGATGAGTCCCGATCTTCCGAGAGGTAGGGTAAACTTGATTGGGTGGAGATCTCGATGTTGATAATCCAAGGCTCCGAACGAACGAAACCCCGCAATCACTACACCACTGCTCTGTTGGTTATCACCCGTGTCACACGAATGACCTCGCCACAAAGGCTTATCCTTGCAAGCGCAATCAAGAACACAAGCAAGAACAGAGAAGTTGCAATCAAAACTGAATTGATCACGAATTTGGGGTCTCACAACCGATGATCGGCGACACTGTTCAATGACAGATTGAAACTAGGCAAAACCCACCTGTTTGTGATGGCAGCTAGGGGGTATAAATGAGGTGGAGGATGAACAGGGGGGTGCTGGGGTCGTGACCTAACCCTAAGACACGTACATAATGGACTTGGACTCGATACAAGGCCCAATGGCCCAACTAGGTGATGCAACACCCTAACAGACTCTAAACTTTATATTGTGTCGAAGTTTCCTGTTGACCACGAGGGAATTTTGACGTGGGGCCAGTTCCATTGGAAAGTTTATCCTCTCAGCTTTCCGTGCATATGTAGAACGTCAAAGACGGAGTCCGTATGCCTCCTGTGCATCAATTTTAAGGTGGATTGCTGTTGGGCCCGAGTTGGACTCGAGTTTGAGTTGGGCTCCGTCTCTAACTTCTTGTTGGCGTATTTTCTGGTCCTCCACGCCTCCAAACCCCTCTCCATGTATCTCCATGTCCTCTCCATGGTTCCTAATCATAATTAATCCATTAGGTAGCAACATACTCTCAAAATTCACATATAAAGAATTGTTCAGGAACGAGCTCACCTCTAAATTCAATTTTCGTGCTCGAGCTCTAGTAATTGGACCTTGCATGTCTACCATGTGAGTGTTGTGTATATCTGCAGGAGTGATGTCCACATCATAGAGGAAACATTTTAAAATAAGTAGAAATAGAGAAAATATTCAAAAGTTAGCCAAAAAGAGCAAATTTCAGTTTATAGAGAGCGCCGAAGACAATCCCCGCGGTTCGCTGGCCACGTGGCGTGTTCGGAGCTCATCTCCGCAAATGGGGAGAGGTCCGCCGCCAAACTGGCTATGTGGCAGGCTCGAGGCTCATCCCCGCGAAGGGGGAGAGGTCCGACCCCGTGGGACATGTGTTGCCCCCGGAGCTAGCCTCCGCGTAGGAGCGAGGCTAGTCCTGCAGGAAACATGTCGGCTGCGGAGCTAGTCCCCGCGGAAAATGAAGGTCTAGTCGCGCGGGAGACGTGTTGCTCTTGGAGCTCACCTCCGAGAGGTCCGGCCCCGCTAGACACGTGTCGCTCTCGGAGCACACCTCCAAGAGGTCCGGTCCTATTGGACACGTGTCACTTCCGGAGCTCACCTCCGGAAGGTCCGACACTATCGGACATGTGTCACCTCCGGAGCCCACATCTGGGAGGTTCCTTACTGTTGGACACGTGTCGACCTCGGAGCTTGTCTCTGAGCAGAAAGGAAGTTCAACGCTAATTGACACATGGCATTCTCGGAGCTCACCTCCAAAGAGAGGGGAGGTCCAGAACGGACACGTGGCACTATCGGAGCTCATCTCCAAAAATAGGGGAGGTCCAGAATTGACACATGGCACACTCGGAGCCACCTTCGAAGAGATTGGGAGGTCCAGAACTGACACGTGGCATTCACGGAGCTCGCCTCTGTTGAGAGGGGAGGTCCCGACCCACCAGGACGCGTGGCGCACGCAGAGCTCGCCTCTGAGTAGGAGGGAGGTCTCGCCCGCCTGACACGAGGCACAACCAGAGCTCGCCTCTGCGGAAAAGGGAAGCTCAGGCCTCCGCAGGACACGTGGAGCCTCCGGAGCTTATCACCACGGAAGGACGCAATTCTGAAACGGTTTGCCTCTGTACGTGAGTACCCGTTACTGAGAAAACCGACATGAACTCTTCTACGTTGATATTGCAACAAAATTAATTGAAGATAAGTTGTTAAGATTCAAAAACAATTTGAATAGGACTCTTATTCGAATTCCCATCAAATTCTTCCCGATTATAAATAGAACCGAAAACCTTTGGCTGCAACCACGAACTTCTTTTCCACCTCCTAAGTCGACAACTTAGAGCCCTAGCCCCCAGTTCGCCAAGTAAACCCCTTCGCCGGAGTTTGACCACCAGAGAGACTGCCGACGAGTCCAGAGACGATTGCCATCACCGGAGGAGAGCCGACAATCTGCTTTTGCTAGGAGAAGGACCCCGAGACCAAGAAGAACGTAAGGTAGGTCTCCAATACCACCTTACGATATCATCACATTTTTCTTTGCATATGTTCTTCGAATTCCTTTCGAACAGAAGCTTTTTCATGGACAGATCACGTGTTGATCGGTTTGATCTAAAGTCAAGATCATCGCCACGTCCGCAATTGATCTTTACACCTCTGTTCATCGTAGAACCCAAGCAAGCCATGCAAGAACACGTACAACCGATCTAATAAAATACTGCATCATAGGATTAGCATGCATATGCATCATCGCATCTTAAAGTAGAGTTTGTGCATGATATTGATTGCTGTGAATCTTGTATGTGTGTGATTGCGTATAGAAGGACAAGCTCATTGAGCTGTCTATGACGAGCTGCAACAACAAGGTTTCGAGATCCAAGAGCAACCGGAAGCGCAAGAACAAGGCAAGTGCTCCTTGACCATATTAATCCTATGTTTTGGAAAACTGTTTTGTTGCGAAAAGGTGTGAGAGCTTGAGTCAATATGATGGGAAACCCTTTCATAGGAGTTTACTAGTTTTGTTAGCCACCCTTGTCACCGGGAAAGTTAATAAGTCGGGTATGGTTTTTGCTTTTATGCTTCGCTGAGTCCATGGGATACGGGAAGTGTCACACCCGGTTTTTACGAAGAACAACCAAGTGAATATCACATGTATGCCAGGATCATTTTCTCATACATGTGATGACAAATAGTGAAGCATCATTTATTACAAGCCAGGTGTCGAATATAAATAAGTCTTACATAGCAAATGTCTCGATGGACACTAATAAGTTCATCACAAGTAAATAAACTAGCAGCGGAATATTATTCTTGAGGGCTCCATCACAGGCGTTGCCCGGGGGTCTCCATGAACCTAGAAACCTTCTTCGGGTCCAAAGTCTTGGTCATTATACACCACCTCATTGTCTTGACCTGAGCAGCAATATAAACCAACAAAATGTGCAAGGTTGAGTACCGATGTGTAAGGGCCTCAGTTTTTGACACACATTTGCAGTGTTCATCACCACACCACACACCTCATTTGAGGAAGAATGATGAACACAAATGAAGAGCAAGTAACAATTATCAACATGCTCATTAGAGAACAAACTCACACATTGCAAAAGTGGTATTTCCCACATGTGATATAGATGGGCTGGACATATGAAAACTCCTACACTTTACTAAGGATGTCCATGCCAAGTTTCACCCAAATTCAAAACCTTTTTGAGGTCAGTTTGGGTATAGTTAGGAAGAGGGCAGTTTGAAACCATATTCAAATTCAAACTATTTTTATCCCATGAATTTAAAAGTGGAAGGCATATTCTTACTCAGCACATTTTTGTGAGCTCACACACCAATTTTCACTCCATTTGGAGTTGATCTTGACATGAGCTAAGGGGGAGAAATTCAAACTTTATTTGAATTTCAAACTGAACTTGTGCTGAAATTCATTCAAACCAAACCTCATTTGAACTTTGATCAATTCAAATGGCTCATGGGTGAATAATTTGAATTGCCAAGGGTAGTATGGGGTTCACTGTTTACAACAGTGATTAGGAGTAAATTTCAGAGGTTAAAACTGGAGATGGGACCCACATGTCAGCCACTGCTCAGATCAAACCGACTGAGACTTTTTCACTCGGGTAGCCGAGCCGCAGCGGTGATCGCCACCGAGGGAAGCCACCGCGCCACCAGCTGCTTGCCCACGCGCGGGCGTGAGGCGGTGCAGAGCCTTCTTAAGGCGCCTGCCCCCTCCTCGGCCGAGGCACCGTCGTTCTTCCCCGCAAGAACTCAGCGCCGGCCGAAAACTTCCGCAGCTCGGACTTGATAGGAGAACGCCGATCGCAGCTCCATCCTTCCACTCCAGAGCCCCAGCAAGGTACTAGAGACCTTCCTCCGTCCTTCCCGTTGCTAGAATTCGGTTGAAACCGATTGATATCGGCTGTGCCGAAAGATCAAATTCGGGACTTGGAACCGCCGCACCTCGGGCTCTCGTGGACAGCCCAACCAGGGCGTTGTCACGCCCGAGCCAAGGCACCCTTGGACGCGCGGGTGACCGGTGCTGCTCATCCCCGAGCCACAGCTCGAGTGGTTGCTCACCGGCGGCGAATTTCCACTTTTCCCCTTTCTGTGTGCAGAACGACCTTCAGGTACGATTCTATTTAATTCGTGCTCTAGAAAGGATTAGAGGGCCTCAGGCCGCTCTCACACGAGCTAGAAACGGTAACGCACAAGTTACCTTCACAACTCTGGGCCGGAGAACCTCTGTGCCCGGCGTAATTTGAGGTCTACTAATGGCGGAACGAACGGGCGGCATCGGGCGCACGGTGAGGACCTATTTCGGGCCTTCCCCGAGCTGCCTCGAGCTCATGTCGACCTTCTCTGAGGTCCACTGATGCTCCCCGACCGGTTTCCCAAGTAGCTGAGGTGCTAGGGTAGTCAGCCGACATGGCCGAAGTCGTTCCGAGGTGGCGGCTCGTCGCCGACCATGCTCCGGCCGTTGTCATGAGCAGCTGACCCTCGGATCCTGTTCCCCGAGTAAAAGTAGGCAGGGGCGGCCAGAATCGAGAAGTTTGGAGCTGTACAGCAGCTGGCGGCGAGCCCTCCGGCGAGATCCCTCGGCGGCGGGGCGCGGGTGTCGTGAGGTTGAAGAAGGGGGTGGACCCCAGCTGTCAGCGGGAGATATTTTGAATCGGGATCCGGCTGCGGCCGGGATCGTGTGTGCTGGCGCGCAAAATCCTTGTGGGCCGCGATGTGCCATCGCCTAGGCGTGCGACGCGTGTCCCCTGGGCCCACGCGCGAGTTTAAACTTTTCCCCGATTTTCAGATTTCCTTCAAACTTCAAATCCTCATAACTTTGGCTAGAAAGCTCCAAATTGAGTGAACCAAATTTTGCTGGATTCAGCTCTCTGAGTACTTTCGAGAAAATCAAGTTTCGCCTCATGAAATTCCTTATTTCTCCAGAATTAATTCCTCAAAATTTAAACTATTAGGAATTTTAACTGGAAAATCCATTGGGGGAAAATCCTGAAATTTTGCTGGGATGTTCACCAAAATATCCCTGAACTACCATAAAAATTTCAGATCCATTTGAGCTCATCTGATCCACCTAATGGTGTGATTAGTGAAACTGTTCCAGAGAAAATAGAAAATGTTCAGAAACATTTTCAGGATTTTCTCTGAAATTGTTTAGCTCATATCTTTAGTTGGGGACCTCCAAATTAAGTGAGACCAAATCCATTAGAACCCTCTGAAAATCTAGTTTTCAGAAAGTCATAGTTTGTTTCATGAAAATTCCTAGAACACCCTAAGAGTTCCAATTAAGGTCAAGGACATAATTAATTGTGGAGGGCTCAAATGAGCTTTGCTGCAACTAAAACTTGACCGAGTCTCTGTTTAGGTTGTAACCAAGCCATAGTAAAAGTTTCACAGTCATTAGGTCTGTCTAGCAAGGGTTATAGACTTCACAACTTCAAAGTTAATACAAATGCATTTAAATTGATACATATATTGCTCTTATCATGTAGTCGCTAAGGTCGAGGAGAAACCCGAAGTCCTAGACTTCGTAACTCCGGAGGAGCAGCTAGCCTACGACTAAGAGCAGCAAGGCAAGCTCCAGTTTGCATTAACCTTTTTACAAATGTTTATTGTTTTGAGCACATCTTTGAATATTGTTCTTTGCATTAGAGTCTTGATTGGAAACCCAACTGCATAGCCAAGAAAACCATGGGTTGGGTTTAGGATTGAAAACCTCGTTAGCCACTGCATTGCTAGGATAGAGTAGGATTCGGTACAAGTCGAGTAGTTGGAACTACTCGCGAGAATAGGCTAGAGGCACATTGCTCGGGTAGAGATAGCACATGATATACATGGCAAGAAAGATGAGACCGAGCGGAGAGTAAGGGCAACAGGACTTTGGGGCCTGTGTGCTATAGCTCCGCTTGTGTCGATTGAGGACCGAGCCGTGTGCGGGCCTGTTGAACAAGCTAGAACAGTACCGAAGACCTACCGGCTATATGGGAACCGGGAAACTGATGTAACTCGGGTAGCTGGTTATTGAGGCATTGCCCGTCGTTCAGAGGGTAGGTTGAGAGCTCGAGGTGTAAATCGGCTGGCGGCACGGAGATGCGCATGCAGAGACCTCTTGCTCGGGACGATGGGACCGGTTCAATATTTGGCTAACGGGTGAAAGGTAGTCGCGTACGGCGTCCGTGATGGTTGTTGTAGGCAACATCGAGTACGGGCGTACGTGACGGGTTGTTCGGGTAACCCTGCAGGTGTAAATCGATTATAATCGCCGTCCCTCGCGGTCAGTCAGTACCACTTGTTCACTGTACCGTGACGTAGAAAGAACAGGCTAGTCACATGTTAAAATGTTGCTGATTGAAAGCTGGACATTGATTGTTAATGATATGCTGTAGCTTATAGGTAACTAAAGTTCTTTTCAACCTTGGGCAAAGTACATGAGAGAAATGCGTTTCTTGTTTGATTGAGGCTCTCTCATGTGCCCTAGCGTAAGGTTCTCCACAACCTGCTGCTAAAACTTGAAAGTAAGGTTCTACTAATTAGGCGAGTCCTTGCAAATGATTTTTACCTCATGTAACCCATTACCCTCATGTAGAAGTTCCATGTTTAGGTGAGACGGGTCAGACTTGCTGAGCCTTCGTGCTCACTGCTTGTGTTTGAAGCTTTTGCAGGGTTTTATGAGGAAGGGACTCCCGAAGAGGAGACGGAACCCCAGGAGGGGAACCCCGTCGAGTGGGAGTCGTGCACGCCGCAGAGTTAGTGTCCGTGTGTGCTAGCAAGGGCACGTTCAAGGGCTGAACGTGCACTTGATGCTTAGTCTACGCCCGCGAGTGTGGACTGAACTTATTTTGATGTAAACATGTTCATAACTTGTTTATGTAATAAAATTTCGCTTCCGCTTTGTACCTTTGACGTGTGTTATACGGTGCTGTGCAACGCAGCACCCCTCAGCGTGATCCTGGCTCGACAAGACCAATGGGGTCGTGTCAGCGTGGTATCAGAGCTCGCTTGAGGTTTAACACAGTACAAAGGTCTTCTTTTTCAAAAATCCAGTGAGGAACGAGTTAGTAGCCCGTATAAGGATGTTATTAGTATATAGAAAGTGGCTTATTAACCTATTTGTTATGTCGGAAAATCGTGCATCTCGGGACGTTCATGTCTTGGGGGGTGCACGTAAGCGCTGTCCACCAGTGCGCACAAGCTGAAGGGTGGAGCCCCACGGGTGGCAGGTAACCCGACCCGCTTTAGTATCCTCTACGACTCTTCATGTCGTTTGGGGTATTCGAGCAACGTCTGTCCCTGGCGTGCGTGGTGCAACATGGGAGACCCCGTCACGTGGTCTGAAACATGAACACGTAACTCAAGGCGTGGTTGGCTTGAGAACATCCGGGCGAGTGATGACGGCCGGGTGTACAAACTGTATGGATTCCGGGCTCGGTGTGCAGCCGAGTCTGATGATTGTTTGAGTTTCTGCAGGTAGCCTTACCACGAAACGGTAGACGTGTAGCATCCGTGTGCGAGTGACGAGTAGTGCCACTGAACTAACGAAGCCGGCTAAGCCCGGTATAGGTTTTTCCTTTGTGAGGACGTAGTACCGACATAATCTGGTGACGCATCGACGTCACACCCAACTAAATGAACAACTTCATTTAAAAACTTGAAGGTTTTGATCCAAAGTAGTAAAACTTGATGTAACTCCTTCCCTTGAACAGGATATTCAAAGTTAACAAGTTTTCAACTTATAGGATGTTAAGGACAGAGCACTCTGTTTTCAGCTGAATCAAGGCTGAAGTTAATCAGAGGTTAGAGGTTGAGTTCTTTCGAGGTTGGGGTCGTATGATACATTTCTGGAAAGCGGTGGAAGAGCTTTACAACTCTTCTGTTGAGGTACAGAGGTGTTTCATTCCTTAACCACTCGAAAAATGCAGTAGAGTTGAAACTGTCCAGAAAACAGGACAGAGCAAAGACTCTCTGTAAACTCTCTGTAAATTAAGCATAACTTCCTGCTTAAAAATCCAAAAATAGGAAATGAGGTACTTCTGGAAAGCTTATGAGATGGGTTACGACTTTGTAACAGAAAGTTTTGTCAGATTGGGAACAGAATTAACTGGGATTCTTGGATCAATTCAGTACCTAAAGCAGGGAGGTGCTGTCCAATTGTTTCCAGAAATTCTGTTAACTTTGACATCTCATAACCTTTGAAACAGGACAGATCTTAGGCCAAGCAAACACTTCCTGGAAATCTATTTAAGTTAGCTTTAACTTTGATGTTGAGCTCCAGAATTGGTTTTGCTTTTAAACTGGCCTAAATCAGGTTGAAATGGAAACTGGTCAGGGCTGTCATGGGAACAGCAGATCAGCAGTCAAATTTGTTTAAAATTTGAACTATGTTTCCAAGTTTTATGGGTTCAATGACATGTCTTATGTTATAACTCAATGGTTTACTGTTTAAATAAATATTTGACATTTCTCAAATATATTTTTACAGATGGCAGCAGATAAACAGTTGGAGAACGGTGGGTAGTTTCCCACTGTTCTGACCGTAGCGGCTACCCGGAAGCATTGTGGCAAATGCTCCAATATTTCGGGTACAATCAGATGCCGCAGTACTTCGCCAAAGAAGATGGCGAAGGGGGGAACAAGACGTGGATGATCCATGTCAAGGTTCCTGCAGGACCTACGCCCCCGGTTGGGTGCCATTCACCGTCACGGTGAGAGGAAGACAACCGGAAGGGATGTGGCAAGTGGCAGCCCGTGACACTATGTCACGTTTCTGCCAACTACACGTGCAGGCTATGGAGGGCACTCCATACGCACTCGTTCCGGTGGAGGGACGAGCTCAGCATGTGTGGAAAGAGAGGTACCTGGAGGCAACAGACCCGAGTTGCCCAAGGTACAACCCCGCGGAGGCAAATCTCAGCCTCCAAATCAGGGCGGGAAACGCTGTGATGGACAGCCAAGCTGTTCATACGGAGCATCTCGCCACCAAGCTCAAGGAGAGCACAAGCCGTGGAGATCATTTAGAGAGTGCTCACAGCGCACTCCGCAATATGCTCCTTCCGACGATCAAGCGACTGAATGAACAACACAATCAGTTGCGTCGTCTGAAGAAGGCAAAGAAGAAGAGCCGTGTTGACATCGCGGCGTTGCAAGAGCTGGTGCAGACCCTAACTCAGCAGAATGAGGACCTTGCTCAAGAGCAGGACGACGCTATCGAGGAAGGCCAAGGCTGGGAAGAGGACTACAACCAAGCTATGGACGAGGTGCATGCTTTGCAGGACCTCGTGCCCCCGGTGTTAGGCGTACCGGTAGTCTTGGGTCTTCCAGCAATGGGAGAACCCGGGATGGGAGAAGAGGTGGTAGACCCAGAGCCACCAGCAGAGGTACCGGAGGAGGACGACCCACAGGAGGTCGAGTTCTACTCCAAGTAGGGGGTTACGGTTGCCAAGTAGGGCAGCTAGGGCAGCGTAACCCAACTTTTGTAATCGGTGGCAGGTCGTGTAGACAGTAGCGTATGTATAGGTAGTGACGACATGAGCACGACTTCTCGGAGATCCGAGAATAATGTATCTTGTATAAAGTTTCTGCTTTATCAATATATGTGAATGTTGTGCAAATTAATCATGTGTCACTTCAATACCTACTGTTGCGTATGGAATTTTAAGTAAGACATGTGCTAATTGCTGCTGTTTTGAATTTCAGAATGACGCGTACTCGTGCCAACCCTGACGTTGGGGGTACCAGTCAAGGGGGAGAGACCTCCCAACCACCTCCCGAGGACTCCTCGGGACAGCAGCAGCAACAGCAACAGCAAACACCGCCACCGCCACTGCCAACGGTTACATTGGCCGACATTGTCGCGGCAATGGCGGGCTCGCATCAGCAGCACACAGAGTTGCTGCAGACTCTCATCGCCAATACGTCTCTCCCAGAGAGACGTCAAGATCGTGAGGAGCGCCAACAGAGCTCCTACTCCGACTTCCTGGTGACTCATCCCCCCGTATTCTCAAGGGCGGATGAACCACTTGACGCGGACAACTGGCTCCGCGCCATAGAGATGAAGTTCGGGCTGCTCCAAATCAGCGAGCAGCGCAAGACTCAGTTCGCGGTCCAGCAGCTCCAAGGATCCGCGAGCGCGTGGTGGGCCAACTTCTGTGCTTCACAACTCACCGACCGAGTGATGACCTGGACGGAGTTCCGGACGGCCTTCAGGGCCTATCATATACAGCCAGGTCTGATGAAGAGGAAGACACATGAGTTCTTACACCTGCAACAAGGGAGCCGGAACGCGCTGGAATACTCCAGGGCGTTTAACGATCTCGCGCTATATGCGTCGTATCATGCTGATACCGACGAGAAGCGGCGAGACCACTTTTACCAGGGGCTTAACCCGCTCCTGAAGGACAAATTGGCGATGTTCAATCGCGACAGCCTCAACGACATCATTGATGCTGCGATTGTTCAGGAGGACTCCGGCAAGGAGTTAGCGGCGGCGTAGAGAAAGCGAAGCGCGCCGCAGAGCAGCGGAGAAGGAGGCGGTCCTTCTCAGAAGTTTCGGATGGTGAATCGCCCACCATCAGGTCCACGCTGGCAGCCACCACAGCGGTCGATGCCGTTCCGCAGTCGGCCGTATTCTTCGCCGGCATTCCGGCCGGCACTGCCAGTACCGCCGCAACAACAACAGCAGCAACGGGAGATGCCGCGTGCTTTTGCACCTCAGCAACGCATGCCGGGCTTTCGTCCACCGAGTACTCCACCAGCAGCGGCCACATGTTACAAGTGTGGTCGTCCAGGACACTTCGTGAGCAGTTGCCCGGAGAGGCAAGGCGGCGGAGTGGCACCACAGTTTCCGGGGAGGAATCAACCCCGGAACCCTACTAATGTGCGGCGGGCAAACCCTAGGCCCGGCACCGTCCACCAACTTGCCATTGAGGACGTGCCGAAGGGCGAGCCAATCCTTGCGGGTATGTTCCAACTCCACCAGCATCCCGCTATAGTACTGTTTGATTCAGGCGCCACGCATAATTTTATTAGCCAAGCTTTCATTGCCAAACACAGTTTGCCAATACTACCCACCGATAGTCCATATTTAATTTGTTCACCGGGTGGGAAGATTTCAGCAAGCGTAATGGTCTCCAAAGCACCATTATGCTTAGCGGGTAGAGTGTACCTCACGTCTCTCATTATCTTAGAGGGACAGAAGGTCGATGTCATCCTAGGGATGTCGTGGTTAACCCGCCACGGCGCTATTTTAGACACCGTCCTTCGAGTCGTGCACTTAAACTCAGAGGTGCACGGTTCTCACTCATTATTTCTGGACAGTCCAGAAATAAAACTTCCAAGTGTCTATCAAGCCACAACCATCAGATTGGAAGATATTCCAGTGGTCCGAGAATTCCCTGACATATTCCCGGATGATTTGCCGGGGATGCCACCCGATAGAGAGGTGGAGTTCAAGATTGAACTTGCACCGGGAACCATGCCAATATCCCGAAGGCCGTACAAGATGGCGCCCAAGGAGTTGGCTGAACTGAAGACTCAGCTCACGGACCTTCTGGAGAAGGGTTTTATTAGGCCGAGCTCCTCGCCATGGGGCTGTTCGGCATTATTTGTCAAGAATAAGGATGAGACGTTGCGGCTTTGCGTGGACTACCGTCCATTAAATGCCGTAACCATCAAGAACAAGTACCCGTTGCCACGGATCAACATGTTGTTTGATCAGTTGGTCGAAGCAAAGATCTTTTCCAAGATGGATTTAAGATCCGGGTACCATCAGATTAAGATAAGGGCTGAGGACATTCCGAAGACGGCTTTCTCGACGAGGTACGGACTTTATGAGTACCTGGTCATGTCCTTCGGCCTCACCAATGCTTTAGCTCACTTCATGTACTTAATGAACTCGGTGTTCATGCCGGAGCTGGACAAGTTTGTCGTGGTCTTCATCGACGACATCCTAGTATATTCCAAGTCGGAGGAAGATCACAAGAAACATCTGCGTATAGTCTTGCAACGGCTGCGGGATCACGAGTTATACGCAAAATTCAGCAAATGCGAGTTTTGGATATCGCAAGTGCCTTTCCTCGGGCATATCATCTCAGCGGAAGGTATCGCTGTTGACCCAAGCAAGATCACGCAAGTGCTGAATTGGAAATCCCCGAGAACTGTTCATGAGGTACGGAGTTTCCTCGGACTCGCGGGATATTATCGGAGGTTCATTCCGAACTTCTCGAAGATTGCCAAGCCAATGACAGAGCTGCTGAAGAAGGCTACCAAATATGTTTGGAGTCCAGCATGTGAAGCAGCATTCAAGGCTTTAGTCAAGCACCTGACATCAGCACCGGTTTTGGCGCAGCCAGACACAACAAAACCGTTCGATGTGTACTGCGATGCATCCGGCATTGGGCTCGGGTGTGTGCTGATGCAAGACCGAAGAGTGGTCGCGTATGGATCATGGCAGCTTAGAAACCATGAGCAAAATTATCCAACTCACGACTTGGAGCTCCCTGCCATGGTACTTGCACTAAAAATGTGGAGGCACTACCTACTCGGTAACCTCGTACACTTATATACCGACCACAAAAGCCTCAAGTACATATTCACTCAGAAGGAGCTGAACATGAGGCAACGAAGATGGTTAGAACTGATAAAGGATTACGAGATAGAGATCCATTATCATCCGGGCAAAGCAAACGTAGTGGCAGATGCGCTGAGCCGCAAGTCACACGTCAATAATCTGACCATCACACCGTTGGAAGAGAGCGAACCACCACTCCATGTGATTCCACACGGAGCTCTCTACAACCTAGCCTTGATCCCCACCATCCGTGAAGAGATAGTGGCAGCCCAGAAGAATGACAAGGGCATGTCACATTTGCGGAGACGTATAGACAGTGGGGAGTTGAAATGTTTCCGGAAGGACGGAGACGGCGTTCTGTGGTTCAAGGACCGGATCGTCGTACCCCGTAAACCGGAATTACGGAAGAAGATTTTTGATGAGGCTCACTTATCAAAGTTTTCTATTCACCCCGGCAGCAACAAAATGTATCAAGAACTCAGAAGAAAGTTTTGGTGGACACGGATGAAGCGAGAGACTGCAAAATACGTGTCCGAGTGTGATACATGTCGAAGGGTGAAGGCAGACCACATGCGGAAACCGGGACTGCTGCAACCACTGGGCATTCCTGCCTGGAAGTGGGAGGACGTGAGCATGGATTTCGTCGTCGGTTTACCCACCACCTTACAGAAACATGATTCTGTGTGGGTGATCGTCGATCGGCTCACCAAAGTTGCCCATTTCATCCCGGTCAAAACCAACTACAACGCCAAGAAGTACGCTGAACTGTACATCTCACGGATTCTATGCTTGTACAGCGTACCCCGTACTATCATATCGGATCGGGGCACTTTATTTGTGTCCCGTTTTTGGGAGCAGCTACACGCTGCCTTGGGGACGAAGCTGATCCGTAGTTCAGCCTACCACCCGCAGACGGATGGACAAACCGAGCGGGTAAATCAGATTCTAGAAGACATGCTACGAGCTTGCGCTATCGACCACGGCAAGAGTTGGGATGATGACTTGCCGTTAGCCGAGTTCTCGTACAACAATGGGTACCAAGCCAGCATCAAGATGGCGCCCTACGAGGGGCTATACGGGAGAAAATGCCGCACACCATTGAACTGGTGTGAGTCTGGCGAAAGGGTTACCTTCGGGATTGACCTTGTCAACAACGCGGAAGAAAAGGTTCGACTAATTCAAGCGAACCTAAAAGCCGCTCAATCCCGTCAGAAACAGTATGCGGACCGGAGAAGGCTCCCATTACAATTTGAAGTTGGGGATCACGTATATCTACGGGTGTCTCCAATGAAGGGCGTAAACAGATTTGGGGTGAGGGGAAAGTTATCACCCCGCTTCATCGGTCCATTCCAGATTACCGAAAGATGTGGATCGGTGGCATACCGGCTGAAATTACCAGAAGCACTTTCCGGTGTGCACGACGTCTTTCAAATTTCCCAGCTGAGGAAGTGTCTCAAGCTATCAACTACCGTTCAGCTGGAAGACATTGAAGAACTGCAACCGGATCTCACCTATCGGGAGGAACCGGTGCAGATTATTGATGAAAAGGCCCGAACCACACGCAACCGTACGTTGTGGTTCTACAAGGTTCTATGGAGTAATCACTCCATGGACGAAGCGACATGGGAGAGCGAAGAATTCCTTCGCACTAACTACCCCGACTTTTTCACGTCGCATTTCCGGTAATTTTCCACCGTCCTCTCTCTCATTTTGACCTTATAATCTCGGGACGAGATTCTTTTAAGGGGGGAGGAATGTAAGGGCCTCAGTTTTTGACACACATTTGCAGTGTTCATCACCACACCACACACCTCATTTGAGGAAGAATGATGAACACAAATGAAGAGCAAGTAACAATTATCAACATGCTCATTAGAGAACAAACTCACACATTGCAAAAGTGGTATTTCCCACATGTGATATAGATGGGCTGGACATATGAAAACTCCTACACTTTACTAGGGATGTCCATGCCAAGTTTCACCCAAATTCAAATCCTTTTTGAGGTCAGTTTGGGTATAGTTAGGAAGAGGGCAGTTTGAAACCATATTCAAATTCAAACTGTTTTTATCCCATGAATTTAAAAGTGGAAGGCATATTCTTACTCAGCACATTTTTGTGAGCTCACACACCAATTTTCACTCCATTTGGAGTTGATCTTGACATGAGCTAAGGGGGAGAAATTCAAACTTTATTTGAATTTCAAACTGAACTTGTGCTGAAATTCATTCAAACCAAACCTCATTTGAACTTTGATCAATTCAAATGGCTCATGGGTAAATAATTTGAATTGCCAAGGGTAGTATGGGGTTCACTGTTTACAACAGTGATTAGGAGTAAATTTCAGAGGTTAAAACTGGAGATGGGACCCACATGTCAGCCACTGCTCAGATCAAACCGACTGAGACTTTTTCACTCGGGTCGCCGAGCCGCAGCGGTGATCGCCACCGAGGGAAGCCACCGCGCCACCAGCTGCTTGCCCACGCGCGGGCGTGAGGCGGTGCAGAGCCTTCTTAAGGCGCCTGCCCCCTCCTCGGCCGAGGCACCGTCGTTCTTCCCCGCAAGAACTCAGCGCCGGCCGAAAACTTCCGCAGCTCAGACTTGATCGGAGAACGCCGATCGCAGCTCCCTCCTTCCACTCCAGAGCCCCAGCAAGGTACTAGAGACCTTCCTCCGTCCTTCCCGTTGCTAGAATTCGGTTGAAACCGATTGATATCGGCTGTGCCGAAAGATCAAATTCGGGACTTGGAACCGCCGCACCTCGGGCTCTCGTGGACAGCCCAACCAGGGCGTTGTCACACCCGAGCCAAGGCACCCTTGTACGCGCGGGTGACCGGTGCTGCTCATCCCCGAGCCACAGCTCGAGTGGTTGCTCACCGGCAGCGAATTTCCACTTTTCCCCTTTCTGTGTGCAGAACGACCTTCAGGTACGATTCTGTTTAATTCGTGCTCTAGAAAGGATTAGAAGGCCTCAGGCCGCTCTCACACGAGCTAGACACGGTAACGCACAAGTTACCTTCACAACTCTGGGCCGGAGAACCTCAGTGCCCGGCGTAATTTGAGGTCTACTAATGGCGGAACGAACGGGCGGCATCGGGCGCACGGTGAGGACCTGTTTTGGGCCTTCCCCGAGCTGCCTCGAGCTCATGTCGACCTTCTCTGAGGTCCACTGATGCTCCCCGACCGGTTTCCCAAGTAGCTGAGGTGCTAGGGTAGTCAGCCGACATGGCCGAAGTCGTTCCGAGGTGGCGGCTCGTCGCCGACCATGCTCCGGCTGTTGTCATGAGCATCTGACCCTCGGATCCTGTTCCCCGAGTAAAAGTAGGCAGGGGCGGCCAGAATCGAGAAGTTTGGAGCTGTACAGCAGCCGGCGGCGAGCCCTCCGGCGAGATCCCTCAGCGGCGGGGCGCGGGTGTCGCGAGGTTGAAGAAGGGGGTGGACCCCAGCTGTCAGCGGGAGATATTTTGAATCGGGATCCGGCTGCGGCCGGGATCGGGTGTGCTGGCGCGCAAAATCCTTGTGGGCCGCGATGTGCCATCGCCTAGGCGTGCGACGCGTGTCCCCTGGGCCCACGCGCGAGTTTAAACTTTTTCCTGATTTTCAGATTTCCTTCAAACTTCAAATTCTCATAAGTTTGGCTAGAAATCTCCAAATTGAGTGAACCAAATTTTGCTGGATTCAGCTCTCTGAGTACTTTCCATAAAATCAAGTTTCATCTCATGAAATTCCGTATTTCTCCAGAATTAATTCATCAAAGTTTAAACTGTTAGGAATTTTAACTGGAAAATCCTTGGGGGAAAATCCTGAAATTTTTCTGGGATGTTCACCAAAATATCCCTGAACTACCATAAAAATTTCAGATCCATTTGAGCTCATCTGATCCACCTAATGGTGTGATTAGTGAAACTGTTCCAGAGAAAATAGAAAATGTTCAGAAACATTTTCAGGATTTTCTCTGAAATTGTTTAGCTCATATCTTTAGTTGGGGACTTCCAAATTAAGTGAGACCAAATCCATTAGAACCCTCTGAAAATCTAGTTTTCAGAAAGTCATAGTTTGTTTCATGAAAATTCCTAGAACACTCTAAGAGTTCCAATTAAGGTCAAGGAGATAATTAATTGTGGAGGGCTCAAATGAGCTTTGCTGCAACTAAAACTTGACCGAGTCTCTGTTTAGGTTGTAACCAAGCCACAGTAAAAGTTTCACAGTCATTAGGTCTGTCTAGCAAGGGTTATAGACTTCACAACTTCAAAGTTAATACAAATGCATTTAAATTGATACATATATTGCTCTTATCATGTAGTCGCTAAGGTCGAGGAGGAACCCAAAGTCCTAGACTTCGTAACTCCGGAGGAGCAGCTAGCCTACGACCAAGAGCAGCAAGGCAAGCTCCGGTTTGCATTAACCTTTTTACAAATGTTTATTGTTTTGAGCACATCTTTGAATATTGTTCTTTGCATTAGAGTCTTGATTGGAAACCCAACTGCATAGCCAAGAAAACCATGGGTTGGGTTTAGGATTGAAAACCTCGTTAGCCACTGCATTGCTAGGATAGAGTAGGATTCGGTACAAGTCGAGTAGTTGGAACTACTCGCGAGAATAGGCTAGAGGCACATTGCTCGGGTAGAGATAGCACATGATATACATGGCAAGAAAGATGAGACCGAACGGAGAGTAAGGGCAACAGGACTTTGGGGCCTGTGTGCTATAGCTCCGCTTGTGTCGATTGAGGACCGAGCCATGTGCGGGCCTGTTGAACAAGCTAGAACAGTACCGAAGGCCTACCGGCTATATGGGAACCGGGAAACTGATGTAACTCGGGTAGCTGGTTATTGAGGCATTGCCCGTCGTTCAGAGGGTAGGTTGAGAGCTCGAGGTGTAAATCGGCTGGCGGCATGGAGATGCGCGTGCAGAGACCTCTTGCTTGGGACGAAGGGACCAGTTCAATATTTGGCTAACGGGTGAAAGGTAGTCGCGTACGGCGTCCGTGATGGTTGTTGTAGGCAACATCGAGTACGGGCGTACGTGACGGGTTGTTCGGGTAACCCTGCAGGTGTAAATCGATTATAATCGCCGTCCCTCGCGGTCAGTGAGTACCACTTGTTCACTGTACCGTGACGTAGAAAGAACAGGCTAGTCACATGTTAAAATGTTGCTGATTGAAAGCTGGACATTGATTGTTAATGATATGCTGTAGCTTAGAGCTAACTAAAGTTCTTTTCAACCTTGGGCAAAGTACATGAGAGAAATGCGTTTCTTGTTTGATTGCGGCTCTCTCATGTGCCCTAGCATAAGGTTCTCCACAACCTGCTGCTAAAACTTGAAAGTAAGGTTCTACTAATTAGGCGAGTCCTTGCAAATGATTTTTACCTCATGTAACCCATTACCCTCATGTAGAAGTTCCATGTTTAGGTGAGACGGGTCAGACTTGCTGAGCCTTCGTGCTCACTGCTTGTGTTTGAAGCTTTTGCAGGGTTTTATGAGGAAGGGACTCCCGAAGAGGAGATGGAACCCCAGGAGGGGAACCCCGTCGAGTGGGAGTCGTGCACGCCGCAGAGTTAGTGTGCGTGTGTGCTAGCAAGGGCACGTTCAAGTGCTGAACGTGCACTTGATGCTTAGTCTACGCCCGCGAGTGTGAACTGAACTTATTTGATGTAAACATGTTCATAACTTGTTTATGTAATAAAATTTCGCTTCCGCTTTGTACCTTTGACGTGTGTTATACGGTGCTGTGCAACGCAGCACCCCTCAGCGTGATCCTGGCTCGACAAGACCAATGGGGTCGTGTCAGTACCGATGGTACTCAGCAAGTGTGGGAAAGTTATGTCATGCATGGCTAGAACAAGGAAAGGTTGAACTCATGGTTAAAGCACTATGCAATTAATACCTATCACCTTAGCTTATTAAGCACCTACATTACTACACAGGTGAAATGGTCCCAATCTCCCATCCCATCATCATAATCCAATAACCATAGCATCAATTCCAATGTTAAGCTCCCCGCTTAACATCCATAACTTCCAAAACCATCAATCCTCTAATCATGAATAAGTCCAAGCCGCTCTTGACCGTGAGAACGGCTGTCATGACAGTTTTGACAATGTAGAGTTTGTACCACTGTACCCACATGTAGTGATTTCATCCCCCGTTGCCGGGTGGACTAAAAGAACCTCCATTATGCCAGTGGCTACGAACCACATTCACACTTCCCAGGTGTGTAGCCAGGAGATCACTACGAAGCCTTTACAAAGGGATTCCCGACGAGCGTGGGCCCACTGAGGTTTCACCCCTAACAGCATACAAGAGGCTCCAACCCCGCTGCAGTGGCCCCCTCTTGAGCCTTGCGGTTCATATGGTAGTCCAGCTGACACCTACTCCCCGCACCATCCAACACACCCATACTACGCCGGGGATACACCTAATTAATTGGCCAAGCTGCCCCATCTCAGCATGTGGTTGGCACTGTAAAGCCAGGTTACATGCTCCATGAACCGGTCCTTAGGATCCAGGCAAGTACTAAACACAAACCCAAGTCTCGTGCATCCAGAACACAACCAAAATATCCAACTTGCCTTGATCCCTACCTCTACATAACTCACAATATCTCATTCAAGAGTATGGTAAAATAAACTGATGATCTCATATCCCAAATATCCCATTCTCAGCATGGCTAAGCATATGCATAATAATGAATGACATGATAAAATAAATCCCAACCCAAGCTACAAGGAAACAAGGTAATGCAATTCTAGGGAAACTTCCTAGCATGGGTTTCATATTTTATTTGACAATGCAAATAACTCTAGCTACACATCCTAACATAGGATCAAAGTGGTCAAAGACACTTGCCTCCTTCCTGCTGCTCTTGGAATGGGTAGTCCTGATCTTGGAAAGGAATAACTTGCTCTTGACAGGTTCTACATCATACCATCACACATAGCAAAAGAAAAACAACAATCCATAAGACATAGTTCACACTTCCACACATTCACATGTAACAAAGCCATTCACAACTTATATGTGTTGTGTTTACTCTATGTGTGTTGACCTTTGGCTTACATGCACTTTTAATCATGTGTATATGATTCCTACTTTTGTATTCACATTTATGCTTGCATACTTTATACATGAGTTTCCAATTTAAATAATTTTTCTTATATTCAATTACTACACCTTTTAGCTACCAAGTATGCATGAAAGGTATTTTCCTTCTCCATATGTGTCTTCAGAACTTCTACCAACCCTAAACTGAATTCTTTGGATTTTAGAAACTCCATTTATCATTTACTAGTTGCTATATTTTCAGATTTATTTTCCTATGCATAAATGTGTACTTTATTATGAAAATAGTAAGACACATCATCTAAACAGAATAGGTTCTGGTCCAAAATATTTTAATAACATATTTTGACCTTTGCCTCTGATGTAAACTATTTCACAATTATTTTCCCTATTTTCTAGAACTATTCTTTACTTAAAAATGTGTTCCTAAATGTGAATAATAAATTAGACAGATTCAATTCAGCCCAAAATATGTTTTTATCTCACTCCAAAGTTTCCTAAATACTGAGAAAGTCTTTAATTAAATTTTTACAATATGTTTGTCCCACTTTTTAATTTTTAAACACTAGCCACATATTCAATTTCCTAATTTAAATACTAAACAGGGCTAAAAAAAGTAAACTCACCCCACTACAGGGTCTATAATATTATTTTCAGAATTTCCAGGGGTCTAGCTACACTTATCAGAGGAGTTTTTCTTAATTTTTATTAAGTCCAGGGGCTAAAACTGATTTTTAAATGAATTTACATGATTTTCTGGAGTTCCAGGGGCTAGATCAGAAGTTTCCGGGGCTAGCTCTTATTTCCCGAGAACCCCAGGGGTAGCACGTAAGATTTCCAGTCTTTATAACGCGGGGCTGACGTGGACCGTCCGATTTTAAACCGACGGCTGGGATTATAACATCGAACCGGTACGCGGGGATTTAAACCCTACCGTGCGATTTAAAATAAACGGCGCACAAGCGGCCACGTCGCTCTGATCGAGCGCGGGCGGCGCTGCCGGCGGCGCACGGCGGCGGGAAGCGGCGATCTCGCCGGAGACTTTCGGAGAATTCTTCCTAGAACTGTGATTTTATGGCATAGATCGGTGGAGGGGAGGTCGGGGATCTCACCTCGGGGGTTTTCTTGAGCTCGGAGGTCCTGGAAGGTGATCGGCGACGAGGTCCGAGGTGAATTCACGGCGAGGCTCGTCGGCGCTGTGTTTACACCGCAAGTCACCGAGTTTTCTGCACCTGCAAGGTTCCCCGGAGGCGGTGGATCAAGACCAGCGAGTTAGATCGGAATTTCCGAGCTTAGATCGGCCAGAATTCGCCGGCGAAGTCTCGGTTCTCACCGGAGGAAAATCGGCGGATCGCGTGGGAAAAACAGAACGAGGCCGGGGTTTTTATAGACGGGGGAGGGCGGCTGGGTGGTTTAGATCGAGTTTGCGTCGCCCTCGAACGGAATTCGGCTAGAATACGCGGGAATTCCCGATCGGTTTCGATTCGGGTGAGAGAGTCCGGCGCTGGCGCGAGGTAGACGATGAACTGGTGGGCCCCGCCTGTCAGTGGAAGGAAGCGGCGCGCGCGGCTGCGGGCTGGCGCTGGTTGGGCCGGCTGGTGGGTTGCGGCCCATTGGCCGTTTTTTTTATATTTTCTCTTTTTCTTTTTCTATTTCTTTTCTGATTTGAGTTTAATTTGAATTCCAGTTTGCATTTTAATTTTTGCAAAACATGCAACACGTCCAAAAAATTTTAAATTCCCCTCTTAACATGATTTAGGGTCTTAACAAAATTTTGGGGTGTTACAGCTCTACCCCCCTTAAAAGAAATCTCGTCCTCGAGATTGATGGTTCTAAGAAAACAATTCCGAAAATTGTGCCTTTAGGTGATCTTCCCGCTCCCAGGTGGCTTCCTCTTCTGAGTGATGCTTCCACTGCACCTTGCACATCCGGATTCTTTTATTTCTGGTGAGGCGTTCCATTGTCTCCAAAATCTTGTATGGTTGCTCGGCATAAGACAAATCCTCAGCTACGTCCACTTCATTCATGGGTAACACCTCTTCAGGCGTCCTCAGGCATTTCTTGAGTTGTGACACATACATCATGCACATCCGATAGACGAGCCGGTAATTCTAGTTGATACGCCACTTCGCCTTTCCTTTCCAGAACTTGAAAGGGTCCGATGTATCGAGGTGACAACTTCCCTTTCACCTTGAACCGACGAAGTCCTCTGATAGGGGACACCTTGAGATAGACATAGTCTCCCACATTGAAAACAAGCTCTCTTCTTCGTACATCGGCATAGCTCTTTGGCGTGTTTGTGCTATCCTCAAGTTGTTGCGAATTTCCCTCACCTTCGCCTCGGCTTCTTGTAGTACTTCTGGACCAAACACTTTACTTTCCCCTGTTTGGTTCCAAAATAGGGGAGTTCTGCACTTCCTCCCGTACAAAGCTTCAAACGGTGACATCTTCATACTAGCTTGATAGCTGTTGTTATAGGAAAACTCCGCATACGGTAAGTTTTTATCCCAACTCCGATTGTTTTTGAGTGCACATGCCCTCAGCATATCTTCAAGAATCTGATTGGTTCTCTCCGTCTGCCCGTCGGTTTGGGAATGATAGGCAGAGCTGAAATTCAGATGGGTTCCCATGGTTTCATGCAACTTCTGCCAAAACCTCGAGGTGAACTGTGTCCCTCGATCCGACACAATCTTCTTTGGCACTCTATGGTAACACACGATCCTTGACATGTACAGCTCTGCCAATTTGGATCTGCTGTAGCTTTCTTTCACGGGGATGAAATGAGCTACCTTGGTTAGCCTATCAATGATGACCCATATCGAATCATATCCTGATTGGGTCCTAGGCAATCCCACGATGAAATCCATGCTGATTTCTTCCCATTTCCATTCAGGCACTTTGAGTGGTTGCAATAATCCCGCGGGTCGTTGATGTTCTGCTTTCACCAACTGACATGTGTCACATAGGGCAACATGTTCCACGACATCTCGCTTCATGCCATACCACCAATACCTGCTCTTGAGGTCCTGGTACATTTTCATACTCCCAGGATGAATGGAATAGTCAGAATCATGAGCCTCCTTCAAAATCAATTCACGGATCTCCTTTACTTCTGGCACACAGATTCTTTTCCCGTGCCACACCGTTCCTTGTTCATATTCTCTAAAACCAGGAGCTTTATTTTCCTTGATGAGTTGTCTGATCTCTTGTATCTTCTCATCATTTTTTTGACCCTCGCGTATGTCTCGCTCTAGTGTGGAGTCCACTTCCATGGCGATGGCTTCACCACTATTTACTAGACATAGATTGTCACACCCGGTTTTTCCGAAGAAACAACCAAGTGAATATCACATGTATGCCAGGATCATTTTCTCATACATGTGATGACAAATAGTGAAGCATCATTTATTACAAGCCAGGTGTCGAATATAAGTAAGTCTTACATAGTAAATGTCTCGATGGACAATAATAAGTTCATCACAAGTAAATAAACTAGCAGCGGAATATTATTCTTTAGGGCTCCATCACAGGCGTTGCCCGGGGGTCTTCATGAACCTAAAAACCTTCCTCGGGTCCAAAATCTTGGTCATTATACACCACCTCATTATCTTGACCTGAGCAGCAATATAAACCAACAAATATGCAAGGTTGAGTACCAATGGTACTCAGCAAGTGTGGGAAAATTATATCATGCATGGCTAGAACAAGGAGAGGTTGAACTCATGGTTAAAGCACTACGCAATTAATACCTATCACCTTAGCTTATTAAGCACCTACATTACTACACAGGTGAAATGGTCCCAATCTCCCATCCCATCATCATAATCCAATAACCATAACATCATTTCCAATGTTAAGCTCCCCGCTTAACTTCCAAAACCATCAATCCTCTAATCATGAATAAGTCCAGGCCGCTCTTAACCGTGAGCACGGCTGTCAAGACAGTTTTAACTCTGCAGAGTTTGTACCACTGTACCCACATGTAGTGATTTCATCCCCCGTTGCCGGGTGGACTAAAAGAACCTCCATTATGCCAGTGGCTACGATCCACATTCACACTTCCCAGGTGTGCAGCCAGGAGATCACTACGAAGCCTTTACAAAGGGATTCCCGACGAGCGTGGGCCCACTGAGGTTTCACCCCTAACAGCATACAAGAGGCTCCAACCCCGCTGTAGTGGCCCCCTCTTGAGCCTTGCGGTTCATATGGTAGTCCAGCTGACACCTACTCCCCGCACCATCCAACACACCCATACTACGCCGGGGATACACCTAATTAATTGGCCAAGCTGCCCCATCTCAGCATGTGGTTGGCACTGTAAAGCCGGGTTACATGCTCCATGAACCGGTCCTTAGGATCCAGGCAAGTACTAAACACAAACCCAAGTCTCGTGCACCCAGCACACAACCAAAACATCCAACTTGCCTTGATCCCTACCTCTACATAACTCACAATGTCTCATTCAAGAGTATGGTAATATAAACTGATGATCTCATATCCCAAATATCCCATTCTAAGCATGGCTAAGCATATGCATGGAAATGACATGATAAAATAAATCCCAACCCAAGCTACAAGGAAACAAGGTAATGCAATTCTAGGGAAACTTTCCTAGCATGGGTTTCATATTTCATCTGACAATGCAAATAATTCTATCTACACATCCTAGCATAGGATCAAAGTGGTCAAGGACACTTGCCTCCTTGCTGCTCTTGAAATGGGTAGTTCCGATCTTGGAAAGGAATAACTTGCTCTTGAACAGGTTCTACTTCATACCATCACACATAGCAAAAGAAAAACAACAATCATAAGACATAGTTCACACTTCTTACTTCATACAAACCACACATTCATATTTATGAAATTCATTCCCCATTATATGTGTTGTGGTTACTTTGTGTGTTGATCTGTGGCTTGCATACACTTTTATTTATATGTGTATGATTCCTACTTTGGTGTTCATATTTATACTTACATACTCTCTCTCTCTCTCTCTCTCTCTCTATATATATATATATATATATATATATATATATATATATATATATATATATATATATATATATATATATATATGTGTGTGTGTGTGTGTGTGTGTGTTTCAGTTTTAAATAAATTCCTTACATTAAACTACCAAGTACGTATGAAAAGTATTTTTCTTCTCCATATGTGCCTTCCTAATTTCTATCAACCCTAAACTGAACGCTTTGGATTTTTAAAAACTCCATTTATCATTTACTAGTTGCTATATTCTCAGATTTATATTCCTATGCATAATTGTGTATTTTATTATGAAATTAGTAATACACATCATCTAAACAGTATAGGTTCTGGTCCTAAATTATTTTAATAACATATTTTAACCTTGGCCTCTGATGTAAACTATTTCATAATTATTTTCCCTATTTTTCTATAACTATTCTTTACTTAAAAATGTGTCCCTATACTAATAAATGTGATTAATAAATGAAACAGATTCATTTCAGCCCAAAATATATTTTTATCTCACTCCAAAGTTTTCTAAGTACTGAGAAAGTTTTTAATTAATTTTGACAATTATGTTTGTCCCACTTTTTAATTTTTTAAACACTAGTTACATATTCAATTTTCTAAATTAAATACTAAACAGGGCTAAAATAATGAACTCACCCTATTACAGGGTCTATAATATTATTTTCATAATTTCCAGGGGTCTAGCTACACTTATCAGAGGTGTTTTTCCTAATTTTTATTAAATCCAGGGGCTAAAACTGATTTTTAAATGAATTTACATGATTTTCTGGAGTTCCAGGGGCTAGATCTGAAGTTTCCGGGGCTAGCTCTCAATTCCAGAGAACCCCAGGGGGTAGCACGTAAGAATTCCAGTCTTTATAATGCGGGGCTGACGTGGACCGTCCGATTTTAAACCGACGGCTGAGATTATAACATCGAACCGGTACGCGGGGTTTTAAAGTCTACCGTGCGATTTAAAATAAACGGCGCACAAGCGGCCACGTCGCTCTGACCGAGCGCGGGCGGCGCTGCCGGCGGCGCACGGCAGCGGGAAGCGGCGATCTCGCCGGAAAGTTTCGGATCCTCGAGAATTCTGCCTAAAACTGTGATCTTATGGCATAGATCGGTAGAGGGGAGGTCAGGGATCTCACCTCGGGGGTTTTCTCGAGCTCGGGGGTCCTGGAAAGTGATCGGCGGCGAGGTCCGAGGCAAAACCACGGCGAAGCTCGTCGGCGCTGGATTTACACCGTAACTCTCCGAGTTTTCTGCACCTGCAAAGTTCCCCGGAGGCGGTGGATCAAGACCAGCGAGTTAGATCAGAGTTTCCGAGCTTAGATCGGCCAGAATTCACCGGCGAAGTCTCGGTGCTCACCGGAGTAAAAATCGGCGATCGCGTGGGAAAAACCGATCGGGGCTGGGGTTTTTATAGCCGGGGGAGGGCGGTGAGTTGGTTGTGATCGAGTTTGAGTCTTCCGGGATCAGAATTTGGGCTGAGGGACGCGGTTTCCCGGTCGGTTGCGATCGCGCGCGCGCGGGAGAGAGTCCGGGGTCGGCGCGAGCGGAGGTTAGGGATGACATGTGGGTCCCACCTGTCTGTGAGAGACAGCGCGGCGCGCGCGCTGCGGGCTGGCGCGGGGAAACTGGGCCGGCTGGCGGGTTTCGGCCCACTGGCCGGTTTTTTTCCCGTTTCTCTTTTTCTTTTTCCATTTCTTTTCTGTTTTGAGTTTAATTTGAATTCCAGTTTGAATTTGAATTTTTGCAAAACATGCAACACATCCAAAAAATTTTAAATTCCCCTCTGAACATGGTTTAGGGTTTTGAATCAAAATTTGGGGTGTTACAGCTCTACCCCCCTTAAAAGAAATCTCGTCCTCGAGATTGGTGTTTCTAAGAAAACAATTCCGGAAATTGTGTCTTAAGCTCATCTTCCCGTTCCCAGGTGGCTTCCTCTTCTGAGTGATGCTTCCACTGCACCTTGCACATCCGGATTCTTTTATTTCTGGTGAGGCGTTCCATTGTCTCCAAAATCTTGTATGGTTGCTCGGCATAAGACAAATCTTCAGCTACATCCACTTCATTCATGGGTAACACCTCTTCAGGCGTCCTCAGGCATTTCTTGAGTTGTGACACATGGAATACATCGTGCACGTTCGATAGATGAACCGGTAACTCTAGTTGATACGCCACTTCGCCTTTTCTTTCCAAAACTTGAAAGGGTCCGATGTATCGAGGTGACAACTTCCCTTTCACCTTGAACCGACGAAGTCCTCTGATAGGGGACACCTTGAGATAAACATAGTCTCCCACGTTGAAAACGAGTTCTCTTCTTCGTACATCAGCATAACTCTTCTGGCGTGTTTGTGCTATCCTCAAATTGTTGCGAATCTCCCTCACCTTTGCCTCAGCTTCTTGTAGCACTTCTGGACCAAACACTTTACTTTCTTCTGTTTGGTTCCAAAATAGGGGAGTTCTGCACTTCCTTCCATACAAAGCTTCAAACGGTGACATCTTCATACTAGCTTGATAACTGTGGTTATAGGAAAACTCCGCATACGGTAAGTTCTTGTCCCAACTCCTGTTGTTTTTGAATGCACATGCCCTTAACATATCTTCAAGGATCTGATTGGTTCTCTCCGTCTGCCCGTCAGTTTGGGGATGATAGGCAGAACTAAAGTTCAGATGGGTTCCCATGGTTTCATGCAACTTCTGCCAGAACCTTGAGGTGAACTGTGTCCCTCGATCTGACACAATCTTCTTTGGCACTCCATGGTAACACACGATCCTTGACATGTACAACTCTGCCAATTTGGATCCGCTGTAGCTTTCTTTCACAGGAATGAAATGAGCTACCTTGGTTAGCCGATCAATAATGACCCATATTGAATCATACCCGGATTGGGACCTAGGCAATCCCACGACAAAATCCATGCTGATTTCTTCCCACTTCCATTCAGGTACTTTGAGTGGTTGCAATAATCCCGCGGGTCGTTGATGTTCAGCTTTCACCAACTGACATGTGTCACATAGGGCAACATGTTCCGCGACATCTCGCTTCATGCCATACCACCAATACCTGCTTTTGAGGTCCTGGTACATCTTCGTACTCCCAGGATGAATGGAATAGTCGGAATCGTGAGCCTCCTTCAAAATTAATTCACGGATCTCCTTTACTTTTGGCACACAGATCCTTTTTCCGTGCCACACCGTTCCCTGTTCATCCTCTCTAAAACCAGGAGCTTTATTTTCCTTAATGAGCTGTCTGATCTCTTGTATCTTCTCATCATTCTTTTGGCCCTCGCGTATGTCTCGCTCGAGTGTGGAGTCCACTTCCATGGCGATGGCTTCACCACTATTTACTAGACATAGATTGAGACTTATAACCTCGTCCTTTAATTCTGCAGGCATGTCCTTCAAACTCAACTTATTGACCTGCACTTTTCGACTCAAAGCATCGGCCACGACGTTTGGTTTCCCGGGATGATAGTGGATGCCTATATCAAAGTCATTGATTAACTCTAACCATCTCCTTTGTCTGAGGTTGAGATCTGGCTGTGTGAATATGTACTTCAAACTCTTATGATCCGTATATATCTCTGTCCTTTTCCCCATCAAATAGTGCCGCCAAATCTTCAACGCGTGTACCACTGCAGCTAGTTCTAGGTCATGTGTAGGATAGTTCTTCTCGTGCTTCCGAAGCTGCCGGGATGCATAAGCCACGACATGTCCTTCTTGCATGAGAACACATCCCAACCCATTTCCAGAGGCATCGCAGTACACTGTGAAATTCTTCTGCATATCTGGCATAACCAACACTGGGGCTGTTGTCAATCTCTTCTTTAGCTCCTGAAAGCTCGTATCGCACTGTGGCGTCCAGGTGAATGTGATTCCCTTTTCCAACAGTTTGGTGAGAGGTCTCGAGATCTTGGAGAATCCCTCAATAAACCGTCGATAGTATCCAGCCAATCCCAAAAAGCTTCGAACTTCCCCGACATTTTCAGGGGTTTTCCACTTCTGGATATCTTCGATTTTGGCGGGATCTACGGAGATTCCTCCCTCCGAGATTATATGTCCTAAAAAGGGAACTCTCTTCAGCCAAAACTCACACTTGCTCACTTGGCATATAGTTGGTGTTCCCTCAGCCTCTGCAACACCAACCTTAGATGTTTCTCATGTTCTTCTTCATCTTTGGAGAAGATGAGAATATCATCTATGAAAACCACCACAAATTTGTCCAGATATTTCATGAATACCTTGTTCATGAGATACATGAAATATGCCGGGGCATTGGTTAGCCCGAAAGGCATGACAGTGTATTCATACAGTCCGTACCGAGATATGAAAGCTGTCTTGGGAATATCAGATTGCCTTATCTTGAGTTGGTGGTATCCCGACCTGAGATCAATTTTCGAGAACACACAAGCTCCCCTCAACTGATCAAACAAGTCTTCAATGCGAGGCAATGGGTACTTGTTCTTGATGGTTACCTCATTCAAGGCACGGTAATCCACACATAACCTTTGGGTTCCGTCTTTCTTAGGCACAAATATCACCGGAGCTCCCCATGGTGAGGAACTAGGGCGAATATACCCCTTCTCCGTCAATTCTCTCAAATGATCCTTGAGCTCTTCTAGCTGCTTGGAGTCCATTCGATAAGGTCTCTTGTATATCGGGGCTGTTCCCGGTACTAGCTCAATTGCGAATTCCACGTCACGGTCGGGAGGCATACCTGGCAACTCCTCCGGAAAAACATCTGGATAATCCCTGATGGTCCTGATTTCCTCAACTTTCACCTCCACTTGATTTAATTTAATGTCCCTCCTAGGCTCGTGTATTGTTATGAACTTTACTCTGGTACCACTGGGGTGAGTTAGTTCCACCGTTCTGGTCGAACAATGGATGATTCCTTTATGTTTGGTCAACCAATCCATACCCAAAATAATATCTATCCCTCGTGAATCTATCACTATGGGGTTAGCAGTAAATACTACCCCATTAATGTCTAGGCTCACTTTGGGACACACTTGTCTTGTCCTTATTTCTCCACCTGGAGAGTTTACGGCTAGCATATGGCTCATTTGTGTGGTTGCTAGGTCATACTTCTTAACAAACCCTTGAGCAATGAACGAGTGGGTAGCACCAGAATCAAACAGCAGAGTTGCAAGGTGTAAATTGGCAGGAAACTTACCAACTACCACGTCGGGTGCCTCTTGTGCTTCCTCCATAGTGACGTGGTTCACCCGTCCTCTCAATACATTCTGCTGTTATGGCGGCGCAGGCTTCTTCTTTGGGCATTTATGGGCGTAGTGCCCCACTTCACCACAGCTGAAACATTGCACCCCAATCTTAGATGCTTGGCCCTTGTTGTCTTGGGGTTGGTTTGGGGGTCCTTGTACTGCTGGTCGAGGTGGATATGCGGGGCGAGGCTGCTGCGCAAACTGACGTTGCAGCTGTGCTGGTACTGCGGGTGGCCTGTAGTTTGGGTTGTACCCTCTTGGTGCTGAATAGGGTACCGCAGCACGGCTCGTCTGCCCCGTAGGTTGCTGCATCATACGTGGGCGGGTGTTGCTCCCTGAGGCTTGATGTGACCACCCAGCCTTCCTCTTATTCTCATTTTCCAGGGCCTTTAGCTTCCTTTCCACCACAAATGCTCTGTCCACCATCTTTTGAAAACTTTCATACTCATTGGAGGACATGGCACACTGCATCTCTGCGGTAAGTCCTTCCATGAAACAATCTTGTTTCTGCTCATCAGTCTCTATGTCTCATGGAGCATAACGGGATAGTTGAGTAAATTTAGTGAGGTATTCCCTCACCGTCATGTTTCCCTGCTGCAGTCCCAGAAACTCTTTCCTCTTGTTTTTGAGTTCACCTCTTGGGATGTAATGGTTGCGGAAGCTACGCTTGAACTCTTCCCAAGTGATGTTCTCAGGGTCATGATGGGCGGCCACGTAGGCGGTCCACCAATCAGCAGCAGGACCATGCAATTGATGAGAGGCAAACAGCACCCTCTCATACCCTTGGCATTGTATTATCCTCATCTTACTTTCAATGGTCTTCAGCCAATCATCTGCCTCCAGAGGTTCAGCAGCACTTGCAAACTTTGGAGGTTGAGTTCCTAAAAACTCACTCAACCTTGGTTGGCGTGGTGCAGCTTGTGGAGGTGGAACTTGATGCAAGTTGGCCACCACTTGAGTCAAGTTCTGGATGAGCTGATTTTGATTGTCCAGCATTTGGTGGAGAGGATCAATTTCTTCACGGCGACCACCCCGGTCCTGGCCTCCAGAAAGATGAGGGTTGCATGCCTCATCGTTGTTGTTGGCGGGGTTGGCAGCACGTCCTTTTCCTCTTCCGGCCATCTGGCAGAATCAACCAATGTCAATTTGAAATCATTTAGTATCATCTTACTACTTTCATTAGTTTGCACTTTGAAGTGTTGAGGCTTTGTTATACTTTTACGGGGATTCATATCTCACACCAAATAAATGCACTATTATTTCCTGTGGGTTCACACACCAAAGCAAAACAATCTGAAGACGAGGCTGTGGACAATTGCTCATGGCTTCCACAACTCACGTCACACACCAAGCATTATCACACCATTAACTACGTCACGACTCGACTACTCGACCTCCTGCTAGCTAGGGGAAAGGCTCTACACTACTCGTCCTCTTGAGCTGGCTCCTCGGGATCTTCCTCCTCATTTCGGCTACCTTCTGACTCTGCTTTGGGTGGGGAGGCTGCTGGTGGAGAAGTGCGACGACGCCTGATTGCTCGGCGATCCGGGGAGTCAGGAGTCCATGTATGATTCACGGTGACACACAGTTCATTCCCATCTCCTCTTTCTCTCGCCTTTAAGCAAGCTCGCAGCAACGCCTCCGTTTCCTTCAGGGTGTCTCGGACATCCTGAAGCTCTTGTTGACACTCCTGCAGTCGAGTGCTGAGCATAGCCGCATCCTCCAAGCACAAGTCCATGTGCTCATGGGAAGTCCCCTGCTGCACTGGTGGATATTTGTACTCCGTGGTACCACTCTCACGTTGGAGGACATACATGTACTCAGTTTTGTCCAAGTGGCGACGATAGATGTGACTCTGGCAGGTGATGGCCACCCAGGTGACATCTTTCTCCGCATCGACCTGTGTTGCTCTACTAGCTGGAGAATGGTGGATCTTCAGCAGCTGATTCTCGTGTATAATCCTCATCTCCGAACTCCATTCTTCCCTCTTCTCACGGATGGTCCTGGTGGAGTTATAGTGGATGATGAGCTTGCCCGTATTGCCGGCGGCTTCGAGCATACGCCGAAGACGACGCAATAAGCCTCCTACTGCCAATCCGTAGGAAAGGTACGTCACTGGACGGCTTTCCTCTCTTTCGGCAAGGGCAACTACGGGAACTCTCCCTCCTGTGGACTTACGAGCGGTGCGGATCATGCGAACCATCTAAACAAAAGAATTTAAAATTAGGTTAGATAAATTCTCAAACAAAAATCCTATTTTGAATAAAAGTTGGGGTAAGATGAAGAAAATGACTCCTTTAATAACACTTTTCAACCCACACCTTGGAAAATAGTTTTTTTTAAGAAAATAGGGACCTTAAATACGTCCATTTCTACCTAGGTCCACGTTCCTACGGGCAACCTTGGCTCTGATACCACCTCTGTCACACCCGGTTTTTCCGAAGAAACAACCAAGTGAATATCACATGTATGCCAGGATCATTTTCTCATACATGTGATGACAAATAGTGAAGCATCATTTATTACAAGCCAGGTGTCGAATATAAGTAAGTCTTACATAGTAAATGTCTCGATGGACAATAATAAGTTCATCACAAGTAAATAAACTAGCAGCGGAATATTATTCTTTAGGGCTCCATCACAGGCGTTGCCCGGGGGTCTTCATGAACCTAAAAACCTTCCTCGGGTCCAAAATCTTGGTCATTATACACCACCTCATTATCTTGACCTGAGCAGCAATATAAACCAACAAATATGCAAGGTTGAGTACCAATGGTACTCAGCAAGTGTGGGAAAATTATATCATGCATGGCTAGAACAAGGAGAGGTTGAACTCATGGTTAAAGCACTACGCAATTAATACCTATCACCTTAGCTTATTAAGCACCTACATTACTACACAGGTGAAATGGTCCCAATCTCCCATCCCATCATCATAATCCAATAACCATAACATCATTTCCAATGTTAAGCTCCCCGCTTAACTTCCAAAACCATCAATCCTCTAATCATGAATAAGTCCAGGCCGCTCTTAACCGTGAGCACGACTGTCAAGACAGTTTTAACTCTGCAGAGTTTGTACCACTGTACCCACATGTAGTGATTTCATCCCCCGTTGCCGGGTGGACTAAAAGAACCTCCATTATGCCAGTGGCTACGATCCACATTCACACTTCCCAGGTGTGCAGCCAGGAGATCACTACGAAGCCTTTACAAAGGGATTCCCGACGAGCGTGGGCCCACTGAGGTTTCACCCCTAACAGCATACAAGAGGCTCCAACCCCGCTGCAGTGGCCCCCTCTTGAGCCTTGCGGTTCATATGGTAGTCCAGCTGACACCTACTCCCCGCACCATCCAACACACCCATACTACGCCGGGGATACACCTAATTAATTGGCCAAGCTGCCCCATCTCAGCATGTGGTTGGCACTGTAAAGCCGGGTTACATGCTCCATGAACCGGTCCTTAGGATCCAGGCAAGTACTAAACACAAACCCAAGTCTCGTGCACCCAGCACACAACCAAAACATCCAACTTGCCTTGATCCCTACCTCTACATAACTCACAATGTCTCATTCAAGAGTATGGTAATATAAACTGATGATCTCATATCCCAAATATCCCATTCTAAGCATGGCTAAGCATATGCATGGAAATGACATGATAAAATAAATCCCAACCCAAGCTACAAGGAAACAAGGTAATGCAATTCTAGGGAAACTTTCCTAGCATGGGTTTCATATTTCATCTGACAATGCAAATAATTCTATCTACACATCCTAGCATAGGATCAAAGTGGTCAAGGACACTTGCCTCCTTCTTGCTGCTCTTGAAATGGGTAGTTCTGATCTTGGAAAGGAATAACTTGCTCTTGAACAGGTTCTACTTCATACCATCACACATAGCAAAAGAAAAACGACAATCATAAGACATAGTTCACACTTCTTACTTCATACAAACCACACATTCATATTTATGAAATTCATTCCCCATTATATGTGTTGTGGTTACTTTGTGTGTTGATCTGTGGCTTGCATACACTTTTATTTATATGTGTATGATTCCTACTTTGGTGTTCATATTTATACTTACATACTATATATATATATATGTGTGTGTGTGTGTTTCAGTTTTAAATAAATTCCTTACATTAAACTACCAAGTACGTATGAAAAGTATTTTTCTTCTCCATATGTGCCTTCCTAATTTCTATCAACCCTAAACTGAACTCTTTGGATTTTTAAAAACTCCATTTATCATTTACTAGTTGCTATATTCTCAGATTTATATTCCTATGCATAATTGTGTATTTTATTATGAAATTAGTAATACACATCATCTAAACAGTATAGGTTCTGGTCCTAAATTATTTTAATAACATATTTTAACCTTGGCCTCTGATGTAAACTATTTCATAATTATTTTCCCTATTTTTCTATAACTATTCTTTACTTAAAAATGTGTCCCTATACTAATAAATGTGATTAATAAATGAAACAAATTCATTTCAGCCCAAAATATATTTTTATCTCACTCCAAAGTTTTCTAAGTACTGAGAAAGTTTTTAATTAATTTTGACAATTATGTTTGTCCCACTTTTTAATTTTTAAACACTAGTTACATATTCAATTTTCTAAATTAAATACTAAACAGGGCTAAAATAATGAACTCACCCTATTACAGGGTCTATAATATTATTTTTATAATTTCCAGGGGTCTAGCTACACTTATCAGAGGTGTTTTTCCTAATTTTTATTAAATCCAGGGGCTAAAACTGATTTTTAAATGAATTTACATGATTTTCTGGAGTTCCAGGGGCTAGATCTGAAGTTTCCGGGGCTAGCTCTCAATTCCAGAGAACCCCAGGGGGTAGCACGTAAGAATTCCAGTCTTTATAATGCGGGGCTGACGTGGACCGTCCGATTTTAAACCGACGGCTGAGATTATAACATCGAACCGGTACGCGGGGTTTTAAAGTCTACCATGCGATTTAAAATAAACGACGCACAAGCGGCCACGTCGCTCTGACCGAGCGCGGGCGGCGCTGCCGGCGGCGCACGGCAGCGGGAAGCGGCGATCTCGCCGGAAAGTTTCGGATCCTCGAGAATTCTGCCTAAAACTGTGATCTTATGGCATAGATCGGTAGAGGGGAGGTCAGGGATCTCACCTCGGGGGTTTTCTCGAGCTCGGGGGTCCTGGAAAGTGATCGGCGGCGAGGTCCGAGGCAAAACCACGGCGAAGCTCGTCGGCGCTGGATTTACACCGTAACTCTTTGAGTTTTCTGCACCTGCAAAGTTCCCCGGAGGCGGTGGATCAAGACCAGCGAGTTAGATCAGAGTTTCCGAGCTTAGATCGGCCAGAATTCACCGGCGAAGTCTCGGTGCTCACCGGAGTAAAAATCGGCGATCGCGTGGGAAAAACCGATCGGGGCTGGGTTTTTTATAGCCGGGGGAGGGCGGTGAGTTGGTTGTGATCGAGTTTGAGTCTTCCGGGATCAGAATTTGGGCTGAGGGACGCGGTTTACCGGTCGGTTGCGATCGCGCGCGCGGGAGAGAGTCCGGGGTCGGCGCGAGCGGGGGTTAGGGATGACATATGGGTCCCACCTGTCTGTGAGAGACAGCGCGGCGCGCGCGCTGCGGGCTGGCGCGGGGAAACTGGGCCGGCTGGCGGGTTTCGGCCCACTGGCCGGTTTTTTTCCCGTTTCTCTTTTTCTTTTTCCATTTCTTTTCTGTTTTGAGTTTAATTTGAATTCCAGTTTGAATTTGAATTTTTGCAAAACATGCAACACGTCCAAAAATTTTTAAATTCCCCTCTGAACATGGTTTAGGGTTTTGAATCAAAATTTGGGGTGTTACATAGATTGAGCCTTATAACCTCGTCCTTCAATTCTGCAGGCATGTCCTTCAAGCTCAACTTATTGACCTCCACTTTCCGACTCAAAGCATCGGCCACGACGTTTGCTTTCCCGGGATGATAGTTGATGCCCACATCAAAGTCATTGATTAGCTCTAACCATCTCCTTTGTCTGAGGTTGAGATCTGGCTGTGTGAAAATGTACTTCAAACTCTTATGATCCGTATATATCTCGGTCCTCTTCCCCATCAAATAGTGCCGTCAAATTTTCAACGCGTGTACCACTACGGCTAGTTCTAAGTCATGTGTAGGATAGTTTTTCTCGTGCTTCCGAAGCTGCCAGGATGCATATGCCACGACATGCCCTTCTTGCATGAGAACACATCCCAACCCGTTTCCAGAGGCATCGCAGTACACCGTAAAGTTCTTCTGCATATCTGGCATAACGAGCACTGGGGCTGTTGTCAATCTTTCCTTTAACTCCTAAAAACTCGTCTCGCACTGCGGCGTCCATGTGAATGTGATTCCCTTCTCCAACAGTTTGGTGAGAGGTCTCGAGATTTTGGAGAACTCCTCAATAAACCGTCAATAATATCCAGCCAATCCCAAGAAGCTTCAAACTTCCCCGACATTTTCAGGGGTCTTCCACTTCTGGATATCCTCGATTTTGGCAGGATCCACGGAGATTCCTCCCTCCGAGATTATATGTCCTAAGAAGGGAACTCTCTTCGGCCAAAACTCACACTTGCTCAACTTGGCATATAGTTGGTGTTCTCTCAGCCTTTGCAACACCAACCTTAGATGTTTCTCATGTTCTTCCTCATCTTTGGAGAAGACAAGAATGTCATCTGTGAAAACCACCACAAATTTGTCTAGATATTCCATGAATACCTTGTTCATGAGATACATGAAGTATGCCGGGGCATTAGTTAGCCCGAAAGGTATGACAGTGTATTCATACAGTCCATACCGAGATACGAAAGCTGTCTTGGGAATATCAGATTGCCTTATCTTGAGTTGGTTGTATTCCGACCTGAGATCAATTTTCGAGAACACACAAGCGCCCCTCAATTGATCAAACAAGTCTTCAATGCGGGGTAATGGGTACTTGTTCTTGATGGTTACCTCATTCAAGGCACGGTAATCCACGCATAACCTTTGGGTTCCGTCCTTCTTGGGCACAAATATCACCGGAGCTCCCCATGGTGAGGAACTAGGACGAATATACCCCTTCTCCGTCAATTCTCTCAAATGATCCTTGAGTTCTCCCAGCTGCTTGGAGTCCATCCGATAAGGTCTCTTGTATATCGGGGCTGTTCCAGGCACTATCTCAATTGCGAATTCCACTTCACGATCGGGAGGCATACCTGGCAAATCCTCCGGAAAAACATCTGGATATTCCCTGATGGTCCTGATCTCCTCAACTTTCACCTCAACTTGATTTAATTTAATGTCCCTCCTAGGCTCGTGTATTGTTATGAACTTTACTCTTGTGCCACTAGGGTGAGTTAGTTCCACCGTTCTGGTCGAACAATGGATGATTCCTTTATGTTTGGTCAACCAATCCATACCCAAAATAATATCTATCCCTTGTGAATCTATCACTATGAGGTTAGCAGTAAATACTACCCCACAAATGTCTAGGTTCACTTTGGGACACACTTGTCTTGTCCTTATTTCTCCACCTGGAGAGTTTACAGCTAGCATATGGTTCATTTGTGTTGTTGCTAGGTCATGCTTCTTAACCAACCCTTGAGCAATGAACGAGTGGGTAGCACCAGAATCAAACAGCAGGGTTGCAATGTGTAAATTGGCAGGAAACTTACCAACTACCACGTCAGGTGCCTCTTGTGCTTCCTCCATAGTGACGTGGTTCACCCGTCCTCTCATTACATTCTGCTGTTGTGGCTGTGCGGGCTTCTTTTTCAAACATTTATGGGCGTAGTGCCCCACTTCACCGCAGCTAAAACATTGCACCCCACCTTAGGTGCCTGGCCTTTGTTGTCTTGGGGTTGGTTTGGAGGTCCTTGCACTGCTGGTCGAGGTGGATATGTGGGGCGAGGCTGCTGTACGAACTGACGTTGTGGCTGTATTGGTGCTGCCGGAGGCCTGTAGTTCGGGTTGTACCCTCTTGGTGCTGAGTAGGGTACCGCAGCATGGTTTGTCTGCCCTGCTGGTTGCTGCATCAGACGTGAGCGGGTGTTGCTCCCTGAGGCTTGATGTGACCACCGACCTTCCTCTTATTCTCATTTTCCAAGGCCTTCAGCTTCCTTTCTACCACAAATGCTCTGTCCACCATCTTTTGGAAGCTTTCATACTCATTTGAGGACATTGCACACTGCATCTCTGCGGTAAGTCCTTCCACGAAACAATCCTGTTTCTGCTCATCAGTCTCTATGTCCCGTGGGGCATAACGGGATAGTTGAGTAAATTTAGTGAGGTATTCCCTCACCGTCATGTTTCCCTGCTGCAGTCCCAAGAACTCCTTCCTCTTGTTTTTGAGTTCACCTCTTGGAATGTAATGGTTGCGGAAGCTACGCTTGAACTCTTCCCAAGTGATGTTCTCAGGGTCATGATGGGCAGCCACGTAGGCGGTCCACCAATCAGCAGCAGGTCCATGCAATTGATGAGAGGCAAACAGAACCCTCTCATACCCTTGGCACTGGATGATCCTCATCTTGCTTTCAATGGTCTTAAGCCAATCATCTGCCTCCAGAGGTTCAGCAGCACTTGCAAACTTTGGAGGTTAAGTTCCTAGAAACTCACTCAACCTTGGTTGGCGTGGTGCAGCTTGTGGAGGTGGAACTTGATGCAAGTTGGCCACCACTTGAGTCAAGTTCTGGATGAGCTGATTTTTATTCTCCAGCATTTGGTGGAGGGGATCAACTCCTTCACGGCGACCACCCCTGTCCTGGCCTCCAGAAAGATGAGGGTTGCCGGCCTCATCATTGTTGTTGGCGGGGTTGGCAGCATGTCCTTTTCCTCTTCCGGCCATCTGGCATGATCAACCAAATGTTAATTTAAAGTATTACGTACTATCTTACTACTTTCACTTGTTTGTACTTTGAAGTGTTGAAGCTTTGTTATACTTTTCTGAGGGTTCATTTCTCACACAAAAATAAATGCAATATTATTTCATGTGGGTTCCCACACCAAAGCAAAACAATCTAAAGACGAGGCTGTGGACAATTGCTCATGGCTTCCACAACTCACGTCACACACCAAGCATTAACATACCATTAACTTAACGTAACGACTAGACTATTCGACATCTTGCTAGCTAAGGGAAGGACTCTACACTACTCGTTTTCTTGAGCTGGCTCCTCGGGATCTTCCTCATCATTTCGGCTGCCTTCTGACTCTGCTTTGGGGGGGGAGGCTGCTGGTGGAGAAGTGCGACGACGCCTGATTGCTCGGCGATCTGGGGAGTCAGGAGTCCATGTATCATTCACGGTGACACACATTTCATTCCCATCTCCTCTTTCTCTCGCCCTTAAGCAGGCTCGCAGCAACGCCTCCGTTTCCTTCAGGGTGTCCCGGACATCCTGAAGCTCTTGTTGACACTCCTGCAGTCGAGTGCTGAGCATAGCAGCATCCTCCAAGCACAAGTCCATGTGCTCATGGGAAGTCCCTTGCTGCACTGGCGGGTACTTGTACTCCGTGGTACCACTCTCACGCTGGAGGACATACATGTACTCAGTCCTGTCCAGGTGGCGACGATAGATGTGACTCTGGTAGGTGATGGCCTCCCAGGTGACATCCTTCTCCACATCGACCTGTGTCGCCCTATAAGCTGGAGAGCGGTGGATCTTAAGCAGCCGATTTTCGTGTGTAATCCTCATCTCTGAGCTCCATTCTTCCCTCTTCTCACGGATGGTCCTGGTGGAGTTATAGTGGATGATTAGCATGCCCGTATTGCCGGCGGCTTCGAGCATACGTCGAAGACGGCGCAACAAGCCTCCTACTGCCAATCCGTAGGAAAGGTACGTCACCGGACGGCTCTCCTCTCTTTCGACAAGGGCAACTACAGGAACTCTCCCTCCTGTGGACTTGCGAGCGGTGCGAATCATGCGAACCATCTAAAAACAAAAAGCATTTTAACTTAGGTTAGATAAACTTTTTAAACAAAATCCTATTTTGAATGAAAATTGGGGTAAGATGAAGAAAGTGACTCATTAAATAACACTTTTCAACACACACCTTGTAAAAATAGTTTTTAAGAAAATAAGCCCCTTATATACGTCCATTTCTACCTAGGTCCACGTTCCTACGGGCAACCTTGGCTCTGATACCACTTCTGTCACACCCGGTTTTTCCGAAGAACAACCAAGTGAATATCACATGTATGCCAGGATCATTTTCTCATACATGTGATGACAAATAGTGAAGCATCATTTATTACAAGCCAGGTGTCGAATATAAATAAGTCTTACATAGCAAATGTCTCGATGGACACTAATAAGTTCATCACAAGTAAATAAACTAGCAGCGGAATATTATTCTTGAGGGCTCCATCACAGGCGTTGCCCTGGGGTCTCCATGAACCTAGAAACCTTCTTCGGGTCCAAAGTCTTGGTCATTATACACCACCTCATTATCTTGACCTGAGCAGCAATATAAACCAACAAAATGTGCAAGGTTGAGTACCGATGGTACTCAGCAAGTGTGGGAAAGTTATGTCATGCATGGCTAGAACAAGGAAAGGTTGAACTCATGGTTAAAGCAATATGCAATTAATACCTATCACCTTAGCTTATTAAGCACCTACATTACTACACAGGTGAAATGGTCCCAATCTCCCATCCCATCATCATAATCCAATAACCATAGCATCAATTCCAATGTTAAGCTCCCCGCTTAACATCCAAAACTTCCAAAACCATCAATCCTCTAATCATGAATAAGTCCAAGCCGCTCTTGACCGTGAGCACGGCTGTCATGACAGTTTTGACTCTGCAGAGTTTGTACCACTGTAACCACATGTAGTGATTTCATCCCCCGTTGCCGGGTGGACTAAAAGAACCTCCATTATGCCAGTGGCTACAAACCACATTCACACTTCCCAGGTGTGTAGCCAGGAGATCACTACGAAGCCTTTACAAAGGGATTCCCGACGAGCGTGGGCCCACTGAGGTTTCACCCCTAACAGCATACAAGAGGCTCCAACCCCGCTGCAGTGGCCCCCTCTTGAGCATTGCGGTTCATATGGTAGTCCAGCTGACACCTACTCCCCGCACCATCCAACACACCCATACTACGCCGGGGATACACCTAATTAATTGGCCAAGCTGCCCCATCTCAGCATGTGGTTGGCACTGTAAAGCCAGGTTACATGCTCCATGAACCGATCCTTAGGATCCAGGCAAGTACTAAACACAAACCCAAGTCTCGTGCACCCAGCACACAACCAAAACATCCAACTTGCCTTGATCCCTACCTCTACATAACTCACAATATCTCATTCAAGAGTATGGTAAAATAAACTGATGATCTCATATCCCAAATATCCCATTCTAAGCATGGCTAAGCATATGCATAATAATGAATGACATGATAAAATAAATCCCAACCCAAGCTACAAGGAAACAAGGTAATGCAATTCTAGGGAAACTTCCTAGCATGGGTTTCATATTTTATTTGACAATGCAAATAACTCTAGCTACACATCCTAACATAGGATCAAAGTGGTCAAGGACACTTGCCTCCTTCCTGCTGCTCTTGGAATGGGTAGTCCTGATCTTGGAAAGGAATAACTTGCTCTTGAGCAGGTTCTACATCATACCATCACACATAGCAAAAGAAACACAACAATCCATAAGACATAGTTCACACTTCCACACATTCACATGTAACAAAGCCATTCACAACTTATATGTGTTATGTTTACTCTATGTGTGTTGACCTTTGGCTTACATGCACTTTTAATCATGTGTATATGATTCCTACTTTTGTATTCACATTTATGCTTGCATACTTTATACATGAGTTTCCAATTTAAATAATTTTCCTTATATTCAATTACTACACCTTTTAGCTACCAAGTATGCATGAAAGGTATTTTCCTTCTCCATATGTGTCTTCAGAACTTCTACCAACCCTAAACTGAATTCTTTGGATTTTAGAAACTCCATTTATCATTTACTAGTTGCTATATTTTCAGATTTATTTTCCTATGCATAAATGTGTACTTTATTATGAAAATAGTAAGACACATCATCTAAACAGAATAGGTTCTGGTCCAAAATAATTTAATAACATATTTTGACCTTTGCCTCTGATGTAAACTATTTCACAATTATTTTCCCTATTTTCTAGAACTATTCTTTACTTAAAAATGTGTCCCTAAATGTGAATAATAAATTAGACAGATTCAATTCAGCTCAAAATATGTTTTTATCCACTCCAAAGTTTCCTAAATACTGAGAAAGTCTTTAATTAAATTTTTACAATATGTTTGTCCCACTTTTTAATTTTTAAACACTAGCCACATATTCAATTTCCTAATTCAAATACTAAACAGGGCTAAAAAAGTAAACTCACCCCACTACAGGGTCTATAATATTATTTTCAGAATTTCCAGGGGTCTAGCTACACTTATCAGAGGAGTTTTTCTTAATTTTTATTAAGTCCAGGGGCTAAAACTGATTTTTAAATGAATTTACATGATTTTCTGGAGTTCCAGGGGCTAGATCAGAAGTTTCCGGGGCTAGCTCTTATTTCCCGAGAACCCCAGGGGGTAGCACGTAAGATTTCCAGTCTTTATAACGCGGGGCTGACGTGGACCGTCCGATTTTAAACCGACGGCTGAGATTATAACATCGAACCGGTACGCGGGGATTTAAACCCTACCGTGCGATTTAAAATAAACGGCGCACAAGCGGCCACGTCGCTCTGATCTAGCGCGGGCGGCGCTGCCGGCGGCGCACGGTGGCGGGAAGCAGCGATCTCGCCGGAGACTTTCGGTTCTTCGAGAATTCTTCCTAGAACTGTGATTTTATGGCATAGATCGGTGGAGGGGAGGTCGGGGATCTCACCTCGGGGGTTTTCTTGAGCTCGGAGGTCCTGGAAGGTGATCGACGATGAGGTTCGAGGTGAATTCACGGCGAGGCTCGTCGGCGCTGTGTTTACACCGCAAGTCACCGAGTTTTCTGCACCTGCAAGGTTCCCCGGAGGCGGTGGATCAAGACCAGCGAGTTAGATCGGCCAGAATTCACCGGCGAAGTCTCGGTTCTCATCGGAGGAAAATCGGCGGATCGCGTGGGAAAAACAGAACGAGGCCGGGGTTTTTATAGACGGGGGAGGGCGGCTGGGTGGTTTAGATCGAGTTTGCGTCGCCCCCGAACGGAATTCGGCTGGAATACGCGGGAATTCCCGATCGGTTTCTATTCGGGTGAGAGAGTCCGCCGCTGGCACGAGGTAGACGATGAACTGGTGGGCCCCACTGTCAGTGGAAGGAAGCGGCGCGCGGCTGCGGGCTGGCGCGGGCGCTGGTTGGGCCGGCTGGTGGGTTGCGGCCCACTGGCCGGTTTTTTTCTGTTTTCTCTTTTTCTTTTTCTATTTCTTTTCTGATTTGAGTTTAATTTGAATTCCAGTTTGAATTTGAATTTTTGCAAAATATAACACGTCCAAAAATTTTTAAATTCCCCTCTTAACATGATTTAGGGTCTTAACAAAATTTTGGGGTGTTACAGGAAGCGAGATAGATGTGTCTAGCTAACTGCACTCGTAAGAATGATGAGAAACTGATGTTGTTAATGAACATGGATCGGAGGGAGATCTAGGCAAGCCTGGGTTTGTGAATGAGATAAAATGAGATGGTGGTTACTTGCCGTAGATCTAAGGACCGGTTCATGCGAGCCATGCCAGGATAACAGTGCCACCACAAGGCCAAGTATGGGTGCGGCTTAGCTGAGTAATTAGGTAAGTTACTAGATTGTTATGGACCATGGAAGGCGCGGGGAATGGGAGTCGAGTGAGGACTACCCTGGGAACTGCATGGCACAAGAGGGGGCCCGTGGGTGGGAGAATTGGAGGTTCTAGCCTGCCGGTGAAACCTTAGGGAGTCCATACATCTAGTAGCCCCTTTGTAAAGGCTATTTTGTGATCTCTTGACCATACACCGACGGTTGTGTACTGGTATAATGGAGGTTCTGCAGTCACCGATGGGTGACAAAATCACAAACTTGTGGGTAAAGTGGTACAAACTCTGCTGAGTCTTAAACTATCATGATAGCCGAGCTTACGGTCACGAGCGCCTGGACAACCCACATGATTAGTTGGGATGGTTTTGGTTATGGTTTTGGTTATGATTTGGTTTTCGGGACTGTTGAGTCTGGGTGATAAGATTGGTTGCATGACTGTTGAGTCGTGGCAACGAGATTGGTCTCGGTGTGAGACAGAATTGTTTATGAGATGAAATGGTAGCGAATACGAGATGGTATTCATGAGATGGTAGCGAATATGAGAAGGTATTCATGAGAAAAGATGAAAAAGATTAATGTCTGGTTGAGACATGGAAAGTGATGAACATAATGGCGGTATGTTGGTATTTTAATACACGTTGGGATTACATTCACTTAAAGCTGAGTTGTTGTTTTATCGTGTTTTTGAGAAAATAAACTTTGCTTTCTGCAATGAGCCTTTTTATACCTTCCTTGTTGTGAGATACATATCATATTTTCCCGCACTTGCTGAGCACATCATTGTACTCAAACTTGCATTATTACTTCATCATCAGCAACAGGAGAGGAGTACTATGAAGACCACGTGGAGGATTAGGCGTGTAATATGTCCTCAACCTTGCCTGTGGGAAGGGAGTAGAGGTGGAGCCGCTGCTGCTGCTTAGTTGCTTCTGCACTAGTTAGAAGACTTCCGCTGTTAGATTTAGACTTCCGCTACTTAGATAAGACTTCCGCTGTTAGCATGAGTCCAAGACTCATATTGTAAAAAACCCTGTTATTCGTGGTAATATATATTCTGAATTCAGTTTGTGGATGATATGTGTATGTGTGATGAACATCCTGGGCACACATACGCATCAGTTCCAGGTTCCGTGGTTTTCCACAGAATCGGGGCGTCACACCCGGTCCCGTAAAACACGGAACCCAACTAATGCATATGTGTGCCCAGGATGTTCATCACACATACCCATATAATCCACAAACTGAACTCAGAATATAACCACGAATAATAGGGTTCAAGTACTTTATTACATCAATCTCTAACTTAATCTTGCAGCGGAAGTCTTCTAACTAATTCTAGCAGTGGAAGTCTCTAACGATAGCGGAAGCTAACTAAACAGCAGCATCAACTCCATCTCCAACTCCACAGGCAAGTTGATGGTAGATCGCACGCCTAGTACTCCACATGATCTTGGAAGTACTCCTCTCCTGTTGCTGATGTTGTATGATAATGCAAGGGTGAGTACATGTCGTACTCAGCAAGTGCAGGAAATGTATGACATGTAGCTTCCAACAAGGTAGGAACAAAAAGGATCATTGCAGAAAGCAAAGTTTATTTCTCAAACATGATAAAAACAGCAACTAGCTTTAAGTGAATTTAATCCCAACATGTATCCAATTAAACCAGTAACATACCTCCGTCATGATTCTCTACTTTTTATGTCTCATCCAGCCATTAATCTTTCTCAACATCATCTCATGCTCATAATATCCATCTCATAACCGAGACCAAAACTCATTGTCATGTCTTAACAGTCCCGAAACCAATCTCATTACCAAGACTCAACAGTCCCGAAACCAATCCAAAGATGTGACACCCTCATCTCGGGTGTCAGCATACGTTCATGTTTTATGAAGAGGAAACATTTTAAGAAAAGTAGGGACAGAGAAAAATATCAAAAGGATAGCCAATAAGAGCCGAATCCAGCTCTCAGAGAGCGCCGAAGACAACTTACCGCGGTTGCTGGCCACGTGGCGTGTTCGGAGCTCGTCCCTGCGAAGTGGGGAGAGGCCGCCGCCAAGCTGGCTACGTGACAGGCTCGGGGCTTGTCTCCGCAAAAGGGAGAGGTCCGATCTTGTGGGACACGTGTTGCCACGGAGCTAGCCTCTGCGGAAGAAGCAAAGGCATTTCCGCAGGACACGTGTCATCCTCGGAGCTAGTCCTCGCGGAAATCAGAGGACCAGTCGCGCGGGATACGTGTCGATCTCGGAGCCCATCTCCGAGAGGTCCTGTTCTATTGGACACGCGTCGTTACCGGAGCTCATCTCCGGGAGGTCTGTCGCTGCTGGACACGTGTCGACCTAAGAAGAGAGGAAAGACCGGCGCCAACACGTGGCGTGCGCGGAGCTCACCTCCAAAGGAGGTGGAGGTCTCGCTCGTGACACGCGGCACAACCGGAGCACGTCTCTGCGGAGAAGGAGATACCAGGCCCCGGAAGGACACGTGGAGCCTCCGGATCTCATCGCCGCGAAGGTAACGAGTTCTGGAGCGGCTGTTACGCGTAAGAATACCGGTATGTAACGGAAACCGACCTGAATTCCACAACCCACCAAATCAACTAAAGATGATAGGATCCAACGATGATCTGAATAAGACTCTTATTCGGGATACAATCAGATTAGGACTCTTCTCTTCCCGATTATAAATAGAACCCATGACCTCTGGCCGAAACCACAAACTTCTTTTCCAACTCCTGAGCCGATGACTTAGAGCCCTAGCCCCAACCCGCCGAGAAAGCCATCGCCGGAGCGCGGCAAGGAAGATCGCCGGAGGACAGCCCATCGGTCTGAGGAGGACCTCGAAAGCCGAGAGGAAACGTAAGGAAAATCTCAGGGAGCTGTCTACGACGAGCTGCGGCAACAAGGTTTTGAGATCCAAGAACAACCGGAACCGCAAGAACAAGGCAAGTGCTCCTTGACCATATTGATCCTATGTTTTGGGTAAAACTGTTTTGTTTTGCGAAAAGGTGTGCGTACTGAGTCAAACATGGTGGGAAACCCTTTTATAGGAGTTTACTAGTTTTGGTTAAACCACCCTTATCGCCCGGGAAGTTTTATGGGTCATGTATGGTTTTTGCTTTAAGCTTTGCTGAGTCTATGGGATTGGGAAGCGAGATAGATGTGTCTAGCTAACTGCACTCGTATTGATAATGAGAAACTGATGTTAATAATGGATATGGATCGGAGGGAGATCTAGGCAAGACTGGGTTTGTGAATGTGGTAGCATTATATGGTGGTTTTACTTGCCATAGATCTAAGGACCGGTTCATGCATGCACATGCCAGGATAACAATGCCACCATAAGGCCAAGTATGGGTGCGGCTTAGCTGAGTAATTAGGTAAGTTGCTAGAGTGTTATGGACTGTGGAAGGTGCGGAGAATGGGAGTCGAGTGAGGACTGCCCTAGGAACTGCATGGCACAAGAGGGGGCCCGTGGGTGGGAGAATTGGTGATTCTAGCCTGCCGGTGAAACCTTAGTGAGTCCATACATCTAGTAGCCCCTTTGTAAAGGCTATTTTGTGATCTCTTGACCATACACCGACGGATGTGTACTGGTATAATGGAGGTTCTGCAGTCACCGACGGGTGACGAAATCACAAACTTGTGGGTAAAGAGGTGCAAACTCTGCAGAGTTAATAAAACTATCATGATAGCCGAGCTTACGGTCACGAGCACCTGGCTAAACTGCCATGATTAGTTGGGATGGTTAATGGGAAGGTTTTTGGTTATGGTTATTGGTTTGGTTATGGTTGTGGTTTGGGACTGTTGAGTCCGGGTGATAAGATGGTTGCATGACTGTTGAGTTATGGCAACGAGATTGGTCTCGGTGTGAGATGAAGTTGTTTTGAGATGGTAGCGAATACGGGGAGGTATTCGTGAGATGGTAGCGAATACAAGGAGGTATTCGTGAGTATGAATAAAGGTTGGTTAATGTTCGGATGGAACACGGGAAGTGATGGAGGTATGTTGGTGATTTAATACATGCTGGGATTACATTCATTTAAAGTTAAGTTGCTGTTTTATCATGAATTTATAAATTTGCTTTTCTGCAAATGAGCCTTTTTATACCTACCTTGTTATGAGCTGCATATCATGTGTTTTTCCCGCACTTTCTGAGTACATTCATTGTACTCAAACTTGCATTATTACTTCATCATCAGCAGCAAGAGAAGCCTACTATGAAGACCAAGTGGAGCATTATGGCGTGTGATCTATCCTCAACCTTGCCTGTGGAGGGAGTAGAGATGGAGCCACTTCTGCTTAGATTTGCATCCGCATTAGCTAAATTGCTTCCGCTTTAGAATAAAGACTTCCGTTGCGTAGAAATAAGACTTCCGCTGTAAACATGAGTCCAAGACTCATGAGATATTGTAATAAACTCTGTTATTCGTGGTAATATATAATCTGAATTCAGTTTGTGGAACGTATGTGTATGTGTGATGAACATCCTGGGCACACATATGCATTAGTTCTCGGTTCCGTGGTTTTCCACAGAATTGAGGGCGTCACAGATTGGTATCAGAGCCACGGGTTGACAATAGGTTACATGCCTAGATAGAAACCTCAGATAGATAATAGAGCCACGGGTTACACCCCTAAATAGGAGTCACAAGCGTCCTAGGGTGAATAGCTTAGATTGGCCTTTAAACCCACCTTGACATAGGAGACCATCCTTGAATAGGAGTTGTGTGGGCCTTGTGATGATTATTTGTGATTGTGTGCTTAGTGTGAGTTGTGGGACGTCTCAAAATGTTGTCCATATCCACACGTAAGAAGAAAGAGGTGTGAGATGTCTCGGCACTTGCTCACATCCTCATGTGGGCTAATATATACATAGTCCAACTCACCTTGATGCATATAGTTAAAGGGAATCTACCTAACCTTCTAACATTCTATTCTATTTTGACGTCTCTCACAGATGGTGAGAAGAAACGCCGGCCGAAGGAACATCCGTGACAACCAAGAGGATGATCACGAGGAAGTTCCTGTTAACCCCGGAGCTGGCGAGAATAACCTAGAAAGGTTGATGGCCATGCAAAACCAGCTTATGCAAACCATGATCCAAACTTTGGGTAAGTTGCAGGCCAACCAAAACCCCGTTCCGGCACCACCGCCACCACCACCGCCGGCTCATAACAGGTTGGGAGAGTTCATGAGGACTCGACCACCCACCTTTGCAAAAGCTAGTGATCCCATGGAGGCCGATGATTGGTTAAAATCCATGGAGAAAAAGCTTGCCATTGTTCAGTGCAATGACCGAGAGCAGGTTCTCTTCGCATCGCACCAACTTACGGGAGCCGCTGCTGACTGGTGGGATGCCCTGAGCAACGCTCATGCCAACCCGGAGACAATCACTTGGACTGAGTTCAAGGAAAGTTTCCGTTCTCACTACATCCCTGCTGGTGTAATGATGATCAAAAGGCAGGAGTTCGAAGGTCTCCGCCAAGGACAGAAAAGTATGAATGAATATCTCAACAAGTTCATACAACTGTCCCGGTATGCCCCCGAAGATGTCAACTCAGATCAGAGGAAGCAGTACCTGTTCATGAGAGGGTTGAACAATGAGATCCAGGTTCAGCTCCTCAACAATGACTACGTAAGCTTCCAGAAGCTGGTTGACAAGGCCATAGTAGTTGAAAACAAGATCCGAGAGATCGAGCGAGAGTGCAAGAGGAAGATGCCATACCAGCCCCAAGGGAGCAACGTACGACCTAGGTACATGCCCCCTGCACCGCAGTATGGATCGACCACTCCTGCATACCACCCTAGTCAGCCACCACAGCAACAATTCGTTGCACCGGCACCTCGTGTGCCCATGCCTCCTGTGCCCCGACCTAACAACGGCGCCCCTGTTCAAAACCCCCGCCCCAACGCACCTGCTGCCGTAGGAAACAGGGCATGCTTTGCTTGCGGGGAGGTAGGCCACTTCGCGAACCAGTGCCTGAGGAGAGGCCCTGGACAGCAAGGTAACGTGCCCAAGCAGAACCCGCGACCGAACGGAGGAGACAATCAAGGGAACCGTGGACAGCAGAATTATGCTCGCGGCCACGTAAACCATGTCACTGCTGAGGAAGCACAACAGGCTGAGGACGTCATAATTGGTATGTTCCTTGCCAACTCCAACCGAGCCACCATCTTATTTGATTCTGGAGCATCGCATTCCTTCATATCATCCAAATACGTTGCCAAACATCATCTACCCGTATCCCACTTAGAATGTGCTATGTTAGTCAATTCTCTCGGAGGAGAAATGAGGACTAATATAGTATGTCCGAAAGTAAGCCTTGAAATAAGGGGGTAGACTTCCTTGCCAACCTTATTGTCTTGGACTCCCAAGGGAAAGACATTGTACTCGGAATGGATTGGCTAAGCAAGCACAACGGAGTAACCCAATGTGCTGAAAGGAGCGTGCAGTTGACAAACGAGCACGGTATTAGTGTCGAGTTTGAGTCAGCCCAACAAACAAACGAACGGCCAAATTTGAACCACATCGAAGGAACAACATTGGACAGCATTCCAGTGGTTCAAGAATTTTTGGACGTGTTCCCGGAAGAGCTTCCAGGTATGCCACCCGACCGGGACATCGAGTTTGCCATAGATTTGGTACCCGAAACCGCACCCATAGCCAAGAGACCCTATAGGATGCCCGTCAATGAGCTAGTTTGTCGAAGTGTTCGGTCGACACTTCCCCCGGGCCTGCACTGGGCAGCCCGCGGAGGTTCTTTTTTCGTTGGGCTAGTCCCTTGCGGAGAGCTTGCGCGGATGGACGAGTTAGTAAGAGCTTGACACGGTGAGTTTTTACGTGGTTCAGGCCGCCGGAGCGTAAAACCCTACGTCCACGGCGAGCTATGGAGCTCGCTGTATTGCTTGCTGCTCAGAACCGGAGTCCTGAGCTTGGGGGTGAGTTACAGCTTTGGTGTGAATGGCTAGCGTATGAGTTGCAGAGGTGCGAACCCTTGCTATCGTCGCCTACCCGAGCCTTTTATAGTCCAAGACTCGGGTGGCTTACAAGGGGGCCCGGGACCCGACAGGTGGTCCCGGGGAGATTGTCTATTATCTACCGTGTCTGCAGTTATGCAGGTAGTTGTCTCTGGTGAAGTCTTCTGAGTCTCCGTCTTGCAGCCCTGCCCATGCCGCATGCTAGTCGTAGTGGTTGATGACAGCGCGGGCGGCATGGGATGTCTTGTCGCTGCGTTTATTGGCTGGCAGGCTCTGACACCGCGCACCAGTCTGTGATGCGACTGGGCGCAACGGCACCTGACAGAGGCGTGCTCTGTGTCTTCGCGTCACGGGAAGACGCGGGCCTTGAATACCTTGTACAGGCAAGGTATGGGGCGTCTTTACGCCCGCTGCCTATCGCTCGGGGGCAGGCAGCGCCGTTCTGCTGCCACGTGGCGGGCTCAGAGCCCTTCTCAGAGGAGAGGAGGGTCCGGCCCCGCGGGGCACGTGGAGCCTTCGGACCTCTCCCCGCGGAGGGGGAGGTTCGACTTCTGTCGGCCATGTGGCGGGCCCGGAGCTCCTCTCTGAGGAGAGGGAGGTCCGGCCCCGCCGGATACGTGGCACCTTCGGACCCCTCTCCCGCGGAGGGGGAGGTCCGGCCTTTGTATGCCACGTGGCGGGCCCGGAGCTCTCCTCTGAGGAGAGGGAGGTCCGGCTCCACCGGACGCGTGGCGCCTTCGGGGCTCTCCCTGCGGAGAAGGGCGAGTTCCTTAGGCATTTTCCCCTGTGCGCGGGGGTACCCCATATCACAGGTACCGACAGTGGCCCCCGGGCCCATCTCGGGGGAGATAGCGAGCCCGAGGTGGGACCTCCGTCTCTTCTGATCCGCGCACTTTCTCTAAGTCCCGCATCGACCGCTGCCGGAGCACGAACGGCCGCGGGATCGTGGGAGCGTGCGCCCACTTGATGGTTGCTTTTACTGCGGCGGTTCCCAAGACTGCCACTTCTGCACGTTGCGGCGCTTTCTTCGGGAACCGCTGAAGTGCCTTGCCGGCCTGTCTTCTTAGGAGACTGACTCCTTGACCCACCGCTTCAGTCGGGCGGCTTGGGTCCACCTGTCATCGGCGCTCGGTCTAGGAGCCGAAGCGATTGCCGATGCGGTGTATTCGAAGAGTTCTGAATCGCCTGGAATTGCATCTGGGAAGGTTTTTATAGGGGATCTTACCCGCATTGCGGCTTCCCTTCGCCTTTCCTAGCACTCGTACTTCCCTTGAACTCTTGCGCCCCGGCTTTCCTGCCCTTGTGCCCTCTTTCGCCATGGCTTCCAACTTGCTCCTGACGCGCCTCGTTCGTTCTTCCGAGCTTGGGCCAGTGCGCAGGCTGCTGGGCTGGCGCTCAGAAGAACAGAAACACCGGCTTCGCCGAGGATCTCTCCCCCTGATCCTGGAAAAGGGGGAGATGGTTTTCTTCACTGCTTATGCTCTGGCGGGGTTCGTTCCGCCGATTTATTCCTTCTTTGTCACCCAGTTGGAGACATATGGCCTCCAGCTCCACCATCTTTCCCCCAACTCTTTCGCAATGGCTGCTGTTTTTGTCCACTTCTGCGAGATGTTCGTGGGGGTGCACGCTTCCGTGACGCTCTTCCGCTACTTCTTTGTGTTGCGGATGACTGGGCGCGGCTCGAAGACTCAGATGGGGGCATACTACTTTCAGCATCGCTGCAAGGACCCCAAGGTCTCTGGATACCTTCTGCCCTTCAGCACATCAAGGTGGGAAAACTGGAGGGAGAGCTGGGTGGTAGTGCAGACCGACGAGCACGATCGCCTACAACTCCCAACCGCCAGCCCAACCACCGATCGTCGCTTCTGGGAGGAGATCCCTGAGCTGGAGCAGGAGTACTCCCCGGTCTTGGAGCGGATCCGGTTCCTGGCCAACGAGGGGCTGACGTCTCTGATGGTGCTGATGGACTTTATGTCACGCCGTATTGCACCCTTGCAGCAGCGTAGTCGCCCAGCGTGGTACTATACCGGCAAGCAGGACTGTACAAGGCTGGAGAGGGGCCCCGGCTCTGACTCTTCCGACGAGGAGCTGAACGAGATGGTGGGCAAGGTGAGCGGTGACTACATCCCCAGTGGCGACCCCGCCCTTCCGCCCTCTGCCACCCTCCTCTTCTTGGAGCCACAGAGGAGGTCAGAGCTCCTACGGAAGATGCCGAACCTTGACGACATCGGGATCGCCGTCCGGCAGGTCGGGGATGCCTTCCGTGGTATCACCATCCCAGGAACCGAGCACTCCGGGTCAGGGCACGAGGCGTCTGCTGCTGTCAAACCCTCCCCCAGAGCCGATGGAACTCAAGCCGCCGACAAAGGGAAGGGAAAGGAGCCGGCCCCCGGGCATCCAGAGAAGAAACACGCCCGGTCTCCTTCGAGGGCACCGCCTGCGCCGAGTCATGGTGCCGGAGCTACCTTGCTCCCATCTCCCGGGGCTGCTGGTCCATCGGGTGGCGACCCGAAGAGGCTCCGGGTGTCCCTCCCCGGCGGGTCTCTCCCCAGACAGCGGCCATCTGAGTCAGCCCAAGTACCTCGTCACCCTTCCTCAAGCGGAGGGGTTTCCAGGACGGATGCTGGTGGGGCCACGCCGGTGAGTGTGCCGGGGACCCAGGCGTCACGCTCCGCGACCGTTCCAGCCGCTGGTCCCGGCGGTTCAGCTACAGCCCAGAGGCCAGTGCTGCAAGCCCGTTGGAGCGGTCATGCCGCCCAGTAAGTGTTGCTCTTTCTGGCTTGTAGGAGCAGAGCTCTTGTCTCCTCTCTTAGCCTGAGGGTTTTCTCTTCTTGCAGGGACCGACCCACTGCTGGGGGCGGGCCTCTTACCCGGCCGCCTTCAACCGAAGGAGGCTCCGTGCCTCAGCACCTCGGGACCTTGGTGGCTCCCATGGTCCCCAAATCGACGGGGGCTCCCTCTGCGCCGGCGAGTTCACCCTTCGTGGTGGCCGCATCTGCTCCTATCCACCCTCCTTCACCAGCCCAGAAGTCTGGTCCTGAGACTGGGAGGGCCGCTGTAGGTGCGCCTGCTGGCCCCCCTGGCCTCCCTAGGACAGCGCCCCACCCTGGCTGCTGAGGCGCCGGCGCCTCCGCTGGTCTTAGACTCGACAGGGGGGTCCAGTGGCGTGACTCCTGTCCCCCCTGCCCCGGTGCCCGTGTGGGACGCCCTGGGGCGTGTCCAGACCAGCGCCCGACAGCTCCAATCCGCCTTTGAGCAGGAGCGGGGGGCGCTGGCCGGCAAGAAGGAACGTCTTCTCAGCTGGCAGCAGCGGGCCCAGGAGGCTAAGGCGGACCTTGACTCGAGGCAGTCAAGGCTTGAGGCCATGAGTGCTCTGCTTGGCACTCTGAAGAAGGCCATTATCCGCTTGGAGTCAGAGTCCCGGCGGGTTCGTGCCACCTACCGCGAGGCTCTGGCCCACGTTGAAGCCAAAGCCAAGGAGCGTTCCGCCGCCGCGGAGGAGTTGCAGCTGCAGGCAGCCCGTCTGGAGTGCGCCGTCGCCGATCGGGAACGCGCTGTCGCGGCCGAGGAGGAGAAGACCACCACGCGGCTGAGGGCCAAAGTGGAGGAGCTAAGGGCTCGGACCGAGGAGCTGGAGCTCCGTGAGTCGGCTGTTGCCGCGAGGGAGGAGCAGTTCTCCCAGGAGCGCCAGGCGGCGATGGATCGCGAGCTGGCGGCTCGCCAAGAGGTAGAGAAGCTTCAGTCCTTGCGGTCTGCTGAGGCCCAGGCAGTCTGGGGCTTTATTGCCAAGGCGGGGTCCGCCTTGGATCCTCTTGGTTTCAGCCCTGTGCAGGTGGAGGCTCCGGCGTGGCCGATGTCCGAAGCAATCCCGGCACTTGAGTCCATCGGCAACGAGCTGGGTCGGCTCGAAACAGTGATCGCCGACGAGCTTGAAGCGGAAGGTCGGGGCCTTGCGAAGGAGGTCGCTATGCACGTTCTGTCGTGCTTCCTGAGCCGAGACCCTTCCTTTTCTCTGGGGCCAGTCCGTCTAGGACCCGTCGCCGATCAGGAGGAAGCTGCCAGGGCCGAGGTCGAGGACTTGGCCGCCCTCGTGGCCTCCAGGTTTCATCGGGAGTCCGGGACTCTTAGGCATCTGCCCCCGTGGCCACAGGGCCCTGTACTTCCTTTTTTATTTTTGTTGAGTCTGTAGCCCAGCTCGTGGAGCCTTTGTATGAACAGACTCCTGTTTCTTTCTGTGTCTGCATGTCCTAGTCTTCTTCCTGGCTTTTTCCTAGCCGAGTCCTTAGTTCCGCAAGGTACTCGGAGGCCTTGACCAATCTCGAAGCTCTGCATAGACACCTTCTCCGGGTCCTCACTGTATACTAAGGGCTCCGGAGGTCTCCAGAACCCGCCTCACGAGATCGGAGGGGGTCCGGGCCTGTTGGCCACGTGGCGGGCCCGGAGCTCCCCTCTGAGGGGAGGTCCGGGCTTGTGGGGCACGTGGAGTCCTCGGACCTCTCCCCGCGGAGGGGGGGGTCCGGCTTCTGTAGACCACGCGGCGGGCCCGGAGCTCCCCCTCAAGGAGGTGGAAGGTCTGGACCCGCTGGACACGTGGGACCTTCGGGCCTCGCCCCTGTGAGGTCTAGTTCTTTGATCTTACCTTGGGGTTTCGGTCTTGCGCGATCCCGTAGCGGCCCCCTGGTAGGTGCGTTCCATTGGATGGATGTGCCTACCATACTCCTGCGGGGAGCTGAGGCCGAGAGGTCCTGCACACAAGTAAGGGAAACGTAATTCTCCTTGGGGGCTCCCCCCCTCTATCTCATAGTCTTATTTGGCTTACGGTCCCCGTCCACCTATACGGTGCTTGGGAACTACCGTGCGCGAAGTGCCGGGGGCTCGGGGCCCCCCTGGCTATCGGCCGGTACCTCCCACGCAACCGCCTTTGGTAGGGCAGCAAATGCCGACTAAAGATGAGAATGAGAAGAGGGAGCTGAACGCATGGTGAGCACGCGCTAGCAGGGCAATCATAAAAAATTAATAAGTAAACTAAATGAGCACCAAAGAAGAGCAACGTAGGACAGGTTTCTTTTCATATAAATTTCCATAGGGGGAAGGCAGGCTGAGTACGGAGGCCACGACCCGCCTCAAGGGAAGCAAGACTCTACGCGCTTGGGGTCGGAACCAGGCGAAGCTGAACGTAGTCCTGGACCGTCCCCTGAGGCTTAGCTGCACCAAGCACTGTTCCTGGACTTTATGGAATTTATTATAAAAAGAAGGGTATGTCCTATTGTTGCTCTAGGGGTAGAACTTACAGCGGTGTTCTGTGTTCCAAAGGTTCGGGAGCGGGTCCCCATCCTCGGTTCTGGGGAATGGTCCCAGGCCCAGGATGTCCAGCCCCAGTATGGCAAATGGCCATGTGGGCTGGATCATCTATACCGTCCAAGCCAGTGTATGGATCTGCTTGGCGTGGAACAGGCACGCCTTGCAGCTCTCGACCAGCTTGACGGCATCCTGGAGTGCTGCCGGCTAGTAGAAGCCATGCCGAAAGGCTTTACCGACAAGCGTGCGTGAGGAAGAGTGACTCCCACATTCGCCTCCATGGATCTCAGCGAACAAGTCGCAGCCTTCCCCCTGGGTTATGCACCGCAATAGGATGTGGTTGGTGCCGCGTCGGTAGAGATCCCCCTCTACCGCCATGTGTCTCTTAGCCATACTCACGATCCGTTCAGCGGATACACGTTCATCAGGGAGGATATTGTCTTTCAAGTAGTCCTGGACCTCCGTGATCCATGCATCGGGTCTGACTTGAGCATCTGGATCTTGAGCGCTGGGTTGCACGGAGTCCCCAGTGACGCTTATGATCCTTGGCGGCGTCCATGGCCGCCGGGACCGCCAGCTTCGAGGTGCTGGTCTAGCCCCCTTCGCCCGGCTCGGCGGGCCGAACTGTGGGCCGTGGCAACGTCCTCTCGAAGCCCCCTTCAGGCACAGGGGCTCCGGTGGGGGTCTTCGTTGAGAGGTTGTCAGCTGTGGACTTGCTAGCGCGCGGTACGTGGTGCAGGTCCAAGGCGAGGAAGTCTGTCTCCACCATCTTGTTTGATAACCAGCTGGGAGTCGCCCTGAGCCAACGACTGGCGAGCGCCTAGAGACAGGGCTGTCTTTAGGCCAAGGATGAGTGCTTCATACTCTGCCATGTTGTTGGTTGCCTTGGAATTGAAACGCACCACATACCCAGACTGCCCCCCCCCCCCCCCGATGGCGTGAGGAACAGTACGCTAGCACCGGCCCCCTGCTTTCGCAAGGAGCCGTCGAAGAACAGCATCCAGTAAGGCCCGGTGAAGGCCAGGGCTCAGGGTCCTGGTTCACCGTCTCCATGGCCCCCTGAGTCAGCCTGCGTTGGCGTCTACTTCAGCCACGAAGTCAGCTAGTGCTTGGCTGTTGCCTGCTTGATGGGGAAGGAAGCCTAGCTCAAACTCCAGTAGCTCCGCCGCCCATTTGGCGGCATTGTCCGTCGCGTGGGGGCTGTGGAGGATAGCTTTCAGCCTGGGGAGACCGCTAGGTGCTGATACTCGGAGGTCCCCCAGGCTGTCTTGGACCTCCGGGAGGTCCCGCTGATTTCACGGGAGCTCCGGGGGGTCCCGTTGGACGTCCGGGAGGTTCTGTTGGGCCTCCGGGGGGGGTCCCGTTGCACCTCCGGGAGGTCCTGCTGGTCCTCCGGGAGGTTGTGTCGGGGATCTGGGGTCTGTTTTGGGCCTCCGGGGTTTCTTGGCACTTGTTTCTTGACAGCGAAGCAGGTTACGGTGGTATGGGGTCCGGCCGCTCTGCGGTGAGGACCATACTCACCTCTGCAGCCGTCGCCGCGATGTAGAGCAGCAGATGCTCTTCGGGCTCGGGGACTGCTATTACGGGTAGGGTTATCAGGAGCTGGTTTAGTTCTAGGGGAGCTTCCTCCGCTTCGTCGGCCTAAGCGAATGGGCCGGATTTGCGTCGGAGCTTTAGAGAAGTTTCGCTTTGCTAACCTCAGTATAAACCGACTCAGCGCAGCTAAGCATCCCGCGAATTTCTGGTCTTCGAGCCAATGGCTTTGACCCTCTCTGGGTTAGCCTCAGTTCCTTGGCGTGAGGCCAGGAATTCTAAGGGTTTTCCAGAGGGTATACCGAGCTCACATTTGTCGGACGGACGAAGACTAAGGCCAGGTTATCTAGTAGGGACGAACCCTGCCTGATCTTAACAACAATGTCTTCGACACACACCTCAACTGAGTCTCTCATTAGCTCTCCTAAGGTCTTGTGCATTGCACGTACGAAGGTAGGGAGAGCGTTCCTTAGGCCATAAGGCATAGAGGCATAACAGTACAGGCTGACTACTGTGGTAAAGGGTGCCCTTCAACTTCTCTAGACATAGGGGTCTGGTGGAAACCCGAGCAAGCATCTAGGAAGCACAGTATATCGCAGCCTGACGTCAAGCCTACTATTTGATCTATCATAGGGAGAGAAAATAGATCTTTGGGACATGCCTTATCGAGACTGGTGTAGTCGATGCACTTCCGGAGCTTCCCGCCGTTCTTTGGAGCAATCAACAGGGTTCGCCAAGCACCGGGGGTGGCGGACTTTCCGTATGGAGCCAGCGCTCAGCAGCTTCTTGGTTCCTTCCCTAATGAAACTTTTTACTGCTCGGTGGGCTGCCTGAGGGGCTCCTGTCGGACTGGCCAGGCGTTGGGGGAGACCTTTAGTTAGTGCCCAATCACCTCCCTAGGGATCTCTGGCATCCGCGACGGCTGTCATGCAGCACATCGGAATTGTGCCGGAGGGAGGTAACGAGCGTGCCCTCCTATCTGCTATCCAGGCCCCCGGCTACCCAGGTGGTCTGGGTGGCATCGGCGCTGATTCGGACGAGCCTCAAGGGGACATCGTCCTCGTAGAGGGGTTGCACATGGGGTGCTGTGGTAGAGGCACGGTGGCGTGCACTTGGGTGGAGCCGGTTTGGTTCTGTACCGCCCGGGGTTGGTGCTCCAGCTGCTGTAAGCGCCTGGAGCTTTTCCAAGGCTAACACTGCTGCAGCACGGTTTCCACAAATCTTGAGGACGCCTGTTGGTGTAGGCATCTTCAAGACAAGGTAGCCGTAGTGGGCTACTGCCATGAATCGGTACAGGGATGGCCTGCCAATTATGGTGTTGAACGGGAGGTCAATCTCGGCCACGTCGAACAGAATGCACTCTGTCCGATAGCTGTCTGGTGCCCCAAAGGTTACCGGGAGGCTGGTGTGGCCGTAGGGAACGACCCTTCCCGGCCCTACCCCTGAGAACGGGCTCGATGGGGTGAGCTTGGCCATCAGGATCTGCAGCTTCCGGAAGGCTGGGCGACTGATGAGGTTCAGTCCAGCCCCGCCATCCACCAAAACGTGGTACATCTTCACGTTGGCGATGGTGGGGCTACCACAAGCGGTAGTTGGCCGGCCCCAGCCATGTTCCTGGGGCAGTCGGTGTCATCGAAGCTAATGGGGGTTCCCGTCCACCTGAGGTGCGGTGCTGCACCTGGGTGGGGAGCCACCGACGCTACCGCTCGGCGCAAGGCCTTAGCCGCGCTTCGGGACGGGGGGTCAGCGGACCCGCCGAAGATGACATAGAGCATCTTCCGGTGCTCGTCATCACTGGAGCTGGAGCTCCCATGATTGTGCACTGCCTTTACGGCGCGCTGAAGCTCCTGGAACTCCACCTGGCGGTCGACGCCGTCTAGGGCTTCGACCTTCTGCTTGCCCTCCCTTTGATGGTAGGGTGGGGCATCAGTTAGGGGCTGCTTCCCTTTTCGGAAGCGCTCCGCGAGCTTCTGGATTTCCCGGCATTCGGCAGCGGTATGATAACTGGTGCCATGCACAGGGCATAATTTATCCTGGCCCCCGTCTGGGGCCGGTGATTGTCGCGGCCTCTTGTCGGGGCGCGGCCCCCGAGCTCCACTGGGCGCCGCCGTTGTGGCAACGGGGGCCGCGGCTGACGACTTTATCTTGCTTCCGCCTCCGTTCTTGATCTTCCTGCCACTTCCATATGAAGCGTCGCCGGATCCCGGCTGACCCCCTGGCTCGGAGGCCGGCAGGGAGTGCCAGTTCTGCCCTTCGGCTGCTCTGGCACACTTGTCTGCCAGGCTGAAGAGTTCTGAGACATCGCGGACCTCCCTAGTCGCGAGCTTCTCGAGCATCTTCTTGTCCCGAACGCCTTGCCGGAACGCCACCACCACAGAAGCGTTCTGGATGTGTGGGATGGTGTTCCGCACCTGGGAGAACCGCTGGATGAAGGAGCGCAGCGACTCCCCTGGTTGTTGCTGGATGGCGTGGAGGTCGAGCTCCGTGCCAGGCCAGGTGTAGGAACTGCCGAAGTTGGAGACAAACTGCCGGCAGAGCTCTCCCCAGGAGGTTATGGAATCCTGGGGTAGGTTCATGAGCCAAGACCGGGCAGGGCCGGTTAAGGCGACGGGGAAATAGTTGGCCATAACAGCCTCATCCCCTCCTGCGGCGAGTACGGCAGTGGAGTAGATCTGGAGGAACTCCGCCGGGTTGACACTGCCGTCGTACTTTTCGGGCAGGTGCGGCCGAAACTTGCGTGGCCACTTCGCGAAGCGAAGGTGGGGTGCAAGAGCTGCACATCCTGCTCCTGTTGCCGCAGGTATCGGTGCCGCGAACGCTTGATTCACACTTGGCACTGTGTATCCCGGTATGGGCAAGGCTGCACCATAGACCGGGGACGCCATTTGTAGGGCATATGGTTGCGGCATATGCTGTGCGCCGTACGCCTGGGGCAGAGCTCGCGTGGCGAAGATCTGCCCTTCAGGCTGGGTTGAGGCCGACGTCATGCTGTCGCCAGTCCCTTGGATGCGACGCCTCTCTCGACGTCGCTCGAGGAACACTCGGGCATCTTGGCCCAAGTGGCATCGCTCCAGCTCTGTCCTCAGGTCCGTCGTCGGAGGCCTGGTGGAGCTGGAGTCCGCCGTCTGCCCGTCAACCGTGGGCGTGCGCGTCAGCGACACTGCCGGTTGACTGGAGCGTCGTCCCCGCCGAAGTCGAGGGTTTGCGGCGGCGACGACGAGACGGTCTACCTCGCGAATCCACTGCTGTGTCGCTTCCTGAGGCGCGTCCCCAGCAGGCGGATTGTGCAGTAGCGCTCTTGCTGCGGCTAGCGCACCCCCACTGGGTACGCCTAGCGCTACTGAAGACCTGATGCTGGTTGGAGCCTGCATTGCCGGGGTCGGCGCTGCCAGAGCCGGTTGCTGGCTCCCAGCTTGTTTTGACACACTCCGTCCTGAGCGTGTCGACATGTACTCCCCCCTGGTCGCGGTTTGCCACGGACGCGGGGGGGGGGGGGGGGGAGTTTGCCGCTGAAGGAAGCTTGGTCATTTTCGTCGGCGGAAACTCATCGCGCAAGGGGAAAAGCCCCCTACCTGGCGCGCCAAATGTCGAAATGTTCGGTCGACACTTCCCCCGGGCCTGCACTGGGCAGCCCGCGGAGGTTCTTTTTTCGGTGGGGCTAGTCCCTTGCGGAGAGCTTGCGCGGATGGACGAGTTAATAAGAGCTTGACACGGTGAGTTTTTACGTGGTTCAGGCCGCCGGAGCGTAAAACCCTACGTCCACGGCGAGCTATGGAGCTCGCTGTATTGCTTGCTGCTCAGAACCGGAGTCCTGAGCTTGGGGTTGAGTTACAGCTTGGGTGTGAATGGATATCGTATGAGTTGCAGAGGTGCGAACCCTTGCTATCGTCGCCTACCCGAGCCTTTTATAGTCCAAGACTCGGGTGGCTTACAAGGGGGCCCGGGACCCGACAGGTGGTCCCGGGGAGATTGTCTATCATCTACCGTATCTGCAGTTATGCCGGTAGTTGTCTCTTGTGAAGGCTTCTGAGTTTCCGTCTTGCAGCCCTGCCCATGCCGCATGCTAGTCGTAGTGGTTGATGACGGCGCGGGCGGCATGGGATGTCTTGTCGCTGCGTTTATTGGCTGGCAGGCTCTGGCACCGCGCGCCAGTCTGTGATGCCACTGGGGGCAACGGCACCTGACAGAGGCGTGCTCCGTGTCTTCGCGTCTTGGGAAGACGTGGGCCTTGAATACCTTGTACGGGCAAGGTATGGGGTGTCTTTACGCCCGCTGCCTATCGCTCGGGGGCAGGCAGCGCCGTTCTGCTGGCAACGTGGTGGGCTTGGACCCCTTCTCAGAGGAGAGGAGGGTCCGGCCCCGCGGGGCACGTGGAGCCTTCGGACCTCTCCCCGCGGAGGGGGAGGTTCGGCTTCTGTCGGCCACGTGGAGGGCCCGGAGCTCCTCTCTGAGCAGAGGGAGGTCCGGCCCCGCCGGATACGTGGCACCTTCGGACCCCTCTCCCGCGGAGGGGGAGGTCCGACCTCTGTATGCCACGTGGCGGGCCCGGAGCTCTCCTCTGAGGAGAGGGAGGTCCGGCCCCGCCGGACGCGTGGCGCCTTCGGAGCTCTCCTTGCGGAGAAGGGCGAGTTCCTTAGGAATTTTCCCCTGTGCGCGGGGGTACCCCATATCACAGGTACCGACATAGTTGAACTCAAGAAGCAAATTCAAGAACAGTTGGAGAAGGGTTTTATCCGTCCAAGCTCGTCACCATGGGGAGCTCCGGTGCTCTTCGTAGACAAGAAGGATGGAACCCAAAGGATGTGCGTGGATTATAGGTCTCTCAACGAGGTGACAATCAAGAACAAATACCCTCTGCCCCGTATAGAGGACCTATTTGACTAGATGAAAGGAGCCTGAGTGTTCTCCAAGATTGATCTTCGGTCGGGATACTTCTAGCTGAAGATTAGGCCCTCCGATATACCTAAGACAGCCTTTCGGACACGGTATGATTCGTATGAATATACCGTCATGTCTTTTGGATTGACAAATGCACCCGCATACTTCATGTACCTTATGAACAAGGTTTTCATGGAGTACTTGGACAAGTTCGTCGTAGTTTTCATCGACGACATTATGGTGTATTCAAAAAGCGAGGAGGAGCATGAAGAACATTTGAAATTGACCTTGCAGAAATTGCGGGAGCATCAATTATATGCCAACCTCAACAAGTGTCAATTTTGGCTAAAGGAAATATCTTTCCTAGGCCACATTATCTCCGAGGAAGGGGTATCGGTTGATCCTGGAAAGGTGAGAGATGTTCTAAAGTGGGACCAACCGAAGAGCGTGAGGGATATTTGGAGTTTCCTTGGGATGGCAGGATACTATCGACACTTCATTAAAGACTCCTCTAAGATAGCAAAACCTTTGACGGAGTTGCTAATGAAGGGAAAGGTTTTTCAATGGACGCCAGCCTGCCAAGAAAGTTTCGAGGAACTCAAGAAAAGGCTAACCACAGTACCGGTTCTGGTATTGCAGACATAAGCAAGAACTTTGACATATATTGTGACGCATCCAGACAGGGGCTCGGATGTGTGCTCATGCAGGGAGGACAAGTGGTAGCCTATGCCTCACGGCAATTAAAGAAGCACAAGCTTAAGTATCCTACACATGACTTGGAGTTAGCAGCAGTAGTGCATGCATTAAAGATTTGGAGACATTATATCCTTGGTCATCGATGTGAGATCTATACGGATCATAAAAGCCTCAAGTACATATTCACACAAACGGACTTGAATTTGAGGCAACGTCGATGGTTAGAACTCATCAAGGATTATGATGTTGGAATCAACTATCACCCCGGGAAGGCCAATGTAGTAGCTGATGCATTGAGCAGAAAGGGAGCATGTCATCAACTCACGGTTCGGGAGCTACCACCCGAACTATGTAAGGAGTTCGAACGGTTACACCTCGGATTCTTGAATAACATGGAAATAATAGAGATCCACTCCTCATTGGAGCAAGAAATAAGAGAGGGCCAAGCAACGGACGAGGAGATCAAGGAGATCAAGGAAAGAATCCGACAAGGAATAGAGAAGGATTTCAAGGAGGATGAAACGGGTATGCTTTGGCTAGGAAAAAGGATTTGTGTGCCAAACATATGACACCTCCGCGACATGATATTGAAGGAGGCACATGATTCCCCCTATTCCATACATCCCGGAAGCACCAAAATGTACAAGGACTTGAAAACTTGTTATCGGTGGGATGGTATGAAGAGGGATATAGCTGAATACGTTGCCCTATGCGACACATGCCAACTGGTGAAGGCCGAACATCAAAAACCCGCTGGATTGTTGCAACCTTTGAAGATACCCGAGTGGAAGTGGGAGGATATCAGTATGGATTTCATCGTCGGATTGCCACGTACTCAGTCGGGATACGACTCCATCTGGGTCATTGTGGACTGATTGACGAAAACCTCCCATTTTCTTCCTGTAAAGACCAGTTACAACGTTGCACAATTGGCAGAGTTATACATGGAGCAGATCGTGTGCCGTCACGGAGTTCCGAGGAGGATAGTCTCAGATCAAGGTTCTCAGTTTACCTCTAGGTTCTGGAGGAAGCTGCAGAAAGCCATGGGTACACGACTGGATTTTAGCTCCGCCTATCGCCCACAAACAGATGGACAAACCGAAAGGACAAACCAAATTTTGGAGGACATGTTGAGAGCTTGCGCCTTGAAACGTGGGCGTAGTTGGGATAGGAGTTTACCGTATGCTGAATTCTCCTATAACAACAGCTATCAAGCTAGCTTGAATATATCACCTTTCGAAGCCTTATATGGTAGACGGTGTAGAACGCCACTGTTTTGGAACGAGACCGGAGAAAACTAGGTGTTTGGAGCCGAAGTGCTACAAGAAGCCGAAGAGCAAGTCCAAACGGTACGGGAGAACTTAAGGGCTGCTCAGTCACGACATAAAGGCTATGCGGACAATAAGCGAAGGAAGTTGACTTTCGAAGTGGGAGACTTCGTATACCTTAAGGTATCGCCTATCCGAGTCCAACGACGTTTCAACGTCAAAGGCAAGCTAGCACCTCGCTACATTGGACCATTTAAGATCCTGAATAAGCGAGGAGAAGTAGCCTATCAACTAGAGCTCCCAAACCACCTCTCCGACGTACATGATGTGTTTCATGTATCCCAGCTCAAGAAGTGCTTGAGAGTACCAGAGGAACAAGTATCAACGGGAGAGCTTGAACTTCAAAAGGACCTGACTTATGCGGAACATCCTGTCCGAATCTTGGACGTAAAGGAAAGGGTCACCCGGAACAAGGTGATCCGATGGTGCAAGGTACCATGGAGCCATCACACCGAAGCTGAATGTGACGCCCTCAGTTCTGTGGAAAAACCACGGAACCAAGAACTAATGCATATGTGTGCCCAGGATGTTCATCACACATATGCATATATTCCACAAACTGAATTCAGAATATATATAACCACGAATAACAAAGTTTATTACAACGTCTCATGAGTCTTGGACTCATGCTTACAGCGGAGGTCTTATTTCTATGCAGCGGAAGTCTTTATTTTAATGCGGAAGCAAAAACTAATGCGGAGGCAAATCTAAGCTGTAGTGGCTCCATCTCTACTCCCTCCACAAGCAAGGTCGAGAACAGATCACACGCCTTATTGCTCCACTTGATCTTCATAGTAGGCTTCTCCTGCTGCTGATGATGAAGTAATAATGCAAGTTTGAGTACAATGATGTACTCAGCAAGTGCGGGAAAACACATGATATGCAGCTCATAAATAAGGTAGGCATAAAAGGCTTATTTGCAGAAAAGCAGATTTGTAAAACCATGATAAAACAGCAACTTAACTTTAGATGTAATCCCAGCATGTATTAAATTACCAACATACCTCCATCACTTCCTGTGTTCCATCCGAACATTAACCAATCCTTTATTCATACTCACGAATACCTCCTCGTATTCGCTACCATCTCACCTTGTAAAACAACCTCGTCTCACACCGAGACCAATCTCATGTCATGTCCCAACAGTCATGCAACCATCTCATCACCCAGACTCAACAGTCCCAAACAAAACCATAACCAAACCAATAATCATAAACAAGAACCTTCCCAATAACCATCCCAATAACCATCCCAATAACCATCCCAATATCCATCCCAACTAATCATCCCAATATCCATCCCAACTAATCATGGCAGTTTAGCCAGGTGCTCGTGACCGTAAGCTCGGCTATCATGATAGTTTTAGACTCTGCAGAGTTTGCACCTCTTTACCCACAAGTTTGTGATTTCGTCACCCGTCGGCGACTGCAGAACCTCCATTTTACCAGTACACAACCGTCGGTGTATGGTCAAGAGATCACAAAATAGCCTTTACAAAGGGGTTACTAGATGTATGGACTCACTAAGGTTTCACCGGCAGGCTAGAATCTCCAATTCTCCCACCCACGGGCCCCCTCTTGTGCCATGCAGTTCCCAGGGCAGTCCTCACTCGACTCCCATTCCCCGCGCCTTCCACAGTCCATAACACTCTAGCAACTTACCTAATTACTCAGCTAAGCCGCACCCATACTTGTTCTTGTGGTGGCACTGTTATCCTGGCATGTGCATGCATGAACCGGTCCTTAGATCTATGACAAGTACACCACCGTCTCATGCTACCTCATTCACAAACCCAGTCTTGCCTAGATCTCCCTTCGACCCATGTTCATTAACATCATCAGTTTCTCATTATCATTTACGAGTGCAGTTAGCTAGACATATCTATCTCGCTTCCCAATCCCATAGACTCAGCGAAGCATAAAGCAAAAACCATACCTGACTCATAAACTTCCCAGGCGACAAGGGTGGTTTAACCAAAACTAGTAAACTCCTATAAAAAGGGCTTCCCATCATGTTTGACTCAGTACGCACACCTTTTCGCAAAACAAAACAGTTTTACCCAAAACATAGGATCAATATGGTCAAGGAGCACTTGCCTTGTTCTTGCGGTTCCGGTTGTTCTTGATTCTCAAAACCTGGTTGCTGCAGTTCGTCGTAGACAGCTCCCTGAGCTTGTCCTGCTAGGTAGGATCACGTGCATACAGGATTCACATCAATCAATATTTATGCACAAACCTTAAACTAGATGCGATGATGCATATGCATGTTATCTCATGATTAGTTTTATTAGATTGATCTGTACATGTTCTTGCATGGCCTTGTATGGACAGGGGTGTTCGGATCAAAGGTGGACGTGGCGATGATCTTGTCTTTAGATCAAACTGATCATCAAGTGATCTGCCCACGAGAAGGCTTCTGTTCGTAAGGAATTGAAGAACAGATGCAAAGAGATGAACACAATGATATCGAAGTCCTACCTCATGTTCTTCTTGACTTCGAGGTCCTCCTCAGACCGCTCGGTTCTTCTTCGTTGATCTCCCTTGTTGCGCTTCAGCGATGGTTTGCTTGGCGAGTTAGGGCTAGGGCTCTAAGTCGTCGGCTCAGGAGTCGAAAAAGAAGTTTGTGGTTTCGGCCAGAGGTTTTGGGTTCTATTTATAATCAGGAAGAGAAGAGTCCTAATCTGATTGTATCCCGAATAAGAGTCTTATTCAGATCTTTGTTGGATCCTAACATCTTATCTTTAGTAACATCGTGGAATTTAGATCGGTTTTTGTTGCGTACCGGTATCTTTACGCGTAAAAACCGCTCCAGAATTCGTTACCTTCGTGGTGATGAGCTCCGGAGGCTCCACGTGTCCTCCGGGGCCTGGTGTCTCCTTTCCTGCAGAGACGAGCTCCAGTTGTGCCACGTGTCAAACGAGCGAGACCTCCCCCTTCTTCGGAGGTGAGCTCCGCACACGCCACGTGTTGGCGCCGGTCTTCCCTCTCTTCTTTCCTCAGGGACGGCTCCGAGGTCGACACGTGTCCAGCAGCGACAGACCTCCCGGAGATAAGCACCGGTGGCGACACGTGTTCGATAGATCCGGACTTCTCTGAGATGGGCTCCGAGATCGACACGTACCACGCGCGACTGGTCCTCTGATTTACACGAGGACTAGCTCCGAGGATGACACGTGTCTTGCGGAAATGCCTTTGCTTCCTCTGCAGAGGCTAGCTCCGTGGGCAACACGTGTCCCACAGGATCGGACCTCTCCCTTTTGCGGAGACGAGCCCCTGCTACGTAGCCAGCTTGGCGACGGCCTCTCCCCGCTTTGCAGTGATGAGCTCCGAACACGCCACGTGGCCTGCTGGCCGCGGAAGTTGCCTTCGGCGCTCTCTGAAGGCTTTATTGGCTATTCTTTTGATAATTCTCTCTGTTCCTATTTTTCATTAAAATGTTTCCTCTTCATAGAACATGAACATATGTTGACACCCGAGGCGAGGGTGTCACAAATCTACCCCCCTTAAATTGAATCTCGCCCTCGAGATTCGTTAGTAGGAAATAGATGGGGGAATTCCGCCTTGATATCCTCTTCATGCTCCCATGTGGCCTCTGCTTCGGTGTGATGGCTCCATTGTACCTTGCACCATCGAATCACCTTGTTTCGGGTGACCCTTTCCTTTACGTCCAAGATTCAGACAGGGTGTTCTACGTAAGTCAGGTCCTCTTGAAGTTCAAGCTCCTCCATTGACACTTGTTCCTCTGGCACTCTCAAGCACGTCTTGATCTGGGATACATGAAACACGTCATGTACGTCGGAGAGGTGGTTTGGGAGCTCTAGTTGGTAGGCTACTTCTCCTCACTTGTCCAAAATCTTAAATGGTCCGATGTAGCGAGGTGCTAGCTTGCCTTTGACGTTGAAGCGTCGTTGGCCTCGGATAGGCGATACCTTAAGGTATACGAAGTCTCCCACTTCAAAGGTCAACTTCCTACGCCTATTGTCTGCATAGCCTTTCTGTCGTGACTGGGCAGCCTTTAAGTTCTCCCGTATCGTTTGGACCTGCTTTTCAGCTTCTTGTAGTACTTCGGGTCCAAACACCTGGTTCTCTCCAGTCTCGTCCTAGAATAGTGGCGTTCTACACCGTCTACCATATAAGGCTTCGAAAGACGACATCTTTAAGCTAGCTTGATAGCTGTTGTTATAGGAGAACTCGGCATACGGTAAACTACTATCCCAACTACGCCCACGTTTTAAGGCGCAAGCTCTCAATATGTCCTCCAAAATTTGGTTCGTCCTTTCGATTTGTCCATCTGTTTGTGGGTGGTAGGCAGAGCTAAAATCCAGTCGTGTACCCATGGTTTTCTGCAGCTTCCCCCAGAATCTAGAGGTAAACTGAGAACCTCGATTTGAGACTATCCTCTTCGGAACCCCGTGACGGCACACGATCTGCTCCATGTACAACTCTGCCAATTGTGCAACGTTATAACTGGTCTTTACCGGAAGAAAATGGGCAGTTTTCATCAATCGGTCCACAATGACCCAGATGGAGTCGCATCCCGACTGAGTACGTGGTAATCCGACGATGAAGTCCATACTGATGTTCTCCCATTTCCATTCGGGTATTCTCAAAGGTTGCAACAATCCAGCGGGTTTTTGATGTTCGGTCTTTACCCGTTGGCATGTGTCACATAGGGCAACGTATTCGGCTATATCCCTCTTCATACCATCCCACCAATAACAAGTTTTCAAGTCCTTGTACATTTTGGTGCTTCTTGGATGTATGGAATAGGGTGAATCATGTGCCTCCTTCAATATCATGTCGCGGAGGTGTCTTATGTTCGGCACACAAATCCTTTTTCCTAGCCAAAGCGTACCCTTTTCATCCTCCTTGAAATCCTTCTCTATTCCTTGTCGGATTCTTTCCTTGATCTCCTTGATCTCCTCGTCCGTTGCTTGGCCCTCTCTTATTTCTTGCTCCAATGGGGAGTGGATCTCCATTATCTCCACGTTATTCAAGAATCCGAGGTGTAACCGTTCGAACTCCTTCCGTAGTTCGGGTGGTAGCTCCCGAATCGTGAGTTGTTGACATGCTCCCTTTCTGCTCAATGCGTCCGCTACTACATTGGCCCTCCCAGGGTGGTAGTTGATTCCCACATCATAATCCTTGATGAGTTCTAACCATCGACGTTGCCTCAAATTCAAGTCTGTTTGTGTAAATATGTACTTGAGGCTTTTATGATCCGTATAGATCTCACATCGATGTCCAAGGATATAATGTCTCCAAATCTTCAATGCATGCACCACTGCTGCTAGCTCCAAGTCGTGCGTAGGATAGTTAAGCTCGTGCTTTTTTAATTGTCGTGAGACATAGGCTACCACTTGTCCTTCCTGCATGAGTACACATCCGAGCCCTTGTCTGGATGTGTCACAATAAATGTCAAAGCTCTTGCTTACGTCTTGCAATACCAGAACTGGTGCTGTGGTTAGCCTTTTCTTGAGTTCCTCAAAACTTTCTTGGCAGGCTTGTGTCCATTGAAAGACTTTTCCCTTCATTAGCAACTCCGTCATAGGTTTTGCTATCTTAGAGAAGTCATTAATGAAGCGTCGATAGTATCCTACCATCCCAAGGAAACTCCGAATATCCCTCACGCTCTTCGGTTGGTCCCACTTCAGAACATCTCTCACCTTTCCAGGATCAACCGATACCCCTTCCTCGGAGATAATGTGGCCTAGGAAAGATATTTCCTTTAGCCAAAATTGACACTTGTTGAGCTTGGCATACAATTGATGCTCACGCAACTTCTGCAAGGTCAATCTCAGATGTTCTTCATGCTCCTCCTCACTTTTTGAATACACCATAATGTCATCGATGAAAACCACGACGAACTTGTCCAAGTATTCCATGAAAACCTTGTTCATAAGGTACATGAAGTATGGAGGTGCATTCGTCAATCCAAAAGACATAACGGTATATTCATATGAACCATACCGTGTCCGAAAGGCTGTCTTAGGTATATCGGAGGGCTTAATCTTCAGCTGGAAGTATCCCGACCGAAGATCAATCTTGGAGAATACTCGGGCTCCTTTCATTTGATCGAACAGGTCCTCTATACGGGGCAGAGGGTATTTATTCTTGATTGTCACCTCGTTGAGAGACCTGTAGTCCACGCACATTCTTTGGGTTCCATCCTTCTTGTCCACAAAGAGTACCAGAGCTCCCCATGGTGACGAGCTTGGACGGATAAAACCCTTCTCCAACTGTTCTTGAATTTGCTTCTTGAGTTCAACTAGCTCGTTGACGGGCATCCTATATGGTCTCTTAGCTATAGGTGCGGTTCCGGGTACCAAATCCATGGCAAACTCGATGTCCCGATCAGGTGGCGTTCCTGGAAGCTCTTTCCGGAACACGTCCGAAAATTCCTGAACCACTGGAATGCTGTCCAATGTTGTTCCTTCGACGTGGTTCAAATTTTCCCGTTCGGTTGTTTGCTGGTCTGACTCAAACTCAACACTAATACCATGTTCGTTTGTCAACTGCACGCTCCTTTCAGCACATTGGATTACTCCATTGTGCTTGCTTAACCAATCCATTCCGAGTATGATGTCAATCCCATGGGAGTCCAAGACAATAAGGTTGGCAAGAAATCTACCCCCCTTATTTTAAGTCTTACTTTAGGACATACTATATTAGTCCTCATTTCTCCTCCGGGAGAATTAACTAACATAGCACATTCTAACTGGGATACGGGTAGATGATGTTTGGCAACATATTTGGATGATATGAAGGAATGCGATGCTCCGGAATCAAATAAAATGGTGGATGGGTTGGAGTTGGCAAGGAACATACCAATTGCGACGTCCTCAGCCTGTTATGCTTCCTCAGCAGTGACATGGTTTACGTGGCCACGAGCATAGTTCTGCAGTCCACGTTTCCCTTGGTTGTCCCCTCTGTTTGGTTGCTGGTTCTGCTTGGGCACGTTACCTTGCTGTCCAGGGCCTCGCCTCGGGCACTGGTTAGCGAAGTGGCCTGCTTCCCCGCATGCAAAGCATGCCCTGTTGCCTACGGCAGCAGGTACGTTGGGGCGGGGGTTTTGAGCAGGAGCACCATTGTTAGGTTGGGGTGCTGGAGGCATGGGCACACGAGGTGCCGGTGCAACGAATTGTTGCTGTGGTGGCTGACCAGGGCGGTACGCAGGAGTGGTCGATCCATACTGCGGGGCAGGGGGCATGTACCTAAGTCGTACGTTGCTCCCTTGGGGCTGGTATGGCATCTTCCTCTTGCACTCTCGGTCGATCTCTCGGATCTTGTTTTCAACCACAATAGCCTTGTCAACCAGCTTCTGGAAGCTTACGTAGTCATTGTTGAGGAGCTGAACCTGGATCTCATTGTTCAACCCTCTCATGAACAGGTACTGCTTCCTCTGGTCTGAGTTGACATCTTCGGGGGCGTACCGGGTCAGTTGTATGAACTTGTTGAGATACTCGTTAACACTCTTCTGTCCTTGGCGGAGACCTTCAAACTCCTGCCTCTTGAGCATCATTACACCAGCAGGGATGTAGTGAGAGCGGAAACTTTCCTTGAACTCAGTCCAAGTGATTGTCTCCGGGTTGGCATGGGCGTTGCTCAAGGCATCCCACCAGTCAGCAGCGGCTCCCGTAAGTTGGTGCGATGCGAAGAGAACCTTCTCTCGGTCGTTGCACTGAACAATGGCGAGCTTCTTCTCCATGGATTTCAACCAATCATCGGCCTCCATTGGATCGCTTGCTTGAGCAAAGGTGGGTGGTCGAGTCCTCATGAACTCTCCCAACCTGTTATGAGCCGGCGGTGGTGGTGGCGGTGGTGCCGGAACGGGGTTTTGGTTGGCCTGCAACTAACCCAAAGTTTGGATCATGGTTTGCATAAGCTGGTTTTGCATGGCTATCAACCTTTCCAGATGGTTTTCACCAGCTCCGGGGTTAGCAGGAACTTCCTCGTGGTCATCCTCCTGGACGTTCCTTCGGCTGGCGTTTCCTCTCACCATCTGTGAGAGAGAACAAAATAGAATAGAAGGTTAGAAGGTTAGGTAGGTCCCTTCAACTATATGCATCAAGGTGAGTTATACTATATATATTAGCCCATATGAGGATGTGATCAAGTGCCGAAGCATTTCACACCTCTTTCTTCTTACGTATGAATATGGACAACGTTTTTGAGACGTCCCACAACTCACATTAAGCACATAATCACACACAATCATTGCAAGGGCTCATACAGGTCCTATTCAAGGATGGTTTCCTATACCGAGGTGGTTTCAAGGCCAATCCAAGCTATTCACCCTAGGATGCTTCCTTTGGTCAGCGTGGCTTAGCTACCTGTGACTTCTATTTAGGGGTGTAACTTGCTGTTAACCCGTGGCTCTAATATCAATCTAAGGTTTTTATCTAGGCGTGTAACCTACTGTCAACCCGTGGCTCTAATACCAATCTGTGACGCCCTCAGTTCTGTGGAAAAACCACGGAACCAAGAAATAATGCATATGTGTGCCCAGGATGTTCATCACACATATACATATATTCCACAAACTGAATTCAGAATATATATAACCACGAATAACAAAGTTTATTACAACGTCTCATGAGTCTTGGACTCATGCTTACAGCGGAGGTCTTATTTCTATGCAGCGGAAGTCTTTATTTTAATGCGGAAGCAAAAACTAATGCGGAGGCAAATCTAAGCAGTAGTGGCTCCATCTCTACTCTCTCCACAGGCAAGGTCGAGAACAGATCACACGGCTTATTGCTCCACTTGATCTTCATAGTAGACTTCTCCTGCTGCTGATGATGAAGTAATAATGCAAGTTTGAGTACAATGATGTACTCAGCAAGTGCGGGAAAACACATGATATGCAGCTCATAAACAAGGTAGGCATAAAAGGCTTATTTGCAGAAAAGCAGATTTGTAAAACCATGATAAAACAGCAACTTAACTTTAGATGTAATCCCAGCATGTATTAAATTACCAACATACCTCCATCACTTCCTGTGTTCCATCCGAACATTAACCAATCCTTTATTCATACTCACGAATACCTCCTCGTATTCGCTACCATCTCACCTTGTAAAACAACCTCGTCTCACACCGAGACCAATCTCATGTCATGTCCCAACAGTCATGCAACCATCTCATCACCCAGACTCAACAGTCCCAAACCAAACCATAACCAAACCAATAATCATAAACAAGAACCTTCCCAATAACCATCCCAATATCCATCCCAACTAATCATCCCAATATCCATCCCAACTAATCATGGCAGTTTAGCCAAGTGCTCGTGACCGTAAGCTCGGCTATCATGATAGTTTTAGACTCTACAGAGTTTGCACCTCTTTACCCAAAAGTTTATGATTTCGTCACCCGTCGGCAACTGCAGAACCTCCATTTTACCAGTACACAACCGTCGGTGTATGGTCAAGAGATCACAAAATAGCCTTTACAAAGGGGTTACTAGATGTATGGACTCACTAAGGTTTCACCGGCAGGCTAGAATCTCCAATTCTCCCACCCACGGGCCCCCTCTTGTGCCATGCAGTTCCTAGGGCAGTCCTCACTCGACTCCCATTCCCCGCGCCTTCCACAGTCCATAACACTCTAGCAACTTACCTAATTACTCAGCTAAGCCGCACCCATACTTGGCCTTGTGGTGGCACTGTTATCCTGGCATGTGCATGCATGAACCGGTCCTTAGATCTGTGGCAAGTACACCACCGTCTCATGTTACCTCATTCACAAACCCAGTCTTGCCTAGATCTCCCTTCGACCCATGTTCATTAACATCATCAGTTTCTCATTATCATTTACGAGTGCAGTTAGCTAGACATATCTATCTCGCTTCCCAATCCCATAGACTCAGCGAAGCATAAAGAAAAAACCATACCTGACTCATAAACTTCCCAGGCGACAAGGATGGTTTAACCAAAACTAGTAAACTCCTATTAAAAGGGCTTCCCATCACGTTTGACTCAGTACGCACACCTTTTCGCAAAACAAAATAGTTTTACCCAAAACATAGGATCAATATGGTTAAGGAGCACTTGACTTGTTCTTGCGGTTCCGGTTGTTCTTGATTCTCAAAACCTGGTTGCTGCAGTTCGTCGTAGACAGCTCCTTGAGCTTGTCCTGCTAGGTAGGATCACGTGCATACAGGATTCACAACAATCAATATTTATGCACAAACCTTAAACTAGATGCGATGATTCATATGCATGTTATCTCATGATTAGTTTTATTAGATTGACCTGTACATGTTCTTGCATGGCCTTGTATGGACAGGGGTGTTCAGATCAAAGGTTGACGTGGTGATGATCTTGTCTTTAGATCAAACTGATCATCAAGTGATCTGCCCACGAGAAGGCTTTTGTTCGTAAGGAATTGAAGAACAGATGCAAAGAGATGAACACAATGATATCGAAGTCCTACCTCACGTTCTTCTTGACTTCGAGGTCCTCCTCAGACCGCTCGGTTCTTCTTCGATGATCTCCCTTGTTGCGCTTCAGAGTTGGTTTGCTCGGCGAGTTAGGGCTAGGGCTCTAAGTCGTCGGCTCAGGAGTCGAAAGAGAAGTTTGTGGTTTCGGCCAGAGGTTTTGGGTTCTATTTATAATCGGGAAGAGAAGAGTCCTAATCTGATTGTATCCCGAATAAGAGTCTTATTCAGATCTTTGTTGGATCCTAACATCTTATCTTTAGTAACATCGTGGAATTTAGATCGGTTTTTGTTGCGTACCGGTATCTTTACGCGTAAAAACCGCTCCAGAATTCGTTACCTTCGCGGTGATGAGCTCCAGAGGCTCCACGTGTCCTCCGGGGCCTGGTGTCTCCTTTCCTGCAAAGACGAGCTCTGGTTGTGCCGCGTGTCAAACGAGTGAGACCTCCCCCTTCTTCGGAGGTGAGCTCTGCGCACGCCACGTGTTGGCGCCGGTCTTCCCTCTCTTCTTTCCTCAGAGATGGCTCCGAGGTCGACACGTGTCCAGCAGCGACAGACCTCCCGGAGATAAGCTCCGGTGGCGACACGTGTTCGATAGATCCGGACTTCTCTGAGATGGGCTCCGAGATCGACACGTACCCCGCGTGACTGGTCCTCTGATTTCCACGAGGACTAGCTCCGAGGATGACACGTGTCTTGCAGAACTGCCTTTGCTTCCTCTGCAGAGGCTAGCTCCGTGGGCAACACGTGTCCCACAGGATCGGACCTCTCCCTTTTGCGGAGACGAGCCCCTGCTACGTAGCCAGCTTGGCGACAGCCTCTCCCCACTTTGCAGGGATGAGCTCCGAACACGCCACGTGGCCTGCTGGCCGTGGAAGTTGCCTTCGGCGCTCTCTGAGGGCTTTATTGGCTATTCTTTTGATAATTCTCTCTGTTCCTATTTTTCATTAAAATGTTTCCTCTTCATAGAACATGAACATATGCTGACACCCGAGGCAAGGGTGTCACACTGAAGCCACATGGGAGCGTGAAGAGGATATCAAGGCAGAATTTCCCCACCTATTTTCTACTAACGAATCTCGAGGGCGAGATTCAATTTAAGGGGGGTAGATTGTGACACCCTCATCTCGGGTGTCAGCATATGTTCATGTTTTATGAAGAGGAAACATTTTAAGAAAAGTAGGGACAGAGAAAAATATCAAAAGGATAGCCAATAAGAGCCGAATCCAGCTCTCAGAGAGCGCCGAAGACAACTTACCGCGGCTGCTGGCCACGTTGCGTGTTCGGAGCTCGTCCCTGCGAAGTGGGGAGAGGCCACCGCCAAGCTGGCTACGTGACAGGCTCGGGGCTTGTCTCCGCAAAAGGGAGAGGTCCGATCCTGTGGGACACGTGTTGCCACGGAGCTAGCCTCTGTGGAAGAAGCAAAGGCATTTCCGCAGGACACGTTTCATCATCGGAGCTAGTCCTCGCAGAAATCAGAGGACCAGTCGCGTGGGATACGTGTCGATCTCGGAGCCCATCTCCGAGAGGTCCTGTTCTATTGGACACGCGTCGTCACCGGAGCTCATCTCCGGGAGGTCTGTCGCTGCTGGACACGTGTCGACCTCGGGGCATGTCCCTGAAGAAAGAAGAGAGGAAAGACCGGCGCCAACACGTGGCGTGCGCGGAGCTCACCTCCAAAGGAGGGGGAGGTCTCGCTCGTGACACGCGGCACAACCGGAGCTCGTATCTGCGGAGAAGGATATACCAGGCCCCGGAAGGACACGTGGAGCCTCTGGAGCTCATCGCCGCGAAGGTAACGAGTTCTGGAGCGGCTGTTACGCGTAACAATACCGGTACGTAATGGAAACTGACCTGAATTCCACAACGCACCAAATCAACTAAAGATAAGATGATAGGATCCAACGACGATCTGAATAAGACTCTTATTCGGGATACAATCAGATTAGGACTCTTCTCTTCCTGATTATAAATAGAACCCAAGACCTCTGGCCGAAACCACAAACTTCTTTTCCAACTCCTGAGCCGACGACTTAGAGCCCTAGCCCCAACCCGCCGAGAAAGCCATCGCCGGAGCGCGGCAAGGAAGATCGCCGGAGAATAGCCCAGCGGTCTGAGGAGGACCTCGAAAGCCGAGAGGAAACGTAAGGACAAGCTCAGGGAGCTGTCTACGACGAGCTGCGGCAACAAGGTTTTGAGATCCAAGAACAACCGGAACCGCAAGAACAAGGCAAAAGCTCCTTGACCATATTGATCCTATGTTTTGGGTAAAACTGTTTTGTTTTGCGAAAAGGTGTGTGTACTAAGTCAAACATGATGGGAAACCCTTTTATAGGAGTTTACTAGTTTTGGTTAAACCACCCTTGTCACCTGGGAAGTTTTATGGGTCGGGTATGGTTTTTGCTTTATGCTTCGCTGAGTCTATGGGATTGGGAAGCGAGATAGATGTGTCTAGCTAACTGCACTCATATTGATAATGAGAAACTGATGTTGATAATGGATATGGATCGGAGGGAGATCTAGGCAAGACTGGGTTTGTGAATGAGGTAGCATGAGATGGTGGTTTTACTTGCCATAGATCTAAGGACCGGTTCATGCATGCACATGCCAGGATAACAGTGCCACCACAAGGCCAAGTACGGGTGCGGCTTAGCTGAGTAATTAGGTAATTGCTAGAGTGTTATGGACTGTGGAAGGTGCGAGGAATGGGAGTTGAGTGAGGACTGCCCTGGGAACTTCATGGCACAAGAGGGGGCCCGTGGGTGGGAGAATTGGAGATTCTAGCCTGCTGGTGAAACCTTAGTGAGTCCATACATCTAGTAGCCCCTTTGTAAAGGCTATTTTGTGATCTCTTGACCATACACCGATGGATGTGTACTGGTATAATGGAGGTTCGTTAGTCACCGACGGGTGACGAAATCACAAACTTGTGGGTAAAGAGGTGCAAACTCTGCAGAGTTAATAAAACTATCATGATAGCTGAGCTTACGGTCACGAGCACCTGGCTAAACTGCCATGATTAGTTGGGATGGTTAAAGGGAAGGTTTTTGGTTATGGTTATTGGTTTGGTTATGGTTGTGGTTTGGGACTATTGAGTCCGGGTGATAAGATGGTTGCATGACTGTTGAGTCATGGCAACGAGATTGGTCTCGGTGTGAGACGAAGTTGTTTTGAGATGGTAGCGAATACGGGGAGGTATTCATGAGATGGTAGCGAATACAAGGAGGTATTCGTGAGTATGAATAAAGGTTGGTTAATGTTCGGATGGAACACGGGAAGTGATGGAGGTATGTTGGTGATTTAATACATGCTGGGATTACATTCATTTAAAGTTAAGTTGCTGTTTTATCATGAATTTATAAATTTGCTTTTCTGCAAATTAGCCTTTTTATACCTATCTTGTTATGAGCTGCATATCATGTGTTTTTCCCGCACTTGTTGAGTACATTCATTGTACTCAAACTTGCATTATTACTTCATCATCAGCAGCAAGAGAAGCCTACTATGAAGACCAAGTGGATCATTATGGCGTGTGATCTATTCTCAACCTTGCCTGTAGAGGGAGTAGAGATGGAGCCACTTATGCTTAGATTTGCATCCGCATTAGCTAAATTGCTTCCGCTTTAGAATAAAGACTTCCTTGCGTAGAAATAAGACTTCCGCTGTAAGCATGAGTCCAAGACTCATGAGGTATTGTAATAAACTCTGTTATTCGTGGTAATATATAATCTGAATTCAGTTTGTGGAACGTATGTATATGTGTGATGAACATCCTGGGCACACATATGCATTAGTTCTCAGTTCCGTGGTTTTCCACAGAATTGAGGGCATCACAAAAGACCATACCATAACCATACCAATGACCATCCCAAATAACCATCCCAATAACCATCCCATCTAATCATGTGAGTTGGCCAGGCGCTTGTGACTGTAAGCATGGCTATCATGATAGTTTTACACTCTTAAGAGCTGGCACCACTTTACCCACAAGTTTGTGATTTCGTCACCCGTCGTCGACTGCAGAACCTCCATTATACCCGTACACAACCATCGGTGTATGGCAAAGAGATCAAAAAATAGCGTTTACAAAGTGGCTACTAGATGTATGGACTCACTAAGGTTTCACCAGCAGGCTGGAATCACCATTCTACCACCTACGGGCCCCTCTTGTGCCATGCAGTTCCGAGGGCAGTCCTCTCTCGACTCCCATTCCCCGCGCCTTCCACGGTCCATGACAATTTAGCAACTTACCTAATTAGTCAGTTAAGCCGCACCCATACTTGGTCTTGTGGTGGCACTGTTTTCCTTGCAAGTGCTGGCATGAACCGGTCCTTAGATCTACGGTAAGTAAACCACCATCTCATTCTACCATATCCACGAACCAAGCTTGCCTAGATCTCCCTCGATTCATGTTCATTATCAACATCAAGTTCTCATTATCATTGTTCATATGAGTGCAGTAGCTAGACACATTCTATCTCGCTTCCCATATCCCGTAGATTAGCGAAGCAAAAACAAAAACAACCATACCTGACTCATTAACTTTCCCGGCAACAAGGGTGGTTAACAAAACTAGTAAACTCCTATAAAAGGGTTTCCCATCAAGTTGACTCAACATACATGTTTTCGCAAACAAAACAGTTTCCAAAACATGGGATCAATATAGTCAAGGGGCACTTGCCTTGTTCCTGTGGCTTTTGTTGCTCACGTGCTTCGAAGTCTTGGTGCTGTAGTCCCTCGTAGATAGCTTCCTGAGCTTGTCCTTCTACTCCCGATCACGCACATACAAGATTCACAGCAATCAATCATCATGCACAAACTCTACTTAAGATGCAATAGTGCAAATCCTATGATGTTGTCTTATTTAGATCAGTTTGTACGTGTTCTTGCATGTTTTAATGGCTTGCATGGGGTTTTATGATGAACAAAGGTGTAAGGATCAAGTGTGGATGTGGTGATGATCTAGACTCAAGATCTAGATCAATACCACCGTCAAAAACCGATCAACACGTGATCTGTCCACACAAAAAAGCTTCTGTCCAAAGAAACATATGTGAAGAAAACTGCGATGATGTCGTAAGGTGGTAACGAAGACCTACGTCGGCCTTCCTCCTAGCAATGGCAACAGGACAGTTTGTCGGCTCTCTTCCTGCAACGGCAAGTGTGAAGGGACTCGTCGGCGGTGCTCACCGGTGGCTGAACTCCAGCGAAGGGGGTTAACTCAGCGAGTTGGGGGCTAGGGCCTCTAAGTTGTTGACTTGGAAGAGGTGTTACGGCCAAGGGGGTTTTCGGGTTCTATTTATAAGGGGTGAAAGAAGAGTCCTACTCCGATTGGAATTCAAATAAGAGTCCTATTCAATTTGTTTTGGATCTTAACAACTTATCTCCAATTTATTTGGTTGCAGTATTCAATGTGGAAGAATTCGTGTCGGTTTCCTCAGTATCGGGTACTCGCGTACAGGGGAAAACCGCTTAAGGATCTCGTCCTTCCGCAGGGATAAGCTCCGGAGGCTCCACGTGTCCAGCGGAGGCCGGGCTTCCCTTCTCCTCGGAGGCGAGCTTCGGTTGCGCCACGTGTCTGGCGGGCGGGACCTCCCCTCTCCTCAGAGGCAAGCTCCGCGTGCGCCATGTGTCAGTCCCGGACCTCCCCTCTCCTAGGAGGTGGGCTCCGAGAATGCCATGTGTCCAGCAGCGCCCGACTTCCTTTCTCCTCAAAGACGAGCTCCGAGGTTGACACATGTCCAGAGGGCGGACCTCTCAGAGGCGAGCTCCGAGAGCGAGACGTGTCCAGCAGTGTCGGACCCCCCTTCTCCTCAGAGGCGAGCTCTGAGGTCGACACGTGTCCCGCAGTGTCGGACCTCCCGGAGGCGAGCTCCGAGGGTGACACGTGTCCCGCAGTGTCGGACCTCCCGGAGGCGAGCTCCGAGGGTGACACGTGTCCTGCAGTGTCGGACCTCCCGGAGGCGAGCTCCAAGGGTGACACGTGTCCCACAGTGTCGGACCTCCCGGAGGCAAGCTCCGAGGGTGACACGTGTCCCGTGTAATTGGACCTCTCGGAGGCGAGCTCCGAGCCTGCCACGTGTCCCATGGGGCGGACCTGTCCCGCGGGCCGGGCCTCGCTTCTTCCGCAGAGACTAGCTCCGTAGTCAACACGTGTCCCGTGGGACTGAGCCTCGCTTCTCCACAGAGACTAGCTCCGAAGGCAACACGTGTCCAGCGGGATCGGATCTCGCCCCTTCTCCTGAGGTGAGCTCCGGGGGCAACACGTGTCCCACGGGGCCGGACCTCGCCCCTTCCGCAGAGGCAAGCTCCGAGCCTGCCACGTAGCCAACAGTGCCGGACCTCACCCCTTTTGCAGGGATGAGCTCCGAAGGTGCCACGTGGACGGCGGCCACGGCAAGCGTCCACGACGCTCTCGGTGGATTGGAATCGGCTCTATTTAGCTATTTTTCACCTGTTCTACTTCTTTTAAAATGTTTTCTCTATATGAAATATGTATGCATGCATGAATATGAAACTGAGGGTGTTACAACGGCGCGGCCGTCTGAGGGATCACCCGCTCGGCGACGGGGGGCACCCACCAATGGCGGCCCCCATGAGCGTAAGGGGAGCACCACGGAGGCCCCGCGAGTCCACACCTTAGGCTGGGCCGAGGAACCCATCGTTGCCACCACACTTGATACTTGAGTATGCACAACCGCCATATCTACGCAGGGTCCTCGGGGCCAGCAAGGGAGCCGAGGAGGAGGATGGAACCACGTACCGAGCGTCAGCGATAACCGCATCGAGGAGGACGCTGTGATGGCGATGAGGATTAGAGTCCGAGCCTCGACACTCGACGGCTCCGGGCTCCTGGGAAAAAAGGTACACAAATTCTTGATGCATGAGTTTGACTGCGAGGAGGGGAAGTGAGTCGGCATCAACAAGCAACGACAACATGTCGAGGCGAGCTCAGGCACGATCGCGGCTGCCGAGCGGCGCGAAAGCCAGAGGTCGGCCCGGACACAAACCAACCACTTCGAGAAGCTACTGGAGAAATCATGCACCAACCACACCCCCAGCGAGACACACCCTCAAAGATTGCGTCCTCCTGAAGCATTTCTTGGGGAAAGGATCAGATTCCTCGAACGACAAAGGGAAGAAACACGCGCAAGTGGCTGCAGGGAAAAAGGAAGAGCCCGCCTGCACCGAGCCGACCGGCTGCCCCATGATCTTCGGTAGGACCCGTGCCCAGGAAAACCGCTGGGAACAGAATTTGATGGCTTGAGAGGTCAACGCTATCGAGTCCACTATCCCAACCTACCTGCGATGGTCCGAGATTGCTGTCACTTTTGACAGGACAGATCACCCCGACCACGTCCCGCATCCAGGGCATTTTCCCCTGGTATTAGATCCAGCCATCGGTCCCAAGCGCCTGACGAAGGTGCTCATGGATGGTGGGAGCGGCCTCAACATCTTGTACGTCTAAATAATCGACGCTATGGGGATCGCCCGATCCTAGCTGCAGCCGATCCGGACGCCCTTCCACGGGGTCATCTCGGAAAAGCATGTAACCCCCCCCCCCCCCCCCCGCCACCCCAGGGCAGATTGACCTCCCCGTTACATTCGGGGATGTGACCAACTTCTGTACCGAGATGCTCACATTCGAGGTAGCGAACCTTAGCGGCGCCTACCATGCCATCCTAGGGCGACCATGCTACGCAAAGTTCATGGTAGTCCCCAACTACACCTGCCTCAACACGCGGCGTCATCACCAATAGGCGCCAAGTTCGGGCAGGCTCTCCTATGTGAGAAGTGCAGTTGCAAGCTATCCCAAGCGATCGAGGGCGGCCGGCCTGACTCCAACCGAGCCTCGGCTTTAGGAGCTGAATGTGGCCTAGAGGGGGGTGAATAGGCGTTGAAAACTTTTCCTGTAACGCTTAGAAAATTTGTCAAATACAGGAGGGTCCGGATTAGTCCGATATAGGTACGGACTAGTCCGGTGTGCTAGTTATGGCGACGAAAAGATAGATTATTTAATGTATTCTCCTCTAATGTTATAGCAGCGGAGTTAAGTAAATTAACCTAACAACTTTTGTAGGTATTAGAATGATTAATTTGAACAAGGAATACAAGATTAATATGCGTTGCAAGATTAATAAACTCTATGCCCTAAATGATGATAATGATTGTAAAAGTAAATAACAAGAACACAAGAGACAGGGATTTTTACCGAGGTTCGATCTCACCAAAGAGATCTACGTCCTCGTTGAGAAGCTCACACAAAGTCGGGTCTCTATCCCAAATCTTGATTCCCAAAAGATTTAACTTTTAAGTGCTTTAGATGTGTAGGGGGAGTTGTTTCTGTGCTCTTGGGACGAGTGGCGGCGCTAGGGTTCTTGGATTTTTTTTGTTATGCACGTGTCTCACCTATTTATAGTGTTTCCAAGAAAAAACTACCGTTAGGGATCCCGACTGCCGGACTAATCCGCTCTAGGGATCGGACTAGTCCGGTGTGTTGTGTAGATTTTACGTGAATTGTGCAGCACACCTGAAACCCTAATTTGTGTGTGGTATACCAGACTTGTCCGTATTGGAACAGAGAGTAATCTAGACTAGGCCGTAATAATTCCAGAGACTCAATCGGACTAGTCCGCAATAGGACGGACTTGTCCGGTGTAGGGTATATGTGTTGAGTGAATATCAGAAGGTTGAACGGACTTATCCGGCATGCGTCCGGACTTGTCCGAGTGCAGTCAGTGAGTTGAACGGACTGGTCCGGTTCTGTTCCAGACTTGTCCGTGTGAGAACAGTAAGTCGATCGGACTAGTCTGCTGGTGAACGGACTAGTCCGGTTCAGTGTATTGCTTAATTAATTGATTTTAGCCCTTACCCTCTACGCAAGGATATAAGCTCTTGGAATGTGTCTCTCACACATATCCTATACATTGATATCTACTTTGCGCTTCCTTGATCATTTGGGATTTTTCTTTTCTCACTCCTCATTTTTTACCTTTTTGAGTGCTCCATAAGTTCTAGTCTTTGTAGTCCTGCATTCATCTCAAAGAATTCATTAGGATCTCAATTTGTTTGTCATCAACCATCCAAAACCCACAAGGCAATGCCTAGATGTCAATCTCCCCCTTTTTGGTGATTGATGACAATCAATTGATATTTTAAAATTAAGAGTAAACATTGATTTTCATAAAGTGTGCATATATGAGAATGACATATGAACAGCAAAAAATTTCTCACATATATGCACTCTTTATGCTGGTGTGCCTATAAAGTGTGTGTGAGCAAATATTGTGATGTGCATAATGAAAAATACAACAATTATAGAAGCAGCCATCACAGGAATATCAATATGAACATCACACATTCATATCAAACAAGGTAGGTACCCAAATAGAGTAGACATCTAAATAGAGATTACAATAGTTTGACACTTAAAAGCACAAAATATACATGTCCATGATCACTAGTCCTTAAGACTCAAAATAGATAGATTCTAGTCTCAATCTCTCCCCCTTTGGCATCAAGGCACCAAAAAGGGAAAAATTGAGGGGGATCACTCTCCGTCACTCCCGCTCTCACTCTCAGTCCTGTCTCCATCTTCATCTTCAGACTCATGAGCATGCTGAGGAGGAGGAGTAATAGTGACACCTGCAAGTCCAAAGGAGACCAATTCTTTTTCGGTGAGAGGTGCCATCTCTGTGATATTTTCTTCGGGATCCTCTGAAATTTGAGGAGATCCCATTGGTCAATATCAAACTTCTCACAGATTGCTTTGATGTTTGCCTTCACATACCTCTGGTGCCTCTTCCTGGCCAAGCTTTCCTTGTGTTGCTTAACCTCCACTTTGCGGCAGGATGCAAAAAATGGAGGAAAGCATCTTCAATACACCACTAGATGACTCTTTGGAGGATGGAGGAGCAGGAGTAGAAGCTGGAGTCCTTGTGCCTTCATTTGTTTACTTTGATCTTTGTTTTGCTGCAGGTGAGGCAGTGGCATTTGGAACATTGTAGACTGGTGGCTTCTGGGGCTTGAGGCCAGTATGCTCAACATCTTTGACAAACTCAAGGACGGTTACCTTCTCAATCATGAACATGATGTAAGGTGCATATCCATAGGACCTATTCGGAGTGATTGAGATGTTCACAATGTCATTGTAGATATATTCGAAGACACTGAAAGTCCTTCTCTTGCTTATTACTTTCATCAAGGTCCTTAGAGTTCCTTGAATCTGCCCTGCATCTCCATCCTTTGGAGCAATAGTCTTCCTCAAAATGCTATTAAGCACGGCAAAGAATGACTTCAAGTACTTTGTGGTAGGTGCCTTGTATGGCATTCTTGTGTCATAGAGGAAGTCCAGCTCATCCTTCTCCAAAGGCTTCAAGTTGTGAATCACAAGCTCATTTTCCAAAGTGTCTTTGAGATGGAGTATCCTGGCAAACTCCTCATAAGTGACACTATACTTGGATCCATGAGTCATCCAAGTGATATCATCTCCATCATCACGAGCAAAGTAGAGAGTGGAGTAAAATTGAGTGATGACTTCATTGTTCCAATTATATTGGAAGGATAGGAGATCCTTCAAGCCATGTCTCTCCAATGCCTCCAAGACTTCATGAAATGCTTGACAGTTCTTGAATTGTAGGTGAGTCATGTCCACCCATTGACTGGCAACCACTGGATTTTTCATCTTTCTGTAGACATGCTCATAATAATCAGCATGGAAGTGGCTCCAGAACCTCGGGTCAGCTGATTGCTTTGGCTGCTCATAGACTGCAACCTTTCTGAGCTTGTCAGCCAAGTCATTTCCTTTACCCTTGAAATCATCTTCTGAGGGCTGCCTGTTTCGCTGTACAGGAGGTTTCATCTTTAGTGGACCAATGGGCCCACTTGCAAGTCCTTTTCCCTTACTGGCTCTTCTCCTTGGTACCGTTGATCTGGCACCTGCACCGTCCTTGCTAGATGGCTTATTGATTACCGCCTTTCTCTTTATTGGAAGCACATCATCAGGAGGAGAATCATTTGCATCATGGTCATGGCGCTTCTTGCTTCTTAGCTCTTTCCCTGGCCACTCTCTCGTGGTCACACTCAACTTCATAATTAAACATGCTTTCATCTGATGCGGATGACATCGTGCCTAACACAGAGTGACAAGGTGTGATAAGAATGGGAATTAGACTTTTGTGGAGACAGGAATTTATAGGTTCAAACTATCAAGGGCCGGACTTGTCCGATTTAAGGGTGCAGACTTGTCCGCACCAATCACCGGACTAGTCCGGTTTGACCTATGAACCCTAATTTCATATTCCAACAAATCTAACTTAGATTGATGCACAAAGGTAGGGGGACAATAGGAATACATACAGTAATGCAATGTATACTCTAGAAGTCAAGAAAAGTAAGCAAGATTTGAGGAAAGATGAGAGCTAGGGTTAGGGTTTGAGTTTTACCAAAATTCGAACACTTTAGATGGAGGTGCGGAGTAGAGTCCGGATTAGTCCGAAGGAGGGGGTGCTTCACGCCGCAGGGAAGATTTTCCATGGAGAAACCTTCGATTTTGGTGGCTCAAAGTGGAAATCGCCTTGGAAGATCGAGTTTGAGGAGAGAGAAAGCGCAGGCGATTGTGAGGAGAAAGAAGATGGACTTTTGGCGTTTGGTTGGAGTTAAGCCCGATAGTGATAGACTAGTCCGCAAGGGATCGGACTAGTCCGGTACACTGGATTAGAGTCGGATTAGTCACCGTCAACGGACTTTTTGGGATTGGAACAAAGAGATTTTTGAGAATTTGATTTAATAATGATCTAAAGGACAGAATTTCACAAATAATCTTGATGAACATGACCAATAAGCAGTCAACAATCATACAATGGATATAATTCACCAAGATTTAATAATTGAAATAGTTTTCAAGAGGAAATTGTGGTAAGGGATGAATTTTTGCAAAAGTAAGTAAAACTTTGAAGAATCAATCAGATATGCAATGTTTCAAGCCACATTTCGATCATCAAGTATATCTAAATTATTTCTAAGCTCGCAAAATCTCTTTTCATATAGTGGCTTGGTGAATATGTCCTCTAGTTGTTTTTTAGTTCTAACATGTGTGATTACTATGTACCCTTTTAATGAATGATCTCTTAGAAAATGATGACGTATGTCTATGTGCTTGGTTCTTGAGTGCTCTACTGGATTATGTTCAATTTTTATGGCACTTTCATTGTCACATAGGAGTGGAATATGGTTCAAATTGTAACCATAATCGCTCAAAGTTTGTCGCATCCAAAGTAGTTGTGCGCAACAACTACCGGCCGCAACATACTCCGCTGCAGCTTTTGAAAGAGCAATGGAATTTTGTTTCTTTGAGGACCATAAAACTAAGTATCTGTCAAGAAATTAGCAGGTTCCTGAGATGCTTTTTCTGTCGACTTTGCATCCTGCATAGTCAGCATCATAATACCCTACAAGGTTAAACTTGGATCCTTTAGGATACCAAAGGCCCAAGTTAGGTGTGTGCACAAGGTATCTTAAAATTCTTTTTACAGCTATTAAATGACACTCTTTAGATGCAGCTTGAAACCTTGCACACATACACACACTAAGCATAATATCAGGCCTAGATGCACATAAATAAAGCAGTGAACCAATCATGGACTGATATACCTTTTGATCCACATATGGACCGTCTTCATTGAGATCAATATGTCCATTAGTTGCTATGGGAGTCTTGATGGGCTTGTCTTTGTCCATTTTGAACTTTTCGAGAATGTTCTGCGTGTACTTAGTTTGGCAAATGAAGGTGTCCTCTTTCAGCTGCTTCACTTGGAATCCCAAAAAGAACATCAATTCACCCATCATTGACATCTCGAATCGGTCTGTCATAATTTTACTAAATTCTTCACATAAAGATTTATTAGTAGAGCCAAAGATGATGTCATCAACATAAATCTGACATACGAATAGATGACCATCAAAATTCTTTGTAAATAATATATAATCAGCTTTTCCTATTTTAAAACTATTTTGAGTTAGAAAGTCCCTAAGGCACTCATACCATGCTCGGGGAGCTTGTTTGAGGCCATAGAGAGCCTTACGCAGTTTGTACACATCGTTGGGGTAGTCTTGATCTTCAAATCCTGGTTGCTGCTCCACATACACCTCTTCCTTGATAGGACCATTGTGGAATGCACTTTTGACGTCCATTTGATACAGCTTAAAATTATGGTGAGTAGCATAGGCTAATAAAATACGAATGGACTCAAGTCTAGCTACGGGAGCAAAGGTTTCGTCGAAATCCAAACCTTTGACTTGTGGGTAACCTTTAGCCACAAGTCGTTACTTGTTTATTGTCACGACTCCGTGTTCATCTTGCTTGTTCCGAAAGACCCATTTGGTGCCAACGATGTTTGCCTTTGGTCTTTGCACAAGCTTCCATACTTTATTTCTTTTGAAATTGTTCAGTTCCTCTTGCGTGGAGGTCACCCAATCTGGATCTTTTAGTGCTTCTTAAACCCTATATGGTTCCAGAAACGAAACGAAAGAGTAAAGTTCACAGAAATTAGCGATACGAGATCTAGTAGTTACTCCCTTTGCAATATCTCCAATGATGATGTTGACGGGATGATCTCTTTGTATACTCTGATGTACTCTTGGATGAGGCACGTGTGAGATCGTTAGCTCTTCATTATATTCATTGTCAATGTCTCCCCCTAGATCATTGCTTCCATGTATATTGATCTTCTTGATTCTGCTGATGTTGATCTTGTGCCGAAACTCCCCCTTGATCATTGCTCTCTTGTTGAGGTACATATTGAGCATTTGAGTCTTGTGATTGCTCTTGTGGTTGAATATCAACAAGTGCCATCCTCCTCAATGCTTGACATGGAGCTTCTTCTTGACCTAACACACACTTATCAACTTGCTCCACTTGGGAGCCAATAGTCTCATCGAACAGTACATCACGTGCCACTTCAACAATGCCAGAAACTTTGTTGAAAACACGATAGGCGTAGGCATTCGAATCATAACCAAGCAAGAACTCTTCATCAGATTTCGAAGCGAACTTCAAAGTCTTGGGTTTCTTGTTCAAAATAAAGCATTTACTTCCAAATACTCTGAAATATGAGACATTTGGTTTGTTACCAGTGAGGAGCTCATATGGCATTTTTTCAAAAGTCAGTGAAGATATAGCCGGTTCGTGACGTGACAAGCGGTGTTTATCGCTTCGGCCCAAAACTGGTACTAAGTCTTGTATTCGTCTAGCATTGTCCTCGCCATCTCAATGAGCGTCCTGTTCTTGCTTTCGGCCACCCCATTTTGTTGAGGGGAGTAGGGTGCCAAAAATTCATGTTTTATTCCTTCTTCATCCAGGTACTCCTCAACTTGAGTATTTTTGAACTCTGTTCCATTGTCACTTCTAATATTCTTGACGGTTGAGGAGAATTTATTTTGCGCTCTCTTCAAGAACTTCTTGAGAATTCCCTGGGTCTCTGATTTATCATACAAGAAAAATACCCAGGTAAATCTAGAAAAATCATCAACAATCGAGTGAGATAAGATGCATTTTCATTATACAAGAAAAACTATATGCCAAAGACTAGGATTAAGTGAGATAAGATGCATTTTCATTATACTTCCACATTGAGTAATCATTGCCGTCAAACTGTGGAGGTCTTCTGTAACATCCCAAAACCTGCTAAAGAGGGAAATTTAAAAAATTTTGGACGTATTGTATGTGGTGCAGAAATTCAAATTCAAATTCAAATCAAAACAGAAAAGAAAAGGAAAAAGAAAAAGAAAAAGAAAAAAAACCCCAACCGGCCAGTGGGCCGAAACCCGCTAGCCGACCCAGTCCCTCGTGCCAGCCCCGAACCCGTGCCCCCTCTCTCCCTCCCAATGACACGCGGGGCCCGCATGTCATCTCCTACCTCCCGCGCGCCAACCGACCGGACTTTTCCCCCTCGCGCCCGATCGCAACAAACTCCGTAAACCCGCGCCGCAGCCCGATTCCCGGTCCCGTACGCCCCCAATTCGATCTCAACAGACCGCCACCCTCCCTCGCCTATATAAACGTCGACATCGCCCTGTTCCCCCCCCCCGATCGGCCGTTCTTTTCTCCGGTGAGAACCGAAGTTTCTACAGCCGATATCTTTCGATCCTTGCTCAAATTCCCTGATCTAACGTGCTAGTCACGTTCCACCGCCGCCGGGGAGCCCTGCAGGTGAAGGAAACGACGTGTCTTGCACCCCAACAGCCACCCCGACGTGCACCGAAGATCGTCGCCGTTGAAGCTAGCCGCCGACCGACTTCCAGGGCCTCCGAGTGCTGAAAAACCCCTCGGTGAGCATCCCCTACCCCTCCGCAGCCGATCCATGCAAAAAAATGCGAGTTCTAACGTTTAGCGGCAAAAGCCGAGGCTGCGCCGGCGAGATCACCACCCCCGCCGCCGCGCGCGTGGGCTGGTTCCGGCCAGAGCGACGTGGCCCCTTGAGTGCCGTCTATTTTAAATCGCACGGTAGAATTAAAACCCGCGCGTACCGGTTCGGCGATCTAATCTGAGCCGTCTATTTTAAATCGGACGATCCACATCAGCCCCGCGTTATAAAGGTCGGGATTCTTACACGCTAGCCCCTGGGGATCTCGGAAAACACGAGCTAGCCCCGGAAACTTCTGATCTAGCCCCTGGAACTTCAGAAATTCGTGTAAATTCATTTAAAAATAAGTTTTAGCCTCTGGACTTAATAAAAATTAGGAAAACCCCTCTGTTATGTGGAGTTAGACCCCTGAAAATTTATGAAATAATAAATTAGACCCTGCAGTATGGTGGATTTACCTTTTTGACCTTATATGATATTAAATTCAGAAATTTGAATATGTGACTAGGATTTAAATTTAAAAGGTAAGGCAAACACATGTACAAATTCAAATTTAAACTCTCCTAGCACTTGGAAAACTTTAGAATGAGTTAAAAATAGATTTTAGGCTGAAATGAATCTGTCTAATTGTTGTTCATATTTATTAGTTATAGAAACACATTTTTAGGCTAGGAAATAATTCTGAAAACTGATAAAATAAATTTAAATTAGTTCACATCAGAGGAGAAGTTCAAAAATATATTATTTAATATTTTAGATCAGAACCTATTCTGTTTAGATGATATGTCCTACTATTTAATATTAAAACTCACTTTTAGGCATAGAAAATAAATCTGAAAAATATAGGAAAATAGGTATGCATAATTAGAAAATTATAAATGAAGTCTCCAAATCCAAAAACTTCAGTTTAGGAATTGGTAGAAGACCTGAAAACCTATTTGGAGTAGGAAATTACCTTCCATGCAAACTTGGTAGCTAAGAAGTGTATTAATTAATATAAAGAATTTGTTCAAATTGGAAACTCATAGTGTGCAAACAGAAATCTGAATACAAAAGTTAGAAATCATATACATATGTTTAAAAGTGCAAGTAGGCCAAAAATCAACACATATAGAGTAACCACAACACTTAGAAATGTGAATGACTTCCATAGGTATGTATATGTGGTTTGTATGAAGTGAAAGTGTGAACTATGTCTTATGGATGGTTGTTTTCTTTTGTTATGTGTATTGGCATGAGTAGAACCTGTCCCAGAGCAAGTTCTCCCCTTCCAAGACCAAGACTTTCCATTCCCAGAGCAGCAGGACGAAGGCAAGTGTCCTTGACCACTTTGATCCTATACTAGGATGTGTAGATAAAATTATTTGCATTGTCAATTGAAATATGAAACCCATGCTAGGAAGTTTCCCTAGAATTGCATTACCTTGTTTCCTTGTAGCTTGGGTTGGGATTTATTTTATCATGTCATTTATTTATATGCTTATGCTTAGCCATGCTTAGAATGGGATAATTGGGATATGAGATCATCAATTTAATTACCTTACTCTTGAATGAGATATTATGAGTTATGTAGAGGTAGGGATCGAGGCAAGTTGGATGATTTGGTTGTTGCTGGGTGCACGAGACTCGGGTTTGTGTTTAGTACTTGCCTAGATCCTAAGGACCGGTTCATGGAGCATGTAACCTGACTTTACCGTGCCAACCACATGCTGAGATGGGGCAGCTTGGCCAATTAATTAGGTGTATCCCCGGCGTAGTATGGGTGTGTTGGATGGTGCGGGGAATAGGTGCCAGCTGGACTACCATATGAACCGCAAGGCTCAAGAGGGGGCCACTGCAGCGGGGTTGGAGCCTCTTGTATGCTGTTAGGGGTGAAACCTCAGTGGGCCCACGCTCTTCCAAAATCCCTTTGTAAAGGCTTTGTAGTGATCTCCTGGCTACACACCTGGGAAGTGTGAATGTGGTTCGTAGCCACTGGCATAATGGAGGTTCTTTTAGTCCATCCGGCAACGGGGGATGAAATTACTACATGTGGGTACAGTGGTGCAAACTCTGCAGAGTCAAAACTGTCATGACAGCCGTGCTCACAGTCAAGAGCGGCTTGGACTTATTCATGATTAGAGGATAATGAATTTGGAAGTTGAGGATGTTAAGCGGGGAGCTTGACATTGGATATGATGTTATGGTTACTTTATTTTGATGATGGGTTGGGAGATTGGGACCATTTCACCTGTGTAGTAATGTAGGTGCTTAATAAGATAAGGTGATAGGTATTAATTGCGTAGTGCTTTAACCATGAGTCAATCTCTCCTTGCTCTAGCCATGCATGACATAACTTTCCCACACTTGCTGAGTACCCATGGTACTCAAACTTGCTTTTCTGTTGGTTTATATTTCTGCTCAGGTCAAGAGAATGATGTGGTGTTTAATGACCAAGACTTTGGTCCCGAGGAAGGATTCTAGGTTCACGGAGTCCCCCGGGCAACGCCTGTGATGGAGCCCACAAGATTTATATTCCACTGCTGTTTTATTTACATGTTATGAACTTATTATCGTCCATCGAGGCGTATGCTTTGTAAGACATATTTATATTTGACACCTGGCTTGTAATAAATGATGCTTCACTATTTGTCATCACATGTATGAGAGAATGATCCTGGCATACATGTGATATTCACTCGGTAGTTCTTTGGGACAAACCGGGTGTGACATCTTCCCATGGGAATAGAAAGATAATGATTGTAGTTGTTAAGCTTCTCATAAATAAAAGGATACCGAGAGTAGTCTTGATGACTACTCCCTTTTGGCTTTTCATCCTCCTTCTTGCCTTTCTGGCTTAGTAGCTTCTTCCTTAGAAGCGCCTTGAGTTCACGCACTTCTTCATCATCGTGTTCGTGCTCCTTGAGCACATCGAACACCTTGGAGTCTTGCTCGTCTCCAATGATGGCCGATTCCGAGATCTCGTTGTTCTTGTCGGTGGCCATTTATCTCTCCGATCGGTGAGTCTCGTAAAGGGAGAGCCTAGCTCTGATACCAATTGAATGTGGCCTAGAGGGGGTGAATAGGCGTTGAAAACTTTTCCTGCAACACTTAGCAAATTTGTCAAATACAGGAGGGACCGGATTAGTCCGGTATAGGTACGGACTAGTCCGGTGTGCTAGTTATGGCGACGAAAAGATAGATTATTTAATGTATTCTCCTCAAATGTTATAGCAGCGTAGTTAAGTAAATTAACCTAACAACTTTTGTAGGTATTAGAATGATTAATTTGAACAAGTAATACAAGATTAATATGCGTTGCAAGATTAATCAACCCTATGCCCTAAATGATGATAATGATTGTAAAAGTAAATAACAAGAACACAAGAGAGGGATTTTTACCGAGGTTCGATCTCACCAAATAGATCTACGTCCTCGTTGAGAAGCTCACACAGAGCCGGGTCTCAATCAACCCTTTACCTCTTCAAGTTACCACGAAGGCCAACTTGAGCTTCACTATCACGGGGTAAATCACCAAGTTGGTGGGGCAACCTCACATGTTGAGGGCTCCCACAGAATTACAGAGAGAAGAGCAATCAAACACACTCGAAATATTTACAACAAATGTAAGAGCGTGTAAGAGATCAAACCCAAGAGCTTGGCAATGCGTAGAAGACGATCTCTCTACCCAAATCTTGATTCCCAAAATATTTAACTTTTAAGGGCTTTAGATGTTTAAGGAGAGTTATTTCTGTGCTCTTGGGACGAGTGGCGGCGCTAGGGTTCTAGATTTTTTTGTTATGCACGTTTCTCACCTATTTATAGTGTTTCCAAAAAAATTACCGTTAGGGATCCCGACTGCCGGACTAGTCCGCTCTGGGGACCGGACTAGTCCAGTGTGCCGTGTAGATTTTACGTGAATTGTGCAGCACACATGAAACCCTAATTTGTGTGAGGTGTACCAGACTTGTCCGTATTGGAACAGAGAGTAATCCGGACTAGGCCGTAATAATTCCAGAGACTCAATCGGACTAGTGCGCAATAGGACGGACTTGTCCGGTGCAGGGTATATGTGTTGAGTGAATATCAGAAGGTTGAACGGACTTATCTGGCATGCGTCCAGACTTGTCCGAGTGCGGTCAGTGAGTTGAACGGACTGGTCCGGTTCTGTTCCGGACTTGTCCGTGTGAGAACAGTAAGTCGATCAGACTAGTCCGCTGGTGAACGGACTAGTCCGGTTCAGTGTATTGCTTAATTAATTGATTTTAGCCCTTACCCTCTACGCAAGGATATAAGCTCTTGGAATGTGTCTCTCACACACATCCTATACATTGATATCTACTTTGCGCTTCCTTGATCATTTGGGCTTTTCCTTTTTTCACTCCTCATTTTTTACCTTTTTGAGTGCACCATAAGTTCTAGTCTTTGTAGTCCTGCATTCATCTCAAAGAATTCATAAGGATCTCAATTTGTTTGTCATCAATCATCCAAAACCCACAAGGGAATGCCTAGATACACTTTCAGGAGCCATCAAGCCCGCGGAAGACACAAAGACCATCCAAATTGATCTTGAGGACGCTGCCAAGACCGTGCGAGTCGGTGCCTCTCTCGATGCTAAATAGGAAGGCACACTCGCCGACTTCCTGCGTACAAATCAGAATGTTTTCGCATGGCAATCCTTTGACATGCTAGACATCCCAAGTGAAGTCGCCGAGCACACAATCAACATCAGGCTGGGCGCCAAGCCCATGAAGTAGAAGCTTCGGTGCTTTGACAAGGAGAAACGTCGAGCCATTAGCGAAGAAATTGCCAAGCACCTAGCACCCGGCTTCATCAAGGAGGTGCAACACCCTAAGTGGCTGGCCAATCCCGTCCTCATGAGTAAGAAGACCGGGAAATGGAGGATGTGTCTAGATTACACCAGCCTCAATAAGGCATGCCCAAAAGATCCTTTCCCGCTGCCAAAAATTGATCAAGTGATCGATCAGACCTCAGTGAGCGAATCACTGAACTTTCTTGACGCGTACACGGTTATCATCAGATTGCTCTTAGTGAGGAGGAGCAGATCGCGACCGCGTTCATCACACCCTTCGGCTCCTATTGCTACGTAAGAATGTTGTTCGGTCTTAAAAACACGAGGGCCACGTACCAACGTTGCATGCAAAAGTGTCTACTAGTCCGGTCTGTGTAATTTGGCTCATTCAATTAAGTGTTGTAAAAATTTGTAAAGCCTATTCACCCCCCTCTAGGCTACATTCAATTGGTATCAGAGCCAAACTCTCCATCAAGAGACTAACCGCTCGGAGAGACAATGGACAATGAGAAGGAAACTCAAATTTCAATGAAGCCCACCGATGATGGATCTCAAGACATGAACAAGGTGCTCGATGTGTTGAGAGAATTTGAAGACTATGATAATGAGGTTCGCCAGCTCAAGGCACTGCTCAAAAAGAAGCTTCTAAATTAAAAGGACAAGAAGAGGGCGAAGATAAGCCAACGGGGAGTGGTCATCAAGACTACTCCGGCCATCCTTTTAATTTTGAACGTCTTAATCCTAATAACTACTATCTTTCTATTCCCATTGGGAAATCTACACATTTTTATGGAAATGATTATACTATGTGGAAGCATAATATGAAAATGCATCTCATTTCCTTAAACCCAAGTCTCTGGCATATTGTGTGCACATGCCTAGATATCCCGGACACCGACGAGGAACTCACTCCAAAGCATGCACAAGCAATCCACCGCAACGCACAAGCTGTCGCGGTGATCACCTCGCAGTAGCCAAAGACATATGGGACACCCTCAAAACAGCTCATGAAGGAAACCGCCTAGTCCGAGAAGCCAAAATTGAGATGATTGAGGGGTAGCTAGGGAGATTTGCCATCAAGGATGGTGAAACCCCTCAAGAGATGTACAATCAGATGGAGGTTCTCATCAACAAGAGTAGAGCATATGGAAGCAAGAAGTGGATTGACCATAAAGTGGTCAAGATATTGATAAGATGACCCCAGATGGGCTTCTAGGCAAAATCATCAACCATGAAATGATGGAGAAGGAAAAACGATATGTGAAGAATCTTGTTGAGCTTACTTGATCCAAGAAGAAGGAGCCCGCTCTCAAGGCAACTTGCAAGCCAAGAAGAAAGAAGTCCATGAGGTGCAAGAAGAAGAAGATAGTGACGATGTGAGCACCTACATGGGTGACGAAGATATGGTTCTCTTCATCAAAAAGTTCAAAAGGATGATGAGGAGGAGAAGAGGTGACAATTACAATGAAGGAAAAACCAAGGATAAAGGCAAGTCCTAAACTAGGCGATCTTGTTATAATTGTGGCGAATATGGGCACTTCATGGTTGATTGCCCATACGAAGGAAACAAGAAGAAGAAGAAGAATGAAGCAAATCCACAAGAAAAGAAGATGTTCAATAAGAAGAAACAAATTGGCCAAGCACACCTTGGCAAGGAGTGGGACTCAAACGATGAGTCCTCCAAAGATGAAGATGGGGTGGCAACTATTGCCATCAAGAAGCCTTCAATGAAGACCGCTCTCTTTCCAAACTTGGGAGGATGGAAGGAATCACACTGCACTTTCCTTATGGCCTAGGAAGGCAAGAAAAAGGTTAAATCAAGACCCTGATCTTTACATTCCTAAATAGATGAAGATTTTGATAGTGGTAGTGAGAATGAACACATGCTTAAGAACATAAGTAAAAGTGCACTAGCTAAAATGAAAAGGTTGTCGGATGAGATATGTGACAAAGAAGAGCTTATTAACCAACAAGAAGATATGATCATCCTTCAAAAGAAGAGAAATATTAAGGTTGAAAAGATTCTTAAGCTTAAAAAGGATAAAAGTGAGGCACTTGAGCTTGAGCTTGCTATGAGCAAGGAAACTTGCTCAAATATTGAATATTTAAACATTGTACTCAAGGATGACCTTGTAAACTTGACCAAAGTTAGCAAGACCCTTGAAGTGCAAGTTGAATCACTCAAGCTAAGTACTCCTTCCTCCTCTAAGAGCTCTCCTTCATCAAATGTTGAGTCCATCTCAATTAAAACCTGTAATTATGCTAGTTTTATTCTTAACTTGAAAAAATAACTTAAAGTAGTAGAAAGCAAACACTCACCTAAAAGTAGCCTCTTTGACAAGGAGAAGATCGAGTATGCACGTAGTGCATATTCGATCACTAGATCTCCAAAAGTCAAGGATGGACTTGGATATTCTAGAGGTGAAAAGCAAAACTCTAATGTAACACCCTCAATTTCACTACCATGCATTGCATAAATTTTTCATGTAGAGAAGCATTTAAAAAGAAGAAATGAAGAAAGGAATGTATAAGCTACTAAAATGATAAAAGGAAATAGAGATGGAAAATAATGAAAATAAAATAGCTAAAATGAGCCACCCCAATTTTTCCCCAAATTTCCCCCTTCCCAATCTTTCCAAGAATTTTCCCAATTTTTCTGATTTTCCTCAAATTCCCCAAAATTACCCTAGGGGGCATTTCCCCCATATTTGGGGGGAATTTTCCCCCAAATTGGCCACACCAAATTAGGGGGGAGAAACCCTAATTGGGCACACACACCCCCTTGGCCGCAGCCCATTAGAGGGGGGAACCCTAGTCCCCACCTCTAGGACTCTTGGGTTAGTCCCCCACCTCTAGGACTCTTGGGTTAGTCCCCCACCTCTAGGACTCTTGGGTTAGTCCCCCACCTTTAAGACTCTTTGTTTAAGTCCCCCACCTCTAGGACTCTTTGTCCCCCACTTCTAGTACTCTTTGGTTAAGTCCCCTACCTCTAGGACTCTTTGTTCCCCACCCCTAGGACTCTTCCCCCCCCTTATAAATATAACCCCCCCCCCCTAGCCGCATCCCTCTATTTTGGTCACCGCCCCCTTGCTGCCAAGTTGCCTAGTCCCCCCCTTGCCGGAATTTGGCCGTTGTCAAGCCCCGTCACGCCTCGCCGTCACCGAAGAAGAAACCCCGACGTTCGGCCCTACCCACAGCCCCATAATTCTCCATGGAAAATCCTCCGCTGCTACCATTGCTAGGAGGGAGGCGCTGCCGCAAGGAAGAAGTGAGGTAGGTCTTCGTTACCCCTCTTACAACATCGTCGCTGTTTCTACGCACCCGTTTCCTTCGCCCCCTTCGATCAGAAACTCCTGCTTGTGGACAGACCATGTTTTGGTCAATTTTTGATGGTGGAATTGATCTACACCTTGTGTTAAGATCATCACCACGTCCACACTTGATCCCAGCAACCTTGATCACCATAAAACCCCATGAAATCCTACTAAAACTGCAAGAACACGTACAAACTGATATTTATAAACTGCACCATAGGAATTGCATTCATCCATCTCATTGCATCTTGAGTAAAGTTTGTGCATGATAATTGATTGCTGTAAATTTTGTATGTGTGTGGTCGTAAGTAGAAGGACAAGCTTAAGAGGCCGTCTACAAAGAACTACAGCACCAAGACTTCGAGACGCTTGAGCAACATGAGCCACAGGAGCAAGGCAAGTGCCCCTTGACCATATTGATCCCATGTTTTGAAACTGTTTTGCTTGCAAAAACTCGTATGCTTGTGTCAACTTGATGGGATACCCTTTCATAGGAGTTTACTGGTTTTGTTAACCATCCTTGTCGCTGGGAAAGTTGATGAGTCGGGTATGGTCGTTTTTCCTTTTTGCTTTGCTTAACTTACGGGATATGGGAAGCTGAAATAAAACTTGTTAGCTACTGCACTCATGATATTAAAGATGATGAGAACTTGATGATGTTGATGAGCATGGAATCGGGGAGATCTAGGCAAGCTTGGTTCGTAGATGTTGCTGAGTGAGATGATAGTTTGCTTACCGTAGATCTAAGGACCGGTTCATGCGAGCACATGCGAGGAAAATAGTGCAACCACAAGGCCAAATATGGGTGCCGCTTAGCTTACTAATTAGGTGTGTTGCTAGCTTGTTATGGACCATTGGATGGTGCGGGGAATGGGAGTCGAGAGGGACTGCCCTGGGAACTGCATGGCACAAGAGGGGGCCCCTGGGTGGGAGAATGGAGATTCGAGGCTGCCGGTAAAACCTTAGTGGGTCCGTACATACTAGTAGCCTCTTTGTAAAGGCTATTTTGTGATCTCTTGGCGATACACCGACGGTTGTGTACTGGTATCATGGAGGTTTTCTCTAGTCACCGATGGGTGACAAAATCACGAACTTGTGGGTAAAGTGATGCCACCTTTGCAGAGTGTAAAACTATCATGACGGCCGTACTTCCAGTTACAAGCACCTAGCCAACTTCCATGATTAGAGGCAAAACTTGGGATGTTTATTCGGTATGGTTATGGTATGGTCATTGGGATTGGTTTTGGGACTGTTTGGGTCATGACAATGAATTTGGCTTCGGTTATATGAAAATGAAATGGTTATGAATATTTAAGAGTATGAGATGAACTTGAGAAAGATTAATGGCTGGTTGAGACTTGATAAATGATGAATTATGATGAGAGAATGTTGATGAATTTCTTGGTTATGTTGGAATTTAACTCACCTAGAGATAGTTGCTGTTTTTTCCATGTTTGTGAAATAAAATCTGCTTGCTGCAATGAGCCTTTCTATTTCCTACCTTGTTGTTAGCTACATGTCATACTTTTCCCGCACTTGCTGAGTACGACATGTACTCACCCTTGCATTCCCACATATACATTAGCTACAGGAGAAGAATATTTCGAGGAACATGTGGAGTACTAGGCGTGCGAACTACCGTCAACATGCCTGTGGATTTGAAGTTGGAGCATGCTGTCTTTATTTATTTCCGCTGTTGATTAGAGACTTCCGCTGCTAAATAAGTTGGATATTCATGAGTGAGACATTGAGTCATTTTAATAAAGTACTTAAACACTATTTGTTCATGGTTATTTTCTGAATTGAGTTTGTGGAATACATGTGTATGTGTGATGAACATCCTGGGCACACATATGCATTCACTTGGTTCATTTTTGGAATCGGGTGTCACAATTGGTATCAGAGACACGTTGACCATAGGATGCAAGCCTAGGTAGAATGGACACTCTAAAACACATAGGAACATCCCTCTAAACTGTTATTTTTGAAAATTGCTTGCTGCTGTACTTTACTTGTCAATTCAGCCACCGCAAAGTGCTATTTTCAGCCCCTCTTTCTCTCTTCTTTTGGACAGCAACATTTTTGCTTTCTTACTTCATAGCTTCTGAAGTTTTGGAGTTATTTTCTACTTCTCTAAAGTTTCTCATGTCTTATTTATAGATGCCGGTGACTAGGAGCACAACACGCATAAGGACTCATCCACCACCACTTGAAAGTGCACTTAACTCCATTGAGGTGTCTGATGGACCGTATTGGGAGGAGGTGAAGATGGAACCTCATAATGAAGATGAAGTAAGTAGCTCTATGCATTATAAAGAGGATCTGGAAGAGGTGGAACCAATCGAAGACGACATGAAAGATGATCCACAAGAGCAGCGTTGGTACGCACCTCAGGAAGAGTTTAACACGGGCTTACAACCAGCGAAGCCTCATAAAGCTATGTCGGAAGGAGATGGATCTGAAGAGGAGCCACCCCCTGCTGAGGCCGAGAATGAAGGTGATGAACGGGGCAACGTTCAGTTCAAGAATTCCGGTCCGACGGGATGGAAGGAGAACACATATCTAAGGAGTTTAAAGAGTTCCTGGACTGCTGCAGTCTATACCCGGAATATCTCCTCAAGAAAGTCCCTCATCTCGGACATGAAGAGTGGAATGCTGAGGTAACCATCCAATGTAAAGTAGGGTTGTTACTCGGCACTTTACACCCACATGGAGAGCTACAAGGGCAGAAGCTATTGATGCTGCTGCATGGGATGCTCTCACGGGACTATGCTACGCTTTTCGTGAGCAGCTTGAGAACACTACCTTTGAGCTGCAGCCGTATCGGAAGAGTGGTACAAGGGAGATCATTGAACCCCATGGAGGAGCTCTTTCCAACCCACAAGCTGCTGATAAGTCTCAGAGGTTGCTCATGGAGTTAGGAAACTGCTGTGCAAGCACACAAGAGGAGATCCGTGACCTCCGCAAGAAGTTGTACTCGTTGGGAAAACGGGAGGAGACTCGTGCCAACACGGGAGCAAATGGAGCACCAGCATCATTTATCCCTACATGGACTACCGACTCACCATGGCGTGTGCCCATGTACGGACCACCCCCATCACACAGCGAGAAGATAACCGATTCTCATGATTAAGTTTAGGTTTCCCATTGAATAAGTTGTAATAGGAACGTTTAGATCGCAGTAAGTCAAAAAAAAGTGGTGTGCAGAAAGTTTTATGATGATTGCTTGTGTTTGTGTGCTGGTGTGAGTTGTGGGACGCTTCAGCGAATGTCCACATCCACACATAGTGGAGAGATGTGAGATGCTTCGGCACATGTTCACATCCTCATATAGGCTGAATTAATGAAAGAAGTTGCTTAGTTCATACACCTTGATACATATAGTTGGGGGATCAATCTAAATTTCTATTTCCTACTCTACTCTCTCTCACACAGATGGTGAGGGAAAACTCCAACCGCCAACGAAGGAACGCTCAACCACAGGAGGAAGGCGATGTGGAAGTTCCTGAAAATGCCAACCCCGGGGCTGATGCAAGCGACCTTGAATGTTTGATGGCTATGCAGAACCAGCTCATGCAGACTATGATACAAACGTTGGGACAGCTGCAGGCCAACAACAACAACAATCCTAACCCCGTTCCTGCACTTCCACCGCTGCCACCGCCACCACCACCGGCTCACAACAGATTGGGAGAGTTCATGAGGACTAGGCCGCCTACTTTTGCACAAGCTAATGATCCTATGGAGGCTGATGATTGGCTTAAGTCTATGGAAAAGAAGCTTGCTATTGTTCAGTGCAATGATCGGGAAAAGTTCTCTTCGCATCGCACCAACTTATGGTAGCAGGCGCTGATTGGTGGGACGCTCTTTGCAATGCTCATGTCAACCAGGAGACTATCACTTGGGCTGAATTCAAGAAGAGTTTCCGCTCTCACTATGTCCCTGCAACAGTCATGATGCTTAAAAGGCAAGAGTTTGAAGGTCTCCACCAAGGAAGGAAGAGCGTGAATGAGTACCTAAAAATGTTCACACAACTGTCAAGGTATGCTCCAGAAGATGTCAACTCGGATCAAAGAAAGCAATACTTGTTCATGAGAGGATTTGAACAATAAAATTCAAGTTCAGCTGCTCAACAATGACTATGCAAACTTCCAAACGCTCGTTGACAAAGCTATCGTGGTGGAGAAGATGTCAACTCGGATCAAAGAAAGCAATACTTGTTCATGAGAGGATTGAACAATGAAATTCAAGTTCAGCTGCTCAACAATGACTATGCAAACTTCCAAAAGCTCGTTGACAAAGCTATCGTGGTGGAGAGAAAGATCCTCGTGATTGAACAAGAGGACAAGAAGAAGATGACATATCAAGTACAGCCACAAGGGAGCAATGTACGTCCCCGTTCTATGCCACCAGCTGCACCACATTATGGCTAGTCCGCTTCTACTTTCAGCCCTGCAAATCCACCTCGCTCTAATCAGCCACCGCAGCAACGTCCTGTTATGCAAGCACCTCGTTTGCCTATGCCTCCTGCGCCTCGTCCCAACATGGGCGCCTATGCTCAAAACCAGCCTCGCCCCAACATTCCTGCTGTTATGGGAAACAAGGCATGCTTTTCATGCTGAGAGGTGGGACACTTTGCAAGTCAGTACCCGAAGAAAGGCCTGGGACAGCCGAATAACACACCTAAGCAGAACCCACGGCCAACTGGAGGAGCTATGAAAGGTAACTGTGGACAGCAGAACTATGCTCGTGGCAATGTGAATCACGTCTCCTCTGAGGAACCACAACAAGCTGAGGACGTCGTGATTGATGTGTTTCTCGCCAACTCCAACCAAGCCACTGTTTTATTTGATTCTGGAGCATCACATCCATTCATCTCATCCAAGTATGTTGCCAAGCATAATCTGCCCATATCACACATGAAACAAACTATGTTAGTTAATTCTCCCGGTGGAGAGATGAGGACTAATATAGTATGTCCAAAAGTAAGCCTTAAAATAAGGGAGGCAGACTTTCTTGTCAACCTTATCATCTTGGATTCCCAAGGGATTGACATAATACTTGGAATGGATTGGTTAAGCAAGCACAACAGAGTGATTCAATGCGCTCAAAGGATCATGCAGTTGACGAGTGAGCATGGTACCCGTATTGAGTTTGAGGCAGCCCAACCTGCAATTGAGAAGGCAACGCTGAACCACGTCGAAGAAGCGACATTGGAAAGCATTCCGGTGGTTCGAGAATGTTCAGATGTGTTCCTGGAAGAACTTCCAGGTATGCCACCTGACCAGGACATTGAATTTGCCATTGATTTAGTACCCGGAACTGCACCTATAGCGAAGAGGCCGTATAGGATGCCTGCTAATGAATTAGTGAAGCTCAAGAAGCAAATTCAGGAGCAGCTAGAAAAGGGGTTCATATGCCCAAGCTCGTCACCGTGGGGACCCCCCGTGCTCTTAGTAGACAAGAAAGATGGGACCCAAAGGATGTGTTTGGACTATAGGTCACTTAATTAAGTGACGATAAAGAATAAGTACCCGCTGCCCCGCATAGAGGACCTATTCGATCAAATGAAAGGTACCCGAATTTTCTCCAAGATTGATCTTCGGTCGGGATACTTCCAGCTGAAGATTAAGCCCTCCGACCTACCCAAAACTGCATTTTGAATACGGTACGGTTCTTATGAATATTACCGTTGTCATTTGGGTTGATGAATGCACCTGCATACTTTATGTACCTCATGAATATGGTCTTCATGGAGTACTTGGACAAGTTCATCGTGGTTTTCATCGACGATATCATGGTGTATTCAAAAAGCGAGGAAGAACATGAAGAACACTTGAGGTTGACGTTGCAGAAACTGCGAGAGCATCAATTGTATGCTAAGTTCAACAAGTGTCAATTTTGGCTAAAGAAGATATTGTTCCTAGGCCACATCATATCCGAAGGAGGAGTATCAGTTGATCCCGGAGAAGTGATGGATGTTTTGAAGTGGAACCAACCATAGAATGTGATGGATATTCGGAGTTTCCTTGGGATGGCTGGATACTACCGCCGGTTCATCAAGGATTTCTCCAAAATAGCGAAGCCAATGACGGAATTGCTTATGAAGGGGATAGCATTCAGTGGACACAAGCGTGTCAAGACATCTTTGAGGAGCTAAACAAGAGATTAACAACAGTGCCGGTTTTGGTATTGGCGGACATGAGCAAGAGTTTCGATATATATTGTGACAACTCAAGACAAGGACTTGGATGTGTGCTTATGCAAGAAGGCCAAGTGGTAGGCTATGCATCGAGGCAATTAAAGAAACATGAGCTGAATTACCCCACACATGACCTGGAACTTGCAGCCGTGGTACATGCCTTGAAGATTTGGAGGCATTACATCCTTGGTCACCGATGTGAGATCTATACGGATCACAAAAGCCTCAAGTATATATTCACGCAAACGGATCTGAATTTGAGGCAATGTCGATGGTTGGAACTCAGCAAGGATTATGATGTTGGAATCAATATCACCCCGGAAAGGCCAATGTAGTAGCTGATGCATTGAGCCGAAAGGGAGCATGTCACCAACTCACGGTTTGGGAGCTGCCACCCGAGCTGCATAAGGAGTTTGAAAGGTTACCTATCGGGTTCTTGAATAAAATGGAGTGATTGAACTGAACTCAACGCTGGAACAAGAGATATGGGATGGCCAAGCAACGGATGAGGAAATAAAGGAAATCAAGGAAAGAATCCGACAAGGGATAGAAAAGGACTTCAAAGAAGATGAGAATGGCACGCTTTGGTTAGGGAAAAGGATTTGTGTGCCTAACGTGAAGCACATCCGTGACATGATACTAAAGGAGGCATATGACTCATCTTATTCCATACACCCCGGCTGTACAAAGATGTACAAGGACTTGAAAACTTGCTACTGGTGGGATGGTATGAAAAGGGACATTGCTGAATGTGTTGCCCTATGCGACACGTGCCAACGAGTGAAGGCCGAACATCAAAGACCCGCTGGATTGTTGCAGCCACTAAAGTACCCGAGTGGAAGTGGGAAGACATAAGCATGGATTTCATAGTCGGATTGCCGCGGGCACTCAGTCCGGCTATGACTCTATTTGGGTTATCATGGACCGATTGACGAAAACAGCCGACTTCCTTCCTGTGAGAACCAAGTACACCGTTGCACAACTAACCGAGCTGTATATGGAGCAAATCCTGTGTCATCATAGAGTTCCAAAGAGGATAGTTTCAGATCGAGGTTCTCAATTTACCTCTAGGTTCTGGAAGAAGCTGCATGAAGCCATGGCTACATGATTGAATTTCAGCTCCGCATATCACCCGCAAACCGACAGGCAAACTGAGAGGACAAATCAGATTTTGGAAGACATGTTGAGAGCTTGCGCCTTGAAACATGGGCGTAGTTGGGTGAAGAGCTTGCCGTATGCTGAATTCTCGTACAACAACAGTTACAAAGCCAGCTTGAAGATGTCACCTTTCGAAGCATTGTATGTTAGACGGTGTAGAACACCGCTGTTCTGGAATGAGACCGGAGAAAGCCAAGTATTTGGACCCGAAGTGCTGCAAGACGCTGAAAAGCAAGTCTAAACGGTACATGAAAACTTGAAGGCCACTCAGTCACGACAAAAGGGTTATGCGGACAAAAGGCGAAGAAGATTGACCTTCGAAGTTGGACACTTCGTGTATCTTAAGGTGTCGCCTATCCGAGGCCAACGACGCTTCAACGTCAAAGGCAAGTTAGCACCTTGCTACGTCAGACAATTCAAGATTATGGGCAAGCGAGGAGAGGTATCCTATCAACTAGAGCTGCCAACGCATCTCTCCGACGTGCACGACGTGTTTCACGTATCTCAGATCAAGAAATGCCTAAGAGTAAAGGAAGAACAAGTACCGATGGATGAGCTAGAGCTTCAAGAGGACCTGACCTACGCAGAACACCCCGTCAAAATCTTAGACGTAAAGGAAAGGGTCACGAGGAATAAGTGATCCCTTGGTACAAGGTACAATGGAGCCATGACACGGAAGCCGAAACTACATGGGAACGTGAGGAAGATCTCAAGGTAGAATTCCGTCACCTTTTCTCCACTCTATTGAATCTCGAGGGCGAGATTCATTTAAGGAGGGTAGGTTTGTAACACCCTCAATTTCACTACCATGCATTGCATACATTTTCCATGTAGAGAAGCATTTAAAAAGAAGAAGAAATGAAGAAAGAAATATAGAAGCTACTAAAACGATAAAAGGAAATACAAATGGAAAATAATGAAAATAAAATAGCCAAAATGAGCCACCCCAATTTTTCCACATATCTCCCCCTTCGCCAATATTTCCAAAAAAATTTCCCAATTTTCCTCATTTGGGGGGGGGAATTTTCCCCCAAATTGGCCGCACCAAATTAGGGGGGAGAAACCCTAATTGGGCCCCCCCTTGGCCGCAGCCCATTAGAGGGGGGAACCCTAGTCCCCACCTCTAGGAATCTTGGGTTAGTCCCCCACCTCTAGGATTCTTGGGTTAGTCCCCCACCTCTAGGACTCTTGGGTTAGTCCTCCACCTCTAGGACTCTTTGTCCCCCACCTCTATGACTCTTTGTTCCCCAACCCTAGGACTCTTTTCCCCCCTTATAAATATAATTCCCCCCTAGCCGCGCACCTCTTTCTTTTTGGCCGCCCCCTGCTGCAAGTTTCGCCCCTCTACTGCCAAGTCACCGAGCCCTCCCCTTGCCGGAATTTGGCCGCCGTCGAGCCCCGTCAGGCCTCGCCGTCGCCGGAAACGAAGCCCCCAACGTTCTGCCCTAGCTGCAGCCCCATAATTCTCCACGGAAAATCCTCCGCTGCTACCATTGCTTGGAGGGAGGCCCTGCCGCAAGAGAGAAGTGAGGTAGGTCTTCATTATCCCTCTTACGACATCGCCACTGTTTCTATGCACCCGTTTTCTTTGCCCCCTTCGAGCAGAAACTTCTGCGTGTGGACAGACCATGTTTTAGTCAAATTTTGACTGTGGAATTGATCTACATCTTGTGTCAAGATCATCAACACGTCCACACTAGATCCCAGCAACCTTGATCACCATAAAACCCCATGGAAGCCCATTAAAACATGCAAGAACATGTACAAACATGTTTTATAAAACTGCACCATAGGAATTGCATTCATTCACCTCATTGCACCTTGAGTAAAGTTTGTGCATGACAATTGATTGCTGTAAATTTTATATGTCCATGGTCGTGAGTAGAAGGACAAGCTCAAGAGGCCGTCTACGAGGAACTACAACACCAAGACTTCGAGACGCTTGAGCAACACGAACCGCGGGAGCAAGCCAAGTGCCCCTTGACCATATTGATCCCATGTTTTGAAACTATTTTGCTTGCGAAAACTCATATGCTTGAGTTAACTTGATGGGACACCCTTTTATAGGAGTTTACTAGTTTTGTTAACCACCCTTGTCGCTGGGAAAATTGATGAGTCGGGTATGGTCGTTTTTCCTTTTTGCTTCGCTTAACTTACGGGATACGGGAAGCTGAAATAAAACTTGTTTATCTACTGCACTCATATGAATAATGATGATGAGAACTTGATGATGTTAATGAGCATGGAATAAGGGAGATCTAGGCGAGCTTGGTTCGTGGATGTTGCTGAATGATATGGTGGTTTGCTTGCCGTAGATATAAGGACCGGTTCATGCGAGCACATGCCAGGAACAAAGTGCCACCACAAGGCCAAATAAGGGTGCGTCTTAGCTGACTAATTAGGTGTGTTGCTAGCTTGTTATGTACCGTTGGATGGTGTGGGGAATGGGAGTCGAGAGGGACTTCCCTAGGAACTGCATGGCAGAAGAGGGGGCCCATGGGTGGGAGAATGGAGATTCGAGCCTGCCGGTGAAACCTCAGTGGGTCAGTACATCCTAGTAGCCCCTTTGTAAAGGCTATTTTGTGATCTCTTGTGACACAACCCCACGGTCTTGTCGATCCAGGATCACGCTGAGGGGTGCTGCGTTGCACAGCACCGGATAGCACACATCAAAGGTACGAAGCGGAATCAAAGTTTTATTACTAAAAAGGTTTCTGAACATTTGTACAACAAAATATGTTCAGTCTACACTCATGGGCGTAGACTATGCATTGAGTTCACGTTCAGCCTGTGAACGTGTCCACACTACCACGCACACACACTAACACAGCGGCGTGCACGACTCCCGCTCGACGGGGTTCCCCTCCTGGGGTTCCGTCTCCTCATCGGGAGTCCCTTCCTCATAGAACCCTGCAAAAGCTTCAAACACAAGCAGTGAGCACGAAGGCTCAGCAAGACTGACCCGTCTCACCTAACATGGAACTTCTACATGATGGATGATAGGTTACATGAGGTAAAATAAGTTGCAAAGGACTCGCCTAATTAGTGGAACCTTACTTTCAAGTTTTAGCAACAGGTTGTGGAGAACCTTACGCTAAGACACATGAGAGAGCCGCAATCAAACAAGAAATGCATTTCTCTCATGTACTTTGCCCAAAGTTGAAAAGAACTTTAATTAGCTCTAGGCTACAACAAATCATTAACAATCAAAGTCCATCTTTCACTCAGCAACATTTTAACATGTATCTAGCCTGTTCTTTCTACGTCACGGTACAGTGAACAAGTGGTACTCACTGACCGCAAGGGATGATGATTATAATCGATTTAGACCTGCAGGGTTACCCGAATAACCCGTCACATACGCCCGTACTTGATGTTGCCTACAGCAACCATCACGGACGTCGTACGCAACCACCTTTCACCCGTCAGCCAAATGTTGAACCGGTCCAATCGTCCCGAGCAAGAGGTTCCTGCACGCGCATCTCAGTGCCGCCAGCCGATTTACACCTTGAGCTCTCAACCTACCTTCTGAACGACCAGCTATGCCTCAACACCAGCTACCCGAGTTACATCGGTTTCCCGGTTCCCATATAACCAGTAGGTCTTCGGTACTGTTCTAGCTTGTTCAACAGGCCCGCACACGGCTCGGTCCTCAATCGACACAAGCGGAGCTATAGCACCCAGGCCCCAAAGTCCTGCTGCTCTTACTCTCCGCTCTGTCTCATTTTTTTCTTGCCATGTGTTTCATTTGCTATCTCTACCCGAGTCGAGTGCCTCTAGCCTATTTTCACGAGTAGTTCCAACTACTCGACTTGTACCGAATCCTACACTATCTTAGCATTGCAGTAGCTAAACGGGGTTTCAATCCTAATCCCAACCCATGGTTTTCTGGGCTATGCATTTGGGTTTTCAAACAAAACTCTAATGCAAGCAGTAATGGTACTCAAAGTAAGTTCTCAAAACAGTAAAATTTTGTAAAAGGGTTAATGCAAACCGGAGCTTGCCTTGCTGCTATTGGTTGTAGGCTAGCTGCTCTTCCGGAGTAATGAAGTCTAAGACTTTGGGTTCCTCCTCGACCTTAGCGACTACATGAGATAACAAGTACATGTATTAATTTAAATGCATTTGAATGAATTTAACTTGTAAAGACTATAAGTCTTGCTAGACAAGCCCAATGACTCTGAAATTTTTACTGTGGTTTGGATACAACCTAAACAGAGACTTGGCCAAGTTTTATTTGCAGCAAAGCTCATTTGAGCTCTCCACAAATAATTATGTACTTGACCTTAATTAGAGCTCTTAGGGTGTTCTAGGGATTTTCATGGAGCAATCCCTGACTTTCTGAAAACTAGATTTTCAGAGGGTTCTAATGCAGTTGGTCTCACTAAATTTTAAGGTTTCTAGCTAAATATATGAGCTAAACAATTTCAGAGAAATTTCTGAAAATGTTTCTGGACATTTTCTATTTTCTCTGGAACAGTTTTATTAATCACACCATTAGGTGGACCAAATGAGCTCAAATGGATCTGAAATTTTTATGGTAGCTCAGGGATATTTTAGTGAACATCCCAGCAAAATTTCATAGTTTTCCTCCAAAGGGTTCTCCAATTAAAATTCTAAAGAGTTTAATATTTAGAGAATTAATTCTGGAGAAATAAGGATTTTCATGAAGTGAAACTTGATTTGCTGGAAAGCACTCAGAGAGCTGAATCCAACAAAATTTGGTTCACTCGATTTGCATGTTCCTAGCCAAAGTTATGAGGATTTGAAGTTTGAATGGAATCTGAAAATCGGGAAAAGTTCAAATCTACCGGTGGGTCCACGGGTACACGTGTTGGGCGCTGGAGCGATGGCACACCGGGCCACAGGTTTTATTCCCGCGCTTCCACAGTCGATCCGTGCCCACAGAAGATCAGACCGCCTGGGTTCCTCCCACTGACAGCGGGCCCGGCTCGGTCGTCTTCCACCTCGTGCCTCCTGCGCGGTAGCACCAGCGGGTCGCCGGAGCATCGCTGAACTCGCTCGTCCGGTCAGCTCCCGAGCTCCAACTCGCTGCTAGCCCCTAATTTTGTGTGCTGAACACATCGGGAGGGTTTCCCCTCGTCGACGTTGGCTCTAACCGAGCCCGCGATGGCGCAGCGGCTCGGGAAGAGTCCGGTGACATTGTCCCGGCGTACTAGCCTGCCAAACGCCTGGCGAAGTGGCTCTACAGCACCAGTGGTGGCTCGTGAAGCTCGGCATGGAGATGGAAAGGCGTGGGGAGGGTCCCAAAGTGGGTCTCACCGTGCGCCCGAAGCTGCCCGCAGGATCCGCCGTCGGCAAGCTTCGAAACACGCCGGGTACAGGGGTTCTCAAGCTAAAGGTTGTGAAGGCAACTTGTGCGCCATCAAGTCTAGTCTGTGTAGGAACGGATTGAGACTCTCTAACCCTTTCTAGAGTGCGAATTTGGCAGAACCGCACCCGAAGGTTGGTCTGTACCGAGAAAAAGGAAAACTGGAAATTCATCGCCGGCGATCAAGCACCCGGGCTGTGGCTCGGGGGTGAGCATCGCCGGCCCCTAACACGTCCAGGGACGCCTTAGCTCGGGCGTGACAACCTCCTGGTTGGGCTGTCCACGGGAGCCCGAGATGCGGTGGACTCAGTTCACTGAAAAGAACTCGTGGTATAGTCGAGATCCTCCGAGTTAAGCCGATTTGCAGCAACGGGGAAGGAGAAGGGGAGTCCCTAGTACCTTGTCGTAGCTTTGGAGGGAGTTGAGAGGCGGTGATCGTGGTTCCCCGATCAGCTCCGAGCGATCGGCAGCGAGGGTGGTGTTTCTGGTGCGAGAAAGCAGAAAGTGCGCGGTTCTTCATCTGATCAGGGTGGCCGCAGGGATAAGTAGGCCGCGAGGCAGTTCAGCAGGTCGGTGCGGCAATCAGCTGCTGTCCTGATCGCGCCTTCGCCGTGGCGGCTGCTGAAGCGCGCGCGAGTACCCGAGCTCGATAACTTCAGTCGGTTGAACTGGTATAGAGACTGACATGTGGGTCCCACCCGTGGGTTTAACCCCTAAAGTTAACTTTTCTCCACTGTTCTAAAGAGTAGAGACCAAATTAATCCCAAGGATTTGAATTATCTACCCTTGTGCCATTTGCATGGGATAGAATTCAAATTTGGTTGGGTTTGGCTAAATTTCAGCACATATTCAGTTTGGAATTCAAATAAAGTTTGAATTTGCTAAACTTAGCTCATGTCAAGATCAACTCCAAATGGAGTGAAAATTGGTGTGTGAGCTCACAAAAATGTGCTGAGTAAGAATATGCCTCCCACTTTTGAATTCGTGGGATGAAAATGGTTTGAATTTGAATTTGAGTTCAAACCACCCTCTTGCTAGCTATACCCAAAATGACCTCAAAAAGGTTTTGGATTTGGGTGAAACTTGGCATGGATCTTACTAGCAAGGTGTAGGAGTTTTTCATATGCCCAGCCCCTATATGATGCATGTGGGAAATGCCACCTTTGCATTGTGTGAGTTTGTTCTCTAATGATCATGTTGATGGTGGTTACTTGCTCTTCAAATGTGTTCATCAACTTTCTTCAAATGAAGTATGTGTGTGGTGTGATGAGCACCTTGAGTATGTGCCAAAAACTTAGGCCCTTACATTCCTCCCCCTTAAAAGAATCTCGTCCCGAGATTATAAGGTGAAAATGAGAGAGAGGACGATGGAAAATTACCGTATATGCGACGTGAAAAAGTCGGGGTAGTTAGCGTGAAAAAGTCGGGGTCGCTTCGTCCATGGAGTGATTACTCCATAGAACCTTGTAGAACCACAACGTACGGTTGCGTGTGGTTCGGGCCTTTTCATCAATAATCTGAACCGGTTCCTCCCGATATGTGAGATCCGGTTTCAGTTCTTCTATGTCCTCCAGCTGAATGGTAGTTGATAGCTTAAGACACTTCCTCAGCTGGGAAATGTGAAAGACGTCGTGCACACCGGAAAGTGCTTGTGGTAAATTCAACCGGTATGCTACTGATCCACATCTTTCGGTAATCTGAAATGGACCGATGAATCGGGGTGCCAACTTTCCTCTCACCCCGAATCTGTTCACGTCCTTCATTGGAGACACACGTAGGTATACGTGATCCCCGACTTCAAATTGTAATGGGCGTCTTCTCCGGTCCGCATATTGTTTTTGCCGGGATTGGGCGGCTTTTAGGTTCGCTTGAATCAGCCGAACCTTTAACTCCGCGTTGTTGACGAGATCAATCCCGAAGGTGACCCTTTCACCATACTCACACCAATTCAATGGTGTGTGGCATTTTCTCCCGTATAACGCCTCGTAAGGCGCCATCTTGATGCTGGCTTGGTACCCATTGTTGTACAAGAACTCGGCCAACGACAAGTGATCATCTCAATTCTTGCCGTGGTTGATAGCGCAAGCTTGTAGCATATCTTCTAAGATTTGGTTTACCCGCTCAGTTTGACCATCCGTTTGCGGGTGGTATGCTGAACTACGGATCAGCTTCGTCCCCAATGCAGCGTGTAGCTGCTCCCAAAAATGGGACACAAATAAAGTTCCCCGATCCGATATGATGGTACGGAGTACGCCGTACAAGCATAGGATCCGTGAGATGTACAGTTCAGCGTACTTCTTGGCGTTATAGTTGGTGTTGACCGGGATGAAATGGGCAACTTTGGTGAGCCGGTCGACGATCACCCACACAGAATCATGCTTCTGAAAGGTGGTGGGTAAACCGACAATGAAGTCCATGCTCACATCTTCCCACTTCCAGGCAGGAACGCCTAGTGGTTGTAGCAGTCCCGGTTTCCGCATATAATCTGCCTTCACCCTTCGACATGTATCACACTCGGACACGTAATTTGCAATCTCCCGCTTCATCCGTGCCCACTAAAACTTGCTTCTGAGTTCTTGATACATTTTGTTGCTGCCGGGGTGAGTAGAAAACTTTGACAAGTGAGCCTCATCAAAGATTTTCTTCCGTAACTCCGGGTTACGGGGTACGACGATCCGGTCCTTGAACCATAGGACGCCGTCTCCGTCTTTACGGAAACATTTCAGCTCCCCACTGTCTATACGTCTCCGCAAATGCAACATGTCCCTGTCATGTTTCTGAGCAGCCGCTATCTCTTCACGGATGGTGGGGATAAAAGCTAAGTTGTAGAGAGCTCCATGTGGAATCACATGCAGTGGTGGTTCGCTCTCTTCCAATGGTGTGATGGTCAGATTGTTGACGTGTGACTTGCGACTCAGCGCATCCGCCACTACGTTTGCTTTGCCGGGGTGATAATGGATCTCTATTTCGTAATCTCTTATGAACTCTAACCATCTTCGCTGCCTCATGTTCAGCTCCTTCTGAGTGAATATGTACTTGAGGCTTTTGTGGTCGGTATATAAATGTATGAGGCTACCGAGTAGGTAGTGCCTCCATATTTTACGTGCAAGTACCACGGCAGCAAGCTCCAAGTCGTGAGTTGGATAATTCTGCTCATGGTTTCTGAGCTGCCGTAATCCATACGCGACCCCTTCGGTTTTGCATCAGCACACATCCGAACCCAATGCCAGATGCATCGCAGTACACGTCGAACAGTTTTATTGTGTCTGGCTGCACCAAAACCGGTGCTGATGTTAGGTGCTTGACTAAAGCCTTGAATACTGCTTCACATGATGGACTCCAAACATATTTGGTAGCCTTCTTTAGCAGCTCCGTCATAGGCTTGGCAATCTTTGAGAAGTTCAGGATGAACCTCCGATAATAGCCCGTGAGTCCGAGGAAACTCCGTACCTCGTGAACAGTTCTCGGGGATTTCCAATTCAGCACTTGGGTGATTTTACTCGGGTCTACAGCGATGCCCTCCGCTGAGATAATATGCCCGAGAAAAGGCACTTGCGATATCCAGAATTCGCACTTGCTGAATTTCGCGTATAGCTTGTGATCCCGCAGCCGTTGCAAGACTATACACAGATGCTTCTTGTGATCTTCCTCCGACTTGGAATATACTAGTATGTCATCGATGAAGACCACGACAAACTTGTCCAGCTCCGGCATGAATACCGAGTTCATCAAATACATGAAGTGAGCTGGAGCATTGTGTGAGGTCGAAGGACATGACCAGGTACTCATAAAGTCCGTACCTCGTCGAGAAAGCTGTCTTCGGAATGTCCTCAGCCCAGATCTTAATCTGGTGGTACCCGGATCTTAAATACATCTTGGAAAAGATCTTTGCTTCGATCAACTGATCAAACAACATGTCGATCCATGGCAACGGGTACTTGTTCTTGATGGTTACGGCATTTAATGGACGATAGTACACGCAAAGCCGCAACATCTCATCCTTCTTCTTCACAAATAATGCTGAACAGCCCCATGGCGAGGAGCTCGGCCTAATAAAACCCTTCTCCAGCAAATCCGTTAGCTGAGTCTTCAGTTCAGCCAATTCCTTGGGCGCCATCTTGTACGGCCTTCGGGATATTGGCATGGTCCCCAGTGCAAGTTCAATCTTGAACTCCACCTCTCTATCGGGCGGCATCCCCGGTAAGTCATCCAGAAACATGTCAGGGAACTCCCGGATCACTGGAATGTCTTCCAATCTGATGATTGTGGATTGATACACACTTGGAAGTTTTATTTCTGGACTGTCCAGAAATAAGGAGTGAGATCCGTGCACTTCTGAGTTCAAGTGCACAATTCGGAGGACGGTGCCTAAAACAGCGCCGTGGCGGGTTAACCACGACATCCCTAAGATGACATCGACCTTTTGTCCCTCTAAAATTATGAGAGACGTAGGGTATACTCTACCCTCTAAGCATAATGGCGCTTTTGGAACCATCATGCTTACTGAAATATCTCCACCCGGTGAACAAATCAAATATGAACTATCGGTGGGTAGTATTGGCAAGCTGTATTTAGCAATGAAAGCTTGGCTAATAAAGCTATGCGCGCCTGAATCAAATAATACTATGGCGGGATGCTGGTGGAGTTGGAACATACCCGCAAGGATTGGCTCTCCCTCCGGCACGTCCTCTATGGCCAGTTGGTGGACGGTGCCGGGCCTAGGGTTTGCCCGTCACGCATTAGCAGGGTTCCGGGGCAGATGCCTCCCCGGAAGATGTGGTGCAACTCCGCCGCCTTGCCTCTGCGAAATACTGCTGGCGAAGTGTCCTGGACGACCACATTTGTAGCATGTGGCTGCTGCTTGGCCGGTGCTCGGGGGACGAAAGCCCGGCATGCACTGCTGAGGTGCATACACACGCGGCATCGCCCGCTGCTGCTGTTGTTGCTGCGGAGGTGGTGCTGGCAGTGCCGGCCTGAATGCCGGTGAAGAATATGGCCGACTGCGGAACGGCATCAGCCTCTGTGGTGGCTGCCAGCGTGGACCCGATGGTGGGCGATTCACCATCCGATATTTCTGAGAAGGACCACTTCCTTCTCCGCTGCTTTCCGGCGTGCTTCGCTTCCTTTACGCTGCCGCTAACTCCTTGCCGGAGTCCTCCTAGACAATCGCAGCATCACATACGTCGTTGAGGCTGTCACGATTGAACATCGCCAGTTTGTCCTTCAGGAGCGGATTAAGCCCATGGTAGAAGTGATCTCGCCGCTTCTCGTCGGTATCCGCGTGATACGATGCGTAGAGCGCAAGATCATTGAACGCCCTGGAGTATTCCAGCGCGTTCCGGCTCCCTTGTGCCCTTAAGGCCATTCGGAACTCCGTCCAGGTAATAACTCGGTCGGTGGGCTGTGAAGCACAGTAGTTCGCCCTCCACGCGCTCGCGGATCCCTGGAGCTGTTGGACCGTGAACTGAGTCTTACGCTGCTCACTCACTTGGAGCAGCCCAAACTTCATCTCCATCGTGCGGAGCCAGTTGTCCGCATCGAGGGGTTCATCCGCCCTTGAGAATACGGGGGATGAGTTGCTAGAAAGTCGGAGTAGGAGCTTTGTTGGTGCTCCTCACGATCTTGACGCCTCTCTGGATGAGACGTATTTGCGATGAGAGTTTGCAGCAACTCCGTGTGCTGCTGATGAGAACCTGCCATTGCCGCAATGATGTCGGCCAATGTAATCGTTGGCGGTGGCAGTGTTTGCTGTTGCTGTCCCGAGGAGTCCTCGGGAGGCTGTTTGTCACACCCGGTTGTTCCGAAGAAACAACCAAGTGAATATCACATGTATGCCAGGATCATTTTCTCATACATGTGATGACAAATAGTGAAGCATCATTTATTACAAGCCAGGTGTCGAATATAAATAAGTCTTACATCGCAAATGTCTCAATGGACACTAATGCTTCATCACAAGTAAATAAACTAGCAGCGGAATATTATTGTTTAGGGCTCCATCACAGGCGTTGCCCGGGGGTCTTCATGAACCTAAAATCCTTCCTCGGGTCCAAAGTCTTGGTCATTATACACCACCTCATTATCTTGACCTGAGCAGCAATATAAACCAACAAATATGCAAGGTTGAGTACCAATGGTACTCAGCAAGTGTGGGAAAATTATATCATGCATGGCTAGAACAAGGAGAGGTTGAACTCATGGTTAAAGCACTACGCAATTAATACCTATCACCTTAGCTTATTAAGCACCTACATTACTACACAGGTGAAATGGTCCCAATCTCCCAACCCATTATCATAATCCAATAACCATAACATCATTTCCAATGTTAAGCTCCCCGCTTAACTTCCAAAACCATCAATCCTCTAATCATGAATAAGTCCAGACCGCTCTTAACCGTGAGCACGGCTGTCAAGACAGTTTTGACTCTGCAGAGTTTGTACCACTGTACCCACAAGTAGTGATTTCATCCCCCATTGCCGGGTGGACTAAAAGAACCTCCATTATGCCAGTGGCTACGATCCACATTGACACTTCCCAGGTGTGCAGCCAGGAGATCACTACGAAGCCTTTACAAAGGGATTCCCGACGAGCGTGGGCCCACTGAGGTTTCACCCCTAACAGCATACAAGAGGCTCCAACCCCGCTGCAGTGGCCCCCTCTTGAGCCTTGCGGTTCATATGGTAGTCCAGCTGACACCTACTCCCCGCACCATCCAACACACCCATACTACGCCGGGGATACACCTAATTAATTGGCCAAGCTGCCCCATCTCAGCATGTGGTTGGCACTGTAAAGCCGGGTTACATGCTCCATGAACCGGTCCTTAGGATCCAGGCAAGTACTAAACACAAACCCAAGTCTCGTGCACCCAGCACACAACTAAAACATCCAACTTGCCTTGATCCCTACCTCTACATAACTCACAATGTCTCATTCAAGTGTATGGTAATATAAACTGATGATCTCATGTCCCAAATATCCCATTCTAAGCATGGCTAAGCATATGCATGTAAATAAATGACAATGACCAAAATAAATCCCAACCCAAGCTACAAGGAAACAAGGTAATGCAATTCTAGGGAAACTTTCCTAGCATGGGTTTCATATTTCATTTGACAATGCAAATAATTCTATCTACACATCCTAACATAGGATCAAAGTGGTCAAGGACACTTGCCTCCTTCTTGCTGCTCTTGAAATGGGTAGTCCTGGTCTTGGAAATGAATAACTTGTTCTTGAACAGGTTCTACTTCATACCATCACACATAGCAAAAGAAAAACAACAATCCATAAGACATAGTTCACACTTACACTTCATACAAACCACACATTCACATTTATGAAATTCATTCACCATTATATGTGTTGTGGTTACTTTATGTGTGTTGAGTTGTGGCTTGCATGCACTTTTATCCATGTGTATATGATTCCTACTTTTATGTCCACATTTATGCTTACATACTATTTATATGGGTTTCCAATAAATTTCTTATATTCAACTACTACACTTTTTCACTACCAAGTGTATGTATGCAAAGTATTTTTCTTCCCCATATGTGCCTTCATAATTTTACCAACCCTAAACTGAACTCTTTGGATATTTAAAAACTCCATTTATCATTTACTAGTTGTTATATTCTCAGATTTATATTCCTATGCATAATTGTGTATTTTATAATGAAATTAGTAACACACATCATCTAAACAGTATAGGTTCTGGTCCTAAATAATTTAATAACATATTTTTAACCTTGGCCTCTGATGTAAACTATTTTATAATTATTTTCCCTATTTTTCTATAACTATTCTTTACTTAAAAATGTGTCCCTATACTAATAAATGTGAATAATAGATGAAACAGATTCATTTCAGCCCAAAAATATATTTTTATCTCACTCCAAAGTTTTCTAAGTACTGAGAAAGTTTTTAATTAATTTTGACAATTATGTTTGTCCCCCTTTTTAAATTTTTAAACACTAGTTACATATTCAATTTTCTAAATTAAATACTAAACAGGGCTAAAATAATGAACTCACCCCATTACAGGGTCTATAATATTATTTTCATAATTTCCAGGGGTCTAGCTACACTTATCAAAGGTGTTTTTCCTAATTTCTATTAAGTCCAGGGGCTAAAACTGATTTTTAAATGAATTTACATGATTTTCTGGAGTTCCAGGGGCTAGATCTGAAGTTTCCGGGGCTAGCTCTCAATTCCAGAGAACCCCAGGGGGTAGCACGTAAGAATTCCAGTCTTTATAATGCGGGGCTGACGTGGACCGTCCGATTTTAAACCGACGGCTGAGATTATAACATCGAACCGGTACGCGGGGATTTAAACCCTACCGTGCGATTTAAAATAAACGGCGCACAAGCGGCCCCGTCGCTCTGACCGAGCGCGGGCGGCGCTGCCGGCGGCGCACGGCGGCGGGAAGCGGCGATCTCGCCGGAAAGTTTCGGATCCTCGAGAATTCTGCCTAAAACTGTGATCTTATGGCATAGATCGGTAGAGGGGAGGTCAGGGATCTCACCTCGGGGGTTTTCTCGAGCTCGGGGGTCCTGGAAAGTGATCGGCGGCGAGGTCCGAGGCAAAACCACGGCGAAGCTCGTCGGCGCTGTGTTTACACCGTAACTCTCCGAGTTTTCTGCACCTGCAAAGTTCCCCGGAGGCGGTGGATCAAGACCAGCGAGTTAGATCAGAGTTTCCGAGCTTAGATCGGCCAGAATTCACCGGCGAAGTCTCGGTGCTCACCGGAGTAAAAATCGGCGATCGCGTGGGAAAAACTGATCGGAGCTGGGGTTTTTATAGCCGGGGAAGGGCGGTGGGTCAGTTGTGATCGAGTTGCATTCTTCTGGGACCGGAATTTGGGCTGCGGGACGGGTTTTCCGATCGGTTAAGATCGCGCGCGCGGGAGAGAGTCCAGGGTCGCGGGGTTGGGGATGACATGTGGGTCCCACCTGTCTGTGAGAGACAGCGCGGCGCGCGCGGGGGCGGGCTGGCGCGGGGGAGACTGGGCCGGCTGGCGGGTTTCGGCCCACTGGCCGGTTTTTTTCCGTTTCCCTTTTTCTTTTTCCATTTCTTTTCTGTTTTGAGTCTAATTTGAATTCCAGTTTGAATTTGAATTTTTGCAAAACATGCAACACGTCCAAAAAATTTTAAATTCCCCTCTGAACATGGTTTAGAGTTTTGAATCAAAATTTGGGGTGTTACAGCTCTACCCCCCTTAAAAGAAATCTCGTCCTCGAGATTGGTGTTCCTAAGAAAACAATTCCGGAAATTGTGCCTTGAGCTCATCTTCCCATTCCCAGGTGGCTTCCTCTTCTGACTGATGCTTCCAATGCACCTTACACATCCGGATTCTTTTATTTCTGGTGAGGCGTTCCATTGTCTCCAAAATCTTGTATGGTTGCTCGACATAAGACAAATCTTCAGCTACATCCACTTCATTCATGGGTAACACCTCTTCAGGCGTCCTCAGGCATTTCTTGAGTTGTGACACATGTAATACATCGTGCACGTCCGATAGATGAACCGGTAACTCTAGTTGGTACGCCACTTCGCCTTTTCTTTCCAAAACTTGAAAGGGTCCGATGTATCGAGGTGACAACTTCCCTTTCACCTTGAACCGACGAAGTCCTCTGATAGGGGACACCTTGAGATAAACATAGTCTCCCACGTTGAAAACGAGCTCTCTTCTTCGTACATCAGCATAGCTCTTCTGGCGTGTTTGTGCTATCCTCAAATTGTTGCGAATCTCCCTCACCTTTGCCTCAGCTTCTTGTAGCACTTCTGGACCAAACACTTTACTTTCTCCTGTTTGGTTCCAAAATAGGGGAGTTCTGCACTTCCTTCCATACAAAGCCTCAAACGGTGACATCTTCATACTAGCTTGATAGCTGTTGTTATAGGAAAACTCCGCATACGGTGAGTTCTTGTCCCAACTCCTATTGTTTTTGAGTGCACATGCCCTTAACATATCTTCAAGGATCTGATTGGTTCTCTCCGTCTGCCCGTCAGTTTGGGGATGATAGGCAGAGCTGAAGTTCAGATGGGTTCCCATGGTTTCATGCAACTTCTGCCAAAACCTCGAGGTGAACTGTGTCCCTCGGTCCGACACTATCTTCTTTGGCACTCCATGGTAACACACAATCCTTGACATGTACAATTCTGCCAATTTGGATCCGCTGTAGCTTTCTTTCACAGGGATGAAATGAGCTACCTTGGTTAGCCTATCAATAATGACCCATATTGAATCATACCCGGATTGGGTCCTAGGCAATCCCACGACAAAATCCATGCTGATTTCTTCCCACTTCCATTCAGGCACTTTGAGTGGTTGCAACAATCCCGCGGGTCGTTGATGTTCTGCTTTCACCAACTGACATGTGTCACATAGGGCAACATGTTCCGCGACATCTCGCTTCATGCCATACCACCAATACCTGCTTTTGAGGTCCTGGTACATCTTCGTACTCCCAGGATGAATGGAATAGTCAGAATCATGAGCCTCCTTTAAAATCAATTCACGGATCTCCTTTACTTCTGGCACACAGATTCTTTTCCCGTGCCACACCGTTCCTTGTTCATCCTCTCTAAAACCAGGAGCTTTATTTTCCTTGATGAGCTGTCGGATCTCTTGTATCTTCTCATCATTCTTTTGGCCCTCGCGTATGTCTTGCTCGAGTGTGGAGTCTACTTCCATGGCGATGGCTTCACCACTATTTACTAGACATAGATTGAGTCTTATAACTTCGTCCTTCAATTCTGCAGGCATGTCCTTCAAACTCAACTTATTGACCTGCACTTTCCGACTCAAAGCATCGGCCACGACGTTTGCTTTCCCGGGATGATAGTTGATGCCCACATCAAAGTCATTGATTAGCTCTAACCATCTCCTTTGTCTGATGTTGAGATCTGGTTGTGTGAATATGTACTTCAAACTCTTATGATCCGTGTATATCTCTATCCTCTTCCCCATCAAATAGTGCCGCCAAATTTTCAACGCGTGTACCACTGCAGCTAGTTCTAGGTCATGTGTAGGATAGTTCTTCTCGTGCTTCCGAAGCTGCCGGGATGCATATGCCACGACATGTCCTTCTTGCATGAGAACACATCCCAACCCATTCCCAGAGGCATCGCAGTACACTGTGAAATTCTTCTGCATATCTGGCATAACCAGCACTGGGGCTGTTGTCAATCTTTTCTTTAGCTCCTGAAAGCTCGTCTCGCACTGTGGTGTCCAGGTGAATGTGATTCCCTTCTCCAACAGTTTGGTGAGAGGTCTCGAGATCTTGGAGAATCCCTCAATAAACCGTCGATAGTACCCAGCCAAGCCCAAAAAGCTTCGAACTTCCCCGACATTTTCAGGGGTCTTCCACTTCTGGATATCCTCGATTTTGGCGGGATCTACGGAGATTCCTCCCTCCGAGATTATATGTCCTAAAAAGGGAACTCTCTTCAGCCAAAACTCACACTTGCTCAACTTGGCATATAGTTGGTGTTCTCTCAGCCTCTGTAACACCAACCTTAGATGTTTCTCATGTTCTTCTTCATCTTTGGAGAAGACGAGAATATCATCTATGAAAACCACCACAAATTTGTCCAGATATTCCATGAATACCTTATTCATGAGGTACATGAAATATGCCGGGGCATTGGTTAGCCCGAAAGGCATGACAGTGTATTCATACAGTCCGTACCGAGATACGAAAGCTGTCTTGGGAATATCAGATTGCCTTATCTTGAGTTGGTGATACCCCGACCTGAGATCAATTTTTGAGAACACACAAGCTCCCCTCAACTGATCAAACAAGTCTTCAATGCGGGGTAATGGGTACTTGTTCTTGATGGTTACCTCATTCAAGGCACGGTAATCCACGCATAACCTTTGGGTTCCGTCTTTCTTGGGCACAAATATCACCGGAGCTCCCCATGGTGAGGAACTAGGGCGAATATACCCCTTCTCCGTCAATTCTCTCAAATGATCCTTGAGCTCTTCTAACTGCTTGGAGTCCATTCGATAAGGTCTCTTGTATATCGGGGCTGTTCCCGGTAATAGCTCAATTGCGAATTCCAAGTCACGGTCGGGAGGCATACCTGGCAATTCCTCCGGAAAAACATCTGGATATTCCCTGATAGTCCTGATTTCCTCAACTTTCACCTCCACTTGATTTAATTTAATGTCCCTCCTAGGCTCGTGTATCGTTATGAACTTTACTCTTGTGCCATTGGGGTGAGTTAGTTCCACCGTTCTGGTCGAACAATGGATGATTCCTTTATGTTTGGTCAACCAATCCATATCCAAAATAATATCTATCCCTTGTGAATCTATCACTATGAGGTTAGCAGTAAATACTACCCCATTAATGTCTAGGCTCACTTTGGGACACACTTGTCTTGTCCTTATTTCTCCACCTGGAGAGTTTACCGCTAGCATATGGTTCATTTGTGTGGTTGCTAAGTCATGCTTCTTAACAAACCCTTGAGCAATGAACGAGTGGGTAGCGCCAGAATCAAACAGCAGAGTTGCAAGGTGTAAATTGGCAGGAAACTTACCAACTACCACGTCGGGTGCCTCTTGTGCTTCCTCCATAGTGACATGGTTCACCCGTCCTCTCACTACATTCTGCTGTTGTGGCGGCGCAGGCTTCTTCTTCGGGCATTTATGGGCGTAGTGCCCCACTTCACCACAGCTGAAACATTGCACCCCAATCTTAGTTGCTTGGCCCTTGTTGTCTTGGGGTTGGTTTGGGGGTCCTTGCACTGCTGGTCGAGGTGGATATGCGGAACGAGGCTGCTGCACAAACTGACGTGGCGACTGTGCTGGTGCTGCGGGAGGCCTGTAGTTTGGGTTGTACCCTCTTGGTGCTGAATAGGGTACCGCAGCACGGCTCGTCTGCCCCGTAGGTTGCTGCATCATACGTGGGCGGGTGTTGCTCCCTGAGGCTTGATGTGACCACCCAGCCTTCCTCTTATTCTCATTTTCCAGGGCTTTTAGCTTCCTTTCCACCACAAATGCTCTGTCCACCATCTTTTGAAAACTTTCATACTCATTGGAGGACATGGCACACTGCATCTCTGCGGTAAGTCCTTCCACGAAACAATCTTGTTTCTGCTCATCGGTCTCTATGTCTCGTGGAGCATAACGGGATAGTTGAGTAAATTTAGTGAGGTATTCCCTCACCGTCATGTTTCCCTGCTGCAGTCCCAAAAACTCCTTTCTCTTGTTTTTGAGTTCACCTCTTGGGATGTAATGGTTGCGGAAGCTACGCTTGAACTCTTCCCAAGTGATGTTCTCAGGGTCATGATGGGCGGCCACATAGGTGGTCCACCAATCAGCAGCAGGTCCCTGCAATTGATGAGAGGCAAACAGCACCCTCTCATACCCTTGGCATTGTATTATCCTCATCTTACTTTCAATAGTCTTCAGCCAATCATCTGCCTCCAGAGGTTCAGCAGCACTTGCAAACTTTGGAGGTTGAGTTCCTAGAAACTCACTCAACCTTGGTTGGCGGGGTGCAGCTTGTGGAGGTGGAACTTGATGCAAGTTGGCCACCACTTGAGTCAAGTTCTGGATGAGCTGATTTTGATTCTCCAGCATTTGGTGGAGAGGATCAATTTCTTCACGGCGACCACCCCGGTCCTGGCCTCCAGAAAGATGAGGGTTGCATGCCTCATCATTGTTGTTGGCGGGGTTGGCAGCACGTCCTTTTCCTCTTCCGGCCATCTGGCAGAATCAACAAATGTTAATTTGATACCATTTAGTATTCATCTTACTACATTCATTTGTTGGTACTTTGAGGTGTCGAGGCTTTGTTAAAATTTTACGAGGGTTCATATCTCACACCAAATAAATGCACTATCATTTCCTGTGGGTTCACACACCCAAGCAAAACAATCTGAAGACGAGGCTGTGGACAATTGCTCATGGCTTCCACAACTCACGTCACACACCAAGCATTATCACTCCATTAACTACGTAACGACTCGACTACTCGACCTCTTGCTAGCTAGGGGAAAGACTCTACACTACTCGTCCTCTTGAGCTGGCTCCTCGGGATCTTCCTCCTCATTTCGGCTACCTTCTGACTCTGCTTTGGGTGGGGAGGCTGCTGGTGGAGAAGTGCGACGACGCCTGATCGCTCGGCGATCCGAGGAGTCAGGAGTCCATGGATCACTCACGGTGACACACAGTTCATTCCCATCTCCTCTTTCTCTCGCCTTTAAACAAGCTCGCAGCAACGCCTCCGTTTCCTTCAGGGTGTCTCGGACATCCTGAAGCTCTTGTTGACACTCCTGCAGTCGAGTGCTGAGCATGGCAGCATCCTCCAAGCACAAGTCCATGTGCTCATGGGAAGTCCCTTGCTGCACTGGTGGGTACTTGTACTCCGTGGTACCACTCTCACGTTGGAGGACATACATGTACTCAGTTTTGTCCAAGTGGCGACGATAGATGTGACTCTGGCAGGTGATGGCCTCCCAGGTGACATCTTTCTCCGCGTCAACTTGTGTTGCTCGACAAGCTGGAGAGTGATGAATCTTAAGCAGCTGATTCTCGTGTATAATTCTCATCTCCGAACTCCATTCTTCCCTCTTCTCACGGATGGTCCTGGTGGAGTTATAGTGGATGATTAGCTTGCCCGTATTGCCGGCGGCTTCGAGCATACGTCGAAGACGGCGCAACAAGTCTCCTACTGCCAATCCGTAGGAAAGGTACGTCATGGGGCGACTCTCCTCTCTTTCGGCAAGGGCAACTACGGGAACTCTCCCTCCTGTGGACTTACGGGCGGTGCGAATCATGCGAACCATCTAAAACAAAAGAATTTAAAATTAGGTTAGATAAAATCTCAAACAAAAATCCTATTTTGAATGAAAGTTGGGGTAAGATGAAGAAAATGACTCCTTTAATAACACTTTTCCACCCACACTTTGGGAAATAGTTTTTAAGAAAATAGGGCCCTTAAATACGTCCATTTCTACCTAGGTCCACTTTCCTACGGGCAACCTTGGCTCTGATACCACCTCTGTCACACCCGGTTGTTCCGAAGAAACAACCAAGTGAATATCACATGTATGCCAGGATCATTTTCTCATACATGTGATGACAAATAGTGAAGCATCATTTATTACAAGCCAGGTGTCGAATATAAATAAGTCTTACATCGCAAATGTCTCAATGGACACTAATGCTTCATCACAAGTAAATAAACTAGCAGCGGAATATTATTCTTTAGGGCTCCATCACAGGCGTTGCCCGTGGGTCTTCATGAACCTAAAATCCTTCCTCGGGTCCAAAGTCTTGGTCATTATACACCACCTCATTATCTTGACCTGAGCAGCAATATAAACCAACAAATATGCAAGGTTGAGTACCAATGGTACTCAGCAAGTGTGGGAAAATTATATCATGCATGGCTAGAACAAGGGGAGGTTGAACTCATGGTTAAATCACTACGCAATTAATACCTATCATCTTAGCTTATTAAGCACCTACATTACTACACAGGTGAAATGGTCCCAATCTCCCAACCCATTATCATAATCCAATAACCATAACATCATTTCCAATGTTAAGCTCCCCGCTTAACTTCCAAAACCATCAATCCTCTAATCATGAATAAGTCCAGGCCGCTCTTAACCGTGAGCACGGCTGTCAAGACAGTTTTGACTCTGCAGAGTTTGTACCACTGTACCCACAAGTAGTGATTTCATCCCCCGTTGCCGGGTGGACTAAAAGAACCTCCATTATGCCAGTGGCTACGATCCACATTCACACTTCCCAGGTGTGCAGCCAGGAGATCACTACGAAGCCTTTACAAAGGGATTCCCGACGAGCGTGGGCCCACTGAGGTTTCACCCCTAACAGCATACAAGAGGCTCCAACCCCGCTGCAGTGGCCCCCTCTTGAGCCTTGCGGTTCATATGGTAGTCCAGCTGACACCTACTCCCCGCACCATCCAACACACCCATACTACGCCGGGGATACACCTAATTAATTGGCCAAGCTGCCCCATCTCAGCATGTGGTTGGCACTGTAAAGCCGGGTTACATGCTCCATGAACCGGTCTTTAGGATCCAGGCAAGTACTAAACACAAACCCAAGTCTCGTGCACCCAGCACACAACCAAAACATCCAACTTGCCTTGATCCCTACCTCTACATAACTCACAATGTCTCATTCAAGTGTATGGTAATATAAACTGATGATCTCATGTCCCAAATATCCCATTCTAAGCATGGCTAAGCATATGCATGTAAATAAATGACAATGACCAAAATAAATCCCAACCCAAGCTACAAGGAAACAAGGTAATGCAATTCTAGGGAAACTTTCCTAGCATGGGTTTCATATTTCATTTGACAATGCAAATAATTCTATCTACACATCCTAACATAGGATCAAAGTGGTCAAGGACACTTGCCTCCTTCTTGCTGCTCTTGAAATGGGTAGTCCTGGTCTTGGAAATGAATAACTTGTTCTTGAACAGGTTCTACTTCATACCATCACACATAGCAAAAGAAAAACAACAATCCATAAGACATAGTTCACACTTACACTTCATACAAACCACACATTCACATTTATGAAATTCATTCACCATTATATGTGTTGTGGTTACTTTATGTGTGTTGAGTTGTGGCTTGCATGCACTTTTATCCATGTGTATATGATTCCTACTTTTATGTCCACATTTATGCTTACATACTATTTATATGGGTTTCCAATAAATTTCTTATATTCAACTACTACACTTTTTCACTACCAAGTGTATGTATGCAAAGTATTTTTCTTCCCCATATGTGCCTTCATAATTTTACCAACCCTAAACTGAACTCTTTGGATATTTAAAAACTCCATTTATCATTTACTAGTTGTTATATTCTCAGATTTATATTCCTATGCATAATTGTGTATTTTATAATGAAATTAGTAACACACATCATCTAAACAGTATAGGTTCTGGTCCTAAATAATTTAATAACATATTTTTAACCTTGGCCTCTGATGTAAACTATTTCATAATTATTTTCCCTATTTTTCTATAACTATTCTTTACTTAAAAATGTGTCCCTATACTAATAAATGTGAATAATAGATGAAACAGATTCATTTCAGCCCAAAAATATATTTTTATCTCACTCCAAAGTTTTCTAAGTACTGAGAAAGTTTTTAATTAATTTTGATAATTATGTTTGTCCCCCTTTTTAAATTTTTAAACACTAGTTACATATTCAATTTTCTAAATTAAATACTAAACAGGGCTAAAATAATGAACTCACCCCATTACAGGGTCTATAATATTATTTTCATAATTTCCAGGGGTCTAGCTACACTTATCAGAGGTGTTTTTCCTAATTTCTATTAAGTCCAGGGGCTAAAACTGATTTTTAAATGAATTTACATGATTTTCTGGAGTTCCAGGGGCTAGATCTGAAGTTTCCGGGGCTAGCTCTCAATTCCAGAGAACCCCAGGGGGTAGCACGTAAGAATTCCAGTCTTTATAATGCGGGGCTGACGTGGACCGTCCGATTTTAAACCGACGGCTGAGATTATAACATCGAACCGGTACGCGGGGATTTAAACCCTACCGTGCGATTTAAAATAAACGGCGCACAAGCGGCCACGTCGCTCTGACCGAGCGCGGGCGGCGCTGCCGGCGGCGCACGGTGGCGGGAAGCGGCGATCTCGCCGGAAAGTTTCGGATCCTCGAGAATTCTGCCTAAAACTGTGATCTTATGGCATAGATCGGTAGAGGGGAGGTCAGGGATCTCACCTCAGGGGTTTTCTCGAGCTCGGGGGTCCTGGAAAGTGATCGGCGGCGAGGTCCGAGGCAAAACCACGGCGAAGCTCGTCGGCGCTGTGTTTACACCGTAACTCTCCGAGTTTTCTGCACCTGCAAAGTTCCCCGGAGGCGGTGGATCAAGACCAGCGAGTTAGATCAGAGTTTCCGAGCTTAGATCGGCCAGAATTCACCGGCGAAGTCTCGGTGCTCACCGGAGTAAAAATCGGCGATCGCGTGGGAAAAACTGATCGGAGCTGGGGTTTTTATAGCCGGGGAAGGGCGGTGGGTCAGTTGTGATCGAGTTGGATTCTTCTGGGACCGGAATTCGGGCTGCGGGACGGGTTTTCCGATCGGTTAAGATCGGGCGCGCGGGAGAGAGTCCGGGGTCGCGGGGTTGGGGATGACATGTGGGTCCCACCTGTCTGTGAGAGACAGCGCGGCGCGCGCGGGGGCGGGCTGGCGCGGGGGAGACTGGGCCGGCTGGCGGGTTTCGGCCCACTGGCCGGTTTTTTTTCGTTTCCCTTTTTCTTTTTCCATTTCTTTTCTGTTTTGAGTCTAATTTGAATTCCAGTTTGAATTTGAATTTTTGCAAAACATGCAACACGTCCAAAAATTTTTAAATTCCCCTCTGAACATGGTTTAGAGTTTTGAATCAAAATTTGGGGCGTTACACTGTTGGGAGGTTTCTCCCTGTACCTCCCTTCTCACACATGATTAGCCCGTCCCTCCACCGGAACGAGCGCGTATGGAGTGCCCTCCATAGCTCTCACGTGAAGTTGGCAGAAACGCGACATGGTGTCGTGGGCTGCCACTTGCCACATTCCTTCCGGCTGTCTACCTCTCACCGTAACGGTGAACGGCGCCCAACCGGGTGGCGTAGGCCCTGCAGGAACTTCGACATGGATCGTCCATGTCTTATTCCCCCCCCCCCCTCGCCTTCTTCCTTGGTGAAGTACTGCGGCATCTGGCTGTATCCAAAATATTGAAGTGTTTGCCTCAACGTTTCCGGATAGCCGCTGCGGTGAGAACAGTGGGACACCACCCACCCGTTCTCCAACTGTCTATCCGCTGTCATCTGTAGAAACATATTTGAGAAATGTCAAATATTTATTTGAACAGTACACCATTGATTTATAACATAGAACATGTCATTGAACCCATAAAACTTGGAAACGTAGTTCAACCTTAAACAAATTTGACTGTTGATCTGCTGTCCAATATGACAGCCCTGACCAGTTTCCATTTCAACCTGATTTAAACCATGCTAAAGGCAAAACCAATTCTGGAGCTCAACATAAAAGTTAAAGCTGACTTAAATAGATTTCCAGAAAGTATTTGCTTGGCCTAAGATCTGTCCCGGTTCAAAAGTTATGAGACGTTAAAGTTAACAGAATTCCTGGAGAAAATTGGACAGCACCTCCCTGCTTCAGGTACTGATTTGATCCAAGAATTCCAGTTAATTCTACTCCCAATCTGACAAAACTTTCTGTCACAAAGTTGTAACCCATCTCATAAACGTTTCAGAACTACCTCATTTTCTATTTTTGGATTTTTATGCAGGAAGTTATGCTCAATTTACAGAGAGTTATAGAGAGTACTTGCTCTGCCCTGTTTTCGGGACAGTTTCAACTCTACTGCATTTTTCAATTGGTTAGAGGATGAAACACCTCTGGACCTCAACAGAAAAGTTGTTCCACTGCTTTCCAGAAATGTATCATATGACCCCAACCTCGAAAGAACTCAACTTCTAACCTCTGATTAACTTCAGCCTTAATCCAGCTGAAAACAGGGGACTCTGTCCTTAGTATCGTGTAAGTTGAAAACTTGTTAACTTTGAATTTCCTGATTAAGGGAAAGAGTTACATTAAGTTTTAGTGCTCCGGATTAAAACTTTCAAGTTTTACAATGCAGTTGCTCATTTAATGGGGTGTGACGTCGATGCGTCACCAGATCATGTTGGTACTACGTCCTCACAAAGAAAAAACTATACCAGACATAGCCAGCTTCGTTAGTTCAGTGGCACTAAGCGTCACTCGCACACAAAAGCTACACGTCTACCGTTTCGTGGTTAGACTACCTGCAGATAACTCACACAATCGTCAGACTCGGCTGCACACCGAGCCCGGTATCCATACAATTCGTACACCCGGCCGTCATCACTCGTCTGGATGTTCTCAAGCCAAACACGCCTTGAGCTACGTGTTCACGTTACTAACCACGTGACGGGGTCTCCCAAATTGCCCGAAGCATGCCAGGGACAGACGTTGCTCGAATACCCCAAGCGACATGAAGAGTCGTAGAGGATATTAAAGCAGGTCAGGTTACCTGCCACCCGTGGGGCTCCACCCTTAAGCTTGTGCGCACTGGTGGACAGCGCTTACTTGCACCCTCAAGACATCAAGCGTATCGAGATGCACGATTTTCCGACATAAGAAAATAGGTTAGTATGCCACTTTCTATACACTAATAACATCCTTATATGGGCTACTAACTCGTTCCTCACTGGATTTTTGAAAAAGATGACCTTTGTAGTGCGTTAAACCTCAAGCGAGCTCTAATACCAACGTTGACACGACCCCACGGTCTTGTCGAGCCAGGATCACGCTGAGGGGTGCTGCGTTGCACAGCACCGGATAACACACGTCAAAGGTACAAAGCGGAAGCAAAGTTTTATTACATAAAAAGGTTCAGAACATTTGTACAATAAAATATGTTCAGTCTACACTCACGGGCGTAGACTATGCATTGAGTTCACGTTCAGCCCGTGAACGTGTCCCCACTAGCACGCACACACACTAACACGGCGACGTGCACGACTCCCACTCGACGGGGTTCCCCTCCTGGGGTTCTGTCTCCTCATCGGGAGTCCCTTCCTCATAGAACCCTGCAAAAGCTTCAAACACAAGCAGTGAGCACGAAGGCTCAGCAAGACTGACCCATCTCTCCTATACATGGAACTTCTACATGATGGATGATAGGTTACATGAGGTAAAATAAGTTGTAAAGGACTCACCTAATTAGTGGAACCTTACTTTCAAGTTTTAGCAACAGGTTGTGGAGAACCTTACGCTAAGACACATGAGAGAGCCGCAATCAAACAAGAAACACATTTCTATCATGTACTTTGCCCAAAGTTGAAAAGAACTTTAATTATCTCTAGGCTACAACAAATCATTAACAATCAAAGTCCATCTTTCACTCAGCAACATTTTAACATGTATCTAGCCTGTTCTTTCTACGTCATGGTACAGTGAACAAGTGGTACTCACTGGCCGTGAGGGACGGCGATTATAATCGATTTACACCTGCAGGGTTACCCGAATAACCCGTCATATACGCCCAAACTCGATGTTGCCTACAGCAACCATCACGGACGTCGTACGCAACCACCTTTTACCCGTCAGCCAAATGTTCAACCGGTCCGATCGTCCCGAGCAAGAGGTCTCTGCACGCGCATCTCAGTGCCGCCAGCCGATTTACACCTCGAGCTCTCAACCTACCCTCTGAACGACCAGCTATGCCTCAACACCCAGCTACCCGAGTTACATCGGTTTCCCGGTTCCCATATAGCCGGTAGGTCTTCGGTACTGTTCTAGCTTGTTCAACAGGCCCGCACACGGCTCGGTCTCAATCGACACAAGCGGAGCTATAGCACCCAGGCCCCAAAGTCCTGCTGCTCTTACTCTCCGCTCGGTCTCATTTTTTTCTTGCCATGTGTTTCATTTGCTATCTCTACCCGAGTCGAGTGCCTCTAGCCTATTCTCGCGAGTAGTTCCAACTACTCGACTTGTACCGAATCCTACACTATCTTAGCATTGCAGTAGCTAAACAGGGTTTCAATCCTAATCCCAACCCATGGTTTTCTGGGCTATGCATTTGGGTTTTCAAACAAGACTCTAATGCAAGCAGTAATGGTACTCAAAGTAAGTTCTCAAAACAGTAAAAATTTGTAAAAGGGTTAATGCAAACCGGAGCTTGCATTGCTGCTCTTGGTCGTAGGCTAGCTGCTCTTCCGGAGTAACGAAGTCTAAGACTTCGGGTTCCTCCTCGACCTTAGCCACTACATGAGATAACAAGTACATGTATTAATTTAAATGCATTTGAATGAATTTAACTTGTAAAGACTATAATTCTTACTAGACAGGCCCAATGACTCTGAAATTTTTACTGTGGTTTAGATACAACCTAAAAAGAGACTTGGCCAAGTTTTATTTGCAGCAAAGCTCATTGAGCTCTCCACAAATAATTATGTACTTGACCTTAATAAGAGCTCTTAGGGTGTTCTAGGGATTTTCATGGAGCTAGCCATGACTTTCTGAAAACTAGATTTTAAGAGGGTTCTAATGGAGTTGTTCTCACTAAATTTGAAGGTTTCTAGCTAAAGATATGAGCTAAACAATTTCAGAGAAATTTCTGAAAATGTTTCTGGACATTTTCTATTTTCTCTGGAACAGTTTTATTAATCACACCATTAGGTGGATCAAATGCATCTGAAATTTTTATGGTAGCTCAGGAATATTTTTGTGAACATCCCAGAAAAATTTTGGAGTTTTCCTCCAAAGGGTTCTCCAATTAAAATTCTAAACAGTTCAAAATTTAGAGAATTAATTCTGAAGAAATAAGGATTTTCATGAAGTGAAACTTGATTTGCTGGAAAGTACTCAGATAGCTGAATCCAACAAAGTTTGGTTCACTCGATTTGGATGTTCCTAGCCAAAGTAATGAGGATTTGAAGTTTGAATGGAATCTGAAAATCGGGAAAAGTTCAAATCTACCGGTGGGTCCACGGGTAAACGTGTTGGGCGCTGGAGCGATGGCACACCGTGCCACAGGTTTTATTTCCGTGCTGCCACAGTCGATCCGTGCCCACAGAAGATCAGACCGCCCGGGTTCCTGCCACTGATAGCGGGCCCGGCTCGGTCGTCTTCCACCTCACGCCTCCCGCGCGGTAGCGCCGCCGGGGTCGCCGGAGCCTCGCTGAACTCGCTCGTCCGGTCAGCTCCCGAGCTCCAACTCGCCGCTAGCCTCTAATTTTGTGTGCTGAACACGTTGGGAGGGTTTCCCCTCGTCGACGTTGGCTCTAACCGAGCCCGCGATGGCGTAGCGGCTCGGGAAGAGTCCGGTGACGTTGTCCCGGCGTACTAGCCTGCCAAACGCCTGGCGAAGTGGCTCTACAGTTCCAGTGGTTGCTCGTGAAGCTGGGCATGGCGATGGAAAGGCGTGGGGAGGGTCCCAAAGTGGGTCTCACCGTGCGCCCAAAGCTGCCCGCAGGATCCGCCGTCGGCAAGCTTCGAAACACGCCGGGTACAGGGGTTCTCAAGCTAAAGGTTGCCAAGGCAACTTGTGCACCATCAAGTCTAGTCTGTGTAGGAACGGATTGAGACTCTCTAACCCTTTCTGGAGTGCGAATTTGGCAGAACCGCACCCGAAGGTCGGTCTGTACCGAGAAAAAGGAAAACTGGAAATTCATCGCCGGCGATCAAGCACTCGGGCTGTGGCTCGGGGGTGAGCATCGCCGGCCCCTAACGCGTCCAGGGACGCCTTAGCTCGGGCGTGAAAACCTCCCGGTTGGGCTGTCCACGGGAGCCCGAGATGCGGTGGACTCAGTTCACTGAAAAGAACTCGCGGTATAGTCGAGATCCTCCGAGTTAAGCAAATTTCCAGCAACGGGGAAGGAGAAGGGGAGTCCCTAGTACCTTGATGTAGCTTTGGAGGGAGTTGAGAGGCGGTGATCGCGGTTCCCCGATCAGCTCCGAGCGATCGGCAGCGAGGGTGGTGTTTCTGGTGCGAGAAAGCAGAAAGTGTGCGGTTCTTCATCCGATCAGGGCGGCCGCGGGGGTAAGTAGGCCGCGAGGCGGTTCAGCAGGTAGGGGCGGCAAGCAGCTGCTGTCCCGATCGCGCCTTCGCCGTGGCGGCTGCTAAAGTGCGGGCGAGTACCCGAGCTCGATAACTTCAGCCGGTTGAACTGGTATAGAGACTGACATGTGGGTCCCACCCGTGGGTTTAACCCCTGAAATTAACTTTTCTCCACTGTTCTAAACAGTAGAGACCAAATTTACCCCAAGGATTTGAATTAGCTACCCTTGTGCCATTGCATGGGATAGAATTCAAATTTGGTTGGGTTTGGCTAAATTTCAGCACATATTCAGTTTGGAATTCAAATAAAGTTTGAATTTGCTAAACTTAGCTCATGTCAAGATCAACTCCAAATGGAGTGAAAATTGGTGTGTGAGCTCACAAAAATGTGCTGAGTTAGAATATGCCTCCCACTTTTGAATTCATGGGATGAAAACTGTTTGAATTTGAATTTGAGTTCAAACCACCCTCTTTCTAGCTATACCCAAAAGGACCTCAAAAAGGTTTTGAATTTGGGTGAAACTTGGCATGGACCTTACTAGCAAGGTGTAGGAGTTTTTCATATTCCCAGCCCCTATATGATGCATGTGGGAAATGCCACCTTTGCATTGTGTGATTTTGTTTTCTAATGATCATGTTGATGGTGGTTACCTACTCTTCAAATGTGTTCATCAACTTTCTTCAAACGAAGTGTGTGTGTGGTGTGATGAGCACCTTGAGTATGTGCCAAAAACTTAGGCCCTTACATCTTGCTACACACCGACGTTTGTGTATTGGTATAATGGAGGTTTCTCTAGTCGCCGACGGGTGACGAAATCACGGACTTGTGGGTAAAGTGGTGCCACCTCTGCAGAATGTAAAACTATCATGATAGCCGTGCTTCCGGTTACAAGCACCTGGCCAACTTCCATGATTAGAGGCAAAACTTGGAATGTTTATTCGGTATGGTTGTGGTATGGTCATTGGGATTGGTTTTGGGAGTGTTTTGGGTCATGACAATGAGTTTGGGATTTGGTTCTATGAAAATGAGATGGATATGAATATTTATGAGTATGAGATGAACTTGAGAAAGATTATTGGCTGGTTGAAGCATGATAAATGGTTTATTATGATGAAAGAATGTTGCTGAATTACTTGGTTATGTTGGGATTAACCCACCTAGATATAGTTGCTGTTTTTTCCATGTTTGTGAAATAAAATTTGCTTGCTGCAATGAACCTCTTTATTTCCTACCTTGTTGTAAGCTACATGTCATACTTTTCCCGCACTTGCTGAGTACGACATGTACTCACCCTTGCATTCACACATATACATCAGCTACAGGAGAAGAGTACTTCGAGGAACATGTGGAGTACTAGGTGTGCGCACTACCGTCAACATTCCTGTGGAGTTGAAGTTGGAGCCTGCTGTCTTAGCCATTTTCCGCTGTCGTTTAGAGTCTTCCGTTGCTAAATAAGTTAGATATTCATGAGTGAGACATTGAGTCAATATAATAAAGTACTTGAACATTATTCGTACGTGGTTATATTCTGAATTTCAGTTTGTGGAATACATGTGTATGTGTGATGAACATCCTGGGCACACATATGCATTCACTTGGTTCATTCTCGAAACCGGGTGTCACAAATTGGTACCAGAGCCACGTTGACCCTAGGATGCAAGCCTAGGTAGAATGGACACGCTAAAACAAATAGGAACACCCCTCTAAACTGTTATTTTTGAAAATTGCTTGCTCCTGCACTTTATTTGTCAATTCAGCCACCGCAAAGTGCTATTTTCAGCCCCTCTTTTTCTCTTCTTTTGGACAGCAACATTTTTATTTTCCTTGCTTCTTAGCTTCTGAAGTTTTGGAGTTATTTTCTTCTCTTCTAAATCTTCTCATGTCTTATTTATATATGCCGGTGACTAGGAGCACAACACGTATGAGAACTCGTCCACCACCACTTGGGAGTGCACTTAACCCCATTGAGGTGTCTGATGGACCATATTGGGAGGAGGTGAAGATGGAACCTCATGATGAAGATGAAGTCAGTAGCTCCATACATGAGGAAGAGAATCCGGAACAGGTGGAACCAATCGAAGACTATATGGAAGATGATCTACAAGAACAGCATTGGTACACACCTCAGGAGGAGTTTCACGCGGGCTTACACCCGATGGAGCCTCATGAAGCTATGTCGGAAGGAGATGGATCCGAAGAGGAGGCAGCCCTCCTACGCTTCCTCTGCAGATTGCCGTGGTGGTAGCCCCATGGAAAGATGAAGAGCCAGAGGGTGTCGAGGCAGTTGCCCGCCTGGTGATGCCAAAAGCCGTGCCAATCCCTAGGGTCGTGAGAGCAGTCCGTTCGAGCTTGGAACAGATGCAGGACGTGCTCGAGCAGGAGTGGGCCGAGTAGAGGTCAGAAAGAGAGCACCTCTGAGACTGGGACGACCTGTTGAAGGCGCGGGTCTAGTCCGCCAGGGCGAAGGCGCAGGCTCGGGAGGAGCAGCTTGAGGGCTGGAGGAGGTGCTGGAGAAGAGGGAGGCTGTCGCCGCCAACCTCCAGAAGAAGGCAGTGAGTCTCCTAGCTGAGTCCAAGGACCTCCATGCACTCCACTGATGCGCATCCCGTGGGTCTGACGGAGCTCTGGGAGACGCTCCTTCACCGGGAGAAGGAGGCGGAGGCTAAGGAGAGGGAGCTCCCTGGTCGCCTGGCCGCCCACAAGGAGGAGAGGGATCGCCTGAGAAAGCGGCTCTAGGGTGTCTACAACCTGGAGCTCGCCGTCGCGACTAGGGAGTCTGACCTGGACGAGCGGACCGCGTGACTGACCACCAAGGAGCAGGCTCTGGCTGCTCTGGAGCAGGAGCTGGCCTCCCGGGAGTAGGAGATGGCGAGGAGGAGTTCGGCGGGGGAGCTGGCTTCTTCCTCCACGGTGGTCGAAGATCTCCGAGATTCTTGGGCCGCTGAGGCAGAGAAAGTATGGTACTTCCTTGGACGCGCGGAGGCGGTGTTGGAACCCTTCGGCTTCAGCCCACTGCGCTTAGGTGGTCCGGCCAAGGAGGTGAGCCAAGTGCTCCCTGCCCTGGACTCGGTCGGAGAGAAGCTCCTAGCGTTGGAGAACGTCATGGGGGAGCAGGTAGAGGAGGAAGGCAAGGCTCTGGCCTAGCAGGCGGCAGAGCATGTGCTCTCCTGCCTTCGGAGCTGCGATACCAGCATCTCCCTCGAACCTGTGGTGCAGCGCCACAGTGCAGAGCTGTCGAGGGTGGCCAAGTCTGCCGTGGAGGAGGTCGTCCGACTTGTAGCTGCTAGGTTCCAACGCGGGTTGCTTCTAGGTCTCCCGCTCGCCTTTATCCTCCTTTGTATGCCGGAGCTCTACTATTTAATAAAGACTTTTTTGCGTCAAGTCTTGTATTGTCTTGAGTTGTTGGTGTAGACTTCGGACCCTTGGCAGTGCAAAGTTCCGGAATGACTTAGCCGAGGTGGATAGCTCTTTGCCGATTTCCCGAGCTTGTTCCTTCTGGTCATTAGCAGTGTAAGGTCCCAGAGCGCTCCGGTGGTTTGGCTAACATGTCGTCCCAGATCCTTGGCAGCGAAAGGACCCGAGGGAACCTCGGCCAGTATCTTCAGCTTGTTGTAGCCGGGGCTCTGAGTCTTTTGATTGGTGCTGCAGAAGTCCGACGTCCTACCCACGTGGTTCACCATGATGGCCCCCTGGTAGGTGTGACCCTTGAGTTGGGGCGCACTTACCATGTAGACTGGACGAGGTAGGACGTCAGCATCGGTCCTCCTGGGAGTTCTGGGACGCCAAAGACCTGTTCGGACCTGCAGACATGGCAGAAGAAAGGGAGTAGTTGTGCTCTCTGGCCACCCTTTCCTGTTGTTAGTTTTGCTGCGGCTTACAGTCCTCAGCTGAGCTACGGGGCTTGGGTATTTTGATGTGGGTCATCCGGGCTATGGTTGAAGCCTTGCCTAAATATATGAGCTGTCCGGTTCCCCGGTACTAAGGCTATCCGCACTCATCGTACTCCAAAAGAATATTCTCATCTATTTACAGCACACTCAAAAAGATTCACTACTTTCCAGTACGAGTTCCCGCACTCGTTGTACTCTAAAAATATACTTTATAAAAGCTACCACTCATTATTATATCATATAACTATATCCTATTTTATACCTATATCAAATAAATACTTTCATTTCAATAATATTACGTGCATTATTTAAAAGTCAATCAAAATTATTTTATTCTTTCATTTTTATTCACTTTTCTCTTTCTTCTTTTTTCTTTTCTTTGCTTTCCTTTCCTCTCTCTTATTTTTTTCTCCGTTTCCCATTAATTATTTCCTTCCTTATTACCTCTTTTATTCCTTCCATTTTCTTTTATTTTCTACCTCTTTTCTTCCTTCTAATTTCCTTCTTTCCCCACGTGGAGCTCTGGTCAAAGAACCCCGGTCTTTATCTTCTTCGGTTCCATGGCTGCACAGACGAGTGCCTTCATTCAGCTGCTCGCACTTGCTCCTCCGAAACCATCCTCGGCCACCAAAGCATTGGCGCTGCGTCGCCCGCTTCTCCCCATGGTTACGCGCGTGATCCTCCGCTGCCATCCTCGGTCCCCGTCTACTTCTCCCCGAGGTCACGCACCAGCTTCTTGGCTGCCATCCTTGCCCGCCGCCACACCAGGCCAAGTCTAGAATCGATCCGTTCGACGGGAGTTGCTGTCTGTGGCGGCACACGAAGCGATGGTCCAACCAAGCCATCCCGCACCATTCTTCCTACGGGCGAGAGAGTGCAGCGCTGTTGCGTGTGGGTGAATGGCGTAGCCGATGCAGTATAACGATGCGGACAAAAAAATCGAGCGGTGCGGTATCTATCCAAGCCCGTATGCTTCCCAGTTGTGACGCCCTCAATTCTGTGGAAAACCACAGAACCGAGAACTGATGCATATGTGTGCCCAGGATGTTCATCACACATATACATATGTTCCACAAACTGAATTCAGAATATATATTACCAGGAATAACAGTATTACAAAGTCTCATGATTCTTGGACTCATGCTAACAGTGGAAGTCTTATCTAAGCAGCGGAAGTCTAAATCTAGCAGTGGAAGTCTTTATTCTAGCAGCGGAAGCAATCTAAGCAGCAGCACCAGCTCCATCATGATAAAGACTTCCGCTGGCAGATTTAGATTTCCGCTCCTTAGATAAGACTTCTGCTGTTAGCATGAGTCCAAGACTCATGAGACTTTGTAATAAACCTTGTTATTCGTGGTATTGCATATTCTGAATTCAGTTTGTGGAACATATGTATATGTGTGAACATCCTGGGCGCACATATGCATCAGTTCTCGGTTCTGTGGTTTTCCACAGAATGGAGGGCGTCACAGACTTGTGTTTTCTATCTAAGCGTGTAACCTACCGTCAACCTGTGGCTGGTTGATACCAATCTGGGGTTGTATCTAGGTGTGTAATCTACCCTCAACCGTGGCTCTGATACCAATCCGTGACGCCCTCCATTCTGTGGAAAACCACAGAACCGAGAACTGATGCATATGTGCGCCCAGGATGTTCACACATATACATATGTTCCACAAACTGAATTCAGAATATACATTACCACGAATAATAGGGTTTATTACAAAGTCTCATGAGTCTTGGACTCATGCTAACAGCGGAAGTCTTATCTAAGGAGCGGAAATCTAAATCTACCAGCGGAAGTCTTTATTCTAGTGCGGAAGCCATCATGATAGTTTAAGACTCTGCAGAGTTTGTACCACTTTACCCACAAGTTTGTGATTTCGTCACCCGTCAGCGACTGCAGAACCTCCATTATACCAGTACACAACCGTCGGTGTATGGTCAAGAGATCACAAAATAGCCTTTACAAAGGGGTTACTAGATGTATGGACTCACAAAGGTTTCACCGGCAGGCTAGAATCTCCAATTCTCCCACCCACGGGCCCCCTCTTGTGCCATGCAGTTCCCAGGGAAGTCCTTACTCGACTCCCATTCCCCGCGCCTTCCACGGTCCATAACAATCTAGTAACTTACCTAATTAGTCAGCTAAGCCGCACCCATACTTGGCCTTGTGGTGGCATTGTTATCCTGGCATGGCTGGCATGAACCGGTCCTTAGATCTATGGCAAGTAACCACCATATCATGCTACCTCATTCACAAACCCATCTTGCCTAGATCTCCCTCCGATCCATGTTCATTAACAACATCAAGTTCTCATTATCATTACAAGTGCAGTTAGCTAGACACATCTATCTTGCTTCCCATAATCCCATGGACTCAGCGAAGCAAAAAGTAAAAAACCATACCCGACTCAATAAACTTCCCTGGTGACAGGGGTGGTTTGACAAAACTAGTAAACTCCGATGAAAGGGTTTTCCATCATGTTTGACTCAACACACACACCTTTTCACAAACAAAACAGTTTTCCCGAAAACATGGGATCAATATGGTCAAGGGGCACTTGCCTTGTTCTTGCGGTTCCGGTTGCTCTTGGATCTCGAAACCTTATTGTTGCAGCTCTTGACAGCTCCCTGAGCTTGTCCTTCTATATGTGATCACGCACATACAAGATTCACAGCAATCAATGTCATGCACAAACTCTAATCAAGATGCGATGATGCGTATGCATGTTAATTCCTATGATACAACTTTTATTAGATCGGTTTGTACGTGTTCTAGCATGGATTGCATGGGTTTTTATGATGAACAGAGGTGTTCAGATCAAATGTGGATGTGGTGATGATCTTGACTTTAGATCAAACCGATCAACACATGATCTGTACACGAAAAAGCTTCTGTTCAAAAGGAATTGAAGAACAGATGCAAAGAAAACGTGATGATGTCGTAAGGTGGTATTGAAGACCTACCTTACGTTCTTCTTGGTCTCGGGGTCCTTCTCCTAGCAAGATAGATCGTCGGGGCTCTCTTCCGGCGATCTCCGGCGACTGAACTCCGGCGAAGGTGTCTGGCTCGGTGAGCTTGGGGCTAGGGCTCTAAGTCGTCGGCTCAGGAGTTGAAAAGAAGTTTGTGGTTGCGGCCAAAGGTTTTCGGTTCTATTTATAACCGGGAAGAGAAGAATTCTAATCTGATTGGAATTCGAATAAGAGTCCCATTCAAACTGTTTTTGGATCTTAACAACTTATCTTTAGTTGATTTGGTGCGGTAGCAATGTAGAAATCGTGTTGCTTTCCTCATTACCGGGGATTCCCACGCGTACAGAAGAAAACCGCTTCAGAATCGCGTTACCTTCACGGCGCTGAGCTCCGGAAGCTCCACGTGTCCTGCGGGAACCTGGGCTCCCTTTTCTGCAGAGACAAGCTCCGGTTGTGCCGTGTGTCAGGCGGGCAAGACCTCCCTCTTACTCAGAGGTGAGCTCCACGTGCGCCACGTGTCCTGGCGGGCGGGACCTCCTTTCTCAACAGAGGCGAGCTCCGCGAACGCCACGTGTCAGTTCCGGACCTCCCCCTCTCTTCGGAGGTGGCTCCGAGTGTGCCACGTGTCCTAACAGCACCAGACTTCCTTTTTGCTCGGAGGCGAGCTCCGAGGTCGACACGTGTCCATCAGCGTCGGACCTCCCGGAGGTGACACGTGTCCAATAGGACCGGACCTCTTGGAGGTGAGCTCCGAGAGCGACATGTGTCTAGCGGGGTCGGACCTCTCGGAGGTGAGCTCCGAGAGCGACAAGTGTCCCGCGTGACTGGTCCTCTCTTTTCCGCGACTTGCCTCTCTCTTCTGCAGAGGCTAGCTCTGGGTGCAACACGTGTCCCATAGGGTCGGACCTCTCCCCCTTTGCGGGGATGAGCTGCGAGCCTGCCACATAGCCAGTTTAGCGGTGGACCTCTCCCCATTTGCGGAGATGAGCTCCAAACACGCCACGTGGCCAGTGAGCCGCGGAAGTTGTCTTTGGCGCTCTCTGTAAACTGGAATTCGCTCTCTTTGGCTAACTTTTTGATTCTTTCTCGATTTCAACTTATTTTAAAAGTGTTTTTCTACATGAAACATGAATACATGCAGAATCCCGAAAATGAGGGTGTCACAAATCTACCCCCTTTAAATTGAATCTCGCCCTCAAGATTAGTTAGTAGAGAATAGATGAGGAAACTCTGTCTTGATGTCTTCTTCACGTTCCCATGTAGCTTCTGCTTCTGTGTAATGGCTCCGCTGTACCTTGCACCAGCGGATCACTTTGTTCCTCGTGACCCTTTCCTTTACGTCCAAAATTCGGACGGGGTGCTCTGCATAGGTCAGAACCTCTTGAAGTTCAAGCTCTTCCATTGGCATTTGCTCTTCTGGCACTCTCAAGCACTTCTTGAGCTGGGATACATGAAACACGTCATGTACGTCGGAGAGGTGCGTTGGGAGCTCTAGTTGATAGGCTACTTCTCCTCGCTTGTCCAAAATTTTAAATGGCCCGATGTAGCGAGGTGCTAGCTCGCCTTTGACGTTGAAACATCGTTGGCCTCGGATAGGCGATACCTTAAGGTATACGAAGTTTCCTACTTCGAAAGTCAACTTTCTTCGCCTATTGTCTGCATAGCCTTACTGACGTGACTGAGCAGCCTTCAAGTTCTCCCGTACCGTTTGGACTTGCTTCTCAGCTTCTTGCAGCACTTCCGATCCAAACACTTGATTCTCTCCGGTTTCGTTCCAAAACAACGGCGTTCTACACCGTCTACCGTACAATGCTTCGAAAGGCGACATCTTCAAGCTAGCTTGATAGCTGTTATTATAGGAGAATTCAGTGTATGGTAAACTCCTATCCCAACTACGCCCATGTTTCAAGGCGCAAGCTCTCAACATATCCTCCAAAATTTGGTTTGTCTTTTCGGTTTGCCCATCGGTTTGCGGATGGTAGGTGGAGCTAAAATCCAGTCATATATCCATAGCCTTCTGCAGTTTCCTCCAAAATTTAGAGGTAAACTGAGAACCCCGATCTGAGACTATCCTCTTCGGGACTCCATGGCGGCACACGATTTGCTCCATGTACAGCTCGGCTAGATCTACCACGCGGTGCGTGGTTTTAATAGGAAGAAAATGAGCTGTTTTCGTCAATCAGTCCACGATAACCCAGATGGAGTCGTAACCTGATCGAGTACGTGGTAACCTGACGATGAAATCCATACTGATGTCTTCCCACTTCCACTCGAGTACCTTCAAGGGCTGCAACAGTCTAGCGGGTCTTTGATGTTCGGCCTTCACCCGTTGGCATGTGTCGCATAGGGCAACATACTCGGCTATGTCTCTCTTCATACCATCCCACCAATAACAAGTCTTCAGGTCCTTGTACATCTTGGTACTTCCGAGATGTATGGAATAAAGTGAGTCATGTGCCTCTTTTAATATCGTGTCGCGGATGTGCTTCACGTTAGGCACACAAATCCTTTTTCCTAGCCAAAGTGTACCCTTTTCGTCTTCCTTGAAGTCCTTCTCTATTCCTTGTGGATCCTTTCCTTGATCTCCTTGATCTCCTCATCCGTAGCTTGGCCGTCTCTTATTTCTTGTTCCAATGAAGAATGGAGTTCCATCATTTCCATCTCGTTTAAGAATCCGAGATGTAATTGTTCAAACTCCTTTCGTAGCTCGGGTGGTAGCTCCCAAACCGTGAGTTGGTGACATGCTCCCTTCCGGCTCAATGCATCGGCTACTACATTGGCCTTTCTAGGGTGATAGTTGATTCCAACATCATAATCCTTGATAAGCTCCAACCATCGACGTTGCCTCAAATTCAAATCCGTTTGGGTGAATATGTACTTGAGGCTTTTATGATCCGTATAGATCTCACATCGATGACCAAGGATATAATGTCTCCAAATCTTTAATGCATGCACCACGGCTGCGAGGTCCAAGTCATGTGTGGGATAATTGAGCTCGTGCTTCTTTAATTGTCGTGAGGCATAGGCTACCACTTGTCCTTCTTGCATGAGCACACATCCAAGCCCTTGTCTGGATGCGTCACAATATATGTCAAATCTCTTGCTCACGTCCGGCAATACCAAAACCGGTGCTGTGGTTAGCCTTTTCTTGAGCTCCTCAAAGCTTTCTTGGCACGCTGGGGTCCATTGGAAGGCTTTTCCCTTCGTTAGCAACTCTGTCATAGGCTTTGCTATCTTAGAGAAGTCCTTGATGAACCTTCGGTAGTATCCAGCCATCCCAAGAAAACTCCGAATATCCCTCACGTTTTGCGGTTGGTTCCACTTCATAACATCTCCCACTTTTCCGGGATCAACCGATACTCCTTCCTCGGAGATAATGTGGCCTAGGAACGATATCTCCTTTAGCCAAAATTGACATTTGCTGAACTTAGCATACAACTGATTCTCTCGCAGCTTCTGTAATGTTAATCTCAAGTGTTCTTCATGTTCCTCCTCACTTTTTGAATACACCATGATATCGTCAATGAAAACCACGACGAACTTATCCAAGTACTCCATGAAAACCTTGTTCATGAGGTACATGAAGTATGCAGGTGCGTTCGTTAACCCAAAAGAGATCATGGTATATTCATACGAACCATACCGTGTTCAAAAGGCAGTCTTGGGTATATCGGAGGGCTTAATTTTCAGTTGGAAGTATCCCAACCGAAGATCAATCTTGGAAAACACTCGGGCTCCTTTCATTTGGTCGAACTGGTTCTTTATACGGGGCAGAGGGTACTTGTTCTTGATTGTCACCTCATTGAGAGACCTATAGTCCACGCACATCCTTTGGGTTCCATCCTTCTTGTCCATGAAGAGTACGAGGGCTCCCCATGGTGATGAGCTTGGACGTATGAAACCCTTCTCTTGCTGCTCCTGGATTTGCTTCTTGAGCTCCACTAGTTTGTTGACGGGCATCCTATATGGTCTCTTTGCTATAGGTGTGGTTCCGGGTACTAGGTCAATGGAAAACTCGATGTCCCGGTCAGGTGGCATACCTGAAGTTCTTCCAGGAACACATCCGAGAACTCTTGAACCACCGGAATGCTGTCCAGGGTTGCTTTTTCGACGTGGTTCAACGTGGCCTTCTCGGTTTGCCGGTTGGTCTGACTCAATCTCGATACGGGTACCGTGCTCGTTGGTCAACTGCACGCTCCTTTCAGCAAATTGGATTACCCCGTTGTGCTTACTTAGCCAATCCATTCCGAGTATTATGTCAAGCCCTTGGGAATCCAAGACAATGAGGTTGGCAAGAAAGTCTACCCCCCTTATTTTAAGGTTTACTTTCGGACATACTATATTAGTCCTCATCTCTCCATCGGGAGAATTAACCAACATAGCATAGCTCAAGTGTGATATGGGTAGATTGTACTTGGCGACATACTTGGATGATATGAAAGAATGTGATGCTCCGGAATCAAATAGAATGGTGGCTGGGTTGGAGTTGGCAAGGAACATACCAATCACGACGTCCTCAGCCTGTTGCGCTTCCTCAGCAGAAACATGGTTCACGTTGCCGCGAGCGTAGTTCTGCTGTCCACGGTTGCCTTGATTGGCTCCTCCATTCGACCGTGGGTTCTGCTTGGGGACGTTGCCTTACTGTCCAGGACCTCTCCTCGGGCACTGGCTCGCAAAGTGTCCCATCTCCCCGCATGCAAAGCATGCCCTATTGCCCACGGCAGCAGGTACGTTGGGGCGGGGGTTTTGAACAGGAGCACCCATGTTGGGTCGGGGTGCAGGAGGCAAGGGCACACGAGGTGCTTGTGCAACGGGTCGTTGCTGTGGTGGCTGATTAGGGCGATATGCAAGAGCGGTCGATCCATACTGCGGTGCAGCTGGGGGCATGTATCGAGGGCGTACGTTGCTCCCTTGTGGCTGGTATGGCATCTTCCTCTTGTCCTCTCGCTCGATCTCTCGGATTTTGCTTTCAACCACGATAGCCTTGTCAACCAGTTCCTGGAAGCTCACGTAGTCATTGTTGAGGAGCTGAACCTGGATCTCACTTGTTCAACCCTCTCATGAACAGGTACTGCTTCCTCTGGTCTCAGTTGACATCTTCAGGGGCGTATCGTGACAGTTGCGTGAACTTGTTGAGGTACTCATTCACGCTCTTCTGTCCTTGGCGGAGTCCCTCAAACTCTTGTCTTTTGAGCATCATTACACCAGCAGGTATGTAATGAGATCGGAAACTCTCCTTGAACTCAGTCCAAGTGATCGTCTCCGGGTCGACATGAGCGTTGCTCAGGGCATCCCACCAGTCAGCGGCAGCTCCCATGAGTTGGTGCGACGCAAAGAGAACTTTCTCTCGGTCATTGCACTGGACGATGGCAAGCTTCTTCTCCATGGACTTCAACCAATCGTCGGCCTCCATGGGATCATTAGCTTGAGAGAAAGTAGGCGGTCGAGTCCTCATGAACTCTCCCAGTCGATTGTGAGCCGGTGATGGTGGCGGCGGCGGTGGTGGTGCCAGAACGGGGTTGTTGTTGCTGGCCTGCAGCTGACCCAAAGTTTGGATCATGGTGTGCATAAGCTGATTCTGCATGGCCATCAACCGTTCCAGGTTGTTTTCACCAGCTCCGGGGTTAACAGGAATTTCATCGTTGCCCTCCTCTTGGTTGCCACGGACGTTCCTTCCTTGGCGGCCGGCGTTTCCTCTCACCATCTATGAGAGCGAATGGAATAGAATAGAGGTTAGATAGATCCCTCCCTACCTATATGCATCAAGGTGGATCGGACTATATATATTAGCCCATATGAGGATGTGAATCAGGTGCCGAGGCATCTCACACCTCTTCCTACTATGTGTGGATATGGACAACGCTAGAGATGTCTCACAACTCACACTAAGCACACAATCCCAAACAATCATCACAAAGGCTCACACAACTCCTATTCAAGGCTTTTCAATGGGAGTCCTATATGGCTTAGGGTGAATACCAATCTGTGACTTCACCCTATGTCAAGGTGGTTTGGGGTGATAACAATTTGTGATCCGACTATGGCTTCTCCTAGGTTTGCATCCTATGTCAAGGTGGTTCCAATGCCAATCTATGCATCCTAGGCTTGCATCCTATGGTCAGTGTGGCTGTTAATACCAATTTGTTACTTGGGGTGCGTCCTATAGTCAACGTGGCAGCTACCAATCTATGATCATTCTAGGTTTGTGACCTACAGTCAACCGTGGTAGCTTGGTTCCAATCTGTGGATCGTACCAATCTATGACTAGGCATGGCAGCTCTAATTCTGTGACCTATCTAGGCTGTGTGATCTACGATCAACCCGTGGCAGGTTGATACCAATCTGTGTCTGATACCAACTTGTGTTTTCTATCTAAGCGTGTAACCTACCGTCAACCCGTGGCTGGTTGATACCAATCTGGGGTTGTATCTAGGTGTGTAATCTACCCTCAACCGTGGCTCTGATACCAATCTGTGACGCCCTCCATTCTGTGGAAAACCACAGAACCGAGAACTGATGCATATGTGCGCCCAGGATGTTCACACATATACATATGTTCCACAAACTGAATTCAGAATATACATTACCACGAATAACAGGGTTTATTACAAAGTCTCATGAGTCTTGGACTCATGCTAACAGCGGAAGTCTTATCTAAGGAGCGGAAATCTAAATCTACCAGCGGAAGTCTTTATTCTAGTGCGGAAGCAATCTAAGCAGCGGCAGCGCCTTTCACGGTCCATAACAATCTAGTAACTTACCTAATTAGTCAGCTAAGCCACACCCATACTTGGCCTTGTGGTAGCACTGTTATCCTGGCATGCTGGCATGAACCGGTCCTTAGATCTACGGCAAGTAACCACCATCTCATGCTACCTCATTCACAAACCCAGTCTTGTCTAGATCTCCCTCCGATCCATGTTCATTAACAACATCAAGTTCTAATTATCATTACGAGTGCAGTTAGCTAGACACATCTATCTCGCTTCCCATAATCTCATGGACTCAGCGAAGCAAAAAGTAAAAACCATACCCGACTCAATAAACTTCCCTGGTGACAAGAGTGGTTTGACAAAACTAGTAAACTCCGATGAAAGGGTTTCCCATCATGTTTGACTCAACACACACACCTTTTCACAAACAAAACAGTTTTCCTGAAAACATGGGATCAATATGGTCAAGGGGCACTTGCCTAGTTCTTGCGGTTCCGGTTGCTCTTGGATCTCGAAACCTTGTTGTTGCAGCTCGTCGTAGACAGCTCCCTGAGCTTGTCCTTCTATACGCGATCACACACACACAAGATTCACAGCAATCAATATAATGCACAAACTCTAATCAAGATGCGATGATGTGTATGCATGTTAATTCCTATGATGCAGTTTTTATTAGATCGATTTGTACGTGTTCTAGCATGGATTGCATGGGTTTTTACGATGAACAGAGGTGTTCGGATCAAATGTGGATGTGGCGATGATCTTGACTTTAAATCAAACCGATTAACACGTGATCTGTCCACAAAAAAGTTTCTGTTCGAAAGGAATCGAAGAACAGATGCAAAGAAAACGTGATGATGTCGTAAGGTGGTATTAAAGACCTACCTTACATTCTTCTTGGTCTCGGGGTCCTTCTCCTAACAAGACAGATCGTCGGGGCTCTCTTCCGATGATCTCCGGTGACTGAACTCCGGCGAAGGGGTCTGGCTCGGCGAGCTTGGGGCTAGGGCTCTAAGTCATCGGCTCAGGAGTTGAAAAGAAATTCGTGGTTGCGGCCAAAGGTTTTCGGTTCTATTTATAACCGGGAAGAGAAGAGTTCTAATCTAATTGGACTTCGAATAAGAGTCCCATTCAAACTGTTTTTGGATCTTAACAACTTATCTTTAGTTGATTTGGTGCGGTAGCAATGTGAAAATCGTTTTGGTTTCTTCAGTACCGGGGATTCCCACGCGTACAGAAGAAAACCGCTTCAGAATCGTGTTACCTTCACGATGGTGAGCTGTGACACCCTCATTCCTGGTGTCAGCATATATTCATGTTTCATGAAGAGAAAACATTTTAAGAAAAAGTAGGAACAGAGAAAAATAGCAAAAGGATAACCAATAAGAGCCGAATCCAGTTCACCGAGAGTGTCGAAGACAACTTACAGCGGCCCGCTGGCCACGTGGCGTGTTCGGAGCTCATCCCTGCGAAATGGGGAGAGGTCCACCGCTAAACTGGCTACGTGGCAGGCTCAGGGCTCATCTGCAAAAGGGGGAGAGGTCCGACCCTGTGGGACACATGTTGCCCCCGGAGCTAGCCTCTACGGAAGAAGCAAAGGCATTTTCCGTAGGACGCATGTCACCTTCGGAGCTAGGCACCATGGAAGACATAGGACCAGTCGCGTGGGATACGTGTCGATCTCGGAGCACACCTCCGAGAGGTCCGGTTCTATCGGACACGTGTCGCCACCGGAGCTTATCTCCGGGAGGTCCATCACTGTTGGACACGTGTTATCCTCGGAGCTCATCTCTGAGAGGAAAGGAAGTCTGGCGCTGGAGCTACCTCCGGAGAGAGGAAAGGTCCGACACTGACACGTGGCGTGTGCGGAGCCACCTCCGAATAAGAGAGGAGGTCCCGACCGCCAGGATACGTGACGCACACGGAGCTCACCTCCAAAGGAGAGGGAGGTCTCACTCGCTTGACACGCGGCACCAACGGAGCTCGTCTCTACGGAAGAGGAGAGACCGGGCCCCGATGGACACGTGGAGCTTCCGGAGCTCATCACCGAGGAGGTAACGAGTTCTGGAGCGGTTTTTGGATTCTGTACGCGTAGAAATACCGGTACGGAGAAGAAACCGACTCGGGTTCCACAATGATACCGCACCAAATCAACTAGATATAATATTAAGATTCGATGACAATCTGAATAGAACTCTTAAATCGAAGTCCAATCAGATTAGGACTCTTCTCTTCCTGATTATAAATAGAACCCAGAACCTCTGGCCGAAACCACGAACTTCTTTTCCGACTCCTAAGCCGACGACTTAGAGCCCTAGCCTAAACTCGCCGAGAAAGCCATCGTCGGAGTTCAGCAAAGAAGATCGCCGGAAGAGAGACCAACGATCTGAGAAGGACCCGAGACCGAGAAGGACGTAAGGTAGGTCTCCAATACCACCTTACAACATCGTTGTGTTTTCTTTGCATCTGTTCTTCGATTCCTTTTGAACAGAAGTCTTTTCTTGGACATATCACTTGTTGATCGGGTTGATCTAAATACAAGGTCATCGCCACGTCCACATCTGATCCGAACATCTCTGTTTTATCATAAAGACATGCAAGAACACGAACAAAACCGATCTGATAAAGCTGATCATAGGATAGCATGCATATGCATCATCGCATCTAGTTAAAGTTGTGCATGATATTGATTGTTATGAATCTTGTATGTGCGCGATCCTGTATAGCAGGACAAGCTCAGGGAGCTGTTTACGACAAGCTGCAACAACAAGGTTTCGAGATCCAAGAGCAATCAGAACCACAAGAACAAGGCAAGTGCTCCTTGACCATATTGATCCTATTTTTTGGGTAAAACTGTTTTGTTTTGCGAAAAGGTGTGTGTGCTGAGTCAAACATGATGGGAAACCCTTTTATAGGAGTTTACTAGTCTTGGTTAAAACCACCCTTGTCGCCAGGGATGTTTATGGGTCGGGTATGGTTTTTTACTTTTATGCTTCGCTGAGTCCATGGGATTGGGAAGCGAGATAGATGTGTCTAGCTAACTGCACTCATAACGATACTAAGGAAAATTGATGTTAATGAACATGGATCGGAGGGAGATCTAGGCAAGCCTGGGTTTGTGAATGAGGTAGCATGAGATGGTGGTTTACTTGCCGTAGATCTAACGACCGGTTCATGCATGCACATGCCAGGATAACAGTGCTACCACAAGGCCAAGTATGGGTGCGGCTTAGCTGAGTAATTAGGTAAGTTGCTAGATCATTATGGACTGTGGAAGGCGCGGGGAATGGGAGTTGAGTGAGGACTGCCCTGGGAACTGCATGGCACAAGAGGGGGCCCGTGGGTGGGAGAATTGGAGATTCTAGTCTGCCGGTGAAACCTTAGTGAGTCCATACATCTAGTAACCCCTTTGTAAAGGCTATTTTGTGATCTCTTGGCCATACAGCGACGGTTTTGTACTGGTATAATGGAGGTTCTGCAGTCGCCGACGGGTGATGAAATCACAAATTGTGGGTAAAGAGGTGCAAACTCTACAGGGTTCTTAAAACTATCATGATAGCCGAGCTTCCGGTCACGAGCGCCTGGCCAACTGCCATGATTAGTTGGGATGGTTATTGGATGTGGTTATTGGGATGGTTATTGGATGTGGTTATTGGGATGGTTTTTGGTTATGGTTTGGTTTTGGGACTGTTGAGTCCGGGTGATAAGATGGGTTGCATGACTGTTGAGTCGTGGCAACAAGGTTGGTCTCGGTGGGAGACGAAGTTATTTTATGAGGTGAAATGGTAGCGAATACGAGGAGGTATTCGTGAGCGAGAATGAGGTTGATTGATGACTGGTTATGAACATGACGGAGGTATGATTGGTATTTTAATACATATTGGGATTACATTCACTTAAAGATAAGTCGCTGTTTTATCGTGCTTTTGATAAATAACTTTCTTTTCAGCAAATGAGCCTTTTTATACCTACCTTGTTGTGAGCTTCATATCATATTTTCCCGCACTTGCTGAGTACATCATTGTACTCAAACTTGCATTATTATTTCATCATCAGCAGCAGGAGAAGACTACTATGAAGACAAAGTGGAGCATTAAGGCGTGTGATCTGTTCTCAACCTTGCCTGTGGGAATGGAATAGAGATGGAGTTATCGCTGCTTAGATTTGCTTCCGCATTAGAATAAAGACTTCCGCTGCATAGAAATAAGACTTCCGCTGTGAGCATGAGTCCAAGACTCATGAGATATTGTAATAAACTCTGTTATTCATGGTAATATATAATCTGAATTCAGTTTGTGGAATATATGTGTATGTGTGGTGAACATCCTGGGCACACATATGCATTAGTTCTTGGTTCCGTGGTTTTCCACAGAATTGAGGGCGTCACATGATCTCCAGAAACTCCACGTGTCCTGCGGGAACCTGGGCTCCCTTTTCCGCAGAGACAAGCTCCGATTCTGCCGTGTATCAGGCGGGCGAGGCCTCCCTCTTACTCAGAGGTGAGCTCCGCGTGCGCCACATGTCCTGGTGGGCGGGACCTCCTTTCTCAACAGAGGCGAGCTCCACGAACGCCACGTGTCAGTTCCGGACCTCCCCCTCTCTTCGGGGGTGGCTCCGAGTGTGCCACGTGTCCTAACAGCGCCAGACTTCCTTTTTGCTCGGAGGCGAGCTCCGAGGTCGACACGTGTCCATCAGCGTCGGACCTCCCGGAGGTGAGCTCCGGAGGTGATACGTGTCCAATAGGACCGGACCTCTCGGAGGTGAGCTCCGAGAGCGACATGTGTCTAGCGGGGTCGGACCTCTCGGAGGTGAGCTTTGAGAGCGACACGTGTCCCGCGCGACTGGTCCTCTCTTTTCCACGGTGACTAGCTCCGCAGCCGACACGTGTCCTTCGGGACTGGCCTCGCTCTTCGGCAGAGGCTAGCTACGGGGGCAACACGTGTCCCATGGGGTCGGACCTCTCCCCCTTTACGGGGATGAGCCCCGAGCCTGCCATGTAGCCAGTTTAGCGGCGGAACTCTCCCCATTTGCGGAGATGAGCTCCGAACACGCCACGTGGCCAGCGAGCCACGGAAGTTGTCTTTGGCGCTCTCTGTAAACTGGAATTTGCTCTCTTTGGCTAACTTTTTTATTCTTTCTCGATTTTAACTTATTTTAAAAGTGTTTTTCTACATGAAACATGAATACATGCAGAATCCCGAAAATGAGGGTGTCACACCAGTAGACCGGTGAGATTGGTCTAAGCTGTAGCGCTGGAGAGGCAGAGTGTGCGTGCTTGGGATACGGAACCAGGCAGAGCAGGCTACACACCGTGGACCTCCTGCTGGCGTAAGCCTTTTGGGGGAGGGGCCATTTGACACCATTTGGCAATGAGACAACCAAAGGATCCAAGTTATGGTTAAAGCTTTACTCAGGGGTACGGGCCATCCGGTTCCCCAGTACTGAGCTGTAGCGCTGGAGAGGCAGGGTGTGCAAGCTTCGGGTACGGAACCAGGCAAAGAAGGCTACACACTCTGGACCTCCCGCTGGCGTAAGTCTTTCGGGGGAGGGACCGTTTGGCGCCGTAGGGCCCCCGAGCAATGAATCAACCACAGGACCCCGAGTACGCCATACGTACCTCAAGCAGACCCTCCTGCAGAAGGATAGCACAGCTTCTACTAAGGGTAGCACAGGAAAAAGCGGCTGGCCACACGGCCGGAGCAGTATGGAAAGAAAGCACGAAAAAGAAAGGAGGCGGTGTCTGGGGTCCGATTACTTTTTTGTCCTTAGGCGTGTACCTTCCGGCCCCCAAGTACTTAGTTGTAGTGCAGGGGAGGCAGTCCGACAGGCTTAGTGTACGAAACCAGGCTAAGCAGGCTGCGCGTGCTGGACCTCCCACGGGTGTGAACCTTTCAGCATGGAGACCTTCCAGTGTGACGGGACCTAAGACAAGTATGTAGGACAGGCTCCGGACATGCCATTTACAGTTGATATGCATGAGTGAGCACAAACTATAAAGAGTACGCATGGTAAGGAAAAAATTTCTCGTTTCAGGCTTCCTTCATAGGAGGAAACAGGACATACGAGAAGGCAGCAACCCGCTCCGGATGACAAGAGTAGCAGGACTCCTCCGGAGCTTAGCTGTTCTAAGCGCTGTTCCTAGACTCTATGACACCTTTTCAGGGAAAAAAAAAAGAATCCTACCACTGCGCTAAGGGTAGAACTTACGGAGGCGTTATATGTTCATGGATTGGGTAGAGGTATCCTATCCCCCGTGGCTAGGTGGACGCACCTGGGGCGGCATACTTTTGTCACTCGGAAGGGACCCTCCCAGCTGGGGGAGAGTTTGTCAGCCCTTCTCGAGAAAGTATTCACAGAAGGTCCAGGTCGCCCCACCATGGGCTGTCTACTCCGCGTGTACCGCTGCTGACATCGCCAGAGCGCTTGGCAGTGTAGTGCGTTTCGAGCAACCACTAGCCATGTTTCCTCGTCAACGAGGTAGATATATTCACACCGGGGCTAGTCCAGCGTGGCTTTGTCGTATGCTTGGATGCAGGATGAGCCCATGGTGGCTTACGGGGGGAGGGCGGCCTCAACCCCCTGCACCAGTGTAAGAGGGTGTCTTCCTTGTCGCACAGCGGGAGGACGTCTGACTAGATGTGGATTGCCTTGCGCCGCTCGTTGTCGGCGCTGGAGTCAAAGTCGGAGTGGCCGTAGACAGCTTTTAACGCCCGCTCGGCATCTTGATACTCCATCTCCTGCTCAGCGCTAGCCTCAGGTTTGGCGTTTTGTTTGCCCTTCCGTTGGCGGGAGGGTGCGCTGTCTTCACGCAGCCACTGTTGTTGCAGCTCACGGAAGCGCTCCACAAGCTTCTTGATCTTGCGGCAGTCGCTGACGCCGTGGCGGCTGGAGTTGTGCACCGGGCACCACTGGCCGTCAGCGCTGGCGGACGACGGTCGTGGGCGCTTGTCAGTGCGCGGGGCTCGGCCCCCACCGGACGCTGCGAGGGCTGCAGTGGGTGCACTGGTCAGAGGCTTGTCCTTGCCTCCGTTCTTCTTCTTCTTCTTGCGCTGTGCGGAGCAGCAGCTTCTCGGGCACTCCCCGCCGCGGAGGCAGGTTGTGAGTGCCAGTCTTGGCCTTCCGCCGCCCTGGCGCATTTGTCGGCCAGGTTGAAGAGCTCGGAGACGTCTTGCACGTCGTGCGTGGTGAACTACTCGAGCATCTTCTTGTCGTGAATGCCTTGCCATAAGGTGACGACAACGATGTGACGCCCTCAATTCTGTGGAAAACCACGGAACCGAGAACTGATGCATATATGTGCCCAGGATGCTCATCACACATATACATATGTTCCACAAACTGAATTCAGAATATATATTACCACGAATAACAAGGTTTATTACAAAGTCTCATGAGTCTTGACTCATGCTAACAGCGGAAGTCTAATCTAAGCAGCGGAAGTCTAAATCTAGCAGTGGAAGTCTTTATTCTAGTGCAGAAGCAATCTAAGCAGCATCAGTGGCTCCATCTCTACTCCATCCCCACAGGCAAGGTTGAGGACAGATTACACGCCGAATGCTCCACTTGGTCTTCATAGTATTCTTTCCCTGTTGCTGTTGATGAAGTAATAATGCAAGTTTGAGTACAATAATGTACTCAGCAAGTGCGGGAAAATATGATATGTAGCTCACAACAAGGTAGGTATAAAAAGCCTCATTGCAGAAAGCAAAGGTATTTCTCAAAACCACGATAAAACAGCAACTTAGCATTAAGTGAATGTAATCCCAACATGTATTAAAATACCAACATACCTCCATTATGTTTCATCACTTTTCATGTCTCATACAGACATTTATCTTTTTCAACTTTGCTCACGAATACATTCTCGTATTTGCTACCATCTCACGAATACCATCTCGTATTCACTACCATTTCATATCATAAACAATTCCGTCTCACACCGAGACCAATCTCGTTGCCATGACTCAACAGTCATGCAACCAAATCTTATCACCCGGACTCAACAGTCCCAAAAACCAAACCATAACCAAAACCATAACCAAAAACCATCCTAACTAATCATGGAAGTTGGCCAGGAGCTCGTGACCGTAAGCTCGGCTATCATGATAGTTTAAGACTCTGCAGAGTTTGCACCACTTTACCCACAAGTTTGTGATTTCGTCACCTGTCGGCGACTGCAGAACCTCCATTATACCAGTACACAACCGTCGGTGTATGGTCAAGAGATCACAAAATAGCCTTTACAAAGGAGTTACTAGATGTATGGACTCACTAAAGTTTCACCGGCAGGCTAGAATCTCCAATTCTCCCACCCACGGGCCCCCTCTTGTGCCATGCAGTTCCCAGAGCAGTCCTCACTCGACTCCCGTTCCCCGTGCCTTCCACGGTCCATAACAATCTAGCAACTTACCTAATTACTCAGCTAAGCCGCGCCCATACTTGGCCTTGTGGTGGCACTGTTATCCTAGCATGTGCTCGCATGAACCGGTCCTTAGATCTACGGCAAGTAACCACCATCTCATACTACCTCATTCACAAACCCGGCTTGCCTAGATCTCCCACCGATTCAAGTTCATTAACAACATCAGTTTCTCATTATTCTTACGAGTGCAGTTAGCTAGACACATGTATCTCGCTTCCCATAATCCCATGGACTCAGCGAAGCATAAAAGTAAAACCATACCCGACTCATGAACTTCCCTGGCGACAAGGGTGGTTTAACCAAAACTAGTAAACTCCTATGAAAGGGTTTCCCATCATGTTTGACTCAGCACACACACCTTTTCGCAAACAAAACAGTTTTCCAAAATATGGGATCAATATGGTCAAGGGGCACTTGCCTTGTTCTTGCGGTTCCTGTTGCTCTTGGATCTCGAAACCTTGTTGTTGCAGCTCGTCGTAGACAGCTCCCTGAGCTTGTCCTTCTATACGCGATCACGCACATACAAGATTCATAGCAATCAATATCATGCACAAACTCTACTTTAAGATGCAATGATGCATATGCATGTTAATCCTACGGTGCTGTTTTATTAGATCAGTTTGTACGTGTTTTTGCATGGCTTGCATGGGTTTTACAATGAACAGAGGTGTTCGGATCAAATGTGGACGCGGCGATGATCTTGACTTCAGATCAAACCGATCAATACGTGATCTGTCCATGAAAAAGCTTCTGTTCGAAAGGAATCGAAGAACAGATGCAAACAAAACGCGATGAGGTCATAAGGTGGTATTGGAAACCTACCTTACGTTCTTCTTGGTCTCGGGGTCCTTCTCCTAGCAAGACAGATCGTCGGGGCTCTCTTCCGGTGATCTCCGGCGACTGAACTCCGGCGAAGGGGTTTACTCGATGAGTTTGGGGCTAGGTCTTCTAAGTTGTCGGCTTAGAGAAGATGTTACGACCAAGGGGTTTGTTTTGGGTTCTATTTATAAGAGGGAAACGAAGAGTTCTAATCTGATTGGACTTCGAATAAGAGTCCCATTCAAACAGTTTTTGAATCTTAACAACTTATCTATTGCTGAATTGGTTCGGCAACATTGCGGAATTCGTGTCGGTTTCCTCTTGTATCGGTATTCCCACGCGTTCAGAGGAAAACCGCTTCAGAATCGCGTTACCTTCTTGGCGGTGAGCTCCGGAAGCTTCACGTGTCCTGCGGGAACCTGGACTCCCTTTTCCGTAGGGAAAAGTTCCGGTTGTGACGCCTGTAAGGCGGACGAGACCTCCCTCTCCCTCAGAGGTGAGCTCCGCGTGCGCCACGCGTTCTGGCGGGCGGGACCTCCCTCTCTCCAGAGGCGAGCTCTGCTTGCCACGTGTCTGGTGAGTCGGGACCTCCCCTCTCAACAGAGGCGAGCTCCGTGAACGCCACGTGTTAGTTCCGAACCTCCCCCTTCTTCGGAGGTGAGCTCCGATAGTGCCACGTGTCCTAACAGCGCCGGACTTCCTTTCTTCTCGGAGGCGAGCTCGGAGGTTGACACGTGTCCAATAGGACCGGACCTCTCGGAGGTGTGCTCCGAGAGCGACACATGTCTAGCGGGGCCGGACCTCTCGGAGGTTAGCTCTGAGAGTGACACGTGTCCCGTGCGGCTGGTCGTCTCTTTTCCGCGGTGACTAGCTCTGCAGTCGACACGTGTCCTGCGGGACTAGCCTCGCTCCTTCTGCAGAGGCTAGTTCCGGGGGCAACACGTGTCCCACGGGGTCGGACCTCTCCCCCTTTGCGGGGAATGAGCCCCGAGCCTGCCACATAGCCAGTTTAGCGGCGGACTCTCCCTATTTGCGGAGATGAGCTCCGAACACGCCACGTGGCCAGCGAGCCGCGGGAATTGTCTTTGGCGCTCTCTGTAATCTGGAATTTGCTATTTTTGGCTAACTTTTTTATTCTTTCTCTGTTTCTACTTATTTAAAAATGTTTTTCTACATGAAACATGAATATATGCAGAAATCCAGAAATGAGGGTGTCACAAATCTACCCTCCTTAAATTGAATCTCGCCCTCGAGATTTCCTAGTGGAGAATAGATGAAGGAATTTCTACTTCCTTGGTAGTTGGCTGGGATGACTCAAACTTGATATGAGTTCCGTGCTCGTTGGTCAACTGCACGCTCCTTTCGGCACATTGGATTATTCCGTTGTGCTTACTTAGCCAATCCATTCCGAGTATTATGTCGAGCCCTTGGGAATCCAAGACAATGAGGTTGGCAAGGAAGTCTACCCCCCTTATTTTAAGGTTTACTTTCGGACATACTATATTAGTCCTCATCTCTCCACCGGGAGAATTAACCAATATATTATATTTCAAGTGTGATATTGGTAGATTATACTTGGCAACATACTTGGATGATATGAAGGAATGTGATGCTCCGGAATCAAATAAAATGGTAGTTGGGTTGGAGTTGGCAAGGAACATACCAATTAAGGCGTCTTTAGCCGGTTGTGCTTCCTCAGCAGAGACATGGTTCACGTTGCCGCGAGCGTAGTTCTGCTGTCCACGGTTTCCTTGCTGTCCAGGACCTCTCATTGGGCACTGGCTCACAAAGTGTCCCGTCTCCCGGCATGCAAAGCATGCCCCGTTTCCCACGGCAGAAGGTACGTAGGGGCGGGGGTTTTGAACAGGAGCACCCACGTTGGGATGGGGCGCAGGAGGCAAAGGCAAAAGAGGTGCCTGCATGGCAGGGCGTTGTTGTGGTTGTTGATTTGGGCAAAAATCAGGAGCAGACAATCCATACTGCGGTGCAGCTGGGGGCATGTACCGAGGGCGTACGTTGCTCCCTTGCGGCTGGTATGGCATCTTCCTCTTGCCTTCTCGCTCGATCTCTCGGATCTTGCTTTCCACCACTATAGCCTTGTCAACCAGCTTCTGGAAGTTAGCATAGTCATTGTTGAGAAGTTGAACCTGGATCTCATTGTTCAACCCTCTCATGAACAGGTACTGCTTCCTTTGGTCCGAGTTGACATCTTCCGGGGCATACCGGGACAGTTGCATGAACTTGTTGAGATACTCATTCACGCTTTTCTGTCCATGGCGGAGACCTTCGAACTCCTGTCTCTTGAGCATCATTACACCAGCAGGGATATAATGAGATCGGAAACTCTCCTTGAACTCAGTCCAAGTAATCGTCTCCGGGTCGACATGAGCGTTGCACAAGGCATCCCACCAGTCAGAGGCAGCTCCCATGAGTTGGTGCGATGCAAAGAGAACCTTCTCTCTGTCATTGTACTGAACTATGGCAAGCTTCTTTTCCATGTACTTCAACCAATCGTCAGCCTCCATGGGATCATTAGCTTGAGAGAAAGTAGGCAGTCGAGTCCTCATGAACTCTCCCAGCCTGTTGTGAGCTGGTGGTGGTGGCGGTGGTGGCGGTGGTGCTGAAACAGGGTTGTTGTTGTTGGCCTGCAGTTGACCCAAAGTTCGGATCATGGTCTGCATAAGCTGATTCTGCATGGCCATCAACTGTTCCAGGTTATTTTCACCAGCTCCGGGGTTAACAGGAACTTCAGCGTGGCCATTCTCTTGGTTGCCACGGACGTTCCTTCCTTGGCGGCCGGTGTTTCCTCTCACCATCAGTGAGAGAGAACGGAATAGAATAGAGGTTAGAAGTTTAGATAGATTCCCCTATCTATATGCATCAAGGTGGATTGGACCGTATATATACCAGCCCATATGAGGATGTGAATCAAGTGCCGAGGCATCTCACACCTCTTTACTATGTGTGGATATGGACAACGCTGAAACGTCCCACAACTCACACTAAGCACACAATCACAAACAATTATCACAAAGACTCACACAACTCCTATTCAAGGCTTATTCAATGGGGGTCCTATACGGTTTTAGGGTGATATCAATCTGTGACTTCACCCTATGTCAAGGTGGTTTGGGGTGATACCAATCTGTGATCCAACTATGGCTTCTCCTATGCTTGCATCCTATGTCAAGGTGGTTCCAATGCCAATCTATGCATCCTAGGCTTGCATCCTATGGTCAGCGTGGCTTCTAATACCAATATGTTACTTGGGGTGTGTCCTACAGTCAACGTGGCTCTATAACCAATCTGTGATCATTCTAAGTTTGTGACCTATAGTCAACCGTGGTAGCTTGGTACCAATCTGTGGATTGTACCAATCTGTGACTAGGCATAGCAGCTTTAATATCAATCTGTGACCTATCTAGGCTGTGTGATCTAGGATCAACCCATGGCAGGTTGATACCAATCTGTGTCTGATACCAACTTGTGACTTCTATCTAAGCATGTGACCTACCATCAACCCGTGGCTCTGATACCAATCTGTGTTTCCTATTTAGGCGTGTAACCCACCGTCAACCTGGCTTTGATACCAATCCGTGACGCCCTCAATTCTGTGGAAAACCATAGAACCGAGAACTGATGCATATGTGCGCCCAGGATGTTCACACATATACATATGTTCCACAAACTGAATTCAGAATATACATTACCACGAATAACAGGGTTTATTACAAAGTCTCATGAGTCTTGGACTCATGCTAACAGCGGAAGTCTTATCTAAGGAGCGGAAATCTAAATCTACCAGCGGAAGTCTTTATTCTAGTGCGGAAGCAATCTAAGCAGCGGCAGTGGCTCCATCTCTACTCCATCCCCACAGGCAAGGTTGAGGACAGATTACACGCCGAATGCTCCACTTGGTCTCCATAGTATTCTTCCCCTGTTGCTGATGATGAAGTAATAATGCAAGTTTGAGTACAATGATGTACTCAGCAAGTGCGGAAAATATGATATGTAGCTCACAACAAGGTAGGTATAAAAAGGCTCATTGCAGGAAGCAAAGTTATTTCTCAAAACCACGATAAAACAGCAACTTAGCTTTAAGTGAATGTAATCCCAACATGTATTAAAATACCAACATACCTCCATTATGTTTCATCACTTTCCATGTCTCATCCAGACATTTATCTTTTTCAACTTTGCTCAAGAATACCTTCACGTATTCGCTACCATCTCATGAATACCATCTCGTATTCGCTACCATTTCATCACATAAACAATTCCATCTCACACCGAGACCAATCTCGTTGCCATGACTCAACAGTCATGCAACCAAATCTTATCACCCGGACTCAACAGTCCCAAAAACCAAACCATAACCAATACCATAACCAAAAATCATAACCAAAAACCATAACCAAAAACCATCCCAACTAATCATGGAAGTTAGCCAGGCGCTCGTGAACGTAAGCTCGGCTATCATGATAGTTTAAGACTCTGCAGAGTTTGCACCACTTTACCCACAAGTTTGTGATTTCTTCACCCATCGGCGACTGCAGAACCTCCATTATACCAGTACACAACCGTCGGTGTATGGTCAAGAGATCCAAAATAGCCTTTATAAATGGGTTACTAGATGTATGGACTCACTAAGGTTTCACCGACAGGCTAGAATCTCCAATTCTCCCACCCACGGGACTCCTCTTGTGCCATGCAGTTCCGAGGGCAGTCCTCACTCGACTCCCATTCCCCGCGCATTCCAAGGTCCATAACAATCTAGCAACTTATCTAATTACTCGGCTAAGTCATGCCCATACTTGGCCTTGTGGTTGCACTGTTATCCTAGCATGTGCTCGCATGAACCAGTCCTTAGATCTACGGCAAGTAACCACCATCTCATACTACCTCATTCACAAACCCGGCTTATCTAGATCTCTCACCGATTCACGTTCATTAACAACATAAGTTTCTCATTATTCTTACGAGTGCAGTTAGCTAGACACATCTATCTCGCTTCCCATAATCCCATGGACTCAGCGAAGCATAAAAGTAAAACCAAACCCGACTCATGAACTTCCCTGGTGACAAGGGTGGTTTAACCAAAACTAGTAAACTCCTATGAAAGGGTTTCCCATCATGTTTGAGTCAGCACACACACCTTTTCACAAACAAAACAGTTTTCCAAAATATGGGATCAATATGGTCAAGGGGCACTTGCCTTGATCTTGCGGTTCCTGTCGCTCTTGGATCTCAAAACCTTGTTGTTGCAGCTCGTCGTAGACAGCTCCCTGAGCTTGTCCTACTATACGCGATCACGCACATACAAGATTTATAGCAATCAATACCATGCACAAACTCTACTTTAAGATGCAATGATGCATATGCATGTTAATCCTACGGTGTTGTTTTATTAGATCAGTTTGTACGTGTTTTTGCATGGCTTGCATGGGTTTTACGATGAACAGAGGTGTTTGGATCAAATGTGGACGTGGCGATGATTTTGACTTCAGATCAAACCGATCAACACGTGATCTGTCCACGAAAAAGCTTCTGTTCGAAAGGAATCGAAGAACAGATGCAAAGAAAACACGATGAGGTCGTAAGGTAGTTTTGGAGACCTACCTTACGTTCTTCTTGGTCTCGGGGTCCTTCTCCTAGCAAGACAGATCGTCGGGGCTCTCTTCCGGCGATCTCCGGCGACTGAACTCTGGCGAAGGGGTTTACTCGGCGAGTTTGGGGCTAGGGCTTCTAAGTTGTCGGCTTAGAGAAGATGTTACGACCAAGGGGTTTGCTTTGGGTTCTATTTATAAGAGGGAAACGAAGAGTTCTAATCTGATTGGACTTATAATAAGAGTCCCATTCATACTGTTTTTGAATCTTAACAACTTATCTGTTGCTGATTTGGTTCGGTAACATTGCAGAATTCGTGTCGTTTTCCTGCCGTACCGGTATTCCCACGCGTACAGAGGAAACCGCTTCAGAATCACGTTACCTTCGCGGCGGTGAGCTCCGGAAGCTCCACGTGTCCTGCAGGAACCTGGGCTCCCTTTTCCATAGAGACAAGCTCCGGTTGTGCCGCGTGTCAGGCGGACGAGACCTCCCTCTTCCTCAGAGGTGAGCTCCGCGTGCGCCACGCGTTCTAGCGGTCGGGACCTCCCACTCTCCAGAGGAGAGCTCCGCGTGGGCCACGTGTCTGGTGAGTCGGGACCTCCCCTCTCAACAGAGGCGAGCTCCACGAATGCCATGTGTCAGTTCCGGACCTCCCCCCTCTTCGGAGGTGAGCTCCGATAGTGCCACGTGTCCTAACAGCGCCGGACTTCCTTTCTTCTCGGAGGTGAGCTCCGAGGTTGACACGTGTCCAATAGGACCGGACCTCTCGGAGGTGTGCTCCAAGAGCGACACGTGTCTAGCAGGGCCGGACCTCTCGGAGGTTAGCTCCAAGAGTGAATCGTGTCCCGTGCGGCTGGTCCTCTCTTTTCCGCGGTGACTAGCTCCGTAGTCGACACGTGTCCTACGGGACTGGCCTCGCTCCTTCCGCAGAGGCTAGTTCCGGGGGCAACACGTGTCCCACGGGGTCGGACCTCTCCCCCTTTGTGGGGAATGAGCCCCGAGCCTGCCACGTAGCCAGTTTAGCGGCGGACCTCTCCCCATTTGCGGAGATGAGCTCCGAACACGCCACGTGGCCAGCGAGCCGCGGGAATTGTCTTCGGCGCTCTCTGTAAACTGGAATTTGCTCTTTTTGGCTAACTTTTTGATTCTTTCTCTGTTTCTACTTATTTAAAAATGTTTTTCTACATGAAACATGAATATATGCAGAAATCCAAAAATGAGGGTGTCACAAACGAAGGCGTTGGAGATGCGGAGGATGGTGTTCCTGACCTGGGAGAACCGCTGAATTAAGGATCGCAGTGACTCCCCCTCGCGCTGATGCATTGTAACACCCCAAATTTTGATTCAAACCTCTAAACCATGTTCAGAGGGGAATTTAAAAAATTTTGGACGTGTTGCATGTTTTGCAAAAATTCAAATTCAAACTGGAATTCAAATAAAACTCAAAACAGAAAAGAATGGAAAAAGAAAAAGAGAAAACGGGAAAAAACCGGCCAGTGGGCCGAAACCCGCCAGCCGGCCCAATTTCCCCAGCGCCAGCCCGCCCCCGCGCGCCCGCGCTGTCTCTCACAGACGGGTGGGACCCACCTGTCATCCCTAACCCCGAGCGTCTGCGGCCCGGACTTTTCCCCCCGAGCGCGCGCGATCTTAACCGATCGGAAAACCCGTCCCGCAGCCCGAATTCCGGTCCCAGAAGAATCCAACTCGATCACAACTGACCCACCGCCCTTCCCCAGCTATAAAAACCCCAGCTCCGATCAGTTTTTCCCACGCGATCGCCGATTTTTACTCCGGTGAGCACCGAGACTTCGCCGGTGAATTCTGGCCGATCTAAGCTCGGAAACTCTGATCTAACTCGCTGGTCTTGATCCACCGCCTCCGGGGAACTTTGCAGGTGCAGAAAACTCGGAGACTTACGGTGTAAACACAGCGCCGACGAGCTTCGCCGTGGTTTTGCCTCGGACCTCGCCGCCGATCACTTTCCAGGACCCCCGAGCTCGAGAAAACCCCCGAGGTGAGATCCCTGACCTCCCCTCTACCGATCTATGCCATAAGATCACAGTTTTAGGCAGAATTCTCGAGGATCCGAAACTTTCCGGCGAGATCGCCGCTTCCCGCCGCCGTGCGCCGCCGGCAGCGCCGCCCGCGCTCGGTGAGAGCGACGTGGCCGCTTGTGCGCCGTTTATTTTAAATCGCACGGTAGGGTTTAAATCCCCGCGTACCGGTTCGATGTTATAATCTCAGCCGTCGGTTTAAAATCGGACGGTCCACGTCAGCCCCACATTATAAAGACTGGAATTCTTACGTGCTACCCCCTGGGGTTCTCTGGAATTGAGAGCTAGCCCCGGAAACTTCAGATCTAGCCCCTGGAACTCCAGAAAATCATGTAAATTCATTTAAAAATCAGTTTTAGCCCCTGGACTTAATAGAAATTAGGAAAAACACCTCTGATAAGTGTAGCTAGACCCCTGGAAATTATGAAAATAATATTATAGACCCTGTAATGGGGTGAGTTCATTATTTTAGCCCTGTTTAGTATTTAATTTAGAAAATTGAATATGTAACTAGTGTTTAAAAATTTAAAAAGGGGGACAAACATAATTGTCAAAATTAATTAAAAACTTTCTCAGTACTTAGAAAACTTTGGAGTGAGATAAAAATATATTTTTGGGCTGAAATGAATCTGTTTCATCTATTATTCACATTTATTAGTATAGGGACACATTTTTAAGTAAAGAATAGTTATAGAAAAATAGGGAAAATAATTATGAAATAGTTTACATCAGAGGCCAAGGTTAAAAATATGTTATTAAATTATTTAGGACCAGAACCTATACTGTTTAGATGATGTGTGTTACTAATTTCATTATAAAATACACAATTATGCATAGGAATATAAATCTGAGAATATAACAACTAGTAAATGATAAATGGAGTTTTTAAATATCCAAAGAGTTCAGTTTAGGGTTGGTAAAATTATGAAGGCACATATGGGGAAGAAAAATACTTTGCATAGATACACTTGGTAGTGAAAAAGTGTAGTAGTTGAATATAAGCAATTTATTGGAAACCCATATAAATAGTATGTAAGCATAAATGTGGACATAAAAGTAGGAATCATATACACATGGATAAAAGTGCATGCAAGCCACAACTCAACACACATAAAGTAACCACAACACATATAATGGTGAATGGATTTAATAAATGTAAATGTGTGGTTTGTATGAAGTGTAAGTGTGAACTATGTCTTATGGATTGTTGTTTTTCTTTTGCTATGTGTGATGGTATGAAGTAGAACCTGTTCAAGAACAAGTTATTCATTTCCAAGACCAGGACTACCCATTTCAAGAGCAGCAAGAAGGAGGCAAGTGTCCTTGACCACTTTGATCCTATGCTAGGATGTGTAGCTAGAATTAATTGCATTGTCAATTTGAATATGAAGCCCATGCTAGGAAGTTTCCCTAGAATTGCATTACCTTATTTCCTTGTAGCTTGGGTTGGGATTTATTTTATCATGTCATTTAATATTTTGCATATGCTTAGCCATGCTTAGAATGGGATATTTGGGACATGAGATCATCAGTTTATATTACCATACTCTTGAATGAGACATTGTGAGTTATGTAGAGGTAGGGATCAAGGCAAGTTGGATGTTTTGGTTGTGTGCTGGGTGCACGAGACTTGGGTTTGTGTTTAGTACTTGCCTGGATCCTAAGGACCGGTTCATGGAGCATGTAACCCGGCTTTACAGTGCCAACCACATGCTGAGATGGGGCAGCTTGGCCAATTAATTAGGTGTATCCCCGGCGTAGTATGGGTGTGTTGGATGGTGCGGGGAGTAGGTGTCAGCTGGACTACCATATGAACCGCAAGGCTCAAGAGGGGGCCACTGCAGCGGGGTTGGAGCCTCTTGTATGCTGTTAGGGGTGAAACCTCAGTGGGCCCACGCTCGTCGGGAATCCCTTTGTAAAGGCTTCGTAGTGATCTCCTGGCTGCACACCTGGGAAGTGTGAATGTGGATCGTAGCCACTGGCATAATGGAGGTTCTTTTAGTCCACCCGGCAACGGGGGATGAAATCACTACATGTGGGTACAGTGGTACAAACTCTGCAGAGTCAAAACTGTCTTGACAGCCGTGCTCACGGTTAAGAGCGGCCTGGACTTATTCATGATTAGAGGAGTGAAGGTTTTTGGAAGTTGTGGATGTTAAGCGGGGAGCTTAACATTAGAAATGATGTTATGGTTATTGGATTATGATAATGGGTTGGGAGATTGGGACCATTTCACCTGTGTAGTAATGTAGGTGCTTAATAAGCTAAGGTGATAGGTATTAATTGCGTAGTGCTTTAACCATGAGTTCAACCTCTCCTTGTTCTAGCCATGCATGATATAATTTTCCCACACTTGCTGAGTACCGTTGGTACTCAACCTTGCATATTTGTTGGTTTATATTGCTGCTCAGGTCAAGATAATGAGGTGGTGTATAATGACCAAGATTTTGGACCCGAGGAAGGATTTTAGGTTCATGAAGACCCCCGGGCAACGCCTGTGATGGAGCCCTAAAGAATAATATTCCGCTGCTAGTTTATTTACTTGTGATGAAGCATTAGTGTCCATTGAGACATTTGCGATGTAAGACTTATTTATATTTGACACCTGGCTTGTAATAAATGATGCTTCACTATTTGTCATCACATGTATGAGAAAATGATCCTGGCATACATGTGATATTCACTTGGTTGTTTCTTCGGAAAAACCGGGTGTGACAGAGGTGGTATCAGAGCCAAGGTTGCCCGTAGGAACGTGGACCTAGGTAGAAATGGACGTATTTAAGGGCCCTATTTTCTTAAAAACTATTTTCCAAAGTGTGGGTTGAAGAGTGTTATTTAAGGAGTCATTTTCTTCATCTTACCCCAAATTTTCCTTCAAAATGGGATTTTTGTTTAAAAAGTTTATCTAACCTAATTTTTAAATTCTTTTTGTTTTAGATGGTTCGCATGATTCGCACTGCTCGCAAGTCCACGGGAGGGAGAGTTCCCGTAGTTGCCCTTGCCGAAAGAGAGGAGAGTCGCCCCGTGACGTACCTTTCCTACGGATTGGCAGTAGGAGATTTGTTGCGCCGTCTTCGACGTATGCTCGAAGCCGCCGGCAATACGGGCAAGCTAATCATCCACTACAACTCCACCAGAACCATCCGTGAGAAGAGGGAAGAATGGAGTTCGGAGATGAGGATTATACACGAGAATCAGCTGCTTAAGATTCACCACTCTCCAGCTTGTCGAGCAACACAAGTTGACGCGGAGAAAGATGTCACCTGGGAGGCCATCACCTGCCAGAGTCACATCTATCGTCGCCACTTGGACAAAACTGAGTACATGTATGTCCTCCAACGTGAGAGTGGTACCACGGAGTACAAGTACCCACCAGTGCAGCAAGGGACTTCCCATGAGCACATGGACTTGTGCTTGGAGGATGCTGCCATGCTCAGCACTCGACTGCAGGAGTGTCAACGAGAGCTTCAGGATGTCCGAGACACCCTGAAGGAAACGGAGGCGTTGCTGCGAGCTTGTTTAAAGGCGAGAGAAAGAGGAGATGGGAATGAACTGTGTGTCACCATGAATGATACATGGACTCCTGACTCCCCAGATCGCCGAGCAATCAGGCGTCGTCGCACTTCTCCACCAGCAGCCTCCCCACCCAAAGCAGAGTCAGAAGGTAGCCTAAATGAGGAGGAAGATCCCGAGGAGCCAGCTCAAGAGGACGAGTAGTGTAGAGTCTTTCCCCTAGCTAGCAAGAGGTCGAGTAGTCGAGTCGTTACGTAGTTAATGGAGTGATAATGCTTGGTGTGTGACGTGAGTTTGGAAGCCATGAGCAATTGTCCACAGCCTCGTCTTCAGATTGTTTTGCTTGGGTGTGTGAACCCACAGGAAATGATAGTGCATTTATTTGGTGTGAGATATGAACCCTCGTAAAATTTTAACAAAGCCTCAACACCTTAAAGTACCAACAAATGAAAGTAGTAAAATGATACTAAATGGTATCAAATTAACATTTGTTGATTCTGCCAGATGGCCGGAAGAGGAAAAGGACGTGCTGCCAACCCCGCCAACAACAATGATGAGGCATGCAACCCTCATCTTTCTGGAGGCCAGGAAAGGGGTGGCCGCCGTGAAGAAGTTGATCCTCTCCACCAAATGCTGGAGAATCAAAATCAGCTCATCCAGAACTTGACTCAAGTGGTGGCCAACTTGCATCAAGTTCCACCTCCACAAGCTGCACCACGTCAACCAAGGTTGAGTGAGTTTCTAGGAACTCAACCTCCAAAGTTTGCAAGTGCTGCTGAACCTCTGGAGGCAGATGATTGGCTGAAGACCATTGAAAGTAAGATGAGGATAATACAATGCCAAGGGTATGAGAGGGTGCTGTTTGCCTCTCATCAATTGCAGGGACCTGCTGCTGATTGGTGGACCGCCTACGTGGCCGCCCATCATGACCCTGAGAACATCACTTGGGAAGAGTTCAAGCGTAGCTTCCGCAACCATTACATCTCAAGAGGTGAACTCAAAAACAAGAGGAAAGAGTTTTTGGGACTGCAGCAGGGAAACATGACGGTGAGGGAATACCTCACTAAATTTACTCAACTATCCCGTTATGCTCCACGAGACATAGAGACCGATGAGCAGAAACAAGATTGTTTCGTGGAAGGACTTACCGCAGAGATGCAGTGTGCCATGTCCTCCAATGAGTATGAAAGTTTTCAAAAGATGGTGGACAGAGCATTTGTGGTGGAAAGGAAGCTAAAAGCCCTGGAAAATGAGAATAAGAGGAAGGCTGGGTGGTCACATCAAGCCTCAGGGAGCAACACCCGCCCACGTATGATGCAGCAACCTACGGGGCAGACGAGCCGTGCTGCGGTACCCTATTCAGCACCAAGAGGGTACAACCCAAACTACAGGCCACCCGCAGCACCAGCACAGCCGCCACGTCAGTTTGTGCAGCAGCCTCGCCCCGCATATCCACCTCGACCAGCAGTACAAGGACCCCCAAACCAACCACAAGACAACAAGGGCCAAGCATCTAAGATTGGGGTGCAATGTTTCAGCTGTGGTGAAGTGGGGCACTACGCCCATAAATGCCCGAAGAAGAAGCCTGCGCCGCCACAACAGCAGAATGTAGTGAGAGGACGGGTGAACCATGTCACTATGGAGGAAGCACAAGAGGCACCCGACGTGGTAGTTGGTAAGTTTCCTGCCAATTTACACCTTGCAACTCTGCTGTTTGATTCTGGCGCTACCCACTCGTTCATTGCTCAAGGGTTTGTTAAGAAGCATGACTTAGCAACCACACAAATGAACCATATGCTAGCGGTAAACTCTCCAGGTGGAGAAATAAGGACAAGACAAGTGTGTCCCAAAGTGAGCCTAGACATTAATAGGGTAGTATTTACTGCTAACCTCATAGTGATAGATTCACAAGGGATAGATATTATTTTGGGTATGGATTGGTTGACCAAACATAAAGGAATCATCCATTGTTCGACCAGAACGGTGGAACTAACTCACCCCAATGGCACAAGAGTAAAGTTCATAACAATACACGAGCCTAGGAGGGACATTAAATTAAATCAAGTGGAGGTGAAAGTTGAGGAAATCAGGACTATCAGGGAATATCCAGATGTTTTTCCGGAGGAATTGCCAGGTATGCCTCCCGACCGTGACGTGGAATTCGCAATTGAGCTAGTACTGGGAACAGCCCCGATATACAAGAGACCTTATCGAATGGACTCCAAGCAGCTAGGAGAGCTCAAGGATCATTTGAGAGAATTGATGGAGAATGGGTATATTCGCCCTAGTTCCTCACCATGGGGAGCTCCGGTGATATTTGTGCCCAAGAAAGACGGAACCCAAAGGTTATGCGTGGATTACCGTGCCCTGAATGAGGTAACCATCAAGAACAAGTACCCATTACCCCGCATTGAAGACTTGTTTGATCAGTTGAGGGGAGCTTGTGTGTTCTCGAAAATTGATCTCAGGTCGGGGTACCACCAACTCAAGATAAGGCAATCTGATATTCCCAAGACAGCTTTCGTATCTCGGTACGGACTGTATGAATACACTGTCATGCCTTTTGGGCTAACCAATGCCCCGGCATATTTCATGTACCTCATGAACAAGGTATTCATGGAATATCTGGACAAATTTGTGGTGGTTTTCATAGATGATATTCTCGTCTTCTCCAAAGATGAAGAAGAACATGAGAAACATCTAAGGTTGGTGTTACAGAGGCTGAGAGAACACCAACTATATGCCAAGTTGAGCAAGTGTGAGTTTCGGCTGAAGAGAGTTCCCTTTTAAGGACATATAATCTCGGAGGGAGGAATCTCCGTAGATACCGCCAAAATCGAGGATATCCAGAAGTGGAAGACCCCTGAAAATGTCGGGGAAGTTCGAAGCTTTTTAGGATTGGCTGGGTACTATCGACGGTTTATTGAGGGATTCTCCAAGATCTCGAGACCTCTCACCAAACTGTTGGAGAAGGGAATCACATTCACCTGGACACCACAGTGCGAGACGAGCTTTCAGGAGCTGAAGAAGAGATTGACAACAGCCCCAGTGTTGGTTATGCCAGATATGCAGAAGAATTTCACAGTGTACTGCGATGCCTCTGGAAATGGGTTGGGATGTGTTCTCATGCAAGAAGGACATGTCGTGGCTTATGCATCCCGGCAGCTTCGGAAGCACGAGAAGAACTATCCTACACATGACCTAGAACTAGCTGCAGTGGTACACGCGTTGAAAATTTGGCGGCACTATTTGATGGGGAAAAGGACAGAGATATATACGGATCACAAGAGTTTGAAGTACATATTCACACAGTCAGATCTCAACCTCAGACAAAGGAGATGGTTAGAGCTGATCAATGACTTTGATATAGGCATCCACTATCATCCCGGGAAAGCAAACGTCGTGGCCGATGCTTTGAGTCGGAAAGTGCAGGTCAATAAGTTGAGTTTGAAGGACATGCCTGCAGAATTGAAGGACGAGGTTATAAGGCTCAATCTATGTCTAGTAAATAGTGGTGAAGCCATCGCCATGGAAGTGGACTCCACACTCGAGCGAGACATACGCGAGGGCCAAAAGAATGATGAGAAGATACAAGAGATCAGACAGCTTATCAAGGAAAATAAAGCTCCCGATTTTAGAGAGGATGAACAAGGAACGGTGTGGCACGGGAAAAGAATCTGTGTGCCAGAAGTAAAGGAGATCCGTGAATTGATTTTAAAGGAGGCTCATGATTCTGACTATTCCATTCATCCTGGGAGTACGAAGATGTACCAGGACCTCAAGAGCAGGTATTGGTGGTATGGCATGAAGCGAGATGTCGCGGAACATGTTGCCCTATGTGACACATGTCAGTTGGTGAAAGCTGAACATCAACGGCCCGCGGGATTATTGCAACCACTCAAAGTGCCTGAATGGAAGTGGGAAGAAATCAGCATGGATTTTGTCGTGGGATTGCCTAGGACCCAATCCGGGTATGATTCAATATGGGTCATTATTGATAGGCTAACCAAGGTAGCTCATTTCATCCCTGTGAAAGAAAGCTACAGCGGATCCAAATTGGCAGAATTGTACATGTCAAGGATTGTGTGTTATCATGGAGTGCCAAAGAAGATAGTGTCGGACCGAGGGACACAGTTCACCTCGAGGTTTTGGCAAAAGTTGCATGAAACCATGGGAACCCATCTAAACTTCAGCTCTGCCTATCATCCCCAAACTGGCAGACGGAGAGAACCAATCAGATCCTTGAAGATATGTTAAGGGCATGTGCACTCAAAAACAACAGGAGTTGGGACAAGAACTTACCGTATGCGGAGTTTTCCTATAACAACAGCTATCAAGCTAGTATGAAGATGTCACCGTTTGAAGCTTTGTATGGAAGGAAGTGCAGAACTCCCCTATTTTGGAACCAAACAGGAGAAAGTAAAGTGTTTGGTCCAGAAGTGCTACAAGAAGCCGAGGCGAAGGTGAGGGAGATTCGCAACAACTTGAGGATAGCACAAACACGCCAGAAGAGTTATGCTGATGTACGAAGAAGAGAACTCGTTTTCAACATGGGAGACTATGTTTATCTCAAGGTGTCCCCTATCAGAGGACTTCGTCGGTTCAAGGTGAAAGGGAAGTTGTCACCTCGATACATCGGACCCTTTCAAGTGTTGGAAAGAAAAGGCGAAGTGGCGTACCGACTAGAGTTACCGGCTCATCTATCGGACGTGCACGATGTATTCCATGTGTCACAACTCAAGAAATGCCTGAGGACGCCTGAAGAGGTGTTACCCATGAATGAAGTGGATGTAGCTGAAGATTTGTCTTATGCCGAACAACCATACAAGATTTTGGAGACAATGGAACGCCTCACCAGAAACAAGAGGATCCGGATGTGCAAGGTGCAGTGGAAGCATCACTCAAAAGAGGAAGCCACCTGGGAACGGGAAGATGAGCTTAAGGCACAATTTCCGGAATTGTTTTCTTAGAAACACCAATCTCGAGGACGAGATTTCTTTTAAGGGGGGTAGAGCTGTAACACCCCAAATTTTGATTCAAACCTCTAAACCATGTTCAGAGGGGAATTTAAAAATTTTTGGACGTGTTGCATGTTTTGCAAAAATTCAAATTCAAACTGGAATTCAAATAAAACTCAAAACAGAAAAGAAATGGAAAAAGAAAAAGAGAAAACGGGGAAAAACCGGCCAGTGGGCCGAAACCCGCCAGCCGGCCCAATTTCTCCCGCGCCAGCCCGCCCCCGCGCGCCCGCGCTGTCTCTCACAGACGGGTGGGACCCACCTGTCATCCCTAACCCCGAGCGTCTGCGGCCCGGACTTTTCCCCCCGAGCGCGCGCGATCTTAACCGATCGGAAAACCCGTCCCGCAGCCCGAATTCCGGTCCCAGAAGAATCCAACTCGATCACAACTGACCCACCGCCCTTCCCCGGCTATAAAAACCCCAGCTCCGATCAGTTTTTCCCACACGATCGCCGATTTTTACTCCAGTGAGCACCGAGACTTCGCCGGTGAATTCTGGCCGATCTAAGCTCGGAAACTCTGATCTAACTCGCTGGTCTTGATCCACCGCCTCCGGGGAACTTTGCAGGTGCAGAAAACTCGGAGACTTACGGTGTAAACACAGCGCCGACGAGCTTCGCCGTGGTTTTGCCTCGGACCTCGCCGCCGATCACTTTCCAGGACCCCCGAGCTCGAGAAAACCCCCGAGGTGAGATCCCTGACCTCCCCTCTACCGATCTATGCCATAAGATCACAGTTTTAGGCAGAATTCTCGAGGATCCGAAACTTTCCGGCGAGATCGCCGCTTCCCGCCGCCGTGCGCCGCCGGCAGCGCCGCCCGCGCTCGGTCAGAGCGACGTGGCCGCTTGTGCGCCGTTTATTTTAAATCGCACGGTAGGGTTTAAATCCCCGCGTACCGGTTCGATGTTATAATCTCAGGCGTCGGTTTAAAATCGGACGGTCCACGTCAGCCCCGCATTATAAAGACTGGAATTCTTACGTGCTACCCCCTGGGGTTCTCTGGAATTGAGAGCTAGCCCCGGAAACTTCAGATCTAGCCCCTGGAACTCCAGAAAATCATGTAAATTCATTTAAAAATCAGTTTTAGCCCCTGGACTTAATAGAAATTAGGAAAAACACCTCTGATAAGTGTAGCTAGACCCCTGGAAATTATGAAAATAATATTATAGACCCTGTAATGGGGTGAGTTCATTATTTTAGCCCTGTTTAGTATTTAATTTAGAAAATTGAATATGTAACTAGTGTTTAAAAATTTAAAAAGGGGGACAAACATAATTGTCAAAATTAATTAAAAACTTTCTCAGTACTTAGAAAACTTTGGAGTGAGATAAAAATATATTTTTGGGCTGAAATGAATCTGTTTCATCTATTATTCACATTTATTAGTATAGGGACACATTTTTAAGTAAAGAATAGTTATAGAAAAATAGGGAAAATAATTATGAAATAGTTTACATCAGAGGCCAAGGTTAAAAATATGTTATTAAATTATTTAGGACCAGAACCTATACTGTTTAGATGATGTGTGTTACTAATTTCATTATAAAATACACAATTATGCATAGGAATATAAATCTGAGAATATAACAACTAGTAAATGATAAATGGAGTTTTTAAATATCCAAAGAGTTCAGTTTAGGGTTGGTAAAATTATGAAGGCACATATGGGGAAGAAAAATACTTTGCATACATACACTTGGTAGTGAAAAAGTGTAGTAGTTGAATATAAGCAATTTATTGGAAACCCATATAAATAGTATGTAAGCATAAATGTGGACATAAAAGTAGGAATCATATACACATGGATAAAAGTGCATGCAAGCCACAACTCAACACACATAAAGTAACCACAACACATATAATGGTGAATGGATTTAATAAATGTGAATGTGTGGTTTGTATGAAGTGTAAGTGTGAACTATGTCTTATGGATTGTTGTTTTTCTTTTGCTATGTGTGATGGTATGAAGTAGAACCTGTTCAAGAACAAGTTATTCATTTCCAAGACCAGGACTACCCATTTCAAGAGCAGCAAGAAGGAGGCAAGTGTCCTTGACCACTTTGATCCTATGCTAGGATGTGTAGCTAGAATTAATTGCATTGTCAATTTGAATATGAAGCCCATGCTAGGAAGTTTCCCTAGAATTGCATTACCTTATTTCCTTGTAGCTTGGGTTGGGATTTATTTTATCATGTCATTTAATATTTTGCATATGCTTAGCCATGCTTAGAATGGGATATTTGGGACATGAGATCATCAGTTTATATTACCATACTCTTGAATGAGACATTGTGAGTTATGTAGAGGTAGGGATCAAGGCAAGTTGGATGTTTTGGTTGTGTGATGGGTGCACGAGACTTGGGTTTGTGTTTAGTACTTGCCTGGATCCTAAGGACCGGTTCATGGAGCATGTAACCCGGCTTTACAGTGCCAACCACATGCTGAGATGGGGCAGCTTGGCCAATTAATTAGGTGTATCCCCGGCGTAGTATGGGTGTGTTGGATGGTGCGGGGAGTAGGTGTCAGCTGGACTACCATATGAACCGCAAGGCTCAAGAGGGGGCCACTGCAGCGGGGTTGGAGCCTCTTGTATGCTGTTAGGGGTGAAACCTCAGTGGGTCCACGCTCGTCGGGAATCCCTTTGTAAAGGCTTCGTAGTGATCTCCTGGCTGCACACCTGGGAAGTGTGAATGTGGATCGTAGCCACTGGCATAATGGAGGTTCTTTTAGTCCACCCGGCAACGGGGGATGAAATCACTACATGTGGGTACAGTGGTACAAACTCTGCAGAGTCAAAACTGTCTTGACAGCCGTGCTCACGGTTAAGAGCGGCCTGGACTTATTCATGATCAGAGGAGTGAAGGTTTTTGGAAGTTGTGGATGTTAAGCGGGGAGCTTAACATTGGAAATGATGTTATGGTTATTGGATTATGATAATGGGTTGGGAGATTGGGACCATTTCACCTGTGTAGTAATGTAGGTGCTTAATAAGCTAAGGTGATAGGTATTAATTGCGTAGTGCTTTAACCATGAGTTCAACCTCTCCTTGTTCTAGCCATGCATGATATAATTTTCCCACACTTGCTGAGTACCGTTGGTACTCAACCTTGCATATTTGTTGGTTTATATTGCTGCTCAGGTCAAGATAATGAGGTGGTGTATAATGACCAAGATTTTGGACCCGAGGATGGATTTTAGGTTCATGAAGACCCCCGGGCAACGCCTGTGATGGAGCCCTAAAGAATAATATTCCGCTGCTAGTTTATTTACTTGTGATGAAGCATTAGTGTCCATTGAGACATTTGCGATGTAAGACTTATTTATATTCGACACCTGGCTTGTAATAAATGATGCTTCACTATTTGTCATCACATGTATGAGAAAATGATCCTGGCATACATGTGATATTCACTTGGTTGTTTCTTCGGAAAAACCGGGTGTGACAGAGGTGGTATCAGAGCCAAGGTTGCCCGTAGGAACGTGGACCTAGGTAGAAATGGACGTATTTAAGGGCCCTATTTTCTTAAAAACTATTTTCCAAAGTGTGGGTTGAAGAGTGTTATTTAAGGAGTCATTTTCTTCATCTTACCCCAAATTTTCCTTCAAAATGGGATTTTTGTTTAAAAAGTTTATCTAACCTAATTTTTAAATTCTTTTTGTTTTAGATGGTTCGCATGATTCGCACTGCTCGCAAGTCCACGGGAGGGAGAGTTCCCGTAGTTGCCCTTGCCGAAAGAGAGGAGAGTCGCCCCGTGACGTACCTTTCCTACGGATTGGCAGTAGGAGATTTGTTGCGCCGTCTTCGACGTATGCTCGAAGCCGCCGGCAATACGGGCAAGCTAATCATCCACTACAACTCCACCAGAACCATCCGTGAGAAGAGGGAAGAATGGAGTTCGGAGATGAGGATTATACACGAGAATCAGCTGCTTAAGATTCACCACTCTCCAGCTTGTCGAGCAACACAAGTTGACGCGGAGAAAGATGTCACCTGGGAGGCCATCACCTGCCAGAGTCACATCTATCGTCGCCACTTGGACAAAACTGAGTACATGTATGTCCTCCAACGTGAGAGTGGTACCACGGAGTACAAGTACCCACCAGTGCAGCAAGGGACTTCCCATGAGCACATGGACTTGTGCTTGGAGGATGCTGCCATGCTCAGCACTCGACTGCAGGAGTGTCAACGAGAGCTTCAGGATGTCCGAGACACCCTGAAGGAAACGGAGGCGTTGCTGCGAGCTTGTTTAAAGGCGAGAGAAAGAGGAGATGGGAATGAACTGTGTGTCACCATGAATGATACATGGACTCCTGACTCCCCAGATCGCCGAGCAATCAGGCGTCGTCGCACTTCTCCACCAGCAGCCTCCCCACCCAAAGCAGAGTCAGAAGGTAGCCGAAATGAGGAGGAAGATCCCGAGGAGCCAGCTCAAGAGGACGAGTAGTGTAGAGTCTTTCCCCTAGCTAGCAAGAGGTCGAGTAGTCGAGTCGTTACGTAGTTAATGGAGTGATAATGCTTGGTGTGTGACGTGAGTTTGGAAGCCATGAGCAATTGTCCACAGCCTCGTCTTCAGATTGTTTTGCTTGGGTGTGTGAACCCACAGGAAATGATAGTGCATTTATTTGGTGTGAGATATGAACCCTCGTAAAATTTTAACAAAGCCTCAACACCTTAAAGTACCAACAAATGAAAGTAGTAAAATGATACTAAATGGTATCAAATTAACATTTGTTGATTCTGCCAGATGGCCGGAAGAGGAAAAGGACGTGCTGCCAACCCCGCCAACAACAATGATGAGGCATGCAACCCTCATCTTTCTGGAGGCCAGGAAAGGGGTGGCCGCCGTGAAGAAGTTGATCCTCTCCACCAAATGCTGGAGAATCAAAATCAGCTCATCCAGAACTTGACTCAAGTGGTGGCCAACTTGCATCAAGTTCCACCTCCACAAGCTGCACCACGTCAACCAAGGTTGAGTGAGTTTCTAGGAACTCAACCTCCAAAGTTTGCAAGTGCTGCTGAACCTCTGGAGGCAGATGATTGGCTGAAGACCATTGAAAGTAAGATGAGGATAATACAATGCCAAGGGTATGAGAGGGTGCTGTTTGCCTCTCATCAATTGCAGGGACCTGCTGCTGATTGGTGGACCGCCTACGTGGCCGCCCATCATGACCCTGAGAACATCACTTGGGAAGAGTTCAAGCGTAGCTTCCGCAACCATTACATCCCAAGAGGTGAACTCAAAAACAAGAGGAAAGAGTTTTTGGGACTGCAGCAGGGAAACATGACGGTGAGGGAATACCTCACTAAATTTACTCAACTATCCCGTTATGCTCCACGAGACATAGAGACCGATGAGCAGAAACAAGATTGTTTGGTGGAAGGACTTACCGCAGAGATGCAGTGTGCCATGTCCTCCAATGAGTATGAAAGTTTTCAAAAGATGGTGGACAGAGCATTTGTGGTGGAAAGGAAGCTAAAAGCCCTGGAAAATGAGAATAAGAGGAAGGCTGGGTGGTCACATCAAGCCTCAGGGAGCAACACCCGCCCACGTATGATGCAGCAACCTACGGGGCAGACGAGCCGTGCTGCGGTACCCTATTCAGCACCAAGAGGGTACAACCCAAACTACAGGCCACCCGCAGCACCAGCACAGCCGCCACGTCAGTTTGTGCAGCAGCCTCGCCCCGCATATCCACCTCGACCAGCAGTACAAGGACCCCCAAACCAACCCCAAGACAACAAGGGCCAAGCATCTAAGATTGGGGTGCAATGTTTCAGCTGTGGTGAAGTGGGGCACTACGCCCATAAATGCCCGAAGAAGAAGCCTGCGCCGCCACAACAGCAGAATGTAGTGAGAGGACGGGTGAACCATGTCACTATGGAGGAAGCACAAGAGGCACCCGACGTGGTAGTTGGTAAGTTTCCTGCCAATTTACACCTTGCAACTCTGCTGTTTGATTCTGGCGCTACCCACTCGCTCATTGCTCAAGGGTTTGTTAAGAAGCATGACTTAGCAACCACACAAATGAACCATATGCTAGCGGTAAACTCTCCAGGTGGAGAAATAAGGACAAGACAAGTGTGTCCCAAAGTGAGCCTAGACATTAATGGGGTAGTATTTACTGCTAACCTCATAGTGATAGATTCACAAGGGATAGATATTATTTTGGGTATGGATTGGTTGACCAAACATAAAGGAATCATCCATTGTTCGACCAGAACGGTGGAACTAACTCACCCCAATGGCACAAGAGTAAAGTTCATAACAATACACGAGCCTAGGAGGGACATTAAATTAAATCAAGTGGAGGTGAAAGTTGAGGAAATCAGGACTATCAGGGAATATCCAGATGTTTTTCCGGAGGAATTGCCAGGTATGCCTCCCGACCGTGACGTGGAATTCGCAATTGAGCTAGTACTGGGAACAGCCCCGATATACAAGAGACCTTATCGAATGGACTCCAAGCAGCTAGGAGAGCTCAAGGATCATTTGAGAGAATTGATGAAGAAGGGGTATATTCGCCCTAGTTCCTCACCATGGGGAGCTCCGGTGATATTTGTGCCCAAGAAAGACGGAACCCAAAGGTTATGCGTGGATTACCGTGCCCTGAATGAGGTAACCATCAAGAACAAGTACCCATTACCCCGCATTGAAGACTTGTTTGATCAGTTGAGGGGAGCTTGTGTGTTCTCGAAAATTGATCTCAGGTCGGGGTACCACCAACTCAAGATAAGGCAATCTGATATTCCCAAGACAGCTTTCGTATCTCGGTACGGACTGTATGAATACACTGTCATGCCTTTTGGGCTAACCAATGCCCCGGCATATTTCATGTACCTCATGAACAAGGTATTCATGGAATATCTGGACAAATTTGTGGTGGTTTTCATAGATGATATTCTCGTCTTCTCCAAAGATGAAGAAGAACATGAGAAACATCTAAGGTTGGTGTTACAGAGGCTGAGAGAACACCAACTATATGCCAAGTTGAGCAAGTGTGAGTTTTGGCTGAAGAGAGTTCCCTTTTTAGGACATATAATCTCGGAGGGAGGAATCTCCGTAGATCCCGCCAAAATCGAGGATATCCAGAAGTGGAAGACCCCTGAAAATGTCGGGGAAGTTCGAAGCTTTTTGGGATTGGCTGGGTACTATCGACGGTTTATTGAGGGATTCTCCAAGATCTCGAGACCTCTCACCAAACTGTTGGAGAAGGGAATCACATTCACCTGGACACCACAGTGCGAGACGAGCTTTCAGGAGCTGAAGAAGAGATTGACAACAGCCCCAGTGTTGGTTATGCCAGATATGCAGAAGAATTTCACAGTGTACTGCGATGCCTCTGGAAATGGGTTGGGATGTGTTCTCATGCAAGAAGGACATGTCGTGGCTTATGCATCCCGGCAGCTTCGGAAGCACGAGAAGAACTATCCTACACATGACCTAGAACTAGCTGCAGTGGTACACGCGTTGAAAATTTGGCGGCACTATTTGATGGGGAAAAAGACAGAGATATATACGGATCACAAGAGTTTGAAGTACATATTCACACAGTCAGATCTCAACCTCAGACAAAGGAGATGGTTAGAGCTGATCAATGACTTTGATATAGGCATCCACTATCATCCCGGGAAAGCAAACGTCGTGGCCGATGCTTTGAGTCGGAAAGTGCAGGTCAATAAGTTGAGTTTGAAGGACATGCCTGCAGAATTGAAGGACGAGGTTATAAGGCTCAATCTATGTCTAGTAAATAGTGGTGAAGCCATCGCCATGGAAGTGGACTCCACACTCGAGCGAGACATACGCGAGGGCCAAAAGAATGATGAGAAGATACAAGAGATCAGACAGCTTATCAAGGAAAATAAAGCTCCCGGTTTTAGAGAGGATGAACAAGGAACGGTGTGGCACGGGAAAAGAATCTGTGTGCCAGAAGTAAAGGAGATCCGTGAATTGATTTTAAAGGAGGCTCATGATTCTGACTATTCCATTCATCCTGGGAGTACGAAGATATACCAGGACCTCAAGAGCAGGTATTGGTGGTATGGCATGAAGCGAGATGTCGCGGAACATGTTGCCCTATGTGACACATGTCAGTTGGTGAAAGCTGAACATCAACGGCCCGCGGGATTATTGCAACCACTCAAAGTGCCTGAATGGAAGTGGGAAGCAATCAGCATGGATTTTGTCGTGGGATTGCCTAGGACCCAATCCGGGTATGATTCAATATGGGTCATTATTGATAGGCTAACCAAGGTAGCTCATTTCATCCCTGTGAAAGAAAGCTACAACGGATCCAAATTGGCAGAATTGTACATGTCAAGGATTGTGTGTTATCATGGAGTGCCAAAGAAGATAGTATCGGACCGAGGGACACAGTTCACCTCGAGGTTTTGGCAAAAGTTGCATGAAACCATGGAAACCCATCTAAACTTCAGCTCTGCCTATCATCCCCAAACTGACGGGCAGACGGAGAGAACCAATCAGATCCTTGAAGATATGTTAAGGGCATGTGCACTCAAAAACAACAGGAGTTGGGACAAGAACTTACCGTATGCGGAGTTTTCCTATAACAACAGCTATCAAGCTAGTATGAAGATGTCACCGTTTGAAGCTTTGTATGGAAGGAAGTGCAGAACTCCCCTATTTTGGAACCAAACAGGAGAAAGTAAAGTGTTTGGTCCAGAAGTGCTACAAGAAGCCGAGGCGAAGGTGAGGGAGATTCGCAACAACTTGAGGATAGCACAAACACGCCAGAAGAGTTATGCTGATGTACGAAGAAGAGAACTCGTTTTCAACGTGGGAGACTATGTTTATCTCAAGGTGTCCCCTATCAGAGGACTTCGTCGGTTCAAGGTGAAAGGGAAGTTGTCACCTCGATACATCGGACCCTTTCAAGTGTTGGAAAGAAAAGGCGAAGTGGCGTACCGACTAGAGTTACCGGCTCATCTATCGGACGTGCACGATGTATTCCATGTGTCACAACTCAAGAAATGCCTGAGGACGCCTGAAGAGGTGTTACCCATGAATGAAGTGGATGTAGCTGAAGATTTGTCTTATGCCGAACAACCATACAAGATTTTGGACACAATGGAACGCCTCACCAGAAACAAGAGGATCCGGATGTGCAAGGTGCAGTGGAAGCATCACTCAGAAGAGGAAGCCACCTGGGAACGGGAAGATGAGCTTAAGGCACAATTTCCGGAATTGTTTTCTTAGAAACACCAATCTCGAGGACGAGATTTCTTTTAAGGGGGGTAGAGCTGTAACACCCCAAATTTTGATTCAAACCTCTAAACCATGTTCAGAGGGGAATTTAAAAAATTTTGGACGTGTTGCATGTTTTGCAAAAATTCAAATTCAAACTGGAATTCAAATAAAACTCAAAACAGAAAAGAAATGGAAAAAGAAAAAGAGAAAACGGGAAAAAACCGGCCAGTGGGCCGAAACCCGCCAGCCGGCCCAATTTCCCCCGCGCCAGCCCGCCCCCGCGCGCCCGCGCTGTCTCTCACAGACGGGTGGGACCCACCTGTCATCCCTAACCCCGAGCGTCTGCGGCCCGGACTTTTTCCCCCGAGCGCGCGCGATCTTAACCGATCGGAAAACCCGTCCCGCAGCCCGAATTCCGGTCCCAGAAGAATCCAACTCGATCACAACTGACCCACCGCCCTTCCCCGGCTATAAAAACCCCAGCTCCGATCAGTTTTTCCCACGCGATCGCCGATTTTTACTCCGGTGAGCACCGAGACTTCGCCGGTGAATTCTGGCCGATCTAAGCTCGGAAACTCTGATCTAACTCGCTGGTCTTGATCCACCGCCTCCGGGGAACTTTGCAGGTGCAGAAAACTCGGAGACTTACGGTGTAAACACAGCGCCGACGAGCTTCGCCGTGGTTTTGCCTCGGACCTCGCCGCCGATCACTTTCCAGGACCCCCGAGCTCGAGAAAACCCCCGAGGTGAGATCCCTGACCTCCCCTCTACCGATCTATGCCATAAGATCACAGTTTTAGGCAGAATTCTCGAGGATCCGAAACTTTCCGGCGAGATCGCCGCTTCCCGCCGCCGTGCGCCGCCGGCAGCGCCGCCCGCGCTCGGTCAGAGCGACGTGGCCGCTTGTGCGCCGTTTATTTTAAATCGCACGGTAGGGTTTAAATCCCCGCGTACCGGTTCGATGTTATAATCTCAGCCGTCGGTTTAAAATCGGACGGTCCACGTCAGCCCCGCATTATAAAGACTGGAATTCTTACGTGCTACCCCCTGGGGTTCTCTATAATTGAGAGCTAGCCCCGGAAACTTCAGATCTAGCCCCTGGAACTCCAGAAAATCATGTAAATTCATTTAAAAATCAGTTTTAGCCCCTGGACTTAATAGAAATTAGGAAAAACACCTCTGATAAGTGTAGCTAGACCCTTGGAAATTATGAAAATAATATTATAGACCCTGTAATGGGGTGAGTTCATTATTTTAGCCCTGTTTAGTATTTAATTTAGAAAATTGAATATGTAACTAGTGTTTAAAAATTTAAAAAGGGGGACAAACATAATTGTCAAAATTAATTAAAAACTTTCTCAGTACTTAGAAAACTTTGGAGTGAGATAAAAATATATTTTTGGGCTGAAATGAATCTGTTTCATCTATTATTCACATTTATTAGTATAGGGACACATTTTTAAGTAAAGAATAGTTATAGAAAAATAGGGAAAATAATTATGAAATAGTTTACATCAGAGGCCAAGGTTAAAAATATGTTATTAAATTATTTAGGACCAGAACCTATACTGTTTAGATGATGTGTGTTACTAATTTCATTATAAAATACACAATTATGCATAGGAATATAAATCTGAGAATATAACAACTAGTAAATGATAAATGGAGTTTTTAAATATCCAAAGAGTTCAGTTTAGGGTTGGTAAAATTATGAAGGCACATATGGGGAAGAAAAATACTTTGCATACATACACTTGGTAGTGAAAAAGTGTAGTAGTTGAATATAAGCAATTTATTGGAAACCCATATAAATAGTATGTAAGCATAAATGTGGACATAAAAGTAGGAATCATATACACATGGATAAAAGTGCATGCAAGCCACAAGTCAACACACATAAAGTAACCACAACACATATAATGGTGAATGGATTTCATAAATGTGAATGTGTGGTTTGTATGAAGTGTAAGTGTGAACTATGTCTTATGGATTGTTGTTTTTCTTTTGCTATGTGTGATGGTATGAAGTAGAACCTGTTCAAGAACAAGTTATTCATTTCCAAGACCAGGACTACCCATTTCAAGAGCAGCAAGAAGGAGGCAAGTGTCCTTGACCACTTTGATCCTATGCTAGGATGTGTAGCTAGAATTAATTGCATTGTCAATTTGAATATGAAGCCCATGCTAGGAAGTTTCCCTAGAATTGCATTACCTTATTTCCTTGTAGCTTGGGTTGGGATTCATTTTATCATGTCATTTATTATTATGCATATGCTTAGCCATGCTTAGAATGGGATAATTGGGATATGAGATCATCAGTTTATTTTACCATACTCTTGAATGAGATATTGTGAGTTATGTAGAGGTAGGGATCAAGGCAAGTTGGATGTTTTGGTTGTGTGCTGGGTGCACGAGACTCGGGTTTGTGTTTAGTACTTGCCTGGATCCTAAGGACCGGTTCATGGAGCATATAACCTGGCTTTACAGTGCCAACCACATGCTGAGATGGGGCAGCTTGGTCAATTAATTAGGTGTATCCCCGGCGTAGTATGGGTGTGTTGGATGGTGCGAGGAGTAGGTGTCAGCTGGACTACCATATGAACCGCAAGGCTCAAGAGGGGGCCACCGCAGCGGGGTTGGAGCCTCTTGTATGCTGTTAGGGGTGAAACCTCAGTGGGCCCACGCTCGTTAGGAATCCCTTTGTAAAGGCTTCGTAGTGATCTCCTGGCTACACACCTGGGAAGTGTGAATGTGGTTCGTAGCCACTGGCATAATGGAGGTTCTTTTAGTCCACCCGGCAACGGGGGATGAAATCACTACATGTGGGTACAGTGGTACAAACTCTGCAGAGTCAAAACTGTCATGACAGCCGTGCTCACGGTCAAGAGCGGCTTGGACTTATTCATGATTAGAGGATTGATGGTTTTAGAAGTTGTGGATGTTAAGCGGGGAGCTTAACATTGGAAATGATGTTATGGTTATTGGATTATGATGATGGGATGGGAGATTGGGACCATTTCACCTGTGTAGTAATATAGGTGCTTAATAAGCTAAGGTGATAGGTATTGATTGCGTAGTGCTTTAACCATGAGTTCAACCTCCCCTTGTTTTCTAGCCATGCATGACATAACTTTCCCACACTTGCTGAGTACCATCGGTACTCAACCTTGCATATTTGTTGGTTTATATTGCTGCTCAGGTCAAGATAATGAGGTGGTGTATAATGATCAAGACTTTGGACCCGAAGAAGGTTTCTAGGTTCATGGAGTCCCCCGGGCAACGCCTGTGACGGAGCCCTCAAGAATAATATTCCGCTGCTAGTTTATTTACTTGTGATGAACTTATTATTGTCCATCGAGACATTTGCTATGTAAGACTTATTTATATTCAACACCTGGCTTGTAATAAATGATGCTTCACTATTTGTCATCACATGTATGAGAAAATGATCCTGGCATACATGTGATATTCACTTGGTTGTTCTTCGGAAAAACCGGGTGTGATAGAAGTGGTATCAGAGTCAAGGTTGCCCGTAGGAACGTGGACCTAGGTAGAAATGGACGTATTTAAGGGCCCTATTTTCTTAAAAACTATTTTACAAGGTGTGTGTTGAAAAGTGTTATTTAATGAGTCACTTTCTTCATCTTACCCCAACTTTCAATCAAAATAGGATTTTTGTTTAAAAGTTTATCTAACCTAAGTTTAAATGCTTTCTATTTTAGATGGTTCGCATGATTCGCACCGCTCGCAAGTCCACAGGAGGGAGAGTTCCCGTAGTTGTCCTTGCCGAAAGAGAGGAGAGTCGTCCGGTGACGTACCTTTCCTACGGATTGGCAGTAGGAGGCTTGTTGCGCCGTCTTCGACGTATGCTCGAAGTCGCCGGCAATACGGGCAAGCTAATCATCCACTATAACTCCACCAGGACCATCTGTGAGAAGAGGGAAGAATGGAGTTCAGAAATGAGGATTATACACGAAAATCGGCTGCTTAAGATCCACCGCTCTCCAGCTTGTAGAGCGACACAGGTCGATGCGGAGAAGGATGTCACCTGGGAGGCCATCACCTGCCAGAGTCACATCTATCGTCGCCACCTGGACAGGATTGAGTACATGTATGTCCTCCAACGTGAGTGTAGTACCACGGAATACAAGTACCCTCCAGTGCAGCAAGGGACTTCCCATGAGCACATGGACTTGTGCTTGGAGGATGCTGCTATGCTCAGCACTCGACTGCAGGAGTGTCAGCAAGAGCTTTAGGATGTCCGGGACACCCTGAAGGAAACGGAGGCGTTGCTGCGAGCCTACTTAAGGGCGAGAGAAAGAGGAGATGGGAATGAACTGTGTGTCACCGTGAATAATACATGGACTCCTGACTCCCCGGATCACCGAGCGATCTGGCGTCGTCGCACTTCTCCACCAGCAGCCTCCCCACCCAAAGCAGAGTCAGAAGGCAGCCGAAATGATGAGGAAGATCCCGAGGAGCCAGCTCAATAAAACGAGTAGTGTAGAGTCCTTCCCTTAGTTAGCAAGATGTCGAATAGTCGAGTCGTTACGTTAAGTTTATGGTGTGTTAATGCTTGGTGTGTGACGTGAGTTGTGGAAGCCATGAGCAATTGTCCACAGCCTCGTCTTTAGATTGTTTTGCTCTGGTGTGTGAACCCACATGAAATAATATTGCATTTATTTTTGTGTGATAAATGAACCCTCAGAAAAGTATAACAAAGCCTCAACACTTCAAAGTAAAAACAAATGGAAGTAGTAAGATGATACTAAATGCTTTCAAATTAACATTGGTTGATTCTGCCAGATGGCCGGAAGAGGAAAAGGACGTGCTGCCAACCCCGCCAACAACAACGATGAGGCATGCAACCCTCATCTTTCTGGAGGCCAGGACCGGGGTGGTCGCCGTGAAGGAGTTGATCCCCTCCACCAAATGCTGGAGAATCAGAATCAGCTCATCCAGAGCTTGACTCAAGTGGTGGCCAACTTGCATCAAGTTCCACCTCCACAAGCTGCACCACGCCAACCAAGGTTGAGTGAGTTTCTACGAACTCAATCTCCGAAGTTTACAAGTGCTGCTGAACCTCTGGAGGCAGATGATTGGCTTAAGACCATTGAGAGCAAGATGAGGATCATACAGTGCCAAGGGTATGAGAGGGTGTTGTTTGCCTCTCATCAATTGCATGGACCTTCTGCTGATTGGTGGACCGCCTACGTGGCTGCCCATCATGACCCTGAGAACATCACTTGGGAAGAGTTCAAGCGTAGCTTCCGCAACCATTACATCCCAAGAGGTGAACTCAAAAACAAGAGGAAGGAGTTTTTGGGACTGCAGCGGGGAAACATGACGGTGAGGGAATACCTCACTAAATTTACTCAACTATCCCGTTATGCCCCACGGGACATAGAGACTGATGAGCAGAAACAAGACTGTTTCGTGGAGGGACTTACCGCCGAAATGCAGTGTGCGATGTCCTCAAATGAGTATGAAAGCTTCCAAAAGATGGTGGACAGAGCATTTATGGTGGAAAGGAAGCTGAAGGCCTTGGAAAATGAGACCAAGAGGAAGGCCGGGTGGTCACATCAAGCCTCAGGGAGCAACACCCGCCCACGTCTGATGCAGCAACCTACAGGGCAGACGAACCGTGCTGCGGTACCCTACTCAGCACCAAGAGGGTACAACCCGAACTACAGGCCTCCCGCAGCACCAGCACAGCCACAACGTCAGTTTGTACACAGCCTCGCGCCGCATATCCACCTCGACCAGCAGTACAGGGACCTCCAAACCAACCCCAAGACAGCAAAGGCCAGGCACCTAAGGTTGGGGTGCAATGTTTTAGCTGCGGTGAAGTGGGGCACTACGCCCATAAATGCCCAAAGAAGAAGCCCGCACAGCCACAACAGCAGAATGTGATGCGAGGACGGGTGAACCACGTCACTATGGAGGAAGCGCAAGAGGCACCCGACGTGCTAGTTGGTAAGTTTCCTGCCAATTTACACCTTGCAACCCTGCTGTTTGATTCTGGTGCTACCCACTCGTTCATTGCTCAAGGGTTTGTTAAGAAGCATGACCTAGCAACCACACAAATGAACCATATGCTAGCCGTAAACTCTCCAGGTGGAGAAATAAGGACAAGACAAGTGTGTCCCAAAGTGAACCTAGACATTAATGGGGTAGTGTTTACTGCTAACCTCATAGTGATAGATTCCCAAGGGATCAATATTATTTTGGGCATGGACTGGTTGACCAAACATAAATGAATCATCCATTGTTCGACCAGAACGGTGGAACTAACTCACCCTAGTGGCACAAGAGTAAAGTTCATAACAATACAAGAGCCTAGGAGGGACATTAAATTAAATCAAGTTGAGGTGAAAGTGGAGGAGATCAGGACCATCAGGGAATATCCAGATGTTTTTCCGGAGGAGTTGCCAGGAATGCCTCCTGATCGTGAAGTGGAATTCGCAATTGAGCTAGTGCCTGGAACAGCCCCGATATACAAGAGACCTTATCGGATGGACTCCAAGCAGCTAGAAGAGCTCAAGGATCATTTGAGAGGATTGACGGAGAAGGGGTATTTCGCCCTAGTTCCTCACCATGGGGAGCTCCGGTAATATTTGTGCCCAAGAAGGACAGAACCCAAAGGTTATGCGTGGATTACCGTGCCTTGAATGAGGTAACCATAAAGAACAAGTACCCATTACCCCGTATTGAAGACTTGTTTGATCAGTTGAGGGGAGCTTGTGTGTTCTCGAAAATTGATCTCAGGTCGGGATACCACCAACTCAAGATAAGGCAATCTGATATTCCCAAGACAGCTTTCATATCTCGGTACGGACTGTATGAATTCACTGTCATGCCTTTCGGGCTAACTAATGCCCCGGCATACTTCATGTATCTCATGAACAAGGTATTCATGGAATATCTGGACAAATTTGTGGTGGTTTTCATAGATGACATTCTCGTCTTCCTCCAAAGATGAAGAAGAACATGAGAAACATCTAAGGTTGGTGTTGCAAAGGCTGAGAGAACTCCAACTATATGCCAAGTTGAGCAAGTGTGAGTTTTGGCTGAAGAGAGTTCCCTTCTTAGGACATATAATCTTGGAGGGAGGAATCTCCGTGGATCCTGCCAAAATCGAGGATATACAGAAGTGGAAGACCCCTGAAAATGTCGGGGAAGTTCGAAGCTTCTTGGGATTGGCTGGATACTATCGACGGTTTATTGAGGGATTCTCTAAGATCTCGAGACCCCTCACCAAACTGTTGGAGAAGGGAATCACATTCACATGGACGCCGCAGTGCGAGACGAGTTTTCAGGAGCTAAAGAAAAGATTGACCACAGCCCCAGTGTTGGTTATGCCAGATATGCAGAAGAATTTCACAGTGTACTGCGATGCCTCTGGAAACGGGTTGGAATGTGTTCTCATGCAAGAAGGGCATGTCGTGGCATATGCATCCCGGCAGCTTCGGAAGCACGAGAAAAACTATCCTACACATGACCTAGAACTAGCCGCAGTGGTACACGCGTTGAAAATTTGGTGACACTATTTGATGGGGAAGAGGACAGAGATATATACGGATCATAAGAGTTTGAAGTACATTTTAACACAGCCAGATCTCAACCTCAGACAAAGGAGATGGTTAGAGCTAATCAATGACTTTGATGTGGGCATCAACTATCATCCTGGGAAAGCAAACGTCGTGGATGATGCTTTAAGTTGGAAAGTGCAGGTCAATAAGTTGAGTTTGAAGGACATGCCTACAGAATTGAAGGACGAGGTTATAAGGCTCAATCTATGCCTGGTAAATAGTGGGGAATCCATCGCCATTGAAGTGGACTCCACACTCGAGCAAGAAATCCGCGAGGGTCAAAAGAAAGATGAGAAGATACAAGAAATCAGGCAACTCATCAAGGAAAATAAAGCCTCTGGTTTTAGAGAGGATGAACAAGGAACAGTGTGGCACGGGAAAAGGATCTGTGTGCCTGAAGTAAAGGAGGTACTTGAATTAATTTTGAAGGAGGCTCACGATTCCGACTATTCCATTCATCCTGGGGGTACGAAGATGTACCAGGACCTCAAGAGCAGGTATTGGTGGTATGGTATGAAGCGCGATGTCGCGGAACATGTTGCCCTATGTGACACATGTCAGTTGGTGAAAGCAGAACATCAACGACCCGCGGGATTATTGCAACCACTCAAAGTGCCTGAATGGAAATGGGAAGAAATCTGTATGGATTTCATAGTGGGATTGCCGAGGACCCAATCAGGATATGATTCGATATGGGTCATCATTGACAGGCTAACCAAGGTAGCTCATTTCATCCCCGTGAAAGAAAGCTACAGCGGATCCAAATTGGCAGAGTTGTACATGTCAAGAATCGTGTGTTACCATGGAGTGCCAAAGAAGATTGTGTCGGATCGAGGGACACAGTTCACCTCAAGGTTCTGGCAGAAGTTGCACGAAACCATGGGAACCCATCTGAACTTTAGTTCTGCCTATCATCCCCAAACTGACGGGCAGACGGAAAGAACCAATCAGATTCTTGAAGATATGCTGAGGGCGTGTGCACTCAAAAACAATCGGAGTTGGGACAAGAACTTACCGTATGCGGAGTTTTCCTATAACAACAGCTATCAAGCTAGTATGAAGATGTCACTGTTTGAAGCCTTGTACGGGAGGAAGTGCAGAACTCCCCTATTTTGGAACCAAACGGGGGAAAGTAAAGTGTTTGGTCCAGAAGTACTACAAGAAGCCGAGGCGAAGGTGAGGGAAATTCGCAACAATTTGAGGATAGCACAGACACGCCAAAAGAGCTATGCCGATGTACGAAGAAGAGAGCTCGTTTTCAACGTGGGAGACTATGTCTATCTCAAGGTGTCCCCTATCAGAGGACTTCATCGGTTCAAGGTGAAAGGGAAGTTGTCACCTCGATACATCGGACCCTTTCAAGTTCTAGAAAGGAAAGGCGAAGTGGGGTATCAACTAGAGTTACCGGCTCGTCTATCGGATGTGCACGATGTATTTCATGTGTCACAACTCAAGAAATGCCTGAGGACGCCTGAAGAGGTGTTACCCATGAATGAAGTGGACGTAGCTGAGGATTTGTCTTATGCCGAGCAAACATACAAGATTCTGGAGACAATGGAACGCCTCACCAGAAATAGAAGAATCCGGATGTACAAGGTGCAGTGGAAGCATCACTCAGAAGAGGAAGCCACCTGGGAGCGGGAAGATGAGCTCAAGGCACAATTTCCGGAATTGTTTTCTTAGAACCACCAATCTCGAGGACGAGATTTCTTTTAAGGGGGGTAGAGCTGTAACACCCAAAAATCTTGTTAAGATCCTAAATCATGTTAAGAGGGGAATTTAAAAATTTTTGGACATGTTGCATGTTTTGCAACAATTTAAATTCAAACTGGAATTCAATTTAAATTCAAAACAGAAAAGAAATAGAAAAAGAAAAAAACAGAAAAAAACCGGCTAGTGGGCCGAAACCCACCAGCCGGCCCAACCAGCAACAGCGCCAGCCCGCAGCCGCGCGCGCCTCTTCCTCCCACTGACAGGCGGGGCCTGCCAGCCCTTCTTCTACCTCGCGCCCGCGCCGGGACTCTCCCACCCCGAATCCAAACCGACCCGGATTTCTGCGAATCCCAGCCGAATTTCGGTCGGGGGCGACGCAAACTCGATCTAAACCACCCCGCCGCCCTAGCCCGTCTATAAAAACCCCGACCTCGTTCTGTTTTTCCCACGCGATCCGCCGATTTTACTCCGGTGAGAAACCGAGCCTTCTCCGGTGAATTCTGGCCGATCTAAGCTCGGAAATTCCGATCTAACTCGCTGGTCTTGATCCACCGCCTCCAGGGAACCCTGCAGGTGCAGAAAACTCGGTGACTTGCGGTTCAAACACAGCGCCGATGAGCCTCGCCGTGGTTTCAATTCGGACCTCGTCGCCGACCGGCTTCCAGGACCTCCGAGCTCAAGAAAACCCCCGAGGTGAGATCCCCGACCTCCCCTCCACCGATCTATGCCATAAAATCACAGTTCTAGGAAGAATTCCCGAAGATCCAAAACTCTCCGGCGAGATCGCCGCCTCCCGCCGCCGTGCGCCGCCGGGCAGCGCCGCCCGCGCTCGATCAGAGCGACGTGGCCGCTTGTGCGCCGTCTATTTTAAATCGCACGATAGACTTTAAATCCCCGCGTACCGGTTCGGCGTTATAATCTCAGCCGTTTGTTTTAAATCGGATGGTCCACGTCAGCCCCGCGTTATAAAGACTGGAAATCTTACGTGCTACCCCCTGGGGTTCTCGGGAAATAAGAGCTAGCCCCGGAAACTTCTGATCTAGCCCCTGGAACTTCAGAAAATCATGTAAATTCATTTAAAAATCAGTTTTAGCCCCTGGACTTGATAAAAATTAGGAAAAACTCCTCTGTTATGTATAGCTAGACCCCTGAAAATTTTTAAAATAATATTATAGACCCTGTAGTGGGGTGAGTTTACCTTTTTAGCCCTGTTTAATATTTAATTTAGGAAATTGAATATGTGGCTAGTGTTTAAAATTTAAAAAGTGGGACAAACATATTGTCAAAATTAAATTAAAAACTTTCTCAGTATTTAGAAAACTTTGGAGTGAGATAAAAACATATTTTGGGCTGAAGTGAATCTGTTTAATTTATTATTCACATTTAGGGACACATTTTTAAGTAAAGAATAGTTCTGGAAAATAGGGAAAATAATTGTAAAATAGTTTACATCAGAGGAAAAGGTCAAAAATATATTAGCAAATATTTTAGATTAGAACCTATTCTGCTTAGATGATGTGTCTTGTTATTTTTATAATGAAGTTCACATTTAGGCATAGGAAATAAATCTGAAAATATAGCAAATAGTAAATGATAAATGGAGTTCTAAAATCCAAAGAATTCAGTTTAGGGTTGGTAGAAATTATGAAGACACATATGGAGAAGGAAAATACCTTTCATGCATACTAGGTAGCTAAAAGGTGTAGTAATTGAATATAAGGAATTTATTTAAATTGAAAACTCATATATATAGTATGTAAGTATAAATGTGAACACAAAAGTAGGAATCATATACATATGATCAAAAGTGCATGCAAGCCACAAATCAACACACATAGAGTAACCACAACACATATAATGGTGAATGACTTTCATAAATATGAATGTGTGGTTTGTATGAAGTGGAAGTGTGAACTATGTCTTATGGATTGTTGTTTTTCTCTTGCTATGTGTGATGGTATGATATAGAATCTGCTCAAGAGCAAGTTATTCCTTTCCAAGATCAGGACTACCCATTTCAAGAGCAGCAGGAAGGAGGCAAGTGTCCTTGACCACTTTGATCCTATGCTAGGATGTGTAGCTAGAATTATTTGCATTGTCAATTGAAATATGAAACCCATGCTAGGATGTTTCCCTAGAATTGCATTACCTTGTTTCCTTGTAGCTTGGGTTGGGATTCATTTTATCATGTCATTTATTATTATGCATATGCTTAGCCATGCTTAGAATGGGATAATTGGGATATGAGATCATCAGTTTATTTTACCATACTCTTGAATGAGATATTGTGAGTTATGTAGAGGTAGGGATCAAGGCAAGTTGGATGTTTTGGTTGTGTGCTGGGTGCACGAGACTAAGTTTTGTGTTTAGTACTTGCCTGGATCCTAAGGACCGGTTCATGGAGCATGTAACCTGGCTTTACAGTGCCAACCACATGCTGAGATGGGGCAGCTTGGCCAATTAATTAGGTGTATCCCCCACGTAGTATGGGTGTGTTAGATAGTGCGGGGAGTAGGTGTCAGCTGGACTACCATATGAACCGCAAGGCTCAAGAGGGGGCCACTGCAGTGGAGTTGGAGCCTCTTGTATGCTGTTAGGGGTGAAACCTCAGTGGGCCCACGCTCATCTGGAATCCCTTTGTAAAGGCTTCGTAGTGATCTCCTGGCTACACACCTGGGAAGTGTGAATGTGGTTCGTAGCCACTGGCATAATGGAGGTTCTTTTAGTCCACCCGGCAACGGGGGATGAAATCACTACATGTGGGTATAGTGGTACAGACTCTGCACAGTCAAAACTGTCATGACAGCCGTGCTCACGGTCAAGAGCGGCTTGGACTTATTCATGATTAGAGGATTGATGGTTTTGGAAGTTGTGGATGTTAAGCGGGGAGCTTAACATTGGAAATGATGTTATGGTTATTGGATTATGATGATGGGATGGGAGATTGGGACCATTTCACCTGTGTAGTAATATAGGTGCTTAATAAGCTGAGGTGATAGGTATTGACTGCGTAGTGCTTTAACCATGAGTTCAATCTCCCCTTGTTTTCTAGCCATGCATGACATAACTTTCCCACACTTGCTGAGTACCATCGGTACTCAACCTTGCATATTTGTTGGTTTATATTGCTGCTTAGGTCAAGATAATGAGGTGGTGTATAATGATCAAGACTTTGGACCCGAAGAAGGTTTCTAGGTTCATGGAGTCCCCCGGGCAACGCCTGTGACGGAGCCCTCAAGAATAATATTCCGCTGCTAGTTTATTTACTTGTGATGAACTTATTATTGTCCATCGAGACATTTGCTATGTAAGACTTATTTATATTCGACACCTGGCTTGTAATAAATGATGCTTCACTATTTGTCATCACATGTATGAGAAAATGATCCTGGCATACATGTGATATTCACTTGGTTGTTCTTCGGAAAAACCGGGTGTGACAATGCAAAAAGAAAACCCACGTGAAGCATGAAAAATCATCAACACTGACTAGACCGTATTTATTACCGCCGATGCTTATGTAGGCAATTGGACCAAATAGATCCATGTGAAGGAGCTCAAGCGGTCTTGTTGTAGTCATAACATTCTTCACGGGATGGGGTGCTCCTACTTGTTTTCCTGCTTGGCATACTCTACACAGCCTGTCATTCTCAAAAACAACATCCTTTAAACCTCGGATGTGATCGCCTTTGAGAAGTTTTTGAAGATTCCTCATACCAACATGTGCTAGCCGTCTATGCCACAGCCAACCCATGTTGGTCTTTGCAATCAAGCATGTGTCAAGTTCAGCTTTATCTTTGTAGAGGGACTCAATAATTTCAAGAGGAATTAAGTATGGGAACTTGTGAAGCAACCAAAGGCAAATGTTGTGGGCACCAAATGGGTGTTCGGCAACAAAAAATATGAACACGGGGTGGTGACAAGAAATAAAGCGCGACTTGTGGCCATAGGGTACTCACAGTTGAAGGTTTGGATTTCGATGAGACTTTTGCTCCCGTAGGTAGGCTTGAATCAATTCGAATATTATTAGCCTATGCTACTCACCATAATTTGAAGTTGTATCAAATGGAAGTAAAAAGTGCTGAATGTGGCCTAGAGGGGGGGTGAATAGGCCTTACAGAGTTTCCTGCACACTTAATGTAGTTGTCAAATTCTTGCTTGACCGGACTAGTCCGGTTGTGTGAGTGGACTAGTCCGGTGTGCCTGAAGTGTGTAGATTGTATTAAGTGTTGTTCAGGAAAATTTGCTTGTTTAGCAGCGGAAATAAGAACAACAGTTATTCTATTTTGATTTTACAATGTGAGGTGTGATTATGCCCGTGAATGAAACTTAGCAACTCAAATTATGAAGTTTAGCAACTAGATGTTCTAATCAACAAAAATAAGGAGGCACGCGAGACTCAAATTTTATCGAGGTTCGATCTCACCAAGAGATCTACGTCCTTGTTGAGGAAGCTCACACAGAGCCGGGTCCCTAACCCTTTCCCTCTTCAAGTCACCACACAAGTCCGACTTGACTCCACTAGCACGGGTAATCACCGAGTTTGTGGGGCAACCTCACACGTTGAGGACTCCCACGAGAATTACAATGAAAAAGTGATCAAATACACTCAGAAAGATTACAATGCAGAATATGAGTGTAGAGAGATCAAACCCCAAGAGCTCACAACGAAGGAACGACGATCTCCCAATCCCAAATCCAAGTGTTTAATTGATTTTCACCTTTTTCGCACCTTAGATGTGTGGGGAGATATGTTTTTGGGCTCTTGGGACAGGTGGCGGCGCTAGGGTTTGAGTTTCTAGCAGTATGAGTCGTGTCTCTCCGTTGGAAGGTCGTGGATCACCAATTTATATGGTTTCCAAAAAGTTATCATTGTAAAACCTAATACCGGACTAGTCCGGTATATGATCGGACTTGTCCGGTCTACATCCAGTGGGCTAAGCGGACTAGTCCGGTCTAAAACCGGACTTGTCCGGTGCTATGTGATGTGGGGTTCCAGAAAGTTTAGCGGACTAGTTCTGTCGCAAGGACGGACTAGTCTGCAGTCCTCTAAAGAGGACAACAGAAACATGAGCGGACTAGTCCGGTCTAAAACCGGACTTGTCCGGTTGCATTCCAGTAAGCTGACCGGACTAGTCCGGTCCATGAACGGACTAGTCCGGTGTCCAGTGGATTTTAGTTGATTTTTAAACCCCTTACCCTTACGCAAAGTTATGAGCTCTTGGGATGTGTCTCTCACACACACCCTATACATTTAAATCTACTTTCCTCTTCTAAGTTCCATTAAAGTCTTCCTTTTCAGACACCACTCTATTTTTCACCTTTTTGTGTGCACCAAGCTAGTTCACTTTGTTTGTCCTGCAATCATCTCAATAGTTTCATTAGGATCTCATATGCTTGCCATCAATTCTCCAAAACCCACAAGGGATACCCTAGATGCACTTTCAATCTCCCCCTTTTTGGTGATTGATGACAACCATTTGAGATATCACAATTAAGAGAAAAAATTGATTTTTCATAAAGTGTGCATATATGAGAATAATGAATAAATAACAAGAAAAACTTCTCTCATATATACACACCTTATGGTGGGGTGCCTAACAAATGTGTGATCAACAAAAATGTGATGAATGAGGACAAAAGATAACAACCATAGATGTAAGCATCACAATACTATGAAGCATCACACATAAGGTGAATAGTCAAATTACAATAGTTTTAAAAATAAGTACAAGTCCTCGATCACAAGTCCTTAATAACTTATCCTAGATAGCTATTCTAGTTTCAATATCTCCCCCTTTGGCATCAAGACACCAAAAAGGGGAAAATCGAGTGGAATCACTCATCGTCGTTCCCACTTTCACTCTCAGTCCTATCTTCATCTTCCTCTTCACCTTGATCTTCATCATCTTGATCATGTAGAGGGTTAGCAGCTGAACCACCACCAAACCCAAGGGAGCTCAACTCTTGGTCAGTGAAGGTTGGCATTTCAGTGAAGTCTTCAGCTGAGTCCTCAGAAACCTCAAGTGACCCTTGTGGCTCAATTTCCAGTTTGGCACAGATGGCCTGGATGTTGGCTTTTACATATCTTTGATGCTTCTTCCTGGGCAAAATCTCTTCATGTTGCTTAACTTCAACTTTGCGGCAAGAGGCAAAGATAGAAGATAGCATCTTGAAGATGCCACTTGAGGATTCGCGAGTAGATGAGGTTGCATGAGTGGTAGCTGCAGCCTCAGATCTTGTCTTCTCTTGAGCTCTCTTGGACCTCTTTCTTCTTCGGGTGAGGCAGGAGCAGAAGGAGCAGAATATATAGTGGGCTTTTGGGGCCTAAGTCTAGTGTGAGGCACATCCTTTACGAACTCCAGTCCTGTCACTTTTTCAATCATGAACATTATGTAGGGTGCATAGCCGCAAGACCGGATGGGATTGATAGAGATATTGACAATGTCATTGTAAATGTACTCAAACACATTGAATTTCCTCTTCTTGCTTATGACCTTCATCAAGGTTCTGAGAGTGCCCTGAACAGTCCCTGCGTCTCCCTCTTTGGGAGCTATAGTCTTCCTCAATATCCGATTGAGAACTACAAAGAAAGGCTTCATGTATTTAGTGGTTGGAGGCTTGAATGGCATTCGTGTATCATAGAGAAAGTCCAGCTGATCTTTCTCCAGTGGTTTCAGGTTGTGAATTACAAGTTCATTGCCCAAGGTATGCTCAAGATGAAGGATTCTTGCAAATTCATCATAGGTGACACTGTACTGAGACCCATGTGTCATACAAATCATCACGTCGTTGTCATCACGAGCGAAGTAAAGAGTAGAGTAGAATTGTGTGTTGACTTCATCATTCCAGTCACACTGGAAGGAGAATAGTTCTTTCAGCCCGTGAAGCTTGAGGGCTGTCACAACCTCCTGATAAGCTTGACATCTCTTGGACTGAAGATAAGCAATGTCAACCCACTGACTTTCGACAACTGGATGCTTCATCTTCCGATACACATGTCCATAGTAGTCAGCATGAAAATTACTCCAAAATCTGGGGTCAACTGACTCTCTGGGCTGATTATACACCTCTACTTTTCTGAACTTGTCAGCTAATTCACCCCCTTTTCCAGTGTAATCATCATTCGAAGGTTGCCTGTTGCAATGAATGAGATTTTTCATTTTCAGAGGCCCAATGGTGCCACTAGCAAGTCCCTTCCCTTTATTGAGAGCCCTCTTAGGTCCCGAGGAGCTCTCGGCAATAGCCTTTCCTCGAGGCTTCTTCACAATCACCTTCCTCTTCTTAGGCAAATTTTCATCGGAAGGTGGAGAGTGGACATTGACATCATGTCTTTTCTTCATCACTCCCTCCTTGGCTCTCCTCACTCTTTCACGTTGAACCTCTTCATCAAGGTGGAAAGAGTCGTCATCTGAGCCTGAAGACATGGTGCCTGATAAGGAGTTCAATGATTAGATACGAATGGACTCATTTTTGACTTCAAATAGGAATGTAGGGGTTCAACTGTCAGAGACCGGACTTGTCCGGTTTCAGAGTGCGGACTTGTCCGCATCTGTGCGCCGGACTAGTCCGGCCTGGCATAAGAACCCTAACGTTTCCATTTGAATCAAATCTCCTATCTAAGGACACAAAGGCAGGAAAGTGGTAGAAATACATCTATGGAGGCAATGTACATCCTTTTGAAATCAAAGGAAACGAGCTAGAATTAGAAAAGTTTGAGAGTTAGGTTTTAGGGGCGAATTTACCAAGAATTGAAGATTCGCGTTGAAGGAGCAAGAATCTATCCGGATGAGTCCGGAGAGGAGAATCCACTCGTCGAGGAGAGGATTTTCCACGGAGAAAACTTTGAGATTGAGGGCTCAACCCAAAAGTCACTTTGGTAGCTAGGGTTTAGGAGATGGGGGTGAGACCAAATGCTTATGAGTGGAGAAGGAGGGGTCTAAGCCGGCCAAACGGTTATATGTGCGACTGACCGGACTAGTCCGGTGCCCCTGAGTTAACCTAACTCTATCGTTTGTCCGGACTAGTCCGGTTGACAACCGGACAAGTCTGGTTCCAACAGACTTGATGCAGGTAGTAAAGTTTAAAAATGATCCAAGGACACTAATTTTTTCAAATAAACTTGGTAATTACGACCAGTAGGCAAGCAACAATCAAAAAATGGTCATTTTTCGCAAGATTTCTTCATTAAAATAGTTTTATTAGAGGAAAAAGAGATGAGGAGCAGTTTTTACAATAAAATGTAACATTTGAGGTTGCAACCAGGTATGCAACGTTTCAAGCCACGTTTCGAGAGTCAAGAATATTAAGTTCATTTCTTAGCTCACAAAACCTTTTCTCATCTAATAGTTTGGTAAAGATATCTGCTAGTTGTTTTTCAGTTCTAACATGTGAAATTTCAATGTCACCTTTTAATGAATGATCTCTAAGAAAGTGATGACGAATATCTATGTGCTTAGTTCTTGAGTGCTCTACTGGGTTGTGTGCAATTTTTATAGCGCTTTCATTATCACATAGAAGCGGAATATGATTTAGATTGTAGCCGTAGTCTCTAAGAGTTTGTCGCATCCAAAGTAGTTGTGCACAACAACTACCAGCTGCAACATACTCTGCTTCCGCTGTTGAAAGAGCAATGGAGTTTTGCTTTTTAGATGACCAAGAAACTAGGTATCTGCCAAGAAATTGACAAGTCCCTAAAGTGCTCTTTCTATCGACTTTGCATCCTGCATAGTCGGCATCGGAATAACCTATCAAGTTAAACTTGGATCCTTTGGGATACCAAAGGCCCAAGTTAGGTGTGTGCACAAGATACCTTAGTATTCTTTTTACAGCTATTAAGTGACACTCTTTAGGTGTGGCTTGAAACCTTGCACACATGCATACGCTAAGCATAATATCTGGCTTAGATGCACATAAGTAAAGTAAGGAGCCGATCTGTTAGACCCTCATCTCGGGTGTCAGCATATGTTCATGTTTTATGAAGAAGAAAACATTTTAAGAAAAGAAGGTACAGAGACAAATATCAAAAGGATAGCCAATAAAGCTCTCAGAGAGCACCGAAGGCAACTTCCGCGGCCAGCAGGCCACGTGGCGTGTTCAGAGCTCATCCCCGAGAAGTTGGGAGAGGTCCGCCGCTAAACTGGCTACGTGGCAGGCTCGGGGGTCACCTCCGCAATTGGAAAGAGGTCCGACCCTGTGGGACACGTATTGCCCACGGAGGTAGCCTCTGCGGAAGAAGCAAAGGCATTGTTTGTAGGACACATGTCACCTTCGGAGCTAGTCCTCGCGGAAGTCAGAGGACCTGTCGCACGGGATACGTGTCGACCTCGGAATCCATCTCCGAGAGGTCCGGATCTATCAAACACGTGTCACCACCGGAGCTTATCTCCGGGAGGTCCGTCGCTGCTGGATATGTGTCGACCTCGGGGCATGTCCCTAAAGAAAGAAGAGAGGAAAAGACCGGTGCCAACACGTGGCGTGCGCGGAGCTCACCTCCAAAAGAGGGGGAGGTCTCAGTCGATTGACACGTGGCACAACCGGAGCTCGTCTCTGTGGAGAAGTAGATACCAGGCCCCGGAAGGACACGTGGAGCCTCCGGAGCTCATCACTGTGAAGGTAACGAGTTCTGGAGCAGCTGTACGAGTAAGAATACCGGCACGTAAAGGAAACCGACCTGAATTCCATAACGTTACCGCACCAAATCAACTAAAGATAAGATGATAGGATCCAACGACGATCTGAATAAGACTCTTATTCGGGATACAATCAGATTAGGACTCTTCTCTTCCCAATTATAAATAGAACCCAAAACCTCTGGCCGAAACCACAAACTTCTTTTCCAACTCCTGAGCCGACGACTTAGAGCCCTAGCCCAACCCGCCGAGAAATCCATCACCGGAGCACGGCAAGGAAGATCGCCGGAAGAAAAGCCCAGCGGTCTGAGGAGGACCTCGAAGACCGAGAGGAACGTAAGAACAAGCTCAGGGAGCTGTCTACAAAGAACTGCAGCAACCAGGTTTTAAGATCCAAGAACCCCCGGAACCGCAAGAACAAGGCAAGTGCTCCTTGACCATGTTGATCCTATGTTTTGGGTAAAACTATTTTGGTTTGTGAAAAGGTGTGTGTGCTGAGTCAAACCTGATGGGAAACCCTTTTATAGGAATTTACTAGTTTTGGTTGAACCACCCTTGTCGCCTGGGAAGTTTATGAGTCGGGTATGGTTTTTGCTTTATGCTTCGTTGAGTCTATGGGATTGGGAAGCGAGATAGATGTGTCTAGCTAACTGCACTCATAATGATAATGAGAAACTGATGTTAATAATGGACATGGATCGGAGGGAGATCTAGGCAAGACTGGGTTTGTGAATAAGGTAGCATGAGATGGTGGTTTTACTTGCCGTAGATCTAAGGACCGGTTCATGCATGCACATGTCAGGATTACAGTGCCACCACAAGGCCAAGTATGGTGCAGCTTAGCTGAGTAATTAGGTAAGTTGCTAGAGTGTTATGGACTGTGGAAGTCGCGGGGAATGGGAGTCGAGTGAGGACTGCCCTGGGAACTGCATGGCACAAGAGGGGGCCCGTGGGTGGGGGAATTATAGATTCTAGCCTGCCGGTGAAACCTTAGTGAGTCCATACATCTAGTAACCCCTTTGTAAAGGCTATTTTGTGATCTCTTGACCATACACCGACGGTCGTGTACTGGTATAATGGAGGTTCTGCAGTCGCCGACGGGTGACGAAATCACAAACTTGTGGGTAAAGAGGTGCAAACTCTGCAGAGTCTAAAACTATCATGATAGCCGAGCTTACGGTCACGAGCACCTGGCTAAACTGCCATGATTAGTTGGGATGGTTATTGGGAAGGTTTTTGGTTATGGTTATTGGTTTGGTTATGGTTTGTCTTGGGACTGTTAAGTCCGGGTGATAAGATGGTTGCATGACTGTGGAATCATGGCAACGAGTTTGGTCTCAGTGTGAGACAAGGTTGATTTATGAGATGAGATGGTAGCGAATACAAGAAGGTATTCGTGAGATGGTAGCGAATACGAGGAGGTATTCGTGAGTATGAATAAAGGATTAGTTAATGTTCGAGTGGAACATGGAAAGCGATGGAGGTATGTTGGTAATTTAATACATGCTGGGATTACATCTAAAGTTAAGTTGCTGTTTTACCATGGTTTTATAAATCTGCTTTTTCTGCAAATAAGTCCTTTTATACCTACCTTGTTTATGAGCTGCATATCATGTGTTTTCCCGCACTTGCTGAGTACATCATTGTACTCAAACTTGCATTATTACTTCATCATCAGCAGCAGGAGGAGCCTACTATGAAGACCAAGTGGAGCATTATGGCGTGTGATCTATTCTCAACCTTGCCTGTGGAGGGAACGTAGATGGAACCACTACTGCTTTGATTTGTTTCCGTATTAGTTGAATTGCTTCCGCTTTAGAAAGACTTCTGCTGTGAGCATGAGTCCAAGACTCATGAGGTATTGTAATAAACTCTGTTATTCGTGGTAATATATAATCTGAATTCAGTTTGTGGAACGATGCATTAGTTCTCGGTTCCATGGTTTTTCCCATAGAATTGAGGGCGTCACACGATCATTGACCTATATACCTTTTGGTCCACATTTGGACCTTCTTCATTGAGGTCGAGATGTCCGTTGATTGCCATGGGTGTCTTGATGGGCTTGGCTTTGTCCATATTGAATTTCTTGAGGATGTCATGTGTGTATTTGATTTGGCTTATAAATGTGCCTTCTCTCAGTTGCTTCACTTGGAATCCCAAGAAGAACTTCAATTCGCCCATCATTGACATCTTGAACCTATCTGTCATAATTTTGCTAAATTCCTCACAGAAAGACTTGTTAGTGGATCCAAAGATAATATCATCAACGTAAATTTGACATACAAATAGATGATCATCAAAATGTTTAGTGAAGAGTGTATAGTCAGCTTTACCAATTTTGAATCCATTTTAAGTTAGAAAACCTCTAAGGCACTCATGCCAAGCTCGAGGAGCTTGTTTGAGGCCATAGACAACCTTACGTAGTTTATAGACGTGGTTAGGATACTCTTGGTCTTCGAATCCTGGTGGCCGCTCCACATAAACTTCCTCCTTTATCGGACCATTGAGGAAGGCACTTTTGACGTCCATTTGATACAACTTAAAATTATGGTGAGTAGCATATGCCAAAAAATACGAACGGACTCAAGTCTAGCTACGGGAGCGAAAGTTTCGTCGAAGTCCAAACCTTCGACCTGAGAATAACCCTTGGCCACCAGCCTCGCTTTATTTCTTGTTACTACTCCATGTTCATCTTGCTTGTTCCGAAAGACCCATTTGGTTCCAACGATGTTCGCCCTTGGTCTTTCCACCAGCTCCCACACTTCATTTCTTTTGAAGTTGTTCAATTCTTCTTGCATTGCAATCACCCAGTCTGGATCCCTTAAGGCTTTATCTACCCTGTATGGTTCCAGAAAAGAGACAAAAGAATAGTATTCACAGAAATTTGCAACTCGAGATCTAGTAGTTACTCCCTTAGCAATATCACCAATGATATTGTTGACAGGATGGTCTCTTTGCACACTCTGATGTACTTTGGGTGAGGAACTTGTGTAGCTGCTTGTTCTTCATCATCTTCATGTTCATTGTCTCCCTCTAGATCATTTTTTCCATGATTATCTTGATCTTCTTGATCTTCCTCCACTTGATCTTGTGCAAAAGCTCCCCCTTGATCATTGCTTCCTTGTTGAGGTTCACCTTGTGCATTTGAGTCTTGCGTTTGCTCTTGTGGTAGAATATCACCAAGTGTCATTTTCTTCAGCGCTTCACATGGAGCTTCCTCTTTATCTAGCATACACTTATCGACTTGCTCCACTTGTGAGCCGTTAGTTTCATCGAACACTACGTCACGTGCTACTTCAACAAGACCGGACACCTTGTTGAAGACACGATAGGCGTAGGCATTCGATTCATAGCCGAGCAAGAACCCTTCATCGGACTTCGAAGCGAACTTCGAAGCCCTCGGTTTCTTGTTCAGAATAAAACATTTATAACCAAAAACTTTGAAATAAGAAACATTAGGATTTTTACTAGTAAGGAGCTCATATGGAGTTTTCTTCAGTAGTCGGTGAAGGTACAGCAGATTTGTGGCATGACAAGCGGTGTTCGCCGCTTCTGCCCAAGATCGATCTGATGTATTGTATTCGTCCAACATTGTTCTTGCCATTTCAATCAATGTTCTATTCTTTCTTTCGGCCACCCCGTTTTGTTGAGGAGAGTAGGGTGCCGAGAACTCATGCTTTATCCCTTCTTCATCGAGATACTCTTCAACTTGTGTATTCTTGAATTCTGTCCCGTTGTCACTTCTGATGTTCTTCACGGTTGATGAGAATTTGTTCTGGGCTCTTTTCAGGAACTTCTTGAGGATTCCCTGAGTTTCTGTCACACCCGGTTTCTCCGAAGAACAACCCAGTGAATATCACATGTATGCCAGGATCATTTTCTCATACATGTGATGACAAATAGTGAAGCATCATCATATTACAAGCCAGGTGTCAAATATAAATAAGTCTTACATAGCATACGTCTCGATGTACGATAATAAGTTCATGACATGTAAATAAAACAGCAGCGGAATATAAATCTTGTGGGCTCCGTCACAGGCGTTGCCCGGGGGACTCCGTGAACCTAGAATCCTTCCTCGGGACCAAAGTCTTGGTCATTAAACACCACATCATTCTCTTGACCTGAGCAGCAATATAAACCAACAGAAAAGCAAGTTTGAGTACAGTGGGTACTCAGCAAGTGTGGGAAAGTTATGTCATGCATGGCTAGAGCAAGGAGAGGTTGAACTCATGGTTAAAGCACTACGCAATTAATACCTATCACCTTAGCTTATTAAGCACCTACATTACTACACAGGTGAAATAGTCCCAACCCCTCAACCCATCATCAATATCAAGTAACCATAACATCATATCCAATGTCAAGCTCCCCGCTTAACATCCTCAACTTCCAAATTCATCATCCTCTAATCATGAATAAGTCCAAGCCGCTCTTGACCATGAGCACGGCTGTCATGACAGTTTTGACTCTGCAGAGTTTGCACCACTGTACCCACATGTAGTGATTTCATCCCCCGTTGCCAGGTGGACTAAAAGAACCTCCATTATGCCATTGGTCGCGAACCACATTCACACTTCCCAGGTGTGTAGCCAGGAGATCACTACGAGGCCTTTACAAAGGGATTCCCGACGAGCGTGGATCCACTGAGGTTTCACCCCTAACAGGATACAAGAGGCTCCAACCCCGCTGCAGTGGCCCCCTCTTGAGCCTTGCGGTTAATATGGTAGTCCAGCTGACACCTATTCCCCGCACCATCCAAAAAACCCATACTACGCCCGAGATACACCTAATTAATTGGCCAAGCTGCCCCATCTCAGCATGTGGTTGGCACTGTAAAGCCAGTTTACATGCTCCAGGAACCGGTCCTTAGGATCTAGGCAAGTACTAAACACAAACCCGAGTCTCGTGCACCCAGCACCAACCAAATCATCCAACTTGCCTCGATCCCTACCTCTACATAACTCATAATATCTCATTCAAGAGTAGGGTAAATAAATTGATGATCTCATATCCCAATTATCCCATTCCAAGCATGGCTAAGCATAAGCATATAAATAAATGACATGATAAAATAAATCCCAACCCAAGCTACAAGGAAACAAGGTAATGCAATTCTAGGGGAACTTCCTAGCATGGGTTTCACATTTCAATTGACAATGCAAATAATTCTATCTACACATCCTTGTATAGGATCAAAGTGGTCAAGGACACTTGCCTTCTTCCTGCTGCTCTGGGAATGGAAAGTCTTGGTCTTGGAAGGGGAGAACTTGCTCTGGGGCAGGTTCTACTCATGCCAATACACATAGCAAAAGAAAACAACAATCCATAAGACCTTGCACACCTTGGAACAATGTTTCCACGTCCATGCACTCCTTGCACACGTGCAAACACCTTCCAACAACGTACACACAACCTTCATATGCACTGCCCTTGATCCAAACATGCTGCGCGTCCTCCCGATCAACTCAACCACAGCTCCTCTCGAACTTGGTTGTTGGAACCTCATCTCCTCCCTGAGACTAGTCCAAGGATCCCGTCACCAGCCATGTCTTGAACTCAAGCAACACCTGCACATGAATAAACAACCAATTCTTCCGAGCACAAGTCCTCGACTTGACTCACGTTAGATCGAAAACCACAACACCTTACATGAGCACGTCACATAAGCATGTTGCAAACCATATCAAATGATAACAGCCATAACCATCAAAACACACCAAAAACTTAGCAAATTAATACTAAGCAAACCTTCCCATAAAGCAAGTTTGAAACATTGCGAGTTAAAACCAAAAACAAGACGCTGCAGTTCTATGAGTTGAACTTCACGGGAGCTCCCTAAAAACAAGCTCCGGACCTCACAGAAGCTCTCCGGACCTTGCAGGAGCTCTCTGGACCTTGCGTCGGACCTTGCCAACACTTGGCGGACCTAACAAAGAACTTGTCGGACCTTGCCACAGAAGAATGTTTTGGCAATATTCAAAACTTTGAATGTTAATGCTAACTTTTATCCTAATTGCCAATGTATTCAGCACACATAGGTCTCACAATCCCCCCCCCCTTGATGAATGCATTGGCAACACTTAAAATCCGAACATTGGCTTATGAAAAGTTTTGATATGCTTTGAAAACTCATTTCTTCCCCTTTATTAATTTCTCCCCATTTTTTAAAATCAGAGAAGGAAGAAAGTGTATAACATATGCAAAGTGTAAAAAAAATCTCTCCTTATACATATTTCTCCCCCTTTGACAATGTATTCAGCAAGGTTCAAAAGAGAAATTTTTAAATGTTATGAGCATATTATAACATATACATACAAAACAAAGCTCATCCAAGTCATACTATCAGGTTACTTACACTATCACATCAATGAGATACATAAAATAGTGTAAGCCATGCTAGAGATCAAATGTATTTTTCAGTTTAAGCAAGTCATGATCTCCCTTACTCAACTATTTCAAAACCTGAAAACATGACACTTGTTGCTGCATTTTTATTATTCATAATCATTTAAGGCACAAAGTTGATCATATGATATTTGCAAGAGATTATATGCCGCATCAGCCTTATTCTAACCAACCAAGCCAAGCCTATGTCATTTGACAATCAGAAGCTTAAGGACATGGTTTTAGTCATACACAATTCCTTCCAAGTTCATATCTTAGTGCAATGATAAGCAATCTCAAAAAAAGAAGTCTGATGCATGCATATTCTCTTGATCTTTTCTCAATTTTTTATTTGAAAACTCAACATGTGAGCTGATCACTTGATTAATTTTTTTATGATTAAAAGCACTTGTGAGCACGCAACAAGTTCAAAACAGCAAGAAAGTTCGATCATGACCAGATTTAGTGTAAGTAATTATTCCAATTACTAGTCATGGCAAAAACTACAAAATGTATAACATGAGTAATGTAGTAAGAACTTTCAGCCTGTAAAGGAATCACAAAGTCATATATGTATGAAATACTATGATCATATTATTTTAGTTTCAGATTCACACATAGACTTTCAAAGTTTCAAAAACTCCCCCTCAATTTAAGCCATGAGGATGCATAACCCCTATTTCACTACGAATGAAACAAAAACGAGTGAAATCCAAATGTTTTGTAAAAATATCAGCCAATTGTTGTTCGGTATCGACATGGTGAAGCACAATGTTTCCTTTTTCAACATTATCACGAAAAAAGTGATACCTAATGTCAATGTGCTTAGTTCTAGAGTGTTTCACGGGGTTTTTAGCAATACAAATTGCACTAGTGTTATCACAAGACAGTGGAACACTATCTAAATCAACCCCATAGTTCTTAAGTGTTTGAACAATCCAAAAAATTTGGGAGCAAGTGCTAGCCGCAGCTACATATTCAGATTCGGCCGTGGATTGTGCAACTGAATTTTGTTTTCTAGAGGACCAAGCAACAAGTGAATTACCAAGAAAATGACAAGCACCCAAAGTACTTTTCCTATCAATCCTACAACCCCCAAAATCAGCATCCGAAAAAGCTTTCAAAGAAACGGTTGAGGAAGAAGGAAGAAAAATGCCAAATTCTTGAGTTCCATGTAGGTACCTGAGATTCCTTTTGATGGCTTGGCGATGTGAAGCACGTGGGGAAGCTTGAAAACGTGCACAAAGACATACACTGAATTGTATGTCCGTTCTTGACGCCGTGAGATACAAAAGTGATCCAATCATACTTCTGTATTCCTTTTTATCGACCGGGTCACCATCTTCGTCAAGTTCAAGTGTTGTTGATGTTCCCATTGGTGTCCGGAGAGGCTTGCATTTGTCCATGTTGAAGCGCTTAAGAAGGTCCTTTGTATACTTAGTTTGATGCACAAAAGTTCCTTCTTTTGTTTGCTTGATTTGCAGCCCCAAAAAGTATGTGAGTTCTCCCATCATACTCATCTCAAATTCTGAACTCATCATAGCTGAAAACTTGGACACGAGATCATGAGAAGCACAACCAAAGATAATATCATCCACATACACTTGAACGAATAATGAGTCATTGCCATGCTTAAGTACAAAAAGAGTTTTATCAACCTTGCCCATGGTAAACCCCTTTTCAAGTAAGAATGTTTTTAACCTATCATACCATGCTCTAGGGGCTTGTTTTAGACCGTACAAGGCTTTGGACAGTTTGTAAACATGATTAGGAAAATTTGGATTTTCAAAACCCAGTGGCTGCTTAACATAAACCTCCTCCTCTATGTAGCCATTAAGAAAAGAACTTTTAACATCCATTTGATATAACTTGAAACCTTTAGATGCAGCAAATGCTAATAAAATTCTTATAGCTTCTAATCTAGCAACAGGAGCAAATGTTTCATCAAAATATAGACCTTCAATTTGAGTGAAACCTTGAGCAACCAACCTAGCTTTATTCCTAACCACAACCCCATCCTCACTTTGCTTATTTTTAAATACCCATTTAATTCCAATTAATGTGTGACCTTGAGGTGGAGGTACAAGTTTCCAAACATTATTTCTTTCAAAATTTTCTAACTCTTCTTGCATGGAATTAATCCAAGATTCATTAGTGAGTGCGTGTGATATATCCTTGGGTTCAAAAGAAGCAACAAAAGCAGAATGAGCATGAGAGTTTGGATCGCAAAACCTGGACCGAGTGACTCGTTCATGCAAGCTTCCAATGATTTGTTGTGGAGGATGACTTTTGAGTACTCGGAGGGGAGTAGACACTTCACAAGCACCTTCTTCTTCATGTTCGGACCTTTGATTAGGAGAGCTTGTTGATTGAGGAAGGTCCGAACCAGCAGTAGTGACTGTTGGTGCTGGTTGTGGTGCAAAATCAGCAGCTTGATCGTTATTTACTTCCGAGTTTTTGGGCAGCAGCACCACTTCTTCATCTTCTTCAATAAAAATACTCTCCCCCTGCGGATATGGATCCGGACCTGCAATATCGGAGCTAGTACTTGGGCTAGCTTCATCAAAAGAAACCTCGCAAGTCTCCACAATTTTGTTAGTGTCAAGTAAAAGCACACGGTAGCCTCTAGTATGAGATGGATAACCAAGAAACATGCCATCAACAGATCTAGCTTCAAATTTATCAAGATTACCATGTTTATTAACAAAGCATTTGCAACCAAAAACCCTAAAGTGTGTAACACTAGGCCTATGTCCAAACCGGAGCTCATATGGGGTTTTTCCAAGCTTAGCACGCAAGAAAACACGATTTGAGACATAACAAGCGGTTGCAATTGCATCAGCCCAAAATTTCCTAGGAGTTTGATATTCATCAAGTATAGTCCTAGCCATCTCAACTAAGGTCCTGTTCTTTCTTTCTACGACACCATTTTGTTGTGGTACATAGGGTGAAGAGTATTGATGATCTATTCCATTTTCAGCACAAAAGTGATCAAAGGATTGGTTTTTAAATTCAGTTCCGTTATCACTTCTAATTGCTTTTAATGGTCCTGGGTGATCAATAGATAATCTAAGAAATACAGTTCCAAAATGACTAAAAGCGTCATTCTTAGATGCCATAAAATAAACCCAAGAATATCTGAAATAATCATCAACAATCACAAGCACATACCATTTACCTTCGAAGGATTGAACACGTGCCGGACCTACTGTATCAAGATGTAAAAGTTGTCCCGGTTCAGCTGTCATGGTCATTGTGAGAGGAGCATGTGAACCTGCAACAAACTTAGCATGTCTACAAGAAGAGCACACAATATCATTGTCCTTTTTAAGCTTCGGCAGCCCACGTATGCGATCGAGAGCACTAACACGAGTGAGATGATCAAAGCCTATGTGACCAAGTCTACGATGCCAAAAATATAGATCCTTTGTATCATTAGCAACTAGACACCGATGCTTAGAAGTTGACAAATCAAAATCAGCTTTAAAAACTCTTCCAAACCTAGACATGTTAAACAAAAGCTCACCTTTTGAATCTACAACCTTGCAGCAATTTTTAGCAAAGCTAACCTCAAGATTTTCATCTAGCAATTGTGAAACCGAAAGCAAGTTGTATTTCAAATTTTTAACAAGTGCCACATCTTTCAAAGTGTAGAGATTGTTTACTCTAACCGAACCTTTAGCAATTATGGGAGTAGAAGAGTTATCGGCGAAAGTAACATTTTCTACACGTGACACAAAAGAGAGAGAGGAGAACCATTCTTTGTTACCGGTCATGTGGCGTAAGCAACCTGAATCCACAATCCAAATGTTCTCCTTCCTCAAACGTGAAACCTACACAGCAGCACAATACGTCGATGACTCAATACTGGGGTTAGTTAAAAGACTTTTAGGAATCCAGTACTGAGTCACACGACGTCCAGCAGGAATAACACGCGAAAGCTGAGAAGGTACAGCAGGTTTATGAGCCAAACATCGAAAATTTTTGTTCCCAACTACTGACTTAGAAGATGTGTTATATGTAGCACAAAAAACAGTAGGTCTGGGAGCAAGTTTTTGACTCATTACAGCAGGTTGCAAGCTCCGAACATTCGATCTAGAAGATTTTGCTTGGTTGTTATGTGATCTAGCAAGTATTCTTTGTTTCTTATCGTGTTTAGCTAGTCTATAACAAAAATCCATGACATGACCATCTCTACCACAGTAGGTACAATGAAAAATAACCTTATTATCATGTCTAGATGAGCAAGCAACACGTTTATTAGAACCCGAATGGGACAGTACTCCTGCAGATTTGAAAATCACCTCTTGTTTGTCTAGGAGCTGTTTGAATCAAACCGCTTCCTAATGACTTTACAACTTTAGGTGGGTGTGCCTTAGCATGAGCATGAGAATTAAAACCTAAACCAGTTTTATCATTACAAGACTTGGAAGAATTCAGCAGCAAGTTTAGGTTCTTATTTGCATTAGAAAACCGATCTAGTGTCCTATGCATGTCATCAAGTTTATTGGACAGATCAAAGCAGTTTTCACATAAAGTTTTTCCTTTTAGTTTGCAATTTGAACAATATTTAACTTCATGCACACGTAAAGCATTGTTCAAAATAGAAATCTCATTCATAGCATCATTTAGTTTCTTATTCAGATCATCACATGAAGAACAATGCAAATCAATTGTAGAACAACAAGCATCTTTCAATTTTTTATCATTAAGTGCAGCAAGATCTTTGTTCTTTTCAATTTCAAGTTCAAGTTTATCAAGTGTAGATGCGTGTGCACTTCTTAAAGAGGATAATTGTTCATAAATCAAATCACATGAGGAACAAGAATCATCACTAGTAATCAAAGTTTTTAAACGATTAATTTCAGATTCTAGTGATTCAATTTTAACAGCATTGTTCCTAAGTTTTTTATCCTTTTTCTTTAACATAACAGTGGCACGAGAAATAGCATCACACATTTCTTCGCAAGTGGGACATACCTCTTCATCGTCGCTGTTGTGTTCTGCCTCCTCGGAGCTTGAACTTGACTTGCTCGCCATGCAGCACATATTTGCCATAGCTTCTTCATCTTCATCACTACCGGTGTCCACATCACTTGAGCCGAAATCTTGAAGTGCAGAGACCATACTATGCACTATGTTGCGCATTGATAAATCTTTCTTCTTCTTATTCTTTGTAAATGATTTCTTTGGCCTTGTTTGCTTTTCTTCACGTGAAGTCGGACCTGAAAGGTTAGGGCACTCCGTATGAAAATGTCCTGTCTTACCACATTCAAAACATCGTTGAGGTCCGGAGCTTCCTCTCCTTCTAGTTCTCACATTTTGCAATGCTTTTGAGAACCGAGTAGAGATGAGTGCAAGCTCCTCCTCTGGAAACTCTTCAATCTGTTCAAGGGTTAGAGAGGACAGCAAAGAGAGTGCACCACTAGATGATGATTGACTAGAACTAGGCATGTCACGTTGCGAAACAAATGCAATAGACTTGTTGGGGTTTTTACGTGAGATGATGTCAATTTCATGAGTTTTCAATTTAGAATAAAGCACGTCTAAAGTAAGAGAACTCATGACAGTAGATTCACGAATAGATGTAACTTTCATCTCCCAAATTGACATATCTAATGCTCCTAACAATTGTCTAGCATTTTCAGCATCTGAAAAGTTAACATTGACACTACGCAAGTTGCTGAGAATTTTATTAAAGCGAGCAAAAAGGTCGTCAATTGACTCACCGGGTTGCATCTCAAAACGCATGTATTCTTTCTTGAACATATCTTGCCTTACCTCCTTGATCGTATCGGATCCTTCATGGTAGTCACAAAGAGCTTTCCAAACATCATATGCAGATCGGAGGTGTGCAACACGGTCGAAGTCGCTTTGAGTCAATCCTTGGATGATCAAGTTGCGAGCCTTGTTGTTGTTGTCAACATCTCTCATATTCGCAGCCGTAACTTGATCGTTGGGTGGTACATCGAAGTTCCGGTAGACCTTTTCCCATATGGCGAAGCCTTGCGCCTGTATGTAGGCCTCCATCCGCGCCTTCCAAACCTGAAAATTGATGCCATTGAACACACAAGGTTTTGCGGAATACTTCTTCATGATGGTTAGTCAAAACACGTGCAAATCACAAAGATTAGAGCACCTTGGCTCTGATACCAATTGTAGGATCGAAGAGCACGTGAAAATCTACCAGAGGGGGGTGAATGGTAGATTAAAACTTTTCGCAGCGGAAACAACAAAAACCCCTCAGCAAAAATCAATCGGTTAAAGAAACCGTGTGTGCAAGTGTTTTCAAACGTGTTCAACCGTGAAAAATCAAGTAGAGGTAGAGAATCAAGTCACGGATCTAATGCAACAAGAATCACTTGAAAACACGAAGTAAAACTTGAGATACGATCAAAACATTAAACGAAGATCAATTTGTTCTACCCGATATAAAACAGATCTGCAACGCTGCAAAGAAACTCGTGTATCTCCAAAACTACAGATCCGAAGCTCGTGAAAATTTCACAGATGATAGATAATTGAGTTGTGAAGACAACCAAAAAGAATCACGTCAATCGGATCTGTAAAACTCGAGTTATGAACGAAACACCCAAGCAACGTCGGTCTGTCCAGAAACTCGGCGAGAAAGACTTGACGAAAAACAAGTTGGACGAACAAGGCACAAAAGCTCCTCGAAACTATGAACTTTATTCAATAGAAACACAAGAGGAACAGCCCAAAGTTCTCTACCCACGAGAGCTCTGGCCTCCCTTGCTTTTATAGCCATCCCTCAGGCTAAACAATCCAATCTAGGACTCCTACTCCTAATTGGACTCGTATCCTAACTTACCATAACTGCTCAGGACTCTTCTATTCGCAGATAGAAGCAATCGTGAGACTTCCAAACACCTTAGGAACGTCCTAAACATTTCTAAAACAACTCAACTTCGTGCCTAGCACAAAATCCTATCATAACCAACTCAAATCTTCCATATTTGAGCCATATCCGACTCAGCCTCAGCCTGAGTACGCAATCCAGCCGGTTGGACCTTTCCAACCAATTCTTTACGTCCACTTCTCTTCATCACGCCTTGGAACAATGTTGCCACGTCCATGCACTCCTTGCACACGTGCAAACACCTTCCAACAACGTACACGCAACCTTCATATGCACTGCCCTTGATCCAAACATGCTGCGCGACCTCCCGATCAACTCAACCACAGCTCCTCCCGAACTTGGTTGTTGGAACCTCATCTCCTCCCTGAGACTAGTCCAAGGATCCCGTCACCAGCCATGTCTTGAACTCAAGCAACACCTGCACATGAATAAACAACCAATTCTTCCGAGCACAAGTCCTCGACTTGACTCACGTTAGATCGAAAACCACAACACCTTACATGAGCACGTCACATAAGCATGTTGCAAACCATATCAAATGATAACAGCCATAACCATCAAAACACACCAAAAACTTAGCAAATTAATACTAAGCAAACCTTCCCATAAAGCAAGTTTGAAACATTGCGAGTTAAAACTAAAAACAAGACGCTGCAGTTCTATGAGTTGAACTTCACGGGAGCTCCCTAAAAACAAGCTCCGGACCTCACAGAAGCTCTCCGGACCTTGCAGGAGCTCTCTGGACCTTGCGTCGGACCTTGCCAACACTTGGCGGACCTAACAAAGAACTTGTCGGACCTTGCCACAGAAGAATGTTTTGGCAATATTCAAAACTTTGAATGTTAATGCTAACTTTTATCCTAATTGCCAATGTATTCAGCACACATAGGTCTCACAATCCCCCCTTGATGAATGCATTGGCAACACCAATTAAAATCCGAACATTGGCTTATGAAAAGTTTTGAAATGCTTTGAAAACTCATTTCTCCCCCTTTATTAATTTCTCCCCATTTTTTAAAATCAGATAAGGAAGAAAGTGTATAACATATGCAAAGTGTAAAAAAAATCTCTCCTTATACATATTTCTCCCCCTTTGACAATGTATTCAGCAAGGTTCAAAAGAGAAATTTTTAAATGTTATGAGCATATTATAACATATACATACAAAACAAAGCTCATCCAAGTCATACTATCTGGTTACTTACACTATCACATCAATGAGATACATAAAGTAGTGTAAGCCATGCTAGAGATCAAATGTATTTTTCAGTTTAAGCAAGTCATGATCTCCCTTACTCAACTATTTCAAAACCCGAAAACATGACACTTGTTGCTGCATTTTTATTATTCATAATCATTTAAGGCACAAAGTTGATCATATGATATTTGCAAGAGATTATATGCCGCATCAGCCTTATTCGAACCAACCAAGCCAAGCCTATGTCATTTGACAATCAGAAGCTTAAGGACATGGTTTTAGTCATACACAATTCCTTCCAAGTTCATATCTTAGTGCAATGATAAGCAATCTCAAAAGAAGAAGTGTGATGCATGCATATTCTCTTGATCTTTTCTCAATTTTTTATTTGAAAACTCAACATGTGAGCTGATCACTTGATTAATTTTTTTATGATTAAAAGCACTTGTGAGCACGCAACAAGTTCAAAACAGCAAGAAAGTTCGATCATGACCAGATTTAGTGTAAGTAATTATTCCAATTACTAGTCATGGCAAAAACTACAAAATGTATAACATGAGTAATGTAGTAAGAACTTTCAGCCTGTAAAGGAATCACAAAGTCATATATGTATGAAATACTATGCTCATATTATTTTAGTTTCAGATTCACACATAGACTTTCAAAGTTTCAAAAACTCCCCCTCAATTTAAGCCATGAGGATGCATAACCCCTATTTCACTACGAATGAAACAAAAACGAGTGAAATCCAAAGGTTTTGTAAAAATATCAGCCAATTGTTGTTCAGTATCGACATGGTGAAGCACAATGTTTCCTTTTTCAACATTATCACGAAAAAAGTGATACCTAATGTCAATGTGCTTAGTTCTAGAGTGTTTCACGGGGTTTTTAGCAATACAAATTGCACTAGTGTTATCACAAGACAGTGGAACACTATCTAAATATACCCCATAGTTCTTAAGTGTTTGAACAATCCAAAGAATTTGTGAGCAAGTGCTAGCCCCAGCTACATATTCAGATTCTGCCGTGGATTGTGCAACTGAACTTTGTTTTTTAGAGGACCAAGCAACAAGTGAATTACCAAGAAAATGACAAGCACCCGAAGTACTTTTCCTATCAATCCTACAACCCCCAAAATCAGCATCCGAAAAAGCTTTCAAAGAAACGGTTGAGGAAGAAGGAAGAAAAATGCCAAATTCTTGAGTTCCATGTAGGTACCTGAGATTCCTTTTGATGGCTTGGCGATGTGAAGCACGTGGGGAAGCTTGAAAACGTGCACAAAGACATACACTGAATTGTATGTCCGGTCTTGACGCCGTGAGATACAAAAGTGATCCAATCATACTTCTATATTCCTTTTTATCGACCGGGTCACCATCTTCGTCAAGTTCAAGTGTTGTTGCTGTTCCCATTGGTGTCCGAAGAGGCTTGCATTTGTCCATGTTGACGCGCTTAAGAAGGTCCTTTGTATACTTAGTTTGATGCACAAAAGTTCCTTCTTTTGTTTGCTTGATTTGCAGCCCCAAAAAGTATGTGAGTTCTCCCATCATACTCATCTCAAATTCTGAACTCATCATAGCTGAAAACTTGGACACGAGATCATGAGAAGCACAACCAAAGATAATATCATCCACATACACTTGAACGAATAATGAGTCATTGCCATGCTTAAGTACAAAAAGAGTTTTATCAACCTTGCCCATGGTAAACCCCTTTTCAAGTAAGAATGTTTGTAACCTATCATACCATGCTCTAGGGGCTTGTTTTAGACCGTACAAGGCTTTGGACAGTTTGTAAACGTGATTAGGAAAATTTGGATTTTCAAAACCCGGTGGCTGCTTAACATAAACCTCCTCCTCTATGTAGCCATTAAGAAAAGAACTTTTAACATCCATTTGATATAACTTGAAACCTTTAGATGCAGCAAATGCTAATAAAATTCTTATAGCTTCTAATCTAGCAACAGGAGCAAATGTTTCATCAAAATCTAGACCTTCAATTTGAGTGAAACCTTGAGCAACCAACCTAGCTTTATTCCTAACCACAACCCCATCCTCACTTTGCTTATTTTTAAATACCCATTTAATTCCAATTAATGTGTGACCTTGAGGTGGAGGTACAAGTTTCCAAATATTATTTCTTTCAAAATTTTCTAACTCTTCTTGCATGGCATTAATCCAAGATTCATTAGTGAGTGCGTGTGATATATCCTTGGGTTCAAAAGAAGCAACAAAAGCAGAATGAGCATGAGAGTTTGGATCGCAAAACCTGGACCGAGTGACTCGTTCATGCAAGCTTCCAATGATTTATTGTGGAGGATGACTTTTGAGTACTCGGAGGGGAGTAGACACTTCACAAGCACCTTCTTCTTCATGTTCGGACCTTTGATTAGGAGAGCTTGTTGATTGAGGAAGGTCCGAACCAGCAGTAGTGACTGTTGGTGCTGGTTGTGGTGCAAAATCAGCAGCTTGATCGTTATTTACTTCTGAGTTTTCAGGCAGCAGCACCACTTCTTCATCTTCTTCAATAAAAATACTCTCCCCCTGCGGATATGGATCCGGACCTGCAATATCGGAGCTAGTACTTGGGCTAGCTTCATCAAAAGAAACCTCGCAAGTCTCCACAATTTTATTAGTGTCAAGTAAAAGCACACGGTAGCCTCTAGTATGAGATGGATAACCAAGAAACATGCCATCAACAGATCTAGCTTCAAATTTATCAAGATTACCATGTTTCTTAACAAAGCATTTGCAACCAAAAACCCTAAAGTGTGTAACATTAGGCCTATGTCCAAACCGGAGCTCATATGGGGTTTTTCCAAGCTTAGCACGCAAGAAAACACGATTTGAGACATAACAAGCGGTTGCAATTGCATCAGCCCAAAATTTCCTAGGAGTTTGATATTCATCAAGTATAGTCCTAGTCATCTCAACTAAGGTCCTATTCATCAAGAAAACAAAAAAGAAAAAGAAAAAAACAAAACCCCCGGCCAGTGGGCTGAAACCCACTAGCCGGCCCACCCGCCCCCGCGCAAGCCCGCAGCCGCGCGCTCCCCTCTCTCTCTCACTGACACGCGGGACCCGCGTGTCATCCCTGACCTCCCGCTCGCGCCAACTACCCGGACTCCTCCGCGCACGGCCGATCGCAACTAACCCGGAAACCGCGCCGCAGCGATTCCATCTCGGACCTCGTCGCCGACCGTCTTCCAGGACCTCCGAGCTCAAGAAAAACCCCGAGGTGAGATCCCCGACCTCCCCTCTACTGATCTATGCCATGAAATCCCACTTTTAGGAAGAATAGACGAAGATCCAAAGTTTTCCAGCGAGATCGCCGCCTCCCGCCGCCGCGCGCCGCCGGGCAGTGCCGCCCGCGCACGGTCAGAGCGACGTGGCCGCTTATGCGTCGTCTATTTTAAATCGCACGGTAGAATTAAAACCCGCGCGTACCGGTTCGATGATCTAATCTGAGTCGTCCACTTTAAATCGGAAGGTCCACATCAGCCCCGCATTATAAAGGCCGGGATTCTTACGTGCTACCCCCTGGGGATCTCGGAAAATACGAGCTAGCCCTGAAACTTCTGATCTAGCCCCTGGAACTTCAGAAATTCATGTAAATTCATTTAAAAATCAGTTTTAGCCCCTGGACTTAATAAAAATTAGGAAAACCCCTCTGTTATGTGTAGCTAGACCCCTGGAAATTTATGAAATAATATAATAGACCCTGTAGTGAGGTGAGTTTACCTTTTTAACCCTATATGACATTAAATTTAGAAATTTGGATATGTAATTCAGATTTAAATTTAAAAGGGTGAGACAAACACATTGTAAATTTAAATTTAAACTCTCCTAGCACTTGAAAAACTTTAAAATGAGTTAAAAATAGATTTTTTAGCTGAAATGAATCTGTCTAGTTGATTGTTCATATTTATTAGTTAGATAAACATATTTTAGGCTAGAAAATAATTCTGAAAATTGGAAAAATGAATTTAAATTAGTTCATATCAGAGAAGAAGTTCCAAAATATATTATTTAATATTTTAGATCAGAACCTATTCTGTTTAGATGATATGCCCTACTATTTAATATTAAAACTCACTTTTAGGCATAGAAAATAAATCTGGAAAATATAGGAAAATAGGAATGCATAACTAGAAAATGATAAATGAAATCTTCAAATCCAAAGACTTCAGTTTAGGATTTGGTAGAAGATCTGAAAACCCATTTGGAGTAGGAAATTACCTTCCATGCAAACTTGGTAGCTAAAGAGGGTACTAAAGAATTTGTTTAAATTGGAAATTCATATATAGTGTGCAAACAGAAATCTGAATACAAAAGTTAGAAATAATATACATATGTTTAAAAGTGCATGTAGGCCAAAAATCAACACACATAGAGTAACCCCAACCCTTAGAAATGTGAATGACTTTCATAGGTGTGAATGTGTGGTTTGTATGAAGTGAAAATGTGAACTATGTCTTATGGATTGTTGTTTTCTTTTGCTATGTGTGTTGGCATGAGTAGAACCTGCCCCAGAGCAAGTTCTTCCCTTCCAAGACCAAGACTTTCCATTCCCAGAGCAGCAGGAAGAAGGCAAGTGTCCTTGACCACTTTGATCCTATGCTAGGATGTGTAGATAGAATTATTTGCATTGTCAATTGAAATATGAAACCCGTGCTAGGAAGTTTCCCTAGAATTGCATTATCTTGTTTCCTTGTAGCTTGGGATTGGGATTTATTTTATCATATCATTTATTTACATGCTTATGCTTAGCCATGCTTAGAATGGGATAATTGGGATATGAGATCATCAGTTTATTTACCATACTCTTGAATGAGATGTTATGAGTTATGTAGAGGTAGGGATCAAGGCAAGTTGGATGATTTGGTTGGTGATGGGTGCACGAGACTCGGGTTTGTGTTTAGTACTTGCTTGGATCCTAAGGACCGGTTCATGGAGCATGTAACCTGGCTTTACCGTGCCAACCACATGATGTGATGGGGCAGCTTGGCCAATTAATTAGGTGTATCCCCGGCATAGTATGGGTGTGTTGGATGGTGCAAGGAGTAGGTGTCAGCTGGACTACCATATGAACCGCAAGGCTCAATAGGGGCCACTGCAGCGGGGTTGGAGCCTCTTGTAATGCTGTTAGGGGTGAAACCTCAGTGGGCCCACGCTCGTCGGGAATCCCTTTGCAAAGGCTTCGTAGTGATCTCCTGGCTACACACCTGGGAAGTGTGAATGTGGTTCGTAGCCACTGGCATAATGGAGGTTCTTTTAGTCCACCCGGCAACGGGGAATGAAATCACTACATGTGGGTACAGTGGTGCAAACTCTGCAGAGTCAAAACTGTCATGACAGCCGTGCTCACGGTCAAGAGCAGCTTGGACTTATTCATGATTAGAGGATGATGACTTTGGAAGTTGTGGATGTTAAGCGGGGAGCTTAACATTGGAAATGATGTTATGGCTATTTGATTATGATGATGGGATGGGAGATTGGGACCATTTCACCTGTGTAGTAATGTAGGTGCTTAATAAGCTAAGGTGGTAGGCAATAGTTGCGTAGTGCTTTAACCATGAGTTCAACCTCTCCTTGTTCTAGCCATGCATGACATAACTTTCCCACACTTGCTGAGTACCAACAGTACTCAATCTTGCATATTTGTTGGTTTAAATTGCTGCTCAGGTCAAGGGGATGATGTGGTGTTCAATGACCAAGACTTCAGACCCGAAGAAGGATTCTAGGTTCATGGAGTCACCCGGGCAACGCCTGTGATGGAGCCCACAAGAATAATATTCCGCTGCTATTTTATTTACATGTTATGAACTTATTATCGTCCATCGAGACATATGCTATGTAAGACTTATTTATATTCGACACCTGGCTTGTAATAAATGATGCTTCACTATTTGTCATCACATGTATGAGAAAATGATCCTGGCATACATGTGATATTCACTCAGTTGTTCTTCGGAGAAACCGGGTGTGACATTGCATTCCAGTAAGCTGACCGGACTAGTCCGGTCCATGAACGGACTAGTCCGGTGTCCAGTGGATTTTAGTTGATTTTTAAACCCCTTACCCTTACGCAAAGTTATGAGCTCTTGGGATGTGTCTCTCACACACACCCTATACATTTAAATCTACTTTGCTCTTCTAAGTTCCATTAAAGTCTTCCTTTTCGGACACCACTCTATTTTTCACCTTTTTGTGTGCACCGAGCTAGTTCACTTTGTTTGTCCTACAATCATCTCAATAGTTTCATTAGGATCTCATATGCTTGCCATCAATTCTCCAAAACCCACAAGGGATACCCTAGATGCACTTTCAAGTGCGTTCTTCAATGGTCCAATCAAGGAGGAGGTATACGTAGAGCAACCACCCGGGTTTGAAGACCAAGAACTTCCAAACCATGTGTACAAGCTACGTAAGGCTCTCTATGCGCTCAAACAAGCTCCTAGAGCTTGGTATGAGTGCCTTAGAGATCTTCTCTTTGAAAATGGTTTTAAGATAGGAAAAGCAGATTATACATTATTCACAAAACACCCTGATGATGACTTATTTGTTTGCCAAATATATGTCGATGACATTATATTTAGTTCTACTAATAAATTATTTTATGATGAGTTTAGTAAAATCATGATAGACAAATTTGAGATGTCCATGATGAGAGAATTGAAGTTTTTTTTAGGTTTTCAAGTGAAGCAACTTAAAGAGGGTACATTTATTTGCCAAACAAAGTACACGCAAGACATCCTCAAAAAGTTCAACATGGATAAAGCCAAGCCCATCAAAACTCCAATGGCAACCAACGGACATCTAGACCTCAATGAAGATGGTCCAAGTGTAGATAAAAAGGTATACCGTTCTTGGGTCTTTGCTGTATCTTTGTACATCTAGGCCCGATATTATGTTGAGTGTGTGAATGTGTGCAAGGTTCCAAGCTGCTCCAAAAGAGTGTCAATTAATAGACGTAAAGATATCCCGCAATATTTAGTTTATACCCCTAACCTAGGACTTTGGTATCCTAAAGGGCCAAAATTTATTATGCCGGGTGCAAGGTGGATCGAAAAAGTACCTCTAGGATTTGTCAGTTCTTGGGAAGGTCTCTAGTGTCATGGTCGTCCAAAAAGCAAAATTCCATTGCCCTATCCACAGCGAGACAGAGTATGTCGCAGCCGGGAGTTGTTGTGCACAACTTCTTTGGATGAGACAAACTCTCGGGGGTTATGGTTATAATATGAACCATATTCCACTCGTATGTGACAATGAGAGTGCCATAAAGATCACCCATATTTCCGTTGAGCATTCTAGGACAATGGTCACATCGACCAGCGGCACCACTTTTTGATAGACCACTCCATAGGGAGATATTGTTATTTCACATGTTAGAAATAAGCTGATATCTTCACCAAGCCACTAGATGAGAAACAATTTTGTAAACCTAGAAATGAGCTAAATATCCTTGATTCTCGAAATGTGTCTTGAAACATTGTATATTTGATTGCTAGTAAAGTAGATCCTTCAAATTTTCATCATTTTTCTGAAAACTACCTCTTGTGCTCACTTTCTTCAAAAATTAATTGAAATTATTAGTTCTTGGTGAATCATGGTCATAGTTATGATTGTTGATTGCTTACTGATCATGATCACCAGGAATATATGTCTAAAAATGTCCAAATGATCAACAAAAGTCTCAATCCTCTATATATAAGGATTCTAGGGGGATATTTTTTGTCATACCACAGACAAGTCCATGGTACAGACTAGTACGGCCCTTGTCCGCAGTACCAGACTAGTCCGGCCTATATCGGACAAGTCCTATGTCCGGAGACTTAACCTTCCAGCCGACCCTGACACTCCCCTCTTCTTCCTCACTTGTTCACCAATGTTCTCTGTTCTCAAACTTGAGCTCCCACAAGGCGTTTTTGCAAATCCTCCACCAAAACCTCGATTCCATCAGAGTTTCAAGTTTCCCTCATCAAAGGGAGGTCCACCCCGGACTTCTCCGCACTTGGACACTCCATCCCTCAACGAATCAAGGAAACACTTGGTAATTCTTGACCTAACCCTAGTTTATTCACTTTTCAAGTTTTTGGTCAAATCTTGTGCACCATTAGGATTCTGTATCATCTAGGTGCATCTACACTGTCATTCTATAAAGATTTGAACCATCTTCATCAAAGATTCGATGAATTTTGAGAATTTGAGTTAAAATTGTAGAACACCGGACTAATATGGTGTAATATGCGGACAAGTCCGGTACGCCATACTAGTCCGGATAAAACACGAACAAGTGAGGTATTTACAGTTCTTAATCAACAATTGTAGATTTCATTGATTTATTTGATTCTTTTGATATCCCTATTCTCATTAAACATCATTTGTATCATAATCATGTTGGACTTCAAGGAGAGTGTCTTTAGTGAGCTGGAACTTGAGGCGGCGCGTCAAGCCGCATATCAAGAAGCAAAAAGAGATCAACAAATGATATCTAAGAAAAGGAATTTTCATGATGCAAATGAATCTCCTGCAGCCTCTAGACGCAAAATCCTTGCTAAATAACCGGAGAGCGGCAAAGAAAAAACCGTCCCTAACACCAAGGGCAAAGAAAAGTCCGCCCCAAGCAAGAAAAGCAAAGGAAAAGGGAAAGCGTCTGCTGGAACCTCTAGACCAATTGGTCCATTGGAGATGGCTTTTCCACTCCCGGACTGCAATCGACGCCCCACCAACAACCCATTCAAAAGAAAAAGGGAGTGACAAGGCAAAGAAGTACCATACGAAGAACGTATACCTATATGAGAAGATGGCAGCAGATCCACGGTTCTGGAGTGACTTTCATTGTGAATATTACAGAACCGTGTATCTCAAGATGAAGAATCCGGTGGAAAAGAATCAAGGATTGATTGGGGTTTACATGGAAGGAAAGCACATTGAAGCTTTCGATCAAGTCTTGGCTGCTGTTGAGCTCCATGGTTTGAAGGACCTCATGGCCTTCAATTATGATTGGAACAATGAAGTTATTGCTCAATTCTACTCCACATGCTACTTTTCACAGCAGAATGCCATGAACATTACCTGGATGACACATGGCAAAGAGTATACAATTTCCTATGTGGACTTTGCCAAGTGTCTCGATTTGGAAGACTCTTTGAATAATGAGCTCACTGTTCATAACATTAAGCCATTGGACAAAAATGAGCTTGATTTCTCTATGATGGCTATTATCCCTACAAGCCCCCATCAACCAACAACATGAAGCCATTCTTTGTGGTGTTAAACCATGTGCTGAGGAAGACCATAGCCCCTAAGGATGGTGATGCGGGCAACATTCAAGGATATCTCCACAACTTTATGCAGATTATCAGTGCTTTGAAAAAAATTAACAACTTTGACTATATTTACAATGATATCTACAACATCTCTCACACACCAAACCGCTCTTGTGGCTATGCTCCGTATATCATGTGTATGATTGAGCACGTCACAGGTTTAGAGTTCATCAAAGGTGTCAAGCATCTAAGGCTTCAACTTCAAGTGCCCTCAGCTCCACCTCCACCTTCTTCCACCATGAGACAGTGATCCTCTCGAGCTCATGGAGACACAGAGGCTCCATCTTCTTCTAGAGGCTCCACCGGAGGGATCCTGAAAATGCTCCAATCCATTTTTGCCTCTTGCTGCAAAGTGGAAGTGAAGCAGCACGAGGAGAGTATTGCTAGAAAGCGACGCCCTCTTTATGAAGGAGAATGTCACGGCCATATGTTAGAAGCTAGAGATATCTCCCATTGAATCTCCTGAGATATCTGAGGACTATGATAAAGACTACATGGAGCTTCCACAATTGACCAGTGACGAGCTTGCTTATTTTGGGATTGGCTCTTTCATGGGGTTCTAGGCCCATAACCCCGGAGAAGTGGCAAGGGAACGTCCCACGAGGGATGCCACAGCGGGCCCTGGAGGAGATGTCGATAAGGAGCCCGGGGACAACCCCTGGGCAGGATGCAAGACTCATCCCCAAGGCGATTCGGAAAGAAAGTCCGAGCCCCCGTGGGAGAACCCAAGCCTGACCTCGGGTAGGAGAGAAGCAAGTGGCATTCAATGCGGGGCAAGCGCCGCCCCATCCGAGTGGAGGGGTGAAACCCCCTGCCCCCCAACATTGAAGGTTCGTCACTTCCGACGGGACCGAAGAGGAGGGGAGCAGGGGCGCGTGTGCGCCTTGATATGGGCCACTCCCCAGCGACAGGACAGAAGCAGGAGCGGTAGCAGGCCACGAGTATGGCGGCACCATCGAGTGCCCTGCCATACAAATGAAAATACAAGCCATCCTGTGCCCACGACCGGCCTGCCCCTTGGCAACACGGAGAGGGGACAAGAGAGAGAGAGAGAGGGGACGAAAGAGAGAGAGAGAGAGAATAAATAGAGAGACCTACCAGTTCGAGAGGGCAGACTCTCGTACTTGTAAGAATAACCCCCATTGTTGAGTAAGATCAAGCGAGACACCCCGGCTAGATGTAGGGCATTCCTACCCGAACCAGGATAATCCTTCGCGTGTTCTTAGCTAGGCCACCTAGAGGTAGAATGCGCGCTACATTCGATTGCTAGTCGTAAATACGAAACACTGACAGTTGGCGCGCTAGGTAGAGGGACTACTGTGTGTTCCATTTCCACCAACTCGATGGCTTCCCCACGATCGAATCTCGCACCAGGCACGAAGAGATCCTTCGATGACCTCGACTTTGTCACCGGCGACGACGGTCTTCTGGGGTACGCCCCGCACGGCCTCCGAGTCCGATCGCACGACAAAGGAGTCACGGCCCGTTCACCCACAACGTGAGCGTCCCCCGAGTCCTCGACAGGCGGCGGATTGCCTCGCCCCCGAAAGGCATGCCTATCCACAGCTCCGGGGGGAACACCACCAACGAGCGCTCGCCCCCTTACAAGGAGATGGTCGAGCCCGCCTTGTCACCTCCCCGCGGCGCCCAGGAAGCTGATATCACCATGACAACCATCTTGTCGACCCTCCACTGATCCTAGACCAAGATCATGTTCGACCGGGCTGACCATCCTGCCCATCTCTGGCAAACTGGGCGCTGGCCCCTAATCGTGGACCCAATAGTCAGCACCAAGTGTCTGACTAAGGTGATGATGGACGGCGGGAGCAGCCTCAACATCTTGTATGTCAAGACTCCTAACGATATGGGGATAATATGATCCCACCTTCGGCCGGCCCAAGCGCCTCTCTACGGCGTCATTCCTGGCATACAGGTGATGCCGCTCGGATTAGTCGACCTCCCCGTCACCTTCAGGTGTGAGGCAAACTTCTCTACGGAGATCCTCACTTTTGAGGTCCCCGAGTGCGAGAGAGCCCTTCACGCTGCACTACAAATTCCATGCTACGTGAAGTCCATGGCCATCTTGATCTACACTTATCTCAAGCTGAAGATGCCCGACCCCAAGGGAGTCACCACTGTACAATCAAACATGCGACAAGCCTTTCAGTGCGAGCTGGCGTCAACAACGGTCGCAGCAGCAGAGCTCAGCGAGCTCCGGCAAAACGCGACGCAGAGCGCGCCCGACCACAACGCCACATACGGAATCTTCTGGCCTGCGGAGGATACAAAGGCGGTTTGGATCGTCCCGGAATACCCATCAAAGATGATTCGGGTGGGCACCGCACTAGGCCAAGAACGGGAGGCCTAGCTCACCAAATTCCTGCATTCCAACCGGGATGTCTTCGCCTGGCAATCCTCAGACATGCCAGGCATCCCTCGAGAAATCATCGAGCACGCCCTCAACATCAAGCCGGGCTCTCAGACCATCAAAAAAATGTTGTGATGCTTCGATGAATAGAAGCGACAAGCCATTGGGAGGGAGATCAACAAACTCCTGTCAACTGGCTTCATCGAAGAAGTGCAGCACCCTGAGTGGTTAGCCAACCTCGTACTCATCAAAAAGAAGAGCGGGGAATGGAGGATGTGTGTCGACCACGAGCTTAACACACAGCGTGTATGAAGGATCCTTTTCCGTTACCTCGCATCGATCAAGTCATCGACGTCACCGCGGGGAGCGAATCCCTGTGCTTTCTCGATGCTTACTCAGGATACCAACAGATCGCCCTCTGCAAAGGAGAACGGCGAGCCACGACGTTCATCACCCCCTATGGCTCCTACTTCTACGTGAGGATGCCCTTCGGGCTGAAAATGTAGGAGCCACATACCAGCGGTGCAGGAATAAGAGCGTCCAGCAGCAGATCGGGTGAAATCTCGAGGTCTACGTCAATGACATCGTTGTAAAGTTGAAGAAAGAGTCCATCGTGATCCCCTACCTCGAAGAAAACTTCGCTAATCTCCGCTGCAACAACATCAAGCTCAACCCAGAGAAATGTGTATTCAGTGTCCCTCGAGGGAAGCTGCTCGGATACATTATCTTGGAGCGCAGCGTCGAAGCCAACCCCGAGAAGATCGCGACAATCACCAACATGGGACTCATCACTGGCGTTAAAGGTGTGCAAAGATTGATGGGCTGCCTTGCAGCCCTGAGCCGCTTCGTCGCACGGCTCGGGGAACGGGGCCTTCCCCTCTATCGACTCCTAAAAAGTCCCAGGCATTCAGATGGACGGAGGAGGCTCAGAATACCCTCGATGATTGTAAAGGCTTCAAGCACCTCCAGCCCAATCGATGGTAAGTACAGGTTGATGTATTTTGATGGATCGCTAACCCTTAACGGCACAGGAAGCGGCGTTATCCTTATTTCTCCAGAAGGAGATCAGCTTCAGTACACATGGCGGCTGCACTTCAAGGCAACCAACAACGTCGCGGAATATAAAGCTCTCCTCAACGGACTCCGCACCGCAGCCGATCTCGATGTATGATGACTCTACGTACGCGGCGATTCCGAGCTCGTGATCAACCAGATGATGAAGGAGTCGAGCTGCCATGACACGCGTATGGAGGCCTACTGTTGGGAGGCGTGGAATCTGGAGGAACAACTAAAGAAGTGCTTAAGAGTACCGGAAGAACAAGTACCGATGGATGAGCTCGAGCTTCAAGAGGATCTGACCTACGTGAAGCACCTCGTCAAAATTTTGGACGTGAAGGAAAGGGTCACAAGGAATAAAGTGATCCGTTGGTGCAAGGTACAATTGAGCCATCACACGGAAACCGAAACTACATGGGAGCGTGAGGAAGATCTCAAGGCAGAATTCCCTCATCTATTCTCTACTCTATCGAATCTTGAGTGCGAGATTCAGTTTAAGGGGGGGTAGGTTTGTAACACCCTCAAATTCATTTTCATGCATTGCATACATTTTTCATGTAGAGAAGCATTATAAAAGAAGTAGAAATGGAGAAAGAACTATAGAAATGGAGAAAGAACCATAGAAATGGAGAAAGAACCATAGAAATGGAGGAAGGAACCATAGAAATGGAGAAGGGCATATAGAAATGGAGAATGGGGCATAGAAATGGAGAGTGGGACATAGAAATGGAGAGGGGAATGTAGAAATGGAGTAAGTGACATAGAAATGGTGGGGAATGAGAAAAAGATAGCTGAAATGAGCCAATTTCAATTTCCCCAAATTTTTCCCCAAATCTCCAAATTCCCCAATTCCCCCAAAAAAAGGGAATTTTCCCCACATTTAGGGAATTCCCCCACATTGCTGCCGCACCAAATCAATTGGGGAAAAGTTTGTTAGGATTTAGCTCCAATTGGAGTAGGATTCTCCCCCCTCCCCCCTTATAAATAGAACCCAACCCCCCCCCCCCCCTTGGCCGCAGCCCCCCTCCCCTCCCCCCCCGTCCCAAGTCGGGGACTTGGAGGCCCTAGCCCCCCCCCCCCCCCGCCAAGTTGGCCCCCCCTCGCCGAGTTCGGTCGCCGGTGAGCCCCGCCGTTGAGCCCCACCGGTGAGCCCCGCCGTCGAGCCCCGCCGTCGAGCCCCGTCGTTGAGACCCGCCAACGAGCCCCGTCACGCCTCGCCGTCGCCGGAAAAGAATCAACGATCTGTCCTGCCCAAATCATCCATAGAAAAATTCCCCACTGCTGCCATTGCTAGAAGGAAGGCCCTTCCACCAAGGAGGAAGTGAGGTAGGTCCCCATTACCCATCTTACGACATCGCCGCTGTTTCTATGTGTCTGTTTTCTTTGCCCCCTTCGAACAGAAACTTTTTCGTGTGGACAGATCACGTTTTGATCGGTGTTTGATGGTGGAATTGATCTATATCTTGAGTCAAGATCATCACCATGTCTGCACTTGATCCCTACACACTTGTTCATCATAAAACCCCATAAAAGCCCATTAAAACATGCAAGAACACGTACAAACTGGTTTAATAAAACAGCATCATAGGATTTTCATTCATCTACCTCATTGTATCTTGAGCAAAGTTTGTGCATGATGATTGATTGCTGTAAATTTTGTATGTGCATGATCGTGAGTAGAAGAACAAGCTCAAGAGGCCATCTACGAGGAACTACAGCACCAAGACTTCGAGACACTTGAACAACAAGAAGCATGGGAGCAAGGCAAGTGCCCCTTGACCATATTGATCCCATGTTTCAAAACTGTTTTGTTTGCGAAAACTTGTACGCTTGAGTCAACTTGATGGGACACCCTTTTATAGGAGTTTACTAGTTTTGTTAACCATCCTTGTCGCCGGGAGAGTTGATGAGTCGGGTATGGTCGTTTTTCCTTTTTGCTTCGCTTAATTCACGGGATACGGGAAGCTGAAATAAAACATGTCTAGCGACTGCACTCATATGAATAATGATGATGAGATCTTGATGGTGTTAATGGGCATGGAATCGGGGAGATCTAGGCAAGCTTGGTTCGTGAATGTTGCTGGATGAGATGGTGGTACTTGCTGTAGATCTAAGGACCAGTTCATGCGAGAATATGCTAGGAAAACAGTGCCACCACAAGGCCAAGTATGGGTGCGGCTTAGCTGATTAATTAGGTGTGTTGCTAGCTTGTTATGGACCATGGATGGCGCGGGGAATGGGAGTCGAGGAGGACTGCCCTGGGAACTGCATGGCACAAGAGGGGGCCCGTGGGTGGGAGAATGGTGATTTGAGCCTGCTGGTGAAACCTCAGTGAGTCCATACATCTAGTAGCCTCTTTGTAAAGGCTATTTTGTGATCTCTTGGCCATACACCGATGGTTGTGTACTGGTATAATGGAGGTTCTGCAGTCGCCGACGGGTGACGAAATCATGAACTTGTGGGTAAAGTGGTGCCACCTCTGCAGAGTGTGAAACTATCATGATAGGCGTGCTTCCGGTCACAAGCACCTGGCCAACTTCCATGATTAGAGGGAAAACTCGGGATGGCTATTCGGTATGGTTATGGTATGGTCATTGGGATTGGTTTTGGGACTGTTTTGAGTCATGAAAATGAGTTTGGTTTCGGATATATGAATATGAGATGGTTATGAATATTTATGAGTATGAGATGAACTTGAGAAAGATTTTTGGCTGTTTGAGACATGATAAATGGTGAATTATGATGAAGGAATGTTTCTGATTTAACTTGGTTATGATGGGATTAAGCTCACCTAGAGATAGTTTCTGTTTTTATCATGTTTGTGAAATAAAATTTGCTTGCTGCAATGAGCCTTTTTATTCCATACCTTTTTGTAAGCTACATGTCATACTTTTCCCGCACTTGCTGAGTACGACATGTACTCACCCTTGCATTACCACCTAAACATCAGCTATAAGAGATGAGTACTTCGAGGACCATGTGGAGTACTAGATGTGCGAACTACCATCAACATGCCTGTGGAGTCGAAGATGGAGCCTGCTGTCTTAGCCATTTTCCGCTGTCGTTTAGAGTCTTCCGCTGCAAGAATAAGTTAGATATTCATGAGTGAGACAACAGTTGATGTAATAAAGTACTTAAACATTATTGTACGTGGTTTTATTCTGAATTCAGTTTGTGGAATACATGTGTATGTGTGATGAACATTCTGGGCACACAATGCATTCACTTGGTTCTATTTTGGAACCGGGTGTCGCAGATTGGTATCAGAGCCACGTTGACCGTAGGACGCAAGCCTAGTTAGAATGGACACTCTAAAACACATAGGCACACCCCTCTAAACCAAGTGTCGCAGATTGGTTCTATTTTTGAAAATTGCTTGCTGCTGCACTTTACTTGTCAATTCAACCACTGGAAAGTGTTATTTTCAGTCCCTCTTTTCTCTTCTTTTGGACAGCAACACTTTTGCTTTCTTGCTCCATAGCTTCTGAATTTTTGGAGTTATTTCTTCCTTCTCTAAAGTTTTTCATGTCTTATTTATAGATGCCGGTGACCAGGAGCACAGCACGCATAAGAACTCGTCCACCACCACGTGGGAGTGCTCTTAACCCCATTGAGGTGTCCGATGTACCATATTGGGAGGAAGTGAAGACGAAACCTTGTGATGAAGATGAAGTCAATAGCTATATGCATGAGGAAGAGGATCCAGAAGCGGTGGAACCATTAGAAGACGATGTGGAGGATGATCCACAAGAACAGCATTGGTACGCACCTCAGGAGGAGTTTCACGTGGGCTTACACCCCGTGGAGCCTCACGAAACTATGACGGGAGTATATGAACCCGAAGAGGAGCCACCCCTTGCTGAGACCAATAATGAAGGTGATGAATGGGCCAACCATTCAGTTCAAGAATTCCGGTCCGACGAAATGGAAGGAGGACACATGTCTAGGGAGCTCAAAGAATTTCTGATTGTTGCAGCTTATACCCGGAGTATCTCCTCAAGAAAGTCCCTCGTCACAGACATGAAGAGTGGGAGGCTGAAGTAACCATCCTATCTAACGGTAGGATTGTCACCCGGCACTTCACACCCACATGGAGAGCTACAAGGGCAGAAGCTATCGATGATGCTGCATGGGAAGCACTCACCGGACCGTGCTACGCCTTCCATGAGCAGCTTGAGGGAACCACTTTTGAGCTGCACGCGTGTCGGAATAGTGGTACAAGGGAGATCGTTGGACCCCATGTAACAGCCCTTTACAACCCACAAGCTGCTGACAAGTCTCATAGGTTGCTCGTGGAGTTAGGAAACTGCTACGCAAGCGCACAAGAAGAGATCCGTTACCTCCGCAAGAAGCTGTATTTGCTGGAGAAACAAGAGGAGACTCATGCCAACGCGGGAGCAAATGGAGCACCAGCATCATCTAACCCTACATGGACTGCTGACTCACCATGGCGTGCGCCCATGTATGGACCACCCCCGTCACACGGCGAGAACAGCACCGGTTCACATGATTAAGTTTAGGATTCACATTGAATAAGCTGTAATAGGAACGTTTAAATCGTAGTAGCTTGAATAGGAGTGGTGTATTGAACTTTTGTGATGATTGCTTGATTTGTGTGCTGGTGTGAGTTGTGGGACGCTTCGGCGAATGTCCACATCTACACATAGTAGAGAGATGTGATATGCTTCGGCACTTGTTCACATCCTCATATAGGCTGAAATTAATAAAAGAAGATATTTAGTTCATACACCTTGATGCATATAGTTGGGGGGAATCAATCTAAACTTCTATTTTCTATTCTACTCTACTCTCTCTCACAGATGGTGAGGGAAAACGCCAGCAGTCAAAGGAGGAACGCTCGTGGCAACAATAAACCACAAGAGGATGGCAACGTTGAAGTTCCTGAAATGCTAACCCCGGGGCTGATGCAAACAACCTTGAACGGTTGATGGCTATGCAGAACCAGCTCATGCAAACTATGATACAAACTTTGGGACAGCTGCAAGCCAACAACAACAACAATCCTAACCCCGTTCCTACACCCCCACAGCCACCACCGCCGGCTCACAACAGATTGGGAGAGTTCATAAGGACTAGGCCACCTACTTCTGCACAAGCTAATGATCCCATGGAGGCTGATGATTGGTTGAAGTCCATGGAAAAGAAGCTTGCTATTGTTCAGTGCAATAATCGGGAGAAAGTTCTCTTCGCATCGCACCAACTTATGGTAGCAGCCGCTGACTGGTGGGACGCTCTTTGCAATGCTCATGTCAACCAGGAGACTATCACTTGGGCTGAATTCAAGGAGAGTTTCCGCTCTCATTATGTCCCTGCTGGAGTCATGATGCTTAAAAGGCAAGAGTTTGAAGGTCTCTACCAAGGAAGGAAGAGCGTGAATGAGTACCTCAACAAGTTCACGCAGCTGTCAAGGTATGCTCCAGAAGATGTCAACTCAGATCAAAGGAAGCAATACTTGTTCATGAGAGGATTGAACAATGAGATCCAAGTTCAGCTGCTCAAAAACGATTATGCAAACTTCCAGAAGCTCGTTGACAAAGCTATAGTGGTTGAGAGCAAGATTCGTGAGATTGAGCAAGAGGGCAAGAGGAAGATGCCATACCAGCCACAAGGGAGCAATGTACATCCCCGTTTCATGCCACCAGCTGCACCACAGTAAGGCTCATCCACTTCTACTTTCCGCCCTGCAAATCCATCTCGCCTTAATCAACCACCGCAGCAACGTCCTGTTATGCAAGCACCTCGTATGCCTTTGCTTCCTGCGCCCCGTCCCAACATGGGCGCCTATGCTCAAAACCAGCCTCGCCCCAACATTCCTGTTTTTATGGGCAGCAAAGCATGCTTTTCATGCGGAGAGGCGGGACACTTTGCAAGTCAGTGCCCGAAGAAAGGCCTTGGACAGCCGACCAACGCACCAAAACAGAACCCACGGCTGAATGGAGGAGCTACGCAAGGTAACCGTGGGCAGCAGAACTACGCTCGTGGCAACGTGAATCATGTCTCCACTGAGGAAGCACAACAAGCTGAGGACGTCGTGATTGGTATGTTCCTTGCCAACTCCAACCCAGCCACTGTTTTATTTGATTCCGAAGCATCGCATTCATTCATATCATCCAAGTATGTTGACAAGCATAATCTGCCCATATCACACATGAAACACACTATGTTGGTTAATTCTCCCGGTGGAGAGATGAGGACTAATATAGTATGTCCGAAAGTAAACCTTAAAATAAGGGGGTAGATTTTCTTGCCAACCTTATTGTCTTGGATTCCCAAGGGATTGATATAATACTTGGAATGGATTGGTTAAGCAAGCACAATGGAGTGATTCAATGTGCTGAGAGGAGCGTGCAGTTGACAAATGAGCATGGTACTCGTATTGAGTTCGAGTCAGACAACCGGCAACCGAGAAGGCAGCATTGAACCACGTCGAAGAAGCAACATTGGAAAGCATTCTGGTGATTCAAGAATTTTCAGATGTGTTCTCGGAAGAACTCCCAGGTATACCACCTGACCGGGACATTGAATTTGCCATTGATTTAGTACCTGGAACTGCACCTATAGCGAAAAGGCCGTATAGGATGCCCGCTAATGAACTAGTGGAACTTAAGAAGCAAATTCAGGAGCAGCTAGAAAAGGGTTTTATACGCCCAAGCTCGTCACCATGGGGAGCCCCCGTGCTCTTCGTAGACAAGAAGGATGGGACCCAAAGGATGTGTGTGGATTATAAGTCTCTCAATGAGGTGACGATCAAGAATAAATACCCGCTGCCCCGTATAGAGGACCTGTTCGACCAAATGAAAGGTGCTCGAATTTTCTCCAAGATTGATCTTCGGTCGGGATACTTCCAGCTGAAGAGTTAAGCCCTCCGACATACCCAAGACTGCATTTCGAACACGGTATGGTTCGTATGAATATACCGTTATGTCTTTTAGGTTAACAAATGCACCCGCATACTTTATGTACCTCATGAATAAGGTCTTCATAGAGTACTTGGACAAGTTCATCGTGGTTTTCATCGACGATGTCATGGTGTATTCGAAAAGCGAGGAAGAACATGAAGAACACTTGAGATTGATATTGCAGAAACTACGAGAGCATCAATTGTATGCCAAGTTCACCAAGTGTCAATTTTGGCTAAAGGAGATATAGATCCTAGGTCACATCATCTCCGAGGAAGGAGTATCGGTTGATCCCGGAAAAGTGGGAGTCGTTTTAAAGTGGAAACAACTGCAGAATGTGAGAGATACTCGGAGTTTCCTTGGAATGGATGGATACTACCGCCGGTTCATCAAGGATTTCTCCAAAATAGCAAAGCCTATGACTGAATTGCTAATGAAGGGAAAAGCATTTCAGTGGACACCAGTGTGCCAAGAAAGCTTTGAGGAGGTCAAGAAAAGACTAACCACAGCGCCGGTTTTGGTATTGTCGGACGTGATCAAGAGCTTCGACATATATTGTGACGCATCAAGACAAGGGGCTTGGATGTGTGCTCATGCAAGAAGGACAAGTGGTAGCCTATGCGTCGAGGCAACTAAAGAAACACGAGTTGAATTACCCCACACATGACTTGGAACTTGCAGCCGTGGTACATGCCTTGAAGATTTGGAGGCATTATATCCTTGGCCACCGATGTGAGATCTATACGGATCACAAAAGCCTCAAGTATATATTCACGCAAATGGATCTGAATTTGAGGCAACGTCGATGGTTGGAACTCATCAAGGATTATGATGTTGGAATCAATTATCACCCCAGAAAGGCCAATGCAGTAGCTGATGTGTTGAGCCAAAAGAGGGTGTGTCACCAACTCACGGTTCGGGAGCTGCCGCTCGAGCTGCGCAAGGAGTTCGAACGGTTACGTCTCGGGTTCTTGAACGAGATGGAAGTAATAGAACTTAACTCCTCACTGGAACAAGAGATAAGAGATGACCAAGCAATGGATGAGGAAATCAAGGAAATCAAGGAAAGAATCCAACAAGGCATAGAAAAGGACTTCAAGGAAGATGAGAAATGCACACTTTGGTGAGGGAAAAGGATTTGTGTGTCTAACGTAAAGCACATCTGCGACACGATATTAAAGGAGGCACATGACTCATCTTATTCCATACATCCCGGCTGTACAAAGATGTACAAGGACCTGAAAACTTGCTATTGGTGGGATAGTATGAAAAGGGACATAGCCGAATATGTTGCCTTATGCGATACGTGCCAACGTGTGAAGGTCGAACATCAAAGACCTGCTGGACTGTTGCAGCCATTGGAAGTACCCGAGTGGAAGTGGGAAGACATAGATTTCATCGCTAGATTGCCACATACTCAATCGGGTTACGACTCTATTTGGGTTATCGTGGACCGATTAATGAAAACAGCCCATTTCCTCTCTGTTGGAACCAAGTACAGCGTTGCACAACTAGCCGAGCTGTATATGGAGCAAATCGTGTGTCGCTATGGAGTTCCGAAGGGGATAGTTTCGGATCGAGGTTCTGAATTTACCTCTAGGTTCTGGAAGAAGCTGCATGAAGCTATGGGTACACGACTGGATTTCAGCTCCGCTTATCACCCGCAAACCGACGGGCAAACTGAGAGGACAAATCAAATTTTGGAAGACATGTTAAGAGCTTGCGCCTTGAAACATGGGCGTAGTTGGGATAGGAGCTTTCCGTATGCTGAATTCTCATACAACAACAGCTACCAAGCCAGCTTGAAGATGTCACCCTTCGGAGCATTGTATGGTAGAAAGTGTAGAACGCCGCTGTTCTGGAATGAGTCCGGAGAGAGCCAAGTGTTTGGACCCGAAGTGCTGCATGACACTGAGAAGCAAGTCCAAACGATACGAGAAAACTTGAAGGCTGCTCAGTCACGACAAAAAGGTTATGCGGATAATAGGCGAAGAAAATTGACCTTCGAAGTAGGAGACTTTGTGTATCTTAAGGTATCGCCTATACGAGGCCAACGACAGTTCAACGTCAAGGGCAAATCAGCACCTCGCTACATCGGGCCATTCAAGATTTTGGGCAAGCGAGGAGAAGTAGCCTATCAACTAGAGCTGCCAACGCACCTCTCCGACGTACACGACGTGTTTCACGTGTCCCAACTAAAGAAGTGCTTAAGACTACCGGAAGAACAAGTACCGATGGATGAGCTCGAGCTTCAAGAGGATCAGACCTGCGAAGCACCCATCAAAATTTTGGACGTGAAGGAAAGGGTCACAAGGAACAAAGTGATCCATTGGTGCAAGGTACAATGGAGCCATCACACGGGAACCGAAACTACATGGGAGCGTGAGGAAGACCTCAAGGCGGAATTCCCTCATCTATTCTCTACTCTATCGAATCTCGAGGGCAAGATTCAGTTTAAGGGGGGTAGGTTTTAACACCCTCAAATTCATTTCCATGCATTGCATACATTTTTAATGTAGAGAAGCATTATAAAAGAAGTAGAAATTGAGAAAGAACTATAGAAATGGAGAAAGAACCATAGAAATGGAGAAAGAACCATAGAAATGGAGGAAGGAACCATAGAAATGAAGAAGGACGTATAGAAATGGAGAATGGGGCATAGAAATGGAGAGTGGGACATAGAAATTGAGTGGGGAATGTAGAAATGGAGTAAGTGACATAGAAATGGTGGGGAATGGGAAAAAGATAGCTGAAATGAGCCAATCCCAATTTCCCCAAATCTCCAAATTCCCTAATTCCCCCCCAAAAAAGGGGAATTTTCTCCACATTTGCGGAATTTCCCCCCACATTGCTGCCGCACCAAATCAATTGGAGAAAAGTTTATTAGGATTTAGCTCCAATTGGAGTAGGATTCTCCCCCCTCCCCCCTTATAAATAGAACCCAAACCTCCCCCCCTTGGCCGCAGCCCCCCTCCCCTTCCCCCCCTCCCAAGTCGGTGACTTGGAGGCCCTAGCCCCCAACTCGCCGAGTTGCCCCCCCCCCTCGCCGGAGTTTGGTCGCCGGTGAGCCCTGCCGGTGAGCCCCACCGTCGAGCCCCGTCATGCCTCGCCGTCGCCGGAAATGAACCGACGATGTGTCCTGCCCAAATCATCCATAGAAAAATTCCCCACTGCTGCCATTGCTAGAAGGAAGGCCCTGCCACCAAGGAGGAAGTGAGGTAGGTCCCTATTACCCATCTTACGACATCGCCGCAGTTTCTATGCGTCCATTTTCTTCGCCCCTTTGAACAGAAACTTTTTCGTGTGGACAGATCACGTTTTGATCAGTTTTTGACGGTGGGATTGATCTAGATCTTGAGTCAAGATCGTCACCACGTCCACACTTGATCCCTACACTCTTGTTCATCATAAAACCCCATAAAAGCCTATTAAAACATGCAAGAACACGTACAAACTTGTAATACCCTCAAATTCACTTCCTTGCATTGCATACATTTTTCATAGAGAAACATTTTTAAAAGAAGTAGAAATGGAGAAAGAATCATAAAAATGATGGGGAATGGGAGAAAGATAGCTGAGATGAGCCAATTCCAATTTGCCGAGGTGTGCTGTCGACACTTCCTCCGGCACGCGGGACTCGTGGCACTTTAGGAGCTCGCCCCTGCAAAGGGGTGAGGTCCGGCACTGCTGGCGACGTGGCAGGCTCGGAGCTCACCTCTGAAGAGAGGGGAGGTCCGACCCCGCTGGACACGTGTCATCCTCGGAGGTCGCCTTGGAGGAGAGGCGAGGCCCAGCCCCGCGGGACACGTGTCGCCTTCGGAGCTCATCCCTGCAGAAGGGATGATGTCCTGCTCCCCTAGACACGTGTCACCGTCCGAGTTCACCTCCGCGGAGAGGGGAGCTCTGGCACTGCTGGACACGTGTCGCCCTCGGAGCTCATCCCTGCGGAGGGGGTGAGGTCCGGCACCGCTGGACACGTGTCGCTCTCGGAGCTCACCTCCGCGGAGGAGGGAGGTCCGGCACCGCTGGACACATGTCACCACCGGAGCTCGCCTCTGAGGAGAGAAGAGGCCCCGACCCGCTGGACACGTGTCGCCACCGGAGCTCGCCTTTGAGGAGAGGCCCCGGCCCGCTGGACACGTGTCGCCACGGGAGCTCAGCTCTGAGGAGAGGGTAGGTCCGGCCCTGCTGGACACGTGGCGCCCTCGGAGCTTGGCTCTGAGGAGAGGGGAGGCCCGGCCTCGCTGGACACATGGTGCCTTCGGAGCTCACCTTGGCAGTGGCCACGTGGCAGGTCCGGAGCTCGCCTCTGAGGAGAAGCAAGGACCGGCCCCCGCCGGACACGTGGCACCTCCAGAGCTCACCACTGCGGAGATGCGAGGTCCTTAGGTGAATTTTTCTCCTGTGCACGGGAGTACCCGGTACTGAGGGTACCGACACAATTTCTCCCGCATTGCTGCCGCACCAAATCAATTGGAGATAAGTTTGTTAAGATTCAAAATAAATTGAATAGGACTCTTATTTGAACTCCAATCGGAATCGGACTCCTCTTTTTAACCTTATAAATAGAACCCAAAACCACCTCCTTGGCCATAACCCCTTTTCTTTTTCACCCTCCCAAGTCGACAACTTGGAGGTCCTAGCCCCCAACTCGCCGAGTTGGACACACCCCCCTCGCCGGAGTTCAGTCGCCGGTGAGCCCCTGCTGCTGCCATTGCTAGGAGGAAGGCCCTGCCACCAAAAGGAAGTAAGGTAGGTCTTCGTTACCATCTTATGACATCGTCGTTGTTTCTACGCATCCGTTTTCTTCGTCCCTCTTCGAACAGAAACTTTTACGTGTGGGCAGATCGTGTTTTGATAGGTTTTTGACGCTGGAATTGATCTAGATCTTGAGTCAAGATCATCACCACGTACACACTTGATCCCTACACCCTTATTCATCATGAAACCCCATGCAAGCCCATTAAAACATGCAAGAACATGTACAAACTGGTTTAATAAAACAGCACCATAGGATTTCCATTCGTCTACACCATTGCATCTCGAGTAGAGTTGTGCATGATGTTTGATTGCTGTAAATTTTGTATGTGCGTGGTCGTGAGTAGAAGGACAAGCTCAGGAAGCCATCTACAAAGAACTACAGCACCAAGACTTCGATACGTTTGAAGAGCCGCGGGAGCAAGGCAAGTGCCCCTTGACCATATTGATCCCATGTTTTGAAATTGTTTTGTTTGTGAAAACGTGTATGCTTGAGTCAACTTGATGGGACACCCTTTTATAGGAGTTTACTAGTTTTGTTAACCACCCTTGTCGCCGGGAAAGTTGATGAGTCGGGTATGGTCGTTTTTCCTTTTCGCTTCGCTTAATCCACGGGATACGGGGAGCTGAATTAAAACATGGTTAGCTACTGCACTCATATAAATAATGATGATGAGAACTTGATGATGTTAATGAGCATGGAATCGGGGGTGATCTAGGCAAGCTTGGTTCGTGGATGTTGCTGAATGAGATGGTGGTTTACTTGCCGTAGATCTAAGGACCGGTTCATGCCAGCACATGCCAGGAAAACAGTGCCACCACAAGGCCAAATATGGGTGCGGCTTAGCTGACTAATTAGGTGTGTTGCTAGTTTGTTATGGACCGTGGATGGCGCAAGGAATGGGAGTCGAGAGAGGACTGCCCTGGGAACTGCATGGCACAAGAGGGGGCCCGTGGGTGGGAGAATGGTGATTCAAGCCTGCCGGTGAAACCTTAGTGAGTCCATACATCTAGTAGCCCCTTTGTAAAGGCTATTTTGTGATCTATTGGCCATACACCGACGGTTGTGTACTGGTATAATGGAGGTTTTGCAGTCGCCGACGGGTGACGAAATCACAAACTTGCGGGTAAAGTGGTGCCACCTCTGCAGAGTGTAAAACTATCATGATAGTCGTGCTTACTCACAAGCGCCTGGCCAACTCACATGATTAGAGGGAAAACTTGGGATGGATGTTCAGTATGGTTATGGTATGGTCATTGGGATTGGTTTTTGGGACTGTTTGAGTCATGATAATGACTCTGGTTTCGGTTATATGAACAAGAGATGGTTGTGAATATTATGAGCATGAGATGAAGTTGAGAAAGATTAATAGCTGGTTGAGACATGATAAGTGGTGAAATATGATGAAGGAATGTTGCTGTTAGAACATGGTTATGATGGGATTAAACTCACTTAGAAATAGATGCCGTTTTATCGTGTTTTATGAAATAAATTTTGCTTGCTGCAATGAGCCTTTTTATTCCTGCCTTGTTGAAAGCTACATGTCATACTTTTCCCGCACTTGCTGAGTACGACATGTACTCACCCTTGCATTATGACATAAACATCAGTAACAGGAGAAGAGTACTTTGAGGACCATGTGGAGTACTAGGCGTGCGGACTACCGTCAACATGTCTGTGGAGTTGAAGATGGAGCCGCTGCTATGTAGTTATTTCCGCTGTCGTTTAGAGACTTCCGCTGCAAGAATAAGTTAGAGATTCATGAGTGAGACAATGAGTAGATGTAATAAAGTACTTAAACCCTATTTATTCGTGGTTATATTCTGAATTCAGTTTGTGGATTACATGTGTATATGTGATGAACATCGTGGGCACACATATGCATTAGCTCGGTTCCGTGTTTTTCAGAACCGGGTGTCACATATTGGTATCAGGAGCCACGTTGACCGTATGACGCAAGCCTAGGTAGAATGGACACTCTAAAACACATAGGTACACCCCTCTAAACTGCTATTTTCGAAAATTGCTTGCTGCTGCACTTTTCTTGTCAAGACAGTCACCGCAAAATGCTATTTTCAGCCCCTCTTTTTCTCTTCTTTTGGATAACAACACTTTTGCTTTCTTGCCCTATAACTTCTGAAGTTTTGGAGTTATTTCTTCCTTCTCTAAAGTTTCTCATGTCATATTTAAAGATGCTGGTGATCCGGAGCACGACACGCATAAATCCTCGTTCACCACCACGTCGGAGTGCACTTAACCCCATTGAGGTGTCCGATAGACCACCCCCATCACACGGCGGGAACAGCACCAGTTCACATGATTAAGTTTAGGACTCCCATTGAATAAACCGTAATAGGGGCGCTTAGATCGTAGTAGCTTGAATGGGAGTGGTGTGTTGAACTTTTGTGATGATTGCTTGTGTTTGTGTGATAGTGTGAGTTGTGGGACGCTTCTGCGAAAGTCCACATCCACACATAGTAGAGAGATGTGAGATGCTTCGGCATGAGTTCACATCCTCATATAGGCTGAAATTATAAACGAAGATATTTAGTTCATACCACTTGATGCATATAGTTGGGGGGGTCAATCTAAACTTCTCTTTTCTATTCTACCCAACTCTCTCTCACAGATGGTAAGGGAAAACGCCAGCCGCCAAAGGAGGAACGTTCGTGACCACCCTGAACCACAAGAGGATGGCAACGTTGAAGTTCCTGAAAATGTTAACCCCGGGGCTGGTGCAAACAACCTTGAACAGTTGATGGATATGCAGAACCAGCTCATGCAAACCATGATACAAACGTTGGGACAGCTGCAAGCTAACAACAACAACAATCCTAAATCTGTTCCTGCACCACCGCCACCACCACCGCCACCACCGCCGGTTCACAACAGGTTGGGAGAGTTCATGAGGACTCAAACGCTTACTTTTGCACAAGCTAATTATCCCATGGAGGCTGATGATTGGTGGAAACCCATGGAAAAGAAGCTTGCTATTGTTCAGTGCGATGATCGGGAGAAAGTTCTCTTCACATCGCACCAACTTATGGGAGCAGCCGCTGACTGGTGAGACGCTCTTTGCAATGCTCATGACAACCAGGAGACTATCACTTGGGCTGAATTCAAGGAGAGTTTCCGCTCTCATTATGTCCCTGCTGGAGTCATGATGCTTAAAAGGCAAGAGTTTGAAGGTCTCCGCCAAGGAAGGAAGAGCGTGAATGAGTACCTCAACAAGTTCACGCAGCTGTCAAGGTATGCTCCCGAAGACGTCAACTCGGATCAAAGGAAGCAATACTTGTTCATGAGAGGATTGAACAATGAGATCCAAGTACAACTGCTCAACAATGATTATGCAAACTTCTAGAAGCTCGTTGACAAAGCTATAGTGGTTTAGAGCAAGATCCGTGAGATCGAGCAAGAGGGCAAGAGGAAGATGCCATGCCAGCCACAAGGGAGCAATGTACGTCCCCGTTTCATGCCCCCAGCTGGCTCGTCCGCTTCTACTTTCCACCCGGCAAATCCACCTCGCCCTAATTAGCCACCGCAGCAACGTCCTGTCATGCAAGCACCTCGTATGCCTTTGCCTACTGCACCCCGTCCCAACATGGGCGCCTATGCTCAAAACCAGCCTCGCCCCAACGTTCCTGCTGTTTTGGGCAACAAAGCATGCTTTGCATGTGGAGAGTCAGGACACTTTGCAACTCAATGCCTGAAGAAAGGCCTTGGACAGCCGACCAACGCGCCAAGATGGAACCCACGGCCGAATGGAGGAGCTACGCAAGGTAACCGTGGGGAGAAGAACTACGCTTGGCAACGTGAACCATGTCTCCGCTATGGAAGCGCAACAAGGTGAGGACGTCGTGATTGGTATGTTTCTTGCCAACTCCAACCCCGCCATTGTTTTATTTGATTCTGGAGCATCGCATTCATTCATATCATCCAAGTACGTTGCCAAGTATAATCTGCCTATATCACACATGAAACACACTATGTTAGTTAATTCTCCCGGTGGAGAGATGAGGACTAATATAGTATGTCCGAAAGTAAACCTTTAAAATAAGGGGGGTAGACTTTCTTGCCAACCTTATTGTCTTGGATTCCCAAGGGATTGATATAATACTTGGAATGGATTGGTTAAGCAAGCACAACAAAGTAATTCAATGTGTTGATAGGAGCGTGCAGTTGACAAATGAGCACGGTACTCGTATTGAGTTCGAGTCAGCCCAACCGGCAACCGAGAAGGCAGCGTTGAACCACGTCGAAGAAGCAACATTGGAAAGCATTTCGGTGGTTCAAGAATTTTCATATGTGTTCCCGGAAGAACTTCCTGGTATGACACCTGACCGGGACATTGAATTTGCCATTGATTTAGTACCTGGAACTGCACCTATAGCAAAAAGGCTATATAGGATGCCCGTAAATGAACTAGTGGAACTTAAGAAGCAAATTCAGGAGCAGCTAGAAAAGGGTTATATACGCCAAAGCTCGATACCGTGGGGAGCCCCCGTGCTCTTCGTAGATAAGAAGGATGGGACCCAAAGGATGTGTGTGGACTATAGGTCTCTCAATGAGGTGAGGATCAAGAATAAATACCCGCTGCCCCGTATAGAGGACCTATTCGACCAAATGAAAGGTGCCCCAAATTTTCTCCAAGATTGATCTTCGGTTGGGATATTTCCATCTGAAGATTAAGCCCTCCGACATACCCAAGACTGCCTTTCGAACACGGTATGGTTCATATGAATATACCGTTATGTCTTTTGGGTTAACTAATGCACCCACATATTTTATGTACCTCATGAATAAGGTCTTCATGGAGTACTTGGACACGTTCGTCGTGGTTTTCATCGACGATGTCATGGTATATTCGAAAAGCGAGGAAGAACATGAATAACATTTGAGATTGACATTGCAGAAACTGTGGGAGCATCAATTGTATGCCAAGTTCAGCAAGTGTCAATTTTGGCTAAAGGAGATATCGTTCCTAGGCCAGATCATCTCCGAGAAAGGAGTATCGGTTGATCCCGGAAAAGTGGGAGATGTTCTGAAGTGGAACCAACCACAGAACGTGAGAGATATTCGGAGTTTCCTTGGGATGGCTGGATACTACCGATGGTTCATCAAGGATTTCTCCAAAATAGCGAAGCCTATGACTGAATTGCTAATGAAGGGAAAAGCATTTCAGTGGACACCAGTGTGCCAAGAAAGCTTTGAGGAGCTCAAGAAAAGACTAACCACAGCGCCGTTTTGGTATTGCCGGATGTGAGCAAGAGTTTCGATATATATTATGATGCATCAAGAGAGGGGAGGTCCGACCCCGCTGGACACGTGTCGTCCTTGGAGCTTGCCTCGGAGGAGAGGCGAGGCCCAGCCCCGCGGGACACGTGTCGCCTTCGGAGCTCATCCCTGCAGAAGGGATGAGGTCCGGCTCCGCTAGACACGTGTCGCCCTCGGAGCTCACCTCCGCGGAGAGGGGAGGTCTAGCACCGCTGAACACGTGTCACCCTCGGAGCTCATCCCTGCGGACGGGGTGAGGTCTGGCACCGCTGGACACGTGTCGCTCTAGGAGCTCACCTCCGCGGAGGAGGGAGGTCCGGCACCGCTGGACACGTGTCACCACCGGAGCTCGCCTCTGAGGAGAGGAGAGGCCCCGGCCCTCTGGACACGTGTCACCACGGGAGCTCGCCTATGAGGAGAGGGGAGGTCCGGCCCTGCCGGACACGTGGCGCCCTCGGAGCTCGCCTCTGAGGAGAGAGGAGGCATGGCCCCGCTGGACACGTGGTGCCTTTGGAGCTCATCCTGGCAGTGGCCACGTGGCAGGTCCAGAGCTCGCCTCTGAGGAGAAGCAAGGACCGGCCCCCGCCGGACACGTGGCACCTACGGAGCTCACCACTGCGGAGATGTGAGGTCCTTAGGCGGATTTTTCTCCTGTGCGTGGGAGTACCAGGTACTGAGGGTACCGACACAATTTCTCCCGCATTGCTGCCGCACCAAATCAATTGGAGATATGTTTGTTAAGATCCAAAACAAATTGAATAGGACTCTAATTTGAACTCCAATCGGAGTAGGACTCCTCTTTTTCCCCTTATAAATAGAACCCAAAACCACCTCCTTGGCCGTAACCCCTTTTCTTTTTCACCCTCCCGACTCAACGACTTGGAGGTCCTAGCCCCCAACTCGCCGAGTTGGACACACCCCCCTCGCCGGAGTTCAGTCGCCGGTGAGCCCCCGCTGCTGCCATTGCTAGGAGGAAATCACAAACTTTTGGGTAAAGTGGTGCCACCTCTGCAGAGTGTAAAACTATCATGATAGTCGTGCTTACGGTCACAAGCGCCTGGCCAACTCACATGATTAGAGGGAAAACTTGGGATGGATGTTCGGTATGGTTATGGTATGGTCATTGGGATTGGTTTTTGGGACTGTTTGAGTCATGATAATGACTCTGGTTTCGGTTATATGAACAAGAGATGGTTATGAATATTATGAGCATGAGATGAAGTTGAGAAAGATTAATAGCTGGTTGAGACATGATAAGTGGTGAAATATGATGAAGGAATGTTGCTGTTAGAACATGGTTATGATGGGATTAAACTCACTTAGATATAGATGCTGTTTTTATCGTGTTTTATGAAATAAAATTTGCTTGCTGCAATGAGCCTTTTTATTCCTGCCTTGTTGAAAGCTACATGTCATACTTTTCCCTCACTTGCTAAGTACGATATGTACTCACCCTTGCATTATCACATAAATATCAGTAACAGGAGAAGAGTACTTTGAGGACCATGTGGAGTACTAGGCATGCGGATGTAAAAGCCCGAGAAAAGGGACTTGCAAAAACTTTTCATCACCTCACAACACCACAGCTTTTGTTGTGGATATCTTGTGAAGATTGGTGAAGAGCAAGTAACCTCCATCAAAAGGGTGATTAGGAGGGAAAGCCCTAACTGTCACAAAGTAGGATTTATACATATGAGCATGAGAGGTTGAGCTCACCCCTAGAACTTGAAAAGTTTTGGGAAGGTTCAGGCCAAATTTCATGCAAATCCAACAATTTTTGAGGCACTTTTGGGGGCATTTGAAAAAGAGGCCAATTTGAATGTAAATTCAAATTGCAGCAACTTTCATCACTCAAATTCAAAAGTTAGCTTCATATCCAAACTCAGCACATTTTTCTGAGTTAGTCCACCAATTTTCATCCCCATTGGAGTTCAGCTTGTCGGGAGCTAAATTTGCAATAATTCAAAACTGAATTTGAATTTCAGTTTAAACATGAAGCAAATTTAGCCAAACAAAGTTTAAATTTGAGAACTCAAATTCAAACCAAGACTTGGGGGCTAAGTCTCTCATTCAATGGAGAGTAGCTGGGATATTTACAGGAGAATTTGGAAAAAGGGGATTAGGGGGGAGAGTTGGGCCCACAGGTCAGTGGGAGGGCTGTGCAACAACCGGGCAGCGCTCTGTTTCTCGCTGAAGCAAGCGCTCACCGTGCGCCAGCGAGCTGATTCACGGACGCCACCTCCCGAGCGGCCAGTCCACGGCGTGCATCGGCGAGGCGGTCGCCCAGGGATATTTCCCCCCCCCCTCCGTAACTGACTCACCCCGCTGCCTTGACCGTTCCCGAGTCCCTCAACGCAGAAACACCGCTGCACACCCAAGAACTCTCGGTTCTCCGGTGTCCTCTCGTCTCTGCAGCTAGCACGCGAGTCTGAGCTCACCCAGAGCGTCGCCGAGGCTTCCTCGAAGTGATCGACACGATACCTCGGTGCCCCATCCATGGTAAACCGCCCGGAGCTCTCTGTTTCCATTCCACACCCGGTAGAGCCGCCGCGACCAAAAACTCCTAGCCCAGACGCTAGGTTTGATCCCACGTCGAGTTGAGCGGGCCAGGAGGTTCGCCTGGGAGTGTACTCCCTGTCCGACAACCCCGGCCGCATGCCATGGGGTGTGCTGGCCGGAATTTCAGTTCTTGCCGAGAGCATGCGATATAGCCCGGTTCGGTTAAATCGGAAAATTCGAGATGACCAGTCGAGCAATCGTTCCCCAGCTGCGACAACAAGCTAGAAATGTCCGTGCGCAACCCTACGGTCAAGAACCACGAGAAACCAGCAAGAAACCACCGAGATCCACGGGTTTTCCGTTCATCGCCGGGTTTAGACCTAGGTCGCATGGTGAAGTCCAGTTTGCCATGACTTTGAGCAAGATCAGAAGCTGGGTCATTTCTCCGTAGGTTGTGGCGGTGCTGTAGGAGCCAACGGAGGGGACCGTGAGGCATGATGGCACCATACCGACGTCGCTGAACCCCTCCCGTAGACTGTCGCCGTCGCGCAACTGATTCTGGTGATCACCGGCCGGAGATAAGGGCAGCAACGGGTTCCCTGAGGAATTTCAGGCGGGGGCGTCCAATTTGGTCGAGCTCCGGTCACGGGAACAGCCTCCCGGCGAGTACTCCGGCGAGGTGGGCGGCGGGGAGCCGCGGGAACGTGAGGTTGAAGAAGCCCCGCAGGCCCCACGTGTCGGCCTCTGCTGAAAACGCCCTGGATCTGCTGTGGCAGCGAGATCCCGTGTGACTACGCGAAAAACTCTGCGGACCCCCGTGCGGGATGGCTGAGGTGCTGACACGTAGCCCCGGGACCCCACCCGACAGTTTAAACTTTATTCGAATTTTCAGATTTGGTTCAAACTTCAAATGCGTAGAACTTTTGCTAGGAAGCTCCAAATTAATGAACCAAATTTTGCTGAACTCAGAATTTTGAGTACTTTCCAGCAATACAAATTTCAGCTCATGAACCTTAATAGTTTTCCAGAATTAAATCCCTAAAGTTCAAACTGTTGGGAATTTTATCTGGAGAATTACTTTATGAAAAACTCTGAAATTTGGCTGAGAGGTTCATTGGAAAATCCTTGAGTCTCAGTAAAATTTTAAGACTCATCCAAGTTCATTTAGTCCCTCTAATGGTGTGATTAAATGAACTGCCCTAAGAAAATAGAAAAATATACAGAAACATTTTTCAGATTTTCTCAAATCTTGTTTAGGGCATAACTTCCTCTAGGATTATTCAAATGACATGAAACCAATTCCATTAGAACCATCTCAAATTCTAGTTTCCATAAAGTAATGGTTGGAGCCATGAAAACCCCAGGAATTACTTAGAGGCTCTAATATTGACCAAATAGGCTTTTATTTGTACAAAGCTCAAATAAACTTTGTTTCAAATGAAACTTGGTCAAGACTCTGGTTAGGACCATACCAAGCCACCATAAAAATTTCAGAGCCAAAGGGGGAGTACCAGCTAGAGTTCTAGTAATTACTTATTCAAGATACACTTTGCATTTAAATTGACATATAGCATATGGTTAACATGTAGTCGCTGAAGGCGAGGAGACTCCGGAAGTGCTCGACATCCTTCTTCTGGACGAAGACCAAACCACTGACCAGCAGCAACAAGGCAAGCCCCGGTTTGCATTAACCCTTTTATAAAGTTTTGCTTTGTTTACATGTCTAGTGTGAAGTATGAATGTGCATTAGGTGTAGGATGGATGAAACCCCAACTGCATAACCAGATGTTTCCCATAAGAGTGAGGGTAGTGTCTAAGGCCTCGAGTAGACAGGTTATGCTTAATGATTCATAGGACTTCGGTACAAGTCGAGTATTTGGAATCTACTCGCGAGTTAGGCTTGGGACACACGGGATTGGTTCGAGGGATGTGAGATCACTTTAGTAATGAAAATGAGACTAGGCAGGGGCTAGGGCGCAGCAGGAGGAAGTCTTGTGTGCGCAGCCCTGTCCGTGTCGATTGAGGACTGATCCATGTGCGGCCCTGCTGAACAAGTATTGAACATACCGAAGGCATATCGGATATATGGGCCCTGATAAACCGGTGTAACCTATACATCCGGGCGTCGAGGCATAACGCCCCGATTTATAGGTGTAGGCTGAGGGCAGCAAGGTGGAAATCTGCTAACGGGCATAGAGAGATGCTCCATGTAGGGAACCTCCGGCTTGTTTCGGTGCGACCGGTTCGACGTTTGGGCTGTTGGGTGAAAGGTTGTCCCGTACAACATTGAGTGAGCGTGCTGTGCAGCTCAACGGGTGGGCGTACGTAACGTGCTCTTTGGGTATCCCTGCAGGTGTATATCGAGTCGATTCGCCGTCACTCGCGGTGACGAGTACCGCTTGTTCACTGAGTCGTGACGTAGGATAATATATGAAATGTGATGGTTAAATACTGCTGTTATGATATAAATGTATTTTTTACATGTGTGCCACCAAATATTGCTCATTAAAATTTCCGATTCTTGAACTGTTAACTTGTGGCTAAAGGATGAACTAAGGACGAACTCGTAGGCGTGTCCGTTTGCTGCAACTGTACTATCCCATGTTCATTATGCATTACATGTAGAGTTTCATGCCTAGGCGAGTCGGTTAAGTCTTGTTGAGCCAACGTGCTCACGGTTGCTGCTTAAGTGTTTTTCAGGTGAGGAGCCACCCATGAACTCGGGTTACGAGTCCACTGGCGAAGGTTACCCTCCGTCGGGGACCACAGCTGAGTGGGAGCCGTACACGCCGCACTGAGCTGAGGAGTGCATCTAGTGTGGGTTGCCCTAGGGCTGGGAAACCGACTTTTGCTAGATAGGCGGGCGTGAGTTGTACAAATAAAAACTTCTGCTGTGTAATGTATACCTTAGTTTGTAACTGAGCAGTGTACTACTTTGCACAGTTTCAGTTGTTTTCTATGTAATGCAATGTATCCTTATGATGTGTGCTGTCGGGTGTCGCATCGTGCGGCACCACCCTCTGCGATCCTGGATGAGCGGATCCCGGTCCGCCACAGCGGTCTACCGTCAACATGCCTGTGGAGTTGAAGATGGAGCCGCTGCTATTTAGTTTTTTCTGCTGTCGTTTAGAGACTTCCGCTGCAAGAATAAGTTAGAGATTCATGAGTGAGACAATGAGTCGATGTAATAAAGTACTTAAACCCTATTTATTAGTGGTTATATTCTGAATTCAGTTTGTGGATTACATGTGTATGTGTGATGAACATCCTGGGCACACATATGCATTAGCTCGGTTCCGTGTTTTTCGGGACCGGGTGTCACAAAACTGGTTTAATAAAACAGCACCACAGGATTTGCATTCATCTACCTCATTGTATCTTGAGTAAAGTTTGTGCATGATGATTGATCGTTGTAAATTTTATATGTGCGTGATCGTGAGTAGAAGAACAAGCTCAAGAGGCCATCTACGAGGAACTACAGCACCAAGACTTCGAGACGCTTGAACAACAAGAACCACGGGAGCAAGGCAAGTGCCCCTTGACCATATTGATCCCATGTTTTGAAACTATTTTGTTTGCGAAAACTCATACGCTTGAGTCAACTTGATGGGACACCCTTTTATAGAAGTTTACTAGTTTTGTTAACCATCCTTGTCGCCGGGAGAGTTGATGAGTCGGGTATGGTCGTTTTTCCTTTTTGCTTCGTTTAATTCACGGGATAAGGGAAGCTGAAATAAATCATGTCTAGCTACTGCACTCATATGAATAATGATGATGAGATCTTGATGATGTTAATGGGCATGGAATCGGGGAGATCTAGGCAAGTTTGGTTCGTGAATGTTGCTGGATGAGATGGCGGTACTTGCCGTAGATCTAAGGACCGGTTCATGCGAGAATATGCCAGGAAAACAGTGCCACCACAGGGCCAAGTATGGGTGCGGCTCAGCTGATTAATTAGGTGTGTTGCTAGCTTGTTATGGACCGTGGATGCCGTGGGGAATGGGAGTCGAGGAGGACTGCCCTAGGAACTGCATGGCACAAGAGGGGGCCCGTGGATGGGAGAATGGTGATTCGAGCCTGCCGGTGAAACCTTAGTGAGTCCATACATCTAGTAGCCCCTTTGTAAGGCTATTTTGTGATCTCTTGTCCATACACCGATGGTTGTGTACTGGTATAATGGAGGTTCTGCAGTCGCCGACGGGTGACGAAATCATAAACTTGTGGGTAAAGTGGTGCCACCTCTGCAGAGTGTGAAACTATCATGATAGCAGTGCTTCTGGTCACAAGCACCTGGCCAACTTCCATGATTAGAGGGAAAACTTGAGATGGTTATTCGGTATGGTTATGGTATGATCATTGGGATTAGTTTTGGGACTGTTTTGAGTCATGAAAATGAGTTTGGTTTCGGATATATGAATATGAGATGGTTATGAATATTTATGAGTATGAGATGAACTTGAGAAAGATTTTTGGCTGGTTGAGACATGATAAATGGTGAATTATGATGAAGGAATGTTTCTGATTTAACTTGGTTATGATGGGATTAAACTCACCTAGAGATAGTTGTTGTTTTTATCATGTTTGTGAAATAAAATTTGCTTGCTGCAATGAGCCTTTTTATTCCACACCTTGTTGTAAGCTACATGTCATACTTTTCCCGCACTTGCTGAGTACGACATGTACTCACCCTTGCATTACCACATAAACATCAGCTACAGGAGATGAGTACTTCGAGGACCATGTGGAGTACTAGGTGTGCAAACTACCGTCAACATCCTCGTGGAGTCGAAGATGGAGTTTGCTGTCTTAGCCATTTTCCGCTGTCATTTAGAGTCTTCCACTGCAAGAATAAGTTTGATATTCATGAGTGAGAAATTGAGTTGATGTAATAAAGTACTTAAACATTATTGTACGTGGTTATATTCTGAATTCAGTTTATGGAATACATGTGTATGTGTGATGAACATCCCTGGGCACACATATGCATTCACTTGGTTCTATTTTTGGAACCGGGTGTCACATTCTACTAGCCGACCGTTGTGTCCGACGCAGAGCGAATCGTGCGTACATGTCAAGGCTGCCAATATTTCGCCTGGCAGATACACGCCCCAGCCCAGGACCTTCAAACCATCCCCATCACGTGGCCTTTCACTGTGTGGGGGCTCGACCTCCTTGGCCCTTTCAAAAGGGCGCTCGGGGGCTACACCGTCCTCCTCGTCGCGGTGGACAAGTTCACTAAGTGGATTGAGGCGAAGCCATTTGTCACGGCGTCATCAAAACATTCGGCGAGTTTTGTCCACGACGTCGTGTACTGCTTTGGGGTTCCCAACACCATCATCACCGACAACGGCACCCAATTCACAGGGAAGAAATTCCTCGAGTTTTGTGACAACTTCCACATCCGGGTCGACAGGGCATCGGTGGCCCACCCGCGCACCAACGGGCAAGTCAAAAGGGCCAATGGCCTGATACTGCTGGGACTCAAGCCACACATCTTCGACCGTCTCAACAAGTATGTGGGGCGTTGGGCACTGAGCTGCTAGCCGTGCTATGGAGCCTGCGCAGTACACCCAATCGATCCACAGGCTTCACCACTTTCTTCATGGCATACGGCGTGGAAGCCGTCCTACCGACTGAGCTCGAGTACGGCTTGCCTCGAATCAAGGCGTATGAAGATACCCGATTTGAGCAAACCAGGCAGGACTACATTGACCAGCTTGGTGAATCCCGCGATGTCGCACTCCTACGATCGGCCAAGTACCAGTAGGCGTTGCGACACTACCAAGAACGCTGACTCCACCCTCGAGCCCTACAAGTGGGGGACTTGGTCCTCCGAAGGATCCAGAACAACAAGGACAAACACAAACTGTCCTCCCCATGGGAAGACCCATAAGTTGTATCTACCGTCCTTCGGCCCGACGCTTACCACCTGGCTGACACCAACAGCAATCCCCTCCCTAACGCGTGGAACATCAAGCAACTTAGATGATTCTAAGCATAAGGAGGCCAAGCCATGACGCGGAATCAGCAACCGATCGACCTTAGGGAACACCGCGCGACAGAGAGAGTAGATCTCCTGCCCCATGATGCTCGGGGGCTACTCGACCATATGGCACCTATGAAGCTCATAACGGGCAAAGAACCTGAGCCCCTTTCTCCCGAGCCGCGGGACCAACGGCAAGGGGACAATGACAACCCCGAATGGAGGCACGGTCCAAGCAAGGCAAAGGGGGGTACTCCTTCCTCAAAACTGAACGAGCCCCGGAAGCTCATGCCAAAGGACCTGATCCCGTCAAGTCCGGAGCTGCGCGACCCATGGCCAAAGGACAATGACAACCCTAGGGACAACGACAACCAAAACGTAGCTAGGGTCCAACAAGGTACAACAGGCAAAGAACCTGAGCCCTTTTCCCCTGAGCCCACGACCAACGGCTAGGGGACAACGACAACCCCGAACGGAGCCACGGTCTAGGCAAGGCAAAGAGGGTGACTCCTCCCTAAAACTACACGAGCCCCGGAAGCTCGCACCAAAGGACCTAGCCCTCTAAAGTTCGAAGCCACACGACTCATGGCCAAGGGACAACGAAAACCCTAGGGATAATGACAACCCAAAACGCAGCCAGGGTCCAAACGACGTATAACGAACAAAGCGCCTAGGACCCTTTCCTCCCAAGCCACGTTACCAACGGCCAAGGGACAATGACAACCCAGAGCGCAGCCACGGTCCAAACGAGGCGCAGCGGAAAGAGCCTGCCCCCCTCCCACGAAAGATACCAAGTCAACAGCTAATGAGAGCACTCGAAGAAAGCAACGACACGAACAAGCAATCAAGATAAGTCAAAAAAAACTTGCCCCCTTCTTTGATCATTCTTTAACAATAGCATTGATACAAAACGGGAAGAGACACAAGACTACCACTCCAGCCGTTGCCGCTCCGCCTCCTCCATCTGTTGGACGCAATTGTCAGGGACCATATCCTACAGGGACCATGCCACTGGCTTGACCCGTCAAAAAATTTCATTCAGCTCCTCGTCGTAAGGGGCCATTGATGAAGCCCTCTCCAACAGTCTCGAGGTCGATCCTAGGGTAGTGCGATAGCACCACACCCAAGGCCATTTGAGCCCCGCAGATCTCCCCGACATTCCCGTGGGACGACAAACAAGATGCAAGCCGGTTCCTGAAGTAGAACGAACCTCCTCCGCCAGCTTGCCAACCTGAGCGCCAGAATCCGGATCCAGCTTCCTGCACCATAAGTGATGGTAAGAAATCCACTCGCCCGTACTAACCCAAGCCGACACAATGGAAGAAAGTCCAATACCTATTGGAGCGGTGCAGTATCGCCGCAACCTCGATGGATGGAGTCGGACCCGGAAGGGCGGAAAGTCCCCTCTTCATCTTACGCTTCCTTAGGACCAGGTCAGGAACGCGGCCGAACACTCCGCGCGGATCAATGCACGGACGTGCAAAGAGCATGGTCGCTGCCAGGGGGCAGCTCTTAAAAAATCAATCTATACTAGACGAGATGCCCGTGCCTTTAAACTAGCTGCCAGAACGAGTTCAAGAGATGAGGATCCAGGTTGAGCACGGTGGGGACGACGTCATCCGTAGGAGCCGCCCCAGTAAGTTCCCTCATCCTTGTCGCCACCTCCTAGGATGAGAGCTCCACCTACGACTCCCTCATGGAATCTAAGGGACCTAGATATCCCCCACATCGGGTGCCTTTGGACCCGGAGGGGCTGGATCCTCCGCTCCATGAAGACGTGGAGAAGGGTAGCACCGGTGAGGCCCCTCCCCTGGAGATCCTCCAGCCAGGCGAGTAGCGGCGCCAGCGCGGCTACCTCGCTGTTAGAAACACCCTCAACTAGGACGGCTTCGGTACGGGGGGTTGCCAGAGAAGCGTGAGAGCGCCGGCGACGAGTCCTGGATATAGAACAATCCATGATGTCACCCTTTGAGCAAGGACCGAAGGGGAACGGAAAAGTAGCGTGTCTGCTATGCGCGAAGTTGAAGGCAGGTGCCGCTAAGATCAAGAAGCGGGGAATCGTTCGCCGAGGCACACATCCAGAAGAAAAACTTCCATAGGTTGAGATCCGGCTCCACCTTCACGAAAGCCTCGCACAAAGTGAAGAACACCGACATGTGCAGGATTTCGTTCAGCTTTAGTTAGTAAAGTTTGATGCCGTACTCGTCGAGGAGCCGCCAGAAGAAGGGGTGCGTGAGGACCCCAAAACCTCGCGCAAGGAACGCGAGAAAGGACACAACTTTGTCATCGCGCGACGCGGGGACACTCTTCCCCTCGAGAAGCTGGACGGAATAGGACTCCCTCAATGAAAGCAGCCCACGAGCGCCGAACTCGGAGATCTGGCTTGAGCTCGCATGAGAGGAAACCCACGCAAACATGGTGAATGAAGAGTGGGTCTTTTTCCTTGGCTCGAGGTAGAAGAAAGGAAGAGCGCAGCACGAGACAAGAAATGCAGAAGCAATACAAGCGAGCCCGTGCGGGATATCCCAAAAGGAGATATGAGGATGCTGAAGCGACGTCCAGTCTGCCAAACGTCACGGAACAAACTACGTTTCAAACCGCTCCGAGGGAGTAACCGCCGCTAGACCGCCCGTTCTCCCCCAGATTAAAATCATTTGAAGTGACTGGAGAATCGAGTGAGCGGCGCCTCCTCGTTTTTTCCATGGCGGAGGTAATCCAGTGGATGGAGAGGTCTCACCAGACATCAACTGCCTAATTTCGTGGTATGAAATCATAAACTGGCGTAGGAGCAGAGTCGAGAGGTGCCTCCTCAGCCCCGGCAGAACCCGTGGGAGGAAGGTAAGTCTTCAGCCCGCATAATGGTTTTGAAAGCCCCGGGTTTGAAGGCCGGCCGTCGGATGGCTCAGGAACCATCTAGGGCGATCCCGAGTGAGGGGCAAGCGACACAAAGCAGTCCACGAAAAAGGAAATTTTGAGTGGGATGAATCCCCTCGACGCGTCTAAGCTTGTAGCCGAGCCCAGCACCGCAAGCGCCAAGATAGCCCCCCAAAGGGTCGGCAGCGAGCCGAGCCAACGAAGAGCTCGGGAACCACACGCATGCCTCGAGCTGGGAATCAATGAAACAAGGGCACCGAAGCCTCAACAATAAAGCCCCTCGGCTCGAAAAAGGGCCGATGGTTACGACCGTCCAAAATGAACTGGACGAATGGGATTCACTTGGCTCCACCCATTATGCAACTCAATGGGCTCAGAGGCTCCACCATCGAGGCAAGATCGTTATCGACCCGACCCCTCCGAGCCACGGACGGCTCACAGAAGGGGTGCGAGACGAACTCCCCATACACGACAACGCGGTCCCTCGAAAGAGGGGCCCAGGGGCTCGCTGCAAGACCCTGACGGGGGCGACCCACGGTCGTAACCGATCGTTGGAGATTCACACGTCGTGGAAATCTAGTTAAGTCGAGTGATAATGATCTCTCTTATTGCTTTTTTTTGTTATGCAGGTGCAAGGCCGGTAGAAGTTCAATCCCAACTGAACATAGAGGTTGGTCAGGGGCTCGGGGGCTACTGACGGGGTTCTAGGCCCTAAAACCGAGGAAGTGGCGAGGGAACGTCCCACGAGGGATGAAAGAGCGGGAGGAGGCGCGTCGAGGAGCCCACGGCCAACCCCTAGGCAGGATGCAAGACTCATCCCCAAGGCGATACAGAAAGAAATTCCGAGCCCCCCGTGGGAAAACCCGAGTCCGACCTCGGGTATGAGAGAAGTAGTTGGCCTTCAATGCGGGGCAAGCGCCGCCCCAACCGAGTGGAGGGCTGATCGAGTTTCCCCCTGCCCTCCAGCATTGAAGGCCTGTCACTTTCGATGGGACCAAAGAACAGTGGTGCAGGGGCGCGTGTACGCCTCGATATGGGCCACTCCCCAGCGATGGGACGAGAGCAGGAGCGGTAGCATGCCAAGAGTATGGCGGCACCATTAAGTGTCCTGCCAGATGAATGAAAAGACAAGCCATCCTGTGCCCATGACCAGCCTGCCCCTCAGCAACACGAAGAGGGAACGAGAGAGAGAGAGAGAGTAAATAGAGAGACCTGGCGGTTTGAGAGGGAAGTCTCTCGCACTTGTAAGAACAACCCCCATTCTTGAGTAAGAGCAAGCGAGACACCCTAGCTGGACGTACGGCATTCTTGCCCGAACCAGGATAATCCTTCGTGTGTTCTTAGTTAGGCCACCTCAAGGTAGAACACACAGTACATTCGATTACTAGTCAAAAATCTGAAACGCCAATACTCTTCCACCCGCCCTCAAGCTCCTCGCCAATCTAGAGATGAAGATGTTGATGATGACGAGGAGCAAGACAGCGAGAAGACTCAGAGTGTAGATAGCGAGCAGGATGATGGAGACGATGAGTAGTCCTCCTCCATTTTTATCTTATTGATGTCTTGATGCCAAAGGTGGAGAGATTAATGGGGAGTAGGTCGTGTCGTGTCCTAGTCATTTCTATTAGACCTTGCTTATGTTGGTCATGTTCATGTATTAATAATTTGGACATTTTATGTTATTGTTAAGGCTATGTAATGACTTGTGCTATATTCATCCTTATGTCTATGCTTAAGTGTCATGATGTGTATACTCTTAATGTTCATCTCATAAATTAATCTTGTTCATCACATTACCTGTTCACACACACATTATTTTCTAGGCACCCCACCATAAAGAATGCATATATGAGAAAGTTGTCAAGTTCATGTATTCTGCTCTCATATGTGCATACTTTATGAAAATTCAACTCGTTTGCTCATTTATGTATATTCTTTGGTTGGTTGTCATCAATCACCAAAAATGGGGAGATTGTAAGTGCATCTAGGCACCCCATGTGGGTTTTGGATGATTGATGACAAAAAAGCAAAGTTCTAATGACATTGTTTGAGTTGAAAGCAGGAATCAATGCAAAAAGGTGAAAAACACAAAAGGGAAAAAGAGAACTTATGATTGAAAAGACTCGGTTGAAGGAGAATGATTATACTTAATGTTCAAGTTTAGAGGGTGTGTGAGATACAACTCTAAGAGATCAATGATCGTGCAGTGAGGATGAGTGAAAAGCAAAAAATCCCAAACAACGGACTAATCCGGACAACATCAGACTAGTCCAGTCACCACAACTATGTCCGTTATTCCACGAATAAAACATCCGATGTAACTAGTCTGCACTGGCCAGATTAGTACGATTCTTTCCAGACCATCCTTCTTCATGTGACACCGAACTAGTCCAATGTCACACCGGACTAGTTTGGTCCCCACAGAATAGTCTGTTTCCAAACAGACAAGTCTTCTCTGTATGACATCAGAAACATCCGATGTCATACGTATTAATCCTTTATATTAGGGTTTAACTCATTCAAAACTTAAATGGCGACGGGGCTCAACTTAAAATAAAACACCGGACTAATCCGGACTCCTGATATCCCAACGGGAACATGTCGGGGCTTCTATAAAAAAGAGACCCCCGACTCATTTTACACCTCTCACGAACCCTAGCACCGCCACTGCCTCCAGGAGCTCGAAAACACTCCTCTCCACACAAACTAAAGCCCTAAGATAGGGGCTCTAAAACACTCCTCTCCACACAAACAAAAGCCCTAAGATCGAAGTCTTAAGGATTTGGGGGGGGGTTGGAAAAGGGATAGTGAAGATCTCATCGCCGTTGAGCTCTTGGTTTGATCTCTCACACACTCTTACTGTCGTTTTTGTAATCTTTCGTGTCAAGTTGATCTCAGATCTGTTTATAACATTGTGAGAGCCCTCAACCTGTGAGAAAGCCCCAAAACATTGTAGTTGGCCCTTGTGATAGTGAAGAATCGAGTTGGCCTTTGTGATAACTTGGAGAGGAAATGGTTGGAGAAGACCCGATCCTTTATGGGCTTCTCAACGAGGACGTAGATCCCTGGGTGGGATTGAACCTCGCGATAAATTCTTGTGTTTGTCCTACTCTCTTTTGATTATTCATTATCTTGCAAATTAAGGCTTCATATTATTCATAGATGAAATCCAAGTTATGTTTGTGATCTACATGTTAATTTGAGTTCCTACATACATAGTTGAATACTAGCATAGTTTATCATCTTCCGCTGAAACAAAAATGAAGAAAAGATCAAAAACATTTATCTTTGTCGATTTTCTGACTAACCCCGGACTAGTCTGCACTCATACCGGACTAGTCTGGTCTCTGTAATTTGACTTGTTCAATTAAGTGTTGCATAAATTCATAAAGGCTGTTCACCCCCCCCCCCTCTAGGCTACATTCAGAAGTAACTGGCAAAAGAAGATAAATATGTTAATAATATTGACTCGATGCAAGGAAATTATAATAATATGCAATGAGATGTTATTACCAATTCTGAAGTCGTCTTTTAGAACTGGGGCAAGTGCCCGACTAGACTCTACACCAACTAGAACGTACTCCTACACTCTAAGTGACGGACATATAAACTAGATTGATCTTCAAGTTAGTGACGCAACCAAATGAAGAATATCCATCCATTTATAGATGGTAGCACTTGCACAAGGTAACCCAGTGTGAGTGGGAGGGGGTAGGCCGACATACACGAGGTTGGCCAACTGACCTATCCTATTTGACCAGGGAGCAGATAGGCCAAGCCGATAGAATATGACATGGACACTGTTTAAGCAAGGAAAACGGAGTGAGATAGAATATTTCCATATGGATTTGGACCAGATGAGAAAAAAGGTCGCCTTAAGATTAGATATATTAAGGTAGAGATAAAGTCAAACAAAAAACCCATTAAACATGTAACCAACTCGGGATACACTCTAAGACCCTCCTCGACCACCTATAAAATAAGAGGGAGGAACACCGAGTTGAAACACCTTATAACCCCATCCAATCACATGTAGAGGGCTACCAATAAGTCTCGAGGCTCGTGAGCTAGTCAAGTTGGTCTCGTTAAAAACTCGATTCGAGAACGCTTCGAAAGATAAACGAGCTGAACTCGAGTTTGATTCAAAGCTCCTGGCGAGCTTGATCTTGATAAGGCTCGTTTAGATAAGTTTTATATTGTGAATATTATTTATTATTATTTTTTCTTATGTATTATTAATTGTTATTGTTTAAATGAGCTTTTCGAGCTCGACCTCGAGCTTTTACAATATTCAACCGAGCCTAACTATTTAAATGAGCCTTATCGAGCCAAACTCGAGCTTGAATGCAGAATCGAGTGAAATCTAGGATCGGCTCGAATTTTTACTAAGCTCTCGATCCTAAGAGGGTAAGCTTGCTCGAAGTCGCCATATTGACAACCCTACACATGTAAACAGTTAGCATCAATTCATCTATCATTAGATCTCATCATACACCATTATAATCCTCATATTAAGAAGAAGTTATCCGAGCAGTGGTAGTGTATTACCTCAGCACAAGGGTATGAACCTAAGTAATTATTGTCTCTCTATTACTGCTGGAGTCTCCTCCATGCAAAAACCCTTCGAATTTTCCACGGTCATGTCTAGAAATTCTATTATCGCGAATTACCCGTGACACCGGTGTCGTCAAACCCTCTATTCAGGTCGGTTGAGGCTTCAACAGTTTGATTTCCTCCCATACAACAGTTGCAAGTCAGTGGTGGTTGGCTGGATCCAAGTCTTGTCCGAAACATTGATTTGAGGTGGTGGAAGCTCAATTGCCATATGTTGGTGTTGATTGGGAACCGGGTGACGTGTCTACCACATCAACGGACAATGTATGCGTCAACCAAACTATCTGGCTGACACTTCCATGCCACTCGGTATTTTCTTTATAAATTTTCTTATTCTTTCACTTTTCTTTTGGTCTTGGTGAAATTTTGAAATGTTGTATTTCCTTTTAATTACAAAAGTACCAAATTGTCATTTCCTAAGGCAACAAATTATATATACAAAAGGATTTGATAATACAAATGAGAAATTCGTAAAAAAGAGGTTCAACAATAAAACTATCACCATCTTCTTCCCTAGCCAGTCCTAGTGGGGAACAAAAGAATCAGAATTTGTTGATTTGAAATCTGACTTAGGATTAGATACTCATGCCACAAGTAAAACATATAAAATGCTCAAAGTAAGAGAATAATCATAGATAATAAAGAAAAAGGAATTATTTTTCTTGGTCGAAAGAGCAAGGCATTCCCTGGCCACCAGAAGATCCTATTCCAGCACTTTTTTTGCTTTGGAATTGGCTTTTGCCACCTTTTTCCACCAACCTTCCTCTCTCTAAACTCTCCACATTTGGTCCTCCACCGCACTCTAATCCGCCAACTGCAGCTCTTTGCCTGCACGCATAAGGAAAAGAAGCGGCTAGACACGCGGGCTCGAATCGAGGCGGCTACGATAAAAGGGAGAGGCGGCGGCGGCTGCAGCTAGAGCACCAGGAGACCAAATCAAAGACGTAGATCAGAGAGAGGGAGAGAACAGAAGAGAAGAATGGAGAGCTCGATCTCAAGGACGAGTCTGAATTGCATCAGCCTAGCGGACCCGAACGTCCAGAAATCGGTCGCTCTCCTCAAGCAGGTCTGCGGTTCTTCTCTTGATTTAACAGTTTCGGTCGGCAGGTGTCTGAATTGCAGAAGCTTATGACATTCTTTTTCGAGTATAGCGATCAAGGTTAAATTAAATCTTTGTCATCTTTTGTTATTATCCGTATAGAGAAGAAAAACAAGACTTGCATTAGGACTGCTGGTAGAATTTGTTTTCTTCTTGTGAAAGTGTGGGAATCTGTTTTGACCAAGGGCTGGTTTCTTTGCTCTCTGTAAGGGAGATTAAAAGAGCTGGATTGCTGTTAGTGCACAAGTTCCACATGGACTTTGCCTTATTCAAATTATTAGCCTAGTAATGTGTTATTTAAGTTTCGTCAGTCAATTGCTTCTTTCACCTTGTACAGTATCCAATTGTACCTTCAAGCTTTCCATGTTGGGAAACCAAGATCCCGTTACACAGGTTCTGCTGATGAGAGTGACCGGTCATAATGCAGGTCTTTTTAGTTGTTCTTTTTCAGAAAATGAAGCACCTTTCCCCTCAAGGACTTGGGTATACTTGGTTCTCTTATTAGGTGGAATCTTTGCTGCACTTGGATAATTTATTTGTAATAGTGTGCATTTTCAATTATAATCCTTGATTATGCCATGAGAACCTGGTGTGTCTATTACACGAGTCATATTCCATTTTTTCATGCTATTCTGAAAGAGTACATATCCGTTAAAAATGGTGAAAAGGTTGAAAACTTGGAAATTTTACCAAAAACCATACTTAGATATGCTCAAAAATTCTAAAAAGTTCACCATCTGTAGTTACTCAAAAATTATGGATACAAACAAAATTTAACCTTAAAACTCCACATCATTTTGCAAGATACAAAAATAACAATGTTGCACAAAGATGCACTACAGGACAAAAACGGATTATTTGTCATTTTTGTATCTAAAACCCTGATTTGTCATTTTTTATGTCACAAACGGTATGGAGTTTGTGGATGAAATTTGCATGCATTCATAATATTGGTGTGACTACGGATGCTGATTTTTTTCAGAATTTTAAGCACCTCTAAATATGATTCTTGGTGAAATTTCCAAGTTTCCGACTTTTGCAACATTTGCAGCTGATATACACTCATTTTGTGACTGCTAAAGAGGAAGACAGTAATCTATGAGATCCGGCAACCTGTAACATCATGTTCACAGTTATAACTATAAAGGCACAACATGCTAGATTTTCAGTTAGCTATTTGTCAATACTGTTAGCTATTTTGTCCCTTGACACTTTCGCTACTGAAATTCAGTATGAACGATACTATGATCACCTAAGTGCGAACAACTTTGTCTTTTTGGCTTGGTAATATAGTTTGTTGTGTTAAATATCTCTGCTGGTCCTGTTTCTTCTCATAGTTCTACAGCATATGTTTTGCTAACAGAAATTTTGGTTTGGTAGGCATGCCTAGATTCAGGCTTCTTCTATGTTGTGGATCATGGGATAAGCCAGGAGTTCATGGAAGAGGTTTTTTCCCAGAGCAAGAAGTTCTTTGACCTCCCACACGGCAAGAAAATGAAGCTTCTCAGAGATGAGAAGAATCGGGGCTATACACCAATGCTAGATGAGATTCTTGATCCAGAAAATCAAGTGAACGGTAATATATTCAATGCCCATATTTGTTGCTGTGCCTAATTAATTTTTCATGGGCCACCAACATGGTAGGGAATAGCTGCATATCAACGTCAAGTAGCCCTACAATTTTCTCATGATGCTCTTGTGATGAAAATCATGGCAGGCTATCAAGTCATGTGCAATAGTATATCAATTTTCAAGAGAACAAGTTAAACCAATAAATAGTTGTGCATAGGCAAGAGCAGAACATGAGTGCTAAGAGGCAATTTTGGGAGGACTTGGAGGATATGGTTAGTAGTGTACCGATAACCGAGAAACTCCTCATAGGGGGAGATCTCAATGGTCATGTGGGTGCAACTAACCTAGGATTTGAAGGAGTACATGGAGGTTTTGGATGCGGCGATAGAAATCAAGAGGGTAAGGACATCCTAGACTTTGCCGTAGCCTATGATCTGTTGATAGCTAACACCCTCTTTAGAAAGAGGCAATCTCACCTAGTGACCTTTAGTAGTGCCCAACACTCTAGCCAGATTGACTTTGTCCTCACTAGGAGAAAGGATAGACGGGAGTGTCTAGATTGTAAGGTGATACCGGGGGAGTGTGTTGTGACACAACATAAGCTTGTGGTAGCTGAATTTCGCTTCCATACATGTTCTTTGCGGGACAAAGGTGTCAAAATCACAAGAACAAAGTGGTGGAAGTTGAAGGGAGAATCACAAGAATCCTTTAAAAGTAGGGTGATCACAGAAGGACCCTGGGCAGAAAATGGAGATGCAGATAGTATGTGGATGAAGATGGCAACTTGCATTAGGAAGGTAGCTAGTGAGGTGTTCGGTGTGACAAAGGGAAAGAAACTTATAGATAAAGACACTTGGTGGTGGAATGAGGATGTACAAAAGGCCATTAAGGAGAAGAAGGAGTGTTATAAGAGTTGGCATAATGATAGAAACGCAAGCAACATGCTTAAGTACAAAGAGGCTAAGAAGAATGCAAGGCGGGTTGTAAGTAAGGCAAGAGGACAAACCTATGATAAGTTATATGAGAGACTAGGGACAAAAGAAGGTGAAAAAGACATATACAAGGTAGCAAAAATCCGCGAGAGAAAGATGAGGGATCTCAATCAAGTTAAATGCATCAAAGATGAGACTGACCGCATTCTAGTGAAGGATGAAGAGATTAAGAATAGATGGCGTGATTACTTTAATGGGCTATTCAATGATGGAAATGAGAGCACTATGGTTGAGTTGGATGACTCCTTTGATGACTCCAACAGGCGGTTCGTGCGGAGGATACAAGAGTTTGAGGTTAAGGAGGCCTTAAAAAGGATGAAAGGAGGAAAGGCCCTCGGCCCTGACGATGTCCCTATTGAGGTGTGGAAATGTCTTGGGGACGTCGCAATAGTATGGCTCACAAAGCTATTCAACCACATTTTTCGGTCAAACAAGATGCCTGAAGAATGGAGGAAAAGTATATTAGTACCTATCTTCAAAAATAAAGGAGATATTCAAAGTTGTACTAATTATCGAGGTATTAAGCTTATGAGTCATACTATGAAGCTTTGGGAGAGAGTGATTGAACACCGCCTGAGGAAAGTGACCAATGTCACTAAAAACCAGTTTGGTTTTATGCCTGGGAGGTCTACAATGGAGGCGATTTTCTTGCTTCGTCAGCTTATGGAGAGATATAGGGAGCAGAAGAAGGACTTGCATATGGTGTTCATCGACTTGGAGAAGGCGTACGACAAGATACCAAGGTCAATCATGTGGTGGGCACTAGAGAAACATAAAGTGCCAACAAAGTACATTACCCTTATCAAGGATATGTACAATAATGTTAGGACAAGTGTGCGCGTAAGTGATAGTGAGACTGATGCATTTCCTATCACGGTAGGATTACATCAAGGATCAGCTTTGAGCCCATACATCTTTTCCTTGGTCATGGATGAGGTGTCGAAGGATATACAAGGGGATATCCCTTGGTGCATGCTCTTTGCTGATGATGTAGTGCTGGTAGATGAAACTAGAGATGGTGTTGATAAGAAATTAGAGTTATGGAGACAAACCTTAGAGTCCAAGGGGTTTAGACTTAGTAGGACCAAAACCGAGTATATGAGGTGCAACTTTAGTGGTGTTGGTCGTGAAGAGGGAAATGTTAGTCTACAAGGACAAATAGTACCTAGAAGGGACTCTTTCCGATACTTAGGATCAATGTTACAAAGCAATGGCGATATTGATGAGGATGTTTGCCACAGGATCAAGGTAGGGTGGATGAAATGGCGACAAGCCTCTGGAATCCTATGTGATAGGAAAGTCCCACAAAAGCTAAAAGGGAAGTTCTATAGGACGGTGATCAGACCCGCGATGCTCTATGGGGCGGAATGTTGGCCAACTAAACGGCAACATGTCCAACAAATGAGTGTCGCAGAGATGCGCATGCTACGGTGGATGTGTGGGCACACGAGAAGAGACCGAATAAGGAATGAGGCGATTCGTGATAAGGTAGGGGTGGCGCCGATTGAAGAGAAGTTAGTCCAACATCGGCTTAGGTGGTTTGGACATATCCAACGGAGACCTCCAGAAGCACCGGTTAACAGTGGGATTTTAAGAGGTAGAGAAAATATTAGGAGGGGTAGAGGACGACCAAGGTTGACCTGGGAGGAGGCGGTAAAACGAGATTTGAGAGATTGGAATGTATCCAGAGACTTAGCTCATGATAGGACCGCATGGAAAGTAGCAATTCATGTGCCAGAATCGTAGTCTTGTTTTTATCTTTTTTTCTTTTCTCTTTTTCTTTTCCTTCTTTCTTATTTCTTTTCTCTTTTCTCTTTTTCCTTTTCTTTTTTCCTTTTTTTTCTTTTTTTCCTTTTTTCCTCTTGTTCTCATATCTCTTCCTCTGTTTTACTTCATTGATATTGGGTTTCATGTCTAGCCGACCCCAACAGGCTTGGGATAAAGGCTTGGTTGTTGTTGTTGTTGTTGTGTAGGCAAGAGCAGAACACACCTTTATTAGAATCTTCTTGTCTTATGTAAAAGGGTGTACCCAGTGCTGAATGCTGCCACGCAACGTGTGGTCTGGGAAAGGGAATTTCTAGGCAGCCTTCCACTTGCTTAATTTGTAAGGAGATTGATTCGAACCTAGGACCTCTAGGGCACAAGTGGAGAGATTCTACCACTGCGCCAGGCCTAGCAATCTCCTTGGCTCATGTAGAGTAGCATTTTAAGTTCCTTATTTTGGATGTTCTTACCATCAGCCACTTCTTATCTATCTCAGGTGACTACAAGGAAGGGTATTATATAGGTGTCGAAGTACCTGCAGATAGCCCAGAGGCGAACAGACCATTTTATGGTCCAAATCAGTGGCCTTCTGAAGGTAAGTTTTTCCCTACTAAGGACGCCATGTACCAAACTACCTGTTCTAAATCAGGATGTATTCATAAATGGCAAGACCTAATGTTTATTTAATCTGTCTATGCTTGAAACTTGGTGATAAAGTAAAGAACCATATGTTCTTTAGTTCACCTCTGTTTTGTTGGGTGCTTCACCTCGAGGGTGTATTTTTTCCTTATATAAGTTATAATGGTGTCATCAGTTTATGCCTAAGTACTCTTTAGTGCTAATCTTTATGATAGTCATGACATATACTTTCATTTCATTCATTCAGAACTGATGCCCAAATGGAGGACGGTGATGGAGCAATACCACAGGGAGGCATTGTGAGTTCAGTGTGCCTTGACACTTTGTTCGTATGGAAGCTTTAAATTTAAGGATCCCAAACAGAAATTGATGATTCATGGGTTAAACCTCTCTTCCCACTATTTCTAAAAAAGATTGATGGGCATTCCTTATACCTGAGTAACTAGAGAGTTCATTTTTTAGTATTTGCATATAATCCTTTTGTTGCTCGTCTCTAGCCCATTGGAGTTTGATAACGAAGTTAATTTATTGAATCATCAGCTAATACTGCTCTGACTTCATCCGCATCTGGTGAATTTCAGGATAGTGGCAAAATCGGTTGCTAGGATCATTGCTCTTGCTCTCGGCCTAGATGTGGGCTTCTTTGATAGACCTGAAATGCTTGGCGAGCCTATAGCCACATTAAGGCTCCTGCACTATGAAGGTGGACAGAAAACAGGTCATGGCATGCCTTCGAGGCAAGTGGTATTTCTCAACAAGGAATGTGACAAATTATGTTGTTTGATGTTCCTTTTATCATCAGGTAAAGTATCGAACCCTGCAAAGGGTGTCTATGGAGCAGGTGCCCACTCGGATTATGGTCTAATAACTCTCCTGGCAACTGATGATGTAGTCGGACTCCAAGTAATACATCTAAAAACGATAACTGTTCTTATATTTTATTGACATTGTTTTAACTTGGGCTTGCCTCTGAATTTTCTAGATATGTAAGGAAAGAAATGCTGAGCCTCAAGTATGGGAATATGTAGCTCCTGTGAAAGGGTAAGCCTATGTCTCATTCTGAGCTGTATGTCTGGAATGTAAAAACATGAAATTCATCCTGTTAATCATAGCTTATAAGGTGTTCTAAACCGAATGCTGGTTAAGATCCTCACATATTTTACCTGAAAAAAATATTTGAACTTGATCTTTTAGAGCTTTTATCGTCAATCTTGGTGATATGCTCGAAAGGTGGAGCAACTCCATTTTCAGGTAGGCCAACCTATCTCCGAGTCACTTACCTGAATAAGCTATCATCTTTGTTTTGTTATCAGGGTAACTTAATAGTGTTTCATCCATTCCATTCTGTCAATTGGAGGGAAGAAATTAGCTGATAATTTCATCAGTACTTATGCTTTGCTTTGTGCTTTATTCTTATGATACATTGCGACTGTCTGCACATTTGTAGGTCAACCTTACATCGAGTGGTTCTAGATGGACGAGAACGTTACTCGGTAGGTTACTCTTGCTATCTATAAATCTAGCCGATCTAAGTGGACCTGGCGCAGTGGTAGTGTGTCTCCATTTGTGTTATGAGGTCTTAGGTTTGAACCAACCTCTCTGCAAAAGCAGAGGTAAGGTTGTTTAGAAATAATTCTTCCCAATACCTCATAATGTGTGGGAGCCTTCGGCACTGGGTACGCCCTTTTGTTAGTTTCCACGAATGCAAACTGATCTGGTATTGTGCACTAATCTCCTAAATAATTTAATCTTGAGCATCATTTCCTTGCTTGGAACAGATAGCCTACTTTGTGGAGCCAAGCCATGACTGCGTAGTCGAGTGCCTGCCAACCTGCAAATCTGAATCAAACCCTCCAAAGTAAGTTCCAGTTCTTTCACACGGTCATAACTAACTATGCAATATCATCTAACTTGGGTACATGAAGTTCCAAGAAGTTTACAACTTTGTAACTTGCATTATCTGTTCAGGTTTCCTCCAATCACTTGCTCTGCTTACCTATCCCAGCGCTACAAGGACACCCACGCGGATCTGAACTCTTACAGCGACAACAAGGCCTGAAGATGCCCTACCTTTTTTGTGTCACCTCTTCTGTTCTGTACTTTGTAGAATGACATGTGTAACCTGCAATAATATAGTAGAAAGGATGATGACAATGTGTACCAGCAGTATCAGTATGAGCATAGCAGTTCTGTTTGTGGATCTTCATGAATCATGAAGAGAAGAAATCAAGGCTGACCATCTTTGGAAATGTGTATATAAGTTTCCTGTTCTATCCTTGTCGCTGTTGAAGTCACTGGGTCCCTCTGTCTTACGAAAATAGCTTTTGACGTGATGGGGGTAAGGGCCCCGACTAATTTTGTGACATTCTTACCTAAGGAGACTAAGGATAGTTTTACTAGATAGTTTATTTTATATTGTCTAGTTTGTTTTGAAATCGTAAATGAAATAAATACATAGTTTTATCCTAGTGTTTATGTTATGGCTTGTGCGTGGAGGGATATGGCGGCAGCAGCCCTAACTCGCCCTCCGTAGAGGATCTGAGAATAAAGGGTCTAATCTGCTTGTTTTATTTCTCAATAGGCTCTGTCTTATATAGTTGGAGCTCTCCCTATTACAATCCTACTAAGATCAGGATTCCTCTTAATTCTTATTGACTCAAACTCTGATTACAATTCCTACTAGGATCAGGACTTCTTATTGACTCAAACTCTGATTACAATTCCTACTAGGATCAGGACTTCTTATTGACTCAAACTCTGGTTACAATTCTAATTATAGCAAGCAATATTATTAAGGTCCGAGTAGGCTACTACTCGGCCACTTTTGCTGGAACTTTCCCCCTCTTACGGCTGTAGAACTTTCCAAAGAATGTGTCTACAACACTTCCTCCCTCTTGGCGAAACAACTCGTCCTCGAGCTGGAATTCCGGATAATCAGCTTTGAAATTGTCCAACATTTCCCATGTAGCATCTGCAACAGTACCACCCTCCCATCGTACCAACAATTCACAGGAATCCTTAGTTGGTCTTGCACGTACTATCCGAACAGGTTAGAGGAACAACTCTTCCTCTCACTATTGGTGGCATAGCCACTATGGCATTTGGAGGAACTCCATAAAATTTCTTTAGAAAGACGACATGGAAAACATCATGGATCTTTGATTTGGGCGGAAGCTCCAAACGGTATGAAACATTACCAATGTGTTCTACTACTTGATATGAGTCGTAAAACTTTGGTGCAATTTTAGAGGTTTTTGCCCCTATTATACCACTTGCAGCACGATGATGCAAACGTAGCCAAACCCATTCACCAACTTGAAATTCAATATCACGATGATGACTATCATAATGATGCTTCATATAATCTTGAGCTTGTCTGAGCCGTTCTCTAATGTCAGCAAGAAAGATGTCACGGTCCCGTAGTTGTCTATCCACAGCTATCACTCTAGCTGCACCAGCTTCATAAGGAATCATGGGAGGTGGTTCCCTGCCATATACTACATGAAATGGTGTAGTCTTGAGTGCTGATTGGAATGATGTATTGTAGCAGAATTCTGCCTAAAGAAGCCACTTCAGCCAACTCCTTGGCCGGTCACCAGCCAAGCAACGTAAATATACGCCCAATATTCTATTAGTAACCTCTGATTGCCCATTCGTTTGAGGATGGAATGCTGAACTGAGACATAGTTGTACACCAGAGAGACGAAATAATTCCTTCCATAGCCTGCTAGTGAAGACAGAATCACGGCCACTAACAATGAATGAAGGGAAACCATGTAATCTGACAATTTGATCAAAGAAGGCTTGTGCAACTGTCAATGTTGTGTAGGTGACCAAGAGCAATAAAGTGGGCATACTTGGACAGTCGATCAACCACTGTCAGGACCACTAATTTACCTCCTACCTTGGGAAACCCTTCCACAAAATCCATGGCTATGTCAGACCAGATTGTGTGTGGTATATCAAGTGGTTGTAAAAGACCCGCGGGATGTAAATGTTCTGTTTTATTGCGCTGACAAAAGAATGTGGCACGAAGGCGCTGTAATGTTTTTTGAATTCCTTCATGGGCTGAGTCATGAACTACTTCTAAAATCTGCGGCCATAAAGCTGAGGAAGGAGGCACAAAAATACGCCCATGGAACAATACTAAATTGTCAACTAAGGACCAGCCAGCTGCTATACCAGGCTCAATTTCTGCACGCTTTGTGATGATCTCCTGCAGTGATTCAGCTTCCTGGTGAAGCTGACGGTAAAGCTCGAAAACAGGTAGTGATAGAGTGTGCACTTCCAAACTGTCTTCATCACGCCTAGAAAGAGCATCAGCTGCTGCATTGAATTTTCCAGGGTGAAATTCCACTGTAAAATCATAACCAAACAACTTGTTGACCCATGTATGTTGTGAAATTGTAGACAGGCGCTGATCAAGAAGATATTTTAGGCTATAATGGTCAGTACGGACAATGATGGACAAGTCCATAGATACGGTCTCCAATGTTTCACAGCCTTAACCAGTCCAATGAGCTCTCTTTCGTAAGCAGCGAGTTTGGCATGATGTGGAGCTATAGATCGACTGAAGAAGGCAATAGGACCATCACCTTGGTGAAGAATTGCACTAAAACCTGAGCCTGATGCATCACAATCAACAGTAAATGACTTGCTGAAATCAGGTAATTGAAGAATAGGGGCTGTAGTTAGAGCCTGTTTAAGATTTTTAAAAGATTCTTCTGCCTCCACAGACCACTTGAATGCCTCCCGTTTTAACAACTAAGTTAGTGGAGTAGCAATGACACCATAATTTTGTATGAAGCGCCGATAATATCCCGTGAGACCCAGAAATCCTCGTACAGCGCGAACTGACCTTGGTTGTGGCCAAGCTTGGACAGCTGCCACCTTCTCATCATCCATGGAAACACCCTCTTTGGATATAGCATGGCCCAGATAATTAACTGATGGAGTTCCAAAAATACACTTGGACTGTTTAGCGCAAGAGCATGCTTGCGGAGGAGCTGAAACACATCTCTGATGTGTTGCACATGTTCTGTCCATGAAGAGCTGTAGATGAGAATGTCATCAAAGAAAACCAGGACAAAACAACGGATAAATGGTTTCAGCACATCATTCATCAAAGCTTGAAAAGTGGCAGGTGCATTTGTAAGACCGAACGACATCACCAAAAATTCAAAGTCTCCATGGTGAGTGCGGAATGCCGTTTTGGCCACATCGTCGGGAAACATGAGGACCTGATGATACCCACTACGAAGATCCAACTTAGTGAAGAATTTGGCATCTTTAAGCTCATCCAACAATTCCTCCACTACAGGTATAGGAAACTTATCCTTTAATGTTTTTGCATTTAAGGCCCAGTAATCAACACAAAAGCGCCATGAATTGTCTCGTTTCTTCACGAGGAGCACTGGTGAAGAAAATGGAGAAGTGCTAGGCCGAATAATACCTTGATCCAACATCTCTTGGCATTGCCTTTCGGTTTCATCTTTGAGCATTTGAGGGTAGCGATATGGCCTCACTGAGATTGGAGTTGTTGTTGGATGCAAGTGAATATGATGATCTTGAAGCCGGCGAGGCGGGAGCCCTTTTGGAGGCACAAAAAGATCAGCAAATTCTCCTAGCAGTAGCTTCATTACGTTAGTCGTTGTCAATGAGCTTAACTGATTATTATGCCTGCTGCTGAACCTTACCACTTGACACAGTGATCTTAGCACCAGAAATTCATAGTCAGTCGCTCAAAATCCCAAAGAACAGGTCCCAGCTCACGCAACCACTGGACACCTAGGACTGCCTCATGGCCCCCCAAGGGAATAACATAGAAATCAATTGTGAAGGGTTCAGACCCAATAATAATTAGAACATTAGCGCAAACACCAGAGCATGCTACCCGATCTCCGTTAGAAACACCAATAGATAATCCAGGACGGGGACTAGGAGTGAGATCCAACCTGTGTACAGTTTCTTCATCAAGAAATGAGTGAGTAGAGCCTGAATCGACCAGGGCTGAAAGAGAGTTATGCCCAAATGAGACTGGGAGCTTCATTGTGGTTATTGTGGTAACACCAGTAAGAGCAATAAAGAAATTTCAAGCTCATCCTCACTTACGTCCTCAACGGCAACATCTGTTCTAAGTTCAAGTAGGTATATGCCCTTCATAGTACACTTGTTAATGTGATCCTTGGAGAATTTTTCAGAATAGTTGAAACATAGGTTGTTGAGACGTCGATGGGACATCTCCTCAGATGTCAATCTTGCAAAACGTGTGCCTGGACGCGGCCACGGCATGGTTGGCGGTTCTGTTGGAGTTTTGGGGTTTGCAGGAGCTGGAAACTGCTTGGTTGTTGGGGCCGCTGGTGGTGGCGTTAGTGTAGGGCGTGCCAATGGAGGACGAGCATTGCTGCGAAGCTGTGGATATGTCGGGTTCATGTCACACTCAATTTCCAATCGTTTTTCATACGCTCTGGCCAATTCCATGGCTTCCTCGAGTCCTGCTGGTCGTTGCAATTCCACATCGGTACGAAACGGGTTGCCTAATCCAGCCATGAAGATATCACGCTGCTGGTTTTCGGTGACATCCTCACACCTAGCTAGCAATGTGAGAAATTGTTCTTGATATTCAGACACTGAGCTTGTGCGCCTTAGCTGCATCAACTCACCAAAGGGGTTGGATCGAATTGGAGGTCCAAATCGGCGGTTGATTGCAGCCTCAAACTAAGTCCAAGTTGGAACACCCTTGTTCCTCTCAAGGTTGTAAGACCATTGCTGGGCAGATCCATCGAGGTAGAAAGAGGCCAACCAAACTTTTTCATCCTCTTCTGGTTGCTGTGCACGGAAGTACTGTTTGCACTTGCTAAGCCATGGTAGCGGATCCGTTGATCCATCAGTGTGGAAATTACAGTTTATGGGAGATCCAGTGGGCTTGCCAATAGATATCGATGGCCCGCATTGCTCTCTGCCCGTCGAGCCCATTTGTTCAATTTTCTCTGATTGCAATCTGTTGACAGCCACCATTAAAGAAGCATACTGAGTTTTGATATGCTTGATCTCATCAGAAGTCTGTTGCAAAGATTTGAGTAGCAGGTCTAGCTTCTCGTCTGAATTTTTGGGCTTGCTTGTCTCCATTGGTTGTAGAGGAGTCTGCGCAGGTTCTGGCAGCAACAATTCGATGTCTTATGAGCTTGGTGCCGGCGGAAGATGAGAGCAAACAGGGGCAGGATCAGCAGGAATCTGATACCAGATGTTATGGCTTGTGCGTGGAGGGATATGGCGGCAGCAGCCCCAACTCGCCCTCCGTATAGGCTCTGAGAATAAAGGGACTAATCTGCTTGCTTTATTTCTCAATAGGCTCTGTCTTATATAGCTGGAGCTCTCCCTATTACAACCCTACTAGGATCAGGACTCCTGATCTGGACTCTTAATTCTTATTGACTCAAACTCTGATTACAATTCCTACTAGGACCATGTCGGTACCTGAGATATGGGGTACCCCCGCGCACAGGGTAAAATGCCTAAGGTACTCGCCCTTCTCCGCAGGGAGAGCTCCGAAGGCGCCACGCGTCCGGCGGGGCCGGACCTCCCTCTCCTCAGAGGAGAGCTCCGGGCCCGCCACGTGGCATACAGAAGCCGGACCTCCCCCTCCGCGGGAGAGAGGTCCGGAGACGCCACGCGTCCAGCGGGGCCGGACCTCCCTCTCCACAGAGGAGAGCTCCGGGCCCGCCACGTGGCATACAGAAGCTGGGGAGAGGTCCGGAGGCTCCACGTGCCCCGCAGGCCGGACCCTTCTCGCCTCAGAGAAGGGCTCCGGACACGCCACGTGGCCAGAAGAACGGTGCTGCCTGCCCCCGAGCGGTAGGCAGCGGGCGTAAAGGCGCCCCACACCTTGCCCGTACAAGGTATTCAAGGCCCGCGTCTTCCCAAGATGCGGAAACGCGGAGCACGCGTCTGTCAGGTGCCGTTGCGCCCAGTCGCATCACAGACTGGCGCGCGGTGTCAGAACCTGCCAGCTAATAAACGCCGCGACAAGACATCCCATGCCGCCTGCGCCGTCATCAACCACTACGACTAGCATGCGGCATGGGCAGGGCGGCAAGATGAAGACTCAGAAGCCTCCGACCAGAGGCAACTACCGGCGTAACTACAGATACGGTAGATAATAGACAATCTTCCCGGGACCACCTGTTGGGTCCCGACTCCCCTTGTAAGCCGCCCGAGTCTTGGACTATAAAAGGCTCGTGTAGGCGTCGATAGCAAGGGTTGGCATTTTGCAACTCATACGCTAGCCATACACTCTCAAGCTGTAACTCACCCCCAAGCTCAGGCCCCCGGCCCTGAGCAGCAAGCAATACAGCGAGCTCCATAGCTCGCCGTGGACGTAGGGTTTTACGCTCCGGCGGCCTGAACCACGTAAAACTCGCCGTGTCAAGCTCTCACTAACTCGTCCATCTGCGCAAGCTCTCCGCTAGGAACTAGCCCCTCCGAAAAAAGAACCTCCGCGGGCTGCCCAGTTCAGGCCCGGGGGAAGTGTCGACCGCACACTTCGACATTTGGCGCGCCAGGAAGGGGGCTTTTCCCCTAGCGCGACGAGTTTCCGCCGACGAAGATGACCAAGCTCCCTTCGGCGGCAAGCTCACCTCCCCCGCCTCCGCGGCGAACCGCGACCAGGGGGGAGTACAAGTCAACACACTCGGGACGGAGTGTGTCAGTACAAGCTGGGAGCCAGCAACCGGCTCTGGCAGCGCCGACCCCGGCAATGCAGGCTCCAACCAGCGTCAGATCTTCAGTAGCGCCGGGCGTACCCGGAGGGGGTGCGCTAGCTGCAGCAAGAGTGCTACTGCACAATCCGCCCGCTGGGGACGCGCCTCAGGCAGCGACCCAGCGGTGGATTCTCGAGGTAGACCGTCTTGTCGTCGCTGCCGCAAGCCCGCGACTCCGGCGGAGACGACACTCTGACCAACCGGCCGTGTCGCTGATACGCACGCCGATGGTTGACGAACAGACGGCAGACTCCAGCTCTGCCGGCCCTCAATCGATGGATCTGAGGACAGAGCTGGAGTGGTGTCGCTCGGGTCAAGATGCCCGGGTATACCTCGAGCAACGCCGAGAAAGGCGTCGCTACCAAGAGGCTGACGACAGCATGACGTCGGCCTCGACCCAGCCTAAAGAGCAGACCTTCGCCATGCGATCTCTGCCCCAGGCCTGCGCCGTGCAGAATATGCCACAGTCATATGTACTGCAGATGGCGCCCCCGGCCTATGGTGCAGCCTTGCCCGTACCGGGGTACACTGTGCCCAGTGCGAACCCAGCGTTCGCGGCACCAGAACCTGCGGTGACAGAAGCAGGGTGTGCAGCCCTCGCGCCCCATCTTCGCTTTGCGAAGTGGCCGCGCAAGTTTCGGCCACACCTGCCCGAGAAGTACGACGGCAGCGTCAACCCGGCGGAGTTCCTCCAGATCTACTCCACCGCCGTACTTGCCGCAGGAGGGAATGAAGCCGTCATGGCCAATTACTTCCCTGTCGCCTTGAACGGTCCAGCCCGGTCTTGGCTCATGAACCTCCCCCAGGGTTCCGTCACCTCCTGGGGAGAGCTTTGCCGACAGTTCGTAGCCAACTCCGGTAGCTCCTACACCCGGCCTGGCACGGAGCTCGATCTCCACGCCGTCCAGCAGCAACCTGGGGAGTCGCTGCGCTCTTTCATCCAGCGGTTCTCCCAGGTGCGGAACACCATCCCACACATTCAAAATGCTTCTGTGGTGGTGGCGTTCCGGCAAGGCGTCCGGGACAGGAAGATGCTCGAGAAGCTCGCGACCAGGGAGGTCCGCGACGTCTCAGAGCTCTTCAGTTTGGCAGACAAATGCACCAGAGCAGGCGAAGGACGGAACTGGCACTCGCTGCCATCCTCTGAGTCAGGGGGACTGCCCGGATCTAGTCCTACTCCCTGTGGAGGCAGCAGGAAGGCCAAGAACCGAGGCAGAAGCAAGATAGAGTCACCGACCGCAGCCCCAGTCGTCACTGCAGCGACGCTCGGTGGGGCTCGGGGGCCGCGCCCCGACAAGAAGCAGCGAAGATCACCAATCCCAGAAGGTGATGAAGACAATATGTGCCCCGTGCACGGCAGCTGTCGCCACACTGCTGCCGAGTGCCGGGAGATCCGAAGGCTCACAGAGCGCTTCCGCAAGGAGAAGCGGCAGCGGGCTGATGCCCTGCCCTTCCGTCCAAAGGAAGATGAGCAGGGGGTGGATGTTCCAGACAACATCGACCACCCAGAGGAGATCTAGGAGCCTCAGCGTGTCGTGAAGGCGGCACGCAATCATGAGGATTCCGGCTCCAGCGACGATGAGCGTCGGAAGAAGCTCTACGTCATATACGGAGGGTCCGCCGACCCCTCGTCCCGAAGCGCAGTCAAGACTCTGCGCCGAGCGGTAGCGTCGGTGGCGCCACTCCCAAGTGCTGCACCGCACCTAAAGTGGATGGGGACCCCCATCAGCTTCGATGCCACCGACTGCCCTAGGAACATGGCTGGGGCCGGCCAACTACCGCTCCTGGTGGCCCCTACCATCGCCAACGTGAGAATGTACCACGTTTTGGTGGATGGAGGGGCTGGGCTGAACCTCATCAGTCGTGCAGCTTTCCAGAAGCTGCAGATCCCGATGGCGAAGCTCACCCCGTCGAGCCCGTTCTCAGGGGTAGGGCCGGGACAGGTTATCCCCTACGGCAACATTAGTCTCCCGGTGACCTTCGGGGCTCCGGACAGCTATCGAACAGAGTACATTCTGTTCGACGTAGCGGAGATAGACCTCCCCTTCAACGCCATAATCGGCAGGCCAGCCCTGTACCGGTTCATGGCTGTAGCCCATTACGGCTACCTTGTCCTGAAGATGCGAACACCGACAGGTGTTCTCAGGATTCGTGGGGACCGCACTGCTGCAGTGTCGGCCCTGGAGAAGCTCCAAGCACTCGCAACAGATGGGGCATCAGCCCCCGGCAATACGGAGCCGGACCAGCTCCGCCCGAGCGCACGTCACCGTGCTTCCACCACAGCACCCCGGGTGCAACCTCTCGACGAGGGCGGTGTCCCCTTAAAGGTCGTCCAAGTCGGCGCCGAAGCTACCCAGACCACCCGGGTAGCCGGGGGCCTGGATAGTAAATAGGAAGGCGCGCTCGTCACCTTCCTCCGGCACAACGTCGACGTGTTTGCATGGCAGCCGTCACAGATGCCGGGTATCCCCAGGAAGGTGATCGAGCACCACTTGAAAGTCTTCCCCGACGCCCGGCCGGTTCAACAGAAGCCCCGCAAGCAGTCCATCGAGCGGCAAAACTTCATCCGTGAAGAAGTCAAGAAGCTGTTGGACGCTGGCTTCATACGGGAGGTCCACCACCCCCGATGGTTGGCGAACCCCGTCGTTGTCCCGAAGGCTGGCGGGAAGCTCCGGATGTGCATCGACTACACCAGTCTCAATAAGGCATGTCCTAAAGATCCATTCCCTCTCCCTAGAATAGATCAAATAGTAGACTCAACGTCAGGCTGTGATATGCTGTGCTTCCTAGACGCCTACTCGGGTTTCCATCAGATCCCCATGTCTAGGGAGGACGAGGAGCACACCTCCTTCATCACAGTAGACGGCCTTTATTGCTATGTGTCTATGCCTTACGGCCTAAAGAATGCACTCCCCACCTTTGTGCGGGCAATGCACAAAACCTTTGGGGAGTTAATAAGAGACCTGGTTGAGGTGTATGTCGATGACATAGTTGTCAAGGTCAAGCAGGGTCCATCCCTGCTAGATAACCTAGCTTTAGTCTTTGACAAGTTGCGCTCTACGCGCACCAAGCTGAACCCAGATAAATGTGTGTTCGGCGTGTCCTCTGGGAAGCTCTTAGGGTTTCTGGTCTCGCACCGAGGGATTGAGGCCAACCCAGAGAAGATCAAGGACATCGACTTGATGCGGCCCCCTGCCCGTGTCAAGGATGTCCAGAAACTCACGGGATGTCTAGCCGCGCTGAGTCGGTTTATACCGAGGCTAGCAGAGCGGGCACTCCCTTTCTTTAAGCTCCTGCGCAAGTCAGGCCCTTTTGCCTGGACTGACGAAGCAGAAGAGGCTTTCCAGGAGTTGAAGCGACTCCTGACGACCCTACCTATCATGGTAGCCCCTGATCTCGGAGAGCACCTGTTGCTCTACATCGCGGCGACAACTGAAGTAGTGAGTATGGTCCTCGTCGCAGAGCGGCCGGACCCCTCATCTTCACAATCTGCTCCGGTAGCAGAAGACAGACGCCAGGAGGCCCCGCAGGACCAAGACGGTCTCCCGGACCTCCAAGGCAACCTCCCGGAGGCCCAGGTCGGCCTCCCGGAGGTCCAGGGCGGTCTCCCGGACCTCCAAGATAAACCCCCGGGGGCCCTGCGGGACCCCCCGGGGGCCCAATGGGACCTCCCAGAGGTCCCCCAAGACCCCCCGGAGCTCCCGGACAATCAAGATAGCTTAAGGGCCTCCGGGTCCCAGCTCCCGGAGGCCCCCGTGGGTCCACCCACCTCCAGCGGGCCAGGGCCAATGGACGAGGACCTCCCAGGCCTGAGAAAGAGGGTTCGAACCATCCAGAGGCCTGTCTACTACATCAGCGAAGTACTTCATGATGCCAAGACAAGGTACCGGGAAGTCCACAAGCTGCTGTATGTGGTGCTCGTGGCCTCCAGAAAGCTCCGCCATTACTTCCAGGCCCACCGGGTCTCGGTAGTCACCTCGTATCCGCTGAAGACAAATCTTCACAGCCCCCATGCGACTGGCAACGTTGCTAAATGGGCGGCGGAGCTGGCGGAGTTTGAGCTGGACTTCCTCCCACGCCATGCAGTCAAGAGCCAAGCACTGGCTGACTTTGTGGCGGAGTGGACACCAACGGAGACTGACCCAGGGGGCCATGGGGGCGGAGAACCGGAGCACCAAGCTCCGGTCTTCACCGAACCCCACTGGACACTCTTCTTCGACGGCTCCTCGCGAAAGCAGGGGGCCGGTGCCGGCGTACTGCTCCTCATGCCATCGGGGGAACAGTTTGGGTATACGGTGCGTCTCAATTTCAAGGCAACCAACAACATGGCGGAGTATGAAGCACTCATCTTTGGCCTGCAGACAGCCCTGTCTTTAGGCGCTCGCCAGTTGTTGGCACAGGGCGACTCCCAGCTGGTCATCAAGCAAGTCAAGGGCGAATGCTCCTGCAATGACCCCCAGCTAGCTGCGTATCTGCTTCACGTGCAGATGTTGGAGAAAGAATTCCTCGCCTTGGACCTGCACCACGTACCGCGCGCCGGTAATGCCGCAGCCGACAACCTTTCAACGAAGGCTTCCACCGGAGCCCCTGCGCCCGAAGGAGTCTTCGAGAGGACGTTGCTGCGGCCCACAGCCCGGCCCGCCGAGCGGGGCGAAGGGGGCTTGACCAGCACCTCGAAGCTGGCGGTCCCGGTGGCCCTACAGCCGTGGGCGCCGCCAAGGATCGTAAGCGTCACTGGGGACTCCGTGCAACCCAGCGCTCAAGATCCAGAAGCTCAAGTCAGACCCGATGCATGGATCACGGAGATCCGGGACTACTTGAAGGACAATATCCTCCCTGATGAACATGCAACCGCTGAACGGATTGTGCGTATGGCTAAGAGGTACGCGCTGGTAGAGGGGGATCTCTACCGGCGTGGCGCCAACCACATCCTATTGCGGTGTATAACCCAGGGGGAAGGCTGCGACTTGCTCGCTGAGATCCATGGAGGCGAATGTGGAAGTCATTCTTCCTCACGCATGCTTGTCGGTAAAGCCTTCCGGCATGGCTTCTACTGGCCGACAGCACTCCAGGATGCCGTCAAGCTGGTCGAGAGCTGCAAGGCGTGCCAGTTCCATGCCAAGCAGATCCATACACCGGCTCAGGCGGTACAGATGATCCCGCCCTCGTGGCCGTTTGCCGTGTGGGGGCTGGACATCCTGGGACCATTTCCCAGAACCGTCGGGGGGTTCCGGTACCTCTATGTCGCTATTTACAAGTTCACCAAGTGGCCGGAAGCTACACCAGTTGTCACCATCAATAAACAATCCGCAGTAAAATTCATCAGGTCTATTGTCTGTCGGTTCGGGGTCCCAAAACAGGATCATCACCGACAATGGGACCCAGTTCACCAGCGCAGCATTCCAAGACTACTGCGAGGACCTTGGCATTCAGGTATGCTATGCCTCTGTCGCCCACCCGAGGAGCAATGGGCAAGTTGAGAGGGCCAATGCAGAGATTCTCCGGGGCCTCAAGACTCGCACCTTCGCCAGCCTGAAGAAACATGGTGCCAATCGGGTAGATGAACTTCCGAGCACACTATGGGCTAACCGGACATCCCAGAGCCGGGCCACCGGGGAGACACCCTTCTTCATGGTGTACGGGGCTGAAGCTGTACTTCCCCCAGAAATCACCATGAAGTCTCACCGTGTCCGGGCTTACGACGAAGCCACGCAGGACAACCTCCGGCGTGGAGAAATCGACCTCGTCGACGAGGTCCGATTACATGCGGCACTCCGTAACACGCGGTACAGACAGGCGCTTCGGCGCTACCACCAGAGGTCTGTGCGTGCCCGGGAGCTGCAGGAAGGTGACCTGGTGTTGCGGCGCATACTTTCTTGCGAAGGGGCCCACAAACTCTCCCCTAGTTGGGAAGGCCCCTTCCGAGTCGCGAAAGTATGCCGCCCCGGGTGTGTGTGCCTTTCCACCGAGGATGGGGACCTGCTCCCGAACCCTTGGAACATAGAACACCTCCGTAAGTTCTACCCCTAAGAGCAAAAATAGGACAGTACTTTCTTTTCGTAATGAACACCATAGAGTCCAGGAGCAGCGCTCGGAGCAGCTAAACCCCAGGGGACGGTCCAGGACTACGTTCAGCTTTGCCTGGTTCCGACTCCAAGCGCGTAGAGTCTTGCTTCCCCTCTTAATGGGGTGGGTCGTGGCCTCCATGTTTAGCCTGCCTTCCTCCTATGGAAGGTTGTACGAAAAGAAGTCTGCCCTACTTTGCTCTTTCCTTGTACTCATTTAAATTGTGAATTGAGTTTTTTTATCACCCTTGCAGTACATGGTTGCCATGTGCTCAGCTCCCCCTCTCTACAAGTCCCCAAGCACCAAGCATGTGGTTGGGGCTGTAAGTCAAATAAGACTATGAGATAAGGGAGGGGGAGCCCCCAAGGAGAATTACGTTCCCTCTACCTGTGTGCAGGACTTCCAGGTTGTGGCAACGGAGACTGCATGAAGTAGGGGGAAAGGAGCTACCAACTACTTCGACCCAGGACTAGAGGGGGCGGGACCCGGGGGCCCCACGTGTCCAGCAGGCCCGGAACTCTCTCCTCCCTTGAGGAGGGCTCCGGGCTCGCCATGTGGCAGGCGGAAACCGGACCTCCCCCCGCGATGGGAGAGCTCCGAAAGCCCTGCGTGTTCAACATGGCCGGGGCTCCCGTCTCCGCAGTAAAAGCAATCATCAAGTGAGCGCACGCTCTCACGATCCCGTGGCCATTCGTGCTCCAGCAGCAGTCAAATTCGGGACTTAGAGAAAGTGCGCGGATCGGAAGAGACGGAGGTCCCACCTCGGGCTCGCTATCTCCCCCGAGATGGGCCCGGGGCCACTGTCGGTACCTGAGATATGGGGTACCCCCGCGCACAGGGTAAAATGCCTAAGGTACTCGCCCTTCTCCGCAGGGAGAGCTCCGAAGGCGCCACGCGTCCGGCGGGGCCGGACCTCCCTCTCCTCAGAGGAGAGCTCCGGGCCCGCCACATGGCATACAGAAGCCGGACCTCCCCCTCCGCGGGAGAGAGGTCCGGAGACGCCACGCGTCCAGCGGGGCCGGACCTCCCTCTCCACAGAGGAGAGCTCCGGGCCCGCCACGTGGCATACAGAAGCTGGACCTCCCCCTCCGCGGGGAGAGGTCCGGAGGCTCCACGTGCCCCGCAGGCCGGACCCTTCTCGCCTCAGAGAAGGGCTCCGAACCCGCCACGTGGCCAGAAGAACGGTGATGCCTGCCCCCGAGCGGTAGGCAGCGGGCGTAAAGGCGCCCCACACCTTGCCCGTACAAGGTATTCAAGGCCCGCGTCTTCCCAAGACGCGGAAACGCGGAGCACGCATCTGTCAGGTGCCGTTGCGCCCAGTCGCATCACATACTGGCGCGCGGTGTCAGAACCTGCCAGCTAATAAACGCCGCGACAAGACATCCCATGCCGCCTGCGCCGTCATCAACCACTACGACTAGCATGCGGCATGGGCAGGGCGGCAAGATGAAGACTCAGAAGCCTCCGACCAGAGGCAACTACCGGCGTAACTACAGATACGGTAGATAATATACAATCTTCCCGGGACCACCTGTCGGGTCCCGACTCCCCTTGTAAGCCGCTCGAGTCTTGGACTATAAAAGGCTCGGGTAGGCGTCGATAGCAAGGGTTGGCATTTTGAACTCATACGCTAGCCATACACTCTCAAGATGTAACTCACCCCCAAGCTCAGGCCCTCGGCCCTGAGCAGCAAGCAATACAGCGAGCTCCATAGCTCGTCGTGGACGTAGGGTTTTACGCTCCGGCGGCCTGAACCACGTAAAACTCGTCGTGTCAAGCTCTCACTAACTCGTCCATCTGCGCAAGCTCTCCGCTAGGAACTAGCCCCTCCGAAAAAAGAACCTCCGCGGGCTGCCCAGTGCAGGCTCGGGGGAAGTGTCGACCGCACACTTCGACAGACCAGGACTTCTTATTGACTCAAACTCTGATTATAATTCTAATTATAGCAAGCAATATTATTAAGATCTGAGTAGGCTACTACTCGGCCACTTTGGCTGGAACTTTCCCCCTCTTACGGCTGTAGAACTTTCCAAAGAATGTGTCTACAATAGTTTCATTTCATTTCAATTATTTTATTTTGTTTCATTGATTGGCTATTGGATGAAATGAACCCTTCTCCCTCCAATGCCATTTGTTTCAAGCACTGGTAATTGTGTATATTTATAAAACATCTTCTTTTCTCTATAAACTTGCCACTGGATAGTTATGACCATGTGAAAGATAATGCAAAATACTATTTCGTCAAAATTGTCTATGGCACCTCAAAATAAAATCCCCATTAGGAGCCTAAGAGTAATTTTACCACACTTTTGTCACAAAAAAATTGTCAACTAAACTTAGAAAAAGTGCAACAAAAATGACTAACATATGGGCCAAATCACTAATGAATTAGACACTCAATTATGGCAAAAACCAGAAAACACTGACTGTAAAATCCATGGCTGCCAACTAGCGGTGGGCGTTCAGGATTACCCGAAATTTCAGGTCGGATAATCGGGTTTTAAAACATTTGGATTTTCAAAATCACTAACTGAAATTATACCCAAATTTTCGGGTATTCGAAAATTTGGGATCGGGTTACCCGTATTATCCGAATAGTGATAGAACAAATAAAAATAGCTAAAAATATAGCAGCCAAAACAGAAATAAAATTGATATTCTAGCAGTAAAATAAGTGATAGATTATAAGAATGATTGAAGAATAGTAGTGTGGTCATATAATATTATAATTACATGCAAGCCACGGGCTAAATACAGGACATGTTAGGCTAAAACACGGAAAAGCCATGGCCCAACCTAGAGATCGAGTATTTTAGATATTTCAGGTATCGGACATCATTACCCGACAATACCCAAAATATTATACGGTTTTTCAAATCTCTATCCAAAAAATGATTTCGGGTTTCAGTTTTCAAAATTTTTAGGTTCGGATTCGGGTTTTTTCGAAATCATAATTCGGGTTCGGGTTTCAGGTTTTATGCTCACCTCTAGCCTAGGCTTAGCCATGGCATGCATCCTATACAATCAAACAATGAAGAATCTAGATAACTCTTGTTTGCCACACCAATACTATGGTGGAGTAGAGAGTGGAGACTTGTTCCCCACACGTGGTGCGGCACTACGCCAGGACATCGCGAGGTGGGTGACGCAATGTCACTTTCGGTGTCAACGTCATCAGCTTTACCCAATAATTTCACTGTATATATATATATATATATATATATATATATATACTTGGCTCTAAAACAAAGAAACAGGAATCGTCGCCACATATATGCATCATGACCTGAACTTGCAGATATCATATGTAAGAAGCGACGGGTTCGATCCCTGTCTCGCACCGGCCCGGGCCGGGGTTGACACTCGCGTCGAAACCCCCGCATGAACTTGGATAAAACACTATATATATATATATATATATATATATATATATATGCTTCATGGCCGTGAGAAAGCATCAGGTTTCATCTTTCATGATGTAGGCAAATGCAGGCAGAATACTTGATGCGTTAGCTTGAGCCAACTTGCAGCTTTCTGTATTGCTTAATGCAGAAGATTTTACTATTTTTTCAGATACATCTGCCCTTCCTTCGAGCAAAACACTGGTACACGACACGAGATGTTTGCTTCCATAATGTTACACCAGATATCATATGTATAGACATACAGCGTCTACAAGCAGCACAAATAACAGCAATTGAACAACACCGCATCACTGATTCAGCAGACTACCGGTAGCTGCGGTACACCGGGGTGTACATGCAGCTCTCTGCATATTTCACCAGGTCTTTCGGGGGAGGCAAACGGGTCGCCAAACCTGGCAGAGAATGATGCCAGTGTCAAGGCTGAAGTGTGGGTATGAATCGATGATTAACAGGACAGAATAAAATGAACGTACCAAGTTCATAAGCCTTTTTAGCCACAGCGGCAGCAATGTGCGCAGAGATCTTTCGGATGTTGCTGAAGGGCGGGAAGATCGATCCCTTGTCAAAGTTCTCTTGGGTGGCCTGTTCAGCTAGTGCTTCCGCTGTTTTGAGGGAGGGAACATAAATTTGGTTACAACAGGCGTTCATACTTAATACTCCAGTCCCAAGATGAATCAGAACATTTGATGTGTACATTAATCAGTTCAAATCAGAAGGTTCTTACAGGCAGCAAGAAGCATATCTTCGTGGACACGGATGGCTCCAGAGATAACAACACCCAGGCCAAATCCAGGGAAAATGTAAGCATTGTTTGACTGTTGTAGATAGGCAAAACTAATTAGTAACAAACTTCTGTTGCGAATGGAAGGTGTAAGATCAGCACGATGTTACATTGCCTTGTCCAAGACTTAAAAACAAAGGATAATACCTGGCCAGGCACATGAAGCTTTCCGTTGTACTCCACAGGGTCAAATGGACTGCCACTGGCAAATACTGCACGACCCTACAAACAAAGAGATATAAGTATCGCAGACTACTTAATTATACAACATTTGAAGAAACAGGAAACTGAATGCAATTCAGTTCCATTAATCACAAGTGATCACTGCAACTTATAAATGGTATATAGCTGTACAAAACCAATATCAACTTGTGAGAAATTTTCAGATCATCCGACTTATCTTGGGTTCAGAAAACTCACCTGGGTCCAATTATATGCTTCTTCAGCGGTACATTCAGAATGTGATGTCGGATTTGACAGCGAAAATATAATAGGTCTCTGCATTTATAACATTGAGTGTCATCAATTAGTTAAAATTCCTTCAGTACCACAAAAAATACAGCTAAGGGAGCAAAGCTGTCAGATACCTCATAGAAAGAAGCCATAGCCTCCACAACTTCTTTGGTGAAGGTCTTGCCAACTCCAGAAGTCCCAATCAGAACTGTAGGTTTGATAGACTGGAGAAGTGAAAATAATTAGAAGATATAACGAAATATAGCACTAACAGAACAGTTTTCAGTGGATGCATTTAAGTTTTGAATTACTCTCTTAAATGTGTTTAGCAATCAATACCTGGACAGCATCTAACAAGGTAGTCAAAGGCTCATGGTCATGTGCCCAAGGTTTTTTGAATGACTGAAGGGAGTCTCTTCGGGAGTCAACAATCAGACCCTAGATATATTATACGGTATTAGGCTCACTGGTAAATAAGTGGCCATAAACCGTGGAAACAATTAATTTCCAATGGTTCCAAACCTTTGAATCCACCAGCCAAACCTTCTTGCGACACTCTTCGATCGGAGCCTTTGTCTACATGTCGATCACATCAGCAAATACCAGTAGTAAGCACTAGGACTATTGAAACCATCCTATACCCCAATGGGATTATGAAACAATGTACCTAGTTACCTGTTTTGAAATCTCAAGGGCAATGAGTTCTGCGATGCCAGTTCCAGCCTGCAGTCACAGCAAGAGAATTTTGTTTATAGGTCTAATTTCCATCAGAAAAGGTAGAAAACAGATATTATGTTTCAACTGTTGGGCAACGAAGGAACACAAGTCCACCAAGGTAAGATTTCACTAACCTCCCCAGCACCAAGGAACAAATAAGTGTGCTCTGCTAGGGTTCCCCCAACCACTTTGAGTGCTGATAACAAACCTGCAAGGACCACTGAAGCTGTGCCCTGCAGTCATCCATTTTGGTAAGTTACAAAAGGCAAATCAACTGCAGGATGGCAACAAGGATGCCTCCTGATAAAATAAAAGTATCATGGGCTGTTTCGCTTACCTGGATATCATCATTGAAAACAAGATGGCTCTTCCTATATTTTGCAAGCAAATCGAAAGCATTATGATTGGCAAAGTCCTCAAACTGTAACAAAGTTCCATATTTATAATGCTTGTGATAAAAAAATAATTGATCCAATAAATAAACAGTAAAGTTGACTGACCTGGATGAGGACCTTTTCACCATAGATTTGCTTCACAGCATTCATAAACTCTTCCATGAGCTCATGGTACTCCTGCCAATAATGATAATGCAAATATCAGATCTCCAGTCTGAGTTATTATGCTGACCCCTTACTCTCCACAGCCTCATCTCAAGTACTTACCTGACCAGTTGCACGTCTTTGCCGGATTCCGATGTAGAACTCATCATTTAGCAGTTCCTCATTGTTTGTACCAACATCAATTGTAATTGGTAAGCACTGCAAAGTTGTATCGAATTCGCAAATTGAGATTTATGTAGGTACCAAACATACTGGGACCATTCACCATTACAACAGAATGAATCAAAAAAAAAGAACTACGACGGAACTGCTTACAGCTGATGGGCGAACTCCTCCAAGGGCAGTGTAGAGAGCAAGTTTACCCACAGGAATTCCCATTCCCTGTTGAAAGTCATTCAACCAAATAAGCAAAAGCTCTGAAGTAAGCAACTAATCAGACAATCATACCTGACAACCCAAATCTCCAAGTCCCAAGATTCGCTCACCATCAGTAACAACAATAACTTGAATGTTCTTCTGAGGCCAGTTCCTTAGAACCTCTAAAACTTTCCCTCTGGAATGCATCTCCAATTAGTCCAGATGGAGGAACACAGAAGATAAGGACATAATTCTAGTAAACTCAAGCAATATATGTACACTTACTTGTCCCTCAGGCTGACATACAGACCCTGTGGCTGTCTAAAGATGCACCCATATTTCTGGCAGGCCTCACCTACTGTCGGTGTGTAGACTACAGGGAGCAGCTCCTCCACATTATCAATTAGAAGCTTGTAAAAAAGCCTCTCATTTCTCTCCTGTAAAGAGTAAAGCGTTATGCACAATATTGAAACCAACCAATTATTATTCAACATTAGTATGCTGAATTTTAGAACAAGTGAATATCTTGGGTTTTCATAACAAGGATTACATGGGACTACCTGAAGGTCCATCATGGCCATATAGCGCTGCAACGGAACCTGGTACTGGCGCAGGTTGTGCATGAACTTCTTTATCTATATATAATACCCATAAAAACAATCATCACTTGAAGGGTCAACACAGTGACAGTTATCATGGCTTGCAAATATTGCACGTACTTGGATCTCTTGAGACACCACTGCCGGGGGGAGCAGACCACGCAAGTAGTGTGCATCCCTCTCCTTCTCGGTGAAGGCGAGCCCCTTGTTGTGATGTGGGTCCCTTAACAGAGTGTAACCACTGTTGAAAACAGAATATCATATCAGTGTACTGTTTCGTTATGTTTATCTGATTCTGTCATCAATAAAACGTTTAAACTAAGAGTCTAATTTTCAATCAGACAAAGACAGAGGGTCCTTTCACCCAACTTTGCAGCACTTAGATCTAGATCTAACAGCTACAACATAAGATTTTTCTATAATTAATACATCAACATTTTTTCCTATAGCAAATACATAATCCTATAGAAACAAAAAAACAACTAACAACAAGCGTAAGTCTTAAATAGATTGGACGTCTTGCATGTGAATGGACCCCAAATTTCAGTCGAGGAATTCCCTCAAAAGATATTGGCATTCCCGTTAAACTAAAGATTGAACTTTTTACAGTGGTGCAAGTTTTTTGTTCATTTCTTTGGGTAGCATGGTCAACTAGGTTCTTGACAACTAGTAGTAGTCATTAATTACTAGCTAAGGCTTATCATTCACAGTCAGCTGCTTAACAAGTTGACATGTTCACAGTTTAGTATATGATTGTCAATTTAGAATATATTTTTCTTCATATTTCACTATCCAAGAGTAGTGGACAAAGAAAACAAAGAAGAGTATTTGCTGTGGGCCAGATTAGATATACTGCAGCCTTCATAGGAGTGCAAGAAACAGGAAACACCAAAGCAAAGCACTCTTGGCTTTGCTCACCAACTCTGGACCTACCAAAAATGTTTCCATTGGTGACTCAGACCAGATCTCGAAATTCTCCAGAAATACAACCAAAAATATCCTATAGATAGAAAAACACTAGAAACCCACATGATGTGACCACCTCGATAACAAAAAAATACTGGCAACTTATACTTTATAGGGGACAAATCTAGTGTAAATGACCATTATAGTGCTAACATGTTAACATGCATATGTGACCATCAAGAGACCACGATTAGAAATGGTGAAAGACCCACTTAAATGGGATTTGATGGGCCACGACTAGGGGGACCATGCATCTGTGACCATCAAGAGACCACGTTGAGAAATGGTAAAAGACCCACATATCACTTAAATAGAATTTGATGGGCCAAGACTAGGGGGACCTTCCATTTAAAAGATGCGTACATCTTCCATCACCCCTAATTGTGTTCTATCATGATGAATCTGATGATCACAAATAGTTGTTAGCATGTTAGCACCACAAAAAAGATGTCTCCTAACTTATAGGCCATAACAGTACAAAGTCCAGCTGATCTAAAATGAATTAATACTATTATGGAACAAACAAACGAAAAAGGACAGGTCCTTTGGTGAAGGCCGCACGATCTACCGAGCCAAACGCACAAGCAGCATTAAGCAATCCGATCTGATTCGACACCAGTACTAGACAAGCAAACAGCACGGCGAAACTAGAGAGCGGGAGCAGCACGCATGGACGCTTTGAGACACGTCAGCATCACGCGGACGATGCCGAGGGCCTAACCCAGATCAACACAACTCCTGGACGGAAATCAGAAAAATAAAATACCGAGGAAAACAGATCGGCGCATCGAGACGTCCGCCCACCCAGATCCGATGCCCGATCCGAACCGCCGCCCCCGCTCACCTCGCGACGGAGAAGGCCCAGGGCGTGACGGGCAGCTCCTCCGTGGCCCTGTCCTCGCCGTAGGGGTCCTTGACACCTCCGCCGGCGGCCGCCATCTCCTCCTTCTCGGTCTCCGCGGCGGACCCCATGGCGACCGCCTCCACCCGCCTCGGCGCCGCCGCACGCACCCTCACCGCCGCGGCCCTCCTCCGCACGGCGTCCCTGCAGCTCCTGCAGCCGTCGCAGCTCCCGCCCTCGCCTCCTCTCCGCTTCCACTGCAGACGCAAACAAGCTCACCCGGTCACGCACCCATATAGTCGTAGCAGCGGCTGGACGGGGACCAAGCGCAATCGCGCCGTCCGAAGGACGGGGGGGGGGGGGGGGTGGGGGGGCGTAGTACCAGGGAGGCGGGGGACACGGCGGCGGTGGCGGCGTGGGCGGAGAGCATGGTGGCGGCAAGGTCCCGCGGAGACGGAAGCGGGTGTCGAGCAGCGTGGGGAAGGGAATGGAGGTGGCAGAGAGGGAGGAGGCCGGGTATAAAAAGGGAACGGGGCCGACGGGCTTCAGCAGTGTGCGTTGTTTTGTCCTTTTTTCCTGCGTGTGCTGCGCACGTGGTTGCGGCTGGTGCAGGAGCATTATTTTAACCGGCCCGGTCGGTCTGCTTCGCGCGCCGTCTGGGTTCACCGGTGATCTCCCGTGCTCCAAACCTCACATAGTGCCGTGACCGCGACAGGGTATAAGCTACCATGACCCAGTCGAAACGATGTGATTTTTAAGTTCCATGATCTGCCCTTCGTTGGTTTCGTGAGCTGCTGTATGTAATAGAGGTTAAGTTACTACCACGCCAGAAAACTAGCAGCACGGCGATACCGCATCATTAGGAAAAAAGGTTGGATGGAACGAAGACCCTTGTTACAGTAGCAACGGGAACGATGGACCGTGCGGCTGTACTGTACACTAGTCGTATTATAAAGAAGAGAGGAGCCCGGCCCTCGACGTTCTGCAGTTTGCCCGGAACACGTCGGTCTCGTTCGCCCGGGCGTCGCTTCGCTCGTCGCCAGACGGTTTGGTAGCGCGCATCGGCGGATGGATCGGCAGTGAAACGCCCTAGAAATACACGGCCGCAGATGGACCCGTCCTATCTGTAGCAAAGCTTCTTTCTTTTCTTTTGTTTTCTTTTTGCGAACCTATCGTGTTTCCGTGGACTGGGGCAGCACGCCGGCGCCCATCGACGAATCCTTTTACTTTTTATTTTTGGTCTATCGACGCGGCTTGCTCCCGTGGTCCTGTTCGGTTGTGGCAGGGACGGGCGTCGCTGGACGGATCGTCCCGTTTCTTCCACGGATTGGATGGGGCCGGCGCCGATGCTCATTCCTGCCTGAAGGAGACGGAGACGTCCACCTACCGAGATGAATCTGTGACGCCGGTGCAGTTCTTCTTCTCTGTTTTCTATCTCTTGTTGCTTTGGTACCAACAGAGTATGCCCGGGACGGGACGCGACGTGCGGTGCGGCCACTTGGAGCGAGCAGGATAAACAGGTGTGCCCTGCCCTTCTCTCCTCTTCTCTTCGATGCCCGTAGCGAAACGCGAACGCGGATGGGGGATCTGGCGACTCGAACAATCGGGCAAACGAAGCGGACGGGTACGCTCTGCAAGTGGTCGGGCTCAAGCCGTCAGGTTTCGCTCGGCCACACCGTTCGTGCCGTCTCCACCCGCGTCTGCTAGCATAGGAGCCTCGTGTACCTCGCGGCGAAACGGTTTGCATCGGGAGCAGGTGTCGGAGCCCGCGTTTCACCAGGGAGGGGCGGAGGCGTCGGGACCGGGAGGACCCCCCAACTTGCACCGTGACAGTGTCAGTCCGCGGCGAGTAGCCACCTCCACCGGCGCGAATGGCTCTTGAAGCACCGGCTCCACTTCTCACGGAACCCGGGCCCCGCATCGCAGGACCCACGTGTCAGTTATACGTGTCGTTTCGGCGTGGGCGGAGGGAGGAGTCGGCGCGCGCACCGCACCGGGAGTTTAAGACCTTCCCTGGATGCCACCGCCTCGGCGTCTTCCATCAAAAGCACCGCCGTCTGGCTTCTTCAATCAAAGTGGTTAGCCACGGTTCAATACCGGTGGGCGTAATTACAAGGGGCTTATGGCACCGAAGTTCACGCTAACTAACAGCCAACGCCTTGTTTGCGACGTACGGGTTCCAGTGAAAGCTCCCATTCTTTTTTTTCGAAAACGTGCATTGCACATTTCGTACTAAGATAAAAAGAAACAGTTTTGTTACAAAGGTGAACAGTCCCTGCACATGTGCGCATTACACGACCCATGTGACCTAAGCACACTAAGCCTCAATGATGTGTGGTTCTGCCTCATCATAACTGGTGCCACCGCGCAACATGGAACAACAACAATTCGAGAGCAGAGAGTAGAATCTCCAAAATGGACGTGGCTGGTGTTTTTATCCTCGTATACATTGGGTGAAGATCTAATCCAATTATTAATGGACGGTGTCCGTACCCTCAATACCGGCTACCCCGCGCACAGGATAAAACTTCCTAAGCACCTCGCTCCCTCTGCAGGGGCGAGGTTTGAAGGCGCCACGTGTCCAGCGGGGTCGGAGCTCCCCTTCCCACGGAGGATAGCTCCGAACCTGCCACGTGGCCCAGGAGGTCGGACCTCACCCCCTCTGCAGGGGCAAGCTCCGAAGGCGCCACGTGTCCAGCGGGGCCGGAGCTCCCCTCCCCTCGGAGGATAGCTCCGGGCCTGCCGCGTGGCCCAGGAGGCCGGACCTCGCCCCCTCTGCAAGGGCGAGCTCCGAAGGCGCCACGTGTCCGGCAGGGCCGGGGCTCTCCTCTCCTCAAAGGATAGCTCCGAGCCTGCCACGTGGCCCGGAAGACCGGACCACGCCCCCTCCGCGGGGGTGAGCTCCGAAGGCTCCACGTGTCCAGCGGAGCCGGAGCTCCCCCTCTCCTCAGAGGAGAGCTCCGGGTCTGACACGTGGCCAGCAGAGCAGTGCTACCGCCCGGTGCGGTAGGCAGCGGGAGTAAAGGTGCGCCATGCCTTTACCGTACAAAGCATTCAAGACCTGCGCCTTCCCGAGACGAGGAGGCGCAGCGCACGCCTGTGAGGAGGCGCTGTGACCAGTCACAGTCAGGACAGGCGTACAGTATCTGAAGTTGCAGGCCATTGAAGGCAGCGACAAGACCGGACAAGACATGCCCTGCCGCCCCTGCCATCGCCAACGACTACACGCTACACTTAGCCTGCGGCATGGGCAGGGCGGCAGGACGAGGACTTCGACGCCAGCACCAAGACATAATAGTTGGTAGGAAATCACCCCAGGGCCACCTGTCGGGTCCCGGGCCCACCTTGTAAGCCGCTCGAGCCTTGGACTATAAAAGGCTCGGGTAGGCAACGTTAGCGAGGGTTGGCACTCCAGCCATCCACACCCTTAGGTTCGAACTCTGTGAACTCGCATCCTAGGCATCACTCACCTCAAGCTCAAGACTCCGGTTCTGAGCAACAAGCAATAGAACGAGCACCACTGCTCACCGTGGACGTAGAGTTTTACGCTCCGGCGGCCCGAACCACGTAAAACTCGCCGTGTCAAGCTTCTCCCTCACTCGTCCCTAACACTGAAGCTCTCTGCAAGCGACTAGCCCCTCCGAAAAAGAACCTCCACGGGCTGCCCAGAGCAGGTCCGGGGGAAGTGTCGACCACACACTTCGACATTTGGCGCGCCAGGTAGGGGGCTTTTCCCTTGCGCGACGAGCTTCTGCCGGCGAAGATGACGAAGCTTCGTTCAGCGGCAAGCTCTCCTCCCCCGCGTTCACGACGGACCGTGACTAACGGGGAATACGTGTCAACACACTCTAGACGGAGTGTGTCGGCGCGAGCTGGAAGCCAGCAGCTGACTCCGGCAACACCGACTCCAGCAACGCTGGCTCCAGCAAGCGTCAGATCTTCTGCAGCGTTGAGCGTCCCCCACGGGGGCGCGCTAGCTGCAGCAAGAGCGCTACTGCACAATCCACCTGCTGGGGACGCGCCTCAGTCAGCGACCCAGCAGTGGATTTGCGAAGTAGACCGTTTCGTCGTCGCCGCCGCAAACCCTCGACTTCGGCGGGGACGATGTTTCGGCCAACCGACTGTGTCGCTGACGCGCATGCCAACGGTTGACGGACAGACGGCGGATTCCAGCTCCACGAGGCTCCTGTCGACGGACCTGAGGACAGAGCTGGGACGATGCCACTTGGGCCAAGATGTCTGAGTGTTCCTCGAGCGGCGACAAGAAAGGCGTCACAGCCAAGAGGCCGGCGACAGCATGACGTCTGCCTCGACCCTGCCTGAGGCGCAGACTTTCGCCACGCGAACTCTGCCCCAGGCATACGCCACGCAGCATATGCCACAGCCATATGCCCTGCAAACGGTGCCCCCGGTCTATGGCGCGGCCTTGCCCATACCGGGGTACACAGTGCCAGCAGCGAACCAAGCGTTCGCGGCACCAACGCCTACAGCAATAGGAGCAGGATGTGCGGCCCTGGCGCCCCACCTTCGCTGCGCGAGGTGGCCGCGCAAGTTTTGGCCGCACCTGCCCGAGAAGTACGATGGCAGCGTCAACCCGGCGGAGTTCCTCCAGACCTACTCCACCGCCGTCCTAGCTGCAGGAGGGGACGAGGCTGTCATGGCCAACTACTTCCCCGTCGCCTTGACCGGCCCAGCCCGGTCTTCGCTCATGAACCTCCCCCAGGGTTCCATAACCTCCTGGGGAGAGCTCTGCCGGCAGTTCACCGCCAACGTCGGCAGCTCCTACACCCGGCCCAGCACGGAGCTGGACCTCCACGCCGTGCAGCAACAACCGGGAGAATCTCTGCGCTCTTTCTTCCAGCGGTTCTCCCAAGTATGCAACACCATCCCCCACATCCCGAATGCATCAGCGGTGGTTGCGTTCCGACAAGGTGTGAGGGACAAGAAGATGCTCGAGAAGTTGCCCACTAGGGAGGTGCAAGACATCTCGGAGCTCTTCAGCCTGGCGGACAAGTGCGTCAGAGTAGAAGACGGGCGTCATTGGCACTCACTGCCAGCCTCCGAAGCTGGAAGACAGCCCGAAGACGGCGGAGTTCAAGCTGAGCTCCCGACCACGTCAGACAATCAAGAGCCAAGCACCGACTGACTTCGTGGTCAGGTGGACGCCACCACCAAGCATCCCAGGGGGGCCCCTGCTTCACCGAGCCCCATTGAACGTTCTACCTCGACGGCGTGCTGCTCCTCATGCCAACGGGGGAGCGGTTTGGGTACCCTGGACCTGTGCCAGGTACCGCGCGCCGACGACACCGTCGCCAACAACCTGACAGCGAAGGTCTCCACCGGAGCCCCGGAGCTCCAAGGAGCCTTTGAAGGGATGTTGCTGCGACTCACAGCCCGGAGTGCCGACCGGACGAAGGGGGCGAGACCAGCACCTCGAAGCTGGCGGTCCCGGCGGCCATGCAACCATGGAGCCAGCCAAAGGATCGTATGCGCCTTGGGGACTCCGTGCTATCCAGCGCCCAAGATCCAGAAGCTCAAGTAGTCCCGATGCATGGACCACGGAGGTCCAGGACTCCTTGAAGGACATCCTTCCTGATGAACGTGCATTCGCTGAACGGATTGTGCGGATGGCTAAGTGTTACGCGCTGGTATCTTTACTGGCGTGGCGCCACGACATCCTATTGCGGTGCATAACCCAGGAGAAAGGCTGCGACAACTCGCAGTAGTCCACGGAGGCGAGTGCTGGGAATGCTCATCGTCCCACACGCTGGTCGGTTAAGCCATCCGGCATGGCTCCTACTGACCGAGAGCCACCTGGACGCCGTCAAACCGGTTAGGAGATGCAATGCGTGCCAAGTCCATGCCGAGCAGACCCACACAACCGGTGCAGATGCCGCACCCAGAGCCGTCGGGGGATACTGGCTCCTCTATGTCGAGGGCCAGCCGGACTTCCTAGGGTCGGTCACGGGAATTACCCTTCTACATGGTATGCGGGGCCGAAGCCATGCTTCCCCATGAGATCGCCATGGGGGTCCCCCCGTGTCCGAGCGTACGACAAAGCCACGCATGACCCGCTCTGCATGAGGACATCTACCTCGTCATCGAGGCAAGATGGCAAGCCACGCTCCTGATCGCACAAAACCGGCGGGCCCCAGCGCTACCACCGCCATTCCATGCATGGGAGCCCAGGACAGGCGCTCCGACGCTACCCCAGTAAGTTCACCATGCTTACTTAGGTGTTTATTTGAATTACGTATTAATTTATATGATCACCTCCCCACGCTCTAGACAGTGTACATCCATTGAACACTCGGTTCCCCTTTCCTGCTCTCATGCATAGTCGATATTTGCCATCCTGCCGAAGGCGGTAGTGCTTGGGGTACCTGCCAGAGGCCCGGGGGCCTTTTGGACCTCCCCCTGTAAGGGGTACTATACCGCCAGTTGGTCTCCTCCAAGAAAAGACCTACGCTAGACCGGGGGGTCAGGAGCCTTGCTTTTGCCCGGTCCTGCACCCAAAGCATGCGCACTCTGCCCCCCCCCCAGCGCTACGGTCTGAGTACTAGGGGCCGGACGGTTACACCCTGACTAGGGCTGGGAGCTAGACCTCCTGGACCAAGTGCACTGGATTGACCAAGCCCCGTATTCCGGCCCGGGACAGTAAGCCAAATGAGACTAAGGGACAGGAAAGGGAGGACCTATGAGCAGTACCGGACCCCACCCCCTCAGTAGGGGTGAGCTCCGAAGCCGGACCTCGTCTCCCTATTCTCAGAGACGAGCTTTGATGACCTTCGGACCTCACGCCCTTCGTGGGCCTGAGCTCCGATGACTTACGGACCTCTGCCCCCACAGCTGGGCCGAGCTCCGATGCCAGCCCTCGCCCTCCTTTCAGAGGCGAGCCCTGATGCCGGACCTCACGCCCTTCGTGGGCCTGAGCTCCGATGACTTCTGGACCTCCGCCCCCACAGTTGGGCCCAGCTCCGATGCCAGCCCTTGCCCTCCTTTCAGAGGCGAGCCCTGATGCCGGACCTCACGCCCTTTGTGGGCCTGAGCTCCGATGACTTTCGGACCTCCGCCCCCACAGTTGGGCCGAGCTCCGATGCCAGCCCTCACCCTCCTTTCAGAGGCGAGCCCTGATGCTGGACCTCACACCCTTCGTGGGCCTGAGCTCCGATGACTTTCGGACCTCCGCCCCCACAGCTGGGCCGAGCTCCGATGCCAGCCCTCGCCCTCCTTTCAGAGGCGAACCCTGATGCCGGACCTCACGCCCTTCGTGAGCCTGAGCTCCGATGACTTCCAGATCTCCGCCCCCACAGCTAGGCCGAGCTCCGATGCCAGCCCTCGCCCTCCTTTTAGAGGCGAGCCCTGATGCCGGACCTCACGCCCTTCGTGGGCCTGAGCTCCGATGACTTCCGGACCTCCGCCCCCACAGCTGGGCCGAGCTCCGATGCCAGCCCTCGCCCTCCTTTCAGAGGCGAGCCCTGATGCCGGACCTCACGCTCTTCGTGGGCCTGAGCTCCGATGACTTCCGGACCTCCGCCCCCACAGCTGGGCCGTGCTCCAATGCCAGCCCTCGCCCTCCTTTCAGAGGCGAGCCCTGATGCCGGACCTCACGCCTTTCGTGGGCCTGAGCTCCGATGACTCCCGGACCTCCGCCCCCACAGCTGGGCCGAGCTCCGATGCCAGCCCTCGCCCTCCTTTCAGAGGCGAGCCCTGATGTCGGACCTCACACCCTTCGTGGGCCTGAGCTCCGATGACTCCCCGAACCACCCCTCTTCTCAGAGGCAAGCTCCGAAGTCCAACCTCCCCCTTTCATAAGGGCTGAGCTCCGATGCCAGGCTTCACCCTCTCCTGAGAGGTTGAACTCCGAAGCCGTCAAGACCCTGCCAGCACAGGGAGTACTCAAGACAAGAAAGTGCGCGGGTAGGAGAAGGCCCCACCTCGGGCTCGTTACCTCCCCCGAGGTGAGCCCGGGGGCCACTGTCGGTACCCTCAATACCGGGTACCCCCGCGCATAGGATAAAACTTCCTAAGGACCTCGCTCCCTCTGCAGGGGCGAGGTTTGAAGGTGCCACGTGTCCAGCGGGGCCGGAGCTCCCGTCCCCACGGAGGATAGCTCCGAGCCTGCCGCGTGGCCCAGGAGGCCGGACCTCACCCCCTCTGCAGGGGCGAGCTCCGAAGGCGCCACGTGTCTAGCGGGGCCGGAGCTCCCCTCGGAGGATAGCTCCGGGCCTGCTGCGTGGCCCAGGAGGCCGGACCTCGCCCCCTCCGCAAGGGCGAGCTTCGAAGGCGCCACGTGTCTGGCAGGGCCAGGGCTCTCCTCTCCTCAAAGGATAGCTCCGAGTCTGCCACGTGGCCCGGAAGACCGGACCACGCCCCCTCCGCGGGGGTGAACTCCGAAGGCTCCACGTGTCCAGCGGAGCCGGAGCTCCCCCTCTCCTCAGAGGAGAGCTCCGGGTCCGACACGTGGCCAACAGAGCAGTGCTATCGCCCGGCGCGGTAGGCAGCGGGAGTAAAGGCGCGCCATGCCTTTACCGTACAAAGCATTCAAGACCAGCGCCTTCCCAAGACGAAGAGGCGCAGCACACGCCTGTCAGGAGGTGTTGTGACCAATCACAGTCAGGACAGGCGTACAGTGTCTGAAGCTGCAGGCCATTGAAGGTAGCAACAAGACCGGACAAGACATGCCCTGCCGCCTTTGCCATCGCCAACGACTACACGCTACACTTAGCCAGCGGCATGGGCAGGGCGGCAGGACGAGGACTTTGACGCCAGCGCCAAGACATAATAACTGGTAGGAAATCACCCTGGGGCCACCTATCGGGTCCCGGGCCCACCTTGTAAGCCGCTCGAGCCTTGGACTATAAAAGGCTCGGGTAGGCAACGTTAGCGAGGGTTGGCACTCCAGCCATCCACACCCTTAGGTTCGAACTCTGTGAACTCGCATCCTAGGCATCACTCACCCTCAAGCTCAGGACTCCGGTTCTGAGCAACAAGCAATACAGCGAGCACCTCTACTCACCGTGGACGTAGGGTTTTACGCTCCGGCGGCCCGAACCACGTAAAACTCGTCGTGTCATGCTTCTCCCTCACTCGTCCCTAACGCTGAAGCTCTCCGCAAGCGACTAGCCCCTCCGAAAAAGAACCTCTGCGGGCTGCCCAGAGCAGGTCCGGGGGAAGTGTCGACCACACACTTCGACAGACGGCGGTGATGTCTAGCGTTGTATACTCCCCACAACGTCGTCTTTGAGATATGCAGCGAAAGTATTGTGGTTTTTTTCTTCGATTGTGACCCTCCTATAGTTGGAGGGTTTGTTTTGTCATATTGTATCTTTAGTGGATCTTGTGTTCATCTTAATGCTCAGATAGAGTTGACAGACTGATAGTTCGTCTTGTCCCCTCCGTCAACGGCGAGCTAGGTTGACACCGTTATTCACTATTTCTCTGTTTTATTTAGAACTATAGAGGTCTGATTGAGGTGGGCAATGGTCAGATCCATGCACGATATTGTTGAGTATATTAGCGACCTTTTATGTGCTGGTGGATTAGCATAAAGCGCTTATAGAGATGATGGAAGAACTCACCATACACTATCAGAAGATTTTTAGTATAAAATTTTATATACTAACTTTATATATTTCTCTTATATTTTATTTAATATAATAAATTAGGTTGTGTGCGTGTTGGCTTAGCAGACACATAAAGGGTGGAATGTAATTATTTTTCTTAAAGAATAATAGTATGCTGTCATTCCAATTGTTTTCCACATCCATTTGTTCAATTTATATATTGAGATCACTATTATATATTTTGTATTGCCCAGATTAACTAATTCTGGAATTCCCGCGAATCTTTCCCAAGGTATAGGAGCGGTAGAGTACGTCCAGTTTCTTGATTCTCCTTCTGCCATCATGATAGAGAAAATCAGCTAGGGAAACTCCAACCTTACATCTACACCTACATACGAAACAAAAGATTTAGTACTTAATTAGATAGGATCCTGTCTCCATCAATATGCACGTAAGCTTTAGTTTCTGAACCACCACTTTCTCGATCGCGCGGCCTTGCCCCGTAATCCGGACGGAGGCCACACGAAATCGGCGGCCACGGTGGCCGGTACACCGCCGCTAGCGCGCTACCTACATACGCCGACGAGGATCTGACGCGGCCGTGCGTCCGGCCGCGTGGCCGCAAATCACGCCGCACGATCGCGACCCGCATCTGTCCCCGTTTGAGAGCGCCGCGACAGGAGCAACGGCGTTAACAAAAAAGCAGCGGCTGCTCTGTAGCCTGTACCGCGAGCCGCACGCTCGACGGCCTCGGCGATGCATTCTGATCCCGCGGACGTGGACGGAGATGGCGCCGCGCGTTTGTCCCTAAGAGCTAGGGGGAATACTGTTTGTCACCTGCTAGTAATAACCCTCTTCCCGAGAGCGCAGTGCGCACGAACTCGTGTGATCAAGGACCGTCCATGCTTTAAAACCGTTCGACACCGAATGCGAAGCGGGATTCATATAGATGGAGCTGCTGGTGGTCAGGTCCGGGATTCCAGCTGCGTTCGCCTGCCGTAGTTCTGGCAATTGGGTCGTGTCGGGACAGCCGGTCGTGTTACTGCCCGTGGCCTGAAGCACGCTGTGCCTCCTCGTCTCGGGCCGAACGGCATGAAGGCTAGAAAACGCGGCTCAAAGACTGCTACAGGGCCCGCTTGTCAATAGCAGTAGAAGGTGGCGCTGATAGCTGAGTCCCAGGAGTCATAAACTCATTAAACAATTTTTAGTGCTACAAAGTAAAAAATTAAAAAAATCTACAAAATACTGGACTTTAAGGTGCTTATATTACATGTTCCCCCCCAAAAAACTCAGAAAATCACAATATATTAAGTGGAAGAAAAACAAATAAACTATTTTCTCTTTTTTATATATCTCAAAATAAAGTAAATTTGGAAGTGAAATTTATTGTAAGAGTTATATATCGTAATAGACACCTATGATATGTTTTGGAAATTTTATAAAATTAATTTGAATGAATATGTGTTTGGATTATAAATAATGACAAATATGTTTATGATCAATTGAATGAAATAAGGGTCAATTTGAATTTACAAGTGTTATCCTAAACAACATAAATGGCCGTTTAAACATGTTTAAATGGTAAACATATATTTGCTGTGTAGTATAAGCCCTAAACGGTCATGTAAACGGTTGACCCGTTTAAACAGGTTAACGACCGTTTAAACGGTGTAAATGGATTAAACGAAACGGTTTCTGTTGGAGTGCATGATGTGCGACACTTCTCCCGGCCTGCTACGGAAGCAGCCCACGAGGTTCTTTGATCGAAGGGGGCTTGGCGTCCTACGCGTCCTAGCCTCGAGGGAGCGGATGAACACCGAGATTTACGTGGTTCGGGCCGCCGGAGCGTAATACCCTACGTCCACGGGAGTGCTTGTTGTATTGCTTGCTTGCGCGTGCTTGTGAGGGTGGAATTGGGAACTATCCAACCCTTGTCGGGTGGTCACCCCAGTCCTTTTTTAGTCCAAGGCCGGGATGGTTACAATGAGGCTTGGGGCCCGACATGTGGCCCCAAAGCTGTGTGAACCCTATACAGGATCTAGGGCTTCGTCCTCTGAGTAGAGTGGTCGACGGGGGAGTTAAGTCCCGCCGCCTAGCACACTGAGCACCCTTGTACGTGTGTCAGGTAATGATGACGACGCCGTCTTGTCGCCGCGTCTTCTCGCCCTGCTGGGCGACATCGTGCCGTTGGGTGGCACTGTACTGCTGTCACGCCTTGTCGTCCTGTCTTGCCACCGTAATGGCGAACGAGCAGAGGATGAAGGCGTGTGTAGTGCGCCATGCTTCTGGGGAAGGCGCGAGCCTTGAATGCGAAGCCTGACAGCGCACTTCCTTCTTGACTTCGTCGACCCACGACCCACGACAGATCGTGGGGCATGTGGCGGCTCTGGAGCTCTTATCCACAGGTTTGGAGCCAGGGGACATGTAAAGCAGCTCCGGACCTCACCTCAGCGGGGAGGCTCGGACCGGAGCCCAGGGCACGTGTCAGCACCGGAGCTGTCTTCAGCAGGGAGGTGGCCCTGAGCTAGGACACGTGGCAGCTCCGGACCTCACCTCAGCAGGGAGGCTCGGACCGGAGCCCAGGGCACGTGTCAGCACCGAAGCTGTCCTTAGCAGGGAGGTGGCTCTGAGCCGGGGGACACGTGGCAGCTCCGGACCACACCTCAGCGGGGAGGCTCGGACTGGAGCCTAGGGCACGTGTCAGCACCGGAGCTGTCCTCAGCAGGGAGGAGGCTCTGAGCTAGGGGACAGGTAGCAGCTCCGGACCTCACCTCAGCGGAGAGGCTCGGACCGGAGCCCAGGGCACGTGTCAGCTCTGGAGTTGTCCTCAGCAGGGAGGTGGATCTGAGCAAGGGTGCACGTGGCAGCTCCGGACCTCACCCCAGTGGGGAGGCTCGGAACAGAGCCTGGGGCACGTGTCAGCTCCGGAACTTAAGCGCACGTGGCAGCCCCGGGGCTGACCTTGGGGCCAAGGACACGTGGCTATGCTGGGGCCCGCCTCATCAGGAAGGTGGGGCCCAGACTGTCTTTTACCCACTACGCGGGGGGTACCCGGTCTGCAGGGTACCGATAGTGATCCCCGGGCCCATCTCGGGGGAGGCACCGAGCCCATAGGTGGGGCCCCCATCTCCCCCACATGGTGGTTTTGAACCTGTACTTTAGAAACCGAAGTGGTGGCGAGATTTTTGCGTAGTGGACAAGTGGTTGTACCTCGGAGACGAAAAGGATGCACGTCCTTGGCGTAGTGGGCGTAGTTGCTAGTCCAAGCGACAGTGCGTTGTCGTGTCTACTCTTGATTGACGGGTCATGACGACGCGCTCGAGGGGTTGCCTCGGGGTAATTACTGCGGCAGCCCATGGGTCGGTCGTTGTAGATCCACCGTGCCGCTTTCCTCAGGAACCGCTAGACGTTTCCGAGAAGTTAATCGTCTGGCCCCCAGTGTCTGACGGATGGACCTAGGTCCTACCCGTCATTGGGGGAGGCAAGTGTTGTGGTGGCGAGCTAGAGGGGTTGCCTCGGGGCACTTATTGTGGCGACCAACGGGTTGGTCGCTATAGCTCCACCTCGTCGCTCTCCTCGAGAACCGTGGGACGTCCCCGAGAAGTTACCCGCGTGGCCCCCAGTGTCTGACAGGTGGACCTGAGTCCTACCCTTTCAGTGGGGGAGGCGAGTGCCGAGGCGTCATGCTCGAGAGGTTGCCTCGGGGCACTTACTGTGGCAACAAACAGATTGGTCGCACCACTCTCCTCGAGAACCGTGGGACGTTCCTGAGAGGTTATCCGCTCGGCCCCAGTGTCTGACGGGTAGACCTGGGTCCTACCTATCGTTGGGGGAGGCGAATAGACCGCGGCGTGCAGCAGTGGAAGCCCAATCATCGCACGTGTTGCCCTGCCAGAGGTTGCGGATGTGTATAAAAGGAGGCCTTCCGGTGGTGGATGGTACCCTCCTTCATTATGCTGCTTTCGTCCTCCTCTTGCATGCTGGAAGCCTACGTTTCCCAGCACTCTTGTCCACCTTATGCTCTTACACCGGTACCCGTCTTCGTCCACTTTTGCGAGATGTTCATGTGTGTGCAGCGTTCGGTGCGGCTCCCCAAGGCATCCTTCTCCTTGACGGTCCCGGATAGAAGCACAAGCCATCCAAATGGCATGCCGATGGTATGGGAAGCTGTCAGGGACAGGATCCTCGATTCGTAGGGTGTCTCTATGCCAGTGCCGGGGGGGGGGGTATCAGGTGCTTGATGGAGGAAGGCTTGACCACCGTGGACTTGACTTTCTTTCGGTGCCGGCAGATCACCCTTCTCCGGCAAGGCACCTAGAGTACATGTCCCACACGACACTGGGCGTTGTTGTGGACAACCAAGTCTGCCACCAATGGCGTCTGGCCCATGTGACACTGGATGCCACCGTTGTCTCGGTGCAGCAGATCGGTGATGCGTGACAAGAACTGAGGCGTCAGACTGATACATTTGCTGCCGTCCTCTGTCTTATAGCAGGTAATGGTGTCTCTGCACAGAGATTGGTTTGGGGGACAACCAAGTATGCCATGGAGTAGAAGATCACTGGACTTGTAGCTGCTAAGTTTCTCAGTTACCTTGTATCCCCTTCTGGATGCCGGAACTCTGTCGTTAATGAAGACTTTTTGTTTCAAGTCTTGTGTGTTGAGTTACTGGTGTAGACTTCGGACCGTGGTAGCGCAAAGGTCCGGTATGACTTAGGAGAAGTAGGTAGCTCTTTGCCTATGTCCTGAGCTTGTTCCTCTAGGTCCTTAGCAGCGTAAGGTCTCATGACGCGCCGGCAGTGTGGCTATCGCTCCTCCCGGTTCCTTGGCAGTGCAAGGTCCCGAGGGAAGTTCGACCCTTATCTTTAGCTTGTTCCAAGGAAACACGTGGCAGCTCCCGACCTCACTTTAGCGGGGAGGCTCGGACCGGAGCCCAAGGCACGTGTGAGCTCTGGAGCTTTCCTCGGCAGGGAGAAGGCTTCAAGCTAGGAGACACATGGCAGCTCTAGACCTCACCTCGGCGGGGAGGCTTGGACCGGAGCCTAGGGCACGTGTGAGCTTTGGAGCTATCCTCAGTAGGGAGGAGGTTCTGGGCTAGGAGACGCATGGCAACTTCGGGCTTCACCTCAGCGGGGAGGCTTCGGCCCGGATCCCAGGGCACATGTGAGCTCCAGGGCTATCCTCAGCAGGGAGGAGGCTCTGAGCCAGGAGACGCATGGCAGCTCCGGGCTTCACATTAACGGGGAGGCTTCGGCCCAGAGCCCAGGGCACGCGTCGGCTCCGGAACTCGAGTGCACGTGGCAGCCCCAAGGTTGACCTCACGACCAAGGACACGTGGCTTGCACATTTACAGTTGATATGCATGAGTACGCACAAACTATAAGGGAGCATGCACAGGGTAAGACAAAATTTTCTCACTTCAGGCTCCCCTCATAGGAGGAAACAGGCCGTACAAGATGGCAACGACCCGCTACGGATGACGAGAGTAGCAGGACTCCTCTAGGGCTTAGCTGCTCTAAGCGCTGCTCCTAGACACTATGACACCTTTTCAGAGAAAATAAAAACCCTAGCGTTGTGGTAAGGATAGAACTTACGGAGGTGTTCTATGTTCCACGGATTGGGTAGAGGTACCCCATTCTCTGTGGCTAGGCGTACGCACCCGAGGTGGCACACTTGTGTCATTCAGAAGGGACCCTCCCAGCTGTGGCAGAGTTTGTTCCTCCTTCTCGAGAAAGTATTTGCCGAAGCACCAGGTCACCCACCTCGAGCTATCTACTCCGCACGAACCACTGCTGATAACGATGGAGCGCTTGACGGTATCACGCGTTTTGGACAGCTGCTTGCCACCTTCGCTCATCGACAAGGTCGATATCTTCACGCCGGAGCTGGTCCTACATGGCCTCGTCGTACGCTCGGTCACGGAATGAGCCCATGGTGATTTTTGGGGGGACTGGAGAGGACGGCTTCAACCCCATACACCAGGAAGAAGGGTGTTTCCCTGTCGAGTGATTAAGGGACGTTCGACTAGCCCACAGTGCACACGGAAGCTCTTCGACCCAATTGGCATTATGCTTCTTCAAGCTTTTGTAGGTGCGCATTTTGAGTCCCCTAAGTATCTCGGCGTTTGCTCTTTCGGCTTGACCGTTACTCTCTGGGTGAGCAACAGGAGCATAACAAACTTGGATGCCGAGGTCTTCGCAGCAGTCGTGGAATACTACACTGGTGAACTGGGTCCCGTTATCGGTGATGATTATGTTTGGAACCCCGAATCAGCAAATGATCGACATGATGAACTTGACTGTTGACTGCTTGTTGATAGTTACTATAGGGGTAGCTTCCGACACTTGGTGAACTTGTCTACGGCGACGTAGAGGTACTGGTTAGGACTAAGTACACCGTGGCACAATTAGCCGAGCTGTATATGGAGCAAATCGTGTGTCGTCATGGAGTTCCGAAAAGGATAGTTTCAGATCGAGGTTATCAATTTATCTCTAGGTTCTAGAAGAATCTGCATGAAGCTATGGATACACGGTTGAATTTCAGCTCCACATATCACCCGCAAACCGACGGGCAAACTGAGAGGATAAATCAGATTTTGGAAGATATGCTGAGAGCTTGTGCCTTGAAACATGGGCATAGTTGGGACAAGAGCTTGCCGTATGTTGAATTCTCATACAACAACAGTGACCAAGCTAGATTGAAAATGTCACGTTTCGAGGAACTATATGGTAGACGGTGTAGAACACATCTGTTCTGGAATGATACCAAAGAAAGCCAAGTATTTGGACCTGAAGTGCTGCAAGACGCAGAAAAACAAGTCCAAACAATACGTGAAAACTTGAAGGCCGCTCAGTCACGTCAAAAGGGCTATGCGGACAATAGGCGAAGGAGTTTGACCTTTAAAGTTGGAGACTTCGTGTATCTTAAGGTGTCACCTATCCGAGGCCAACAACGGCTCAACTTCAAAGGCAACTTAGCACCTCGCTACATCGGACCATTCAAGATTTTGGGCAAGTGAGGAGAGGTAGCCTGTCAACTAGAGCTGTCAACGCACCTCTCCGACGTGCACGACATATTTCACGTATCCCAACTCAAAAAGTTTCTAAGAGTGCCGGAAGAACAAGTACCGATGGATGAGCTAGAACATCAGGAGGATCTTAGCTATGCAGTACACCCTATCAAAATCTTAGACATAAAGGAAAGAGTCACGAGGAACAAGGTAACCCGATGGTGCAAAGTGCAATGGAGCAATCACACGGAAGCCAAATCTACATGGGAGCATGAAGAAGACCTCAAGACGGAATTTCCACATCTTCTCTCCACTTTATCGAATCTCGAGGGCGAGATTCATGTTAAGGGGGTAGGTTTGTAACACCCTCATTTCCATCATCATGCATTGCATCCATTCTCATGTAGAGATCACTTAAAAAGAGAAGAGAAACGGGATAAACCCTGGCGCACATTAGAGATAATGCTTGTAGAAGAATCTTAGGGATAAAACTTCTAGAAGAATCTTGGAGATAAAGCTTCTAGAAAAATCTTGGAGATAAAGCTTCTAAAAGAATCTTGGAGATAAACCTTAGAGATAAAGCTTCTAGAAGAATCTTGAAGATAAACCTTCGAGATAAAGCTTCTAGATGAACCTTAGAGATAAAGCTTCTAGATAACCTTAGAGATAGAGCTTAGAGATAAAGTTTTGGAGATAAAACACCCTGCTGGCTGCACCTATTAGGATAGAGTCCTTCTCCTCCTCCAAACTGAGTAGGAGATTGCATCTCTTGGAGATAGAGTCCTTCTCCTCCTCCAAACTAAGTAGGAGATCTTCCCCCTTATAAATACAGCCTTCCCTAGCCGCCACCCCTGCCAAAACAAGCCTGTCACCCCTGCTGCCAAGCCCTGGTCTCCACCCCTTTTCTGCTGCCTTGGCCGCTATCCAAACTCTACCCCGCCTCACCGTCGCCGGAGAAGAAGACCCCTGCCGCGAAGCCATGGATGCAGCCCTATTCTTCTCCAAAGAAAAACCCCAGCTGCTGCCATTGCAAGGGAAAAAGTCCAGCTGAAAGGAGGAGAGGAGGAAAAAGAGAGGTAGGTCCCCGTAACCCCTCTTACCACATCGCTGCTGTTGCTACGCACCCATTTTTCTCCACCCCGTGCGAGCAGAAGTTTCTGCGTGTAGACAGACCATGTTTCGGTCAAGTTTTGACGGTGGAATTGATCTACAAATTGAGTAATGATCATAACCACATACACACTTGATCCCAGAAGCCTTGTTTGATGCGGACATCTCTCCTTTGCATACAATGCAAGGACCGATCACTAGAGCACGTGCACGACAATTGGATCTCCAGTTACGTTCTAACCTTGTCAATTGTTTTTCAGAACTTATGCTTGTTTCCATGCATGTTTTATTGATTAGGAACAATGGAGAGGACCAGCAAGGGCTGGGAGGAGTCCAAGGAGTCAAGGAGGAGGAGATAGGACGTGCACATCAAGGAGGAGCCCAAGTACAACTCGACTTCGACTCCACCTCGAGTTCCAGGAGCTGCCTTCACCAAAACTGACGTCCCAGACACATACGGAGTCGGATTTGGACGTTCTATATATGGTTGGAACCATGATTTCATAAAGCTTCCAATGGAACCAGCCCCACCTCAAAATTCCTTCTAAGTTGACCGGAATCAGCGAAACAAGTGGGCGTCCAGAATCTGTCCGGTGCTACGCCATCGCCTTTTGGGCTGCTGGCCCGTGTATCGTGTTGAAGCCCATTAGGGTTGCGTCCAGGGGTCTTGCACGCCCCTAAAATCCTTTTTATACAGCAGCCGTCACCACATTAGGGTCGGGTTTTGCTTAGTTACAATCTGTCATTGAACAATGTCGCTGATCATCGGTTGTGAGACCCCAAATTCGTGATCAATTCAGTTTTGATTGCAACTTCTCTGTTCTTTCTTGTGTTCTTGATTGCGCTTGCAGGGATAATCCTTCGTGGCGAGGTCATTCGTGTGACACGGGTGATAACCAACGGAGCAGTGGTGTAGTGATTGCGGGGTTTCGTTCGTTCGGAGCCTTGGATCATCAACGTCGAGATCTCCACCCAATCAAGTTTACCCTACCTCTCGGAAGATCGGGACTCATCCTCCTATCAATTGGTATCAGATTTCCAGGTTCACCGTGAGGTATACTTGTGTGCCCTTTAGATTTATTTTGTTTTAGTCCTATCGTCCACAAAAAGCCACAAAAAATTTTTTTAGTTTCCGTGACCTACAACCCCCGCTCAACCTTTTGCACAATTTAGTTTCGGAGTCCGTAGTTCTGAGTTCGTGTCCTAGGTTGAGTCTGGTTGCTGGTTTAGATTTGTTTTGGTTCAGTTTTGTTTCTTCCATCCGCTGCCATCTACAAAAAACCAATCTACAAAAAAATTCCATCCACCGATTCGTTTCTGTTGCAGTTTCCACCACCACCAAAACCTGATTCGGGTTATCCTCCTTAAAATGGGCATAACTTTTCGCTCGTAACTCCGATTGAGGCACATTTTTGTTTCTCGGAAAGGTCTCGAAAAAGTCCACATACGATACACCAGCTACGTCGGTCACGGCGTTTTCAAAAAAAATAAAAAAATTAAGAAGGCCCTCATTTCGAACTCCGAAGTTCCAGCACCAGTTTTTCCAATCGCTCCTGAATTTGTGCCGATCTCATATTTCATCGATTTGAGCTAATACTTGGTGCTGTTTCTATTCTTGTGCCCCTGGTTGAGAAAAAATATCAAAAAAATAAAGAGAAAAAAGGATTTTGATTTCTACTAGTGCTTCAAGACAAAAACAGGAGGCTAAGGGGTTTTCTAGTTGTGCTATTTCTGTGTGAGTGCTGGATACTTGCTGATATTATCCTTGTTGTTCATCATCATTCATCCTTGTCCTTGTTTGTTGCCACAACTGTTCTAATACATTCTTAGGCCAGCAACTAGGTGAAATTCTTTGGACACTTATTCAGTATTGCTATCTGTTACTAACTTGTGTGCCACATACATATACTGCATTTGAGCCTTCCAAGCTCCACGTTCTCTCGAGCAGAACAGGTAACCTTTGCAATCACACCCACTCTCTGCTTGCTTCACAGCGGTCACCGTTAGCCACCTGCAGTGCTGGTAAGAAACTTGTAAGAGCGGGGTAAGACGCATCTTACAGATTGATTTTCCACCCACTTCAGAGAGCGTAGTAATAGGGTTCTTCACGATCTTTTTGTCTTCGTTTCTGTTTTGTACTAACAATGACAGGAAAGAAGCCTATGGATAAGACCTCTGGTTCTACACCTCCGGATGATGATGAGTGATGCACATGCTCACTACGACACAGAGGATGACTTCAATAACGATGAGGTTGATGCACAGCAGCGCCGTCGCCCTCGACGAAATCGTCAAGGTATGGGAGGTAGACCTCGTCCTCATGCTCCTGAACAAGATAATGATCCTTATGCTAAGATTAAGTTTTCTATTCCAACTTTTTATGGATCTTATGATGTTGAGACTTACTTGGATTGGGAGATGATGGTAGAACAAAAATTTAGCTCTCATCTTGTTCCTGAGCGACATAGAGTTAGACAAGCCACTAGTGAGTTTAAAGATTTTGCTATAATTTGGTGGAATGAACTTGTCAATACACGTAATGCACCACAGACATGGGCTGCGCTAAAAGAAGAGATGCGCGCTAGGTTTGTTCCTCCTTCATATAGACGTGATCTTATTAAGAAATTGCAACGCTTTGATCAGGGTGACATGACTGTCCAAGAGTACTACCAAGAGTTGCAGAAAGGTATGCTTCGTTGTGGGGTAGTTGAGGATCAAGAAGACCAAATTGTTAGGTTTTATGGGGGCTTGCGGTGTGAGATCCAGGACATAGTTGACTACAAGGAATATCATTCTATTCAACGTTTATTTCAACTTGCTATGTTAGCAGAAAAAGAAGTGCAGGGTCGCCAATAGCAGCGGCGGAACAACACCTTCATGCCACGACAATTTCCTATGCCATCTAAAGCAGCGTCCTCCTCGAGCGTACGTGCTTCTACACCACCCTCCACGGGTGTTGTACACAGCAGCATCGCACCTTATACATAACGGGGACAAGATAACAGCAAGTCCCAGATGCCTCCAGGTGTTACAGCAAAGGCGGCTGCACCCAACACTTCGACAAGTCACAGCTCCGACATCAAGTGCCACCGCTGCCAGGGACTTGGCCATATGCAACGAGATTGCCCTAGCAAACGGACGATCATTGCCACTGCTGATGGTGGGTATGTTAGTGCTTCTGATATTGAAGATGAAAATATTATTGCAACTAACATTTCAGGTTCGAATGATGGTGCTGAGGAGGTTCTTGGTACATCTGCGATAAATAACTATAGGACTTTGATTGTGCAGCGAGCTTTGAGTGCCACGGTTCGAGAGGACGACAGCCGCCAAGGTCACAACCTTTTCAACATGTTTCTCGTCGTCAAGGACTGCCATGTACATACCATCATTGATGGTGGTAGCTGCAACAATTTGGAGAATGTTGAGGTGGTCAAGAAGCTTGGCTTGACCACACGGGAGCATCCCCACCCTTATCACATTCAATGATTTAACAACAATGGTAAGGTTAAGGTAACACAAACAGCAAGGATACATTTTTCCATTGGTTCTTATCATGATTTTGCTGATTTTGATGTGGTACCTATGGATGCTTGTTCCCTTTTGTTGGGACGTCCTTGGGAGTTTGATACTGATGCTATTCACCATGGTCGATCTAATAAGTATACTCTCATGCATAAGGGCAAGAAAATTGTGTTGCTTCCTATGAGTCCCTCTGAAATTGTACAATTTGAGCAGGAGAAAAAGAATAATGCTAAGCAAAAGGGTGTTTTTAATTCTGAAATTCAGCAACCTATTAAGTTGAAAAATCCTATTTTGCTTACAACTAAATCTGATCTTGATGATTTATATGCCTCTAATGGAACTTGCTACGCTTTAGTGTGCAAACATGCTTTATATTTCATTGAGGATACATCCATTGTCTTGCCACCTGCTGTTGCTAACCTTTTGCAGGAATATATGGATGTTTTTCCATCAGAGATACCCCCTGGATTACCACATGTGCAAGGCATTGAGCACAAGATTGATTTGGTTCCAAGGGCGAGCTTGCCAAACCGTGCTACCTACAGGACCAACCCCGACGAGACTAAGGAAATTCAGCGACAAGTCCAAGATCTTCTGGACCACGGGTACATTCGTGAGAGCCTTAGTCCTTGTTCTGTTCCTGTTCTTTTGGTTCCAAAAAAAGATGGTACTTGGCGCATGTGTGTTGATTGTAGAGCCATCAATAACATTACCATTCGTTATTGCTATCCTATTCCTAGATTGGATGACATGCTTGATGAGTTGAGTGGTTCTGTTATTTTCTCCAAGATTGATTTGCGTAGTGGGTATCATCAGATTCGTATGGCTTTAGGTGATGAATGGAAACCTGCTTTTAAAACTAAATTCTGACTTTATGAATGGTTAGTCATGCCATTTGGTTTAACTAATGCGCCCAACACATTCATGAGGTTGATGAATGAGGTTTTACGTGCTTTCATTGGTAAATTTGTGGTGGTTTACTTTGATGATATCCTTATTTATAGCAAGTCATATGATGAGCATCTTGAATATTTGCGTGCTATTTTTAATGTCTTGTGCGATGCTTGTTTATATGGTAACCTTGAGAAGTGCACCTTTTGCACCGATCGTGTGTCTTTTCTTGGGTATGTTGTTACTTCGCAGGGCATTGAAGTGGACGAGGCAAAGATTGTTGCCATCACGAGCTAGCCACTTCCGACTACGGTCACACAGGTTCGGAGTTTTCTTGGTCTCGCAGGTTTCTACCGGCGTTTCGTGCGGGATTTCAGCACCATTGCGGCACCTCTCCACGAGTTGACAAAGCATGGAGTGCCGTTTCGAAGGGGACCAGCACAACAACAAGCTTTTGATGTTCTCAAGTCGAAGCTCACACAAGCACCATTGCTGCAACTTCCTAATTTTGAGAAAACCTTCGAGCTTGAATGTGATGCGAGCGGCATTGCCATTGGAGGAGTGCTAATTCAAGGAGGTACACCTGTTGCCTTCTTTAGTGAAAAATTGCATGGGCCTTCGCTGAATTATTCTACATATGACAAAGAACTTTATGCTTTAGTGCGTGTCTTGCAAACTTGACAACATTACCTATGGTCTAAAGAATTTGTCATACATTCAGATCATGAGTCTTTGAAGTATCTTAAAGGACAAGCTAATCTGAACAAACATCATGCTAAATGGATTGAGTTCATAGAATCATTTCCTTACATCATTAAACATAAGAAAGGGAAAGACAATGTGATTGCCGATACTTTATCTAGACGTTATACCATGCTGTCCCAACTTTCTCATAAAATCTTTGGTTTGGAAACTATAAAGAGGTTATATGCTACTGATTTGGACCTCAAAGATGCCTTTGAAAATTATAGAGAGAGAAGAACGTGGCAAAAATTCCTACTGCGTGAAGGCCTTCTCTACCGTGCTAACAAGCTGTGTGTTCCAGCTAGCTCCGTTCGTCTTTTGTTGTTGCAGGAAGCGCATGTAGGTTGTTTGATGGGACATTTTGGTGTTAAAAAGACAGAGGATGTGCTGGCCGCTCACTTCTTTTGGCCACGAATGAGGCGTGATGTGGAGCGCTACGTTTCACGTTGCACGACATGCAACAAAGCTAAGTCTCGACTTAACCCACATGATCTTTATATGCCTCTTCCGGTTCCTAGTGCACCTTGGGAGGATATTTCTATTGACTTTGTTTTAAGATTGCCTAGAACAAAGAGGGGGAGGGATAGTGTCTTTGTGTTTGTTGATCGTTTCTCTAAAATGACTCATTTTATACCCTGCCACAAGACCGATAATGCTTCACATGTTGCTGATTTGTTCTTTAATGAGGTTGTGCGTTTGCATGGTGTTCCCAATACTATTGTTTCTGATAGGGATGCTAAGTTTTTGAGTCACTTTTGGAGAACTTTATGGTATAAATTGGGAACAAAGTTGCTGTTTTCTACTACTTGTCATCCACAAACTGATGGGCAAATGGAGGTAGTTAATCGTACCTTATCTACTATGTTGCGGGCTGTTTTGAAAGACAATTTCAGGTTGTGGGAGGAGTGTTTGCCACATATTGAGTTTTCTTATAACAGGTCTATTCACTCCACAACCAAGTTAAGTCCGTTTATGATAGTCTATGGTCTCAATCCTCGTGCTCCAATTGATTTGCTACCTTTACCACATACTGAAATTGTGAACTTAGATGCTACACAACGTTCTAAATTTATTCTTAAGTTGCATGAAACTACTAAGTTACAAATTGAAAAAATGAATGAAAAGTATCGCATTGCTGCTAGTAAAGGTAGGAAGGAGGTAAAATTGGAACCCGGTGATTTGATGTGGGTTCATTTGAGAAAAGATAGGTTCCCGGATTTGAGAAAGTCCAAACTCATGCCACGTGCTGCTGGACCTTTTAAGGTTCTTGAGAAGATAAATGACAATGCATATAAACTTGAGTTGCCTCCCGAGTTTGGTGTTAGTCCCACATTTAACATTTCAGATTTGAAGCCATACTTGGGTGAGGAAGATGAGCTTGAGTCAAGGACGACTCCAATTCAAGAGGGGAAGGATGATGAGGACATCTCTCCTTTGCATACAATGCAAGGACCGATCACTAGAGCACGTGCACGACAATTGGATCCCCAGTTACGTTCTAACATTGTCAATTGTTTTTCAGAACTTACGCTTGTTTCCATGCTTGTTTTATTGATTAGGAACAATGGAGAGGACCATCAAGGGCTGGGAGGAGTCCAAGGAGTCAAGGAGGAGGAGATAGGACGTGCACACCAAGGAGGAGCCCAAGTACAACTCGACTTCAACTCCACCTCGGGTTCCAGGAGTTGCCTTCACCAAAACTGACGTCCCAGACACATACGGAGTCGGATTTGGATGTTCTATATATGGTTGGAACCATGATTTCATAAAGCTTCCAATGGAACCATCCCCACCTCAAAATTCCTTCTAAGTTGACAGGAATCAGCGAAACAAGTGGACGTCCAGAATCTGTCCGGTGCTGCGCCACCGCCTTTTGGGCTGCTGGCCCGTGTATCGTGTGGAAGCCCATTAGGGTTGCGTCCAGGGGTCTTGCACGCCCCTAAAATCCTTTTTATACAGCAGCCGTCACCACATTAGGGTCGGGTTTTGCTTAGTTACAATCTGTCATTGAACAGTGTCGCCGATCATCGGTTGTGAGACCCCAAATTCGTGATCAATTCAGTTTTGATTGCATCTTCTCTGTTCTTGCTTGTGTTCTTGATTGCTCTTGCAGGGATAAGCCTTCGTGGCGAGGTCATTCGTGTGACACGGGTGATAACCAACGGAGCAGTGGTGTAGTGATTACGGGGTTTCGTTCGTTCGGAGCCTTGGATCATCAACGTCGAGATCTCCACCCAATCAAGTTTACCCTACCTCTCGGAAGATCGGGACTCATCCTCCTATCATTGTTCATCAAAAACCCTGTGTAAGCTTATTAACACTTGCAAGAACACATGCAAACTGATCGCTATAGGCTGCACTATAGGATTTGCATTCATCTACCTCATTGCATCTTGAGTAAAGTTTGTGCATGATAATTGATTGATGTAATCTTTGTATGCGCATGGTCGTGAGTTGAAGGACACGCCCAAGAGGCCGTCTATGAGGAACTACAGCACCAAGACATCAATACACTTGAGCAACACGAACCACGGGAGCAAGACAAGTGCCCCTTGACCATATTGAACCTATGTTTTGAAACTATTTTGCTTGTGAAAATTGCATGCTCGTGTGAACTTGATGGGAAACCTTTTAGTAGGAGTTTACTAGCTTTGTTAGACACCCTTGTCACTGGGAAAATTGTTGAGTCAGGTATGGTCATTTTCCTTTTTGCTTCGCTTAATTTATGGTATACGGGAAAACTGAAATAAAACATGGTTAGCTACTGCACTCAGAAGATTAAAGATGATGAGAACTTGATGGTGTTAATAATCATGGAATCTGGTAGATCTAGGCAAGCTTGGTTCGTGGATGCTGCTGAATGAGATGGTGGTTTGCTTGCCATAGATCTGAGGACCGGTTCATGCGAGCACATGCCAGGAAAGCAGTGCCACCACAAGGACAAAAATGGGTGCGACTTAGTTGACTAATTAGGTGTGTTGTTAGCTTGTTATGGACCATTGTATGGCGTGGGGAATTGGAGTCAAGGAGGACTTCCCTGGGAACTGCATGGCACACGAGGGGGCCCGTGGGTGGGAGAATGGAGATTCGAACCTGCCGGTGAAACCTCAGTGGGTCCGTACATTCTAGTAGCCCCTTTGTAAAGGCTATTTTGTGATCACTTGGCCATACACCATGGTTGTGCACTGGTATAATGGAGGTTCTCTCTAGTCACCAACGGGTGACGAAATCACGAATTTATGGGTAAAGTGGTGCCACCTCTAGCAAAGTGTAAAACTATCATGATAGCCATACTTCCGGTTACAAGCACCTGGCCAGCTTCCATGATTGGAAGCAAAACTTGGGATGATTATTCGGGTATGGTTATGGTATGCTCATAGGGACTGTTTTGGAACTGTTTTGGGTCATGACAATGATTTTGGTTTCGGTTCTATGAAAAATGAGATGGTTATGAGTATTTATGAGCATGAGTATTGGCTGGTTGAGGCATGATAAATGATGAATTATGATGAAGGAATGTTGATCTCATAACTTTTGAACCAGGACAGATCTTAGACCAAGAAAATACTTTCTGGAAAGCTTTTGAAGTTAACTTTAACTTTGATGTTGATCTCCAGAATTTTTTTGCCTTTAGCATGGTCTAAATTAGGTTGAAATGGAAACTGGTCAGGGCTGTCATAGTGGACAGCAGATCAGCAGTCAAATTTGTTTACGTTTGAACTATGTTTCCAAGTCTTATGAGTTCAATGACATGTTTTATGTTATAACTCAATGGTTTACTGTTCAAATAAATATTTGAAATTTCTCAAATATGTTTTTTTACAGATGACAGTGGATAGATAGTTGGAGAACGGGTGGGTGGTGTCCCACTGTTCTCACCACAGCGGCTATCCGGAAGCATTGAGGCAAATGCTTCAATATTTCGGGTACAGCAAGATGCCGCAGTACTTTGCCAAGGAAGAAGGCGAGGAGGGGAACAAGACATGGACGATCCATGTCGAAGTTCCTGCAGGACCTACGCCACCTGGTTGGGCACCGTTCACCGTTACGGTGAGAGGTAGATAACCGGAAGAAATGTGGCAAGTGGCAGCCCGTGACACCACGTTGCATTTCTGCCAACTTCACGTGAGAGCTATGGGGGGCACTCCATACGCACTCATTCCGGTGGAGGGATGAGCTAATCATGTGTGGAGGGAAAAGTACATGGAGGCAACAGATCCGGGTTGCCCAAGGTACAATCCCGCGGAGGCGAATCTCAGCCTCCAGTTGAGAGCAGGAAAGGCCGTGATGGACAGCCAAGCTGTTCATACGGATTGTCTTGCTGCAAAGCTCAAAGAAAGCACAAGCCATGGAGACCATTTCGAGAGTGCTCACCACGCACTCCGCAATGTGCTCCTTCCGATGATAAAGCGACTGAATGAGCAACACAATCAGTTGCATCATCTGAAGAAGGCGAAGAGAAAAAGCCGTGTCGACATCACGGCTTTGCAACAACAGGTGCAGGCTCTGACCGAGAAGAATGAGGTCCTTACTCAAGAGCGGGACGACGCTATTGAGGAAGGGCAAGGCTGGGAATAAGACTACAACCAAGCCATGGACGAGGTGCACGCGTTGCAGGACCTCGTACCTCCGGTAATGGGTATACCGGTGGTAGGTTCTGTACCTGTGGTTTTGGGTCTTCCAGCGATGGGAGAACCTGAGCCGGAAGAGGGGGTCGTGGATCCAGAGTCACCAGCAGAGGTGCCGGAGGAGGACGACCCGCAAGAGGTCGAGTTCTACTCCGAGTAGGAGGTTACCGTTGCCAAGTAGGGCAGCTGGGGTGATATAACCCAAACTTTTGTAACCAGTGACATGTCGGGTAGACAGTAGCGTATGTATAGGTAGTGACGACATGAGCATGACTTCTCGGAGACCCGAGACTAATGTATCTTGTATAAAGTTTATGCTTTATCAATATATGTGAATGTTGTGAAAATTATTCATGCGTCACTTTGATAGCTACTGTTTCATATGGAATTTTAAGTATGATATGTGCTGATCGCTGCTGTTTTGAATTTCAGAATGACTCGTACTCGTGCCAACCCGAACGTTGGGGGTTCCAGTCAGGGGGGAGAGACCTCCCAACAGCCTCCCGAGGACTGCTCAGGACAGCAACAGCAACAGCAACAGCAACAACCGCCACCGCCACCGCCAACGGTTACATTGGCTGACATTGTGGCAGCAATGGCGGACTCTCATCAGCAGCACACGGAGTTGCTGCATACCATCATTACGAATACATCTCGACTAGAGAGGCGTCAAGATCGTGAGGAGCGCCAACAGAGCTCCTACTCCGATTTTCTGGCTACTCATCCCCTGGTATTCTCAAGGGCGGATGAACCCCTCGATGCGGACAACTGGCTCCGCACGATGGAGATGAAGTTCGGGCTGCTCCAAGTGAGTGAGCAGCGCAAGACTCAGTTCGTGGTCCAACAGCTCCAGGGATCCGCGAGCGTGTGGTGGGCGAACTATTGTGCTTCGCAGCCCACCGAGCGAATTATGACCTGGGCGGAATTCCGGATGGCCTTCAGGGCCTATCACATACCGCCGGGTCTCATGAAGAGGAAGACGCAGGAGTTCTTACGCCTGCAGCAAGGGAGCTGGAACGCGCTGGAATACTCTAGGGCATTCAATGATCTTGCGCTCTATGCTTCGTATCACGCCGATACCGACGAGAAGCAGCGGGATCATTTCTACCAGGGGCTTAACCTGCTCCTGAAGGACAAGCTGGTGATGTTCAATCGCGGCAGCGTCAACGATATAATTGATGCTGCGATTGTTCAGGAGGGATCCGGCAAGGAGTTAACGGCGGCGGAAAGAAAGCGGAGCGCGCCGCAAAGCAGCAGAGAAGGAGGTGGTCCTTATAAAAAATACCGGATGGTGAATCGCCCACCATCGGGTCCACGCTGGCAGCCACCACAGAGGTCGATGCCATTCCGCAGTCGGCGATATTCTCCACCGGCATTCAGGCCGGCACTACCAGTACAACCTCTGCAGCAACAACAACAACAGCGGGCGATGCCGCGTGCGTATGTACCTCAGCAGCGCATGCCGGGCTTTCGTCCCCCAAGCACCGGCCAAGCAGCAGCCACATGCTACAAATGTGGTTGTCCAGGACACTTCGTCAGCAGTTGTCCGGAGAGGCAAGGCCGCGGAATTGCACCGCAACTTCCGGGGAGGAATCAGCCCCGGAAACCCACTAATGCGCGGCGGGCAAATCCTAGGCCCGGCGCCGTCCACCAACTTGCCATAGAGGACATGCCGGAGGGTGAACCAATCCTTGCGGGTATGTTCCAACTCCACCAGCATCCCGCTATAGTGTTATTTGATTCAGGCTCCACACATAGCTTCATTAACCAAGCTTTTATTGCTAAATACAGCTTGCAAATACTACCCACCAATAGTCCATACTTGATTTGTTCACCGGATGGGAAGATTTCAGCAAGCATGATGGTCCCAAAAGCACCATTATGCTTAGAGGGTAGAGTATACCCTACGTCTGTCATAGTTCTAGAGGGAAAAAAAGGTCGATGTCATCTTAGGGATGTCATGGTTAACCCGCCACGGTGCTGTTTTTGACACCGTCCTCCGAATTATGCACTTGAACTCAGAAGTGCACGAATCTCATTCCTTATTTCTGGACAGTCCAGAAATTAAACTTCCAAGTGTGTATCAATCCACAACCATTAGATTGGAAGACATTCCAGTAGTCCGTGAGTTCCCTGACGTGTTCCCGGATGATTTACCGGGGATACCGCCCGACAGAGAGGTGGAGTTCAAGATTGAACTTGTGCTGGAAACCATGCCAATATCCCGAAGGCCATACAAAATGGCGCCCAAGGAGTTGGCTGAGCTGAAGACCCAGTTAACGGACCTGCTGGAGAAGGGTTTTATTAGGCCGAGCTCCTCGCCATGGGGCTGTTCGGCATTATTTGTGAAGAAGAAAGACGAGACGTTGCTTCGTCCCCTAAACGCCGTAACCATCAAGAACAAGTACCCCTTGCCACGGATCGACATGTTGTTTGATCAGTTGGTCGAAGCAAAGATCTTTTCCAGGATGGACTTAAGATCCGGGTACCACCAGATTAAAATACGGGCTGAGGATATTCTGAAGATGGCTTTCTCGACGAGGTACGGACTGTAGGAGTACCTGGTCATGTCCTTCGGCCTCACCAGCGCTCTAGCTCACTTCATGTATTTGATGAACTCGGTATTCATGCCGGAGCTGGACAAGTTTTTCATGGTCTTCATCGACGACATATTGCTATATTCCAAGTCGGAAGAAGAACACAAGAAGCATCTGCGTATAGTCTTGCAACGGCTGTTGGATCACAAACTATACGCGAAATTCAGCAAGTGCGAATTCTGGATATCGCAAGTACCTTTTCTTGGGCATATCATCTCAGCGGAGGGCATCGCTGTAGACCCGAGTAAGATCATAAAAGTGCTGAATTGGAAGTCCTCGAGAACTGTTCACGAGGTACGGAGTTTCCTCGGACTCGCGGGATATTATCGGAGGTTCATCCCGAACTTCTGAAAGATTGCCAAGCCTATGACGGAGCTGCTAAAGAAGGCTACCAAATATGTTTGGAGTCCAGCATGTGAAGCAGCATTCAAGGCTTTAGTGAAGCACCTGACATCAGCACAGGTTTTGGCACAGCCAGACACAACAAAACCGTTCGATGTGTACTGCGATGCATCCGGCATTGGGCTCGGATGTGAAGAGTGTTCGCGTATGGATCATGGCAGCTCACAAACCATGATCAGAATTATCCAACTCACGACTTTGAGCTCACTGCCGTGGTACTTGCACTTAAAATGTGGAGGCACTACCTACTCGGTAACCTTGTACATTTATATACCGACCACAAAAGCCTCAAGTACATATTCACTCAGAAAGAGCTGAACATGAGACAGCGAAGATGGTTAGAATTGATAAAGGATTACGAAATAGAGATCCATTATCACCCCGGCAAGGCAAACGTAGTGGCGGATGCGCTGAGTTGCAAGTTACACATCAATAATCTGACCATCACACCGTGGGAAGAGAGCGAGCCACCATTGCATGTGGTTCCACATGGAGCTCTCTACAACTTAGCTTTGATCCACACCATCCGTGAAGAAATAGCGGCAGCTCAGAAAAATGACAAGGGCATGTCGCATTTGCGGAGACTTGTAGACAGTGGGGAGCTGAAATGTTTCCGGAAAAACGGAGACGGCTTCCTATGGTTCAAGGACCAGATCGTCGTACCCTGTAACCCGGAGTTACGGAAGAAAATCTTTGATGAGGCTCACTTGTCAAAGTTTTCTATTCACCCCGGTAGCAACAAAATGTATCAAGAACTCAGAAGCAAATTTTGGTGGACACGGATGAAGCAGGAGATCGCAAAGTACGTGTCCGAGTGCGATACATGTCAAAGGGTGAAGGTAGACCACATGAGGAAACCGGGACTGTTACAACCACTGGGCATTCCTGCCTGTAAGTGGGAAGATGTAAGCATGTACTTCATCATCGGTTTACCCACTACTTTTCAGAAGCATGATTCTATGTGGGTGATCGTTGACCGGCTCACCAAGGTTGCCCATTTTATCCCGGTCAACACCATCTACAAAACCAAGAAGTATGCTGAACTGTACATCTCACGGATCCGATGCTTATATGGCGTACCCCGTACCATCATATCGGGTCGAGGCACTTTATTTGTGTCCCGTTTCTGGGAGCAGCTACATGCTGCATTGGGGTGAAGCTGATCCTTAGTTCAGCATACCACCTGCAGACGGATGGGCAAACCGAGCGGGTAAATCAAATTTTGAAAGATATGCTACGAGCTTGCGCTATCAACCACGGCCAGAATTTGGATGATAACTTGCCGTTTGCCGAGTTCTCGTACAACAATGGGTACCAAGCTAGCATCAAGATGGCGCCTTACGAGACGCTATACGGAAGAAAATGCCGCACACCACTGAATTGGTGTGAGTCTGGCGAAAGGGTTACCTTCGGGATTTACCTTGTCAATAGCGCGGAGGAAAAGGTTCGGCTAATTCAAGTGAACCTAAAAGCCGCCCAATCCCCAAAAAAAAACAGTATGCGGACCGGAGAAGACGCCCATTACAATTTGAAGTCGGGGATTACGTATATCTATGTGTATCTCCAATGAATGGCGTGAACAGGTTTGGGGTGAGAGGAAAGTTGGCACCCCGATTCATCGGTCCATTTCATATTACAGAAAGATGTGGATCAGTAGCATACTGGCTGAAATTACCAGAAGCACTTTCCGGTGTGCACGACGTCTTTCACATCTCCCAGCTGAGGAAGTGTCTCAAGCTATCAACTACCATTCAGCTGGAGGATATAGAAGAACTGAGACTGGATCTCACGTATCGGGAGGAACCGGTTCAGATTATTGATGAAAAGGCCCAAACCACACGCAACTGTACGTTGTGGTTCTACAAGGTTCTATGAAGTAATAACTCTGTAGACGAAGTGACATGGGAGAGCGAAGGATTTCTTCGCGCGAACTACCCCGACTTTTTCACGTCGCAAATACGGTAATTTTTCCACCGTCCTCTCTCTCATTTTCACCTTATAATCTCGGGACGAGATTCTTTTAAGGGGGAAGGAATGTAAGTGTAACACCCCAAAATCCTGTTAAGAGGGGAATTTAAAATTTTTTGGACGTGTTGCATGTTTTGCAACAATTTAAATTTAAACTGGAATTCAATTTAAATTCAAAACAGAAAAGAAATAGAAAAAGAAAAAAAAAGAAAACAGAAAAAAACCGGCCAGTGGGCCGAAACCCACCAGCACCCGCGCCAGCCCGCAGCCGCGCGCGCCCCCTTCCTCCCACTGACAGGCGGGGCCCGCCAGCCTTTCTTCTTCCTCGGGCCCGCGCTGCGATCGGCCGGACTCTCTCTCACCCCGAATCCAAACCGACCCGGATTTCTACGCATCCCAGCCGAATTTTGCTCGTGGGCGACGCAAACTCGATCACAACCGAACGCCGCCCTTCCCCCGTCTATAAAAACCCCGGCCTCGTCTCGTTTTACTCACGCGATCTGGTGTTTTTACTCCGGTGAGAACCCGAGCCTTCTCCGGCGAATTCTGGCCGATCTACGCTCGGAAATTCCGATCTAACTCGCTGGTCTTGATCCACCACCTCCGGGGAACCCTGCAGGTGCAGAAAACTCGGTGACTTGCGGTTCAAACACAGCGCCGATGAGCCTCGCCGTGGTTTCACTTCGGACCTCGTCGCCGATCGCCTTCCAGGACCTCCGAGCTCAAGAAAACCCCCGAGGTGAGATCCCAGACCTCCCCTCCACCGATCTATGCCATAAAATCACAGTTCTAGGAAGAATTCTTGAAGATACGAAAATCTCCGGCGAGATCGCCGCTTCCCGCCGCCGTGCGCCGCCGGGCAGCGCTGCCCGCGCTCGATCAGAGCGACGTGGCCGCTTGTGCGCCGTTTATTTTAAATCGCACGGTAGAGTTTAAATCCCCGCGTACCGGTTCGACGTTATAATCTTAGCCGTTTGTTTTAAATCGGACGGTCCACGTCAGCCCCGCGTTATAAAGACTGGAAATCTTACGTGCTACCCCCTGGGGTTCTCGGGAAATAAGAGCTAGCCCCGGAAACTTCTGATCTAGCCCCTAGAACTTCAGAAAATCATGTAAATTCATTTAAAAATCAGTTTTAGCCCCTGGACTTAATAAAAATTAGGAAAAACTCCTCTGTTATGAGTAGCTAGACCCCTGAAAATTATTAAAATAATATTATAGACCCTCTAGTGGGGTGAGTTTACCTTTTTTTTAACCCTGTTTGATATTTAGTTTAGGAAATTGAATATGTGGCTAGTATTTAAAAATTTAAAAAGTGGGACAAACATATTGTCAAAATTAAATAAAAAACTTTCTCAGTACTTAGAAAACTCTGGAGTGAGATAAAAATGGATTTTGGGCTGAAATGAATCTGTTTAATTTATTATTCACATTTATTAGTTATAGGGACACATTTTTAAGTAAAGAATAGTTCTGAAAATAGGGAAAATAAATGTAAAATAGTTTACATCAGAGGAAAAGGTCAAAAATGTATTATTAAATATTTTAGATCATAACCTATTCTGTTTAGATGATGTGTCTTGTTATTTTCATAATAAAGTTCACATTTAGGCATAGGAAATAAATCTGAAAATATAGCAACTAGTAAATGATAAATGAAGTTTCTAAAATCCAAAGAATTCAGTTTAGGGTTGGTAGAAGTTCTGAAGACACATATGGAGTAGGAAAATACCTTTCATGCATACTTGGTAGCTAAAAGGTGTAGTAATTAAATATAAGGAATTTATTTAAATTGGAAACTCATATATATAGTATGTAAGCAAAAATGTGAATGCAAAAGTAGGAATCATATACACATGACTAAAAGTATATGTAAGCCAAAGATCAACACACATAGAGTAACCACAACACATATAATTGTGAATGACTTTCATAAAAGTGAATGTGTGGTTTGTTTGAAGTGGAAGTGTGAACTATGTGTTATGGATTGTTGTTTTTCTTTTGCTATATGTGATGGTATGATGTAGAACCTGCCCCAGAGCAAGTTCTCCCTTTCCAAGATCAGGACTACCCATTCCAAGAGAAGCAGGAAGGAGGCAAGTGTCCTTGACCACTTTGATCCTATACTAGGATGTTTAGATAGAATTATTGCATTGTCAAGTTAAATATGAAACCCATGCTAGGAAATTTCCCTAGAATTGCATTACCTTGTTTCCTTGTAGCTTGGGTTGGGATTTATTTTATCATGTCATTTATTATTATGCATATGCTTAGCCATGCTTAGAATGGGATATTTGGGACATGAGATCATCAGTTTATTTTTCCATACTCTTGAATGAGATATTGTGAGTTATGTAGAGGTAGGGATCAAGGCAAGTTGGATGTTTTGGTTGTGTGCTGGGTGCACGAGACTCGGGTTTGTGTTTAGTACTTGCCTGGATCCTAAGGACCGGTTCATGGAGCATGTAACCTGTCTTTACCGTGCCAACCACATGCTGAGATGGGGCAACTTGGCCAATTAATTAGGTGTATCCCCGGCGTAGTATGGGTGTGTTGGATGGTGCAGGGAGTAGGTGTCAGCTGGACTACCATATGAACCGCAAGGCTCAAGAGGGGGCCACTGCAGCGGGGTTGGAGCCTCTTGTATGCTGTTAGGGGTGAAACCTCAGTGGGCCCACGCTTGTCGGGAATTCCTTTGTAAAGGCTTCGTAGTGATCTCCTGGCTACACACCTGGGAAGTGTGAATGTGGTTCGTAGCCACTAGCATAATGGAGGTTCTTTTAGTCCATCCAGCAACGGGGGATGAAATTACTACATGTGGGTACAGTGGTACAAACTCTGCAGAGTCAAAACTGTCATAACAGCCGTGCTCACGGTCAAGAGCGTCTTGGACTTATTCATGATTAGAGAATGATGACCTTGGAGGTTGTGGATGTTAAGCGGGGAGCTTAACATTGGAAATGATGTTATGGTTATTTGGTTATGATGAAGGGATGGGAGATTGAGACTATTTCACCTGTGTAGTAATGTAGGTGCTTAATAAGCTAAGGTGATAGGAATTAATTGCATAGTGCTTTAACCATGAGTTCAACCTCTCCTTGTTCTAGCCATGCATGATATAACCTTCCCACACTTGCTGAGTACCATCGGTACTCAACCTTGCATATTTGTTGGTTTATATTGCTGCTCAGGTCAAGATAATGAGGTGGTGTATAATGACCAAGACTTTGGACCCAAAGAAGGTTTCTAGGTTCATGGAGACCCCCGGGCAACGCCTGTGACGGAGCCCTCAAGAATAATATTCCGCTGCTAGTTTATTTACTTGTGATGAACTTATTATTGTCCATCGAGACATTTGCTATGTAAGACTTATTTATATTCGACACCTGGCTTGTAATAAATGATGCTTCACTATTTGTCATCACATGCATGAGAAAATGATCCTGGCATACATGTGATATTCACTTGGTTGTTCTTTGGAAAAACCGGGTGTGACAGTAAGGGCCTAAGTTTTTGGCACATATTCAAAGTGTTCATCACCACACACACACTTCATTTGAAGAAACTTGATGAATACATTACAAGAGCAAGTAAACACCATCAATATACTCATTAGAGAATAAATTCATAAAATGCAAAGTGGCATTTCCCACATGCATCATCTAGGGGCTGAGCTTGTGAAAAACTCCAACACCTTGCTAGGAATGCTCATGCCAAATTTCACCCAAAGTCAAACCTTTTTGAAGTTGTAGGATCGATGTACACGTGTAAAGCTACCAGAGGGGGGTGAATGGTAGATAAAAACTTTTCAGCGGAAGCAACAAAACATCCCTCAGCAGAAAACCGATCTGTTAAAGAAACCGTGTGTGCGACTAATCTAAACGTGTTCAACTGTGACAAAACTAGTATAGATGGTAGAGAATCAAATCACGAAGACGTCACAACAAGAATCATGAAAATCCGTTGAGAGAAACTCAAGTTACGATCGAAAGATCGAACAAAGGTCAATCTGTCCTACGCGAGAAAACAGTTCTGGAATACTGCAAAGAAACTCGTGTATATCAGAAACCAAAAATTCAATGACCGTGAAATTTTCACAGATGATATATAATCAAGTTGTGAAGACATCCCAAGAAGAATTACATCAATTGGATCTGTAAAACTCGAGTTATGATAAAACCACCGAAGCAAGGTAGTGCTGAACAGAAACTCGACGAGAAAAACTTGTCTGAAACAAGTCGGACGAACAAGGCATAAAAGTTCCTTTAGAACACGAATTTTATTTATCAAAACACAAGAGGAACAGCCCCAAAGTCGTGCTCTCCACGATCCTTGGCCTCCCTTGCTTATATAACCAGCTCTATGGCCAATCCAATTCAAACTAGGACTCCTACTCCTACTTGGATTCAAACTGTAACTTTCCAATACTGCTCAAGACTCTTCTATACATAGATAGAAGCAATCTTAAGACTTCCAAACACCTTAGGAACATCCTAAACATTCCTAAAACAACTCTACTTCATGCTTAACACGAAATCCTATTATAACCAACTCGAAACTTTCTATAAACAAACCATAACCGCCTCAACCGCAGCCTGAGCGCAAAATCCAGCCGGTTGAACCTTTTCAACCATATCTCCACTTCCATATCTCTTCACCACGCCTTGGAACCATGTTGCTACGTCCATGCGCTTCTTGCACACGTGCAAACACCTTCCAACAACGTCCATGATACCTTCATATGCATTGTTCTTGATCCAAACATGCTGCGCGACCTCCCGATCAACTCAACCACAATTCCTCCCGAACTTGGTTGTTGAACCTCATCTTCTCCCTAAGACTGGTTCAATGGATCCCGTCACCAGCCATGTCTTGAACTCAAGCAACACCTGCACATGAATAAACAACCAATACTTCTGAGCACAAGTCCTCGACTTGACTCTCGTTAGTTCCAAAACTACAACATCTTACGTGAGCACCTCACATAAGCATGTTGTAAACCATAGCAAAATGATATCAGCCATAACCACCAAAACACACCAAAAACTTAGTAAAATAATACTAAGCAAACTTTCCATAAGAGTAAAGCAAGTTCAAAACATTGCAAGTTAAAAGCAGAACCATTGCAATCAAGCTCCGAACCTTACCAAAGCTAACCGGACCTTGGATCGGAGCTTACCAAAGCTAGTCGGACCCAGAGCCAGAGCTTACTAAAGCTTAGTCGGACCTAGCACGGAACTTATCAAAGCTAGTCATACCTAGCACCGGAGCTAGCAAAAACAAGTCGGACCTAGCCAAAATAAGTCAGACCTAGATAAAGCAAGTCGGACCTTACGTCGGACCTTTCCAGAGCTACCCAAAACAAGTCGGACCTATCGTCGGACCTTGTTAAAAAGGTGTTTTGGTAGTATTCAAAACTTTTATCGTCAAAGCCAATGTATTCAACACATATAGGTCTCACAATCTCCCCCTTGATGAATGCATTGGCAACACCACTTCAAATCCGAACATTGGCTTATTCACATGAAAAGTTTTGAAAACAATTTCTCCCCCTTTGTAAATCAGAAATAAAATGAGAAGAAAAACAAAAATACCAAAAATTCCCCCCTGAGAAGAATCGTGCCAAAACACTTGTGAATGTGTGCAATGTGTGATCAATTTCTCCCCCTTTGACAATGTATTCAGCAAGGTACAAAAGAGAAATTTTATTTTGTTATGAGCACATTATAACATATACATATAAAACAAAGCTCATCCAAATCATACTATCAAGTAACTTACTCTATCACATCAATGAGATACATAAAGTAGTGTAAGCCATACTAGAGATCAAGTGTAATTTTCAATTTAAACAAGTCATGATCTCACAAACTTAACTATTTCAATACCTGAAAGCATGGCACTTATTGCTGCATTTTATTTATCATTTAAAGCATAAATTTTGATCTTATGACATTTGCAACCAAGCCAAGCCTATGTCATTTGACAGTCATAAGCTTAAGGACATGGTTTTAGTCATACACAACTCCTTTCAAGTTCATATCTAAGTGCAATGATAAGCCATCTCAAAAGAAGAAGTGTGATGCATGCATATTCTCTTGATCTTTTCTCATTTTTTTATTTGAACATAAAAACTCAACATGTGAGTTGATTACTTGATTAATTCTTTATGATTAAAAGCACTTGTGAGCATGCAACAAGTTCAAAACAGCAAGAAAGTTCGACCATCACCAGATTTAGTGTAAGTAATTATTCCAATTACTAGACATGGTAAAAACTACAGAATGTATAACACAAGTAATGTAGTAAGAACTTTCAGCATAAAAAAGGAATCACAAAGTCATATATGCATGAAATACTATGCTCACATTATTTTCATTTCAGATTCACACATAGACTTCCCAAGTTTCAAAATTCTCCCTCAATTTAAGCCATGGGGATGCATAACCCCTATTTCACTACGAATGCAACAAAAACGAGTGAAATCCAAAGGTTTTGTAAAAATGTCAGCCAATTGTTGTTCGGTATCTACATGATGAAGCACAATGTTCCCTTTTTCGATATTATCACGGAGAAAATGATACCTAATGTCAATGTGCTTAGTTCTCGAATGTTGCACGGGGTTTTTAGCAATGCAAATGGCACTAGTGTTATCACAAAACAGTGGAACACTATCTAGATCAACCCCATAGTCCTTAAGTGTTTGAACAATCCAAAGAATTTGTGAGCAAGCACTAGCAGCAGCTACATATTCAGATTCGGCTGTGGATTGTGCAACTGAACTTTGTTTTCTAGAGGACCAGACAACAAGTGAATTACCAAAAAAATGACAAGCACCAGAAGTACTTTTCCTATCAATCCTACAACCCCCAAAATCAGCATCAGAAAAAGCTTTCAAAGTAACGGTTGAGGAAGAAGGAAGAAAAATGCCAAATTCTTGAGTTCCATGTAAGTACCTGAGAATCCTTTTGACGACTTAACTATGTGACGCACGTGGGGAGGCTTGAAACCGTGCACAAAGACATACGCTGAATTGTATGTCCGGTCTTGATGCCGTGAGATACAAAAGTGATCCGATCATGCTTCTATATTCTTTTTGATCAATGGGATCACAATCTTCATCAAGTTCAAGTGTTGTTGCTGTTCCCATTGGTTTCCGAAGAGGCTTGCTTTTGTCCATGTTGGAGCGCCTTAGGAGATCTTTTGTATACTTTGTTTGATGCACAAAGGTACCCTCCTTGGTTTGCTTGATTTGCAGCCCCAAAAAGTACGTGAGTTCTCCCATCATACTCACCTCAAATTCTGAACTCATCATAGCTGAAAACTTGGACACAAGATCATGAGAAGCACAACCAAAGATAATATCATCCACATATACTTGAACGAATAATGAGTCATTGCCATGCTTAAGCTCAAAAAGAGTTTTATCAACCTTGCCCATGGTAAACCCCTTTTCAAGTAAGAACGTTTTTAACCTATCATACCATGCTCTAGGGGCTTGTTTGAGACCGTACAAGGCTTTCGATAGTTTGTAAACATGATTAGGAATATTTGGATTTTCAAACCCAGGTGGTTGTTTGTCACACCCGGTTTCTCCAAAGAACAACCGAGTGAATATCACATGTATGCCAAGATCATTTTCTCATACATGTGATGACAAATAGTGAAACATCATTTATTACAAGCCAGTTGTCGAATATAAATAAGTCTTACATAGCATATGTCTTGACGGACGATAATAAGTTCATCATAAGTAAATAAACTAGCAGCGGAATATTATTCTTGTGGGCTCCGTCACAGGCGTTGCCCGGGGGACTCCATGAACCTAGAAACCCCCTTCGGGTCCAAAGTCTTGATCATTAAACACCACTTCATTATCTTGACCTGAGCAGCAATATAAACCAATAAATATGCAAGGTTGAGTACCGATGGTACTCAACAAGTGTGGGAAAGTTATGTCATGCATGGCTAGAACAAGAAGATGTTGAACTCATGGTTAAAGCACTACGCAATTATTGCCTACCACCTTAGCTTATTAAGCACCTACATTTCTACACAGGTGAAATGGTCCCAATCTCCCATCCCATCATCATAATCAAATAACCATAACATCATTTCCAATGTTAAGCTCCCCGCTTAATATCCACAACTTCCAAAGCCATCATCCTCTAATCATGAATAAGTCCAAGCCGCTCTTGACCGTGAGCACGACTGTCATGACAATTTTGACTCTGCAGAGTTTGCACCACTGTACCCACATGTAGTGATTTCATGCCCCGTTGCCGGGTGGACTAAAAGAACCTCCATTATGCCAGTGGCCACGAACCACATTCACACTTCCCAGGTGTGTAGCCAGGAGATCACTACGAAGCCTTTACAAAGGGATTCCCGACTAGCGTGGGCCGACTGAGGTTTCACCCCTAACAGCATACAAGAGGCTCCAACCCCGCTGCAGTGGCCCCCTCTTGAGCCTTGCGGTTCATATGGTAGTCCAGCTGACACCTACTCCCCGCACCATCCAACACACCCATACTACGCCGGGGATACACCTAATTAATTGGCCAAGCTGCCCCATCTCAGCATGTGGTTGGCACGGTAAAGCCAGGTTACATGCTCCATGAACCGGTCCTTAGGATCCAGGCAAGTACTAAACACAAACCCGAGTCTCGTGCACCCAGCACCAACCAAATCATCCAACTTGCCTCGATCCCTACCTCTACATAAATCATAATATCTCATTCAAGAGTAAGGTAAACAAATTGATGATCTCATATCCCAATTATCCCATTCTAAGCATGGCTAAGCATAAGCATATAAATAAATGACATGATACAATAAATCCCAACCCAAGCTACAAGGAAACAAGGTAATGCAATTATAGGGAAACTTCCTAGCATGGGTTTCATATTTCAATTGACAATGCAAATAATTCTATCTACACATCCTAGCATAGGATCAAAGTGGTCAAGGACACTTGCCTTCTTCCTGCTGCTCTGGGAATGGGTAGTCCTGATCTTGGAAAGGAAGAACTTGCTCTGGAGCAGGTTCTACTCATACCATCACACATAGCAAAAGAAAACAACAATCCATAAGACATAGTTCACACTTCCACTTCATACAAACCACACATTCACATTTATGAAAGCCATTCACATTTCTATGTGTTGTGGTTACTCTATGTGTGTTGATTTTGGGCTTACATGCACTTTTAAACATGTGCATATGATTTCTACTATTGTATTCATATTTATGTTTGCATACTATATATGAATTTCCAATTTATATAAATTCCTTATATTCAATTGATACACATTTAGCTACCAAGTATGCATGGAAGGTATTTTCCTACTCCAAATGTGTCTTCAGACCTTCTACCAACCCTAAACTGAATTCTTTGGATTTTGACAACTTCATTTATCATTTTCTAGTTATTCATACCTAGCTTGCTATATTTTTAGATTTATTTCCTATGCCTAAATGTGAACTTTATTATGAAAGTAGTAAGACACCTCATCTAAACAGAATAGGTTTTGGTCTAAAATATTAAATAATATATTTTGAACTTCTCCTCTGACGTAAACTAAGTTAAATTTATTTTATCAATTTTCAGAATTGTTCTCTACTTAAAAATGTGTCCCTATAACTAATAAATGTGAATAATCAATTAGACAGATTCATTTCAGCCAAAAATCTATTTTTATCTCACTCCAAAGTTTTCCAAGTACTAGGAAAGTTTTAAATTTGAATTTACAATGTGTTTGTCCCATCGTTTAAATTTTAAATACTAATCACATATTCAAATTCTTAAATTTAATATCACATAGGGTTAAAAAGGTAAACTCACCCCACTACAGGGTCTATTATATTATTTTAAGAATTTCCAGGGGCCTAAGTATGCATAACAGAGGGGTTTTGCTAATTTTTATTAAGTCCAGGGGCTAAAACTGATTTTTAATTGAATTTACATGAATTTCTGAAGCTCCAGGGGCTAGATCAGAAGTTTCCGGGGCTAGCTCGTATTTTCCGAGAACCCCAGGGCGTAGCGCGTAAGAATCCCGACCTTTATAACGTGGGGCTGACGTGGACCGTCCGATTTAAAACAGACGGCTGAGATTATAACGCCGAACCGGTACGCGGGATTTAAATTCTACCGTGCGATTTAAAATAAACGGCGCACAAGCGGCCACGTCGCTCTGATCGAGCGCGGGCGGCGCTGCCCGGCGGCGCACGGCGGTGGGAGGTGGCGATCTCGCCGGAGAGCTTCGGATCTTCGTCAATTCTTCCTAAAACTGGGATTTCATGGCATAGATCTGTAGAGGGGAGGTCGGGGATCTCACCTCGGGGGTTTTCTTGAGCTCGGAGGTCCTGGAAAGCGATCGGCGATGAGGTCCGAGGTGAATTCACGGCGAGGCTCGTCGGCGCTGTGTTTGAGGCGCAAACCACCGAGTTTTCTGCACCTGCGTGATTCCCCGGAGGTGGTGGATCAAGATCAGCGCGTTAGATCAGAAATCCCGAGCGAAGATCGAGCGAAATTGGCCGGAGAAACTCGGGTTCTCACCGGAAGAAAAAGCGGCTGATCGTGGGTTAAAATCGGGAAGATGCCGGTGTTTATATAGCCGGGGAGGGGCGGCGTTCGGTTATGATCGAGTTTGCGTCGTCCAGAACCGAAATTCGGCTGGGATACGCTAGTATCCGGGGCGGTTTTGATTCGGAGGTGAGAAGAGTCCCGGCCGGCCGAGCACGGGCGCGAGGAGGAAGAAGGATGGCGGGCCCCGCGTGTCAGTGGGAAAGAGGGGGGGGGGGGCGCGGCTACGGGCTGGCGCGGGGGTGAGTGGGCCGGCTGGTGGGTTTCGGCCCACTGCCCGGGGAGGTTTATTTTTTATTTTTCTTTTTCTTTTTCATTTCTGTTTTGAGTTTAATTTGAATTCCAGTTTGAATTTGAATTTTTGCACCACATGCAATACGTCTAAAAATTTGTAAATTCCCGTCTTAACAGGTTTTGGGGTGTTACAGCTCTACCCCCCTTAAAAGAAATCTCGTCCTCGAGATTGTGGTTCTAAGAAAACAATTCCGGAAATTGTGCCTTAAGCTTGTCTTCTCGCTCCCAGGTGGCTTCCTCTTTCGAGTGATGCTTCCACTGCACCTTGCACATCCGGATTCTTTTATTTCTTGTGAGGTGTTCCATTGTCTCCAAAATCTTGGATGGTTGCTCGGCATAAGACAAATCCTCAGCTACGTCAACCTCATTCATGGGTAACATCTCTTCAGGTGTTCTCAGACATTTCTTGAGCTGTGACACATGGAATACATCGTGCACATCCGATAGGCGAGCTAGTAATTCTAGTTGATACGCCACTTCGCCTTTCCTCTCCAGAACTTGAAAGGGTCCGATGTATCGAGGTGACAACTTCCCTTTCACCTTAAACTGACGAAATCCTTGGATAGGGGACACCTTGAGATAGACATAGTCCCCCACGTTGAAAATGAGCTCTCTTCTTCGTACATCGGCATGGCTCTTTTGTCGTGTCTGTGCTATCCTCAAGTTGTTGCGAATTTCCCTCACTTTCGCCTCGGCTTCTTGTAGTACTTCGGGTCCAAACACTTTGCTTTCCCCCGTTTGGTTCCAAAATAGTGGAGTTCTACACTTCCTTCCATATAAAGCTTCAAACGGCGACATCTTCATACTAGCCTGATAGCTGTTGTTATAGGAGAACTCCGCATACGGTAAGTTCTTGTCCCAACTCCGATTGTTTTTGAGTGCACACGCTCTCAGCATATCCTCAAGAATCTGATTGGTTCTTTCCGTCTGCCCGTCAGTTTGGGGATGATAGGCAGAGCTAAAATTCAGATGGGTTCCCATGGTTTCATGCAACTTTTGCCAGAACCTTGAGGTGAACTGTGTCCCTCGATCCGACACTATCTTTTGGGCACTCCATGGTAACACACGATCCTTGACATGTACAACTCCGCCAATTTGGATCCGCTGTAGCTTTCTTTCACGGGGATGAAATGAGCTACCTTGGTTAGCCTGTCGACGATGACCCATATCGAATCATATTCTGATTGGGTCCTAGGCAGTCCCACTATGAAATTCATACTGATTTCTTCCCATTTCCATTCAGGCACTTTGAGTGGTTGCAATAATCCCGCGGGTCGTTGATGTTCTGCTTTCACCAACTGACATGTGTCACATAGGGTAACATGTTCCGCGACATCTCGCTTCATGCCATACCACCAATACCTGCTCTTGAGGTCCTGGTACATCTTCGTATTCCCAGGATGAATGGAATAGTCGGAATCGTGAGCCTCCTTCAAAATCAATTCACGGATTTCCTTTATTTCAGGCACACAGATCCTTTTCCCGTGCCACACCGTACCTTGTTCATCCTTTCTGAAGCCAGGGGCTTTATTTTCTATCGGTACCCGCGATATGGGGTACCCCCGCGCACAGGGGAAAATGCCTAAGGATCTCGCCCTTCTCCACAGGGAAAGCTCTGGAGGCGTCACGTGTCCAGTGGGGCCGGACCTCCCTCCCCTCAGAGGAGAGATTCGGGCTCGCCACGTGGCCTACAGCAGCGAGACCTCCCCCCTCCATGGGGAGAGCTCTGAAGGTGCCACATGTCCCACGGGGCCGGACCTCCCCCTCCTCAGAGGAGAGCTCCGGACCTGCCACGTGGCCGACAGAAGCTGGACCTCCCCTGTCGGTACCCATGACATGGGGTACCGCCGCGCACAGGGGAAAATGCATAAGGATCTCGCCCTTCTCCGTAGGGAAAGCTTCGAGGGCGCCACGTGTTCAGTGGGGCCGGACCTCCCTCTCCTCAGAGGAGAGCTCCGGGCTCGCCACGTGGCATACAGAAGCCGGACCTCCCCCTCCGCGGGAGAGAGGTCCGAAGGTGCCACGTGTCCGGCGGGGCCGGACCTCCCTCTCCTCAGAGAGGAGCTCTGGGCTCGCCACGTGGCCGATAGAAGCCGAACCTCCCCCTCCGCGGGGAGAGGTCCGAAGGCTCCACGTGTCCTGCGGAGCCGGACCCCCTCTCCTCTGAGGAGGGCTCCGGGCCCGCCGCGTGGCCAGCAGAACGACGCTGCCTGCCCCCGTGCGATAGGCAGCGGGCGTAAAGACGCCCCATACCTTGCCCGTACAAGGTATTCAAGGCCCACGTCTTCCCAAGACGCGGAGACGCGGAGCACGCCTCTGTCAGGTGCCATTGCACCTAGTCGCATCATAGACTGGCGCGCGGTGTCAGAGCCTGCAAGCTAATAAACGCAGCGACAAGACATCCCATGCCGCCCGCGCCGTCATCAACCACTACGACTAGCATGCGGCATGGGCAGGGCTGCAAGACGGAGACTCAGAAGCCTTCACCAGAGACAACTACCGGCATAACTGCAGATACGGTAGATGATAGACAATCTCCCTGGGACCACCTGTCGGGTCCCGGGCCCCCTTGTAAGCCACCCGAGTCTTGGACTATAAAAGGCTCGGGTAGGCGACGATAGCAAGGGTTCGCACTCTAGCCATCTGCACCCTGGGTTCGCACCTCTGCAACTCATACGCTAGCCATTCACGCCCAAGCTGTAACTCACCCCCAAGCTCAGGACTCCGGTTCTGAGCGGCAAGCAATACAGCGAGCTCCATAGCTCGCAGTGGACGTAGGGTTTTACGCTCCGGCGGCCTGAACCACGTAAAACTCACCGTGTCAAGCTCTTACTAACTCGTCCACACGCACAAGCTCTCCGCAAGGGACTAGCCCCACCGAAAAAAGAACCTCCGCGGGCTGCCTAGTGCAGGCCCGGGGGAAGTGTCGACCGAACACTTCGACATTTTCCTTGATGAGTTGTCTGATTTCTTGTATCTTCTTGTCATTCTTTTGACCATCGCGTATGTCTTGCTCTAGTGTGGAGTCCACTTCCATGGCGATGGCTTCACCACTATTCACCAGGCATAGATTGAGTCTTATAACATCGTCCTTCAATTCTGCAGGCATGTCCTTCAAGCTCAACCTATTGACCTGCACTTTCCGGCTTAAAGCATCTGCCACGACGTTTGCTTTCCCAGGATGATAGTTGATGCCCACATCAAAGTTATTGATTAGCTCTAACCATCTCCTTTGTCTGAGGTTGAGATCTAGCTATGTGAAAATGTACTTTAAACTCTTATGATCCGTATATATCTCTGTCCTCTTCCCCATCAAGTAGTGGCGCCAAATTTTCAACGCGTGTACCACTGCGCCTAGTTCTAGGTCATGTGTAGGATAGTTCTTCTCGTGTTTCCGGAGCTGCCGGGATGCATAAGCCACGACATGCCCTTCTTGCATGAGAACACATCCCAACCCGTTTCCAGAAGCATCGCAGTACACCGAAAAGTTCTTCTGCATATCTGGCATAACTAGCACTGGGGCTGTTGTCAATCTTTTCTTTAACTCCTGAAAACTCGTCTCGCACTGCGGCGTCCATGTGAATGTGATTCCCTTCTCCAACAGTTTGGTAAGGGGTCTCGAGATCTTGGAGAATCCCTCAATAAACCGTCGATAGTATCCAGCCAATCTCAAGAAGCTTCGAACGTCCCCGACATTCTCAGGGATCTTCCACTTCTGTATATCCTCGATCTTGGCGGGATCTACGGAGATTCCTCCCTCCGAGATTATATATCCTAAGAAGGGAACTCTCTTCAGCCAAAACTCACACTTGCTCAACTTGGCATATAGTTGGTGTTCTCTCAGCCTCTGCAACACCAACCTTAGATGTTTCTCATGTTCCTCTTCATCTTTGGAGAAGACGAGAATGTCTTGGGAACATCAGTTTGCCTTATCTTAAGTTGGTGGTATCCCGACCTGAGATCAATTTTTGAGAACACACAAGCTCCCCTCAACTGATCAAACAAGTCTTCAATGCGGGGTAATGGGTACTTGTTCTTGATGGTTACTTCATTCAATGCACGGTAGTCTACGCATAACCTTTGGGTTCCGTCCTTCTTGGGCACAAGTATCACTGGAGCTCCCCATGGTGAGGAACTAGGACGAATATATCCCTTCTCCGTCAATTCTCTCAAATGATCCTTGAGTTCTCCCAGCTGTTTGGAGTCCATCCGATAGGGTCTCTTGTATATCGGAGCTGTTCCAGGCACTAGCTCAATCGCGAATTCCACTTCACGATCGGGAGGCATACCTGGCAACTCCTCCGGAAAAACGTCTGGATATTCCCTGATGATCCTGATCTCCTCCACTTTCACCTCAACTTGATTTAATTTAATGTCCCTCCTAGGCTCTTGTATTGTTATGAACTTTACTCTTGTGCCACTAGGGTGAGTTAGTTCCACAGTTCTGGTCGAACAATGGATGATTTCCTTATGTTTGGTCAACCAGTCCATGCCCAAAATAATATCGATCCCTTGGGAATATATTACTATGAGGTTGGCAGTAAACACTACCCCATTAATGTCTAGATTCACCTTGGGACACACTTGTCTTGTCCTTATTTCTCCACCTAGAGAGTTTACTGCTAGCATATAATTCATTTGTGTTGTTGCTAGATCATGCTTCTTAACAAACCCTTTAGCAATGAACGAGTGGGTAGCACCAGAATCAAACAGCAGGGTTGCAATGTGTAAATTTGCAGAAAACTTACCAACTACCACGTCGGGTGCCTCTTGTGCTTCCTCCATAGTGACGTGGTTCACCCGTCCTCTCATCACATTCTGCTGTTGTGGCTGCTGTTGGTGTTGCAGAAGTTGAGGCTTTGTTATACTTCTCTAAGGGTTCACTTCTCACACAAAAATAAATGCAATATTATTTCATGTGGGTTCACACACCAAAGCAAAACAATCTAAAGACGAGGCTGTGGACAATTGCTCATGGCTTCCACAACTCACGTCACACACCAAGCATTAACACACCATTAACTTAACGTAACTACTCGACTATTCGACATCTTGCTAGCTAAGGGAAGGACTCTACACTACTCGTTTTCTTGGGCTGGCTCCTCGGGATCTTCCTCATCATTTCGGCTGCCTTCTGACTCTGCTTTGGGTGGGGAGGCTGCTGGTGGTGAGGTGCAACGACGCCTGATTGCTCGGCGATCTTGGGAGTCAGGAGTCCATGTATCATTCACGGTGACACACAGTTCATTCCCATCTCCTCTTTCTCTCGCCCTCAAGCAGGCTCGCAGCAATGCCCCCGTTACCTTCAGGGTGTCCCGAACATCCTGAAGTTCTTGCTGACACTCCTGCAGTCGAGTGCTGAGCATAGCAGCATCCTCCAAGCACAAGTCCATGTGCTCATGGGATGTCCCTTGCTGCACTGGCGGGTACTTGTGCTCCGTGGTACCACTCTCACGCTGGAGGACATACATGTACTCAGTCCTGTCCAGGTGGCGATGATAGATGTGAGTCTGGCAGGTGATGGCCTCCCAGGTGACATCCTTCTCCGCATCGACCTGTGTCGCTCTACAAGCTGGAGAGCGGTGGATCTTAAGCAGCCGATTTTCGTGTATAATCCTCATCTCTGAACTCCATTCTTCCCTCTTCTCACGGATGGTCCTGGTGGAGTTATAGTGGATGATTAGCTTGCCCGTATTGCCGGCGGCTTCGAGCATACGTCAAAGACGGCGCAACAAGCCTCCAGCTGCCAATCCGTAGGAAAGGTACGTCACCGGACGACTCTCCTCTCTTTCAGCAAGGGCAACTACGGGAACTCTTCCTCCTGTGGACTTGCGAGCGGTGGGAATCATGCGAACCATCTAAAACAAAAAGAATTTAAACTTAGGTTAGATAAACTTTTAAACAAAAATCCTATTTTGAATGAAAATTGGGGTAAGATGAAGAAAGTGACTCATTAAATAACACTTTTCAACACACACCTTCTAAAAATAGTTTTTAAGAAAATAAGGCCCTTAAATACATCTATTTCTACCTTGGTCCACGTTTCTACGGGCAACCTTGGCTCTGATACCACCTCTGTCACACCCGGTTTTTCCGAAGTACAACTAAGTGAATATCACATGTATGCCAGGATCATTTTCTCATACATGTGATGACAAATAGTGAAGCATCATTTATTACAAGCCAGGTGTCGAATATAAATAAGTCTTACATAGCAAATGTCTCGATGGACAATAATAAGTTCATCACAAGTAAATAAACTAGCAGCAGAATATTATTCTTGAGGGCTCCATTACAGGCTTTGCCCGGGGTACTCCATGAACCTAGAAACCTTCTTCGGGTCCAAAGTCTTGATCATTATACACCACCTCATTATGTTGACCTGAGCAGCAATATAAACCAACAAATATGCAAGGTTGAGTACCGATGGTACTCAGCAAGTGTGGGAAAATTATGTCATGCATGGCTAGAACAAGGGAAGGTTGAACTCATGGTTAAAGCACTATGCCATTAATACCTATTACCTTAGCTTATTAAGCACCTACATTACTACACAGGTGAAATGGTCCCAATCTCCCATCCCATCATCATAATCAAATAACCATATCATCATTTCCAATGTTAAGCTCCCCGCTTAACATCCACAACTTCCAAAACCATCAATCCTCTAATCATGAATAAGTCCAAGCCGCTCTTGACCGTGAGCACGGCTTTCATGACAGTTTTGACTCTGCAGAGTTTGCACCACTGTACCCACATGTAGTGATTTCACCCCCCGTTGCCAGGTGGACTAAAAGAACCTCCATTATGCCAGTGGCTACGAACCACATTCACACTTCCCAGGTGTGTAGCCAGGAGATCACTACAAAGCCTTTACAAAGGGATTCCCGATGAGCATGGGTCCACTGAGGTTTCACCCCTAACAGCATACAAGAGGCTCCAACCCCGCTGCAGTGGCCCCCTCTTGAGCCTTGCGGTTCATATGGTAGTCCAGCTGACACCTACTCCCCGCACCATCCAACACACCCATACTACGCCGGGGATACACCTAATTAATTGGCCAAGCTGCCCCATCTCAGCATGTGGTTGGCACTGTAAAGCCAGGTTACATGCTCCATGAACCGGTCCTTAGGATCCAGGCAAGTACTAAACACAAACCCGAGTCTCGTGCACCCAGCACACAACCAAAACATCCAACTTGCCTTGATCCCTACCTCTACATAACTCACAATATCTCATTCAAGAGTATGGTAAAATAAACTGATGATCTCATATCCCAAATATCCCATCCTAAGCATGGCTAAGCATATGCATAATAATAAATGACATGATAAAATAAATCCCAACCCAAGCTACAAGGAAACAAGGTAATGCAATTCTAGGGAAACTTCCTAGCATGGGTTTCATATTTCAATTGACAATGCAAATAATTCTAGCTACACATCCTAGCATAGGATCAAAGTGGTCAAGGACACTTGCCTCCTTCCTGCTGCTCTTGAAATGGGTAGTCCTGATCTTGAAAAGGAATAACTTGCTCTTGAGCAGGTTCTACATCATACCATCACACATAGCAAAAGAAAAACAACAATCCATAAGACATAGTTCACACTTCCACTTCAAACAAAGCACACATTCATATTTATGAAAGTCATTCACAATTATATGTGTTGTGGTTACTCTATGTGTGTTGATTTGTGGCTTACATGCACTTTTAATCATGTATATATGATTCCTACTTTTGTATTCACATTTATGCTTGCATACTATATATATGAGTTTCCAATTTAAATAAATTTCTTATATTCAATTACTATACCTTTTAGCTACTAAGTATGCATGAAAGGTATTTTCCTTCTCCATATGTGTCTTCATAATTTCTACCAACCCTAAACTGAATTCTTTGGATTTTAGAACTCCATTTATCATTTACTATTTGCTATATTTTCAGATTTATTTCCTATGCCTAAATGTGAACTTTATTATAAAAATAACAAGACACATCATCTAAACAGAATAGGTTCTGATCTAAAATATTTGCTAATATATTCTTGACCTTTTCCTCTGATGTAAACTATTTTACAATTATTTTCCCTATTTTCCAGAAATATTCTTTACTTAAAAATGTGTCCCTAAATGTGAATAATAAATTGAACAGATTCACTTCAGCCCAGAATATGTTTTTATCTCACTCCAAAGTTTTCTAAATACTGAGGAAGTTTTTAATTTAATTTTGATAATATGTTTGTCCCACTTTTTAAATTTTAAACACTAGCCACATATTCAATTTCCTAAATTAAATGTTAAACAGGGCTAAAAAGGTAAACTCACCCCACTACAGGGTCTATAATATTATTTTAACAATTTTCAGGGGTCTAGCTATACATAACAGAGGAGTTTTTCCTAATTTTTATAAAGTCCAGGGGCTAAAACTGATTTTTAAATGAATTTACATGATTTTCTGAATTTCTAGGGGCTAGATCAGAAGTTTCCGGGGCTAGCTCTTATTTCCCGAGAACCCCAGGGGGTAGCACGTAAGATTTCCAGTCTTTATAACGCGGGGCTGACGTGGACCGTCCGATTTAAAACAGACGGCTGAGATTATAACATCGAACCGGTACACGGGGATTTAAAGTCTACCGTGCGATTTAAAATAAACGGCGCACAAGCGGCCACGTCGCTCTGATCGAGCGCGGGCGGCGCACGGCGGCGGGAAGCGGCGATCTCGCCGGAGACTTTCGGATCTTCGAGAATTCTCCCTAGAACTAGGATTTTATGGCATAGATCGGTGGAGGGGGGTCGGGGATCTCACCTCGGGGGTTTTCTCGAGCTCGGAGGTCCTGGAAGGCGATCGACGACGAGGTCCAAAGTGAAACCACGGCGAGGCTCATCGGCGCTGTGTTTGAACCGCAAGTCACCGAGTTTTCTGCACCTGCAGGGTTCCCCGGAGGCGGTGGATCAAGACCAGCGAGTTAGATCGGAATTTCCGAGCTTAGATCGACCAGAATTCACCGGAGAAGGCTCGGTTTCTCACCGGAGTAAAATCGGCGGATCGCGTGGGAAAAACAGAACGAGGCCGGGGTTTTTATAGATGGGGCAGGGCGGTGGGTTTGTTTAGATCGAGTGGGAGTCCTCCGGAACCAGAATTCGGCCGGAAATCCGGTCGGTTGCGATCGCGCGCGCGCGGGTGAACAGTCCGAGTTTCGGACGATCGGGGGTTAGGGATGACAGGTGGATCCCACCTGTCTGAGAGAGAGAGCGCGGGCTGGCGCGGGGCAGGGTGGGCCGGCTGGTGGGTTTCGGCCCACTGGCGGTTTTTTTTTCTGTTTTCCTTTTTCTTTTTCTATTTCTTTTCTATTTTGAATTTAAATTGAATTCCAGTTTGAATTTAAATTGTTGCAAAACATGCAACACGTCCACAAATTTTTAAATTCCCCTCTTAACATGATTTAGGGTCTTAACAAGATTTTTGGGGTGTTACAATGCGTCGAAGACGGCGCAACAAGCCTCCTACTGCCAATCCGTAGGAGAGATACGTCACCGGACGGTTTTCCACTCTCACGGCAAGGGCAACTACGGTGTCGGTACCTGAGATATGGGGTACCCCCGCGCACAGGGTAAAATGCCTAAGGTGCTCGCCCTTCTCCGCAGGGAGAGCTCCGAAGGCGCCACGCGTCTGGCGGGGCCGGACCTCCCTCTCCTCAGAGGAGAGCTCCGGGCCCGCCACGTGGCATACAGAAGACGGACCTCCCCCTCCGCGGGAGAGAGGTCCGAAGACGCCACGCGTCCAGCGAGGCCGGACCTCCCTCTCCTCAGAGGTGAGCTCCGGGCCCGCCACGTGGCATGCAGAAGCCGGACCTCCCCCTCCGCGGGAGAGAGGTCCGAAGGCGCCACGCGTCCAGCGGGGCCGGACCTCCCTCTCCTCAGAGAAGAGCTCCGGACCTGCCGCGTGGCTGGAGGAACGGTGCTGCCTGCCCCCGGGCGGTAGGCAGCGGGCGTAAAGGCACCCCTCACCTTGCCCGTACAAGGAATTCAAGGCCCGCGTCTTCCCAAGATGCGGAAACGCGGAGCACGCGCCTGTTAGGTGCCGTTGCGTCCAGTCGCATCACAGACTGGCGCGCGGTGTCAGAACCTGACAGGTAATAAACGCCGCGACAAGACATCCCATGCCGCCTGCGCCGTCATCAACCACTACGACTAGCGCACGGCATGGGCAAGGCGGCAAAAGGAAGACTCAGAAGCCTTCGACCGGAGGCAACCACCGGCATAACTACAGATACGGTAGATAATAGACAATCTTCCCGGGACCACCTGTCGGGTCCCGGCTTCCCTTGTAAGCCGCCCGAGCCTTGGACTATAAAAGGCTCAGGTAGGCGTCGATAGCCAGGGTTCGCATTCTGCAACTCATACGCTAGCCATACACTCTCAAGCTGTAACTCACCCCCAAGCTCAGGCCCCCGGCCCTGAGCAGCAAGCAATACAGCGAGCTCCATAGCTCGCCGTGGACGTAGGGTTTTACGCTCCGGCGGCCTGAACCACGTAAAACTTCCCGTGTCAAGCTCTCACTAACTCGTCCATTCGCGCAAGCTCTCCGCTAGGAACTAGCCCCTCCGAAAAAAGAACCTCCGCAGGCTGCCCAGTGCAGGCCCGGGGGAAGTGTCGATCGCACACTTCGACATTTGGCGCGCCAGGTAGGGGGCTTTTCCCCTAGCGCGACGAGTTTCCGCCAACGAAGATGACCAAGCTCCCTTCGGCGGCAAGCTCACCTCCCCCGCCTCCGCGGCAAGCCGCGGCTAGGGGGGAGTACAAGCCAACACATTCAGGACGGAGTGTGTCAGTACAAGCTGGGAGCCAGCAACCGGCTCTGGCAGCGCCGACCCCGGCAATGCAGGCTCCAACCAGCGTCATATCTCCAGTAGCGCCGGGCGTACCCGGAAGGGGCGCGCTAGCTGCAGCAAGAGCGCTACTGCACAATCCGCCTGCTGGAGACGCGCCTCAGGCAGCGACCCAGCGGTGAATTCTCGAGGTAGACCGTCTTGTCGTCGCTGCCGCAAGCCCACGACTCCGGCGGAGACGACACTCTAACCAGCCGGCCATGTTGCTGATACGCACGCCGATGGCTGATGAACAGACGGCAGATTCCAGCTCTGCCAGCCCTCAATCGATGGATCTGAGGACAGAGCTGGAGCGGTGTCGCTCGGGTCAAGATGCCCGGGTATACCTCGAGCAACGCCGAGAAAGGCGTCGCTACCAAGGAGCTGACGACAGCATGACGTCGGCCTCGACCCAGCCTGAAGAGCAGACCTTCGCCATGCGATCTCTGCCCCAGGCCTGGGTTGTGCAGAATATGCCACAGTCATATGTACTGCAGATGGCGCCCCCGGCCTACGGTGCAGCTTTGCCCGTACCGGGGTACACTGTGCCTGGTGCGAACTCAGCGTTCGCGGCACCAGAACCTGCGATGACGGAAGCAGGGTGTGCAGCCCTCGCGCCCCATCTTCGCTTTGCGAAGTGGCCGCGCAAGTTTCGGCCACACCTGCCCGAGAAGTACGACGGCAGCGTCAACCCGGCGGAGTTTCTCCAGATCTACTCCACCGCCGTACTTGCCGCAGGAGGGAATGAAGCCGTCATGGCCAATTACTTCCCTGTCGCCTTGACCGGTCCAGCCCGGTCTTGGCTCATGAACCTCCCCCAAGGTTCCGTCACCTCCTGGGGAGAGCTTTGCCGACATTTCGTAGCCAACTTCGGCAGCTCCTACACCCGGCCTGGCACGGAGCTCGACCTCCACGCCGTCCAGCAGCAGCCTGGGGAGTCGCTGCGCTCTTTCATCCAGCGGTTCTCCCAGGTGCGGAACACCATCCCACACATTCAAAATGCTTCTGTGGTGGTGGCGTTCCGGCAAGGCGTCCGGGACAAGAAGATGCTCGAGAAGCTCGCGACCAGGGAGGTCCGCGACGTCTCAGAGCTCTTCAGCTTGGCGGACAAATGCGCCAGAGCTGCCGAAGGACGGAACTGGCACTCGCTGCCATCCTCCGAGTCAGGGGGACTGCCCGGATCCAGTCCTACTCCCTGTGGAAGCAGCAGGAAGGCCAAGGGCCGAGGCAGAAGCAAGATAGAGTCACCGACCGCAGTCCCAGTCGTCACTGCAGCGACGCTCGGTGGGGCTCAGGGGCCACGCCCTGACAAGAAGCAGCGAAGATCACCAATCCCAGAAGGTGATAAAGACAGTATGTGCCCCGTGCACGGCAGCTGTCGCCACACTGCTGCCGAGTGCCGGGAGATCCGAAGGCTCGCAGAGCGTTTCCGCAAGGAGAAGCGGCAGCGGGTTGATGACCTGCCCTTCCGTCCAAAGGAAGATGAGCAGAGGGTGGATGTTCCAGATAACATCGACCACCCAGAGGAGATCCGGGAGCCTCCGCGTGTCGTGAAGGCGGCACGCAATCACAAGGATTCCGACTCCAGCGGCGATGAGCGTCGGAAGAAGCTCTACGTCATATACGGCGGGTCCGCCGACCCCTCGTCCCGAAGCGCAGTCAAGACTCTGCGCCGAGCGGTAGCGTCGGTGGCGCCACTGCCAAGTGCTGCACCGCACCTAAAGTGGATGGGGACCCCCGTCAGCTTTGATGCCACCGACTGCCCCAGGAACATGGCTAGGGCCGGCCAGCTGCCGCTCCTGGTGGCCCCTACCATCGCCAATGTGAGAATGTACCACGTTTTGGTGGATGGAGGGGCTGGGCTGAACCTCATCAGCCGTGCAGCTTTCCAGAAGCTGCAGACCCCGATGGCCAAGCTCACCCCGTCGAGTCCGTTCTCAGGGGTAGGGCCGGGACAGGTTATCCCCTACGGCAGCATTAGTCTCCCGGTGACCTTCGGGGCTCCGGACAGCTATCGAACAGAGTACATTCTGTTCGACGTAGCGGAGATAGACCTCCCCTTCAACGCCATAATCGGCAGGCCAGCCCTGTACCGGTTCATGGCTGTAGCCCATTACGGCTACCTTGTCCTGAAGATGCGAACACTGACAGGTGTTCTCAGGATTCGTGGGGACCGCACTGCTGCAGTGTCGGCCCTGGAGAAGCTCCAAGCACTCGCAACATCTGGGGCATCAGCCCCCGGCAATACGGAGCCGGACCAGCTCCGCCCGAGCGCACGTCACCGTGCTTCCACCACAGCACCCCGGGTGCAACCTCTCGACGAGGGCGGCGTCCCCTTAAAGGTCGTCCAAGTCGGCGCCGAAGCTACCCAGACCACCCGGGTAGCCGGGGGCCTGGATAGTAAATAGGAAGGCGCACTCGTCACCTTCCTCCGGCACAACGTCGACGTGTTTGCATGGCAGCCGTCACAGATGCCGGGGATCCCCAGGAAGGTGATCGAGCACCACTTGAAAGTCTTCCCCGACGCCCGGCCGGTTCAACAGAAGCCCCGCAAGCAGTCCATCGAGCGGCAAAACTTCATCCGTGAAGAAGTCAAGAAGCTGTTGGACGCTGGCTTCATACGGGAGGTCCACCACCCCCGATGGTTGGCGAACCCCGTCGTTGTCCCGAAGGCTGGCGGGAAGCTCCGGATGTGCATCGACTACACCAGTCTCAATAAGGCATGTCCTAAAGATCCATTCCCTCTCCCTAGAATAGATCAAATAGTAGACTCAACGTCAGGCTGTGATATGCTGTGCTTCCTAGACGCCTACTCGGGTTTCCATCAGATCCCCATGTCTAGGGAGGACGAGGAGCACACCTCCTTCATCACAGTAGACGGCCTTTATTGCTATGTGTCTATGCCTTACGGCCTAAAGAATGCACTCCCCACCTTTGTGCGGGCAATGCACAAAACCTTTGGGGAGTTAATAAGAGACCTGGTTGAGGTGTATGTCGATGACATAGTTGTCAAGGTCAAGCAGGGTCCATCCCTGCTAGATAACCTAGCTTTAGTCTTTGACAAGTTGCGCTCTACGCGCACCAAGCTGAACCCAGATAAATGTGTGTTCGGCGTGTCCTCTGGGAAGCTCTTAGGGTTTCTGGTCTCGCACCGAGGGATTGAGGCCAACCCAGAGAAGATCAAGGCCATCGACTTGATGCGGCCCCCTGCCCGTGTCAAGGATGTCCAGAAACTCACGGGATGTCTAGCCGCGCTGAGTCGGTTTATACCGAGGCTAGCAGAGCGGGCACTCCCTTTCTTTAAGCTCCTGCGCAAGTCAGACCCTTTTGCCTGGACTGACGAAGCAGAAGAGGCTTTCCAGGAGTTGAAGCGACTCCTGACGACCCTACCTATCATGGTAGCCCCTGAGCCCGGAGAGCACCTGTTGCTCTACATCGCGGCGACAACTGAAGTAGTGAGTATGGTCCTCGTCGCATAGCGGCCGGACCCCTCATCTTCACAACCTGCTCCGGTAGCAGAAGACAGATGCTAGGAGGCCCCGCAGGACCAAGACGGTCTCTCGGACCTCCAAGGCAACCTCCCGGAGGCCCAGGTCGGCCTCCCGGAGGTCCAGGGCGGTCTCCCGGACCTCCAAGATAAACCCCCGGGGGCCCTGCGGGACCCCCCGGGGGCCAAATGGGACCTCCCAGAGGTCCCCCAAGACCCCCCGGAGCTTCCGGACAATCAAGATAGCTTAAGGGCCTCCGGGTCCCAGCTCCCGGAGGCCCCCGTGGGTCCACCCACCTCCAGCGGGCCAGGGCCAATGGACGAGGACCTCCCAGGCCTGAGAAAGAGGGTTCGAACCATCCAGAGGCCTGTCTACTACATCAGCGAAGTACTTCATGATGCCAAGACAAGGTACCGGGAAGTCCACAAGCTGCTGTATGCGGTGCTCGTGGCCTCCAGAAAGCTCCGCCATTACTTCCAGGCCCACCGGGTCTCGGTAGTCACCTCGTATCCGCTGAAGACAATTCTTCACAGCCCCCATGCGACTGGCAACGTTGCTAAATGGGCGGCGGAGCTGGCGGAGTTTGAGCTGGACTTCCTCCCACGCCATGCAGTCAAGAGCCAAGCACTGGCTGACTTTGTGGCGGAGTGGACACCAACGGAGACTGACCCAGGGGGCCATGGGGGCGGAGAACCGGAGCACCAAGCTCCGGTCTTCACCGAACCCCACTGGACACTCTTCTTCGACGGCTCCTCGCGAAAGCAGGGGGCCGGTGCCGGCGTACTGCTCCTCATGCCATCGGGGGAACAGTTTGGGTATACGGTGCGTCTCAATTTCAAGGCAACCAACAACATGGCGGAGTATGAAGCACTCATCTTTGGCCTGCAGACAGCCCTGTCTTTAGGCGCTCGCCAGTTGTTGGCACAGGGCGACTCCCAGCTGGTCATCAAGCAAGTCAAGGGCGAATGCTCCTGCAATGACCCCCAGCTAGCTGCGTATCTGCTTCACGTGCAGATGTTGGAGAAAGAATTCCTCGCCTTGGACCTGCACCACGTACCGCGCGCCGGTAATGCCGCAGACGACAACCTTTCAACGAAGGCTTCCACCAGAGCCCCTGCACCCGAAGGAGTCTTCGAGAGGACGTTGCTGCGGCCCACAGCCCGGCCCGCCGAGCCGGGCGAAGGGGGCTTGACCAGCACCTCGAAGCTGGCGGTCCCGGTGGCCCTACAGCCGTGGGCGCCGCCAAGGATCATAAGCGTCACTGGGGACTCCGTGCAACCCAGCGCTCAAGATCCAGAAGCTCAAGTCAGACCCGATGCATGGATCACGGAGATCCGGGACTACTTGAAGGACAATATCCTCCCTGATGAACATGCAACCGCTGAACGGATTGTGCGTATGGCTAAGAGGTACGCGCTGGTAGAGGGGGATCTCTACCGGCGTGGCGCCAACCACATCCTATTGCGGTGTATAACCCAGGGGGAAGGCTGCGACTTGCTCGCTGAGATCCATGGAGGCGAATGTGAAAGTCATTCTTCCTCACGCACGCTTGTCGGTAAAGCCTTCCAGCATGGCTTCTACTGGCCGACAGCACTCCAGGATGACGTCAAGCTGGTCGAGAGCTGCAAGGCGTGCCAGTTCCACGCGAAGCAGATCCATACACCGGCTCAGGCGGTACAGATGATCTCCCCCTCGTGGCCATTTGCCGTGTGGGGGCTGGACATCCTGGGGCCATTCCCCAGAACCGTCGGGGGGTTCCGGTACCTCTATGTCGCCATCGACAAGTTCACCAAGTGGCCGGAAGCTACACCAGTTGTCACCATTAATAAACAGTCAGCAGTAAAATTCATCAGATCCATTGTCTGCCGGTTCGGGGTCCCAAACAGGATCATCACTGACAATGGGACCCAGTTCACCAGCGCAGCATTTCAAGACTACTGCGAGGACCTTGGCATTCAGGTATGCTATGCCTCGGTCGCTCACCCGAAGAGCAATGGGCAAGTCGAGAGGGCCAATGCGGAGATTCTCCGGGGCCTCAAGACTCGTACCTTCGCCAGCCTGAAGAAACATGGTGCCAATTGGGTAGATGAACTTCCGAGCATGCTATGGGCTAACCGGACATCCCAGAGCCGGGTTACCGGGGAGACACCCTTCTTCATGGTGTACGGGGCCGAAGCTGTACTTCCTCCAGAAATCACCATGAAGTCTCATCGTGTCCGGGCTTACGACGAAGCCGCGCAGGACAACCTCCGGCGTGGAGAAATCGACCTCGTCGACGAGGTCCGATTACATGCGGCACTCCGTAACGCGCGGTACAGACAGGCGCTTCGGCGCTACCACCAGAGGTCTGTGCGTGCCCGGGAGCTGCAGGAAGGTGACCTGGTGTTGCGGCGCATACTTTCTCGCGAAGGGGCCCACAAACTCTCCCCTAGTTGGGAAGGCCCCTTCCGAGTCACGAAAGTATGCCGCCCCGGGTGTGTGCGCCTTTCCACCGAGGATGGGGCCTGCTCCCGAATCCTTGGAACATAGAACACCTCCGTAAGTTCTACCCCTAAGAGCAAAAATAGGTCAGTACTTTCTTTTCGTAGTGAACCCCATAGAGTCCAGGAGCAGCGCTCGGAGCAGCTAAACCCAGGGGACGGTCCAAGACTACGTTCAGCCTTGCCTGGTTCCGACTCCAAGCGCGTAGAGTCTTGCTTCCCCTCTTAATGGGGTGGGTCGTGGCCTCCATGTTTAGCCTGCCTTCCTCCTATGGAAGGTTGTGCGAAAAGAAGTCTGCCCTACTTTGCTCTTTCCTTGTACTCATTTGAATTGTGAATTGAGTTATTTTTTTATCACCCTTGCAGTACATGGCTGCCGTGTGCTCAGCTCCCCCTCTCTACAAACCCCCAAGCATCAAGCGTATGGTTGGGGGCTGTAAGTCAAATAAGACTGTAAAACAAGGGAGGGGGAGCCCCCAAGGAGAATTACATTTCCTCTACCTGTGTGCAGGACTTCCAGGTTGCGGCAACGGGGACTGCGTGAAGTAGGGGGAAAGGAGCTACCAACTACTTCGACCCAGGGCTAGAGGGGGCGGGACCCGGGGGTCCCACGAGTCCAGCAGGCCCGGAACTCTCCTCTTCCTTGAGAGGGGCTCCGGGCTCGCCACGTGGCAGACGGAAGCCGGACCTCCCCCCGCGGTGGAAGAGCTCCGAAGCCCTGCGTGCTCAACATGGCCGAGGCTCCCGTCCCCGCAGTAAGAGCAATCATCAAGTGGGCGCACGCTCTCACGACCCCGTGGCCGTTCGTGCTCCAGCAGCGGTCAAGTCGGGACTTAGAGAAAGTGCGCGGATCGGAAGAGGCGGAGGTCCCACCTCGGGCTCGCTATCTCCCCCGAGATGGGCTCGGGGGCCACTGTCGGTACCTGAGATATGGGGTACCCCGCGCACAGGGTAAAATGCCTAAGGTGCTCGCCCTTTTCCGCAGGGAGAGCTCCGAAGGCGCCACGCGTATGGCGGGGCCGGACCTCCCTCTCCTCAGAGGAGAGCTCCGGGCCCGCCACGTGGCATACAGAAGACGGACCTCCCCCTCCGCGGGAGAGAGGTTCGAAGACGCCACGCGTCCAGCGAGGCCGGACCTCCCTCTCCTCAGAGGTGAGCTCCGGGCCCGCCACGTGGCATGCAGAAGCCGGACCTCCCCCTCCGCGGGAGAGAGGTCCGAAGGCGCCACGCGTCCAGCGGGGCCGGACCTCCCTCTCCTCAGAGAAGAGCTCTGGACCTGCCGCGTGTCTGGAGGAACGGTGCTGCCTGCCCCCGGGCGGTAGGCAGCGGGCGTAAAGGCGCCCCTCACCTTGCCCGTACAAGGAATTCAAGGCCCGCGTCTTCCCAAGACGCGGAAACGCGGAGCACGCGCCTGTCAGGTGCCGTTGCGTCCAGTCGCATCACAGACTGGCGCGCGGTGTCAGAACCTGACAGGTAATAAATGCCGTGACAAGACATCCCATGCCGCCTGCGCCGTCATCAACCACTACGACTAGCGCACGGCATGGGCAGGGCGGCAAAAGGAAGACTCAGAAGCCTTCGACCGGAGGCAACCACCGGCATAACTACAGATACGGTAGATAATAGACAATCTTCCCGGGACCACCTGTCGGGTCCCGGCTTCCCTTGTAAGCCGCCCGAGCCTTGGACTATAAAAGGCTCGGGTAGGCGTCGATAGCCAGGGTTCGCATTCTGCAACTCATACGCTAGCCATACACTCTCAAGCTGTAACTCACCCCCAAGCTCAGGCCCCCGGCCCTGGGCAGCAAGCAATACAGCGAGCTCCATAGCTCGCCGTGGACGTAGGGTTTTACGCTCCGGCGGCCTGAACCACGTAAAACTTCCCGTGTCAAGCTCTCACTAACTTGTCCATTCGCGCAAGCTCTCCGCTAGGAACTAGCCCCTCCGAAAAAAGAACCTCCGCGGGCTGCCCAGTGCAGGCCCGGGGGAAGTGTCGATCGCACACTTCGACATACGGGAACTCTCCCTCCGGTGGACTTGCGGGCGGTGTGGATCATGCGAACCATCTAAAACACAAAGTATTTAAAATTAAGTTAGATAAGATTTTAAACAAAAATCCTATTTTGAATAAAAGATGGGGTAAGATGAATAAAGTGGCCCATTAAATAACACTTTTCAACCCACACCTTGTAAAATAGTTTTTAAGAATATAGGGTCCTTAAATACGTCCATTTCTACCTAGGTCCACGTTCCTATGGGCATCCTTGGCTCTGATACCACTTCTGTCACACCCGGTTTCTCCGAAGAACAACCGAGTGAATATCACATGTATGCCAGGATTATTTTCTCATACATGTGATGACAAATAGTGAAGCATCATTTATTACAAGCCAATTGTCGAATATAAATAAGTCTTTCATAGCATATGTCTCGACGGACGATAATAAGTTCATCATAAGTAAATAAACTAGCAGCGGAATATTATTCTTGTGGGCTCCGTCACAGGCGTTGCCCGGGGGACTCCATGAACCTAGAAACCCCCTTCAGGTCCAAAGTCTTGATCATTAAACACCACTTCATTATCTTGACCTGAGCAGCAATATAAACCAACAAATATGCAAGGTTGAGTACCGATGGTACTCAGCAAGTGTGGGAAAGTTATGTCATGCATGGCTAGAACAAGAAGATGTTGAACTCATGGTTAAAGCACTACGCAATTATTGCCTACCACCTTAGCTTATTAAGCACCTACATTTCTACACAGGTGAAATGGTCCCAATCTCCCATCCCATCATCATAATCAAATAACCATAACATCATTTCAAATGTTAAGCTCCCCGCTTAATATCCACAACTTCCAAAGCCATCATCCTCTAATCATGAATAAGTCCAAGCCGCTCTTGACCGTGAGCACGGCTGTCATGACAGTTTTGACTCTGCAGAGTTTGCACCACTGTACCCACATGTAGTGATTTCATGCCCCGTTGCCGGGTGGACTAAAAGAACCTCCATTATACCAGTGGCCACGAACCACATTCACACTTCCCAGGTGTGTAGCCAGGAGATCACTACGAAGCCTTTACAAAGGGATTCCCGACGAGCGTGGGCCCACTGAGGTTTCACCCCTAACAGCATACAAGAGGCTCCAACCCCGCTGCAGTGGCCCCCTCTTGAGCCTTGCGGTTCATATGGTAGTCCAGCTGACACCTACTCCTCGCACCATCCAACACACCCATACTACGCCGGGGATACACCTAATTAATTGGCCAAGCTGCCCCATCTCAGCATGTGGTTGGCACTGTAAAGCCAGGTTACATGCTCCATGAACCGGTCCTTAGGATCCAGGCAAGTACTAAACACAAACCCGAGTCTCGTGCACCCAACACACGACCAAAACATCCAACTTGCCTTGATCCCTACCTCTACATAACTCACAATATCTCATTCAAGAGTATGGTAAAATAAACTGATGATCTCATATCCCAAATATCCCATCCTAAGCATGGCTAAGCATATGCATAATAATAAATGACATGATAAAATAAATCCCAACCCAAGCTACAAGGAAACAAGGTAATGCAATTCTAGGGAAATTTCCTAGCATGGGTTTCATATTTCAATTGACAATGCAAATAATTCTATCTACACATCCTAGCATAGGATCAAAGTGATCAAGGACACTTGCCTTCTTCCTGCTGCTCTTGGAATGGGTAGTCCTGATCTTGGAAAGGAAGAACTTGCTCTGGAGCAGGTTCTACTCGTACTATCACACATAGCAAAATAAAACAACAATCCATAAGACATAGTTCACACTTCCACTTCATACAAACCACACATTCACATTTATGAAAGCCATTCACATTTCTATGTGTTGTGGTTACTCTATGTGTGTTGATTTTGGGCTTACATGCACTTTTAAACATGTGCATATGATTTCTACTTTTGTATTCATATTTATGTCTGCATACTATATATGAATTTCCAATTTAAATAAATTCCTTATATTCAATTGATACACATTTTAGCTACCAAGTATACATGGAAGGTATTTTCCTACTCCAAATGTGTCTTCAGACCTTCTACCAACCGTAAACTGAATTCTTTGGATTTTGGAAACTTCATTTATCATTTTCTAGTTATTCATACCTAGCTTGCTATATTTTCAGATTTATTTCCTATGCCTAAATGTGAACCTTATTATGAAAATAGTAAGACACCTCATCTAAACAGAATAGGTTTTGGTCTAAAATATTAAATAATATATTTTGAACTTCTCCTCTCATGTGAACTAATTTAAATTTATTTTATCAATTTTCAGAATTGTTCTCTACTTAAAAATGTGTCCCTATAACTAAGAAATGTGAATAATCAATTAGACAGATTCATTTCAGCCAAAAATCTATTTCTATCTCACTACAAAGTTTTCCAAGTACTAGGAAAGTTTTAAATTTGAATTTACAATGTGTTTGTCCCATCTTTTAAATTTTAAATACTAATCACATATTCAAATTCCTAATTTAATATCACATAGGGTTAAAAAGGTAAACTCACCCCACTATAGGGTCTATTATATTATTTTAAGAATTTCCAGGGGCCTAAGTATGCATAACAGAGGGGTTTTGCTAATTTTTATTAAGTCCAGGGGCTAAAACTGATTTTTAATTGAATTTACATGAATTTCTGAAGCTCTAGGGGCTAGATCAGAAGTTTCCGGGGCTAGCTCGTATTTTCCGAGAACCCCAGGGGGTAGCGCGTAAGAATCCCGGCCTTTATAACGCGGGGCTGACATGGACCGTCCGATTTAAAACAGACGGCTGAGATTATAACGCCGAACCGGTACGCGGGGATTTAAATTCTACCGTGCGATTTAAAATAAACGGCGCACAAGCGGCCACGTCGCTCTGATCGAGCGCGGGCGGAGCTGCCCGGCGGCGCGCGGCGGCGGGAGGTGGCGATCTCGCCGGAGAGCTTCGGATCTTCGTCAATTCTTCCTAAAACTGGGATTTCATGGCATAGATCTGTAGAGGGGAGGTCGGGGATCTCACCTCGGGGGTTTTCTTGAGCTCGGAGGTCCTGGAAAGCGATCGGCGACGAGGTCCGAGGTGAATTCACGGCGAGGCTCATCGGCGCTGTGTTTGAGGCGCAAACCACCGAGTTTTCTGCACCTGCGTGATTCCCCGGAGGCGGTGGATCAAGATCAGCGCGTTAGATCAGAAATCCCGAGCGAAGATCGAGCGAAATTGGCCGGAGAAACTCGGGTTCTCACCGGAAGAAAAAGCGGCTGAGCGTGAGTGAAAATCGGGAATATGCCGGTGTTTATATAGCCGGGGAGGGGCGGCGTTCGGTTGTGATCGAGTTTGCGTCATCCAGAACCGAAATTCGGCTGGGATACGCGAGTATCCGGGGCGGTTTTGATTCGGAGGTGAGAAGAGTCCCGGCCGGCCGAGCACGGGCGCGAGGAGGAAGAAGGATGGCGGGCCCCGCGTGTCAGTGGGAAAGAGGGGGGGCGCGGCTGCGGGATGGCGCGGGGGTGAGTGGGCCGGCTGGTGGGTTTCGACCCACTGGCCGGGGAGGTTTATTTTTTTTCTTTTTCTTTTTCTTTTTCATTTCTGTTTTGAGTTTAATTTGAATTCCAGTTTGAATTTGAATTTTTGCACCACATGCAATACGTCCAAATTTTTTTAAATTCCCCTCTTAACAGGTTTTGGGGTGTTACATTGTTTGACATAAACCTCCTCATCTATGTAGCCATTAAAAAAGCACTTTTAACATCCATTTGATATAGCTTAAAACCTTTAGATGCAGCAAAAGCTAACAAAATTCTTATGGCTTCTAATCTAGCAACAGGAGCAAAAGTTTCATCAAAATCTAGACCTTCAACTTGTGTGAAACCTTGAGCAACCAACCTAGCTTTATTCCTAACCACAACCCCATCCTCACTTTGTTTATTTTTAAACATCCATTTAGTTCTAATTAAAGTGTGACCTTGAGGTGGAGGTACAAGTTTCCAAACATTATTTCTTTCAAAATTTTCTAACTCTTCTTGCATGGCAATAATCCAAGATTCATTAGTGAGTGCGTGTGATATATCTTTGGGTTCAAAAGAAGCAACAAAAGCAGAATGAGCATGAGAATTATGGTCGAAAAACCTGGATCTTGTAACTCGTTCATGCAAGCTTCCAATAATTTGTTGTGGAGGATGACTTTTGAGAATCCGGAGGGGAGTGGACACTTCACAAGCTTCTTCTTCTTCATGTTCATCACAAATAGATGAGCTTGTGACGTGAGGAGGATCTGGACCAGCAATGGTGGTCGTCGGTGCTGGCTGTGAATCAAGATCAGGAGCTGGAACAATGTCATTAGCTGCTGAATTTTCAGGCAACAGCACCACTTCTTCCTCTTCTTCAACGAAACTACTCTCCCCCTGCGGATATGGATCCAGACCTGCAATATTTGAACTATACCTGGGCTAGCTTCATCAAAAGAAACCTCACAGGTCTCCACAATTTTGTTAGTATCAAGTAAAAGCACACTGTAGCCTCTAGTATGAGATGGATAACCAAGAAACATGCCATCAACAGATCTAGCTTCAAATTTATCAAGATTACCATGTTTCTTAACAAAGCATTTGCATCCAAAGACCCTAAAGTGTATGACACTAGGCCTATGTCCAAACCTGAGCTCATATGGTGTTTTACCTAGCTTAGCACGCAAGAAAACATGATTTGAGACATAACAAGTGGTTGCAATTGCATCAGCCCAAAATCTCCTAGAAGTTTGATATTCATCAAGCATAGTCCTAGCCATCTCAACTAAGGTTCTGTTCTTTCTCTCTACAACACCGTTTTGTTGAGGTACATATGGTGAAGAAAATTGATGATCTATTGCATTTTCAGCACAAAAGTGATCAAACGATTGATTTTTAAATTCGGTTCCATTATCACTTCTAATTGCTCTTAAAGATCCTGGGTGATCAATTGATAATCTAAGAAATAAAGTTCTAAAGTGACTCAAAGCTTCATTCTTAGATGCCATAAAGTAAACCTAAGAGTATCTAGAATAGTCATCAACAATCACAAGAACATACCATTTACCTCCGAAGGATTGAACACGTGAAGGTCCTACGGTGTCAAGGTGTAAAAGTTGACCCGGTTCAGTTGTCATGGTCATTGTTAGAGGAGCATGTCAACCTGCAACCATCTTAGCATGTCTACAAGAAGAGCACACAATTTCTTTGTCTCCTTTAAGCTTAGGCAACCCACGTATGCGATCAAGAGCACTAACACGCGTGAGATGATCAAAGCCTACGTGACCAAGTCTACGATGCAAAAATGTAAATCTTTGGAATCATTTGCAACTAGACATCTATGCTTAGAGGAAGACATATCAAAATCAGCTTTAAAAACTCTTCCAAACCGAGACATGTTAAAAATAAGCTCACTATTTGAACCTACAACTTTACAGCAGTTTTTATTGAAAATAATTTCCAGATTTTCATCTAGCAATTGTGAAACAGAAAGCAAGTTGTATTTCAAATTTTTGACAAGTGCCACATCCTTCAAAGTGTAGTGATCATTTACTCTAACCAAACCCTTAGCAATTATAGGAGTTAAAGAATTATCGGCAAAAGTAACATTCTCTACATGTGACACAAAAGAGAGAGAGGAGAACCATTCTTTGTTACCGGTCATGTGGCGTGAGCAACCTGAATTCACAATCCAAATGTTCTCCTTCCTCAAGCGTGTAACCTACATAGAAGCACAATACGTCGATGACTCAATACTGGGGTTAGTTAAAAGGCATTTAGGAATTTAGTACTGAGTCACACGACGTCCAACAGGAATAACATGCGAAAGCTGAGATAAAACAGCATGTTTATGAGTCAAAGTTTGAAATTTTTTGTTCTTAACTACTGACCTATGAGGTGTTACTTGTGTAGCACGAAAATCAGTAGCTCCGAAGGCAAAAACAGAAGCTCCGGAGGCAAAAACTGAAGCTCCGGAGGCAAAAACTGAAGCTCCAGAGGTAAACTTTGAATATTTCTGACTCATAACAGCAGGTTGCATGTTCGTGACATTCGGTTTAGTATGTGCAGCAAATTTTGCATGAGAGTTATAAGATCTAGCTTGCATTCTTTCCTTTTTATGTTGTTTAGCTAGTCTATAACAAAAATCTATGACATGACCATCTCTACCACAATAGGTACAATGAAATTTAACTTTGTGTTCATGTCTAGATGAGCATGCAGTATGCTTATTTGAACCCGAATGTGACAACACTCCTGCAAATTTAAAAACCATTTTTTTTGTTTAGGAACTGTTTGAATCAAACCACTTCCTAATGATTTTACAATTTTAGGTGGATGTTCCTTAGCATGAGCATGTGAATCAAAACCTAAACCAGTTTTATCATTGCAAGACTTGGAAGAATTCAGCAGCAAGCTTAGGTTCTTATTCCCATTACAAAACCGATCTAATGTCCTCTGTATGTTATCAAGTTTATTTGATAGATCAAGACAATTTTCACATGAAGTTTTTCCTTTTAATTTGCAATTGGAATAATATTTAACTTCATGAGAACGTAAAGCATTGTTCAATATAGAAATTTCTTTCATAGCATCTTGTAGTTTCTTATCAAGATCATCGCAAGTAGAACAATGCAAATCAATTGTAGAACAACAAGCATCTTTCAAGTTTTTATCATTAAGTGCAGCAAGCTTTTTGTTCTTTTTGATTTCAAGTTCAAGTTTATCAAATGTGGAGGTGTTTGCACTTCTTAGAGAGGACAATTATTCATATATTAAATCACATGAGGAACAAGAATCATCACTAGGAATCAAGGATTTTAAACAATTAATTTCAGATTCTAGTGACTCAATTTTAACAGCATTGTCCCTAAGCTTTTTGTCCTTTTTCTTAACAATAATAGTGGTCCGAGAAATAGCATCATACATTTCTTCGCAAGTAGGACATACCTCTTCGTTGTCACTGTTGTGTCCTACATCCTCCATACTTGATTTTGATTTGCCCGCCATGAAGCACAAGGTTGCTAGATCATCTTCATCTTCATCACTTCCAATGTCTACATCACTTGAGCCAAGTTCTTGAAGTGCGGTGATGAAACTGTTTGTCAGTTTGCGTCCTGTAAAACCCTTCTTTTTCTTGTTGGTGTTGCCAAAAGAGGACTTGGCTTTATTCTGCTTTTCATCACGGTTAAAAGAACCTGAAAGGTTAGGGCAATCTGTACGAAAGTGTTCTGTCTTACCACATTCAAAGTATCGTTGAGGTCCGGAGCTTCCTCTCCTTCTAGTTCTCACATTTTGCAATGCTTTTGAGAACCTAGTAGAAAGAAGTACTAGCTCCTCCTCTGGAAACTCCTCAATCTGTTGCAGGGTTAGTGAAGACAGCAAAGCAAGTGTATTGCTAGATGATTGGCCGGAGCTAGGCATATCACGTTGTGAGACAAATACAATAGTCTTATTTGGGTTATTACGTGAAAAACTATCAATTTCATGAGTTTTTAGCTTAGAATAAAGCACATTTAATGTAAGAGTACTCATGACAGTGGATTCACGTATGGATGTTACTTTCATCTCCCAAATTGACATATCTAATGCACTTAGTAATTGCCTAGCATTTTCAGCATCTGAAAAATTAACATTGACGCTACGCAAGTTGCTGAGAATTTTATTAAAGCGAGCAAAGAGGTCATCAATGGACTCACCGGGTTGCATCTCAAAGCGCATGTATTCTTTCTTGAACATATCCTGTCTTACCTCCTTGATCGTGTTGGATCCTTCATGGTAGTCACAAAGTGCTCTCCACACATCGTACGCCGATTGGAGGTGTGCAACACGATTGAAGTCGCTCTGAGTTAGTCCTTGTATGATTAAGTTCCGAGCCTTGTTGTTGTTGTCGACATCTCTCATGTTTGTAGCCGTGACTTGATCGTTTGAAGACACATCTTAAGTCTTGTACACCTTTTCCCATATTGCAAAGCCTTGCGCCTGGATGAAATCTTCCATGCGTGCCTTCCAAACCTGAAAATCAATACCACTAAACACACAAGGTTTAGCGGAGTATTTCTCCATGATGATTAGTCAAAATACGTGTAAATCAAAAACATTAGAGCAACTTGGCTCTGGTACCATTTGTAGGATCGAAGTACACGTGTAAAGCTACCAGAGGGGGGTGAATGGTAGATAAAAACTTTTCAGCGGAAGCAACAAAACACCCCTCAGCAGAAAACCGATCTGTTAAAGAAACCGTGTGTGCAACTAATCTAAACGTGTTCAACTGTGACAAAACTAGTATAGATTATATATAATCAAGTCACGAATACATCACAACAAGAATCATGAAAATCCGCTGAGAGAAACTCAAGTTACGATTGAAAGGTCGAACAAAGGTCAATCTGTCCTACGCGAGAAAAACAGTTCTGGAATACTGCAAAGAAACTCGTGTAGATAAGAAACCACAAATTCAATGACCGTGAAATTTTCACAGATGATATATAATCAAGTTGTGAAGACAACTCAAAAAGAATCACATCAATTGGATCCGTAAAACTCGATTTATGATAAAACCACCGAAGCAAGGTAGTGCTGAACAGAAACTCGACGAGAAAAACTAGTCTGAAACAGGTCGGACGAACAAGGCACAAAAGTTCCTTTAGAATACAAATTTTATTTATAAAAACACAAGAGGAACAGCCCCAAATTCGTGCTCTACATGAGCCTTGGCCTCCCTTACTTATATAACCAGCTCTATGGCCAATCCAATTCAAACTAGGACTCCTACTCCTACTTGGATTCAAACTGTAACTTTCCAATACAGCTCAAGACTCTTCTATACGCAGATAGAAGCAATCTTAAGACTTCCAAACACCTTAGGAACGTCCCAAACATTCCAAAAACAACTCTACTTCATGCCTAACACGAAATCCTGTCATAACCAACTCGAAACTTTCCATAAACAAACCATAACCGCCTCAGCCGCAGCCTGAGCGCAAAATCCAGCCGGTTGAACCTTTTCAACCATATCTCCACATCCATATCTCTTCACCACGCCTTGGAACCATGTTGCAATGTCCATGCACTCCTTGCACACGTGGAAACACCTTCCAACAAGGTCCACGATACCTTCATATGCATTGTTCTTGATCCAAACATGCTGCGTGACCTCCCGATCAACTCAACCATAATTCCTCTCGAACTTGGTTGTTGAACCTCATCTTCTCCCTAAGACTAGTTCAATGGATACCGTCACCAGCCATGTCTTGAACTCAAGCAACACCTGCACATGAATAAACAACCAATACTTCCGAGCACAAGTCCTCGACTTGACTCTCGTTAGTTCCAAAACTACAACATCTTACGTGAGCACCTCACATAAGCATGTTGTAAACCATAGCAAAATGATATCAGCCATAACCACCAAAACACACCAAAAACTTAGTAAAATAATACTAAGCAAACTTTCCATAAGAGTAAAGCAAGTTCAAAACATTGCAAGTTAAAAGCAGAACCATTACAATCAAGCTCCGAACCTTACCAAAGCTAACCGGACCTTGGATCGGAGCTTACCAAAGCTAGTCGGACCCAGAGCCGGAGCTTACTAAAGCTTAGTCGGACCTAGCACGGAACTTACCAAAGCTAGTCGGACCTAGCATCAGAGCTAGCAAAAACAAGTCAGACCTAGCCAAAATAAGTCAGACCTAGACAAAGCAAGTCGGACCTTACGTCGGACCTTGCCGGAGCTACCGAAAACAAGTCAGACCTATCGTCAGACCTTGTTAAAAAGGTGTTTTGGTAGTATTCAAAACTTTTATCGTCAAAGCCAATGTATTCAGCACACATAGGTCTCACAGAAGTCTTTTTGGGTATAACTAGAAAGAGGGTGGTTTGAACTCAAATTCAAATTCAAACTATTTCCAACCCATGAATTCATGAGTGGGAGGCATATTCTTACTCAGCACATTTTTATGAGCTCACACACCAATTTTCACTCCATTTGGAGTTGATCTTTACATGAGCTAAGTTTAGCAAATTCAAACTTTATTTGAATTTCAAACTGCATATGTGCTGAAAATATATTCAAACAAACCCCAATTTGAATTCTATCCAATTCAAATGGCCAGAGGGTAGATAATTCAAATGACCAGGGTTAATGGGGTCTCTACTGTTTATAGCAGTGGGGAAAATTCAATTTCAGAGGTTAAAACCGGAGTGGGACCCACAGGTCAGCCTCACTAGTGTTTCAACCGTCTGAAGTCACCGCAGCTCGGTTCCTGCACGCGACCACGCGGGCGCCACGGCGATTGCCGACCGCTGCCACCTCCTGGTCACCGATCACCGCCCCAAACCGACATCCCCTGCTATTTAGCTGCGAGCTGCCGCCCGCAGCAGCTCACTTTCCCACTGCCTCGACGTTTCCAGCACTGAAAACACCGAGCTGATCGCCCCACAGCCCCACCGCATCACCTCGCCGTCGACCGGCCAAAGCAGTGCCTTCCACCGTGAGTTGAGGCCACAAACGGCACCGCCAATCCTTTCTCGATGTGTTACAGCCCTCAGCTGCTCGTGATCAGCTCCAGTGAAGCTTGTCCGAGCCGATCTTCCATCACTCTGTCAACCCGAGAGCTCCTCCGACTCGACGCCGTCGCCCGAGCAGCGCAAAGCTTCTCCAATGTGACCAACGTGTCTCTGAGGTTAGCATCCAAGTCTAGTAGCTCTCCCCAAACTCCCTAGGTCCCTCTTAGCACTGGTTAGCCGGAATTTCAACTTTCCCGATGATCGCCGAAAAGAACACTGAGAACCAAAACTCGAAATTCACCTCGATCACTTGATCACCGGAAATCCTGGTCAAGCTGAAGCTAGAGTAGCACCTCACGGTCACCTCAGCCAAATCCTAGCGGTGATGATCAACCCAGTGAGCAGAGCACCGGAATTTGGCCATCGCCAGTGAAAACGGCTCGGGTCGCCGGTGAAGTCTACTTTCCCGGCGATCTTCGGCCAAGAGGAGGGCAGGGTTAGCTTCCTCGTGCCCCAGTGGTGTTTTGTGACCCATTGGTCGATTGTGTTCACCGCTGAGACAAGCTTGCACTGTCGGAACCGAGCTCATCTTCCGCCTCCACCGTCGCCGACTAGGTTTCCGGCGATGTCGAGGTCCGAGAAGTTGCCCGACGTGTGTGCCTCACTCCAAGGATCACGTAGGAAGAAACCGCGTTGAAAATTAGGCAGTAGCATCCGAGAACGAACCGTGCCACCATCGCTGTGCTTCGCGCGCTCGGGCGCTGGCGGGAGGTAGACGACGGACACTGTGCGTGGGACCCACGTGCAGTGTTTTAAACATTTCCCGATTTTCAGTTTTAGTTCAAACTTCAAACCCACACAACTTCGGCTACGAAGCTCCAAATTGAGTGAACCAAATTTTGTTGGATTCAGCTCTCTGAGTACTTTCCAGCAAATCAAGTTTCACTTCATGAAAATCCATAGTTCTCCAGAATTAATTCTTCAAAATTTAAACTGTTCAGAATTTTAACTGGAGAACCCCTTGGAGGAAATTTCTGAAATTTTGCTGAGATGTTCACCAAAATGTCTCTGAGCTACCATAAAAATTTCAGATCCATTTGATCTCATTTGATCCACATAATGGTGTGATTAATAAAACTGTTACAGAGAAAATAGAAAATGTCCAGAAAATTTTCAGAATTTCTCTGAAATTGTTTAGCTCATATCTTTAGATAGGAACCTTCAAATTAAGTGAGACCAACTCTATTAGAACCCTCTGAAAACCTAGTTTTCATAAAGTCATGGCTTGCTCCATGAAAATCCCAAGAATACCCTAAGAGTTCCAATTAAGGTCAAGTACATAATTATTTGTGGAGAGCTCAAATGAGCTTTGCTGCAAATAAAACTTGGCCAAGTATCTGTTTAGGTTGTGTCCAAACCACAGTAAAAGTTTCAGAGTCATTTGGTCTATCTAGTAAGACTTATGGTCTTCACAAGTTGAACTCAATTCAAATGCATTTAAATTGATACATATACATGTTATCTTCTGTAGTCGCTAAGGTTGAGGAGGAACCCGAAGTCTTAGACTTCGTCACTCCGGAAGAGCAGCTAGCCTACGACCAAGAGAAGCAAGGCAAGCTCCGGTTTGTATTAACCTTTTTACAAATTTTTACTGTTTTGAGAACTTACTTTGAGCACCCACTTACTTCTTGCATTAGAGTCTTGTTTGAAACCCAAATGCATAGCCAAAAAAACCCTGGGTTGGGATTAGGTTTGAAAACCTAGTTAGCTACTGCAATGCTAAGATAGTGTAGGATTCGGTACAAGTCGAGTAGTTGGAACTACTCGCGAGAATAGGCTAGAGGCACATCGCTTGGGTAAAGATAGCAAATGAAACACATGGAAAGAAAAATGAGACCGAGTGGAGAGTAAGGGCAGCAGGACTTTGGGGCCTGGGTGCTATAGCTCCGCTTGTGTTGATTGAGGACCGAGCCGTGTGCGGGCCTGTTGAACAAGCTAGAACAGTACCGAAGACCTATCAGCTATATGGGAACCGGGAAACCGATGTAACTCGGGTAGCTGGGTGTTGAGGCATAGCTGGTCGTTCAGAGGGTAGGTTGAGAGCTCAAGGTGTAAATCGGCTGGCGGCACTGTGGATGCGCGCGCAAAGACCTCTTGCTCGGGACGATTGGACCAGTTCAACATTTGGCTGACGGGTGAAAGGTGGTTGCGTACGACGTCCGTGATGGTTTCTCTAGGCAACATCGAGTACGGGCGTATGTGACGGGTTATTCGGGTAACCCTGCAGGTGTACATCGATTATACTCGCCGTCCCTCACGGTCAGTGAGTACAACTTGTTCACTGTACCGTGACGTAGAAAGAAAAGGCTAGATACATGTTAAAAGTTTGCTGATTTGAAAGACATACTTTGCTTGTTAATTTCTTGTTGTAGTTTAGAGTTAATTAAAGTTCTTTTCAACTTTGGGCAAAGTACATGAGAGAAATGCGTTTCTTATTTGATTGCGGCTCTCTCATGTGCCTTAGCGTAAGGTTCTCCACAACCTGCTGCTAGAACTTGAAAGTAAGGTTCAAATAATTAGGTGAGTCCTTTGCAACTTATTTTACCTCATGTACCCTAAAACCATCCATGTAGAAGTTTCATGCATAGGAGAGACGGGTCAGTCTTGCTGAGCCATCGTGCTTACTGCTTGTGTTTGAAGCTTTTGCAGGGGTTTATGAGGAAGGGACTCCCGAGGGGGAGACGGAACCCCAGGAGGGGAACCCCATCGAGTGGGAGTCGTGCACGCCGCCGTGTTAGTGTGTGTGCGTGCTAGCGGGGACACGTTCATGGGATGAACATGAACTCGATGCATAGTCTACGCCCGTGAGTGTAGACTGGACTTATTTTGTTGTAACTTGTTCATAAACTGGTTTATGTAATAAAACTTTGCTTCCGCTTTGTATCTTTGATGTGCGTTATCCGGTGCTGTGCAACACAGCACCCCTCAGCGTGATCCTGGCTCGACAATGCCGTGGGGCCGCGTCACAAAATGTGAGGGATATTCGGAGTTTCTTTGGGATGGCTGGATACTACAACCGGTTCATCAAGGATTTCTCCAAAATAGCATAGCCTATGACTGAATTGCTAATGAAAGGGAAAGCATTTCAGTGGACACAAGCATGTTAAGACAGCTTTGAGGAGTTAAAGAAGAGATTGACAATAACACTGGTTTTAGTATTGCCAGACACAAGCAAGAGCTTTGATATATATTGTGACGCATCAAAACAAGGGCTCGGATGTGTGCTTATGCAAGGAGGCCAAGTGGTAGCCTATGCATCGAGACAACTAAAGAAACACGAGCTGAACTACCGTACACACGATCTGGAACTTGCAGTCGTGGTACATGCCTTGAAGATTTGGGGGCATTATATCCTCGGTCACTGATGTCAGATCTACACGGATCACAAAAGTCTCAAGTATATATTCACGCAAACGGATCTGAATTTGAGGCAACGTTGATGGTTGAAACTCATCAATGATTATAATGTTGGAATCAACTATCACCCAGGAAAGGCCAATGTAGTAGCTGATGTATTGATCCGAAAGGGAGCATGTCACCAACTCATGGTTCGGGAGCTGCCACCTGGGCTTCGTAAGGAGTTCGAACGATTACATCTCGGGTTCTTAAACGAGATGGAGGTGGTATAACTGAACTCAACGCTGGAACAAGAGATACGAGATGGCCAAGCAACGGATGAGGAAATAAAGGAAATAAAGGAAAGAATCCAACAAAGGATAGAAAAGGATTCCAAGGAAGACGAGAATGACACGCTTTGGTTAGGGAAAAGGATTTGTGTGCCTAACGTGAAGCACATCCGCAACACGATACTAAAGGAGGCACATGACTCACCTTATTCTATACACCCTGGCTGTACAAAGATGTACAAGGATCTGAAAACTTGCTATTGGTGGGATGGCATGAAAAGGAATATTGCTGAATATGTTGCCTTATGCGATTCATGTCAACGAGTGAAGGCCAAACATCAAAGACCAGATGGATTATTGAAGCCATTGAAAGTACCCGAGTGGAAGTGGGAAGACATCAGTATGGATTTTATAGTCGGGTTGCCACGTTCTCAGTCGGGCCACGACTCTATTTGGGTTATCATGGACCGATTGACGAAATCAGACCACTTTATTCCTGTTAGAACTAAGTACACTGTGGCACAATTAGCCGAGCTGTATATGGAGCAAATCGTGTGTCATCATGGAGTTCCGAAGAGGATAGTTTCAGATTGAGGTTCTCAATTTATCTCTAGGTTCTGGAAGAATCTGCATGAAGCTATGGGTACACGGTTGAATTTCAGCTCCACATATCACCCGCAAACCGATGGGCAAACTGAGAGGACAAATCAGATTTTGGAAGATATGCTGAGAGCTTGCACCTTAAAACATGGGCATAGTTGGGACAAGAGCTTGCCGTATGTTGAATTCTCGTACAACAACAGTTACCAAGCTAGCTTGAAAATGTCACCTTTCGGGGAACTATATGGTAGACGGTGTAGAACACCTATGTTCTGGAATGAGACTGGAGAAAACCAAGAATTTGAACCCGAAGTGCTGCAAGACGCAGAAAAGCAAGTCCAAACGATACGTGAAAACTTGAAGGCCGCTCAGTCACGTCAAAAGGGCTATGCGGACAATAGGCGTAGGAGTTTGACCTTTTAAGTTGGAGACTTCATGTATCTTAAAGTTTCGCCTATCCGAGGCCAACGACGGTTCAACTTCAAAGGAAACTTAGCGCCTCGCTGCATCGGACCATTCAAGATTTTGGGCAAGTGAGGAGAGGTAGCCTATCAACTAGAGCTGCCAACGCACCTCTCCGACGTGCACGACATATTTCATGTATCCCAACTCAACAAGTGTCTAAGAGTGCTGGAAGAACAAGTACCGATGGATGAGCTAGAACATCAGGAGGATATTACCTATGCAGAACACCCTATCAAAATCTTAGACATAAAGGAAAGAGTCACGAGGAACAAGGTAACCCGATGGTGCAAAGTGTAATGGAGCCATCAAATGGAAGTCGAATCTACATGGGAGCGTGAAGAAGACCTCATGACAGAATTTCCACATGTTCTCTCCACTCTATCGAATCTCGAGGGCGAGATTCATGTTAACGGGGTAGGTTTGTAACACCCTCATTTCCATCATCATGCATTGCATCCATTCTCATGTAGAGATCACTTAAAAAGAGAAGAGAAATGGGATAAGACCCCGACCACACATTAGAGATAATGCTTCTAGAAGAATTTTAGATATAAAGCTTCTAGAATAATTTTAGAGATAAAGCTTCTAGAAGAATCTTGGAGATAAAGCTTCTAGAAGAATCTTGGAGATAAACCTTAGAGATAAAGCTTCTAGATGAATCTTGGAGATAAACCTTAGAGATAAAGCCTCTAGATGAACCATGGAGATAAAACTTCTAGATAACCTTAGAGATAGAGATTAGAGATAAAGTTTTGAAGATAAAAACATCCTGCTCCCCGCACCTCTTAGGGAAAGAGTGCTTCTCCTCCTCCAAACTGAGTAGGAGATTGCATCTCTTGGAGATAGAGTCCTTCTCCTCCAAACTGAGTAGGAGACCCCCCCCCCTTATAAATACAGCCTTCCCTGGCTGCCACCCTGCCAAAACAAGCCTGTAGCCCCCTGATGCCAAGCACTGGTCGCCACCCCTTTGCTGCTGCCTTGCCGGCTGTCGAAACTCTGCCCCGCCTCGCCGTCGCCGAAGAAGAAGACCCCTGCTGCCAAGCCCTGGCAGCAGCCCTATTCTTCTCCAAAGAAAAATTCCAGCTGCTGCCATTGCAAGGGAAAAGGTCCAGCTGCAAGGAGGAGAGGAGGAAGAAGAGAGGTAGGTCCCCGTCACCCCTCTTACCACGTCGATGCTGTTGCTACGCACCCATTTTTCTCCACCCCCTGCGAGCAGAAGTTTCTGCGTGTGGACAGACCATGTTTTGGTCAACTTTTGACGGTGAAATTGATCTACAAATTGAGTCATGATCATAACCACGTCCACACTTGATCCCAACAGCCTTGTTCATCATAAAAGCCCGTGGAAGCTTATTAAAACTTGCAAGAACACATGCAAACTGATCACTATAGGATGCACTATAGGATTTGCATTCATCTACCTCATTGCATCTTGAGTAAAGTATATGCATGATAATTGATTGCTGTCATCTTTGTATGTGCGTGGTCGCGAGTAGAAGGACACGCTCAAGAGGTCGTATACAAGGAACTACATCACCAAGACTTCGAGACGCTTGAGCAACACGAACCGTGGGAGCAAGACAAGTGTCCCTTGACCATATTGAACCTATATTTTGAAACTATTTTGTTTGTGAAAATTGCATTCTCGTGTCAAGTTGATGGGAAACCTTTTAGTAGGAGTTTACTAGCTTTTTTAGCTACCCTTGTCACCGGGAAAATTGTTGAGTCGGGTATGGTTGTTTTCCTTTTTGCTTCGCTTAATTTATGATATATGGGAAAACTGAAATAAAACATGGTTAACTACTGCACTCATAAGATTAAAAATGATGAGAACTTGATGATGTTAATAATCATGGAATTGGGTAGATCTAGGCAAGCTTTTTTCGTGAATGCTGCTGAACGGGATGGTGGTTTGCTTGCCGTAGATCTAAGGACCGGTTCATGCGAGCACATGCCAGGAAGATAGTGCCACCAGAAGGCCAAATATGGGTGCGGCTTAGTTAACTAATTAGGTGTTTTGCTAGCTTGTTATGGACCATTGGATGGCGCAGGGAATGGGAGTCGAGGAGGACTGCCCTGGGAACTGCATGGAACACGAGGGGGCCCGTGGGTGGGAGAATGAAGATTCGAGCCTGCCGGTGAAATCTCAGTGGGTCCGTACATTCTAGTAGCCCCTTTGTAAAGGCTATTTTGTGATCTCTTGGCCATACACCGATAGTTGTGTATTGGTATAATGGAGGTTCTCTCTAGTCACCGACGGGTGACAAATCACGAACTTGTGGGTAAAGCGGTGCCACCTCTGCAGAGTGTAAAACTATCATGATAGCCATGCTTCCGGTTATAAGCACCTGGCCAAATTCCATGATTAGAGGTAAAACTTGGGATGGTTACTCGGGTATGGTTATGGTATGGTCATTGGGACTATTTTGGGACTGTTTTGGGTCATGCCAATGAGTTTTGTTTCGGTTCTATGAAAAATGATATGGTTATGAGTATTTATGAGCATGAGATGAAATTGAGAAAGAGTATTGGCTGGTTGAGGCATGATAAATTATGAATTATGATGAAGGAATGTTGATGAATTACTTGATTATGTTGGGATTTAACTCACCTAAATATAGTTTCTGTTTTTACCATGTTTTGTGAAATAAAATTTGCTTGCTGCAATGAACCTTTTTATTTCTTACCTTGTTGTAAGCTACATGTCATACTTTCCCGCACTTGCTGAGTACGACATGTATTCACCCTTCCATTCCCAAATATACTTCAGCTACAGGAGAAGAATACATTGAAGAGCAGGTAGAGTACTAGGCATGCGCACTACCGTCAACATGCCTGTGGAGTCGAAGTTGGAGCCCCATCGTCTTTAGTTTATTTTTGCTGTTGTTTAGAGTCTTCCGAAGCATCTTTTTGTAGAGGTTTGGGACTCACGGGCCCCCGGCCCCTGGGTCCGGGACTGCACTCCGGGAGCTCGGACCTAGATGCGCATTGGTTGTCAGGTTTAGATGGCTTAGACACGACTAGTTCTTCTTGGGGAGGTCCGGGACACATTTGTCAGGGTTTAACTCCGTGTGTGTCGAACGCAACCTGTTGAAGACTAGGGCTAGGTTGTCGAGCAATGATGCTTGCGACTTAACCTTTACTACGATGTCATCGACATACACCTCGACAAGGTCTCGAAAAAGATTCCCAAATGTTTTACGCATTGCACGCACGAAAGTGGGAAGGGCATTCTTAAGTGTAACACCCCAAAATTTTGTTAAGACCCTAAATCATGTTAAGGGGGGAATTTAAAATTTTTTGGACGTGTTGCATGTTTTGCAAAAATTCAAATTCAAACTGGAATTCAAATTAAACTCAAATCAGAAAAGAAATAGAAAAAGAGAAAACAAAAAAAACCGGCCACTGGGCCGCAACCCACCAGCCGGCCCAACCAGCGCCGTGCCAGCCCGCAGCCGCGCGCGCCGCTTTCGCCCACTGACAGGCGGGGCCCACCAGTTCATCGTCTACCTCGTGCCAGCGCCGGACTCTCTCACCCGAATCAAAACCAATCGGGATTTCTGCGAATCCCAGCCGAATTCCGCTCGGGGGCGACGCAAACTCGATCTAAACCACCCCGCCGCCATCCCCCGTCTATAAAAACCCCGGCCCCGTTCTGTTTTTCCACGCGATCTGCTGTTTTTCCTCCGGTGAGAAACCGAGTCTTCTCCGGCGAATTCTGGCCGATCTAAGCTCGGAAATTCCGATCTAACTCGCTGGTCTTGATCCACCGCCTCCGGGGAACCTTGCAGGTGCAGAAAACTCGGTGACTTGCGGTGTAAACACAGCGCCGACGAGCCTCGCCGTGAATTCACCTCGGACCTCGTCGCCGATCACCTTCCAGGACCTCCGAGCTCAAGAAAACCCCCGAGGTGAGATCCCCGACCTCCCCTCCACCGATCTATGCCATAAAATCACAGTTCTAGGAAGAATTCTCGAAGATCCGAAAGTCTCCGGCGAGATCGCCGCTTCCCGCCGCCGTGCGCCGCCGGCAGCGCCGCCCGCGTTCGATCAGAACGACGTGGCCGCTTGTGCGCCGTTTATTTTAAATCGCACGGTAGGGTTTAAATCCCCGCGTACCGGTTCGACGTTATAATCTCAGCCGTCGGTTTAAAATCGGACGGTCCACATCAACCCCGCGTTATAAAGACTGGAAATCTTACGTGCTACCCCCTGGGGTTCTCGGGAAATAAGAGCTAGCCCCGGAAACTTCTGATCTAGCCCCTGGAACTTCAGAAAATCATGTAAATTCATTTAAAAATCAGTTTGAGCCCCTGGACTTAATAAAAATTAGGAAAAACTCCTCTGATAAGTGTAGCTAGACCCTGGAAATTCTGAAAATAATATTATAGACCCTGTAGTGGGGTGAGTTTACCTTTTTAGCCCTGTTTAGTATTTAATTTAGGAAATTGAATATGTGGCTAGTGTTTAAAAATTAAAAAGTGGGACAAACATATTGTGAAAATTAAATTAAAGACTTTCTCAGTATTTAGGAAACTTTGGAGTGAGATAAAAACATATTTTGGGCTGAATTGAATCTGTTTAATTTATTATTCACATTTAGGGACACATTTTTAAGTAAAGAATAGTTCTAGAAAATAGGGAAAATAATTGTGAAATAGTTTACATCAGAGGCAAAGGTCAAAATATGTTATTAAATTATTTAGGACCAGAACCTATTCTGTTTAGATAATGTGTCTTGTTATTTTCATAATAAAGTTCACATTTATGCATAGGAAAATAAATCTGAAAATATAGCAACTAGTAAATGATAAATGGAGTTTCAAAAATCCAAAGAATTCAGTTTAGGGTTGGTAGAAATTCTGAAGACACATATGGAGAAGAAAAATACCTTTCATGCTTACTTGGTAGCAAAAAGGTGTAGTAGTTGAATATAAGGAATTTATTTAAATTGGAAACTCATATATATATATAGTATGTAAGTATAAATGTGAACACAAAAGTAGGAATCATATACACATGATTAAAAGTGCATGCAAGCCACAAATCAACACACATAGAGTAACCACAACACATATAATGGTGAATGACTTTCATAAATATGAATGTGTGGTTTGTATGAAGTGGAAGTGTGAACTATGTCTTATGGATTGTTGCTTTTCTTTTGCTATGTGTGATGGTATGATGTAGAACCTGCTCAAGAGAAAGTTATTCCTTTCCAAGACCAGGACTACCCATTTCAAGAGCAGCAGGAAGGAGGCAAGTGTCCTTGACCACTTTGATCCTATACTAGGATGTGTAGCTAGAATTATTTGCATTGTCAATTGAAATATGAAACCCATGCTAGGAAGTTTCCCTAGAATTGCATTACCTTGTTTCCTTGTAGTTTGGGTTGGGATTTCTTTTATTATGTCATTTATTATGCATATGCTTAGCCATGCTTAGAATGGGATAATTGGGATATGAGATCATCAGTTTATTTTACCATACTCTTGAATGAGATATTGTGAGTTATGTAGAGGTAGGGATCAAGGCAAGTTGGATGTTTTGGTTGTGTGTTGGGTGCACGAGACTCGGGTTTGTGTTTAGTACTTGCCTGGATCCTAAGGACCGGTTCATGGAGCATGTAACCTGGCTTTACAGTGCCAACCACATGCTGAGATGGGGCAGCTTGGCCAATTAATTAGGTGTATCCCCGGCGTAGTATGGGTGTGTTGGATGGTGCGGGGAGTAGGTGTCAGCTGGACTACCATATGAACCGCAAGGCTCAAGAGGGGGCCACTGCAGCGGGGTTGGAGCCTCTTGTATGCTGTTAGGGGTGAAACCTCAGTGGGCCCACGCTCGTCGAGAATCCCTTTGTAAAGGCTTCGTAGTGATCTCCTGGCTGCACACCTGGGAAGTGTGAATGTGGATCGTAGCCACTGGCATAATGGAGGTTATTTTAGTCCACCCGGCAACGGGGGATGAAATCACTACATGTGGGTACAGTGGTACAAACTCTGCAGAGTCAAAACTGTCTTGACAGCCGTGCTCACGGTTAAGAGCGGCCTGGACTTATTCATGATTAGAGGAGTGAAGGTTTTTAGAAGTTGTGGATGTTAAGCGGGGAGCTTATTTATATTTCGACACCTGGCTTGTAATAAATGATGCTTCACTATTTGTCATCACATGTATGAGAAAATGATCCTGGCATACATGTGATATTCACTCGGTTGTTCTTCGGAGAAACCGGGTGTGACAGACGTGGTATCAGAGCCAAGGTTGCCCGTAGGAACGTGGACCTAGGTAGAAATGGACGTATATAAGGGCCTTATTTTCTTAAAAACTATTTTTACGAGGTGTGTGTTGAAAAGTGTTATTTAATGAGTCACTTTCTTCATCTTACCCCAATTTTCATTCAAAATAGGATTTTGTTTAAAAAGTTTATCTAACTTAAGTTTAAATGCTTTTTGTTTTTAGATGGTTCGCATGATTCGCACCGCTCGCAAGTCCACAGGAGGGAGAGTTCCCGTAGTTGCCCTTGCCGAAAGAGAGGAGAGCCGTCCGGTGACGTACCTTTCCTACGGATTGGCAGTAGGAGGCTTGTTGCGCCGTCTTCGACGTATGCTCGAAGACGCCAGCAATACGGGCAAGCTAATCATCCACTATAACTCCACCAGGACCATCCGTGAGAAGAGGGAAGAATGGAGCTCAGAGATGAGGATTATAGACGAAAATCGGCTGCTTAAGATCCACCGCCCTCCAGCTTGTAGAGCAACACAGGTCGATGCGGAGAAGGATGTCACCTGGGAGGCCATCACCTGCCAGAGTCACATCTATCATCGCCACCTGGACAGGACTGAGTACATGTATGTCCTCCAGCGTGAGAGTGGTACCACGGAGCACAAGTACCCGCCAGTGCAGCAAGGGACATCCCATGAGCACATGGACTTGTGCTTGGAGGATGCTGCTATGCTCAGCACTCGACTGCAGGAGTGTCAGCAAGAACTTCAGGATGTTCGGGACACCCTGAAGGTAACAGGGGCATTGCTGCGAGCCTGCTTGAGGGCGAGAGAAAGAGGAGATGGGAATGAACTGTGTGTCACCGTGAATGATACATGGACTCCTGACTCCCAAGATCGTCGAGCAATCAGGCGTCGTTGCACCTCACCACCAGCAGCCTCCCCACCCAAAGCAGAGTCAGAAGGCAGCCGAAATGATGAGGAAGATCCCGAGGAGCCAGCCCAAGAAAACGAGTAGTGTAGAGTCCTTCCCTTAGCTAGCAAGATGTCGAATAGTCGAGTAGTTACGTTAAGTTAATGGTGTGTTAATGCTTGGTGTGTGACGTGAGTTGTGGAAGCCATGAGCAATTGTCCACAGCCTCGTCTTTAGATTGTTTTGCTTTGGTGTGAGAATCCACATGAAATAATATTGCATTTATTTTTGTGTGAAAAATGAACCCTCAGAAAAGTATAACAAAGCCTCAACGCTTCAAAGTACAAACAAATGAAAGTAGTAAGATGATACTAAATGCTTTCAAATTAACATTGGCTGATTCTGCCAGATGGCCGGAAGAGGAAAAGGACGTGCTGCCAACCCCGCCAACAACAACGATGAGGCATGCAACCCTCATCTTTCTGGAGGCCAGGACCGGGGTGGTCGCCGTGAAGGAGTTGATCCCCTCCACCAAATGCTGGAGAATCAAAATCAGCTCATCCATAACTTGACTCAAGTGGTGGCCAACTTGCATCAAGTTCCACCTCCACAAGCTGCACCACGCCAACCAAGGTTGAGTGAGTTTCTAGGAACTCAACCTCTAAAGTTTGCAAGTGCTGCTGAACCTCTGGAGGCAGATGATTGGCTTAAGACCATTAAAAGCAAGATGAGGATCATCCAGTGCCAAGGGTATGAGAGGGTGCTGTTTGCCTCTCATCAATTGCATGGACCTGCTGCTGATTGGTGGACCGCCTACGTGGCTGCCCATCATGACCCTGAGAACATCACTTGGGAAGAGTTCAAGCGTAGCTTCCGCAACCATTACATTCCAAGAGGTGAACTCAAAAACAAGAGGAAGGAGTTCTTGGGACTGCAGCAGGGAAACACACGGTGTGGGAATACCTCACTAAATTTACTCAACTATCCCGTTATGCCCCACGGGACATAGAGACTGATGAGCAGAAACAGGATTGTTTCGTGGAAGGACTTACCGCAGAAATGCAGTGTGCAATGTCCTCCAACGAGTATGAAAGCTTCCAAAAGATGGTGGACAGAGCGTTTGTGGTAGAAAGGAAGCTGAAGGCCTTAGAAAATGAGAACAAGAGGAAAGCCGGATGGTCACACCAAGCCTCAGGGAGCAACACTCGCCCACGTCTGATGCAGCAACCTGCAGGGCAGACGAACCGTGCTGCGGTACCCTACTCAGCACCAAGAGGGTACAACCCGAACTACAGGCCTCCCGCAGCACCAGCACAGCCACAACGTCAGTTTGTACAGCAGCCTCGCCCCGCATATCCACCTCGACCATCAGTGCAAGGACCTCCAAACCAACCCCAAGAAAACAAAGGCCAGGCACCTAAAGTTGGGGTGCAATGTTTTAGCTGCTGTGAAGTGGGGGCACTACGCCCATAAATTCCCAAAGAAGAAGCCCGCACAGCCACAACAGCAGAATATGATGCGAGGACGGGTGAACCACGTCACTATGGAGGAAGCACAAGAGGCACCCGACGTGGTAGTTGGTAAGTTTCCTGCCAATTTACACATTGCAACCTTGTTGTTTGATTCTGGTGCTACCCACTCGTTCATTGCTCAAGGGTTTGTTAAGAAGCATGACCTAGCAACAACACAGATGAACCATATGCTAGCCGTAAACTCTCCAGGTGGAGAAATAAGGACAAGACAAGTGTGTCCCAAAGTGAACCTAGACATTAATGGGGTAGTATTTACTGCTAACCTCATAGTGATAGATTCACAAGGGATAGATATTATTTTGGGTATGGATTGGTTGACCAAACATAAAGGAATCATCCATTGTTCGACCAGAACGGTGGAGCTAACTCACCCTAGTGGCACAAGAGTAAAGTTCATAACAATACACGAGCCTAGGAGGGACATTAAATTAAATCAAGTTGAGGTGAAAGTTGAAGAAATCAGGACCATCAGGGAATATCCAGATGTTTTTCCGGAGGAGTTGCCAGGTATGCCTCCTGATCGTGAAGTGGAATTCGCAATTGAGCTAGTACCTGGAACATCCCCGATATACAAGAGACCTTATCGGATGGACTCCAAGCAGCTGGAAGAACTCAAGGATCATTTGAGAGAACTGACGGAGAAGGGGTATATTCGCCCTAGTTCCTCACCTTGGGGAGCTCCGGTGATATTTGTGCCCAAGAAGGACGGAACCCAAAGGTTATGTGTGGATTACCGTGCTTTGAATGAGGTAACCATCAAGAACAAGTACCCATTACCCCGCATTGAAGACTTGTTTGATCAGTTGAGGGGAGCTTGTGTGTTCTCGAAAATTGATCTCAGGTCGGGATACCACCAACTCAAGATAAGGCAAACTGATATTCCCAAGACAGCTTTCGTATCTCGGTACGGACTGTATGAATACACCGTCATGCCTTTCGGGTTAACTAATGCCCCGGCCTACTTCATGTATCTCATGAACAAGGTATTCATGGAATATCTGGACAAATTTGTGGTGGTTTTCATAGATGACATTCTCGTCTTCTCCAAAGATGAAGAAGAACATGAGAAACATCTAAGGTTGGTGTTGCAGAGGCTGAGAGAACACCAACTATATGCCAAGTTGAGCAAGTGTGAGTTTTGGCTGAAGAGAGTTCCCTTCTTAGGACATATAATCTGGGAGGGAGGAATATCCGTAGATCCCGCCAAAATCGAGGATATCCAGAAGTGGAAGACCCCTGAAAATGTCGGGGAAGTTCGAAGCTTCTTGGGATTGGCTGGATACTATCGACGGTTTATTGAAGGATTCTCCAAGATCTCGAGACCTCTCACCAAACTGTTGGACAAGGGAATCACATTCACATGGACGCCACAGTGCGAGACGAGTTTTCAGGAGCTAAAGAAAAGATTGACAACAGCCCCAGTGTTGGTTATGCCAGATATGCAGAAGAATTTCACAGTGTACTGCGATGCCTCTGGAAATAGGTTGGGATGTGTTCTCATGCAAGAAGGGCATGTCGTGGCATATGCATCCCGGCAGCTTCGGAAGCACGAGAAAAACTATCCTACACATGACTTAGAACTAGCCGCAGTGGTACACGCGTTGAAAATTTGGTGACACTACTTGATGGGGAAGAGGACAGAGATATATACGGATCATAAGAGTTTAAGGTACATTTTCACACAACCAGATCTCAACCTCAGACAAAGGAGATGGTTAGAGCTAATCAATGACTTTGATGTGGGCATCAACTATCATCCCGGGAAAGCAAACGTCGTGGCCGATGCTTTGAGTCGGAAAGTGCAGGTCAATAAGTTGAGCTTGAAGGACATGCCTGTAGAATTGAAGGACGAGGTTATGAGGCTCAATCTATGTCTAGTAAATAGTGGTGAAGCCATCGCCATGGAAGTGGACTCCACACTAGAGCGAGACATACGCGAAGGTCAAAAGAATGATGAGAAGCTACAAGAGATCAGACAACTCATCAAGGAAAATAAAGCCCCGGGTTTTAGAGAGGATGAACAAGGAACGGTGTGGCACGGGAAAAGAATTTGTGTGCCTGAAGTAAAGAAGATCCGTGAATTGATTTTGAGGGAAGCTCACGATTCTGACTATTCCATTCATCCTGGGAGTACGAAGATGTACCAGGACCTTAAAAGCAGGTATTGGTGGTATGGCATGAAGCGAGATGTCGCGGAACATGTTGCCCTATGTGACACATGTCAGTTGGTGAAAGCAGAACATCAACGACCCGCGGGATTATTGCAACCACTCAAAGTGCCTGAATGGAAATGGGAAGAAATCAGCATGGATTTCATTGTGGGATTGCCTAGAACCCAATCAGGATATGATTCGATATGGGTCATCATTGATAGGCTAACCAAGGTAGCTCATTTCATCCCCGTGAAAGAAAGCTACAGCGGATCCAAATTGGCAGAGCTGTACATGTCAAGGATCGTGTGTTACCATGGAGTGCCAAAGAAGATTGTGTCGGATCGAGGGACACAGTTCACCTCAAGGTTCTGGCAGAAGTTACACGAAACCATGGGAACCCATCTGAACTTTAGTTCTGCCTATCATCCCCAAACCGACGGGCAGACGGAGAGAACCAATCAGATCCTTGAAGATATGCTGAGGGCATGTGCACTCAAAAACAATCGGAGTTGGGACAAGAACTTACCGTATGCGGAGTTTTCCTATAACAATAGCTATCAAGCTAGTATGAAGATGTCACCGTTTGAAGCTTTGTACGGGAGGAAGTGCAGAACTCCCCTATTTTGGAACCAAACAGGGGAACGTAAAGTGTTTGGTCCAGAAGTACTACAAGAAGCCCAGTCGAAGGTGAGGGGAATTCACAATAACTTGAGGGTAGCACAGACACGCCAAAAGAGCTATGCCAATGTACGAAGAAGAGAGCTCGTTTTCAACGTGGGGGACTATGTCTATCTCAAGGTGTCCCCTATCAGAGGACTTCGTCGGTTCAAGGTGAAAGGGAAGTTGTCACCTCGATACATCAGACCCTTTCAAGTTTTGGAGAGGAAAGGCGAAGTGGCGTATCAACTAGAATTACCGGCTCGTCTATCGGATGTGCACGATGTATTCCATGTGTCACAACTCAAGAAATGCCTGAGGACGCCTGAGGAGGTGTTACCCATGAATGAAGTGGACGTAGCTGAGGATTTGTCTTATGCCGAGCAACCATACAAGATTTTGGAGACAATGGAACGCCTCACCAGAAATAAAAGAATCCGGATGTGCAAGGTGCGGTGGAAGCATCACTCAGAAGAGGAAGCCACCTGGGAGCGGGAAGATGAGCTAAAGGCACAATTTCCGGAATTGTTTTCTTAGAACCACCAATCTCGAGGACGAGATTTCTTTTAGGGGGGTAGAGCTGTAACACCCCAAAATTTTGTTAAGACCCTAAATCATGTTAAGGGGGGAATTTAAAATTTTTTGGACGTGTTGCATGTTTTGCAAAAATTCAAATTCAAACTGGAATTCAAATTAAACTCAAATCAGAAAAGAAATAGAAAAAGAAAAAGAGAAAACAGAAAAAAACCGGCCAGCGGGCCGCAACCCACCAGCGGGCCCAACCAGCGCCGCGCCAGCCCGCAGCCGCGCGCGCCGCTTTCCCCCACTGACAGGCGGGGCCCACCAGTTCATCGTCTACTTCGCGCCAGCGCCGGACTCTCTCACCCGAATCAAAACCGATCGGGATTTCTACGAATCCCAGCCGAATTCCGCTCGGGGGCGACGCAAACTCGATCTAAACCACCCCGCCGCCATCCCCCATCTATAAAAACCCCGGCCCCGTTATTTTTTTCCACGCGATCTGCTGTTTTTCCTCCGGTGAGAACCCGAGTCTTCTCCGGCGAATTCTGGCCGATCTAAGCTCAGAAATTCCGATCTAACTCGCTGGTCTTGATCCACCGCCTCCGAGGAACCTTGCAGGTGCAGAAAACTCGGTGACTTGCGGTGTAAACACAGCGCCGACGAGCCTCGCCGTGAATTCACCTCGGACCTCGTCGCCGATCATCTTCCAGGACCTCCGAGCTCAAGAAAATCCCCGAGGTGAGATCCCCGACCTCCCCTCCACCGATCTATGCCATAAAATCACAGTTCTAGGAAGAATTCTCGAAGATCCGAAAGTCTCCGGCGAGATCGCCGCTTCCCGCCGCCGCTTCCCGCCGGCAGCGCCGCCCGCGTTCGATCAGAGAGACGTGGCCGCTTGTGCGCCGTTTATTTTAAATCGCACGGTAGGGTTTAAATCCCGGCGTACCGGTTCGACGTTATAATCTCAGCCGTCGATTTAAAATCGGATGGTCCACGTCAGCCCCGCGTTATAAAGACTGGAAATCTTACGTGCTACCCCCTTGGGTTCTCGGGAAATAAGAGCTAGCCCGGAAACTTCTGATCTAGCCCCTGGAACTTCAGAAAATCATGTAAATTCATTTAAAAATCAGTTTGAGCCCCTGGACTTAATAAAATTTAGGAAAAACTCCTCTGATAAGTGTAGCTAGACCCCTGGAAATTCTGAAAATAATATTATAGACCCTGTAGTGGGGTGAGTTTACCTTTTTAGCCCTGTTTAGTATTTAATTTAGGAAATTGAATATGTGGCTAGTGTTTAAAAATTAAAAAGTGGGACAAACATATTGTGAAAATTAAATTAAAGACTTTCTCAGTATTTAGGAAACTTTGGAGTGAGATAAAAACATATTTTGGGCTGAATTGAATCTGTTTAATTTATTATTCACATTTAGGGACACATTTTTAAGTAAAGAATAGTTCTAGAAAATAGGGAAAATAATTGTGAAATAGTTTACATCAGAGGCAAAGGTCAAAATATGTTATTAAATTATTTAGGACCAGAACCTATTCTGTTTAGATAATGTGTCTTGTTATTTTCATAATAAAGTTCACATTTATGCATAGGAAAATAAATCTGAAAATATAGCAACTAGTAAATGATAAATGGAGTTTCAAAAACCCAAAGAATTCAGTTTAGGGTTGGTAGAAATTCTGAAGACACATATGGAGAAGAAAAATACCTTTCATGCTTACTTGGTAGCAAAAAGGTGTAGTAGTTGAATATAAGGAATTTATTTAAATTGGAAACTCATATATATATAGTATGTAAGTATAAATGTGAACACAAAAGTAGGAATCATATACACATGATTAAAAGTGCATGCAAGCCACAAATCAACACACATAGAGTAACCACAACACATATAATGGTGAATGACTTTCATAAATATGAATGTGTGGTTTGTATGAAGTGGAAGTGTAAACTATGTCTTATGGATTGTTGTTTTTCTTTTGCTATGTGTGATGGTATGATGTAGAACCTGCTCAAGAGCAAGTTATTCCTTTCCAAGACCAGGACTACCCATTTCAAGAGCACCAGGAAGGAGGCAAGTGTCCTTGACCACTTTGATCCTATACTAGGATGTGTAGCTAGAATTATTTGCATTGTCAATTGAAATATGAAACCCATGCTAGGAAGTTTCCCTAGAATTGCATTACCTTGTTTCCTTGTAGCTTGGGTTGGGATTTATTTTATCATGTCATTTATTATGCATATGCTTAGCCATGCTTAGAATGGGATAATTGGGATATGAGATCATCAGTTTATTTTACCATACTCTTGAATGAGATATTGTGAGTTATGTAGAGGTAGGGATCAAGGCAAGTTGGATGTTTTGGTTGTGTGCTGGGTGCACGAGACTCGGGTTTGTGTTTAGTACTTGCCTGGATCCTAAGGACTGGTTCATGGAGCATGTAATCTGGCTTTACAGTGCCAACCACATGCTGAGATGGGGCAGCTTGGCCAATTAATTAGGTGTATCCCCGACGTAGTATGGGTGTGTTGGATGGTGCGGGGAGTAGGTGTCAGCTGGACTACCATATGAAACGCAAGGCTCAAGAGGGGGCCACTGCAGCGGGGTTGGATCCTCTTGTATGCTGTTAGGGGTGAAATCTCAGTGGGCCCACGCTCGTCGGGAATCCCTTTGTAAAGGCTTCATAGTGATCTCCTAGCTACACACCTGGGAAGTGTGAATGTGGTTCGTGGCCACTGGCATAATGGAGGTTCTTTTAGTCCACCCGGCAACGGGGGATGAAATCACTACATGTGGGTACAGTGGTACAAACTCTGCAGAGTCAAAACTGTCATGACAGCCGTCCTCACGGTCAAGAGCGGCTTGGACTTATTCATGATTAGAGGATTGATGGTTTTGGAAGTTTTAGATGTTAAGTGGGGAGCTTAACATTGGAAATGATGTTATGGTTATTTGATTATGATGATGGGATGGGAGATTGGGACCATTTCACCTGTGTAGTAATGTAGGTGCTTAATAAGCTAAGGTGATAGGTATTAATTGCGTAGTGCTTTAACCATGAGTTCAACCTCTCCTTGTTCTAGCTATGCATGATATAATTTTCCCACACTTGCTGAGTACCATTGGTACTCAACCTTGCATATTTTGTTGGTTTATATTGCTGCTCAGGTCAAGATAATGAGGTGGTATATAATGACCAAGACTTTGGACCCGAAGAAGGTTTCTAGGTTCATGGAGACCCCCGGGCAACGCCTGCAATGGAGCCCACATGAATAATATTCCGCTGCTAGTTTATTTATTTGTGATGAACTATTTATCGTCCATCGAGACATATGCTTTGTAAGACTTATTTATATTTCGACACCTGGCTTGTAATAAATGATGCTTCACTATTTGTCATCACATGTATGAGAAAATGATCCTGGCATACATGTGATATTCACTCGGTTGTTCTTCGGAGAAACCGGGTGTGACATTAAGACCATAAGGTATGGATACATAGCAGTATAGACCATCTACTGTGATGAATGCGGTATGCTCTTCATCTTCCCTAGACATAGGTATTTGGTGAAAATGTGAATAAGCATCTAGAAACACAGTAGATCACAGCCGGATGTAGAATCCACTATTTGGTGTATACGGGGGAGAGGAAATGGATCCTTTGGACATGCCTCATTGAGGGTGGTGTAGTCGATGCACATGCGTAGCTTCCCGCCAGCTTTGGGGATGACAACAGGGTTGACCAACCATCGTGGATGGTGGACTTCTCAGATGAAGCCAGTGTCAAGCAACTTCTTGATTTCTTTACGGATGAAGTCTTGCCGCTCGATAGATTGCTTCCGAGGCTTCTGTTGGACCGGCCTGGCGTCGAGGCGGATCTTTAGTTGGTGCCCAATCACCTCCCTAGGGATCCCGGGCATTTCCGACGGTTGCCATGCAAACACGTCGATATTGGCCCGGAGGAAGGTGACGAGCGCGTCTTCCTATTTTCCACTCAGGCCCTCGACGATTCAGGTGGTCTGGGCGACCTTGACTGGTATGTCCTCACCATCCGAGGGCTGAACACGGGGTGCAGATGTCACCCCTCGCTGACATGCTTGGAGGCGGTCGGATAGCTTCAGCATGACCGGAAGCGGCCTCCTCTACTGCTTCGAGCGCTTGGAGCTTTTTCCAGTGCCGAGACACCCGCGGTGCGGTCACCGCGGATCTTGAGGACGCCACTCGGGGTTGGAATCTTCAGGACTATGTAGCCGCAATGGGCTACCGTCATGAACTGGTACAGGGCTGGCCTGCCGATTATGGCATTGAAGGGGAGGCTAACCACCGCAACGTCGAAGACGATGCTTTCTGTACGTTAGTTCTCAGGCGTCCCGAATGTCACCGGGTGGGAGATGATACCACACGGCAAGATTGGGTCCCAACCTACCCCCGAGAATGGTCTCGAGGGGGTAAGCTAGGACATAGAGATTTGTGGCTTCTTGAAGGCTGTGAGGCTGATAACACTGAGAGACTCCCCGCCATCGATCAACACGTGGTAGAGCTTCACGTTGGAGATGATCGGGGAAATGAGGAGAGGCAGCTGTCCAGCACCTACCATGTTCTTGGGGCAGTCGGAGGCGTCGAAGCTGATCGGTGTCTCCATCCACTTGCGATGTGGCGCCGGCCCACAGGTTTGGGTGGCTGCTGCTACTGCTTGGCGGAGGGTCTTGACGGCTCGCCTGGATAAGACGTTGGAAGAACTCCCGTACATCAGGCAGAGTGCACCAGCCGTTTAGCTGCCAGCTTGGCTAGACCTACCCGCTCTGGAGCGGGAGGTAGCCTCGTTGTCTCCCGCCTGGAGACGATGGAGAGTTGGGCGAGAAGGCTCGCCATGGGAGGAGATGTTCACCATGGTCGCGTGGAGAGCACGGAAAGCCCCCCTACCTAGAGCACCAAATGTCGGAGTGCGTGAGCTACGACACTCCTCCCGGCCTGCTACGGAAGCAGCCCGCGAGGTTCTTTAATCGGAGGGGGCTTGGCGCCCTATGCGACTTGGGCTCGAGGGAGCAGATGAACACCGGGATTTACGTGGTTCGGGCCGCTAGAGCGTAATACCCTACGTCCACGGGAGTGCTTGTTGTATTGCTTGCTTGCGCGTGCTTGTGAGTGTGGAATTGGGAACTGTCCAACCCCTTGTCGGGTGGTCACCCCGGTCCTTTTATAGTCTAAGGTCGGGATGGTTACAATGAGGCTTGGGGCCCGACAGGTGGCCCCAAAGCTATGTGAACCCTATACATGATCTAGGTCTTCATCCTCTGAGTAGAGTGGTCGACGGGGGAGTTAAGTCTCGCCGCTTGGCGCGCTGTGCGCCCCCTGTCCGTGCGTCAGGTGATGATGAAGACGCAGTCCTGTCGCCGCGTCTTCTCGCCTTGCTTGGGCGGCTTCGTGCCGTTGGGCGGCACTGTACTGATGTCATGCCTTGCCGTCCTGTCTTATCACCGTAATGGTGAACAAGCAGAGTACGAAGGCGTGTGTAGTGCGCCATGCTTCTGGTGAAGGCGCGAGCCTTGAACGCGAAGCCTAACAGTGCACTTCCTTCTTGACTTCGTCGACCCACGGTCCATGACGGATCGTGGGGCACGTTGCGGCTTTGGAGCTCTTACCGATGGGTTTGGAGCCAGGGGACACGTGACAGCTCCGGACCGCACCTCAGCGGAGAGGCTCGGACCGGAGCCCAGGGCACGTGTCAGCACAGGAGCTGTCCTCAGCAGGGAGGTGGCTCGGAGCTAGGGAACACGTGGCAGCTCCGGACCTCACCTCAGCGGGGAGGCTCGGACCGGAGCCCAGGGCACGTGTCAGCAACGGAGCTTCACCGCTCCTTCTCTTCCCCTGCCTTATGTGGAGCTTTCAATATGGATAAGAGACTTGCTGCCCCGCTTTAGGAAGCGGGGTCTACATATAGCTAAGCCAAGACTTATCAGGCGAGCATACGGAAGAACAACAGAGAGAACCTTTGTTCCATGTGGGCACGTGTTAGCACCGGAGCTGTCCTCAGCAGGGAGGTGGCTCTAAGTTAGGGGACACGTGGCAGCTCCGGACCTCACCTCAGCAGGGAGGCTCAGACCGGAGCCAAGGGCACGTGTCAGCTCCATAGCTGTCCTCAGTAGGGAGGTGGCTCTGAGCCAGGGGACACGTGGCAGCTTCGGACCTCACCTTAGCGGGGAGGCTCGGACCCGAGCCCAGGGCACGTGTCAGCTCCGGAACTTAAGCGCATGTGGCAGCCCCAGGGCTGACCTTGGGGCCAAGGACACGTGGCTATGCTAGGGCCCGACTCAACAAGGAGGGGAGGCCCATGCTGTCTTTTACCCACTACGTGGGGGTACCCGGTCTGCAGGGTACCGACTGATTCTATTCGTGTTTAGATGTGTTTTGACCTGTTTAGTAGAAGTGAAAATGTTCGAACTGGGTTCTTTCGATCTGTTAAGCTGCACGCGCTTGAAGACTCCTATTGATTCCGCCGACATACGGGCCCCTATTTTGAGTTCTATTTGTGATTTTATCTTATTTTTTCGGGGTTGTGATTTTATTTTTTAGTTTTTTAAAATAAAGTCAACCTTTACCTCTACTCCGTTAGAGCTAGCTAACGGTAGTAAACGAGTCGTAAGAATATAATAATACTCTTGGTTAGACTTTATGATTTATATACATTATAAATTATAATCGAAGAAGGGGGGCCTTTGCGCAGCGGTAAAGCTGTCACCTTGTGACCATGAGGTCACGGATTCAAGTCCTGAAAACAGCCTCTTACATAAATATAGGGAAAGACTGCGTACAAAAGACCCAAGTGGGTCAGACCCTTCTCCGGATCCTGCACAAGCGGGAGCTACATCCACCGGGCTGCCCTTTCCCTTTCTTTACAAATTATAATTAAAACTTCTTAAAATTCATATTCTCATATTAGCTGGACAGTATCTATACATATTTGACTTAGGAAAATTAGTTGAAATGATGCTTTATTAGAAAACTTTAGACTTTTTTATATGACCATATCATTCAAGATTAATTAAAGAAAAATTTATTAAAAATAAGATCACTTTGGTGCTCTAAAAATTCTTTTCGCTCCCGTCGACACGGGTCTACTGTAATCTTCGATCTGCGAAATCATGTTTGCGGGTTGTAGAACTGCTAAAACTCAATAGAAGAATGGGGTTCTAATTAATTCAAATAACCTAAGTGTGATCCAATGACGCTTGTGTCCTTTAGTTGTGAAGACAAGAATTTATAGATTAAATTTATATATTTTACTTGCTGTAACAGTGTATATACGGTATAAACCGTTTAGTCTGTTTAAACACCATTTAAACAGACTAAACGGTAAACAGATCTCCACTGACCGTCTACCATTTACCGTTTAAGATAACACTGAAATTTACACAAGTTGGAGTGCTTAAAAAAATTACATAAAATTCATACGCATAGAACATACACATGCATAACAAAATTCTCATCAATCTGCTTATTTTTGAAGATTAAAAAAATGAAGAATATGTATATATGATTTCTTTTAGAAGTTAAAAAAACCAAATTAAGCTAAACAAGAATCAAAATAGTGCTTCAAAGTTGTAGATAAGAATTCTTGAAACACATAGGAAAAAGGATAATCAAATTTCAAGCATATTTGCGAAATCTATACAAGTTCCAATTCTCATAATCGGATCAAAATAAATAAACAAGAGATGGCTGAAGAACAGTGACGGGACCCGCCATCCCGATCACGGGGACGGGGCACCTCGCCCGGGAATCGCATTGGGTGGTGCCGTGTTATGCGGCACCCAACAGCACACATATAAGGAAAACTGTATTACATAAATTAAAAGCGGAAGCTTACAAATGTTCTTTGTAAATAATTTACATAAAATAGCTACAGCGGAAGTCTATAAACAGCTCACGTCGAATAACTAGTGAGCAACCGAGAAGAGGTCCAGCCCACGGACTCCTCTCGCTAGCAACACGAAGACATGGCAGCGGCTAGGTCCTCCATGTGTTACATGACTCGGAAGTCTCCGAGTCTCACCGGACAACCTTCTTTATAGCATCGTGTTAACCTGCAAAATCACTCATATAGAAAGAGTGAGCACAAAGGCTCAGCAAGACTTAACCGTCTCTCCTAAAGCATGCAACTCTACATGAGGGTAACTTAAGACCTAATCCTGTAATTTGCGAAAAGACTCGCCTACGAGTTCATCCTTAACTTTCAGATTTTAGTCATAATAGTAGTGACCTTGCGCCCAGCAACATTGGAACTCCACAATCAAACAAGAAATGCTTCATTCCAATGTTGCTTGTCCCAAGGTGGAAAAATAACTTTAGTTTGCTCTATCTCTACTTCAAACATGGTTTTCATGCAATTTCCAATTATCATAATAGCATTTAAAACTTTGCAAACTATTTCCACACAACTTGATTACTACGTCACAACACAGTGAGCAAGCGGTACTCAATAACCGCGAGGGACGGTGATTCGAATCAAACACTACCCGGATAACTCGACACATACGCCCGCCTCTGAAGACCCAAATCTGGCGTCCTTCATTACGTCGTATGTGGCAACCTTTCTCAGTACACTAGACTGTAGAACCGGTTGCGCCGTATCGAGCTCATAGGTCTAACAAGACGATGTGGTATGCCTCTACAATCCAGTGAACCTGGTACATCGGTTTCCTGGTTCCCATATATCAGTAAGCATCCGGTACACAACTCAATACTTGCTCATGGGTGCCGCACACGCATCGGTCCTTAATCGACACAGGCAGAGCTACTCGACCAAGACCTCGTCTTGTCACTGCCTAACCCTCCTGCCCGGTCTCATCTTTAGAAATATAAACTTTAGTTTGCCTCTTTTCGAACTGCACCCATGTAATCCTGAACCAAAGCTCGCGAGTAGATTCCAACAACTCGACTTCTACCGGAGGTCCTAAGCTATTTAGCATGGCATTATTCTACAGCAGTGACACACTTTTCTACCCTTGACCTGAGGGTTCATTTTTGGTTATGCAAGTGGAGTATAAAACATCCTTGACCTAATGCACATACAAACTTTGACCCATAGTAGTGAACAAATGAAAAACTTTATAAAATAGCTTAAATGCAAACCGGGGCTTGCCTTGGTTTTGTAGGTTACTAGAGTCAGAGAAGTATGAAGTTAGTTGTTGGTAACTTGAAGCTTAATCACTGCCCTTCTTGTTCCTTGATCCAAGCTTTACTCCTTCTCCACTTTTCCACGTTTAATCACTACACGTTATGAATATGCATACATGTTTAATTGTAAAACTTTTTCTAACAAGTTCTAAAGACAAGTTTAAAACTGGAACTCTGTTTAAGAATTTAAAATGACACTGGGGCTAGTGGTTTGGGTTTGGGGTTAAAGTACTAGGATCAAGTGATAAGTGGGGTTCATCACTTGGGTGGTGATCACCTAAGGAAGTTGAACAAAACACTACTGATCCAGGGCTCCAATGGAGCTGGAAATTTTCTTGTGAGTCCCTTGTCACAAGAAAGTCATCTGGACCAAAATTCAGAATATTTCCATGAGTAGATCACTCAGAACAATTCCCTAAGAATTTAGGCAAAAAGGAATTAATTCTGAATTAATTTGCACTTTCATGCAAACTCAAGTGAACTACAATTTTAAACATAGCTCAGGGAGCATGCATGAATTTTCTTAGGATTTTTGGAGCTAAGGAATGCCCAGAACTGAATTTCCAAGTGGGGCCGACCCCCCTTCGTCTTCCTCCCCCTCCCGCGCGACCCCCGCCGCCGAGCTCGCCGGAGCTCTCGCTGGAAGGAGGTTCCCGTGCTCGGAACTCACTGATTTTCACTGCCCCCATGTATTCTTGTGCGAGGAACACGTTGCCGGTCTTATCTCAGATTCTGGATGGCCGGAACCCTAGGCGCGACGTCGACAGTGGCTGCGGCAACTCCGGTGACGTCGCTAGGGCGCTGTACTGCTCCAACCTTGCTTAGGTTAGCTCTTACAGCATCGCCACGACCTAGGGAGCAACATCCAAGGCTCTGATCTCGTGAGAAACATCGGCAACTAGGGGCTCACCGCGCGACCTAGGTCTATTTCGGTGAAAATTCAAAAAACTCGAAGAACCGAAGGTTTCCTCGACGGTTCTCCCTAGTTCTCGATCCCACGTGCTTGCACGAATGTCTACAACTAGGTTTCTAAGTCTGGTGAGGAGTGGTGCACCGTGTCGCCCTAATTTCCTGATTTGCTGCCTATGGTTCATATCGCATGTCCACGAAAAAAGCCAAATTCCGGCGAGCACGGTTTGCGACAAGCTGCCAGCGTTGCTGTGAAGCAAGAAGAGTTACAGGCGAACCTTTTTGCTTTTGCAACTCGATGGGAGATGCTCTGTGGTGGCCGTGCGACGTGATCTTGTCGCGGCGGCTTCCCTCGGTGCCGTGAAGGAGAACTGAGCTCGATGTCGGGGTTTCCGTGGGGTTAGCTCCGGTTTCTTGCGTCGGCCACGTTCAGTGAGGTCTGGCGACGCTGTGGAGAGGCTCAGCGTGGCGTGCGACTGATGTGGACATCACTCCTGCAGATATACACAACACTCACATGGTAGACATGCAAGGTCCAATTACTAGAGCTCGAGCACAACAATTGAATTTAGAGGTGAGCTCGTTCCTCAACAATTCTTTATATGTGAATTTTGAGAGTATATTGCTACCTAATGGATTAATTATGATTAGGAACCATGGATAGGACATGGAGATACATGGAGAGGGGTTTGGAGGCGTGGAGGACCAGAAAATACGCCAACAAGAAGTTAGAGACCGAGCCCAACTCAAACTCGAGTCCAACTTGGGCCCAGGAGCAGTCCACCTTAAAATGGATGCACAGGAGGCATACACACTCCGTTTTTGAGGTTCTACATATGCACGGAAAGCTGAGAGGATAAAATTTCCAATGGAACTAGCCCCATGTCAAAATTCTCTCGGAGTCGATGGAAAACTTCGAAACAATATAAAGTTTAGAGTCTGTCAGGGTGTTGCATCACCTAGTTGGGCTATTGGGCCTTGTATCGAGTCCAAGTCCATTATGTACATGTCTTAGGGTTAGGTAACGACCCCAGAACCCCCCTAGTCGTCCTCCACCTCCTTTATACCCCCTAGCCGCCGTCACAGACAGCTGGGTTTTGCTTAGATTATTCTGTCAAGAACAGTTTCGCCGTTCATCGGTTTGTGAGACCCCAACTTGAGTGCTTCATATCTTTCAGCAATTCGGTTGCATTCTTTCTTGTTCTTGCTTGTGTTCTTCGATTCGCAGGCAAGGATTAGCCTTCTTGGAGAGGTCAACCGCACAATATCGGTTGATAACCAGAGGAGACGTGGTCCTGCGATTGCAGGGTTCAGAACGTGTTGTTCGGAAGCCGGATCAATTTGTGTCAAGTCTCCACCAAATCGAGTGTTATCAGAACCTTTCGGAAGATCGGGACCCCTGTACACATCAGCGACTCATCGGGCTTGCCGGGCGTCGAGGAACCGAGAGCTTTCTTCCGTGCGGCAGCAGCTTGGCGAAGAAGGCGCGAGGTAATCGACGGCAGCTGTGGGAGGCGGTTGTGTGAGCGTCGTTCTCTCGGTGGAGTTGATAAGGGCGAGGGCAAACCGACTCCGGAGCAGCTCGGGAGCTGGCGGCAACGCTGCCTCGGTGGCACGTGCTGCGTTCGGCACCTTCGAGCGGAAAACAGGGAACCGGTTTGAGTGAGTCTGAACAGAGAAACAGTTGCTTGTGTGCTAAGTTTTCAGTAGCTTACAGACCAGTGGGACCAACCCTGCTCCTCCCCAAAAGATCTTCCAAATTTGGCACAATGCAAATTTAAATCCTGAAGAGCTCAGATTCAAAAGCTGTTTGGAGTTTTGACATGATGTTCTTTAGTTCAAATTTAAATTCAAATTTCAAAGAAATTCATAGGCCCATTTGATACTCATATCAAAGCACCTCCAAATTTTCTCAAAATTTGGCTACCTCATAATTTGGACCTGAGGAATTCAATTGTGCCCTCTGATCTTTGAGTTGGTCATTGCAAATACCCCTTCTTAAACAACAGTTTGAATTTTTTTCTTTTTTGAAAATGGCCCTCTTCTCTTTGAAGTGAACCCTTTAGCTCAAACTGAATTTAAAGTCCTATTGCACATGCCAACACTTATATGATTAAACAAAAGTTTTTACAAGTCCCATTTCTTGAATTTCAGCTGAACTTTATTCATCACTAAAGTTTTCCCTTTACAAGTTTTGGGACTTTTACATTCCTCCCCCCTTAAAAAGAATCTCGTCCCGAGATTCATGATTAAGAACAATGCAGGGAGGGTGACTACGGAACACAAGCCTCTAATAATTCCGGATGATTGCTTTGCAAATACTCCTCGCTTTCCCATGTAGCTTCGTCAGACGTGTGATTTTCCCATAGCACCTTGAAAAATCGCAGCATCCGGTTTCTGGTCTCGCGAGTCTTTTCATCATTGATCCGGGTTGGATGCTCAATATACGTGAGGTCTGGTTTCAAATATGCTATGTCTCCCATGAGAATCTCTGTTGGAACTTTCAAACACTTCCGCAACTGAGATATATGGAAGACGTTATGAACTCCGGCTAAGGCTGCCAGTAGTTCCAAACAGTATGCCACGGGTCCACACCTTTCAGTGATGACGAAGGGACCTATAAAACGTGGAGCTAGTTTTGCTTTCACTCCGAACCGGTGAATGCCCTTCATAGGAGATACGCAGAGATATACATGGTCCCCAACTTGAAATTCCAGAGGACAACGCTCTTATCTGCATAGCTCTTTTGTCGGGACTGAGCGGCTTTAAGATTTGCTTGAATAAGCCTCACCCGTTCTTCAGCTTCATTTACGAGATCAATCCCGTAAATTACCCTCTCGCCAGATTCACACCAATTCAAGGGTGTGCGGCACTTCCGGCCATAAAGAGCTTCATAAGGTGCCATTTTGATACTTGATTGATACCCGTTGTTATATGACAACTCCACCAACGGTAAGTGATCATCCCAGCTCTTACCGTGGTGGATGGCACATGCTCTCAGCATATCTTCAAGTATTTGATTCACACTCTCAGTTTGCCCATCGGTTTGAGGGTGATACGCGGACCTCCGAATCAATTTGGTTCCCAAGGATGCGTGTAGCTGCTCCCAGAAACGAGCAACAAACAACGCGCCTCAATCGGAGATGATCGTCCTGGGAACACCATGTAGGCACAAGATCTGTGCTATGTATAACTCCGCATACTACTTGGCGGTGTATCTGGTATGCACCGGAATGAAACGTGCCGATTTGGTTAATCGGTCAACGATTACCCAAATCGAATCATGGTGGTGGGAGGTCATCGGCAACCCAACGATGAAATCCATGCTCAAGTCTCCCCACTTCCATGCCGGTATTTGTAGCGGTTGCAGCAGGCCCGACTTCTTCACATGGTCGGCCTTAACCTTCGACACGTATCACATTCTGAAACGTATTTTGCAACTTCACGTTTCATACGTGTCCACCAAAACTTCTTCCGGAGGTCTTGGTACATTTTATTGCTGCCTGGATGGATAGAAAATTTGGACAAGTGAGCCTCATCCAGAATTTTCTTCCGCAGCCTCATATCACGGGGTACGACTATCCGGTCCTTGAACCATAGGGTATCTTCATCATCTAACCGGAAACATTTCATCTCCCCGTTCTTCAACCTCCTTTTGATATGAGCCATGCCCTTGTCTTGCTTTTGAGCTTCCATGACCTCCTCTCTTATTGTGGGTATGAGAGCCAGATTCTATAAAGCTCCATATGGAACCAAGTAGAGGCTTGGTTCTTCCTCTTCTATCGGCGTAATGGTCAGGTTATGAATATGAGACTTCTGGATGAGTGCATCGGCAACCACATTTGCCTTGCCCGGATGATAATGAATTTCAATCTCATAGTCCTTGATCAGCTCCAACCATCGCCGTTGTTGCATATTCAACTCTTTCTGAGTGAATATGTACTTGAAGATTTTGTGGTCGGTGTAGAGATGAACCAGATTTCCCAATAGGTAATGTCTCCACATCTTCAAAGCTAATACCACGACAGCAAGCTCGAGATCATGAGTTGGATAATGTTGCTCATGATTCCGTAATTGCCGTGATCCATATGCGACCACGCGTCCTCCTTGCATGAGTACACAGCCAAGCCCGATGCCAGACGCATCATAATAAACATCAAAAGGCTTGGTTTTATCCGATTGAGCTAGAACCGGGGCTGTTGTGAGGTGCTTCACCAACACCTGAAAAGCTTCCTCACACGTCTTGCTCCAATCATACTTGATGCCCTTTTTCAGTAGCTCAGTCATAGGTTTGGAGATTTTTGAGAAGCCCAGAATGAACCTCCGATAATATCCCGCCAAACCTAGGAAGCTACGAACTTCATGGACTGATGTTGGAGACTTCCATTTCAGCACTTGCTCAATCTTGCTTGGATCAACAGCAATGCCTTCCGCAGAAATAATCTGTCCAAGAAATGGCACTTGGTTGATCCAGAATTCACATTTACTAAACTTTGCATAGAGCTTGTGATCTCTCAGTCGTTGGAGCACAATATGCAAATGTTTAGCGTGTTCCTCTTCTGATTTGGAATAGACCAAGATGCCGTCGATGAATACCACGACGAACTGATCCAGCTCCGGCATGAACACCGAGTTCATAAGATACATAAAGTGAGCCGGAGCATTGGTCAACCCAAATGACATGACAAGATACTCATAGAGTTCGTATCTTGTCGAGAATGCTGTTTCCGGGATATCTTCCGCTCCAATCTTGATTTGATGATATCGCGACCTTAAGTCCATCTTGTAGAAGACTTTAGCACCCACTAGCTGATCGAAGAGAATATCAATTCTTGGTAGTGGATAGATCTTTGAGTTGCTCCTTCAGCTCAGCTAATTCATTCGGAGCCATCTTGTATGGTCTCCGAGAGATCTGCGTGGTTCCCGGTATCAACTCTATTTTGAATTCCACCTCGCTCTCAGGTGGTAAGCCTGGAAGATCTTCGGGAAACACATCCGGATATTCACGAACTACCGGAATGTCTTCTAACTTGCAAGCCTCGGCATAACATACTTCCGGGTCTTTGGAAACCGCTTTGCCGAGATACAATGTTTGACGCCCGTGAAGTGGAGAGTCCAAGTGAACACTCCTGTTCTCGATGTCCAGCACAGCCTTATGTAAGGTCAACCATGATATTCCCAATATGGCATTGATTCCTTGGTCTTCGAGAATAATGAGGGTGGTAGGATAAATTTTTCCACCCAAACAAAGTGGTGCTCGAGAAACAACTTCATTAGTCGATATGTCTCCACCTGGTGAATGAATAAGGTAAGAACCTTTTGTGATAGTTGTGGATATCTGATCCCGGATCACCGTCACCCTGCTAATGAAGTTATGTGTTGCACCAGAGTCGAATAATATGACAACTGGCTTGTCATTTAAGGTGAACCTGCCGGCAAGAACAGGTCCTCCCTTTGGCAGATCATCGACTGACACATAATTTACTGTTCCCACTTTGGACATGGCTTTTCTTTGCTGTCCAAGATCACTCTTTGGAACTGGACCCGCAGATATAATGTTGCTGCTCGGTTCAGTTTCTTCATTGACGTTTAGTTCATGGTCAATATGAAGGGGACACTACTCGGTTCAGCTGAGAAATCACCGTGATCATCTGCAACCTCTTGAGGGAAATAACATTCTGGTGCACCTTGTTGATACTGAGGTGCAAGAGAAATAAGTTGCTGCTGCGGTGGAGGTGAATAAGACCTCTGTGGAGTATACGAGTCGTCATACTCCAAGAATGACTGCACTTTTTGTGGAACCTCTCGACCGGAAGGTGAACGGATTACCCACCGATACTTCTGAGGTAGATGATTGCATTCATCCTGTGATGAGTCCCTCTCCCTCTTTTCTTTAAGATAGAGATTGGAATAATATTCCTGAGTGATAGCACAGCTAACAAACTCATCAAAATTCTCTTGGCTAACCTGAGCCAACTCACATCGCAGCCTAGCAGTCAGCCCTCGATAAAAAATGATAACCCTTCATGGCTGGTGACTTCACATAATCAGGGACATATTGAGCTAAGCGATTGAATTCCTTTGCATACTCAATAACACTCATGTCCCTTTGCTTCAGACTCCAGAATTCATCCAGACTGGTTTGCATTATGCCCGCAGGAATGAAACGAGCACGAAATGCAGCCTGGAACTCCGCCCATGTAATACGGTGCCCTGCTGGTTGGACAACAAGATATTCTGCCCACCATGCTCCAGCAAAGCCGTGAAGCTGCTGCGCGGCAAATAGGGTCTTCGAGAATTCATCACATTGGATCAACCCAAACTTGGACTCAATGACACGTAACCAGTGATTTGCTTCACAATGGTCAGCCACCTCTGAGAATACCGGCGGTTGTGTCACCAAGAAATCCAGATAAGTGTTTGGGGTTGGCATGTGATGTTGAGCTTCTCTATTTACTCCTTGCTGAACTAGAGTTTGGAGAGTTTCATTCATCTTTGCCCCAATTTCAGCCAATCCGGTTGGCGATGGCCCTTGTGATAAAGCCGAGTCATTCCCACCTCGACTCGAACCTCCAAGCTCCATCTGAGAATGTGTGCTTACCATACTGCACGAAACAAAATCTTGAGTCATTCAAAATTCTATCTCAGTAGTAAGTAAAGATAAGTAAAACATGAACATGTTATGAACTTTAGGAAAGCATAACCACATTCATGTTTTAACAAATCTTAAGTACGCTAAACTAATCAGCTGGACTACCCTGACCAGTTCACACAAACTCCAAAATTTACTCAAGTTAACTACAGATTATTGACTTGAGTACAATACCAAAGTTTTAGTAAACTTCAGTATCTTTCCAAAGAGTACTTATGTGCCTCTAGAGCATCTCTGGATCAAAAGTTATGATTGCTCAAATTTGACAAAATTGCTGGATAAAATTTGCCAGCATCTCGTTTGTATGTGGCTACTTTATCACAGTTGTATATGCAAATACAATAGGAATCTGAGCAAACTCTGAACTACAACAATGTTGCACATCTCATAAACTTTCCAACGGTGTATCATAGGCTCCTTAAGGATTTTTCTACAGGAAGTTATGGCTTAAAAACAGAAGGTCCAGAGAGGTTTTTGCTACTGTCCTGGTTTTCAACAGTTTGCCTTCAACAGGACTTTTCACCAACTTAACTTGTGATTTTGCTCTGGAGGTCTACAAATAATTTGTAGAGCACTTGAAAACCTTTCCAGAACTGTATCATACACCTTAATTGGTTAAATCTACTAAGAGTTATGCTCCGTTAAAGTCTCGCAAGAATTTTCTGCCAGAAACAGAGCACTCTGTTTTTGAAATCTTTGAAGCCTAGTCGTGCTCTCATTTGAATCTTAGCTCAAAATAAGAGTTCATAACTAATATTTGTTTCAAACTTCCATTTTTAGTTGAAAGTTAGTTCATGAATTATTTCTTAATAGGGAAGAGGTTATTAAGTGTAGTACGGTGTCGATGCACCGTAAGAAACAAGTCGGCACTACGTTGCCTCACCAAAAGAAAAATCCTAACCGGATCATACCGGCATATACGTATTATCAGTGGCACTAAGACGGTCTCTCGCACACGTGTACTACACGGGATACGTACGTGGTTAGTACCTGCAGAAGAACACTCAATAGTGGTGCACTCAAAGGTAATTTCATTTCAGGCAGTTCCATATTTGATAGTAAATACAAACGCCCGTATCATTGCCATACTGCCGTCCTTGAGTTAAGCCACATCTCAAGGTACGTGATCGTGTTTTTACACCACACGACGGGGAACCCGAGTATATCATGAACGGGTCGTCCCGGTTGGGAATATTATCAACCCAACGGATACCACCTACTGCCCTGCAGGGCACGCCGATGGCAAGTGCTGCGTATGTCCTTCTAGGCTATTTCCATAAGAACACACTATCGCGTTACTGACCACACGATGGGGTCTCCACTTACTTGCCTAATGCACGCTAGGGATCAGCGTTTCATATGAACTCAGGAACATGAAGAGTCCAAGAGTTTCATATTGACATCTCACCCCAAGCTGTGAGACCTTTCCCTGAACCACTTTCCTCGCCAGGGGAGCTAACCGAAATTGAACCGCTTTCGGTGGCGTTCCTTACCATTCTTACCTGAACGTAGGTGCGTCGTTACATAATCAAAATTTCAGAATTATAACAAGTAAGTTAGCAATGCCACTTGAAGTAACTATACTACTATAGTCCTTATGATAGGAGGATGAGTCCCGATCTTCCGAGAGGTAGGGTAAACTTGATTGGGTGGAGATCTCGACGTTGATGATCCAAAGCTCCGAACGAACGAAACCCCGCAATCACTACACCACTGCTCCGTTGGTTATCATCCATGTCACACGAATGACCTCGCCATGAAGGCTTATCCCTGCAAGCGCAATCAAGAACACAAGCAAGAACAAAGAAGTTGCAATCAAAACTGAATTGATCACGAATTTGGGGTCTCACAACCGATGATCGGCGACACTGTTCAATGACAGATTGTAACTAAGCAAAACCCGACCCTAATGTGGTGACGTCTGCTGTATAAAAAGGAGTTTAGGGGCGTGCAAGACCCCTGGACGCAACCCTAATGGGCTTCCACACGACACACGGGCCAGCAGCCCAAAAGGCGGTGGCGCAGCACCGGACAGATTCTGGACGCCCACTTGTTTCGCTGATTCCCGTCAACTTAGAAGAAATTTTGAGGTGGGGCTGGTTCCATTGGAAGCTTTATGAAATCACGGTTCCAACCATATATAGAACGTCCAAACCCGACTCCGTATGTGTCCGGAATGTCAGTTTTGGTGAAGGCAGCTACTGGAACCCGAGGTGGAGTCGAAGTCGAGTTGTACTTGGGCTCCTCCTTGGTGTGCACGTCCTATCTCCTCCTTGACTCCTTGGACTCCTCCCAGCCCTTGCTGGTCCTCTCCATTGTTCCTAATCAATAAAACATGCATGGAAACAAGCGTAAGTTGTGAAAAACAATTGACAAGGTTAGAACGTACCTGGAGATCCAATTGTCGTGCACGTGCTCTAGTGATCGGTCCTTGCATTGTATGCAAAGGAGAGATGTCCTCGTCATCCTCCCCCTCTTGAATTGGAGTCGTCCTCGACTCAAGCTCATCTTCCTCACCTAAGTATGGCTTCAAATCTGAAATGTTAAATGTGGGACTAACCCTAAACTCGGGAGGCAACTCAAGTTTATATGCATTATCATTTATCTTCTCAAGAACCTTAAAAGATCCAGCAGCACGTGGCATGAGTTTGGATTTTCTCAAATCCGGGAACCTATCTTTTCTCAAATGAACCCACACCAAATCACAGGGTCCCAATTTTACCTCCTTCCTACCTCTACTAGCAGCAATGTGATACTTTTAATTCATTTTTTCAATTTGTAACTTAGTAGTTTCATGCAACTTAAGAATAAATTCAGAACGTTGTGTAGCATCTAAGTTCACAATTTCAGTATGTGGTAAAGGTAGCAAATCAATTGGAGCACGAGGATTGAAACTATAGACTACCATAAACGGACTTAACTTGGTTGTGGAGTGAATAGACCTGTTATAAGCAAACTCAATATGTGGCAAACACTCCTCCCACAACCTCAAATTGTCTTTCAAAACAGCCCGCAACATAGTAGATAAGGTACGATTAACTACCTCCGTTTGCCCATCAGTTTGTGGATGACAAGTAGTAGAAAACAGCAACTTTATTCCCAATTTATACCATAAAGTTCTCCAAAAGTGACTCAAAAAATTTGCATCCCTATCAGAAACAATAGTATTGGGAACACCATGCAAACGCACAACCTCATTAAAGAACAAATCAGCAACATGTGAAGCATTATCGGTCTTGTGGCAGGGTATAAAATGAGCCATTTTACAGAAACGATCAACAACCACAAAGACACTATCCCTCCCCCTCTTTGTTCTAGGCAATCCTAAAACAAAGTCAATAGAAATATCCTCCCAAGGTGCACTAGGAACCGGAAGAGGCATATAAAGACCATGTGGGTTAAGTCGAGACTTAGCTTTGTTGCATGTCGTGCAACATGAAACGTAGCGCTCCACATCACGCCTCATTCGTGGCCAAAAGAAGTGAGTGGCCAGCACATCATATGTCTTTTTAACACCAAAATGTCCCATCAAACCACCTCCATGCGCTTCCTGCAACAACAAAAGATGAACGGAGCTAGCTGGAACACACAGCTTGTTAGCACGGTAGAGAAGGCCTTCACGCAGCAGGAATTTTTGCCACGTTCTTCCCTCTCTACAATTTTCAAAGGCATCTTTGAAGTCCAAATCAGTAGCATATAACCTCTTTATGGTTTCCAAACCAAAGATTTTATGAGAAAGTTGGGACAACATGGTATAACGTCTAGATAAAGCATCAGCAATCACATTGTCTTTCCCTTTCTTATGTTTAATGATGTAAGGAAATGATTCTATGTACTCAATACATTTAGCATGACGTTTGTTCAGATTAGCTTGTCCTTTAAGATACTTCAAAGACTCATGATCTGAATGTATGACAAATTCTTTAGACCATAGGTAATGTTGCCAAGTTTGCAAGACACGCACTAAAGCATAAAGTTCTTTGTCATATGTAGAATAATTCAGCGAAGGCCCATGCAATTTTTCACTAAAGAAGGCAACGGGTTTACCTCCTTGAATTAGCACTCCTCCAATGCCAATGCCGCTCGCGTCACATTCAAGCTCGAAGGTCTTCTCAAAATCAGGAAGTTGCAGCAATGGTGCTTGTGTGAGCTTCGACTTGAGAACATCAAAAGCTTGTTGTTGTGCTGGTCCCCATCGAAACGGCACTCCATGCTTTGTCAACTCGTGGAGAGGTGCCGCAATGGTGCTGAAATCCCGCATGAAACGCCGGTAGAAACCTGCGAGACCAAGAAAACTCCGAACCTGTGTGACCGTAGTCGGAAGTGGCCAACTCGTGATGGCAACAATCTTTGCCTCGTCCACCTCAATGCCCTGCGAAGTAACAACATACCCAAGAAAAGACACGATCGGTGCAAAAGGTGCACTTCTCAAGGTTACCATATAAACGTGCATCGCGCAAGACATTAAAAACAGCACGCAAATGTTCAAGATGCTCATCATATAACTTGCTGTAAATAAGGATATCATCAAAGTAAACCACCACAAATTTACCAATGAAAGCACATAAAACCTCATTCATTGTCACACCCGGTTTTTCCGAAGAACAACCAAGTGAATATCACATGTATGCCAGGATCATTTTCTCATACATGTGATGACAAATAGTGAAGCATCATTTATTACAAGCCAGGTGTCGAATATAAATAAGTCTTACATAGCAAATATCTCGATGGACAATAATAAGTTCATCACAAGTAAATAAAGTAGCAGCGGAATAATTATTATCGTGGGCTCCGTCACAGGCGTTGCCCGGGGGACACCATGAACCTAGAAACCTTCTTCAGGTCCAAAGTCTTGATCATTATACACCACCTCATAATCTTGACCTGAGCAGCAATATAAACCAACAAATATGCAAGGTTGAGTACCGATGGTACTCAGAAAGTGTGGGAAAGTTATGTCATGCATGGCTAGAACAAGGAGAGGTTGAACTCATGGTTAAAGCACTACGCAATTATTGCCTACCACCTCAGCTTATTAAGCACCTACATTACTACACAGGTGATATGGTCCCAATCTCCCATCCCATCATCATAATCAAATAACCATAACATCATTTCCAATGTTAAGCTCCCCGCTTAACATCCACAACCTCCAAAACCATCACTCCTCTAATCATGAATAAGTCCAAGCCGCTCTTGACCGTGAGCACGGCTGTCATGACAGTTTTGACTCTGCAGAGTTTGCACCATTGTACCCACATGTAGTGATTTCATCCCCCGTTGCCGGGTGGACTAAAAGAACCTCCATTAGTGGCTACGAACCACATTCACACTTCCCAGGTGTGTAGCCAGGAGATCACTACGAAGCCTTTACAAAGGGATTCCCGACGAGCGTGGGCCCACTGAGGTTTCACCCCCTAACAGCATACAAGAGGCTCCAACCCCGCTGCAGTGGCCCCCTCTTGAGCCTTGCGGTTCATATGGTAGTCCAGCTGACACCTATTCCCCGCACCATCCAACACACCCATACTACGCCGGGGATACACCTAATTAATTGGCCAAGCTGCCCCATCTCAGCATGTGGTTGGCACGGTAAAGCCAGGTTACATGCTCCATGAACCGGTCCTTAGGATCCAGGCAAGTACTAAACACAAACCCGAGTCTCGTGCACCCAGCACCAACCAAAACATCCAACTTGCCTTGATCCCTACCTCTACATAACTCATAATATCTCATTCAAGAGTATGGTAAAATAAACTAATGATCTCACATCCCAAATATCCTATTCTAAGCATGGCTAAGCATATGCATAATAATAAATGACATGATAAAATAAATCCCAACCCAAGCTACAAGGAAACAAGGTAATGCAATTTTAGGGAAACTTCCTAACATGGGTTTCATATTTCAATTGACAATGCAAATAGTTCTAACTACACATCCTAGTATAGGATCAAAGTGGTCAAGGACACTTGCCTCCTTCCTGCTGCTCTTGGAATGGGTAGTCCTGATCTTGGAAAGGAAGAACTTGCTCTGGAGCAGGCTCTACTCATACCATCACACATAGCAAAAGAAAACAACAAGTCATAAGACATAGTTCACACTTCCACCTCATACAAACCACACATTCACATTTATGAAAGCCATTCACAATTCTATGTGTTGTGGTTACTCTATGTGTGTTGATTTTTGGCTTACATGCACTTTTAAACATGTGCATATGATTTCTATTTTTGTATTCATATTCATGTTGGCATACTATATATAAATTTCTAATTTAAATAAATCCCTTATATTTAATTGATACACATTTTAGCCACAAAGTATGCATAAAAGGTGTTTTCCTACTTCATATGTGTCTTCAAACCTTCTACCAACCCTAAACTGAATTCTTTAGATTTTGGAAACTTCATTTATCATTTTCTAGTTATTTATGCCTAGTTTGATATATTTTCAGATTTATTTCCTATGCCTAAATGTACACTTTATTAAGAAAATAGTAAGACACCTCATCTAAACAGAATAGGTTTTGGGTCTAAAATATTAAATAATATATTTTTGAACTTCTCCTCTGATGTGAACTATTTTACATTTATTTTACAAATTTTCAGAATTATTCTCTACTTAAAAATATGTCCCTATATCTAATAAATGTGAATAATCAATTAAACAGATTCATTTCAGCCAAAAATCTATTTTTATCTCACTCCAAGGTTTTCCAAGTACTAGTAAAGTTTTTAATTTGAATTGACAATATGTTTGTCCCATCTTTTAAATTTTAAATACTAACCACATATTCAATTTCCTAAATTTAATATCAAATAGGGTTAAAAAGGTAAAATCACCCCACTACAGGGTCTATAATATTATTTTAAGAATTTTCAGGGGTCTAGCTACACACAACAGAGGGGTTTTCCAAATTTTTATTAAGTCCAGGGGTCAAAACTGATTTTTAAATGAATTTACATGATTTTCTGAACTTTCAGGGGCTAGATCAGAAGTTTCCGTGGCTAGCTCGTATTTTCCGAGAACCCCAGGGGGTAGCGCGTAAGAATTCTGGCCTTTATAACGCGGGGCTGACGTGGACCGTCCGATTTAAAACAGACGGCTGAGATTATAACATCGAACCGGTACGCGGGGATTTAAACTCTACCGTGCGATTTAAAATAGACAGCGCACAAGCTGCCACGTCGCTCTGATCGAGCGCGGGCGGCGCTGCCCGGCGGCGGGAGGCGGCGATCTCGCCGGAGAGTTTCGGATCTTCGTCAATTCTTCCTAGAACTGTGATTTTATGGCATAGATCGGTAGAGGGGAGGTCAGGGATCTCACCTCGGGGGTTTTCTGGAGCTCGGAAGTCCTGGAAAGTGATCGGCGACGAGGTCCGAGGTGAATTCACGGCGACGCTCATCGGTGCTGTGTTTTAACCGCAAATCACCGAGTTTTCTGCACCTGCAAGATTCCCCGGAGGCGGTGGATCAAGACCAGCGAGTTAGATCAGAATTCCCGAGCGTAGATCGAGCAGAATTCGTCGGAGAAGCTCGGTTTCTCACCGGGAGGAAAATCGGCGAATCGTGGGGAAAAACGGGGCGATGTCGGGGTTTTTATAGACGGGGGAGGGCGGCGTTCGGTTGTGATCGAGTTCGCGTCGTCCACGAACGAAATTCGGCTGGGATACGCGAGGATCCGGGGCGGTTTCGATTCGGGGTGAGAAGAGTCCGGCCGAGCGCGGGCGCGAGCGCGAGGAGGAAGAAAGGTTGGCGGGCCCTGTGTGTCAGTGGGAAAGAGGGGAGGCGCGCGGCTGCGGGCTGGCGCGGGAACAAATGGGCCGGCTGGTGGGTTTCGGCCCACTGGCCGGGAAGATTTGTTTTTTTTCTTTTTTTTTCTTTTTCATTTCTGTTTTGAGTTTAATTTGAATTCCAGTTTGAATTTGAATTTTTGCAACACATGCAACTCGTCCAAAAATTTTTAAATCCCCCTCTTGACAGGATTTTGGGGTGTTACATTCATCAACCTCATGAAAGTGTTGGGCGCATTAGTTAAACCAAATGGCATGACTAACCATTCATAAAGTCTGAATTTAGTTTTAAAAGTAGTTTTCCATTCATCACCTAAAGCCATACGAATCTGATGATACCCACTACGCAAATCAATCTTGGAGAAAATAACAGAATCACTCAACTCATCAAGCATGTCATCCAATATAGGAATAGGATAGCGATAACGAATGGTAATGTTATTGATGGCTCTACAATCAACACACATGCGCCAAGTGCCATCTTTTTTTGGAACCAAAAGAACAGGAACAGAACAAGGACTAAGGCTCTCACGAATGTACCCGCGGTCCAAAAGATCTTGGACTTGTCGCTGAATTTCCTTAGTCTCGTCGGGGTTGGTCCTGTAGGCAGCACGGTTTGGAAAGCTCGCCCCTGGAACCAAATCAATCTTGTGCTCAATGCCTCGCACAGGTGGTAATCCAGGGGTATCTCTGATGGAAAAACATCCATATATTCCTGCAAAAGGTTAGCAACAGCAGGTGGCAAGACAATGGATGTATCCTCAATGGAATATAAAGCATGTTTGCACACTAAAGCATAGCAAGTTCCATTAGAGGCATATAAATCATCAAGATCAGATTTAGTTTCAAGCAAAATAGGATTTTTCAACTTAATAGGTTGCTGAATTTCAGAATTGAAATCACCCTTTTGCTTAGCATTATTCTTTTTCTCCTACTCAAATTGTATAATTTCAGTGGGACTCATAGGAAGCAACACAATTTTCTTGCCCTTATGCATGAGAGTACACTTATTAGATTGACCATGGTGAATAGCATCAGTATCAAACTCCCAAGGACGTCCCAATAAAAGAGAACAAGCATCCATAGGTACCACATCAAAATCAGCAAAATCATGATAAGAACCAATGGAAAAATGTATCCTTGCTGTTTGTGTTAACTTAACCTTACCATTGTTGTTAAACCATTGAATGTGATAAGGGTGGGGATGCTCCCGTGTGGTCAAGCCAAGCTTCTTGACCACCTCAACATTCACCAAATTGTTGCAGCCACCACCATCAATGATGTATGTACACGGCAGTCCTTGACGACGAGAAACATGTTGAAAAGGTTGTGACGTTGGCGGTTGTCGTCCTCTCGAACCGTGGCACTCAAAGCTCGCTGCACAATCAAAGTCCTATAGTTGTTTGTCGCAGATGTACCAAGAACCTCCTCAGCACCATCATCCGAACCTGAAATGTTAGTTGCAATAATATTTTCATCTTCAATATCAGAAGCACTAACATACCCACCATCAGCAGTGGCAATGATCACCCGTTTGCTGGGGCAATCTCGTTGCATATGGCCAAGTCCCTGGCAGCGGTGGCACTTGATGTCGGAGCTACGACTTGTCGAAGTGTTGGGTGCAGCCGCCTTTGCTGCAACACCTGGAGGCATCTGGGACTTGATGTTATCTTGTCCCCGTGATGTAGAAGGTGCGATGCTGCTGCGTACAACACCCGTGGAGGGTGGTGTAGAAGCACGTACACTCGAGGGGGCGCTGCTTTGGATGGCACCGGAAATTGTCGTGGCGTGAAGGTATTGTTCCGCCACTGCTGTTGGCGACCCTGCACTTCTTTTTCTGGTAACATAGCAAGTTGAAATAAACGTTGAATAGAATGATATTCCTTGTAGTCAACTATGTCCTGGATCTCATGCCGCAAGCCCCCATAAAACCTAACAATTTGGTCTTCCTGATCCTCAACTACCCCACAACGAAGCATACTTTTTTGCAACTCTTGGTAGTACTCTTGGACAGTCATGTCACCCTGATCAAAGCGTTGCGATTTCTTAAGAAGATCACGTCTATATGAAGGAGGAACAAACCTAGCGCGCATCTCTTCTTTTAACGCAGCCCATGTCTGTGGTGCATTATGTGTATTGACAAGTTCATTCCACCAAATTATAGCAAAATCTTTAAACTCACTAGTGGCTTGTCTAACTCTATGTCACTCAGGAACAAGATGAGAGCTAAATTTTTGTTCTACCGTCATCTCCCAATCCAAGTAAGTCTCAGCATCATAAGATCCATAAAATGTTGGAATAGAAAACTTAATCTTAGAATAAGGATCATTATCTTGTTCAAGAGCATGAGGACGAGGTCTACCTCCCATACCTTGACGATTTCGTCGAGGGTGACGACGCTGCTGTGCATCAACCTCATCGTTATTGAAGTCATCCTCTGTGTCATAGTGAGCATGTGCATCACCATCAAGGATGATAGAGAGTGTAGCTTGTTGGGGAAGACGAGTCTCCATCTCGTCCAACCGTGTGGTCAGACCAGCAACACTTGTATGGAGCCTCTGAAAGGTGGCTGTTGTAGTGGTCTGGTAATTGTTGAAAGCTTCGGTCATTGCCCGCATCATGTCCCTTAGTTCCATATGGGACACGCACTCATCATCATCCGGAGGTGTAGAACCAGAGGTCTTATCCATAGGCTTCTTTTCTGTCATTGTTAGTACAAAATAGAAACGAAGACAAAAAGATCGTGAAGAACCCTATTACTACGCTCTCCGAAGTGGGTGGAAAATCGATCAGTAAGATGCGTCTTATCCCGCTCTTACAAGTTTCTTACCAGCACAGCAGGTGGCCAACGGTGACCGGTGTGAAGCAAGCAGAGAGTGGGTGTGATTGTAAAGGTTACCTGTTCTGCTCGAGAGAAGGTGGAGCTTGGAAGGCTCAAATGCAGTATATGTATGTGGCACACAAGTTAGTAACAGATAGCAATGCTGAATAAGTGTCCAAAGAATTTTACCTAGTTGATGGCCTAAGAATGTATTAGAACAGTTGTGGCAACAAGCAAGGACAAGGATGAATGATGATGAACAACAAGGATAATATCAGCAAGTATCCATCACTCACACAGAAATAGCACAACTAGAAAACCCCTTAGCCTCCTGTTTTTGTCTTGAAGCACTAGTAGAAATCAAAATCTTTTTTTTTCTCTTTTTTTTTTGATATTTTTTCTCAACCAGGGGCACAAGAATAGAAACAGCACCAAGTATTAGCTCAAATCGATGAAAGATGAGATCGGCACAAATTCAGGAGCGATTGGAAAAACTGGTGCTGGAACTTCAGAGTTTGAAACGAGGGCCTTCTTAATTTTTTTGAGAATGCCGTGACCAGCGTAGCTGGTGTATCGTATGTGGACTTTTTCGAGACCTTTCCAGGAAAAAAATGCGCCTCAATCGGAGTTATGAGTGAAAAGTTATGCCCGTTTTAAGGAGGATACCCCGAATCAGGTTTTGGTGGTGGTGGAAACTGCAACAGAAACGAATCGGTGGATGGAATTTTTTTGTAGATTGGTTTTTTGTAGATGGCAGAGGATGGAAGAAACAAAACTGAACCAAAACAAATCTAAACCAGCAACCAGACTCAACCTAGGACACGAACTCAGAAGTACGGACTCTGAAACTAAATTGTGCAAAAGGTTGAGCGGGTTGTAGGTCAGGGAAACTAAAATTTTTTTGTGGCTTTTTGTGGATGATAGGACTCAAGTATACCTCACAGTGAAATCTGATACCAATTGATAGGAGGATGAGTCCCGATCTTCTGAGAGGTAGGGTAAACTTGATTGAGTGGAGATCTCGACGTTGATGATCCAAGGCCCCGAACGAACGAAACCCCACAATCACTACACCACTGCTCCGTTGGTTATCACCCGTGTCACACGAATGACCTAGCCACGAAGGCTTATCCCTGCAAGCGCAATCAAGAACACAAGCAAGAACAGAGAAGTTGCAATCAAAACTGAATTGATCACGAATTTGGGGTCTCACAACCGATGATCAGCGACACTGTTCAATGACAGATTGTAACTAAGCAAAATCCGACCCTAATGTGGTGACGGCTGCTGTATAAAAAGGAGTTTAGGGGCGTGCAAGACCCCTGGACGCAACCCTAATGGTCTTCCACACGATACACGGGCCAGCAGCCCAAAAGGCGGTGGCGCAGCACCGGACAGATTCTGGACGCCCACTTGTTTCGTTGATTCCCGACAACTTATAAGGAATTTTGAGGTGGGGCTGGTTCCATTGGAAGCTTTATGAAATCACGGTTCCAACCATATATAGAACGTCCAAATCCGACTCCGTATGTGTCCGGGCCATCAGTTTTGGTGAAGGCAGCTCCTAGAACCCGAGGTGGAGTCGAAGTCGAGTTGTACTTGGGCTCATCCTTGGTGTGCACGTCCTATCTCCTCCTCCTTGACTCCTTGGACTCCTCCCAGCCCTTGCTGGTCCTCTCCATTGTTCCTAATCAATAAAACATGCATGGAAACAAGCGTAAGTTGTGAAAAACAATTGACAAGGTTAGAACGTACCTGGAGATCCAATTGTCGTGCACGTGCTCTAGTGATCGGTCCTTGCATTGTATGCAAAGGAGAGATGTCCTCATCACCTTATGTGGGCCTAATACCGTTTCTTCACCGGATCCTAAGTTTTTATCGTAATACGACCCTTATTCCGTGCGCTATTACCATTGCGGCTCTGATACCACGCTGACGGGACCCGCCATCCCGATCACGGGGACGGGGCACCTCGCTCGGGAATCGCATTGGGTGGTGCCGTGTTATGCGGCACCCAACAGCACACATATAAGGAAAACTGTATTACATAAATCAAAAGCGGAAGCTTACAAATGTTCTTTGTAAATAATTTACATAAAATAGCTACAGCGGAAGTCTATAAACAGCTCACGTCGAATAACTAGTGAGCAACCGAGAAGAGGTCCAGCCCGCGGACTTCTCTCGCTAGCAACACGAAGACATGGCAGCGGCTAGGTCCTCCATGTGTTACATGACTCGGAAGTCTCTGAGTCTCACCGGACAACCTTCTTTATAGCATCGTGTTAACCTGCAAAACCACTCATATAGCAAGAGTGAGCACAAAGGCTCAGCAAGACTTAACCGTCTCTCCTAAAGCATGCAACTCTACATGAGGGTAACTTAAGACCTAATCCTGTAATTTGCGAAAAGACTCGCCTACGAGTTCATCCTTAACTTTCATATTTTATCCATAATAGTAGTGACCTTGCGCCCAGCAACATTGGAACTCCACAATCAAACAAGAAACACTTTATTCCAATGTTGCTTGTCCCAAGGTGGAAAAATAACTTTAGTTTGCTCCATCTCTACTTCAAACATGGTTTTCATGCAATTTCCAATTATCATAATAGCATTTAAAACTTTGCAAACTATTTCCACACAACTTGATTACTACGTCACAACACAGTGAGCAAGCGGTACTCAATAACCGCGAGGGACGGTGATTCGAATCAAACACTACCCGGATAACTCGACACATATGCCCGCCTCTAAAGACCCAAATCTGGCGTCCTTCATTACGTCGATGTGGCAACCTTTCTCAGGACACTAGACTGTAGAAATGGTCGCGCCGTCTCGGGCTCATAGGTCTAACGAGACAATGTGGTATTCCTCTACAATCTAGTGAACCTGGTACATCGGTTTCCTGGTTCCCATATATCAGTAAGCATCTGGTACACAACTCAATACTTGCTCATGGGTGCCGCACACGAATCGGTCCTTAACCGACACAGGCAGAGCTACTCGACCAAAACCTCGTCTTGTCGCTGCCTAACCCTCCTGCCCGGTCTCATCTTTAGAAATATAAACTTTAGTTTGCCTCTTTTCCAACTGCACCCATGTAATCCTGAACTAAAGCTCGCGAGTAGATTCCAACAACTCGACTTCTACCAGAGGTCCTAAGCTATTTAGCACGGCATTATTCTACAGCGGTGACACACTTTTCTACCCTTGACCTCAGTGTTCATTTTTGGTTATGCAAGTGGAGTATAAAACATCCTTGACCTAATGCACATACAAACTTTGACCTATAGTAGTGAACAAATGAAAAACTTTATAAAATAGCTTAAATGCAAACCGGGGCTTGCCTTTGTTTTGCAGGTGACTAGAGTCAGAGAAGTATGAAGTTAGTTGCTGGTGACTTGAAGCTTAATCACTGCCCTTCTTGTTCCTTGATCCAAGCTTTACTCCTTCTCCACTTTTCCACGTTTAATCACTACACGTTATGAATATGCATACATGTTTAATTGTAAAACTTTTGCTAACAATTTATAAAGACAAGTTTAAAACTGGAACTCTGTTTAAGAATTTAAAATTACACTAGGGATAGTGGTTTGGGTTTGGGGTTAAAGTACTAGGATCAAGTGATAAGTGGGGTTCATCACTTCGGTGGTGATCACCTAAGGAAGTTGAACAGAACACTACTGATCCAGGGCTCCAATGGAGCTGGAAATTTTTTTGTGAGTCCCTTGTCACAAGAAAGTCATCTGGACCAAAATGCAGAATATTTACATGTGTAGATCACTCAGAACAATTCCCTAAGCATTTAGGCAAAAAGGAATTAATTCTGAATAAATTTGAACTTTCATGCAAACTCAAGTGAACTACAATTTCAAACATAGCTCAGGGAGGATGCATGAAGTTTCTTAGGATTTTTGGAGCTAAGGAATGCCCAGAACTGAATTTCCAAGTTTTGGAAATTCTCTGAAAATGTTTCTGTATTCATTTGAATACAGAAACTTTAAATCAGAATTACCCTAACTAAATCAACTCCAAATGATCTGAACCTTTTACAGGAGTTCATTAATAGCCTACAGAATATTCTGGCAAAATTTGGGGAATTTCGGATGAACCAAACTCCCTCTAAAATCCTTTTGCTGAAAAGCTTTAAAGAATTTTCCAGAATTTTCTATTGGTTTTCATGCAAATTGGATTGCATATTTGGATAGAGTTTTTCATCCTGAATCCAACCCAATTTGAAACACTAAATTTGGAGCTTCCTAGCAAAAGTTATGAGGTGCTAAAGTTTGAACTGAATTTGGAATTCAAATTGAATCGGGAAATGTTTAAATTCTGACCGCAGGTCCCAGGTACACGTGTCCATCGCTAGAGCTGAGCCACACGGGCCACAGAATCGTTCCCGCATTGTCACAGTACGATCCGAGGCCACAGAGGATCCCGCACGTTTAACTCCCGCCGTTGATGAGTGGGGCCGACCCCCCATCGTCTTCCTCCCGCTCCCGCGCGACCCCCGCCGCCGAGCTCGCCGGAGCTCTCGCCGGAAGGAGGTTCCCGTGCTCGGAACTCACTGATTTTTGCTGCCCCCACGTATTCTCGTGCGAGGAACACGTTGCCGGTCTCATCTGAGATCGAGGATGGCCGGAACCCTAGGCGCGACGGCGACAGTGGCTGCGGCAACTCAGGTGACGTTGCTAGGGCGCTGTACTGCTCCAACCTTGCTTCGGTTAGCTCTTACAGCATCACCACAACCTAGGGAACAACGTCCAAGGATCTGATCTCGCGAGAAACGTCGGCAACTAGGGGCTCACCGTGCGACCTAGGTCGATTTCGGTGAAAATTCGAAAAACTCGAAGAACTGAAGGTTTCCTCGACGGTTCTCCCTAGTTCTCGATCCCACGTGCTCGCACGAACGTCTACAACTAGGTTTCTATGTCTGGTGAGGAGTGGTGTACCGTATCGCCCTAATTTCCCGATTTGCTACCTACGGTTCATATTGCATGTCCGCGGAAAAAGCCAAATTCCGGCGAGCACGGTTTGCGACAAGCTGCCAGCGTTGCTGTGAAGCAAGAAGAGTTACAGGCGCACCTTTTTTCTTTTGCAACTCGATGGGAGATGCTCTGTGGTGGCCGGGCGATGTGATCTTGTCGCGGCGGCTTCCCTCGGTGCCGTGGAGGAGAACTGAGCTCGATGTCGGGGTTTCCGTGGGGTTATCTCTGGTTTCTTGCGTCGGCCACATTCAGTGAGGTCTGGCGACGCTGTGGAGAGGCTCAGCGTGGCGTGTGACTCGTCGGGCTGGTCAGGCATCGAGGAACCGAGCGCTTTCTTCCGTGCGGCAGCAGCTCGGCGAAGAAGGCGCGAGGTAATCGACGGCAGCTGTGGGAGGCAGTTGTGTTAGCATCGTTCTCTCGGTGGAGTTGGTAAGGGCGAGGGCAAACCGACTCCGGAGCAGCTTGGGAGCTGGCGGCAACGCTGCCTCGGTAGCGCGTGCTGCGTTCGGCACCTTCAAGCGAAAAACAGGGAACCGGTTTGAGTGAGTCTGAACAAAGAAACAGTTGCTTGTGTGCTAAGTTTTCAGTAGCTCACTGACCAGTGGGACCACCCCTGCTCCTCCCCAAAAGATCTTCCAAATTTGGCACAATGCAAATTTAAATCCTGAAGAGCTCAGATTCAAAAGCTGTTTGGAGTTTTTACATGATGTTCTTCAGTTCAAATTTAAATTCAAATTTCAAAGAAATTCATAGGCCCCTTTGATACTCATATCAAAGCACGTCCAAATTTTCTCAAAATTTGGCTACCTCATAATTTGGACCTGAGGAATTCAATTATGTCCTGTGATCTTTGAGTTGGCCATTGCAAATACCCCTTCTTAAACAACAGTTTGATTTTTTTTTCTTTTTGAAAATGGCCCTCTTCTCTTTGAAGTGAACTCTTTAGCTCAAACTGAATTTAAAGTCCTATTGCACATGCCAACACTTATATGATTAAACAAAAGTTTTTACAAGTCTCATTTCTTAAATTTCAACTGAACTTTATTCATCACTAAAGTTTTCCCTTTACAAGTTTTGGGACTTTTACAAACAGCGTGCCCCGCTTGTACCGCGCGCCTGCCTTGCACTCCCGCACCCTTTAGTCTAACCTCGCCTATTCGAGGGGAGTCTGCCCTGTTTATAAACCAAGCCGCGGCCGATACTTCGAACTTCTCTATAACAACGCGCACTCAGCCTCGTGGGCCTCTGATCGCCCTCCTGTTTCGGCCTTTGTCTTTGGGCTTGGGCCTACTTCCCGTGGCCTTCGTTGTCAACAACCTTTTGCGGGGTTGGTCAAATTTTTATTTGCTTAGAGAAATTTAGTCCCACCTCGGCTTTCTAAGAGAAGTATTTCTGCTTTATAAGGTTTGACGCCTTTTGAGTGTCGAACTCACTTGAATAAACTCATTTGCCTCCTCTGTCGTCTACTCTTGTTGCTGGACGTGTTGGGCGTGGGCGTGGTTGTGGGCGCGGCGACGGCGTGGGCGCGGGCCTAAACCTAATGGGACTCAACAACAAGTGAAGGACAGCGGTAGGGACTCCCACCCATATTTAGTCGTTGCGGGCCAATGTAAGGGCGATGAGTTTTTTCCAGGCCAATTCAAATTTTGGGTCGTTTCGGTGTCAACGCCACAAAATGTCGCGTGCCCGAATCCCATACATGGCACGGTCCGGGTTTCGTGCCGGAGTCACACATCCCAAAACCTATGTGGCAGACCGGGCCATGGGTTGTGCCGCCACGCCCGCCCGAATTTAGCCCAATTCCGAGGACTGCTCCCGTGTGTGCCAACTGCCAAGGCCGGACTAGCCGAGGGAGAGATCACTATCATATATCACATCAAATCAAATCTTAGTGCGCTGGCTTCTCTTGTGACGCCTCGCGCGGACTAGCGCGGTGATTGCCGACCGGCGAGCGACGCGATGAAGCGAGGACAAGTTGAGGATAATAAATTTGCGGAGCAGTTCGCTATTGGGCCGCCGTGGGAGAGAACGAGGCAAATGGACTCCTCGATGCATGGAACGGCCGCGGATATCCTCTCCTCTAGAGCTAGGAGTCGGGCCGGGCCGACACGGCCCGGAAATTTTGTGCTTCGGGCCGATTCGGCTCGAGGCCCGAAAGCACGACAGGCCATTTCGGGCTGGGCCGGCCGGCACGAATTAGTAAACCTCCGGCCCGAGCACGGCACGTGGCCTGGCGGGCCAATTTCGGGTCGGGCCTGGCCCAAGCACGGCCCGAATATCCGAAAAGTCCCGAAAAATTCAAAAAAATAAAAAAACGTAAAGTCGAAAAAATCTAAAAAATATGTAAAATTGAAAAAATCTCCAAAAATCCCAAAAACTGTAAAATAAAAAAATTCGGGCAATTTTGGGCCATTTTGAGCATTTCGGGCCATTTCAGGCCGATGGGCCTCTTCGGGCCGGGCCGGCCCGAGCACAGCCCGAAAATCAATTTCGTGCCGGGCCGCTCGAAGACCCCGAACCCGGGCCCAGCACGGCCCGAAATACCGTGCCGGGTCGGCCCGACCCGAATCTATTTCGGGTCTAATTCGTGTCTGAGCCGTGCCGGCCCGACCCGAATCTATTTCGGGCCTAATTTGTGTCTGAGCCGTGCCGGCTCATCGGGCTTCGGCCCGCTCGGAAATGGCCCGGCCCATCTCCCAGCTCTACTCTCCTCCTCGGCGTCCAAGCGGTGAAGCTGAAAGAAACCCACAATTGGCTTCGGGTTTATTAAGACCGAATAAATTTTCTCGGGATCCGACGCCCATGGAATGTAAGGGTTATATACTGTAGTATGACGAAGCACCTGAATTCCTGGAAGCGTACAGGTCCGTTTGATTCTTTTTTCTTTTTTTTTGTTGCCAAATTGAAGCGATTTGTTTATCAATAGATTCCGTATGATTCCGCCGAACTTAAACGATTTACTTATCAACCTTTTCTTTCTGGAGTGTCGTTGATCGATGTCAAATTCTCTGAAGGACCGAGTAAGGCATTACTTTTTTTTTTGTTGAGAACTTAGCCTAGGTCCCGATTATAACCTATGGTACCTCAACACGAATCACTAGTATTACACCTACCAATGCTAACCCTAGCAATGATTAGAAATGCCCACAGGCTTTGGCAGCAGTGAACTCACTAAAGACGCACTTAAAATGGACTAAAATAGAGTTTTGTATAAGGTTAATTCAGTTAATTAACATTGAGCTTTGCATCATGGGCCAAATACGAGGATGGGCTAGAACTTGGATTATGCGATTGATTCAGTTAATTCACAGCAAAAAACGAATTTATAATAAAAAACTGAACAAAACAAAAATAAAAAACCAAACCGATAATAGAAGACTGAATTAACCATAAATTTTGGTTAATTCATTTCAGTTTAATTCAATTAAGCACACCCAACCCTAAATAAGATGGAAAACTAGCCTCTTAGGAGAACAAGATCAAGAACCCAGGGTCCCTTTGTTTCATTTTTATAAAGCAGATTCACTGTCAAGAAATCTAAAATCTCAATCAAAGTAGTTTTACTATAGTGCAGATTTTTTAAAAGATATAGATTTTTCACTATAAATTGGAATCTCCTCTTATCCTAATATTTTTAGATTTCTCACCAACTATTGAAAAAAATACTAACCTGTCACTAGTTACACACTCGAATCATTTTTGTTCTTCTTTCTTCTAGCTCACAATAATTTTTTTACAGCTTACAACTAAAATCAAAATTTTAATATTCCACAGTTGAACCTAACACACTATCAAAAATATAGTGTTAGTCATGGCACATCTCAACACGGCTTCTCAATGACACGTACGAGGCGAGAGCGAGGCGATCATCAGATGTTGAAGCTTTCCAAATATAGGAAATAAAAAATAATAAGATGTCTATGGACAAGCGAGTAGCTAAAAGACAGACCTCAGCCTACCGTACTCATCTAGATGCAAATACTCAATGTACTGTGCAGATTTAGTACCTGTTAGATTTATATTGAATTTGAGTAAATTTTATACAAGACACGTGTCAAAGATTCACGTCAAGTAAAATTTATATATAAGTTCATGAGGATTTGTCAAGTTAACAACACGAATGTGATTTCAGCAGTAACAAAGAGACAAATATTATCTAATTTTAAGCCATGTGATAAGGTATTATCCTACTCATACTTGATTGATTTGTCGTAATATGGAGCCTACAATGGGAGTTACGTATATAAATCTGTTGATATATACGATGATATCTGTATTCAGGCTGGGCATCCGGTTAGCTCAAACCACTTGGTTCGGTTTTTCCGTATTTTTGGAAGTTCGGTTATTGAAAAATAAAAACCAAAGTATTGTCTGAGAAAGAGAAAACCGGTAGTCCGGTTAACAGAAAACTTCGGATCGTTTTTTTTTTAACTGAAAAAACCGGAGATGAGCACGGTGGGGAATGGAGAGCAGCGCCGTTGTGGCCGGCAAGGCGGGTAGCGAGACGCGTCGGGCGGCGGCATTGAGGTTGGGCGCAACGGGGGGCGAGGCGCGAGACGACGTCAGGAGCGGCGGGCGGGCGAGGCAACTAGGCAGCCTCACACGCGGCGGGTGGCGCTAGCGCGGCCAGGCGCGGCAGGCTGCGAGCTGTGGGGCAGCGTGCGCGAGGTTGCGAGGCGCGGCGGGCCGGCAGGGCGCGCGACGACGGGTGGCGCGAGGTGACGGGCGTGAGGTCCGCAACCGGCGACCACTGGCGTGGGGCGCAAGGCGGCGGCTGACACGGGGCGCGACGCGGCAGACGACACGGGGGCGCGAGGCGAGGTGAGGCCGCGTGGGGGTGGGTCGAGTGTCCGGGGGCGCGGGCGTGGGGCGAGGGGGCTAGGGTGGGCCGGTGGGCCGTGGCTGAAAATGGGGTGGTGGGAGTTGGAATGGGCCAGATTTGTTAACTTAATGGGCCAAATTTCGGTTAACCTGGTAAACCTGAAATAAAAACCGAAACTGGAAAAAATTCGGTTTCCTCAAAATACTAACCGAATCTGTGCCGCTTTGGTTGGTTCGGTTAGTTCGGATTCGGTTCTGGTTTATTCGGTTTCAGTGTTTGATTTTCGATTTTTTTTTTGCCTAGATGTCTCGACTCGAGCCCCTCCTCCGTTTTTTATAGGGTCAGAGGTCTTAGGACATGACCCGAATTGGTTACAAATTAGACTCGTCTTATATGGACTCTATTTATATCTTGTTATACTTAACCTTGATGCGATTGCATCTTTTCATATATGAAAAGAGTCTAAATGTTAGTCTTTCATGCGACTTCACTTTCTATGCGAGGGAGAGCCCAAGTCGTATGTTTGTCGTAGTTGTTCATGTCTTCTTAAGATTTGTCTTTATTAATGTGTTGGGCTTGGCCAACTGGGTGACATCCCATCAACATATAAACAGCTGCTAGGCGCCAGAGGACGAACCTTCAATCTGCGGCCACAAACTGTGGGTCCTTTTATCTTAATAAAGGAAGCACCTGGCATTTTCCCTTGGTCAAAAAGAAAATGCCTTGCGGGGACTTGAGCAAAACCGCACGGCCCAAAAGGAAGATGGCGCGGTAATAGTTTATAGACTAGTATTAAAATTATCTGACGGGTATAATTTGGATCGGAACAGAAGTGAATGGTGATGAGTTTACTTGAAAAGTCAAGAGAAGCCTTGCCTTGTGCTCATGTAATTCTTTTCTAGGCGTGCAAGCTGCTAATACCAAGTTCAATAGACTATGTTTAAAAAACCGATGGAGAAAAGTGAGCAGAGGAACTCTACCTAGCATCTAGTCCGACTAGGCGTTTCTTAAAAAAAAGAAATCAATTCTATATATATTTTATTATATATTGTTAAAGCTATTGTTTCGTGACCATAAAGTCATGGGTTGACTTCTAAAAATAGCATCTTACATAAATTTAGGAGAATATTGCGTATAAAAACGAAAGTGGCCGGACCCTTCATCAAAACCCGTGTAAGTGGGAGATATGTGCATCGAGCTAGTGCAAATTTATAACTATGAATACTCTAACATGCTTTCAAATGCTTAATAGCGACCATTTTGAAGAAGACAAATCGTTGAGGCGTACTTTTTTAAACAGTGAGACTTGTTTTTTTAGTCTGGACATGGCTACATGTCAGAAACCAAAGTGGAGCGAGGAGGATGTCGTTGGGTGGGGTGGTTATTAATCTAAAGTCAGTGCACAACGAATTTGGTGCACGGTTTCGAGAAGCAAATCCGGGCTGAATCTGTATCATATGTCCTCAGCTCCTGGACTGGGCTGCGCACGTTTTGTTTCATCCTCTAGGGTAGCGTCTGCGGATTTCCGAACTAGGGTCACCAGGGCAATGGCGCTAGTCTTGAGCAAAAACCTCAGGGTGCCATTCTTTAGTTTTTTATGGTTATCTTCATTGTTGCATGAGTTTGTATTACGTCTTGTACTCTTGGAGAAGAATTCTTTGGAATACTCTTTTGTTATTAAATTGTTGTCGTTAAGATAATATTTTAATTCAAATTTGAACTAGATCTATTATCTTGATTATATTAATTCAGGGTAGAAAGAGTATTTGTTAGTGATTAAGTTAGCTTATTAATGTGTATTCACTCTTCGTGATGCTTAGTTGGTGAGACCCTAGTCTTGTGAAAAAGCAACGCGCCACTGGTGGACAGATTGCTTAGAAGCTTGATTTTGCCTTTTGCGAAGCTTTACTGCCGAACTAGCAGAGCCGGGCCTGTGGGAGTGCGGCCGACCGTGCAGGCCCCATTTCTCAGCGGACCCTAATTTTTCTCTCTACTTAATAGGCCGAAGCCCTGCAGGCAACAACGCATGCAGGCCGCAGGCCAAAGGCCCATTCGCTAGTCCCTCCGTTCGGCAACAGCGATCAGTCTCCTTTCCTGATTTCCTAACGTCGCTGCGCTGCGCCGCACCCTGCCGCGCGATGCCCTGATTAAACAATTTTTTTTATTTTATCACAGTTCATTAAACATTTAATATTAATAGCAGCTAGATTTTTTTGCCAAAATAGCCACCCTGTTGTCCACGGGGTGGATGATTTATCCACCTGGATAACATGTCGTCCACCTAATAGATGGCAGGGCCACGTGGACAATTCTTACCGTCTGCGACAGCAAATCCACATTTAGAAATACTTAGAGACGCTCCGATTAGGACTTTGGCTCCGATTTAAAAATACTTAGAGACATACACACAAAGTGTTTTTATAGAAGTAAACGTAGTATAGTTTGTTATGATTTTATGTAATGAGAAAAATACGATTTTTGTTTAAGAGATTAATTGTTACGTAGTTTTGAAATATGCAATACGATCACAAGTTTGAACATTCAATTTTATTAGTTTGAATTCCTTTTGTAATCCTTTTTAGAATACTTAGAGACATTGTAAAGATTTTGTTATGGAAGTAAATATAGCGCAATAGCACCATCACTTGACTAAAAAACTCGGCATTGGATACATTACGAAGCTTATTAAATGGCTAATGTAGATTCTACTAAGTGCAATGGGGATATTTTCCTTGCGCAATGCATCCATCCCAGCATCCCTTGCGCAACGTGTTCTCTCGTGTAAGCGCTCCTGTTCATCCTCTCTAGTGTGACGAGCAATATGTTCGTCCTCCTGAGACTGGCGATGGTACTTTTTCTTGATTCTTTGAAGTTGTTCCCGGCGCTTGCGCCGACGCTCCTCCTGTTCAACCCCCTCCTTCCTCTCCTGCTCAACCCGCTTTTCCTACTCCATCTCGTAGTGGAACTTATCCAAAGCAGCTCTATGCATCGTGTGTACGTACTCAACATCTTCCGCTGTTTGTTCGTGGTCGATGTACTGTGTGAACTCACAAAGGGGCGGTGGATACTGCATGATTCATGATGTGTTGTTATGAACATTTGAGATGAAATGCGAATGCAAAATTCATATATCCCTAAAGTAGATATGTTATCTGACGTCTATCATTCGGGAAAAATGGCGTGGTCCTATGAGGGGGATCATATTCATAGTTGTTGCACATCCATAGCCTCAAACCATAGGTAACCCCCAATTTAAGATCTTTTACGAACCAACAATCAGTGCCACATAGACACATTAGCGGTTATAATCCCTCTGGAGTGTGAACTCTCTCTTTTTGGTTTGATGGTGAGTAAGTGACACGACCCCATTGGTCCTGTCGAGCCAGGATCACGCTGAGGGGTGCTGCGTTGCACAACACCGTATAACACACGTCAAAGGTGCAAAGCGGAAGCGGAAGTTTTATTACATAAACCGTTTTATGACCTGTTTACATCAAAATACGTTTAGTCCACACTCGCGGGCGTAGACTAAGCATCAAGTGCACGTTCAGCCCTCGAACGTGTCCTTGCTAGCACACACGCACACTAACTCTGCGGCGTGCACGACTCCCACTCGACGGGGTTCCCCTCCTGGGGTTCCGTCTCCTCTTCGGGAGTCCCTTCCTCATAGAACTCTGCAAAATCTTCAAACACAAGCAGTGAGCACGAAGGCTCAACAAGTCTGACCCGTCTCACCTAAACATGGAACTTCTACATGAGGGTAATGGGTTGCATGAGGCAAAAATCATTTGCAAGGACTCGCCTAATTAGTAGAACCTTACTTTCAAGTTTTAGCAGCAGGTTGTGGAGAACCTTACACTAAGGCACATGAGAGAGCCGCAATCAAACAAGAAACGCATTTCTCTCATGTACTTTGCCCAAAGTTGAAAAGAACTTTAATTAGCTCTAAGCTACAGCATATCATTAACAATCAATGTCCAGCTTTCAATCAGCAACATTTTAACATGTAACTAGCCTGTTCTTTCTACGTCACGGTACAGTGAACAAGTGGTACTCACTGACCGCGAGGGACGGCGATTATAATCGATTTACACCTGCAGGGTTACCCGAATAACCCGTCACGTACGCCCGTACTCGATGTTGCCTACAACAACCATCACGGACGCCGTACGCGACTACCTTTCACCCGTCAGCCAAATATTGAACCGGTCCCATCGTCCCGAGCAAGAGGTCTCTGCACGCGCATCTCCGTGCCGCCAGCCGATTTACACCTCGAGCTCTCAACCTACCCTCTGAACGAGGGCAATGCCTCAATACCCAGCTACCCGAGTTACATCAGTTTCCCGGTTCCCATATAGCCGGTAGGTCTTCGGTACTGTTCTAGCTTGTTCAACAGGCCCGCACACGGCTCGGTCCTCAATCGACACAAGCGGAGCTACAGCACACAGGCCCCAAAGTCCTGCTGCCCTTACTCTCCGCTCGGTCTCATTTTCTTGCCATGTGTATCATGTGCTATCTCTACCCGAGCAATGTGCCTCTAGCCTATTCACGCGAGTAGTTCCAACTACTCGACTTGTACCGAATCCTATTCTATCCTAGCAATGCAGTGGCTAACGAGGTTTGCAATCCTAAACCCAACCCGTGGTTTTCTTGGCTATGCAGTTGGATTTCCAAACAAGACCCTAATGCACAGAACAAAGGAAACAAGTATGTGCTCAAAACAATAAAAATTTGTAAAAAGGTTAATGCAAACCGGAGCTTGCCTTGCTGCTCTTGGTCGTAGGCTAGCTGTTCCTCCGGAGTAACGAGTTCTAGGACTTCGGGTTCCTCCTCGACCTTAGCGACTACATGATAGAAACAATACATGTATTAATTTAATGCATTTGTATTAAGTTTGAAGTTGTGAAGTCTATAACCTTTGCTAGATAGACCTAATGACTGTGAAACTTTTACTGTGGCTTGGTTACAACCTAAACAGAGACTTGGTCAAGTTTTAGTTGCAGCAAAGCTCATTTGAGCCCTCCACAAATAATTATGTCCTTGACCTTAATTGGAACTCTTAGGGTGTTCTAGGAATTTTCATGAGACAAACTATGACTTTCTGAAAACTAGATTTTCAGAGGGTTCTAATGGAGTTGGTCTCACTTAATTTGGAAGTCCCTAACTAAAGATATGAGCTAAACAATTTCAGAGAAAATTCTGAAAATGTTTCTGAACATTTTCTATTTTCTCTGGAACAGTTTTACTAATAACACCATTAGGTGGACTAAATGAGCTCAAATGGATCTGAAATTTTTATAGTAGTTCAAGGATATTTTGGTGAACATCTCAGCAAAATTTCAGGATTTTCCTCCAAAGTATTCTCCAGTTAAAATTCCTAACAGTTTAAACTTTAAGGAATTAATCCTGGAGAATTAAGGAATTTCATGAAGTGAAACTTGATTTTCTGGAAAGTACTCAGAGAGCTGAATCCAGCAAAATTTGGTTCACTCAATTTGGAGCTTTCTAGCCAAAGTTATAAGGATTTGAAGTTTGAAGGAAATCTGAAAATCGGGGAAAAGTTTAAACTCGCGCGTGGGCCCAGGGAACACGCGTCGCACGCCTAGGCGATGGCACACCGCGGCCCACAAGGATTTTGCGCGCCAGCACACCCGATCCCGGCCGCAGCCGGATCCCGATTCAAAATATCGGCCGCTGACAGCTGGGGTCCACCCCCTTCTTCAACCTCGTGACACCCGCGCCCCGCCGCCGAGGGACCTCGCCGGAGAGCTCGCCGCCGGCTGCTGTACAGCTCCAAACTTCTTGATTCTGGCCGCCCCTGCCTACTTTTACTCGGGGAACAGGATCCAAGGGTCAGCTGCTCATGACAACGGCCGGAGCATGGTCGGCGACGAGCCGCCATATCGGAATGACTTCGGCCATGTCGGCTGACTCCCCTAGTACCTCAGCTACTTGGGAAATCGGTCGGGGAGCATCAGTGGACCTCAGAGAAGGTCGACATGAGCTCGAGGCAGCTCGGGGAAAGCCCGAAATAGGTCCTCACCGCGCGCCCGATACCCCCCGTTCGTTCCGCCATTAGTCGACCTCAAATTACGCCGGGCACAGAGGTTCTCCGGCCCAGAGTTGTGAAGGCAACTCGTGCGTTACCGTGTATAGCTCGTGTGAGAGCGGCTTGAGGCCCTCTAATCCTTTCTAGAGAACGAATTAAACAGAATCGTACCCGAAGGTCGTTCTGCACACAGAAAGGGGAAAAGTGGAAATTCGCCGCCGGTGAGCAACCACTCGAGCTGTGGCTCGGGGATGAGCAGCACCGGTCACCCGCGCGTCCAAGGGTGCCTTGGCTCGGGTGTGACAACGCCCAGGTTGGGCTGTCCACGAGAGCCCGAGGTGCGGCGGTTCCAAGTTCCGAGTTTGATCTTTCGGCACAGCCGATATCAATCGGTTTCAACCGAATTCTAGCAATGGGGAGGATGGAGGAAGGTCTCTAGTACCTTGCTGGGACTCTGGAGTGGAAGGAGGGAGCTGCGATCGGCGTCCTCCGATCAAGTCCGAACTGCGGAAACTTTCGGCCGGTGCTGGGTTCTTGCGGGAAAACACGTCGGTACCTCGGCCGAGGAGGGGGGCAGGCGCCTTAAGAAGGCTCTGCACCGCCTCATGCCCGCGCGTGGGCAAGCAGCTGGTGGCGCGGTGGCTGGCCTCGGTGGCGATCACCGCTGCGGCTCGGCGACCCGAGTGAAAAGTCTCAGTCGGTTTGTGTTGAAGTAGAGGCTGACATGTGGGTCCCACCCTTCCTTTTAACCTCTGAAATTTACTTCTAATCACTGTTGTAAACAGTGAACCCCATACTACCCTTGGCAATTCAAATTATTCCCCCATGAGCCATTTGAATTGATCAAAGTTCAAATGAGGTTTGGTTTGAATGAATTTCAGCACAAGTTCAGTTTGAAATTCAAATAAAGTTTGAATTTCTCCCCCTTAGCTCATGTCAAGATCAACTCCAAATGGAGTGAAAATTGGTGTGTGAGCTCACAAAAATGTGCTGAGTAAGAATATGCCTTCCACTTTCAAATTCATGGTATAAAAACAGTTTGAATTTGAATATGTTTTCAAACTGCCCCCTTCCTATCTATACCCAAGATGACCTCAAAAAGGTTTTGAATTTGGGTGAAACTTGGCATGGACATCCTTAGCAAAGTGTAGGAGTTTTTCCTATGTCCAGCCCATCTATATCACATGTGGGAAATACCACTTTTGCAATGTGTAAGTTTGTTCCCTAATGAGCATGTTGATAATTGTTACTTGCTCTTCATTTGTGTTCATCATTCTTCCTCAAATGAGGTGTGTGGTGTGGGGATGAACACTACAAATGGGTGTCAAAAACTGAGGCCCTTACATTCCTCCCCCCTTAAAAGAATCTCGTCCTGAGATTATAAGGTGAAAATGAGAGAGAGGACGGTGGAAAATTACCGGATATGCGACGTGAGAAAGTCGGGGTAGTTAGTGCGAAGGAATTCTTCGCTTTCCCATGTCGCTTCGTCCATGGAGTGATTACTCCACAGAACCTTGTAGAACCACAACGTACGGTTGCGTGTGGTTCGGGCCTTCTCATCAATAATCTGCACCGGTTCCTCCCGATAGGTGAGATCCGGTTGCAGTTCTTCAATGTCTTCCAGCTGAACGGTAGTTGATGGCTTGAGACACTTCCTCAGCTGGGAAACGTGAAAGACGTCGTGCACACCGGAAAGTGCTTCTGGTAATTTCAGCCGGTATGCTACCGATCCACATCTTTCGGTAATCTGGAATGGACCGATGAATCGGGGTGCCAACTTTCCTCTCACCCCAAATCTGTTTACACCCTTCATTGGAGACACCCGTAGATATACGTGATCTCCAACTTCGAATTGTAATGGGTGCCTTCTCCGGTCCGCATACTGTTTCTGTCGGGATTGAGCAGCTCTTAGGTTCGCTTGAATCAGTCGAACCTTTTCTTCCGCGTCGTTGACAAGGTCAATCCCGAAGGTAACCCTTTCGCCAGACTCACACCAGTTCAATGGTGTGCGGCATTTTCTTCCGTATAGCGCCTCGTAGGGCGCCATCCTGATGCTGGCTTGGTACCCATTGTTGTACGAGAACTCGGCTAACGGCAAGTGATCATCCCAATTCTTGCCGTGGTCGATAGCGCAAGCTCGTAGCATGTCTTCTAGGATTTGATTTACCCGCTCAGTTTGCCCATCCGTCTGCGGGTGGTAGGCTGAACTACGGATCAGCTTCGTCCCCAAGGCAGCGTGTAGCTGCTCCCAAAAACGGGACACAAATAAAGTGTCCCGGTCCGATACGATGGTACGGGGTACGCCGTATAAGCATAGGATCCGTGAGATGTACAGTTCAGCGTACTTCTTGGCGTTGTAGTTGGTGTTGACCGGGATGAAATGGGCAACTTTGGTGAGCCGATCGACGATCACCCACACAGAATCATGTTTCTGTAAGGTGGTGGGTAAACCCACAATGAAATCCATGCTCACGTCCTCCCATTTCCAGGCAGGAATGCCTAGTGGTTGCAGCAGTCCCGGTTTCCGCATATGGTCTGCCTTCACCCTTCGATATGTATCACACTCGGACACGTATTTTGCAGTCTCTCGCTTCATCCGTGTCCACCAAAACTTTCTTCTGAGTTCTTGATACATTTTGTTGCTGCCGGGGTGAATAGAAAATTTTGATAAGTGAGCCTCATCAAAGATTTTCTTCCGTAGCTCCGGGTTTCGGGGTACGACAATCCGGTCCTTGAACCATAGGACGCCGTCTCCGTCCTTCCGGAAACATTTCAACTCCCCACTGTCTACACGTCTCCGCAAATGTGACATGCCCTTGTCATTCTTCTGGGCTGCCGCTATCTCTTCACGGATGGTGGGGATCAAAGTTAGGTTGTAGAGAGCTCCGTGTGGAATCACATGTAGTGGTGGCTCGCTCTCTTCCAACGGTGTGATGGTCAGATTATTGACGTGTGACTTGCGGCTCAGCGCATCTGCCACAACGTTTGCCTTGCCCGGATGATAATGGATCTCTATCTCGTAATCCTTTATCAGTTCTAACCATCTTCGTTGCCTCATATTCAGCTCCTTCTGAGTGAATATGTACTTGAGGCTTTTGTGGTCGGTATATAAATGTACGAGGTTACCGAGTAGGTAGTGCCTCCACATCTTCAGTGCAAGTACCACGGCAGCGAGCTCCAAGTCGTGAGTTGGATAATTTTGCTCATGGTTCCTAAGCTGCCGTGATCCATACGCGACCACTCTTCGGTCTTGCATTAGCACACATCCGAGCCCAATGCCGGATGCATCGCAGTACACATCGAACGGTTTTGTTGTGTCTGGCTGCGCCAAAACCGGTGCTGATGTCAGGTGCTTGACTAAAGCCTTGAATGCTGCTTCACATGCTGGACTCCAAACATATTTGGTGGCCTTCTTCAGCAGCTCTGTCATTGGCTTGGCAATCTTCGAGAAGTTCGGAATGAACCTCCGATAATATCCCGCGAGTCCGAGGAAACTCCGTACCTCATGAACAGTTCTCGGGGATTTCCAATTCAGCACTTGCGTGATCTTGCCCGGGTCCACAGCGATACCCTCCGCTGAGATGATATGCCCGAGGAAAGGCACTTGCGATATCCAAAACTCGCATTTGCTGAACTTTGCGTATAACTTGTGATCCCGCAGCCGTGCAAGACTATACGCAGATGTTTCTTGTGATCTTCCTCCGACTTGGAGTATACTAGGATGTCGTCGATGAAGACCACGACAAACTTGTCCAGCTCCGGCATGAACACCGAGTTCATTAAGTACATGAAGTGAGCTAGAGTATTGGTGAGGCCAAAGGACATGACCAGGTACTCATAAAGTCCATACCTTGTCGAGAAAGCTGTCTTTGGAATGTCCTCCGCCCTTATCTTAATCTGATGGTACCCGGATCTTAAATCCATCTTGGAAAAGATCTTTGCTTCGACCAACTGATCAAACAACATGTCGATCCGTGGCAACGGGTACTTGTTCTTGATGGTTACGGCATTTAATGGACGGTAGTCCATGCAAAGCCGCAACGTTTCATCCTTCTTTTTGACAAATAATGCCGAACAGCCCCATGGCGAGGAGCTCGGCCTAATAAAACCCTTCTCCAGAAGGTCCGTGAGCTGCGTCTTCAGTTCAGCCAACTCCTTGGGCGCCATCTTGTACGGCCTTCGGGATATTGGCATGGTTCCTGGTGCAAGTTCAATCTTGAACTCCACCTCTCTATCGGGTGGCATCCCCGGCAAATCGTCCGGGAATACATCAGGGAACTCTCGGACCGCTGGAATGTCTTCCAATCTGATGGTTGTGGCTTGATAGACACTTGGAAGTTTTATGTCTGGACTGTCCAGAAATAATGAGTGAGAACCGTGCACCTCTGAGTTTAAGTGCACGACTCGAAGGACGGTGTCTAAAACAGCGCCGTGGCGGGTTAACCACGACATCCCTAGGATGACATCGACCTTCTGCCCCTCTAAGATAATGAGAGACGTGGGGTACACTCTACCCGCTAAGCATAATGGTGCTTTGGAGACCATTACGCTTGCTGAAATCTTCCCACCCGGTGAACAAATTAGATATGGACTATCGGTGGGTAGTATTGGCAAGCTGTGTTTAGCAATGAAAGCTTGGCTAATAAAATTATGCGTGGCGCCTGAATCAAATAGTACTATAGCGGGATGCTGGTGGAGTTGGAACATACCCGCAAGGATTGGCTCGCCCTCCGGCACGTCCTCAATGGCAAGCTGGTGGACAGTGCCGGGCCTAGGGTTTGCCCGCCGCGCATTAGTAGGGTTCCGGGGTTGATTCCTCCCCGGAAACTGTGGTGCCACTCCGCCGCCTTGCCTCTCCGGGCAACTGCTCGCGAAGTGTCCTGGACGACCACACTTGTAACATGTGGCCGCTGCTGGTGGAGTACTCGGTGGACGAAAGCCCGGCATGCGTTGCGGAGGTGCAAACGCACGCGGCATCGCCCACTGCTGCTGCTGTTGCTGCGGTGGTACTGGCAGTGCCGGCCGGAATGCCGGTGAAGAGTACGGCCGACCGCGGAACGGCATCGACCGCTGTGGTGGTTGCCAGCGTGGACCTGATGGTGGGCGATTCACCATCCGAAACTTCTGAGAAGGACCGCCTCCTTCTCCGCTGCTCTGCGGCGCGCTTCGCTTTCGCTCTGCCGCCGCCAACTCCTTGCCGGAGTCCTCCTGAACAATCGCAGCATCAATGATGTCGTTGAGGCTGCTGCGATTGAACATCGCCAGCTTGTCCTTCAGGAGCGGGTTAAGCCCCTGGTAAAAGTGGTCCCGCCGCTTCTCGTCCGTATCTGCGTGATACGATGCGTAGAGCGCGAGATCGTTGAACGCCCTGGAATATTCCAGCGCGTTCCGGCTCCCTTGTTGCAGGTGTAGGAACTCCTGCGTCTTCCTCTTCATCAAACCGGGCGGTATATGATAGGCCCTGAAGGCCGTCCGGAACTCCGCCCAGGTCATCACTCGGTCGGTGGACTGGGAAGCACAGAAGTTGGCCCACCACGCGCTCGCGGATCCTTGGAGCTTCTGGACCGCGAACTGAGTCTTGCGCTGCTCGCTGATTTGGAGCAGCCCGAACTTCATCTCTATGGCGCGGAGCCAGTTGTCCGCGTCAAGTGGTTCATCCGCCCTTGAAAATACAGGGGGATGAGTCGCCAGGAAGTCGGAGTAGGAGCTCTGTTGGCGCTCCTCACGATCTTGACGTCTCTCTGGGCGAGACGAATTCACAATTAACGTTTGCAGCAGCTCTGTGTGCTGCTGATGTGAACCCGCCATTGCCGCGACAATGTCGGCCAATGTCACCGTTAGCAGTGGCGGTGGCGGTGTTTGCTGTTGCTGTTGCTGCTGCTGTCCCGAGGAGTCCTCGGGAGGCGGTTGGGAGGTCTCTCCCCCTTGGCTAGTACCTCCAACATCAGGGTTGGCACGAGTACGCGTCATTCTGAAATTCAGCACAGCAGAAATTAGCACATGTCTTACTCAAAATTCCATAAACAGCAGTAGGTATTGAAGCGACGCATGATTAACTTGCACAACATTCACATATATTGATAAAGCATAAACTTTATACAAGATACATTATTCTCGGATCTCCGAGAAGTCGTGGTCATGTCGTCACTACCTATACATACGCTACTGTCTACACGACATGTCACCGATTACAAAAGTTGGGTTACACTACCCTAGCTGCCCTACTTGGCAACCGTAACCCCCTACTCGGAGTAGAACTCGACCTCCTGTGGGTCGTCCTCCTCCGGTACCTCGGCTGGTGGTTCGGGGTCTACCACCTCTTCTCCCATTCCGGGCTCTCCCATGGCTGGAAGACCCAAGACTACCGGTACGCCCAATACCGGGGGCACGAAGTCCTGCAATGCATGCACCTCGTCCATAGCCTGGTTGTAGTCCTCTTCCCAGCCTTGTCCTTCCTCAATAGCGTCGTCCCGCTCTTGAGCAAGGTCCTCATTCTGCTGGGTTAGGGTCTGCACCAGCTCTTGCAACGCCGTGATGTCAACACGGCCCTTCTTCTTTGCCTTCTTCAGTCGACGCAACTGATTGTGTTGTTCATTCAGTCGCTTGATCGTCGGAAGGAGCACATTGCGGAGTGCACTGTGAGCACTCTCAAAATGATCTCCACGGCTTGTGCTCTCCTTGAGCTTGGTGGCGAGATGCTCCGTATGAACAGCTTGGCTGTTCATCACAGCGTTTCTCGCCCTCATTTGGAGACTGAGATTGGCCTCCGCGGGGTTGTACCTTGGGCAACTCGGGTCTGTTGCCTCCAGGTACCTCTCTTCCCACACATGCTGAGCTCGTCCCTCCACCGGAACGAGTGTGTATGGTGTGCCCTCCATAGCCTGCACGTGTAGTTGGCAGAAACATGACATAGTGTCACGGGCTGCCACTTGCCACATCCCTTCCGGTTGTCTTCCTCTCACCGTGACGGTGAATGGCACCCAACCGGGTGGCGTAGGCCCTGCAGGAACCTCGACACGGATCGTCCACGTCTTGTTCCCCTCTTCGCCTTCTTCCTTGGCGAAGTATTGCGGCATCTGGTTGTACCTGAAATATTGGAGCATTTGCCACAATGCTTCCGGGTAGCCGCTACGGTCAGAGCAGTGGGAAACTACCCACCCGTTCTCCAACCGTTTATCTGCTGCCATCTGTAAAAATATATTTGAGAAATGTCAGATATTTATTTAAACAGTAAACCATTGAGTTATAACATAAGATATGTCATTGAACCCATAACACTTGGAAACATAGTTCAAATTTTTAAACAAATTTGACTGCTGATCTGCTGTTACCATGACAGCCCTGACCAGTTTCCATATCAATCTGATTTAGGTCAGGTTAAAAGCAAAACCAGTCCTGGAGCTCAACATCAAAGTTAAAGTTAACTTCAATAGCTTTCCAGAAAGTATTTGGTTGGCCTAAGATCTGTCCTGGTTCAAAAGTTATGTGATGTCAAAGTTAACAGAATTTCTGGAAACAATTGGACAGCACCTCCCTGCCTTAGGTACTGATTTGATCCAAGAATCCCAGTTAATTCTGTTCCTAATCTGACAAAACTTTCTGTTACAAAGTTGTAACCCATCTCATAATATTTCCAGAACTACCTCATTTCCTATTTTTGGATTTTTAAGCAGGAAGTTATGCTTAATTTACAGAGAGTTTACATAGAGTCTTTACTCTGTCCTGTTTTCTGGACAGTTTCAACTCTACTGCATTTTTCGAGTGGTTAAGGGATGAAACACCTCTGGAACTCAACAGAAAAGTTGTAAAGCTCCTCCAAAGCTTTCCAGAAATGTATCATACGACCCCAACCTCGAAAGAACTCAACCTCTAACCTCTGATTAACTCCAGCCTTGATTTAGCTGAAAACAGAGTGCTCTGTCCTTAACATCCTATAAGTTGAAAACTTGTTAGCTTTGAATATCCTGTTCAAGGGAAGGAGTTACATCAAGTTTTACTACTTTGGATCAAAACCTTCAAGTTTTTAAATGAAGTTGTTCATTTAATTGGATGTGACGTCGAGGCGTCACCAGATTATGTCGGTACTACGTCCTCACAAAGGAAAAACCTATACCGGACTTAGCCGGCTTCGTTAGTTCAGTGGCACTACTCGTCACTCGCACACGGATGCTACACGTCTACCATTTCGTGGTAAGGCTACCTGCAGAAACTCAAACAATCATCAGACTCGGCTGCACACCGAGCCCGGAATACATACAGTTAGTACACCCGGCCGTCATCACTCGCCCGGATGTTCTCAAGCCAACCACGCCTTGAGTTACGTGTTCACGTTTCAGACCACGTGACGGGGTCTCCCATATTGCACCACGCACGCCAGGGACAGACGTTGCTCGAATACCCCAAACGACATGAAGAGTCGTAGAGGATACTAAAGCGGATTGGGTTACCTGCTACCCGTGGGGCTCCACCCTTCAGCTTGTGCGCACTGGTGGACAGCGCTTACGTGCACCCCCCAAGACATGAACGTCCCGAGATGCACGATTTTACGACATAACAAATAGGTTAATAAGCCACTTTCTATATACTAATAACATCCTTATACGGGCTACTAACTCGTTCCTCACTGGATTTTTGAAAAAGAAGACCTTTGTACTGTGTTAAACCTCAAGCGAGCTCTGATACCAACGCTGACACGACCCCATTGGTCCTGTCGAGCCAGGATCACGCTGAGGGGTGCTGCGTTGCACAGCACCGTATAACACACGTCAAAGGTGCAAAGCGGAAGCGGAAGTTTTATTACATAAACCGTTTTATGACCTGTTTACATCAAAATACGTTTAGTCCACACTCGCGGGCGTAGACTAAGCATCAAGTGCACGTTCAGCCCTCGAACGTGTCCTTGCTAGAACACACGCACACTAACTCTGCGGCGTGCACGACTCCCACTCAACGGGGTTCCCCTCCTGGGGTTCCGTCTCCTCTTCGGGAGTCCCTTCCTCATAGAACTCTGCAAAAGCTTCAAACACAAGCAGTGAGCACGAAGGCTCAGCAAGTCTGACCCGTCTCACCTAAACATGGAACTTCTACATGAGGGTAATGGGTTGCATGAGGCAAAAATCATTTGCAAGGACTCGCCTAATTAGTAGAACCTTACTTTCAAGTTTTAGCAGCAGGTTGTGGAGAACCTTACGCTAAGGCACATGAGAGAGCCGCAATCAAACAAGAAACGCATTTCTCTCATGTACTTTGCCCAAAGTTGAAAAGAACTTTAATTAGCTCTAAGCTAAAGCATATCATTAACAATCAATGTCCAGCTTTCAATCAGCAACATTTTAACATGTAACTAGCCTGTTCTTTCTACGTCAAGGTACAGTGAACAAGTGGTACTCACTGACCGCGAGGGACGGCGATTATAATCGATTTACACCTGCAGGGTTACCCGAACAACCCGTCACGTACGCCCGTACTCGATGTTGCCTACAACAACCATCACGGACGCCGTACGCGACTACCTTTCACCCGTCAGCCAAATATTGAACCGGTCCCATCGTCCCGAGCAAGAAGTCTCTGCACGCGCATCTCCGTGCCGCCAGCCGATTTACACCTCGAGCTCTCAACCTACCCTCTGAACGACGGGCAATGCCTCAATACCCAGCTACCCGAGTTACATCAGTTTCCCGGTTCCCATATAGCCGGTAGGTCTTCGGTACTGTTCTAGCTTGTTCAACAGGCCCGCACACGGCTCGGTCCTCAATCGACACAAGCGGAGCTACAGCACACAGGCCCCAAAGTCCTGCTGCCCTTACTCTCCGCTCGGTCTCATTTTCTTGCCATGTGTATCATGTGCTATCTCTACCCGAGCAATGTGCCTCTAGCCTATTCTCGCGAGTAGTTCCAACTACTCGACTTGTATCGAATCCTATTCTATCCTAGCAATGCAGTGGCTAACGAGGTTTGCAATCCTAAACCCAACCCGTGGTTTTCTTGGCTATGCAGTTGGATTTCCAAACAAGACCCTAATGCACAGAACAAAGGAAACAAGTATGTGCTCAAAACAATAAAAATTTGTAAAAAGGTTAATGCAAACCGGAGCTTGCCTTGCTGCTCTTGGTCGTAGGCTAGCTGTTCCTCCGGAGTAACGAGTTCTAGGACTTCGGGTTCCTCCTCGACCTTAGCGACTACATGATAGAAACAATACATGTATTAATTTAATGCATTTGTATTAAGTTTGAAGTTGTGAAGTCTATAACCTTTGCTAGATAGACCTAATGACTGTGAAACTTTTACTGTGGCTTGGTTACAACCTAAACAGAGACTTGGTCAAGTTTTAGTTGCAGCAAAGCTCATTTGAGCCCTCCACAAATAATTATGTCCTTGACCTTAATTGGAACTCTTAGGGTGTTCTAGGAATTTTCATGAGACAAACTATGACTTTCTGAAAACTAGATTTTCAGAGGGTTCTAATGGAGTTGGTCTCACTTAATTTGGAAGTTCCTAACTAAAGATATGAGCTAAACAATTTCAGAGAAAATTCTGAAAATGTTTCTGAACATTTTCTATTTTCTCTGGAACAGTTTTACTAATCACACCATTAGGTGGACTAAATGAGCTCAAATGGATCTGGAATTTTTATGGTAGTTCAAGGATATTCTGGTGAACATGCCAGCAAAATTTCAGGATTTTCCTCCAAAGGATTCTCCAGTTAAAATTCCTAACAGTTTAAATTTTAAGGAATTAATCCTGGAGAATTAAGGAATTTCATGAAGTGAAACTTGATTTTCTGGAAAGTACTCAGAGAGCTGAATCCAGCAAAATTTGGTTCACTCAATTTGGAGCTTTCTAGCCAAAGTTATAAGGATTTGAAGTTTGAAGGAAATCTGAAAATCGGGGAAAAGTTTAAACTCGCGCGTGGGCCCAGGGAACACGCGTCGCACGCCTAGGCGATGGCACACCGCGGCCCACAAGGATTTTGCGCGCCAGCACACCTGATCCCGGCCGCAGCTGGATCCCGATTCAAAATATCAGCCGCTGACAGCTGGGGTCCACCCCCTTCTTCAACCTCGCGACACCCGCGCCCCGCCGCCGAGGGACCTCGCCGGAGAGCTCGCCGCCGGCTGCTGTACATCTCCAAACTTCTTGATTCTGGCCGCCCCTGCCTACTTTTACTTGGGGAACAGGATCCGAGGGTCAGCTGCTCATGACAACGGCCGGAGCATGGTCGGCGACGAGCCGCCATATCGGAATGACTTCGGCCATGTCGGCTGACTCCCCTAGTACCTCAGCTACTTGGGAAATCGGTCGGGGAGCATCAGTGGACCTCAGAGAAGGTCGACATGAGCTCGAGGCAGCTCGGGGAAGGCCCGAAATAGGTCCTCACCGCACGCCCGATACCCCCCGTTCGTTCCGCCATTAGTCGACCTCAAATTACGCCGGGCACAGAGGTTCTCCGGCCCAGAGTTGTGAAGGCAACTCGTGCGTTACCGTGTCTAGCTCGTGTGAGAGCGGCCTGAGGCCCTCTAATCCTTTCTAGAGCACGAATTAAACAGAATCGTACCCGAAGGTCGTTCTGCACACAGAAAGGGGAAAAGTGGAAATTCGCCGCCGGTGAGCAACCAGTCGAGCTGTGGCTCGGGGATGAGCAGCACCGGTCACCCGCGCGTCCAAGGGTGCCTTGGCTCGGGTGTGACAACGCCCAGGTTGGGCTGTCCACGAGAGCCCGAGGTGCGGCGGTTCCAAGTTCCGAGTTTGATCTTTCGGCACAGCCGATATCAATCGGTTTCAACCGAATTCTAGCAATGGGGAGGATGGAGGAAGGTCTCTAGTACCTTGCTGGGACTCTGGAGTGGAAGGAGGGAGCTGCGATCGGCGTCCTCCGATCAAGTCCGAACTGCGGAAACTTTCGGCCGGTGCTGGGTTCTTGCGGGAAAACACGTCGGTACCTCGGCCGAGGAGGGGGGCAGGCGCCTTAAGAAGGCTCTGCACCGCCTCATGCCCGCGCGTGGGCAAGCAGCTGGTGGCGCGGTGGCTGGCCTCGGTGGCGATCACCGCTGCGGCTCGGCGACCCGAGTGAAAAGTCTCAGTCGGTTTGTGTTGAAGTAGAGGCTGACATGTGGGTCCCACCCTTCCTTTTAACCTCTGAAATTTACTTCTAATCACTGTTGTAAACAGTGAACCCCATACTACCCTTGGCAATTCAAATTATTCCCCCATGAGCCATTTGAATTGATCAAAGTTCAAATGAGGTTTGGTTTGAATGAATTTCAGCACAAGTTCAGTTTGAAATTCAAATAAAGTTTGAATTTCTCCCCCTTAGCTCATGTCAAGATCAACTCCAAATGGAGTGAAAATTGGTGTGTGAGCTCACAAAAATGTGCTGAGTAAGAATATGCCTTCCACTTTCAAATTCATGGTATAAAAACAGTTTGAATTTGAATATGTTTTCAAACTGCCCCCTTCCTATCTATACCCAAGATGACCTCAAAAAGGTTTTGAATTTGGGTGAAACTTGGCATGGACATCCTTAGCAAAGTGTAGGAGTTTTTCCTATGTCCAGCCCATCTATATCACATGTGGGAAATACCACTTTTGCAATGTGTAAGTTTGTTCCCTAATGAGCATGTTGATAATTGTTACTTGCTCTTCATTTGTGTTCATCATTCTTCCTCAAATGAGGTGTGTGGTGTGGGGATGAACACTACAAATGGGTGTCAAAAACTGAGGCCCTTACAGTAAGGTGAGTCCATGCTCTTGAGAGGTGAATTTGTGAAGTGCGCTTGTGGCGAATGTGCAGGGTGTTCTTAAATAGACGATCGAAACATGTTGTCATCTAGCAGGTGGACGAGTCGTCCAGTAGGTGGATGAGTCGTCTAGTAGGTTGACGAGTCGTTCATCAAGTGTACTAGTCATCCAGTAGGTGGACGAGTCATCTAGTTAAAAGTCGACACTCAAATTAAAAGTCGCTAGTTCATTTCGTCCATGTTTATTTTCCTTTAATGTGGTAATCCAACGGCAAATGGTACCCTTCAGTGACTCTTAAGTTTTCAAAATGTGGATTACTCCAATTGGCAGGGACTGAGGTTGATCTTCATCATTGGATGAATCATATTCAGGAACATTACTGAAAGTTGCGTAGAGGGGGGTGAATAGGCGGAAAATCTGAAATACGGCTTAATAAAAAATGATCAGTTCACAGAGTGCGGACTAGTCCGGTCCTCAGGGTGGACTAGTCCGGTCACAGAGAAACTTAACTCAACAAAGCAAGAACACAAGATTTTATCCCGTGGTTCAGCTTCACAAAGAAGGCTACGTCCACGTTGAGGAGTCCACCAAGGACCATGTTGCTCTCAACCTTTTCCTCACCAAGCCACCACAAAGGTTGGCTTATTCTTCCACTATATCACAAATGCTTACAACAATTCGTGGGGCAACTCACAACTTGAGGCTCCCACAAGATCTCAGTTCAAAGCACTTACAAGCCAGTACCCTCAACAACACACTTGCCACTCAGTGCGAGAGAATCAACCAAGAGCTCTGTGGTGCTCACTCCCCTTGTTCTTCTCTTCCCAAAAACTCACAAACCCTCAAGAATCACTCTTAGGGCTCCAAGAATCTGAAGAAAGGGGACTAGAAAAGCTCCATGAAGTCTATTTCGGTGTTAGAGTTCTTGTCACTTGCTTTGAGGCCCGGGCAACCCCTTTTTATAGAGGTCTCGAAAACTAGCCGTTGCCACCACCAACAGTGCGGACTAGTCCAGCCTTTAACCCCGGACTAGTGCGGCCTACAGGGATCAATGACATCACTCTTCACATATTAAACGGTCATATTCTACCAACTAAACGGTCACATTCTATGGACTAGTCCGATCTACAACGGACTAGTCTGATCTCACATACAAACCATTGTTCCGGTTGAAAATGGACAAGTCTGGTCCATTGGACTAGTCCGGCCTCCAGGGGCGGACAAGTCCGGCCATCTAGGACTTAGTCCCTTCAGCTATTTCCAAGTCCCAAGTGGACTAGTCTGACTCACAGGGGACTAGTCTAATCTCACACAGAACCATCCTGCGCTCTAGTCCGGGCTCAAAGATCGGACTAGTACGGTCCTTCAGGACTTAGCTAGTGAAGAGCTCAGACACACTCTCCACGGACTAGTCCGTCCCCAGACAGACAAGTCCAAACTCATACAGAAACTCTTATTCCGTTCTATATCAGATTAGTCCGATTCTTCGGACTAGTCCAGTCTCCCACCCCGGACAAGTCCAAACTCAGACAAACCTCTTGTTCCGTTCTACATCGGATCAATCCGTCGTTCCGGACTAGTCCGGCCTTCCACCCGGACAAGTCCGGCCCTGTTCCCAGGGCTATCTCAATTCTTCACTCCGCTCAACCTAAACTCGGACTAAGAGCTCTTAGATGATTCTCAGCACTTGACTCTATGATCACACTCATTCTTAAAGGATAAACTCAACACAAAAGAATTTAAATCCCTAAATTCTACTCTTCTTGTGCGTTTGCCTTTTTCTCCTATTTTCCTTTTTGAGTGCATACATCTTCGTAGATTTCTTAATCACCTATACTTACACTTGCAATGTTCATTAGTCCCTTAAGTGTTATCATTAATCATCAATACCACGGGGAATTATCCTAGATGCACTTTTAATTTCTCCCTTTTTGGTGATTTGATGACAACACATTGAGGTTTTGATAAAAATGTAAATGAGTTAGTTTTCATAACACACACGTGTATAAAAAGCCCCCTGAATATGTGCATGAATAATCTTGCAATAAAGGCAATGCAAAGAGTGAACTATATGGGAGATTTGTAGAGTTGTGTGTTATGGTGGAGTGCCTACGTGTGATGCAAATGTTGAGATGTGACAACTAAAATGTGAAACATGCATCTCAAACTGAAATTGAGGATCATCACATATACGAGTAGCATAGCATAAAGTTATAACAACCCAAATATGAAATTGTAGCATCATTACAACCTAATAGAGTGATATAGTTACTCATTACCCCCCTCAATCTCTTCCCCTTTGACATCAAGACACCAAAAAAGAAATGAAAAGAGCCTAAGTCTAGTTATCATTGCTCTCACTCTCCTCACCGCTTTGGGTTGCTTCTTCATCGTCCTCCTCATCATCTTGGTCGTCCTCTTCTTCCTCGACGGCGGGAGCAGCACTAGAGGAACCACCCCCAAGGGAAACAGCCTCAGCCGCCGTGAGATCCGGGAAGGGTGTGATCTCCTCGTCGTCGGAAGCCTCCGGAGACATAGCAATGTCTGCCTTCTCACAGAGATTCTTCAGGTACTTTTCTTGCCTCTTAGCCATTTTCTGAGTTTTGACTTCAACTTTTTGGCAAGAGGTGAAGATAGACTTCAAGAACTTTAAGATGGCACTAGAGAAGTCTCTGGAAGAGGAAGAGGCAGGAGCGGTTGGAGGAGGAGGTGCATTGGGGGCAATCCTCCTAGAAGCTCCACCAATCTTTGGCACAATAGGAGGAATTTGAGGGTGAAGGGATCTATGCTTGACATCCTTTACAAACTCCAGTATCGACACCTTCTCAATGAGGCACATGATAAAAGGAGCATAACCACATGAGTGATTGGGGTGTGGGATATGTTGAAAATATCGTTGTAGATGTAGTCAAACACATTGAATTTTTCATCTTCACAAATCAGCTTTAACAGATGGCGGAGGTGGCTCTGGATCATCCTTGAATCCCCGTCTCTAGGTGCTAAAGTCTTTCTCAAGATCCGATTAAGCACACTAAAGAATGAACGGAGGATTTTGGTTGTAGGGGCATTATAAAGGCCAACCTCGTACATGAACTCCATCTCCCCCAAGTCTATTGTCGTGAGATTGTGAATGGTCAACTCATAGTTCAAGAACTCAACAAGACCAAGAATCCGTGCAAACTCACCAATACTCCATCCATCATCCATGAAATCTTCCTATCTCCAAAGGTGCAGAAATAGCACGTGGTGTAAAACTGAGCCACCACCTCTGTGTTCCAGTCGTATTGGAAAGCCAAAAGGTCTTTCAGACCGTGATGCTCAATGGCTTGTATAACTGCATTGAAGGCTTGATGATTTTGCTTTTCCATATAGGGCCAATCAACCCACTGAGCATCAACAACTAGAGTCTTCATCTTCAAGTAGACTAGGCGATAGTAGTCGCAGTGGAAGTCACACCAAAAGCGATGATCCGGTGTGGCCTTATCATACTTGTAGGGATCCTTTTCCCTAAATCTCCTCGCCTTTTCAGAGCCTTTCCCATGGAAGATGTTGGTTGAAAGCTCTAGTTGTCGGTTGGGATTATTCATGGGAGGTGTCATGACCGAGGGCCCAATGGGACCCTATGGGGGAGCACTTGACCCCATGGGACGATCTCGAATGACAATTTCCCTGCTAGCAGGTGCCCTTCTCCTTGTGCTGCCTTTTTGATGGGCACCTTCTGAACCGGGGCTTTGCCTTTCCTCTTCGCTCCTTCTCCTTCATTCATGGGTCTCTTTCCTTTGTTGGCCGCTTGGGCCCTTTCCTTTTCATCTAAGGAAACTATCCTTTTCTTTCGACTAGAGCGCTCTTCTTCAGCTTAAGCTTGAGCTGCCTCTCTTTAGTGCCGCTTCTTGGTTCGAGATTCACGATGAGCGAGCTCTTGCGCAAGTGCAACATCCTCCTCCTCACGACGACGGTAAAGCTCTTGTCGAGCTGCTTCGCGCTCCGGGTCAGAGAGGGGTGGAGAGTTATCATTTTGAGACATGCGGGAAGAATGAATGAGCAAGGATATGAGTTGAGAGCAAAAGATTATCGCGATAGAGGTGCAGGAAAAACACCAAGTTAGGGGTTAATTCAAGGTTTGGCCAGACTTGTCCGGTCCTTGATCGGACTAGTCCGATCAGGAATGGACTTGTCCGCCTTTTGTCCAGACTAGTCCGGACTGCCTATGGTTAAACCCTAACTAAGCGGATTTTCTACAAATTTGATCAATAGTTTGCAATAATTCTAGGAAGGAGACACATGAAGATTATGAAGTACTAGATATCCTAGTTTATGGAAGAAACATCCTAGAATTGAGAGATTTTAGAAGATTAGGTTTTGCCCCAAGAACACACCTTGATTGCTCAAATCCGATGAAATCGCCGGATTGAAGTGTGGAGAAGTCCGAAGATTGACTTCCCGAGGTCCCAAAGGGTAGAGGACTCAGATCCTTTGAAGTTTTTGGTGGAAATCCTCAAAAAGCGCCAATGGGGGCGAGTTTTGAGCGCGGGCGTGTGTTTAGATGTGTGACGAGTGAAGTGGGTCTCGGCCCCCGGCGGTTGGGTTAAGTCCCAACCGTCCGGACTAGTCCGCTTGAAGATTCCGGACAAGTTTGATTGTCGGACTGGGTCCAGACTTATCTGAATGTGCGGACTAGTCCGATTTGGAGCGGACTAGTCTGATGTAGACTTGTCTAAACCTAGTCGGACTTGTCTAGCATTCCGGACTTGTCCGACCCATCTGGTGGATTAGTCCGTCCCTTGACATCACACTCTTATATATATGAAGAGATGTGTAGGAATTGATCCATATAGACTAATTTTTCACAAGTATTCTCAATGAACATGATCAGTAGGGCACACAAACAATCTTACAATGGCCATGATTCAAGGAGATGATAATCCAAAATAATTTGATAGAAAATTGAGAGAGATAGTTTTTAAGAAGCATGCTCAGTTTTGAAGAAATTAGACAATTAACAACTAGATGTGCAACATCTCAAACCACATTCCGGGAGTCAAGGATATTTAGCTCATTCCTAAGTTCGCAAAAGCATTTTTCATCTAGTGGCTTGGTGAAGATATCGGCTAGTTGTTTTTCGGTTCTAACATGTGAAATGACTATATCTCCCTTTATTGAGTGATCTCTCAGTAAGTGATGTCGGATAACAATGTGTTTTATCCTAGAGTGTTCAACCGGGTTGTGGGCAATTTTAATAGCACTCTCATTGTCGCATAGGAGTGGAAGATGGTTCATATTGAGACCATATTCTCTTAGAGTTTGTCGCATCCAAAGAAGTTGTGCACAACAACTCCCGGCTGCAACATACCCCGCTTCGGCTGTGGATAGGGCAATGAAATTTTGTTTCTTGGATGACCATGACACTAGGGACCTTCCCAAAAATTGACAGGTGCCCAAGGTACTTTTCCTATCCACTTTGCATCCGGCATGATCAACATCGGAGTATCCGATGATATTGAATTTGGACTCTTTAGGATACCACAACCCTAGGTTAGGTGTATGAACTAGATAGCGCATGATTCTTTTTACGGCTGTTAGATGACACTCTATAGGTGAAGCTTGAAACCTTGCGCACATGCATATACTTAACATAATATTGGGCCTAGATGCACAAAGATAAAGAAGGGATCCAATCATGGAACGATATACCTTCTGATCCACGCTAGGGCTATCTTGATTGAGGTCGAGGTGTCCATTTGTCGCCATTGGCGTTTTGATGGGCTTGGCCTTCTCCATGTCAAACTTCTTAAGTATGTCTTGTGTGTACTTTGTTTGATATATGAAAGTCCCTTCCTTGAGTTGTTTCACTTGGAAACCTAGAAAGAACTTCAGTTCTCCCATCATTGACATCTCAAACCCCTCCTTCATGATTTTTGCTAAATTCTTCATAAAAAGATTTATTAGTAGAACCAAATATTATGTCATCAACATAATTTGGCATGCAAATAAGTCATTGTCCAAGTTTTTTGTGAAAATTGTATAGTCGGCCTTTCCTATCCTAAAACCATTATCAATAAGAAAATCTCTAAGACACTCATACCAAGCTCTAGGAGCTTGTTTGAGGCCGTAGAGAGCTTTGTGAAGCTTAAAGACATCGTTAGGATACTTATCATCTTCAAAGCCAGGTGGTTGCTCCACATACACTTCCTCCTGGATTGGTACATTGAGGAAGGCGCTTTTCACGTCCATTTAGTATGACTTGAAATCATTGTGAGTAGCATAGGCTAAGCATATACGAATTGATTCAAGTCTAGCTACATGAGCAATGGTTTCGTCAAAGTCCAAACCTTCGACTTGTGATATCCCTTGGCCACAAGTCTAGCTTTGTTTCTTGTTACTACTCCATGCTCATCTCGCTTGTTGCGAAAGACCCACTTGGTACCTACTACGTTTGCATTTGGTCTTTCCACAAGCTCCACACTTTGTTTCTTTTGAAGTTGTTAAGCTCCTCTTGCATCTCCATCACCCAATCCGGATATCGTAGGGCATCTTCAACCTTGAAAGGCTCCAAAGAAGATACAAAATAGTAGTGAGCACAAAAATTAGCCATACGAGAGCGAGTCATTACCCCCTTGGAGATATCTCCAAGTATATTGTCAACAGGATGGTCCCGTTGTACACATTGATGGACTCTTGGGTGTGGCACACTTGGTCTTAAGTGAACTTCTTCTTCCTCTCTATCTCCACCTTGATTTCTACCACCATCGTGGCCTTCAATGTCTTGGACATGGTGATCTTGATCTTGTTCTTCATATACAAGATCTTGTGCTTGATCTTGTGTTTGAGTAACTTCTTGTGATGAGGATGAGTCACTTGGGTCTTGTAGCTCTTGTAGTCGTATGTCACCGAGTGTCATCCTCCTCAATGCCATACAAGGTGCCTCTTCTTCATCTAGTGCACATTGATCAACTTGCTCCCTTTGGGAGCCATTAGTTTCATCAAACACTACGTCACGTGCAATTTCAACACAACTGGAGGTTTTGTTGAATATACGATAGGCGTAAGTGTTTGAATCATAACCAAGCAAGAACCCTTTATCGGATTTCAAGGCAAACTTTGAAACTCGAGGTTTCTTGTTAAGAATATAGCACTTGCTACCAAAGACTCTAAAGTAGGAGATGTTCGGTTTGTTACCCGTTAAGAGTTCATAGGGAGTCTTTTTCAAGACACGTTGGAGGTAGAGACAGTTTGTGGCATTGCAAGCGGTGTTAACCGCTTCCGCCCAAAACCGTTCGGGTGTCTTGTACTCATCAAGCATTGTCCTTGAAATCTCTATTAGAGTACGATTCTCCCTTTCAGCCACCCCATTTTGTTCGGGTGTGTGGGGTGCCGAAAACTCATGCTTGATGCCCTCCTCGTCCAAGTACTCTTCTACTTGGGTGTTCTTGAATTCGGTGCCGTTGTTGCTTCTTATCTTCTTGATTCTCAAAGAGAACTCATTTTGAGCTCTCCTCAAGAAACTCTCGAGGACACCTTGAGTTTCACACTTATCATGCAAGAAAAATACCCAAGTGAAGCGAGAAAAATCATCGACAATAACTAGACTATATTTGTTACTTCCAATGCTTATGTAGGAAATGGGACCAAAAAGGTCCATATGAAGCATCTCTAGCGGTCTTGTTGTCATCATCACATTCTTGGCGGGATGAGCTACTCCAACTTGTTTCCCGGCTTGGCACACGCTACAAGGTCTATCTTTCTCAAAAAAGACATTCTTGAGATTAGAAGTTTTTGGAGATTTCTCATACCAACATGGGCTAGCCTACCATGCCACAACCAACCCATGTTAGTCTTTGCCATAAAACATGTGTCAAGTTAAGTTTTATCTGCAGAAAAGTCTACATGTAAAGCTTTACTCTGAGCACACCTTTGAAGGCAATTGAGTTATCTATTCTTCTAGTGACAATCACAACTTCATTAGTGAATAAGCAATTAAAACCCATGAAACATAATTGAGATATGGATAAAAGATTATAATCTAGTGACTCAACATGCATGACATTTAAAATGGTGTGTTGTGGAGAAATGGAGATTTTACCCATCCCTAGTACCCTTCCTTGGCTATTGTCACCGAATTAAATACCTTGACTTGGATCATTAGTTTCTTCATACTCTACAAACATTTTTCTCGCTTTGGTCATGTGGTTGGTGCAGGCACTATCTAAAACTCACTTTGTGCCGCCGGAGGAGTACGCCTACAAAAGAAGTTTAGGCTTTAATTTTAGGTACTCAAACTTGGTTGGGTCCTTTAAGGTTAGTGACAAGAGTTTTGGGCACCCATATACAAGTCTTTGGGCTCTTGCAGAGTGGTCCAACATATTTTGCATAGACATACCCAAATTTGCTTTTCATTAGTACATAAGATGCATTAAAATCATGGAACAGTGTTAGGTTGTTATTCTTAACATTACTAGCATCTTTAGTATATTTATCAAATTTTGTCATTTTAGTAGAAGTAGAGATATGACATTCATTCATAGTTTTGTATGATCCTTCTTTGACAAAGGGTATATGCATTTTGTCACTCTTTGTAACACCCTCAAATTCATTTCCTTGCATTGCATACATTTTTCATAGAGAAACATTATAAAAGAAGTAGAAATGGAGAAAGAATCATAAAAATGGTGGGGAATCGGAAAAAGATAGCTGAAATGAGCCAATTCCAATTTGTTGAAGTGCGCTGTCGACACTTCCCAGGGGCCCCGCGGGACACGTGGCGCCTTCGGAGCTCACCCCTGCGGAAGGGATGAGGTCCGGCACCGCGGGACACGTGGTGCCTTTAGAGCTCACCCCTGCGGAAGGGATGAGGTCCGGCCCCGCGGGACACATGGTGCCTTCGGAGCTCACCCCTGCGGAAGGGATGAGGTCCAGCCCCGTGGGACACGTGGCGCACTCGGAGCTCGCCTATGAGGAGAAGGGAGGTCCGGCCCCGCGGGACACATGGCGCCTTCGGAGCTCACCCTTGCGGAAGGGATGAGGCCTGGCCCCACAGAACACGTGGCGCCTTCGGAGCTCACCCCTGCGGAAGGGATGAGGTCCAGCCCCACGGGACACGTGGCGCCTTCGGAGCTCACCCCTGCGGAAGGGATGAGGTCTGGCCCTGCGGGACACGTGGCGCCCTCAGAGCTCACATCTGAGGAGAAGGGAGGCCCGTCTCCGCTGGACACGTGGTGCCCTCGGAGCTCGCCTCTGAGGAGAAGGGAGGCCCGGCTCCGCTGGACACGTGGCACCCTCGGAGCTCGCCTCTGAGGAGAAGGGAGGTCCGGCACTACTGGACACGTGGCAGGCCCGGGGCTCGCCTCTGAGGAGAACGGAGGCCCGGCCCCGCCGGACACGTGGCATCCTCGGAGCTCGCCCCTATGGAGGGAGCGAGGCTTGGCTCTGCTGGCTGCGTGGCAGGCCCGGAGCTCGCCTCTGAGGAGAGGGGAGGCCCGGCCCCCGCTGGACACGTGGCTCCTCCGGAGCTCACCACTGCGGAAGATGCGAGGTCCTTAGGCAGATTTTTCTCCTGTGCGCGGGAGTACTCGGTACTGAGGGTACCGACACAATATCCCCAAGGCTGCCGCACCTAACTGAAAAGATAAGTTTGTTGAAATCCAAAATTGAGTTGGACTCTTATTTGAGCTCCAATTGGAGTAGGACTCCTATTTTCCCCTTATAAATAGAACCCCAAAACCCCCTTGGCCGTAACCCCTTTCTTTTTTCACCCTCCCGAGTCGACGACTTGGAGGTCCTAGCCCCCAACTCACCGAGTTGGACACACCCCCCCTTGCCGGAGTTCAGTCGCCGGTGAGCCCTCCGACAAGCCCCGTCACGCCTCGCCGTCGCCAGAAAAGAGCTGACGATCATAAGGGAAGTAAGGTAGGTCTTTGTTACCCATCTTACGACGTCGTCGCTGTTTACACGCATCCGTTTTCTTCGTCCCCCTTCAAGCAGAAACTTTTACGTGTGGACAGATCGTGTTTGATTGTTGTAAATTTTGTATGTGCGTGGTCGTGAGTAGAAGGACAAGCACAGGAAGCCATCTATGAAGAACTACAGCGCCAAGACTTCGAGACGCTTGAGCAACAAGAGCCACGGGAGCAAGGCAAGTGCCCCTTGATCATATTGATCCCATGTTTTGAAACTGTTTTGTTTGCGAAAACTCGTATGCTTGAGTCAACTTGATGGGACACCCTTTTATAGGAGTTTACTAGTTTTGTTAACCATCCTTGTCGCCGGGATAGTTGACGAGTTGGGTATGGCCGTTTTTCCTTTTTGCTTCGCTTAATCCACGGGATACGGGAAGCTGAATTAAAACATGGTTAGCTACTGCACTCATATGAATAATGATGATGAGAACTTGATGATGTTAATGATCATGGAATCATGGGATATCTAGGCAAGCTTGGGTTGTGCATGTTGCTGAATGAGATGGTGGTTTACTTGCCGTAGATCTAAGGACCGGTTCATGCTAGCACATGCCAGAAAAACAGTGCCACCACAAGGCCTAATATGGGTGCGGCTTAGCTGACTAATTAGGTAAGTTTCTAGATTGTTATGGACCGTGGAAGGCGCGGGGAATGGGAGTCGAGAGAGGACTGCTCTGGGAACTGCAGGCACAAGAGGGGGCCCGTAGGTGGGAGAATGGTGATTCGAGCCTGCTGGTGAAACCTTAGTGAGTCCATACATCTAGTAGCCCCTTTGTAAAGGCTATTTTGTGATCTCTTGGCCATACACCGACGGTTGTGTACTGGTATAATGAAGGTTCTGCAGTCGCCGACGGGTGACGAAATCACAAACTTGTCAGGTGGCATACTCAAAGGAGCGTGCAGTTGACAAACGAGCATGGTACTCATATCGAGTTTGAGTCAGCCCAACTGGAAACCGAGAAGGCAACGTTGAACCACGTCGAAGGAGCAACATTGGAAAGTATTCCGGTGGTTCAAGAATTCTTGGACGTGTTCCCAGAAGAACTTCCAGGTATGCCACCTGACCGGGACATTGAGTTTGCCATTGATTTGGTACCCGGAACTGCACCTATAGCAAAGAGACCATTATACCAGTACACAACCGTCGGTGTATGGCCAAGAGATCACAAAATAGCCTTTACAAAGGGGCAACTAGATGTATGGACTCACTAAGGTTTCACCAGCAGGCTAGAATCTCCAATTCTCCCACCTACGGGCCCCCTCTTGTGCCATGCAGTTCCCAGGGCAGTCCTCACTCGACTCCCATTGACACAACCCCATTGGTCCTGTCGAGCCAGGATCACGCTGAGGGGTGCTGCGTTGCACAGCACCGTATAACACACGTCAAAGATACAAAGCGGAAGCAGAAGTTTTATTACATAAACAGGTTTATGAACTTGTTTACATCAACATAAGTTTAGTCTACACTCGCGGACGCAGACTAAGCATCAAGTGCACGTTCAGCCCTTGAACGTGTCCTTGCTAGCACACACGCACACTAACTCTGCGGCGTGCAGGACTCCCACTCGACGGGGTTCCCCTCCTGGGGTTCCGTCTCCTCTTCGGGAGTCCCTTCCTCATAGAACCCTGCAAAAGCTTCAAACACAAGCAGTGAGCACGAAGGCTCAGCAAGTCTGACCCGTCTCACCTAAACATGGAACTTCTACATGAGGGTAATGGGTTACATGAGGTAAAAATCAGTTGCAAGGACTCGCCTAATTAGTAGAACCTTACTTTCAAGTTTTAGCAGCAGGTCGTGGAGAACCTTACGCTAAGGCACATGAGAGAGCCGCAATCAAACAAGAAACGCATTTCTCTCATGGACTTTGCCCAAAGTTGAAAAGAACTTTAGTTAGCTCTAAGCTACAGCATATCATTAACAATCAATGTCCATCTTTCAATCAGCAACATTTTAACATGTGACTAGCCTGTTCTTTCTACGTCACGGTACAGTGAACAAGTGGTACTCACTGACCGCGAGGAACGGCGATTATAATCGATTTACACCTGCAGGGTTACCCGAACAACCCGTCACGTACGACCGTACTCGATGTTGCCTACAACAACCATCACGGACGCCGTACGCGACTACCTTTCACCCGTTAGCCAAATGTTGAACCGGTCCAATCGTCTCGAGCAAGAGGTCTCTGCACGTGCATCTCAGTGCCGCCAGCCGATTTACACCTCGAGCTCTCAACCTACCCTCTGAACGACCAGCTATGCCTCAACACCCAGCTACCCGAGTTACATCAGTTTCCCGGTTCCCATATAGCCGGTAGGTCTTCGGTACTGTTCTAGCTTGTTCAACAGGTCCGCACACGGCTTGGTCCTCAATCGACACAAGCGGAGCTACAGCACACAGGCCCCAAAGTCCTGCTGCCCTTACCCTCCGCTTGGTCTCATTTTCTTGCCATGTGTTTCATTTGCTATCACTACCCGAGTCGAGTGCCTCTAGCCTATGCTCGCGAGTAGTTCCAACTACTCGACTTGTACCGAATCCTACTCTATCCTAGAATTGCAGTAGCTAGCGGGGTTTGCAATCCTAAACCCAACCCATGGTTTTCTTGGCTATGCAGTTGGATTTCCACACAAGACTCTAATGCAAAGGATAATAATACTCAAGTAAGTGCTCAAAACAATAAAAATTTTATAAAAAGGTTAATGCAAACCGGGGCTTGCCTTGCTGCTCTTGGTCGTAGGCTAGCTGTTCCTCCGGAGTAACGAAGTCTAGGACTTCGGGTTCCTCCTCGACCTTAGTGACTACATGATAAGAGCAATATATGTATCAATTTAAATGCATTTATATTAACTTTGAAGTTGTGAAGTCTATAACCCTTGCTAGACAGACCTAATGACTGTGAAACTTTTACTGTGGCTTGGTTACAACCTAAACAGAGATTTGGTCAAGTTTTAGTTGCAGCAAAGCTCATTTGAGCCCTCTACAATTAATTATGTCCTTGACCTTAATTGGAACTCTTAGGGTGTTCTAGGAATTTTCATGAAGCCAACTATGACTTTCTGAAAACTAGATTTTCAGAGGGTTCTAATGGAGTTGGTCTCACCTAATTTGAAGGTTCCTAGCTAAAGTTATGAGCTAAACAATTTCAGAGAAAATTCTGAAAATGTTTCTGAACATTTTCTATTTTATCCAGAACAGTTTCACTAATCACACCATTAGGTGGATTAATTGAGCTCAAATGGATCTGAAATTTTTATGGTAGTTCAAGAATATTTTGGTGAACATCCCAGCAAAATTTCAGGATTTTCCTCCAAAGGGTTCTCCAGTTAAAATTCCTAACAGTTTAAATTTTGAGGAATTAATTCTGGAGAATTAAGGGTTTTCATGAAGTGAAACTTGATTTGATGGAAAGTACTCGGAGAGCTGAATCCAGCAAAATTTGGTTCACTCAATTTGGAGCTTGCTAGCCAAAGTTATGAGGATTTGAAGTTTGAAGGAAATCTGAAAATCGGGGAAAAGTTTAAACTCGCGCGTGGGCCCAGGGGACACGCGTCGCACGCCGAGGCGACAGCACACCACGGCCCACAAGGATTTTGCGCGCCAGCACACTCGATGCCGGCCGCAGCCGGATCCTGATTCAAAATATCTCCCGCTGACAGCTGGGGTCCACCCCCTTCTTCAACCTCGCGACGCCCGCGCTCCGCCGCCGAGGGACCTCGCCGGAGAGCTCGCCGCCGGCTTCTGTACAGCTCCAAACTTCTCGATTCTGGCCGCCCCTGCCTACTTTTACTCGGGGAACAGGATTCTAGGGTCAGCTGCTCATGACAATGGCTGGAGCATGGTCGGCGACGAGCCGCCACCTCGGAACGACTTCGGCCATGTCGGCTGACTTCTATAGCACCTCAGCTACTTGGGAAACCGGTCGGGAAGCACCAGTGGACCTCAGAGAAGGTCGACATGAGCTCGAGACAGCTTGGGGAAGGCCCGAAATAGGTCCTCACCTTGCGTCCGATGCCGCCCGTTCATTCCGCCATTGGTAGATCTCGAATTACGCCGGGTATAGAGGTTCTCCGGCCCAGAGTTGTGAAGGTAACTTGTGCGTTACCGTGTCTAGCTCGTGTGAGAGCGGCTTGAGGCCCTCTAATCCTTTCTAGAGCACGAATTAAACGGAATCGTACCCGAAGGTCGTTCTGCACACAGAAAGGGGAAAAGTGGAAATTCGCCGCCGGTGAGCAACCACTCGAGCTGTGGCTCGGGGATGAGCAGCACCGGTCACCAGCGCGTCCAAGGGTACCTTGGCTCGGGCGTGACAATGCCCTGGTTGGGCTGTCCACGGGAGCCCGAGGTGCGGCGGTTCCAAGTCCCGAATTTGATCTTTCGGCACAGCCGATATCTATCGGTTCCAATGGAATTCTAGCAACGGGGAGGACGGAGGAAGGTTTCTAGTACCTTGCTGGGGCTCTGGAGTGGACGGAGGGGGCTGTGATCGGCGTCTTCCGATCGATTCCGAGCTGCAGAAATTTTCGGCCGGCGCTGAGTTCTTGCGGGGAAGAACGGCGGTGCCTCGGCCGAGGAGGGGGCAGGCGCCTTAAGAAGGCTCTGCACCGCCTCACGCCCGCGCGTGGGCAAGCAGCTGCTGGCGCGGCGGCTGCCCTCGGTGGCGATCACCGCTGCGGCTCGACGACCCGAGTGAAAAAGTCTCAGTCGGTTTGATCTGAGCAGTGGCTGACATGTGGGTCCCACCTCCAGTTTTAACCTCTGAAATTTACTCCTAATCACTGTTGTAAACAGTGAACCCCATACTACCCTTGGCAATTCAAATTATTCACCCATGAGCCATTTGAATTGATCAAAGTTCAAATGAGGTTTGGTTTGAATGAATTTCAGCACAAGTTCAGTTTGAAATTCAAATAAAGTTTGAATTTCTCCCACTTAGCTCATGTCAAGATCAACTCCAAATGGAGTGAAAATTGGTGTGTGAGCTCACAAAAATGTGCTGAGTAAGAATATGCCTCCCACTTTTAAATTCATGGGATAAAAACAGTTTGAATTTGAATATGGTTTCAAACTGCCCTCTTCCTACTATACCCAAAATGACCTCAAAAAGGTTTTGAATTTGGGTGAAACTTGGCATGGACATCCTTAGTAAAGTGTAGGGGTTTTCATACGTCCAGCCCATCTATATCACATGTGGGAAATACCACTTTTGCAATGTGTGAGTTTGTTCTCTAATGAGCATGTTGATAATTGTTACTTGCTCTTCATTTGTGTTCATCATCCTTCCTCAAATGAGGTGTGTGGTGTGGTGATGAACACTGCAAATGTGTGTCAAAAACTGAGGCCCTTACATTCCTCCCCCCTTAAAAGAATCTCGTCCCGAGATTATAAGGTGAAAATGAGAGAGAGGACGGTGGAAAATTACCGGATATGCGACGTGAAAAAGTCGGGGTGGTTAGTGCGAAGGAATTCTTCGCTCTCCCATGTCGCTTCGTCCATGGAGTGATTACTCCATAGAACCTTGTAGAACCACAACGTACGGTTGCGTGTGGTTCGGGCCTTTTCATCAATAATCTGCACTGGTTCCTCCCGACAGGTGAGATCCGGTTGCAGTTCTTCAATGTCTTCCAGCTAAACGGTAGTTGATAGCTTGAGACACTTCCTCAGCTGGGAAACGTGAAAGACGTCGTGCACACCGGAAAGTGCTTCTGGTAACTTCAGCCGGTATGCCACTGATCCACATCTCTCGGTAATCTGAAATGGACCGATGAATCGGGGTGCCAACTTTCCTCTCACCCCAAATCTGTTTACGCCCTTCATTGGAGACACCCGTAGGTATACGTGATCTCCAACTTCGAATTGTAATGGGCGCCTTCTCCGGTCCGCATACTGCTTCTGACGGGATTGAGCGGCTTTTAGGTTCGCTTGAATTAGTCGAACCTTTTCTTCCGCGTTGTTGACGAGGTCAATCCCGAAGGTAACCCTTTCGCCAGACTCACACCAGTTCAAAGGTGTGCGGCATTTCCTACCGTATAGCGCCTCGTAGGACGCCATCTTGATGCTGGCTTGGTACCCATTGTTGTACGAGAACTCAGCTAACGGCAAGTGATCATCCCAATTCTTGCCGTGGTTGATAGCGTAAGCTCGTAACATGTCTTCTAAGATTTGATTTACCCGCTCCTTTTGCCCATCCGTCTGCGGGTGGTATGCTGAACTACGGATCAGCTTCGTCCCCAAGGCAGCGTGCAGCTGCTCCCAAAAACTGGACACAAATAAAGTGCCCCAATCCGATATGATGGTACGGGTTACGCCGTACAAGCATAGGATCCGTGAGATGTACAGTTCAGCGTACTTATTGGCGTTGTAGTTGGTGTTGACCGGGATGAAATGGGCAACTTTGGTGAGCCGATCGACGATCACCCACACAGAATCATGTTTCTGCAAGGTGGTGGGTAAACCGACGATGAAGTCCATGCTCACGTCCTCCCACTTCCAGGCAGGAATGCCCAGTGGTTGCAGCAGTCCCGGTTTCCGCATGTGGTCTGCCTTCACCCTTCGACATGTATCACACTCGGACACGTATTTTGCAGTCTCACGCTTCATCCGTGTCCACCAAAACTTTCTTTGGAGTTCTTGATACATCTTGTTGCTGCCGGGGTGAATAGAGAACTTTGATAAGTGAGCCTCATCAAAGATCTTCTTTCGTAGTTCCGGGTTTCGGGGTACGACGATCCGGTCCTTGAACCATAGGACGCCGTCTTCGTCCTTCCGGAAACATTTCAACTCCCCACTTTCTACACGTCTCCGCAAATGTGACATGCCCTTGTGATCCTTCTGGGCTGCCGCTATCTCTTCACGGATGGTGGGGATCAAAGCTAGGTTGTAGAGAGCTCCATGTGGAATCACATGTAGTGGTGGTTCGCTCTCTTCCAACGGTGTGATGGTCAGATTATTGACGTGTGACTTGCGGCTCAGCGCATCTGCCACTACGTTTGCCTTGCTCGGATGATAATGGATCTCTATCTCGTAATCCTTTATCAGTTCTAACCATCTTCATTGCCTCATGTTCAGCTCCTTCTGAGTGAATATGTACTTGAGGCTTTTGTGGTCGGTATATAAATGTACGAGGTTACCGAGTAGGTAGTGCCTCCACATCTTCAGTGCAAGTACCACGGAAGCGAGCTCCAAGTCGTGAGTTGGATAATTCTGCTCATGGTTCCTAACCTGCCGTGATCCATACGCAACCACTCTTCGGTCTTGCATCAGCACACATCCGAGCCCAATGCCGGATGCATCGCAGTACACATCGAACGGTTTTGTTGTGTCTGGCTGCGCCAAAACCGGTGCTGATGTCAGGTGCTTGACTAAAGCCTTGAATGCTGCTTCACATGCTGGACTCCAAACATATTTGGTAGCCTTCTTCAGCAGCTCTGTCATTGGCTTGGCAATCTTCGAGAAGTTCGGGATGAACCTCCGATAATATCCCGCGAGTCCGAGGAAACTCCGTACCTCGTGAACAGTTCTCAGGGATTTCTAATTCAGCACTTGAGTGATCTTACTAGGGTCCACAGCGATACCCTCCGCTGAGATGATATGCCCGAGGAAAGGCACTTGCGATATCCAAAACTCGCATTTGCTGAATTTTGCGTATAACTTGGGATCCCGCAGCCGTTGCAAGACTATACGCAGATGTTTCTTGTGATCTTCCTCCAACTTGGAATACACCAGAATGTCGTCGATGAAGACCACGACAAACTTGTCCAGCTCTGGCATGAATACCGAGTTCATTAAGTACATGAAGTGAGCTGGAGCATTGGTGAGGCCGAAGGACATGACCAGGTACTCATAAAGTCCGTACCTCGTCGAGAAAGCCGTCTTCGGAATGTCCTCAGCCCTTATCTTAATCTGATGGTACCCGGATCTTAAATCCATCTTGGAAAAGATCTTTGCTTCGACCAACTGATCAAACAACATGTCGATCCGTGGCAATGGGTACTTGTTCTTGATGGTTACGACATTTAATGGACGATAGTCCACGCAAAGCCGCAACGTCTCATCCTTCTTCTTGACAAATAATGCCGAACAACCCCATGGCGAGGAGCTCGGCCTAATAAAACCCTTCTCCAGAAGGTCCGCGAGCTGAGTCTTCAGTTCAGCCAACTCCTTGGGCGCCATCTTGTACGGCCTCCGGGATATCGGCATGGTTCCCGGTGCGAGTTCAATCTTGAACTCCACCTCTCTATCAGGCGGCATCCCCGGCAAATCGTCCAGGAATACATCAGGGAACTCTTGGACCACTGGAATATCTTCCAATCTGATGGTTGTGGCTTGATAGACACTTGGAAGTTTTATTTCTGGACTGTCCAGAAATAATGAGTGAGACTCGTGCACTTCTGAGTTCAAGTGCACGACTCGGAGGACGGTGTCTAAAACAGCACCGTGGCGGTTTAACCACGACATCCCTAAGATGACATCGACCTTTTGTCCCTCTAAGATTATGAGAGGCGTAGGGTAAACTCTACCCTCTAAGCACAATGGCGCTTTTGGGACCATCATGCTTGCTGAAATTTTCCCACCCGGTGAACAGATCACATAAGGACTATCGGTGGGTAGTATTTGCAAGCTATATTTATCAATGAAAGCTTGGCTAATGAAGCTATGCGTGGCGCCTGAATCAAATAGTACTATAGCGGGATGCTGGTGGAGTTGGAACATACCCGCAAGGATTGGCTCGCCCTCCGGCACGTCCTCAATGGCAAGCTGGTGGACGGTGCCGGGCCTAGGGTTTGCCCGCCGCGCATTAGTAGGGTTCCGGGGTTGATTCCTCCCCGGAAACTGTGGTGCCACTCCGCCGCCTTGCCTCTCCGGGCAACTGCTCGTGAAGTGCCCTGGACGACCACACTTGTAACATGTGGCCGCTGCTGGTGGAGTGCTTGGTGGACGAAAGCCCGGCTCGCGTTGCGGAGGTGCAAACGCACGCGGCATCGCCCGCTGCTGCTGTTGTTGTTGGGGTGGTACTGGCAGTGCCGGCCTGAATGCCGGTGAAGAGTACGGCCGACTGCGGAATGGCATCGACCGCTGTGGTGGCTGCCAGCGTGGACCTGATGGTGGGCGATTCACCATCCGAACCTTCTGAGAAGGACCGCCTCCTTCTCCGCTGCTCTGCGGCGCGCTTCGCTTCCGCTCTGCCGCCGTCAACTCCTTGCCGGAGTCCTCCTGAACAATCGCAGCATCAATGATGTCGTTGAGGCTGCCGCGATTGAACATCGCCAACTTGTCCTTCAGGAGCGAGTTAAGCCCCTGGTAAAAATGATCTCGCCGCTTCTCATCTGTATCTGCGTGATACGACGCGTAGAGCGCGAGATCGTTGAACGCTCTGGAGTATTCCAGCGCGTTCCGGCTCCCTTGCTGCAGGTGTAAGAACTCCTGCATCTTCCTCTTCATTAAACCTGGCGGTATATGATAGGCCCTGAAGGCCGTCCGGAACTCCGTCCAGGTCATCACTCGGTCGGTGGGCTGTGAAGCACAGAAGTTGGCCCACCACGCGCTCGCGGATCCTTGGAGCTGCTGGACCGCGAACTGAGTCTTGTGCTGCTCGCTGATTTGGAGCAGCCCGAACTTCATCTCTATGGCGCGGAGCCAGTTGTCCGCGTCAAGTGGTTCATCCGCCCTTGAGAATACAGGGGGATGAGTCACCAGGAAGTCGGAGTAGGAGCTCTGTTGGCGCCCCTCACGATCTTGACGTCTCTCTGGGCGAGACGTATTGGCGATGAGAGTCTGCAGCAACTCTGTGTGCTGCTGATGCGAGCCCGCCATTGCCACGACAATGTCGGCCAATGTAACCGTTGGCAGTGGCGGTGGCGGTGTTTGCTGTTGCTGTTGCTGTCCCGAGGAGTCCTCGGGAGGTGGTTGGGAGGTCTCTCCCCCTTGACTGGTACCCCCAACGTCAGGGTTGGCACGAGTACGCGTCATTCTGAAATTCAAAACAGCAGCGATTAGCACATGTCTTACTTAAAATTTCCATAAGCAACAGTAGGTATTGAAGCGACGCATGATTAATTTGCACAACATTCACATATATTGATAAAGCATAAACTTTATACAAGATACATTATTCTCGGATCTCCGAGAAGTCGTGCTCATGTCGTCACTACCTATACATACGCTACTGTCTACACGACATGTCACCGATTACAAAAGTTGGGTTACGCTACCCTGGCTGCTCTACATGGCAACTGTAACCCTCTACTCGGAGTAGAACTCGACCTCCTGTGGGTCGTCCTCCTCCGGTACCTCTGCTGGTGGCTCTGGATCTACCACCTCTTCTCCCATTCCGGGTTCTCCCATTGCTGGAAGACCCAAGACCACCGGTACGCCTAACACCGGGGCACGAGGTCCTGCAAAGCATGCACCTCGTCCATAGCTTGGTTGTAGTCCTCTTCCCAGCCTTGTCCTTCCTCAATCTCGTCGTCCCGCTCTTGAGCAAGGTCCTCATTCTGCTGGGTTAGGGTCTGCACCAGCTCTTGCAACGCCGCGATGTCAACACGGCTCTTCTTCCTTGCCTTCTTCAGACGACGCAACTGATTGTGTTGTTCATTCAGTCGCTTGATCGTCGGAAGGAGCACATTGGGGAGTTCGTTGTGAGCACTCTCGAAATGATCTCCACGGCTTGTGCTCTCCTTGAGCTTTGTGGCGAGATGCTCCGTATGAACAGCTTGGCTGTCCATCACGGCGTTTCCCGCCCTCATCTGGAGGCTGAGATTTGCCTCCACGGGGTTGTACCTTGGGCAACTCGGGTCTGTTGCCTCCAGGTACCTCTCTTCCCACACATGCTGAGCTCGTCCCTCCACTGGAACGAGTGCGTATGGAGTGCCCTCCATAGCCTGCACGTGTAGTTGGTAGAAACGTGACATAGTGTCACGGGCTGCCACTTGCCACATCCCTTCCGGTTGTCTTCCTCTCACCGTGACGGTGAATGGCACCCAACCGGGTGGCGTAGGTCCTGCAGGAACCTCGACATGGATCGTCCACGTCTTGTTCCCCTCTTCGCCTTCTTCCTTGGTGAAGTACTGTGGCATCTGATTGTACCCGAAATATTGGAGCACTTGCCACAATGCTTCCGGGTAGCCGCTACGGTCAGAACAGTGGGAAACCACCCACCCGTTCTCCAACTGTTTATCTGCTGTCATCTGTAAAAATATATTTGAGAAATGTAAAATATTTATTTAAACAGTAAACCATTGAGTTATAACATAAGACATGTCATTGAACCCACAAAACTTGGAAACATAGTTCAAATTTTAAACAAATTTGACTGCTGATCTGCTGTTCCCATGACAGCCCTGACCAGTTTCCATATCAACCTGATTTAGGCCATGTTAAAAGCAAAACCAGTTCTGTAGCTCAACATCAAAGTTAAAACTAACTTCAATAGCTTTCCAGAAAGTGTTTGCTTGGCCTAAGATCTGTCCTGGTTCAAAAGTTATGAGATTTCAAATTTAACAGAATTTCTGGAAACAATTGGGCAGCACCTCCCTGCCTTAGGTACTGATTTGATCCAAGAATCCCAGTTACTTCTGTCCCTAATCTGACAAAACTTTCTGTTACAAAGTTGTAACCTATCTCATAGGATTTCCAGAACTACCTCATTTTCTATTTTTGGATTTTTATGCAGGAAGTTATGCTTAATTTACAGAGAGTCTACAGAGAGTCTTTACTCTGTCCTGTTTTCTGGACAGTGTCAACTCTACTGTATTTTTCGAGTGGTTAAGGGATGAAACACCTCTGGACCTCAACAGAAAAGTGGTAAAACTCTTCCAAAGCTTTCCAGAAATGTATCACATGACCCCCAACCTTGAAAGAACTCAGCCTCTAACCTCTGATTAACTTCAGCCTTGATTCGGCTGAAAACAGAGTGCTCTGTCCTTAACATCCTATAAGTTGAAAACTTGTTAACTTTGAATATCCTGTTCAAGGGAAGGAGTTACATCAAATTTTACTACTTTGGATTAAAACCTTCCAGTTTTTACAATGAAGTTGTTTATTTAGTTGGGTGTAACGTCGATGCGTCACCAGATTATGTCGGTACTACGTCCTCACAAAGAAAAACCTATACCGGATTTAGCCGGCTTCGTTAGTTCAGTGGCACTACTCATCACTGGCACACGGATGCTACACGTCTACCGTTTCATGGTCGGGCTACCTGCAGAAACTCAGACAATCATCATACTCGGCTGCACACCGAGCCCGGAATCCATACAGTTCGTACACCCGGCCATCATCACTCGCCTGGATGTTCTCAAGCCAACCATGCCTTGAGTTACGTGTTCACGTTTCAGACCACGTGAAGGGGTCTCCCATGTTGCACCACGCACGCCAGGGATAGACTGACACGACCCCATTGGTCCTGTCGAGCCAGGATCACGCTGAGGGGTGCTGCGTTGCACAGCACCGTATAACACACGTCAAAGGTGCAAAGCGGAAGCGGAAGTTTTATTACATAAACAGTTATATGAACATGTTTACATCAAAATAAGTTTAGTCCACACTCGCGGGCGTAGACTAAGCATCAAGTACACGTTCAGCCCTTGAACGTGTCCTTGCTAGCACACACGCACACTAACTCTGCGGCGTGCACGACTCCCACTCGACGGGGTTCCCCTCCTGGGGTTCCGTCTCCTCTTCGGGAGTCCCTTCCTCATAGAACCCTGCAAAAGCTTCAAACACAAGCAGTGAGCACGAAGGCTCAGCAAGTCTGACCCGTCTCACCTAAACATGGAACTTCTACATGAGGGTAATGGGTTGCATGAGGTAAAAATCATTTGCAAGGACTCGCCTAATTAGTAGAACCTTACTTTCAAGTTTTAGCAGCAGGTTGTGGAGAACCTTACGCGAAGGTACATGAGAGAGCCGCAATCAAACAAGAAACGCATTTCTCTCATGTACTTTGCCCAAAGTTGAAAAGAACTTTAGTTAGCTCTAAGCTACAGCATATCATTAACAATCAATGTCCATCTTTCAATCAGCAACATTTTAACATGTAACTAGCCTGTTCATTCTACGTCACGGTACAGTGAACAAGTGGTACTCACTGACCGCGAGGGACGGCGATTATAATCGATTTACACCTGCAGGGTTACCCGAACAACCCGTCACGTACGCCCGTACTCGATGTTGCCTACAACAACCATCACGGACGCCGTACGCGACTACCTTTCACCCGTTAGCCAAATATTGAACCGGTCCCATCGTCCCGAGCAAGAGGTCCCTGCACGCGCATCTCTGTGCCGCCAGCTGATTTACACCTCGAGCTCTCAACCTACCCTCTGAACGACGGGCAATGCCTCAATACCCAGCTACCCGAGTTACATCAGTTTCCCGGTTCCCATATAGCCGGTAGGTCTTCGGTACTGTTCTAGCTTGTTCAACAGGCCCGCACACGGCTCGGTCCTCAATCGACACAAGCGGAGCTACAGCACACAGGACCCAAAGTCCTGCTGCCCTTACTCTCCGCTCGGTCTCATTTTCTTGCCATGTGTATCATGTGCTATCTCTACCCGAGCAATGTGCCTCTAGCCTATTCTCGCGAGTAGTTCCAACTACTCGACTTGTACCGAATCCTACCCTATCCTAGCAAAGCAGTGGCTAACGAGGTTTTCAATCCTAAACCCAACCCATGGTTTTCTTGGCTGTGCAGTTGGGTTTCCAATCAAGACTCTAATGCAAAGAACAATATTCAAAGATGTGCTCAAAACAATAAACATTTGTAAAAAGGTTAATGCAAACCGGGGCTTGCCTTCCTGCTCTTGGTCGTAGGCTAGCTGTTCCTCTGGAGTAACGAAGTCTAGGACTTCGGGTTCCTCCTCGACCTTAGCGACTACATGATAAGAACAATGTATGTATTAATTAAATGCATTTGTATTAACTTTGAAGTTGTGAAGTCTATAACCCTTGCTAGACAGACCTAATGATTGTGAAACTTTTACTGTGGCTTGGTTACAACCTAAATAAAGACTTGGTCAAGTTTTAGTTGCAGTGAAGCTCATTTGAGCCCTCCACAATTAATTATGTCCTTGACCTTAATTGGAACTCTTAGGGTGTTCTAGGAATTTTCATGAGACAAACTATGACTTTCTGAAAACTAGATTTTCAGAGGGTTCTAATGGAGTTGGTCTCACTTAATTTGGAAGTTTCTAACTAAAGATATGAGCTAAACAATTTCAGAGAAAATTCTGAAAATGTTTCTGAACATTTTCTATTTTCTCTGGAACAGTTTTACTAATCACACCATTAGGTGGACTAAATGAGCTCAAATGGTTCTGAAATTTTTATGGTAGTTCAAGGATATTTTGGTGAACATCTCAGCAAAATTTCAGGATTTTCCTCCAAAGGATTCTCCAGTTAAAATTCCTAACATTTTAAACTTTAAGGAATTAATTCTGGAGAATTAAGGAATTTCATGAAGTGAAACTTGATTTTCTGGAAAGTACTCAGAGAGCTGAATCCAGCAAAATTTGGTTCACTCAATTTGGAGCTTTCTAGCCAAAGTTATAAGGATTTGAAGTTTGAAGGAAATCTGAAAATCGGGGAAAAGTTTAAACTCGCGCGTAGGCCCAGGGGACACGCGTCGCACGCCGAGGCGACGGCACACCGCGGCCCACAATGATTTTACGCGCCAGCACACCCGATCCCGGCCGCAGCCGGATCCCGATTCAAAATATCGGCCGCTGACAGCTGGGGTCCACCCCCTTCTTCAACCTCGCGACACCCGCGCTCCGCCGCCGAGGGACCTCGCCGGAGAGCTCGCCGCTGGCTGCTGTACAGCTCCAAACTTCTTGATTCTGGCCGCCCCTGCCTACTTTTACTTGGGGAACAGGATCCGAGGGTCAGCTGCTCATGACAACGGCCGGAGCATGGTCGGCGACGAGCCGCCATATCGGAATGACTTCGGCCATGTCGGCTGACTCTCCTAGTACCTCAGCTACTTGGGAAATCGGTCGGGAAGCATCAGTGGACCTCAGAGAAGGTCGACATGAGCTCGAGGCAGCTCGGGGAAGGCCCGAAATAGGTCCTCACCGTGCGCCCGATACTCCCCGTTCGTTCCGCCAATAGTAGACCTTGAATTACGCCGGGCACAGAGGTCCTCCGGCCCAGAGTTGTGAAGGCAACTTGTGCGTTACCGTGTCTAGCTCGTGTGGGAGTGGCCTGAGGCCCTCTAATCCTTTCTAGAGCACGAATTAAACAGAATCGTACCCGAAGGTCGTTCTGCACACAGAAAGGGGAAAAGTGGAAATTCGCCGCCGGTGAGCAACCACTCGAGCTGTGGCTCGGGGATGAGCAGCACCGGTCACCTGCGCGTCCAAGGGTGCCTTGGCTCGGGCATGACAACGCCCAGGTTGGGCTGTCCACGAGAGCCCGAGGTGCGGCGGTTTCCAGTTCCGATTTTTATCTTTCGGCACAGCCGATAGCACTCGGTTTCAATCGACTTCTAGCAATGGGGAGGACGGAGGAAGGTCTCTAGTACCTTGCTGGGACCCTGGAGTGGAAGGAGGGAGCTGCGATCGTCCTGATCGATCGGGAGCTCGAGCGGCGGTGATGGCAGTGGAAAAACGGCCGAGTATGCCGGCAGCTCGGGGGATGAATGATCGGAGCACGCCGGGGAAGGAATAAATAGCCCGGCGGCTGGTCTCCGGCTTGGGGCGCGCAGCAGGAGCTGGCGCCGGCTGCCCCCCTTCGGTGGCGCGCGCACACAGCAGCCGGGAACCGACTGAACTGTGGTTCAGTCGGTTTGTTTTGAGGCAGAGGCTGACATGTGGGTCCCACCCCTCTTTTAACCTCTGAAATTTACTCCTAACAGCTGTGGTAAACAGTGAACCCTATTCTACCCTTGGCAATTCAAATTATTCACCCAAGAGCCATTTGAATTGATCAAAGTTCAAATGAGGTTTGGTTTGAATGAATTTCAGCATAAGTTCAGTTTGAAATTCAAATAAAGTTTGAATTTCTCCCCCTTAGCTCATGTCAAGATCAACTCCAAATGGAGTGAAAATTGGTGTGTGAGCTCACAAAAATATGCTGAGTAAGAATATGCCTTCCACTTTCAAATTCATGGCATAAAAACAGTTTGAATTTGAATATGTTTTCAAACTGCCCCTTTCCTATCTATACCCAAGATGACCTCAAAAAGGTTTTGAATTTGGGTGAAACTTGGCATGGACATCCTTAGCAAAGTGTAGGAGTTTTCATATGTCCAGCCCATCTATATCACATGTGGGAAATACCCCTTTTGCAATGTGTAAGTTTGTTCTCTAATGAGTATGTTGATAATTGTTACTTGCTCTTCATTTGTGTTCATCATTCTTCCTCAAATGAGGTGTGTGGTGTGGTGATGAACACTGCAAATGAGTGTCAAAAACTGAGGCCCTTACATAGACGTTGCTCGAATATCCCAAACAACATGAAGAGTCGTAGAGGATACTAAAGCAGGTCGGGTTACCTGCCACCCGTGGGGCTCCACCCTTCAGCTTGTGCGCACTGGTGGACAACGCTTACGTGTACCCCCAAGACATAAACGTCCCGAGATACACAATTTTCCGACATAACAAATAGGTTAATATGCCACTTTCTATATGCTAATAACATCCTTATACGGGCTACTAACTCGTTCCTCACTGGATTTTTGAAAAAGAAGACCTTTGTACTGTGTTAAACCTCAAGCGAGCTCTGATACCACGCTGACACGACCCCATTGGTCCTGTCGAGCCAGGATCACGCTGAGGGGTGCTGCGTTGCACAGCACCGTATAACACACATCAAAGACACAAAGCGGAAGCAGAAATTTTATTACATAAACAGGTTTATGAACTTGTTTACATCAACATAAGTTTAGTCTACACTCGCGGGCGCAGACTAAGCATCAAGTGCACGTTCAGCCCTTGAACGTGTCCTTGCTAGCACACACGCACACTAACTCTGCGGCGTGCACGACTCCCACTCGACGGGGTTCCCCTCCTGGGGTTCCGTCTCCTCTTCGGGAGTCCCTTCCTCATAGAACCCTGCAAAAGCTTCAAACACAAGCAGTGAGCACGAAGGCTCAGCAAGTCTGACCCGTCTCACCTAAACATGGAACTTCTACATGAGGGTAATGGGTTACATGAGGTAAAAATCAGTTGCAAGGACTCGCCTAATTAGTAGAACCTTACTTTCAAGTTTTAGCAGCAGGTTGTGGAGAACCTTACGCTAAGGCACATGAGAGAGCCGCAATCAAACAAGAAACGCATTTCTCTCATGTACTTTGCCCAAAGTTGAAAAGAACTTTAGTTAGCTCTAAGCTACAGCATATCATTAACAATCAATGTCCATCTTTCATCAGCAACATTTTAACATGTGACTAGCCTGTTCTTTCTACGTCACGGTACAGTGAACAAGTGGTACTCACTGACCGCGAGGGACGGCGATTATAATCGATTTACACCTGCAGGGTTACCCGAACAACCCGTCACGTACGCCCGTACTCGATGTTGCCTACAACAACCATCACGGACGCCGTACGCGACTACCTTTCACCCGTTAGCCAAATGTTGAACCGGTCCAATCGTCCTGAGCAAGAGGTCTCTGCACGCGCATCTCAGTGCCGCCAGCCGATTTACACTTCGAGCTCTCAACCTACCCTCTGAACGACCAGCTATGCCTCAACACCCAGCTACCCGAGTTACATCAGTTTCCCGGTTCCCATATAGCCGGTAGGTCTTTGGTACTGTTCTAGCTTGTTCAACAGGCCCGCACACGGCTCGGTCCTCAATCGACACAAGCGGAGCTACAACACACAGGCCCCAAAGTCCTGCTGCCCTTACCCTCCGCTTGGTCTCATTTTCTTGCCATGTGTTTCATTTGCTATCACTACCCGAGTCGAGTGCCTCTAGCCTATGCTCGCGAGTAGTTCCAACTACTCGACTTGTACCGAATCCTACTCTATCCTAGCAATGCAGTAGCTAGCGGGGTTTGCAATTCTAAACCCAACCCATGGTTTTCTTGGCTATGCAGTTGGATTTCCACATAAGACTCTAATGCAAAGGATAATAATACTCAAGTAAGTGCTCAAAACAATAAAAATTTTATAAAAAGGTTAATGCAAACCGGAGCTTGCCTTGCTGCTCTTGGTCGTAGGCTAGCTGTTCCTCCGGAGTAACGAAGTCTAGGACTTCGGGTTCCTCCTCGACCTTAGCGACTACATGATAAGAGCAATATATGTATCAATTTAAATGCATTTATATTAACTTTGAAGTTGTGAAGTCTATAACCCTTGCTAGACAGACCTAATGACTGTGAAACTTTTACTGTGGCTTGGTTACAACCTAAACAGAGATTTGGTCAAGTTTTAGTTGCAGCAAAGCTCATTTGAGCCCTCCACAATTAATTATGTCCTTGACCTTAATTGGAACTCTTAGGGTGTTCTAGTAATTTTCATGAAGCCAACTATGACTTTCTGAAAACTAGATTTTCAGAGGGTTCTAATGGAGTTGGTCTCACCTAATTTGAAGGTTCCTAGCTAAAGTTATGAGCTAAACAATTTCAGAGAAAATTCTGAAAATGTTTCTGAACATTTTCTATTTTCTCCAGAACAGTTTCACTAATCACACCATTAGGTGGATTAATTGAGCTCAAATGGATCTGAAATTTTTATGGTAGTTCAAGGATATTTTGATGAACATCCCAGCAAAATTTCAGGATTTTCCTCCAAAGGGTTCTCCAGTTAAAATTCCTAAAAGTTTAAACTTTGAGGAATTAATTCTGGAGAATTAAGGGTTTCCATGAAGTGAAACTTGATTTGATGGAAATTACTCGGAGAGCTGAATCCAGCAAAATTTGGTTCACTCAATTTGGAGCTTGCTAGCCAAAGTTATGAGGATTTGAAGTTTGAAGGAAATCTGAAAATCGGGGAAAAGTTTAAACTCGCGCGTGGGCCCAGGGGACACGCGTCGCACGCCGAGGCGACAGCACACCGCGGCCCACAAGGATTTTGCACGCCAGCACACTCGATCCCGGCCGCAGCCGGATCCCGATTCAAAATATCTCCCGCTGACAGCTGGGGTCCACCCCCTTCTTCAACCCCGCGACGCCCGCGCTCCGCCGCCGAGGGACCTCGCCGGAGAGCTCGCCGCCGGCTGCTGTACAGCTCCAAACTTCTCGATTCTGGCCGCCCCTGCCTACTTTTACTCGGGGAACAGGATTCTAGAGTCAGCTGCTCATGACAATGGCCGGAGCATGGTCGGCGACGAGCCGCCACCTCGGAACGACTTCGGCCATGTCGGCTGACTTCTCTAGCACCTCAGCTACTTGGGAAACCGGTCGGGAAGCACCAGTGGACCTCAGAGAAGGTCGACATGAGCTCGAGACAGCTCGGGGAAGGCCCGAAATAGGTCCTCACCGTGCATCCGATGCCGCCCGTTCATTCCGCCATTGGTAGACCTCGAATTACGCCGGGTATAGAGGTTCTCCGGGCCAGAGTTGTGAAGGTAACTTGTGCGTTACCGTGTCTAGCTCGTGTGAGAGCGGCTTGAGGCCCTCTAATCCTTTCTAGAGCACAAATTAAACAGAATCGTACCCGAAGGTCGTTCTGCACACAGAAAGGGGAAAAGTGGAAATTCGCCGCCGGTGAGCAACCACTCGAGCTGTGGCTCGGGGATGAGCAGCACCGGTCACCAGCGTGTCCAAGGTTGCCTTGGCTCGGGCGTGACAACGCCCTGGTTGGGCTGTCCACGGGAGCCGGAGGTGCGGCGGTTCCAAGTCCCGAATTTGATCTTTCGGCACAGCCGATATCAATCGGTTCCAACGGAATTCTAGCAACGGGGAGGACGGAGGAAGGTCTCTAGTACCTTGCTGGGGCTATGGAGTGGACGGAGGGGGCTGTGATCGGCGTCTTCCGATCGATTCCGAGCTGCAGAAATTTTCGGCCGGCGCTGAGTTCTTGCGGGGAAGAACGGCGGTGCCTCAGCCAAGGAGGGGGGCAGGCGCCTTAAGAAGGCTCTGCACCGCCTCACGCCCGCGCGTGGGCAAGCAGCTGCTGGCGCGGCGGCTGCCCTCGGTGGCGATCACCGCTGCGGCTCAGCGACCCGAGTGAAAAAGTCTCAGTCGGTTTGATCTGAGCAGTGGCTGACATGTGGGTCCCACCTCCAGTTTTAACCTCTGAAATTTACTCCTAATCACTGTTGTAAACAGTGAACCCCATACTACCCTTGGCAATTCAAATTATTCACCCATGAGCCATTTGAATTGATCAAAGTTCAAATGAGGTTTGGTTTGAATGAATTTCAGCACAAGTTCAGTTTGAAATTCAAATAAAGTTTGAATTTCTCCCACTTAGCTCATGTCAAGATCAACTCCAAATGGAGTGAAAATTGGTGTGTGAGCTCACAAAAATGTGCTGAGTAAGAATATGCCTCCCACTTTTAAATTCATGGGATAAAAACAGTTTGAATTTGAATATGGTTTCAAACTGCCCTCTTCCTACTATACCCAAAATGACCTCAAAAAGGTTTTGAATTTGGGTGAAACTTGGCATGGACATCCTTAGTAAAGTGTAGGGGTTTTCATACATCCAGCCCATCTATATCACATGTGGGAAATACCACTTTTGCAATGTGTGAGTTTGTTCTCTAATGAGCATGTTGATAATTGTTACTTGCTCTTCATTTGTGTTCATCATCCTTCCTCAAATGAGGTGTGTGGTGTGGTGATGAACACTGCAAATGTGTGTCAAAAACTGAGGCCCTTACACCCATTCCCCGTGCCTTCCACGGTCCATAACAATCTAGGAACTTACCTAATTTGTCAGCTAAGCCGCACCCATATTTGTCCTTTTGGTGGCACTGTTATCCTGACATGGCTGGCATGAACCGGTCCTTAGATCTACGGCAAGTAAACCACCATCTCGTTCTACCTCATCCACAAACCAAGCTTGCCTAGATCTCCCTCCGATTCATGTTCATTATCAACATCAGTTTCTCATTAACATTATCCATACGAGTGCAGTTAGCTAGACACATTCTATCGCTTCCCATATCCGGTAGATTAGCGAAGCAAAAAGCAAAACCGACCATACCCGACTTATCAACTGTCCCCGGTGACAAGGGTGGTTTAACAAAACTAGTAAGCTCCTATAAAAGGGTTTCTCATCAAGTTGACTCAAGCACACACACCTTTTCGCAAATAAAACAGCTCCAAAACATGGGATCAATATGGCCAAGGGGCACTTGCCTTGTTCTTGCGGCTTTTGTTGCTCTTGGATCTCGAAGTCTTGTTGTTGTGGCTCGTCGTAGATAGCTCCCTAAGCTTGTTCTTCTAATTACGATCACGCACATACAAAATTTATAGCAATCAATCATCATGCGCAAACTTTACTCAAGATGCAATGGTGCATATGCATGCTAATCCTATGATGCTGTTTTTATTAGATCAGTTTGTACGTGTTCTTGCATGTTTGCATGGGTTTGCATGGGGTTTTATGATGAATAGAGGTGTAAAGATCAAATGTGGATGTGGCGATGATCTTGACTCCAGATCAAACCAATCAACACGTGATCTGTCCACGAAAAAGCTTCTTTTCAAAGGGATCGAAGAACAGATGCAAAGAAAACACGATGATGTCGTAAGGTGGTATTGGAAACCTACCCCACTTCCTTCGAGTCCTTCCTCCAGAAAAAACAGATCGTCGGCTCTCCTCCGGCAATGGCGATTGTGTCTGGGCTCGTCGGCGGTCTCACCGGTGGTCAAACTCCGGCGAAGGGGTTTAGCTCGGCGAGTTTGGGGGCTAGGGCTTCTAAGTTGTTGGCTTAGAAAAGATGTTACGACCAAGGGGTTGTTTCGGGTTCTATTTATAAGAGGGAAACGAAGAGTCCTACTCTGATCAGAATTCGAATAAGAGTCCCATTCAAATTGTTTTTGAATCTTAACAACTTATCTTCAATTGATTTGGTGCGGTAGCAATGTGGAATTCATGTCGGTTTCCTTCCGTTTCGGTATTCCCGTGCGTACAGAATCAAAAACCGCTTCAGATCTCGTTACCTCCGATGTGATGAGCTCCGAAGGCTCCACGTTTCCTGCAGGGACCTGGCTCCCTTTTCCGCAGAGAGAAGCTCCAGTTGTACCGCGTGTCAGGCGGGCGAGACCTCCCTCTCCCTCAGAGGCGAGCTCCGCGTGTGCCACGCGTCCTGGCGGGCGGGACCTACCCTCTCTCCAGAGACGAGCTCCGCATGCGCCACATGTCTGGTGGGTCGGGACCTCCCCTCTTTCCAGAGACGAGCCACGCGTACGCCACGTGTTAGTGCCAGACCTCCCCTCTCTTCGGAGGTGAGCTCCGAAAGTGCCACGTGTCAAGCAGCGCCGACTTCCTTTCTCCTCAGAGACGAGCTCTGAGGTCGACACGTGTCCAAGCAGTGTCGGACCTCCCGGAGGTGAGCTACGGAGGTAACACGTGTTCGGTAGTGTCGGACCTCCAGGAGGCAAGCTCCGAAGGTGACACGTGTCCAATAGGACCGGACCTCTCGGAAGTGAGCTCTGAGAGCGACACGTGTCCAGCGGGGCCGGACCTCTCGAAGGTGTGCTTCGAGAGCGACACGTGTCCCGCGCGGCTGGTCCTCTCTTTTCCGCAGCGACTAGCTCCGATGGCGACACGTGTCCTGCGGGGATGGACTTCGCTCCTTTGCAGAGGCTAGCTCCGGGGGCAACACGTGTCCCACGGGGTCGGACCTTGCCCTTTCCGCAGAGACGAGCCCCGAGCCTTCCACGTAGCCAGTTAGCGGCGGACCTCTCCCCCTTTTGTGGGGATGAGCTCCGAAGGCGCCACGTGGCCAGCGGGCCACGGGAATTGCCTTCGGCGCTTCTCGGCAAACTGGAATTCGCTCTTTTTGGCTATCTTTTTTATTCTTTCTCTGTTCCTACTTTTTTTAAAAGGTTTTCTTTATATAAAATATGAATGCATGCAGAAATCGAAATTGAGGGTGTCACAGACCACCTCCGTCACACGGCAAGAACAGTACCAGTTCACATGATTAAGTTTAGGATTTCCATAGAATAAGCTGTAACAGGAAAGTTTAAATCATAGTAGCGTGAATAGGAGTGGTGTGTTGAACTTTTGTAATGATTGCTCGTGTTTGTGTGCTGGTGTGAGTTGTGGGACGCTTCGGCGAATATCCACATCCACACATAGTGGAGAGAGGTGAGATGCTTTGGCATGTGTTCACATCCTCATATAGGCTGAAATTAATAAAGATATTTAGTTCATACACCTTGATGCATATAGTTGGGGGGATCGATCCAAACTTCTATCTTGTATTCTACTCAACTCTCTCTCACAGATGGTGAGGGAAAACACCAGCCGTCAAAGGAGGAACGTACGTGGTAACCATGAACCACAAGAGGATGGCAACGTTGAAGTTCCTAAAATGCCAACCCCGGGGCTGATGCAAACAACCTTGAATGGTTGATGGTATGCAGAACCAGCTCATGCAAACTATGATACAAACGTTGGGACAGCTGCAAGCCAACAACCTCAACAATCCTAACCCCGTTCCTGCACCCCCATCACCACCACCGCCGGCTCACAACAGATTGGGAGAGTTCATGAGGACTCGGCCGCCTACTTTTGCACAAGCTAATGATCCCATGAAGGCTGATGATTGGTTGAAATCCATGGAAAAGAAGCTTTCTATTGTTCAGTGCAATGATCGGGAGAAAGTTCTCTTCGCATCACACCAACTTATGGGAGCAGCCGCTGACTGGTGGGACACTCTTTGCAATGCTCATGTCAACCAAGAGACTATCACCTGGGCTGAATTCAAGGAGAGTTTCCGCTCTCATTACGTCCCTGATGGAGTCATGATGCTTAAAAGGCAAGAGTTTGAAGGTCTCCGCCAAGGAAAGAAGAGCGTGAATGAGTACCTTAACAAGTTCACGCAGCTGTCAAGGTATGCTCCTGAAGACGTCAACTCGGATCGAAGGAAGCAATACTTGTTCATTAGAGGATTGAACAATGAGATCCAAGTACAACTGCTCAACAATGACTATGCAAACTTACAGAAGCTCATAGACAAAGCTATAGTGGTTGAGAGCAAGATCCGTGAGATCGAGCAAGAGGGCAAGAGGAAGATGCCATACCAGCCACAAGGGAGCAATGTACGTGTCAGTGACAGACCTCTTTTCTCCCCATAGACGAGCTCCGAGGTTGCCACGTGTCCAACAGCGTCAGACCTCTCTTCTCGGAGGTGAGCTCCGAGAGCGACACGTGTCCAGCAGTTGTGACACTCTCAATTTTGATTTCTGCATGCATTCATATTTTATATAGAGAAAACATTTTAAAATAAGTAGAAGCAGAGAAAGAATAAAAAATATAGCCAAAAAGAGCAAATTCCAGTCCACCGAGAAGCGCGGAAGACAACTCCCGCGGTCCGCTGGCCACGTGGCGCCTTCGGAGCTCATCCCCGCAAAAGGGGGAGAGGTCCGCCGCTAACTGGTTACGTGGCAGGCTCGGGGCTCGTCTCTGCGGAAGGGGCGAGGACCGACCCCGTGGGACATGTGTTGCCCCGGGAGCTAGCCTCTGCGGAGGAGCGAGGTCAGCCCGCATGACGCATGTCGCCTTCGGAGCTAGTCGCTGCGGAAAAGAAAGGACCAGCCGCGCGGGACATGTGTCGCTCTCGGAGCTCATCTCCGAGAGGTCCGGTCCTACTGGACACGTGTCACCTCCGGAGCTCACCTACAAGAGGTCCGACACTGTTGGACACGTGTCACCTCCGGGAGGTCCGACACTGTTGGACACGTGTCAACCTCGGAGCTCATCTCTGAGGAGGAAGGAAGTCTGGCGCTACTGGACATGTGGCATTCTCGGAGCTCACCTCCGAAGAGAGGGGAGGTCTAGAAAGGACACGTGGCACTACCGGAGCTCACCTCCGAAGAGAGGAGAGGTCCTGTACTGACACGTGGCGTCCGCGGAACTCGCCTCTATTGAGAGCAGAGGTCCCGATCCACCAGACACGTGGCGCACGCGGAGCTCACCTCTGGAGAGAGGGAGGTCCCGCACGCCAGGACGCGTGGCGCACTCCGAGCTCGCCTCTGAGTAAGAGGGAGGTCTCGCCCTCCTGACACGCGGCACAACCGGAGCTTGTCTGTAAAAGCCCAAGAAAAGGGACTTGCAAAAAACTTTTCATCACCTCACAACACCACAGTTTTTGTTGTGGATATCTTGTGAAAAATTGTGAAGAGCAAGTAACCTCCATCAAAAGTGTGATTAGAGGGGAAAGCCTCCACTTTCACAAAGTAGGATTTCTACACATGAACATGAGATGTTGAGCTCACCCCTAGGACTTAAAAAGTCTTTGGAAGGTTCAAGCCAAGTTTCATGCAAACCCAACACTTTTTGAGGCAATTTTGGAGGCATTTGAAAAAGAGGCCAATTTGAATGTAAATTCAAATTGCAGCAACTTTCATCCCTCAAATTCAAAAGTTGGCTTCATATTCAAACTCAGCACATTTTTCTGAGTTAGCCCACCAATTTTCATCCCCATTGGAGTTCATTTTGTCAAGAGCTAAATTTGCAAGAATTCATAACTGAATTTGAATTTCAGTTTAAACATGAAGCAAATTTAGCCAAACACAGTTCAAATTTGAGAACTCAAATTCAAACCAAGACTTGGTGATTAAGTCTCACATTCAATTGTGAGTAGCTGAGGATATTTTGGCACAAACAGAATTGAGAAAAATGAAAAAGGAATTAGAGGGGAGGCCCCACCTGTCAGCAGTCTTAACAGAGAAGTCTCCCCACTGATCTTTTCTCCTTCGGCCGAAACCGCGCGCCAGCGCACGGCAGCACCGGCGCCCGATCACCACGCCCAGCCACCTCCTGGTTTTCTTCTCTCGCGCAGGCAATCGGGCAGCAGCTCACCCTCCTCTACGTGGACACGGATGAAGCGGGAGGTAGCGAAGTACGTATCCGAGTGCGATACGTGCCGACGAGTGAAAGCTGATCATATGAAGAAATCAGGGCTGCTGCAACCCCTGAAGATCCCGGCATGGAAATGGGAAGATGTGAGCATGGATTTCATTGTGGGATTGCCCCTAAATTCCAACAAACATGATTCCATTTGGGTAATCGTTGACCGGTTAACCAAGACAGCTCACTTCATCCCGGTGCATACATGCTACAATGCCGGCAAATATGCGGAGATGTACATAGCAAAGATTCTATGCTTATATGGGGTACCCAAGACCATCGTCTCAGATCGAGGTGCATTATTTGTATCTCGCTTTTGGGAGCAGCTACACGCTGCATTGGGTACCAAGCTGATCAGGAGCTCCACCTACCACCCTCAGACAGATGGCCAAACAGAGAGGGTGAATCAGGTTCTGGAAGACATGTTGAGAGCATGTGCCATCCACCATGGTAGGAACTGGGATGATCACCTACCGTTGGCGGAATTCTCGTACAACAACGGCTATCAGGCGAGTATCAAGATGGCACCTTATGAAGCTCTCTACGGTCGCAAATGCCGCACCCCATTAAACTGGTGCGAGTCCGGTGAAAGGGTCACATTCGGGGTTGATGTGGTGAACGACGCCGAAGAGCGTGTTCAGACGATTGAAGATAATTTGAAGGCCGCTCAATCCCGGCAAAAGAGTTATGCTGATAAGAGGAGTAGGCCGTTGCACTTTGACGTCGGTGAACACGTGTACCTCCGTGTGTCTCCGATGAAGGGCGTGCACCGGTTCGGCGTGAAGGGGAAGCTCGCTCCCCGTTTCATTGGGCCCTATGCTATCATCGAGAAGTGTGGACCAGCGGCGTATAGACTGGAGCTACCGGCATCTCTTGCTGGTGTCCATGACGTCTTCCATGTTTCACAACTGAGAAAATGTCTGAAGCATACCACTGCTGTTACTACCGAAGACATCGGCGAGTTGCAACCGGATTTGACGTATGATGAATATCCGGTGGCGATTATTGATGAGAAGGCCCGAACCACGCGTAGTCGAACATTGTGGTTCTACAAAATACTCTGGAGCAACCACACCGCCGAAGAAGCGACGTGGGAGAGCGAGGAATTTCTACGCTCCAATTACCCGGAGTTCATGGCGTCTCAACACAGGTGAGTCCCTATTACATCGCTATCTCTTCCTTTATAATCTCAGGACGAGATTCTTTTAAGGGGGGAGGGATGTAAAAGCCAAAGAAAAGAGACTTGTAAAAAACTTTTCATCACCTCACAACACCACAGTTTTTGTTGTGGATATCTTGTGAAAAATTTTGAAGAGCAAGTAACCTCCATCAAAAGTGTGATTAGAAGGGAAAGACTCCACTTTCACAAAGTAGGATTTCTACACATGAACATGAGAGGTTGAGCTCACCCCTAGGACTTAAAAAGTCTTGGGAAGGTTCAAGCCAAGTTTCATGCAAACCCAACACTTTTGAAGGCAATTTTCGAGGCATTTGAAAAAGAGGCCAATTTGAATGTAAATTCAAATTGCAGCAACTTTCATCCCTCAAATTCAAAAGTTAGCTTCATATTCAGACTCAGCACATTTTTCTGAGTTAGCCCACCAATTTTCATCCCCATTGGAGTTCATTTTGTCAAGAGCTAAATTTGCAAGAATTCAAAGCTGAATTTGAATTTCAGTTTAAACATGAAGCAAATTTAGCCAAACACAGTTCAAATTTGAGAACTCAAATTCAAACCAAGACTTGGTGATTAAGTCTCACATTCAATTGTGAGTAGCTGAGGATATTTTGGCACAAACAGAATTGAGAAAAATGAAAAAGGAATTAGAGGGGAGGCCCCACCTGTCAGCAGTCTTAACAGAGAAGTCTCCCCACTGATCTTTTCTCCTTCGGCCGAAACAGCGCGCCAGCGCACAGCAGCACCGGCGCCCGATCACCTCGCCCAGCCACCTCCTGGTTTTCTTCTCTCGTGCTGGCAATCGGGCAGCAGCTCACCCTCCTCTACGTGACCCCCTCCCCACGCAGCTGAGATGTACGTGTTGCTTCTCTGCACGAACAGCACCGCACCGGCTCTGTTTCGCTCACCGGCGCCGCTCCTCCGATTCCCACCGTACGCCGGCGCCTGCTCGGCCTTTGCCCGAGCCACCAACACAAAAAGTTAGCACCAGCGTGTGCTCTAGCTAACCACCCCGCTACTTCGTGGCATTGGCGCTTCGTTCAGCCACAAATCGACGATCGCCGCCGAGAACGGAGGCCACCTGGCGGAATACCGAGGTTGCTCTCCGTGTACAGCACACCACGGCCATTTTCACCGCCTGATCTCTACACGAAAGAGGTGCACCTTAGTCTCCAGATCGTGTAGCTGCAACCCTCATAGCAATTGATCGACCGAGCGCAGATAATTCCTAAGATTCCCGAAAGCTAGTGCATACGGGTAGGGGTCGGTCTACCCCAAAATTCTAGTGGCACAGTCCAAACCCAGCTCGGGTAAGCTTGCACACACCTTCCTCACTTCTTAGCGGCCCTCCTCGACCAAGAATCAAGTGGTATGGTCCAGAAATGACTGGGTTCTTGTTGTTTTTCGGGCTGCCATGGAATAACAGCTCGGGTCACCGTGGAGCTCTATGTTGCCGACCTTTTCACGGAGTTTGGCGGCCATTTTCGACACCCTCGAGCTCCCACGGTGCTCTCCGATCATTTTCCGATCGTTTTGATGCGGTGTAGCGCATTCCCGACCACGCCGGAACCCTAACAGCCGCTGCCACCGTCGGGCGCCCTGTTCCGGTGAGCTACGGCCGCCGGCGACCCCTGAGCCGAGTTCAGCGTTTCGAGTTAGGGTGGGGCGGCGAGTCTGAGGTCGGGAGATGGCCGGGAAAGCGATTCCGGTGACGCTCGCAGGAGGGCGCCGCCGAGGGCCCCTGTTTGGTGAAAGGAAGGAGAAGGCCTGCCGGGTGGGACCCCCTGGCAGACATTTGAACATTTTGGGATTTTCAGTTCTATTTTAAACTTTAGAGGGCCACAACTTGGTGTAGGAGGATCCAAAAATTTTGAAACAAATTTTGTTGGAATCCTCTAATAGAGTACAATACAAATATGAAACCCATTATTCAATTCGGGAAAATTCTTTAAAGCTTTTCAGCAAAATAATTTTAGAGGGAGTTTGGTTCATCCAAAAATCCTCAAATTTTGCCAGAATATTCTTTAGGATGTTAGTGAACCCCTGCAAAAGTTTCAGACCATTTGGAGTTGATTTGATCAGGGCAATTCAGATTTGAAGGTGATGTGTTCACTTGAATACAGAAACATTTTCAGAGAATTTCTAAAACTTGGAAATTCAGTTCTGGGCAAATCTTAGCTCCAAAAATGCTAGGAAAATTCATGCAAACTCTATGAGCTATAAGTGAAATTGTAGTTCCAAGTTTGGCATGAACAGGGGTGTTATCTCAGAATCAATTCTTCTTTGCTTAATTGCTTAGAAAATTATTCTGAACAAGCCACTCAATGAAAAGTGCTAATTTTTGGTCCAGAGGGTTTTCTTGTGACAAGGAACTCATACAAAAATTCTCAGCTCCATTGGAGCTCTGGGTCACCCCTGTTATGTTTAACCACTTGAGGTGATCAATATGGAAGAGGGGGAAAACCACTTAGCACTTAATCATGTGCTTAGGTCCAAACCCAAACCACTAGCCCCAGTTTCATTTTAAATTCTTAAACAGAGTTCCAGTTGTTAAAAACTTGTTATTAGAACTTGTAGCAGAAGCATTACAATTAACTTATGTGCATATTCATTAGCGTGTAGTCGCTGAAGGCGAGGAGACTCCGGAGGTGCTCGACTTCCTCTTTCCGGACGAAGACCTAACTACTGACCAGAAGCAACAAGGCAAACCCCGGTTTGCATTAAGCCTTTTATAAAGTTTTACTTTGTTGTCATGCGTAGTGTGAAGTATGTATGTGCATTAGGTGTAGGATGGATGAAAACCCAATTGCATAACCAGAATTTTTCCCCCAAGAGTGAGGGTAGTGTCTAAGGCCTCGAATAGACAGGCTATGCTTAATGATTCATAGACTTCGGTACAAGTCGAGTAGTTGGAATCTACTCGCGAGTTAGGCTTGGGCCACACGGGTTTTGTTTGAGTGATGTGAGATCACTTTAGTAATGAAAATGAGACTAGGCAGGGGCTACGACGCAGCAAGAGGAAGTCTTGTGTGCGCAGCCCTGTCCGTGTCGATTGAGGACCAATCCGTGTGCGGCCCTGCTGAACAAGTATTGAACGTACCGAAGGCATATCGGATATATGGGCCCCGATAAACCGATGTAGCCTAAACCTCCGGGCGTCAAGGCATAACACACCGATTTATAGGTGTAGGCTGAGGGCAGCAAGGTGGAAATCTGCTAACGGGCATAGAGAGATGCTCCGTGTAGGGAACCTCCTGCTCGTTTCGGTGCGACCGGTTGTAAAGGTCCCAAAATTTTGAATACAAAGAAGCACTTGGTTGCAAAGTTTTTGTTCATATGTGTGAAATTTGGGCCTTGTTAAAACTTTTCCCCACATGTGATAACACACATGAGGGTTTTCTTCACACAAGTCAATTGTTTATTTGAGAACTTGGAACCCAAGAGGGGTCTAAAACAAAGATGGGAAGTTCCCATATGTGTGAGAAAACAAAAATCAGATTTGGAACAATTTGTTCAAACAAAAATTCAAATGAGAACAACACAATGGAATTCAAAACTGTTGTGCTGAAAATCTCATTTGCAGTAGCCAAAATAAAAATCAGATTTCATATTTGAATTCCTTGGGTCCAAATTAGGGGGTGTGCAAAGTTTCATGATTTATGAAAATAATTTGCAACCCATTTTCCAAAATGGACTTTAAATGACAAAGAATTCAAACACTCATTTGAATTTGGATGAAACTTGCCCAATTATCCAAATGCATACCAGATTTGAATTCCCACAATTGAATTCCATCAGTATTCAAATTGGGGAGATATTTTAGAGGGGATAAGGAGGACTGACATGTGGGACCCACATGTCATTGGGAGCACTGAAATTGCAAAAGATCTTCAGTCTTCAGTCTTCATTTGCTCTCCTCCCACGCGAAGCAACGGCCGAAGCCGATCTCCCTCCGCTCGACACCGAGCGCAGCGGCAGCCAGCTCCTGCTGAATTCTTTCGCGCTGGATAGCTGCTGGACGTCGGTAGCCACCGCCTCGCGCCCTCTCCCGCCTCTTAACCGAAGCCACGGCGCTGTTCTTCTCTCTCTCACACCGGAAGACAGAAAACACAGCCGCCCTGCTTCGATCGATCGGGAGCTCGGAAAATTCAAGTGAGCAGCGCCTCTGAGCAGCAAAAACCACACCCCCATCGTCCCCACGACTTCCTCGAGCCATCACCGAGCGGATTCACGCTCTGCACCGAGAACGGCGAGTTTCCGCGGCGGCCGCCACACAACGGTGACACCGTGCTCCCGTGGGCAGCCTCCTCCAGGGCGTTCCACGATCAAGCAAGGCCACCCTGAGACGCGCAGGAGCTCCCTACAGCTTCCATCCGAAGCTCAGCCCCATATGTTGCCGCACGCCGACGAATTTTGGAGATTTCCTCTGGCCGGTGAAAGCTGACCTGCGGGTACGAAACCGTGAAATTCTTGAGTTATATTGATTTTGAGCATTGAAAATTGCACACACGGGACATAGACTTGCTTAGCAACAACTTTCCTTTTGGTAACTAGCTATAAACCCGCTCTGCACGACGTGATTTCGATTTTTCTAACGGCGGTTGCGGTAGAGACCGTCGGGTGCACGGTGAACCCTAAGTTAGAGCCATCCCCGAGCCATTTACTTTACATGTCGATGATCCCTAGTGTCCGCCGGTGCTTCAGAGCTTGGAAACCGAAGCCTAGAAGGCTTAGGGCGTCGGGGCGACGTCGCCGGACTTCGTCCGAACCATTGCGCCGTCGCGGGCTAGTTTGGGGGCCCTGCCAGCTCAAGACAACCCCATCAGCGTGTTCCTCGCGTTGAATTAGGGGCTGGCGGCGAGTTTCATCGACAGAGGTGGCCGGACGACCGATTCCCGAGCTTCTCTGGCGAGACCGGCGGCGGGATCGCGCGAGAGCGCGAGGTTGAAGAACGCCTTGCCGGTCCCGCCTGTCAGTGGCTCAGGGTATCGGGCTGGATAGTCTGTGGCAAGGGATCAATTGTAACAGCGCGGGAAATAACCCTGTGACCCCGTGTCGCGCGCTCCCAGTGACTGACACGTGCCCCTGGCCCCACAGTCAGGTTTCAACTTTTCTCGAATTTATTCAAATCTCAGATTTTTCCCCAAACTTTAGAAGATCATAACTTTTGCTAGGAACCTCCAAATTTAGTGATTCAAATTGGGTTAGATTCAGATTGACAAACTCTATCCAAATATGCAACCCAATTTGTATGAAAGTCTTTATGTAATTTTGGAAATGCTTTAAAGCTTTTCAGCAAAAGAATTTTAGAGGGAGTTTGGTTTATCCAAAAATCCTCAAATTTTGCCATAATATTCTTTAGGGTGTTATTAGACTCCTGTAAAAGTTTCAGCTCATTTGGAGTTGAATTGGTCAGGGTAATTAAGATTGTAAGTTCCTGTATTCAAATGAATACAGAAACATTTTCAGAGAATTTCCAAAATTTGTAAATTCAGTTCTGGGAAATTCTTAGCTCCAAAAATCCTAGGAAAATTCATGTAGACTCTAAGAACTATAATTGAAATTTTGGTTCATTGAGTTTGACATGAACATGGGTGTTAACTCAGAATTAATTCATCTTTGATTAAACACTTAGAGAATTGTTCTGAATAAACCACTCCATGAAAAGTGCTAAATTTTGGTCCAGAGGACTTTCTTGTGACAAGGAACTCACATGAAAATTCTCAGATCCATTAGAGCTCTGGATCACCACTGTCATGTGTGATCTCTTAAGGTGATCAACACTTAAGTGGGAAAAGCACTTAATAATTAATCTTAGTGTTAAGCCCAACCCAAACCACTAGCACCAGTGTCATCTTAAATTCTTAAACAAAGTTCCAGTTTTAAAATTGTCAGTAGATCTTATGAGCAAAAGATTTTCAATTAAATACATATGCATGATTATATCGTGTAGCATATACGTGAAGAAGGTGAGAAGGACTTGAAGTGAAGATCAAGGAGGGAGGAAAACCAGTGATCAAGCTCCAAGTGATCGTCACTAACTGATTGTAACCTTAGTCACCTGCAAAACAGGCAAGCCCCGGTTTGCATTTGAACCGTTTTATAAAGCATTTTCATTTGTAGAGATCATAGCTTTGCATCGTTGATTGCATTACGTCTAGATGATATTGAAAACCCCACTTGCATGACCAGAAACACCTAAGAGAAAAAGGGTGGAATAGCATCTCCTTGAGGGAATCTGGCTACGCTAATGTTAGTAGGAAAGGTCCGGTAGAAGACGAGTAGTTGGAATCTACTCGCGAGTTTAGGGCTGGTGTACTTGGAACGGGTCCAATTTAGAGAAGATGAGGAAAGTTCACCCATAAGAAATGGAGACCGGGCAGGGAGGATTAGATGCAGCAGGTTGCAGGCCGTGCGTGCATAGCCCTGCCTGTGTCGGTTAAGGCCCGTCCGTGCTTGGCCCTGTTGGACAAGTTTGAGTTGTGTACCGGGCGCATACTTGCTATATGGGACCCAGGAAACCGATGTACCTTGGGAGATCCATAGTGGAACTTTTCCAACTGCCTTAGGCTTTCGGCGTCAGGGTAGCAGGAGGTACCTCGCTCAAGAACATACCACAGCGGGTATGTACCTGGAGGGAGCTTGCGTACTCGGGGCAGTTGGACTGCATCCAATGTGGAAGATCTTGGGAAAGGTGGCCGCGTACAACGTCAGTCGAGGTTGCTGCCGGCAACTCGGAGTACGGGTGTACGTGTCGTGTAGTCCGGGCGTGTACTGATTCGAATCACCGTCGCTCGCGGTCATATGAGCATACATGCCCACTGCGTCTTGACGTAGTAATAACTGGAATTTTTTATCTTTGAACTTGATAAGGCTGTACTATAACTTGTATTGCAACCATGATTGAATTAGAGATAGGCTCATTAAAGTTTACTTTCACTTTGTGCAATGAGCATCACAACAAAGCGTTCTTGTTTGATTGTGGAGTTGCGATGCTTTTCGGCTCAAGGTCTGCACAATGAGGCTTAAAATCTGAAAGTTAAGGATCAACTTTAGGCGAGTCCTTTTTGCAAATGTAGCCGACCCAATTGCAACCGTCGTGCATGTAGAGTTTCTTGTTTAGGAGAGACGAGTCAGACTTGCTGAGCCTATGTGCTCACGCTTGCTATATAAGTGGTTTTGCAGGTTAACAACGATGCGGAAAAGAAGGTTGTCCGGTGAGACTCGGGGACTCCCGAGTCAGGTAACACATGGAGAACCCAGCCGCTGCTGCTTGTCTTCGTGTTGCTAGCGAGAGGAGTCCGCGGGCTGGACTTCATCTCGAGTGCTCTTAGTTATTCGACATGAGTTGATATAGACTTCCGCTGTAGTTACTTGATGTAAAGTACTTACAAAGAAAAACTTGTAAGCTTCCGCTATTGTTTTATGTAATACATTGTTCCTCATATGTATGCTGTTGGGTGCCGCACAACACGGCACCACCCAATGTGATTCCCGGGCGAGTGGCCTGTCTCGGTTGACGGGTCCGCCTCAGCTGGCATCAGAGCCACATTGGGAATAGCACACGGAATAAGGACGGTATTACGACAAAAATTTAGGTTACGGTGAGGATACGGTACTAGGCCCACATAAGGATTACTGCTAGCTTAATATGAAGGTGGCAACCTAACTTATTTGTTATGTCAGAAAATCGTGCATCTGGGGATGATTTATGTCTTGGGGGGTGCACGTAAGCGCTGTCCACCAGTGCGCACAAGCTCAAGGGTGGAGCCCCACGGGTGGCAGGTAACCCGATCCGCTTTAGTATCCTCTACGACTCCTCATGTCGTTTGGGGTACTCGAGCAACGTCTGTCCCAGGCGTGCGTGGTGCAATTTGGGAAACCCCGTCACGTGGTTAGTAACGTGAACATGTAGCTCAAGGCGTGTTTGGCTTGAGAACACCTGTGCGAGTGATGACGGACAGGTGTAAGAACTATATGGATACCGGGTTCGGTGTGCAGCCGGACCTGACGATTGAGTGTGACTTATGCAGGATTAACCACGAAATTGTAGTACGAATAGAACATGTTTGCGAGTGATCGTTTTAGTGCCACCTAAGATACGTTGATACCGGTATAATCCGGATAGGATTTTCTTTTGGTGAGGTTACGTAGTACCGACATGCTTCTTACGGTGCATCGACGCCGTACTAAAATTAATAACCCCTTTCCTTTGAAGAAATGAGTCATGAACTAACTATCAACTAAAAACGGAAGTTTGGAACAATTATTAGTTACTAAACTCTTATTTTGAGCCAAGATTCAAATGAGAGGAACATTAGGCTTCAAAGATTTCAAAAACGGAGTGCTCTGGTTTCGGCAGAAATTTTTGCTGGACTTCAACAGAGCATAACTCTGAGTAGATTGACCCAATTAAGGTGTGTGATACAGTTCTGGAAAGATTTTCAAGTGATCTACAACTTATTTGTAGACCTCCAGAGCTAAATCATACGCTAAATGGGTAGAAAGTTCAGAGTAAGGTAAACTGTCCAGAACCAGGACAGCAACAAAACCTCTCTGGACCTTTCTGTTTTTAAGCCATAACTTTCTGTAAAAAACCACTTAAGAAGCCTATGGTACACCATTGTAAAGGTTATGAAATGTGCAACATTGTTGTAGTTCAAACTTTGTTCAGGTTCTTATTGTATTTACATATACAACTGTGATAAAATCAGCCACGTACAAGGGAGGTGCTGGCAAATTTTATCCAGGAATTCTGTCAACTTTGGAAAATCATAACTTTAAATCCAGAGATGATATGGAGGCATATGAGTACTCGTTGGAAAGATACTTAAGTTAACTTTGACTTTGGTATTCAACTTGAGTTATGAAAATGCTCTTAACTAGATCAAAATCTAGAGATAGTGCATAAAGGTCTGTCCTGTACAGATAGGCTGAATAACTATCCCTACTAAGGAGTTGTGTAAACATGAATGTTGTTACTGCTTTCATAAAGTTTTGACATAATCATGTTTCCATTAGTATCACATACTGCTGAGTTCTTGTTTAACTCATCTCAACTACATTTTGCAGTATGGTTCGTATTCGCTCTAGGAGTAGGGCCGGAAGTTCTCGTCGAGATGGTGATGCTTCTATTCCACCATCGGAACCATCATCCATGGGATGGATGGATCTTATGACTCGAGTCGTCGAGTCTAACCAAGAGAATGCTAGGCTACTCCAAGAAGAAACGCAAGAACACACACACTTACTCCAAGCTTTGGTACAGCAAGGCGTACTCCAGAACATGCAACAAGTCGTTCCACCTCGGAACGCTTATCTGGACTTCTTGGCGACTCAACCGCCATTTTTTACTGAAGCCACCGAACCTGTGGAAGCAGATCAATGGCTTCGTGTCATGGAGTCAAAATTTGGAGTATTCGAGTGTGATGAATACCAGAAGACAAAGTTTGCCGCTCAACAACTCCATGGAGCCGCCGGAAATTGGTGGGTGGATCATCTTGCCACCATTCCGGAGGACCATCAAGTGACATGGAGGGAGTTTTGTGAAGCCTTTCGTACTCGTTACATACCACTAGGTATTGTCAAGGCAAAGCGGGAGGAATTTTTGGGCTTAAAGCAAGGGGACATGAGTGTCCTCGAGTATGTCAGGAGATTTAATCTTTTGGCCCAATATGCTCCCGAGTATGTGGCGAAAGAAGAGGCACGGTGTGACCTATTCTTCCATGGCCTGAGTGCCATATTACGGGAAAAGCTGGCCGTACACAATAACGGCAGTTACATCGACATGGTCAATGTGGCTTTCATTCAAGAGAAGCCGACACTTGAGTGGCAAGCAGAGAAGAGAAAGATGAGTGAGATCGAGCAGGCTAGCACAAGTTATGTGCCTCAAAAGTACCGTTTGGTGTATCAAACGCCACCCGGTGAAAGATGGAGGCCACCTGTATGATCAAATCCTCAGAGATTGATTGCTGGTCAAGTTCTACAACTTGCACCACCTCCACTGCCGCAGCATCAGACGGTGGTTTGTGCTCCATCGCTGCAGCCATATGTACCTAGCAGTCCACCGCAAGTCAACGAAGAACCGGAGAGGCATCCGTGTCACTTGTGGACGTAAGGGCCATTATACTAGGCAATGTCCGGAGGGAACTCGAGGTTACGGGTCATCATATTTACAACAATACGACCCGTACCTCAATCTGCAGATAGGAGGGCAGATAAGGGGTAATATTCACTATACTGTGATTGATTATGTTCCGGAAGGAGAAGCCGCTTTAGCAGGGATGTTTTCTCTGAATCAGCTACCGGTTTTAGTTCTCTTTGATTCCGGTGCCACACACAACTTCATTAGCCAATCTTTTGTGGCTCAACATCAGCTCCGAACCGTTTATACAAAGAGGCAATACCTCATATCTTTGCCCGGGGGCAGCAGTACCGCAAGTGAGGTTGTCTCCCAAGCACCTCTTTATTTGGGGGGTAAAATATACCCTACGACCCTCATTACTCTTGAAGGTCTGAAGATCAACATCATTTTGGGGATGTCGTGGTTGAATTATCACCACGCGGTTCTTAACATCAGCTCTAGGACCGTTGAGCTCAACTCCCCACAGCACGGTCTTCATATATTAATTCTGGGCGTCAGACGGCAGCAGATTGCAACAGTGAACCACACGTAAGCTGTCAAGATAGAGGACATTCCGGTGGTACGTGAGTACCCGGATGTGTTTCCGGACGATTTACCGGGCATGCCGCCCGAACGAGACGTTGAGTTCAAGATCGAACTTATACCGGGAACCACACCGATATCACAAAAGCCGTACAAAATGGCACCCAATGAACTGGCAGAATTGAAGACACAGCTGAATGACCTAATGAGCAAGGGCTTTATACGACCAAGTTTGTCACCTTGGGGTTGTTCAGCATTGTTTGTCAAGAAGAAGGACGAAACACTACGGCTTTGTGTTGATTATTGTCCTTTGAACGTCGTTACCATCAAGAACAAGTATCCACTACCTCGCATTGATATGCTCTTCGATCAATTAGTGGGTGCGAAGGTATTTTCAAAGATGGATCTTCGGTCCGGATATCACCAGATTAAAATCCGGGCAGAAGATATTCCGAAGACGGCATTCTCAACGAGATACGGGCTGTATGAGTATCTCGTTATGTCTTTTGGTTTGACCAACGCCCCGGCACACTTTATGTACCTGATGAATTCAGTGTTCGTGCCGGAGTTGGATAAATTCGTCGTTGTCTTCATCGACGATATCTTGGTGTACTCCAAGTCAGAGGAAGAACATGCTGAACATCTGCATATTGTGCTACAAAGATTGCGAGATCATCAGCTCTATGCAAAATTCAGCAAGTGTGAATTCTGGATTAATCAACTACCTTTTCTCGGACACATCATTTCAGCGGAGGGCATCGCTGTAGATCCGAGTAAGATTATCCAAGTGCAGAAATGGGAGTCACCAAAGTCAGTACATGAAATCCGAAGCTTCCTCGGTTTAGCGGGTTACTACCGGAGGTTTATTCCGAGTTTTTCCAAGATTGCTAAACCGATGACGGAATTATTAAATAAGAATACCAGATTTGTGTGGGGTGCTGCGTGTGAACAAGCTTTCAAGACCTTAGTGAAGCATCTCACAACAGCCCCAGTTCTTGCTCAGCCGGATACGACAAAGCCACTCGACGTTTATTGCGATGCATCTGGCATCGGTCTTGGCTGCGTGCTGATGCAAGAAAGACGAGTGGTCGCTTATGGATCTCGTCAACTCAGAACTCACGAGCAGCATTATCCAACTCATGATCTTGAGTTAGCTGCCGTGGTCCTTGCTTTGAAGATGTGGAGGCATTACTTGCTCGGAAATCTTGTACACCTCTACACCGACCACAAGAGCTTGAAGTACATATTCACTCAAAAAGAATTGAACATGAGGCAACAAAGATGGCTAGAGCTCATTAAGGACTATGAACTAGAGATTCATTATCATCCAGGAAAGGCGAATGTGGTTGCCAATGCGCTCAGTCGTAAGGCGCATATCCATCACTTAAGTATCGCTGAAATGGATGATGACGAACAAAGCCTCCGTGTCATACCGTATGGAGCTCTCTATAATCTCGCTCTCATTCCTACTATCTGAGAGGAGATCATGGAAGCTCAACGAAAAGACAAGGGTATGTTCCACATACGGCGGAGGATAGACAACGGAGAAATGAAGTGCTTCCGGAAGGATGATGAAGGTATTTTGTGGTTCAACGACCGGATAGTAGTACCCCGGGATATGGGACTACGGAATAAAATTTTGGATGAAGCTCATTTGTCCAAGTGTTCCATTCATCCGGGCAGTAATAAAATGTACCAAGATCTCCGGAAGAAGTTTTGGTGAACACGTATGAAACGTGAAGTTGCAAAGTACGTTTCAGAGTGTGATACGTGTCGAAGAGTCCAGGCCGACCATATGAAGAAGTCAGGCCTGTTGCAGCCATTGCAAGTACCGGCAGGGAAGTGGGAAGACTTGAGTATGGACTTCATCGTCAGGTTGCCGATGACCTCCCACAACCATGATTCAATTTGGGTAATCGTGGACCGGTTAACCAAATCAGCACATTTCATCCCTGTGCATAATAGGTACAATGCAAAGCAGTATGCGGAGCCGTACATAGCACGGATCTTGTGCTTACATGGAGTTCCCCGCACCATTGTGTCAGATAGAGGATCATTGTTTGTAGCCCGTTTCTGGGAACAACTACACGCATCCTTGGGGACAAAGTTGATTAGAAGCTCTGCATATCACCCTCAAACTGATGGGCAAACTGAGAGGGTGAATCAAATACTGGAAGATATGCTGAGAGCATGTGCCATCCACCACGGTAAGAGCTGGGATGATCACTTACCGCTGGCGGAGTTCTCGTACAACAACGGATATCAGACGAGCATCAAGATGGCACCTTATGAAGCTCTATATGGCTGGAAGTGCCGTACATCATTGAACTGGTGCGAATCCGGCGAACGAGTAACATTCGGGGTTGATCTTGTCAATGAAGCCGAAGAGAAAGTTCGGATAATACAAGAGAACCTCAAAGCTGCCCAATCTCATCAAAAGAACTACGCGGACCAGAGACGTCGACCACTGCATTTCGAAGTCGGAGAGCACGTGTATCTTCGTGTATCTCTGATGAAGGGGATTCATCGGTTCGGTGTCAAGGGGAAACTTGCTCCCCGATTCATCAGTCCGTTTGCTATAACGGAGAAGTGCGGAAACGTAGCATACCGGCTGGAACTACCGGCAAGCCTTGCCGGTATTCACGACATATTTCACGTGTCCCAGCTGCGGAAGTGTCTCAAGTTTACAGCTGCCATCCGCACCGAAGACATCGACGAGTTGAAGCCGGATCTCACCTACGTCGAGCAACCTATTCAGATTATTGATGAAAAGACCCGGATCACCCGGAACCGGACTTTGAAATTTTACAAAGTCCTGTGGAGTAATCATACCCCGGAAGAGGCGACGTGGGAATCCGAAGATTACATCCACAAGAACTATCCGGAACTTTTGTCATAAACCTTGTAATTACCTCCCACCTCGTTCTTCTTTTGAATCTCGGGACGAGATTCCTTTTAAGGGGGGAGGAATGTAAAGGTCCCAAAATTTTGAATACAAAGAAGCACTTGGTTGCAAAGTTTTGGTTCATATGTGTGAAATTTGGGCGTTGTTAAAACTTTTCCCCACATGTGATAACACACATGAGGGTTTTCTTCACACAAGTCAATTGTTTATTTGAGAACTTGGAACCCAAGAGGGGTCTAAAACAAAGATGGGAAGTTCCCATATGTGTGAGGAAACAAAAATCAGATTTGGAACAATTTGTTCAAACAAAAATTCAAATGAGAACAACACAATGGAATTCAAAACTGTTGTGCTGAAAATCTCATTTGCAGTAGCCAAAATAAAAATCAGATTTCATATTTGAATTCCTTGGGTCCAAATTAGGGGGTGTGCAAAGTTTCATGATTTATGAAAATAATTTGCAACCCATTTTCCAAAATGGACTTTAAATGACAAAGAATTCAAACATTCATTTGAATTTGGATGAAACTTGCCCAATTATCCAAATGCATACCAGATTTGAATTCCCACAATTGAATTCCATCAATATTCAAATTGGGGAGATATTTTAGAGGGGATAAGGAGGACTGACATGTGGGAACCACATGTCATTGGGAGCACTGAAATTGCAAAAGATCTTCAGTCTTCATTTGCTCTCCTCCCACGCGAAGCAACGGCTGAAGCCGATCTCCCTCCGCTCGACAACGAGCGCAGCGGCAGCCAGCTCCTGCTGAATTCTTTCGCGCTGGAGAGCTGCTGGACGTCGGTAGCCACCGCCTCGCGCCCTCTCCCGCCTCTTAACCGAAGCCACGGCGCTGTTCTTCTCTGTCTCGCACCGGAAGACAGAAAACACAGCCGCCCTGCTTCGATCGATCGGAAGCTCGGAAAATTCAAGTGAGCAGCGCCTCTGAGCAGCAAAAACCACACCCCCATCGTCCCCACGACTTCCTCGAGCCATCACCGAGCGGATTCACGCTCTCTGCACAGAGAACGGCGAGTTTCCGCGGCGGCCGCCACACAACGGTGACACCGTGCTCCCGTGGACAGCCTCCTCCAGGGCGTTTCACGATCAAGCAAGGCCACCCTGAGACGCGCAGGAGCTCCCTACAGCTTCCATCCGAAGCTCAGCCCCATCCGTTGCCGCACACCGACGAATTTTGGAGATTTCCTCTGGCCGGTGAAAGCTGACCCGCGGGTATGAAACCGTGAAATTCTCGAGTTATATTGATTTTGAGCATTGCAAATTGCACACACGGGACGTAGACTTGCTTAGCAACAACTTTCCTTTTGGAAACTAGCTAGAAACCCGCTCTGCACGACATGATTTTGATTTTTCTAACGGCGGTTGTGGTAGAGACCGTCGGGTGCACGGTGAACCCTAAGTTAGAGCCATCCCCGAGCCATTTCCTTTACATGTCGATGATCCCTAGTGTCTGCCGGTGCTTCAGAGCTTGGAAACCGAAGCCTAGAAGGTTTAGGGCGTCGGGGCGACGTCGCCGGACTTCGTCCAAACCATTACGCCGTCGCGGGCTAGTTTGGGGGCCCTGCCAGCTCAAGACAACCCCATCAGCGTGTTCCTCGCGTTGAATTAGGGGCTGGCGGCGAGTTTCATCGACAGAGGTGGCCGGACGACCGATTCCGGAGCTTCTCCGGCGAGACCGGCGGCGGGATCGCGCGGGAGCGCGAGGTTGAAGAAGGCCTCGCCGGTCCCGCCTGTCAGTGGCTCAGGGTATCGGGCTGGATAGTCTGTGGCACGGGATCAATTGTAACAGCGCGGGAAATAACCCTGTGACCCCGTATGGCGCGCTCCCGGTGACTGACACGTGCCCCTGGCCCCACAGTCAGGTTTAAACTTTTCTCGAATTTATTCAAATCTCAGATTTTTCCCCAAACTTTAGAAGAGCATAACTTTTGCTAGGAACCTCCAAATTTACTGATTCAAATTGGGTTAGATTCAGATTGACAAACTCTATCTAAATATGCAACCCAATTTGTATGAAAGTCTTTATTTAATTCTGGAAAATTCTTTAAATCTTTTCAGCAAAAGAATTTTAGAGGGAGTTTGGTTTATCCAAAAATCCTCAACTTTTGCCAGAATATTCTTTAGGGTTTTATTAGACTCCTGTAAACGTTTCAGCTAATTTGGAGTTGAATTGATCAGGGTAATTCAGATTGGAAGTTCCTGTATTCAAATGAATACAGAAACATTTTCAGAGAATTTCCAAAACTTGTAAATTCAGTTCTGGGAAATTCTTAGCTCCAAAAATCCTAGTAAAATTCATGTAGACTCTAAGAACTATAATTGAAATTTTGGTTCACTGAGTTTGACATGAACATGGGTGTTAACTCAGAATTAATTCATCTTTGATTAAACACTTAGAGAATTGTTCTGAATAAACCACTCCATGAAAAGTGCTAAATTTTGGTCCAGAGGACTTTCTTGTGACAAGGAACTCACATGAAAATTCTCAGCTCCATTAGAGCTCTGGATCACCACTGTCATGTGTGATCTCTTAAGGTGATCAACACTTAAGTGGGAAAAGCACTTAATAATTGATCTTAGTGTTAAGCCCAACACAAACCACTAGCACCAGTGTCATCTTAAATTCTTAAACAAAGTTCCAGTTTTAAAATTGTCAGTAGATCTTATGAGCAAAAGCTTTTGAATTAAATACATATGCATGATTATATCGTGTAGCATACACGTGAAGAAGGTGAGAAGGACTTGAAGTGAAGATCAAGGAGGGAGGAAAACCAGTGATCAAGCTCCAAGTGATCGTCACTAACTGATTGTAACCTTATCACCTGCAAAACAGGCAAGCCCCGGTTTGCATTTGAACCGTTTTATAAAGCATTTTCATTTGTAGAGATCATAGCTTTGCATCGTTGATTGCATTACGTCTAGATGATATTGAAAACCCCACTTGCATGACCAGAAATACCTAAGAGAAAAAGGGTAGAATAGCAACTCCTCGAGGGAATCTGGCTATGCTAATGTTAGTAGGAAAGGTCCGGTAGAAGACGAGTAGTTGGAATCTACTCGCGAGTTTAGGGCTGGTGTACTTGGAACGGGTCCAATTTAGAGAAGATGAGGAAAGTTCACCCATAAGAAATGGAGACCGGGCAGGGAGGATTAGATGCAGCAGTTTGCAGGCCATGCGTGCATAGCCCTGCCTGTGTCAGTTAAGGCCCGTCCGTGCTTGGCCCTGTTGGACAAGTTTGAGTTGTGTACCGGGCGCATACTGGCTATATGGGACCCAGGAAACCGATGTACCTTGGGAGATCCATAGTGGAACTTTTCCAACTGCCTTAGGCTTTCGGCGTCAGGGTAGCAGGAGGTACCTCGCTCAAGAACATACCACAGCGGGTATGTACCTGGAGGGAGCTTGCGTACTCGGGGCAGTTGGACTGCGTCCAATGTGGAAGATCTTGGGAAAGGTGGCCGCGTACAACATCAGTCGAGGTTGCTGCCGGCAACTCAGAGTACGGGTGTACGTGTCGTGTAGTCCGGGCGTGTACTGATTCGAATCACCGTCGCTCGCGGTCATATGAGCATACTTGCCCACTGCGTCTTGACGTAGTAATAACTGGAATTGTTTATCTTTGAACTTGATAAGGCTGTACTATAACTTGTATTGCAACCATGATTGAATTAGAGAAAGGCTCATTAAAGTTTACTTTCACTTTGTGCAAGGAGCATCGCAACAAAGCGTTTCTTGTTTGATTGTGGAGTTGCGATGCTTTTCGGCTCAAGGTCTGCACAATGAGGCTTAAAATCTGAAAGTTAAGGATCAACTTTAGGCGAGTCCTTTTTGCAAATGTAGCCGACCCAATTGTAACCGTCGTGCATGTAGAGTTTCTTGTTTAGGAGAGATGGGTCAGACTTGCTGAGCCTATGTGCTCACGCTTGCTATATAAGTGGTTTTGCAGGTTAACAACGATGCGGAAAAGAAGGTTGTCCGGTGAGACTCGGGGACTCCCGAGTCAGGTAACACATGGAGAACCCAGCCGCTGCTGCTTGTCTTCGTGTTGCTAGCGAGAGGAGTCCGCGGGCTGGACTTCATCTCGAGTGCTCTTAGTTATTCGACGTGAGTTGATATAGACTTCCGCTGTAGTTACTTGATGTAAAGTACTTACAAAGAAAAACTTGTAAGCTTCCGCTATTGTTTTATGTAATACATTGCTCCTCATATGTGTGCTGTTGGGTGCCGCACAACACGGCACCACCCAATGCGATTCCCGGGCGAGTGGCCTGTCTCGGTTGACGGGTCCGCCTCACCGGTTCGACGTTTGGGCTGTTGGGTGAAAGGTTGTCCCGTACGACATCGAGTGAGTGTGCTGTGCAGCTCCACGGGTGGGCGTACATGACGTCCTCTTTGGGTATCCCTGCAGGTGTATATCGAGTCGATTCGCCGTCCCTCGCGGTGACGAGTACCGCTTGTTCACTGTGTCATAACGTAGATAATGTATGAAATGTGAGGATTCAATACTGCTGTTATGATATAATTGTATTGCTACATGTGTGCCACAAAATATTGCTTACTAAATTTCAGATTCCTGAACTGTTAACGTGTTGCTAAAAGATGAATTAAGGATGAACTTGTAGGCGTGTCCATTTGCTGCAATGTTACTATCCTATGTTCATTGTACACCTCATGTAGAGTTTCATGCCTAGGTGAGTCGGTTAAGTCTTGTTGAGCCATCGTGCTCACGGTTGCTGCTTAAGTGTTTTTCAGGTGAGGAGCCACCCACGGACTCGGGTTACGAGTCCACCGGCGAGGGTTACCCTCGGTCGGGGACCACGGCTGAGTGGGAGCCATACACGCCGCGCTGACCTGAGAAGTGCAGCTAGTGTGGGTTGCCCTAGGGCGGGGCAGCCGACTTTTGCTAGATAGACGAGCGTGAGTTGTATAATGTAGACTTCCGCTATGTAATAAAGACACTAGTTTGTAACTGAGTAGTGTACTACTTTGTACATTCAGTTGGTTTCCCATGTAATATATTGTGTCTTTATGACGTGTGCTGTCGGGTGTCGCATCGTGCGGAATCACCCTCTGCGATCCTGGCTGAGTGGATCCCGGTCCGCCACAGCCTGGTATCAGAGATGCTTTGGGGATAGCACAGTACTTAAGGACGGTATTACGGGGAAAAAACTTAGGTTTACGGTGAGGATTCAGTAGTTACCCAAGTAAGGACTATATTAGCATAGTTACTTAAAGTGGCAAAGACTAACCTATGTGTTATAATTCTGAATTTTAATTATGTAACGACACACCTATGCTTTGGTAAGACTGGTAAGGAACGCCACCAAAAGTGGTTCAATTTCGGTGAGCTCCCCTGATGAGGAAAGTGGTTCAGGGATAGGTCTCACAGCTTGGTGAGAGACGTCAATATGAAAATCTTGGACTCTTCATGTTCCTGAGTTCATATGAAACGCTGATCCCTAGCGTACATTAGGCAAGTAAGTGGAGACCCCATCGCGTGGTTAGTAACACGAGAGTATGTTCGTCTGGAAATAGCCCAGGAGGATATACGCAGCGCTTGCCATCGGCGTGCCCTGCAGGGCAGTAGGTGGTATCTGTTGGGTTGATAACATTCCCAACCGTGACGACCCGTTCATGACCTACTCAGGATCCCCGTCGTGTGGTGTTGAAACACGATCACGTACCTTGAGACGTGACCTAACTCAAGGACGGCCGTATGGCAATGATATGGGCGTTTGTATTCCTGCCTGAAATGGAAAACCCTTGCGTGCATCATTATTGTGTGGTCTTCTGCATGTACTAACCACGTATGTATCCGTGTAGTCAACGTGTGCGAGAGACCGTTTAGTGCCACACTTGAGACGTATATGCCGGTATAATCCGGTTAGGATTTTCTTTTGTGAGGAATGTAGTACCGAGGTATCATAGGCATATGCATGAAAAATAATGATAACAAGGAATTAAAATCACTAGGTTCAACATTTAGGACCCTGGTTGGGTAGAAAAATTTGATGGTGATGAGTGTAGTTCCAAAAGACTGAAAAACAGAGTGCTCTGTTTTGGGCAGCAAGTTTGCTGATCTTCAACAGAGCATAACTCACAGGTCTTTTAGCCCAGGGAGGTGTGGTATATAGTTCTGGAAAGGTATTTAAGTGCTCGACAACTTTGTTGTGGACTTCCAGAGCTGAATCACACCTTAAGATGGCTTAAATTCCAGAGGAATGTAAACTGTCTAGAATCAGGACAGAGTTAAACACTCTCTGGACTGTTCTGTTTTTCAAACATAACTCCCAGTAGAAAAATTTAAAATTTTCATATGATACATCTTTAGAAAGGGTAGAAGATGTGTTACATCTTTGCAATCCAAAGTTCTGAAATTTTCAGCACAGATTTCAGTGGAAACCAGAGTTGAAAACAGCAACTTCCCAAAGGAGGTGCTGTTGAAATTCTTCCAGAAATTCTGTTGATTTTGAACCACCCTAACTTTTGAACCAGAGCTGATATGAGGGCAAATAAGTACTCATTGGAAAGATACTGAAGTTAACTTTAACGTTGGTATTCAGCTTGAGTCATGAAAATGCCCAGAACCAGAACAAAATTTCGGATATGTAGAAACTGGTCATTCTGACAGAGAAATGACAGTTGAACTCATGTGAGAGATCGTGGTACCCTCTAGAGGGGGTTTGAATACTTCCAATTGGGTAGAACATACTCATGAGAGGTTATCTTCAACTAGTGAAAGATTTGAGCATAGGTCTTACTCAAGTTTCTTTTACTAGAGACCATGTTTGTGTCGTATTGAAGGTAAAAGGGTGGTATACGTGATGACAACGCGATAGTAACGTCTCGTAGCGACCAAACCTAGTTGTGGTGACTTCCAAAGAGGAGGTTCATCAAATTGGATTAAACTAGCTTATATTTGGTCTGGTAATGGTGTAGCTTGTGCAAAGTTATTACATTATCTACATATGAGATGTATCGCATGTTTTATTGTCATTATGTTTTTACGCCTATTTCATTCGACTGCATTGAAATATGTTGCGGGAGTGATGTTTATTGTCGTATGGTTGCAGATGGTTCGCACTAGGACCACACACAAGGTTGGTGGCTCTAGCCAGCAGGGAGGCGATGACTCCCAGCCACCTGCCCATGACAGCACCCCGCAGCAGCAACCACCACCGCCGCCTCCACTTACTCTAGCGGATGTGATAGCGGCACTGGTGGGAGGTCGTGAGGAGCAGACCGACCTGCTCCGCACGATCGTGCAGAATACGTCCCAGGTGGGGGGACGTCAAGAGAGGGGGCCCCGTGAGCCCCGTGAGGTGTCGTACTCGGACTTCATGAGTACGCACCCTCCAGTGTTCACAAAAGCTGAAGAACCACTGGAGGCGGACAACTGGCTGCGGACCATCGAGTCCAAGTTCGGGCTGCTCCAATGCACGGAGCGGCAAAAGACGTTGTTCACAGCGCAGCAACTTCACGGTGCCGCTGGTGCGTGGTGGGCAAACTATGTCGCCTCACGTCCGGCTGGCCATGCCGTGGAGTGGGAAGAGTTCCGGGAGGCGTTCCGCGCCTATCATATCCCTCCTGAGATAATGAAGAGGAAGTTCCAAGAATTCTTGGAGCTGAAGCAGGGCGGGAGGAGTGCCCATGACTACTCCCGTGCCTTCAACCATATGGCGCAATATGCATCAGACTACATCTCCACCGAGGAGAAAAAGCGGGAGCACTTCTATTGGGGGTTACACCCCGAGATGAAGACACATCTCGTTCAGTGGAATCGCGGCACCTTCAACAACCTCGTCAATGCCGTGGTCATGCAAGAGGACGCTCAGCGGGAGTTGGCAGCTGAGCAGCGGAAGCGCAGCGTTCCACCCAGCAGTGGAGGTGGCAGTCCTCAGAAGTACCGCATGGTGTATCGGACACCATCCGGACAGCAGTGGCGTCCACCGGCGCGACCTCAGCAGTTCGGAGGACGTTCTTTTCAAGCACCCCCGTTCTGACCGCCAATGCCACCACCAAGACAGCAGCAGCAGCAGAAGACGGCACCCCGGGCATTTCCACCACCACAACGCGCCCCGGGTTTCCGTCCACCGATCAGCGGGGGACCGCCCCGTTTCACTTGCTTCACGTGTGGCCAGGTGGGCCACTTCGCGAAGGAATGTCCCCAGGGGCTGTAGAGCAGCGGGCAAGCCCAGTTCCAGGGCGGTGCTCGAGGCCGACCTCCGGTCAAGAAGGTTGGTTAGCGGACTGGGGGCGTTCGCCATCTCGACAATGAGGACGCCCCAGAGGGAGACAACATGCTGGCGGGGTACGTTTACTCTCAACGACCAAGCCATCATCATATTGTTTGATTCTGGTGCAACCCATAACTTCATAAGTGCATCATATGTGGTTAAGCATCAGCTGGAAGCCTTTCCAACCGAGTGTTCTTATATGATCTGCTCACCGGGAGGAAAGATTTCAGCAACTATGATGATTCCAAAAGCACCTCTGTGCTTAGGTGGGAATATATACCCCACCACTATGATTATCCTTGAGGGGCAGAAGATTGATGCAATCTTGGGAATGTCATGGCTAAGCTACCATGGCGCTGTCCTAGAAACCTTATCACGGACGGTTTACCTCAACTCCCCATTACACCATCCGCAGTCCCTCTTATTAGATAATCCAGTCCGGGAGGTTTCAGCGATCAATAATACTGAAGCTCTCAAGTTAGAGGACATCCCCGTAGTCGGGAGTACCCCGATGTGTTTCTGGATGATCTTTCGGGCATGCCACCTGAGCGGGATGTCGAGTTCAAGATTGAACTTGCACCCAGGACTACACCCATATCATGGAGACCATACAAAATGGCTCCAAATGAGCTGGCTGAACTGAAAGAACAGCTCAATGATCTGTTGAGCAAGGGTTTCATTAGGCCGAGTTCTTCGCCTTGGGGATGCTCAGCGCTGTTCGTGAATAAGAAGGATGAAACCTTGAGGCTGTGTGTGGACTACCAGCCGCTCAATGCCGTCACCATCAAGAATAAGTACCCACTGCCCCACATCGACATATTGTTTGATCAACTTGTGGGTGCAAGTGTGTTAGCGAAGATGGATCTTCGCTCTGGATATCACCAGATAAAGATCCGGGCGGAGGATATCCCGAAGACGGCTTTCTCGACGAGATATGGCTTATACGAATATCTCGTCATTTCTTTTGGTCTCACAAATGCTCCGGCACATTTCATGTATCTCATGAACTCGGTGTTCATGCCAGAGCTGGACAAGTTCGTGGTGGTGTTCATCGATGATATCTTGGTTTACTCCAAGACAGAAGCCGAACATGCCGAACACTTGAGGATCGTTCTTCAATGATTGCGAGACCACAAGCTCTACGCCAAGTTCAGCAAATGCGAGTTTTGGATCAGCCAAGTGCCATTCTTGGGACATATCATCTCAGCTGAAGGCATTGCGGTTGACCCAAGCAAAATAGAGCAAGTGCTGAAATGGAAAGCTCCCACTTCAGTTCATGAAGTCAGAAGCTTCCTCGGGTTAGCAGAATACTACCGGAGATTCATTCCAAGCTTCTCCAAGCTTGCTAAGCCGATGACAGAATTGCTGAAGAAGGGAACGAAATATGTTTGGAACACGGCGTGTGAAGGAGCGTTCCAAGCATTAGTGAAGCATCTCACAACAGCCCCGGTCTTAGCTCAACCGGATACAACCAAGCCCTTCGACGTGTATTGTGACGTGTCTGGTATTGGGCTCGGCTGTGTGTTGATGCAGGAAGGACGTGTGGTCGCATATGGCTCACGCCAACTTCAGAACCATGAGCAGCATTATCCCACTCATGATCTTGAGCTTGCTGCAGTGGTGTTGGCGCTAAAAATGTGGAGGCACTATCTCCTGGGGAATCTGGTGCATCTCTACACCGACCACAAGAGCTTGAAGTACATCTTCACCTAGAAGGAGCTGAATATGAGGCAAAGGAGGTGGTTAGAATTAATCAAGGACTATGATATTGAGATCCATTACCACCCGGCAAGGCAAATGTGGTTGCCGACGCGCCGAGTCGGAAGTCACATGTTCATAACCTCACCATTACCCCGGTGGAGGAGGAAGAGCCGAGTTTATACTTGGTTCCTTATGGGTTGCTTTATAACCTTGCCCTCATCCCTACTATTAGAGAGGACATCATTGCAGATCAGAAGATTGATAAGGGTATGGCACATCTCCGGAGACGGATAGACAATGGAGAGATCAAGTGTTTCCGGAAAGATGATGAGGGGACGCTATGGTTCAATGACCGCATAGTCGTACCCCGGGATATGGAGTTGAGGAAAAAGATCCTCGATGAAGCACACTTGTCTAAATACTCCATTCATCCGGGCAGCAACAAGATGTACCAAGATTTGAAAAAGAAATTTTGGTGGACACGGATGAAGCGGGAGGTAGCGAAGTACGTATCCGAGTGCGATACGTGCCGACGAGTGAAAGCTGATCATATGAAGAAATCAGGGCTGCTGCAACCCCTGAAGATCCCGGCATGGAAATGGGAAGATGTGAGCATGGATTTCATTGTGGGATTGCCCCTAAATTCCAACAAACATGATTCCATTTGGGTAATCGTTGACCGGTTAACCAAGACAGCTCACTTCATCCCGGTGCATACATGCTACAATGCCGGCAAATATGCGGAGCTGTACATAGCAAAGATTCTATGCTTATATGGGATACCCAAGACCATCGTCTCAGATCGAGGTGCATTATTTGTATCTCGCTTTTGGGAGCAGCTACACGCTGCATTGGGTACCAAGCTGATCAGGAGCTCCACCTACCACCCTCAGACAGATGGCCAAACAGAGAGGGTGAATCAGGTTCTGGAAGACATGTTGAGAGCATGTGCCATCCACCATGGTAGGAACTGGGATGATCACCTACGGTTGGCGGAATTCTCGTACAACAACGGCTATCAGGCGAGTATCAAGATGGCACCTTATGAAGCTCTCTACGGTCGCAAATGCCGCACCCCATTAAACTGGTGCGAGTCCGGTGAAAGGGTCACATTCGGGGTTGATGTGGTGAACGACGCCGAAGAGCGTGTTCAGACGATTGAAGATAATTTGAAGGCCGCTCAATCCCGGCAAAAGAGTTATGCTGATAAGAGGAGTAGGCCGTTACACTTTGACGTCGGTGAACACGTGTACCTCCGTGTGTCTCCGATGAAGGGCGTGCACCGGTTCGGCGTGAAGGGGAAGCTCGCTCCCCGTTTCATTGGGCCCTATGCTATCATCGAGAAGTGTGGACCAGCGGCGTATAGACTGGAGCTACCGGCATCTCTTGCTGGTGTCCATGACGTCTTCCATGTTTCACAACTGAGAAAATGTCTGAAGCATACCACTGCTGTTACTACCGAAGACATCGGTGAGTTGCAACCGGATTTGACGTATGATGAATATCCGGTGGCGATTATTGATGAGAAGGCCCGAACCACGCGTAGTCGAACATTGTGGTTCTACAAAATACTCTGGAGCAACCACACCGCCGAAGAAGCGACGTGGGAGAGTGAGGAATTTCTACGCTCCAATTACCCGGAGTTCATGGCGTCTCAACACAGGTGAGTCCCTATTACATCGCTATCTCTTCCTTTATAATCTCGGGACGAGATTCTTTTAAGGGGGGAGGGATGTAAAAGCCAAAGAAAAGAGACTTGTAAAAAACTTTTCATCACCTCACAACACCACAGTTTTTGTTGTGGATATCTTGTGAAAAATTGTGAAGAGCAAGTAACCTCCATCAAAAGTGTGATTAGAAGGGAAAGACTCCACTTTCACAAAGTAGGATTTCTACACATGAACATGAGAGGTTGAGCTCACCCCTAGGACTTAAAAAGTCTTGGGAAGGTTCAAGCCAAGTTTCATGCAAACCCAACACTTTTGAAGGCAATTTTGGAGGCATTTGAAAAAGAGGCCAATTTGAATGTAAATTCAAATTGCAGCAACTTTCATCCCTCAAATTCAAAAGTTAGCTTCATATTCAGACTCAGCACATTTTTCTGAGTTAGCCCACCAATTTTCATCCCCATTGGAGTTCATTTTGTCAAGAGCTAAATTTGCAAGAATTCAAAGCTGAATTTGAATTTCAGTTTAAACATGAAGCAAATTTAGCCAAACACAGTTCAAATTTGAGAACTCAAATTCAAACCAAGACTTGGTGATTAAGTCTCACATTCAATTGTGAGTAGCTGAGGATATTTTGGCACAAACAGAATTGAGAAAAATGAAAAAGGAATTAGAGGGGAGGCCCCACCTGTCAGCAGTCTTAACAGAGAAGTCTCCCCACTGATCTTTTCTCCTTCGGCCGAAACCGCGCGCCAGCGCACGGCAGCACCGGCGCCCGATCACCTCGCCCAGCCACCTCCTGGTTTTCTTCTCTCGCGCTGGCAATCGGGCAGCAGCTCACCCTCCTCTACGTGACCCCCTCCCCACGCAGCTGAGCCGTACGCGTTGCTTCTCTGCACGAACAGCACTGCACCGGCTCTGTTTCGCTCACCGGCGCCGCTCCTCCGATTCCCACCATACGCCGGCGCCTTTTCGGCCTTTGCCCGAGCCACCAACACAAAAAGGGAGCACCAGCGTGTGCTCTAGCTAACCACCCCGCTACTTCGCGGCGTTGGCGCTTCGTTCAGCCACAAATCGACGATCGCCACTGAGAACCGAGGCCACCCGGCGGAATACCGAGGTTGCTCTCCGTGGACAGGACACCACGGCCACTTTCACCGCCTGATCTTTGCAAAGAGGTGCGCCTTAGTCTCCAGATCGTATAGCTGCAACCCTTATAACAATTAATCGACCGAGCGCAGATAATTCCTAAGATTCCCGAAAGCTAGTGCATACGGGTAGGGGTCGGTCTACCCCAAAATTCTAGTGGCACAGTCCAAACCCAGCTCGGGTAAGCTTGCACACACCTTCCTTACTTCCTAGCAGCCCTCCTCGACCAAGAATCAAGTAGTGTTGTCCAGAAACGACCGGGTTCTTGTTGTTTTTCGGGCCGCCATGGAATAACAGCTCGGGTCACCGTGGAGCTCCATGTTGCCGACCTTTTCACGGAGTTTGGCGGCCATTTTCGACACCCTCGAGCTTCCGCGGTGCTCTCCGATCATTTTCCGATCGTTTTGATGCGGTGTAGCGCATTCCCGACCACACTGGAACCATAACAGCCGCTGCCACCGTCGGGCGCCCTGTTCCGGTGAACTACGGCCGCCGGCAACCCTTGAGCCGAGTTCAGCGTCGCGAGTTAGGGTGAGGCGGTGAGTCTGAGGTCGGGAGATGGCCGGGAAAGCGATTCCGGCGACGCTCGCCGGAGGGCGCTGCCGCGGGCCTGTTTGGCGCGAGGAAGGAGAAGGCCTGCCGGGTTGGACCCCCTGGCAGACATTTGAACATTTTGGGATTTTCAGTTCTAGTTTAAACTTTAGAGGGCCACAACTTGGTGTAGGAGGATCCAAAAATTGTGAAACAATTTTTTTGGAATCCTCTAATAGAGTACAATCCAAATATGAAACCCAATTAGTATGAAACCCGTTATTTAATTCGGCAAAATTCTTTAAAGCTTTTAAGCAAAAGAATTTTAGAGGGAGTTTGGTTCATCAAAAAATCCTCAAATTTTGCCAGAATATTCTTTAGGATGTTAGTGAACCCCTGTAAAAGTTTCAGACCATTTGGAGTTGATTTGATCAGGGCAATTCAGATTTGAAGGTGATGTGTTCACTTGAATACAGAAACATTTTCAGAGAATTTCCAAAACTTGCAAATTCAGTTCTGGGCAAATCTTAGCTCCAAAAATGCTAGGAAAATTCATGCAAACTCTATGAGATATAAGTGAAATTTTTGTTAACTAAGTTTTGCATTAACAGGGGTGTTATCTCAGAATCAATTCTTCTTTGATTAATTGCTTAGAAAATTATTCTGAACAAGCCACTCGATGAAAAGTGCTAATTTTTGGTCCAGAGGGTTTTCTTGTGACAAGTAACTCACACAAAAATTCTCAGCTCCATTGGAGCTCTGGGTCACCCCTGTTCTGTTTAACCACTTCAGGTGATCAATATGGAAGAGGGGGCACTTAATCATGTGCTTAGTTCCAAACCCAAACCACTAGCCCCAGTTCCATTTAAAATTCTTAAACAGAGTTCCAGTTGTTAAAAACTTGTTATTAGAACTTGTAGCAGAAGCATTACAATTAACTTATGTGCATATTCATTAACGTGTAGTCGCTGAAGGCGAGGAGACTCCGGAGGTGCTCGACTTCTTCCTTCCGGACGAAGACCTAACTACTGACCAGCAGCAACAAGGCAAGCCCTGGTTTGCATTAAGCCTTTTATAAAGTTTTACTTTGTTTTCATGTGTAGTGTGAAGTGTGTATGTGCATTAGGTGTAGGATGGATGAAAACCCAATTGCATAACCAGAATTTTCCCCCAAGAGTGAGGGTAGTGTCTAAGGCCTCGAATAGACAGGCTATGCTTAATGATTCATAGGACTTCGGTACAAGTCGAGTAGTTGGAATCTACTCACGAGTTAGGCTTGGGACACACGGGTTTGGTTCGAGTGATGTGAGATCACTTTAGTAATGAAAATGAGACTAGGCAGGGGCTAGGGCGCAGCAAGAGGAAGTCTTGTGTGCGCTGCCCTGTCCGTGTCGATTGAGGACCGATCCGTGTGCGGCCCTGCTGAACAAGTATTGAACGTACCGAAGGCATATCGGATATATGGGTCCCGATAAACCGATGTAGCCTAAACCTCCGGGCGTCGAGGTACAACGCACCTATTTATAGGTGTATGCTGAGGGCAGCAAGGTGGAAATCTTCTAACGGGCATAGAGAGATGCTCCGTGTAGTGAACCTCCTGCTTGTTTCGGTGCGACCGGTTCGACGTTTGGGCTGTTGGGTGAAAGGTTGTCCCGTACGACATCGAGTGAGCGTGCTGTGCAGCTCCACGGGTGCGCGTACGTGACGTGCTCTTTGGGTATCCCTGCAGGTGTATATCGAGTCGATTCGCCGTCCCTCGCGTGACGGGTACCGCTTGTTCACTACGTCGTAACATAGATAATGTATGAAATGTGAGGATTCAATATTGCTGTTATGATATAATTGTATTGCTACATGTGTGCCACCAAATATTGCTTACTAAATTTCAGATTCCTGAACTGTTAACTTGTTGCTAAAAGATGAATTAAGGATGAACTTGTAGGCGTGTCCATTTGCTTCAATGTTACTATCCTATGTTCATTGTACACCTCATGTAGAGTTTCATGCCTAGGTGAGTCGGTTAAGTCTTGTTGAGCCATTGTGCTCACGGTTGCTGCTTAAGTGTTTTTCAGGTGAGGAGCCACCCACGGACTCGGGTTACGAGTCCACCGGCGAGGGTTACCCTCCGTCGAGGACCACGGCTGAGTGGGAGCCGTACACGCCGTGCTGAGCTAAGGAGTGCAGATAGTGTGGGTTGCCCTAGGGCGGGGCAGCCGACTTTTGCTAGATAGGCGGGCGTGAGTTGTATAATGTAGACTTCCGCTGTGTAATAAAGACACTAGTTTGTAACTGAGTAGTGTACTACTTTGTACATTCAGTTGGTTTCCCATGTAATATATTGTGTCCTTATGACGTGTGCTGTCGGGTGTCGCATCTTGCGGCATCACCCTCTGCGATCCTGGCTGAGCGGATCCCGGTCCGCCACATTGTCTCTGCGGAATAGGAGAGCCCAGGACCCTGCAGGACACGTGGAGCCTCCAGACCTCATCACCGCGGAGGTGACGAGATCTGAAGCGGTTTTTGCTTCTGTACGCACGGGAATACCGACACGAAAGGAAACCGACACAAATTCCACGTTGCTACCGCACAAAATCAATTGAAGATAAGTTGTTAAGGTTCAAAAACAATTTGAATAGGGCTCTTATTCAAAATCCAATCAGATTAGGACTCTTCTCTTCCCGATTATAAACAGAACCCAAAACAATCCCTTGGTCGTAACATCTTTTCTGAGCCGACAACTTAGACGCCCTAGCCCCAAACTCGCCGAGCTAAACCACTTTTCGCCGGAGTTTGACCACCGGAGAAACCAACGACGAGCTCAGACACGATCGCCGTCACCGGAAGAGAGCCCCGACAATCTGATTTTGCTAGGAGGGAGGACCCGAAGGAAGCAAGGTAGGTTTCCAATACCACCTTACGACATCATCGCGTTTTCTTTGCATCTGTTCTTCGGTCCCTTTGAACAGAAGCTTTTTCGTGGACAGATCACGTGTTGATCGGTTCGATCTAGATCAAGAGTCAAGATCATCGCCCCGTCCACATTTGATCTCTACACCTATGTTCATCGTAAAACCCCATGCAAACCCATGCAAACATGCAAAAACACGTATAAACTGATCTAATAAAAACCGCACCATAGGATTAGCATGCATATGCATCATCGCATCTTGACTAAAGTTTGTGCATGGTGATTGATTGCTCTATATCTTGTATGTGCGTGATCGTAATTAGAAGCACAAGCTCAGGGAGTTATTTACGACGAGCCACAGCACCAAGACTTCGAGATCCGAGAGCAACAGAAGCCGCAAGAACAAGGAAAGTGCCACTTGACCATATTGATCCCATGTTTTTGAAAGACTGTTTTGTTTGCGAAAAGGTGTGTGTGTTTGAGTCAATATGATGGGAAACCCTTTCATAGGAGTTTACTAGTTTTGTTAACCACACTTGTCACCGGGAAAGTTAATGAGTCGGGTATGGTTTTTGCTTTTTGCTTCACTAATCTACGGGATATGGGAAGCGAGATAGAAGTGTCTAGCGAACTGCACTCGTATGAGTAATGATTATGAGAACTTGATGTTAATGAACATGAATCGGCGGGAGATCTAGGCAAGATTGATTTTGTGGATGAGGTAGAATGAGATGGTGGTTTACTTGCCGTAGATCTAAGAACCGGTTTATGCCAGCCATGCCAGGATAACAGTGCCACCACAAGGCCAAATATGGGTGCGGCTTAGCTGACTAATTAGGTAAGTTGCTAGATTGTTATGAACTATGGAGGGCGCGGGGAATGGGAGTTGAGTGAGGACTGCCCTGGGAACTGCATGGCACAAGAGGGGGCCCGTGGGTGGGAGAATTGGAGATTCTAGCCTGCTGGTGAAACCTTAGTGAGTCCATACATCTAGTAGCCCCTTTGTAAAGGCTATTTTGTGATCTCATGGCCATACACCGATGGTTGTGTACTGGTATAATGGAGGTTCTGCAGTCGCCGACGAGTGACGAAATCACAAACTTGTGGGTAAACTGGTGCAACCTCTGCAGAGTGTAAAACCATAATGATAGCCAAGCTTACGGTCACGAGCGCCTGGACAACTCACATGATTAGATGGGATGGTTTTTGGGATGGTTATTGGTTTGGTTTTGGTTTGGTCTTTGGAATTGGTTTTGGGACTGTTGTGATGTGTACAGGGGTCCCAATCTTCCGAAAGGTTCTGATAACTCTCAATTTGGTGGAGACTTGACACAAATCGATCCGGCTTCCGAACAACACGTTCTGAACCCTGCAATCGCAGCACCACGTCTCCTCAGGTTATCAACCGATATTGCACGGTTGACCTCGCCAAGAAGGCTAATCCTTGCCTGCAAATTGAAGAACACAAGCAAGAACAAGAAAGAATGCAACCAAATTGCTGAAAGATATGAAGCACTCAAGTTGGGGTCTCACAAACCGATGAACGGCGAAACTGTTCTTGACAGAATAATCTAAGCAAAACCCAGCTGTTTGTGACGGTGGCTTTTAATATAAAGTTTAGAGTCTGTCAGGGTGTTGCATCACCTAGTTGGGCCATTGGGCCTTGTATCGAGTCCAAGTCCATTATGTACGTGTCTTAGGGTTAGGTCACGACCCCAGCACCCCCCTGGTCGTCCTCCACCTCCTTTATACCCCCTAGCCGCCGTCACAAACAGCTGGGTTTTGCTTAGATTATTCTGTCAAGAACAGTTTCGCTGTTCATCGGTTTGTGAGACCCCAACTCGAGTGCTTCATATCTTTCAGCAATTTGGTTGCATTCTTTCTTGTTCTTGCTTGTGTTCTTCGATTCACAAGCAAGGATTAGCCTTCTTGGCAAGGTCAACCGCGCAATATCGGTTGATAACCTGAGGAGACGTGGTGCTGCGATTGCAGGGTTCAGAATGTGTTGTTCGGAAGCCGGATCGATTTGTGTCAAGTATCCACCAAATCGAGAGTTATCAGAACCTTTCGGAAGATCGGGACCCCTGTACACATCAAGTGGTAATCAGAGCTTTAGGTGCACCATCAGGTTCGCCTTCCCCTAGTTTTGTTTATCTTGAACTCGTCCTATCATCCACGAAAAAGCCAAAAAAATTATAGTCATAGGTTTCCCCATCCCAGACGAGGTTTAGCCTTTTGCACAATTCTGTTTTGGAGTACGTAGTGTTGAATTTGTGTCCTAGTTCGTGTTTTGTTTCTGGTTTAATCGTCTTTTGTTCCTACTTTGTTATTCCATCCGCTGCATTCCATCGAAACCCTAGCTGCCACAATCGTTATCAAATCGATCACCATAACTATTCATTGTGCTTGGGTTATCCTTGTTCTTCAGTTTTCATCACATATTACGTGATTTTATCCTCCTTGATATACGCACACCATCCCACACGTTGTCACCATCATATCCAATTTTTGTTCTCACCACCGTTTCCAATTTAGCTCCACCAAAAACATAATCTTGTGGTGATGTCTTAAAACAGCCATAACCTTGGCATTGGGTTAAATTACATTGCCCAGATTCACTTTGGAAGATTGATTATTTGGCATATGAAGGCTCAACAATAATCATAAAGAAACATATTGAATTTCTGTTGTCCACATCTTCTTTTTTCAGGTGAGCTGAAAATTTGTGCGACGTGTATATTAGTGCTCCTGATTTCACGGCAGATATAAAAAAATCAAAGAAAAAAATATAGAAAAGAAAATTTGTGAAGAGGAGCACAAATATCAAAACTTGAGTGTGTTATTTTGCCTTGTGGTGCAATTTTTCCTGCTCAATTATTGTCCTTATCATTCATACTTCTTGCTGTCTTGTTCATAACATCCGGGATAAGACACGAGTAGGCCAGCAACTAGGACAAGTGTTTGGACATCTATTCAGCATTACTATCTGTTATTGAATTGTGTGCTACTCACATATATTTGGCCATCCAAACTCCACATTCATCCTTTCGAACAGCACAAGTTTCTGACCCTTGCAATCGCTGAATCACGTCGTCCAGGTATCCTTTGCCTTGTTGTGGTAAGAAACTTGTAAGAGCTTGGTAAGACTCGACCATTGCTTTGTGAGTTCCACCATCATTGCGTAGTAGTTGATAGGGATAATTTTGTTGTTTTCCCTATTATTCTTGCTAAAAATGTCAGATCATGTTGATCCTACGGAGTGTGTTTTGAAAAGTGAGATGAAGGGTTACATAGAACAAATGATGAAGTCTGTCAAGGAAGCAATCGCACAAGGGGTAAAAGATTATCTTGCTGAACAGAGAATACCCCACACCCTTGAGAGGCTAGACAAACGCTTAAGCTCTCTAGTTGGAAGGATTGATGATATGGAGACCCACCTACCATTCAGCCATGATGCTACCCACCACAACAACTTTGAAGAAGAAGAAGACGTGTTGTGTGATGTCAATGGAGAGGTAGATACACGTGCTGCGCAGGATGTACATCTATGTCAACGCCTTCATCAAAACACTCATGGTATGGTAGGAAACAACATGTGTGGTAACAATAACCACCCTCTTGATGACCCTTTTTCTAAAGTTAAATTTTCCATACCTTCATTTTCTGGTGCTTATGATGGTGAGGCATATCTTGATTGGGAAATGACAGTTGAGCAGAAATTTAATTCTCACCTTGTTCCTGAACAACATAGAGTTTGACAAGCCACTAGTGAGTTTAAGGATTTTGCTATAATATGGTGGAATGAACTAGGTACCACACGCTTACAACCTGATACATGGGAACATTTAAAAGAAGCTATGCGTAATCGTTTTGTTCCTCCATCCTACCAACGTGATTTATGAAAGAAATTGCAGCGCTTGGAGCAGGGAAATAATTATGTCCAAGATTATTATGCGGAGCTTCAAAAGGGTATGATACGATGTGGGGTAGTAGAGGACACTGAAGATAAAATTTGTCGTTTCTATGAGGGGTTGAGACGTGAGATACAGGATATTGTTGATTATAAGGAATTTAATACTGTCAACCAGTTGTTCCAGCTTGCTATGCTTGAAGAAAAGGAGTTACAGGGTCATCAACAAAAGAACAAGAGCAGCAGCGGTGCCTCCTACACTCCACGCACGACAACATCTTCGGGGGCGTCCAAGTCATTCCGTTTTGATGCCCTTTCACCAAAACCAGCAGCCAAGTTTCCTTCTGGCAGCAACAACGTTTCAGCAGCACCGAAACCACCACCTGCACGACCTGCGGATTCGGGTAAAAATTCCATGCAGGTACCCACCAAAAGTGCTTCATCTGTTGCTTCAACAGGACGCACTTCCGGCATTCAGTGCCACCGCTGCCATGGTCTTGGTCATATGCAAAAAGATTGTCCTAGTCAGCGGGCATACGTGGCTACAGAAGAGGGAGGATACATCAACACCTCCGATGTCGAAGACAACAATGATGATGAAGCTGCCATGGACAATGATGAGGGACATGTTTTTGGGAGTGAAGACACATCAGCCTATATGATCATCATTGTGCAGCGGGTGCTGAACACACAGGTACAACAACTTGATAGATTACAACGCCATAATTTGTTTCAGATTTTCTTTGTCATCAAGAACCGGCGAGCACGTGTCATCATTGATGGAGGAAGCTGCAACAACTTGGTGAGTTCTGAATTGGTCAAGAAGCTTAGCTTGAATACACGACCACACCCACATCCATACTATATTCAATGGTTGAATGATTCTGGAAGTGCTAAGGTAACACAAACTTACAGAATTCCGTTTTCCATTGGTACATATGTTGATTCCGTCTATTGTGATGTGGTACCCATGCAAGCGTGTTCACTTTTATTGGGTCGACCTTAGGAACATGATAAGGATGCTTTGCACCATGGTAGAAGTAATAAATATACTTTTATGTATAAAGGAAAGAAAATTACTTTGCTACCTCTGACTCCTGCTGAAATTGTACAAGCTGATAGGGAGAGAGCTGGAATTTCTAGTAGTTCTAAATCAGAAAATCAACAAGTCATTAATTCTGTGTTACCACCAAATAATGAGAGATCTACACCTAGTTCTAAGACTGAGGGAATTAAATTGAAGGGTCTTGTAATGCTTGCTACAAAATCAGACCTTGCTGAAATTTCTGATCATGATATTTGCTGTGCATTGGTGTGCAAACAAGTTTTGTTCTCCATTGATGATATTGCTAGGTCTTTGCCTCTAGCAGTTACTAACTTGTTGCAAGAGTATGAGGATATTTTTCCAGCTGAGATACCCCCGGGACTTCCACCTTTGAGAGGGATTGAACATCAAATTGATTTGATTCCAGGTGCAATTTTGCCAAACCGTGCTGCATATAGGACCAACCCCGAGGAGACTAAGGAAATTCAGCGGCAAGTCCAAGACCTTTTGGACCGTGGGCATGTACGTGAAAGCCTTAGTCCTTGTGTTGTTCCTGTACTTTTGGTTCCTAAGAAAGATGGTACTTGGCGTATGTGTGTTGATTGTAGAGCCATTAACAATATTACTATAGGTATCGTCATCCTATTCCTAGGCTAGACGACATGCTTGATGAGTTGTGTGGTTCTATAATTTTCACTAAGATTGACTTGCGTAGTGGTTACCACCAAATAAGAATGAAATTGGGAGATGAATGGAAAACAGCTTTCAAAACCAAATTTGGGTTGTATGAGTGGTTAGTAATGCCTTTTGGTTTAACTAATGCACCAAGTACATTCATGCGTTTGCTGAATGAGGTCTTGAGAGCTTTTATTGGAAAATTTGTGGTGGTTTACTTTGATGATATCTTGATTTATAGCAAGTCATTGGATGAACATATGGATCATTTACGTGCTGTTTTTAATGCTTTGGGAGATGCACATTTATTTGGTAACCTTGAGAAGTGCATCTTTTGTACGAATCGAGTTTCCTTTCTTGGCTATGTTGTGACTCCACAGGGAATTGAGGTGGATGAGATGAAAATTCAAGCGATCAAGAGCTGGCCAATACCTCAAGCCATCACACAGGTAAGGGGTTTTCTTGGTCTTGCAGGTTTCTACCAACGTTTCGTCAAGGATTTTAGCACTATTGCTGCGCCATTGCATGAGTTGACTAAGAAAGGTGTGGTGTTCCATTGGGGGAAAGCACAAGAGGAGTCCTTTGACACCTTGAAGGACAAGCTTACACAGTTTCAGCATTGTCCATATCCACCCATAATAGAGAGGTGTGAGATGCTTTGGCACTTGTTCACATCCTCATATAGTATGATATATAGTCCATCCACCTTGATGCATATAGTTAGGGGGATCCATCTAAACTTCTAACCTCTATTCTACTCAACTCTCTCTCACAGATGGTGAGAGGAAACTCAGGCCGTCAAGGGAGGAACGTTCGTGGCAACCAAGAGGATGACCACGTTGAGGTTCCTGAGAATGACAACCCCGGAGCTGGTGCAAACAACTTGGAACGGTTGATGGCCATGCAAAATCATCTTATGCAAACAATGATCCAAACTTTGGGTCAGTTGCAAGCCAACAACAACAACCCCGTTCCTGCACCACCGCCACCACCACCGCCACCCCCCGCCGGCTCACAACCGATTGGGAGAGTTCATGAGGACTCGACCACCCACTTTTGCTCAAGCTAATGATCCCATGGAGGCCGATGATTGGTTAAAGTCCATGGAGAAGAAGCTTTCCATAGTTCAGTGCAATGACCGAGAGAAGGTTCTCTTTGCATCGCACCAACTTATGGGAGCTGCCGCTGATTGGTGGGACGCTCTATGCAACGCTCATGTCGACCCGGAGACTATTACTTGGATTGCGTTCAAGGAGAGTTTCCGCTCTCATTACATCCCTGCTGGAGTAATGATGCTCAAAAGACAAGAGTTTGAAGGTCTCCACCAAGGAAAGAAGAGCGTGAATGAGTACCTCAACAAGTTCACGCAGCTTTCAAGGTATGTCCCTGAAGATGTCAACTCAGACCAACGGAAGCAGTACCTGTTCATAAGAGGGTTGAACAATGAGATCCAAGTTCAACTCCTCAACAATCATTATGCAAGCTTCCAGAAGCTAGTTGACAAAGCCATAGTGGTTGAAAGCAAGATCCGAGAGGTCGAGCAAGAGGGCAAAAGAAAGATGCCATAGCAGCCACAAGGGAGTAATGTACGTCCCTGGTACATGCCCCCAGCTGCACTGCAGTATGGATCACCCGCTCCTACTCTTCGCCCTAACCAACCACCACAACAACAAGCACCTCGTGTGCCTTTGCCTCCTGCGCCCCGACCCAACAATGGGTGCTCCTGTTCAAAACCCCCGCCTCAACGTACCTGCTGTCGTGGGCAACAGGGCATGCTTTGCATGTGGAGAGACGGGACACTTTGCGAGCCAGTGCCTGAAGAGAGGTCCTGGACAACCAAGCAACGTGCCCAAGCAGAACCCACGGCCGAACGGAGGAGCCAATCAAGGAAACCGTGGACAGCAGAACTACGCTCGCGGCAACGTGAACCATGTCTCTGCTGAGGAAGCACAACAGGCTGAGGACGTCGTGATTGGTATGTTCCTTGCCAACTCCAACCCAGCCACCATTCTATTTGATTCTGGAGCATCACATTCATTCATATCATCCAAGTATGTTGCCAGGTATAATCTACCCATATCACACTTGAAATATACTATGTTGGTTAATTCTCCCAGTGGAGAGATGTGGACTAATATAGTATGTCCGAAAGTTTTAAGGGCCTATGTTTTTGGTACATATCCAAGTGTTCATCACACCACACACACACTTCATTTGAAGAAAGTTGATGAACACATTTAAAGAGTAAGTAACCACCATCAACATGCTCATTAGAGAATAAACTCACAAAATGCAAAAGTGGCATTTCCCACATGCATCAAATTGGGGATGGGCATATGAAAAACTCCTACACCTTGCTAGGAATGTCCATGCCAAGTTTTACCCAAACTCAAAACCTTTTTGAAGTCTTTTTGGGTATAACTAGAAAGAGGGTGGTTTGAACTCAAATTCAAATTCAAACTACTTCCATCCCATGAATTCAAAAGTGGGAGACATATTCTTACTCAGCACATTTTTGTGAACTCACACACCAATTTTCACTCCATTTGGAGTTGATCTTGACATGAGCTAAGTTTAGCAAATTCAAACTTTATTTGAATTTCAAACTGCATATGTGCTGAAATTTGGTTAAACACTTCACAATTTGAAATCTACCAATTCCAAATGGGCATGTGGTAGATAATTCAAATCCTAGGTGGTATTAGGGGGATTACTGTTTGTAGCAGTGAGAGGAAGTTAATTTCAGAGGTTAAAACTCATGTGGGACCCACATGTCAGCTGCACAGTTCAAAGAACCGACTGAAGACTTGATCTTGGTTTCTTGCGCCCGACCGAGCTGCCGCCACCGCGAGAAAACGGCGGGGACAGCAGCTGCTTGCCACCGCTGGCCGCTGAACCGCCTCCCTGGGCCCTTATCTAGGCGCCCGAGCCATCCCCGGTGGTCCTCACCGCCATCTCGACGCGTTCTCACCCAGCAAACTGAAATCCCTCGCCGTTCGGTTGAGCTCTCGGTCCCTCATCGCCCGGCCGATCCTGTGGTTTTCACGGCGATCTGAGGCCAGCACCGGGTGCGCCGAGCCTTCCTTGACGCCCTCGCGCCGGTTCTAGACCCTGAGCAACCCTGCCCGAGCTCCACCGCGACGTTCTTTCGTTCCCCGGTTCAGCTCGAGCCGCCGTCACGGGGACGACCTGTCCGGCCACCACAGTCCGCCGTTCTCCAAGCTGTGAATAGCAAAAAGGTTCGCCTTCAGTCCCTCTTCCATTACCGCAAGCCCCGGCGGCGTGACATAAACTACTCACGCCGGAATTTCACGTTTTTGCGATGGTATACAAAAGGGAGTCCCAGACTGATCTGCAAAATTCATAGTACATAACGCACCACTCATCCTCTCACGAAGGGAAGCACTTCTAGGTGCCCGTACGAGTCCATAGGAGCAGAAACCACAAAGAACCGTTGAGGAAAGCCACTGTTCTTCGAGTTTTAGGAGAATCCCCTATTTCCGGCCTAGGTCGCTTGGTGACAGCCTAGTACAGCCATTTCCGAGCTCCGTGGAGCTCATGTCGACCTTTCCTAGGGTTCAATGGTTCTCGACGACCTCTTGTTCAATCGGTTGGGGTGCTAGGAGGGCCGACCGACACGGACAAAGTTCCTCCGAAGCTGCCGCTCGTTGCCGACCATGTGCCGGTGATTTTCATGACAAGCTGAGCCCAGCATCATGTTCCCCAGGAGGATTTAGGCAGAGGCGGCCAGAATCATGGAGTTTGGCGCACCACAGAGGCCACCGGCGAGCTCTCCGGCGAGGTGTCTCAGCGGCCGAGCGCGGGAGGTAGACGAAGCCCCCGGTCCTACATGTCAGCGGCCGATATTTTAAACCCCGGGATTCGCTATGGCACGATCGGGTGCGGCTGCGCGTGAAGAAATCCGTAGCCCCGTGTGTCGACCGATGAAGAGTTGACACGTAGCCCCGGTCCCACGCACAGCGGTTTAAACTTTTTCCTGATTTTCAGATTTAGTTTCAAACTGGTTAGAATTTTAACTGGAGAACCCTTTTGGAGGAAAACTCTGAAATTTTGCTGGGATGTTCACCAAAATATACCTGAGCTACCATAAAAATTTCAGATCCATTTGAGCTCATTTGATCCACCTAATGGTGTGATTAATAAAACTGTTCCAGAGAAAATAGAAAATGTCCAGAAACATTTTCAGAATTTCTCTGAAATTGTTTAGCTCATATCTTTAACTAGGAACCTCCAAATTAAGTGAGACCAACTCCATTAGAACCCTCTTAAAATCTAGTCTTCAGAAAGTCATGTCTTGCTCCATGAAAATCCCTAGAACACCCTAAGAGCTCCAATTAAAGGTCAAGTACACAATTATTTGTGGAGAGCTCAAATGAGCTTTGCTGCAAATAAAACTTGGACAAGTCTCTGTTTAGATTGTATACAAACCCCAATAAAAATTTTAGAGTCATTGGGTCTGTCTAGCAAGACTTATAATCGTCACAAGTTTGAATTCAGTTCAAATGCAATTAAATTAATACATATACATGTTATCTCATATAGTCGCTAAGGTTGAGGAGGAACCCGAAGTCCTAGACTTCGTCACTCCGGAAGAGCAGCTAGCCTATGACCAAGAGCAGCAAGGCAAGCTCCGGTTTGCATTAACCCTTTTTCAAATTTTTACTATTTTGAGAACTTACTTTGAGTACCATTACTGCTTGCATTAGAGTCTTGTTTGAAAACCCAAATGCATAGCCCAGAAAACCATGGGTTGGGATTAGGATCGAAACCCTGTTTAGCTACTGCAATGCTAAGATAGTGTAGGATTCTGTACAAGTCAAGTAGTTGGAACTACTCGCGAGAATAGGCTAGAGGCACTCAACTCGGGTAGAGATAGCAAATGAAACACATGGCAAGAAAAAAATGAGACCGAGCGGAGAGTAAGAGCTGCAGGACTTTGGGGCCTGGGTGCTATAGCTCCGCTTGTGTCGATTGAGGACCGAGCCGTGTGCGGGCCTGTTGAACAAGCTAGAACAGTACCAAAGACCTAGCGGCTATATGGGAACCGGGAAACCGATGTAACTCGGGTAGCTGGGTGTTGAGGCATAGCTGTTCATTCAGAGGGTAGGTTGAGAGCTCGAGGTGTAAATCGGCTGGTGGCACTGAGATGCGCGTGCAGAGACCTCTTGCTCGGGACGATTGGACCGGTTCAACATTTGGCTGACGGATGAAAGGTGGTTGCGTACGACGTCCGTGATGGTTGCTGTAGGAAACATCGAGTACGGGCGTACGTGACGGGTTATTCGGGTAACCCTGCAGGTGTAAATCGATTATAATTGCCGTCCCTAGCGGTCAGTGAGTACCACTAGTTCACTGTACCGTGATGTAGAAAGAACAGGCTAGATACATGTTAAAAGTTTGCTGATTTGAAAATTATACTTTACGTGTTAATGTCTTTTTGTAGCCTAGAGCTAATTAAATTTCTTTTCAACTTTGGGCAAAGTACATGAGAGAAATGCGTTTCTTGTTTGATTGCGGCTCTCTCATGTGCCTTAGCATAAGGTTCTCCACAACCTGCTGCTAAAACTTGAAAGTAAGGTTCAAATAATTAGGCGAGTCCTTTGCAACTTATTTTACCTCATGTACCCTAAAACCATTCATGTAGAAGTTTCATGTATAGGAGAGACGGGTCAGTCTTGCTGAGCCATCGTGCTCACTGCTTGTGTTTGAAGCTTTTGCAGGGTTTTATGAGGAAGGTACTCCCGAGGAGGAGATGGAACCCCAGGAGGGGAACCCCGTCGAGTGGGAGTCATGCACGCCGCCGTGTTAGTGTGTGTGCGTGCTAGCGGGGACACGTTCACGGGCTGAACGTGAACTCGATGCGTAGTCTACGCCCGTGAGTGTAGACTGAACATATTTTGTTGTAAAAGTGTTCATAAACCTGTTTATGTAATAAAACTTTGCTTCCGCTTTGTACCTTTGATGTGTGTTATTCGGTGTTGTGCAACGCAGCACCCCTCAACGTGATCCTGGCTCGACAAGACCGTGGGGTCGTGTCAAAGTAAACATTAAAATAAGGGGGGTAGACTTCCTTGCCAACCTCATTGTCTTGGATTCCCAAGGGCTTGACATAATACTCGGAATGGATTGGCTAAGCAAGCACAACAGAGTAATCCAATATGCTGAGAGGAGCGTGCAATTGACAAACGAGCACGGAACCCGTATCGAGTTTGAGTCAGCCCAACCAGCAACCGAGAAGGCGACGTTGAACCATGTCGAAGGAGTAACATTGGAAAGCATTCCGATGGTTAAAGAATTCTCGGACGTGTTCCCAGAAAAACTTCCAGGTATGCCACCTGACCGGGACATTGAGTTTTCCATTGACTTGGTACCGGAACTGCACCCATAGAAAAGAGACCATATAGGATGCCCGTTAACGAGCTAGTGGAACTCAAGAAGCAAATTCAGGAGCAGCTCGAGAAGGATTTTATACGCCCAAGTTCTTCACCGTGGGGAGCCCCCTGCTCTTCGTGGACAAGAAGGATGGGACCCAAAGGATGTGCGTGGACTATAGGTCTCTCAATGAGGTGACGATCAAGAACAAGTACCCTCTGCCCCATATAGAGGACCTGTTCGACCAGATGAAGGGAGCCCGAGTCTTCTCCAAGATTGATCTTCGGTCAGGATACTTCCAGCTGAAGATGAAGCCCTCCGATATACACAAGACTGCCTTTTGAACACGGTATGGTTCGTATGAATATACCGTTATGTATTTTTGGTTAACGAATGCACCCGCATACTTCATGTACCTCATGAACAAGGTCTTCATGGAGTACCTGGATAAATTCGTCGTGGTTTTCATTGACGATAGCTTGGTGTATTCAAAAAGTGAGGAGGAACATGAAGAACATTTGAGATTGACATTGCAAAAGCTGCGAGAGCATCAATTGTATGCCAAGCTTAGCAAGTGTCAATTTTGGCTAAAGGAGATATTGTTCCTAGGCCACATTATCTCCGAGGAAGGAGTATAGGTTGATCCCGGAAAAGTGGGAGATGTTCTGAAGTGGAACCAACCGCAAAACGTGAGGGATATTCGGAGTTTTCTTGGGATGGCTGGATACTACCAACGGTTCATCAAGGACTTCTCCAAGATAGCAAAGCCTATGACGGAGTTGCTAATGAAAGGAAAAGCTTTGCAATGGACACCAGCGTGCCAAGAAAGCTTTGAGGAGCTCAAGAAAAGGCTAACCACAGCACCGGTTCTAGTATTACTGGACGTAAGCAAGAGCTTTGACATATATTGCGACGCATCCAGACAAGGGCTTGGATGTGTGCTCATGCAAGAGGGACAAGTGGTAACCTATGCGTCGAGACAACTCAAGAAACACGAGCTCAATCACCCCACACATGACTTGGAACTTGCAGCCGTGGTGCATGCATTAAAGATTTGGAGACATTATATCTTTGGCCACCGATGTGAGATCTATACGGATCATAAAAGCCTCAAGTACATATTCACCCAAACGGATTTAAATTTGAGGCAACGTCGATGGTTGGAACTCATCAAGGATTATGATGTTGGAATCAACTATCACCCCGGAAAGGCCAATGTAGTAGCTGATGCATTGAGCCGAAAGGGAGCATGTCACCAACTCACGGTTCGGGAGCTACCACCCGAGCTACGCAAGGAGTTCGAACGGTTACATCTCAGATTCTTGAACGAGATGGAAGTGATGGAACTCCACTCTTCATTAGAACAAAAGATAAGAGATGGCCAAGCAGCGGATGAGGAGATCAAGGAAATCAAGGAAAGGATCTGACAAGGAACAGAGAAGGACTTCAAAGAAGACGAGAAGGGTACGCTTTGGCGAGGAAAAAGGATTTGTGTGTCTATGTGAAGCACATCCGCGACACGATATTAAAGGAGGCACATGACTCACCTTATTCCATACATCCTGGAAGTACCAAGATGTACAAGGACCTGAAAACTTGTTATTGGTGGGATGGTATGAAAAGGGACATAGCCGAGTATGTTGCCCTATGCGACTCATGCCAACGGGTGAAGGCCGAACATCAAAGACCCGCTGGACTGTTGCAACCCTTGAAGGTACCCGAGTGGAAGTGGGAATATATCAGTATGGATTTCATAATCGGATTGCCACGTACTCAGTCGGGTTACGATTCCATCTAGGTTATCGTGGACCAATTGATGAAAACGGCCCATTTCCTTCCTGTTAAGACCGTGTACAACATTGCGCAACTAGCCGAGCTGTACATGGAGCAAATCGTGTGCCGCCATGGAGTCCCGAAGAGGATAGTCTTAGATCGGGGTTCTCAGTTTACCTCTAGATTTTGGAGGAAGCTGCAGAAAGCTATGGGTACACGACTAGATTTTAGCTCCGGTTACCACCCGCAGACCGATGGACAAACAGAAAGGACAAACCAAATTTTGGAAGGCATGTTGAGAGCTTGCGCCTTGAAACATGGGCGTAGTTGGGATAGGAGCTTGCCGTATGCCAAATTCTCCTATAACAACAGCTATCAAGCTAGCTTGAAGATGTCGCCTTTCGAAGCATTGTATGGTAGAGGGTGTAGAACGCCGTTGTTTTGGAACGAGACCGGAGAGAACCAAGTGTTTGGACCCGAAGTGCTACAAGAAGCTGAGAAGCAAGTCCAAACAATACGGGAGAACTTGAAGGCTGCTCAGTCACGACAGAAAGGCTATGCGGACAATGGGTGAAGAAAGTTGACTTTTGAAGTAGGAGACTTCGTATACCTTAAGGTATCGCCTATCCGAGTCCAACGACGTTTTAACGTCAAAGGCAAGCTAGCACCTCACTACATCGGGCCATTTAAGATTTTGGGCAAGCAAGGAGAAGTAGCCTATCAACTAGAGCTCCCGATGTACCTCTCCGACGTGCATGACGTGTTTCATGTATCCCAGCTCAAGAAGTGCTTGAGAGTACCAGAAGAGCAAGTACCGAAGGATGAACTTGAATTTCAAGAGGATCTGACCTATGTAGAGCACCCTGTACGAATTTTGGACATAAAGGAAAGGGTCATGAGGAACAAAGTGATCCATTGGTGCAAGGTACAATGGAGCCATCACACAGAAGCTGAAGCCACATGGGAGCGTGAAGAAGACATCAAGGCAGAATTTCCTCATCTATTCTCCACTAGCGAATCTCGAGGGCGAGATTCAATTTAAGGGGGGTAGATTTGTGACACTCTCAATTTTGATTTCTGCATGCATTCATATTTTATATAGAGAAAACATTTTAAGATAAGTAGAAGCAGAGAAAGAATAAAAAAGATAGCCAAAAAGAGAAAATTCCAGTCCACCGAGAAGCTCCGAAGACAACTCCCCCGGCCCGCTGGCCACGTGGCGCCTTCGGAGCTCATCCCCGCAAAAGGGGGAGAGATCCGCCGCTAACTGGCTACGTGGCAGGCTCGGGGCTCGTCTCTGTGGAAGGGGCGAGGACCGACCCCGTGGGACACGTGTTGCCCCCGGAGCTAGCCTCTGCGGAGGAGCGAGGTCAGCCTGCAGGACATGTGTTGCCTTCGGAGCTAGTCGCTGCGGAAAAGAGAGGACCAGCCGCGTGGGACACATGTCGCTCTCGGAGCTCACCTCCGAGAGGTCCGGTCCTACTGGACACGTGTCACCTCCGGAGCTCACCTCCGGGAGGTCCGACACTGTTGGACACGTGTCAATCTCGGAGCTCATCTCTGAGGAGGAAGGAAGTCTGGCGCTACTGGACACGTGGCATTCTCAGAGCTCACCTCCGAAGAGAGGGGAGGTCTAGAAAAGACACGTGGCACTACCGGAGCTCACCTCCGAAGAGAGGGGAGGTCCGACACTGACACGTGGCGTACGCGGAACTCACCTCTATTGAGAGGGGAGGTCCCGATCCACCAGACACGTGGCGCACGCTGAGCTCGCCTCTGGAGAGAGGGAGGTCCCGCCCGCCAGGATGCGTGGCGCATGTGGAGCTCGCCTCTGAGTAAGAGGGAGGTCTCGCCCGCCTGACACGCGGCACAACCAGAGCTTGTCTCTGCAGAATAGGGGAGCCCAGGACCCCACAGGACGCGTGGAGCCTCCGGAGCTCATCACCGCGGAGGTGACGAGATCTGAAGTGGTTTTTGCTTCTATACGCACGGGAATACCGACACGGAAGGAAACCGACACGAATTCCACGTTGCTACCGCACCAAATTAATTGAAGATAAGTTGTTAAGATTCAAAAACAATTTGAATAGGTCTCTTATTCGAAATCCAATCAGATTAGGACTCTTCTCTTCCCGATTATAAATAGAAACCAAAGCAACCTCTTGGTCGTAACATCTTTTCTAAGCCGACAACTTAGAAGCCCTAGCCCCAAACTCGCCGAGCTAAACCCCTTTTCGCCGGAGTTTGACCACCGGAGAAACCGCCGACGAGTCCAGACACGAACACCCTCGCCGGAAGAGAGCCCCGACGATCTGATTTTGCTAGGAGGGAGGACCCGAAGGAAGCAAGGTAGATTTCCAATACCACCTTACGACATCATCACATTTTCTTTGCATCTGTTCTTCGGTCCCTTTGAACAGAAGCTTTTTCGTGGACAAATCATGTGCTGATCGGTTCGATCTAGATCGAGAGTCAATCGCCACATCCACATTTGATCTCTACACCTCTGTTCATTGTAAAACCCCATGCAAACCCATGCAAACATGCAAAAACACATATAAACTGATCTAATAAAAATTGCACCATAGGATTAGCATGCATATGCATCATCGCATCTCGATTAAAGTTTGTGCATGGTGATTGATTGCTATATATCTTGTATGTGCGTGATCGTAATTAGAAGGACAAGCTCAGGGAGTTATTTACGATGAGCCACAACACCAAGATTTCGAGATCCCAGAGCAACAGAAGCCGCAAGAACAAGGCAAGTGCCCCTTGACCATATTGATCCCATGTTTTTGAAAGACTGTTTTGTTTGCAAAAAGGTGTGTGTGCTTGAGTCAACATGATGGGAAACCCTTTCATAGGAGTTTACTAGTTTTGTTAACCACCCTTGTTACCGGGAAAGTTAATGAGTCGGGTATGGTTTTTATTTTTTGCTTCGCTAATCTACAGGATATGGGAAGCAAGATAGAAGTGTCTAGCTAACTACACTCGTATGAGTAATGATAATGAGAACTTGATGTTAATGAACATGAATCGGAGGGAGATCTAGGCAAGATTGGTTTTGTAGATGAGGTAGAATGAGATGGTGGTTTACTTGCCGTAGATCTAAGGACCGGTTCATGCCAGCCATGCTAGGATAATAGTGCCACCATAAGGCGCTAGATTGTTATGGACCGTGGAAGGCGCAGGGAATGGGAGTCGAGTGAGGACTGCCCTGGGAACTGCATGGCACAAGAGGGGGCCGTGGGTGGGAGAATTGGAGATTCTAGCCTGCTAGTGAAACCTTAGTGAGTTCATACATCTAGTAGCCCCTTTATAAAGGCTATTTTGTGATCTCTTGGCCATACACCGATGGTTGTGTACTGGTATAATGGAGGTTCTGTAGTCGCCGACGGGTGACGAAATCACAAACTTGTGGGTAAAGTGGTGCAACCTCTGCAGAGTGTAAAACTATCATGATAGCCGAGCTTACGGTCACGAGTGCCTGGAAAACTCACATGATTAGATGGGATGGTTTTTGGGATGGTTATTGGTTTGGTTTTGGTTTGGTCTTTGGAATTGGTTTTGGGACTGTTGAGTCCGGGTAATGAGATGGGTTGCATGACTGTTGAGTCATGGCAATGAGCATTGGTCTCGGTACGAGACGGAATGGAATATGAGAAGAAATGGTAGTGAATACGAGATGGCATTCATGAGATGGTAGTGAATACGAGATGGTATTCATGAGCAAAGATGAGAAAGATACATGTCTGGAAGAGACATGAAAAGTGGTGAATCATGATGGAGGTATGTTGATGTTTAAATACATGTTGGGATTACATTCATTAAAAGCTAGTTGCTGTTTTATCCATTTTTGTGAAATAAACTTTGCTTTCTGCAATGAGCCTTTTTATAACTACCTTGCTGTGAGCTACATATCATATCTTCCCGCACTTGCTGAGTACATCATGTACCCAAACTTGCATTATTACTTCATCATCAGCAACAGGAGAGGAGTACTATGAAGACCAAGTGGAGTATTAGGCGTATGATCTATCCTCAACCTTGCCTGTGGAGTAGAGATGGAGCTGCTGCTGCTGCTGCTTAGTTGCTTCCTCAATAGTTTAGAAGACTTCCGCTGCTAAGATAGACTTCCGCTGCAATAGAGATTGATGTAATAAAGTACTTGAATCTATTCATTCGTGGTTATATATATATTCTGAATTCAGTTTGTGGATTTTATGTGTATGTGTGATGAACATCCTGGGCACACATACGCATCAGTCTCAGTTCCGAGAGGTTCTCTCTCAGAACAGGGGCGTCACAACAGTGTCGGACCTCCCTTCTCCTCGGAGGTGAGTTCCGAGGACGACACGTGTCCAGCGGCGCCGGACCTCTCGGAGGCGAGCTCCGAGAGCGACACGTGTCCCGTGGGCCGGAGCTCATCCCTTCCGCAGGGGTGAGTTCCAAAGTCGACACGTGTCCCGCGATGCCAGACCTCACTCCCTCCGCAGGGGCAAGCTCCGAAAGCGACACGTGTCCCGTGGGCTGGGCCTCTCTTCTCTGCAGAGACTAGCTCTGTAGTCAACACGTGTCCCGCGGAGCTGAGCCTCGCTTCTCCGCAGAGACTAGCTCCGAAGGCAACACGTGTCCAGCAGGGTCGGACCTCACCCCTTCTCCTGAGGCGAGCTCCGAGCCTGCCACATGGCCAGCAGTGCCGGACCTCACCCCCTCCGCAGGGATGAGCTCCGAAGGTGCCACGTGGCCAGCAGGCCGCGGGAAGTGTCGACGGCGTTCCTCGGCAAATTGGAATTGGGTCTTTTCAGCTATATTTCTCCCATTTTTATGTTTCTTTTCCATTTCTATTTCTTTTATAATGTTTTTCTATATGCAATGCATGAATATGAAATTGAGGGTGTTACAAACCTACCCCCCTTAAACTGAATCTCGCCCTCGAGATTTGATAGAGTAGAGAATAGGTGAGGGAATTCTGCCTTGAGGCCTTCCTCACGCTCCCATGTAGCTTCGGCTTTCGTGTGATGGCTCCACTGTACCTGACACCAATGGATCACTTTGTTCCTCGTGACCCTTTCTTTCACATCCAAAATTTGGACAGGGTGCTTTACGTAGGTCAGATCCTCTTGAAGCTCGAGCTCATCCATCGGTACTTCTTCTTCTGGTACTCTGAAGCACTTCTTGAGCTGGGATACGTGAAACACGTCATGCACGTCAGAGAGGTGCGTTGGGAGCTCTAGTTAATAAGCTACCTATCCTCGCTTGCCAAAATTTTAAATGGCCCGATGTAGCGAGGTGCTAACTTGCCTTTGACGTTGAAACGTCGTTGGCCACGGATAGGCGATACCTTAAGGTACACGAAGTCTCCTACTTCGAAGGTCAACTTTCTTCGCCTATTGTCCGCATAACCTTTTTGTCGTGACTGAGCGGCCTTCAAGTTCTCCCGTATTGTTTGGACATGCTTCTCGGCGTCTTGCAGCACTTAGGGTCCAAACACTTGGTTCTCTCCGGTCTCATTCCAGAACAGCGGCGTTCTACACCGTCTACCATACAATGCTTCAAAAGGTGACATCTTCAAGCTGGCTTGATAGCCGTTATTGTATGAGAACTCAGCATACGGCAAGCTCCTATCCCAACTACGCCCATGTTTCAAGGCGCAGGCTCTCAACATGTCCTCCAAAATTTAATTTGTCCTCTCAGTTTGCCCGTCGGTTTCGGGTGATAAACGGAGCTGAAATCTAGTCGTGTACCCATAGCTTCATGCAGCTTCTTCCAGAACCTAGAGGTAAATTGGGTACCCCGATCTGAAACTATCCTCTTCAGAACTCCATGATGACACACGATTTGCTCCATGTACAGCTCGGCTAGTTCTATGATGTGGTACGTGGTTCTAACAGGAAGAAAATGGGCAGTTTTCATCAATCGGTCCACAATAACCCAGATGGAGTCGTAACCCGACCGAGTACGTGGTAATCCAACGATGAAATCCATGCTGATGTCTTCCCACTTCCACTCGGGTACTTTCAATGGTTGCAACAGTCCAGCAGGTCTTTGATGTTCGACCTTCACCCGTTGGCACGTATAGCATAAGGCAACATACTCAGCTATGTCCCTTCTCATACCATCCCACCAATAACAAGTTTTCAGGTCCTTGTACATCTTTGTACTGCGGGATGTATGGAATAAGGTGATTCATGTGCCTCCTTTAATATCATGTCGCGGATGTGCTTCACGTTAGGCACACAAATCCTTTTTCCTAACCAAAGCGTACCCTTCTCGTCTTCCTTGAAGTCCTTTTCTATGCCTTGTCGGTTTCTTTCCTTGATCTCCTTGATTTCCTCATCCGTTGCTTGGACTTCTCTTATCTCTTGTTCCAGCGAAGAATGGAGTTCCATCACTTCCATCTCGTTCAAGAACCCGATATGTAACCGTCCGAACTCCTTGCGCAGCTCGTGCGGTAGATCACGAACCGTGAGTTGGTGACATGCTCCCTTTCGGCTCAATGCATCAGCTACTACATTGGCCTTTCCGGGGTGATAGTTGATTCCAACATCATAATCCTTGATGAGTTCCAACCATCGACGTTGCCTCAAATTCAAATCTGTTCGGGTGAATATGTACTTGAGGCTTTTGTGATCCGTATAGATCTCACATCGGTGGCCAAGGATATAATGTCTCCAAATCTTCAAGGCATGTACCACGACTGCGAGTTCCAAGTCATGTGTGGGGTAATTCAGCTTATAGCACACATCCAAACCCTTGTCTTGATGTGTCACAATATATGTCGAAACTCTTGCTCACGTCCGACAATACCAAACCGCCGCTGTGGTTAGCCTTTTCTTGAGCTCCTCAAAGCTTTCTTGACACATGGGTATCCACTGAAATGCTTTTCTATTCATTAGCAATTCAGTCATAGGCTTCGCTATTTTGGAGAAATCCTTGATGAACCGTCGGTAGTATCCAGCCATCCTAGGGAAACTCCGAATATCTCTCACATTCTGCGGTTGGTTCCACTCAGAACATCTCCCACTTTTATGGTATCAACCGATACTCCTTCCTAGGAGATGATGTTGTAACACCCTCATTTTCGGTTTTTGCATATATTCATTTTCCATGAAGAGAAAACATTCTAAAGGAAGTAGGAACAGAGAAAAATATCAAAAAGGTAGCCAATAAGAGCCGAATCCAGTTCACCGAGAGCGCCGAAGACAACTTACCGCGGCCCGCTGGCCACGTGGCATGTTCGGAGCTCATCCCTGCAAAGTGGGGAGAGGTCCGCCGCTAAACTGGCTACGTGGCAGGCTCGGGGCTCATCTCCGCAAAGGGGGAGAGGTCCAACCCTGTGGGACACGTGTTGCCCCCGGAGCTAGCCTCTGCGGAAGAAGCAAAGGCATTTTCCGCAGGACACATGTCACCTTCGGAGCTAGTCACCACGGAAATTAGAGGACCAGTCCCGCGGGATACGTGTCAATCTCAGAGCTCACCTCTGAGAGATCCGGTTCTATCGGACACATGTTGCCACCGGAGCTTATCTCCGGGAGGTCCATCACTGTTGGACACGTGTTAACCTCGGAGCTCGTCTCTGAGAGGAAAGGAAGTCTAGTGCTGGAGCTACCTCCGGAGAGAGGAAAGGTCCGGCACTGACACGTGGCGTGTGCGGAGCCACCTCCGAAAAAGAGAGGAGGTCCCAACCGCCAGGACACGTGGCGCACGCGGAGCTCACCTCCAAAGGAGAGGGATGTCTCACTCGCTTGACACGCGGCACCACCGGAGCTCGTCTCTGCGGAAAAGGAGAGACCAGGCCCGATGGACACGTGGAGCTTCCGGAGCTCACCACCGAGAAGGTAACGAGTTCTGGAGCGGTTTTCGATTCTGTACGCGTAGAAATATCGATACGAAGAAGAAACCGACCTGAATTCCACAATAATACCGCACCAAATCAACTCGAGATAAGTTGTTAGGATTCAACGATGATCTGAATAGGACTCTTATTCGGAATCCAATCAGAATAGGACTCTTCTTCTCCCGATTATAAATTGAACCCAGAACCTCTGGCCGAAACCACAAACTTCTTTTCCAACTACTAAGCCGACGACTTAGAGCCCTAGCCTCAACTCGCCGACAAAGCCATCGCCGGAGTTCAGCAAGGGAGATCGCCGGAAGAGAGCCCAACGATCTGAGAAGGACCTAAGACCGAGAAGAATGTAAGGACAAGCTCAGGGAGCTGTCTACGATGAGCTGCAACAACAAGGTTTCGAGATCCAAGAGCAACTGGAACCTCAAGAACAAGGCAAGTGCTCCTTGACCATATTGATCCTATGTTTTGGGTAAAACTGTTTTATTTTGCAAAAAGGTGTGCGTGCTGAGTCAAACATGATGGAAAACCCTTTTATAGGAGTTTACTAGCTTTGGTTATACCACCCTTGTAGCCTGAGAAGTTTATGAGTCGGGTATGGTTTTTTTTACTTTTATGCTTCGCTGAGTCCATGAGATTCGGAAGCGAGATAGATGTGTCTAGCTAACTGCACTCGTAATGATAATGAGAAACTGATGTTGTTAATGAACATGGATCGGAGGGAGATCTAGGCAAGCCTGGGTTTGTGAATGAGGTAGCATGAGATGGTGGTTTACTTGCCGTAGATCTAAGGATCGGTTCATGCATGCACATGCCAGGATAACAGTGCCCCCACAAGGCCAAGTATGGGTGCGGCTTAGCTGAGTAATTAGGTAAGTTGCTAGATTGCTATGGACTGTGGAAGGCGCGGGGAATGGGAGTCGAGTGAGGACTGCCCTGGGAACTGCATGGCACAAGAGGGGGCCCGTGGGTGGGAGAATTGGAGATTCTAGCCTGCCGGTGAAACCTTAGTGAGTCCATACATCTAGTAGCCCCTTTGTAAAGTCTATTTTGTGATCTCTTGGCCATACACCGACGGTTGTGTACTGGTATAATGGAGGTTCTGCAGTCGCCGACGGGTGACGAAATCACAAACTTGTGGGTAAAGACGTGCAAACTCTGCAGAGTTCTTAAAACTATCATGATAGCCGAGCTTACGGTCACGAGCGCCTGGCCAACTGCCATGATTAGTTGGGATGGTTATTGGGATGGTTATTGGTTATGGTTTTAGATGGTTTGGTTTTGGGACTATTGGGTCCGGGTGATGAGATGGGTTGCATGACTGTTGAGTCATGGCAACAAGGTTGGTCTCGGTGGGAGACGAAGTTGTTCTATGAGGTGAAATGGTAGCGAATACAGGATGGTATTCGTGAGATGGTAGCGTATACGAGGAGGTATTCGTGAGCGAGAATGAGGTTGATTGATTGTGACATGGAAAGTAATGAGCATAGCGGAGGTATGAATGGTATTTTAATACATGTTGGGATTACATTCACTTTAAGATAAGTCACTGTTTTATCATGCTTTTGATAAATAACTTTGCTTTTCTGCAAATGAGCCTTTTTATACCTACCTTGTTTTGAGCTACATATCATATTTTCCCGCACTTGCTGAGTACATCATTGTACTCAAACTTGCATTATCATTTCATCATCAGCAGCAGGAGAAGATTACTATGAAGAACAAATGGAGCATTAGGCGTGTGATCTGTTCTCAACCTTGCCTGTGGGAATGGAATAGAGATGGAGCCATTGCTGCTTAGATTTGCTTCTGCAATAGTTAAATTGCTTCCGCATTAGAATAAAGACTTCCGCTGCATAGAAATAAAGACTTCCGCTGTGAGCATGAGTCCAAGACTCATGAGATATTGTAATAAACTCTGTTATTCGTGGTAATATATAATCTGAATTCAGTTTGTGGAACATATGTGTATGTGTGATGAACATCCTGGGCACACATATGCATTAGTTCTCGTTTCCGTGGTTTTCCACAGAATTGAGGGCGTCACAGATGTGGCCTAGGAACGATATCTCCTTTAGCCAAAATTGACATTTGCTGAACTTGGCATACAATTGATGCTCTCGCAGTTTCTGCAATGTCAATCTCAAGTGTTCTTCATGTTCTTTCTCGCTTTTCGAATACACCATGATATCGTCAATGAAAACCACGACAAACTTGTCCAAGTACTCCATGAAGACCTTATTCATGAGGTACATGAAATATGCAGGTGCATTCGTTAACCCAAAAGACATAACGGTATATTCATACGAACCATACCATGTTCGAAAGGCAATCTTGGGTATATCAGAGGGCTTAATCTTCAGCTGGAAGTATCCCGACCGAAGATCAATCTTGGAGAAAACTCGGGCACCTTTCATTTGGTCAAACAGGTCCTCTATACGGGGCAGCGGGTATTTATTCTGGATCATCACCTCATTGAGAGACCTATAATCCACACACATTCTTTGGGTCCCATCCTTCTTGTCTAAGAAGAGCACGGGGGCTCCCCATGGTGACGAGCTTGGGCGAATAAAACCCTTTTCTAGCTGCTCCTGAATTTGCATTTTAAGTTCCACTAGTTCATTAACGGGCATCCTATATGACTTCTTCGCTTTAGGTGCAGTTCCAGGTACTAAATCAATGGCAAACTCAATGTCCCGGTCAGGTGGCATACCTGGAAGTTCTTCCGGGAACACGTCCGAATATTCTTGAACCACCGGAATGCTTTCTAATGTTGCTTCTTTGACGTGGTTCATCGTTGCCTTCTCGGTTGCCGGTTGAGCTGACTCGAACTCAATACGAGTACCGTGCTCATTTGTCAACTGCACGCTCCTCTCAGCACATTGGATCACTTCGTTGTGCTTGCTTAACCAATCCATTCCAAGTATTATATCAAGCCCTAGAGAATACAAGACAATAAGGTTGGCAAGGAAGTCTACCCCCATTATTTTAAGGTTTATTTTTGGACATACTATATTAGTCCACATCTCCCCACCGGGAGAATTAACCAACATAGTATGTTTCATGTGTGATATGGGCAGATTATACTTGGCAACATACTTGGATGATATGAATGAATGCGATGCTCCAGAATCAAATAAAACAGTAGCTGGGTTGGAGTTGGCGAGGAACATACCAATCACGACGTCCTCAGCCTGTTGCGCCTCCTCAGCGGAGACATGATTCATGTTGCCACGAGCGTAGTTCTGCTGCCCACGATTGCCTTGATTAGCTCCTCCCTTGGCCGTGGGTTCTGCTTGGGCGCGTTGCTTGGCTGTCCAAGGCCTTTCCTCAGGCACTGACTTGCAAAGTGTCCCGTCTCTCCGCATGAAAAACATGCCTTGTTGCCCAAGATAGCATGAACGTTAGGGCGGGGGTGGTTTTGAGCATAGGCGCCCATGTTGGGACGGGGCGCAGAAGGCAAAGGCACACGAGGTGTTTGGATAACAAGACGTTGCTGTGGTGGTTGATTAGGGCGAAAAGTAGAAGCGGACGAGCCATACTGTGGTGCACCTGGGGGCATGAAAAGGGGACGTACATTGCTCCCTTGTGGCTGGTATGGCATCTTCCTCTTGTCCTCTTGCTCGATCTTACAGATCTTGCTCTCAACCACTATAGCTTTGTCAACTAGCTTCTGGAAGTTTGCATAGTCATTGTTGAGCAGTTGAACTTGGATCTCATTGTTCAACCCTCTCATGAACAAGTATTGCTTCCTTTGATCCGAGTTGACATCCTCGGGGGCATACCTTGACAGCTGCGTGAACTTGTTGAGGTACTCATTCACGCTCTTCCTGCCTTGGCGGAGACCTTCAAACTATTGCCTTTTTAGCATCATGACTCCAACAGGGACGTAATGAGAGCGGAAACTCTCCTTGAACTCAGCCCAAGTGATAGTCTCCTGGTCGACATGAGCATTGCAAAGAGCGTCCCACCAGTCAGAGGCTGATCCCATAAGTTGGTGCGATGCGAAGAGAACTTTCTCCCAATCATTGCACTGAACAATAGCAAGCTTCTTCTCCATGGACCTCAACCAATCGTCGGCCTCCATGGGATCATTAGCTTGTGCAAAAGTAGGCGGTCGAGTCCTCATGAACTCTCCCAGTCGGTTGTGAGCCGGTGGTGATGGTGGTGGTGCAGGAACGGGGTTAGGATTGTTGTTGTTGTTGTTGGCTTGCATGTGACACCCTCATTTCTGGTTTCTGCATGTATTCATGTTTCATGAAGAGAAAACATTTTAAAAGAAGTGGGAACAGAGAAGGAATTAAAAATATAGCCAAAAAGAACAAGAATCCAGTTCACAGAGAGCACCGAAGACAACTCCCGCGGCTCGCTGGCCACGTGGCGTGCTCGGGGCTCATCTCCGCAAAGGGGGAGAGGTCTGACCCCATGAGACACGTGTTGCCCCCGGAGCTAGCCTATGCGGAGAAGCAAGGCCAGCCACAGGACACATGTCACCTTCGGAGCTAGTCACCGCGGAAATCAGAGGGACCGGTCGTGCGGGATACGTGTCGATCTCGGAGCTCACCTCCGAGAAGGTCCGGTTCTATTGGACACATGTCGCCACCGGAGCTTATCTCCAGGAGGTCCGTCACTGTTGGACACGTGTTAACCTCGGAGCTCGTCCCTGAGAAGAAACGAAGTCTGGCACTGTCAGGATACGTGGCACACGTCGAGCTCACCTCCGGAGAGAGGGAGGTCTCGCTCGCTTGACACGCGACACAACCGGAGCTCGTCTCTGTGGAAAAGGGGAGACCAGGCCCTGGTGGACACGTGGAGCTTCCGGAGCTCATCACCGTGGAGGTAATGAGTTCTGGAACGGTTTTTAGATTCTGTACGCGTAGAAATGTCGGTACGGAGAAGAAACCACCTGAATTCCACAATGTTACCGCACCAAATCAAATAAAGATAAGTTGTTAGGATTCAACGATGATCTGAATAGAACTCTTATTCAAAATACAATCAGATTAGGACTTTTCTTCTCCTGGTTATAAATAGAACCCAGAACCCTTGGCCGAAACCACAAACTTCTTTTCCACCTCCTGAGCCGACGACTTAGAGCCCTAGCCCCCAACTCGCCAAAGTAAACCCATCACCGGAGTTCAGTCGAGGAAGATCGCCGGAAGAGAGTCCCAACGATCTGTCTTGATCAGATAAGGACCCCAAGACCAAGAAGAACGTAAGGTAGGCCTCCAATATCACCTTACGACATCATCGTGTTTTCTTTGCATTTGTTCTTCGATTCCTTTCGAACAGAAGCTTTCTCGTGGATAGATCACTTGTTGATCGGGTTGATCTAAAGACAAGATTATCGCCACATCCACATTTGATCCAAACACCTCTGTTCATCATAAAATCCATGCAAACCATGCAAGAATACATACAAACTGATCTAATAAAAACTGATCATAGGATAGCATGCATATGCATCATCGCATCTAGTTAAAGTTTAAGCATGATATTGATTGCTGTGGATCTTGTATGTGTGTGATCCTGTATAGCAGGACAAGCCGAGGGAGCTGTCTACGACGAGCTGCAACAACAAGGTTTCGAAATTCAATAGCAACCGGAACCGCAAGAACAAGGCAAGTGCCCCTTGACCATATTGATCCTATGTTTTGGGAAAAACTGCTTTGTTTTGCGAAAAGGTGTGTGTGCTGAGTCAAACATGATGGGAAACCCTTTTATAGGAGTTTACTAGCTTTGGTAAAACCACCCTTGTCGCCAGGGAAGTTTATGAGTCGGGTATGGTTTTTGCTTTTATGCTTCGCTGAGTCCATGGGATTGGGAAGCGAGATAGATGTGTCTAGCTAACTGCACTCGTAATGATAATGAGAAACTGATGTTGTTAATGAATATGGATCGGAGGGAGATCTAGGCAAGCCTGGGTTTGTGCATGAGGTAGACAGAGATGGTGGTTTACTTGCCGTAGATCTAAGGACCAGTTCATGCGAGCACATGCCAGGATAACAGTGCTACTACAAGGCCAAGTATGGGTGCGGCTTATCTGAGTAATTAGGTAAGTTGCTAGATTGTTATGGACCGTGGAAGGCGTGGGGAATGGGAGTCGAGTGAGGACTGCCCTGGGAACTGCATGGCACAAGAGGGGGCCCGTGGGTGGGAGAATTGGAGATTCTAGCCTGCCGGTGAAACCTTGGTGAGTCCATACATCTAGTAGCCCCTTTGTAAAGGCTGTTTTGTGATCTCTTGGCGATACACCGACGGTTGTGTACTGGTATAATGGAGGTTCTGCAGTCGCCGATGGGTGACGAAATAACAAACTTGTGGGTAAAGAGGTGCAAACTCTGCAGAGTCTAAAACTATCATGATAGCCGAGCTTACGGTCACGAGCGCCTGGCCAACTTCCATGATTAGTTGGGATAGTTATTGGATATGGTTATTGGTTTTGGTTTTGTTTTTTTTGGGACTGTTGAGTCCGGGTGATGAGATGAGTTGCATGAATGTTGAGTCATGGCAACGAGATTGGTTGGTGGGAGACGAAGTTGTTTATGAGAATGAAATGGTAGCGAATACGAGATGATATTCGTGAGATGGTAGTGAATACGAGGAGGTATTCGTGAGCAAGAATGAGGTTGATTGATGTCTGGTTGTGACATAATGGAGGTATGATTGGTATTTTAATACATGTTGGGATTTCATTCACTTAAAGATGAGTTGTTGTTTTATCATGGTTTTGATAAATAACTTTGCTTTCTGCAATGAGCCTTTTTATACCTACCTTGTTATGAGCTACATATCATATTTCCCGCACTTGCTGAGTACATCATTGTACTCAAACTTGCATTATTATTTCATCATCAGCAACAGGAGAAGATTACTATGAAGACCAAGTGGAGCATTAGGCGTGTAATCAGTTCTCAACCTTGCGTGTGGGGGATGGAGTAGAGATGGAGCCACTGCTGCCTAGAATTGCTTCCGCATTAGTTAAATTGCTTCCACATTAGTTAAGAAGACTTCCGCTGCATAGAAATAAGACTTCCGCTGTGAGCATGAGTCCAAGACTCATGAAACTTTGTAATAAACTCTGTTATTCATGGTTATATATATTCTGAATTCAGTTTGTGGAACATATGTGTTTGTGTGATGAACATCCTGGGCACACATATGCATCAGTTCTCGGTTCCATGGTTTTTCCACAGAATTGAGGGCGTCACAGATTGGTATCAGAACCCGTGACCAAACGGAGGGGACAATCAAGGAAACCGTGGACAGCAGAACTATGCTCGCGGCAACGTGAACCATGTCTCTGCTGAGGAAGCACAACAGGCTGAGGACGTCGTAATTGGTATGTTCTTTGCCAACTCCAACCCAGCCACCATCTTATTTGATTCTGGAGCATCACATTCTTTCATATCATCCAAGTTTGTTGCCAAGCATAATCTACCCGTATCACACTTAAAATGTGCTATGTTAGTTAATTCTCCCGGTGGAGAGATGAGGACTAATATAGTATGTCCGAAAGTAAGCCTTAAAATAAGGGGGGTAGACTTCCTTGCCAACCTCATTGTCTTGGATTCCCATGGGCTTGACATAATACTCGGGATGGATTGGTTAAGAAAGCACAATGGGGTAATCCAATCTGCTGAAAGAAGCGTGCAGTTGACAAATGAGCACGGTATTCGTGTCAAGTTTGAGTCAACCCAACAAGCAACCGAAAAGGCAATTTTGAACCACGTCAAAGGAGCAACATTGGACAGCATTCCAGTGGTTCAGGAATTCTCGAACGTGTTCCCGGAAGAGCTTCCAGGTATGCCATCTGACCGGGATATTGAGTTTGCCATTGATTTGGTACCCGGAACTGCACCCATAGCAAAGAGACCCTATAGGATGCCCGTCAATGAACTAGTGGAACTCAAAAGGCAAATTCAGGAGCAGTTGGAGAAGGGTTTTATACGTCCAAGCTCGTCACCATGGGGAGCTCCTGTGCTCTTCGTGGACAAGAAGGATGGGACCCAAAGGATGTGCGTGGACTATAGGTCTCTCAATGAGGTGACAATCAAGAACAAATACCCCCTGCCCCGTATAGAAGACCTATTCGACCAAATGAAAGGAGCCCGAGTGTTCTCCAAGATTGATCTTCGGTCGGGATATTTCCAGCTGAAGATTAAGCCCTCCGATATACCCAAGACTGCCTTTCGAACACGGTATGGTTCGTATGAATATATTGTCATGTGTTTTGGGTTAACGAATGCACCCGCATTCTTCATGTACCTTATGAACAAGGTTTTTATGGAGTACTTGGATAAGTTCGTCGTGGTTTTCATCGACGACATTATGGTGTATTCAAAAAGTGAGGAGGAGCATGAAGAACATTTGAAATTGACCTTGCAGAAAATGCGTGAGCATCAATTGTATGCTAAGCTTAACAAGTGTCAATTTTGGCTGAAGGAGATATCGTTCCTAGGCCACATTATCTCCGAGGAAGGAGTATCGGTTGATCCCGGAAAAGTGGGAGATGTTCTGCAGTGGAACCAACCGCAAAACGTGAGGGATATTCGGAGTTTTCTTGGGATGGCTGGATACTACCGACGCTTCATTAAGAACTTCTCTAAAATAGCAAAGCCTATGACGGAGTTTCTAATGAAGGGAAAAGCCTTTCAATGTGTAAGGGCCTCAGTTTTTGACACACATTTGCAGTGTTCATCACCACACCACACACCTCATTTGAGGAAGAATGATGAACACAAATGAAGAGCAAGTAACAATTATCAACATGCTCATTAGAGAACAAACTTACACATTGCAAAAGTGGTATTTCCCACATGTGATATAGATGGGCTGGAGATATGAAAACTCCTACACTTTACTAAGGATGTCTATGCCAAGTTTCACCCAAATTCAAAACCTTTTTGAGGTTAGTTTGGGTATAGTTAGGAAGAGGGCAGTTTGAAACCATATTCAAATTCAAACTGTTTTTATCCAATGAATTTAAAAGTGGGGGGCATATTCTTACTCAGCACATTTTTGTGAGCTCACACACCAATTTTCACTCCATTTGGAGTTGATCTTGACATGAGCTAAGTGGGAGAAATTCAAACTTTATTTGAATTTCAAACTGAACTTGTGCTGAAATTCATTCAAACCAAACCTCATTTGAACTTTGATCAATTCAAATGGCTCATGGGTGAATAATTTGAATTGCCAAGGGTAGTATGGGGTTCACTGTTTACAACAGTGATTAGGAGTAAATTTCAGAGGTTAAAACTGGAGGTGGGACCCACATGTCAGCCACTGCTCAGATCAAACCGACTGAGACTTTTTCACTCGGGTCGCCGAGCCGCAGCGGTGATCGCCACCGAGGCCAGCCGCCGCGCCACCAGCTGCTTGCCCACGCGCGGGCATGAGGCGGTGCAGAGCCTTCTTAAGGCGCCTGCCCCCCTCCTCGGCCGAGGCACCACAGTTCTTCTCCGCAAGAACTCAGCGCCGGCCGAAAGTTTCCGCAGTTCGGACTTGTCACACCCGGTTTTTCCGAAGAAACAACCAAGTGAATATCACATGTATGCCAGGATCATTTGCTCATACATGTGATGACAAATAGTGAAGCATCATTTATTACAAGCCAGGTGTCGAATATAAGTAAGTCTTACATAGTAAATGTCTCGATGGACAATAATAAGTTCATCACAAGGAAAATAAACTAGCAGCGGAATATTATTCTTTGGGGCTCCATCACAGGTGTTGCCCGGGGGGGGGGGGTCTTCATGAACCTAGAATCCTTCCTCGGGTCCAAAGTCTTGGTCATTACACACCACCTCATTATCTTGACCTGAGCAGCAATATAAACCAACAAATATGCAAGGTTGAGTACCAATGGTACTCAGCAAGTGTGGGAAAATTATATCATGCATGGCTAGAACAAGAAGAGGTTGAACTCATGGTTAAAGCACTACGCAATTAATACCTATCACCTTAGCTTATTAAGCACCTACATTACTACACAGGTGAAATGGTCCCAATCTCCCATCCCAATCATCATAACCAAATAATCATAACATCATTTCCAATGTTAAGCTTCCCGCTTAACCTCCAAAACCGTCAATCCTCTAATCATGAATAAGTCCAGGCCGCTCTTAACCGTGAGCACGGCTGTCAAGACAGTTTTAACTCTGCAGAGTTTGTACCACTGTACCCACAAGTAGTGATTTCATCCCCCGTTGCCGGGTGGACTAAAAGAACCTCCATTATGCCAGTGGCTACGTTCCACATTCACACTTCCCAGGTGTGCGGCCAAGAGATCACTACAAAGCCTTTACAAAGGGATTCCCGACGAGCGTGGGCCCACTGAGGTTTCACCCCTAACAGCATACAAGAGGCTCCAACCCCGCTGCAGTGGCCCCCTCTTGAGCCTTGCGGTTCATATGGTAGTCCAGCTGACACCTACTCCCCGCACCATCCAACACACCCATACTACGCCGGGGATACACCTAATTAATTGGCTAAGCTGCCCCATCTCAGCATGTGGTTGGCACTGTAAAGCCGGGTTACATGCTCCATGAACCGGTCCTTAGGATCCAGGCAAGTACTAAACACAAACCCAAGTCTCGTGCACCCAGCACACAACCAAAACATCCAACTTGCCTTGATCCCTACCTCTACATAATTCACAATGTCTCATTCAAGAGTATGGTAATATAAACTGATGATCTCATGTCCCAAATATCCCATTCTAAGCATGGCTAAGCAAATGCATGTAAATATATGACATGGTAAAATAAATCCCAACCCAAGCTACAAGGAAACAGGGTAATGAAAATTCTAGGGAAACTTTCCTAGCATAGGTTTCATATTTCATTTGTCAATGCAAATAATTCTATCTACACATCCTAGCATAGGATCAAAGTGGTCAAGGACACTTGCCTCCTTCTTGCTGCTCTTGAAATGAGTAGTCCTGATCTTGAAAACTGATAGCTTGCTCTTGAACAGGTTCTACTTCATACCATCACACATAGCAAAAGGAAAACAACAATCATAAGACATAGTTCACACTTCTACTTCATACAAACAACACATTCACATTTATGAAATTTTCTTTACCATTTTATGTGTTGTGGATACTCTATGTGTGTTGGTTTGGGGCTTGCACACACTTCTATTTACATGTGTATGATTCCTACTTTGGTGTTCATATTTATACTCACATAATATATATATATATATATACATATATATGTATATATGTGTGTTTCAGTTTTAAATAAATTCCTTATATATTAAACTACCAAATATGTATGAAGAGTATTTTTCTTCTCCATAGGTGCCTTCATAATTTCTATCAACCCTAAACTGAATTCTTTGTACTTTAGAAACTCCATTTATTATTTACTAGTTTCTATATTTTCAGATTTATATTCTTATGCATAATTGTGCATTTTATTATTAAATTAGTAATACACACTACCTAAACAGATTATGTTCTGGTCCTAAATAATTTAAGATCATATTTTGACCTTGGCTTCTGATGTATACTATTTCATAATTATTTTTCCTATTTTTCTTTAACTATTCTTTACTTAAGAATGTGCCCCTATACTATTAAATGTGAATAATTTATGAAACAGATTTATTTCAGCCCCAAAAATATATTTTTATCTCACTCCAAAGTTTTCTAAGTACTGAGAAAGTTTTTACTAATTTTGACAATTAGGTTTGTCCCCCTTTTTAATATTTAAACACTAGTTACATTTTCAATTTTCTAAATTAAATACTAAACAGGGCTAAAATAATGAATTCACCCCATTACAGGGTATATAATATTATTTTCATAATCTCCAGGGGTCTAGCTACACTCTTCAGAGGTGTTTTTTCTTAATTTCTATTAAGTCTAGGGGCTAAAACTGATTTTTAAATGAATTTACATGATTTTCTGGAGTTCCAGGGGCTAGATCTGAAGTTTCCGGGGCTAGCTCTCAATTCCAGAGAACCCCAGGGGGTAGCACGTAAGAATTCCAGTCTTTATAACGCGGGACTGACGTGGACCGTCTGATTTTAAACCGACGGCTGAGATTATAACATCGAACCGGTACGCGGGGTTTTAAAGTCTACCGTGCGATTTAAAATAAACGGCGCACAAGCGGCCACGTCGCTCTGATCGAGCGCGGGCGGCGCTGCCGGCGGCGCACGGCGGCGGGAAGCGGCGATCTCGCCGGAATCTTTCGGATCCTCGAGAATTCTGCCTAGAACTGTGATCTTATGACCTAGATCGGTAGAGGGGAGGTCAGGGATCTCACCTCGGGGGTTTTCTCGAGCTCGGGGGTCCTGGAAAGTGCTCGGCGGCGAGGTCCGAGGCAAAACCACGGCGAAGCTCGTCGGAGCTGGATTTGCACCGTAAGTCTTCGGGTTTTCTGCACCTGCAAAGTTCCCCGGAGGCGGTGGATCAAAACTAGCGAGTTAGATCAGAGTTTCCGAGCTTAGATCGGCCAAAATTCACCGGCGAAGTCTCGGTGCTCACCGGAGTGAAAATCGGCGATCGCGTGCGAAAAACTGATCGGATCGGTGGGTTTTATAGCCGGGGGAGGGCGGTGGTTCTGTTGTGATCGAGTTGGAGTCCGCTAGTTCCAGAATTCGGCCGCAAAACACGATTTCCCGATCGGTTGCGATCGAGCGCGCGGGAGAGAGTCCGGGGTCGCGGGGTTAGGGATGACAGGCGGGTCCCACATGTCAGCGAGGGGCAGAGCGGCGCGCGCGGGGGCGGGCTGCGCGGGGGTTAGCTGGGCCGGCTGGGGTTTCGGCCCACTGGCCAGTTTTTTTCCTGGCTTTCCTTTTTCTTTTTCATTTCATTTCTGTTTTGAGTATAATTTGAATTCCAGTTTGAATTTGAATTTTTGCAAAACATGCAATACGTCCAAAAATTTCTAAATTCCCCTCTGAACATGGTTTATGGTTCTAAATCAAAATTTAAGTCTTGACTAAAAATTTGGGGTGTTACAGCTCTACCCCCCTTAAAAGAAATCTCGTCCTCGAGATTGGTGTTTCTAAGAAAACAATTCCGGAAATTGTGCCTTAAGCTCATCTTCCCGCTCCCAGGTGGCTTCCTCTTCTGAGTGATGTTTCCACTGCACCTTGCACATCCTGATTCTCTTATTTCTGGTGAGGCGTTCCATTGTCTCCAAAATCTTGTATGGTTGCTCGGCATAAGACAAATCCTCAGCTACATCCACTTCGTTCATGGGTAACACCTCTTCAGGCGTCCTTAGACATTTCTTGAGTTGCGACACATGGAACACATCGTGCACGTCCGACAGATGAACCGGCAACTCTAGTTGGTACGCCACTTCGCCTTTTCTTTCCAAAACTTGAAAGGGTCCGATGTATCGAGGTGACAACTTCCCTTTCACCTTGAACCGACGAAGTCCTCTGATAGGGGACACCTTGAGATAAACATAGTCTCCCACGTTGAAAACGAGCTCTCTTCTTCGTACATCAGCATAACTCTTCTGGCGTGTCTGTGCTATCCTCAAGTTGTTGCGAATCTCCCTCACCTTTGCCTCGGCTTCTTGTAGCACTTCGGGACCAAACACTTTACTTTCTCCTGTTTGGTTCCAAAATAGGGGAGTTCTGCACTTCCTTCCATACAAAGCTTCAAACGGTGACATCTTCATACTGGCTTGATAACTGTTGTTATAGGAAAACTCCGCATACGGTAAGTTTTTGTCCCAACTCCTATTGTTTTTGAGTGCACATGCCCTTAACATATCTTCAAGGATCTGATTGGTTCTCTCCGTCTGCCCGTCAGTTTGGGGATGATAGGCAGAACTGAAATTCAGATGGGTTCCCATGGTTTCATGCAACTTTTGCCAAAACCTCGAGGTGAACTGCGTCCCTCGATCCGACACTATCTTCTTCGGCACTCCATGGTAACACACAATCCTTGACATGTACAATTCTGCCAATTTGGATCCGCTGTAGCTTTCTTTCACAGGGATGAAATGAGCTACCTTGGTTAGCCTATCAATAATAACCCATATTGAATCATACCCGGACTGGGTCCTAGGCAATCCCACGACAAAGTCCATGCTGATCTCTTCCCACTTCCATTCAGGCACTTTGAGTGGTTGCAGCAATCCCGCGGGTCGTTGATGTTCTGCTTTCACCAACTGACATGTGTCACATAGGGCAACATGTTCCGCGACATCTCGCTTCATGCCATACCACCAATACCTGCTTTTGAGGTCCTGATACATCTTCGTACTCCCAGGATGAATGGAATAGTCGGAATCGTGCGCCTCCTTCAAAATTAATTTACGAATCTCCTTTACTTCTGGCACACAGATCCTTTTCCCGTGCCACACCGTTCCTTGTTCATCCTCTCTAAAACCAGGAGCTTTATTTTCCTTGATGAGCTGTCTGATCTCTTGTACCTTCTCATCATTCTTTTGTCCCTCGCGTATGTCTCGCTCAAGTGTGGAGTCCACTTCCATGGCGATGGCTTCACCACTATTTACTAGACATAGATTGAGCCTTATAACCTCGTCCTTCAATTCTGCAGGCATATCCTTCAAGCTCAACTTATTGACCTGCACTTTCCGACTCAAGGCATCGGCCACGACGTTTGCTTTCCCGGGATGATAGTTGATGCCTACATCAAAGTCATTGATTAGCTCTAACCATCTCCTTTGTCTAAGGTTGAGATCTGGCTGTGTGAATATGTACTTCAAACTCTTATGATCCGTATATATCTCTGTCCTCTTCCCCATCAAATAGTGCCGCCAAATTTTCAACGCGTGTACCACTGCAGCTAGTTCTAAGTCATGTGTAGGATAGTTCTTCTCGTGCTTCCGAAGCTGCCGGGATGCATATGCCACGACATGTCCCTCTTGCATGAGAACACATCCCAACCCGTTTCCAGAGGCATCGCAGTACACCGTGAAATTCTTCTGCATATCTGGCATAACCAACACGGGGGCTGTTGTCAATCTCTTCTTTAGCTCCTGAAAGCTCGTATCGCACTGTGGCGTCCAGGTGAATGTGATTCCCTTTTCCAATAGTTTGGTGAGAGGTTTCGAGATCTTGGAGAATCCCTCAATAAACCGTCGATAGTATCCAGCCAATCCCAAAAAGCTTCGAACTTCCCCGACATTTTCAGGGGTTTTCCATTTCTGGATATCTTCGATTTTGGCGGGATCTACGGAGATTCCTCCCTCCGAGATTATATGCCCTAAAAAGGGAACTCTCTTTAGCCAAAACTCACACTTGCTCAACTTGGCATATAGTTGGTGTTCTCTCAGCCTTTGTAACACCAACCTTAGATGTTTCTCATGTTCTTCTTCATCTTTGGAGAAGACGAGAATATCATCTATGAAAACCACCACAAATTTGTCCAGATATTCCATGAATACCTTGTTCATGAGGTACATGAAATATGCCGGGGCATTGGTTAGCCCGAAAGGCATGACAGTGTATTCATACAGTCCGTACCGAGATACGAAAGCTGTCTTGGGAATATCAGATTGCCTTATCTTGAGTTGGTGGTATCCCGACCTGAGATCAATTTTCGAGAACACGCAAGCTCCCCTCAACTGATCAAACAAGTCTTCAATGCGGGGTAATGGATACTTGTTCTTGATGGTCACCTCATTCAAGGCACGGTAATCCACGCATAACCTTTGAGTTCCATCTTTCTTAGGCACAAATATTACCGGAGCTCCCCATGGTGAGGAACTAGGGCGAACATACCCCTTTTCCGTCAATTCCCTCAAATGATCCTTGAGCTCTTCTAGCTGCTTGGAGTCCATTCGATAAGGTCTCTTGTATATCGGGGCTGTTCCCGGTACTAGCTCGATTGCGAATTCCACGTCACGGTCGGGAGGCATTCCTGGCAACTCCTCCGGAAAAACATCTGGATATTCCCTGATAGTCCTGATTTCCTCAACTTTCACCTCCACTTGATTTAATTTAATGTCCCTCCTAGGCTCATGTATCGTTATGAACTTTACTCTTGTGCCACTAGGGTGAGTTAGTTCCACCGTTCTGGTCGAACAATGGATGATTCCTTTATGTTTGGTCAACCAATCCATACCCAAAATAATATCTATCCCTTGTGAATCGATCACTATGAGGTTAGCGGTAAATACTACCCCATTAATGTCTAGGTTCACTTTGGGACACACTTGTCTTGTCCTTATTTCTCCACCTGGAGAATTTACCGCTAGCATATGGTTCATTTGTGTGGTTGCTAGGTCATGCTTCTTAACAAACCCTTGAGCAATGAACGAATGGGTAGCACCAGAATCAAACAGCAGAGTTGCAAGGTGTAAATTGGCAGGAAACTTACCAACTACCACGTCGGGTGCCTCTTGTGCTTCCTCCATAGTGACGTGGTTCACCCGTCCTCTCATTACGTTCTGCTGCTGTGGCTGCGTGGGCTTCTTCTTTGGACACTTATGGGCGTAGTGCCCCACTTCACCACAGCTGAAACATTGCACCCCAATCTTAGATGCTTGGCCCTTGTTGTCTTGGGGTTGGTTTGGGGGTCCTTGCACTGCTGGTCGAGGTGGATATGCGGGGCGAGGCTGTTGTACAAACTGACGTTGCGGCTGTGCTGGTGCTGCGGGAGGCCTGTAGTTTGGGTTGTACCCTCTTGGTGCTGAATAGGGTACCGCAGCACGGCTCGTCTGCCCCGTAGGTTGCTGCATCATACGTGGGCGGGTGTTGCTCCCTGAGGCTTGATGTGACCACCCAGCCTTCCTCTTATTCTCATTTTCCAGGGCCTTCAGCTTCCTTTCCACCACAAATGCTCTGTCCACCATCTTTTGAAAGCTTTCATACTCATTGGAGGACATTGCACACTGCATCTCTGCGGTAAGTCCTTCCACGAAACAATCTTGTTTCTGCTCATCTGTCTCTATGTCTCGTGGAGCATAACGGGATAGTTGAGTGAATTTAGTGAGGTATTCCCTCACCGTCATGTTTCCCTGCTGCAGTCCCAAAAACTCTTTCCTCTTGTTTTTGAGTTCACCCCTTGGGATGTAATGGTTGCGGAAGCTACGCTTGAACTCTTCCCAAGTGATGCTCTCAGGGTCATGATGGGCGGCCACGTAGGCGGTCCACCAATCAGCAGCAGGTCCCTGCAATTGATGAGAGGCAAACAGCACCCTCTCATACCCTTGGCATTGTATGATTCTCATCTTACTTTCAATGGTCTTCAGCCAATCATCTGCCTCCAGAGGTTCAGCAGCACTTGCAAACTTTGGAGGTTGAGTTCCTAGAAACTCACTCAACCTTGGTTGGCGTGGTGCAGCTTGTGGAGGTGGAACTTGATGCAAGTTGGCCACTACTTGAGTCAAGTTCTGGATGAGCTGATTTTGATTCTCCAGCATTTGGTGGAGAGGATCAACTTCTTCACGGCGACCACCCCGGTTCTGGCCTCCAGAAAGATGAGAGTTGCATGCCTCATCATTGTTGTTGGCGGGGTTGGCAGCACGTCCTTTTCCTCTTCCGGCCATCTGGCAGAATCAACAAATGTTAATTTGAAAGCATCTAGTATCATCTTACTACTTTCACTTGTTGGTACTTTGAAGTGTTGAAGTTTTGTTAAAATCTTACGAGGGTTTTATATCTCACACCCAATAAATGCACTATTATTTCCTGTGGGTTCACACACCAAAGCAAAACAATCTGAAGACGAGGCTGTGGACACTTGCTCATGGCTTCCACAACTCACGTCACACACCAAGCATTATCACACCATTAAATACGTAACGACTCGACTACTCGACCTCTTGCTAGCTAGGGGAAAGACTCTACACTACTCATCCTCTTGAGCTGGCTCCTCGGGATCTTCCTCCTCATTTCGGCTGCCTTCTGACTCTGCTTTGGGTGGGGAGGCTGCTGGTGGAGAAGTGCGACGACGCCTGATTGCTCGGCGATCCGGGGAGTCAGGGGTCCATGGATCACTTACGGTGACACACAGTTCATTCCCATCTCCTCTTTCTCTCGTCTTTAAGCAAGCTCGCAGCAATGCCTCCGTCTCCTTCAGAGTGTCTCGGACATCCTGAAGTTCTTGTTGACACTCCTGCAGTCGAGTGCTGAGCATAGCAGCATCCTCCAAGCACAAGTCCATGTGCTCATGGGAAGTCCCTTGCTGCACCGGTGGGTACTTGTACTCCGTAGTACCACTCTCACGTTGGAGGACATACATGTACTCAGTTTTGTCCAAGTGGCGACGATAGATGTGACTCTGGCAGGTGATGGCCTCCCAAGTGACATCTCTCTCCGCGTCAACTTGTGTTGCTCGACAAGCTGGAGAGTGGTGGATCTTAAGCAGCTGATTCTCGTGTATAATCCTCATCTCCGAACTCCATTCTTCCCTCTTCTCACGGATGGTCCTGGTGGAGTTATAGTGGATGATGAGCTTGCCCGTATTGCCGGCGGCTTCGAGCATACGTCGAAGACGGCGCAACAAATCTCCTACTGCCAATCCGTAGGAAAGGTACGTCACTGGACGACTCTCCTCTCTTTCAGCAAGGGCAACTACGGGAACTCTCCCTCCCGTGGACTTACGAGCGGTGCGAATCATGCGAACCATCTAAAACAAAAGAATTTAACATTAGGTTAGATAAAATCTCAAACAAAAATCCTATTTTGAATGAAAGTTGGGGTAAGATGAAGAAAATGACTCCTTTAATAACACTTTTTCCACCCACACCTTTGGAAAATAGTTTTTAAGAAAATAGGGCCCTTAAATACGTCCATTTCTACCTAGGTCCACGTTCCTACGGGCAACCTTGGCTCTGATACCACCTCTGTCACACCCGGTTTTTCCGAAGAAACAACCAAGTGAATATCACATGTATGCCAGGATCATTTGCTCATACATGTGATGACAAATAGTGAAGCATCATTTATTACAAGCCAGGTGTCGAATATAAGTAAGTCTTACATAGTAAATGTCTCGATGGACAATAATAAGTTCATCACAAGGAAAATAAACTAGCAGCGGAATATTATTCTTTGGGGCTCCATCACAGGTGTTGCCCGGGGGGGGGTCTTCATGAACCTAGAATCCTTCCTCGGGTCCAAAGTCTTGGTCATTATACACCACCTCATTATCTTGACCTGAGCAGCAATATAAACCAACAAATATGCAAGGTTGAGTACCAATGGTACTCAGCAAGTGTGGGAAAATTATATCATGCATGGCTAGAACAAGGAGAGGTTGAACTCATGGTTAAAGCACTACGCAATTAATACCTATCACCTTAGCTTATTAAGCACCTACATTACTACACAGGTGAAATGGTCCCAATCTCCCATCCCAATCATCATAACCAAATAATCATAACATCATTTCCAATGTTAAGCTTCCCGCTTAACCTCCAAAACCGTCAATCCTCTAATCATGAATAAGTCCAGGCCGCTCTTAACCGTGAGCACGGCTGTCAAGACAGTTTTAACTCTGCAGAGTTTGTACCACTGTACCCACAAGTAGTGATTTCATCCCCCGTTGCCGGGTGGACTAAAAGAACCTCCATTATGCCAGTGGCTACGTTCCACATTCACACTTCCCAGGTGTGCGGCCAAGAGATCACTACAAAGCCTTTACAAAGGGATTCCCGACGAGCGTGGGCCCACTGAGGTTTCACCCCTAACAGCATACAAGAGGCTCCAACCCCGCTGCAGTGGCCCCCTCTTGAGCCTTGCGGTTCATATGGTAGTCCAGCTGACACCTACTCCCCGCACCATCCAACACACCCATACTACGCCGGGGATACACCTAATTAATTGGCTAAGCTGCCCCATCTCAGCATGTGGTTGGCACTGTAAAGCCGGGTTACATGCTCCATGAACCGGTCCTTAGGATCCAGGCAAGTACTAAACACAAACCCAAGTCTCGTGCACCCAGCACACAACCAAAACATCCAACTTGCCTTGATCCCTACCTCTACATAATTCACAATGTCTCATTCAAGAGTATGGTAATATAAACTGATGATCTCATGTCCCAAATATCCCATTCTAAGCATGGCTAAGCAAATGCATGTAAATATATGACATGGTAAAATAAATCCCAACCCAAGCTACAAGGAAACAGGGTAATGAAAATTCTAGGGAAACTTTCCTAGCATAGGTTTCATATTTCATTTGTCAATGCAAATAATTCTATCTACACATCCTAGCATAGGATCAAAGTGGTCAAGGACACTTGCCTCCTTCTTGCTGCTCTTGAAATGAGTAGTCCTGATCTTGAAAACTGATAGCTTGCTCTTGAACAGGTTCTACTTCATACCATCACACATAGCAAAAGGAAAACAACAATCATAAGACATAGTTCACACTTCTACTTCATACAAACAACACATTCACATTTATGAAATTTTCTTTACCATTTTATGTGTTGTGGATACTCTATGTGTGTTGGTTTGGGGCTTGCACACACTTCTATTTACATGTGTATGATTCCTACTTTGGTGTTCATATTTATACTCACATAATATATATATATATATATATATATACATATATATGTATATATGTGTGTTTCAGTTTTAAATAAATTCCTTATATATTAAACTACCAAATATGTATGAAGAGTATTTTTCTTCTCCATAGGTGCCTTCATAATTTCTATCAACCCTAAACTGAATTCTTTGTACTTTAGAAACTCCATTTATTATTTACTAGTTTCTATATTTTCAGATTTATATTCTTATGCATAATTGTGCATTTTATTATTAAATTAGTAATACACACTACCTAAACAGATTAGGTTCTGGTCCTAAATAATTTAAGATCATATTTTGACCTTGGCTTCTGATGTATACTATTTCATAATTATTTTTCCTATTTTTCTTTAACTATTCTTTACTTAAGAATGTGCCCCTATACTATTAAATGTGAATAATTTATGAAACAGATTTATTTCAGCCCCAAAAATATATTTTTATCTCACTCCAAAGTTTTCTAAGTACTGAGAAAGTTTTTACTAATTTTGACAATTAGGTTTGTCCCCCTTTTTAATATTTAAACACTAGTTACATTTTCAATTTTCTAAATTAAATACTAAACAGGGCTAAAATAATGAATTCACCCCATTACAGGGTATATAATATTATTTTCATAATCTCCAGGGGTCTAGCTACACTCTTCAGAGGTGTTTTTCTTAATTTCTATTAAGTCTAGGGGCTAAAACTGATTTTTAAATGAATTTACATGATTTTCTGGAGTTCCAGGGGCTAGATCTGAAGTTTCCGGGGCTAGCTCTCAATTCCAGAGAACCCCAGGGGGTAGCACGTAAGAATTCCAGTCTTTATAACGCGGGACTGACGTGGACCGTCTGATTTTAAACCGACGGCTGAGATTATAACATCGAACCGGTACGCGGGGTTTTAAAGTCTACCGTGCGATTTAAAATAAACGGCGCACAAGCGGCCACGTCGCTCTGATCGAGCGCGGGCGGCGCTGCCGGCGTCGCACGGCGGCGGGAAGCGGCGATCTCGCCGGAATCTTTCGGATCCTCGAGAATTCTGCCTAGAACTGTGATCTTATGACCTAGATCGGTAGAGGGGAGGTCAGGGATCTCACCTCGGGGGTTTTCTCGAGCTCGGGGGTCCTGGAAAGTGCTCGGCGGCGAGGTCCGAGGCAAAACCACGGCGAAGCTCGTCGGAGCTGGATTTGCACCGTAAGTCTTCGGGTTTTCTGCACCTGCAAAGTTCCCGGAGGCGGTGGATCAAAACTAGCGAGTTAGATCAGAGTTTCCGAGCTTAGATCGGCCAAAATTCACCGGCGAAGTCTCGGTGCTCACCGGAGTGAAAATCGGCGATCGCGTGCGAAAAACTGATCGGATCGGTGGGTTTTATAGCCGGGGGAGGGCGGTGGTTCTGTTGTGATCGAGTTGGAGTCCGCTAGTTCCAGAATTCGGCCGCAAAACACGATTTCCCGATCGGTTGCGATCGAGCGCGCGGGAGAGAGTCCGGGGTCGCGGGGTTAGGGATGACAGGCGGGTCCCACATGTCAGCGAGGGGCAGAGCGGCGCGCGCGGGGGCGGGCTGCGCGGGGGTTAGCTGGGCCGGCTGGGGTTTCGGCCCACTGGCCAGTTTTTTTCCTGGCTTTCCTTTTTCTTTTTCATTTCATTTCTGTTTTGAGTATAATTTGAATTCCAGTTTGAATTTGAATTTTTGCAAAACATGCAATACGTCCAAAAATTTCTAAATTCCCCTCTGAACATGGTTTATGGTTCTAAATCAAAATTTAAGTCTTGACTAAAAATTTGGGGTGTTACAGGACTTGATCGGAGGACGCCGATCGCAGCTCCCTCCTTCCACTCCAGAGCCCCAGCAAGGTACTAGAGACCTTCCTCCATCCTCCCCATTGCTAGAATTCGGTTGAAACCGATTGATATCGGCTGTGCCGAAAGATCAAACTCGGAACTTGGAACCGCCGCACCTCGGGCTCTCGTGGACAGCCCAACCAGGGCGTTGTCACGCCCGAGCCAAGGCACCCTTGGACGCGCGGGTGACCGGTGCTGCTCATCCCCGAGCCACAGCTCGAGTGGTTGCTCACCGGCGGCGAATTTCCACTTTTCCCCTTTCTGTGTGCAGAACGACCTTCGGGTACGATTCTGTTTAATTCGTGCTCTAGAAAGGATTAGAGGGCCTCAGGCCACTCCCACACGAGCTAGACACGGTAACGTACAAGTTGCCTTCACAACTCTGGGCCGGAGAACCTCTGTGCCCGGCGTAATTTAAGGTCTACTAATGGCGGAACGAACGGGGGGTATCGGGCGCACGGTGAGGACCTATTTCGGGCCTTCACCGAGCTGCCTCGAGCTCATGTCGACCTTCTCTGAGGTCCACTGATGCTCCCCGACCGATTTCCCAAGTAGCTGAGGTACTAGGGGAGTCAGCCGACACGGCCGAAGTCATTCCGATATGGCGGCTCGTCGCCGACCATGCTCCGGCCGTTGTCATGAGCAGCTGACCCTCGGATCCTGTTCCCCAAGTAAAAGTAGGCAGGGGCGGCCAGAATCAAGAAGTTTGGAGCTGTACAGCAGCCGGCGGCGAGCTCTCCGGCGAGGTCCCTCGGCGGCGGGGCGCGGGTGTCGCGAGGTTGAAGAAGGGGGTGGACCCCAGCTCTCAGCGGCCGATATTTTGAATCGGGATCCGGCTGTGGCCGGGATCGGGTGTGCTGGCACGCAAAATCCTTGTGGGCCGCGGTGTGCCATCGCCTAGGCGTGCGACGCGTGTTCCCTGGGCCCACGCGCGAATTTAAACTTTTCCCCGATTTTCAGATTTCCTTCAAACTTCAAATCCTTATAACTTTGGCTAGAAAGCTCCAAATGGAGTGAACCAAATTTTGCTGGATTCAGATCTCTGAATACTTTCCAGAAAATCAAGTTTCACTTCATGAAATTCTTTAATTCTCCAGGATTAATTCCTTAAAATTTAAACTGTTAGGAATTTTAACTGGAGGATCCTTTGGAGGAAAATCCTGAAATTTTGCTGAGATGTTCACCAAAATATGCTTGAACTACCATAAAAATTTCAGATCCATTTGAGCTCATTTAGTCCACCTAATGGTGTGATTAGTAAAACTGTTCCAGAGAAAATAGAAAATGTTCAGAAACATTTTCAGAATTTTCTCTGAAATTGTTTAGCTCATATCTTTAGTTAGAGACTTCCAAATTAAGTGAGACCAACTCCATTAGAATCCTCTGAAAATCTAGTTTTCAGAAAGTCATAGTTTGTCTCATGAAAATTCCTAGAACACCCTAAGAGTTCCAATTAAGGTCAAGGACATAATTATTTGTGGAGGGCTCAAATGAGCTTTGCTGCAACTAAAACTTGACCAAGTCTCTGTTTAGGTTGTAACCAAGCCACAGTAAAAGTTTCACAGTCATTAGGTCTATCTAGCAAAGGTTAGAGACTTCACAACTTCAAACTTAATACAAATGCATTAAATTAATACATGTATTGTTTCTATCATGTAGTCGCTAAGGTCGAGGAGGAACCCGAAGTCCTAGACTTCGTTACTCCGGAGGAACAGCTAGCCTACGACCAAGAGCAGCAAGGCAAGCCCCGGTTTGCATTACAAATATTTATTGTTTTGAGCACATCTTTGAATATTGTTCTTTGCATTAGAGTCTTGACTGGAAACCCAACTGCACAGCCAAGAAAACCATGGGTTGGGTTTAGGATTGCAAACCCCGTTAGACACTGCATTGCTAGGATAGAGTAGGATTCGGTACAAGTCGAGTAGTTGGAACTACTCGCGAGAATAGGCTAGAGGCACATTGCTCGGGTAGAGATAGCACATGATACACATGGCAAGAAAATGAGACCGAGCGGAGAGTAAGGGCAGCAGGACTTTGGGGCCTGTGTGCTTTAGCTCCACTTATGTCGATTGAGGACCGAGCCGTGTGCGGGCCTGTTGAACAAGCTAGAACAATACCGAAGACCTACCGGCTATATGGGAACCGGGAAACTGATGTAACTCGGGTAGCTGGGTATTGAGGCATTGCCCGTCGTTCAGAGGGTAGGTTGAGAGCTCGAGGTGTAAATCGGCTGGCGGCACGGAGATGCGCGTGCAGAGACCTCTTGCTCGGGACGATGGGACCAGTTCAATATTTGGCTAACGGGTGAAAGGTAGTCGCGTACGGCGTCCGTGATGGTTGTTGTAGGCAACATCGAGTACGGGCGTACGTGACGGGTTGTTCGGGTAACCCTGCAGGTGTAAATCGATTATAATCGCCGTCCCTCGCGGTCAGTGAGTACCACTTGTTCACTGTACCGTGACGTAGAAAGAACAGGCTAGTTACATGTTAAAATGTTGCTGATTGAAAGCTGGACATTGATTGTTAATGATATGCTGTAGCTTAGAGCTAATTAAAGTTCTTTTCAACTTTGGGCAAAGTACATGAGAGAAATGCGTTTCTTGTTTGATTGTGGCTCTCTCATGTGCCTTAGCGTAAGGTTCTCCACAACCTGCTGCTGAAACTTGAAAGTAAGGTTCTACTAATTAGGCGAGTCCTTGCAAATGATTTTTGCCTCATGCAACCCATTACCCTCATGTAGAAGTTCCATGTTTAGGTGAGACGGGTCAGACTTGCTGAGCCTTCGTGCTCACTGCTTGTGTTTGAAGCTTTTTGCAGGGTTCTATGAGGAAGGGACTCCCGAAGAGGAGACGGAACCCCAGGAGGGGAACCCCGTCGAGTGGGAGTCGTGCACGCCGCAGAGTTAGTGTGCGTGTGTGCTAGCAAGGACACGTTCGAGGGCTGAACGTGCACTTGATGCTTAGTCTACGCCCGCGAGTGTGGACTAAACGTATTTTGATGTAAACAGGTCATAAAACGGTTTATGTAATAAAACTTCCGCTTCCGCTTTGCACCTTTGACGTGTGTTATACGGTGCTGTGCAACGCAGCACCCCTCAGCGTGATCCTGGCTCGACAGGACCAATGGGGTCGTGTCAGCGTGGTATCAGAGCTCGCTTGAGGTTTAACACGGTACAAAGGTCTTCTTTTTTTTAAAATCCAGTGAGGAACGAGTTAGTAGCCCGTATAAGGATGTTATTAGCATATAGAAAGTGGCTTGTTAACCTATTTGTTATGTCGGAAAATCGTGCATCTCGGGACGTTCATGTCTTGGGGGGTGCACGTAAGCGCTGTCCACCAGTGCGCACAAGCTGAAGGGTGGAGCCCCACGGGTGGCAGGTAACCCGACCCGCTTTAGTATCCTCTACGACTCTTCATGTCGTTTGGGGTATTCGAGCAACGTCTGTCCCTGGCGTGCGTGGTGCAACATGGGAGACCCCGTCACGTGGTCTAAAACGTGAACACGTAACTCAAGGCGTGTTTGGCGGCCGGGTGTACAAACCGTATGGATTCCAGGCTCGGTGTGCAGCCGAGTCTGATGATTGGTTGAATTTCTGCAGGTAGCCTTACCACGAAACGGTAGACGTGTAGCATCCGTGTGCGAGTGACGAGTAGTGCCACTGAACTAACGAAGCCGGCTAAGTCCGGTATAGGTTTTTCCTTTGTGAGGACGTAGTACCGACATAATCTGGTGACGCCTCGACGTCACATCCAATTAAATGAACAACTTCATTTAAAAACTTGAAGGTTTTGATCCAAAGTAGTAAAACTTGATGTAACTCCTTCCCTGGAACAGGATATTCAAAGTTAACAAACTTTCAACTTATAGGATGTTAAGGACAGAGCACTCTGTTTTCAGCTGAATCAAGGCTGAAGTTAATCAGAGGTTAGAGGTTGAGTTCTTTCGAGGTTGGGGTCGTATGATACATTTCTGGAAAGCGTTGGAAGAGCTTTACAACTTTTCTGTTGAGTTCCAGAGGTGTTTCATCCCTTAACCACTCGAAAAATGCAGTAGAGTTGAAACTGTCCAGAAAACAGGACAGAGCAAAGACTCTCTGTAAACTCTCTGTAAATTAAGCATAACTTCCTGCTTAAAAATCCAAAAATAGGAAATGAGGTAGTTCTGGAAAGTTTATGAGATGGGTTACAACTTTGTAACATAAAGTTTTGTCAGATTAGGAACAGAATTAACTGGGATTCTTGGATCAAATCAGTACCTAAGGCAGGGAGGTGCTGTCCAATTGTTTCCAGAAATTCTGTTAACTTTGACATCTCATAACTTTTTAACCAGAACAGATCTTAGGCCAACCAAATACTTTCTGGAAAGCTATTGAAGTTAACTTTAACTTTGATGTTGAGCTCCAGGACTGGTTTTGCTTTTAACCTGGCCTAAATCAGATTGATATGGAAACTGGTCAGGGCTGTCATGGTAACAGCAGATCAGCAGTCAAATTTGTTTAAAAATTTGAACTATGTTTCCAAGTGTTATGGGTCCAATGACATATCTTATGTTATAACTCAATGGTTTACCGTTTAAATAAATATTTGACATTTCTCAAATATATTTTTACAGATGGCAGCAGATAAACGGTTGGAGAACGGGTGGGTAGTTTCCCACTGCTCTGACCGTAGCGGCTACCCGGAAGCATCGTGGCAAATGCTCCAATATTTCGGGTACAACCAGATGCCGCAATACTTCGCCAAGGAAGAAGGCGAAGAGGGGAACAAGACGTGGACGATCCATGTCGAGGTTCCCGCAGGACCTACGCCACCCGGTTGGGTGCCATTCACCGTCACGGTGAGAGGAAGACAACCGGAAGGGATGTGGCAAGTGGCAGCCCGTGACACTATGTCACGTTTCTGCCAACTACACGTGCAGGCTATGGAGGGAACTCCATACGCACTCGTTCCGGTGGAGGGACGAGCTCAGCATGTGTGGGAAGAGAGGTACCTGGAGGCAACAGACCCGAGTTGCCCAAGGTACAACCCCGCGGAGGCAAATCTCAGCCTCCAAATGAGGGCGGGAAACGCTGTGATGGACAGCCAAGCTGTTCATACGGAGCATCTCGCCACCAAGCTCAAGGAGAGCACAAGCCGTGGAGATCATTTTGAGAGTGCTCACAGTGCACTCCGCAATGTGCTCCTTCCGACGATCAAGCGACTGAATGAACAACACAATCAGTTGCGTCGTCTGAAGAAGGCAAAGAAGAAGGGCCGTGTTGACATCGCGGCGTTGCAAGAGCTGGTGCAGACCCTAACCCAGCAGAATGAGGACCTTGCTCAAGAGCGGGACGACGCTATTGAGGAAGGACAAGGCTGGGAAGAGGACTACAACCAGGCCATGGACGAGGTGCATGCATTGCAGGACCTCGTGCCCCCGGTATTGGGCGTACCGGTAGTCTTGGGTCTTCCAGCCATGGGAGAGCCCGGAATGGGAGAAGAGGTGGTAGACCCCGAACCACCAGCCGAGGTACCGGAGGAGGACGACCCACAGGAGGTCGAGTTCTACTCCGAGTAGGGGGTTACGGTTGCCAAGTAGGGCAGCTAGGGTAGCGTAACCCAACTTTTGTAATCGGTGACATGTCGTGTAGACAGTAGCTTATGTATAGGTAGTGACGACATGAGCACGACTTCTCGGAGATCCGAGAATAATGTATCTTGTATAAAGTTTATGCTTTATCAATATGTGTGAATGTTGTGCAAGTTAATCATGCGTCGCTTCAATACCTACTGCTGTTTATGGAATTTTGAGTAAGACATGTGCTAATTGCTGCTGTGCTGAATTTCAGAATGACGCGTACTCGTGCCAACCCTGATGTTGGAGGTACTAGCCAAGGGGGAGAGACCTCCCAACCACCTCCCGAGGACTCCTCGGGACAGCAGCAGCAACAGCAACAGCAAACACCGCCACCGCCACTGCCAACGGTTACATTGGCCGACATTGTCGCGGCAATGGCGGGTTCACATCAGCAGCACACAGAGCTGCTGCAAATGTTAATTGCGAATACGTCTCACCCAGAGAGACGTCAAGATCGTGAGGAGCGCCAACAGAGCTCCTACTCCGACTTCCTGGCGACTCATCCCCCTGTATTCTCAAGGGCGGATGAACCACTTGACGCGGACAACTGGCTCCGCGCCATAGAGATGAAGTTTGGGCTGCTCCAAATCAGCGAGCAGCGCAAGACTCAGTTCGCGGTCCAGCAGCTCCAAGGATCCGCGAGCGCGTGGTGGGCCAACTTCTGTGCTTCACAACCCACCGGCCGAGTGATGACCTGGGCGGAGTTCCGAACGGCCTTCAGGGCCTATCATATACCGCCCGGTTTGATGAAGAGGAAGACGCAGGAGTTCCTACACCTGCAACAAGGGAGCCGGAACGCGCTGGAATATTCCAGGGCGTTCAACGATCTCGCGCTCTACGCGTCGTATCACGCAGATACGGACGAGAAGCGGCGGGACCACTTTTACCAGGGGCTTAACCCGCTCCTGAAGGACAAGCTGGCGATGTTCAATCGCGGCAGCCTCAACGACATCATTGATGCTGCGATTGTTCAAGAGGACTCCGGCAAGGAGTTGGCGGCGGCAGAGCGAAAGCGAAGCGCGCCACAGAGCAGTGGAGAAGGAGGCGGTCCTTCTCAGAAGTTTCGGATGGTGAATCGCCCACCATCAGGTCCACGCTGGCAACCACCACAGCGGTCGATGCCGTTCCGCAGTCGACCGTACTCTTCACCGGCATTCCGGCCGGCACTGCCAGTACCACCGCCACAACAACAGAAGCAGCGGGCGATGCCGCGTGCGTTTGCACCTCCGCAACGCATGCCGGGCTTTCGTCCCCCGAGTACTCCACCAGCAGCGGCCACATGTTACAAGTGTGGTCGTCCAGGACACTTCGCGAGCAGTTGCCCGGAGAGGCAAGGCGGCGGAGTGGCACCACAGTTTCCGGGGAGGAATCAACCCCGGAACCCTACTAATGCGCGGCGGGCAAACCCTAGGCCCGGTACTGTCCACCAGCTTGCCATTGCGGACGTGCCGGAGGGCGAGCCAATCCTTGCGGGTATGTTCCAACTCCACCAGCATCCCGCTATAGTACTATTTGATTCAGGCGCCACGCATAATTTTATTAGCCAAGCTTTCATTGCTAAACACAGCTTGCCAATACTACCCACCGATAGTCCATATTTAATTTGTTCACCGGGTGGGAAGATTTCAGCAAGCGTAATGGTCTCCAAAGCACCATTATGCTTAGCGGGTAGAGTGTACCTCACGTCTCTCATTATCTTAGAGGGGCAGAAGGTCGATGTCATCCTAGGGATGTCGTGGTTAACCCGCCACGGCGCTGTTTTAGACACCGTCCTTCGAGTCGTGCACTTAAACTCAGAGGTGCACGGTTCTCACTCATTATTTCTGGACAGTCCAGAAATAAAACTTCCAAGTGTCTATCAAGCCACAACCATCAGATTGGAAGACATTCCAGTGGTCCGAGAGTTCCCTGATGTATTCCCGGACGATTTGCCGGGGATGCCACCCGATAGAGAGGTGGAGTTCAAGATTGAACTTGCACCGGGAACCAGGCCAATATCCCGAAGGCCGTACAAGATGGCGCCCAAGGAGTTGGCTGAACTGAAGACTCAGCTCACGGACCTTCTGGAGAAGGGTTTTATTAGGCCGAGCTCCTCGCCATGGGGCTGTTCGGCATTATTTGTCAAAAAGAAGGATGAAACGTTGCGGCTTTGCGTGGACTACCGTCCATTAAATGCCGTAACCATCAAGAACAAGTACCCGTTGCCATGGATCGACATGTTGTTTGATCAGTTGGTCGAAGCGAAGATCTTTTCCAAGATGGATTTAAGATCCGGGTACCATCAGATTAAGATAAGGGCGGAGGACATTCCAAAGACAGCTTTCTCGACAAGGTACGGACTTTATGAGTACCTGGTCATGTCCTTTGGCCTCACCAATGCTCCAGCTCACTTCATGTACTTAATGAACTCGGTGTTCATGCCGGAGCTGGACAAGTTTGTCGTGGTCTTCATTGATGACATCCTGGTATACTCCAAGTCGGAGGAAGATCACAAGAAACATCTGCGTATAGTCTTGCAACGGCTGCGGGATCACAAGTTATACGCAAAATTCAGCAAATGCGAGTTTTGGATATCGCAAGTGCCTTTCCTCGGGCATATTATCTCAGCGGAGGGTATCGCTGTGGACCCGAGCAAGATCACGCAAGTGCTGAATTGGAAATCCCCGAGAACTGTTCATGAGGTACGGAGTTTCCTCGGACTTGCGGGATATTATCGGAGGTTCATTCCGAACTTCTCGAAGATTGCCAAGCCAATGACAGAGCTGCTGAAGAAGGCTACCAAATATGTTTGGAGTCCAGCATGTGAAGCAGCATTCAAGGCTTTAGTCAAGCACCTGACATCAGCACCGGTTTTGGCGTAGCCAGACACAACAAAACCGTTCGATGTGTACTGCGATGCATCCGGCATTGGGCTCGGATGTGTGCTGATGCAAGACCGAAGAGTGGTCGCGTATGGATCACGGCAGCTTAGGAACCATGAGCAAAATTATCCAACTCACGACTTGGAGCTCGCTGCCGTGGTACTTGCACTGAAGATGTGGAGGCACTACCTACTCGGTAACCTCGTACATTTATATACCGACCACAAAAGCCTCAAGTACATATTCACTCAGAAGGAGCTGAACATGAGGCAACGAAGATGGTTAGAACTGATAAAGGATTATGAGATAGAGATCCATTATCATCCGGGCAAGGCGAACGTTGTGGCAGATGCGCTGAGCCGCAAGTCACACGTTGGAAGAGAGCGAACTACCACTACATGTGATTCCACACGGAGCTCTCTACAACCTAGCTTTGATCCCCACCATCCGTGAAGAGATAGCGGCAGCCCAGAAGAATGACAAGGGCATGTCACATTTGTGGAGACGTGTAGACAGTGGGGAGTTGAAATGTTTCCGGAAGGACGGAGACGGCGTCGTATGGTTCAAGGACCGGATTGTCGTACCCCGAAACCCGGAGCTACGGAAGAAAATCTTTGATGAGGCTCACTTATCAAAATTTTCTATTCACCCCGGCAGCAACAAAATGTATCAAGAACTCAGAAGAAAGTTTTGGTGGACACGGATGAAGCGAGAGACTGCAAAATACGTGTCCGAGTGTGATACATGTCGAAGGGTGAAGGCAGACCATATGCGGAAACCGGGACTGCTGCAACCACTAGGCATTCCTGCCTGGAAATGGGAGGACGTGAGCATGGATTTCGTCGTGGGTTTACCCACCACCTTACAGAAACATGATTTTGTGTGGGTGATCGTCGATCGGCTCACCAAAGTTGCCCATTTCATCCCGGTCAACACCAACTACAACGCCAAGAAGTACGCTGAACTGTACATATCACGGATCCTATGCTTATACGGTGTACCCCGTACCATCATATCGGACCGGGGCACTTTATTTGTGTCCCGTTTTTGGGAGCAGCTGCACGCTGCCTTGGGGACGAAGCTGATCCGTAGTTCAGCCTACCACCCGCAGACGGATGGGCAAACTGAGCGGGTAAATCAAATCCTAGAAGACATGCTACGAGCTTGCGCTATCAACCACGGCAAGAATTAGGATGATCACTTGCCGTTAGCCGAGTTCTCGTACAACAATGGGTACCAAGCCAGCATCAAGATGGCGCCCTACGAGGCGCTATACGGAAGAAAATGCCGCACACCATTGAACTGGTGTGAGTCTGGCGAAAGGGTTACCTTCGGGATTGACCTTGTCAACAACGCGGAAGAAAAGGTTCGACTAATTCAAGCGAACCTAAAAGCCGCTCAATCCCGTCAGAAACAGTATGCGGACCGGAGAAGGCGCCCATTACAATTCGAAGTTGGGGACCACGTATGTCTACGGGTGTCTCCAATGAAGGGTGTAAATAGATTTGGGGTGAGGGGAAAGTTAGCACCCCGCTTCATCGGTCCATTCCAGATTACCGAAAGATGTGGATCGGTGGCATACCGGCTGAAATTATCAGAGGCACTTTCCGGTGTGCACGACGTCTTTCACATTTCCCAGCTGAGGAAGTGTCTCAAGCTATCAACTACCGTTCAGCTGGAAGACATTGAAGAACTGCAACCGGATCTCACCTATCGGGAGGAACCGGTGCAGATTATTGATGAAAAGGCCCGAACCACACGCAACCGTACGTTGTGGTTCTACAAGGTTCTATGGAGTAATCACTCCATGGACGAAGCGACATGGGAGAGCGAAGAATTCCTTCGCACTTACTACCCCGACTTTTTCACGTCGCATATCCGGTAATTTTCCACCGTCCTCTCATTTTCACTTTATAATCTCGGGACGAGATTCTTTTAAGGGGGGGGGGGCGCTGACACGACCCCATTGGTCCTGTCGAGCCAGGATCACGCTGAGGGGTGCTGCGTTGCACAGCACCGTATAACACACGTCAAAGGTGCAAAGCGGAAGCGGAAGTTTTATTACATAAACCGTTTTATGACCTGTTTACATCAAAATACGTTTAGTCCACACTCGCGGGCGTAGACTAAGCATCAAGTGCACGTTCAGCCCTCGAACGTGTCCTTGCTAGCACACACGCACACTAACTCTGCGGCGTGCACGACTCCCACTCAACGGGGTTCCCCTCCTGGGGTTCCGTCTCCTCTTCGGGAGTCCCTTCCTCATAGAACCCTGCAAAAAGCTTCAAACACAAGCAGTGAGCACGAAGGCTCAGCAAGTCTGACCCGTCTCACCTAAACATGGAACTTCTACATGAGGGTAATGGGTTGCATGAGGCAAAAATCATTTGCAAGGACTCGCCTAATTAGTAGAACCTTACTTTCAAGTTTCAGCAGCAGGTTGTGGAGAACCTTACGCTAAGGCACATGAGAGAGCCGCAATCAAACAAGAAACGCATTTCTCTCATGTACTTTGCCCAAAGTTGAAAAGAACTTTAATTAGCTCTAAGCTACAGCATATCATTAACAATCAGTGTCCAGCTTTCAATCAGCAACATTTTAACATGTAACTAGCCTGTTCTTTCTACGTCACGGTACAGTGAACAAGTGGTACTCACTGACCGCGAGGGACGGCGATTATAATCGATTTACACCTGCAGGGTTACCCGAACAACCCGTCACGTACGCCCATACTCGATGTTGCCTACAACAACCATCACAGACGCCGTACGCGACTACCTTTCACCCGTTAGCCAAATATTGAACCGGTCCCATCGTCCCGAGCAAGAGGTCTCTGCACGCGCATCTCCGTGCCGCCAGCCGATTTACACCTCGAGCTCTCAACCTACCCTCTGAACGACGGGCAATTCCTCAATACCCAGCAACCCGAGTTACATCAGTTTCCCGGTTCCCATATAGCCGGTAGGTCTTCGGTACTGTTCTAGCTTGTTCAACAGGCCCGCACACGGCTCGGTCCTCAATCGACATAAGCGGAGCTACAGCACACAGGCCCCAAAGTCCTGCTGCCCTTACTCTCCGCTCGGTCTCATTTTCTTGCCATGTGTATCATGTGCTATCTCTACCCGAGCAATGTGCCTCTAGCCTATTCTCGTGAGTAGTTCCAACTACTCGACTTGTACCGAATCCTACTCTATCCTAGAAATGCAGTGGCTAACGGGGTTTGCAATCCTAAACCCAACCCATGGTTTTCTTGGCTGTGCAGTTGGGTTTCCAGTCAAGACTCTAATGCAAAGAACAATATTCAAAGATGTGCTCAAAACAATAAATATTTGTAAAAAGGTTAATGCAAACCGGGGCTTGCCTTGCTGCTCTTGGTCGTAGGCTAGCTGTTCCTCCGGAGTAACGAAGTCTAGGACTTCGGGTTCCTCCTCGACCTTAGCGACTACATGATAGAAACAATACATGTATTAATTTAATGCATTTGTATTAAGTTTGAAGTTGCGAAGTCTCTAACCTTTGCTAGATAGACCTAATGACTGTGAAACTTTTACTGTGGCTTGGTTACAACCTAAACAGAGACTTGGTCAAGTTTTAGTTGCAGCAAAGCTCATTTGAGCCCTCCACAAATAATTATGTCCTTGACCTTAATTGGAACTCTTAGGGTGTTCTAGGAATTTTCATGAGACAAACTATGACTTTCTGAAAACTAGATTTTCAGAGGGTTCTAATGGAGTTGGTCTCACTTAATTTGGAAGTCTCTAACTAAAGATATGAGCTAAACAATTTCAGAGAAAATTCTGAAAATGTTTCTGAACATTTTCTATTTTCTCTGGAACAGTTTTACTAATCACACCATTAGGTGGACTAAATGAGCTCAAATGGATCTGAAATTTTTATGGTAGTTCAAGGATATTTTGGTGAACATCTCAGCAAAATTTCAGGATTTTCCTCCAAAGGATCCTCCAGTAAAATTCCTAACAGTTTAAACTTTAAGGAATTAATCCTGGAGAATTAAGGAATTTCATGAAGTGAAACTTGATTTTCTGGAAAGATCTCAGAGAGCTGAATCCAGCAAAATTTGGTTCACTCCATTTGGAGCTTTCTAGCCAAAGTTATAAGGATTTGAAGTTTGAAGGAAATCTGAAAATCGGGGAAAAGTTTAAATTCACGCGTGGGCCCAGGGAACACGCGTCGCACGCCTAGGCGATGGCACACCGCGGCCCACAAGGATTTTGCGCGCCAGCACACCCGATCCCGGCCGCAGCCGGATCCCGATTCAAAATATCGGCCGCTGACAGCTGGGGTCCACCCCCTTCTTCAACCTCGCGACACCCGCGCCCCGCCGCCGAGGGACCTCGCCGGAGAGCTCGCCGCCGGCTGCTGTACAGCTCCAAACTTCTTGATTCTGGCCGCCCCTGCCTACTTTTACTTGGGGAACAGGATCCGAGGGTCAGCTGCTCATGACAACGGCCGGAGCATGGTCGGCGACGAGCCGCCATATCGGAATGACTTCGGCCGTGTCGGCTGACTCCCCTAGTACCTCAGCTACTTGGGAAATCGGTCGGGGAGCATCAGTGGACCTCAGAGAAGGTCGACATGAGCTCTTGGCAGCTCGGGGAAGGCCCGAAATAGGTCCTCACCGTGCGCCCGATACCCCCCGTTCGTTCCGCCATTAGTAGACCTTAAATTACGCCGGGCACAGAGGTTCTCCGGCCCAGAGTTGTGAAGGCAACTTGTGCGTTACCGTGTCTAGCTCGTGTGGGAGTGGCCTGAGGCCCTCTAATCCTTTCTAGAGCACGAATTAAACAGAATCGTACCCGAAGGTCGTTCTGCACACAGAAAGGGGAAAAGTGGAAATTCGCCGCCGGTGAGCAACCACTCGAGCTGTGGCTCGGGGATGAGCAGCACCGGTCACCCGCGCGTCCAAGGGTGCCTTGGCTCGGGCGTGACAACGCCCAGGTTGGGCTGTCTACGAGAGCCCGAGGTGCGGCAGTTCCAAGTTCCGAGTTTGATCTTTCGGCACAGCCGATATCAATCGGTTTCAACCGAATTCTAGCAATGGGGAGGATGGAGGAAGGTCTCTAGTACCTTGCTGGGGCTCTGGAGTGGAAGGAGGGAGCTGCGATCGGCGTCCTCCGATCAAGTCCGAACTGCGGAAACTTTCGGCCGGCGCTGAGTTCTTGCGGAGAAGAACTGTGGTGCCTCGGCCGAGGAGGGGGGCAGGCGCCTTAAGAAGGCTCTGCACCGCCTCATGCCCGCGCGTGGGCAAGCAGCTGGTGGCGCGGCGGCTGGCCTCGGTGGCGATCACCGCTGCGGCTCGGCGACCCGAGTGAAAAAGTCTCAGTCGGTTTGATCTGAGCAGTGGCTGACATGTGGGTCCCGCCTCCAGTTTTAACCTCTGAAATTTACTCCTAATCACTGTTGTAAACAGTGAACCCCATACTACCCTTGGCAATTCAAATTATTCACCCATGAGCCATTTGAATTGATCAAAGTTCAAATGAGGTTTGGTTTGAATGAATTTCAGCACAAGTTCAGTTTGAAATTCAAATAAAGTTTGAATTTCTCCCACTTAGCTCATGTCAAGATCAACTCCAAATGGAGTGAAAATTGGTGTGTGAGCTCACAAAAATGTGCTGAGTAAGAATATGCCCCCCACTTTTAAATTCATTGGATAAAAACAGTTTGAATTTGAATATGGTTTCAAACTGCCCTCTTCCTAACTATACCCAAACTAACCTCAAAAAGGTTTTGAATTTGGGTGAAACTTGGCATAGACATCCTTAGTAAAGTGTAGGAGTTTTCATATGTCCAGCCCATCTATATCACATGTGGGAAATACCACTTTTGCAATGTGTAAGTTTGTTCTCTAATGAGCATGTTGATAATTGTTACTTGCTCTTCATTTGTGTTCATCATTCTTCCTCAAATGAGGTGTGTGGTGTGGTGATGAACACTGCAAATGTGTGTCAAAAACTGAGGCCCTTACACAATGGACACCAGCATGCCAAGAAAGTTTTGAGGAACTCAAGAAAAGGCTAACCACAACGCCGGTTTTGGTATTGCCGGACGTGAGCAAGAGCTTTGACATATATTGTGACGCATCCAGACAAGGGCTCTGTAGAAGTCCCAAAAACGTGAATGCAAAGAAATGGATGATTGAACGTCATCGTGTTTCTGGTTCATGAAAAATGGGACTTACAAAAACTTTCTTACATGGGATGGTATACATGAGGTGAAACCACATGGGTTCAAGCATGCCTTTGAAGGTGTTGGACCAAGGTGGAGTTAAACTCATGTGTAATCATACATGTACATGAGAAAGAACAAAAATAAGGTCTTTAGTCTCAAAGGCTCCGCTCAAGTTGCCGCCAAACTTTTGTATACACATGGAGCCTCATACATTTGAATTGAGGAGAATGTGGTGGCAAATTTCTGATTTGAGGGTGAGCTAAATAGGGATGGATTATGATCATGTTGAGTTCATGCTGAATTCAAACATCTTAAGGCAAGGGAATGACTTGAGTTATGTCACATGAAATGATAAACTCAAACAGGGACATGTGGGGGAGAGCTAAAATGTTCTTTAGCTCATACTGAACACATTTAACCTAGGGAAGGATTTCACTCCCAAAAACCTAACTCATAGGCACATTCTCTATGAGTAGAGGGGAGGGAAGTTTAAACCCCATTTTGGAACCCTTGCAAAGCATTCATGTTCAGATGGTCCAAAGGCCTATATGTGAGATGACCTTTGCAGTCCTCAGGTATAAAAGAGCTTATGATCTAAATTTGGAGAAATTTTGAGCTCATATACAATGTGTTCAAGGCATTATTTGAGATCACCTTCAAACTCAAAGTTGAGGGGCTTAGTCAAACTGAACTTGTGAAGTTCAGATTAAGACTAAGGTTGATCAAGCATGGGCTAGAAGCAAACCAAAGTTTTCCACCCAAATTCAAATGGGTCTTCACAAAAGAAGACTTAAATATTCAGTTTGAATTAAATGGTTTACTTCAAGGCAAAGAAGGCCCTTTACAAAAAGGAAATTCAAACTGTTGTTCAAAAATTTGTATTTGCAATGACCAACTTAAGGATCAGATGGCATATTTGAATTCCTCAGGTCCAAATTATGAGGGAGACAAATTTTGAGAAAATTTGGAGGTGCTTTGATATGTATATCAAGGGGGCTTGTAAATTTCCTCTAAATTTGAATTCAAATTTGAAACTGAAGCACGACTTGTCAAATTGTCAATTGGCTTTTGAATTTGAGCTCCATATGAGTGAAGTTTGCAATGTGCCAAAAATCTGGTGGTATTTGAGAAAGAAAATTGGTGGGGCCCAATTGTCAAAGAAGAGGAGGAAAACTTAGCACCTAAGTCTTTGCTCTCGGGTTAGACCGAGCTCCCGGCGCTACCGAGCGCAAGCTGCTGCCACCGCCTCACCGAAGCAGCACACTGGAGAGCTGCCTGGACGCCTATCCCTTCTCCCGTGCGATCTTTTGCCTCATCACCGACGCCTCGGCCTGCTTTCCTTCCCTCGCACGACAAAAGAACCGAGGACGCTGCCGCCTCGGGCTATCGACCGGAAGCCGGGAAAAACCGAGCGCGAAGAGGCCAGCCAAGCCGGAAAACCCCACTGTGAGCTCGTCCTCCACCTCCTAAGCACAGAATCCAGCGAGTTGCTGCCCTCCCGACTCGAGTTTGGTTCGTCACCACGGCGACCTAACCTCACAGCGGCTCGTCGTTCACGTGGACAGCCCGCTCCGTGGGTTGTCATGCCTGAGCAAGGATGGCCATCGGGGTGCTGCTGGTCACTGCTGCTTCCACCCAAACCACAAGGCAAGCCGTGAACCACCGAGTGAGAATTCGGAGAAACTTCGCCGGCGGCCACAGAACGACGTTCCGGTATGAATTCTCCAAATTTCCACTTCCTTCTCGTCTTTAGGTCACTAAACTGTGATCAAAGGACCTAGACTTGATGGCGACCCGATCCCCTCCCCAATCCTGGCTTGAAACCCCATATTAGCAGACCATTTTGATGTTTCCGAGCGGCGATCGTGACGGGAACCGCCGGGCACACGGTGAACCCCCACTTGCCGCCGTTTCCGAGCCAGTTTGAGGCCGTGCCGAGTTATCCGACCTCCACTGCTGCTTTAGAGCGAGTCCGCTGAACTTTTGGCGGGCTAGGGTGCTCGTGCCACGGCGCCGAAGTCTCATCGAGGTGTGCGCACGTCGCCGACCGGTGTCCGGTCGCCGGCAGCCCGAAAGCACCGCACCATTGAATTCCTCGTGGCAGAAAACCACCAGGCAGCAAGTACCAACCCGGGAGACGGCCGGGAAGCCGACTCCGGCGAGCTCCGACGAGTCTCCGGCGAGGGGGCGGCGCGGGAAAAAGGAAACGGCTCGGGGAAGAAGACGACCGGTGGGTCCCACGTGTCAGTGGTGGAAAAATTAAATCCCCGATCAGCTGCGGCCCCGGGATCCAGTGTGGTGGCACGGGAAAAATCCTGTGGCCCCGTGTGGCGTGATCCCAGCAGCTGACACGTGTAGGAGGGACCCACAGTCAGAGTTTGAACATTTCTGAATTAATTTGAATTCCAGATTTAGTTCAAACTTTAGAACCTCATAACTTTTGCTAGGGAACTCCAAATTTAGTGATTCAAATTGGGTTGGATTCAGGATGAAAAACCCTCTCCAAATATGAAACCCGATTTTCATGAAAATTAATAGAAAATTCTGGAAAATTCTTTAAAACTTTTCAGAAAAAGAATTTTTGAGGAAGTTTGGTTCATCAAAAAATTACCAAATTTTGCCAGTATATTCCTTAGGATGTTAGGAGACTCCTGTAAAAGTTTCAACTCATTTGGAGTTGATTTAGTTAGGTTAATTCTAATTTCAAGTTTCTATATTCAAATGAATACAGAGACATTTTCAGAGAATTTCCAAAACTTGGAAATTCAGTTCTAGGCATTCCTTAGCTCCACAATTCCTAGGAATATTCAGGCATACTCTCTGAGCTATGTATGGAATTGTAATTCACTTGAATTTGCATGAAAGTGCAAATTTATTCAGAATTAATTCCTCTTTGCCTAATTGCTTAGGGAATTGTTCTGGGTGATCCACTTAGTGAAATATTTTGAATTTTGGTCCAGGGGACTTTATTGTGACAAGGAACTCCCAAGAAAATTATCAGCTCCATTGGAGCCCTGTATCAGTAGTGTTCTGTTCAACCAATTAGGTGATTACCACCCAAGTGATGAACCTCACTTCTCACTTGATGATAGTGCTTAGACACACACCCAAACCACCACCCCCAGTGTCATTTTAAATTCTTGAACAGAGTTCCAGTTTTAAACTTGGCTTTAGCATTTGTTAGCAAAAAGTTTTATAATTAAACATGTATACATATTCATAACGTGTAGTGGTTAAACGTGGATAAGTGAAGATTTGATCAAGGAGCAAGAAGGCAGGGATTAAGCTTCAAGTCATCATCAGCAACTAACTTCATAATCATCTGACTTTAGTCACCTGCAAAACCAAGGCAAGCCCCGGTTTGCATTTAAGCTATTTTATAAAGTTTTTCATTTGTTCACTACAATTAATGGGTCAAAGTTTGTATGTGCATTAGGTCAAGGATGTTTTATACTCCACTTACATAACCAAACATGAACCCTGAGGTCAAGGGTAGCATTGTGTCATCGCTGTAGAATAAGGCCATGCTAAATAGACTAGGGCATCCGGTAGAAGACGAGTAGTTGGGATCTACTCGCGCGCTATAGTTCAGAATATCATAAGTGTAATTGGGAAGGGGAGCAAACTAAAGTTTACATTTCTAAAGATGAGACCGGGCAGAGGGGTTAGACAGCGACAAGACGAGGTCTTGGTCGAGTAGCTCTGCCCATGTCGGTCAAGGACCGAAGCGTATGCGGCCCTGGGAGCAAGTATTGAGTTGTGTACCGGATGCTTACTGATATATGGGAACCAGGAAACCGATGTACCGGGTTCACTGGATTGTAGAGGCATACCACATCGTCTCGTTAGACCTATGAGCCCGAGACGGCTCGACCTTTTCTACAATTTAGTGGCCTGAGAAAGGTTGCCACATACGACATAATGAAGGACGCCAGAGTTGGGTCTTCAGAGGCGGGCGTATGTGTCAAGTTATCCGGGTAGTGTTTGATTCGAATCACCGTCCCTCGCGGTTATGAGTACCGCTTGCTCACTGCGCTGTGACGTAGTAATCAAATTGTGTGGGAATAGTTTGCAAAGTTTTAAATGCTGTTATTATAATTGTAAATTGCATGAAAACCATGTTTGAAGTAGAGATAGAGCAAACTAAAGTTAATTTTCACCTTGGGACAAGTAACATTGGAATGAAGCGTTTCTTGTTTGATTGTGGAGTTCCAATGTTGCTGGGCACAAGGTCGCTACTATTATGGCTAAAATATGAAAGTTAAGGATGAACTCGTAGGTGAATCTTTTCGCAAATGACCGGTTTAAGTTTTAGGTTACTTTCATGTAGAGTTTCATGTCTTAGGAGAGACGGTTAAGTCTTGCTGAGCCTTTGTGCTCACTCTTGCTATATAAGTGGTTTTGCAGGTAAACATCGATGCTATAAAGAAGGTTGTCCGGTGAGACTCGGAAACTTCCGAGTCGTGTCACACTTGGAGAACCTAGCTGCTGCCATGTCTATGTGTTGCTAGCGAGAGGAGTCCGCGGGCGGGACCTCTTCTCGAGTGCTTCTTAGATATTCAACGTGAGCTGTTTATAGACTTCCGATGTAGCTATTTTATGTAAATTATTTACAAAGAATAATTGTAAGCTTCCACTTTTGGATTTATGTAATACAGGATTCCTTATATGTGTGCTGTTCGGTGCCGCATAACACGGCACCACCCAATGCGATCCCCGGGCGAGGTGGCCCGGCCCTGTGATCGGGACCGGGCCCCCTCAGCGTGGTATCAGAGCCGCATTGGTAATAGCGCACGGAATAAGGATCGTATTACGACAAAAACTTAGGATACGGTGAGGAAACGATATTAGGCCCACATAAGGACTATAGTAGTATAGTTACTTAAAGTGGCATGACTAACCTACTTGTTATAATTCTGAATTTTTATTATGTAACGACGCGCCTACGCTCAGGTAAACATGGTAAGGAACGCTACCGAAAGCGGTTCAATTTCCGTTAGCTTCCCTAACAAGGAAAGTGGTTCAGGGCTAGATCTCACAGCTTGGTGTGAGATGTTAATATGAAACTCTTGGACTCTTCATGTCCCTGAGTTCATATGAAACGCTGATCCCTAGCGTGCATTAGGAAAGTAAGTGGAGACCCCATCGTGTGGTCAGTAACGCGATAGTGTGTTCATCTGGAAATAGCCCAGGAGGACATACGCAGCGCTTGCCATCGGCGTGCCCTGCAGGGCAGTAGGTGGTATCCGTTGGGTTGATAACATTCCCAACCGTGACGACCCGTTCATGACATACTCGGGTTCCCCGTCGTGTGGTAAACACAATCACGTGCCTTGAGACGTGGCTTAACTCAAGGACGGCCGTATGACAATGATACGGGCGTTTGTAGTTACTTTCAATTATGGAACTGCCTGAAATGAAACAACCTTTGAGTGCACCACTATTCAGTGTTCTTCTGCAGGTACTAACCACGTACGTATCCCGTGTAGTACACGTGTGCGAGAGACCGTCTTAGTGCCACTGGTAATACGTATATGCCGGTGTAATCCGGTTAGGATTTTTCTTTTGGTGAGGTTACGTAGTACCGACATGATTCTTACGGTGCATCGACACCGTACTAAACATATAACCTCTTCCCTATTAAGAAATGATTCATGGACTAACTTGCAACTAAAAATGGAATTTGAAACAAGTATTAGTTACTGAACTCTTATTTTGAGCTAAGATTCAAATGAGAGAATTACTAGGCGTCAAAGTTTTTAAAAACAGAGTGCTCTGTTTCTGGCAGAAATTCTTGCTGGACTTTGACAGAGCATAACTCTGAGTAGATTTAACCAATTAATGTGTATGATACAGTTCTGGAAAGATTTTCAAGTTCTCTACAACTTCCTTGTAGACCTCCAGAGCAAAATCACACGTTAACTGAGTGAAAAGTCCAGTTGAAGGCAAACTGTTCAGAACCAGGACAGTAGCAAAAACCTCTCTGGACCTTTCTGTTTTTAAGCCATAACTTCCTGTAGAAAAATCCTTAAGGAGCCTATAATACACCGTTGTAAAGGTTATGAAATTTGCAACATTGTTGTAGTTCAGAGTTTGCTCAGATTCTTATTGTATTTCATATACAACTGTGATAAAGTAGCCACCTACAAAGGAGATGCTGGCAAATTTTATCCAGGAATTCTGTCAACTTTGAACAATCATAACTTTGGATCCAGAGATGATCTGATGGCATATGAATACTCGTTGGAAAGATACTAAAGTTAACTCTAACTTTTGTATTCAACTTGAGTTATGAAAATGCCTTTAGACGGATCAAGAATCTGGATGAGGACAGAAGAGTCCGTTTTGTACAGAAAAGAGGACTGGTTAGGCCTATCCTACGGAAGTGATTAAACTCGAGGATAGCCCGGTGAGACGTGAATATCCAATGTGTTTCTGATGAGTTACCGGGGAATACTGGCTAACAGGACGTCAAGTTCAAGATTGAACTGACGCCAGAAACAACACTGATTTCACGAAGACCGTGTAAGATGGCACCCAATGAACTAGCGGAGTTGAAGGAGCAACTAAGTGCACTTATGAGCAACGGTTTTACACAACCAAGCTCATCACCATGGGGTTTCTCTGCACTGTTCGTTAAGAAGAACGATGAGACACTAAGATTAAGTGTTGATTTTCGTTCACTCAATGCCGTCACTATAAAGGGCAAGGAGGGTACTCTATGGTTTAAAGACCATATAGTTATACCTCGTAAGATGAAGCTCTACAGTCGGAAATGTCGCACACCGTGGAAGTGGTGTGAGTACGGTGAAAGAGTACTGTTCGGGGTTGATTTGTCAACAAAGCCGATGGCCGAGTTCGAACGGTAGAAGCGAACTTGGAGGCTGTTCAATCCCGACAGCAAAATCACGATGGTCAAAGGCATCAACCGTTGCATTTCGACGGCGTAGAACACGTTATGTTTGCGTGTCTCCGACGAAAGGAATTCACCGGTCCGATGTAAAGGGGGGGGGGATTTTGCTCCCTGAGCCTTAGATCCACTTGTTATCACGGCGATGTGTGGACCCGTAGCTTACCGGCTGGAACTACTGGCAAGCCTTGCTGGTGTTCATGACATATTTCATATATCACAGCTATGGAAGTGGCTTAAAGCTACCATTGCCGTCCACACCGAAGAATTTGAATAGTTGAAGCCGGATCGCACATACACCGAGCGACCGGTTCAGACTATCGATGAGAAGAATCCAGAACACCTGGAATCAGATATTAAGATTTTACCAGGTGCTGTGGAGTAATCATACCACGGAAGGAAAACCGGGGAGAGCAAAGATCACCTCCGCATGATCTATCCGGAATTTTTATCATCATACCCTTGGCATTACCTCTCCCGTCTCGTTTTCCTATTGGAATCTCGGGACGAGATTCTTTTTAATGGGGTAGGAATGTAAAAGTCCCAAAAATGTGAATGCAAAGAAATGGGTGATTGAACGTCATCGTGTTTCTGGTTCATGAAAAATGGGACTTACAAAAACTTTCTTACATGGGATGGTATACATGAGGTGCAACCACATGGGTTCAAGCATGCCTTTGAAGGTGTTGGACCAAGGTGGAGTTAAACTCATGTGTAATCATACATGTACATGAGAAAGAACAAAAATAAGGTCTTTAGTCTCAAAGGCTCCGCTCAAGTTGCCGCCAAACTTTTGTATACACATGGAGCCTCATACATTTGAATTGAGGAGAATGTGGTGGCAACTTTCTGATTTGAGGGTGAGCTAAATAGGGATGGATTATGATCATGTTGAGTTCATGCTGAATTCAAACATCTTAAGGCAAGGGAATGACTTGAGTTATGTCACATGAAATGATAAACTCAAACAGGGACATGTGGGGGGAGAGCTAAAATGTTCTTTAGCTCATACTGAACACATGTTAACCTAGGGAAGGATTTCACTCCCAAAAACCTAACTCATAGGCACATTCTCTATGAGTAGAGGGGAGGGAAGTTTAAACCCCATTTTTGAACCCTTGCAAAGCATTCATGTTCAGATGGTCCAAAGGCCTATATGTGAGATGACCTTTGCAGTCCTCAGGTATAAAAGAGCTTAAGATCTAAATTTGGAGAAATTTTGAGCTCATATACCATGTGTTCAAGGCATTATTTGAGATCACCTTCAAACTCAAAGTTGAGGGGCTTAGTCAAACTGAACTTGTGAAGTTCAGATTAAGACTAAGGTTGATCAAGCATGGGCTAGAAGCAAACCAAAGTTTTCCACCAAAATTCAAATGGGTCTTCACAAAAGAAGACTTAAATATTCAGTTTGAATTAAATGGTTTACTTCAAGGCAAAGAAGGCCCTTTCGAAAAATTTAATTCAAACTGTTGTTCAAAAATTTTATTTGCAATGGCCAACTTAAGGATCAGATGGCATATTTGAATTCCTCAGGTCCAAATTATGAGGGAGACAAATTTTGAGAAAATTTGGAGGTGCTTTGATTTGTATATCAAGGGGGCTTGTAAATTTCCTCTAAATTTGAATTCAAATTTGAAACTGAGGCACAACTTGTCAAATTGTCAATTGGCTTTTGAATTTGAGCTCCATATGAGTGAAGTTTGCAATGTGCCAAAAATCTGGAGATATTTGAGAAAGAAAATTGGTGGGGCCCAATTGTCATAGAAGAGGAGGAAAACTTAGCACCTAAGTCTTTGCTCTCGGGTTAGACCGAGCTCCCGGCGCCACCGAGCGCAAGCTGCTGCCACCGCCTCACTGAAGCAGCACGCTGGAGAGCTGCCTGGACGCCTATCCCTTCTCCCGTGCGATCTTTGTCTCATCACCGACGCCTCGGCCTGCTTTCCTTCCCTCGCACGACAAAAGAACCGAGGACGCTGCCGCCTTGGGCTATCGACCGGAAGCCGTGAAAAACCGAGCGCGCAGAGGCCAGCAAAGCCGGAAAACCCCACTGTGAGCTCGTCCTCCACCTCCTAAGCACAGAATCCAGCGAGTTGCTGCCCTCCCGACTCGAGTTTGGTTCGTCACCACGGTGACCTAACCTCACAGCGGCTCGTCGTTCACGTGGACAGCCCGCTCCGTGGGTTGTCATGCCGAGCAAGGACGGCCATCGGGGCGCTGCTGGTCACTGCTGCTTCCACCCAAACCACAAGGCAAGCCGTGAACCACCGAGCGAGAATTCGGAGAAACTTCGCCGTAGGCCACAGAACGACGTTCCGGTATGAATTCTCCAAATTTCCACTCCCTTCTCGTCTTTAGGTCACTAAACTGTGATCAAAGGACCTATACGTGAGGGCGGCCCGATCCCCTCCCCAATCCTGGCTTGAAACCCCATATTAGCAGACCATTTTGAAGTTTTCGAGCGGCGATCATGGCGGGAACCACCGGGCACACGGTGAACCCCCACTTGCCACCGTTTCTGAGCCAGTTTAGGCCGTGCCGAGTTAGCTGACCTCCACTGCTGCTTTGGAGCAAGTCCGCTGAACTTTTGGCGGGCTAGGGTGCTCGTGCCACGGCGCCGAAGTCTCACCGAGGTGTGCGCACGTTGCCGACCGGTGTCCGGTCGCCGGCAGCCCGAAAGCACCGCACCATTGAATTCCTCGTGGCTGAAAACCCCCAGGTGGCAAGTACCGAGCCGGGAGACGGCCGGGAAGCCGACTGCGGCGATCTCCGATGAGTCTCCGGCGAAGGGGCAGCGCGGGAAAAAGGAAAGGGCTCGGGGAAGAAGACGAACGGCGGGTCCCACGTGTCAGTGGCGGAAAAATTAAATCCCCGATCAGCTGCGGCCCCGGGATCCAGTGTGGTGGCGCAGGAAAAATCCTGTGGCCCCGTGTGGCATTATCCCAGCAGCTGACACGTGTAGGAGGGACCCACAGTCAGAGTTTGAACATTTCCCGAATTAATTTGAATTCCAGATTTAGTTCAAACTTTAGAACCTCATAACTTTTGCTAGGGAACTCCAAATTTAGTGATTCAAATTGGGTTGGATTCAGGATGAAAAACCCTCTCCAAATATGCAACCCAATTTGCATGAAAATGAATAGAAAATTCTGGAAAATTCTTTAAACTTTTCAGCAAAAGAATTTTTGAGGGAGTTTGGTTCATCCGAAAATTCCCAAATTTTGCCAGGATATTCCTTAGGATGTTAGGAGACTCATGTAAAAGATTCAACATATTTGGAGTTGATTTAGTTAGGGTAATTCTAATTTCAAGTTTCTGTATTCAAATGAATACAGAGACATTTTCAGAGAATTTCCAAAACTTGGAAATTCAGTTCTAGGCATTCCTTAGCTCCAAAAATCCTAGGAAAATTCAGGCATACTCTCTGAGCTATGTATGGAATTGTAGTTCACTTGAATTTGCATGAAAGTGCAAATTTATTCAGAATAAATTCCTCTTTGCCTAATTGCTTAGGAAATTGTTCTGGGTGATCCACTTAGTGAAATATTCTGAATTTTGGTCCAGGGGACTTTCTTGTGACAAGGAACTCCCAAGAAAATTATCAGCTCCATTGGAGCCCAGGATCAGTAGTGGTCTGTTCAACCAATTAGGTGAGCACCACCTAAGTGATGAACCTCACTTCTCACTTGATGATAGTGCTTAGACACCACCCAAACCACCACCCCCAGTGTCATTTTAAATTCTCGAACAGAGTTCCAGTTTTAAACTTGGCTTTAGCATTTGTTAGCAAAAAGTTTTGTAATTAAACATGTATACATATTCATAACGTATAGTGGTTAAACGTGGATAAGTGAAGATTTGATCAAGGAGCAAGAAGGCAGGGATTAAGCTTCAAGTCATCATCAGCAAATAACTTCATAATCATCTGACTTTAGTCACCTGCAAAACCAAGGCAAGCCCCGGTTTGCATTTAAGGTATTTTATAAAGTTTTTCATTTGTTCACTACTATGGGTCAAAGTTTGTATGTGCATTAGGTCAAGGATGTTTTATACTCCACTTGCATAACCAAACATGAACCCTGAGGTCAAGGGTAGCATTGTGTCATCGCTGTAGAATAAGGCCATGCTAAATAGACTAGGGCATCCGGTAGAAGACGAGTAGTTGGGATCTACTTGCTTGCTATAGTTCAGAATATCATAAGTGTGATTGGGAAGGGGAGCAAACTAAAGTTTACATTTCTAAAGATGACACCGGGCAGAGGGGTTAGACAGCGACAAGACGAGGTCTTGGTCGAGTAGCTCTGCCCGTGTCGGTCAAGGACCGAAGCGTATGCGGCCCTGGGAGCAAGTTTTGAGTTGTGTACCGGATGCTTACTGATATATGGGAACCAGGAAACCGATGTACCGGGTTCACTGGATTGTAGAGGCATACCACATCGTCTCATTAGACCTATGAGCCCGAGACGGCGCGACCGATTGTACAGTTTAGTGGCCTGAGAAAGGTTGCCACATACGACGTAATGAAGGACGCCAGAGTTGGGTCTTCATAGGCGGGCGTATGTGTCAAGTTATCCGGGTAGTGTTTGATTCGAATCACCGTCCCTCGCGGTTATGAGTACCGCTTGCTCACTGCGCTGTGACGTAGTAATCAAGTTGTGTGGGAATAGTTTGCAAAGTTTTAAATTCTGTTATGATAATTGTAAATTGCATGAAAACCATGTTTGAAGTAGAGATAGAGCAAACTAAAATTAATTTTCACCTTGGGACAAGTAACATTGGAATGAAGCGTTTCTTGTTTGATTGTGGAGTTCCAATGTTGTTGGGTGCAAGGTCGCTACTATTATGGCTAAAATATGAAAGTTAAGGATGAACTCGTAGGCGAGTCTTTTCACAAATGACCGGTTTAAATCTTAGGTTACTTTCATGTATTAGGAGAGACGGTTAAGTCTTGCTGAGCCTTTGTGCTCACTCTTGCTATAAAAGTGGTTTGCATGTAAACATCGACGCTATAAAGAAGGTTGTTCGGTGAGACTCGGGAACTTCCGAGTCGTGTCACAATTGGAGAACCTAGCTGCTGCTATGTCTGTGTGTTGCTAGCGAGAGGAGTCCGCGGGTGGGACCTCTTCTCGAGTGCTTCTTAGATATTCAGTAAACATCGACGCTATAAAGAAGGTTGTCCGGTGAGACTCGGGAACTTCCGAGTCGTGTCACACTTGGAGAACCTAGCTGCTGCCATGTCTATGTGTTGCTAGCGAGAGGAGTCCGCGGGCGGGACCTCTTCTCGAGTGCTTCTTAGATATTCAACGTTTGCTGCTTATAGACTTCCGCTGTAGCTATTTTATGTAAATTATTTACAAGAACAATTGTAAGCTTCCGCTTTTGGATTTATGTAATACAGGATTCCTTATATGTGTGCTGTTCGGTGCCGCATAACACGGCACCACCCAATGCGATCCCCGGGCGAAGCGGCACGACCCCGTGATGAAGGTCGGGCCCTCTCAGGCTCGGATGTGTGCTCATGCAGGAAGGACAAGTGGTAGCCTATGCCTCACGACAATTAAAGAAGCACGAGCTTAATTATCCTACACATGACTTGGAGCTAGCAGCAGTAGTGCATGCATTGAAGATTTGGAGACATTATATCCTTGGTCATCGATGTGAGATCTATACGGGTCATAAAAGCCTCAAGTACATATTTATACAAACGGACTTGAATTTGAGGCAACGTCGATGGTTGGAACTCATCAAGGATTACGATGTCGGAATCAACTACCACCCTGGGAGGGCCAATGTAGTAGCCGATGCATTGAGCCGGAAGGGAGCATGTCACCAACTCACGGTTCGGGAGCTACCACCTGAACTACGTAAGGATTTCGAACTGTTACACCTCGGATTCTTGAACAACATGGAAGTGATGGAAATCCACTCTTTATTGGAGCACGAGATAAGAGATGGCCAAGCAACAGATGAGGAGATCAAGGAAAGGATCCGACAAGGAATAGAGAAGGATTTCAAAGAAGATGAGAAGGGTACGCTTTGGCTAGGAAAAAGGATTTGTGTGCCTAACGTGAAGCACATCTGCGACATGATATTAAAAGAGGCGCATGATTCACCCTATTCCATACATCCCGGAAGTACCAAAATGTACAAGGACTTGAAGACTTGTTATTGGTGGGATGGTATGAAAAGGGATATAGCCGAATACGTTGCCCTATGCGACACATGCCAACGGGTGAAGGCCGAACATCAAAGACCCGCTAGATTGTTGCAACCCTTGAAGGTACCTGAGTGGAAGTGGGAGGACATCAGTATGGATTTCATCGTCGGATTGCCACGTACTCAGTCAGGTTAGGACTCCATCTGGGTTATCGTGGACCGATTGATGAAAACAGCCCATTTTCTCACTGTAAGGGCCAAGTACAACGTTGCACAATTAGCCGAGTTGTACATGGAGCAGATCGTGTGCCGTCATGGAGTCCCGAGGAGGATAGTCTCAGATCGAGGTTCTCAGTTTATCTCTAAATTCTGGAGGAAGCTGCAAAAAGATATGGGTACACGACTAGATTTTAGCTCCGCCTATCACCCACAAACCGAAAGGACAAACCAAATTTTGGAGACATGTTGAGAGCTTGCGCCTTGAAACGTGGGCGTAGTTGGGATAGAAGTTTACCGTACGCCGAATTCTCCTGTAACAACAGCTATCAAGCTAGCTTGAAGATGTCACCTTTCGAAGCATTGTATGGTAGGCGGTGTAGAACGCCGCTGTTCTGGAACGAGACCGGAGAGAATCAGGTGTTTGACCCGAAGTACTACAAGAAGCTGAAAAGCAAGTCCAAATGATACAGGAGAACTTAAAGGCTGCTCAGTCACGACAGAAAGGCTATGCGGACAATAGGCGAAGGAAGTTGACTTTCGAAGTAGGAGACTTCGTATACCTTAAGGTATTGCCTATCCGTGGCCAACAACGTTTCAACGTCAAAGGCAAGCTAGCACCTCGCTATATCGGACCATTTAAGATTTTGGACAAGCGAGGAGAAGTAGCATATCAACTAGAGCTCCCAACATATCTCTCCGACGTACATGACGTGTTTCATGTATCCCGTCTCAAGAAGTGCTTGAGAGTACCAGAGGAGCAAGTACCAATGGAAGAGCTTGAACTTCAAGAGGACCTGACTTATGTGGAGCACCCTGTCTGAATTTTGGACGTAAGGGAAAGGGTCACAAGGAACAAAGTGATCCGATGGTGCAAGGTACAATGGAGCCATCACACCGAAGCTGAAGCCACAATGGAGCGTGAAAAATACATCAAGGCAGAATTTCCTCATCTATTCGAATCTCGAGGGCGAGATTCAATTTAAGGGGGGTAGATTTGTGACACCCTCATTCTGGTTTCTGCATGTATTCATGTTTCATGAAGAGAAAACATTTTAAAGGAAGTGGGAACAAAGAAAGAATTAAAAAGATAGCCAAAAAGAACAAGAATCCAGTTCATAGAGAGCGCCGAAGACAACTCCCGCGGCTCGCTGGCCACGTGGCGTGCTCGGGGCTCGTCTCCGCAAAGGGGGAGAGGTCCGTGGCAGCCTTTCCCCCGTTTCACCCCCGCTGAATCGATCAAGTCGCCCCGTACAGTAGCTACTCTCATGGTGCACCTTCCGACGTGAGATGTCATAAGAATATTCCCCACATACTGCACACCGGCCGTCCGCCTGAGGCGACCCGAAAAGTCCCAACGACAGCTTCCCGAGGTACATCGGTTTACTGGGTCCCATATATCCAGCATGAGTCCGGTACACAACTCAAACTTGTTCAACAGGGCCGCATACGGATCGGTACTTGACTGACACGGACAGGTCTACAGCACCCAGGCCCCTATGTCCTGCTGCTCCTACAACCCTCCGGTCTCAACTTTAACTTGCTACATCATTTATGAACCAATCCCGTATGCCCCTGTTGTTCCTGAAACTGCGAGTAGCATCTCACCACTCGACTTCTACCGAACCGTACTTAAGCATGGCAGTTCTACACGGTGAAAGACACCTACCCAATACTCCATGGGTCATTTGGCTATGCAAGAGGAGTATCAATCACTAGACCTAATGCACAGTTCATATCTTGACCGAAAGTGAGTACAAAATAAAAAATTAACAGCTGTTAAATGCAAACCGGAGCTTGCCTGTTTTGCAGGGTAGTCGTATATATCAGTCAGTGTCCTTGCAGATCCACCCTTGACTCTCCGGAGCTTGATCCACTTCGATGAATTACTCCTTTGAGTCCCCTTCGTTGTGGTTCCTATTGAAATGCATATGCACATATTTTATAGAATGTAATGGAAAGAAGTTATAGAATTACTTTCTTAAGAACAGAGGTTGTGTGGAAAAGCCAAGAATGGCTTGGTTTGCCTCTGTTGTGCAAAGAACAGAATTAAACTAATTTGACCTTAAGGGCCCTTAGATATACACTAACACTTTTCTCTAATGAACATAATAGATAAGCTGAAAAGATTTGAGTGCAACTGAAGAACAAGAACTCGAATGGCCTCAATTTTACAGCAGGTTCTATACTACCTAAGGATTTAGCTTGCCAAATTGCAGCTAATGTGGAGTCATATGGTGGCCTCCATAATTCTCACAATATCTCTTATGTATTTTTCCCTTATACATAAGTATGGAGAATAAGAACAGGGAGTTCCAGGACTCCTCTTGGGCTGATAATTTCCAGGTGAGTTCCTGGCCATATGAAAGTAATCTGGTCCAAATTTCAGCTCTTTTACTTGAGTAGTTCTCCCAGAACCATTCTTTAAGCATTTGTACTTAAAAGAATTAATTCTAGAGTAATGTGCATTTTCATGCCCAATTAGATGAACTACAATTCCAAGTATGTCTCAGAGAGCCTGCCTAAATTTTTCCTATGATTTTTGGAGCTATGGATTGCTCAGAACAGATTTTTGAAGTGGGAAACATTTTCTGAAAATGTTTCTGGACTCTTATGAACACAGCAGATTGTTTTAAGCAAATTCCTACTCAAATGATCTTCAAATGAGCTGAAAATTTGCTAGAAGGTCAACAATATGCTAAAGAACATTCTGGCAAAATTTGGGTATTTTTGGATAAGCCAAACTCCCTCAATAATTCTTTTTCAGGAAAATTTCAAAGAATTATCCAGAATATAATATTGACTTTCATACAAATCTGAGTTCATATTTGGATAGAACTCAGAGATATGAATCCAACCCAATTGGAATCACTCAAATTGGAGTTTTCCACAGGGAGATATGAATTTCTAAAGATTGAGCTAAGTCTGGAATTATTTTCCTATTGAAAATCCCACTGGGCCTGCTTATTGGAATTCCAACCAATCAGAACTGGGCCACACCGGGGCCACGGGATTTTTCGCACCAGCACACGGGATCCTGGCCACACCCGATCCCGGGTTTAAAAATTGAGCTGCTGACAGGCGGGGCCCACGCTTCGTCTTCTACCTCCGGCTCCCTCTCTCGCGCCCGCGCGCTCCCCCTCGCCGGAGTAACCGGAAGCTCGCGCACCGGCCTTCCCGGCCACCGCCGGAGCTACAACTCGCCGCCAGGGGGTTTAGGGCCTCGAGGAACAGGGCTGTGGGGTTTGCTAGGGCCGCCGACGACCAGAACATGGCCGGCGACGTGTAACTGCCTCTGTGGAAGTCCGGCAGCGTCGCCCGGGGTCTCCAGCCCTCAAAAGCTTGTCCCGACGAGCCCTACAGCACCAGCGTACCTCTAGGAGGATCGACACGACCTCAAAATGGCTCAGGAGCGGCTGTAAATAGGTTGTCGCCGTGCGACCGAATGGGTCCGCCATGAACACCTCTAGTCGAGCTCGAATTCCGTCGTGCTGAGGTGTTTTCATGCGCTGGATCCTAAAGGAGAAATGACCGCCGGCTAATCCAGCGTCTATGTGCCAAATTTGATGAGCTAAGAACGAATAGAAGTGGATAATTTTGGATTTTCATACCGGATGTTCGGTTTGACGTCGCCGGAACAAAACTTTGAAATTCGCCGGCGATGCTTTACGGTATGGCCTGAGCTTGGGCTGAGAGCAGCACCGCACCTGTGTGCGTCCGTAGGTGTGATCGCTCGGCCGTGAAACCCGTTGTGGAGGGCTGTCCACGAGCGCCCGATCACTTTCTCGGCTTAGGTCGCTGCGGCGGCGGTCGTTCTCGGGCACCGGAGGACGCAGCGCGCTGGCTTGCAGGTCAGGGAGGTGGAGGCCGAGCTCGCGGTGATGTTTAGCAGGTCAGGGAGGAAAGAGCGTGGTGGTTTCGCCGTTCTTCCGATCGGACCGAGAGGCGGAGGGAAAAACGGTCGCTGGCCGAGCGCTCGCGAGGAGGAGAAGAAGGGACGGCCTTTGCTTCGTCCAGGGGGGTTGATCAGGCCGCAGAACCGCCTCTGGGCGCTGTGTGTGGGGAAATGCAGCAGCTGGTGGCGCTGCCGAGCGCCCCCGTGGCTCCACGGTGGGAGCTGCTCGTGGCCCACGTGCTGCTCGACGAATTTCCCCACTGGGGCTGAGACTTAAGGTGCAAGGCTCCTCTTTTAGCTCTATGACATGTGGGTCCCACTCTACATTTCCTCCTCGAAAATATCTTCTCAAGCTGATCCTCTTAATCCCCACAATTCTGAGTTTAAAGTGTGGGTTAGAATTTGAATCCTTCCAATTCAGTTTGAATTTGCTTTCCAAATTTGAATTTGGTTGAAGTTTGCAAATTCTCCTCTTTAACTCCCTTTTGAGCTCACCCTACAATTGAAAAGTTTATGAGCAAACTTTTCCCTATAATCCCAACTATAGGGCTGCATGTTTACTCAAAGTTTTTGGTCACTACATGTGTGAACTTTGAATTTAAAATCTGATTTTTAAACTTACATGCAAAGAGGTATTTAACTCCTTATTGGTCCAACACTTTTAAATAAAAAGGTGAACCTCATGTTGGATATTCATCCATGTATTACCTTGCATGAAGAAAAATTTTAGCAAGTCCCATTTTTCCTGCCATTGCCACACATATGAACTCAAATCATAGTTTTTATTCATACACATTTTTGGGACTTTTATACAAGATGCCCGAGTGTTCCTCGAGCGACGTCGAGAAAGACGTCGCACTCAAGAGGCTGGCGACAACATGACGTCGGCCTCGACCCAGCCTGAAGGGCAGACCTTCACCACCCGAGCTCTGCCCCAGGCGTACGCCGCGCAGCATAAGCCACAACCATGTGCTCTGCAAGCGGCGTCCCCGGCCTATGGCGCAACCTTGCCCATACCGGGATACACTGTGTCAGGCGCAACCAAGCGTTCGCGGCACCAGTACCTGCACTGGGAGCCAGCAACCGGCTCTGGCAGCACCGACCCCGGCAATGCAGGCTCCAACCAGCGTCAGGTCTTCAGTAGCGCTGGGCGTACCCGGCGGGGGTGCGCCAGCCGCAGCAAGAGCGCTACTGCACAATCCGCCTGCTGGGGACGCGCCTCAGGCAGCGACCCAGCAGTGGATTCGCGAGATAGACCGTCTCGTCGTCGCCGCCGCAAACCCTCGACTTCGGCGGGGACGACGCTCCGGCCAACTGGCTGTGTCGCTGATGCGCACGCCAATGGTTGGCGAGCAGACGGCGGACTCCAGCTCCACCAGGCTCCCGTCGACGGACCTGAGGACAGAGCTGGAACGGTGCCACATGGGCCAAGATGCCCGAGTGTTCCACGAGCGACGTTGAGAAAGGCGTCGCACTCAAGAGGCTGGCGACAACATGACGTTGGCCTCGACCCAGCCTGGAGGGCAGACCTTCGCTACGCGAGCTCTGCCCCAGGCGTACGCCGCACAGCATAAGCCACAACCATGTGCTCTGCAAGCGGCGTCCCCGGCCTATGGCGCAACCTTGCCCATACCGGGGTACACTGTGCCAGGCGCAACCAAGCGTTCGCGGCACCAGTACCTGCACTGGGAGCCAGCAACCGGCTCTGGCAGCGCCGACCCCGGCAATGCAGGCTCCAACCAGCGTCAGGTCTTCAGTAGCGCTGAGCGTACCCGGCGGGGGTGCGCTAGCCGCAACAAGAGCGCTACTGCACAATCTGCCTGCTGGGGACGCGCCTCAGGCAGCGACCCAGTAGTGGATTCGCGAGGTAGACCGTCTTGTCGTCGCCGCCGCAAACCCTTGAGTTCGGCGGGGACGACGCTCCGGCCAACCGGTTGTGTCGCTGCCGCGCACGCCAACGGTTGACGGACAGACGGTGGATTCCAGCTCCACCAGGCTTCCGTCGACGGACCTGAGGACTGAGCTGGAACGATGCCACCTGGGCCAAGACGCCCGAGTATTCCTCGAGCGGCGACGAGAAAGGCGTCGCAGCCAAGAGGCCGGCGTCAGCATGACGACTTCCTCAACCCTGCCTGAGGCACAGACTTTCGCCACGCGAACTCTGCCCCAGACATACGCCACGCAGCATATGCCACAGCCATATGTCCTGCAAACGGCGCCCCCGGTCTATGGCGCAGCCTTGCCCGTACCGGGGTACACTGTTCTAGCAGCGAACCAAGCGTTCGCGGCACCAACATCTGCAGCAACAGAGGCAGGATGTACGGCCCTGGAGCCCCACCTCCGCTTCACGAGGTGGCCGCGCAAGTTTCGGCCGCACCTGCCCGGGAAGTACGACGGCAGCGTCAACCCGGCGGGGTTCGTCCAGATCCACTCCACCGCCGTACTTGCCGCAGGAGGGGATGAGGCCATCATGGCCAAACTACTTCACCGTCGCCTTGACCGGCCCAGCCCGGTCTTGGCTAATGAACCTCCCTCAAGGTTCCATAACTTCCTGGGGAGAGCTCTGCTGGCAGTTCATCGCCAACTTCGGCAGCTCCTACACCCGTCCCGGCACGGAGCTTGACCTCCAAGCCATCAAGCAACAACCTGGGGAGTCGCTGCGCTCCTTCATCCAGCGGTTCTCCCAGGTACGCAACACCATTCCGCATATTCAAAGTGCTTCTATGGTGGCGGCACTTCGACAGTGTCCTGGACAAGAAGATGCTTGAGAGGCTTGCAACCAGAGAGGTCTGCGATGCCTCCGAGCTCTTCAGCCTGGCGGACAAGTGCGCCAGAGCAGCCGGAGGGCGGAGCTGGCACTCACTGCCAGCTTCCGAAGCCGGAAGACAGCCTGAAGACGGCGGAGTTCAAGCTGAGCTCCCGACCACGTCAGACAGCCAAGAGCCAAGCACTGGCTGACTTCGTGGCTGAGTGGACGCCAATGAAGGCTGACCCAGGGGGCCGCGAAGACGGTGAACCAAAGTACCGAGCTCCGGTCTTCACCGGGCCTCACTGGACGCTCTTCTTCGACGGCTCCTCGCGAAAGCAAGGGGCCGGTGCCGGCGTACTGCTTCTCATGCCATCGGGGGAGCACTCTGGGTACATGGTGCGTCTCAATTCCAAGGCAACCAACAACTTGGCAGAGTATGAAGCACTCATCTTTGGCCTAAAAGACAGTCCTGTCTCTGGGCGCTCGCCAGTTGTTGGCGCAGGGCGACTCCCAGCTAGTTATCAAGCAAGTTAAGGGTTAATGCCCCTGCAATGACCCACAGCTAGCTGCTTATCTGCTTCACGTGTGGATGTTGGAGAAAGAATTCCTCGCCTTGGACCTGCGCCATGCACCGCGCGCTTGCACGGCCGCAGCTGACGACCTCTCAACGAAAGCCTCCATCGGAGCCCCTGCGCACGAAGGAGTCTTCGAGAGGACGTTGCTGCGGTCCACAGCCCGGCCCGCCGAGCCGGGCGAAGGGGGCTGAACCAGTGCCTCGAAGCTAGGCAGTCCCGGCGGCCCTGGATGCCGCCAATAGATCGTAAGAGTCACTGGGGACTCCGTGCAACCCAGCGCTCAAGATCCAGAAGCTCAAGTAGTCCCGATGCATGGACCACGGAGGTCTGGGACTCCTTGAAGGACATCCTTCCTGATGAACGTGCATCAGCTGAACGGGTGGTGCGGATGGCTAAGTGCTACGCGCTGGTATCTTTACCGGCGTGGCGCCACGACATCCTATTGCGGTGCATAACCCAGAAGGAAGGCTGCGATTAGCTTGCAGTAGTCCAAGGAGGCGAGTGCTGGGAACGCTCATCGTCCCGCACGTTGGTCAGTTAAGCCACCCGGCATGGCTCCTACTGACCGAGAGCCACATGGACGCCGTCAAACCGGTTAGGGATGCAATGCGTGCCAGGTCCACGCCAAGCAGACCCACACAACCGGTGCAGACGCGCACCCAGAGCCGTCGGGGGATACCGGCTCCTCCATGTCGAGGGCCAGCCGGACTTCCCAGGGCCGGGTCACGGGAACTACCCTTCCACATGGTATGCGGGGCCGAAGCCATGCTTCCCCCTGATATAGCCATGGGGGTCCCCCCGTGTCCGGCGTACGACAAAGTCACGCATGACCCGCTCTGCGTGAAGACAGGCGCTCCGACGCTACCCAGTAAGTTCACCATGCTTACTTAGGAGTTTATTTAAATTACGCATTAATTTATATGAACACCTCCCCACGCTCTAGACAGTGTGCGTCCATTGTACACTCGGCTCCTCTTTCCAGCTCTCATGCATAGTCGATATTTGCCGTCCTGCCGAAGGCGGTAGTGCTTGGGGTACCTACCGGAGGCCCGGAGGCCTTTTGGATCTCCCCCTATAAGGGTACTGCACCACCAGTTAGTCTCCTCTGGGAAAAGACCTACGCTAGAACGGGGGGTCAGGAGCCTTGCTTTGCCCGGTATTGCACCCAAAGCATGCGCACTCTGCCTCCCGGCGCTACGGTCTGAGTACCAGGGGGCCGGGCGGTTACACCCTGACTGGGGCTGGGGCCAGACCTCCGGGACCAAGTGCACTGGATTACCCAAGCCCCGTATTCCGGCCTGGGACAGTAAGCCAAATGAGACTAAGGGATAGGAAAGGGGGGACCACTGAGCAGTGCCGGACTCCGCCCCCACAGCTGGGCCGAGCTCCGAGGCCAGCCCTCGCCCTCCTTTCAGAGGCGAGCGCTGATGCCGGACCTCACGACCTTCGTTGGCCTGAGCTCCGATGACTTCCGGACTCCGCCTCCACAGCCAAACCGAGCTCCGAGGCCAGCCCTCGCCCTCCTTTCAGAGGCGAGCGCTGATGCCGGACCTCACGCCCTTCGCTGGCCTGAGCTCCGATGACTTCCGGACCTCCGCCCCCACAGCCGGGCCGAGCTCCGATGCCAGGCTTCACCCTCTCCTAAGAGGCTGAACACCAAAGCCGTCAAGACCCTGCCAGCACAAAGAGTACTCAAGACAAGAAAGTGTGCGGATCAGAAGAGACGAAGGTCCCACCTCTGGCTCGCTATCTCCCCCGAGATGGGCCCGGGGGCCACTGTCGGTACCCTCGATATGGGGTACCCCCGCGCACAGGGGAAAATGCCTAAGGATCTCGCCCTTCTCCGCAGGGAGAGCTCCGAAGGCGCCACGCGTCCAGCGGGGCCGGACCTATCTCTCCTCAGAGGAGAGCTCCGACCCCACCACGTGGCATACAGAAGCCGGACCTCCCCCTCCGCGGGAGAGAGGTCCGAAGGTGCCGCGTGTCCAGAGAGGCCGGACCTCCCCATCCTCAGAGAGGAGCTCCGGGCTCGCCACGTGGCCAACAGAAGCCGAACCTCCCCCTCCGTGGGGAGAGGTCCGAAGGCTCCACGTGTCCTGCGGGGCCGGCCCCCCTCTCTTCTAGGGAGGGCTCCGGGCCCGCCACGTGGCCAGCAGAACGGCGATGCCTGCCCCCGAGCGATAGGCAGTGGGCGTAAAGACGCCCCATACCTTGCCCGTACAAGGTATTCAATGCCCGCGCCTTCCCAAGACGCGGAGACGCGGAGCACGCCTCTGCCAGGTGCCGTTGCGCCCAGTCGCATCACAGACTGGCGCGCAGTGTCAGAGCCTGCCAGCCAATAAACGCAGCGACAAGACATCCCATGCTGCCCCCGCCGTCATCATCCACTACGACTAGCATGAGGAATGGGCAGAGCTACAAGACGAAGACTCAGAAGCCTTCTGCAGAGACAACTACCGGCATAACTGCAGATACGGTAGATATAAGTCAATCTCCCCGGGACCACCTGTCGGGTCCCGACCCCCCTTGTAAGCCACCCGAGTCTTGGACTATAAAAGGCTCGGGTAGGCGACGTTAGCAGGGGTTCGCACTCTAGCCATTCACACCCTGGGTTCGCACTTTGCATCTCATACGCTAGCCATACACTGCCAAGCTGTAACTCACCCCCAAGCTCAGGACTCCGGCCCTGAGCAGCAAGCAATACAGCGAGCTCCATAGCTCGCCGTGGACGTAGGGTTTTACGGTCCGGCGGCCTGAACCACGTAAAACTCACCGCGTCAAGCTCTTACTAACTTGTCCATCCGCGCAAGCTCTCCACAAGGGACTAGCCCCACCGAAAAAATAACCTCCGCGGGCTGCCCAGTGCAGGCCCGGGGGAAGTGTCGACCGAACACTTCGACAAATTCTAACTACACATCCTAGTATAGGATCAAAGTGGTCAAGGACACTTGCCTTCTTCCTGCTGCTCTGGGAATGGAAAGTCTTGGTCTTGGAAGGGGAGAACTTGCTCTGGGGCAGGTTCTACTCATGCCAATACACATAGCAAAAGAAAACGACAATCCATAAGCCATAGTCCACACTTTCACTCATGCAAACCACACATACATACATATGAAAGTCATTCACATGTTAAGTGTTGTGGTTACCTAGATGTGTTGATTTTAGGCCTACATACACTTTTGAACATTTATATATTATTTCTAGCTTTTGTATTCATATTTCCATTTGTACACTATATAGGAATTTCCAATTTGAACAAATCCTCTATATTTAATTAATACACTTTTTAGCCACAAGTGTGTATGAAAGATAATTTCCTACTTCAAATAGGTTTTCAGATCTTCTACCAAATCCTAAACTGAAGTTTTTGGATTTGGAGACCTCATTTATCATTTTCTAATTATGCATACCTATTTTCCTATATTTTCAGATTTATTTTCTATGCCTAAAAGTGAATTTTAATATTAAAATAGTAGGACATATCATCTAAACAGAATAGGTTCTGATCTAAAATATTAAATAATATATTTTTGAACTTCTTCTCTGATGTGAACCAATTTAAATTTATTTTATCAGTTTTCAGAATTATTTCCTAGCCTCAAAATGTGTTTCTAGAACTAATAAATATGAGCAACACTTAGGCAGATCTCATTTCAACCTAAAACCTATTTTTAACTCCCTGTAAAGGTTTTCCAAGTGCTAGGAGAGTTTAAATTTGTATTTGCACATGTGTTTATATTACCTTTTGAATTTAAATTCTACTCATATGTTCAAATTTCTGAATTTAATATCTTATAGGGTCAAAAAGGCAAATCCACCCTACTGCAGGGTTTAATTTACTATTTTCTAAATTTTCAGGGGCCTAATTACACATAACAGAGAGGTTTTCCTAATTTTTATTAAGTCCAGGGGCAAAAACTGATTTTTAAATGAATTTACAGGAATTTCCGAAGGTCCAGGGGCTAGATCAGAAGTTTCCAGGGCTAGCTCGTGTTTTCTGAGATCCCCAGGGGGTAGCGCGTAAGATTCCCGGCCTTTATAATGCGGGGCCGACGTGGACCGTTGGATTTAAAACAGACGGCTCAGATTAGATCGCCGAAGGGGTATGAGCCGATTTAATTTCTGCTGTGCGATTTAAAATAGACGACCTACAAGAGGCCACGTCGCTCCTGGCCGGAATTCACCCGCGCGCGGCGGCGGCGCACGGCGGCAGCGGTGCGATCTTGCTGGCGAGGCTGCGGATCTTCATCTACAGACGCTAACATCCGCCCTTTTGGTAGCAAACGGCAGAGGGGAGGAAGGAGAGCTCACCAGTGCAGTTTTTCTTGGATCCGAAGAGGTCGGGATGGCTTAACGGCGGCGAGGAGCGGCGACCGAAGGTGATCTTCGGTGGGGGAGCAATGGGGTCGTTCCTCCTCGGGTTTTCTTCGGCGATGAGCTTCTCTGGAGGCGGTCAAGCACTGCAAGCACGTTAGCGTGGGGAAATACGGAAGGGGGAGCTGGAAAAAGGGCAGCAGCGGCGGCGGTGCTCACCTTGCGTCGGGTGTGGCCCATCGGGGAGGAAGGGGCGGATTTTCAGCGTTTAAATGGCGAGGGAGGGCGGCGGGGTCGGTTGAGATCATGCTGGGGTGCCCGGGATCGAGAATGGGGGCTGGGAGCGCGGGTTCTGGAAGCGGCGGTTGCGATCGGGCGCGAGAGAGCCGGAGCGGTTGGGGGCGCGCGGTGAAGGAGATGACATGCGGGCCCCATGCGTCAGAGAGAGGGAGAGGGGGGCGCGCGGGTTTTGGGCTGGCTGGCGCGCGTGGTTTTGGGCCGGCTGAGCGGGTTTCGGCCCACTGGCCGGTTTTTTTCTTTTCCTTTTTTCCTTTTCCTTTTTCTGTTTTGATTCAAATTTAAATTCCAGTTTGAATTTGAATTGCTACACCACATGCAATACGTCCAAAATTTTTAAATTCTCCTCTTTAGCAGGTTTTGGGGTGTTACAGCTCTACCCCCCTTAAAATAAATCTCGTCCTCGAGATTGGTGATTTTAGGAAAACAATTCCGGAAACTGTGCCTTAAGCTCGTCTTCTCGTTCCCATGTGGCTTCTGCTTCCGAGTGATGCTTCCACTGCACCTTGCATATTCGGATTCTTTTATTTCTTGTGAGGCGTTCCATTGTCTCCAAAATCTTAATCGGTTGCTCGGCATAAGAAAGATCCTCTCGTACGTCCACCTCATTCATGGGTAACATCTCTTCGGGTGTTCTCAAACATTTCTTGAGCTGTGACACATGGAATACATCGTGCACATCTGATAGGCGAGCCGGTAGTTCTAGTTGATATGCCACTTCGCCTTTCCTCTCCAGAATCTGAAAGGGTCCGATGTATCGCGGTGATAATTTCACTTTCACCTTGAACCGACGAAGTCCTCGGATAGGGGACACCTTGAGATAGACGTAGTCCCCCACGTTGAAAATAAGCTCTCTTCTCTGTACATCGGCATAACTCTTTTGTCGGGTTTGTGCTATCCTCAAATTGTTGCGAATTTCCCTAACTTTCGCCTCGGCTTCTTGTAGTACCTCGGGCGCAAACACTTTACTCTCCCCTGTTTGGTTCCAAAATAGTGGAGTCCTGCACTTCCTCCCATACAACGCCTCAAATGGTGACATCTTCATACTGGCCTGATAGCTGTTGTTGTAGGAGAACTCTGCATACGGTAAGTTCTTATCCCAACTCCTATTGTTCTTGAGTGCACACGCTCTCAACATATCCTCAAGGATCTGATTGGTTCTTTCCGTCTGCCCGTCAGTCTGGGGGTGATAGGCAGAACTAAGGGCCCGTTTGGTACGGTTCCAGATTCTCTAAGAATCAGAAACGTTTCAGTTTCAACACAGAAACGTTTCTTAACCTTAAACTGAATCACTTTAAAAATCATTTGGCCATTTTTCTGTTTCAGTTTCACTAAAGAGAGAAGAAGGATTTAAATGACCCATTTACCCTTGGATAGACAATGTTGCTTTTGCAACATTGTAATATTTAATGAAGTCTTATGATATATATTATTTATAAAGTATCATTATAAAATTTACAATATTGTGCACCATAGGTAATAATGTCCAAAACAAAAGAAATCTCCACTTTATCTTTCATGCACTGAAGGTGCGCTCAACGACATTCTGAATACTTGAGTGCAAAAAGTTGAGTGTTTCTTGTTCGCCAATACGAGCGGCACCCCTACTCCAATCAGGAACATGGTACCTATGTCCCCTGTATGGTGCCATGTATCTCGACCTATTTGATACCCGGCATCGACCATATGGTATTTTCCTATAATGAAGAATATGTATAAATATATGAAAAAAGAGTAGACAAAATATACAACTGCGAGGGGCTGAACGTGGCCGCACGATGGTGGGCCAGAGGAGGTGACGTGGTTCCGGCTGCTGTGGATGGTTCTTCTTCGGGCTAGCGCTAGCGGTTCGGTTGGATAGGCGGTGGCAGTTAGTGTAATTTATATCGGATTCTGAGGGGAGGTACGGTGAAAGAATCGATTCTGGGGTGAAACACCTGAAGACCAGTTTCACGCTGACAGTTCATTTTTCTGAATCGATTCAGGCTGATTCTCACAGGAAACGTTTCGACAAAAGACTCTTTGGAACTGTTTCTAGTGATTCTATACAGAATCAGAATCGATTCTGGTAGCCAAACCGGGCCTAAAATTCAGATGAGTTCCCATAGTTTCATGTAACTTCTGCCAGAACCTTGAGGTGAACTATGTCCCTCGATCCGACACTATCTTCTTTGGTACTCGATGAAAACATATGATTCTTGACATGTACAATTCTGCCAATTTGGATCCACTGTAGCTTTCTTTCACAGGGATGAAATGAGCTACCTTGGTTAGCCTGTGGATGATGACCCATATCGAATCATATCCCGATTGGGTCCTAGGTAGTCCCACTATGAAATCCATACTGATTTCTTCCTGTTTCCATTCAGACACTTTGAGTGGTTGCAATAGTCCCGCGGGTCGTTGATGTTCTGCTTTCATCAACTGACATGTGTCACATAGGGCAACATGTTCCGCGACATCTCGCTTCATGCCATACCACCAATATCTGCTCTTGAGGTCATGATACATCTTCGTACTCCCAGGATGAATGGAATAGTCGGAATCATGAGCTTCCTTCAAAATCAATTCACGGATCTCCTTCACTTCAGGCACACAGATTCTTTTCCCATGCCACACCGTACCTTGTTCATCCTCTCTAAACCCAGGGGCTTTATTTTCTTTGATGAGTTCTCTAATCTCTTGTATCTTCTCGTCATTCTTCTGACCGTTGCGTATGTCTTGCTCTAATGTGGAGTCCACTTCCATGGCAATGGCCTCACCACTATTCACCAGACATAGATTGAGTTTTGCGATCTCGTCCTTCAATTCTGTAGGCATGTTATTTAAGCTCAACCTATTGACCTGCACCTTTCGGCTTAAAGCATCCGCCACGACGTTCGCTTTCCCGGGGTGATAGTTGATGCCCACATCAAAGTCGTTGATTAGCTCTAACCATCTTCTTTGTCTGAGGTTGAGATCTGGCTGTGTGAAAATATACTTTAAGCTCATATGATCCGCATATATCTCTGTCCTTTTTCCCATCAAGTAATGCCACAAATCTTCAATGCGTGTACTACTGCGGCTAGCTCCAGGTCATGCGTAGGATAGTTTTTCTCGTGTTTTCGAAGCTGCCGGGACGCATAAGTCACGACATGCCCCTCTTGCATGAGAACACATCCCAACCCGTGTCCAGATGCATCACAGTATACCGAAAAATTCTTCTGCATATCTGGCATAACTAGCACTGGGGCTGTTGTCAATCTTTTCTTCAGTTCTTGAAAACTCGTCTCACACTGCGGTGTCCATGTGAAAGTGATTCCCTTCTCTAACAATTTGGTGAGGGGTCTCGAGATCTTGGAGAAACCCTCAATGAACCGTCGATAATACCCAGCCAATCCTAAGAAGCTTCAAATTTCCCCGACATTTTTAGGGGTCTTCCACTTCTGCACATCCTCGATCTTGGCGGGATCTACCGAGATTCCTCCCTCCGAGATTATATGTCCTACGAAGGGACTCTCTTCAGCCAAAATTCACACTTGCTCAGCTTGGCATATAGTTGGTGTTCTCTCAGCTTTTGCAACACCAATCTTAAATGTCCCTCATGTTCTTCTTCATCTTTGGAGAAGACGAGAATGTCATCAATGAAAACCACCACAAATTTATCCAGATATTCCATGAATACCTTGTTCATGAGATACATGAAATATGCCGGGGCATTAGTTAGCCCGAACGGCATGACAGTGTATTCATACAGCCCGTACCGAGATACAAAAGTTGTCTTTGGAATGTCGGTTTGCCTTATCTTCAGTTGGTGGTATCCCGACCTGAGATCAATTTTTGAGAATACACGCGCTCCCCTCAACTGATCAAATAAGTCTTCAATGCGGGGTAATGGGTACTTGTTTTTGATGGTTACTTCATTCAACGCACGGTAGTCTACGCATAACCTTTGGGTTCCGTCCTTCTTGGGCACAAATATCACTGGAGCTCCCCATGGTGAGGAACTAGGACGAATATACCCCTTCTCTTTCAATTCTCTTATATGCTCCTTGAGCTCTTCCAGCTGTTTGGAGTCCATCCGATAAGGCCTCTTGTATATTGGGGCTGTTCCAGGCACTAGATCGATCGCGAATTCCACTTCACGATCGGGAGGCATACCTGGCAACTCCTCCTGTCGGTACCCTCGATATGGGGTACCCCCGCGCACAAGGGAAAATGTCTAAGGATCTCGCCCTTCTCCGCGGGGAGAGCTCCGAAGGCACCACGTGTCCAGCGGGGCCGGACCTCCCTCTCCTCAGAGGAGAGCTCCAGGCCCACCACGTGGCCAGCAGCAGACGGACCTCCCCCCTCCGCGGGGAGAGCTCCGAAGGCGCCACGTGTCTCGCGGGGCCGGACCTCCCTCTCCTCAAAGGAGAGCTCCGGACCCGCCACGTGGCCGACAGAAGCCGGACCTCCCCCTCCGCGGGGAGAGGTCCGAAGGCTCCACGTGTCCCGAAGGGCCGGACCTCCCTCTCCTCAGAGCAGAGCTCCGGCCCGCCACGTGGCCAGCAGGACGGCGCTGCCTGCCCCCGCGCGGTAGGCAGCAGGTGTAAAGACGCACCATACCTTGCCCGTACAAGGTATTCAAGGCCCGCGCCTTCCCAAGACGCGAATACGCGGAGCACGCCTCTGTCAGGTGCCGTTGCGGCCAGTCGCATCGCAGACTGGTGCACCATGTCAGATCCTGCCAGCTAATAAACACAGCGACAAGACATCCCCTGCCGCCCCCGCCGTCATTAACCACTACGACTAGCTTGCAGCATGGGCATGGCGGCAAGACGAAGACTCGGAAGCCTTCGCTAGAGACAACTACCGACATAACTGCAGATACGATAGTCGGCAGGCAATCTCCCCGGGACCACCTGTCGGGTCCCGGGCCCCCCTTGTAAGCCGCTCGAGCCTTGGACTATAAAAGGCTCGGGTAGGCAACGTTAGCAAGGGTTCGCACTCCAGCAACTCGCACCCTAGACATAACTCACCCTCAAGCTCAGGACTCCGGTTCTGAGAAACAAGCAATACAGCGAGCACCTCTGCTCACCGTGGATGTAGGGTTTTACGCTCTGGCGGCCCGAACCACGTAAAACTCGCCGTGTCAAGCTTCTCCCTCACTCGTCCCTTACGCTGAAGCTCTCCGCAAGCGACTAGCCCCTCCGAAAAAGAACCTCCGCGGGCTGCCCAGAGCAGGTCCGGGGGAAGTGTCGACCACACACTTCGACATTTGGCGCGCCAGGTAGGGGCTTTTCCCTTGCACGACGAGTTTCTGCCGACGAAGATGACGAAGCTTCCTTCAGCGGCAAGCTCTCCTCCCCCGCGTTCACGACGGACCGTGACTAGCGGGGAATACGTGTCGACACACTCAGGACGGAGTGTGTCCGCGCAAGCTGGAAGCCAGCAGCCAACTCCGGCAACGCCGACTCCGGCAATGCAGGCTCCAGCTAGCGTGAGATCTTTTTCAGCGCTGAGCGTTCCCCACGGGGGCGCGCTAGCTGCAGCAAGAGCGCTATTGCGCAATCCACCTGCTGGGGACGCGCCCCAGTCAGCGAGCCAGCAGTGGATTCGCGAGGTAGACCATCTCGTCGTCGCCGCCTCAAACCCTCGACTTCGACGGGGACGACACTCCGGCCAACCGGCTGTGTCGCTGACGCGCATGCCAACGGTTGATGGGCAGACGGCGGATTCCAGCTCCACCAGGCTCCTATCGACGGACCTGAGGACAGAGCTGGAACGATGCCACTTGGGCCAAGATGCCCGAGTGTTCCTCGAGCGACGTCGGGAAAGGCGTCGCAACCAAGAGGCCGGCGACAGCATGATGTCAGCCTCGACCCTGCCTGAGGCGCAGACATTCGCCACGCGATCTCTGCCCCAGGCATACGCCACGCAGCATATCCCACAGCCATATGCCCTGCAAACGGCACCCCCAGTCTATGGTGCAGCCTTGCCCATACCGGGGTATACAGTGCCAGCAGCAAACCAAGCATTCGCGGCACCAACCCCTGCGGCAACAGGAGCAGGATGTGCGGCCCTGGCGCCCCACCTTCGCTTCGCGAGGTGGCCGCGCAAGTTTCGGCCGCACCTGCCCGAGAAGTACGACGGCAGCGTCAACCCGGCGGAGTTCCTCCAGATCTACTCCACTGCCGTCCTTGCTGCAGGAGGGGACGAGGCCGTCATGGCCAACTACTTCCCCGTCGCCTTGACCGGTCCAGCCCGGTCTTGGCTCATGAACCTCCCCCAGGGTTCCATAACTTCCTGGGGGGAGCTCTGCCGGCAGTTTACCGCAAACTTCGGCAGCTCCTACACCTGGCCTGGCACGGAGCTCGACCTCCACACCATCCAGCAACAACCTGGGGAATCGCTGCGCTCTTTCATTCAGCGGTTCTCCCAGGTAGGAACACCATCCCACACATTCAAAGTGCTTCCGTGGTGGTGGCATTCCTGCAGGGTGTCCGGGACAAGAAGATGCTTGAGAAGCTCGCGACCAGAGAGGTCCGCAACGTCTCGGAGCTCTTCAGCCTGGCGGACAAGTGTGCCAGAGCAGCAGAAGGGCGGAACTAGCACTTCCTGCCAGCCTCCGAGTCAGGAGGACAGCCCTGATCTGGCGCTGCTTCCTATGGAAGCAGCAAGAAGATCAAGAACCGGGGCGGTGGCAAGATTAAGCCACCGGCCGCGGCCCCCGTTGCCGCAGCAGCGGCACCCAGTGGGGCTCGGGGGCCGCGCCCCGACAAAAGGCAGCGACGGTCACCAGCCCCAGATGGTGACCAAGGCGAGCTATGCCCCGTGCATGGCACCAGCAATCATACTGCTGCCGAGTGCTGGGACATCCAGAGGCTTGCAGAGCGCTTCTGCAAAGGGAGGCAGCTGAGAGCTGATGCTCCGCCCCTCCCTCAAAGGGAGGTCAAGCAGAAGGTCGACGCCTCAATCACTGTTGGCCATCAGGTGGGAGTTCAGGAGCCTCAACGCGTCATAAAGACGGTGCACAACGGTGAGGACTCCAGCTCCGATTATGACGAGCCAGGGTAGTAGCCAACTACGGCCGCCCCAGAAAGTTCGTGGAGACTGCACTGCTGCGATGTCAACCTTGGAGAAGTTCCAAGTAGTTGCAGCAGCCCAAGCACCAGCCCCGACGGTGCAGAACCGGGCCAGCTCCACCCGAGTCCACGCCTCTGTGCCTCGGCCGTACCTCCTGGGGGCCGCCCAGGGTCTGTCAACCTCTTGAAGGCCTTAGCCAGAAGGGGAAAGACGCCTTGGGTCTCCCAAGAAGAGTCCGGGTCCTCCTACCCCTTGAAGGCCTTAGCCAGAAGGGGAGGGTACCCGGGGCTCCCAGGAGAATCCGCGCAGGACCCGCTCTAGCGCGAAGATAACAACCTCACCCGAGTGTGCGTCTATGTGCCTCGGTCCTACCTTCTGGGGGCCGCCCAGGGTCTGTCAACCTCTTGACGGCCTTAGCCAGAAGGGGAAAGACGCCTCGGGTCTCCCAAGAAGGGTCCGGGTACCCCTACCACTTGACGGCCTTAGCCAGAAGTGGAGGGTACCCCGGGGCTCCTAGGAGAAGCCTCGCAGGACCTGATCCAGCGTGAAGATGACGGCCTCGTCGATGAGGCCCGGCTGCAGGTGACACCCCACAACGCACGGTCTCGGCTGGTGCTCTAGCACTACCGCCAAAGGACCAAGCGCGTCAGGGACCTGCAAGAAGGTGACCTGGTGCCGCGGCACACACTTTCCAGCGAAGGACCTATAAACTCTTCCCCAGCCGGGAAGGTCCCTTCCGAGTCACGAAAGTTGCCATCCCAGGTACACATGCCTTTCAACCAAGGATGGGATCCGTTCTCAAACCCTTGGCATGGAACAACACTGTAAGTCCTACCTCCTGAGCATTAGTAGAACAGGGCCATACACTTCTGTAATAAATCCCATAGAGTCTAGGAACAGTGCTCGGGGCAGCTAAGTCTCAAGGGACGGTCCAGGACTACGTCCAGCTTTGCCTGGTTCCGACCCTAAGCGCGTAGAGTCTTGCTTCCCTTCTTAATGAGGCGGGTCGTTGCCTCCATGTACAGCCTGACTTCCCCCTATGGGCATTTACTCAGAAACCTGTTCTACTTCGCTCTCTCTCATGTGCTCATTTAAATTACGTATTAGTTTATATGACCGCACTTTCTATGTATGATCACCGTACATTTAGCTCCCCTTTTCCCGCTCTCATCCATAGTCAGCATTTGCAATCCTACCAAAGGCGGATGCACTTGAGGCACCTGCCGAAGGCCAGGGGGGCCTCCCCCAGTCAGGTGTTGCGGTGCCAGTTGGTAACCTCCAGGAAAGGTCGGCGCCGTGCATGGGGGGTCCAGGGTGCGTATCCCGCTTAGCCGGCTCTGTACCCAAAGCGTGCGCACCCTGCCCTCCGGAGGTCCAGCGGAGTACAGCCGCTTTGCCTTGTTCCGTATCCAAAGCCTGTGCACTCTGCTTCCCCCGCGTACGGTCCGGTACTAGGGGCCGGACGATCGTACCCGGACCTTGGAGGGAACCGGAGCCCCGGTGCCTCGCGCATAGAATTTCCCAAGTCCCGTATACCGGACTAGGACCATAAGCCGAATAATACTAAGAGACGGGAAAGGGAGGACCCCCCGAGGAGAATCACGTTTCCTCTACCTGTGTGCAGGACCTCCAGGTTATAGCTACGGGGGCTGCATGAGGAGGGGGGCAAGGAGCCATCGACTACTCCAGCACCCGAACCGGAAGGTCCGTGTTTCGCCCCTTCAAAAGGGACGGAGCCCGAAGGCCCCACGTGTCCAGCAGGGCCGGAGCTCCCGCCTCCTCAGGAGGAGATCCGGAACCGCCACGTGGCCGGCGGAAGCCGGACCTCCCCCTCCGGGGGGGGGGGGCTCCGAAGGCTCCACGTGTCCCGCAGGGCCGGACCTCCCTCTCCTTAGAGGGGAGCTCTGAGCCCGCCACGTGGCCGGCGGATCCGACCCCCCCCCATCCTCAGGGGGTGAGCTCCGGAGACCTCCGAGGCCCTTAATACAGTAAGGACCCGGGGAAGGTGTCTGTGCAGAGCTTCGAGATTGGTGAAGGCCTCTGAGTACCTTGCGGAGCTGAGGGCTCGGCCAGACAAAACCAAGAAGAAGACAAAAGCATCACAGGCACAAATATTCAAGAGAGTCTATTTATTCATGGCTCAATGAGCTGGACTACAAACTTGATAAAAAGAAAGAAACAAGCCCTAGGGTCCCCCTGGCTCGCGCCAGAACCTGGAGGCTACAAGGGCAACCACATCCCCAACTTCAGCCCTGGCGGTCTCCTCTCGCTCTGCCGCAGGGCCCTCTCTCACTGGCTCCATTGAGAAAGAAGGGTCCCGGCTCCTGAAGCATGTCAACACATGCGTAGCAACCTCCAAGGCCAGGCCCCGACCCTCTGCCTCAAGCTCGCTTGCCATCACCGAGTCTAGCCTGCTCAGCTTGGCGCTGAGTGACTCCAGTGCGGGGATTACTTCAGCCACCTTCAGCGCAGGAGCCGCCACCTTCACCGGGCTGAAGCCAAGAGGGACCAAGGCGGACCCTGCCTGGTCGACGAAGCTCGAGACCGCACGGGCCGGCCAGGAGCTCCTCTACCTCACGACGGGCTGCTCGCAGGGCGTCGCGGCTTCCCTCGGAGGATTCCTTGCCCTTGGCCGCCAGGCAGCTTTCCCGAAGGCGGAGAGTCTGGGCGAGCCGCTCCAACTCAGAAGCCCGGAAGTCGGCAGCCAACTCCCGATCCAGGATCGCCTGACGTTCCCGGGAGACCTGCTCCTCCCTCATGACGAGATCAACCTTCCGGGCCTCTAGCTCCCCGGCCTGAGCGTGCAGGTCGCCCTCACCTGCCGCCAGCCGTGCAGCGACCCTCTCCGCCTCGGCCGCCACGGAGCGCTTCTGGTCCTCAACGGCGCGCTTACGGTGCTCCATCCTCTGCCGTATCTCTTCCACGGAAGAGAGGCTCTCCTCGGCCTGGGCATGCGCTTCAAGGGCCTCCCTGTGGAGCCGCTGCGTCTCGGAGTCCAGGCGATCGACAGCCCGCTTCTGCCGATTGAGGAGAGCTTCCATGATGTCAAGCAATTCTCACCTAGAGTCAAGCTCGCCCTTGACCTTCACGATCCGCTCCCGCAAAAGGTTCTCCCAGATGAAGAGGCGATCCCTCTCGACCGTCTGCTCCTCCCGCTCACGACCAAGCGTGGCCAGGACCTGTCGGACGCTCGCTTAGGCGAGCACGAAGGCATCCGCCAGGGGCAGTGGGGCAGCGGAGGCCGGAGCGGCACCCCGATCTCTTCCATCACATTGTCCTCAAGAAAAGATGACGCGACGGGGGCCTGGATGAGACGCCGGTCAGGAGAAGCCGGCACAGGGACCTCGATGGCAGGACCCACCGAAACCTCACTAACAGCTGGCCCCTCACCCAGTTGAGAGTGACGAGTGGAAGGAATTGGCGCTGGCATAGAACCCGGGCAGACCGGAACAGAAGGAACTCGCGCTGGCTTGGGGGCCGCGGCAGCTGTCTCGGTTTCTGAGCGCAACGGCGCAGAACCCCCATCAGTCGGGGACGGCCGGGAAGCGCGAACACTCGAGCGGGCCCTGAACCCCGACTTCCGAGCCGGGGTAGGACCCCCAGAGCCCGCCGTCGCCACAGACGGCCGCTTCGTAGTCGCCTGGACTGACGGAGCAGGGGACGCTCCAGAAGCTCCCCTCGATGCATCAACAGGTTCCTTGGAGACTCCACTGCTTGAGGAGGGAGGGCGCGACGTCCGGGTACCTTCAGCCTGTTGTCGCTTAAGAGGAGTCCCGTCAGGATGATAAGCCCGGGACCTCTTGGGGTCACCACCGGACGGAGCGCCATCTCCAGAAGCAGGAGGTACAGGCATCCTGTATCCCTGACTTGGTGCAGACGCCACCACCGAAGGAGATCGAGCGCGCTTCTTCTCTGGGGGCGGGTTGGAAGCCATGACAGGGAAGAGCTCGACGACAGGGAAGACAAGGGCGCATGAATCCAAGGAAAAGCGCTGGGAAGTGCAAAGGGAAGCCGCGATGCGGGTAAGATCCCCTTTTAAAACTTTCCAGGAACGATTCAAAGCAATTCGAAACTCTTCGAATACACCCCATGGGCAACCACTTCGGCTCCAAGACCGAGCGCCGATGACAGGTGGACCCAAGCCGTCCAGCTAAAGCGGTGGGTCAAGGAGTCAGTCTCCCAAGAAGACGAGCCGGCAAGGCACTTAGGCGGTTCCTGAAGAAAGCGCCGCAACATGCAGAAGTGGCAGCCTTGGGAACTGCCGCAGTAGAAGCAACCATCAAGTGGGCGCACGCTCCCACGATCCCGCGACTATTCGTGCTCCGGCAGCGGTCAATGCGGGACTTAGAGGAAGTGCACGGAACAGAAGAGACGGAGGCCCTACCTTGGGCTCGCAATCTCCCCTGAGATGGGCTCGGGGGCCACTGTCGGTACCCTCGATATGGGGTACCCCCGCGCACAAGGGAAAATGCCTAAGGATCTCGCCCTTCTCCGTAGGGAGAGCTCCGAAGGCGCCACGTGTCCAGCAGGGCCGGACCCCCCTCTCCTCAGAGGAGAGCTCCGGGCCCGCCTCGTGGCCAGCAGCAGACGGACCTCCTCCTCCGCGGGGAGTGCTCCGAAGGCGCCACGTGTCTCGCGGGGCCGGACCTTCCTCTCCTCAGAGGAGAGCTCCGGGCCCGCCACGTGGCCGACAAAAGCCGGACCTCCCCCTCCGCGGGGAGAGGTCCAAAGGCTCCACGTGTCCCGCAGGGCCGAACCTCCTTCTCCTCAGAGGAGAGCTCCGGGCCCGCCACATGGCCAGCAGGACGGCGCTGCCTGCCCCCGCGCGGTAGGCAGCAGGTGTAAAGACGCACCATACCTTGCTCGTACAAGGTATTCAAGGCCCGCGCCTTCCCAAGACGCGAATACGCGGAGCACGCCTCTGTCAGGTGCCGTTGCGCCCAGTCGCATCGCAGACTGGCGCACCATGTCATATCCTGCCAGCCAATAAACACAGCGACAAGGAATCCCCTGCCGCCCCCGCCGTCATCAACCACTACGACTAGCTTGCAGCTTGGGCAGGGCGGCAAGACGAAGACTCGGAAGCCTTCGCTAGAGACAACTACCGACATAACTGCAGATACGATAGTCGGCAGGCAATCTCCCTAGGACCACCTGTCGGGTCCTGCCCCCCCCCCCCCTTGTAAGCCGCTCGAGCCTTGGACTATAAAAGGCTTGGGTAGGCAACGTTAGCAAGGGTTCGCACTGCAACAACTCGCACCCTAGACATAACTCACCATCAAGCTCAGGACTCCGGTTCTGAGCAACAAGCAATACAGCGAGCACCTCTGCTCACCGTGGACGTAGGGTTTTACGCACCGGCGGCCCGAACCACGTAAAACTCGCCGTGTCAAGCTTCTCCCTCACTCGTCCCTTACGCTGAAGCTCTCAGCAAGCGACTAGCCCCTCCGAAAAAGAACCTCCGCAGGCTGCCCAGAGCAGGTCCGGGGGAAGTGTCGACCACACACTTCGACACCTCCGAAAAAAAATCCGGATACTCCCTGATAGTCCTTATCTCTTCCACTCCCACCTCAACTTGATTGAGTTTAATGTCCCTCCTAGGTTCTTGCACTGCTATGAACTTCACTTTTGTGCCACTAGTGTGAGTTAGTTCCACCGTTCTGGTCGAACAGTGGATGATACCTTTGTGTTTGGTCAACCAATCCATACCCAAAATAATATCTATCCCTTGGGAGTCTATCACTATGAGGTTTGCAGTAAATACTACCCCATTAATGTCTAGATTCACCTTGGGACACACTTGTCTTGTTCTTATTTCTCCCCCTGGAGAGTTCACTGCTAACATATGGTTCATTTGTGTTGTTGCTAGATCATGCTTCTTAACAAACCCTTGAGCAATGAACGAGTTGGTAGCACCAGAATCGAACAATAGGGTTGCAATGTGTAAAATTGCAGGAAACTTACCAATTACCACGTTAGGTGCCTCTTGCGCTTCCTCCATGGTCACGTGGTTCACCTGTCCTCGCATCATATTCTGCTGTTGTGGCTGCATGGGCTTCTTCTTTGGGCACTTATGGGCATAGTGCCCCACTTCACCACAGTTGAAGCATTGCACCCCAACTTTAGGTGTCTGGCCTTTGTTATCTTGGTGTTGGTTCTGTGGCCCTTGTCCTGCTGGTCGAGGTTGATATGTGGGGCGAGGCTGCTGCACAAACTGACACTGCGGCTGTGCTGGTGCCGATGGAGGCCTGAAGTTCGGGTTGTACCCTCTCGGGGCTGAGTAGGGTACCACAGCACGGCTCCCTGCGGGTTGCTGCATCAGACGTGGACGTGTGTTGCTACTTGAGGCTTGGTGTGACCATCCCGCCTTCCTCTTGTTTTCATTCTCCAAGGCCTTCAACTTCCTCTCCATGACAAATGCTCTGTCTACCATCTTTTGGAAGCTTTCGTACTCGTTGGAGGACATTGCACATTGCATCTCCATGGTAAGTCCTTCCACAAAACAGTCCTGTTTCTGCTCATCGGTTTCGATATCCCGTGGTGCATAACGGGATAGTTGGGTGAACTTCGTGAGGTATTCCCTCACAGTCATGTTGCCTTGCTGCAGTCCCAAGAACTCCTTTCTCTTGTTTTTGAGTTCACCCCTTGGTATGTAGTGGTTGCGGAAACTGCGCTTGAACTCTTCCCAAGTGCTGTTCTCGGGATCATGATGGGCTGCCATGTAAGCGGTCCACCAATCAGCAGCAGGTCCATGCAATTGGTGAGAGGCAAACAGCACCCTCTCATACCCTTGGCATTGTATGATCCTCATCTTGCTCTCAAGGGTCTTTAGCCAATCATCTGCCTCCAGGGGTTCAGCAGCACTTGCAAACTTCGGGTGTTGAGTTCCCAGAAACTCACTCAACCTTGGTTGGCGTGGTGCAGCTTGTGGGGGTGGAGTTTGGTGCAAGTTGGCCACCACTTGAGTTAGATTCTGGATGAGCTGATTCTGATTTTCGATCATTTGATAGATAGGATCAGCTCCTTCATGGCGACCACCCATGTCGTGTCCTCCAGAAAGATGAGGGTTGCCGGCCTCATCGTTGTTGTTGTTGGGGTTGGCACCACGACCCTTTCCTCTTCCAGCCATCTATCATGATCAACCAAATGTTAACTTAAAGCATTACGTATTAAGTTCCCAAATTGCTTGTTTAAACTTAAACTTTTGAGGCCTTAATATTTAAACATTTTCTGAAGATTTCACGTAGATCTTTGGGCTTCACGTTTCACGCGAAAATAAAATGCACTATTGATTCATAAGGGTTCACACACCAAAGCAAAGCAACCTAAAGACGAGGTTGTGGACAAATGCCCATGGCTTCCACAACTCACGTCACACACCAAACATAAACACACAAATAAATAGGTTATTGACTCGACTACTCGATAACCCGCTGAACTAAGGGAAATGACTCTAATCAAGTCGTATCACTGAGCTGGCTCGTCGGGGTCTTCCTCATTATTGCGGCTGCCCTCTGATTCTGCTTTAGGTGGGGAGGCTGCTGGTGTAGGAGTGTGGCGACACTTGCTCGCCCGGCGGTCTGGGGAGTGAGGAGTCCATGTGTCATTTATGGTGACACACAGTTCATTCCCATCTCCTTTTTCTCTTGCCCTCAAGCTGGCGCGAAGCAACGCCTCAGTCTCCTTCAGGGTGTCACGAACATCCTGAAGCTCCTGCTGGCACTCTTGCAGTCGAGTGTTGAGCATAGCAGCATCCTCCAAGCACAGGTCCATGTGCTCATGGGAAGTCCCCTGCTGCACTGGCGGGTACTTGTACTCCGCGGTGCCACTCTTACGCTGGAGGACATACATGTACTCAGTCCTGTCCAGGTGGCGACGGTTGATGTGACTCTGGCAGGTGATGGCCTCCCAGGTGACATCCTTCTCAGCATCGGCCTGAGTCGCCCGACAAGCTGGAGAGCGGTGGATCTTGAGCAGCTGATTTTCATGGATAATCCTCATCTCTGAGCTCCATTCTTCCCGCTTCTCACGGATGGTCCTGGTGGAGCTGTAGTGTATGATCTGCTTGCCAACATTGCCGGCGGCGTGGAGCATACGTCGAAGACGGCGCAACAAGCCTCCTACTGCCAACCCGTAGGAGTGGTACGTCACCGGACGGTTCTCCTCTCTCAAGGCAAGGGCAACTACAGGAACTCTCCCTCCGGTGGACTTGCGGGCGGTGCGGATCATGCGAACCATCTAAAACATAAAGCATTTAAAATTAAGTTAGATAAGAATTAAATAAAAATTGTATTTTGAATAAAAGTTGGGGCAAGATGAACAAATAAAGTGACCCTATTAAATAACACTTTCAACCCACACCTTTGTCAAAATAGTTTTTAAGAAAATAGGGTCCTTAAATACATCCATTTCTACCTAGGTCCACGTTCCTACGGGCAACCTTGGCTCTGATACCACTTTTGTCACACCCGGTTTCTCCGAAGAACAACCGAGTGAATATCACATGTATGTCAGGATCATTTTCTCATACATGTGATGACAAATAGTGAAGCATCATCATATTACAAGCCAAGTGTTCGAATATAAATAAGTCTTACATAGCATAATGTCTCGATGGACGATAATAAGTTCATAACATGTAAATAAAACAGCAGCGGAATATAAATCTTGTGGGCTCCGTCACAGGCGTTGCCCAGGGGACTCCGTGAACCTAGAAACCTTCTTCGGGTCCAAAGTCTTGGTCATTGAACACCACATCATCCCCTTGACCTGAGCAGCAATTTAAACCAACAGAAAAAGCAAGTTTGAGTACCGTTGGTACTCAGCAAGTGTGGGAAAGTTATGTCATGCATGGCTAGAGCAAGGAGAAGTGAACTCATGGTTTAAGCACTACGCAATTAATACCTATGACCTTAGCTTATTAAACACCTACATTACTATATAGGTAAAATGGTCCCAATCCCTCAACCCATCATCAATATCAAGTAAACATAGTCTCATCTCCAATGTTAAGCTTCCCGCTTAACATCCTCAACTTCCCAATCCATCATCCTCTAATCATGAATAAGTCCAAGCCGCTCTTGACCGTGAGCACGACTGTCATGACAGTTTTGACTCTGCAGAGTTTGCACCACTGTACCCACATGTAGTGATTTCATCCCCCGTTGCCGGGTGGACTAAAAGAACCTCCATTATGCCAGTGGCCGCAAACCACGTTCACACTTCCCAAGTGTGTAGCCAGGAGATCACTATGAGGCCTTTATAAAGGGATTCCTGACGAGCGTGGGCCTACTGAGGTTTCACCCCTAACAGCATACAAGAGGCTCCAACCCCGCTGCAGTGGCCCCCTCTTGAGCCTTGCGGTTCATATGGTAGTCCAGTTGACACCTATTCCCTGCACCATCCAACACACCCATACTACGCCGAAGATACACCTAATTAATTGGCCAAGTTGCCCCAACTCAGCATGTGGTTGGCACGGTAAAGCTAGGTTACATGCTCCATGAACAGGTCCTTAGGATCCAGGCAAGTACTAAACACAAACCCGAGTCTCGTGCACCCAGCACCAACCAAATCATTCAACTTGCCTCGATCCCTACCTCTACATAACCCATAATATCTCATTCAAGAGTAAGGTAAGTAAGTTGATGATCTCATATCCCAATTATCCCATTCTAAGCATGGCTAAGCATAAGCATATAAATAAATGACATAATAAAATAAATCCCAACCCTGGCTACAAGGAAATAAGATAATGAAAATCTAGGGAAACTTCCTAGCTTGGGTATCATATTCCAAATTGACAATGTAAATTAATTCTAACTACACATCCTAGTATAGGATCAAAGTGGTCAAGGACACTTGCCTTCTTCCTGCTGCTCTGGGAATGGAAAGTCTTGGTCTTGGAAGGGTAGAACTTGCTCTGGGGCAGGTTCTACTCATGCCAATACACATAGCAAAAGAAAACAACAATCCATAATCCATAGTCCACACTTTCACTCATGCAAACCACACATACATACATATGAAAGTCATTCACATGTTTAAGTGTTGTGGTTACCCTAGATGTGTTGATTTTAGGACTACATACACTTTTAAACATTTATATATTATTTCTAGCTTTTGTATTCAGATTTCCATTTGTACACTATATAGGAATTTCCAATTTGAACAAATTCTCTATATTTAATTAATACACTTTTTAGCCACAAGTGTGTATGAAAGATAATTTCCTACTTCAAATAGGTTTTCAGATCTTCTACCAAATCCTAAACTGAAGTTTTTGGATTTGGAGACCTCATTTATCATTTTCTAATTATGCATACCTATTTTCCTATATTTTTATATTTATTTTCTATGCCTAAAAGTGAATTTTAATATTAAAATAGTAAGACATATCATCTAAACAGAATAGGTTCTGATCTAAAATATTAAATAATATATTTTTGAACTTCTTCTCTGATGTGAACCAATTTAAATTTATTTTATCAGTTTTCAGAATTATTTCCTACCTCAAAATGTGTTTCTAGAACTAATAAATATGAGCAACACTTAGGCAGATCTCATTTCAACCTAAAACCTATTTTTAACTCCCTCTAAAGGTTTTCCAAGTGCTAGGAGAGTTTAAATTTGTATTTGCACATGTGTTTATATTACCTTTTGAATTTAAATTCTACTCATATGTTCAAATTTCTGGATTTAATATCTTATGGGGTCAAAAAGGCAAATCCACCCTACTGCAGGGTTTAATTTACTATTTCCTAAATTTTCAGGGGCCTAATTACACATAACAGAGAGGTTTTCCTAATTTTTATTAAGTCAAGGGGCTAAAACTGTTTTTTAAATGAATTTACAGGAATTTCTGAAGGTCCAGGGCTAGATCAGAAGTTTCCGGGGCTAGCTCGTGTTTTCCAAGATCCCCAGGGGGTAGCACGTAAGATTCCTGGCCTTTATAATACGGGGCCAATGTGGACCGTTGGATTTAAAACAGACGGCTCCGATTAGATCGCCGAAGGGGTATGCGCCAATTTAATTTCTGCTGTGCGATTTAAAATAGACGGCCTACAAGAGGCCACGTCGCTCCTGGCCGAAATTCGCCCGCGCACGCAGCGGCGCACGGCGGCAGCGGTGCGATCTCGCCGGCGAGGCTGTGTATCTTCATCTACAAACGCTAACATCCACCCTTTTTGGTAGCAAACGGTAGAGGGGAGGAAGGAGAGCTCACCAGTGCAGTTTTTCTTGGATCCGAAGGGGTCGGGAGGGCTTAACGGTGGTGAGGAGCAGCGAACGAAGGTGAGCTTAGGTGGGGGAGCAATGGGGTCGTTCCTCCTCGGGTTTTCTTCGGCGATGAGCTTCTCTGGAGGCGGTCAAGCACTGCAAGCACGTTAGCGTGGGGAAATACGGAAGGGGGAGCTGGAAAAAGGGCAGCAGCGGCGGCGGTGCTCACCTTGCGTCGGGTGTGGCCGATCGGGGGGGAAGGGGCAGATTTTCAGCGTTTAAATGGCGAGGGAGGGCGGCGGGGTCGGTTGAGATCACGCTGGGGTGCCCGGGACCGAGAATCGGGGCTGGGAGCGCGGGTTCCGGAAGCGGCGGTTGCGATCGGGCGCGAGAGAGCTGGAGCGGTTTGGGGCGCACGGGGAAGGAGATGACATGCGGGCCCCGCGCATCAGAGAGAGGGAGAGGGGGGCGCGCGGATTTTGGGCTGGCTGAGCGGGTTTTGGCCCACTGCCCGGTTTTTTCTTTTTCTTTTTTCCTTTTTATTTTTCTATTTTGATTCAAATTTAAATTCCAGTTTGAATTTGAATTGCTACACCACATGCAATACGTCCAAAATTTTTAAATTCTCCTCTTTAGCGGGTTTTGGGGTGTTACAACGCAGACCAGCGGTGCAACCGAACATTCTGTAGACGGCGCCCTCATCCCCCGAGCAGGAGGTGGCGCGGCGACCGCGTTGGGGCGGGGTTTCGCTCGTGTGCTGGCACTCGCAGAGATGTTCGACGGAGGGCCTGAGTCGGTTCGGTCTCTGTGAGGCTGACCAGTGCCCCCCCCCCCCCCCCAATTCATTCTCTGATTTTTCCTTTCTGTTTTTGCTGAAAATATCCCCAGCTACTCACAATTGAATGTGATACTTAGCCCTCAAGTCTTGGTTTGAATTCGAGTTCTCCAATTTGAACTTTGTTTGGCTAAATTTGCTTTATGTTTGAACTGAAATTCAAATTCAGTTTTGAATTCTTGCAAATTTAGCTCCCGACAAGATGGAGTCCAATGGGGATAAAATTTGGTGGGCTAACTCAGAAAAATATGCTGAGTTTGAATATGAAGCTAACTTTTGAATTTGAGTGATGAAAGTTGCTGTAATTTGAATTTACATTCAAATTGGGCTCTTTTTCACTTGCCTCCAAAATTGCCTCAAAAGGGTTGGGTTTGCATGAAACTTGGCATGAGCCTTCCCAAGACTTTTCAAGTCCTAGGGGTGAGCTCAACCTCTCATGTTCATGTGTAGAAATCCTACTTTGTGAAAGTTAGGGCTTTCCCCTCTAATCACTCTTTTGATGGAGGTTACTTGCTCTTCACAATTTTTCCTAAGATATCCACAACAAAAACTGTGGTGTTATGAGGTGAAGAAAAGTTTTTGCAAGTGCCTTTTCTTGGGCTTTTACATCCCTCCCCCTTAAAAGAATCTCGTCCCGAGATTACAAAAGAAGAGACAGCGATGTAATAGGGACTTACCCGTGCTGAGAGGCCATGAACTCCGGGTAATTTGAGCGAAGGAATTCCTCGCTCTCCCACGTCGCTTCTTCAGCGGTGTGGTTGCTCCAGAGTATCTTGTAGAACCACAACGTTCGGCTACGCGTGGTTCGGGCTTTCTCATCAATAATCGCCACCGGATATTCATCATACGTTAAATCCGGTTGCAGCTCGCCGATGTCTTCGGTAGGAACAGCAGCGGTATGCTTCAGACATTTTCTCAGTTGTGAGACATGGAAAACGTCATGGGCACCAGCAAGAGATGCCGGTAGCTCCAGTCTATACGCCGCTGATCCACACTTCTCGGTGATTGCATAGGGCCCAATGAAACGGGGAGCGAGCTTCCCCTTCACACCGAACCGGTGCACGCCCTTCATCGGAGACACACGGAGGTACACGTGTTCCCCAACGTCAAAGTGCAGCGGTCTACGCCTCTTATCAGCATAGCTCTTATGCTGGGATTGAGCAGCCTTCAAATTAGCTTGAATCGTCCGAAAGCGCTCTTCGGCATCGTTCACCACATCAACCCTGAATGTGACCCTTTCACCGGACTCGCACCAGTTTAATGGGGTGCGACATTTGCGACCGTAGAGAGCTTCATAGGGTGTCATCTTTATACTCGCCTGATAGCCGTTGTTGTACGAGAATTCCGCCAACGGTAGGTGATCATCCCAGTTCCTACCATGGTGGATGGCACATGCTCTCAACATGTCTTCCAGAACTTGATTCACCCTCTCTGTTTGGCCATCTGTATGAGGGTGGTAGGCGGAGCTTCTAATCAGTTTAGTACCCAAAGCAGCATGCAATTGCTCCCAAAATCGAGATACAAACAATGCACCTCGGTCTGAGACTATGGTCTTGGGTACGCCATGCAAGCATAGAATTCTGGCAATATATAACTCCGCATATCTGTTGGCATGGAAATGTGTATGCACGGGAATGAAGTGAGTCGACTTGGTTAGTCGGTCAACGATCACCCAAATGGAATCATGTTTGTTGGAAGTTAGGGGTAATCCAACAATAAAATCCATGCTCACATCCTCCCATTTCCATGCTGGAATTTTCAGGGGTTGCAACAGCCCTGATTTCCTCATATGATCAGCCTTCACTCGTCTACACGTATCACACTCGGATACATACTGCGCTACCTCCCGCTTCATCCGCGTCCACCAAAATTTCCTTTTCAAATCTTGGTATATTTTGTTGCTGCCCGGATGAATGGAGTATTTAGACAAGTGAGCTTCATCGAGGATCTTTTCCTCAGTTCCATATCCCGGAGTACTACTATGCGGTCATTGAACCATAGCGTCCACTCATCATCCTTCCGGCAACACTTGATCTCCCCGTTGTCTATCCGTCTCCGGAGATGTGCCATGCCCTTATAAATCTTCTGAGCTGCAATGATGTCCTCCCTAATGGTAGGGATGAGGGCAAGGTTGTAAAGCGACCCATAAGGAACCAAGTATAAACTCGGCTCTTCCTCCTCCACCGGGGTAATGGTGAGGTTATGAACATGTGACTTCCGACTCAGTGCGTCGGCAACCACATTCGCCTTGCCGGGGTGGTAATGAATCTCAATTTCATAATCTTTGATACGTTCTAACCACCTCCTTTGCCTCATGTTCAGCTCCTTCTGGGTGAAAATGTATTTCAAGCTCTTGTGGTCGGTGTAGAGGTGCACCAAACTCCCCAGGAGATAGTGCCTCCACATTTTCAACGCCAGGACCACTGCAGCAAGCTCAAGATCATGGGTGGGATAATGCTGCTCATGGTTCTGAAGTTGGCGTGAGCCATAGGCGACCACACGTCCTTCCTGCATCAACACGCAGCCAAGCCCAATACCAGACGCGTTACAGTACACATCAAAGGGCTTGGTTGTATCCGGTTGAGCTAAGACCGGGGCTGTTGTGAGATGCTTCACCAATGCTTGGAACGCTCCTTCACACGCCGTGTTCCAAACATATTTTGTTCCCTTCTTCAGCAATTCTGTCATCGGCTTAGCGAGCTTGGAGAAGCTTGGAATGAATCTCCGATAGTATCCCGCTAACCCGAGGAAGCTTCTGACTTCATGAACTGAAGTGGGAGCTTTCCATTTCAGCACTTGCTCAATTTTGCTCGGGTCAACCGCAATGCCTTCAGCTGAGTTGATATGTCCCAAGAATGGCACTTGGCTGATCCAAAACTCACATTTGCTGAACTTGGCGTAGAGCTTGTGGTCTCACAATCGTTGAAGAACGATCCTCAAGTGTTCGGCATGTTCGGCTTCTGTCTTGGAGTAAACCAAGATATCATCGATGAACACCACCACGAACTTGTCCAGCTCCGGCATGAACACCGAGTTCATGAGATACATGAAATGGGCTGTAGCGTTTGTGAGACCAAAGGACATGACGAGATATTCATATAATCCATATCTCGTCGAGAAGGCCGTCTTCAGGATATCCTCCGCCCGGATCTTTAGCTGATCATATCCAGAGCGAAGGTCCATCTTGGAGAACACACTTGCACCCACAAGTTGATCAAACAATATGTTGATGTGGGGCAGTGGGTACTTATTCTTGATGGTGACGGCGTTGAGCGGCCGGTAGTCCACACACAGCCTCAAGGTTTCATCCTTCTTCTTCACGAATAGCGCCAAGCATCCCCAAGACGAGGAACTCGGCCTAATGAAAACCTTGCTCAACAGATCATTGAGCTGTTCTTTCAGTTCAGCCAGCTCATTCGGAGCCATTTTATATGGTCTCCGTGATATGGGCGTAGTCCCGGGTGCAAGCTCAATCTTGAATTCAACATCCCGCTCAGGTGGCATGCCCGGAAGATCATCCGGAAACACGTTGGGGTACTCCCGGACTACTGGGATGACCTCTATCTTGAGAGCTTCAGTATTATTGATTTCTGAAACCTCCCGGACTGGATTATCTAATAGGAGGGACTGCAGACGGTGTAATGGGGAGTTGAGGTGAACCGTCCGTGATAAGGTTTCCAGGACAGTGCCATGGTATCTTAGCCATGACATTCCTAAGATTGCATCAATCTTCTGCCCCTCAAGAATAATCATAGTGGTGGGATATATCTTCCCACCTAAGCACAGTGGTGCTTTCGAAACCATCATAGTTGCTGAAATCTTTCCTCCCGGTGAGCAGATCATATAAGAACACTCGGTTGGGAAGGCTTCCAGCTGATGCTTAACCACATAGGATGCACATATGAAGTTGTGGGTTGCACCAGAATCAAACAATATGATGATGGCTTGGCTGTTGAGAGTAAATATACCCGCCAGCACGTTGTCTCCCTCTGGGGCGTCCTCATTGTCGAGGTGGCGAACGCCCCCAGTCTGCTGACCAACCTTCTTGACCGGAGGTCGGCCTTGAGCACCGCCCTGGAACTTGGCTTGCCCGCTGCTCTGCTGCCCCTGGGGACAGTCCTTCGCGAAGTGGACCACCTGGCCACACGTGAAGCAAACGAAACGGGGCGGTCCCCTGCTGATCGGTGGACGGAAACCCGGGGCACGTTGTGGCGGTGGGAACGCCCGGGGTGCCGTCTGCTGCTGCTGCTGTCTCGGTGGTGGCATCGGCGGTCAGAACGGGGGTGCTTGGAAAGAACGTCCCCCGAACTGTTGAGGTCGCGCCAGTGGACGCCACTGCTGCCCGGATGGTGTCCGATACACCATGCGGTACTTTTGAGGAGCGCCACCCCCATTGCTGGGTGGAGCGCTGCGCATCCGCTGCTCAGCTGCCAACTCCTGCTGAGCGTCCTCTTGCATGATCGCGGCATTGACGAGGTCGTTGAAGGTGCCGCGATTCCATTGCACGAGATGCGTCTTCATTTCGGGGTGTAACCCCCGATAGAAGTGCTCCCGCTTCTTCTCCTCGGTGGAGATGTAGTCCGACGCATATTGCGCCAGATGGTTGAAGGCACGGGAGTAGTCATGGGCACTCCTCCCGCCCTGCTTCAGCTCCAAGAATTCTTGGAACTTGCTCTTCATTATCCCGGGAGGGATATGATAGGCGCGGAACGCCTCCCGGAACTCTCCCCATTCCACGGCATTACCAGCCGGACGTGAGGCGACATAGTTCGCCCACCACGCACCAGCAGAACCGTGAAGCTGCTGCGCTGCGAACAGAGTCTTCTGCCGCTCGTACATTGGAGCAGACCGAACTTGGACGCGATGGTCTGCAGCCAGTTGTCGGCCTCCAGTGGTTCTTCAGCTTCTGTGAACACTGGAGGGTGCGTACTCATGAAGTCCGAGTACGACACCTCACGGGGCTCACGGGGCCCCCTCTCTTGACGTCCCCCCGCCTGGGACGTATTCTGCACGATCCTGCGGAGCAGGTCGGTCTGCTCCTCACGACCTCCCACCAGTGCCGCTATCACATCCGCTAGAGTAAGCGGAGGCGGCGGTGGTGGCTGCTGCTGCGGGGTGCTGTCGTAGGCCGGTGGCTGGGAGTCATCGCCCCCCTGTTGGATAGAGCCACCAACCTCATGCGTGGTCCTAGTGTGAACCATCTGCATCCATACGACAATAAACATCAGTCCCGCAGCATATTTCCATGCAGTCAAATGAAATAGGCGTAAAAATATAATGACAATAAAACATGCGATACATCTCGTATGTAGATAATGTAATAACTTTGCACAAGCTACACCATTACCAGACCAAATACAAGCTAGTTTAATCCAACTTGATGAACCTCCTCTTTGGAAGCTCACTACAACTAGGTTTGGTCACTATGAGACGTTACTATCGCGTTGTCATCACGTATACCACCCTTTTACCTTCAATACGATACAAACATGATCTCTAGTAAAAGAAACTTGAGTGAGACCTATACTCAGATCTTTCACTAATTGAAGATAACCTCTCATGAGCATGTCCTACCCCATTGGAAGTATTCAAACCCCTTCTAGGGTATAACAATCTCTCAAATGAGTTCAACTGTCATCCCTCTGTCAGAATGACCAGTTTCTACATATCCCACATTTTTACCTGATTCTAGGCATTTTCATGACTCAAGTTGAATACCAAAGTTAAATTTAACTTCAGTACCTTTCCAACGAGTACTTATTTGCCCTCAGATCAGCTCTGGTTAAAAAATTATGGTAATTCAAAGTCAGCAGAATTTCTGGAAGAATTTTAACAGCACCTCCCTTGGGAAGTTGCTGTTTTCAACTCTGGTTTCCACTGAAATCTGTGCTGAAATTTCAGAAACTTTGAATTGCAAAGATGTAACACATCTTCTGCCCTTTCTAAAGATGTATCATATGACAATTTTATATTTTCTACTGGGAGTTATGTTTGAAAAACAGAACAGTCCAGAGAGTTTAACTCTGTGCTGATTCTGGACAGTTTACATTCCTCTGGGATTTAAGCCATCTTAAGGTGTGTTTCAGCTCTGGATGTCCACAACAAAGTTGTATAGTATTTAAATACCTTTCCATAACTATATACCACACCTCCCTGGGCTAAAATCCCTGTGATTTATGCTCTGTTGAAGTTTAGCAAACTTGCTGCCCAAAACAGAGCACTCTGTTTTTCAATCTTTTGGAACTACACTCATCACTATCCAATCTTTCCACCCAACCAGGGTCCTAAATGTTGAACCTAGTGATTTTAATTCCTTGTTATCATTATTTTTCATGCATATGCCTATGATATCTCGGTACTACGTTCCTCACAAAAGAAAATCCTAACCGGATTATACAGGCATATACGTCTCAAGTGTGGCACTAAACGGTCTCTCGCACACATTTACTACACGGATACATACGTGGTTAGTACCTGCAGAAGACCACACAATAATGATGCACTTAAAGGTTATGTTTCCATTTCAGGCAGGACCATATTTAAAAGTAAATACAAACGCCCGTATCATTGCCATACGGCCGTCCTTGAGTTAGGTCACGTCTCAAGGTACGTGATCGTGTTTCAACACCACACGACGGGGAACCCGAGTAGGTCATGAACGGGTCATCACGGTTGGGAATGTTATCAACCCAACAGATACCACCTACTGCCCTGCAGGGCACGCCGATGGCAAGCGCTGCGTATGTCCTCCTGGGCTATTTCCAGACGAACACACTCTCGCGTTACTGACCACACGATGGGGTCTCCACTTACTTTCCTAATGCACGCTAGGGATCAGCGTTTCATATGAACTCAGGAACATGAAGAGTCCAAGAGTTTCATATTGATGTCTCACACCAAGCTGTGAGATCTATCCCTAAACCACGTTCCTCGTCAGGGGAGCTAACCGAAATTGAACCGCTTTCGGCGGCGTTCCTTACCAATCTTACCAGAGCGTAGGTGCGTCGTTACATAATTAAAATTCAGAATTATAACACATAGGTTAGTCTTTGCCACTTTAAGTAACTATGCTAATATAGTCCTTACTTGGGCAACTACCGAATCCTCACCGTAAGCCTAAGTTTTCCCATAATACAGTCCTTAAGTACTGTGCTATCCTCAATGCAGCTCTGATACCAGGCTGTGGCGGACCGGGATCCGCTCATCCAGGATCGCAGAGGGTGGTGCCGCATGATGCGACACCCGACAACACACGTCATAAGGACACAATATATTACATGGGAAAACCAACTGGAACTGTACAAACTAGTACACTACTCAGTTACAAACTAGAGTCTTTATATTACACAACGGAAGTTTCTTTTGTACAACTCACGCCCGCCTATCTAGCAAAAGTCGGTTGCCCAGCCCTAGGGCAACCCACACTAGCTGCACTCCTCAGCTCAGCGTGGCGTGTACGGCTCCCACTCAGCCGTGGTCCCCGACGGAGGGTAACCCTCGCCGGTGGACTCGTAACCCGAGTCCGTGGGTGGCTCCTCACCTGAAAAACACTTAAGCAGCAACCGTGAGCACGAGGGCTCAACAAGACTTAACCGACTCACCTAGGCATGAAACTCTACATGAGGTGTACAACGAACATAGGATAGTAACATTGCAGCAATGGACACGCCTACAAGTTCATCCTTAACTCATATTTTAGCAACAAATTAACAGTTCAGGAATCTGAAATTTAGTAAGCAATATTTGGTGGCACACATGTAGCAATACAATTATATCATAACAGCAATATTGAATCATCACATTTCATACATTAGCCTACGTCACGACTCAGTAACCAAGTGGTACTCTTCACCGCGAGGAACGGCGAATCGACTCGATATACACCTGCAGGGACACCCAAAGAGCATGTCACGTACGCCCACCCGTGGAGCTGCACAGCACACTCACTCGATGTCGTACGGGACAAACTTTCACCCAACAGCCCAAACGTCAAACCGGTCGCACCGAAACGAGCAGGAGGTTCCCTACACGGAGCATCTCTCTATGCCTCTTAGCAGATTTCCACCTTGCTGCCCTCAGCCTACACCTATATATCGGTGTGTTATGCCTCGACGCCCGGAGGTTTAGGTTACATCGGTTTATCGGGGCCCATATATCCGATATGCCTTCGGTATGTTCAAACTTGATCAGCGTGGGCCACACACAGATCGGTCCTCAAGCACACAAGACTTCCTCTTGCTGCGCCCTAGCCCCTGCCAAGTCTCATTTTTATTACTAAGGTGATCTCACATCACTCGAACCAATCCCGTGTGTCCCAAGCCTAACTCGCGAGTATATTCCAACTACTCGACTTGTACCGAAGTCCTATGAATCATTAAGCATAGCCTGTGTATTCGAGGCCCTAGACACTACCCTCACTCTTGGGGGAAAAATTCTGGTTATGCAGTTGGGTTTTCATCAATCCTACACCTAATGCACATACATACTTCACATTACGCATGTCAACAAAGTAAAACTTTATAAAAGGCTTAATGCAAACCGGGGCTTGCCTTGTTGCTGCTGGTCAGAGGTTAAGTCTTCGTCCGGAAGGAGGAAGTCAAGTACTTCCGAAGTCTCCTCGCCTTCAGCGACTACACGTTAATGAAATACTGCATGTCAATTTAAATGCAATGTGAACTTAAATACATAATTACTAATAACTCTAGCTAGCCCTCCCCTTTAGTTCTGAAATTTTTATGGTGGCTTGGTAGGGTCCTAACCAGAGTCTTGACCAAGTTTGATTTGAAGCAAAGTTCATTTGAGCCTTGTACAAATAAAAGCCTATATGGTCATTATTTGAGCCTCTAAGTAATTCCAGGGGTTTTCATGGCTCCCAACATTACTTTCTGGAAACTAGAATTTGAGAGGGTTCTAATGGAATTGGTTTCATGTCATTTGGAGAATCCTAGAGAAAGTTGTGCCCTAAATAAGATTTGAGAAAATCTGAAAAATGTTTCTGTACATTTTTCTATTTTCTCAGGGCAGTTCTCTTAATCACCCCATTAGGGGGACTAAATTAACTTGGATGAGCTTGAAAATTTTACTGTGACTCAAGGATTTTCCAATGACCCTCTCAGCCAAATTTCAGAATTTTCATGAAGTAAATCTCCAGATAAAATTCCCAACAGTTTAAACTTTAGGGAATTAATTCTGGAAAACTATTAGGTTTCATGAGCTGAAATTGGTATTTTTGTAAAGTACTCAGAATCCTGAGTTCAGCAAAATTTGGTTCACTGAATTTGGAGTTTCCTAGCAAAAGTTCTATTCATTTGAAGTTTGAACTAAAACTGGAAATTCCAAAAATGTTTAAATTCTGCGGGTGGGGCCCATTCCTCAAGCCGGCCCACTGAGAATGCGGCCACACCGTGGCCCATGGGGTTTTACCCGCGCTGCCGCACCGAATCCCTGAGACAGGCGCGGTACCGACTGAGACAGGGCTCAGCTCATGATACCACTGGTCACAGTTCTGATACCACGCTGACGCGGCCCGCTCAACCGAGACAGGCCACTCGCCCGGGAATCGCATTGGGTGGTGCCGTGTTGTGCGGCACCCAACAGCACACATATGAGGAACAATGTATTACATAAAACAATAGCGGAAGCTTACAAGTTTTTCTTTGTAAGTACTTTACATCAAGTAACTACAGCGGAAGTCTATATCACTCACGTCGAATAACTAAGAGCACCCGAGATGAAGTCCAGCCCGCGGACTCCTCTCGCTAGCAACACGAAGACAACAGCAGCGGCTGGGTTCTCCCTGTGATAAACGACTCGGAAGTCTCCGAGCCTCACCGGACATCCTTCTTCTCAGCATCGATGTTAACCTGCAAAACCACTTATATAGCAAGCGTGAGCACATAGGCTCAGCAAGTCTGACCCGTCTCTCCTAAACAAGAAACCCTACATGCATGATGATTGCAATTGGGTTGGCTAGATTTGCATAAAGGACTCGCCTAAAGTTGATCCTTAACTTTCGGATTTTAAGCCTCATTGTGCAGACCTGAGCCGAAAAGCATCGCAACTCCACAATCAAACAAGAAACGCTTTGTTGCGATGCTCCTTGCACAAAGTGAAAGTAAACTTTAATGAGCCTATCTCTAATTCAATCATGGTTGCAATACAAGTTATAGCACAGCCTTATCAAGTTCAAAGATAAACAATTCCAATTGTTACTACGTCAAGACGCAGTGGGCAAGTATGCTCATATAACCGCAAGCGACGGTGATTCGAATCAGTACACGCCCGGACTACACGACACGTACACCCGTACTCCGAGTTGCCGGTAGCAACCTCGACTGACGTTGTACGCGGCCACCTTTCCCGAGATCTTCCACATTTGACGCAGTCCAACTGCCCCGAGTACGCAAGCTCCCTCAAGGTACATACCCGCAGTGGTATGTTCTTGAGCGAGGTACCTCCTGCTACCCTGACGCCGAAAGCCTAAGGCAGTTGGAAAAGTTCCACTATGGATCTCCCAAGGTACATCGGTTTCCTGGGTCCCATATAGCCAGTATGCGCCCGGTACACAACTCAAACTTGTCCAGCAGGGCCAAGCACGGACGGGCCTTAACCGACACAGGCAGGGCTATGCACACACGGCCTGCAACCTGCTGCATCTAAACCTCTCTGCCCGGTCTCCATTTCTTATGTGTGAACTCTCCTCATCCTTTCTAATTCGATCCCGTTCCGAGTAAACCAGCCCTAAATTCGCGAGTAGCTTCCAACTAATCGACTTCTACCGGACCTTTCCTACTAACATTTAGCGTAGCCGAATCCACTCGAGGGGGTGCTATTCTACCCTTTCTCTCTTAGGTATTTCTGGTCATGCAAGTGGGGTTTTCAATATTATCTAGACTTACTGCAATCAATGATGCAAAGCTATGATCTCTACAAATGAAAATGCTTTATAAAACTGTTCAAATGCAAACCGGGGCTTGCCTGTTTTGCAATTGACTAAGGTTACAATCAGTTAGTGACGATCACTTGGAGCTTGATCACTTGTTTTCCTCCCTCCTTGATCTTCACTTCAAGTCCTTCTCACCTTCTTCACGTATATGCTACACGATCTGATCATGCATATGTATTTAATTGAAAAGCTTTTGCTCATAAGATCTAATGACAGTTTTAAAACTGGAACTCTGTTTAAGAATTTAAAATGACACTGGTTCTAGTGGTTTGGGTTGGGCTTAAACACTAAGATCAAATATTAAGTGCTTTTCCCCACTTAAGTGTTGGTCACCTTAACAGGTTACCTATGACAGTGGTGATCCAGAGCTCCAATGGAGCTGGGAATTTTCATGTAAGTTCCTTGTCACAAGAAAGTCCTCTGGACCAAAATTTAGCACTTTTCATGGAGTGGTTTATTCAGAACAATTCTCCAAGTGTTTAATCAAAGATGAATTAATTCTGAGTTAACCCCTATGTTCATGTCAAACTCAGTGAACCACAATTTCAATTATAGTTCATAGAGTCTACATTGATTTTCCTAGGATTTTTGGAGCTAAGAATTTCCCAGAACTGAATTTATAAGTTTTGGAAATTCTCTGAAAATGTTTCTGTATTCATTCGAACACAGTAACTTACAATCTGAATTATCCTGACCAAATCAACTTCAAATGAGCTGAAACTTTTACAGGAGTCTAAGAACACCCTAAAAAATGTTCTGGCAAAATTTGGGGATTTTTAGATAAACCAAACTCCATCTAAAATTCTTTTACTGAAAAATTTTAAAGAATTTTCTAGAATTAAATAAAGACTTTCATACAAATTGGGTTGCATATTTGGATAGAGTTTGTCAATCTGAATCTAACCCAATTTGAGTCACTAAATTTTGAGGTTCCTAGCAAAAGTTATGCTCTTCTAAAGTTTGGAGAAAAATCTGGAATTTGAATAAATCTGAGAAAAGTTTAAACCTGACTGTGGGACCAGGGGCACGTGTCAGTCACCGGGAGCGTGCCACACGGGGTCACAGGGTAAATTCCCGCACTGTTACAATTGATCCCGCGCCACAGAATATCCAGCCCACTGTTGCCGTGCGACTGACAGGCAGGCCCGGTGAGGTCTTCTTCCACCTCCCACTCCCGCGCGATCCCGCCGCCGGGCTCGCCGGAGTAGCTCCGGGATCGGTCGTCCGGCCACCCCTGCCGCTGAAACACACCGCCAGACCCTAATTCCCTGCGAGGAACACGCTGGTGGGGTTTTCTCGAGCTGGCAGGGCCCCTAAACTAGCCCGCGACGGCGCACTGGCTCGGATGAAGTCCGGCGACGTCGCCCCGGTGCTATAGCCCACAAAAAGCTCCCTAAAAAGATTCTACAGAACCAGTGGAGGTTGGCCAAGCTCGGCATGGCCGCATAGGGGCTCGGGGACGGCTCTACCCTAAGGTTCACAGTGCACCCGCACCTTCCTGCCATAGCCGCCTTCAGAAAGCTTGAAATTGCACCGTGCACAGGGTGTTTCATGCGAGGTTTCAAAAGAGAACTGGTGCGCCTACATGTCTGGCTTGTGTGTGCGAAGTTTCGTGGTGTCTAAACAATCGATCGGGAATTTAGCAGAATCATACCGGAAGGTCAGTTTTCCCCGACCGGAGAGGATCTTCGAAATTCGCCATCGAGGGGCCGAGACAGGCTCTGTGCTTCGGGTGGAAGCTGCACGGAGCTCCTGCGCGACCCAGAGTGGCCTTGCTTGGTCGTGACAAGCTCTGGAGGAGGCTGTCCACGAGAGCCGTGGATGGCGGTTTTCTTCCGGCCGCCGCTGAAACTGGGTTACCTCGGTGTGGAGAGCAAGAACTCCCTCGGTGAGGGCACGAGGAGGTCGTAGGAGGTTCTGCGGTGTGGTTTTGCTGATCAGACGGGGCTCGCACGCGAGCTAGACGGTGGGCGATCGACCGAGAGTTCAGCAGCTGTTCTCGGTTGGTCTCTCGCGTGAGGAAGGGAAGTACAGCGTGGAGGCTTCGGTGTTGAGGCAAAAGGAGGCACGGGAGAAGGTATAAGACGGTCGGGCGGCCCTCCAGCGCGATGAAATCCAGCAGGAGGTGGAGGCGTCGGCTGAACGTGGTGTCGCCCGGTGCTGCGCCCGTCGGTGTCGAGTGCCAACTGAAGAAAGCAAACAGAGACCCAACACTGTGAGATCTTTTGCAATTTCAGTGCTCCCAATGACATGTGGGTCCCACATGTCAGTCCTCCTTATCCCTTCAAAAATATCTCCCCAATTTGAATATTGATGGAATTCAATTGTGGAAGTTTAAATCTGAGAGGCATTTGGATAATTGGGCAAGTTTTATCCAAATTCAAATATGCATTTGAATTCTTTGTCATTTAAAGTCCATTTTGGAAAATGTGTTGCAAATCATTTTCATAAATCATGAAACTTTGCACACCCCCTAATTTGGACTCAAGGAATTCAAATATGAAATCTGATTTCTATTTTGGCTGCTGCAAATGAATTTTCAGCACAACAGTTTTGAATTCCATTGTGTTGTCCTCATTTGAATTTTAGTTTGAACAAATTGTTCCAAATCTGATTTTTGTTTTCTCACACATATGGGAACTTCCCATCTTTGTTTTGACCCCTCTAGGGTTCCAAGTTCTCAAATAAACATTTGACTTGTGTGAAGAAAACCCTCATGTGGGTTATCACATGTGGGGAAAAGTTTTAACAAGTCCCAAATTTCACTCATATGAAACAAAACTTTGCAAACAAGTGTTTCTTTGTATTCATAATTTTGGGACCTTTACAATACCGGCCGCAAACGGATCCCCGCGCAAGACCAGAGGCTGACCGGTGGACCCGGCCCCCCCTTCGTCTACCTCGCGCCATCCCGCAGCTCCCGCGGCGGCGCTTCGCAGGATCTCTCGCCGCCGGGCGTTCCACCGCCCGACCTTCGACGAAACTTGCCGCCTGTGCCTAACTTGACTCGGAGAACATGCTGGTGCCCTCACCGAAGCTCGGCGATGGCCGGAACCATGCCCGCGACGGTGACAGAGGTTCTATCTACTCCGGCGATGTCGCCCGGGCTACTTAGGGCCTTATTCTTCAAACGGTTTGCTCCTACAGCTCCGCTGTGGCATGCTGAGCACGAATATGAGCTTGGTTGGCCATGGAAATGGCCGGAACTAGGACCTCACCGTCGATCTAGGCCCGATATCGGCTGTGCTCGGAAAAACTCGATCACCAGGGCCTATACTCAAAGGTTCTTCGTACTTTTTGCTCCTGGATGGTCGTGGCAGGGTGTAGATCATGTTGGTAGCTCGGTATGTCCGGTGATGATCCAATACCCGTGAATTTTAGGATTTGGTGGTGGCTCGGTCTTAAGACTACCAAAACTTCCCCGGCGAAATCCTCCCCCGACAGTACACGAAACGAAGAATGGTTTGGACTAGAAGGACCAGCACCTCAAGGCGGTTCTTTCTTGTGTTGATCGTCGGGCACGAAGGAGCCGGTGTTGTCTGGGCGCCGGCGATCAGAGGGCGGCGAACACCGAGTGCGTCGCTGTGTTTGTATGCTGTGGAACAGAGAGGATACGGGGAGGTTCACGCAGACCAGCGGTGCAACCGAACGTTCTGTAGCCGGCGCCCTCATCCCCCGAGCAGGAGGTGGCGCGGCGACCGCGTTGGGGCGGGGTTTCGCTCGTGTGCTGGCGCTCGCAGAGATGTTCGACCGAGGGCCTGAGTCGGTTCGGTCTCTTTGAGGCTGACCAGTGGGTCCCCCCCTAATTCATTCTCTGATTTTTCCTTTCTGTTTTTGCTGAAAATATCCCCAGCTACTCACAATTGAATGTGATACTTAGCCCTCAAGTATTGGTTTGAATTTGAGTTCTCCAATTTGAACTTTGTTTGGCTAAATTTGCTTTATGTTTGAACTGAAATTTAAATTCAGTTTTGAATTCTTGCAAATCTAGCTCCCGACAAGATGGAGTCCAATGGGGATAAAATTTGGTGGGCTAACTCAGAAAAATATGCTGAGTTTGAATATGAAGCAAACTTTTGAATTTGAGTGATGAAAGTTGCTGTAATTTGAATTTACATTCAAATTGGCCTCTTTTTCACTTGCCTCCAAAATTGCCTCAAAAGGGTTGGGTTTGCATGAAACTTGGCTTGAGCCTTCCCAAGACTTTTCAAGTCCTAGGGGTGAGCTCAACCTCTCATGTTCATGTGTAGAAATCCTACTTTGTGAAAGTTAGGGCTTTCCCCTCTAATCACTCTTTTGATGGAGGTTACTTGCTCTTCACAATTTTTCCTAAGATATCCACAACAAAAACTGTGGTGTTGTGAGGTGAAGAAAAGTTTTTGCAAGTCCCTTTTCTTGGGCTTTTACACACATGGCGCCCTCGGAGCTCGCCCCTAGGGAGGGAGTGAGGCTCGGCTCTGCTGGCCGCGTGGCAGGCCCGGAGCTCGCCTCTGAGGAGAGGGGAGGCCCGGCCCCTGCTGGACACATGGCACCTCCGGAGCTCACCACTGCGGAAGATGCGAGGTCCTTAGGCGGATTTTTCTCCTGTGCATGGGAGTACCCGGTACTGAGGTTACCGACACAATATCCCCAAGGCTGCCGCACCTAACTAAAAAGATAAGTTTGTTGAAATCCAAAACTAAGTTGGACTCTTGTTTGAGCTCCAATTGGAGTAGGACTCCTCTTTTTCCCCTTATAAATAGAACCCAAAAACTCCCTTGGCCATAACCCCTTTCTTTTTTCACCCTCCTGAGTCGACAACTTGGAGGTCCTAGCCCCCAACTCACCGAGTTGGACACACCCCCCCTCGCCGGAGTTCAGTCACCGGTGAGCCCACCGACAAGCCCCGTCACGCCTCGCCGTCGCTGAAAAAGAGCCGACGATCATAAGGAAAGTAAGGTAGGTCTTCGTTACCCATCTTACGACATCGTCGCTGTTTCTACGCATCCGTTTTCTTCGTCCCCCTTTGAGCAGAAACTTTTACGTGTGGACAGATCGTGTTTTGATCGGTTTTTGACGGTGGAATTGATCAAGATCTTGAGTCAACATCATCACCACGTCCACACTTGATCCCTACAACCTTGTTCATCATAAAACCCCATGAAAGCCCATTAAAACATGCAAGAACACGTACAAACTGGTTTAATAAAACAGCACCATAGGATTTGCATTCATCTACACCATTGCATCTTGAGTAGAGTTGTGCATGATGTTTGATTGCTGTGAATTTCATATGTGCATGGTCGTGAGTAGAAGGACAAGCTCAGGAAGCCATCTACGAAGAACTACAGCGCCAAGACTTCGAGACGCTTGAGCAACAAGAGCCACAGGAGCAAGGCAAGTGCCCCTTGACCATATTGATCCCATGTTTTGAAACTGTTTTGTTTGCGAAAACTCGTATGCTTTAGTCAACTTGATGGGACACCCTTTTATAGGAGTTTACTAGTTTTGTTAACCATCCTTGTCGTCGGGAAAGTTGACGAGTCGGGTATGGTCATTTTTTCCTTTTTGCTTCGCTTAATCCACGGGATACGGGAAGCTGAATTAAAACATGGTTAGCTACTGCACTAATATGAATAATGATGATGAGAACTTGATAATGTTAATGAGCATGGAGTCAGGGGAGATCTAGGCAAGCTTGGGTTGTGGATGTTGCTGAATTTGATGGTGATTTACTTGCCGTAGATCTAAGGACCAGTTCATGCCAGCACATGCCAGGAAAACAGTGCCACAAACAAGGCCAAATATGGGTGCGGCTTAGCTGACTAATTAGGTGTGTTGCTAGCCTATTATGGACCATGGATGGCGCGGGGAACGGGAGTCGAGGAGGACTGCCCTGGTGAAAGTGCATCTAGGCATCCCTTGTGGGTTTTGGTTGATTTATTAAAAACAAATGAGACCCTAACAAAATTGTTGAGATGAGCGCAGGTTCTTAAAGAAATTAGGAAGAAAGCGCAAAAAGAAAGGAGAAGGAGTATCCAAATTGATAAGAGCTCGGGAGCTGAAAAGATTAGATTACTTAGTATAGAGTGTGTTGGAGAAACACACCCCAAGAGCTCAAGTGAAAGAAATCACACTAACTGCACAAAAATTAGCATGTGCGGACTAGTCCGATATCAACCGCACTAGTCCAATTTTCTTTCTGACTAGAAAACGGACTAGTCCAATATGGACCGAACTAGTCCGATTTTGTCTCTGGATAGACAATGGACTAGTCCGCACTCTTACGGACTAGTCCGGTATCTCACAACACTTAGGGCTTTCCACATGCCGCACACCGGACTAGTCCGGAGTCCACCACGGACTAGTCCGGACATCGTAAACCCTAACGTAACCATTGGAAACCCTATTATAAAAAGAGGTGTACGGCCATACTACCATAACTTTTCGACCCCCTGCGCCGTCAAACCTCCCAAGAGCCCAAAATTCACATCTCTCCACACATTCTAACCCAAAACGGATCAAATCTTTGGGGATTAGCAATTGATCACATGAGAGACTTGTTCTACACATCTTGAGCTCTTGGGTTTGATCTCTAGCACACTCTTGTTTGTTTATTGTTCATCTTTTGAGTGTGTTTGGTTGTGTTCACTCATTGTAATTCTTGCGGAGCCCTCAACTTGTGAGAAGGCCCCTTGAACGATTTATTTGCCCTTTGTGATTAGTGGAAGAGAATTGGCCTCCGTGGCGATTCGATGAGGGTTGGGTTGGTGAAGACCCGGTCCTTAGTGGACTCCTCAACGGGGACGTAGATTTCCTTCGTGGAATTAAACCTCGGGATAAAATCTTGTCTCTCACTCTTGTTCATTTATTGTTCATCATATTCTAGTGTTTAATTAATGTTATGAAATTCACGTTGAAGCATTGAAATCAAAGTTGATCTCTATCATTCATTGTTTCACTGTTGTAATACATCTAAGCTCTTAATTAATTTCCGCTGCATAGGGTACTAGAAGTGAACATATTGATCAACCTTGATCTTTCTAGTCTACGCATACCGGACTAGTCCGCACAATATGTAAAAGTCCCAAAAATGTGTATGAATAAAAACTATGGTTTGAATTCATATGTGTGGCAAAGACATAAAAAAAGGGACTTGCTAAAACTTTTCTTCATGCAAGGTAATACATGGATGAACATACAACATGAGGTTCACCTTTTTATTTAAAAGTGTTGAACCAATAGGGAGTTAAATACCTCTTTGCATGTAAGTTTAAAAATCAGATTTGAAATTCAAAGTTCACACATGTAGTGACCAAGGACTTTGATTAAAACTGCAGCCACATAGTTGGAATTATAGGGAGGAGTTTGATCCCCAACTTTTTATTTGTAGGGTGGGCTCAAAAAGGAGTTAAAAGAGAAGAATTTGCAAACTTCACCCAAATTCAAATTTGGCAAGCAAATTCAAACTGAATTGGAAAGATTCAAATTCTAACCCACATTTTAAATGTCAGAATTGTGGGAATTAAGAGGATCAGCATGAACAGATATTTGGGAGGTCATGTGGAGTGGGACCCACATGTCATAGAGCTAAAGGAAGAAACCTTACACCCTAAGTCACACCTCGGTGGGAAAATTTCCCGAACAGGTCACGGGCTCCACCGAGGAGCTTGCCGCGCCAGCTCCTGCTGCCGGTCTCCACGCGTTGGCGCCACCGGGGTCGGTTCTCACCGCTTCAGCAATGTGATCTCTCCCTCCTCGGACCAAGCCGACAGCAGTTGCTTCCTCTCCTCGCGAGCGCACGCACTGAACCGAGTTCCTCTTTTCCGCTCTCTCGGTCCGATCGAAGAAACGGCGAAGCAATCGTGTCTTCCCTCCCCGGAGTTGCTAAACACTCCCACGAGATCAACCTCCACCTCCCTGACCCACGAGCAAGTGAGCTGCGGCCTCCGGTGCCCGAGAACGACCGCCGCCGCGGCGACCTAATCCGAGAAAGTGATCGGGCGCTCGTGGACAGCCCTCCACAGCGGGTTTCACGGCCGAGCGATCACACCTACGGACGCGCATGGGTGCGGTGCTGCTCTCAGCCCAAGCTCAGGCCGTGCCGCAAGCTATCGGCGGCGAATTTTGAGGTTTTGCTCCGGCGACCTCATTCCGAGCTCCCGGTATGATTCTTTCAAATTCCTGCCCTCTGATCCTCCTTAAGTCATCAAATTTGGCACATAGACGCTGGATTAGCCGGCGGTCATTTCTCCTTTAGGATCCAGCGCATGAAAACGCCTCAGCACAACGGAATTCGAGCTCGACTAGAGGTGTTCATGGCGGACCCATTCGGTCGCATGGCGACAACCTATTTACAGCCACTCCCGAGCCATTTTAAGGTCGTGCCGATCTTCCTAGAGCTGCGCTGGTGCTGTAGGGCGCGTCGGCGCAGGTTTTGGCGGGCTGGAAACCCTAGGCAACGCTACCGAACCTTCACAGTGGCTGCCGCACATCGCCGGCCAGTTTCCGGCCGCCGGCAGCCTAAGCAGACCCCACAGTCGTGCTCCTCGGTGTCACAAACTCCCTGGCGGCGAGTTTCAGCTCAGGCGGTGGCCGGAAACGGCAAGCCGGCGAGCTCCAGCGTCGGGCCGGCGAGGGGCAGCGCGGGCGCGAGCGAGGAAGCCGGAGGAAGAAGAAGAGGCGTGGGACCCGTCTGTCAGCAGCAGAGAATTCAAATCCGGGATCGGGTGTGGCCGGGATCCCGTGTGCTGGCGTGAAAAACCCCGTGGCCCTGGTGTGGCTCAGTTCTGATTGGTTGGAATTCAAATAAGCGGGCCCAGTGGGAATTTCTGTAGGAAAACAATTCCAGTGAGGGCCCAAACTTTGGAAATTCATATCTCCCTGTAGAAAACTCCAATTTGAGTGATTCCAATTGGGTTGGGTTCATCTTTCCGAGTTATATCCAAATATGAACTCAGTTTTCTATGAAAGTCAATATCATATTCTAGAAAATTCTTTGATGGTTTTCTGAAAAAGAATTATTGAGGGAGTTTGGGTTATCCAAAAATCCCCAAATTTTGCCAGAGTATTCCGTAGCATATTGTTGACCTACTAGCAAACTTTCAGCTCATTTGAAGATCATTTGTGTAGGAATTTGCTAAATGCAAACTACTGTGTTCAATAGAGTCCAGAAACATTTTCAGAAAATATTTCCCACTTCAAAAATCTGTTCTGAGCAATCCATAGCGACAAAAATCATAGGAAAATTTAGGCAAGCTCTCTGCGACATACTTGGAATTGTAGTTCACTTAGTTGGGCATGAAAATGCACATTACTACAGAATTAATTCTAATGAGTACAAATGCTTAAAGAATTGTTCTGGGAGAACTACCCAAGTAAAAGGGCTGAATTTTGGACCAGATGACTCTCATGTGATCAAAAAGTCACATGTAAATTATCAGCCCAAGATGAGTCCTGGAACTCTCTGTTCTTATTCTCCATACTTGTGTATATGTGGGAATACATAAGAGATATTGTGAGAATTGGGGAGGACACAATATGACTCCACATTAGCTGCAATTTGGCAAGCTAAATCCTTAGGTAGTATAGAACCTGCTGTAAAAGTTTTGAGGCCATTGGAGTTCTTGTTCTTCAGTTGCACTCAAATCTTTTCAGCTTGTCTATTATGATCATTAGGGAAAATGATTAGTGTATAGCTAAGGCCTTAAGGTCAATTTAGTTTATTTCTGTTCTTTGCACAACAGAGTCAAACCAAGCCGTGCTTGGCTTTTAAACACAACCTCTGTTCCTAAGAGATTAATTCTATAACTTCTTTCCATTACATTCTATTAAACATGTGCATATGCATCTCAATAGGAACCACAACGAAGGGGACTCAAAGGAGTGATTCATCGAAGTGGATCAAGCTCCGGAGAGTCAAGGGTGGATCTGCAAGGACACTAACTGTTATATACGACTACCCTGCAAAACAGGCAAGCTCCGGTTTGCATCTAACAGCTGTTAAGTTTTTATTTTGTATTCACCTTTGGTTAAGATTTGAACTGTGCATTAGGTCTAGTGTTTGATACTCCTCTTGCATAGCCAAATGACCCATGGAGTATTGGGTAGGTGTCTTTCACCGTGTAGAACTGCCATGCTTAAGTACGGTTCGGTAGAAGTCTAGTGGTGAGATGCTACTCGCAGATTTAGGAACAACAGGGGCATACGGGATTGGTTCGTAATTGAATTAGCAAGTTAAAGTTGAGACCGGAAGGTTGTAGGAGCAGCAGGACATAGGGGCCTGGGTGCTGTAGACCTGTCCGTGTCGGTCAAGGACCGATCCGTATGCGGCCCTGTTGAACAAGTTTGAGTTGTGTACCGGACTCATGCTGGTTATATGGGACCCAGTAAACCGATGTACCTCGGGAAGCTGTCGTTGGGACCTTTCGGGTCGCCTCAGGCGGACGGCCGGTGTGCAGTATGTGGGGAATATTCTCATGACATCTCATGTCGGAAGGTGCACCATGAGAGTAGCTACTGTACGGGGCGGCTTGATCGATTCAGCGGGGGTGAAATGGGGGAAAGGCTGCCACGTACAACGTGAGTGATGGTTGTTGTAGGCAACGTCGAGTACGGGCGTACGTGTCGTGTAGTCCGGGTGTTATTGATTCGAATGACCATCGCTCGCGGAATGGACCGAGCATACTTGTTCTCACAGTCGTGACGTAGTAAAAACTTGCATGAGAAAGGAACTAATCATTTTGATGTGAAGCATTATCCTACCTTTGTATTGGATCTTGATGAATAGGCTAGTGCAAACTCGATTCTTTTATGCCATGAGCAATTTACATCAGGGGAAAGCGTTTCTTGTTTGATTGTGGACTCCCGATGTGGCGTGCCTAGGGTTACTTAAAATGCTGCAATAATTACCTGAAAGTAAGGATTCACTTTTAGGCGAGTAATTATGCTTATGCCATCCTATGTTAGGTTCATAACCTCACTTAGAGTTTCATGTTTAGGGTGACGGTTAAGTCTTGCTGAGTGTTATGCTCACGGATGCCATCCGAGTTGTTTTGCAGGTATTTGACTCGATGCTTATGAGAAGGGATGCCGATGAGACTCGGGAACCTCCGAGTGTTTACTCAAAGAGCATCCTCGCCGCTGCAGATTGATCTTCGTGTTGCTAGTAAGAAACGTCCATGGGCTGGACTGTTTCTTTGTTGCTAGTTTAGATATGAATCGTGAGAGTGATAGTCTTCAACTGTAGTTTACTCTGATATATATTTATTTGTAAAAGAATCTTGTACGCTTCCGCAAACTATTTATGTAATATGATGTGTGTTCATCGACCCGTGTGCTGTTGGGTGCCACATAACACGGCACCACCCGACGAGGTCCCGTGGGGCCATCTCAGCGTGGTATTAGAGCTGCGTTGGGAACAGAGCACGGATTGAGCATCATATTATGTCAAAAACTTAGGATACGGTGACATAACGGTACTAGGCCCACTAGTACTACTATTAGCATATTATGAAGGTGGCAACCTAACTTATGTGTTATGTTGGAAAATCGTGCATCTCAGGACGTCTATGTCTTGGGGGGTGCACGTATGCGCTGTCCACCAGTGCGCACAAGCTGAAGGGTGGAGCCTCATGGGTGGCAGGTAACCTGACTCGCTTTAGTATCATCTACGACTCTTCATGTCGTTTGGGGTATTCGAGCAACGCCATTCCCTGACGTGCGTGGTGCAATTTGGGAGACCCCATCATGTGGTCAGTAACGTGAACACGTAGCTCAAGGCGTGTTTGCCTTGAGAACACCTGGGCGAGTGATGACGGCCGGGTGTACAAACTGTTATGGATACCGGGTTCGGTGTGCAGCCGAACCTGATGATTGAGTGTGGCTTATGTAGGTACTAACCACGAAAACCTTAGTGCGTGTAGAACACATTTGCGAGTGACCGTTTTAGTGCCACCTAAGGATACGTATATGCCGGTGTAATCCGGTTAGGTTTTTCTTTGGTGAGGCAACGTAGTACCGTCATATGTCTTACGGTGCATCGTCACCGTACTACACTGGATAGTATTCTTACCTATGAAGAAATCATTCATGACTAACTTCCAAACTAGAAATGGATGTGATAAAGCACATATTAGTTACTGAGCTCTTCATTTGAACTAAGTTTCAAAGAAGAGACTTGCTAGGCTTCTTTTAATCTCAAAGACAGAGTGCTCTGTTCAGACTGGAATTTTTCTGGGCTTTAACAGAGCATAACTCTAATTAGTTTGACCCAATGGAGGTGTTTGAGACAGTTTTTGAAAGGTTAGGAAATTTGCAACAATTTTGTTGTTCATAGTGTGTTCATAATTGTACCCCATTTGTATGTAAAAACTGTGATGAAAACAGCCACATACAAAGGAGGTGCTGGCAAAATTTATCCAGAAATTCTGTCAACTTTGAACGATCATAGCTTCTGATTAAGGGATGATCCAGTGGCATGTGAGTACTTGTTGGAAATATACGGAAGTTAACTTTAACTTTGGTATTCAACTTGAGTTATGAAAATGCTGGTAACTGGATCAAAATCTGGGTAAAATACAAAAAGGTCGATTCTGTACAGAATAGAGGGGTTGTTCTATTTTTGGCCTTAGAAAGATGTGTAAACATGAAGTATTGATATGCTTTCATAAAGTTTTAGCATGTTCATGTTTTGCATACTTTCACATACTGCTGAGATCAAGTTTTGACTCTCCTCAAAATAATGCTTTTGCAGTATGGTGCGTACTTATTCACCGAGTAGGGCTGAAGGTTCTCGCCAAGACGGTGATGACTCGACTCCCCCACGGGCACCGCCATCAACGATATGGGCGGATGTCATGGCTCAGATGGTCGAGTCAAGTCAAGAGAACACAAGACTACTCCAAGCCTTGGTACAACAGGGCTTACTCCAGTGTGCACAACAGGACGTTCCACCTCGGAACGCCTACTTGGATTTCTTGGCGACACAACCGCCAATCTTCACGGAAGCCAATGAGCCAGTGGAAGCTGATCAGTGGCTTCGAGTTATGGAGTCCAAGTTTGGAGTGTTTGAGTGCGATGAGTATCAGAAGACATTATTTGCAGCTCAACAGCTCCATGGAGCCACCGGAAATTGGTGGTTTGCTTATCTCGCCACCGTTCCGGAAGGCCATCAAGTGGAATGGACGGAATTTCGTGAAGCATTCCGTGCTCGTCACATTCCTATGGGTTTTATCAAGGCCCAACAACAAGAATTCAGAAACTTGAAGAAGGGGGACATGAGTGTCCTCGATTATGTCAGACGATTCAACCTTCTGGCACAATATGCTCCTGCTTATGCAATGAGCGAAGCTGCAATGTGTGACTATTTTTTCTATGGATTGAGTGCCATACTAAAAGAGAAGTTAGAGTTGCTCAATCAAGGCAGTTACACCGAGTTGATCAGTGCTGCTCTGCTGCAAGAACAAGCGACACTTGAGTGTCAAGCAGAGAAGAGGGACCGGGAGAATGTGCAAGAAGTCACACCAGTCGTTCCTCGTAAATACCATGTGGTGTATCACACACCATCCGAGGAAAGATGACAAACGCCAGTGAGATCAACTCCGTACAGATTTCCTGCTCAAGAATCTTGTCTTGAAGCAACACCTTTGCCACAGCAACGAATGACACATGTGACATCATTGCTGCAACCAAGTACATCTACTTCTCCACCACAAGTCAACGAAGAACCGGGGAAACCTCCGTGTTCTTATTGCCACCGTTCAGGGAATTTTAGGCAAGAATGCCGGGAGAAGTTGGTGAACACCAGACCGCCATCATCATCAGGTGGTATGCCGCCACCTGCTCCAGTCAACATAACAGCATTGCAATCCGGGAGTGTGCAACATCTTGCTATTGAGGATGTCCCGGAGGGAGCACCGGTGTTAGCGGGCATGTTTACTCTCAAGGACGTGCCCGTGCTGGTACTTTTTGATTCAGGTGCAACCCACAATTTCATCAGCAAATCATGCGTGGATCAGCACCAATTATCCACCAATGCTCCCACAACGAGTTTTCTTATACGTTCACCGGGAGGGAATATCTCTGCCAATCAGATTGTGTCCCGAGCAGCTTTGTGTTTGGGCGGAAAAATATACCCGACATCGCTGATTATGTTGGATAGGCAGAAGATAGACATTATATTGGGGATGTCTTGGTTAAATCGTCACGGTGCCGTTCTCAATATCGGTAACCGGACTGTCCAGATTGACTTGCTGATTCACGGACAGCACACGCTGTTTTTGGACAGCGAAGGTCCAGATATGGTAGAGGCCTACCACACGGAAGTGCTGAAGCTTGAAGATATTCCGGTGGTACGTGATTATCCCGACGTATTTCCCGATGATTTACCGGGTATGCCACCCAAACGGGACGTCGAGTTCAAGATTGAACTGGCGCCGGGAACGACGCCTATCTCACAAAGGCCTTACAAGATGGCACCTAACAAGCTAGCGGAGTAGAAAGAGCAACTGAATGAACTCATGAGAAAGGTTTCATACGACCAAGTTCTTCACCTTGGGGTTGCTCAGCGCTGTTCGTTAAGAAGAAGGACGAAACACTACGGCTATGTGTTGATTACCGTCCTTTAAATGCTGTCACAATCAAGAACAAGTATCCTTTGCCCCGCATCGACATCCTGTTCGATCAACTTGTGGGTACAAAGGTATTTTCGAAGATGGATCTTCGGTCCGGATATCATCAAATCAAAATCCGACCAGAGGACATACCGAAGACAGCTTTCTCGACGAGATACGGACTCTATGAGTACCTCGTCATGTCATTTGGGTTAACCAACGCTCCGGCACACTTCATGTACTTGATGAATTCAGTGTTCATGCCGGAGTTAGACAAGTTCGTCGTGGTATTCATCGACGACATATTGGTTTACTCCAAATCTAAAGAAGAGCACGCTGAACATCTGCGCATTGTGCTACAACGGTTGCGGGAGCACCAATTATATGCCAAGTTCAGCAAGTGCGAGTTCTGGATTGATCAAGTGCCTTTCCTAGGCCATATTATTTCAGCATAAGGTATTGCCGTGGACCCCAGCAAGATTGAACAAGTGCTGAAATGAGAATCTCCCAAATCTGTCAACGAGGTCCGAAGTTTCCTAGGTTTAGCGGGGTATTATTGGAGGTTTATTCCGAGCTTCTCAAAGATTGCTAAACCAATGACGGAGCTGCTGAAGAAGGGCACTAAATACACGTGGAGTGCAGCATGTGAAGCCGCATTCAAAACTTTGGTGAAACATCTCACAACAGCTCCAGTTCTTCCTCAGCCAGACACGACGAAGCCATTTGATGTATACTGTGATGCATCTGGCATCGGTCTCGGCTGTGTTCTGATGCAAGATGGGCGTGTAGTCGCCTATGGGTCTCGTCAACTGCGAAACCATGAGCAGCATTATCCAACTCACGATCTTGAGCTTGCTGCAGTGGTGTTGGCATTAAAAATGTGGAGGCATTACTTACTAGGTAATCTTGTTCACCTCTACACCGACCATAAAAGCCTGAAGTATATCTTCACGCAGAAGGAGCTGAATATGAGACAACAGAGATGGTTGGAGATCATAAAAGATGATGAAATTGAGATCCACTATCATCCAGGAAAAGCAAACGTGGTTGCCGACGCGCTTAGTCGGAAAGCCCACGTTCACAACTTAGCGGCTGCCGAGTTGGAAGAAGAAGAACAAAGCCTCCGTGTCATTCCGTATGGCGCGCTTTATAATCTCGCGCTCATTCCAACAATCCGTGAAGAGATTGTTGAGGCTCAAAGAAGAGACAGAGGTATGTATCACATACGGAGAAGACTGGACAACGGAGAGGCGAAATGCTTCCGGAAGGATGAGAACGGTACAATATGGTTTAACGACCGTATAGTGGTTCCGCGCAATATGAAACTCCGGAAGAAGATCTTGGATGAAGCCCACCTGTCAAAGTTTTCCATTCATCCCGGAAGTAACAAGATGTACCAAGATTTGAAACAGAAATTTTGGTGGACGAGGATGAAGAGGGAGATTGCTAAATACGTATCCGAATGCGATACGTGTAGACGGGTCAAGGCTGATCATATGCGGAAAACCGGACCGCTACAACCTTTGAAGATTCCGGCGAGGAAATGGGAGGATGTGAGTATGGACTTCATCGTCGGATTACCGCTCACATCCAGGAAGCATGACTCGATATGGGTGATCGTCGACCGGTTGACGAAATCAGCTCATTTCATACCGGTGAACACTCATTATCGAGCAAGGCAATATGCGGAGTTATTCATCTCTAGAATTATATGCTCACATGGTGTCCCGAAGACCATCATTTCAGATCGAGGTGCGCTGTTCGTTGCTCGGTTTTGGGAGCAGCTGCATGCCTCATTGGGCACCAAGCTAATTAGAAGCTCCGCATATCACCCTCAAACCGATGGACAAACTGAGAGGGTGAATCAAGTGCTCGAGGACATGTTGAGAGCGTGTGCCATCCACCACGGTAGGAATTGGGACGATCACCTACCGCTGGCGGAGTTTTCATACAACAACGGGTATCAAGCGAGTATTAAAATGGCACCGTATGAAGCTCTCTATGGCCGGAAGTGTCGCACACCATTGAATTGGTGTGAGTCCGGCGAAAGAGTTCTGTTTGGGATTGATCTTGTGAAAGAAGCCGAAGATCGAGTTCGGTTGATACAAGAGAACTTGAAGGCTGCACAATCCCGACAGAAGAGCTACGCTGATCAACGGCGTAGGCCTTTGCATTTTGACGTCGGAGAGCACGTGTATCTTCGTGTATCCCCGATGAAGGGAATTCACCGGTTCGGTGTAAAGGGGAAACTCGCTCCCCGTTTTATTGGTCCTTTTGCTATCACGGAGAAGTGCGGGCCCGTAGCCTACCGGCTGGAGTTACCGGCAAGTTTAGCGGGTGTTCATGATGTATTTCATGTATCACAGCTGCGGAAGTGCCTCAAATTCACCGCTGCTGTTTGCACTGAGGACATCGATGAATTGAAACTGGACCTGACCTACGCCGAGCGACCGGTCCAGATTTTGGATGAAAAGAACCGGGTAACCCGGAACCGGATGATCAGATTCTTCAAGGTGCTGTGGAGTAATCACACCACGGAAGAGGCGACGTGGGAAAGTGAAGATTACCTCCGCACCAACTATCCGGAATTTTTAGCTTTGTATAGTTTGTAATTACCTCTCCCGTCTCGTTCCTCTTTTGTAATCTCGGGACGAGATTCTTTTAAGGGGGGAATGTAAAAGTCCCAAAAATGTGTATGAATAAAAACTATGGTTTGAATTCATATGTGTGGCAAATACATAAAAAAATGGGACTTGCTAAAACTTTTCTTCATGCATGGTAATACATGGATGAACATCCAACATGAGGTTCACCTTTTTATTTAAAAGTGTTGAACCAATAGGGAGTTAAATACCTCTTTGCATGTAAGTTTAAAAATCAGATTTGAAATTCAAAGTTCACACATGTAGTGACCAAGGACTTTGATTAAAACTGCAGCCACATAGTTGGAATTATAGGGAGGAGTTTGATCCCCAACTTTTTATTTGTAGGGTGGGCTCAAAAAGGAGTTAAAGAGAAGAATTTGCAAACTTCACCCAAATTCAAATTTGGCAAGCAAATTCAAACTGAATTGGAAAGATTCAAATTCTAACCCACATTTTAAAAGTCAGAATTGTGGGAATTAAGAGGATCAGCATGAACAGATATTTGGGAGGTACATGTGGAGTGGGACCCACATGTCATAGAGCTAAAGGAAGAAACATTACACCCTAAGTCACACCTCGGTGGGAAAATTTCCCGAACAGGTCACGGGCTCCACCGAGGAGCTTGCCGCGCCAGCTCCTGCTGCCGGTCTCCACGCGTTGGCGCCCCCGGGGTCGGTTCTCACCGCTTCAGCAACGTGATCTCTCCCTCCTCGGACCAAGCCGACAGCAGTTGCTTCCTCTCCTCGCGAGTGCACGCACTGAACCGAGTTCCTCTTTTCCGCTCTCTCGGTCCGATCGAAGAAACGGCGAAGCAATCGTGTCTTCCCTCCCCCGAGCTGCTAAACACGCCCACGAGATCAACCTCCACCTCCCTGACCCACGAGCAAGTGAGCTGCGGCCTCCGGTGCCCGAGAACGACCGCCGCCGCGGCGACCTAATCTGAGAAAGTGATCGGGCGCTCGTGGACAGCCCTCCACAGCGGGTTTCATGGCCGAGCGATCACACCTACGGACGAGCATGGGTGCGGTGCTGCTCTCAGCCCAAGCTCAGGCCGTGCCACAAGCTATCGGTGGCGAATTTTGAGGTTTTGCTCCGGCGACCTCATTCCGAGCTTCCGGTATGATTCTTTCAAATTCCTGTCCTCTGATCCTCCTTAAGTCATCAAATTTGGCACATAGACGCTGGATTAGCCGGCGGTCATTTCTCCTTTAGGATCCAGCGCATGGAAACGCCTCAGCACGACGGAATTCGAGCTCGACTAGAGGTGTTCATGGCGGACCCATTCGGTCGCACTGCTACAACCTATTTACAGCCACTCCTGAGCCATTTTGAGGTCGTGCCGATCTTCCTAGAGCTGCGCTGGTGCTGTAGGGCGCGTCGGCACAGGTTTTGGCGGGCTGGAAACCCTAGGCAACGCTACCGAACCTCCACAGTGGCTGCCGCACGTCGGCGGCCAGTTTCCGGCCGCCGGCAGCCCAAGCAGACCCCACAGTCATGCTCCTCGGTGTCACAATCTCCCTGGCGGCGAGTTTCAGCTCAGGCGGTGGCCGGAAACGGCAAGCCGGCGAGCTCCGGCGTCGGGCCGGCGAGGGGCAGCGCGGGCGCGAGCGAGGAAGCTGGAGGAAGAAGAAGAGGTGTGGGAACCGTCTGTCAGCAGCAGAGAATTCAAATCCCGGATCGGGTGTGGCCGGGATCCTGTGTGCTGGCGCGAAAAACCCCGTGGCCCCGGTGTGGCCCAGTTCTGATTGGTTGGAATTCAAATAAGCGGGCCCAGTGGGAATTTCTGTAGGAAAACAATTCCAGTGAGGGCCCAAACTTTGGAAATTCATATCTCCCTGTAGAAAACTCCAATTTGAGTGATTCCAATTGGATTGGGTTCATCTTTCCGAGTTCTATCCAAATATGAACTCAGTTTTGTATGAAAGTCAATATCATATTCTGGAAAATTTGAAGGTTTTCTGAAAAAGAATTATTGAGGGAGTTTGGTTATCTAAAAATCCCCAAATTTTGTCAGAATATTCCTTAGCATATTGTTGACCTACTAGCAAATTTTCAGCTCATTTGAAGATCATTTGAGTAGGAATTTGCTAAATGCAAACTACTGTGTTCAATAGAGTCCAGAAACATTTGCAGAAAATGTTTCCCACTTCAAAAATCTGTTCTGAGCAATCCATAGCTCCAAAAATCATAGGAAAATTTAGGAAAGCTCTCTGCGACATACGTGGAATTGTAGTTCACTTAGTTGGGCATGAAAATGGACATTACTACAGAATTAATTCTATTGAGTACAAATGCTTAAAGAATTGTTCTGGGAGAACTACCCAAGTAAAAGGGCTGAATTTTGGACCAGATGACTCTCATGTGATCAAAAACTCACATGTAAATTATCAGCCCAAGATGAGTCCTGGAACTCCCTGTTCTTATTCTCCATACTTGTGTATATGTGGGAATACATAAGAGATATTGTGAGAATTGGGGAGGACACAATATGACTCCACATTAGCTTCGATTTGGCAAGCTAAATCCTTAGGTAGTATAGAACCTGCTGTAAAAGTTTTGAGGCCATTGGAGTTCTTGTTCTTCAGTTGCACTCAAATCTTTTCAGCTTGTCTATTATGATTATTAGGGAAAATGATTAGTGTATAGCTAAGGCCTTAAGGTCAATTTAGTTTATTTCTGTTCATTGCACAACAGAGGCAAACCAAGCCATGCTTTGCTTTTCCACACAACCTCTGTTCCTAAGAGATTAATTCTATAACTTCTTTCCATTACATTCTATAAACCATGTGCATATGCATCTCAATAGGAACCACAACGAAGGGGGCTCAAAGGAGTGATTCATCGAAGTGGATCAAGCTCCGGAGAGTCAAGGGTGGATCTGCATGGACACTAACTGTGATATACGACTACCCTGCAAAACAGGCAAGCTCCGGTATGCATCTAACAGCTGTTAAGTTTTTATTTTGTATTCACCTTTGGTTAAGATTTGAACTGTGCATTAGGTCTAGTGTTTGATACTCCTCTTGCATAGCCAAATGACCCATGGAGTATTGGGTAGGTGTCTTTCACCGTGTAGAACTGCCATGCTTAAGTACGGTTCGGTAGAAGTCGAGTGGTGAGATGCTACTCGCAGATTTAGGAACAACAGGGGCATACGGGATTGGTTCGTAATTGAATTAGCAAGTTAAAGTTGAGACCGGAAGGTTGTAGGAGCAGCAGGACATAGGGGCCTGGGTGCTGTAGACCTGTCCGTGTCGGTCAAGGACCGATCCGTATGCGGCCCTGTTGAACAAGTTTGAGTTGTGTACCGGACTCATGCTGGTTATATGGGACCCAGTAAACCGATGTACCTCGGGAAGCTGTCGTTGGGACTTTTCGGGTCGCCTTAGGCGGACGGCCGGTGTGCAGTATGTGGGGAATATTCTCATGACATCTCATGTCGGAAGGTGCACCATGAGAGTAGCTACTGTACGGGGCGGCTTGATCGATTCAGCGGGGCTGAAACGGGGGAAAGGCTGCCACGTACGATGTGAGTGATGGTTGTTGTAGGCAACGTCGAGTACGGGCGTACGTGTCATGTAGTCCGGGTGTTATTGATTCGAATCACCGTCGCTCGCGGAATGGACCGAGCATACTTGTTCTCACAGTCGTGACGTAGTAAGAACTTGCATGAGAAAGGAACTAATCATTTTGATGTGAAGCATTATCCTACCTTTGTATTGGATCTTGATGAATAGACTAGTGCAAACTCGATTCTTTTATGCCATGAGCAATTTACATCGGGGGAAAGCGTTTCTTGTTTGATTGTGGACTCCCGGTGTGGCGTGCCCAGGGTTACTTAAAATGCTGCAATAATTACCTGAAAGTAAAGATTCACTTTTAGGCGAGTAATTATGCTTATGGCATCCTATGTTAGGTTCATAACCTCACTTAGAATTTCATGTTTAGGGTGACGGTTAAGTCTTGATGAGCGTTATGCTCACGGATGCTATCCGAGTTGTTTTGCAGGTATTTGACTCGATGCTTATGAGAAGGGATGCCGATGAGACTCGGGAACCTCCGAGTGTTTACTCAAAGAGCATCCTCGCCGCTGCAGTTTTATCTTCGTGTTGCTAGTAAGAAACGTCCACGGGCTGGACTGTTTCTTTGTTGCTAGTTTCGATATGAATCGTGAGAGTGATAGTCTTCCGCTATAGTTTACTCTGATATATATTTATTTTTAAAAGAATCTTGTACGCTTCCACAAACTATTTATGTAATATGATGTGTGTTCATCGACCCGTGTGCTGTTGGGTGCCGCATAACACGGCACCACCCGACGAGGTCCCGTGGGGCCGTCTCACAATACCGGACTAGTCCGATTTTTCTCTGAGTAGAAAACAGACTAGTCCGCACTCTACCGGACTAGTCCGATTTCCCTGTATTTGATAAACCTACTAAGTATTTCAGGGATTAACAAAGCGTCGAAAAGCCTATTCACCCCCCTCTAGGATACATTCAATTGGTATCAGAGCCAAACTCTTCAAAAGAGACTCGCCGCTCGAAGAGACGATGTCGAACGTCAAGGATGTATACAATAAGATCGACGATGAAAAGAGTAATGATGAAAGGACTCAAAAGCTAAAGAAGCTACTCGACGCCATTCAAGACAGTGAGGACGATGATGAGGAGGTGCTCCAACTCAAGGCTCTTCTATGGAAGAAGGCACTCTCCCCAAAAGGGAAGAAGAATACAGATGAAGAAAAGAAGATGAAAGGGGGTAGTCACACAGACTACTCCCGATATCCTTTTGACTATGAACGTTTAAATTCTAACAATAGTCATTACTTATCAATTCCTCTAGGGAAAGCACCTTACTTTGATGGCAATGACTATTCAATGTGGAGACAAAACATGAAAATGCACCTTATATCTCTTAACCCAAGTTTGTGGCATATAGTGTGTACAGGGATATCCCGGATGATGATGGAGAGCTGACCCAGAGCCAAGAACAAACCGTTCATCGGAATGCTCAAGCTGCAGCTGTGATCACGTCATCACTGAGTCGAGACGAGTTCACCAAGGTGGACGGACTCGAAATTGCCAAGGAGATATGGGACACACTACAAACCGCACATGAAGGTGACCGTCATGTACGCGAAGCCAAGATAGAAATGCTTGAAGGTGAATTGGGAAGATTCGCGATAGAAGAAGATGAATCACCACAAGATATGTACAATCGACTAAAGAATCTTATCAACAAAGTCTGAGCTTATGGCAGCAAAAAGTGGAATGATCATGAGGTCGTGAAGTTGATTCTCAGAGCATTCATGTCTTGCAACGTGACTCTTTGCTCTATGATTAGAGAAAGCCTCGGGTACCGGAAAATGACCCCAAACGAACTTCTTGGCAAGATCATCAACTTTGAAATGATGGAGAAGCAAGTCAAGCATGTCAAGGAAATTGCCAATCTCACCTCGGCAAAGAACAAATGAGTTGCTTTGAAGTCAACTTGTAAATCCGTATCAAAAGAAGCCCGAGAAGCTCATGGAGAAGACGACCGTGATGATGAAAGTAGTGATATCGATGAAGAAGACATGATCTTGTTCATGAAGAAGTTCAAGAAAATGATGAGAAGAAGAAAGGGTAGCATCTCAAACGAAGTAAGACAAAGAGACAAACAAAGACCCAAGATGAGACGGGCGTGCTATAACTGCGGAGAATACGATCACTTCATAGTAGATTGTCCATATGAAGAAAACAAGAAGAAGACTAAAGACAACAAGCCTCAACCAAAGAAAATGTTCAAGAAGAAGAAGCAATATGGCCAAACGCATCTAGGGAAGGAGTGGGACTCCAATGATGAATCCTCATCTGAAGAAGAAGAGGAGATGGTCACCATAGCCATAAAGAAGACTACCAAGAAAAATCCACTCTCTTCCCAACCATGGGCACATGGAAGGACACCGACAACAATTGTCTAATGGCAAATGAAGGTAAAAGAAAGGTACCAACTAAATCTTCCCTCTCGCATTCTTTTACTAGTGATAGTGATAATTCTAGTGAGGATGATAGCAGTGATGAAAATGAATATATGCTTAGGGGTTTAGACAGAAAGACAGCTGCTAAGATGAAGTTTCTATTTGATAAGCTTGTTTATATGGAGAAGTTAGTCAATCGTCAGGAAGATATGATCATCTCCCAAAAGGAGGAGTATCTTGAGATTGAAAAGCTTCTTGAACTTGAAAAGGGGCGAAGTAAATCACTAGAACTTAAGTTAGCTTAAAGCAAGGAAGCTTGCTTGAAGTTAAAAGACTCAAACACCACCATCAAGGATGAACTCACTAACTTGACCAAAGTTAACAAGATCCTTTAGGTACAAGTTGAGTCACTCAAGCAAAGTGGTTCTTCATCCACTTCAAGCTCACCTTCTCAACATATAAAATCTGAAACTAGTATTACTTGTGCTTGTGCCAAAAGTGACACTAACTTGAAGAAAAAGCCAAACTCGACAAAGGACAAGCAATCTTCTCAAAGTGGCATATTTGACAAGGAGAAGATCAAGTATGCACGCAGTGCATACTCGGTCACAAGACCTCCTAATGTCAAATATAGCATTGGATATTCTTATGGTGAAAAGCAAAACGCTAGAAGCCACAAGAATAACAAGGGCTGCATTGCCTTTGTCAAGGGAAACTCTTCTCAAGTTAGAAAACATAATAATGTTTATAAATTTAACACTGTGAACACATATGAACAACAACTTCTATTTAGAACTTTTGATGCTTCATATGTACTTATGAAAAGTAATCTTGGAAGAGTTTATGCTAAATATGTTGGGCCATGCCATGGGAACATTAAGTCTCATGTGTGGGTGCCCAAATCACTTGTGACTAACCTCAAAGGACCCAAGCAAGCTTGGGTACCTAAGACCAATGCGTAAATTGTTTTTGCAAACTTATTCACCTGGTGGAGCAAAATAGGTTCTAGATAGTGGATGCACCAATCACATGACCGAAGAAAGAAGAATGTTCATGGAATATGAAGAAAATGAAGATCCAAACGAAGGCATTTACTTTGGTGATAATAGTCAAGGAAGAGTGCTTGGTACTGATAAAATTGCAATTTCATCACAACATACTCTCTCTCATGTTTTACACGTTGACTCCTTGGATTATAACCTTTTGTCCATATCTCAATTATGTGACAAGGGTTATAATTGCTTATTCACTAATGAGAGTGTGACTGTCTTTAGAAGGAGTGATAACTCAATTGCATTTAAGGGTGTGTTGAAGGGAAAACTTTACCTAGTTGACTTCAACAATGATAAAGCCGAACTTGACACATGCTTGATTGCAAAGACCAACATTGGTTGGCTGTGGCATAGACGGATAGCACATGTTGGTATGAGGAATCTTCAAAAACTTCACAAAGGTGATCACATTCGAGGTTTAAAGGATGTTGTTTTTGAGAAAGACAGGCCGTGTAGAGCGTGCCAAGCAGGGAAGCAAGTAGGAACACCCCATCCCGCAAAGAATGTCATGACTACAACAAGACCGCTTGAGCTCCTCCACAGGGATCTATTTGGTCCAATTGCTTACATAAGCATCGGCGGTAATAAATACGGTCTAATCATTGTTGATGATTTTTCACGCTTCACGTGGGTTTTCTTTTTGCATGATAAGACAGCAACTCAAGGAACCCTCAAGAAGTTCATCAAGCGTGCCCATAATTAATTCTCATTGAAGATCAAGAACATACGAAGTGACAATGGGATAGAATTCAAGAACACCCAAGTCAAGGAGTATCTAGACGAAGAAGTAATAAAGCACGAATTTTCAGCACCATATACTCCTCAACAAAATGGAGTAGCCGAAAGGAAGAACAGAACTCTCATTGAGATGTCGAGGACATTGCTCGGTGAATACAAGACATCAGACAGGTTTTGGGCTCAAGCGTTTAACACCGCTTGTCACGCCATAAACCGACTATATCTTCATCGGTTGCTCAAGAAAACTTCATATGAACTACTCACGGGTAACAAAACGAATATTTCATATTTTCGAGTTTTTGGTTCAAAATGTTATATTATAAACAAGAAGCCAAGGGCTTCGAAGTTTTCTTCGAAGTCCGATGAAGGTTTCTTACTTGGCTATGATTCAAACTCCTACGCTTATCGTGTCTTCAACAAAACCTCTGGACTTGCTGAAGTAGCACGTGACGTAGTGTTCGATGAAACTAACGGCTCTCAAGAAGAGCAAGTTGATCAATGTGTGCTAGATCAGGAAGAAGCTCCATGTCAAGCATTTAGAAGAATGGCATTGGGCGATGTTTGACGACAAGTGCCACCTTCAAATGCGAATGAAGAAAATAAACCACGGGTGGAGGAAAATGATCAAGGGGGAGCTTCCATACAAGATCAACCTCAAGAAAATCAAGAAGATCAAAACATAAATGAGGGCAACTATCCAGGGGGAGAAGAAGATGATAATGAAGATTCAAGACCACAAGTGCCACATCCAAGGGTACACCAAAGCATCCAAAGAGATCACCCCGTCGTCAACATAATCGGTGACATCCAAAAGGGAGTAATAACTCGATCTCGCATAGCTAATTTTTGTGAACACTATTCTTTTGTATCATCTTTGGAACCATACAGGGTTGAGGATGCATTAAAATATCTGGATTGGGTGATGGTTATGTAAGAAGAATTGAACAACTTCAAAAGGAACGAAGTGTGGGAGCTTGTTGAAAGACCCAAGTCCAACGTCATCGGCACTAAATGGGTCTTCCGCAACAAGCAAGACGAACATGGAGTGGTAACAAGGAACAAGGCACGACTTGTGGCAAAAGGGTACTCACAAGTCGAAGGTTTGGATTTCGACGAGACTTTTGCCCCCATAGCTAGGCTTGAATCGATTCATATATTACATATGCTATTATCAAATGGACGTAAAAAGCGCCTTTCTCAATGGACCGATCAAGGAGGAGGTGTACGTGGAGCAACCACCTGGTTTTGAAGATCAAGAGCACCCTGACTATGTGTTCAAACTGCGTAAGGCTCTCTATGTGTGACACCCTCATCTCGGGTGTCAGCATATGTTCATGTGTTAGGAAGAAGAAAACATTTTTACAAAAGATGGAACAATGACAAGTACCAAAAGGATAGCCAATACAGCTCTCAGAGAGCACCGAAGGCAACTACCGCGGCCAACCGGCCACGTGGCGTGTTCGGAGCTCGTCCCTGTGAGGTAAAGAGAGATCAGCTGCTGAAAGAGCTACGTGGTGGGTTCGGGGCTCGTCGCCACAAAGGAAAAAGGTTCGACCCTGTGGGACACATGTTGCCCCGGAGCTAGCCTCTGCGGAAGAAGCAAAGGCATTTCTCGTAGGACACATGTGACCCTCGGAGCTAGTCCTCGTGGAAATAAGAGGACCCGTCGCCGGGATACGTGTCGATCTCGGAGCTCATCTCAGAGGAATCCGGATCTATCGAACACGTGTCGCCACCGGAGCTTATCTCCGGGAGGTCTTTCATTGCTAGACACGTGTCGACCTCGGGGCATGTTCATGAGGAAGAAGAAGAGGAAGACCGGCGCCAACACGTGGCGTGCGTGGAGCTCACCTCCGAAGAAGAGGGAGGTCTCGCTCGTGACACGCGGCACAACCGGAGCTCGTTTCTGCGGGAGAAGAGATACCAGGCTCGGAAGGACACGTGGAGCTTCCGGAGCTCATCACCGCGGAAGTAACGAGTCTGGAGCGGTTTTTACGCGTAAAGATACCAGTACGCAACGGAAACCGATCTAAACTCCACGATGTTCCCGAAGATAAGATGTCGGGATCTAACAAAGATCTGAATAAGACTCTTATTCGGGATCCAATCAGATTAGGACTCTTCTCTTCCCGATTATAAATAGAACCCAAAACCTCTGGCAGAAACCACAAACTTCTCTTTCAACTCCTGAGCCGACGACTTAGAGCCCTAGCCCTAACTCGCCGAGCAAAACATCGCCGAAAGCACAACAAGGGAGATCATCGGAGGAGAACCAAGCGGTCTGAGGAGGACCCCAAAGACAAGAAGAACGTGAGGTAGGACTTCAATACCACCTTACGACATCATGTTGTTCATCTCTTTGCGTCTGTTCTTCGATTCCTTTCGAACAGAAGCCTTTTCGTGGGCAGAACACTCGATGATCAGTTTGATCTAAAGACAAGATCATCGCCATGTTCATCCTTGATCTGAACACCTCTGACCATGCAAGCCATGCAAGAACACCAGATCAATCTAATAGAACTAATCGTAGGATAGCATGCATGTGCATCATCGTATCTAGTTTAGGGTTTGTGCATGATATTGATTGCTGTGAATTTGTGTGCACGTGAAACCTACATAGCAGGACAAACTCAGGAAGCTGTCTACGACGAGCTGCAGTAACAAAGTTTTGAGAATCAAGAACAACCGGAACCGCAAGAACAAGGCAAGTGCTCCTTGACCATGTTGATCCTATGTTTTGGGTAAAACTATTTTGTTTTGCGAAAAGGTGTGTGTGCTGAGTCAAACATGATGGGAAACCTTTTTATAGGAGTTTACTAGTTTTGGTTAAACTACCCTTGTCGCCCGCGAAGTTTATGAATCGGGTATGGTTTTTGCTTTATGCTTCACTGAGTCTCTGGGATCGGGAAGCGAGATAGATGTGTCTAGCTAACTGCACTCGTACTGATAATAAGTAACTGATGAGGTTAATGAACATGGATCGGAGGGAGATCTAGGCAAGCCTGGGTGTGTGCATGAGGTAGCATGAGATGGTGGTTTTACTTGCCGTAGATCTAAGGACCGGTTCATGCATGCACATGCCAGGATAACAGTGCCACCACAAGGCCAAATATGGGTGCGGCTTAGCTGAGTAATTAGGTAAGTTGCTAGAGTGTTATGGACTGTGGAAGGCGTGGGGAATGGGAGTCGAGTGAGGACTGCCCTGGGAACTGCATGGCACAAGAGGGGGCCCGTGGGTGGGAGAATTGGAGATTCTAGCCTGCCGGTGAAACCTTAGTGAGTCCATACATCTAGTAACCCCTTTGTAAAGGCTATTTTGTGATCTCTTGACCATACACCGACGGATGTGTACTGGTATAATGGAGGTTCTGCAGTCGCCGACGGGTGACGAAATCACAAACTTGTGGGTAAAGAGGTGCAAACTCTGCAGAGTTATAAAAACTATCATGATAGCCGAGCTTACGGTCACGAGCACCTGGCTAAACTGCCATGATTAGATGGGATAGTTACTGGGATGGTTATTGGAATGGTTATTGGGAAGGTTCTTGGTTATGGTTATTGATTATGGTTTGGTTTGGGACTGTGGAGTCCGGGAGATGAGATGGTTGCATGACTGATGGGTCATGACATGAGATTGGTCTCGGAGCGAGACGAGGTTGTTTTATGAGGTGAGATGGTAGTGAATACGAGGAGGTATTCGTGAGTATGAATAAAAGATTGGTTAATGTTCGGATGGAACACGGGAAGTGATGGAGGTATGTTGGTAATTTAATACATGTTGGGATTACATTTAAACTTAAGTTGTTGTTTTATCATGGTTTTTTTTACAGAACTGCTTTTCTGCAAATAAACCTTTTATGCCTACCTTGTTTATGAGCTGCATATCATGTGTTTTCCCGCACTTGCTGAGTACATCATTGTACTCAAACTTGCATTATTATTTCTTCATCAACAGCAAGAGAAGACTACTATGAAGACCGAGTAGAGCATTATGGCGTGTGATCTGTTCTCAACCTTGCCTGTGGAGGGAGTAGAGATGGAGCCACTTCTGCTTAGTTTTGCTTCCGCATTAGTTTTTGCTTCCGCATTTAAATAAGGACTTCCGCTGCATAGAATTAAGATTTCCGCTGTGAGCATGAGTCCAAGACTCATGAGGTGTTGTAATAAACTCTGTTATTCGTGGTAATATATAATCTGAATTCAGTTTGTGGAACGTATGTGTATGTGTGATGAACATCCAGGGCACACATATGCTTTAGTTCTCGGTTCCGTGGTTTTCCACAGAATTGAGGGGGTCACACTATGGACTCAAACAAGCTCCTAGAGCTTGGTATGAGTGCCTTAGAGATTTTTTTATTGAAAATGACTTCAAGATTGGAAAAGCTGATTACACCTTGTTCTCTAAACACTTTGATGATGATCTCTTCATTTGCCAAATCTATGTTGACGATATTATATTTGGTTCAACTAACAAATCCATTTGTCAAGAATTTAGTAAGATTATGACAGATAGATTCGAGATGTCCATGATGGGAGAGTTGAGGTATTTTTTGGGATTCCAAGTGAAACAACAAAAGGACGGGACGTTCATAAGCCAAACAAAGTACACTCAAGACATTCTCAAGAAGTTTGGAATGGACAAAGCAAAGCCCATAAAGAGTCCCATGGCGAATAATGGACACTTGGATCTCAATGAAGATGGACCAAATGTGGATCAAAAGGTATATCATTCCATGATTGACTCCTTACTCTATTTATGTGTATATATGCCTGATATCATGTTGAGTGTATGTTTGTGTGCAATGTTTCAAGCCAATCCTAAGGGATGTCATTTGACAGCCGTTAAAAGGATCTTGAGATATTTAGTTCATACACCCAACCTAGGCCTTTGGCATCCCAAAGGTTCAAAATTCAATCTCATTGGATACTCCGATGCAGATTATGCCGAACGTAAGGTAGATAGGAAAAGTACTTCCGGTACTTGCCAATTCCTAGGTAGATCCTTAGTTTCTTGGTCCTCCAAGAAACAAAATTCAATTGCCTTATCCACAGCCGAAGCGGAGTATGTTGCAGCCGGGAGTTGTTGTGGACAACTCCTTTGGATGCGACAAACTCTAAGGGATTACGATTACAATATGAGCCGTATTCCACTCCTTTGTGACAATGAGAGTGCAATTAAAATTGCTTGTTGAGCACTCTAGAACCAAACACATAGATATCCGGCATCATTTTTTGAGAGATCACTCAATGAAAGGAGACATAGCCATTTCCCATGTCAACACTGAAAAACAGTTAGTCGATATCTTTACCAAACCACTTGATGAAAAACGCTTTTGTGAGCTCCGAAATAAACTAAATATCCTTGATGCTCGAAATGTGGCTTGAAAACTTGCATACCTGTATGCCATCCTCAAAATCATGCTAATTGTGTTGAAAAGTCATCTCTCTATTTTTCTCCTAAAAACTATGTTAGTTACTTGATCTTGATGAATTATGATCATAGCTTGATTGTTGTATGTTTACTGATCATATTCATCAAGAATATATGTGTGTCTTTGTCCCCTATTCCTTAATAGGAAGCTTTGAATACATATATATATATATATATATATATATATGTTTTGTACATTTCTGTACAAGGGACCACGGACCCCGGACTAGTCCGCACATTGCAGACTAGTCTGCACTTGGTCCGCTAGTCCGGACTAGTCCAATTCGACCACGGACTAGTCCGATATTTCGACTCCATAACCCTAGGGCCGGCTCAAACCTAATCTTCTTCATCCTCACAACCCCTCCCATGCTCTCTCTCCTCACTCAAGTGCTCCCAAGGCGGATTTGAGATTTCTCCATCAAAATCATCCAAATCTCCGTGGGAATTCATCCCCACTATAAAGGGATCGAAGACCCCGGACTAGTCCGCATCAAGAACTCCTTCAAATGCCTCGAATCGAAGGATTTAGTAAACTTCTCTCCAAACCCTAGAACCTTCGGTTTTCCTTGTTTTTGCTCAATTAGCTTAGATCCTCCAGTCAGTACATGCTCTATTGATGTATTCCATGTACCCTAGATCATATTTATATTGAATAACCTCAAATTTCGACAAGTTAGGGCTTGAGCAGCCTCATAACGGACTAGTCCGTTATTAGGGCGGACAAGTCCGGTACTACAGACTAGTCCGACCCTGAACACCGGACTAGTCCGGTATGCCCTGATCAGAATCTTAGCTTATGTCAATTCAATGCAATCCCTTGTCATCCTTTATTATTCATATCCTTTATATCTTCCTTGTCAGAAATCATGTCGAGATCGAATGAAAATCTCTCCGACTTTGAAGCCGAGATGGATCAAGATCAAGATGTGATGTCTCATATTCCGGAGTCTCGCTCCAAAAGAAGACAAGATCGTGCTGCCGAGCCCTCACTCACCCCACCTAGGGTTCGCCGAAAGGTTACAATCAAGAGACCAGCTTCAAGAGCAAATATGGCTGATTCTAGCTGAGTTTGCCAGACTGCTACACCTTGAGGACATCGACAATGATGAGATTGTGATTCACAATCTTGGAGTTGTGGAGAAGGACAAGATGGAATTTCTCTATGATACTCGACTCCCATTCAATCCTCCCTCAACAAAGAACATGAAGCCCTTCTTCATTGTTCTCAACAGAGTGCTCTGGAAGACCATTGCTCCAAAGGATGGAGATGCCGGGAGTTTCCAAGGTTACTTGAGAACCTTGATGAAAGTAATCAGCAAAAGGAGAAGATTTGATATATTCGATTACATTTGGAATGACATGGTGAACATATCCTGCACACCAAACTGTTCCTGTGGCTATGCACCATACTTGATGTTGATGATTGAAAAAGTCACAGGAATTGAGTTTGTGAAGGATGTGGAGCACACTGCTCTAAGGCCTCAGAAGCCTCCTCAAGTCTCTCTCCCAGCTGCTCCCTCACCTGGCTTACCTGAAGAACATACAGAGAGAGCTCAGGAAGATGCAAGGCCTTCATCCAAGACTAGGGTCTCTCCACACAAAGGGTCCTATAGTGGAATTATGAAGTATTTGGCTGCTATTTTTAGTTCTTGCCGCAAAACTGAGGTGAAGCTTCATAAGATGAACAAGGCAAGAAAAGAAGAAATGAGATACATGAAGGCCAATGTCAAAGAAATATGCCAGAAACTGGACATTGAGCCCAATGGATCTCCAGTCATCTCAGAGGACTCTGCATCTGACTTCACAGAGCTTCCTCCTCTCTCTCCATCAGAGCGTGCCTACTTTGGCATGACGAGTGGTCCTCCTCCTCGTCAGCCTGATGATGAAGACGAAGAAAGGACCGACATTGAGGAGTGAGCCGGTGAGGACAAGTAGATCCCTCCTCTCCTTCTTTTTGGTGCCTTGATGCCAAAGGGGGAGAGATTGAGGGATAGTCTTAGGTCGTAGGCTCCACTCTTCTTTTCATGTCCTAGTTTCAGAAATGAGTTTTTTTGTAAGACATGTGCTATCATTATGCTTTTTTAAGACTTATGCTATCACTATGCTTTTGGACATGTAACATGAAATGATAACTATGTTATGCTTATGGTTAATGGTGTATGTTTAAAACTGTTAAGTAGGATTGAGACTCTTGATGATTTTATGATTATGCTCATTATGATATTCACATCAAAATTATTGCTCACACACATAGTTTTTCACCCCACCATAAAGAGTGCACATATGTCTTATGTCTACATTGCCTATTTTGTCCAAAGCTCATATGTGCACACTTTATGAAAATCTGAATTTTTTGTCATATTTGTGTGATCTCAATTGGTTGTCATCAATCACCAAAAAGGGAGAGATTGAAAGTGCATCTAGGCATCCCTTGTGGGTTTTGGTTGATTTATGACAAACAAATGAGACCCTAACAAAATTATTGAGATGAGCACAGGTTCTTAAAGAAATTAGGAAGAAAGCGCAAAAAGAAAGGAGAAGGACGATCCAAATTGATAAGAGCTCAGGAGCTGAAAAGATTAGATTACTTCGTAGAGTGTGCTGGAGATACACACCCCAAGAGCTCAAGTGAAAGAAATCACACTAACTGCACAAAAATCAGCATGTGCGGACTAGTCCGATATCAACCGGACTAGTCCGATTTTCTTTCTGACTAGAAAACGGACTAGTCCGATATGGACAGGACTAGTCCGATTTTGTCTCTGGATAGACAAGGACTAGTTCGCACTCTTACGGACTAGTCCGGTATCTTACAATACTTAGGGCTTTCCACACGCCGCACACCGGACTAGTCCGGAGTCCACCACAGACTAGTCCGGACATCACAAACCCTAACGTAACCATTGGAAACCCTATTATAAAAAGAGGTGTACGACCATACCACCATAACTTTTTGACCCCCTGCGCCGTCACACCTCCTAAGAGCTCAAAATTCACATCTCTCCACACATTCTAACCCAAAAAGGATCAAATCTTTGGGGATTAGCAATTGGTCAAAGGAGAGACTTGTTCTACACATCTTGAGCTCTTGGGTTTGATCTCTAGCACACTCTTGTTTGTTTATTGTTCATCTTTTGAGTGTGTTTGGTTGTGTTCACTCATTGTAATTCTTGGGGAGCCCTCAACTTGTGATAAGGCCCCTTGAACGATTTATTTGCCCTTTGTGATTAGTGGAAGAGAATCAGCCTCCGTGGCGATTCGACGAGGGTAGGGTTGGTGAAGACCCGGTCCTTAGTGGACTCCTCAACGGGGACATAGATTTCCTTCGTGGAATCGGACCTCTGGATAAAATCTTGTCTCTCACTCTTGTTCATTTATTGTTCATCATATTCTAGTGTTTAATTAATCTTGTGAAATTCACGTTGAAGCATTGAAATCAAAGTTCATCTCTATCATTCATTGTTTCACTGTTGTAATACATCTAAGCTCTTAATTAATTTCCGCTGCATAGGGTACTAGAAGTGAACATATTGATCAACTTTGATCTTTATAGTCCACGTATACCGGACTAGTCCGCACAGTACCAGAGTAGTCGGATTTTTCTCTGAGTAGAAAACGGACTAGTCCGCACTCTACCGGACTAGTCCGATTTCCATGTATTTGATAAACCTACTAAGTGTTTCAGGGATTAACAAAGTGTCGAAAAGCCTATTCACCCCCCGTCTAGGCTACATTCACCTGGGAACCGCATGGCACAAGAGGGGGCCCGTGGGTGGGAGAATGGTGATTCGAGCCTGCCGGTGAAACCTCAGTGAGTCCATACATCTAGTAGCCCATTTGTAAAGGTTATTTTGTGATCTCTTGGCCATACACCGATGGTTGTGTACTGGTATAATGGAGGTTTTGCAGTCACCGACGGGTGACGAAATCACAAACTTGTGGGTAAAGTGGTGCCACCTCTGCAGAGTGTAAAACTATCATGACAGCCGTGCTTCCGGTCACAAGCACCTGGCCAACTCACATGATTAGAGGGAAAACTTGGGATGGTTATTCGGTATGGTTATGGTATGGTCATCGGGATTGGTTTTGGGACTGTTTCGAGTCTTGAAAATGGGTTTGGTTTGGTTATATGAATATGAGATGGTTATGAATATTTATGAGCATGAGATGAACTTGAGAAAGAATAATGGTTGGTTGAGACTTGATAAATGGTGAATCATGATGGAGGAATGTTGCTGCTTTACTTGGTTATATTGAGATAAATATCACATAGAAATAGTTGTTGTTTTAATCATGTTTGTGAAATAAAATTTGCTTGCTGCAATGAGCCTTTTTATTCCATACCTTGTTGTAAGCTACATGTCATACTTTTCCCGCACTTGCTGAGTACGACATGTACTCACCCTTGCATTATCACATAAACATCAGCAACAGGAGAAGAGTACTTCGAGGACCATGTGGAGTACTAGGCGTGCGAACTACCGTCAACATGCCTGTGGAGTTGAAGATGGAGCCTGCTGCTGTTTAGTTGTTTCCGCTGTCGTTTAGAGACTTCCGCTGCAAGAATAAGTTAGAGATTCATGAGTGAGACAATGAGTCGATGTAATAAAGTACTTAAACACTATTTATTCGTGGTTATATTCTGAATTCAGTTTGTGAATTACATGTGTATGTGTGATGAACATCCTGGGCACACATATGCATTAACCTGGTTCTGTTTTCGGAACCGGGTGTCACACTCTTAGAGATGTTTGTATTTTGCTTTGTTTTCCTTGAATAACCAAGACCATCTTTGATCAAAGGAGACCTTGCAATTGAGTATGCACTGCATGCATACTTAATCTTCTCCTTGTCAAAGATGCCACTCTTAGATGTACTCTTCGCTATGTTAAGTTCCTTCTTTAAACTAGGTTCAAGTTTTGCACATTTACAGATTTTAGTGTTTAACTCTAAATTAGACAAGTTTGAGCTTGTTGAGGGAGAGAAATAACATTTGACTTGAGAGTTGCGAATTGTGCTTCAAGATTCTTGTGAGCTTTGTTCAAACTCACAAGCTCATCTTGGAGCACAACATTCGAACTCTTGAGACTTGAAGAGGTCTCCTTGCATTCCGCAAGTTCAAGTTCAAGTGCCATGTTTTTCTCCTTCTCAAGCTCGAGGAGCTTCTCAAGGTCAAGATTCTTTTGCTTCTCCTCGATAAGAAAATCCTCTTGTCTCTCAAGAAGTTCCTCCTTATCTAAGACTTCATCAAGTAGCTTTTTTCATTTTAGTTAGTGCATTTTTACTCAATCCTTCGAACATATATTCATTTTCACTATCACTATCAAAATCTTCATCTTTAATAGAATGCAAGGAGAGTTTAGTTTTTACCTTTCGCTTTCGCTCCTTTGCCATGACACATGTGTGGTTTGAGCTTTTCCATTCTCCCTTGTTGGGCAGGAGAGTCTTCTTCATTGTTGGCTTCTTGATGGCGACAGTTGCCACCTCCGCTTCATCATCGGAGGAGGACTCATCATTGGAGTCCCATTCTTTGCCAACATGAGTGTGCCCATGTGTCTTCTTCTTCTTGAATATCCTCTTCTCTTGGGACTTTTAATACTTATTCCTCTTCTTCTTGTCTTCTTCCCTTTTGTATGGGCAATTAACAATGTAATGCCGATACTCGCCGCAGTTGTAGCATGCTTTCTTGTTTCTTGACTTGCTTTTTTCCTTGCCTCTGCTCTCATAGCTTGGTCCTCTTCTTCTCTTCATCATCCTTTTGAATTTCTTGATGAAGAATACCAACTCCTCATCATTTATATCGGTGCTTTCTTCTTCACTTTCCTCATCATCACTTGAGACTTGTACCTCTTTATTCTTGGCCTTGGGTGATTGTCGAAGTGTGCCGTCGACACTTCCCCCGGGCCTGCTTTAGGAGCAACCCGCGGAGGTTCTTTTTCGGAGTGGCTAGTTCTCTCGGGAGGTCACGTTGGTTGTGAGAGGATTGACACAAGGATTTTTACGTGGTTCGGGCCACCGGAGCGTAACACCCTACGTCCACGGGAGTTGTATTGCTCGGAGCTTAGAACCGGAGTTCTAAGCTTGGAGATCTGGGCGAGCTGAGTTGCCCACTTTTTCCAACCTTCGAACCCCCTGCAACGTTGCCAACCCGAGTCTTTTATACTTCAAGGCTCGGGCGGCTTACAAGGTAGGCCTCGGGGCCCGACAGGTGGCCCTGGGGAGATTTCCTGCCATCCACCATATCTTGCAGTGAATGCTGGTAGTTGTCTCTGGCAACGGCTTCTTAGTCATTGTTCTGCCATCTTGCCCGTGCCGCAAGCTAGGATGCAGTGGTTGATGATGGTAGGGACGACAAGGAATGTCTTGTCGCCGTATCTATTGGTCAACAGCTTCTGACATGGTGTGCTTGTCTTAACTGTGACGCGACTGGTCACAGTGCCACCTGACAGGGGCGTGCGCCACGTCTCCGCGTCTTGGGAAGGCGCGGGTCTTGAATGTGTTGATCGGACAAGGCATGGTGTGCCTTTACTCCTGCTGCCTACCGAGCCAGGGTGGGCAGCACGGCACGTGGCGCCTTCGGAGCTCACCCTTGCGCGACACTGCTGGCCACGTGGCTGGCCCGGGGCTAGCCTCTAAGGAGAGGGGAGGCCCGGCCCCGCTAGACATGTGGCGCCTTCGGAGCTCACCCCTGCGGAGGGGGTGAGGTCCGGCACTGCTGGCCACGTGGCAGGCCCGGGGCTCGTCTCTGAGGAGAGGGGAGGCACGGCCCCGCTGGACACATGGCACCTTCGAAGCTCACCCCTGCGGAGGGGGTGAGGTCCGACACTACTGGCCACGTGGCAGGCCCGGGGCTCGCCTCTGAGGAGAGGGGAGGCTCGGCCCTGCTGGACACGTGACGCCTTCGGAGCTCGCCCTTGCGGAGGGGGCATGGCCCGGCTCTGCTGGCCACGTGGCAGGCCCGGGGCTCGCCTCTGAGGAGAGGGGAGGCCCGGCCCTGCTGGACTCGTGGCGCCTTCGGAGCTCACCCCTGCGGAGGAGGCGAGGTCCCGCATTTCTGGCCACGTGGCAGGCCCGGGGCTCGCCTCTGAGCAGAGGGGAGGACCAGCCCCGCTGGACACGTGGCGCCTTCGAAGCTCACCCCTACGGAGGGGGTGATGTCACACCCGGTTTCTCTGAAGAACAACCGAGTAAATATCACATGTACGCCAGGATCATTTTCTCATACATGTGATGACAAATAGTGAAGCATCATTTATTACAAGCCAGGTGTCGAATATAAATAAGTCTTACATAGCATATGTCTCGATGGACGATAATAAGTTCATAATATGTAAATAAAATAGCAGCGGAATATTATTCTTTTGGGCTCCATCACAGGCGTTGCCCGGGGGACTCCATGAACCTAGAAACCTTCTTCGGGTCTGAAGTCTTGATCATTAAACACCACATCATTCTCTTGACCTGAGCAGCAATATAAACCAACAAATATGCAAGTTTGAGTACCGATGGTACTCAGCAAGTGTGGGAAAATTTTGTCATGCATGGCTAGAGCAAGGAGAGGTTGAACTCATGGTTAAAGCACTACGTAATTAATACCTATCACCTTAGCTTATTAAGCACCTACATTACTACATAGGTGAAATGGTCCCAATCTCCCAACCCATCATCATAATCAAATAACCATAACATCATTTACAATGTTAAGCTCCCTGCTTAACATCCTCAACTTCCAAAGCCATCAATCCTCTAATCATGAATAAGTCCAAGCCGCTCTTGACTGTGAGCACGGCTGTCATGACAGTTTTGACTCTGCAGAGTTTGCACCACTGTACCCACATGTAGTGATTTCATCCCCCATTGCCGGGTGCACTAAAAGAACCTCCATTATGCCAGTGGCTACGAACCACATTCACACTTCCCAGGTGGGTAGCCAGGAGATCACTACGAAGCCTTTACAAAGGGATTCCCGACGAGCGTGGGCCCACTGAGGTTTCACCCCTAACAGCATACAAGAGGCTCCAACCCCGCTGCAGTGGCCCCCTCTTGAGCCTTGCGGTTCATATGGTAGTCCAGCTGACACCTATTCCCCGCACCATCCAACACACCCATACTACACCGGGGATACACCTAATTAATTGGCCAAGCTGCCCCATCTCAGCATGTGGTTGGCACGGTAAAGCCAGGTTACATGCTCCATGAACCGGTCCTTAGGATCCAGGCAATTACTAAACACAAACCCGAGTCTCGTGCACCCAGCACCAACCAAATCATCCAACTTGCCTTGATCCCTACCTCTACATAACTCATAACATCTCATTCAAGAGTATGGTAAATAAACTGATGATCTCATATCCCAATTATCCCATTCTAAGCATGGCTAAGCACAAGTATATGAATAAATGACATGATAAAGTAAATCCCAACCCAAGCTACAAGGAAACAAGATAATGCAATTCTAGGGAAACTTCCTATCATGGGTTTCGTATTTCAATTGACAATGCAAATAATTCTATCTATACATCTTAGCATAGGATCAAAGTGGTCAAGGACACTTGCCTTCTTCCTGCTGCTCTGTAACACCCCAAAATTTTGTTAAGACCCTAAATCATGTTAAGAGGGGAATTTAAATTTTTTTGGACGTGTTGCATGTTTTGCAAAAATTCAAATTCAAACTAGAATTCAAATTAAACTCAAATCAGAAAAGAAATAGAAAAAGAAAAAGAGAAAACAGAAAAAAACCGGCCAGTGGGCCGCAACCCACCAGCCGGCCCAACCAGCGCCCGCGCCAGCCCGCAGCCGCGCGCACCGCTTCCTCCCACTGACAGGCGGGGCCCACCAGTTCATTGTCTACCTCGCGCCAGCCCCGGACTCTCTCACCCGAATCGAAACCGATCTGGAATTCTCGCGTAATCCAGCCAAATTCCGTTCGGGGGCGACGCAAACTCGATCTAAACCACCCAGCCGCCCTCCCCCGTCTATAAAAACCCCGGCCTCGTTCTGTTTTTCCCACGTGATCCGCCGATTTTCCTCCGGTGAGAACCGAGACTTCTCCGGCGAATTCTGGCCGATCTAAGCTCGGAAATTCCGATCTAACTCGCTGGTCTTGATCCACCGCCTCCGGGGAACCTTGCAGGTACAGAAAACTCGGTGACTTGCGGTGTAAACACAGCGCCGACGAGCCTCGCCGTGGTTTTACCTGGGACCTCGTCGCCGATCACCTTCCAGGACCTCCGAGCTCAAGAAAACCCCCGAGGTGAGATCCCCGACCTCCCCTCCACCGATCTATGCCATAAAATCACAGTTCTAGGAAGAATTCTCGAAGATCCGAAAGTCTCCGGCGAGATCGCCGCTTCCTGCCGCCGTGCGCCGCCGGCAGCGCCGCCCGCGTTCGATCAGAGCGACGTGGCCGCTTATGCGCCGTTTATTTTAAATCGCACGGTAGGGTTTAAATCCCTGCGTACCGGTTCGACGTTATAATCTCAGCCGTCGGTTTAAAATCGGACGGTCCACGTCAGCCCCGCGTTATAAATACTGGAAATCTTACATGCTACCCCCTGGGGTTCTCGGGAAATAAGAGCTAGCCCCAGAAACATCTGATCTAGCCCCTGGAACTTCAGAAAATCATGTAAATTCATTTAAAAATCAGTTTTAGCCCCTGGACTTAATAAAAATTAAGAAAAACTCCTCTGATAAGTGTAGCTAGACCCCTGGAAATTCTGAAAATAATATTATAGACCCTGTAGTGGGGTGAGTTTACCTTTTTAGCCCTGTTTAGTATTTAATTTAGGAAATTAAATATGTGGCTAGTGTTTAAAAATTAAAAAGTGGGACAAACATATTGTCAAAATTAAATTAAAGACTTTCTCAGTATTTAGGAAACTTTGGAGTGAGATAAAAACATATTTTGGGCTGAATTGAATCTGTTTAATTTATTATTCACATTTAGGGACACATTTTTAAGTAAAGAATAGTTCTAGAAAATCGGGAAAATAATTGTGAAATAGTTTACATCAGAGGCAAAGGTCAAAATATGTTATTAAATTATTTAGGACCAGAACCTATTCTGTTTAGATGATGTGTCTTACTATTTTCATAATAAAGTACACATTTATGCATAGGAAAATAAATCTGAAAATATAGCAACTAGTAAATGATAAATGGAGTTTCTAAAATCCAAAGAATTCAGTTTAGGGTTGGTAGAAATTCTGAAGACACATATGGAGAAGAAAAATACCTTTCATGCATACTTGGTAGCAAAAAGGTGTAGTAGTTGAATGTAAGGAAATTATTTAAATTGGAAACTCATATATATAGTATGTAAGTATAAATGTGAACACAAAAGTAGGAATCATATACACATGATTAAAAGTGCATGCAAGCCACAAATCAACACACATAGAGTAATCACAACACATATAATTATGAATGACTTTCATAAATGTGAATGTGTGGTTTGTATGAAGTGGAAGTGTGAAATATGTCTTATGGATTGTTGTTTTTCTTTTGCTATGTGTGATGGTATGATGTAGAACCTGCTCAAGAGCAAGTTATTCCTTTCCAAGACCAGGACTACCCATTTCAAGAGCAGCAGGAGGGAGGCAAGTGTCCTTGACCACTTTGATCCTATACTAGGATGTGGAGATAGAATTATTTGCATTGTCAATTGAAAATATGAAACCCATGCTAGGAAGTTTCCCTAGAATTGCATTACCTTGTTTTCCTTGTAGCTTGGGTTGGGATTTATTTTATCATGTCATTTATTATTATGCATATGCTTAGCCTTGCTTAGAATGGGATATTTGGGATATGAGATCATCAGTTTATTTTACCATACTCTTGAATGAGATATTGTGAATTATGTAGAGGTAGGGATCAAGGCAAGTTGGATGTTTTGGTTGTGTGCTGGGTGCACGAGACTCGGGTTTGTGTTTAGTACTTGCCTGGATCCTAAGGACCGGTTCATGGAGCATGTAACCTGGCTTTACCGTGCCAACCACATGCTGAGATGGGGCAGCTTGGCCAATTAATTAGGTGTATCCCTGGCGTAGTATGGGTGTGTTGGATGGTGCGGGGAATAGGTGTCAGCTGGACTACCATATGAACCGCAAGGCTCAAGAGGGGGCCACTGCAGCGGGGTTGGAGCCTCTTGTATGCTGTTAGGGGTGAAACCTCAGTGGGCCCACGCTCGTCGGGAATCCCTTTGTAAAGGCTTCGTAGTGATCTCCTGGCTACACACCTGGGAAGTGTGAATGTGGTTCGTAGCCACTGGCATAATGGAGGTTCTTTTAGTCCACCCGGCAATGGGGGATGAAATCACTACATGTGGGTACAGTGGTACAAACCCTGCAGAGTCAAAACTGTCATGACAGCCGTGCTCACGGTCAAGAGCGGCTTGGACTTATTCATGATTAGAGGAGTGATGGTTTTGGAAGTTATGAATGTTAAGCGGGGAGCTTAACATTGGAAATGATGTTATGGTTATTTGGTTATGATGATGGGATGGGAAATTGGGATCATTTCACCTATGTAGTAATGTAGGCGCTTAATAAGCTAAGGTGATAGGTATTAATTGCGTAGTGCTTTAACCATGAGTTCAACCCCTCCTTGTTCTAGCCATGCATAATATAATTTTCCCACACTTGCTGAGTACCATTGGTACTCAACCTTGCATATTTGTTGGTTTATATTGCTGCTCAGGTCAGGAAAATGAGGTGGTGTATAATGACCAAGACTTTGGACCCGAAGAAGGTTTCTAGGTTCATGGAGACCCCCGGGCAACGCCTGTGACGGAGCCCTCAAGAATAATATTCCGCTGCTAGTTTATTTACTTGTGATGAACTTTTTATTGTCCAACGAGACATTTGCTATGTAAGACTTATTTATATTCAACACCTGGCTTGTAATAAATGATGCTTCACTATTTGTCATCACATGTATGAGAAAATGATCCTGGCATACATGTGATATTCACTCGGTTGTTTTTCGGAAAAACCGGGTGTGACAGAAGTGGTATCAGAGCCAAGGTTGCCCGTAGGAACGTGGACCTAGGTAGAAATAGACGTATTTAAGGGCCCTATTTTCTTAAAAACTATTTTTACAAGATGTGTGTTGAAAAGTGTTATTTAATGAGTCACTTTCTTCATCTTACCCCAATTTTCATTCAAAATAGGATTTTGTTTAAAAAGTTTATCTAACCTAAGTTTAAATGCTTTTTGTTTTTAGATGGTTCGCATGATTCGCACCGCTCGCAAGTCCACAGGAGGGAGAGTTCCCGTAGTTGCCCTTGCCGAAAGAGAGGAGAGCCGTCCGGTGACGTACCTTTCCTACGGATTGGCAGTAGGAGGCTTGTTGCGCCGTCTTCGACGTATGCTCGAAGCCGCCGGCAATACGGGCAAGCTAATCATCCACTATAACTCCACCAGGACCATCCGTGAGAAAAGGGAAGAATGGAGTTCAGAGATGAGGATCATACACGAAAATCAGCTGCTTAAGATCCACCACTCTCCAGCTTGTCGAGCGACACAGGTCGATGCGGAGAAGGATGTCACCTGGGAGGCCATCACCTGCCAGAGTCACATCTATCATCGCCACCTGGACAGGACTGAGTACATGTATGTCCTCCAGCGTGAGAGTGGTACAACGGAGTATAAGTATCCGCCAGTGCAGCAAGGGACTTCCCATGAGCACATGGACTTGTGCTTGGAGGATGCTGCTATGCTCAGCACTCGACTGCAGGAGTGTCAGCAAGAGCTTCAGGATGTTCGGGACACCCTGAAGGAAACGGAGGCGTTGCTGCGAGCCTGCCTGAGGGCGAGAGAAAGAGGAGATGGGAATGAACTTTGTGTCACCGCGAATGATACATGGACTCCTGACTCCCCAGATCGTCAGGCGATAAGGCGTCGTCGCACTTCTCCACCAGCAGCCTCCCCACCCAAAGCAGAGTCAGAAGGCAGCCGAAATGATGAGGAAGATCCCGAGGAGCCAGCTCAAGAAAACGGGTAGTGTAGAGTCCTTCCCTTAGTTAGCAAGATGTCGAATAGTCGAGTCGTTAAGTTAATGGTGTGATAATGCTTGGTGTGTGACGTGAGTTGTGGAATCCATGAGCAATTGTCCATAGCCTCGTCTTTAGATTGTTTTGCTTTGGTGTGAGAACCCACATGAAATAATATTGCATTTATTTTTGTGTGAGAAATGAACCCTCAGAAAAGTATAACAAAGCCTCAACACTTCAAAGTACAAACAAATGAAAGTAGTAAGATGATACTAAATGCTTTCAAATTAACATTGGTTGATTCTTCCAGATGGCCGGAAGAGGAAAAGGACGTGCTGCCAACCCCGCCAACAACAACGATGAGGCATGCAACCCTCATCTTTCTGGAGGCCAGGACCGGGGTGGTCGCCGTGAAGGAGTTGATCCCCTCCACCAAATGCTGGAGAATCAAAATCAGCTCATCCAGAACTTGACTCAAGTGGTGGCCAACTTGCATCAAGTTCCACCTCCACAAGCTGCACCACGCCAACCAAGGTTGAGTGAGTTTCTAGGAACTCAACCTCCAAAGTTTGCAAGTGCTGCTGAACCTCTGGAGGCAGATGATTGGCTTAAGACCATTGAATGTAAGATGAGGATCATACAATGCCAAGGGTATGAGAGGGTGCTGTTTGCCTCTCATCAATTGCATGGACCTTCTGCTGATTGGTGGACCTCCTACGTGGCCGCCCATCATGACCCTGAGAACATCACTTGGGAAGAGTTCAAGCGTAGCTTCCGCAACCATTACATCCCAAGAGGTGAACTCAAAAACAAGAGGAAGGAGTTTTTGGGACTGCAGCAGGGAAACATGACGGTGAGGGAATACCTCACTAAATTTACTCAACTATCCCGTTATGCCCCACGGGACATAGAAACTGATGAGCAGAAACAAGATTGTTTCGTGGAGGGACTTACCGCAGAAATGCAGTGTGCAATGTCCTCAAATGAGTATGAAAGCTTCCAAAAGATGGTGGACAGAGCGTTTGTGGTAGAAAGGAAGCTAAAGGCCTTGGAAAATGAGAATAAGAGGAAGGCCGGGTGGTCACATCAAGCCTCAGGGAGCAACACCCGCCCACGTCTGATGCAGCAACCTACAGGGCAGACGAACCGTGCTGCGGTACCCTACTCAGCACCAAGAGGGTACAACCCGAACAATAGGCCTCCGGCAGCACCAATACAGCCACAACGTCAGTTTGTACAGCAGCCTCGCCCCGCATATCCACCTCGACCAGCAGTACAGGGACCTCCAAACCAACCCCAAGACAGCAAAGGACAGGCACCTAAGGTTGGGGTGCAATGTTTTAGCTGCGGTGAAGTGGGGCACTACGCCCATAAATGCCCAAAGAAGAAGCCCGCACAGCCACAATAGCAGAATGTGATGCGAGGACGGGTGAACCACGTCACTATGGAGGAAGCGCAAGAGGCACCCGACGTGGTAGTTGGTAAGTTTCCTGCCAATTTACACCTTGCAACCCCGCTGTTTGATTCTGGTGCTACCCACTCGTTCATTGCTCAAGGGTTTGTTAAGAAGCACGACCTAGCAACAACACAAATGAACCATATGCTAGCAGTAAACTCTCCAGGTGGAGAAATAAGGACAAGGCAAGTGTGTCCCAAAGTGAACCTAGACATTAATGGGGTAGTATTTACTGCTAACCTCATAGTGATAGATTCACAAGGGATAGATATTATCTTGGGTATGGATTGGTTGACAAAACATAAAGGAATCATCCTTTGTTTGACCAGAACGGTGGAACTAACTCACCCTAGTGGCACAAGAGTAAAGTTCATAACAATACACGAGCCTAGGAGGGACATTAAATTAAATCAAGTTGAGGTAAAAGTTGAGGAAATCAGGACCATCAGGGAATATCCAGATGTTTTTCCGGAGGAGTTGCCAGGTATGCCTCCCGATCGTGAAGTGGAATTCGCAATTGAGCTAGTACCTGGAACAGCCCCGATATACAAGAGACCTTATCGGATGGACTCCAAGCAGCTAGAAGAACTCAAGGATCATTTAAGAGAATTGACGGAGAAGGGGTATATTCGTCCTAGTTCCTCACCATGGGGAGCTCCGGTGATATTTGTGCCCAAGAAGGATGGAACCCAAAGGTTATGCGTGGATTACCGTGCCTTGAATGAGGTAACCATCAAGAACAAGTACCCGTTACCCCGCATTGAAGACTTGTTTGATCAGTTGAGGGGAGCTTGTGTGTTCTCAAAAATTGATCTCAGGTCGGGATACCACCAACTCAAGATAAAGCAATCTGATATTCCCAAGACAGCTTTCGTATCTCGGTACGGACTGTATGAATACACTGTCATGCTTTTCGGGCTAACTAATGCCCCGGCATACTTCATGTATCTCATGAACAAGGTATTCATGGAATATCTGGATAAATTTGTGGTGGTTTTCATAGATGACATTCTCGTCTTCTCCAAAGATGAAGAAGAACATGAGAAACATCTAAGGTTGGTGTTGCAGAGGCTGAGAGAACACCAACTATATGTCAAGTTGAGCAAGTGTGAGTTTTGGCTGAAGAGAGTTCCCTTCTTAGGACATATAATCTCGGAGGGAGGAATCTCCGTGGATCCTGCCAAAATCGAGGATATACAGAAGTGGAAGACCCCTGAAAATGTCGGGGAAGTTCGAAGCTTCTTGGGATTGGCTGGATACTATCGACGGTTTATTGAGGGATTCTCTAAGATCTCGAGACCCCTCACCAAACTGTTGGAGAAGGGAATCACATTCACATGAACGCCACAGTGCGAGACGAGTTTTCAGGAGCTAAAGAAAAGATTGACAACAACCCCAGTGTTGGTTATGCCAGATATGCAGAAGAACTTTACGGTGTACTGAGATGCCTCTGGAAACGGGTTGGGATGTGTTCTCATGCAAGAAGGGCATGTCGTGGCTTATGCATCCCGGCAGCTTCGGAAGCACGAGAAAAACTATCCTACACATGACTTAGAACTAGCCGCAGTGGTACACGCGTTGAAAATTTGGCGACACTATTTGATGGGGAAGAGGACAGAGATATGTACGAATCATAAGAGTTTGAAGTACATTTTCACACAGCCAGATCTCAACCTCAGACAAAGGAGATGGTTAGAGCTAATCAATGACTTTGATGTGGGCATCAACTATCATCCTAGGAAAGCAAACGTCGTGGCCGATGCTTTAAGTCGGAAAGTGCAGGTCAATAAGTAGAGCTTGAAGGACATGCCTGCAGAATTGAAGGACGAGGTTATAAGGCTCAATCTATGCCTGGTAAATAGTGGTGAAGCCATCGCCATGGAAGTGGACTCCACACTAGAGCAAGACATACGCGATGGTCAAAAGGATGACGAGAAGATACAAGAAATCAGGCAACTCATCAAGGAAAATAAAGCCCCTGGTTTTAGAGAGGATGAACACGGAACGGTGTGGCACGGGAAAAGGATCTGTGTGCCTGAAGTAAAGGAGATCCGTGAATTAATTTTGAAGGAGGCTCACGATTCCGACTATTCTATTCATCCTGGGAGTACGAAGGTGTACCAGGACCTCAAAGAGCAGGTATTGGTGGTATGGTATGAAGCGAGATGTCGCGGAACATGTTGCTCTATGTGACACATGTCAGTTGGTGAAAGCAGAACATCAACGACCCGCGGGATTATTACAACCACTCAAAGTGCCTAAATGGAAATGGGAAGAAATCGGTATGGATTTCATAGTGGGATTGCCTAGGACCCAATCAGGATATGATTCAATATGGGTCATCATCGACAGGCTAACCAAGGTGGCTCATTTCATCCCCGTGAAAGAAAGCTACAGCAGATCCAAATTGGCAGAATTGTACATGTCAAGGATCGTGTGTTACCATGGAGTGCCAAAGAAGATTGTGTCGGATCGAGGGACACAGTTCACCTCAAGGTTCTGGCAGAAGTTGCATGAAACCATGGGAACCCATCTGAACTTTAGTTCTGCCTATCATCCCCAAACTGATGGGCAGACGGAAAGAACCAATCAGATTCTTGAGGATATGCTGAGGGCATGTGCACTCAGAAACAATCGGAGTTGGGACAAGAACTTACCGTATGCGGAATTCTCCTATAACAACAGCTATCAGGCTAGTATGAAGATGTCACCGTTTGAAGCTTTGTACGGGAGGAAGTGCAGAACTCCCCTATTCTGGAACCAAACAGGGGAAAGTAAAGTGTTTGGTCACGAAGTACTACAAGAAGCCGAGGCGAAAGTGAGAGAAATTCGCAACAACTTGAGGATAGCACAGACACGACAAAAGAGCTATGCCGATGTTCGGAGAAGAGGGCTCGTTTTCAACGTGGGAGACTATGTCTATCTCAAGGTGTCCCCTATCCGAGGACTTCGTCAGTTCAAGGTGAAAGGGAAGTTGTCACCTCGATACATCGGACCCTTTCAAGTTCTGGAGAGGAAAGGCGAAGTGGCGTATCAACTAGAATTACCGGCTCGCCTATCGGATGCGCACGATGTATTCCATGTGTCACAGCTCAAGAAATGTCTGAGAACGCCTGAAGAGGTGTTACCCATGAATGAGGTTGACGTAGCTGAGGATTTGTCTTATGCCGAGCAACCATCCAAGATTTTGGAGACAATGGAGCGCCTCACAAGAAATAAAAGAATCCGGATGTGCAAGGTGCAGTGGAAGCATCACTCGGAAGAGGAAGCCACCTGGGAGCGAGAAGATGAGCTTAAGGCACAATTTCTGGAATTGTTTTCTTAGAAACACCAATCTCGAGGACGAGATTTCTTTTAAGGGGGTAGAGCTGTAACACCCCAAAATCCTGTCAAGAGGGGAATTTAAAAAATTTTGGACGTATTGCATGTGTTGCAAAAATTCAAATTCAAACTGGAATTCAAATTAAACTCAAAACAGAAATGAAAAAAGAAAAAGAAAAAAACAAACCTTCCCGGCCAGTGGGCCGAAACCCGCCAGCCGGCCCACCCAACCCCCGCGCCAGCCCTTCTTCTACCTCGCGCCCGCGCCGGGACTCTCTCACCCCGAATCCAAACCGACCCGGATTTCTGCGAATCCCAGCCGAATTTCGATCGGGGGTGACGCAAACTCGATCTAAACCACCCCGCCGCCCTTCCCCGTCTATAAAAACCCCGGCCTCATTCTGTTTTTCCCACGCGATCCGCCGATTTTACTCCGGTGAGAAACCGAGCCATCTCCGGCAAATTCTGGCCGATCTAAGCTCGGAAATTCCGATCTAACTCGCTGGTCTTGATCCACCGCCTCCGGGGAACCCTGCAGGTGCAGAAAACTCGGTGACCAGCGGTTCAAACACAGCGCCGACGAGCCTCGCCGTGAATTCACCTCGGACCTCGTCGCCGACCGCCTTCCAGGACCTCCGAGCTCAAGAAAACCCCCGAGGTGAGATCCCCGACCTCTCCTCCACCGATCTATGCCATAAAATCACAGTTCTAGAAAGAATTCCCGAAGATCCGAAACTCTCCGGCGAGACCGCCGCTTCCCGCAGCCGGGCAGCGCCGCCCGCGCTCGGTTAGAGCGACGTGGCCGCTTGTGCGCCGTCTATTTTAAATCGCACGGTAGACTTTAAATCCCCGCGTACCGGTTCGACATTATAATCTCAGCCGTCTGTTTTAAATCGGACGGTCCACGTCAGCCCCACGTTATAAAGACTGGAAATCTTACATGCTACCCCCTGGGGTTCTCGGGAAATAAGAGCTAGCCCCGGAAACTTCTGATCTAGCCCCTGGAACTTTAGAAAATCATGTAAATTCATTTAAAAATCAGTTTTAGCCCCTGGACTTAATAAAAAATAGGAAAAACTCCTCTGTTATGTATAGCTAGGCCCCTGAAAATTGTTAAAATAATATTATAGACCCTGTAGTGGGGTGAGTTTACCTTTTTAGCCCTGTTTAATATTTAATTTAGGAAATTGAATATGTGGCTAGTGTTTAAAATTTAAAAAGTGGGACAAACATACTGTCAAAATTAAATTAAAAATTTTCTCAGTATTTAGAAAATTTGGAGTGAGATAAAAACATATTTTGGGCTAAAGTGAATCTGTTTAATTTATTATTCACATTTAGGGACACATTTTTAAGTAAAGAATAGTTCTGGAAAATAGGGAAAATAATTGTAAAATAGTTTACATGAGAGGAAAAGGTCAAAAATATATTAGAAATATTTTAGATCAGAACCTATTCTGTTTAGATGATGTGTCTTGTTATTTTTATAATAAAGCTCACATTTAGGCATAGGAAATAAATCTGAAAATATAGCAAATAGTAAATGATAAATGGAGTTCTAAAATCCAAAGAATTCAGTTTAGGGTTGGTAGAAATTATGAAGACACATATGGAGAAGGAAAATACCTTTCATGCATACTTGGTAGCTAAAAGGTGTAGTAATTGAATATAAGGAATTTATTTAAATTGGAAATGTGTGGTTTGTATGAAGTGGAAGTGTGAACTATGTCTTATGGATTGTTGTTTTTCTTTTGCTATGTGTGATGGTATGATGTAGAACCTGCTCAAGAGCAAGTTATTCCTTTCCAAGATCAGGACTACCCATTTCAAGAGCAGCAGGAAGGAGGCAAGTGTCCTTGATCACTTTGATCCTATACTAGGATGTGTAGCTAGAATTAGTTGCATTGTCAATTGAAATATGAAACCCATGCTAGGAAGTTTACCTAGAATTGCATTACCTTGTTTCCTTGTAGCTTGGGTTGGGATTTATTTTATCATGTCATTTATTATTATGCATATGCTTAGCCATGCTTAGAATGGGATATTTGGGATATGAGATCATCAGTTTATTTTACCATACTCTTGAATGAGATATTGTGAGTTATGTAGAGGTAGGGATCAAGGCAAGTTGGATGTTTTGGTTGTGTGCTGGGTGCACGAGACTCGGGTTTGTGTTTAGTACATGCCTGGATCCTAAGGACTGGTTCATGGAGCATGTAACCTGGCTTTACAGTGCCAACCACATGCTGAGATGGGGCAGCTTGGCCAATTAATTAGGTGTATCCCCGGCGTAGTATGGGTGTGTTGGATGGTGCGGGGAGTAGGTGTCAGCTGGACTACCATATGAACCGCAAGGCTCAAGAGGGGGCCACTAGAACGGGGTTGGAGCCTCTTGTATGCTGTTAGGGGTGAAACCTCAGTGGGCCCACACTCGTCGGGAATCCCTTTGTAAAGGCTTCGTAGTGATCTCCTGGCTACACACCTGGGAAGTGTGAATGTGGTTCGTAGCCACTGGCATAATGGAGGTTCTTTTAGTCCACCCGGCAACGGGGGATGAAATCACTACATGTGGGTATAGTGGTGCAAACTCTGCAGAGTCAAAACTGTCATGACAGTCGTGCTCACGGTCAAGAGCGGCTTGGACTTATTCATGATTAGAGTATGATGGCCTTGGAGGGTGTGAGTGTTAAGCGGGGAGCTTAACATTGGAAATGATGTTATTTGATTATGATGATGGGATGGGAGATTGGGACCATTTCACCTGTGTAGTAATATAGGTGCTTAATAAGCTAAGGTGATAGGTATTGATTGCGTAGTGCTTTAACCATGAGTTCAACCTCCCCTTGTTTTCTAGCCATGCATGAGATAACTTTCCCACACTTGCTGAGTACCATCGGTACTCAACCTTGCATATTTGTTGGTTTATATTGCTGCTCAGGTCAAGATAATGAGGTGGTGTATAATGATCGAGACTTTGGACCCGAAGAAGGTTTCTAGGTTCATGGAGACCCCCGGGCAACGCCTGTGATGGAGCCCTATAGAATAATATTCCGCTGCTAGTTTATTTACTTGTGATGAACTTATTACTGTCCATCGAGACATTTACTATGTAAGACTTACTTATATTCAACACCTGGCTTGTAATAAATGATGCTTCACTATTTGTCATCACATGTATGAGAAAATGATCCTGGCATACATGTGATATTCACTTGGTTGTTCTTCGGAAAAACCGGGTGTGACACATAAGCCACGACATGCCCTTCTTGCATGAGAACACATCCCAACCCGTTTCCAGAGGCATCGCAGTACACCGAAAAGTTCTTCTGCATATCTGGCATAACTAGCACTGGGCTGTTGTCAATCTTTTCTTTAGCTCCTGAAAACTCGTCTCGCACTGTGGCGTCCATGTGAATGTGATTCCCTTCTCCAACAGTTTGGTGAGAGGTCTCGTGATCTTGGAGAATCCCTCAATGAACCGTCGATAGTATCCAGCCAATCCCAAGAAGCTTCGAACGTTCCCGACATTCTCAAGGGTCTTCCACTTCTGTATATCCTCGATCTTGGCGGGATCTACAGAGATTCCTCCCTCCCAGATTATATGTCCTAAGAAGGGAACTCTCTTCATCCAAAACTCACACTTGCTCAACTTGGCATATAGTTGGTGTTCCCTCAGCTTCTGCAACACCAACCTTAGATGTTTCTCATGTTCCTCTTCATATTTGGAGAAAACGAGAATGTCATCTATGAAAACCACCACAAATTTGTCCGGATATTCCATGAATACCTTGTTCATGAGATACATGAAGTATGCCGGGGCATTAGTTAGCCCGAAAGGCATGACGGTGTATTCATACAGTCCGTACCGAGATACGAAAGCTGTCTTTGGAATATCAGTTTGCCTTATCTTAAGTTGGTGGTATCCCGACCTGAGATCAATTTTCGAGAACACACAAGCTCCCCTCAACTGATCAAACAAGTCTTCAATGCGGGGTAATGGGTACTTGTTCTTGATGGTTACTTCATTCAAGGCACGGTAGTATCCGCATAACCTTTGGGTTCCGTCCTTCTTGGGCACAAATATCACTGGAGCTCCCCATGGTGAGGAACTAGGACGAATATACCTCTTCTCCGTCAATTCTCTTAAATGATCCTTGTGTTATCCCAGCTGCTCGGAGTCCATCCGATAAGGTCTCTTGTATATCGGAGCTGTTCCAGGCACTAGCTCAATCGCGAATTCCACTTCACGATCGGGAGGCATACCTAGCAACTCCTCCGGAAAAACATCTGGGTATTCCCTAATAATCCTGATCTCCTCCACTTTCACCTCAACTTGATTTATTTTAACGTCCCTTCTAGGCTCTTGTATTGTTATAAACTTTACTTTTGTGCCACTAGGGTGCGTTAGTTCCACCGTTCTGGTCGAACAATGGATGATTCCCTTATGTTTGGTCAACCAGTCCATGCCCAAAATAATATCAATCCCTTGGGAATCTACCACTATGAGGTTGGCAGTAAATACCACCCCATTAATGTCTAGATTCACCTTGGGACACACTTGTCTTGTCCTTATTTCTCCACCTGGAGAGTTTACTGCTAGCATATGGTTCATTTGTGTTGTTGCTAGATCATGCTTCTTAACAAACCCTTGAGCAATGAATGAGTGGGTAGCACCAGAATCAAACAGCAGGGTTGCAATGTGTAAATTTCCAGGAAACTTACCAACTACCACGTCAGGTGCCTCTTGTGCTTCCTCCATGGTCACGTGGTTCACCCGTCCTCGCATTACATTCTGCTGTTGCGGCTGCGCGGGCTTCTTCTTTGGGCACTTATGGGCGTAGTGCCCCACTTCACCACAGTTAAAACATTGCACTCCAACCTTAGGTGCCTGGCCTTTGTTGTCTTGGGGTTGGTTTGGAGGTCCTTGCACTGCTGGTCGAGGTTGATATGTAGGGCGAGGCTGTTGTACAAACTGACGTTGTGGTGGTGCTGGTGCTGCCGGAGGCCTGAAGTTCGGGTTGTACCCTCTCGGTGCTGAGTAGGGTACCGTAGCACGGCTCGTCTGCCCTGCGGTTTGCTGCATCAGACGTGGGCGGGTGTTGCTACCCGAGGCTTGATGTGACCACCCGGCCTTCCTCTTGTTCTCGTTTTCCAAGGCCTTCAGCTTCCTTTCTACCACAAACGCTCTGTCCACCATCTTTTGGAAGCTTTCATACTCGTTGGAGGACATTGCACACTACATTTCTGCGATAAGTCCTTCCACGAAACAATCTTGTTTCTGCTCATCAGTCTCTATGTCCCGTGGGGCATAACGGGATAGTTGAGTGAATTTAGTGAGGTATTCCCTCACAATCATGTTTCCTTGCTGCAATCCCAAGAACGCCTTCCTCTTGTTTTTGAGTTCACCCCTTGGTATGTAATGGTTGCGGAAGCTACGCTTGAACTCTTCCCAAGTGATGTTCTCAGGGTCATGATGGGCGGCCACGTAAGCGGTCCACCAATCAGCAGCAGGTCCATGCAATTGGTGAGAGGCAAACAGAACCCTCTCATACCCTTGGCACTGTATGATCCTCATCTTGCTCTCAATGGTCTTTAGCCAGTCATCTGCCTCCAGGGGTTCAGCAGCACTTGCAAATTTCGGAGGTTGAGTTCCCAGAAACTCACTCAACCTTGGTTGGCGTGGTGCAGCTTGTGGAGGTGGAGCTTGATGCAAGTTGGCCACCACTTGAGTCAGGTTCTGGATGAGCTGATTTTGATTCTCAAGCATTTGGGGGATGGGATCAACTCCTTCATGGCGACCACCCCTGTCTTGGCCTCCAGAAAGATGAGGGTTGCCTGCCTCATCGTTGTTGTTGGCAGGGTTGGCAGCACGACCCTTTCCTCTTCCGGCCATCTATCATGATCAACCAAATGTCAATTTAAAGCATTACGTACTATCTTACTACTTTCACTTGTTTGTACTTTGAAGTGTTGAGGCTTTGTTATACTTTTCTGAGGGTTCATGTCCCACACAAAAATAAATGAACTATTATTTCATGTGGGTTCACACACCAAAGCAAAACAATCTGAAGACGAGGCTGTGGACAATTGCTCATGGCTTCCACAACTCACGTCACACACCAAGCATTAACACACCATAAACTAAGATAACGACTCGACTACTCGACATCTTGCTAACTAAGGGAAAAACTCTACACTACTCGTATCACTGAGCTGGCTCCTCAGGATCTTCCTCATTATTGCGGCTGCCTTCTGACTCCGCTTTGGGTGGGGAGGCTGCTGGTGGAGAAGTGCGACGACGCCTGATCGCCCGGCGATCTGGGGAGTCAGGAGTCCATGTATCATTCACGGTGACACACAGTTCATTCCCATCTCCTCTTTCTCTCGCCCTCAAGCAGGCTCGCAGCAACGCCTCCGTTTCCTTTAGGGTGTCCTGAACATCCTGAAGCTCTTGCTGACACTCCTGCAGTCGAGTGCTGAGCATAGCAGCATCCTCCAAGCACAAGTCCATGTGCTCATGGGAAGTCCCTTGCTGCACTGGCGGGTACTTATACTCCGTTGTACCACTCTCGCGCTGGAGGACATACATGTACTCAGTCCTGTCCAGGTGTCGACGATAGATGTGACTCTGGCAGGTGATGGCCTCCCACGTGACATTCTTCTCCGCATCGACCTGTGTCGCTCGACAAGCTGGAGAGCGGTGGATCTTGAGCAGCTGATTTTCGTGGATAATCCTCATCTCTGAACTCCATTCTTCCCTCTTCTCACGGATGGTCCTGGTGGAGCTATAGTGTATGATTAGCTTGCCCGTATTGCCGGCGGCTTGGAGCATACGTCGAAGACGGCGCAACAAGCCTCCTACTGCCAATCCGTAGGAAAGGTACGTCACTGTACGGCTCTCCTCCCTTTGGGCAAGGGCAACTACGGGAACTCTCCCTCCTGTGGACTTGCGAGCGGTGCGAATCATGCGAACCATCTAAAACAGAAAGCATTTAAACTTAGGTTAGATAAACTTTTAAACAAAAATCCTATTTTGAATGAAATTTGGGGTAAGATGAAGAAAATGACTCCATTAAATAACACTTTTCAACACACACCTTGTAAAATAGTTTTTAAGAAAATAGGGTCCTTAAATACGTCCATTTCTACCTAGGTCCACGTTCCTACGGGCAACCTTGGCTCTGATACCACTTCTGTCACACCCGATTTTTCCGAAGAACAACCAAGTGAATATCACATGTATGTCAGGATCATTTTCTCATACATTTGATAACAAATAGTGAAGCATCATTTATTACAAGCCAGGTGTCAAATATAAATAAGTCTTAAATAGCAAATGTCTCGCTGGACAATAATAAGTTCATCACAAGTAAATAAACTAGCAGCGGAATAATTATTATCGTGGGATCCGTCACAGGCGTTGCCCGGGGGACTCCATGAACCTAGAAACCTTCTTCTGGTCCAAAGTCTTGATCATTATACACCACCTCATTATCTTGACCTTAGCAGCAATATAAACCAACAAATATGCAAGGTTGAGTACCGATGGTACTCAGCAAGTGTGGGAAAGTTATGTCATGCATGGCTAGAGCAAGGAGAGGTTGAACTCATGGTTAAAGCACTACGCAATTAATACCTATCACCTTAGCTTATTAAGCACCTACATTACTACACAAGTGAAATGGTCCCAAACTCCCATCCCATCATCATAATCAAATAACCATAACATCATTTCCAATGTTAAGCTCCCCGCTTAACATCCACAACCTCCAAAACCATCACTCCTCTAATCATGAATAAGTCCAAGCCGCTCTTGACCGTGAGCACGGCTGTCATGACAGTTTTGACCATGCAGAGTTTGCACCACTGTACCCACATGTAGTGATTTCATCCCCCGTTGCTGGGTGGACTAAAAGAACCTCCATTATGCCAGTGGCTATGAACCACATTCACACTTCCCAGGTCTGTAGCCAGGAGATCACTACGAAGCCTTTACAAAGGGATTCCCGACGAGCGTGGGCCCACTGAGGTTTCACCCCTAACAGCATACAAGAGGCTCCAACCCCGCTGCAGTGGCCCCCTCTTGAGCCTTGCGGTTCATATGGTAGTCCAGCTGACACCTATTCCCCGCACCATCCAACACACCCATACTACGCCGGGGATACACCTAATTAATTGGCCAAGCTGCCCCATCTCAGCATGTGGTTGGCACGGTAAAGCCAGGGTTACATGCTCCATGAACCGGTCCTTAGGATCCAGGCAAGTACTAAACACAAACCCGAGTCTCGTGCACCCAGCACCAACCAAAACATCCAACTTGCCTTGATCCCTACCACTACATAACTCATAATATCTCATTCAAGAGTATGGTAAAATAAACTGATGATCTCACATCCCAAATATCCCATTCTAAGCATGGCTAAGCATATGCATAATAATAAATGACATGATAAACTAAATCCCAACCCAAGCTACAAGGAAACAAGGTAATGCAATTCTAGGGAAACTTCCTAGCATGGATTTCATATTTCAATTGACAATGCAAATAGTTCTAACTACACATCCTAGTATAGGATCAAAGTGGTCAAGGACACTTGCCTCCTTCCTGCTGCTCTTGGAATGGGTAGTCCTGATCTTGGAAAGGAAGAACTTGCTCTGGAGCAGGCTCTACTCATACCATCACACATAGAAAAAGAAAACAACAAGTCATAAGACATAGTTCACACTTCCACCTCATACAAACCACACATTCACATTTATGAAAGCCATTCACAATTCTATGTGTTGTGGTTACTCTATGTGTGTTGATTTTTTGCTTACATGCACTTTTAAACATGTGCATATGATTTCTATTTTTGTATTCATATTCATGTTGGCATACTATATATGAATTTCTAATTTAAATAAATCTCTTATATTTAATTGATACACATTTTAGCCACAAAGTATGCATAAAAGGTGTTTTCCTACTTCAAATGTGTCTTCAAACCTTCTACCAACCCTAAACTGAATTCTTTGGATTTTGGAAACTTCATTTATCATTTTCTAGTTATTTCTACCTAGTTTGATATATTTTCAGACTTATTTCCTATGCCTAAATGTACACTTTATTATGAAAATAGTAAGACACCTCATCTAAACAGAATAGGTTTTGGGTCTAAAATATTAAATAATATATTTTTGAACTTCTCCTCTGATGTGAACTATTTTACATTTATTTTACAAATTTTCAGAATTATTCTCTACTTAAAAATATGTCCCTATATCTAATAAATGTGAATAATCAATTAAACAGATTCATTTCAGCCAAAAATCTATTTTTATCTCATTCCAAGGTTTTCCAAGTACTAGGAAAGTTTTTAATTTGAATTGACAATATGTTTGTCCCATCTTTTAAATTTTAAATACTAACCACATATTCAATTTCCTAAATTTAATATCAAATAGGGTTAAAAAGGTAAACTCACCCCACTACAGGGTCTATAATATTATTTTAAGAATTTTCAGGGGTCTAGCTACACATAACAGAGGGGTTTTTCCAAATTTTATTAAGTCCAGGGGTCAAAACTGATTTTTAAATGAATTTACATGATTTTTTGAACTTCCAGGGGCTAGATCAGAAGTTTCCGAGGCTAGCTCGTATTTTCCGAGAACCTTCAGGGGGTAGCGCGTAAGAATCCGGCCTTTATAACGCGGGGCTGACGTGGACTGTCCGATTTAAAACAGACGGCTGAGATTATAACATCGAACCGGTACGCGGGGATTTAAACTCTACCGTGCGATTTAAAATAGACGGCGCACAAGCGGCCACGTCGCTCTGATCGAGCGCGGGCGGCGCTGCCCGGCGGCGCACGGCGCGGGAGGCGGCGATCTCGCCGGAGAGTTACGGATCTTCATCAATTCTTCCTAGAACTGTGATTTTATGGAATTAGATCGGTAGAGGGGAGGTCGGGGATCTCACCTCGGGGGTTTTCTGGAGCTCGGAGGTCCTGGAAAGTGATCGGCGACGAGGTCCGAGGTGAATTCACGGCGAGGCTCGTCGGTGCTGTGTTTGAACCGCAAATCACCGAGTTTTCTGCACCTGCAAGGTTCCCCGGAGGCGGTGGATCAAGACCAGCGTGTTAGATCAGAATTCCTGAGCGTAGATTGAGCAGAATTCACCGGAGAAGCTCAGTTTCTCACCGGGAGGGAAATCGGCGAATCGTGGGGAAAAACGGGACGATGCCGGGGTTTTTATAGACGGGGGAGGGCGGCGTTTGGTTGTGATCGAGTTCGCGTCGTCCACGAACGAAATTCGGCTGGGATACGCGAGGATCCAGGGCGGTTTCGATTCGGGGTGAGAAGAGTCCAGCCGAGCGCGGGCGCGAGCGCGAGGAGGAAGAAAGGTTGGCGGGCCCCGCGTGTCAGTGGGAAAGAGGGGGGGCGCGCGGCTGCGGGCTGGCGCGGGAACAAATGGGCCGGCTGGTGGGTTTCGGCCCACTGGCCGGGAAGATTTGTTTTTTCTTTTTTCTTTTTCTTTTCATTTCTGTTTTGAGTTTAATTTGAATTCCAGTTTGAATTTGAATTTTTGCAACACATGCAACACGTCCAAAAAAATTTAAATCCCCCTTCGACAGGATTTTGGGGTGTTACACATACTATATATGAATTTCCAATTTAAACAAATTCCTTATATTCAATTGATACACATCTTAGCTACCAAGTATGCATAGAAGGTATTTTTCTACTCCAAATGGGTTTTCAGATCCTCTACCAAATCCTAAACTGAAATCTTTGGATTTGGAAACTTCATTTATCATTTTCTAGTCATGCATACCTAGTTGCTATATTTTCAGATTTATTTCCTATGCCTAAATGTGAACTTTATTATGAAAATAGTAAGACACCACATCTAAACAGAATAGGTTCTGATATAAAATATTAAATAATATATTGTTGAACTTCTCCTCTGATGTGAACTAATTTAAATCTATTTTACCCATTTTCAGAATTATTTATTAACCTAAAAATGTGTTCCTAGAACTAATAAACATGAACACACCCAAACAGATTTCATTTCAGCCTAAAATTTATTTTTAGTTCATTCTAAAGTTTTCCAAGTGTTAGTAGAGTTTAAACTTGAATTTACAATGTGTTTGTATTTCCTTTTAAATTTAAATCCTAGTCACACATTCAAATTTCTAAATTAAATATCATATAGGGTTGAAAAGTTAAGTTCACCCTACTACAGGGTCTAATTTATTATTTTAAGAATTTCCAGGGGCCTAACTATGCATAACAGAGGGGTTTTGCTAATTTTTATTAAGTCCAGGGGCTAAAACTGATTTTTAATGGAATTTACATGAATTTCTGAAGTTCCAGGGGCTGGATCAGAAGTTTCCGGGGCTAGCTCGTATTTTCCGAGATCCCCAGGGGGTAGCGTGTAAGAATCCCGGCCTTTATAATGCGGGGCTGACGTGGACCGTCCGATTTAAAACAGACGGCTGAGATTATAACGTCGAACCGGTACGCGGAGATTTAAATTCTACCGTGCGATTTAAAATAGACGGTCCTCAAGCGGCCACATCGCTCTGATCGAGCGAGGGCGGCGCTGCCCGGCGGCGCGCGGCGGCGGGAGGCGGCGATCTCGCCGGAGAACTTTGGATCTTCGTCTATACTTCCTAAAACTGGGATTTCATGGCATAGATCGGTAGAGGGGAGGTCGGGGATCTCACCTCGGGGTTTTTCTTGAGCTCGAAGGTCCTGGAAGGCGGTCGGCGACGAGGTCTGAGGTGAATTCACGGCGATGCTCGTCGGCGCTGTGTTTGAAGCGCAAACCACCGAGTTTTCTGCACCTGCGTGATTCCCCGGAGGCAGTGGATCAAGATCAGCGCGTTAGATCAGAAATCCCGAGCGAAGATCGAGAGAAATTGGCCGGAGAAACTCTGGTTCTCACCGGGAGGAAAAACGGCTGATCATGGGTGAAAATCGGGAAGTTGCCGGTGTTTATATAGCCGGGGGAGGGCGGCGGGTTTGTTTAGATCGAGTTTGAGTCTTCTGGGACCGGGAGTCGGGCTGAGGGACGCAGAATTCCGGGTTGGTTACGATCGCGCGCGCGCGGAAGAGTCCGGAGTTGGCGCGAGCGGGAGATCGGGGATGACAGGCGGGCCCCGCATGTCAGTGAGAGGGAGAGGGGGCGCGCGGCTGCGGGCTGGCGCGGGGGTGAGGTGGGCCGGCTGGTGGGTTTCGGCCAACTGGCCAGGGGGTTTGTTTTTTTTCTTTTTCTTTTTCTTTTTCTTTTCTGTTTTGAGTTTAATTTGAATTCCAATTTGAATTTGAATTTCTGCACCACATGCAATACGTCCAAAAATTTTTAAATTCCCGTCTTAACAAGTTTTGGGGTGTTACAGGTGAGGTCCGGCACTGCTGGCCACGTGGCAGGCCCGGGGCTCGCCTCTAAGGAGAGGGAAGGCCCTGCGCTGCTGGACACGTGGCGCCTTCGGAGCTCACCCCTACGGAGGGAGCGAGGTCCTTAGGTGGTTTTTCTCCTGTGCACGGGGGTACTCGGTACTGAGGGTACCGATAGTGGCCCCCGGGCCCACCTCAGAGGAGATAACGATCCCGCGGGTGGGGCCTTCTCCTTTTCTACCCGGCGCACTTTCTTGGAAACTCCTTTAGGACGTTGCAAGAGCAGCACAACCCAACCGCGAGGGACTTCGTTGGCCAGGTGGAGTCTGCTCTAGTGCCTCTCGGCTTCAGCCCCGTGAGGACTAGAGCAATGGCGCAAGAGATGGCCCAGGCGCTCCCGGCACTCGAGTCCACCGGTGCCAAGCTGGAGAGGCTGGAAGCTGTGATCGACGACGAGCTCGAGGTTGAGGGGAAGGGCTTGGCGAAGGAGGTCGCCACGCACGTGCTTACGTTCTTCCGGAGCTGGGACTCCTCCATCTCTCTGGAGCCGGTGGTGCAGGGCCCCGTCGCCGAGCGGGATGAGATCGCCATAGCCGAAGTCGGAGACGTCGCCGCCCTTAGCTCCGTAAGGACCCCAGGAGGTCTCCACCGATCCCGAAGCTTCTTTTTTTTTAGCACAGACACCTCCCTTGGGCCCTTGTTCTCATAAGGACCCAAGGGGTCTTGAGTTGGAGTCTGGAGCTCTGGTCTTGAGAAGTCTTGGGACTCCAATACAACCGGTTGCACCGACCTTCCCTTGTGTAGTCCCCGTAGTGGCCCCCTGGTAGGTGTGGCCAATGCATTGGGCACACCTACCACATTCCTACGGTGGAGCCAAGGCCAGGGCACCCTGACCGTCCGGAGCACGCCGGTGTTGGAGCTCCGGCGCCGAAGGTCTGGGAGGCTTCTCAGGAGGTCCTGCACACGAGTAAGGAAACGGTAATTCTGCTCAGAGATCCTCCCTTCCCTGTCTCTTAGTCTTATTTGGCTTACAGTCCTGGGCCGGTACACGGGGCTTTGGTAATTCAGTGCACTCGGTACCGGAGGTCCGGCTCCCTCCTTGGTCAGGGTGTAACCGTCCGTGTGACGCCCCTGTTCTGAGAGGAAACCTCTCGGAACCGAGACTGATGCGTATGTGTACCCAGGATGTTCATCACACATACACATATTCTTCACAAACGGAATTCAGAATATATATAACCACGAATAACATAGTTTATTACAAAGTCTCATGAGTCTCAAAACTCATGCTAGCAGCGGAAGTCTTAATCTAACAGCGGAAGTCTTCTAACTAGTGCGGAAGCAACTAAGCAGCAGCAGCGGCTCTATCTCCTACTCCACAGGCAAGGTTGAGGATATATTACACGCCTAATGCTCCACTTGGTCCTCATAGTACTCCTCTCCTGTTGCTAATGATGAAGTAATAATGCAAGTTTGAGTACATGATGTACTCAGCAAGTGCGAGAAAATATGATATGTAGCTCACAACAAGGAAGGTATAAACAGGCTCATTGCATAAAAGCAAAATTTATTTCACAAACACGATAAAAACAGCAACTTAGCTTTAAGTGAATGTAATCCCAACATGTATTTAAACAATAACATACCTCCATCATGATTCATCCCTTTCCATGTCTCAACCAGACATTAATCTTTCCCAACTTTGCTCATGAATACCATCTCGTATTCACTACCATCTCATGAATACCATCTCATATTGACTACCATTTCATCTCATATTCAATTATGTCTCATTCCGAGACCAAATCTCGTTGCCATGACTCAACAGTCATGCAACCAATCTTATTATCTAGACTAAACAGTCCCGAAAACCAAATCCAAAGATCAACCATAACCAAAACCAAACCATCCAAAACCATTCCAAAAACCATCCCATCTAATCATGTGGGTTGTCCAGGCGCTCGTGACCGTAAGCTCGGCTATCATGATAGTTTTAGACTCTGCAGAGTTTGTACCACTTTACCCACAAGTTTGTTATTTCGTCACCCGTCGGTGACTACAGAACCTCCATTATACCAGTACACAACCGTCGGTGTATGGCCAAGAGATCACAAAATAGCCTTTACAAAGGGGCTACTAGATGTATGGACTCACTAAGGTTTCACCAGCAGGCTAGAATCTCCATTCTCCCACCCACGGGCCCCTTCTTGTGCCATGCAGTTCCCAGAGCAGTCCTCACTCGACTCCCATTCCCCGCGCCTTCCACGGTCCATAACAATCTAGCAACTTACCTAATTACTCAGCTAAGCCGCACCCATACTTGGCCTTGTGGTGGCACTGTTATCCTGGCATGGCTCGCATGAATCGGTCCTTAGATCTACGGCAAGTAACCACCATCTCATTCTACCTCATTCACAAACCCATCTTGCCTAGATCTCCCTCCGATTCATGTTCATTAACATCATCAGTTTCTCATTATTCTTACGAGTGCAGTTAGCTAGACACATCTATCTCGCTTCCCATATCCCATGGACTCAGCGAAGCATAAAAGCAAAAACCATACCCGACTCATTAACTTCCCTGGCAACAAGGGTGGTTTAACCAAAACTAGTAAACTCCTATAAAAGGGTTTCCCATCAAGTTTGACTCAAGCACACACACCTTTTCGCAAACAAAACAGTTTTCCAAAATATGGGATCAATATGGTCAAGGAGCAATTGCCTTGTTCTTGCGGTTCCTGTTGCTCAAATTCTTGCTGTTGTAGTCCGTCGTAGGTAGCTCCCTGAGCTTGTCCTTCTATACGCGATCACGCACATATGAAATTCATAGCAATCAATCATCATGCACAAACTCTACTTTAAGATGCAATGATGCATATGCATGTTAATCCTATGATGCAGTTTAGTTTGTTCGTGTTATTGCATGGCTTGCAGGGGTTTTTAGAGGTGTAAAGATCAATTGTGGACGTGTCGATGATCTTGACTTTAGATCAAACCGATCAACACGTGATCTGTCCATGAAAAAGCTTCTATTCAAAGGGATCGAAGAACAGATGCAAAGAAAACCGCGATGATGTCGTAAAGTGGTATTGGAAACCTACCTTGCTTCCTTCGGGTCCTTCCTCCTAACAGATCGTCAGGTTTTCCTCCGGCGATGGCGATTGTGTCTAGGCTCGTCGGCGGTCTCTTCGGTGGTCAAACTTCGGCGAAGGGGTTTAGCTCGGCGAGTTTGGAGGCTAGGGCTTCTAAGTTGTCGACTTTAGAAAAGATATTACGACCAAGGGGTTGTTTCGGGTTCTATTTATAATCGGGAAGAGAAGAGTCCTACTCTGATCGGGATTCGAATAAGAGTCCTATTCAAATCGGTTTTGAATCTTAACAACTTATCTTCAATTGATTTGGTTGCAGTATTCAATGTAGAAGAGTTCGTGTCAATTTCCTCCGTGTCGGGCACTCACGTACAGAGGAAAACCACTTCAGAATCGCGTCCTTCCGCAGGGATAAGCTCCTGAGGCTCCACGTGTCCAGCGGGGGCCTGGTCTTCCTTTTCCGCAAAGGCGGGCTCCGGTTGTGCCGCGTGTCAGGCGGGCGAGACCTCCCTCTTTCAAGATACGAGCTCCGCATGCGCCATGTGTTTGGTGGGTCGGGACCTCCCCTCTCAACAGAGGCAAGTTCCGTGTACGCCACGTGTTAGTGTCGGACCTCCCCTCTCTTCGGAGGTAGCTCCGAATGTGCCACGTGTCAGAGCCGGACCTCCCCTCTCTTCGGAGGTGGTTCCGAGAATGCCACGTGTCCTAGCAGCACCAGACTTCCTTTCTCCTCAGAGACGAGCTCCGAGGTTGACACATGTCTGTCAGCGTCGGACCTCCTGGAGGTAAGCTCCGGAGGTGACACGTGTCCGGTAGTGTCGGACCTCCCGGCGGTGAGCTCCGGAGGTGACACGTGTCTAGTAGGACCGGACTGCTCAGAGGTGAGCTCCGAGAGCAACACGTGTCCAATGCGGCTAGTCCACTCTTTTCCACGGTGACTAGCTCCGAAAGCGACACGTGTCCTGCGGGCCGGCCTCGCTCCTCCGCAGAGGCTAGCTCCGGGGGTAACACGTGTCCCACGGGGTCGGACCTCTCCCCCTTCGCGGGGATGAGCCCCGAGCCTGCCACGTAGCCAGTTTAGCGGCGGACCTCTCCCCCTTTGCGGAGATGAGCTCCGATCGTGCCACGTGGCCAGCGAACCATGGGAGTTGTCTTCGGCGCTCCTCGGCAAACAGGAATTGGCTCTTTTTGGCTATCTTTTTTATTTTTTTCTCTGTTTCGACTTATTTTAAAATGTTTTTCTACATGAAACATGAAAACATGCAGAAATTGAAAATGAGGGTGTGACAAATCTACCCCCCTTAAATTGAATCTCGCCCTCAAGATTCGCTAGTGGAGAATAGATGAGAGAATTCTGCCTTCTCGGCAGTTGGTTGGGCTAACTCAAACTTGATACGGGTTCCGTGCTCGTTTGTCAACTACACGCTCCTTTCGGCACATTGGATTACGCCGTTATGCTTGCTTAACCAATCCATTCCGAGTATTATGTCGAGCCCTTGGGAATCCAAGACAATGAGGTTGGCAAGGAAGTCTACCCCCCTTATTTTAAGGTTTACTTTCGGACATACTATATTAATCCTCATCTCTCCACCCGGAGATTTAATCAACATAGTATATTTTAAGTGTGATATGGGTAGATTGTACTTGGCAACATACTTGGATGATATGAAGGAATGTGATGCTCCAGAATCAAATAGAATGGTGGCTGGGTTGGAGTTGGCAAGGAACATACCAATCACGACGTCCTCAGCCTATTGCGCTTCCTCAGCAGAGACATGGTTCACGTTGCCGCGAGCGTAGTTCTGCTGTCCACGGTTTCTTTGATTGGCTCCTCCGTTCGGTCGTGGGTTCTGCTTGGGCATGTTGCCTTGCTGTCTAGGACCTCTCCTCGGGCACTGGCTCGTGAAGTGTCCTGTCTCTCCACATGCAAAGCATGCCTTGTTGCCCACGACAACAGGTACATTGGGGCGGGGGTTTTGAACATGAGCGCCCATGTTGGGTCGGGGCACAGGAGGAAAAGTCACACTAGGTGCTTGCATGGCATGAAGTTGCTGTGGTGGTTGACTAGGGCGAAAAGTAGGGGTGGACGATCCATACTGTGGTGCAGCTGGGGGCATGTACCAAGGGCATACGTTGCTCCCTTGTGGCTGGTATGGCATCTTCCTTTTGCCCTCTGGCTCGATCTCTCGGGTCTTGCTCTCAACCACTATGGCTTTGTCAACTAGCTTCTGGAAGCTCGCATTGTCATTGTTGAGGAGCTGAACCTGGATCTCATTGTTCAACCCTCTCATGAACAGGTACTGCTTCCATTGGTCCGAGTTGACATCTTCGGGGGCATACCTTGAAAGCTGCGTGAACTTGTTGAGATACTCATTCGTGCTTTTCTTGCCTTAGCGGAGACCTTCAAACTCTTGTCTTTTGAGCATCATTACTCTAGCAGGGATGTAATAAGAGAGGAAACTCTCCTTGAACTCAGTCCACGTAGTAGTCTCCGGGTTGACGTGAGCATTGCAAAGGGCATCCCACCAGTCAGCGGCTGCTCCCATGAGTTGGTGCGACGCGAAGAGAACCTTCTCTCGGTCATTGCACTGAACTATGGCAAGCTTCTTCTCCATGGACTTCAACCAATCGTCGGCCTCCATGGGATCATTAGCTTGAGCAAAAGTGGGCCGTCGAGTCCTCATGAACTCTCCAAGTCGGTTGTGAGCCGGCGGTGGTGGTGGCGGTGCTGCAGGAACAGGGTTGTTGTTGTTGGCTTGCAACTGACCCAAAGTTTGGATCATTGTTTGAATAAGCTGATTTTGCATAGCCATCAACCGTTCCAGGTTGTTTGCACCAGCTCCGTGGTTGTCATTCTCAGGAACTTTGACGTGATCATCCTCTCGGTTGCCACGGACGTTCATCCCTTGACGGCCGGTGTTTCCTCTCACCATCTTTGAGTAGAATAGGGGTTAGAAGTTTAGATAGATCCCTCCCAACTATATGCATCAAGGTGGATGGACTATATATCGTCCTTTATGAGGTTGTGAACAAGTGCCGAAGCATCTCACACCTCTCTACTATGTGTGGATATGGACAACGCTGAAATGTCCCACAACTCACACTAAGCACACAAGCACAAACAATCATCACAGAGTTCAGCATGCAACTCCTATTCAAGGCTTACTCAATGGGGGGTCCTATGGGGTTTTTTGGTGATACCAATCTGTGATTTCACCCTATATCAAGGTGGTTCCAATGCCAATCTATGCATTTTACCTAAGCTTGCATCCTATGGTCAGCGTGGCTTCTAGTACCAATCTGTTACTAGGAGTGCATCCTACAGTCAACGTGGTAGCTAGCAATCTGTGATCAATCTAGGCTTATGACCTATAGTCAAACATGGTAGTTTGATACCAATCTGTGGATTGTACCAATCTGTGACTAGGCATGGCAGCTCTAATATCAATATGTGACTTCTATCTAGTCGTGTGACCTACGATCAACCCGTGGTAGGTTGATACCAATCTGTGACCTATCTAGGTGTGTGATCTACGATCAACCCATGGCAGGTTGATACCAAATTTTGTTTTCTATCTAGGCGTGTAACCTACCGTCAACCGTGGCTCTGATACCAATTTGTGACGCCCCTGTTCTGAGAGGAAACCTCTCGGAACCGAGACTGATGGGTATGTGTGCCTAGGATGTTCATCACACATGCACATATACTTCACAAACTGAATTCAAAATATATATAACCACGAATAACATAGTTTATTACAAAGTCTCATGAGTCTCAAAACTCATGCTACCAGCAGAAGTCTTAATCTAACAGCGGAAGTCTTCTAACTAGTGCGCAAGCAACTAAGCAGCAGCAGCGGCTCCATCTCCTACTCCACAGGCAAGGTTGAGGACAGATTACACGCCTAATGCTCCACTTGGTCCTCATAGTACTCCTCTCCTGTTACTGATGATGAAGTAATAATGCAATTTTGAGTACATGATGTACTTAGCAAGTGCGGGAAAATATGATATGTAGCTCACAACAAGGAAGGTATAAAAAGGCTCATTGCATAGAAGCAAAATTTATGTCACAAACAAGATAAAAACAACAACTTAGTTTTATGTGAATGTAATCCCAACATGTATTTAAACATTAACATACCTTCATCATGATTCATCCCTTTCCATGTCTCAACCAGATATTAATCTTTCCCAACTTTGCTCACGACTACCATCTCGTATTCACTACCATCTCATTAATACCATCTCGTATGCACTACCATTTCATCTCATATTCAATTCTGTCTCATTCCGAGACCAAATCTCATTGCCATGACTCAACAGTCATGCAACCAATCTTATTACCCGAACTCAACAGTCCCGAAAACCAAATCCAAAGATCTAACATAACCAAAACCAAACCATCCAAAACCATCCCATCTAATCATGTGGGTTGTCCAGACGCTCATGACCGTAAGCTCGGCTATCATGATAATTTTAGACTCTGCAGAGTTTGTACCACTTTACCCACAAGTTTGTGATTTCATCACCCGTCGGCGACTGCAGAACCTCCATTATACCAGTACACAACCGTCGGTGTATGGCCAAGAGATCACAAAATAGCCTTTACAAATAGGCTACTAGATGTATGGAATCACTAAGGTTTCACCAGCAGGCTAGAATCTCCAATTCTCCCACCCACGGGCCCCCTCTTGTGCCATGCAGTTCCCAGGGCAGTTGATGAGGACATCACAACAGTGGATACTCACATTTATATACAAGGACCAATCACAAGAGCACGAGCATGGTTACTAAATCAGCAGGTGAACTCGTTCCTAACTTCCTACCCATGTGATTTTGAGAATGAATTTCTATCGAATGATTTAATTGTTACTAGGAACCATGGACATGATCAACAAGTAAAGGGAGGAGGATTTGGGGACGTGGAGAACAAGATGGGACGTCCACAAGTTGATGGAAACAGTCACCAACTCGCACTCGAGTTCAACTCGGAGTCCAGGAGCAGTCCATCTTAAAACGGACGCCCAGAATGCATAAGGACTCCGTTTTTGACGTTCTACATATGCATGGAAAGTACAGAAGATAAACTTTCCAATAGTTCTGGTCCCCCATTAAAATTCTCCAGGAGTCGTTGGGAGTTGTCGAAACAAGTCGAATTCAGAGTTCTGTCCGGTGTTGCACCACCATATTGGGCTTTTGGGCCTTGTATCCCATATGAGTCCATTAGGGACGCGTCTAAGGGTCTTATGGACGAACCCTAGCCTTTAAATACTGCAGCCGCTGGCCATATTCGGTGGGTTTTGCTTAGATAAACAGCCGCTGTTCTACGGTTTTTGTGAAACCCCAACTTCGTGACTTTCAGTTCACGTCTTCTACGTTCTTGCTCGTGTTCTCGGTTGCACCTGCAGGGATTAGCCTTCTTGGCGAGGTCAAGCATGTGCTGCACGGTTCATAACCAACGGAACAGTGGTGTAGTGATTGCAGGGGTGTTCGAACTGCTCGAGTGCCGCGGATCATCAACGTCGAGTTCTCCACCTCAATCGACCTACCTTTCGGAAGATCAGGCCTAAACCACTCATCATTTGGTATCAGATTTCAGGTTTCCCATGAGGTACTTTGATTTCCCAGTAGATTAGTTTTGTTTTTCATACCTAGAGTCCACAGAAAAAGCCACAAAAAAATCATATTGTGTTTACCGATTCCTAGACCATAGTGCCTGCAAGTTTCGTTTTTCAGTTTGCATTGTTGAGTTTGCATTCGTGTGGTCGAGTCTTGTTGCTGGTTTAGCATTGTGTTTTTGGGTCGTAGTTATCATTTGTCTTCCTTGTTTTTCTTGCTGCTCACCTATTCTACAATCACTAAACAACAAACCGAGCCAACAAGATCATCGGTTTGCCCTAGCTAGCCGCCTTGCGCGAACTCCCGCATCGCCAGCCCTAGAACAGGTGACAAACCATTGTGCCAGTCCTCCTTGATTCATCACACAACATCCCATCATTCGTCGTTGCTAAATTCCAATTATTTTTCACATCCTATTGGGAGATCTTTTTCAAAACCGAGGTTAAATGAACATAAAAAACAGTAACTCGGGTAGCCTACCTTAAAACAGCCATAACTTTTGCATACGAACTCGAAATCGGGCTATTTTTTTCAAATTGATCTACTCGAAATTTCACAACCGATTTTCCACAGCTTTGCCGTGTTTGTCGAATTTTGTTTGGCCAAGTTCCCCTTGGAAGATAGACTATCCGGCCTCCGAAATTTCAGCCCTAATTTTAAAGAATCTTTCTGATTTTCTATATGCCACATCTTATATCCAATTGAGCTGCAAAGATGTGTGCTTTCTATTTTCGTGCTCTCGAGTAAACAAAAAATATCAGAAAAAATATTAAAAAATAGTGAAGAGAGCACAGATATTAAAGCATTGACAGCACACACTTGAAAACAGTTGGCCTATACACTTGTGATGTACTTGTTGGTTATATCTTCCTGATTTTCTATTTGCCTTTCTACTGCCTAGTATTGTGCTAGGCCTAGAACACTTGTTAACCAGCAACAGTTCATACATTGAATACTTATTTAACTTTGTTTGATGTTAATGATTTTTTTGCTTATTAACCACCATATTGTGCCATCCAAGCTCCACTTTTTCTCTTGAGCAGAACGGTTACCTTTGCAATCACTCCAAGCTTCATTGGTTCTCACCGTCCACCATTTATCATCTGTTGTGTCAGTAAGAACACTTGTAAGAACGTGGTAAGATGCTTTAGAGAGAGAGAGAGAGATTGTTTCCTTCTTTCCACTTTTCACATTGCCACTATCCTTTGTAGTTGATAGGGATAACATATTTTTGCTGTCTTTTGTTTGCTACTAACAATGGCAGAAGATAAAAGGGATGATGAATGTGTTCAACATGCTGAGTTGCGTGACATGATGAGGGAAATGACAGATATGTTTGTGGTGGACCGGGATCCGCCCATCCAGGATCGGAGAGGGTGGTGCCGCACGATGCGACACCCGACAGCACACGTCATAAGAACACAATATATTACATGGGAAAAACAACTGAACTATACAAACAGGTACAATACTCAGTTACAAACTATTGTCTTTATTATATAGCGGAAGTCTACTTTTCTACACTCACGCCCACCTATCTAGCAAAAGTCGGGTGCCCAGCCCTAGGGCAACCCACACTAGCTGCACGTCTCAGCTCAGCGCGGCGTGTACGGCTCCCACTCAGCCGTGGTCCCCGACGGAGGGTAACCCTCGCCGGTGGACTCGTACTCCGAGTCCGTGGGTGGCTCCTCACCTGAAAAACACTTAAGCAGCAATCGTGAGCACGAAGGCTCAGCAAGGCTTAACCGACTCACCTAAACATGAAACTCTACGTGAGGTGTACAATGACATAGGATAGTAATATTGCAGCAAATGGACACGCCTACAAGTTCATCCTTAGTTCAGCTTTTAGCAACAAGTTAACAGTTCAGGAAGATGAAATTTAGTAAGCAATATTTGGTGGCAAACGTGTAGCAATACAATATTATATCATATCAGCAATATTGAATCAACATATTTCATACATTAAACTACGTCACGACTCAGTGACCAAGTGGTACTCTTCACCGCGAGGGACGTCGAATCGACTCGATATACACCTGCAGGGAAACCCAAAGAGCACGTCGCGTACACCCACCCGTGGAGCTGCACAGCACACTCACTCGATGTCGTACGGGACAACCTTTCACCCAACAGCCCAAACGTCGAACCTGTCGCATCGAAACGAGCAGGAGGTTCCCCACACGGAGCATCTCTCTATGCCCGTTGGCAGATTTCCACCTTGCTGCCCTCAACCTACACCTATAAATCGGTGTGTTATGCCTCGACGCCCGGAGGTTTAGGCTACATCGGTTTATCGGGGCCCATATATCCGATATGCCTTCGGTACGTTCAAACTTGATCAGCATGGGCCGCACACGGATCGGCCCTCAATCGACATGGACAGGGCCGCGCACACAAGACTTCCTCTTGTTGCGCCCTAGCCCCTGCCTAGTCTCATTTTCATTACTAAAGTGATCTCACATCACTCAACCGAACCCGTGTGTCCCAACCCTAACTCGCGAATAGATTCCAACTACTCGACTTGTACCGAAGTCCTATGAATTATTAAGCATAGCCTGTCTAATCGAGATCTTAGACACTACCCTCACTCTTATGGAAACATTCTGGTTATGCAAGTGGGGTTCCATTCATCCTACACCTAATGCACATTCATACATCACCCTAAATATGTGAACAAAGAAAAGCTTGATAAAAGAGTTAATGCAAACCGGGGCTTGCCTTGTTGCTGCTGGTCAGGGGTTAGTTCTTCTTCCGGAAGTAGAAAGTCAAGAACTTACGGAGCCTCCTCGCCTTCAGCGACTACACGTTACTAATATACTACATGTTAATGAATATGCATATGAGTTTATAGTAATGCTTCTGCTATTAGTTCTACTAACCAGTTTCTAACAACTGGAAGTCTGTTTAAGAATTTAAAAGGAAACTGGGGCTAGTAGGTTGAGCTTGGACCTAAGCACATGATTAAGTGCTAAGTGGTTTTCCCCCTCTTCCATATTAATCCCTTAAGTGATTAAACAGGACAGGGGTGATCCAGAGCTCCAATGGAGCTGAGAATTTTTTAGTGGGTTCCTTGTCACAAGAAAACCCCTTGGATCAAAAATTAGCACTTCTCATTGAGTGGTTTGCCCAGAATAATTCTCTCGACATTTAAGCAAAGAAGAATTAATTCTGAGGTAGCACCCCTGTTCATGCCCAACTTAGTGAACTAAAATTTCAATTATAGCTCATAGAGTTTGCATGGATTTTCCTAGCATTTTTGGAGCTAAGGTTTGTCCAGAACTGAATTTCCAAGTTTTGGAAATTCTCTGAAAATGTTTCTGTATTCAAATGAACACAGCACTTTCAAATTTGAATTGCTCTGATAAAATCAACTCCAAATGGTCTGAAACTTTTACAGGGGTCACTAACATCCTAAAAAACATTCTGGAAAATTTTGGGGATTTTTGGATGAACGAAACTCCCTCTAAAATTCTTTTGCTGAAAATATGTAAAGAATTTTCCAGAGTTAAATATTAGGTTTCATACTAATTGGGTTTCATATTTGGATAGAGATAGGCAAGATGAATCCAAACCAATTTGAATCACTAAATTTGGAGCTTCCTAGCAAAAGTTATGGGGTTCTAAAGTTTGAACTAAATCTGGAAATTCAAATTAATTCGGGAAACATTAAAACTCTGACTGTGGGTCCCTCCTACACGTGTCGGCTGCAGGAATCACGCCACACGGGGCCACAGGACCCTTCCCGCGCCACCACACTGGATCCCGGGCTGCAGCGGATCGATGATTTAAAATATCGCCACTGACATGCGGGCCCCCAGTCATCTTCCTCCTCCCGACGCCCGCGCGATCCCGCCACCGAGCTCGCCGGAGCTCTCGCTGGAGAGGGGTTCCAGTCCTCGGAACTTGCTTATTCTCACCGCCTGTGCCTATCTCGGCCTGGGGAACACGGTGTTGCCCTCACCAGAGCGTGACAACGGCCGAACAGTGCTCCCGCCGGCAACAGTGGCCGGGAGCTCACCGGCGACGTCGAACTCGGCATCCCCTGCACCTTTTTCGATTCGGTTTGCTCGGGGAGCTCCGCTGACACCTGCTGGTCACGTACATGGACACCGATCCCTGTGAAAACGGCTGCAACTACGACCTCACCGGTGACCTAGACCGGAAATCGGCACCGACGCAAAAAGCTCGAAGAATGTCGCCCATACTCGATGAAACTCGATGGTTTCTGATCTCAGATACATGTGGGTGAGTCTAGATCACGTCCTTAGCTCGGTCTAAGGAGTGGTGGCTTACTTGCTACGAATTTCCGGATTTCGCATGGTTCGGTTCTAAACACTCCGACGCGCTAATCCCCCAAATTCTTCGCCGATCGTGTGAGGGAGAGGGCGAGGTCAGTACGGTTGGGTTCAGTACCTCGAGGCGGTTCTTTCTTGTGTTGCTCGTCGGGCACGAGAGTGCCTGGGTTGCTTAGACGCCGGCGACCAGAGAGCGGCGAGGAAAAAGTTTGCGCGCGGAGGCGATTGTGGATGGGGGAACGCTGGGGCAGCCGGGGCACCGTGAAAACAGCCGAGCGAGCGTCGCGCTGGCGTGGTGACTCCGCTCTTTCACTGTGTGGTGGCCGCATTGGGACGGGGTTGACCCCGTGCGCTGTCACCCGTAGGGGTGTTCGACCTCGTGCCTGAGTTGGTTTGATCCCTGGGTGGCTGACTAGTGGGCCCTCGTCTCCCCTCTAATTCTTTCTCCCCCTTCTGCTGTAAATATCCCCAGCTACTAAACATTGAATGGGAGACTTAGCCCCCAAGTATTGGTTTGAATTTGAGTTCTTAAGTTTAAACTTTGTCGGGTTAAATTTGCTTCATGTTTAAACTGAAATTCAAATTCAGTTTTGAATTATTGCAAATTTAGCTCCCAACAAGATGAACTCCAATGGGGATGAAATTTGGTGGTCTAGCTCAGAAAAATATGCTGAGTTTGAATATGAAGCTAACTTTTGAATTCAAGTGATGAAAGTTGCTGCAATTTGAATTTGCATTCAAATTGGCCTCTTTTTCAAATACCTCCAAAAGTGCCTCAAAAAGTGGTGGATTTACATGAAACTTGGACTGAACCTTCCCAAGACTTTTTAAGTTCTAAGGGTGAGCTCAACCTCTCATGTTCATGTGTAGAAATCCTACTTTGTGAAAGTGGAGGCTTTCCCCTCTAATCACTCTTTTGATGGAGGTTACTTGATCTTCACCATATTTCCTAAGGTATCCACAACAAGAACTGTGGTGTTGTGAGGTGAGGAAAAGTTTTTGCAAGTCCCTTTTTCTTGGGCTTTTACATCCCTCCCCCCTTAAAAGAATCTCGTCCCGAGATTATAAAAGAAGAGAAAGTGATGTAATAGGGATTTACCCGTGCTGAGACGCCATGAACTCCGGTTAGTTTGAGCGAAGGAATTCCTCATTCTCCCACGTCGCTTCTTCGACGGTGTGATTGCTCCAGAGTATTTTGTAGAACCACAATGTTCGGCTACGCGTGGTTCTGGCTTTCTCATCAAGAATTGCCACCGGATATTCATCATATGTCAAATCCGGTTGCAGCTCGCCGATGTCTTCGGTAGGAACAGCAGCGGTGTGCTTTAGACATTTTCTCAGTTGAGAAACATGGAACACGTCATGGACAACAGCAAGGGATGTCGACAGCTCCAGTCTATACGCCGCTGGTCCACACTTCTCGGTGATAGCATAGGGTCCAATGAAACGGGGAGCGAGCTTCCCCTTCACACCGAACCGGTGCACGCCCTTCATCGGAGACACGCGGAGGTACACGTGTTCACCGACGTCAAAGTGCAACGGCCTACGCCTCTTATCAGCGTAGATCTTCTGCAAGGATTGAGCGGCCTTCAAGTTAGCTTGAATCGTCCGAACGCGCACTTCGGCGTCGTTCACCACATCAACCCCGAATGTGACCCTTTCACCGGACTCGCACCAATTTAATGGGGTGCGGCATTTGCGACCGTAGAGAGCTTCGTAGGGTGCCATCTTGGTACTCACCTGATAGCCGTTGTTGTACGAGAATTCCACCAAGGGTAGGTGATCATCCCAGTTCCTACCATGGTGGATGACACATGCTCTCAACATGTCTTCCAGAATTTGATTCACCCTCTCTATTTGACCATCTGTCTGAGGGTGGTAGGCGGAGCTTCTAATTAGTTTAGTACCCAATGCAGCATGCAACTGCTCCCAAAAGCGAGACACAAACAATGCCCCTCGGTCTGAGACTATGGTCTTGGGTACGCCATGCAAGCATAGGATCCTGTCAATGTATAACTCCGCATATCTGTTGGCGTGGAAATGTGTATATACGGGGATGAAGTGAGCTGACTTGGTCAGTCGGTCAACGATCACCCAAATAGAATCATGTTTGTTGGATGTTAAGGGTAATCCCACAATGAAATCCATGCTCACATCTTCCCATTTCCATGCTGGAATTCTCAGGGGTTGCAACAGCCCTGACTTTCTCATATGATCCGCCTTCACTCGTCTACACGTATCACACTCGGATACGTACTTCGCTACCTCCCGTTTCATCCGTGTCCACCAAAATTTCTTTTTCAAATCTTGGTACATTTTGTTGCTGCCCGGATAAATGGAGTACTTAGACAAGTGAGCTTCATCGAGGATCTTTTTACTCAACTCCATATCCCGGGGTACGACTATGCGGTCATTGAACCATAGCGTCCCCTCATCATCCTTCCGGAAACATTTGATCTCCCCGTTGTCTATCCGTCTCCGGAGATGTGCCATGCCTTTATCATCTTTCTGAGCTGCAATGATGTCCTCTCTAATAGTAGGGATGAGGGCAAGGTTGTACAGCGACCCATAAGGAACCAAGTATAAACTTGGCTCTTCCTCCCCCACTGGTGTAATATTGAGGTGATGGACATGTGATTTCCGACTCAGCGCGTCGGCAACCACATTCGCCTTGCCGGAGAGGTAATGAATCTCAATTTCATAATCTTTGATCAGTTCTAACCACCTCTGTTGCCTCATATTCAGCTCCTTTTAGGTGAAAATATATTTCAAGCTCTTGTGGTCGGTGTAGAAATGCACTAGATTCCCCAAAAGATAGTGCCTCCACATTTTTAGCGCCAAAACCACTGCGGCAAGCTCAAGATCATGAGTCGTATAATGCTGCTCATGGTTCCGAACTTGGCGTGAGCCATAGGCGACCACACGTCCTTCCTGCATCAACACGCAGCCGAGCCCAATACCGGACGCGTCACAATACACGTCGAAGGGCTTTGTTGTATCCGGCTGAGCTAAGACCGGGGCTGTTGTGAGATGCTTCACCAATGCTTGGAACGCTCCTTCACACGCCGTGTTCCAAACATAATTCGTTCCTTTCTTCAGCAATTCTGTCATCGGCTTAGCGAGCTTGGAGAAGCTTGGAATGAATCTCCGATAGTATCCCGCTAACCCGAGGAAGCTTCTGACTTCATGGACTGAAGTGGGGGCTTTCCATTTCAGTACTTGTTCTATTTTGCTTGGGTCAACCGCAATGTTTTCAGCTGAGATGATATGTCCCAAGAATGGCGCTTGGCTGATCCAAAACTCGCATTTACTGAACTTGGCGTAGAGCTTGTGGTCTTGCAATCGTTGAAGAACGATCCGCAAGTGTTCGGCATGTTCGGCTTCTGTCTTGGAGTAAACCAAGATATCGTCGATGAACACACCACGAACTTGTCCAGCTCTGGCATGAACACTGAGTTCATGAGATACATGAAGTGGGCTGGAGCATTTGTGAGACCAAAGGACATGATGAGATATTCATATAATCCATATCTCGTTGAGAAGGCTGTCTTTGGAATATCCTCCGCCCGGATCTTTATATGATGATATCCAGAGCGAAGGTCCATCTTGGAGAACACACTTGCACCCACAAGTTGATCAAACAATATGTCGATGCGGGGCAGTGGGTACTTATTCTTGATGGTGACGGCGTTGAGCGGCCGGTAGTCCACACACAGCCTCAAGGTTTCATCCTTCTTCACAAATAGCGCCGAGCATCCCCAAGGTGAGGAACTCGGCCTAATGAAACCCTTGCTCAACAGATCATTGAGCTGTTCTTTTAGTTCAGCCAGCTCATTGGGAGCCATTTTGTATGGCCTCCGAGATATGGGCGTAGTCCCGGGTGCAAGTTCAATCTTGAACTCGACATCCCGTTCAGGTGGCATACTCGAAAGATCATCCGGGAACACGTCGGGATACTCCCGGACTACGGGGATGTCTTCTAACTTGAGAGCTTCAGCATTATTAACTGTTAAAACTTCCCGGACTGGAGTGTCTAATACCATGGAATGCGGACGGTGGAATGGAGAGTTTAAATGAACCGTCCGTGTCCGAGTCTATAGGACAGCGCCATGGTATTGTAGCCATGACATCCCTAAGATTGCATCAATCTTTTGCCCCATAAGGATTATCAAGGTGGTGGGATATAGTTTCCCACCTAAGCACAGAGGTGCATTTGGGATCATCATATTTGCTGAGATCTTCCCTCCCGGTGAGCAGATCATATAGGTGCAGTCGGTTGGGAAAACTTGCATTTGATGCTTCGCCACATAGGATGCACTTATAAAGCTGTGGGTTGCACCAGAATCAAACAGTATGATGATGGCTTGATTGTTGAGAGTAAACGTACCCGCCAGCACGTTGTCTCCCTCTGGGGCGTCCTCATTGTCGAGGTTGCGGATGCCCCCAGTCCGCTGACCAACCTTCTTCACCGGAGGTCGGCCTCGAGCACCACCCTGGAACTGGGCTTGCCCGCTGCTCTGCTGCCCTGGGGACAGTCCTTCGCGAAGTGGCCCGCCTGGCCACACGTGAAGCAAGTGAAACGGGGCGGTCCCCCGCTGATCGGTGGACGGAAACCCGGGGCGCATTGTTGTGGTGGAAACGCCCGGGGTGCTGTCTGCTTCTGCTGCTGCTGTCTTGGTGGTGGCATCGGCAGACGAAACGGAGGTGACTGCAAAGGACGTCCCCCGAACCATTGAGGTCGCGCCGGTGGATGCCACTGCTGCCCGGATGGTGTCCGATACACCATACGGTACTTCTGAGGAGCGCCACCACCACTGCTGGGCGGGGCGCTGCGCTTCCTCTGCTCAGCTGCCAACTCCCGCTGAGCGTCTTCTTGCATAATCGCGGCATTGACTAAGTCGTTGAAGGTGCCGCGATTCCACTGAACGAGGTGCGTCTTCATTTCGGGGTGTAACCCCCGATAGAAGTGTTCCCGCTTCTTCTCCTCAGTGGAGATATAGTCTGACGCGTATTGTGCCAGATGGTTGAAGGCACGGGAGTAGTCATGGGCACTCCTCCCGCCCTGCTTCAGTTCCAAAAATTCTTGAAACTTCCTCTTCATGATCCCGGGAGGGATGTGATAGGCGCGGAACGCCTCCCGGAACTCTTCCCATTCCACGGCATGGCCAGCCGGACGCGAGGCGACATAATTCGCCCACCACGCACCAGCGGCACCGTGAAGTTGCTGCGCTGCGAACAGGGTCTTCTGCAGCTCCGTACATTGGAGCAGCCCGAACTTGGACTCGATGGTTCGCAGCCAGTTGTCAGCCTCCAGTGGTTCTTCCGCTTCGGTGAACACTGGAGGGTGCGTACTCATGAAATCCGAGTACGACACTTCCCGGGGCTCACGAGGCCCTCTATCTTGACATCCCCCCGCCTGGGACGTATTCTGCACGATCATGCGGAGCAGGTCGGTCTGCTCCTCACGACCACCCACCAGTGCCACTATCACATCCTAGAGTAAGCGGAGGCAGCGGTGGTGGCTGCTGCTGCGGGGTGCTGTCATAGGCCGGTGGCTGGGAGTCATCACCTCCCTGTTGGCTAGAGCCACCAACCTCGTGCGTGGTCCTAGTACGAACCATCTGCAACCATACGACAATAATCATCAGTCCCGCAACATATTGCATGCAGTTCAATAAATATAGGCGTAAAACATAATGACAATAGAACATGCGATACATCTCGTATGTAGATAATGTAATAACTTGGCAGAAGCTACACCATTACCAGACCAAATACAAGCTAGTTTAATCCAACTCGATGAACCTCCTTTTTGGAAGCTGACCACAACTAGGTTTGGTCACTACGAGATGTTACTATCGCTTTGTCATCACGTATACCCCCCTTTTTTCTTCAATACGACACAAACATGGTCTCTAGTAAAAGAAACTGGAGTGAGACCTACACTCAACTCTTTCACTAGTTGAAGACAAGCTCTCATGAGTATGTTCTCCCCCATTTGCAGTACTTTAAACAACTTCTAGGGTACAACAATGTAAAAGCCCAAGAAAAGGGACTTGCAAAAACTTTTCCTCACCTCACAACACCACACTTTTGTAGTGGATATCTTGTGAAAAATGGTGAAGAGCAAGTAACCTCCATCAAAAGGGTATTAGTTCAAACTTTCTACACTTATGATAACACATGGGAGGGTGAATCAAAACTGCTGCTTTCAAACTCATGGTTGCAGCAGCCAACACAAGGATCAAAGGGCATAATTGGATTCCCTAGGTCCAAATTAGTGGGGAGGCAGAGTTTCAATAATTTTTGAAAAGGTTTGCTACCCATTTTTCCAAAAAGGATCCAAATATGCAAAGAATTCAAATATACATGTGAATTTGAGGGAAATTGGCCCAACCATACAAATGTAGCTCAGTTTGAAACTCCAAACAATTGAATTCATCCCTGGCCAAGTTTTGGATATTTTTGAGGGGTGGGGGAGCACTGACAAGTGGGTCCCACATGTCATTGAGGAGGTTAAAATTGCACAAAAGTCAATAGCCTTAGGGGCTAAGTGTTGCACTCGGAACAGAGCCGAGGCTCCACCGTGACACACCGAGAAACGCCGGGCGCCACCTCCTGCTCTCCCCTCGCGCGCTGGCGAGCTCCTCGTGGGGGCGCAGTAACTCCCAGCCGTGCCCCAGCTCGCCAGAACCACGAGCCGACCCCCAGCCACCGCCCTCTTGCACGACAGAACGCCGAGGAGCCGCCGCTGTGATCCATTCACTCGGGAGCAATAGTCTCTCGCGTACCAACATCGGCAACTCAGCAAACCAGCATCCCCAGACCTCCCACGCACTCCCCGCACCATTTCCCATCGAGCTGAGCCACCACAAACCAAGCAAACGACGTTCTTCGCGGCAGCCGGGAAGAACCGAGCCAAGGTGCTCCCGTGGGCAGCTCGGCAGAGGGCTTGTCACGACCAAGAAGGAGTGGTTTTGGATGCGCCTAGGCTCCACGCTGCTCGACCCCAAAGCCTAGAACCAGTGACCGATCATCGCCAGCGAATTTCGCAAAGCAACTCCAGCCGGTGCAGAAATATCTTCGGGTAAGAAACCCACAAATTCCCGACATATACTTGCTTAGAGTTTATCGAACTGCACTCACATGAGCTAGAACTTAAGGCGCCCAAGTTGGCTTCGCAACCCTAGCTTAACTTTGGCTTTAGCCGGCGTATTTCCCGGTTTTCCAACCGCGGTTATGGCGGGAAGGGTCGGGCTCACGGTGACGGCTAGGTTAGAGCTCTTCCCGAGCCCTGACATGGCCTTGTCGACCTTCTCTGAGATCCCCCGGTGCTGTAGAACCCTTCCACCGAGGTTTTGGCGGGCTGAGTTGGCCGGGTGGCACAACCGAAGTGAGTCCGAGCCGCTGCACCGTCGCCGGCTAGGTTAGGGCCACCGCCGGCCGGAGCAGTCGGTGCCATCGTGTTCAGCGCACGAAACTAGGCCCTGGCGGCGAGAGAGAGCTCGAGAGTCGGCCGGGCAGCATGTATCAGTGTGTCTCCGGCGAGCCTGGCGGCGCGCGGGCGCGGGAACGCGAGGAGGAAGACGACCCGCGGGCCCCACGTGTCAGCGACGGGACGTTTAAAGCCCAGATCAACTGTGGCCCCGGGATCAAGTGTGACTGCACGGGAAGGGGTCTGTAGCCCGGTGTGGCTCAGCTCCAGCGGTGACACATGTGGGCTGGGCCCACGGTCAGAGTTTAAAATTTTCCCCGGTTTATTTAGGATTTCAGATTTAGTTCAAACTTTAAAACTCCATAACTTTTTCTAGGAAGCTCCAAATTTAGTGATTCAAATTGGGTTGGATTTATCTTACCTAGCTCTGTCCAAATATACAACCCAATTTTTATGAAACCCATTAATTAATTCTGGAAAATTCTTTAAAAATTTTCAGCAAAAGAATTTTAGAGGGAGTTTGATTCATCCAAAAATCCTAAAATTTGGCCAGAATATCCTTTAGGAGGTTAGTGAACCCCTGTAAAAGTTTCAAACTATTTGGAGTTGATTTGATCAGGACAATTCAGATTTGAAGGTGCTGTGTTCAATAGAATACAGAAACATTTTCAGAAAATTTCGAAAGCTTGGAAATTCAGTTCTGGGCAAATCTTAGCTCCCCAAATGCTAGGAAAATTCATGCAAACTCTATGAGCTATAATTGAAATTTTAGTTCACTAAGTTGGGCATGAACAGGGGTGTTACCTCAGAATTAATTCTTCTTTGCTTAATTGCTGAAAGAAATATTCTGAGCAAACCACTCAATGAAAAGTGCTAAATTTTGGTCCAGAGGGTTTCCTTGTGACAAGGAACTCACACAAAAATTCTCAGCTCCATTGGATCTCTGGATCACCCCTGTCCTGTTTAACCACTTGGGGATTAATATGGAAAGGGGGGAAAACCACTTAGCACTTAACCATGTACTTAGGTCCAAACCCAAACCACTAAACCCCAGTTCCATTTTAAATTCTTGAACAGAGTTCCAGTTGTTAGAAACTGGTTATTAGAACTAATAGCAACAGTATTACAATAAACTTATATGCATATTCATTAACATGTAGTATTTCAATAACGTGTAGTCGCTGAAGGCGAGGAAGCTCCGGAGGTTCTCGACTTCCTGCTTCCAGAGGAAGAACTGACTCCTGACCAGCAGCAACAAGGCAAGCCCCGGTTTGCATTAACCTTTTTATAAATTTTAATTTGTTTACATGTGTCATGTGAAGTATGATTGTGCATTAGGTATAGGATGGATGGAACCCCACTTGCATGACCATAATTTTTCCATAAGAGTGAGGGTAGTGTCTAAGATCTCTAGTAGACAGGCTATGCTTAATAATTTCATAGGACTTCGGTACAAGTCGAGTAGTTGGAATCTACTCGCGAGATAGGTTGGGACACACGGGTTTGATTCGAGTGACGGGAGATCACTTTAGTAATGAAAATGAGACTAGGCAGGGGCTAGGGCGCAGCAAGAGGAAGTCTTGTGTGCGCAGCCCTGCCCGTGCCGATTGAGGACAGATCCGTGTGTGGCCCTGCTGAACAAGTATTGAAAGTACCAAAGGCATATCGGATATATGGGCCCCGATAAACCGATGTAGCCTAAACCTCCGGGCGTCGAGGCATAGCACACCGATTTATAGGTGTAGGTTGAGGGCAGCAAGGTGGAAATCTGCCAACGGGCATAGAGAGATGCTCCGTGTGGGGAACCTCCTGCTCGTTTCGGTGCGACCGGTTTGACATTTGGGCTCTTGGGTGAAAGGTTGTCCCGTATGACATCGAGTGAGCGTGCTGTGCAGCTCCACGGGTGGGCGTACGTGACGTGCTCTTTGGGTTTCCCTGCAGGTGTATATCGAGTCGATTCGCCGTCCCTCACGGTGACGAGTACCGCTTGTTCACTGCATCATAACGTAGACTAATGTATGAAATGTTATGATTCAATCTTGCTGTTATGATATAATTGTATTGCTACATGTGTGCCACCAAATATTGCTTACTAAATTTCAGATTTCCGAACTGTTAACTTGTTGCTAAAAGATGAACTAAGGATGAACTTGTAGGCGTGTCCAATTGCTGCAATATTACTACCCTATGTCATTGTACCCCTCATGTAGAGTTTCATGCTTAGGTGAGTCGGTTAAGCCTTGTTGAGCCATCGTGCTCACGGTTGCTGCTTAAGTATTTTTCAGGTGAGGAGCCACTCACGGACTCGGAGTAAGAGTCCACCGGCGAGGGTTACCCTCCGTCGGGGACCACGGCTGAGTGGGAGCCGTACACGCCGCGCTGAGCTGAGGAGTGCAGCCAGTGTTGGTTGCCCTAGGGCTGGGCAACCGACTTTTGCTAGATAGGCGGGCGTGAGTTGTACAGAGTAGACTTCCACTGTGTAAAATAAATACTAGTTTGTAACTGAAGTTGTACCTTTTTGTACAGTTCAGTTTGTTTTCCCATGTAATATAATATGTCCTTATGATGTGTGCTGTCGGGTGTCGCATCGCGCGGCACCACCCTCTGCGATCCTGGATGAGCGGATTCCGGTCCGCCACAGCCTGGTATCAGAGCTGCATTGGGGATAGCACAGTACTCAAGGACTATAGTATGGGAAAACTTAGGTTTACGGTGAGGAATCGGTAGTTGCCCAAGTAAGGACTATATTAGCCTAGTTACTTAAAGTGGCAAAGACTAACCTACATGTTTTAATTCTGAATTTCAATTATGTATGACGCACCTACGCTCTGGTAAGATTGGTAAGGAACGCCACCGAAAGCGGTTCAATTTTGGTTAGCTCCCCCTGACGAGGAACGTGGTTCAGGGATTGATCTCACAGCTTGGTGTGAGACATCAATATGAATCTCTTGGACTCTTCATGTCCCTGAGTTCATATGAAATGCTGATCCCGAGCGTGCATTAGGAAAGTAAGTGGAGACCCCATCGCGTGGTCAGTAACGCGAGAGTGTGTTCGTCTGGAAATAGCCCAGGGGGACATACGCAGCACTTGCCATCAGCGTGCCCTGCAGGACAGTAGGTGGTATCTGTTGGGTTGTTAACATTCCCAAACGTGACGACCCGTTCATGACATACTCGGGTTCCCCGTCGTGTGGTGTTGAAACACGATCACGTACCTTGAGACGTGACCTAACTCAAGGACGGCCGTATGACAATGATACGGGCGTTTGTATTTAATTTCAAATATGGAACTGCCTGAAATGAACAACCATTGAGTGCACCATTATGGTGTGGTCTTCTGCAGGTACTAACCACGTATGTATCCGTGTAGTAAACATGTGCGAGAGACCGTTTACTGCCACACTTGAGACGTATATGCCGGTATAATCCGGTTAGGATTTTCTTTTGTGAGGAACATAGTACCGAGATATCATAGGCATATGCATGAAAAATAATGATAACAAGGAATTAAAATCACTAGGTTCAACATTTAGGACCCTGGTTGGGTAGAAAGATTGGAGGGTGATGAGTGTAGTTCCAAAAAGGCTGAAAAACAGAGTGCTCTGTTTTGGGCAGCAAGTTGCTGATCTTCAACAGGGCATAACTCACAGGTCTTTTAGCCCAGGGAGGTGTGGTATATAGTTCTGGAAAGGTATTGGAGTACTCTACAACTTTGTTGTAGACTTCCAGAGCTGATACACATCTTAAGATGGCTTAAATCCTAGAGGAATGTAAGCTGTCCAGAACCAGGACTGAGTAAAACATTCTCTGAACTGTTCTGTTTTTCAAACATAACTCCCAGTAGAAAAATCTAAAATTGTCATATGATACATCCTTAGAAAGGGTAGAATATGTGTTACATCTTTGCAATTCAAAGTTTCTGAAATTTCAGCACAGAATTCAGTGGAAACCAGAGTTGAAAACAGAAACTTCTCAAAGGAGGTGCTGTTAAAATTCTTCCAGAAATTCTGCTGACTTTGAATTAGCATAACTTTTTAACCAAATCTGATCTGGGGGCAAGTAAATAATAGTTGGAAATATACTAAAGTTAACTTTAACTTTGGTATTCAACTTGAGTCATGAAAATGCCCAGAACCAGATCAAAACTTGGAATAGGTAGAAACTGGTCATTCTGACAGAAGAATGACAGTTGAACTCATTGGAGAGGGTGTTGTACCCTAAGGGTGGTATACGTGATGACAAAGCGATAGCAATATCTCGTAGTGACCAAACCTAGTTATGGTGAGCTTCCAAAGTGGAGGTTCATCAAGTTGGATTAAACTAGCTTGTGTTTGGTCTGGTAATGGTGTAGCTTGTGCAAAGTTATTATATTATCTACTTACGAGATGTATCGCATGTTTTTATTGTCATTGTGTTGTTACGCCTATTTTTATTGGACTGCATGCAATCTGTTGCGGGACTGATGTTATTGTCGTATGGTTGCAGATGGTTCGTACTAGGACCACGCACGAGGTTGGTGGCTCTAGCCAACAGGGAGGTGATGACTCCCAGCCACCGGCCTACGACAGCACCCCGCAGCAGCAACCACCACCGCTGCCTCCGCTTACTCTAGCAGATGTGATTGCGGCACTGGTGGGTGGTCGTGAGGAGCAGACCGACCTGCTCCGGACGATCGTGCAGAATACGTCCCAGGCGGGGTGCGTCAAGACAGAGGGCCTCGTGAGCCCCGTGAAGTGTCATACTCGGATTTCATGAGTACGCACCCTCCAGTGTTCACCGAAGCTGAAGAACCACTGGAGGCCGATAACTGGCTGCGGACCATCGAGTCTAAGTTCGAGCTGCTCCAATGCACGGAGCGGCAGAAGACTCTGTTCGCAGTGCAGCAACTCCACGGTGCCGCTGGTGCGTGGTGGGCGAATTATGTCGCCTCACGTCCGGCTGGCCATGCCGTGGAATGGGAAGAGTTCCGGGAGGCGTTCCGCGCCTATCATATTCCTCCCGGGATCATGAAGAGGAAGTTCCAAGAATTCTTGGAGCTGAAGCAGGGCGGGAGGAGTGCCCATGACTACTCCCGTGCCTTCAACCATCTGGCGCAATATGCGTCAGACTATATCTCCACTGAGGAGAAGAGGCGGGAAAACTTCTATCGGGGGTTACACCCCGAAATGAAGACGCACCTCGTTCAGTGGAATCGCGGCACCTTCAACGACTTAGTCAATGCCGCGATCATGCAGGAGGACGCTCAGCGGGAGTTGGCATCTGAGCAGAGGAAGCGCAGCGCTCCACCTAGCAGCGGTGGTGGCGCGCCTCAGAAGTATCGTATGGTGTATCGGACACCATCCGGGCAGCAGTGGCATCCACCGGCATGACCTCAACGGTTCGGGGGACGTCCTTTTCAGTCACCCCCGTTCCGACCGCCGATGCCACCACCAATACAGCAGCAGCAGCAGCAGCAGACGGCACCCTGGGCGTTTCCACCGCCACAACGCGCCCTGAGATTCCGTCCACCGATTAGCGGGGGACCACCCCGTTTCACCTGCTTCACGTGTGGCCAGGCGGGCCACTTCGCGAAGGACTGTCCCCAGGGTCAGCAGAGCAACGGGCAAGCCCAGTTCCAGGGCGGTGCTCGAGGCCGACCTCCGGTGAAGAAGGTTGGTCAGCGGACTGGTGGCGTCCGCAACCTCGACAATGAGGACGCTCCAGAGGGAGACAACGTGCTGGCGGGTACGTTTACTCTCAACAATCAAGTCATCGTCATATTGTTTGATTCTGGTGCAACCCACAGCTTTATAAGTGCATCCTATGTGGCTAAGCATCAAATGCAAGTCTTCCCAACCGACTGTAACACCCCAAAATCCTGTTAAGAGGGGAATTTAAAAAATTTTGGACGTATTGCATGTGTTGCGAAAATTCAAATTCAAACTGGAATTCAAATTAAACTCAAAACAGAAATGAGAAAGAAAAAGAAAAAAAATAAACCTCCCCGGCCAGTGGGCCAAAACCCAACAGCCGGCCCACCCAAACCCCCGCGCCAGCCCGCAGCCGCGCGCCCGCGTACCTCTCACAGACAGGCGGGACCCACCTGTCATCCCCGACCTCCCGATCGCGACGACCCCGGACTGTTCTCCGCGCGCGCGCGATCGTAACCGACCTGATTTCCGCCCGACTCCCGGTCCCAGAAGGCTCCAACTCGATCTAAACGAACCCGCCGCCCTTCCCCGGCTATAAAACCCCGGCATCGTCCTGTTTTTCTCCCACGATCCGCCGTTTTTCTCTCCGGTGAGAACCCGAGCTTCTCCGGCAAATTCTGCTCGATCTTCGCTCGGGAATTCTGATCTAACTCGCTGGTCTTGATCCACCGCCTCCGGGGAACCACACAGGTGCCGAAAACTCGGTGGTTTGCGGCTCAAACACAGCGCCGACGAGCCTCGCCGTGAATTCACGTCGACCTCATCGCTGACCGCTTTCCAGGACCTCCGAGCTCAAGAAAACCCCCGAGGTGAGATCCCCGACCTCCCCTCTACCGATCTATGCCATAAAATTACAGTTCTAGGAAGAATTGACGAAGATCCGAAACTCTCCGGCGAGATCGCCGCCTCCCGCCGCCGTGCGCCGCCGGGCAGCGCCGCCCGCGCTCGATCAGAGCGATATGGCCACTTGTGCGCCGTCTATTTCAAATCGCACGGTAGAATTTAAATCCCCGCGTACCGGTTCGACGTTATAATCTCAGCCGTCTGTTTTAAATCGGACGGTCCATGTCAGCCCCGCGTTATAAAGGCCGGGATTCTTACGTGCTACCCCTTGGGGTTCTTGGAAAATAAGAGCTAGCCCCGGAAACTTCTGATCTAGCCCCTGAAACTTTAGAAAATCATGTTAATTCATTTAAAAATCAGTTTAAGCCCCTGGACTTAATAAAAATTAGGAAAACCCCTCTGTTATGTGTAGTTAGCCCCCTGGAAATTCTTAAAATAATATAATAGACCCTGTAGTGGGGTGAGTTTACCTTTTTAACCCTATTTGATATTAAATTTAGGAATTTGAATATGTGGTTAGTATTTAAAATTTAAAAGATGGGACAAACATATTGTCAATTCAAATTAAAAACTTTCCTAGTACATGGAAAACTTTGGAGTGAGATAAAAATAGATTTTTGGCTGAAATGAATCTGTCTAATTAATTATTCACATTTATTAGTTATAGGGACACATTTTTAAGTAGAGAATAATTCTGAAAATTAGTAAAATAAATGTAAAATAGTTCACATCAGAGGAGAAGTTCAAAAATATATTATTTAATATTTTAGACCCAAAACCTATTCTGTTTAGATGAGGTGTCTTACTATTTTCATAATAAAGTTCACATTTAGGCATAGCAAATAAATCTGAAAATATAGCAAACTAGGTATAAATTACTAGAAAATGATAAATGAAGTTTCCAAAATCCAAAGAATTCAGTTTAGGGTTGGTAGAAGGTCTGAAGACACATATGGAGTATGAAAATACCTTTCATGCATACTTGGTATCTAAAAGGTGTAGTAATTGAATATAAGGAATTTATTTAAATTGGAAACTCATATATAGTATGCAAACATCAATGTGAATACAAAAGTAGAAATCATATACACATGTTTAAAAGTGCATGTAAGCCAAAATCAACACACATAGAGTAACCACAACACATAGAAATGTGAAGGGCTTTCATAAATGTGAATGTGTGGTTTGTATGAAGTGGAAGTGTGAACTATGTCTTATGGATTGTTGTTTTCTTTTGCTATGTGTGATGGTATGAGTAGAACCTGCTCCAGAGCAAGTTCTTCCTTTCCAAGATCAGGACTACCCATTCCAAGAGCAGCAGGAAGAAGGCAAGTGTCCTTGACCACTTTGATCCTATGCTAGGATGTGTAGATAGAATTATTTGCATTGTCAAATGAAATATGAAACCCATGCTAGGAAGTTTCCCTAGAATTGCATTATCTTGTTTCCTTGTAGCTTGGATTGGGATTTATTTTATCATGTCATTTATTTACATGCTTATGCTTAGTCAGGCTTAGAATGGGATATTTGGGATATGAGATCATCAGTTTATTTTACCATACTCTTGAATGAGATATTTTGAGTTATGTAGAGGTAGGGATCAAGGCAAGTTGGATGTTTTTGGTTGGTGCTGGGTGCACGAGACTCGGGTTTGTGTTTAGTACTTGCCTGGATCCTAAGGACCGGTTCATGGAGCATGTAACCTGGCTTTACCGTGCCAACCGCATGCTGAGATGGGGCAGCTTGGCCAATTAATTAGGTGTATCCCCGGCGTAGTATGGGTGTGTTGGATGGTGTGGGGAATAGGTGTCAGCTGGACTACCGTATGAACCGCAAGGCTCAAGAGGGGGCCACTGCAGCGGGGTTGGAGCATCTTGTATGCTGTTAGGGGTGAAACCTCAGTGGGCCCACACTCGTCGGGAATCGCTTTGTAAAGGCTTCGTAGTGATCTCCTGGCTACACACCTGGGAAGTGTGAATGTGATTCGTAGCCACTGGCATAATGGAGGTTCTTTTAGTCCACCCGGCAAAGGGGGATGAAATCACTACATGTGGGTACAGTGGTGCAAACTCTGCAGAGTCAAAACTGTCATGACAGCCGTGCTCACGGTCAAGAGCGGCTTGGACTTATTCATGATTAGAGGATGATGGCTTTGGAAGTTGTGGGTGTTAAGCGGGGAGCTTAACATTGGAAATGATGTTATGGTTATTTGATGGGATGGGAGATTGGGACCATTTCACCTCTGTAGTAATGTAGGTGCTTAATAAGCTAAGGTGATAGGTATTAATTGCGTAGTGCTTTAACCATGAGTTCAACCTCCCTTGTTCTAGCCATGTATGACATAACTTTCCCACACTTGCTGAGTACCATCGGTACTCAACCTTGCATATTTGTTGGTTTATATTGCTGCTCAGGTCAAGATAATGAAGTGGTGTTTAATGATGAAGACTTTGGACCTGAAGAAGGTTTCTAGGTTCATGGAGTCCCCCGGGCAACGCCTGTGACAGAGCCCACGAGAATAAATATTCCGCTGCTATTTTATGAACTTATTATTGTCCATCGAGACATATGTTATGTAAGACTTATTTATATTCGACACCTTGCTTGTAATAAATGATGCTTCACTATTTGTCATCACATGTATGAGAAAATGATCCTGGCATACATGTGATATTCACTCGGTTGTTCTTCGGAGAAACCGGGTGTGACAGAAGTGGTATCAGAGCCAAGGTTGCCCGTAGGAACGTGGTTTTAGGTAGAAATGGACGTATTTAAGGGCCCTATTTTATTAAAAACTATTTTTCAAGGTGTGTTGAAAAGTGTTATTTAATGGAGTCACTTTCTTCATCTTACCCCAACTTTCATTCAAAATAGGATTTTTGTTTAAAAGTTTATCTAACCTAAGTTTAAATGCTTTCTGTTTTAGATGGTTCGCATGATTCGCACCGCTCGCAAGTCCACAAGAGGGAGAGTTCCCGTAGTTGCCCTTGCCCAAAGAGAGGAGAGCCGTACGGTGATGTACCTTTCCTACGGATTGGCAGTAGGAGGCTTGTTGCGCCGTCTTCGACGTATGCTCCAAGCCGCCGGCAATACGGGCAAGCTAATCATACACTATAGCTCCACCAGGACCATCCGGGAGAAGCGGGAAGAATGGAGTTCAGAGATGAGGATTATCCATGAAAATCAGCTGCTTAAGATCCACCGCTCTCCAGCTTGTCGAGTGACACAGGTCGATGCGGAGAAGGATGTCACCTGGGAGGCCATCACCTGCCAGAGTCACATCTATCGTCGACATTTGGACAGGACTGAGTACATGTACGTCCTCCAGTGCGAGAGTGGTACAAAGGAGTACAAGTACCCGCCAGTGCAGCAGGGGACTTCCCATGAGCACATGGATATGTGCTTGGAGGATGCTGCTATGCTTAGCACTCGACTGCAGGAGTGTCAGCAGGAGCTTCAGGATGTTCGTGACACCCTGAAGGAAACCGAGGCGTTGCTTCGAGCCTGCTTGAGGGCGAGAGAGAGAGAGGAGATGGGAATGAACTGTGTGTCACCGTGAATGATACATGGACTCCTAACTCCCCAGATCGCCGGGCGATCAGGCGTCGTCGCACTTCTCCACAAGCAACCTCCCCACCCAAAGCGGAGACAGAAGGCAGCCGCAATAATGAGGAAGATCCCGAGGAGCCAGCTCAGTGATACGAGTAGTGTAGAGTCCTTCCCTTAGTTTAGCAGGATGTCGAGTAGTCGAGTCGCTACCTTAGTTAATGGTGTGTCAATGCTTGGTGTGTGACGTGAGTTGTGGAAGCCATGGGCGTTTGTCCACAGCCTCGTCTTCAGATTGTTTTGCTTTGGTGTGTGAACCCACATGAAATAATAGTGCATTTATTTTTGTGTGAGACATGAACCCTCAGAAAGTATAACAAAGCCTCAACACTTCAAAGTAAAAACAAGTGAAAGTAGTAAGGTAATACGTAATGCCTTAAATTAACATTTGGTTGATCATGCTAGATGGCCAGAAGAGGAAAGGGTCGTGCTGCCAACCCCGCCAACAACAACAACGATGAGGCCTGCAACCCTCATCTTTCTGGGAGCCAAGACAGGAGTGGACGCTGTGAGGGAGTTGATCCCATCCACCAAATGCTTGAGAATCAAAATCAGCTCATCCAGAACCTGACTCAAGTGGTGGCCAACTTGCATCAAGTTCCACCTCCACAAGCTGCACCACGCCAACCAAGGTTGAGTGAGTTTCTAGGAACTCAACCTCCAAAGTTTGCAAGTGCTGCTGAACCTCTGGAGGCAGATGACTGGCTGAAGACCATTGAGAGCAAGATGAGGATCATACAGTGCCAAGGGTATGAGAGGGTGCTGTTTTCCTCTCATCAATTGCATGGACCTGCTGCTGATTGGTGGACCGCCTACGTGGCCGCCCATCATGACCCTGAGAACATCACTTGGGAAGAGTTCAAGCATAGCTTTCGCAACCATTACATACCAAGGGGTAAACTCAAAAACAAGAGGAAGGAGTTCTTGGGGTTGCAGCAAGGTAACATGACTGTGAGGGAATACCTCACTAAATTTACTCAGCTCTCCCGTTATGCCCCACGGGACATAGAGACTGATGAGCAGAAACAGGATTGTTTCGTGGAAGGACTTACCGCAGAAATGCAGTGTGCAATGTCCTCCAACGAGTATGAAAGCTTCCAAAAGATGGTGGACAGAGCGTTTGTGGTAGAAAGGAAGCTGAAGGCCTTGGAAAATGAGAACAAGAGGAAGGCCGGGTGGTCACATCAAGCCTCAGGGAGCAACACCCGCCCACGTCTGATGCAGCAACCCGCAGGGCAGACGAACCGTGCTGCGGTACCCTACTCAGCACCGAGAGGATACAACCCGAATTTCAGGCCTCCGTTAGCACCAATACAGCCACAACATCAGTTCGTACAGCAGCCTCGCCCTACATATCAACCTCGACCAGCAGTGCAAGGACCCCCAAACCAACCCCAAGACAACAAAGGCCAGCCACCTAAGGTTGGGGTGCAATGTTTTAACTGTGGTCAAGTGGGGCACTACGCCCATAAGTGCCCAAAGAAGAAGCCCGCGTAGCCGCAACAGCAGAATGTAATGAGAGGACGGGTGAACCACGTCACCATGGAGGAGGCGCAAGAGGCACCCGACGTGGTAGTTGGTAAGTTTCCTGCCAATTTACACATTGCAACACTGTTGTTTGATTCTGGTGCTACCCACTCGTTCATTGCCCAAGGGTTTGTTAAGAAGCATGACCTAGCAACAACACAAATGAACCATATGCTAGCAGTAAACTCTCCAGGGGGAGAAATAAGGACAAGACAAGTTTGTCCCAAAGTGAACCTAGACATTAATGGGGTAGTATTTACTGCTAACCTCATAGTGATAGATTCACAAGGGATAGATATTATCTTGGGTATGGATTGGTTGACCAAACATAAAGGAATCATCCATTGTTCGACCAGAACGGTGGAACTAACTCACCCTAGTGGCACAAGAGTAAAGTTTATAACAATACAAGAGCCTAGGAGGGACATTAAATTATATCAAGTTGAGGTGAAAGTGGAGGAGATCAGGACCATCAGGGAATATCCAGATGTTTTTCCGGAGGAGTTGCCAGGTATGCCTCCTGATCGTGAAGTGGAATTCGCAGTTGAGCTAGTGCCTGGAACAGCCCCGATATACAAGAGACTTTATCGGATGGACTCCAAGCAGCTGGGAGAACTCAAGGATCATTTGAGGGAATTGACGGAGAAGGGGTATATTCGTCCTAGTTCCTCACCTTGGGGAGCTCCAGTGATATTTGTGCCCAAGAAGGACGGAACCCAAAGGTTATGCGTAGACTACCGTGCCTTGAATGATGTAACCATCAAGAACAAGTATCCATTACCCCGCATTGAAGACTTGTTTGATCAGTTGAGGGGAGCTTGTGTGTTCTCGAAAATTGATCTCAGGTCGGGATACCACCAACTTAAGATAAGGCAAGCCGATATTCCAAAGACAGCTTTCGTATCTCGGTACGGATTGTATGAATACACCGTCATGCCTTTCGGGCTAACGAATGCCCCGGCATACTTCATGTATCTCATGAACAAGGTATTCATGGAATATCTGGACAAATTTGTGGTTGTTTTCATAGATGACATTCTCGTTTTCTCCAAAGATGAAGAGGAACATGAGAAACATCTAAGGTTGGTGTTGCAGAGGCTGAGAGAACACCAACTATATGCCAAGTTGAGCAAGTGTGAGTTTTGGCTGAAGAGAGTTCCCTTCTTAGGACATATCATCTCGGAAGGAGGAATCTCCGTGGATCCCGCCAAAATCGAGGATATACAGAAGTGGAAGACCCCTGAAAATGTCGGGGAAGTTCGAAGCTTCTTGGGATTGGCTGGATACTATCGACGGTTTATTGAGCGATTCTCTAAGATCTCGAGCCACTCACCAAACTGTTGGAGAAGGGAATCACATTCACATGGACGCCGCAGTGCGAGACGAGTTTTCAGGAGTTAAAGAAAAGATTGACAACAGCCCCAGTGCTAGTTATGCCAGATATGCAGAAGAACTTTACGGTGTACTGCGATGCCTCTGGAAACGGGTTGGGATGTGTTCTCATGCAAGAGGGGTATGTCATGGCTTATGCGTCCCGGCAGCTCCGGAAGCACGAGAAGAACTATCCTACACATGACCTAGAACTAGCCGCAATGGTACACGCGTTGAAAATTTGGCGGCACTACTTGATGGGGAAGAGGACAGAGATATATACGGATCATAAGAGTTTAAAGTACATTTTCACACAGCTAGATCTCAACCTCAGACAAAGGAGATGGTTAGAGCTAATCAATGACTTTGATGTGGGCATCAACTATCATCCTGGGAAAGCAAACGTCGTGGCAGATGCTTTAAGTCGGAAAGTGCAGGTCAATAAGTTGAGCTTGAAGGACATGCCTGCAGAATTGAAGGACGAGGTTATAAGGCCCAATCTATGCCTAGTGAATAGTGGTGAAGCCATCGCCATGGAAGTGGACTCCACACTAGAGCAAGAAATATGCGAGGGTCAAAAGAATGACGAGAAGATACAAGAAATCAGGCAACTCATCAAGGAAAATAAAGCCCCTGGTTTCAGAGAGGATGAACAGGGAACGGTGTGGCACGGGAAAAGAATCTGTGTGCCAGAAGTAAAGAAGATCCGTGAATTGATTTTGAAGGAGGCTCACGATTCTAACTATTCCATTCATCCTAGGAGTACGAAGATGTACCAGGACCTCAAGAGCAGGTATTGGTGGTATGGCATGAAGCGAGATGTCGTGGAACATGTTGCCCTATGTGACACATGTCAGTTGGTGAAAGCAGAACATCAACGACCCGCGGGATTATTGCAACCACTCAAAGTGCCTGAATGGAAATGGGAAGAAATCGGTATGGATTTCATAGTGGGACTGCCTAGGACCAATCAGGATATGATTCGATATGGGTCATCATCGACAGGCTAACCAAGGTAGCTCATTTCATTCCCGTGAAAGAAAGCTACAGAATATCCAAATTGGCAGAGTTGTACATGTCAAGGATCGTGTGTTACCATGGGGTGCCATTGAAGATAGTGTCAGATCTAGGGACACAGTTCACCTCAAGGTTCTGGCAGAAGTTGCATGAAACCATGGGAACCCATCTGAACTTTAGTTCTGCCTATCACCCTCAAACTGACGGGCAGACGGAAAGAACCAATCAGATTCTTGAGGATATGGTGAGGGCGTGCGCACTAAAAAACAATCGGAGTTGGGACAAGAACTTACTGTATGCGGAATTCTCTTATAACAACAGCTATCAGGCTAGTATGAAGATGTCACCGTTCGAAGCTTTGTATGGGAGGAAGTGCAGAACTCCCCTATTTTGGAACCAAACAGGGGAAAGTAAAGTGTTTGGTCCCGAATTACTATAAGAAGCCGAGGCGAAAGTGAGGGATATTCGCAACAACTTGAGGATAGCACAGACACGACAAAAGAGCTATGCCGATGTACGGAGAAGAGAGCTCGTTTTCAACGTGGGAGACTATGTCTATCTCAAGGTGTCCCCTATCCGAGGACTTCGTCGGTTCAAGGTGAAAGGGAAGTTGTCACCTCGATACATCGGACCCTTTCAAGTTCTGGAGAGGAAAGGCGAAGTGGCGTATCAACTAGAATTACCGGCTCGCCTATCGGATGTGCATGATGTATTCCATGTGTCACAGCTCAAGAAATGTCTGAGAACGCCTGAAGAGGCGTTACCCATGAATGAGGTTGACGTAGCTGAGGATTTGTCTTATGCCGAGCAACCATCCAAAATTTTGGAAACAATGGAACGCCTCACAAGAAATAAAAGAATCCAGATGTGCAAGGTGCAGTGGAAGCATCACTCGGATGAGGAAGCCACCTAGGAGCGAGAAGATGAGCTTAAGGCACAATTTCCGGAATTGTTTTATTAGAACCACCAATCTCGAGGACGAGATTTCTTTTAAGGGGGTAGAGCTGTAACACCCCAAAATCCTGTTAAGAGGGGAATTTAAAAATTTTTGGACGTATTGCATGTGTTGCAAAAATTCAAATTCAAACTGGAATTCAAGTTAAACTCAAAACAGAAATGAAAAAGAAAAAGAAAAAGAAAAAATAAACCTCCCCGGCCAGTGGGCCGAAACCCACCAGCCGGCCCACCCAAACCTCCACGCCAGCCCGCAGCCACGCGCCCGCGTACCTCTCACAGACAGGCGAGACCCACCTGTCATCCCCGACCTCTCGATCGCGCCAACCCCGGACTGTTCCCCGCGCGTGCGCGATCGTAACCGACCTGATTTCCGCCCGACTCCCGGTCCCAGAAGGCTCCAACTCGATCTAAACGAACCCGCCACCCTTCCCCGGCTATAAAAACCCTGGCATCGTCCCGTTTTTCCCCCATGATCCGCCGTTTTTCTCTTCGGTGAGAACCCGAGCTTCTCCGGCAAATTCTGCTCGATCTTCGCTCGGGAATTCTGATCTAACTCGCTGGTCTTGATTCACCGCCTCCGGGGAACCGCGCAGGTGAAGAAAACTCGGTGGTTTGCGGCTCAAACACAGCGCCGATGAGCCTCGCTGTGAATTAACCTCGGACCTCGTCGCCGACCGCTTTCCAGGACCTCCGAGCTCAAGAAAACCCCCGAGGTGAGATCCCCGACCTCCCCTCTACCGATCTATGCCATAAAATCACAGTTCTAGGAAGAATTGACGAAGATCCGAAACTCTCCGGTGAGATCGCCGCCTCCCGCCGCCGTGCGCCGCCGGGCAGCACCGCGCTCGATCAGAGCGATGTGGCCGCTTGTGCGCCGTCTATTTTAAATCGCACGGTAGAATTTAAATCCCTGCGTACCGGTTCGACGTTATAATCTCAGCCGTCTGTTTTAAATCGGACGGTCCACGTCAGCCCCGCGTTATAAAGGTCGGGATTCTTACGTGCTACCCCCTGGGGTTCTCAGAAAATAAGAGCTAGCCCCGGAAACTTCTGATCTAGCCCCTGGAACTTTAGAAAATCATGTAAATTCATAAAAAAATCAGTTTTAGCCACTGGACTTAATAAAAATTAGGAAAACCACCCTGTTATGTGTAGTTAGCCCCCTAGAAATTCTTAAAATAATATAATAGACCCTGTAGTGGGGTGAGTTTACCTTTTTAACCCTATTTGATATTAAATTTAGGAATTTGAATATGTGGTTAGTATTTAAAATTTAAAAGATGGGACAAACATATTGTCAATTCAAATTAAAAACTTTCCTAGTACATGGAAAACTTTGGAGTGAGATAAAAATAGATTTTTGGCTGAAATGAATCTGTCTAATTAATTATTCACATTTATTAGTTATAGGGACACATTTTTAAGTAGAGAATAATTCTGAAAATTAGTAAAATAAATGTAAAATAGTTCACATCAGAGGAGAAGTTCAAAAATATATTATTTAATATTTTAGACCCAAAACCTATTCTGTTTAGATGAGGTGTCTTACTATTTTCATAATAAAGTTCACATTTAGGCATAGCAAATAAATCTGAAAATATAGCAAACTAGGTATAAATAACTAGAAAATGATAAATGAAGTTTCCAAAATCCAAAGAATTCAGTTTAGGGTTGGTAGAAGGTCTGAAGACACATATGGAGTATGAAAATACCTTTCATGCATACTTGGTAGCTAAAAGGTGTAGTAATTGAATATAAGGAATTTATTTAAATTGGAAACTCATATATCGTATGCAAACATCAATGTGAATACAAAAGTCGAAATCATATACACATGTTTCAAAGTGCATGTAAGCCAAAATCAACACACATAGAGTAACCACAAAACATAGAAATGTGAAGGGCTTTCATAAATGTGAATGTGTGGTTTGTATGAAGTGGAAGTGTGAACTATGTCTTATGGATTGTTGTTTTCTTTTGCTATGTGTGATGGTATGAGTAGAACCTGCTCCAGAGCAAGTTCTTCATTTCCAAGATCAGGACTACCCATTCCAAGAGCAGCAGGAAGAAGGTAAGTGTCCTTGACCACTTTGATCCTATGCTAGGATGTGTAGATAGAATTATTTGCATATTCAAATGAAATATGAAACCCATGCTAGGAAGTTTCCCTAGAATTGCATTATCTTGTTTCCTTGTAGCTTGGGTTGGGATTTATTTTATCATGTCATTTATTTACATGCTTATGCTTAGTCAGGCTTAGAATGGGATATTTGGGATATGAGATCATCAGTTTATTTTACCATACTCTTGAATGAGATATTGTGAGTTATGTAGAGGTAGGGATCAAGGCAAGTTGGATGTTTTTGGTTGGTGCTGGGTGCACGAGACTCGGGTTTGTGTTTAGTACTTGCCTGGATCCTAAGGACCGGTTCATGGAGCATGTAACCTGGCTTTACCGTGCCAACCACATGCTGAGATGGGGCAGCTTGGCCAATTAATTAGGTGTATCCCCGGCGTAGTATGGGTGTGTTGGATGGTGCGGGGAATAGGTGTCAGCTGGACTACCGTATGAACCGCAAGGCTCAAGAGGGGGCCACTGCAGCGGGGTTGGAGCCTCTTGTATGCTGTTAGGGGTGAAACCTCAGTGGGCCCACGCTCGTCGGGAATCCCTTTGTAAAGGCTTCGTAGTGATCTCCTGGCTACACACCTGGGAAGTGTGAATGTGGTTCGTAGCCACTGGCATAATGGAGGTTCTTTTAGTCCACCCGGCAAAGGCGGATGAAATCACTACATGTGGGTACAGTGGTGCAAACTCTGCAGAGTCAAAACTGTCATGACAGCCGTGCTCACGGTCAAGAGCGGCTTGGACTTATTCATGATTAGAGGATGATGGCTTTGGAAGTTGTGGGTGTTAAGCGGGGAGCTTAACATTGGAAATGATGTTATGGTTATTTGATGGGATGGGAGATTGGGACCATTTCACCTGTGTAGTAATGTAGGTGCTTAATAAGCTAAGGTGATAGGTATTAATTGCGTAGTGCTTTAACCATGAGTTCAACCTCCCCTTGTTCTAGCCATGCATGATATAACTTTCCCACACTTGGAGTACCATCGGTACTCAACCTGGCATATTTGTTGGTTTATATTGTTGCTCAGGTCAAGATAATGAAGTGGTGTTTAATGATCAAGACTTTGGACCCGAAGAAGGTTTCTAGGTTCATGGAGTCCCCCGGGCAACACCTGTGATAGAGCCCACGAGAATAAATATTCCGCTGCTATTTTATGAACTTATTATTGTCCATCGAGACATATGTTATGTAAGACTTATTTATATTCGACACCTGGCTTGTAATAAATGATACTTCACTATTTGTCATCACATGTATGAGAAAATGATCCTGGCATACATGTGATATTCACTCGGTTGTTCTTCGGAGAAACCGGGTGTGACACCGACTGCACTTATATGATCTGCTCACCGGGAGGGAAGATTTCAGCTAATATGATGATTCCAAAGGCACCTCTGTGCTTAGGTGGGGAACTATATCCCACCACCTTGATAATCCTTATGGGACAAAAGATTGATGCAATCTTAGAGATGTCATGGCTACAATACCATGGCGCTGTCCTAGAGAATTGGACACGGAGGGTTCATTTAAACTCTCCATTCCACCGTCCGCATTCCATGGTATTAGACACTCCAGTCTGGGAAGTTTTAGCAGTTAATAATGCTGAAGCTCTCAAGTCCGGGAGTATCCCGACGTGTTCCCAGATGATCTTCCGGGTATGCCACCTGAGCGGGATGTCGAGTTCAAGATTGAACTTGCACCCGGGACTACGCCCATATCTCGGAGGCCATACAAAATTGCTCCCAATGAGCTGGATGAACTAAAAGAACAGCTCGATGATCTGTTGAGCAAGGGTTTCATTAGGGCGAGTTCCTCGCCTTGGGGATGCTCGGCGCTGTTTGTAAAGAGGAAGGATGAAACCCTGAGGCTGTGTGTGGACTACCGGCCGCTCAACGCCGTCACCATCAAGAATAAGTATCCACTGCCCCGCATCGACATATTGTTTGATCAACTTGTGGGTGCAAGTGTGTTCTCGAAGATGGACCTTCGCTCTGGATATCATCAGATAAAGATCCGGGCGGAGGATATCCCGAAGACGGCTTTCTCGACGAGATACGGCTTATATGAATATCTCGTCATGTCCTTTGGTCTCACAAACGCTCCAGCCCATTTCATGTATCTCATGAACTCGGTGTTCATGCCGGAGCTGGACAAGTTCGTGGTAGTGTTCATCGACGATATCTTGGTTTACTCCAAGACAGAAGCCGAACATGCCGAACACTTGCGGATCGTTCTTCAACGATTGCGAGACCACAAGCTCTACGCCAAGTTCAGTAAATGCGAGTTTTGGATCAGCCAAGTGCCATTCTTGGGACATATCATCTCAGCGGAAGGCATTGCAGTTGACTCAAGCAAGATAGAGCAAGTACTGAAATGGAAAGCTCCCACTTCAGTTCATGAAGTCAGAAGCTTCCTCGGGTTAGCAGGATACTATCGGAGATTCATTCCAAGCTTCTCCAAGCTCGCTAAGCCGATGACAGAATTGCTGAAGAAGGGAACGAAATATGTTTGGAACACGGCGTGTGAAGGAGCGTTCCAAGCATTGGTGAAGCATCTCACCACAGCCCCGGTCTTAGCTCAGCCGGATACAACAAAGCCCTTCGACGTGTATTGTGACGCGTACGGTATTGGGCTCGGCTGCGTGTTGATGCAGGAAGGACGTGTGGTCGCTTATGGCTCGCGCCAACTTCGGAACCATGAGCAGCACTATCCAACTCATGATCTTGAGCTTGCTGCAGTGGTTTTGGCGCTAAAAATGTGGAGGCACTATCTCCTGGGGAATCTGGTGCATCTCTACACCGACTACAAGAGCTTAAAATACATTTTCACCCAGAAGGAGATGAACATGAGGCAAAGGAGGTGGTTAGAACTGATCAAAGATTATGAGATTGAGATCCATTACCACCCCGGCAAGGCGAATGTGGTTGCCAACGCGCTGAGTCGGAAATCACATGTCCATAACCTCACCATTATACTGGTGGAGGAGGAAGAGCCGAGTTTATACTTGGTTCCTTATGGATCGCTGTACAACCTTGCTCTCATCTCTACTACTAGGGAGGACATCATTGCAGCTCAGAAAGATGATAAAGGCATGGCACATCTCCGGAGACGGATAGACAATGGAGAGATCAAGTGTTTCCGGAAAGATGACGAGGGGACGCTGTGGTTCAATGACCGAATAGTCGTACCCCGAGATATGGAACTGAGGAGGAAGATCCTCGATGAAGCTCACTTGTCCAAATACTCCATTCATCCGGGCAGCAACAAAATGTATCAAGATTTGAAAAAGAAATTTTGGTGGACACGGATGAAGCGGGAGGTAGCGAAGTATGTATCCGAGTGCGATACGTGCCGACGAGTGAAAGCGGATCACATGAAGAAATCAGGGCTGCTACAACCCCTGAAGATCCCGGCATGGAAATGGGAAGATGTGAGCATGGATTTCATTGTGGGATTGCCCCTAACTGCCAACAAACATGATTCCATTTGGGTAATCGTTGACCGGTTAACCAAGACGGCTCACTTCATCCCGGTGAATACACGTTACAATGCCGGCAAATATGCGGAGCTATACATAGCAAAGATTCTGTGTTTGTACGGGGTACCCAAGACCATCATCTCAGATCGAGGTGCATTATTTGTATCTCGCTTTTGGGAGCAGCTACACGCTGCATTGGGTACTAAGTTGATCAGGAGCTCCGCCTATCACCCTCAGACAGATGGGCAAACAGAGAGGGTGAACCAAGTATTAGAAGACATGTTGAGAGCATGCGCCATCCACCATGGTAGGAACTGGGATGATCACCTACCATTGGAAGAATTCTCGTACAACAACGGCTATCAGGCGAGTATCAAGATGGCACCCTACGAAGCTCTCTACGGTCGCAAATGCCGCACCCCATTAAATTGGTGCGAGTCCAGTGAAAGGGTCACATTCGGGGTTGATGTGGTGAACGACGCCGAAGAGCGCGTTCGTGCAATTCAAGCTAACTTGAAGGCCACTCAATCCCGGCAGAAGAGCTACGCTGATAAGAGGCGTAGACCGTTGCACTTTGACGTTGGGGAACACGTGTACCTCCGCGTCACTCCAATGAAAGGCGTGCACCGGTTCGGTGTGAAGGGGAAGCTCGCTCCCCGTTTTATTGGACCCTACGCCATCACCAAGAAGTGTGGACCAGCGGCGTATCGATTGGAGTTACCGGCATCCCTTGCTGGTGTCCATGATGTTTTCCATGTTTTGCAACTGCGAAAATGTTTGAAGCATACGGCTCCTGTTCCTACTAAAGACATCGGCGAGCTGAAACCGGATTTAACATATGATGAGTATCCGGTGGAAATCCTTGATGAGAAAGCCCGAACCACGCGTAGCAGAACGTTGTGGTTCTACAAGATACTCTGGAGCAACCACACCGCCGAAGAAGCGACATGGGAGAGCGAGGAATTTCTTCGCTCAAATTACCCGGAGTTCATGGCGTCTCAACGCGGGTAAGTCCATATTACATCACTATCTCTTCTTTTGTAATCTCGGGACGAGATTCTTTTAAGGGGGGAGGGATGTAAAAGTCCAAGAAAAGGGACTTGCAAAAACTTTTCCTCACCTCACAACACCACACTTTTGTTGTGGATATCTTGTGAAAAATGGTGAAGAGCAAGTAACCTCCATCAAAAGGGTATTAGTTCAAACTTTCTACACTTATGATAACACATGGGAGGGTGAATCAAAACTGTTTCTTTCAAACTCATGGTTGCAGCAGCCAACACAAGGATCAAAGGGCATAATTGGATTCCTTAGGTCCAAATTAGTGGGGAGGCAAAGTTTCAATAATTTTTGAAAAGGTTTGCTACCCATTTTTCCAAAAAGGATCCAAATATGCAAAGAATTCAATTATACATGTGAATTTGAGGGAAATTGGCCCAACCATACAAATGTAGCTCAGTTTGAAACTCCAAACAATTGAATTCATCCCTGGCCAAGTTTTGGAGATCATTTGAGGGGTGGGGGAGCACTGACAAGTGGGTCCCACATGTCATTGAGGAGGTTAAAATTGCACAAAAGTCAATAGCCTTAGGGGCTAAGTGTTGCACTCGGAACAGAGCCGAGGCTCCACCGTGACACACCTAGAAACGCCGGGCGCCACCTCCTGCTCTCCCCTCGCGCACTGGCGAGCTCCTCGTGGGGGCGCAGTAACTCCCAGCCGTGCCCCAGCTCGCGACAACCACGAGCCGACCCCCAGCCACCGCCCTCTCGCACGACAGAACGCCGAGGAGCCGCCTCTGTGATCCATTCACTCGGGAGCGATCCTCTCTCGCGTACCAATGTCAGCAACTCAGCAAACCAGCATCCCCAGACCTCCCACGCACTCTCCGCACCATTTCCGGTCGAGCTGAGCCACCACAAACCGAGAAAACGATGTTCTTCACGGCAGCCGGGAAGAACCGAGCCAAGGTGCTCCCGTGGGCAGCTCGGCAGAGGGCTTGTCACGACCAAGAAGGAGCGGTTTTGGACGCGCCTAGGCTCCACGCTGCTCGACCCTAAAGCCTAGAACCAGTGACTGATCATCGCCGGCGAATTTCGCAAAGCAACTCCAGCCGATGCAGAAATATCTTCGGGTAAGAAACCCACAAATACCCGACATATACTTGCTTAGAGTTTATCGAACTGCACTCACATGAGCTAGACTTAACGGCGCCCAAGTTGACTTCGCAACCCTAGCTTAATTTTGTCTGTAGCCGGCGTATTTCCCGGTTTTCCAACCGCAGTTATGGCGGGAAGGGTCGGGCTCACGGTGACGGCTAGGTTAGAGCTCTTCCCGAGCCCTGACATGGCCTTGTCGACCTTCTCTGAGATCCCCCGGTGCTGTCGAACCCTTCCACCGAGGTTTTGGCGGGCTGAGTTGGCCGGGTGGCACAATCGAAGTGAGTCCGAGCCGCTGCACCGTCGCCGGCTAGGTTAGGGCCACCGCCGGCCGGAGCAGTCGGTGCCATCGTGTTCAGCGCACGAAACTAGGCCCTGGCGGCGAGAGAGAGCTCGAGAGTCGGCCGAGCGGCATGTATCAGCGTGTCTCCGGCGAGCCCGGCGGCGCGCGGGCGTGGGAACGCGAGGAGTAAGACGACCCGCGGGCCCCACGTGTCAGCGACGGGACGTTTAAAACCCAGATCTACTGCAGCCCCGGGATCAAGTGTGACTGCACGGGAAGGGGTCTGTAGCCCCGTGTGGCTCAGCTCCAGCAGTGACACGTGTGGGCCGGGCCCACGGTCAGAGTTTAAATTTTTCACCGGTTTATTTAGGATTTCAGATTTAGTTCAAACTTTAAAACTCCATAACGTTTGCTAGGAAGCTCCAAATTTAGTGATTCAAATTGGGTTGGATTCATCTTACCTAGATTTGTCCAAATATACAACCCAATTTGTATGAAACCCATTAATTATTTCTGGAAAATTCTTTAAAGCTTTTACGCAAAAGAATTTTAGAGGGAGTTTGGTTCATCAAAAAATCCTCAAATTTGGCCAGAATATCCTTTAGGAGGTTAGTGAACCCCTGTAAAAGTTTCAGACCATTTGGAGTTGATTTGATCAGGAAAATTCAGATTTGAAGGTGCTGTGTTCAATAGAATACAGAAACATTTTCAGAAAATTTCCAAAGCTTGGAAATTCAGTTCTGGGCAAATCTTAGCTCCAAAAATGCTAGGAAAATTCATGCAAACTCTATGAGCTATAATTGAAATTTTAGTTCACTAAGTTGGGCATGAACAGGGGTGTTACCTCAGACTTAGTTCTGCTTTGCTTAATTGCTGAGAGAATTATTCTGAGTAAACCACTCAATGAAAAGTGCTAAATTTTGGTCCAGAGGGTTTTCTTGTGACAAGGAACTCACACAAAAATTCTCAGCTCCATTGGATCTCTTGATCACCCCTGTCCTGTTTAACCACTTGGGGGATTAATATGGAAAGGGGGGAAAACCACTTAGCACTTAACCATGTACTTAGGTCCAAACCCAAACCACTAAACCCCAGTTTCATTTTAAATTCTTGAACAGAGTTCCAGTTGTTAGAAACTGGTTATTAGAACTAATAGCAACAGTATTACAATAAACTTGTATGCATATTCATTAACATGTAGTATTTCAATAACGTGTAGTCGCTGAAGGCGAGGAAGCTCCGGAGGTTCTCGACTTCCTGCTTCCAGAGAAAGAACTGACTCCTGACCAGCAGCAACAAGGCAAGCCCCGGTTTGCATTAACCTTTTTATAAATTTTAATTTGTTTACATGTGTCATGTGAAGTATGATTGTGCATTAGGTATAGGATGGATGGAACCCCACTTGCATGACCAGAATTTTTCCATAAGAGTGAGGGTAGTGTCTAAGATCTCTAGTAGACAGGCTATGCTTAATAATTTCATAGGACTTCGGTACAAGTCGAGTAGTTGGAATCTACTCGCGAGATAGGTTGGGACACACGGGTTTGGTTCGAGTGACGGGAGATCACTTTAGTAATGAAAATGAGACTAGGCAGGGGCTAGGGCGCAGCAAGAGGAATTCTTGTGCGCGCAGCCCTGACCGTGTCGATTGAGGACCGATCCGTGTGCGTCCCTGCTGAACAAGTATTGAACGTACCGAAGGCATATCGGATATATGGGCCTCGATAAGCCGATGTAGCCTAAACCTCCGGGCGTCGAGGCATAGCACACCGATTTATAGGTGTAGGTTGAGGGCAGAAAGGTGGAAATCTGCCAACGGGCATAGAGAGATGCTCCGTGTGGGGAACCTCCTGCTCGTTTCGGTGCGACCGGTTCGACATTTGGGCTGTTGGGTGAAAGGTTGTCCCATACGACATCGAGTGAGCATGCTGTGCAGCTCCACGGGTTGGCGTACATGACGTGCTCTTTGGTTTCCCTGTAGGTGTATATCGAGTCGATTCGCCGTCCCTCACGGTGACGAGTACCGCTTGTTCACTGTGTCGTAACGTAGACTAATGTATGAATAGTTATGATTCAATCTTGTTGTTATGATATAATTGTATTGCTACATGTGTGCCACCAAATATTGCTTACTAAATTTCAGATTTCCGAACTGTTAACTTGTTGCTAAAAGATGAACTAAGGATGAACTTGTAGGCGTGTCCAATTGCTGCAATATTACTACCCTATGTCATCGTACCCCTCATGTAGAGTTTCATGCTTAGGTGAGTCGGTTAAGCCTTGTTGAGCCATCGTGCTCACGGTTGCTGCTTAAGTGTTTTTCAGGTGAGGAGCCACCCACGGACTCGGAGTACGAGTCCACCGGCGAGGGTTACTGTCACACCCGGTTTTTCCGAAGAACAACCAAGTGAATATCACATGTATGCCAGGATCATTTTCTCATACATGTGATGACAAATAGTGAAGCATCATTTATTACAAGCCAGGTGTCGAATATAAATAAGTCTTACATAGTAAATGTCTCGATGGACAATAATAAGTTCATCACAAGTAAATAAACTAGCAGCGGAATATTATTCTTTAGGGCTCCGTCACAGGCGTTGCCCGGGGGTCTCCATGAACCTAGAAACCTTCTTCGGGTCCAAAGTCTTGGTCATTATACACCACCTCATTATCTTGACCTGAGCAGCAATATAAACCAACAAAATATGCAAGGTTGAGTACCAATGGTACTCAGCAAGTGTGGGAAAATTATATCATGCATGGATAGAACAAGGAGAGGTTGAACTCATGGTTAAAGCACTATGCAATTAATTCCTATCACCTTATTTTTTAAGCACCTACATTACTACACAGATGAAATGGTCCCAAACTCCCATCCCACCATCATAATTCAATAACCATAACATCATTTCCAATGTTAAGCTCCCCGCTTAACATCCACAACTTCCAAATCCATCAATCCTCTAATCATGAATAAGTCCAAGCCGCTCTTGACCGTGAGCACGGCTGTCATGACAGTTTTGACTCTGCAGAGTTTGTACCACTGTACCCACATGTAGTGATTTCATCTCCCGTTGCCGGGTGGACTAAAAGAACCTCCATTATGCCAGTGGCTACGAACCACATTCACACTTCCTAGGTGTGTAGCCAGGAGATCACTACGAAGCCTTTACAAAGGGATTCCCGACGAGCGTGGGCCCACTGAGGTTTCACCCCTAACAGCATACAAGAGGCTCCAACCCCGCTGCAGTGGCCCCCTCTTGAGCCTTGCGGTTCATATGGTAGTCCAGCTGACACCTATTCCCCGCACCATCCAACACACCCATACTACGCCGGGGATACACCTAATTAATTGGCCAAGCTGCCCCATCTCAGCATGTGGTTGGCACGGTAAAGCCAGGTTACATGCTCCATGAACCGGTCCTTAGGATCCAGGCAAGTACTAAACACAAACCCAAGTCTCGTGCACCCAGCACACAACCAAAACATCCAACTTGCCTTGATCCCTACCTCTACATAACTCACAATATCTCATTCAAGAGTATGGTAAAATAAACTGATGATCTCATATCCCAATTATCCCATTCTAAGCATGGCTAAGCATATGCATAATAATAAATGACATGATAAAATGAATCCCAACCCAAGCTACAAGGAAACAAGATAATGCAATTCTAGGGAAACTTCCTAGCATGGGTTTCATATTTCATTTGACAATGCAAATAATTCTATCTACACATCCTAGCATAGGATCAAAGTGGTCAAGGACACTTGCCTCCTTCCTGCTGCTCTTGAAATGGGTAGTCCTGATCTTGGAAAGGAATAACTTGCTCTTGAGCAGATTCTACATCATACCATCACACATAGCAAAAGAAAAACAACAATCCATAAGACATAGTTCACACTTCCACTTCATACAAACCACACATTCATATTTATGAAAGTCATTCACCATTATATGTGTTGTGGTTAATCTATATGTGTTGATTTGTGTCTTGCATACACTTTTAATCATATGTATATGATTCCTACTTTTGTATTCACATTTATGCTTGCATACTATTTATATGAGTTTCCAATTTAAATAAATTTCTTATATTCAATTACTACACTTTTTAGCTACCAAGTATGCATGAAAGGTATTTTCCTTCTCCATATGTGTCTTCATAATTTCTACCAACCCTAAACTGAATCCTTTGGATTTTAGAACTCCATTTATCATTTACTAGTTGCTATATTTTCAGATTTATTTCCTATGCCTAAATGTGAACTTTATTATGAAAATAACAAGACACCTCATCTAAACAGAATAGGTTCTGATCTAAAATATTTACTAATATATTTTTGACCTTTTCATCTGATGTAAACTATTTTACAATTATTTTCCCTATTTTCTAAAACTATTCATTACTTAAAATTGTGTCCCTAAATGTGAATAATAAATTAAACAGATTCAATTCAGCCCAAAATATGTTTTTATCTCACTCTAAAGTTTTCTAAATACCGAGAAAGTTTTTAATTTAATTATGACAATATGTTTGTCACACTTTTTAATTTTTAAACACTAGCCACATATTCAATTTCCTAATTTAAATACTAAACAGGGCTAAAAAGTTAAACTTACCCCACTACAGGGTCTATAATATTATTTTCAGAATTTCTAGGGGTCTAGCTACACTTATCAGAGGTGTTTTTCCTAATTTTTATTAAGTCCAGAGGCTAAAACTGATTTTTAAATGAATTTACATGATTTTCTGGAGTTCCAGGGGCTAGATCAGAAGTTTCCGGGGCTAGCTCTTATTTCCCGAGAACCCCAGGGGGTAGCACGTAAGATTTCCAGTCTTTATAACGCGGGGCTGACGTGGACCGTCCAATTTTAAACCGACGGCTGAGATTATAACGTCGAACCGGTACGCGGGGATTTAAACCCTACCGTGCGATTTAAAATAAACGGCGCACAAGCGGCCACGTCGCTCTGATCGAACGCGGGCGGCGCTGCCGGCGGCGCACGGCAGCGGGAAGCGGCGATCTTGCCGGAAACTTTCGGATCTTCGGGAATTCTTCCTAGAACTGTGATTTTATGGCATAGATCGGTGGAGGGGGGGTCGGGGATCTCACCTCGGGGGTTTTCTTGAGCTCGGAGGTCCTGGAAAGTGATCGGCGGCGAGGTCCGAGGCAAAACCACGGCGAAGCTCGTCGGCGCTGTGTTTACACCGCAAGTCACCGAGTTTTCTGCACCTGCAAGGTTCCCCCGGAGGCGGTGGATCAAGACCAGCGAGTTAGATCAGAGTTTCCGAGCTTAGATCGGCCAGAATTCATCGGAGAAGTCTCGGTTCTCACCGGAGTAAAAACCGGCGATTGCGTGGGAAAAACAGAACGAGGCCGGGGTTTTTATAGACGGGGGAGGGCGGCGGGGTGGTTTAGATCATGTCCGCGTCGGCTACGAACAGAACTCAGCGGGGTTTACGTCGAAATCCCGATCGGTTTCGATTCGGGCGCGGGGGAGTTCGGCGCGGCGCGAGGTAGACGAAGATCGGTGGGTCCCGTCTGTCAGTGTGAGAGAGCGCGGGCGCGCGGCTGCGGGCTGGCGCGGGGTAAGTTGGGCCGGCTGGTGGGTTTCGGCCCACTGGCCGGTTTTTTTCTGTTTTCCCTTTTTCTTTTTCCATTTCTTTTCTGATTTGAGTTTAATTTGAATTCCAGTTTGAATTTGAATTTTGCAAAACATGCAACACGTCCAAAAAATTTTAAATTCCCCTCTTAACATGATTCAGGGCTTTGAATCAAAATTTTGGGGGTGTTACAGCTCTACCCCCCTTAAAAGAAATCTCGTCCTCGAGATTGGTGTTTCTAAGAAAACAATTCCGAAAATTGTGCCTTGAGCTCATCTTCCCACTCCAGGTAGCTTCCTCTTCTGAGTGATGCTTGCACTGCACCTTGCACATCCAGATTCTTTTATTTCTGGTGAGGCGTTCCATTGTCTCCAAAATCTTGTATGGTTGCTCAGCATAAGACAAATCCTCAGCTACATCCACTTCATTCATGGGTAACACTTCTTCAGGCGTTCTCAGGCATTTCTTGAGTTGTGACACATGGAATACATCGTGTACATCCGATAGACGAGCTGGTAACTCTAGTTGATACGCCACTTCGCCTTTCCTTTCCAGAACTTGAAAGGGTCCGATGTATCGAGGTGACAACTTCCCTTTCACCTTGAACCGACGAAGTCCTCGGATAGGAGACACCTTGAGATAAACATAGTCTCCCACGTTGAAAACGAGCTCTCTTCTTCGTACATCAGCATAACTCTTTTGGCGTGTCTGTGCTATCCTCAAGTTGTTGCGAATTTCCCTCACCTTCGCCTCGGCTTCTTGTAGCACTTCTGGACCAAACACTTTACTTTCTCCTATTTGGTTCCAAAATAGGGGAGTTCTGCACTTCCTTCCATACAAAGCTTCAAACGGTGACATCTTCATACTAGCTTGATAGCTGTTGTTATAGGAAAATTCCGCATACGGTAAATTCTTGTCCCAACTCCTATTGTTTTTTAGTGCACATGCCCTTAACATATCTTCAAGGATCTGATTGGTTCTCTCCGTCTGCCCGTCAGTTTGGGGATGATAGGCAGAGCTGAAGTTCAGATGGGTTCCCATGGTTTCATGCAACTTCTGCCAAAACCTCGAGGTGAACTGTGTCCCTCGGTCAGACACAATCTTCTTTGGCACTCCATGGTAACACACGATCCTTGACATGTACAACTCTGCCAATTTGGATCTGCTGTAGCTTTCTTTCACGGGGATGAAATGAGCTACCTTGGTTAGCCTATCAATGATGACCCATATTGAATCATATCCTGATTGGGTCCTAGGCAATCCCACGATGAAATCCATGCTAATTTCTTCCCATTTCCATTCAGGCACTTTGAGTGGTTGCAATAATCCCGCGGGTCGTTGATGTTCTGCTTTCACCAACTGACATCTGTCACATAGGGCAACATGATCCGCGACATCTCGCTTCATGCCATACCACCAATACCTGCTCTTGAGGTCCTGGTACATCTTCGTACTCCCAGGATGAATGGAATAGTCGGAATCATGAGCCTCCTTCAAAATCAATTCACGGATCTCCTTTACTTCTGGCACACAGATTCTTTTCCCGTGCCACACCGTTCCTTGTTCATCCTCTCTGAAACCTGGAGCTTTATCTTCCATGATGAGTTGCCTGATTTCTTGTATCTTCTCATCATTCTTTTGTCCCTCACGTATGTCTCGCTCGAGTGTGGAGTCCACTTCCATGGCGATGGCCTCGCCACTATTTACCAAGCATAGATTTAGCCTTATAACCTCATCCTTCAATTCTGCAGGCATGTCCTTCAAGCTCAACTTATTGACCTGCACTTTCCGACTCAAAGCATCGGCCACGACGTTTGCTTTCCCGGGATGATAGTTGATGCCCACATCAAAGTCATTGATTAGCTCTAACATCTCCTTTGTCTGAGGTTGAGATCTGGCTGTGTGAAAATGTACTTCAAACTCTTATGATCCGTATATATCTCGGTCCTCTTCCCCATCAAGTAGTGCCGCCAAATTTTCAACGCGTGTACCACTGCGGCTAGTTCTAAGTCGTGTGTAGGATAGTTCTTCTCGTGCTTCCGGAGCTGCCGGGATGCATAAGCCACGACATGTCCTTCTTGCATGAGAACACATCCCAACCCATTTCCAGAGGCATCGCAGTACACTGTGAAATTCTTCTGCATATCTGGCATAACCAACACTAGGGCTGTTGTCAATCTCTTCTTTAGCTCCTGAAAGCTCGTCTCGCACTGTGGCGTCCAGGTGAATGTGATTCCCTTCTCCAACAGTTTGGTGAGAGGTCTCGAGATCTTGGAGAATCCCTCAATAAACCGTCGATAGTACCCAGCCAATCCCAAGAAGCTTCGAACTTCCCCGACATTTTCAGGGGTCTTCCACTTCTAGATATCCTCGATTTTGGCGGGATCTACGGAGATTCCTCCCTCCGAGATTATATGTCCTAAGAAGGGAACTCTCTTCAGCCAAAACTCACACTTGCTCAACTTGGCATATAGTTGGTGTTCTCTCAGCCTCTGCAACACCAACCTTAGATGTTTCTCATGTTCTTCTTCATCTTTGGAGAAGACGAGAATGTCATCTATGAAAACCACCACAAATTTGTCCAGATATTCCATGAATACCTTGTTCATGAGATACATGAAGTATGCCGGGGCATTAGTTAGCCCGAAAGGCATGACGGTGTATTCATACAATCCGTACCGAGATACGAAAGCTGTCTTTGGAATATCGGCTTGCCTTATCTTAAGTTGGTGGTATCCCGACCTGAGATCAATTTTCGAGAACACACAAGCTCCCCTCAACTGATCAAACAAGTCTTCAGTGCGAGGCAATGGGTACTTGTTCTTGATGGTTAACTCATTCAAAGCACGGTAATCCACGCATAACCTTTGGGTTCCGTCTTTCTTGGGCACAAATATCACCGGAGCTCCCCATGGTGAGGAACTAGGGCGAATATACCCCTTCTCCGTCAATTCTCTCAAATGATCCTTGAGTTCTTCTAGCTGCTTGGAGTCCATCCGATAAGGTCTCTTGTATATCGGGGCTGTTCCAGGCACTAGCTCAATTGCAAATTCCACTTCACGATCGGGAGGCATACCTGGCAATTCTTCCGGAAAAACGTCTGTATATTCCCTGATAGTCCTGATTTCCTCAACTTTCACCTCAACTTGATTTAATTTAATGTCCCTCCTAGGCTCGTGTATTGTTATGAACTTTACTCTTGTGCCACTAGGGTGAGTTAGTTCCACCGTTCTGGTCGAACAATGAATGATTCCCTTATGTTTGGTCAACCAATCCATGCCCAAAATAATATCGATCCCTTGGGAATCTATCACTATGAGGTTAGCAGTAAACACTACCCCATTAATGTCTAGTTTCACCCTGGGACACACTTGTCTTGTCCTTATTTCTCCACCTGGAGAGTTTACGGCTAGCATATGGTTCATTTGTGTTGTTGCTAGGTCATACTTCTTAACAAACCCTTGAGCAATAAACGAGTGGGTAGCACCAGAATCAAACAGCAGGGTTGCAAGGTGTAAATTGGCAGGAAACTTACCAACTACCACGTCGGGTGCATCTTGTGCTTCCTCCATAGTGACGTGGTTCACCCGTCCTCTCATTACATTCTGCTGTTGTGGCTGCGCGGGCTTCTTCTTTGGGCACTTATGGGCGTAGTGCCCCACTTCACCACAGCTAAAACATTGCACCCCAACCTTAGGTGCCTGGCCTTTATTGTCTTGGGGTTGGTTTGGGGGTCCTTGCACTGCTGGTCGAGGTGGATATGCAGGGCGAGGCTGCTGTACAAACTGACGTTGCGGCTGTGCTGGTGCTGCCGGAGGCCTGTAGTTCGGGTTGTACCCTCTTGGCGCTGAGTAGGGTACCGCTGCACGGTTCGTCTGCCCTGCAGGTTGCTGCATCAGACGTGGGCGAGTGTTGCTCCCTGAGGCTTGATGTGACCAACCGGCCTTCCTCTTATTCTCATTTTCCAAGGCCTTTAGCTTCCTTTCTACCACAAATGCTCTGTCCACCATCTTTTGGAAGCTGTCATACTCATTGGAGGACATTGCACACTGCATCTCCGCGGTAAGTCCTTCCATGAAACAGTCTTGTTTCTGCTCATCAGTCTCTATGTCTCGTGGGGCATAACGGGATAGTTGAGTAAATTTAGTGAGGTATTCCCTCACAGTCATGTTACCTTGCTGCAACCCCAAAAATTCTTTCCTCTTGTTTTTGAGTTCACCTCTTGGGATGTAATGGTTGCGGAAGCTACGCTTGAACTCTTCCCAAGTGATGTTCTCAGGGTCATGATGGGCAGCCACGTAGGCGGTCCACCAATCAGCAGCAGGTCCATGCAATTGATGAGAGGCAAACAGCACCCTCTCATACCCTTGGCACTGGATGATCCTCATCTTGCTTTCAATGGTCTTCAGCCAATCATCTGCCTCCAGAGGTTCAGCAGCACTTGCAAACTTTGGAGGTTGAGTTCCTAGAAACTCACTCAACCTTGGTTGGCGTGGTGCAGCTTGTGGAGGTGGAACTTGATGCAAGTTGGCCACTACTTGAGTCAAGTTCTGGATGAGCTGACTCTGGTTCTCCAGCATTTGGTGGAGGGGATCAACTCCTTCACGGCGACCACCCCGGTCCTGGCCTCCAGACAGATGAAGGTTGCATGCCTCATCGTTGTTGTTGGCGGGGTTGGCAGCACGTCCTTTTCCTCTTCCGTCCATCTGGCAGAATCAACCAATGTTAATTTGAAAGCATTTAGTATCATCTTACCACTTTCATTTGTTTGTACTTTGAAGTGTTGAGGCTTTGTTATACTTTTACGAGGGTTCATATCTCACACCAAATAAATGCACCATTATTTCATGTGGGTTCACACACCAAAGAAAAACAATCTGAAGACGAGGCTGTGGACAATTGCTCATGGCTTCCACAACTCACGTCACACACCAAGCATTAACACACCATTAACTTAACTTATCGACTCGCCTATTCGACATCTTGCTGACTAAGGGAGGGACTCTACACTACTCGTTTTCTTGAGCTGGCTCCTCGGGATCTTCCTCATCATTTCGGCTTCCTTCTGACTCTGCTTTGGGTGGGGAGGCTGCTGGTGGAGAAGTGCGACGACGCCTGATCGCTCGGTGATCCGGGGAGTCAGGAGTCCATGTATCATTCACGGTGACACAAAGTTCATTCCCATCTCCTCTTTCTCTCGCCTTTAAGCAGGCTCGCAGCAATGCCTCCGTTTCCTTCAGGGTGTCCCGGACATCCTGAAGCTCTTGTTGACACTCCTGCAGTCGAGTGCTGAGCATAGCAGCATCCTCCAAGCACAAGTCCATGTGCTCATGGGAAGTCCCTTGCTGCACTGGTTGGTGCTTGTACTCCGTGGTACCACTCTCACGTTGGAGGACATACATGGACTCAGTTTTGTCCAAGTGGCGACGATAGATGTGACTCTGGCAGGTGATAGCCTCCCAGGTGACATCTTTCTCCGCATCGACTTGTGTCGCTCTACAAGCTGGAGAGTGGTGAATCTTAAGCAGCTGATTTTCGTGTATTATCCTGATCTCTGAACTCCATTCTTCCCTCTTCTCATGGATGGTCCGGGTGGAGTTATAGTGGATGATTAGCTTGCCCGTATTGCCGGCGGCTTCGAGCATACGCCGAAGACGGCGCAATAAGCCTCCTACTGCCAATCCGTAGGAAAGGTACGTCACCGGACGGCTCTCCTCTCTCTCGGCAAGGGCAACTACGGTAACTCTCCCTCCTGTGGACTTGCAAGCGGTACGAATCATGCGAACCATCTAAAACAAAAAGAATTTAAAATTAGGTTAGATAAACTCTCAAACAAAAATCCTATTTTGAATGAAAACTGGGGTAAGATGAAGAAAGTGACTCATTTAAATAACACTTTTCAATCCACACCTTTGAAAAATAGTTTTTAAGAAAATAGGGCCCTTATATACGTCCATTTCTACCTAGATCCACGTTCCTACGGGCAACCTTGGCTCTGATACCACCTCTGTCACACCCGGTTTTTCCGAAGAACAACCAAGTGAATATCACATGTATGCCAGGATCATTTTCTCATACATGGGATGACAAATAGTGAAGCATCATTTATTACAAGCCAGGCGTCGAATATAAATAAGTCTTACATAGTAAATGTCTCGATGGACAATAATAAGTTCATCACAAGTAAATAAACTAGCAGCGGAATATTATTCTTTAGGGCTCCGTCACAGGCGTTGCCCGGGGGTCTCCATGAACCTAGAAACCTTCTTCGGGTCCAAAGTCTTGGTCATTATACATCACCTCATTATCTTGACCTGAGCAGTAATATAAACCAACAAAATATGCAAGGTTGAGTACCAATGGTACTCAGCAAGTGTGGGAAAATTATATCATGCATGGCTAGAACAAGGAGAGGTTGAACTCATGGTTAAAGCACTATGCAATTAATTCCTATCACCTTAGCTTTTTAAGCACCTACATTACTACACAGATGAAATGATCCCAAACTCCCATCCCACCATCATAATTCAATAACTATAATATCATTTCCAATGTTAAGCTCCCCGCTTAACATCCACAACTTCCAAATCCATCAATCCTCTAATCATGAATAAGTCCAAGCCGCTCTTGACCGTGAGCACGGCTGTCATGACAGTTTTGACTCTGCAGAGTTTGTACCACTATACCCACATGTAGTGATTTCATCCCCCGTTGCCGGGTGGACTAAAAGAACCTCCATTATGCCAGTGGCTACGAACCACATTCACACTTCCCAGGTGTGTAGCCAGGAGATCACTACGAAGCCTTTACAAAGGGATTCCCGACGAGCATGGGCCCACTGAGGTTTCACCCCTAACAGCATACAAGAGGCTCCAACCCCGCTACAGTGGCCCCCTCTTGAGCATTGCGGTTCATATGGTAGTCCAGCTGACACCTATTCCCCGCACCATCCAACACACCCATACTACGCTGGGGATACACCTAATTAATTGGCCAAGCTGCCCCATCTCAGCATGTGGTTGGCACGGTAAAGCCAGGTTACATGCTCCATGAACCGGTCCTTAGGATCCAGGCAAGTACTAAACACAAACCCAAGTCTCGTGCACCCAGCACACAACCAAAACATCCAACTTGCCTTGATCCCTACCTCTACATAACTCACAATATCTCATTCAAGAGTATGGTAAAATAAACTGATGATCTCATATCCCAATTATCCCATTCTAAGCATGGCTAAGCATATGCATAATAATAAATGACATGATAAAATGAATCCCAACCCAAGCTACAAGGAAACAAGATAATGCAATTCTAGGGAAACTTCCTAGCATGGGTTTCATATTTCATTTGACAATGCAAATAATTCTATCTACATATCCTAGCATAGGATCAAAGTGGTCAAGGACACTTGCCTCCTTCCTGCTGCTCTCGAAATGGGTAGTCCTGATCTTGGAAAGGAATAACTTGCTCTTGAGCAGGTTCTACATCATACCATCACACATAGCAAAAGAAAAACAACAATCCATAAGACATAGTTCACACTTCCACTTCATACAAACCACACATTCATATTTATGAAAGTCATTCACCATTATATGTGTTGTGGTCACTCTATATGTGTTGATTTGTGTCTTGCATACACTTTTAATCATATGTATATGATTCCTACTTTTGTATTCACATTTATGCTTGCATACTATTTATATGAGTTTCCAATTTAAATAAATTTCTTATATTCAATTACTACACTTTTTAGCTACCAAGTATGCATGAAAGGTATTTTCCTTCTCCATATGTGTCTTCATAATTTCTACCAACCCTAAACTGAATCCTTTGGATTTTAGAACTCCATTTATCATTTACTAGTTGCTATATTTTCAGATGTATTTCCTATGCCTAAATGTGAACTTTATTATGAAAATAACAAGACACCTCATCTAAACAGAATAGGTTCTGAACTAAAATATTTACTAATATATTTTTGACCTTTTCCTCTGATGTAAACTATTTTACAATTATTTTCCCTATTTTCTAAAACTATTCATTACTTAAAATTGTGTCCCTAAATGTGAATAATAAATTAAACAGATTCAATTCAGCCCAAAATAAGTTTTTATCTCACTCTAAAGTTTTCTAAATACTGAGAAAGTTTTTAATTTAATTATGACAATATGTTTGTCCCACTTTTTAATTTTTAAACACTAGCCACATATTCAATTTCCTAATTTAAATACTAAACAGGGCTAAAAAGTTAAACTTACCCCACTACAGGGTCTATAATATTATTTTCAAAATTTCTAGGGTCTAGCTACACTTATCAGAGGTGTTTTTCCTAATTTTTATTAAGTCCAGGGGCTAAAACTGATTTTTAAATGAATTTACATGATTTTCTGGAGTTCCAGGGGCTAGATCAGAAGTTTCCGGGGCTAGCTCTTATTTCCCGAGAACCCCAGGGGGTAGCACGTAAGATTTCCAGTCTTTATAACGCGGGGCTGACGTGGACCGTTCGATTTAAACCGACGGCTGAGATTATAACGTCGAACCGGTACGCGGGGATTTAAACCCTACCGTGCGATTTAAAATAAACGGCGCACAAGCGGCCACGTCGCTCTGATCGAACGCGGGCGGCGCTGCCGGCGGCGCACGGCGGCGGAAAGCGGCGATCTCGCCGGAGACTTTCGGATCTTCGGGAATTCTTCCTAGAACTGTGATTTTATGGCATAGATCGGTGGAGGGGAGGTCGGGGATCTCACCTCGGGGGTTTTCTTGAGCTCGGAGGTCCTGGAAAGTGATCTGCGGCGAGGTCCGTGGCAAAACCACGGCGAAACTCGTCGGCGCTGTGTTTACACCGCAAGTCACCGAGTTTTCTGCACCTGCAAGGTTCCCCGGAGGCGGTGGATCAAGACCAGCGATTTAGATCGGAGTTTCCGAGCTTAGATCGGCCAGAATTCACCGGAGAAGTCTCGGTTCTCACCGGAGTAAAAACCGGCGATCGCGTGGGAAAAACAGAACGAGGCTGGGGTTTTTATAGACGGGGGAGGGTGGCGGGGTGGTTTAGATCATGTCCGCGTCGGCTACGAACAGAACTCAGCGGGGTTTACGTCGAAATCCCGATCGGTTTCGATTCGGGCGCGGGGGAGTTCGGCGCGGCGCGAGGTAGACGAAGATCGGTGGGTCCCGCCTGTCAGTGTGAGAGAGCGCGGGCGCGCGGCTGCGGGCTGGCGCGGGGTAAGTTGGGCCGGCTGGTGGGTTTCGGCCCACTGGCCTGTTTTTTTCTGTTTTCTCTTTTTCTTTTTCCATTTCTTTTCTGATTTGAGTTTAATTTGAATTCCAGTTTGAATTTGAATTTTTGCAAACATGCAACACGTCCAAAAATTTTTAAATTCCCCTCTTAACATGATTCAGGGCTCTGAATCAAAATTTTGGGGGTGTTACAGTTACCCTCCGTCGGGGACCACGGCTGAGTGGGAGCCGTACACGCCGCGCTGAGCTGAGGAGTGCAGCCAGTGTTGGTTGCCCTAGGGCTGGACAACCGACTTTTGCTAGATAGGCGGGCGTGAGTTGTACAGAGTAGACTTCCGCTGTGTAAAATAAATACTAGTTTGTAACTGAAGTTGTACCTTTTTGTACAGTTCAGTTTGTTTTCCCATGTAATATAATATGTCCTTATGACGTGTGCTGTCGGGTGTCGCATCACGCGGCACCACCTCTGCGATCCTGGATGAGCGGGTCCCGGTCCGCCACAAACAATCTCTCCCATGAGTTCAACTGTCATGCCCCTGCCAGGATGACCAGTTTCTACATATCCAAGATTTTGATCTGGTTCTGGGTATTTCATTACTCGAGTTGAATACCAAAGTTAAAGTTAACTTCAGTATCGTTCCAAAGAGTACTTATTTGCCCTCAGATCAGCTCTGGTTAAAAAGTTATGGTAATACAAAATCAACAGAATTTCTGGAAGAATTTTAACAGCACCTCCCTTGGAAGTTGCTGTTTCCAATTCGAGTTTCCACTGACATCTGTGCTGAAATTTCAGAAACTTTGAATTGCAAAGATGTCACACATCTTCTACTCTTTCTAAGGATGTATCATATGAAAATTTTTTATTTTTATACTAGGAGTTATGTTTGAAAGACAGAACAGTCCGGAGAGTGTTTAACTCTGTCCTGGTTCTGGACAGTTTACATTCCCCTGGAATTTAAGCCATCTTAAAGTGTGTTTAAGCTCTGGAAGTCTACAACAAAGTTGTAGAGTACTCAAATACCTTTCCAGAACTACATACCACACCTCCCTGGGCTAAAAGATCTGTGAGTTGTGCCCTGTTGAAGATTAGCAAACCTGCTGCCCCAAAACAGAGCACTCTGTTTTTCATTCCTTTGGCTATCCTGCTCCACTATTCCATTCTTATACCCAACCAGGATCCTAAATGTTGAACCTAGAGATCTTAATTCCTTGTTATCATTATTTTGCATGCATATGCCTATGATATCTCGGTACTACGTTCCTCACAAAAGAAAATCCTAACCGGATTATACCGGCCTATACGTCTCAAGTGTGGCACTAAACGGTCTCTCGCACACGTTTACTACACGGATACATACGTGGTTAGTACCTGCAGAAGACCACACAATAATGATGCACGCAATGGTTGTTCATTTCAGGCAGGACCATATTTGAAATTAAATACAAACGCCCGTATCATTGTCATACGGCCGTCCTTGAGTTAGGTCACGTCTCAAGGTACGCGATCGTGTTTCAACACCACACGACGGGGAACCCGAGTATGTCATGAACGGGTCGTCACGGTTGGGAATGTTATCAACACAACATATACCACCTACTGCCCTGCAGGGCACGCTGATGGCAAGCGCTGCGTATGTCCTCCTAGGTTATTTCCAGACGAACACACTCTCGTGTTACTGACCATGCGATGGGGTCTCCACTTACTTGCCTAATGCACTCTAGGGATCAGCGTTTCATATGAACTCAGGAACATCAAGAGTACAAGAGTTTCATATTGACATCTCACACCAAGCTGTGAGACCAATCACTGAACCACGTTCCTCGTCAGGGGAGTTAACCGAAATTGAACCGCTTTCGGTGGCGTTCCTTACCATGCTTACCAAGCGTAGGTGCGTCGTTACAATAATTGAAATTCAGAATTATAACACATAGGTTAGTCTTTGCCACTTTAAATAACTATGCTACTATAGTCCTTACTTGGGCTACTACCGAATCCTCACCGTATACCTAAGTTTTCCCGTAATACAGTCCTTAAGTACTGTGCTATCCCCAATGCAGCTCTGATACCAGGCTGTGGCGGACCGGGATCCGCCCATCCAGGATCGTAGAGGGTGGTGCCGCACGATGCGACACCCGACAGCACACGTCATAAGAACACAATATATTACATGGGAAAAACAACTGAACTGTACAAACAGGTACAATACTCAGTTACAAACTATTGTCTTTATTATACAGCGGAAGTCTACTTTTCTACACTCACGCCCGCCTATCTAGCAAAAGTCGGGTACCCAGCCCTAGGGCAACCCACACTAGCTGCACGTCTCAGCTCAGCGCGGCGTGTACGGCTCCCACTCAGCCGTGGTCCCCGACGGAGGGTAACCCTCGCCGGTGGACTCGTACTCCGAGTCTGTGGGTGGCTCCTCACCTGAAAAACACTTAAGCAGCAACCGTGAGCACGAAGGCTCAGCAAGGCTTAACCGACTCATCTAAACATGAAATCTACATGAGGTGTACAATGACATAGGATAGTAATATTGCAGCAAATGGACACGCCTACAAGTTCATCCTTAGTTCAGCTTTTAGCAACAAGTTAACAGTTCAGGAAGCTGAAATTTAGTAAGCAATATTTGGTGGCAAACATGTAGCAATACAATATTATATCATATCAGCAATATTGAATCAACATATTTCATACATTAAACTACGTCACGACTCAGTGACCAAGTGGTACTCTTCACCGCGAGGGACGGCGAATCGACTCGATATACACCTGCAGGGAAACCCAAAGAGCACGTCGCGTACGCCCACCCGTGGAGCTGCACAGCACACTCACTCGATGGCGTACGGGACAACCTTTCACCCAACAGCCCAAACGTCGAACCGGTCGCACCGAAACGAGCAGGAGGTTCCCCACACGGAGCATCTCTCTATGCCCGTTGGCAGATTTCCACCTTGCTGCCCTCAACCTACACCTATAAATCGGTGTGCTATGCCTCGACGCCCGGAGGTTTAGGCTACATCGGTTTATCGGGGCCCATATATCCGATATGCCTTCGGTACATTCAAACTTGATCAGCGTGGGCCGCACACGGATCGGTCCTCAATCGACATGGATAGGGCCGCGCACACAAGACTTCCTCTTGTTGCGCCCTAGCCCCTGCCTAGTCTCATTTTCATTACTAAAGTGATCTCACATCACTCAACCGAACCCATGTTTCCCAACCCTAACTCGCGAGTAGATTCCAACTACTCGACTTGTACCGAAGTCCTATGAATTATTAAGCATAGCCTGTCTACTCGAGATCTTAGACACTACCCTCACTCTTATGGAAACATTCTGGTTATGCAAGTGGGGTTCCATTCATCCTACACCTAATACACATTCATACATCACCCTAAATATGTGAACAAAGCAAAGCTTGATAAAAGAGTTAATGCAAACTGGGGCTTGCCTTGTTGCTTCTGGTCAGGGGTTAGTTCTTCTTCCGGAAGTAGAAAGTCAAGAACTTCCGGAGCCTCCTCACCTTCAGCGACTACACGTTAATAATATACTACATGTTAATGAATATGCATATGAGTTTATAGTAATGCTTCTGCTATTAGTTCTACTAACCAGTTTCTAACAACTGGAACTCTGTTTAAGAATTTAAAAGGAAAAACTGGGGCTAGTGGGTTGAGCTTGGACGTAAGCACATGATTAAGTGCTAAGTGGTTTTCCCCCTCTTCCATGTTAATCCCTTAAGTGATTAAACAGGACAGGCGTGATCCAGAGCTCCAATTGAGCTGAGAATTTTTGTGTGGGTTCCTTGTCACATGAAAACCCCTTGGACCAAAAATTAGCACTTTTCATTGAGTGGTTTGCCCAGAATAATTCTCTCACAATTAAGCAAAGAAGAATTAATTCTGAGGTAGCACCCCTGTTCATGCCCAACTTAGTGAACTGAAATTTCAGTTATAGCTCATAGAGTTTGCATGAATTGTCCTAGCATTTTTGGAGCTAAGGTTTGTCCAGAACTGAATTTCCAAGTTTTGGAAATTCTCTGAAAATATTTCTGTATTCAAATGAACACAGCACCTTCAAATTTGGATTGCTCTGATCAAATCAACTCCAAATGGTCTGAAACTTATACAGGGGTTCACTAACATCCTAAAGAACATTCTGGAAAAATTTGGGGATTTTTGGATGAACCAAACTCCCTCTAAAATTCTTTTGCTGAAAAGATTTAAAGAATTTTCCAGAATTAAATAATAGGTTTCATACTAATTGGGTTTCATATTTGGATACAGATACACAAGAGGAATCCAACCAAATTTGAATCACTAAATTTGGAGCTTCCTAGCAAAAGTTATGGGGTTCTAAAGTTTGAACTAAATCTGGAAATTCAAATTAATTCGGGAAACAATCAAACTCTGACTGTGGGTCCCTCCTACACGTGTCGGCTGCTGGAATCACGCCACACGGGGCCACAGGACCCTTCCCGTGCCACAACACTGGATCCCGGGCCGCAGCGGATCGACGATTTAAAATATCACCACTGACATGCGGGGCCCCCAGTCATCTTCCTCCACCCGACGCCCGCGCGATCCCGCCGCCGAGCTCGCCAGAGCTCTCGCCGGAGAGGGGTTCCAGCCCTTGGAACTTGCAGATTCTCGCCGCCTGTGCCTATCGCGGCCTGGGGAACATGGTGTTGCCCTCACCAGAGCGTGACAACGGCCGGAACAGTGCTCCCGCCGGCAACAGTGGCCGGGAGCTCACCGGCGACGTCGAACTCGGCATCCCCTGCACCTTTTTCGATGCGGTTTGCTCGGGGAGCTCCACTGACACCTGCTGGTCACGGACATGGACACCGATCCCCGTGAAAACGGCTGCAACTATGACCTCACCGGTGACCTAGACCGAAAATCGGCGCCGACGCAAAAAGCTCGAAGAACGTCGCCCATACTCGATGAAACTCGATGGTTTCTGATCTCAGAGACGCGTGGGCGAGTCTACATCACATCCTTAGCTTGGTCTAAGTAGTGGTGGCTTACTTGCCACGAATTTCCGGATTTCGCATGGTTCGGTTCTAAACACTCCGACGCGCTAATCCCCCAAATTCTTCGCCGATCGTGTGAGAGAGAGGGCGAGGTCAGTACGGTTGGGATCAGTACCTCGAGGCGGTTCTTTCTTGTGTTGCTCATCGGGCACGAGAGTGCCTGGGTTGCTCGGATGCCGGTGACCAGAGAGCGGCGAGGAAAAAGTTTGCGCGCGGAGGCGATTGTGGATGGGGGAACGCTGGGGCAGCCGGGGCACCGTGAAAACAGCCGAGCGAGCGTCACGCTGGCGTGGTGACTCCGCTCTTTCACCGTGCGGTGGCCGCGTTGGGACGGGGTCGACCCCGTGTGCTGTCGCCTGTAGGGGTGTTCGACCTCGTGCCTGAGTCGGTTTGATCCCTGGGTGGCTGACCAGTGGGCCCTCTTCTCCCCTCTAATTCTTTCTCCCCCTTCTGCTGTAAATATCCCCAGCTACTAAACATTGAATGGGAGACTTAGCCCCCAAGTATTGGTTTGAATTTGATTTCTTAAGTTTAAACTTTGTCGGGTTAAATTTGCTTCATGTTTAAACTGAAATTCAAATTCAGTTTTGAATTATTGCAAATTTAGCTCCCGACAAGATGAACTCCAATGGGGATGAAATTTGGTGGGCTAGCTCAGAAAAATATGCTGAGTTTGAATATGAAGCTAACTTTTGAATTCAAGTGATGAAAGTTGCTGCAATTTGAATTTGCATTCAAATTGGCCTATTTTTCAAATACCTCCAAAAGTGCCTCAAAAAGTGGTGGATTTACATGAAACTTGGACTGAACCTTCCCAAGACTTTTTAAGTTCTAAGGGTGAGCTCAACCTCTCATGTTCATGTGTAGAAATCCTACTTTGTGAAAGTGGAGGCTTTCCCCTCTAATCACTCTTTTGATGGAGGTTACTTGCTCTTCACCATATTTCCTAAGGTATCCACAACAAGAACTGTGGTGTTGTGAGGTGAGGAAAAATTTTTGCAAGTCCCTTTTTCTTGGGCTTTTACAATGTTCACCAAAACCCAAGCATCGACAGAGGCGTCATTGACGACCTTGAATCACCAACTTGCTGATCTTGTTGTTCGGATGGATACTCTTGAGGCACGGCTGCCTCTCGCTGAAGATCGTGAAGACAGTGCTTATAATATGGAAGATCATAACAATCAACCAAGACTTCCACTTTATCTATGAGGTATGGGAGGTAATAATTGTTATAATTATAATGATCGTCATAACAATTTTAATCGCCCTCTTGATGCTCCTTTTGCTAAAGTGAAATTTACTATACCCTCCTTTTCTGGTGCTTATGATGCTGAATGCATATCTTGATTGGGAGATGACATTAGAGCAGAAATTTAATGCCCACATTGTTCCTGAACAACATAGAGTTCGTCAAGCCACTAGTGAGTTTAAGGATTTTGCTATCATATGGTGGAATGGACTTGTTAAAACTAGAACTGATCCTCCAACATGGGACAGATTAAAGGAAGTTATGCGTGTTCGTTTTGTTCCTCCTTTTCAGCGGGACCTTCGCAAAAAATTGCAGCGCTTGGACCAAGGTAACATGTCCGTAGAGGAGTATTATCAAGAGTTACAAAAGGGTATGTTGCGCTGTGGGGTAGTAGAGGACATTGATGATAAAATAGCTCATTTTTATGGGGAGTTGAGGCGTGAAATTCAGGACATTGTTGATTATAAGGAATATGATATTGTTAACAGATTATTTCAGCTGGCTATGTTGGCAGAAAAGAATTGCAGGGCCGCCAACAGCAGCAGCACCAACGCATGAGGAGCACCTTTACATCGCGTTCGACATCTACACCATCCAAAACAGCACCATCTTCGAGTTTTCACTGCCACTACATCATCCAATGGTGGCCAACGAACTTCATCTACTGCTCCATTTCCTCGTGCACCGGAGGGCAGCAAGACGACACCATTCAAGCCTACATCTTCCACTCCTTTCACGAGTCGAACTTCCAACATTAAGTGTCACCGCTGCCAGGGAGTTGGTCATGTGATGAAAGATTGCCCTAGCAAACGAGCATACATAGCACGATATGATGGCGGGTATGATAGTAGTTCTGATGTTGAAGATGAATATTCTCTTGCTACTAACGTTGCAGGACCAAAAGATGACCACTATAGCACAGATGAAGAGGTACTTGGTACTGCAGCAACGGAAAATTATAGAAGCATAATTGTGCAGCGTGCTTTGAGCTCCAAAGTTGAGGCGGATGACAAGCTACAGCGACACAATCTTTTTAACATGTTTCTCATCGTCAAGGACTGCCGTGTGCACACTATAATTGATGGAGGCAGTTGCAATAACTTGGTGAACACAGACGTGGTCAAGAAACTTGGGTTGACAACAAGAGCACACCCTCATCCATACGACATTCAGTGGTTCAACAACAGCGGTAAGGTTAGGGTAACACAAACAGCGAGAGTACATTTTTTGATTGGTTCTTACCATGATTTTGCCGATTTTGATTTCGTACCTATGGATGCTTGTTCTCTTTTGTTGGGACGTCCTTGGGAATTTGATACGGATGCTATTCATCATGGTAGAACTAATAAATATACTCTGATGCATAAAGGAAAGAAAATCACTTTACTTCCTATGACTCCTGCTGAAATTGTACATTTGGAGAAAAGTAAAACACGTGATGAGAAAGCAACAAAATCACTAGACTCTGAAAAACAGCAAGTAATTAAGTTAAAATCACCTTCGCTGCTCACAACTAAATCTGACCTTGCTGATTTATTTAATACCAAGGGGATATACTATGCTTTAGTATGCAAAGAAGCCATGTTTTCGCTTCATGAAGTGTCCATTGCATTGCCCCCTGCTGTTGCTAACCTTTTGCAGGATTTTGCGGATGTGTTTCCCCCCGAGATACCCCCTAGATTACCACCAATGAGGGGCATTGAACATAAGATCGACTTGATTCAAGGGGCAAGTTTGCCAAATCATGTGGTGTACAGGGCGAATCCGGAAGAGACAAGGGAAATTCAGAGACAAGTTCAAGATCTTTTGAACCACGGGTATACTGGTGAAAGCCTTAGCCCTTGTTCTGTTCCTGTTCTTTTGGTTCCTAAGAAAGATGGTAGCTGGCGCATGTGTGTTGATTGTAGAGCCATTAATAACATCACCATTCGATATCGTTATCCTATTCCTCGCTTAGATGACATGCTTGATGAATTGAGTGGTGCTATTATTTTCACAAAAATTGACTTGCGTAGTGGTTACCACCAAATTAGAATGGCACTAGGAGATGAATGGAAAACTGCATTTAAAACCAAGTTTGGACTTTATGAGTGGTTAGTAATTCCTTTTGGTTTAACTAATGCACCTAGCACATTTATGCGATTAATGAAAGAGGTTTTACGTGCTTTTATTGGAAAATTTGTTGTGGTTTACTTCGATGATATCCTCATTTACAGCAAGTCATATGACGAACATCTTAATAATTTACGTGCTGTTGTCAGTGTCTTGAGAGATGCGTTTGTTTGGTAACCTTGAAAAGTGTGTATTTTGAACCAATCAAGTTTCGTTTCTTGGATATGTCGTTTCATCGCAGGGAATTGAGATGGATGAGGCAAAAATTGTGGCGATCACTAGCTGGCCAACTCCATCGACCGTCACGCAGGTGCGTAGTTTTCTTGGTCTTGCAGGTTTTTATCAACGCTTTGTGCGGGATTTCAGCACCATTGCAGCACCTCTCTATGGACTGACGAAGAAGGGAGTGCAGTTTCGATGGGGCGAACAGAAGCAACAAGCTTTTGATGTTCTGAAATTAAAGCTTACACAAGCACCATTGCTACAACTTCCTGATTTTGACAAGACATTTGAGCTAGAATGTGATGCAAGCGGCATTGGTATTGGAGGTGTTCTCATACAAGGAGGTAAACCCATTGCATTCTTCAGTGAAAAATTGCATGGTCCTTCTCTGAATTATTCTACTTATGATAAGGAATTGTATGCCTTAGTGCGAGTTCTACAAACTTGGCAACATTACCTGTGGTCTAAGGAGTTTGTTATACATTCCGATCATGAATCTTTGAAGTATCTGAAGTGTCAAACCAATCTGAATAAACGACATGCTAAATGGATTGAGTTCATAGAATCATTTCCATACATCATTAAGCATAAGAAAGGGAAGGAGAATATTATTGCAGATGCATTATCTAGACGTTACACCATGCTCTCCCAACTTGATCATAAAATATTTGGTTTGGAAACAATAAAAGGATTATATCCTACTGATTTGGACTTCAAAGATGCCTTTGAAAATTGTAGAGAAGGAAGAACTTGGAATAAATATGTACTACGGGAGGGCCTCCTCTATCGTGCTAACAAGCTATGTGTTCCTGCTAGTTCCGTTCGCCTATTACTTTTGCAGGAAGCTCATGGAGAAGGTTTGATGGGACATGTTGGAGTGAAGAAAACCGAGGACGTGCTGGCCACACACTTCTTTTGGCCAAAGATGAGACGTGATGTCGAGTGCTACATGTCACGATGCACTACTTGCAATAAAGCTAAGTCTCGACTTAACCCACATGGTCTTTATATGCCTCTTCCTGTTCTTAGTGTACCTTGGCAGGATATTTCCATGGATTTTGTTTTGGGATTGCCTAGGACTAAGAGGGGGAGGGATAGTATTTTCTTGGTTGTTGATCGTTTCTCCAAAATGGCACATTTTATACCTTGTCATAAGAATGATAATGCCTCACACATTGCTGATTTGTTTATGACGGAAATTATTCGTTTACATGGTGTACCAAATACCATTGTTTCTGATCGTGATGCAAAATTTTTAAGTCATTTTTTGGAGAACTTTGTCGTATAAATTGAGAACCAAGCTGCTGTTTTCAACCACATTTCACCCACAAACCGATGGATAAACTGAGGTAGTAAATCGTACTCTATCCACTATGTTGCGGGCTGTTTTAAAAACAAATTTAAAGGGTTGGGAGGATTGTTTACCACATATAGAATTTGCTTACAACAGGTCAGTTTACTCTACTACAAAGGTAGGCCCAGTCCAGGTAGTGTATGGTTTCAATCCCCGTGCTCCTATTGATTTATTACCTTTGCCTCCTTCTGAAACTATAAATTTTGATGCTACACAACAATCTGAATTCATTCTTAAGATGCATGAAACTACAAAGAAAAATACTGAAAGGATGAATGAGAAGTATAGAATTTCTGGTAGTAAAGGTAGAAAAGAAGTAAAACTTGAACCAGGGGACTTGGTATGGCTACATTTGAGAAAAGAACGATTCCCTCACTTGAGAAAATCTAAACTTATGCCACGAGCTTCTGGTCCTTATAAGATTGTTGAAAAGATCAACGACAATGCATATAAGCTTGAGTTGCCTCCCGATTTTGGGGTTAGTCCCACATTTAACATTTCAGATTTACGACCATACATGGGGGGAGAAGATGATCTTGAGTCAAGGACGACTCCGATTCAAAATGGGGGGATGATGAGGACATCACAACAGTGGATACTCACATTTATATACAAGGACCAATCACAAGAGCACGAGCACGGTTACTAAATCAGCAGGTGAACTCGTTCCTAACTTCCTACCCATGTGATTTTGAGAATGGATTGCTATTGAATAATTTAATTGTTATTAGGAACCATGGACATGATCAACAAGTAAAGGGAGGAGGATTTGGGGACATGGAGAACCAGATGGGACGTCCACAAGTTGATGGAAACAGTCACCAACTCGGACTCAAGTTCAACTCGGAGTCCAGGAGCAGTCCATCTTAAAACGGACGCCCAAGATGCATAAGGACTCCGTTTTCGACGTTCTACATATGCAGAAAGTACAGAAGATAAACTTTCCAATGGTTCTGGTCCCACATTAAAATTCTCCAGGAGTCGTTGGGAGTTGTCGAAACAAGTCGAATTCAGAGTTCTGTCCGGTGTTGCACCACCGTATTGGGCTTTTGGGCCTTGTATCCCTTATGAGTCCATTAGGGACATGTCTAAGGGTCTTATGGACGAACCCTAGCCTTCAAATACTGCAGCCGCTGGCCATATTCGGTGGGCTTTGCTTAGATAAACAGCCGCCGCTCTACGGTTTTTGTGAAACCCCAACTTCGTGACTTTCAGATCACGTCTTCTACGTTCTTGCTCGTGTCCTCGGTTGCACCTGCAGGGATTAGCTTTCTTGGCGAGGTCAAGCGTGCGCTGCATGGTTCATAACCAACGGAGCAGTGGTGTAGTGATTGCAGGGGTGTTCGAACTGCCCAAGTGCCGTGGATCATCAACGTCGAGTTCTCCACCTCAATCGACCTACCTTTCGGAAGATTGGGCCTAAACCACTCATCAGCAGTCCTCACTCGACTTCCATTCCCCGCGCCTTCCATGGTCCATAACAATCTAGCAACTTACCTAATTACTCAGCTAAGCCGCACCCATACTTGGCCTTGTAGTGGACTGTTATTCTGTACGGGATCACGAACATACGAGATTCATAGCAATTAATCATCATGCACAAACTCTACTTTAAGATGCAATGATGCATATGCATGTTAATCCTATGATGCAGTTTAGTTTGTTCGTGTTCTTGCATGGCTTGCATGGGTTTTTAGAGGTGTAAAGATCAATTGTGGACGTGGCGATGATCTTGACTTTAGATCAAACCGATCAACATGTGATCTGTCCATGAAAAAGCTTCTGTTCGAAGGGATCGAAGAACAGATGCAAAGAAAACCGAGATGATGTCGTAAAGTGGTATTGGAAACCTACCTTGCTTTCTTCGGGTCCTTCCTCCTGACAGATCGTCGAGTTTTCCTCCGGCGATGGCGATCGTGTCTGGGCTCGTCGGCAGTCTCTTCGGTGGTCAAACTTCGGCGAAGGGGTTTAGCTCGGCGAGTTTGGGGGCTAGGGCTTCTAAGTTGTCGGCTTTAGAAAAGATGTTACAACCAAGGGGTTGTTTCGGGTTCTATTTATAATCGGGAAGAGAAGAGTCCTACTCTGATCGGAATTCGAATAAGAGTCCTATTCAAATCATTTTTGAATCTTAACAACTTATCTTCAATTGATTTGGTTGCAGTATTCAACGTAGAAGAGTTTGTGTCAGTTTCCTCCGTGTCGGGCACTCACGTACAGAGGAAAACCACTTAGAACGCATCCTTCCGCAGGGATAAGCTCCGGAGGCTCCACGTGTCCAGCGGGGGCATGGTCTCCCTTTTCCGCTAAGGCGAGCTCCGGTTGTGCCGCGTGTCAGGCGGGCGAGACCTCCCTCTTTCCAGAGATGAACTCTGCGTGCGCCACATGTCTGGTGGGTCGGGACCTCCCCTCTCAACAGAGACAAGTTCTGCGTGCGCCACGTGTCAGTGTCGTACCTCCCCTCTCTTCGGAGGTAGCTCCGAATGTGCCACGTGTCAGAGCCGGACCTCCCCTCTCTTCGGAGGTGGCTCCGAGAATGCCATGTGTCCTAGCAGTGCCAGACTTCCTTTCTCCTCAGAGACGAGCTCCGAGGTTGACACGTGTCTGTCAGCGTCGGACCTCCCGGAGGTAAGCTCCGGAGGTGACACGTGTCCGGTAGTGTCGGACCTCCCGAAGGTGAGCTGCAAAGGTGACACGTGTCCAGTAAGACTGGACCTCTCGGAGGTGAGCTCCGAGAGCGACACGTGTCCAGCGCGGCTGGTCCTCTCTTTTCCGCGGTGACTAGCTCCGAAAGCGACATGTGTCCTACGGGCTGGCCTCGCTCCTCCGCAGAGGCTAGCTCCGGGGGCAACACGTGTTCCACGGGGTCGGACCTCTCCCCCTTCGCGGGGATGAGCCCCGAGTCTGCCACGTAGCCAGTTTAGCGGCGGACCCCTCCCCTTTGCGGAGATGAGCTCTGACCGCGCCACGTGGCCAGCGGACCGCGGGAGTTGTCTTTGGCGCTCCTCGGCGAACAGGAATTGGCTCTTTTGGCTATCTTTTTTATTTTTTCTCTGTTTCAACTTATTTTAAAATGCTTTTCTACATGAAACATGAATACATGCAGAAATCGAAAATGAGGGTGTCGGTACCTGAGATATGGGGTACCCCCGCGCACAGGGTAAAATGCCTAAGGTGCTCGCCCTTCTCCGCAGGGAGAGCTCCGAAGGCGCCACGCGTCTGGCGGGGCCGGACCTCCCTCTCCTCAGAGGAGAGCTCCGGGCCCGCCACGTGGCATACAGAAGCCGGACCTCCCCCTCCGCGGGAGAGAGGTCCGAAGACGCCACGCGTCCAGCGAGGCCGGACCTCCCTCTCCTCAGAGGTGAGCTCCGGGCCCGCCACGTGGCATGCAGAAGTCGGACCTCCCCCTCCGCGGGAGAGAGGTCCGAAGGCGCCACGCGTCCAGCGGGGCCGGACCTCCCTCTCCTCAGAGAAGAGCTCCGGACCTGCCGCGTGGCTGGAGGAACGGTGCTGCCTGCCCCCGGGCGGTAGGCAGCGGGCGTAAAGGCGCCCCTCACCTTGCCCGTACAAGGAATTCAAGGCCCGCGTCTTCCCAAGACGCGGAAACACGGAGCACGCGCCTGTCAGGTGCCGTTGCGTCCAGTTGCATCACAGACTGGCGCGCGGTGACAGAACCTGACAGGTAATAAACGCTGCGACAAGACATCCCATGCCGCCTGCGCCGTCATCAACCACTACGACTAGCACACGGCATGGGCAGGGCGGCAAAAGGAAGACTCAGAAGCCTTCGACCGGAGGCAACCACCGGCATAACTACAGATACGGTAGATAATAGACAATCTTCCCGGGACCACCTGTCGGGTCCCGGCTTCCCTTGTAAGCCGCCCGAGCCTTGGACTATAAAAGGCTTGGGTAGGCGTCGATAGCAAGGGTTCGCATTCTGCAACTCATACGCTAGCCATACACTCTCAAGCTGTAACTCACCCCCAAGCTCAGGCCCCCGGCCCTGAGCAGCAAGCAATACAGCGAGCTCCATAGCTCGCCGTGGACGTAGGGTTTTACGCTCCGGCGGCCTGAACCACGTAAAACTTCCCGTGTCAAGCTCTCACTAACTCGTCCATTCGCGCAAGCTCTCCGCTAGGAACTAGCCCCTCCGAAAAAAGAACCTCCGCGGGCTGCCCAGTGCAGGCCCGGGGGAAGTGTCGATCGCACACTTCGACATTTGGCGCGCCAGGAAGGGGGCTTTTCCCCTAGCGCGACGAGTTTCCGCCAACGAAGATGACCAAGCTCCCTTCAGCGGCAAGCTCTCCCCCTCCGCGTTCACGGCGAACCGTGACCAGCGGAGAGTACATGTCGACGCACTCAGGACGGAGTGTGTCGGCACAAGCGGGTAGCCAGCAGCCGACTCCGGCAATGCCGACTCCGGCTATGCAGGCCCCGACCAGCGTGAGGTCTTCTGCAGCGCTGAGCGTACACCATGGAGGTGCGCTAGCTGCAGCAAGGGCGCTTCTGCGCAACCCACCTGCAGGGGATGCGCCCCATTCAGCAACCCAGCAATGGGTCCGTGAGGTGGACCGCCTCGTCGTCGCCGCCGTGAACCCTCGGTTTCGGCGAGGGCGGCGTCCAGGGCAACCAGCTGTGTCGCTGACGCGCACACCCACGGTTGACGGGCTAACGGCGGATTCCAGCTCCTCCAGGCTCCTGTCGACGGACCTGTGAAGGGAACTGGAGCGGTGCCACTTGGGGCAGGATGCCCGAGTGTACCTCGAGCGACGTCGAGAAAGGCGTCGCAACCATGAGGCAGGCGACAGCATGTCATCGGCCTCGACACAACCGGAAGGGCAGGCCTTCGCCATGCGAGCCCCGCCTCAGGCATATGCTGCACAACATATGCCACCACCATATGCGCCGCAAGTAGCGGCCCCGGCCTATGGTGCAGCCTTGCCCATGCCGGGATACGAGGTGCCAGGTGTGAACCACCTGCTCGTGGCACCAGTACCTGCAGCAGCAGGTGCAGGATGTGCGGCCCTTGCGCCCCACCTTCGCTTCGCAAGGTGGCCGCGCAAGTTTCGCCCGCACTTGCCCGAGAAGTACGACGGAAGTGTCAACCCGGCGGAGTTCCTCCAGATCTACTCCACCGCCGTACTTGCTGCAGGAGGCGATGAGGCTGTCATGGCCAACTACTTTCCCGTCGCCTTGACCGGCCCAGCCCGGTCCTGGCTCATGAATCTACCCCAGGGGTCCATAACCTCCTGGGGTGAGCTCTGCCGGCAGTTCGTCGCCAACTTCGGCAGCTCCTACACCCGCCCCGGCACGGAGCTCGATCTCCACGCCGTCAAGCAACAACCTGGGGAGTCGCTGCGCTCTTTCATCCAGCGGTTCTCTCAGGTGCGCAACACCATCCCACATATCCAAAGCGCCTCTGTGGTGGTGGCGTTCCGACAGGGTGTCCGGGACGAGAAAATGCTCGAGAAGCTCGCGACCAGAGAGGTCCGCGATGTCTCGGAGCTCTTTAGCCTGGCGGATAAGTGCGCCAGGGCAGCCGAAGGGCGGAACTGGCACGCACTACCGACCTCCGAGTCAGGAGGGCAGCCCGGGTCCGGTGCTGCTGCCTATGGGGGTGGCAAGAAGACCATGAACCGGGGGAGTGGAAAGATGAAGCCACCATTCACGGCCCCCATCGCCGCAGCTGCGACAACCAGCGGAGCTCGGGGGCCGCGCCCCGACAAGAGGCAGCGGCAATCACCGGCCCCAGACAGTGGCCAGGGCAGGCTATGCCCCGTGCATGGCACCTGCAACCATACAGCTGCCGAGTGCTGGGAGATCCAGAGGCTCGCAGAGCGCTTCCGTAATGGAAGACAGCAGAGGGCTGAAGCACCGCCCTACCCTCAGAGGGATGGCAAACAGAAGGCCGATGCCCCAGTCACCGCTGCCCACCAAGTGGGGTACCAGGAGCCTCAGCGTGTCATAAAGACAGTGCATGACGGTGAGGACTCCAGTTCTGACGGTGACGGGCCAAGGAGTTAGCCAGCTGCGGCACGCCTCCGTGCCTCGAACATACCTCTCGGGGGCCGCCTAGGGTCCGTCAACCCCTTGAAGGCCTTGCCAGAAGGGGGAGACGCCTTAGGTCATCCAAGGCGAGCCCAGGTCCACCTACCCCTTGAAGGCCTTAGCCAGAAGGGGAGAACTCCCCGGGGGCCCCGGAGAGAAGCCACGCAGGACCTGATCCAGCGTGAAGACAACAACTTCGACAAGACTCGGCTTGCAGGGAACACCCCACAATGCACGGTCTCGGCTAATGCTCTAAGCACTACCGCCAAAGAACCAGACGCGACGGGGGCCCGCAAGAAGGCAGCCTGGTGAAGCGGCACGCTATATTCCAAGAAGGACCCATAAGCTCTCCCCCAGCAGGGAAGGTCCCTTCCGAATCATGAAAGCTGCCGCCCCAGGTACACATGCCTTTCAACCGAGAGTGGGATCCATTCCCAAAAATCCTTACCATGGAGCAACACTGTAAGTCCTACTTACTGAGCATCGGTAGAACAGGGTTATTCACTTCTGTAATAGACCCCATAGAACTTAGGAACAGAGCTTGGGGTAGCTAAGTCTCAAGGGACGGTACAGGACTACGTCCAGTTTAGCCTGGTTCCGACCCTAAGCGCGTAGAGTCTTGCTTCCCTTGTAGACGAGGCGGAACATTGCCCCCACGAACAGCCAGAATTCCACCTATGGGCGCGAATACAGAGACCTGTTCTACTTAGCTCCTTCTCATGCGCTCATTTAAATTATGCATTAATTTTTATGATCGCACTATCTCTGTATGTTCATCATACGTCTAGCTCCCCCTCTCCTGCGCTCACCCATAGTCGGCATTTGCTATTCTCCCGAAGGCGGCTGCGCTTGAGGCACCTGCCGATGGCCGAGTGAGTCTCTCGGGCCTCCCCCAGTCAGGTGTTGCGGTGTCAGTTGGTCACCTCCAGGAAAGGCCAGCGTTGTGCATGGGGGGTCCAGGGTGCGTATCCAGCTTAGCCGGCCCAGAGCCCAAAGCATGCGCATCCTGCTCCCCGGAGGTCCAGGGGAGTACGTCCGCTTTGCCTGGTCATGAACCCAAAGCGCGTGCACTCTGCTTCCCCAGCGCATGGCCCGGTACTAGGGATCGGACGGCCGTACCCAGACCTCGGAGGGAGCCGGAGCTCCGGCGCCTCGTGCACAGAATTGCCCAAGCCCCGTATAGCGGGCCAGGACCATAAGACGGATAAGACTAGGAGACAGGAGGGGAGGACCCCCCGAGGAGAATTACGTTTCCTCTACCTGTGTGCAGGACCTTCAGGTTACGGCAACAGGGACTGCATGAAGCGGGGGGAAAGGAGCTACCAGCTACACCGGCCTGGGACTGGAAGGACCGGGACCTGCCCCCCCAGAGGGGCAGGGCCCGGGGGCCCCGCGTGTCCAGCAGGCCCGGAACTCCTTCCTTGAGGGCTCCGGGCTCGCCACGTGGCAGGCAGGAACCGGACCTCCCCCCTCAGTGGGAGGGCTCCGAAAGCCCTACGTGTCCAACATGACCGGAGCTCCCGTCTCTTAAGGAGGAGCTCCGGACCCACCACGTGGCCGGCAGATTTGGAGCCCCCCCCCATAGGGCGAGGTTCGGAGACCTCCGGGGGCCCCTAACACAGTTAGGACCCGAGGGGTGTCTGAGCGAAGCTCCGAGATTGGAAATGACCTCTGAGTACCTTGCGGAGCTAAGGACTCAGCAAGGCAAAGCCAAGAAGGAGGGAAAAGCATCACAGACACAAGTATCCAAGAGAGTCAATTTAAGCAAGGCTCCTTGAGCTGGACTACAGACTCGATAAAAAAGGGAAAAGCAAGTCCTAAGGACCACCCGGCTCTCGCCGGAACCTTGCTGCTACAAGGGCGGCCACATCCTCGACTTCAGCCCTGGCAGCTTCCTCCCGCTCCGCGGCTGGGCCCTCTCTTGCTGGCTCCAGTGAGAAAGAGGGGTCGCGTCTCTTGAAGCATGCCAGCACATGCGAGGCGACCTCTAAAGCTAAGCCGCGGCCCTCGGCTTCAAGCTCGCTGGCGACCACCGAGTCGAGTCTGTCCAGCTTGGCGCCGATCGACTCCAATGCAGGGATCACCTCTGCCACCTGCAATGCGGGAGTTGCGGCCCTCACCGGACTGAAACCAAGAGGGATCAGGGCGGACCCCGCCCGATCCACGAAGCTTGAGACCGCAAGGGCCTCGGAGGACCGTAGGGCTTAGAGTTCCTCCACCTCGCGGCAGGCCGCCCGCAGAGCCTCCAGGTTCCTCTCGGAGAATTCCTTCTCCTAGGCCGCCAGGGAACTCTCCCGAAGGCGAAGGGTCTCGGCTAGCCGCTCCAACTCAGCGGCCCTGAAGCCGGCAGTCAACTCGCGGTCCAAGACCGCCCGGCGATCATGGGAGACCTGTTCATCCCTCAAGTCGAGGTCTGCCTTCAGAATCTCCAGTTCCTCCATCCGAGCTCGGAGGTCATCCTCGCCCGCAGCCAGCTGCGCGGCGACCCTCTCTGCCTCAGCTGCCACGGAACGCTCCCGCTCCTCAACGGCGAGTTCGCGGCGCTCCAACCGCTGCCGTATTTCCACAGCAGCTGAGAGGCTCTCTTCGGCCCGGGCGTGAGCCTCCAGGGCCTCCCTGTTGATCCGCCGCGACTGGGTGTCCATGCGGTCAACAGCCCGCTTCATCCGGTCGACGAGCGTTTCCCGGAAGTCGAGCAACTCCCGCCTGGAGTCGAGCTCGCTCTTAACCTTCGCGGTCCTCTCCCGCAAAAGGTTCCCCCAGGTGAGCAGGCGGTCCCGTTCAACCGTATACTCCTCCCGCTCGCGCCCTAGTGCAGCCAAGACCTGCCGGACGCTCGACTCGGCGAGCGTGAAGGCGTCCGCCAGAGGCAATGGAGCAACAGAAGCTGGGGCAGTCCCTCCGACCTCCTCCATTACCTCGTCCTCGGGAAGAGCCGGCGCGCCAGCCGCCGAGACGAGACGCCGATCAGGAGAAACTGGCCCAGCGGCCCTAGCAGCCGGGCCAGCCGGACTTTCTTCAGCTTCAGGCTCCTTGACCTGAGGAGGGGGACGAGCCGGGGAAGACGGAGCTGGAGAAGAAGCCAGGCCACCTAGTGCAGGATCAACCTGTGCTGGCTCGGGGGCCGCGGTAACCGTCTCGGCAGGAAGAGACGGCGCCGCCGCGGAGTCCGGGCACACCGGAACAGGAGAAGTCCGCGCTGGCCTGGCGGCCGCATCAGTCGCCCCTGGCTCCGAGCGCATCGGCACAGATTCCCCACAAGACGGGGAAGACCGGGAAGCGTGGACACTCCAGCGGGCTCTGAACCCCGACTTCCGAGCCGGGGTAGGATTTCCAGAGCCCGCTACCGTCTCCGACGACCGCTCCGAAGTCGCTTGGACTGGTGGAACAGGGGACGCCGCAGAGGCTTCCCCTAGCACATCAGCCCGGGGCCTCTTCGAGTCACCACCGGAGGGGGTGTCAGGCACCCCAGAATCCCGACTTGGGACCGGCACCGTTGCTGGAGGAGATCGGGCGTGTTTCTTCTCTGGCAGCGGGTTGGAAGCCATGGCAAGGGAGAGCTCAAAGGCAAGAAAGCAAAAGCGCAAGAGTCCAAGAAGAAACGCAGAGAAGTGCGAAGGGAAGCTACAACGTGGGTGAGACCCCCTCTAAAAAGCTTCCCGGTGCAGTTCCAAGCGATTCGGAACTCTTCGAATACCCCGCACCCGCAACCGCTTCGGTTCCTAGACCGAGTGCCGATGACGGGTGGGCCCAAGCCGCTTAACAGGAGCGGTGGGGGAAGGAGTCAGTCTCCTAAGAAGATGAGCCGGCAAGGCCCTTCGGCGGTTCCCGAAGAAAGCGCCGCAACGTGCAGAAGTGGCAGCCTTAGGAACCACCGCAGTAAAAGCAATCATCAAGTGGGCGCATGCTCTCACGACCCCGCGGCCGTTTGTACTCCAGCAGCGGTCAAGTCGGGACTTAGAGAAAAGTGCGCGGATCGGAAGAGACGGAGGTCCCACCGCGGGCTCGCTATCTCCCCCGAGATGGGCCGGGGGCCACTATCGGTACCTGAGATATGGGGTACCCCCGCGCACAGGGTAAAATGCCTAAGGTGCTCGCCCTTCTCCGCAGGGAGAGCTCCGAAGGCGCCATGCGTCTGGCGGGGCCGGACCTCCCTCTCCTCAGAGGAGAGCTCCGAGCCCGCCACGTGGCATACAGAAGCCGGACCTCCCCCTCCGCGGGAGAGAGGTCCGAAGATGCCACGCGTCCAGCGAGGCCGGACCTCCCTCTCCTCAGAGGTGAGCTCCGGGCCCGCCACGTGGCATGCAGAAGTCGGACCTCCCCCTCCGCGGGAGAGAGGTCCGAAGGCGCCACGCGTCCAGCGGGGCCGGACCTCCCTCTCCTCAGAGAAGAGCTCCGGACCTGCCGTGTGGCTGGAGGAACGGTGCTGCCTGCCCCCGGGCGGTAGGCAGCGGGCGTAAAGGCGCCCCTCACCTTGCCCGTACAAGGAATTCAAGGCCCGCGTCTTCCCAAGACACGGAAACGCGGAGCACGCGCCTGTCAGGTGCCGTTGCGTCCAGTCGCATCACAGACTGGCGCGCGGTGACAGAACCTGACAGGTAATAAACGCCGCGACAAGACATCCCATGCCGCCTGCGCCGTCATCAACCACTACGACTAGCGCACGGCATGGGCAGGGCGGAAAAAGGAAGACTCAGAAGCCTTCGACCGGAGGCAACCACCGGCATAACTACAGATACGGTAGATAATAGACAATCTTCCCGGGACCACCTGTCGGGTCCCGGCTTCCCTTGTAAGCCGCCCGAGCCTTGGACTATAAAAGGCTCGGGTAGGCGTCGATAGCAAGGGTTCGCATTCTGCAACTCATACGCTAGCCATACACTCTCAAGCTGTAACTCACCCCCAAGCTCAGGCCCCCGGCCCTGAGCAGCAAGCAATACAGCGAGCTCCATAGCTCGCCGTGGACGTAGGGTTTTACGCTCTGGCGGCCTGAACCACGTAAAACTTCCCGTGTCATGCTCTCACTAACTCGTCCATTCGAGCAAGCTCTCCGCTAGGAACTAGCCCCTCCGAAAAAAGAACCTCCGTGGGCTGCCCAGTGCAGGCCCGGGGGAAGTGTCGATCGCACACTTCGACAGAGGGTGTCACAGTCCGGCCCCTAGTACTTGACCGTAGCGCTGGGGAGGCAGAGTGCACACGCTTTGGGTGCAGGACCAGGCAAAGCAGGCTGCACACCCTGGACCTCCCGCTCTGGCGTAGGTCTTTCCTGGAGGAGACCAACTGGTGTCGCAGTACCCTAACAGGGGGAGGTCCGAGAGGCCCCCGGGCATTTGGCAGGTACATCAAGCATAACCGCCTTCGGCAGGATGGCAAATGCCGACTAGGCATGAGAGTGGGAAAGGAGAGCCGAGTATACGATGAATGTACACTGTCTTGAGCATGGGAAGGTGATCATAAAAATTAATGCGTAATTTAAATGAACATATAAGTAAGCGTGGTAGGACAGGGTTCTTTTCATCCATATAAGTCCATAGGAGGAAAACAGGTCGTACATGGAGGCAACGACCCACCGCATTGTGAAGGGGGGCGGGGCCTACGTGCTTAGGGTACAGGACCAAGCTAAGCCGGACGTAGTCCTGGACCACCCCCTGGGGCTTAGTTGCTCCGAGCGCTGCTCCTGGGCTCTATGGGATCTATTATAGAAAAAAGAAAAAAACCTGTCCTACCACTGCTTTAAGGGGAGAACTTACGGATCCTCCGTAGCAAGGCGCACGCACCCGGGGCGGCAAACTTTCATGACTCAGAGGGGACCTTCCCAGCTGGGGAAGAGTTTGTTGGCCCCTTCTCGAGAAAGTATGCGCCGCAGCACCAGGTCGCCTTCCTTGAGCTCCCGAGCATGCATGGACCTCTGTTGGTAGCGCCGGAGCGCCTGCAGGTACCGTGCGTTTCGGAGCGTTGGTTACCATCATGCCTCATCGACAAGGTCGATGTCCTCACGCCGGAGCTGGTCCTGCGTGGCTTCGTCGTAAGCTCGGACACGGGGGGACCCCATGGTGACCTCCGGGGGAAGCACGGCTTCGGCCCTGTATACCATGAATATGGGTGTTTCCCCTGTGTCCCGGCTCTGGGATGTCCGCTTGAGGAACAGGTATCCCCCGACGGCTCTGGGGAAGGGCCCCAGGATGTCCAACCCCCATACCGCAAACGGCCACGAGAGTGGGATCATCTACAACATCTGCACCGGTGTGTGGATCTGCTTGGCATGGAACTGGCACGCCTTACATATCTTAACCAGCTTGACGGCGTCCAGGAGGGCTATCGGCCAGTAGAAGCCATGCCAGAAGGCTTTACCGACTAGCGTGCGGGAAGATGCGTGTTTCCCGTACTCGCCTCCATGGATTTCTGCGAGCAGGTCGCAGCCTTTCTCCTGAGTTATGCACCGCAATAGGATGTCGTTGGCACCACACCGGTAGAGATCCCCTTCTACCGGCGTGTATCTCTTAGCCATCCGCACAATCCGTTCAGCAGATGCATGTTCATCAGGAAGGATGTTGTCTTTCAAGTAGTCCCGGACCTCCGTGATCCGTGCATCAGGGCTTACTTGAGCTTCTGGATCTTGGGCGCTGCGTAGCATGGAGTCCCCAGTGGCGCATACGATCCTTGGCGGGCACCATGGCTGCAGGGCCGCCGGGACCGCCAGCTTCGAGGTGCTAGTCTCGCCCCCTTCACCCGGTTCGGCAGGCCGGGCTGTGGGTCACGGCAACGTCCTTTCGAAGGCTCCTTCGGGCTCCGGTGGAGGCCTTCGTTGACAGGTCGTCGGCGACGGTGTTGTCGGCGCGTGGTACATGGCACAGGTCCAAGGCTTCAAAGTCCTTCTCTAGCATCTGCACGTAGAGCAGATAGGCAGCTAATTGTGGGTCGTTGCAAGAGCATTCACCCTTGATTTGCTTGATGATTAGCTGGGAGTCGCCCTTAACCAACAACTAGCGAACGGTGGGAGACAGTGCCATTTTCAGGCCAAAGATAAGAGCCTTATACTCGGCCATGTTGTTGGTTGCTTTGAAGTTGAGGCACACCATGTACTTAACTGCTCCCCCGTCGGCGTGAGGAGCAGTACACCGGCTCCGGACCTCTGCTTCCGCGAGGAGCCATCGAAGTAGAGCATCCAATGAGGCTCGGTGAAGACCGGCGCCCGGGGCTCTGGTTCTCCACCTTCAGGTCCCCCTGGGTTGCTTGGTGATGGCGTCCACTTGGCCACGAAGTCAGCCAGTGCTTGGCTCTTGACTGCATGACGTGGTAGGAAGTATAGCCCGAACTCCGCCAGCTCCGGGCTGTCCTCCTGCTTCGGAGGCTGGCTGTGAGTGCCAGGTACGCCCTTCTGTTGCTCTGGCACACTTGTCCGCCAGATTGAAGAGCTCCGAGACGTCTTGCACCTCCCTAGTGGACAACTTATTGAGCATCTTCTTGTCCCTAACACCCTGTCGAAATGCAACCACAACTGATGCATTCTGGATGTGGGGGTGGTGTCCCGTACCTGGGAGGATCGCTGGATGAAGGAGCACAGTGATTCCACCGGTTGCTGTCGCGCGGCGTGAAAGTCTAGCTCCGTGCCGGGACGCGTGTAGGAGCTGCCGAAGTTCACCGTGAACTATCGGCATAGCTCCCCCCAGGAAGTTATGGAACCCTGGGGCAGGTTCGTGAGCCATGACCGTGCTGGGCCGGTCAAGGCGACGGGGAAGTAGTTGGCCATGATGGCCTCATCCCCTCCTGCCGCGAGGACGGCAGTAGAGTAGATCTGCAGGAACTCTATAGGGTTGACGCTTCCATCATACTTCTCCGGCAGGTGTGGCCAGAACATGCATGGCCACACTGCGAAGCGGAGGTGTGGCACCAGGGCCGCACACCCCGTCCCTGCTGCTGCAGATCCTAGTGCCGAGAACCCTTGGTCCGCTGCTGGCACGGTGTACCCCGGCATGGGCAATGGTGCACCATATACCGGGGGCGCCGACTGCAAGGCATATGGCTGCTGCATATGCTGCGTGGCGTGCGCCTGGGGCAGAGGTCGCATGGCGAACGTCTGAGGCCCAGGCTGAGTTGAGGCAGTTGACATTCTGTAGTCGGCCTCGTGTTTGCGACACCTTTCCCGTTGTCGCTCGATGGTCACGTGACCATCTTCCCCCAAGCGATGTCACTCCAGCTCTGTCCCCAGGTCCGCCGTTGAGAGCCTGGTAGAACGGGAGTCTGCCGTCTGCATGTCAACCGCTAGTGTGCGCGACAGCGACACATCTGGTTGACCGAGGCGTCGTCCCAGTCGCAACGGAGGGTTGAAGGCAGCAGCGACGAGGTGGTCGACGTCACGGATCCACTGCTGGGCGGCCCCCTAGGGAGCGTCCACAGCAGGCGGATTGTGTAGGAGCGCTTGTGCGGCAGCTAGTTGTGACGCCCTCAATTCTGTGGAAAACCACGGAACCGAGAACTAATGCAAATGTGTGCCCAGGATGTTCATCACACATACACATACGTTCCACAAACTGAATTCAGATTATATATTACCACGAATAACAGAGTTTATTACAATACCTCATGAGTTTTGGACTCATGCTCACAGCGGAAGTCTTTATTTCTATGCAGAGGAAGTCTTTATTCTAATGCGGAAGCAATTTAGCTAATGCGGAAGCAAATCTAAGCAGAAGTGGCTCCATCTCTACACCCTCCACAGGCAAGGTTGAGAACAGATCACACGCCTTAATGCTCCACTTGGTCTTCAAAGTAGGCTTCTCCCGCTGCTGATGATGAAATCATAATGCAAGTTTGAGTACAATGATGTACTCAGCAAGTGCGGGAAAAACATGATATGCAGCTCATAACAAGGTAGGTATAAAAAGGCTTATTTGCAGAAAAGTAGATTTATAAAACCATGAAAAAACAGCAACTTAACTTTAGATGACTGTAATCCCAACATGAATTAAATTACCGACATACCTCCATCGCTTTCCATGATCCACCGAAACATTAACCAATCTCATTCTTACTCATGAACACATCCTCGTATTCGCTACCACCTCACGAATACCTTCATGTATTCGCTACCATCTTATCTCATAAACAACTTTGTCTCACATCGAGACCCATCTCGTTACCATGACTCAACAGTCATGCAACCATCTTATCACCCGGACTCAACAGTCCCAAAACCAAACCATAACATAATCAATAACCATAGCCAAGAACCTTCCCAATAACCATCTCAACTAATCATCCCAATAACCATCCCAACTAATCATGGCAGTTTAGCCAGGCGCTCGTGACCATAAGCTCCGCTATCATGATAGTTTTAGACTCTGCAGAGGTGGCACCACTTTACCCACAAGTTTGTGATTTCATCACCCGTTGGTGACTGCAGATCCTCCATTATACCAGTACACAACCGTCGGTGTATGGTCAAGAGATCACAAAATAGCCTTTACAAAGGGGTTACTAGATGTATGGACTCACTAAGATTTCACCGGCAGGCTAGAATCTCCAATTCTCCCACCCACGGGCCCCCTCTTGTGCCATGCAGTTCCCAGGGCAGTCCTCACTAGACTCCCATTCCCCGCGCCTTCCACAGTCCATAACACTCTAGCAACTTACCTAATTACTCAGCTAAGCCGCACCCATACTTGGCCTTGTGGTGGCACTGTTATCCTGGCATGTGCATGCATGAACCGGTCCTTAGATCTACGGCAAGTAAACCACCATCTCATGCTACCTCATTCACAAACCCAGTCTTGCCTAGATCTCCCTCCGATCCATGTTCATTAACCTCATCAGTTTCTTATATCATTACGAGTGCAGTTAGCTAGACACATCTATCCCGCTTCCCAATCCCATGGACTCAGCGAAGCATAAAAACAAAAACCATACCCGACTCATAAACTTCGATGACGATAGGGGTGGTTTAACCAAAGCTAGTAAACTCCTATAAAAGGGTTTCCCATCATGTTTGACTCAGTACGCACACCTTTTCGCAAAACAAAACAGTTTTTCCCAAAACATAGGATCAATATGGTCAAGGAGCACTTGCCTTATTCTTGTGGTTCCGGTTGTTCTTGGATTTCAAAACCTGGTTGCTGCAGTTCGTTGTAGACAGCTCCCTGAGCTAGTCCTGCTAGGTAGGATCACGTGCATACAAGATTCACAACAATCAATATCATGCACAAACCTTAAACTAGATGCGATGATGCATATGCATGCTATCCTATGATTTTTATTAGATTGGTGTGTTCTTGCATGGATTGCATGGACAGAGGTGTTCGGATCAAAGGTGGTCGTGGCAATGATCTTGTCTTTAGATCAACCTGATCATCAAGTGATCTGTCCACGAGAAGGCTTCTGTTCGAAAGAAATCAAAGAACAGATGCAAAGAAAACACAACGATGTCGTAAGGTGGTATTGGGGGCCTACCTTACGTTCCTCTCGGTCTTCGAGGTCCTCCTCAGACCGCTGGGCTTTTCCTCTGGCGATCTTTCTTGCCGCGCTCCGGCGATGGCTTTCTCGGCGAGTTGGGGCTAGGGCTCTAAGTCGTCGGCTCAGGAGTTGGAAAAGAAGTTTGTGGTTTTGGCCAGGGGTTCCGGGTTCTATTTATAATCAGAAAGGAAGAGTCCTAATATGATTGTATCCTGAATATGAGTCCTGTTTGAATCTTACAACTTATCTTTAGTTGGTTTGGTGCGGTATCATCGTGGAATTCAGGTCAGTTTCTGTTCCGGTATTTCTACGCGTACAGATTCCAAAATCGCTTCAGAACCCGTCACCTTCGCGGTGATGAGCTCCGGAAGCTCCACGTGCCCATCGGCCTGGTCTCTTCCTTTCCGCAGAGACAGGCTCCGGTTGTGCCGCGTGTCAAACGGGCAAGACTTCCCTCTTCTTCGGAGGTGAGCTCCGCGTGCACCATGTATCCTGGTGGTCGGGACCTCCTCTCTTACTCGGAGGTGGCTCCGCGCATGCCACGTGTCAGTGCCGGACCTTTCCTCTCTCCTTTCCTCAGAGACGAGCTCCGAGGTTAACGCGTGTCCAATAGTGATGGGCCTCCCGGAGATAAGCTCCGGAGGTGACACTTGTCTGATAGCACCGGACCTCTCGGAGGTGAGCTCCGAGATCGACACGTATCCCGCGTGACCATTCCTCTGATTTCCATGATGACTAGCTCTGGGGGCAACACGTGTCCCATAGGGTCGGACCTCTCCCCTTTTGCGGAGATGAGCCCCGAGCCTGCCACGTAGCCTAGTTTAGCGGTGGACCTCTCCCCACTTTGCAGGGATGAGCTCCGAACATGCCACGTGGCCAGCGGGCCGCGGAAGTTGTCTTCAGCGCTCTCTGAGAGCTGGATTCGGCTCTTATTGGCTATCCTTCTGATATTTTTCTCTGTTCCTACTTTTCTTAAAATGTTTTCTCTTCATAAAACATGAACATATGCTGACATCCTAGATGAGGGTGTCACACTAGTGCACTTGCTTGAGTAGCACTCTGCGTCGCAGCAGATCTTGAGATTGTAGGAGTCCATGTTGTTGGAGTCCGATGCAGGCTCGCAACCTGTCCCGACACACTCCTCCCTGAGTGTGTCGATACATGGTCCTCATTGGTCACCGTTCGCCGGTAATGAGGGCGCGGAGAGCCAGCCGCTGAAGGAAGTTTGGTCATCTTCGTTGGCGCAGACCTGTCTCGAGAGATAAAAGCTCCCTACCTGGCGCGCCAAATGTTGAAGTGTGCCGTCGACACTTCCCCCGGGCCTGCTTCAGGAGCAACTCGTGAAGGTTCTTTTTCGGAAGGGCTAGTTCTCTCGGGAGGTCACGTTGGTTGTGAGAGGATTGACACAAGAGTTTTTACGTGGTTCGGGCCGCCGGAGCGTAACACCCTACGTCCACGGGAACTGTATTGCTCGGAGCTTAGAACCGGAGTTCTAAGCTTGGAGATCTGGGCGAGCTGAGTTGCCCACTTTTTCCAACCTTTGAACCCCCTGCAACATTGCCAACCCGAGTCTTTTATACTTCAAGGCTCGGGCGGCTTACAAGGTGGGCCCCGGGGCCCGACAGATGGCCCCGGGGAGATTTCCTACCATCTACCATATCTTGCAGTGAATGCTGGTAGTTATCTCTGGCAACGGCTTCTTAGTCGTCGTTCTGCCGTCCTTCCCGTGCCGCAAGCTAGGCGTATTGGTTGATGATGGCAGGGACGGCAGGGAATGTCTTGTCGCCGTATCTATTGGTCAACAGCTTCTAACTTGGTGTGCTTGTCTTAACTGTGACGCGACTGGTCACAATGCCACCTGACAGGGGCGTGCGCCGCGTCTCCGCGTCTTGGGAAGGCGTGGGTCTTGAATGTATTGATCATACAAGACATGGCGTGCCTTTACTCCTGCTGCCTACCGAGCCGGGGTGGGCAGCACGGCACGTGGAGCCTTCGGAGCTCACCCCTGCGGAGGGGGTGAGGTTCGGCACTGCTGGCCACGTGGCTGGCCCGGGGCTCGCCTCTGAGGAGAGGGGAGGCCTGACCCCACTGGACACGTGGCGCCTTCGGAGCTCACCCCTGCGGAGGGGGTGAGGTCCGGCACTGCTGGCCACGTGGCAGGCCCGGGGTTCGTCTCTGAGGAGAGGGGAGGCCCGGCCCCGTTGGACACGTGGCGCCTTCGAAGCTCACCCCTGCGGACGGGGTGAGGGCCGGCACTGCTGGCCACGTGGCAGGCCCGGGGCTCGCCTCTGAGGAGAGGAGAGGCCCAACCTCGCTGGACACGTGGCACCTTCGGATCTCGCCCTTGCAGAGGGGGCGAGGCCTGGCTCTCCTGGCCGCGTGGCAAGCCCGGGGCTCGCCTCTGAGGAGAGGGGAGGCTCGACCCTGTTGGACACGTGGCTCCTTCGGAGCTCACCCCTACGGAGGGGGCGAGGTCCGGCACTTCTGGCCACGTGGCAGGCCCGGGGCTCGCCTCTAAGGAGAGGGGAGGCACGGCCCCGCTAGACACGTGGCACCTTCGGAGCTCACCCCTACGGAGGGGGTGAGGTCCGGCACTGCTGGCCACGTGGCAGGCCCGGGGCTCGCCTCTAAGGAGAGGGGAGGCTCGGCCCTGCTGGACACGTGGCTCCTTCAGAGCTCACCCCTGCGGAGGGGGCGAGATCCTTAGGCGGTTTTTCTCCTGTGCACGGGGGTACCCAGTACTGAGGGTACCGATAGTGATGCTTTGAGAGCAATCCCCTTTTTCTTGGTGGATGTAACCTTGGCAAGATCGTTGACATGACGTGCTTCTGTTTCCATCATCTCATGATTGATGATTTTGCCAAGCACCTCATCCAGAGTCATTTTGTGGAAGTTTGGACTCTCTCGGATGAGTGTGCAGAGCGTCACATTGCGAGGCATGAAGTCTCTTATCATCCTTTGACTACTTTATGGTCTGTCCAATTCTTACAACCGTACGCTCGACTCTTGTTTATGAGAGTCTTGAGTTGGTTGTACATCTCTTGAGGGGTCTCGTCATCTTCCATGGCAAATCTCCCAAGCTCCCCTTTAATCATCTCAATTTTTGCTTCTCAGACAAAATTGTTGCCTTCATGCACAATTTTGAGTGTATCCCATATTTCTTTGGCTTGTTCCAACCCATCCACCTTGTTGAATTCTTCTTGGCTCAAGGAAGAGTTGAGCACGGCTACCGCTTGAGCATTGCGGTGGATGAGTTGCTCTTGCTTCGGCGTAAGCTCTTCATCATCCACGGGGATATCTACACCTGTGCAAACAATGTGCCAAAGTTTGGGGTTGAGAGAAATAAAGTATAATTTCATATTGTGTTTCCACATTATGTAGTTTGTGCCATCAAAATATGGAGGTTTGCCTAAGGGAATAGATAAGTAATTTGTGTGCGAATTTAAACGCTTATAGTTAAAAGGATATCGAGTGTAGTCCTCTTCGAGTTTCTTGAGTTTCTTTTCTTTCTCAAGTCTCCTCCTTCTTCTAGCTTCATCTCTTGCCTTTTGAAGAAGATCTGCAAGACGCCTCACTGCTTCATCTTCGTCATCGGTCTCCAAGTCAAAGGGAAGGAACCTTGGCATGTCCTTGTTTGGCTTGACGCCCTTGTGAGGTGAGAACTTGGGACCTTCATTGCTATGGGTGCTGTTCTCGCCGCCGTCGGTGGTGTCGATGGGCGGTAAGTCCCTGCCATTTCCCCCATCTTCTCTCCAAGCGGTTACTATTTTAAGAGAGTTAGGCTCTGATACCAATTGAATGTTTCCCAGAGGGGGGTGAATTGGCAAAAAATATGAAATACGGCTTAATAAAAAAACGATCAGTTCACAGAGTGTGGACTAGTCTGGTCCTGAGGGCAAACTAGTCCGGTCATAGAGAAATTTAACTCAACAACGCAAGAACACAAGATTTATCCCGTGGTTCAGCTTCACAAAGAAGCCTACGTCCACGTTGAGGAGTCGACCAAGGACCAGGTTGCTCTCAACCTTTTCCTCGCCAAGCCACCACAAAGGTTGGCTTGTTCTTCCACTATATCACAAATGCTTCACAACAATTCGTGGGGCAACTCACAACTTGATGCTCCCATAAGATCTCAGCTTAAAGCACTTAAAGCCAGTACCCTCAACAACACACTTGCCACTCAGTGTGAGAGAATCAACCAAGACCTCTATGGTGCTCACTCGCCTTCTTATTCTATTCCCAAAAACTCATAAACCCTCAAGAATCGCTCTTAGGGCTCCAAGAATTTGAGGAGAAGGGACTAGAAAAGCTCTAGGAAGTCTATTTTGGCGTTAGAGTTCTTGTCACTTGCTTTGAGGCCCAGGCAACCCCTTTTTATAGAGGTCCCGGGAACTAGCCGTTGCCACCACCAAAAGTCCGGACGAGTCCAACTTTTAGTCCCGGACTAGTCCAGCCTGCGGGGACCGATGACATCACTCTTCACCTACTAAACGGTCATATTCTACCAACTAAACAGTCATATTCTACCAACTAAACGGTCACATTCTACAGACTAGTCCGGTCTACAACGGACTAGTCTGATCTCACATAGAAACCATTGTTCCGGTTGAAAACGGACAAGTCTGGTCCATCAGACTAGTCCGGCCTCCAGGGGCGGACAAGTCCGGCCATCTAGGACTTAGTAACTTCACCTATTTCCATGTCCCAAACGGACTAGTTCGACTCATAGAGGACTAGTCCGATCTCACACATAACCTTCTGTTCCGGTTGGAAACGGGTTAGTATGAGCCTGCGGACTAGTCCGGTCCTTCAGGGCTTAGCTCCTGAAGAGCTCAGACACACTCTCCACGAACTAGTCCGTCTTAGACAGACAAGTTCGAACTCACATAGAAACCCTTGTTCCGTTCTATATCGGATTAGTCCGATTCTTTAGACTAGTCCGGCCTTTCATCCCGGACAAGTCCAAACTTACATAGAACCTCTTGTTCCGTTCTACATCGGATCAGTCCGTCGTTATGGACTAGTCCGTCCTTCCACCCGGACAAGTCCGGCCCTGTTCTCAGGGCTATCTCAATTCTTCACTCCACTCAACCTAAACTCGGACTAAGAGCTCTTAGATGATTCTCAGCACTTGACTCTATGATCACACTCATTCTTAAAGGCTAAACTCAACACAAAAGAATTTAAATCCCTAAATTCTACTCTTTTTGTGCGTTTGTCTTTTTCTTATCTTTTCCTTTTTGAGTGCATCCATCTTCGTAGATTTCTTAATCACTTGTACTTACACTTGCAATGCTCATTAGTCCCTTAAGTGTTGTCATTAATCATCAAAACCCACTGGGAATTAGCCTAGATGCACTTTTAGTTACTATAATCCGTATCCTCAACAACCATCTACTGAACTATATGTTCAATATGCTCTCCTTCATATGCTTGACTAGTTGCCTCACTCACATCAGTATGTGTCACTTCATTATCATTTTCTTCTTGCGGGTCACCACCATCATTATCTTTCTCGTCATCAACTTCATCCTGCATCTCGGTGACTACATCCTTGGCCTCAACCCGAACCAAAAGTATTAAAGGCCACCCATATTGTAGAGCCTTTGCAACATAAGTACGCCAAATAGGTGTTTCCTTTAGCAGCAGTAGTTCCCAAAAGTGTTCCTCTCTTGCACGGCTAATAACTCCGTTTATCTTCAACTCATATTAATCCCCACTTAATTTAAAAACTTTTAACAACCTTTTATAAACACTCATAAATGTCCGTTGCGTTGGACTAGATATTCCCTGGTTTATAACAGGGAGTTCTCATAGATCTACTCCACTTGAATTATAATTAATTTGTCCATCTCTATAAGATATTTGAAATTCTATTTTGTTGGACATACCTAGCATACATATATATCGAATTTAATAATTACAAACAGAGAAGTGTAAATACATAAAGTATAAAAATAAAAACAAAAATGGAGATACGCAACAAAAAATCTAAATACAAAAATTTAAAATACTTTGTATTTGACATTAGCATACAATAGTAGTATTATAGAAATATAACTACAGAAATTAAAAACTGATATATAATGTAAGGAATATAAAAACTTAGCTATAAGGGGTGTTTCTGTGAATTTTCTAATTTTTTATATACTCAAATGATGAAAAATCAAACTCACGGGATTGAATGTAAAAATGTTAAAAACAAACTAAAAACTAAAATAAACTATATTTAAACTAAACTGAACATAAATTTAAACTAACCTAAATCCTAAAATGAAAACTAAACTAAACCTAAAAGTCCGGAACTAAACCTAAATATAAAAGTCCCAAACTAAATTCAAAATAATCTATTTTAAAAAAACTTAAAACTAACATAAAACTATATTTAAACTAATCTAAACATAATTTCGAAATAACCTAAATCCTAACCTAACCTCAAATTCAAACTGAACTAAACCGTAAACCCTAACAAAAAAGTCCGAAACTAAATTCAAACTAAGCGTAATCTTAAATACAAACTAAAAACTAACATTAAACTATATTTAAACTTGTCGGTACCTGCGATATGGGGTACCCCCGCGCACAGGGGAAAATGCCTAAGGAACTCGCCCTTCTCCACAGGGAGAGCTCCGAAGGCGCCACGCGTCTGGCGGGGCCGGACCTCCCTCTCCTCAGAGGAGAGCTCCGGGCCCGCCACGTGGCATACAGAGGCCGGACCCCCCCCTCCGCGGGAAAGAGGTCCGAAGGTGCCACGTATCCGGCGGGGCCGGACCTCCCTCTCCTCAGAGAACAGCTCCGGGCCTGCCACGTGGCGACAGAAGCCGAACCTCCCCCTCTGCGGGGAGAGGTCCGAAGGCTCCACGTGCCCCGCGGGGCCGGACCCTCCTCTCCTCTGAGAAGGGCTCCGGGCCCGCCACGTGTCCAGCAGAACGGCGCTGCCTGCCCCTGAGCGATAGGCAGCGGGCGTAAAGACGCCCCATACCTTGCCCGTACAAGGTATACAAGGCCCGCGTCTTCCCAAGACGCGGAGACACGGAGCACGCCTCTGTCAGGTGCCGTTGCGCCCAGTCGCATCACAGACTGGCACGCGGTGTCAGAGCCTGCCAGCCAATAAACGCAGCGACAAGACATCCCATTGCCGCCCCCGCCGTCATCATCCGCTACGACTAGCATGCGGCATGGGTAGGGCTGCAAGACGAAGACTCGGAAGCCTTCGCCAGAGACAACTACCGGCATAACTGCAGATACGGTAGATAACAGTCAATCTCCCCGGGACCACCTGTCGGGTCCCGGGCCCCCTTGTAAGCCACCCGAGTCTTGGACTATAAAAGGCTCGGGTAGGCGACGATAGCAAGGGTTCGCACCTCTGCAACTCATACGCTAGCCATTCATACCCAAGCTGTAACTCACCCCCAAGCTCAGGACTCCGGTCCCGAGCAGCAAGCAATACAGCGAGCTCCATAGCTCGCCGTGGACGTAGGGTTTTACGCTCCGGCGGCCTGAACTACGTAAAACTCACCGTGTCAAGCTCTTACTAACTCGTCCATCCGCGCAAGCTCTCCGCAAGGGACTAGCCCCACCGAAAAAAGAACCTCCGCGGGCTGCCCAGTGCAGGCCCGGGGGAAGTGTCGACCGGACACTTCGACATTTGGCGCGCCAGGTAGGGGGGCTTTTCCCCTTGCGCGACGAGTTTCCGCCGACGAAGATGACCAAGCTCCCTTCAGCGGCAAACTCACCTCCCCCGCCTCCGCGGCGAACCGCGACCAGGGGGGAGTACATGTCAACACACTCGGGACGGAGTGTGTCGGTACAAGCTGGGAGCCAGCAACCAGCTCTGGCAGCGCCGACCCCGGCAATGCAGGCTCCAACCAGCGTTAGGTCATCAGTAGCGCTGGGCGTACCCGGTGGGGGTGCGCTAGCTGCAGCAAGAGCGCTACTGCACAATCCGCCCGCTGGGGCGCGCCTCAGGCAGCGACCCAGCAGTGGATTCGCGAGGTAGACCGTCTCGTCGTCACCGCCGCAAACCCTCGACTTCGGCGGGGACGACACTCTGGCCAACTGGCCGTGTCGCTGATGCGCATGCCAATGGTTGACGAACAGACGGCAGATTCTAGCTCTACCAGGCTCCAATCGACGGATCTGAGGACAGAGCTGGAGCGGTGTCGCTTGGGTCAAGATGCCCAGGTATACCTCGAGCAACGCCGAGAAAGGCGTCGCTACCAAGAGGCTGACGACGGCATGACGTCGGCCTCGGCCCAGCCTGAAGAGCAGACCTTCGCCACGCGATCTCTGCCCCAGGCCTGCGCCGTGCAGAATATGCCACAGTCATATGTCCTGCAGATGGCGCCCCCGGGCTATGGTGCAGCCTTGCCCGTACCGGGGTACACTGTGCCCAGTGCGAACCGAGAGTTGGCGGCACCAGAACCTGCGGCGACAGAAGCAGGGTGTGCGGCCCTCGCGCCCCACCTTCGCTTCGCGAAGTGGCCGCGCAAGTTTCGGCCGCACCTGCCCGAGAAGTACGACGGCAGCGTCAACCCGGAGGAGTTCCTCTAGATCTACTCCACGCCGTACTTGCCGCAGTATGGAATAAAGCCATCATGGCCAATTACTTCCCTGTCGCCTTGAACGGTCCAGCCCGGTCTTGACTCATGAACCTCCCCCAGGGTTCTGTAACTTCCTGGGGAGAGCTTTGTCGGCAGTTCATCGCCAACTTCGGCAGTTCCTACACCCGGCCTGGCACGGAGCTCGACCTCCACGCCATCCAGCAACAACCTGGGGAGTCGCTGCGCTCTTTCATCCAGCGGTTCTCCCAGGTGCGGAACACCATCCCACACATTCAAAATGCTTCTGTGGTGGTGGCGTTCCGGCAAGGCGTCTGGGACAAGAAGATGCTCGAGAAGCTCGCGACCAGGGAGGTCCGCGATGTCTCAGAGCTCTTCAGCCTGGCAGACAAGTGCGCCAGGGCAGCCGAAGGGCGAAACTGGCACTCACTGCCGCCCTCCCAGTCAGGAGGACTGCCCGGATCTGGTCCTACTCCCTGTGGAGGCAGCAGGAAGGCCAAGAACCGAGGAAGAGGCAAGATAGAATCACCGAACGCAGCTCCAGTCGTCACTGTAGCGATGCTCAGTGGGGCTCGGGGGCCGCGCCCCGACAAGAGGCAGCGAAGATCACCAATCCCAGAAGGTGATCAAGACAATATGTGCCCCGTGCACGGCAGCTGTCGCCACACTACTGCCGAGTGCCGGGAGATCCGAAAGCTCGCAGAGCGCTTCCGCAAGGGGAAGCAGCAGCGGGCTGATGCCCCACCCTTCCGTCCAAAGGAGGGCAAACAGAGGGTGGATGTCCCAGACAGCATCGACCACCCAGAGGAGATCCAGGAGCCTCAGCGTGCCGTGAAGGCGGCACGTAATCATGAGGACTCCAGATCCAGCGACGATGAGCGTCGAAAGAAGCTCTATGTCATATACGACGGGTCCGCCGACCCCTCGTCCCGAAGCGCAGTCAAGACTCTGCGCCGAGTAGTAGCGTCGGTGGCGCCACTCCCAAGTGCCGCACCGCACCTTAAGTGGATGGGGAGCCCCATCAGCTTTGACGCCACTGACTGCCCTAGGAACATGGCTGGGGCCGGCCAACTACCGCTCTTGGTAGCTCCTACTATCGCCAACGTGAGAATGTACCACGTTTTGGTAGATGGTGGAGCTGGGCTGAACCTCATCAGCCGTGCAGCTTTCCAGAAGCTGCAGATCGCGATGACCAAGCTCACCCCGTCGAGCCCGTTCTCAGGGGTAGGGCCGGGAGAAGTCATTCCCTACAGCAACATTAGCCTCCCGGTGACCTTCGGGGCTCCGGACGGCTATCGGACAGAGTACATTCTGTTCAACGTAGCGGAGATAGACCTCCCCTTCAACGCCATAATCGGCAGGCCAGCCCTGTACCGGTTCATGGCAGTAGCCCACTATGGCTACCTCGTCCTGAAGATGCCAACACCGACGGGCATCCTAAGGATACGTGGAGACCGCACTGCTGCAGTGTCGGCCTTAGAGAAACTTCAAGCGCTCGCAACAGCTGGGGCATCAGCCCCCGGCACTGCAGAGCCGGACCAGCTCCGCCCGAGCGCACGCCACCGTGCCTCCGCCACAGCACCCCGGGTGCAACCTCTCGACGAGGGCGGCGTCCCCTTAAAGGTCGTCCAAGTCGGCGCCGAAGCCACCCAGACCACCCGGGTAGCCGGGGGCCTGGATAGCAAATAGAAAAGTGCGCTCGTCACCTTCCTCCGGCACAACGTCGACGTGTTTGCATGGCAGCCGTCACAGATGCCGGGGATCCACAGGGAGGTGATCAAGCACCACTTAAAAGTCTTCACCGACGCTCGGCCGGTTCAACAGAAGCCCCGCAAGCAGTCCATCGAGCGGCAAAATTCATTCGTGAAGAAGTCAAGAAGCTGCTGGACGCTGGCTTCATACGGGAGGTCCACCACTCCCGGTGGTTGGCGAACCCCGTCGTTGTCCCGAAGGCCGGCGGGAAGCTCCGGATGTGCATCGACTACACCAGTCTCAATAAGGCATGTCCCAAAGATCCATTCCCTCTCCCTAGAATAGATCAAATAGTAGACTCAACATCAGGCTGTGATATGCTGTGCTTCCTAGACGCCTACTTGGGTTTCCATCAGATCCCCATGTCTAGGGAGGATAAGGAGCACACCTCCTTCATCACAGTAGACGGCCTTTATTGTTATGTGTCTATGCCTTACGGCCTAAAGAATGCACTCCCCACCTTTGTGCGAGCAATGCACAAAACCTTTGGGGAGTTAATAAGAGACCTAGTTGAGGTGTACGTCGATGACATAGTTGTCAAGGTCAAGCAGGGTTCATCTTTGTTAGATAACCTAGCCTTAGTCTTTGACAAGTTGTGCTCTACGCGCACCAAGCTGAACCCCGATAAATGTGTGTTCGGTGTGTCCTCTGGGAAGCTCTTAGGATTCCTGGTCTCGCACCGAGGGATTGAGGCCAACCCAGAGAAGATCAAGGCCGTCGACTTGATGCGGCCCCCTGTCCGCGTCAAGGATGTCCAGAAACTCACGGGATGTCTAGCCGCGCTGAGTCGGTTTATACCGAGGCTAGCAGAGCGGGCACTCCCTTTCTTTAAGCTCCTGCACAAGTCAGGCCCTTTTGCCTGGACTGACAAAGCAGAAGAGGCTTTCCAGGAGTTGAAGCGACTCCTGACGACCCTACCTATCATAGTAGCCCCTGAGCCCGGAGAGCACCTGCTGCCCTACATCGCGGCGATGACTGAAGTGGTGAGTATGGTCCTCGTCGCAGAGCGGCCGGACCCCTCATCTTCACAACCTGCTCCGGTAGCAGAAGACAGACGCCAGGAGGCCCCGCAGGACCAAGGCGGTCTCCCGGACCTCCAAGGCAACCTCCCGAAGGTCCAGGTCGGCCTCCCGGAGGTCTAGGGCGGTCTCCCGGACCCACAAGATAAACCCCCGGGGGTCCTACTGGACTCCCTAAAGACCCCCCGGAGCTCCCGGAGGTCCCTCAAGACCCCCCGGAGCTCCCGGATAACCAAGATAGCTTAAGGGCCTCCGGGTCCCAGCTCCCAGAGGCCCCCGTGGGTCCACTCACCTCCAGCGGGCCAGGGCCAATGGACGAGGACCTCCCAGGCCTAAGAGAGAGGGTTCGAACCATCCAGAGGCCTGTCTACTACATCAGCAAAGTACTTCATGATGCCAAGACAAGGTACCTAGAAGTCCACAAGCTGCTGTATGCGGTGCTCGTGGCCTCCAGGAAGCTCCGCCATTACTTCCAGGCCCACCGGGTCTCGGTAGTCACCTCGTATCCGCTGAAGACAATTCTTCACAGCCCCCATGCGACTGGCAACGTTGCTAAATGGGCGGCGGAGCTGGCGGAGTTTGAGCTGGACTTCCTCCCACGCCATGCAGTCAAGAGCCAAGCACTGGCTGACTTTGTGGCAGAGTGGACACCAACGAAGACTGACCCAGGGGGCCATGAAGGCGGTGAACCAGAGCACCAAGCTCCGATCTTCACCGAACCCCACTGGACACTTTTCTTCGATGGCTCCTCGCGAAAGCAGGGGGCCGGTGCCGGCGTACTGCTCCTCATGCCATCGGGGGAACAGTTTGGGTACATGGTGCGTCTCAATTTCAAGGCAACCAACAACATGGCAGAGTATGAAGCACTCATCTTTGGCCTGCAGACAGCCCTGTCTTTAGGCGCTCGCCAGTTGTTGGCACAGGGCGACTCCCAACTGGTCATCAAACTAGTCAAGGGCGAATGCTCCTGCAATGACCCACAGCTAGCTGTGTATCTGCTTCACGTGCAGATGTTGGACAAAGAATTCCTCGCCTTGGACCTGCACCACATACCGCGCGCTGGCAATGCCGCAGCTGACAACCTTTCAACGAAGGCTTCCACCGGAGCCCCTGCACCCAAAGGAGTTTTCGAGAGGACGTTGCTGCGGCCTACAGCCCGGCCCGCCGAGCCGGGCGAAGGGGGCTTGACCAGCACCTCGAAGCTGGCGGTCCCGGCGACCCTACAGCCATAGATGTTGCCAAGGATCGTAAGCGTCACTGGGGACTCCGTGCAACCCAGCGCTCAAGATCCAGAAGCTCAAGTTAGACCCGATGCATGGATCACGGAGATCCGGGACTACTTGAAGGACAATATACTCCCTGATGAACATGCAACCGCTAAGCGGATTGTGCGTATGGCTAAGAGATACGCGCTGGTAGAGGGGGATCTCTACCGGCATGGTGCCAACCACATCCTAATGCGGTGCATAACCCAGGGGGAAGGCTGCGACTTGCTCGCTGAGATCCATGGAGGCGAATGTGGAAGTCACTCTTCCTCACGCACGCTTGTCGGTAAAGCCTTCCGGTATGGCTTCTACTGGTCGACAGCACTCCAGGATGCCGTCAAGCTGGTCGAGAGCTGCAAGGCGTGCCGGTTTCACGCCAAGCAGATCCATACACTGGCTCAGGCGGTACAGATGATCCCGCCCTCGTGGCCATTTGCCGTATGGGGGCTGGACATCTTGGGACCATTTCCCAGAACCGTCGGGGGATTCCGGTACCTCTATGTCGCCATCGACATGTTCACCAAGTGGCCGGAAGCTACACCAGTTGTCACCATCAACAAACAATCCGCAGTAAGATTCATCAAGTCTATTGTCTGCCGGTTCGGGGTCCCGAACAGAATCATCACCGACAACGGGACCCAGTTCACCAGCGCAGCCTTCCAAGACTACTGCGAGGACCTCGGCATTCAGGTGTGCTATGCCTCTGTCGCCCACCCGAAGAGCAATGGGCAAGTTGAGAGGGCCAACGCGGAGATTCTCCGGGGCCTCAAGACTCGCACCTTCGCCAGTCTGAAGAAACATGGTGCCAATTGGGTAGATGAGCTTCCGAGCACACTATGGGCTAACCGGAGATCCCAGAGCCGGGCAACCGGAGAGACACCCTTCTTCATGGTGTATGTGGCCGAAGCTGTACTTCCCCCAGAAATCACCATGAAGTCTCACCGTGTCCGGGCTTACGACGAAGCCGCGCAGGACAACCTCTGGTGTGGAGAAATCGACCTCGTCGACAAGGTCCGATTACATGCAGCACTCCGTAACGCGCGGTACATACAAGCGCTTTGGCTCTACCACTAGAGATCTGTGCGTGCCCGGGAGCTGCAGGAAGGTGACCTGGTGCTGCGGCGCATATTTTCTCGTGAAGGGGCCCACAAACTCTCCCCTAGTTGGGAAGGTCCCTTCCGAGTCGCGAAAGTATGCCGCCCCGGGTGTGTGCGCCTTTCCACCGAGGATGGGGACCTGCTCCCAAACCCTTGGAACATAGAACACCTCCGTAAGTTCTACCCCTAGAGCAAAGATAGGACAATACTTTCTTTCCGTAATAAACTCCATAGAGTCCAGGAACAGCGCTCGGAGCAGCTAAGCCCCAGGGGACGGTACAGGACAACATTCAGCTTTGCCTGGCTCCGACTCCAAGCGCGTAGAGTCTTGCTTCCCCTCTTAATGGGGCGGGTCGTGGCCTCCATGTTTAGCCTGCCTTCCTCCTGTGGAAAGTTATACGAAAAGAAACCTGTTCTACTTTGCTCTTTCCTCGTACTCATTTAAATTGTGTACTAAGTTTTTTATGACTACCCTTGCGGTGCATGACTGCCATGTGCTCAGCTCCCCCTTCTCATTCTCACCACTAGTCGGCATTCGCTGCCCTACCAGAGGCGGTTGCATCGGGGGTACCTGCCGATAGTCGAGGGGGGCCCTGAAGCCCCCGAACGCTTCGCGCACTATTGTCCCCAAGCACCGAGCATATGGTTAGGGGCCATAAGTCGAATAAGACTATGAGATAAGGGAGGGGAAGCTCCCAAGGAGAATTACTTTTTCCCTACTTGTGTGCAGGACCTCTCGGCCTCGGATCCCTACAGGAATGTGGTAGGAGCACCTGACAAATGGGACGCCCCTGCCAGGGGGCCACTACGGAATCATGCGAGACCGGAACTCCAAGGCAAGATCGAAGGATCCACGGCTCCAGCGGGACCGGACCTCCCCTCCTCTGAGGGGAAGGGCCCAGAGACCCCACGTGTACCGCGGGTCCGGACCTCCCTCTCCTCAGAGGAGAGCTCCGGATCCGCCACGTGGCTGGTTGATGAGGGCCTCCCCATCCTCATAAGGCGGGGCTCGAGGACCTCCGGGGCCCTTAATATAATGAGGACCCGGGGAAGGTGCCGGAGCAGAACGTCGAGATTGGTGAAGGCCTCTGAGCATCTTGCGGAGCTAAGGGCTCGGTCAGGCAAAATCACGAAGAAGACGGAAAACATCGCAAGCACGAAGGGTCATAAGAGTTCATGTATTCATGGCTCCATGAGCTGGGCTACAAACTCGATGAAAAAGAAAGAAACAAGCCCCAAGGTTCCCCTGACACGACCAGAGTCTAGAAGTTGCAAGAACGGCCGCGTCACCAGGTTTCAGCCCTGGCGGCGCTCTCCCGCTCCATGACCCGAGCGCAGAAATCGCCTCCCTCATCACCAGCGCAAAAGCCGGTGTCATCAAGGGTGCTCCTGAGGCCCCCTCCGCAGCTTCAGCGGTCTTCTCGGAGACTCTGCCGCCTGGAATTCTCCTTGGTGCTTCAACGGTTTCTTTGGAGACTCCACCATCTGAGAAGGGACGCAACGCCAGGGAGCTTTCTGCCTGCCGTCACCAAGGAAGGGCCCCGTCGGGAGGACAAACCAGAGACCCCTTGGAGGCGCCACCTCCAGAGGCAAGGCAGGCAGGCTCCCTGGGTCCCAGACTTGGTGCAGACACTGTCGCTGGTGGGAATCGAGAGCGATTCTCCCCCCATAAGGCGGGTTAGGAGCCATGGAAGAAGACAAGACTGCAGAGACTTGAGGGAGGAGCAAGGGCTGGAAGCCTTATAAGGGGAGCGTACCCACGTGGCGGTTTTTTTTCACACCTTCCCGGGTGCAATCCCAAGCGATTCGGAACTCTTCGAGTACGCCGCATCGGCAACCGCTTCGGCTCTGAGACCGAGCGCCGATGACAGGTGGACCCAAGCCGCCCGACTGAAGCGGTGGGTCAAGGAGTCAGTCTCCTAAGAAGACAGGCCGGCAAGGCACTTCGGCGGTTCCCGAAGAAAGCATCGCAACATGCAGAAGTGGCAGCCTTGGGAACTGCCGCAGTAAAAGCAACCATCAAGTGGACGCACGCTCCCACGATCCTGCGACCGTTCGTGCTCCGGCAGTGGTCAATGCGGGACTTAGAGAAAGTGCGCGGATCAGAAGAGACGGAGGTACCACCTCGGGCTCACCATCTCCCCCGAGATGGGCCTGGGGGCCACTGTCGGTACCTGCGATATGGGGTACCCCCGCGCACAGGGGAAAATGCCTAAGGAACTCGCCCTTCTCCGCAGGGAGAGCTCCGAAGGCGCCACGCGTCTGGCGCGGCCGGACCTCCCTCTCCTCAGAGGAGAGCTCCGGGCCCGCCACGTGGCATACAGAGGCCGGATCTCCCCCTCCGCGGGAAAGAGGTCTGAAGGTGCCACGTATCCGGCGGGGCCGGACCTCCCTCTCCTCAGAGAAGAGCTCCGGGCCCGCCATGTGGCGACAGAAGCCGAACCTCCCCCTCTGCGGGGAGAGGTCCAAAGGCTCCACGTGCCCCGCGGGGCCGGACCCTCCTCTCCTCTGAGAAGGGCTCCGGGCCCGCCACGTGGCCAGCAGAACGGCGCTGCCTGCCCCTGAGCGATAGGCAGCGGGCGTAAAGACGCCCCATACCTTGCCCGTACAAGGTATTCAAGGCCCGCGTCTTCCCAAGACGCGGAGACACGGAGCACGCCTCTGTCAGGTGCCGTTGCACCTAGTCGCATCACAGACTGGCGCGCGGTGTCAGAGCCTGCCAGCCAATAAACGCAGCGACAAGACGTCCCATGCCGCCCCCGCCGTCATCATCCGCTACGACTAGCATGCGGCATGGGTAGGGCTGCAAGACGAAGACTCGGAAGGCTTCGCCAGAGACAACTACCGGCATAACTGCAGATACGGTAGATAACAGTCAATCTCCCCGGGACCACCTGTCGGGTCACGGGCCCCCTTGTAAGCCACCCGAGTCTTGGACTATAAAAGGCTCGGGTAGGCGACGATAACAAGGGTTCGCACCTCTGCAACTCATACGCTAGCCATTCACACCCAAGCTGTAACTCACCCCCAAGCTCAGGACTCCGGTCACGAGCAGTAAGCAATACAGCGAGCTCCATAGCTCGCCGTGGACGTATGGTTTTACGCTCCGGCGGCCTGAACCACGTAAAACTCACCGTGTCAAGCTCTTACTAACTCGTCCATCCGCGCAAGCTCTCCGCAAGGGACTAACCCCACCGAAAAAAGAACCTCCGCGGGCTGCCCAGTGCAGGCCCGGGGGAAGTGTCGACCGAACACTTCGACAAAACTAATCTAAACTTAAATTCAAACTAACCTAAATCCTAAAATTTAAACTAAATTCAAAATAAGCTAAAAATTTTAAATATTTAAAACTAACATAGAACTATATTTAAACTAACCTAAACATAAATTCAAACTAACCTAAATCCTAATCCTAACTCTAAATTCAAACTAAACTAAACCCTAACAGAAAAGTGCGAAACTAAATTCAAACTAAGCGTAATCTTGAAAACAAACTAAAAGCTAACATAAAACTATATTTAAACTAATCTAAATCTAAATTGAAACTAAACTAAATCCTAACACTAAATTCAAACTAAACTAAACCCTAAACCCTAACCTAGACTCTAAACTATGTTCAAACTAAACTAAACGTAATTATACAATTCGAAATTAATCTAAGCCTAATTAATATAATTAAATTTAAAAATCCTAATTACATTAAAAAAATTCACCTTCTAATTTCCCTTTTTTTCTTTTCTTCTCTTCCTCTTCCTCCTCCTTCTTCCCTCTTCCCTCCTCTCTTGTGATAGTTTCAATGGGGGAGGTGTGGGGAGGCAGCCCGGGCGGCTGGGTTATATAACAGATCGTGTCGTCCGCGTGATGGACAACAAAACACGTTGGTCCAACGGTCCCGTGACCGTTGGGCCGATGTGGCTGCCACGTGAGTCTGTGACATCGCCCTGTCGTCCATGGGATAGACAACATGTTGTCCACGTGGACAAATCGTCCACCCCGTGGACAACAGCGTGGCTATTTTTGCAAAAAATATTCTGGATGCTATAAATATTAAATGATTATTGTACAGTGCTAAAATAAAAAAATCCCGATTAAAGGCAGCGATTCACCTAGGAACGTAGAACCAGACGACTAGGAAGAAAACCCTACACAGGACCATGAATCCAGGACCACAAACGCAGCATGAAATATTTTTATAATTCCATTCTTCCACCTTTAATTCTTTCAGATTTAACGCTTACCACACGTAATCATCTTTTCTAATTTATATTGCATACATGTGCGTCAATTTATGTAGAGATCCAATAAAAGTCATTATGTCTTCTGGTAAGTATGAATCGATTTTCAAAAGTGTAAGAAAAAGCAAAGAATAGAGGATATAATTCAGTTTCAAAAGGGGGCTATTGAACATATTTGTTTTAATGAATTAAAAGTATCTTCTGTATTAATGCTTTGCAACTAATAATATTATTGATAATGAGGTTAAGGATGTTGCTATTTATAGTACAAACATTAGAATGGATAACAATGGTGATAACATCAGAGTCACTAGTATTGGTGGTGATTCTTTTCAGGCTAATATATTTGATCTAGTATATTAGGATTCCCTTGATCCTAGGCAGATTGACATTCTGGCATAAAAAGACCTTGGAAGAGACATATCAATTCAAAAAGGTCTGAAGGACAAATACTAGATCTTTTTGCAATATTCTATAAAAAAATTTCTATCAAAACGGGAGAATTGCGATAGAGATTGATTTGTTTATTTAAAGAAACTTGATAGTCTTTTGCTTTGGTTGTAAATTATTTATAAAAGGGCATCAAAAAGGTCCATTGGCAAATGAGGGATATAATGATTGGGTATATCTTGACAGTGGACTTAAATAGTATGAGACAAGTATTGATCATGTTTTGAATATGACCACTTGTTGTGAATTACGTAATAGATTGCAAAGGAATCAAACTATTGATAAAGTTGCATTGTAAAAAGGAAAAGATCATCGGGCAGAAGTTTTTTTCAACCTTTTTTTGCATTGTAGAATTCCTTGCTAAGTATAATCTTACCTTTCGTGGTACTAACGGCAAACTGTAAGAAGATAGCAATGTGAATTTTTTGGTCTTTATAAGCTAGGGACCGCCCTTAAAAATGATGGAAAATTTTTATTGATGCTAATGAAATGTATATAGAGTTGAAGTTTCTTCCTGATTTCATGTAAAAAGAAAATGTGAGACATGTTGAAATTCTAATGTTTTTAGAGAGACATAATTCTTTTTCAAATGCAAGTATTGCATATAAACTTATATTGATCATTACAGCGACTGTTGCATCAGTGAAACAATGCTTTTTCTAATTTGAAGCTAGTGAAGTCCTATTTGCGTCCTAGAATGACATGACAAAGACTTACTAATTTGAGTATAATTACACTTGAGAATGAAGTTTTGAAGAAGATTAAATATAATCATGTAGTTAGAGATTCCATTCCAAGGAACACTAAAATAATGATGTTGTTTAGATAAATATTACGCATGTAAGAGACAAGGGTTTAACAATAGTTACGCTTTTAATATATCCTATGCTATATAGCATACTATTATAATATATACATTATTATAGATTTATAATTTTTTATTTAAAGCTAGATTCAGTTTTAATATTTCGTATAGTACTTTGGATTTTACCGGCTCAGCCCTTCGAACTGTATTTCTTTCTCTCTTTTTTCTTTGTGCAGCTGGATTTCAGTGGTTGCTGTTATGCGAGGTTCATGTTTTCCAATTTTTGCTCCATTCTTGTATTTTTTTAAAAAAATCTGCAAAGAGGTTTTATCCAGAATTCTAGGTGGTAGATCCGTGCAAAGCATACATCACCAGGTTGGGTTGCACTGTTGCCATCAAGGACAAGTGTGTGGCCACTCCTTCACTCCGCGAGATGGAAAACTCCCTAATGGCATCCTAATCTCATCCCCTGTGGTTCCAGAAGCCGTCCATGTTCATCCAAAGAATCATTCCAAATTCCCAGCGAACCAGGACAAGTCCACCGTGAAGCTTCACCATCTTCGTCATCACTCCCAGTGGCCACACACACACCTGACACCGCTCCATCGAAGGGAAACCGAAGTAAATCTGATGGCGACCTTCTTCCAGGACGGCACGGTCCCGCAACGGCGCGTCGTCGATGGCGTCTCCTTCCCAGCGGTGCTCGTCCCGAGCGCACCGGCGACCGAGGACGGCGGCGGCGGCGAACTCGACAAGTTCCTGGAGGCCGTGAGGGCGGAGAGGGAGTCCCGGCTGGAGCCGCTGGTGCGAGCCGCCGGGGCGCTGCTGCTGCGCGGGTTCCCCGTGCGAACGGCGGCGGACTTCGACCGTGCCGTGGACGCCTTCGGGTACGAGGAGCTGCCGTACGTCGGCGGCGCGGCGCCGCGGACCAACGTGGTGGGCCGGGTGTTCACCGCCAACGAGTCGCCACCGGACCAGAAGATCCCCTTCCACCACGAGATGGCGCAGGTGAGCCACTTAGCCGTGAGGGTCCTCCGGACACGACGTGGGAGGCCTGCTGGCCGAAGAAATTATTCAATTGCGCGCACCCGCAAGCTGTGGAATGTAGAATAATTGAACTGAGGAAGCAACATGAGATGGACAAAGTCCATAACCTTGGGACATTGAAGCAATACAAAATGAATATGTCTATATACTAATCCTAGGACATTGGAATGTGTTTGATTCAGTACCCTCTTTGCTTAAGATAGTTCAACAAATACAAAGCAAAAGAGAACCTATCAATGTTGCAGGGACTGTTAATTTGAGTGCTTTGTATTTAGGAGTGTTTTGACCCACCCGGGCAGCATGGAACAATCAACAAAGCTGTATTTAATTGGGCATGCTGAAACTTTATGATGACTACTAAACTATAGTAGACACTGCATAGTATCATTATATTTTCGAAAAGAAATCCAGTGTGCTCTCACTTCTGATGCCGTGTTTGGGATCAAACCCTCAAACCTTCTTACCACAGATTTCATCGGAACACAGTATCTTATTTGGAGCTGAGTTTCATGATCAGGACTTGCTGTAAATAACCGTTTGTTTTTAGGTTCCAACATTTCCATCAAAACTGTTCTTCTTCTGTGAAGTTGAACCGAAGAGTGGTGGAGAAACACCAATAGTGTTGAGCCATTATGTCTACAAGAGGATGAAGGAAGATTTCCCTGAATTTGTGGAGAAACTGGAGAAACATGGATTGATATATACAAGGGTATTAGGAGAGGGTGACGACCCATCTTCTCCTATCGGTCGTGGATGGCAATCTACATTTCTAACTAAAGATAAAGCCACCGCCGAAGAAAGGTAATATCATCACATCTTGATGTAAATTTGTCATGAGTTCTGAATACATCTAGAAATCCAACGTGGCTCCATTTCATTTTTGTCGGACATCCATGAAAGTCCTGATACCATGTATTTTGCAGAGCTTGGTTGTAGAGAAGTGTAGATCTAAGATACTTTGATGGCCTCATCAATTTTATCCATCCCAGAAGCCATTCATCAGGGTCTCGCATATTGAGCACAACATAAGCTTATCTGTCTCATCTTGTCACCAGTATCAAATAGATACTACATTCATGTCATTTTTTGTGTCCAGATAATAAATTTTTTGTAACGGGTTTCATTTGTATCGCCGACTCAATTGGGGAATCAATGGAACCTTCGTCTTTATTTCAAGGTGTTATGCTGCTCATAGTATTATCTGAATTTGACTCCATGGTCTATCATAGGGCTCTCAAGCTCGGAATGAAGCTGGAATGGACTGAAGACGGAGTCAAAACAATAATGGGTCCAATACCGGCAGTCAAGTGGGACGAGAGCTGGGGGAGGAAGATATGGTTCAACAGCATGGTTGCTGCCTACACCGGATGGAAGGACGCTTGGAACGATCCTGCCAAGGCCGTCACCTTTGGCGACGGCTCGCCCTTGCCCGCCGACGTCATTGCCGAATGCGGGAAGATCTTGGAAGAGGGATGTGTCGCCGTTCCGTGGCATCAGGGTGATATCCTTCTCATCGACAACTGGGCGGTCTTGCACTCGCGCCGGTCGTTTGTGCCCCCACGGCGCGTACTTGCTTCGCTTTGTAAATGAGATATGAAAATGGTCATGAACAACTAGGCAGCGAACAAGTCCGCCAGCTTTTTGCCTCTCCCTGCATATACATGGATTTCAGCTTTTCGCCTCTATTAGGCCCAAAATTCTATCTGGGGAAGTGGCAACAGTTTCGTGCATCGAGTTGAAATGCAGAAACTTGTAAAAAACTATGCTGAACAACATCACATCTTTCGCCAACGGAAGCAGAGAGTATTGTACGCCAACGGAAGCAGAGAGTATTGTACACCATTTCGCCCTGGCTAATTCCTCTCCTTTTTGAAATGGAGCCTATCCAGGTCGTCAGAGTAGGCTGCGATGATGTGACTATGGTATACAGTGCCTACCATCATTGATCAATTCATGCCTCGTTCCATAGTTCGGCCAATTCAACTTTAGTACTTGATCGTTAAACAGAAATGACAGATGAGATCGTCGTAATTTTTTACACTGTTATTAAATTATTTAATATTAATAGCCTGCGATTTTTTTTTACCGAAATAGTAAAATTGTCGTCCACGGCGTGGACGATTTTATACACATAGACAAGCAGTCGTCCACGTCGTGGACGATTCCTCCACATGGAGAACAAATCGTCCCCGTCGTGGACGATTTCTCCACGTGGACAAATAGTCGTCCGCGCCGTGGACGATTCCTCCACATGGAGAAGAAATGATCCACGCGGTGGACGATTTCTCCACGTGGACAAATAGTCCACGGCGTAGTCGTCCGCGACAGTAATTCCACATATTTGACTGCATTGTATTTAGTTTTTGACAGTAATTTAAAAATATTTAGAGACATATTGAGAAGTGTTGTTATGGAAGTAAATTGAGTATACATTGTTATGATTTTATGCAATGAGTTACTTAATGTTTTTGTGTAAGGACTGAGTCGTTATATGATTTTGAAATATGCATTACGATCACATGGTTCAAGTTTCAAATTTTTGCCTCCATTGTATTCATTTTTGAACTGCGATCTAAAAATACTTGGAGACATATTTGAGAGATGTTGTTATAGAAATAAATATAGTATACATCGTTATAATTTTATGCAATTAGTTACACAAACTTATCGTATATGGAATGAATTGTTATGTAGTTTTGAAATATGCAGTACGATCACAGTACCATAATTGCATAAATACATGCATTTAATTAAAAGATTTGGCGATTGCATAAATTACGAAGTTAATTAAATAAGTGTATCTTGTCTGCCTCTCTACTTCTACGATATATAAGATAAATAACACTTATTTATAAACGGAAACATAAAATTGACGATACAAATGGTGTGTGTATGATGCACCTAATGGCTAACTGTAACACCCCAAATTTTGATTTAAAACCCTAAACCATGTTCAGAGGGGAATTTAAAATTTTTTGGACGTGTTGCATGTTTTGCAAAAATTCAAATTCAAACTGGAATTCAAATTAGACTCAAAACAGAAAAGAAATGGAAAAAGAAAAAGAGAAACGGGAAAAAAACTGGTCAGTGGGCCGAAACCCGCCAGCCGGCCCAGTCTCCCCCGCGCCAGCCCGCCCCCGCGCGCCCGCGCTGTCTCTCACAGTCATGTGGGACCCACATGTCATCCCCAACCCCGCGACCCCGGACTCTCTCCCGTGCGCGCGATCTTAACCGATCGGAAAACCCGTCCCGCAGCCCGAATTCCGGTCCCAGAAGAATCCAAATCGATCACAACTGACCCACCGCCCTTCCCCGGCTATAAAAACCCCAGCTCCGATCAGTTTTTCCCACGAGATCGCCGATTTTTACTCCGGTGAGCACCGAGACTTCGCCGGTGAATTCTGGCCGATCTAAGCTCGGAAACTCTGATCTAACTCGCTGGTCTTGATCCACCGCCTCCGGGGAACTTTGCAGGTGCAGAAAACTCGGAGAGTTACGGTGTAAACACAGCACCGACGAGCTTCGCCGTGGTTTTGCCTCGGACCTCGCCGCCGATCACTTTCCAGGACCCCCGAGCTCGAGAAAACCCCCGAGGTGAGATCCCTGACCTCCCCTCTACCGATCTATGCCATAAGATCACAGTTTTAGGTAGAATTCTCGAGGATTCGAAACTTTCCGGCGAGATCGCCGCTTCCCGCCGCCGTGCGCCGCCGGCAGCGCCGCCCGCGCTCGGTCAGAGCGACGTGGCCGCTTGTGCGCCGTTTATTTTAAATCGCACGGTAGGGTTTAAATCCCCGCGTACCGATTCGATGTTATAATCTCAGCCGTCGGTTTAAAATCGGACGGTCCACGTCAGCCCCGCATTATAAAGACTGGAATTCTTACGTGCTACCCCCTAGGGTTCACTGGAATGGAGAGCTAGCCCCGGAAACTTCAGATCTAGCCCCTGGAACTCCAGAAAATCATGTAAATTCATTTAAAAATCAGTTTTAGCCCCTGGACTTAATAGAAATTAGGAAAAACACCTCTGATAAGTGTAGCTAGACCCCTGGAAATTATGAAAATAATATTATAGACCCTGTAATGGGGTGAGTTCATTATTTTAGCCCTGTTTAGTATTTAATTTAGAAAATTGAATATGTAACTAGTGTTTAAAAATTTAAAAAGGGGGACAAACATAATTGTCAAAATTAATTAAAAACTTTCTCAGTACTTAGAAAACTTTGGAGTGAGATAAAAATATATTTTTGGGCTGAAATGAATCTGTTTCATCTATTATTCACATTTATTAGTATAGGGACACATTTTTAAGTAAAGAATAGTTATAGAAAAATAGGGAAAATAATTATGAAATAGTTTACATCAGAGGCCAAGGTTAAAAATATGTTATTAAATTATTTAGGACCAGAACCTATACTGTTTAGATGATGTGTGTTACTAATTTCATTATAAAATACACAATTATGCATAGGAATATAAATCTGAGAATATAACAACTAGTAAATGATAAATGGAGTTTTTAAATATCCAAAGAGTTCAGTTTAGGGTTGGTAAAATTACGAAGGCACATATGGGGAAGAAAAATACTTTGCATACGTACACTTGGTAGTGAAAAAGTGTAGTAGTTGAATATAAGCAATTTATTGGAAACCCATATAAATAGTATGTAAGCATAAATGTGGACATAAAAGTAGGAATCATATACACATGGATAAAAGTGCATGCAAGCCACAACTCAACACACATAAAGTAACCACAACACATATAATGGTGAATGGATTTCATAAATGTGAATGTGTGGTTTGTATGAAGTGTAAGTGTGAACTATGTCTTATGGATTGTTGTTTTTCTTTTGCTATGTGTGATGGTATGAAGTAGAACCTGTTCAAGAACAAGTTATTCATTTCCAAGACCAGGACTACCCATTTCAAGAGCAGCAAGAAGGAGGCAAGTGTCCTTGACCACTTTGATCCTATGCTAGGATGTGTAGCTAGAATTAATTGCATTGTCAATTTGAATATGAAGCCCATGCTAGGAAGTTTCCCTAGAATTGCATTACCTTATTTCCTTGTAGCTTGGGTTGGGATTTATTTTATCATGTCATTTAATATTTTGCATATGCTTAGCCATGCTTAGAATGGGATATTTGGGACATGAGATCATCAGTTTATATTACCATACTCTTGAATGAGATATTGTGAGTTATGTAGAGGTAGGGATCAAGGCAAGTTGGATGTTTTGGTTGTGTGCTGGGTGCACGAGACTTGGGTTTGTGTTTAGTACTTGGCTGGATCCTAAGAACCGGTTCATGGAGCATGTAACCCGGCTTTACAGTGCCAACCACATGCTGAGATGGGGCAGCTTGGCCAATTAATTAGGTGTATCCCCGGCGTAGTATGGGTGTGTTGGATGGTGCGGGGAGTAGGTGTCAGCTGGACTACCATATGAACCGCAAGGCTCAAGAGGGGGCCACTGCAGCGGGGTTGGAGCCTCTTGTATGCTGTTAGGGGTGAAACCTCAGTGGGCCCATGCTCGTCGGGAATCCCTTTGTAAAGGCTTCGTAGTGATCTCCTGGCTGCACACCTGGGAAGTGTGAATGTGGATCGTAGCCACTGGCATAATGGAGGTTCTTTTAGTCCACCCGGCAACGGGGGATGAAATCACTACATGTGGGTACAGTGGTACAAACTCTGCAGAGTCAAAACTGTCTTGACAGCCGTGCTCACGGTTAAGAGCGGCCTGGACTTATTCATGATTAGAGGAGTGAAGGTTTTTGGAAGTTGTGGATGTTAAGCGGGGAGCTTAACATTGGAAATGATGTTATGGTTATTGGATTATGATAATGGGTTGGGAGATTGGGACCATTTCACCTGTGTAGTAATGTAGGTGCTTAATAAGCTAAGGTGATAGGTATTAATTGCGTAGTGCTTTAACCATGAGTTCAACCTCTCCTTGTTCTAGCCATGCATGATATAATTTTCCCACACTTGCTGAGTACCGTTGGTACTCAACCTTGCATATTTGTTGGTTTATATTGCTGCTCAGGTCAAGATAATGAGGTGGTGTATAATGACCAAGATTTTGGACCCGAGGAAGGATTTTAGGTTCATGAAGACCCCCGGGCAACGCCTGTGATGGAGCCCAAAAGAATAATATTCCGCTGCTAGTTTATTTACTTGTGATGAAGCATTAGTGTCCATTGAGACATTTGCGATGTAAGACTTATTTATATTCGACACCTGGCTTGTAATAAATGATGCTTCACTATTTGTCATCACATGTATGAGAAAATGATCCTGGCATACATGTGATATTCACTTGGTTGTTTCTTCGGAAAAACCGGGTGTGACAGAGGTGGTATCAGAGCCAAGGTTGCCCGTAGGAACGTGGACCTAGGTAGAAATGGACGTATTTAAGGGCCCTATTTTCTTAAAAACTATTTTCCAAAGTGTGGGTTGAAGAGTGTTATTTAAGGAGTCATTTTCTTCATCTTACCCCAAATTTTCCTTCAAAATGGGATTTTTGTTTAAAAAGTTTATCTAACCTAATTTTTAAATTCTTTTTGTTTTAGATGGTTCGCATGATTCGCACTGCTCGCAAGTCCACGGGAGGGAGAGTTCCCGTAGTTGCCCTTGCCGAAAGAGAGGAGAGTCGCCCCGTGACGTACCTTTCCTACGGATTGGCAGTAGGAGATTTGTTGCGCCGTCTTCGACGTATGCTCGAAGCCGCTGGCAATACGGGCAAGCTAATCATCCACTACAACTCCACCAGAACCATCCGTGAGAAGAGGGAAGAATGGAGTTCGGAGATGAGGATTATACACGAGAATCAGCTGCTTAAGATTCACCACTCTCCAGCTTGTCGAGCAACACAAGTTGACACGGAGAAAGATGTCACCTGGGAGGCCATCACCTGCCAGAGTCACATCTATCGTCGCCACTTGGACAAAACTGAGTACATGTATGTCCTCCAACGTGAGAGTGGTACCACGGAGTACAAGTACCCACCAGTGCAGCAAGGGACTTCCCATGAGCACATGGACTTGTGCTTGGAGGATGCTGCCATGCTCAGCACTCGACTGCAGGAGTGTCAACAAGAGCTTCAGGATGTCCGAGACACCCTGAAGGAAACGGAGGCGTTGCTGCGAGCTTGTTTAAAGGCGAGAGAAAGAGGAGATGGGAATGAACTGTGTGTCACCATGAATGATACATGGACTCCTGACTCCCCAGATCGCCGAGCAATCAGGCGTCGTCGCACTTCTCCACCAGCAGCCTCCCCACCCAAAGCAGAGTCAGAAGGTAGCCGAAATGAGGAGGAAGATCCCGAGGAGCCAGCTCAAGAGGACGAGTAGTGTAGAGTCTTTCCCCTAGCTAGCAAGAGGTCGAGTAGTCGAGCCATTACGTAGTTAATGGAGTGATAATGCTTGGTGTGTGACGTGAGTTGTGGAAGCCATGAGCAATTGTCCACAGCCTCGTCTTCAGATTGTTTTGCTTGGGTGTGTGAACCCACAGGAAATGATAGTGCATTTATTTGGTGTGAGATATGAACCCTCGTAAAATTTTAACAAAGCCTCAACACCTTAAAGTACCAACAAATGAAAGTAGTAAAATGATACTAAATGGTATCAAATTAACATTTGTTGATTCTGCCAGATGGCCGGAAGAGGAAAAGGACGTGCTGCCATCCCCGCCAACAACAATGATGAGGCATGCAACCCTCATCTTTCTGGAGGCCAGGAAAGGGGTGGCCGCCGTGAAGAAGTTGATCCTCTCCACCAAATGCTGGAGAATCAAAATCAGCTCATCCAGAACTTGACTCAAGTGGTGGCCAACTTGCATCAAGTTCCACCTCCACAAGCTGCACCACGTCAACCAAGGTTGAGTGAGTTTCTAGGAACTCAACCTCCAAAGTTTGCAAGTGCTGCTGAACCTCTGGAGGCAGATGATTGGATGAAGACCATTGAAAGTAAGATGAGGATAATACAATGCCAAGGGTATGAGAGGGTGCTGTTTGCCTCTCATCAATTCCAGGGACCTGCTGCTGATTGGTGGACCGCCTACGTGGCCGCCCATCATGACCCTGAGAACATCACTTGGGAAGAGTTCAAGCGTAGCTTCCGCAACCATTACATCCCAAGAGGTGAACTCAAAAACAAGAGGAAAGGGTTTTTGGGACTGCAGCAGGGAAACATGACGGTGAGGGAATACCTCACTAAATTTACTCAACTATCCCGTTATGCTCCACGAGACATAGAGACCGATGAGCAGAAACAAGATTGTTTCGTGGAAGGACTTACCGCAGAGATGCAGTGTGCCATGTCCTCCAATGAGTATGAAAGTTTTCAAAAGATGGTGGACAGAGCATTTGTGGTGGAAAGGAAGCTAAAAGCCCTGGAAAATGAGAATAAGAGGAAGGCTGGGTGGTCACATCAAGCCTCAGGGAGCAACACCCGCCCACGTATGATGCAGCAACCTACGGGGCAGACGAGCCGTGCTGCGGTACCCTATTCAGCACCAAGAGGGTACAACCCAAACTACAGGCCACCCGCAGCACCAGCACAGCCGCCACGTCAGTTTGTGCAGCAGCCTCGCCCCGCATATCCACCTCGACCAGCAGTACAAGGACCCCCAAACCAACCCCAAGACAACAAGGGCCAAGCATCTAAGATTGGGGTGCAATGTTTCAGCTGTGGTGAAGTGGGGCACTACGCCCATAAATGCCCGAAGAAGAAGCCTGCGCCGCCACAACAGCAGAATGTAGTGAGAGGACGGGTGAACCATGTCACTATGGAGGAAGCACAAGAGGCACCCGACGTGGTAGTTGGTAAGTTTCCTGCCAATTTACACCTTGCAACTCTGCTGTTTGATTCTGGCGCTACCCACTCGTTCATTGCTCAAGGGTTTGTTAAGAAGCATGACTTAGCAACCACACAAATGAACCATATGCTAGCGGTAAACTCTCCAGGTGGAGAAATAAGGACAAGACAAGTGTCTCCCAAAGTGAGCCTAGACATTAATGGGGTAGTATTTACTGCTAACCTCATAGTGATAGATTCACAAGGGATAGATATTATTTTGGGTATGGATTGGTTGACCAAACATAAAGGAATCATCCATTGTTCGACCAGAACGGTGGAACTAACTCACCCCAATGGCACAAGAGTAAAGTTCATAACAATACACGAGCCTAGGAGGGACATTAAATTAAATCGAGTGGAGGTGAAAGTTGAGGAAATCAGGACTATCAGGGAATATCCAGATGTTTTTCCGGAGGAATTGCCAGGTATGCCTCCCGACCGTGACGTGGAATTCGCAATTGAACTAGTACCGGGAACAGCCCCGATATACAAGAGACCTTATCGAATGGACTCCAAGCAGCTAGGAGAGCTCAAGGATCATTTGAGAGAATTGATGGAGAAGGGGTATATTCGCCCTAGTTCCTCACCATGGGGAGCTCCGGTGATATTTGTGCCCAAGAAAGACGGAACCCAAAGGTTATGCGTGGATTACCGTGCCCTGAATGAGGTAACCATCAAGAACAAGTACCCATTACCTCACATTGAAGACTTGTTTGATCAGTTGAGGGGAGCTTGTGTGTTCTCGAAAATTGATCTCAGGTCGGGGTACCACCAACTCAAGATAAGGCAATCTGATATTCCCAAGACAGCTTTCGTATCTCGGTACGGACTGTATGAATACATTGTCATGCCTTTTGGGCTAACCAATGCATCGGCATATTTCATGTACCTCATGAACAAGGTATTCATGGAATATCTGGACAAATTTGTGGTGGTTTTCATAGATGATATTCTCGTCTTCTCCAAAGATGAAGAAGAACATGAGAAACATCTAAGGTTGGTGTTACAGAGACTGAGAGAACACCAACTATATGCCAAGTTGAGCAAGTGTGAGTTTTGGCTGAAGAGAGTTCCCTTTTTAGGACATATAATCTCGGAGGGAGGAATCTCCGTAGATCCCGCCAAAATCAAGGATATCCAGAAGTGGAAGACCCCTGAAAATGTCGGGGAAGTTCGAAGCTTTTTGGGATTGGCTGGGTACTATCGACGGTTTATTGAGGGATTCTCCAAGATCTCGAGACCTCTCACCAAACTATTGGAGAAGGGAATCACATTCACCTGGACACCACAGTGCGAGACGAGCTTTCAGGAGCTGAAGAAGAGATTGACAACAGCCCCAGTGTTGGTTATGCCAGATATGCAGAAGAATTTCACAGTGTACTGCGATGCCTCTGGAAATGGGTTGGGATGTGTTCTCATGCAAGAAGGACATGTCGTGGCTTATGCATCCCGGCAGCTTCGGAAGCACGAGAAGAACTATCCTACACATGACCTAGAACTAGCTGCAGTGGTACACACGTTGAAAATTTGGCGGCACTATTTGATGGGGAAGAGGACAGAGATATATACGGATCATAAGAGTTTGAAGTACATATTCACACAGCCAGATCTCAATCTCAGACAAAGGAGATGGTTAGAGTTAATCAATGACTTTGATATAGGCATCAACTATCATCCTGAGAAAGCAAACGTAGTGGCTGATGCTTTGAGTCGGAAAGTGCAGGTCAATAAGTTGAGTTTGAAGGACATGCCTGCAGAATTGAAGGACGAGGTTATAAGGCTCAATCTATGTCTAGTAAATAGTGGTGAAGCCATCGCCATGGAAGTGGACTCCACACTCGAGCGAGACATACGCAAGGGCCAAAAGAATGATGAGAAGATACAAGAGATCCGACAGCTAATCAAGGAAAATAAAGCTCCTGGTTTTAGAGAGGATGAACAAGGAACGGTGTGGCACGGGAAAAGAATCTGTGTGCCAGAAGTAAAGGAGATCCGTGAATTGATTTTAAAGGAGGCTCACGATTCTGACTATTCTATTCATCCTGGGAGTACGAAGATGTACCAGGACCTCAAAAGCAGGTATTGGTGGTATGGCATGAAGCGAGATGTCGCGGAACATGTTGCCCTATGTGACACATGTCAGTTGGTGAAAGCTGAACATCAACGACCCACGGGATTATTGCAACCACTCAAAGTACCTGAATGGAAGTGGGAAGAAATCAGCATGGATTTTGTCGTGGGATTGCCTAGGACCCAATCCGGGTATGATTCAATATGGGTCATTATTGATAGGCTAACCAAGGTAGCTCATTTCATCCCGGTGAAAGAAAGCTACAGCGGATCCAAATTGGCAGAATTGTACATGTCAAGGATTGTGTGTTACCATGGAGTGCCAAAGAAAATAGTGTCGGACCGAGGGACACAGTTCACCTCGAGGTTTTGGCAAAAGTTGCATGAAACCATGGGAACCCATCTGAACTTCAGCTCTGCCTATCACCCCTAAACTGACGGGCAGACGGAGAGAACCAATCAGATCCTTGAAGATATGTTAAGGGCATGTGCACTCAAAAACAACAGGAGTTGGGACAAGAACTTACCGTATGCGGAGTTTTCCTATAACAACAGCTATCAAGCTAGTATGAAGATGTCACCGTTTGAAGCTTTGTATGGAAGGAAGTGCAGAACTCCCCTATTTTGGAACCAAACAGGAGAAAGTAAAGTGTTTGGTCCAGAAGTGCTACAAGAAGCTGAGGCGAAGGTGAGGGAGATTCGCAACAACTTGAGGATAGCACAAACACGCCAGAAGAGTTATGCTGATGTACGAAGAAGAGAACTCGTTTTCAACGTGGGAGACTATGTTTATCTCAAGGTGTCCCCTATCAGAGGACTTCGTCGGTTCAAGGTGAAAGGGAAGTTGTCACCTCGATACATCGGACCCTTTCAAGTTTTGGAAAGAAAAGGCGAAGTGGCGTACCAACTAGAGTTACCGGTTCATCTATCGGACGTGCACGATGTATTCCATGTGTCACAACTCAAGAAATGCCTGAGGACGCCTGAAGAGGTGTTACCCATGAATGAAGTGGATGTAGCTGAAGATTTGTCTTATGCCGAGCAACCATACAAGATTTTAGAGACAATGGAACGCCTCACCAGAAATAAGAGAATCCGGATGTGCAAGGTGCAGTGGAAGCATCACTCAGAAGAGGAAGCCACCTGGGAACGGGAAGATGAGCTCAAGGCACAATTTCCGGAATTGTTTTCTTAGAAACACCAATCTCGAGGACGAGATTTCTTTTAAGAGGGGTAGAGCTGTAACACCCCAAATTTTGATTAAAAACCCTAAACCATGTTCAGAGGGGAATTTAAAAATTTTTGGACGTGTTGCATGTTTTGCAAAAATTCAAATTCAAACTGGAATTCAAATTAGACTCAAACAGAAAAGAAATGGAAAAAGAAAAAGAGAAATGGGAAAAAAACCGGCCAGTGGGCCGAAACCCGCCAGCCGGCCCAGTCTCCCCCGCGCCAGCCCGCCCCCGCGCGCCCGCGCTGTCTCTCACAGACAGGTGGGACCCACATGTCATCCCCAACCCCGCGACCCCGGACTCTCTCCCGCGCGCGCTATCTTAACCGATCGGAAAACCCGTCCCGCAGCCCGAATTCCGGTCCCAGAAGAATCCAACTCGATCACAACTGACCCACCGCCCTTCCCCGGCTATAAAAACCCCAGCTCCGATCAGTTTTTCCCACGAGATCGCCGATTTTTACTCCGGTGAGCACCGAGACTTCGCCGGTGAATTCTGGCCGATCTAAGCTCGGAAACTCTGATCTAACTCGCTGGTCTTGATCCACCGCCTCCGGGGAACTTTGCAGGTGCAGAAAACTCGGAGAGTTACGGTGTAAACACAGCGCCGACGAGCTTCGCCGTGGTTTTGCCTCGGACCTCGCCGCCGATCACTTTCCAGTACCCCCGAGCTCGAGAAAACCCCCGAGGTGAGATCCCTGACCTCCCCTCTACCGATCTATGCCATAAGATCACAGTTTTAGGCAGAATTCTCGAGGATCCGAAACTTTCCGGCGAGATCGCCGCTTCCCGCCGCCGTGCGCCGCCGGCAGCGCCGGCCGCGCTCGGTCAGAGCGACGTGGCCGCTTGTGCGCCGTTTATTTTAAATCGCACGGTAGGGTTTAAATCCCCGCGTACCGATTCGATGTTATAATCTCAGCCGTCGGTTTAAAATCGGACGGTCCACGTCAGCCCCGCATTATAAAGACTGGAATTCTTACGTGCTACCCCCTGGGGTTCTCTGGAATTGAGAGCTAGCCCCGGAAACTTCAGATCTAGCCCCTGGAACTCCAGAAAATCATGTAAATTCATTTAAAAATCAGTTTTAGCCCCTGGACTTAATAGAAATTAGGAAAAACACCTCTGATAAGTGTAGCTAGACCCCTGGAAATTATGAAAATAATATTATAGACCCTGTAATGGGGTGAGTTCATTATTTTAGCCCTGTTTAGTATTTAATTTAGAAAATTGAATATGTAACTAGTGTTTAAAAATTTAAAAAGGGGGACAAACATAATTGTCAAAATTAATTAAAAACTTTCTCAGTACTTAGAAAACTTTGGACTGAGATAAAAAAATATTTTTGGGCTGAAATGAATCTGTTTCATCTATTATTCACATTTATTAGTATAGGGACACATTTTTAAGTAAAGAATAGTTATAGAAAAATAGGGAAAATAATTATGAAATAGTTTACATCAGAGGCCAAGGTTAAAAATATGTTATTAAATTATTTAGGACCAGAACCTATACTGTTTAGATGATGTGTGTTACTAATTTCATTATAAAATACACAATTATGCATAGGAATATAAATCTGAGAATATAACAACTAGTAAATGATAAATGGAGTTTTTAAATATCCAAAGAGTTCAGTTTAGGGTTGGTAAAATTATGAAGGCACATATGGGGAAGAAAAATACTTTGCATACATACACTTGGTAGTGAAAAAGTGTAGTAGTTGAATATAAGCAATTTATTGGAAACCCATATAAATAGTATGTAAGCAGAAATGTGGACATAAAAGTAGGAATCATATACACATGGATAAAAGTGCATGCAAGCCACAACTCAACACACATAAAGTAACCACAACACATATAATGGTGAATGGATTTCATAAATGTGAATGTGTGGTTTGTATGAAGTGTAAGTGTGAACTATGTCTTATGGATTGTTGTTTTTCTTTTGCTATGTGTGATGGTATGAAGTAGAACCTGTTCAAGAACAAGTTATTCATTTCCAAGACCAGGACTACCCATTTCAAGAGCAGCAAGAAGGAGGCAAGTGTCCTTGACCACTTTGATCCTATGCTAGGATGTGTAGCTAGAATTAATTGCATTGTCAATTTGAATATGAAGCCCATGCTAGGAAGTTTCCCTAGAATTGCATTACCTTATTTCCTTGTAGCTTGGGTTGGGATTTATTTTATTATGTCATTTAATATTTTGCATATGCTTAGCCATGCTTAGAATGGGATATTTGGGACATGAGATCATCAGTTTATATTACCATACTCTTGAATGAGACATTGTGAGTTATGTAGAGGTAGGGATCAAGGCAAGTTGGATGTTTTGGTTGTGTGCTGGGTGCACGAGACTTGGGTTTGTGTTTAGTACTTGCCTGGATCCTAAGGACCGGTTCATGGAGCATGTAACCCGGCTTTACAGTGCCAACCACATGCTGAGATGGGGCAGCTTGGCCAATTAATTAGGTGTATCCCCGGCGTAGTATGGGTGTGTTGGATGGTGCGGGGAGTAGGTGTCAGCTGGACTACCATATGAACCGCAAGGCTCAAGAGGGGGCCACTGCAGCGGGGTTGGAGCCTCTTGTATGCTGTTAGGGGTGAAACCTCAGTGGGCCCACGCTCGTCGGGAATCCCTTTGTAAAGGCTTCGTAGTGATCTCCTGGCTGCACACCTGGGAAGTGTGAATGTGGATCGTAGCCACTGGCATAATGGAGGTTCTTTTAGTCCACCCGGCAACGGGGGATGAAATCACTACATGTGAGTACAGTGGTACAAACTCTGCAGAGTCAAAACTGTCTTGACAGCCGTGCTCACGGTTAAGAGCGGCCTGGACTTATTCATGATTAGAGGAGTGAAGGTTTTTGGAAGTTGTGGATGTTAAGCGGGGAGCTTAACATTGGAAATGATGTTATGGTTATTGGATTATGATAATGGGTTGGGAGATTGGGACCATTTCACCTGTGTAGTAATGTAGGTGCTTAATAAGCTAAGGTGATAGGTATTAATTGCGTAGTGCTTTAACCATGAGTTCAACCTCTCCTTGTTCTAGCCATGCATGATATAATTTTCCCACACTTGCTGAGTACCGTTGGTACTCAACCTTGCATATTTGTTGGTTTATATTGCTGCTCAGGTCAAGATAATGAGGTGGTGTATAATGACCAAGATTTTGGACCCGAGGAAGGATTTTAGGTTCATGAAGACCCCCGGGCAACGCCTGTGATGGAGCCCTAAAGAATAATATTCCGCTGCTAGTTTATTTACTTGTGATGAAGCATTAGTGTCCATTGAGACATTTGCGATGTAAGACTTATTTATATTCGACACCTGGCTTGTAATAAATGATGCTTCACTATTTGTCATCACATGTATGAGAAAATGATCCTGGCATACATGTGATATTCACTTGGTTGTTTCTTCGGAAAAACCGGGTGTGACACTAACCTACATGCACCAACCTACGCCTAAGACACCTTAGTTGAATGTAAAGCCGAGCATTAAGTGCAAATGACTCGTGTAGAATCTGTTGAGTGCAACAGGGGTATTTTTCCTTGCGCAATGCATCTAGCCCGACTTCCCTTGCGTGATGTGCTCTCTCGCGTAAGCGCTCCCTCTCATCCCCTCTTGCCTGTGAGCAATACGTTCCTCCTCTTGATCCTTGCGACAATCCTCTTCCTCCACTCGTTGAATCTCTTCCTGACGCTTGCGACGACGCTCCTCCTATTCAACTCTCTCCCTCCTCTCTCGCTCATCCCAAATGTCAGACTCCAACTCGCAGTGGAAGTCCCTCCAAGCAGATATATGCATCCTGTATACGTACTCGACGTCTTTTGCTGATTGTTCGTGGTCGATGTACTGCCTGAACTCGCAAAGAGGCGGTGAGAACTGCATGATTCAAGATGTGTCGTTATGAAGATTTGAATTGAAATATGAATGTGAAAATGATAGAGAATCCCGAAGTATGTATGTTACTTGACGTCTACCATTTGGAAAAAAATGGCATGGTCCTATGAGTGAGATCATATTCATAGTTGTTGCACATCCACAGTCTCAAACCATAGGAGTCACCCAATCTAAGATCTCTTACAAACCGACAATCAGTGCCACATAGACATTGTCGAAGTGTTCGCTATGACACTTCCCCCGGTACCTCTACTGTAGCAGTCCGTGGAGGTTAGTTGTTTGGAGGGGCTAACGTCCCTAGCTTGATCGAGCTTTGAGAACAATGGTGAACACATGGATTTACGTGGTTCGGGCCGCCGGAGAGTAAAACCCTATGTTTATGGGAGTGATTGTTGTATTGCTTTGCGCGTGTGTGTCGGGGGATCGAAGATCGAACCAGGATCAAACCCTTTTCCCGGAGGCTACTGAAAGTTGCCTAGAGGGGGTGAATAGGATAATAAAACCTAAAACTATTGCAAACAGCGGATTAAACTTGAAGGAGCCCGGACTAGTCCGGTCTGAGGGCGGACTAGTCCGGTCTAGGTATAAAATTGCGTTTTAGGTTTTCTTTTCAAGTTTGTTTAAGCGGAAGATATGTAGTAGTCTAGTAATCATACTAATTAGTTGTGAATGAATAGATTGCGAGGCAGCAGAACAATTCACAAGTGTTAACAAGACAAAAGCTTAACAAATAATTTTAGTGAGCGAGCGAGAAGGTAAAGGAAACAAGAGACACGATTTATCCCGAGGTTTGATTCCACACAGGAATCTACGTCCTCGTTGAGGAGTTCACAAAGGACCGGGTCTTTTCCAACCCTTCCCTCACCGAGCGATCACCAAGATCAAGCCTGAGCTCTTTCACTATCAATCAAATGTGAATACAATACTCTTAGGGGCTACTCACAACTTGAGGGTCCCTACAACAACCTAGCAGTTCTAGGAATCAAAATATAACTGTCAAGAACTCAAATTAACAATTAGAGTGCAAGAGAGTCAAATCGAGAGCTCAAACGTCGATCACCACGTCTCTCCTCTCACAAATCCACAAACCCCTTAAGATCCAATCTTAGGGTTCAAGAAGGTGAGGAAAGAGGTTTAGAAGAGCTCTAGGAATGAGTTTTCAGCGATAGGGTCGTTGTCCCTCCAATTCTCAGCCAGGGGGGTCTCCTTTTATAGAAATCCCGACATCTAGCCGTTACCTACTAAAGTCTGGACTAGTACGGTCAGAACTCTGGACTAGTTCGTTCTTGAGGGACCACTCACATCACAAGGCTACCAACTAAAGTCTCGTGACCGTTGGATTCAAACGGTCATAAAATCCCGGACTAGTCCGGTGAAGAGCGGACTAGTCCGATCTCAATCAGGAACCTTTGTTCCGTATGAGAACGGACTAGTTTGATAGGGGCAGACTAGTCCGGCCTCAAAGGCGGACTAGTCCGGTCTTACCAGACCCAGTCTCGAAAACTCTCTAATCTAGGACTGTGGACTAGTCTTGCCAACTCCGGACTAGTCCGAGCTCACACAGGAACCTTTGTTCCGTCCTAAACCAGACTAGTCTGAAGGGATCGGACTAGTCCGGCCTATGGAGCGGACTAGTCTGAGGTCACTCAGAGACTCCTTCTCCGGACCTAAATGGCTTAGTCCGCTTAGCGGACTAGTCCGACCACATGGGCGGACTAGTCCAACCTTATGAGAGTTAGTCTCATAAAGGCTCAGACACACTCGACAACGGACTAGTCCGGCCTAGAACGGACAAGTCCGAACTCACTCAGAGACTTCTTGTCCGGTCTAAAATGGAGTAGTCCATGTTGGAACGGATTAGTCCGACCCCTTGTCTGGACAAGTCCGGTCTTCCTTTTTCAGCCATACCTATGACTACTTCCTCTCACGTTTCTAACTTTAGTTTGAGCTCTCTAATGACTATCAAGCACTCTAAAAGAGGAGACCTTGTACACAACTAGAAAATGTAAAACTCAATAGAAAAATTCTATTTTATACTCTTGCGAGTCTTCTTCTTTTCCTTTTTGCTTCTTGAGAGACTCCACATCCATTCCTTTTGATAAGCACCTGTGCTCATACTCAGTAAAACTTATTAGTATCTTAATTGTCATCATCAATCATCCAAAACCCGCGGGGATTACCTAGATGCACTTTCAATCTCCCCATTTTTGGTGATTGATGACAACACATTAAGATTCTCAATAAATAGATATAATAGATTGTTTTCATAACACATGTGTGTATGGTTCACTCCCCCTAAATGTGTGCACAAAAGACTGTCAAGGAAAAATATGCACAAGAGTGAGTTCTTTGGGGATTTTTATACATACACGTGTTATGGTGGGGTGGCTAAGTGTGATGTGATAAAGTGAGTACTAAACGCATTAAGGAAGATATAAAATTTACGAACAAAATCATCTCAGTATGGCATAATATGAAGACATAAAATGGCATAGTCATTAAAATAACATAACGTGGTATAATGTGGCATAGTTATTAGAAACCAACATAAAGTGAGTGTTAAAGAGCGAGACTAAAGACTAAAGAGCTAGACTAGACTACTCCCCCTTATTCTCTCCCCCTTTGGCATCAAAGCACCAAAAAGGGAAAGAAAAGAGAGAAAGACCTAATCGCTATCATCTCCATCTTGATCTTCGTCTTGGTCACTCTGAGTTTCCTCGTCCTCATCTTCATCTTCGTCTTCATCGTCATCCTCTTGATGAGCGTTGGAGGTAGGAGGAGCAGCTGAGGAGGAACCAAAGTAGGCAAGCTCGTCCTCGGTTGTAACACCCCAAAAACCTGTTAAGAGGGGAATTTAAAATTTTTTGGACGTATTGCATGTGGTGCAGAAATTCAAATATAAATTGGAATTCAAATTCAAATCAAAACAGAAAAGAAAAAGCAAAAGAAAAATAAAACCGAACCGGCCAATGGGCCGAAACCCACCAGCCGGCCCAACATTTCCCGCGCCAGCCCACAGCCGCGCGCTCCCCTCTCTTTCTCACTGACACACGGGGCCCACCGTCATCTTCTTCCTCGCGCGCGATCGGCCGACCTCGGGACTCCTCCGCGCACCCGAATCCAAACCACCCCGGAAACCCGCGTCCCCCAGCCGAATTCTGGTCTAGGACGACTCCGGCTCGATCCCAACAGACACGCCGCCCTCCCTCGTCTATATAAGCGCCGACATCGCCCGTTTTTGTCATCCCGATCGACTGTTTTTCCTCCCGGTGAGAACCAGAGCTTCTCCAGCCGCTTTCTCTCGATCCTAGCTCGGATTTTCTGATCTAACGCACCGATCGTGTTCCACCGCCTCCGGGGAATCACGCAGGTGCAGAAAACTCGGTGGTTTGCGATCTAGGCACAACTCCGACGAGCACCGCAGCGGTTCCACCTCGGGACTCGTCGCCGACCGTCTTCCAGGACCTCCGAGCTCAAGAAAAAACCCGAGGTGAGATCCCCGACCTCCCCTCTACCGATCTATGCCATGAAATCCCAGTTTTAGGAGGTATAGACGAAGATCTGAAGTTCTCCGGCGAGGTCTCTACCTCCCGCTGCCGCGCGCCGCCGGGCATCGCGGGCTGGCTCCCGCCAGGGCGACGTGGCCACTTGTGCGCCGTCTATTTTAAATCGCACGGTAGACCTAAAACCCCCGCATACCGGTTCGGCGATCTAATCTCAGCCGTCTATTTTAAATCGGACGGTCCACATCAGCCCCACGTTATAAAGGCCGGTATTCTTACGCGCTACCCCCTGGGGATCTCGGAAAACACGAGCTAGCCCCGGAAACTTCTGATCTAGCCCCTGGAACTTCAGAAATTCGTGTAAATTCATTTAAAAATCAGTTTTAGCCCCTGGACTTAATAAAAATTAGGAAAACGCCTTGGTTATGTTTAGCTAGACCCCTGGAAATTTATGAAATAATATAATAGACCCTGTAGTGGGGTGAGTTTATCTTTTTAACCCTATGTGATAGTAAATTTAGAAATTTGAATATGTGATTAGGATTTAAATTTAAAAGGTGAGACAAACACATTGTAAATTCAAATTTAAACTCTCCTAGCACTTGGAAAACTTTAGAATAAGTTAAAAGTAGATTTTAAGCTGAAATGAATCTATCTAATTGATTGTTCACATTTATTAGTTATAGGGACACATTTTTAGGTTAGGAAATGATTCTGAAAATTTGGTAAAATAAATTTAAATTAGTTCACATCAGAGGAGAAGTTCAAAAGTATATTATTTAATATTTTAGATCAGAACCTATTCTATTTAGATGATATGCCCTACTATTTAATATTAAAATTCACTTTTAGTCATAGAAAATAAATCTGGAAAATATAGGAAAATAGGTATGCATAACTAGAAAATGATAAATGAAGTCTCAAAATCCGAAGACTTCAGTTTAGGAATTGGTAGAAGATCTGAAAACCCATTTGGAGTAGGAAATTACCTTCCATGCAAACTTGGTAGTTAAGAAGTATATTAATTCAATATAAAGAATTTGTTCAAATTGAAAATTCATATATAGTGTGCAAACAGAAATCAGAAATACAAAAGTTAGAAATCATATACATATGTTTAAAAGTGCATGAAGGCTAAAAATCAACACATCTAGAGTAACCACAACACTTAGAAATGTGAATGACTATCATATGTATGTATGTGTGGAGTGAAAGTGTGAACTATGTCTTATGGATTGTTGTTTTCTTTTGCTATGTGTGTTGGCATGAGTAGAACCTGCCCCAGAGCAAGTTCTTCCCTTCAAAGATCAGGACTATCCATTCCCAGAGCAGCAGGATGAAGGCAAGTGTCCTTGACCACTTTGATCCTATGCTAGGATGTGTAGATAGAATTATTTGCATTGTCAATTGAAATATGAAACCCATGCTAGGAAGTTTCCCTAGAATTGCATTATCTTGTTTTCTTGTAGCTTGGGTTGGGATTTATTTTATTATATCATTAATTTACATGATTATACTTAGCCATGCTTAGAATGGGATAATTGGGATATGAGATCATCAATTTATTTACCTTACTCTTGAATTAGATATTATGAGTTATTTAGGGGTAGGGATCGAGGCAAGTTGGATGATTTGGTTGGTGCTGGGTGCACGAGACTCGGGTTTGTGTTTAGTACTTGCCTGGATCCTAAGGACCGGTTCATGGAGCATGTAACCTGGCCTTACCGTGCCAACCACATGCTGAGATGGGGCAGCTTGGCCAATTAATTAGGTGTATCCCCGGCGTAGTATGGGTGTGTTGGATGATGCAGGGAATAGGTGTCAGCTGGACTACCATATGAACCGCAAGGCTCAAGAGGGGGCCACTGCAGCGGGGTTGGAGCCTCTTGTATGCTGTTAGAGGTGAAACCTCAGTGGGCCCACACTCGTCGGGAATCCCTTTGTAAAGGCTTCGTAGTGATCTCCTGGCTACACACCTGGGAAGTGTGAATGTGGTTCGTGGCCACTGGCATAATGGAGGTTCTTTTAGTCCACCCGGCAACGGGGGATGAAATCACTACATGTGGGTACAGTGGTGCAAACTCTGCAGAGTCAAAACTGTCATGACAGCCGTGCTCACGGTCAAGAGCGGCTTGGACTTATTCATGATTAGAGGATTGATGGCTTTGGAAGTTGAGGATGTTAAGCGGGGAGCTTAACATTGGAATTGATGTTATGGTTATTTGATTATGATGATGGGTTGGGAGATTGGGATCATTTCATCTGTGTAGTAATAGGTGCTTAATAAGCTAAGGTGATAGGTATTAATTGCATAGTGCTTTAACCATGAGTTCAACCTCTCCTTGCTCTGGCCATGCATGACATAACTTTCCCCCACTTGCTGAGTACCATCGGTACTCAAACTTGCATATTTGTTGGTTTAAATTGATGCTCAGGTCAAGGGGATGATGTGGTGTTCAATGACCAAGACTTCAGACCCGAAGAAGGATTCTAGGTTCATGGAGTCCCCCGGGCAACGCCTGTGACGGAGCTCACAAGAATAATATTTTCGCTGCTAGTTTATTTACATGTTATGAACTTAATATCGTCCATCGAGACGTATGCTCTGTAAGAAATATTTATATTCGACACCCGGCTTGTAATAAATGATGCTTCACTATTTATCATCACATGTATAAGAAAATGATCCTGGCATACATGTGATATTCACTCGGTTATTCTTCGGAGAAACCGGGTGTGATAGAAGTGGTATCGGAGCCAAGGTTGCCCGTAGGAACGTGGACCTAGGTAGAAATGGACGTATTTAAGGACCCTATTTTCTTAAAAACTATTTTACAAAAGTGTGGGTGGAAGGTGTTATTTGATTGGTCACTTTATTCATCTTACCCCAACTTTTATTCAAAACAGGATTTTTGTTTAAAATCTTATCTAACTTAATTTTAAATGCTTTATGTTTTAGATGGTTCGCATGATCCGCACCGCCCGCAAGTCCACCGGAGGGAGAGTTCCCGTAGTTGCCCTTACCCTGAGAGAGGAGAACCTTCCGGTGACGTACCTCTCCTACGGATTGGTAGTAGGAGGCTTGTTGCGCCGTCTTCGGCGTATGCTCCACGCCGCCGGCAATATAGGCAAGCTAATCATACACTACAGCTCCACCCGGACCATCCGTGAGAAGCGGGAAGAATGGAGTTCAGAAATGAGGATTATCCATGAAAATCAGCTGCTCAAGATCCACCGTTCTCCAGCTTGTCGAGCGACACAGGTCGATGCGGAGAAGGATGTCACCTGGGAGGCTATCACCTGCCAGAGTCACATCTACTGTCGCCACCTGGACAGGACTGAGTACATGTATCTCCTCCAGCGTGAGAGTGGTACAACGGAGTACAAGTACCCGCCAGTGCAGCAGGGGACTTCCCATGAGCACATGGACCTGTGCTTGGAGGATGCTGCTATGCTCAGCACTCGACTGCAGGAGTGTCAGCAGGAGCTTCAGGATGTTCGTGACACCCTGAAGGAGACCGAGGCATTGCTTCGCGCCAGCTTGAGGCGTGCGAACTTCCACTTTCCGGCACGGGGAGAAAATAGCCTTGAATATTTTGAGCAGCCCACTAGAGGAGCCACTCGATGTTGAAGGAGCAGATGGCCCAGCTGGGGAGGATGGAGCTGCAGAGAAGCTCCTACCCAAAGATGCAGGAGGGCGAGGAAGGGGAATCGGCATATGTGCATGTAGCTTCCTGTGTTTCACATCCTTTGCAAATTACATGCCTGTGACTTTCTCTATCATGCACATGATGTACGGCGCATATCCACAGGACCTGTTCGGGGTGTAGGATATTTTTAAGATATCATTGTAGATGTAGTCGAAGACGTTGAATCGTCCTTCTTCATTGAGTAGCTTCAATAAGTTTCTGAGATACTCTTGTATCATCCCCGCATCTCCATCTTTTGGATCTAGAGTCTTCCTCAGGATTCTGTTTAGCACTCCAAAGAAGGGTTTGATGTTGTGGGTTGAGGATGGCTCATAGGTGATGAGGGATACATGAAGTCCAAGTCATTCTTTCCCAAGGTCCTCTCATTGTGAATTATGATCTCATAGTTCAAGTGCTCTTCAAATCCAAGGATCCTAGAAAATTCATCATACAACACCGAGTATACCACACCATTTGTCATCCAAGTGATTTTTCTGTTTCCATACGTGTGGAAGTAGCAGGTGGTGTAGAATTGTACTATCACCTCGATGTTCCAATCATACTGAAAAACCATTAAATCCTTAATCTCATGGCGTTCTGCTGCTTCAATTACTGTATCAAAAGCTTGATGTTTCTTGTTTGCCATGTATCGCCAATCCACCCACTGAGCATCAACTACCGGTGTCTTCATTAGGAGATAGACGAGCCGGTAGTAGTCACAATGGTAGTCACACCAGAAACGAGGGTCTGGTGTGGTCTTCTCATATTTGTAAACCTCCTCTTCTCTGAACCTTCTGGCTTTGTCAACTCCTTTCCCTTTGAAGGTTGCACTCACCAAATTGGGTTGGCGGTTTGGATTGTGCATAGGAGGTGCCCTCTCAAGTGGCCCAATAGGTCCTTGTGGGGGGTTCTCCCTTCCCCGTCTAGGGTTGTCACGAATGACAAGTCCCCTGTTGGCCAAAGCCTTTTCTTCGGGAGGATCAGCTGCTTTTCCCTTTCCTTTGTCTTGGGTTGTTCTTTGGGGTTCAACATGTTGTTTCTCCTTCAATGTTACTAGCCTCTTCCTCCTTGAAGGATCAACGGACGGAGAGTCTTGTGCTTCCCTGTCAGCCCTTTCTTTGTCCGAGCCTCTCTTGCTGCAGCCTCTCCTGCCTCTGCCTCGGCTGCCACACGATAAGCAGCTTGGCGAGCCGCTTCGGCCTTAGGATTTGAAAGACTATCTCCGGATCCTGACATGATCTGGTGATAGATGAAATAAAAGGCTTAGATGCGAGAGCATTGCGTTTGAAATAGTTTACGTTCCCAAAGTTAGGGGCTAAAACTGCATCTGCCGGACTTGTCCAGGCCAGGGGCGGACTACTCCACCTTGGCTGGACTTGTCCGTGTGGGGTCCAGACTAGTCCGTACTCTACAGTTTTAAACCCTAACTTAAGTGATTTGATTACTAATTCAGCAAACTAGACGCAATACTATGAGAAATGCAACAATATGGCGTAGTAACATCAGGGAAGGCCTAAGGCACTAAAGGTATGACCTAGAAACAAGAGATTCGTGAAAAATCAAGGTTAGGTCAAAGAGTACCTTAGAGTGAAGAAATTTGATGAAATATGCGGATCGAAGGAGTGGAGATGGTCAGAGAAGGATTCCCCGCACTCCACAAGCCTTGAATCGAGGATTCCTTCGAGGTATTTGAGGGAGAGCTCCAAAATCGCCAATGGGGGCGAGTTTTGGAGGAGAGGAGTGGAGTAGAGGTGAGTGAGAGAGGGAGGGGGTTCAGCCCGACCCTTGGAGGTTAAGTCTCCAGGGGCCGGACTAGTCCGGTGCTCAGTCCGGACTAGTCCGGTCTGTCGGACTAGGTCCGGACTTGTCCGGATGCAGTTCAGACTAGTCCGTTGTGGACTTGTCTGCTGCATCCCAGACTATTTAAGATACCCGGACTTGTCCGGCCTCCAGAGCGGACTAGTCCGGCTCTTAGAGACTGAGAAATTCTTATATATTAGAATTTTGCCCGTGATTGCGGTGAATTTACTTGCACCTTCTATTAGGTAGCTATGGTATATATATATATATATATATATATATATATATATATATATATACATATCAAAACACACAATTATATGATAACCACAACATAGCAAAAAATAATATAAGAGAAGAATTAGAGAGGGAACAAGTTTTTTACAATCGTGCATATTTTTGAAATTTGTGAAAATTTTTGAAGACTTCTAATTGTTAGCATTCAGATGCACAACTTTTTAACTCACATTCCTAGAGTCTAGGATATTTAGTTCATTTCGAAGTTCACAAAATCGTTTTTCATCTAGTGGCTTGGTGAAAATATCGGCTAGTTGTTTTTCGGTTCTTACATGTGAGATAGCTATGTCCCCTTTTATAGAATGATCTCTCAAAAAGTGATGTCAGATGTCTATGTGTTTGGTCCTAGAGTGCTCAGCGGGATTATGGGCTATCTTAATGGCACTCTCATTGTCACATAGGAGTGGAATGTGGTTCATATTGTAACTATAATCCCTTAGAGTTTGTCGCATCCAAAGAAGTTGAGCACAACAACTTCCGACTGCAACATACTCTGCCTCAGTTGTGGAGAGGGCAATGGAGTTTTGTTTCTTGGATGACCAAGATACTAGGGACCTACCCAAAAATTGACAAGTCCCTTAGGTGCTTTTTCTATCTACTTTACATCCGGCGTAATCCGCATCGGAGTATCCTATGAGACTAAACTTAGATCCCTTTGGATACCATAATCCCAGGTTAGGTGTGTGAACTAGATATCTTAGGATTCTTTTAACGGTTGTTAAATGACATTTTTTAGGTGATGCTTGAAATCTTGCGCACAAACATACACTAAGCATGATATCGAGTCTAGATACATAAAGATAAAGCAATGAACCAATCATAGAGTGATATACCTTTTGATCCACGCTTGGTCCATCTTCATTGAGGTCAAGGTGCCCGTTTGTTGCCATTGGTGTCTTTATGGGTTTGGCCTTGTCCATGTCAAACTTCTTGAGTATGTCTTGTGTGTACTTTGTTTGACTAATGAACGTGCCTTCCTTGAGTTGCTAGACTTGAAATCCTAGGAAGAACTTCAACTCTCCCATCATGGACATCTCAAACCTATCCGTCATTATCTTACTAAACTCATTACAAAATGATTTGTTAGTAGAACCAAGTATAATGTCATCGACATATATTTGGCACACGAAGAGATCATTATCTACATTCTTTGTAAAAATAGTATAATCTGCCTTGCCTATCTTAAAGCCATTATCAATAAGAAAGTCTCTAAGACACTCATACCAAGCTCTAGGAGCTTGTTTTAGGCCATAGAGAGCTTTATGCAATTTAAACATATAGTTAGGATATTCTTGGTCTTCAAAACCGGGTGGTTGCTCTACGTACACCTCCTCCTTGATTGGAACGTTTAGGAAGGCGCTTTTCACATCCATTTGATAGAGTTTGAAATCATGGTGAGTAGCATAGGCCAATAGAATACGAATGGACTCAAGCCTAGCTACGGGAGCAAAGGTTTCATCGAAATCCAAACCTTCGACTTGAGCATATCCCTTTGCCACAAGTCAGGCCTTGTTTCTTGTCACCACTCCATGTTCATCTTGCTTGTTGCGGAACACCCACTTGGTGCCTACCACATTTGCATTTGGTCTTTTTACCAGCTCCCATACTTGGTTTCTTGTGAAGTTGTTCAACTCTTCTCGCATGGCCACCACCCAATCCGGATCCTTGAGTGCATCTTCCACCCTAAATGGTTCCAAGTATGACACAAAAGAGTAATGTGCACAAACATTAGCTATTCGAGAACGTGTTGTTACCCCCTTTGTGATATCTCCAAGGATGTTGTCAACGGGGTGATTCCGTTGAATGCTTTGATGAACCCTTGGGTGAGGCACTTGATTTCTTGATTGGTCTTCTTCTTCTTCCCCTTGATCAACATCATGGTTTCGATTTTCTCCTTCTTGAAATTGACCATCTTGATCTTGGGGTTCTTGAGTTTGATCTTGAATGAGAGGTGCCGATTATGATGAGCTTGTAGCATCTTGTCCTACATCTTCTTGGGGACGGACTTATCCAAGCCCCATTCTTCTTAGTGCTTCACATGGTGCTTCTTCTTCATCTAGCACACATTGACCAACTTGCTCCACTTGGGAGCCATTAGTTTCATCAAACACCACATCACGTGCAATTTCAACACAACCAGAGGTCTTGTTGAAAACACGATAGGCGTAGGTGTTTGAGTCATAACCAAGTAAGAAACCTTCATCAGATTTTGAAGCGAACTTCTAAGTCCTAGGCTTCTTGTTGAGAATGTAGCATTTACTTCCAAAAACTCGAAAGTAAGAGATGTTGGGTTTGTTACCAGTTAGGAGCTCGTATGGGGTTTTCTTCAAAAGTCGATGGAGATAAAGGCGGTTTGTAGCATGACAAGCGGTGTTGACCGCTTCCACCCAAAACCGATCCGAGGTCTTGTACTCATCAAGCATGGTTCTTGCCATCTCTATGAGCGTTCGGTTCTTCCTTTCAGCCACCCCATTTTGTTCGGGAGAGTAGGGGGCCAGAAACTCATGCTTGATGCCCTCTTCATCCAAATATTCTTCTACTTGAGTGTTCTTGAATTCAGAGCCGTTGTCACTCCTTATCTTCTTTATTCTTGAGGAAAACTCGTTTTGAGCTCTCCTCAAGATCTTCTTGAGGACACTTTGAGTTTCTCCCTTATCATGCAAGAAAAACACCCAAGTGAAACGAGAATAGTCATCAACAATTACTAAATCATATTTGTTACCGCCAATGCTTATGTAGGTGACAAGGCCGAAGAGGTCCATGTGGAGCATCTCCAATGATCTTGTTGTCGTCATCACATTCTTGGCGGGATAAGCTGCTCCAATTGGTTTTCCTGCTTGACACGCGCTACATGGCCTAGTTTTTTCAAAAACCACATCTTTTAGTCCACGGATGTGATACCCCTTTAGTTTTTGTAAGTTCCTCATTCCAACATGGGCTAGTCTTCTATGCCACAACCATCCCATGTTGGTTTTTGCTATTAAGCATGTGTCAAGTTGAGCTTTATTCGTGGAAAAGTTCACTAAGTAAAGCTTTCCCTTTAACACACCCTTAAAGGCAATCGAGTTGTCATTTCTTCTAGTGACGGTCACACCCTCGTTAGTAAACAAGCAATTATAACCTTTCTCACATAGCTGAGATATGGACAATAGGTTATAATCTAGTGATTCAACATGTAGAACATGTGAAAGGAAGTGTTGAGAAGAGATTGCAATTTTACTAATACCGAGCACCCTTCCTTGGCTGTTGTCGCCGAAGTTGATGCCTTCACTTGGATCATCATTTTCTTCATACTCAATGAACATCTTTCTCTCTCCGGTCATATGGTTAGTGCACCCACTATCTAGCACCCATTTAGTGCCACCGGAGGAGTAGGGCTGCAAAACAATTTAAACTTTGGTCTTAGGTACCCAAACTTGGTTGGTGTAACACCCCAAATTTTGATTTAAAACCCTAAACTATGTTCAGAGGGGAATTTAAAATTTTTTGGACGTGTTGCATGTTTTGCAAAAATTCAAATTCAAACTGGAATTCAAATTAGACTCAAAACAGAAAAGAAATGGAAAAAGAAAAAGAGAAACGGGAAAAAAACCGGCCAGTGGGCCGAAACCCGCCAGCCGGCCCAATCTTCCCCGCGCCAGCCCGCCCCCGCGCGCGCCGCGCTCTCTCACACAGACAGGTGGGACCCACATGTCATCCCCAACCTCGCTCGCGCCGACCCCGGACTTTTCCCCCCGAGCGCGCGCGATCTTAACCGATCGAAAAACCGCGTTCCTCAGCCGAATTCCGGTCCCAGATGAATCCAACTCGATCACAACTGACCCACCGCCCTCCCCCGGCTATAAAAACCCCAGCCCCGATCAGTTTTTCCCACGCGATCGCCGATTTTTACTCCGGTGAGCACCGAGACTTCGCCGGTGAATTCTGGCCGATCTAAGCTCGGAAACTCTGATCTAACTCGCTGGTCTTGATCCACCGCCTCCGGGGAACTTTGCAGGTGCAGAAAACTCGGAGAGTTACGGTGTAAATCCAGCGCCGACGAGCTTCGCCGTGGTTTTGCCTCGGACCTCGCCGCCGATCACTTTCCAGGACCCCCGAGCTCGAGAAAACCCCCGAGGTGAGATCCCTGACCTCCCCTCTACCGATCTATGCCATAAGATCACAGTTTTAGGCAGAATTCTCGAGGATCCGAAACTTTCCGGCTAGATCGCCGCTTCCCGCCGCCGTGCGCCGCCGGCAGCGCCGCCCGCGCTCGGTCAGAGCGACGTGGCCGCTTGTGCGCCGTTTATTTTAAATCGCACGGTAGGGTTTAAATCCCCGCGTACCGGTTCGATGTTATAATCTCAGTCGTCGGTTTAAAATCGGACGGTCCACGTCATCCCCGCGTTATAAAGACTGGAATTCTTACGTGCTACCCCCTGGGGTTCTCTGGAATTGAGAGCTAGCCCCGGAAACTTCAGATCTAGCCCCTGGAACTCCAGAAAATCATGTAAATTCATTTAAAAATCAGTTTTAGCCCCTGGACTTAATAGAAATTAGGAAAAACACCTCTGATAAGTGTAGCTAGACCCCTGGAAATTATGAAAATAATATTATAGACCCTGTAATGGGGTGAGTTCATTATTTTAGCCCTGTTTAGTATTTAATTTAGAAAATTGAATATGTAACTAGTGTTTAAAAATTAAAAAGGGGGACAAACATATTGTCAATTCAAATTAAAAACTTTCCTAGTACATGGAAAATTTTGGAGTGAGATAAAAATATATTTTTGGGCTGAAATAAATCTGTTTCATCTATTATTCACATTTATTAGTATAGGGACACATTTTTAAGTAAAGAATAGTTATAGAAAAATAGGGAAAATAATTATGAAATAGTCTACATCAGAAGCCAAGGTCAAAATATGTTATTAAATTATTTAGGACCAGAACCTATACTGTTTAGATGATGTGTGTTACTAATTTCATTATAAAATACACAATTATGCATAGGAATATAAATCTGAGAATATAACAACTAGTAAATGATAAATGGAGTTTTTAAATATCCAAAGAGTTCAGTTTAGGGTTGGTAAAATTATGAAGGCACATATGGGGAAGAAAAATACTTTGCATACATACACTTGGTAGTGAAAAAGTGTAGTAGTTGAATATAAGAAATTTATTGAAACCCATATAAATAGTATGTAAGCATAAATGTGGACATAAAAGTAGGAATCATATACACATGGATAAAAGTGCATGCAAGCCACAACTCAACACACATAAAGTAACCACAACACATATAATGGTGAATGAATTTCATAAATGTGAATGTGTGGTTTGTATGAAGTGTAAGTGTGAACTATGTCTTATGGATTGTTGTTTTTCTTTTGCTATGTGTGATGGTATGAAGTAGAACCTGTTCAAGAACAAGTTACTCATTTCCAAGACCAGGACTACCCATTTCAAGAGCAGCAAGAAGGAGGCAAGTGTCCTTGACCACTTTGATCCTATGCTAGGATGTGTAGCTAGAATTAATTGCATTGTCAATTTGAATATGAAGCCCATGCTAGGAAGTTTCCCTAGAATTGCATTACCTTATTTCCTTGTAGCTTGGGTTGGGATTTATTTTATCATGTCATTTAATATTTTGCATATGCTTAGCCATGCTTAGAATGGGATAATTGGGATATGAGATCATCAGTTTATTTTACAATACTCTTGAATGAGATATTGTGAGTTATGTAGAGGTAGGGATCAAGGCAAGTTGGATATTTTGGTTGTGTGCTGGGTGCACAAGACTTGGGTTTGTGTTTAGTACTTGCCTGGATCCTAAGGACCGGTTCATGGAGCATGTAACCCGGCTTTACAGTGCCAACCACATGCTGAGATGGGGCAGCTTGGCCAATTAATTAGGTGTATCCCCGGCGTAGTATGGGTGTGTTGGATGGTGCGGGGAGTAGGTGTCAGCTGGACTACCATATGAACCGCAAGGCTCAAGAGGGGGCCACTGCAGCGGGGTTGGAGCCTCTTGTATGCTGTTAGGGGTGAAACCTTAGTGGGCCCACGCTCGTCGGGAATCCCTTTGTAAAGGCTTCGTAGTGATCTCCTGGCTACACACCTGGGAAGTGTGAATGTGGTTCGTGGCCACTGGCATAATGGAGGTTCTTTTAGTCCACCCGGCAACGGTGGATGAAATCACTACATGTGGGTACAGTGGTGCAAACTCTGCAGAGTCAAAACTGTCTTGACAGCCGTGCTCACGGTTAAGAGCGGCCTGGACTTATTCATGATTAGAGGAGTGAAGGTTTTTGGAAGTTGTGGATGTTAAGCGGGGAGCTTAACATTGAAAATGATGTTATGGTTATTGGATTATGATGATGGGATGGGAGATTGGGACCATTTCACCTGTGTAGTAATGTAGGTGCTTAATAAGCTAAGGTGATAGGTATTAATTGCGTAGTGCTTTAACCATGAGTTCAACCTCTCCTTGTTCTAGCCATGCATGATATAATTTTCCCACACTTGCTGAGTACCATTGGTACTCAACCTTGCATATTTGTTGGTTTATATTGCTGCTCAGGTCAAGATAATGAGGTGGTGTATAATGACCAAGATTTTGGACCCGAGGAAGGATTTTAGGTTCATGAAGACCCCCGGGCAACGCCTGTGATGGAGCCCTAAAGAATAATATTCCGCTGCTAGTTTATTTACTTGTGATGAAGCATTAGTGTCCATTGAGACATTTGCGATGTAAGACTTATTTATATTCGACACCTGGCTTGTAATAAATGATGCTTCACTATTTGTCATCACATGTATGAGAAAATGATCCTGGCATACATGTGATATTCACTTGGTTGTTTCTTCGGAAAAACCGGGTGTGACAGAGGTGGTATCAGAGCCAAGGTTGCCCGTAGGAACGTGGACCTAGGTAGAAATGGACGTATTTAAGGGCCCTATTTTCTTAAAAACTATTTTCCAAGGTGTGGGTTGAAGAGTGTTATTTAAGGAGTCATTTTCTTCATCTTACCCCAAATTTTCTTCCAAAATGAGATTTTTGTTTAAAAGTTTATCTAACCTAAGTTTAAAATTCTTTTTTGTTTTAGATGGTTCGTATGATTCGCACTGCTCGCAAATCCACGGGAGGGAGAGTTCCCGTAGTTGCCCTTGCCGAAAGAGAGGAGAGTCGCCCCGTGACGTACCTTTCCTACGGATTGGCAGTAGGAGACTTGTTGCGCCGTCTTCGACGTATGCTCGAAGCCGCCGGCAATACGGGCAAGCTAATCATCTACTATAACTCCACCAGGACCATCCGTGAGAAGAGGGAAGAATGGAGTTCGGAGATGAGGATTATACACGAGAATCAGCTGCTTAAGATTCACCACTCTCCAGCTTGTCGAGCAACACAAGTTGATGCGGAGAAAGATGTCACCTGGGAGGCCATCACCTGCCAGAGTCACATCTATCATCGCCACTTGGACAAAACTGAGTACATGTATGTCCTCCAACGTGAGAGTGGTACCACGGAGTACAAGTACCCACCGGTGCAGCAAGGGACTTCCCATGAGCACATGGACTTGTGTTTGGAGGATGCTGCTATGCTCAGCACTCGACTGCAGGAGTGTCAACAAGAGCTTCAGGATGTCCGAGACACCCTGAAAGAAACGGAGGCGTTGCTGCGAGCTTGCTTAAAGGCGAGAGAAAGAGGAGATGGGAATGAACTGTGTGTCACCGTGAGTGATCCATGGACTCCTGACTCCCCGGATCGCCGAGCAATCAGGCGTCGTCGCACTTCTCCACCAGCAGCCTCTCCACCCAAAGCAGAGTCAGAAGGTAGCCGAAATGAGGAGGAAGATCCCGAGGAGCCAGCTCAAGAGGACTTCGTCGGTTCAAGGTGAAAGGGAAGTTGTCACCTCGATACATCGGACCCTTTCAAGTTTTGGAAAGAAAAGGCGAAGTGGCGTACCAACTAGAGTTACCGGTTCATCTATCGGACGTGCACGATGTATTTCATGTGTCACAACTCAAGAAATGCCTGAGGACGCCTGAAGAGGTGTTACCCATGAATGAAGTGGATGTAGCTGAAGATTTGTCTTATGCCGAACAACCATACAAGATTTTGGAGACAATGGAGCGCCTCACCAGAAATAAAAGAATCCGGATGTGCAAGGTGCAGTGGAAGCATCACTCAGAAGAGGAAGCCACCTGGGAACGGGAAGATGAGCTCAAGGCACAATTTCCGGAATTGTTTTCTTAGAAACACCAATCTCGAGGACGAGATTTCTTTTAAGGGGGGTAGAGCTGTAACACCCCAAATTTTGATTTAAAACCCTAAACCATGTTCAGAGGGGAATTTAAAAATTTTTGGACGTGTTGCATGTTTTGCAAAAATTCAAATTCAAACTGGAATTCAAATTAGACTCAAAACAGAAAAGAAATGGAAAAAGAAAAAGAGAAACAGGAAAAAAACCGGCCAGTGGGCCGAAACCCGCCAGCCGGCCCAATCTTCCCCGCGCCAGCCCGCCCCCGCGCGCGCCGCGCTCTCTCACACAGACAGGTGGGACCCACATGTCATCCCCAACCTCGCTCGCGCCGACCCCGGACTTTTCCCCCCGAGCGCGCGCGATCTTAACCGATCGAAAAACCGCGTTCCTCAGCCGAATTCCGGTCCCAGATGAATCCAACTCGATCACAACTGACCCACCGCCCTCCCCCGGCTATAAAAACCCCAGCCCCGATCAGTTTTTCCCACGCGATCGCCGATTTTTACTCTGGTGAGCACCGAGACTTCGCCGGTGAATTCTGGCCGATCTAAGCTCGGAAACTCTGATCTAACTCGCTGGTCTTGATCCACCGCCTCCGGGGAACTTTGCAGGTGCAGAAAACTCGGAGAGTTACGGTGTAAATCCAGCGCCGACGAGCTTCGCCGTGGTTTTGCCTCGGACCTCGCCGCCGATCACTTTCCAGGACCCCCGAGCTCGAGAAAACCCCCGAGGTGAGATCCCTGACCTCCCCTCTACCGATCTATGCCATAAGATCACAGTTTTAGGCAGAATTCTCGAGGATCCGAAACTTCCCGGCGAGATCGCCGCTTCCCGCCGCCGTGCGCCGCCGGCAGCACCGCCCGCGCTCGGTCAGAGCGACGTGGCCGCTTGTGCGCCGTTTATTTTAAATCGCACGGTAGGGTTTAAATCCCCGCGTACCGGTTCGATGTTATAATCTCAGCCGTCGGTTTAAAATCGGACGGTCCACGTCATCCCCGCGTTATAAAGACTGGAATTCTTACGTGCTACCCCCTGGGGTTCTCTGGAATTGAGAGCTAGCCCCGGAAACTTCAGATCTAGCCCCTGGAACTCCAGAAAATCATGTAAATTCATTTAAAAATCAGTTTTAGCCCCTGGACTTAATAGAAATTAGGAAAAACACCTCTGATAAGTGTAGCTAGACCCCTGGAAATTATGAAAATAATATTATAGACCCTTTAATGGGGTGAATTCATTATTTTAGCCCTGTTTAGTAATTAATTTAAAACATTGAATATGTAACTAGTACGTAGCTTTTGTTAAAGAAAAGTCAAGTCAAGAGTGAAAACCTTGTATCTACCTCACATGAAATTGCCAAAAATGTAAAATCTATCGTATTTCATAATTTTGATGCACCTTATGTTCTTATGAAAAGCAAGTATGGTAGAATATATGCAAAATATGTTGGGCCACTCCACAAGAGTCCAAAAACTTGTGTGTGGGGTGCCCAAATGCCTTGTAACTAACCTCAAAGGACCCAACTGTCACACCCGGTTTTTCCGAAGAAACAACCAAGTGAATATCACATGTATGCCAGGATCATTTTCTCATACATGTGATGACAAATAGTGAAGCATCATTTATTACAAGCCAGGTGTCGAATATAAATAAGTCTTACATCGCAAATGTCTCAATGGACACTAATGCTTCATCACAAGTAAATAAACTAGCAGCGGAATATTATTCTTTAGGGCTCCATCACAGGCGTTGCCCGGGGGTCTTCATGAACCTAAAAACCTTCCTCGGGTCCAAAGTCTTGGTCATTATACACCACCTCATTATCTTGACCTGAGCAGCAATTTAAACCAACAAATATGCAAGGTTGAGTACCAATGGTACTCAGCAAGTGTGGGAAAATTATATCATGCATGGCTAAAACAAGGAGAGGTTGAACTCATGGTTAAAGCACTACGCATTTAATACCTATCACCTTAGCTTATTAAGCACCTACATTACTACACAGGTGAAATGGTCCCAATCTCCCATCCCATCATAATAATCCAATAACCATAACATCATTTCCAATGTTAAGCTCCCCGCTTAACTTCCAAAACCATCAATCCTCTAATCATGAATAAGTCCAGGCCGCTCTTAACCGTGAGCACGGCTGTCAAGACAGTTTTGACTCTGCAGAGTTCGTACCACTGTACCCACAAGTAGTGATTTCATCCCCCGTTGCCGGGTGGACTAAAAGAACCTCCATTATGCCAGTGGCTACGATCCACATTCACACTTACCAGGTGTGCAGCCAGGAGATCACTACAAAGCCTTTACAAAGGGATTCCCGACGAGTGTGGGCCTACTGAGGTTTCACCCCTAACAGCATACAAGAGGCTCCAACCCCGCTGCAGTGGCCCCCTCTTGAGCCTTGCGGTTCATATGGTAGTCCAGCTGACACCTACTCCCCGCACCATCCAACACACCCATACTACGCCGGGGATACACCTAATTAATTGGCCAAGCTGCCCCATCTCAGCATGTGGTTGGCACTGTAAAGCCGGGTTACATGCTCCATGAACCGGTCCTTAGGATCCAGGCAAGTACTAAACACAAACCCAAGTCTCGTGCACCCAGCACACAACCAAAACATCCAACTTGCCTTGATCCCTACCTCTACATAACTCACAATGTCTCATTCAAGAGTATGGTAATATAAACTGATGATCTCATTTCCCAAATATCCCATTCTAAGCATGGCTAAGCAAATGCATGTAAATAAATGACATGACAAATTAAATCCCAACCCAAGCTACAAGGAAACAAGGTAATGCAATTCTAGGGAAACTTTCCTAGCATGGGTTTCATATTTCATTTGACAATGCAAATAATTCTATCTACACATCCTAGCATAGGATCAAAGTGGTCAAGGACACTTGCCTCCTTCTTGCTGCTCTTGAAATGGATATTCCTGGTCTTGGAAATGAATAACTTGCTCTTGAACAGGTTCTACTTCATACAATCACACATAGCAAAAGAAAAACAACAATCATAAGACATAGTTCACACTTCTACTTCATACAAACCACACATTCATATTTATGAAATTCATTCACCATTATATGTGTTGTGGTTACTTTGTGTGTTGATCTGTGGCTTGCATACACTTTTATTTATATGTGTATGATTCCTACTTTGGTGTTCATATTTATACTTACATACTATATTTATATATATATGTGTGTGTGTTTCAGTTTTAAATAAATTCCTTACATTAAACTACCAAGTATGTATGAAAAGTATTTTTCTTCTCCATATGTGCCTTCATAATTTCTATCAACCCTAAACTGAATTCTTTGGATTTTAGAAACTCCATTTATCTTTTACTAGTTGCTATATTTTCAGATTTATATTCCTATGCATAATTGTGTATTTTATTATGAAATTAGTAATACACATCATCTAAACAGTATAGGTTCTGGTCCTAAATAATCTAATAACATGTTTTGACCTTGGCTTCTGATGTAGACTATTTCATAATTATTTTCCCTATTTTTCTATAACTATTCTTTACTTAAAAATGTGTCCCTATACTAATAAATGTGAATAATAGATGAAACAGATTCATTTCAGCCCAAAAATATATTTTTATCTCACTCCAAAGTTTTCTAAGTACTGAGAAAGTTTTTAATTAATTTTTGACAATTATGTTTGTCCCCCTTTTTAATTCTCAAGCACTAGTTACATATTCAATGTTTTAAATTAATTACTAAACAGGGCTAAAATAATGAATTCACCCCATTACAGGGTCTATAATATTATTTTCATAATTTCCAGGGGTCTAGCTACACTTATCAGAGGTGTTTTTCCTAATTTCTATTAAGTCCAGGGGCTAAAACTGATTTTTAAATGAATTTACATGATTTTCTGGAGTTCCAGGGGCTAGATCTGAAGTTTCCGGGGCTAGCTCTCAATTCCAGAGAACCCCAGGGGGTAGCACGTAAGAATTCCAGTCTTTATAATGCGGGGCTTACGTGGACCGTCCAATTTTAAACCGACGGCTGAGATTATAACATCGAACCGGTACGCGGGGTTTTAAAGTCTACCGTGCGATTTAAAATAAACGGCGCACAAGCGGCCACGTCGCTCTGATCGAGCGTGGGCGGCGCTGCCGGCAGCGCACGGCGGCGGGAAGCGGCGATCTCGCCGGAAAGTTTCGGATCCGTGAGAATTCTACCTAGAACTGTGATCTTATGGCATAGATCGGTAGAGGGGAGGTCAGGGATCTCACCTCGGGGGTTTTCTTGAGCTCGTGGGTCCTGGAAAGTGATCGGCGGCGAGGTCCGAGGCAAAACCACGGCGAAGCTCGTCGGCGCTGGATTTACACCGTAACTCTCCGAGTTTTCTGCACCTGCAAAGCTCCCCGGAGGCGGTGGATCAAGACCAGCGAGTTAGATCAGAGTTTCCGAGCTTAGATCGGCCAGAATTCACCGGCGAAGTCTCGGTGCTCACCGGAGTGAAAATCGGCGATCGCGTGGGAAAAACTGATCGGGGCTGGGGTTTTTATAGCCGGGGAAGGGCGGTGGGTCTGTTGCGATCGAGTTTGAGTCGTTTGGGACCAGAATTCAGGCGGCGGGACGGGTTTTCCGATCGGTTAAGATCGCGCGCGCTCGGGGAAAAGTCCGGGGTCGCGGGGTTAGGGATGACAGGCGGGTCCCACCCGTCTGTGAGAGAGAGCGCGGCGCGCGCGGGGGCGGGCTGGCGCGGGGAAGCTGGGCCGGCTGGCGGTTTCGGCCCACTGGCGGTTTTTTTTCCCGTTTTCTCTTTTTCCATTTCTTTTCTGTTTTGAGTTTAATTTGAATTCCAGTTTGAATTTGAATTTTTGCAAAACATGCAACACGTCCAAAAATTTTTAAATTCCCCTCTGAACATGGTTTAGGGTTTTGAATCAAAATTTGGGGTGTTACAGCTCTACCCCCCTTAAAAGAAATCTCGTCCTCGAGATTGGTGTTTCTAAGAAAACAATTCCGGAAATTGTGCCTTGAGCTCATCTTCCCGTTCCCAGGTGGCTTCCTCTTCTGAGTGATGCTTCCACTGCACCTTGCACATCCGGATTCTTTTATTTCTGGTGAGGCGTTCCATTGTCTCCAAAATCTTGTATGGTTGTTCGGCATAAGACAAATCTTCAGCTACATCCACTTCATTCATGGGTAACACCTCTTCAGGCGTCCTCAGGCATTTCTTGAGTTGTGACACATGGAATACATCGTGCACGTCTGATAGATGAACCGGTAACTCTAGTTGGTACGCCACTTTGCCTTTTCTTTCCAAAACTTGAAAGGGTCCCATGTATCGAGGTGACAACTTCCCTTTCACCTTGAACCGACGAAGCCCTCTGATAGGGGACACCTTGAGATAAACATAGTCTCCCACGTTGAAAACGAGCTCTCTTCTTCGTACATCGGCATAGCTCTTTTGGCGTGTTTGTGCTATCCTCAAATTGTTGCGAATCTCCCTCACCTTTGCCTCGGCTTCTTGTAGCACTTCTGGACCAAACACTTTACTTTCTCCTGTTTGGTTCCAAAATAGGGGAGTTCTGCACTTCCTTCCATACAAAGCTTCAAACGGTGACATTTTCATACTAGCTTGATAGCTGTTGTTATAGGAAAACTCCGCATATGGTAAGTTTTTGTCCCAACTCCTATTGTTTTTGAGTGCACATGCCCTTAACATATCTTCAAGGATCTGATTGGTTCTCTCCGTCTGCCCGTCAGTTTGGGGATGATAGGCAGAGCTGAAGTTCAGATGGGTTCCCATGGTTTCATGCAACTTCTGCCAAAACCTCTAGGTGAAATGTGTCCCTCGGTCCGACACTATCTTCTTGGGCACTCCATGGTAACACACAATCCTTGACATGTACAATTCTGCCAATTTGGATCCGCTGTAGCTTTCTTTAACAGGGATGAAATGAGCTACCTTGGTTAGCCTATCAATAATGACCCATATTGAATCATACCCGGATTGGGTCCTAGGCAATCCCACGACAAAATCCATGCTGATTTCTTCCCACTTCCATTCAGGTACTTTGAGTGGTTGCAATAATCCCGCGGGTCGTTGATGTTCTGCTTTCACCAACTGACATGTGTCACATAGGGCAACATGTTCCGCGACATCTCGCTTCATGCCATACCACCAATACCTGCTTTTGAGGTCCTGGTACATCTTCGTACTCCCAGGATGAATGGAATAGTCAGAATCATGAGCCTCCTTTAAAATCAATTCACGGATCTCCTTTACTTCTGGCACACAGATTCTTTTCCCGTGCCACACCGTTCCTTGTTCATCCTCTCTAAAACCAGGAGCTTTATTTTCCTTGATAAGCTGTCTGATCTCTTGTATCTTCTCATCATTCTTTTGGCCCTCGCGTATGTCTCGCTCGAGTGTGGAGTCCACTTCCATGGCGATGGCTTCACCACTATTTACTAGACATAGATTGAGTCTTATAACCTCGTCCTTCAATTCTGCAGGCATGTCCTTCAAACTCAACTTATTGACCTGCACTTTCCGACTCAAAGCATCGGCCACGACGTTTGCTTTCCCGGGATGATAGTTGATGCCCACATCAAAGTCATTGATTAGCTCTAACCATCTCCTTTGTCTGAGGTTGAGATCTGGCTGTGTGAATATGTACTTCAAACTCTTATGATCCGTATATATCTCTGTCCTCTTCCCCATCAAATAGTGCCGCCAAATTTTCAACGCGTGTACCACTGCAGCTAGTTCTAGGTCATGTGTAGGATAGTTCTTCTCGTGCTACCGAAGCTGCCGGGATGCATATGCCACGACATGTCCTTCTTGCATGAGAACACATCCCAACCCATTCCTAGAGGCATCGCAGTACACTGTGAAATTCTTCTGCATATCTGGCATAACCAGCACTGGGGCTGTTGTCAATCTTTTCTTTAGCTCCTAAAAGCTTGTGTCGCACTGTGGCGTCCAGGTGAATGTGATTCCCTTTTCCAACAGTTTGGTGAGAGGTCTCGAGATCTTGGAGAATCCCTCAATAAACCGTCGATAGTATCCAGCCAATCCCAAAAAGCTTCGAACTTCCCCGACATTTTCAGGGGTTTTCCACTTCTGGATATCTTCGATTTTGGCGGGATCTACGGAAATTCCTCCCTCCGAGATTATATGTCCTAAAAAGGGAACTCTCTTCAGCCAAAACTCACACTTGCTCAACTTGGCATATAGTTGATGTTCTCTCAGCCTCTGTAACACCAACCTTAGATGTTTCTCATGTTCTTCTTCATCTTTGGAGAAGACGAGAATATCATCTATGAAAACCATCACAAATTTGTCCAGATATTCCATGAATACCTTGTTCATGAGGTACATGAAATATGCCGGGGCATTGGTTAGCCCAAAAGGCTTGACAGTGTATTCATACAGTCCGTACCGAGATACGAAAGCTGTCTTGGGAATATCAGATTGCCTTATCTTGAGTTGGTGGTATCCCGACCTGAGATCAATTTTCGAGAACACACAAGCTCCCCTCAACTGATCAAACAAGTCTTCAATGCGGGGAAATGGGTACTTGTTCTTGATGGTTACCTCATTCAAGGCACGGTAATCCACACATACCCTTTGGGTTCCGTCTTTCTTGGGCACAAATATCACCGGAGCTCCCCATGGTGAGGAACTAGGGCGAATATACCCCTTCTCCGTCAATTCTCTCAAATGATCCTTGAGCTCTTCTAGCTGCTTGGAGTCCATTCGATAAGGTCTCTTGTATATCGGGGCTGTTCCCGGTACTAGCTCAATTGCGAATTCCACGTCACGGTCGGGAGGCATACCTGGCAACTCCTCCGGAAAAACATCTGGATATTCCCTGATGGTCTTGATTTCCTCAACTTTCACCTCCACTTGATTTAATTTAATGTCCCTCCTAGGCTCATGTATTGTTATGAACTTTACTCTGGTACCATTGGGGTGAGTTAGTTCCACCGTTCGGGTCGAACAATGGATGATTCCTTTATGTTTGGTCAACCAATCCATACCCAAAATAATATCTATCCCTTGTGAATCTATCACTATGAGGTTAGCAGTAAATACTACCCCATTAATGTCTAGGGTCACTTTGGGACACACTTGTCTTGTCCTTATTTCTCCACCTGGAGAGTTTACGGCTAGCATATGGTTCATTTGTGTGGTTGCTAGGTCATACTTCTTAACAAACCCTTGAGCAATGAACGAGTGGGTAGCACCAGAATCAAACAGCAGAGTTGCAAGGTGTAAATTGGCAGGAAACTTACCAACTACCACGTCGGGTGCCTCTTATGCTTCCTCCATAGTGACATGGTTCACCCGTCCTCTCAATACATTCTGCTGTTGTGGCGGCGCAGGCTTCTTCTTTGGGCATTTATGGGCATAGTGCCCCACTTCACCACAGCTGAAACATTGCACCCCAATCTTAGATGCTTGGCCCTTGTTGTCTTGGGGTTGGTTTGGGGGTCCTTGCACTGCTGGTCGAGGTGGATATGCGGGGCGAGGCTGCTGCACAAACTGACGTGGCGGCTGTGCTGGTGCTGCGGGAGGCCTGTAGTTTGGGTTGTACCCTCTTGGTGCTGAATAGGGTACCGCAGCACGGCTCGTCTGCCCCGTAGGTTGTTGCATCATACGTGGGCGGGTGTTGCTCCCTGAGGCCTGATGTGACCACCCCGCCTTCCTCTTATTCCCATTTTCCAGGGCCTTTAGCTTCCTTTCCACCACAAATGCTCTGTCCACCATCTTTTGAAAGCTTTCATACTCATTGGAGGACATTGCACACTGCATCTCTGCGGTAAGTCCTTTCACGAAACAATCTTGTTTCTGCTCATCAGTCTCTATGTCTCGTGGAGCATAACGGGATAGTTGAGTAAATTTAGTGAGGTATTCCCTCACCGTCATGTTTCCCTGCTGCAGTCCCAGAAACTCTTTCCTCTTGTTTTTGAGTTCACCTCTTGGGATATAGTGGTTGCGGAAGCTACGCTTGAACTCTTCCCAAGTGATGTTCTCAGGGTCATGATGGGCGGCCACGTAGGCGGTCCACCAATCAGCAGCAGGTCCCTGCAATTGATGAGAGGCAAACAGCACCCTCTCATACCCTTGGCATTGTATGATCCTCATCTTGCTTTCAATAGTCTTCAGCCAATCATCTGCCTCCAGAGGTTCAGCAGCACTTGCAAACTTTGGAGGTTGAGTTCCTAGAAACTCACTCAACCTTGGTTGGCGTGGTGCCGCTTGTGGAGGTGGAACTTGATGCAAGTTGGCCACCACTTGAGTCAAGTTCTGGATGAGCTGATTTTGATTCTCCAGCATTTGGTGGAGAGGATCAACTTCTTCATGGCGACCACCCCTGTCCTGGCCTCCAGAAAGATGAGGGTTGCATGCCTCATCATTGTTGTTGGCGGGGTTGGCAGCACGTCCTTTTCCTCTTCCGGCCATCTGGCAGAATCAACCAATGTTAATTTGAAATCATTTAGTATCGTCTTACTACTTTCATTTGTTGGTACTTTGAGGTGTTAGGCTTTGTTAAAATTTTACGAGGGTTTATATCTCACACCAAATAAATGCACTATTATTTCCTGTGGGTTCACACACCAAAGCAAAACAATCTGAAGACGAGGCTGTGGACAATTGCTCATGGCTTCCAAAACTCACGTCACACACCAAGCATTATCACACCATTAACTACGTAACGACTCGACTACTCGACCTCTTGCTAGCTAGGGGAAAGACTCTACACTACTCGTCCTCTTGAGCTGGCTCCTCGGGATCTTCCTCCTCATTTCGGCTACCTTCTGACTCTGCTTTGGGTGGGGAGGCTGCTGGTGGAGAAGTGCGACGACGCCTGATTGCTCGGCGATCTGGGGAGTCAGGAGTCCATGTATCATTCACGGTGACACACAGTTCATTCCCATCTCCTCTTTCTCTCGCCTTTAAGCAAGCTCGCAGCAACGCCTCCGTTTCCTTCAGGGTGTCTCGAACATCCTGAAGCTCTTGTTGACACTCCTGCAGTCGAGTGCTGAGCATAGCAGCATCCTCCAAGCACAAGTCCATGTGCTCATGGGAAGTCCCTTGCTGCACCGGTGGGTACTTGTACTCCGTGGTACCACTCTCACGTTGGAGGACATACATGTACTCAGTTTTGTCCAAGTGGCGACGATAGATGTGACTCTGGCAGGTGATGGCCTCCCAGGTGACATCTTTCTCCGCGTCAACTTGTGTTGCTCGACAAGCTGGAGAGTGGTGAATCTTAAGCAGCTGATTCTCGTGTATAATCCTCATCTCCGAACTCCATTCTTCCCTCTTCTCACAGATGGTCCTGGTGGAGTTATAGTGGATGATTAGCTTGCCCGTATTGCTGGCGGCCTCAAGCATACGTCGAAGACGGCGCAACAAATCTCCTACTGCCAGTCCGTAGGAAAGGTACGTCACTGGACGACTCTCCTCTCTTTCGGCAAGGGCAACTACGGGAACTCTCCCTCCTGTGGACTTACGAGCGGTGCGAATCATGCGAACCATCTAAAACAAAAAGAATTTAAATTTAGGTTAGATAAACATTTTAAACAAAAATCCCATTTTGAATGAAAATTTGGGGTAAGATGAAGAAAATGACTCCTTAAATAACACTCTTCAACCCACACCTTGGAAAATAGTTTTTAAGAAAATAGGGCCCTTAAATACGTCCATTTCTACCTAGGTCCACGTTCCTACGGGCAACCTTAGCTCTGATACCACCTCTGTCACACCCGGTTTTTCCGAAGAAACAACCAAGTGAATATCACATGTATGCCAGGATCATTTTCTCATACATATGATGACAAATAGTGAAGCATCATTTATTACAAGCCAGGTGTCGAATATAAATAAGTCTTACATTGCAAATGTCTCAATGGACACTAATGCTTCATCACAAGTAAATAAACTAGCAGCGGAATATTATTCTTTAGGGCTCCATCACAGGCGTTGCCCGGGGGTCTTCATGAACCTAAAAACCTTCCTCGGGTCCAAAGTCTTGGTCATTAGACACCACCTCATTATCTTGACCTGAGCAGCAATTTAAACCAACAAATATGCAAGGTTGAGTACCAATGGTACTCAGCAAGTGTGGGAAAATTATATCATGCATGGCTAAAACAAGGAGAGGTTGAACTCATGGTTAAAGCACTACGCATTTAATATCTATCACCTTAGCTTATTAAGCACCTACATTACTACACAGGTGAAATGGTCCCAATCTCCCATCCCATCATAATAATCCAATAACCATAACATCATTTCCAATGTTAAGCTCCCCGCTTAACTTCCAAAACCATCAATCCTCTAATCATGAATAAGTCCAGGCCGCTCTTAACCGTGAGCACGGCTGTCAAGACAGTTTTGACTCTGCAGAGTTTGTACCACTGTACCCACAAGTAGTGATTTCATCCCCCGTTGCCGGGTGGACTAAAAGAACCTCCATTATGCCAGTGGCTACGATCCACATTCACACTTCCCAGGTGTGCAGCCAGGAGATCACTACAAAGCCTTTACAAAGGGATTCCCGACGAGTGTGGGCCCACTGAGGTTTCACCCCTAACAGCATACAAGAGGCTCCAACCCCGCTGCAGTGGCCCCCTCTTGAGCCTTGCGGTTCATATGGTAGTCCAGCTGACACCTACTCCCCGCACCATCCAACACACCCATACTACGCCGGGGATACACCTAATTAATTGGCCAAGCTGCCCCATCTCAGCATGTGGTTGGCACTGTAAAGCCGGGTTACATGCTCCATGAACCGGTCCTTAGGATCCAGGAAAGTACTAAACACAAACCCAAGTCTCGTGCACCCAGCACACGACCAAAACATCCAACTTGCCTTGATCCCTACCTCTACATAACTCACAATGTCTCATTCAAGAGTATGGTAATATAAACTGATGATCTCATTTCCCAAATATCCCATTCTAAGCATGGCTAAGCAAATGCATGTAAATAAATGACATGACAAATTAAATCCCAACCCAAGCTACAAGGAAACAAGGTAATGCAATTCTAGGGAAACTTTCCTAGCATGGGTTTCATATTTCATTTGACAATGCAAATAATTCTATCTACACATCCTAGCATAGGATCAAAGTGGTCAAGGACACTTGCCTCCTTCTTGCTGCTCTTGAAATGGATATTCCTGGTCTTGGAAATGAATAACTTGCTCTTGAACAGGTTCTACTTCATACCATCACACATAGCAAAAGAAAAACAACAATCATAAGACATAGTTCACACTTCTACTTCATACAAACCACACATTCATATTTATGAAATTCATTCACCATTATATGTGTTGTGGTTACTTTATGTGTTGATCTGTGGCTTGCATACACTTTTATTTATATGTTTATGATTCCTACTTTGGTGTTCATATTTATACTTACATACTATATTTATATATATATATATATGTGTGTGTTTCAGTTTTAAATAAATTCCTTACATTAAACTACCAAGTATGTATGAAAAGTATTTTTCTTCTCCATATGTGCCTTCATAATTTCTATCAACCCTAAACTGAATTCTTTGGATTTTAGAAACTCCATTTATCTTTTACTAGTTGCTATATTTTCAGATTTATATTCCTATGCATAATTGTGTATTTTATTATGAAATTAGTAATACACATCATCTAAACAGTATAGGTTCTGGTCCTAAATAATCTAATAACATGTTTTGACCTTGGCTTCTGATGTAGACTATTTCATAATTATTTTCCCTATTTTTCTATAACTATTCTTTACTTAAAAATGTATCCCTATACTAATAAATGTGAATAATAGATGAAACAGATTCATTTCAGCCCAAAAATATATTTTTATCTCACTCCAAAGTTTTCTAAGTACTGAGAAAGTTTTCAATTAATTTTTGACAATTATGTTTGTCCCCCTTTTTAATTCTCAAACACTAGTTACATATTCAATGTTTTAAATTAATTACTAAACAGGGCTAAAATAATGAATTCACCCCATTACAGGGTCTATAATATTATTTTCATAATTTCCAGGGGTCTAGCTACACTTATCAGAGGTGTTTTTCCTAATTTCTATTAAGTCCAGGGGCTAAAACTGATTTTTAAATGAATTTACATGATTTTCTGGAGTTCCAGGGGCTAGATCTGAAGTTTCCGGGGCTAGCTCTCAATTCCAGAGAACCCCAGGGGGTAGCACGTAAGAATTCCAGTCTTTATAATGCGGGGCTGACGTGGACCGTCCGATTTTAAACCGACGGCTGAGATTATAACATCGAACCGGTACGCGGGGTTTTAAAGTCTACCGTGCGATTTAAAATAAATGGCGCACAAGCGGCCACGTCGCTCTGATCGAGCGCGGGCGGCGCTGCCGGCGGCGCACGGCGGCGGGAAGCGGCGATCTCGCCGGAAAGTTTCGGATCCGCGAGAATTCTGCCTAGAACTGTGATCTTATGGCATAGATCGGTAGAGGGGAGGTCAGGGATCTCACCTCGGGGGTTTTCTTGAGCTCGGGGGTCCTGGAAAGTGATCGGCGGCGAGGTCCGAGGCAAAACCACGGCGAAGCTCGTCGGCGCTGGATTTACACCGTAACTCTCCGAGTTTTCTGCACCTGCAAAGCTCCCCGGAGGCGGTGGATCAAGACCAGCGAGTTAGATCAGAGTTTCCGAGCTTAGATCGGCCAGAATTCACCGGCGAAGTCTCGGTGCTCACCGGAGTGAAAATCGGCGATCGCGTGGGAAAAACTGATCGGGGCTGGGGTTTTTATAGCCGGGGAAGGGCGGTGGGTCTGTTGCGATCGAGTTTGAGTCGTTTGGGACCAGAATTCAGGCGGCGGGACGGGTTTTCCGATCGGTTAAGATCGCGCGCGCTCGGGGAAAAGTCCGGGGTCGCGGGGGTAGGGATGACAGGCGGGTCCCACCCGTCTGTGAGAGAGAGCGCGGCGCGCGCGGGGGCGGGCTGGCGCGGGGAAGCTGGGCCGGCTGGCGGTTTCGGCCCACTGGCGGTTTTTTCCCGTTTTCTCTTTTTCTTTTTCCATTTCTTTTCTGTTTTGAGTTTAATTTGAATTCCAGTTTGAATTTGAATTTTTGCAAAATATGCAACACGTCCAAAAATTTTTAAATTCCCCTCTGAACATGGTTTAGGGTTTTGAATCAAAATTTGGGGTGTTACATTTCCCTAGAATTGCATTACCTTATTTCCTTGTAGCTTGGGTTGGGATTTATTTTATCATGTCATTTAATATTTTGCATATGCTTAGCCATGCTTAGAATGGGATAATTGGGATATAAGATCATCAGTTTATTTTACAATACTCTTGAATAAGATATTGTGAGTTATGTAGAGGTAGGGATCAAGGCAAGTTGGATGTTTTGGTTGTGTGCTGGGTGCACGAGACTTGGGTTTGTGTTTAGTACTTGCCTGGATCCTAAGAACCGGTTCATGGAGCATGTAACCCGGCTTTACAGTGCCAACCACATGCTGAGATGGGGCAGCTTGGCCAATTAATTAGGTGTATCCCCGGCGTAGTATGGGTGTGTTGGATGGTGCGGGGAGTAGGTGTCAGCTGGACTACCATATGAACCGCAAGGCTCAAGAGGGGGCCACTGCAGCGGGGTTGGAGCCTCTTGTATGCTGTTAGGGGTGAAACCATAGTGGGCCCACGCTCGTCAGGAATCCCTTTGTAAAGGCTTCGTAGTGATCTTCTGGCTACACGCCTGGGAAGTGTGAATGTGGTTCGTGGCCACTGGCATAATGGAGGTTCTTTTAGTCCACCCGGCAACGGTGGATGAAATCACTACATGTGGGTACAGTGGTGCAAACTCTGCAGAGTCAAAACTGTTTTGACAGCCGTGCTCACGGTTAAGAGCGGCCTGGACTTATTCATGATTAGAGGAGTGAAGGTTTTTGGAAGTTGTGGATGTTAAGCGGGGAGCTTAACATTGAAAATGATGTTATGGTTATTGGATTATGATGATGGGATGGTAGATTGGGACCATTTCACCTGTGTAGTAATGTAGGTGCTTAATAAGCTAAGGTGATAGGTATTAATTGCGTAGTGCTTTAACCATGAGTTCAACCTCTCCTTGTTCTAGCCATGCATGATATAATTTTCCCACACTTGCTGAGTACCATTGGTACTCAACCTTGCATATTTGTTGGTTTATATTGCTGCTCAGGTCAAGATAATGAGGTGGTGTATAATGACCAAGATTTTGGACCCGAGGAAGGATTTTAGGTTCATGAAGACCCCCGGGCAACGCCTGTGATGGAGCCCTAAAGAATAATATTCCGCTGCTAGTTTATTTACTTGTGATGAAGCATTAGTGTCCATTGAGACATTTGCGATGTAAGACTTATTTATATTCGACACCTGGCTTGTAATAAATGATGCTTCACTATTTGTCATCACATGTATGAGAAAATGATCCTGGCATACATGTGATATTCACTTGGTTGTTTCTTCGGAAAAACCGGGTGTGACAGTTGGGTCCTTTGAGGTTAGTTACAAGGCATTTGGGCACCCCACACACAAGTTTTTGGACTCTTGTGGAGTGGCCCAACATATTTTGCATATATTCTACCATACTTGCTTTTCATAAGAACATAAGATGCATCAAAATTATGAAATACGATAGATTTTACATTTTTGGCAATTTCATGTGAGGTAGATACAAGGTTTTCACTCTTGACTTGACTTTTCTTTAACAAAAGCTACGTACTTGCTATTGTTTTTAAGGATTCTATCGTTTTGCTTTCCTCCCCTAGTATAACCAAGTCCATCTTTGATGAGAGGAGATCTTGTAATTGAGTATGCACTACGTGCATATTTGATCTTCTCCTTATCAAAGATCCCACTCTTGTGTGCATTCTTGCTTTGTGCCTCTTTGAGCTCATTTTTTAAGTTTAAACCAATGTTAGCACATTTGAAAGTTTTAGTGTTGGATTCCATATTTGTTGAGAGGGAGTTTTTGGAGGATGAATTAGTTGAGATACTTGACTTAGGTGAGTTAAGTTGTGCTTCAAGATTCTTGTGAGTTTTGGTTAAACTCATAAGTTTATCTTGAAGTACTACATTCTTACTCTTAAGCTCAACACAAGTTTCCTTGCTCATGGCAAGTTCGCTTTTGAGTGCTCTACTCTTCTCTCTCTCAAGTTCAAGGCGCTTCTCAATCTCAAGGTTTCTTTCCTTTTCAAGGATAAGCAATTCTTCTTGTTGATTGAGAACTCTTCTTGTTCAAATATTTCGTCCGATAGCATTTTCATTTTAGCTATATCCTTTTTGTTTACTCCTTTAAACATAAATTCATTTTCACTACTACTATCAAGGTCACTATCATCTATAGTATATAACTTGGAAGGTCTAGACATTACCTTGCGCTTTCCTTCCTTTGCCATGAGGCATGTGTGGCTTGGGCTCTTCCAATCACCCTTGTTTGGCAAGAGTGATTTCTTCATGGTTGGCCTCTTGATGGCGACAGTTGCCACCTTTTCTTCATCTTCGGAAGAGGATTCTTCGTTTGAATCCCACTCTTCTCCAATGTGGGCTTGTCCATAAGCCTTCTTCTTTGTGAAGATTTTCTTGTCTTGAGGCTTCCCATACTTCTTCTTCCTCTTGTCATCTTCCTTGCTATGGGGGTAGTTCACAATGAAATGCCCATGTTTGCCACAGTTGTAGCAAGTCTTCTTTGTTCTTGACTTGCCCTTGTCTTTGCTCTTGTTCTCATAGTGATGGATTCTCCTTCTCCTCATCAACCTTTTGAATATTTTGATGAAGAATGCCATTTCTTCATCATCCATGTCCGTGCTCTCATCATCACTTTCTTCATCTTCACTTGTGAGTTGTGTTTCTTTTCCCTTGGACTTGGATGTGGCCTTGAGAGCAATGCCCTTCTTCTTTTATGAAGTGATCTTTGCTAGGTCGTTGACGTGTTGGGCTTCCTTCTCCATCATCTCGTGGCTAATGACCTTCCCTAGCACTTCATCAAGAGTCATCATGTGAAAGTTTGGACTTTCCCGAATTAAAGTGCATAGGGTCACATTGCGAGGCATAAAAGCTCTTATCATTCTCTTGACCACCTCATGGTCATTCCATTTCTTGCATCCGTATGCTCGACTCTTGTTGATGAGAGTTTTGAGCCGGTTGTACATTTCTTGAGGTGTTTCGCCTTCTTCCATGGCGAACCTTCCAAGCTCTCCTTCTATCATCTCGATCTTGGCTTCACTCACGGATCGGTTTCCTTCATGTGCGATCTTGAGGGTGTCCCAAATATCTTTGGCGAGCTCTAACCCATCTACCTTATTGAATTCTTCAATGCTCAGAGATGAGTTAAGCACGGCCGCCGCTTGTGCATTGCGGTGGATTTGTTGTTCTTGCTCTTGGGTGAGTTCATCCTCGTCTTCGGGGATATCTATACTTGTACACACAATATGCCAAAGACTTGGGTTCAAGGAAATTAGATGCAACTTCATGTTGTGCTTCCACATTGTGTAGTTAGTTCCATCAAAGTGAGGTGGTTTGCCTAGGGGAATTGATAAATAACTAGAGTGAGAATTTAAGCGTTCATAATTAAAAGGATTTCGCGAGTAGTCTTGTTGACTACTCTTGAGCTTCTTCTCTAATTTCTCCTTCTTTTTCTTCTTAGCCTCCTCCTTCTTCTTCTTGAGGAGAGCCATGAGACGAAGAACTTCTTCATCTTCTTCTGAGCTTGAAACGTCTTGTGGAGGAGTAATCGTTGGAGGTGGGTTAGAACCGTGTTCCTCAAGGTTGCCCGTACTTGCTCCTTTTCCCTTGATGAGATCAATTTGGCTACCGGTCTTGTCCCCCATCTCCTCTCCAAGCAGTTAAGCTTTTGTGGAGAGTTAGGCTCTGATACCAATTGAAAGTTGCCTAGAGGGGGTGAATAGGCTAATAAAACCTGAAACTATTGCAAACAGCAGATTAAACTTGAAGGAGCCCGGACTAGTCCGGCCTGAGGGCGGACTAGTCCGGTCTAGGTATAAAATTGCGTTTTAGGTTTTCTTTTCAAGTTTGTTTAAGCAGAAGATATGTAGTAGTCTAGTAATCTTACTAATTAGTTGTGAATGAATAGATTGCGAGACAGCAGAACAATTCACAAGTGTTAACAAGATGAAAGCTTAACTGACACGACCCCACGGTCTTGTCGAGCCAGGATCACGCTGAGGGGTGCTGCGTTGCACAGCACCGTATAACACACGTCAAAGGTACAAAGCGGAAGCAAAATTTTATTACATAAACAAGTTATGAACATGTTTACATCAAAATAAGTTCAGTCTACACTCACGGGCATAGACTAAGCATCAAGTGCACGTTCAGCCCTTGAACGTGTCCTTGCTAGCACACACGCACACTAACTCTGCGGCGTGCACGACTCCCACTCGACGGGGTTCCCCTCCTGGGGTTCCGTCTCCTCTTCGGGAGTCCCTTCCTCATAGAACCCTGCAAAAGCTTCAAACACAAGCTGTGAGCACGAAGGCTCAGCAAGTCTGACCCGTCTCACCTAAACATGGAACTTCTACATGAGGGGTGATGGGTTACATGAGGTAAAAATCATTTGCAAGGACTCGCCTAATTAGTGGAACCTTACTTTCAAGTTTTAGCAGCAGTTTGTGGAGAACCTTACGCTAAGGCACATGAGAGAGCCTCAATCAAACAAGAAACGCATTTCTCTCATGTACTTTGCCCAAAGTTGAAATGAACTTTAGTTAGCTCTAAACTACAGCAAGTCATTAGCAATCAAGTCCATCTTTCAATCAGCAACATTTTAACATGTAACTAGCCTGTTCTTTCTATGTCACGGTACAGTGAACAAGTGGTACTCACTGACCGCTAGGGACGGCGATTATAATCGATTTACACCTGCAGGGTTACCCGAACAACCTGTCACGTACGCCCGTACTCGATGTTGCCTACAACAACCATCACGGACGCCGTACGCAACTACCTTTCACCCGTCAGCCAAATATTGAACCGGTCCCATCGTCCCGAGCAAGAGGTCTCTGCACGCGCATCGCAGTGCCGCCAGCCGATTTACACCTCAAGCTCTCAACCTACCTTCTGAACGACGGGCAATGCCTCAATACCCAGCTACCCGAGTTACATCAGTTTCCCGGTTCCCATATAGCCGGTAGGTCTTCAGTACTGTTCTAGCTTGTTCAACAGGCCCGCACACGGCTCGGTCCTCAATCGACACAAGCGGAGTTACAGCACACAGGCCCCAAAGTCCTGCTGCCCTTACCCTCCGCTTGGTCTCATTTTCTTGCCATGTGTTTCATGTGCTATCACTACCCGAGTCGAGTGCCTCTAGCCTATGCTCGCGAGTAGTTCCAACTACTCGACTTGTACCGAATCCTACACTATCTTAGCATTGCAGTAGCTAACGGGGTTTGCAATCCTAAACCCGACCCATGGTGTTCTTGGCTATGCAATTGGGTTTCCAAACAAGACTCTAATGCAAAGAATAAAGTAAACAAGTATGTGCTCAAAACAATAAAATTTGTAAAAAGGTTAATGCAAACCAGAGCTTGCCTTGCTGCTCTTGGTCGTAGGCTAGCTGTTCCTCTGGAGTAACGAAGTCTAGGACTTCGGGTTCCTCCTCGACCTTAGCGACTACATGTTAGAAGAAACATATGTATCAATTTAAATGTGTTTGTATTAAGTTTTAAACTTGTGAAGCTTATAAGTCCCACTAGACAGACTATATGACTGTGAAACTTTTACTGTGGCTAGGTTACAACCTAAATAGAGACTTGGTCAAGTTTTAGTTGCAGTAAAGCTCATTTGAGCCCTCCACAATTAATTATGTACTTGACCTTAATTGAAGGCTCTTAGGGTGTTCTAAGGATTTTCATGAAACAAACTATGACTTTCTAAAAACTAGATTTTCAGAGGGTTCTAATGGAGTCGGTCTCCCTTAATTTGAATGTTTCTAGCTAAAGATATGAGCTAAACAATTTCAGAGAAAATCCTGAAAATGTTTCTGAACATTTTCTATTTTCTCTGGAACAGTTTCACTAATCACACCATTAGGTGGATTAAATGAGCTCCAATGGGTCTGAAATTTTTATGGTAGTTCAAGGATATTTTGTGAACATCCTAGCAAAATTTCAGAATTTTCCTCCAAAGGATTCTCCAGTTAAAATTCCAAACAGTTTAAACTTTGAGGAATTAATTCTGTAGAAATAAGGGTTTTCATAAAGTGGAACTTGATTTTTTGGAAAGTGCTCAGAGAGCTGAATCCAACAAAATTTGGTTCACTCGATTTGGAGCTTTCTAGTCAAAGTTATGAGGATTTGAAGTTTGGAAGAATTCTGAAAATCGGGGAAAAGTTTAAATCTCGCGGGGGCCCGCGAGGACACGTGTCGAGCGCGGTGGTGTCCGGCACACCGGGGCTCACAGGGTATTTGCGCGCCAGCACACCAGATCCCGGCCGCAGCCGGATCCCGATTTAAAATATCTCCCGCTGACAGCTGGGGTCCACCCCTTCGTCAACCTCCCGACGCCCGCGCTCTGACGCCGAGGAGCCTCGCCGGAGAGCTCGCCGCCGGCTTCTGTAAAGTTCCAAACTTCACGATTCTGGCCGCCCCTGCCTACTTCCACTCGGGGAACAGGATTCTGGGGTCAGCTCGTCATGACAACGGCCGCTACCTGGTCGGCGACGAGCCGCAGCCTCGGGAGAACTTCGGTTGCGTTGTCCACCCTCCCTAGCACCTCCCCCCATCAAGCTAAGGGTCGTCGAGCATCAGTGGACCATAGGAAAGGTCGACATGAGCTCTACGGAGCTCGGGAAGGGCTGTGTTGGGCTGTCACCGTGCGACCTTGGCCAGAAATTTGGGATTTCTACTAAAATTCGAAGAACAGCGGTCTCCCTCCACGGTTCTTCGTGGTTCCTGCTCCTACGGACTCGCACGGGCTACTAGAAGTGATCCCCTCCATGAGAGGATGAGTGATGTAGTGTGGCTTACGAATTTCTCGGATCGGTACCGACCTCACTTTTGCACACCGTCGCGAAAGTATGAAATTCCGGCTTGAGCAGCGCTTGTCACGCCGCCGGAGCTTACGGAAAAGAAAGAGGGGTTGAAGGCGAACCTCTTTGCTGTTTATAGCTCCGTGAACGGTGGGCTGTGGTGGCCGGAAAGGCGGTTCCCGCAGCGGCGGCTCGAGCTGCACCGGCAGGGCAAAGATTGCCGCGGTGGAGCTCGGGGAAGACTGCGCAGGGTCTGGAACCGATGCGAAGGTGTCGAAGATGGCTTGGCGCACCCGGTGCTGGTCTCAGATCGCCGAGAGGGTCACTGGATCGGCCGGACGATGAGGAACCGAAGTTTCACTCGGGCGGCGAGGTGTTTCGGTGTTTTGGGTGGAAGTGCGACGAGGCAGGGATGGGAGGCGTCGGTGACCGCTCGGGCGGGCAGATAAAGACCCAGGGAGTCGGTTCAGCGACCGTGGGTGGCAAGCAGGTGGTGGCGCGGCGGCCTCCCCTCGGTGGCGCTCTCGGGAGAAGCTCGGGTACCCGAGTGCTGAAAGTCCACTCGGTTGATCTCCTTCAGTGGCTGACATGTGGGTCCCACTGCCAATTTTAACCTCTGAAATTTACTCCTAATCACTGTTGTAAACAGTGAGTCCAAAAATACCCATGGTGATTCAAATTATTCACCCATGAGCCATTTGAATTGAGTAGAATTCAAATGGGGTTTGATTTGAATGAATTTCAGCACCAGTTCAGTTTTGAATTCAAATAAAGTTTGAATTTGTCCCACTTAGCTCATGTCAAGATCAACTCCAAATGGAGTGAAAATTGGTGTGTGAGCTCACAAAAATGTGCTGAGTAAGAATATGCCTCCCACTTTTAAGTTCATGGGATAAAAACAGTTTGAATTTGAATGTGGTTTCAAACTGCTCTCTTTCTAGCTATACCCAAAATGACCTCAAAAAGGTTTTGAATTTGGGTGAAACTTGGCATGGACATTCTTAGCAAAGTGTAGGAGTTTTTATATGTCCAGCCCACCTATATCACATGTGGGAAAATACCACTTTTGCAATGTGTGAGTTTGTTCTCTAATGAGCATGTTGATGGTGGTTACTTGCTCTTCATTTGTGTTCATCATCTTTCCTCAAATGAGGTGTGTGGTGTGGTGATGAACACTTCAATTATGTGTCAAAAACTGAGGCCCTTACATTAACAAGTAATTTTAGTGAGAGACGAGAAGGTAAAGGAAACAAGAGAAACGATTTATCCCGAGGTTTGATTCCACACAGGAATCTACGTCCTTGTTGAGGAGTCCACAAAGGACCGGGTCTTTTCCAACCCTTCCCTCACCGAGCGATCACCAATATCAAGCCCAGGCTCTTTCACTATCAATCAAATCTGAATACAATGCTCTTAGGGGCTACTCACAACCTGAGGCTCCCTACAACAACCTAGCAGGTCTAGGAATCAAAATACAACTGTTTGTCCGCAGCCCGGCCCGCCGAGCCGGGCAAAGGGGGCTGAACCAGTGCCTCGAAGCTAGGCAGTCCCGGCGGCCCTAGATGCCGCCAAAGGATCGTAAGAGTCACTGGGGACTCCGTGCAACCCAGCGCTCAAGATCCAGAAGCTCAAGTAGTCCCGATGCATGGACCACGGAGGTCCGGGACTCCTTGAAGGACATCCTTCCTGATGAACGTGCATCCGCTGAACGGGTGGTGCGGATGGCTAAGTGCTACGCGCTGGTATCTTTACTGGCGTGGCGCCACGACATCCTATTGCGGTGCATAACCCAGGAGGAAGGCTGCGATTAGCTCGCATACATGTGGTATTCACTTGGTGGTTCTTCGGAGAAACCGGGTGGGACAGAAGTGGTATCAGAGCCAAGGTTGCCCGTAGGAACATGGACCTAGGTAGAAATGGACGTATTTAAGGACTCTATTTTCTTAAAAACTATTTTACAAAGGGTGTGGGTTGAAGGTGTTATTTACCAGGGCCACTTAATTCATCTTACCCCAACTTTTATTCAAAACACAATTTTTGTTTAACTCTTATCTGACTTAATTTTAAATGCTTTATGTTTTAGATGGTTCGCATGATCCGCACCGCCCGCAAGTCCACCGTAGGGAGAGTTCCGGTAGTTGCCCTTGCCTTGAGACAGGAGAACCGTCCGGTGACGTACCACTCCTACGGATTGGCAGTAGGAGGCTTGTTGCGCCGTCTTCGGCGTATGGTCCACGACGCCGGCAATACAGGCAAGCTAATCATACAATACAACTCCACCCGGACCATCCGTGAGAAGCGGGAAGAATGGAGTTCAGAAATGAGGATTATCCATGAAAATCAGCTGCTCAAGATCCACCGCTCTCCAGCTTGTCGGGCGACACAGGTCGATGCTGAGAAGGATGTCACCTGGGAGGCCATCACCTGCCAGAGTTACATCAACCGTCGCCACCTGGACAGGACGGAGTACATGTATGTCCTCCAGCGTGAGAGTGGCACCGCGGAGTACAAGTACCCGCCAGTGCAGCAGGGGACTTCCCATGAGCACATGGACCTATGCTTAGAGGATGCTGCTACGCTCAACACTCGACTGCAGGAGTGCCAGCAGGAGCTTCAGGATGTTCGTGACACCCTGAAGGAGACTGAGGCGTTGCTTCGTGCCAGCTTGAGGGCGAGAGAAAGAGGAGATGGGAATGAACTGTGTGTCACCGTAAATGACACGTGGACTCCTGACTCCCTAGACCGCCGGGCGAGCAGGCGTCGCCGCACTTCTCCACCAGCAGCTTCCCCACCCAAAGCGGAATCAGAGGGCAGCCGCAATAATGAGGAAGACCCCGAAGAGCCAGCTCAGTGATACGAGTCGTTTAGTGTCCTTTCCCTTATTTCAGCAAGGATATCGAGTAGTCGAGTCAATACCTTAGTTATTTGTGTGTTAATGTTTGGTGTGTGATGTGAGTTGTGGAAGCCATGGGCATTTGTCCACAACCTCGTCTTTAGGTTGCTTTGGTTTGATGTGTGAACCCCTATGAATTAAGAGTGCAATTATTTTCGCGTGAGACGTGACTCCCAAAAAAATCTATGTGAAACCCCCAGAAAATGTTAATATATATTAAGGCCTCAAAAGTTTAAGTTAAACAAGCAATTTGGGAAGTTAATACATAATGCTTTAAGTTAACATTTGGTTGATCATGATAGATGGCTGGAAGAGGAAAGGGTCGTGGTGCCAACCCCGCCAACAACAACGATGAGGCCGGCAACCCTCATCTTTCTGGAGGACAAGACAGGGGTGGTCGCCGTGAAGGAGCTGATCCTATCCACCAGATGCTCGAAAATCAGAATCATCTCATCCAGAGCCTAACTCAAGTGGTGGCCAACTTGCACCAAGCTCCACCCCCACAAGCTGCACCACGCCAACCAAGGTTGAGTGAGTTTCTGGGGACTCAACCTCCAAAGTTTGCAAGTACTGCTGAACCTCTGGAGGCAGATGACTGGCTAGAGACCATGGAGAGCAAGATGAGGATCATACAATGCCAAGGGTATGAGAGGGTGTTGTTTGCCTCTCACCAATTGCATGGACCTGCTGCTGATTGGTGGACCGCTTACGTGGCAGCCCATCATGACCCCGAGAACATCACTTGGGAAGAGTTCAAGCGCAGTTTCCGCAACCGTTACATACCAAGGGGTGAACTCAAAAACAAGGGGAAGGAGTTCTTGGGACTGCAGCAAGGAAACATGACTGTGAGGGAATACCTCACTAAGTTCACCCAACTATCCCGTTATGCACCACGGGACATCGAAACTGATGAGCAAAAACAGGACTGTTTTGTGGAAGGACTTACTATGGAAATGCAATGTGCAATATCCTCCAACGAGTACGAAAGCTTCCAAAAGATGGTAGAATGAGCATTTGTCGTGAGAGGAAGCTGAAGGCCTTGGAAAATGAAAACAAGAGGAAGGCGGGATGGTCACACCAAGCCTCAGGTAGCAACACACATCCACGTCTGATGCAGCAACCCGCAGGGCAGACGAGCCGTGCTGTGGTACCCTACTCAGCACCTAGAGGGTACAACCTGAATTTCAGGCCTCCGTCAGCACCAGCACAGCCGCAACGTCAGTTTGTACAGCAGCCTCGCCCCACATATCAACCTCGACCAGCAGTACAAGGACCACCGAACCAACCCCAAGATAACAAAGGCCAGGCACCTAAAGTTGGGGTGCAATGCTTCAACTGTGGTGAAGTGGGGCACTACGCCCACAAGTGCCCAAAGAAGAAGCCCATGCAGCCACAACAGCAGAATGTGATGTGAGGACGGGTGAACCACGTAACCATGGAGGAAGCGCAAGAGGCACCTGACGTGGTAATTGGTAAGTTTCCTTCCAATTTACACATTGCAACCCTGTTGTTTGATTCTGGTGCTACCCACTCGTTCATTGCTCAAGGGTTTGTTAAGAAGCATGACCTAGCAACAACACAAATGAACCATATGCTAGCAGTGAACTCTCCAGGGGGAGAAATAAGGACAAGACAAGTGTGTCCCAAGGTCAATCTAGACATTAATGGGGTAGTATTCACTGCAAACCTCATAGTGATAGACTCACAAGGGATAGATATTGTTTTGGGTATGGATTGGTTGACCAAACATAAAGGTATCATCCACTGTTCGACCAGAACGGTGGAACTAACTCACACTAGTGGCACGAAAGTGAAGTTCATAGCCGTGCAAGAGCCTAGGAGGGACATTAAACTCAATAAAGTTGAGGTGGAAGTGGGAGAGATAAGGATTATCAAGGAATATCCAGATGTTTTCCGGAGGAGTTGCTAGGTATGCCTCCCGATCGTGAAGTGGAATTTACGATTGAGCTAGTGCGTGGAACAGCTCCAATATACAAGAGGCCTTATCGGATGGACTCCAAACAGCTGGAAGAACTCAAGGAACATTTAAGAGAATTGACAGAGAAGGGGTACATTCATCCTAGTTCCTCACCATGGGGAGCTCTAGTGATATTTGTGCCCAAGAAGGACGGAACCCAAAGGTTGTGCGTAGACTACCGTGCTTTGAATGAAGTAACCATCAAGACCAAGTACCCATTACCCCGCATTGAAGACTTATTTGATCAGCTGAGGGGAGCTTGTGTGTTCTCAGGTCGGGATACCACCAACTTAAGATAAGACAAACCGATATTCCAAAGACAGCTTTCGTATCTCGGTACGGGCTGTATGAATACACCGTCATGCCTTTCGGGCTAACTAATGCCCCAACATACTTCATGTACCTCATGAACAAGGTATTCATGGAATATCTGGACAAATTTGTGGTGGTTTTCATTGATGACATTCTTGTCTTCTCCAAAGATGAAGAAGAACATGAAGAACATTTAAGGTTGGTGTTGCAAAAGCTGAGAGAACACCAACTATATGCCAAGTTGAGCAAGTGTAAGTTTTGGCTGAAGAGAGTTCCCTTCTTAGGACATATAACCTCGGAGGGAGGAATCTCCGTAGATCCCGCCAAGATCGAGGATGTGCAGAAGTGGAAGACCCATGAAAATGTCGGGGAAGTTTGAAGCTTCTTAGGATTGGCTCGGTATTATCGACGGTTTATTGAGGGTTTCTCCAAGATTTCGAGACCCCTCACCAAATTGTTAGAGAAGAGAATCACATTCACATGGACACCGGAGTGTGAGAAGAGTTTTCAAGAACTAAATAAAAGATTGACAACAGCCCCAGTGCTAATTATGCCAGATATGTAGAAGAATTTTTCGGTGTACTGCGATGCATCTGGACACGGATTGGGATGTGTTCTCATGCAAGAGGGGCATTTCGTGGCTTATGCGTTCCGGCAGCTCCGAAAACACGAGAAGAACTATCCTACACATGACCTAGAGCTAGCCGCAGTGGTACACGCATTGAAGATTTGGCGGCATTACTTGATGGGAAAAAGGACAGAGATATATACGGATCATAAGAGCTTAAAGTACATTTTCACACAGCCAGATCTCAACCTAAGACAAAGGATATGGTTAGAGCTAATCAACGACTTTGATGTGGGCATCAACTATCATCCTGGGAAAGAACGTCGTGGCAGATGCTTTAAACCGGAAGGTGCAGGTCAATAGGCTAAGCTTAAAGGACTGCCTACAAAATTGAAGGAAGAGGTTGTAAAACTCAATCTATGTTTGGTGAATAGCGGTGAGGCCATCGCCATGGAAGTGGACTCCACATTAGAGCAAGACATACGCAACGGTCAAAAGAATGACGAGAAGATACAAGAGATTAGAGAACTCATCAAAGAAAATAAAGCCCCTGGGTTCAGAGAGGATGAACAAGGTACGGTGTGGCATGGGAAGAGAATCTGTGTGCCTGAGGTAAAGGAGATCTGTGAATTGATTTTGAAGGAGGCTCATGATTCCGACCATTCCATTCATCCTGGAAGTACGAAGATGTATCATGACCTCAAGGGCAGATATTGGTGGTATGGCATGAAGCAAGATGTCGCGGAACATGTTGGCCTATGTGACACATGTCAGTTGGTGAAAGCATTACATCAACGACCCGCGGGACTATTGCAACCACTCAAAGTGCCTGAATGGAAATGGGAAGAAATAGGTATGGACTTCATAGTGGGACTACCTAGGACCCAATAGGGATAAGATTCGATATGGGTCATCGTTGTCAAACTAACCAAGGTAGCTCATTTCATCCCCGTGAAAGAAAGCTACAGCGGATCCAAATTGGCGGAATTGTACATGTCAAGGATCGTGTGTTTCCATGGAGTGGCAAAGAAGATAGTGTCGGACCGAGGGACATAGTTCACCTCAAGGTTCTGGCAGAAGTCACATGAAACCATGGGAACTCATCTAAATTTTAGTTTTGCCTATCACCCCCAGACTGACGGGCAGACGGAAAGAACCAATCAGATCCTTGAGGATATGCTGAGAGCGTGTGCGCTCAAGAACAATAGGAGTTGGGATAAGAACTTACCGTATGCGGAGTTCTCCTATAACAACAACTATCAGGCTAGTATGAAGATGTCACAATTTGAGGCTTTGTATGGGAGGAAGTGCAGAACTCCATTATTTTGGAACCAAACAGGGGAAAGTAAAGTGTTTGGGCCTGAGGTACTACAAGAAGTCGAGGCAAAAGTGAGGGAAATTCGCAACAACTTGAGGATAGCAGAGACCCGACAAAAGAGCTATGCCGATGTACGGAGAAGAGAGCTCGTTTTCAACGTGGGGGACTATGTCTATCTCAAGATGTCCCCTATCCGAGGACTTCGTCAGTTCAAGGTGAAAGGGAAATTACCACCTCGATACATCGGACCCTTTCAGATTCTGGAGAGGAAAGGCGAAGTGGCATATCAACTAGAACTACAGGCTCGCTTATCTGTCACACCCGGTTTCTCCGAAGAACAGCCGAGTGAATATCACATGTATGCCAGGATCATTTTCTCATACATGTGATGACAAATAGTGAAGCATCATTTATTACAAGCCAGGTGTCGAATATAAATAAGTCTTACATAGCATGCGTCTCGATGGACGATAATAAGTTCATAATATGTAAACAAAACAGCAGCGGAATATAAGTCTTGTGGGCTCCGTCACAGGCGTTGCCCGGGGGACTCCATGAACCTAGAATCCTTCTTCGGGTCCGAAGTCTTGATCATTAAACACCACATCATCCCCTTGACCTGAGCAGCAATTTAAACCAACAAATATGCAAGTTTGATTACCATGGGTACTCAGCAACTGTGGGAAAGTTATGTCATGCATGGCTAGAGCAAGGAGAGGTTGAACTCATGGTTAAAGAACTACGCAATTATTACCTACCATCTTAGCTTATTAAGCACCTACATTACTACACATGTGAAATGGTCCCAATGTCCCATCCCATCATCATAATCAAATAACCATAACATCATTTCCAATGTTAAGCTCCCCGCTTAACATCCATAACTTCTAAAGTCATCATCCTCTAATCATGAATAAGTCCAAGCCGCTCTTGACCGTGAGCACGACTGTCATGACAGTTTTGACTCTGCAGAGTTTGTACCACTGTACCCACATGTAGTGATTTCATCCCCCGTTGCCGGTGGACTAAAAGAACCTCCATTATGCCAGTGGCCACGAACCACATTAACACTTCCCAAGTGTGTAGCCAGGAGATCACTACGAAGCCTTTACAAAGGGATCCCCGACGAGCATGGGCCCACTGAGGTTTCACCCCTAACAGCATACAAGAGGCTCCAACCCCGCTGCAGTGGCCCCCTCTTGAGCCTTGCGGTTCATATGGTAGTCCAGCTGACACCTATTCCCCGCACCATCCAACACACCCATACTACGCCGGAGATACACCTAATTAATTGGCCAAGCTGCCCCATCTCAGCATGTGGTTGGCACGGTAAAGCCAGGTTACATGCTCCATGAACCGGTCCTTAGCATCCAGACCAGTACTAAATACAAATCCGAGTCTCGTGCACCCAGCACCAACCAAATCATCCAACTTGCCTCGATCCCTACCTCTACATAACTCATAATATCTCATTCAAGAGTAAGGTAAATAAATTGATGATCTCATACCCCAATTATCCCATTCTAAGCATGGCTAAGCATAAACATATAAATAAATGACATGATAAAATAAATCCCAACCCAAGCTACAAGGAAACAAGATAATGCAATTCTAGGGAAACTTCCTAGCATGGGTTTCATATTTCAATTGTCAATGCAAATGATTCTATCTACACATCCTAGCATAGGATCAAAGTGGTCAAGGACACTTGCCTTCTTCCTGCTGCTCTGGGAATGGAAAGTCTTGGTCTTGGAAGGGAAAAACTTGCTCTGGGGCAGGTTCTACTCATGCCAACACACATAGCAAAAGAAAACAACAATCCATAAGACATAGTTCACACTTTCACTCCACACATACATACATATGATAGTCATTCACATTTCTAAGTGTTGTGTTTACTCTAGCTGTGTTGATTTTTAGTCTTCATGCACTTTTAAATATATGTATATGATTTCTAACTTTTGTATTTCAGATTTCTGTTTGCACACTATATATGAATTTTCAATTTGAATAAATTCTTTATATTTAATTAATATACTTCTTAACTACCAAGTTTGCATGGAAGGTATTTTCCTACTCCAAATGGGTTTTCAGATCTTCTACCAAATTCTAAACTGAAATCTTTGGATTTGGAAACTTCATTTATCATTTCCTAGTTATGCATACCTTTTTCCTATATTTTCAGATTTATTTTCTATGCCTAAATGCGAACTTTATTATGAAAATAGTAAGACACCTCATATAAACAGAATAGGATCTAATCTAAAATATTAAATAATATATTTTTGAACTTCTCCTCTGATGTAAACTAATTTAAATTTATTTTACCAATTTTCAGAATTATTTCCTAACCTAAAAATGTGTCCCTATAACTAATAAATGTGAACAATCAATTAGACAGATTCATTTCAGCTTAAAATCTACTTTTAACTCATTCTAAAGTTTTCCAAGTGCTAGGAGAGTTTAAATTTGAATTTACAATGTGTTTGCCTCACCTTTTTAAATTTAAATCCTAATCACATATTCAATTTTCTGAATTTAATATCATATAGGGTCAAAAAGGTAAATCCACCCTACTACAGGGTCTAATTTATTATTTCATGAATTTCCAGGGGTCTAGCTACACATAACAGAGGAGTTTTCCTAATTTTTATTAAGTCCAGGGGCTAAAACTGATTTTTAAATGAATTTACATGAATTTCTGAAGTTCCAGGGGCTAGATCAGAAGTTTCCAGGGCTAGCTCGTGTTTTCCGAGATCCCCAGGGGGTAGCGCGTAAGAATCCCAGCCTTTGTAATGCGGGGCTGATGTGGACCTTCCGATTTAAAATAGACGGCTGAGATTAGATCGCCGAACCGGTACGCGGGGGTTTTATTTCTACCGTGCGATTTAAAATAGACGGCGCACAAGCGGCCACGTCGCCCTGACCGTGCGCGGGCGGCGCTGCCCGGCGCCGCGCGGCGGCGGGAGGCGGCGATCTCGCCGGAAAAACTTTGGATCTTCGTCTATACTTCCTAAAACTGGGATTTCATGGCATAGAACGGTAGAGGGGAGGTCGGGGATCTCACCTCGGGGTTTTTCTTGAGCTTGGAGGCTCTGGAAGGCGGTCGACGTCGAGTTCCGAGGTGGAACCGCTGCGGTGCTCGTCGGAGCTGTGCCTAGAGCGCAAACCACCGAGTTTTCTGCACCTGCGTGACTCCCCGGAGGCGGTGGGACACGATCGACGCGTTAGATCAGAAAACCCGAGCAAAGATCGAGAGAAAACGGCCGGAGAAGCTCTGGTTCTCACCGGGAGGAAAAACAGCCGATCGGGGGGGGGGGGAAAAACATGGCGATGCCGGTGTTTATATAGACGGGGGAAGGCGGCGTGTCTGTTGGGATTGAGCCGGAGTTGTCCGGGACCAGAATTCGGCTGGGGGACGCGGGTTTCCGGGGTAGTTTGGATTCGGGCGCGCGGAGGAGTCCTGACTGTTGGCGCGAGCGAGAGGTGGGGGATGACACGTGGGTCCCGCGTGTTAGTGAGAGGGAGAGGGGAGCACGCGGCTGTGGGTTGGCGTGGGAAATGTTGGGACGGCCGGTGGGTTTCGGCCCACTGGCCGGGGGGTTTTTCTTTTTCTTTTTCCTTTTCTTTTCTGGTTTGATTTAAATTTGAATTCCAATTTGAATTTGAATTTCTGCACCACATGCAACACGTCCAAAAATTTTTAAATTCCCCTATTAACAGATTTTGGGGTGTTACAGCTCTACCCTCCTTAAAAGAAATCTCGTCCTCGAGATTGGTGGTTCTAGGAAAACAATTCCGGAAACTGTGCCTTAAGCTCGTCTTCTCGCTCCCATGTGGCTTCCTCTTCCGAGTGATGCTTCCACTGCACCTTGCACATCCGGATTCTTTTATTTCTTGTGAGGCGTTCCATTGTCTCCAAAATCTTGAATGGTTGCTCGGCATAAGACAGATCCTCAGCTATGTTAACCTCATTCATGGGTAACATCTCTTCAGGCGTCCTCAGACATTTCTTGAGTTGTGACACATGGAATACGTCATGCACATCTGATAGGCGAGCCGGCAGTTCTAGTTGATATGCCACTTCGCCTTTCCTCTCCAGAACTTGAAAGGGTCCGATGTATCGAGGTGATAACTTCCCTTTCACCTTGAACCGACGAAGTCCTCGGATAGGGGACACCTTGAGGTAGACATAGTCCCCCACGTTGAAAACGAGCTCTCTTCTTCGTACATCGGCATATCTCTTTTGTCGTGTCTGTGCTATCCTCAAGTTGTTGCGAATTTCCCTCACTTTCGCCTCGGCTTCTTGTAGTACTTCGGGCCCAAACACTTTACTTTCCCCCGTTTGGTTCCAAAATAGGGGAGTTCTGCACTTCCTTCCATACAAAGCCTCAAATGGTGGCATCTTCATGCTAGCCCGATAGCTGTTGTTATAGGAGAACTCCGCATACGCTAAGTTCTTATCCCAACTCCTATTGTTCTTGAGTGCACATGCTCTCAGCATATCCTCAAGGATCTGATTGGTTCTTTCCGTCTGCCCGTCGGTTTGGGGATGATAGGCAGAACTAAAATTTAGATGAGTTCCCATGGTTTCATGTAACTTCTGCCAGAACCTTGAGGTGAATTGTGTCCCTCGATCTGACACTATCTTCTTTGATACTCCATGGAAACACACGATTCTGGACATGTACAATTCTGCCAATTTGGATCCGCTGTAGCTTTCTTTCACGGGGATGAAATGAGCTACCTTGGTTAGCCTGTCGATGATGACCCATATCGAATCATATCCTGATTGGGTCCTGGGTAGTCCCACTATGAAATCCATACCGATTTCTTCCCATTTCCATTCAGGCACTTTGAGTGGTTGCAATAATTCCGCGGGTCGTTGATGTTCTGCTTTCACCAACTGACATGTGTCACATAGGACAACATGTTCCGCGACATCTCGCTTCATGCCATACCACCAATATCTGCTCTTGAGGTCATGATACATCTTCGTACTCCCAGGATGAATGGAATAGTCGGAATCATGAGCCTCCTTCAAAATCAATTCACGGATCTCCTTCACTTTAGGCACACAGATTCTTTTCCCGTGCCACACCGTACCTTGTTCATCCTCTCTAAACCCAGGGGCTTTATTATCCTTGATGAGTTCTCTGATTTCTTTTATCTTCTCATCAGTCTTTTGACCGTTGCGTATATCTTGCTCTAATGTGGAGTTCACTTCCATGGCGATGGCTTCACCACTATTCACCAGACATAGATTGAGTTTTACAACCTCTTCCTTCAATTCTGTAGGCATGTCCTTCAAGCTCAACCTATTGACCTGCACCTTCCGGCTTAAAGCATCTGCCACGACGTTCGCTTTCCCAGGATGATAGTTGAGGCCCACATCAAAGTCGTTGATCAGCTCTAACCATCTCCTTTGTCTGAGGTTGAGATCTGGCTGTGTGAAAATGTACTTTAACTTCTTATGGTCCGTATATATCTCTGTCCTTTTCCCCATCAAGTAATGCCGCCAAATCTTCAACGCGTGTACCACTGCGGCTAGCTCTAGGTCATGCATAGGATAGTTCTTCTCGTGCTTCTGGAGCTGCCGGGATGCATATGCCACGACATGCCCCTCTTGCATGAGAACACATCCCAACCCGTTTCCAGAAGCATCACAGTACACCGAAAAGTTCTTCTGCATATCTGGCATAACTAGCACTGGGGCTGTTGTCAATCTTTTCTTCAGTTCCTGAAAACTCGTCTCGCACTGCGGTGTCCATGTGAATGTGATTCCTTTCTCCAACAGTTTGGTGAGGGGTCTCGAAATCTTGGAGAAATCCTCGATAAACCGTCGATAGTATCCAGCCAATCCTAAGAAGCTTCAAACTTCCCCGACATTCTCAGGGGTATTCCACTTCTGTACATCCTCGATCTTGGCGGGATCTACGGAGATTCCTCCCTCCGAGATTATATCTCCTAAGAAGGGAACTCTCTTTAGCCAAAACTCACACTTGCTCAACTTGGCATATAGTTGGTGTTCTCTCAGCTTTTGTAACACCAACCTTAGATGTTTCTCATGTTCTTCTTCATCTTTGGAGAAGACGAGAATGTCATCTATGAAAACCACCACAAATTTGTCCAGATATTCCATAAAGACCTTGTTCATGAGATACATGAAGTATGCCGGGGCATTAGTTAGTCCGAAAGGCATGACTGTGTATTCATACAGTCCGTACCGAGATACGAAATCCGTCTTTGGAATATCAGTTTGCCTTATCTTAAGTTGGCGGTATCCCGATCTGAGATCAATTTTGGAGAACACACAAGCTCCCCTCAACTGATCAAACAAGTCTTCAATGCGGGGTAACGAGTACTTGTTCTTGATGGTTACCTCATTCAACGCACGGTAGTCCATGCATAGCCTTTGGGTCCCATCCTTCTTGGGCACAAATATCACTGGAGCCCCCCATGGTGAGGAACTAGGACGAATGTACCCCTTTTCTGTCAATTCTATTAAATGTTCCTTGAATTCTTCCAGCTGTTTAGAGTCCATCCGATATGGTCTCTTGTATATCGGAGCTGTTCCAGGCACTAGCTCAATCGCGAATTCCACTTCACGATCGGGGAGCATACCTGGCAACTCTACCGGAAAAACATCTGGATATTCCCTGATGATCCTGATCTCCTCCACTTCCACCTCAACTTGATTGAGTTTAATGTCCCTCCTAGGCTCTTGTATAGTTATGAACTTTACTCTTGTGCCACTAGGGTGAGTTAGTTCCACCGTTCTTGTCGAACAATGGATGATTCCTTTATGTTTGGTCAACCAATCCATACCCAAAATAATATCTATCCCTTGTGAATCTATCACTATGAGGTTGGCAGTAAATACTACCCCATTAATGTCTAGATTCACCTTGGGACACACTTGTCTGGTCCTTATTTCTCCACCTGGAGAGTTCACTGCTAGCATATGGTTCATTTGTGTGGTTGCTAGATCATGCTTCTTAACAAACCCTTGAGCAATGAACGAGTGGGTAGCACTAGAATCAAACAACAGGGTTGCAATGTGTAAATTGGCAGGAAACTTACCAACTACCACGTCGGGTGCCTCTTGCGCTTCCTCCATGGTCACGTGGTTCACCCGTCCTCGCATCACATTCTGCTGTTGTGGCTGCATGGGCTTCTTCTTTGGGTACTTATGGGCGTATTGCCCCACTTCACCACAATTGAAGCATTGCACCCCAACCTTAGGTGCCTGGCCTTTGTTGTCTTGGGGTTGGTTCTGTGGTCCTTGCACTGCTGGTCGAGGTTGATATGTGGGACGAGACTGCTGTACAAACTGACGTTGTGGCTGTGCTGGTGCTGACGGAGGCCTGAAATTCGGGTTGTACCCTCTCGGTGCTGAGTAGGGTACCACAGCTCGGCTCGTCTGCCCTGCGGGTGGCTGCATCAGTCGTGGGCGTGTGTTGCTACTCAAGGCTTGGTGTGACCATCCCGCCTTCCTCTTGTTTTCATTTTTCAAGGCCTTCAGCTTCCTCTCCACAACAAATGCTCTGTCCACCATCTTTTGGAAGCTTTCATACTCGTTGGAGATCATTGCACATTGCATCTCCGCCGTAAGTCCTTCCACAAAGCAGTCCTGTTTCTGCTCATCAGTTTCGATGTCCGGTGGTGCATAACGGGATAGTTGGGTGAACTTAGTGAGGTATTCCCTCACAGTCATGTTTCCTTGCTGCAGCCCCAAGAACTCCTTCCTCTTGTTTTTGAGTTCACCCCTTGGTATGTAATGGTTGCGGAAACTGCGCTTGAACTCTTCCCAAGTGATGTTCTCAGGGTCATGATGGGCTGCTACGTAAGTGGTCCACCAATCAGCAGCAGGTCCATGCAATTGGTGAGAGGCAAATAGCACCCTCTCATACCCTTGGCATTGTATGATCCTCATCTTGCTCTCAATGGTCTTTAGCCAGTCATCTGCCTCCAGAGGTTCAGCAGCACTTGCAAACTTTGGAGGTTGAGTCCCTAGAAACTCACTCAACCTTGGTTGGCGTGGTGCAGCTTGTGGGGGTGGAGCTTGGTGCAAGTTGGCCACCACTTGAGTTAGGCTCTGGATGAGCTGATTCTGATTTTCAAGCATTTGGTGGATGGGATCAGCTCCTTCACGGCGACCACCCCTGTTTTGTCCTCCAGAAAGATGAGGGTTGCCGGCCTCATCGTTGTTGTTGGCGGGGTTGGCACCACGACCCTTTCCTCTTCCCGGCCATCTATCATGATCAACCAGATGTTAATTTAAAGCATTATGCATTAACTTCCCAATTTGCTTGTTTAAACTTAAATTTTTTAGGCCTTATTATATTTACATTTTATGAGAGTTTCACGTCTCACGTGAAAATAAATGCACTCTTAATTCATAGGGGTTCACACATCAAAGCAAAACAACCTGAAGACGAGGTTGTGGACAAATGCCCATGGCTTCCACAACTCACGTCACACACCAAACATTAACACACCATTAACTAAGGTATTGACTCGACTACTCGATAACCTGCTGAACTACGGGAAAGGACTCTATACGACTCGTATCACTGAGCTGGCTCCTCGGGATCTTCCTCATTATTGCGGCTGCCCTCTGACTCCGCTTTGGGTGGGGAGGCTGCTGGTGGAGAAGTGCGGCGACGCCTACTCGCCCGGCGATCTGGGGAGTCAGCAGTCCATGTGTCATTCACGGTGACACACAGTTCATTCCCATCTCCTCTTTCTCTCGCCCTCAAGCTGGCTCGAAACAACGCCTCAGTCTCCTTCAGTGTGTCACGAACATCCTGAAGCTCCTACTGGCACTCCTGCAGTCGAGTGCTGAGCATAGCAGCATCCTCCAAGCACAGGTACATGTGCTCATGGGATGTCCCCTTCTGCACTGGCGGGTACTTGTACTCCGTTGTACCACTCTCACACTGGAGGACATACATGTACTCAGTCCTGTCCAGGTGGCGACGGTAGATGTGACTCTGGCAGGTGATGGCCTCCCAGGTGACATCCTTCTCCGCATCGACCCGTGTCGCTCGACAAGCTAGAGAGCGGTGGATCTTAAGCAGCTAATTTTCATGGACAATCCTCATTTCTGAACTCCATTCTTCCCGCTTCTCACAGATGGTCCGGGTGGAGTTGTAGTGTATGATTAGCTTGCCCGTATTGCCGGCGGTGTGGAGCATACGTCGAAGACGGCGCAACAAGCCTCCTACTGCCAATCCGTAGGAGAGATACGTCACCGGACGGTTCTCCTCTCTCAGGGCAAGGGCAACTACAGGAACTCTCCCTCCGGTGGACATGCGGGCGGTGCGGATCATGCGAACCATCTAAAACGTAAAGCATTTAAAATTAAGTTAGATAAGATTTTAAACAAAAATCCTATTTTGAATAAAAGTTGGGGTAAGATGAATAAAGTGACCCCATTAAATAACACTTTTCAACCCACACCTTTGTAAAATAGTTTTTAAGAAAATAGGGTCCTTAAATACGTCCATTTCTACCTAGGTCCACGTTCCTACGGGCAACCTTGGCTCTGATACCACTTCTGTCACACCCGGTTTCTCCGAAGAACAGCCGAGTGAATATCACATGTATGCCAGGATCATTTTCTCATACATGTGATGACAAGTAGTGAAGCATCATTTATTACAAGCCAGGTGTCGAATATGAATAAGTCTTACCTAGCATGCGTCTCGATGGATGATAATAAGTTTTTAATATGTAAACAAAACAGCAGCGGAATATAAATCTTGTGTGCTCCGTCACAGGCGTTGTCCGGGGGAGTCCATGAACCTAGAATCCTTCTTCGGGTCCGAAATCTTGATCATTAAACACCACATCATCCCCTTGACCTGAGCAGCAATTTAAACCAACAAATATGCAAGTTTGATTACCATGGGTACTCAGCAACTGTGGGAAAGTTATGTCATGCATGGCTAGAGCAAGGAGAGGTTGAACTCATGGTTAAAGCACTACGCAATTATTACCTACCATCTTAGCTTATTAAGCACCTACATTACTACACAGGTGAAATGGTCCCTATGTCCCATCCCATCATCATAATCAAATAACCATAACATCATTTCCAATGTTAAGCTCCCCGCTTAACATCCACAACTTCTAAAGTCATCATCCTCTAATCATGAATAAGTCCAAGCCGCTCTTGACCGTGAGCACGGCTGTCATGACAGTTTTGACTCTGCAGAGTTTGTACCACTGTACCCACATGTAGTGATTTCATCCCCCGTTGCCGGTGGACTAAAAGAACCTCCATTATGCCAGTGGCCACGAACCACATTAACACTTCCCAGGTGTGTAGCCAGGAGATCACTACGAAGCCTTTACAAAGGGATCCCCGACGAGCGTGGGCCCACTGAGGTTTCACCCCTAACAGCATACAAGAGGCTCCAACCCTGCTGCAGTGGCCCCCTCTTGAGCCTTGCGGTTCATATGGTAGTCCAGCTGACACCTATTCCCCGCACCATCCAACACACCCATACTACGCCGGAGATACTCCTAATTAATTGGCCAAGCTGCCCCATCTCAGCATGTGGTTGGCACGGTAAAGCCAGGTTACATGCTCCATGAACCGGTCTTTAGGATCCAGGCAAGTACTAAATAAAAATCCGAGTCTCGTGCACCCAGCACCAACCAAATCATCCTCGATCCCTACCTCTACATAACTCATAATATCTCATTCAAGAGTAAGGTAAATAAATTGATGATCTCATACCCCAATTATCCCATTCTAAGCATGGCTAAGCATAAACATATAAATAAATGACATGATAAAATAAATCCCAACCCAAGCTACAAGGAAACAAGATAATGCAATTCTAGAGAAACTTCCTAGCATGGGTTTCATAATTCAATTGTCAATGCAAATGATTCTATCTACACATCCTAGCATAGGATCAAAGTGGTCAAGGACACTTGCCTTCTTCGTGCTGCTCTGGGAATGGAAAGTCTTGGTCTTGGAAGGGAAGAACTTGCTCTGGGGCAGGTTCTACTCATGCCAACACACATAGCAAAAGAAAACAACAATCCATAAGACATAGTTCACACACATGCCAATACAGAAGTGAAAGTGTGAACTATGTCTTATGGATTGTTGTTTTCTTTTGCTATGTGTATTGGCATGAGTAGAACCTGCCCCAGAGCAAGTTCTCCCTTTGCAAGACCAAGACTTTCCATTCCCAGAGCAGCAGGAAGAAGGCAAGTGTCCTTGACCACTTTGATCCTATGCTAGGATGTGTAGATAGAATTATTTGCATTGTCAATTGAAAAATGAAACCCATGCTAGGATGTTTCCATAGAATTGCATTATCTTGTTTCCTTGTAGCATGGGTTGGGATTTGTTTTATTATGTCATTCACTCATATTACTTATGCTTAGCCATGCTTAGAATGTGATAAGTGGGATATGATATCATCAACTTATTTACCTTAGTCTTGAATGATATATTATGAGTTATGTAGAGGTAGGGATCGAGGCAAGTTGGATGATTTGGTTGGTGCTGGGTGCACGAGACTCGGGTTTGTGTTTAGTACTTGCCTGGATCCTAAGGACCGGTTCATGGAGCATATAACCTGGCTTTACCGTGCCAACCACATGCTGAGATGGGGCGGCTTGGCCAATTAACTAGGTGTATCCCCGGCGTAGTATGGGTGTGTTGGATGGTGCGGGGAATAGGTGTCAGCTGGACTACTATATGAACCGCAAGGCTCAAGAGGGGGCCACTGCAGCGGGGTTGGAGCCTCTTGTATGCTGTTAGGGGTGAAACCTCAGTGGGCCCATGCTCGTCGGGAATCCCTTTGTAAAGGCTTCGTAGTGATCTCCTGGCTACACACTTGGGAAGTGTGAATGTGATTCGCGGCCACTGGCATAATGGAGGTTCTTTTAGTCCACCCGGCAATGGGGGATGAAATCACTACATATGGGTACAGTGGTGCAAACTCTGCAGAGTCAAAACTGTCATGGCAGCCGTGCTCACGCTCAAGAGTGGCTTGGACTTATTCATAATTAGAGGATGATGAATTTTGGAAGTTGAGGATGTTAAGCGGGGAGCTTGACATTCGATATGATGATTATGGTTACTTGATTTTGATGATGGGTTGGGAGATTGGGACCCTTTCACCTGTGTAGTGATGTAGGTGCTTAATAAGCTAAGGTGATAGGTATTAATTGCGTAGTGCTTTAACCATGAGTCAACCTCTCCTTGCTATAGCCGTGCATGACATAACTTTCCCACACTTGCTGAGTACCAACGGTACTCAAACTTGCTTTTCTGTTGGTTTATATTGCTTCTCAGGTCAAGAGAATGATGTGGTGTTCAATGACCAAGACTTTGGTCCTGAAGAAGGATTCTAGGTTCACGGAGTCCCCCGGGCAACGCCTGTGACGGAGCCCACAAGATTTATATTCCGCTGCTGTTTTATTTACATGTTATGAATTTATTATCGTCCATCGAGACGTATGCTATGTAAGACTTATTTATATTCGACACCTGGCTTGTAATAAATGATGCTTCACTATTTGTCATCACATGTATGAGAGAATGATCTTCGCCAACATGTGGTATCCACTCGGTGGTTCTTCGGAGAAACCGGGTGTGATAGAAGTGGTATCAGAGCCAAGGTTGCCCGTAGGAACGTGGACCTAGGTAGAAATGGACGTATTTAAGGACCCTATTTTCTTAAAACTATTTTACAAAGGGTGTGGATTGAAGGTGTTATTTACTAGCGCCACTTAATTCATCTTACCCCAACTTTTATTCAAAACACAATTTTTGTTTAACTCTTATCTAACTTAATTTTAAATGCTTTATGTTTTAGACGGTTCGCATGATCCGCACCGCCCGCAAGTCCACCGGAGGGAGAGTGTAACACCCCAAAACCTGTAAAGAGGGGAATTTAAAAATTTTTGGACGTATTGCATGGGGTGCAGAAATTCAAATTTAAATTGGAATTCAAATTCAAATCAAAACAGAAAAGAAAAAGAAAAAGAAAAACCCCACCGACCAGTGGGCCGAAACCCACCAGCCAGCCCAATCTCACCGCGCCAGCCCCGAACCCGTGCCCCTCTGTCTCACTCTCGTTGCCACGCGGGGACCTCATGTCATCTTCTTCCCCGCGCGCCCCCAACGGCTCGGACTTTTCCCTCGCGCCGATCACACCCGACGCTCCCGGATTCTTCACGCTCGACCCGACCCTGAATTCCTCGCGCCGGCCAGCTCGATTGCAACAAACCCCCGCGCCCCTGGTCCTGATAAAAACAGATGAACCCACCGCCATCCCTCGCACGAGCAGTTTTCTCCCGGTGAGCGCCGCCGCCGTTGAGCTCGGAATTCCCCAAGAGCGTCGCCGTCTCCCTCTGTCAAACCGATCTCGTGACCCCGCAGCACCACGCACAAGCTGTAGACGCCGACCCCGGAGGGAAACGCCGCCGGAAACGACCATCCCGACGCTCGCCAGTGAGTACCGCCGCCGCTCGCCGGTGAAACTTCCGAATTACACGGTTCCGATCCATCCTAATCATCGGTGTGCCATCTCTAGACCCTAGTGAAGTGTCACGACCCTAGAACTCGAAGGGATCACCGCCCAACGGCCACTTCGACGAGCAACGCAAGCCGCCGCCGCCTATTCTCATCGCCGACCAGGTTCCGAGTCTTTCAGGCCTAAGAAATTAGCCTAGGTGATCTCCCCTACCTCCCCTCTGTCGTTTGCTACCAAAAAGGGCGGGTGTTAGCGTCTGTAGATGAAGATCTGCGACCTCGCCGGCGAGATCGCGCCTCTGCCGCCGTGCGCCGCCGCGCGCGCGGCCAAACTCCGGCAAGGAGCTACGTGGCCTCTTGTGCGCTGTCTACTTTAAATCGCACGGTAGAGATAAAACCCACGCGTACCGGTTCGGCGATCTAATCTGAGTCGTCTATTTTAAATCGGACGGTCCACGTCAACCCCGCGTTATAAAAGCCGGGATTCTTACACGCTACCCCCTGGGGATCTCGGAAAACACGAGCTAGACTCAGAAACTTCTGATCTAGCCCCTGGAACTTCAGAAATTCGTGTAAATTCATTTAAAAATCAGTTTTAGCCCCTGGACTTAATAAAAATTAGGAAAACCACTCTGTTATGTGTAGTTAGACCCCTGAAAATTTATGAAATAGCAAATTAGACCCTGCAGTAGGATGGATTTACCTTTTTGACTCTATATGATATTAAATTCAGAAATTTGAGTATGTGATTAGGATTTAAATTTAAAAGGTGAGGCTCACACATGTGCAAATTAAAATCTAAACTCTCCTAGCACTTGGAAAACTTTAGAATGAGTTAAAAATAGATTTTAGGCTGAATTGAATCTGTCTAATTGATTGTTCACATTTATTAGTTATAGGGACACATTTTAGTTTAGGAAATAAATCTGAAAATTGGTAAAATAGATTTAAATTAGTTCACATCAGAGGAGAAGTTCAAAAATATATTATTTAATATTTTAGATCAGAACCTATTCGGTTTAGATGATATGCCCTACTATTTAATATTAAAACTCACTTTTAGGCATAGAAAATAAATCTGGAAAATAAAGGAAAATAGGTATGCATAACTAGAAAATGATAAATGAAGTCTCCAAATCCAAAGACTTCAATTTGGGATTTGGTAGAAGGTCTGAAAACCCATTTGGAATAGGAAATTACCTTCCATGCAAACTTGGTAGCTAAAGAGTGTATTAAAGAATTTATTTGAATTGGAAATTCATATATAGTGTGCAAACAGAAATCTGAATACAAAAGTTAGAAATCATATGCATATGCTTAAAAGTGCATGTAGGCCAAAAATCAACACATCTAGGATAACCACAACACTTAGTAATGTGAATGACTTTCATAGATATGTATGTGTGGTTTTATGAAGTGAAAGTGTGGACTATGTCTTATGGATTGTTGTTTTCTTTTGCTATGTGTATTGGCATGAGTAGAACCTGCCCCAGAGCAAGTTCTCCCCTTCCAAGACCAAGACTTTCCATTCCCAGAGCAGCAGGAAGAAGGGAAGTGTCCTTGACCACTTTGTTCCTATACTAGGATGTGTAGATAGAATTATTTGCATTGTCAATTGAAATATGAAACCCATGCTAGGAAGTTTCCCTAGAATTGCATGACCTTGTTTTCCTTGTAGCTAGGGATGGGATTTTGCTTTATTATGTCATTCATTCATATTACTTATGCTTAGCCATGCTTAGAATGAGATAAGTGGGATATGATATCATCTACTTGCTTACCTTATTCTTCAATGAGATATTATGAGTTATGTAGAGGTAGGGATCAAGGCAAGTTAGATGTTTTGGTTGGTGCTGGGTGCACGAGACTCGGGTTTGTGTTTAGTGCTTGCCTGGATCCTAAGGACCGGTTCATGGAGCATGTAACTTGGCTTTACCGTGCCAACCACATGCTGAGATGGGGCAGCTTGGCCAATTAATTAGGTGTATCCCCGGCGTAGTATGGGTGTGTTGGATGGTGCGGGGAGTAGGTGTCAGCTGGACTACCATATGAACCGCAAGGCTCAAGAGGGGGCCACTGCAGCGGGGTTGGAGCCTCTTGTATGCTGTTAGGGGTAAAACCTCAGTGGGCCCACGCTTGTTGGGAATCCCTTTGTAAAGGCTTCGTAGTGATCTCCTAGCTACACACCTGGGAAGTGTGAATGTGGTTCGTGGCGACTGGCATAATGGAGGTTCTTTTAGTCCACCCAGCAACGGGGGATAAAATCATTACATGTGGGTACAGTGGTGCAAACTCTACAGAGTCGAAAACTGTCATGACAGCCGTGCTCACTGTCAAGAGCGGCTTGGACTTATTCATGATTAGAGGATGATGGATTTGGAAGTTGAGGATGTTAAGCGGGGAGCTTGACATTGGATATGATGATTATGGTTACTTGATTTTGATGATGGGTTGGGAGTTTGGGACCATTTCACCTATGTAGTAATGTAGGTGCTTAATAAGCTAAGGTAATAGGTAATAATTGCTTAGTGCTTTAACCATGAGTTCAACCTCTCCTTGTTCTAGCCATGCATGACATAACTTTCCCACACTTGCTGAGTACCAACGGTACTCAAACTCGCATATTTGTTGGTTTAAATTGCTGCTCAGGTCAAGGGGATGATGTGGTGTTCAATGACCAAGACTTCGGACCCGAAGAAGGATTTTAGGTTCATGGAGTCTCCCGGGCAACGCCTGTGACGGAGCCCACAAGAATAATATTCCGCTGCTATTTTATTTACATGTTATGAGCTTATTATTGTCCATCGAGACATATGCTATGTAAGACTTATTCATATTCGACACCTGGCTTGTAATAAATGTTGCTTCACTATTTGTCATCACGTGTATGAGAAAAATGATCCTGGCATACATGTGAGATTCACTCGGTTGTTCTTCGGAGAAACCGGGTGTGACAGAAGTGGTATCAGAGCCAAGGTTGCCCGTAGGAACGTGGACCTAGGTAGAAATGGACGTATTTAAGAACCCTATTTTCTTAAAAACTATTTTACAAAGGTGTCGCTTGAAAAGTGTTATTTAATGGGGTCACTTTATTCATCTTACCCCAACTTTTATTCAAAATAGGAGTTTTGTTTAAAATCTTATCTAACTTAATTTTTAAATGCTTTATGTTTTAGATGGTTCGCATGATCCACACCGCCCGCAAGTTCACCGGAGGGAGAGTTCCCGTAGTTGCCCTTGCCCTGAGAGATGAGAACCGTCCGGTGACGTACCTCTCCTACGGATCGGCAGTAGGAGGCTTGTTGCGCCGCCTTCGGCGTATGCTCCACGCTGCCGGCAATACGGGCAAGCTAATCATACACTACAGCTCCACCCGGACCTTCCGTGAGAAGCGGGAAGAATGGAGTTCAGAAATGAGGATTATCCATGAAAATCAGCTTCTCAAGATCTACCGCTCTCCAGCTTGTCGAGCCACACAGGTTGATGCCGAGTAGGATGTCACCTGGGAGGCCATCACCTGCCAGAGTTACATCTACCGTCGCAACCTGGACAGGACTGAGTACATGTATGTCCTCCATCATGAGAGTGGTACAGCGGAGTACAAGTACCCGCCAGTACAGCAGGGGACTTCCCATGAACACATGGACCTGTGCTTGGAGGATGCTGCTATGCTCAGCACTCGACTGCAGGAGTGTCAGCAGGAGCTTCAGGATGTTCGTGACACCCTGAAGGAGACTGGGGCGTTGCTTCGAGCCAGCTTGAGGGCGAGAGAAAGAGGAGATGGAAATGAATTGTGTGTCACCGTGAATGACACATGGACTCCTGACTCCCCAAATCGCCGGGCGAGCAGGCGTCGGCGCACTTCTCCACCAGCAGCTTCCCCACCCAAAGCAGAGTCAGAGGGCAGCCGCAATAATGAGGAAGATCTCGCGGAGCCAGCTCAGTGATACGAGTCGTGTAGAGTCTTTTCCCTTAGTTCAGCAAGTTATTGAGTAGTCGAGTCAATACCTTAGTTAATTGTGTGTTAATGTTTGGTGTGTGACGTGAGTTGTGGAAGCCATGGCCATTTGTCTACAACCTCGTCTTTTGGTTGCTTTGCCTTGATGTGTGAACCCCTATGAATTAAGAGTGCATTTATTTTCGCGTGAGACGTAAAACCCTTAGAAAATGTTAATATAATAAGGCCTCAAAAGTTCAAGTTTAAACAAGAAAATTGGGAAGTTATTACGTAATGCTTTAAATTAACATTTGGTTGATCATGATAGATGGCCGGAAGAGGAAAGGGTCGTGGTGCCAACCCCGCCACCAACAACGATGAGGCCGGCAACCCTCATCTTTATGGAGGACAAGACAGGGGTGATCGCCGTGAAGGAGCTGATCCCATCCACCAAAAGCTTGAAAATCAGAATCAGCTCATCCAGACCCTAACTCAAGTGGTGGCCAACTTGCACCAAGTTCCACCTCCACAAGCTGCACCACGCCAACCAAGGTTGAGTGAGTTTCTAGGGACTCATCCTCCAAAGTTTGCAAGTGCTGCTGAACCTCTTGAGGCAGATGATTGGCTAAAGACCATTGAGAGCAAGATGAGGATCATACATTGCCAAGGGTATGAGAGGGTTCTGTTTGCCTCTCACCAATTGCATGGACCTGCTGCTGATTGGTGGACCGCTTACGTAGCAGCCCATCATGACCCCTAGAACATCACTTGGGAAGAGTTCAAGCGCAGTTTCCTCAACCATTACATACCAAGGGGTGAACTCAAAAACAAGAGAAAGGAGTTCTTGGGACTGCAGCAAGGAAACATGACTGTGAGGGAATACCTCACTAAGTTCACCCAACTATCCCGTTATGCACCACGGGACATCGAAACTGATGCGCAGAAACAGGACTGCTTTGTGGAAGGACTTACTGCGGAAATGCAGTGTGCAATGTCCTCCAACGAGTATGAAAGCTTCCAAAAGATGGTAGACAGAGCATTTGTTGTGGAGAGGAAGCTGAAGGCCTTGGAAAATGAAAACAAGAGGAAGGCGGGATGGTCACACCAAGCCTCGGGTAGCAACACACGCCCACGAGTGATGCAGCCACCCGCAGGGCAGACGAGTCGTGCTGTAGTACCCTACTCAGCACCGAGAGGGTACAACCCGAATTTCAGGCCTCCGTCAGCACCAGCACAGCCACAACGTCAGTTTGTACAGCAGCCTCGTCCCACATATCAACCTCAACCAGCAGTGCAAGGACCACAGAACCAACCCCAAGACAACAAAGGCCAGACACCTAAGGTTGGGGTGCAATTCTTCAACTGTTGTGAAGTGGGGCACTACGCCCATAAGTGCCCAAAGAAGAAGCCCATGCCGCCACCACAGCAGAATGTGATGCGAGGACGGGTGAACCACGTGACCATGGAGGAAGCGCAAGAGGCACCTGACGTGGTAATTGGTAAGTTTCCTGCCAATTTACACATTGCAACCTTGTTGTTTGATTCTAGTGCTACCCACTCGTTCATTGCTCAAGGGTTTGTTAAGAAGCATGATCTAGCAACAACTCAAATGGACCATATGCTAGCAGTAAACTCTCTAGGGGGAGAGATAAGGACAAGACAAGTGTGTCCCAAGGTGAATCTAGACATTAATGGGGTAGTATTTACTGCCAACCTCATAGTGATAGATTCACAAGGGATAGATATTATTTTGGGTATGGATTGGTTGACAAACATAAAGGAATCATCCATTGTTTGACAAGAACGGTGGAACTAACTCACCCTAGTGGCACAAGAGTAAAGTTCATAACCATACAAGAGCCTAGGAGGGACATTAAACTTAATCAAGTTGAGGTGGAAGTGGAGGAGATCAGGATCATCAGGGAATACCAAGATGTTTTTCCGGAGGAGTTGCCAGGTATGCCCCCGATCGTGAAGTGGAATTCGCGATTGAGCTAGTGCCTGGAACAGCTCCGATATACAAGAGACCCTATCGGATGGACTCCAAACAGCTGGAAGAACTCAAGGAACATTTGAGAGAATTGACAGAGAAGGGGTACATCCGTCCTAGTTCCTCACCATGGGGAGCTCCCGTGATATTTGTGCCCAAGAAGGACGAAACCCAAAGGTCGTGCGTAGACTACCGTGCGTTGAATGAAGTAACCATCAAGAACAAGTACCCATTACCCCGCATTGAAGACTTGTTTGATCAGTTGAGGGGAGCTTGTGTGTTCTCGAAAATTGATCTCAGGTCGGGATACCACCAACTTAAGATAAGGCAAACTGATATTCCAAAGACAGCTTTCGTATCTCGGTACAGACTGTATGAATACACCGTCATGCCTTTCGGGCTAACTAATGCCCCGGCATACTTCATGTATCTCATGAACAAGGTATTCATGGAATATCTAGACAAATTTGTGGTGGTTTTCATTGATGACATTCTCATCTTCTCCAAAGATGAAGAAGAACATGAGGAACATCTAAGGTTGGTGTTGCAAAAGCTGAGAGAACACCAACTATATGCCAAGTTGAGCAAGTGTGAGTTTTGGCTGAAGAGAGTTCCCTTCTTAGGACATATAATCTCGGAGGGAGGAATCTCTGTAGATGCCACCAAGATCGAGGATGTACAGAAGTAGAAGACCCCTGAGAATGTCGGGGAACTTCGAAGCTTCTTTAGATTGACTGGGTATTATCGATAGTTTGTCCAAGATTTCAAGACCCCTCACCAAATTGTTGGAGAAGGGAATCACATTCACATGGACACCGCAGTGCGAGGCGAGTTTTCAGGAACTGAAGAAAAGATTGACAACAGCGCCAGTGCTAGTTATGCCGGATATGCAGAAGAACTTTTTAGTGTACTGCGATGCCTCTAGAAACGGGTTGGGATGTGTTCTCATGCAAGAGGGGCATGTCGTGGCTTATGCGTCCCGTCAGCTCCGGAAACACGAGAAGAACTATCCTACGCATGACCTAGAGCTAGCCGCAGTGGTACACGCGTTGAAGATTTGGCAGCACTACTTGATGGGGAAGAGGACAAAGATATATACGGATCATAAGAGCTTAAAGTATATTTTCACACAGCCAGATCTCAACCTCAGACAAAGGAGATGGTTAGAGCTAATCCACAACTTTGATGTGGGCATCAACTATCATCCTTGGAAAGCGAACGTCGTGGTAGATGCTTTAAGCTGGAAGGTGTAGGTCAATAGGTTGAGCTTGAAGGACATGCCTGCAGAATTGAAGGAAGAAGTTATAAAACTCAATCTATGTCTGGTGAATAGTGGTGAAGCCATCGCCATGGAAGTGGACTCCACATTAGACCAAGATATACGCAACGGTCAAAAGACTGATGAGAAGATACAAGAAATCAAAGAACTCATCAAGGATAATAAAGCCCCTGGTTTCAGAGAGGATGAACAAGGTACGGTGTGGCACGGGAAAAGAATCTGTGTGCCTGAAGTGAAGGAGATCTGTGAATTGATTTTGAAGGAGGCTCATGATTCCGACTATTTCTTTCATCCTGGAAGTACGAAGATGTATCATGACCTCAAGAGCAGATATTGGTGGTATGGAATGAAGCGAGATGTCGCGGAACATGTTGCCATATGTGACACATGTCAGTTGGTGAAAGCAGAACATCAACGACCCGCGGGATTATTGCAACCACTCAAAGTGCGTGAATGGAAATGGGAAGAAATAGGTATGGACTTCATAGTGGGACTACTGAGGACCCTATCGGGATATGATTCGATATGGGTCATCATCAACAGGCTAACCAAGGTAGCTCATTTCATCCCCGTGAAAGAAAGCTACAGCGGATCCAAATTGGCAGAATTGTACATGTCAAGGATCATGTGTTTCCATGGTGTGCCAAAGAAGATAGTGTCAGATCGAGGGACACAGTTCACCTTAAGGTTCTGGCAGAAGTTACACGAAACCATGGGAACCCATCTAAATTTCAGTTCTGCCTATCACCCCCAGACTAACGGGCAGACGGAAAGAATCAATCAGATCCTTGAGTATATGCTGAGAGCGTGTGCACTCAAGAACAGTAGGAGTTGGGATAAGAACTTACCATATGCAGAGTTCTCCTATAACAACAGCTATCAGGCTAGTATGAAGATGTCACCATTTGAGGCTTTTTATGGGAGGAAGTGCAGAACTCCCCTATTTTGGAACCAAACGGGGGAAAGTAAAGTGTTTGGGCCTGAAGTACTACAAGAAGCCGAGGCGAAAGTGAGGGAAATCCGCAACAACTTGAGGATAGCACAAACACGACAAAAGAGCTATGCCGATGTACGGAGAAGAGAGCTCGTTTTCAACGTGGGGGACTATGTCTACCTCAAGGTGTCCCCTATCCGAGGACTTCGTCGGTTCAAGGTAAAAGGGAAGTTATCACCTCGATACATGGGACCCTTTCATGTTGTGGAGAGGAAAGGCGAAGTGGTATATCAACTAGAACTATCGGCTCGCCTATCGGATGTGCGCGATGTATTCCATATGTCACAGCTTAAGAAATGTCTAAGGACACCTAAAGAGATGTTACCCATGAATGAGATTGACGTAGGAGAGGATCTGTCTTATGTCGAGCCACCGGTCATGGTTTTGGAGACAATGGAACACTTCACAAGAAATAAAAGAATCCGGATGTGCAAGGTGCAATGGAAGCATCACTCGGAAGAGGAAGCCACATGGGAGCGAGAAGACGAGCTTAAGGCACAGTTTCCGGAATTGTTTTCCTAGAACCACCAATCTCAAGGACGAGATTTCTTTTAAGGGGGGTAGAGCTGTAACACCCCAAAACCTGTAAAGAGGGGAATTTAAAAAATTTTGGACGTATTGCATGGGGTGCAGAAATTCAAATTTAAATTGGAATTCAAATTCAAATCAAAACAGAAAAGAAAAAGAAAAACCCCACCGGCCAGTGTGCCGAAACCCACCAGCCGGCCCAATCTCCCCGCGCCAGCCCCGAAACCCGCGCCCCTCTCTCTCACTCTCACTGACACGCGGGGCCCGCATGTCATCTTCTTCCCCGCGCGCCCCCAACAGCCCGGACTTTTCCCTCGCGCCGATCACACCCGACGCTCCCGGATTCTTCACGCTCGACCCGACCCCGAATTCCTCGCGCCGGCCAGCTCGATTGCAACAAACCCCCGCGCCCCTGGTCCTGATAAAAACAGATGAACCCGCCACCCTCCCCTTGCACGAGCAGTTTTCTCCCGGTGAGCGCCGCCGCCGTTGAGCTCGGAATTCCCCAAGAGCGTCGCCGTCTCCCTCTGTCAAACCGATCTCGTGGCCCTTCAGCACTGCACGCAAGCTGTAGACGCCGACCCCGGAAGGAAACGCCGCCGGAAACGACCATCCCGACGCTCGCCAGTGAGTACCGCCGCCGCTCGCCGGTGAAACTTCCGAATTACACGGTTCTGATCCATCCTAATCATCGGTGTGCCATCTCTAGACCCTAGTGAAGCGTCACGACCCTAGAACTCAAAGGGATCACCGCCCAACGGCCACTTCGACGAGCACCGCAAGCCGCCGCCGCCTGTCCTCGTCGCCGACCACGTTCCGAGTCTTTCAGGCCTAAGAAATTAGCCTAGATGAACTCCCCAACCTCCCCTCTGTCGTTTGCTACCAAAAAGGGCGGGTGTTAGCGTCTGTAGATGAAGATCCGCGACCTCGCCGGCGAGATCGCGCCTCTGCCGCCGTGCGCCGCCGCGCGCGCGGCCGAACTCCGGCCAGGAGCTACGTGGCCTCTTGTGCGCCGTCTATTTTAAATCGCACGGTAGAGACAAAACCCACGCGTACCAGTTCGGCGATCTAATCTGAGCCGTCTATTTTAAATCGGACGGTCCACGTCAACCCCGCGTTATAAAAGCCGAGATTCTTACGCGCTACCCCCTGGGGATCTCGGAAAACACGAGCTAGCCTCGGAAACTTCTGATCTAGCCCCTGGAACTTCAAAAATTCGTGTAAATTCATTTAAAAATCAGTTCTAGCCCCTGGACTTAATAAAAATTAGGAAAACCACTGTGTTATGTGTAGTTGGACCCCTGAAAATTTATGAAATAGCAAATTAGACCCTGCAGTAGGATGGATTTACCTTTTTGACTCTATATGATATTAAATTCAGAAATTTGAATATGTGATTAGGATTTAAATTTAAAAGGTGAGGCACACACATGTGCAAATTCAAATCTAAACTCTCCCTAGCACTTGGAAAACTTTAGAATGAGTTAAAAATAGATTTTAGGCTGAATTGAATCTATCTAATTGATTGTTCACATTTATTAGTTATAGGGACACATTTTAGGTTAGGAAATAAATCTGAAAATTGGTAAAATAGATTTAAATTAGTTCACATCAGAGGAGAAGTTCAAAAATATATTATTTAATATTTTAGATCAGAACCTATTCGGTTTAGATGATATGCCCTACTATTTAATATTAAAACTCACTTTTAGGCATAGAAAATAAATCTGGAAAATAGGTATGCATAACTAGAAAATGATAAATGAAGTCTCCAAATCCAAAGACTTCAGTTTGGGATTTGGTAGAAGGTCTGAAAACCCATTTGGAATAGGAAATTACCTTCCATGCAAACTTGGTAGCTAAAGAGTGTATTAAAGAATTAGTTTAAATTGGAAATTCATATATAGTGTGCAAACAGAAATCTGAATACAAAAGTTAGAAATCATATGCATATGCTTAAAAGTGCATGTAGGCCAAAAATCAACACATCTAGGATAACCACAACACTTAGTAATGTGAATGACTTTCATAGATATGTATGTGTGGTTTGTATGAAGTGAAAGTGTGAACTATGTCTTATGGATTGTTGCTTCTTTTGCTATGTGTATTGGCATGAGTAGAACCTGCCCCAGAGCAAGTTCTCCCCTTCCAAGACCAAGACTTTCCATTCCCAGAGCAGCAGGAAGAAGGCAAGTGTCCTTGACCACTTTGTTCCTATACTAGGATGTGTAGATAGAATTATTTGCATTGTCAATTGAAATATGAAACCCATGCTAGGAAGTTTCCCTAGAATTGCATTACCTTATTTTCCTTGTAGCTTGGGATGGGATTTTGCTTTATTATGTCATTCATTCATATTACTTATGCTTAGCCATGCTTAGAATGGGATAAGTGGGATATGATATCATCAACTTGCTTACCTTATTCTTGAATGAGATATTATGAGTTATGTAGAGGTAGGGATCAAGGCAAGTTGGATGTTTTGGTTGGTGCTGGGTGCACGAGACTCGGGTTTGTGTTTAGTGCTTGCCTGGATCCTAAGGACCGGTTCATGGAGCATGTAACCTGGCTTTACCGTGCCAACCACATGCTGAGATGGGGCAGCTTGGCCAATTAATTAGGTGTATCCCCGGCGTAGTATGGGTGTATTGGATGGTGCGGGGAGTAGGTGTCAGTTGGACTACCATATGAACCGCAAGGCTCAAGAGGGAGCCACTTCAGCGGAGTTGGAGCCTCTTGTATGTTGTTAGGGGTGAAACCTCGGTGGGCCCATGCTCGTCGGGAATCCCTTTGTAAAGGCTTCGTAGTGATCTCCTGGCTACACACCTGGGAAGTGTGAATGTGGTTCGTGGCCACTGGCATAATGGAGGTTCTTTTAGTCCACCCGGCAACGGGGGATGAAATCACTACATGTGGGTACAGTGTGAGGCGGACCCGTCAACCGAGACAGGCTACTCGCCCGGGAATCGCATTGGGTGGTGCCGTGTTGTGCGGCAGCCAACAGCACACATATGAGGAACAATGTATTACATAAAACAATAGCGGAAGCTTACAAGTTTTGCTTTGTAAATACTTTACATCAAGTAACTACAGCGGAAATCTATATCAACTCACGTCGAATAACTAAGAGCACTCGAGATGAAGTCCAGCCCGCGGACTCCTCTCGCTAGCAACACGAAGACAAGCAGCAGCGGCTAGGTTCTCCATGTGTTACCTGACTCGGGAGTCCCCGAGTCTCACCGGACAACCATCATTTCAGCATCGTTGTTAATCTGCAAAACCACTTATATAGCAAGCGTGAGCACATAGGCTCAGCAAGTCTGACCCGTCTCTCCTAAACAAGAAACTCTACATGCACGATGGTTTCAAATGGGTCGGCTAGATTTGCATAAAGGACTCACCTAAAGTTGATCCTTAACTTTCATATTTTAAGCCTCATTGTGCAGACCTTGAGCCGAAAAGCATCGCAACTCCACAATCAAACAAGAAACACTTTGTTGTGATGCTCCTTGCACAAAGTGAAAGTAAACTTTAATGAGCCTATCTCTAATTCAATCATGGTTGCAATACAAGTTATAGCACAGCCTTATCAAGTTCAAAGATAAACAATTCCAGTTGTTACTACGTCAAGACGCAGTGGGCAAGTATGCTCATATGACCGCGAGCGACGGTGATTCGAATCAGTACACGCCCGGACTACACGACACGTACACCCGTACTCCGAGTTGCCGGCAGCAACCTCGACTGACGTTGTACGCGGCCACCTTTCCCAAGATCTTCCACATTGGACGCAGTCCAACTGCCCCGAGTACGCAAGCTCCCTCAAGGTACATATCCGCAGTGGTATGTTCTTGAGCGAGGTACCTCCTGCTACCCTGACGCCAAAAGCCTAAGGCAGTTGGAAAAGTTCCACTATGGATCTCCCAAGGTACATCGGTTTCCTGGGTCCCATATAGCCAGTATGCGCCCGGTACACAACTCAAACTTGTCCAACAGGGCCAAGCACGGACGGGCCTTAACCGACACAGTCAGGGCTATGCACGCACGGCCTGCAACCTGCTGCATCTAAACCTCCCTACCCGGTCTCCATTTCTTATGTGTGAACTTTCCTCATCTTCTCTAAATGGGACCCGTTCCAAGTACACCAGCCCTAAACTCGCGAGTAGATTCCAACTACTCGTCTTCTACCGGACCTTTCCTACTAACATTAGCGTAGCCAAATTCCCTCGAGGAGTTGCTATTCTACCCTTTCTCTCCTAGGTGTTTCTGGTCATGCAAGTGGGGTTTTCAATATCATCTAGACGTAATGCAATCAACGATGCAAAGCTATGATCTCTACAAATGGAAATGCTTTATAAAACTGTTCAAATGCAAACCAGGGCTTGCCTGTTTTGCAGGTGACTAAGGTTACAATCAGTTAGTGACGATCACTTGAAGCTTGATCACTTGTTTTCCTCCCTCCTTGATCTTCACTTCAAGTCCTTCTCACCTTCTTAGCGTATATGCTACACGATATGATCATGCATATGTATTTAATTGAAAAGCTTTTGCTCATAAGATCTAATGACAGTTTTAAAACTGGAACTCTGTTTAAGAATTTAAAATGACACTGGTGCTAGTGGTTTGGGTTGGGTTTAAACACCATGATCAAGTGTTGAGTGCTTTTCCCACTTAAGTGTTGATCCCCTTAAGAGATCACACATGACAGTGGTGATCCAGAGCTCTAATGGAGCCGAGAATTTTAATGTGAGTTCTTTGTCACAAGAAAGTCCTCTGGACCAAAATTTAGCACTTTTCATGGAGTGGTTTATTCAGAATAATTCTCTAAGTGTTTAGTCAATGATGAATTAATTCCGAGGTAACACCCATGTTCATGTCAAACTCAGTGAACCAAAATTTCAATTATAGTTCATAGAGTCTACATGAATTTTTCTAGGATTTTTGGAGCTAAGAACTTCCCAGAACTGAATTTACAAGTTTTGGAAATTCTCTGAAAATGTTTCTGTATTCATTTGAATACAGGAACTTACAATCTGAATTACCCTGATCAATTCAACTCCAAATGAGCTAAAACTTTTACAGGAGTCTAATAACACCCAAAAGAATATTCTGGCAAAATTTGAGGATTTTTGGATAAACCAAACTCACTCTAAAATTCTTTTGCTGAAAAGATTTAAAGAATTTTTCAGAATTAAATAAAGACTTTCATACAAATTGGGTTGCATATTTGGATAGAGTTTGTCAATCTGAATCTAACCAAATTTGAATCACTAATTTTGGAGGTTCTAGCAAAAGTTATGCTCTTCTAAAGTTTGGGGAAAAATCTGGGATTTGAATAAATCCGGGAAAAGTTTAAACCTGACTGTGGGACCAGGGGCACGTGTCAGTCACTAGGAGCGCGCCACAAGTGGTCACAGGGTTATTTCCCGCGCTGTTACAATTGATCCCGTGCCATAGACTATCCAGCCCGATATCCTGAGCCACTGACAGGCGGGACCGGCGAGGCCTTCTTCAACCTCGCGCTCCCGCGCGATCCCGCCACCGGTCTCGCCGGAGAAGCTCCGGAATCGGTCGTCCGGCCACCTCTGTCGATGAAACTCGCCGCAAGCCCCTAATTCAACGCGAGGAACACGCTGATGGGGTTGTCTTGAGCTGGCAGGGCCCCCAAACTAGCCCGCGACGGCGCAATGGTTCGGACGAAGTCCGGCGACGTCGCCCCGATGCCCTAAGCCTTCTAGGCTTCGGTTTCCAAGCTCTGAAGCACCGGCGGACGCTAGGGATCATCGATGTGTAAAGGAAATGGCTCGGGGATGGCTCTAACTTAGGTTTCACCATGCACCCGACGGTCTCTACCACAACCACCGTTAGAAAAATTGAAATCACGTCATGCAGAGCGGGTTTCTAGCTAGTTTCCAAAAGGAAAGTTGTTGCTAAGCAAGTCTACGTCCCGTGTGTGCAATTTGCAATGCTCAAAATGAATATAACTCGAGAATTTCACGGTTTCGTACCCGCGGGTCAGCTTTCACCGGCCAGAGGAAATCTCCAAAATTCGTCGGCGTGCGGCAACGGATGGGGCTGAGCTTCGGGTGGAAGCTGTAGGGAGCTCCTGCACGTCTCAGGGTGGCCTTGCTTGATCGTGAAACGCCCTGGAGGAGGCTGTCCACGGGAGCACGGTGTCACCGTTGTGTGGCGGCCGCCGTGGAAACTCGCCGTTCTCGGTGCAGAGAGTGTGAATCCACTCGGTGATGGCTCGAGGAAGTCGTGGGGACGATGGGGGTGTGGTTTTTGCTGATCAGCCGGGGCTCGCACACGAGCTAGGCTGTGGGCGATCGACCGAGAGTTCAGCAGCTGTTCTCGGTTGATCTCTCGCACGAGGAAGGGAAGAACAACGTGGCTTCGGGGCTTCGGTGATGAGAGGGAAAAGGAGCCCGACAGGGGGTAATAAAGCCCTGGGTGAGGCGGTTCCCGTGGGGAGGCGGTCGCCCGAGGCGGCGAGCGCCGCTGTCGGCTCTGCCGATTGCTTCACGTGGGAGGTAAGCAAAACAGAGACCGTGGACTGAAATCTTTTGCAATTTCAGTGCTCCCAATGACATGTGGGTCCCACATGTCAGTCCCCCTTATCCCATCTAAAATATCTCCCCAATTTGAATATTGATGGAATTCAATTGTGGAAGTTTAAATCTGATATGGATTTGGATAATTGGGCAAGTTTCATCCAAATTCAAACATGCATTTGAATTCTTTGTCTTTTAAAGTCCATTTTGCAAAATGGGTTGCAAACTATTTTCATAAATCATGAAACTTTGCACACCCCTATTTTGGACCCAAGGAATTCAAATATGAAACCTGATTTTTAATTTGTCTGTTACAAATGAGATCTGTAGCACAACAGTTTGGAAATTCCTAGTGTTGCTCTCATTTGAATTTTATTTTGAACACATTGTTCCAAATCTGATTTTTGTTTTCTCACACATATGGGAACTTCACATTCTTGTTTTAGACCCCTCTAGGGTTCCAAGTTCTCAAATAAACATTTGACTTGTGTGAAGAAAAACCCTCATGTGTCTTATCACATGTGGAAAAGTTTTTAACAAGTCCCAAATTTCTCCCATATGAAACAAAACTTTGCAAACAAGTGTTTCTTTGTATTCATAATTTTTGGGACCTTTACATTCCTCCCCCCTTAAAAGGAATCTCGCCCTGAGATTTAAAAGAAGAACGAGGTGGGAGGTAATTACAAGGTTTATGACAAAAGCTAGTTCTTGTGGATGTAATCTTCGGTTTCCCACGTTGCCTCTTCCGGGGTATGATTACTTCACAGGACTTTGTAAAATTTCAAAGTCTGGTTCCTGGTGGTCCGGGTCTTTTCGTTGATAATCTGTACAGCTTGCTCGACATAGGTGAGATCCGGCTTCAACTCGTCAATGTCTTCAGTGCGGATGGCAGCGGTAAACTTAAGACATTTCCGCAGCTGGGACACGTGAAATATGTCGTGAATACCGGCAAGGCTTGCTGGTAGTTCCAGCCGGTAGGCTACAGTTCCGCACTTCTCCGTGATAGTAAACGGACCGATGAATCGGGGAGCAAGTTTCCCCTTGACACCGAACCGATGAATCCCCTTCATCAGAGACACAAGAAGATACACGTGCTCTCCGACTTCGAAATGCAGCGGTCGACGTCTCTGGTCCGCGTAGCTCTTTTGACAAGATTGGGCCGCCTTGAGGTTCTCTTGTATTATCCGAACTCTCTCTTCGGCTTCATTGACAAGATCAACCCCGAACGTTACGCGTTCGCCGGATTCGCACCAATTCAATGGTATACGGCACTTCCGGCCGTATAGAGCTTCATATGGTGCAATTTTGATGCTCGTCTGATATCCGTTGTTGTACGAGAACTCCACCAGCGGTAAGTGAGCATCCCAACTCTTACCGTGGTGGATGGCACATGCCCTTAGCATATCTTCCAGTATTTGATTCACCCTCTCAGTTTGCCCATCGGTTTGAGGGTGATATGCAGAGCTTCTAATCAACTTTGTCCCCAAGGAGGCGTGTAGCTGTTCCCAGAAACGGGCTACGAACAGCGATCCTCTATCTGACACAATGGTGCGGGGAACTCCATGTAAGCACAAGATCCGTGCTATGTACAGCTCCGCATACTGCTTTGTGTTGTACCTAGTATGCACAGGGATGAAATGTGCTGATTTGGTTAATCGGTCCACAATTACCCAAATCGAATCATGGTTGTGGGAGGTCATCGGCAACCCGACGATGAAGTTCATATTCAAGTCTTCCCACTTCCATGCCGGTACTTGCAATGGCTGCAACAGGCCTGACTTCTTCATATGGTCGGCCTTGACTCTTTGACACGTATCACACTCTGAAACATATTTTGCAACTTCACGTTTCATACGTGTCCACCAAAACTCCTTCCGGAGATCTTGGTACATTTTATTACTGCCCGGATGAATGGAAAACTTGGACAAATGAGCTTCATCCAAAATTTTCTTCCGTAGTCCCATATCCCGGGGTACTACAATCCGGTCGTTGAACCACAAAGTACCTTCGTCGTCCTTCCGGAAGCACTTCATTTCTCCGTTGTCTATCCTTCGCCGTATGTCAGACATACCCTTGTCTTTTCGTTGAGCTTCCATGATCTCCTCTCGGATAGTAGGAATGAGAGCGAGATTATAGAGAGCTCCATACGGGATGACACGGAGGTTTGGTTCATCATCATCCATTTCAGCGATAGTTAAGTGATGGATATGCGCCTTACGACTGAGCGCATCGGCGACCACATTCGCCTTTCCTGGATGATAATGAATCTCCAGTTCATAGTCCTTAATGAGCTCTAGCCATCTTCGTTGCCTCATGTTCAATTCTTTCTGAGTGAAGATGTACTTTAAGCTCTTGTGGTCGGTGTAGAGGTGTACAAGATTTCCGAGCAAGTAATGCCTCCACATCTTCAAAGCAAGGACCACGGCAGCTAACTCAAGATCATGAGTTGGATAATGCTGCTCGTGAGTTCTGAGTTGACGAGATCCATAAGCAACCACTCGTCTTTCTTGCATCAGCACGCAGCCAAGACCGATGCCAGATGCATCGCAATAAACATCGAATGGCTTTGTCGTATCTGGCTGAGCAAGAACTGGGGCTGTTGTGAGATGCTTCACTAAGGTCTTGAAAGCTTGTTCACACGCAGCACCCCACACAAATCTGGTATTCTTCTTTAACAATTCCGTCATCGGTTTAGCAATCTTGGAAAACTCGGAATAAACCTCCGGTAGTAACCCGCTAAACCGAGGAAGCTTCGGATTTCATGTACTGACTTTGGTGACTCCCATTTCTGCACTTGGATAATCTTACTTGGATCCACAGCGATGCCCTCCGCTGAAATGATGTGTCCGAGAAAAGGTACTTGATTAATCCAGAATTCACACTTGCTGAATTTTGCATAGAGCTGATGATCTCGCAATCTTTGTAGCACAATATGCAGATGTTCAGCATGTTCTTCCTCTGACTTGGAGTACACCAAGATATCGTCGATGAAGACAACAACGAATTTATCCAATTCCGGCATGAACACTGAATTCATCAGGTACATAAAGTGTGCCGGGGCGTTGGTCAAACCAAAAGACATAACGAGATACTCATACAGCCCGTATCTCGTTGAGAATGCCGTCTTCGGAATATCTTCTGCCCGGATTTTAATCTGGTGATATCCGGACCGAAGATCCATCTTCGAAAATACCTTCGCACCCACTAATTGATCGAAGAGCATATCAATGCGAGGTAGTGGATACTTGTTCTTGATGGTAACGGCGTTCAAAGGACGATAATCAACACAAAGCCGTAGTGTTTCGTCCTTCTTCTTGACAAACAACGCTGAACAACCCCAAGGTGATGAACTCGGTCGTATAAAGCCCTTGCTCATTAGGTCATTCAGCTGTGTCTTCAATTCTGCCAGTTCATTGGGTGCCATCTTGTACGGCCTTCGTGATATCGGTGTTGTTCCCGGTATGAGTTCAATCTTGAACTCAACGTCTCGTTCGGGCGGCATGCCCGGTAAATCCTCGGGAAATACATCAGGATACTCACGTACCACCGGAATGTCCTCTATCTTAACAGCTTCCGTGTGGTTCACTGTTGTAATCTGTTGCCGTCTAGCGCCCAGAATTAATATGTGAAGACCGTGCTGTGGGGAGTTGAGCTCAACGGTCCTGGAGCTGATGTTAAGAACCGCTCTATGGTAATTCAACCACGACATCCCCAAAATGATGTCGATCTTCAGACCCTCAAGAATAATGAGAGTCGTAGGGTATATTCTACCCCCCAAACAAAGAGGTGCTCGGGAGACAACTCGCTTGCGGTACTGCTGCCCCCGGGCGAAGATATGAGGTATTGCCTCTTTGTATAAACTGTTTGGAGCTGATGTTGAGCCACAAAGGATTGGCTAATGAAGTTGTGTGTGGCACCGGAATCAAAGAGAACTAAAACCGGTAGCTGATTCAGAGAAAACATCCCAGCTAAAGCGGCTTCTCCTTCCGGAACATCATCAATCACAGTATAGTGAATATTGCCCCTTATCTGCAGATTGAGGTATGGATCGTATTGTTGTAAATATGATGACCCGTAGCCTCAAATTCCCTCCGGACATTGCCTAGCATAATGGCCCGTACGCCCACAAGTCAAACACGGATGCCTCTCCGGTTCTTCGTTGACTTGCGGTATACTGGTAGGTACACATGGCTGCAGCAATGGAGCACAGACCACCGTCTGATGCTGCGTCTGTGGAGGTGGTGCAAGTTGTAGAACTTGACCAGTAATCAATCTCTGAGGAGTTGATCGTACAGGTGGCCTCCATCTTTCACCAGGTGGCGTTTGATACACCAAACGGTACTTTTGAGGCACATAACTTGTGCTAGCCTGCTCGATCTCACTCATCTTTCTCTTCTCGGCTTGCCACTCAAGTGTCGGCTTCTCTTGAATGAAAGCCGCATCGACCATGTCGGTGTAACTGCCGTTATTATGTACGGCCAGCTTCTCCCGTAATATGGCACTCAGGTCATGGAAGAATAGGTCACACCGTGCCTCTTCTTTCGCCACATATTCGGGAGCATATTGGGCCAAAAGATTAAATCTTCTGACATACTCGAGGACACTCATGTCCCCTTGCTTCAAGCCCAAAAATTCCTCCCGCTTTGCCTTGACAATACCTATTGGTATGTAACGAGTACGAAAGGCTTCACAAAACTCCTTCCATGTCACTTGATGGTCCTCCGGAATGGTGGCAAGATGATCCACCCACCAGTTTCCGGCGGCTCCATGGAGTTGTTGGGCGGCAAACTTTGTCTTCTGGTATTCATCACACTTGAATACTCCAAATTTTGACTCCATGACACGAAGCCATTGATCTGCTTCCACAGGTTCGGTGGCTTCAGTAAAAATTGGCGGTTGAGTCGCCAAGAAATCCAGATAAGCGTTCCGAGGTGGAACGACTTGTTGCGTGTTCTGGAGTACGCCTTGCTGTACCAAAGCTTGGAGTAAGCGTGTGTGTTCTTGCGTTGCTTCTTGGAGTAGCCTAGCGTTCTCTTGGTTAGACTCGACGACTCGAGTCATAAGATCCATCCATCCTGTGGATGGTGGTTCCAGCGGTGGAATAGAAGCATCACCGCCTCGACGAGAACTTCCGGCCCTACTCCAAGAGCGAGTACGAACCATACTGCAAAATGTAGTTGAGATGAGTTAAACAAGAACTCAGCAGTATGTGGAACTAATGGAAACATGATTATGTCAACACTTTATGAAAGCAGTAACAAAATTCATGTTTACACAGCTCCTTAGTAGGCATAGCTATTCAGCCTATCTGTACAGGACAGACCTTTATGCACTATCTCCAGATTTTGATCTAGTTAAAAGCATTTTCATATCTCGAGTGGAATACTAAAGTTAAAGTTAACTTCCCTATCTTTCCAACGAGTACTCATATGCCCCCAGATCATCTCCGGATTTAAAGTTACGATTTTCCAAAGTTGACAGAATTCCTGGATAAAATTTGCCAGCACCTCCTTTGTACATGGCTGATTTTATTGTAGTTGTATATGTAAATACAATAAGAACCTGAACAAACTTTGAACTACAACAATGTTGAACATTTCATAACCTATCCAATGGTGTATCATAGGCTTCTTAAGGGTTTCTCTATAGAAAGTTATGGTTTAAAAACAGAAGGGTCCAGAGAGGTTTTGTTGCTGTCCTGGTTCTGGACAGTTTACCTTCCTCTGAACTTTCTACCCATTTAGCGTGTGATTTTGCTCTGGAGCTCTACAAATACGTTGTAGATTAATTGAGAATCTTTCCAGAACTGTATCATACACCTTAATTGGGTCAAGCTACTCAGATTTATGCTCTGTTGAAGTCCAGCAAAAATTTCTGCCGAAAACTGAGCACTCTGTTTTTGAAATCTTTGAAACCTAGTCTTCCTCTCATTTGAATCTTAGCTCAAAATAAGAGTTCAGTAACTAATATTTGTTTCAAACTTCCATTTTTATTTGAAAGTTAGTTCATGAGTCATTTCTTCAAGGAAAGGAGTTATTAAGTTTAGTACGGCGTCGATGCACCGTAAGAAGCATGTCGGTACTACGTAGCCTCACTAAAAGAAAATCCTATCCGGATTATACCGGCATAAACGTATCTTAGATGGCACTAAAATGATCACTCGCAAAAGTGTTCTATTCGTACTACGATTTCGTGGTTAATCCTGCATAAGTCACACTCAATCATCAGGTCCGGCTGCACACCGAACCCGGTATCCATATAGTTCTTACACCCGTCCGTCATCACCCGCACAGGTGTTCTCAAGCCAAAACGCCTTGAGCTACGTGTTCATGTTACTAACCACGTGACGGGGTTTCCCAAATTGCACCACGCACGCCTGGGACATACGTTGCTCGAGTACCCCAAACGACATGAGGAGTCATAGAGGATACTAAAGCGGGTCGGGTTACCTGCCACCCGTGGGGCTCCACCCTTCAGCTTGTGCGCACTGGTGGACAGCGCTTACGTGCACCCCCCAAGACATAAATCGTCCCGAGATGCATGATTTTCCGACATAAAAAATAAGTTAGGTTGCCACCTTTATATTAAGCTAATAGTAATCCTTATGTGGGCCTAGTACCGTATCCTCACCGTAACCTAAATTTTTGTCGTAATATCTTCCTTATTCCGTGTGCTATTACCAATGCGGCTCTGATACCAGCTGAGGTGGACCCGTCAACCGAGACAGGCCACTCGCCCGAGAATCGCATGGGTGGTGCCGTGTTGTGCGGCACCCAACAGCACACATATGAGGAACAATGTATTACATAAAACAATAGCGGAAGCTTACAAGTTTTGCTTTGTAAATACTTTACATCAAGTAACTACAGCGGAAATCTATATCAACTCACGTCGAATAACTAAGAGCACCCGAGATGAAGTCCAGCCCGCGGACTCCTCTTGCTAGCAACACGAAGACAAGCAGCAGCGGCTAGGTTCTCCATGTGTTACCTGACTCGGGAGTCCCCGAGTCTCACCGGACAACCTTCTTTTCAGCATCGTTGTTAACCTGCAAAACCACTTATATAGCAAGCGTGAGCACATAGGCTCAGCAAGTCTGACCCGTCTCTCCTAAACAAGAAACTCTACATGCACGATGGTTTCAAATGGGTCGGCTAGATTTGCATAAAGGACTCGCCTAAAGTTGATCCTTAACTTTCATATTTTAAGCCTCATTGTGCAGACCTTGAGCCGAAAAGCATCACAACTCCACAATCAAACAAGAAACGCTTTGTTGCGATGCTCCTTGCACAAAGTGAAAGTAAACTTTAATGAGCCTATCTCTAATTCAATCATGGTTGCAATACAAGTTATGGCATAGCCTTATCAAGTTCAAAGATAAACAATTCCAGTTGTTACTACGTCAAGACGCAGTGGGCAAGTATGCTCATATGACCGTGAGCGACGGTGATTCGAATCAGTACACGCCCGGACTACATGACACGTACACCCGTACTCCGAGTTGCCGGCAGCAACCTCGACTGACGTTGTACGCGACCACCTTTCCCAAGATCATCCACATTGGACGCAGTCCAACTGCCCCGAGTATGCAAGCTCCCTCAAGGTACATACCTGCAGTGGTATGTTCTTGAGCGAGGTACCTCCTGCTACCCTGACGCCGAAAGCCTAAGGCAGTTGGAAAAGTTCCACTATGGATCTCCCAAGGTACATCGGTTTCCTGGGTCCCATATAGCCAGTATGCGCCCGGTACACAACTCAAACTTGTCCAGCAGGGCCAAGCACGGACGGGCCTTAACCGACACAGTCAGGGATATGCACGCACGGCCTGCAACCTGCTGCATCTAAACCTCCCTACCCGGTCTCCATTTCTTATGTGTGAACTTTCCTCATCTTCTCTAAATGGGACCCGTTCCAAGTACACCAGCCCTAAACTCGCGAGTAGATTCCAACTACTCGTCTTCTACCGGACCTTTCCTACTAACATTAGCGTAGCCAAATTCCCTCGAGGAGTTGCTATTCTACCCTTTCTCTCTTAGGTGTTTCTGGTCATGCAAGTGGGGTTTTCAATATCATCTAGACGTAATGCAATCAACGATGCAAAGCTATGATCTCTACAAATGGAAATGCTTTATAAAACTGTTCAAATGCAAACCGGGGCTTGTCTGTTTTGCAGGTGACTAAGGTTACAATCAGTTAGTGACGATCACTTGAAGCTTGATCACTTGTTTTCCTCCCTCCTTGATCTTCACTTCAAGTCCTTCTCACCTTCTTAGCGTATATGCTACACCATATGATCATGTATATGTATTTAATTGAAAAGCTTTTGCTCATAAGATCTAATGACAGTTTTAAAACTGGAACTCTGTTTAAGAATTTAAAATGACACTGGTGCTAGTGGTTTGGGTTGGGTTTAAACACCATGATCAAGTGTTGAGCGCGTTTCCCACTTAAGTGTTGATCCCCTTAAGAGATCACACATGACAGTGGTGATCCAGAGCTCTAATGGAGCTGAGAATTTTCATGTGAGTTCTCTGTCACAATAAAGTCCTCTGGACCAAAATTTAGCACTTTTCATGGAGTGGTTTATTCAGAATAATTCTCTAAGGGTTAAGTCAAAGATGAATTAATTCCGAGGTAACACCCATGTTCATGTAAAACTCAGTGAACCACAATTTCAATTATAGTTCATATAGTCTACATGAATTTTCCTAGGATTTTTGGAGCTAAGAACTTCCCAGAACTGAATTTACAAGTTTTGGAAATTCTCTGAAAATGTTTCTGTATTCATTTGAATACAGGAACTTACAATCTGAATTACCCTGATCAATTCAACTCCAAATGAGCTGAAACTTTTACAGGAGTCTAATAACATCCTAAAGAATATTCTGGCAAAAATTGAGGATTTTTGGATAAACCAAACTCACTCTAAAATTCTTTTGCTGAAAAGATTTAAAGAATTTTCCCGAATTAAATAAAGATTTTCATACAAATTGGGTTGCATCTTTGGATAGATTTTGTCAATCTGAATCTAACTCAATTTGAATCACTAATTTTGGAGGTTCCTGGCAAAAGTTATGCTCTTCTAAACTTTGGGAAAAAATCTGGGATTTGAATAAATCCGGGAAAAGTTTAAACCTGACTGTGGGACGTAGGGCACGTGTCAGTCACCGGGAGCGCGCCACACGGGGTCACAGGGTTATTTCCCACGCTGTTACAATTGATCCCGTGCCACAGACTATCCAGCCCGATACCCTGAGCCACTGACAGGCGGGACCGTCGAGGCCTTCTTCAACCTCGCGCTTCCGCGCGATCCCGCCGCCGGTCTCGCCGGAGAAGCTCCGGAATCGGTCGTCCGGCCACCTCTGTCGATGAAACTCGCCACCAGCCCCTAATTCAACGCGAGGAACACACTGATGGGGTTGTCTTGAGCTGGCAGGGCCCCCAAACTAGCCCGCGACGGTGCAATGGTTCGGACGAAGTCCGGCGATGTCGCCCCGACGCCCTAAGCCTTCTAGGCTTCGGTTTCCAAGCTCTGAAGCACCGGCGGACACTAGGGATCATCGACGTGTAAAGGAAATGGCTCGGGGATGGCTCTAACTTAGGGTTCACCGTGCACCCGACGGTCTCTACCACAACCGCCGTTAGAAAAATCGAAATCACGTCGTGCAGAGCGGGTTTCTAGCTAGTTTCCAAAAGGAAAGTTGTTGCTAAGCAAGTCTACGTCCCGTGTGTGCAATTTGCAATGCTCAAAATGAATATAACTCGAGAATTTCACGGTTTCGTACCCGCGGGTCAGCTTTCACCGGCCAGAGGAAATCTCCAAAATTCATCGGCGTGCGGCAACGGATGGGGCTGAGCTTCGGATGGAAGCTGTAGGGAGCTCCTGCGCGTCTCAGGGTGGCCTTGCTTGATCATGAAACACCCTGGAGGAGGCTGTCCACGGGAGCACGGTGTCACCGTTGTGTGGCGGCCGCCGCGGAAACTCGCCGTTCTCGGTGCAGAGAGCGTGAATCCGCTCGGTGATGGCTCGAGGAAGTCGTGGGGACGATGAGGGTGTGGTTTTTGCTGATCAGCCGGGGCTCGCACACGAGCTAGGAGGTGGGCGATCGACCGAGAGTTCAGCGGCTGTTCTCGGTTGATCTCTCGCGCGAGGAAGGGAAGAACAACGTGGCTTCGGGGCTTCGGTGATGAGAGGGAAAAGGAGCCCGACAGGGGGTAATAAAGCCCTGGGTGAGGCGGTTCCCGTGGGGAGGCGGTCGCCCGAGGCGGTGAGCGCCGCTGTCGGCTTTGCCGATTGCTTCACGTGGGAGGTAAGCAAAACAGAGACTGTGGACTGAAATCTTTTGCAATTTCAGTGCTCCCAATGACATGTGGGTCCCACATGTCAGTCCCCCTTATCCCCTCTAAAATATCTCCCCAATTTGAATATTGATGGAATTCAATTGTGGAAGTTTAAATCTGATATGGATTTGGATAATTGGGCAAGTTTCATCCAAATTCAAACATGCATTTGAATTCTTTGTCTTTTAAAGTCCATTTTGCAAAATGGGTTGCAAACTATTTTCATAAATCATGAAACTTTGCACACCCCTAATTTGGACCCAAGGAATTCAAATATGAAACCTGATTTTTAATTTGGCTGTTGCAAATGAGATTTGTAGCACAACAGTTTGGAAATTCCTAGTGTTGCTCTCATTTGAATTTTATTTTGAACACATTGTTCCAAATCTGATTTTTGTTTTCTCACACATATGGGAACTTCACATTCTTGTTTTAGACCCCTCTAGGGTTCCAAGTTCTCAAATAAACATTTGACTTGTGTGAAGAAAAACCCTCATGTGTGTTATCACATGTGGTAAAGTTTTTAACAAGTCCCAAATTTCTCCTATATGAAACAAAACTTTGCAAACAAGTGTTTCTTTGTATTCATAATTTTTGGGACCTTTACACAGTGGTGCAAACTCTACAGAGTCAAAAAATGTCATGACAGCCGTGCTCACGGTCAAGAGCAGCTTGGACTTGTTCATGATTCGAGGATGATGGATTTGGAAGTTGAGGATGTTAAGCGGGGAGCTTGACATTGGATATGATGATTATGGTTACTTGATTTTGATGATGGGTTGGGAGTTTGGGACCATTTCACCTGTGTAGTAATGTAGGTGCTTAATAAGCTAAGGTAATAGGTATTAATTGCGTAGTGCTTTAACCATGAGTTCAACCTCTCCTTGTTCTAGCCATGCATGACATAACTTTCCCACACTTGTTGAGTACCAACGGTACTCAAACTTGCATATTTGTTGGTTTAAATTGCTGCTCAGGTCAAGGGGATGATGTGGTGTTCAATGACCAAGACTTCGGACCCAAAGAAGGATTTTAGGTTCATGGAGTCCCCCGGGCAACGCCTGTGACGGAGCCCACAAGAATAATATTCCGCTACTATTTTATTTACATGTTATGAACTTATTATCGTCCATCGAGACATATGCTATGTAAGACTTATTCATATTCGACACCTGGCTTGTAATAAATGATGCTTCACTATTTGTCATCACATGTATGAGAAAATGATCCTAGCATACATGTGATATTCACTCGGTTGTTCTTCGGAGAAACCGGTTGTGACAGAGAGTTCCGGTAGTTGCCCTTGCCTTGAGACAGGAGAACCGTCCGGTGACGTGCCACTCCCACGGATTGACAGTAGCAGGCTTGTTACGCCGTCTTCGGCGTATGCTCCACGCCGCCGGCAATACGGGCAAGCTAATCATACACTACAGCTCCACCCGGACCATCCGTGAGAAGCGGGAAGAATGGAGTTCAGAAATGAGGATTATCCATGAAAACCAGCTGCTCAAGATCCACCGCTCTCCAGCTTGTCGGGTGACACTGGTCGATGCTGAGAAGGATGTAACCTGGGAGGCCATCACCTGCCAGAGTTACATCAACCGTCGCCACCTGGACAGGACGGAGTACATGTATGTCCTCCAGCGTGAGAGTGGAACCACGGAGTACAAGTACCCGCTAGTGCAGCAGGGGACTTCCCATGAGCACATGGACCTGTGCTTAGAGGATGCTGCTATGCTCAGCACTCGACTGCAGGAGTGCCAGCAGGAGCTTCAGGATGTTCGTGACACCCTGAAGGAGACTGAGGCGTTGCTTCATGCCAGCTTGAGGGCGAGAGAAAGAGGAGATGGGAATAAACTGTGTGTCACCGTAAATAACACGTGGACTCCTGACTCCCCAGACCGTCGGGCAAGCAGGCGTCGCCGCACTTCTCTACCAGCAGCTTCCCCACCCAAAGCGGAATCAGAGGGCAGCCGCAATAATGAGGAAGACCCCGAAGAGCCAGCTCAGTGATACGAGTCGTTTAGTGTCCTTCCCCTTATTTCAGCAAGGATATCGAGTAGTCGAGTCAATACCTTAGTTATTTGTGTGTTAATATTTGGTGTGTGACGTGAGTTGTGGAAGCCATGGGCATTTGTCCACAACCTCGTCTTTAGGTTGCTTTGCTTTGATGTGTGAACCCCTATGAATTAAGAGTGCAATTATTTTCGCGTGAGACGTGACTCCCAAAAAATCTACGTGAAACCCCCAGGAAATGTTAATATATATTAAGGCCTCAAAAGTTTAAATTAAACAAGCAATTTGGGAAGTTAATACGTAATGCTTTAAGTTAACATTTGGTTGATCATGATAGATGGCTGGAAGAGGAAAGGGTCGTGGTGCCAACCCCGCCAACAACAACGATGAGGCTGGCAACGCTCATCTTTTTGGAGGTCAAGACAGGGGTGGTCGTCGTGAAGGAGCTGATCCAATCCACTAGATGCTCGAAAATCAGAATCATCTCATCCAAAGCCTAACTCAAGTGGTGGCCAACTTGCACCAAGCTCCACCCCCACAAGCTGCACCACGCTAACCAAGGTTGAGTGTGTTGTTTGCCTCTCACCAATTGCATGGACCTGCTGCTGATTGGTGGACCGCTTACGTGGCAGCCCATCATGACCCCGAGAACATCACTTGGGAAGAGTTCAAGCGCAGTTTCCGCAACCATTACATACCAAGGGGTGAACTCAAAAACAAGAGGAAGGAGTTCTTGAGACTGCAGCAACGAAACATGACTGTGAGGGAATACCTCACTAAGTTCACCCAACTATCCCGTTATGCACCACGGGACATCGAAACTGATGAGCAAAAACAGGACTGTTTTCTGGAAGGACTTACTATGGAAATGCAATGTGCAATGTCCTCCAACGAGTACGAAAGCTTCCAAAAGATGGTAGACAGAGCATTTGTCGTGGAGAGGAAGCTAAAGGCCTTGGAAAATGAAAACAAGAGGAAGGCGGGATGGTCACACCAAGCCTCAGGTAGCAACACACGTCCACGTCTGATGCAGCAACCCGCAGGGCAGACGAGCCGTGCTGTGGTACCCTACTCAGCACCTAGAGGGTACAACCTGAATTTCAGGCCTCCGTCAGCACCAGCACAGCCGCAGCGTCAGTTTGTACAGTAGCCTCACCCCACATATCAAAATCGACAAGCAGTACAAGGACCACCGAACCAACCCCAAGATAACAAAGGCCAGGCACCTAAAGTTGGGGTGCAATGCTTCAACTGTGGTGAAGTGGGGCACTACACCCATAAGTGCCCAAAGAAGAAGCCCATGCTGCCACAACAGCAGAATGTGATGCGAGGACGGGTGAACCACGTAACCATGGAGGAAGCGCAAGAGACACCTGACGTGGTAATTGGTAAGTTTTCTGCCAATTTACACATTGCAACCCTGTTGTTTGATTCTGGTGCTACCCACTCGTTCATTGCTCAAGGGTTTGTTAAGAAGCATGACCTAGCAACAACACAAATGAACCATATGCTAGCAGTGAACTCTCCAAGGGGAGAAATAAGGACAAGACAAGTGTGTCCCAAGGTCAATCTAGACATTAATGGGGTAGTATTCACTGCAAACCTCATAGTGATAGACTCACAAGGGATAGATATTATTTTGGGTATGGATTGGTTGACCAAACATAAAGGTATCATCCACTGTTCGACCAGAACGGTGGAACTAACTCACACTAGTGGCACGAAAGTGAAGTTCATAGCCGTGCAAGAGCCTAGGAGGGACATTAAACTCAATAAAGTTGAGGTGGAAGTGGGAGAGATAAGGATTATCAAGGAATATCCAGATGTTTTTCCGGAGGAGTTGCCAGGTATGCCTCCCGATCGTGAAGTGGAATTCGCGATTGAGCTAGTGCCTGGAACATCTATAATATACAAGAGGCCTTATCGGATGGACTCCAAACAGCTGGAAGAACTCAAGGGACATTTAAGAGAATTGACAGAGAAGGGGTACATTCGTCCTAGTTCCTCACCATGGGGAGCTCCAGTGATATTTGTGCCCAAGAAGAACGGAACCCAAAGGTTGTGCGTAGACTACCGTGCTTTGAATGAAGTAACCATCAAGAACAAGTACCCATTACCCCGCATTGAAGACTTATTTGATCAGCTGAGGGGAGCTTGTGTGTTCTCAAAAATTAATCTCAGGTCGGGATACCACCAACTTAAGATAAGACAAACCGTTATTCCAAAGACAGCTTTCGTATCTCGGTACGGGCTGTATGAATACACCGTCACGCCTTTCGGGCTAATTAATGCCCCAGCATACTTCATGTACCTCATGAACAAGGTATTCATGGAATATCTGGACAAATTTGTGGTGGTTTTAATTGATGACATTCTCGTCTTCTCCAAAGATGAAGAAGAACATGAGGAACATTTAAGGTTGGTGTTGCAAAAGCTGAGAGAACACCAACTATATGCCAAGTTGAGCAAGTGTGAGTTTCGGCTGAAGAGAGTTCCCTTCTTAGGACATAATCTCGGAGGGAGGAATCTCCGTAGATCCCGCCAAGATCGAGGATGTGCAGAAGTGGAAGACCCCTGAAAATGTCGGGGAAGTTCGAAGCTTCTTAGGATTGGCTGGGTATTATCGACAGTTTATTGAGGGTTTCTCCAAGATTTCGAGACCCTTCACCAAATTGTTAGAGAAGGGAATCACATTCACATGGACACCGGAGTGTGAGACGAGTTTTCAAGAACTGAATAAAAGATTGACAACAGCCCCAGTGCTAATTATGCCAGATATGTAGAAGAATTTTTTGGTGTACTGCGATGCATCTGGACACGGGTTGGGATGTGTTCTCATGCAAGAGAGGCATGTCGTGGCTTATGCGTCCCGGCAGCTCCGAAAACACGAGAAGAACTATCCTACACATGACCTAGAGCTAGCCGCAGTGGCACACGCATTGAAGATTTGGCGGCATTACTTGATGGGGAAAAGGACAGAGATATATACGGATCATAAGAGCTTAAAGTACATTTTCACACAGCCAGATCTCAACCTAAGACAAAGGAAATGGTTAGAGCTAATCAACGACTTTGATGTGGGCATCAACTATCATCCTGGGAAAGCGAACGTCGTGGCAGATGCTTTAAGCCGGAAGGTGCAGGTCAATAGGCTGAGCTTAAAGGATATGCCTTCAAAATTGAAGGAAGAGGTTGTAAAACTCAATCTATGTCTGGTGAATAGCGGTGAGGCCGTCGCCATGGAAGTGGACTCCACATTAGAGCAAGACATACGCAACAGTCAGAAGAATGACGAGAAGATATAAGAGATTAGAGAACTCATCAAAGAAAATAAAGCCCCTGGGTTCAGAGAGGATGAACAAGGTACGGTGTGGCATGGGAAGAGAATCTGTGTGCCTGAGGTAAAGGAGATCCATGAATTGATTTTGAAGGAGGCTCATGATTCCGACTATTCCATTCATCCTGGAAGTACGAAGATGTATCATGACCTCAAGGGCAGATATTGGTGGTATGGCATGAAGCGAGATGTCACGGAACATGTTGCCCTATGTGACACATGTCAGTTGGTGAAAGAAGAACATAACGACCCGCGGGACTATTGCAACCACTCAAAGTGCCTGAATGGAAATGGGAAAAATAGGTATGGACTTCATAGTGGGACTACCCAGGACCCAATCGGGATATGATTCGATATGGGTCATCGTTGACAGGCTAACCAAGGTAGCTCATTTCATCCCCGTGAAAGAAAGCTACGGCGGATCCAAATTGGCGGAATTGTACATGTCAAGGATCGTGTGTTTCCAAGGAGTGCCAAAGAAGATAGTGTCGGACCGAGGGACATAGTTCACCTCAAGGTTCTGGCAGAAGTTACATGAAACCATGGGAACTCATCTAAATTTAGTTCTGCCTATCACCCCCAGACTGACGGGCAGACGGAAAGAACCAATCAGATCCTTGAGGATATGCTGAGAGCGTGTGCGCTCAAGAACAATAGGAGTTGGGATAACAACTTATCGTATGCGGAGTTCTCCTATAACAACAGCTATTAGGCTAGTATGAAGATGTCACAATTTGAGGCTTTGTACGGGAGGAAGTGCAGAACTCTACTATTTTAGAACCATACAGGGGAAAGTAAAGTGTTTGGACCCGAGGTACAACAAGAAGCCGAGGCAAAAGTGAGGGAAATTCGCAACAACTTGAGGATAGCACAGACCCGACAAAAGAGCTATGCCGATTTACGGAGAAGAGAGCTCGTTTTCAGCGTGGGGGACTATGTCTATCTCAAAGTGTCCCCAATCCGAGGACTTCGTCAGTTCAAGATGAAAGGGAAATTATCACCTCGATACATCGGACCTTTCAGATTCTGGAGAGGAAAGGCGAAGTGGCATATCAACTAGAACTACAGGCTTGCTTATCGGATGTGCATGATGTATTCCATGTGTCACAGCTCAAGAAATGTCTGAGGACGCCTGAAGAGATGTTACCCATGAATGAGGTTGACGTAGGAGAGGATCTTTCTTACGCCGAGCAACCGGTCAAGGTTCTGGAGACAATGGAACGCCTCACAAGAAATAAAAGAATCCGGATGTGTAAGGTGCAGTGGAAGCATCACTCGGAAGCGGAAGCAACATGAGATCGAGAAGACGAGCTTAAGGCATAGTTTCCGGAATTGTTTTCCTAGAACCACCAATCTCGAGGATGAGATTTCTTTTAAGGGGGGTAGAGCTGTAACACCCCAAAACCTACTAAAGAGGGGAATTTAAAAATTTTTGGACGTATTGTGTCACACCCGGTTTTTCCGAAGAACAACCAAGTGAATATCACATGTATGCCAGGATCATTTTCTCATACATGTGATGACAAATAGTGAATCATCATTTATTACAAGCCAGGTGTCGAATATAAGTATGTCTTACATAATACATGTCTCGATGGACAATAATAAGTTCAGCACAAGTAAATAAACTAGCAGCGGAATATTATTCTTTAGGGCTCCATCACAGGCGTTGCACGGGGGTCTTCATGAACCTAAAAACCTTCCTCGGGTCCAAAATCTTGGTCATTATACACCACCTCATTATCTTGACCTGAGCAGCAATATAAACCAACAAATATGCAAGGTTGAGTACCAATGGTACTCAGCAAGTGTGGGAAAATTATATCATGCATGGCTAGAACAAGGAGAGGTTGAACTCATGGTTAAAGCACTACGCAATTAATACCTATCACCTTAGCTTATTAAGCACCTACATTACTACACAGGTGAAATGGTTCCAATCTCCCAACCCATTATCATAATCCAATAACCATAACATCATTTCCAATGTTAAGCTCCCCGCTTAACTTCCAAAACCATCAATCCTCTAATCATGAATAAGTCCAGGCCGCTCTTAACCGTGGGCACGGCTGTCAAGACAGTTTTGACTCTGCAGAGTTTGTACCACTGTACCCACATGTAGTGATTTCATCCCCCGTTGCCGGGTGGACTAAAAGAACCTCCATTATGCCAGTGGCTACGATCCACATTCACACTTCCCAGGTGTGCAGCCAGGAGATCACTACGAAGCCTTTACAAAGGGATTCCCGACGAGCATGGGCCCACTGAGGTTTCACCCCTAACAGCATACAAGAGGCTCCAACCCCGCTGCAGTGGCCCCCTCTTGAGCCTTGCGGTTCATATGGTAGTCCAGCTGACACCTACTCCCCGCACCATCCAACACACCCATACTACGTCGGAAATACACCTAATTAATTGGCCAAGCTGCCCCATCTCAGCATGTGGTTGGCACTGTAAAGCCAGGTTACATGCTCCATGAACTGGTCCTTAGGATCTAGGCAAGTACTAAACACAAACCCGACTCTCGTGCAACCAGCACACAACCAAAACATCCAACTTGCCTTGATCCCTACCTCTACATAACTCACAATATCTCATTCAAGAGTATGGTAAAATAAACTGATGATCTCATATCCCAAATATCCCATTCTAAGCATGGCTAAGCATATGCATAATAATGAATGACATGATAAAATAAATCCCAACCCAAGCTACAAGGAAAACAAGGTAATGCAATTCTAGGGAAACTTCCTAGCATGGGTTTCATATTTCATTTGACAATGCAAATAATTCTATCTACACATCCTAGCATAGGATCAAAGTGGTCAAGGACACTTGCCTCCTTCTTGCTGCTCTTGAAATTGGTAGTCCTGATCTTGGAAAGGGTTAACTTGCTCTTGAACAGGTTCTACTTCATACCATCACACGTAGCAAAAGAAAAACAACAATCATAAGACATAGTCCACACTTCTTACTTCATTCAAACCATACATTCATATTTATAAAAGTTCTTTACCATTATATGTGTTGTGGTTACTTTATGTGTGTTGAGTTGTGGCTTGCATGCACTTTTAACCATGTGTATATGATTCCTACTTTTGTGTCCACCTTTATACTTTCATACTATTTATATGGGTTTCCAATAAATTTCTTATATTCAACTACTTCGCCTTTTTACTACCAAGTGTGTATGAAAAGTATTATTCTTCCCCATATGTGCTTTCATAATTTCTATCAACCCTAAACTGAATTCTTTGTATTTTAGAAACTCCATTTATCATTTACTAGTTGCTATATTTTCAGATTTATATTCCTATGCATAATTGTGTATTTTATTATTAAATTAGTAATACACATCATCTAAACAGTATAGGTTCTGGTCCTAAATAATTTAATAACATATTTTGACCTTGGCTTCTGATGTAGACTATTTCATAATTATTTTCCATATTTTTCTATAACTATTCTTTACTTAAAAATGTGTCCCTATACTAATAAATGTGAATAATAGATGAAACAGATTTATTTCAGCCCAAAAATATATTTTTATCTCACTCCAAAGTTTTCTAAGTACTGAGAAAGTTTTTAATTAATTTTGACAATTATGTTTGTCCCCCTTTTTAATTTTCAAACACTAGTTACATATCCAATTTTCTAAATTAAATACTAAACCAGGCTAAAATAATGAATTCACCCCATTACAGGGTCTATAATATTATTTTCATAATTTCCAGGGGTCTAGCTACACTTATCAGAGATGTTTTTCCTAATTTCTATTAAGTCCAGGGGCTAAAACTGATTTTTAAATGAATTTACATGATTTTCTGGAGTTCCAGGGGCTAGATCTGAAGTTTCCGGGGCTAGCTCTCAATTCCAGAGAACCCCAGGGGGTAGCACGTAAGAATTCCAGTCTTTATAACGCGGGGCTGACGTGGACCGTCCGATTTTAAACCGACGGCTGAGATTATAACATCGAACCGGTACGCGGGGTTTTAAAGTCTACCGTGCGATTTAAAATAAACGGCGCACAAGCGGCCACGTCGCTCTGATCGAGCGCGGGTGGCGCTGCCGGCGGCGCACGGCGGCGGAAAGCGGCGATCTCGCCGGAAAGTTTCGGATCCTCGAGAATTCTGCCTAAAACTGTGATCTTATGGCCTAGACCGGTAGAGGGGAGGTCAGGGATCTCACCTCGGGGGTTTTCTCGAGCTCGGGGGTCCTGGAAAGTGATCGGCGGCGAGGTCCGAGGCAAAACCACGGCGAAGCTCGTCGGCGCTGTGTTTACACCGTAACTCTCCGAGTTTTCTGCACCTGCAAAGTTCCCCGGAGGCGGTGGATCAAGACCAGCGAGTTAGATCAGAGTTTCCGAGCTTAGATCGGCCAGAATTCACCGGCGAAGTCTCGGTGCTCACCGGAGTGAAAATCGGCGATCGCGTGGGAAAAACTGATCGGATCGGGGGTTTTTATAGCCGGGGGAGGGCGGTGGGTCTGTTGTGATCGAGTTGGAGTCCTCTGGGACCAGAATTCGGGCGGCGGGACGCGGTTTCCGGTCGGTTGCGATCGCGCAAGCTCGGGGGAAAAGTCCGGGGTCGCGGGGGCTCAGGGTTAGGGATGACATGTGGGTCCCACTCGTCGGTGAGAGGCAGTGCGGCGCGCGCGGGGGCGGGCTGGCGCGGGGAAAGCTGGGCCGGCTGGTGGTTTCGGCCCACGTGCGGTTTTTTTCCCGTTTTCTCTTTTTCTTTTTCCATTTCTTTTCTGTTTTGAGTCTAATTTGAATTCCAGTTTGAATTTGAATTTTTGCAAAACATGCAACACGTCCAAAAATTTTTAAATTACCCTCTGAACATGGTTTAGAGTTTTGAAGCAAAAATTTGGGGTGTTACAGCTCTACCCCCCTTAAAAGAAATCTCGTCCTCGAGATTGGTGTTTCTAAGAAAACAATTCCGGAAATTGTGCTTTAAGCTCATCTTCCCGTTCCCAGGTGGCTTCCTCTTCTGAGTGATGCTTCCACTGCACCTTGCACATCCGGATTCTCTTGTTTCTGGTGAGGCGTTCCATCGTCTCCAAAATCTTGTATGGTTGCTCGGCATAAGACAAATCCTCAGCTACATCCACTTCATTCATGGGTAACACCTCTTCAGGCGTCCTCAGACATTTCTTGAGTTGTGACACATGGAATACATCGTGCACATCCGATAGATGAACCGGTAACTCTAGTTGATACGCCACTTCGCCTTTTCTTTCCAAAACTTGGAAGGGTCCGATGTATCGAGGTGACAACTTCCCTTTTACCTTGAACTGACGAAGCCCTCTGATAGGGGACACCTTGAGATAAACATAGTCTCCCACGTTGAAAACGAGCTCTCTTCTTCGTACATCAGCATAACTCTTCTGGCGTGTTTGTGCTATCCTCAAGTTGTTGCGAATCTCCCTCACCTTCGCTTCGGCTTCTTGTAGCACTTCTGGACCAAACACTTTACTTTCTCCTGTTTGGTTCCAAAATAGGGGAGTTCTGCACTTCCTTCCATACAAAGCTTCAAACGGTGACATTTTCATACTAGCTTGATAACTGTTGTTATAGGAAAACTCCGCATACGGTAAGTTCTTGTCCCAACTCCTATTGTTTTTGAGAGCACATGCCCTTAACATATCTTCAAGGATCTGATTGGTTCTCTCCGTCTGCCCGTCAGTTTGGGGATGATAGGCAGAACTGAAGTTCAGATGGGTTCCCATGGTTTCATGCAACTTCTGCCAAAACCTCGAGGTGAACTGTGTCCCTCGGTCCGACACTATCTTCTTTGGCACTCCATGGTAACACACAATCCTTGACATGTACAATTCTGCCAATTTGGATCCGCTGTAGCTTTCTTTCACAGGGATGAAATGAGCTACCTTGGTTAGCCTATCAATAATGACCCATATTGAATCATACCCGGATTGGGTCCTAGGCAATCCTACGACAAAATCCATGCTGATTTCTTCCCATTTCCATTCAGGCACTTTGAGTGGTTGCAATAATCCCGCGGGTCGTTGATGTTCTGCTTTCACCAACTGACATGTGTCACATAGGGCAACATGTTCCGCGACATCTCGCTTCATGCCATACCACCAATACCTGCTTTTGAGGTCCTGGTACATCTTCGTACTCCCAGGATGAATGGAATAGTCGGAATCGTGAGCCTCCTTCAAAATTAACTCACGGATCTCCTTTACTTCTGGCACACAGATCCTTTTTCCGTGCCACACCGTTCCCTGTTCATCCTCTCTAAAACCAGGAGCTTTATTTTCCTTAATGAGCTGTCTGATCTCTCGTATCTTCTCATCATTCTTTTGGCCCTCGCGTATGTCTTGCTCAAGTGTGGAGTCCACTTCCATGGCGATGGCTTCACCACTATTTACTAGACATAGATTGAGTCTTATAACCTCGTCCTTCAATTCTGCAGGCATGCCCTTCAAACTCAACTTATTGACCTGCACTTTCCGACTCAAAGCATCGGCCACGACGTTTGCTTTCCCGGGATGATTGTTGATGCCCACATCAAAGTCATTGATTAGCTCTAACCATCTCCTTTGTCTGAGGTTGAGATCTGGCTGTGTGAATATGTACTTCAAACTCTTATGATCCGTATATATCTCTGTCCTCTTCCCCATCAAATAGTGCCGCCAAATTTTCAACGCGTGTACCACTGCAGCTAGTTCTAGGTCATGTGTAGGATAGTTCTTCTCGTGCTTCCGAAGCTGCCGGGATGCATATGCCACGACATGTCCTTCTTGCATGAGAACACATCCCAACCCATTTCCAGAGGCATCGCAGTACACTGTGAAATTCTTCTGCATATCTGGCATAACCAACACTGGGGTTGTTGTCAATCTCTTCTTTAGCTCTTGAAAGCTCGTCTCGCACTGTGGCGTCCAGGTGAATGTGATTCCCTTCTCCAACAGTTTGGTGAGAGGTCTCGAGATCTTGGAGAATCCCTCAATAAACCGTCTATAGTATCCAGCCAATCCCAAAAAGCTTCGAACTTCCCCGACATTTTCAGGGGTTTTCCACTTCTGGATATCTTCGATTTTGGCGGGATCTACGGAGATTCCTCCCTCCGAGATTATATGTCCTAAAAAGGGAACTCTCTTCAGCCAAAACTCACACTTGCTCAACTTGGCATATAGTTGGTGTTCTCTCAGCCTCTGTAACACCAACCTTAGATGTTTCTCATGTTCTTCTTCATCTTTGGAGAAGACGAGAATATCATCTATGAAAACCACCACAAATTTGTCCAGATATTCCATGAATACCTTGTTCATGAGGTACATGAAATATGCCGGGGCATTGGTTAGCCCGAAAGGCATGACAGTGTATTCATACAGTCCGTACCGAGATACGAAAGCTGTCTTGGGAATATCTGATTGCCTTATCTTGAGTTGGTGGTACCCCGACCTGAGATCAATTTTCGAGAACACACAAGCTCCCCTCAACTGATCAAACAAGTCTTCAATGCGGGGTAATGGGTACTTGTTCTTGATGGTTACCTCATTCAAGGCACGGTAATCCATGCATAACCTTTGGGTTCCGTCTTTCTTAGGCACAAATATCACCGGAGCTCCCCATGGCGAGGAACTAGGGCGAATATACCCCTTCTCCGTCAGTTCTCTCAAATGATCCTTGAGCTCTTCTAGCTGCTTGGAGTCCATTCGATAAGGTCTCTTGTATATCGGGGCTGTTCCCGGTACTAGCTCAATTGCGAATTCCACGTCACGGTCGGGAGACATTCCTGGCAATTCCTCCGGAAAAACATCTGGATATTCCCTGATAGTCCTGATTTCCTCAACTTTCGCCTCCACTTGATTTAATTTGATGTCCCTCCTAGGCTCGTGTATTGTTATGAACTTTACTCTGGTGCCACTGGGGTGAGTTAATTCCACCGTTCTGGTCGAACAATGGATGATTCCTTTGTGTTTGGTCAACCAATCCATACCGAAAATAATATTTATCCCTTGTGAATCTATCACTATGAGGTTAGCAGTAAATACTACCCCATTAATGTCTAGGCTCACTTTGGGACACACTTGTCTTGTCCTTATTTCTCCACCTGGAGAGTTTACGGCTAGCATATGGTTCATTTGTGTGGTTGCTAGGTCATACTTCTTAACAAACCCTTGAGCAATGAACGAGTGGGTAGCACCAGAATCAAACAGCAGAGTTGCAAGGTGTAAATTGGCAGGAAACTTACCAACTACCATGTCGGGTGCCTCTTGTGCTTCCTCCATAGTGACATGGTTCACCCGTCCTCTCACTACATTCTGCTGTTGTGGCGGTGCAGGCTTCTTCTTCGGGCATTTATGGGCGTAGTGCCCCACTTCACCACAGCTGAAACATTGCACCCCAATCTTAGATGCTTGGCCCTTGTTGTCTTGGGGTTGGTTTGGGGGTCCTTGTACTGCTGGTCGAGGTGGATATGCGGGGCGAGGCTGCTGCACAAACTGACGTGGCTGCTGTGCTGGTGCTGCGGGAGGCCTGTAGTTTGGGTTGTACCCTCTTGGTGCTGAATAGGGTACCGCAGCACGGCTCGTCTGCCCCGTAGGTTGCTGCATCATACGTGGGCGGGTGTTGCTCCCTGAGGCCTGATGTGACTACCCCGCCTTCCTCTTATTCTCATTTTCCAGGGCCTTTAGCTTCCTTTCCACCACAAACGCTCTGTCCACCATCTTTTGAAAGCTTTCATACTCATTGGAGGACATTGCACACTGCATCTCTGCGGTAAGTCCTTCCACGAAACAATCTTGTTTCTGCTCATCAGTCTCTATGTCTCGTGGAGCATAACGGGATAGTTGAGTAAATTTAGTGAGGTATTCCCTCACCGTCATGTTTCCCTGCTGCAGTCCCAGAAACTCTTTCCTCTTGTTTTTGAGTTCACCTCTTGGGATGTAATGGTTGCGGAAGCTACGCTTGAACTCTTCCCAAGTGATGTTCTCAGGGTCATGATGGGCGGCCACATAGGCGGTCCACCAATCAGCAGCAGGTCCATGCAATTGATGAGAGGCAAACAGCACCCTCTCATACCCTTGGCACTGTATGATCCTCATCTTACTTTCAATAGTCTTCAGCCAATCATCTGCCTCCAGAGGTTCAGCAGCACTTGCAAACTTTGGAGGTTGAGTTCCTAGAAACTCACTCAACCTTGGATGGCGTGGTGCAGCTTGTGGAGGTGGAACTTGATGCAAGTTGGCACCACTTGAGTCATGTTCTGGATGAGCTGATTTTGATTCTCCAGCATTTGGTGGAGAGGATCAACTTCTTCACGGCGACCACCCCGGTCCTGGCCTCCAGAAAGATGAGGGTTGTATGCCTCATCGTTGTTGTTGGCGGGGTTGGCAGCACGTCCTTTTCCTCTTCCGGTCATCTGGCAGAATCAACCAATGTCAATTTGAAATCATTTAGTATCGTCTTACTACTTTCATTTGTTGGTACTTTGAGGTGTTAGGCTTTGTTAAAATTTTACGAGGGTTTATATCTCACACCAAATAAATGCACTATTATTTCCTGTGGGTTCACACACCAAAGCAAAACAATCTGAAGACGAGGCTGTGGACAATTGCTCATGGCTTCCACAACTCACGTCACACACCAAGCATCATCACACCATTAACTACGTAACGACTCGACTACTCGACCTCTTGCTAGCTAGGGGAAAGACTCTACACTACTCGTCCTCTTGAGCTGGCTCCTCGGGATCTTCCTCCTCATTTCGGCTACCTTCTGACTCTGCTTTGGGTGGGGAGGCTGCTGGTGGAGAAGTGCGACGACGCCTGATCGCTCAGCGATCCGGGGAGTCAGGAGTCCATGGATCACTCACGGTGACACACAGTTCATTCCCATCTCCTCTTTCTCTCGCCTTTAAACAAGCTCGCAGCAACGCCTCCGTTCCCTTCAGGGTGTCTCGGACATCCTGAAGCTCTTTTTGACACTCCTGCAGTCGAGTGCTGAGCATAGCAGCATCCTCCAAGCACAAGTCCATGTGCTCATGGGAAGTCCCTTGTTGCACCGGAGGGTACTTGTACTCCGTGGTACCACTCTCACGTTGGAGGACATACATGTACTCAGTTTTGTCCAAGTGGCGACGATAGATGTGACTCTGGCAGGTGATGGCCTCCCAAGTGACATCTTTCTCCGCGTCAACTTGTGTTGCTCGACAAGCTGGAGAGTGGTGAATCTTGAGCAGCTGATTCTCGTGTATAATCCTCATCTCCGAACTCCATTCTTCCCTCTTCTCACGGATGGTCCTGGTGGAGTTATAGTGGATGATTAGCTTGCCCGTATTGCCGGCGGCCTCAAGCATACGTCGAAGACGGCGCAACAAATCTCCTACTGCCAATCCGTAGGAAAGGTACGTCACTGGACGACTCTCCTCTCTTTCGGCAAGGGCCACTACGGGAACTCTCCCTCCTGTGGACTTACGAGCGGTGCGAATCATGCGGACCATCTAAAACAAAAGAATTTCAAATTAGGTTAGATAAATTCTCAAACAAAAATCCTATTTTGAATGAAAGTTGGGGTAAGATGAAGAAAATGACTCCTTTAATAACACTTTTCCATCCACACCTTGGAAAATAGTTTTTAAGAAAATAGGGCCCTTAAATACGTCCATTTCTACCTAGGTCCACGTTCCTACGGGCAACCTTGGCTCTGATACCACCTCTGTCACACCCGGTTTTTCTGATGAACAACCAAGTGAATATCACATGTATGCCAGGATCATTTTCTCATACATGTGATGACAAATAGTGAAGCATCATTTATTACAAGCCAGGTGTCGAATATAAGTAAGTCTTACATAGTAAATGTCTCGATGGACAATAATAAGTTCAGCACAAGTAAATAAACTAGCAGCGGAATATTATTCTTTAGGGCTCCATCACAGGCGTTGCCCGGGGGTCTTCATGAACCTAAAAACCTTCCTCGGGTCCAAAATCTTGGTCATTATACACCACCTCATTATCTTGACCTGAGCAGCAATATAAACCAACAAATATGCAAGGTTGAGTACCAATGGTACTCAGCAAGTGTGGGAAAATTATATCATGCATGGCTAGAACAAGGAGAGGTTGAACTCATGGTTAAAGCACTACGCAATTAATACCTATCACCTTAGCTTATTAAGCACCTACATTACTACACAGGTGAAATGGTTCCAATCTCCCAACCCATTATCATAATCCAATAACCATAACATCATTTCCAATGTTAAGCTCCCCGCTTAACTTCCAAAACCATCAATCCTCTAATCATGAATAAGTCCAGGCCGCTCTTAACCGTGAGCACGGCTGTCAAGACAGTTTTGACTCTGCAGAGTTTGTACCACTGTACCCACATGTAGTGATTTCATCCCCCGTTGCCGGGTGGACTAAAAGAACCTCCATTATGCCAGTGGCTACGATCCACATTCACACTTCCCAGGTGTGCAGCCAGGAGATCACTACGAAGCCTTTACAAAGGGATTCCCGACGAGCGTGGGCCCACTGAGGTTTCACCCCTAACAGCATACAAGAGGCTCCAACCCCGCTGCAGTGGCCCCCTCTTGAGCCTTGCGGTTCATATGGTAGTCCAGCTGACACCTACTCCCCGCACCATCCAACACACCCATACTACGCCGGAAATACACCTAATTAATTGGCCAAGCTGCCCCATCTCAGCATGTGGTTGGCACTGTAAAGCCAGGTTACATGCTCCATGAACCGGTCCTTAGGATCTAGGCAAGTACTAAACACAAACCCGACTCTCGTGCAACCAGCACACAACCAAAACATCCAACTTGCCTTGATCCCTACCTCTACATAACTCACAATATCTCATTCAAGAGTATGGTAAAATAAACTGATGATCTCATATCCCAAATATCCCATTCTAAGCATGGCTAAGCATATGCATAATAATGAATGACATGATAAAATAAATCCCAACCCAAGCTACAAGGAAAACAAGGTAATGCAATTCTAGGGAAACTTCCTAGCATGGGTTTCATATTTCATTTGACAATGCAAATAATTCTATCTACACATCCTAGCATAGGATCAAAGTGGTCAAGGACACTTGCCTCCTTCTTGCTGCTCTTGAAATTGGTAGTCCTGATCTTGGAAAGGGTTAACTTGCTCTTGAACAGGTTCTACTTCATACCATCACACATAGCAAAAGAAAAACAACAATCATAAGACATAGTCCACACTTCTTACTTCATTCAAACCATACATTCATATTTATAAAAGTTCTTTACCATTATATGTGTTGTGGTTACTTTATGTGTGTTGAGTTGTGGCTTGCATGCACTTTTAACCATGTGTATATGATTCCTACTTTTGTGTCCACCTTTATACTTTCATACTATTTATATGGGTTTCCAATAAATTTCTTATATTCAACTACTTCGCCTTTTTACTACCAAGTGTGTATGAAAAGTATTATTCTTCCCCATATGTGCTTTCATAATTTCTATCAACCCTAAACTGAATTCTTTGTATTTTAGAAACTCCATTTATCATTTACTAGTTGCTATATTTTCAGATTTATATTCCTATGCATAATTGTGTATTTTATTATTAAATTAGTAATACACATCATCTAAACAGTATAGGTTCTGGTCCTAAATAATTTAATAACATATTTTGACCTTGGCTTCTGATGTAGACTATTTCATAATTATTTTCCATATTTTTCTATAACTATTGTTTACTTAAAAATGTGTCCCTATACTAATAAATGTGAATAATAGATGAAACAGATTTATTTCAGCCCAAAAATATATTTTTATCTCACTCCAAAGTTTTCTAAGTACTGAGAAAGTTTTTAATTAATTTTGACAATTATGTTTGTCCCCCTTTTTAATTTTCAAACACTAGTTACATATCCAATTTTCTAAATTAAATACTAAACCAGGCTAAAATAATGAATTCACCCCATTACAGGGTCTATAATATTATTTTCATAATTTCCAGGGGTCTAGCTACACTTATCAGAGATGTTTTTCCTAATTTCTATTAAGTCCAGGGGCTAAAACTGATTTTTAAATGAATTTACATGATTTTCTAGAGTTCCAGGGGCTAGATCTGAAGTTTCCGGGGCTAGCTCTCAATTCCAGAGAACCCCAGGGGGTAGCACGTAAGAATTCCAGTCTTTATAACGCGGGGCTGACGTGGACCGTCCGATTTTAAACCGACGGCTGAGATTATAACATCGAACCGGTACCCGGGGTTTTAAAGTCTACCGTGCGATTTAAATAAACGGCGCACAAGCGGCCACGTCGCTCTGATCGAGCGCGGGCGGCGCTGCCGGCGGCGCACGGCGGCGGAAAGCGGCGATCTCACCGGAAAGTTTCGGATCCTCAAGAATTCTGCCTAAAACTGTGATCTTATGGCCTAGACCGGTAGAGGGGAGGTCAGGGATCTCACCTCGGGGGTTTTCTCGAGCTCGGGGGTCCTGGAAAGTGATCGGCGGCGAGGTCCGAGGCAAAACCACGGCGAAGCTCGTCGGCGCTGTGTTTACACCGTAACTCTCCGAGTTTTCTGCACCTGCAAAGTTCCCCGGAGGCGGTGGATCAAGACCAGCGAGTTAGATCAGAGTTTCCGAGCTTAGATCGGCCAGAATTCACCGGCGAAGTCTCGGTGCTCACCGGAGTGAAAATCGGCGATCGCGTGGGAAAAACTGATCGGATCGGGGGTTTTTATAGCCGGGGGAGGACGGTGGGTCTGTTGTGATCGAGTTGGAGTCCTCTGGGACCAGAATTCGGGCGGCGGGACGCGGTTTCCGGTCGGTTGCGATCGCGCACGCTCGGGGGAAAAGTCCGGGGTCGCGGGGGCTCAGGGTTAGGGATGACATGTGGGTCCCACTCGTCGGTGAGAGGCAGTGCGGCGCGCGCGGGGGCGGGCTGGCGCGGGGAAAGCTGGGCCGGCTGTCGGTTTCGGCCCACGTGCGTTTTTTTTCCCGTTTTCTCTTTTTCTTTTTCCATTTCTTTTCTGTTTTGAGTCTAATTTGAATTCCAGTTTGAATTTGAATTTTTGCAAAACATGCAACACGTCCAAAAATTTTTAAATTACCCTCTGAACATGGTTTAGAGTTTTGAAGCAAAAATTTGGGGTGTTACATATTGCATGTGGTGCAGAAATTCAAATTCAAATTGGAATTCAAATTCAAATTCAAACTGGAATTCAAATTCAAATCAAAATAGAAAAGAAAAGGAAAAGAAAAAGAAAAAAACCCGACCGCCCAGTGGGCCGAAACCCGCCAGCCGGCCCAATCCCCCGCGCCATCCCAAACCCACGCCCCCCTCTCCCCCTCTCACTGACACGCGGGGACCGCGTGTCATCTCCTTCCCCGCGCGCCCCCAACGGCCCCGGACTCTTCCTTCGCGCTGATCACACCCGACGCTCCCGGATTCCTCGCGCTCGACCCAAGCCCGAATCCCTCACGCCGGCCTGCTCGATCGCAACAAACCCCCGCGCCCCCGGCCCTGATAAAAATAGATGAACCCACCGCCCTCCCCTCGCACGAGCAGTTTCTCTCATGGTGAGCGCCGCCGCCGTTGAGCTTGGAATTCCCCAAGAGCGTCGCCGTCTCCCTCTGTCAAACCGATCTCGTGACCCCGCAGCACCGCACACAAGCTGGAGACGACGACCCCAGAGGGAAACGCCGCCGGAAAGGACCATCCCGATGCTCGCCGGTGAGTACCGCCGCCGCTCGCCGGTGAAACTTCTGAATTACACGGTTCCGATCCATCCTAATCATCGGTGTGCCATCTCTAGACCCCAGTGAAGCGTCACGACCCGAGAACTCGAAGGGATCACCGCCCCAACTGCCACTTCAACGAGCACAGCAAGCCGCCGCCGCCTGTCCTCATCGCCGACCGGGTTCCGAGTCCTTCAGCCCTAAGAAATTAGCCTAGGTGAGCTCCCCTACCTCCCCTCTGCCGTTTGCTACCAAAAAGGGGGGATGTTGGCATCTGTAGATGAAGATCCGCGACCTCGCCGGCAAGATTGCGCCTCTGCCGCCGTGCGCCGCCGCGCGCGCGGGCGAACTCCGGCCAGGAGCGACGTGGCCTCTTGTGTGCCGTCAATATTAAATTGCACGGTAGAAATAAAACCCACGCGTACCGGTTTGGCGATCTAATCTGAGCCGTCTGTCTTAAATCGGACGGTCCACGTCAGCCCTGCATTATAAAGGCTGGGATTCTTACGTGCTACCCCCTGGGGATCTCGGAAAACACGAGCTAGCCCTGGAAACTTCTGATCTAACCCCTGGAACTTCAGAAATTCATGTAAATTCATTTAAAAATCAGTTTTAGCCCCTGAACTTAATAAAAATTAGGAAAACCCCTCTGTTATGTGTAATTAGACCCCTGGAAATTTATGAAATAGTAAATTAGATCCTGCAGTAGGGTGGATTTACCTTTTTGACCCTATATGATATTAAATTCAGAAATTTGAATATGTGGCTAGGATTTAAATTTAAAAGGTAAGGCAAACACATGTGCAAATTCAATTTTAAACTCTCCTAGCACTTGGAAAACTTTAGAATGAGTTAAAAATAGATTTTAGGCTGAAATGAAATCTGCCTAAGTGTTGTTCATATTTATTAGTTCTAGAAACACATTTTTAGGCTAGGAAATAATTCTGAAAACTGATAAAATAAATTTAAATTAGTTCATATCAGAGGAGAAGTTCAAAAATATATTATTTAATATTTTAGATCAGAACCTATTCTGTTTAGATGATATGTCCTACTATTTAATATTAAAACTCACCTTTAGGCATAGAAAATAAATCTAAAAAATATAGGAAAATAGGTATGCATAATTAGAAAATGATAAATGAAGTCTCCAAATCCAAAAACTTCAGTTTAGGATTTGGTAGAAGATCTGAAAACCTAATTGGAGTAGGAAATTACCTTTCATGCAAACTTGGTAGCTAAGAAGTGTATTAATTAAATATAAAGAATTTGTTCAAATTGGAAATTCATATATAGTGTGCAAACAGAAATCTGAATACAAAAGTTAGAAATCATATACATATGTTTAAAAGTGCATGTAGGCCAAAAATCAACACATATAGAGTAACCACAACACTTAGAAATGTGAATGACTTTCATAGGTATGTATGTGTGGTTTGTATGAAGTGAAAGTGTGAACTATGTCTTATGGATTATTGTTTTCTTTTGCTATGTGTATTGGCATGAGTAGAACCTGCCCCAGAGCAAGTTCTCCCTTTCCAAGACCAAGACTTTCCATTCCCAGAGCAGCAGGAAGAAGGCAAGTGTCCTTGACCACTTTGATCCTATGCTAGGATGTGTAGATAGAATTATTTGTATTGTCAATTGAAATATGAAACCCATGCTAGAAAGTTTCCCTAGAATTGTATTATCTTGTTTCCTTGTAGCTTGGGTTGGGATTTGTTTTATTATGTCTTTCACTCATTTTACTTATGCTTAGCCATGCTTAGAATGGGATAAGTGGGATATGATATCATCAACTTATTTACCTTACTCTTGAATGAGATATTATGAGTTATGTAGAGGTAGGGATCGAGGCAAGTTGGATGATTTGGTTGGTGCTGGGTGCACGAGACTCGGGTTTTTTGTGTTTAGTACTTGCCTAGATCCTAAGGACCGGTTCATGGAGCATGTAACCTGGCTTTACCGTGCCAACCACTGCTGAGATGGGCACGGCTTGGCCAATTAATTAGGTGTATCCCCGGCGTAGTATGGGTGTGTTGGATGGTGCGGGGAATAGGTGTTAGCTGACTACCATATGAACCGCAAGGCTCAAGAGGGGGCCACTGCAGCGGTGTTGGAGCCTCTTGTATGCTGTTAGGGGTGAAACCTCAGTGGGCCCACGCTCGTCGGGAATCCCTTTGTAAAGGCTTCGTAGTGATCTTATGGCTACACACCTGGGAAGTGTGAATGTGGTTCGCGACCACTGGCATAATGGAGGTTCTTTTAGTCCACCCGGCAACGGAGGATGAAATCACTACATGTGGGTACAGTGGTGCAAACTCTGCAGAGTCAAAACTGTCATGACAGCCGTGCTCACGGTCAAGAGTGACTTGGACTTATTCATGATTAGAGGATGATGAATTTTGGAAGTTGAGGATGTTAAGCGGGGAGCTTGACATTGGATATGATGATTATGGTTACTTGATTTTGATGATGGGTTGGGAGATTGGGACCCTTTCACCTGTGTAGTAATGTAGGTGCTTAATAAGCTAAGGTGATAGGTATTAATTGCGTAGTGCTTTAACCATGAGTCAACCTCTCCTTGCTCTAGCCGTGCATGACATAACTTTGCCACACTTGCTGAGTACCAACGGTACTCAAACTTGCTTTTCTGTTGGTTTATATTGCTGCTCAGGTCAAGAGAATGATGTGGTGTTCAATGACCAAGACTTTGGTCCTGAAGAAGGATTCTAGGTTCACGGAGTCCCCGGGCAACGCCTGTGACGGAGCCCACAAGATCTATATTCCGCTGCTGTTTTATTTACATGTTATGAACTTATTATCATCCATCGAGACGTATGCTATGTAAGACTTATTTATATTCGACACCTGGCTTGTAATAAATGATGCTTCACTATTTGTCATCACATGTATGAGAGAATGATCCTGGCATACATGTGGTATTCACTCGGTGGTTCTTCGGAGAAATCTGGTGTGACAACACTCATACTAAAAGGCTAAAATCGGCACAATGAAATTTAAACTCTAAATTATACTCTTCAATTTTTTCTGCCTTTTCTCCTCTTTTTCCTTTTTGAGTGTACCCAACTCTGTCCATTATTTAATCACCTGTACTTACACTTGTAATGCTCATTAGTCCCTTAAGTGTTGTCATTAATCATCAAAATCCACGGGGATTTAGCCTAGATGCACTTTCAATCTCCCCCTTTTTGGTGATTTGATGACAACATATTGATGTTTTTGATAAAAATGTAAATGAGTTGGTTTTCCTAACGCATAAGTGTATAAAGACCTCCCCCTAAGTGTGTGCATGAATAATTTGCAATAAAAGTAATGCACAAGAATGAAATTTATGGGAGATCTATACAATTGTTGTTATTGTGGGGTGCCTACGTGTGATGCAATTGTTGAGATGTGATAAATAGGAGTGAAACATGCATCTCAATTGGAATTAAGCATCATCACACATATGGAACGATAACGTGATCAAAGTAGAATGATATTCAATAAGATCAACTGTAGAAGTCCCAAAAATGTATATGAATAAAACCGAACTTTGAATTCATATGTGTGGCAAAGGGATGAAAAATGGGACTTGCTAAAACTTTTCTTCATGCAAAGTGATACATGGATGATCATCCAAAATAAGGCTCATATTTTTATTTGAAGGTGTTGAACCAATAAGGATTTAAATACCTCTTTGCATGAAGGATTAAAAATCAGATTTCAAATTCAAAGTTTACAACTAATTGTGGCCAAAAACTTTGAATACTCATGCAGCCATATAGTTTGGAAATTGTGGAAAAAGTTGGAGGACAAACTTGCCATTGAGAGGTGGGCTCAAAAAGGAGTTAAATAGAAGCATTTTCAGATTTCAACCAAATTCAAATTTGCTATGCAAGTTCAAACTGAATTTGGGGAAATTCAAATGCTAGCCCACATTTAAACTTCAAAACTTTGGAATTCCATAGACCAACATGAGAAGATATTTTGGGAGGAAAATGTGGGGTGGGACCCACATGTCACTGAGCTAATTGTGACTTGCAAAGGAAGCAAATTCTCTCTGTTTTCAACTCACCGAGGAGCTTCTCACCGTGTGCCACAGAGGAGGATGCCGAGCCACCTCCTCGTTGAATTTCTCAAGCGCTGGTACTGTGTGTGGTTTCTCCTCCTCGTGAGCAAACACACAGGTCGACATCTCCACAGCGCCACCTCCTCGGGAGAAACCGGGAAACACTCGCACCACTGCCTCCGAGCTGCAAAACAGCGGCGCACCCGTTGCTCACCTCCCCGACCCAAAAGCTCGCGAGCTCCGGCCTCCTTTCCACGTGAACAACCTCCCCCGCTGCGACCTAACTCAAACCGACGACTGGGTGCACGTGGACAGCCATCCATGGTGGTTTTCAAGCCTGAGCAAGCACGGCCATGGGAGCACGCTACTGTGGCGCTGCTTCCACCCAATGCTTGGAGCAAACCGTGGAGCGTAGCCAGCAAATTTGAAGATTTGCTCCAGCGGCTTCAAACCGAGCGTCCGGTACGAGATCTTCAAATTCCCACTCTCTAATCCTCCATAGGTCGTCAAACTTAGCACATAGGAGCCGGAATAGCCGGCGATCATTTCTCCTTTAGCAACCCTAGCATGAAATCACCTCGGAGCAGAGGATTTTGAGGTCGACCGATCGTGTTCATGGAGGAACTAATCGGGCGCACGGTGAAACCTCCCTTGCCACCATTCCCAAGCTAGTTGGAGGCCATGTCAGTCTCCCCTAAGCGTCCAGGGTGCTTTAGCACGGATTGGTAAAGTGTTTGGCGGTGTAAGAAGGCCGGCCGACGGCGCCGAAGTGCACCCGAGGCCGCCGCACGTCGCCGACTATCTTCCGGTCACCGGCAGCCCTAGAACACCCCACCATCATGTTCCTCGACGTCAAAAACCTCCTGGCGGCGAGTTTCAGGTCGGATGGCGGCGGGCAACGCCGGTCCGGCGAGCAGCCGGTTGTGCCGGCAAGGGGAAGCGCGCGGGCGCGGGAAAGAAGCCAGAAGAAGAAGAAGACCGCGTGGGTTCCGGCTGTCAGCGGCTATAAAGTTTAAATCTTTGATCTGTTGTGGCCGGATCCCCTGTGAAGGCGCGCTGAGAACCCTGTGGCCCGGTGTGGCTCAGTTCTGATTGGCTGGAGTTTAAATAGCGGACCCAGTTGAATTTCAATAAGAAAAACCATTCCAGAGTGGGTTCCAACTTTGGAAAATCATATCTTTGTGTAGGAAGCACCAAATTGAGTGATTCAAATTGGGTTGGATTCCTTTTGCAATGATCTATCCAAATATAAACTCAAATTCGTATGAAAGTCAATATTAAATTCTGGAAAGTTATTTGAAGTTTTTCTGAAAAAGAATTATTGAGGGAGTTTGGTTTACCCAAAAATCCTCAAATTTTGCCAGAATATTCTATAGCATATTGTCGACCTTCTAGCAAAGGTTCAGCTCATTTGAAGATCATTTGAGTAGGAATTTGCTAAATACAAACTGCTCTGTTCATGAGAGTCCAGAAACATTTTCAGAAAATGTTACCCACTTGTAAAATCTATTCTAGGCAATTCATAGCTCCGAAAATAATAGGAACATTTAGGAAATCTCTCTGTGACATACTTGAAATTGTAGTTCCCTAAATTGGGCATGAAAATGCACAGTACTTCAGAATTAATTCTTTTGGGTAGAAATGCTTAAGGAGTTGTTCTGGAGGAACTACTAAAGGAAAAGGTCTACATTTTGGAACATATGACTCTCATGCGGCCAGGAACTCACATGTAAAATATCAGCTCAAGTTGAGCCCTAGAACTCTCTGTGCTTGTTCTCCATGCTTATGTATGTGGGAAAATACATAAAGACTCTTGGGAGAATTATGGAGAGCGCCATTGTATTCCACATTAGCTACAATTTGGCAAGCTAAATCCCTAGGTAGTATAGAACCTGCTGTAAAAGTTTTGAAGCCATTGGAGTTCATGTTCTTCAGTTGCATTCAAATCTTTTCAGCTCACCTCTTATGTTCATTAGGGAAAGTTAGTTAGTGTATAGCTAAGACATTAAGACCAAATTAGTTCATTCCTGTTTCTTTGCACAACACAGGCAAACCAAGCCATTATTGGCTTTTCCACACATCCCCTGTTCCTAAGGAATCCAGTCTTAACTTCTTTCCATTGCATTCTATAAAATTGTGCATATACATTTCATTAGGATTCACAAGGAAGGGGATTCAAAGGAGCGATTCATTGAAGTGGATCAAACTCCGGAGAATCAAGGGTTGATCAGACAAGATCACTAACTGATTATATACGACTATCCTGCAAAATAGGCAAGCTCCGGTTTGCATTTAACAGCTTTTAAGTTTTTATTTTGTATTCACTTTCGGTTAAGATATGAAGTGTGCATTAGGTCTAGTTGTTTGATACTTCTCTTGCATGGCCAAAAGAACCCATGGAGTATTGGGTAGTTGTCTTTCACCATGTAGAACTGCCATGCTTAAGTAAGGTTCGGTAGAAGTCGAGTGGTGAGATGCTACTCGCATGATCAGGACAACAGGGCATACGGGATTGGTTCAGAAAATGTGTAGCAAGTTAAAGTAGAGAACGGAAGGTTGTAGGGGCAGCAGGACATAGGGGTCTGTGTGCTATAGACCTGTCCATGTCGGTCAAGGCCCGTCCGTTTGCGGCCCCGTTGAACAAGTTTGAGTTGTGTACCGGACTCATGCTGGCCATATGGGACCCAGTAAACCGATGTACCTCAGGAAGCTTGCATTGAGCCTTTTCGGGTAGCTTCAGGCGAGATGGCCGGTGTGCAGTATGTGGGTAACATTTTCATGACATCTCTTGTCGGTAGGTGCACCATGAGAGTGGCCACTGTACGGGGTGACTTGTTTGATTCAACGGGGGTGAAACGGGAGAAAGGCTGCCATGTACGATGCCAGTGATGGTTGTTGTAGGCAACGTCGGGTACGGGCGTACGTGTCGTGTAGTCCTGGTGTTATTGATTCGAATCACCATCGCTCGTGGAAGGGACCGATCATACTTGTTCTCACAGTCGTGACGTAGTAAGAATTTGCATGAGAAAGGAACTAATCTGTGACACCCGGTTCCAAAAATAGAACCAAGTTAATGCATGTGTGTGCCCAGGATGTTCATCACACATACACATGTAATATACAAACTGAATTCAGAATATAACCACAAATAAATAGTGTTTTAGTACTTTATTACATCGAATCATTGTATCACTCATGAATCTCTAACTTATTCTTGCAGCGGAAGACTAACGACAGCGAAAAGTGACTAAAGACAACAGGCTCCATGTTCGACTCCACAGGCATGTTGACGGTAGTTCGCACGCCTAGTACTCCACATGGTCCTCGAAGTACTCTTCTCCTATTGCTGATGTTTATGTGATAATGCAAGGGTGAGTACATGTCGTACTTAGCAAGTGCGGGGAAAGTATGACATGTAGCTTTCAACAAGGTAGGAAATAAAAAGGCTCATTGCAGCAAGCAATTTTATTTCACAAACATGGTAAAAACAACAACTATTCCTAGGTGAAATTTATCCCATCATAATTGAAAGTGCATCTAGGCATCCCTTGTGGGTTTTGGGTTGACTTATGACAAACAAATGAGACCCTAACAAAATTGAGATGAGCGCAGGTTCTTAAAGAAATTAGGAAGAAAACACAAAAAGAAAGGAGAAGGAGGATCCAAATTGATAAGAGCTCAGGAGCTGAAAAGATTAGATTACTTAGTATAGAGTGTGTTGGAGAAACACACCACAAGAGCTCAAGTGAAAGAAATCACACTAACTGCACAAAAATTAGCATGTGCGGACTAGTCCGATATCAACCGGACTAGTCCGATTTTCTCTCGGTCTAGAAAACGGACTAGTCCGATATGGACTGGACTAGTCCGGTATATCTCTAAGTAGACATCATACTAGTCCGCACTCTTACGGACTAGTCCGGTATCTCACAACACTTAGGGTTTTCCACACGCTGCACACCGGACTAGTCCGGAGTCCACCACGGACTAGTTCGGATATCGCAAACCCTAACGTAACCTTTGGAAACCCCAGTATAAAAAGAGGTGTACGACCATACCAACAGAAAAACTCGACCCCCTGCGCCGTCACACCTCCCAAGAGCCCAAAATTCACATCTCTCCACACATTCTAACCCAAAAGGATCAAATCTTTGGGGACTAGCAATTGGTCAAAGGAGAGACTTGTTCTACACATCTTGAGCTCTTGGGTTTGATCTCTCGCACACTCTTGTTCAATTATTGTTCATCTGTTGAGTGTGTTTGGTTGTGTTCATTCATTGTAATTCTTGGAAAGCCCTCAACTTGTGATAAGGCCTCTTGAACAATTTATTTGCCCTTTGTGATTAGTGGAAGAGAATCGGCCTCCGTGGCGATTCAACGAGGGTAGGGTTGGTGAAGACCCGGTCCTTAGTGGACTCCTCAACGGGGACGTAGATTTCCTTCGTGGAATCGAACCTCGGGATAAAATCTTGTCTCTTACTCGTGTTCGTCTATTGTTCATCATATTCTAGTGTTTAATCAATCTTGTGAAATTCACGTTGAAGCATTGAAATCAAAGTTGATCTCTGTAATTCATATTCACTGTTGTAATACATCTAAGCTATCAATTAATTTCCGCTGCATTGGGTACTAGAAGTGAAAATATTGATCAACCTTGATCTCTCTAGTCCACGCATACCGGACTAGTCCGCACAGTACCGGACTAGTCCGATTTTTCTCTAAGTAGAAAACGGACTAGTCCGCACTCTACCGGACTAGTCCGATTTCCCTGTATTTGACAAATCTATTAACTGTTTTAGGGATTAACAAAAATTTGAAAAGCCTATTCACCCCCCTCTAGGCTACATTCAATTGGTATCAGAGCCAAACTCTTCAAAGGAGACTCACCGCTCAAAGAGATGATGTCGGACATCAAGGACGTACACAAGAAGATCAACGATGAAAAGGGTGATGATGAAAGGACTCAAAAGCTAAAGAATCTACTCGATGCCATTCAAGACAGTGAGGACAATGATGAGGAGGTGCTCCAACTCAAGGCTCTTCTACGGAAGAAGGCACTCTCCCCAAAAGGGAAGAAGAAGATCGATGATGAAAAGAAGAAGAAAGGGGGTAGTCACACAGACTACTCCAGATATCCTTTTGACTATGAGCGTTTGAATTCTAACAATAGTCATTACTTATCAATTCCTCTAAGGAAATCACCTTACTTTGATGGCAATGACTATTCAATGTGGAGACAAAACTTGAGAATGCACCTTATATCTCTTAACCCAAGTTTGTTGCATATAGTGTGTACAGGAATAGATATCCCGGATGATGATAAAGAGCTGACTCCAAGCCAAGAACAAGCCGTTCATTGGAATGCTCAAGCTGCAGCTGTGATCACGTCATCATTGAGTCGAGACGAGTTCACCAAGGTGGACGGACTCGAAATTGCCAAGGAGATATGGGACACACTACAAACCGCACATGAAGGTGACCGTCATGTACGCGAAGCCAAGATAGAAATGATTGAAGGTGAATTGGGAAGATTCGTGATAGAAGAAGATGAATCACCACAAGATATGTAAAATCGACTGAAGAATTTTATCAACAAAGTCCGAGCTTATGGCAGCAAAAAGTGGAATGATCATGAGGTCGTGAAGTTGATTCTCAGAGCATTCATGCCTCGCAACGTGACTCTTTGCTCTATGATTAGAGAAAGCCCCGGGTACCGGAAAATGACCCTAGACAAACTTCTTGGCAAGATCATCAACTTTGAAATGATGGAGAAGCAAGCCAAGCATGTCAAGGAAATTGTCGATCTAAGAAGAAAGGAGTTGCTTTAAAGTCAACTTGTAAACCCGTATCAAAAGAAGCCCGAGAAGCTCACGGAGAAGACGACAGTGATGATGAAAGTAGTGATATCGATGAAGAAGACATGATCTTGTTCATGAAGAAGTTCAAGAAAGTGATGAGAAGAAGAAAGGGTAGCAGCTCAAACGAAGTAAGACAAAGGGACAAACAAAGACCCAAGATGAGACGGGCGTGCTATAACTGCGGAGAATATGATGTTCATAGTAAATTGTCCATATGCAGAAAACAAGAAGAAGACTAAATACAACAAGCCTCAACCAAAGAAAATGTTCAAGAAGAAGAAGCAATATGGCCAAGCGCATCTAGGGAAGGAGTGGGACTCCAATGATGAATCCTCATCCGAAGAAGAAGAGGAGATGGCCACCATAGCCATAAAGAAGACTACCAAGAAATCCACTCTCTTCCCAACCATGGGCGCATGGAAGGACACCGACAACACTTGTCTAATGCAAAGGAAGGTAAAAGATAGGTAACAACTAACTCTTACTTCTCGCATTCTTTTACTAGTGACAGTGATAATTCTAGTGAGGATGATAGCAGTGATGAAAATGAATATATGCTTAGGGGTTTAGACAAAAAGACAGCTGCTAAGATGAAATTTCTATTTGATAAGCTTGTCGATATCGAGAAGTTAGTCAATCGTCAAGAAGATATGATCATCTCCCAAAAGGAGGAATATCTTGAGATTGAAAAGCTTCTTGAACTTGAAAAGGAACAAAATAAATCACTAGAACTTGAGTTAGCTTCAAGCAAGGAAGCTTGCTTGAAGTTAAAAGACTCAAACACCATCATCAAGGATGAACTTGCTAACTTAACCAAAGTTAACGAGATCCTTGAGGTACAAGTTGAGTCACTGAAGCAAAATGGTTCTTCATCCACTTCAAGCTCACCTTCTCAACATATAAAATCTGAAACTAGTATTACTTGTGCTTGTGCCAAAAGTGACACTAACTTGAAGAAAAAGCCAAACTTGACAAAGGACAAGCAATCTTCTCAAAGTGGCATATTTGACAAGGAGAAGATCAAGTATGCACGCAGTGCATACTCGGTCACAATACCTCCTAATTTCAAATATGGCATTGGATATTCTAATGGTGAAAAGCAAAATGCTAGAAGCCACAAGAATAACAAGGGTTGCATTGCCTTTGTCAAGGGAAACTCTTCTCAAGTTAGAAAACTTAATAATGTTAATAAATTTAACACTGGGAACACATATGAACAACAACTTCTATTTAGAACTTTTGATGCTTCATATGTACTATGAAAAGTAATCTTGGAAGAGTTTATGCTAAATATGTTGGGCCACGCCATGGGAACACCAAGTCTCATGTGTGGGTGCCCAAATCACTTGTGACTAACCTCAAAGGACCCAAGCAAGCTTGGGTACCTAAGACCAAGGCATAAATTGTTTTTGCAGAATTATTCATCCGGTAGAGCAAAATGGGTGCTAGATAGTGGATGCACCAATCACATGACCGAAGAAAGAAGAATGTTCATGGAATATGAAGAAAATGAAGATCCAAACTAAGTCATTTACTTTGGTGATAATAGTAAAGGAAGAGTGCTTGGTACCGGTAAAATTGCAATTTCATCACAACATACTCTCTCTCATGTTTTACACGTTGACTCCTTGTGTGACGCCCGGTCCCGTAAAACACGAAACCCAGCTAATGCATATGTGTGCCTGTGACACCCTCAATTCTGTGGAAAACCACGGAACCGAGAACTAATGCATATGTGTGCCCAGGATGTTTATCACACATACACATACGTTCCACAAACTGAATTCAGATTATATATTACCACGAATAACAGAGTTTATTACAGCACCTCATGAGTCTTGGACTCATGCTCACAGCGGAAGTCCTTATTTCTACGCAGCGGAATTCTTATTTAAATGCGGAAGCAAAAACTAATGCGGAAGCAAAACTAAGCAGAAGTGGCTCCATCTCTATTCCCTCCACAGGCAAGGTTGAGAACAGATCACACGCCATAATGCTCTACTCGGTCTTCATAGTAGTCTTCTCTTGCTGTTGATGAAGCAATAATAATGCAAGTTTGAGCACAATGATGTACTCAGCAAGTGCGGGAATAACACATGATATGCAGCTCATAAACAAGGTAGGTATAAAAGGTTTATTTGCAGAAAAGCAGATTTATAAAACCATGATAAAACAGCAACTTATCTTTAGATGAATGTAGTCCCAGCATGTATTAAATTACCAACATACCTTCATCACTTCCTGTGTTCCATCCGAACATTAACCAATCCTTTACCCATACTCACGAATACCTCCTCGTATTCGCTACCATCTCACCTCATGAAACAACCTTGTCTCGCACCGAGACCAATCTCATATCATGACCCACCAGTCATGCAACCCTTTCATCATCTAGACTTAACAATTCCAAACCAAACCATAACCAAAACCATAACCAAGAACCTTCCCAATAACCATTCCAGTATCCATTCCAATAACCATTCCAATAACCATCCCAATAACCATCCCATCTAATCATGGCAGTTTAGCCAGGTGCTCATGACCGTAAGCTCGGCTATCATGATAGTTTTAGACTCTGCAGAGTTTGCACCTCTTTACCCACAAGTTTGTGATTTAGTCACCCGTCGGCGACTGCAGAACCTCCATTATACCAGTACACATCCGTTGGTGTATGGTCAAGAGATCACAAAATAGCCTTTACAAAGGGGTTACTAGATGTATGGACTCACTAAGGTTTCACCGGCAGGCTAGAATCTCCAATTCTCCCACCCACGTGCCCCCTCTTGTGCCATGCGGTTCCCAGGGCAGTCCTCACTCGACTCCCATTCCCCGTGCCTTCCACAGTCCATAACACTCTAGCAACTTACCTAATTACTCAGCTAAGCCGCACCCATACTTGGCCTTGTGGTGGCACTGTTATCCTGGCATGTGCATGCATGAACCGGTCCTTAGATCTATGGCAAGCAAAACCACCATCTCATGCTACCTCATTCACAAACCCAGTCTTGCCTAGATCTCCCTCCGATCCATGTTCCTTATTAACATAAGTTTCCCCTTATTATTATGAGTGCAGTTAGATAGACACATCTATATCGCTTCCCAATCCCATGGACTCAGCGAAGCATAAAACAAAAACCATACCCGACTCATAAAACTTCCCAGGTGACAAGGGTGGTTTAACCAAAACTAGTAAACTCCTGTAAAAGGGTTTCCCATCATGTTTGACTCAGCACACACACCTTTTCACAAAACAAAATAGTTTTACCCAAAACATAGGATCAACATGGTCAAGGAGCACTTGCCTTGTTCTTGCGGTTCCAGTTGTTCTTGATTCTCAAAACCTTGTTGCTGCAGCTCGTCGTAGACAGCTCCCTGAGCTTGTTCTGCTATGTAGGATTCATGTGGATACAAAATTCACAGCAATCAATATCATGCACAAACCCTAAACTAGATGCGATGATGCTCATGCATGCTATCCTATGATTAGATTGATCTGTCCGTGTTCTTGCATGGCTTGCATGGACAGAGGTATTCGGATCAAAGGTGGTCATGGCGATGATCTTGTCTTTAGATCAAACTGACAATCGAGTGATCTGCCCTCGAGAAAGCTTCTGTTCGAAAGGAATCGAAGAACAGATGCAAGAGATGAACAACATGATGTCGTAAGGTGGTATTGAAGTCCTACCTCACGCTCTTCTTGTCTTCGAGGTCCTCCTCAGACTGCTTGGTTCTTCTCCGATGATCTCCCTTGTTGTGCTTCGGCGATGTTTTGCTCAGCGAGTTAGGGCTAGAGTGCTAAGTCGTCGGCTCAGGAGTTGAAAGAGAAGTTCGTGATTTCGGCCAGAGGTTTTGGGTTCTATTTATAATCGGGAAGAGAAGAGTCCTAATCTGATTGGATCCCGAATAAAAGTTTTATTCAGATCTTGTTGGATCCTGACGTCTTATCTTTGGTAACATTGTGGAGTTTGGATCGGTTCCCGTTGTGTACCGGTGTCCTTACGTGTAACAGCTGCTCCAGAATTTGTTACCTCCGGGATGATGAGCTCCGGAAGCTCCACGTGTCCTCCGGGCCTGGTATCTCTTCATCCGCAGAGACGAGCTCCGGTCGTGCCGCGTGTTAATCGATCGAGACCTCCCTCTTCTTCGGAGGTGAGCTCCGCGCACGCCACGTGTGGGTGCCGGTCTTTCCGCCTTTCCTTCCCTCAGGGACGTGCCCCGAGGTCGACACGTGTTTAGCAGCGACAGACCTCCGGAGATAAGCTCCGGTGGTGACACGTGTTTAATAGATCCGGACTTCTCGGAGAGGGGTTCCGAAATTAACACATATCCCGTGCGACTGGTCCCCTAACTTCCGCGAGGACTAGCTCCGTTGATGACACGTGTCCTATGAAAAATGCCTTTGCTTCTTCCGCAGAGGCTATCTCCGCGGGCAGTACGTGTCCCACAGGGTCGGACCTCTTTCCAATTGCGGAGGTGACCCCCGAGCCTTCCACGTATCCAGTTTAGCGTCGGACCTCTCCAATCTCTTTGGGGATGAGTTCCGAACACACCACGTGGTCTGCTAGTCGTGAAAGTTGCCTTCGGTGCTCTCAGAAAGCTTTACTGGCTATCCTTTTGATACTTGTTTCTGTTCCCTCTTTTCTAAAAATGTTCTTCTTCTTCATAAACATGAACATATGCTGACACCCGAGATGAGGGTGTCACAAATCTACCCCCTTAAATTGAATCTCGCCCTCGAAATTCGTTAGTAGAAAATAGATAGGGGAATTCAGCCTTAATATCCTCTTCACGCTCCCATGTGGCTTCAGCTTCAGTGTGATGGCTCCATTGTACCTTGCACCATCGAATCACTTTGTTTCGGGTGACCCTTTCTTTTACGTCCAAGATTCGGATAGGGTGTTCTGCGTAAGTCAGGTCCTCTTGAAGTTTAAGTTCTCCCATTGATACTTGTTCCTCTGTTATTCTCAAGCACTTCTTGAGCTGGGATACATGAAACACGTCATGTACGTCGCAGAGGTGGTTTGGGAGCTCTAGTTGATAGGCTACTTCTCCTCGCTTATCCAAAATCTTAAATGGTCCGATGTAGCGAGGCGCTAGTTTGCCTTTGACGTTAAAACGTCGTTGGCCTCGGATAGGCGATACCTTAAGGTATACGAAGTCTCCAACTTCAAAGGTCAACTTTCTACGCCTATTGTCCGCATAGCCTTTCTGTCGTGACTGAGCAGCCTTTAAGTTCTCCCGTATCGTTTGAACTTGCTTTTCAGCCTCTTGTAGTACTTCGGGTCCAAACACCTGGTTCTCTCCAGTCTCGTTCCAGAACAGTGGCGTTCTACACCGTCTACCATATAAGGCTTCGAAAGGCGACATCTTCAAGCTAGCTTGATAGCTGTTGTTATAGGAGAACTCTGCATACGGTAAACTCCTATCCCAACTACGCCCACGTTTCAAGGCGCAAGCTCTCAACATGTCTTCCAAAATTTGGTTCGTCCTTTCGGTTTGCCCATCTGTTTGTGGGTGATAGGCAGAGCTAAAATCTAGTCGTGTACCCACGGCTTTCTGCAGCTTCCTCCAGAATCTAGAGGTAAACTGAGAACCTCGATCTGAGACTATCCTCTTTGGAACTCCATGACGGCACACGATCTGCTCCATGTACAACTCTGCCAACTGTGTAACGTTGTAACTGGCCTTTACCGGAAGAAAATGGGCGGTTTTTGTCAACCGGTCCATAATGACCCAGATGGAGTCGTATCCTGACTGAGTTCTTGGCAATCCGACAATAAAGTCCATACTGATGTCCTCCCATTTCCATTCAGGTATTTTCAAAGGTTGCAACAATCCAGCGGGTTTTTGATGTTCGGCTTTTACCCGTTGGCATGTGTCGCATAGGGCAACGTATTCGGCTATATCCCTTTTCATACCATCCCACCAATAGCAAGTTTTCAAGTCCTTGTACATTTTGGTGCTCCCCGGATGTATGGAATAGGGTGAATCATGTGCCTCCTTCAATATCATGTGGCGAAGGTGTCTTATGTTTGGCACACAAATCCTTTTTCCTAGCCAAAGCGTACCCTTTTCATCCTCCTTGAAATCCTTTTCTATCCCTTGTCGGATTCTTTCCTTGATCTCCTTGATCCCCTCGTCCGTTGCTTGTCCCTTTCTTATTTCTTGCTCTAATGAGGAGTGGATCTCCATCATTTCCATGCTATTCAAGAATCCGAGGTGTAACCGTTCGAACTCCTTTCGAAGTTCGGGTGGTTGCTCCCGAACCGTGAGTTGGTGGCATGCTCCCTTTCTTCTCAATGCGTCAGCGACCACATTGGCCTTCCCGGGGTGGTAGTTGATTCCCACATCATAATCCTTTATAAGTTCTAACCATCGACGTTGCTTCAAATTCAAGTCCGTTTGTGTAAATATGTACTTGAGGCTTTTATGATCCGTATAGATCTCACATCGATGTCCAAGGATATAATGTCTCCAAATCTTCAATGCATGCACCACTGCTGCTAACTCCAAATCATGAGTAGGATAGTTAAGCTCATGCTTCTTTAATTGTCGTGAGGCATAGGCTACCACTTGTCCTTCCTGCATGAGTACACACCCGAGCCCTTGTCTGGATGCGTCACAATATATTTCAAAGCTCTTGCTTACGTCTGGCAATACCAGAACTGGTGCTGTGGTTAGCCTTTTCTTGAGTTCCTCAAAACTTTCTTGGCAGGCTTGTGTCCATTGAAAGACTTTTCCCTTCATTAGCAACTCCGTCATAGGTTTTGCTATTTTAGAGAAGTCTTTAATGAAGCGACGATAGTATCCTGCCATCCCAAGGAAACTCCGAATATCCCTCACGCTCCTCGGTTGGTCCCACTTTAGAACATCTCTCACCTTTCCAGGATCAACCGATACCCCTTCCTTGGAGATGATGTGGCCTAGGAAGGATATTTCACTTAGCCAAAATTGACACTTGTTAAGCTTGGCATACAACTGATGCTCACGCAACTTCTGCAAGGTCAATCTCAGATGTTCTTCATGCTCCTCCTTACTTTTTGAATACACCATAATGTCGTCGATGAAAACCACGACGAACTTGTCCAAGTACTCCATGAAAACCTTATTCATAAGGTACATGAAGTATGCGGGTGCATTCGTCAATCCAAAAGACATAACGGTATATTCATATGAACCATACCGCGTCCGAAAGGCTGTCTTAGGTATATCGGAGGGCTTAATCTTCAGCTGGAAATATCCCGACCGAAGATCAATCTTGGAGAACACTTGGGCTCCTTTCATTTGATCGAACAGGTCCTCTATACGGGGCAGAGGGTATTTATTCTTGATTGTTACTTCGTTGAGAGACCTGTAGTCCACGCACATTCTTTGGGTTCCGTCCTTCTTGTCCACGAAAACTACCGGGGCTCCCCATGGTGACGAACTTGGCCGGATAAAACCCTTCTCCAACTGTTCTTGAATTTGCTTCTTTAGTTCAACTAACTCGTTGACGGGCATCCTATACGGTCTCTTAGCTATGGGTGCAGTTCCAGGTACCAAATCTATGGCAAACTCAATATCCCGGTCAGGTGGCATACCTGGAAGTTCTTCCGGGAACACATCCGAAAATTCCTGAACCACTGGAATGTTGTCCAATGCTACTCCTTCAACATGGTTCAGATCCGCTCGTTCGGTCGCCTGCGGGGCTGACTCAAACTCGACACGGATACCGTGTTTGTTTGTCAACTGCACGCTTCTCTCAGCGCATTGGATTACTCCATTGTGCTTGCTTAACCAGTCCATTCCGAGTATGATGTCAATTCCATGGGAGTCCAAGACAATAAGGTTGGCAAGGAAATCTACCCCCCTTATTTTAAGGCTTACCTTAGGACATACTATACTAGTCCTCATTTCTCCTCCGGGAGAATTAACTAACATAGCACATTCTAGGTGGGATACGGGTAGATGATGTTTGGCAACATATTTGGATGATATGAAGGAATGCGATGCTCCGGAATCAAATAAAATGGTGGCTGGGTTGGAGTTGGCAAGGAACATACCAATTGCGACGTCCTCAGCCTGTTGTGCTTCCTCAGCAGTAACATGGTTAACGTGGCCACGAGCATAGTTCTGCGGTCCACGGTTCCCTTGGTTGTCTCCTCCGTTTGGTCGCTGGTTCTGCTTGGGCACGTTACCTTGCTGTCCAGGGCCTCTCTTCGGGCACTGGTTAGCGAAGTGGCCTACTTTCCCGCATGCAAAGCATGCCCTGTTGCCTACGGCAGCAGGTACGTTGGGGCGGGGGTTTTGAACAGGAGCGCCATTGTTAGGCGGGGGCGCAGGAGGCATGGGCACACGAGGTGCCGGTGCAACGGGCCGTTGCTGTGGTGGCTGACCAGGGCGGTACGTAGGAGTTGTCGATCCATACTGCGGTGTAGGGGGAATGTATCTAGGTCGTACGTTGCTCCCTTGGGGCTGGTATGGGATCTTCCTTTTGCACTCGCGCTCGATCTCTCGGATCTTGTTTTCAACCACAATAGCCTTATCAACTAGCTTCTGGAAGCTTACGTAGTCATTGTTGAGGAGCTGAACCTGAATCTCATTGTTCAACCCTCTCATGAACAGCTACTGCTTCCTCTGATCTGAGTTGACATCTTCGGGGGCATATCGGGACAGTTGTATGAACTTGTTGAGATACTCGTTCACACTTTTCTTCCCTTGGCGGAGACCTTCAAACTCTTGCCACTTGATCATCATTACGCCAACAGGGATGTAGTGGGAGCGGAAACTTTCCTTGAACTCAGTCCAAGTGATTGTCTTCGGGTTGGCATGGGCGTTGCTCAAGGCATCCCACCAGTCAGCAGCTGCTCCCACCAGTTGGTGCGATGCAAAGAGAACCTTCTCTCGGTCGTTGCACTGAACAATGGCAAGCTTCTTCTCCATGGATTTCAACCAATCATCGACCTCCATTGGATCGCTTGCTTGAGCAAAGGTGGGTGGTCGAGTCCTCATGAACTCTCCCAGCCTGTTATGAGCCGGTGGTGGTGGTGGCGGTGGTGCCGGAACGGGGTGTTGGTTGGCCTGCAACTGACCCAAAGTTTGGATCATGGTTTGCATAAGCTGGTTTTGCATGGCCATCAACCTTTCTAGGTTGTTTTCGCCAGCTCCGGGGTTAGCAGGAACTTCCTCGTGGTCATCTTCCTGGACGTTCCTTCGGCTGGCGTTTCCTCTCACCATCTGTGAGGGGGAACGAAATAGAATAGAAGGTTAGATAGGTCCTTTCAACTATATGCATCAAGGTGAGTTGGACTATATATATTAGTCCTTATGAGGATGTGATCAAGTGCCGAAGCATTTCACTCCTCTTTCTTCTTACGTGTGGATATGGACAACGTGTTTGAGACGTCCCACAACTCACACTAAGCACATATTCACAATTAATCATCACAATGGCCCAGTCAACTCCTATTCAAGGATGGTTTCCTATGTCAAGGTGGTTTCAAGGCCAATCTAAGCTATTCATCCTAGGATGCTTCCTTTGGTCCGCGTAGCTTCTATTTAGGGGTGTAACTTGCTGTTAACCCGTGATTCTAATATCAATCTAGTGTTTCTATCTATGCGTGTAACCTACTGTCAACCCGTGGCTCTGATACCAATCTGTGACGCCCTCAATTCTGTGGAAAACCACGGAACCGAGAACTAATGCATATGTGTGCCCAGGATGTTTATCACACATACACATACGTTCCACAAACTGAATTCAGATTATATATTACCACGAATAACAGAGTTTATTACAGCACCTCATGAGTCTTGGACTCATGCTCACAGCGGAAGTCCTTATTTCTACGCAGCGGAATTCTTATTTAAATGCGGAAGCAAAAACTAATGCGGAAGCAAAACTAAGCAGAAGTGGCTCCATCTCTATTCCCTCCACAGGCAAGGTTGAGAATAGATCACACGCCATAATGCTCTACTCGGTCTTCATAGTAGTCTTCTCTTGCTGTTGATGAAGGAATAATAATGCAAGTTTGAGCACAATGATGTACTCAGCAAGTGCGGGAATAACACATGATATGCAGCTCATAAACAAGGTAGGTATAAAAGGTTTATTTGCAGAAAAGCAGATTTATAAAACCATGATAAAACAGCAACTTATCTTTAGATGAATGTAGTCCCAGCATGTATTAAATTACCAACATACCTCTTCCTGTGTTCCATCCGAACATTAACCAATCCTTTACCCATACTCACGAATACCTCCTCGTATTCGCTACCATCTCACCTCATGAAACAACCTTGTCTCGCACCGAGACCAATCTCATATCATGACCCACCAGTCATGCAACCCTTTCATCATCCAAACTTAACAATTCCAAACCAAACCATAACCAAAACCATAACCAAGAACCTTCCCAATAACCATTCCAATAACCATTCCAATAACCATCCCAATAACCATCCCATCTAATCATGGCAGTTTAGCCAGGTGCTCATGACCGTAAGCTCGGCTATCATGATAGTTTTAGACTCTGCAGAGTTTGCACCTCTTTACCCACAAGTTTGTGATTTCTTCACCCGTCGGCGACTGCAGAACCTCCATTATACCAGTACACATCCGTTGGTGTATGGTCAAGAGATCACAAAATAGCCTTTACAAAGGGGTTACTAGATGTATGGACTCACTAAGGTTTCACCGGCAGGCTAGAATCTCCAATTCTCCCACCCACGTGCCCTCTCTTGTGCCATGCGGTTCCCAGGGCAGTCCTCACTCGACTCCCATTCCCCGCGCCTTCCACAGTCCATAAAACTCTAGCAACTTACCTAATTACTCAGCTAAGCCGCACCCATACTTGGCCTTGTGGTGGCACTGTTATCCTGGCATGTGCATGCATGAACCGGTCCTTAGATCTATGGCAAGCAAAACCACCATCTCATGCTACCTCATTCACAAACCAAGTCTTGCCTAGATCTCCCTCCGATCCATGTTCATTATTAACATCAGTTTCCCCTTATTATTATGAGTGCAGTTAGCTAGACACATCTATCTCGCTTCCCAATCCCATGGACTCAGCGAAGCATAAAACAACAACCATACCCGACTCATAAAACTTCCCAGGTGACAAGGGTGGTTTAACCAAAACTAGTAAACTCCTATAAAAGGGTTTCCCATCATGTTTGACTCAGCACACACACCTTTTCGCAAAACAAAATAATTTTACCCAAAACATAGGATCAACATGGTCAAGGAGCACTTGCCTTGTTCTTGCGGTTCCAGTTGTTCTTGATTCTCAAAACCTTGTTGCTGCAGCTCGTCGTAGACAGCTCCCTGAGCTTGTTCTGCTATGTAGGATTCACGTGGATACAAAATTCACAGCAATCAATATCATGCACAAACCCTAAACTAGATGCGATGATGCTCATGCATGCTATCCTATGATTAGATTGATCTGTCCGTGTTCTTGCATGGCTTGCATGGACAGAGGTATTCGGATCAAAGGTGGTCATGGCGATGATCTTGTCTTTAGATCAAACTGATCATCGAGTGATCTGCCCTCGAGAAAGCTTCTGTTCGAAAGGAATCGAAGAACAGATGCAAGAGATGAACAACATGATGTCGTAAGGTGGTATTGAAGTCCTACCTCACGCTCTTCTTGTCTTTGAGGTCCTCCTCAGACCGCTTGGTTCTTCTCCGATGATCTCCCTTGTTGTGCTTCGGTGATGTTTTGCTCGGCGAGTTAGGGCTAGAGTGCTAAGTCGTCGGCTCAGGAGTTGAAAGAGAAGTTTGTGATTTCGGCCAGAGGTTTTGGGTTCTATTTATAATCGGGAAGAGAAGAGTCCTAATCTGATTGGATCCCGAATAAAAGTTTTATTCAGATCTTGTTGGATCCTGACGTCTTATCTTTGGTAACATTGTGGAGTTTGGATCGGTTCCCGTTGTGTACCGGTGTCCTTACGCATAACAGCTGCTCCAGAATTTGTTACCTCCGGGATGATGAGCTCCGGAAGCTCCACGTGTCCTCCGGGCCTGGTATCTCTTCATCCGCAGAGACGAGCTCCGGTCGTGCCGCGTGTTAATCGATCGAGACCTCCCTCTTCTTCGGAGGTGAGCTCCGCGCACGCCACGTGTGGGTGCCGGTCTTTCCGCCTTTCCTTCCCTCAGGGACGTGCCACGAGGTCGACACGTGTTTAGCAGCGACGGACCTCCGGAGATAAGCTCCGGTGGCGACACGTGTTCAATAGATCCGGACTTCTCGGAGATGGGTTCCAAAATTAACACATATCCCGTGCGACTGGTCCCCTAACTTCCGCGAGGACTAGCTCCGTGGATGACACGTGTCCTATGAAAAATGCCTTTGCTTCTTCCGCAGAGGCTATCTCCGCGGGCAGTACGTGTCCCACAGGGTCGGACCTCTTTCCAATTGCGGAGGTGACCCCCGAGCCTGCCACGTATCCAGTTTAGCGTCGGACCTCTCCAATCTCTTCGGGGATGAGTTCCGAACACACCACGTGGTCTGCTGGTCGTGAAAGTTGCCTTCAGTGCTCTCAGAAAGCTTTACTGGCTATCCTTTTGATACTTGTTTCTGTTCCCTCTTTTCTAAAAATGTTCTTCTTCTTCATAAACATGAACATATGCTGACACCCGAGATGAGGGTGTCACAGTGCCCAGGTTGTTCATCACACATATACATGTAATCCACAAGCTGAAATCAGAATATAACCATGATTAATAGGGTTTAAGTACTTTATTACATGAATCTCTAATTTATTCATGCAGCGGAAGTCTCTAACTTATTCTAGCAGCGGAAGTCTCTAAACGATAGCGGAAACAAAACTAAACAGCAGCGGCTCCATCTCCAACTCCACAGGCAAGTTGACGGTAGTTCGCACGCCTAATACTCCACATGATCTTCGAAGTACTCTTTTCCTGTTGCTGATGTTTGTATGATAATGCAAAGGTGAGTACATGTCGTACTCAACAAGTGCGGGAAAAGTATGACATGTAGCTTACAGCAAGGTAGGGAATAAAAAGGCTCATTGCAAAAAGCAAAGTTTATTTCACAAACATGATAAAAGCAGCAACTATCTTTAAGTGAATTTAATCCCAACATATATTTAAGTAAAACAGCAACATACCTCCTTCATAATTCACCACTTTTCATGTCTCAACCAACCATTAATCTTTCTCAACTTTATCTCATGCTCATAATAACCATCTCATGTTCATATCCATCTCATAATCTTATAACCGAAAACCAAACTCATTGTCATGATTCAACAGTCCTGAAACCAATCTCAATAACCATACCAAAACCATAACCAAATAACCATCCCAATTTTCCATCCCAAATTTCCCTCTAATCATGTGAGTTGGCCAGGCGCTTGTGACCGTAAGCACGGCTATCATGATAGTTTTACACTCTTAAGAGGTGGCACCACTTTACCCACAAGTTTGTGATTTCGTCACCTGTCGGCGACTGCAGAACCTCCATTGTACCAGTACACAACCGTCGGTGTATGGCCAAGAGATCACAAAATAGCCTTTACAAAGGGGCTACTAGATGTATGGACTCACTAAGGTTTCACCAGCAGGCTCGAATCACCATTCTCCCACCTATGGGCCCCCTCTTGTGCCATGCAGTTCCTAGGGCAGTCCTCTCTCGACTCCCATTCCCCGCGCCTTCCACGGTCCATAACAATCTAGCAACTTACCTAATTAGTCAGCTAAGATGCACCCATATTTGGCCTTGTGGTGGCACTGTTTTCCTGGCATGTGCTGGCATGGACCGGTCCTTAGATCTACGGCAAGTAAACCACCATCTCATTCTACCACATCCATGAACCAAGCTTGCCTAGATATCCCCCGATTCTATGCTCATTATCATCATTAAGTCCTCATTATCATTATTCATATGAGTGCAGTACTTAGACATGTTCTACTTCGCCTTCCCGTAATCCCGTAGCTTAAGCGAAGCAAAAAGGAAAAACGACCATACCCGACTCATAAACTTTCCCGGCGACAAGGATGGTTAACAAAACTAGTAAACTCCTATAAAAGGGTTTTCCATCAAGTTGACTCAAGCATACACATTTTTGCAAACAAAACAGTTTTCAAAACATGGGATCAATATGGTCAAGGGGCACTTGCCTTGTTCCTGTGGCTTTTGTTGCTCACGTGTCTCGAAGTCTTGGTGCTGTAGTCCTTCGTATATATCTTCCTGAGCTTGTCCTTCTACTCACGACCACACACAGACAAAATTATAGCAATCAAACATCATGCACAAACTTTACTCAAGATGCAATGCTGCAAATCCTATGATGCTGTTTTATTAGACCGGTTTGTATGTGTTCTTGCATATTTTACTAGGCTTGCTTGGGTTTTATGGTGAACAAGGGTGTAAGGATTAAGTGTGAACATGGTGATGATATTGATTCAAGATCTAGATCAATTCCACCATCAAAAACCGATCAACACGTGATCTGTCCACACGAAAAAGCTTCTCTTCGAAGAAAACAGATGTGTAGAAACCGCGATGATGTCGTAAGATGGTAACGAAGACCTACCTCGGCCTTCCTCCCAGCAATGGCAGCAGGACAGATTGTCGGCTCTCTTCCGGTGACAGCGAGCGTGACGGGGCTCGTCGGCGGTCTTACCGGTGGCTGAACTCCGGCGAAGGGGGTTAATTCAGCGAGTTGGGGGCTAGGGCCTCTAAGTTTTCAACTTGGGAAAAGGTGTTACGGCCAAGGGGTTTTTGGGTTGTACTTATAAAGGGATAAAGAAGAGTCCTACTCTGATTGGAATTCAAATAAAAGTGCTATTCAATTTGTTCTGGATCTTAACAATTTATCTCCAATTGATTTGGGTGCGGTGTCAACGTGGAAGAAAGTGTGTCGGTTCCCTCAGTACCGAGTACTCGCGCACAGGGGAAAAACCACTTAAGGATCTCGTCCTTCCGCAGGGATGAGCTCCGGAGACGCCAAGTGTCCAGTGGGGGCCGGGCCTCCCTTTTACTCAGAGTTGAGCTCCGGGTGCGCCATGTGTCTGGCGGGCGGGACCTCCCTTCTCCTCAGAGGCGAGCTCCGCGTGCGCCACGTGTCTGGCGGGTCGGGCCTCCCCTCTCTACAGAGGCGAGCTCTAGGGGCGCCACGTGTCAGTGCCGGACCTCTTTTCTCCCCAGAGACGAGCCCTGAGGTCGCCACGTGTCCAACAGCATCGGACCTCTCTTCTCAGAGGTGAGCTTCGAGAGCGACACGTGTCCAGCAGTGTCGGACCTCCCTTCTCCTCGGAGGTGAGCTCCGACGACGACACGTGTCCAGCGGCGCCGGACCTCTCGGAGGCTAGCTCTGAGAGCGACAGGTGTCCCGTGGGGCGGACCTCATCCCTTCCGCAGGGGTAAGTTCTGAAGTCGACATGTGCTCTGCGGTGCCGGACCTTGCTCCCTACGCAGGGCGAGCTCTGAAAGCGACACGTGTCCCACGGGCTGGACCTCGCTTCTCCGCAGAGACTAGCTCCGAAGGAAACACATGTACAGCGGGGTCGGACCTCACCCCTTCTCCTGAGGCGAGCTCTGAGCCTGCCACGTGGCCAGCAGTGCCGGACCTCACCCCCTCCGCAGGGATGAGCTCCAAAGGCGCCACGTGTCCAGCAGGCCGCGGGAAATGTCGACGGAGCTCCTCGGTGAATTGGAATTGGCTCTTTTCAGCTATCTTTCTCCCATTTTTATGATTCTTTCCCATTTCTGTTTCTTTTATAACGTTTTTCTATATGCAATGCATGAATATGATATTGAGGGTGTTACAAACCTACCCCCCTTAAACTGAATCTCGCCCTCAAGATTCGATAGAGTAGAGAATAGGTGAGTGAATTCTGCCTTGAGGTCTTCCTCACGCTCCCATGTAGCTTCGACTTTCGTGTGATGGCTCCACTGTACCTTGCACCAATGGATCACTTTGTTCCACGTGACCCTTTCCTTCACGTCCAAAATTTGGACAGGGTGCTCTACGTAGGTCAGATCCTCTTGAACCTCGAGCTCATCCATCGGTACTTGTTCTTCTGGTACTCTCAAGCACTTCTTGAGCTGGGATACATGAAACACGTCATGCACGTCGTAGAGGTGCGTTGGGAGCTCTATGTGACGCCCTCAATTCTGTGGAAAACCACAGAACCGAGAACTAATGTATATGTGTGCCCAGGATGTTCATCACACATACACATACATTCCACAAACTGAATTCAGATTATATATTACCACGAATAACAGAGTTTATTACAATATCTCATGAGTCTTGGACTCATGCTCACAGCGGAAGTCTATATTTCTATGCAGTGGAAGTCTTTATTCTAATGCGGAAGCAATCTAACTAATGCGGAAGCAAATCTAAGCAGAAGTGGCTCCATCTCTACTCCCTCCACAGGCAAGGTTGAGAACAGATCACACGCCTTAATGCTCCACTTGGTCTTCATAGTAGTCTTCTCTTGCTGCTGATGATGAAATAATAATGCAAGTTTGAGTACAATGATGTACTCTGCAAGTGTGGGAAAAACACGATATGTAACTCATAACAAGGTAGTTATAAAAAAGCTCATTTGCAGAAAAGCAGATTTATAAAACCATGATAAAACAGCAACTTAACTTTAGATGAATGTAATCCCAGCACGTATTAAATTACCAACATACCTCCATCACTTTCCATGTTCTACCCGAACATTAACCAACTTCATTCTTGCTCACAAATACCTCCTCGTATTTGTTACCATCTCACGAATACCTTCTCGTATTCGCTACCCTCTCATCTCATAAACAACTTTGCCTCACACCAAGACCAATCTTGTTGTCATGACTCAACAGTCATGCAACCATCTTATCACCCGGACTCAACAGTCCCAAAACCAAACCATAACCATAATCAATATGCATAACCAAGAACCATCCCAATAACCATCCAACCTAATCATGGCAGTTGGCTAGGTGCTCGTGACTGTAAGCTCGGCTATCATGATAGTTTTAAGAACCCTGTAGAGTTTGCACCTCTTTAACCACAAGTTTGTGATTTCGTCACCCGTCGGCGACTGCAGAACCTCCATTATACCAGTACACAACCGTCGATGTATGGTCAAGAGATCACAAAATAGCCTTTACAAAGGGGTTACTAGATGTATGGACTCACTAAGGTTTCACCGGCAGGCTAGAATCTCCAATTCTCCCACCCACGGGCCCCCTCTTGTGCCATGCAGTTCCCATGACAGTCCTCACTCGACCCCCATTCCCCGCGCCTTCCACAGTCCATAACACTCTAGCAACTTACCTAATTACTCAGCTAAGCCGCACCCATACCTGGCCTTGTGGTGGCACTGTTATCCTGGCATGTTCATGCATGAACCGGTCCTTAGATCTACGGCAAGTAAACCACCATCTCATGCTACCTCATTCACAAACCCAGTGTTGCCTAGATCTCCCTCCGATCCATGTTCATTAACATCATCAGTTTCTCATTATCCTTACGAGTGCAGTTAGCTAGACACATCTATCTCGCTTCCCAATCCCATGGACTCAGCAAAGCATAAAAGCAAAAACCATACCCAACTCATAAAACATCCCTGGCGACAACGGTGGTTTAACCAAAGCTAGTAAACTCCTGTAAAAGGGTTTCCCATCATGTTTGACTCAGCACGCACACCTTTTCGCAAATCAAAACAGTTTTACCCAAAACATAGAATCAATATGGTCAAGGAGCACTTGCCTTGTTCTTGCGGTTCCGGTTGTTCTTGGATCTCAAAACCTTGTTGCTGCAGCTCGTCGTAGACAGCTCCCTGAGCTTGTCCTGCTAGGTAGGATCACGTGCATACAAGATTCACAGCAATCAATATCATGCACAAACCTTAAACTAGATGCGATGATGCACATGCATGCTATCCTATGATTAGTTTTAGTAGATTGGTTTGTACGTGTTCTTGCATGGCTTGCATGGACAGAGGTGTTCGGATCAAAGGTGGACGTGGCGATGATCTTGTCTTTAGATCAACCTGATCATCAAGTGATCTGTCCACGAGAAGGCTTCTGTTCGATGGAACCAAAGAACAGATGCAAAGAAAACACAACGATGTCGTAAGGTGGTATTGGAGACCTACGTTATGTTCTTCTCGGTCTCGAGGTCCTCCTCAGATCGTTGGGTTTTCCTCCGGCAATCTTCCCTGCTGTACTCTGGCGATGGTTTACTCGGTGGGTTGGGACTAGGGCTCTAAGTCGTCGGCTCAGGAGTTGGAAAAGAAGTTTGTGGTTTCGGCCAGAGGTTCTGGATTCTATTTATAATCGGAAAGAGAAGAGTCCTAATCTGATTGTATCCCGAATAAGAGTCCTGTTCGTTGAATCTTACAACTTATCTTTAGTTGATTTGGTGCGGTATCATTGTGGAATTCAGGTTGGTTTCTGTTCCGGTATTTCTACGCGTACAGATTCCAAAAACCGTTCCTAGAACTCGTTACCTCCTCGGTGATGAGCTCCGGAGGCTCCACGTGTCCACTGGGTCCTGGTCTCTCCCTCTCAGCAGGGACGAGCTCCGTTTGTGCCACGTGTCAAATGAGCGAGACCTCCCTTTTCCTTCGGAGGTGAGCTCCGCGTGCGCCACGTATCCTGGAAGTCAGGACCACCTCTCTTACTCGGAGGTGGCTCCGCGCACGCCATGTGTTAGTGCCGGACCTTTCCTTCTTTCCTTAGAGACGTGCTCCAAGGTTGACACGTGTCCAACAATGTCGGACTTACCAAAGATAAGCTCCGATGACGACACGTGTCCAATAGAACCAGACCTTCAAGGAGGTGAGCTCCGAGATCGACACGTATATCACATGACTGGTCCTCTGATTTCCGTGGTGACTAGCTCCGAAGGTGACATGTGTCCTGTGGAAAATGCCTTTGCTTCTTCCGCAGAGGCTAGCTCAGGGCAACACGTGTCCCACAGGGTCGGACCTCTCCCCATTTACGGAGATGAGCCCCGAGCCTGCCACGTAGCCATTTTAGCGGCGGACCTCTCCCCACTTCGTAGGGATGAGCTCCGAACACGCCACTGGCCAGAGGGCCGCGGAAGTTGTCTTCGGCGCTCTCTGTGAACTGGATTCGGCTCTTACTGGCTATCTATTTGATAATTTCTCTGTTCCCACTTCTTTTAAAAATTTTTTCTCTACATGAAATATGAATACATGCAGAAACCAGAGATGAGGGTGTCACAAATCTACCCCCCTTAAATTGAATCTCGCCCTCGAGATTCGTTAGTAGAGAATAGATGGGGAAATTCTGCCTTGATATCCTCTTCACGCTCCCATGTGGCTTCAGCTTCGGTGTGATGGATCCATTGTACCTTGCACCATCGAATCACCTTGTTCCAGGTGACCCTTTCCTTTACATCTAAGATTCGGACATGGTGTTCCACATAAGTCAGGTCCTCTTGAAGTTCAAGCTCTCCCATTGATACTTGCACCTCTGGTACTCTCAAGCACTTCTTGAGCTGGGATACATGAAACACGTCATGTACGTCAGAGAGGTGGGTTGGGAGCTCTAGTTGATAGGCTACTTCTCCTCGCTTGTCAAAAATCTTAAATGGTCCGATGTAGCGAGGTGCTAGATTGCCTTTGACGTTGAAACGTCGTTGGCCTCGGATAGCCGATACCTTAAGGTATACGAAGTCTCCTACTTCAAAGGTAAACTTCCTACGCCTATTGTCCGCATAGCCTTTCTGTCGTGACTGAGCAGCCTTTAAGTTCTCTCGTACCGTTTGGACTTGATTTTCAGCTTCTTGTAGTACTTCGGGTCAAAACACCTGGTTATCTTTGGTCTCGTTCCAAAACAGCGGCGTTCTACACCGTCTACCATATAATGCTTCGAAAGGCAACATATTCAAGCTAGCTTGATAGCTGTTGTTATAGGAGAATTCGGCATATGGTAAACTCCTATCCCAACTACGCCCACGTTTCAAGGCGCAAGCTCTCAACATGTCCTCCAAAATTTGGTTTGTCCTTTCGGTTTGTCCATCAGTTTGTGGGTGATAGGCGGAGCTAAAATCCAGTCGTGTACCCATGGCTTTTTGCAGCTTCCTCCAGAATCTAGAGGTAAACTGAGAACCTCAATCTGAGACTATCCTCCTCGGAACTCCGTGACGGCACACGATCTGCTCCATGTACAACTCGACTAATTGTGTAACGTTGTAATTGGCCCTTACGAGGAGAAAATGGGCGATTTTTGTCAATCGGTCCATGATAACCCAGATGGAGTCGTAACCCGACTGAGTACGTGGCAATCCAACGATGAAATCCATACTGATGTCCTCCCACTTCCATTCGGGTACCTTCAAGGGTTGCAACAATCCAGCGGGTCTTTGATGTTCGACCTTCACCCGTTGGCATGTGTCGCATAGGGCAACGTATTCAGCTATATCCCTTTTCATACCATTCCACCAATAACAAGTCTTCAAGTCCTTGTACATTTTGGTACTTCCGGGATGTATAGAATAGGGTGAATCATGTGCCTCCTTCAATATCATGTCATGGAGGTGTTTTATGTTAGGCACACAAATCCTTTTTCCTAGCCAAAACGTACCCTTCTCATCTTCTTTGAAATCCTTCTCTATTCCTTGTCAGATTCTTCCCTTGATCTCGTCATACGTTGATTGGCCATCTCTTATCTCTTGCTCCAATGAGGAGTGGATCTCCTTTATTTCCATGTTGTTCAAGAATCCGAGGTGTAACCGTTCGAACTCCTTACGTAGTTCGGGTGGTAGCTCCCGAACCGTGAGTTGGTGACATGCTCCCTTTCGGCTCAATGCATCAGCTACTACATTGGCCTTCCCGGGGTGGTAGTTGATTCCAACATCGTAATCCTTGATGAGTTCCAACCATCGATGTTGCCTCAAATTCAAGTTTGTTTGTGTAAATACGTACTTGAGGCTTTTATGATCCGTATAGATCTCACATCGATGACCAAGGATATAATGTCTCCAAATCTTCAATGCATGCACTACTGCTGCTAGCTCCAAGTCATGTGTAGGATAATTAAGCTCGTGCTTCTTTAATTGCCGTGAGGCATAGGCTACACTTGTCCTTCTTGCATGAGCACACATCCGAGCCCCTGTCTGGATGCGTCACAATATATGTCAAAGCTCTTACTTACGTCCGGCAATACTAGAACCGGTGCTGTGATTAGCCTTTTCTTGAGTTCCTCAAAACTTCTTTGGCATGCTGGTGTCCATTGGAAGACTTTTCCCTTCATTAGCAACTCCATCATAGGCTTTGCTATCTTAGAGAAGTCTTTAATGAAGCATCGATAGTATCCAGCCATCCCAAGAAAACTCCGAATATCCCTCACGCTCTGCGGTTGGTCCCACTTCAGAACATCTCTCACTTTTCCGGGATCAACCGATACCCCTTCCTTGGAGATAATGTGGCCTAGGAGAAAGATATTTCCTTTAGCCAAAATTGACACTTGTTAAGCTTGGCATACAATTGATGCTCACGCAATTTCTGCAAGGTCAATTTCAAATGTTCTTCATGCTCCTCCTCACTTTTTGAATACACCATAATGTCGTCGATGAAAACCACGATGAACTTGTCCAAGTACTCCATGAAAACCTTGTTCATAAGGTACATGAAGTATGCGGGTGCATTTGTCAACCCAAAAGACATGACGGTATATTCATACGAACCATACCGTGTTCGAAAGGCTGTCTTGGGTATATCGGAGGGCTTAATCTTCAGCTGGAAGTATCCCGACCGAAGATCAATCTTGGAGAACACTCGGGCTCCTTTCATTTGGTCGAATAGGTCCTCTATACAGGGCAGAGGGTATTTGTTCTTGATTGTTACATCGTTGAGAGACCTATAGTCCACGCACATCCTTTGGGTTCCATCTTGTCTACGAAGAGCACCGGAGCTCCCCATGGTGACGAGCTTGGACGTATAAAACCCTTCTCCAACTGTTCTTGAATTTGCTTCTTGAGTTCTACTAGTTCATTGACGGGCATCCTATAGGGTCTCTTGGCTATGGGTGCAGTTCCGGGTAACAAATCTATGGCAAACTCAATGTCCCGGTCAGGTGGCATACCTGGAAGCTCTTCCGGGAACACGTCCGAAAATTCCTGAACCACTGGAATGCTGTCCAATGTTGTTCCTTCAACGTGGTTCAAATTTGCCTTTTTAGTGGTTTGTTGGGCTGACTCAAACTCGACACGGATGCCGTGCTCATTTGTCAACTGCACGCTTCTTTCAGCACATTGGATTACCCCGTTGTGCTTGCTTAACCAATCCATCCCGAGTATAATGTCAATCCCTTGGGAATTCAAGACAATAAGGTTGGCAAGGAAGTCTACCCCCCTTATTTTAAGGTTTACTTTCGGACATACTATATTAGTCCTCATTTCTCCTCCGGGAGAATTTACTAACATAGCACATTCTAAGTGGGATACAGGTAGATGATGTTTGTCAACATATTTGGATGATATGAAGGAATGTGATGCTCCAGAATCAAATAAGATGGTGGCTGGGTTGGAGTTGGCAAGGAACATACCAACTACAACGTCCTCAGCCTGTTGTGCTTCCTCAGCAGAGACATGGTTCACGTTGCCGCGAGCATAGTTCTGCTGTCCACGGTTTCCTTGATTGTCCCCTCCGTTCGGTCGCGGGTTCTGCTTGGGCACGTTGCCTTGCTGTCCAGAGCCTCTCCTCGGGCACTGGTTCGCGAATTGTCCTATTTCTCCGCATGCAAAGCATGCCCTGTTGCCTACGGCAGCAGGTACGTTGGGGCGGGGGTTTTGAACAGGAGCGCCATTGTTAGGTCGGGGCGCAGGAGGCATGGGCATGCGAGGTGCTGGTGCAATGAGTTGTTGCTGTGGTGGCTGACCAGGGCGGTATGCAGGAGTGGTTGACCTATACTGTGGTGTGGCTGGGGGCGTGTACCGAGGTTGTACGTTGCTCCCTTCGGGCTGGTATTGCATCTTCCTCTTGCCTTCTCGCTCGATCTCTTTGATCTTGCTTTCTACCACTATAGCCTTGTCAACCAGCTTCTGAAAGCTTACGTAGTCATTGCTGAGGAGCTGAACCTGGATCTCGTTGTTCAACCCTCTCATTAACAGGTACTGCTTCCTCTGGTCTGAGTTGACATCCTAGGGGCATACCGGGACAGTTGCGTGAACTTGTTGAGGTAGTCATTCACACTTCTCTGTCCTTGGCGGAGACCTTCAAATTCCTGTCTCTTGAGCATCATTACACCAGCAGGGATGTAATGAGAGCGGAAACTCTCCTTGAACTCAGTCCAAGTGATTGTCTCCGGGTTGACATGGGCGTTGCATAGGGCATCCCACCAGTCAGCGGCAGCTCCCATAAGTTGGTGCGACGTAAAGAGAACCTTCTCTCGGTCATTGCACTGAACAATGGCAAGCTTCTTCTCCATGGATTTCAACCAATCATCGGCCTCCATGGGATCACTAGCTTTAGCAAAGGTGGGTGGCCGAGTCCTCATGAACTCTCCCAGTATGTTGTGAGCCGGCGGTGGTGGTGGCGGTGGTGCCGGAACGGGGTTGTTGTTGTTGGCCTGCAATTGACCCAAAGTTTGGATCATGGTTTGCATAAGTTTGTTCTGCATAGCCATCAATCGTTCCAGGTGGTTTTCACCAGCTCCGGGGTTAACAGGAACTTCTTCGTGACCATCCTCTTGGTTGTCACGAACGTTCCTTCGGCCGGCGTTTCCTCTCACCATCTGTGAGAGAGATCGTAATAGAATAGAATGTTAGGAGGTTAGGTAGATTCCCTCAACTATATGCATCAAGGTGAGTTGGACTATATATATTAGCCCATATGTGGATGTGAACAAGTGCCGAAACATCCCACACGTCTTTCTACCCACGTGTGGATATGGACAACGTTGTAAGACATCCCAGAACTCACACTAAGCATATAATCACAACAATCACCACAAGGGCTCACAAAACTCCTATTCAAGGATGGTTCCCTATGTCAAGGTAGTTTCAAGGTCAATCTAAGCGTCCTAGGGTGCTTCCTGTGGTCAGCGTGGCTTAGCTACCAATCTGTGTCTGATACCAAGCTGTGATTCCTATTTAGGTGTGTAACCTACTGCCAACCCGTGGCTCTAATATCAATCTATGATTTCTATCTAGGCGTGTAACCTACTGTCAACCCGTGGCTCTGATACCAATCTGTGACGCCCTCAATTCTGTGGAAAACCACGGAACCGAGAACTAATGCATATGTGTGCCCAGGATGTTCATCACACATACACATACGTTCCACAAACTGAATTCAGATTATATATTACCACGAATAACAGAGTTTATTACAATATCTCATGAGTCTTGGACTCATGCTCACAGCGGAAGTCTATATTTCTATGCAACGGAAGTCTTTATTCTAATGCAGAAGCAATCTAACTAATGCGGAAGCAAATCTAAGCAGAAGTGGCTCCATCTCTATTCCCTCCACACGCAAGGTTGAGAACAGATCACATGCCTTAATGCTCCACTTGGTCTTCATAGTAGTCTTCTCTTGCTGCTGATGATGAAATAATAATGTAAGTTTGAGTACAATGATGTACTCAGCAAGTGCGGGAAAAACACGATATGTAGCTCATAACAAGGTAGGTATAAAAAGGCTCATTTGTAGAAAAGCAGATTTATAAAACCATGATAAAACAGCAACTTAACTTTAGATGAATGTAATCCCAGCATGTATTAAATTACCAACATACCTCCATCACTTTCCATGTTCCACCGAACATTAACCAACTTCATTCTTGCTCACAAATACCTCCTCGTATTCGCTACCATCTCACGAATACCTTCTCATATTTGCTACCATAATCAATATCCATAACCAAGAACCATCCCAATAACCATCCCAACTTATCATGGCAGTTGGCCAGGTGCTCATGACCGTAAGCTCGGCTATCATGATAGTTTTAAGAACCCTGCAGAGTTTGCACCTCTTTACCCACAAGTTTGTGATTTCGTCACCCATCGGCGACTGCAGAACCTCCATTATACCAGTACACAACCGTCGGTGTATGGTCAAGAGATCACAAAATAGCCTTTACAAAGGGGTTACTAGATGTATGGACTCACTAAGGTTTCACCGGCAGGCTAGAATCTCCAATTCTCCCACGCACAGGCCCCCTCTTGTGCCATGCAGTTCCTAGGGCAGTCCTCACTCGACCCCCATTCCCCGCGCCTTCCACAGTCCATAACACTCTAGCAACTTACCTAATTACTCAGCTAAGCTGCACCCATACTTGGACTTGTGGTGGCACTGTTATCCTGGCATGTGCATGCATGAACCGGTACTTAGATCTACGGCAAGTAAACCACCATCTCATGCTACCTCATTCAGAAACCCAGTGTTGCCTAGATCTCCCTCCGATCCATGTTCATTAACATCATCAGTTTCTCATTATCCTTACGAGTGCAGTTAGCTAGACACATCTATCTCGCTTCCCAATCCCATGGACTCAGCGAAACATAAAAGCAAAAACCATACCCAACTCATAAAACATCCCTGGCGACAAGGGTGGTTTAACCAAAGCTAGTAAACTCCTATAAAAGGGTTTCCAATCATGTTTGACTCAGCACGCACACCTTTCCGCAAATCAAAACAATTTTACCCAAAACATAGGATCAATATGGTCAAGGAGCACTTTCCTTGTTCTTGCGGTTCCGGTTGTTCTTGGATCTCAAAACCTTGTTGCTGCAGCTCGTCGTAGACAGCTCCCTGAGCTTGTCCTGCTAGGTAGGATCACGTGCATACAAGATTCACAACAATCAATATCATGCACAAACCTTAAACTCGATGCGATGATGCACATGCATGCTATCCTATGATTAGTTTTATTAGATTGGTTTGTACGTGTTCTTGCATGGCTTGCATGGACAGATGTGTTCGTATCAAAGGTGGACGTGGCGATGATCTTGTCTTTAGATCAACCTGATCATCAAGTGATCTGTGCACGAGAAGGCTTCTGTTCGAAGGAACCAAAGAACAGATGCAAAGAAAACACGACGATGTCGTAAGGTGGTATTGGAGACCTACCTTACGTTCTTCTCGGTCTCGAGGTCCTCCTCAGATCGTTGGGTTTTCCTCCGGTGATCTTCCCTGCTGTACTCCGGCGATGGTTTACTCGGCGGGTTAGGACTAGGGCTCTAAGTTGTCGGCTCAGGAGTTGGAAAAGAAGTTTGTGGTTTCAGCCAGAGGTTCTGGGTTCTATTTATAATCGGAAAGAGAAGAGTCCTAATCTGTTTGTATCCCGAATAAGAGTCATGTTCGTTGAATCTTACAACTTATCTTTAGTTGATTTGGTGCGGTATCATTGTGGAATTCAGGTTGGTTTCTGTTCCAGTATTTCTACGCGTACAGATTCCAAAAACCGTTCCTAGAACTCGTTACCTCTTCGGTGATGAGCTCCGGAGGTTCCACGTGTCCACCGGGTCCTGGTCTCTCCCTCTCCGCAGGGACGAGCTTCGGTTGTGCCGCGTGTCAAATGAGCGAGACCTCCCTTTTCCTTCGGAGGTGAGCTCCGCGTGCGCCACGTATCCTGGCGGTCGGGACCTCCTCTCTTACTCGGAGGTGGCTCCACGCACGCCACGTGTGTCACACCCGATTTCTCCGAAGAACAACCGAGTGAATATTACTTGGATGCCAGGATCATTTTCTCATACATGTGATGACAAATAGTGAAGCATCATTTATTACAAGCCAGGTGTCGAATATAAATAAGTCCTACATAGCATATGTCTCGATGGACGATAATAAGCTCATAACATGTAAATAAAATAGCAGCGGAATATTATTCTTGTGGGCTCCGTCACAAGCGTTGCCCGGGGGACTCCATGAACCTAGAAACTTCTTCGGGTCCAAAGTCTTGATCATTAAACACCACATCATTCTCTTGACCTGAACAGCAATATAAACCAACAAATATGCAAGGCTGAGTACCGATGGTACTCAGCAAGTGTGGGAAAGTTATGTCATGCATGGCTAGAACAAGGAGAGGTTGGACTCATGGTTAAAGCACTACGCAATTAATACCTATTGCCTTAGCTTATTAAGCACCTACATTACTATATAGGTGAAATGGTCCCAATCTCCCAACCCATCATCATAATCAAATAACCATAACATCATTACCAATGTTAAGCTCCCCGCTTAGCATCCACAACTTCCAAAGTCATCGTCCTCTAATCATGAATAAGTCCAAGCCGCTCTTGACCGTGAGCACGGCTGTCACGACAGTTTTGACTCTGCAGAGTTTGCACCACTGTACCCACATGTAGTTATTTCATCCCCCGTTGCCGGGTGGACTAAAAGAACCTCCATTATGCCAGTGGCCACAAACCACATTCACACTTCCCAGGTGTGTAGCCAGGAAATCACTATAAAGACTTTACAAAGGGATTCCTGATGAGCGTAGGCTCACTGAGGTTTCACCCCTAACAGCATACAAGAGGCTCCAACCCCGCTGCAGTGGCCCCCTCTTGAGCCTTGCGGTTCATATGGTAGTCCAGCTGACACCTATTCCCCGCACCATCCAACACACCCATACTACGCCGGGGATACACCTAATTAATTGGCCAAGCTGCCCCATCTCAGCATGTGGTTGGCATGGTAAAGCCAGGTTACATGCTCCATGAACCGGTCCTTAGGATCCAGGCAAGTACTAAACACAAACCCGAGTCTCGTGCACCCAGCACCAACCAAATCATCCAACTTGCCTTGATCCCTACCTCTACATAACTCATAATATCTCATTCAAGGATAAGGTAAATAAATTGATGATTTCATAACCCACTTATCCCATTCTAAGCATGGCTAAGCATAAGTAATATGAATGAATGAAATAAAGCAAATCCCAACCCAAGCTACAAGGAAACAAGGTAATGCAATTCTAGGGAACTTCCTAGCATGGGTTTCATATTTCAATTGACAATGCAAATAATTCTATCTACACATCCTAGTATAGGAACAAAGTGGTCAAGGACACTTGCCTTCTTCCTGCTGCTCTGGGAATGGAAAGTCTTGTTCTTGGAAGAGAAGAACTTGCTCTGGGGCAGGTTCTACTCATACCATCACACATAGCCAAACAAAACAACAATCCATAAGACATAGTTCACACTTTCACTTCATACAAACCAAACATTCACACTTATGAAAGTCATTCACACTTCTAAGGGTTGTGGTTACTCTATGTGTGGTGATTTTGGGCTTACATGCACTTTTAAACATGTGCATATGATTTCTAACTTTTGTATTCAGATTTATGTTTGCACACTATATATGAATTTCCAATTTGAACAAATTCCTTATATTCAATTGATACACATCTTAGCTACCTAGTATGCATGGAAGGTATTTTCCTACTCCAAATGGGTTTTCAGATCTTCTACCAAATCCTAAACTGAAATCTTTAGATTTGGAGACTTCATTTATCATTTTCTAGTTATGCATACCTATTTTCCTATATTTTAAGATTTATTTTCTATACCTAAATGTGAACTTTATTATGAAAATAGTAAGACACATCATCTAAACAGAATAGGTTCTGATCTAAAATATTAAATAATATATTTGTGAAACTATTTTACATTTATTTTACCAACTTTCAGAATTATTTCTTAGCTTAAAAATGTGTTTCTAGATCTAATAAACATGAACACACCCCAAACAGATTTCATTTCAGCCTAAAATTTATTTTAAGCTCATTCTAAAGCTTTCCAATTGTTAGTAGAGTTTAAACTTGAATTTACAATGTGTTTGTCCCATCTTTTAAATTTTAAATACTAATCACATATTCAAATTCCTAAATTTAATATCACATAGGGTTAAAAAGGTAAACTCACCCCACTACGGGGTCTATTATATTATTTTAAGAATTTCCAGGGGCCTAACTATGCATAACAGAGGGGTTTTGCTAATTTTTATTAAGTCCAGGGGCTAAAACTGATTTTTAATAATTTACATGAATTTCTGAAGTTCCAGGGGCTAGATCAGAAGTTTCCGGGGCTAGCTCGTATTTTCCGAGATCCCTAGGGGGTAGCGCGTAAGAATCCCGGTCTTTATAACGCAGGGCTGACGTGGACCGTCCGATTTAAAACAGACAGCTGAGATTATAACGTCGAACCGGTACGCGGGGATTTAAATTCTACCGTGCGATTTAAAATAGACGGCGCACAAGCGGCCACGTCGCTCTGATCGAGCGCGGGCGGCGCGCGGCGGCGGGAGGCGGCGATCTCGCCGGAGAGCTTCGGATCTTCGTCAATTCTTCCTAAAACTAGGATTTCATGGCATAGATCGGTAGGGGGAGGGCGGGGATCTCACCTCGGGGGTTTTCTTGACCTCGGAGGTCCTGGAAGGTGGTCGGCGACGAGGTCCGAGCTGGAACAGCGGCGAGGCTCGTCGGAGCTGTGTCTAGGGCAAAATCTACCGAGTTTTCTGCTCCTGCGTGATTCCCCGGACGCGGTGGATCAAGATCAGCGCGTTAGATCAGAAATCCCGAGCGAAGATCGAGCGAAATTGGCCGGAGAAACTCGGGTTCTCACCGGAAGGAAAATCGGCTGATCGTGGGTGCAAATCGGGACGATGCCGAGGTTTATATAGCCGGGGGAGGGCGGCGGGTTTGTTTAGATTGAGTTTGAGTCTTCTGGGACCGAGAGTCGGGCTGAGGGACGTGGAAATCCGGGTCGGTTACGATCGCGAGCGCGCGGAAGAGTCCGGGGTCGGCGCGAGCTGGAGGTCGGGGATGACAGGCGGGCCCCGCATGTCAGTGAGAGGGAAGCGGGTGCGCGGCTGCAGGGCTGGCGCGGGGTTGAGGTGGGCCGGCTGGTGGGTTTCGGCCCACTGGCCGGGGAGGTTTGTTTTTTCTTTTTATTTTTCTTTTCTATTTTGAGTTTAATTTGAATTTCAATTTGAATTTGAATTTCTACACCACATGCAATACGTCCAAAATTTTTTAAATTCTCCTCTTAACAGGTTTTAGGGTGTTACAGCTCTACCCCCCTTAAAAGAAATCTCCTCCTCGAGATTGGTGGTTCTAAGAAAACAATTCTGGAAACTGTGCCTTAAACTCGTCTCCTCGCTCCCATGTGGCTTCCTCTTCCGAGTGATGCTTCCACTGCACCTTGCACATCCGGATTCTTTTATTTCTTGTGAGGCGTTCCATTGTCTCCAAAATCTTGGATGGTTGCTCGGCATAAGACAAATCCTCAGCTACGTCAACCTCATTCATGGGTAACATCTCTTCAGGTGTTCTCAGACATTTCTTGAGCTGTGACACATGGAATACGTCAGGCACATCCGATAGGCGAGCTGGTAATTCTAGTTGATACGCCACTTCGCCTTTCCTCTCCAGAACTTGAAAGCGTCCGATGTATCGAGGTGATAACTTCCCTTTCACCTTGAACCGACAAAGTCCTCGGATAGGGGACACCTTGAGATAGACATAGTCCCCCATGTTGAAAACGAGCTCTCTTCTTCATACATCGGCATAGCTCTATTGTCGTGTCTGTGCTATCCTCAAGTTGTTGCAAATTTCCATCACTTTCGCCTCGGCTTCTTGTAGTACTTCGGGTCCAAACACATTGCTTTCCCCCGTTTGGTTCCAAAATAGTCGAGTTCTACACTTCCTACCGTATAAAGCTTCAAACGGTGACATCTTCATACTAGCCTGATAGCTGTTGTTATAGGAGAACTCCGCATACGGTAAGTTCTTATCCCAACTCCGATTGTTTTTGAGTGCACACGCAGCATATCCTCAAGGATCTTATTGGTTCTTTCCGTCTGCCCGTCAGTTTGGGGATGATAGGCAGAACTAAAGTTCAGATGGGTTCCCATGGTTTCATGCAACTTCTGCCAGAACCTTGAGGTGAACTGTGTCCCTCGATCCGACACTATCTTCTTAGGCACTCCATGGTAACACACGATCTTTGACATGTACAACTCCGCCAATTTGGATCCGCTGTAGCTTTCTTTCATGGGGATGAAATGAGCTACCTTGGTTAGCCTGTCGATAATGACCCATATCGAATCATATCCTGATTGGGTCCTAGGCAATCCCACTATGAAATCCATACCGATTTCTTCCCATTTCCATTCAGGCACTTTGAGTGGTTGCAATAATCCCGCGGGTCGTTGATGTTCCGCTTTCAACAACTGACATGTGTCACATAGGGAAACATGTTTCGCGACATCTCGCTTCATGCCATACCACCAATACCTGCTCTTGAGGTCATGGTACATCTTCGTACTCCCAGGATGAATGGAATAGTCTGAATCATGAGTCTCCTTCAAAATCAATTCACGGATCTCCTTTACTTCAGGCACACAGATTCTTTTCCCGTGCCACACCGTACCTTGTTCATCCTCTCTGAAACCAGGGGCTTTATTTTCCTTGATGAGTTGTCGGATTTCTTGTATCTTCTCATCATTCTTTTGACCATCGCGTATGTCTTGCTCTAATGTGGAGTCCACTTCCATGACGATGGCTTCACCACTATTCACCAGGCATAGATTGAGTCTTATAACATCGTCCTTCAATTCTGCGAGCTCACTTCTTCATACATCGGCATAGCTCTATTGTCGTGTTTATGCTATCCTCAAGTTGTTGCAAATTTCCATCACTTTCGCCTCGGCTTCTTGTAGTACTTCGGGTCCAAACACCTTGCTTTCCCCCGTTTGGTTCCAAAATAGTCGAGTTCTACACTTCCTCCCGTATAAAGCTTCAAACGGTGACATCTTCATACTAGCCTGATAGCTGTTGTTATAGGAGAACTCCGCATACGGTAAGTTCTTATCCCAACTCCGATTGTTTTTGAGTGCACACGCTCTCAGCATATCCTCAAGGATCTTATTGGTTCTTTCCGTCTGCCCGTCAGTTTTGGGATGATAGGCAGAACTAAAGTTCAGATGGATTCCCATGGTTTCATGCAACTTCTGCCAGAACCTTGAGGTGAACTGTGTCCCTCGATCCGACACTATCTTCTTGGGCACTCCATGGTAACACACGATCCTTGACATGTACAACTCCGCCAATTTGGATCCGCTGTAGCTTTCTTTCATGGGGATGAAATGAGCTACCTTGGTTAGCCTGTCGATAATGACCCATATCGAATCATATCCTGATTGGGTCCTAGGCAATCCCACTATGAAATCCATACCGATTTCTTCCCATTTCCATTCAGGCACTTTGAGTGGTTGCAATAATCCCGCGGGTCGTTGATGTTCCGCTTTCAACAACTGACATGTGTCACATAGGGAAACATGTTCCGCGACATCTCGCTTCATGCCATACCACCAATACCTGCTCTTGAGGTCATGGTACATCTTCGTACTCCCAGGATGAATGGAATAGTCTGAATCATGAGTCTCCTTCAAAATCAATTCACGGATCTCCTTTACTTCAGGCACACAGATTCTTTTCCCGTGCCACACCGTACCTTGTTCATCCTCTCTGAAACAAGGGGCTTTATTTTCCTTGATGAGTTGTCGGATTTCTTGTATCTTCTCATCATTCTTTTGACCATCGCGTATGTCTTGCTCTAATGTGGAGTCCACTTCCATGACGATGGCTTCACCACTATTCACCAGGCATAGATTGAGTCTTATAACATCGTCCTTCAATTCTGCGAGCTCACTTCTTCATACATCGGCATAGCTCTATTGTCGTGTTTGTGCTATCCTCAAGTTGTTGCAAATTTCCATCACTTTCGCCTCGGCTTCTTGTAGTACTTCGGGTCCAAACACCTTGCTTTCCCCCGTTTGGTTCCAAAATAGTCGAGTTCTACACTTCCTCCCGTATAAAGCTTCAAACGGTGACATCTTCATACTAGCCTGATAGCTGTTGTTATAGGAGAACTCCGCATACGGTAAGTTCTTATCCCAACTCCGATTGTTTTTGAGTGCACACGCTCTCAGCATATCCTCAAGGATCTTATTGGTTCTTTTCGTCTGCCCGTCAGTTTGGGGATGATAGGCAGAACTAAAGTTCAGATGGGTTCCCATGGTTTCATGCAACTTCTGCCAGAACCTTGAGGTGAACTGTGTCCCTCGATCCGACACTATCTTCTTGGGCACTCCATGGTAACACACGATCCTTGACATGTACAACTCCGCCAATTTGGATCCGCTGTAGCTTTCTTTCATGGGGATGAAATGAGCTACCTTGGTTAGCCTGTCGATAATGACCCATATCGAATCATATCCTGATTGGGTCCTAGGCAATCCCACTATGAAATCCATACCGATTTCTTCCCATTTCCATTCAGGCACTTTGAGTGGTTGCAATAATCCCGCGGGTCGTTGATGTTCCGCTTTCAACAACTGACATGTGTCACATAGGGAAACATGTTCCGCGACATCTCGCTTCATGCCATACCACCAATACCTGCTCTTGAGGTCATGGTACATCTTCGTACTCCCAGGATGAATGGAATAGTCTGAATCATGAGTCTCCTTCAAAATCAATTCACGGATCTCCTTTACTTCAGGCACACAGATTCTTTTCCCGTGCCACACCGTACCTTGTTCATCCTCTCTGAAACCAGGGGCTTTATTTTCCTTGATGAGTTGTCGGATTTCTTGTATCTTCTCATCATTCTTTTGACCATCGCGTATGTCTTGCTCTAATGTGGAGTCCACTTCCATGACGATGGCTTCACCACTATTCACCAGGCATAGATTGAGTCTTATAACATCGTCCTTCAATTCTGCGAGCTCACTTCTTCATACATCGGCATAGCTCTATTGTCGTGTTTGTGCTATCCTCAAGTTGTTGCAAATTTCCATCACTTTCGCCTCGGCTTCTTGTAGTACTTCGGGTCCAAACACCTTGCTTTCCCCCGTTTGGTTCCAAAATAGTCGAGTTCTACACTTCCTCCCGTATAAAGCTTCAAACGGTGACATCTTCATACTAGCCTGATAGCTGTTGTTATAGGAGAACTCCGCATACGGTAAGTTCTTATCCCAACTCCGATTGTTTTTGAGTGCACACGCTCTCAGCATATCCTCAAGGATCTTATTGGTTCTTTCCGTCTGCCCGTCAGTTTTGGGATGATAGGCAGAACTAAAGTTCAGATGGATTCCCATGGTTTCATGCAACTTCTGCCAGAACCTTGAGGTGAACTGTGTCCCTCGATCCGACACTATCTTCTTGGGCACTCCATGGTAACACACGATCCTTGACATGTACAACTCCGCCAATTTGGATCCGCTGTAGCTTTCTTTCATGGGGATGAAATGAGCTACCTTGGTTAGCCTGTCGATAATGACCCATATCGAATCATATCCTGATTGGGTCCTAGGCAATCCCACTATGAAATCCATACCGATTTCTTCCCATTTCCATTCAGGCACTTTGAGTGGTTGCAATAATCCCGCGGGTCGTTGATGTTCCGCTTTCAACAACTGACATGTGTCACATAGGGAAACATGTTCCGCGACATCTCGCTTCATGCCATACCACCAATACCTGCTCTTGAGGTCATGGTACATCTTCGTACTCCCAGGATGAATGGAATAGTCTGAATCATGAGTCTCCTTCAAAATCAATTCACGGATCTCCTTTACTTCAGGCACACAGATTCTTTTCCCGTGCCACACCGTACCTTGTTCATCCTCTCTGAAACCAGGGGCTTTATTTTCCTTGATGAGTTGTCGGATTTCTTGTATCTTCTCATCATTCTTTTGACCATCGCGTATGTCTTGCTCTAATGTGGAGTCCACTTCCATGACGATGGCTTCACCACTATTCACCAGACATAGATTGAGTCTTATAACATCGTCCTTCAATTCTGCAGGCATGTCCTTCAAGCTCAACCTATTGACCTGCACTTTCCGACTTAAAGCATCTGCCACGACGTTCGCTTTCCCAGGATGATAGTTGATGCCCACATCAAAGTCATTGATTAGCTCTAACCATCTTCTTTGTCTGAGGTTGAGATCTGGCTGTGTGAAAATGTACTTTAAACTCTTATGATCCGTATATATCTCGGTCCTCTTCCCCATCAAGTAGTGCCGCCAAATTTTCAACGCGTGTACCATTGCGGCTAGTTCTAGGTCATGTGTAGGATAGTTCTTCTCGTGTTTCCGGAGCTGCCGGGATGCATAAGCCACGACATGCCCTTCTTGCATGAGAACGCATCCCAATCCGTTTCCAGAGGCATCACAGTACACCGAAAAGTTCTTCTGCATATCTGGCATAACTAGCACTGGGGCTGTTGTCAATCTTTTCTTTAGCTCCTGAAAACTCGTCTCGCACTGCGGCGTCCATGTGAATTTGATTCCCTTCTCCAACAGTTTGGTGAGAGGTCTCGAGATCTTGGAGAATCCCTCAATAAACCGTCGATAGTATCCAGCCAATCCCAAGAAGCTTCGAACTTCTCCGACATTCTCAGGGGTCTTCCACTTCTGTACATCCTCAATCTTGGCGGGATCTACGGAGATTCCTCCCTCCGAGATTATATGTCCTAAGAAGGGAACTCTCTTCAGCCAAAACTCACACTTGCTCAACTTGGCATATAGTTGGTGTTCTCTCAGCTACTTGGAGTCCATCCGATAAGGTCTCTTATATATCGGAGCTGTTCCAGGCACTAGCTCAATCGCGAATTCCACTTCACGATCGGGAGGCATACCTGGCAACTCCTCCGGAAAAACGTCTGGGTATTCCCTGATAATCCTGATCTCCTCCACTTTCACCTCAACTTGATTTAATTTAATGTCCCTCCTAGGCTCTTGTATTGTTATGAACTTTACTCTTGTGCCACTAGGGTGAGTTAGTTCCACCGTTCTGGTCGAACAATGGATGATTCCCTTATGTTTGATCAACCAATCCATGCCCAAAATAATATCTATCCCTTGTGAATCTATCACTATGAGGTTGTCAGTAAATACCACCCCATTAATGTCTAGATTCACCTTGGGACACCCTTGTCTTGTCCTTATTTCTCCACCTGGAGAGTTTACTGCTAGTATATGGTTCATTGGTGTTGTTGCTAGGTCATGCTTCTTAACAAACCCTTGAGCAATGAACGAGTGGGTAGCACCAGAATCAAACAGCAGGGTTGCAATGTGTAAATTGGCAGGAAACTTACCAACTACCACGTCGGGTGCCTCTTGCGCCTCCTCCATGGTGACGTGGTTCACCCGTCCTCGCATTACATTCTGCTGTTGCGGCTGCACAGGCTTCTTCTTTGGGCACTTATGGGCGTAGTGCCCCACTTCACCACAGTTAAAGCATTGCACCCCAACCTTAGGTGCCTGGCCTTTGTTGTCTTGGGGTTGGTTTGGTGGTCCTTGTACTGCTGGTCGGGGTTGATATGTAGGGCGAGGCTGCTGTACAAACTGACGTTGTGGCTGTGTTGGTGCTGCCGGAGGCCTGAAGTTCGGGTTGTACCCTCTCGGTGCTGAGTAGGGTACCGCAGCACGGCTCGTCTGCCCTGCGGGTTGCTGCATCAGACGTGGGCGAGTGTTGCTACCCGAGGCTTGGTGTGACCATCCTTCCTTCCTCTTGTTCTCATTTTCCAAGGCCTTCAGCTTTCTTTCTACAACAAATGCCCTGTCCACCATCTTTTGAAAACTTTCATACTCGTTGGAGGACATTGCATTTCTGCTGTAAGTCCTTCCACGAAGCAATCCTGTTTCTGCTCATCAGTCTCTATGTCCCGTGGGGCATAACGGGATAGTTCAGTGAATTTAGTGAGGTATTCCCTCACAGTCATGTTTCCTTGCTGCAATCCCAAGAACTTCTTCCTCTTGTTTTTGAGTTCACCCCTTGGTATGTAATGGTTGCGGAAGCTATGCTTGAACTCTTACCAAGTGATGTTCTCAGGGTCATGATGGGCGGCCACGTAAGTGGTCCACCAATCAGCAGCAGGTCCATGCAATTGGTGAGAAGCAAACAACACCCTCTCATACCCTTGGCACTGTATGGTCCTCATCTTGCTCTCAATGGTCTTTAGCCAGTCGTCTGCCTCCAAGGGTTCAGCAGCACTTGCAAACTTCGGAGGTTGAGTTCCCAGAAACTCACTCAACCTTGGTTGGCGTGGTGCAGCTTGTGGAGGTGGAGCTTGGTGCAAGTTGGCCACCACTTGAGTCAGGTTCTGGATGAGCTAATTTTGATTCTCAAGCATTTGGTGGATGGGATCAACTCCTTCACGGCGACCACCCCTGCCTTGGCCTCCAGAAAGATGAGGGTTGCCGGCCTCATCGTTGTTGTTGGCGGGGTTGGCACCACGACCCTTTCCTCTTCCGGCCATCTATCATGATTAACCAGATGTTAATTTAAAGCATTACGTATTAACTTACCAGTTTTTGCTTGTTTAAACTTTAAGATTTTGAGAACTTATTTCATTTATATTTTCTGAGGATTTCATGTCTTACGTGAACATAAATGCACTCTTAATTCATATGGGTTCACACACCAAAGCAAATCAACCTGAAGACGAGGTTGTGGACAAACGTCCATGGCTTCCACAACTCACGTCACACACCAAGCATTAACACACCATTAACTAAGGTAACGACTCGACTACTCGACATCCTACTAAACTAAGGGAAGGACTCTACACTACTCGTATCACTGAGTTGGCTCCTCGGGATCTTCTTCATTATTGCGGCTGCCTTCTGACTCCGCTTTGGGTGGGGAAGCTGCTGGTGGAGAAGTGCGACGACACCTGATCGCCCGGTGATCTGGGGAGTCAGGGGTCCATGTGTCATTCACGGTGACACACAGTTCATTCCCATCTCCTCTTTCTCTCGCCCTTAAGCAGGCTCGAGGCAACGCCTCGGTTTCCTTCAGGGTGTCACGAACATCCTGAAGCTCCTGCTGACACTCCTGCAGTCGAGTGCTGAGCATAGCAGCATCCTCCAAGCACAAATCCATGTGCTCATGGGAAGTCCCCTGCTGCACTGGCGGGTACTTGTACTCTGTTGTACCACTCTCACGCTGGAGGACATACATGTACTCAGTCCTGTCCAGGTGGCGACGATAGATGTGACTCTGGCAGGTGATGGCCTCCCAGGTGACATCCTTCTCCGCATCGACCTGTGTCGCTCGACAAGCTGGAGAGCGGTGGACCTTAAGCAGCTGATTTCCGTGGATAATCCTCATTTCTGAACTCCATTCTTCCCGCTTCTCATGGATGGTTCGGGTGGAGCTGTAGTGTATGATTAGCTTGCCCGTATTGCCGGCGGCTTGGAGCATGCGTCGAAGACGGCACAACAAGCCTCATACTGCCAATCCGTAGGAGAGATACGTCACCGGACGTTTCTCCTCTCTCAGGGCAAGGGCAACTACGGGAACTCTCCCTCCGGTGGACATGCGGGCGGTGCGGATCATGCGAACCATCTAAAACATAAAGCATTTAAAATTAAGTTAGATAAGATTTTAAACAAAAATCCTATTTTGAATAAAAGATGGGGGAAGATGAATAAAGTGGCCCATTAAATAACACTTTTCAACCCACACCTTTGTAAAATAATTTTTAAGAAAATAGGGTCCCTAACTACGTCCATTTCTATCTAGGTCCACGTTCCTACGGGCAACCTTGGCTCTGATACCACTTCTGTCACACCCGATTTCTCCGAAGAACAACCGAGTGAATATCACATGTATGCCAGGATCATTTTCTCATACATGTGATGACAAATAGTGAAGCATCATTTATTATAAGCCAGGTGTCGAATATAAATAAGTCTTACATAGCATATGTCTCGATGGACGATAATAAGTTCATAACATGTAAATAAAATAGCAGCGGAATATTATTCTTGTGGGCTCTGTCACAAGCGTTGCCCGGGGGACTCCATGAACCTAGAAACCTTCTTCGGGTCCAAAGTCTTGATCATTAAACATCACATCATTCTCTAATCATGAATAACCATAACATCATTACCAATGTTAAGCTCCCCGCTTAGCATCCACAACTTCCAAAGTCATCGTCCTCTAATCATGAATAAGTCCAAGCCGCTCTTGACCGTGAGCACGGCTGTCATGACAGTTTTGACTCTGCAGAGTTTGCACCACTGTACCCACATGTAGTGATTTCATCCCCCGTTGCCGGGTGGACTAAAAGAACCTCCATTATGCCAGTGGCCACGAACCACATTCACACTTCCCAGGTGTGTAGCCAGGAGATCACCACAAAGCCTTTACAAAGGGATTCCCGAAGAGCGTGGGCCCACTGAGGTTTCACCCCTAACAGCATACAAGAGGCTCCAACCCCGCTGCAGTGGCCCCCTCTTGAGCCTTGCGGTTCATATGGTAGTCCAGCTCACACCTATTCCCCGCACTATCCAACACACCCATACTACGCCGGGGATACACCTAATTAATTGGCCAAGCTGCCCCATCTCAGCATGTGGTTGGCACGGTAAAGCCAGGTTACATGCTCGATGAACCGGTCCTTAGGATCCAGGCAAGTACTAAACACAAACCCGAGTCTCGTGCACCCAGCACCAACCAAATCATCCAACTTGCCTTGATCCCTACCTCTACATAACTCATAATATCTCATTCAAGGATAAGGTAGATAAATAGATGATTTCATAACCCACTTATCCCATTCTAAGCATGGCTAAGCATAAGTAATATGAATGAATGAAATAAAGCAAATCCCATCCCAAGCTACAAGGAAACAAGGTAATGCAATTCTAGGGAAACTTCCTAGCATGGGTTTCATATTTCCATTGATAATGCAAATAATTCTATCTACACATCCTAGTATAGGAACAAAGTGGTCAAGGACACTTGCCTTCTTCCCGCTGCTCTGGGAATGGAAAGTCTTGTTCTTGGAAGGGAAGAACTTGCTCTGGGGCAGGTTCTACTCATACCATCACACATAGCAAAAGAAAACAACAATCCATAAGACATAGTTCACACTTTCACTTCATACAAACCAAACATTCACACTTATGAATGTCATTCACACTTCTAAGGTTGTGGTTACTCTATGTGTGGTGATTTTGGGCTTACATGCACTTTTAAACATGTGCATATGATTTCTAACTTTTGTATTCAGATTTATGTTTGCACACTATATATGAATTTCCAATTTGAACAAATTCCTTATATTCAATTGATACACATCTTAGCTACCTAGTATGCATGGAAGGTATTTTCCTACTCCAAATGGGTTTTCAAATCTTCTACCAAATCCTAAACTGAAATCTTTGGATTTGGAGACTTCATTTATCATTTTCTAGTTATGCATACCTATTTTCCTATATTTTAAGATTTATTTTCTATACCTAAATGTGAACTTTATTATGAAAATAGTAAGACACATCATCTAAACAGAATAGGTTCTGATCTAAAATATTAAATAATATATTTGTGAACTTCTTGTGACACCCTCGCCTCGGGTGTCAGCATATGTTCATGTGTTATGAAGAAGAAAAACATTTTAAGAAAAGATGGAACAATGACAAATATCAAAAGGATAGCCGATAAAGCCCTCAGAGAGCACCGAAGGCAACGTCCGCAGCCAGCAGGCCACATGGCGTGTTCGGAGCTCGTCCCTGCGAGGTGAAGAGAGGTTCGCCGCTAAACTGGCTACGTGGAAGGCTCGGGGGTCACCTCCGCAATTGGAAAAAGGTTCGACCCTGTGGGACACGTGTTGCCCACGGAGCTAGCCTCTGCGGAAGAAGCAAAGACATTTTTCGTAGGACACATGTCATCCTCGGAGCTAGTCCTCGCGGAAATCAGAGGACCCGTCGCCGGGATACGTGTCGATCTCGGAGCTCATCTCAGAGGAATCCGGATCTATCGAACACGTGTCGCCGCCGGAGCTTATGTTTGGGAGGTCTTTCGTTGCTAGACACGTGTCGACCTCGGGGCATGTTCCTGAGGAAGAAAGAGGGGAAGACCGGCGCCAACACGTGGCGTGCGTGGAGCTCACCTCCAAAAGAGGGGGAGGTCTCGGTCGATTGACACGTGGGCCAACCGGAGCTCGTCTCTGCGGAGAAGTAGATACCAGGCCCCGGAAGGACACGAGGAGCTTCCGGAGCTCATCACCGCGGAGGTAACGAGTCTGGAGCGGTTTTTACACGTAAAGATACCGGTACGCAACAGAAACCAATCTAAACTCCACGATGTTACCAAAAATAAGACGTCAGGATCCAACAAAGATCTGAATAAGACTCTTATTCGGGATCCAATCAGATTAGGACTCTTCTCTTCCTGATTATAAATAGAACCCAAAACCTCTGGCCGAAACCACAAACTTCTCTTTCAACTCCTGATCCGACGACTTAGAGCCCTAGCCCTAACTCGCCGAGCAAAACATCGTTGAAGCGTAACAAGGGAGATCATCAGAGAAGAACCAAGCGGTCTGAGGAGGACCTCGAAGACAAGAAGAGCGTGAGGACAAGCTCAGGGAGCTGTCTACGACGAACTGCAGCAACAAGGTTTTGAGAATCAAGAACAACCGGAACCGCAAGAACAAGGCAAGTGCTCCTTGACCATATTGATCCTATGTTTTGGGAAACTATTTTGTTTTGCAAAAAGGTGTGTGTGCTGAGTCAAACAATATGGGAAACCCTTTTTATAGGAGTTTACTAGTTTTGGTTAAACCACCCTTGTCGCCAGGGAAGTTTATGAGTCGGGTATGGTTTTTGCTTTATGCTTCGCTGAGTCCATGGGATTGGGAAGCGAGATAGATGTGTCTAGCTAACTGCACTCGTAATGATAATAAGTAAGTAATGAGGACAATAAACATGGATCGGAGGGAGATCTAGGCAAGCCTGGGTTTGTGAATGAGGTAGCATGAGGTGGTGGTCTTACTTTCCATAGATCTAAGGACCGGTTCATGCATGCACATGCCAGGATAACAGTGCCACCACAAGGCCAAATATGGGTGCGGCTTAGCTGAGTAATTAGGTAAGTTGCTAGAGTGTTATGGACTGTGGAAGGCGCGGGGAATGGGGGTCGAGCGAGGACTGCCCTGGGAACTGCATGGCACAAGAGGGGACCCGTGGGTGGGTGAATTGGAGATTCTAGCCTGCTGGTGAAACCTTAGTGAGTCCATACATCTAGTAACCCCTTTATAAAGGCTATTTTGTGATCTCTTGACCACACACCGACGGATGTGTACTGGTATAATGGAGGTTCTGCAGTCGCCGACGGGTGACGAAATCACAAACTTGTGGGTAAAGAGGTGCAAACTCTGCAGAGTTATTAAAACTATCATGATAGCCGAGCTTACGGTCACGAGCACCTGGCTAAACTGCCATGATTAATTGGGAATGGTTTTTGGTATGGTTATTGGAATGGTTTTTGGGATGGTTATTGGAATGGTTTTTGGGATGGTTATTGGGAAGGTTCACGGTTATGGTTATTGGTTTGGAACTGTTGAGTCTGGATGATGAGATGTTTGCATGACTGTTGGGTCATGACATAAGATTGGTCTCGGTGTGAGACGAGGTTGATTTGTGAGATGAGATGGTAGCGAATACGAGGAGGTATTCGTGAGTATGAATAAAGGATTGATTAATGTTTGGATGGAACACGGGAAGTGATGAAGGTATGTTGGTAATTTAGTTCATGTTGGGATTACATTCATCTAAAGTTAAGTTGCTGTTTTATCATGGTTTTACAAAAATTGCTTTTCTGCAAATAAGCCTTTTATGCCTACCTTGTTTATGAGCTGCATATCATGTGTTTTCCCGCACTTGCTGAGTACATCATTGTACTCAACCTTGCATTATTACTTCATCCTCAGCAGCAGGAGAAGCCTACTATGAAGATCAAGTGGAACATTATGGCGTGTGATCTATTCTCAACCTTGCCTGTGGAGGGATTAGAGATGGAGCCACTTCTGCTTAGTTTTGCTTCCGCATTAGTTTTGCTTCCGCATTTAAATAAGGACTTCCGCTGCATAGAAATAAGACTTCCGCTGTAAGCATCAGTCCAAGACTCATGAGATATTGTAATAAACTCTGTTATTCGTGGTAATATATAATCTGAATTCAGTTTGTGGAACGTATGTGTATGTGTGAAGAACATCCTGGGCACACATATGCATTAGTTCTCGGTTCCGTGGTTTTCCCACAGAATTGAGGGCGTCACACTTCTCCTCTGATGTGAACTATTTTACATTTATTTTACCAACTTTCAGAATTATTTCTTAGCCTAAAAATGTGTTTCTAGATCTAATAAACATGAACACACCCCAAACAGATTTCATTTCAGCCTAAAACTTATTTTTAGCTCATTCTAAAGCTTTCCAATTGTTAGTAGAGTTTAAACTTGAATTTACAATGTGTTTGTCCCATCTTTTAAATTTTAAATACTAATCACATATTCAAATTCCTAAATTTAATATCACATAGGGTTAAAAAGGTAAACTCACCCCACTACAGGGTCTATTATATTATTTTAAGAATTTCTAGGGGCCTAACTATGCATAACAGAGGGGTTTGCTAATTTTTATTAAGTCCAGGGGCTAAAACTGATTTTTAATTGAATTTACATGAATTTCTGAAGTTCCAGGGGCTAGATCAGAAGTTTTCGGGGCTAGCTTGTATTTTCCGAGATCCCCAGGGGGTAGCGCGTAAGAATCCTGGTCTTTATAACGCGGGGCTGACGTGGACCGTCCGATTTAAAACAGACGGCTGAGATTATAACGTCGAACCGGTACGCCGGGATTTAAATTCTACCGTGCGATTTAAAATAGACGGCGCACAAGCGGCCACGTCGCTCTGATCGAGCGCGGGCGGCGCTGCCAGGCGGCGCGCGGCGGCGGGAGGTGGCGATCTCGCCAGAGAGCTTCGGATCTTCGTCAATTCTTCCTAAAACTAGGATTTCATGGCATAGATCGGTAGGGGGGAGGTCGGGGATCTCACCTCGGGGGTTTTCTTGAGCTTGGAGGTCCTGGAAGGCGGTCGGCGACGAGGTCCGAGCTGGAACAGCGGCGAGGCTCGTCGGAGCTGTGTCTAGGTCGAAATCTACCGAGTTTTCTGCTCCTGCGTGATTCCCCGGAGGCGATGGATCAAGATCAGCGCGTTAGATCAGAAATCCTGAGCGAAGATCGAGCGAAATTGGCCGGAGAAACTCCTGTTCTCACCGGAAGGAAAATCGGCTGATCGTGGGTGCAAATCGGGACGATGCGGAGGTTTATATAGCCGGGGGAGGGCGGCGGGTTTGTTTAGATTGAGTTTGAGTCTTCTGGGACCGAGAGTCGAGCCGAGGGACGCGGAAATCCGGGTCGGTTACGATCGCGCGCGCGCGGAAGAGTCCGGGGTCGGCGCGAGCTGGAGGTCGGGGATGACAGGCGGGCCCCGCATGTCAGTGAGAGGGAAGCGGGCACGCAGCTGCGGGCTGGCGCGGGGGTGAGGTGGGCCGGCTGGTGGGTTTCGGCCCACTGGCCGGAGAGGTTTGTTTTTTTCTTTTTCTTTTTCTTTTCTGTTTTGAGTTTAATTTGAATTCCAATTTGAATTTGAATTTCTACACCACATGCAATACGTCCAAAAAATTTTAAATTCTCCTCTTAACAGGTTTTGGGGTGTTACAACGTGTTAGTGCCGGACCTTTCCTTCTTTCCTTAGAGACGTGCTCCAAGGTTGACACGTGTCCAACAATGTCGGACTTACCGAAGATAAGCTCCGGTGATGACACGTGTCCAATAGAACTGGACCTTCTCAGAGGTGAGCTCCGATATCGACACGTATCCCGCGTGACTGGTCCTCTGATTTCCGTGGTGACTAGCTCCGATGGTGACATGTGTCCTGCGGAAAATGCCTTTGCTTCTTCCGCAGAGGCTAGCTCAGGGCAACACGTGTCCCACAGGGTCGGACCTCTCCTCTTTTACGGAGATGAGCCCCGAGCCTGCCACGTAGCCATTTTAGCGGCGGACCTCTCCCCACTTTGCAGGGATGAGCTCCAAACACGCCACGTGGCCAGCGGGCTGCGGAATTTGTCTTCGGCGCTCTCTGTGAACTGGATTCGGCTCTTACTGGCTATCTATTTGATAATTTCTCTGTTCCCACTTCTTTTAAAATGTTTTTTTCTCTACATGAAGTATGAATACATGCAGAAATCAGAGATGAGGGTGTCACACTCTAGTTGATAAGCTACCTCTCCTCGCTTGCCCAAAATCTTAAATGGCCCGATGTAGCGAGGTGCTAACTTGCCTTTGACGTTGAAACATCGTTGGCCACGGATAGGCGATACCTTAAGGTACACGAAGTCTCCTACTCCGAAGGTCAACTTTCTTCGCCTATTGTCCGCATAACCTTTTTGTCGTGACTGAGCAGCCTTCAAGTTGTCCCGTATTGTTTGGACTTGCTTCTCGGCGTCTTGCAGCACTTCGGGTCCAAACACTTGGTTCTATCCGGTCTCATTCCAGAACAGTGGCGTTCTACACTGTCTACCATACAATGCTTCAAAAGGTGACATCTTCAAGCTTCCTTGATAGCTGTTATTGTATGAGAACTCAGCATACGGCAAGCTCCTATCCCAACTACACCCATGTTTCAAGGCGCAGGCTCTCAACATGTCTTCCAAAATTTGATTTGTCCTCTCAGTTTGCCCGTCGGTTTGCGGGTGATAAGCGGAGCTGAAATCCAGTCGTGTACCCATAGCATCATGCAGCTTCTTCCAGAACCTAGAGGTAAATTGGGTACCCCAATCTGAAACTGTCTTCTTCGGAACTCCATGATGACATACGATTTGCTCCATGTACAGCTCGGCTAGTTCTGCGACGCGGTACGTGGTTCTAACAGGAAGAAAATGGGCTGTTTTCGTCAATCGGTCCACAATAACCCATATGGAGACGTAACCAGACCGAGTACGTGGTAATCCGACGATGAAATCCATGCTGATGTCTCCCCCCCTTCCACTCGGGTACTTTCAATGGTTGCAACAGTCCAGCGGGTCTTTGATGTTCGGCCTTCACCCGTTGGCACGTATCGCATAAGGCAACATACTCAGCTATGTCCCTTCTCATACCATCCCAGCAATAACAAGTTTTCAGGTCCTTGTACATTTTTGTACTGCCGGGATGTATGGAATAAGGTGAGTCATGTGCCTCCTTTAATATCGTGTCGCGGATGTGCTTCACGTTAGGCACACAAATCCTTTTTCCTAACCAAAGCGTCCCCTTCTCGTCTTCCTTGAAGTCCTTTTCTATGCCTTGTTGGATTCTTTCCTTGATTTCCTTGATTTCCTCATCTGTTGCTTGGCCATCTCTTATCTCTTGTTCTAGCAAAGAATGGAGTTCCATCATTTCCATCTCGTTCAAGAACCCGAGATGTAACCATTCAAACTCCTTGCGCAACTCGGGTGGTAGCTCCCGAACCGTGAGTTGGTGACATGCTCCCTTTCGGCTCAATGCATCAGCTACTACATTGGCCTTTCCGGGGTGATAGTTGATTCCAACATCATAATCCTTGATGAGTTCCAACCATTAAAGTTGCCTCAAATTCAAATATGTTTGGTTGAATATGTACTTGAGGTTTTTGTGATCCTTATAGATCTCACATCGATGGCCAAGGATATAATGTCTCCAAATCTTCAAGGCATGTACCACGGCTGCAAGTTCCAAGTCATGTGTGGGGTAATTGAGCTCGTGTTTCTTTAGTTTTCTTGACGCATAGGCTACCATTTGTCCTTCTTGCATGAGAACACATCCAAGCCCTTGTCTTGATGTGTCACAATATATGTCGAAACTCTTGCTCACGTCCGGCAATACCAAAACCGGCGCTGTGGTTAGCCTTTTCTTGAGCTCCTCAAAGCTTTCTTGACACATGGGTGTCCACTGAAATGTTTGTCCCTTTATTAGCAATTCAGTCATAGACTTCGCTATTTTGGAGAAATCCTTGATGAACCATCGGTAGTATCCAACCATCCCAAGGAAACTCCAAATATCTCTCACATTCTGCGGTTGGTTCCACTTCAGAACATCTCCCACTTTTTCGGGATCAACCGATACTCCTTCCATGGAGATGATGTGGCCTAGGAACGATATCTCCTTTAGCCAAAATTGACATTTGCTGAACTTGGCATACAATTGATGCTCTCGCAGTTTCTGCAATGTCAATCTAAAGTGTTCTTCATGTTCTTCCTCGCTTTTCGAATACACCATGATATTGTTGATGAAAACCACGACGAACTTTTCCAAGTACTCCATGAAGACCTTATTCATGAGGTACATGAAATATGCGGGTGCATTCGTTATCCCAAAAGACATAACGATATATTCATACGAACCATACCATGTTCGAAAGGAAGTCTTGGGTATGTCGGAGGGCTTAATCTTCAGCTGGAAGTATCCCGACCGAAGATCAATCTTGGAGAAAACTCGGGCACCATTCATTTGGTCAAACAGGTCCTCTATACGGGGCAGCGGGTATTTATTCTTGATCGTCACCTCATTGAGAGACCTATAATCCACACACATTCTTTGGGTCCCATCCTTCTTGTTTACAAAGAGAACGGGGGCTCCCCATGGTGACGAGCTTGGGCGAATAAAACCCTTTTCTAGCTGCTCCTGAATTTGCTTCTTAAGTTCCACTAGTTCATTAACGGGCATCCTATATGGCCTCTTGGCTATAGGTGCAGTTCCAAGAACTAAATCAATGGCAAACTCAATGTCCCGGTCAGGTGGTATACCTGGAAGTTCATCCGGGAACACGTCCGAATATTCTTGAACCACTGGAATGCTTTCTAATGTTGCTTCTTCGACGTGGTTCATTGTTACCTTCTCGATTGCCGGTTGAGCTGACTCGAACTCAATACAAGTACCATGCTCATTTGTCAACTGCACGCTCCTCTCAGCACATTGGATCACTCCGTTGTGCTTGCTTAACCAATCCATTCCAAGTATTATATCAAGCCTTTGAGAATCCAAGACAATAAGGTTGGCAAGGAAGTCTACCCCCCTTATTTTAAGGTTTACTTTTGGACATACTATATTAGTCCTCATCTCCCCACCGGGAGAATTAACCAACATAGTATATTTCATGTGTGATATGGGCAGATTATACTTGGCAACATACTTGGATGATATGAATGAATGCGATGCTCCGGAATCAAATAAAACAGTAGCTGGGTTGGAGTTGGCAAGGAACATACCAATCACGACGTCCTCAGCCTGTTGCGCCTCCTCAGCGGAGACATGATTCACGTTGCCACAAGCGTAGTTCTGCTGCCCACGATTGTCTTGATTAGCTCCTCCGTTTGGCCGTGGGTTCTGCTTGGGCGTGTTGCTTGGCTGTCCAAGGCCTTTCCTCGGGCATTGACTTGCAAAGTGTCCAGTCTCTCCGCATGAAAAACATGCATTGTTGCCCAAGACAGCAGGAACGTTAGGGCGGGGTGGTTTTGAGCATAGGCGCCCATGTTGGGACGGGGCGCAGAAGTCAAAGGCACACGAGGTGTTTGCATAACAGGACGTTGCTGTGGAGGTTGATTAGGGCGAAAAGTAGAAGCGGACGAGCCATACTGCGGTGCAGCTGCGGGCATGAAACGGGGACGTACATTGCTCCCTTGTGGCTGGTATGGCATCTTCCTCTTGCCCACTTGCTCGATCTCACGGATCTTGCTCTCAACCACTATAGCTTTGTCAACTAGCTTCTGGAAGTTTGCATAGTCATTGTTGAGCAGTTGAACTTGGATCTCATTGTTCAACCCTCTCATGAACAAGTATTGCTTCCTTTGATCCGAGTTGACATCCTCGGGGGCATACCTTGACAGCTGCATGAACTTGTTGAGGTACTCATTCACGCTCTTCCTGCCTTGGCGGAGACCTTCAAACTCTTGCCTTTTTAGCATCATGACTCCAATGGGGACGTAATGAGAGTGGAAACTCTCCTTGCTCAGCCCAAGTGATAGTCTCCTGGTCGACATGAGCATTGCAAAGAGCGTCCCACCAGTCAGCGGCTGCTCCCATAAGTTGGTGCGATGCGAAGAGAACTTTCTCCCAATCATTGCATTGAACAATAGCAAGCTTCTTCTCCATGGACCTCAACCAATCGTTGGCCTCCATGGGATCATTAGCTTGTGCAAAAGTAGGCGGTCGAGTCCTCATGAACTCTCCCAGTCGGTTGTGAGCCGGCCGCGATGGTGGTGGGGGTGGTGGTGGTGCAGGAACGGGGTTAGGATTGTTGTTGTTGTTGGCTTGCAGCTGACCCAAAGTTTGTATCATGGTTTGCATGAGCTGGTTCTGCATAGCCATCAACCGTTCAAGGTTGTTTGCATCAGACCCAGGGTTAGCATTCTCAGGAACTTCATCGTGGCCATCCTCTTGTGGTTCATGGTTGCCACGAACATACCTCCTTTGACGGCTGGCGTTTTCCCTCACCATCTGTGAGAGAGAGTTGGGTAGAATAGAAAAGAGAAGTTTAGGTTGATACCCCAGCTATATGCATCAAGGTGTATGAACTAAATATCTTCTTCTATTAATATCAGCCTATACAAGGTTGTGAACACATGCCGAAACATCTCACATCTCTCTACTATATGTGGATATGGACAACGCAGAAGCGTCCCACAACTCACACTAAGCACACAAACACAAACAATCATCACAAAAGTTCAACACACCACTCCTATTCACGCTTATTCAATGGGAGTCCTAAACTTAATCATGTGAACTGGTGCTGTTCCCGCCGTGTGATGGGGGGGTCCATCGGATACCACAATGGGGTTAAGTGCACAACATGGTGGTGAACGAGTACTCATGCTCTGGATCACCGGCATCTATAAATAGGACAAGAGAAATTTTTAGAGAAGGAGAAAACAACTCCAAAACTTCAGAAGCTATGGAGTAAGTGAGTGTGGCCTAGAGGGGGGTGAATAGGCCTTATAGAGTTTCCTGCACACTTAAAGTAGTTGTCATAAACTTGATTGACCGGACTAGTCCGGTTATGCGAGCGGACTAGTCCGGTGTGCCTGAAGTGTGTAGATTGTATAAGTGTTGTGCAGGAGAATTAAATTGTTTATCAGCGGAAATAAGAACAACGGTTATTCTATTTTGATTTTACAATGTGAGGTGTGATTATGCCCGTGAATGAGACTTAGCAACTCAAATTATGAAGTTTAGCAACTAGATGTTCTATTCAACAAAATTAAGGAGGCAAACGAGACTCAAATTTTACCGAGGTTCGATCTCACCAAGAGATCTACGTCCTCATTGAGGAAGCTCACACAGAGCCGGGTCTCTAACCTTTCCCTCTTCAAGTCACCACACAAGGCCGACTTGACTCCACTAGCACGGGTAATCACCGAGTTTGTGGGGCAACCTCACACGTTGAGGGCTCCCACAAGAATTACAATGAGAAAGCGATCAAATACACTCAAAAGAATTACAATGCAGAATATGAGTGTAGAGAGATCAAACCCCAAGAGCTCACAACGAAGGAACGACGATCTCCCAATCCCAAATCCAAGTGTTTGATTGATTTTCACCTTTTTGCACCTTAGATGTGTGGGGAGATGTGTTTTTGGGCTCTTGGGACAGGTGGCGGCGCTAGGGTTTTTGTTTCGAGCAGTATGAGTCGTGTTCTCCTCTTTCAAGGCCGCGGATCACCAATTTATATGGTTTCCAAAAAGTTATCGTTGTAAAACCTAATACCGGACTAGTCCGGTATATGATCGGACTTGTCCGGTCTACTTCCAGTGGGTTAACCGGACTAGTCCGGTCTAAAACCGGACTTGTCCGGTGCTATGTTAAGTGGGGTTCCAGAAAGTTTAGCGGGCTAGTCCTGTCGCATGGATGGACTAGTCCGCAATCCTCTAAAGAGGACAACAGAAACATGAGCGGACTAGTCCGGTCTAAAACCGGACTTGTCCGGTTGCATTCCAGTAAGCTGACCGGACTAGTCCGGTCCATGAACGGACTAGTCCGGTGTCCAATGGATTTTAGTTGAATTTTAAACCCCTTACCCTTACGCAAAGTCATGAGCTCTTGGGATGTGTCTCTCACACACACCCTATACATTTACATCTACTTTGCTCTTCTAAATTCCACTAAAGTCTTCCTTTTCGGGCACCACTCTATTTTTCACCTTTTTGTGTGCACCGAGCTAGTTCACTTTGTTTGTCCTGCAATCATTTCGTTAGGATCTCAAATGTTTGTCATGAATTCTCCAAAACCCACAAGGGATACCCTAGATGCACTTTCAATCTCCCCCTTTTTGGTGATTGATGACAACCATTTGAGATTTCACAATTAAGAGGAAAAAGAATTGATTTTTCATAAAGTGTGCATATATGAGAGTAATGAATAACTGACAAGAAAAACTTCTCTCATATACGCACACCTTATGGTGGGGTGACTAACAAAGTGTGTGATCAACAAAAATGTGATCAACAAAAGATAACAACACATCACAATACTATGAAGCATCACACATAAGGTGAATAGTCAAATTACAATAGTTTTAAAAATAAGTACAAGTCCTCGATCACAGGTCCTTAATGAATTTATCCTAGGTAATCTCTCCCCCTTTGGCATCAAGGCACCAAAAAGGGAAAATTCGAGTGGAATCACTCATCGCCGTTCCCACTTTCACTCTCAGTCCTATCTTCATCATCCTCTTCACCTTGATCTTCATCATCTTGACCATGTAGAGGGTTAGTAGCTGAACCACCACCAAACCCAAGGTAGCTCAACTCTTGGTCAGTGAAGGTTGGCATTTCAGTGAAGTCTTCAGCTGAGTCCTCAGAAACCTCAAGTGACCCTTGTGGCTCAATTTCCAGTTTGGCACAGACGGCTTGGATGTTGGCTTTTACATATCTTTGATGCTTCTTCCTGGCCAATCTCTCTTCATGTTGCTTAACTTCAACTTTGCGGCAAGAGACAAATAAAGAAGATAGCATCTTGAAGATGCCACTTGAGGATTCCCGAGTAGAGGATGTTGCATGAGTGGTAGCTGCAGCCTCAGATCTTGGCTCCTCTTGAGCTCTCTTGGATCTTCTTTCTTCTCCGGTTGAGGCAGGAGCAGAAGGAGCAGAATATATAGTGGGCTTTTGGGGCCTAAGTCTAGTGTGAGGCACATCCTTTACGAACTCCAGTCCTGTCACTTTCTCAATCATGAACATTATGTAGGGTGCATAGCCGCAAGACCGGATGGGGATTGATAGAGATATTGACAATGTCATTGTAGATGTACTCAAACACATTGAATTTCCTCTTCTTGCTTATGACCTTCATCAAGGTTCTGAGGGTGCCCTGAACAGTCCCTGCATCTCCCTCTTTGGGAGCTATAGTCTTCCTCAATATCCGATTGAGGACTACAAAGAAGGGCTTCATGTATTTGGTGGTGGGAGGCTTGAATGGCATCCGTGTATCATAGAGAAAGTCCAGCTGATCTTTCTCCAGTGGTTCCAGGTTGTGAATCACAAGTTCATTGTCTAAGGTGTCCTCAAGATGAAGGATCCTTGCAAATTCTTCATATGTGACACTGTACTGAGACCCATGTGTCATTCACACCATCCTGTCGTTGTCATCACGAGCAAAGCAGAGAGTGGAGTAGAATTGCGTGATGACTTCGTCATTCCAGTCACACTGGAAGAAGAATAGTTCTTTTAGTCCATGAAGCTCGAGGGCTGTCACAACCTCCTGATAAGCTTGACATCTCTTGGACTGAAGATAATCAATATCAACCCACTGACTTTCGACAACGGTATGCTTCATCTTTCGATACACATGTTCATAGTAATCAGCATGAAAATTACTCCAAAATCTGAGGTCAGCTGACTCTCTGGAATGATTATACACTTCTGCTTTTTTGAACTTGTCAGCTAGTTCACCCCCTTTTCTAGTGTAATCATTATCTGAAGGTTGCCTGTTGCGATGAACGGGATTTTTCATTTTCAGAGGCCCAATGGGGCCACTAGCAAGCCCCTTCCCTTTATTGAGAGTCCTCTTAGGTCGTGAGGAGCTCTTGGCCATAGCCTTCCCTCGAGGCTTCTTCACAATTACTTTCCTCTTCTTAGGCAAATTTTCGTCGGAAGGTGAAGAGTGGACATTGGCATCATGTCTTTTCTTCATCACTCCCTCCTTGGCTCTCCTCACTCTTTCACGTTGAACCTCTTCGTCAAGGTGAAAAGAGCCGTCATCTGAGCCTGAAGACATGGTGCCTGATAAGGAGTTCAAGGATTAGATGCGAATGGACTCATTATCGACTTCAAATGGGAATGTAGGGGTTCAACTGTCAGAGACTGGACTTGTCCGGTTTCATAGTGCGGACTTGTCCGGTGGACCGGACTTGTCCGCATCTGTGCGCCGGACTAGTCCGGCCTAGCATAAGAACCCTAATGTTTCATTTGAATCAAATCTCCAATCTAAGGACACAAAGGCAGGAAAGTGGTAGGAATGCATCTATTGAGGCAATGTACATCCTTTTGAAATCAAAGGAAACTAGCTAGAACTAGAAAAGTTGAGATTTTGGTTTTAGGGGGGAATTTACCAAGATTTGAAGATTCGCGTTGAAGGAGCAAGAATCTATCCGGATGAGTCTGGAGAGTAGAATCCACTCGTCGAGGAGAGGCTTTTTCACGGAGAAAACTTCGAGTTTGAGAGCTCAACTCGAAAATCACTTTGGGAGCTAGGGTTTAGGAGAGGGGGTGAGACAAAGTGCTTATGAGTGGAGAGGGAGGGGTTTGGTCCGGTCAACTGCTTCTATATGCGACTGACCGGACTAGTCCGGTGCCCCTGAATTAACCTAATTGTGTCGTCTGTCCGGACTAGTCCGGTCGACAACCGGACAAGTCCGGTTCCAACAGACTTGATGCAGATAGTAGAGTTTAGAGGTGATCCAAGGACACTAATTTTTGCAAATAATCTTGGTAATTACGACCAGTAGGCAAGCAACAATCAAACAATGGTCATATTTCACAAGATTTCTTCATTAAAATAGTTTTCTTAGAAGAAAAAGAGATGAGGAGCGGTTTTTACAATAAAATGTAACATTTGAGGTTGCAACCAGGTATGCAAACGTTTCAAGCCACATTTCGAGAGTCAAGAATATTAAGTTCATTTCTTAGCTCACAAAACCTTTTCTCATCTAATGGTTTGGTAAAAATATCTGCTAGTTGTTTTTCAGTTCTAACATGTGAAATTTCAATGTCACCTTTTAATGAGTGATCTCTAAGAAAGTGATGACGAATATCTATGTGCTTAGTTCTTGAGTGCTCAACTGGGTTGTGTGCAATTTTTATCGCGCTTTCATTATCACATAGAAGCGGAATATGATTTAGATTGTAGCCGTAGTCTGTAAGAGTCTGTCGCATCCAAAGTAGTTGTGCACAACAACTACCTACTGCAACATACTCTGCTTCCGCTGTTGAAAGAGCAATAGAGTTTTGCTTTTTAGATGACCAAGAAAAACTAGGGATCTGCCAAGAAATTGACAAGTCCCTGAAGTGCTCTTTCTATCGACTTTGCATCCTGCATAGTCGGCATCGGAATAACCTATCAAGTTAAACTTGGATCCTTTGGGATACCAAAGGCCCAAGTTTGGTGTGTGCACAAGATACCTTAGGATTCTTTTTACAGCAATTAAGTGACACTCTTTAGGTGCGGCTTGAAACCTTGCACACATGCATACGCTAAGCATAATATCTGGCCTAGATGCACATAAGTAAAGTAAGGAGCCGATCATTGACCTATATACCTTTTGGTCCACATTTGGACCTTCTTCATTGAGATCGAGATGTCCGTTGATTGCCATGGGTGCCTTGATGGGCTTGGCTTTGTCCATATTGAATTTCTTGAGGATGTCCTGTGTGTATTTGGTTTGGCTTATAAATGTGCCTTCTCTCAGTTGCTTCACTTGGAATCCCAAGAAGAACTTCAATTCGCCCATCATCGACATCTCGAACCTATCTGTCATAATTTTGCTAAATTCCTCACAGAAAGACTTGTTAATGGATCCAAAGATAATATCATCAACGTAAATTTGACATACAAATAGATGATCATCAAAATGTTTAGTGAAGAGTGTATAGTCAGCTTTATCAATTTTGAATCCATTTTGAGTTAGAAAATCTCTAAGGCACTCATACCTAGCTCGAGGAGCTTGTTTGAGGCCATAGAGAGCCTTACGCAGTTTATAGACGTGGTTAGGATACTCTTGGTCTTCGAATCCTTCTGGCTGCTCCACATAAACTTCCTCCTTTATAGGACCGTTGAGGAAGGCACTTTTGACGTCCATTTGATACAACTTAAAATTATGGTGAGTAGCATATGCCAATAAAATACGAATGGACTCAAGTCTAGCTACGGGAGCGAAAGTTTCGTCGAAGTCCAAACCTTCGACCTGAGAATAACTCTTGGCCACCAGCCTCGCTTTATTTCTTGTTACCACTCCATGTTCATCTTGCTTGTTCCGAAAGACCCATTTAGTTCCAGCGATGTTGGCCCTTGGTCTTTCCACCAGCTTCCACACTTCATTTCTTTTGAAGTTGTTCAATTCTTCTTGCATTGCCATCACCCAGTCTGGATCCCTTAAGGCTTCGTCTACCCTGTATGGTTCCAGAAAAGAGACAAAAGAATAGTATTCACAAAAATTTGCAACGCGAGATCTAGTAGTTACTCCCTTAGAAATATCACCAATGATATTGTTGACAGGATGGTCTCTTTATACACTCTGATGTACTCTTGGGTGAGGGACTTGTGTAGCTGCTTGTTCTTCATCATCTTCATGTTCATTGTCTCCCCCTAGATCATTGCTTCATGATTATCTTGATCTTCTTGATCTTCCTCCACTTGATCTTGTGTAAAAGCTCCCCCTTGATCATTGCTTCCTTGTTGAGGTTTACCTTATGCATTTGAGTCTTGCGTTTGCTCTTGTGGTAGAATATCACCAAGTGCCATTTTCTTCAGCGCTTCACATGGAGCTTCCTCTTTATCTAGCATACACTTATCGACTTGCTCCACTTGTGAGCCGTTAGTTTCATCGAACACTACGTCACGTGCTACTTCAACAAGGCCGGACACCTTGTTGAAGACACGATAGGCGTAGGCATTCGATTCATAGCCGAGCAAGAACCCTTCATCGGACTTCGAAGCCCTCGGTTTCTTGTTCAGAATAAAACATTTACAACTAAAAACTTTGAAATAAGAAACATTAGGCTTTTACCGGTAAGGAGATATATGGAGTTTTCTTCAGTTGTCGGTGAAGGTACAGCCGATTTGTGGCATGACAAGCAGTGTTCACCGCTTCTGCCCAAAATCGATCTGAGGTCTTGTATTCGTCCAACATTGTTCTTGCCATTTCAATCAATGTTCTGTTCTTCCTTTCGGCCACCCCGTTTTGTTGAGGGGAGTAGGGTGCCGAGAACTCATGCTTTATCCTTTCTTCATCGAGATACTCTTCAACTTGTGTATTCTTGAATTCTGTCCCGTTGTCACTTCTGATGTTCTTCACGGTTGATGAGAATTCGTTCTGGGCTCTTTTCACGAACTTCTTGAGGATTCCTTGAGTTTCTGATTTACCATACAAGAAAAATACCCAGGTAAATCTTGAAAAATCATCAACAATTACTAAACCGTATTTGTTACCGCCGATACTTATGTAAGAAATTGGACCAAATAGATCCATATGAAGAAGTTCCAGTGGTCTTGTAGTGGTCATCATGTTCTTGACGGGGTGTGGTGCTCCGACTTGTTTTCCCGCCTGGCAAGCGCTGCACAGTCTGTCTTTCTCAAAAACCACATCCTTTAGACCTCGGATGTGACCACCTTTTAGAAGTTTCTGCAGATTTCTGATCCCAACATGGGCTAGCCGTCTATGCCACAACCATCCCATGTTGGTTTTAGCAACCAAGCAAGTGTTGAGTTCGGCTTTATCTTTGTTGAAATCAACAAGATAAAGCTTTCCCTTCAACATTCCCTTCAATGCAATCGAGCCATCGCTTCTTCTAAAAACGGTCACACCCTCATTAGTGAATAAACAGTTACAACCTTTGTCGCATAGTTGAGATATTGACAAAAGGTTATAATCCAGGGAGTCTACATGTAAAACATTAGATAAGATGTGTTGAGGAGATATTTCAATGTTACCGCTACCAAGGACCTTTCCTTGGCTGTTGTCTCCAAAGTATATGCCTTCACTTGGATCCTCGTTGTACTCGTACTCCACAAACATATCTCTCTCTCCGGTCGTGTGATTTGTGCATCCGCTATCTAGCACCCACTTAGATCCACCGGAGGAGTAATCCTGCAAAACAGAATTATTCCTTGGTTTTAGGTACCCAAGCTTGCTTGGGTCCTCTCAGGTTAGTCACAAGAGTCTTGGGCACCCACACACAAGTTTTCGAGTTCCTGTGGCGTGGCCCTGTGTATTTAGCAATAACTTTTCCATATTTGTTTCTCATAAGAACATAGGAAGCATCAAATGTACGAAACAATATTTGTAAATCAGATTCATGTGATTTTTCCTTAACAAAGGTGATTCTTTTCTTTGCACAATTAAGAGTGGACATGTGTTTGTTCCTGTCAAACCCAAGACCATCTTTGACGTTGGGAGGTCTAGTGATCATATATGCACTACGTGCATATTTGATCTTCTCCTTATCAAAGATGCTGTTTTGGGAAGGATGCATATCATGAGAAGTTGAAGTATTAGAAATGATATTTTTCTTACTAGAGCATATGTAGGTTCCAATTGTTGTCGAACTCTTATCTTTGGAGGAAGAGCTCTTGGAGGAAGATAAGTCACCTTGCTTGAGCGACTCAACTTGCAACTCAAGGATCTTGTTAACTCTTGACAAGTTAGCAAGCTCATCCTTGATTGCAATATGTGAGTCCTCTAGATTTGAGTAAGTCTCCTTACTCAAGGCTAGCTCAAACTCAAGTGACTTGTTCTTCTCTCTTTCAAGCTCAAGAAGTTTTTCAACTTCTTGATATCTCTTTTATTCATGGATGAGCATATCTTCTTGTCGGTTGACAAGTTCCTCCTTTTCAAAGATTTCGTTCGACAACATTTCCATTTTCTTTAAATCAATTTTACTTAATCCTCTAAACATTTCTTCATTATCACTAGAGCTATCAAAGTCATTAATAGAGGTATTTAACGCAGGAGGAGTAAGTCGAACCTTTTTCTTGCCTTCTTTAGCCATAAGGCAAGTATGGTTATTCATATCCCGTCCTCCCATGTTTGGGAAGAGTGTAGCTCTAATGGTGGGTTTCTTAACGGCAATGGTGGCCATCTCCTCTTCTTCATCGGAGGAGGACTCATCGTTTGAGTCCCACTCCTTGCCAATGTGATCCTGATGAGCTTGTCTCCTTTTTCTGAAATTTTTCTTCTCATGTGCTTTTGTTTCCTTCTTCTTCTTGTTTTCTTCATAAGTACAGTCCCCCAAGAAGTGACCGTACTCTCCACAATTATAGCAAGTACGTCGAGCCTTGGATTTTCCTTTATCCTTGCTTTTCCCTTCATTTGAGTTGTTGCCATGTCTTCTCCTCATCATGCGCTTGAACTTTTTGATAAAGAGTACCATTTCTTCATCATCTAGATCGGTGCTCACGTCGCTTGTATCTCCGTCATCTTGGTCTTCACGGGTTTCTTTGAGTTTGGGTCTGCACGTTGCTTTGAGAGCAACTTCTTTCTTTTTGGAAGAGGTAAGCTTGGCCAAGTCTTTGACGTATTGAGCCTCCTTCTCCATCATTTCATGATTTATGATCTTCCCCAATAACTCATTGGGAGTCAGTTTGTGAAACCCGGGGCTTTCTCTAATCATTGAGCAAAGTGTGACGTTTCTTGGCATGAACGCTCTAATCATCCTTTTGACCACCTCGTGATCAGTCCATTTCTTACTTCCATAAGCACGGATTTTGTTGATGAGTGCCTTCATCCGGTTGTACATGTCTTGGGGTGATTCGCCTTCTTCAATAGCAAATCTCCCCACTCTCCTTCTAGCATCTCAATTTTGGCTTCACGTACAGACCTATTTCCTTCATGAGCTGTTTTGAGTGTATCCCAGATTTCTTTTGCACTCTCTAGTCCATCGATCTTGGTGAATTCTTCTCTGCTCAGTGACGATGTGATTACTGCAACGGCTTGTGCATTTCTGTGAATCTCTTGTTCTTGTTCCGGAGTGAGTTCTTCATCCTGTTCTGGGATATCTATGTAGAGTGGGTACAGTGGTGCAAACTCTGCAGAGTCAAAACTGTCATGACAGCCGTGCTCACGGTCAAGAGTGGCTTGTACTTATTCATGATTAGAGGATGATGAATTGGGAAGTTGTGGATGTTAAGCGGGAAGCTTAACATTGGAGATGAGACTATGTTCACTTGACAATGATGATGGGTTGAGGGATTGGGACCATTTCACCTGTGTAGTAATGTAGGTGCTCAATAAGCTAAGGTGATAGGTAATAATTGCGTAGTGCTTTAACAAGGAGTTCAACCTCTCCTTGCTCTAGACATGCATGACATAACTTTCCCACACTTGCTGAGTACCCACGGTACTCAAACTTCTTTTCTGTTGGTTTATATTGCTGCTCAGGTCAAGAGAATGATGTGGTGTTTAATGACCAAGACTTTGGTCCCGAGGAAGGATTCTAGGTTCACGGAGTCCCCCGGGCAACGCCTGTGACGGAGCCCACAAGATTTATATTCTGCTGCTGCTTTATTTACATGTTATGAACATTTTATCGTCCATCGAGACGTATGCTATGTAAGACTTATTTATATTCGAACACTTGGCTTGTAATAAATGATGCTTCACTATTTGTCATCACATGTATGAGAGAATGATCCTGGCATACATGTGGTATTCACTCGGTTGTTCTTCGAAGAAACCGGGTGTGACAGAAAGTGATGGAGGTATGTTGGTAATTTAATACATGCTGGGATTACATTCATCTAAAGATAAGTTGCTATTTTACCATGGTTTTATAAACCTGCTTTTCTGCAAATGAGCCTTTTTATACCTACCTTGTTATGAGCTACATATCATGTTTTTCCCGCACTTGCTGAGTACATCATTGTACTCAAACTTGCATTATTATTTCATCATCAGCAGCAGGAGAAGACTACTATGAATATCAAGTGGAGCATTAAGGCGTGTGATCTGTTCTCAACCTTGCCTGTGGAGGGAGTAGAGATAGAGCCACTTCTACTTAGATTTGCTTCCGCATTAGAATAAAGACTTCCGCTGTGAGAATGTGTCCAAGACTCATGAGACATTGTAATAAACTCTGTTATTCGTGGTTATATATATTCTGAATTCAGTTTGTGGAACATATGTGCATGTGTGATAAACATCCTGGGCACACATATGCATTAGTTCTCGGTTCCGTGGTTTTCCACAGAATTGAGGGCATCACATATTGGTATCAGAGCCACGGGTTGACAGTAGGTTACATGCCTAGATAGAAATCTCAGATTGATATTAGAGCCACGGGTTGATAGTAGGTTACACACCTAAATAGGAATCACAGATTGGTATTGGACACAGATTGGTAGCTAAAGCCACGCTGACCATAGGAAGCACCTAGGACGCTTAGATTGGCCTTGAGGCTACCTTGACATAGGAAGCCATCCTTGAATAGGAGTTGTGTGAGCCCTTGTGATGGTTGGTTGTGAATTGTGTGCTTAGTGTGAGTCGTGGGACGTCTCAGAACGTTGTCCATATCCACACGTAAGTAGAAAGTGGTGTGAGATGTTTCGGCACTTGTTCATATCCTCATATGGGCTAATATATATAGTCCAACTCACCTTGATGCATATAGTTTAGGGAATCTACCCAACCTTCTAACATTCTATTCTATTTCGATCTCTCTCACAGATGGTGAGAGGAAACGCCGGCCGAAGGAACGTCCGTGATAACCAAGAGGATGGTCACGAGGAAGTTCCTATTAACCCCGGAGCTGGTGAAAACCTCCTGGAACGGTTGATGGCTATGCAGAACCAACTTATGCAAACCATGATCCAAACTTTGGGTCAATTGCAGGCCAACAACAACCATGTTCCGGCACCACCGCCACCACCACCGCTGGCTCACAACAGACTGGGAGAGTTCATGAGGACTCGACCACCCACCTTTGCTCAAGCTAGTGACCCCATGGAGGCCGATGATTGATTGAAATCCATGGAGAAGAAGCTTGCCATTGTTCAGTGCAATGACCGAGAGAAGGTTCTCTTTGCGTCGCACCAACTTATGGGAGCTGCCGCTGACTGGTGGGATGCCCTATGCAACGCCCATGTCGACCCGGAGACAATCACATGGACTGAGTTCAATGAGAGTTTCCGCTCTCATTACATCCCTGCTGGTGTAATGATGCTCAAGAGAGAGGAATTTGAAGGTCTCCGCCAAGGACAGAGAAGTGTGAATGAGTACCTCAACAAGTTCACGCAACTGTCCCGGTATGCCCCCGAGGATGTCAACTCAGATCAGAGGAAGCAGTACCTGTTCATGAGAGGATTGAACAATGAGATCCAGGTTCAGCTCCTCAACAATGACTACGTGAGCTTCAAGAAGCTGGTTGACAAGGCTATAGTGGTCGAAAGCAAGATCAAAGAGATCAAGCAAGAGGGCAAGAGGAAGATGCCATACCAGCCCCAAGGGAGCAACCTACGACCTTGGTACATGCCCCCAGCTGCACCGCAGTATGGATCAACCACTCCTGTATACCGCCCTGGTCAGCCACCACAGCAACAATTCGTTGCACTAGCACCTCGCGTGCCCATGCATCCTGCGGCCCGTCCCAACATGGGCGCCCCTGCTCAAAACCCCCGCCCCAACGTACCTGCTGCCGTAGGCAACAGGGCATGCTTTGCATGCGGGGAAATAGGACACTTCGCGAACCAGTGCCCGAGGAGAGGCCCTGGACAGCAAGGTAACGTGCCCAAGCAGAACCCGCGACCAAATGGAGGGGACAATCAAGGAAGGGTACGCTTTGGCTAGGAAAAAGGATTTGTGTGCCTAACGTGGAGCACCTCCGCGACATGATATTGAAGGAGGCACATGATTCACCCTATTCTATACATCCCGGAAGTACCAAAATGTACAAGGACTTGAAAACTTGTTATTGGTGGGATGGTATGAAAAGGGACATAGCCAAATACATTGCCATATGCGACACATGCCGAGGGTGAAGGCCGAACATCAAAAACCCGCTGGATTGTTGCAACCTTTGAAGGTACCTGAGTGGAAGTGGGAGGACATCAGTATGGATTTCATCGTCAGATTGCCACGTACTCAGTCGGGTTACGACTCCATCTGGGTTATCATGGACAGATTGACGAAAACCGCCCATTTTCTCCCGATAAGGGCCAAGTACAACGTTGCACAATTAGCCGAGTTGTACATGGAGCAGATCGTGTGCCATCACGGAGTCCCAAAAAGGATAGTCTCTGATCGAGGTTCTCAGTTTACCTCTAGATTCTAGAGGAAGCTGCAGAAAGCTATGAGTACACGACTGGATTTTAGCTCCGCCTATCACCCACAAACTGATGGACAAACCGAAAGGACAAACCAGATTTCGGAGGACATGTTGAGAGCTTGCGCCCTGAAACGTGGGCGTAGTTGGGATAGGAGTTTACCGTATGCCGAATTCTCCTATAACAACAGCTATCAAGCTAGCTTGAAGATGTCGCCTTTCGAAGCATTATATGGTAGGCGGTGTAGAACGCCACTGTTCTGGAACAAAACCGGAGAGAACCAGGTGTTTGGACCCGACGTGCTACAAGAAGCTGAAAAGAAGTCCAAACGATACGGGAGAACTTAAAAACCGCTCAGTCACGACAGAAGGGCTACGCGGATAATAGGCGAAGGAAGTTGACTTTCAAAGTAGGAGACTTCATATACCTTAAGGTGTCGCCTATCTGAGGCCAACGACGTTTCAACGTCAAAGGCAAGCTAGCACCTCGCTACATCGAACCATTTAAGATTTTGGATAAGCGAGGAGAAGTAGCCTATCAATTAGTGCTCCCAAGCACCTCTTCGATGTACATGACGTGTTTCATGTGTCCCAGCTCAAGAAGTTCTTGAGAGTACCAGAGGAACAAATACCAATGGAAGAGCTTGAACTTCAAGAGGACCTGACTTATGCGGAACACCCTGTCCAAATTTTGGACGTGAGGGAAATGGTCACCAAAAACAAAGTGATTCGATGGTGCAAGGTGCAATGGAGCCATCACACCGAAGCTGAAGCCACATGGGAACGTGAAGAAGACATCAAGGCAGAATTTCCTTATCTATTCTCTACCAACGAATCTCGAGGGCGAGATTCAATTTAAGGGTGGTAGATTTGTGACACCCTCATTTCTGGTGTCAGCATATATTCATGTTTTATGAAGAGAAAACATTTTTAAGAAGAAGTAGGAACAGAGAAAAATATCAAAAAGATAGCCAGTAAGAGCCGAATCCAGTTTTCAGAGAGCGCCGAAGACAACTTCCACGGCTCGCTGACCACGTGGCGTGTTTGGAGCTCATCCCTGCGAAATGGGGAGAGGTCCACCGCTAAACTGGCTACGTGGCAGGCTCGGAGCTCATCTCCGCGAAGGGGGAGAGGTCCGACCCTGTGGGACACGTGTTGCCCTGAGCTAGCCTCTGCGGAAGAAGCAAAGGCATTTTCCGCAGGACACATGTCACCTTCAGAGCTAGTCACCACGGAAATCAGAGGACCAGTCGCATGGGATGCGTGTCGATCTCGGAGCTCACCACCGAGAGGTCCGGTTCCATTGAACACATGTCGCCACCGGAGATTATCTCCAAGAAGTCCGTCACTGTTGGACACGTGTCGACTTCGGAGCTCGTCTCTGAGGAAAGAAGAGAGGAGACACTGGCGTGTGCGGAGCCACCTCCGAGTAAGAAAGGACTGTTAGGTAATTAGGTAAGTTGCTAGAGTGTTATGGACTGTGAAAGGCGCGGGGAATGGGAGTCGAGTGAGGACTGCCCTGGGAACTGCATGGCATAAGAGGGGGCCCGTGGGTGGGAGAATTGGAGATTCTAGCCTGCCAGTGAAACCTTAGTGAGTCCATACATCTAATAACCCCTTTGTAAAGGATATTTTGTGATCTCTTGACCATACACTGACGGTTGTGTACTGGTATAATGGAGGTTCTGCAGTCGCCGACGGGTGACGAAATCACAAACTAGTGGGTAAAGAGGTGCAAACTCTGCAGGGTTCTTAAAACTATCATGATAGCCGAGCTTACGGTCACGAGCGCCTGGCCAACTGCCATGATTAGTTGGGATGGTTATTGGGATGGTTCTTGGTTATGGTTATTGGTTATGGTTATGGTTTGGTTTTGGGACTGTTGAGTCCGGGTGATAAGATGGTTGCATGACTGTTGAGTCATGGCAACGAGATTGGTCTCAGTGTGAGACGAAGTTGTTTAATATGGTAGCGAATACGAGAAGGTATTCGTGAGATGGTAGCAAATACGGGGAGGTATTCGTGAGCAAGAATGAAGTTGGTTAATGTTCGGGTGGAACATGGAAAGTGATGGAGGTATGTTGGTAATTTAATACATGCCGGGATTACATTCATCTAAAGATAAGTTATTGTTTTATTATGGTTTTATAAACCTGCTTTTCTGCAAATGAGCCTGTAAGGACCTCAGTTTTTGACAAAAGAATTGAAGTGTTCATCACCACACCACACACCTCATTTGAGGAAAGATGATGAACACAAATGAAGAGCAAGTAACCACCATCAACTTGCTCATTAGAGAACAAACTCACACATTGCAAAAGTGGTATTTCCCACATGTGATATAGGTGGGCTGGACATATGAAAAACTCCTACACTTTGCTAAGGATGTCCATGCCAAGTTTCACCCAAATTCCAAACCTTTTTGAGGTCATTTTGGGTATAGTTAGATAGAGGGCAGTTTGAAACCATATTCAAATTCAAACTGTTTTTATCCCATGAATTTAAAAGTGGGAGGCATATTCTTACTCAGCACATTTTTGTGAGCTCGCACACCAATTTTCACTCCATTTGGAGTTGATGTTGACATGAGCTAATTGGGACAAATTCAAACTTTGTTTGAATTCATAATTGAACTTGTGCTGAAATTCATTCAAACCAAACCCAATGGGTGAATAATTTGAATACCCAGGGTTATTTTGGGGCTCACTGTTTACAACAGTGATTAGGAGTAAATTTCAGAGGTTAAAACTGGAAGTGGGTCCCACATGTCAGCCACCACTTCAACTCAAACCAACTGAAATTCTCTCACTCGGTTAACCGAGCCGCCGCTGCGATCGCCACCGAGGGCAGACGCCGCGCCAGCAGCTGCTTGCCCACGCGCGGGCGTGAGGCGGTGCAGAGCCTTCTTAAGGCGCCTGCCCCCCTCCTCGGCCGAGGCATCGCCGTTTCTTCCCCGCAAGAACTTAGCGCCGGCCGAAGTTTTCCGCAGCTCGGAATCGATCGGAGAGCGCCGATCACAGCTTCCTCCGTCCCCTCCAGAGCCCCAGCAAGGTACTAGAGACCTTCCTCCGTCTTCCCCGCTGCTGAAATTCAGTTGGAACCGATTGATATCGGCTATGCCGAAAGATCAGTTCGGTGACTTACAACCACCGCACCTCAGGCTTCCGTGGACAGCCCAGCCAGGGCGATGTCACGCCCGAACCAAGGCACCCTTGGACACGCTGGTGACCGGTGCTGCTCACCCCCGAGCCACAGCTTGAGTGGTTGCTCACCGGCGGCGAATTTCCAATTTTCCCCTTTCTTGTGCAGCACGACCCTCGGGTGTGATTCTGTCGAATTCGTACTCTAGAAAGGATTAGAGGTCCTCAATCCGCTCTCACACAAACTAGACACGGTAACGCACAAGTTGCCTTCACAACCCTTGGCCGGAGAACCTCTGTACCCGGCGTAATTCGAGGTTTACAAATGGCGGAGTAAACGGGAGGCATCGGGCGAACGGTGAGGACCTACTTCGGGCCTTCCCCGAGCTGCCTCGAGCTCATGTCGACCGTCCCTGAAGTCCACTGATGCTTTCCGACCGGTTCCTCGAGTAGTTGAGGTGCTAGGGTAGTCAGCCGACATGGCCGAAGTCTTCCCGAGGTGGCGGTGTCACACCCGGTTTTTCCGAAGAACAACCAAGTGAATATCACATGTATGCCAGGATCATTTTCTCATACATGTGATGACAAATAGTGAAGCATCATTTATTACAAGCCAGGTGTCGAATATAAATAAGTCTTACATAGCAAATGTCTCGATGGACAATAATAAGTTCATCACAAGTAAATAAACTAGCAGCGGAATATTATTCTTGAGGGCTCCGTCACAGGCGTTGCCCGGGGGTCTCCATGAACCTAGAAACCTTCTTCGGGTCCGATGTATCGAGGTGACAACTTCCCTTTCACCTTGAACCGACGAAGTCCTCTGATAGGGGACACCTTTTGATAGACATAGTCCCCCACGTTGAAAACGAGCTCTCTTCTTCGCACATCGGCATAGCTCTTTTGGCGTGTCTGTGCTATCCTCAAGTTATTGCGAATTTCCCTCACCTTCGCCTTGGCTTCTTGTAGTACTTCAGGACCAAACACTTTACTTTCCCCTGTTTGGTTCTAAAATAGGGGAGTTCTGCACTTCCTCCCGTACAAGGCTTCAAACGGCGACATCTTCATACTAGCTTGATAGCTGTTGTTATAGGAAAACTCCGCATACGGTAAGTTCTTGTCCCAGCTCCGATTGTTTTTGAGTGCACATGCCCTTAGCATATCTTCAAGGATCTGATTGGTTCTTTCCGTCTGCCCGTCGGTTTGGGGATGATAGGCAGAACTAAAGTTCAGATGGGTTCCCATGGTTTCGTGCAACTTCTGCCAAAATCTTGAGGTGAACTGTGTCCCTCGATCCGACACTATCTTCTTTGGCACTCCATGGTAACACACGATCCTTGACATGTACAGCTCTGCCAATTTGGATCCGCTGTAGCTTTCTTTCACGGGGATGAAATGAGCTACCTTGGTTAGCCTATCAATGATGACCCATATTGAATCATACCCTGATTGGGTCCTAGGCAATCCCACGATGAAATCCATGCTGATTTCTTCCCATTTCCATTCAGGCACTTTGAGTGGCTGCAATAATCCCGTGGGTCGTTGATGTTCTGCTTTCACCAACTGACATGTGTCACATAGGGCAACATGTTCCGCGACATCTCGCTTCATGCCATACCACCAATACCTGCTCTTGAGGTCCTGGTACATCTTCGTACTCCCAGGATGAATGGAATAGTCAGAATCATGAGCCTCCTTCAAAATCAATTCACGGATCTCCTTTACTTCTGGCACACAGATTCTTTTCCCGTGCCACACCGTTCCTTGTTCATCCTCTCTAAAACCAGGAGCTTTATTTTCCTTGATGAGTTGTCTGATCTCTTGTATCTTCTCATCATTCTTTTGACCTTCGCGTATGTCTCGCTCTAGTGTGGAGTCCACCTCCATGGCGATGGCTTCACCACTATTTACTAGACATAGATTGAGCCTTATAACTTCGTCCTTCAATTCTACAGGCATGTCCTTCAAGCTCAACTTATTGACCTGCACTTTCCGACTCAAAGCATCGGCCACGACGTTTGCTTTCCCGAGATGATAGTTGATGCCCACATCAAAGTCATTGATTAGCTCTAACCATCTCCTTTGTCTGAGGTTGAGATCTGGCTGTGTGAAAATGTACTTCAAACTCTTATGATCCGTATATATCTCGGTCCTCTTCCCCATCAAATAGTGCCGCCAAATTTTCAACGTGTGTACCACTGCGGCTAGTTCTACGTCATGTGTAGGATAGTTCTTCTCGTGCTTCCGAAGCTGCCGGGATGCATAAGCCACGACATGCCCTTCTTGCTTGAGAACACATCCCAACCCGTTTCCAGAGGCATCGCAGTACACCGTAAAGTTCTTTTGCATATCTGGCATAACGAGCACTGGGGCTGTTGTCAATCTTTCCTTTAACTCCCGAAAACTCGTCTCGCATTGTGGCGTCCAGGTGAATGTGATTTCCTTCTCCAACAGTTTGGTGAGAGGTCTCGAGATCTTGGAGAATCCCTCAATAAACCGTCGATAGTATCCAGCCAATCCCAAAAAGCTTCGAACTTCCCCGACATTTTCAGGGGTCTTCCACTTCTGTATATCCTCGATTTTGGCAGGATCCACGGAGATTCCTCCCTTCGAGATTATATGTCCTAAGAAGGGAACTCTCTTCAGCCAAAACTCACACTTGCTTAACTTGGCATATAGTTGATGTTCTCTTAGCCTCTGCAACACCAACCTTAGATGTTTCTCATGTTCTTCTTCATCTTTGGAGAAGACGAGAATGTCATCTATGAAAACCACCAAAAATTTGTCCAGATATTCCATGAATACCTTGTTCATGAGATACATGAAGTATGCCGGGGCATTAGTTAGCCCGAAAGGCATGACGGTGTATTCATACAGTCCGTACCGAGATACGAAAGTTGTCTTGGGAATATCAGTTTGCCTTATCTTGAGTTGGTGGTATCCCGACCTGAGATCAATCTTCGAGAACACACAAGCGCCCCTCAACTGATCAAACAAGTCTTCAATGCGGGGTAATGGGTACTTGTTCTTGATGGTTACCTCATTCAAGGCACGGTAATCCACGCATAATCTTTGGGTTCCGTCCTTCTTGGGCACAAATATCACCGGAGCTCCCCATGGTGAGGAACTAGGACGAATATACCCCTTCTCCGACAATTCTCTCAAATGATCCTTAAGTTCTTCCAGCTGCTTGGAGTCCATCCGATAAGGTCTCTTGTATATCGGGGCTGTTCAATATACTAGCTCAATTGCGAATTCCACTTCACGATCGGGAGGCATACCTGGCAACTCCTCCGGAAAAACATCTGGATATTCACTGATGGTTCTGATTTCCTCAACTTTCACCTCAACTTGATTTAATTTAATGTCCCTCCTAGGCTCGTGTATTGTTATGAACTTTACTCTTGTGCCACTAGGGTGAGTTAGTTCCACCGTTCTGGTCGAACAATGGATGATTCCTTTACGTTTGGTCAACCAATCCATACCCAAAATAATATCTATCCCTTGTGAATCTATCACTATGAGGTTAGCCGTAAATACTACCCCATTAATGTCTAGGTTCACTTTGGGACACACTTGTCTTGTCCTTATTTCTCCACCTGGAGAGTTTACAGCTAGCATATGGTTCATTTGTGTGGTTGCTAGGTCATGCTTATTAACAAACCCTTGAGCAATGAACGAGTGGGTTGCACCAGAATCAAACAGCAGGGTTGCAAGGTGTAAATTGGCAGGAAACTTACCAACTACCACGTCGGGTGCCTCTTGTGCTTCCTCCATAGTGACGTGGTTCACCCGTCCTCTCATTACATTCTGCTGTTGTGGCTGCACAGGCTTCTTCTTTGGGCATTTATGGGCGTAGTGCCCCACTTCACCACAGCTAAAACATTGCACCCCAACCTTAGGTGCCTGGCCTTTGTTGTCTTGGGGTTGGTTTGGGGGTCCTTGCACTGCTGGTCGAGGTGGATATGCGGGGCGAGGCTGCTGTACAAACTGACGTTGTGGCTGTGCTGGTGCTGCCGGAGGCCTGTAGTTTGGGTTGTACCCCCTTGGTGCTGAGTAGGGTACCGCAGCACGGTTCGTTTGCCCGGCAGGTTGCTGCATCAGACGTGGGCGGGTGTTGCTCCCTGAGGCTTGATTTGACCGCCCGGCCTTCCTCTTGTTCTCATTTTCCAAGGCCTTCAGCTTCCTTTCTACCACAAACGCTCTGTCCACCATCTTTTGAAAGCTTTCAAACTCATTTGAGGACATTGCACACTGCATCTCTGCGGTAAGTCCTTCCACAAAACAATCTTGTTTCTGCTCATCAGTCTCTATGTCACGTGGGGCATAACGGGATAGTTGAGTAAATTTAGTGAGGTATTCCCTCACCGTCATGTTTCCCTGCTGCAGTCCCAAAAACTCCTTCCTCTTGTTTTTGAGTTCACCTCTTGGGATGTAATGGTTGCGGAAGCTACGCTTGAACTGTTCCCAAGTGATGTTCTCAGGGTCATGATGGGCGGCCACGTAGGCGGTCCACCAATCAGCAGCAGGTCCATGCAATTGATGAGAGGCAAACAGCACCCTCTCATACCCTTGGCATTGTATGATCCTCATCTTACTTTCAATGGTCTTCAGCCAATCATCTGCCTCCAGAGGTTCAGCAGCACTTGCAAATTTTGGAGGTTGAGTTCCTAGAAACTCACTCAACCTTGGTTGGCGTGGTGCAGCTTGTGGAGGTGGAACTTGATGCAAGTTGGCCACCACTTGAGTCAAGTTCTGGATGAGCTGATTTTGGTTCTCTAGCATTTGGTGGAGGGGATCAACTCCTTCACGGCGACCACCCCGGTCCTGGCCTCCAGAAAGATGAGGGTTGCATGCCTCATCGTTGCTGTTGGCGGGGTTGGCAGCACGTCCTTTTCCTCTTCCGGCCATCTGGCAGAATCAACCAATGTTAATTTGAAAGCATTTAGTATCATCTTACTACTTTCATTTGTTTGTACTTTGAAGTGTTGGGGCTTTGTTATTCTTCTCTAAGGGTTCACTTTTCACACAAAAATAAATGCAATATTATTTCATGTGGGTTCACACACCAAAAAAAACAATCTAAAGACGAGGCTGTGGACAATTGCTCATGGCTTCCACAACTCACGTCACACACCAAGCATTATCACACCATTAACTTAACTTAACGACTCGCTTATTCGACATCTTGCTGACTAAGGGAAGGACTCTACACTACTCGTTTCCTTGAGCTGGCTCCTCGGGATCCTCCTCATCATTTTGGCTTCCTTCTGACTCTGCTTTGGGTGGGGAGGCTGCTGGTGGAGAAGTGCGACGACGCCTTATCGCCCGGCGATCTGGGGAGTCAGGAGTCCATGTATCATTCGCGGTGACACACAGTTCATTCCCATCTCCTCTTTCTCTCGCCCTCAGGCAGGCTCGCAGCAACGCCTCCGTTTACTTCAGGGTGTCCCGAACATCCTGAAGCTCTTGCTGACACTCCTGCAGTCGAGTGCTGAGCATAGCAGCATCCTCCAAGCACAAGTCCATGTGCTCATGAAAAGTCCCTTGCTGCACCGGCGGGTACTTGTATTCCGTGGTACCACTCTCACGTTGGAGGACATACATGTACTCAGTTTTGTCCAAATGGCGACGATAGATGTGACTCTGGCAGGTGATGGCCTCCCAGGTGACATCTTTCTCCGCATCGACCTGTGTCGCTCTACAAGCTGGAGAGTGGTGAATCTTAAGCAGCTGATTTTCGTGTATAATCCTCATCTCTGAACTCCATTCTTCCCTCTTTTCACAGATGGTCCTGGTGGAGTTATAGTGGATGATTAGCTTGCCCGTATTGCCGGCGGCTTCGAGCATACGTCGAAGACGGCGCAACAAGCCTCCTACTGCCAATCCGTAGGAAAGGTACGTCACCGGACGGCTCTCCTCTCTTTGGGCAAGAGCAACTACGGGAACTCTCCCTCCTGTGGACTTGCGAGCGGTGCGAATCATGCAAACCATCTAAAACAGAAAACATTTAAACTTAGATTAGATAAACTTTTAAACAAAAATTCTATTTTGAATCAAAGTTGGGGTAAGATGAAGAAAGTGACTCAATTAAATAACACTTTTCAACACACACCTTGTAAAATAGTTTTTAAGAAAATATGGCCCTTAAATACGTCCATTTCTACCTAGGTCCACGTTCCTACGGGCAACCTTGGCTCTGATACCACTTCTGTCACACCCGTTTTTTCCGAAGAACAACCAAGTGAATATCACATGTATGCCAGGATCATTTTCTCATACATGTGATGACAAATAGTGAAGCATCATTTATTACAAGCCAGGTGTCGAATATAAATAAGTCTTACATAGCAAATGTCTCGATGGACAATAATAAGTTCATCACAAGTAAATAAACTAGCAGCGGAATATTATTCTTGAGGGCTCCGTCACAGGCGTTGCCCGGGGGTCTCCATGAACCTAGAAATCTTCTTCGGGTCCAAAGTCTTGGTCATTATACACCACCTCATTATCTTGACCTGAGCAGCAATATAAACCAACAAAATGTGCAAGGTTGAGTACCAATGGTACTCAGCAAGTGTGGGAAAAATTATATTATGCATGGCTAGAACAAGGAGAGGTTGAACTCATGGTTAAAGCACTACGCAATTAATACCTATCACCTTAGCTTATTAAGCACCTACATTACTACACAGGTGAAATGGTCCCAATCTCCCATCCCATCATCATAATCCAATAATCATAACATCATTTCCAATGTTAAGCTCCCCGCTTAACATCCACAACTTCCAAAACCATCAATCCTCTAATCATGAATAAGTCCAAGCCGCTCTTGACCGTGAGCACGGCTGTCATGACAGTTTTGACTCTGCAGAGTTTGTACCACTGTACCCACATGTAGTGATTTCATCCCCCGTTGCCGGGTGGACTATAAGAACCTCCATTATGCCGATGGCCACGAACCACATTCACACTTCCCAGGTGTGTAGCCAGGAGATCACTACGAAGCCTTTACAAAGGGATTCCCGACGAGCGTGGGCCCACTAAGGTTTCACCCCTAACAGCATACAAGAGGCTCCAACCCCGCTGCAGTGGCCCCCTCTTGAGCCTTGCGGTTCATATGGTAGTCCAGCTGACACCTATTCCCCGCACCATCCAACACACCCATACTACGCCGGGGATACACCTAATTAATTGGCCAAGCTGCCCCATCTCAGTATGTGGTTGGCACTGTAAAGCCAGGTTACATGCTCCATGAACCGGGCCTTAGGATCCAGGCAAGTACTAAACAAAAACCCAAGTCTCGTGCACCCAGCACACAACCAAAACATCCAACTTGCCTTGATCCCTACCTCTACATAACTTACAATATTTCATGGTAAAATAAATTGATGATCTCATATCCCAAATATCCCATTCTAAGCATGGCTAAGCATATGCATAATAATAAATGACATGATAAAATAAATCCCAACCCAAGCTACAAGGAAACAAGGTAATGCAATTCAAGGGAAACTTCCTAGCATGGGTTTCATATTTAACTTGACAATGCAATAATTCTATCTAAACATCCTAGTATAGGATCAAAGTGGTCAAGGACACTTGCCTCCTTCCTGCTGCTGTTGAAATGGGTAGTCCTGATCTTGGAAAGGAATAACTTGCTCTTGAGCAGGTTCTACATCATACCATTACACATAGCAAAAGAAAAACAACAATCCATAAGACATAGTTCACACTTCCACTTCATACAAACCACACATTCACATTTATGAAAGTCATTCACCATTATATGTGTTGTGGTTACTCTATGTGTGTTGATTTGTGTCTTTCATACACTTTTAATCATATGTATATGATTCCTACTTTTGTATTCACATTTATGCTTGCATACTTTATATATGAGTTTCCAATTTAAATAAATTCCTTATATTCAATTACTACACCTTTTAGTTACCAAGTATGCATGAAAGGTATTTTCCTTCTCCATATGTGTCTTCATAATTTCTACCAACCCTAAACTGAATCCTTTGGATTTTAGAACTCCATTTATCATTTACTAGTTGCTATATTTTCAGATTTATTTCCTATGCCTAAATGTGAACTTTATTATAAAAATAACAAGACACCTCATCTAAACAGAATAGGTTCTGATCTAAGATATTTACTAATATATTTTTGACCTTTTCCTCTGATGTAAACTATTTTACAATTATTTTCCCTATTTTCTAAAACTATTCATTACTTAAAATTGTGTCCCTAAATGTGAATAATAATTTAAACAGATTCAACTCAGCCCAAAATATGTTTTTATCTCACTCCAAAGTTTTCTAAATACTGAGAAAGTTTTTAATTTAATTATGACAATATGTTTGTCCCACTTTTTAATTTTTAAACACTAGCCACATATTCAATTTCCTAAATTAAATACTAAACAGGGCTAAAAGTTAAACTTACCCCACCACAGGGTCTATTATTTTCAGAATTCCCAGGGGTCTAGCTACACTTATCAGAGGTGGTTTTCCTAATTTTCATTAAGTCCAGGGGCTAAAACTGATTTTTAAATGAATTTACATGATTTTCTGGAGTTCCAGGGGCTAGATCAGAAGTTTCCGGGGCTAGCTCTTATTTCCCGAGAACCCCAGGGGTAGCACGTAAGACTTCCAGTCTTTATAACGCGGGGATGACGTGGACCGTCCGATTTTAAACCGACGGCTGAGATTATAACGTCGAACCGGTACGCGGGGGTTTAAACCCTACCGTGCGATTTAAAATAAACGGCGCACAAGCGGCCACGTCGCTCTGACCGAGCGCGGGCGGCGCTGCCGGCGGCGCACGGCGGCGGGAAGCGGCGATCTCGCCGGAAACTTTCGGATCTTCGGGAATTCTTCCTAGAACTGTGATTTTATGGCATAGATCGGTAGAGGGGAGGTCGGGGATCTCACCTCGGGGGTTTTCTTGAGCTCGGAGGTCCTGGAAAGTGATCGGCGACGAGGTCCGAGGCGAAACCACGGTGAAGCTCGTCGGCGCTGTGTTTACACCGCAAGTCACCGAGTTTTCTGCACCTGCAAGGTTCCCCGGAGGCGGTGGATCAAGACCAGCGAGTTAGATCGGAATTTCCGAGCTTAGATCAGCCAGAATTCGCGGTTGGGGTCGTATGATACATTTCTGGAAAGCGCTGGAAGAGCTTTACAACTTTTCTGTTGAGGTCCAGAGGTGTTTCATCCCTTAACCACTCGAAAAATGCAGTAGAGATGAAACTGTCCAGAAAACAGGACAGAGTAAAGACTCTCTGTAGACTCTCTGTAAATTAAGCATAACTTCCTGCATAAAAATCCAAAAATAGAAAATGAGATAGTTCTGGAAAGCTTATGAGATAGGTTACAACTTTGTAACAGAAAGTTTTGTCAGATTAGGAACAGAATTAACTGGGATTCTTGGATCAAATCAGTACCTAAAGCAGGGAGGTGCTATCCAATTTTCTCCAGAAATCCTGGTAAATTTGACATCTCATAACTTTTGAACCATGACAGATCTTAGACCAAGCAAATACTTTCTGGACAGCTATTGAAGTTAGCTTTAACTTTGATGTTGAGCTCCAGAATTGTTTTTGCCTTTAGCATGGCCTAAATCAGGTTGATATGGAAACTGGTCAGGACTGTCATGGGAACAGCGGATCAACAGTCAAATTTGTTTAAAATTTGAACTATGTTTCCAAGTTTTATGGGTTCAATGACATGTCTTATGTTATAACTCAGTGGTTTACTGTTTAAATAAATATTTGAAATTTCTCAAATATATTTTTACAGATGACAGCAGATAAGCAATTGGAGAACGGGTGGGTGGTTTCCCACTGTTCTCACCGTAGCGGCTACCCGGAAGCATTGTGGCAAATGCTCCAATCTTTCGGGTACAACCAGATGCCGCAGTACTTCGCCAAGGAAGAAGGCGAAGAGGGGAACAAGACGTGGACGATCCATGTCGAAGTCCCTGCAGGACCTACGCCACCCGGTTGGGTGCCGTTCACCGTCACGGTGAGAGGAAGACAACCGGAAGGAGTGTGGCAAGTGGCAGTCCGTGACACTATGTCACGCTTCTGCCAACTACACGTGCAGGCTATGGAGGGCACTCCATACGCGCTCGTTCCGGTGGAGGGACGAGCTCAGCATGTGTGGGAAGAGAGGTACCTGGAGACAACGGACCCGAGTTGCCCAAGGTACAACCCCGCGGAGGCAAATCTCAGCCTCCAGATGAGGGCGGGAAACGCTGTGATGGACAGCCAAGCTGTTCATACGGAGCACCTCGCCACCAAGCTCAAGGAGAGCACAAGCCGTGGAGATCATTTCGAGAGTGCTCACAGCACACTCCGTAATGTGCTCCTTCCGACGATCAAGCGACTGAATGAACAACACAATCAGTTGCATCGTCTGAAGAAGGCGAAGAGGAAAAGCCGTGTCGACATCACGGCATTACAAGAACTGGTACAGAACCTGACCCAGCAGAACGAGGACCTTGCTCAAGAGCGAGACGACGCTATTGAGGAAGGACAAGGCTGGGAAGAAGATTACAACCAAGCCATGGACGAGGTGCATGCATTGCAGGACCTCGTACCTCCGGTGTTAGGCGTACCGGTGGTCTTGGGTCTTCCAGCAATGGGAGAACCCGGAATGGGGGAAGAGGTGGTAGATCCAGAGCCACCAGCAGAGGTACCGGAGGAGGACGACCCGCAGGAGGTCAAGTTCTACTCTGAGTAGGGGGTTACAGTTGCCATGTAGGGCAGCCAGGGTAGTGTAACCCAATTTTTGTAATCGGTGACATGTCGTGTAGACAGTAGCATATGTATAAGTAGTGACGACATGAGCACGACTTCTCGGAGACCCGAGAATAATGTATCTTGTATAAAGTTTATGCTTTATCAATATATGTGAATGTTGTGCAAATTAATCATGTGTCACTTCAATACCTACTGTTGCTTATGGAATTTTAAGTAAGACATGTGCTAATCGCTGCTGTTTGGAATTTCAGAATGACGCGTACTCGTGCCAACCCTGATGTTCGGGGTACTAGCCAAGGGGGAGAGACTTCCCAACATCCTCCCGAGGACTCCTCGGGACAACAGCAGCAGCAACAGCAACAGCAAACACCGCCACCGCCACTGCCAACGGTTACATTGGCCGACATCGTCGCGGCAATGGCGGGCTCGCATCAGCAGCACACAGAGTTGCTGCAGACTCTCATCGACAATACGTCTCACCCAGAGAGACGTCAAGATCGTGAGGAGCGTCAACAGAGCTCCTACTCCGACTTCCTGGCGACTCATCCCCCAGTATTCTCAAGGGCGGATGAACCACTTGACGCGGACAATTGGCTCCGCGCCATAGAGATGAAGTTCGGGCTGCTCCAGATAAGTGAGCAGCGTAAGACTCAGTTTGCGGTCCAGCAGATCCAAGGATCCGCGAGCGCGTGGTGGGCCAACTTCTGTGCTTCACAGCCCACCGACCGAGTGATGACCTGGGCGGAGTTCCGGACGGCCTTCAGGGCCTATCATATACCGCCAGGTCTGATGAAAAGAAAGACGCAGGAGTTCTTACACCTGCAACAAGGGAGCAGGAACGCGCTGGAATACTCCAGGGCGTTCAACGATCTCGCCCTTTAAGCGTCATATCACGCAGATACTGACGAGAAGCGGCGGGACCACTTTTACCAGGGGCTTAACCCGCTCCTGAAGGACAAGTTGGCGATGTTCAATCGCGGCAGCCTCAACGACATCATTGATGCTGCGATTGTTCAGGAGGACTCCGGCAAGGAGTTAGCAGCGGCGGAGCGAAAGCGAAGCGTGCCGCAGAGCAACGGAGAAGGAGGCGGTCCTTCTCAGAAGTTTCGGATGGTGAATCGCCCACCATCAGGTCCATGCTGGCAACCACCACCGCGGTCGATGCCGTTCTGCAGTCGACCGTACTCTTCACCGGCATTCCGGCCGGCACTGCCAGTACCACCGCAACAACAACAACAGCAGCGGGCGATGCCGCGTGCGTTTGCACCTCGGCAACGCATGCCGGGCTTTCGTCCCCCGAGCACTACACCAGCAGCGGCCACATGTTACAAGTGTGGTCGTCCAGGACACTTCGCGAGCAGTTTCCCGGAGAGGCAAGGCGGCGGAGTGGCACCGCAGTTTCCGGGAAGGAATCAACCCCGGAACCCTGCTAATGCGCGGCGGGCAAACCCTAGGCCCGGCACCGTCCACCAGCTTGCCATTGAGGACGTGCCGGAGGGCGAGCCAATCCTTGCGGGTATGTTCCAACTCCACCAGCATCCCGCTATAGTACTGTTTGATTCAGGCGCCACGCATAATTTTATTAGCCAAGCTTTCATTGCTAAACACAGCTTGCCAATACTACCCACCGATAGTACATATTTAATTTGTTCACCGGGTGGGAAGATTTCAGCAAGTGTAATGGTTTCCAAAGCACCATTATGCTTAGCGGGTAGAGTGTACCCCACGTCTCTCATTATCTTAGAGGGACAGAAGGTCGATGTCATCCTAAGGATGTCGTGGTTAACCCGCCACGGCGCTGTTTTAGACACCGTCCTTCGAGTCGTGCACTTAAACTCAGAAGTGCACGGGTCTCACTCATTATTTCTGGACAGTCCAGAAATAAAGCTTCCAAGCGTCTATCAAGCCACAACTATCAGATTGGAAGATATTCCAGTAGTCCGAGAGTTCCCTGATGTATTCCCGGATGATTTACCGGGAATGCCACCCGATAGAGAGGTGGAGTTCAAGATTGAACTAGCACCGGGAACCATGCCAATATCCCGAAGGCCGTACAAGATGGCGCCCAAGGAGTTGGCTGAACTGAAGACTCAGCTCACGGACCTCCTGGAAAAGGGTTTTATTAGGCCGAGCTCCTCGCCATGGGGCTGTTCGGCATTATTTGTCAAGAAGAAGGATGAGACGTTGCGGCTTTGCGTGGACTATCGTCCATTAAATTCTGTAACTATCAAGAACAAGTACCCGTTGCCACGGATCGACATGTTGTTTGATCAGTTGGTCGAAGCAAAGATCTTTTCCAAAATGGACTTAAGATCCGGGTACCATCAGATTAAGATACGAGCGGAGGACATTCCAAAGACAGCTTTCTCGACGAGGTACGGACTTTATGAGTAACTGGTCATGTCCTTCGGCCTCACCAATGCTCCAGCTCACTTTATGTACTTAATGAACTCGGTATTCATGCCAGAGCTGGAGAAGTTTGTCGTGGTCTTCATCGACGACATCCTGGTATATTCCAAGTCGGAGGAAGATCACAAGAAGCATCTGCGTATAGTCTTGCAACGGCTGCGGGATCACAAGTTATACGCAAAATTCAGAAAATGCGAGTTTTGGATATCGCAAGTGCCTTTCCTCGGGCATATCATCTCAGCGGAGGGTATCGATGTGGACCCGAGCAAGATCACTCAAGTGCTGAATTGGAAATCCCCGAGAACTGTTCATGAGGTACGGAGTTTCCTCGGACTCGCGGGATATTATCGGAGGTTCATTCCGAACTTTTTGAAGATTGCCAAGCCCATGACAGAGCTGCTGAAGAAGGCTACCAAATATGTTTGGAGTCCAACATGTGAAGCAGCATTCAAGGCTTTAGTCAAGCACCTGACATCAGCACCGGTTTTGGCGCAGCCAGAAACAACAAAACCGTTCGATGTGTACTGCGATGCATCCGGCATTGGGCTCGGATGTGTGCTGATGCAAGACCGAAGAGTGGCCGCATATGGATCACGGCAGCTTAGAAACCATGAGAAAAACTATCCAACTCACGACTTGGAGCTCGCTGCCGTGGTACTCGCACTCAAAATGTGGAGGCACTACCTACTCGGTAACCTCGTACATTTATATACCGACCACAAAAGCCTCAAGTACATATTCACTCAGAAGGAGCTGAACATGAGGCAACGAAGATGGTTAGAATTGATAAAGGATTACAAAATAGAGATCCATTATCATCCGGGCAAGGCCAACGTAGTGGCAGATGCGCTGAGCCGCAAGTCACACGTCAATAATCTGACCATCACACCGTTGGAAGAGAGCGAACCACCACTACATGTGATTCCACACGGAGCTCTCTACAACCTAGCTTTGATCCCCACCATCCGTGAAGAGATAGCGGCAGCCTAGAAGAATGACAAGGGCATGTCACATTTGCGGAGACGTGTAGACAGTGGGGAGCTGAAATGTTTCCGGAAGGACGGAGACGGCGTCCTATGGTTCAAGGACCGGATCGTCGTACCCCGTAACCCGGAGTTACGGAAGAAAAATCTTTGATGAGGCTCATTTGTCAAAGTTTTCTATTCACCCCGGCAGCAACAAGATGTATCAAGAACTCAGAAGCAAGTTTTGGTGGACACGGATGAAGCGAGAGACTGCAAAATACGTGTCCGAGTGTGATACATGTCGAAGGGTGAAGGCAGACCACATGCGGAAACCGGGACTGCTGCAACCACTGGGCATTCCTGCCTGGAAGTGGGAGGATGTGAGCATGGACTTCGTCGTCGGTTTACCCACCACCTTGCAGAAACATGATTCTGTGTGGGTGATCGTCGATCGGCTCACCAAAGTTGCCCATTTCATCCCGGTCAACACCAACTACAACGCCAAGAAGTACGCTGAACTGTACATCTCACGGATCCTATGCTTGTACGGCGTACCCCGTACTATCATATCGGATTGGGGCACTCTATTTGTGTCCTGTTTTTGGGAGCAGCTGTACGCTGCCCTGGGGACGAAGCTGATCCGTAGTTCAGCATACCACCCGCAGACGGATGGACAAACCAAGCGGGTGAATCAGATCTTGGAAGACATGCTACGAGCTTGCGCTATCAACCACGGCAAAAATTGGGATGATCACTTTCCGTTAGCCGAATTATCGTACAACAATGGGTACCAAGCCAGCATCAAGATGGCGCCCTACGAGGCGCTATACGGACGGAAATGCCGCACACCACTGAATTGGTGTGAATCTGGCGAAAGGGTTACCTTTGGAATTGACCTCGTCAACAACGCGGAAGAAAAGGTTCGACTGATTCAAGCGAACCTAAAAGCCGCTCAATCCCGACAGAAACAGTATGCGGACCGGAGAAGGCGCCCATTACAATTCAAAGTTGGAGATCACGTATATCTACGGGTATCTCCAATGAAGGGCGTAAACAGATATGGGGTGAGAGGAAAGTTAGCACCCCGATTCATCGGTCCATTCCAGATTACCGAAAGATGTGGATCGGTGGCATACCGACTGAAATTACCAGAAGCACTTTCCGGTGTGCACGACGTCTTTCACATTTCCCAGCTGAGGAAGTGTCTCAAGCTATCAACTACCGTTCAGCTGGAAGACATTGAAGAACTGCAACCGGATCTCACCTATCGGGAGGAACCGGTGCATATTATTGATGAAAAGGCCCGAACCACACACAACCGTACGTTGTGGTTCTACAAGGTTCTATGGAGTAATCACTCCATGGACGAAGCGACATGGGAGAGTGAAGAATTTCTTCGCGCTAACTACCCCGACTTTTTCACGTCGCATATCCGGTAATTTTCCACCGTCCTCTCTCTCATTTTCGCCTTATAATCTCGGGACGAGATTCTTTTAAGGGGGAGGAATGTAAGGGCCTCAGTTTTTGACAAAAGAATTGAAGTGTTCATCACCAAACCACACACCTCATTTGAGGAAAGATGATGAACACAAATGAAGAGCAAGTAACCACCATCAACATGCTCATTAGAGAACAAACTCACACATTGCAAAAGTGGTATTTCCCACATGTGATATAGGTGGGCTGGACATATGAAAACTCCTACACTTTGCTAAGGATGTACATGCCAAGTTTCACCCAAATTCCAAACCTTTTTGAGGTCATTTTGGGTATAGTTAGATAGAGGGCAGTTTGAAACCATATTCAAATTCAAACTGTTTTTATCCCATGAATTTAAAAGTGGGAGGCATATTCTTACTCAGCACATTTTTGTGAGCTCACAAACCAATTTTCACTCCATTTGGAGTTGATCTTGACATGAGCTAATTGGGACAAATTCAAACTTTGTTTGAATTCAAAATTGAACTTGTGCTGAAATTCATTCAAACCAAACCCAATTTGAATTCTACTCAATTCAAATGGCTCATGGGTGAATAATTTGAATACCCAGTGTTATTTTGGGGCTCACTGTTTACAACAGTGATTAGGAGTAAATTTCAGAGGTTAAAACTGGAAGTGGGTCCCACATGTCAGCCACCACTTCAACTCAAACCGACTGAAATTCTCTCACTCGGTTAACCGAGCCGCCGCTGCTATCGCCACCGAGGGCAGCCGCCGCTCCAGCAGCTGCTTGCCCACGCGCGGGGCGTGAGGCGGTGCAGAGCCTTCTTAAGGCTCCTGCCCCCCTCCTCGGCCGAGGCATTGCCGTTTCTTCCCCGCAAGAACTCAGCGCCGGCCGAAGTTTTCCGCAGCTTGGAATCGGTCGGAGAGTGCCGATCACAGCTTCCTCCGTCCCCTCCAGAGCCCCAGCAAGGTACTAGAGACCTTCCTCCATCTTCCACGCTGCTGAAATTCAGTTGGAACCGATTGATATCGGCTATGCCGAAAGATCACTTCGGTGACTTACAACCACCGCACCTCGGGTTTCCGTGGACAGCCCAGCCAGGGCGTTGTCACGCCCGAACCAAGGCACCCTTGGACGCGCTGGTGACCGGTGCTGCTCACCCCCGAGCCACAGCTCGAGTGGTTGCTCACCGGCGGCGAATTTCCAATTTTCCCCTTTCTGTGTGCAGCACGACCCTCGGGTGCGATTCTGTCGAATTCGTACTCTAGAAAGGATTAGAGGTCCTCAATCCGCTCTCACACAAACTAGACACGGTAACACACAAGTTGCCTCCACAACCCTTGGCCGAAGAACCTCTGTACCCGGCGTAATTCGAGATTTACAAATGGCGGAGTAAACGGGAGGCATCGGGCACACGGTGAGGACCTACTTCGGGCCTTCCCCGAGCTGCCTCGAGCTCATGTCGACCTTCCCTGAAGTCCACTGATGCTTTCTGACCGGTTCCTCGAGTAGTTGAGGTGCTAGGGTAGTCAGCTGACATGGCCGAAGTCTTCCCGAGGTGGCGGCTCGTAGCCGACCATGCACCTGCCATTGTCATGAGCAGCTGACCCCGGAATCCTGTTCCCCGAGTGAAAGTAGGCGGGGGCGGCCAAAATCGTGAAGTTTGAAGCTGTACAGAAGCCGGCGGCAAGCTCTCCGGCGAGGTCCCTCGGCGGCGGAGCGCGGGCGTCGCAAGGTTGAAGAAGGGGGTGGACCCCAGCTGTCAGCGGCCGATATTTTGAATCGGGATCGGGCTAAGGCCGGGATCGGTTGTGCTGGCGTGCAAAATCCTCATGGGCCACGGTGTGCTGTCGCCTCGGCATGCGACGCGTGTCCCCGAGGCCCACTCGCGAGTTTAAACTTTTCCCCGATTTTCAGATTTCCTTCAAACTTCAAATCCTCATAACTTTGGCTAGGAAGCTCCAAATAAAGTGAACAAAATTTTGTTGGATTCAGCTCTCTGAGCACTTTCAAGCAAATCAAGTTTCACTTTATGAAAACCCTTATTTGTCCAGAATTAATTCCTCAAAATTTAAACTGTTTGGAATTTTAACTGGAGAATCTTTCGGAGGAAAATCCTGAAATTTTGCTGGGGTGTTCACCAAAATATCCCTGAACTACCATAAAAATTTCAGAACCATTGGAGCTCATTTAATCCACCTAATGGTGTGATTAGTGAAACTGTTCCAGAGAAAATAGAAAATGTTCAGAAACATTTTCAGAATTTTCTCTGAAATTGTTTAGCTCATATCTTTAGTTAGGAACTTCCAAATTAAGTGAGACCAACTACATTAGAACCCTCTGAAAATCTAGTTTTCAGAAAGTCATAGTTTGTTTCATGAAAATCCTTAGAGCACCCTAAGAGTTCCAATTAAGGTCAAGGACATAATTAATTGTGGAGGGCTCAAATGAGCTTTGCTGCAACTAAAACTTTACCAAGTCTCTATTTAGGTTGTAACCAAACCACAGTCAAAGTTTCACAGCCATTGAGTCTGTCTAGTGGGACTTATAAGCTTCACAAGTGCAAACTTAATACAAATGCATTCAAATTAATACATGTATTACTTCTACCATGTAGTCGCTAAGGTCGAGGAGGAACCCGAAGTCCTAGACTTCGTTACTCCAGAGGAGCAGCTAGCCTACGACCAGGAGCAGCAAGGCAAGCTCCACTTTGCATTAACCTTTTTACAAATTTTTATTGTTTTGAGCACATACTTGTTTACTTTATTCTTTGCATTAGAGTCTTGTTTGGAAGCCCCACTGCATAGCCAAGAGAACCATGGGTTGGGTTTAGGATTGCAAACCCCGTTAGCTACTGCATTGCTAGGATATAGTAGGATTCGGTACAAGTCGGGTAGTTGGAACTACTCGCGAGAATAGGCTAGAGGCACATTGCTCGGGTAGAGATAGCACATGATACACATGGCAAGAAAAATGAGACCAAGCGGAGGGTAAGGGCAGCATGACTTTGGGGCCTGTGTGCTGTAGCTCCGCTTGTGTCGATTGAGGACTGAGCCGTGTGCGGGCCTGTTGAACAAGCTAGAACAGTACCGAAGACCTACCGGCTATATGGGAACCGGGAAACTGATGTAACTCGGGTAGCTGGGTATTGAGGCATTGCCCGTCGTTCAGAGGGTAGGTTGAGAGCTCGAGGTGTAAATCGGCTGGCGGCACTGAGATGCGCGTGCAGAGACCTCTTGCTCGGGACGATGGGACCGGTTCAATATTTGGCTGACGGGTGAAAGGTGGTTGCGTACGGCGTCCGTGATGGTTGTTGTAGGCAACATCGAGTACGGGCGTACGTGACGGGTTGTTCGGGTAACCCTGCAGGTGTAAATCGATTATAATCGCCGTCCCTCGCGGTCAATGAGTACCACTTGTTCACTGTACCATGACGTAGAAAGAACAGGATAGTTACATGTTAAAATGTTGCTGATTGAAAGATGGACTTGATTGCTAATGAATTGCTGTAGTTTAGAGCTAACTAAAGTTCTTTTCAACTTTGGGCAAAGTACATGAGAGAAATGCGTTTCGTGTTTGATTGCGGCTCTCTCATGTGCCTTAGCGTAAGGTTCTCCACAAACTGCTGCTAAAACTTGAAAGTAAGGTTCCACTAATTAGGCGAGTCCTTTGCAAATGATTTTTACCTCATGTAACCCATCACCCCTCATGTACAAGTTCCATGTTTAGGTGAGACGGGTCAGACTTGCTGAGCCTTCGTGCTCACTGCTTGTGTTTGAAGCTTTTGCAGGGTTCTATGAGGAAGGGACTCCCGAAGACGAGACGGAACCCCAGGAGGGGAACCCCGTCGAGTGGGAGTCGTGCACGCCGCAGAGTTAGTGTGCGTGTGTGCTAGCAAGGACACGTTCAAGGGCTGAACGTGCACTTGATGCTTAGTCTATGCCCACGAGTGTAGACTGAACTTATTTTGATGTAAACATGTTCATAACTTGTTTATGTAATAAAATTTCCACTTCCGCCTTGTACCTTTGACGTGCGTTATACGGTGCTGTGCAACGCAGCACCCCTCAGCGTGATCCTGGCTCGACAGGACCTAGGGGTCGTGTCAGAGCCTTTTTATACCTACCTTGTTATGAGCTACATATCATGTTTTTCCCGCACTTGCTGAGTACATCATTGTACTCAAACTTGCATTATTATTTCATCATCAGCAGCAGGAGAAAACTACTATGAAGACCAAGTGGAGCATTAAGGCGTGTGATCTGTTCTCAACCTTGCCTGTGGAGGGAGTAGAGATAGAGCCACTTCTGCTTATATTTGCTTCCGCATTAGAATAAAGACTTCCGCTGTGAGAATGAGTCCAAGACTCATGAGACATTGTAATAAACTCTGTTATTCGTGGTTATATATATTCTGAATTAAGTTTGTGGAACATATGTGCATGTGGGATAAACATCCTGGGTACACATATGCGTTAGTTCTCGGTTCCGTGGTTTTCCACAGAATTGAGGGCGTCACATCATGTGATTTGGCCAGACGCATGTGACCGTAAGCACGACTATCATGATAGTTTTACACTCTTAAGAGGTGGCACCACTTTACCCACAAAGTTTGTGATTTCGTCACCTGTCGGCGACTGCAGAACCTCCATTATACCAGTACACAACCATCGGTGTATGGTCAAGAGATCACAAAATAGCCTTTACGAAGGGGCTACTAGATGTATGGACTCACTAAGGTTTCACCAGCAGGCTCGAATCACCATTCTCCCCCCTACGGGCCCCCTCTTGTGCCATGCAGTTCCCATGGAAGTCCTCTCTCGACTCCCATTCCCCGCGCCTTCCACGGTCCATAACAATCTAGCAACTTACCTAATTAGTCAGCTAAGACGCACCCATATTTGGCCTTGTGGTGGCACTGTTTTCCTGGCATGTGCTGACATGAACCGATCCTTAGATCTACGGCAAGTAAACCACCATCTCATTCTACCACATCCACGAACCAAGCTTGCCTAGATCTCCCCCGATTCTATGCTCATTATCATCATTAAGTTATCATTATCATTATTCATATGAGTGCAGTACTTAGACATGTTCTACTTCGCCTTCCCGTAATCCCGTAGCTTAAGCGAAGCAAAAAGGAAAAATGACCATACCCGACTCATAAACTTTCCCGACGACAAGGATGGTTAACAAAACTAGTAAAATCCTATAAAATGGTTTCCCATCAAGGTGACTCAAGCATACACATTTTCGCAAATAAAACAGTTTTCGAAACATGGGATCAATATGGTCATGGGGCACTTGCCTTGTTCCTGTGGCTTTTGTTGCTCACGTGTCTCGAAGTCTTGGTGTTGTAGTCCTTCGTAGATAGCTTCCTGAGCTTGTCCTTCTACTCACAACCACGCACATACAAAATTATAGCAATCAAACATCATGCACAAACTTTACTCAAGATGCAATTGTGCAAATCCTATGATGCTGTTTTATTAGACCGGTTTGTACGTGTTCTTGCATGTTTTACTGTACTTGCATGGGGTTTTATGGTGAACAAGGGTGTAAGGATTAAGTATGGACGTGGTGATGATCTTGACTCAAGATCTAGATCAATTCCACCGTCAAGAACCGATCAACACGTGATCTGTCCACACGAAAAAGCTTCTGTTCAAAGAAAACAGATGTGTAGAAACCGCGATGTGTCGTAAGATGGTAACAAAGACCTACCTCGGCCTTCCTCCAAGCAATGGAAGCAGGACAGATCGTCGGCTCTCTTCCGGTGACGGCGAGCATGACGGGGCTCGTCGGCGGTCTCACCAGTGGCTGAACTCCGGCGAAGGGGGTTAACTCGGTGAGTTGGGGGCTAGGGCCTCTAAGTTGTCGACTTGGGAAAAGGAGTTATGGACAAGGGGATTTTTGGGTTCTACTTACAGAGGGATAAAGAAGAGTCCTACTCCAATTGGAGTTCAAATAAAAGTCCTATTCAATTTGTTTTGGATCTTAAAAACTTATCTTCAATTGATTTGGGTGCAGTGTCAACATGGAGGAAATCGTGTCGGTTCCCTCAGTACCGAGTACTCGTGCTCAGAGGAAAAAACCGCTTAAATATCTCGTCCTTCGCAGGGATGAGCTCTGGAGATGCCACATGTCCAGTGGGGGCCGGGCCTCCCTTTTCATCATAGGCGAGCTCCAGGTGCGCCACGTGTCTGGCGGGTGGGACCTCCCTTCTCCTCAGAGGCGAGCTCCGCGTGCGCCACGTGTCTGGCGGGTCGGGCCTCCCCTCTCTACAGAGGCGAGCTCTGGGGGCGCCACGTGTCAGTGCCGGACCTCCCCTCTCCTCAGAGGCGAGGTCCGAGAGTGCCCTGTGTCCAGCAGCGCCGGACCTATTTTCTCCCCAGAGACGAGCTCCGAGGTCACCATGTGTCCAACAGCGTCGGACCTCTCTTCTCGGAGGTTAGCTCCGAGAGCGACACGTGTCCAGCAGTGTCGGACCTCCCTTCTCCTCGGAGGTGAGCTCCGAGGACAACACGTGTCCAGCGGCGCCGGACCTCTTGGAGGCGAGCTCCGAGAGCGACACGTGTCCCGTGGGGCGGACCTCATCCCTTCCGCAGGTGTGAGTTCCGAAGTTGACACATGTCCCGCGGTGCCGAACCTCGCTTCCTCCGCAGGGGCGAGCTCCGAAAGCGACACGACTCCCGCGGGCTGGGCCTCACTTCTCTGTAGAGTCTAGCTCCATAGTCAACACGTGTCCCACGGGGCTGAGCCTCGCTTCTCCGCAGAGACTAGCTCCGAAGGCAACACGTGTCCAGCGGGGTCGGACCTCGCCCCTTCTCCTGAGGCAAGCTCCGAGCCTGCCACGTGGCCAGCAGTGCCAGACCTCACCTCCTTCGCAGGGATGAGCTCCGAAGGCGCCACGTGGCCAGCAGGCCGCGGGAAGTGTCGACGGCGCTCCTCGGCGAATTGGAATTAGCTCTTTTCAGCTATCTTTCTCCCATTTTTATGATTCTTTCCCATTTCTATTTCTTTTATAATGTTTTTCTATATGCAATGCATGAATATGAAATTGAGGGTGTTACACCTTGGATTATAACCTTTTGCCCATATCTCAATTATGTGACAAGGGTTACAATTGCTTATCCACTAATGAGGGTGTGACTGTCTTTAGAAGGAGTGATAACTCAATTGCATTCAAGGGTGTGTTGAAGGGAAACTTTATCTAGTTGACTTCAACAAAGATAAAGCCGAACTTGACACATGCTTGATAGCAAAGACCAACATGGGTTGGCTGTGGCATAGACGGCTAGCACATGTTGGTATGAGGAATCTTCAAAAACTCCTCAAAGGCGATCACATCCAAGGTTTAAAGGATGTTGTTTTTGAGAAAGACAGGCCGTGTAGAGCGTGCCAAGCAGGGAAGCAAGTAGGAACACCCCATCGCACGAAGAATGTCATGACTACAACAAGACCGTTTGAGCTCCTCCACATGGATCTATTTGGTCCAATTGCTTACATAAGCATCGGCGGTAATAAATACGGTCTAGTCATTGTTGATGATTTTTCACGCTTCACGTGGGTTTTCTTTTTGCAAGATAAGACAGAAACTCAAGGAACCCTCAAGAAGTTCATCAAGCATGCCCAAAATGAATTCTCATTAAAGATCAAGAACATACTAAGTGACAATGGGACAGAATTCAAGAACACCCAAGTGGAGGAGTATCTAGATGAAGAAGGGATAAAGCACGAATTTTCAGCACCATATACTCCTCAACAAAACGGAGTAGCCGAAAGGAAGAACAGAACTCTCATTGAGATGATGAGGACAATGCTCGATGAATACAAGACTTCGGACAGGTTTTGGGCTGAAGCAGTTAACACCGCTTGTCACGCCGTAAACCGACTATATCTTCATCGGTTGCTCAAGAAAACTTCATATGAACTACTCACAAGTAACAAGCCGAATATTTCATATTTTTGAGTTTTTGGTTCAAAATGTTATATTTTAAACAAGAAACCAAGGGTTTCGAAGTTTGCTTCGAAGTCCGATGAAGGTTTCTTACTTGGCTATGATTCAAACTTCTACGCTTATCGTGTCTTCAACAAAACCTCCGGACTTGTTGAAGTAGCACGTGATGTAGTGTTCGATGAAACTAACGGCTCTCAAGAAGAGCAAGTTGATCAATGTGTGCTATATCAAGAAGAAGCTCCATGTCAAGCATTGTGAAGAATTGCATTGGGCGATGTTTGACCATAAGTGCCACCTTCAAATGCGAATGAAGAAAATGATCAAGGGGGAACTTCCATACAAGATCAACCTCAAGAAAATCAAGAAGATTAAAACATCAATGAGGGCAACTATCCAGGGGGAGAAGAAGATGATAATGAAGATTCAAGACCACAAGTGCCACATCCAAGAGTACACCAAAGCATCCAAAGAGATCACCCCGTCGACAACATAATCGGTGACATCCGAAAGGGAGTAATAACTCGATCTCGCATAGCTAATTTTTGTGAACACTATTCTTTTGTATCTTCTTCGGAACCATACAGGGTTGAGGATACATTAAAATATCCGGACAGGGTGATGGCGACGCAAGAAGAATTGAACAACTTCAAAAGGAATGAAGTGTGGGAGCTTGTTGAAAGACCCAAGTCCAACGTCGTCAGCACTAAATGGGTCTTCTGCAACAAGCAAGACGAACATGGTGTGGTGACAAGGAACAAGGCACGACTTGTGGCAAAAGGGTACTCACAAGTTGAAGGTTTGGAATTCGATGAGACTTTTGCTCCCGTAGCTAGGCTTGAATCGATTCGTATATTACTTGCATATGCTACTCACCATGATTTCAAGCTTTATCAAATGGACGTGAAAAGCGCCTTTCTCAACGGACAGATCAAGGAGGAGGTGTACGTGGAGCAATCACCCGGTTTTGAAGATCAAGAGTACCCCGACTATGTGTTCAAACTACGTAAGGCTCTCTATGGCCTCAAACAAGCTCCTAGAGCTTGGTATGAGTGCCTTAGAGATTTTTTGATTGAAAATGACTTCAAGATTGGAAAAGCTGATTACACTTTGTTTACTAAAGACTTTGATGATGATCTCTTCATTTGCCAAATCTATGTTGACGATATTATATTTGGTTCAACTAACAAATCCTTTTGTTAGAATTTAGTAAGTTATGACAGATAGTGTGACACCCTCAATTTCGATTTCTGCATGCATTCATATTTTATATAAAGAAAACATTTTAAAAAGAAGTGGGAACAGAGAAAGAATAAATAATATAGCCAAAAAGAGCAGATTCCAGTTCACCAAGAAGCGCCGAAGACAATACCCGCGGCCCGCTGACCACGTGGCGCCTTCGGAGCTCATACCCGCAAAGGGGGAGAGGTCCGCCGCTAACTGGCTACGTGGCAGGCTTGGGGCTCGTCTCTACGGAAAGGGCGAGGTCCGACCCCGTGGGACACGTGTTGCCCCCGGAGCTAGCCTCTGTGGAGGAGCGAGGCCAGCCCCGAAGGACACGTGTCGCCTTCGGAGCTAGTCATTGCGGAAGAGAGAGGACCAGCCGTGCGGGACACGTGTCGCTCTCGGAGCTCACCTCCGAGAGGTCTAACCCCGCTAGACACGTGTCGCTCTTGGAGCTAACCTCCGAGAGGTCCGGTCCTATTGGACACGTGTCACCTCCAGAGCTCACCTCGGGGAGGTCCGACACTACCGGACACGTGTCACCTCCGGAGCTCACCTCCGGGAGGTCCGATGCTGACAGACACGTGTCGACCTCGGAGCTCGTCTCCGAGAAGTAAGATCAGCGCTACAGGACACGTGGCATTCTCGGAGCTCACCTCCGAAGAGAGGGGAGGTCCAGAAAGGACACGTGGCACTACCGGAGCTCACCTCCGAAGAGAGGGGAGATCCGGAACTGACACATGGCATACGCGGAGCTCGTCTCTAGAAAGAGGGGAGGTCCCGACCCACCAGATATGTGGCGCACGCGGAGCTCACCTCTAAGGAAGAGGGAGGTCTCGCCCGCCTGACACGCGGCACAACCGGAGCTTGTCTCTGTGGAAATAGGAGCCCAGGTCTCCGTAGGGCACGTGGAGCCTCCGGAGCTCATCACCACGAAGGTGACGAGATCTGAAGCGGTTTTTGCTTCTGTACACACGCGAATACCGACACGGAAGGAAACCAACATGAATTCCACATTGCTACTGCACCAAATCAATTGAAGATAAGTTGTTAAGATTCAAAAACAATTTGAATTGGACTCTTCATCGAATTACGATCAGAGTAGGACTCTTCGTTTCCCGATTATAAATAGAAACCAAAACAACCCCCTTGGTCGTAACATCTTTTCTAAGCCGACAACTTAGAAGCCCTAGCCCCCAAACTCGCGGTTTGCTAAACCCCTTTGCCGGAGTTTGAACACCGGAGAGAGCACCGACGAACCCAGACACGATTACCGCCGCCGGAAGAGAGCCCGACGATCTGTTTTTGCTAGGAGGGAGGTCCCGAAGGAAGCAAGGTAGGTTTCCAATACCACCTTACTACGTCATTGCGGTTTTCTTTGCATCTGTTCTTTGATCCTTTCGAACAGGAGCTTTTTCATGGACAAATCACATGTTGATCGGGTTGATCTAGATCTTGAGATGAGATCATCGCCACATCCATATTAATCTATACACCTCTGTTCATCGTAAAAACCCATGCAAACATGCAAGAACATGTACAAACCGATCTAATAAAAACTGCATCATAGGATTAACATGCATATGTATCATTGCATCTTGAATAAAGTTTGTGCATGATAATTGATTGTTGTGAACCTTGTATGTGCGTGATCATAAATAGAGGAACAAGCTCAGGAAGCTGTCTACGAGGGATTTCAGGACCAGGAATTCGAGATCCCAGAGCAACAGAAGCCGCAAGAACAAGGCAAGTGACCCTTGACCATATTGATCCCATGTTTTTGAAAGACTGTTTTGTTTGTGAAAAGTTGTGTGTGCTTGAGTCAACATGATGGGAAACCCTTTCATAGGAATTTACTAGTTTTGTTAACCACCCTTGTCACCGGGAAAGTTAATGAGTCGGGTATGGTTTTTGCTTTTATGCTTTGCTGAGTCCATGGGATACAGGAAGCGAGATAGATGTGTCTAGCTAACTGCACTCGTATGAATAATGAGAAACTGATGTTGATAACGGACATGAATCAGAGGGAGATCTAGGCAAGCTTGGTTTGGGAATGAGGTAGAATGAGATGGTGGTTACTTGCCGTAGATCTAAGGACCGGTTCATGCGAGCCATGCCAGGATAAGAGTGCCACCATAAGGCCAAATATGGGTGCGGCTTAGCTGACTAATTAGGCAAGTTGCTAGATTGTTATGGACCGTAGAAGGTGCGGGGAATGGGAGTCGAGTGAGGACTGCCCTAGGAACTGCAAGGAACAAGAGGGGGCCCGTGGGTGGGAGAATTGGAGATTCTAGCCTGCTGGTGAAACCTTAGTGAGTCCATACATCTAGTAACCCATTTGTAAAGGCTATTTTATGATCTCTTGGCCATACACCGACGGTTGTGTATTGGTATAATGGAGGTTCTGCAGTCGTCGATGGGTGTTGAAATCACAAACTTGTGGGTAAAGTGGTACAAACTCTGCAGGGTATAAAACTATCATGATAGCCGAGCTTACGGTCACGAGCGCCTGGACAACCCACATGATTAGATGGGATGATTTTTGGTTTGGTATTGGTCTGGTTATGGTTTTCAGATTTGGTTTTCGGGACTGTTGAGTCCTGGTAATTAAAATGGTTTCGGGACTGTTGAGTCCGAGTAATGAGATTGGTTGCATGACTGTTGAATCATGGCATGAGCATTGGTCTCAGTATGAGACGAAATTGATTATGAGATGAGATGGTAGTGAATACAAGATGGTATTCATGAGCATGTGAAAAGTTGAGCAAGATAAATGTCTGGTTGAGACAATAAAAGTGGTGAATCATGATAGAGGTATGTTGATGTTTAAATACATGTTGGGATTATATTCATTTAAAGCTAGTTGCTGTTTTTATCCAGTTTTGTGAAATAAACTTTGTTTTCTGCAATGAGCCTTTTTATAACTACCTTGCTGTGAGCTACATATCATATTTTTCCGCACTTGCAGAGTACATCATATACTCAAACTTGCATTATTACTTCATCCTCAGCAACAGGAGAGGAGTACTATGAAGACCACGCGGAGTATTAGGCGTGTAATCTATCCTCAAACTTGCCCGTGGAGTAGAGATGGAGCCGCTGCTGCTGCTTAGTTTGCTTCCGCAATAGTTTAGAAGACTTCCGCTGCTAGAATAAAGACTTCCGCTGCTAGAATAAGACTTCCGCTGCTAGAATGAGTTGGAGACTCATGAGACTTTGTAATAAACCCTATTATTCATGGTTATATATATTCCGAATCCAGTTTGTGGATTATATGTGTATGTGTGATGAACATCCTGGGCACACATACACATCAGTCTCAGTTCCGTGAGGTTCTCTCTCAGAACAGGGGCGTCACAGATTGGTATCAGAGCCACGGTTAACGATAGGTCATAAACTGGTATCAAGCTGCCAGGGGTTGACCGTAGGTCACACGCCTAGATAGAAATCACAGATTGATATTAAAGCTGTCGTGCCTAGTCGCAGATTGGTATAGCTACCATGGTTGACTGTAGGTCGCAGGTCTAGATAAGATCATAGATTGGTACAATTCACAGATTGATACCGAGCTACCATGGTTCACTATAGGTCACAAGACTAGATTGATCACAGATTGGTAGCTGAACCATGGTTGGCCATAGGACGCGAGCCTAGTCGCAGATTGGCATTAGGAGTCACGCTGAACATAGGATGCAAGCCTAGGTAAAATGCATAGATTGGCATTAGAACCCCACTGACCATAAGAACAAGTCATAGATTGGTAGTCACAGAAGTCACAGATTGGTATCACCCCCAAAATCACATAGGACCCCATTGAGTAAGCCCTGAATAGGAGTTGTGTGGAACTTTTATGATGATTGTTTGTGCTTGAGTGCTTAGTGTGAGTTGTGGGACGTTTCAGCGTTGTCCATATCCACACATAGTAGAGAGATGTGAGATGCTTCGGCACATGTTCACATCCCCATATAGGCTAATATATATAGCCCATCCACCTTGATGCATATAGTTGGGAGGGATCCATCTAACCTTCTAACCTCTATTCTACTCAACTCTCTCTCACAGATGGTGAGAGGAAATGCCGGCCATCAAGGGAGGAACTTCCGTGGCAACCAAGAGGATGACCACGTTGAGGTTCCTGAGAATGACAACCCCGGAGCTGGCGCAAACAACCTGGAACGGTTGATGGCATGCAGAATCAGCTTATGCAAACCATGATCCAAACTTTGGGTCAGCTGCAAGCCAAGAACAATAACCCCGTTCCTGTACCACCGCCACCACCACCACCGGCTCATAACCAATTGGGAGAATTCATGAGAACTCGACCACCCACTTTTGCACAAGTTAATGATCCCATGGAGGCCGACGACTGGTTGAAGTCCATGGAGAAGAAGCTTGCCATAGTTCAGTGCAATAACCGAGAGAAAGTTCTCTTCGCATCACACCAACTTATGGGAGCTGCCGCTGATTGGTGGGACGCCCTATGCAACGCTCATGTCGACCCAGAGACTATTACTTGGACTGAGTTCAAGGAGAGTTTCCGCTCTCATTACATCCCTGCTGGAGTAATGATGCTCAAAAGACAAGAGTTTGAAGGTCTCCGCCAGGGCAAGAAGAGCGTGAATGAGTACCTCAACAAGTTCACGCAGCTTTGAAGGTATGCCCCTAAAGATGTCAACTCGGACCAACGGAAGCAGTACATTTTCATGAGACGGTTGAACAATGAGATCCATGTTCAGCTCCTCAACAATGATTATGCAAGCTTCCAGAAGCTTGTTGACAAAGCCATAGTGGTTGAGAGCAAGATCCGAGAGATCGAGCAAGAGGGCAAAAGAAAGATGACATACCAGCCACAAGGGAGCAACATACGCCCTCGGTACATTGCCCCCAGCTGCACCCCAGTATGGCTCATCCACATCTACTTTTCGCCCTAATCAACTACCACAGCAACGTCCTGCCATGCAAGCACCTCGTGTGCCTTTGCCTCCTGCGCCCCGACCCAACATGGGTGCTCCTGTTCAAAACCCCCGCTCCAGCGTACCTGCTGTCATGGGCAACAAGGCATGCTTTGCATGCGGAGAGACGGGACACTTTGTGAGCCAGTGCCCGAAGAGAGGTCATGAACAGCCAAGCAAAGTGCCCAAGCAGAACCCATGGCCGAACGGAGGAGCCAATCAAGGAAACCGTTGACAGCAGAACTACGCTCGCGGCAACGTGAACCATGTCTCTGCTGAGGAAGCGCAACAGGCTGAGGACGTCGTGATTGGTATGTTCCTTGCCAACTCCAACCCAGCCACCATTTTATTTTATTCCGGAGCATCGCATTCCTTCATATCTTCCAACTATGTTGCCAAGTATAATCTACCCATATCACACTTGAAATATACTATGTTGGTTATTCTCCCGGTGGGGAAATGAGGACTAATATAGTATGTCTGAAAGTAAACCTTAAAATAAGGCGGGTAGACTTCCTTGCCAACTTCATTGTCTTGGATTCCCAAGGGCTTGACACAATACTCGGAATGGATTGGTTAAGCAAGCACAACGGAGTAATCCAATGTGCTGAGAGGAGCGTGCAGTTGACAAACGAGCACGGTACCCGTATCGAGTTTGAGTCAGCCCAGCCAACAACCGAGAAGGCAACGTTGAACCACGTTGAAGAAGCAACCTTGGAAAGCATTCCGGTGGTCCAAGAGTTCTCGAACGTGTTCCCGGAAGAACTTCCAAGTATGCCACCTTACCAGGACATTGAGTTTTCCATTGACTTGGTACCCGGAACTGCACCTATAGCAAAGAGACCCTAAATGATGCCCGTTAACAAACTAGTGGAGCTCAAGAAGCAGATCCTGGAGCAGCTAGAGAAGGGTTTTATACGTCCATGTTCGTCACCATGGGGAGCCCCCGTGCTCTTCGTAGACAAGAAGGATGGGACCCAAAGGATGTGTGTGGATTATAGTTCTCTAAACGAGGTGACGATCAAGAATAAATACCCGCTGCCCCGGATAGAAGACCTATTTGATCAAATGAAAGGAGCCCGAGTTTTCTCCAAGATCGATCTTCGGTCAGGATATTTCCAGCTGAAGATTAAGCCCTCCGATATACCCAAGACTGCCTTTCAAAAACGCTATGGTTTGTATGAATATACTGTTATGTCTTTTGGGTAAACGAATGCACCCGCATACTTCATGTACCTCATGAACAAGGTTTTCATGGAGTACTTGGACAAGTTTGTCGTGGTTTTCATTGACGACATCATGGTGTATTTGAAAAGTGAGGAAGAACATGAAGAACATTTAAGATTGACATTGCAGAAGCTGCGAGAGCATCAATTGTATGCCAAGCTTAGCAAGTGTCAATTTTGGCTAAAGGAGATATCGTTCCTAGGCCACATCATCTCCGAGGAAGGAGTATCGGTTTATCCTGGAAAAGCGGGAGATGTTCTGAAGTGGAACCAACCGCAAAACGTGAGGGATATTCGGAGTTTTCTTGGGATGGCTGGATACTACCGACGTTTCATGTTTCATCAAGGACTTCTCTAAGGTAGCAAAGCCTATGACGGAGTTGCTAACGAAGGGAAAAGCCTTCCAATGGACACCAGCGTGCCAAGAAAGCTTTGAGGAGCTCAAGAAAAGGCTAACCACAGCACCGGTTCTAGTATTACCAGACGTAAGCAAGAGCTTTGACATATATTGTGATGCATCCAGACAAGGACTCGGATGTGTGCTCATGCAAGGAGGACAAGTGGTAGCCTATGCCTCACGACAATTAAAGAAGCACGAGCTTAATTACCCTACCCATGACCTAGAGCTAGCAGCCGTGGTGCATGCGTTGAAGATTTGGAGACATTATATCCTAGGCCACCGATGTGAGATCTATACGGATCATAAAAGCCTCAAGTACATATTCACTCAAACGGACTTGAATTTGAGGCAACGTCGATGGTTGGAGCTCATCAAGGATTATGATGTTGGAATCAACTATCACCCCGGAAAGGCCAATGTAGTAGCCGATGCATTGAGCCAAAAGGGAGCATGTCACCAACTCACGGTTCGGGAGCTATCACCCGAGCTGCGCAAGGAGTTCGAACGATTACATCTCAGATTTTTGAACGAGATGTAAGTGATGGAACTCCAATCTTCATTGGAACAAGAGATAAGAGATGGCCAAGCAACGGATGAGGAAATCAAGGAGATCAAGGAAAGAATCTGGCAAGGCATAGAAAAGGACTTCAAGGAAGACGAAAAGGGTACGCTTTGGTTAGGAAAAAGGATTTGTGTGCCTAATGTGAAGCACATCCGCGACACGATATTAAAGGAGGCACATGCTCACCTTATTCCATACATCCCAGAAGTACCAAGATGTACGAGGACTTGAAGACTTGTTATTGGTGGGATGGTATGAAGAGGGACATAGCTGAATATGTTGCCCTATGTGACACATGCCAACGGGTGAAGGCCGAACATCAAAGACCCGCTGGACTGTTGCAACCCTTAAAGGTACCAGAGTGGAAATGGGAAGACATCAGTATGGATTTCATCGTCGGATTGCCACGTACTCGGTCAGGTTATGACTCAATCTGGGTTATCGTGGACCGATTGATGAAAACAGCTCATTTTCTTCCTGTTAAGACCGTGTACAACGTTGCACAACTAGCCGAGCTGTACATGGAGCAAATCGTGTGCCGCCATGGAGTCCCGAAGAGGATAGTCTCAGATCAGGGTTCTCAGTTTACCTCTAGGTTCTGGAAAAAGCTGCATGAAGCTATGGGTACACGACTGGATTTTAGCTCCGCCTACCACCAACAGACTGATGGACAAACCGAAAGGACAAACAAAATTTTGGAAGACATGTTAAGAGCTTGCGCCTTGAAACATGGGCGTAGTTGGGATAGGAGCTTGCCGTATGCCGAATTCTCCTATAACAACAGCTATAAAGCTAGCTTGAAGATATCACCTTTCGAAGCATTATATGGTAGACGGTGTAGAACGCCGTTGTTTTGGAACGAGACCAGAGAGAACCAAGTGTTTGGACCCGAAGTGCTGCAAGAAGCTGAGAAGAAAGTCCAAACAATACGGGAGAACTTGAAGGCTGCTCAGTCACGACAGAAATGCTATGCGGACAATAGGCGAAGGAAGTTGAATTTTGAAGTAGGAGACTTCGTATACCTTAAGGTATCGCCTATCCGAGGCCAACGACGTTTCAACGTCAAAGGCAAATTAGCACCTCGCTACATTGGGCCATTTAAGACTTTGGACAGGCGAGGAGAGGTAGCCTATCAACTAGAGCTCCCAACGCACCTCTCCGACGTACATGACGTGTTTCATGTATCCCAGCTCAAGAAGTGCTTGAGGGTACCGGAAGAGCAAATACCAATGGATGAACTTGAACTTCAAGAGGATTTGACCTATGCGGAGCACCTTGTCTGAATTTTGGACGTAAAAGAAAGGGTCACGAGGAACAAAGTGATCCGTTGGTGCAAAGTACAATGGAGCCATCACATCGAAGCGGAAGCCACATGGGAGCGTGAAGAAGACATCAAGGCAGAATTCCCTCATCTATTCTCCACTAGCAAATCTCGAGGGCGAGATTCAATTTAAGGGGGATAGATTTGTGACACCCTCAATTTTGATTTATGCATGCATTCATATTTTATATAAAGAAAACATTTTAAAAAGAAGTGGGAACAGAGAAAGAATAAAAAAGATAGCTAAAAAGAGCAAATTCTAGTTCACCGAGAAGAGCCGAAGACAATACCCGCGGCCCGCTGACCACGTGGCGCCTTCGGAGCTCATCCCCGCAAAGGGGGAGAGGTCCGCCGCTAACTGGCTACGTGGCAGGCTCGGGGCTCGTCTCTATGGAAGGGGAGAGGTCCGACCCCGTGGGGCACGTGTTGCCCCCGGAGCTAGCCTCTGCGGAGGAACGAGGCCAGCCCTGCAGGACACGTGTCGCCTTCGGAGCTAGTCATTGCGGAAGAGAGAGGACCAGCCGCGCGGAACACGTGTCGCTCTCGGAGCTCACCTCCGAGAGGTCCGACCCCGCTAGACACGTGTCGCTCTCGGAGCTAACCTCCGAGAGGTCCGGTCCTATTGGACACGTGTCACCTCCGGAGCTCACCTCCGGGAGGTCCGACACTACCGGACACGTGTCACCTCCGGAGCTCACCTCCGGGAGGTCCGATGCTGACAAACACATGTCGACCTCGGAGCTCGTCTCCGATAAGTAAGATCGGCGCTACAGGACACGTGGCATCCTCGGAGCTCACCTCCGAAGAGAGGGGAGGTCCAGAAAGGACACGTGGCACTACCGGAGCTCACCTCAGAGAGAGGGGAGGTCCAGAACTGACACATGGCGTACGTGGAGCTCGTCTCTAGAAAGAGGGGAGGTCCCGACCCACCAGACACTTGCACATGGGGAGCTCACCTCTGAGGAAGAGGGAGGTCTCGCCCGCCTGACACGCGGCACAACCGGAGCTTGACTCTACGGAAAAGGGAGCCCAGGTCTCCGTAGGACACGTGGAGCCTCCGGAGCTCATCACCGCGAAGGTGACGAGATCTGAAGCGATTTTTGCTTCTGTACGCACGGGAATACCGACACGGAAGGAAACCAACACAAATTCCACATTGCTACCGCACCAAATCAATTGAAGATAAGTTGTTAAGATTAAAAAACAATTTGAATTGGACTCTTCTTCAATTACGATCAGAGTAGGACTCTTCGTTTCCCGATTTTAAATAGAACCCAAAAGAACCCCCTTGGTTATAACATCTTTTCTAAGCCGACAACTTAGAAGCCCTAGCCCCCAAACTCGCACAGCTAAATCCCTTCGCCGGAGTTTGAACACTGGAGAGACCGCCGACGAACCCAGACACGATTGCCGCCGCCGGAAGAGAGCCCGGCGATCTGTTTTTGCTAGGAGGGAGGACCTGAAGGAAGCAAGGTAGGTTTCCAATACCATCTTACTACATCGTTGCGGTTTTCTTTGCATCTGTTCTTCGATCCTTTCGAACAGGAGCTTTTTCGTGGACAGATCACGTGTTGATCGGGTTGATCTAGATCTTGAGATGATATCATTGCCACGTCCATATTGATCTATACACCTCTGTTCATCGTATAAACCCATGCAAACAAGCAAGAACATGTACAAACCGATCTAATAAAAACTGCATCATAGGATAAGCATGCATATGCATCATTGCATCTTGAATAAAGTTTGTGCATGATAATTGATTGCTGTGAACCTTGTATGTTCGTGATCATAAATAGAGGAACAAGCTCAAGGAGCTGTCTACGAGGGATTTCAGCACCAGGAATTCGAGATCCCAGAGCAACAGAAGCCGCAAGAACAAGGCAAGTGCCCCTTGACCATATTGATCCCATGTTTTTGAAAGACTATTTTGGTTGCAAAAAGGTGTGTGTGCTTGAGTCAACATGATGGGAAACTCTTTCATAGGAGTTTAGTAGTTTTGTTAACCACCCTTGTCACCGGGAAAGTTAATGAGTCGGGTATGGTTTTTGCTTTTATGCTTCGCTGAGTCCATGGGATACGGGAAGCGAGATAGATGTGTCTAGCTAACTGCACTCGTATGAATAATGAGAAACTGATGTTGATAATGGACATGAATCAGAGGGAGATCTAGGCAAGCTTAGTTTGTGAATGAGGTAGAATTAGATGGTGGTTACTTGCCGTAGATCTAAGGACCGGTTCATGCGAGCCATGCCAGGATAATAGTGCCACCACAAGGTCAAATATGGGTGCGGCTTAGCTGACTAATTAGGTAAGTTGCGAGATTGTTATGGACCGTGGAAGGCACGGGGAATGGGAGTCGAGTGAGGACTGCCCTGGGAACTGCAAGGCACAAGAGGGGGCCGTGGGTGGGAGAATTGGAGATTCTAGCCTGCTGGTGAAACCTTAGTGAGTCCATACATATAGTGACCCCTTTGTAAAGGCTATTTTGTGATCTCTTGGCCATACACCGACGGTTGTGTACTGGTATAATGGAGGTTCTGCAGTCGCCGACGGGTGACGAAATCACAAACTTGTGGGTAAAGTGGTGCAAACTCCGCAGGGTCTAAACCTATCATGATAGCCGAGCTTACGGTCACAAAAGCCTGGACAACCCACATGATTCGATGGGATGGTTTTTGGTTTGGTATTGGTCTGGTTATGGTTTGGTTTTTGGATTTTGTTTTCGGGACTGTTGAGTCCTGGTAATGAAAATGGTTTCGGGACTGTTGAGTCCGGGTAATGAGATTAGTTGCATGACTGTTGAGTCATGGCAATGAGCATTGGTCTCGGTATTAGACGAAATTGATTATGAGATGAGATGGTAGTGAATACAAGATGGTATTTATGAGCATGTGAAAAGTTGAGCAAGATAAATGTCTGGTTGAGGCAAGAAAAGTGGTAAATCATGATGGAGGTATGCTGATGTTTAAATACATGTTGGGATTACATTCATTTAAAGCTAGTTGCTGTCTTTCTCCAGTTTTGTGAAATAAACTTTGCTTTCTGCAATGAGCCTTTTTAATAACTACCTTGCTGTGAGCTACATATCCTATTTTCCCGCACTTGCTGAGTACATCATGTACTCAAACATGCATTATTACTTCATCCTCAGCAACAGGACAGGAGTACTATGAAGACCACGTGGAGTATTAGGCGTGTAATCTATCCTCAACCCTGCCTGTGGAGTAGAGATGGAGCCGCTGCTGCTGCTTAGTTTGCTTCCGCAATAGTTTAGTAGACTTCCGCTGCTGGAATAAAGACTTCTGCTGCTAAGATAAGACTTCCGCTGCTAGAATGAGTTGGAGACTCATGAGACTTTGTAATAAACCCTGTTATTCATGGTTATATATATTCTGAATCCAGTTTATGGATTATATGTGTATGTGTGATGAACATCCTAGGCACACATACGCATCAGTCTCAGTTCCGAGAGGTTCTCTCGCAGAACAGGGGCGTCACAGATAGATTCGAGATGTCCATGATGGGAGAGTTGAGGTACTTTTTGGGATTCCAAGTGAAGCAACAAAAGGACGGGACATTCATAAGCCAAACAAAGTACACTCAAGACATTCTCAAGAAGTTTGGAATGGACAAAGCAAAGCCCATAAAGACTCCCATGGCGACAAATGGACACTTGGATCTCAATGAAGACAGACCAAATGTGGATCAAAAGGTATATCGTTCCATGATTGGCTCCTTACTTTTTTATGTGCATCTAGGCCTGATATCATGTTGAGTGTATGTTTGTGTGCAAGGTTTCAAGCCAATCCTAAGGAATGTCATTTGACAGCCGTTAAAAGGATCTTGAGATATTTAGTTCATACACCCAACCTAGGCCTTTGGTATCCCAAAGGTTCAAAATTCAATCTCATTGGATACTCCGATGCAGATTATGCCGGATGCAAGGTAGATAGAAAAAGTACTTCCTGTACTTGCCAATTCCTAGGTAGATCATTAGTTTCTTGGTCCTCCAAGAAACAAAATTCAATTGCCTTATCCACAGCCGAAGCGGAGTATGTTGCAGCCGGGAGTTGTTGAGCACAACTCCTTTGGATGCGACAAACTCTAAGTGATTACGGTTACAATATAAGCCGTATTCCACTCCTTTGTGACAATGAGAGTGCAATTAAAATTGCTCATAACCCTGTTGAGCACTCTAGAACAAAACACATAGATATTGTGACACCCTCAATCTCGAATTTTGCATGCATTCATATTTTATATGGAGAAAACATTTTAAAATAAGTAGAAACAGAGAGAATATTAAAAAGATAGTAAAAAAGAACTAATTCCAGTTCACCGAGAAGCACCGAAGACAATTCCAACGGCCCGCTGGCCACGTGGCACCTTCGGAGCTCATCCCCGCAAAGGGGGAGAGGTCCGCCGCTAACTGGCTACGTGGCAGGCTCAGGGCTCGTCTCTGCGGAAGGGGCGAGGTCTGACCCCATGGGACACGTGTTGCCCCCGGAGCTAGCCTCTGTAGAGGAGCGAGGTCAGCCCGTAGGACACGTGTCGCCTTCGGAGCTAGTCATTGTGGAAAAGAGAGGACCAGCCACGCGGGACACGTGTCGCTCTCAGAACTCACTTTCGAGAGGTCCGACACCGCGGGACACGTGTCGCTCTTGGATCTCGTCTCCGAGAGGTCCGGTCCTACTGGACATGTGTCACCTCCGGAGCTCGCCTCCGGGAGGTCCGATCCTATCGGACACGTGTCACCTCCGGAGCTCACCTCCGGGAGGTCCGACATTGTTGGACTCATGTCAACCTCGGAGATCGCCTCCGAGAAGAAAGGAAGGCTGGCGCTACTAGAGACGTGGAATTCTCGGAGCCCACCTCTGAAGAGAGGGGAGGTCTGGCTCTGACACGTGGCACTCTCGGAGCTCACCTCCGAAGAGAGGGGAGGTCCGACACTGACACGTGGCGTACGCGGAACACGCCTCTATTGAGAGGGGAGGTTCCGACCCACCAGACACGTGGCGCACGCAGAGCTCGCCTATTGAGAGAGGGAGGTCCTTCCCGTCAGGACTCGTGGCGCACGCGGAGCTCGGCTCTGAGGAAGAGGGAGGTCTCACCCGCCTAACACGCGGTACAACCAGAGCCCGCCTTTGCGGAAAAGGGAAGCCCAGGCCCCCGCTGGACACGTGGAGCCTCCAGAGCTTATCCCAGCGTAAGGACGTGATTCTGAAGCGGTTTTTCTCCCATGCACGAGTGCTCAATACGGAGGAAACCGACACGAACTCTTCTATGTTGAATACTGCAACCAAATAAATTGAAGATAAGTTGTTAAGATTCAAAAACAATTTGAATAGGACTCTTATTTGAATTCCGACCAGAGTAGGACTCTTCGTTCCCCTCTTATAAATAGAACCCGAAACAACCCCCTTGGTCGTAACATCTTTTCTAAAAGCTGACAACTTAGAAGCCCTAGCCCCAAACTCACCAAGCTAAAACCCCTTCCCCGGAGTTTGACCACCGGAGAGACCGCCGACGACCACAGACCACGATCGCCATCGCCGGAGGAGAGCCGACGATCTGTTTTTATGGAGGAAGGACTTGAAGGAAGTAAGGTAGGTCTCCAATACCACCTTACGACATCATCGCGTTTTCTTTGCATATGTTCTTTGATCCTTTCAAACAGAAGCTTTTCCCAATGGACAGATCACGTGTTGATCGGTTTGATCTAGATCTTGAGTCCAGATCATCACCACGTCCACATTTGATCCGAACACCTTTGTTCATTATGAAACCCATGCAAGCCATGCAAGAACATTTACAAACTGATCTAATAAAACAGCATCATAGGATAAGCATGCATATGCATCATTGCATCTTGAGTAAAGTTTGTGCATGATGATTGATTGCTATGAACCTTGTATGTGCGTGATCATGAATAGAGGAACAAGCTCAGGGAGCTGTCTACGAGGGATTTCAGCACCAGGAATTCGAGATCCCAGAGCAACAGAAGCCGCAAGAACAAGGCAAGTGCCCCTTGACCATATTGATCCCATGTTTTTGGAACTGTTTTGTTTGCAAAAAGGTGTGTGTGCTTGAGTCAACTTGATGGGAAAACCTTTCATAGGAGTTTACTAGTTTTGTTAACCACCCTTGTCGCCAGGGAAGTTGATGAATCGGGTATGGTCGTTTTTACTTTTTGCTTTGCTAAATCCACGGGATCATGGGAAGCGAGATAGAAGTGTCTAGCTACTGCACTCATAATGATAATGAAAACTTGATGAACATGAATCGGAGGGAGATCTAGGCAAGCTTGGTTTGTGGATGAGGTAGAACGAGATGATGGTTTAATTGCCGTAGATCTAAGGACCGGTTCATGCCAGCCATGCCAGGACAACAGTGATACCACAAGGCCAAATATGGGTGCGGCTTAGCTGACTAATTAGGTAAGTTGATAGATTGTTATGGACCGTGGAAGGCGCGGAGAATGGGAGTCGAGTGAGGACTTCCCTGGGAACTGCATGGCACAAAAAGGGGGCCTGTAGGTGGTAGAATTGGAGATTCTAGCCTGCTCATGAAACCTTAGTGAGTCCATACATCTAGTAGCCCCTTTGTAAAGGCTATTTTGTGATCTCTTGGCCATACAACGACGGTTGTGTACTAGTATAATGGAGGTTCTGTAGTCGCCGACGGGTGACAAAATCACAAACTTGTGGGTAAAGTGGTACAAACTCTGCAGAGTCTAAAACTATCATGATAGCCGATCTTACGGTCACAAGCGCCTGGACAACTCACATGATTAGATGGGATGGTTATTGGGATGCTGTTTGTTTTGGTTATGGGTTTGGTCATGGATGGTCTTTGGATTTGGTTTTCGGGACTGTTGAGTCCGGTTAATGAGATTGGTTGCATGACTGTTGAGTCATGGCAATGAGCATTGGTCTCGGTACGAGACAGAATTAAATATGAGATGACATGGTAGTGAATACAAGATGGAATTAATGAGCATGTGAAAAGTTGAGCAAGATAAATGTCTGGTTGAGACAGGAAAATGTCACACCCGGTTTTTCCGAAGAACAACCGAGTGAATATCACATGTATGCCAGGATCATTTTCTCATACATGTGATGACAAATAGTGAAGCATCATTTATTACAAGCCAGGTGTCGAATATAAATAAGTCTTACATCGCAAATGTCTCAATGGACACTAATGCTTCATCACAAGTAAATAAACTAGCAGCGGAATATTATTCTTTTAGGGCTCCATCACAGGCGTTGCCCGGGGGTCTTCATGAACCTAAAAACCTTCCTCGGGTCCAAAATCTTGGTCATTATACACCACCTCATGATCTTGACCTGAGCAGCAATATAAACCAACAAATATGCAAGGTTGAGTACCAATGGTACTCAGCAAGTGTGGGAAAATTATATCATGCATGGCTAGAACAAGGAGAGGTTGAACTCATGGTTAAAGCACTACGCAATTAATACCTATCACCTTAGCTTATTAAGCACCTTCATTACTACACAGGTGAAATGGTCCCAATCTCCCATCCCATCATCATAATCCAATAACCATAACATCATTTCCAATGTTAAGCTCCCCGCTTAACTTCCAAAACCATCAATCCTCTAATCATGAATAAGTCCAGGCCGCTCTTAACCGTGAGCACGGCTGTCAAGACAGTTTTGACTCTGCAGAGTTTGTACCACTGTACCCACAAGTAGTGATTTCATCCCCCGTTGCCGGGTGGACTAAAAGAACCTCCATTATGCCAGTGGCTACGATCCACATTCACACTTCCCAGGTGTGCGGCCAAGAGATCACTACGAAGCCTTTACAAAGGGATTCCCGACGAGCGTGGGCCCACTGAGGTTTCACCCCTAACAGCATACAAGAGACTCCAACCCCGCTGCAGTGGCCCCCTCTTGAGCCTTGCGGTTCATATGGTAGTCCAGCTGACACCTACTCCCCGCACCATCCAACACACCCATACTACGCCGGGGATACACCTAATTAATTGGCCAAGCTGCCCCATCTCAGCATGTGGTTGGCACTGTAAAGCCGGGTTACATGCTCCATGAACCGGTCCTTAGGATCCAGGCAAGTACTAAACACAAACCCAAGTCTCGTGCACCCAGCACACAACCAAAACATCCAACTTGCCTTGATCCCTACCTCTACATAACTCACAATATCTCATTCAAGAGTATGGTAAAGTAAACTGATGATTCTCATGTCCCAAATATCCCATTCTAAGCATGGCTAAGCATATGCATGTAAATAAATGACATGACAAAATAAATCCCAACCCAAGCTTCAAGGAAACAGGGTAATGCAATTCTAGGAAAACTTCCTAGCATGGGTTTCATATTTAACTTGACAATGCAAATAATTCTATCTACACATCCTAGCATAGGATCAAAGTGGTCAAGGACACTTGCCTCCTTCTTGCTGCTCTTGAAATTGATAGTCCTGATCTTGGAAAGGGTTAACTTGCTCTTGAGCATGTTCTACTTCATACCATCACACATCACAAAAGAAAAACAACAATCATAAGACATAGTTCACACTTCTACTTCATACAAACCACACATTCATATTTATGAAATTCTTTACCATTATATGTGTTGTGGTTACTTTATGTGTGTTAAGTTGTGGCTTGCATGCACTTTTAACCATGTATATATGATTCCTACTTTTGTGTCCACACTTATACTTGCATACAATGTGCCTTCACAATTTCTATCAACCCTAAACTGAATTCTTTGTATTTTAGAAACTCCAGTTATCATTTACTAATTGCTATATTTTCAGATTTATATTCCTATGCATAATTGTGTATTTTATTATTAAATTAGTAATACATCACCTAAACAGATTAGGTTCTGGTCCTAAATAATTTAAAATCATATTTTGACCATGGCTTATGATGTATACTATTTCATAATTATTTTCCCTATTTTTCTATAACTATTCTTTACTTAAAAATGTGTCCCTATACTAATAAATGTGAATAATAGATGAAACAGATTTACTTCAGCCCAAAAATATATTTTTATCTCACTCCAAAGTTTTCTAAGTACTGAGAAAGTTTTTAATTAATTTTGACAATTATGTTTGTCCCCCTTTTTAATTTTTAAACCCTAGTTACATATCCAATTTTCTAAATTAAATATTAAACAAAGCTAAAATAATGAAGTCACCCCATTACAGGGTCTATAATATTATTTTCATAATTTCCAGGGGTCTAGCTACACTTATCAGAGGTGTTTTTCCTAATTTTTATTAAGTCCAGGGGCTAAAACTGATTTTTAAATGAATTTACATGATTTTCTGGAGTTCCAGGGGCTAGATCTGAAGTTTCCGGGGCTAGCTCTCAATTCCAGAGAACCCCAGGGGGTAGCACGTAAGAATTCCAGTCTTTATAATGCGGGGTTGACGTGGACCGTCCGATTCTAAACCGACGGCTGAGATTATAAGATCGAACCGGTACGCGGGGTTTTAAAGTCTACCGTGCGATTTAAAATAAACGGCGCACATGCGGCCACGTCGCTCAGATCGAACGTGGGCGGCGCTGCCGGCGGCGCACGGCGGCGGGAAGCGGCGATCTCGCCGGAAAGTTTCGGATCCTCGAGAATTCTGCCTAGAACTGTGATCTTATGGCCTAGATCGGTAGATGGGAGGTCAGGGATCTCACCTCGGGGGTTTTCTCGAGCTCGGGGGTCCTGGAAAGTGATCGGCGGCGAGGTCCGAGGCAGAACCACGGCGAAGCTCGTCGGCGCTGAGTTTACACCGTAAGACTCCGATTTTTCTGCACCTGCAAAGTTCCCCGGAGGCGGTGGATCAAGACCAGCGAGTTAGATCAGAGTTTCCGAGCTTAGATCGGCCAGAATTCACCGGCGAAGTCTCGGCGCTCACCGGAGTGAAAATCGGCGATCGCGTGGGAAAAACTGATCGGATCGGGGGTTTTTATAGCAGGGGGAGGGCGGTGGGTCAGTTGTGATCGAGTTGGATTCTTCAGGGACCGGAATTCGGCTGCGGGACGCGGTTTCCCGATCGGTTGCGATCGCGAGCGCGGGAGAGAGTCCGGGGTCGCGGGGTTAGGGATGACATGTGGGTCCCACCCGTCGGTGAGGGGCAGCGCGGCGCGCGCGGGGGCGGGCTGGCACGGGAGTTGCTGGGCCGGCTGGCGGTTTCGGCCCACTGGCCAGTTTTTTCCCGTTTTCCTTTTTCTTTTTCCATTTCTTTTCTGTTTTGGGTATAATTTGAATTCCAGTTTGAATTTGAATTTTTGCAAAACATGCAACACGTCCAAAAATTTTTAAATTCCCCTCTGAACATGGTTTAGAGTTTTGAATCAAAATTTGGCGTGTTACAGCTCTACCCCCCTTAAAAGAAATCTCGTCCTCGAGATTGGTGTTTCTAAGAAAACAATTCTGGAAATTGTGCCTTAAGCTCATCTTCCCTTTCCCAGGTGGCTTCCTCTTCTGAGTGATGCTTCCACTGCACCTTGCACATCCTGATTCTCTTGTTTCTGGTGAGGCGTTCCATCGTCTCCAAAATTTTGTATGGTTGCTCGGCATAAGACAAATCTTCAGCTACATCCACTTCATTCATGGGTAACACCTCTTCAGGCGTCCTCAGACATTTCTTGAGTTGTGACACATGAAATACATCGTGCACGTCCGATAGATGAACCGGTAACTCTAGTTGGTACGCCACTTCACCTCTTCTTTCCAAAACTTGAAAGGGTCCGATGTATCGAGGTGACAACTTCCCTTTCACCTTGAACCGACGAAGTCCTCTGATAGGGGACACCTTGAGATAAACATAGTCTCCCACGTTGAAAACGAGTTCTCTTCTTCGTACATCAGCATAACTCTTCTGGCGTGTTTGTGCTATCCTCAAGTTGTTGCGAATCTCCCTCACCTTTCCCTCGGCTTCTTGTAGCACTTCTGGACCAAACACTTTACTTTCTCCTGTTTGGTTCCAAAATAGGGGAGTTCTGCACTTCCTTCCATACAAAGCTTCAAACGGTGACATCTTCATACTGGCTTGATAGCTGTTGTTATAGGAAAACTCCGCATACGGTAAATTCTTGTCCCAACTCCTATTGTTTTTGAGTGCACATGCCCTTAACATATCTTCAAGGATCTGATTGGTTCTCTCCGTCTGCCCGTCAGTTTGGGGATGATAGGCAGAGCTGAAGTTCAGATGGGTTCCCATGGTTTCATGCAACTTTTGCCAAAACCTCGAGGTGAACTGTGTCCCTCGGTCCGACACTATCCTCTTTGGCACTCCATGGTAACACACAATCCTTGACATGTACAATTCTGCCAATTTGGATCCGCTGTAGCTTTCTTTCACAGGAATGAAATGAGCTACCTTGGTTAGCCGATCAATAATGACCCATATTGAATCATACCCGGATTGGGTCCTAGGCAATCCCACGACAAAATCCATGCTGATTTCTTCCCACTTCCATTCAGGCACTTTGAGTGGTTGCAATAATCCCGCGGGTCGTTGATGTTCTGCTTTCACCAACTGACATGTGTCACATAGGGCAACATGTTCCGCGACATCTCGCTTCATGCCATACCACCAATACCTGCTCTTGAGGTCCTGGTACATCTTCGTACTCCCAGGATGAATGGAATAGTCAGAATCGTGAGCCTCCTTCAAAATTAATTCATGGATCTCCTTTACTTCTGGCACACAGATCCTTTTTCCGTGCCACACCGTTCCTTGTTCATCCTCTCTAAAACCAGGAGCTTTATTTTCCTTAATGAGCTGTCTGATCTCTTGTATCTTCTCATCATTCATTTGGCCCTCGCGTATGTCTCGCTCGAGTGTGGAGTCCACTTCCATGGCGATGGCTTCACCACTATTTACTAGACATAGATTGAGTCTTATAACCTCGTCCTTCAATTCTGCAGGCATGCCCTTCAAACTCAACTTATTGACCTGCACTTTCCGACTCAAAGCATCGGCCACGACGTTTGCTTTCCCGGGATGATAGTTGATGCCTATATCAAAGTCATTGATTAGCTCTAACCATCTCCTTTGTCTAAGGTTGAGATCTGGTTGTGTGAATATGTACTTCAAACTCTTATGATCCGTATATATTTCTGTCCTCTTCCCCATCAAATAGTGCCGCCAAATTTTCAACGCGTGTACCACTGCAGCTAGTTCTAGGTCATGTGTAGGATAGTTCTTCTCGTGCTTTCGAAGCTGCCGGGATGCATAAGCCACGACATGTCCTTCTTGCATGAGAACACATCCCAACCCATTTCCAGAGGCATCGCAGTACACTGTGAAATTCTTCTGCATATCTGGCATAACCAACACTGGGGTTGTTGTCAATCTCTTCTTTAGCTCCTGAAAGCTCGTATCGCACTGTGGCGTCCAGGTGAATGTGATTCCCTTTTCCAACAGTTTGGTGAGAGGTCTCGAGATCTTGGAGAATCCCTCAATAAACCGTAGATAGTATCCAGCCAATCCCAAAAAGCTTCGAACTTCCCCGACATTGTCAGGGGTCTTCCACTTCTGGATATCCTCGATTTTGGCGAGATCTACGGAGATTCCTCCCTCCGAGATTATATGTCCTAAAAAGGGAACTCTCTTCAGCCAAAACTCACACTTGCTCAACTTGGCATACAGTTGGTGTTCTCTCAGCCTCTGTAACACCAACCTTAGATGTTTCTCATGTTCTTCTTCATCTTTGGAGAAGACGAGAATATCATCTATGAAAACCACCACAAATTTGTCCAGATATTCCATGAATACCTTGTTCATGAGGTACATGAAATATGCCGGGGCATTGGTTAGCCTGAAAGGCATGACAGTGTATTCATACAGTCCGTACCGAGATACGAAAGCTGTCTTGGGAATATCAGATTGCCTTATCTTGAGTTGGTGGTATCCCGACCTGAGATCAATTTTCGAGAACACACAAGCTCCCCTTAACTGATCAAACAAGTCTTCAATGCGGGGTAATGGGTACTTGTTCTTAATGGTTACCTCATTCAAGGCACGGTAATCCACGCATAACCTTTGGGTTCCGTCTTTCTTGGGCACAAATATCACCGGAGCTCCCCATGGTGAGGAACTAGGGCGAATATACCCCTTCTCCGTCAATTCTCTCAAATGGTCCTTGAGCTCTTCTAGCTGCTTGGAGTCCATTCGATAAGGTCTCTTGTATATCGGGGCTGTTCCTGGTACTAGTTCAATTGCGAACTCCACGTCACGGTCGGGAGGCATTCCTGGCAATTCCTTCGGAAAAACATTTGGATATTCCCTGATAGTCCTGATTTCCTCAACTTTCACCTCCACTTGATTTAATTTAATGTCCCTCCTAGGCTCGTGTATCGTTATGAACTTTACTTTGGTGCCACTGGGGTGAGTTAGTTCCACCGTTCTGGTCGAACAATGGATGATTCCTTTATGTTTGGTCAACCAATCCATACCCAAAATAATATCTATCCCTTGTGAATCTATCACTATGAGGTTAGCAGTAAATACTACCCCATTAATGTCTAGGCTCACTTTGGGACACACTTGTCTTGTCCTTATTTCTCCACCTGGAGAATTTACCGCTAGCATATGGTTCATTTGTGTGGTTGCTAGGTCATGCTTCTTAACAAACCCTTGAGCAATGAACGAGTGGGTAGCACCAGAATCAAACAGCAGAGTTGCAAGGTGTAAATTGGCAGGAAACTTACCAACTACCACGTCGGTTGCCTCTTGTGCTTCCTCCACAGTGACGTGGTTCACCCGTCCTCTCACTACATTCTGCTGTTGTGGCGGCGCAGGCTTCTTCTTTGGGCATTTATGGGCGTAGTGCCCCACTTCACCACAGCTAAAACATTGCACCCCAACCTTAGGTGCTTGGCCTTTGTTGTCTTGGGGTTGATTCGGGGGTCCTTGCACTGCTGGTCGAGGTGGATATGCGGGGCGAGGCTGCTGCACAAACTGACGTTGCGGCTGTGCTGGTGCTGCGGGAGGCCTGTAGTTTGGGTTGTACCCTCTTGGTGCTGAATAGGGTACCGCAGCACGACTTGTCTGCCCCGTAGGTTGCTGCATCATACGTGGGCGGGTGTTGCTCCCTGAGGCCTGATGTGACCACCCAGCCTTTCTCTTATTCTCATTTTCCAGGGCCTTTAGCTTCCTTTCCACCACAAATGCTCTGTCCACCATCTTTTGAAAGCTTTCATACTCATTGGAGGACATTGCACACTGCATTTCTGCGGTAAGTCCTTCCACGAAACAATCTTGTTTCTGCTCATCAGTCTCTATGTCTCGTGGAGCATAACGGGATAGTTGAGTAAATTTAGTGAGGTATTCCCTCACCGTCATGTTTCCCTGCTGCAGTCCCAGAAACTCTTTCCTCTTGTTTTTGAGTTCACCTCTTGGGATGTAGTGATTGCGGAAGCTACGCTTGAACTCTTCCCAAGTGATGTTCTCAGGGTCATGATGGGCGGCCACGTAGGCGGTCCACCAATCAGCAGCAGGTCCCTGCAATTGATGAGAGGCAAACAGCACCCTCTCATACCCTTGGCATTGTATTATCCTCATCTTACTTTCAATGGTCTTCAGCCAATCATCTGCCTCCAGAGGTTCAGCAGCACTTGCAAACTTTGGAGGTTGAGTTCCTAGAAACTCACTCAACCTTGGTTGGCGTGGTGCCGCTTGTGGAGGTGGAACTTGATGCAAGTTGGCCACCACTTGAGTCAAGTTCTGGATGAGCTGATTTTGATTCTTCAGCATTTGGTGGAGAGGATCAACTTCTTCACGGCGACCACCCCGGTCCTGGCCTTCAGAAAGATGAGGGTTGCATGTCTCATCGTTGTTGTTGGCGGGGTTGGCAGCACGTCCTTTTCCTCTTCCGGCCACCTGGCAGAATCAACCAATGTTAATTGGAAATCATTTAGTATCACTTTACTACTTTCATTTGTTTGTACTTTGAAGTGTTGAGGCTTTGTTATACTTTTACGAAGGTTCATATCTCACACCAAATAAATGCACTATTATTTCCTGTGGGTTCACACACCAAAGCAAAACAATCTGAAGACGAGGCTGTGGACAATTGCTCATGGCTTCCACAACTCACGTCACACACCAAGCATTATCACACCATTAACTACGTAATGACTCGACTACTCGACCTCTTGCTAGCTAGGGGAAAGACTCTACACTACTCGTCCTCTTGAGCTGGCTCCTCGGGATCTTCCTCCTCATTTCGGCTACCTTCTGACTCTGCTTTGGGTGGGGAGGCTGCTGGTGGAGAAGTGCGACGACGCCTGATTGCTCGGCGATCCGGGGAGTCAGGAGTCCATGGATAACTCACGGTGACACACAGTTCATTCCCATCTCCTCTTTCTCTCGCCTTTAAGCAAGCTCGCAGCAACGCCTCCGTTTCCTTCAGGGTGTCTCGGACATCCTGAAGCTCTTGTTGACACTCCTGCAGTCGAGTGCTGAGCATAGCAGCATCCTCCAAGCACAAGTCCATGTGCTCATGGGAAGTCCCTTGCTGCACCGGTGGGTACTTGTACTCCGTGGTACCACTCTCACGTTGGAGGACATACATGTACTCAGTTTTGTCCAAGTGGCGACGATAGATGTGACTCTGGCAGGTGATGGCCTCCCAAGTGACATCTGTAAGGGCCTCAGTTTTTGACACTCATTTGCAGTGTTCATCACCACACCACACACCTCATTTGAGGAAGAATGATGAACACAAATAAAGAGCAAGTAACAATTATCAACATGCTCATTAGGGAACAAACTCACACATTGCAAAAGTGGTACTTCCCACATGTGATATAGATGGGCTGGACATATGAAAACTCCTACACTTTGCTAAGGATGTCCATGCCAAGTTCCACCCAAATTCAAAACCTTTTTGAGGTCATTTTGGGTATAGTTAGGAAGAGGGCAGTTTGAAACCATATTCAAATTCAAACTGTTTTCACCCACTGAATTTAAAAGTGGAAGGCATATTCTTGCTCAGCACATTTTTGTGAGCTCACACACCAATTTTCACTCCATTTGGAGTTGATCTTGACATGAGCTAAGGGGGAGAAATTCAAACTTTATTTGAATTTCAAACTGCACTTGTGCTGAAATTCATTCAAACCAAACCTCATTTGAACTTTGATCAATTCAAATGGCTCTTGGGTGAATAATTTGAATTGCCAAGGGTAGAATAGGGTTCACTGTTTACCACAGCTGTTAGGAATAAATTTCAGAGGTTAAAAGAGAAGTGGGACCCACATGTCAGCCTCTGCCTCAAAGCAAACCGACTGAACCACAGTTCAGTCGGTTCCCGGCAGCTGTGCGCGCGCGCCACCGAAGGGGGCAGCCGGCGCCAGCTCCTGCTGCGTGCCCCAAGCCGGAGACCAGCCGGCCGGGCTATTTATTCCCTCCCCGGCGTGCTTCAGTCACCATTTCCTCGAGCTGCCGACGCACACGACTTGTTTTTCTACTGCCATCGCCGCCGCTCGAGTTCCTGCTTGATCAAGCCGATCGCAGCCCCCTCTTTCCATTCCAAGGTCCCAGCAAGGTACTAGCAACCATCCTCCATCCTTCCCATTGATAGAAATCGATTGAAACCGAGTGATATCGGCTGTGCCGAAAGATCAAACTCGGAACTGGAAACCGCCGCACCTCGGGCTCTCGTGGACAGCCCAACCTGGGCGTTGTCACGCCCGAGCCAAGGCACCCTTGGACGCGCAAGTGATCGGTGCTGCTCATCCCCGAGCCATAGCTCGAGTGGTTGCTCACCGGCGGCGAATTTCCACTTTTCCCCTTTCTGTGTGCAGAACGACCCTCGGGTACGATTCTGTTTAATTCGTGCTCTAGAAAGGATTAGAGGGCCTCAGGCCACTCCCACACGAACTAGACACGGTGACGCACAAGTTGCCTTCACAACTCTGGGCCGGAGAACTTCTGTGCCCGGCGTAATTCAAGGTCTACTAATGGTGGAACGCACGGGGGGTATCGGGCGCACGGTGAGGACCTATTTCGGGCCTTCCCCGAGCTGCCCCGAGTTCATGTCGACCTTCTCTGAGGTCCACTGATGCTCCCCGACCGGTTTCCCAAGTAGCTGAGGCACTAGGAGCATCAGCCGACATGGCCGAAGTCGTTCCGATATGGCGGCTCGTCGCCGACCATGCTCCGGCCGTTGTCATGAGCAGCTGACCCTCGGATCATGTTCCCCAAGTAAAAGTAGGCAGGGGCGGCCAGAATCAAGAAGTTTGGAGCGGTACAGCAGCCAGCGGCGAGCTCTCCGGCGAGGTCCCTCGGCGGCGGAGCGCGGGTGTCGCGAGGTTGAAGAAGGGGGTGGACCCCAGCTGTCAGCGGCCGATATTTTGAATCGGGATCCGGCTGCGGCCGGGATCGGGTGTGCTGGCGCGCAAAAGCCTTGTGGGCCGCAGTGTGCTGTCGCTTCGGCGTGCGACGCGTGTCCCCTGGGCCCACGTGCGAGTTTAAACTTTTCCCCGATTTTCAGATTTCCTTCAAACTTCAAATCCTTATAACTTTGGCTAGAAAGCTCCAAATTGAGTGAACCAAATTTTGCTGGATTCAGCTCTCTGAGTACTTTCCAGAAAATCAAGTTTCACTTCATGAAATTCCCTAATTCTCCAGAATTAATTCCTTAATGTTTAAACTGTTAGGAATTTTAACTGGAGAATCCTTTTGCGGAAAATCCTGAAATTTTGCTGAGATGTTCACCAAAATATCATTGAGCTACCATAAAAATTTCAGATCCATTTGAGCTCATTTAGTCCACCTAATGGTGTGATTAGTAAAACTGTTCCAGAGAAAATAGAAAATGTTCAGAAACATTTTCAGGATTTTCTCTGAAATTGTTTAGCTCATATCTTTAGTTAGAGACTTCCAAATTAAGTGAGACCAACTCCATTAGAACCCTCTGAAAATCTAGTTTTCAGAAAGTCATAGTTTGTCTCATGAAAATCCCTAGAACACCCTAAGGGTTCCAATTAAGGTCAAGGACATAATTATTTGTGGAGGGCTCAAATGAGCTTTGCTGCAACTAAAACTTGACCAAGTCTTTGTTTAGGTTGTAACCAAGCCACAGTAAAAGTTTCACAGTCATTAGGTCTGTCTAGTAAGAGTTATAGGCTTCACAACTTCAAAGTTAATACAAAGGCCTCTAAATTAATACATACATTGTTCTTATCATGTAGTCGCTAAGATCGCGGAGGAACCCGAAGTCCTAGACTTCGTTACTCCGGAGGAACAGCTAGCCTACGACCAAGAGCAGCAAGGCAAGCCCCGGTTTGCATTAACCTTTTTACAAATATTTATTGTTTTGAGCACATCTTTGAATATTGTTCTTTGCATTAGAGTCTTGATTGGAAACCCAACTGCATAGCCAAGAAAACCATGGGTTGGGGTTTAGGATTGCAAACCCCGTTAGCTACTGCATTGCTAGGATAGAGTAGGATTCGGTACAAGTCGAGTAGTTGGAACTACTCGCGAGAATAGGCTAGAGGCACATTGCTCGGGTAGAGATAGCACATGAAACACATGGCAAGAAAATGAGACCGAGCGGAGAGTAAGGGCAGCAGGACTTTGGGGCCTGAGTGCTGTAGCTCCGCTTGTGTCGATTGAGGACCGAGCCGTGTGCGGGCCTGTTGAACAAGCTAGAACAGTACCGAAGACCTACCGGCTATATGGGAACCGGGAAACTGATGTAACTCGGGTAGCTGGGTGTTGAGGCATTGCCCGTCGTTCAGAGGGTAGGTTGAGAGCTCGAGGTGTAAATCAGCTGGCGGCACAGAGATGCGCGTGCAGGGACCTCTTGCTCGGGACGATGGGACCGGTTCAATATTTGGCTAACGGGTGAAAGGTAGTCGCGTACGGCGTCCGTGATGGTTGTTGTAGGCAACATCGAGTACGGGCGTACGTGACGGGTTGTTCGGGTAACCCTGCAGGTGTAAATCGATTATAATCGCCGTCCCTCGCGGTCAGTGAGTACCACTTGTTCACTGTACCGTGACGTAGAAAGAACAGGCTAGTTACATGTTAAAATGTTGCTGATTGAAAGTTGGATATTGATTGTTAATGATATGTTGTAGCTTAGTGCTAACTAAAGTTCTTTTCAACTTTGGGCAAAGTACATGAGAGAAATGCGTTTCTTGTTTGATTGCGGCTCTCTCATGTGCCTTAGCGTAAGGTTCTCCACAACCTGCTGCTAAAACTTGAAAGTAAGATTCTACTAATTAGGCGAGTCCTTGCAAATGATTTTTACCTCATGCAACCCATTACCCTCATGTAGAAGTTCCATGTTTAGGTGAGACGGGTCAGACTTGCTGAGCCTTCGTGCTCACTGCTTGTGTTTGAAGCTTTTGCAGGGTTCTATGAGGAAGGGACTCCCGAAGAGGAGACGGAACCCCAGGAGGGGAACCCCGTCGAGTGGGAGTCGTGCACGCCGCAGAGTTAGTGTGCGTGTGTGCTAGCAAGGACACGTTCGAGGGCTGAACGTGCACTTGATGCTTATTCTACGCCCGCGAGTGTAGACTGAACTTATTTTGATGTAAACATGTTCATAAACTTGTTTATGTAATAAAATTTCCGCTTCCGCTTTGTACCTTTGACGTGTGTTATACGGTGTTGTGCAACGCAACACCCCTCGGCGTGATCCTGGCTCGACAGGACCAAATGGGGTCGTGTCAGCGTGGTATCAGAGCTCGCTTGAGGTTTAACACAGTACAAAGGTCTTCTTTTTCAAAAATCCAGTGAGGAACGAATTAGTAGCCCGTATAAGGATGTTATTAGTATATAGAAAGTGGCTTATTAACCTATTTGTTATGTCGGAAAATCGTGCATCTCGGGACGTTCATGTCTTGGGGGGTGCACGTAAGCGCTGTCCACCAGTGCGCACAAGCTGAAGGGTGGAGCCCCACGGGTGGCAGGTAACCCGACCCGCTTTAGTATCCTCTACGACTCTTCATGTCGTTTGGGGTATTCGAGCAACGTCTGTCCCTGGCGTGCGTGGTGCAACATGGGAGACCCCGTCACGTGGTCTGAAACGTGAACACGTAACTCAAGGCGTGTTTGGCTTGAGAACATCCGGGCGAGTGATGACGGCCGGGTGTACCAACTGTATGGATTCCGGGCTCGGGGTGCCGCCGAGTCTGATGATTGGTTGAATTTCTGCAGGTAGCCTTACCACGAAACGGTAGACGTGTAGTATCCGTGTGCGAGTGACGAGTAGTGCCACTGAAGTAACGACGCCGGCTAAGTCCGGTATAGGTTTTTCCTTTGTGAGGACGTAGTACCGACATAATCTGGTGACGCATCGACGTCACACCCAACAAAATGAACAACTTCATTTAAACTTTGAAGGTTTTGATCCAAAGTAGTAAAACTTGATGTAACTCCTTCCCTTGAACAGGATATTCAAAGCTAATAAGTTTTCAACTTATAGGATGTTAAGGACAGAGCACTCTGTTTTCAGCTAAATCAAGGCTGAAGTAATCAGAGGTTAGAGGTTGAGTTCTTTCGAGGTTGGGGTCGTATGATACATTTCTGGAAAGCTTTGGAGGAGCTTTACAACTTTTCTGTTGAGTTCCAGAGGTGTTTCGTCCCTTAACCACTCGAAAAATGCAGTAGAGTTGAAACTGTCCAGAAAACAGGACAGAGCAAAGACTCTCTGTAAACTCTCTGTAAATTAAGCATAACTTCCTGCTTAAAAATCCAAAAATAGGAAATGAGGTAGTTCTGGAAAGATTATGAGATGGGTTACAACTTTGTAACAGAAAGTTTTGTCAGATTAGGAACAGAATTAACTGGAATTCTTGGATCAAATCAGTACCTAAGGCAGGGAGGTGCTGTCCAATTGTTTCCAGAAATTCTGTTAACTTTGACATCTCATAACTGTTGAACCAGAGCAGATCTTAGGCCAACCAAATACTTTCTGGAAAGCTATTGAAGTTAACTTTAACTTTGATGTTGAGCTCCAGGACTGGTTTTGCTTTTAACCTGGCCTAAATCAGATTAATATGGGAACTGGTCAGGGCTGTCATGGGAACAGCAGATCAGCAGTCAAATTTGTTTAAAAATTTGAACTATGTTTCCAAGTGTTAAGGGTTCAATGACATATCTTATGTTATAACTCAATGGTTTACTGTTTAAATAAATATTTGACATTTCTCAAATATATTTTTACAGATGGCAGCAGATAAACGGTTGGAGAACGGGTGGGTAGTTTCCCACTGCTCTGACCGTAGCGGCTACCCGGGAGCATTGTGGCTAATGCTCCAATATTTCGGGTACAACCAGATGCCGCAATACTTCGCCAAGGAAGAAGGCGAAGAGGGGAACAAGACGTGGACGATCCATGTCGAGGTTCCTGCAGGGCCTACGCCACCCGGTTGGGTGCCATTCACCGTCACGGTGAGAGGAAGACAACCGGAAGGGATGTGGCAAGTGGCAGCCCGTGACACTATGTCACGTTTCTGCCAACTACACGTGCAGGCTATGGAGGGCACTCCATACGCACTCGTTCCGGTGGAGGGGCGAGCTCAGCATGTGTGGGAAGAGAGGTACCTGGAGGCAACAGACCCGACTTGCCCAAGGTACAACCCCGCGGAGGCCAACCTCAGCCTCCAGATGAGGGCGGGAAACGCTGTGATGGACAGCCAAGCTGTTCATGCGGAGCATCTCGCCACCAAGCTCAAGGAGAGCACAAGCCGTGGAGATCATTTCGAGAGTGCTCACAGCGCACTCCGCAATGTGCTCCTTCCGACGATCAAGCGACTGAATGAACAACACAATCAGTTGCGTCGTCTGAAGAAGGCAAAGAAGAAGAGCCGTGTTGACATTGCGGCGTTGCAAGAGCTGGTGCAGACCCTAACCCAGCAGAATGAGGACCTTGCTCAAGAGCGGGACGACGCTATTGAGGAAGGACAAGGCTGGGAAGAGGACTACAACCAGGCTATGGACGAGGTGCATGCATTGCAGGACCTCGTGCCCCCGGTATTGGGCGTACCGGTAGTCTTGGGTCTTCCAGCCATGGGAGAACCTGGAATGGGAGAAGGGGTGGTAGACCCCGAGCCACCAGCAGAAGTACCGGAGGAGGACGACCCACAGGAGGTCGAATTCTACTCCGAGTAGGGGGTTACGGTTGCCAAATAGGGCAGCTAGGGTAGCGTAACCCAACTTTTGTAATCGGTGACATGTCGTGTAGGCAGTAGCGTATGTATAGGTAGGACGACATGAGCACGACTCCTCGGAGATCCGAGAATAATGTATCTTGTATAAAGTTTATGCTTTATCAATATATGTGAAGGTTGTGCAAGTTAATCATGCGTCGCCTCAATACCTACTGCTGTTTATGAGATTTTGAGTAAGACATGTGCTAATTGCTGCTGTGTTTCAGAATGACGCGTACTCGTGCCAACCCTGATGTTGGAGGTACTAGCCAAGGGGGAGAGACCTCCCAACCGCCTCCCGAGGACTCCTCGGGACAGCAGCAGCAACAGCAACAGCAAACACCGCCACCGCCACTGCCAACGGTTACATTGGCCGACATCGTCGCGGCAATGGCGGGTTCACATCAGCAGCATACAGAGCTGCTGCAAACGTTAATTGCGAATACGTCTCGCCCAGAGAGACGTCAAGATCGTGAGGAGCGCCAACAGAGCTCCTACTCCGACTTCCTGGCGACTCATCCCCCTGTATTCTCAAGGGCGGATGAACCACTTGACGCGGACAACTGGCTCCGCGCCATAGAGATGAAGTTCGGGCTGCTCCAAATCAGCGAGCAGCGCAAGACTCAGTTCGCGGTCCAGCAGCTCCAAGGATCCGCGAGCGCGTGGTGGGCCAACTTTTGTGCTTCACAACCCACCGACCGAGTGATGACCTGGGCGGAGTTTCGGACGGCCTTCCGGGCCTATCATATACCGCCCGGTTTGATGAAGAGGAAGACGCAGGAATTCCTACACCTGCAACAAGGGAGCCGGAACGCGCTGGAGTACTCCAGAGCGTTCAACGATCTCGCACTCTACGCGTCGTATCACGCAGATACGGATGAGAAGCGGCGGGACCACTTTTACCAGGGGCTTAACCCGCTCCTGAAGGACAAGCTGGCGATGTTCAATCGCGGCAGCCTCAACGACATAATTGATGCTGCGATTGTTCAGGAAGACTCCGGCAAGGAGTTGGCGGCGGCAGAGCGAAAGCGAAGCGCGCCACAGAGCAGCGGAGAAGGAGGCGGTCCTTCTCAGAAGTTTCGGATGGTGAATCGCCCACCATCAGGTCCGCGCTGGCAGCCACCACAGCGGTCGATGCCGTTCCGCGGTCGGCCGTATTCTTCACCGGCATTCCGGCCGGCACTGCCAGCACCACCGCAACAACAGCAGCAGCAGCGGGCGATGCCGCGTGCGTTTGCACCTCCGCAACGCATGCCGGGCTTTCGTCCACCAAGTACTCCACCAGCAGCGGCCACATGTTAAAAGTGTGGTCGTCCAGGACACTTCGCGAGCAGTTGCCCGGAGAGGCAAGGCGGCGGAGTGGTACCACAGTTTCCGGGGAGGAATCAACCCCGGAACCCTACTAATGCGCGGCGGGCAAACCCTAGGCCCGGCACTGTCCACCAGCTTGCCATTGAGGACGTGCCGGAGGGCGAGCCAATCCTTGCGGGTATGTTCCAACTCCACCAGCATCCCGCTATAATACTATTTGATTCAGGCGCCACGCGTAATTTTATTAGCCAAGCTTTCATTGCTAAACACAGCTTGCCAATACTACCCACCGATAGTCCATATTTAATTTGTTCACCGGGTGGGAAGATTTCAGCAAGCGTAATGGTCTCCAAAGCACCATTATGCTTAGCGGGTAGAGTGTACCCCACGTCTCTCATTATCTTAGAGGGACAGAAGGTCGATGTCATCCTAGGGATGTCGTGGTTAACCCGCCACGGCGCTGTTTTAGACACCGTCCTCCGAGTCGTGCACTTAAACTCAGGAGTGCACGGTTCTCACTCATTATTTCTGGACAGTCCAGAAATAAAACTTCCAAGTGTCTATCAAGCCACAACCATCAGATTGGAAGACATTCCAGTGGTCCGAGAGTTCCCTGATGTATTCCCGGATGATTTGCCGGGGATGCCACCCGATAGAGAGGTGGAGTTCAAGATTGAACTTGCACCGGGAACCATGCCAATATCCCGAAGGCCGTACAAGATGGCGCCCAAGGAGTTGGCGGAACTGAAGACTCAGCTCACGGACCTTCTGGAGAAGGGTTTTATTAGGCCGAGCTCCTCGCCATGGGGCTGTTCGGCATTATTTGTCAAAAAGAAGGATGAAACGTTGCGGCTTTGCGTGGACTACCGTCCATTAAATGCCGTAACCATCAAGAACAAGTACCCGTTGCCACGGATCGACATGTTGTTTGATCAGTTGGTCGAAGCAAAGGTCTTTTCCAAGATGGATTTAAGATCCGGGTACCATCAGATTAAGATCAGGGCTGAGGACATTCCAAAGACAGCTTTTTCGACAAGGTACGGACTTTATGAGTACCTGGTCATGTCCTTTGGCCTCACCAATGCTCCAGCTCACTTCATGTATTTAATGAACTCGGTGTTCATGCCGGAGCTGGACAAGTTTGTCGTGGTCTTCATCGACGACATCCTGGTATACTCCAAGTCGGAGGAAGATCACAAGAAACATCTGCGTATAGTCTTGCAACGGCTGCGGGATCACAAGTTATACGCAAAGTTCAGCAAATGCGAGTTTTGGATATCGCAAGTGCCTTTCCTCGGGCATATCATCTCAGCGGAGGGTATCGCTGTGGACCCGAGCAAAATCACGCAAGTGCTGAATTGGAAATCCCCGAGAACTGTTCATGAGGTACGGAGTTTCCTCGGACTCGCGGGATATTATCGGAGGTTCATTCCGAACTTCTCGAAGATTGCCAGGCCAATGACAGAGCTGCTGAAGAAGGCTACCAAATATGTTTGGAGTCCAGCATGTGAAGCAGCATTCAAGGCTTTAGTCAAGCACCTGACATCAGCACCGGTTTTGGCGCAGCCAGACACAACAAAACCGTTCGATGTGTACTGCGATGCATCCGGCATTGGGCTCGGATGTGTGCTGATGCAAGACCGAAGAGTGGTCGCGTATGGATCACGACAGCTTAGGAACCATGAGCAAAATTATCCAACTCACGATTTGGAGCTCGCTGCCGTGGTACTTGCACTGAAAATGTGGAGGCACTACCTACTCGGTAACCTCGTACATTTATATACCGACCACAAAAGCCTCAAGTACATCTTCACTCAGAAGGAGCTGAACATGAGGCAACGAAGATGGTTGGAACTGATAAAGGATTACGAGATAGAGATCCATTATCATCCGGGCAAGGCAAACGTTGTGGCAGACGCGCTAAGCCGCAAGTCACACGTCAATAATCTGACCATCACACCGTTGGAAGAGAGCGAACCACCACTACATGTGATTCCACATGGAGCTCTCTACAACCTAGCTTTGATCCCCACCATCCGTGAAGAGATAGCGGCAGCCCAGAAGAATGACAAGGGCATGTCACATTTGCGGAGACGTGTAGACAGTGGGGAGTTGAAATGTTTCCGGAAGGACGGAGACGGCGTCTTATGGTTCAAGGACCGGATCGTCGTACCCCGAAACCCGGAGTTAAGGAAGAGAATCTTTGATGAAGCTCACTTATCAAAGTTTTCTATTCACCCCGGCAGCAACAAGATGTATCAAGAACTCAGAAGCAAGTTTTGGTGGACACGGATGAAGCGAGAGACGGCAAAATACGTGTCCGAGTGTGATACATGTCGACGGGTGAAGGCAGACCACATGCGGAAACCGGGACTGCTGCAACCACTGGGCATTCCTGCCTGGAAGTGGGAGGACGTGAGCATGGATTTCGTCGTCGGTTTACCCACCACCTTACAGAAACATGATTCTGTGTGGGTGATCGTCGATCGGCTCACCAAAGTTGCCCATTTCATCCCGGTCAACACCAACTATAACGCCAAGAAGTACGCTGAACTGTACATCTCACGGATCCTATGCTTATACGGCGTACCCCGTACCATCGTATCGGACCGGGGCACTTTATTTGTGTCCCGTTTTTGGGAGCAGCTACACGCTTCCCTGGGGACGAAGCTGATCCGTAGTTCAGCCTACCACCCGCAGACGGATGGGCAAACGGAGCGGGTAAATCAAATCCTAGAAGACATGCTACGAGCTTGCGCTAACGACCACGGCAAGAATTGGGATGATCACTTGCCATTAGCCGAGTTCTCGTACAACAATGGGTACCAAGCCAGCATCAAGATGGCGCCCTACGAGGCGCTATACGGCAGGAAATGCCGCACACCACTGAACTGGTGTGAATCTGGCGAGAGGGTTACCTTCGGGACTGATCTTGTCAACAACGCGGAAGAAAAGGTTCGATTAATTCAAGCGAACCTAAAAGCCGCTCAATCCCGACAGAAACAGTATGCGGACCGGAGGAGGCGCCCATTACAATTCGAAGTTGGAGATCACGTATACCTACGAGTGTCTCCAATGAAGGGCGTAAACAGATTTGGGGTGAGAGGAAAGTTAGCACCCCGATTCATCGGTCCATTCCAGATTACCGAAAGATGTGGATCGGTGGCATACCGGCTAAGATTACCTGAAGCACTTTCCGGTGTGCACGACGTCTTTCACATTTCCCAGCTGAGGAAGTGTCTCAAGCTATCAACTACCGTTCAGCTGGAAGACATTGAAGAACTGCAACCGGATCTCACCTATCGGGAGGAACCGGTGCAGATTATTGATGAAAAGGCCCGAACCACACGCAACCGTACGTTGTGGTTCTACAAGGTTCTATGGAGTAATCACTCCATGGACGAAGCGACATGGGAGAGCGAAGAATTCCTTCGCACTAACTACCCCGACTTTTTCACGTCGCATATTCGGTAATTTTCCACCGTCCTCTCTCTCATTTCACCTTATAATCTCGGGACGAGATTCTTTTAAGGGGGGAGGAATGTAAGGGCCTCAGTTTTTGACACTCATTTGCAGTGTTCATCACCACACCACACACCTCATTTGAGGAAGAATGATGAACACAAATAAAGAGCAAGTAACAATTATCAACATGCTCATTAGGGAACAAACTCACACATTGCAAAAGTGGTACTTCCCACATGTGATATAGATGGGCTGGACATATGAAAACTCCTACACTTTGCTAAGGATGTCCATGCCAAGTTCCACCCAAATTCAAAACCTTTTTGAGGTCATTTTGGGTATAGTTAGGAAGAGGGCAGTTTGAAACCATATTCAAATTCAAACTGTTTTCACCCACTGAATTTAAAAGTGGAAGGCATATTCTTGCTCAGCACATTTTTGTGAGCTCACACACCAATTTTCACTCCATTTGGAGTTGATCTTGACATGAGCTAAGGGGGAGAAATTCAAACTTTATTTGAATTTCAAACTGCACTTGTGCTGACATTCATTCAAACCAAACCTCATTTGAACTTTGATCAATTCAAATGGCTCTTGGGTGAATAATTTGAATTGCCAAGGGTAGAATAGGGTTCACTGTTTACCACAGCTGTTAGGAATAAATTTCAGAGGTTAAAAGAGAAGTGGGACCCACATGTCAGCCTCTGCCTCAAAGCAAACCGACTGAACCACAGTTCAGTCGGTTCCCGGCAGCTGTGCGCGCGCGCCACCGAAGGGGGCAGCCGGCGCCAGCTCCTGCTGCGTGCCCCAAGCCGGAGACCAGCCGGCCGGGCTATTTATTCCCTCCCCGGCGTGCTTCAGTCACCATTTCCTCGAGCTGCCGACGCACACGACTTGTTTTTCCACTGCCATCGCCGCCGCTCGAGTTCCTGCTTGATCAAGCCGATCGCAGCCCCCTCTTTCCATTCCAAGGTCCCAGCAAGGTACTAGCAACCATCCTCCATCCTTCCCATTGATAGAAATCGATTGAAACCGAGTGATATCGGCTGTGCCGAAAGATCAAACTCGGAACTGGAAACCGCCGCACCTCGGGCTCTCGTGGACAGCCCAACCTGGGCGTTGTCACGCCCGAGCCAAGGCACCCTTGGACGCGCAAGTGATCGGTGCTGCTCATCCCCGAGCCATAGCTCGAGTGGTTGCTCACCGGCGGCGAATTTCCACTTTTCCCCTTTCTGTGTGCAGAACGACCCTCGGGTACGATTCTGTTTAATTCGTGCTCTAGAAAGGATTAGAGGGCCTCAGGCCACTCCCACACGAACTAGACACGGTGACGCACAAGTTGCCTTCACAACTCTGGGCCGGAGAACTTCTGTGCCCGGCGTAATTCAAGGTCTACTAATGGCGGAACGCACGGGGGGTATCGGGCGCACGGTGAGGACCTATTTCGGGCCTTCCCCGAGCTGCCCCGAGTTCATGTCGACCTTCTCTGAGGTCCACTGATGCTCCCCGACCGGTTTCCCAAGTAGCTGAGGCACTAGGAGCATCAGCCGACATGGCCGAAGTCGTTCCGATATGGCGGCTCGTCGCCGACCATGCTCCGGCCGTTGTCATGAGCAGCTGACCCTCGGATCATGTTCCCCAAGTAAAAGTAGGCAGGGGCGGCCAGAATCAAGAAGTTTGGAGCGGTACAGCAGCCAGCGGCGAGCTCTCCGGCGAGGTCCCTCGGCGGCGGAGCGCGGGTGTCGCGAGGTTGAAGAAGGGGGTGGACCCCAGCTGTCAGCGGCCGATATTTTGAATCGGGATCCGGCTGCGGCCGGGATCGGGTGTGCTGGCGCGCAAAAGCCTTGTGGGCCGCAGTGTGCTGTCGCTTCGGCGTGCGACGCGTGTCCCCTGGGCCCACGCGCGAGTTTAAACTTTTCCCCGATTTTCAGATTTCCTTCAAACTTCAAATCCTTATAACTTTGGCTAGAAAGCTCCAAATTGAGTGAACCAAATTTTGCTGGATTCAGCTCTCTGAGTACTTTCCAGAAAATCAAGTTTCACTTCATGAAATTCCCTAATTCTCCAGAATTAATTCCTTAATGTTTAAACTGTTAGGAATTTTAACTGGAGAATCCTTTTGCGGAAAATCCTGAAATTTTGCTGAGATGTTCACCAATATATCATTGAGCTACCATAAAAATTTCAGATCCATTTGAGCTCATTTAGTCCACCTAATGGTGTGATTAGTAAAACTGTTCCAGAGAAAATAGAAAATGTTCAGAAACATTTTCAGGATTTTCTCTGAAATTGTTTAGCTCATATCTTTAGTTAGAGACTTCCAAATTAAGTGAGACCAACTCCATTAGAACCCTCTGAAAATCTAGTTTTCAGAAAGTCATAGTTTGTCTCATGAAAATCCCTAGAACACCCTAAGGGTTCCAATTAAGGTCAAGGACATAATTATTTGTGGAGGGCTCAAATGAGCTTTGCTGCAACTAAAACTTGACCAAGTCTTTGTTTAGGTTGTAACCAAGCCACAGTAAAAGTTTCACAGTCATTAGGTCTGTCTAGTAAGAGTTATAGGCTTCACAACTTCAAAGTTAATACAAAGGCCTCTAAATTAATACATACATTGTTCTTATCATGTAGTCGCTAAGATCGCGGAGGAACCCGAAGTCCTAGACTTCGTTACTCCGGAGGAACAGCTAGCCTACGACCAAGAGCAGCAAGGCAAGCCCCGGTTTGCATTAACCTTTTTACAAATATTTATTGTTTTGAGCACATCTTTGAATATTGTTCTTTGCATTAGAGTCTTGATTGGAAACCCAACTGCATAGCCAAGAAAACCATGGGTTGGGGTTTAGGATTGCAAACCCCGTTAGCTACTGCATTGCTAGGATAGAGTAGGATTCGGTACAAGTCGAGTAGTTGGAACTACTCGCGAGAATAGGCTAGAGGCACATTGCTCGGGTAGAGATAGCACATGAAACACATGGCAAGAAAATGAGACCGAGCGGAGAGTAAGGGCAGCAGGACTTTGGGGCCTGAGTGCTGTAGCTCCGCTTGTGTCGATTGAGGACCGAGCCGTGTGCAGGCCTGTTGAACAAGCTAGAACAGTACCGAAGACCTACCGGCTATATGGGAACCGGGAAACTGATGTAACTCGGGTAGCTGGGTGTTGAGGCATTGCCCGTCGTTCAGAGGGTAGGTTGAGAGCTCGAGGTGTAAATCAGCTGGCGGCACAGAGATGCGCGTGCAGGGACCTCTTGCTCGGGACGATGGGACCGGTTCAATATTTGGCTAACGGGTGAAAGGTAGTCGCGTACGGCGTCCGTGATGGTTGTTGTAGGCAACATCGAGTACGGGCGTACGTGACGGGTTGTTCGGGTAACCCTGCAGGTGTAAATCGATTATAATCGCCGTCCCTCGCGGTCAGTGAGTACCACTTGTTCACTGTACCGTGACGTAGAAAGAACAGGCTAGTTACATGTTAAAATGTTGCTGATTGAAAGTTGGATATTGATTGTTAATGATATGTTGTAGCTTAGTGCTAACTAAAGTTCTTTTCAACTTTGGGCAAAGTACATGAGAGAAATGCGTTTCTTGTTTGATTGCGGCTCTCTCATGTGCCTTAGCGTAAGGTTCTCCACAACCTGCTGCTAAAACTTGAAAGTAAGATTCTACTAATTAGGCGAGTCCTTGCAAATGATTTTTACCTCATGCAACCCATTACCCTCATGTAGAAGTTCCATGTTTAGGTGAGACGGGTCAGACTTGCTGAGCCTTCGTGCTCACTGCTTGTGTTTGAAGCTTTTGCAGGGTTCTATGAGGAAGGGACTCCCGAAGAGGAGACGGAACCCCAGGAGGGGAACCCCGTCGAGTGGGAGTCGTGCACGCCGCAGAGTTAGTGTGCGTGTGTGCTAGCAAGGACACGTTCGAGGGCTGAACGTGCACTTGATGCTTAGTCTACGCCCGCGAGTGTAGACTGAACTTATTTTGATGTAAACATGTTCATAAACTTGTTTATGTAATAAAATTTCCGCTTCCGCTTTGTACCTTTGACGTGTGTTATACGGTGTTGTGCAACGCAACACCCCTCGGCGTGATCCTGGCTCGACAGGACCAAATGGGGTCGTGTCAACATCTTTCTCCGCATCAACTTGTGTTGCTCGACAAGCTGGGGAGTGGTGAATCTTAAGCAGCTGATTCTCGTGTATAATCCTCATCTCCGAACTCCATTCTTCCCTCTTCTCACGGATGGTCCTGGTGGAGTTATAGTGGATGATTAGCTTGCCCGTATTGCCGGCGGCTTCGAGCATACGTCGAAGACGGCGCAACAAGTCTCCTACTGCCAATCCGTAGGAAAGGTACGTCACGGGGCGACTCTCCTCTCTTTTGGCAAGGGCAACTACGGGAACTCTCCCTCCTGTGGACTTACGAGCGGTGCGAATCATGCGAACCATCTAAAACAAAAGAATTTAAAAATTAGGTTAGATAAATTCTCAAACAAAAATCCTATTTTGAATGAAAGTTGGGGTAAGATGAAGAAAATGACTCCTTTAATAACACTTTTCCACCCACACCTTGGAAAATAGTTTTTAAGAAAATAGGGCCCTTAAATACGTCCATTTCTACCTAGGTCCACGTTCCTACGGGCAACCTTGGCTCTGATACCACCTCTGTCACACCCGGTTTTTCCGAAGAACAACCGAGTGAATATCACATGTATGCCAGGATCATTTTCTCATACATGTGATGACAAATAGTGAAGCATCATTTATTACAAGCCAGGTGTCGAATATAAATAAGTCTTACATCGCAAATGTCTCAATGGACACTAATGCTTCATCACAAGTAAATAAACTAGCAGCGGAATATTATTCTTTTAGGGCTCCATCACAGGCGTTGCCCGGGGGTCTTCATGAACCTAAAAACCTTCCTCGGGTCCAAAATCTTGGTCATTATACACCACCTCATGATCTTGACCTGAGCAGCAATATAAACCAACAAATATGCAAGGTTGAGTACCAATGGTACTCAGCAAGTGTGGGAAAATTATATCATGCATGGCTAGAACAAGGAGAGGTTGAACTCATGGTTAAAGCACTACGCAATTAATACCTATCACCTTAGCTTATTAAGCACCTTCATTACTACACAGGTGAAATGGTCCCAATCTCCCATCCCATCATCATAATCCAATAACCATAACATCATTTCCAATGTTAAGCTCTCCGCTTAACTTCCAAAACCATCAATCCTCTAATCATGAATAAGTCCAGGCCGCTCTTAACCGTGAGCACGGCTGTCAAGATAGTTTTGACTCTGCAGAGTTTGTACCACTGTACCCACAAGTAGTGATTTCATCCCCCGTTGCCGGGTAGACTAAAAGAACCTCCATTATGCTAGTGGCTACGATCCACATTCACACTTCCCAGGTGTGCGGCCAAGAGATCACTACGAAGCCTTTACAAAGGGATTCCCGACGAGCGTGGGCCCACTGAGGTTTCACCCCTAACAGCATACAAGAGGCTCCAACCCCGCTGCAGTGGCCCCCTCTTGAGCCTTGCGGTTCATATGGTAGTCCAGCTGACACCTACTCCCCGCACCATCCAACACACCCATACTACGCCGAGGATACACCTAATTAATTGGCCAAGCTGCCCCATCTCAGCATGTGGTTGGCACTGTAAAGCCGGGTTACATGCTCCATGAACCGGTCCTTAGGATCCAGGCAAGTACTAAACACAAACCCAAGTCTCGTGCACCCAGCACACAACCAAAACATCCAACTTGCCTTGATCCCTACCTCTACATAACTCACAATATCTCATTCAAGAGTATGGTAAAGTAAATTGATGATTCTCATGTCCCAAATATCCCATTCTAAGCATGGCTAAGCATATGCATGTAAATAAATGACATGACAAAATAAATCCCAACCCAAGCTTCAAGGAAACAGGGTAATGCAATTCTAGGAAAACTTCCTAGCATGGGTTTCATATTTAACTTGACAATGCAAATAATTCTATCTACACATCCTAGCATAGGATCAAAGTGGTCAAGGACACTTGCCTCCTTCTTGCTGCTCTTGAAATTGATAGTCCTGATCTTGGAAAGGGTTAACTTGCTCTTGAGCAGGTTCTACTTCATACCATCACACATAACAAAAGAAAAACAACAATCATAAGACATAGTTCACACTTCTACTTCATACAAACCACACATTCATATTTATGAAATTCTTTACCATTATATGTGTTGTGGTTACTTTATGTGTGTTAAGTTGTGGCTTGCATGCACTTTTAACCATGTATATATGATTCCTACTTTTGTGTCCACACTTATACTTGCATACAATGTGCCTTCACAATTTCTATCAACCCTAAACTGAATTCTTTGTATTTTAGAAACTCCAGTTATCATTTACTAATTGCTATATTTTCAGATTTATATTCCTATGCATAATTGTGTATTTTATTATTAAATTAGTAATACATCACCTAAACAGATTAGGTTCTGGTCCTAAATAATTTAAAATCATATTTTGACCATGGCTTATGATGTATACTATTTCATAATTATTTTCCCTATTTTTCTATAACTATTCTTTACTTAAAAATGTGTCCCTATACTAATAAATGTGAATAATAGATGAAACAGATTTACTTCAGCCCAAAAATATATTTTTATCTCACTCCAAAGTTTTCTAAGTACTGAGAAAGTTTTTAATTAATTTTGACAATTATGTTTGTCCCCCTTTTTAATTTTTAAACCCTAGTTACATATCCAATTTTCTAAATTAAATACTAAACAAAGCTAAAATAATGAAGTCACCCCATTACAGGGTCTATAATATTATTTTCATAATTTCCAGGGGTCTAGCTACACTTATCAGAGGTGTTTTTCCTAATTTTTATTAAGTCCAGGGGCTAAAACTGATTTTTAAATGAATTTACATGATTTTCTGGAGTTCCAGGGGCTAGATCTGAAGTTTCCGGGGCTAGCTCTCAATTCCAGAGAACCCCAGGGGGTAGCACGTAAGAATTCCAGTCTTTATAATGTGGGGTTGACGTGGACCGTCCGATTCTAAACCGACGGCTGAGATTATAAGATCGAACCGGTACGCGGGGTTTTAAAGTCTACCGTGCGATTTAAAATAAACGGCGCACATGCGGCCACGTCGCTCGGATCGAACGCGGGCGGCGCTGCCGGCGGCGCACGGCGGCGGGAAGCGGCGATCTCGCCGGAAAGTTTCGGATCCTCGAGAATTCTGCCTAGAACTGTGATCTTATGGCCTAGATCGGTAGAGGGGAGGTCAGGGATCTCACCTCGGGGGTTTTCTCGAGCTCGGGGGTCCTGGAAAGTGATCGGCGGCGAGGTCCGAGGCAGAACCACGGCGAAGCTCGTCGGCGCTGAGTTTACACAGTAAGTCTCCGATTTTTCTGCACCTGCAAAGTTCCCCGGAGGCTGTGGATCAAGACCAGCGAGTTAGATCAGAGTTTCCGAGCTTAGATCGGCCAGAATTCACCGGCGAAGTCTCGGTGCTCACCGGAGTGAAAATCGGCGATCGCGTGGGAAAAACTGATCGGATCGGGGGTTTTTATAGCAGGGGGAGGGCGGTGGGTCAGTTGTGATCGAGTTGGATTCTTCAGGGACCGGAATTCGGCTGCGGGACGCGGTTTCCCGATCGGTTGCGATCGCGCGCGCGGGAGAGAGTCCGGGGTCGCGGGGTTAGGGATGACATGTGGGTCCCACCCGTCGGTGAGGGGCAGCGCGGCGCGCGCGGGGGCGGGCTGGCGCGGGAGTTGCTGGGCCGGCTGGCGGTTTCGGCCCACTGGCCAGTTTTTTCCCGTTTTCCTTTTTCTTTTTCCATTTCTTTTCTGTTTTGGGTATAATTTGAATTCCAGTTTGAATTTGAATTTTTGCAAAACATGCAACACGTCCAAAAATTTTTAAATTCCCCTCTGAACATGGTTTAGAGTTTTGAATCAAAATTTGGGGTGTTACAGAAAAGTGGTGAATCATGATGGAGGTATGATGATGTTTAAGTACATGTTGGGATTATATTCACTTAAAGCTAGTTGCTGTTTTACCATGTTTTGTGAAATAAACTTTGCTTTCTGCAATGAGCCTTTTATACCTACCTTGTTGTAAGCTACATGTCATACTTTCCGCACTTGCTGAGTACGTCATGTACTCACCCTTGCATTATCATACATCATCAGCAACACGAGAGGAGTACTATGAAGACCACGTGGAGTATTAGGCGTATGATCTATCCTCAACCTTGTCTGTGGAGTAGGAGATGGAGCCGCTGCTGCTGCTTAGTTGCTTCCGCAATAGTTTAGAAGACTTCCTCTGCTAGAATAAAGACTTCCGCTGCTAGAATAGATTAGAGACTTCCGCTGCAATAGAGATTGATGTAATAAAGTACTTGAACATATTCATTCGTGGTTATATATATTCTGAATTCAGTTTGTGGCTTAAATGTGTATGTGTGATGAACATCCTGGGCACACATACGCATCAGTCTTAGTTCCGATAGGTTCTCTCTCAGAACAGGGGCGTCACAGATATCCGGCATAATTTTTTGAGAGATCACTTAATGAAAGGACACAAGATCGTGCTGCCGAGCCCTTGCTCACCCCACCTAGGGTTCGCCGAAAGGTTACAGTCAAGAGACCAGCTTCAAGAGCAAATATGGCTGATTCTAGCTCGGCGGCTCAACGCCAAACCAAGGGCAAGGGAAAGGGGCTTGCTTCCGGCCCAATTGGTCCCCTTAAGATGACAGCTCCAAGGCAGGGAAATAGGGATCCCTCGGAGGAGAAGTTCAATGGCAAGGGGAGTGATGTGGCATGGAACCTGAGGAAGGTTGATGCTATAGCACTGCCAAAAGGGCAGCTGACAAGAGATTTTGGAGCAACTTTCACTCGGACTACTACAGTTCGGTGTACCTCCAAATGAAGACTCTAGTGGTCCGCAGTCAATGGATTGACTGGACATATTTTGAAAGGAAGAGCTGTGAAGCCTTTGAGGAGGTAATAGAGGCTGCAGAGAGACACAGAACCAAGGACTTGTTCTCCTTCAGATACAACTGGAATGATAAGATCATCGCCCAGTTCTATGCAACTTGCCACTTTGCCCACGATGGAGAAGACAAAGTGACTTGGATGACTCATGGATCCAAGTACACAATTTCCTATACTGAGTTTGCCATACTGCTGCACCTTGAGGACACCGGCAGTGATGAGATTGTGATTCACAATCTTGGTGTTGTGGAGAAGGACAAGATGGAATTCCTCTATGATAATCGACTCCCATACAATTCTCCCTCAACCAAGAACATGAATCCCATCTTCATTGTTCTCAACAGAGTGCTCCGGAAGACCATTGCTCCAAAGGATGGAGATGCCGGGAGTGTCCAAGGTTATTGGACATCCTTGATGAAAAGTAATCAGCAGAAGGAGAAGATTTGATATCTTCGATTACATTTGGAATGACATGGTGAACATATCCTGCACACCAAACCGTTCCTATGGCTATGCACCATACTTGATGTTCATGATTGAAAAAGTCACAGGAATTGAGTTTGTGAAGGATGTGGAGCACATTGCTCTAAGGCCTCAGAAACCTCCTCAAGCCACTCTCTCAGCTGCTCCCTCACCTGGATCACCTGAAGAACATTCAGAGAGAGCTCAAGAAGATGCAAGGCCTTCATCCATGACTAGGGCCTCTCCTCACAAAGGGTTGCCTAGTGGGATTATGAAGTTTTTGGCTGCTATATTTGGTTCTTGCCGCAAAACTGAGGTGAAGCTTCATAAGATGAATAAGGCAAGAAAAGAAGAAATGAGATACATGAAGGAAAATGTTAAAGCAATATGCCAAAAACTGGAGATTGAGCCCATTGGATCTCCAGTCATCTTAGAGGACTCTGCATCTGACTTCACAGAGCTTCCTCCTCTCTCTCCATCAGAGCGTGCCTACTTTGGCACGACGAGTGGTTCCTCTCCTCCTCCTCCTCCTCCTCCTCCTCCTCAGCCTGATGATGAAGACGAAGAAAGGACCGACAGCAAGGAGTGAGCCAGCGATGACAAGTACATCCCTCCTCTCCTTCCGTGACGCCCGATCCCGTAAAACACGGAACCCAACTAATGCATATGTGTGCCCAGGATGTTCATCACACATATACATGTAATCCACAAACTGAATTCAGAATATAACCACGAATAAATAGGGTTTAAGTATTTTATTACAATAACTCATGAATCTCTAACTTATTCTAGCAGCGGAAGTCTCTAAACTATAGCGGAAGCAAAATTAAACAGCAGCGGCTCCATCATAAACTCCACAGGCAAGTTGATGGTAGTTCGCATGCCTAGTACTCCAGCTAATGCATATGTGCGCCTAGGATGTTCATCACACATACACATGTAATCCACAAGCTGAATTCAGAATATAACCACGAATAATAGCGTTTAAGTACTTTATTACATCAATCTCTAGCTTATACTTGCAGCGGAAGTCTCTAACTTATTCTAGCAGCAGAAGTCTCTAAACGATAGCGGAAGCATCTAAACGGCAGCGGCTCCATCTCCAACTCCACAGGCAAGTTGACGGTAGTCTGTACACCTAGTACTCCACGTGATCTTCGAAGTACTCCTCTCCTGTTGCTGATGTTTGTATGATAATGCAAGGGTGAGTACATGTCGTACTCAGCAAGTGCGGGAACAGTATGACATGTATCTTACAGCAAGGTAGGGAATACAAAGGCTCATTGCAGAAAGCAAAGTTTATTTCACAAACATCACAAAAACAGCAACTATCTTTAAGTGAATTTGATCCCAACATATATCCAATTAAAACAGTAACATACCTCCATCATATTTTACCACTTATCACGTCTCATCCAGCCATTAATCTTTCTCAACATCATCTCATGCTCATAATATCCATCTCATATTCATATCCATCTCATAACCGAGACCAAAACTCATTGTCACGTCTTAACAGTCCCCAATCTCATTACCAAGACTCAACAGTCCCGAAACCAATCCCATACCATAACCAAACCAATAACCATCCAAATAACCATCCCATCTAATCATGTGAGTTGGCCAGGCGCTTGTGACCGTAAGCACAGCTATCATGATAGTTTTACACTCTTAAGAGGTTGCACCACTTTACCCACAAGTTTGTGATTTCTTCACCCGTCGGAAAGACTGCAGAACCTCCATTATACCGGTACACAACCGTCGGTGTATGGCCAAGAGATCACAAAATAGACTTTACAAAGGGGCTACTAGATGTATGGACTCGCTAAGGTTTCACCAGCAGGCTCGAATCACCATTCTCCCACCTATGGAGTCCCTCTTGTGCCATGCAGTTCCCAGGACAGTCCTCTCTTGACTCCCATTCCCCGCGCCTTCCATGGTCCATAACAATCTAGCAACTTAACTAATTAGTCAGCTAAGCTGCACCCATATTTGACCTTGTGGTGGCACTGTTTTCCTGGCATGTGCTGGCATGAACCGGTCCTTAGATCTACGGCAAGTAAACCACCATCTCATTCTACCACATCCACGGACCAATCTTGCCTAGATCTCCCCTGATTCATGTTCATTATCAACATTAAGTTCTTATTATCATTGTTCATATGAGTGCAGTAGGTAGACACGTTCCATCTCGCTTCCCATAACCCGTAGATTAGCGAAGCAAAAAGCAAAAACGACCATACCCGACTCGTTAACTTTCCCGGCGACAAGGGTGGTTAACAAAACTAGTAAACTCCTATAAAAGGGTGTCCCATCAAGTTGACTCAAGCATACGAGTTTTCGCAAACAAAACAGTTTCCAAAACATGAGATCAATGTGGTCATGGGGCAGTTGCCTTGTTCCTGTGGCTTTTGTTGCTCACGTGTCTCGAAGTTTTGGTGCTGTAGTCCTTCGTAGGTAGCTCGCTGAGCTTGTCTTTCTACTCACGATCACGCACATACAAGATTCACAGCAATCAATCATCATGCACAAACTTTACTTAAGATGCAGTGGTGTAGGTGCATGCTAATCCTATGGTGCAGTTTCATTAATTCAGTTTGTACGTGTTCTTGCATGTTTTACTGGTCTTGCATGGGGTTTTATGATGAACAAGGATGTAAGGATCAAGTGTGGACGTGGTGATGATCTTCACTCAAGATCTAGATCAGTTCCACCGTCAAAAACTGATCAACACGTGATCTGTCCACACGAAAAAGCTTCTGTTCGAATAAAAACATATGCGAAGAAAACCGCGATGATGTCGTAAGGTGGTAACGAAGACCTACCTTGGCCTTCCTCCTAGCAATGGCAGCGGGACAGATCGTCGGCTCTCTTCCGGCGATGGCGAGTGTGATGGGGCTCGTCAGCGGTCTCACCGGTGGCTGAACTCCGGCTAAGGGGTGGAACTCGGCGAGTTAGAAGATAGGGTCTCCAAGTCGTCGACTTGGGAGGTGGAAAATAGGTACGTGGTTGCGGCCAGGGGTTTTGGGTTCTATATATAAGGGGTGAAAGAAGAGTCCTACTCTGATTGGATTTCAATTAAGAGTCCTATTCAATCTGTTTTGGATCTTAACAACTTATCTCCAATTGATTTGGTGTGGTAGCAACGTGGAAATCGTGTTGGTTTCCTCAGTACCGGGTATTCCAGTGCGCACAGGAGAAAAATCGCTTAAGGATCTCGTCCTTCTGCAGTGGTGAGCTCCGGAGACACCATGTGTCCAGCGGGGGCCGGGCCTCCCTTTTCCGCAGAGGCGAGCTCCGGTTGCGTCGCATGTCTGGCGGACGGGACCTCCCTCTCTCTCAGAGGCAAGCTCCGCGTGCACCACGTGTCTGGCAGGCGGGACCTCCCCTCTTCTCAGAGGCGAGCTCCGCGTGCGCCACATGTCAGTGTCGGACCTCCCCTCTCCTAAGAGGTGGGCTCTGAGAAAGCCACGTGTGACACGTGTCCCGCGGGGTCGGTGTCACACCCGGTTTTTCCGAAGAAACAACCAAGTGAATATCACATGTATGCCAGGATCATTTTCTCATACATGTGATGACAAATAGTGAAGCATCATTTATTACAAGCCAGGTGTCGAATATAAATAAGTCTTACATCGCAAATGTCTCAATGGAGACTAATGCTTCATCACAAGTAAATAAACTAGCAGCGGAATATTATTCTTTAGGGCTCCATCACAGGCGTTGCCCGGGGGTCTTCATGAACCTAAAAACCTTCCTCGGGTCCAAAATCTTGGTCATTATACACCACCTCATTATCTTGACCTGAGCAGCAATATAAACCAACAAATATGCAAGGTTGAGTACCAATGGTACTCAGCAAGTGTGGGAAAATTATATCATGCATGGCTAGAACAAGGAGAGGTTGAACTCATGGTTAAAGCACTACGCAATTAATACCTATCACCTTAGCTTATTAAGCACCTACATTACTACACAGGTGAAATGGTCCCAATCTCCCATCCCATCATCATAATCCAATAACCATAACATCATTTTCAATGTTAAGCTCCCCGCTTAACATCCACAACTTCTAAAAACCTTCACTCCTCTAATCATGAATAAGTCCAGGCCGCTCTTAACCGTGAGCACGGCTGTCAAGACAGTTTTGACTCTGCAGAGTTTGTACCACTGTACCCACATGTAGTGATTTCATCCCCCGTTGCCGGGTGGACTAAAATAACCTCCATTATGCCAGTGGCTACGATCCACATTCACACTTCCCAGGTGTGCAGCCAGGAGATCACTACGAAGCCTTTACAAAGGGATTCCCGACGAGCGTGGGCCCACTGAGGTTTCACCCCTAACAGCATACAAGAGGCTCCAACCCCGCTGCAGTGGCCCCCTCTTGAGCCTTGCGGTTCATATGGTAGTCCAGCTGACACCTACTCCCCGCACCATCCAACACACCCATACTACGCCGGGGATACACCTAATTAATTGGCCAAGCTGCCCCATCTCAGCATGTGGTTGGCACTGTAAAGCCGGGTTACATGCTCCATGAACCGGTCCTTAGGATCCAGGCAAGTACTAAACACAAACCCAAGTCTCGTGCACCCAGCACACAACCAAAACATCCAACTTGCCTTGATCCCTACCTCTACATAACTCACAATGTCTCATTCAAGAGTATGGTAATATAAACTGATGATCTCATGTCCCAAATATCCCATTCTGAGCATGGCTAAGCATATGCAAAATATTAAATGACATGATAAAATAAATCCCAACCCAAGCTACAAGGAAATAAGTAATGCAATTCTAGGGAAACTTCCTAGCATGGGCTTCATATTCAAATTGACAATGCAATTAATTCTAGCTACACATCCTAGCATAGGATCAAAGTGGTCAAGGACACTTGCCTCCTTCTTGCTGCTCTTGAAATGGGTAGTCCTGGTCTTGGAAATGAATAACTTGTTCTTGAACAGGTTCTACTTCATACCATCACACATAGCAAAAGAAAAACAACAATCCATAAGACATAGTTCACACTTACACTTCATACAAACCACACATTCACATTTATGAAATCCATTCACCATTATATGTGTTGTGGTTACTTTATGTGTGTTGAGTTGTGGCTTGGATGCACTTTTATCCATGTGTATATGATTCCTACTTTTATGTCCACATTTATGCTTACATACTATTTATATGGGTTTCCAATAAATTGCTTATATTCAACTACTACACTTTTTCACTACCAAGTGTATGTATGCAAAGTATTTTTCTTCCCCATATGTGCCTTCATAATTTTACCAACCCTAAACTGAACTCTTTGGATATTTAAAAACTCCATTTATCATTTACTAGTTGTTATATTCTCAGATTTATATTCCTATGCATAATTGTGTATTTTATAATGAAATTAGTAACACACATCATCTAAACAGTATAGGTTCTGGTCCTAAATAATTTAATAACATATTTTTAACCTTGGCCTCTGATGTAAACTATTTCATAATTATTTTCCCTATTTTTCTATAACTATTCTTTACTTACAAATGTGTCCCTATACTAATAAATGTGAATAATAGATGAAACAGATTCATTTCAGCCCAAAAATATATTTTTATCTCACTCCAAAGTTTTCTAAGTACTGAGAAAGTTTTTAATTAATTTTGACAATTATGTTTGTCCCCCTTTTTAAATTTTTAAACACTAGTTACATATTCAATTTTCTAAATTAAATACTAAACAGGGCTAAAATAATGAACTCACCCCATTACAGGGTCTATAATATTATTTTCATAATTTCCAGGGGTCTAGCTACACTTATCAGAGGTGTTTTTCCTAATTTCTATTAAGTCCAGGGGCTAAAACTGATTTTTAAATGAATTTACATGATTTTCTGGAGTTCCAGGGGCTAGATCTGAAGTTTCCGGGGCTAGCTCTCAATTCCAGAGAACCCCAGGGGGTAGCACGTAGGAATTCCAGTCTTTATAATGCGGGGCTGACGTGGACCGTCCGATTTTAAACCGACGGCTGAGATTATAACATCGAATCGGTACGCGGGGATTTAAACCCTACCGTGCGATTTAAAATAAACGGCGCACAAGCGGCCACGTCGCTCTGACCGAGCGCGGGCGGCGCTGCCGGCGGCGCACGGCGGTGGGAAGCGGCGATCTCGCCGGAAAGTTTCGGATCCTCGAGAATTCTGCCTAGAACTGTGATCTTATGGCCTAGATCGGTAGAGGGGAGGTCAGGGATCTCACCTCGGGGGTTTTCTCGAGCTCGGGGGTGCTGGAAAGTGATCGGCGGCGAGGTCCGAGGCAAAACCACGGTGAAGCTCGTCGGCGCTGTGTTTACACCGTAACTCTCCGAGTTTTCTGCACCTGCAAAGTTCCCCAGAGGCGGTGGATCAAGACCAGCGAGTTAGATCAGAGTTTCCGAATTAGATCGGCCAGAATTCACCGGCGAAGTCTCGGTGCTCACCGGAGTAAAAATCGGCGATCGCGTGGGAAAAACTGATCGGAGCTGGGGTTTTTATAGCCGGGGGAGGGCGGTGGGTCAGTTGTGATCGAGTTGGATTCTTCTGGGACCGGAATTCGGGCTGCGGGACGGGTTTTCCGATCGGTTAAGATCGCGCGCGCGCGGGAGAGTCCGGGGTCGCGGGGTTAGGGATGACATGTGGGTCCCACCTGTCTGTGAGAGACAGCGCGGCGCGCGCGGGGGAGACTGGGACGGCTGGCGGGTTTCGGCCCACTGGCCGGTTTTTTTCCCGTTTCTCTTTTTCTTTTTCCATTTCTTTTCTGTTTTGAATCTAATTTGAATTCCAGTTTGAATTTGAATTTTTGCAAAACATGCAACACGTCCAAAAATTTTTAAATTCCCCTCTGAACATGGTTTAGGGTTTTAAATCAAAATTTGGGGTGTTACAGCTCTACCCCCCTTAAAAGAAATCTCGTCCTCGAGATTGGTGTTTCTAAGAAAACAATTCCGGAAATTGTGCCTTGAGCTCATCTTCCCGTTCCCAGGTGGCTTCCTCTTCTGAGTGATGCTTCCACTGCACCTTGCACATCCGGATTCTCTTATTTCGGGTGAGGCGTTCCATTGTCTCCAAAATCTTGTATGGTTGCTCGGCATAAGACAAATCCTCAGCTACATCCACTTCATTCATGGGTAACACCTCTTCAGGCGTCCTCAGGCATTTCTTGAGTTGTGACACATGGAATACATCGTGCACATCCGATAGATGAGCCGGTAACTCTAGTTGGTACGCCACTTCGCCTTTTCTTTCCAAAATTTGAAAGGGTCCGATGTATCGAGGTGACAACTTCCCTTTCACCTTGAACCGACGAAGTCCTCTGATAGGGGACACCTTGAGATAAACATAGTCTCCCACGTTGAAAACGAGTTCTCTTCTTCGTACATCAGCATAACTCTTCTGGCGTGTTTGTGCTATCCTCAAGTTGTTGCGAATCTCCCTCACCTTCGCCTCGGCTTCTTGTAGCACTTCTGGACCAAACACTTTACTTTCTCCTGTTTGGTTCCAAAATAGGGGAGTTCTGCACTTCCTTCCATACAAAGCTTCAAACGGTGACATCTTCATACTAGCTTGATAACTGTTGTTATAGGAAAACTCCGCACACGGTAAGTTCTTGTCCCAACTCCTATTGTTTTTGAGAGCACATGCCCTTAACATATCTTCAAGGATCTGATTGGTTCTCTCCGTCTGCCCGTCAGTTTTGGGGATGATAGGCAGAACTGAAGTTCAGATGGGTTCCCATGGTTTCCTGCAACTTCTGCCAAAACCTCGAGGTGAACTGTGTCCCTCGGTCCGACACTATCTTCTTTGGCACTCCATGGTAACACACAATCCTTGACATGTACAATTCGGCCAATTTGGATCCGCTGTAGCTTTCTTTCACAGGGATGAAATGAGCTACCTTGGTTAGCCTATCAATAATGACCCATATTGAATCATACCCGGATTGGGTCCTAGGCAATCCCACGACAAAATCCATGCTGATTTCTTCCCACTTCCATTCAGGTACTTTGAGTGGTTGCAATAATCCCGCGGGTCGTTGATGTTCGGCTTTCACCAACTGACATGTGTCACATAGGGCAACATGTTCCGCGACATCTCGCTTCATGCCATACCACCAATACCTGCTCTTGAGGTCCTGGTACATCTTCGTACTCCCAGGATGAATGGAATAGTCAGAATCATGAGCCTTCTTTAAAATCAATTCACGGATCTCCTTTACTTCTGGCACACAGATTCTTTTCCCGTGCCACACCGTTCCTTGTTCATCCTATCTAAAACCAAGAGCTTTATTTTCCTTGATAAGCTGTCTGATCTCTTGTATCTTCTCATCATTCTTTTGGGCCTCGCGTATGTCTTACTCGAGTGTGGAGTCCACTTCCATGGCGATGGCTTCACCACTATTTACTAGACATAGATTGAGTCTCATAACCTCGTCCTTCAATTCTGCAGGCATGTCCTTCAAACTCAACTTATTGACCTGCACTTTCCGACTCAAAGCATCGGCCACGACGTTTGCTTTCCCGAGATGATAGTTGATGCCCACATCAAAATCATTGATTAGCTCTAACCATCTCCTTTGTCGGAGGTTGAGATCTGGCTGTGTGAATATGTACTTCAAACTCTTATGATCCGTATATATCTCTGTCCTCTTCCCCATCAAATAGTGCCGCCAAATTTTCAACGCGTGTACCACTGCGGCTAGTTCAAGGTCATGTGTAGGATAGTTCTTCTCGTGCTTCCGAAGATGCCGGGATGCATAAGCCACGACATGTCCTTCTTGCATGAGAACACATCCCAACCCATTTCCAGAGGCATCGCAGTACACTGTGAAATTCTTCTGCATATCTGGCATAACCAACACTGGGGCTGTTGCCAATCTCTTCTTTAGCTCCTGAAAGCTCGTATCGCACTGTGGCGTCCAGGTGAATGTGATTCCCTTTTCCAATAGTTTGGTGAGAGGTCTCGAGATCTTGGAGAATCCCTCAATAAACCGTCGATAGTATCCAGCCAATCCCAAAAAAGCTTCGAACTTCCCCGACATTTTCAGGGGTTTTCCACTTCTGGATATCTTCGATTTTGGCGGGATCTACGGAGATTCCTCCCTCCGAGATTATATGTCCTAAAAAGGGAACTCCCTTCAGCCAAAACTCACACTTGCTCAACTTGGCATATAGTTGGTGTTCTCTCAACCTCTGTAACACCAACCTTAGATGTTTCTCATGTTCTTCTTCATCTTTGGAGAAGACGAGAATATCATCTATGAAAACCACCACAAATTTGTCCAGATATTCCATGAATACCTTGTTCATGAGGTACATGAAATATGCCGGGGCATTGGTTAGCCCGAAAGGCATGACAGTGTATTCATACAGTCCGTATCGAGATACGAAAGCTGTCTTGGGAATATCAGATTGCCTTATCTTGAGTTGGTGGTATCCCGACCTGAGATCAATTTTCGAGAACACACAAGCTCCCCTCAACTGATCAAACAAGTCTTCAATGCGAGGCAATGGGTACTTGTTCTTGATGGTTACCTCATTCAAGGCACGATAATCCACGCATAACCTTTGGGTTCCGTCTTTCTTGGGCACAAATATCACTGGAGCTCCCCATGGTGAGGAACTAGGGCGAATATACCCCTTCTCCGTCAATTCTCTCAAGTGATCCTTGAGCTCTTCTAGCTGCTTGGAGTCCATTCGATAAGGTCTCTTGTATATCGGGGCTGTTCCCGGTACTAGCTCAATTGCGAATTCCACGTCACGATCGGGAGGCATACCTGGCAACTCTTCCGGAAAAACATCTGGATATTCCCTGATAGTCCTGATTTCCTCAAATTTCACCTCCACTTGATTTAATTTAATGTCCCTCCTAGGCTCGTGTATCGTTATGAACTTTACTCTTGTGCCACTAGGGTGAGTCAGTTCCACCGTTCTGGTCGAACAATGGATGATTCCCTTATGTTTGGTCAACCAATCCATACCCAAAATAATATCTATCCCTCGTGAATCTATCACTATGAGGTTAGCAGTAAATACTACCCCATTAATGTCTAGGCTCACTTTGGGACACACTTGTCTTGTCCTTATTTCTCCACCTGGAGAGTTTACGGCTAGCATATGGCTGATTTGTGTGGTTGCTAGGTCATACTTCTTAACAAACCCTTGAGCAATGAACGAGTGGGTAGCACCAGAATCAAACAGCAGAGTTGCAAGGTGTAAATTGGCAGGAAACTTACCAACTACCACGTCGGGTGCTTCTTGTGCTTCCTCCATAGTGACGTGGTTCACCCGTCCTCTCACTACATTCTGCTGTTGTGGCGGCGCAGGCTTCTTCTTTGGGCATTTATGGGCGTAGTGCCCCACTTCACCACAGCTGAAACATTGCACCCCAATCTTAGATGCTTGGCCCTTGTTGTCTTGGGGTTGGTTTGGGGGTCCTTGTACTGCTGGTCGAGGTGGATATGCGGGGCGAGGCTGCTGCACAAACTGACATTGCGGCTGTGCTGGCGCTGCGGGTGGCCGGTAGTTTGGGTTGTACCCTCTTGGTGCTGAATAGGGTACCGCAGCACGGTTTGTCTGCCCCGTAGGTTGCTGCATCATACGTGGGCGGGTGTTGCTCCCTGAGGCTTGATGTGACCATCCCGCCTTCCTCTTATTCTCATTTTCCAGGGCCTTTAGCTTCCTTTCCACCACAAACGCTCTGTCCACCATCTTTTGAAAACTTTCATACTCATTGGCTGGCGGGTTTCGGCCCACTGGCCGGTTTTTTCCCGTTTCTCTTTTTCTTTTTCCATTTCTTTTCTGTTTTGAATCTAATTTGAATTCCAGTTTGAATTTGAATTTTTGCAAAACATGCAACACGTCCAAAAATTTTTAAATTCCCCTCTGAACATGGTTTAGGGTTTTAAATCAAAATTTGGGGTGTTACAGTCGGACCTCTCGGAGGCGAGCTCCGAGAGCGACACGTGTCCCGTGGGGCGGACCTCTCGGAGGCGAGCTCCGAGAGCGACACTTGTCCCGTGGGGCGGACCTCTCGGAGGTGAGCTCCGAGAGCGACACGTATCCTATGGGGCGGACCTCATCCCTTCCGCAGGGGTGAGTTCCGAAGTCAACACGTGTCCCGCGGGGCTGAGCCTCGCTTCTCCGCAGAGACTAGCTCTGAAGGCAACACTTGTCCCGCGGGGCTGGGCCTCGCTTCTTCCGCAGAGACTAGCTCCGAAGGCAACACGTGTACAGCGGGGTCAGACCTCGCCCATTCTCTTGAGGCGAGCTCCGAGCCTGCCACATGGCCAGCAGTGCCGGACCTCAACCCCTCCGCAGGGATGAGCTCCAAAGGCGCCACGTGGCCAGCAGGCCGCGGGAAGTGTCGACAGCGCTCCTCGGCGAATTGAAATTGGCTCTTTTCAGCTATCTTTTCCCACTTTTTTGATTCTTCCCATTTCTATTTTTTACAATGTTTTTCTATATGCAATGCATGATTATGAAATTGAGGGTGTTACACCATGCCCATTATCATCATCAAGTTCTCATCTTCATTATTCATATGAGTGCAGTAGCTAAACATGTTTTAATTCAGCTTCCCGTATCCCGTAGATTAAGCGAAGCAAAAAGGAAAAACGACCATACCCGACTCATCAACTTTCCCGGCGACACGGATGGATAAAAAAACTAGTAAACTCCTATAAAAAGGTGTCCCATCAAGTTGACTCAAGCATACGAGTTTTCGCAAACAAAACAGTTTCGGAACATGGGATCAATATGGTCAAGGGGCACTTGCCTTGTTCCCGTGGTTCTTGTTGCTCAAGCGTCTCGAAGTCTTGGTGCTGTAGTTCTTCGTAGATGGCCTCTTGAGCTTGTTCTTCTACTCACGATCATGCAAATACAAAATTTATAGCAATCAGTCATCATGCACAAACTTTACTCAAGATGCAATGGGGTAGATGAATGCAAATCCTATGGTGCAGTTTTATTAAACCAGTTTGTACGTGTTCTTGCATGTTTTAATGGGCTTTTATGGTGTTTTATGATGAACAAGGGTGTAGGGATCAAGTGTGGACGTGGTGATGATCTTGACTCAAGATCTAGATCAATTCCACCGTCAAAAACCGATCAAAACGTGATCTGTCCACACAAAAAAGTTTCTGTACGAAGGGGGCGAAGACCTATGTCACTTCCCTTTGGTGGCAGGGCCTTCCTCCTAGCAATGGCAGCAGCGGAGAATTTTTCTATAGAAAATTAGGGCAGGACAGATCGTGGGTTCTTTTCCGGTAACGGCGAGGCGTGACGGGGCTCATCGGTGGGGCTCGACGATGGGGCTCGACGGTGGGGCTCGTATGACGCTCGGTTCCATGAAAACGGATCCGAACTAATGCATATGTGTGCCCAGGATGTTCATCACACATACACATGTAATCCACATGCTGAACTCAGAATATAACCACGAATAGTGGGGTTCAAGTACTTTATTACATCAATCTCTAACTTATTCTTGCAGCGGAAGTCTTCTAACTTATTCTAGCAGCGGAAGTCTCTAACGATAGCGGAAGCAAACTAAACAGCAGCAGCGGCTCCATCTCTAACTCCACAGGCAAGTTGACGGTAGATCACACGCCTAGTACTCCGCATGATCTTCGAAGTACTCTTCTCCTGTTGCTGATGATGAAGTAATAATGCAAGTTTGAGTATACGACGTACTCAGCAAGTGCTGAAAAATATGATATGTAGCTTACAGCAAGGTAGAATTAAAAGGCTCATTGCAGAAAGCAAAGTTTATTTCACAAACATGATAAAACAGCAACTAACTTTAAGTGAATTTGATCCCAACACGTATCCAATTAAACCAGTAAGATACCTCCATCATGATTCTCCGCTTTTCATGGCTCATCCAGACATTTATCTTTCTTAACTTTTTCTCATGCTCATAATAACCATCTCATGATCACATATCCGGACCAAAACTCATTGTCACGACTCAACAGTCCCGAAACCATTCTCATTACAAAGACTCAACAGTCCCGAAACCAAAACCAAAGGCCAAACCATACAAATAACCAAACCAATGACCATACCAATAACCAAACCGATGACCATTCCAATAACCATCCCATCTAACCATGGAAGTTAGCCAGGTGCTTCTGACCGGAAGCACGGCTATCATGATAGTTTTACACTCTGCAGAGGTGGCACCACGTTACCCATAAGTTTGTGATTTCGTCACACGTCGGCGACTGCAGAACCTCCATTATACCAGTACACAACCGTTGGTGTATGGCCAAGAGATTACAAAATAGCCTTTGCAAAGGGGCTACTAGATGTATGGACTCTCTAAGGTTTCACCAGCAGGCTCAAATCACCATTCTCCCACCTACGGGCCCCCTCTTGTGCCATGCAGTTCCCAGTGCAGTCCTCTCTCGACTCCCATTCCCCGTGTCTACGGTCCATAACAATATAGCAACTTACCTAATTAGTCAGCTAAGCCGCACCCATACTTGGCCTTGTGGTGGCACTGTTTTCCTGGCATGTGCTCGCATGAACCGGTCCTTAGATCTACGGCAAGTAAACCACCATCTCATTCTACCACATCCTTAAACCAAGCTTGCCTAGATCTCCCCCGATTCATGTTCATTATCAACATCAAGTTCTCATTATCATTGTTCATATGAGTGCAGTAGCTAAACACATTCTATCTCGCTTCCCATATCCCGTGGATTCGGCGAAGCAAAAAGCAAAAACGACCATACCCGACTCATCAACTTTCCCGGCGACAAGGGTGGTTAACAAAACTAGTAAACTCCTATAAAAGGGTTTCCCTTCAAGTTGACTCAAGCATACATGTTTTCGCAAACAAAACAGTTTCCAAAACATGGGATCAATATGGTCAAGGGGCACTTGCCTTGTTCCTGTGGCTTTTGTTGCTCAGGCGCTTCGAAGTCTTGGTGCTGTAGTCCTTCGTAAATAGCTTCCTGAGCTTGTCCTTCTACTCACGACCACGCACATACAAGATTTACAGCAATCAAACAGCATGCACAAAACCTTACTCAAGATGCAATGGTGCATATCCTATGATGCTGTCTTATTTAGATCAGTTTGTACGTGTTCTTGCATGTTTTAATAGGCTCGCATGGGGTTTTATGATGAACAAAGATGCAAGGATCAAGTGTGGACGTGGTGATGATCTTGACTCAAGATCTAGATCAATACCATCATCAAAAACCGATCAACACGTGATCTATCCACACGAAACAGCTTCTGTTCGAAGGGATCAAAGAAACAGATGCGAAGGAAACCGTGATGATGTCGTTAGGTGGTAATGAAGACCTACCTCACCTCTCCTTGGTGTCGGGGCCTTCCTCCTAGCGATGGCAGCAGCGGGGAGCTCGTCGGCGGCTCACCGTGGGCTCACCATTGTCTGAATTCTAGCGAAGGGGTGGAAAATCTAACTCGGCGAGCTGGGGCTAGGGCTTCTAAGTCGCCGACTTAGGGAGGAAAATAAGAGTACGTGGTTGCGGCCAAGGGGTTTTGGGTTCTATTTATAAGGGGATAAAGAAGAGTCCTACTCCGATTAGATGTTTAATAAGAGTCCTATTCAAATTGTTTTGGATCTTAATAACTTATCTCCAATCGGTTTGGTGCGGTAGCAGCGCGAAATCGTGTCGGTTTCCATCAGTACTGGGTATTCTCATGCGTACAGGAGAAAAACCGCTTAAAGATCTCGTCACCTCCGCAGTGTAGAGCTCTGGTTACTCCACGTGTCCAGCGGGGGCCTGGCCTCCCTTTCCCGCAGAGACAAGCTCCGGGTGCGCCACATGTCTGGCGGGCAGGACCTCCCTCTCCCTCAGAGGCGAGCTCCACGTGTGCCACGTGTCAGGCGGGCGGGACCTCCCCTCTCCTCAGAGGCAAGCTCCGCGTGCGCCACGTGTCAGGCGGGGGTCGGACCACCCCTTTCTATAGAGGCGATCTCTGGGGGCACCACATGTCAATACTGGACCTCCCCTCTCCTCGGAGGTGGGCTCCGAGAATGCCACGTGTCTAGTAGCGCCGGACCTCCTTTCTCCTCAGAGACGAGCTCTGAGGTCGACACGTGTCCAGCAGGGTCGGACCTCTCGGAGGCGAGCTCCAAGGGTGACACGTGTTCCGCGGGGTCGGACCTCTCGGAGGCGAGCTCCGAGGGTGACACGTGTCCTGCGGGATCGGACCTCTCGGAGGCGAGCTCCGAGCCTGCCACGTGTCCCGTGGGGCAGACCACATCCCTTCCGCAGGGGTGAGTTCCGAAGTCGCCACGTGGCCGGCGGGCCACGGGAAGTGTCGACGGCGCTCTCGGTGAATTGGAATTGGCTCTTTTTAGCTATTTTTCACATGTTCTACTTCTTTTAAAATGTTTTATTTATATGAAATATGTATGCATGCATGAATATGAAATTGAGGGTGTCACAGCTTGATGGCGGGGCTCACCGGCGACCGAACTATGGCGAGGGGGTGTCCAACTCGGCGAGTTGGGGGCTAGGGCCTCCAAGTCGCTGACTTGGGAGGGGGGAGAGAGGAGGGGGGCTGCGGCCAAAAGGGGGGGTTTGGGTTCTATTTATAGGGGGGGAGAGGGGAGAATCCTAATCTAATTGGAACTAAATCCTAACAAACTTTTCCCCATTTAATTTGGTGCGGCAGCAATGGGGGGGAAATCCCCAAATGTGGGGAATTCCCCCTTTTTGGGAAATTGGGGAATTTGGGGATTTTGGGGAAATTTGGGGAAATTGGAATTGGCTCGTTTCAGCTACCTTTTTCCGATTCCCCACCATTTCTATGTCACTTACTCCATTTCTACATTCCCCTCTCCATTTCTTCATTGCCTTTCTCCATTTCGATGCCCCATTCTCCATTTCTATATGCCCTTCTCCATTCCTATGGTTCCTTCCTCCATTTGTATGGTTCTTTCTCCATTTCTATAGTTCTTTTCTCCATTTCTATGGTTCCTTTATCCATTTCCATGGTTCTTTCTCCATTTCCATAGTTTTTTCTCCATTTCTACTTCTTTTATAATGCTTCTCTACATGAAAAATGTGTGCAATGCATGGGAATGAATTTGAGGGTGTTACAAACCTACCTCCCTTAAACTGAATCTCGCCCTCGAGATTCGATGAGTGATGAATAGATGAGGGAATTCTGCCTTGAGGTCTTCCTCACGCTCCCATGTAGTTTCGGCTTCCGTGTGACGGCTCCATTGTACCTTGCACCAACGGATCACTTTGTTCCTCGTGACCCTCTCCTTCATGTCCAAGATTTTGACGGGGTGCTCCGCGTAGGTCAGATCCTCTTGAAGCTCAATCTCATCCATCGGTACTTGTTCTTCCGGTACTCTTAAGCACTTCTTTTGTTGGGATACGTGAAACACATCGTGTACGTCAGAGAGGTGCATTGGCAGCTCTAGTTGATAGGCTACTTCTCCTCGCTTGCCCAAAATCTTGAATTGCCCGATGTAGCGAGGTGCTAATTTGCCCTTGATGTTGAACCGTCGTTGGCCTCGGATAGGCGATACCTTAAGATACACGAAGTCTCCTACTCCGAAGGTCAATTTTAATCGCCTATTGTCCACATAACCTTTTTGTTGTGACTGAGCAGCCTACAAATTTTCTCGTATCGTTTGGACTTGCTTCTCAGCGTTTTGCAGCACTTTGGGTCCAAACACTTGACTCTCTCCGGTCTCATTCCAGAACAGCGGTGTTCTACACCGTCTACCATACAATGCTTCGAAAGGTGACATCTTCAAACTGGCTTGGTAGCTGTTGTTGTATGAGAATTCAGCATACGGCAAGCTCCTATCCCAACTACGCCCATGTTTCAAGGCGCAAGCTCTCAACATGTCTTCCAATATTTGATTTGTCCTCTCAGTTTGCCCGTCGGTTTGCGGGTGATAAGCGGAGCTGAAATCCAGTCGTGTACCCATAGCTTCATGCAGCTTCTTCTAGAACCTAGAGGTAAATTGATAATCTCGATCCGAAACTATCCTCTTTGGAACTCCATGGCGGCATACGATTTGCTCCATATACAGCTCGGCTAGTTGTGCAACGCTGTGCTTGGTTCTAACAGGAAGGAAATGGGCTGTTTTCGTCAATCGGTCCATGATAACCCGAATAGAGTCGTAACCCGATTGAGTACGTGGCAATCCGACGATGAAATCCATGCTGATGTCTTCCCACTTCCACTCGGGTACTTTCAATGGCTGCAACAGTCCAGCGGGTCTTTGATGTTCGGCCTTCACCTGTTGGCACGTATCGCATAAGGCAACATATTCATCTATGTCCCTTTTGATACCATCCCACCAAAAGCAAGTTTTCAGGTCCTTGTACATCTTTGTACAGCCAGGGTGTATGGAATAAGGTGAGTCATGTGCCTCCTTTAATATCGTGTCGCAGATGTGCTTCACGTTAGGCACACAAATCCTTTTCCCTAACCAAAGTGCGCCTTTCTCGTCTTCCTTGAAATCCTTTTCTATGCCTTGTCGGATTCTTTCCTTGATTTCCTCATCTGTTGCTTGGCCATCTCGTATCTCTTGTTACAGCGAAGAGTTGAGTTCTATCACTTCCATCTCGTTCGAGAATCCGAGACGTAACCGTTCGAACTCCTTGCGCAGCTCGGGCGGCAGCTCCCAAACCGTGAGTTGGTGACATGCTCCCTTTCGGCTTAACGCATCAGCTACTACATTGCCCTTTCCGGGGTGATAATTGATTCCAACATCATAATCCTTGATGAGTTCCAACCATCGACGTTGCCTCAAATTCAGATCCGTTTGCGTGAATATATACTTGAAGCTTTTGTGATCCTTATAGATCTCACATCGGTGGCCAAGGATATAATGCCTCCAAATCTTCAAGGCATGTACCACGACTGCAAGTTCCAAGTCATGTGTGGGGTAATTCAGCTCATGTTTCTTTAGATGTCTCGATGCATAGGCTACCACTTGTCCTTCTTGCATGAGCACACATCCAAGCCCTTGTCTTGATGCGTCACAATATATGTCAAAGCTCTTGCTCACATCCGGCAATACCAAAACCGGCGCTGTGGTTAGTCTTTTCTTGAGCTCCTCAAAGCTTTCTTGGCACACTGGTGTCCACTGAAATACTTTTCCCTTCATTAGCAATTCAGTCATAGGCTTCGCTATTTTGGAAGAATCCTTGATGAACCGGCGGTAGTATCCAGCCATCCCAAGGAAACACCGAATATCTCTCACATTCTGCGGTTGGTTCCACTTTAAAACGTCTCCCACTTTTCTAGGATCAACCGAAACTCCTCCCTCGGAGATGATGTGGCCTAGGAACAATATCTCCTTTAGCTAAAATTGACACTTGCTGAACATGGCATAGAATTGATGCTCTCGCAGTTTCTGCAATGTCAATCTCAAGTGTTCTTCATGTTCTTCCTCGCTTTTCGAATACACCATGATATCGTCGATGAAAACCATGACGAACTTGTCCAAGTACTCCATGAACACCTTATTCATGAGGTACATAAAGTATGCGGGTACATTTGTTAACCCAAAAGACATAACGGTATATTCATATGAACCATACCGTGTTCGAAATGCAGTCTTGGGTATGTCGGAGGGCTTAATCTTTAGCTGTAAATATCCTGACCGAAGATCAATCTTGGAAAAAATTCAGGCACCTTTCATTTGGTCGAACAGGTCCTCTATACGGAGCAGCGGGTATTTATTCTTGATCATCACTTCGTTGAGAGACCTATAATCCACACACATCCTTTGGGTCCCGTCCTTCTTGTCTACGAAGAGCACGGGGGCTCCCCATGGTGATGAGCTTAGGCGTATAAAACCCTTTTCTAGCTGCTCCTGAATTTGCTTCTTAAGTTCCACTAGTTCATTAGCGGGCATCCTATATGGCCTTTTCGCTATAGGTGCAGTTCTAGATACTAAATCAATGGCAAATTCAATGTCCGGGTCAGGTGGCATACCTGGGAGTTCTTCCGGGAATACATCTGAAAATTCTTGAACCACCGGAATGATTTCCAATGTTGCTTCTTCGACGTGGTTCAATGCTGCCTTCTCGGTTGCCGGTTGGGCTGACTCGAACTCAATATGAGTACCGTGCTCATTTGTCAACTGCACGCTCCTCTTAGCACATTGAATCACTCCGTTGTGCTTGCTTAACCAATCCATTCCAAGTATTATATCAATCCCTTGGGAATCCAAGACAATAAAGTTGGCAAGAAAGTCTACCCCCCTTATTTTAAGGTTTACTTTTGGGCATACTATATTAGTCCTCATCTCTCCACTGGGAGAATTAACCAACATAGTGTGTTTCATGTGTGATATGGGAAGATTATACTTGGCAACATACTTGGATGATATGAATGAATGCGATGCTCCAGAATCAAATAAAACAGTGGGTGGGTTGGAGTTGGCAAGGAACATACCAATCACGACATCCTCAGCTTGTTGTGCTTCCTCAGCGGAGACATGATTCACGTTGCCACGAGCGTAGTTCTGCTGCCCACGGTTACCCTTGCATAGCTCCTCCATTCGGCCGTGGGTTCTGTTTTGGTGCATTGGTCGGCTGTCCAAGGCCTTTCTTCAGGCACTGCCTTGCAAAGTGTCCCGCCTCTCCGCATGAAAAGCATGCTTTGTTGCCCAAAACAGCAGGAATGCTGGGGCGAGGCTGGTTTTGAGCATAGGCCCCATGTTGGGACGGGGCGCAGGAGGAAAAGGCATACGAGGTGCTTGCATAACAGGACGTTGCTGCGAAGGTTGATTGGGGCGAGGTGGATTTGCAGGGCGGAAAGTAGAAGTGGACGAGCCATTCTGTGGTGCAGCTGGTGGCATGAAACGGGGACGTACATTGCTCCCTTGTGGCTGGTATGGCATCTTCCTCTTTCCCTCTTGCTCGATCTCACGGATCTTGCTCTCAACCACTATAGCTTTCTCAACAAGCTTCTGGAAGTTTGCATAATCGTTGTTGAGCGGCTGAACTTGGATCTCATTGTTCAATCCTCTCATGAACAAGTATTGCTTCCTTTGATCCGAGTTGACATCTTCTGGAGCATACCTTGACAGCTGCGTGAACTTGTTGAGGTACTCACTCACACTCTTCCTTCCTTGGCGGAGACCTTCAAACTCTTGCCTTTTAAGCATCATGACTCCAGCAGAGACGTAATGAGAGCGGAAACTCTCCTTGATTCAGCCCAAGTGATAGTCTCCTGGTTGACATGAGCATTGCAAAGAGCGTCCCACCAGTCAGCGGCTGCTCCCATAAGTTGGTGCGATGCGAAGAGAACTTTCTCCCGATCATTGCACTGAACAATAGCAACCTTCTTTTCCATGGACTTTAACCAATCATCAGCCTCCATGGGATCATTAGCTTGTGCAAAAGTAGGCGGCCTAGTCCTCATGATCTCTCCCAATCTGTTGTGAGCCGGCGGTGGTGGCGGCGGGGGTGCAGGAACGGGGTTAGGATTGTTGTTGTTGTTGGCTTGCAGCTATCCCAACGTTTGTATCATAGTTTGCATGAGCTGGTTCTGCATAGCCATCAACCGTTCAAGGTTGTTTGCATCAGCTCCGGGGTTAGCATTTTCAGGAACTTCAACGTTGCCATCCTCTTGTGGTTCATTGTTACCACGAGTGTTCCTCCTTTGACGGCTGGCGTTTTCCCTCACCATCTGTGATAGAGAGTAGAGTAGAATAGAAAATAGAAGTTTAGATTGATCCCCCAACTAATCATCAAGGTGTATGAACTAAATATCTTTATTTATTAATTTCAGCCTATATGAGGATGTGAACACGTGCCGAAGCATCTCACATCTCTCCACTATTTGTGGATGTGGAGATTCGCCGAAGCATCCCACAACTAACATAAGCACACAAACCAAGCAATCATCACAAAAGTTCAACACACCACTCCTATTCAAGATACTACGATTTAAAAGTTCCTATTACAGCTTATTCAATGGGAGTCCTAAACTTAATCATGTGAACCGGTGCTGTTCTTGCCGTGTGACGGGGGTGGCCCATACATGGGCACACGCCATGGTGAGTCGGCAGTCCATGTAGGGTCAGATGACGCCGGTGCTCCATTTGCTCCCGCGGTTGCATGAGTCTCTTCTTGTTTCTCCAACAAATACATCTTCTTGCGGAGGTAACGGATCTCTTCTTGTGCGCTTGCGTAGCGGTTTCCTAACTCCTCGGGCAACCTCTGAGACTTATCAGCAGCCTGTGGGTTGGAAAGGGCTGTTACATGGGGTCCAATGATCTCCCTTGTACCACTCTTCCGACACGGGTGCAGCTCAAAAGTGGTGCCCTCAAGCTGCTCATGGAAGGCGTAGCACAGTCCGGTGAGTGCTTCCCATGCAGCATCATCAATAGCTTCTGCCCTTGTAGCTCTCCATGTGTGTGTGAAGTGCCGAGTGACAACCCTACCGTTAGATAGGATGGTTACATCAGCCTTCCACTCTTCATGTCCGAGACGAGGGTCTTTCTTGAGAAGATATTCTGGATATAAGCTGCAGCAATACAGAAATTCTTTGAGCTCCCTAGATATGTGTCCTCCTTCCATTCCGTTGGACCGAAATTCTTGAACTGAATGGTTGGCCCATTCATCACCTTCATTATTGGTCTCAGCAAGGGGTGGCTCCTCCTCGGGTTCATCTCCTCCTGTCATAGCTTCATGAGGCTCCACGGGGTGTAAGCCCGCGTGAAACTCCTCATGAGGTGCGTACCAATGCTGTTCTTGTGGATCATCCTCCATATCGTCTTCGAATGGTTCCACCTCTTCCGGGTACTCTTCCTCATGCATATAGCTATTGACTTCATCTTCATCATGAGGTTCCGTCTTCACTTCCTCCCAATATGGTCCATCGGACACCTCAATGGGGTTAAGAGCACTCCCACGTGGTGGTGGACGAGCTCTTATGCGTGCTGTGCTCCTGGTCACCGGCATCTATAAATAAGACATGAGAAACTTTAGAGAAGGAAGAAATAACTCCCAAAACTTCATAAACTATGGAGCAAGAAAGCAAAGGCATTGCTGTCCAAAAGAAGAGAGAAGAGGGGCTGAAAATAGCACTTTGCGGTGCTGAATTGACAAGAAAAGTGCAGCAGCAAGCAATTTTCGAAAATAGCGGTTTAGAGGGGTGTGCCTATGTGTTTTAGAGTGTCCATTATACCTAGTCTTGCGTCCTACGGTCAACGTGTCTCTGATACCAATCTGTGACACCCGGTTCCGAAAACAGAACCAAGTTAATGCATATGTGTGCCCAGGATGTTCATCACACATACACATGTAATCCACAAACTGAATTCAGAATATAACATGAATAAATAGTGTTTAAGTACTTTATTACATCAAATCATTATCTCACTCATGAATCTCTAACTTATTCTTGCAGCGGAAGACTCTAACGACAGTGGAAAGTGACTAAAGACAGGAGGCTCCATCTTCGACTGCACATGCATGTTGACGGTAGTTCGCACGCCTAGTACTCCAAATGGTCTTCGAAGTACTCTTCTCCTGTTGCTGATGTTTATGTGATAATGCATGGGTGAGTACATGTCGTATTTAGCAAGTGCGGGAAAAGTATGACATGTAGCTTTCAACAAGGTAGGAAATAAAAAGGCTCATTGCCGCAAGAAAATTTTATTTCACAAACATGGTAAAAACAGCAACTATTCCTAGGTGACTTTTATCCTATCATAATCAATTAATTCAGCAACATTCTCTCACCGTTATTCATCATTTATGTGAGACCTATGTGTGCTGAATACATTGGTAATTAGGATAAAAGTTAGCATTAACATCCAAAGTTTTGAATATTGCCAAAACATTCTTCTGTGGCAAGGTCCGACAAATTCTTTGTTAGGTCCGCCAAGTGTTGGCAAGGTCCGGAGAGCTCCTGCAAGGTCCGGAGAGTTTCTGTGAGGTCCAGAGCTTGTTTTTAGGGAGCTCCCGTGAAGTTCAACTCGTAGAACTGCAGCGTCTTGTTTTTGCTTTTAACTCGCAATGTTTCAAACTTGCTTTATGGGAAGGTTTGCTTAGTATTAATTTGCTAAGTTTTTGGTGTGTTTTGGTGGTTATGGCTGTTATCATTTGATATGGTTTGCAACATGCTTATGTGACGTGCTCATGTAAGGTGTTGTGGTTTTCGAACTAACGTGAGTCAAGTCGAGGACTTGTGCTCGGAAGAATTGGTTGTTTATTCATGTGCAGGTGTTGCTTGAGTTCAAGACATGGCTGGTGACAGGATCCTTGGACTAGTCTCAGGGAGGAGATGAGGTTCCAACAACCAAGTTCGGGAGGAACTGTGGTTGAGTTGATCGGGAGGTCGCGCAGCATGTTTGGATCAAGGGCAGTGCATATGAAGGTTGCGTGTACGCCGTTGGAAGGTGTTTGCATGTGTGCAAGGAGTGCATGGACATGGCAACATTGTTCCAAGGCGTGATGAAGAGAAGTGGACGTAAAGAATTGGTCGGAAAGGTCCAATCGACTAGGTTATGGACTCAGGCTGCGGCTGAGTCATGTTTGACTCAAATATGGAAAGTTTTGAGTTCGTTATGATAGGATTTCATGTGGGTCACGAATTTGAGTTGTTTTAGGAATGTTTGGGACGTTCCTAAGGTGTTTGGAAGTCTTAAGATTGCTTCTATCTGCGTATAGAAGAGTCTTGAGCAGTATTGGAAAGTTGCAGTTTGAATCCAAGTAGGAGTAGGAGTCCTAGTTTGAATTGGATTGGCCATAGAGCTGGTTATATAAGCAAGGGAGGCCAGAGCTCTTGGTGCACGACTTTGGGCTGTTCCTCTTGTGTTTCTATTGAATAAAGTTCATAGTTTCTAGGAGCTTTTGTGCCTTGTTCGTCCGACTTGTTTTACGACAAGTCTTTCTCGCCGAGTTTCTGGACAGACCGCTGTTGCTTCGGTGTTTCGTTCATAACTCGAGTTTTACAGATCCGATTGACGTGATTCTTTTTGGGTTGTCTTCACAACTTAATTATCTATCATACGTTAAATTTTCACGATCTTCGGATCTGTATTTTTTGAGATACACGAGTTTCTTTGCAGCGTTGCAGATCTGTTTTATATCGGGTAGAACAGATTGACCTTCGTTTAATGTTTTGATCGTATCTCAAGTTTTACTTCGTGTTTTCAAGTGATTCTTGTTGCATTAGATCCATGACTTGATTCTCTACCTATCTACTTGATTTGTCACAGTTGAACACGTTTGAAAACACTTGCACACACGGTTTCTTTAACCGATTGATTTTTGCTGAGGGGTTTTTGTTGTTTCCGCTGCGAAAAGTTTTAATCTACCATTCACCCCCCCTCTGGTAGCTTTTCACGTGCTCTTTGATCCTACAATTGGTATAAGAGCCAAGGTGCTCTAATCTTTGTGATTTGCACGTGTTTTGACTAAACATCATGGAGAAGTACTCCACAAAACCTTGTGTGTTCAATGGCATCGATTTTCAGGTTTGGAAGGCGCGGATGGAGGCCTACATACAGACGCAAGGCTTCGCCATATGGGAAAAGGTCTACCGGAACTTCGATGTACCACCCAATGATCAAGTTACGGCTGTGAACATAAGAGATGTTGACAACAACAACAAGGCTCGCAACTTGATCATCCAAGGATTGACTCAAAGCGACTTCGACCGTGTTGCACACCTCCGATCTGCATATGATGTTTGGAAAGCTCTTTGTGACTACCATGAAGGATCCAATACGATCAAGGAGGTAAGGAAAGATATATTCAAGAAAGAATACATGCGTTTTGAGATGCAAACCGGTGAGTCAATTGACGACCTTTTTGCTCCCTTTAATAAAATTCACAACAACTTGCGTAGTGTCAATGTTAACTTTTCAGATGCTGAAAATGCTAGACAATTGTTAGGAGCATTAGATATGTCAATTTGGGAGATGAAAGTTGCATCTATTCGTGAATCTACTGTCATGAGTTCTCTTACTTTAGACGTGATTTATTCTAAATTGAAAACTCATGAAATTGACATCATCTCACGTAAAAACCCCAACAAGTCTATTGCATTTGTTTCGCAACGTGACATGTCTAGTTCTAGTCAATCATCATCTAGTGGTGCACTCTCTTTGCTGTCCTCTCTAACCCTTGAACAGATTGAAGAGTTTCCAGAGGAGGAGCTTGCACTCATCTCTACTCGATTCTCAAAAGCATTGCAAAATGTGAGAACTAGAAGGAGAGGAAGCTCCGGACCTCAACGATGTTTTGAATGTGGTAAGACAGGACATTTTCATACGGAGTGCCCTAACCTTTCAGGTCCGACTTCACGTGAAGAAAAGCAAACAAGGCCGAAGAAATCGTTTGCAAAGAATAAGAAGAAGAAAGATTTATCAATGCGCAACATAGTGCATAGTATGATCTCTGCACTTCAAGATTTCGGCTCAAGTGATGTGGACACCGGTAGTGATGAAGATGAAGAAGCTATGGCAAATATGTGCTGCATGGCGAGCAAGTCAAGTTCAAGCTCCGAGGAGGCAGAACACAACAGCGACGATGAAGAGGTATGTCCCACTTGCGAAGAAATGTGTGATGCTATTTCTCGTGCCACTGTTATATTAAAGAAAAAAGATAAAAAACTTAGGAACAATGCTGTTAAAATTGAATCACTAGAATCTGAAATTAATCATTTAAAAACTTTGATTCCTAGTGATGATTCTTGTTCCTCATGTGATTTAATTTATGAACAATTATCCTCTTTAAGAAGTGCACACGCATCTACACTTGATAAACTTGAACTTGAAATTGAAAAGAACAAAGAGCTTGCTGCACTTAATGATAAAAATTTGAAAGATGCTTGTTGTTCTACAATTGATTTGCATTGTTCTTTATGTGATGATCTGAATAAGAAACTAAATGATGCTATGAATGAGATTTCTATTTTGAACAATGCTTTACGTGTGCATGAAGTTAAATATTGTTCAAATTGCAAACTAAAAGGAAAAACTTCATGTGAAAACTGCTTTGATCTGTCCAATAAACTTGATGACATGCATAGGACACTAGATCGGTTTTCTAATGCAAATAAGAACCTAAACTTGCTGCTGAATTCTTCCAAGTCTTGTAATGATAAAACTGGTTTAGGTTTTAATTCTCATGCTCATGCTAAGGCACACCCACCTAAAGTTGTAAAGTCATTAGGAAGCTGTTTGATTCAAACAGCTCCTAGACAAAAAGAGGTGATTTTCAAATCTGCAGGAGTGTTGTCCCATTCGGGTTCTAATAAACGTGTTGCTTGCTCATCTAGACATGATAATAAGGTTATTTTTCATTGTACCTACTGTGGTAGAGATGGTCATGTCATGGATTTTTGTTATAGACTAGCTAAACACGATAAGAAACAAAGAATACCTGCTAGATCACATAACAACCAAGCAAAATCTGCTACACCGAATGTTCGGAGCTTGCAACCTGCTGTAATGAGTCAAAAACTTGCTCCCGGACCTACTGTTTTTTGTGCTACATATAACACATCTTCTAAGTCAGTAGTTGGGAACAAAAACTTTCGATGTTTGGCTCATAAACCTTCTGTACCTTCTCAGCTTTCGCGTGTTATTCCTGCTGGACGTCGTGTGACTCAGTACTGGATTCCTAAAAGTCTTTTAACTAACCCCAGTATTGATTCATCGACGTATTGTGCTGCTGTGTAGGTTTCACGTTTGAGGAAGGAGAACATTTGGATTGTGGATTCAGGTTCCTCACGCCACATGACCGGTAACAAAGAATGGTTCTCCTCTCTCTCTTTTGTGTCACGTGTAGAAAATGTTACTTTCGCCGATAACTCTTCTACTCCCATAATTGCTAAAGGTTCGGTTAGAGTAAACAATCTCTACACTTTGAAAGATGCGGCACTTGTTAAAAATTTGAAATACAACTTGCTTTCGGTTTCACAATTGCTAGATGAAAATCTAGAGGTTAGCTTTGCTAAAAATTGCTGCAAGGTTGTAGATTCAAAAGGTGAGCTTTTGTTTAACATGTCTAGGTTTGGAAGAGTTTTTAAAGCTGATTTTGATTTGTCAACTTCTAAGCATCGGTGTCTAGTTGCTAATGATACAAAGGATCTATATTTTTGGCATCGTAGACTTGGTCACATAGGCTTTGATCATCTCACTCGTGTTAGTGCTCTCGATCGCATACGTGGGCTGCCGAAGCTTAAAAAGGACAATGATATTGTGTGCTCTTCTTGTAGACATGCTAAGTTTGTTGCAGGTTCACATGCTCCTCTCACAATGACCATGACAGCTGAACCAGGACAACTTTTACATCTTGACACAGTAGGTCCGGCACGTGTTCAATCCTTCGGAGGTAAATGGTATGTGCTTGTGATTGTTGATGATTATTCCAGATATTCTTGGGTTTATTTTATGACATCTAAGAATGAAGCTTTTAGTCATTTTAGAACTTTATTTCTTAGATTATCTATTAATCACCCAGGATCATTAAAAGCAATTAGAAGTGATAACGGAACTGAATTTAAAAACCAATCATTTGATCACTTTTGTGCTAAAAATGGAATAGATCATCAATACTCTTCACCCTATGTACCACAACAAAATGGTGTCATAGAAAGAAATAACAGGACCTTAGTTGAGATGGCTAGGACTATGCTTGATGAATATCAAACTCCTAGGAAATTTTGAGCTGATGCAATTGCAACCGCTTGTTATGTCTCAAATCGTGTTTTCTTGCGTGCTAAACTTGGAAAAACCCCATATGAGCTCCGGTTTGGACATAGGCCTAGTGTTACACACTTTAGGGTTTTTGGTTGCAAATGCTTTGTTAAGAAACATGGTAATCTTGATAAATTTGAAGCTAGATCTGTTGATGGCATGTTTCTTGGTTATCCATCTCATACTAGAGGCTACCGTGTGCTTTTACTTGACACTAACAAAATTGTGGAGACTTGCGAGCTTTCTTTTGATGAAGCTAGCCCAAGTAATAGCTCCGATATTGCAGTTCCGGATCCATATCCGCAGGGGGAGAGTATTTTTATTGAAGAAGATGAAGAAGTGGTGCTGCTGCCTGAAAACTCGGAAGTAAATAACGATCAAGCTGCTAATTTTGCACCACAACCAGCACCAACAGTCACTACTGCTGGTTCGGACCTTCCTCAATCAACAAGCTCTCCTAATCAAAGGTCCGAACATGAAGAAGAAGGTGTTTGTGAAGTGTCTACTCCCCTCCGAGTACTCAAAAGTCATCCTCCACAACAAATCATTGGAAGCTTGCATGAACGAGTCACTCGGTCCAGGTTTTGCGATCCAAACTCTCATGCACATTCTGCTTTTGTTGCTTCTTTTGAACCCAAGGATATATCACACGCACTCACTAATGAATCTTGGATTAATGCCATGCAAGAAGAGTTAGAAAATTTTGAAAGAAATAATGTTTGGAAACTTGTGCCTCCACCTCAAGGTCACACATTAATTGGAACTAAATGGGTATTTAAAAATAAGCAAAGTGAGGATGGGGTTGTGGTTAGGAATAAAGCTAGGTTGGTTGCTCAAGGTTTCACTCAAATTGAAGGTCTAGATTTTGATGAAACATTTTCTCCTGTTGCTAGATTAGAAGCTATAAGAATTTTATTAGCATTTGCTGCATCTAAAGGTTTCAAGTTATATCAAATGGATGTTAAAAGTGCTTTTCTTAATGGCTACATAGAGGAGGAGGTTTATGTTAAGCAGCCACCGGGTTTTGAAAATCCAAATTTTCCTAATCATGTTTACAAACTGTCCAAAGCCTTGTACGGTCTAAAACAAGCCCCTAGAGCATGGTATGATAGGTTAAAAACATTCTTACTTGAAAAGGGGTTTACCATGGGCAAGGTTGATAAAACTCTTTTTGTACTTAAGCATGGCAATGACTCATTATTCGTTCAAGTGTATGTGGATGATATTATCTTTGGTTGTGCTTCTCATGATCTCGTGTCCAAGTTTTCAGCTATGATGAGTTCAGAATTTGAGATGAGTATGATGGGAGAACTCACATACTTTTTGGGGCTGCAAATCAAGCAAACAAAAGAAGGAACTTTTGTGCATCAAACTAAGTATACAAAGGACCTTCTTAAGCGCTTCAACATGGACAAATGCAAGCCTCTTCGGACACCAATGGGAACAGCAACAACACTTGAACTTGACGAAGATGGTGACCCGCTCGATAAAAAAGAATACAGAAGTATGATTGGATCACTTTTGTATCTCATGGCGTCAAGACAGGACATACAATTCAGCGTATGCCTTTGTGCATGTTTTCAAGCTGCTCCACGTGCTTCACATTGCCAAGCCATCAAAAGGATTCTCAGGTACCTACATGGAACTCAAGAATTTGGCATTTTTCTTCCTTCTTCCTCAACCGTTTCTTTGAAACTTTTTTCGGATGCTGATTTTGGGGGTTGTAGGATTGATAGGAAAAGTACTTCGGGTGCTTGTCATTTTCTTGGTAATTCACTTGTTGCTTGGTCCTCTAGAAAACAAAGTTCAGTTGCACAATCCATGGCCGAATCTGAATATGTAGCTGCGGCTAGCGCTTGCTCACAAATTCTTTGGATTGTTCAAACACTTAAGGACTATGGGGTTGATTTAGATAGTGTTCCACTGTTTTGTGATAACACTAGTGCAATTTGTATTGCTAAAAACCCCGTGAAACACTCTAGAACTAAGCACATTGACATTAGGTATCACTTTCTTCGTGATAATGTTGAAAAAGGAAACATTGTGCTTCACCATGTCGATACCGAACAACAATTGGCTGATATTTTTACAAAACCTTTGGATTTCACTCATTTTTGTTTCATTCGTAGTGAAATAGGGGTTATGCATCCTCATGGCTTAAATTGAGGGGGAGTTTTTGAAACTTTGAAAGTCTATGTGTGAATCTGAAACTAAAATAATATGAGCATAGTATTTCATACATATATGACTTTGTGATTCCCTTTACAGGCTGAAAGTTCTTACTACATTACTCATGTTATACATTTTGTAGTTTTTGCCATGACTAGTAATTGGAATAATTACTTTCACTAAATCTGGTCATGATTGAACTTTCTTGCTGTTTTGAACTTGTTGCGTGCTCACAAGTGCTTTTAATCATAAAAAAATTAATCAAGTGATCAGCTCACATGTTGAGTTTTCAAATAAAAAATTGAGAAAAGATCAAGAGAAGATGCATGCATCTCACTTCTTATTTTGAGATTGCTTATCATTGCACTAAGATATGAACTTGGAATGAATTGTGTATGACTAAAACCATGTTTTTAAGCTTCTCATTGTCAAAGGACATAGGCTTGGCTTGGTTGGTTAGAATAAGGCTGATGCGGCATATAATCTCTTGCAAATATCATATGATCAACTTTGTGCCTTAAATGATTATGAATAATAAAAATGCAGCAACAAGTGTCATGTTTTCAGGTTTTGAAATAGTTGAGTAAGGGAGATCATGACTTGCTTAAACTGAAAAATACATTTGATCTCTAGCATGGCTTACACTACTTTATGTATCTCGTTGATGTGATAGTGTAAGTAACCTGATAGTATGACTTGGATGAGCTTTGTTTTGTATGCATATGTTATAATATGCTCATAACATTTAAAAATTTCTCCTTTGAACCTTGCTGAATACATTGTCAAAGGGGGAGAAATATGTATAAGGAGAGATTTTTTTTACACTTTGCATATGTTATACATTTTCTTCCTTCTCTGATTTTAAAAAATGGGGAGAAATTAATAAAGGGGGAGAAATGAGTTTTCAAAGCTTTTCAAAACTTTTCATAAGCCAATGTTCGGATTTTAATTGGTGTTGCCAATGCATTCATCAAGGGGGAGATTGTGAGACCTATGTGTGCTGAATACATTGGTAATTAGGATAAAAGTTAGCATTAACATTCAAAGTTTTGAATATTGCCAAAACATTCTTCTGTGGCAAGGTCCGACAAGTTCTTTGTTAGGTCCGCCAAGTGTTGGCAAGGTCCGGAGAGCTCCTGCAAGGTCCGGAGAGCTTCTGTGAGGTCCGGAGCTTGTTTTTAGTGAGCTCCCGTGAAGTTCAACTCGTAGAACTGCAGCGTCTTGTTTTTGCTTTTAACTCGCAATGTTTCAAACTTTCTTTATGGGAAGGTTTGCTTAGTATTAATTTGCTAAGTTTTTGGTGTGTTTTGGTGGTTATGGCTGTTATCATTTGATATGGTTTGCAACATGCTTATGTGACGTGCTCATGTAAGGTATTGTGGTTTTCGAACTACGTGAGTCAAGTCGAGGACTTGTGCTCGGAAGAATTGGTTGTTTATTCATGTGCAGGTGTTGCTTCAGTTCAAGACATGGCTGGTGACGGGATCCTTGGACTAGTCTCAGGGAGGAGATGAGGTTCCAACAACCAAATTTGGGAGGAGATGTGGTTGAGTTGATCGGGAGGTCGCGTAGCATGTTTGGATCAAGGGCAGTGCATTTGAAGGTTGCGTGTACGCCGTTGGAAGGTGTTTGCATGTGTGCAAGGAGTGCATGGACGTGGCAACATTGTTCCAAGGCGTGATGAAGAGAAGTGGACGTAAAGAATTGGTCGGAAAGGTCCAATCGACTAGGTTATGAACTCAGGCTGCGGCTGAGTCGTGTTTGACTCAAATATGGAAAGTTTTGAGTTGGTTATCACAACAGGAAAACGAATTATTTTCGTCGGCTAAATATATTTTCGTCGGCCCTCACGAAAATAGGTGTAATTTCGTGAGCCACAACCTAACTCACGAAGATTTGACCTAATTTCATGGGCCCTAGGCAAAGCACACGAAAATATTTTGAACTTTCGTGGGTTAAGTCAAGACACACGAAAATAGAAGATAATTTCGTGGGTTAAGGCAGGGCACACGAAATTGGAAGCTAATTTCGTGGGTCTTGTGAAGCACACGACAATATTGGACACTATGTTCGTCGGCTTTCGGGACGGCACACGAAAACACACTACATAAATTCGTGGGCTTCGGACCGGCGCACGAAAATAAGCGCGGGATTTACTGTCCCTCGGAACGAGGTCTTAACTTCGTGGGCTTCTCCGACATGCACACGAAATTACAGAGAATTAATTTCGTGGGCTTCAGCGCGGCACACGAAATTAGCCGGATACACGGGCAGTTTCTGACAGGCACACAAAAAGAGGCCATATTTTCGTGGGCCTCTGACAGGCACACGAAATTAACGCCCAGAATCTGACAGGCACACAAAAAGAGGCAGCATTTTCGTGGGCCTCTGACAGGCACACGAAATAACGGGGATGTAATTTCGTCGGCCAACCCTATGCACACGAAAATAAGATGTATTTTCGAGGGTTTTGATGAGGCACACGAAATTAACTCGGAGCTATTGTCGTCGGCTGACATTGAGCCCACGAAAATACCTAATATTTTCGTGGGTTTATTGAAAGCACACGAAATTAACGCATTATTTTCGTGGGTTTAGGTTTGGCCCACGAAATTAGCTCTTATAACGAGACCGGGCAGAGGTTCGGTTTCATTTTCACGCGCAGCCGCCGCCAGCACTCGCGCCGCCGCCGCCAGCACTCGCGCCACCGCCGCCAGCACTCGCGCCGCGCCGCTGCTCCCGCTCACGCCGTCGACAGCTGCACCACCGTCCACAGCCGCAGGAAGTATTCTCGCCGTGCAGGTGAGTGGCAGCCCGTCCTCTCTTGTCGAGTTTTCGCCGTGCAATGCTGCTGCGCCGCTTTGAACTGTAACTGAGGCGCTGCTCGTGCCAGGCTGGGTCGCCGGCTCTCCACCGCATCGTCCCATCACGCCACCTTCTCTTCGTGTCGTGCTGCACCCACTTGTCATCGTTGAAGCTGCTGCGCCGCGCCAATTTTGTCGCCACTGCTGCAAGACTGCACCGACCGTCTCTACTCCGAGTTCGGCTCAGACGTTGCTCCAAAGTACGTATGACATGTAGTGGTTAATCCAAATTTTGTGATCGTGGAAATAGAATGCAACTCGTGTGGTAATTAACTTTGATTTGTTTTTAGCGTAGATGATAAAAATTTCATATTTAATTTTTTTGTTTCGGCTAACGTAATATATAAAGATGACATTGTTGCTGATTAGGTAGTTAATTTTTTATTTGATAGAGATTGTTAGTTCAAAGACAATTTACTGGTATGTAAAGAAAACTTGCTTGATATTTTATTGTGGCTTGCCGTCGCCCTAATTCGTCGTAGTTTAATTTCTCGTTTGAAGATAATGTTATAATACCATTTTTTATTCATTACTATAATTAACGTGCATGCTTTATTTTATGTGTTGTGGATTTGTTTGATGCCTTTTATGATCGTGCATGTACCATATATATCTATGCAAGAAAAGTGACTAGTAGCTCATAACAAAGTGTAACACTATTAAGAACCCTGGGCATCAATTTTTTCGCGGTTTCATTTTAGAAAACCATAACAGGGAACCTTGGCTCGTACATAATCACTGATGGGAGGAGTATAACTTAGAAAGGCTGACCCACTTTACTATCTTTTCTTCGTTCTTTCCTACTTTTACTCGTTCTTACCTTTTTCTAGTAAATCACTTCGAAAATGAAACCTATATAATATACGTCACCCGTTTCGGACCGGCACGACTCACAAACGTTATGCTTGTGAGTCGTGTAGGTTCGAAATTGTCCCTTTTTGGACAGCCTGGGAGTGACCGAGGGGGCGTGCTTATGATGAGACGCGGGGTCTGGATTCGGACGAAATTTCGATGGCGTAACCCTAATGTTCTCTGCTGCACCATTATCGGGCGTGCAGTTGGAGAACAATGGGGTTATGCTGCCGAAATTTCGTCTGGATCCGGACCCCGCGTCTCGTTAATAAGCACGCTCTGCTCGGTCACTCTTGGGTGGGTTTAGGACCTATCCCTTCCAATAGATGTAAAGTGAACATAATTTAACTATCTTTTTATTTTTAGTTACAACATATATATATATTTATAAGTTTTATGTTCTTATATTTAATAGTTTAAAACATGGGTGATGATAGACGATGGATGTATGATGGTTGGCGTAAAAATGCTGCGCCTTCTGATGAATGGGCCATCAATACTAAGGCATTTATCAGTCGGGCTTTCTCTTTATCAAACAACCGTTTTGTGAAATGTCCGTGCAACAAGTGTCGTAACTTTTTATGCAAGGAAAAGTTTGACATGGAGCGTGACCTTTGTCGATTTGGTTTTATGCCTGGTTATGAAACATGGTATGAGCATGGCGAGTCATACCATAGTAATGTTGATGGTGATAATATGGATAGTGATAACGATGACAGAATGGAAGATATGGTTGAAGCACTAAATCGTGATTGTGGTGCACAAACATCTGAAGAAATTCCTGGACCTGAAGTTCAAGAGTTTTATAGAATTCTCTCAGCATCACATGAACAGTTGCATGATCACACTAAAGTGTCTGTTCTTTCGACCGTTACTCGTCTCATGTCTATAAAATCAAAGTACAGTTTGTCGAACAAGTGCTATGATGATCTTATGAATTTGATAGCAGATATTCTTCCGATGAATCATAAGTTGCCAAGAGACATGTACCAGTCTAAGAAATTGTTGGCAGGCCTTGGTATGAAGTATGAAAAAATTGATTGTTGTCGTAACAATTGTATGCTTTTCTGGAAGAAGAATGATAATCTGACACAATGCTCGGTTTGTAAAGAATCTCGATACATTGAGGCCACAAATGAGGACGGTCAATTGGTGAAAACTAAAGTGGTAGTGAAACAACTTCGTTACATGCCCCTTGCACCTAGACTAAAACGGTTGTTTTTATCTAAATCAACTGCAAGACACATGCGGTGGCATAAGGAAGGTGTGCGCGAAACAAAAGGAGAAATGACACACCCATCTGATGCTCAGGCTTGGAAGGCATTAGATTCTTTTGATGAGTACTTTGCTGAAGATGCTAGAAATGTTCGTATTGGTTTGGCCACCGATGGTTTCACATCATTCAACACAACTTCTGCCTCGTACTCATGTTGGCCAGTTTTTGCTATACCATACAATCTTCCACCAGCTTTGTGTATGAAATATGAATACATTTTCTTGTCTTTAATCATTCCCGGTCGAAAACATCCAGGAAAACGTTTAGGGGTTTTTCTTCAACCATTGATGGAGGAGTTAAAAGAATTGTGGATCGGAGTAGAAGCGTATGATACATACAAAAAGCAGAAATTCAACTTGCGAGCAGCATACTTATGGTCCATTCATGATTTTCCCGCATACGGTGTTTTTTCAGGATGGAGCACACACGGCAAACTTTGTTGTCCTATTTGTGGATCGGACTCTGATTGTTTTAGACTTACTCATGGGGGCAAAGTGTGTTTTTTTGATTGCCACCGACGATTTCTACCAGGAAATCATCCATTTCGAAGGCAAGTTAATACATTTCGAAAGGATACTATTGTAACAAAGGGTCCGCCGAAACGCTTGGCTAGTGGTGAGATTGCTGCATGGCTCAGTCAACTTATCCCTACAGATGATGGGTTTGTTGGTTTTGGTCAGGAGCACAATTGGACTCATATATGTGGCTTATGGGATCTTCCTTATGCTAAGTCATTGTTATTGCTACACAACATTGATGTGATGCACCAGGAACGCAATGTAGCAGAAAGCATAATTAGTACATGTTTCAATTTTAAAAAGACAAAAGATAATTTGAAGGCTCGAAAAGATTTAGCAGATATTTGTAATCGTCCGACTCTAGAAGTCAGACAGGATGGTAGTGGAAAACAGACATTGCCACGTGCTCCATTTTGTCTTAAAGTTAGTGAAAAGAAAGAAGTTCTAAAATGGTTGCAACAATTGAAGTTTCCTGACGGTTACTGTGTTGGGTTGAGGCGCACGACAAATCTTGAAAATTGGGTATTAAATAATCTCAAAAGCCACGATTACCATATAATGATGGAAAGACTTCTTCCAGTAATGTTCCGTGGATATGTGCATCATGACGTGTCGAGAGTACTTGCGGAACTCAGTTTCTTTTATAGACAACTATGTGCTAAAGAAATTACAGTTCAAATGATGGAAAAACTGGAGAAAGAAATACCTCTACTCATTTGCAAAATGGAAAAGATATTCCCGCCGGGATTTATGAATGTAATGCAACATCTACTTGTGCATTTACCTTATGAAGCTAAAGTTTGTGGCCCCGTACAATATCGATGGATGTACCATATTGAAAGAACACTAAAGAAACTACGAGCAATGGTTTTAAACAAAGCAAGAGTAGAAGGGTGTATTGCAGAAGCATTTGCTCTGAAAGAGGTAGCATACTTCTCAAGTACATTCTTTGCTGAGGAACATAATGTGTATGCTCCCACAACACGGTACAATATAGATGATGAAACTCCAGCGGGAAATTTAAGTATTTTTTCGTGGAAAGGAAAAACGGTTGGTGGCAGCAGTAGACATGTGGTTTCAGAAGAAGAATGGAATTCGTGTATGTTATACATGTATACAAACATCGAAGAGATGACTCAATATTTTGTGTAAGTGTTTTTTTTATACTAATCACCGCGAAGAAACATCTAATATTTCTCACATTTTCAATGAGAATTTATTGTAATGTACTAATAATTTACATTATGTAGCGAGTTCGACAAACAATTTTGGAAGTATACGCGTCAACCAACAAGCAAACAGTTAGATAAAATGCGTCGTGATGGCCTTCATGGGGGTCCTAACTTCGTAAATTGGTTTTGGAAGCATGTAACATTCTGTTATTACATGTTACTTTTATCACTGCCAAGTTAATCTGATTAGTAAAAGTAATAATTTTTCTTTAATATGTAGTGCATGGTCGATGCAAATGTTCATGAAGACCTACGACAACTTTCTCAAGGAACCATAACAGCAAGGAGTTTTGGTCGTTACGACGTAAATGGGTTTCGATTTCGTTCGGTCAAATTTGAAGAAAAACATCCCTTTGCAGCCACGACAAACAGTGGAGTTGTAACTAGAGCATGTGATGCACAGGGGAATGAAACTAACTATTATGGAATTATTCAAAACATTGTGGAGTTTAAATTTGGTGGCTCCAAAGATCTTAGAGTTACCTTTTTTCATTGCGACTGGTTTGATAATAACAGGGGAACACGAAAGGATGAATTTGGTATAGTAGAGGTTAAACATGAAAATAGACTTCGTGGATGCGATAATTATGTTCTCGCTCATCAAGTTGAGTTGGTTTACTACCTACCATATCCTTGTCCAAAGTTGAGTGCTTGGTGGGTTGTCTATAAAGTTAATCCACGAGAACGATTATATGCTCCTGGTGATGCTGGTTATCAAGAAGAACAAGACGAAGTGTACCAAGAGGATGATATTCTACCATCTTTTAATATAGATAATGGTTTAGGACTTGATACATTAATTGGTGATGTTGAAGACAACGAGGGAGAAGAGGATGTAGTGGTTAAAAGAAAGAGACGTAGCTCTAAAAAAGTTAAGACGAGACAAAAGAAGAAAGTTGGTCGACATGTTACCGAAGGAACATCGGATCATGACGAATTTTAATCATGTAATTGATTAATATTACATTTTATCATTACTTTTGTTTATATCATTATATATTTATCTCTGACCATTTTTTGAACAGGATGCCACGTGGTCTTAAGAATATAGCTAAGGGTCTCTTTGGCTCCTCAAACAAGAGTGGGAGCCAGTCTGCTAACTCCTCACGTAGTCAAGAATCTATTTTTCAAGGAAGTGCCTCAAATAATAGTAGACGAGAAGCATTTAGAAGATGCATGGAACAAGCTAATGAACAGGTTCAGTAGCTTATATTTGTATTATATTTACCCATGTCTCATATGGCGAAACCTAATTTATCTAATTTCAGGTGGAGCAGGAGATCCAGGAGGAGTGTCAAGAGGATCAAGGGGAAGAATTTTCTGCGGGCAGGAACAACAACAAGGGGTAAGAGCCTATGTTGATGAGGAAGCTGAGGAGGAAGTCGATGAGGACGAGGAGGATGGCACCGATACGGGAGACTTGCCCCAATCATTCAGGTATCGGTCTCCAAACACTCTCCCGTTGGCTGTGCCTCCACAACAGAGATTACGGATCACTCCTGTCGGTGACTGGTAAGTAAATATAAATACCATTATTAAATTATAGATATAATGTTTTAGATAAATAATATATTTTGTTAAATTAACTTGTAGGCAATGGAATGATCTAGATTGGGATGGACGACAACATCGTAGACAGCCTAATGCAGTGTTGGGTGCTATATGTCGCCATCATTATCCAGGTCTTGTGAACATTAAAGGTGAAGAGAAACCTGTAATACATTGGGAGCACTATCGAATTGCTCCACATGCTGTGCATGAGAATGTGGCAGGGGCAGTCTGGCATGATTTTTGGGTATGTCTTCACTACACTGCACTTTAATTATGTCCATTATATTTTTAGTTATATAAATTCTACAAATTTTATAGGAACGATATCGTTTGCCCGATGATCATGACGCTGCTCTCGAGTCTAGAACACACAAAGTCTTTCACAAAGCTGCACGTAAAGTTGTGAATGATATGATGTCTAATGCTCGGATCACAGCTGTGTGCTTGTACTACAAGGAGAAACTCGGACAGATGATGAACAAGAAAATGGGAGCTTCAAAAATCTATCTAGAGGACGATCAATACCGTCAGGTAATGATTCCTTGGATGGTAAAATGTACTGATGCTTATTATTCATTATGTACTTATTGGGGATCGAGTGAATATCGAGAAAAATCTAACTCCAAGAGAATCAACCGTGAGTCCGGTGGTGAAGTTCTCCATCGTTACCGTGGAGATGGTCATATTCGTCTCTCCAAACGGATGGTGAGTTTTGTATATTTAGAATTAAGTGTTATAATATAAGCTTTTGCGTAACTATATTTGTTACATGTCTATATAGGCTGCTCAAAGTGGTCAGGAACCCTCTTTCATTGACACTTATATAAGAGGGCATAGGGGCACAGATGACAGTCAATTGTGCACTCCAACGGCCACTCAGAACTTGGTATGTCATATAAGTAAAAGTAATTAATAATAAGTATAATTGTTGTATAGTAGCTTTGTAGTTACTTTTAATGTAGGAGAAATATGGTGAAGAGATGGTTCGACGTCATGGAGATGATTACAATTGGAGAAAGGAAGACGTCGACGTAGTTGCTTTATATGAATCCGGTGGAGGAAAGCGTCACGGGAGGTGAACTTACCACTCTCATATTCATATATTAACATACTTTAAATTTTCCAAATGTCACTAGTTACGACATATCACTATTGCAGGTATTCGATGTTCAACGGTGTCATGAACACCGATGTGGTTCTCTCGCAGTCACGGTCAACACAGAGCGGACAAAGTTCTTCTCGTCGTATGCATACAGGAAATGAATCCAGGCTAAAACAAATGGAGGAGGAGCAGGCTACGTTGAGAGACCACTTAAGACTACAGGAAGACCGTATGAAATGACAAGAAGAGTTTATAAAAGCACAAAATGACTACTTCTCGAATCTGGCAGCGTGACAACAATCGATGCAGGTACATTAATATAATAGTTCAAATATTTTTATTAAACAAGAGATGTATGCATATTTATAGTAGAATGAATTTAAATATTTAAAAATGATTTTAGGGATACTTTTCTCAACTTGGGTTGCCTGCCGCTATGCCCCCGCTACCGCAGCCTCCGCAGCTACCTATGTCTTCACCGCTACCGGTGCCTCCACAGCCATTTCCCGTTGGAACACAGGTACATATTATTGTTATGTTCTCTTTCATTTGTATAAACTATTACTATACTTGTAACATGTATTATTGTTTATTTAGGGATCATCCTCAAGGGCACAAAACTTTCAAAGTCCCCCCGTTACAAATTTACGAGCAACTTCTTCAGGAGGACAGGGTGGAGGGGACGACTTTGTCGATCAATTCTTCGCACCCGGTGGTAGCAATTAGGTAAGTTTTTTGTTTTCATGTGCATTATATATTATGTATCTTAACTTTAAATGGAGCTCGTGTATAATACGGCATATAATCAAATATGTTGTTGCTTTTTATTTGAATCAATTAGTCATATGCTTCACTTTGTTTTCATACAGGAAAACGGTGAAACGACAAACAAAATGGTGTCGGAGCAATTTTGTTGGTTTGTCGGAAAGCAAATGTGGCCATGTGATATGAGTTGCTTTGACAAAATGGTTGTATGAATAATGTGACATATGTTCGTTAATGCTATATTATGTGTACAATGATATAATGGACAATATTGTTTCGACGACGTAATGCATTTCATAATATTGAGTTTGTTGCATTTGTTATTACGTGTTATGTGTTCTGTGTTTGATTTGTTATTTTATGTGTCTGTTATTTTATGTGCTTGGAACTAAATAATATGTAGCATTTTATTATATCTCAAATGTATTTTCGTGAGCCAGAAGTGGCCCACGAAAACATTGCAATATTATTTTCGTGGGCTACAGAAAAGCCCACGAAAATAAGACAATATTATTTTCGTGGGCCCAGGAAGAAGGCCCACGAAAACAATCCAGGCAGTATTTTCGTGGGCCCAACTCCAGCCCACGAAAATAGCAGGACATTATTTTCGTGGGCTGCACACTAGCCCACGAAAATTACAGGTCCACATTTTCGTGGGCCTGAACCGGGCCCACGAAAATAACAGATTTATTTTCGTGGGCCCGAAGGTGGCCCACGAAAATAACAGTAACTCATTTTCGTGGGCTATATTGGCCCACGAAAATATGTATCTTCGTGGGCCCTCTGAGGCCGACGAAAATAAACTTATTTTCGTGAGCCGCCGACGAAATTAAATTTATTTTCGACGGGTTAGTTTCGTGGGCCTTAGGCCCACGAAAATAAGCAAAAAGCCCACGAAAATAATTATTTTCGTGGGTTTTTTGCTTATTTTCGTGGGCCTCTGGCCCACGAAAATATATCGTATTCCTGTAGTGTATGATAGGATTTTGTGTGGGTCACAAATTTGAGTTGTTTTAGGAATGTTTGGTATGTTCCTTAGGTGTTTGGAAGTCTTAAGATTGCTTCTATCTGCGTATAGAAGAGTCTTGAGCAGTATTGGAAAGTTGCAGTTTGAATCCATGTAGGAGTAGGAGTCCTAGTTTGAATTGGATTGGCCATAGAGCTGGTTATATAAGCAAGGGAGGCCAGAGCTCGTGGTGCACGACTTTGGGCTGTTCCTCTTGTGTTTCTATTGAATAAAGTTCATAGTTTCTAGGAGCTTTTGTGCCTTGTTCGTCCGACTTGTTTTTTGTCAAGTCTTTCTCGCCGAGTTTCTGGACAGACCGATGTTGCTTCGGTGTTTCGTTCATAACTCGAGTTTTACAGATCCGATTGACGTGATTCTTTTTGGGTTGTCTTCACAACTCAATTATCTATCATATGTGAAATTTTCACGAGCTTCGGATCTATATTTTTTTGGGATACACGAGTTTCTTTGCAGCGTTGCAGATCTGTTTTATATCGGGTAGAACAGATTGACCTTCGTTTAATGTTTTGATGGTATCTCAAGTTTTACTTCGTGTTTTCAAGTGATTCTTGTTGCATTAGATCCATGACTTGATTCTCTACCTATCTACTTGATTTGTCACAGTTGAACACGTTTGAAAACACTTGCACTCACGGTTTCTTTAACCGATTGATTTTTGCTGAGGGGTTTTTGTTGTTTCCGCTGCGAAAAGTTTTAATCTACCATTCACCCCCCCTCTGGTAGCTTTTCACGTGCTCTTTGATCCTACAATTTATCAAGTCTCATCCAGCCATTAATCTTTTTCAAGTTCATCTCATACTCATAAATATTCATAACCATCTCATATTCATATAACTGAAACCAAACTCATTATCATGACTCAAAACAGTCCCAAAACCAATCCCAAAGAACATACCATAACCATACCGAATAACCATACCAAGTTTTCCCTCTAATCATGGAAGTTGGCCAGGTGCTTGTGACCGGAAGCACGGCTATCATGATAGTGTTACACTCTGCAGAGGTGGCACCACTTTACCCACAAGTTTGTGATTTCATCACCCGTCGGCGACTGCAGAACCTCCATTATACCAGTACACAACCGTCGGTGTATGGCCAAGAGATCACAAAATAAAATTTACAAAGGGGCTACTAGATGTTTGGACTCACTGAGGTTTCACCGGCAGGCTCGAATCACCATTCTCCCACCCACAGGCCCCCTCTTTTGCCATGCAGTTCCCAGGGCAGTCCTCCTCGATTCTCATTCCCCGTGCCATCCACGGTCCATAACAAGCAAGCAACACACCTAATTAATCAGCTAAGCCGCACCCATACTTGGCCTTGTGGTGGCACTGTTTTCCTGGCATATTCTTGTCTGAACCGGTACTTAGATCTACGGCAAGTTCCACCATCTCATCCAGCAACATTCACGAACCAAGCTTGTCTAGATCTCTCCGATTCCATGCCCATTAACATCATCAAGTTCTCATCTTCATTATTCATATGAGTGCAGTAGCTAGACATATTTTATTTCAGCTTCCCGTATCTCGTGAATTAAGCGAAGCAGAAAAGGAAAAACGACCATACCCGACTCATCAAATTTCCCGGCGACAAGGATGATTAACAAAACTAAGAAACTCCTATAAAAAGGGTGTCCCATCAAGTTGACTCAAGCATACGAGTTTTCTCAAACAAAACAGTTTCAAAACATGGGATCAATATGATCAAGGGGCACTTGCCTTGCTCCCGTGGTTCTTGTTGATCAAGCGTCTCGATATATTGGTGCTGTAATTCCTCGTAGATGGCCTCTTGAGCTTGTTCTTCTACTCACGATCAAACACATACAAAATTTACAGCAATCAATCATCATGAACAAACTTTACTCAAGATGCAATGGGGTAGATGAATGCAAATCCTATGGTGCAGTTCTATTAAAGCAGTTTGTACGTGTTCTTGCATGTTTTAATGGGCTTTTATGGGGTTTTATGATGAACAAGGGTGTAGGGATCAAGTGTGGACTTGGTGATGATCTTGACTCAAGATCTAGATCAATTCCACCGTCAAAAACCGATCAAAACGTAATCTGTCCACACAAAAAAGTTTCTGTTCGAAGGGGGCGAAGAAAACGGATGCGTAGAAACAGCGACGACGTCGTAACATGGGTAACGAAGACCTACCTCACTTCCCTTTGGTGGCAGGGCCTTCCTCCTAGCAATAGCAGCAGCGACGAATTTTTCTATGGAAAGTTAGGGCAGGACAGATCGTGGGTTCTTTTCTAGCAACGGCGAGGCGTGACGGGGCTCGTCGGCGGGGCTCGACGACGGGGCTCGACGGCAGGGCTCACCGGCGGGGCTCGACGCCGGGGCTCACAGGCAGGGCTCACTGGCGACCGAACTGACACCTATTCCCTGCACATTCTAAACACCCATACTACGCCGGCGATACACCTAATTAATTGGCCAAGCTGCCCCATCTCAACATGTGGTTGGCACTGTAAAGCTAGGTTACCTGCTCCATGAACCGGTCCTTAGGATCCAGGCAAGCACTAAACACAAACCCGTGTCTCGTGCACACAGCACCAACCAAAGCATTCAACTTGCCTAGATCCCTACCTCTACATAATTCGTAATAATCCATTCAAAGGTAAATTAACCAAGGTGATGCCCTCATAACTCATTTATCTCATTCATCTCATTCTAAGCATGGCTAAGCATGAGTAATATAAACAATGACATGATAAATTAACTCCCAACCCAAGGTTACAAGGAGGCAAGATAATGAAAATCTAGGGAAACTTCCTAGCATGGGTTCCATATTTCAATTGACAAATGCAAATAATTCTATCTACACATCGTAGTATAGGATCAAAGTGGTCAAGGACACTTGCATTCTTCCTGCTGCTCCGGGAATGGAAAGTCTTGGTCTTGAAAGGTGAGAACCGGCTCTAGGGCTGGTTCTACTCATGCCAACACACACATAGCAAGAGAAAACAACATTCCATAAGAAATCATCAACACATAAACTCATGCAAGTCATACATACATACACATTAAAGTCATACACATAATTAGGTTTTGTGTTTATCCTTGATAGGTTGCTCCTATGCATGCATGCAACATTAAACATATATATTATTTCTAACTTTGATATTCAGATTTCCAAGTGTACCCTAAATCTAGATTTTCAATTTGAACTATTTCCTATATTTAAATATTACCCTTCTTAGCTACCAACTTGCATAAAAATGTATATTCCAACTCCAAAATGGTTTTCAGGTCTTCTACACATTATTAAACTTGAAGTTTTGGTTTTTAGAACCTCATATGACATTTACTAATTATGTTTACCTATTTTATATATTTTCATATTTATTTTCTATGCCTATAAGTGAATTTCAGTACTAAAACAGCAAAATATATCACCTACACAGAATATATTTTGATCTAAAATGCCCAACAAAATACCTTTTGGCTTCATATATGATGGGATCAATTTAGACATATTTTTACCTATTTTCAGAATTATTTCAAGCCTAAAAAATGAATTTTCAGCAATAACAGAAATAAATAACCTTTAGTTAGATTTCCTTGAAGCCCAAAAATCAGTCCTCAATTTATTCTACTCATTTTCCAGGTGTTAGAAAGATTTGAATTATATTTGCACAAGTGTTTGAATTACTTATTTAAATTTAAATTCTATTTACATGTTCAAATTTCTGAATTTAATACTCCTCAGGGGCTGATGTGACGTTGGTGGTATTGTTTTGCTGCTCAGAGGCGCTGCTCACTAGAATTTCCCGAGCTCCCGATCGATCGAAGCAGGGCGGCTGTGTTTTCTTTCTTCCGGTGCGAGAGAGAGAAGAACAGCGCAGTGGCTTCGGTTAAGAGGTGGGAGAGGTGGTGAGGCAGTAGCCACCGACGTCCAGCAGCTCTCCAGCGTGAAGAAATTCCACCAGGAGGTGGCTGCCGGCTGAGCTCGGTGTCGAACGGAGCTGCGCCCTCGGTGTCGGGTGCCGACTGAAGGAGGCAAACAGAGACCCAACACTGAGATCTTTTGCAAATTTTCAGTTCACACAATGACATGTGGGACCCACTGATCAGTCCTCCTTATCCCCTCTCCAAATATCTCCCAAGTTTGAATGTTGAGTGAATTCAATTGTGGGAATTTAAATCTGGTATGCATTTGGATAATTGGGCAAGTTTCATCCAAATTCAAACATGCATTTGAATTCTTTGTCTATTAAAGTCCATTTTGCAAAATGGGTTGCCAACTATTTCCATAAATCATGAAACTTTGACACCCCCTAATTTGGACTCAAGGAATCCAAATATGAAATCTGATTTTTATTTTGGCTGTTGCAAATGATATTTGTAGCACAACAGTTTGGAAATTCCTAGTGTTGCTCTCATTTGAATTTTGAGTTTAAACAATTGTTCTAAATCTGATTTTTGTTTTCCCACACATATGGGAACTTCCCATCATTGTTTTAGACCCCTCTAGGTTCCAAGTTCTCAAATGAACATTTGACTTGTGTGAAGAAAGCCCTCATGTGTGTTATCACATGTGGGAAAAAGTTTTAACAAGTCCCAAATTTCATACACATGAAACAAAACTTTGCAAACAAGTGTTTCTTTGTATTCATAATTTTGGGACCTTTACATTCCTCCCCCCTTAAAAGGAATCTCGTCCCGAGATTCAAAAGAGGAACGAGGTGGGAGGTAATTACAAGGTTTATGACAAAAGCTCCGGATAGTTCTTGTGGATGTAATCTTCGGATTCCCACGTCGCCTCTTCTGGGGTATGATTACTCCACGGGACTTTGTAAAATTTCAAAGTCCGGTTCCGGGTGATCCGGGTCTTTTCGTCGATAATCTGTACAGGTTGCTCGACATAGGTGAGATCCGGTTTCAACTCGTCGATGTCTTCGGTGCGGATGGCAGCGGTAAACTTGAGACACTTCCGCAGCTGAGACACGTGAAATATGTCATGAATACCGGCAAGGTTTGCCGGTAGTTCCAGCCAGTAGGCTACAGTTCCGCACTTCTCCGTGATAGTAAACGGACCGATGAATCGGGGAGCAAGTTTCCCCTTGACACCGAACCGATGAATCCCCTTCATCGGAGACACACGAAGATACACGTGCTTTCCGACTTCGAAATGCAGCGGTTGACGTCTCTGGTCCGCGTAGCTCTTTTGACGAGATTGGGCAGCTTTGAGGTTCTCTTGTATTATCCGAACTCTCTCTTCGGCTTCATTGACAAGATCAACCCCGAACGTTACTCGTTCACCGGATTCGCACCAATTCAATGGTGTACGGCACTTCCGGCCGTATAAAGCTTCATATGGTGCCATTTTGATGCTCGTCTGATATACGTTGTTGTACGAGAACTCCGCCAGCAGTAAGTGATCATCCCAGCTCTTACCGTGGTGGATGGCACATGCTCTCAGCATATCCTCTAGTATTTGATTCACCCTCTCAGTTTGCCCATCGGTTTGAGGGTGATATGCAGAGCTTCTAATCAACTTTGTCCCCAAGGATGCATGTAGCTGCTCCCAGAAATTGGCTACGAATAGCGATCCTCTATCTGACACAATTGTACGGGGAACTCCATGTAAGCACAAGATCCGTGCTATGTACAGCTCTGCATACTGCCTTGCGTTATACCTAGTATGCACAGGGATGAAATGTGCTGATTTGGTTAATCGGTCCACGATTACCCAATCGAATCATGGTTGTGGGAGGTCATCGGCAGCCCGACGATGAAATCCATACTCAAGTCTTCCCACTTCCATGCCGGTATTTGCAGTGGCTGCAACAGGCCTGACTTCTTCATATGGTCGTCCTTGACTCTTCGACACGTATCACACTCTGAAACGTACTTTGCGACTTCACGTTTCATACGTGTCCACCAAAACATCTTCCGAAGATCTTGGTACATTTTATTACTGCCCGGATGAATGGAAAACTTGGACAAATGAGCTTCATCCAAAATTTTCTTCCGTAGTCCCATATCCCGGGGCACTACAATCCGGTCGTTAAACCACAAAGTACCCTTATCATCCTTCCGGAAGCACTTCATTTCTCCGTTGTCTATCCTTCGCCATATGTGAGACATACCCTTGTCTTTTCGTTGAGCTTCCATGATCTCCTCTTGGATAGTAGGAATGAGAGCGAGATTATAGAGAGCTCCATACGGTATGACACGGAGGCTTGGTTCTTCATCATCCATTTCGGCAATAGTCAGGTGATGGATATGCGCCTTACCACTGAGCGCATCGGCGACCACATTCGCCTTTCCTGGATGATAATGAATCTCTAGTTCATAGTCCTTAATGATCTCTAGCCATCTTCGTTGCCTCATGTTCAATTCTTTTTGAGTGAAGATGTACTTCAAGCTCTTGTGGTCGGTGTAGAGGTGTACAAGATTTCCGAGCAAGTAATGCCTCCACATCTTCAAAGCAACGACCACGGCAGCTAACTCAAGATCATGAGTTGGATAGTGCTGCTCGTGAGTTCTGAGTTGACGAGATCCATAAGTGACCACTCGTCTTTCTTGCATCAGCACGCAGCCAAGACCGATGCCAGATGCATCGCAATAAACGTCGAATGGCTTTGTCGTATCCGGCTGAGCAAGAACTGGGGCTGTTGTTAGATGCTTCACTAAGGTCTTGAAAGCTTGTTCACACGCAGCACCCCACACAAATCTGGTATTCTTCTTTAGTAATTCCGTCATTGGTTTAGCAATCTTGGAGAAACTCGGAATAAACCTCCGGGAGCAAAAGTTTCATCGTAATCCAAACCTTCAACTTGTGCATATTCCTTTGCAACAAGTCTTGCCTTGTTTCTTGTTACAACCCCATACTCGTATTGCTTGTTGCGGAATACCCACTTGGTTCCCACAACATTTGTGTTGGGTCGCTTCACGAGTTCCCATACTTGATTTCTTTCAAAATTGTTGAGTTCCTCTTGCATGGCCACCACCCAATACAGATCTTGTAGTGCTTCTTCTACCTTGCTAGGCTACAAAGAGGAAACAAAAGAGTCATGTTCACAAAAGTTATCCATTCGAGAGCGAGTGGTTACCCCTTTGGAGATGTCTCCTAGTATGTTGTTGACGGGATGATCCCGTTGAACACTTTGGTGCACTCTTGGATGAGGTGGTTGGACTCTTTGATCTTCATCTTCATCATATTTCTTTTCTTCGTCTACCCCTTAAACGAATCCTCCTTCTTGACTTTGATCGTTTTGATCTTGTTGAGGTTGGCCTTGCTCATCTTGAGCTTGATCATGGGAAGGAGACATATCTTCGTTTGTTGGATGATCATTTGAGTCTTGAGGATGTCCTTAAGGGAAAATGTCTCCAAGTGCCATCCTTTTAAGTGCTTCTTGTGGAGCCTCTTCTCTATCTAGCACACTTTGATCAACTTGCTCCAGAGCCATTAGTCTCATCAAACACTACGTCTCTCGCTATTTCAACAACGATAGGCGTAGGTGTTTGAGTCATAACCAAGCAAGAAACCTTCATCGGACTTTGAAGCAAACTTCGAAGTCCTAGGCTTCTTGTTGAGAATATAACACTTGATCCCAAAGACACAAAAATAAGAGATGTTGGGTTTGTTGCCGGTTAGAAGTTCGTAAGACGTCTTCTTCAAAAGTCGATGAAGATACAACCGGTTTATGGCATGGCAAGCGGTGTTAACTGCTTCTGCCCAAAACCGGTCCGACGTCTTGTATTCATCAAGCATGGTTCTTGCCATCTCAATAAGAGTCCTATTCTTCCTTTCAGTCACCCCGTTTTGTTGAGGGGAGTAGGGGGCTGAAAACTCATGCTTGATGCCTTCTTCAACCAAGTATTCTTCCACTTGAGTGTTCTTGAACTCGGTGCCATTATCGCTCCTTATGTTCTTGATTCTTAAGGAGAACTCGTTTTGAGCTCTCCTCAAGAATTTCTTGAGCACACCTTGAGTTTCGCCATTGTCATGCAAAAAGAACACCCAAGTGAAGCGAGAATAATCATCTACAACTACAAGAACGTATTTTTTACCGCCGATGCTTATGTAGGCGATTGGACCGAAGAGGTCCATGTGAAGTAGCTCCAAAGGTCTTGTAGTCGTCATGACATTTTTGGATGGATGTTGAGCTCCAACTTGCTTTCCGACTTGACAAGCACTACATGGCCTGTCCTTATCAAAAACAACATTTTTCAAGCCTCGAATGTGTTCTCCCTTAAGAAGTTTTTGCAAATTTCTCATCCCAACATGGGCTAGCCGTCTATTCCAAAGCCATCCCATGTTGGTCTTCGCCATTAAGCACGTGTCAACTTGAGCTTTATCCATGGTGAAATCTACAAGGTAAAGCTTTCCCTTGAGCACGCCCTTAAAGGCGATTGAGTCATTGCTTCTTCTTAAGACAGTCACACCCTCGTTAGTGAATATACATTTATAACCTTTATCACATAGTTGGAATATGGATAGAAGGTTATAATCAAGAGAGTCAACATGCAAAACATTGGAAAGAGTATGATGGGTAGAAATAGCAATTTTATCGGTGCCAATGATTTTTCCTTGGCTATTGTCCCCAAAGTATATTCCTTCACTTGGATCTTCATTTTCCTCATACTCCACAAACATCCTTCTCTCTCCGTTCATATGGTTTGTGCATCCACTATCGAGCACCCATTTTGATCCACCGGAGGAGTATGCCTACAAAATAGAGTTATGCCTTACCTTTAGGTACCCAAACGGAGTTGGGTCCTTTCATGTTAGTCAAGAGGCACTTGGGCACCCACAAGCAAAGTTTTGGACTCTTACGGAGTGGCCCAACAAACCTAGCATAGGTCTTTCCGAACTTGTTCCTCAATAAAACATATGAATCATCAAAATCATGGAACAAGGGATGAGATTCATTTCTAGGCATGTTAGATGAGTTTGCAATGTTCTTTCCATTTTCTTTGTTGGATGAACCCTCCTTGACAAAAACAATCAAGTCTTTCCCATTCTTGGGAGTTTTAGCATGTTGCTTCCACTCCCGAGAATAGCCAAGACCATCTTTGACATGTGGAGGTCTTACATTGGTATATGCACTTCGTGCATATGCCAATTTCTCCTTATCAAAGATTCCACCTTTCGGTGATTGCTTGTTTTGTGCCAATTTGAGTTCATCCTTAGGTTTTAGGATTAAGTTTGAGCGCTTGCAAGTTTGAGTTGTTTCGGAAGATTTCGTTAAGGAGGGTGGAATCATAGAGGAAGAAGGTGCATTGATCTTGAGAGACTCAACTTGTGTTTCAAGGATCTTGTTAACTTTTATCAAGTTAACAATTTCATCATTGAGCACAATAGTTGTGTCCTCAAGATTTGCGCAAGTTTCCTTGCTCAAAGCGAGTTCATGCTCAAGTGCCTTGCTTCTTTCCCTTTCAACATCAAGGAGCTCTTCAAGCTCATGACATCTCTCCTTTTCAAGGATGAGCATGTCTTCTTGACGGTTGATGAGTTCCTCCTTCTCAAAGATTTCTTCCGACAACAAGCTCATATTTTTCAAGGTGCTCCTACTTAGATCCTTGAGCATGGATTCATTTTCACTACTACTATCAAAATTATCAAGTGAAGAAGTAGAGGAGGATGGTTTAGATTTAACCTTTCTTCTTCCCTCCTTAGCCATGAGACATGTAGACTTGAAGTCTTAAAGGTTTGGGAAGAGCTTGCTCCTTCCAATGGCAAGTGTTGCCATTTTCTCTTCATCCTCGGAGGATGAGTCTTCGTTTGAGTCCCATTCCTTCCCAAGGTGAGCATGTCCTGATGGATTCTTCTTATTGAAGAACTTCTTCTCTTGGGGCTTACCATCCCTCTTCTTCTTGCTCTCTTCATATGGACAATCCACAATGAGGTGTCCATATTCACCACAATTGTAGCATGCTCTTTTCGTCTTGGGCTTCGACCTTTCCTTGTTCTTGTTCTCGTAGTGGTAGCTCCCCTTCCTCCTTCTCATCATCCTCCTGAATTTGTTGATGAAGAGCGCCTCTTCTTCATCGGTGTCGAGACTCTCATCATCACTTGCTTCGAGGTCTTGTGATGAGGATGTTGCTTTGAAAGCAACATCTTTCTTCTTGGAGGAGGTGAGCCTTTGGAGGTCGTTGTAGAACATGGCTTCCTTCTCCATCATCTCATTGTTGATGATCCTTCCAAGCACTTCCTCCAGGGTCATTTGAGCATATCCTGGAATCTCACGGATCATGGAGCAAAGAGCAATGTTTTGAGGCATGAATGCCGAACCATCCTCTTCACCACCTCATGATCCGTCCACCGGGTGCATCCATAGGATCGGATCTTGTTGACGAGGACCTTGAGACGGTTATACATGTCTTGAGGGGACTCACCATCCATGATGGTGAACCTCCCAAGCTCTCCTTCGATCATCTCGATATTGGCCTCCCTAATGACTCGGTTGCCTTCATGCGCCGTGTTGAGTGTGTCCCATATGTCTTTGGCCACCTCCAATCCATCAACTCGGTTGAATTCTTGTCGAGTCAATGATGAGGTGATGACCCCAACTGCTTGAGCATTGCGATGAAGTAGGACGGCTTGCTCCGGGGTAACGTCTTCTTCATTCCTTGGAATATGAACACCTGTTAGGACAATTTTCCACAAGCTAGGGTTTAAGGAGATTAGATGCATCTTCATATTATGCTTCCACATAGAGTAGTAATTTCCATCGAATTTAGGAGGTTTGCCAAGAGGAATAGACAAGTAATGATTGTTAGAGGTTAATCGCTCATAGTTGAAACGATATTGGGAGTAGTCCCGTTGACCACTCCTTTCTTGATCCTTCGTCCTCTTCTTCTCCTCTTTGCTCGAGTGACCTAGCTTCTCGCGAAGTCGTGCCTTGAGCTGGCGAACTTCTTCATCGTCACTGGAACAGTCTTTCAGCAAATCCACGTTCTTCTTCTTGTCATGCGTGTTGTCGCCTTGCGACATCGACGAAATCTCGTATCCATCCACTCCGGCCATCTTCTCTATGAGTTGTTAGACTCTTAATGGAGAGACCTGCTCTTATACCAATTGAAAGTTGACTAGAGGGGGGTGAATAGGCTAAACTATCTGAAATGACCTAATTAAACAAGATTAGAACACAGGGGCCGGACTAGTCTGGCTCAGGGGCGGACTAGTCCGGTCAGCCTGCTGGAAAACCTAAAAACATGATTTTTATGGGTTGTTTCTTCAGATTTTAATTTAACGAAATGCAGATAAACTATCTAGCAATCTAATATGATAAGTGTGACAAGTTATAGCAGTGGATTGCAAGATTGTAATGAGAAACACTAGACGAGTTAAATGATCAAAACAAACCTAAGCAATTTTAATGATCGAGGAAATGTAAATGCAAGAGAAACACGGAGATTTTTCCCGAGGTTCTATTCCAATCAGGAATCTACGTCCCCGTTGAGGAGTCCACAAAGGACTGGGTTTAACAACCCTTTCCTCACCAAGTCGAAACTAAGGCGAACGCGGTTCTTCCACTATCTCAAGGGTGAACTTACAAGATCTTTGGGGCTGCTCACAATCTGAGGATCCGACTTGAACACTTCCACAAACTTCATGAATCTCACAAGCCACAGGTCACAAAGACTCACACCAAGTGCACGAGATCACTCCAAGAGCCAAAACACAAAGTTCTTCCTTCTCCTCTCCTCACGCACCCAAATCCACTCAAGAATTGGTTCTAGAGGGTGAGTAACCAAGAGAGAAGGCTTAGAGAGGCTCTAGGATGGCTGTGGCGGCACTAGGGTTCCAGTCATCTTCAAATGAAGTCGGGGCACTTCCTTTTATAGAGATCCCGACAGCCAACCGTTGCCACCAACTAAAGTCCGGACTAGTCCGGTCAGGACCCCGGACTAGTCCGGTCTGCGGGGACCACTGACGTCACAACGGCACCTACTCCCCAACGTTCAAATTTTAAATGTTCACAAATCTCCGGACTAGTCCGCATCACAACGGACTAGTCCGATCTCACACAGGGACTCTTTGTCCGGGTGAGAACGGACAAGTCTGGAGGACCCGGACTAGTCCAGCCACTAAGGCGGACAAGTCCGGTCCACCAAAACTTAGCCGTGGGAGCTCTCATCTCACAGCCATACGGACTAGTTTGCCTCAGAACGGACTAGCACGAACTCACACAGGAACTCTTTGTCCGGGTGAAAACGGACAAGTCTGGCTAGCCCGGACTAGTTCAGCCACTGAGGCGGGCAAGTCCGGTCTACCAGGACTTAGTCCCGAAACACTCTCACCAAGAGAGAACCGGACTAGTCCGTCCCCAAACGGACAAGTCTGAACTCAGTCAGGAACTCTTAGTCCGCCCCAAAATGGACTAAGCCGTAGGACTCCGGACTAGTCCGGCCTCTGGCCCGGACAAGTCCGACCTACTAGGGTTTGTCTCACTAGCACTCTCCACTAAGGATTTGACACTTTAACGCTTTGAGCTCTCTTCTATGATCTCAATGCACTTGACACACACACTCTCACTCTAACACGGCTAGCCTACCAAAGACTCAAATGAAACCCTAATTTCTACTCTTCGAGTCTTTGACGCCGTTCTTCATCCTTTTCCTTTTTGAGAGTTTAGGTGTCCACCTTGAAAATATCATGTGCTTATGATCATCTCAGCTCATTAGTCTCTTAATCGTCGTCATCAATTATCCAAAACCCACGGGGATACCTAGATGCACTTACAGAAATGGAGAGGGGAGTGTAGAAATAGAGCAAGTGACATAGAAATGGTGAGGAATGGGAAAAAGATAGCTGAAATGAGCCATTCCCAAATGTGACACCTGGTTCCGAAAATAGAACCAAGTGAATGCATATGTGTGCCCAAGATGTTCATCACACATACACATGTAATCCACAAACTGAATTCAGAATATAACCACGAATAAATAGAGTTGAAGTACTTTATTACAATGACTCAATGTCTCACTCATGAATATCTAACTTATTCTTGCAGCGGAAGTCCCTAAACGACAGCGGACAAATGACTGAAACAGCAGGCTACAACTTCACCTCCACAGGCATGTTACGGTAGTTCGCACACCTAGTACTCCACATGGTCCTCAAAATACTCATCTCCTGTAGCTGATGTTTATGTGGAAATGCAAGGGTGTGTACATGTCGTACTCAGCAAGTGCGGGAAAAGTATGACATGTAGCTTACAACAAGGTATGGAATAAAAATGCTCATTGCAGCAAGCAAATTTTATTTCACAAACATGGTAAAAACAGCAACTAAGTCTAGCTGAATTAGATCCCAATATAACTAAGTAATCAGCAACATTCTTTCATCATAATTCACTGAATGTAGCCTAGAGGGGGGTGAATAGGCTTTTCGATGCTTTATAAATCCCTGAAACACTAGGTAGGTTTATCAAATACAGGGAAATCGAACTAGTCCGGTAGAGTGCGGACTAGTCCGTTTTCTACACAGAGAAAAATCGGACTAGTCCGGTACTGTGCGGACTAGTCCGGTATACGTGGACTAGAGATATCAAAATTGATCAATATTCTCACTTCTAGTACTTTTTGCAGCGGAAATTAATTTGATACTTAGATGTATTGCAAAGTGAAACAATGAATGACAGAGATCAACTTTTGTTTTAATGCTTCAATATAAATTGCACAAGATTAATTAAACATTAGAATATGATGAACAATGAATGAACGAGAGTAGGAGACAAGTGTTTATCCCGAAGTTCGATTCCACGAAGGAAATCTACGTCGCCGTTGAGGATTCCACTAAGGACCGGGTCTTCACCAACCGTACCCTCATCGAATCGCCACGAAGGCCAATTCTCTTCCACTAATCACAAAGGGCAAATAAATCGTTCAAGGGGCCTTCTCACAAGTTGAGGGCTCCCCAAGAGTTACAATGAATGAACACAACCAAACACACTCAATAGATGAACAATTAACGAACAAGAGTGTGCGAGAGATCAAACCCAAGAGCTCAAGAAGTGTAGAACAAGTCTCTCCTTTGATCAATTGCAAATCACCAAATATTTTATCCTTTTTGGGTTAGAATGTGCGGAGAGATGTGAATTTTGGGCTCTTGCGAGGTGTGACATCGCAGAAGGTCGAAGAGTTATGTAGGTATGGCCGTACACCTCTTTTTATAGTATGGTTTCCAATGGTTACGTTAGGGTTTGCGATGTCCGGACTAGTCCGTGGTTGACTCCGGACTAGTCCGGTGTGCGATTTGTAGAAAATCCTAAGTGTTGTGAGATACCGGACTAGTCAGTAGGAGTGCGGACAAGTCCGATGTCTACTCAGAGATATATCGGACTAATCCGCTCCATATCGGACTAGTCCATTTTGTGGTCAGAAAGAAAATCGGACTAGTCCGGTTGATATCGGACTAGTCCGCACATGCTGATTTTGTGCAGTTAGTGTGATTTCTTTCACTTGAGCTCTTGGGGTGTGTTTCTCCAACACACTCTACTCTATGTAATCTAATCTTTTCAGCTCCTGAGCTCTTATCAATTTGGATCCTCCTTCTCTTTTCTTTTGCACTTTCTTCCTAATTTCTTTGAGAACCTGCGCTCATCTCAACAATTTTGTTAGCGTCTCATTTGTTTGTCATAAATCAACCAAAACCCACATGGGATGCCTAGATGCACTTTCAATCTCCCCCTTTTTGGTGATTGATGACAACCAATTGAGATCACGCAAATATAATAAGAAAAGTTTAGATTTTCATAAAGTGTGCACATATGAGTTTTGAACAAAATAGGCAATGAAGACATAAGACATATGTGCACTCTTTATGGTGTGGTGCAAAACTACATGTGTGAGCAATAATTTTGATGTGAATATCATAATGAGCATAATCATAACAGTTTTAAACATACATCATTAATCATAAGCATAACGTAGTCATCTCACAAAAAGAATAATGATAACGTAAGTCTTACAAAAGCATAATGGTAGCATAAGTCTTATAAAAGCATAATGATAGCATAGGTCTTACAAAAGCTCATTTCTTAAGCTAGGACAAGAAAGGGAAGACCTACGACCTAAGACTCCCCCTCAATCTGTCCCCCTTTGATAGCATAGGTCTTACAAAAGCTCATTTCTTAAGCTAAGACAAGAAAGGGAAGACCTACGACCTAAGACTCCCCCTCAATCTCTCCCCCTTTGGCATCAAGGCACCAAAAAGAAGGAGAAGAGGGATCTACTTGTCGTCGCCAACTCACTCCTCGATGTTGGTCCTATCTTCGTCTTCATCATTGGGCTGAGGAGGAGGAGGAGGAGGAGAGGAACTACTCGTCGTGCCAAAGTAGGCTTGCTCTGATGGAGAGAGAGGAGGAAGCTCTGTAAAATCATATGCAGAGTCCTCTGAGATGACCGGGGATCCATTGGGCTCAATCTCCAGTTTTTGGCATATTTCTTTGACATTGGCCTTCATGTATCTCATTTCTTCTTTTCTTGCCTTGTTCATCTTATGAAGCTTCACCTCAGTTTTGCGGCAAGAACTAAAAATAGCAGCCAAAAACTTCATAACTCCACTAGAGGAACCTTTGTGTGGAGAGGCCCTAGTCTTGGATGAAGGCCTTGCATTTTCTTGAGCTCTCTCTGGATGCTCTTCAGGTGATCCAGGTGAGGAGGCAGCTGGGAGGGAGGCCTGAGGAGGCTTCTGAGGCCTTAGAGCAGTGTGCTCTACATCCTTCACAAACTCAATTCCTGTGGTTTTCTCAATCATGAACATCAAGTAAGGTGCATAGCCACAGGAATGGTTTGGTGTGCAGGATACGTTTACCTTGTCATTCCAGATGTAATCGAAGATATCAAATCTTCTCCTCCAGCTGATTACTTTCATCAAGGTTCTCAAGTAACCTTGGACACTCCCGGCATCTACATCCTTTGGAGCAATGGTCTTCCGGAGCACTCTGTTAAGAAAAATGAAGAAGGGTTTCATGTTCTTGGTTGAGGGAGGATTGTACGGTAGTCGAGTATCATAGAGAAACTCCATCTTGTCCTTCTCCACCACTCCCAGATTGTGAATCACAATCACATCACTGCCGGTGTCCTCAAGGTGCAGCAGTCTAGCAAACTCAGTGTAGGAAATTGTGTACTTGGATCCATGTGTCATCCAAGTCACTTTGTCTTCTCCATCATGGGAAAAGTGGCAAGTTGCATAGAACTGGGCAATGATCTCATCATTCCAGTTGTATCTGAAGGCGAGCAGGTCCTTGAGTCTATGTCTCTCTGCAGCCTCTATGACCTCCTCAAAGGCTTCACAACTCTACCTTTCAAAGTATGTCCAGTCGATCCATTTAGTTCGGACCACTGGAGTCTTCATTTGGAGGTACACCGAATTGTAGTAGTCCGAGTGAAAGTTGCTCCAAAATCTCTTGTCGGCTGCCTTTTTGCCGGAGCTATAGGCATCAACCTTCCTCAGGTTCCATGCCACATCACTCCCCTTGCCATTGAACTTCTGCTCCGAGGGATCCCTATTTCCCTGCCTTGGAGTTGTCATCTTAAGGGGACCAATTGGGCCGGAAAATAGCCCCTTACCCTTGCCCTTGGTTTGGCGTTGAGCCGTCGAGCTAGAACCAGCCACATTTGCTTTTGAAGCTGGTCTCTTGATTGTAACCTTTCGACGCACCCTAGGTGGGGTGAGTGAAGGCTCGGCAGCACGCTCTTGTCGCTTGTTGGAGCGAGACTCCGGAGGATGAGACATCACATCTTGATCTTGATCCATCTCGGCCTCAAAGTCCGAGAGACTCTCATTCGATCCCGACATGATTTCTGACAACGGAGATATAGAGGGTATGAATGATCAAGGATGACAAGGGATTGCATTGAATTGACATAAGCTAGGATTCCCTGACAAAATCCCTGAATCAGGGTATACCGGACTAGTCCGGTGTTCAGGGTCGGACTAGTCCGGAGTACCGGACTTGTCCACCCTAAGAACGGACTAGTCCGTTATGAGGCTGCTCAAGCCCTAACTTGTCAAAATTTGAGATTATTCAATGCAAATATGATCTAGGGTACATGGAATACATCAATAGAGCATATATTGACTAGAGGACCTGAGCTAATTGAGCAAAAACAAGGAAAATCAAAAGGTTCTAGGGTTTGGAGTGAAGTTTACCAAATCCTTCGATTCGAGGCGTTGAAGGAGTTATTGATCCAGACTAGTCCGGGGTTTTTGATCCCTTTGCAGTGGGGATCGATTCCCACGGAAATTTGGGTGGTTTTGATGGAGAACATGCAAATCCGCCTTGGGAGCACTTGAGTGAGGAGAGAGAGAGTGAGTGAGAAGGGTTGTGAGGATGAAGAAGATTAGGTTTGAGCCGGCCTTAGGGTTATGGGGTCGAAATATCGGACTAGTCCGGACCATATCGGACTAGTCCATTTTCTGGTCAGAGAGAAAATCGGACTAGTCCGGACTAACGGACCTAGTGCAGACTAGTCTGCAAGTGCGGACTAGTCCGGGGTGACCACGGACTAGTCCGTGGTCCCTTGTACAGAAGTGTACAAAACATATATATATGTATGTATTCAAATGTTCCATTAAGGGATAAGGAACAAAGGCACACAGATATTCTTGATGAATATGATAAGTAAACATACAACAATCAAGCTTTGACCATGATTCACCAAGATGAAGTAACTAACATAGTTTTTAGGAGAAAAAATAGAGAGAGATGATTTTTCAACATAATTAGCATGATTTTAAGGATGGCATACATGTATGCAAGTTTTCAAGCCACGTTTCGAGCATCAAGGATATTTAGTTCATTTCGGAGCTCAAAAAAGCGTTTTTTATCAAGTGGCTTGGTAAAGATATCGGCTAGTTGTTTTTCAGTGTTGACATGGGAAATGGCTATGTCTCCTTTCATTGAGTGATCTCTCAAAAAATGATGCCGGATATCTATGTGTTTGGTTCGAGAGTGCTCAACAGGGTTATGGGCAATTTTAATTGCACTCTCATTGTCACAAAGGAGTGGAATGTGGCTCATATTGTAACCGTAATCCCTTAGAGTTTGTCGCATCCAAAGGAGTTGTGCACAACAACTCCCGGCTGCAACATACTCCGCTTCGGCTGTGGATAGGAAAATTGTGACGCCCTCAATTCAGTGGAAAACCACGGAACCGAGAACTGATGCATATGTGTGCCCAGGATGTTCATCACACATAAACACATCATCCACAAACTGAATTTCAGAATATATACGACCACGAATAACAGAGTTTATTACAATGTCTCATGAGTCTTGGACTCATGCTCATAGCAGAAGTCTTAATCTAACAGCGGAAGTCTTTATTCTAGCAGCGGAAGTCTTCTAACTAATGCGGAAGCAATCTAAGAAGCAACAGCTCCATCTCTACTTCATCCCCACAGGCAAGGTTGAGGACATATTACACGCCTAATGCTCTACCTGGTCTTCATAGTAATCTTCTCCTGTTGCTGATGATGAAATAATAATGCAAGTTTGAGTACAATGATGTACTCAGCAAGTGCGGGAAAATATGATATGTAGCTCACAACAAGGTAGGTATAAAAAGGCTCATTGCAGAAAGCAAAGTTATTTATCGAAACCATGATAAAACAGCAACTTATCTTTAAGCGAATGTAATCCCAACATGTACTAAAATACCAATCAGACCTCCATTATGTTCATTACCTTCCATGTCCCAACCAGACATTAATCAACCTCATTCTTGCTCACAAATACCTTCTCGTATCCGCTACCATGTCACGACTACCATCTCGTAATTCGCTACCATTTTATCTCATAAACAATTTCGTCTCACACCAACCAACCTCGTTGCCATGACTCAACAGTCATGCAACCCATCTTATCACCCAGAATCAACAGTCCGGAAAACAAAACCAAAACCAAACCTTCCAAAAACATAACCAATAACCATAGCCAATAACCATCCCATCTAATCATGGAAGTTGGCCAGGCGCTCGTGACTGTAAGCTCGGCTATCATGATAGTCTTAGACTCTGCAGAGTTTGCACCTCTTTACCCACAAGTTTGTGATTTCGTCACCCGTAGGCGACTGCAGAACCTCCATTATACCAGTACACAACCGTCGGTGTATGGCCAAGAGATCACAAAATATCCTTTACAAAGGGGTTACTAGATGTATGGACTCACTAAGGTTTCACAGGCAGGCTAGAATCTCCAATTCTCCCACCCATGGGCCCCCTCTTATGCCATGCAGTTCCCAGGGCAGTCCTCACTCTACTCCCATTCCCCGTGCCTTCCACGGTCCATAACAATCTAGCGACTTACCTAATTAGTCAGCTATGCCGCACCAATACTTGGCCTTGTGGTGGCACTGTTATCCTGGCATGTGCTCGCATGAACCGGTCCTTAGATCTACGGCAAGTAAACCACCATCTCTTCCTACCTCATTCACAAACCCATGCTTGCCTAGATCTCCCTCCAATCCATGTTCATTAATAACCTCAGTTCCTCATAAATCTTACGAGTGCAGTTAGCTATACACATCCATCTCGCTCCCCAATCCCAAGGACTCAGCGAAGCATAAATTAAAACCATACCCGACTCATAAACATCCCTGGCGACAAGGGTGGTGTAACCAAAACTAGTAAACTCCTATAAAAGGGTTTCCCATCATGTTTGACTCGGCACACACACACCTTTTCGCAAAACAAAACAGTTTCTCAAAACATAGGATCAGTATGGTCAAGGGGCACTTGCCTTGTTCTTGCGGTTCCGGTTGCTCTTGGATCTCGAAACCTTGTTGTGGCAGCTTGTTGTAAACGGCTCCCTAAGCTTGTCCTTCTATACGCGATCACGCACATACAAGATTCACAACAATCAATATCATGCACAAACTTGAACTAGATGCGATGATGCATATGCATGCTATCCTATGATCAGTTTTTATTAGATCAGTTTGTACGTGTTATTGCATGGTTTGCATGGATTTTATGATGAACAGGGGTGTTCGGATCAAATTTGAACATGGCGATGATCTTGACTCTAGATCAGACCGATCAACACATGATCTGTTCATGAAAAGCTTCTGTTCGAAAGGAATCAAAGAACAGATGCAAAGAAAATGCGACGATGTCGTAAGGTGGTATTGGAGACCTACCTTATGATCTTCTTAGTCTCGGGGTCATTCTCCTATCAGACAGATCGTTGGGGCTCTCTTCCGGCGATCTCTCTCGACCAAACTCCAGTGATGGGTTTACTCGGCGAGTTGGGGCTAGGTCTCTAAGTCGTTGCTCAGGAGGTGGAAAAGAAGTTCGTGGTTTCGGCCAAGGGTCCTGGGTTCTATTTATAATCGGGAGAAGAAGAGTCCTAATCTGATTGTATTTCGAATAAGAGTCCTATTTAGATTGTCGTTGAATCTCAACAACTTATCTTTAGTTGATTTGGTGCGGTAACATTGTGGAATTCATGTCGGTTTCCTCTCCGTACCGGTATTTCCACACGTAAAGAATCCAAAAACCGCTCCAGAACTCGTTACCTCCGCGGTGATGAGCTCCGGAAGCTCCACGTGTTCACCGGGGCCTGGTCTCCCCCTTTCCGCAGAGATGAGCTCCGGTTGTGCCGCGTGTCAAGCGAGCGAGACCTCCCTCTCCTTCGGAGGTGAGCTCCGCGTGCGCCACGTATCCTGGCGGTCGAGACCTCCTCTCTATTCGGAGGTGGCTATGCGCACACCACGTGTCAGTGCCGGACCTTCCCTGTCTTTGGAGGTAGCTCCGGGTGTGCCACGTATCCTAACAGCGCCAGACTTCCTTTCTTCTCAGAGACGAGCTCCAATGTTGACATGTGTCCAACAGTGACGGACCTCCCGGAGATAAGCTCCGACGGTGACATGTGTCCAATAGAACCGGACCCCTCGGAGGTGAGCTTCGAGATCGACACGTATTCCGTGCGACTGGTCCTCTGATTTCCGTGGTGACTAGCTCCGAAGGTGACACGTGTCCTGTGGCTGGCCTTGCATCTCCGTAGAGGCTAGCTCCGGGGGCAACACGTGTCCCACGGGGTCGGACCTCTCCCCCTTTGCGGGGATGAGCTCCGAAGGCGCCACGTGGCCAGCTCGCCGCGGGAGTTGTCTTCGGCGCTCTTGGTGAATTGGATTTTACTATTTTTGGTTATCTTTTTGATTCTTTCTCTGTTCCCACTTCTTTTAAAATGTTTTCTCTACATGAAACATGAATACATGCAGAAACCAAAAATGAGGGTGTCACAAATCTACCCCCTTAAATTGAATCTTGCCCTCGAGATTTATTAGTAGAGAATAGATGAGGGAATCCTGCCTTGATGTCTTCTTCACGCTCCCATGTGGATGGCTCCATTGTACCTTGCACCATCGGATCACTTTGTTTCTTGTGACCCTTTCCTTTACATCCGAAATTCGGATATGGTGCTCCGCATAAGTCAGGTCCTCTTGAAGTTCAAGATCTTCCATTGATACTTGCTCCTCTTGTACTCTCAAGCACTTCTTGAGCTGGGATACATGAAACACGTCATATACATTGGAGAGATATGTTGGGAGCTCTAGTTTATAGGCTCTTCTCCTCGCTTGTCCAAAATCTTAAATGGTCCAATGTAGCGAGGTGCTAGCTTGCCTTTGACGTTGAAACGTCGTTGGCCACAGATAGGTGATACCTTAAGGTATACGAAGTCTCCTACTTCTAAAGTCAACTTCCTTCGCCTATTGTCCGCATAGCCTTTTTGTCCTGACTGAGCAGCCTTTAAGTTCTCCCGTATCGTTTGGACTTGCTTTTAAGCTTCTTGTAGCACTTCGGGTCCAAACACCTGGTTCTCTCCGGTCTCGTTCCAGAACAGCGGCGTTCTACACCGCCTACCATACAATGCTTCGAAAGGCGACATCTTCAAGCTAGCTTGATAGCTGTTGTTATAGGAGAATTTGATGTACGGTAAACTCCTATCCCAACTACGCCCACGTTTCAAGGTGCAAGCTCTCAACATATCCTCCAAAATTTGGTTTGTCCTTTTGGTTTGTCCATCGGTTTGTGGGTGATAGGCGGAGCTAAAATCCAGTCGTGTTCCCATAGCTTTCTGCAGCTTCCTCCAGAATCTAGAGGTAAACTGAGAACCTCGATCTGAGACTATCATCCTTGGGACTCCATGACGGCACACGATCTGCTCCATGTACAACTCGGCTAATTGTGCAATGTTGTACTTGGCCCTTACAGGGAGAAAATGGGCTGTTTTCGTCAATCGGTCCATGATAACCCAGATGGAGTCATAACCCGACCGAGTTCGTGGCAATCCGACAATGAAATCCATACTGATGTCCTCCCACTTCCACTCGGGTACCTTCAAGGGTTGCAACAATCCAGCGGGTCTTTGATGTTCGACATTCACCCGTTGGCATGTGTCGCATAGGGCAACGTATTCAGCAATATCCCTTTTCATACTATCCCACCAATAACAAGTCTTCAAGTCCTTGTACATTTTGGTACTTCCGGGATTTATGGAATAGGGTGAATCATGTGCCTCTTTTAATATCATGTCGCGGATGTGCTTCACGTTAGGCACACAAATCCTTTTTCCTAGCCAAAGCGTACCCTTCTCATCTTCTTTGAAATCCTTCTCTATTGCTTGCCGGATCCTTTCCTTGATCTCCTTGATCTCCTCATCCGTTGCTTGGCCATCTCTTATCTCTTGCTCCAATGAAGAGTGGATATCCATCACTTCCATCTTGTTCAAGAATCCGAGGTGTAATCGTTCAAACTCCTTACATAGTTCGGGTGGTAGCTCCCGAACCGTGAGTTGGTGACATGATCCCTTCCGGCTCAATGCATCATCTACTACATTGGTCGTTCCAGGGTGGTAGTTGATTCCAACATCGTAATCCTTGATGAGTTCCAACCATCAATGTTGCCTCAAATTAAAGTCCATTTGTGTAAATATGTACTTGAGGCTTTTATGTTCCGTATAGATCTCACATCGATGACCAAGGATATAATGTCTCTAAATCTTCAATGCATGCACTACTGCTGCTAGCTCCAAGTCATGTGTAGGATAATTAAGCTCGTGCTTCTTTTATTGTCGTGAGGCATAGCCTACCACTTGTCCTTCTCGCATGAGCACACATCCGAGCCCTTGTCTGGATGTGTCACAATATATGTCAAAGCTCTTGCTTACGTCTGGCAATATCAAAACCGGTGCTGTGGTTAACCTTTTCTTGAGTTCCTAAAAACTTTCTTAACATGCTGGTGTCCATTGCAAGGCTTTTCCCTTTGTTAGCAACTCCGTCATAGGCTTTGCTATCTTAGAGAAGTCCTTGATAAAGCGTCGGTAGTATCCAGCCATCCCAAGAAAACTCCGAATATCCCTCATGTTTTGCGGTTGGTTCCACTTCAGAACATCTCCCACTTTTGCGGGATCAACCGATACTCCTTCCTTGGAGATAATGTGGCCTAGGAACGATATCTCCTTTAGCCAAAATTGACACTTGTTAAGCTTGGCATACAATTGATGCTCACGCATTTTCTGCACTATCAATTTCAAATGTTCTTCATGCTCCTCCTCACTTTTTGAATACACCACAATGTCGTCGATGAAAACCACGACGAACTTATCCATGTACTCCATGAAAACCTTGTTCATAAGGTACATGAAGTATGCGGGTGCATTTGTTAACCCAAAAGAGATGACGGTATATTCATACGAACCATACCGTGTTCGAAAGGCAGTCTTGGGTATATCGGAGGGCTTAATCTTCAGCTGGAAGTATCCCGACCGAAGATCAATCTTGGAGAACACTTGGGCTCCTTTCATTTGGTCGAATAGGTCCTCTATACGGGGCAGAGGGTATTTGTTCTTGATTGTCACCTCATTGAGAGACCTATAGTCCACGCACATCCTTTGGGTCCCATCCTTCTTGTCCACGAAGAGCACAGGAGCTCCCCATGGTAACCAGCTTGGACGTATAAAACCCTTCTCCAACTGCTCCTGAATTTGCTTCTTGAGTTCCACTAGTTCATTGACGGGCATCCTATAGGGTCTCTTTGCTATGGGTGCAGTTCCGGGTACCAAATCAATGGCAAACTCAATGTCCCGGTCAGGTGGCATACCTGGAAGCTCCTCTGGAAACACGTCCGTGAATTCTTGAACCACTGGAATGCTGTCCAATGTTGCTCCTTCAACGTGGTTCAAAATTGCCCTTTCGGTTGTTTGTTGGATTGACTCAAACTTGACACGAATACCGTGCTCATTTGTCAACTGCACACTTCTTTCAGCACATTGGATTACCCCGTTGTGCTTGCTTAACCAATCCATCCCGAGTATTATGTCAAGCCCTTGGGAATCCAAGACAATGAGGTTGGCAAGGAAGTCTACCCCCCTTATTTTAAGGCTTACTTTCGGACATACTATATGTGACACCCTAATTTTTGATTTCTGCATATATTCATGTTTCATGAAGAGAAAACATTTTAAAGGGAGTGGGAACAGAGAAAGAATTAAAAAGATAGCCAAAAAGAACGAGAATCCAGTTCACAGAGAGCGCCGAAGACAACTCCCGCGGCTCGCTGGCCACGTGGCGTGTTCGGAGCTCATCCCTGCGAAGTGGGGAGAGGTCCGCCGCTAAACTGGCTACGTGGCAGGCTCGGGGCTCATCTCCGCAAAAGGGGGAGAGGTCCGGCCCTGTGGGACACGTGTTGCCCCCGGAGCTAGCCTCTGCGAAGAAGCGAAGGCAGTTCCGCAGGACACGTGTCACCCTCGGAGCAAGTTTCCGCGGAAATCAGAGGACCAGTCGTGTGGGAGACATGTCGACCTCGGAGCTTATCTCCGAGAGGTCCTGTCCTATTGGACACATGTTGCCACCAGAGCTTATCTCCGGAAGGTCCGTCACTGTTGGACACGTGTTAACCTCGGAGCTCGTCTCTGAGAAGAAAGGAAGTCCGGCGCTACTTGACGTGTGGCATTCACGGAGCTCACCTCCGAATAGAGAGGAGGTCCTGACCGCAAGGATACGTGGTGCACGCGGAGCTCACCTCCGAAGGAGAGGGAGGTCTCGCTCGCTTGACACACGGCACAACCGGAGCTCCTCTCTGCGGAAAAGGGGAGACCAGGCCCCGGTAGACACGTGGAGCTTCCGGAGCTCATCACCACAGAGGTAACGAGTTCTGGAGCGGTTTTTGGATTCTGTACGCGTAGAAATATCGGTACGGAGGAGAAACCGACCTGAATTCCACAATGTTACTGCACCAAATCAACTGAAGATAAGTTGTTAAGATTCAACAACAATTTGAATAGGACTCTTATTCAAAATACAATCAGATTAGGACTCTTCTTCTCCCGATTATAAATAGAACCCAGAACCCTTGGCCGAAACCACGAATTTCTTTTCCACCTCCTGAGCCGACGACTTAGAGCCCTAGCCCCAACTCGCCGAGTAAACCCATCGCCAGAGTTTGGTCGAAAGAGATCGCCGGAAGAGAGCCCAACCGATCTGTCTGACAGGAGAAGGACCCCAAGACTAAGGAGAACGTAAGGTAGGTCTCCAATATCACCTTACGACATCATCGCGTTTTCTTTGCATCTGTTCTTTGATTCCTTTCGAACAAAAGCTTTCTCGTGGACAGATCACTTGTTGATCGGGTTGATATAAAGACAAGATCATCGCCACGTCCACATTTGATCCAAACACCTCTGTTCATCGTAAAACCATGCAATCCATGCAAGAACGCGTACAAACTAAACTGCATCATAGGATTCATGCATAAGCATTTTCGCATCTAGTTAAAGTTGTGCATGATATTGATTGTTATAAGTCTTGTATGTACGTGATCATGTATAGAAGGACAAGCTCAGTGAGCTGCCTACGACGAGCTGCAACAACAAGGTTTCTAGATTCAAGAGCAACCGGAACCGCAAGAACAAGGCAAGTGCCCCTTGACCATATTGATCCTATATTTTGGGAAAACTGTTTTGTTTTGTGAAAAGGTGTGTGTGCTGAGTCAAACATGATGGGAAACCCTTTCATAGGAGTTTACTAGCTTTGGTTAAACCACCCTTGTCGCCAGGGAAGTTTATGAGTCGGGTATGGTTTTTACTTTTATGCTTTGCTGAGTCCATGGGATTGTGAAGCGAGATAGGTGTGTCTAGCTAACTGCACTCGTAACGATAATGAGAAACTGATGTTTTTAATGAACATGGATCAGAGGGAGATCTAGGCAAGACTGGGTTTGTGAATGAGGTAGCATGACATGGTGGTTTACTTGCCGTAGATCTAAGGACCGGTTCATGCGAGCACATGCCAGGATAACAGTGCCACCACAAGGCCAAGTATGGGTGCGGCTTAGCTGACTAATTAGGTAAGTTGCTAGATTGTTATGGACTGTGGAAGGCGCGGGGAATGGGAGTCGAGTGAGGACTGTCCTGGGAACTGCATGGCACAAGAGGGGGCCCGTGGGTGGGAGAATTGGAGATTCTAGCCTGCCGGTGAAACCTTAGTGAGTCCATACATCTAGTAACCCCTATGTAAAGGCTATTTTGTGATCTCTTGGCCATACACCGACGGTTGTGTACTGGTATAATGGAGGTTCTGCAGTCGCCGACGGGTAACGAAATCACAAACTTGTGGGTAAAGAGGTGCAAACTCTGCAGAGTCTAAAACTATCATGATAGCCGAGCTTACGATCACGAGCGCCTGGCCAACTTCCATGATTAGTTGGGATAGGTATTGGGTATGGTTTTGGTTATGGTTTGGTTTTGGTTTTGTTTTTGGGACTGTTGAGTCCGGGTGATAAGATGGGTTGCATGACTGATGAGTCATGGCAACAAGGTTGTTCTTGGTGGGAGACGAAGTTGTTTATGAGATGAAATGGTAGCGAATACGAGATGGTATTCGTGAGATGGTAGCAAATACGAGGAGGTATTCATGAGCAAGAATGAGGTTCATTAACGACTGGTTGGGACATGGAAGGTAATGAACAATGGAGGTATGATTGGTATTTTAATACATGTTGAGATTACATTCACTTAGATATAAGTTGCTTTTTTATTGTGGTTTTGATAAATAACTTTGCTTTTCTGCAATGAGCATTTTTATACCTACCTTGTTATGAGCTACATATCATATTTTCCCGCACTTGCTGAGTACATCATTGTACTCAAACTTGCATTATTATTTCATCAACAGCAACAAGAGAAGATTACTATGAAGACCAAGTGGAGCATTAGGCGTGTAATCTGTTCTCAACCTTGCCTGTGGTGATGGAGTAGAGATGGAGCCGCTACTGCTTAGATTGCTTCCGCACTAGTTAGAAGACTTCCGCTGCATAGAAATAAGACTTCCACTTTGAGCATGAGTCCAAGACTCATGAGACATTGTAATAAACTCTGTTATTCGTGGTTATATATATTCTGAATTCAATTTGTGGAACATATGTGTATGTGTGATTAACATCCTGGGCACACATATGCATCAGTTCTCAGTTCCGTGGTCTTCCACAGAATCGAGGGTGTCACAGATTGGTATCAGAGCCACGGTTGAGGGTAGATAACACACCTAGATACAACCTCAAATTGGTATCAGAGCCACGGTTGACGGTGGGTTACACGCCTAAATAGGAAACACAGATTGGCATCAGAGTCACGGGTTGACGATAGGTTACAATGGTATCAACCTGCTACGGATAGATCACACAACCTAGATAGATCACAGATTGGTAGCTAAGCCATGCTGACCATAGGATGCAAGCCTAGGATGCATAGATTAGCCTTGAAACTACCTTGACAAAGGAAACCAGCCTTGAATAGGAGTTGTGTGAGCCCTTGTGATGATTGTTTGTGATTTTGTGCTTAGTGAGTTGTGAGACGTCTCAAAGCGTTGTCCATATCCACACACAAGTAGAAAGAGGAGTGAGATGCTTCGGCACTTGTTCACATCCTCGTATGGGCTAATATATATATAGTCCAACCCACCTTGATGCATATAGTTGAGGGGATCTACTTAACCTTCTAACTTTCTATTCTATTTCGTTGTCTCTCACAGATGGTGAGAGGAAACGCCGGCCGAAGGAACGTCCGTGACAACCAAGAGGATGGCCACGATGAAGTTCCTGTGAACCCCGGAGCTTGTGAGAACAACCTGGAACGGTTGATGGCCATGCAGAATCAACTTATGCAAACCATGATCCAAACTTTGGGTCAGTTGCAGGCCAACAACAACCCCGTTCCGGCACCACAGCCGGCTCATAACAGACTGGGAGAGTTCATATGGACTCGACCACCCACCTTTGCTCAAGCTAACGACCGAATGGAGGCCGACGACTGGTTGAAATCCATGGAAAAGAAGCTTGCCATCGTGCAGTGCAATGACCGAGAGAAGGTTCTTTTTGCGTCGCACCAACTTATGGGAGCTGGCGCTGACTGGTGGGATGCCCTATGCAACGCTCATGTCCATCCGGAGACGATCACTTGGACTGAGATCAAGGAGAGTTTCCGCTCTCATTATATCCCTGCCGGTGTAATGATGCTCAAGAGACAGGAGTTTGAAGGTCTCCGCCAAGGACAGAGAAGCGTGAATGAGTATCTCAACAAGTTCACATAACTGTCCCGGTATGCCCCCGAAGATGTCAACTCAGACCAGAGGAAGCAATACCTGTTTATGAGAGGGTTGAACAATGAGATCCAGGTTCAGCTCCTCAACAATGACTATGCGAGCTTCCAGAAGCTGGTTGACAAGGCTATAGTGGTTGAAAGCAAGATCCGAGAGATCGAGCAAGAGTGAGGAGGATGCCATACCAGCCACAAGGGAGCAACGTACGACCTCGGTACATGCCCCCAGCTGCACCGCAGTATGGATCGACCGCTCCTGCATATCGCCCTAGTCAGCCACCACAGTGACCCGTTGCACAAGCACCTCGTGTGCCCTTGCCTACTGTGCCCCGACCCAACATGGGCACTCCTGCTCAAAACCCCCACCCCAACGTACCTGCTGCCCTAGGCAACAGGGAATGCATTGCATGCGGGGAAATAGGACACTTCACGAGCCAGTGCCCGAGGAGAGGCCCTGGACAGCAAAGCAACGTGCCCAAGCAAAACCTGTGACCAAACGGAGGGGACAATCAAGGAAACCGAGGACAGCAGAACTATGCTTGCGGCAACGTGAACCATGTCTCTGTTGAGGAAGCACAACAGGCTGAGGACGTCGTAATTGGTATGTTCTTTGCCAACTCCAACCCAGCCACCATCTTATTTGATTCTGGAGCATCATATTCCTTCATATCATCCAAGTTTGTTGCCAAGCATAATCTACCCATATCACACTTAAAATGTGCTATGTTAGTTAATTCTCCCGGTGGAGAGATGAGGACTAATATAGTATGTCCGAAAGTAAGACTTAAAATAAGGGGGGTAGACTTCCTTGCCAACCTCATTGTCTTGGATTCCCAAGGGCTTGACATAATACTCGGGATGGATTGGTTAAGCAAGCACAACGGGGCAATCCAATGTGCTGAAAGAAGCGTGCAGTTAACAAATGAGCACGGTATTCGCGTCGAGATTGAGTCAGCCCAAGAAACAACCGAAAAGGCAATTTTGAACCACGTCGAAGGAGCAACATTGGACAGCATTTCAGTAGTTCAAGAATTCTCGGACGTGTTTCTAGATGAGCTTCCAGGTATGCCCCCTAATCGGGACATTGAGTTTGCCATTGATTTGGTACCCGGAACTGCACCCATAGCAATGAGACCCTATAGGATGCCCGTCAATGAACTAGTAGAACTCAAGAAGCAAATTCAGGAGCAGTTGGAGAAGGGTTTTATACGTCTGAGCTCGTCACCATGGGGAGCCCCAGTGCTCTTCGTAGACAAGAAGGATGGAACCCAAAGGATGTGCGTGGACTATAGGTCTCTCAACGAGGTGACAATCAAGAACAAATACCCTCTGCCCCATATAGAGGACCTATTCGACCAAATGAAAGGAGCCCGAGTGTTCTCCAAGATTGATCTTCGGTCGGGATATTTCCAGCTGAAGATTAAGCCCTCCGATATACCCAAGACTGCCTTTTGAACACGATATGGTTCGTATGAATATACCGTCATGTCTTTTGGGTTAACAAATGCACCCTCATACTTCATGTACCTTATGAACAAGGTTTTCATGAAGTACTTGGATAAGTTCGTCGTGGTTTTCATCAACGACATTATGGTGTATTCAAAAAGTGAGGAGGAGCATGAAGAACATTTGAAATTGACCTTGCAGAAAATGCGTGAGCATCAATTGTATGCCAAGCTTAACAAGTGTCAATTTTGTCTAAAGGAGATATCGTTCCTAGGCCACATTATCTCCAAGGAAGGAGTATCGGTTGATCCTGGAAATGTGGGAGATGTTCTGAAGTGGAACCAACCGCAAAACGTGAGGGATATTCGGAGTTTTCTTGGGATGGCTGGATACTACCGACGCTTCATCAAGGACTTCTCTAAGATAGCAAAGCCTATGACGGAGTTGCTAACAAAGGGAAAAGCCTTCCAATGGACACCAGCATGCCAAGAGAGTTTTGAGGAACTCAAGAAAAGGCTAACCACAGCGCCGGTTTTTGTATTGCCGGACGTGAGCAAGAGCTTTGACATATATTGTGACGCATCCAGACAGGGGCTCGGATGTGTGCTCATGCAAGAAGGACGAGTGATAGCCTATGCCTCACGACAATTAAAGAAGCACGAGCTTAATTATCCTACACATGACTTGGAGCTAGCAGCAGTAGTGCATGCATTGAAAATTTGGAGACATTATATCCTTGGTCATCGATGTGAGATCTATACGGATCATAAAAGCCTCAAGTACATATTTACACAAACGGACCTGAATTTGAGGCAATGTCGATGGTTGGAACTCATCAAGGATTACGATGTTGGAATCAACTACCACCCTGGGAGGGCCAATGTAGTAGCTGATGCATTGAGCCGGAAGGGAGCATGTCACCAACTCACGGTTCTGGAGCTACCACCCGAACTACGTAAGGAGTTCGAACGGTTACATCTCGGATTCTTGAACAACATGGACGTAATGGAGATCCACTCTTCATTGGAGCAAGAGATAAGAGATGGCCAAGAAACGGATGAGGAGATCAAGGAGATCAAGGAAAGGATCCGACAAGGAATAGAGAAGGATTTCAAAGAAGATGAGAAGGGTACGCTTTGGCTAGGAAAAAGGATTTGCGTGCCTAACGTGAAGCACATCCGCGACATGATATTGAAGGAGGCACATGATTCACCCTATTCCATACATCCTAGAAGTACCAAAATGTACAAGGACTGACTTGAAGACTTGTTATTGGTGGGATGGTATGAAAAGGGATATAGCCGAATACGTTGCCCTATGCGACACATGCCAACGCGTGAAGGCCGAACATCAAAGACCCGCTGGATTGTTGCAACCCTTGAAGGTACCCAAGTGGAAGTGGGAGGACATCAGTATAGATTTCATCGTCGGATTGCCACGTACTCAGTCGGGTTATGACTCCATCTGGGTTATCGTGGACCGATTGACGAAAACAGCCCATTTTCTCCCTGTATGGGCCAAGTACAACGTTTCACAATTAGCCGAGTTGTACATGGAACAGATCGTGTGCCGTCATGGAGTCCCAAAGAGGATAGTCTCAGATCGAGGTTCTCAGTTTACCTCTAGATTTTGGAGGAAGCTGCAGAAAGCTATGGGTACACGACTAGATTGTAGCTCCGCCTATCACCCACAAACCAATGGAAAAACCGAAAGGACAAACCAAATTTTGGAGGACATGTTGAGAGCTTGCACCTTGAAACGTGGGCGTAGTTGGGATAGGAGTTTACCGTACGCCGAATTCTCCTATAACAACAGCTATCAAGCTAGCTTGAAGATGTCGCCTTTCAAAGCATTGTATGGTAGACGGTGTAGAACACCGCTGTTTTGGAATGAAACCGGAGAGAACCAGGTGTTTGGACCCGAAGTGCTACAAGAAGCTGAAAAGCAAGTCCAAACAATACGGGAGAACTTAAAGGCTGCTCAGTCACAACAGAAAGGCTATGCGGACAATATGCAAAGGAGGTTGATTTTCGAAGAAGGAGACTTTGTATACCTTAAAGTATCGCCTATCCGTCGCCAATGACGTTTCAACGTCAAAGGCAAGCTAGCACCTCTCTACATCGGACCATTTAAGATTTTGGACAAGCGAGGAGAAGTAGCCTATCAACTAGAGCTCCCAACGCACCTCTCCGACGTACATGACGTGTTTCATGTATCCCAGCTCAAGAAGTGCTTGAGAGTACCAGAGGAGCAAGTACCAATGGAAGAGCTTGAACTTCAAGAGGACCTGACTTATACGGAACACCCTGTCCAAATTTTAGACATAAAGGAAAGGCTCACTAGGAACAAAATGATCCGATGGTGCAAGGTACAATGGAGTCATCACACCGAAGCTGAAGCCACATGGGAGCATGAAGAAGACATCAAGGCAGAATTCCCGCATCTATTCTCTACCAACGAATCTCGAGGGCGAGATTCAATTTAAGGGGGGTAGATTTGTGACACCCTCATTTTTGGTTTCTGCATATATTCATGTTTCGTGAAGAGAAAACATTTTAAAGGGAGTGGGAACAGAGAAAGAATTAGAAAGATAGCCAAAAAGAACGAGAATCCAGTTCACAGAGAGCGCCGAAGACAACTCCCGTGGCTCGCTGGCCACGTGGCATGTTCGGAGCTCATCCCTGCGAAGTGGGGAGAGATCCGCCGCTAAACTGGCTACGTGGCAGGCTCGGGGCTCATCTCCGCAAAAGGGGGAGAGGTCTGGCCCTGTGGGACACGTGTTGCCCCGGGAGGTAACCTCTGCGGACAAGCGAAGGCAGTTCCGCAGGACACGTGTCACCCTCGGAGCAAGTTACTGCGGAAATCAGAGGACCAGTCGCGCGGGATACGTGTTGTGACGCCCTCAATTCTATGGAAACCACGGAACTGAGAACTGATGCATATGTGTGCCCAGGATGTTCATCACACATATACACATCATCCAAAAACTGAATTTCAGAATATATATATATATATATAACCACGAATAACAGAGTTTATTACAATGTCTCATGAGTCTTGGACTCATGCTCACAGCGGAAGTCTTAATCCAACAGCGGAAGTCTTATTTCTATGCAGCGGAAGTCTTCTGACTAGTGCGGAAGCAATCTAAGCAGTAGCAGCTCCATCTCTACTCCATCCTCACAGGCAAGGTTCAGAACAGATCACACGCCTAATGCTCCACTTGGTCTTAATAGAAATCTTCTCCTGTTGCTAATGATGAAATAATAATGCAAGTTTGAGTACAATGATGTACTCAGCAAGTGCGGGAAAATATGATATGTAGCTCATAACAAGGTAGGTATAAAAAGGCTCATTGCAGAAAGCAATGTTATTTATCAAAAACATGATAAAACAGCGACTCATCCTTAAGTGAATGTAATTCCAACATGTATTAAAATACCAATCATACCTCCATTATGTTCATTACCTTCCATGTCACAACCAGTCATCAATCAACCTCATTCTTGCTCACGAATACCTCCAGGTATTCGCTACCATCTCACGAATACCATCTCGTATTCGCTACCATTTTATCTCACAAACAACTTCGTCTCCCACCGAGACTAACCTTGTTGCCATGACTCAACAGTCATGTAACCCATCTTATCACCCGGACCAAACCATCCAAAACCATATCCAATAACCATATCCAATAATCATCCCAACTAATCATGGAAGTTGGCCAGGCGCTCGTGACCATAAGCTCGGCTATCATGATAGTTTTAGACTCTGCAGAGTTTGCACCTCTTTACCCACAAGTTTGTGATTTCGTCACCCATCGGCGACTGCAGAACCTCCATTATACTAGTACACAACCGTCGGTGTATGGCCAAGAGATCACAAAATAGCCTTTACAAAGGGGTTACTATATGTATGGACTCACTAAGGTTTCACAGGCAGGCTAGAATCTCCAATTCTCCCACCCACGGGCCTCCTCTTGTGCCACGCAGTTCCCAGGGCAGTCCTCACTTGACTCCCATTCCCCGCGCCTTCCACGGTCCATAACAATCTAGCAACTTACCTAATTAGTCAGCTAAGCCGCAACCATACTTGGCCTTGTGGTGGCACTGTTATCCTGGCATGTGCTCGCATGAACCGGTCCTTAGATCTACGGAAAGTAAACCACCATATCATGCTACCTCATTCAGAAAGTTGTGCATGAGATAGCATGAGATGGTGGTTTACTTGCCGTAGATATAAGGACCGGTTCATGCGAGCACATGCCAGGATAACAGTGCCACCACAAGGCCAAGTATGGGTGCGGCTTAGCTGACTAATTAGGTAAGTTGCTAGATTGTTATGGACTGTGGAAGGCGCGGGGAATGGGAGTCGAGTGAGGACTGCCCTGAGAACTGCATGGCACAAGAGGGGGCCCGTGGGTGGGAGAATTGGAGATTCTAGCCTGCCGGTGAAACCTTAGTGAGTCCATACATCTCGTAACCCCTTTGTAAAGGCTATTTTGTGATCTCTTGGCCATACACCGACGGTTGTGTACTGGTATAATGGAGGTTCTGCAGTCACCGACGGGTGACGAAATCACAAACTTGGGGGTAAAGAGGTGCAAACTCTGCAGAGTCTAAAACTATCATGATAGCCGAGCTTACGGTCACGAGCGCGTGGCCAACTTCCATGATTAGTTGGGATAGTTATTGGGTATGGTTTTGGTTATGGTTTGGTTTTGGTTTTGTTTTCGGGACTGTTGAGTCCGGGTGATTAGATGGGTTGCATGACTGATGAGTCATGGCAACAAGGTTGGTTTCGGTGGGAGACAAAGTTGTTTATGAGATGAAATGGTAGCGAATACAAGATGGTATTCATGAGATGGTAGCGAATACGAGGATGTATTCGTGAGTAGGAATGAGGTTGACTAATGACTGGTTGGGACATGGAAGGTAATGAACAATGGAGGTATGATTGGTATTTTAATACATGTTGGGATTACATTCACTTAGAGATAAGTTGCTGTTTTATTGTGGTTTTGATAAATAACTTTGCTTTTCTGCAATGAGCCTTTTTATACCTACCTTGTTATGAGCCACATATCATATTTTCCCGCACTTGTTGAGTACATCATTGTACTCAAACTTGCATTATTATTTCATCATCAGCAACAGGAGAAGATTACTATGAAGACCAAGTGGAGCATTAGGCGTGTAATCTGTTCTAAACCTTGCCTGTGGGGATGGAGTAGAGATGGAGCCGCTACTGCTTAGATTGCTTCTGCACTAGTTAGAAGACTTCCGCTGCATAGAAATAAGACTTCCGCTATGAGCATGAGTCCAAGACTCATGAGATATTGTAATAAACTCTGCTATTCGTGGTTATATATATTCTGAATTCAGTTTGTGGAACATATGTATATGTGTGATGAACATCCTGGGCACACATATGCATCAGTTCTCGGTTCCGTGGTTTTTCACAGAATTGAGGGCGTCACACTATATTAGTCCTCATCTCTCCACCGGCAGAATTAACTAACATAGCACATTTTAAGTGTGATATGGGTAGATTATGTATGGCAACATACTTGGATGATATGAAGGAATGTGATGCTCCAGAATCAAATAAGATGGTGGCTGGGTTGGAGTTGGCAAAGAACATACCAATTACGACGTCCTCAGCCTGTTGTGCTTCCTTAGCAGAGACATGGTTCACGTTGCCGCGAGCATAGTTCTTCTGTCCACAGTTTCCTTGATTGTCCCCTCCGGTCTGTCGCGGGTTCTGCTTGGACACGTTGCCTTGCTGTCCAGGGCCTCTCCTCGGGCACTGGCTCGCGAAGTGTCCTGTTTCCCCGCATGCAAAGCATACCCTGTTGCCTAAGGCAGCAGGTACGTTGGGGCGGGGGTTTTGAACAGGAGCGCCCATGTTGGGTCGGGGCACAGGAGGCAAAGGCACACGAGGTGCTTGTGAAACGGGTCATTGCTGTGGTTGCTGACTAGGGCGGTATGCATGAGCGGTCGATCCATACTCTGGTGCGGCTGGGGGCGTGTACCGAGGTCGTACGTTGCTCCCTTGGGGCTGGTATGGCATCTTCCTCTTGCACTCTCGCTCAATCTCTCGGATGTTGCTTTCAACCACTATAGACTTGTCAACCAGCTTCTGGAAGCTCGTGTAGTCATTGTTGAGGAGCTGAACCTGGATCTCATTGTTCAATCCTCTCATGAACAGGTATTGCTTCCTCTGGTCTGAGTTGACATCTTCGGGGGCATACCGGGACAGTTGTGTGAACTTGTTGAGATACTCATTCACGCTTCTCTGTCCTTGGCGGAGACCTTCAAACTCCTGTATCTTGAGCATCATTACACCAGCAGGGATGTAATGAGAGCGGAAACTCTCCTTAAACTCAGTCTAAGTGATCGTCTCCTGGTCGACATGAGCGTTGCATAGGGCATCCCACCAGTCAGCGGCAGCTCCCATGAGTTGGTGCGACGCAAAAAGAACCTTTTCTCGGTCATTGCACTGCACTATGGCAAGCTTCTTCTCCATGGATTTCAACCAGTCGTCGGCCTCCATGGGGTTGTTAGCTTGAGCAAAGGTGGATGGTCGAGTCCGCATGAACTCTCCTAGTCTGTTATGAGCCGACGGTGGTGGTGGCGGTGGTGCCGGAATGGGGTTGTTGTTGTTGGCCTACAACTTACCCAAAGTTTGGATCATGGTTTGCATAAGTTGATTCTGCATGGCCATCAACAGTTCCAGGGTGTTCTCACCAGCTCCGGGGTTAACAGGAACTTCATCGTGGCCATCCTCTTGGTTGTCACGGACGTTCCTTCGGCCGGCGTTTCCTCTCACCATCTGTGAGAGAGAACGAAATAGAATAGAAGGTTAGAAGGTTAGATAGATCCCCTTAACTATATGCATCAAGTTGGATTGGACTATATATATTAGCCAATATGAGGATGTGAACAAGTGCCGAGGCATATCACACCTTTTTCTACTTATGTGTGGATATGGACAACGCGTCGAGACGTCCCACAACTCACACTAAGCACATAATCACAAACAATCATCACAAGGCCTCACACAACTCCTATTCAAGGCTTGTTCAATGGGGGTCCTATATGGCTTAGGGTGTTGCCAATCTGTGATCCAACTATGTCCTTTCCTAGGCTTGCATCCTATGTCAGCGTGGCTTAGAAACCAATCTGTGTCTGATACCAATCTGTGATCTATCTAAGCGTGTAACCTACCGTCAACCCGTGGCTCTGATACCAATCTGTGACGCCCTCAATTCGGTGGAAACCCACGGAACCTAGAACTGATGCATATGTGTGCCTAGGATGTTCATCACACATATACACATCATCCACAAACTGAATTTCAGAATATATACGACCACGAATAACAGAGTTTATTACAATGTCTCATGAGTCTTGGACTCATGCTCACAGCAGAAGTCTTAATCTAACAGCGGAAGTCTTTATTCTAGCAGCGGAAGTCTTCTAACTAATGCGGAAGCAATCTAAGCAGCAGCAGCTCCATCTCTACTTCATCCCCACAGGAATGGTTGAGGACAGATTACACGCCTAATGCTCTACCTGGTCTTCATAGTAATCTTCTCCTGTTGCTGATGATGAAATAATAATGCAAGTTTGAGTACAATGATGTACTCAGCAAGTGCGGGAAAATATGATATGTAGCTCACAACAAGGTAGGTATAAAAAGGCTCATTGCAGAAAGCAAAGTTATTTATCAAATCCATGATAAAACAGCAACTTATCTTTAAGCGAATGTAATCCCAACATGTACTAAAATACCAATCATACCTCCATTATGTTCATTACCTTCCATGTACCAACCAGACATTAATCAACCTCATTCTTGCTCACAAATACCTTCTCATATCCGCTACCATCTCACGAATACCATCTCGTAATTCGCTACCATTTCATCTCATAAACAATTTCGTCTCACACCGACCAACCTTGTTGCCATGACTCAACAGTCGTGCAACCCGTCTTATCACCCGGACTCAAGAGTCCCGAAAACAAAACCAAAACCAAACCTTCCAAAACCATAACCAATAACCATAGCCAATAACCATCCCAACTAATCATGGAAGTTGGCCAGGCGCTCGTGATCGTAAGCTCGGCTATCATGATAGTTTTAGACTCTGCAGAGTTTGCACCTCTTTACCCACAAGTTTGTGATTTCGTCACCCGTCGGTGACTGCAGAACCTGCATTATACCAGTACACAACCGTCGGTGTATAGCCAAGAGATCACAAAATAGCCTTTACAAAGGGGTTACTAGATGTATGGACTCACTAAAGTTTCACCGGCAGGCTAGAATCTCCAATTCTCCCACCCACGGGCCCCCTCTTGTGCAATGCAGTTCCAAGGGCAGTCCTCACTCGAATCCCACTCCCCGCGCCTTCCACAGTCCATAACAATCTAGCAACTTACCTAATTAGTCAGCTAAGCCGCACCCATACTTGGCCTTGTGGTGGCACTGTTATCTTGGCATGTGCTCGCATGAACCAGTCCTTAGATCTACGGCAAGTAAACCACCATCTCATGCTATCTCATTCACAAACCCAGTCTTGTCTAGATCTCCCTCCGATCCATGTTCATTAACAACATCAGTTTCTCATTATCGTTACGGGTGCAGTTAGCTAGACACACCTATCTCGCTTCCCAATCCCATGGACTCACCGAACCATAAAAGTAAAAACCATACCCGACTCATAAACTTCCCTGGCGGCAAGGGTGGTTTAACCAAAGCTAGTAAACTCATATATAAGGGTTTCCCATCATGTTTGACTCAGCACACACACACCTTTTCGCAAAACAAAACAGTTTCCCAAAACATAGGATCAATATGGTCAAGGGGCACTTGGTTTGTTCTTGCGGTTCCGGTTGCTCTTGGATCTCGAAACCTTGCTGTGGCAGCTCGTCGTAAACAGCTCCCTGAGCTTGTCCTTCTATATGCGATCACACACATACAAGATTCACAACAATCAATATAATGCACAAACTTTAACTAGATGTGATGATGCATATGCATGCTATCCTATGATCAGTTTTTATTATATCAGTTTGTACGTGTTCTTGTATGGTTTGCATGGATTTTATGATGAACAGGGGTGTTCGGATCAAATGTGTACGTGGCGATGATCTTGACTCTAGATCAGACCGATCAACACGTGATCTGTTCATGAAAAGCTTCTGTTCGAAAGGAATCAAAGAACGGATGCAAAGAAAACACGACGATGTCGTAAGGTGGTATTGGAGATCTACCTTATGTTCTTCTTAGTCTCGAGGTCCTTCTCCTATCAGACAGACCATTGGGGTTCTCTTCCGGCGATCTGTCTCGACCAAACTCCGGCGATGGGTTTACTCGGTGAGTTGGGGCTAGGGCTCTAAGTCGTCGGCTCAGGAGGTGGAAAAGAAGTTCGTGGTTTCGGCCAAGGGTTCTGGGTTCTATTTATAATCGGGAGAAGAAGAGTCCTAATCTGATTGTATTTTGAATAAGACTCCTATTCAAATTGTCGTTGAATCTTAACAACTTATCTTTAGTTGATTTTGTGCGGTAACATTGTGGAATTCATGTCGGTTTCCTCTCCGTACCGGTATTTCCACGCGTACAGAATCCAAAAATCGCTCCAGAACTCGTTACCTCTGCGGTGATGAGCTCCGGAAGCTCCACGTGTCCACCGGGGCCTGGTCTCCCCCTTTCCACAGAGACGAGCTCCGGTTGTGTTGCGTGTCAAGCGAGCGAGACCTCCCTCTCCTTCGGAGGTGAGCTCCGCGTGCGCCACGTATCCTGGCGGTCGGGACCTCCTTTCTATTCGGAGGTGGCTCTGCGCACGCCACGTGTCAGTGCCGGACCTTCCCTCTCTTTGGAGGTGGCTCCGGGTGTGCCACGTATCCTAACAGCGCCAGACTTCCTTTCTTCTCAGAGATGAGCTCCGAGGTTGACATGTGCCCAACAGCGACGGACCTCCCGGAGATAGCTCCAGCGGTGGCACGTGTCCAATAGAACCGGACCTCTCGGAGGTGAGCTCCGAGATCGACACGTATCCCGCGCGACTGGTCCTCTGATTTCCGCGGTGACTAGCTCCGAAGGTGACACGTGTCCTGCGGCTGGCCTTGCTTCTCCGCAGAGGCTAGCTCCGGGGGCAACACGTGTCCCACGGGGTCGGACCTCTCCCCCTTTGCGGGGATGAGCTCCGAAGGCGCCACGTGGTCAGCGGGCCGCGGGAGTTATCTTCGGCGCTCTTGGTGAACTGGATTTTGCTCTTTTTGGCTATCTTTTTTATTCTTTCTCTGTTCCCACTTCTTTTAAAATGTTTTCTCTACATGAAACATGAATACATGCAGAAACCAAAAATGAGGGTGTCACAAAAATTGAATTTTGTTTCTTGGAGGACCAAGAAACTAGGGATCTACCTAGGAATTGGCAAGTACCAGAAGTACTTTTTCTATCTACCTTGCATCTGGCATAATCTGCATCGGAGTATCCAATGAGATTGAATTTTGAAACTTTGGGATACCAAAGGCCTAGGTTGGATGTATGAACTAAATAGCTCAAGATCCTTTTAACGGCTGTCAAATGACATTCCTTAGGAGTGGCTTGAAACCATGCACACAAACATATACTCAACATGATATCAGGCCTAGATGCACATAAATAGAGTAAGGAGCCAATCATGGAACGATATACCTTTTGATCCACATTTGGTCCGTCTTCATTTAGATCCAAGTGTCCATTTGTCGCCATGGGAGTCTTTATTGGCTTTGCTTTGTCCATTCGAAACTTCTTGAGAATGTCTTGAGTGTACTTTGTTTGGCTTATGAACGCCCCATCTTTTTGTTGCTTCACTTGGAATCCCAAGAAGTACCTCAACTCTCCCATCATGGACATCTCGAATCTATCTGTCATAATCTTGCTAAATTCTTGACAAAAGGATTTGTTAGTTGAACCTAATATAATATCATCAACATAGATTTGGCAAATGAAGAGATCATCGTGAAAGTGTTTAGTGAACAAGGTGTAATCAAATTTTCCAATTTTGAAGTCATTTTCAATCAAAAAATCTCTAAGGCACTCATACCAAGATCTAGGAGCTTGTTTGAGGCCATAGAGAGCCTTACGTAGTTTCAACACATAGTCGGGGTGCTCTTGATCTTCAAAACGGGGTGGTTGCTCCACGTACACCTCCTCCTTGATCGGTCCATTGAGAAAGGCGCTTTTCACATCCATTTGATAAAGCTTCGACTTGTGAGTACCCTTTTGCCACAAGTTGTGCCTTGTTCCTTGTCACCACTCCATGTTCGTCTTGCTTGTTGCGAAAGACTCATTTAGTGCCGACGACGTTGGAATTGGGTCTTTCAACAAGCTCCCACACTTTGTTCCTTTTGAAGTTGTTCAATTCTTCTTGCATCGCCATCACTCAATCTGGATCCTTTAATGCATCTTCAACCCTGTATGGTTCCAAAGAAGATACAAAAGAATAGTATTCACAAAAATTATCTATGTGAGATCGAGTTATTACTCCCTTTCGGATGTCACCGATTGTGTTGTCAACGGGGTGATCTCTTTGGATGCTTTGCTGTATTCTTGGATGTGGCACTTGTGGTCTTGAATCTTCATTACTATCTTCTTCTCCCCCTAGATAGTTGCCCTCATTGATGTTTTGGTCTTCTTGATTTTCTTGAGGTTGATCTTGTATGGATGCTCCCCCTTGATCATTTTCCTCCATCTGTGGTTCATTTTCTTCATTCGCATTTTAAGTTGTCACTTGTGGTCGAACATTGCCCAATGCCATTCTTCTCAATGCTTTACATGGAGATTCTTCTTGATTTAGCACACACTGATCAACTTGCTCTTCTTGAGAGCCATTAGTTTCATCGAACACTACGTCACGTGCTACTTCAACAAGTCCGGAGTTTTTGTTGAAGACACGATAAGAGTAGGAGTTCGAATCATAGCCAAGTAAGAAACCTTCATCGGACTTCGAAGCAAACTTCGAAGCCCTTGGCTTCTTATTTAAAATATAACATTTTGAACCAAAAACTTGAAAATATGAAATGTTCGGCTTATTACCCGTGAGTAGTTCATATGAAGTTTTCTTGAGTAATCGATGAAGATATAGTCGGTATATGGTGTGACAAGCGGTGTTAACCGCCTTAGCCCAAAACCTGTCCCAAGTCTTGTATTCATCGAGCATTGTCCTCGTCATCTCAATGAGAGTTCTGTTCTTCATTTCGGCTACTCCGTTTTGTTGAGGAGTATATGGTGCTGAAAATTTGAGCTTTATTCCTTCTTCATCTAGATACTCCTCAACTTGGGTGTTCTTGAATTCTGTCCCATTGTCACTTTATATGTTCTTGATCTTCAATGAGAATTCATTTTGGGCATTGTTGATAAACTTCTTGAGGGTTCCTTGAGTTTCTATCTTATCATGAAAAAAGAAAACCCACGTGAAGCGTGAAAAATCATCAACAATGACTAGACCGTATTTGTTACCGCTGATGCTTATGTAAACAATTGGACCAAATAGATCCATGTGGAGGAGCTCAAGCGGTCCTGTTGTAGTCATGACATTCTTCGCGTGATGGGGTGTTCCTACTTGCTTCCCTGCTTGGCATGCTCTACACGGCCTATCTTTCTCAAAAACAACATCCTTTGAACCTCGGATGTGATTGCCTTGGAGGAGTTTTTGAAGATTCCTCATACCAACATGTGCTAGCCGTCTATGCCACAGCCAACCCATGTTGGTCTTTGCAATCAAGCATGTGTCAAGTTTGGCTTTATCTTTGTTGAAATCAACTAGATAAAGTTTTCCCTTCAACACACCCTTGAATGCAATTGAGTTATCACTCCTTCTAGAGACAGTCACACCCTCATTAGTGAATAAACAATTATAACCCTTGTCACATAATTGAGATATGGACAAAAGGTTATAATCAAAGGAGTCAACGTGTAAAACATGAGAGAGAGTATGTTGTGATAAAATTGCAATTTTACCGGTACCAAGCACTTTTCCTTGACTATTATCACCAAAATAAATGCCTTTGTTTGGATCTTCATTTTCTTCATATTCCATGAACATTCTTCTTTCTCCGGTCATGTGATTTGTGCATCCACTATCTAGCACCCATTTTGCTCCACCGGATGAGTAAGTCCGCAAAAACAATTTATGCCTTGGTCTTAGGTACCCAAGCTTGCTTGGGTCCTTTGAGGTTAGTCACAAGTGATTTGGGCACCCACACATGAGACTTGGTGTTCCCATGGTGTGGCCCAACATATTTAGCATAAACTCTTCAAAGATTACTTTTCATAAGTACATATGAAGCATCAAAAGTTCTAAATAGAAGTTGTTGTTCATATGTGTTCACAGTGTTAAATTTATCAACATTATTAAGTTTTCTAACTTGAGAAGAGTTTCCCTTGACAAAGGCAATGCAACTCTTGTTATTCTTGTGTCTTCTAGCGTTTTGCTTTTCACCATTAGAATATCCAATGCCATATTTGACATTAAGAGGTCTTGTGACCGAGTATGCACTGCGTGCATACTTGATCTTATCCTTGTCAAATATGCCACTTTTAGAAGATTGCTTGTCCTTTTGTCAAGTTTGACTTTATCTTCATGTTAGTGTCACTTTTGGCAAAAGTACAAGTAATACTGGTTTCAGACTTTATGTGTTGAGTAGGTGAGCTAGAAGTTGATGAAGAATCATTTTGCTTGAGTGGCTCAACTTGTACCTCAAGGATCACATTAACTTTGGTTAAGTTAGCAAGTTCATCCTTGATGATGGTGTTTGAGTCTTTTAACTTCAAGCAAGCTTCCTTGCTTGAAGCTAACTCAAGCTCTAGTGATTTATTTTGTTCCTTTTCAAGTTCAAGAAGCTTTTCAATCTCAAGATATTCCTGTTTTTGGGAGATGATCATATCTTCCTGATGATTGACTAACTTCTCCATATCAACAAGCTTATCAAGTAGAAGTTTCATCTTAGCAACTGTCTTTTTGTCTAAACCCTAAGCATATAATCATTTTCATCACTGCTATCATCCTCAATAGAATTATCACTATCACTAGTAAAAGAATGCGAGAAGGAAGATTTAGTTGGTACCTTTCGTTTACCTTCCTTTGCCATTAGACAAGTGTTGTCAGTGTCCTTCCATGCGCCCATGGTTGGGAAGAGAGTGGATTTCTTGGTAGTCTTCTTTATGGATATGGTGGCCATCTCCTCTTCTTCTTCGGATGAGGATTCATCATTGGAGTCCCACTCCTTTCCTAGATGCGCTTGACCATATTGCTTCTTCTTCTTGAACATTTTCTTTGGTTGAGGCTTGTTGTCTTTTCTCTTCTTCTTGTTTTCATCATATGGACAATCTACTATGAAGTGATCGTATTCTCCGCAGTTATAGCACGCCCGTCTCATCTTGGGTCTTTGTTTGTCCCTTTGTCTTCCTTCATTTGAGCTGCTACCCTTTCTTCTTTTCATCATTTTCTTGAACCTCTTCATGAACAAGATCATGTCTTCTTAATCGATATCACTACTTTCATCATCGCTGTTGTCTTCTCCATAAGTTTCTCGAGCTTCCTTTGATACGGATTTACAAGTTGACTTCAAAGCAACTCCTTTCTTCTTTGCCGAGGTGAGATCGGCAATTTCCTTGACATGCTTGGCTTGCTTCTCCATCATCTAAAAGTTGATGATCTTGCCAAGAGGTTCGTCTGGGGTCAATTTCCGGTACCCAGGGCTTTCTCCAATCATAGAGCAAAGAGTCACGTTATGAGGCATGAATGCTCTGAGAATCAACTTCACGACCTCATGATCATTCCATTTCATGCTGCCATGAGCTCGGACTTTGTTGATAAGATTCTTCAGTCGATTGTACATATCTTGTGGTGATTCATCTTCTTCTATCGTGAATCTTCACAATTCACCTTCAATCATTTCTATCTTGGCTTCGCATACGTGGCGGTCACCTTCATGTGGAGTTTGTAGTGTGTCCCATATCTCCATGGCAATTTCGAGTCCATCCACCTTGGTAAACTCGTCTCGGCTTAGTGATGACGTGATCATAGCTGTAGCTTGAGCATTCCGATGAATGGCTTGTTCTTGGCTTGGGGTCAGCTCTTCATCATCATCATCCGGATATCTATCCCTGTACACACTATGTGCCACAAACTTGGGTTAAGAGATATAAGGTGCATTTTCATGTTTTGTCTCCACATTGAATAATCCTTGCCATCAAAGTAAGGTGCTTTCCCTAGAGGAATTGATAAGTAATGACTGTTGTTAGAATTCAAATACTCATAATCAAAAGGATATCGGGAGTAGTCTGTGTGACTACCCCCTTTCTTCTTCTTTTCATCATCGGTGTTCTTCTTCCCTTTTGGCGAGATTGCCTTCTTCCGTAGAAGGGCCTTGAGTTGGAGCACCTCCTCATCATCGTCCTCACTATCTTGAATGGCGTCGAGTAGCTTCTTTAGCTTTTGAGTCCTTTCATCATTACTCTTTTCGTCGTTGATCTTCTTGTGTACATCCTTGACGTCCATATCGTCTCTTCGAGCGGTGAGTCTCTTTTGAAGAGTTTAGCTCTGATATCAATTGAATGTAGCCTAGAGGGGGGTGAATAGGCTTTTCGATGCTTTATTAATCCCTAAAACACTTGGTAGGTTTATCAAATACAAGAAAATCGGACTAGTCTGGTAGAGTGCGGACTAGTCCGTTTTCTACACAGAGAAAAATCGGACTAGTCTGGTACTGTGCGGACTAGTCCTGTATGCGTGGACTAGAGATATTAGAACTGATCAATATTATCACTTCTAGTACTTTATGCAGCGGAAATTATTTTGATACTTAGATGTATGGCAAAGTGAAACAATGAATGACAGAGATCAACTTTTGTTTCAATGCTTCAATGTAAATTGCACAAGATTAATTAAACACTAGAATATGATGAACAATGAATGAATGAGAGTAGGATACAAGTGTTTATCCCAAGGTTTGATTCCACGAAGGAAATCTACGTCCCCGTTGAGGAGTCCACTGAGGACCGGGTCTTCACCAACCCTACCATCGTCGAATCGCCACGAAGGCCAATTCTCTTCCACTAATCACAAAGGGCAAATAAATCGTTCATGGGGCCTTCTCACAAGTTGAGGGCTCCCCAAGAGTTACAATGAATGAACACAACCAAACACACTCAACAGATGAAGAATTAATGAACAGGAGTGTGCGAGAGATCAAACCCAAGAGCTAAAGATGTGTAGAACAAGTCTCTCCTTTGATCAATTGCTAACCCCCAAAGATTTGATCCTTTTTGGGTTAGAATGTGTGGAGAGATGTGAATTTTGGGCTCTTGGGAGGTGTGACAGCACAGGAGGTCGAAGAGTTATGTTGGTATGGTCGTACACCTCTTTTTATAGTAGGGTTTCCAATGGTTACGTTAGGGTTTGCGATGTCCAGACTAGTCCGTGGTTGACTCTGGAATAGTGCGGTGTGTAGAAAACCCTAAGTGTTGTGAGATATCGGAATAGTCCGTAGGAGTGCGGACTAGTCCGATGTCTACTTAGAGATATATCGGACTAGTCCGGTCCATATCGGACTAGTCCATTTTGTGGTCAGAAAGAAAATCAGACTAGTCCGGTTGATATCAGACTAGTCCGCACATGCTGATTTTGTGTATTTAGTGTGATTTCTTTCACTTGAGCTCTTGGGGTGTGTTTCTCCAACACACTCTACTCTATGTAATCTAATCTTTTCAGCTCCTGAGCTCTTATCAATTTGGATCCTCCTTCTCTTTTCTTTTTGTGCTTTCTTTCTAATTTCTTTGAGACCCCGCGCTCATCTCAACAATTTTGTTAGGGTCTCATTCATTTGTCATAAATCAACCAAAACCCACAAGGGATGCCTAGATGCACTTTCATTCACCATTTATCAAGTCTCAACCAGCCAATAATCTTTCTCAAGTTCATCTCATACTCATAAATATTCATAACCATCTCATATTCATATAACCGAAGCCAAACTCATTTTCATGACTAAAAACAGTTCCAAAACCAATCCCAATGACCATACCATTACCATACCGAATATCCATCCCAAAATTTCCCTCTAATCATGGAAGTTGGCCAGGTGCTTGTGACTGGAAGCACGGCTATCATGATAGTTGTACACTGAGTCGTGACGTAGTAATAAATTGGGAAACGTTTAATATGCTTCGTGAGTAATCCTCATAATGGAGATGAGGAAAGATCAATACTTCACTAAATTTACTTTCCACCTTGGGCTAGTAGCGTCGAGGCAAAGCATTTCTTGTTTGATTGTGGAGTCTCGACGTTAATGGTGTAAGGTTTGTATGAGTCTAGAATAGCTCACTAAAGTTATTTTCACCTGGGGCAAGTGACATCGAGATGAAGCGTTTCTTGTTTGATTGTGGAGTCTCGATGTAGGTTGCACGAGGACTATAAAAGTTGCTTAAAACTTGAAGTAAGGACTCTCCTTTAGCTCAAGTTCATCGTTTGTGCAAACTTCTGTAATCAGCCATCTATTTCCATCATGTAGAGTTTCATGACTAGGGTGACGGGTCAGTCTTGCTGAGCTTCGTGCTCACAGATACTGCATAAGTTGTTTTGCAGGTAATGACTGTAGGCTGATATGTACGGGTGCCCGATGAGACTTGGAACTCCCCGAGTGGTGAACTCATGGCAACCCCTGCCGCTGCAATTGTGATATTGTTGCTAGCGAGAAGGGTCCGCGGGCTGGACACCTTCTCCATTGCTTAGCATAGGTATGAGACTTGAGTTGTAATAGTCTTCTGCTGTAGATTATTTTGAGAAGTATTTGTAAAAATCAACACTTTGTAAGCTTCTGCTTGATTTCTGTAACATGATGCTTTATTATGTGTGCTGTTGGGTGCCGCATCGCACGGCACCACCCAATGCGATTCCCGGGCGAGGTGCCCCATCCCCGTAAGTGATCGGGACGGCGGGGTCCTCACACGGTCCCGTAGAACACGGAACCCAGCTAATGCATATGTGTGCCCAGGATGTTCATCACACATACACATGTAATCCACAAATTGAATTCAGAATATAACCACGATTAATAGGGTTTAAGTACTTTATTACATGAATCTCTAGCTTATTCTTGCAGCGGAAGTCTCTAACTTATTTCTAGTAGCGGAAGTCTCCAAACGATAGCGGAAGCATCTAAACACGGCAGCGGCTCCATCTCCAACTCCACATGCAAGTTGACGGTAGTTCACACGCCTAGTACTCCACGTGATCTTCGAAGTACTCCTCTCCTGTTGCTGATGTTTGTATGATAATGCAAGGGTGAGTACATGTCGTTTACAACAAGGTAGGGAATAAAAAGGCTCATTGCAGAAAGCAAAATTTATTTCAGAAACACGATAAAAACAGCAACTATTTTTGAGTGAATTTGATCCCAACATATATCCAAACAGTAACATACCTCCATCATATTTTACCATTTATCACGTCTCATCCAGCCATTAATCTTTCTGAACATCATCTCATGCTCATAATAACCATCTCATATTCATATCCATCTCATAACCGAAACCAAAACTCATTATCATGACTCAACAGTCCCGAAACCAATTTCCAATGATCATACCATAACCAAACCAATGACCATCCCAAATAACCATCCCAATAACCATACCATCTAATCATGTGAGTTGGCCAGGCGCTTGTGACCGTAAGCACGGCTATCATGATAGTTTTACACTCTTAAGAGGTGGCACCACTTTAACCACAAGTTTGTGATTTCGTCACCCGTCGGCGACTGCAGTACCTCCATTATACCAGTACACAACCATCGGTGTATGGCAAAGAGATCACAAAATAGCCTTTACAAAGGGGCTACTAGATGTATGGACTCACTAAGCTTTCACCAGCAGGCTCGAATCACCATTCTCCCACCTACGGGCCCCCTCTTGTGCCATGCAGTTCCCAGAGCAGTCCTCTCTTGACTCCCATTCCCCGCGCGTTCCACGGTCCATAACAATCTAGCAACTTACCTAATTAGTCAGCTAAGCCACGCCCATATTTGGCCTTGTGGTGGCACTGTTTTCGTGGTATGTGCTGGCATGAACCGGTCCTTAGATCTATGGCAAGTAAACCACCATCTCATTCTACCACATCCAGGAACCAAGCTTGCCTAGATCTCCCCCGATTCTATGCTCATTATCAAGTTCTCATTATCATTATTCATATGAGTGCAGTAGCTAGACACGTTCTATCTCGCTTCCCATACCCCATAGATTAGCGAAGCAAAAGCAAAAACGACCATACCCGACTCATCAACTTTCCTGGCGACAAGGGTGGTTAACAAAACTAGTAAACTCCTATAAAAGGATTTCCCATCAAGTTGACTCAAGCATACATGTTTTCACAAACAAAACAGTTTCAAAACATGGGATCAATATGGTCAATGGGCACTTGCCTTGTTCCTATGGCTTTTGTTCCTCACGTGTCTCGAAGTCTTGGTCCTGTAGTCCTTCGTAGATAGCTTCCTGAGATTGTCCTTCTACTCATGATCACGCACATACAAGATTCATAGCAATCAATCATCATGCACAAACTTTACTTAAGATGCAATGATGTAGGTGCATGCTAATCCTATGGTGCAGTTTCATTAATTCAGTTTGTACATGTTCTTGCATGTTTTAATGGCTTGCATGGGGTTTTATGATGAACAAGGATGTAAGGATAAAGTGTGCATGTGGTGATGATCTTAACTCAAGATTTAGATCAATACCACCGTCAAAAACCGATCAAGACGTGATCTGTCCACACGAAAAAGCTTCTGTTCAAAGAAAAATAGATGCGAAGAAAACCGCGATGATGTCTTAAGGTGGGAACGAAGACCTACCTCGGCCTTTCTCCTAGCAATGGCAGAAGGACAGTTTGTCGGCTTTCTTCCGGTGATGGGGCTCATCGGCGGTGCTCACCGGCGACTGAACTCCGGCAAGGGGTGGAACTCGGCGAGTTGGAAGCTAGGGCCTCCAAGTCGTCGACTCGGGAGATGGAAAATAGGTACGTGGTTGCGGCCAGGGGTTTTGGATTCTATTTATAAGGGGTTAAGGAAGAGTCTTACTCTGATTGGTTTTCAAATAAGAGTCCTATTCAATTTGTTTTGGATCTTAATAACTTATTTCCAATTGATTTGGTGTGGTAGCAACGTGGAAATCGTGTCGGTTTCCTCAATACCTGGTATTCCCGCGCGCACAGGAGAAAAACCGCTTAGGGATCTCGTCACCTCCACAGGGTGAGCTCCGAAGGTGCCACATGTCCAGTGGGGGCCGGGCCTCCCTTTTCCTCAGAGGCGAGCTCCGGTTGTGCCGCGTGTCTGGCGGACGGGACCTCCCTCTCTCTCAGAGGCAAGCACCGTGTGCGCCACGTGTCTCGCGGGCGGGACCTCCCCTCTCATCAGAGGCGAGCTCCGCATGCGCCATGTGTCAGTGTCGGACCTCCCCTCTCCTTGGAGGTGGGCTTCGAGAATGCCACGTGTCCAGCAGTGCCGGACCTCCTTTCTCCTCAGAGACGAGCTCCTAGGTAAACACATGTACAGCAGCGTCGGACCTCCCTTCTCCTCGGAGGTGAGCTCTGAGGACGACACGGGTCCATTGGGGCCGGACCTCTCAGAGACAAGCTCCGAGGGTAACACGTGTCCAGCGGTGTCGGACCTCCCGGAGGTGAGCTCGGAGCGTGACACGTGTCCCGCGGGGTCGGACCTCTCGGAGGAGAGCTTCAAGAGCGACACGTGTCCCGTGGGGCGGACCTCTCGGAGGCGAGCTCCGAGAGTGACACGTGTCCCATCGGGCAGACCTCTCGGAGGCGAGCTCCGAGAGCGACACATGTCCCGTGGGGCGGACCTCATCCCTTCCGCAGGGGTGAGTTCCGAAGTTGACACGTGTCCCGCGCGGCTGATCCTCGCTTCTCCGCAGAGACTAGCTCCGAAGGCAACACGTGTCCAACGGGATCGGACCTCACCCCTTCTCCTGAGGCGAGCTCCAAGCCATCCATGTGGCCAGCAGTGGCGGACCTCACCCCCATTTTTATGATTCATTCCCATTTCTATTTCTTTTATAATGTTTTTCTATATGCAATGCATGATTATGAAATTGAGGGTGTTACAAACCTACCCCCCTTAAACTGAATCTCGCCCTCGAGATTTGATAGAGTAGTGTGACACCCTCATTTTTTGGTTTCTGCATGTGTGACACCCCAAAAATCTTGTTAAGACCCTAAATCATATTAAGAGGGGAATTTAAAAATTTTTGGACGTGTTGCTTGTTTTGCAACAATTTAAATTCAAACTGGAATTCAATTTAAATTCAAAACAGAAAAGAAATAGAAAAAGAAAAAGGAAAACAGAAAAAAACCGGCCAGTGGGCCGAAACCCACCAGCCGGCCCACCCTGCCCCGCGCCAGCCCGCAGCCGCGCGCCCGCGCTCTCTCTCTCTCAGACAGGTGGGACCCACCTGTCATCCCTAACCCCTGATCCCGAAACTCTGACTGTTCACCCGCGCGCGCGCGATCGCAACCGACTGGATTTCCGGCCGAATTCTGGTTCCGGAGGACTCCCACTCGATCTAAACAAACCCACCGCCCTCCCCCGTCTATAAAAACCCCGGCCTCGTTCTGTTTTTCCCACGCGATCCGCCGATTTTACTCCGGTGAGAAACCGAGCCTTCTCCGGTGAATTTTGGCCGATCTAAGCTCGGAAATTCCGATCTGACTAGCTGGTCTTGATCCACCGCCTCCGGGGAACCCTGCAGGTGCAGAAAACTCGGTGACTTGCGGTTCAAACAAAGCGCCGACGAGCCTCGCCGTGGTTTCACTTCGGACCTCGTCGCCGATCGCCTTCCAGGACCTCCGAGCTCGAGAAAACCCCCGAGGTGAGATCCCCGACCTCCCCTCCACCGATCTATGCCATAAAATCTCAGTTCTAGGGAGAATTCTCGAAGATCCGAAAGTCTCCGGCGAGATCGCCGCTTCCCGCCGCCGTGCGCCGCCGGGCAGCGCCGCCCTCGCTCGATCAGGGCGACGTGGCCGCTTGTGCACCGTTTATTTTAAATCGCACGGTAGACTTTAAATCCCCACGTACCGGTTCGATGTTATAATCTCAGCCGTCTGTTTTAAATCGGACGGTCCACGTCAGCCCCGTGTTATAAAGACTGGAAATCTTACGTGCTACCCCCTGGGGTTCTCGGGAAATAAGAGCTAGCCCCGGAAACTTCTGATCTAGCCCCTGGAACTTCAGAAAATCATGTAAATTCATTTAAAAATCAGTTTTAGCCCCTGGACTTAATAAAAATTAGGAAAACTCCTCTATTATGTATAGCTAGACCCTGAAAATTGTTAAAATAATATTATAGACCCTGTAGTGGGGTGAGTTTACCTTTTTTGCCCTGTTTAACATTTAATTTAGGAAATTGAATATGTGACTAGTGTATAAAATTTAAAAAGTGGGACAAACATATTGTCAAAATTAAATTAAAAACTTCCTCAGTATTTAGAAAACTTTGGAGTGAGATAAAAACATATTCTGGGCTGAAGTGAATCTGTTTAATTTATTATTCACATTTAGGGACACATTTTTAAGTAAAGAATAGTTCTGGAAAATAGGGAAAATAATTGTAAAATAGTTTACATCAGAGGAAAAGGTCAAGAATATATTAGCAAATATTTTAGATCAGAACCTATTCTGTTTAGATGATGTGTCTTGTTATTTTTATAATAAATTTCACATTTAGGCATGGGAAATAAATCTGAAAATATAGCAAATAGTAAATGATAAATGGAGTTCTAAAATCCAAAGAATTCAGTTTAGGGTTGGTAGAAATTTTGAAGACACATATGGAGAAGGAAAAATACCTTTCATGCATACTTAGTAGCTAAAAGGTATAGTAATTGAATATAAGGAATTTATTTAAATTGGAAACTCATATATATAGTATGCAAGCATAAATGTGAATACAAAAGTAGGAATCATATATACATGATTAAAAGTGCATGTAAGCCACAAATCAACACACATAGAGTAACCACAACACATATAATTGTGAATGACTTTCATAAATATGAATGTGTGGTTTGTTTGAAGTGGAAGTGTGAACTATGTCTTATGGATTGTTGTTTTTCTTTTGCTATGTGTGATGGTATGATGTAGAACCTGCTCAAGAGCAAGTTATTCCTTTCCAAGATCAGGACTACCCATTTCAAGAGCAGCAGGAAGGATGCAAGTGTCCTTGACCACTTTGATCCTATGCTAGGATGTGTAGCTAGAATTATTTGCATTGTCAATTGAAATATGAAACCCATGCTAGGAAGTTTCCCTAGAATTGCATTACCTTGTTTCCTTGTAGCTTGGGTTGGGATTTATTTTATCATGTCATTTATTATTATGCATATGCTTAGCCATGCTTAGAATGGGATATTTGGGATATGATATCATCAGTTTATTTTACCATACTCTTGAATGAGATATTGTGAGTTATGTAGAGGTAGGGATCAAGGCAAGTTGGATGTTTTGGTTGTGTGCTGGGTGCACGAGACTCGGGTTTGTGTTTAGTACTTGCCTGGATCCTAAGGACCGGTTCATGGAGCATGTAACCTGGCTTTACCGTGCCAACCACATACTGAGATGGGGCAGCTTGGCCAATTAATTAGGTGTATCCCCGACGTAGTATGGGTGTGTTGGATGGTGCGGGGAATAGTTGTCAGCTGGACTACCATATGAACCGCAAGGCTCAAGAGGGGGCCACTGCAGCGGGGTTGGAGCCTTTTGTATGCTGTTAGGGGTGAAACCTCAATGGGCCCACGCTCATCGGGAATCCCTTTGTAAAGGCTTCGTAGTGATCTCCTGGCTACACACCTGGGAAGTGTGAATTTGGTTCGTAGCCACTGGCATAATGGAGGTTCTTTTAGTCCACCCGGCAACGGGGGATGAAATCACTACATGTGGGTACAGTGGTGCAAACTCTGCAGAGTCAAAACTGTGATGATAGCCGTGCTCACGGTCAAGAGCGGCTTGGACTTATTCATGATTAGAGGATTGATGGTTTTGGAAGTTGTGGATGTTAAGCGGGGAGCTTACATTGGAAATGATGATATGGTTATTTGATTATGATGATGGGATGGGAGATTGGGACCATTTCACCTGGTGTAGTAATGTAGGTGCTTAATAAGCTAAGGTAATAGGTATTAATGGCATAGTGCTTTAACCATGAGTTCAACCTTCCCTTGTTCTAGCCATGCATGACATAATTTTCCCACACTTGCTGAGTACCATCGGTACTCAACCTTGCATATTTGTTGGTTTATATTGATGCTCAGGTCAAGATAATGAGGTGGTGTATAATGATCAAGACTTTGGACCCGAAGAAGGTTTCTAGGTTCATGGAGTACCCCGGGCAACGCCTATAATGGAGCCCTCAAGAATAATATTCCGCTGCTAGTTTATTTACTTGTGATGAACTTATTATTGTCCATAGAGACATTTACTATGTAAGACTTACTTATATTCGACACCTGGCTTGTAATAAATGATGCTTCACTATTTGTCATCACATGTATGAGAAAATGATCCTGGCATACATGTGATATTCACTTGGTTGTTCTTCGAAAAAACCGGGTGTGACAGAGGTGGTATCAGAGCCAAGGTTGCCCGTAGGAACGTGGACCAAGGTAGAAATGGACGTATTTAAGGGCCTTATTTTCTTAAGAACTATTTTTACAAGGTGTGTGTTGAAAAGTGTTATTTAATGAGTCACTTTCTTCATCTTACCCCAATTTTCATTCAAAATAGGATTTTTGTTTAAAAGTTTATCTAACCTAAGTTTAAATGCTTTTTGTTTTAGATGGTTCGCATGATTCGCACCGCTCGCAAGTCCACAGGAGGAAGAGTTCCCGTAGTTGCCCTTGCCGAAAGAGAGGAGAGCCGTCCGGTGACGTACCTTTCCTACGGATTGGCAGTAGGAGGCTTGTTGCGCCGTCTTTGACGTATGCTCGAAGCCGCCGGCAATACGGGCAAGCTAATCATCCACTATAACTCCACCAGGACCATCCGTGAGAAGAGGGAAGAATGGAGTTCAGAGATGAGGATTATACATGAAAATCGGCTGCTTAAGATCCACCGCTCTCCAGCTTGTAGAGCGACACAGGTCGATGCGGAGAAGGATGTCACCTGGGAGGCCATCACCTGCCAGAGTCACATCTATCGTCGCCACCTGGACAGGACTGAGTACATGTATGTCCTCCAGCGTGAGAGTGGTACCACGGAGTACAAGTACCCGCCAGTGCAGCAAGGGACATCCCATGAGCACATGGACTTGTGCTTGGAGGATGTTTCTATGCTCAACACTCGACTGCAGGAGTGTCAGCAAGAACTTCAGGATGTTCGGGACACCCTGAAGGAAACGGAGGCATTGCTGCGAGCCTGCTTGAGGGCGAGAGAAAGAGGAGATGGGAATGAACTATGTGTCACCGTGAATGATACATGGACTCCTGACTCCCCAGATCGCCGAGCAATCAGGCGTCGTCGCACCTCTCCACCAGCAGCCTCCCCACCCAAAGAAGAGTCAGAAGGCAGCCGAAATGATGAGGAAGATCCCGAGGAGCCAGCCCAAGAAAACGAGTAGTGTAGAGTCCTTCCCTTAGCTAGCAAGATGTCTAATAGTCGAGTAGTTATGTTAAGTTAATGGTGTGTTAATGCTTGGTGTGTGACGTGAGTTGTGGAAGCCATGAGCAATTGTCCACAGCCTCATCTTTAGATTGTTTTGCTTTGGTATGTGAACCCACATGAAATAATATTGCATTTATTTTTGTGTGAGAAGTGAACCCTTAGAGAAGTATAACAAAGCCTCAACACTTCAAAGTACAAACAAATGAAAGTAGTAAGATGATACTAAATGCTTTCAAATTAACATTGGTTGATTCTGCCGGATGGCCGGAAGAGGAAAAGGGCGTGCTGCCAACCCCGCCAACAACAACGATGAGGCATGCAACCCTCACCTTTCTGGAGTCCAGGACCAGGGTGGTCGCCGTGAAGGAGTTGATCCCCTCCACCAAATGCTGGAGAATCAGAATCAGCTCATCCAGAACTTGACTCAAGTGGTGGCCAACTTGCATCAAGTTCCACCTCCACAAGCTGCACCACGCCAACCAAGGTTGAGTGAGTTTCTAGGAACTCAACCTCCGAAGTTTGCAAGTGCTGCTGAACCTCTGGAGGCAGATGATTGGCTTAAGACCATTGAGAGCAAGATGAGGATCATACAGTGCCAAGGGTATGAGAGGGTGCTGTTTGCCTCTCATCAATTGCATGGACCTGCTGCTGATTGGTGGACCGCCTACGCGGCTGCCCATCATGACCCTGAGAACATCACTTGGGAAGAGTTCAAGCGTAGCTTCCGCAACCATTACATCCCAAGAGGTGAACTCAAAAAAAAAGAGGAAGGAGTTTTTGGGACTGCAGCAGGGAAACATGACGGTGAGGGAATACCTCACTAAATTTACTCAACTATCCCGTTATGCCCCACAGTACATAGAGACTGATGAGCAGAAACAAGATTGTTTCGTGGAGGGACTTACCGCAGAGATGCAGTGTGCAATGTCATCAAATGAGTATGAAAGCTTCCAAAAGATGGTGGACAGAGCATTTGTGGTAGAAAGGAAGCTAAAGGCCTTGGAAAATGAGAATAAAAGGAAGGTCGGGTGGTCACATCAAGCCTCAGGGAGCAACACACGCCCACGTCTGATGCAGCAACCTGCAGGGCAGACGAACCGTGCTGCGGTACCCTACTCAGCACCAAGAGGATACAACCCGAACTACAGGCCTCCGGCAGCACCAGCACAGCCACAACGTCAGTTTGTACAGCAGCCTCGCCCCGCATATCCACCTCGACCAGCAGTACAGGGACCTCCAAACCAACCTCAAGACAACAAAGGCCAGGCACCTAAGGTTGGGGTGCGATGTTTTAGCTGTGGTGAAGTGGGGCACTATGCCCATAAGTGCCCAAAGAAGAAGCCCACGCAGCCACAACAGCAGAATGTGATGAGAGGACGGGTGAACCACGTCACTATGGAGGAAGCACAAGAGGCACCCGACGTGGTAGTTGATAAGTTTCCTGCCAATTTAGACATTGCAACCCTGCTGTTTGATTCTGGTGCTACCCACTCGTTCATTGCTAAAGGGTTTGTTAAGAAGCATGATCTAGCAACAAGACAAATGAATTATATGCTAACAGTAAACTCTCCAGGTGGAGAAATAAGGACAAGACAAGTGTGTCCCAAGGTGAATCTAGACATTAATGGGGTAGTGTTTACTGCCAACCTCATAGTAATAGATTCCCAAGGGATCGATATTATTTTGGGCATGGACTGGTTGACCAAACATAAGGGAATCATCCATTGTTCGACCAGAACGGTAGAACTAACTCACCCTAGTGGCACAAGGGTAAAGTTTATAACAATACAAGAGCCTAGGAGGGACATTAAATTAAATCAAGTTGAGGTGAAAGTGGAGGAGATCAGGATTATCCGGGAATATCCAGATGTTTTTCCGGAGGAGTTGCCAGGTATGCCTCCCGATCGTGAAGTGGAATTTGCAATTGAGCTAGTGCCTGGAACAGTCCCGATATACAAGAGACCTTATCGGATGGACTCCAAGCAGCTAGAAGAACTCAAGGATCATTTGAGAGAATTGACGGAGAAGGGGTATATTCGCCCTAGTTCCTCACGATGGGGAGCTCCGGTGATATTTGTGCCCAAGAAGGACGGAACCCAAAGGTTATGCGTGGATTACCGTGCCTTGAATGAGGTAACCATCAAGAACAAGTACCCATTACCCCGCATTGAAGACTTGTTTGATCAGTTGAGGGGAGCTTGTGTGTTCTCGAAAATTGATCTCAGGACGGGATACCACCAACTCAAGATAAGGCAATCTGATATTCCCAAGACAGCTTTCGTATCTCGGTACGGACTATATGAATACACTGTCATGCCTTTCGGGCTAACTAATGCCCCGGCATACTTTATGTATCTCATGAACAAGATATTCATGGAATATCTGGACAAATTTGTGGTGGTTTTCATAGATGACATTCTCGTCTTCTCCAAATATGAAGAAGAACATGAGAAACATCTAAGGTTGGTGTTGCAGAGGCTGAGGGAACACCAACTATATGCCAAGTTGAGCAAGTGTGAGTTTTGGCTGAAGAGAGTTCCCTTCTTAGGACATATAATCTCGGAGGGAGGAATCTCCGTAGATCCCGCCAAAATCGAGGATATACAGAAATGGAAGACCCCTGAAAATGTCGGGGAAGTTCGAAGCTTCTTAGGATTGGCTGGATACTATCGACGGTTTATTGAGGGATTCTCCAAGATCTCAAGACCTCTCACCAAACTGTTGGAGAAGGGAATCACATTCACATGGACGCCGCAGTGCGAGACGAGTTTCAGAAGCTAAAGGAAAGATTGAAAACAGCCCCAGTGCTCGTTATGCCAGATATGCAGAAGAACTTTATGGTGTACTGCGATGCCTCTGGAAATGGGTTGGGATATGTTCTCATGCAAGAAGGGCATGTCGTGGCTTATGCATCCCGGCAGCTTCGGAAGCACGAGAAGAACTATCGTACACATGACCTAGAACTAGCAGCAGTGGTACACGCGTTGAAAATTTGGCGGCACTATTTGATGGGGAAGAGGACCGAGATATATACGGATCATAAGAGTTTGAAGTACATATTCACACAGCCAGACCTCAACCTCAGACAAAGGAGATGGTTAGAGCTAATCAATGACTTTGATGTAGGCATCAACTATCATCCTGGGAAAGCAAACGTCGTGGGCGATGCTTTAAGTCAGAAAGTGTAGGTCAACAAGTTGAGCCTGAAGGACATGCCTGCAGAATTGAAGGACGAGGTTATAAGGCTCAATCTATGCCTAGTAAATAGTGGTGAAGCCATCGCCATGGAAGTGGATTCCACACTTGAGCGAGACATACGCGAGGGTCAAAAGAATGACGAGAAGATACAAGAGATCAGACAACTCATCAAGGAAAATAAAGCTCCTGGTTTTAGAGAGGATGAACAAGGAACGGTGTGGAATGGGAAAACAACCTGTGTGCAAGAAGTAAAGGAGATCCATGAATTGATTTTGAAGGAGGCTCATGATTCTTACTATTCCATTCATCCTGGGAGTACGAAGATGTACCAGGACCTCAAGAGCATGTATTGGTGGTATGGCATGAAGCGCGATGTCGCGGAACATGTTGCCCTATGTGACACATGTCAGTTGGTGAAAGCAGAACATCAACGACCCGCGGGATTATTGCAACCACGCAAAGTGCCTGAATGGAAATGGGAAGAAATCAGTATGGATTTCATAGTGGGACTGCCCAGGACCCAATCATGGTATGATTCGATATGGGTCATCATTGATAGGCTAACCAAGGTAGCTCACTTCATCCCCGTGAAAGAAAGTTACAGCGGATCCAAATTAGCAGAGTTGTACATGTCAAGGATCGTGTGTTACCATGGAGTTCCAAAGAAGATAGTGTCGGATCGAGGGACACAATTCACCTCAAGGTTCTGGCAGAAGTTGCATGAAACCATGAGAACCCATCTGAATTTTAGCTCTGCCTATCATCCCCAAACTGACGGGCAGACGGAGAGAACCAATCAGATCCTTGAAGATATGCTGAGGGCATGTGCACTCAAAAACAATCGGAGTTGGGACAAGAATTTACCGTATGTGGAGTTTTCCTACAACAACAGCTATCAAGCTAGTATGAAGATGTCACCGTTTGAAGCTTTATACGGAAGGAAGTGCAGAACTCCCCTATTTTGGAACCAAACGGGGGAAAGTAAAGTGTTTGGTCCAGAAGTACTACAAGAAGCCGAGGCGAATGTAAGGGAAATTCGCAACAATTGAGGATAGCACAGACACGCCAAAAGAGTTATGCCGATGTACGAAGAAGAGAGCTCGTTTTCAACGTGGGAGACTATGTCTATCTCAAGGTGTCCCCTATCAGAGGACTTCGTCAGTTCAAGGTGAAAGGGAAGTTGTCACCTCGATACATCGGACCCTTTCAAGTTCTGGAAAGGAAAGGCGAAGTGGCGTATCAACTAGAGTTACCGGCTCATCTATCGGATGTGCACGATGTATTCCATTTATCCCAACTCAAGAAATGCCTGAGGACGCCTGAAGAAGTGTTACCCATGAATGAAGTGGACGTAGCTGAGGATTTGTCTTATGCCGAGCAACCATACAAGATTTTGGAGACAATGGAACGCCTCACCAGGAATAAAAGAATCCGAATGTGCAAGGTGCAGTGGAAGCATCACTCAGAAGAGGAAGCCACCTGGGAGCGGGAAGACGAGCTCAAGGCACAATTTCCGGAATTGTTTTCTTAGAACCACCAATCTCGAGGACGAGATTTCTTTTAAGGGGGGTAGAGCTGTAACACCCCAAAAATCTTGTTAAGACCCTAAATCATGTTAAGAGGGGAATTTAAAATTTTTTGGACGTGTTGCATGTTTTGCAACAATTTAAATTCAAATTGGAATTCAATTTAAATTCAAAACAGAAAAGAAATAGAAAAAGAAAAAGGAAAACAGAAAAAAACCGGCCAGTGGGCCGAAACCCACCAGCCGGCCCACCCTGCCCCGCGCCAGCCCGCAGCCGCGCGCCCGCGGTCTCTCTCTCAGACAGGTGGGACCCACCTGTCATCCCTAACCCCCGATCGTCCGAAACTCGGACTGTTCACCCGCGCGCGCGCGATCGCAACCGACCGGATTTCCGGCCGAATTCTGGTTCCGGAGGACTCCCACTCGATCTAAACAAACCCACCGCCCTCCCCCGTCTATAAAAACCCCGGCCTCGTTCTGTTTTTTCCCACGCGATCCGCCGATTTTACTCCGGTGAGAAACCGAGCCTTCTCCGGTGAATTCTGGCCGATCTAAGCTGGGAAATTCCGATCTAACTCGCTGGTCTTGATCCACCGCCTCAGGGGAACCCTGCCGGTGCAGAAAACTCGGTGACTTGCGGTTCAAACACAGCGCCGATGAGCCTCGCCGTGGTTTCACTTCGGACCTCGTCGCCGATCGCCTTCCAGGACCTCCGAGCTCGAGAAAACCCCCGAGGTGAGATCCCCGACCTCCCCTCCACCGATCTATGCCATAAAATCACAGTTCTAGGGAGAATTCTCGATGATCCGAAAGTCTCCGGCGAGATCGCCGCTTCCCGCCGCCGTGCGCCGCCGGGCAGCGCCGCCCGCGCTCGATCAGAGCGACGTGGCCGCTTGTGCGCCGTTTATTTTAAATCACACGGTAGACTTTAAATCCCCACGTACCGGTTCGATGTTATAATCTCAGCCGTTTGTTTTAAATCGGACGGTCCACGTCAGCCCCGCGTTATAAAGACTGGAAATCTTACGTGCTACCCCCTGGGGTTCTCGGGAAATAAGAGCTAGCCCCGGAAACTTCTGATCTAGCCCCTGGAACTTCAGAAAATCATGTCAATTCATTTAAAAATCAGTTTTAGCCCCTGGACTTAATAAAAATTAGGAAAAACTCCTCTGTTATGTATAGCTAGACCCCTGAAAATTGTTAAAATAATATTATAGACCCTGTAGTGGGGTGAGTTTACCTTTTTAGCCCTGTTTAACATTTAATTTAGGAAATTGAATATGTGGCTAGTGTTTAAAATTTAAAAAGTGGGACAAACATATTGTCAAAATTAAATTAAAAACTTCCTTAGTATTTAGAAAACTTTGGAGTGAGATAAAAACATATTCTGGGCTGAAGTGAATCTGTTTAATTTATTATTCACATTTAGGGACACATTTTTAAGTAAAGAATGGTTCTGGAAAATAGGGAAAATAATTGTAAAATAGTTTACATCAGAGGAAAAGGTCAAGAATATATTAGCAAATATTTTAGATCAGAACCTATTCTGCTTAGATGATGTGTCTTGTTATTTTTATAATAAAGTTCACATTTAGGCATAGGAAATAAATCTGAAAATATAGCAAATAGTAAATGATAAATGGAGTTCTAAAATCCAAAGAATTCAGTTTAGGGTTGGTAGAAATTATGAAGACACATATGGAGAAGGAAAATACCTTTCATGCATACTTAGTAGCTAAAAGGTATAGTAATTGAATATAAGGAATTTATTTAAATTGGAAACTCATATATATAGTATGCAAGCATAAATGCGAATACAAAAGTAGGAATCATATATACATGATTAAAAGTGCATGTAAGCCACAAATCAACACACATAGAGTAACCACAACATATAATTGTGAATGACTTTCATAAATATGAATGTGTGGTTTGTTTGAAGTGGAAGTGTGAACTATGTCTTATGGATTGTTGTTTTTCTTTTGCTATGTGTGATGGTATGATGTAGAACCCGCTCAAGAGCAAGTTATTCCTTTCCAAGATCAGGACTACCCATTTCAAGAGCAGCAGGAAGGAGGCAAGTGTCCTTGACCACTTTGATCCTATGCTAGGATGTGTAGCTAGAATTATTTGCATTGTCAATTGAAATATGAAACCCATGCTAGGAAGTTTCCCTAGAATTGCATTACCTTGTTTCCTTGTAGCTTGGGTTGGGATTTATTTTATCATGTCATTTATTATTATGCATATGCTTAGCCATGCTTAGAATGGGATATTTGGGATATGAGATCATCAGTTTATTTTACCATACTCTTGAATGAGATATTGTGAGTTATGTAGAGGTAGGGATCAAGGCAAGTTGGATGTTTTGGTTGTGTGCTGGGTGCACAAGACTCGGGTTTGTTTTAGTACTTGCCTGGATCCTAAGGACCTCTACATTGTGAGTTATGTAGAGGTAGGGATCAAGGCAAGTTGGATGTTTTGGTTGTGTGCTGGGTGCACGAGACTCGGGTTTGTGTTTAGTACTTGCCTGGATCCTAAGGACCGGTTCATGGAGCATGTAACCTGGCTTTACCGTGCCAACCACATGCTAATATGGGGCAGCTTGGCCAATTAATTAGGTGTATCCCCGACTTAGAATGGGTGTGTTGGATGGTGCGGGAATAGGTGTCAGCTGGACTACCATATGAACCGCAAGGCTCAAGAGGGGGCCACTGCAGCGGGGTTGGAGCCTCTTGTATGCTGTTAGGGTTGAAACCTCAGTGGGCCCACGCTCGTCGGGAATCCCTTTGTAAATGCTTCGTAGTGATCTCCTGGCTACACACCTGGGAAGTGTGAATGTGGTTCGTAGCCACTGGCATAATGGAGGTTCTTTTAGTCCACCCGGCAACAAGGGATGAAATCACTACATGTGGGTACAGTGGTGCAAACTCTGCAGAGTCAAAACTGTGATGACAGCCATGCTCACGGTCAAGAGCGGCTTGGACTTATTCATGATTAGAGGATTGATAGTTTTGCAAGTTGTGGATGTTAAGCGGGGAGCTTAACATTGGAAATGATGATATGGTTATTTGATTATGATGATGGGATGGGAGATTGGGACCATTTCACCTGGTGTAGTAATGTAGGTGCTTAATAAGCTAAGGTAATAGGTATTAATGGCATAGTGCTTTAACCATGAGTTCAACCTTCCCTTGTTCTAGCCATGCATGACATAATTTTCCCACACTTGCTGAGTACCATCGGTACTCAACCTTGCATATTTGTTGGTTTATATTGCTGCTCAGGTCAAGATAATGAGGTGGCGTATAATGATCAAGACTTTGGACCCGAAGAAGGTTTCTAGGTTCATGGAGTACCCCGGGCAACGCCTGTAATGGAGCCCTCAAGAATAATATTTCGCTGCTAGTTTATTTACTTGTGATGAACTTATTATTGTCCATCTAGAAATTTACTATGTAGGACTTACCTATATTCGACACCTGGCTTGTAATAAATGATGCTTCACTATTTGTCATCACATGTATGAGAAAATGATCCTGGCATACATGTGATATTCACTTGGTTGTTCTTCGGAAAAACCGGGTGTTACAGCATGTATTCATGTTTCATGTAGAGAAAACATTTAAAAAGAAGTGGGAACATAGAAAGAATAAAAAAGATAGCCAAAAAGAGCAAAATCCAGTTCACCAAGAGCGCCGAAGACAACTCCCGCGGCCCGCTGGCCACGTGGCGCCTTCGGAGCTCATCCCCGCAAAGGGGGAGAGGTCCGACCCTGTGGGACACGTGTTGCCCCCGGAGCTAGCCTCAGCGGAGAAGCAAGGCCAGCCGTAGGACACGTGTCACCTTCAGAGCTAGTCACCACGGAAATCAGAGGACCAGTCGCGCGGGATACGTGTCGATCTCAGAGCTCACCTCCAAGAGGTCCGGCTCTATTGGACACGTGTCACTGCCGGAGCTTATCTCCGGGAGGTCCATCACTGTTGGACACGTGTCAACCTCGGAGCTCGTCTCTGAGAAGAAAGGAAGTCTGGCGCTGTTAGGATACGTGGCACACCCGGAGCCACCTCCAAAGAGAGGGAAGGTCTGGCACTGACACGTGGCGTGCGCGGAGCCACATCCAAATAGAGAGGAGGTCCCGACCGCCAGGATACGTGGCGCACGCGGAGCTCACCTCCGAAGGAGAGGGAGGTATCGCTCGCTTGACACGCGGCACAACCGGAGCTCGTCTCTTCGGAAAGGGGGAGACCAGGCCCCGGTGGACACGTGGAGCTTCCGGAGCTCATCACTGCGGAGGTAACGAGTTCTGGAGCGGTTTTTGGATTTTGTACGCGTGGAAATACCGGTACGGAGAGGAAACCGACATGAATTCCACAATGTTACCGCACCAAATCAACTAAATATAAGTTGTTAAGATTCAACGACAATCTAAATAGGACTCTTATTCGAAAAACAATCAGATTAGGACTCTTCTTCTCCCGATTATAAATAGAACCCAGAACCCTTGGCCGAAACCACGAACTTCTTTTCCACCTCCTGAGCCGACGACTTAGAGCCCTAGCCCCAACTCACCGAGTAAACCCATCGCCGGAGTTTGGTCGAGAGAGATCGCCAGAAGAGAGCCCCAACGATGTGTCTGATAGGAGAAGGGCCCCGAGACTAAGAAGAACATAAGGTAGGTCTCCAATACAACCTTACGACATCGTCGCATCTTCTTTGAATCTGTTCTTTGATTCCTTTCGAACAGAAGCTTTTCGTGAACAGATCACCTGTTGATCATTCTGATCTAGAGTCAAGATCATCGCCACGTACACATTTGATCCGAACACCCCTGTTCATCATAAAATCCATGCAAACCATGTAAGAACACGCACAAACTGATCTAATAAAAACTGATCATAGGATAGCAGGCATATGCATCATCGCATCTAGTTAAAGTTTGTGCATGATATTGATTGTTGTGAATCTTGTATGTGCGTGATCGCGTATAGAAGGACAAGCTCAGGAAGCCGTTTACGATGAGCTGCCACAACAAGGTTTTGAGATCCAAGAGCAACCGGAATCGCAAGAACAAGGCATGTGCCTCTTGACCATATTGATCCAATGTTTTGGGAAACTGTTTTGTTTTGCGAAAAGGTGTGTGCTGAGTCAAACATGATGGGAAACCCTTTTATAGGAGTTTACTAGTTTTGGTTCAACCACCCTTGTCGCCAGGGATGTTTATGAGTCGAGTATGGTTTTAATTTATGCTTCGCTGAGTCCTTGGGATTGGGGAGCGAGATGGATGTGTATAGCTAACTGCACTCGTAAGATTTATGAGGAACTGAGGTTGTTAATGAACATGGATCGGAGGGAGATCTAGGCAAGCCTGGATTTGTGAATGAGGTAGGAAGAGATGGTGGTTTACTTGCCGTAGATCTAAGGACCGGTTCATGCGAGCACATGCCAGAATAACAGTGCCACCACAAGGCCAAATATGGGTGCGGCTTAGCTGACTAATTAGGTAAGTTGCTAAATTGTTATGGACTGTGGAAGGCGCGGGAAATGGGAGTCAAGTGAGGACTGCCCTGGGAACTGCATGGCACAAGAGGGGGCCCGTGGGTGGGAGAATTGGATATTCTAGCCTGCCGGTGAAACCTTAGTGAGTCCATACATCTAGTAACTCCTTTGTAAAGGCTATTTTGTGATCTCTTGGCCATACACCGACGGTTGTGTACTGGTATAATGGAGGTTCTGCAGTCGCCGACGGGTGACAAAATCACAAACTTGTGGGTAAAGAGGTGCAAACTCTACGAAGTCTAAAACTATCATGATAGCCGAGCTTACGGTCACGAGCACCTGGCCATCTTCTATGATTAGTTGGGATTGTTATTGGCTATGGTTATTGATAGGAGGATGAGTCCCGATCTTCCGAGAGGTAGGGTAAACTTGATTGGGTGGAGATCTCGACGTTGATGATCCAAGGCTCCGAACGAACGAAACCCCGCAATCACTACACCACTGCTCCGTTGGTTATCACCCGTGTCACACGAATGACCTCGCCACGAAGGCTTATCCCTGCAAGCGCAATCAAGAACACAAGCAAGAACAGAGAAGCTGCAATCAAAACTGAATTGATCACGAATTTGGGGTCTCACAACCGATGATCGGTGACACTGTTCAATGACAGATTGTTACTAAGCAAAAACCCGACCCTAATGTGGTGACGGCTGCTGTATAAAAGGAGTTTAGGGGCGTGCAAGACCCCTGGACGCAACCCTAATGGGCTTCCACACAATACACGGGCCAGCAGCCCAAAAGGCGGTGGCGCAGCACCGGACAGATTCTGGACGCCCACTTGTTTCGCTGATTCCTGTCAACATAGAAGGAATTTTGAGGTGGGGCTGGTTCCATTGGAAGCTTTATGAAATCACGGTTCCAACCATATATAGAACGTATAAATCCGACTCCGTATGTGTCCGGGACGTCAGTTTTGGTGAAGGCAGCTCCTGGAACCCAAGGTGGAGTCGAAGTCGAGTTGTACTTGGGCTCCTCCTTGGTGTGCACGTCCTATCTCCTCCTCCTTGACTCCTTGGACTCCTCCCAGCCCTTGCTGGTCCTCTCCATTGTTCCTAATCAATAAAACATTCATGGAAACAAGCGTAAGTTATGAAAAACAATTGACAAGGTTAGAACGTACCTGGAGATCCAATTGTCATGCACGTGCTCTAGTCATCGGTCCTTGCATTGTATGCAAAGGAGAGATGTCCTCATCAGTTATTGGTTATGGTTTTGTTTTCGGGACTGTTGAGTCCGGGCGATAAGATGGGTTGCATGACTGTTGAGTCATGGCAACGAGGTTGGTCGGTGTGAGACGAAATTGTTTATGAGATGAAATGGTAGCGAATACGAGATGGTATTCGTGAGAGGGTAGCGGATACGAGAAGGTATTCGTGAGCCAGAATGAGGTTGATTAATGTCTGGTTGGGACATGGAAGGTAATGAACATAATGGAGGTATGATTGATATTTTAGTACATGTTGGGATTACATTTTCTTAAAGATAAGTTGCTGTTTTATCATGGTTTTGATAAATAACTTTGCTTTCTGCAATGAGCCTTTTTATACCTACCTTGTTGTGAGCTACATATCATATTTTTCAGCACTTGCTGAGTACATCATTATACTCAAACTTGCATTATTATTTCGTCATCAGCAACAGGAGAAGATTACTATGAAGACCAGGTAGAGCATTAGGCGTGTAATCTGTCCTCAATCTTGCCTGTGGGGATGAAGTAGAAATGGAGCTGCTGCTGCTTAGATTGCTTCCGCATTAGTTAGAAGACTTCCGCTGCTAGAATAAAGACTTCCGCTGTTAGATTAAGACTTCCGTTGTGAGGATGAGTCCAAGACTCATGATACATTATAATAAACTCTGTTATTCGTGGTCGTATATATTCTGAAACTCAGTTTGTGGATGATGTGTATATGTGTGATGAACATCCTGGGCACACATATGCACCAGTTCTCGGTTCCGTGGGTTTCCACCGATTTGAGGGCGTCACAAATTGGTATCAGAGCCACGGGTTGACGGTAGGTTACACGCTTAGATAGATCACAGATTATATTCAGACATAGATTGGTAGCTAAGCCACGCTGACATAGGATGCAAGCCTAGGAAAGGCCATAGTTGGATCACAGATTGGCAACACCCTAAGCCATATAGGACCCCCATTGAACAAGCCTTGAATAGGAGTTGTGTGAGCCCTTGTGATGATTGTTTGTGTTTATGTGCTTAGTGTGAGTTGTGGGACGTCTCAAAGCGTTGTCCATATCCACACATAAGTATAAAAAGGTGTGATATGCCTCGGCACTTGTTCACATCCTCATATGGGCTAATATATATAGTCCAATCCACCTTGATGCATATAGTTAAGGGGATCTATCTAACCTTATAACCTTCTATTCTATTTCGTTCTCTCTCACAGATCGTGAGAGGAAATGCCGGCTGAAGGAACGTCCGTGACAACCAAGAGGATGGCCACGATGAAGTTCCTGTTAACCCCGGAGCTTGTGAGAACAACCAGGAACGGTTGATGGCCATGCAGAATCAACTTATGCAAACCATGATCCAAACTTTAGGTCAGTTGCAGGCCAACAACAACAACCCCGTTCCGGATCCACCGCCACCACCACCACCGGCTCATAACAGACTGGGAGAGTTCATGAGGACTCGACCACCCACCTTTGCTCAAGCTAACGACCCCATGGAGGCCGACGACTGGTTGAAATCCATGGAGAAGAAGCTTGCCATAGTGCAGTGCAATGACCGAGAGAAGGTTCTTTTTGCGTCGCACCAACTCATGGGAGCTGCCGCTGACTGGTGGGATGCCCTATGTAACGCTCATGTTGACCCGGAGATGATCACTTGGACTGAGTTCAAGGAGAGTTTCCGCTCTCATTACATCCCTGCTGGTGTAATGATGCTCAAGAGACAGGAGTTTGAAGGTCTCCGCCAAGGACAGAGGAGCGTGAATGAGTATCTAAACAAGTTCACACAACTGTCCTGGTATGCCCCCGAAGATGTCAACTCAGACCAGAGGAAGCAATACCTGTTCATGAGAGGATTGAACAATGAGATCCAGGTTCAGCTCCTCAACAATGACTACGCGAGCTTCCAGAAGCTGGTTGACAAGGCTATAGTGGTTGAAAGCAAGATTTGAGAGATCGAGCGAGAGTGCAAGAGGAAGATGCCATACCAGCTCCAAGGGAGCAACGTACGACCTCGGTACATGCCCCCAGCCGCACCACAGTATGGATCGACCGCTCCTGCATACCGCCCTAGTCAGCTACCACAGCAACGACCCGTTGCACAAGCACCTCGTGTGCCTTTGCCTCCTGTGCCCCGACCCAACATGGGCGCTCCTGTTCAAAACCCCCGCCCCAACGTACCTGCTTCTGTAGGCAACAGAGCATGCTTTGCATGTGGGGAAACAGGACACTTCGTGAGCCAGTGCCCGAGGAGAGGCCCTGGACAGCAAGGCAACGTGCCCAAGCAGAACCCGCGACCGAACAGAGGGGACAATCAAGGAAACCGTGGACAGCAGAACTATGCTCGTGGCAACGTGAACCATGTCTCTGCTGAGGAAGCACAACAGGCTGAGGACATCGTAATTGGTATGTTTTTTGCCAACTCCAACCCAGCCACCATCTTATTTGATTCTGGAGCATCACATTCCTTCATAACATCAAAGTATGTTGCCAAGCATAATCTACCCATATCACACTTAAAATGTGCTATGTTAGTTAATTCTCCAAGTGGAGAGATGAGGACTAATATAGTATGTCCGAAAGTAAGCCTTAAAATAAGGGGGGTACACTTCCTTGCCAACCTCATTGTCTTGGATTTCCAAGGGCTTGACATAATACTCGGGATGGATTGGTTAAGCAAGCACAATGGGGTAATCCAATGTGCTGAAAGAAGCGTGCAGTTGACAAATGAGCACGGTATTCGTGTCGAGTTTGAGTCAGCCCAACAAACAATCGAAAGGGCAATTTTGAACCACGTTGAAGGAGCAACATTGGTGTAACACCCTCATTTTCGGTTTCTGCATATATTCATGTTTCATGAAGAGAGAACATTTTTACAGAGAAAATTACCAAAAGATAGCCAATAAGAGCCGAATCCACTCCACCGAGAGCGCCGAAGACAATTTACCGCGTCCCGCTGGTCATGTGGCATGTTCGGAGCTCATCCCTGCGAAGTAGGGAGAGGTACACCGCTAAACTGGCTACGTGGCAGGCTTGGGGCTCATCTCCGTAAATGGGGAGAGGTCCGACCCTGTGGGACACGTGCTGCCCCGGAGCTAGCCTTTGCGGAAGAAGCAAAGGCATTTCTGCAGGACACATGTCACCTTCGGAGCTAGTCACCGCGGAATTCAGAGGACTAGTCGCGCGGGATACATGTCGATCTCGGAGCTCACCTCCGAGAGGTCCGGTTCTATCGGACACGTGCCGCCACCGGAGCTTATCTCCAGGAGGTCCGTCGCTGTTGGACACGTGTTAACCTCGGAGCTCATCTCTGAGAAGAAAGGAAAGTCTGGCGCTACTTGACGCGTGGCATTCAAGGAGCTCACCTCCGAAAGAGAGGGAGGACCGGAATGGATACGTGGCACACCCGGAGCTACCTCAGGAGAGAGAAGAAAGGTCCGGCACTGACACGAGGCGTGTGCGGAGCCACCTCCGAATAGAGAGGAGGTCCCGACCGCCAGGATACGTGGCGCACGCGGAGCTCACCTCCAAAGAAGAAGGGAGGTCTCACTCGCTTGACACGCGGCACCACCGGAGCTCGTCTCTGCGTAAAAGGAGAGACCAGGCCCGATGGACACGTGGAGCTTCCGGAGCTCACCACCGAGAAGGTAACAAGTTCTGGAGCAGTTTTTGATTCTGTACGCGTAGAAATATCGGTACGGAGAAGAAACCGACCTGGATTCCACAATGTTACCGCACCAAATCAACTAAGGATAAGATGTTAAGATTCAACGACAATCTGAATAGGACTCTTATTCGGGATACAATCAGATTAGGACTCTTCTCTTCCCAATTATAAATAGAACTTAGAACCTCTGGCCAAAACCACGAACTTCTTTTCCAATTCCTGAGCCAACGACTTAGAGCCCTAGCCCCCAACTCGGCGAGAAAGCCATCGCCAGAGTTCAGCGAGGAAAATCGCCGGAAGAGAGCCCAACGATCGGAGAAGGACCCGAGACCGAGAAGAACGTAAGGTAGGTCTCCAATACCACCTTACAACATCGTTGTGTTTTCTTTGCATCTGTTCTTCGATTCCTTTTGAACAGAAGCTTTCTCGTGGACAGATCACTTGTTGATCGGGTTGATCTAAAGACAAGGTCATCGCCACGTCCACATCTGATCCGAACAACCCTGTTCATCATAAAGCCATGCAAGAACACGATCTAATAAAACTGATCATAGGATAGCATGCATATGCATCATCGCATCTAGTTAAAGTTTGTGCATGATATTGATTGTTGTGAATCTTGTATGTGCGCGATCCTGTATAACAGGACAAGCTCAGGGAGCTGTCTACGACGAGCTGCAACAACAAGATTTCGAGATCCAAGAACAATCAGAACCGCAAGAACAAGGCAAGAGCCCCTTGACCATATTGATCCTATGTTTTGGGTAAAACTGTTTTATTTTGCGAAAAAGTGTGCGTGCTGAGTCAAACATGATGGGAAACCCTATCATAGGAGTTTACTAGCTTTGGTTAAACCACCCTTGTCGCTACGGAAGTTTATGAGTCGGGTATGGTTTTTACTTTTATGCTTCGTAAGTCCATGGGATTGGGAAGTGAGATAGATGTGTCTAGCTAACTGCACTCATAATGATACTAAGGAAAATTGATGTTAATGAACATGGATCGGAGGGAGGTCTAGGCAAGCCTGGGTTTGTGAATGAGGTAGCATGAGATGGTGGTTTACTTGCCGTAGATCTAAGGACCGGTTCATGCATGCACATGCTAGGATAACAGTGCCACCACAAGGCCAAGTATGGGTGCGGCTTAGCTGAGTAATTAGGTAAGTTGCTAGATTGTTATGGACTGTGGAAGGCGCGTGGAATGGGAGTCGAGTGAGGACTACCCTGGGAACTGCATGGCACAAGAGGGGGCCCGTGGGTGGGAGAATTGGAGATTCTAGCCTGCCGGTGAAACCTTAGTGAGTCCATACATCTAGTAACCCCTTTGTAAAGGCTATTTTATGATCTCTTGGCCATACACCGACGGTTGTGTACTGGTATAATGGAGGTTCTGCAGTCACCGACGGGTGACGAAATCACAAACTTTTGGGTAAAAAGGTGCAAACTCTGCAGAGTCTAAAACTATCATGATAGCCGAGCTTACGGTCACGAGCGCCTAGTCAACTGCCATGATTAGTTGGGATGGTTATTGGGATGGTTACTGGTTATGGTTTTGGATGGTTTGGTTATGGTTTGGTTTTGGGACTGTTGAGTCCGGGTGATAAGATGGGTTGCATGACTGTTGAGTCATGGCAACAAGATTGGTCTGGTGGGAGACTAAGTTGCTTTATGAGATGAAATGGTAGCGAATACAGGATGGTATTCGTGAGATGGTACCGAATACGAGGAGGTATTCGTGAGCGAGAATGAGGTTGATGGATGACTGGTTATGAACATAATGGAGGTATGATTGGTATTTTAATACATGTTGGGATTACATTCATTTAAAGATGAGTCGCTGTTTTACCATGGTTTGATAAATAACTTTGCTTTCCGCAATGAGCCTTTTTATACCTACCTTGTTATGAGCTACATATTATATTTTCCCGCACTTGCTGAGTACATCATTGTACTCAAACTTGCATTATTATTTCATCATCAGCAGTAGGAGAAGACTTCTATGAAGACCAAGTGGAGCATTAGGCATGTGATCTGTTCTCAACCTTGCCTGTGGGAATGGAGTAGAGATGAAGCCACTGCTACCTAGAATTGCTTCCGCATTAGTTAAATTGTTTCCGCATTAGAATAAAGACTTCCGCTGCATAGAAATAAAGACTTCCGCTGTGAGCATGAGTCCAAGACTCATGAGATATTGTAATAAACTCTGTTATTCGTGGTAATATATAATCTGAATTCAGTTTGTGGAACATATGTGTATATGTGATGAACATCCTGGGCACACATATGCATTAGTTCTCGGTTCTGTGGTTTTTCATAGAATTGAGGGCGTCACAATTGGACATCGTTCCAGTGGTTCAGGAATTCACGGACGTGTTTCCAGAGGAGCTTCCATGTATGCCACCTGACCGGGACATTGAGTTTGCCATTGATTTGGTACCCGGAACTGCACCCATAGCAAAGAGATCCTATAGGATGCCCGTCAATGAACTTGTGGAACTCAAGAAGCAAATTCAGGAGCAGTTGGAGAAGGGTTTTATACATCCAAGCTCGTCACCATGGGGAGCTCCTGTGCTCTTCGTGGACAAGAAGGATGGGACCCAAAGGATGTGGGTGGACTATAGGTCTCTCAATGAGGTGACAATCAAGAACAAATACCCTCTGCCCCGTATAGAGGACCTATTCGACCAAATGAAAGGAGCCCGAGTATTCTCCAAGATTGATCTTCGGTCGGGATACATCCAGCTGAAGATTAAGCCCTCTGATATACCCAAGACTGCCTTTCGAACACGGTATGGTTCGTATGAATATACCATCATGACTTTTGGGTTAACAAATGCACCCACATACTTCATGTACCTTATGAACAAGGTTTTCATGGAGTACTTGGATAAGTTCGTCGTGGTCTTCATCGACGACATTATGGTGTATTCAAAAAGTGAGGAGGAGCATGAGGAACATTTGAAATTGACCTTGCAGAAAATGCGTGAGCATCAATTGTATGCCAAGCTTAACAAGTGTCAATTTTGGCTAAAGGAGATATCGTTCCTAGGCCACATTATCTCCAAGGAAGGAGTATCTGTTGATCCTGGAAAAGTGGGGGATGTTCTGAAGTGGAACCAACCGCAAAACGTGAGGGATATTCGGAGTTTTCTTGGGATGGCTGGATACTACCGACGCTTCATCAAGGACTTCTCTAAGATAGCAAAGCATATGACAGAGTTGCTAACGAAGGGAAAAGTCTTCCAATGGTCACCAGCATGCCAAGAAAGTTTTGAGGAACTCAAGAAAAGGCTAACGACAGCACCGGTTTTGATATTGCCAGACGTAAGTAAGAGCTTTGACATATATTGTGACGCATCCAGACAAGGGCTTGGATGTGTGCTCATGCAAGAAGGACAAGTGGTAGCCTATGCCTCACGACAATTAAAGAAGCACGAGCTTAATTATCCTACACATGACTTGGAGCTAGCAGCAGTAGTGCATGCATTGAAGATTGGAGACATTATATCCTTGGTCATCGATGTTAGATCTATACGGATCATAAAAGCCTCAAGTACATATTTACACAAGCGGACTTGAATTTGAGGCAATGTCGATGGTTGGAACTCATAAAGGATTACGATGTTGGAATCAACTACCACCCTGGAAGGGCCAATGTAGTAGTTGATGCATTGAGCCGGAAGGGAGCATGTCACCAACTCACGGTTCGGGAGCAACCACCCGAACTACGTAAGTTGTTCGAACGGTTACACCTCGGATTCTTGAACAAGATGGAAGTGATGGAGATCCACTCTTCAATGGAGCAAGAGATAAGAGATGGCCAAGCAACGGATGAGGAGATTATGGAAAGGATCCGACAAGGAATAGAGACGGATTTCAAAGAAGATGAGAAGGGTACGCTTTGGCTAGGAAAAAGGATTTGTGTGCCTAACGTGAAGCACATCCGTGACATGATATTAAAAGAGGCACATGATTCACCCTATTCCATACATCCCGGAAGTACCAAAATGTACAAGGACTTGAAGACTTGTTATTAGTGGGATGGTATGAAAAGGGATATAGCCGAATACGTTGCCCTATGCGACACATGCCAACGGGTGAAGGCCGAACATCAAAGACCCACGGGATTGTTGCAACCCTTGAAGGTACCCGAGTGGAAGTGGGAGGACATAAGTATGGATTTCATCGTCGGATTGCCACGAACTCGGTCGGGTTATGACTCCATCTAGGTTATCGTGGACCGATTGACGAAAACAACCCATTTTCTCCCTGTAAGGGCCAAGTACAATGTTGCACAATTAGCCGAGTTGTACATGGAGCAGATCGTGTGCCGTCATGGAGTCCCGAGGAGGATAGTCTCAGATCGAGGTTCTCAGTTTACCTCTAGATTCTGGAGGAAGCTGCAGAAAGCTATGGGTACACGACTGGATTTTAGCTCCGCCTATCACCCACAAACCGATGGACAAACCAAATTTTAGAGGACATGTTGAGAGCTTGCGCCTTGAAACGTGGGCGTAGTTGGGATAGGAGTTTACCATACACCGAAATCTCCTATAACAACAGCTATCAAGCTAGCTTGAAGATGTCACCTTTCGAAGCACTGTATGGTAGGCGGTGTAGAACGCCGCTGTTCTGGAACGAGACCGAAGAGAACCAGGTGTTTGGACCCGAAGTGCTACAAGAAGCTGAAAAGCAAGTCCAAACGATTCGGGAGAACTTAAAGGCTGCTCAGTCACGATAGAAAGGCTATGCGGACAATAGGCGAAGGAAGTTGACTTTCGAAGTAGGAGACTTCGTATACCTTAAGGTATCACCTATCCGTGGCCAACGATGTTTCAACGTCAAAGGCAAGCTAGCACCTCGCTTCGGACCATTTAAGATTTTGGACAAGCGAGGAGAAGTAGCCTATCAACTATAGCTCCCAACATATCTCTCCGACGTACATGATGTGTTTCATGTATCCAAGATCAAGAAGTGCTTGAGAGTACCAGAGGAGCAAGTACCAATGGAAGAGCTTGAACTTCAAGATGACCTGACTTATGCGGAACGCCCTGTCTGAATTTTGGACGTAAAGGAAAGGGTCACAAGGAACAAAGTGATCCGATGGTGCAAGGTACAATAGAGCCATCACACCGAAGCGGAAGCCACATGGGAGCATGAAGAAGACATCAAGGCAGAATTCCCTCATCTATTCTCTACTAACGAATCTCGAGGACGAGATTCAATTTAAGGGGAGTAGATTTGTGACACCCTCATTTTTGGTTTCTGCATGTATTGATATTTCATGTATAGAAAACATTTTAAAAGAAGTGGGAACAGAGAAAGAATCAAAAAGATAACCAAAAAGAGCAAAATCCAGTTCACCAAGAGCGCCGAAGACAACTCCCGTGGCCCGCTAGCCACGTGGCGCCTTCGGAGCTCATCCCCGCAAAGGGGGAGAGGTCCGACCCCGTGGGACACGTGTTGCCCCCGGAGCTAGCCTCTGCCGAGAAGCAAGGCCAGCCGCGGGACACGTGTCACCTTCGGAGCTAGTCACCGCAGAAGTCAGAGGACCAGTCGCGCGGGATACGTGTCGATCTCAGAGGTCACCTCCGAGAGGTCCGGTTCTATTGGACACGTGTCACTGCCGGAGCTTATCTCCGGGAGGTCCGTCACTGTTGGACATGTGTCAACCTCGGAGCTCGTCTCTGAGAAAAAAGGAAGTCTGGCGCTATTAGGATACGTGGCACACCCGGAGCCACCTCCAAAGAGAGGGAAGGTTCGGCACTGACACGTGGCATGCGCGGAGCCACCTCCGAATAGAGAGGAGGTCCCGACCGCCAGGATACGTGGCGCACGCAGAGCTCACCTCCGAAGGAGAGGGAGGTCTCGCTCGCTTGACACACGGCACAACCAGAGCTCGTCTCTGCGGAAAGGGGGAGACCAGGCCCCGGTGGACACGTGGAGCTTCCAGAGCTCATCACCGAGGAGGTAACAAGTTCTGGAGCGGTTTTTGGATTCTGTACGCGTGGAAATACCGGTACGGAGAGGAAACCGACATGAATTCCACAATGTTACCGCACCAAATCAACTAAAGATAAGTTGTTAAGATTCAACGACAATCTAAATAGGACTCTTATTAGAAATACAATCAGATTAGGACTCTTCTTATCCCGATTATAAATAGAACCCAGAACCCTTGGCCGAAACCACAAACTTCTTTTCCACCTCCTGAGCCGACGACTTAGAGCCCTAGCCCCAACTCGCTGAGTAAACCCATCGCCGGAGTTTGGTCGAGAGAGATCGCCGGAAGAGAGCCCCAACGATCTGTCTGATAGGAGAAGGACCCCGAGACTAAGAAGAACATAAGGTAGATCACTAATACCACCTTACGACATCGCCGCGTTTTCTTTGCATCTGTTCTTGATTCCTTTCGAACAGAAGCTTTTTGTGAACAGATCACATGTTGATCGGTCTGATCTAGAGTCAAGATCATCGCCACGTCCACATTTGATCTGAACACCCCTGTTCATCATAAAATCCATGCAAACCATGAAAGAACACGTACAAACTGATCTAATAAAAACTGATCATAGGATAGCATGCATATGCATCATCGCATCTAGTTAAAGTGTGTCCATGATATTGATTGTTGTGAATCTTGTATGTGCGTGATCGCGTATAGAAGGACAAGCTTAGGAAGCCATTTACGACGAGCTGGCACAACAAGGTTTCGAAATCCAAGAGCAACCGGAACCGCAAGAACAAGGCAAGTGCCCCTTGAACATATTGATCCTATGTTTTGGGAAACTGTTTTGTTTTGCGAAAAGGTGTGTGTCTGCTGAGTCAAACATGATGGGAAACCCTTTTATAGGAGTTTACTAGTTTTGGTTAAACCACCCTTGTTGCCAGGGATGTTTATGAGTCGGGTATGGTTTTAATTTATGCTTCGCTGAGTCCTTGGGATTGGGGAGCGAGATGGATGTGTATAGCTAACTGCACTCGTAAGATTTATGAGGAACTGAGGTTGTTAATGAACATGGATCGGAGGGAGATCTAGGCAAGTCTGGATTTGTGAATGAGGTAGGAAGAGATGGTGGTTTACTTGCCGTAGATCTAAGGACCGGTTCATGCGAGCACATGCCAGGATAACAGTGCCACCACAAGGCCAAGTATGGGTGCGGCTTAGCTGACTAATTAGATAAGTTTCTAGATTGTTATAGACCGTGGAAGGCGCGGGGAATGGGAGTCGAGTGAGGACTGCCATGGGAACTGCATGGCACAAGAGGGGGCCCATGGGTGGGAGAATTGGAGATTCTAGCCTGCCGGTGAAACCTTAGTGAGTCCATACATCTAGTAACCCCTTTGTAAAGGCTATTTTGTGATCTCTTGGCCATACACCAACAGTTGTGTACTGGTATAATGGAGGTTCTGCAGTCGCCGACGGGTGACGAAATCACAAACTTGTGGGTAAAGAGGTGCAAACTCTGCAGAGTCTGAAACTATCATGATAGCCGAGCTTACGGTCACGAGCACCTGGCTAACTTCCATGATTAGTTGGGATGGTTATTGGCTATGGTTATATGTTATGGTTTTGGAAGGTTTGGTTTTGGTTTTGTTTTCGGGACTGTTGAGCCCGGGTGATAAGATGGGTTGCATGACTGTTGAGTCATGGCAACGAGGTTGGTCGGTGTGAGACAAATTTTTTTATGAGATGAAATGGTAGCGAATACGAGATGGTATTCGTGAGAGGGTAGCGGATACGAGAAGGTATTCGTGAGCAAGAATGAGATTGATTAATGCCTGGTTGGGACATGGAATGTAATGAACATAATGGAGGTATGATTGGTATTTTAGTACATGTTGGGATTACATTCGCTTAAAGATAAGTTGCTGTTTTATCATGGTTTTGATAAATAACTTTGCTTTCTGCAATGATCCTTTTTATACCTACCTTGTTCTGAGCTACATATCATATTTTCCCGCACTTGCTGAGTACATCATTGTACTCAAACTTGCATTATTATTTCGTCATCAGCAACAGGAGAAGATTACTATGAAGACCAGGTAGAGCATTAGGCATGTAATCTGTCCTCAACCTTGCCTGTAGAGATGAAGTAGAGATGGAGCTGCTGCTGCTTAGATTGCTTCCGCATTAGTTAGAAGACTTCCGCTGCTAGAATAAAGACTTCCGCTGTTAGATTAAGACTTCCGTTGTGAGCATGAGTCCAAGACTCATGAGACATTGTAATAAACTCTGTTATTCGTGGTTATATATATTCCGAAATTCAGTTTGTGGATGATGTGTATATGTGTGATGAATATCCTGGGCACACATATGCATCAGTTCTTGGTTCCATGGTTTTCCACCGAATTGAGGGCGTCACAAGTAGAGAATAGGTGAGTGAATTCTGCCTTGAGGTCTTCCTCACGCTCCCATTAGCCTCAGCTTCCGTGTGATGGCTCCACTTTACCTTGCACCATCGGATCACTTTGTTCCTCGTGACCCTTTCCTTTACGTCCGAAATTCGGACAGGGTGCTCTACATAGGTCAGATCCTCTTGAAGCTCGAGCTCATCCATTGGTACTTGCTCTTCTGGTACTCTCAAGCACTTCTTGAGCTGGGATACGTGAAACACGTCATGCACGTCGGAGAGGTGCGTTGGGAGCTCTAGTTGATAAGCTACCTCTCCTCGCTTGCCCAAAATCTTAAATGGCCCGATGTAGCGAGGTGCTAACTTTCCTTTGATGTTGGAACGTTGTTGGCCATGGATAGGCGATACCTTAAGGTACACGAAGTCTCCTACTTCGAAGGTCAACTTTCTTCACCTATTGTCCGCATAACCTTTCTGTCGTGAATGAGCAGCCTTCAAGTTCTACCGTATTGTTTGGACTTGCTTCTCGGCGTCTTGCAGCACTTCGGCTCCAAACACTTGGTTTTCTCTGGTCTCATTCCAACACAGAGGCTTTCTACATCGTCTTCCATACAATGCTTCGAAAGGTGACATCTTCGAGCTGGCTTGATAGCTGTTATTGTATGAGAACTCAGCATACGGTAAGCTCTTATTCCAACTACGCCCATGTTTCATGGCGCAGGCTTTCAACATGTCTTCTAGATTTTGGTTTGTCCTCTCAGTTTGCCCGTCGGTTTGCGGTTGATAAGCGGAGCTGAAATCCAGTCGTGTACCCATAGCTTCATGCAGCTTCTTCCAGAACCTAGAGGTAAATTGGGTACCCCGATCTGAAACTATCCTCTTCGGAACTTCATGATGGCACACGATTTGCTCCATGTACAGCTCGGCTAGTTCTACGACGCGGTACGTGGTTCTAACAGGAAGAAAATGGGCTGTTTTCATCAATTGGTCCACAAGAACCTAGATGGAGTCATAACGCAACCGAGTACGTGGTAATCCGACGATGAAATCCATGCTGATGTCTTCCCGCTTCCACTCAGGTACTTTCAATGGTTGCAACAGTCCAGCGGGTCTTTGATGTTCGGCCTTCACCCGTTGGCACGTGTCACATAAGGCAACATACTCAGCTGTGTCCCTTTTCATACCATCCCACCAATAATAAGTTTTCAGGTCCTTGTACATCTTTGTACTGCCGGGATGTATAAAATAAGGTGAGTCATGTGCCTCCTTTAATGTCGTGTCGCGGATGTGCTTCACGTTAGGCACACAAATCTTTTTTCCTAACCAAAGCATACCCTTCTCGTCTTCCTTGAAGTCCTTTTCTATGCCTTGTCGGATTCTTACCTTGATTTCCTCATCCGTTGCTTGGCTATCTCTTATCTCCTGTTCCAGCGAGGAGTTGAGTTCCATCACTTCCATCCCTTTCAGGAACCCGAGATGTAACCGTTCAAACTCCTTGCGCAGCTCAGGCGGTAGCTCCCGAACCGTGAGTTGGTGACATGCTCCCTTTCGGCTCAATGCATCAGCTACTACATTGTCCTTTCCGGGGTGATAGTTGATTCCAACATCATAATCCTTGATGAGTTCCAACCATCAATGTTGCCTCAAATTCAAATACGTTTGGATGAATATGTACTTGAGGCTTTTGTGATCCGTATAGATCTCACATCGGTGGCCAAGGATATAATGTCTCCAAATCTTCAAGGCATGTACCACGGCTGTGAGTTCCAAATCATGTGTGGGGTAATTCAGCTCGTGTTTCTTTAGTTGTCTCGACGCATAGGCTACCACTTGTCCTTCTTGCATGAGCACACATCCAAGCCCTTGTCTTGATGCGTCACAATATATGTCAAAACTCTTGCTCACGTCCGACAATACCAGAACCGGTGCTGTGGTTAGCCTTTTCTTGAGCTCCTCGAAGCTTTCTTGACACGCTTGTTTCCACTGAAATGCTTTTCCCTTCATTAGCAATTCAGTCATAGGCTTCGCTATTTTGGAGAAATCCTTGATGAACCGGCAGTAGTACCCAGCCATCCCAAGGAAACTCCGAATATCCCTCACATTCTGCGGTTGGTTCCACTTCAGAACATCTCCCACTTTTCTGGGATCAACCAGTACTCCTTCCTCGGAGATGATGTGGCCTAGGAACGATATCTCCTTTAGCCAAAATTGACATTTGATGAGCTTGGCATATAATTGATGCTCTCGCAGCTTTTGCAATGTCAATCTCAAATGTTCTTCATGTTCTTCCTCATTTTTCGAATACACCATGATATCGTCGATGAAAACCACGACAAACCTATCCAAGTACTCCATGAAGACCTTATTCATGAGGTACATGAAATATGCAGTTGCATTCGTTAACCCAAAATACATAACGGTATATTCATACGAACCATATCATGTTTGAAAGGCAGTATCTGGTATATCGGATGGCTTAATCTTCAGCTGGAAGTATCCCGACTCAAAGATCAATCTTGGAGAAAATTCGGGCACCTTTCATTTGGTTAAACAGGTCCTATATACAGGGCAGCGGGTATTTATTCTTGATCGTCACCTCATTGAGAGACCTATAATCCACACACATTCTTTGGGTCCCATCCTTCTTGTCTATGAAGTGCAAGGGGGCTCCCCATGTTGACGAGCTTGGGCGAATAAAACCCTTTTCTAGCTGCTCCTGAATTTGCTTCTTAAGTTCCACTAGTTCATTAACGGGCATCCTATATGGCTGTGACACCCTCATTTCTGGTTTCAGCATATATTCATGTTTTATAAATAGAAAATATTTTTAAAAGAAGTGGGAACAGAGAAAATATCAAAAAGATAGCCAGTAAGAGCCGAATCAAGTTTTCAGAGAGCGCCAAAGACAACTTCCGTGGCCGCTGGCCACATGGCATGTTCGGGGCTCATCCCTGCGAAGTGGGGAGAGGTACGCCGCTAAACTGGCTACGTGGCAGGCTCGGGGCTCATCTCCGCAAATGGGGAGAGGTCCGACCCTGTGGGACACGTGTTGCCCCGAAGCTAGCCTCTACGGAAGAAGCAAAGGCATTTCTGCAGGACACATGTCACCTTCGGAGCTAGTCACCGCGGGAATCAGAGGACCAGTCGCGCGGGATACGTGTCGATCTCGGAGCTCACCTCCGAGAGGTCCGGTTCTATCAGACACGTGTCGCCACCGGAGCTTATCTCCGGGAGGTCCGTCGCTGTTGTACACGTGTTAACCTCGGAGCTCATCTCTGAGAAGAAAGGAAAGTCTGGTGCTACTTGACGCGTGGCATTTACGTAGCTCACCTCCGAAGAGAGGGAGGTCCGGAATGGATACGTGGCACACCCGGAGCTACCTCCGGAGAGAGAGGAAAGGTCCGGCATTGACACGTGGCGTGTGCGGAGCCACCTCCGAATAAGAGAGGAGGTCCTGATCGCCAGGATACGTGGCGCACGCGGAGCTCACCTCCAAAGGAGAGGGAGGTCTTGCTCGCTTGACACGCGGCAGCACCGGAGCTCGTCTCTGCGGAAAAAGGAGAGACCAGGCCCCGATGGACACGTGGAGCTTCCGGAGCTCACCACCGAACGTAACGAGTTCTGGAGAGGTTTTTAGATTCTGTACGCATAGAGATACCGGTACGGAGAAGAAACCGACCTGAATTCCACAATGTCACCGCACCAAATCAACTCGAGATAAGTTGTTAGGATTCAACAACGATCTGAATAGGACTCTTATTCGGGATACAATTAGATTAGGACTCTTCGCTTCCCGATTATAAATAGAACCCAGAACCTCTGGCCAAAACCACGAACTTGTTTTCCAACTCCTAAGCCGACGACTTAGAGCCCTAGCCCCCAACTCGCTGAGAAAGCCATCGCCGGAGTTCAGCGAGGAAAATCGCCGGAAGAGAGCCCAACGATCTGAGAAGGACCCGACCGAGGAGGACGTAAGGTAGGTCTCCAATACCACCTTACAACATCGTTGTGTTTTCTTTGCATCTGTTCTTCCATTCCTTTCGAACAGAAGCTTTCTCGTGGACAGATCACTTGTTGATCGGGTTGATCTAAAGACAAGGTCATCACCACGTCCACATTTGATCCGAACACCTCTGTTCATCATAAAGCCATGCAAGAACACGTACAAACCAATCTAATAAGCTGATCATGGGATAGCATGCATATGCATCATCGCATCTAGTTAAAGTTTGTGCATGATATTGATTGTTGTGAATCTTGTATGTGCGCAATCCTGTATAGCAGGACAAGCCCAGGGAGCTGTCTACGACGAGCTGCAACAACAAGGTTTTGAGATTCAAGAGCAACCAGAACCGCCAGAACAAGGCAAGTGCTCCTTGACCATATTGATCCTATGTTTTGGGTAAAACTGTTTTGTTTTGCAAAAAAAAAGGTGTGCGTGTTGAGTCAAACATGATGGGAAACCCTTTTATAAAAGTTTACTAGCTTTGGTTAAACCACCCTTGTCGCCCGGGATGTTTACGAGTCAGGTATTGTTTTTACTTTTATGCTTCGCTGAGTCCATGGGATTGGGAAGCGATATAGATGTGTCTATCTAACTGCACTATAATGATAATAAGGAAACTGATGTTGTTAATGAACATGGATCAGAGGAAGATCTAGGCAAGCCTGGGTTTGTGAATGAGGTAGCATGAGATGGTGGTTTACTTGCCATAGATCTAAGGACCGGTTCATGCATGCACATGCCAAGATAACAGTGCCACCACAAGGCCAAGTATGGGTGCGGCTTAGCTGAGTAATTAGGTAAGTTGCTAGATTATTATGGACTGTGGAAGGCGCGGGGAATGGGAGTCGGGTGAGGACTGCCCTGGGAACTACATGGCACAAGAGGGGGGCCCATGGGTGGGAGAATTGGAGATTCTAGCCTGCCCGTGAAACCTTATTGAGTCCATACATATAGTAACCCCTTTGTAAAGGCTATTTTGTGATCTCTTGGCCATACACCGACGGTTGTGTACTGGTATAATGGAGGTTCTGCAGTCGCCGACGGGTGATGAGATCACAAACTTGTGGGTAAAGAGGTACAAACTCTGCAGGGTTCTTAGAACTATCATGATAGCCGAGCTTACAGTCACGAGTGCCTGGCCAACTGCCATGATTAGTTGGGATGGTTTTTTGGATGGTTATTGGATGTGGTCGTTGGATGGTTTTTGGTTATGGTTTGGTTTTGGGACTGTTGAGTCCGCGTGATAAGATGGGTTGCATGACTGTTGAGTCGTGGCAACAAGGTTGGTCTCGGTGGGAGACGAAGATGTTTTATGAGGTGAAATGGTAGCGAATACGAGGAGGTATTCGTGAGCGAGAATGAGGTTGATTGATGACTGTTTATGAACATGACGGAGGTATGATTGGTATTTTAATACATGTTAGGATTACATTCACTTAAAGATAAGTCGTTGTTTTATCGTGCTTTTGATAAATAACTTTGCTTTTCTGCAAATGAGCCTTTTTATACCTACCTTGCTATGAGCTTCATATCATATTTTCCCGCACTTGCTGAGTACATCATTGTACTCAAACTTGCATTATTATTTCATCATCAGCAGCAGGAGAAGACTACTATTAAGACCAAGTGGAGCATTAAGTCGTGTGATCTGTTCTCAACCTTGCCTGTGGGAATGGAACAGAGATGGAGTCATCGCTGCTTAGATTTGCTTCTGCATTAGTTAAATTGCTTCCGCATTAGAATAAAGACTTCCGCTGCATAGAAATAAAGACTTCCGCTGTGAGCATGAGTCCAAGACTCATGAGACATTGTAATAAACTCTGTTATTCATGGTTATATATATTCTAAATTCAGTTTGTGGAACATATGTGTATGTGTGATGAACATGCTGGGCACACATATGCATTAGTTCTCGGTTCCGTGGTTTTCCACAGAATTGAGGGCATCACAGATTGGTATCAGAGCCATGGGTTGACAGTAGGTTACACGCCTAGATAGAAATCATAGATTGATATTAGAGCCACGGGTTGACAGTGGGTTACACACCTAAATAGGAAACACAGAGTGGTATCAAAAACCACAGATAGGGGTAGATTACACACCTAGATACAATCACAGATTGGTATTGGACACAGATTGGTAGCTAAGCCACGCTGACCCAAGGAAGCATCCTAGGACGCTTAGATTGGACTTGAAACTACCTTGACATAGGAAACCATCCTTGAATAGGAGTTGTGTGAGCCCTTGTAATGATTGTTTGTGATTATATGCCTAGTGTGAGTTGTGGGACATCTCAAAACGTTGTCCATATCCACACATAAGTAGGAAGAGGTGTGAGATGTTTCGGCATTTGTTCACATTCTCATACAAGCTAATATATATATAGTCCAACTCACCTTGATGCATATAGTGAGGGAATCTACCTAAAACTTTCTAACCTTCTATTCTATCTCTCTCACAGATGGTAAGAGCAAACGTCGGCCGAAGGAACGCCCGTGACAACCAAGAGGATGGTCACGATGAAGTTCCTGTTAACCCCGGAGCTGGCGAGGACCACCTGGAATGGTTGATGGCCATGCAGGATCAACATATGTAAACTATGATCCAAACTTTGGGTCAATTGCAGGCCAACAACAACAACCCCGTTCCGACACCACCGCCACCACCACCACCGGCTCATAACAGGTTGGGAGAGTTCATGAGGACTCGACCACCCACCTCTGCTCAAGCCAACGACCCCATGGAAGCCGACGACTGGTTGAAATCCATGGAGAAGAAGCTTGCCATAGTACAGTGCAATGACCGAGAGAAGGTTCTCTTTGCGTCGAACCAACTTACGGGAGCCGCCGCTGACTGGTGGGATGCCCTGAGCAATGCTCATGTCGACCCGGAGACGATCACTTGGACTGAGTTCAAGGAAAGTTTCCGCTGTCATTACATCTCTGCTGGTGTAATGATGCTCAAGAGACAGGAGTTCGAAGGTCTCTGCGAAGGACAGAGAAGTGTGAATGAATACCTCAACAAGTTCACACAACTGTCCCGGTATGCCTCCGAAGATGTCAACTCAGACCAGTGGAAGCAATACCTGTTCATGAGAGGGTTGACAAGGCTTTCAGAAGCTGGTTGACAAGGCTATAGTGGTTGAAAGCAAGATCCGAGAGATCGAGCGAGAGGGCAAGAGGAAGATGCCATACCAGCCTCAAGGGAGCAACGTACGACCTTGGTACATGCCCCCAACTGCACCGCAGTATGGATCGACCACTCCTGCATACCGCCCTAGTCAGCCACCACAGCAACGACCCGTTGCACCAGCACCTCGTGTGCCCATTCCTCCTATGTCCCAACCTAACGTGGGAGCTCCTGTTCAAAACCCCCGCCCCAACATACCTGCTGCCGTAGGCAACAGGGCATGCTTTGCATGTGGGGAAATAGGACACTTCGTGAACCAGTGCCCGGGGAGAGGCCCTGGACAGCAAGGCAACGTGCCCAAACAGAATCCGCGACCGAACGAAGGGGATGTAACACCCCAAAATTTTGATTCAAAACCCTAAATCCTGTTAAGAGGGGGATTTAAAATTTTTTGGACGTGTTGCATGTTTTGCAAAAATTCAAATTCAAACTAGAATTCAAATTAAACTCAAATCAGAAAAGAAGTAGAAAAAGAAAAAGAGAAAACAGAAAAAAACCGGCCAGTGGGCCGAAACCCACCAGCCGGCCCAGCCAGCGCCCGCGCCAGCCCGCAGCCGCGCGCGCTGCTGCCTCACACTGACAGGCGGGGCCCACCCGATCGTTGTCTACCTCGCGCCAGCGCCGGACTCCCTCGCGCCCGAATCAAAACCGATCGGGATTTCGGCGTATCCCAGCTGAATTCTGTTCGTAGGCGACGCGGACATGATCTAAACCACCCCGCTGCCCTCCCCCGTCTATAAAAACCCCGGCCTCGTTCTGTTTTTCTCACGCGATCGGCCGATTTTCCTCCGGTGAGAATAGAGACTTCTCCGGCGAATTCTGGCCGATCTAAGCTCGGAAATTCCGATCTAACTCGCTGGTCTTGATCCACCGCCTCCGGGGAACCTTGCAGGTGCAGAAAACTCGGTGACTTGCGGTGTAAACACAGCGCCGGCGAGCTTCACCATGGTTTCGCCTCGGACCTCGTCGCCGATCACTTTCTAGGACCTCCGAGCTCAAGAAAACCCCCGAGGTGAGATCCCCGACCTCCCCTCTACCGATCTATGCCATAAAATCACAGTTCTAGGAAGAATTTCTGAAGATCCGAAAGTTTCCGGCGAGATCGCCGCTTCCCGCCGCCGTGCGCCGCCGGCAGCGCCGCCCGCGCTCGGTCAGAGCGACGTGGCCGCTTGTGCGCCGTTTATTTTAAATCGCACGGTAGGGTTTAAACGCCCTCGTACCGGTTCGACGTTATAATCTCAGCCGTCGGTTTAAAATCGGACGGTCCACGTCATCCCCGCGTTATAAAGACTGGAAATCTTACGTGCTACCCCCTGGGGTTCTGGGGAAATAAGAGCTAGCCCCGGAAACTTCTGATCTAGCCCCTGGAACTTTAGAAAATCATGTAAATTCATTTAAAAATCAGTTTTAGCCCCTGGACTTAATAAAAATTAGGAAAACCCCTCTGTTATGTGTAGTTAGACCCCTGGAAATTCTTAAAATAATATAATAGACCCTGTAGTGGGGTGAGTTTACCTTTTTAACCCTATGTGTTATTAAATTTAGGAATTTGAATATATGTTTAGTATTTAAAATTTAAAAGAAGGGACAAACACATTGTAATTTCAAATTAAAAACTTTCCTAGTACTTGGAAAACTTTGGAGTGAGATAAAAGTAGATTTTTGGCTGAAATGAATCTGTTTAATTGATTATTCACATTTATTAGTTAAAGGGACACATTTTTAAGTAGAGAATAATTCTAAAAATTAGTAAAATAAATGTAAAATAGTTCACATCAGAGGAGAAGATCAAAAATACATTATTTAATATTTTAGACCCAAAACCTATTCTGTTTAGATGAGGTGTCTTACTATTTTCATAATAAAGTTCACCTTTAGGTATAGGAAATAAATCTGAAAATATAGCAAACTAGGTATGAATAACTAGAAAATGATAAATGAAGTTTCTAAAATCCAAAGAATTCAGTTTAGGGTTGGTAGAAGGTCTGAAGACACATATGGAGTAGGAAAATACCTTTCATGAATACTTGGTAGCTAAAAGTTGTAGTAATTGAATATAAGGAATTTATTTAAATTGGAAACTCATATATAGTATGCAAACATAAATGTGAATACAAAAGTAGAAATCATATACACATGTTTAAAAGTGCATGTAAGCCAAAAATCAACACACATAGAGTAACCACAACACATAGAATTGTGAATGGCTTTCATAAATGTGAATGTGTGGTTTGTATGGAGTGGAAGTGTGAACTATGTCTTATGACTTGTTGTTTCTTTTGCTATGTGTGATGGTATGAGTAGAACCTGCTCCAGAGCATGTTCTTCCTTTCCAAGATCAAGACTACCCATTCCAAGAGCAGCAGGAAGGAGGCAAGTGTCCTTGACCACTTTGATCCTATGCTAGGATGTGTAGATAGAATTATTTGCATTGTCAAATGAAATATGAAACCCATACTAGGAAGTTTCCCTATAATTGCATTACCTTGTTTCCTTGTAGCTTGGGTTGGGATTTATTTTTTTCATGTCATTTATTATTATGCATATGCTTAGCCATGCTTAGAATGGGATATTTGGGATATGAGATCATCAATTTATTTTACCATGAGATATTGTGAGTTATGTAGAGGTAGGGATCAAGGCAAGTTGGATGTTTTGGTTGTGTGCTGGGTGCACGAGACTCGGGTTTGTGTTTAGTACTTGCCTGGATCCTAAGGACCGGTTCATGGAGCACGTAACCTGTCTTTACAGTGCCAACCACATGCTGAGATGGGGCAGCTTGGCCAATTAATTAGGTGTATCCCCGGCGTAGTATTGGTGTGTTGGATGGTGCGGGGAGTAGGTGTCAGCTGGACTACCATATGAACCGCAAGGCTCAAGAGGGGGCCACTGCAGCGGGGTTGGAGCCTCTTGTATGCTGTTAGGGGTGAAACCTCAGTGGGCCCACGCTCGTCGGGAATCCCTTTGTAAAGGCTTCGTAGTGATCTCCTAGCTACACACCTGGAAAGTGTGAATGTGGTTCGTAGACACTGGCATAATGGAGGTTCTTTTAGTCCACCCGGCAACGGGGGATGAAATCACTACATGTGGGTACAGTGGTGCAAACTCTGCAGAGTCAAAACTGTCATGACAGCCGTGCTCACGGTCAAGAGCGGCTTGGACTTATTCATGATTAGAGGATTGATGGTTTTGGAAGTTGTGGATGTTAAGCGGGGAGCTTAACATTGGAAATGATGTTATGGTTATTGGATTATGATGATGGGATGGGAGATTGGGACCATTTCACTTGTGTAGTAATGTAGGTGCTTAATAAGCTAAGGTGATAGGTATTAAGTGCGTAGTGCTTTAACCATGAGTTCAACCTCTCCTTGATCTAGCCATGCATGATATAATTTTCCCACACTTGCTGAGTACCATTGGTACTCAACCTTGCATATTTTGTTGGTTTATATTGCTGCTCAGGTCAAGATAATGAGGTGGTGTATAATGACCAAGACTTTGGACCCGAATAAGGTTTCTAGGTTCATGGAGACCCCCGGGCAACGCCTGTGACGGAGCCCTCAAGAATAATATTCCGCTGCTAGTTTATTTACTTGTGATGAACTTATTATTGTCCATCGAGACATTTGCTATGTAAGACTTATTTATATTCGACACCTGGCTTGTAATAAATGATGCTTCACTATTTGTCATCACATGTATGAGAAAATGATCCTGGCATACATGTGATATTCACTTGGTTGTTCTTCGGAAAAACCGGGTGTGACAGGGGACAATCAAGGAAACCGGGGACAGCAGAACTATGCTCGCGGCAACAAGAACCTTGTCTCTGCTGAGGAAGCACAACAGACTGAGGACGTCGTGATTGGTATGTTCCTTGCCAACGCCAACCCAGCCACCATCTTATTTGATTCTGGAGCATCGCATTCCTTCATATCATCCAAGTTTTTTGCCAAGCATAACCTACCCGTATCCCACTTAGAATGTGCTATGTTAGTTAATTCTCCCGGAGGAGAGATGAGGACTTATATAGTATGTCTGAAAGTAAGCCTTAAAATAAGGGGGGTAGACTTCCTTGCCAACCTTATTGTCTTGAATTCCCAAGGGATTGACATTATACTCGGGACGGATTGGTTAAGCAAGCACAACGGGTTAATCCAATGTGCTGAAAGAAGCGTGCAGTTAACAAATGAGCACGGCATCCGTGTCGAGTTTGAGTCAACCTGTGACGCCCTCAATTCTGTGGGAAAACCACGGAACCGAGAACTAATGCATATGTGTGCCCAGGATGTTCATCACACATACACATACGTTCCACAAACTGAATTCAGATTATATATTACCACGAATAACAAAGTTTATTACAATACCTCACGAGTCTCGGACTCATGCTCACAGCGGAAGTCTTTATTCTAAAGCGGAAGCAATTTAGCTAATGCGGAAGAAAATCTAAGCAGCGGTGACTTCATCTCAATTGTATCCCACAGGCAAGGTTGAGAACAGATCACACACCTTAATGCTCCACTCGTTCCTCATAGAAATCTTCTCCTGTTGTTGATGATGAAATAATGCAAGTTTGAGTACAATGATGTACTCAGCAAGTGCGGGAAAACACATGATATGCAGCTCATAAACATGGTAGGTATAAAAAGGCTTATTTGCAGAAAAGCAGTTTTGCAAAACCATGATAAAACAGCAACTTAACTTTAGATGAATGTAATCCCAGCATGTATTAAATTACCAACATACCTCCATCGCTTTCCATGTTCCACCCGAACATTAACCAACCTCATTCTTACTCACGAATACCTCCTCGTATTCGCTACCATATCAAAACAACTTCGTCTCACATCGAGACCAAACTCGTTTCCATGACTCAACAGTCATGCAACCATCTACTCACCCGAACTCAACAGTCCCAACAACCAAACCATAAACAAACTCATTAACCATAATCAAGAACCTTCCCAATAACCATCCCAACTAATCATGGCAGTTTAGCCAGGCGCTCGTGACCTTAAGCTCGGCTATCATGATAGTTTTAATAACTCTGCAGAGTTTGTACCTCTTTACCCACAAGTTTGTGATTTCGTCACCCATCGGCGACTGCAGAACCTCCATTATACCAGTACACATTCGTCGGTGTATGGTCAAGAGATCACAAAATAGCCTTTACAAAGGGGTTACTAGATGTATGGACTCACTAAGGTTTCACCGGCAGGCTAGAATCTCCAATTCTCCCACCCACGAGCCCCCTCTTGTGCCATGCAGTTCCCAGGGCAGTCCTCACTCGACTCCCATTCCCCGCGCCTTCCACAGTCCATAACACTCTAGCAACTTACCTAATTACTCAGCTAAGCCGCACCCATACTTGGCCTTGTGGTGGCACTGTTATCCTGGCATGTGCATGCATGAACCGGTTCTTAGATCTATGGCAAGTAAACCACCATCTCATGCTACCTCATTCACAAACCCAGTCTTGCCTAGATCTCCCTCCGATCCATGTCCATCAGTTTCTCGTTATCATTACGAGTGCAGTTAGCTAGACACATCTATCTCGCTTCCCAATCCCATAAACTCAGCGAAGCATAAAACAAAAACCATACCCGACTCATAAACTTCCCAGGCGAACAAGGATGGTTTAACCAAAACTAGTAAACTCCTATAAAAGGGTTTCCCATCATGTTTGACTCAGCACACACACCTTTTCGCAAAACAAAATAATTTTACCCAAAACATAGGATCAATATGGTCAAGGAGCACTTACCTTGTTCTTGCGGTTCCGGTTGTTCTTGGATCTCAAAACCTGGTTGCTGCAGTTCGTCGTAGATGGCTCCCTGAGCTTGTCCTGCTAGGTAGAATCACGTGCATACAAGATTCACTCTCGGTCTTCGAGGTCCTCCTCAGACCGCTGGGCTTTCCTCCGGCGATCTTCCTTGCCGCACTCCGGTGATGGCTTTATCGGCGAGTTGGGGCTAGGGCTCTAAGTCGTCGGCTCAGGAGTTGGAAAGGAAGTCTGTGGTTTCGGCCAGAGGTTCTGGGTTCTATTTATAATCGGGAAGAGAAGAGTCCTGAGTTGATTGTATCCCGAATAAGAGTCTTATTCAGATCGTCGTTGGATCCTATCATCTTATCTTTAGTTGATTTGGTGCGGTAACGTTGTGGAATTCAGGTCGGTTTCCTTTACATACCGGTATTCTTACACGTAACAGCTGCTCCAGAACTTGTTACCTTCGCGGCGATGAGCTCCCGAGGCTCCACGTGTCCTTCCGGGGCCTGGTACCTCCTTCTCCGCAGAGACGAGCTCCGGTTGTGCCGCGTGTCAATCGATCGAGACCTCCACCTCCTATGGAGGTGAGCTCCGTGCACGCCACGTGTTGGCGCCGGTCTTTCCTCTCTTCTTTCTTCAGGGACATGCCGCGAGGTCGACACGTGTCCAGCAGCGACAGACCTCCTGGAGATAAGCTCCGGTGGCGACACGTGTCCGATAGAACCGGACCTCTCGGAGGTGAGCTCCGAGACCGAACCAGACCTCTCGGAGGTGAGCTTCGAGACCGAACCGGACCTCTCGGAGGTGAGCTCCGAGACCGACACGTATCCCGTGCGACGGGTACTCTGATTTCCGTGACAACTAGCTCTGAAGGTGACATGTGTCGTGTGGAAATGCCTTTGCATCTTCCGCAGAGGAAAGCTCCGAGAGCAACACGTGTCCCCCAGGGTCGGACCTCTCCCCTTTCGCGGAGATGAGTCCCGAACCTGCCACATAGCTATTTTAGCGGTGCACCTCTCCCCACCTTGCAGGGACGAGCTCCGAACACGCCACATGGCCAGCGGCCACGGTAAGTTGTCTTCGGCGCTTTCTGAGAGCGTGATTCGGCTCTTATTGGCTATCCTTTTGATATTTTTCTCTGTTCCTTCTTTTCTTAAAATGTTTCCTTTTCATAAAACATGAACATATGCTGACACTTGAGATGAGGGTGTCACAAATCTACCCCCGTTAAATTGAATCTCGCCGTCGAGATTTGTTAGTGGAGAATAGATGGGGAAATTCTGCCTTGATATCCTCTTCACGTTCCCATGTGGCTTCAGCTTCGGTGTGATGGCCCCATTGGACCTTGCACCATCGAATCACCTTGTTCCGGGTGACCCTTTCCTTTACATCCAAAATTCGGACAGGGTGTTCCGCATAAGTCAGGTCCTTTTGAAGTTCAAGCTCTACCATTGATACTTGTTCCTCTGGTGCTCTCAAGCACTTCTTGAGCTGGGATACATGAAACACGTCATGTACGTCAGAGAGTTGGGTTGGGAGCTTTAGTTGATAAGCTACTTCTCCTTGCTTGTCCAAAATCTTAAATGGTCCGATGTAGCGAGGTGCTAGCTTGCCCTTGACGTTAAAATGTTGTTGGCCTCGGATAGGCGACACCTTAAGATATACGAAGTCTCCTACTTCGAAGGTCAACTTCCTACGCCTATTGTCTGCATAGCCTTTCTGTCATGACTGAGCAGCCTTTAAGTTCTCCCGTACAGTCTGGACTTGTTTTTCAGCTTCTTGTAGTACTTCGGGTCCAAACACCTGGTTCTCTCCGGTCTCATTCCAGAACAGTGGCCTTCTACACCGTCTACCATATAATGCTTCAAAAGGCGACATCTTAAAACTAGCTTGATAGCTGTTGTTATAGGAGAATTCGGCATACGGTAAACTCCTATTCCAACTATGCCCACGTTTCAAGGCGCAAGCTCTCAACATGTCCTCAAGAATTTGGTTTGTCCTTTCGGTTTGCCCATCAGTTTGTGGGTGATAGGCGGATCTAAAATCCAGTCGTGTACCCATGACTTTCTGCAGCTTCCTCCAGAACCTAGAGGTAAACTGAGAACCTCGATCTGAGACTATCCTCTTCGGGACTCCATGACGGCACACGATTTGTTCCATGTACAACTCGGCTAATTGTGCAACGTTGTAACTGGCCTTTACAGGGAGAAAATGGGCGGTTTTCGTCAATCGGTCCATGATAACCCAGATGGAGTCATAACCCGACTGAGTACGTGGCAATCCGACGATGAAATCCATACTGGTATCCTCCCACTTCCATTCGGGTATCTTCAAGGGTTGCAACAATCCAGCGGGTCTTTGATGTTCGGCCGTCACCCGTTGGCATGTGTCGCATAGGGCAACGTATTCGGCTATATCCCTTTTCATACCATCCCACCAATAACAAGTTTTCAAGTCCTTGTACATTTTGGTGCTTCCGGGATGTATGGAATAGGGTGAGTCATGTGCCTCCTTCAATATCATGTCGCGGAGGTTCTTATGTTTGGCACACAAATCCTTTTTCCTAGCCAAAGCGTACCCTTCTCATCCTCCCTGAAATCCTTCTCTATTCCTTGTCGGATTCTTTCCTTGATCTCCTTGATCCCCTCATCCGTTGCTTGGTCCTCTCTTATCCCTTGCTCCAATGAGGAGTGGATCTCCATTATTTCCATGTTGTTCAACAATCCGAGGTGTAACCGTTCGAACTCCTTAGATAGTTTGGGTGGTAGCTCCCGAACCGTGAGTTGGTGACATGCTCCATTTCTGCTCAATGCATCAGCTACTACATTGGCCTTCCCGGGGTGGTAGTTGATTCAAACATTATAATCCTTGATAAGCTCTAACCATCGAAGTTGCCTCAAATTCAAGTCCGTTTGTGTGAATATGTACTTGAGGCTTTTATGATCCGTATAGATCTCACATCGATGACCAAGGATATAATGTCTCTAAATCTTCAGTGCATGCACTACTGCTGCTAACTCCAAGTCATGTGTAGGATAATTAAGCTCGTGCTTCTTTAATTGCCGTGAGGCATAGGCTACCACTTGTCCTTCCTGCATGAGCACACATCCGAGCCCCTGTCTGGATGCGTCACAATATATGTCAAAGCTCTTGCTTACGTCTGGCAATACCAGAACTGGTGCTGTGGTTAGCCTTTTCTTGAGTTCCTCAAAACTTTCTTGGCAGGCTGGTGTCCATTGAAATACCTTTCCCTTCATTAGCAACTCCGTCATGGGTTTCGCTATCTTAGAGAAGTCTTTAATGAAGCGTCGATAGTATCCTGCCATCCCAAGGAAACTCCGGATATCCTTCACGCTCTTCGGTTGGTCCCACTTCAGAACATCTCTCACCTTTCCAGGATCAACCGATACCCCTTCCTTGGAGATAATGTGGCCTAGGAAAGATATTTCCTTTAGCCAAAATTGATACTTGTTGAGCTTGGCATACAATTGATGCTCACGCAACTTCTGCAAGGTCAATCTCAGATGTTCTTCATGCTCCTCCTCACTTTTTGAATACACCATAATGTCATCGATGAAAACCACGACGAACTTGTCCAAGTACTCCATGAAGACCTTGTTCATAAGGTACATGAAGTACGCGGGTGCATTTGTCAACCCAAACATCATAACGGTATATTCATACAAACCATACCGTGTCCGAAAGGCTGTCTTAGGTATATCGGAGGGCTTAATCTTCAGTTGGAAATATCCCGACCTAAGATCAATCTTGGAGAACACTCGGGCTCCTTTCATTTGGTCAAACAGGTCCTCTATACGGGGCAGAGGGTATTTGTTCTTGATTGTTACCTCGTTGAGGGACCTATAGTCCACGTACATCCTCTGGGTTCCATCCTTCTTGTCTACGAAGAGCACTGGAGCTCCCGATGGTGACGAGCTTGGACGGATAAAACCCTTTTACAACTGTTCTTGAATTTGCTTCTTGAGCTCAACTAGCTCGTTGACGGGCATCCTATAGGGTCTCTTGGCTATGGGTGCGGTTCCGGGTACCAAATCGATGGCAAACTCGATGTCCCAGTCAGGTGGCATACCTGGAAGTTCTTCCGGGAATACGTCCGAATATTCCTGAACCACTGGAATGCTGTCCAATGCTGTTCCTTCGACCTTATTCAAATTCGCCCGTTCGGTTGTTTGCTGGGCTGACTCAAACTCGACACGAATACCGTGCTCGTTTGTCAACTGCACGCTCCTTTCAGCACATTGGATTACTCCGTTGTGCTTGCTTAGCCAATCCATTCCGAGTATGATATCAATCCCTTGGGAGTCCAAGACAATAAGGTTGGCAAGGAAGTCTACCCCCCTTATTTTAAGGCTTACTTTAGGACATACTATATTAGTCCTTATTTCTCCTCTGGGAGAATTAACTAACATAGCACATTATAAGTGGGATACGGGTAGATGATGTTTGGCAACATATTTGGATGATATGAAGGAATGCGATGCTCCAGAATCAAATAAGATGTTGGCTGGGTTGGAGTTGGCAAGGAACATACCAATCATGATGTCCTCAGCCTGTTGTGCTTCCTCGGCAGTGACATGGTTCACGTGGCCGAGCATAGTTCTGTTGTCCATGGTTTCCTTGATTGTTCCCTCCGTTCGGTCGCTGGTTCTGCTTGGGCATGTTATCTTGCTGTCCAGGGCCCCTCCTCGGGCACTGGTTCGCGAAGTGGCCTACTTCCCCGCATGCAAAGCATGCCTTGTTTCCTACGGCAGCAGGTACGTTGGGGCAGGGGTTTTGAACAGGGGCGCCATTGTTAGGTCGGGGCGCAGGAGGCATGGGCACACGAGGTGCCGGTGCAACGAATTGTTGCTGTGGTGGCTGACCAGGGCGGTACACAGGAGTGGTTGATCCATACTGCGGTGCAGGGGGCATGTACCTAGGTCGTACGTTGCTCCCTTGGGACTGGTATGGCATATTCCTCTTGCACTCTCACTCGATCTCTCGGATCTTGTTTTCAACCACTATGGCCTTGTCAACCAGCTTCTGGAATCTTTCGTAGTCATTGTTGAGGAGCTGAACCTAGATCTCATTGTTCAACCCTCTCATGAACAGGTACTGCTTCCTCTGATCTGAGTTGACATCTTCGGGGGCATACCGGGATAGTTGTATGAACTTGTTGAGATACTCATTCACACTTTTCTGCCCTTGGCGGAGACCTTCGAACTCCTTCTTTTTGAGCATCATTACACTAGCAGGGATGTAGTGAGAGCGGAAACTTTCCTTGAACTCAGTCCAAGTGAGTGTCTCCGGGTTGGCATGCGCGTTGCTCAGGGCATCCCACCAGTCAGCAGCGGCTCCCGTAAGTTGGTGTGACGCGAAAAGAACCTTCTCTCGGTCATTGCACTGAACAATGGCAAGATTTTTCTCCATGGATTTTAACCAATCATCGGCCTCCATGGGATCACTAGCTTGAGCAAAGGTGGGTGGTCGAGTCCTCATGAACTCTCCCAACCTGTTATGAGCCGGCGGTGGTGGTGGTGGTGGTGGTGCCGGAACGGGGTTGTTGTTGGCCTGCAACTGACCCAAAGTTTGGATCATAGTTTGCATAAGCTGGTTTTGCATGGCCATCAACCTTTCCAGGTGGTTTTCGCCAGCTCCTGGGTTAGCAGGAACTTCATCATGGTCATCCTCCTGGACGTTCCTTCGGCCGGCGTTTCCTCTCACCATCTGTGAGAGAGACCGAAATAGAATAGGATGTTAGAAGGTTAGGTAGATTCCCTCCAACTATATGCATCAAGGTGAGTTGGACTATGTATATATTAGCCCATATGAGGATGTGAGCAAGTGCCGAGACATCTCACACCTCTTTCTTCTTACGTGTGGATATGGACAACGTTTTGAGACGTCCCACAACTTCACACTAAGCATACAATCACAAATAATCATCACAAGGGCCCACACAACTCCTGTTCAAGGATGGTTTTCTATGTCAAGGTGGGTTTAAAGGCCAATCTAAGCTATTCACCCTAGGACGCTTCCTTTGGTCAGCGTGGCTTAGTTACCTGTGACTCCTATTTAGGGGTGTAACTTGCTGTTAACCCGCGACTCTAATATCAATCTAAGGTTTCTATCTAGGCGTGTAACCTACTGTCAACCCTTGGCTCTGATACCAATCTATGACGCCCTCAATTCCGTGGTAAAACCACGGAACCGAGAACTAATGCATATGTGTGCCCAGGATGTTCATCACACATACACATACATTCCACAAACTGAATTCAGATTATATATTACCATAAATAACAGAGTTTATTACAATACCTCATGAGTCTCGGACTCATGCTCACAGCGGAAGTCTTTATTCTAAAGTGGAAGCAATTTAGCTAATGCGGAAGCAAATCTAAGCAGCAGTGACTTCATCTCTACTCCATCCCACAGGCAAAGTTGAGAACAGATCACACGCCTTAATGCTCCACTCGTTCCTCATAGAAATCTTCTCCTGTTGTTGTTGATGAAATAATGCAAGTTTGAGTACAATGATGTACCCAGCAAGTGCGGGAAAACATATGATATGCAGCTCATAAAGAAGGTAGGTATAAAAAGGCTTATTTGCAGAAAAGCAGTTTTGTAAAACTATGATAAAACAGCAACTTAACTTTAGATGAATGTAATCCCAGCATGTATTAAATTACCAACATACCTCCATCGCTTTCCATGTTCCACCCGAACATTAACCAACCTCATTCTTACTCACGAATACCTCCTCGTATTCGCTACCATCTCAAAACAACTTCGTCTCACACCGAGACCAAACTCGTTGCCATGAATCAACAGTCATGCAACCATCTCATCACCCGGACTCAACAGTTCCAACAACCAAACCATAAACAAACTCATTAACCATAACCAAGAACCTTCCCAATAACCATTTCAACTAATCATGGCAGTTTAGCCAAGCGCTCGTGACCGTAAGCTCGGCTATCATGATAGTTTTAATAACTCTGCAGAGTTTGCACCTCTTAACCCACAAGTTTGTGATTTCGTCACCCGTCGGCGACTGCAGAACCTCCATTATACCAGTACACATCCGTCGGTGTATGGTCAAGAGATCACAAAATAGCCTTTACAAAGGGGTTACTAGATGTATGGACTCACTAAGGTTTCACCGGCAGGATAGAATCTCCAATTCTCCCACCCACGGGCCCCCTCTTGTGCCATGCAGTTCCCAGGGCAGTCCTCACTCGACTTCCATTCCCCGCGCCTTCCACAGTCCGTAACACTCTAACAACTTACCTAATTACTCAGCTAATCCGCACCCATACTTGGCCTTGTGGTGGCACTGTTATCCTGGCACGTGCATGCATGAACCGGTCCTTAGATCTATGGCAAGTAAACCACCATCTCATGCTACCTCATTCACAAACCCAATCTTGCCTAGATCTCCCTCCAATCCATGTCCATCGGTTTCTCATTATCATTATGAGTGCAGTTAGCTAAACACATCTATTTCGCTTCCCAATCCCATAGACTCAGCGAAGCATAAAGCAAAAACCATACCCGACTCATAAACTTCGTAGTCGAACAAGGATGGTTTAACCAAAACTAGTAAACTCCTATAAAAGGGTTTCCCATCATGTTTGACTCAGCACACACACCTTTTCGCAAAACAAAATAATTTTACCCAAAACATAGGATCAATATGGTCAAGGAGCACTTGCCTTGTTCTTGCGGTTCTGGTTGTTCTTGGATCTCAAAACCTGGTTGCTGCAGTTCGTCGTAGACAGCTCCCTGAGCTTGTCCTGCTAGGTAGAATCACGTGCATACAAGATTCACAACAATCAATATCATGCACAAACCTTAAACTAAATGCAATGATGCATATGCATGCTATCCTATGATTTTTATTAGATTGGTGTGTTCTTGCATGGCTTGAATGGACAGAGGTGTTCGGATCAAAGGTGGTCGTGGCAATGATCTTGTCTTTAGATCAACCTGATCATCAAGTGATCTGTCCCCGAGAAGGCTTCTGTTCAAAAGGAATCAAAGAACAGATGCAAAGAAAACACAACGATATCGTAAGGTGGTATTGGGGCCTACCTTACGTTCCTCTCGGTCTTCGAGGTCCTCCTCAGTCCACTGGGCTTTCCTCCGGTGATGGCTTTCTCGGCGAGTTGGGGCTAGGGCTCTAAGTCGTCGGCTCAGGAGTTGGAAAAGAAGTTTGTGGTTTCGGCCAGAGGTTCTGGGTTCTATTTATAATCGGGAAGAGAAGAGTCCTAATCTGATTGTATCCCAAATAAGAGTCTTATTCAGATCGTCGTTGGATCCTATCATCTTATCTTTAGTTGATTTCGTGCAGTAACGTTGTGGAATTCAGGTCGGTTTCCTTTATGTACCGGTATTCTTACACGTAACAGCCGCTCCAGAACTCGTTACCTTCGCGGCGATGAGCTCCGGAGGCTCCACGTGTCCTTCCGGGGCCTGGTACCTCCTTCTCCGCAGAGACGAGCTCCGGTTGTGCCGCGTGTCAATCGACCGAGATCTCCCCCTCCTTTGGAGGTGAGCTCCGCGCACGCCACGTGTTGGCGCCGGTCTTTCCTCTCTTCTTTCTTCAGGGACATGCCCCGAGGTCGACACGTGTCCAGCAGCGACAGACCTCCTGGAGATAAGCTCCGGTGGCGACACGTGTCCGATAGAACCGGACCTCTCGGAGGTGAGCTCTGAGACCGAAACAGACCTCTCGGAGGTGAGCTCCGAGACCGAACCGGACCTCTCGGAGGTGAGCTCCGAGACCGACACGTATCCCGTGCGTCTGGTACTCTGATTTCCATGACAACTAGCTCCGAAGATGACATGTGTCCTGTGGAAATGCCTTTGCTTCTTTCGCAGAGGAAAGCTCCGAGAGCAACACGTGTCCCCCAGGGTAGGACCTCTCCCCTTTCGCGGAGATGAGTCCCGAACCTGCCACGTAGCTATTTTAGCGGCGGACCTCTCCCCACCTCGCAGGGACGAGCTCCGAACACGCCACGTGGCCAGCGGCCGCGGTGAGTTGTCTTCGGTGCTTTCTGAGAGCGTGATTCGGCTCTTATTGGCTATCCTTTTGATATTTTTCTCTGTTCCTTCTTTTCTTAAAATGTTTCCTTTTCATAAAACATGAACATATGCTGACACCTGAGATGAGGGTGTCACACAACCCAACAAACTACTGAAAAGGCAATTTTGAACCACGTTGGAGGAGCAACATTGGACAGCATTCCAGTGGTTCAAGAATTTCCGGATGTATTTCTAGAAGAGCTTCCAGATATGCCCCCTGATCGGGACATTGAGTTTGCAATTGATTTGGTACCTGGAACTGCACCCATAGCCAAGAGACCCTATAGGATGCCTGTCAATGAACTAGTGGAACTCAAGAAGCAAATTCAAGAGCAGATGGAAAAGGGTTTTATACGTCCAAGCTCGTCACCATGGGGAGCCCCCGTGCTCTTCGTAGACAAGAAGGATGGGACCCAAAGGATGTGCGTAGACTATAGGTCTCTCAACGAGGTAACAATCAAGAACAAATATCCTCTGCCCCGTATAGAGGACCTGTTCAACCAAATGAAAGGAGCCCGAGTGTTCTCCAAGATTGATCTTCGGTCGGGATATTTCCAGCTGAAGATTAAGCCCTCTGATATACCCAAGACTGCCTTTCGAACACGGTATGGTTCGTATGAATATACCATCATGTCTTTTGGGTTAACAAATGCACCCGCATACTTCATGTACCTCATGAACAAGGTTTTCATGGAGTACCTAGATAAGTTCGTCGTGGTTTTCATCAACGACATTATGGTGTATTCAAAAAGAGAGGAGGAGCATGAAGAACATTTAAAATTGACCTTGCAGAAAATGCGTGAGCATCTATTGTATGACAATCTTAACAAGTGTCAATTTTGGCTAAAGGAAATATCGTTCCTAGGCCACATTATCTCCGAAGAAGGGGTATCAGTTGATCCCGGAAAAGTGAGAGATGTTCTGAAGTGGGACCAGCCGCAAAACGTGAGGGATATTCAGAGTTTTGTTGGGATGGCAGGATATTATCGAAGATTCATCAAAGACTTCTCTAAGGTAGCAAAACCTATGACGGAGTTGCTAACAAAGGGAAAAGCCTTTCGATGGACACCAGCATGCCAAGAAAGTTTTGAGGAGCTCAAGAAAAGGCTAACCACAGCACCGGTTTTGGTATTGCCGGACGTAAGCAAGAGCTTTGACATATATTGTAACGCATCTAGACCGGGGCTCGGATATGTGCTCATGCAAGAAGGACAAGTGGTAGCCTATGCCTCACTCAATTAAAGAAGAACGAGCTCAATTATCCTACACATGACTTGGAGCTAGCAGCAGTAGTGCATGCATTAAAGATTTGGAGACATTATATCCTTGGTCATCGATGTGAGATCTATACGGATCATAAAAGCCTCAAGTACATATTTACACAAACAGACTTGAATTTGAGGCAATGTCGATGGTTGGAGCTTATAAAGGATTACGATGTTGGAATCAACTATCACCCTGGGAAGGCCAATGTGGTAGCTGATGCATTGAGCCAAAAGGGAGCATGTCACCAACTCACGGTTCGGAGCTACCACACGAACTACGTAAGGAGCTCGAACGGTTGCACCTCGGATTTTTGGACACCATGGAAATGATGGAGATCCACTCTTCATTGGAGCAAGAGATAAGAGATGGTCAAGCAACGGATGAGGAGATCAAGGAGATCAAGGAAAGGATCCAACAAGGAATAGAGAAGGATTTCAAAGAAGATGAGAAGGGTGCGCTTTGGATAGGAAAAAGGATTTGTGTGCCTAACGTGAAGCACCTCTGCGACATGATATTGAGGGAGGCACATGATTCACCCTATTCCATACATCCCGGAAGTACCAAAATGTACAAGGACTTGGAAACTTGTTATTGGTAGGATGGTATGAAAAGGGACATAGCCAAATACGTTGCCCTATGCGACACATGCCAACGGGTGAAAGCCGAACATCAAAGACCCGCTGGGTTGTTGCAACCCTTGAAGGTACCCGAATGGAAGTGGGAGGACATCAGTATGGATTTCATCGTCGGATTGCCACGTACTCGGTTGGGTTATGACTCCATCTGGGTAATCGTGGACCGATTGATGAAAACTGCCCATTTTCTCCCTATAAGGGCCAATTACAATGTTGCACAATTAGCCGAGTTGTACATGGAGCAGATCGTGTGCCGTCATGGAGTCCCGAGGAGGATAGTCTCAGATCGAGGTTCTCAGTTTATCTCTAGGTTCTGGAGGAAGCTGCAGAAAGCTATGGGTACACAACTGGATTTTAGCTCCGCCTATCACCCACAAACTGATGGGCAAACCGAAAGGACAAACCAAATTTTGGAGGACATGTTGAGAGCTTGTGCCTTGAAACGTGGGCGCTGTTGGGATAGGAGTTTACCGTACGCCGAATTCTCCTATAACAACAGCTATCAAGCTAACTTGAAGATGTCGCCTTTCGAAGCATTATATGGTAGACGGTGTAGAACACCACTGTTTTGGAACGAAACCGGAGAAAACCAAGTATTTGGACCCAAAGTGCTACAAGAAGCTGAAAAATAAGTCCGAACGATACGGGAGAACATAAAGGCTGCTCAATCACGACATAAAGGCTATGCAGACAATAGGCAAAGGAAGTTGACTTTCGAAGTGGGAGACTTCGTATACCTTAAGGTATCGCCTATCCGAGGCCAACGACGTTTTAACGTCAAGGGCAAGCTAGCACCTCGCTACATCGGACCATTTAAGATTTTGGACAAGCGAGGAGAAGTAGCCTATCAATTAGAGCTCCCAACGCACCTCTCCGACGTACATGACGTGTTTCATGTATCCCAGCTCTTGAGAGTACCAGAGGAGCAAATACTAATGGAAGAGCTTGAACTTCAAGAAGACCTGACCTATACGGAGCACCCTGTCCGAATTTTGGACGTAAAAGAAAGGGTCACCAGGAACAAAGTGATCCGATGGTGCAAGGTACAATGGAGCCATCACACCGAAGCTGAAGCCACATGGGAGCATGAAGAAGACATCAAGGCAGAATTTCCTTATCTGTTCTCTACTAACAAATCTCAAGGGCGAGATTCAATTTAAGGGGGGTAGATCTGTGACACCCTCATTTCTGGTTTCAGCATATATTCATGTTTTATGAAGAGAAAATATTTTTAAAAGAAGTGGGAACAGAGAAAATATCAAAAAGATAGCCAGTAAGAGCCGAATCCAGTTTTCAGAGAGCGCCGAAGACAACTTCCGCGGCCGCTGGCCACATGGCATGTTCGAGGCTCATCCCTGCGAAGTGGGGAGAGGTACGCCGCTAATCTGGCTACGTGGCAGGCTCGGGGCTCATCTCCGCAAATGGGTAGAGGTCCGACCCTGTAGGAAACGTGTTGCCCCGGAGCTAGCCTTTGCGGAAGAAGCAAAGGCATTTCCGCAGGACACATGTCACCTTCGGAGCGAGTCACCGCGGGAATCAGAGGACCAGTCGCGCGGGATACGTGTCGATCTCGGAGCTCACCTCCGAGAGGTCCGGTTCTATCGGACACGTGTCTCCACTGGAGCTTATCTCCGGGAGGTCCGTTGCTGTTGGACACGTGTTAACCTCGAAGCTCGTCTCTGAGAAGAAAGGAAAGTCTGGCGCTACTTGACGCGTGGCATTTACGGAGCTCACCTCCGAAGAGAAGGAGGTCCGGAATGGATACGTGGCACACCCGGAGCTACCTCTGGAGAGAGAGGAAAGGTCCGGCACTGACACGTGGCGTGTGCGGAGCCACCTCCGAATAAGAGAGGAGGTCCCGACCACCAGGATACGTGGCGCACGCGAAGCTCACCTCCAAAGGAGAGGGAGGTCTTGCTCGCTTGACACGCGGCACCACCGGAGCTCGTCTCTGCGGAAAAAGGAGAGACCAATCCCCAATGGACACGTGGAGCTTCAGGAGCTCACCACCGAAGGTAACGAGTTCTGGAGCGGTTTTTGGATTCTGTACGCATAGAGATACCGGTACGGAGAAGAAACCGACCTGAATTCCACAATGTCACCGCACCAAATCAACTCGAGATAAGTTGTTAGGATTCAACAACGATCTGAATAGGACTCTTATTCGGGATAGAATCATATTAGGACTCTTCTCTTCCTGATTATAAATAGAGCCAAGAACCTCTGGCCAAAACCACGAACTTCTTTTCCAACTCCTAAGCCGACGACTTAGAGCCCTAGCCCCCAACTAGCCGAGAAAGCCATCGCCGGAGTTCAGCGAGGAAAATCGCCGGAAGAGAGCCCAACGATCTGAGAAGGACCTGAGACCGAGGAGGACGTAAGGTAGGTCTCCAATACAACCTTACAACATCGTTGTGTTTTCTTTGCATCTGTTCTTCGATTCCTTTCGAACAGAAGCTTTCTCGTGGACAGATCACTTGTTGATCGGGTTGATCTAAAGAAAAGGTCATCACCACGTCCACATTTGATCTGAACACTTCTGTTCATCATAAAGCCATGCAAGAACACGTACAAACCAATCTAATAAGCTGATCATGGGATAGCATGCATATGCATCATCGCATCTAGTTAAAGTTTGTGCATGATATTGAATGTTGTGAATCTTGTATGTGCGCAATCCTGTATAGCAGGACAAGCCCAGGGAGCTGTCTACGATTAGCTGCAACAACAAGGTTTCGAGATCCATGTAACACCCCAAATTTTGATTCAAAACCCAAAACCATGTTCAGAGGGGAATTTAAAAATTTTTGGACGTGTTGCATGTTTTGCAAAAATTCAAATTCAAACTGGAATTCAAATTATATTCAAAACAGAAAAGAAATGGAAAAAGAAAAAGGAAAACGGGAAAAAACTGGCCAGTGGGCCGAAACCCGCCAGCCGGCCCAGCTACTCCCGCGCCAGCCCGACCCCGCGCGCGCCGCGCTGCCTCTCACCGACGGGTGGGACCCACCTATCATCCCCAACCTCGCTCGCGCCGACCCCGGATTTTTCCCCCCGAGCGCGCGCGATCTTAACCGATCGGGAAACCTGTCTCGCCGCCCGAATTCTGGTCCCAGCGGACTCCAACTCGATCACAACAGACCCACCGCCCTCCCCTGGCTATAAAAACCCCCGATCCGATCAGTTTTTCCCACGCGATCGCCGATTTTTACTCCGGTGAGCACCGAGACTTCGCCGGTGAATTCTGGCCGATCTAAGCTCGGAAACTCTGATCTAACTCGCTGGTCTTGATCCACCGCCTCCGGGGAACCTTGCAGGTGCAGAAAACTCGGAGTGTTACGGTGTAAACACAGCGCTGACAAGCTTCGCCGTGGTTTTGCCTCGGACCTCGCCGCCGAGCACTTTCCAGGACTCCCGAGCTCGAGAAAACCCCCGAGGTGAGATCCCTGACCTCTCCTCTACCGATCTATGCCATAAGATCACAGTTTTAGGCAGAATTCTCGAGGATCCGAAACATTCCGGCGAGATCGCCGCTTCCCGCCGCCGTGCGCCGCCGGCAGCGCCGCCCGCGCTCGATCAGAGCGACATGGCCGCTTGTGCGCCGTTTATTTTAAATCGCACGGTAGGGTTTAAATCCCCGCGTACCGGTTCGATGTTATAATCTCAGCCGTCGGTTTAAAATCGGACGGTCCACGTCAGCCCCGCATTATAAAGACTGGAGTTCTTACGTGCTACCCCCTGGGGTTCTCTGGAATTGAGAGCTAGCCCCGGAAACTTCAGATCTAGCCCCTGGAACTCCAGAAAATCATGTAAATTCATTTAAAAATCAGTTTTAGCCCCTGGACTTAATAGAAATTAGGAAAAACACCTCTGATAAGTGTAGCTAGACCCCTGGAAATTAGGAAAATAATATTATAGACCCTGTAATGGGGTAAGTTCATTATTTTAACCCTGTTTAGTATTTAATTTAGAAAATTGAATATGTAACTAGTGTTTAAAAATTAAAAGGGGGGATAAACATAATTGTCAAAATTAATTAAAAACTTTCTCAGTACTTAGAAACTTTGGAGTGAGATAAAAGTATATTTTTGGGCTGAAATAAATCTGTTTCATCTATTATTCACATTTATTAGTATAGGGACACATTTTTAAGTAAAGAATAGTTATAGAAAAATAGGGAAAATAATTATGAAATGGTCTACATCAGAAGCCAAGGTCAAAAGATGTTATTAAATCATTTAGGACCAGAACCTACACTGTTTAGATGATGTGTATTACTAATTTAATAATAAAATATACAATTATGCATAGGAATATAAATCTGAAAATATAGCAACTAGTAAATGATAAATGGAGTTTCTAAAATCCAAAAAGTTCAGTTTAGGGTTGATAGAAGTTGTGAAGGCACATATGGAGAAGAAAAATACTTTCCATACATACTTGGTAGTTTAATGTAAGGAATTTATTTAAAACTGAAACACAACACATATAATAGTGAATGAATTTCATAAATATGAATGTGTGGTTTGTATGAAGTAGAGGTGTGAACTATGTCTTATGATTGTTGTTTTTCTTTTGCTATGTGTGATGGTATGAAGTAGAACCTGTTCAAGAACAAGTTATTCATTTCCAAGATCAGGACTACCCATTTCAAGAGCAGCAAGAAGGAGGCAAGTGTCCTTGACCACTTTGATCCTATGCTAGGATGTGTAAATAGAATTATTTGCATTGTCAAATGAAATATGAAACCCATGCTAGGAAAGTTTCCCTAGAATTGCATTACCCTGTTTCCTTGTAGCTTGGGTTGGGATTTATTTTACCATGTCATATATTTACATGCATTTGCTTAGCCATGCTTAGAATGGGATATTTGGGACATGAGATCATCAGTTTATATTACCATACTCTTGAATGAGACATTGTGAATTATGTAGAGGTAGGGATCAAGGCAAGTTGGATGTTTTGGTTGTGTGCTGGGTGCACGAGACTTGGGTTTGTGTTTAGTACTTGCCTGGATCCTAAGGACCGGTTCATGGAGCACGAACCCGGCTTTACAGTGCCAACCACATGCTGAGATGGGGCAGCTTGGCCAATTAATTAGGTGTATCCCCGGCGTAGTATGGGTGTGTTGGATGGTGCGGGGAGTAGGTGTCAGCTGGACTACCATATGAACCGCAAGGCTCAAGAGGGGGCCACTGCAGCGGGGTTGGAGCCTCTTGTATGCTGTTAGGGGTGAAACCTCAGTGGGCCCACGCTCGTCGGGAATCCCTTTGTAAAGGCTTCGTAGTGATCTCCTGGCCGCACACCTGGGAAGTGTGAATGTGGATCGTAGCCACTGGCATAATGGAGGTTCTTTTAGTCCACCCGGCAACGGGGGATGAAATCACTACTTGTGGGTACAGTGGTACAAACTCTGCAGAGTCAAAACTGTCTTGACAGCCGTGCTCACGGTTAAGAGCGGCCTGGACTTATTCATGATTAGAGGATTGATGGTTTTGGAAGTTAAGCGGGGAGCTTAACATTGGTAATGATGTTATGATTATTTGGTTATGATAATGGGATGGGAGATTGGGACCATTTCACCTGTAGTAATGAAGGTGCTTAATAAGCTAAGGTGATAGGTATTAATTGCGTAGTGCTTTAACCATGAGTTCAACCTCTCCTTGTTCTAGCCATGCATGATATAATTTTCCCACACTTGCTGAGTACCATTGGTACTCAACCTTGCATATTTGTTGGTTTATATTGCTGCTCAGGTCAAGATAATGAGGTGGTGTATAATGACCAAGATTTTGGACCCTAGGAAGGCTTTTAGGTTCATGAAGACCCCCGGGCAACGCCTGTGATGGAGCCCTAAAGAATAATATTCCGCTGCTAGTTTATTTACTTGTGATGAACTTATTATTGTCCATCGAGACATTTACTTTGTAAGACTTACCTTTATTCGACACCTGGCTTGTAATAAATGATGCTTCACTATTTGTCATCACATGTATGAGAAAATGATCCTGGCATACATGTGATATTCACTTGGTTGTTTCTTCGGAAAAACCGGGTGTGACAGAGGTGGTATCAGAGCCAAGGTTGCCCGTAGGAACGTGGACCTAGGTAGAAATGGACGTATTTAAGGGCCCTATTTTCTTAAAAACTATTTTCCAAGGTGTGGGTGGAAAAGTGTTATTAAAGGAGTCATTTTCTTCATCTTACCCCAACTTTCATTCAAAATAGGATTTTTGTTTGAGAATTTATCTAACCTAATTTTAAATTCTTTTGTTTTTAGATGGTTCGCATGATTCGCACCGCTCGTAAGTCCACAGGAGGGAGAGTTCCCGTAGTTGCCCTTGCCGAAAGAGAGGAGAGTCGCTCCGTGACGTACCTTTCCTACGGATTGGCAGTAGGAGATTTGTTGCGCCGTCTTCGACGTATGCTCGAAGCCGCCGGCAATACGGGCAAGCTGATCATCCACTATAACTCCACCAGGACCATCCGTGAGAAGAGGGAAGAATGGAGTTCGGAGATGAGGATTATATACGAGAATCAGCTGCTTAAGATTCACCACTCTCCAGCTTGTCGAGCAACACAAGTTGACGCGGAGAAAGATGTCACCTGGGAGGCCATCACCTGCCAGAGTCACATCTATCGTCGCCACTTGGACAAAACTGAGTACATGTATGTCCTCCAACGTGAGAGTGGTACCACGGAGTACAAATACCCACCGGTGCAGCAAGGGACTTCCCATGAGCACATGGACTTGTGCTTGGAGGATGCTGCGATGCTCAGCACTCGACTGCAGAAGTGTCAACAAGAGCTTCAGGATGTCCGAGACACCCTGAAGGAAACGGAGGCGTTGCTGCGAGCTTGCTTAAAGGCGAGAGAAAGAGGAGATGGGAATGAACTGTGTGTCACCGTGAGTGATCCATGGACTCCTGACTCCCCGAACCGCCGAGCGATCAGGCGTCATCGCACTTCTCCACCAGCAGCCTCTCCACCCAAAGCAGAGTCAGAGGGTAGCCGAAATGAGGAGGAAGATCCCGAGGAGCCAGCTCAAGAGGACGAGTAGTGTAGAATCTTTCCCCTAGCTAGCAAGAGGTCGAGTAGTCGAGTCGTTACGTAGTTAATGGTGTGATGATGCTTGGTGTGTGACGTGAGTTGTGGAAGCCATGAGCAATTGTCCACAGCCTCGTCTTCAGATTGTTTTGCTTTGGTGTGTGAACCCACAGGAAATAATAGTACATTTATTTGGTGTGAGATATAAACCCTCGTAAAATTTTAACAAAGCCTCAACACCTCAAAGTACCAACAAATGAAAGTAGTAGGATGATACTAAATGGTATCAAATTAACATTTGTTGATTCTGCCAGATGGCCGGAAGAGGAAAAGGACGTGCTGCCAACCCCGCCAACAACAATGATGAGGCATGCAACCCTCATCTTTCTGGAGGCCAGGACCGGGGTGGTCGCCGTGAAGAAGTTGATCCTCTCCACCAAATGCTGGAGAATCAAAATCAGCTCATTCAGAACTTGACTCAAGTGGTGGCCAACTTGCATCAAGTTCCACCTCCACAAGCTGCACCACGCCAACCAAGGTTGAGTGAGTTTCTAGGAACTCAACCTCCAAAGTTTGCAAGTGCTGCTGAACCTCTGGAGGCAGATGATTGGCTGAAGACCATTGAAAGTAAGATGAGGATAATACAATGCCAAGGGTATGAGAGGGTGCTGTTTGCCTCTCATCAATTGCATGGACCTGCTGCTGATTGGTGGACCGCTTACGTGGCCGCCCATCATGACCCTGAGAACATCACTTGGGAAGAGTTCAAGCGTAGCTTCCGCAACCACTATATCCCAAGAGGTGAGCTCAAAAACAAGAGGAAAGAGTTTTTGGGACTGCAGCAGGGAAACATGACGGTGAGGGAATACCTCACTAAATTTACTCAACTATCCCGTTATGCTCCACGAGACATAGAGACTGATGAGCAGAAACAAGATTGTTTCGTGGAAGGACTTACCGCAGAGATGCAATGTGCCATGTCCTCCAATGAGTATGAAAGCTTTCAAAAGATGGTGGACAGAGCGTTTGTGGTGGAAAGGAAACTAAAGGCCCTGGAAAATGAGAATAAGAGGAAGGCGGGATGGTCACATCAAGCCTCAGGGAGCAACACCCGCCCACGTATGATGCAGCAACCTACGGGGCAGACGAGCCGTGCTGCGGTACCCTATTCAGCACCAAGAGGGTACAACCCAAATTACAGACCTCCCGCAGCACCAGCACAGCCGCCACGTCAGTTTGTGCTGCAGCCTCGCCCCGCATATCCACCTCGACCAGCAGTGCAAGGACCCCCGAACCAAACCCAAGACAACAAAGGCCAAGCACCTAAGATTGGGGTGCAATGTTTCAGCTGTGGTGAAGTGGGGCACTACGCCCATAAATGCCCAAAGAAGAAGCCTGCGCCGCCACAACAGCAGAATGTAGTGAGAGGACGGGTGAACCACGTCACTATGGAGGAAGCACAAGAGGCACCCGACGTGGTAGTTGGTAAGTTTCCTGCCAATTTACACCTTGCAACTCTGCTGTTTGATTCTGGTGCTACCCACTCATTCATTGCTCAAGGGTTTGTTAAGAAGCATGACCTAGCAACCACACAAATGAACCATATGCTAGCCGTAAACTCTCCAGGTGGAGAAATAAGGACAAGACAAGTGTGTCCCAAAGTGAGCCTAGACATTAATGGGGTAGTATTTACTGCTAACCTCATAGTGATAGATTCACAAGAGATAGATATTATTTTGGGTACGGATTGGTTGACCAAACATAAAGGAATCATCCATTGTTCGACCAGAACGGTGGAACTAACTCACCCCAATGGCACAAGAGTAAAGTTCATAACGATACACGAGCCTAGGAGGGACATTAAATTAAATCAAGTGGAGGTGAAAGTTGAGGAAATCAGGACCATCAAGGAATATCCAGATGTTTTTCCGGAGGAATTGCCAGGTATGCCTCCCGACCGTGACGTGGAGTTCGCAATTGAGCTAGTACCGGGAACAGCCCCAATATACAAGAGACCTTATCGAATGGACTCCAAGCAGCTAGAAGAGCTCAAGGATCATTTGAGAGAATTGACGGAGAAGGGGTATATTCGCCCTAGTTCCTCACCCTGGGGAGCTCCGGTGATATTTGTGCCTAAGAAGGACGGAACTCAAAGGTTATGCATGGATTACCGTGCCTTGAATGAGGTAACCATTAAGAACAAGTACCCATTACCCCGCATTGAAGACTTGTTTGATCAGTTGAGGGGAGCTTGTGTGTTCTCAAAAATTGATCTCAGGTCGGGATACCACCAACTCAAGATAAGGCAATCTGATATTCCCAAGACAGCTTTCGTATCTCGGTACGGACTGTATGAATACACTGTCATGCCTTTCGGGCTAACCAATGCCCCGGCATATTTCATGTACCTCATGAACAAGGTATTCATGGAATATCTGGACAAATTTGTGGTGGTTTTCATAGATGATATTCTCGTCTTCTCCAAAGATGAAGAAGAACATGAGAAACATCTAAGGTTGGTGTTACAGAGGCTGAGAGAACACCAACTATATGCCAAGTTGAGCAAGTGTGAGTTTGGGCTGAAGAGAGTTCCCTTTTTAGGACATATAATCTCGGAGGGAGGAATCTCCGTAGATCCCGCCAAAATCGAAGATATCCAGAAGTGGAAAACCCCTGAAAATGTCGGGGAAGTTCGAAGCTTTTTGGGATTGGCTGGATACTATCGACGGTTTATTGAGGGATTCTCCAAGATCTCGAGACCTCTCACCAAACTGTTGGAAAAGGGAATCACATTCACCTGGACGCCACAGTGCGATACGAGCTTTCAGGAGCTAAAGAAGAGATTGACAACAGCCCCAGTGTTGGTTATGCCAGATATGCAGAAGAATTTCACAGTGTACTGTGATGCCTCTGGAAATGGGTTGGGATGTGTTCTCATGCAAGAAGGACATGTCGTGGCTTATGCATCCCGGCAGCTTCGGAAGCATGAAAAGAACTATCCTACACATGACCTAGAGCTAGCCGCAGTGGTACACGCATTGAAAATTTGGCGGCACTATTTGATGGGGAAGAGGACAGAGATATATACGGATCATAAGAGTTTGAAGTACATATTCACACAGCCAGATCTCAACCTCAGACAAAGGAGATGGTTAGAGCTAATCAATGACTTTGATGTGGGCATCAACTATCATCCCGGGAAAGCAAATGTCGTGGCCGATGCTTTGAGTCGGAAAGTGCAGGTCAATAAGTTGAGTTTGAAGGACATGCCTGCAGAATTGAAGGACGAGGTTATAAGGCTCAATCTATGTCTAGTAAATAGTGGTGAAGCCATCGCCATGGAAGTGGACTCCACACTCGAGCAAGACATACGCGAGGGCCAAAAGAATGATGAGAAGATACAAGAAATCAGACGACTCATTAAGGAAAATAAAGCTCGTGGTTTTAGAGAGGATGAACAGGGAACGGTGTGGCACGGGAAAAGGATCTGTGTGCCAGAAGTAAAGGAGATCCGTGAATTAATTTTGAAGGAGGCTCACGATTCCGACTATTCCATTCATCCTGGGAGTACGAAGATGTACCAGGATCTCAAGAGCAGGTATTGGTGGTATGGCATGAAGCGAGATGTCGCGGAACATGTTGCCCTATGTGACACATGTCAGTTGGTGAAAGCAGAACATCAACGACCCGCGGGATTATTGCAACCACTCAAAGTGCCTGAATGGAAGTGGGAAGAAATTAGCATGGATTTTGTCGTGGGATTGCCTAGGACCCAATCCGGGTATGATTCAATATGGGTCATCATTGATAGGCTAACCAAGGTAGCTCATTTCATCCCTGTGAAAGAAAGCTACAGCGGATCCAAATTGGCAGAATTGTACATGTCAAGGATTGTGTGTTACCATGGAGTGCCAAAGAAGATAGTGTCGGACCGAGGGACACAGTTCACCTCGAGGTTTTGGCAAAAGCTGCATGAAACCATGGGAACCCATCTGAACTTCAGCTCTGCCTATCATCCCCAAACTGACGGGCAGACGGAGAGAACCAATCAGATACTTGAAGATATGTTAAGGGCATGTGCACTCAAAAACAATAGGAGTTGGGACAAGAACTTACCGTATGCGGAGTTTTCCTATAACAACAGCTATCAAGCTAGTATGAAGATGTCACCGTTTGAAGCTTTGTATGGAAGGAAGTGCAGAACTCCCCTATTTTGGAACCAAACAGGAGAAAGTAAAGTGTTTGGTCCAGAAGTGCTACAAGAAGCCGAGGCAAAGGTGAGGGAGATTCGCAACAACTTGAGGATAGCACAAACACGCCAGAAGAGTTATGCTGATGTACGAAGAAGAGAGCTCGTTTTCAACGTGGGAGACTATGTTTATCTCAAGGTGTCCCCTATCAGAGGGCTTCGTCGGTTCAAGGTGAAAGGGAAGTTGTCACCTCGATACATCGGACCCTTTCAGGTTTTGGAAAGGAAAGGCGAAGTGGCGTACCAACTAGAGTTACCGGTTCATCTATCGGACGTGCACGATGTATTCCATGTGTCACAACTCAAGAAATGCCTGAGGACGCCTGAAAAGGTGTTACCCATGAATGAAGTGGATGTAGCTGAAGATTTGTCTTATGCCGAGCAACCATACAAGATTTTGGAGACATGGAACGCCTCACCAGAAATAAAAGAATCCGGATGTGCAAGGTGCAGTGGAAGCATCACTCAGAAGAGGAAGCCACCTGGGAACGGAAAGATGAGCTTAAGGCACAATTTCCGGAATTGTTTTCTTAGAAACACCAATCTCGAGGACGAGATTTTTTTTAAGGGGGGTAGAGCTGTAACACCCCAAATTTTGATTCAAAACCCAAAACCATGTTCAGAGGGGAATTTAAAAATTTTTGGACGTGTTGCATGTTTTGCAAAAATTCAAATTCAAACTGGAATTCAAATTATATTCAAAACAGAAAAGAAATGGAAAAAGAAAAAGGAAAACGGGAAAAAACTGGCCAGTGGGCCGAAACCCGCCAGACGGCCCAGCTACTCCCGCGCCAGCCCGCCCCCGCGCGCGCCGCGCTGCCTCTCACCGACGGGTGGGACCCACCTGTCATCCCCAACCTCGCTCGCGCCGACCCCGGATTTTTCCCCCCGAGCGCGCGCGATCTTAACCGATCGGGAAACCTGTGTCGCCGCCCGAATTCTGGTCCCAGCGGACTCCAACTCGATCACAACAGACCCACCGCCCTCCCCCGGTTATAAAAACCCCCGATCCGATCAGTTTTTCCCACGCGATCGCCGATTTTTACTCCGGTGAGCACCGAGACTTCGCCGGTGAATTCTGGCCGATCTAAGCTCGGAAACTCTGATCTAACTCGCTGGTCTTGATCCACCGCCTCCGGGGAACCTTGCAGGTGCAGAAAACTCGGAGTGTTACGGTGTAAACACAGCGCTGACGAGCTTCGCCGTGGTTTTGCCTCGGACCTCGCCGCCGAGCACTTTCCAGGACTCCCGAGCTCGAGAAAACCCCCGAGGTGAGATCCCTGACCTCTCCTCTACCGATCTATGCCATAAGATCACAGTTTTAGGCAGAATTCTCGAGGATCCAAAACTATCCGGCGAGATCGCCGCTTCCCGCCGCCGTGCGCCGCCGGCAGCGCCGCCCGCGCTCGATCAGAGCGACGTGGCCGCTTGTGCGCCGTTTATTTTAAATCGCACGGTAGGGTTTAAATCCCCGCGTACCGGTTCGATGTTATAATCTCAGCCGTCGGTTTAAAATCGGACGGTCCACGTCAGCCCCGCATTATAAAGACTGGAGTTCTTACGTGCTACCCCCTGGGGTTCTCTGGAATTGAGAGCTAGCCCCGGAAACTTCAGATCTAGCCCCTGGAACTCCAGAAAATCATGTAAATTCATTTAAAAATCAGTTTTAGCCCCTGGACTTAATAGAAATTAGGAAAAACACCTCTGATAAGTGTAGCTAGACCCCTGGAAATTAGGAAAATAATATTATAGACCCTGTAATGGGGTAAGTTCATTATTTTAACCCTGTTTAGTATTTAATTTAGAAAATTGAATATGTAACTAGTGTTTAAAAATTAAAAAGGGGGACAAACATAATTGTCAAAATTAATTAAAAACTTTCTCAGTACTTAGAAAACTTTGGAGTGAGATAAAAGTATATTTTTGGGCTGAAATAAATCTGTTTCATCTATTATTCACATTTATTAGTATAGGGACACATTTTTAAGTAAAGAATAGTTATAGAAAAATAGGGAAAATAATTATGAAATGGTCTACATCAGAAGCCAAGGTCAAAAGATGTTATTAAATCATTTAGGACCAGAACCTATACTGTTTAGATGATGTGTATTACTAATTTAATAATAAAATATACAATTATGCATAGGAATATAAATCTGAAAATATAGCAACTAGTAAATGATAAATGGAGTTTCTAAAATCCAAAAAGTTCAGTTTAGGGTTGATAGAAGTTGTGAAGGCACATATGGAGAAGAAAAATACTTTCCATACATACTTGGTAGTTTAATGTAAGGAATTTATTTAAAACTGAAACACAACACATATAATAGTGAATGAATTTCATAAATATGAATGTGTGGTTTGTATGAAGTAGAGGTGTGAACTATGTCTTATGATTGTTGTTTTTCTTTTGCTATGTGTGAGGGTATGAAGTAGAATCTGTTCAAGAACAAGTTATTCATTTCCAAGATCAGGACTACCCATTTCAAGAGCAGCAAGAAGGAGGCAAGTGTCCTTGACCACTTTGATCCTATGCTAGGATGTGTAGATAGAATTATTTGCATTGTCAAATGAAATATGAAACCCATGCTAGGAAAGTTTCCCTAGAATTGCATTACCCTGTTTCCTTGTAGCTTGGGTTGGGATTTATTTTACCATGTCATATATTTACATGCATTTGCTTAGCCATGCTTAGAATGGGATATTTGGGACATGAGATCATCAGTTTATATTACCATACTCTTGAATGAGACATTGTGAATTATGTAGAGGTAGGGATCAAGGCAAGTTGGATGTTTTGGTTGTGTGCTGGGTGCACGAGACTTGGGTTTGTGTTTAGTACTTGCCTGGATCCTAAGGACCGGTTCATGGAGCATGTAACCCGGCTTTACAGTGCCAACCACATGCTGAGATGGGGCAGCTTGGCTAATTAATTAGGTGTATCCCCGGCGTAGTATGGGTGTGTTGGATGGTGCGGGGAGTAGGTGTCAGCTGGACTACCATATGAACCGCAAGGCTCAAGAGGGGGCCACTGCAGCGGGGTTGGAGCCTCTTGTATGCTGTTAGGGGTGAAACCTCAGTGGGCCCACGCTCGTCGGGAATCCCTTTGTAAAGGCTTCGTAGTGATCTCCTGGCCGCACACCTGGGAAGTGTGAATGTGGATCGTAGCCACTGGCATAATGGAGGTTCTTTTAGTCCACCCGGCAACGGGGGATGAAATCACTACTTGTGGGTACAGTGGTACAAACTCTGCAGAGTCAAAACTGTCTTGACAGCCGTGCTCACGGTTAAGAGCGGCCTGGACTTATTCATGATTAGAGGATTGATGGTTTTGGAAGTTAAGCGGGGAGCTTAACATTGGTAATGATGTTATGATTATTTGGTTATGATAATGGGATGGGAGATTGGGACCATTTCACCTGTAGTAATGAAGGTGCTTAATAAGCTAAGGTGATAGGTATTAATTGCGTAGTGCTTTAACCATGAGTTCAACCTCTCCTTGTTCTAGCCATGCATGATATAATTTTCCCACACTTGCTGAGTACTATTGGTACTCAACCTTGCATATTTGTTGGTTTATATTGCTGCTCAGGTCAAGATAATGAGGTGGTGTATAATGACCAAGATTTTGGACCCGAGGAAGGCTTTTAGGTTCATGAAGACCCCCGGGCAACGCCTGTGATGGAGCCCTAAAGAATAATATTCCGCTGCTAGTTTATTTACTTGTGATGAACTTATTATTGTCCATCGAGACATTTACTTTGTAAGACTTACCTTTATTCGACACCTGGCTTGTAATAAATGATGCTTCACTATTTGTCATCACATGTATGAGAAAATGATCCTGGCATACATGTGATATTCACTTGGTTGTTTTTTCGGAAAAACCGGGTGTGACAATCCAAGAGCAACCAGAACCGCCAGAACAAGGTAAGTGCTCCTTGACCATATTGATCCTACGTTTTGGGTAAAACTGTTTTGTTTTGCAAAAAAAGGTGTGTGTGTTGAGTAAAACATGATGGGAAACCCTTTTATAGGAGTTTACTAGATTTGGTTAAACCACCCTTGTCGCCAGGATGTTTACGAGTCAGGTATGATTTTTACTTTTATGCTTCGCTGAGTCCATGGGATTGGGAAGTGAGATAGATGTGTCTAGCTAACTACACTCATAATGATAATAAGGAAACTGATGTTGTTAATGAACATGGATTGGAGGAAGATCTATGGAAGCCTGGGTTTGTGAATGAGGTAGCATGAGATGGTGGTTTACTTGCCATAGATCTAAGGACCGGTTCATGCATGCACATGCCAGGATAACAGTGCCACCACAAGGCCAAGTATGGGTGCGACTTAGCTGAGTAATTAGGAAAGTTGCTAGATTGTTATGGACTGTGGAAGGCGCGGGGAATGGGAGTCGAGTGAGGACTGCCCTGGGAACTGCATGGCATAAGAGGGGGCCTGTGGGTGGGAGAATTGGAGATTCTAGCCTGCCGGTGAAACCTTAGTGAGTCCATACATATAGTAACCCCTTTGTAAAGGCTATTTTGTGATCTCTTGGTCATACACCGACGGTTGTGTACTGGTATAATGGAGGTTCTGCAGTCACCGACGGGTGACGAAATCACAAACTTGTGGGTAAAGAGGTACAAACTCTGCAGGGTTCTTAAAACTATCATGATAGCCGAGCTTACGGTCACGAGCGCCTGGCCAACTGCCATGATTAGTTGCGATGGTTTTTGGGATGGTTATTGGATGTGGTCGTTGGATGGTTTTTGGTTATGGTTTGGTTTTGGGACTGTTGAGTCCGGGTGATAAGATGGGTTGCATGACTGTTGAGTCGTGGCAACAAGGTTGGTCTCGGTGGGAGACGAAGATGTTTTACAAGGTGAAATGGTAGCGAATACGAGGAGGTATTCGTGAGCGAGAATGAGGTTGATTGATGACTGATTATGAACATGACGGAGGTATGATTGGTATTTTATACATGTTGGGATTACATTCACTTAAAGATAAGTCGCTGTTTTATCGTGCTTTTGATAAATAACTTTGCTTTTCTGCAAATGAGCATTTTTATACCTACCTTGCTATGAGCTTCATATTATATTTTCCCGCACTTGCTGAGTACATCATTGTACTCAAACTTGCATTATTATTTCATCATCAGCAGCAGGAGAAGACTACTATGAAGACCAAGTGGAGCATTAAGGCGTGTGATCTGTTCTCAACCTTGCCTGTGGGAATGGAATAGAGATGGAGTCATCGCTGCTTAGATTTGCTTCCGCATTAGTTAAATTGCTTCTGCATTAGAATAAAGACTTCCACTGCATAGAAATAAAGACTTCCGCTATGAGCATGAGTCCAAGACTCATTAGACATTGTAATAAACTCTATTATTCGTGGTTATATATATTCTGAATTCAGTTTGTGGAACATATGTGTATGTGTGATGAACATTCTGGGCACACATATGCATTAGTTCTCGGTTCCGTGGTTTTCCACAGAATTGAGGGCGTCACAATGGCCTCTTTGCTATAGGTGCAGTTCCAGGTACTAAATCAATGGCAAACTCAATGTCCCGGTCAGGTGGCATACCTGGAAGTTCTTCTGGAAACACGTCCGAATATTCTTGAATCACCGGATTGCTTTCCAATGTTGCTTCTTCGACGTGGTTCAACGTTGCCTTCTCGGTTGCCGGTTGGGCTGACTCGAACTCAATACTTGTACCATGCTCATTTGTCAACTGCAAGCTCCTCTCAGCACATTGGATCACTCCGTTGTGCTTGTTTAACGAATCCATTCCAAGTATTATATCAAGCCCTTGAGAATCCAAGACAATAAGGTTGGCAAGGAAGTCTACCCCCTTATTTCAAGGTTTACTTTCAGATATACTATATTAGTCCTCATCTCTCCACCGGGAGAATTAACTAACATAGTGTGTTTCATGTGTGATATGGGCAGATTATACTTGGCAACATACTTGGATGATATGAATGAATGCGATGCTCCGGAATCAAATAAAACAGTAGCTGGGTTGGAGTTGGCAAGGAACATACCAATCACGACGTCCTCAGCCTGTTGCGCCTCCTCAGCGAAGGCATGATTCACGTTGCCACGAGCGTAGTTCTGCTTTCCATGGTTACCTTGATTAGCTCCTCCGTTCAGCCGTGGGTTCTGCTTGGGCGCGTTGGTCGGCTGTCCAAGGCCTTTCCTTGGGCACTGACTTGCAAAGTGTCCTGTCTCTCCGCATGAAAAACATGCCTTGTTGCCCAAGACAGCCGGAGCATGAGCACCCATGTTTGGACGGGGTGCAGAAGGCAAAGGCACACGAGGTGCTTGCATGACAGGACGTTGCTGCGGTGGTGAATTAGGGCGAGGTGGGTTTGCAGGGTGGAAAGTAGAAGTGGACGAGCCATACTGTGGTGCAGCTGGGGGCATGAAACGGGGACGTGCATTGCTCCCTTGTGGCTGGTATGGCATCTTCCTCTTGCCCTCTTGCTCGATCTCACGGCTTTCAACCACTATAGCTTTGTCAACAAGTTTCTGGAAGTTTGCATAGTCATTGTTGAGCAGTTGAACTTGGATCTCATTGTTCAACCCTCTCATGAACAAGTATTGCTTCCTCCGATCCGAGTTGACATCCTCGGGGGCATACCTTGACAGCTGCGTGAACTTGTTGAGGTACTCATTCACGCTCTTCCTGCCTTGGCGGAGACCTTCGAACTCTTGCCTTTTTAGCATCATGACTCCAACAGGGACGTAATGAGAGCGGAAACTCTCCTTGAACTCAGCCCAAGTGATAGTCTCCTGGTCGACATGAGCATTGCAAAGAGCGTCCCACCAGTCAGCGGCTGCTCCCATAAGTTGGTGATATGCGAAGAGAACTTTCTCCCAATCATTGCACTGAACAATAGCAAGATTCTTCTCCATGGACTTCAACCAATCGTCGGCCTCCATGGGATCATTAGCTTGTGCAAAAGTAGGCGGTCAAGTCCTCATGAACTCTCCCAGTCGGTTGTGAGCCGGCAGTGGTGGCGGTGGTGGTGGTGGTGCAGGAACGGGATTTGGATTATTGTTGTTGGCTTGCAGCTGACCTAAAGTCTGGATTATAGTTTGCATGAGCTGGTTCTGCATAGCCATCAACCGTTCAAGGTTGTTTTCACCAGCGCCGGGGTTAACATCCTCAGGAACTTCAACGTGGTCATCTTCCTGTGGTTGCTGGTTGCCACGAATGTTCCTCTTTTGTCGGCTGGCGTTTTCCCTCACCATCTGTGAGAGAGAGAGTTGGGAAGAATAGAAGTTTAGGAGTTTAGATTGATCCCCCCTCAACTATATGCATCAAGGTGGACGGACTAAATATATTTACTTTTATATGAGGATGTGAACACATGCCGAAGCATCTCACATCTCTCTACCATGTGTGGATATGGACAACGCTGAAGCGTCCCACAACTCACACTAAGCACTCCAACACAAGCAATCATCACAAAAGTTCATCACACCACTCCTATTCAAGCTTCTATGGTTTAAACGTTCCTATGGGTTTTAGAGTGTCCATTCTACCTATGCTTGCATCCTATGGTCAAGGTGGTTCTGATGCCAATCTATGCATTCTACCTAGCCTTGCGTCCTACGGTCAATGTGGCTCTAATGCAAATCTGTGAGTTCTATCTAGGCTTGCGTCCTACGGCCAACGTGGCTCTGATACCAATCTGTGACGCCCGGTCCCGCAGAACACGGAACCCAGCTAATGCATATGTGTGACCAGGATGTTCATCACACATACACATGTAATCCACAAACTGAATTCAGAATATAACCATGACTAATAGGGTTTAAGTACTTTATTACATGAATCTCTAGCTTATTCTTTCAGCGGAAGTCTCTAACTTATTTCTAGCAGCGGAAGTCTCTAAACGATAGCGGAAGCAACTAAACACGGCAGCGGCTCCATCTCCAACTCCACAGGCAAGTTGACGGTAGTTCGCATGCATAGTACTCCTCGTGATCTTTGGAGTACTCCTCTCCTGTTGCTGATGTTTGTATGATAATGCAAGGGTTAGTACATGTCGTACTCAGCATGTGCGGAAAAAGTATGACACGTAGTTTACAGCAAGGTAGGGAATAAAAAGGCTCATTGCAGAAAGCAACATTTATTTCACAAACACGATAAAACATCAACTATTTTTAAGTGAATTTGATCCCAACATATATCCAAACAGTAACATACCTCCATCATATTTTACCACTTATCACGTCTCATCCAGCCATTAATCTTTCTCAACATCGTCTCATGCTTATAACAACCATCTCATATTCATATCCATCTCATAACCGAAACCAAAACTCATTATCATGACTCAACAGTCCCGAAACCAATTTCCAATGATCATACCATAACCAAACCAATGACCATCCCAAATAACCATCCCAATAACCATCCCATCTAATCATGTGAGTTGGCCAGGCGCTTGTGACTGTAAGCACGGCTATCATGATAGTTTTACACTCTTAAAAGGTGGCACCACATTACCCACAAGTTTGTGATTTTGTCACCCATCGACGGCTGTAAAACCTCCATTATACCAGTACACAACCATCGGTGTATGGCCAAGAGATCACAAAATAGCCTTTACAAAGGGGCTACTAGATGTATCGACTCACTAAGGTTTCACCAGCAGGCTCGAATCACCATTCTCCCACCTACAGGCCCCCTCTTGTGCCATGCAGTTCCCAGGGCAGTCCTCTCTCGACTCTCATTCCCCGCGCCTTCCACGGTCCATAACAATCTATCAAATTACCTAATTAGTCAGCTAAGCCACACCCATATTTGGCCTTGTGGTGGCACTGTTTTCCTGGCATGTGCTGGCATGAACCGATCCTTAAATCTACGGCAAGTAAACCACCATCTCATTCTACCACATCCACGAACCAAGCTTGCCTAGATCTCCCCCGATTCTACGCTCATTATCAAGTTCTCATTATCATTATTCATATGAGTGCAGTAGCTAGACATGTTCTATCTCGCTTCCCATACCCCGTAGATTAGCGAAGCAAAAGCAAAAACGACCATACCCGACTCATCAACTTTCCAGGCGACAAGGGTGGTTAACAAAACTAGTAAACTCCTATAAAAGGATTTCCCATCAAGGTAAATCAAGCATACATGTTTTCGCAAACAAAACAGTTTCAAAACATGGGATCAATATGGTCAATGGGCACTTGCCTTGTTCCTGTGGCTTTTGTTGCTCACGTGTCTCAAAGTCTTGGTGCTGTAGTCCTTCGTAGATAGCTTCCTGAGCTTGTCCTTCTACTCACGATCACGCACATACAAGATTCACAGCAATCAATCATCATGCACAAACTTTACTTAAGATGCAATGGTGTAGTTGCATGCTAATCCTATGGTGCAGTTTCATTAATTCAGTTTGTACGTGTTCTTGCATGTTTTAATGGCTTGCATGGGGTTTTATGATGAACAAGGATGTAAGGATCAAGTGTGGATGTGGTGATGATCTTAACTTAAGGTTTAGATCAATACCACCGTCAAAAACCGATCAAGACGTGATTTGTCCACACGAAAAAGCTTCTGTTCGAAGAAAAACAGATGCGAAGAAAACCGCGATGATGTATTAAGGTGGGAACGAAGACCTACCTCAGCCTTTCTCCTAGCAATGGCAGCAGGACAGTTTGTCGGCTTTCTTCCGGTGACGGGGCTCGTCGGCGGTGCTCACCGGCGACTGAACTCCAGCAAGGGGTGGAACTCGGCGAGTTGGAAGCTAGGGCCTCCAAGTCGTTGACTCGGGAGATGGAAAATAGGTACGTGGTTGCGGGGGGTTTTGGATTCTATTTATAAGGGGTGAAAGAAGAGTCCTACTCGATTGGATTTCAAATAAGAGTCCTATTCAATTTGTTTTGGATCTTAACAACTTATCTCCAATTGATTTGGTGCAGTAGCAACGTGGAAATCGTGTCGGTTTCCTCAGTACCGGGTATTCCCGCGAGCAAAGGAGAAAAACCACTTAAGGATCTCGTCACCTTCGCAGGGTGAGCTCCGGAGGTGCCATGTGTCCAGCGGGGGCCGGGCCTCCCTTTTCCTCAGACGCGAGCTCCGGTTGCGCCGCGTGTCTGGCTGACGGGACCTCCCTCTCTCTCAGAGGTAAGCTCCACGTGCGCCACGTGTCCGGCAGGCGGGACCTCCCCTCTCCTCATAGGCAAGCTCCACATGCGCCATGTGTCAGAGCCGGACCTCCCCTCTCCTTGGTGGTGGGCTCCGAGAATGACACGTGTCCAGCAGCGCCGGACCTCCTTTCTCCTCAGAGACGAGCTCTGAGGTCAACACGTGTCCAGCAGTGTCGGACCTCCCTTCTCCTCGGAGGTGAGCTCCGAGGGCGACACGTGTCCATCGGGGCCGGACCTCTCGGAGACGAGCTCCGAGGGTAACACGTGTCCAGCGGTGTCGGACCTCCCGGAGGCGAGCTCCGAGGGTGACACGGTTCCGCGGGGTCGGACCTCTCGGAGGCGAGCTCCGAGAGCGACACGTGTCCCGTGGGGCAGACCTCTCGGAGATGAGCTCCGAGAGCGACGCGTGTCCCATGGGACGGACCTCTTGGAGGCGAGCTCCTAGAGCGACACGTGTCCCATGGGGCGGACCTCATCCCTTCCGCAGGGGTGAGTTCCGAAGTTGACATGTGTCCCGCGTGGCTGAGCCTCGCTTCTCCGCAGAGACTAGCTCCGAAGGCAACACGTGTCCAACGGGATCGGATCTCACCCCTTCTCCTGAGGCGAGCTCCGAGACTGCCACGTGGCCAGCAGTGCCGGACCTCACCCCCTCCGCAGGGATGAGCTCCGAAGGCGCCACGTGGCCAGCAGGCCGCAGGAAGTGTCGACAGCGCTCCTCTGTGAATTGGAATTGGCTCTTTTCAGCTATCTTTCTCCCGTTTTTATGATTCTTTCCCATTTCTATTTCTTTTATAATGTTTTTATATATGCAATGCATGATTATGAAATTGAGGGTGTCACACTAGCAACACACCCATACTTGGCCTTGTGGTGCCACTGTTTTCTTGGCATATTCTCGCATGAACCTATCCTTAGATGTACGGCAAGTATCACCATCTCATCCAGCAACATTCACGAACCAAGCTTGCCTAGACCTCCCTGATTCCATGCCCATTAACATCATCAAGATCTCATCATCATCATTATTCATATGAGTGCAGTAGCTAGACATGTTTTATTTCAGCTTCCCGTATCCTGTGAATTAAGCAAAGCAAAAAGGAAAAGCGACCATACCCGACTCATTAACTTTACCGGCGACAGGGATGGTTAACAAAACTAGTAAACTCCTATAAAAACGGTGTCCCATCAAATTGACTTAAGCATACGAGTTTTCGCAAATAAAACAGTTTCAAAACATGGGATCAATATGGTCAAGGGGCACTTGCCTTGCTCCCGTGGTCCTTGTGGTTCAAGCGTCTCAAAGTATTGGTGCTGTAGTTCCTCGTAGATGGCATCTTGAGATTGTTCTTATACTCACGATCACGCACATACAAAATTTACAGCAATCAATCATCATGCACAAACTTTACTCAAGATGCAATGGAGTAGATGGATGCAAATCCTATGATGCTGTTTGATTAAACCAGTTTGTACGTGTTCTTGCATGTTTTAATGGGCTTTCATGGGGTTTTATGATGAACAAGGGTGTAGGGATCAATTGTGGACGTGGTGATGATCTTGACTCAAGATCTAGATCAATTACACCGTCAAAAATTGATCAAAACGCGATCTATCCACACGAAAAAGTTTCTGTTCGAAAGGGGCGAAGAAAACGGATGCGTAGAAACAGCAGCGACATCGTAAGATGGGTAACGAAGACCTACCTCACTTCCTTTTTTGTGGCAGGGCCTTCCTCCAAGCAATGGCAGCAGCAGGAATTGTTTTATGGAAAATTTTGGTAGGACAGATCGTCGGGCTTCTTCTCCGGCGACGGCGAGGCGTGACAGGCTCGACGGCGGCCAAATTCCGGCAAGGGGGGAACTTGGCGACTTGGCAGAAAGGAAGGGTGCTTGGCAGCAGGGGGGGCGTCCAAAATAGAGAGCATTTTGTCCAGGGGGTGGGGGTTATATTTATAAGGGGGGAAAAGGAAGAGTCCTACTCCAATTGGAGCTCAAATAAGAGTCCTATTCAAATTTTTTGGATCTTAACAAACTTATCTCTTGTGGTGCGGTAGCCTTGGGGATTTTATCCCCAAAATATGGGGAAAATTCCCCTTTTTGGGAATTAGGGAATTTAGAAATTTTGGGGGGGGAATTTGGGAATGGCTCATTTCAGCTATCTTTTTCCCATTCCTCGCCATTTCTATGTCACTTGCTCCGTTTCTACATTCCCCTCTCCAATTCTACATTCCCCTCTCCATTTCTATGTTCCATTATACATTTCTACATTCCTCTCTCCATTTCTATGTCCCATTGTCCATTTCTACCTTGCCCTTCTCTATTTCTATGCCCCATTCACCATTTCTATATTCCCTTCTCCATTTCTGTAGTTTTTCCTCCATTTCTATGGTTCCTTCCTCCATTTCTATGGTTCTTTCTCCATTTCTATGGTTCCTTCCTCCATTTCTATGGTTATTTCTCTATTTCTATGGTACTTTTCTCCATTTCTACTTCTTTTAAAATGTTTCTCTACATGAAAAATGTATGCAATGCATGGAAATGAGTTTGAGTGTGTTACAAACCGGCCCCCTTAAACTGAATCTCGCCCTCGAGATTCGATAGTGTGGAGAATAGATGAGGGAATTCTACCTTCTCGGTTGTTGGTTGGGCTGACTCAAACTCGATACGAGTACCGTGCTCGTTTAACAACTGCACGCTCCTCTAAGCACATTGGATTACTCCGTTGTGCTTGCTTAACCAATACATTCCGAGTATTATGTCAAGCCCTTGAGAATCCAAGACAATAAGGTTGGCAAGGAAGTCTAGCCCCCTTATTTTAAGGTTTACTTTCGGACATACTATATTAGTCCTCATTTCTCCACCGGGAGAATTAACCAACATAGTATATTTCAAGTGTGATATGTGTAGATTATACTTGGCAACATACTTGGATGATATGAATGAATGTGATGCTCCGGAATCAAATAAAATGGTGACTGGGTTGGAGTTGGCAAGGAACATACCAATCATGACGTCCTCAGCCTGTTGCGCTTCCTCAGCAAAAACATGGTTCATGTTGCCGCGAGCGTAGTTCTGCTGCCCACGGTTTCCTTGATTGGCTCCTCCGTTCGGCTGCGGGTTCTGCTTGGGCACGTTGCTTGGTTGTCCAGGACTTCTCTTGGGGCACTGGCTCGCAAAGTGTCTAGTTTCTCTGCATGCAAAGCATGCCTTGTTGCCCACGACAGCAGGTACGTTGGGGCGGGGGTTTTGAACAGGAGCGCTCATGTTGGGTCAGGGTGCAGGAGGCAAAGGCACACGAGGTGCTTGCATGACAGGTCGTTGTTGTGGTGGTTGATTAGGGTGAAAAGTTGGAGTGGACGACCAATACTGTGGTGCAGCCGGGGGCATGTACCGAGGGCGTACGTTGCTCCCTTGTGGCTGGTATGGCATATTCCTTTTGCCCTCTTGATCGATCTCTCGGATCTTGCTTTCAACCACTATGGCTTTGTCAACTAGCTTCTGTAAGCTCGCATAGTCATTGTTGAGGAGCTGAACCTGGATCTCATTGTTCAACCCTCTCATGAACAAGTACTGCTTCCGTTGGTCCAAGTTGACATCTTCGGGGGCATACCTTGAAAGCTGTGTGAACTTGTTGAGTTACTCATTCACGCTCTTCTTGCCTTGGCGGAGACCCTCAATCTCTTGTCTTTTGAGCATCATTACTCCAGCAGGGATGTAATGAGAGCGGAAACTCTCCTTGAACTCAGTTCAAGTAATAGTCTCCGGGTTGACATGAGCGTTGCATAGGGCGTCCCACCAATCAGCGGCAGCTCCCATAAGTTGGTGCGATGCGAAGAGAACTTTCTCTTGGTCATTGCACTGAACTATGGCCAGCTTCTTCTCCATGGACTTCAACCAATCATCGGCCTCCATGGGGTCATTAGCTTGAGCAAAAGTGGGTGGTCAAGTCCTCATGAACTCTCCCAGTCGTTTGTGAGCCGGCGGTGGTGGTGACGGTGGTGCAGGAACGAGATTATTGTTGTTGTCTTGCAACTGGCCCAAAGTTTGGATCATTGTTTGCATAAGCCGATTTTGCATGGCCATCAACCGTTCCAAGTGGTTTGCACCAGCTCCTGAGTTGTCATTCTCAGGAACCTCTACGTGGTCATCCTCTTGGTTGCCACGGACGTTCCTCCCTTGGCAGCCGGCATTTCCTCTCACCATCTTTGGGAGAGAGTTGGATGGAATAGAGGTTAGAAGTTTAGAGTGATCCCTCCCAACTATATGCATCAAGGTGGATGGACTATATATCGTCCTATATGAGGATGTGAACAAGTGCCGACGCATCTCACACCTCTCTACTATGTGTGGATATGGACAACGTTGAAACGTCCCACAACTCACACTAAGCACACAAGCACAACAATCATCACAAAAAGTTTCATATAACTCCTATTCAAGCTTAATCAATAGGGGTCCTATGTGGTTTGGGGTGATACCAATCTGTGATTTCACCCTATGTCAAGGTGGTTTGGGCTGATACCTATGGTACCAATCTGTGATCCAACTATGGCTTCTACCTAGGCTTGCATCTTATGTCCAGGTGGTTTTGATGCCAGTCTATGCATTCTACCTAGGCTTGCATCTTATGGTCAGCGTGGCTTCTAATACCAATCTGGGACATATCTAGGCTTGTGACCTATGACCAACCGTTGCAGGTTGGTACCAATTTGTGGTTTCTATCTGGGCGTGTGACCTACAATCAACTTGTGGCTCTGATACCAATCTGTGAGCTATCTAGGCGTGTGACCTACACTACAGGAAAACCTAATATTTTTGTCGGCTACAACTATTTTCGTGGGCCCTCATGAAAATAAAAACAATTTCATGAGCTGGCTCGTAGCACACGAAAATAGAATATATTTTCGTGGGTTAGAGCACAAGCACACGAAACTAAACTTAATTTCGTGGGTTATTATGCAGGCACACGACAATAAATGATACTTTCATTGGTTTCTGTACGGCACACGAAAATAAAGGTCTATTTTCGTGAGCCAGATCGGGGCACACGAAAATACGGGCCAGTAATGCCGTGGGTTTTTGGGTGGCACACGAAACAAGGTTATTGTCGTCGGCTTGTCAGGAGGCACACGAAATTAGACTCAATTTCGTCGGCCAGCGAAGGGCACACGAAAATACTTGTGCCTCGGTTTCATCTATGTCGTACTGGCACACGAATCAAGGTCATAATGTCGTGGGCTTCTGGAGGGCTCACGAAAACAAGCCCTACTATTGTCGTGGGTTTTGGTGGGGCACACGAAACTAGGGTGTCCTAATTTCGTGGGCTTTTGGCGGGCTCAAGAAAACAAATCAATTTTCGTCGGCTTTTCCAGAGGCACACGAAACTACACTCATTTTCGTCGGCCATATCAGCGGCGCACGAAAATAAGGCACACGAATCAAGGTTTTAATTTCGTGGGCTTTTGCATGGCTCACGAAAATAGTGCTTATACAGGAACGTGCGCATGTCGGTTTCATTGTCTATCTCCGCCCGTGGCCATCTGCCGCCGCCGCCCGCGACCAGCTGCCGCCGCCGCCCGCGCCATCTGCCGCCAGCCGAGCCTAGCTGCCGTCGGGCGCGGCTAGCTGCCGCCGCACGCGCCTCTGCCGCCGTGCTAGCCCGTGCGCGCCTCTGCCGCCGTGCTAGCCCGCGCGCGCCTCTGCCGCCGTGCTAGCCCGCGTGTGACCAGCTGCCACCGCCGCCCGCGCCTAGCTGCCGCCGCACGCGCCTCTGCTGCCGTCGCCGCGCAAGCCCGCGTCAAGCTGCGGTCGTCACCACTTCGAAGGGCTGCGCCCATCTGCCGTCGCATCTCCCGGGTCCGGACGAATGAGCTGCTGGGCTCCGATCCGCATTTTCGGCTGGCCGCTCCGAACAACACCAAGGTAGTCTATAATTTGCTAGTGTAATTTTCTCGGTGCAGCCCGCGCTCTGCCCGGCGATGCTCCGTCTCGACATCAATGCCATCTCAAGTCTGTTTTATAGAGGCTGATCTTGTACTTCAGAAATAGATCAATTGATTCTAGTGAGCGACGTAGGTCTAATCTTAGTCAGAGACGTGGGTGTAGTTTTGAGAAATCTAATTTGGCATGCACGCATATGATATCAAGTCCGTTCCTAAATTTACACTCAAAGAGCTCTTAGTGCACGAAAATTAGTTAGAAGAACGTGCAACAAAATTTAAAAAGAATGTCTATTAGTTTGTAGTATTTTAATTGTTTGTTGCATAAATATAAAGTTAGCATGTATACATCTTTTACTTAGCAATGAAGTATTTTAATTATTTGTTGCATAAATATAAAGTTAGCATGTATACATCTTTTACTTAGCAATGAATTATGTTTTGATCGGTCCACTCTAAGCGAACCGATGCTAAGGTACCATATCCATTTAATGCTTATAATAAGAATGTAAAGTGTTGCATGGTTAATGTGTGTTTTAGAGAAAATTTATTATAGCGATACGTAAATAAACAGGGTTTGGGCCGGCTTAGTTTGGCGCAGCCCATTTATGGCCCAACAGTTGGGCCGTGTAAAAGTTAAATTTCTCTATTATCGTGCTTTAACAAAGTATAGCATCGTCGAGAAACCTGGGAACCATTGTGGCCGCGGTTTCGATCCTCAAGCCAATAGCAGAGAACCTTGGCTCGTACGTCATCACTGGTGGGACCCGATAGAGCATAACATAGGACGGCTGGTCCAGTTCACTGTATCTCTCTCATTCTTTCCTCCTATTTCTCGTTCTTACCTCTCTCGAAATTCACTCCAAAAAATAAGATTCACGTAACCTATACAATATGCGTCACCCGTTTCGGACCGGCCCCTCTCACATGCATTATGCATGTGAGATGTGTAGGTTCGGAATTGTCCCTTTTTGGACAGCCTGGGAGTGACCGCGTGGGTGTGCTTATGACGAGACGCGGGGTCTGGATTTGGATGAAATTTCGATGGCGTAACCCTAATGTTCTCCGCTGCACCATTATCAGGCGTGCAGTTGGAGAACAGCGGGGTTATGCTGCCGAAATTTTGTCTAGATCCGGACTCCACGTCACGTTATAAGAATGCTCCTCTCGGTCACTCTTGGGTGGGTTTAGGACCTATCCCTTCCAATAGATATATTTATTCTTGCTATAATCTTAGTTGCAACATATATATTTATGAGTTCTATTTTCTTATATTATATAGTTTAGAACATGGGTGATGATAGACGATGGATGTATGATGGTTGGCGGAAGAATGCCGCGCCTTCGGATGAATGGGCCATCAATACTAAGACATTTATCACTCGGGCTTTCTCTTTATCGAACAACCGTTTTGTGAAATGCCCATGCAATAAGTGTCGTAACTTTTTATGCAAGGAGAAGTTTGACATGGAACGAGATCTCTGTCGATTTGGTTTTATGCCTGGTTATGAAACGTGGTATGAGCATGACGAGTTATACCAGAGCAATGTTGAAGTTGATGACATAGATGGTGATAACGTGGATAGAATGGAAGATATGGTTGAAGCACTAGATCATGGTCGTGGTGTAGATACATCTAAAGAAATTCCTGGACCTAAAGTTGAAGAGTTCTATAGAATTCTTTCAGCATCACATGAACAGTTGCATGAGCACACTAAAGTGTCTCTCCTTTCGACCATTACTCGTCTCATGTCTATAAAATCAAAATACAATTTATCGAATAAGTGTTACGATGATCCTATAGATTTGATATCATACATTCTTCCGATGAATCATAAGTTGCCAAGAGACATGTATCAGTCAAAGAAATTATTGGCAGGCCTTGGTATGAAGTACGAAAAGATTGATTGTTGTCGTAGCAACTGTATGCTTTTCTGGAAGGAGACTGCAAATCTGACACAATGTTCGATTTGTAAAGAATCTCGATACATTAAGGCCACAAATGAGGACGGAGAATTAGTGAAGACAAAAGTGGTAGTGAAACAACTTCGTTACATGCCTCTTGCACCTAGGCTGAAACGGTTGTTTTTATCTAAATCAACTGCGAGACACATGCGGTGGCATAAGGAAGGTGTGCGCGAAGTAAAGGGAGTAATGACACACCCATCTGATGCCCAGGCATGGAAGGCGTTGGACTCTTTTGATGAGTATTTTGCAAAAGATGCTAGAAATGTTCGTATTGGTTTAGCCACCGGTGGTTTCACACCATTCAACACATCTTCTGCCTCGTACTCATGTTGGCCAGTTTTTGCTATACCATACAACCTTCCACCAGCTATGTGTATGAAATATGAATACATGTTCTTGTCTCTAATCATTCCCGGTCGTAAACATCTAGGAAAACGTTTAGGGGTTTTTCTTAAACCATTGATTGAGGAGTTAAAAGAATTGTGGATCGGAGTAGAAGCGTATGACAGCTACAAAAAATAGAAATTCAATTTGCGAGCAGCATACTTGTGGTCAATTCATGATTTTCCTGCATACGGGTTTTTTTTCAGGATGGAGTTCACATGGCAAACTTTGTTGTCCAATATGTGGGTCGGACTCTGATTGTTTCAGACTTACTCATGGCGGTAAAGTGTGTTTTTTTTATTGTCACCGACGATTTCTACCAGCAAATCATCCATTTCGAAGGCAAGTTAACACATTTCGAAAGGATACTATTATAACAAAGGGCCCACCGAAACGTTTGACTAGTGTTGAGGTTGCTGAATGGCTCAGTCAACTTGTCCCTACAGATGATGGGTTTGTTGGATTTGGTCACGAGCACAACTGGACTCATATATGTGGCTTATGGGATCTTCCTTATGCTAAATCATTGTTACTGCTACACAATATTGATGTGATGCACCAAGAACGTAATGTAGCAGAAAGCATTATTAGCACATGTTTCAATTTAAAGAAGACAAAAGATAATTTGAAAGCTCGAAAAGATTTAGTAGAGATTTGTAATCGTCCGACTCTAGAAGTCAGACAGGATGGTAGTGGGAAACAGAGATTGCCACGTGCTCCATTTTGTCTTAAAGTTAGTGAAAGGAAAGAAGTTCTAAAGTGGTTGCAACAATTAAAGTTTCCGGATGGTTACTGTGCTTGGTTGAGGCGCACGACAAATCTTGATAATTGGGTATTAAATAATCTTAAAAGTTAGGATTATCATATAATAATGGAAAGACTTCTTCCAGTAATGTTTCGAGGATATGTGCATCAGGATGTGTGGAGAGTACTTGCGGAACTAAGTTTTTTTATAGACAATTATGTGCAAAAGAAATTACAGTTCAGATGATGGAAAATTAGAGAAAGAAATACCTTCACTCATTTGCAAAATGGAAAAGGTATTCCCACCAGGATTTATGAATGTAATGCGACATCTACTTGTGCATTTGCCTTATGAAGCTAAAGTATGTGGTCCCGTGCAATATCGATGGATGTACCACATTGAAAGGACATTAAAGAAACTTAGAGCAATGGTTTGAACAAAGCAAGAGTAGAAGGGTGTATTGTAGAAGCATTTGCTCTGAAAGAGGTAGCATATTTTTCAAATATCTTCTTTGCAGAAGAACATAATGTGTATGCTCCGACAATACGGTACCACATAGATGAAGAAGCTCCTGCAGGAAATCTAAGTATTTTTTCGTGGAAGGGAAAAACAGTTGGTGGCAGTAGTAGACATGTGGTTTCAGAAGAAGAATGGAATTCATGTATGTTATATATGTACACAAACATCGAAGAGATGACTCAATATTTTGTGTAAGTTGTTTTTCTCATATTTTATATGAGATGTTCTCATATTTTATATGAGATGTTCTAATGTAATAATATTTTGCATTATGTAGCGAGTTCGATAAACAATTTTGGAAGTATGTGCGGCAACCAACAAGCAAACAATTAGATAAAATGCGTCGTGATGGCCTTCATGGGTGTCCTAACTTCGTTAATTGATTTGGAAAGCATGTAACGTTCTTTTCTTACATGTTACGTTTATCACTCCTAAATTAATCTGATTAGTAGAACTAATATTTTATTTAATTCATAGTGCATGGTCGATGCTAATGTTCATGAGGATCTACGACAACTTTCTCAAGGAACCATAACAGCAAAGAGTTTCGGTCGTTACGACGTAAATGGGTTCCGATTTCGTTCGGCCAAATTTGAAGCAAAACATCCCCTTGCAGCCACGACAAATAGTGGAGTTGTAACTAGAGCAAGTGATGCACAGGGGAATGAAAGTAACTATTATGGGATTATTCAAAACATCGTGGAGTTTAAATTTGGTGGTTCCAAAGATCTTAGAGTTACTTTTTTCCATTGTGACTGGTTTGATAATAACAGGGGAACACGACAAGATGAATTTGGTATGGTAGAGGTACAACATGAAAATAGACTTCTTGGATGCGATAATTATGTTCTTGCTCATCAAGTTGAGTTGGTTTACTACCTACCATATCCTTGTCCAAAGTTGAGTGCTTGGTGGGTCGTATATAAAGTTAATCCAAGAGAACGGTTATATGCACCTGGTGATGCTGGTTATCAAGAAGAAGAAGATAAAGTGTACCAAGAGGATGATATTCTATCATCTTTTAATATAGACGATGGTTTAGGTCTTGATACATTAGTTGGTGATGTTGAAGACAATGAATGCGATAACGTCATAGTGGTTAAAAGAAAAAGATGTAACACTAAAAAAGTAAAGGTGGGACAGAAGAAGAAAGTTGGTCGACGTGTTACCGAAGGAATATCGGATCATGATGAATTCTAATCATGTAATTGATTTATATTATATTTGAATTTATTTTAATTACTACTCTTTGTATCATTAAGTATTTAATTCTTACCAATTTTTTTCAACAGGATGCCGCGTGGTATTAAGAATATAGCTAAGGGGCTTTTTGGCTCCTCAAGTAAGAGTGGGAGTCGGTCTGCTACCTCTTCACATAGTCAAAACTCCGTTTTTCAAGGAAGTGTCTCAAATAATAGTAGACGTGAGGCATTTAGAAGATGCATGGAACAAGCTAATGAACAGGTTTATGTCTTTATAATTTTATTATATTTTTCATATATATATATATATATCATATTATGAAAGATAATTCTTCAAATTTCAGGTGGAGCAACAGATACAGGACGAGGGTCAAGAGGATTATCGAGAAGATCAGGGGAGAGGACTTTCTGCGGGGCAGGAACAACAAGGGGTAAGAGCCTATATTGATGAGGAAGCCGAGGCCGAGGAGGATGAGGGGGATGACACCGACACGGGAGAGTTGCCGCAATCATTCAGGTATCGGTCTTCAAACACTCTCCCGCTGGCTGTGCCTCCACAACAGAGAGTACGGATCACTCCTATTGGTGACTGGTAAGTAAATATAAATCTCAGTTTTGAATTATATATACAATGTTTTCGATAAATATTAAATGGTGTTAAATTGGCTTGTAGGCAATGGGATGACCTGGATTGGGATGGACGACAACATCGTAGGCAGCCTAATGCGGTGTTGGGTGCTATATGTCGTCATCATTATCCAGGTCTTGTGAATATTAAAGGTGAAGAGAAACCTGCAATAAATTGGGAGCATTATAGGATTGCTCCACATGCTGTGCATGAGAATGTGGCAGGGGCTGTCTGGCATGATTTTTGGGTATGTATTCACTACGCTGCATTATAATTATGTTTATTATATTTTTTAATACAAATTTTATATTTTTTGAAGGAACGATATCGTTTGCCCGATGATCATGACGCCGCTCTCGAGTCTAGAGCACACAAAGTATTTCACAAAGCTGCACGTAAAGTTGTGAATGATATGATGTCCAATGCAAGAATCTCTGCTGTGTGCTTGTACTACAAGGAGAAACTTGGACAGATGATGAACAAGAAAATGGGAGCTTCAAAAATTTACCACAGGACGATCAATACCGTCAGGTAATGATTCCTTGGATGGTTAAATGTGCTGATGCTTATTATTCATTATGTACTTATTGGGCATCGAGTGAGTATCGAGAGAAATCCAACTCGAAGAGAATCAACCGTGAGTCCGGTGGAGAAGTTCTTCATCGTTACGGTGGTGATGGTCATATACGTCTATCAAAACGGATGGTGAGTTTAGTATATTTACAATTTAGTCTTATTATATTAGCTTTTGCATAACTATATTTATAACATGTCTACATAGGCTGCTGAAAGTGGTGAGGAGCCCTCTTTCATTGATGCTTATATAAGAGGGCACAGAGGCACAGATGACAGTCAATTGTGCACTCCAACAGCCACTCAAAATTTGGTATGCTATATAACTAAAAGTAATTAATAAACAATATAATTGTTGTATTGTAGGTTTTTAATTGGTTTGTGTAGGAGAAATATGGTGAAGAGACGGTTCGACGTCATGGAGATGATTATAATTGGAGAAAGGAAGACGTCGACGTAGTAGCTTTGTATGAATCCGGTGGAGGAAAGCGTCACGGGAGGTGAACTTACTCCTCTTATATTCATATATCCACATATGTCAACCGTCATCTTATAATTATGACGTATCACTATTTCAGGTATTCGATGTTCAATGGTGTGATGAACACCGATGTGGTTCTCTCGCAGTCACGGTCAACACAGAGCGGTCAGAGTTCTTCTCGGCGTACTCATACAGTTAATGAGTCAAGGTTAAAACAAATGGAAGAAGAGCAAGCTGCATTAAGAGACCACTTGAGGTTACAAGAAGATCGAATGAAACGACAGGACGAGTTCATAAAAGCACAAAATGACTACTTCTCGAATCTGGCGACGTGGCAGCAAGCGATGCAGGTACATTAATATAAGAGTTCAATTATTTATGTTAACCAAGAGATGAAGTTATAGTAGAATGAAACTAAACATTTAAAAATGATTTTAGGGGTATTTTTCTCAGCTTGGACTTCCTGCCGCTATGCCACCGCTACCGCAGCCTCCGCAGCTACCTATGTCTTCACCGCTACCGGTGGCTCCACAGCCTCTTCCCGTTGGAACACAGGTATATGTTATCGTTATGTTCTCTTTTGGTTTATAAACTGTTAGTATACTTGTAACATGTATCATTGTTTATCTAGGGATCATCATCAAGGGCACAAAACTTTCAGAGTCCTCTTGTTACAAATTTGCAAGCAACTTCTTCAGCTGGACAGGGTGGAGGGGACGACTTTATCGATCAATTCTTTGCTCCCGGTGGTAACAATTAGGTAAGATGATCATAATTTATAAAAGAATCCTCTAAAGTTTCAAGTTTTTATTTGCATCATATATTACGTATCTTATTTCCAAATGGAGCTCATTTGCATTATATTTGGCTTCAAACAGGAAAATGATGGGCGAATGATTAGCTTGTTGGAGCAATTTGTTAGCTTGTGGGGAAAGACCGATGTGGCTATGTGCTTAACTTGACAATGATCATTTATGTAATTGTATGGATATTTGAATGTTATCGTTTGTACTATGTAATGAATGTTTGTATATTTGAATGTGTGATGGAAATTATATTGTTGAGACAATGTTAATTTGAGTTTATTGCATTTGTTGTGAAGAGTAATGTGTTTATGATATATCTGTTTACGAATGTATGAATTTGTTGTGTTTGGAACCAAAAATTATCATATATTTTGGACTGTTATTTTATGTATTTTTGAGGGCCAGAAGGTTGCCCACGAAAATAGTGCCATATTATTTTTGTGGGCCGGAAGGTGACCCACGAAAATAGTGCCACATTATTTTCGTGGGCTAAAATGTGGCCCATGAAAATAACATGACACGATTTTCGTGGGCCAAAGTCAGGCCCACGAAAATAAGGTGAATGTTATTTTCGTGAGCTTCAGTTTGGCCCATGAAAATAAGTGCACGTAATTTTCGTGTGCTTCAGTTTGGCCCAAGAAAATATGTATTTTCGTGGGCCGTTGTTGGCCGACGAAATTAACTTTATTTTCCTGGGCCACCGACGAAATTAACGTTATTTCCGACTAATTATTTTCATGAGCCTCCGGCCGACGAAAATAATGCCGAAACCGACGAAATTATGTATTTTCGTGGGTTTTGCCATATTTTCGTGGGTTTTGGGCCCACGAAAATATGTCGATTTCTTGTAGTGCTACGATCAACCGTGGCTCTGATATCAATCTATGACGCCCTTGTTCTGAGAGAGAACCTCTCGGAACTGAGACTGATGCGTATGTGTGCCCAGGATGTTCATCACACATACACATATAATCCACAAACTGAATTTCAGAATAATACCACGAATGAATAAGGTTTTAATACAATGTTTCATGAGTCTCAAAACTCATTCTAGCAGTGGAAGTCTTATCTTAGCAGCGGAAGTCTTATTCTAGCAGCGGAAGTCTTTATTCTAGCAGCGGAAGTCTTCTAAACTATTGCGGAAGCAACTAAGCAACAGCAGCGGCTCCATCTCTACTCCACAAGCAAGGTTGAGGATAGATCATACGCCTAATACTCCACGTGATCTTCATAGTACTCCTCTCCTGTTGCTGATGATGAAGTAATAATGCAAGTTTGAGTACATGATGTACTCAGCAAGTGCGGGAAAATATGATATGTAGCTCACAGCAAGGTAGTTATAAAAAGTCTCATTGTAGAAGGCAAAGTTTATTTCACAAATCTGGATAAAAACAGCAACTAGCTTTAAATGAATGTAATCTCAACATGTATTTAAACATCAACATACCTCCATCACGATTCACCACTTTTCATATTCCATCCGAACATTTATCTTTCTCAACTTTCCTCATGCTCATGAATACCATCTCGTATTCACTACCATCTCATCTCATATTCAATTTCCGTCTCACACCGAGACCAATGCTCATTGCCATGACTCAACAGTCATGCAACCAATCTCATTAACCGGACTCAACAGTCTCGAAACCATTTTCATTACCAGGACTCAACAGTCCCGAAACCAATTCCAAAGACCAAACCATCACCAAAAAAATTACCATCCCAATAACCATCCCATCTAATCTTGTGGGTTGTCCAGGCGCTCGTGACCGTAAGCTCGGCTATCATGATAGTTTTAGACTCTATAGAGTTTGCACCACTTTACTCACAAGTTTTTGATTTCATCACCTGTCAGCAACTGCAGAACCTCCATTATACCAGTACGCAACCGTAGGTGTATGGCCAAGAGATCACAAAATAGCCTTTACAAAGGGGCTACTAGATGTATGGACTCACTAAGGTTTCACCAGCAGGCTAGAATCTCCAATTCTCCCACCCACGGGCCACCTCTTGTGCCATGCAGTTCCCAGGACAGTCCTCACTCGACTCCCATTCCCCGCGCCTTCCACGGTCCATAACAACCTAGCAACTTACCTAATTAGTCACCTAAGCCGCACCCATATTTGGCCTTGTGGTGACACTGTTATCCTGGCATGGCTCCCATGAACCGATCCTTAGATCTACGGCAAGTAAACCACCATCTCATTCTACCTCTTCCACAAAACCAGGCTTTCCTAGATCTCCCTCCGATTCATGTTCATTGACAATATTCGTTTCTCATTATTCATACGAGTGCAGTTAGCTAGACACATCTATCTCGCTTCCCGTATCCCATGGACTCAGTGAAGCATAAAAGCAAAAACCATACCCGACTCATTAACTTTCCCGGTGACAAGGGTGGTTAACAAAACTAGTAAATTCCTATGAAAGGGTTTCCCATCATGTTGACTCAAGCACACACACCTTTTCGTAAACAAAACAGTCTTTCAAAAACATGGGATCAATATGGTCAAGGGGCACTTGCCTTGTTCTTGCAGCTTCTGTTGCTCTGGGATCTCAAATTCCTGGTGCTGAAATCCCTCGTAGACAGCTCCCTGAGCTTGTTCCTATATTTATGATCACGCACATACAAGGTTCATAGCAATCAATTATCATGCACAAACTTTATTCAAGATGCAATGATGCATATGCATGCTAATCCTATGATGCAGTTTTTATTAGATCGGTTTGTACGTGTTCTTGCATGTTTGCATGGGTTTGCATGGGGTTTTACGATGAACATAGGTGTAAATATCAAATGTGGATGTGGTGATGATCTTGACTCCAGATCAAACCGATCAACATGTGATTTGTCCACGAAAAAGCTTATGTTCGAAGGGATCGAAGAACAGATGCAAAGAAAATCATGATGATGTCGTAAGGTGGTATTGGAAACCTACCTTGCTTCCTTCGGATCCTCCCTCCTAGCAAAAACAGATTGTCGGGGCTCTCTTCCGGCAGCGGCGATCGTGTCTGGCTCATCGGCGGTCTCTTTGGTGGTCAAACTCCGGTAAAGGGGTTTAGCTCGGCGAGTTTGGGGGCTATGGCTTCTAAGTTGTAGGCTTAGAAAACATATTACGACCAAGGGGTTGTTTTGGGTTCTATTTATAATCGGGAAGAGAAGAGTCCTAATCTGATTGGATTTTGAATAAGAGTCCTATTCAAATTGTTTTTGAATCTTAACAACTTATCTTCAGTTGATTTGGTTGCAGTATTCAACATAGAAGAGTTCATGTCGGTTTCTTCCGTGTCGGGCACTCGTGCATGAGAGAAAAACCGGTTCAGAATCGCGTCCTTCCGCAGGGATATGCTCCGGAGGCTCCTCGTGTCTTGCGGGGACCTGGGCTTCCCTTTTCCTCAGGGACGAGCTCTGGTTGTGCCACGTGTCAGGCGGGCGAGACCTCGCTCTTACTCAAAGGTGAGCTCCGCGTGCGCCACGTGTATGGTGGGTCGGGACCTCCTCTCTCAACAGAGGCGAGCTCAGCGTATGCCACGTGTTAGTTTCAGACCTCCCCTCTCTTCGGAGGTGAGCTCCGAGAGTGCCACGTGTCAGAGCCGGACCTCCCCTCTCTTCGGAGGTGGGCTCCGATAGTGCCACGTGTTCTAGCAGCGCCAGACTTCCTTTCTCCTCAGAGACAAGCTCCGAGGTCGACACGTGTCCATTAGCGTCGGACCTCCCGGAGATGTGCTCCGGAGGTGACACGTGTCCGGTAGTGTCGGACCTCCCGGAGGCAAGCTCCGGAGGTGACACGTGTCCAGTAGGATTGGACCTATCTGAGGTGTGTTCCGAGAGCGACACATGTCCCGCGCGGCTGGTCCTCTCTCTTCCGCAGTGACTAGCTCCGGTGGCGACACGTGTCCTGCGGGCTGACCTCGCTCCTCCGCAGAGGCTAGCTCTGCGGGCAACACGTGTCCCACGGGGTCGGACCTCACCCCTTCCGCAGAGACGAGCCCCGAGCCTGCCACGTAGCCAGTTAGCGGCGGACCTCTCCCCCTTTGCGGGGATGAGCTCTGAAGGTGGCACGTGGCCAGCGGGCCGCGGGAGTTGTCTTCGGCACTCTCTGTGGATTAGATTTGGCTCTTTTTGGCTATCTTTTTTCTGTTTCCACTTCTTTTAAAATATTTTCTCTATATAAAATATGAATGCATGCAGGAATCAAAATTGAGGGTGTCACAGGATGCCCGCTAATGAACTAGCGGAGCTCAAGAAACAAATTCAGGAGCAGCTAGAAAAGGGTTTTATATGCCCAAGCTCGTCACCATGGGGAGTCCCCGTGCTCTTCGCAGACAAAAAGGATGGGATCCAAAGGATGTGTGTGAATTATAGGTCTCTCAATGAGAACGATCAAGAATAAATACCCGCTGCCCCGTATAGACGACCTGTTCGACCAAATGAAAGGTGCCCGAATATTCTCCAAGATTGATCTTTGGTCAGGATATTTCCAGCTGAAGATTAAGCCCTCTGATATACTCAAGACTGCATTTCGAACACGGTATGGTTCGTCTGAGTATACCATTATGTCTTTTGGGTTACCGAATGCACCCGCATACTTTATGTACCTCATGAATAAGGTCTTCATGGAGTACTTGGACAAGTTCATCGTTGTATTCATCGATGATATCATGGTGTATCGAAAAGCGAGGAAGAACACGAAGAACACTTGAGGTTAACATTGCAGAAACTGAGAGAGCGTCAATTTTATGATAAGTTCAGCAAGTGTCAATTTTGGCTAAAGGAGATATCGTTCCTAGGCCACATCATATCCGAAGGAGGAGTATCGGTTGATCCCGGAAAAGTGGGAGATGTTTTGAAGTGTAATCAACCGCAGAATGTAAGAGATATTCGGAGTTTCCTTGGGATGGCTGGATATTACCGCCGGTTCATCAAGGATTTCTCCAAAATAGCGAAGCCTATGACCGAATTGCAAACGAAAGGGAAAGCATTTAGTGGACACCAGCATGTCAAGAAAGCTTTGAGGAGCTAAAGAAGATATTAACAACAGCGCTGGTTTTGGTATTGCCGGACGTGAGCAAGAGCTTCGACATATATTGTGACGCATCAAGACAAGGGCTTGGATGTGTGCTCATGCAAGAAGGACAAGTGGTAGCCTATGCATCGAGACAACTAAAGAAACATGAGCTGAATTACCCCACACATGACTTGGAACTTGCAGCCATGGTACATGCCTTGAAGATTTGGAGGCATTATATCCTTGGCCACCGATGTGAGATCTATACGGATCACAAAAGCCTCAAGTATATATTCACGCAAACGGATCTGAATTTGAGGCAACGTTGATGGTTGGAACTCATCAAGGATTATGATGTTGGAATCAACTATCACCCTGGAAAGGCCAATGTAGTAGCTGCTGCATTGAGTCTAAAGGGAGAATGTCACCAACTCACGGTTCGGGAGCTGCCACCCGAGCTGCGCAAGGAGTTCGAATGGTTACATCTCGGGTTCTTGAACAAGATGGAAGTGATAGAACTGAACTCCTCGCTGGAACAAGAGATACAAGATGGCCAAGCAACTGATGAGGAAATCAAGGAAAGAATCCAACAAGGCATAGAAAAGGATTTTAAGGAAGACGAGAAAGGCACGCTTTGGTTAGGGAAAAGGATTTTTGTGCCTAACGTGAAGAACATCCGTGACACGATATTAAAGGAGGCACATGACTCGCCTTATTCCATACATCTCAGCTGTACAAATATGTACAAGGACCTGAAAACTTTCTATTGGCGGGATGGTATGAAAAGGGACATAGCTGAATATGTTGCCTTATGCGATACGTGCCAATGGGTGAAGGCCGAACATCAAAGACCCGCTGGACTGTTACAGCCATTAAAAGTACCCGAGTGGAAGTGGGAAGACATCAGCATGGATTTCATAGTCGGATTGCCAAGTACTCAGTCGGGTTACGACTCTATTTCGGTTATCATGGACCGATTGACAAAAACAGCCCATTTCCTTCCTGTTAGAATGCAACACCCTCAATTTCATATTCATGCAATGCATATAGAGAAACATTATAAAAGAAGTAGAATGGGAGAAAGATATCTGAAAAGAGCCAATTCCAATTTGCCGAGGAGCGCCGTCGACACTTCCCATGGCCTGCTGGCCACGTGGTGCCTTCGGAGCTCATCCCTGCGGAGGGGGTGAGGTCCGGCACTGCTGGCCACGTGTCAGGCTCGGAGCTCGCCTTTGTGAAGGGGTGAGGTCCGGCACCGCTGGACACGTGACGCATTCGGAGCTAGTCTCTGCGGAGAAGCGAGGCTCAGCCCCGCGGGACAACTGTCGCCTTCGGAGCTAGTCTCTGCGGAGAAGCGAGGCTCAGCCCCGCGGGACACGTGGCGCTTTCGGAGCTCACCCCTGAGGAAGGGATGAGGTCCGGTCCCGCCAGACACGTGTCGACTTCGGAACTCACCCCTGCGGAAGGGATGAGGCCCGGCCCCGCGGGACACGTGTCGCTCTCGGAGCTCGCTTCTGAGATGTCCGGCCCGCTGGACACGTGTCACCCTCGGAGCTCACCTCCGAGAGGTCCGACCCCGCTAGACACGCGTCACCCTCGGAGCTCACCTCCGAGGAGAAGGGAGGTCTGACACCGAGGGACACGTGTCGTCCTCGAAGCTCACCTCTAAGGAGAAGGGAGGTCCAACACCATGGGACACGTGTCGTCCTCGGAGCTCACCTCTGAGGAGAAAGGAGGTCCGGCGCTGATGGACTCGTGGCACTCTCGGAGCCCACCTCTGAGGAGAGGGGAGGTCTGGCACTGACATGTGGTGCCCCCAGAGCTTGCCTCTGAGGGAGAGGGAGGTCCAACCCCGCCAGACACGTGGCACACGCGGAGCTCGCCTCTGAGGAAAAGGGAGGCCCCGCCCCGCCAGACACGTGGCACACGCGGAGCTCGCCTCTAAGGAAAAAGAAGGCCCCGCCCCGCTCGACACGTGGCAGGTCCGGAGCTCGCCTCTGAGGAGAAGCAAGGACCGGCCCTCGCTGGACACGTGGCGCCTTCGGAGCTCACCATTGCGGAGGTGACGAGATCCTTAAGCGGTTTTTCTCCTGTGCGCGCGGGAATACCCAGTACTGAGAAAACCGACATGATTTCCACGTTGCTGCCGCACCAAATCAATTGGAGATAAGTTGTAAAGATCCAAAACAAATTGAATAGGACTCTTATTTGAAATCCAATCTTAGTAGGACTCTTCTTTCATCCCTTATAAATAGAACCCAAAAGCCATGGCTGCAACCACGTACCTATTTTCCACCTCCCCAGTCGACAACTTGGAGGCCCTAGCTCCCAACTCGCCGAGTTGAACCCCCTGCCAGAGTTCAGTCGCCGGTGAGCCCCACCGGTGAGCACGCCGACGAGCGCCGTCGCGCCTCGCCATCGCTGCTGCCATTGCTAGGAGGAATGCCCCACCACCAAACAGAATTTAGGTAGGTCTTCGTACCCATCTTACGACCTCGTCACGGTTTCTTCGCATCTGTTTTCTTCGTTCCCTTCGAAAAGAAGTTGTTTCATGTGGACAGATCACGTGTTGATCTGTCTTTGACGGTGGAATTGATCTAGATCTTGAGTCAAGATCATCACCACGTCCACACTTGATCCTTACACCCTTGTTCACCATAAAACCCCATGCAAGCCCAGTAAAACATGCAAGAACACGTACAAACTGGTCTAATAAAACAGCATCATAGGAATTGCACGATTACATCTTAAGTAAAGTTTGTGCATGATGTTTGATTGCCATAATTTTGTATGTGCGTGGTCGTGAGTTGAAGGAAAAGATCAGGAAGCCATCTACGGAGAACTACAGCACCGAGACTTCGAGACACGTGAGCAACAAGAGCCACAGGAGCAAGGCAAGTGCCCCTTGACTATATTGATCCCATGTTTTGGAAACTGTTTTGTTTGCGAAACCATGTATGTTTGAGTCAACTTGATGGGAAACCCTTTTATAGGAGTTTAATAGTTTTGTTAACCATCCTTGTCACCGGGAAAGTTGATGAGTCGGGTATGGTCATTTTTGCTTTTCGCTTCGCTTAGCTTACGGGTTACAGGAAGCCGAGATAGGACATGTCTAGCTATTGCACTCATATGAATAATGATAATGAGAACTTGATGATGATGATGATGAGCATAGAATCGGGGGAGATCTAGGCAAGCCTGGTTCGTGGATGTGGTAGAATGAGATGGTGGTTTACTTGCCGTAGATCTAAGGACCGGTTCATGCCTGCACATGCCAGGAAAATAGTGCCACCACAAGGCCAAATATGGGTGCGGCTTAGCTGACTAATTAGGTAAGTTGCTAGATTGTTATGGACCGTGGAAGGCGCGGGGAATGGGAGTCGAGAGAGGACTACCCTGGGAACTGCATGGCACAAGAGGGGGCCCGTAGGTGGGAGAATGGTGATCCGAGCCTGCTGGTGAAACCTTAGTGAGTCCTTACATCTAGTAGCCCCTTTGTAAAGGCTATTTTGTGATCTCTTGGCCATACACCGACGGTTGTGTACTGGCATAATGGAGGTTCTGCAGTTGCCGACGGGTGACGAAATCACAAACTTGTGGGTAAAGTGGTGCCACCTCTTAAGAGTGTAAAACTATCATGATAGCCGTGCTTACGGTCACAAGCGCCTAGCAAACTAACATGATTAGAGGGAAAACTTGGGATGGTTATTTAGGTATGAAAAACTTGGGATGGTTATTTCGGTATGGAAACTTGGGATGGTTATTTGGTTATGGTTATGGTATGGTTATTGGGATTGGATTCAGGACTGTTGAGTCATGACAATGAGTTTGGTTTTCGGTTATATTATCATGAGATGGATATGAACATGAGATGGTTATTATGAGCATGAGATAAAGTTGAGAAAGATTCATGGTTGGTTGAGACATGAAAAGTGGTGAATTATGAAGGAGGTATGTTGCTGTTTTACTTAAATATATTTTGGGATTAAATTCACTTAAAGATATTTGCTGTTTTTATCATGTTTCTGAAATAAACTTTGCTTTCTGCAATGAGCCTTTTATTCCTTACCTTGCCGTAAGCTACATGTCATACTTTTCCCGCACTTGCTGAGTACGACATGTACTCACCCTTGCATTATCATACAAACATCAGCAACAGGACAGGAGTACTTCAAAGATCACGTGGAGTACTAGGCGTGTGAACTACCGTCAACTTGCCTGTGGAGTTGAAGATGGAGCCGCTACTGTTTAGTTTTGCTTCCGCTGTCGTTTTAGAGACTTCCGCTGCTAGAATAAGTTAGATATTCATGAGTCATTGTATAAAATACTTAAACCCTATTTATTCATGGTTATATTCTGAATTCAGTTTGTGGATTACATGTATATGTGTGATGAACATCCTGGGCACACATATGCATTAGCTGGGTTCCGTTTTCACGGGACCGGGCGTCCCAGATTGGTATCAGAGCCACGTTGACCGTAGGACACAAGCCTAGGTAGAATGGACACTCTAAAGCACATAGGAACACCCCTCTAAGCTTCTATTTTTTAAAATTGCTTGCTGCTGCACTCCCTTGTCAATTCAGCCACCGCAAAGTGCTATTTTCAGCCCCTCTTTTCTCTTCTTTTGGACAGCCACACCTTTGCTTCCTTGCTCCATAAATTCTGAAGTTTTGGAGTTGTTTTCTCCTTCTCAAAAATTTCTCATGTCCTAGATGCCGGTGATCCGGAGCACGAGTACTCAGTCACCACCACGTGGGAGTGCACTTAACCCCATCGAGGTGTCCGATGGACCACCCCCGTCACACGGCGGGAACAGCACCAGTTCACATGATTATGTTTAGGATTCCCATTGAATAAGCTGTAATAGGAACGTTAAATCATAGTAGCTTGAATAAGAGTGGCGTGTTGAATTTTTGTGACGATTGCTTGTGTTTGTGTGCTTAGTGCGAGTTGTGGCACGCTTCGGCGAAGGTCCACATCCACACATAGTAGAGAGATGTGAGGTGTTTCGGCACTTGTTCACATACTTATTAATAAAAGAAGTTATTTAGTTCATACCCCTTGATGCATATAGTTAGGGGGGATCAACCTAAACTTCTATTCTATTCAACTCTCTCTCACAGTGACAAAGGACGAACGTTCGTGGCAACCAGGAACCACAACAGGATGACCACGTTGAAGTTCCTGAGAATGTTAACCCTGTGGATGATGCAAACAATCTTGAACGGTTGACGGCTATCAGAACCAGCTCATGCAAACTATTATCCAAACTTTGGGTCAGCTGCAAGCCAACAACAAAAACAATCTTAACACCGTTCCTGCACCACCACCGCCACCACCACCGGCTCACAATAGATTGGGAGAGTTCATGAGGACTCGACCGCCTACTTTTGCACAATCTAATGATCCCATGGAGGCTGATGATTGGTTGAAGTCCATGGAGAAGAAGCTTGCTATTGCTCAGTGCGATGATCGGGAGAAAGTTCTCTTCGCATCGCACCAACTTATGGGAGCAGCCGCTGGCTGGTGGGACGCTCTTTGCAATGCTCATGTCAACAAGGAGACTATCACATGGACTGAGTTCAAGGAGAGTTTCCGCTCTCATTACGTCCCTGCTGGAGTCATGATGCTCAAAAGGCAAGAGTTCGAAGGTCTCTGCCAAGGAAAGAAGAGCGTGAATGATGTGACACCCTCAATTTTGATTTCTGCATGCATTCATATTTTATATGTAGAAAAAACATTTTAAAATAAGTAGAAACCGAGAAAGAATAAAAAAGACAACCAAAAAGAGCCAATTCCAGTTTGCCGAGGAGCGCTGTAGAAAATTTCCGCGGCTGCTGGCCACGTGGCGCCTTCGGAGCTCATCCTTGCAAAAGGGGGAGAGGTCCGCCGCTAACTGGCTACGTGGCTGGCTCAGGGCTCGTCTCTACAGAAGGGGCGAGGTCTGACCCCGTGGGACACGTGTTGCCCCCGGAGCTAGCCTCTGCGAAAGAGCGCGGTCAGCCCGCGGGACACGTGTCGCCTTCGGAGCTAGTCACTGCGGAAGAGAGAGGATCAGCCGCGCGGGACATGTGTCGCTCTCGGAGCTCACCTCTGAGAGGTCCGGCCCCGCCAGACACGTGTCACCCTTGGAGCACACCTCCGAGAGGTCCAGTCCTACTGGACACGTGTCACCTCCGGAGCTCATCTCGGAGGTCTGACACTATCGGACACGTGTCACCTCCGGAGCTTACCTCCGAGAGGTCTGGTCCTATTGGACACGTGTCACCTCCGGAGCTTACCTCCTGGAGGTCCATCACTTTTGGACACGTGTTGACCTCGGAGCTCATCTATGAGAAGAAAGGAAGTCTGGCGCTACTGGACATGTGGCATTCTCGGAGCCTACCTCCGAAGAGAGGGGAGGTCCGGCTCGTACACGTGGCACTCTTGGAGCTCACCTCCGAAGAGAGGGGAGGTCCGACACTGACACGTGCCGTACGCGGAACTCGCCTCTTTTGAGAGGGGAGGTCCCGACCCACCAGACATGTGGCGCACGCGGAGCTCGCCTCTGAGGGAGAGGGAGGTCGCGCCCGCCAGGACACGTGGCGCACGCGGAGCTCACCTCTGAGTAAGAGGGAGTTCTTGCCCGCCTGACACGCGGCACAACCAGAGCTTGTCTTTGCGGAAAAGGGAAGCCCAGGCCTCCGCAGGACACGTGGAGCCCCTGGAGCTTATCCCTGCGTAAGGACACGATTCTGAAGCGGTTTTTCTCCCATGCACGAGTGCCCGACATGGAGGAAACCGACACGAACTCTTCTACGATGAATACTGCACCAAATGAACAAGAGATAAGTTGTTAAGATTAAAAAACAGTTTGAATATGACTCTTATTCAAATTCTGATCAGATTAGGACTCTTCGTTTCCCTCTTATAAATAGAACCCGAAACAACCCCTTGGTCGTAACATCTTTTCTAAGCAGACAACTTAGAAACCCTAGCCCCCAAACTCGCCGAGCTAAACCCCTTCGCCGGAGTTAGACCACCGGAGAGACCACCGACGAGCCCGGACCTTGATTGCCATCGCCGGAGGAGAGCCGACGATCTATTTTTGCTAGGAGGGAGGACCCGAAGGAAGCAAGGTAGGTTTCCAACACCACCTTACGACATCATCGCATTTTCTTTGCATCTGTTCTTCGATCCCTTTTGAACAGAAGCTTTTTCATGGACAGATCACGTGTTGATCAGTTTGATCTAGATCTTATGACGAGATCATCGCCACATCCACATTTGATCCGTACACCTTTGCTCATCGTAAACCCATGCAAGCCATGCAAGAACACGTACAACCGATCTAACATAAACTGCACCATAGGATTAGCATGCATATGCATCATCGCATCTTGGTTAAAGTTTGTGCATGATAATTGATTGCTATGAACCTTGTATATGCGTGATCGCGAGTAGAAGGACAAGCTCAGGGAGCTATCTATGACGAGCCACAGCAACAAGACTTCAAGATCCAAGAGCAACAGAAGCCGCAAGAACAAGGAAAGTGCCCCTTGACCATATTGATCCATGTTTTTGAAAGACTGTTTAGTTTGCGAAAAGGTGTGTGTGCTTGAGTCAACATGATGGGAAACCCTTTCATTGGAGTTTACCAGTCTTGTTAACCACCCTTGTCGCTGGGACAGTAGATGAGTCGGGTATGGTTTTTGCTTTTATGCTTCGCTGAGTCCATGGGATACGGGAAGCGAGATAGATGTGTCTAGCTAACTGCACTCGTATGAATAATGAGAAACGGATATTGTTAATGAACATGAATCGGGGGGAGATCTAGGCAAGCTTGGTTTGTGAATGAGGTAGAATGAGATGATGGTTACTTGCCGTAGATCTAAGGACCGGTTCATGCGAGCCATGCCAGGATAACAGTGCAACCACAAGGCCAAATATGGGTACGGCTTAGCTGACTAATTAGGTAAGTTGCTAGATTGTAATGGACCGTGGAAGGCACGGGGAATGGGAGTCGAGTGAGGACTGCCCTGGGAACTGCATGGCACAAGAGGGGGCCCGTGGGTGGGAGAAATGGAGATTCTAGCCTGCTGGTGAAACCCTAGTGAGTCCATACATCTAGTAGCCCCTTTGTAAAGGCTATTTTGAGATCTCTTGGCCATACAATGACGGTTGTGTACGGGTATAATGGAGGTTCTGCAGTCGCCGACGGGTTACGAAATCACAAACTTGTGGGTAAAGTGCTGCAAACTCTGCAAAGTCTAAAACTATCATGATAGCCGAGCTTATGGTCACGAGCACCTGGACATCTTCCATGATTAGATGGGATGGTTATTGGGATGGTATTCGGTTTGGTTTTGATTTATTTATCAAGGAAACCGTGGACAGCAGAACTACGCTCGCGGCAACGTGAACCATGTCTCTGCTGAGGAAACTCAAAAGGCTGAGGGCGTCGTGATTGGTGTGTTCCTTGCCAACTCCAACCCAGCCACCATTTTATTTGATTCCGGAGCATCACATTCATTCATATCATCCAAGTATGTTGCCAAGTATATTCTACCCATATCACACTTGAAATATACTATGTTGGTTAATTCTCCCGATGGAGAGATGAGGACTAATATAGTATGTCCGAAAGTAAACCTTAAAATAAGGGGGGTAGACTTCCTTGCCAACCTTATTGTCTTGGATTCCCAAGGGCTCGACATAATACTCGGAATGGATTGGTTAAGCAAGCACAACGAGTAATCCAATGTGCTGAGAGGAGTGTGCAGTTGACAAACGAGCATGGTACCCGTATCGAGTTTGAGTCAGCCCAACCAACAGACGAGAAGGCAGAATTTCCTCATCTATTCTCCACTAGCAAATCTCGAGGGCGAGATTCAATTTAAGGGGGGTAGATTTGTGACACCCTCAATTTCGATTTCTGCATGCATTCATATTTTATATGTAGAAAAACATTTTAAAAGAAGTAGAAACAAAGAAAGAATAAAAAAGATAGCCAAAAACAGCCAATTCCAGTTCGTCGAGGAGCGCTGGAGAAAATTTCCGCGGTCGCTGGCCACGTGGCGCCTTCGGAGATCATCCCCGCAAAATGGGGAGAGGTCCGCCACTAACTAGCTACGTGGCAGGATCGGGGCTTGTCTCTGCAGAAGGGGCGAGGTCCGACCCCGTGGGATACGTGTTGCCCCCGGAGCTAGCCTCTGCGAAGAAGCGAGGTTAGCCCGCATGACAAAGTCGCCTTCAAAGCTAGTCACTGCGGAAGAGAGAGGATCAGCCACGCGGGACACGTGTCGCTCTCGGAGCTCACCTCTGAGAGGTCCGGCTCTGCCAGACACGTGTCACCCTCGGAGCACACCTCCTAGAGGTCCGGTCCTACTGGACACATGTCACCTCCGGAGCTCATCTCCGGGAGGTCCGACACTATCTGACAGTTGTCACCTCCGGAGCTTACCTCCGAGAGGTCCGGTCCTATTGGACACGTGTCACCTCCGGAGCTTACCTCCTGGAGGTCCATCACTTTTGGACACGTGTCGACCTCGGAGCTCATCTCTGAGAAGAAAGGAAGTCTGGTGCTACTGGACACGTGGCATTCTCGGAGCCCACCTCCGAAGAGAGGGGATGTCAGGCTCTGACACGTGGCACCCTCAGAGCTCACCTCCGAAGAGAGGGGAGGTCCGGCACTGACACGTGGCGTACACTGAACTCGCCTTCGTTGAGAGGGGAGGTCCCGACCCACCAGACACGTGGCGCACGCGGAGCTCGCCTCTGAGGGAGTGGGAGGTCCCGCCCGCCAGGATGCGTGGCGCACGCGGAGCTCACCTCTGAGTAAGAGGGAGGTCTCGCCCGCTTGATACGCGGCACAACCGGAGCTTGTATTTGCGGAAAAGGGAAGCCCAGGCCTCCGCAGGACACGTGGAGCCTCCGGAGCGTATCCATGCATAAGGACGTGATTCTGAAGCGGTTTTTCTCCCATGCACGAGTGCCCGACATGGAGGAAACCGACACGAACTCTTCTACGATGAATACTGCACCAAATCAACAAGAGATTAGTTGTTAAGATTCAAAAATAATTTTAATAGGACTCTTATTCGAATTCCAATCAGATTGGGACTCTTCGTTTCTCTCTTATAAATAGAACCCGAAACAACCCCTTGGTCGTAACATCTTTTCTAAGCCGACAACTTAGAAGCCCTAGCCCCCAAACTCGCCGAGCTAAACCCCTTCGCCGGAGTTAGACCACCGGAGAGACCGCCGTCGAGCCCGGACCACGATCGCCATCGCCGGAGGAGAGCCGACGATCTGTTTTTGCTAGGAGGGAGGACTCGAAGGAAGCAAGGTAGGTTTCCAACACCACCTTATGACATCATCGCGTTTTCTTTGCATCTGTTCTTCGATCCCTTTCGAATAGAAGCTTTTTCATGGACAGATCACGTGTTGATCAGTTTGATCTAGATCTTATGACGAGATCATCGCCACGTCCACGTTTGATCTGTACACCTTTGCTCATTGTAAAACCCATGCAAGCCATGCAAGAACACGTACAACCGATCTAATAAAAACTGCACCATAGGATTAGCATGCATATGCATCATCGCATCTTGGTTAAAGTTTGTGCATGATAAATGATTGCTGTGAACCTTGTATATGCATGATCACGAGTAGAAGTACAAGCTCAGGGAGCTATCTACGACGAGCCACAACAACCAGACTTCGAGATCCCAGAGCAACAGAAGCCGCAAGAACAAGGCTAGTGCCCCTTGACCATATTGATCCCATGTTTTTGAAAGACTGTTTTGTTTGTGAAAAGGTGTGTGTGCTTGAGTCAACATGATGGGAAACCCTTTCATAGGAGTTTAGTAGTCTTGTTAATCGCCCATGGGATACGGGTATGGTTTTTGCTTTTATGCTTCACAGAGTCCATGGGATACGGGAAGCGAGATAGATGTGTCTAGCTAACTGCACTCGTATGAATAATGAGAAACGAATGTTGTTAATGAACATGAATCGTAAGGAGATCTAGGCAAGCTTGATTTGTGAATGAGGTAGAATGAGATGGTGGTTACTTGCCGTAGGTCTAAGAACCGGTTCATGCGAGCCATGCCAGGATAACAGTGCCACCACAAGGCCAGATATGGATGCGGCTTAGCTGACTAATTAGGTAAGTTGCTAGATTGTTATGGACCGTGGAAGGCCAGGGAATGGGAGTCGAGTGAGGACTGTCCTGGGAACTGCATGGCACAAGAGGGGGCCCGTGGGTGGGAGAATTGGAGATTCTAGCCTGCTGGTGAAACCTTAGTGAGTCCATACATCTAGTAGCCCCTTTGTAAAGGCTATTTTGTGATCTCTTGGCCATACACCGACGGTTGTGTAATGGTATAATGGAGGTTCTGCAGTTGCCGACGGGTGACGAAATCACAAACTTGTGGCTAAAGTGGTGCAAACTCTGCAGAGTCTAAAACTATCATGATAGCCGAGCTTACGGTCACGAGCGCCTGGACAACTTCCATGATTGGATGGGATGGTTATTGGGATGGTATTTGGTTTGGTTATGGTTTGGTCTCTGAATTTGGTTTTCGGTACTGTTGAGTCCGGGTAATAAGATTGGTTGCATGACTGTTGAGTCATGGCAATGAGCATTGGTCTTGGTATGAGATGGAATTGAATATGATATGAAATGGTGGTGAATACGAGATGGTGTTCATGAGATGGTAGTGAATACGAGATGGTATTCATGAGCTTGAGAAAAGTTGAGAAAAATAAATGTCTGGAAGAGACATGAAAGTGATGGAACATGATGGAGGTATGTTGGTGTTTAAATACATGTTGGGATTATATTCACTTAAAGCTAAGTTGCTGTTTTATCGTGAAATAAACTTTGCTTTCTGCAATGAGCCTTTTTATAATTACCTTGCTGTGAGCTACATATCATATTTTCCCGCACTTGCTGAGTGCATCATGTACTCAAACTTGCATTATCATACATCATCAGCAACAGGAGAGGAGTACTACGAAGACCACTTGGAGTACTAGGAGTGTGATCCACCGTCAACTTGCCTGTGGGGATGGAGTAGAGGTGGAGCCGCTGCTGCTGCTTAGTTGCTTCCGCAATAATTTAGAAGACTTCCGCTGCTAGAATAAAACTTCAGCTGCTAAGATAGACTTCCGCTGCTAAGATTGATGTAATAAAGTACTTGAATCTATTCATTCGTGGTTATATATATTCTGAATTCAGTTTGTGGATTATATGTGTATGTGTGATGAACATCCTGGGCGCACATATGCATCAGTCTCAGTTCCGAGAGGTTCTCTCTCAGAACGCGGGCATCACAAATGAGTACCTCAACAAGTTCACACAACTTTCAAGGTATGCTCCAGAAGACGTCAACTCGGATCAAAGGAAGCAATACTTGTTCATGAGAGGGTTGAACAATGAGATCCAAGTTCAGCTGCTCAACAACGACTATGCAAACTTGCAGAAGCTTGTTGACAAAGCTATTGTGGTTGAGAGCAAGATCCATGAGATCGAGCAAGAGGGCAAGAGGAAGATGCCATACCAGCCACAAGGGAGCAATGTACGTACCCGTCTCATGCACCCAGCTGCACAACAGTATGGCTCGTCCGCTTCTACTTTTCGCCTGCAAATCCACCTCGCCCTAATCCACCTCCGCAGCAACATCCTTTTGTGCAAGCACGTCGTGTGCCTTTTCCTCCTTCGCCCTGTCCCAACATGGGCGCATATGCTCAAAACCACCCGCGCCCCAACGTTCCTGCTGTCTTGGGTAACAAGGCATGCTTTGCATGTGGAGAGGCGGGACACTTTGCAAGTCTGCCTGAGGAAAGGCCTTGGACAGCCGACCAACACGCCCAAGAAGAACCCACGGCCAAAGGAGGAGCTAATCAAGGTAACCGCGGAGAGCAGAACTACGCTCGTGGCAATGTGAATCATGTCTCTGCTGAGGAGGCGCAACAGGCTGAGGACGTCGTGATTGGTATGTTCCTTGCCAACTCCAACCAAGCTACTGTTTTATTTGATTCCGGAGTATCACATTCATTCATATCATCCAAGTATGTTGCCAAATATAATCTGCCCATATCACACATGAAATATACTATGCTGGTTGATTCTCCCGGTGGGGAGATGAGGACTAATATAGTATGTCCAAAAGTAAACCTTAAAATAAGAGGGGTAGACTTCCTTGCCAACCTTATTGTCTTGGATTCTCAAGGGCTTGATATAATACTTGGAATGGATTGGTTAAGCAAGCACAACAGAGTGATCCAATGTGCTGAGAGGAGCGTGCAGTTGACAAATGAGCACGGTACTCGTATTGAGCTCAAGTCAGCCCAACCGGCAACCGAGAAGGCAACGTTGAACCACGTCGAAGAAGCAACATTGGAAAGCATTCCAGTGGTTCAAGAATATTCGGACGTGTTCCCGGAAGAACTTCTAGGTATGCCACCTGACCGGGACATTGAGTTCGCCATTGATTTAGTACCTGGAACTGCACCTATAGCGAAGAGGCCATATAGGATGCCCGTTAATGAACTGGTGGAACTTAAGAAGCAAATTCAGGAGCAGCTAGGAAAAAGTTTTATACGCCCGAGCTCGTCACCATGGGGAGCCCCCGTGCTCTTCGTAGACAAGAAGGATGGGACCCAAAGGATGTGTACGGATTATAGGTCTCTCAATGAGGTGACGATCAAGAATAAATACCCGCTGCCCCGTATAGAGGACATATTCGACCAAATGAAAGGTGATGAGTAGTTTAGGCCCGATCTTCCAAAAGGTAGGTTGATTGAAGTGGAGATCTCGACGTTGATGATCCGAGGCACTCGAGCAGACCTGAATACCCCTGCAATAACTACACCACTGCTCCATTAGTTTTCAACCGTGCTTCACACGCTTGACCTCGCCAAGAAGGCTATCCTTGCAGGTGAAACCGAGAACAAAAGAAAGAACGATGAATATGCAATCTGAAATTGCGAAATTGGGGTCTCACAAACCGTAGAACGGCGAAAGTGTTTAATCTAAGCAAAACCCACCGAATATGGCCGGCGGCTGCAGTATTTAAAGGATAGGGTTCGTCCATAAAACCCTTAGATGCGTCCCTAATGGACTCATACGGGATACAAGGCCCAAAAGCCCAATACGGTGGTGCAACACCGGACAGAACTCTGAATTCGACTTGTTTCGACAATTCCCAATGACTCCTCGAGAATTTTAATGTGCGACAAGAACCATTGGAAAGTTTATGTTCTCATATTTCCATGCATATGTAGAACATCAAAAACAGAGTCCATATGTGTCACACCCGGTTTCTCCGAAGAACAACCGAATGAAATATCACATGTATGCCAGGGTCATTTTCTCATACATGTGATGACAAATAGTGAAGCATCATTTATTACAAGCCAGTTGTCGAATATAAATAAGTCTTACATAGCATATGTCTCGACGGACGATAATAAGTTCATCATAAGTAAATAAACTAGCAGCGGAATATTATTCTTGTGGGCTCCGTCACAGTCGTTGCCCGGGGGACTCCATGAACCTAGAAACCCCCTTCGGGTCCAAAGTCTTGATCATTAAACACCACTTCATTATCTTGACCTGAGCAGCAATATAAACCAACAAATATGCAAGGTTGAGTACCGATGGTACTCAGCAAGTGTGGGAAAGTAATGTCATGCATGGCTAGAATAAGAAGAGGTTGAACTCATGGTTAAAGCACTACGCAATTATTGCCTACCACCTTAGCTTATTAAGCACCTACATTTCTACACAGGTGAAATGGTCCCAATCTCCCATCCCATCATCATAATCAAATAACCATAACATCATTTCCAATGTTAAGCTCCCCGCTTAACATCCACAACTTCCAAAGCCATCATCCTCTAATCATGAATAAGTCCAAGCCGCTCTTGACCGTGAGCACGGCTGTCATGACAGTTTTGACTCTGCAGAGTTTGCACCACTGTACCCACATGTAGTGATTTCATCCCCCGTTGCCGGGTGGACTAAAAGGACCTCCATTATGCCAGTGGCCACGAACCACATTCACACATCCTAGGTATGAAGCCAGGAGATCACTACGAAGCCTTTACAAAGGGATTCCCGACGAGCGTGGGCCCACTGAGATTTCACCCCTAACAGCACACAAGAGGCTCCAACCCCGCTGCAGTGGCCCCCTCTTGAGCCTTGCGGTTCATATGGTAGTCCAGCTGACACCTAATCCCGCACCATCCAACACACCCATACTACGCCGGGGATACACCTAATTAATTGGCCAAGCTACCCCATCTCAGCATGTGGTTGGCACGGTAAAGCCAGGTTACATGCTCCATGAACCGGTCCTTAGGATCCAGGGAAGTACTAAACACAAACCCGAGTCTCGTGCACCCAGCACCAACCAAATCATCCAACTTGCCTTGATCCCTACCTCTACATAACTCATAACATCTCATTCAAGAGTATGGTAAATAAACTGATGATCTCATATCCCAATTATTCCATTCTAAGCATGGCTAAGCATAAGCATATAAATAAATGACATGATAAAATAAATCCCAACCCAAGCTACAAGGAAACAAGGTAATGCAATTCTAGGGAAACTTCCTAGCATGGGTTTCATATTTCAATTGACAGTGCAAATAATTCTATCTACACATCCTAGCATAGGATCAAAGTGGTCAAGGACACTTGCCTTCTTCCTGCTGCTCTGGGAATGGGTAGTCCTGATCTTGGAAAGGAAGAACTTGCTCTGGAGCAGGTTCTACTCATACCATCACACATAGCAAAAGAAACAACAATCCATAAGACATAGTTCACACTTCCACTTCATACAAACCACACATTCACATTTATGAAAGCCATTCACATTTCTATGTGTTGTGGTTACTCTAAGTGTGTTGATTTTTGGCTTACATGCACTTTTAAACATGTGCATATGATTTCTACTTTTGTATTCATATTTATGTTTGCATACTATATATGAATTTCCAATTTAAATAAATTCCTTATATTCAATAATTGATACACATTTTAGCTACCAAGTATGCATGGAAGGTATTTTCCTACTCCAAATGTGTCTTCAGACCTTCTACCAACCCTAAACTGAATTCTTTGGATTTTGGAAACTTCATTTATCATTTTCTAGTTATTCATACCTAGCTTGCTATATTTTCAGATTTGTTTCCTATGCCTAAATGTGAACGTTATTATAAAAATAGTAAGACACCTCATCTAAACAGAATAGGTTTTGGTCTAAAATATTAAATAATATATTTTGATCTTCTCCTCTGATGTGAACTAATTTAAATTTATTTTATCAATTTTCAGAATTGTTCTCTACTTAAAAAATCCCTATAACTAATAAATGTGAATAATAAATTAGACAGATTCATTTCAGCCAAAAATGTATTTTTATCTCACTCCAAAGTTTTCCAAGTACTAGGAAAGTTTTAAATTTGAATTTACAATGTGTTTGTCCCATCTTTTAAATTTTAAATACTAATCACATATTCAAATTCCTAAATTTAATATCACATAGGGCTAAAAAGGTAAACTCACCCCACTACAGGGTCTATTATATTATTTTAAGAATTTCCAGGGGCCTAACTATGCATAACAGAGGGGTTTTGCTATTTTTTATTAAGTCCAGGGGCTAAAACTGATTTCTAATTGAATTTACATGAATTTCTGAAGCTCCAAGGGCTAGATCAGAAGTTTCCGGGGCTAGCTCGTATTTTCCGAGAACCCCAGGGGGTAGCGCGTAAGAATTCCGGCCTTTATAACGCGGGGCTGACGTGGACCATCCGATTTAAAACAGACGGCTGAGATTATAACGCCGAACCGGTACGTGGGGATTTAAATTCTACCGTGCGATTTAAAATAAACGGTGCACAAGCGGCCACGTCGCTCTGATCGAGCGCGGGCGGCGCTGCCCGGCGGCACGCGGCGGAGGGAGGTGGCGATCTCACCGGAGAGCTTCGGATCTTTGTCAATTCTTCCTAAAACTGGGATTTCATGGCATAGATCTGTAGAGGGGAGGTCGGGGATCTCACCTCGGGGGTTTTCTTGAGCTCGGAGGTCCTGGAATGCGATCGGCGACGAGGTCCGAGGTGAATTCACGGCGAGGCTCGTCGGCGCTGTGTTTGAGGCGCAAACCACCGAGTTTTCTGCACCTGCGTGATTCCCCGGAGGCGGTGGATCAAGATCAGCGCGTTAGATCAGAAATCCCAAGCGAAGATCGAGCGAAATTGGCCGGAGAAACTCGGGTTCTCACCGGAAGAAAAAGTGGCTGATCGTGGGTGAAAATCGGGAAGATGCCGGTGTTTATATAGCCGGGGAGGGGCGGCGTTCGGTTGTGATCGAGTTTGCGTCGTCCAGAACCGAAATTCGGCTGGGATACGCGAGTATCCGGGGCGGTTTTGATTCGGAGGTGAGAAGAGTCCCGGCCGGCCGAGCACGGGCGCGAGGAGGAAGAAGGATGGCGGGCCCCGCGTGTCAGTGGGAAAGAGGGGGGGCGCGCGGCTGCGGGCTGGCACGGGTGGGCCGGCTCGTGGGTTTCGGCCCACTGGCCGGGGAGGTTTATTTTTTTTCTTTTTCTTTTTCATTTCTGTTTTGAGTTTAATTTGAATTCCAGTTTGAATTTGAATTTTTGCACCACATGCAATACGTCCAAAAATTTTTAAATTCCCCTCTTAACAGGTTTTTGGATGTTACATCTCTACCCTCCTTATAAGAAATCTCGTCCTTGAGATTGGTGGTTCTAAGAAAACAATTCCGGAAATTGTGCCTTAAGCTCGTCTTCTCGCTCCCAGGTGGCTTCCTCTTCCGAGTGATGCTTCCACTGCACCTTGCACATCCGGATTCTTTTATTTCTTGTGAGGCGTTCCATTGTTTCCAGAATCTTGGATGGTTGCTCGGCATAAGACAGATCCTCAGCTACGTCAATATCATTCATGGGTAACATCTCTTCAGGTGTTCTCAGACATTTCTTGAGCTGTGACACATCGTGCACATCCGATAGGCGAGCCGGTAATTCTAGTTGATACGCCACTTCGCCTTTCCTCTCCAGAACTTGAAAGGGTCTGATGTATCGAGGTGACAACTTCCCTTTCACCTTAAACCGACGAAGTCCTCAGATAGGGGACACCTTGAGATAGACATAGTCCCCCACGTTGAAAACGAGCTCTCTTCTTCGTACATCGGCATAGCTCTTTTGTCGTGTCTGTGCTATCCTCAAGTTGTTGCGAATTTCCCTCACTTTCGCCTCGGCTTCTTGTAGTACTTCGGGTCCAAACACTTTGCTTTCCCCCGTTTGGTTCCAAAATAGTGGAGTTCTACACTTCCTTCCATACAAAGCTTCAAACGGCGACATCTTCATACTAGCCTGATAGCTGTTGTTATAGGAGAACTCCGCATACGGTAAGTTCTTGTCCCAACTCCGATTGTTTTTGAGTGCACACGCTCTCAGCATATCCTCAAGAATCTGATTGGTTCTTTCCGTCTGCCCGTCAGTTTGGGGATGATAGGCAGAGCTAAAATTCAGATGGGTTCCCATGGTTTCATGCAACTTTTGCCAGAACCTTGAGCTGAACTGTGTCCCTCGATCCGACACTATCTTCTTGGGCACTCCATGGTAACACACGATCCTTGACATGTACAACTCCGCCAATTTGGATCCGCTGTAGCTTTCTTTCACGGGGATGAAATGAGCTACCTTGGTTAGCCTGTCGACGATGACCCATATCGAATCATATCCTGATTGGGTCCTGAGACGACCCCACGGTCTTGTCGAGCAAGGATCACGCTGAGGGGTGCTGCGTTGCACAGCACCGTATAACACACGTCAAAGGTACGAAGCGGAAGCGAAATTTTATTATATAAACAAGTTATGAACATGTTTACATCAAAATAAGTTCAGTCTACACTCGCAGGCGTAGACTAAGCATCAAGTGCACGTTCAGCCCTTGAACATGTCCTTGCTAGCACACACGCACACTAACTCTGCGGTGTGCACGACTCCCACTCGACGGGGTTCCCCTCCTGTGGTTCCGTCTCCTCTTCGGGAGTCCCTTCCTCATAGAACCCTGCAAAAGCTTCAAACACAAGCAGTGAGCACGAAGGCTCAGCAAGTCTGACCCGTCTCACCTATACATGGAACTTCTACATGAGGGGTGATGGGTACATGAGGTGAAATCATTTGCAAAGGACTCGCCTAATTAGTAGAACCTTACTTTAAAGTTTTAGCAGCAGGTTGTGGAGAACCTTACGCTAAGGTACATGAGAGAGCCGCAATCAAACAAGAAACGCATTTCTCTCATGTACTTTGCCCAAAGTTGAAAAAGAACTTTAGTTAGCTCTAAACTACAGCATATCATTAACAATCAATGTCCATAATTCAATCAGCAACATTTTATCATGTGACTAGCCTGTTCTTTCTACGTCACGGTACAGTGAACAAGTGGTACTCACTGACCGCGAGGGACGGCGATTATAATCGATTTACACCTGCAGGGTTACCCGAACAACCCGTCACGTACGCCCGTACTCGATGTTGCCTACAACAACCATCACGGACACCGTATGCAACTACCTTTCACCCGTCAGCCAAATATTGAACCGGTCCCATCGTCCCGAGCAAGAGGTCTCTGCACGCGCATCTCCGTGCCGCCAGCCGATTTACACCTCAAGCTCTCAACCTACCCTCTGAACGACGGGCAATGCCTCAATACCCAGCTACCTGAGTTACATCAGTTTCCCGGTTCCCATATAGCCGGTAGGTCTTCGGTACTGTTCTAGCTTGTTCAACAGGCCCGCACACGGCTTGGTCCTCAATCGACACAAGCGGAGCTACAGCACACATGCCCCAAAGTCCTGCTGCCCTTACCCTCCGCTTGGTCTCATTTTCTTGCCATGTGTTTCATGTGCTATCACTACCCGAGTCGAGTGCCTCTAGCCTATGCTCGCGAGTAGTTCCAACTACTCGACTTGTACCGAATCCTACTCTATCATAGCAATGCAGTAGCTAACGGGGTTTGCAATCCTAACCCCAACCCATGGTTTTCTTGGCTATGCAGTTGGGTTTCCAACCAAGACTCTAATGCAAAGAATCATAACAGTATTCAAAGATGTGCTCAAAACAATAAATATTTGTAAAAAGGTTAATGCAAACCGGGGCTTGCCTTGCTGCTCTTGGTCGTAGGCTAGCTGTTCCTCCGTAGTAACAAAGTCTAGGACTTCGGGTTCCTCCTCGACCTTTGCGACTACATGTTAGAAGAAACATATGTATCAATTTAATTGTGTTTGTATTAAGTTTTAAACTTGTGAAGCTTATGAGTCCCACTAGACAGACCCTATGACTGTGAAACTTTTACGATGGCTAGGTTACAACCTAAATAGAGACTTGGTCAAGTTTTAGTTGCAGCAAAGCTCATTGGGCCCTCCACAATTAATTATGTCCTTGACCTTAATTGGAACTCTTAGGGTGCTCTAAGGATTTTCAAGGAACAAACTATGACTTTCTGAAAACTAGATTTTCAGAGGGTTCTAATGGAGTTGGTCTCACTTAATTTGAAGGTTCCCAATTAAAGATATGAGCTAAACATTTTCAGAGAAAATTCTGAAAATGTTTCTGAACATTTTCTATTTTCTCTGGAACAGTTTCACTAATCACACCATTAGGTTGATCAAATGAGCTCAAATGGATCTGAAATTTTTATGGTAGTTCAGGGATATTTTGGTGAGCATCCCAGCAAAATTTCAGGATCATCCTCCAAAGGATCCTCCAGTTAAAATTCCAAACAGTTTAAATTTTGAGGAATTAATTCTGGAGAGTTAAGGATTTTCATGAAGTGAAACTTGATTTGCTGGAAAGTACTCAGAGATCTGAATCCAGCAAAATTTGGTTCACTCGATTTGGAGCTTTCTAGCCAAAGTTATGAGGATTTGAAGTTTGGAAGAATTCTGAAATTCGGGGAAAAGTTTAAATTCTCGGGGCCCGCGGGGACACGTGTCGAGCGCGGAGGTGTCCGGCACACCGGAGATACCACACGTGTCGAGCGCGGAGGTGTCCGGCACACCGGAGCTCACAGGGTATTTGCGCGCCAGCACAGCCGATCCCCGGCCACACCCGATCCCGATTTAAATTCTTCAGCCGCTGACACATGGGCCAGCCGGCTCCTTCTTCCTCCCGCCGTTCTCTCGCGCCCGCGCCGCCGACCTCGCCGGAGCAGATTCGGAGCTCGCCGGCTCGCCACTGTCGGGCCTCCCATGGGCTGAAACTCGCCGCCAGGGGGTTGTCGACTTCGAGGAACACGTCGGTGGTGTCAGGTCGGGCTGAGGGTGACCGGAAACAGCTCGGCGACGTGCCGCGGCCTCGGCTGAGGTTCGGCACCGTCGATCGTGGTTTCTAAACCCGCCAACACCTCGAACAAACGGCCCTACAGCATCAGTGTACCTCTAGGAAGCTCGACAAGGTGTCAAAAGGGTTCAGGGATGGTGGCAAGTCGGTAGGCACCGTGTGACCGATCGTGCCCGCCATGACCGCCCTTGATCGAGCTCAAAATTCGTCACTCCTAGACAGTTTCACGCTACGGATGCAGAAAAGAACTTGATCGCCGGCTAGTCCAGCGTCTATGTGCAAGATTTGATGACCTCCGAAAGATCATAGAGCGAGAACATAATGAAACCGTACCGGAAGCTCGGTTTACGGTCGCCGGAGCAAAAACTGGAAATTTTCTGTGGATTCTTCACGGTTGGCTTCCAAGCTTGGAGGAGAGCAGCACGGTGGTCGCGCTCTCCTGTTGCCTCTCTCGCTGGACCGTGAAAATGCCTGTGGAACGCTGCCCACGGACGCCTGATTCTCGGCTGAGGCTAGGTCGCCGCGGTGGCGATCGTTTTCGGGCAAAGAAGGTCGGAGCTTGGGGTTTCTGGCGTTGGGGAGGTGGAGTGCGACCTCAGGTGGCTGTCTAGCAGCTCAGGGACGAAGGAGGAGATGGTTTTGCTAGTTTTCCCGATTGAGCAGAGAGCTGCGGCGAGAAACAATGCTGCTGCTCGGGTTTGCCCGCGAGAAGATAAAGCCGGCCGACTTCTGCTCGGCTGAGGCTGTGCCGGTCGCGTGGGGGTGCGAGCAAGCCGCCCTGGGTGCCAGCGCGCGGAGAGGGGAAGCAGCTGGTGGCGCCGGTAGCTGCTCGGTGGCACAGCCGACAGCTGCTCGGTGGAATTTCCCACCGAGGCTGTGACTTTGTGTGCAAGTTTTGCCTCCTTCTCTCTATGACATGTGGGTCCCACCCGGGGTTTTAACCTCTGAAATTTACTCCTAATCACTGTTGCAAACAGTGAGCCCCATAATACCCCTGGTGATTCAAATTATTTACCCATGAGCCATTTGAATTGAGTAGAATTCAAATTGGGTTTGGTTTGAGTGAATTTCAGCACAAGTCCAGTTTTGAATTCAAATAAAGTTTGAATTTGTCCCACTTAGCTCATGTCAAGATCAACTCCAAACAGAGTGAAAATTGGTGTGTGAGCTCATAAAAATGTGCTGAATAAGAATATGCCTCCCAATTTTAAATTCATGGGATAAAAACAGTTTGAATTTGAATATGGTTTCAAACTGCCCTCTTTCTAGCTATACCCAAAATGACCTTAAAAAGGTTTTGAATTTGGGTGAAACTTGGCATGGACATTCTTAGCAATGTGTAGGAGTTTTCATATGTCCAGCCCACCTATATCCCATGTGGGAAATACCACTTTTGCAATATGTGATTTTGTTCTCTAATGAGCATGTTGATGGTGGTTACTTGCTCTTCATTTGTGTTCATCATCTTTCCTCAAATGAGGTGTGTGGTGTGGTGATGAACACTTCAATTATGTGTCAAAAACTGAGGCCCTTACATTCCCCCCCCCCTTAAAAGAATCTCGTCCCGAGATTATAAGGTAAAAATGAGAGAGAGGACGGTGGAAAATTACCGGATATGCGACGTGAAAAAGTCGGGGTAGTTAGCGCGAAGAAATTCTTTGCTCTCCCATGTCGCTTCGTACATGGAGTGATTACTCCATAGAACCTTGTAGAACCACAACGTATGGTTGCGTGTGGTTCGGGCCTTTTCATCGATAATCTGCACCGGTTCCTCCCGATAGGTGAGATCCGGTTGCAGTTCTTTAATGTCTTCCAGCTGAACGGTGGTTGATAGCTTGAGACACTTCCTCAGCTGGGAAATGTGAAAGACGTCGTGCACACCGGAAAGTGCTAACGGTAATTTCAGCCGGTATGCCACTGTTCCACATCTTTCGGTAATCTGGAATGGACCGATGAATCGGGGTGCCAACTTTCCTCTCACCCCAAATCTGTTTACGGCCTTCATTGGAGACACCCGTAGGTATACGTGATCTCCAACTTCGAATTGTAATAGGCGCCTTCTCCGGTCCGCATACTGTTTCTGATGGGATTGAGCGGCTTTTAGGTTCGCTTGAATCAGTCGAACCTTTTCTTCCGCGTTGTTGACAAGGTCAATCCCGAAGATAACTCTTTCGCCAGATTCACACCAATTCTGTGGTGTGCGGCATTTCCGCCCATATAGCGCCTCTTAGGGCGCCATCTTGATGCTGGCTTGGTACCCATTATTGTATGAGAACTCGGCTAACGGCAAGTGGTCATCCCAATTCTTGCCGTGGTTGATAGCACAAGCTCGTAGCATGTCTTCTAGGACCTGATTTACCCGCTCTGTTTGCCCATCCGTCTGCGGGTGGTATGCTGAACTACGGATCAGCTTCGTCCCCAAGGCAGCGTGCAGCTGCTCCCAAAAACGGGACACAAATAAAGTGCCCCGATCCGATATGATAGTACGGGGTACGCCGTACAAGCATAGGATCCGTGAGATGTGCAGTTCAGCGTACTTCTTGGCGTTGTAGTTGGTGTTGACCGGGATGAAATGGGCAACTTTTGTGAGCCGATCGAAGATCACCCACACAGAATCATGTTTCTGCAAGGTGGTGGGTAAACCGACGATGAAGTCCATGCTCACATCCTCCCACTTCCAGGCAGGAACGCCAAGTGGTTGCAGCAGTCCCGGTTTCCGCATGTGGTCTGCCTTCACCCTTCGACATGTATCACACTCGGAAACGTATTTTGCAGTCTCCCGTTTCATCCGTGTCCACCAAAACTTGCTTCTGAGTTCTTGATACATCTTGTTGCTGCCGGGGTGAATAGAAAACTTTGATAAGTGAGCCTCATCAAAGATTTTCTTCCGTAATTCCGGGTTACGGGGTACGACGATCCGGTTCTTGAACCATAGGACGCCGTCTCCATCCTTCCGGAAACATTTCAGCTCCCCACTGTCTACACGTCTCTGCAAATGTGACATGCCCTTGTCATTCTTCTGGGCTGCCGCTATCTCTTCACGGATGGTGGGGATCAAAGCTAGGTTGTAGAGAGCTCCGTGTGGAATCACATGTAGTGGTGGTTCGCTCTCTTCCAACGGTGTGATGGTCAGATTGTTGACGTATGACTTGCGGCTCAGCGCATCTGCCACTACGTTTGTCTTGCCCGGATGATAACTGATCTCTATTTCGTAATCCTTTATCAGTTCTAACCATCTTCGTTGCCTCATGTTCACCTCCTTCTGAGTGAATATGTACTTGAGGCTTTTGTGGTCGGTATATAAATGTGCGAGGTTACCGAGTAGGTAGTGCCTCCACATTTTCAGTGCAAGTACCATGGCAGCGAGCTCCAAATCGTGGGTTGGATAATTCTGCTCATGGTTTCTAAGCTGCCGTGATCCATACGCGACCACTCTTCGGTCTTGCATCAGCACACATCCAAGCCCAATGCCGGATGCACCGCAGTACACATCGAACGGTTTTGTTGTGTCTGGCTGCGCCAAAACCGGTGCTGATGTCAGGTGCTTAACTAAAGCCTTGAATGCTGCTTCACATGTTGGACTCCAAACGTATTTGGTAGCCTTCTTCAGCAGCTCTGTCATTGGCTTGGCAATCTTCGAGAAGTTCGGAATGAACCTCCGATAATATCCCGCGAGTCCGAGGAAACTCCGTACCTCGTGAACAGTTCTCGGGGATTTCCAATTCAGCACTTGAGTGATCTTGCTCGGGTCTACAGCGATACCCTCCGCTGAGATGATATGCCCGAGAAAAGGCACTTGCGATATCCAAAACTCGCATTTGCTGAATTTTGCGTATAACTTGTGATCCCGCAGCCGTTGCAAGACTATACGCAGATGTTTCTTGTGATCTTCCTCTGACTTCGAATATACCAGGATGTCGTCGATGAAGACCACGACAAACTTGTCCAGCTCCGGCATGAATACCGAGTTCATTAAGTACATGAAGTGAGCTGGAGCATTGGTGAGGCCGAAGGACATGACCAGGTACTCATAAAGTCCGTACCTCGTCGAGAAAGCCGTCTTTGGAATGTCCTCAGCCCTTATCTTAATCTGATGGTACCCGGATCTTAAATCCATCTTGGAAAAGATCTTTGCTTCGACCAACTGATCAAACAACATGTCGATCCGTGGCAACGGGTACATGTTCTTGATGGTTACGGCATTTAATGGATGATAGTCTACGCAAAGCCGCAATGTCTCATCCTTCTTCTTGACAAATAATGCCGAACAACCCCATGGTGAGGAGCTCGGCCTAATAAAACCCTTCTCCAGAAGGTCCGTGAGCTGAGTCTTCAGTTCAGCCAACTCCTTGGGTGCCATCTTGTACAGCCTTCGGGATATCGGCATGGTTCCCGGTGCAAGTTCAATCTTGAACTCCACCTCTCTATCAGGTGGCATCCCCGGCAAATCATCCGGGAATACGTCAGGGAACTCTCGGACCACTGGAATATCTTCCAATCTGATGGTTGGGGCTTCATAGACACATGGAAGTTTTATTTCTGGACTGTCCAGAAATAATGAGTGAGAACCGTGCACCTCTGAGTTTAAGTGCACGACTCGAAGGACGGTGTCTAAAACAGCGCCGTGGCGGGTTAACCACGACATCCCTAGGATGACATCGACCTTCTGTCCCTCTAAGATAATGAGAGACGTGGGGTACACTCTACCCGCTAAGCATAATGGTGCCTTGGAGACCATTACGCTTGCTGAAATCTTCCCACCCGGTGAACAAATTAAATATGGACTATCGGTGGGTAGTATTGGCAAGCTGTGTTTAGCAATGAAAGCTTGGCTAATAAAATTATGCGTGGCACCTGAATCAAACAGTACTATAGCGGTATGCTGGTGGAGTTGGAACATACCCACAAGGATTGGCTCGCCCTCCGGCACGTCCTCAATGGCAAGCTGGTGGACGGTGCCGGGCCTAGGGTTTGCCCGCCGCGCATTAGTAGGGTTCCGGGGTTGATTCCTCCCCGGAAACTGTGGTGCCACTCCGCCGCCTTGCCTCTCCGGGCAACTGCTCGCGAAGTGTCCTGGACGACCACACTTGTAACGTGTGGCCATTGCCGGTGTAGTGCTTGGGGGACGAAAGCCCGGCATGCATTGCTGAGGTGCAAACGCACGCGGCATCGCCCGCTGCTACTGTTGTTGTTGCGGTGGTACTGGCAGTGCCGGCCTGAATGCCGGTAAAGAATACGGCCGACTGCGGAACGGCATCGACCGCTGTGGTGGCTGCCAGCGTGGACCTGACGGTGGGCGATTCACCATCCGAAACTTCTGAGAAGGACCGCCTCCTTCTCCGCTGCTTTGCGGCGCGCTTCGCTTTCGCTCCGCCACCGCTAATTCCTTGCCGCAGTCCTCCTGAACAATCGCAGCATCGATGATGTCGTTGAGGCTGCCGCGATTGAACATCGCCAACTTGTCCTTAAAGAGCGGGTTAAGCCCCTGGTAGAAGTGGTCCCGCCGCTTCTTGTCAGTATCTGCGTGATATGACGCGTAAAGCGCGAGATCGTTGAACGCCCTGGAATATTCCAGCGCGTTCCGGCTCCCTTGCTGTAGGTGTAGGAACTCCTGCGTTTTCCTCTCACCGTGATGGTGAACGGCACCCAACCGGGTGGTGTAGGTCCTGCAGGGACTTCGACATGGATCGTCCACGTCTTGTTCCCCTCTTCGCCTTCTTCCTTGGCGAAGTATTGCAGCATCTGGTCGTACCCGAAATATTGGAGCATTTGCCACAATGCTTCCGGGTAGCCGCTACGTTGAGAACAGTGGGAAACCACCCACCCGTTCTCCAATTGCTTATCCGCTGTCATCTGTAAAAATATATTTGAGAAATGTCAAATATTTATTTAAACAGTAAAACATTGAGTTATAACATAAGACATGTCATTGAACCCATAAAACTTGGAAACACAGTTCAAATTTTAAACAAATTTGACTGCTGATCTGCTGTTCCCATGACAGCCCTGACCAGTTTCCATTTCAACCTGATTTAGGCCATGTTAAAGGCAAAACCAGTTCTGGAGCTCCACATCAAAGTTAAAGCTAACTTTAATAGCTTTCCAGAAAGTATTTGCTTGGCCTAAGATCTGTCCTGGTTCAAAAGTTATGAGATGTCAAAGTTAACAGAATTGCTGGAGAAAATTGGACGGCACCTCCCTGCTTTAGGTACCGATTAAATCCAAGAATTCCAGTTAATTCTTTTCCAAATCTGACAAAACTTTCTGTTACAAAGTTGTAACCTATATCATAAGCTTTCCAGAACTACCTCATTTTCTATTTTTGGATTTTTAAGCAGGACGTTGTGCTTAATTTACAGAGAGTTTACAGAGAGTCTTTGCTCTGCCCTGTTTTCTGGACAGTTTCAACTCTACTGCAATTTTCGAGTGGTTAAGGGATGAAACACCTCTGGACCTCATCAGAAGAGTTGTAAATATCTTCCAAATCTTTCCAGAAATGTATCATAAGACCCCAATCTCGAAAGAACTCAACCTCTAACCTCTGGTTAACTTCAGCCTTAATTCAGCTAGAAACAGAGTGCTCTGTCCTTACAACCTATAAGTTAAAAACTTGTTAACTTTGAATATCTTGTTCAAGGGAAGGAGTTACATCAAGTTTTACTACTTCAGATCAAAACCTTCAAGTTTTAAATGAAGTTGTTCATTTAATGGGGTGTGACGTCGATGCGTCACCAGATTATGTCGGTACTACGTCCTCATAAAGAAAAACCTATACCGGACTTAGCCGGCTTCATTAATTCAGTGGCACTAAACGTCACTCGCACACGGATGCTGCACGTCTACCGTTTCATGGTCAGGCTACCTGCAGAAACTCAAACAATCATCAGACTCGGCTGCACACCAAGCCCGGAATCCATACAGTTCGTACAACCGGCCGTCATCACTCGCCCGGATGTTCTCAAGCCAACCACGCCTTGAGTTATGTGTTCACGTTTCAGACCACGTGACGGAGTCTCCCAAGTTGCACCACGCACGCCAGGGACAGACGTTGCTCGTATACCCCAAACGACATGAAGAGTCATAGAGGATATCAAAGCGGGTCGGGTTACCTGCCACCCGTGGGGCTCCATCCTTCAGCTTGTGCGCACTGGTGGACAGCGCTTACGTGCACCCCCCAAGACATACACGTCGCGAGATGCACGATTTTCCGACATAATCAAATAGGTTAATATGCCACTTTCTATATACTAATAACATCCTTACACGGACTATTAACTCGTTCCCCACTGGATTTTTGGAAAAAGATGACCTGTTCACTGTGTTAAACCTCAAGCGAGCTCTGATACCAACGCTGAGACGACCCCACGGTCTTGTCGAGCCAGGATCACGCTGAGGGGTGCTGCGTTGCACAGCACCGTATAACACACGTCAAAGGTACGAAGCGGAAGCGAAATTTTATTATATAAACAAGTTATGAACATATTTACATCAAAATAAGTTCAGTCTACACTCGCCGGCGTAGACTAAGCATCAAGTGCACGTTCAGCCCTTGAACATGTCCTTGCTAGCACACACGCACACTAACTCTGCGGCGTGCACGACTCCCACTCGACGGGGTTCCCCTCCTGGGGTTCCGTCTCCTCTTCGGGAGTCCCTTCCTCATAGAACCCTGCAAAAGCTTCAAACACAAGCAGTGAGCACGAAGGCTCAGCAAGTCTGACCCGTCTCACCTATACATGGAACTTCTACATGAGGGGTGATGGGTACATGAGGTGAAATCATTTGCAAAGGACTCGCCTAATTAGTAGAACCTTACTTTCAAGTTTTAGCAGCAGGTTGTGGAGAACCTTATGCTAAGGTACATGAGAGAGCCGCAATCAAACAAGAAACGCATTTCTCTCATGTACTTTGCCCAAAGTTGAAAATGAACTTTAGTTAGCTCTAAACTACAGCATATCATTAACAATCAATGTCCATAATTCAATCAGCAACATTTTATCATGTGACTAGCCTGTTCTTTCTACGTCACGGTACAGTGAACAAGTGGTACTCACTGACCGCGAGGGACGGCGATTATAATCGATTTACACCTGCAGGGTTACCCGAACAACCCGTCACGTACGCCCGTACTCGATGTTGCCTACAACAACCATCACGGACGCCGTACGCAACTACCTTTCACCCGTCAGCCAAATATTGAACCGGTCCCATCGTCCCGAGCAAGAGGTCTCTTCACGCGCATCTCCGTGCCGCCAGCTGATTTACACCTCAAGCTCTCAACCTACCCTCTGAACGACGGGCAATGCCTCAATACCCAGCTACCCGAGTTACATCAGTTTCCCGGTTCCCATATAGCCGGTAGGTCTTCGGTACTGTTCTAGCTTGTTCAACAGGCCCGCACACGGCTCGATCCTCAATCGACACAAGCGGAGCTACAGCACACAGGCCCCAAAGTCCTGCTGCCCTTACCCTCCGCTTGGTCTCATTTTCTTGCCATGTGTTTCATGTGCTATCACTACCCGAGTCGAGTGCCTCTAGCCTATGATCGCGAGTAGTTCCAACGACTCGACTTGTACCGAATCCTACTCTATCATAGCAATGCAGTAGCTAACGGGGTTTGCAATCCTAACCCCAACCCATGGTTTTCTTGGCTATGCAGTTGGGTTTCCAACCGAGACTCTAATGCAAAGAATCATAACAGTATTCAAAGATGTGCTCAAAACAATAAATTTGTAAAAAGGTTAATGCAAACCGGGGCTTGCCTTGCTGCTCTTGGTCGTAGGCTAGCTGTTCCTCCGGAGTAACGAAGTCTAGGACTTCGGGTTCCTCCTCGACCTTAGCGACTACATGTTAGAAGAAACATATGTATCAATTTAATTGTGTTTGTATTAAGTTTTAAACTTGTGAAGCTTATAAGTCCCACTAGACAGACCCTATGACTGTGGAACTTTTACGGTGGCTAGGTTACAACCTAAATAGAGACTTGGTCAAGTTTTAGTTGCAGCAAAGCTCATTGGGCCCTCCACAATTAATTATGTCCTTGACCTTAATTGGAACTCTTAGGGTGCTCTAAGGATTTTCAAGGAACAAACTATGACTTTCTGAAAACTAGATTTTCAGAGGGTTCTAATGGAGTTGGTCTCACTTAATTTGAAGGTTCCTAATTAAAGATATGAGCTAAACATTTTCAGAGAAAATTCTGAAAATGTTTGTGAACATTTTCTATTTTCTCTGGAACAGTTTCACTAATCACACCATTAGGTTGATCAAATGAGCTCAAATGGATCTGAAATTTTTATGGTAGTTCAGGGATATTTTGGTGAGCATCCCAGCAAAATTTCAGGATCATCCTCCAAAGGATCCTCCAGTTAAAATTCCAAACAGTTTAAATTTTGAGGAATTAATTCTGGAGAGTTAAGGATTTTCCTGAAGTGAAACTTGATTTGCTGGAAAGTACTCAGAGATCTGAATCCAGCAAAATTTGGTTCACTCGATTTGGAGCTTTCTAGCCAAAGTTATGAGCATTTGAAGTTTGGAAGAATTCTGAAATTCGGGGAAAAGTTTAAATTCTCGGGGCCCGCGGGGACACGTGTCGAGCGCGGAGGTGTCCGGCACACCGGAGATACCACACGTGTCGAGCGCGGAGGTGTCCGGCACACCGGAGCTCACAGGGTATTTGCGCGCCAGCACAGCCGATCCCCGGCCACACCCGATCCCGATTTAAATTCTTCAGCCGCTGACACGTGGGCCAGCCGGCTCCTTCTTCCTCCCGCCGTTCTCTCGCGCCCGCGCCGCCGACCTCGCCGGAGCAGATTCGGAGCTCGCCGGCTCGCCGCTGTCGGACCTCCCATGGGCTGAAACTCGCCGCCAGGGGGTTGTCGACGTCGAGGAACACGTCGGTGGTGTCAGGTCGGGCTGAGGGTGACCGGAAACAGCTCGGCGACGTGCCGCGGCCTCGGCTGAGGTTCGGCACCGTCGACCGTGGTTTCTAAACCCGCCAACACCTCGAACAAACGGCCCTACAGCATCAGTGTACCTCTAGGAAGCTCGACAAGGTGTCAAAAGGGTTCAGGGATGGTGGCAAGTCGGTAGGCACCGTGTGACCGATCGTGCCCGCCATGACCGCCCTTGATCGAGCTCAAAATTTGTCACTCCTAGACAGTTTCACGCTACGGATGCAGAAAAGAACTTGATCGCCGGCTAGTCCAGCGTCTATGTGCAAGATTTGATGACCTCCGAAAGATCATAGAGCGAGAACATAAAGAAACCGTACCGGAAGCTCGGTTTACGGTCGCCGGAGCAAAAACTGGAAATTTTCTGCGGATTCTTCACGGTTGGCTTCCAAGCTTGGAGGAGAGCAGCACGGTGGTCGCGCGCTCCTGTTGCCTCTCTCGCTGGACCGTGAAAATGCCTGTGGAACGCTGCCCACGGGCGCCTGATTCTCGGCTGAGGCTAGGTCGCCGCGGTGGCGATCGTTTTCGGGCAAAGGAGGTCGGAGCTTGGGGTTTCTGGCGTTGGGGAGGTGGAGTGCGACCTCAGGTGGCTGTTAGCAGCTCAGGGACGAAGGAGGAGATGGTTTTGCTAGTTTTCCCGATTGAGCAGAGAGCTGCGGCGAGAAACAATGCTGCTGCTCGGGTTTGCCCGCGAGAAGATAAAGCCGGCCGACTTCTTCTCGGCTGAGGCGGTGCCGGTCGCGTGGGGGTGCGAGCAAGCCGCCCTGGGTGCCAGCGCGCGGAGAGGGGAAGCAGCTGGTGGCGCCGGTAGCTGCTCGGTGGCACAGCCGACAGCTGCTCGGTGGAATTTCCCACCGAGGCTGTGACTTTGTGTGCAAGTTTTGCCTCCTTCTCTCTATGACATGTGGGTCCCACCCGGGGTTTTAACCTCTGAAATTTACTCCTAATCACTGTTGCAAACAGTTAGCCCCATAATACCCCTGGTGATTCAAATTATTTACCCATGAGCCATTTGAATTGAGTAGAATTCAAATTGGGTTTGGTTTGAGTGAATTTCAGCACAAGTCCAGTTTTGAATTCAAATAAAGTTTGAATTTGTCCCACTTAGCTCATGTCAAGATCAACTCCAAACGGAGTGAAAATTGGTGTGTGAGCTCATAAAAATGTGCTGAATAAGAATATGCCTCCCAATTTTAAATTCATGGGATAAAAACAGTTTGAATTTGAATATGGTTTCAAACTGCCCTCTTTCTAGCTATACCCAAAATGACCTTAAAAAGGTTTTGAATTTGGCTGAAACTTGGCATGGACATTCTTAGCAATGTGTAGGAGTTTTCATATGTCCAGCCCACCTATATCCCATGTGGGAAATACCACTTTTGCAATATGTGATTTTGTTCTCTAATGAGCATGTTGATGGTGGTTACTTGCTCTTCATTTGTGTTCATCATCTTTTCTCAAATGAGGTGTGTGGTGTGGTGATGAACACTTCGATTATGTGTCAAAAACTGAGGCCCTTACATTCCTCCCCCCTTAAAAGAATCTCGTCCCGAGATTATAAGGTAAAAATGAGAGAGAGGACGGTGGAAAATTACCGGATATGCGACGTGAAAAAGTCGGGGTAGTTAGCGCGAAGAAATTCTTCGCTCTCCCATGTCGCTTCGTCCATGGAGTAATTACTCCATAGAACCTTGTAGAACCACAACGTATGGTCGCGTGTGGTTCGGGCCTTTTCATCGATAATCTGCACCGGTTCCTCCCGATAGGTGAGATCCGGTTGCAGTTCTTCAATGTCTTCCAGCTGAACGGTGGTTGATAGCTTGAGACACTTCCTCAGCTGGGAAATGTGAAAGACGTCGTGCACACCGGAAAGTGCTAACGGTAATTTCAGCCGGTATGCCACTGTTCCACATCTTTCGGTAATCTGGAATGGACCGATGAATCGGGGTGCCAACTTTCCTCTCACCCCAAATCTGTTTACGCCCTTCATTGGAGACACCCGTAGGTATACATGATCTCCAACTTCGAATTGTAATAGGCGCCTTCTCCGGTACGCATACTGTTTCTGACGGGATTGAGCGGCTTTTAGGTTCGCTTGAATCAGTCGAACCTTTTCTTCCTCGTTGTTGACAAGGTCAATCCCGAAGATAACTCTTTCGCCAGATTCACACCAATTCTGTGGTGTGCGGCATTTCCGCCCATATAGCGCCTCGTAGGGCGCCATCTTGATGCTGGCTTGGTACCCATTATTGTACGAGAACTCGGCTAACGGCAAGTGGTCATCCCAATTCTTGCCGTGGTTGATAGCACAAGCTCGTAGCATGTCTTCTAGGATCTGATTTACCCGCTCTGTTTGCCCATCCGTCTGCGGGTGGTATGCTGAACTACGGATCAGCTTCGTCCCCAAGGCAGCGTGCAGCTGCTCCCAAAAACGGGACACAAATAAAGTGCCCCGATCCGATATGATTACGGGGTACGCCGTACAAGCATAGGATCCGTGAGATGTGCAGTTCAGCGTACTTCTTGGCGTTGTAGTTGGTGTTGACCGGGATGAAATGGGCAACTTTGGTGAGCCGACCGAAGATCACCCACACAGAATCATGTTTCTGCAAGGTGGTGGGTAAACCGACGATGAAGTCCATGCTCACATCCTCCCACTTCCAGGCAGGAATGCCCAGTGGTTGCAGCAGTCCCGGTTTCCGCATGTGGTCTGCCTTCACCCTTCGACATGTATCACACTCGGAAACGTATTTTGCAGTCTCCCGTTTCATCTGTGTCCACCAAAACTTGCTTCTGAGTTCTTGATACATCTTGTTGCTGCCGGGGTGAATAGAAAACTTTGATAAGTGAGCCTCATCAAAGATTTTCTTCCGTAATTCTGGGTTACGGGGTACGACGATCCGGTTCTTGAACCATAGGACGCCGTCTCCGTCCTTCCGGAAACATTTCAGCTCCCCACTGTCTACACGTCTCCGCAAATGTGACATGCCCTTGTCATTCTTCTGGGCTGCCGCTATCTCTTCACGGATGGTGGGGATCAAAGCTAGGTTGTAGAGAGCTCCGTGTGGAATCACATGTAGTGGTGGTTCGCTCTCTTTCAACGGTGTGATGGTCAGATTGTTGACGTATGACTTGTGGCTCAGCGCATCTGCCACTACGTTTGCCTTGCCCGGATGATAACGGATCTCTATTTCGTAATCCTTTATCAGTTCTAACCATCTTCGTTGCCTCATGTTCAGCTCCTTCTGAGTGAATATGTACTTGAGCCTTTTGTGGTCGGTATATAAATTTACGAGGTTACCGAGTAGGTAGTGCCTCCACATTTTCAGTGCAAGTACCACGGCAGCGAGCTCCAAATCGTGGGTTGGATAATTCTGCTCATGGTTTCTAAGCTGCCGTGATCCATACGCAACCACTCTTCGGTCTTGCATCAGCACACATCCGAGCCCAATGCCGGATGCATCGCAGTACACATCGAACGGTTTTGTTGTGTCTGGCTGCGCCAAAACCGGTGCTGATGTCAGGTGCTTAACTAAAGCCTTGAATGCTGCTTCACATGTTGGACTCCAAACGTATTTGGTAGCCTTCTTCAGCAGCTCTGTCATTGGCTTGGCAATCTTGGAGAAGTTCAGAATGAACCTCCGATAATATCCCGCGAGTCCGAGGAAACTCCGTACCTCGTGAACAGTTCTCGGGGATTTCCAATTCAGCACTTGAGTGATCTTGCTCGGGTCTACAGCGATACCCTCCGCTGAGATGATATGCCCGAGAGAAGGCACTTGCGATATCCAAAACTCGCATTTGCTGAATTTTGCGTATAACTTGTGATCCCGCAGCCGTGCAAGACTATACGCAGATGTTTCTTGTGATCTTCCTCTGACTTCGAATATACCAGGATGTCGTCGATGAAGACCACGACAAACTTGTCCAGCTCCGGCATGAATACCGAGTTCATTAAGTACATGAAGTGAGCTGGAGCATTGGTGAGGCCGAAGGACATGACCAGGTACTCATAAAGTCCGTACCTTGTCGAGAAAGCCGTCTTTGGAATGTCCTCAGCCCTTATCTTAATCTGATGGTACCCGGATCTTAAATCCATCTTGGAAAAGATCTTTGCTTCGACCAACTGATCAAACAACATGTCGATCCGTGGCAACGGGTACATGTTCTTGATGGTTACGGCATTTAATGGACGATAGTACATGCAAAGCCGCAATGTCTCATCCTTCTTCTTGACAAATAATGCCGAACAACCCCATGGTGAGGAGCTCGGCCTAATAAAACCCTTCTCCAGAAGGTCCGTGAGCTGAGTCTTCAGTTCAGCCAACTCCTTGGGTGTCATATTGTACGTCCTTCGGGATATCGGCATGGTTCCCGGTGCAAGTTCAATCTTGAACTCCACCTCTCTATCAGGTGGCATCCCCGGCAAATCATCCGGGAATACGTCAGGGAACTCTCGGACCACTGGAATATCTTCCAATCTGATGGTTGTGGCTTCATAGACACATGGAAGTTTTATTTCTGGACTGTCCAGAAATAATGAGTGAGAACCGTGCACCTCTGAGTTTAAGTGCACGACTCGAAGGACGGTGTCTAAAACAGCGCCGTGGCGGGTTAACCACGACATCCCTAGGATGACATCGACCTTCTGTCCCTCTAAGATAATGAGAGACGTGGGGTACACTCTACCCGCTAAGCATAATGGTGCTTTGGAGACCATTACACTTGCTGAAATCTTCCCACCCGGTGAACAAGTTAAATATGGACTATCGGTGGGTAGTATTGGCAAGCTGTGTTTAGCAATGAAAGCTTGGCTAATAAAATTATGCGTGGCACCTGAATCAAACAGTACTATAGCGGTATGCTGGTGGAGTTGGAACATACCCACAAGGATTGGCTCGCCCTCCGGCACGTCCTCAATGGCAAGCTGGTGGACGGTGCTGGGCCTAGGGTTTGCCCGCCGCGCATTAGTAGGGTTCCGGGGTTGATTCCTCCCCGGAAACTGCGGTGCCACTCCGCCGCCTTGCCTCTCCGGGCAACTGCTCGCAAAGTGTCCTGGACGACCACACTTGTAACATGTGGCCATTGCTGGTGTAGTGCTTGGGGGACGAAAGCCCGGCATGCGTTGCTGAGGTGCAAACGCACGCGGCATCGCCCGCTGCTGCTGTTGTTGTTGCGGTGGTACTGGCAGTGCCGGCCTGAATGCCGGTGAAGAATACGGCCGACTGCGGAACGGCATCGACCGTTGTGGTGGCTGCCAGCGTGGACCTGACGGTGGGCGATTCACCATCCGAAACTTCTGAGAAGGACCGCCTCCTTCTCCGCTGCTTTGCGGCGCACTTCGCTTTCGCTCCACCGCCGCTAATTCCTTGCCGCAGTCCTCCTGAACAATCGCAGCATCAATGATGTCGTTGAGGCTGCCGCGATTGAATATCGCCAACTTGTCCTTCAGGAGCGGGTTAAGCCCCTGGTAGAAGTGGTCCCGCCGCTTCTCGTCAGTATCTGCGTGATATGACGCGTAAAGCGCGAGATCGTTGAACGCCCTGGAATATTCCAGCGCGTTCCGGCTCCCTTGCTGCAGGTGCAGGAACTCCTGCGTCTTCCTCTCACCGTGATGTTGAACGGCACCCAACCGGGTGGTGTAGGTCCTACAGGGACTTCGACATGGATCGTTCACGTCTTGTTCCCCTCTTCGCCTTCTTCCTTGGTGAAGTATTGCAGCATCTGGTCGTACCCGAAATATTGGAGCATTTGCCACAATGCTTCCGAGTAGCCGCTACGTTGAGAACAGTGGGAAACCACCCACCCGTTCTCCAATTGCTTATCCACTGTCATCTGTAAAAATATATTTGAGAAATGTCAAATATTTATTTAAACAGTAAAACATTGAGTTATAACATAAGACATGTCATTGAACCCATAAAACTTGGAAACACAGTTCAAATTTTAAACAAATTTGACTGCTGATCTGCTGTTCCCATGACAGCCCTGACCAGTTTCCATTTCAACCTGATTTAGGCCATGTTAAAAGCAAAACCAGTTCTGGAGCTCCACATCAAAGTTAAAGCTAACTTTAATAGCTTTCCAGAAAGTATTTGCTTGGCCTAAGATCTGTCCTGGTTCAAAAGTTATGAGATGTCAAAGTTAACAGAATTGCTGGAGAAAATTGGACGGCACCTCCCTGCTTTAGGTACCGATTAAATCCAAGAATTCCAGTTAATTCTTTTCCAAATCTGACAAAACTTTCTGTTACAAAGTTGTAACCTATATCATAAGCTTTCCAGAACTAACTCATTTTCTATTTTTGGATTTTTAAGCAGGACGTTGTGCTTAATTTACAGAGAGTTTACAGAGAGTCTTTGCTCTGCCCTGTTTTCTGGACAGTTTCAACTCTACTGCAATTTTCGAGTGGTTAAGGGATGAAACACCTCTGGACCTCAACAGAAGAGTTGTAAAGATCTTCCAAATCTTTCCAGAAATGTATCATAAGACCCCAATCTCGAAAGAACTCAACATCTAACCTCTGGTTAACTTCAGCCTTAATTCAGCTGGAAACAGAGTGCTCTGTCCTTACAACCTATAAGTTAAAAACTTGTTAACTTTGAATATCTCGTTCAAGGGAAGGAGTTACATCAAGTTTTACTACTTTAGATCAAAACCTTCAAGTTTTAAATGAAGTTGTTCATTTAATGGGGTGTGACGTCGATGCATCACCAGATTATGTCGGTACTACGTCCTCACAAAGAAAAACCTATACCGGACTTAGCCGGCTTCATTAATTCAGTGGCACTAAACGTCACTCGCACACGGATGCTGCACGTCTACCGTTTCATGGTCAGGCTACCTGCAGAAACTCAAACAATCATCAGACTCGGCTGCACACCAAGCCCGGAATCCATACAGTTCGTACAACCGGCCGTCATCACTCGCCCGGATGTTCTCAAGCCAACCACGCCTTGAGTTACGTGTTCACGTTTCAGACCACGTGACGGAGTCTCCCAAGTTGCACCACGCACGCCAGGGACAGACGGTTCTCGTATACCCCAAACGACATGAAGAGTCATAGAGGATATCAAAGCGGGTCGGGTTACCTGCCACCCGTGGGGCTCCACCCTTCAGCTTGTGCGCACTGGTGGACAGCGCTTACGTGCACCCCCCAAGACATACACGTCCCGAGATGCACGATTTTCCGACATAATCAAATAGGTTAATATGCCACTTTCTATATACTAATAACATCCTTACACGGGCTATTAACTCGTTCCCCACTGGATTTTTGGAAAAAGATGACCTTTGTACTGTGTTAAACCTCAAGCGAGCTCTGATACGAACGCTGAGACGACCCCACGGTCTTGTCGAGCCAGGATCACGCTGAGGGGTGCTGCGTTGCACAGCACCGTATAACACACGTCAAAGGTACGAAGCGGAAGCGAAATTTTATTATATAAACAAGTTATGAACATATTTACATCAAAATAAGTTCAGTCTACAATCGCGGGCGTAGACTAAGCATCAAGTGCACGTTCAGCCCTTGAACATGTCCTTGCTAGCACACACGCACACTAACTCTGCGGCGTGCACGACTCCCACTCGACGAAATTCCCCTCCTGGGGTTCCGTCTCCTCTTCGGGAGTCCCTTCCTCATAGAACCCTGCAAAAGCTTCAAACACAAGCAGTGAGCACGAAGGCTCAGCAAGTCTGACCCGTCTCACCTATACATGGAACTTCTACATGAGGGGTGATGGGTACATGAGGTGAAATCATTTGCAAAGGACTCGCCTAATTAGTAGAACCTTACTTTCAAGTTTTAGCAGCAGGTTGTGGAGAACCTTACGCTAAGGTACATGAGAGAGCCGCAATCAAACAAGAAACGCATTTCTCTCATGTACTTTGCCCAAAGTTGAAAAAGAACTTTAGTTAGCTCTAAACTACAGCATATCATTAACAATCAATGTCCATAATTCAATCAGCAACATTTTATCATGTGACTAGCCTGTTCTTTCTACGTCACGGTACAGTGAACAAGTGGTACTCACTGACCGCGAGGGACGGCGATTATAATCGATTTACACCTGCAGGGTTACCCGAACAACCCGTCACGTACGCCCGTACTCGATGTTGCCTACAACAACCATCACAGACGCCGTACGCAACTACCTTTCACCCGTCAGCCAAATATTGAACCGGTCCCATCGTCCCGAGCAAGAGGTCTCTTCACGCGCATCTCCGTGCCGCCAGCTGATTTACACCTCAAGCTCTCAACCTACCCTCTGAACGACGGGCAATGCCTCAATACCCAGCTACCCGAGTTACATCAGTTTCCCGGTTCCCATATAGCCGGTAGGTCTTCGGTACTGTTCTAGCTTGTTCAACAGGCCCGCACACGGCTCGATCCTCAATCGACACAAGCGGATCTACAGCACACAGGCCCCAAAGTCCTGCTGCCCTTACCCTCCGCTTGGTCTCATTTTGTTGCCATGTGTTTCATGTGCTATCACTACCCGAGTCGAGTGCCTCTAGCCTATGCTCGCGAGTAGTTCCAACTACTCGACTTGTACCGAATCCTACTCTATCATAGCAATGCAGTAGCTAACGGGGTTTGCAATCCTAACCCCAACCCATGGTTTTCTTGGCTATGCAGTTGGGTTTCCAACCAAGACTCTAATGCAAAGAATCATAACAGTATTCAAAGATGTGCTCAAAACAATAAATATTTGTAAAAAGGTTAATGCAAACCGGGGCTTGCCTTGCTGCTCTTGGTCGTAGGCTAGCTGTTCCTCCAGAGTAACGAAGTCTAGGACTTCGGGTTCCTCCTCGACCTTAGCGACTACATGTTAGAAGAAACATATGTATCAATTTAAATGTGTTTGTATTAAGTTTTAAACTTGTGAAGCTTATAAGTCCCACTAGACAGACCCTATGACTGTGAAAATTTTACAGTGGCTAGGTTACAACCTAAATAAAGACTTGGTCAAGTTTTAGTTGCAGCAAAGCTCATTTGAGCCCTCCACAATTAATTATGTCCTTGACCTTAATTGGAACTCTTAGGGTGCTCTAAGGATTTTCAAGGAACAAACTATGACCTTCTGAAAACTAGATTTTCAGAGGGTTCTAATGGAGTTGGTCTCACTTAATTTGAAGGTTCCTAATTAAAGATATGAGCTAAACAATTTCAGAGAAAATTCTGAAAATGTTTCTGAACATTTTCTATTTTCTCTGGAACAGTTTCACTAATCACACCATTAGGTGGATCAAATTAGCTCAAATGGATCTGAAATATTTATGGTAGTTCAGGGATATTTTGGTGAGCATCCCAGCAAAATTTCAGGATCTTCCTCCAAAGGATCCTCCAGTTAAAATTCCAAACAGTTTAAAATTTGAGGAATTAATTCTGGAGAGTTAAGGATTTTCATGAAGTGAAACTTGATTTGCTGGAAAGTACTCAGAGAGCTTAATCCAGCAAAATTTGGTTCACTCGATTTGGAGCTTTCTAGCCAAAGTTATGAGGATTTGAAGTTTGGAAGAATTCTGAAATTCGGGGAAAAGTTTAAATTCTTGGGGCCCGCGGGGACACGTGTCGAGCGCGGAGGTGTCTGGCACACCGGAGCTCACAGGGTATTTGCGCGCCAGCACAGCCGATCCCCGGCCACACCCGATCCCGATTTAAATTCTTCAGCCGCTGACACGTGGGCCAGCCGGCTCCTTCTTCCTCCTGCCGTTCTCTCGCGCCCGCACCGCCTACCTCGCCGGAGCAGATTCGGAGCTCACCGGCTCGCCGCTGCCGGACCTCCCATGGGCTGAAACTCGCCGCCAGCGGGTTGTCGACGTCGAGGAACACGTCGGTGGTGTCAGGTCGGGCTGGGGGTGACCGGAAACAGCTCGGTGACGTGCCGCGGCCTCGGCTGAGGTTCAGCACCGTCGACCGTGGTTTCTAAACCCGCCAACACCTCGAAGAAACGGCCCTACAGCATCAGTGTACCTCTAGGAAGCTCGACAAGGTGTCAAAAGGGTTCAGGGATGGCGGCAAGTCGGTCGGCACCGTGTGACAGATCGTGCCCGCCATGACCGCCCTTGATCGAGCTCGAAATTCGTCACTCCTAGACAGTTTCACGCTACGGATGCAGAAAAGAACTGGATCGCCGGCTAGTCCAGCGTCTATGTGCAAGATTTGATGACCTCCGAAAGATCATAGAGCGAGAATTTAAAGAAACCGTACCGGAAGCTCGGTTTACGGTCGCCGGAGCAAAAACTGGAAATTCTCTGCGGATTCTTCACGGTTGGCTTCCAAGCTTGGAGGAGAGCAGCACGGTGGTCACGCGCTTCTGTTGCCTCTCTCGCTGGACCGTGAAAACGCCTGTGGAACGCTGCCCACGGGCGCCTGATTCTCGGCTGAGGCTAGGTCGCCGCGGTGGCGATTATTTTCGGGCAAAGGAGGTCGGAGCTTGGGGTTTCTGGCGTTGGGGAGGTGGAGTGCGACCTCAGGTGGCTGTCTAGCAGCTCAGGGATGAAGGAGGAGATGGTTTTGCTGGTTTTTCCGATTGAGCAGAGAGCTGCGGCGAGAAACAATGCTGCTGCTCGGGTTTGCCCGCGAGAAGATAAAGCCGGCCGACTTCTGCTCGGCTGAGGCGGTGCCGGTCGCGTGGGGGCGCGAGCAAGCCGCCCTGGACGCCAGCGCGCGGAGAGGGGAAGCAGCTGGTGGCGCCGGTAGCTGCTCGGTGGCACAGCCGACAGCTGCTCGGTGGAATTTCCCACCGAGGCTGTGACTTTGTGTGCAAGTTTTGCCTCCTTCTCTCTATGACATGTGGGTCCCACCCGGGGTTTTAACCTCTGAAATTTACTCCTAATCACTGTTGCAAACAGTGAGCCCCATAATACCCCTGGTGATTCAAATTATTCACCCATGAGCCATTTGAATTGAGTAGAATTCAAATTGGGTTTGGTTTGAGTGAATTTCAGCACAAGTCCAGTTTTCAATTCAAATGAAGTTTGAATTTGTCCCACTTAGCTCATGTCAAGATCAACTCCAAAGGGAGTGAAAATTGGTGTGTGAGCTCAGAAAAATGTGCTGAATAAGAATATGCCTCCCACTTTTAAATTCATGGGATAAAAACAGTTTGAATTTGAATATGGTTTCAAACTGCCCTCTTTCTAGCTATACCCAAAATGACCTTAAAAAGGTTTTGAATTTGGCTGAAACTTGGCATGGACATTCTTAGCAATGTGTAGGAGTTTTCATATGTCCAGCCCACCTATATCCCATGTGGGAAATACCACTTTTGCAATATGTGAGTTTGTTCTCTAATGAGCATGTTGATGGTGGTTACTTGCTCTTCATTTGTGTTCATCATCTTTCCTCAAATGAGGTGTGTGGTGTGGTAATGAACACTTCAATTATGTGTCAAAAACTGAGGCCCTTACAGGTCCTAGGCAGTCCCACTATGAAATCCATACTGATTTCTTCCCATTTCCATTCAGGCACTTTGAGTGGTTGCAATAATCCCGCAGGTCGTTGATGTTCTGCTTTACCCAACTGACATGTGTCACATAGGGCAACATGTTCCGCGACATCTCGCTTCATGCCATACCACCAATACCTGCTCTTGAGGTCCTGGTACATCTTCGTACTCCCAGGATGAATGGAATAGTCATACTCCCGTGCCACACCGTACCTTGTTCATCCTCTCTAAAGCCAGGGGCTTTATTTTCTTGATGAGTTGTCTGATTTCTTGTATCTTCTCGTCATTCTTTTGACCATCGCGTATGTCTTGCTCTAGTGTGGAGTCCACTTCCATGGCGATGGCTTCACCACAATTCACCAGGCATAGATTGAGTCTTATAACATCGTCCTTCAATTCTGCAGGCATGTCCTTCAAGCTCAACCTATTGACCTGCACTTTCCGGCTTAAAGCATCTGCCACGACGTTTGCTTTCCTAGGATGATAGTTGATGCCCACATCAAAGTCATTGATTAGCTCTAACCATCTCCTTTGTCTGAGGTTGAGATCTGGCTGTGTGAAAATGTACTTTAAACTCTTATGATCCGTATATATCTCTGTCCTCTTCCCCATCAAGTAGTGTCGCCAAATTTTCAACGCGTGTACCACTGCGGCTAGTTCTAGGTCATGTGTAGGATAGTTCTTCTCGTGTTTCTGGAGCTGCCGGGACGCATAAGCCACGACATGCCCTTCTTGCATGAGAACACATCCCAACCCGTTTCCAGAAGCATCGCAGTACACCGAAAAGTTCTTCTGCATATTTGGCATAACTAGCGCTGGGGCTGTTGTCAATCTTTTCTTTAACTCCTGAAAACTCGTCTCGCACTGCGGCGTCCATGTGAATGTGATTCCCTTCTCCAACAGTTTGGTAAGGGGTCTCGAGATCTTGGAGAATCCCTCAATAAACCGTCGATAGTATCCAGCCAATCCCAAGAAGCTTCGAACATCCCCGACATTCTCAGGGGTCTTCCACTTCTGTATATCCTCGATCTTAGCGGGACCTACGGAGATTCCTCCCTCTGAGATTATATGTCCTAAGAAGGGAACTCTCTTCAGCCAAAACTCACACTTGCTCAACTTGGCATATAGTTGGTGTTCCCTCAGCTTCTGCAACACCAACCTTAGATGTTTCTCATGTTCCTCTTCATCTTTGGAGAAGACGAGAATGTCATCTATGAAAACCACCACAAATTTATCCAGATATTCCATGAATACCTTGTTCATGAGATACATGAAGTATGCCGGGGCATTAGTTAGCCCGAAAGGCATGACGGTGTATTCATACAGTCCGTACCGAGATACGAAAGTTGTCTTTGGAATATCAGTTTGATAAGTTGGTGGTATCCCGACCTGAAATCAATTTTCGAGAACACACAAGCTCCCCTCAACTGATCAAACAAGTCTTCAATGCGGGGTAATGGATACTTGTTCTTGATGGTTACTTCATTCAATGCACGGTAGTCTACACATAACCTTTGGGTTCCATCTTTCTTGGGCACAAATATCACTGGAGCTCCCCATGGTGAGGAACTAGGACGAATATATCCCTTCTCCGTCAATTCTCTCAAATGATCCTTGAGTTCTCCCAGCTGCTTGGAGTCCATCCGATAAGGTCTCTTGTATATCGGGGTTGTTCCAGGCACTAGCTCAATTGCGAATTCCACTTCACGATCAAGAGGCACTCCTGGCAACTCCTCCAGAAAAACATCTGGATATTCCCTGATGATCCTGATCTCCTCCACTTTCACCTCCACTTGATTTAATTTAATGTCCCTCCTAGGCTCTTGTATTGTTATGAACTTTACTCTTGTGCCACTAGGGTGAGTTAGTTCCACCGTTCTGGTCGAACAATGGATGATTCCCTTATGTTTGGTCAACCAATCCATGCCCAAAATAATATCTATCCCTTGTGAATCTATCACTATGAGGTTGGCAGTAAATACTACCCCATTAATGTCTAGATTCACCTTATGACACACTTGTCTTGTCCTTATTTCTCCACCTGGAGAGTTTACTACTAGCATATGGTTCATTTGTGTTGTTGCTAAATCATGCTTCTTAACAAATCCTTGAGCAATGAATGAGTGGGTAGCACCAGAATCAAACAACAGGGTTGCAGTGTGTAAATTGGCAGGAAACTTACCAACTACCACGTCAGGTGCCTCTTGCGCTTCCTCCATGGTCACGTGGTTCACCCGTCCTCGCATCACATTCTGCTGTTGCGGCTGCACGGGCTTCTTCTTTGGGCACTTATGGGCGTAGTGCCCCACTTCACCACAGTTAAAGCATTGCACCCCAACCTTAGGGGCCTGGCCTTTGTTGTCTTGGGGTTGGTTTGGGGGTCCTTGTACTGCTGGTCGAGGTTGATATGCACGGCGAGGCTGCTGTACAAACTGACGTTGTGGTGGTGTTGGTGCTGACGAAGGCCTGAAATTTCGGTTGTACCCTCTCGGTGCTGAGTAGGGTACCACAGCACGACTTGTCTGCCCTGCGGGTTGCTGCATCAGACGTGGGCGGGTGTTGTTGCCCGAGGCTTGGTGTGACCATCCCGCCTTCCTCTTGTTTTCATTTTCCAAGGCCTTCAGCTTCCTTTCTACAACAAATGCTCTGTCCACCATCTTTTGGAAGCTTTCATACTCGTTGGAGGACATTGCACACTGCATTTCTGCGGTAAGTCCTTCCACGAAGCAATCCTGTTTCTGCTCATCAGTCTCTATGTCCCGTGGGCATAACGGGATAGTTGAGTGAATTTAGTGAGGTATTCCCTCACAGTCATGTTTCCTTGCTGCAACCCCAAGAACTCCTTCCTCTTTTTTTTGAGTTCACCCCTTGGTATGTAATGGTTGCGGAAGCTATGCTTGAACTCTTCCCATGTGATGTTCTCAGGGTCATGATGGGCGGCCACGTAAGCGGTCCACCAATCAGCAGCTGGTCCATGCAATTGGTGAGAGGCAAACAGCACCCTCTCATACCCTTGGCACTGTATGATTCCCATCTTGCTCTCAATGGTCTTTAGCCAATCATCTGCCTCCAGAGGTTCAGCAGCACTTGCAAACTTTGGAGGTTGAGTTCCTAGAAACTCACTCAACCTTGGTTGGCGTGGTGCAGCTTGTGGAGGTGGAACTTGATGCAAGTTGGCCACCACTTGAGTCAGGTTCTGGATGAGCTGATTTTGATTCTCAAGCATTTGGTGGATGGGATCAACTCCCTCACGGCGTCCACCCCTGTCTTGGCTCCCAGGAAGGTGAGGGTTGCAGGCCTCATCGTTGTTGTTGGCGGGGTTGGCAGCATGACCCTTTCATCTTCCGGCCATCTAGCATGATCAACCAAATGTCAATTTAAAGCATTATGTATTATCTTACTACTTTCACTTGTTTTACTTTGAAGGGTTGATGCTTTGTTGTATTTAGACTTTCTGAGGGTTCATGTCTCACACAAAAATAAATGCACTATTATTTCATGTGGGTTCACACACCAAAGCAAAAAAACCTGAAGACGAGGCTGTGGACAATTGCTCATGGCCTCCACAACTCACGTCACACACCACACATTAAACATCATTATCTAAGGTACTGACTCGCCTACTCGATAACCTACTGAACTATGGGGAAGTACTCTACACGACTCGTATCACTGAGCTGGCTCCTCGGGATCTTCCTCATTATTGCGGCTGCCTTCCGACTCCGCTTTGGGTGGGGAGGCTGCTGGTGGAGAAGTGCGACGACGCCTGATCGCCCGGCGATCTGGGGAGTCAGGAATCCATGTATCATTCACGGTGACACACAGTTCATTCCCATCTCCTCTTTCTCTCGCCCTCAAGCAGGCTCAAAGCAACACCTCTGTCTCCTTCAGGGTGTCACGAACATCCTGAAGCTCCTGCTGGCACTCCTGCAGTCGAGTGCTGAGCATAGCAGCATCCTCCAAGCACAGGTCCATGTGCTCATGGGAAGTTCCCTGCTGCACTAGCGGGTACTTGTACTCCGTAGTACCACTCTCACGCTGGAGGACATACATGTACTCAGTCCTGTCCAGGTGGCGACGGTAGATATGACTCTGGCAGGTGATGGCCTCCCAAGTGACATCCTTCTCCGCATTGACCTGTGTTGCTCGACAAGCTGGAGATCGGTGGATCTTGAGCAACTGATTTTCGTGGATAATACTCATCTCTGAACTCCATTCTTCCCGCTTCTCCCGAATGGTCCTGGTGGAGCTATAGTGTATGATTAGCTTGCCCGTATTGCCGGCGGCTTGGAGCATGCGTCGAAGACGGCGCAACAAGCCTCCTACTGCCAATCCATAGGAGAGATATGTCACCGGACGGTTTTCCTCTCTCAGGGCAAGGGCAACTATGGGAACTCTCCCTCCGGTGGACTTGCAGGCGGTGCGGATCATGCGAACCATCTAAAACATAAAGCATTTAAAATTAAGTTAGATAAGATTTTAAACAAAAATCCTATTTTGAATAAAAGATGGGGTAAGATGAATAAAGTGGCCCATTAAATAACACTTTTCAACCCACACCTTGTAAAATAGTTTTTAAGAATATAGGGTCCTTAAATACGTCCATTTCTACCTAGGTCCACGTTCCTACGGGCAACCTTGGCTCTGATACCACTTCTGTCACACCCGGTTTCTCTGAAGAACAACCGAGTGAATATCACATGTATGCCAGGATCATTTTCTCATACATGTGATGACAAATAGTGAAGCGTCATTTATTACAAGCCAGTTGTCGAATATAAATAAGTCTTAAATAGCATATGTCTCGACGGACGATAATAAATTCATCATAAGTAAATAAACTAGCAGCGGAATATTATTCTTGTGGGCTCTGTCACAGGCGTTGCCCGGGGGACTCCATGAACCTAGAAACCCCCTTCGGGTCCAAAGTCTTGATCATTAAACACCACTTCATTATCTTGACCTGAGCAGCAATATAAACCAACAAATATGCAAGGTTGAGTACTGATGGTACTCAGCAAGTGTGGGAAAGTTACGTCATGCATGGCTAGAACAAGAAGAGGTTGAACTCATGGTTAAAGCACTATGCAATTATTGCCTACCACCTTAGCTTATTAAGCACCTACATTTCTACACAGGTGAAATGGTCCCAATCTCCTATCCCATCATCATAATCAAATAACCATAACATCATTTCCAATGTTAAGCTCCCCGCTTAACATCCACAACTTCCAAAGCCATCATCCTCTAATCATGAATAAGTCCAAGCCTCTCTTGACCGTGAGCACGGCTGTCATGATAGTTTTGACTCTGCACAGTTTGCACCACTGTACCCACATGTAGTGATTTCATCCCCCGTTGCCGGGTGGACTAAAAGAACCTCCATTATGCCAGTGGCCACGAACCACATTCACACTTCCCAGGTGTGTAGCCAGGAGATCACTACGAAGCCTTTACAAAGGGATTCCCGACGAGCGTGGGCCCACTGAGGTTTCACCCCTAACAGCATAGAAGAGGCTCCAACCCCGCTGAAGTGGCCCCCTCTTGAGCCTTGCGGTTCATATGGTAGTCCAGCTGACACCTACTCCCCGCACCATCCAACACACCCATACTACGCCGGGGATACACCTAATTAATTGGCCAAACTGCCCCATCTCAGCATGTGGTTGGCACGGTAAAGCCAGGTTACATGCTCCATGAACCGGTCCTTAGGATCCAGGCAAGTACTAAACACAAACCCGAGTCTCGTGCACCCAGCACCAACCAAATCATCCAACTTGCCTTGATCCCTACCTCTACATAACTCATAACATCTCATTCAAGAGTACGGTAAATAAACTGATGATCTCATATCCCAATTATCCCATTCTAAGCATGGCTAAGCATAAGCATATAAATAAATGACATGATAAAATAAATCCCAACCCAAGCTACAAGGAAACAAGGTAATGCAATTCTAGGGAAACTTCCTAGCATGGGTTTCATATTTCAATTGACAATGCAAATAATTCTATCTACACATCCTAGCATAGGATCAAAGTGGTCAAGGACACTTGCCTTCTTCCTGCTGCTCTGGGAATGGGTAGTCCTGATCTTGGAAAGGAAGAACTTGCTCTGGAGCAGGTTCTACTCATACCATCACACATAGCAGAAGAAAACAACAATCCATAAGACATAGTTCACACTTCCACTTCATACAAACCACACATTCACATTTATGAAAGCCATTCACATTTCTATGTGTTGTGGTTACTCTATGTGTGTTGATTTTGGGCTTACATGCACTTTTAAACATGTGCATATGATTTCTACTTTTGTATTCATATTTATGTTTGCATACTATATATGAATTTCTAATTTAAATAAAGTCCTTATATTCAATTGATACACATTTTAGCTACCAAGTATGCATGGAAGGTATTTTCCTACTCCAAATGTGTCTACAGACCTTCTACCAACCCTAAACTGAATTCTTTGGATTTTGGAAACTTCATTTATCATTTTCTAGTTATTCATACCTAGCTTGCTATATTTTCAGATTTATTTCCTATGCCTAAATGTGAACTTTATTATGAAAATAGTAAGACACCTACTCTAAACAGAATAGGTTTTGGTCTAAAATATTAAATAATATATTTTAAACTTCTCCTCTGATGTGAACTAATTTAAATTTATTTTATCAATTTTCAGAATTGTTCTCTACTTAAAAATGTGTCCCTATAACTAATAAATATGAATAATCAATTAGACAGATTCATTTCAGCCAAAAATCTATTTTTATCTCACTCCAAAGTTTTCCAAGTACTTGGAAAGTTTTAAATTTGAATTTACAATGTGTTTGTCCCATCTTTTAAATTTTAAATACTAATCACATATTCAAATTCCTAAATTTAATATGACATAGGGTTAAAAAGGTAAACTCACCCCACTACAGGGTCTATTATATTATTTTAAGAATTTCCAGGGGCCTAACTATGCATAACAGAGGGGTTTTGCTAATTTTTATTAAGTCCAGGGCTAAAACTGAGTTTTAATTGAATTTACATGAATTTCTGAAGCTCCAGGGGCTAGATCAGAAGTTTCTGGGGCTAGCTCGTATTTTCCGAGAACCCTGGGGGGTAGCGCGTAAGAATCTCGGCCTTTATAACGTGGGGCTGACGTTGACCGTCCGATTTAAAACAGACGGCTGAGATTATAACGCCGAACCGGTACGCGGGGATTTAAATTCTACCGTGCGATTTAAAATAAACGGTGCACAGGCGGCCAAGTCGCTCTGATCGAGCGTGGGCGGCGCTGCCCGGCGGCGCGCGGCGGCAGGAGGTGGCGATCTCGCCGGAGAGCTTCGGATCTTCGTCAATTCTTCCTAAAACTAGGATTTCATGGCATAGATCTGTAGAGAGGAGGTCGGGGGTCTCACCTCGGGGGTTTTCTTGAGCTCGGAGGTCCTGGAAAGCGATCAGCGACGAGGTCCGAGGTGAATTCACGGCGAGGCTCGTCGGCGCTGTGTTTGAGGCGCAAACCACCGAGTTTTCTGCACCTGCGTGATTCCCCGGAGGCGGTGGATCCACTGTGAGTATCCACTGTTGTGATGTCCTCATCATCCTCCCCCTCTTGAATCGGAGTCGTTCTCGACTCAAGATCATCTTCTTCTCCAAAGTATGGTCGTAAATCTGAAATGCTAAATGTGGGACTAACCCCATATTCCGGATGCAACTCAAGCTTATATGCATTGTCATTGATCTTTTCAACAATCTTAAAAGGACCAGCAGCTCGTGGCACAAGTTTAGATTTTCTCAAGTGAGGGAATCATTCTTTTCTCAAATGTAGTCATACCAAGTCCCCTGGTTCAAGTTTTACTTCTTTTCTACCTTTACTACCAGAAATTCTATACTTCTCATTCATCCTTTCAATATTTTTCTTTGTAGTTTCATGCATCTTAAGAATGAATTCAGATCGTTGTGTAGCATCCAAATTTCTAGTTTTAGAAGGAGGCAAAGGTAATAAATCAATAGGAGCACGGGGATTGAAACCATACACTACCTAGAATGGGCTTACCTTTGTAGTAGAGTGAACTGACCTGTTGTAAGCAAATTCTATATGTGGTAAACAATCCTCCCAACCCTTTAAATTTGTTTTTAAAACAGCCCGCAACATAGTGGATAGAGTACGATTTAATACCTCAGTTTGTCCATCGGTTTGTGGGTGACATGTGGTTGAAAACAGCAGCTTGGTTCCCAATTTATACCAGAAAGTTCTCCAAGAATGACTTAAAAATTTTGCATCACGATCAGAAACAATGGTATTTGGCACACCATGTAAACGAATAATTTCCATCATAAATAAATCAGCAATGTGTGAGGCATTATCATTCTTATGACAAGGTATAAAATGTGCCATTTTGGAGAAACGATCAACAACCACAAAAATACTATCCCTCCCCCTCTTAGTCCTAGGCAATCCCAAAACAAAATCCATGGAAATATCCTGCCAAGATACACAAGGAACAGGAAGAGGCATATAAAGACCATGTGGGTTAAGTCGAGACTTAGCTTTATTGCAAGTAGTGCATCGTGACACGTAGCGCTTGACATCATGTCTCATCTTTGGCCAAAAGAAGTGTGTGGCCAGCACGTCCTCAGTTTTCTTCACTCCAAAATGTCCCATCAAACCTCCTCGTGCCTCCTGCTAAGGTAATAGGCGAACGGAACTAGCAGGAACACATACTTGTTAGCACGATAGAGGAGGCCCTCCCGTAGTACATATTTATTCCAAGTTCTTCCTTCTCTACAATTTTCAAAGGCATCTTTGAAGTCCAAATCAGTAGGATATAATCCTTTTATTGTTTCCAAACCAAATATTTTATGATCAAGTTGGGACAGCATGGTGTAACGTCTAGATAATGCATCTGCAATAACATTCTCCTTCCCTATCTTATGCTTAATGATGTATGGAAACGATTCTATGAACTCAATCCATTTAGCATGTTGTTTATTCAGATTGGTTTGACACTTAAGATACTTCAAAGATTCATGATTGGAATGTATGACAAACTCCTTAGACCACAGGTAATGTTGCCAAGTTTGTAGAACTCGCACTAAGGCATACAATTCCTTATCATAAGTAGAATAATTCAGAGAAGGACCATGCAATTTTTCAGTAAAGAATGCAACAGGTTTACCTTCTTGTATGAGAACACCTCCAATACCAATGTCGCTTGCATCACATTCTAGCTCAAATGTCTTGTCAAAATCAGGAAGTTGTAGCAATGGTGCTTGTGTAAGCTATGATTTGAGAACATCAAAAGCTTGTTGCTGCTGTTCGACCCATCGAAACTGCACTCCCTTCTTCATCAGTTCATGGAGAGGTTCTGCAATGGTGCTGAAATCCCGCACAAAGCATCGATAAAAACCTGCAAGACCAAGAAAACTACGCACCTGCGTGACGGTCGATGGAGTTGGCCAGCTAGTGATCGCCATAATTTTTCCCTCATCCATCTCAATTCCCTGCGATGAAACGACATATCCAAGAAACGAAACTCCATTGGTGCAAAAGACGCACTTTTCGAGGTTGCCAAACAAACGTGCATCTCTCAAGACATTGAAAACAGCATGTAAACGATTAAGATGTTTGTCATATGACTTGCTGTAAATGAGGATATCATCGAAGTAAACCACCATAAATTTTCCAATAAAAGCACGTAAAACCTCGTTCATTAATCGCATAAAAGTGCTAGGTGCATTAGTTAAACCAAAAGGCATGACTAACCACTCATAAAGTCCAAATTGGTTTTAAATGCAGTTTTCCATTCATCTCCTAGTGCCATTCTAATTTGGTGGTAACCACTACGCAAGCCAATTTTTGTGAAAATAATAGCACCACTCAATTGGTGATGTTATTAATCGCTCTACAATCAACACACATGCGCCAGCTACCATCTTTCTTAGGAACCAAAAGAACAGGAACAGAACAAGGACTAAGGCTTTCACGAATATAGCAGCGGTTCGAAAGATCTTGAACTTGTTGCTGAATTTCCCTTCTCTCTTCCGGATTCACCCTGTACGGCGCACGATTTGGCAAACTTGCCCCTGGAATCAAGTCGATCTTATGTTCAATGCCCCTCATAGGTGGTACAGGGGGTATCTTGGGGGGAAACACATCCGCAAAATCCTGCAAAAGGTTAGCAACAGCAGCGGGCAATGCAATGGACACTTCATGAAGCGAAAACATGGCTTGTTTGCATACTAAAGCATAGTACATCCCCTTGGTATTAAATAAATCAGCAAGGTCAGATTTAGTTGTGAGCAGCGAAGGTGATTTTAACTTAATTACTTGCTGTTTTTCAGAGTCTAGTGATTTTGTTGCCTTATCATCACTTGTTCTACTTTTCTCCAAATGTACAATTTCAGCAGGAGTCATAAGAAGCAAAGTGATTTTCTTTCTTTTATGCATCAGAGTATATTTATTAGTTCTACCATGATGAATAGCATCCGTATCAAATTCCCAAGGACATCCCAACAAAAGAGAACAAGCATCCATAGGTACGACATCAAAAACGGCAAAATCATGGTAAGAACCAATCGAAAAATGTACTCTCGCTGTTTGTGTTACCCTAACATTACCGCTGTTGTTGAACCACTGAATGTGGTATGGATGAGGGTGTGCTCTTGTTGTCAACCCAAGTTTCTTGACCACACCCGTGTTCACCAAGTTATTGCAACTGCCTCCATCAATTATAGTGTGCACACGGCAGTCCTTGACAATGAGAAACATGTGAAAAAGATTGTGTCGCTGTAGCTTGTCATCCACCTCAACTTTGGAGCTCAAAGCACGCTGCACAATTATGCTTCTATAATTTTCCGTTGCTGCAGTACCAAGTACCTCTTCATCTGTGCTATAGTGGTCATCTTTTGGTCCTGCAATGTTAGTAGCAAGAGAATATTCATCTTCAACATCCGAAGTACTATCATACCCGCCATCATCTCGTGCTATGTATGCTCGTTTGCTAGGGCAATCTTTCATCACATGACCAACTCCCGGGCTGCGGTGACACTTAATGTTGGAAGTTCGACTCGTGGAAGGAGTGGAAGACGTAGGCTTGAATGGTGTCATCTTGCTGCCCTCCGGCGCGCGAGGAAATGGAGCAGTGGATGAAGTTCGTTGGCCACCATTGGATGGTGTAGTGGCAGTAGGAAAATTCGAAGATGGTGCTGTTTTAGATGGTGTCGATGTCGAACGCGGTGTGAAGGTGCTCCTCGTGCGTTGGTGCTGCTGCTGTTGGCGGCCCTGCAATTTTTTTCTGCCAACATAGCCAGCTGAAATAATCTGTTAACAGTATCATATTCCTTATAATCAACAATATCCTGAATTTCACGCCTCAACCCCCCATAAAAACAAGCTATTTTATCATCCATGTCCTCTACTGCCCCACAGCGCAACATACCCTTTTGTAACTCTTGATAATACTCCTCTACGGACCTGTTACCTTGGTCTAAGCGCTGCAGTTTTTTGCGTAGGTCCCGCTGAAAAGAAGGAGGAACAAAACGAACACGCATAGCTTCCTTTAATCTATCTCATGTTGGAGGATCAGTTCTAGTTTTAACAAGTTCATTCCACCATATGATAGCAAAATCCTTAAACTCACTAGTGGCTTGACGAACTCTATGTTGTTCAGGAACAAGGTGGGCATTAAATTTTTGCTCTACTGTCATCTCCCAATCAAGATATGCCTCAGCATCATAAGCACCAGAAAAAGAGGGTATAGTAAATTTGACTTTAGCAAAAGGATCATCAAGTGGGCGATTAAAATTGTTATGATGATCATTGTAATTATAACGATTATTACCTCCCATACCTCGTATATAAAGTGGAAGTTGTGGTTGATTGTTATGATCTTCCATATTATAAGCACCGTCTTCATGATCTTCAGTGAGAGGCAGCCGCGCCTCAAGAGTATCCATCCGAACACCAAGATCAGCAAGTTGGCGTTTCAAGGTCGTCAATGACGCCTCTGTCGATGCTTGGGTTTTGGTGAACATCTGTCATTGCCCTCATCATGTCACGCAACTCAGCATGTTGAACACATTCATCATCCCTTTTATCTTCTGCCGTTATTAGTAGTAAACAAAAGACAACAAAAATATGTTATCCCTATCAACTACAAAGGATAGTGGCAATGTGAAAAGTGGAAGGAAGGAAACAATCTCTCTCTCTCTCTCTCTCAAGCGTCTTACCACGTTCTTACCGACACAACAGATGGTAAACGGTGGACGGTGAGAACCAATGAAGCGTAGAGTGGTTGCAAAGGTACCTGTTCTGCTCAAAAGGAAAAGTGGAGCTTGGATGGCACAATATGGTGGCTAATAAGCAAAAGAAATCGTTAACACAAACAAAGTTGAATAAGTATTCAATGTAGGAACTGTTGCTGGTTAACAAGTGTTCTAGGCCTAGCACAATACAAGGCAGTAGAAAGGCAAATAGAAAATCAGAAAGATATAACCAAGAAGTACAGCACAAGTGTATAGGCCAACTGTTTTCAAGTGTGTGCTGTCAATGCTTTAATATCTGTGCTCTCTTCACTATTTTTTTCTTTTTTTAATATTTTTGATGTACTCAAGAGCACGAAAATAGAAAACACACAACTTTGCAGCTCAATTGGATGTAAGATGTGGCCTATAGAAAATCAGGAAGATTCTTTAAAATTAGGGCTGAAACTTCGGAGGCTGGATAGTCTATCTTCCGAGGGGAATTTGGCCAAACAAATTTTGCCCAACACGGCGAAGCTGTGGAAAATCGGTTGCGAAATTTTGAGTAGATCAATTTGAAAGTTATGGCTGTTTTAAGGTAGGCTACCCGAGTTACTGTTTTTTATGTTGATTCAACCTCAGTTTTGAAAAAGATCTCGCAGTAGGATGTGAAAAACAATTGGAATTTAGCAATAACCAATGATGGGATGTTGTGTGATGAATCAAGGAGGACTGGCACAATGGTTATTCACCTGTTGTAGGGCTGGCGATGCGGGAGTTCACGCAAGGCGGGTAGCTTGGGAAAACTGATGATCTTGTTGGCTCGGTTTGTTGTTCAGTGATTGTGGAATAGGTGAGCAGCAAGGAAAATGTCACACCTGGTTATTCCGCAGAACACCCGAGTGAATATCACATGCATGCCAGGATCATTTTCTCATACATGTGATGACAAATAGTGAAATATCATTAGATTACAGCCAAGTGTTCGAATATAAATAAGTCTTACGTAGCGTCTCGAAGGACGATAATATGTTCACAATAATGTAGATAGACAAACAGCGGAAGATAAGTCTTTTGGGCTCCATCACAGGCGTTGCCCGAGGGACTCCGTGAACCTAGAATCCTTCTTCGGGTCCGAAGTCTTGGTCCTTGTACACCACGCCATTCCCTTGGCCTGAGCCAAAATTTGAAACCAACAGAAAAGCAAGTTTGAGTACCGTAGGTACTCAGTAAGTGTGGGAAAGTTATGTCATGCATGGCTAGAACAAGGAGAGGTTGAACTCATAGTTGAAGCACTACGCAATTAATACCCTATACCTTAGCTTTATTAAGCACCTACATTACTACATTAGTGAAATGCTCCCAATCCCCTAACCCATCATCAATATCATGTAATCATAACTTCATTTCGAATGTTAAGCTCCCCGCTTAACATCCTTCACTTCCCAATTCATCATCATCTAATCATGAATAAGTCCAAGCCGCTCTTGACCGTGAGCACGGCTGTCATGACAGTTTTGACTCTGCAGAGTTTGCACCACTGTACCCACATGTAGTGATTTCATCCCCCGTCGCCGGGTGGACTAGAAGAACCTCCATTATGCCAGTGGCCATGAACCACGTTCAGACTTCCGAGGTGTGTAGCCAGGAGATCACTATGAGGCATTTACAAAGGGATTCCCGACGAGTGTAGGCCCATTGAGGTTTCACCCCTAACAGCATCCAGGAGGCTCCAACCCCCGCTGCAGTGGTCCCCTCTTGAGCCTTGCGGTTCATATGGTAGTCCAGCTGACACCTATTCCCCGCTCTGTCCAAACACCCATACTACGCCGGAGATGCACCTAATTAATTGGCCAAGCTGCCCCATCTCAGAATGTGGTTGGCACGGTAAAGCCAGGTTACATGCTACATAAACCGGTCCTTAGGATCCAGGCAAGCACTAAACACAAACCCGTGTCTCGTACACACAGCACCAACCAAAGCATCCAACTTGCCTAGATCCCTACCTCTACATAATTCATAATAATCCATTCACAGGTAAGGTAATCAAGGTGATGATCTCATATCCCATGTATCCCATTCTAAGCATGGCTAAGCATGAGTAGTATAAATGAATGACATAATAAAATAACTCCCAACCCAAGCCTACAAGGAAACAAGATAATGCAATTCTAGGGAAACTTCCTAGCTTGGGTATCATATTCCAAATTGACAATGCAATTAAATTCTAACTACACATCTTAGTATAGGATCAAAGTGGTCAAGGACACTTGCCTTCTTCCTGCTGCTCCGGAAATGGAAAGTCTTGGTCTTGGAAGGTGAGAACCAGCTCTGGGGCTGGTTCTAATCATGCCATCATACCCATAACAAAAGAAAATACATTCCATAAGCAATAGTCCACATTTCCACTCATGCAAACCACACACATACACACATCAAAGTCATACACCCATTTAAGTTTTGTATTTACCCTAGATATGTTGATTCTATGCATGCATTTCTAAACATATATATCACTTCTAATCTTTGATATTCAGACTTCTAAGTGCCCACTCAATGTGAATTTCCAATTTTTGCTAATTTTCTGTATTAGATACCTCAGTTCTTAGCTACCAAATTTGCATGAAATGTGAATTCCAGCTCCAAATTGGTTTTCAGATCTCCTACATAGTTTTAACTTGAAGTTTTAGATTTGGAGATCTCATTTGGTATTTTCTAATTATGTATACCTACTTTCCTGTAGTTTCAGATTTATTTTCTATACCTAAAAGTGAACTTCAATATTAAAACAGCAACATATATCACCTACACAGAACATATTTTGATCTAATTTGCTCAACAAAATATCTTTTGGCTTCCTATCTGATGGGGTCAATTTAAATATGTTTTTACCTATTTTTCAGAATTATTTCAAGCCTAAAAATGAATTTCAGCACTAAAACAGCAAAATAAATTCATACACAAAATTTATACTGTTCCAAATATCTAAACAGAACCTTTATAAATTTTCCCTACCCTTTTTGGTTACTTAGAATCATTTTCCACATATTTAAATTTGTTTTATGCTTAAAAGGTATATTTCAGAAATAAATAACAAAACAGCAACTTTATTGAGATTTCAGAGTTTATCTTCCATATGAACTCAAATTTCAGATTGTTCCACGAGTTTTCAAAAGAACTAGGATGATTTGAACTTAATTTATACCTATGTTTGAATTTAAACCATACTTAATTTGCTTGAATTTCTAAATTTGATATTCCACAGGGTTGAAATTCAAATTCTATATTGTTGCAGGGTTAAAATTATATTTTCTAAAAACCTCAGGGGTCAATACATCAATTACAGAGGGCATTTCCTAATTTCTATCAAATCCAGGTGTTAAAATTGTTTTTTAAACGCATTTGCATAATTTCCCGAGGGTCCAGGGGCTAGATCAGAAGTTTCTGGGGCTAGATCCTTTTTCCTCAGAACCCCAGGGGGTAGCCAGCAAGATTCCTGGCATTTATAATGCGGGGCTGATGTGGGCCGTTCGATTTTAAATGGAGGGCCGGGATTAAATCGTGAAGGGGTACGCGGAAGATCTAACTGTGACGGGCCACAGAGGGCCACGTCGCCCTGACCGGGTGCGGGCGGTGCTGCCCGGCGACGCACGACGGTGGGAGGCGGCGAAGTCGCCGGACTTTCACAGAAACCCATCTACCGGTCCCGAACCTTCGTTTTCTTTTTGCAAAATTTGAAGGAGGGGGAGTAGGGGGCCTCACCTCCGTGGTTTTCTTTAGCTCGGAGGCACTAGAAGTCGGTCGGCGACAAGGTCCGAGGGGGAAGCTCGGCGGTGCTCACCGGAGCTGTGGCTAGAGCGCAAAACACGGTGCCTTCTTCACCTGCAAGACTCCCCGGCGGCGGTGAAACACACTACACACGTTAGATCGGGGAAAGCGGAGGAAATTCGAAACAAAACGGCGATGGGAGCTTCGGTCCTCACCGGGAAGAATGTTGGGTCACGTGGGGAGGAAAGGGGAGGACTTCAGCGTTCAAATGGACGAGGCACTGCGGAGTTTCTTGAGATCGTGCTGGAGTGCCCGGGGCCGAAGATCGTGGGTGTGCGAGCGCGAGGTTCGGAGACGGCGGGCGCGATCGAGCGCGGGAGGAGCGGTGGCGGTTGGGAGAGATGGATCTGACGGCTAGGTCCCGTGCGGCAGTGAGAGGATGTAACACCCCAAAACCTACTAAAGAGGGGAATTTAAAAATTTTTGGACGTAATGCATGTGATAAAGCAATTCAAATTCAAACTGGAATTCAAATTCAAATCAAAACAGAAAAAGAAAAGGAAAAAGAAAACCGAAACCAGCCAGTGGGCCGAAACCCGCCAGTCGTCCCACGACCCCCACCCCCGCCCCCCGCGCCAGCCCAAACCCGCGCCCCCATCTCTCCCTCTCGCTGACACGCCGGGCCCGCGTGTCATCCCTCTCCTCGCATGCTCGCCCAACTGCCGCGCGACTTCCGCGCCGACCGCAGCACCCACGTCGATTTTCTGGCTCCGGATGCCGCGATCTCCAGCCATGCGCTGCGGCACATCCAAACAAACCCCAGTCGCCCTCCCTCTCCTATTTAAACACCGACAATTGCCCTGTTCCCCCTGTTCCCCCCCCCCCCCGATCGGCCGTTTTTCTCTCTGGTGAGAACCGAAGTTTCCACCGCCGATTTCCTTCGATCCATGCTCAAATTTCCTGATCTAACTTGCTGATCACGTCCCACCGCCACCGGGGAACCCTGCAGGTGAAGGAAACAACGTGTCTTGCGTCCCAACTTCCACTCTGACGTGCACCGAAGACCATCGCCGTTGAATCTCGCCGCCGACCCACTTCCAGGGCCTCCGGGTGCAGGAAAACCCCTCGGTGAGCATCCCCTACCCCCTCGCAGCCGATCCATGCAAAAAGATGCGAGCTCTAGCGTGTAGCGGCAAAAACCGAGGCTGCGCCGGCGAGATCGCCGCCACGCGCCGCCGCGCGCGTGGGCTGGCTCCGGCCAGGGCGACGTGGCCCCTTGAGGGCCATCTATTTTAAATCGCACGGTAGAAATAAAACTGACGCGTACCGATTCGGAGATCTAATCTGAGCCGTCTATTTTAAATCGGAAGGTCCACGTCAGCTGTCTGTTTTAAAGGCCGGGATTCTTACGCGCTACACCCTGGGGATTTCAGAAAACACGAGCTAGCCCCAGAAAATTCTGATCTGGCCCCTGGAACTTCAGAAATTCGTGTAAATTCATTTAAAAATTAGTTTTAGCCCCTGGACTTAATAAAAATTAGGAAAACCCCTCTGTTATGTGTAGTTAGACCCCTGGAAATTTAGGAAATAGTAAATTAGACCCTGCAGTAGGGTGGATTTGCCTTTTTGACCCTATAGGATATTAAATTCAGAAATTTGAATACGTGACTAGGATTTAAAATTAAAAGGTAAGGCAAACACATGTGCAAATTCAAATTTAAACTCTCCTAGCACTTGGAAAACTTTAGAATGAGTTAGAAATAGGTTTTAGGCTGAAATGAAATCTGCCTAAGTGTTAATCATTTTTATTTTCTCTAGAGACACATTTTAGGCTAGGAAATAATTCTAAAAAACTAGTAAAATAAATTTAATTTGTTCCACATCAGAGAGGAAGTTCAAAATATATACTATTGAACATTTTAGATCAGAACCTATTCTGTTTAGATGATGTGTCTTACTATTTTCATAGTAAAGTTCACTTTTAGGCATAGGAAATAAATCTGAAAATATAGGAAAATAAGTATGCATAATTAGAAAATGATAAATGAGGTCTCCAAATCTAAAAACTTCAAATTAGGATTTTGTAGAAGATCTGAAGACCTATTTGGAGTAGGAAATTACCTTTCATGCAAACTTGGTAGCTAAGAGGTGTATTAATTAAATATAAAGAATTTGTTCAAATTGGAAATTCATATATAGTGTGCAAAAAAAATCTGAATACAAAAGTTATAAATCATATACATATGGTTAAAAGTGCATGTAGGCCAAAAATCAACACATGTAGGGTAACCACAACACTTAGAAATGTGAACGACTTTCATATGTATGTATGTATGGTTTGCATGAGTGAAAGTGTGAACTATGGCTCATGGATTGTTGTTTTCTTTTGCTATGTGTATTGACATGAGTAGAACCTGCCCCAGAGCAAGTTCTCCCCTTCCAAGACCAAGACTTTCCATTCCCAGAGCAGCAGGAAGAAGGCAAGTGTCCTTGACCACTTTGATCCTATACTAGGATGTGTCGTTAGAATTTAATTGCATTGTCAATTTGGAATATGATACCCAAACTAGGAAGTTTCCCTAGATTTTCATTATCTTATTTCCTTGTAGCCTGGGTTGGGGTTTATTTTATTATTTCATTTATTTATATACTTATGCTTAGCCATGCTTAGAAAGGGATAAGTGGGATATGAGATCATCAACTTATTTACCTTACTCTTGAATGAGTTATTAGGAGTTATGTAGAGGTAGGGATCGAGGCAAGTTGGACGATTTGGTTGGTGCTGTGTGCATGAGACTTGGGTTTGTGTTTAGTGCTTGCCTGGATCCTAAGGACCGGTTCATGGAGCATGTAACCTGGCTTTACCGTGCCAACCACATGCTGAGATGGGGCAGCTTGGCCAATTAATTAAGTGTATCTCCGGCGTAGTATGGGTGTTTGGATGGTGCGGGGAATAGGTATCAGCTGAACTACCATATGAACCGCAAGGCTCAAGAGGGGGCCACTGCAGCGGGGTTGGAACCTCTTGTATGCTGTTAGGGGTGAAACCTCAGTGGGCCCACGCTTGTCGGAAACCCCTTTGTAAAGGCCTCGTAGTGATCTCCTGGCCACACACCTGGGAAGTGTGAACGTGGTTCGCGGCCACTAGCATAATGGAGGTTCTTTTAGTCCACCCGGCAACGGGGGATGAAATCACTACATGTGGGTACAGTGGTGCAAACTCTGTAGAGTCAAAACTGTCATGACAGCCGTGCTCACGGTCAAGAGCGGCTTGGACTTATTCATGATTAGAGGATGATGGATTGGGAAGTTGAGGATGTTGAGCGGGTTGCTTAACATTTGAGATGAGGCTATGTTTACTTGATTTTGATGATGGGTTGGGAGATTGGGACCATTTCACCTGTGTAGTAATGTAGGTGCTTAATAAGCTAAAGTGATAGGTATTAATTGTGTAGTGCTTTAACCATGAGTTCAACCTCTCCTTGCTCTAGCCATGCATGACATAACTTTCCCACACTTGTTGAGTACCCACGGTACTCAAGCTTGCTTTTCTGTTGGTTTATATTGCCGCTCAGGTCAAGAGAATGATGTGGTGTTTAATGACCAAGACTTTGGTCCCGAGGAAGGATTCTAGGTTCATGGAGTCCCCCGGGCAACGCCTATGATGGAGCCCACAAGATTTACATTCCGCTGCTGCATTATTTACATGTTATGAACATTTTATCGTCCATCGAGACGTATGCTATGTAAGACTAATTTATATTCGAACACTTGGCTTGTAATAAATGATGCTTCACTATTTGTCATCACATGTATGAGAGAATGATCCTGGCATACATGTGATATTCACTCGGTTGTTCTTCGGAGAAACCGGGTGTGACAGAAGTGGTATCAGAGCCAGGTTGCCCGTAGGAACGTGGACCTAGGTAGAAATGGACATATTTAAGGACCCTATTTTCTTAAAAACTATTTTACAAAGGTGTAGGTTGAAGGTGTTATTTGATGGGGTCACTTTATTCATCTTACCCCAACTTTTATTCAAAATACGATTTTCGTTTAACTCTTATCTAACTTAATTTTAAATGCTTTATGTTTTAGATGGTTCGCATGGTCCGCACCGCCCGCAAGTCCACTGGAGGGAGAGTTCCTATAGTTGCCCTTGCCCTGAGAGAGGAAAACCGTCCGGTGACGTACCACTCCTACGGGTTGGCAGTAGGAGGCTTGTTGCGCTGTCTTCGGCGTATGCTCCACGCCGTCGGCAACGTTGGCAATCTGATCATACACTACAGCTCCACCAGGACCCTCTGTGAGAAGCGTGAAGAATGGAGCTCAGAGATGAGGATTATCCATGAAAACCAGCTGCTCAAGATCCACCGCTCTCCAGCTTGTCGGGCGACTCAGGTCGATGCTGAGAAGGATGTCACCTGGGAGGCCATCACCTGCCAGAGTTACATCAACCGTCGCCACCTGGACAGGACCGAGTACATGTATGTCCTCCAGCGTGAGAGTGGCACCGCGGAGTACAAGTACCCGCCAGTGCAGCATGGGACGTCCCATGAGCACATGGACCTGTGCTTGGAGGATGCTGCTATGCTCAGCACTCGACTGCAGGAGTGCTAGCAGGAGCTTCAGGATGTTCCTGACACACTGAAGGAGACTGAGGCATTGCTTCGTGCCAGCTTGAGTGCGAGAGAAAAAGGAGATGGGAATGAACTATGTGTCACCGCGAATGACACGTGGACTCCTGACTCCCTAGACCGCCGGGCGAGCAGGCGTCGCCGCACTTCTCCACCACCAGCTTCCCCACCCAAAGCGGAATCAGAGGGCAGCCGCAATAATGAGGAAGACCCCGAAGAGCCAGCTCTGTGATACGAGTCATTTAGAGTCCTTTCCCTTATCTCAGCAGCTTATCAAGTAGTCGAGTCAATACCTTAGTTATTTGTGTGTTAATGTTTGGTGTGTGACGTGAGTTGTGGAAGCCATGGGCATTTGTCCACAACCTCGTTTTTAGGTTGCTTTGCTTTGATGTGTGGACCCCTATGAATTAAGAGTGCATTTATTTTCGCATGAAACGTGACTCCCAAAAATCTACGTGAAACCTCTAGAAAATGTTTAACATATTAAGGCCTCAAAAGTTTAAGTTTAAACAAGCAATTTGGGAAGTTAATACGTAATGCTTTAAGTTAACATTTGGTTGATCATGATAGATGGCTGGAAGAGGAAAGGGTCGTGGTGCCAACCCCACCAACAACAACGATGAGGCCGGCAACCCTCATCTTTCTGGAGGACAAGACAGAGGTGGTTGCCGTGAAGGAGCTGACCCTGTCCAACAAATGCTTGAAAATCAGAATCAGTTCATGCAGAGTTTAACTCAAGTGGTGGCCAACTCGCACCAAGCTCCACCCCCACAAGCTGCACCACGCCAACCAGGGTTGAGTGAGTTTCTGGGGACTCAACCTCCAAAGTTTGCAAGTGCTGCTGAACCTCTCGAGGCAGATGACTGGCTAAAGATCATTTAGAGCAAGATGAGGATCATACAATGCCAAGGGTATGAGAGGGTGTTGTTTGCCTCTCACCAATTGCATGGACTTGCTGCTGATTGGTGGACCGCCTACGTGGCAGCCCATCATGACCCCGAGAACATCACTTGGGAAGAGTTCAAGCGCAGTTTCCACAACCATTACATACCAAGGGGTGAACTCAAAAACAAGAGAAAGGAGTTCTTGGGACTGCAGCAGGGAAACATGACTGTGAGGGAATACCTCACTAAGTTCACCCAACTATCCCGTTATGCACCACGGGACATCGAAACTGATGAGCAAAAACAGGACTGTTTTGTGGAAGGACTTACAATGGAAATGCAATGCGCAATGTCCTCCAACGAGTATGAAAGCTTCCAAAAGATGGTAGACAGAGCATTTGTCGTGGAAAGGAAGCTGAAGGCGTTGGAGAATGAAAACAAGAGGAAGGCGGGATGGTCACACCAAGCCTCAGGTAGCAACACACGCCCACGTCTGATGCAGCAACCCGCAGGGCAGACGAGCCGTGCTGTGGTACCCTACTCAGCCCCCAGAGGGTACAACCCGAATTTCAGGCCTCCGTCAGCACCAGCACAGCCGCAGCGTCAGTTTGTACAGGAGCCTCGCCCCACATATCAACTTCGACCAGCAGGACAAGGACCACAGAACCAACCCCAAGATAACAAAGGCCAGGCACCTAAGGTTGGGGTGCAATGCTTCAACTGTGGTGAAGTGGGGCACTACGCCCATAAGTGCCCAATGAATAAGCCCATACAGCCACAACAGCAGAATGTGATGCGAGGACGGGTGAACCATGTGACCATGGAGGAAGCGCAAGAGGCACCTGATGTAGTAATTGGTAAGTTTCCTGCCAATTTACACATTGCAACCCTGTTGTTCGATTCTGGTGCTACCCACTCGTTCATTGCTCAAGGGTTTGTTAAGAAGAATGATCTAGCAACAACACAAATGAACCATATACTAGCAGTGAACTCTCCAGGGGGAGAAATAAGGACAAGACAAGTGTGTCCCAAGGTGAATCTATACATTAATGGGGTAGTATTTACTGCAAACCTCATAGTGATAGACTCACAAGGGATAGATATTATTTTGGGTATGGATTGGTTGACCAAACATAAAGGAATCATCCATTGTTCGACAAGAACGGTGGAACTAACTCACCCTAGTGGCACAAGAGTGAAGTTCAAAACTGTACAAGAACCTAGGAGGGACCTTAAAATCAATCAAGTTGAGGTGGAAGTGGAAGAGATCAGGATTATCAGGGAATATCCAGACGTTTTTCCGGAGGAGTTGCCAGGTATGCCCCCCGATCGTGAAGTGGAATTCGCGATTGAACTAGTGCCTGGAACAGCCCCAATATACAAGAGGCCTTATCAGATGGACTCCAAACAGCTGGAAGAGCTCAAGGAGCATATAAGGGAATTGACAGAGAAGGGGTATATTCGTCCTAGTTCCTCACCATGGGGAGCTCTAGTGATATTTGTGCCCAAGAAGGACGGGACCATTGAAGACTTATTTGATCAGTTGAGAGGAGCTTGTGTGTTCTCAAAAATTGATCTCAGGTCGGGATACCACCAACATAAGATAAGGCAAACCGACATTTCAAAGACAGCTTTCGTATCTCGGTACGGGCTGTATGAATACACCGTCATGCCGTTCGGGCTAACTAATGCCCCGACATACTTCATGTATCTCATGAACAAGGTATTCATGGAATATCTGGACAAATTTGTGGTGGTTTTCATTGATGACATTCTCGTCTTTTCCAAAGATGAAGAAGAACATGAGAGACATTTAAGGTTGGTGTTGCAAAAACTGAGAGAACACCAACTATATGCCAAGCTGAGCAAGTGTGAATTTTGGTTGAAGAGAGTTCCCTTCTTAGGACATATAATCTCGGAGGGAGGAATCTCGGTAGATCCCGCCAAGATCGAGGATGTGCAGAAGTGGAAGACCCCCAAGAATGTCAGGGAAGTTCGAAGCTTCTTAGGATTGGCTGGGTATTATTGACGGTTTATCGAGGGTTTCTCCAAGATGTCGAGACCCCTCACCAAATTGTTAGAGAAGGGAACCACATACACATGGACACCACAGTGTGAGACGAGTTTTCAAGAACTGAAGAAAAGATTGACAACAGCCCCAGTGTTAGTTATGCCAGATATGCAGAAGAACTTTTCGGTGTACTGCGATGCCTCTGGACACGGGTTGGGATGTGTTCTCATGCAAGAGGGGCATGTAGTGTCTTATGCGTCCCGGCAGCTCCGGAAACACGAGAAGAACTATCCTACGCATGACCTAGAGCTAGCCTCAGTGGTACACGCATTGAAGATTTGGCGGCATTACTTGATGGGGAAAAGGACAGAGATATATACGGATCATAAGCACTTAAAGTACATTTTCACACAGCCATATCTCAACCTCAGACAAAGGAGATGGTTAGAGCTAATCAACGACTTTGATGTGGGCATCAACTATCATCCGGGGAAAGCGAACGTCGTAGCAGATGCTTTAAGTCAGAAAGTGCGGGTCAACATGTTGAGTTCGAAGGACATGCCTACAGAATTGAAGGAAGAGATTGCAAAACTCAATCTATGTCTGGTGAATAGTGGTGAGGCATCGCCATGGAAGTGGACTCCACATTAGAGCAAGACATACGCAACGGTCAGAAGAATGACGAGAAGATACAAGATATTAGAGAACTCATCAAGGAAAATAAAGCTCCTGGATTCAGAGAGGGTGAACAAGGTGCGGTGTGGCATGAGAAAAGAATTTGTGTGCCTGAAGTAAAGGAGATCCGTGAATTGATTTTGAAGGAAGCTCATGATTCCGAATATTCCATTCATCCTGGGAGTACAAAGATGTATCATATGACCTCAAGAGCAGATATTGGTGGTATGGCATGAAGCGAGATGTCGTGGAACATGTTGCCCTATGTGACACCTGTCAGTTGGTGAAAGCAGAACATCAACGACCCGCAGGACTATTGCTACCACTCAAAGTGCCTGAATGGAAATGGGAAGAAATCGGTATGGATTTCATAGTGGGACTACCCAGGTTCCAATCGGGATGTGATTCGATATGGGTCATCATTGACAGGCTAACCAAGGTAGCTCATTTCATCCCCGTGAAAGAAAGCTGCAGCGGATCCAAATTGGCGGAATTGTACATGTCAAGGATCGTGTGTTTCCATGGAGTGCCAAAGAAGATAGTGTCGGATCGAGGGACGCAGTTCACCTCAAGGTTCTGGCAGAAATTACATGAAACCATGGGAACTCATCTGAATTTTAGTTCTGCCTATCACCCCAGACTGATGGGCAGACGGAAAGGACCAATCAGATCCTTGAGGATATGCTGAGAGCGTGTGCGCTCAAGAACAATAGGAGCTGGGATAAGAACTTTCCGTATGCGGAGTTCTCCTATAACAACAGCTATCAGGCTAGTATGAAGATGTCACCATTTGAGGCTTTGTATGGAAGGAAGTGCAGAACTCCACTATTTTGGAACCAAACAGGGGAAAGTAAAGTGTTTGGACCCGAGGTACTACAAGAAGCCAAGGCGAAAGTGAGGGAAATCCGCAACTACTTGAGGATAGCACAGACACGACAAAAGAGCTATGCCGATGTACGGAGAAGAGAGCTCGTTTTCAACGTGGGGGACTATGTCTATCTCAAGGTGTCCCCTATCCGAGGACTTCGTCGGTTCAAGGTGAAAGGGAAGTTATCACCTCAATACATTAGACCCTTTCAGGTTCTGGAGAAGAAAGGCGAAGTGGCATATCAACTAGAACTACCGGCTCACTTATCGGATGTGCACGATGTATTCCATGTGTCACAGCTCAAGAAATATCTAAGGACGCCTGAAGAGATGTTACCCCTGAATGAGGTTGACGTACGAGAGGATCTGTCCTATGCCGAGCATCCGGTCAAGATTTTGGAGACAATGGAATGCCTCACAAGAAATAAAATAATCCGGATGTGAAAGGTGCAGTGGAAGCATCACTCGGAAGAGGAAGCCACATGGGAGTGAGAAGACGAGCTTAAGGCATAATTTCCGGAATTGTTTTCCTAGAACCACCAATCTCGAGGACGAGATTTCTTTTAAGGGGGTAGAGCTGTAACACCCCAAAACCTACTAAAGAGGGGAATTTAAAAATTTTTGGACGTAATGCATGTGATAAAGCAATTCAAATTCAAACTGGAATTCAAATTCAAATCAAAACAGAAAAGAAAAAGAAAACCGAAACCGGCTATTGGGCCGAAACCCGCCAGCCGGCCGAAGACCCCCACCCCCCCCCCCCCGCACCAGCCCAAACCCGCGCCCCCCTCTCTCCCTCTCACTGACACGCGGGGCCCACGTGTCATCCCTCTCCTCGAGCGCTCGCCCAACTGCCGCACGGCTTCCGCGCCGACCGCAGCACCCACGCCGATTTTCTGGCTCCGGATGCCGCGATCACAAGCCATGCGCTGCGGCACATCCAAACAAACCCCAGCCGCCCTCCCTCGCCTATTTAAACGCCGAAAATCACCCAGTCCCCCCCCCCCCGATCGGCCGTTTTTCTCTCCGGTGAGAACCGAAGTTTCCACCGCCGATTTCCTTCGATCCTTGCTCAAATTTCCTGATCTAACTTGCTGATCACGTCCCACCGCCGCCGGGGAGCCCTGCAGGTGAAGGAAACGACGTGTCTTGCGTCCCAACTGCCACTCCGACGTGCACCGAAGACCATCGCCGTTGAAGCTCGCTGCCGACCGACTTCCAGGGCCTCCGGGTGCAGGAAAACCCCTCGGTGAGCATCCCCTAACCCCCCGCAGCCGATCCATGCAAAAAGATGCAAGCTCTAGCGTGTAGCGGCAAAAACCGAGGCTGCGCCAGCGAGATCGCCACCCCCGCCGCCGCGCGCGTGGGCTGGCTCCGGCCAGGGCGACGTGGCCCCTTGAGGGCCATCTATTTTAAATCGCACGGTAGAAATAAAACCGACGCGTACCGATTCGGAGATCTAATCTGAGCCGTCTGTTTTAAATCGAAAGGTCCACGTCAGCCGTCTGTTTTAAAGGCCAGGATTCTTACGCGCTACCCCCTGGGGATTTCAGAAAACATGAGCTAGCCCCGGAAACTTCTAATCTGGCCCCTGGAACTTCAGAAATTCGTGTAAATTCATTTAAAAATTAGTTTTAGCCACTGGACTTAATAAAAATTAGGAAAACCCCTCTGTTATGTGTAGTTAGACCCCTGGAAATTTAGGAAATAGTAAATTAGACCCTGCAGTAGGGTGGATTTGCCTTTTTGACCCTATAGGATATTAAATTCAGAAATTTGAATATGTGACTAGGATTTAAAATTAAAAGGTAAGGCAAACACATGTGCAAATTCAAATTTAAACTCTCCTAGCACTTGGAAAACTTTAGAATGAGTTAGAAATAGGTTTTAGGCTGAAATGAAATCTGCCTAAGTGTTAATCATTTTTATTTTCTCTAGAGACACATTTTAGGCTAGGAAATAATTCTAAAAAACTAGTAAAATAAATTTAATTTGTTCCACATCAGAGAGGAAGTTCAAAAATATACTATTGAACATTTTAGATCAGAACCTATTCTGTTTAGATGATGTGTCTTACTATTTTCATAGTAAAGTTCACTTTCAGACATAGGAAATAAATCTGAAAATATAGGAAAATAAGTATGCATAATTAAAAAATGATAAATGAGGTCTCCAAATCCAAAAACTTCAAATTAGGATTTTGTAGAAGATCTGAACACCTATTTGGAGTAGGAAATTACCTTTCATGCAAACTTGGTAGCTAAGAGGTGTATTAATTAAATATAAAGAATTTGTTCAAATTGGAAATTCATATATAGTGTGCAAATAAAATCTGAATACAAAAGTTAGAAATCATATACATATGGTTAAAACTGCATGTAGGCCAAAAATCAACACACGTAGGGTAACCACAACACTTAGAAATGTGAATGACTTTCATATGTATGTATGTATGGTTTGCATGAGTGAAAGTGTGAACTATGGCTTATGGATTCTTGTTTTCTTTTGCTATGTGTATTGGCATGAGTAGAACCTGCCCCAGAGCAAGTTCTCCCCTTACAAGACCAAGACTTTCCATTCCCAGAGCAGCAGGAAGAAGGCAAGTGTCATTGACCACTTTGATCCTATACTAGGATGTGTAGTTAGAATTTAATTGCATTGTCAATTTGGAATATGATACCCAAACTAGGAAGTTTCCCTAGATTTTCATTATCTTATTTCCTTGTAGCCTGGGTTGGGATTTATTATATTATGTCATTTATTTATATACTTATGCTTAGCCATGCTTAGAATTGGATAAGTGGGATATGAGATCATCAACTTATTTACCTTACTCTTGAATGAGATATTATGAGTTATGTAGAGGTAGGGATCGAGGCAAGTTGGATGATTTGGTTGGTGTTGTATGCACGAGACTCGGGTTTGTGTTTATTACTTGCCTGGATCCTAAGGACCGGTTCATGGATCATGTAACCTGGCTTTACCGTGCCAACCACATGTTGAGATTGGGCAGCTTGGCCAATTAATTAGGTGTATCTCCGGCGTAGTATGGGTGTTTGGATGGTGCGGGGAATAGGTGTCAGCTGGACTACCATATGAACCGCAAGGCTCAAGAGGGGGCCACTGCAGCGGGGTTGGAGCCTCTTGTATGCTGTTAGGGGTGAAACCTCAATGGGCCCACGCTCGTCGGAAATCCCTTTGTAAAGGCCTCGTAGTGATCTCCTGGCTACACACCTGAGAAGTGTGAATTTGGTTCGCGGCCACTGGCATAATGGAGGTTCTTTTAGTCCACCCGGCAACGGGGGATGAAATCACTACATGTGGGTATAGTGGTGCAAACTCTGCAGAGTCAAAACTGTCATGACAGCCGTGCTCACGGTCAAGAGCGGCTTGGACTTATTCATGATTAGAGGATGATGGATTGGGAAGTTGAGGATGTTGAGCGGGAAGCTTAACATTTGAGATGAGACTATGTTTACTTGATTTTGATGATGGGTTGGGAGATTGGGACCATTTCACCTGTGTAGTAATGTAGGTGCTTAATAAGCTAAGGTGATAGATATTAATTGTTTAGTGCTTTAACCATGAGTTCAACCTCTCCTTGCTCTAGCCATGCATGACATAACTTTCCCACACTTGCTGAGTCCCCATGGTACTCAAGCTTGCTTTTCTGTTGGTTTATATTGCTGCTCAGGTCAAGAGAATGATGTGGTGTTTAATGACCAAGACTTTGGTCCCGAGGAAGGATTCTAGGTTCACGGAGTCCCCCGGGCAACGCCTGTGATGGAGCCCACAAGATTTAGATTCCGCTGCTACATTATTTACATGTTATGAACATTTTATCGTCCATCGAGACGTATGCTATGTAAGACTTATTTATATTCAAACACTTGGCTTGTAATAAATGATGCTTCACTATTTGTCATCACATGTATGAGAGAATGATCCTGGCATACATGTGATATTCACTCGGTTGTTCTTCGGAGAAACCGGGTGTGACAGAGGGGGGGGGGAAGCCGCGGGCTGCTGGTCCGGCTGAGGCTGCTGCGGTGGGTTTCGGTCCAGTAGCCATTTTTTCTTTTTCCTTTTCTTTTTCTTTTATGTTTTTGCTTCAAATTTGAATTCTGGGTTCAATTTGAATTTTCCTTCAACATGCATCACGTCCACTAAATTTGAATTAATCTTTTGCCACATTTTGGGGTGTTACAACTCTACCCCCCTTAAAAGAAATCTCGTCCTCGAGATTGGTGACTCTAGAGAAACAGGTCCGGAAACTGTGCCTTGAGCTCGTCTTCTCGCTCCCATGTGGCTTCTGCTTCCGAGTGGTGTTTCCGCTGCACTTTGCACATTCGGATTCTTTTGCACATTCGAATGTGTCTCAAGCTATCCACTACCGTTCAGCTGGAGGACATTGAAGAACTGAAACCGGATCTCACCTATCGCGCTAACTACCCCGACTTTTCCACGTCGCACATCCGGTAATTTTCCACCGTCCTCTCTCTCATTTCTACCTTATAATCTCGAGACGAGATTCTTTTAAGAGGGGGGATGTAAGGGCCTCAGTTTTTGACACATGTTTGAAGTTTTCATCACCACACACACCCCTCATTTGAAGAAAGTTGATGAACACATTTGAAGAGCAAGTAACCACCATCAACATGCTCCTTAGGGAATAAACTCACATATTGCAAAAGTGGTATTTCCCACATGTAATATATAGGGGCTGGGCATAAGAAAAACTCCTACACATTGCTAGGAATGTCCATGCCAAGTTTCACCCAAATTCAAAACCTTTTGAGGTCATTTTGGGCATAGCTAGAAAGAGGGCAGTTTGAAACTACATTCAAATTCAAACTGTTTTTATCCCATAAATTCAAAAGTGGGAGACATATTCTTACTCAGCACATTTTTGTGAGCTCACACTCCAATTTTCACTCCATTTGTAGTTGATCTTGACATGAGCTAAGTGGGGAAAATTCAAACTTTATTTGAATTTCAAACTGAACATGTGCTGAAATTTATCCAAACCAAAACCAATTTGAATTCTAACCAATTCAAATGGCTCAGGGGTGAATAATTTGAATCACCATGGGCATTTTGGGGCTTACTGTTTACAACAGTGATGAGGAGTTAATCTCAGAGGTTAAAAAATGGACCCACATGTCAGCCACAGGGATGATTCAACCGACTGAGACTTTTCTCACTCGGGTCCCCGAGCTGCAGCTGCGATCTCCACCGAGGGAGGCCACCGCGCCAGCAGCTGCTTGGCCACGCGCGGGCACGAGTCGGTTCAGAACCTTCTTAAGGCGTTCTTCCCCCTCATCGGCCGAAGCTATCGCCATTTCCTCCTCACAAGAACTCAGCGCCGGGAAACTTTCTTCCGCCGCTCAGAACCGATCGGAAAGCTCCGATCACAGCCTTCCCGTCTCCTTCAGAGCTACGGTAAGGTACTAGGAACTCTTCTCGTTCTTGCCCATTGCTAGAACTCAGCTAAAACCCGTCGATCTCGGCTATACCGAGCGTTTAGTTCGGTGACCTAAAACCGCCGACTTCGGGCTCCTGTGGACAGCCCGACCGGGAGGTTGTCACGCCCGAGCCAAGGCACCCTTGGACGCGCTAGTGATTGGAGCTGCTCACCCCCGAGCCAAAGCCCGAGCACTTGCTCACCGGCGGCGAATTTCCAGTTTTCCCCTTTCTGGGTACAGACCGACCTCTGGGTATGGTTCTGTCGAATTCATACTCTAGAAAGGATTAGAGAGCCTCAATTCGCTCACACACAAACTAGACCCGGTAGCGCACAAGTTGCCTTCACAACCTTTGGCCTAAAAACCCCTGTACCCGGCGTATTTCGAAGATTGCTGACGGCCGAGCTTGAGGGAGGCATCGGGCGCACGGTGAGAGCCTACTTCGGGCCTCCCCTGAGCTACTTCAAGCTCATGTCGACCTTCCCTAAGGTCCACTGATGCTCTCCGACCGGTTGCTCGAGTGATTGGGGTGCTAAGGAGGTCGGCCGACACGGCCGAAGTCTTCCCTAGGCGGCGGCTTGTCGCCGACCATGCACCGGCCATTGTCATGACGAGCTGAGCCCATAATCATGTTCCCCGAGTGAAAGTAGGCAGGGGCGGCCAAAATCGTGAAGTTTGGAGCTCCACAGAAGCTGACGGCGAGCTCTCCGGCGAGGTACCCTGGCGGCAGAGCGCGGGCGGCGGGAGGTAGACGAAGGGGGTGGACCCCAGCTGTCAGCGACAGATATTTCAAATCGGGATCGGGCTGCGGCTGGGATCTGATGTGCTGGCGCGCAAAAACCTGGTGGGCCTGACGCCTCCGCGCCCAACACGTGTCCCCGTGGGTCCCCGGCAGATTTAAACTTTTCTCCGATTTTCAGATTTCATTCAAATTTCAAATCCTCATAACTTGGGCTAGAAAGCTCCAAATCGAGTGAACCAAATTTTTTTGGTTTCAGCTCTATGAGCACTTTCTAGCAAATCAAGTTTCACTTCATGAAAACCTTTAATTCTCCAGAATTAATTCCTCAAAATTTGAACTGTTTGGAATTTTAACTGGAGAATCCCTTGGAGTAAAATTCTAAAATTTTGCTGGGATGTTCACCAAAATATCCCTGAACTACCATAAAAATTTCAGGTCCATTTGGGCTAATTTGATCCACCAAATGGTGTGATTAGTGAAACTGTTCCAGAGAAAATAGAAAATGTTCAGAAACATTTTCAGAATTTTCTCTGAAATTGTTTAGCTCATATATCTAGCTAGGAACCTTCAAACTAAGTGAGACCAACTCCATTAGAACCTTCTAAAAATCTAGTTTTCACAAAGCCATAGTTTGTTTCATGAAAATCCTTAGAACACCCTAAAGCCTTCAATTAAGGTCAAGTACATAATTAATTGTGGAGGGCTCAAATGAGCTTTGCTGCAACTAAAATGTGACACCCTCATCTCGGGTGTCAGCATATGTTCATGTTTTATGAAGAGGAAACATTTTAAGAAAGGAAGGAACAGAGAAAAATATCAAAAAGGATAGCCAATAAGAGCCAAATCCCGCTCTCAGAAAGCGCCAAAGACAACTCACCGCAGCCGCTGGCCACGTGGCGTGTTCGGAGCTCATCCCTACAAAGTGGGGAGAGACCGCCGCCAAGCTGGCTACGTGGCAGGCTCAGGACTCGTCTCCGCAAAGGGGAGAGGTCCGATCCTGTGGCACACATGTTGCCCACGGAGCTAGCCTCTGCGGAAGAAGCAAAGGCATTTCCGTAGGACACGTGTCATCCTCGGAGCTAGTCCTCGCGGAAATCAGAGGACCAGTCGCGCAGGATACGTGTCGATCTCGGAGCCCATCTCCGAGAGGTCCTGTTCTATTGGACACGCGTCGTCACCGGAGCTTATCTCCAGGAGGCCTGTCGCTGCTGGACACGTGTCGACCTCGGGGCATGTCCCTGAAGAAAGGAGAGAGGAAAGACAGGCGCCAACACGTGGCGTGCGAGGAGCTCACCTCCAAAGGAGGGGGAGGTCTCGGTCGATTGACATGCGGCACAATCGGAGCTCGTCTCTGCGGAGAAGGAGATACCAGGCCCCGGAAGGACACGTGGAGCCTCCGGAGCTCATCGCCGCGAAGGTAACGAGTTCTGGAGCAGCTGTTACGCGTAACAATACCGGTACGTAAAGAAAACCAACCTGAATTCCACAACGTTACCGCACCAAATCAACTAAAGATAAGATGATAGGATCCAACGACAATCTGAATAAGACTCTTATTCGGGATACAATCAGATTAGGACTCTTCTCTTCCCGATTATAAATAGAACCCAGAACCTCTGGCCGAAACCACAGACTTCCTTTCCAACTCCTGAGCCGACGACTTAGAGCCCTAGCCCCAACTCGCGGATAAAGCCATCACCAGAGTGCGGCAAGGAAGATCGCCGGAGGAAAGCCCAGCGGTCTGAGGAGGACCTCGAAGACCGAGAGGAACGTAAGGTAGGCCCCAAAACCACCTTACGATATCGTTGTGTTTTCTTTGCATCTGTTCTTTGATTCCTTTCGAACAGAAGCCTTCTCGTGGATAGATCACTTGATGATCAGATTGATCTAAAGACAAGATCATCGCCACATCCACCTTTGATCCGAATACCTCTGTCCATGCAAGCCATGCAAGAACACACCAGTCTAATAAAAATCATAGGATAGCATACATATGCAGCATCGCATCTAGTTTAAGGTTTGTGTATGATATTGATTGCTGTGAATCTTGTATGCACGTGATCCTACCTAGAAGGACAATCTCAGGGAGCTGTCTACGACGAATTGCAACAACCAGGTTTTGGGATTCAAGAGCAACCGGAACTGCAAGAACAAGGCAAGTGCTCCTTGACCATGTTGATCCTATGTTTTGGGTAAAACTATTATGTTTTGCGAAAAGGTGTGTGTGCTGAGTCAAACATGATGGGAAACCCTTTTATAGGAGTTTACTAGTTTTGGTTAAACCACCCTTGTCGTCTGGGAGGTTTATGAGTCGGGTATGGTTTTTGCTTTATGCTTCGCTGAGTCTATGGGATTGGGAAGCTAGATAGACGTGTCTAGCTAACTGCACTCGTAATGATAATGACAAACTGATGATCTTAATGAACATGGATCAGAGGGAGATCTAGGCAAGACTGGGTTTGTGAATGAGGTAGCATGAGACGGTGGTTTACTTGCCATAGATCTAAGGACCGGTTCATGCATGCACATGCTAGGATAACAGTGCCACCACAAGGCCAAGTATGGGTGTGGCTTAGCTGAGTAATTAGGTAAGTTGCTAGAGTGTTATGGACTGTGGAAGGCACGGGGAATGGGAGTCGAGTGAGGACTGCCCTGGGAACTGCATGGCAAAAGAGGGGGCCCGTGGTTGGGAGAATTGGAGATTTTAGCCTGCCGGTGAAACCTTAGTGAGTCCATACATCTAGTAACCCCTATGTAAAGGCTATTTTGTGATCTCTTGACCATACACCGATGGTTGTGTACTGGTATAATGGAGGTTCTGCAGTCGCCGACGGGTGACAAAATCACAAACTTGTGGGTAAAGAGGTGCAAACTCTGCAGAGTTCTAAAACTATCATGATAGCCGAGCTTACAGTCACGAGCGCCTGGCTAAACTGCCATGATTAGTTGGGATGGTTATTGGGAAGGTTCTTGGTTATGGTTATTGGTTTGGTTATGGTTTGGTTGTTGGGACTGTTGAGTCCAGGTGATATGATGGTTGCATGACTGTTGAGTCATGGCAACAAGTTTGGTCTCGGTGTGAGACGAAGTTGTTTGAGATGGTAGCGAATACGGGAAGGTATTCGTGAGATGGTAGCGAATACGAGGAGGTATTCGTGAGTATGAATAAAGGTTGGTTAATGTTCGGATGGAACACGGGAAGTGATGGAGGTATGTTGGTAATTTAATACATGCTGGGATTACATCATCTAAAACTAAGTTGCTGTTTTATTATGGTTTTATAAATCTGCTTTTCTGCAAATAAGCCCTTTATTACCTACCTTGTTTATGAGATGCATATCATGTGTTTTCCCGCACTTGCTGAGTACATCATTGTACTCAAACTTGCATTATTACTTCATCATCAACAGCAGGAGAAGCCTACTATGAATACCAAGTGGAGCATTATGGCGTGTGATCTGTTCTCAACCTTGCCTGTGGAGGGAGTAGAAATGGAGCCACTTCTGCTTAGACTTGCTTCTGCCTTAGTTAGATTGCTGCCGCATTAGAATAAAAACTTCCGCTGTGAGCATGAGTCCAAGACTCATGAGGCGTTGTAATAAACTCTGTTATTCGTGGTAATATATATTCTGAATTCAGTTTGTGGATCATATGTGTATGTGTGGAGAACATCCTGGGCACACATATGCATTAGTTCTCGGTTCCGTGGTGTTCCACATAATTGAGGGCGTCACAGATTGGTATCATAGCCACGGGTTGACAGTAGGTTACACGCCTAGATGGAAACCTTAGATTGATATTAGAGCCACGGGTTAACAGCAAGTTACACCCCTAAATAGGAGTCACAGGTAGCTAAGCCACACTGACCAAAGGAAGCATCCTAGGGTGAGTAGCTTAGATTGGCCTTGAAACCACCTTGGCATAAGGAACCATCCTTGAATAGGAGTTGTGTGGGCTCTTGTGATGATTACTTGTGATTGTGTGCTTAGTGTGAGTTGTGGGACGTCTCAAAACGTTGTCCATATCCACACGAAAGAAGAAAGAGGTGTGAGATGTTTCGGCACTTGCTCACATCCTCATATGGGCTAATATATACATAGTCCAACTCACCTTGATGCATATAGTTGAGGGAATCTACCTAACCTTCTAACCTTCAATTCTATTTCGATCTCTCTCACAGATGGTGAGATGAAACGCCGGCTGAAGGAACGTCCAGGAGGATGACCATGATGAAGTTCCTGCTAACCCAGGAGCTGGCGAAAACCATCTGGAAAGGTTGATGGCCATGCAAAACCAGCTTATGCAAACCATGATCCAAACTTTGGGTCAGTTGCAGGCCAACCAAAACCCCGTTCCGGCACCGCCGCCACCACCACCGCCGGCTCATAACAGGTTGGGAGAGTTTATGAGGACCCGACCACCCACCTTTGCTCAAGCTAGTGATCCCCTGGAGGCCGATGATTGGTTAAAATCCATGGAGAAAAAACTTGCCATTGTTCAGTGCAATGACCGAGAGAAGGTCCTCTTCGCGTCGCACCAACTTATGGGAGCTGCTGCTGACTGGTGGGATGCCCTGAGCAACGCTCATGCCAACCCGGAGACAATCACTTGGACTGAGTTCAAGGAAAGTTTCCGCTCTCACTACATCCCTGCTGGTGTAATGATGCTCAAAAGGCAGGAGTTCGAAGGTCTCCGCCAAGGACAGAAAAGTGTGAATGAGTATCTTAACAAGTTCATACAACTGTCCCGGTATGCCCCCGAAGATGTCAACTCAGACCAAAGGAAGCAGTACCTGTTCATGAGAGGGTTGAACAATGAGATCCAGGTTCAGGTCCTCAACAATGACTACGAAAGCTTCCAGAAGCTGGTTGACAAGGCCATAGTGGTTGAAAACAAGATCCGAGAGATCGAGCGAGAGTGCAAGAGGAAGATGCCATACCAGGCCCAAGGGACCAACGTACGACCTAAGTACATGCCCCCTGGACCGCAGTATGGATCGACCACTCCTGCATACCGCCCTGGTCAGCCACCACAGCAACAATTCGTTGCACCGGCACCTCGCGTGCCCATGCCTCCTGCGCCCCGACCTAACAATGGCGCCCCTGTTCAAAACCCCCGCTCCAACGTACCTGCTGCCGTAGGCAACAGGGCATGCTTTGCATGCGCGGAAGTAGGACACTTCGCAAACCAGTGCCCGAGGAGAGGCCCTGGACAGCAAGGTAACGTGCCCAAGCAGAACCCACGACCGAACGGAGGAGACAATCAAGGGAACCGTGGACAGCAGAACTATGTTCGCGGCCACGTGAACCATGTCACTACCGAGGAAGCACAACAGGCTGAGGACGTCGTAATTGGTATGTTACTTGCCAACTCCAACCCAGCCACCATCTTATTTGATTTTGGAGCATCGCATTCCTTCATATCATCCAAATACGTTGCCAAACATCATTTACCCGTATCCCACTTAGAATGTGCTATGTTAGTAAATTCTCCCGGCGGAGAAATGAGGACTAATATAGTATGTCCTAAAGTAAGCCTTAAAATAAGGGGGGTAGACTTCCTTGCCAACCTTATTGTCTTGGACTCCCAAGGGATTGACATCATACTCAGAATGGATTGGCTAAGCAAGCACAACGGGGTAATCCAATATGCTGAAAGAAGCGTGCGGTTGACAAACGAGCACGGCATTCGTGTCGAGTTTGAGTCAGCCCAGCAAACGACCGAACGGACAAATTTGAACAAGGTCGAAGGAACAATATTGGACAGCATTCCAGTGGTTCAGGAATTTTTGGACGTATTCCCGGAAGAGCTTCTAGGTATGCCACCTGACCGGGACATTGAGTTTGCCATCGATTTGGTACCCGGAACTGCACCCATAGCCAAGAGACCCTATAGGATGCCCGTCAACGAGCTAGTTGAACTCAAGAAGCAAATTCAAGAACAGTTGGAAAAGGGTTTTATCCGTCCAAGCTCGTCACCATGGGGAGCTCCGGTGCTCTTCGTAGACAAGAAGGATGGAACCCAAAGGATGTGCGTGGACTATAGGTCTCTCAACGAGGTAACCATCAAGAACAAATACCCTCTGCCCCGTATAGAGGACCTGTTCGACCAAATGAAAGGAGCCCAAGTGTTCTCCAAGATTGATCTTCGGTCGGGATACTTCCAGCTGAAGATTAAGCCCTCCGATATACCTAAGACAGCCTTTCGGACACGGTATGGTTCGTATGAATATACCATTATGTCGTTTGGGTTGACAAATGCACCCGCATACTTCATGTACCTTATGAACAAGGTCTTCATGGAGTACTTGGACAAGTTCGTCGTGGTTTTCATCGACGACATTATGGTGTATTCAAAAAGTGAGGAGGAGCATGAAGAACATCTGAGATTGACCTTGCAGAAGTTGCGTGAGCATCAATTGTATGCCAAGCTTAACAAGTGTCAATTTTGGCTAAAGGAAATATCTTTCCTTGGCCACATTCTCTTCGAGGAAGGGGTATCGTTTGATCCTGGAAAGGTGAGAGATGTTCTGAAGTGGGACCAACTGAAGAGCGTGAGGGATATTCGGAGTTTCCTTGGGATGGCAGGATACTATCGGCGCTTCATTAAAGACTTCTCTAAGATAGCAAAACCTATGACGGAGTTGCTAATGAAGGGAAAGGTCTTTCAATGGACACCAGCCTGCCAAGAAAATTTTGTGGAACTCCAGAAAAGGCTAACCACAGCACCAGTTCTGGTATTGCCAGACGTAAGCAAGAGCTTTGACATATATTGTGACGCATCCAGACAGGGGCTCGGATGTGTCCTCATGCAGGGAGGACAAGTGGTATCCTATGCCTCACGGCAATTAAAGAAGCACGAGCTTAATTATCATACGCATGACTTGGAGCTAGCAGCAGTGGTGCATGCATTGAAGATTTGGAGACATTATATCCTTGGTCATCGATGTGAGATCTATACGGATCATAAAAGCCTCAAATACATATTCACACAAACGGACTTGAATTTGAGGCAACGTCGATGGTTAGAACTCATCGAGGATTATGATGTTGGAATCAACTACCACCCCGGGAAGGCCAATGTAGTAGTTGATGCATTGAGCAGAAAGGGAGCATGTCACCAACTCAGCGTTCGGGAACTACCGCCCGAACTACGTAAGGAGTTCGAACGGTTACACCTCCGATTCTTGAATAACATGGAAATAATGGAGATCCACTCCTCATTGGAGCAAGAAATAAGAGAGGGCCAAGCAACGTACGAGGAGATCAAGGAGATCAAGGAAAGAATCCGACAAGGAATAGAGAAGGATTTCAAGGAGGATGAAAAGGGTACGCTTTGGCTAGGAAAAAGGATATTTGTGCCGAACATAAGACACCTCCGCGACATGATATTGAAGGAAGCACATGATTCCCCCTATTCCATACATCCCGGAAGCACCAAAATGTACAAGGACTTGAAAACTTGTTATTGGTGGGATGGTATGAAAAGGGATATAGCGGAATACGTTGCCCTATGCGACACATGCCAACGGGTGAAGGCCGAACATCAAAGACCCGCTGGATTGTTGCAACCCTTGAAGATACCCGAATGGAAGTGGGAGGATATCAGTATGGATTTCATCGTCGGATTGCCACGTACTCAGTCGGGTTATGACTCATCTGGGTTATCGTGGACCGATTGACGAAAACCACCTATTTTCTCCCTGTAAAGACCAGTTACAACGTTGCGCAATTAGCATAATTGTACATGGAGCAGATCGTGTGCCGTCACGGAGTTCCGAGGAGGATAGTCTCGGATCGAGGTACTCAGTTTACCTCTAGATTCTGGAGGAAGCTGCAGAAAGCCATGGGTACACGACTGGATTTTAGCTCCGCCTATCACCCACAAACTGATGGACAAACCGAAAGGACAAACCAAATTTTGGAGGACATGTTGAGAGCTTGCGCCTTGAAATGTGGGCGTAGTTGGGATAGGAGTTTACCGTATGCCGAATTCTCCTATAACAACAGCTATCAAGCTAGCTTGAAGATGTCGCCTTACGAAGCCTTATATGGTAGACGGTGTAGAATGCCGCTGTTTTGGAACGAGACCGGAGAAAACCAGGTGTTTGTACCCGAAGTGCTACAAGAAGCCGAAGAGCAAGTCCAAACGGTACGGGAGAACTTAAAAGCCGCTCAGTCACGATAGAAAGGCTATGCGGACAATAGGCGAAGGAAGTTGACTTTCGAAGTAGGAGACTTCGTACACCTTAAGGTATCGCCTATCCGAGGCCAACGACGTTTCAACGTCAAAGGCAAACTAGCACCTTGCTACATCGGACCATTTAAGATTCTGGATAAGCGAGGAGAAGTAGCATATCAACTGGAGCTCCCGAACCACCTCTTCGACGTACATGACGTGTTTCATGTATAACAGCTCAAGAAGTGCTTGAGAGTACCAGAGGAACAAGTACCAATGGGAGAGCTTGAACTTCAAAAGGACCTGACTTATGCGGAACACCCTGTCCGAATCTTGGACGTAAAGGAAAGGGTCACCCGGAACAAGGTGATTCGATGGTGCAAGGTACAATGGAGCCATCACACCGAAGCTGAATCCACATGGGAGCGTGAAGAGGATATCAAGGCAGAATTTCCCCATCTATTCTCTACAAACGAATCTTGAGGGCGAGATTCAATTTAAGGGGGGTAGATTTGTGACACCCTCATCTCGGGTGTCAGCGTATGTTCATGTTTTATGAAGAGGAAACATTTTAAGAAAGGAACAGAGAAAAATATCAAAAAGGATAGCCAATAAGAGCCAAATCCAGCTCTCAGAAAGCGCTAAAGACAACTCACCGCGGCTGCTGGCCACGTGGCGTGTTCGGAGCTCATCCCTGCGAAGTGGGGAGAGACTGCCGCCAAGCTGGCTACGTGGCAGGATCGGGGCTCGTCTCCACAAAGGGGAGAGGTCCGATCCTGTGGGACACGTGTTGCCCACGGAGCTAGCCTCTGCGGAAGAAGCAAAGGCATTTCCGCAGGACACGTGTCATCCTCGGAGCTAGTCCTTGCGGAAATCAGAGGACCAGTCGTGCGGGATACGTGTTGATCTCGGAGCCCATCTCCGAGAGGTCCTGTTCTATTGGACACGCGTCGTCACCGGAGCTTATCTTCGGGAGGCCTGTCCCTGCTGGACACGTGTCGACCTCGGGGCATGTCCCTGAAGGAAGAAGAGAAGAAAGATCGGCGCCAACACGTGGCGTGCGCGGAGCTCACCTCCAAAGGAGGGGGAGGTCTCGGTCGATTGACACGCGGCACAACCGGAGCTCGTCTCTGCGGAGAATGAGATACCAGGCCCCGGAAGGACACGTGGAGCCTCCGGAGCTCATCGCCGCGAAGGTAACGAGTTCTGGAGCAGCTGTTACGCGTAAGAATACCGGTACGTAAAGAAAACCGACCTGAATTCTACAATGTTACCGCACCAAATCAACTAAAGATAAGATGATAGGATCCAACGACGATCTGAATAAGACTCTTATTCGGGATACAATCAGATTAGGACTCTTCACTTCCCGATTATAAATAGAACCCAGAACCTCTGGCCGAAACCACAGACTTCTTTTCCAACTCATGAGCCGACGACTTAGAGCCCTAGCCCCAACTCGCCGAGAAAGCCATCGCCGGAGTGCGGCAAGGAAGATCGCCAGAGGAAAGCCCAGCGGTCTGAGGAGAACCTCGAAGACCGAGAGGAACGTAAGGTAGGCCCTAGAACCACCTTACGATATCGTTGTGTTTTCTTTGCATCTGTTCTTTGATTCCTTTCGAACAGAAGGCTTCTCGTGGCTAGATCACTTGATGATCAGATTGATCTAAAGACAAGATCATCGCCACATGCACCTTTGATCCGAACACCTCTGTCCATGCAAGCCATGCAAGAACACACCAGTCTAATAAAAATCATAGGATAGCATACATATGCATCATCGCATCTAGTTTAAGGTTTGTGTATGATATTGATTGCTGTTAATCTTGTATGCACGTCATCCTACCTAGCAGGACAAGCTCAGGGAGCTGTCTACGATGAACTGCAGCAACCAGGTTTTGGGATTCAAGAGCAACCGGAACTGCAAGAACAAGGCAAGTGCTCCTTGACCATATTGATCCTATGTTTTGGGTAAAACTATTTTGTTTTGCGAAAATGTGTGTGTGCTGAGTCAAACATGATGGGAAACCCTTTTATAGGAGTTTACTAGTTTTGGTTAAACCACCCGTGTCGCCTGGGAGGTTTATGAGTCGGGTATGGTTTTTGCTTTATGCTTTGCTGAGTCTATGAGATTGGGAAGCGAGATAGACGTGTCTAGCTAACTGCACTCATAATGATAATGAGAAACTGATGATGTTAATGAACATGGATCGGAGGGAGATCTAGGCAAGACTGGGTTTGTGAATGAGGTAGCATGAGACGGTGGTTTACTTGCCATAGATCTAAGGACTGGTTCATGCATGCACATGCAAGGATAACAGTGCCACCACAAGGCCAAGTATGGGTGCGGCTTAGCTGAGTAATTAGGTAAGTTGTTAGAGTGTTATGGACTGTGGAAGGCGCGGGGAATGGGAGTCGAGTGAGGACTGCCCTGGGAACTGCATGGCAAAAGAGGGGGCCCGTGGTTGGGAGAATTGGAGATTTTAGCCTGCCGGTGAAACCTTAGTGAGTCCATACATCTAGTAACCCCTTTGTAAAGGCTATTTTGTGATCTCTTGACCATACACCGATGGTTGTGTACTGGTATAATGGAGGTTCTGCAGTCGCCGACGGGCGACAAAATCACAAACTTGTGGGTAAAGAGGTGCAAACTCTGCAGAGTTCTAAAACTATCATGATAGCCGAGCTTACAGTCACGAGCGCCTGGCTAAACTGCCATGATTAGTTGGGATGGTTATTGGGAAGGTTCTTGGTTATGGTTATTGGTTTGGTTATGGTTTGGTTGTTGGGACAGTTGAGTCCAGGTGATATGATGGTTGCATGACTGTTGAGTCATGGCAACAAGTTTGGTCTCGGTTGGAGACGAAGTTGTTTGAGATGGTAGCGAATACGGGAAGGTATTCGTGAGATGGTAGCGAATACGAGGAGGTATTCGTGAGTATGAATAAAGGTTGGTTAATGTTCGGATGAAACACGGGAAGTGATGGAGGTATGTTGGTAATTTAATACATGCTGGGATTACTTCATCTAAAACTAAGTTGCTGTTTTATTATGGTTTTATAAATCTGCTTTTCTGCAAATAAGCCCTTTATTACCTACCTTGTTTATGAGATGCATATCATGTGTTTTCCCGCACTTGCTGAGTACATCATTGTACTCAAACTTGCATTATTACTTCATCATCAACAGCAGGAGAAGCCTACTATGAAGATCAAGTGGAGCATTATGGCGTGTGATCTGTTCTCAACCTTGCCTGTGGAGGGAGTAGAAATGGAGCCACTTCTGCTTAGACTTGCTTCTGCCTTAGTTAGATTGCTGCCGCATTAGAATAAAAACTTCCGCTGTGAGCATGAGTCCAAGACTCATGAGGCGTTGTAATAAACTCTATTATTCGTGGTAATATATATATTCTGAATTCAGTTTGTGAATCATATGTGTATGTGTGGAGAACATCCTGGGCACACATATGCATTAGTTCTCGGTTCCGTGGTGTTCCACATAATTGAGGGCGTCACAGATTGGTATCAGAGCCACGGGTTGACAGTAGGTTACACACCTAGATGGAAACCTTAGATTGATATTAGAGCCACGGGTTAGCAGCAAGTTACACCCCTAAATAGGAGTCACAGGTAGCTAAGCCACACTGACCAAAGGAAGCATCCTAGGGTGAGTAGCTTAGATTGGCCTTGAAACCACCTTGGCATAAGGAACCATCCTTGAATAGGAGTTGTGTGGGCTCTTGTGATGATTATTTGTGATTGTGTGCTTAGTGTGAGTTGTGGGACGTCTCAAAACGTTGTCCATATCCACACGAAAGAAGAAAGAGGTGTGAGATGTTTCGGCACTTGATCACATCCTCATATGGGCTAATATATACATAGTCCAACTCACCTTGATGCATATAGTTGAGGGAATCTACCTAACCTTCTAACCTTCAATTCTATTTCGATCTCTCTCACAGATGGTGAGATGAAACGCCGGCTGAAGGAACGTCCAGGAGGATGACCATGATGAAGTTCCTGCTAACCCAGGAGCTGGCGAAAACCATCTGGAAAGGTTGATGGCCATGCAAAACCAGCTTATGCAAACCATGATCCAAACTTTGGGTCAGTTGCAGGCCAACCAAAACCCCGTTCTGGCACCGCCGTCACCACCACCGCCGGCTCATAACAGGTTGGGAGAGTTTATGAGGACTCGACCACCCACCTTTGCTCAAGCTAGTGATCCCCTGGAGGCCGATGATTGGTTAAAATCCATGGAGAAAAAGCTTGCCATTGTTCAGTGCAATGACCGAGAGAAGGTCCTCTTCGCGTCGCACCAACTTACGGGAGCCGCTGCTGACTGGTGGGATGCCCTGAGCAACGCTCATGCCAACCCGGAGACAATCACTTGGACTGAGTTCAAGGAAAGTTTCCGCTCTCACTACATCCCTGCTGGTGTAATGATGCTCAAAAGGCAGGAGTTCGAAGGTCTCCGCCAAGGACAGAAAAGTGTGAATGAGTATCTTAACAAGTTCATACAACTGTCCCGGTATGCCCCCGAAGATGTCAACTCAGCGCCATTTCCTCCTCACAAGAACTCAGCGCCGGGAAACTTTCTTCCGCCGCTCAGAACCGATCGGAAAGCTCCGATCACAGCCTTCCCGTCTCCTTCAGAGCTACGGCAAGGTACTAGGAACTCTTCTCGTTCTTCCCCATTGCTAGAACTCAGCTAAAACCCGTCGATCTCGGCTATGCCGAGCGTTTAGTTCGGTGACCTAAAACCGCCGACTTCGGGCTCCTGTGGACAGCCCGACCGGGAGGTTGTCACGCCCGAGCCAAGGCACCCTTGGACGCGCTAGTGATCGGAGCTGCTCACCCCCGAGCCACAGCCCGAGCACTTGCTCACCGGCGGCGAATTTCCAGTTTTCCCCTTTCTGGGTACAGACCGACCTTCGGGTACGGTTCTGTCGAATTCATACTCTAGAAAGGATTAGAGGGCCTCAATTCGCTCACACACAAACTAGACCCGGTAGCGCACAAGTTGCCTTCACAACCTTTGGCCTAAAAACCCCTGTACCCAGCGTATTTCGATGATTGCCGACGGCCGAGCTTGAGGGAGGCATCGGGCGCACGGTGAGAGCCTACTTCGGGCCTCCCCCGAGCTACTTCAAGCTCATGTCGACCTTCCCTAAGGTCCACTGATGCTCTCCGACCGGTTGCTCGAGTGATTGGGGTGCTAAGGAGGTCGGCCGACACGGCCGAAGTCTTCCCGAGGCGGCGGCTCGTCGCCGACCATGCACCGGCCATTGTCATGACGAGCTGAGCCCATAATCATGTTCCCCGAGTGAAAGTAGGCAGGGGCGGCCAAAATCGTGAAGTTTGGATCTCCACAGAAGCTGACGGCAAGCTCTCCGGCGAGGTACCCTGGCGGCAGAGCGCGGGCGGCGGGAGGTAGACGAAGGGGGTGGACCCCAGCTGTCAGCGACAGATATTTCAAATCGGGATCGGGCTGCGGCTGGGATCTGATGTGGTGGCTGTAAGGGCCTCAGTTTTTGACACCCATTTGTAGTGTTCATCCCCACACCACACACCTCATTTGAGGAAGAATGATGAACACAAATGAAGAGCAAGTAACAATTATCAACATGCTCATTAGGGAACAAACTTACACATTGCAAAAGTGGTATTTCCCACATGTGATATAGATGGGCTGGGCATATGAAAACTCCTACACTTTACTAAGGATGTCCATGCCATGTTTCACCCAAATTCAAAACCTTTTTGAGGTCATTTTGGGTATAGATAGGAAGATGGCAGTTTGAAACCATATTCAAATTCAAACTGTTTTTATACCATGAATTTGAAAGTGGAAGGCATATTCTTACTCAGCACATTTTTATGAGCTCACACACCAATTTTCACTCCATTTGGAGTTGATCTTGACATGAGCTAAGGGGGAGAAATTCAAACTTTATTTGAATTTCAAACTGAACTTGTGCTGAAATTCATTCAAACCAAACCTCATTTGAACTTTGATCAATTCAAATGGCTCATGGGGGAATAATTTGAATTGCCAAGGGTAGTATGGGGTTCACTGTTTACAACAGTGATTAGAAGTAAATTTCAGAGGTTAAAAGGAAGGGTGGGACCCACATGTCAGCCTCTACTTCAACACAAACCGACTGAGACTTTTCACTCGGGTCGCCGAGCCGCAGCGGTGATCGCCACCGAGGCCAGCCACCGCGCCACCAGCTGCTTGCCCACGCGCGGGCATGAGGCGGTGCAGAGCCTTCTTAAGGCGCCTGCCCCCCTCCTCGGCCGAGGCACCACAGTTCTTCTCCGCAAGAACTCAGCGCCGGCCGAAAGTTTCCGCAGTTCGGACTTGATCGGAGGACGCCGATCGCAGCTCCCTCCTTCCACTCCAGAGTCCCAGCAAGGTACTAGAGACCTTCCTCCATCCTCCCCATTGCTAGAATTCGGTTGAAACCGATTGATATCGGCTGTGCCGAAAGATCAAACTCGGAACTTGGAACCGCCGCACCTCAGGCTCTCGTGGACAGCCCAATATGGGCGTTGTCATGCCCGGGCCAAGGCACCCTTGGACGCGCGGGTGACCGGTGCTGCTCATCCCCGAGCCACAGCTCGAGTGGTTGCTCACCGGCGGCGAATTTCCACTTTTCCCCTTTCTGTGTGCAGAACGACCTTCGGGTACGATTCTGTTTAATTCGTGCTCTAGAAAGGATTAGAGGGCCTCAGGCCACTCCCACACGAGCTAGACACGGTAACGCACAAGTTGCCTTCACAACTCTGGGCCGGAGAACCTCTGTGCCCGGCGTAATTTAAGGTCTACTAATGGCGGAACGAACGGGGTGTATCGGGCGCACGGTGAGGACCTATTTCGGGCCTTCCCCGAGCTGCCTCGAGCTCATGTCGACCTTCTCTGAGGTCCACTGATGCTCTCCGACCGATTTCCCAAGTAGCTGAAATACCAGGGGAGTCAGCCGACATGGCCGAAGTCATTCCGATATGACGGCTCGTCGCCGACCATGCTCCGGCCGTTGTCATGAGCAGCTGACCCTTGGATCCTGTTCCCCAAGTAAAAGTAGGCAGGGGCGGCCAGAATCAAGAAGTTTGGAGCTGTACAGCAGCCGGCGGCGAGCTCTCCGGCGAGGTCCCTCGGCGGCGGGGCGCGGGTGTCGCGAGGTTGAAGAAGGGGGTGGACCCCAGCTGTCAGCGGCCGATATTTTGAATCGGGATCCGGCTGCGGCCGGGATCGGGTGTGCTGGCGCGCAAAATCCTTGTGGGCCGCAGTGTGCCATCGCCTAGGCGTGCGACGCGTGTTCCCTGGGCCCACGCGCGAATTTAAACTTTTCCCCGATTTTCAGATTTCCTTCAAACTTCAAATCCTTATAACTTTGGATAGAAAGCTCCAAATGGAGTGAACCAAATTTTGCTGGATTCAGCTCTCTGAGTACTTTCCAAAAAATCAAGTTTCACTTCATGAAATTCCTTAATTCTCCAGGATTAATTCCTTAAAGTTTAAACTGTTAGGAATGTTAACTGGAGAATCCTTTGGAGGAAAATCCTGAAATTTTGCTGAGATGTTCACCAAAATATCCTTGAACTACCATAAAAATTTCAGATCCATTTGAGCTAATTTAGTCCACCTAATGGTGTGATTAGTAAAACTGTTCCAGAGAAAATAGAAAATGTTCAGAAACATTTTCAGAATTTTCTCTGAAATTGTTTAGCTCATATCTTTAGTTAGAGACTTCCAAATTAAGTGAGACCAACTCCATTAGAACCCTCTGAAAATCTAGTTTTCAGAAAGTCATAGTTTGTCTCATGAAAATTCCTAGAACACCCTAAGAGTTCCAATTAAGGTCAAGGACATAATTATTTGTGGAGGGCTCAAATGAGCTTTGCTGCAACTAAAACTTGACCAAGTCTCTGTTTAGGTTGTAACCAAGCCACAGTAAAAGTTTCACAGTCATTAGGTCTATCTAGCAAAGGTTAGAGACTTCACAACTTCAAACTTAATACAAATCCATTAAATTAATACATGTATTGTTTCTATCATGTAGTCGCTAAGGTCGAGGAGGAACCCGAAGTCCTAGACTTCGTTACTCCGGAGGAACAGCTAGCCTATGACCAAGAGCAGCAAGGCAAGCCCCGGTTTGCATTAACCTTTTTACAAATATTTATTGTTTTGAGCACATCTTTGAATATTGTTCTTTGCATTAGAGTCTTGATTGGAAACCCAACTGCACAGCCAAGAAAACCATGGGTTGGGTTTAGGATTGCAAACCCCGTTAGCCACTGCATTGCTAGGATAGAGTAGGATTCGGTACAAGTCGAGTAGTTGGAACTACTCGCGAGAATAGGCTAGAGGCACATTGCTCGGGTAGAGATAGCACATGATACACATGGCAAGAAAATGAGACCGAGCGGAGAGTAAGGGCAGCAGGACTTTGGGGCCTGTGTGCTGTAGCTCCGCTTATGTCGATTGAGGACCGAGCCGTGTGCGGGCCTGTTGAACAAGCTAGAACAGTACCGAAGACCTACCGGCTATATGGGAACCGGGAAACTGAGGTAACTCGGGTAGCTGGGTATTGAGGCATTGCCCGTCGTTCAGAGGGTAGGTTGAGAGCTCGAGGTGTAAATCGGCTGGCGGCACCGAGATGCGCGTGCAGAGACCTCTTGCTCGGGACTATGGGACCGGTTCAATATTTGGCTAACGGGTGAAAGGTAGTCGCGTACGGCGTCCGTGATGGTTGTTGTAGGCAACATCGAGTACGGGCGTGCATGACGGGTTGTTCGGGTAACCCTGCAGGTGTAAATCGATTATAATCGCCGTCCCTCGCGGTCAGTGAGTACCACTTGTTCACTGTACCGTGACGTAGAAAGAACAGGCTAGTTACATGTTAAAATGTTGCTGATTGAAAGCTGGACATTGATTGTTAATGATATGCTGTAGCTTAGAGCTAATTAAAGTTCTTTTCAACTTTGGGCAAAGTACATGAGAGAAATGCGTTTCTTGTTTGATTGCGGCTCTCTCATGTGCCTTAGCGTAAGGTTCTCCACAACCTGCTGCTAAAACTTGAAAGTAAGGTTCTACTAATTAGGCGAGTCCTTGCAAATGATTTTTGCCTCATGCAACCCATTACCCTCATGTAGAAGTTCCATGTTTAGGTGAGACGGGTCAGACTTGCTAAGCCTTCGTGCTCACTGCTTGTGTTTGAAGCTTTTTGCAGGGTTCTATGAGGAAGGGACTCCCGAAGAGGAGACGGAACCCCAGGAGGGGAACCCCGTCGAGTGGGAGTCGTGCACGCCGCAGAGTTAGTGTGCGTGTGTGCTAGCAAGGACACGTTCGAGGGCTGAACGTGCACTTGATGCTTAGTCTACGCCCACGAGTGTGGACAAAACGTATTTTGATGTAAACAGGTCATAAAACGGTTTATGTAATAAAACTTCCGCTTCCGCTTTGCACCTTTGACGTGTGTTATACGGTGCTGTGCAACGCATCACCCCTCAGCGTGATCCTGGCTCGACAGGACCAATGGGGTCGTGTCAGTGGCGCGCAAAAACCCGGTGGGCCTCAGTGTGCTGACGCCTCCGCGCCCAACACGTGTCCCCGTGGGTCCCCGGCAGATTTAAACTTTTCTCCGATTTTCAGATTTCATTCAAATTTCAAATCCTCATAACTTGGGCTAGAAAGCTCCAAATCGAGTGAACCAAATTTTTTTGGTTTCAGCTCTATGAGCACTTTCTAGCAAATCAAGTTTCACTTCATGAAAACCTTTAATTCTCCAGAATTAATTCCTCAAAATTTAAACTGTTTGGAATTTTAACTGGAGAATCCCTTGGAGTAAAATTCTAAAATTTTGCTGGGATGTTCACCAAAATATCCCTGAACTACCATAAAAATTTCAGGTACATTTGGGCTAATTTGATCCACCAAATGGTGTGATTAGTGAAACTGTTCCAGAGAAAATAGAAAATGTTCAGAAACATTTTCAGAATTTTCTCTGAAATTGTTTAGCTCATATATCTAGCTAGGAACCTTCAAATTAAGTGAGACCAACTCCATTAGAACCTTCTAAAAATCTAGTTTTCAGAAAGCCATAGTTTATTTCATGAAAATCCTTAGAACACCCTAAAGCCTTCAATTAAGGTCAAGTACATAATTAATTGTGGAGGGCTCAAATGAGCTTTGCTGCAACTAAAATGTGACACCCTCATCTCGGGTGTCAGCATATGTTCATGTTTTATGAAGAGGAAACATTTTAAGAAAGGAAGGAACAGAGAAAAATATCAAAAAGGATAGCCAATAAGAGCCAAATCCCGCTCTCAGAAAGCGCCAAAGACAACTCACCGCAGCCGCTGGCCACGTGGCGTGTTCGGAGCTCATCCCTACGAAGTGGGGAGAGACCGCCGCCAAGCTGGCTACATGGCAGGCTCAGGGCTCATCTCCGCAAAGGGGAGGGGTCCGATCCTGTGGCACACGTGTTGCCCACGGAGCTAACCTCTGCGGAAGAAGCAAAGGCATTTCCGTAGGACACGTGTCATCCTCGGAGCTAGTCCTCGCGGAAATCAGAGGACCAGTCGTGCAGGATACGTGTCGATCTCGGAGCCCATCTCCGAGAGGTCCTGTTCTATTGGACACGCGTCGTCACCGGAGCTTATCTCCAGGAGGCCTGTCGCTGCTGGACACGTGTCGACCTCGGGGCATGTCCCTGAAGAAAGGAGAGAGGAAAGACCGGCGCCAACACGTGGCGTGCGAGGAGCTCACCTCCAAAGGAGGGGGAGGTCTCGGTCGATTGACATGCGGCACAATCGGAGCTCGTCTCTGCGGAGAAGGAGATACCAGGCCCCGGAAGGACACGTGGAGCCTCCGGAGCTCATCGCCGCGAAGGTAACGAGTTCTGGAGCAGCTGTTACGCGTAAGAATACCGGTACGTAAAGAAAACCGACCTGAATTCCACAACGTTACCGCACCAAATCAACTAAAGATAAGATGATAGGATCCAACGACGATCTGAATAAGACTCTTATTCGGGATACAATCAGATTAGGACTCTTCTCTTCCCGATTATAAATAGAACCCAGAACCTCTGGCCGAAACCACAGACTTCCTTTCCAACTCCTGAGCCGACGACTTAGAGCCCTAGCCCCAACTCGCCGATAAAGCCATCACCGGAGTGCGGCAAGGAAGATCGCCGGAGGAAAGCCCAGCGGTCTGAGGAGGACCTCGAAGACCGAGAGGAACGTAAGGTAGGCCCCAAAACCACCTTACGATATCGTTGTGTTTTCTTTGCATCTGTTCTTTGATTCCTTTCGAACAGAAGCCTTCTCGTGGATAGATCACTTGATGATCAGATTGATCTAAAGACAAGATCATCGCCACATCCACCTTTGATCCGAATACCTCTGTCCATGCAAGCCATGCAAGAACACACCAGTCTATTAAAAATCATAAGATAGCATACATATGCAGCATCGCATCTAGTTTAAGGTTTGTGTATGATATTGATTGCTGTGAATCTTGTATGCACGTGATCCTACCTAGAAGGACAAGCTCAGGGAGCTGTCTACGACGAACTGCAGCAACCAGGTTTTGGGATTCAAGAGCAACCGGAACTGCAAGAACAAGGCAAGTGCTCCTTGACCATGTTGATCCTATGTTTTGGGTAAAACTATTTTGTTTTGCGAAAATGTGTGTGTGCTGAGTCAAACATGATGGGAAACCCTTTTATAGGAGTTTACTAGTTTTGGTTAAACCACCCTTGTCGCCTGGGAGGTTTATGAGTCGGGTATGGGTTTTGCTTTATGCTTCGCTGAGTCTATGAGATTGGGAAGCGAGATAGACGTGTCTAGCTAACTGCACTCATAATGATAATGAGAAACTGATGATGTTAATGAACATGGATCGGAGGGAGATCTAGGCAAGACTGGGTTTGTGAATGAGGTAGCATGAGACGGTGGTTTACTTGCCATAGATCTAAGGACCGGTTCCTGCATGCACATGCCAGGATAACAGTGCCACCACAAGGCCAAGTATGGGTGCGGCTTAGCTGAGTAATTAGGTAAGTTGCTAGAGTGTTATGGACTGTGGAAGGCGCAGGGAATGGGAGTCGAGTGAGGACTGCCCTGGGAACTGCATGGCACAAGAGGGGGCCCGTGGGTGGGAGAATTGGAGATTATAGCCTGCCGGTGAAACCTTAGTGAGTCCATACATCTAGTAACCCCTTTGTAAAGGCTATTTTGTGATCTCTTGACCATACACCGACGGTTGTGTACTGGTATAATGGAGGTTCTGCTGTCGCCGACGGGTGAAAAAATCACAAACTTGTGGGTAAAGAGGTGCAAACTCTGCAGAGTTCTAAAACTATCATGATAGCCGAGCTTACGGTCACGAGCGCCTGGCTAAACTGCCATGATTAGTTGGGATGGTTATTGGGAAGGTTCTTGGTTATGGTTATTGGTTTGGTTATGGTTTGGTTGTTGGGACTGTTGAGTCCGGGTGATATGATGGTTGCATGACTGTTGAGTCATGGCAACGAGTTTGGTCTCGGTGTGAGACGAAGTTGTTTGAGATGGTAGCGAATAAGGGAGGGTATTCGTGAGATGGTAGCGAATACGAGGAAGTATTCGTGAGTATGAATAAAGGTTGGTTAATGTTCGGATGGAACACGGGAAGTGATGGAGGTATGTTGGTAATTTAATACATGTTGGGATTACATTCATCTAAAACTAAGTTGCTGTTTTATTATGGTTTTATAAATCTGCTTTTCTGCAAATAAGCCCTTTATTACCTACCTTGTTTATGAGCTGCATATCATGTGTTTTCTCGCACTTGCTGAGTACATCATTGTACTCAAACTTGCATTATTACTTCATCATCAGCAGCAGGAGAAGCCTACTATGAAGACCAAGTGGAGCATTATGGCGTGTGATCTGTTCTCAACCTTGCCTGTGGAGGGAGTAGAGATGGAGCCACTTCTGCTTAGACTTGCTTCCGTCTTAGTTAGATTGCTTCCACATTAGAATAAAAACTTCCGTTGTGAGCATGAGTCCAAGACTCATGAGGCTTTGTAATAAACTCTGTTATTCGTGGTAATATATATATTCTGAATTCAGTTTGTGGATCATATGTGTATGTGTGGAGAACATCCTGGGCACACATATGCATTAGTTCTCGCTTCCGATGTATTCTACAGAATTGAGGGCGTCACATAAAACTTGACCAAATCTCTGTTTAGGTTGTAACCAAGCCACAGTAAAAGTTTCACAGTCATTGGGTCTGTCTAGTAAGAGTTATAGACTTCACAAGTTTAAATTCAATCAAATGGATTTAAATTAATACATATACTTGTATATCATGTAGTCGCTAAGGTCGAGGAGGAACCCGAAGTCCTAGACTTCGTTACTCCGGAGGAGCAGCTAGCCTACGACCATGAGCAGCAAGGCAAGCTCCGGTTTGCATTAACCTTTTTACAAGTTTTTTATTGTTTTGAGCACATACTTGAATACCTTTTTCTTTGCATTAGAGTCTTGTTTGGAAACCCAACTGCATAGCCAAGAAAACCATGGGTTGGGTTTAGGATTGCAAACCCCGTTAGCTACTGCAATGATAAGATAGTGTAGGATTCGGTACTAGTCGAGTAGTTGGAACTACTCGCGAGCATAGGCTAGAGGCACTCGACTCGGGTAGAGATAGCACATGATACACATGGCAACAAGAATGAGACCGAGCGGAGAGTAAGGGCAGCAGGACTTTGGGGCCTGTGTGCTATAGCTCCGCTTATGTCGATTGAGGACCGAGCCGTGTGCGGGCCTATTGAACAAGCTAGAACAGTACCGAAGACCTACCGGCTATATGGAAACCGGGAAACCTATGTAACTCGGGTAGCTGGGTCTTGAGGCATAGCCGGTCATTCAGAGGGTAGGTTGAGAGCTCGAGGTGTAAATTGGCTGGCGGCACTGAGATGCGCGTGCAGAGACCTCTTGCTCGGGACGATTGGACCGGTTCAACATTTGTCTAACGGGTGAAAGTTAGTTGCGTATGGCGTCCGTGATGGTTGCTGTAGGCAACATCGAGTACCGGCGTACATGACGGGTTGTTCGGGTAACCCTGCAGGTGTAAATCGATTATAATCGCCGTCCCTCGCAGTCAGTGAGTACCACTTGTTCACTATACCGTGACGTAGAAAGAACAGGCTAGTTGCATATTAAAATGTTGCTGATTGAAAGATGGACTTGATTGCTAATGATTTGCTGTAGTTTAGAGCTAACTAAAGTTCTTTTCAACTTTGGGCAAAGTACATGAGAGAAATGTGTTTCTTGTTTGATTGCGGCTCTCTCATGTGCCTTAGCGTAAGGTTCTCCACAACCTGCTGCTAAAATTTGAAAGTAAGGTCCCAATAATTAGGCGAGTCCTTTGCAAATGGTTTTACCTCATGTACCCATCACCCCTCATGTAGAAGTTCCATGTTTAGGTGAGACGGGTAAGACTTGCTGAGCCTTCGTGCTCACTGCTTGTGTTTGAAGCTTTTGCAGGGTTCTATGAGGAAGGGACTCCCGAATAGGAGGCGGAACCCCAGGAGGGGAACCCCGTCGAGTGGGAGTCATGCACGCCGCCATGTTAGTGTGCGTGTGTGCTAGCAAGGACACGTTCACGGGCTGAATGTGAACTTGATGCGTAGTCTACGCCCGTGATTGTAGACTGGACCTATTTTGATGTAAACATGTTCATAAACCACTTTATGTAATATAAACTTTGCTTCCGCTTTGTACCTTTAATGTGTGTTATCCGGTGCTGTGCAACGCAGCACCCCTCAGCATGATCCTGGCTCGACAAGACCGTGGGGTCATGTCAGCATTGGTATCAGAGCTCGCTTGAGGTTTAACGCACTACAAAGGTCATCTTTTTCAAAAATCCAGTGAGGAACGAGTTAGTAGCCCGTATAAGGATGTTATTACTGTATAGAAAGTGGCATACTAACCTATTTGTCTATGTTGGAAAATCGTGCATCTTGGGACGTTTATGTCTTGGGGGGTGCACGTAAGCGCTGTCCACCAGTGCGCACAAGCTGAAGGGTGGAGCCCCACGGGTAGCAGGTAACCCGACCCGCTTTGATATCCTCCATGACTCTTCATGTCGTTTGAGGTATTCGAGCAACGTCTGTCCCTGGCGTGCGTGGTGCAATTTGGGAGACCCCGTCACGTGGTCTGAAATGTGAACACGTAACTCAAGGCGTGTTTGGCTTGAGAACATCCGGGCAAGTGATGACGGCCGGGTGTACGAACTGTATGGATACCGGGCGCGGTGTGCAGCCGAGTCTGATGATTGTTTGAGTTTCTGCAGGTAGTCTAACCACGAAATGGTAGATGTGTAGCATCTTTGTGTGAGTGACGTTTAGTGCCACTGAGTTAACGAAGCCGGCTAAGTCCGGTATAGGTTTTTCTTTGTGAGGACGTAGTACCGACATGATCTGGTGACGCATCGACGTCACACCCCACTAAATGAACAACTTAATTGTAAAACTTGAAGGTTTTGATCCAAAGCACTAAAACTTTATGTAACTCTTTCCCTTAATCAGGATATTCAAAGTTAACAAGTTTTCAACTTATAGGTTGCTAAGGACGGAGCACTCTGTTTTCAGCTGAATTAAGGCTGAAGTTAAGCAGAGGTTATAGATGGAGATATTTCGAGGTTGGGGTCATATGATACATTTCTGGAAATATTTGGAAGAGCTTTACCACTCTTCTGTTGAGGTCCAGAGGTGTTTCATTCCTTAACCAATCGAAAAATGCAGTAGAGTTGAAACTGTCCAGAGAACAGGGCAGAGCAACGACTCTCTGTAAACTCTCTGCAAATTGAGCATAACTTCCTGCATAAAAAATCTAAAAATAGAAAATGAGGCTGTTCTGGAAATTTTATGAGATGAGTTACAACTTTGTAACAGAAAGTTTTGTCAGATTAGGAACAGAATTAACTGGAACTCTTGGATCAAAATAGTACCTCAAGCAGGGAAGTGCTGTCCAATTTTCTCCAGAAATTCTGTTGACTTTGACATCTCATAACTTTTGAACCAAGATAGATCTTAGGCCAATCAAACACTTTATGGAAAGCTATTGAAGTTAGCTTTAACTTTGATGTGAAGCTTCAGAACTGGTTTTGCCTTTAGCATGGCCTAAATCAGGTTGAAATGGAAACTGGTCAGGGCTGTCATGCAGACAGCAGATCAGCAGTCAAATTTGTTTAAATTTGAACTATATTTCCAAGTTTTATGAGTTTAATGACATGTTTGGTGTCATAAATCAATAGTTTACTGTTCAAATAAATATTTGAAATTTCTCAAATATATTTTTACAGATGACAGCAGATAAGCAGTTCGAGAACGGCTGGGTGGAATCTCACTGTTCTCACCACAGCGGCTATCCGGAGGCATTGAGGCAGATGCTTCAAAATTTCGGATACAACCAGATGCCGCAGTACTTCGCCAAGGAAGAAGGCGAAGAGGGGAACAAGATGTGGACAATCCATGTTGAAGTCCCTGCAGGACCTACGCCACCCGAGTGGGCGCCGTTCACCGTCACGGTGAGAGGTGGACAACCCGAGGGAATGTGGCAAGTGGCAGCCCGTGACACCATGTCACGTTTCTGCCAGCTACACGTGAGAGCGATGGAGGGCACTCCATACGCGCTCATTCCGGTGGAGGGACGGGCTCATCATGTGTGGGAAGGGAGGTACCGGGAGGCAGCCGATCCGGGTTGCCCAAGGTACAGCCTGCGGAGGCAAGCCTTAGCCTCTAGTTGAGGGCGGGGAATGCCGTGATGGACAGCCAAGCTGTTCAGACGGAGCATCTCGCCTCGAAGCTCAAAGAAAGTACCAGCCGTGGAGACCATTTCGAGAGTGCCCACAGCGCACTCCGCAATGTGATCCTTCCGACGATCAAGCGACTGAATGAATAGCATAATCAGTTGCATCGTCTGAAGAAGGCGAAGAAGAAAAGCCGTGTCGACATCGCGGCGTTGCAAGAGCTGGTGCAAACTCTAACCCAGCAGAATGAGGGCCTTGCTCAAGAGCGGGACGACGCTATTGAGGAAGGGCAAGGCTGGGCAGAGGACTACAGCCAGGCCATGGACGAGGTTCATGCGTTGCAGGACCTCGTACCTCCGGTATTGGGCATACCGGTGGTCTTGGGCCTTCCAGCAATGGGAGAAACGAGATGGGAGAAGAGGTGGTAGATCCAGAGCCACCAGCAGAGGTACCAGAGGAGGACGACCCGCAGGATGTAGAGTTCTACTCCGAGTAGGAGGTTACAGTTGCCAAGTAGGGCAGCTAGAGTAGTGTAACCCAACTTTTGTAATCAGTGACATGTCGTGTAGGAAGTAGCGTATGTATAGGTAGTGCCGACATGAGCACGACTTCTCGGAGAACCGAGAATAATGTATCTTGTATAAAGTTTATGCTTTATCAATATATGTGAATGTTGTGCAAATTATTCATGTGTCACTTCAATACCTACTGTTGCATATGAAATTTTAAGTATGACATGTACTAATCGCTGCTGTTTTGAATTTCAGAATGACTCGTACTCGTGCCAACCCGGACGTTGGGGGTACTAGCCAAGGGGAAGAGACCTCCCAACCGCCTCCCGAGGACTCCTCGGGACAGCAGCAGCAGCAGAAGCAACAGCAACAGCAAACACCGCCACCGCCACTGCCAACGGTTACATTGGCCGACATTGTCGCAGCAATGGCGGGTTCTCATCAGCAGACGGAGTTGCTGCAAACTCTCATCGCTAATACGTCTCGCCCAGAGAGACGTCAAGACCGTGAGGAGCGTCAACAGAGCTCCTACTCCGACTTCCTAGCAACTCATCCCCCGGTATTCTCAAGGGCGGATGAACCTCTCGACGCGGACAACTGGCTCCGCGCAATAGAGATGAAGTTCGGGCTGCTCCAGATAAGTGAGCAGTGCAAGACTCAGTTCGCGGTCCAGCAGCTCCAAGGATCCACGAGCGCGTGGTGGGCAAACTTTTGTGCTTCACAGCCCACCGACCGAGTTATGACCTGGACGGAGTTCCGGATGGCCTTCAGGGCCTATCACATACCGCCAGGTCTGATAAAGAGGAAGACGCAGGAATTCCTACACCTGCAGCAAGGGAGCCGGAACGCGCTGGAATACTCCAGGGCGTTCAATGATCTCACGCTCTACGCGTCGTATCACGCCGATATCGACGAGAAGCGGCGGGACCATTTTTACCAGGGGCTTAACCCGCTCCTGAAGGACAAGTTGGCGATGTTCAATCGCGGCAGCCTCAACGACATCATTGATGCTGCGATTGTTCAAGAGGACTCCGGCAAGGAGTTAGCGGCGGCGGAGAGAAAGTGAAGCGCGCCGCAAAGCAGCGGAGAAGGAAGCGGTCCTTCTCAGAAGTTTCGGATGGTGAATCGCCCACCATCAGGTCCACGCTGGCAGCCACCACAGAGGTCGATGCCGTTCCACAGTCGGCCGTACTCTTCACCGGCGTTCAGGCCGGCACTGCCAGTACCACCTCCGCAACAACAACAGCAGCAGCGGGCGATGCCGCGTGCGTATGCACCTCAGCAGCGCATGCCGAGCTTTAGTCCCCCGAGCACCGCACAAGCAGCGGACACATGTTACAAGTGTGGTCGTCCAGGACACTTCGCCAGTAGTTGCCCGGAGAGGCAAGGCGGCAAAGTTGCACCACAATTTACGGGGAGGAATCAACCCCGGAACCCTACTAATGCGCGGCGGACAAACCCTAGGCCCGGCACCGTTCACCAGCTTGCCATAGAGGACGTGCCGGAGGGTGAGCCAATCCTTGCGGGTATGTTCCAACTCCACTAGCATCCCGCCATAGTACTATTTGATTCAAGCGCCACGCATAGCTTCATTAGCCGAGCTTTCATTGATAAATATAGCTTGCAAATACTACCCACCGATAGTCCTTATGTGATCTGTTCACCGGGTGGGAAAATTTCAGCAAGCATGATGGTCCCAAAAGCGCCATTGTGCTTAGAGGGTAGAGTCTACCCTACGTCTCTCATAATCCTAGAGGGACAAAAGGTCGATGTCATTCTAGGGATGTCGTGGTTAACCCACCACGGCGCTGTTTTGGACACCGTCCTCCGAATCATGCATTTGAATTCAGAAGTGCACGAATCTCATTCTTTATTTCTGGACAGTCCAGAAATAAAACTTCCAAGTGTCTATCAAGCCACAACCATTAGATTGGAAGATATTCCAGTGGTCCGAGAGTTCCCTGACGTATTCCCGGACGATTTGCCGGGGATTCCGCCCGATAGACAGGTGGAGTTCAAGATTGAACTTGCGCCAGGAACCATGCCAATATCCCGAAGGCCGTACAAGATGGCGCCCAAGGAATTGGCTGAATTGAAGACCCAGCTAACGGACCTCCTGGAGAAGGGTTTTATTAGGCCGAGCTCCTCGCCATGGGGCTGTTCGGCATTATTCGTGAAGAAGAAAGGTGAGATGTTGCGGTTTTGCGTGGACTATCGTCCATTAAATGCCGTAACCATCAAAAACAAGTACCCGTTGCCACGGATTGACATGTTGTTTGATCAGTTGGTCAAAGCAAAGATCTTTTCCAAGATGGACTTAAGATCCGGGTACCATCAGATTAAGATAAGGGCGAAGGAAAGACGGCTTTCTCGACGAGGTACAGACTTTATGAGTACCTGGTCATGTCCTTTGGCCTCACCAATGCTCCAGCTCATTTCATGTACTTGATGAACTCGGTATTCATGCCGGAGCTGGACAAGTTTGTCGTGGTCTTCATCGACGACATATTAGTATATTCCAAGTCGGAGGAAGATCACAAGAAGCATCTGCGTATAGTCTTGCAACGGCTGCGGGATCACAAGCTATACGCGAAATTCAGCAAGTGTGAATTCTGGATATCGCAAGTGCCTTTTCTCGGGCATATCATCTCAGCGGAGGGTATCGCTGTAGACCCGAGTAAGATCACTCAAGTGCTGAATTGGAAGTCCCCAAGAACTGTTCACGAGGTACGGAGTTTCCTCGGACTCGCGGGGTATTATCGGAGGTTCATTCCGAACTTCTCGAAGATTGCCAAGCCAATGACGGAGCTGCTGAAGAAGGCTACCAAATATGTTTGGAGTCCAGTATGTGAAGCAGCATTCAAGGATTTAGTCAAGCACCTGACATCAGCACCGGTTTTGGCGCAGCCAGACACAACAAAACCGTTCGATGTGTACTGCGATGCATCTGGCATTGGGTTCAGATGTGTGCTGATGCAAGACCGAAGAGTGGTCGCGTATGGATCACGGCAGCTTAGAAACCATGAGCAGAATTATCCAACTCACGACTTGGAGGTCGCTGCCGTGGTACTTGCACTGAAAATGTGGAGGCACTACCTACTCGGTAACCTCGTACATCTATATACCGACCACAAAAGCCTCAAGTACATATTCACTCAGAAGGAGCTGAACATGAGGCAGCGAAGATGGTTAGAACTGATAAAGGATTACGAAATAGAGATCCATTATCATCCAGGCAAGGCAAACGTAGTGGCAGATGCGCTGAGCCGCAAGTCACATGTCAACAATCTGACCATCACACCGTTGGAAGAGAGCGAACCACCACTACATGTGATTCCACACGGAGCTCTCTACAACTTAGCTTTGATCCCCACAATCCATGGAGATAGCGGCAGCTCAGAAACATGACAAGGGCATGTCGTATTTGCGGAGACGTGTAGACAGTGGGGAGTTGAAATGTTTCCGGAAAGACGGAGACGGCGTCCTATGGTTCAAGGACCGGATCATTGTACCCCGTAACCCGAGTTACGGAAGAAAATTTTTGATGAGGCTCACTTATCAAAATTTTCTATTCACCCCGGCAGCAACAAAATGTATCAAGAACTCAGAAGCAAGTTTTGGTGGACACGGATGAAGCAGGAGATCGCGAAGTACGTGTCCGAGTGTGATACATGTCGAAGGGTGAAAGCGGATCATATGGGGAAACCGGGACTGCTACAACCACTAGGCGTTCCTGCCTGGAAGTGGGAAGATGTGAGCATGGACTTCATCGTCGATTTACCCACCACCTTTCAAAAACATGATTCTGTGTGGGTGATCGTCCACCGGCTCACCAAAGTTGCCCATTTCATCCCGGTCAACACCAACTACAATGCCAAGAAGTACGCTGAATTGTACATCTCACGGATCCTATGCTTGTACGGCGTACCCCGTACCATCATATCGGACCGGGGCACTTTATTTGTGTACCGTTTTTGGGAGCAGCTGCACGCTGCCTTGGGGACGAAGCTGATCCGTAGTTCAGCGTACCACCCGCAGACGGATGGGCAAACCGAGCGGGTGAATCAGATTTTAGAAGACATGCTACGAGCTTGCGCTATCCACCACGGCAAGGATTTGTGGCGGACCGAAATCCGCTCATCCAGGATCGCAGAGGGTGGTGCCGCGCGATGCGACACCCGACAGCACACGTCATAAGAACACATTATATTACATGGGAAAACAAACTGAATGTACAAAAATAGTACACTTCTCAGTTACAAGCTAGGGTCTGTTATTACACAGCGGAAGTTTCTTTTATACAACTCACGCCCGCCTATCTAGCAAAAGTGGTTGCCCAGCCCTAGGGCAACCCACACTAGCTGCACCCCTCAGCTCAGCGCGGCGTGTACGTCTCCCACTCAGCCGTGGTCCCCGACGGAGGGTAACCCTCGCCGGTGGACTCGTACTCCGAGTCCGTGGGTGGCTCCTCACCTGAAAAACACTTAAGCAGCAACCGTGAGCACGAAGGCTCAACAAGGCTTAACCGACTCACTTAAGCATGAAACTCTACATGAGGGGTAATGACATAGGGTAGTCATACTGCAACAAATGGACTCGCCTACTAGTTCATCCTTAGTTCAACTTTTAGCAACAAGTTAACAGTTCAGGAAGCTGAAATTTAGTAAGCAATATTTGGTGCCAAACATGTAGCAATACAATGTTATATCATATGAGCAGTATTGAATCACCATATTTCATACATTAGTCTACGTCACGACTCAGTGACCACGTGGTACTCTTCACCGCGAGGGATGGCGAATCGACTCGATATACACCTGCAGGGAAACCCAAAGAGCACGTCACGTACGCCCACCCGTGGAGCTGCACAGCACGCTCACTCGATGTCGTACGGGACAACCTTTCACCCAACAGCCCAAACGTCGAGCCGGTCGCACCGAAACGAGCAGGAGGTTCCCCACACGGAGCATCTCTCTGTGCCCGTTGGCATATTTCCACCTTGCTGCCCTCAGCCTACACCTATAAATCGGTGCGTTATGCCTCGGCGCCCGGAGGTTTAGGCTACATCGGTTTATCGGGGTCCATATATCCGATATGCCTTCGGTACGTTCAAACTTGATCAGCATGGGCCGCACACGGATCGGTCCTCAATCGACACGGACAGGGCTGCGCACCCAAGACTCTCTCTTGCTGCGCCCTAGCCCCTGCCTAGTCTCATTTTCATTACTAAAGTGATCTCACATCACTCGACCGAACCCTTGCGTCCCAAGCCTATCTCGCGAGTAGATTCCAACTACTCAACTTGTACCGAAGCCCAATGAATCTTTAAGCATAGCCTATCTACTCGAGGTCTTAGACACTACCCTCACTCTTTTAGGAACCTTTGGTTATGCAAGTGGGGTTTCATTCATCCTATACCTAATGCACAATCATACTTCATATGACACATGTAAACAAAGTAAGACTTATAAAAGGGTTAATGCAAACCGAGGCTTGCCTTGTTGCTGCTGGTCAGTAGTTAGTTCTTCGTCCGGAAGAAGGAAGTCCAGCACTTCCGGAGTCTCTTCTTCAATGGCTACACGTTTATGAAATACTACATGTAAATTTAAATGCAATGTGTGAACTTAAATACATAATTGCTAATAACTCTAGCTAGCCCTCCCCTTTGGTTCTGAAATTTTTATGGTGGATTGGTAGGGTCCTAACCAGAGTTGTGACCAAGTTTTTTTTTGAAACGAAGTTCAATTGAACCTTGTACAAATAAAAGCCTCTTTGGTCAATAATTGAGCCTCTAAGTAATTCCAGGGTTTTTCATGGCTCCCACCCTTGCTTTCTGGAAACTAGAATTTAGGATGGTTCTAATGGAGTTGGTTTCATGTCATTTGAAGAATTCTACAGAAAGTTATGTCCTAATTAAGATTGGAGAAAATCTGAAAAATGTTTCTGTACATTTTTCTATTTTCTCTGGGCAGTTCCCTTAATCACCCAATTAGGGTAACTAAATGAACTTGGATGAGTCTGAAAACTTTACTGGGATTCAGGGATTTTCCAATGAACCTTTCAGCCAAATTTCAGAATTTTTCATAAAGTAGTTCTCCAGATAAAATTTCCAACAGTTTAAATTTTAGGGATTTAATTCTGGAAAACTATTCACTTTCATGAGCTGAATTTGGTATTGCTGGAAAGTGCTCAGAGAGCTAAATCCAATCAAATTTGGTTCACTCGATTTGGTGCTTTCTAGCCAAAGTTATGAGGATTTGAAATTTGGAAGAATCCTGAAAATCGGGGGAAAAGTTTAAACTCTCGGGGCCTGCGGGGACACGTGTCGAGCGCGGAGGTGTCCGGCACACCGGGGATACCACACGTGTCGAGCGCGGAGGTGTCCGGCACACCGGAGCTCACAGGGTATTTGCGCGCCAGCACAGCCGATACCCGGCCACACCCGGTCCCGGTTTAAATTCTTCAGCCGCTGACACGTGGGCCAGCCGGCTCCGTCTTCCTCCCGCCGTTCTCTCACGCCCGCGCCGCCGACCTCGCCGGAGCAGGCTCGGGGCTCGCCGGCTCGCCGCTGCCGGACCTCCCAGGGCTGAAACTCGCCACCAGGGGGTTGTCGACGTCGAGGAACACGTCGGTGGTATCAGGTCAGGCTGGGGGTGACCAGAAATAGCTCGGTGACGTGCCGCGGCCTCGGTTGAGGTTCGACACCGTCGACCGTGGTTTCTAAACCCGCCAACACCTCGAACAAACGGCCCTACAGCATCAGTGTACCTCTAGGAAGCTCGACAAGGTGTGAAAAGGGTTCAGGGATGGCGGCAAGTCGGTCGGCACCGTGTGACCGATCGTGCCCGCCATGACCGCCCTCGATCGAGCTCGAAATTCGTCCCTCCTAGACAGTTTCACGCTACGGATGCAGAAAAGAACTTGATCGCCGGCTAGTCCAGCGTCTACGTGCAAGATTTGATGACCTCCGAAAGATCATAGAGCGAGAATTTAAAGAAACCGTACCAGAAGCTCGGTTTATGGTCGCCGGAGCACAAACTGGAAATTCTCTGCGGGTTCTTCACGGTTGGCTTCCAAACTTGGAGGAGAGCAGCACGGTGGTCGCGCGCCCTGTTTCCTCTCTCGCTGGACCGTGAAAACGCCTGTGGAACGCTGCCCACGGGCGCCTGACTCTCGGCTGAGGCTAGGTCGCCGCGGTGGCGATCGTCTTTGGGCAAAGGAGGTCGGAGCTCGAGGTTTCTAGCGATGGGGAGGTGAAGTGCGAGCTCAGGTGGCTGTCTAGCAGCTCAGGGACGAAGGAGGAGATGGTTTTGCTGGTTTTCCCGATTGAGCAGAGAGCTGCGGCGAGAAACAATGCCGCTGCTCGGGTTTGCCCGCGAGAAGATAAAGCCGGCCGACTCCTGCTCGGCTGAGGCGGTGTCGGTTGCGTGGGGGCGCGAGCCAGCCGCCCTGGGCGCCAGTGCGCGGAGAGGGAAGCAGCTGGTGGCACCGGTAGCTGCTCGGTGGCATAGCCGACAGCTGCTCGGTGGAATTTCCCACCGAGACTCTGACTTTGGGTGCAAGTTTCTCCTTCTCCCCTCTATGACAGGTAGGTCCCACCCGGGGTTTTAACCTCTGAAATTTACTCCTAATCACTGTTGTAAACAGTGAGCCCCATAATACCCCTGGTGATTCAAATTATTCACCCCTGAGCCATTTGAATCGAATAGAATTCAAATTGGGTTCGGTTTGAGTGAATTTCAGCACAAGTTCAGTTTTGAATTCAAATAAAGTTTGAATTCGTCCCACTTAGCTCATGTCAAGATCAACTCCGAATGGAGTGAAAATTGGTGTTCTGTGGTGATGAACACTTCAAATGTGTGCCAAAACTGAGGCCCTTACATTCCTCCCCCCTTAAAACAATCTCGTCCCGAGATTATAAAAGAAGAGATAGCGATGTAGTAGGGACTTACTCGTGTTGAGAAGCCATGAACTCCGGGTAATTTGAACGAAGGAATTCCTCGCTCTCCCACGTCGCTTCTTCCACGGTGTGGTTACTCCAGAGGATCTTGTAGAACCACAACGTTCTGCTACGCGTGGTTCGGGCTTTCTCATCAAGGATTTCCACCGGATACGCATCATATGTTAAATCCGGTTTCAACTCGCCGATGTCTTCGGTAGGAACAGCAGCTGTATACTTCAAACATTTTGCAGTTGCGGAACATGGAAAACGTCATGGACACCAGCAAGAGATGCCGGTAGCTCCAATCTATACGCTGTTGGTCCACACTTCTCGGTGATAGCATAGGGTCCAATGAAACGGGGAGCGAGCTTTCCCTTCACACCGAACCGGTGCACGCCCTTCATCGGAGACACGCGTAGGTACACGTGTTCCCCAATGTCAAAGTGCAATGGCCTACGCCTCTTATCAGCGTAGCTCTTCTGTCGGGATTGAGCGGCTTTTAAATTGGCTTGAATTGTCCGAACGCGCTCTTCGGCGTCGTTCACCACATCAATCCCGAATGTGACCCTTTCACCGGACTCGCACCAATTTAATGGGGTGCGGCATTTACGACCGTAGAGAGCTTCGTAGGGTGCCATCTTGATACTCGCCTGATAGCCGTTGTTGTACGAGAATTCCGCCAATGGTAGGTGATCATCCCAGTTCCTACCATGGTGGATGGCACATGCTCTCAACATGTCCTCCAGAACTTGATTCACCCTCTCTGTCTGGCCATCTGTCTGAGGGTGGTAGGCGGAGCTCCTAATCAGTTTAGTACCCAAAGCAGCGTGCAACTGCTCCCAAAAGCGAGATACAGACAATGCACCTCGGTCTGAGACTATGGTCTTGGGTACACCATGCAGGCATAGAATCCTGGCAATGTATAACTCCGCATATCGGTTGGCGTGGAAATGTGTATGCACGGGAATGAAGTGAGCTGACTTGGTCAGTCGGTCAACGATCACCCATATGGAATCATGCTTGTTGGCTGTTAGGGGTAATCCCACAATGAAATCCATGCTCACATCTTCCCATTTCCATGCTGGAATTTTCAGGGGTTGCAGCAGCCCTGATTTCCTCATATGATCAGCCTTCACTCGTCTACACGTATCACACTCGGATACGTACTTAGCTACCTCCCGCTTCATCCGTGTCCACCAAAATTTCTTTTTCAAATCTTGGTACATTTTGTTGCTGCCTGGATGAATGGAGTACTTGGACAAGTGAGCTTCATCGAGGATCTTCTTTCTCAACTCCATATCCCGGGGTACGACTATGCGGTCATTGAACCACAGCGTCCCCTCATCATCCTTCCGGAAACATTTGATTTCCCCGTTGTCTATCCGTCTCCCGAGATGTGCCATGCCTTTATCCGTCTTCTGAGCTGAAATGATGTCCTCCCTGATGGTAGGGATGAGGGCAAGGTTGTATAGCGATCCATAAGGAACCAAGTATAAACTTGGCTCTTCCTCCACCGGTGTAATGGTGAGGTGATGGACATGTGATTTCCGACTTAGCGCGTCGGCAACCACATTCGCCTTGCCGGGGTGGTAGTGAATCTCAATTTCATAGTCCTTGATTAATTCTAACCACCTCCGTTGCCTCATGTTCAGCTCCTTCTGGGTGAAAATGTATTTCAAGCTCTTGTGGTCGGTGTAGAGATGCACCAAATTCCCCAGGAGATAGTGCCTCCACATTTTCAGCGCCAAAACCACTGCAGCAAGCTCAAGGTCATGAGTGGGATAATGCTGCTCATGGTTCCGAAGTTGGCGTGAGCCATAAGCAACCACACGTCCTTCCTGCATCAACACGCAGCTGAGCCCAATACCGGACGCGTCACAATATACGTCGAAGGGCTTTGTTGTATCCGGCTGAGCTAACACCGGGGCTGTTGTGAGATGCTTCACCAATGTTCGGAACGCTCCTTCACACGCCGTGTTCCAAACATATTTCTTCCCTTTCTTCAGCAACTCTGTCATCGGCTTAGCGAGCTTGGAGAAGCTTGGAATGAATCTCCGGTAGTATCCCGCTAACCCGAGGAAGCTTCTGACTTCATGGAGTGAAGTGGGAGCTTTCCATTTCAGCACTTGCTCTATCTTGCTTGGGTCAACTGCAATGCCTTCCGCTGAGATGATATGTCCAAAGAATGGCACTTGGCTGATCCAAAACTCACATTTGCTGAACTTGGCGTAGAGCTTGTGGTCTCGTAATCTTTGAAGAACGACCTGCAAGTGTTCGGCATATTCAGCTTCTGTCTTGGAGTACACCAAGATATCGTCGATGAACACTACCACGAACTTGTCCAGCTCTGGCAAGAACACCGAATTCATGAGATACATGAAATGAGCTGGAGCGTTTGTGAGACCAAAGGACATGACGAGATATTCATATAACCCATATCTCGTTGAGAAGGCCGTCTTCGAGATATCCTCCGCCCGGATCTTTATCTGGTGATATCCAGAGCAAAGGTCCATCTTGGAGAACACACTTGCACCCACAAGTTGATCAAACAATATGTCGATGCGGGGCAGTGGGTACTTATTCTTGATGGTGACGGCGTTGAGCGGCCGGTAATCCACACACAGCCTCAGGGTTTCATCCTTCTTTTTCACGAATAGCGCCGAGCATCCCCAAGGCGAGGAACTCGGCCTAATGAAACCCTTGCTCAACAGATCATTGAGCTGTTCTTTCAGTGCAGCCAGCTCACTTGGAGCCATCTTGTATGGTCTCCGTGATATGGGCGTAGTCCCGGGTGCGAGCTCGATCTTGAACTCGACATCCCGCTCAGGTGGCATGCCCGGTAGATCATCCGGGAACACGTCGGGATACTCCCGGACTACGGGGATGTCTTCTAACTTGAGAGCCTCAGCACTATTGATCGCTGAAACCTCTCTGACTGGATTATCTAATAGGAGGGACTGCGGACGGTGTAATGGGGAGTTGAGGTGAACCGTCCGTGATAGTGTTTCCAGAACAGCTCCATGGTAGCTTAGCCATGACATTCCCAAGATTGCATCAATCTTCTGCCCCCCTAGGATAATCATAGTGGTGGGATATATCTTCCCACCTAAGCACAGTGGTGCTTTTGGAACCATCATCGTTGCTGAAATCTTTCCTCCCGGTGAGCAGATCATATACGAACACTCGGTTGGAAAGGTTTCCAGCTGATGCTTAACCACGTACGATGCACTTTTAAAGTTGTGGGTTGCACCAGAATCAAAAAGTATGACGATGGCTTGATGGTTGAGAGTAAACGTACCCGCCAGCACGTTGTCTCCCTCTGGGGCGTCCTCATTGTCGAGGTTGCGGACGCCTCCAGTCCGCTGACCAACCTTCTTCACCGGAGGTCGGCCTCGAGCACCGCCCTGGAGCTGGGCTTGCCCGCTGCTCTGCTGCCCCTGGGGACAGTCCTTCGCGAAGTGGCCCGCCTAGCCACACGTGAAGCAGGTGAAACGGGGCGGTCCCCCGCTGATTGGTGGACGGAATCCCGGGGCGCGTTGTGACGGTGGAAACGCCCGGGGTACCGTCTGCTGCTTCTGTTGCTGTTGCTGTCTTGGTGGTGGCATCGGCGGATGGAACGGGGGTGCTTGGAACGAACGTCCCCCGAACTGTTGAGGTCGCGCCGGTGGACACCACTGCTGCCCGGATGGCGTCCGATACACCATACGGTACTTCTGAGGCACGCCACCACCGCTGCTAGGTGGAGCGCTGCGCTTCCTCTGCTCAGCTGCCAACTCCCGCTGAGCGTCCTCTTGCATGATCGCGGCATTGACTAAGTCGTTGAATGTGCCGCGATTCCACTGAACGAGGTGCGTCTTCATTTCGGGGTGTAACCCCCGATAGAAATGCTCCCTCTTCTTCTCCTCCGTGGAGATATAGTCTGACGCATACCGCGCCAGATGGTTGAAGGCACGGGAGTAGTCATGGGCACTCCTCCTGCCCTGCTTCAGTTCCAAAAATTCTTGGAACTTCCTCTTCATTATTCCGGGAGGAATGTTGTAGGCGTGGAACGCCTCCCGGAACTCTTGCCATTCCACGGCATGACCAGCCGGACGTGAGGCGACATAGTTCGCCCACCACGCACCAGTGGCACCGTGGAGCTGCTGTGCTGCGAACAGGGTCTTCTGTCGCTCCGTACATTGGAGCAGCCCGAACTTGGACTCGATAGTCCGCAGCCAGTTGTCCGCCTCCAGTGGTTCCTCAGCTTCGGTGAACACTGGAGGGTGCGTACTCATGCAATCCGAGTACGACACATCACGGGGCTCCCGAGGCCCTCTATCTTGACGTCCCCCCGCCTGGGACGTATTCTGCACGATCGTGCGGAGCAGGTCGGTATGCTCCTCATGACCTCCCACCATTGCCGCTATCACATCCGCTAGAGTAAGCGGAGGCGGCGGTGGTGGCTGCTGCTGCGGGGTGCTGTCGTAGGCCGGTGGCTGGGAGTCATCGCCTCCCCCTTGGCTAGAGCCACCTACCTCGTGCGTGGTCCTAGTACGAACCATCTGCAACCATACGACACTAACATCAGTCCTGCAACATTTGCATGCAATCCAATTAAAATGGGCGTAAAAACATTATGACAACCAAAACATGCGATATATCCCGCAAGTAGATAATGTAATAACTTTGCACAAGCTACACCATTACCAGACCAAACACAAGCTAGTTTAATCCAACTTGATGAACCTCCACTTTGGAGGCTCACCATAGCTAGGTTTGGACACCACGAGACATTACTATCGCGTTGTCATCACGTATACCACCCTTAGGGTACAACACCCTCTCCAATGAGTTCAACTGTCATTCTTCTGTCAGAATGACCAGTTTCTACCTATTCCAAGTTTTGATCTGGTTCTGGGAATTTTCATGACTCAAGTTGAATACCAAAGTTAAAGTTAACTTCAGTATCTTTCCAACGAGTATTCAATTGCCCCCAGATCAGCCTTGGTTAAAAAGTTATGCTAATTCAAAGTCAGCAGAATTTCTGGAGGAATCTTTAACAGCACCTCCCTTGGAAGTTGCTGTTTTCCATTCGAGTTTCCACTGAAATCTGTGCTGAAACTTCAGAAACTTTGAATTGCAAAGATATCACACATCTTCTACTCTTTCTAAGGAGGTATCATATGAAATTTTTGGGTTTTGCTACTGGGAGTTGTCATTGAAAAACAAAACAGTTCAGAGAATGTTCTACTCTGTCCTGGTTCTGGACAGTTCACATTCCTCTGGGATTTTAGCCATCTTAAGGTGAGTTTCAGCTCTGGAAGTCTACAACAAAGTTGTAGAGTACTTAAATACCTTTCCAGAGCTATATAGCACACCTCTCTGGGCTAAAAGACCGGTGAGTTATGCCCTGTTGAAGATCAGCAAACTTGCTGCCCAAAACAGAGCACTCTGTTTTTCAGTCTTTTGGCTATACTGCTCCACTATCCCATTCTTATACCCAACCAGGGTCCTAAATGTTGAACCTATAGATTTTAATTCCTTGTTATTATTATTTTCATGCATATGACTATAATATCTCGGTACTATGTTCCTCACAAAAGAAAATCCTAACCGGATCATACCGGCATATACGTCTCAAGTGTGGCACTAAACGGTCTCTCACACACATTTTCTACATGGATACATACGTGGTTAGTGCCTGCATAAGACCACATAATAATGGTGCACTCAATGGTTATTCATTTCAGGCAGTTCCATATTTGAAAGTAAATACAAACGCCCGTATCATTGTCATACGACCGTCCTTGAGCTAAGTCACGTCTCAAGGCATGTGATCGTGTTTCAACACCACGCGATGGGGAACCCGAGTATGTCATGAACGGGTCGTCACGGTTGGGAATGTTATCAACCCAACAGATACCACCTACTGCCTGCAGGGCACGCCGATGGCAAGCGCTGCGTATGTCCTTCTGGGCTATTTCCAGACGAACACACTCTCGCGTTACTGACCACGCGATGGGGTCTCCACTTACTTGCCTAATGCACGCTAGGGATCAGCGTTTCATATGAACTCAGGAACATGAAGAGTCCAAGAGTTTCATATTGACGTCTCACACCAAGCTGTGAGACAAATCCCTGAACCGCGTTCCTCGTCAGGGGGAGCTAACCGAAATTGAACCGCTTTCGGTGGCGTTCCTTACCATACTTACCAGAGCGTAGGTGCGTCGTTACATAATTAAAATTCAGAATTATAACACATAGGTTAGTATTTGCCACTTTAAGTAACTATACTAATATAGTCCATACTTGGGCAGCTACCGATTCCTCACCGTAACCTAAGTTTTCCCATAATGTAGTCCTTAAGTACTGTGCTATCCCCAATTCAGCTCTGATGCCAGGCTGTGGCGGACCGAAATCCGCTCATCCAGGATCGCAGAGGGTGGTGCCGCGCGATGCGACACCCGACAGCACACGTCATAAGAACACATTATATTACATGGGAAAACAAACTGAATGTACAAAAATAGTACACTTCTCAGTTACAAGCTAGGGTCTGTTATTACACAGCGGGAGTTTCTTTTATACAACTCACGCCCGCCTATCTAGCAAAAGTGGTTGCCCAGCCATAGGGCAACCCACACTAGCTGCACTCCTCAGCTCAGCGCGGCGTGTACGGCTCCCACTCAGCCGTGGTCCCCGACGGAGGGTAACCCTCTCTGGTGGACTCGTACTCCGAGTCCGTGGGTCGCTCCTCACCTGAAAAACACTTAAGCAGCAACCGTGAGCACGAAGGCTCAGTAAGGCTTAACCGACTAACCTAAGCATGAAACTCTACATGAGGGGTAATGACATAGGGTAGTCATACTGCAACAAATGGACTCGCCTACTAGTTCATCCTTAGTTCCACTTTTAGCAACAAGTTAACAGTTCAGGAAGCTGAAATTTAGTAAGCAATATTTGGTGGCAAACATGTAGCAATACAATGTTATATCATATCAGCAGTATTGAATCACCATATTTCATACATTAGTCTACGTCACGACTCAGTGACCACGTGGTACTCTTCACCGCGAGGGACGGCGAATCGACTCGATATACACCTGCAGGGAAACCCAAAGAGCACGTCACGTACGCCCACCCGTGGAGCTGCACAGCACGCTCACTCGATGTCGTACGGGACAACCTTTCACCCAACAGCCCAAACGTCGAGCCGGTCGCACCGAAACGAGCAGGAGGTTCCCCACACGGAGCATCTCTCTATGCCCGTTGGCAGATTTCCACCTTGCTGCCCTCAGCCTACACCTATAAATCGGTGCGTTATGCCTCGGCGCCCGGAGGTTTAGGCTACATCGGTTTATCAGGGCCCATATATCCGATATGCCTTCGGTACGTTCAAATTTGATCAGCGTGGGCTGCACACGGATCGGTCCTCAATCGACACGGACAGGGCTGCACACCCAAGACTCTCTATTGCTGCGCCCTAGCCCCTGCCTAGTCTCATTTTCATTACTAAAGTGATCTCACATCACTCGACCGAACCCTTGCGTCCCAAGCCAATCTCGCTAGTAGATTCCAACTACTCGACTTGTACCGAAGCCCTATGAATCTTTAAGCATAGCCTATCTACTCGAGGTCTTAGACACTACCCTCACTCTTTTAGGAACCTTTGGTTATGCAAGTGGGGTTTCATTCATCCTATACCTAATGCACAATCATACTTCATATGACACATGTAAACAAAGTAAGACTTATAAAAGGGTTAATGCAAACCGGGGCTTGCCTTGTTGCTGCTGGTCAGTAGTTAGTTCTTCGTCCGGAAGAAGGAAGTCCAGCACTTCCGGAGTCTCTTCTTCAATGGCTACACGTTTATGAAATACTACATGTAAATTTAAATGCAATGTGTGAACTTAAATACATAATTGCTAATAACTCTAGCTAGCCCTCCCCTTTGGTTCTGAAATTTTTATGGTGGATTTGTAGGGTCCTAACAAGAGTTGTGACCAATTTTTTTTTTTGAAACAAAGTTCAATTGAACCTTGTACAAATAAAAGCCTCTTTGGTCAATAATTGAGCCTCTAAGTAATTCCAGGGTTTTTCATGGCTCCCACCATTGCTTTCTGGAAACTAGAATTTAGGATGGTTCTAATGGAGTTGGTTTCATGTCATTTGAAGAATTCTACAGAAAGTTATGTCCTAATTAAGATTGGAGAAAATCTGAAAAATGTTTCTGTACATTTTTCTATTTTCTCTGGGCAGTTCCCTTAATCATCCAATTAGGGTAACTAAATGAACTTGGATGAGTCTGAAAACTTTACTGGGATTCAGGGATTTTCCAATGAACCTTTCAGCCAAATTTCAGATTTTTTCATAAAGTAGTTCTCCAGATAAAATTTCCAACAGTTTAAATTTTAGGGATTTAATTCTGGAAAACTATTCACTTTCATGAGCTGAATTTGGTATTGCTGGAAAGTGCTCAGAGAGCTAAATCCAATCAAATTTGGTTCACTCGATTTGGAGCTTTCTAGCCAAAGTTATGAGGATTTGAAATTTGGAAGAATCCTGAAAATCGGGGGAAAAGTTTAAACTCTCGGGGCCTGCGGGGACACGTGTCGAGCACGGAGGTGTCCGGCACACCGAGGATACCACACGTGTCGAGCGCGGAGGTGTCCGGCACACCGGAGCTCACAGAGTATTTGCGCGCCAGCACAGCCGATCCCCGGCCACACCTGGTCCCGGTTTAAATTCTTCAGCCGCGGACACGTGGGCCAGCCGGCTCCGTCTTCCTCCCGCCGTTCTCTCACGCCCGCGCCGCCGACCTCGCCGGAGCAGGCTCGGGGCTCGCCGGCTCGCTGCTTCCGGACCTCCCAGGGCTGAAACTCGCCGCCAGGGGGTTGTCGACGTCAAGGAACACGTCGGTGGTATCAGGTCGGGCTGGGGTGACCGGAAATAGCTCGACGACGTGCCGCGGCCTCGGTTGAGGTTCGACACCGTCGACCGTGGTTTATAAACCCGCCAACACCTCGAACAAACGGCCCTACAGCATCAGTGTACCTCTAGGAAGCTCGACAAGGTGTCAAAAGGGTTCAGGGATGGCGGCAAGTCGGTCGGCACCGTGTGACCGATCGTGCCCGCCATGACTGCCCTCGATCGAGCTCAAAATTCGTCCCTCCTAGACAGTTTCACGCTACGGATGCAGAAAAGAACTTGATCGCCGGCTAGTCCAGCGTCTACGTGCAAGATTTGATGACCTCCGAAAGATCATAGAGCGAGAATTTAAAGAAACCATACCGGAAGCTCGGTTTACGGTCGCCGGAGCACAAACTGGAAATTCTCTGTCGGGTTCTTCACGGTTGGCTTCCAAACTTGGAGGAGAGCAGCACGGTGGTCGCGCGCCCTGTTGCCTCTCTCGCTGGACCGTGAAAACGCCTGTGGAACGCTGCCCACGGGCGCCTGACTCTTGGCTGAGGCTAGGTCGCCGCGGTGGCGATCGTCTTTGGGCAAAGGAGGTCGGAGCTCAAGGTTTCTGGCGATGGGGAGGTGAAGTGCGAGCTCAGGTGGCTGTCTAGCAGCTCAGGGACGAAGGAGGAGATGGTTTTGCTGGTTTTCCCGATTGAGCAGAGAGCTGCGGCGAGAAACAATGCCGCTGCTCGGGTTTGCCCGCGAGAAGATAAAGCCGGCCGACTCCTGCTCGGCTGAGGCGGTGTCGGTTGCATGGGGGCGCGAGCCAGCCGCCCTGGGCGCCAGCGCGCGGAGAGGGAAGTAGCTGGTGGCGCCGGTAGCTGCTCGGTGGCATAGCCGACAGCTGCTCGGTGGAATTTCCCACCGAGACTCTGACTTTGGGTGCAAGTTTCTCCTTCTCCCCTCAATGACAGGTAGGTCCCACCCGGGGTTTTAACCTCTGAAATTTACTCCTAATCACTGTTGTAAACAGTGAGCCCCATAATACCCCTGGTGATTCAAATTATTCACCACTGAGCCATTTGAATCGAATAGAATTCAAATTGGGCTCGGTTTGAGTGAATTTCAGCACAAGTTCAGTTTTGAATTCAAATAAAGTTTTAATTCGTCCCACTTAGCTCATGTCAAGATCAACTCCAAATGGAGTGAAAATTGGTGTGGTGTGGTGATGAACACTTCAAATGTGTGCCAAAACTGAGGCCCTTACAGGATTGGGATGATCACTTGCCGTTAGTCGAGTTCTTGTACAACAATGGGTACCAAGCCAGCATCAGGATGGCGCCGTACGAGGCGCTATATGGGAGGAAATGCCGCACACAATTGAATTGGTGTGAGTCCGGCGAAAGGGTTACCTTCGGGATTGACCTTGTCAACAACGCGGAAGAAAAGGTTCGACTGATTCAAGCGAAACCTAAAAGCCGCACAATCCCGTCAGAAACAGTATGCGGACCGGGGAAGACGCCCATTGCAGTTTGAAGTCGGGGATCACGTATACCTACGTGTGTCTCCAATGAAGGGCGTAAATAGATTCGGGGTGAGAGGAAAGTCGGCACCCCGATTCATCGGTCCATTCCAGATTACCGAAAGATGTGGATCAGTAGCATACCGGCTGAAATTACCAGAAGGACTTTCCGGTGTGCACGACGTCTTTCACATTTCCCAGCTGAGAAAGTGTCTCAAGCTATCCACTACCGTTCAGCTGGAGGACATTGAAGAACTGAAACCGGATCTCACCTATCGGGAGGAACCGGTTCAGATCATTGACGAAAAGGCCCGAACCACACGCAACTGTACGTTGTGGTTCTACAAGGTTCTATGGAGTAATCACCCCGTGGACGAAGCGACATGGGAGAGCAAAGGATTTCTTCGCGCTAACTACCCCAACTTTTCCACGTCGCACATCCGGTAATTTTCTACCGTCCTCTCTCTCATTTCTACCTTATAATCTCGGGACGAGATTCTTTTAAGGGGGGGAATGTAAGGGCCTCAGTTTTTGACACATGTTTGAAGTTTTCATCACCACACACACCCCTCATTTGATGAAAGTTGATGAACACATTTGAAGAGCAAGTAACCACCATCAACATGCTCCTTAGGGAATAAACTCACATATTGCAAAAGTGGTATTTCCCACATGTAATATATAGGGGCTGGGAATAAGAAAAACTCCTACACATTGCTAGGAATGTCCATGCCAAGTTTCACCCAAATTCAAAACCTTTTGAGGTCATTTTGGGCATAGCTAGAAAGAAGGCAGTTTGAAACTACATTCAAATTCAAACTGTTTTTATCCCATAAATTCAAAAGTGGGAGACATATTCTTACTCAGCACATTTTTGTGAGCTCACACTCCAATTTTCACTCCATTTGGAGTTGATCTTGACATGAGCTAAGTGGGGCAAATTCAAACATTATTTGAATTTCAAACTGAACATTTGCTGAAATTTATCCAAACCAAAACCAATTTGAATTCTAACCAATTCAAATGGCTCAGGGGTGAATAATTTGAATCACCATGGGCATTTTGGGGCTTACTGTATACAACAGTGATGAGGAGTTAATCTCAGAGGTTAAAAATGAAAATGGACCCACATGTCAGCCACAGGGATGATTCAACCGACTGAGACTTTTCTCACTCGGGTTCCCGAGATGCAGCTGCGATTGCCACCGAGGGAGGCCGCCGCGCCAGCAGCTGCTTGGCCACGCGCAGGCACAAGTCGGTTCAGAGCCTTCTTAAGGCGTTCTTCCCCCTCCTCGGCCGAAGCTATCGCCATTTCCTCCTCACAAGAACTCAGCGCCGGGAAACTTTCTTCCGCCGCTCAGAACCGATCGGAAAGCTCCGATCACAGCCTTCCTGTCTCCTTCAGAGCTACGGCAAGGTACTAGGAACTCTCCTCGTTCTTCCCCATTGCTAGAACTCAACTAAAACCTGTCGATCTCGGCTATACCGAGCGTTTAGTTCGGTGACCTAAAACTGCCGCACTTCGGGCTCCCGTGGACAGCCCAACCGGGAGGTTGTCACGCCCGAGCCAAGGCACCCTTGGACGCGCTAGTGATCGGTGCTTCTCACCCCTGAGCCACAGACCGAGCGCTTGCTCACCGGCGGCGCGGCGAATTTCTAGTTTTCCCCTTTCTGGGTACAGACCGACCTTCGGGTACGGTTCTGTCAAATTCATATTCTAGAAAGGATTAGAGGGCCTCAATTCGCTCCCACACAAACTAGACCCGGTAGCACACAAGTTGCCTTCACAACCTTTGGCCTAAAAACCCCTGTACCCAGCATATTTCGATGATTGCCAACGGCGGAGCTTGCGAGAGGCATCGGGCGCACGGTGAGAGCCTACTTAAGGCCTCCCCCGAGCTACTTCAAGCTCATGTCGACCTTTCCTAAGGTCCACTGATGCTCCCCGACCGGTTGCTTGAGTGATTGGGTTGCTAAGGAGGTCGGCCGACACATCCGAAGTCTTCCCGAGGCGGCGGCTCGTCGCCGACCATGCACCGCCCATTGTCATAACGAGCTGAGCCCAGAATCCTGTTCCCCCAGTGAAAGTAGGCAGGGGCAGCCAAAATCGTGAAGTTTGGAGCTCCACAGAAGCTGCCGGCAAGCTCTCCGGCAAGGTACCCCGGCGGCAGAGCGCGGGCGGCGGGAAGTAGACGAAGGGGGTGGACCCCAGCTGTCAGCGGCATTTGGCTCGGGACGATTGGACCGGTTCAACATTTGGCTAACGGGTGAAAGGTAGTTGCGTACGGCGTCCGTGATGGTTGCTGTAGGCAACATCGAGTACGGGCGTACATGACGGGTTGTTCGGGTAACCCTGCAGGTGTAAATCGATTATAATCGCCGTTCCTCACGGTCAGTGAGTACCACTTGTTCGCTGTACCGTGACGTAGAAAGAACGGACTAGTTGCATGTTAAAATGTTGCTGATTGAAAGATGGACTTGATTGCTAATGATTTGCTGTAGTTTAGAGCTAACTAAAGTTCTTTTCAACTTTGGGCAAAGTACATGAGAGAAATGCGTTTCTTGTTTGATTGCGGCTCTCTCATGTGCCTTAGCGTAAGGTTCTCCACAACCTGCTGCTAAAATTTGAAAGTAAGGTCCCAATAATTAGGCGAGTCCTTTGCAAATCGTTTTACCTCATGTACCCATCACCCCTCTTGTAGAAGTTCCATGTTTTGGTGAGACGGGTAAGACTTGCTGAGCCTTCATGCTCACTGCTTGTGTTTGAACCTTTTGCAGGGTTCTATGAGGAAGGGACTCCCGAAGAGGAGGCGGAACCCCAGGAGGGGAACCCCGTCGAGTGGGAGTCGTGCACGCCGCCGTGTTAGTGTGTGTGTGTGCTAGCAAGGACACGTTCACGGGCTGAACGTGAACTTGATGCATAGTCTACGCCCGTGAGTGTAGACTGGACCTATTTTGATGTAAACATGTTTATAAACCACTTTATGTAATATAAACTTTGCTTCCGATTTGTACCTTTAATGTGTGTTATCTGGTGCTGTGCAATGCAGCACCCCTTAGCGTGATCCTGGCTCGACAAGACCATGGGGTCGTGTCAGAATACATCGTGCACAACTGATAGGCGGGCTGGTAATTCCAACTGATATGCAACTTCGGCTTTCCTCTCTAGAATCTGGAAGGGTCCGATATATCGAGGTGATAGTTTCCCTTTCACTTTGAATCGACGATGTCCTCTGATAGGAAACACTTTGAGATAGACATAGTCCCCTACGTTGAAAGTGAGCTCTCTTCTTCGTATATCGGCATAGCTCTTCTGTCAGGTCTGTGCTATTCTCAAGTTGTTGCGGATCTCCCTCACTTTCGCCTCGGCTTCTTGTAGTACCTCTGGCCCAAACACTTTGATATCCCCAGTTTGATTCCAAAACAATGGAGTTCTGCACTTCCTCCCATACAACGCCTCGAAGGGTGATATCTTCATACTAGCCTGATACCTGTTGTTGTAGGAGAACTCCGCATACGGTAATTCTTATCCCAACTCCTATTGTTCTTGAGTGCACAAGCTCTCAGCATATCCTCAAGGATCTGATTGGTTCTTTCGGTCTGCCCCTCGGTCTGTGGGTGGTATGCAGAGCTGAAATTCAAATGAGTTCCCTTGGTCTCATGTAACTTCTGCCAGAATCTTGAGGTGAATTGTGTTCCTTGATCTGACACTATCTTCTTGGGTACTCCATGGAAACACACGATTCTTGACATGTACAATTCTGCCAGTTTGGATCCGCTATAGCTTTCTTTCACGGGGATGAAATGAGCTACCTTAGTCAGCCTGTCGATAATGACCCATATAAAATCATATCCCGATTGGGTCTTAGGCAGTCCCACTATGAAGTCCATACCTGACACGACCCCACTGGTCCTGTCGAGCCAGGATCACGCTGAGGGGTGCTGCGTTGCACAACACCGTATAACACACGTCAAAGGTACAAAGCGGAAGCGGAAGCTTTATTACATAAACAAGTTTATTAACATGTTTACATCAAAATAAGTTTAGTCCACACTCGCGGGCGTAGACTAAGCATCAAGTGCACGTTCAGCCCTCGAACGTGTCCTTGCTAGCACACACACACACTAACTCTGCGGCGTGCACGACTCCCACTCGACGGGGTTCCCCTCCTGGGGTTCCGTCTCCTCTTCGGGAGTCCCTTCCTCATAGAACCCTGCAAAAGCTTCAAACACAAGCAGTGAGCACGAAGGCTCAGCAAGTCTGACCCGTCTCACCTAAACATGGAACTCTACATGAGGGTAATGGGTTGTATGAGGTAAAAATCATTTGCACGGACTCGCCTAATTAGTAGAACCTTACTTTCAAGTTTTAGCAGCAAGTTGTGGAGAACTTTACGCTAAGGCACATGAGAGGGCCGCAATCAAACAAGAAACGCATTTCTCTCATGTACTTTGCCCAAAGTTGAAAAGAACTTTAATTAGCACTAAGCTACAACATATCATTAACAATCAATATCCAACTTTCAATCAGCAACATTTTAACATGTAACTAGCCTGTTCTTTCTACGTCACGGTACAGTGAACAAGTGGTACTCACTGACCGCGAGGGACGGCGATTATAATCGATTTACACCTGCAGGGTTACCCGAATAACCCGTCACGTACGCCCGTACTCGATGTTGCCTACAACAACCATCACGGACGCCGTACGCGACTACCTTTCACCCGTTAGCCAAATATTGAACCGGTCCCATCGTCCCGAGCAAGAGGTCCCTGCACGCGCATCTCTGTGCCGCCAGCTGATTTACACCTCGAGCTCTCAACCTACCCTCTGAACGACGGGCAATGCCTCAATACCCAGCTACCCGAGTTACATCAGTTTCCCGGTTCCCATATAGCCGGTAGGTCTTCGGTACTGTTCTAGCTTGTTCAACAGGCCCGCACACGGCTCGGTCCTCAATCGACACAAGCGGAGCTACAGCACACAGGCCCCAAAGTCCTGCTGCCCTTACTCTCCGCTCGGTCTCATTTTCTTGCCATGTGTTTCATGTGCTATCTCTACCCGAGCAATGTGCCTCTAGCCTATTCTCGCGAGTAGTTCCAACTACTCGACTTGTACCGAATCCTACTCTATCCTAGCCATGCAGTGGCTAACGGGGTTTGCAATCCTAAACCCCAACCCATGGTTTTCTTGGCTATGCAGTGGGGTTTTCAAACAAGACTTTGATGCACAACATAAAGAAAACAAGTATGTGCTCAAAACAATAAAAATTTATAAAATGGTTAATGCAAACCGGGGCTTGCCTTGCTGCTCTTGGTCGTAGGCTAGCTGTTCCTCCGGAGTAACGAAGTCTAGGACTTCGGGTTCCTCCTCGACCTTAGCGACTACATGATAAGAACAATGTATGTATTAAGTTAATGCATTTGTATTAAGTTGGAAGTTGTGAAGTCTATAACCTTTACTAGATAGACCTAATGACTGTGAAACTTTTACTGTGGCTTGGTTACAACCTAAACAGAGACTTGGTCAAGTTTTAGTTGCAGCAAAGCTCATTTGAGCCTTCCACAAATAATTATGTCCTTGACCTTAATTAAAGGCTTTTAGGGTGTTCTAGGTATTTTCATGAAACAAACTATGACTTTCTGAAAACTAGATTTTCAGAGGGTTCTAATGGAATTGGTCTCACTTAATTTGGAATTCTCTAACTAAAGATATGAGCTAAACAATTTCAGAGAAAATTCTGAAAATGTTTCTGAACATTTTCTATTTTCTCTGGAACAGTTTTACTAATCACACCATTAGGTGGACTAAATAAGCTCAAATGGATCTGAAATTTTTATGGTAGTTCAAGGATATTTTGGTGAACATCTCAGCAAAATTTCAGGATTTTCCTCCAAATGATTCTCCAGTTAAAATTCCTAACAGTTTAAACTTTAAGGAATTAATTCTGGAGAATTAAGGAATTTCATGAAGTGACACTTGATTTTCTGGAAAGTACTCAAAGAGCTGAATCCAGCAAAATTTGGTTCACTCAATTTGGAGCTTTCTAGCCAAAGTTATAAGGATTTGAAGTTTGAAGGAAATCTGAAAATCGGGGAAAAGTTTAAACTCGCGCGTGGGCCCAGGGGACACGCGTCGCACGCCGAAGCGACAGCACACCGCGGCCCACAAGGCTTTTGCGCGCCAGCACACCCGATCCCGGCCGCAGCCGGATCCCGATTCAAAATATCGGCCGCTGACAGCTGGGGTCCACCCCCTTCTTCAACCTCGCGACACCCGCGCTCCGCCGCCGAGGGACCTCGCCGGAGAGCTCGCCGCTGGTTGCTGTACAGCTTCAAACTTCTTGATTCTGGCCGCCCCTGCCTACTTTTACTTGGGGAACATGATCCGAGGGTCAGCTGCTCATGACAACGGCCGGAGCATGGTCGGCGACGAGCCGCCATATCGGAACGACTTCGGCCATGTCGGCTGACTCTCCTAGTACCTCAGCTACTTGGGAAATCGGTCGGGGAGCATCAGTGGACCTCAGAGAAGGTCGACATGAACTCGGGGTAGCTCGGGGAAGGCCCGAAATAGGTCCTCACCGTGCGCCCGATACCCCCCGTGCGTTCCGCCATTAGTAGACCTTGAATTACGCCGGGCACAGAGGTTCTCCGGCCCAGAGTTGTGAAGGCAACTTGTGCGTCACCGTGTCTAGTTCGTGTGGGAGTGGCCTGAGGCCCTCTAATCCTTTCTAGAGCACGAATTAAACAGAATCGTACCCGAGGGTCGTTCTGCACACAGAAAGGGGAAAAATGGAAATTCGCCGCCGGTGAGCAACCACTCGAGCTGTGGCTCGGGGATGAGCAGCACCGATCACTTGCGCGTCCAAGGGTGCCTTGGCTCGGGCATGACAACGCCCAGGTTGGGCTGTCCACGAGAGCCCGAGGTGCGGCGGTTTCCAGTTCCGAGTTTGATCTTTCGGCACAGCCGATATCACTCGGTTTCAATCGATTTCTATCAATGGGAAGGATGGAGGATGGTTGCTAGTACCTTGCTGGGACCTTGGAATGGAAAGAGGGAGCTGCGATCGGCTTGATCAAGCAGGAACTCGAGCGGCGGCGATGGCAGTGGAAAAACAAGTCGTGTGCGTCGGCAGCTCGAGGAAATGGTGACTGAAGCACGCCGGGGAGGGAATAAATAGCTCGGCCGGCTGGCCTCCGGCTTGGGGCACGCAGCAGGAGCTGGCGCCGGCTGCCCCCTTCGGTGGCGCGCGCGCACAGCTGCCGGGAACCGACTGAACTGTGTTTCAGTCGGTTTGCTTTGAGGCTGAGGCTGACATGTGGGTCCCACTTCTCTTTTAACCTCTGAAATTTATTCCTAACAGCTGTGGTAAACAGTGAACCCTATTCTACCCTTGGCAATTCAAATTATTCACCCAAGAGCCATTTGAATTGATCAAAGTTCAAATGAGGTTTGGTTTGAATGAATTTCAGCACAAGTGCAGTTTGAAATTCAAATAAAGTTTGAATTTCTCTCCCTTAGCTCATGTCAAGATCAACTCCAAATGGAGTGAAAATTGGTGTGTGAGCTCCCAAAAATGTGCTGAGCAAGAATATGCCTTCCACTTTTAAATTCAGTGGGTGAAAACAGTTTGAATTTGAATATGTTTTCAAACTGCCCCTTTCCTATCTACACCCAAGATGACCTCAAAAATGTTTTGAATTTGGGTGAAACTTGGCATGGACATCCTTAGCAAAGTGTAGGAGTTTTCATATGTCCAGCCCATCTATATCACATGTGGGAAGTACCACTTTTGCAATGTGTGAGTTTGTTCCCTAATGAGCATGTTGATAATTGTTACTTGCTCTTTATTTGTGTTCATCATTTTTCCTCAAATGAGGTGTGTGGTGTGGTGATGAACACTGCAAATGAGTGTCAAAAACTGAGGCCCTTACATTCCTCCCCCCTTAAAAGAATCTCGTCCCGAGATTATAAGGTGAAATGAGAGAGAGGACAGTGGAAAATTACCGAATATGCGACGTGAAAAAGTCGGGGTAGTTAGTGCGAAGGAATTCTTCGCTCTCCCATGTCGCTTCGTCCATGGAGTGATTACTCCATAGAACCTTGTAGAACCACAACGTACGGTTGCGTGTGGTTCGGGCCTTTTCATCAATAATCTGCACCGGTTCCTCCCGATAGGTGAGATCCGGTTGCAGTTCTTCAATGTCTTCCAGCTGAACGGTAGTTGATAGCTTGAGACACTTCCTCAGCTGGGAAATGTGAAAGACGTCGTGCACACCGGAAAGTGCTTCTGGTAATCTTAGCCGGTATGCCACCGATCCACATCTTTCGGTAATCTGGAATGGACCGATGAATCGGGGTGCTAACTTTCCTCTCACCCCAAATCTGTTTACGCCCTTCATTGGAGACACTCGTAGGTATACGTGATCTCCAACTTCGAATTGTAATGGGCGCCTCCTCCGGTCCGCATACTGTTTCTGTCGGGATTGAGCGGCTTTTAGGTTCGCTTGAATTAATCGAACCTTTTCTTCCGCGTTGTTGACAAGATCAGTCCCGAAGGTAACCCTCTCGCCAGATTCACACCAGTTCAGTGGTGTGCGGCATTTCCTGCCGTATAGCGCCTCGTAGGGCGCCATCTTGATGCTGGCTTGGTACCCATTGTTGTACGAGAACTCGGCTAATGGCAAGTGATCATCCCAATTCTTGCCGTGGTCGATAGCGCAAGCTCGTAGCATGTCTTCTAGGATTTGATTTACCCGCTCCGTTTGCCCATCCGTCTGCGGGTGGTAGGCTGAACTACGGATCAGCTTCGTCCCCAAGGCAGCGTGGAGCTGCTCCCAAAAACGGGACACAAATAAAGTGCCCTGGTCCGATACGATAGTACGGGGTACGCCGTATAAGCATAGGATCCGTGAGATGTACAGTTCAGCGTACTTCTTGGCGTTGTAGTTGGTGTTGACCGGGATGAAATGGGCAACTTTGGTGAGCCGATCGACGATCACCCACACAGAATCATGTTTCTGTAAGGTGGTGGGTAAACCGACGACGAAATCCATGCTCACGTCCTCCCACTTCCAGGCAGGAATGCCCAGTGGTTGCAGCAGTCCCGGTTTCCGCATGTGGTCTGCCTTCACCCGTAGACATGTATCACACTCGGACACGTATTTTGCAGTCTCTCGCTTCATCCGTGTCCACCAAAACTTTCTCCTGAGTTCTTGATACATTTTGTTGCTGCCGGGGTGAATAGAAAACTTTGATAAGTGAGCCTCATCAAAGATTTTCTTCCGTAATTCCGGGTTTCGGGGTACGACGATCCGGTCCTTGAACCATAGGACGCCGTCTCCGTCCTTCCGGAAACATTTCAACTCCCCACTGTCTACACGTCTCCGCAAATGTGACATGCCCTTGTCATTCTTCTGGGCTGCCGCTATCTCTTCACGGATGGTGGGGATCAAAGCTAGGTTGTAGAGAGCTCCATGTGGAATCACATGTAGTGGTGGTTCGCTCTCTTCCAACGGTGTGATGGTCAGATTATTGACGTGTGACTTGCGGCTTAGCGCGTCTGCCACAACGTTTGCCTTGCCCGGATGATAATGGATCTCTATCTCATAATCCTTTATCAGTTCTAACCATCTTCGTTGCCTCATGTTCAGCTCCTTCTGAGTGAAGATGTACTTGAGGCTTTTGTGGTCGGTATATAAATGTACGAGGTTACCGAGTAGGTAGTGCCTCCACATTTTCAGTGCAAGTACCACGGCAGCGAGCTCCAAATCGTGAGTTGGATAATTTTGCTCATGGTTCCTAAGCTGTCGTGATCCATACGCAACCACTCTTCGGTCTTGCATCAGCACACATCCGAGCCCAATGCCGGATGCATCGCAGTACACATCGAACGGTTTTGTTGTGTCTGGCTGCGCCAAAACCGGTGCTGATGTCAGGTGCTTGACTAAAGCCTTGAATGCTGCTTCACATGCTGGACTCCAAACATATTTGGTAGCCTTCTTTAGCAGCTCTGTCATTGGCTTGGCAATCTTCGAGAAGTTCGGAATGAACCTCCGATAATATCCCGCGAGTCCGAGGAAACTCCGTACCTCATGAACAGTTCTCGGGGATTTCCAATTCAGCACTTGCGTGATCTTGCTCGGGTCCACAGCGATACCCTCCGCTGAGATGATATGCCCGAGGAAAGGCACTTGCGATATCCAAAACTCGCATTTGCTGAACTTTGCGTATAACTTGTGATCCCGCAGCCGTTGCAAGACTATACGCAGATGTTTCTTGTGATCTTCCTCCGACTTGGAATATACCAGGATGTCGTCGATGAAGACCACGACAAACTTGTCCAGCTCCGGCATGAACACCGAGTTCATTAAGTACATGAAGTGAGCTGGAGCATTGGTGAGGCCGAAGGACATGACCAGGTACTCATAAAGTCCGTACCTTGTCGAAAAAGCTGTCTTTGGAATGTCCTCAGCCCTGATCTTAATCTGATGGTACCCGGATCTTAAATCCATCTTGGAAAAGACCTTTGCTTCGACCAACTGATCAAACAACATGTCGATCCGTGGCAACGGGTACTTGTTCTTGATGGTTACGGCATTTAATGGACGGTAGTCCACGCAAAGCCGCAACGTTTCATCCTTCTTTTTGACAAATAATGCCGAACAGCCCCATGGCGAGGAGCTCGGCCTAATAAAACCCTTCTCCAGAAGGTCCGTGAGCTGAGTCTTCAGTTCAGCCAACTCCTTGGGCGCCATCTTGTACGGCCTTCGGGATATTGGCATGGTTCCCGGTGCAAGTTCAATCTTGAACTCCACCTCTCTATCGGGTGGCATCCCCGGCAAATCATCCGGGAATACATCAGGGAATTCTCGGACCACTGGAATGTCTTCCAATCTGATGGTTGTGGCTTGATAGACACTTGGAAGTTTTATTTCTGGATTGTCCAGAAATAATGAGTGAGAACCGTGCACTTCTGAGTTTAAGTGCACGACTCGAAGGACGGTGTCTAAAACAGCGCCGTGGCGGGTTAACCACGACATCCCTAGGATGACATCGACCTTCTGTCCCTCTAAGATAATGAGAGACGTGGGGTACACTCTACCCGCTAAGCATAATGGTGCTTTGGAGACCATTACGCTTGCTGAAATCTTCCCACCCGGTGAACAAATTAAATATGGACTATCGGTGGGTAGTATTGGCAAGCTGTGTTTAGCAATGAAAGCTTGGCTAATAAAATTATGCGTGGCGCCTGAATCAAATAGTACTATAGCGGGATGCTGGTGGAGTTGGAACATACCCGCAAGGATTGGCTCGCCCTCCGGCACGTCCTCAATGGCAAGCTGGTGGACAGTACCGGGCCTAGGGTTTGCCCGCCGCGCATTAGTAGGGTTCCGGGGTTGATTCCTCCCCGGAAACTGTGGTGCCACTCCGCCGCCTTGCCTCTCCGGGCAACTGCTCGCGAAGTGTCCTGGACGACCATACTTGTAACATGTGGCCGCTGCTGGTGGAGTACTTGGTGGACGAAAGCCCGGCATGCGTTGCGGAGGTGCAAACGCACGCGGCATCGCCCGCTGCTGCTGCTGTTGTTGCGGTGGTGCTGGCAGTGCCGGCCGGAATGCCGGTGAAGAATACGGCCGACCGCGGAACGGCATCGACCGCTGTGGTGGCTGCCAGCGCGGCCCTGATGGTGGGCGATTCACCATCCGAAACTTCTGAGAAGGACCGCCTCCTTCTCCGCTGCTCTGTGGCGCGCTTCGCTTTCGCTCTGCCGCCGCCAACTCCTTGCCGGAGTCCTCCTGAACAATCGCAGCATCAATTATGTCGTTGAGGCTGCCGCGATTGAACATCGCCAGCTTGTCCTTCAGGAGCGGGTTAAGCCCCTGGTAAAAGTGGTCCCGCCGCTTCTCGTCCGTATCTGCGTGATACGACGCGTAGAGTGCGAGATCGTTGAACGCCCTGGAGTACTCCAGCGCGTTCCGGCTCCCTTGTTGCAGGTGTAGGAACTCCTGCGTCTTCCTCTTCATCAAACCGGGCGGTATATGATAGGCCCGGAAGGCCTTCCGAAACTCCGCCCAGGTCATCACTCGGTCGGTGGGTTGTGAAGCACAAAAGTTGGCCCACCACGCGCTCGCGGATCCTTGGAGCTGCTGGACCGCGAACTGAGTCTTGCGCTGCTCGCTGATTTGGAGCAGCCCGAACTTCATTTCTATGGCGCGGAGCCAGTTGTCCGCGTCAAGTGGTTCATCCGCCCTTGAGAATACAGGGGGATGAGTCGCCAGGAAGTCGGAGTAGGAGCTCTGTTGGCGCTCCTCACGATCTTGACGTCTCTCTGGGCGAGACGTATTCGCAATTAACGTTTGCAGCAGCTCTGTATGCTGCTGATGTGAACCCGCCATTGCCGCGACAATGTCGGCCAATGTAACCGTTGGCAGTGGCGGTGGCGGTGTTTGCTGTTGCTGTTGCTGCTGCTGTCCCGAGGAGTCCTCGGGAGGTGGTTGGGAGGTCTCTCCCCCTTGGCTAGTACCTCCAACATCAGGGTTGGCACGAGTACGCGTCATTCTGAAATTCAACACAGCAGCAATTAGCACATGTCTTACTCAAAATTCCATAAACAGCAGTAAGTATTGAAGCGACGCATGACTAACTTGCACAACATTCACATATATTGATAAAGCATAAACTTTATACAAGATACATTATTCTCGGACCTCCGAGAAGTCGTGCTCATGCCGTCACTACCTATACATACGCTACTGTCTACACGACATGTCACCGATTACAAAAGTTGGGTTACGCTACCCTAGCTGCCCTACTTGGCAACCGTAACCCCCTACTCGGAGTAGAACTCGACCTCCTGTGGGTCGTCCTCCTCCGGTACCTCTGCTGGTGGCTCGGGGTCTACCACCTCTTCTCCCATTCCAGGTTCTCCCATGGCCGGAAGACCCAAGACTACCGGTACGCCCAATACCGGGGGCACGAGGTCCTGCAATGCATGCACCTCGTCCATAGCCTGGTTGTAGTCCTCTTCCCAGCCTTGTCCTTCCTCAATAGCGTCGTCCCGCTCTTGAGCAAGGTCCTCATTCTGCTGGGTTAGGGTCTGCACCCGCTCTTGCAACGCCGCAATGTCAACACGGCTCTTCTTCTTTGCCTTCTTCAGACGACGCAACTGATTGTGTTGTTCATTCAGTCGCTTGATCGTCGGAAGGAGCACATTGCGGAGTGCACTGTGAGCACTCTCAAAATGATCTCCACGGCTTGTGCTCTCCTTGAGCTTGGTGGCGAGATGCTCCGTATGAACAGCTTGGCTGTCCATCACAGCGTTTCCCGCCCTCATTTGGAGGCTGAGATTTGCCTCCGCGGGGTTGTACCTTGGGCAACTCGGGTTTGTTGCCTCTAGGTACCTCTCTTCCCACACATGCTGAGCTCGTCCCTCCACCGGAACGAGTGCGTATGGAGTACCCTCCATAGCCTGCACATGTAGCTGGCAGAAACGTGACATAGTGTCACGGGCTGCCACTTGCCACCTCCCTTCCGGTTGTCTTCCTCTCACCGTGACGGTGAATGGCACCCAACCGGGTGGCGTAGGCCCTGCAGGAACCTCGACATGGATCGTCCACGTCTTGTTCCCCTCTTCGCCTTCTTCCTTGGCGAAGTATTGCGGCATCTGGTTGTACCCGAAATATTGGAGCATTTGCCACAATGCTTCCGGGTAGCCGCTACGGTCAGAACAGTGGGAAACTACCCACCCGTTCTCCAACCGTTTATCTGCTGCCATCTGTAAAAATATATTTGAGAAATGTCAAATATTTATTTAAACAGTAAACCATTGAGTTATAACATAGGATATGTCATTGAACCCTTAACACTTGGAAACATAGTTCAAATTTTTAAACAAATTTGACTGCTGATCTGCTGTTCCCATGACAGCCCTGACCAGTTTCCATATCAATCTGATTTAGGCCAGGTTAAAAGCAAAACCAGTCCTGGAGCTCAACATCAAAGTTAAAGTTAACTTCAATAGCTTTCCAGAAAGTATTTGGTTGGCCTAAGATCTGCTCTGGTTCAAAAGTTATGAGATGTCAAAGTTAGCAGAATTTCTGGAAACAATTGGACAGCACCTCCCTGCCTTAGGTACTGATTTGATCCAAGAATCCCAGTTAATTCTGTTCCTAATCTGACAAAACTTTCTGTTACAAAGTTGTAACTCATCTCATAAGCTTTCCAGAACTACCTCATTTTCTATTTTTGGATTTTTATGCAGGAAGTTATGCTTAATTTACAGAGAGTCTACAGAGAGTCTTTGCTCCGTCCTGTTTTCTGGACAGTTTCCACTCTACTGCCTTTTTCGAGTGGTTAAGGGATGAAACACCTCTGGAACTCAACAGAAAAGTTGTAAAGCTCCTCCAAAGCTTTCCAGAAATGTATCATACGACCCCAACCTCGAAAGAACTCAACCTCTAACCTCTGATTAACTTCGGCCTTGATTTAGCTGAAAACAGAGTGCTCTGTCCTTAACATCCTATAAGTTGAAAACTTATTAACTTTGAATATCCTGTTCAAGGGAAGGAGTTACATCAAGTTTTACTTACTTTGGATCAAAACCTTCAAGTTTTTAAATGAAGTTGTTCATTTAGTTGGGTGTGACGTCGAGGCGTCACCAGATTATGTCGGTACTACGTCCTCACAAAGGAAAACCTATACCGGATTTAGCCGGCTTCGTTAGTTCAGTGGCACTACTCGTCACTCGCACACGGATGCTACACGTCTACCGTTTCGTGGTAAGGCTACCTGCAGAAATTCAACCAATCATCAGACTCGGCTGCACACCGAGCCCGGAATCCATACAGTTTGTACACCCGGCCGTCATCACTCGCCCGGATGTTCTCAAGCCAAACACGCCTTGAGTTACGTGTTCACGTTTCAGACCACGTGACGGGGTCTCCCATGTTGCACCACGCACGCCAGGGACAGACGTTGCTCGAATACCCCAAACGACATGAAGAGTCGTAGAGGATATCAAAGCGGGTCGGGTTACCTGCCACCCGTGGGGCTCCACCCTTCAGCTTGTGCGCACTGGTGGACAGCGCTTACGTGCACCCCCCAAGACATGAACGTCCCGAGATGCACGATTTTCCGACATAACAAATAGGTTACTAAGCCACTTTCTATATACTAATAACATCCTTATACGGGCTACTAACTCGTTCCTCACTGGATTTTTGAAAAAGAAGACCTTTGTACTGTGTTAAACCTCAAGCGAGCTCTGATACCACGCTGACACGACCCCACTGGTCCTGTCGAGCCAGGATCACGCTGAGGGGTGCTGCGTTGCACAACACCGTATAACACACGTCAAAGGTACAAAGCGGAAGCGGAAGCTTTATTACATAAACAAGTTTATTAACATGTTTACATCAAAATAAGTTTAGTCCACACTCGCGGGCGTAGACTAAGCATCAAGTGCACGTTCAGCCCTCGAACGTGTCCTTGCTAGCACACACACACACTAACTCTGCGGCGTGCACGACTCCCACTCGACGGGGTTCCCCTCCTGGGGTTCCGTCTCCTCTTCGGGAGTCCCTTCCTCATAGAACCCTGCAAAAGCTTCAAACACAAGCAGTGAGCACGAAGGCTCAGCAAGTCTGACCCGTCTCACCTAAACATGGAACTCTACATGAGGGTAATGGGTTGTATGAGGTAAAAATCATTTGCACGGACTCGCCTAATTAGTAGAACCTTACTTTCAAGTTTTAGCAGCAAGTTGTGGAGAACTTTACGCTAAGGCACATGAGAGGGCCGCAATCAAACAAGAAACGCATTTCTCTCATGTACTTTGCCCAAAGTTGAAAAGAACTTTAATTAGCACTAAGCTACAACATATCATTAACAATCAATATCCAACTTTCAATCAGCAACATTTTAACATGTAACTAGCCTGTTCTTTCTACGTCACGGTACAGTGAACAAGTGGTACTCACTGACCGCGAGGGACGGCGATTATAATCGATTTACACCTGCAGGGTTACCCGAATAACCCGTCACGTACGCCCGTACTCGATGTTGCCTACAACAACCATCACGGACGCCGTACGCGACTACCTTTCACCCGTTAGCCAAATATTGAACCGGTCCCATCGTCCCGAGCAAGAGGTCCCTGCACGCGCATCTCTGTGCCGCCAGCTGATTTACACCTCGAGCTCTCAACCTACCCTCTGAACGACGGGCAATGCCTCAATACCCAGCTACCCGAGTTACATCAGTTTCCCGGTTCCCATATAGCCGGTAGGTCTTCGGTACTGTTCTAGCTTGTTCAACAGGCCCGCACACGGCTCGGTCCTCAATCGACACAAGCGGAGCTACAGCACACAGGCCCCAAAGTCCTGCTGCCCTTACTCTCCGCTCGGTCTCATTTTCTTGCCATGTGTTTCATGTGCTATCTCTACCCGAGCAATGTGCCTCTAGCCTATTCTCGCGAGTAGTTCCAACTACTCGACTTGTACCGAATCCTACTCTATCCTAGCCATGCAGTGGCTAACGGGGTTTGCAATCCTAAACCCCAACCCATGGTTTTCTTGGCTATGCAGTGGGGTTTTCAAACAAGACTTTGATGCACAACATAAAGAAAACAAGTATGTGCTCAAAACAATAAAAATTTATAAAATGGTTAATGCAAACCGGGGCTTGCCTTGCTGCTCTTGGTCGTAGGCTAGCTGTTCCTCCGGAGTAACGAAGTCTAGGACTTCGGGTTCCTCCTCGACCTTAGCGACTACATGATAAGAACAATGTATGTATTAAGTTAATGCATTTGTATTAAGTTGGAAGTTGTGAAGTCTATAACCTTTACTAGATAGACCTAATGACTGTGAAACTTTTACTGTGGCTTGGTTACAACCTAAACAGAGACTTGGTCAAGTTTTAGTTGCAGCAAAGCTCATTTGAGCCTTCCACAAATAATTATGTCCTTGACCTTAATTAAAGGCTTTTAGGGTGTTCTAGGTATTTTCATGAAACAAACTATGACTTTCTGAAAACTAGATTTTCAGAGGGTTCTAATGGAATTGGTCTCACTTAATTTGGAATTCTCTAACTAAAGATATGAGCTAAACAATTTCAGAGAAAATTCTGAAAATGTTTCTGAACATTTTCTATTTTCTCTGGAACAGTTTTACTAATCACACCATTAGGTGGACTAAATAAGCTCAAATGGATCTGAAATTTTTATGGTAGTTCAAGGATATTTTGGTGAACATCTCAGCAAAATTTCAGGATTTTCCTCCAAATGATTCTCCAGTTAAAATTCCTAACAGTTTAAACTTTAAGGAATTAATTCTGGAGAATTAAGGAATTTCATGAAGTGACACTTGATTTTCTGGAAAGTACTCAAAGAGCTGAATCCAGCAAAATTTGGTTCACTCAATTTGGAGCTTTCTAGCCAAAGTTATAAGGATTTGAAGTTTGAAGGAAATCTGAAAATCGGGGAAAAGTTTAAACTCGCGCGTGGGCCCAGGGGACACGCGTCGCACGCCGAAGCGACAGCACACCGCGGCCCACAAGGCTTTTGCGCGCCAGCACACCCGATCCCGGCCGCAGCCGGATCCCGATTCAAAATATCGGCCGCTGACAGCTGGGGTCCACCCCCTTCTTCAACCTCGCGACACCCGCGCTCCGCCGCCGAGGGACCTCGCCGGAGAGCTCGCCGCTGGTTGCTGTACAGCTTCAAACTTCTTGATTCTGGCCGCCCCTGCCTACTTTTACTTGGGGAACATGATCCGAGGGTCAGCTGCTCATGACAACGGCCGGAGCATGGTCGGCGACGAGCCGCCATATCGGAACGACTTCGGCCATGTCGGCTGACTCTCCTAGTACCTCAGCTACTTGGGAAATCGGTCGGGGAGCATCAGTGGACCTCAGAGAAGGTCGACATGAACTCGGGGTAGCTCGGGGAAGGCCCGAAATAGGTCCTCACCGTGCGCCCGATACCCCCCGTGCGTTCCGCCATTAGTAGACCTTGAATTACGCCGGGCACAGAGGTTCTCCGGCCCAGAGTTGTGAAGGCAACTTGTGCGTCACCGTGTCTAGTTCGTGTGGGAGTGGCCTGAGGCCCTCTAATCCTTTCTAGAGCACGAATTAAACAGAATCGTACCCGAGGGTCGTTCTGCACACAGAAAGGGGAAAAATGGAAATTCGCCGCCGGTGAGCAACCACTCGAGCTGTGGCTCGGGGATGAGCAGCACCGATCACTTGCGCGTCCAAGGGTGCCTTGGCTCGGGCATGACAACGCCCAGGTTGGGCTGTCCACGAGAGCCCGAGGTGCGGCGGTTTCCAGTTCCGAGTTTGATCTTTCGGCACAGCCGATATCACTCGGTTTCAATCGATTTCTATCAATGGGAAGGATGGAGGATGGTTGCTAGTACCTTGCTGGGACCTTGGAATGGAAAGAGGGAGCTGCGATCGGCTTGATCAAGCAGGAACTCGAGCGGCGGCGATGGCAGTGGAAAAACAAGTCGTGTGCGTCGGCAGCTCGAGGAAATGGTGACTGAAGCACGCCGGGGAGGGAATAAATAGCTCGGCCGGCTGGCCTCCGGCTTGGGGCACGCAGCAGGAGCTGGCGCCGGCTGCCCCCTTCGGTGGCGCGCGCGCACAGCTGCCGGGAACCGACTGAACTGTGTTTCAGTCGGTTTGCTTTGAGGCTGAGGCTGACATGTGGGTCCCACTTCTCTTTTAACCTCTGAAATTTATTCCTAACAGCTGTGGTAAACAGTGAACCCTATTCTACCCTTGGCAATTCAAATTATTCACCCAAGAGCCATTTGAATTGATCAAAGTTCAAATGAGGTTTGGTTTGAATGAATTTCAGCACAAGTGCAGTTTGAAATTCAAATAAAGTTTGAATTTCTCTCCCTTAGCTCATGTCAAGATCAACTCCAAATGGAGTGAAAATTGGTGTGTGAGCTCCCAAAAATGTGCTGAGCAAGAATATGCCTTCCACTTTTAAATTCAGTGGGTGAAAACAGTTTGAATTTGAATATGTTTTCAAACTGCCCCTTTCCTATCTACACCCAAGATGACCTCAAAAATGTTTTGAATTTGGGTGAAACTTGGCATGGACATCCTTAGCAAAGTGTAGGAGTTTTCATATGTCCAGCCCATCTATATCACATGTGGGAAGTACCACTTTTGCAATGTGTGAGTTTGTTCCCTAATGAGCATGTTGATAATTGTTACTTGCTCTTTATTTGTGTTCATCATTTTTCCTCAAATGAGGTGTGTGGTGTGGTGATGAACACTGCAAATGAGTGTCAAAAACTGAGGCCCTTACAATACCTATTTCTTCCCATTTCCATTCGGGCACTTTGAGTGGTTGCAACAGTCCCGCGGGTCGTTGGTGTTCTGCTTTCACCAACTGACATGTGTCACATAGGGCAAAATGTTCCGCGACATCTCGCTTCATGCCATACCACCAATATCTGCTCTTGATGTCATGATACATCTTCGTACTCCCCGGATTGATGGAATAGTCGGAATCATGAGCCTCCCTCACAATTAGTTCACGGATCTCCTTTACCTCAGGCACACAGATTCTTTTCCCTTGCCACACCGTACCTTGTTCATCTTCTCTAAACCTAGGAGCTTTATTCTCTTTGATGAGTTCTCTGATTTCTTGTATTTTCTCGTCATTCTTCTGACCGTTGCGTATGTCTTGCTCTAATGTGGAGTCCACTTCCATGGCGATGGCCTCACCATTATTCACCAGGCATAGATTGAGTTTTGCAAATTCCTCCCTCAATTCCGTAGGCGTGTCGTTTAAGCTCAACATGTTGACATGCACCTTCCGGCTTAAGGCATCTGCCATGACGTTCGCTTTACCAGGATAATAGTTGATACCCACATCAAAGTCGTTGATTAGCTCTAACCATATCCTTTGTCTGAGGTTGAGGTTTGGCTGTGTGAAAATCTACTTTAGACTTTTATGATCTGTATATATCTCCGTCCTCTTTCCCATCAAGTAATGCCTCCAAAGCTTCAATGCGTGGACCACTGCGGCTAGCTCTAGGTCATGGGTAGGATAGTTCTTCTCGTGTTTTCGAAGCTGTCTAGAGGCATATGCAACGACATGCCCCTCTTGCATGAGAATGCATCCCAACCCGTGACCAGAAGCATCACAATACACCGAAAAATTTTTCTGTATGTCAGGCATAACTAGCACTGGGGCCGTCGTCAATCTTTTCTTCAGCTCTTGGAAACTTACCTCACACTCCGATTTCCATGTGAATGTGATTCCCTTCTCTAACAATTTGGTGAGGGGTCTCGAGATCTTGGAGAAGCCCTCAATTAACCGTCGATAGTACCCTGCCAATCCTAAGAAGCTTCGAATCTCCCCAACATTTTCAGGGATCTTCCATTTCTGTACATCCGCGATCATGGCGGGATCCATAGAGATTCCTCCTTCCGAGATTATATGTCCTAAGAAGGGAACTCTCTTCAGCCAAAACTCACATTTGCTTAGCTTGACATATAGTTGCTGTTCTCTCAACTTTTGCAACACCAGTCTTATATGCTTCTCGTGTTCTTCTTCATCTTTGGAGAAGATGAGAATGTCATCGCTGAAAACCACCACAAATTTGTCCAAATATTCCACGAATACCTTGTTCATGAGATACATGAAGTACGCCAGGGCATTAGTTAGCCCGAACGGCATGACGGTGAATTCATACAGCCCGTACCGAGATACAAAAGCGGTCTTGGGAATGTCGGTTGGCCTTATCTTCAGTTGGTGATATCCCGACCTGAGATCGATTTTTGAGAATAAACAAGCTCCTCTCAACTGATCAAATAAGTCTTCAATGCGAGGAAACGGATACTTGTTCTTGATGGTTACCTCATTCAACGCACGGTAGTCTACACATAGCCTCTGGGTTCCATCCTTCTTGGGCACAAATATCACTGGAGCTCCCCATGGCGAGGAACTAGGATGAATGTACCCTTTCTCTGTCAATTCCCGGATATGTTCTTTGAGATCTTCTAGTTGTTTAGAATCCATCCGGTAAGGCCTCTTGTATATCATGGCGGTTCCAGGCATTAGTTCAATCGCGAACTCCACTTCATGATCTAGGGGCATATCTGGCAACTCTTCAGGAAAAACATCCGGATATTCCTTGATAACCCTTATATCTTCCACTTCCACTTCCACTTGATTCAGTTTAATGTCCCTCTTAGGTTCTTGTACGGCTATGAACTTCACTATTGTGTCACTAGTGTGAGTTAGTTCCACCGTTCTAGTCGAACAATGGATGATGCCTTTATGTTTGGTCAACCAATCCATACCCAAAATAATATCTATCCCTTATGAGTTTATCACTATGAGGTTTGCAGTAAATACTACCCCATTAATGTCTAGATTCACTTTGGGGCACACTTGTCTTGTTCTTATTTCCCCCTGGAGAGTTCACTGCTAATATATGATTCATTTGTGTTGTTGCTAGATCATGCTTCTTAACAAATCCTTGAGCAATGAACGAGTGGATAGCACCAGAATCGAACAAAATATTGCAATGTGTAAATTTGCAGGAAACTTACCAATTACCACATCAGGTGCCTCCTGTGCTTCTTCCATGGTCATGTGGTTCACCCGTCCTCGCATCATATTCTGCTGTTGTGGCTGCATAGGCTTCTTCTTTGGGCACTTGTGAGCGTAGTGCCCCACTTCACCACAGTTGAAGCATTGCACCCCAACTTTAGGTGCCTGGCCTTTGTTGTCTTGGGGTGAGTTCTGTGACCCTTGACCTTCTGGTCGAGGTTGATAAGTGGGGCGTGACTGCTGCACAAACTGACGCTGCAGCTGTACTGGTGCTGATGAAGGCCTGAAGTTCGGGTTGTACCCTCTCGGTGCTGAGTAGGGTACCACAGCACGGCTCATCTGCTCTGCAGGTTGCTGCATAAGACGTGGGCGTGTGTTGCTGCTTGACGCTTGATGCGACCATCCCACCTTCCTCTTGTGTTCATTTTCCAAGGCCTTCATCTTCCTTTCCACAATAAACGCCCTGTCTACCATCTTTTGGAAACTTTCGTATTCGTTGGAGGACATTGCACATTGCATTTCCATGGTGAGCCCTTCCACAAAACAGTCCTGTTTCTGCTCATCGGTTTCAATATCCCGTGGTGCATAACGGGACAGTTGGGTAAACTTGGTGAGGTACTCCCTCACTGTCATGTTGCCTTGTTGCAGCCCAAGAAACTCCTTCCTCTTGTTCTTGAGTTCTCCCCTTGGAATGTAATGGTTGCAGAAACTGCGCTTGAACTCCTCCCAAGTTATGTTCTCGGGGTCGTGGTGGGCTGCCACGTAAGCGGTCCACCAATCAGCAGCGGGTCCATTCAATTGATGAGAGGCAAACAGTACCCTCTCATATCCTTGGCATTGTATGATTCTCATCTTGTTCTCAATGGTCTTGAGCCAATCATCTGCCTCTAGGGGTTCAGCAGCACTTGTAAACTTCGGGGGTTGAGTTCCTAGAAACTCACTCAACCTTGGTTGACGTGGTGCAGCCTGTGGGGGTGGAGCTTGGTGTATGTTGGCCACCACTTGAGTCAAATTCTGGATGAGCTGATTTTGATTGTCGATCATCTGGTAGATAGGATCAGCTCCTCCTCAGCGACCACCCCTGCCTTGCCATCCAGGAAGGTGAGGATTGGCAGCCTCATTGTTGTTATTGTTGTTGAGGTTGGCACCACGACATCTTCCTCTTCCGGCCATCTATTATGATTAACCAAATGTCAACTTAATAATTACGCATTAATTTCCCACATTGCTTGTTTAAACTTAAACTTTTGGGACATTAAAATTTAGACAATTTCTGAAAATCTCGCATAGATTTTTAGGCTCCATGTCTCATACGAAAATAAATGCAACTATTGATTCATAGGGTTTCACACACAAAAGAAAATGCAATCATAAAGACGAGGTTGTGGACAAGTGCCCATGGCCCCCACAACTCACGTCACACACCAAACATTAATAAGCAAATAGATAGGTTCTTGACTTGACTACTTGATAACATGCTGAAATAAGGGAAATGACTCTAAACGACTCGTATCACTGAGCTGGCTCGTCGGGGACTTCCTCATCATTGCGGCTGCCCTCGGACTCCGCTCTAGGTGGGGAATCTGCTGGTGGAGAAGTGCGGTGACGCTTGTTCGCCTGACGGTCTGGGGAGTCAGGAGTCCATGTGTCATTCTCCGTGACACACAGTTCGTTCCTATCTCCTCTCTCCCTCGCCGTCAAGCTGGCGCGAAGTAACGCCTTAGTCTCCTTCAAGGTGTCACGGTCATCCTGAAGCTCTTGCTGGCACTCCTGCAGTCGAGTGCTGAGCATAGCTGCATCCTCCAAGCACATATCCATGTGATCATGGGAGGTCCCCTGCTGCACCGGCGGGTACTTGTACTCCGTGGTGCCACTCTCACGCTGGAGTACATACATGTACTCAGTCCTGTCCAAGTGGCCACGGTTGATGTAACTCTGGCAGGTGATGGCCTTCCAGGTGACATCCTTCTCAGCATCGGCCTGAGTTGCCCGACAAGCTGGAGAGCGGTGGATCTTGAGCAGCTTGTTGTCGTGGATGATCCTCATCTCTGAGCTCCATTCTTCCTGCCTTTCACGGACGTTCTTGGTGGAGCTGTAGTGTATAATCAGCTTGCCTACATTGCCGGCGGCGTGGAGCATACGCCGAAGACGGCGCAACAAGCCTCCTATTGCCAACCCGTAGGAGTGGTACGTCACCGGACGGTTTTCCTCCCTCAAGGCAAGTGCAGCTATAGGAACTCTTCCTCCGGTGGACTTGCGAGCGGTGCGGACCATGCGAACCATCTAAAACATAAAACATTTAAAATCAAGTTAGACAATAATTAAATAAATACTGTGTTTTGAATAAAATTTTAGGCAATATGAACAAATAAAATAAAGAAACAACATTAATTAACACTTTTACCCCACACCTTTTGTAAAATAGTTTTTAAGAACATAAGGTCCTTAAATATGTCCATTTCTACCTAGGTCCACTTTCCTACGGGCAACCTTGCTCTGATACCACTTCTGTCACACCCGGTTATTCCGCGGAACACCCGAGTGCATATCACATGCATGCCAGGACATACATGTGATGACAAATAGTGAAATATCATTAGATTACAGCCAAGTGTTCGAATATAAATAAGTCTTACATAGCATCTCGAAGGACGATAATATGTTCACAATAATGTAGATAGACAAACAGCGGAAGATAAGTCTTTTGGGCTCCATCACAGGCATTTCCCGGGGGACTCCGTGAACCTAGAATCCTTCTTCGGGTCCGAAGTCTTGGTCGTTGTACACCACGTCATTCCCTTGGCCTGAGCAGCAATTTGAAACCAACGGAAAAGCAAGTTTGAGTACCGTAGATACTCAGCAAGTGTGGGAAAGTTATGTCATGCATGGCTAGAACAAGGAGAGGTTGAACTCATAGTTGAAGCACTACGCAATTAATACCCTATACCTTAGCTTTATTATGCACCTACATTACTACGTTAGTGAAATGGTCACAATCCCCTAACCCATCATCAATATCATGTAATCATAACTTCATTTCCAATGTTAAGCTCCCCGCTTAACATCCTCCACTTCCCAATTCATCATCATCTAATCATGAATAAGTCCAAGCCGCTCTTGACCGTGAGCACGGCTGTCACGACAGTTTTGACTCTGCGGAGTTTGCAGCACTGTACCCACATGTAGTGATTGCATCCCCCGTCGCCGGGTGGACTAGAAGAACCTCCATTATGCCAGTGGTCGTGAACCACGTTCACACTTCCGAGGTGTATAGCCAGGAGATCACTACGAGGCCTTTTCAAAGGGATTCCCGACAAGTGTGGGCCCACTGAGGTTTCACCCCTAACAGCATCCAGGAGGCTCCAACCCCCGCTGTAGTGGCCCCCTCTTGAGCCTTGCGGTTCATATGGTAGTCCAGCTGACACCTATTCCCCGCTCCGTCCAAACACCCATACTACGTCGGAGATGCACCTAATTAATTGGCCAAGCTGCCCCATCTCGGCATGTGGTTGGCACGGTAAAGCCAGGTTACATGCTTCATGAACCGGTCCTTAGGATCCAGGCAAGTACTAAACACAAACCCGTGTCTCGTGCACACAGCACCAACCAAAGCATCCAACTTGCCTAGATCCCTACCTCTACATAATTCATAATAATCCATTCATAGGTAAGGTAATCAAGGTGATGATCTCATATCCCATGTATCTCATTCTAAGCATGGCTAAGCATCAGTAGTATAAATGAATGACATAATAAAATAACTCCCAACCCAAGGCTACAAAGAAACAAGATAATGCAATTCTAGGGAAACTTCCTAGCTTGGGTATCATATTCCAAATTGACAATGCAATTAAATTCTAACTACACATCTTAATATAGGATCAAAGTGGTCAAGGACACTTGCCTTCTTCCTGCCGCTCTGGGAATGGAAAGTCTTGGTCTTGGAAGGTGAGAACCGGCTCTGGGGCTGGTTCTAATCATGCAATCATACCCATAACAAAAGAAAATACATTCCATAAGCAATAGTCCACATTTTCACTCATGCAAACCACACACACACACATCAAAGTCATACACCCATTTAAGTTTTGTGTTTACCCTAGATATGTTGATTCTTTGCATGCATTTCTAAACATATATATCACTTCTAATATTTGATATTCAGACTTCTAAGTGCCCACTCAATGTGAATTTCCAATTTTTGCTAATTTTCTGTATTAGATACTTCAGTTCTTAGCTACCAAATTTGCATGAAATGTGAATTCCAACTACAAATTGGTTTTCAGATCTCCTACATAGTTTTAACTTGAAGTTTTGGATTTGGAGATCTCATTTGGCATTTTCTAATTATGTATACCTACTTTCCTGTAGTTTCAGATTTATTTTCTATACCTAAAAGTGAACTTCAATATTAAAACAGCAACATATATCACCTACACAGAATATATTTTGATGTAATTTGCTCAACAAAATATCTTTTGGCTTCCTATCTGATGGGGTCAATTTAAATATATTTTTACCTATTTTCAGAATTATTTCAAGCCTAAAAATGAATTTCAGAACTAAAACAGCAAAATAAATTCATACACAAAATTTATACTGTTCCAAATATCTAAACAGAACCTTTATAAATTTTCCCTACCCTTTTTGGTTACTTAGATTCATTTTTCCACATATTTAAATTTGTTTTATGCCTAAAAGGTATATTTCAGAAATAAATAACAAAACAGAAACTTTATTGAGATTTCAGAGTTTATCTTCCATCTGAACTCAAATTTCAGATTGTTCCACAAGTTTTCAAAAGAACTAGGATGATTTGAACTGAATTTATACCTATGTTTGAATTTAAACCATACTTAATTTGCTTGAATTTCTAAATTTGATATTCCACAGGGTTGAAATTCAAATTCTATACTGTTGCAGGGTTAAAATTATATTTCCAAAAACCTCAGGGGTCAATACATCAATTACAGAGGGCATTTCCTAATTTCTATCAAATCCAGGGGCTAAAATTGATTTTTAAACGCATTTGCATAATTTCCCGAGGGTCCAGGGGCTAGATCAGAAGTTTCCGGGGCTAGATCCTTTTTCCTCAGAACCCCAGGGGGTAGCCCGCAAGATTCCTGGTGTTTATAATGCGGGGCTGATGTGGGCCGCCCAATTTTAAATGGGGGGGCTGGGATTAAATCGCGAAGGGGTACGCGGAAGATCTAACTGACGGGCCACAGAGGGCCACGTCGCCTTGGCCGGGCGCGGGCGGCGCTGCTCGGCGGCGCACGACGGCGAGAGGCGGCGAACTCGCCGGACTTTCAGAGAAACCTGTCCACCTGTCCCGAACCTTCGTTTTCTTTGCACAATTTGAAGGAGGGGGTTAGGGGGCCTCACCTCGGTGGTTTTCTTGAGCTCGGAGGCCCTGGAAGTCGGTCGGCGACGAGGTCTGAGGGGGAAGCTCGGCGGTGCTCACCGGAGATGTGGCTAGAGCGCAAAACACGGTGCCTTCTTCACCTGCAAGACTCCCCGGCGGCGGTGAAACACACTACACACGTTAGATCGGGGAAAACGGAGGAAATTCGAAAGAAAATGGCGATGGGAGCTTTGGTCCTCACCGGGAAGGAAGTTGGGTCGCGCGGGGAGGAAAGGGGGCGGACTTCAGCGTTTAAATGGACGAGGCGCTGCAGAGTTTATTGAGATCGTGCTGGAGTGCCCGGCGCCAGAGATCACGGGTGTGCGAGCACGAGGTTTGGAGATGGCAGGCGCAATCGAGCGCGGGAGGAGCGGTGGCGGTTGGGAGAGATGGAGCTGACGGCTGGGTCCCTTGCGGCAGTGAGAGGAGGGGGGGAGCCGCGGTCTGCTGGGCCGGCTGAGGCTGCTGCGGTGGGTTTCGGCCCAGTAGCCATTTTTTTCTTTTTCCTTTTCTTTTTCTTTTCTGTTTTTGCTTCAAATTTGAATTCCGGGTTGAATTTGAGTTTTCCTTCAGCATGCATCACGTCCACTAAATTGGAATTTATCTTTTGCCACATTTTGGGGTGTTACAAAAAACAAGGAAGAAAAACGATAACTATGACCCAAAAACACAATGCTAAACCAGCACCTCGCTACATCGGGCCATTTAAGATTTTGGGCAAGCGAGGAGAGGTAGCTTATCAACTCGAGATGCCAACGCACCTGTCCGACGTGCATGACGTGTTTCACGTATCCCAACTCAAGAAGTGCTTAAGAGTACCGGAAGAACAAGTACCAATGGATGAGCTTGAGCTTCAAGAGGATCTGACCTATGTAGAGCACCCTGTCCAAATTTTGGACGTGAAGGAAAGGGTCACGAGGAACAAAGTGATCCGTTGGTGCAAGGTACAGTGGAGCCATCACATGGGAGCGTGAGGAAGACCTCAAGGCAGAATTCCCTCACCTATTCTCTACTCTGCCGAATCTCGAGGGCGAGATTCAGTTTAAGGGGGGTAGGTTTGTAACACCCTCAATTTCATATTAATGCATTGCATATAGAGAAACATTATAAAAGAAGTAGAATGGGAGAAATATAGCTGAAAAGAGCCAATTCCAATTCGCCGAGGAGTGCCATCGACACTTCCCGCGGTCTGCTGGCCACGTGGCGCCTTTGGAGCTCGTCCCTGCGGAAGGGGTGAGGTCCGGCACTGCTGGCCACGTGGCAGGCTCGAAGCTCGCCTCTGCGGAAGGGGCGAGGTCCGGCCCTGCTGGACACGTGTCACCTTCGAAGCTAGTCTCTGCGGAGAAGCGAGGCTCAGCCACGCGGGACATGTGTCGCCTTTGGAGCTAGTCTCTGCGGAGAAGCGAGGTTCAGCCCCGCGGGACACGTGGCTCTTTTGGAGCTCATCCCTGCGGAAGGGATGAGGTCTGGTCCCGGCAGATACGTGTCGACTTCGGAACTCACCCCTACGGAATAGATGAGGACCGGCCCCGCGGGACACGTGTCGCTCTCGGAGCTCGCCTCCGAGAGGTCCGGCCCGCTGGACACGTGTCACCCTCGAAGCTCACCTCTGAGAGGTCCGACCCTGCTGGACACGTGTCACTCTCGGAGCTCACCTCCGAGGAGAAGGGAAGTCCGACACCAATGGACACGTGTCATCCTCGGAGCTCACCTCCGAGGAGAAGGGAGGTCCAACACTGCAGGACACATGTCGTCCTCAGAGCTCACCTCCGAGGAGAAAGGAGTTCCGGCGCTGCTGGACACGTGGCACTCTCGGAGACCACCTCCGAGGAGAGGGGAGGTCCGGAACTGACACGTGGCGCCGCCAGAGCTTGCCTCTGAGGAGAGGGAGGTCCGACCCCGCCAGACACGTGGCGCACGTGGAGCTCGCCTCTGAGGAAAAGGGAGTCCCCGCCCCGCTAGACACGTGGCGTACGCGGAGCTCGCCTCTGAGGAAAAAGGAGGCCCCACTGCGCTGGACGCGTGGCAGGTCCGGAGCTTGCCTCTGAAGAGAAGCAAGGACCGGCCCCCGCTGGACACGTGGCGCCTCCAGAGCTCACCATTATGGAGGTGACGAGATCCTTAAGCGGTTTTTCTCCTGTGCGTGCGGGAATACCCGGTACTGAGTAAACCGACACGATTTCCACGTTGCTGCCACACCAAATCAATTGGAGATATGTTGTTAAGGTCCAAAACAAATTGAATAGGACTCTTATTTGAAATCTAATCGGAGTAGGACTCTTCATTCATCCCTTATAAATAGAACCCAAAACCCCTGGCCGCAACCACGTACCTATTTTCCACCTCCCGAGTCGACGACTTGGAGGCCCTAGCTCCAAACTCACCGAGTTGAACCCCCCGCCGGAGTGCAGTCGCCAGTGAGCCCCACCGGTGAGCCTGCCGACGAGCGCCGTCGCGCTTCACCATCGCTGCTGCCATTGCTAGGAGGAAGGCTCCGCCACCAAAGACAAGTGAGGTAGGTCTTCGTACCCACCTTACGACCTCGTCGCAGTTTCTTCGCATCTGTTTTCTTCGTTCCCTTCGAAAAGAAGCTGTTTCATGTGGACAGATCACGTGTTGATCGGTTTTTGATGGTGGAATTGATCTAGATCTTGAGTCAAGATCATCACCACGTCCACACTTTATCCTTACACCCTTGTTCACCATAAAACCCCATGCAAGCCCAGTAAAACATGCAAGAACACGTACAAACTGGCCTCATAAAGCAGCATCATAGGAATTGCACCATTACATCTTGAGTAAAGTTTGTGCATGATGTTTGATTGCTATAATTTTGTATGTGCATGGTCGTGAGTAGAAGGACAAGATCAGGAAGCCATCTATGAAGAACTACAGCACCGAGACTTCGAGACAAGTGAGCAACAAGAGCCACAGGAGCAAGGCAAGTGCCTCTTGACCATATTGATCCCATGTTTTGGAAACTGTTTTGTTTGCGAAAACATGTATGTTTGTGTCAACTTTATGGGAAACCCTTTTATAGGAGTTTACTAGTTTTGTTAACCATCCTTGTTGCCGGGAAAGTTGATGAGTCGGGTATGGTCGTTTTTGCTTTTTGCTTCGCTTAGCTTACGGGTTACGGGAAGCCGAGATAGGACATGTCTAGCTACTGCACTCATATGAATAATGATAATGAGAACTTGATGATGATGAGCATAGAATGGGGGGAGATCTCGGCAAGCTTAGTTCGTGGATGTGGTAGAATGAGATGGTGGTTTACTTGCCGTAGATATAAGGACCGGTTCATGCCCACACATGCCAGAAAAACAGTGCCACCACAAGGCTAAATATGGGTGCGGCTTAGCTGACTAATTAGGTAAGTTGCTAGATTGTTATGGACCGTAGAAGGCGCGGGGAATGGGAGTCGAGAGAGGACTGCTCTGGGAACTGCATGGCACAAGAGGGAGCCCGTAGGTGGGAGAATGGTGATTCGAGCCTGCTGGTGAAACCTTAGTGAGTCCATACATCTAGTAGCCCCTTTGTAAAGGCTATTTTGTGATCTCTTGGCCATACACCGACGGTTGTGTACTAGTATAATGGAGGTCCTGCAGTCGCCAAAAGGTGACGAAATCACAAACTTGTGGGTAAAGTGGTGCCACCTCTTAAGAGTGTAAAACTATCATGATAGCCGTGCTTACGGTCACAAGCGCCTGGCCAACTCACATGATTAGAGGGAAAACATGGGATGGTTATTTCGGTATGGAAAACTTGGGATGGTTATTTCCGTATGGAAACTTGGGATGGTTATTTGGTTATGGTTATGGTATGGTTATTGGGATTGGATTCGGTACTGTTGAGTCATGACAATGAGTTTGGTTTTCGGTTATATGATCATAAGATGGATATGAACATGAGATGGTTATTATGAGCATGAGATAAAGTTGAGAAAGATTCATGGTTGGTTGAGACATGAAAAGTGGTGAATTAAGAAGGAGGTATGTTGCTGTTTTACTTAAATATATGTTGAGATTAAATTCACTTAAAGATAGTTGTTGTTTTTATCATGTTTGTGAAATAAACTTTGCTTTCTGCAATGAGCCTTTAATTCCCTACCTTGCTGTAAGCTACATGTCATACTTTTCCCGCACTTGCTGAGTACGCCATGTACTCACCCTTGCATTATCATACAAACATCAGCAACAGGAGAGGAGTACTTCAAAGATCACGTGGAGTACTAGGCGTGCGAACTACCGTCAACTTGTCTGTGGAGTTGACGATGGAGCCGCTGCTGTTTAGTTTTGCTTCCGCTATCGTTTCAGAGACTTCCGCTGCTAGAAAAAGTTAGAGATTCATGGGTCATTGTAATAAAATACTTAAACCCTATTTATTCGTGGTTATATTCTGAATTCAGTTTTTGGATTACATGAATATGTGTGATGAACATCCTGGGCACACATATGCATTAGCTGGGTTCCGTTTTCACGGGACCGGGCGTCATATAGAACCAAGTACAGCGTTGCACAACGAGCCGAGCGGTATATGGAGCAAATCGTGTGTCGCCATGGAGTTCCGAAGAGGATAGTTTCAGATCGGGGTTCTCAATTTACCTCTAGGTTCTGGAAGAAGCTGCATGAAGCCATGGGTACACGACTGAATTTCAGCTTCGCTTATCACCCGCAAACCGACGGGCAAACTGAGAGGACAAACCAAATTTTGGAAGACATGTTGAGAGCTTACAACTTGAAACATGGGCGTAGTTGGGATAGGAGCTTGCCATATGCTGAATTCTCGTACAACAACAGCTACCAAGCCAGCTTAGAAATGTCACCTTTCGAAGCATTGTATGGTAGACGGTGTAGAACGCCGCTGTTCTGGAATGAGACCGGAGAAAGCCAAGTGTTTGGACCCAAAGTGCTGCAAGACGCCAAGAAGCAAGTCCAAATGATACGATAAAACTTGAAGGCTGCTCAGTCACGACAAAAAGGTTATGCGGACAATAGCGAAGAAGGTTGACCTTCGAAGTGGGAGATTTCGTGTATCTTAAGGTACCGCCTATCCGAGAGCAATGACGGTTCAACGTCAAAGGCAAGTTAACACCTCGCTAAATCGGGACATTCAAGATTTTGGGCAAGCGAGGAGAGCTAGCCTATCAACTAGAGCTGCCAACGCACCTCTCCGACGTGCGCGACGTGTTTCACGTATCCCAACTCAAGAAGTGCTTAAGAGTACCAGAAGAACAAGTACCGATGGATGAGCTCGAGCTTCAAGAGGATCTGACCTACGTGGAGCACCCCGTCAAAATTTTGGACGTGAAGGAAAGGGTCACGAGGAACAAAGTGATCCGTTGGTGCAAGGTACAGTGGAGCCATCACACGGAAGCCGAAACTACATGGGAGCGTGAGGAAGATCTCAAGGCAGAATTCCCTCATCTATTCTCCACTCTATCGAATCTCGAGGGCGAGATTTAGTTTAAGGGGGGTAGGTTTGTAACACCCTCAAATTCATTTCCATGCATTGAATACATTTTTCATGTAGAGAAACATTATAAAAGAAGTAGAAATAGAGAAAGATCTATAGAAATGGAGAAATAACTATAGAAATGGAGAAAGAACCATAGAAATGGAGAAAGAACCATATAAATGGAGGAAGGAACCATAGAAATGGAGAAAGAACCATAGAAATAGAGGAAGGAAACATAGAAATGGAGGAAAAACCACAGAAATAAAGAAGGGAATATAGAAATGGAGAATGGGGCATAGAAATGGAGAAGGGTAGTGTAGAATTGGAGAATGGGACATAGAAATGGAGAGGGAAATGTAGAAATGGAGAATGGGACATAGAAATGGAGAGGGGGTGTAGAAATGGAGAATGGGACATAGAAATTGAGAGGGGAATGTAGAAATGGAGCAAGTGACATAGAAATGGTGAGGAATGGGAAAAAGATAGCTGAAATGAGCCATTCCCAAATTTCCCCCAAATATTCTAAATTCCCCAATTCCCATAAAGGGAAATTTTCCCCACATTTTGTGGATAAAATCCCCAAGGCTGCCGCACCACAAGAGATAAGTTTGTTAAAATCCAAAAAAATTGAATAGGACTCTTATTTGAGCTCCAATTGGAGTAGGACTCTCCCTTTTTCCCCCTTATAAATATAACCCCCACCCCTGGCCGAAATCCTCTCTATTTTGGACGTCACCCCTGCTGCCAAGCCCCTTCCTTGCTGCCAAGTCGCCAAGTTCCCCCCCCCCTTGCTGGAATTTGGCCGCCGTCGAGCCCCGTCGCGCCTCGCCGTCGCCGGAGAAGAAGCCCGACGATCTGTCCTGCCCTAATCTTCCATAGAAAAATTCCCCGCTGCTGCTGTTGCTAGGAGGAAGGCCCTGCCATCAAAAGGAAGTGAGGTAGGTCTCAATTACCCATCTTACAACGTCGCCGCTGTTTCTACGCATCCGTTTTCTTTGCCCCTTTCATGCAGAAACTTTTACGTGTGGACAGATCGCGTTTTGATCGGTTTTTGACGGTGGGATTGATCTAGATCTTGAGTCAAGATCATCACCACGTCCACACTTGATCCCTACACCCTTGTTCATCATAAAACCCCATGAAAGCCCGTTAAGACATGCAAGAACACGTACAAACTGGTTTAATTAAACAGCACCATAGGATTTGCATTCATCTACCCCATTGCATTCTGAGTGAAGTTTGTGAATGATGTTTGATTGCTGTAAATTTTGTATGTGTGTGGTCGTGAGTAGAAGGACAAGCTTAAGAAGCCATCTACGAGGATCTACAGCACCAAGACTTTGAGACGCTTGAACAGCAAGAACCATGGGAGCAAGGCAAGTGCCCCTTGACCATATTGATCCTATGTTTTCGAAACTGTTTTGTTTGCGAAAACTCATATGCTTGAGTCAACTTGATGGGACACCCTTTTATAGGAGTTTACTAGTTTTGTTAACCATCCGTGTCGCCGGAAGAGTTGATGAGTCGGGTATGGTCGTTTTTCCTTTTTGCTTCGCTTAATCACAGGATACGGGAAGCTGAAATAGAACATGTCTAGCTACTGCACTCATATGAATAATGATGATCAGATCTTGATGATGTTAATGGGCATGGAATCGGGGAGATCTAGGCAAGCTTGGTTCGTGAATGTTGCTGGATGAGATGGTGGTGCTTGCCATAGATCTAAGGATTGGTTCATGCGAGAATATGCCAGGAAACCAGTGCCACCATGACGCCAAGTATGGGTGCGGCTTAGCTGATTAATTAGGTGTGTTGCTAGTTTGTTATGGACCGTGGATGGTGCGGGCAATGGGAGTCGAGGAGGACTTCCCTGGGAACTGCATGGCACAAGAGGGGGCCCGTGGGAGGGAGAATGGTGATTCGAGCCTGCCGGTGAAACCTCAGTGAGTCCATACATCTAGTAGCCCCTTTGTAAAGGCTATTTTTTGATCTCTTGGCCATACACCGACGGTTGTGTACTGGTATAATGGAGTTCTGCAGTCGACGACGGGTGACGAAATCACGAACTTGTGGGTAAAGTGGTGCCACCTCTGCAGAGTGTAAAACTATCATGATAGCCGTGCTTCCGGTCACAAGCACCTGGCCAACTTCCATGATTAGAGGGAAAACTTGGGACGGTTATTATGGTTATGGTATGGTCATTGGGATTAGTTTTGGGACTGTTTTGAGTCATGACAATGAGTTTGGTTTTGGTTATATGAATATGAGATGGATATGAACATTTATGAGCATGAGATGAAATTGAGAAAGATTAATGGCTGGTTGAGACTTAATAAATGGTGAATTGTGATGAAAGAATATTGCTGATTACTTGGTTATATTGGGATTTAATTCATCTAGAATTAATTGCTGTTTTTACCATGTTTGTGAAATAAAATTTGCTTGCTGCAATGAGCTTTTTACTCCATACCTTGTTGTAAGCTACATGTCATACTTTTCCCGCACTTGCTGAGTATGACATGTACTCACCCTTGCATTACCACATAAACAACAACTACAGGAGATGAGTACTTCGAGGACCATGTGGAGTACTAGGCGTGCAAACTACCGTCAACATGTCTGTGAATTGAAGATTGGATCATGCTGTTTAGTTATTTCCGTTGTCGTTTAGAGTCTTCCGCTGCAAGAATAAGATAGACATTCATGAGTGAGACATTGAGTCATTGTAATAAAGTACTTAAACCCTATTTGTTCGTGGTTATATTCTGAATTCAGTTTGTGGATTACATGTGTATGTGTGATGAACATCCTGGGCACACATATGCATTCACTTGGTTCTATTTTTGGAACCGGGTGTCACACCACAGGACTTCCGATGGGGCCCAGGGCACGTGACTTACGCTGGGGCCCGCCTAAGATGGAAAGGCAGGGCCCAGGTTGTTCTTTATCCACTATGCGGGGGTACCCGGTCTGAAAGATACCGACATGAGTCAAATATGTAGAATTCCTGTCGCAGACGACTAGAGACGTGGCCGTCACTGTGGGCAAATTGTACACGCCGTGGATGACTACTTGTCCACGTGAAGAAATCGTCCACGGCGTGGACGACTGCTTGTCAACGTGGAAAATCGTTCATGTCGTAGATGACAAAGTGGCTATTTTGATAAATAGAAATTTTGTATACTATTAATATTAAATGATTTAATAATACAACAACAACAACAACAACCAAGCCTTTATCCCAAGCCTGTTGGGGTCGGCTAGACATGAAACCCAATATCAATAAAGTAAAAGAGAGGAAGAGATATATGAACAAGGAAAAAAGAAAAAAAGAGAAAAAAAGAAAAAAAGAAAAAAAAAAGAAAATGGAAAAAGAGAAAAGAAATAAGAAAAAAGGAAAAGAAAAGAAAAGAGAAAAGAAAAAAGAAAAAAATAAAAAAAACAAGACTACGATTCTGGCACATGAATTGCTACTTTCCATGCGGTCCTATCATGAGCTAAGTCTCTGGATACATTCCAATCTCTCAAATCTCGTTTTACCGCCTCCTCCCAGGTCAACCTTGGTCGTCCTCTACCCCTCCTAATATTTTCTCTACCTCTTAAAATCCCACTGTTAACCGGTGCTTCTGGAGGTCTCCGTTGGATATGTCCAAACCACCTAAGTCGATGTTGGACTAACTTCTCTTCAATCGGCGCCACCCCTACCTTATCACGAATCGCCTCATTTCTTATTCGGTCTCTTCTCGTGTGCCCGCACATCCACCGTAGCATTCGCATCTCTGCGACACTCATTTGTTGGACATGTTGCCGTTTAGTTGGCCAACATTCCGCCCCATAGAGCATCGCGGGTCTGATCACCGTCCTATAGAACTTCCCTTTTAGCTTTTGTGGGACTTTCCTATCACATAGAATTCCAGAGGCTTGCCGCCATTTCATCCACCCTACCTTGATCCTGTGGCAAACATCCTCATCAATATCGCCATTGCTTTGTAACATTGATCCTAAGTATCGGAAAGAGTCCCTTCTAGGTACTATTTGTCCTTGTAGACTAACATTTCCTTCTTCACGACCAACACCACTAAAGTCACACCTCATATACTCGGTTTTAGTCCTACTAAGTCTAAACCCCTTGGACTCTAAGGTTTGTCTCCATAACTCTAATTTATTATCAACACCATCTCTAGTTTCATCTACCAGCACTACATCATCAGCAAAGAGCATGCACCAAGGGATATCCCCTTGTATATCCTTCGACACCTCATCCATCACCAAGGAAAAGATGTATGGGCTCAAAGCTGATCCTTGATGTAGTCCTACCGTGATAGGAAATGCATCAGTCTCACTATCACTTACGCGCACACTTGTCCTAACATTATTGTACATATCCTTGATAAGGGTAATGTACTTTGTTGGCACTTTATGTTTCTCTAGTGCCCACCACATGACTGACCTTGGTATCTTGTCGTACGCCTTCTCCAAGTCGATGAACACCATATGCAAGTCCTTCTTCTGCTCCCTATATCTCTCCATAAGCTGACGAAGCAAGAAAATCGCCTCCATTGTAGACCTCCCAGGCATAAAACCAAATTGGTTTTTAGTGACATTGGTCACTTTCCTCAGGCGGTGTTCAATCACTCTCTCCCAAAGCTTCATAGTATGACTCATAAGCTTAATACCTCGATAATTAGTACAACTTTGAATATCTCCTTTATTTTTGAAGATAGGTACTAATATACTTTTCCTCCATTCTTCAGGCATCTTGTTTGACCGAAAAATGTGGTTGAATAGCTTTGTGAGCCATACTATTGCGACGTCCCCAAGACATCTCCACACCTCAATAGGGACATCGTCAGGGCCGAGGGCCTTTCCTCCTTTCATCCTCTTTAAGGCCTCCTTAACCTCAAACTCTTGTATCCTCCGCACGAACCGCCTGTTGGAGTCATCAAAGGAGTCATCCAACTCAACCATAGTGCTCCCATTCCCATCATTGAATAGCCCATTAAAGTAATCACGCCATCTATTCTTAATCTCTTCATCCTTCACTAGAATGCGGTCAGTCTCATCTTTGATGCATTTAACTTGATTGAGATCCCTCATCTTTCTCTCGCGGATTTTTGCTACCTTGTATATGTCCTTTTCACCTTCTTTTGTCCCTAGTCTCTCATATAACTTATCATAGGCATGTCCTCTTGCCTTACTCACAACCCGCCTTGCATTCTTCTTAGCCTCTTTGTACTTAAGCATGTTGCTTGCGCTTCTATCATTATGCCAACTCTTATAACACTCCTTCTTCTCCTTAATGGCCTTTTGTACATCCTCATTCCACCACCAAGTGTCTTTATCTACAAGTTTCTTACCCTTTGTCACACCGAACACCTCACTAGCTACCTTCCTAATGCAAGTTGCCATCTTCATCCACATACTATCTGCATCTCCATTTTCTGCCCAGGGTCCTTCTGTGATCACCCTATTTTTAAAGGATACTTGTGATTCTCCCTTCAACTTCCACCACTTTGTTCTTGTGATTTTGACACCTTTGTCCCGCAAAGAACATGTATGAAAGCGAAAATCAGCTACCACAAGCTTATGTTGTGTCACAACACACTCCCCCGGGATCACCTTACAATCTAGACACTCCCGTCTATCCTTTCTCCTAGTCAGGACAAAGTCAATCTGGCTAGAGTGTTGGGCACTACTAAAGGTCACTAGGTGAGATTGCCTCTTCCTAAAGAGTGTGTTAGCTATCAACAGATCATAGGCTACGGCAAAGTCTAGGATGTCCTTACCCTCTTGATTTCTATCGCCGTATCCAAAACCTCCATGTACTCCCTCAAATCCTAGGTTAGTTGCACCCACATGACCATTGAGATCTCCCCCTATGAGGAGTTTCTCGGTTATCGGTACACTACTAACCATATCCTCCAAGTCCTCCCAAAATTGCCTCTTAGCACTCATGTTGAGCCCAACTTGTGGGGCATAAGCACTAATGACGTTCAAGACAATGTCCCCAATTACTATCTTGATTAAGATCATCCTATCTCCTCGTCTTCGAACATCCACTACTCCATCCTTAAGACTAATGTTGATTTAATAATAGTGCTAAAAATTTTCTGACGACTAATGCCGGCGAGTCGTAGGCTGTCATTCCTCGGCAAAGCATCAGTTAAGTTTTCAGGGAGCACACCAGTCCGTATCCAGGCCCGTTTGGACTGTTCATGACTACGTTTATCTGGGATGGGAAGGGTTTCGTGTATCCGATGTGTTGGTCCGTGCCGTTTAAGCCGTCGGCCACTGAGCAATCCAGAGGTCGAACGCCGCCGGTCACAGGAGTTGGGTCCGCCACAGCGAGAGCGCTGGCCACCGCTGACAGTGATGATATCAGCATCGAGGGAGGTGAAGCACAGGCCCAGCACTACAAGAATACGACTTATTTTTGTGGGCCAAGAACCCACGAAAATATGTAAAACACCCACGAAAATAATTTTCGTGGGTTTAGTCCTTATGTTCGTGGGTTTTCGGCCCACGAAAATAAACCGACAAAAATACATTTATTTTCGTGTGCAATCCACGAAAATATGTGCATTTTCGTCGGCCAGCACTGGTTCACGAAAATAAACATTTTCGTGGGACAAGAAAAACCCAAGAAAATAAGGGGCCTTATTTTCGTGGGCCAGGGAAAACCCATGAAAATAAGTCCCCTTATTTTCATGGGCCAGGGGGGAAAACCCACGAAAATATGGGGCCTTATTTTCGTGGGCCATGGAAAACCCATAAAAATAAGTCAGGGAATAACCCACGAAAATAAGAGGACTTATTTTTATGGGCCAGAAAAAACTCATGAAAATAAGTATTTTCATGGGCCAAGAAGAACCCACGAAAATAATTTGGTAATATTTTCGTGGGTGACAGAAAACCCACGAATATAAGACCAAATTATTTTCGTGGGACACAAAAAACCCAAGTAAATATGTGTTTTACAGTTTAAAATATAACCTAATTATTTACTTTCCAGCACATAAATAAACATTACAGTTACTTCACAATATAAACAACACAATATTAACTCAGAACAAATTTTAATTCACATGAAAACGTTAATAACATAGTCACAACAAGTTTAATACACAAAAGTCATTACATAACATTGTAACTCACAACGAGTTCAATTCAAATTTAAACGTTCATTACAAGGCTCACAATAATTGCAACTCACAACAAGTTCAATTCAAATTTAAACATTCATTTCAAGCCTCACAATAATTGCAACTCACAACTCATCATCTCATCCCGCTCGCCGTTCTTCCTGTATCAAACAATTTATACATTACAGCCAATTGATAATATGTAAATGAAAAGTAACATGATATCGTTTTGAAAACAGAAGCAGAATATATTTGTGACGCAAGGACTCTAAATACATCTTAGTTTGTTTTAACAACTTACCTAGTTGCTACCACCTGGAGCCAAGAACTGATCGACGAAGTCTTCTCCTCCACATCGTTCTCCTATAGACGATGTGGGCAAATTTGGAACAGGACTCTGAAAATTTTGCGGTCTCAAGGATGATCCCTAACGATACATAACAATAAATGTTATAAGTATATTAATAGTATATAAAAATGAAAAGAACATTTTGAGTATATATTACCTGTGTTCCAATAGTAGGAAGTTGTGGAAGCACCGGTATCGATGAAGACGTCGGTAGCGGTGGCATGGCGGTAGGCAATCCAGGTTGAGAAAAGTATCCCTAAATTCATTTTAAAATGTTTAGCATATTTCTTGTTTAAATGATAACATATATTCTTAAACTCTTATACCAATTTACTTGCATAGATTGTTGCCATGCTGTCAGGTTCGCGAAGTAGTCATTTTGTGCTTTTATGCACTCTTCCTGTCGTCTCACGTGATCTTCCTGTCGTCTCATATGTTCCCTCAAAGCAGCCTGCTCATCCTCCATTTGTTTGAACCTATACTCATCTCTAGTATGCGTATGTCGAGAAGAACTCGCCCCACTCTTTGTCTGTGACACCCTCGTCTCTGGTGTCAACATATATTCATGTTCTATGAGGAGAAAACATTTTAAGAAAAATAGGAACAGAGAAAATTATCAAAAGGATAGCCAGTAAGAGCCGAGTCCAGTTCACATAGAGCGTCGAAGACAACTTCTGCGGCCGCTAGCCACGTGGCGTGTTTGGAGCTCATCCCTGCGAAGTGGGGAGAGGTCCGCCGCTAAAATGGCTACGTGGCAGGCTCGGGGCTCATCTCCAAAAAAAGGGGAGAGGTCCGACCCTGTGGGACACGTGTCGCCCACGGAGCTAGCCTCTGCGGAAGAAGCAAAGGCATTTTTCGTAGGACACATGTCACCTTTGTAGCTAGTCATCACGGAAATCAGAGGACCAGTCGCACGGGGTACGTGTCGATCTCGGAGCTCACCTCCGAGAGGTCCGGTTCTATCGAATATGTGTCACCACCGGAGCTTATCTCTGGGAGGTCCGTTGCTGCTGGACACGTGTCAACCTCGGAGCACGTCTCTGAGAAAAGAAGAAGGAAAGACCGGCACTAACACGTGGCGTGTGCAGAGCCACCTCCGAGTAAGAGAGGAGGCCCCGACCGCCAGGATACGTGGCGCACGCGGAGCTCACCTCTGAAGAAGAGGGAAGTCTTGCTCGCTTGACACGCGGTACAACCGGAGTTCGTCTCTGCGGAAAAGGAGATACCAGGCCCCGGAGGACACGTGGAGCTTCCAGAGCTCATCACCGCGGAGGTAACGAGTTCTGGAGCGGATTTTATGCGTAAGAATACCGGTACCGACCTGAATTCCATGATGTTACTAAAGATAAGACGATTAGGATCCAACAACGATCTGAATAAGACTCTTATTCAGGATACAATCAGATTAGGACTCTTCTCTTCCCGATAATAAATAGAACCCAGAACCTCTGGCCGAAACCACAAACTTCTTTTTCAACTCTTGAGCCAACGACTTAGAGCCCTAGCCCTATCTTGCCGAGTAAACTATCGCCAAAACCCAGCAAGGAAGATCGCCGGAGGAAAGCCAGAAGGGTCTGAGGAGGACCTCGAAACCAAGAAGAACGTGAGGTAGGACTCCTATACCACCTTACGACATCGTCGTGTTTTCTTTTGCATCTGTTCTTTGATTCCTTTCGAACAGAAGCCTTCTCGTGGACAGATCACTTGTAGATCAGGTTGATCTAAAGAAAAGATCATCGCCACGTCCACCTTTGATCCGAACACCTCTACCCATGCAAGCCATGCAAGAACATGAACAAACCAATCTAATGAAAACTAATCATAAGATAGCATGCATATGCATCGTCGCATCTAGTTTAAGGTTTGTGCACGGTATTGATTGCTGTGAATCTTGTATGCACGTGATCCGACCAAACAGGACAAGCTCAGGGAGCTGTCTACGACGAGTTGCAGCAACAAGGTTTTGAGATCCAAGAACAACCGGAACCGCAAGGACAAGGCAAGTGCTCCTTGACCATATTGATCCTATGTTTTGGGTGAAACTGTTTTAATTGCGAAAAGGTGTGCGTACTGAGTCAAACATGATGGGAAACCATTTTTATAGGAGTTGACTAGTTTTGATTAAACCACCCTTGTCGCCAGGGATGTTTTATGAGTTGTGAATGGTCTTTGTTTTGTGCTTCGCCGAGTCCATGGGATTGGGAAAAGAAATAGATATGTCTAGCTAACTGCACTCATAATGATAATAAGAAACTGATGAACATGGATCGGAGGGAGATCTAGGCAAGATTGGGTTTGTGAATGAGGTAGCATGAGATGGTGGTATACTTGCCGTAGATCTAAGGACCGGTTCATGCATGCACATGCCAGGATAACAGTGCCACCACAAGGCCAAGTATGGGTGCGGCTTAGCTGAGTAATTAGGTAAGTTGCTAGAGTGTTATGGACTGTGGAAGGTGCGGGGAATGGGAGTCGAGTGAGGACTGCCCTGGGAACTGCATGGCACAACAGGGGGCCCTTGGGTGGGAGAATTGGAGATTCTAGCCTGCCGGTGAAACATTAGTGAGTCCATACATCTAGTAACCCCTTTGTAAAGGCTATTTCGTGATCTCTTGACCATACACCGACGGTTGTGTACTGGTATAATGGAGGTCCTGCAGTTGCCGACGGGTGACGAAATCACAAACTTGTGGGTAAAGAGGTACACACTCTGCAGAGTCTTAAAACTATCATGATAGCCGAGCTTACGGTCACGCGCGCCTGGCCAACTGCCATGATTAGTTGGGATGGTTATTGGGAAGGTTCCTTGTTATGGTTATTGAGTTTGGTTATGGTTTGGTTGTTGGGACTGTTGAGTCCGGGTGATGGGATGGTTGCATGACTGTTGAGTCATGAGGTAAGATTGGTCTCGGTGCGAGAAGGAGTTGTTTTATGAGATGAGATGGTAGCGAATACGGGAAAGTATTCGTGAGATGATAGCGGATACAAGGAGGTATTCATGAGTATGAATAAAGGTTGGTTAATGTTCAGATGGAACACGGGAAGGGATGAAGGTATGTTGGTAATTTAATTCATGCTGGGATTACATTCATCTAAAGCTAAGTTGCTGTTTTATCATGATTTTATAAATTTGATTTTCTGCAAAAGAGCCTTTTTATACCTACCTTGTTATGAGCTGCATATCATGTTTTTTTCCCCGCACTTGCTGAGTACATCATTGTACTCAAACTTGCATTATTATTTCATCATCAGCAGCAGGAGAAGCCTACTATGAAGATCAAGTGGAGCATTAAGGCGTGTGATCTGTTCTCAACCTTGCCTGTGGATGGTGTAGGCATGGAGCCACTTCTGCTTAGATTTTCTTCCGCATTAGCTAAATTGCTTCCGCATAAGAATAAAGACTTCCGCTGCATAGAAATAAGACTTCCGCTGTGAGCATGAGTCCAAGACTCATGAGGTATTGCAATAAACTCTGTTATTCATGGTAATATATAATCTGAATTCAGTTTGTGGAATGTATGTGTATGTGTGATGAACATCCTGGGCACACATATGCATTAGTTCTCGGTTCCGTGGTTTCCCACAGAATTGAGGGCGTCACAGTGTCGATCGTGACATCGAGAGAACCACATCAGTGTTCATCACACCATTGAACATTGAATACCTACATAGAGGAATATGACATAATTATAAGATAACATATGAAGCAAGTTTAGTATGTGAATAAAACAATATGATAAGAGTAAAAGTTCACCTCCCGCGAGGCTTTCCTCCACCGGATTGATACAAAGCCACGACATCGACGTCTTCTTTTCTCCAATCATAGTCATCTCCGTGACGTCTAGCCATCTCTTCACCATATTTCTCCTACACACATGAAAAACTAATTGTAAAGCAACTATTTATATTGTTTAATAATTAAATTGACTAATATGACATACCAAGTCTTGAGTTGCTGTCGGTGTGCACAACTGACTGTCATCGGAGCCCCGATGTCCTCTTATATAAGTATAGATGAAAGAAGGCTACTCACCACTTTGAGCAGCCTACACAAACATATTATAAACATATTGTCATAAAATGTAACATAATAAGAATAAATAGTAAATCTACTAAACTCACCATTCTTTTCGAAAGGTGAATATGACTATCTCCACCATAACGATGGAGAACTTGACCACCAGACTCAAGGTTGATTCTCTTTAAGTTAGATATCTCTCGTTACTCACGCGATCCCTAATAAGTACATAAAGCATATTAAGCACCAGAACACTTTACCATCCAAGGAATCATTACCTAACGGTATTGATCGTCATCTAGGTAAATTTTCAAAGCTCCCATTCTCTTGTTCATCATTTTGTCCAAGCTTCTCCTTGTAGTATAAACAAACAGCCGTGGTTCGCACATTAGACATCATGTCATTCACAACTTTCCGCGTGACTTTATGGAAGACTTTATGTGCTCTAGACTCTAGAGCAGCGTCATGGTCATCGGGCCAATCGGTATCGTTCCTACAAATACAATATTACATGTACTAGTAAAAATCTAATTAAGATAAACATAATGCAATGCAGAAAAAAACATACCCAAAAATCATGCCAGACAATTCCTGGTACATTTTCATGCACAGCATGAGGAGCAATCTTGTAGTGCTCCCAACTTGTTGCAGGATTCTCTTCACCTTTAATCGTGACAACACCTGGATAATGGTGACGACATATAGCACCCAACACTGCATTAGGCTGCCTGCGGTGTTGTCGTCCATCCCAATCCAAGTCATCCCATTGCCTACAAGTAAATAAAAAGAAATATGCTATTTGTCGAAAAATTTGTTTTTTCAATTCAATACTAAATATATATTTACTAACCAGTCACCGATGGGAGCGATCTGTAATCTCTGTTGTAGAGGCACTGTGACGCCCCGGTTCTGTGAGGAACCTGGACTGATGCGTATGTGTGCCCAGGATGTTCATCACACATACACATATAATCCACAAACTGAATTCAGAATATATATAACCACGAATGAATAGATTCAAGTACTTTATTACATCAATCTTTATTGCAGCGGAAGTCTTATCTTAGCAGCAGAAGTCTTATTCTAGCAGCGGAAGTCTTCTAAACTATTGCCGAAGCAACTAAGCAGCAGCAGCGTCTCCATCTCTACTCCACAGGCAAGGTTGAGGATAGATCATACGCCTAATACTCCACTTGGTCTTCATAGTACTCCTCTCCTGTTGCTGATGATGTATGATAATGCAAGGGTGAGTACATGATGTACTCAGCAAGTGCGGAAAGTATGACATGTAACTTACAACAATATAAGTATAAAAAGGCTCATTGCATAAAAGCAAAGTTTATTTCACAAATCATGATAAAAACAGCAACTAGCTTTAAGTGAATGTAATCCCAACATGTATTTAAACATCAACATACCTCCATCATGATTCACCACTTTTCATATGTCATCTGTACATTTATCTTTCTCAACTTTTCACATGCTCATTAATACCGTCTCGTATTCACTACCATCTCATCTCATACTCAATTCTATCTCATAATCAAGATCAAATCTCATTGCCATGACTCAACAGTTATGCAACCAATCTCATTAACCGGACTCAACAGTCCCGAAAACCAAATCCAAAGACCAAACCATAACCAAAACAAATACCATCCCAAAAACCATCCCATCTAATCATGTGAGATGTCCAGATGCTTGTGACCGGAAGCACGGCTATCATGATAGTTTTACACTCTGCAGAGGTGGCACCACTTTACCCACAAGTTTGTGATTTCGTCACCCGTCGGCGACTGCAGAACCTCCATTATACCAGTACACAACCGTCGGTGTATGGCCAAGAGATCACAAAATAGCCTTTACAAAGGGGCTACTAGATGTATGGACTCAATAAGGTTTCACCAGCAGACTAGAATCTCTAACTCTCCCACCTACGGGCCCCCTCTTGTGCCTTGCGGTTCCCAGGGCAGTCCTCACTCGACTCCCATTCCCCGCACCTTCCACGGTCCATAACAATCTAGCAACTTACCTAATTAGTCAGCTAAGCCGCACCCATATTCGGCCTTGTGGTGGCACTGTTATCCTGGCATGGCTGGCATTAACCGGTCCTTAGATCTATGGCAAGTAAACCACCAACTCATTCTACCACTTCCACAAAACCAAGCTTGCCTAGATCTCCCTCCGATTCATGTTCATTAACATCAAGTTCTAATTATCATTATCATACGAGTGCAGTTAGCTAGACACATTCTATCGCTTCCCATATCCCGTAGATTGGCAAAGCATAAAGCAAAAAAGACCATACGGACTCATAAACTTCCCTGGCGACAAGGGTGGTTGTAACACCCCAAATTTTGATTAAAAACCCTAAATCATGTTCAGAGGGGAATTTAAAAATTTTTGGACGTGTTGCATGTTTTGCAAAAATTCAAATTCAAACTGGAATTCAAATTAGACTCAAAACAGAAAAGAAATGGAAAAAGAAAAAGAGAAACGGGAAAAAAACCGGCCAGTGGGCCGAAACCCGCCAGCCGGCCCAGTCTCCCCCGCGCCAGCCCGCCCCCGCGCGCCCGCGCTGTCTCTCACAGACAGGTGGGACCCACATGTCATCCCCAACCCCGCGACCCCGGACTCTCTCCCGCGCGCGCGATCTTAACCGATCGGAAAACCCGTCCCGCAGCCCGAATTCCGGTCCCAGAAGAATCCAACTCGATCACAACTGACCCACCGCCCTTCCCCGGCTATAAAAACCCCAGCTCCGATCAGTTTTTCCCACGAGATCGCCGATTTTTACTCCGGTGAGCACCGAGACTTCGCCGGTGAATTCTGGCCGATCTAAGCTCGGAAACTCTGATCTAACTCGCTGGTCTTGATCCACCGCCTCCGGGGAACTTTGCAGGTGCAGAAAACTCGGAGAGTTACGGTGTAAACACAGCGCCGACGAGCTTCGCCGTGGTTTTGCCTCGGACCTCGCCGCCGATCACTTTCCAGGACCCCGAGCTCGAGAAAACCCCCGAGGTGAGATCCCTGACCTCCCCTCTACCGATCTATGCCATAAGATCACAGTTTTAGGCAGAATTCTCGAGGATCCGAAACTTTCCGGCGAGATCGCCGCTTCCCGCCGCCGTGCGCCGCCGGCAGCGCCGCCCGCGCTCGGTCAGAGCGACGTGGCCGCTTGTGCGCCGTTTATTTTAAATCGCACGGTAGGGTTTAAATCCCCGCGTACCGATTCGATGTTATAATCTCAGCCGTCGGTTTAAAATCGGACGGTCCAAGTCAGCCCCGCATTATAAAGACTGGAATTCTTACGTGCTACCCCCTGGGGTTCTCTGGAATTGAGAGCTAGCCCCGGAAACTTCAGATCTAGCCCCTGGAACTCCAGAAAATCATATAAATTCATTTAAAAATCAGTTTTAGCCCCTGGACTTAATAGAAATTAGGAAAAACACCTCTGATAAGTGTAGCTAGACCCCTGGAAATTATGAAAATAATATTATAGACCCTGTAATGGGGTGAGTTCATTATTTTAGCCCTGTTTAGTATTTAATTTAGAAAATTGAATATGTAACTAGTGTTTAAAAATTTAAAAAGGGGGACAAACATAATTGTCAAAATTAATTAAAAACTTTCTCAGTACTTAGAAAACTTTGGAGTGAGATAAAAATATATTTTTGGGCTGAAATGAATCTGTTTCATCTATTATTCACATTTATTAGTATAGGGACACATTTTTAAGTAAAGAATAGTTATAGAAAAATAGGGAAAATAATTATGAAATAGTTTACATCAGAGGCCAAGGTTAAAAATATGTTATTAAATTATTTAGGACCAGAACCTATACTGTTTAGATGATGTGTGTTACTAATTTCATTATAAAATACACAATTATGCATAGGAATATAAATCTGAGAATATAACAACTAGTAAATGATAAATGAAGTTTTTAAATATCCAAAGAGTTCAGTTTAGGGTTGGTAAAATTATGAAGGCACATATGGGGAAGAAAAATACTTTGCATACATACACTTGGTAGTGAAAAAGTGTAGTAGTTGAATATAAGCAATTTATTGGAAACCCATATAAATAGTATGTAAGCATAAATGTGGACATAAAAGTAGGAATCATATACACATGGATAAAAGTGCATGCAAGCCACAACTCAACACACATAAAGTAACCACAACACATATAATGGTGAATGGATTTCATAAATGTGAATGTGTGGTTTGTATGAAGTGTAAGTGTGAACTATGTCTTATGGATTGTTGTTTTTCTTTTGCTATGTGTGATGGTATGAAGTAGAACCTGTTCAAGAACAAGTTATTCATTTCCAAGACCAGGACTACCCATTTCAAGAGCAGCAAGAAGGAGGCAAGTGTCCTTGACCACTTTGATCCTATGCTAGGATGTGTAGCTAGAATTAATTGCATTGTCAATTTGAATATGAAGCCCATGCTAGGAAGTTTCCCTAGAATTGCATTACCTTATTTCCTTGTAGCTTGGGTTGGGATTTATTTTATCATGTCATTTAATATTTTGCATATGCTTAGCCATGCTTAGAATGGGATATTTGGGACATGAGATCATCAGTTTATATTACCATACTCTTGAATGAGACATTGTGAGTTATGTAGAGGTAGGGATCAAGGCAAGTTGGATGTTTTGGTTGTGTGCTGGGTGCACGAGACTTGGGTTTGTGTTTAGTACTTGCCTGGATCCTAAGGACCGGTTCATGGAGCATGTAACCCGGCTTTACAGTGCCAACCACATGCTGAGATGGGGCAGCTGGGCCAATTAATTAGGTGTATCCCCGGCGTAGTATGGGTGTGTTGGATGGTGCGGGGAGTAGGTGTCAGCTGGACTACCATATGAACCGCAAGGCTCACGAGGGGGCACTGCAGCGGGGTTGGAGCCTCTTGTATGCTGTTAGGGGTGAAACCACAGTGGGCCCACGCTCGTCGGGAATCCCTTTGTAAAGGCTTCGTAGTGATCTCCTGGCTGCACACCTGGGAAGTGTGAATGTGGATCGTAGCCACTGGCATAATGGAGGTTCTTTTAGTCCACCCGGCAACGGGGGATGAAATCACTACATGTGGGTACAGTGGTACAAACTCTGCAGAGTCAAAACTGTCTTGACAGCCGTGCTCACGGTTAAGAGCGGCCTGGACTTATTCATGATTAGAGGAGTGAAGGTTTTAGGAAGTTGTGGATGTTAAGCGGGGAGCTTAACATTGGAAATGATGTTATGGTTATTGGATTATGATAATGGGTTGGGAGATTGGGACCATTTCACCTGTGTAGTAATGTAGGTGCTTAATAAGCTAAGGTGATAGGTATTAATTGCGTAGTGCTTTAACCATGAGTTCAACCTCTCCTTGTTCTAGCCATGCATGATATAATTTTCCCACACTTGCTGAGTACTGTTGGTACTCAACCTTGCATATTTGTTGGTTTATATTGCTGCTCAGGTCAAGATAATGAGGTGGTGTATAATGACCAAGATTTTGGTCCCGAGGAAGGATTTTAGGTTCATGAAGACCCGCAGGCAACGCCTGCGATGGAGCCCTAAAGAATAATATTCCGCTGCTAGTTTATTTACTTGTGATGAAGCATTAGTGTCCATTGAGACATTTGCGATGTAAGACTTATTTATATTCGACACCTGGCTTGTAATAAATGATGCTTCACTATTTGTCATCACATGTATGAGAAAATGATCCTGGCATACATGTGATATTCACTTGGTTGTTTCTTCGGAAAAACCGGGTGTGACAGAGGTGGTATCAGAGCCAAGGTTGCCCGTAGGAACGTGGACCTAGGTAGAAATGGACGTATTTAAGGGCCCTATTTTCTTGAAAACTATTTTCCAAGGTGTGGGTGCAAAGGTGTTATTAAAGGAGTCATTTTCTTCATCTTACCCCAACTTTCATTCAAAATAGGATTTTTGTTTGAGATTTTATCTAACCTAATTTTAAATTCTTTTGTTTTAGATGGTTCGCATGATTCGCACCGCCCGTAAGTCCACAGGAGGGAGAGTTCCCGTAGTTGCCCTTGCCGAAAGAGAGGAGAGTCGCCCCATGACGTACCTTTCCTACGGATTGGCAGTAGGAGACTTGTTGCGCCGTCTTCGACGTATGCTCGAAGCCGCCGGCAATACGGGCAAGCTAATCATCCACTATAACTCCACCAGGACCATCCGTGAGAAGAGGGAAGAATGGAGTTCGGAGATGAGAATTATACACGAGAATCAGCTGCTTAAGATTCACCACTCTCCAGCTTGTCGAGCAACACAAGTTGACGCGGAGAAAGATGTCACCTGGGAGGCCATCACCTGCCAGAGTCACATCTATCGTCGCCACTTGGACAAAACTGAGTACATGTATGTCCTCCAACGTGAGAGTGGTACCACGGAGTACAAGTACCCACCAGTGCAGCAAGGGACTTCCCATGAGCACATGGACTTGTGCTTGGAGGATGCTGCCATGCTCAGCACTCGACTGCAGGAGTGTCAACAAGAGCTTCAGGATGTCTGAGACACCCTGAAGGAAACGGAGGCGTTGCTGCGAGCTTGTTTAAAGGCGAGAGAAAGAGGAGATGGGAATGAACTGTGTGTCACCATGAATGATACATGGACTCCTGACTCCCCAGATCGCCGAGCAATCAGGCGTCGTCGCACTTCTCCACCAGCAGCCTCCCCACCCAAAGCAGAGTTAGAAGGTAGCCGAAATGAGGAGGAAGATCCCGAGGAGCCAGCTCAAGAGGACGAGGTTATAAGGCTCAATCTATGTCTAGTAAATAGTGGTGAAGCCATCGCCATGGAAGTGGACTCCACACTCGAGCGAGACATACGCGAGGGCCAAAAGAATGATGAGAAGATACAAGAGATCAGACAGCTTATCAAGGAAAACAAAGCTCCCGGTTTTAGAGAGGATGAACAAGGAACGGTGTGGCACGGGAAAACATTCTGTGTGCCAGAAGTAAAGGAGATCCGTGAATTGATTTTAAAGGAGGCTCATGATTCTGACTATTCCATTCATCCTAGGAGTACGAAGATGTACCAGGACCTCAAGAGCAGGTATTGGTGGTATGGCATGAAGCGAGATGTCGCGGAACATGTTGCCCTATGTGACACATGTCAGTTGGTGAAAGCTGAACATCAACGGCCCGCGGGATTATTGCAACCACTCAAAGTGCCTGAATGGAAGTGGGAAGAAATCAGCATGGATTTTGTCGTGGGATTGCCTAGGACCCAATCCGGGTATGATTCAATATGGGTCATTATTGATAGGCTAACCAAGGTAGCTCATTTCATCCCTGTGAAAGAAAGCTACAACGGATCCAAATTGGCAGAATTGTACATGTCAAGGATTGTGTGTTATCATGGAGTGCCAAAGAAGATAGTGTCGGACCGAGGGACACAGTTCACCTTGAGGTTTTGGCAAAAGTTGCATGAAACCATGGGAACCCATCTAAACTTCAGCTCTGCCTATCATCCCCAAACTGACGGGCAGACGGAGAGAACCAATCAGATCCTTGAAGATATGTTAAGGGCATGTGCACTCAAAAACAACAGGAGTTGGGACAAGAACTTACCGTATGCGGAGTTTTCCTATAACAACAGCTATCAAGCTAGTATGAAGATGTCACCGTTTGAAGCTTTGTATGGAAGGAAGTGCAGAACTCCCCTATTTTGGAACCAAACAGGAGAAAGTAAAGTGTTTGGTCCAGAAGTGCTACAAGAAGCCGAGGCGAAGGTGAGGGAGATTCGCAACAACTTGAGGATAGCACAAACACGCCAGAAGAGTTATGCTGATGTACAAAGAAGAGAACTCGTTTTCAACGTGGGAGACTATGTTTATCTCAAGGTGTCCCCTATCAGAGGACTTCGTCGGTTCAATGTGAAAGGGAAGTTGTCACCTCGATACATCGGACCCTTTCAAGTGTTGGAAAGAAAAGGCGAAGTGGCGTACCGACTAGAGTTACCGGCTCATCTATCGGACGTGCACGATGTATTCCATGTGTCACAACTCAAGAAATGCCTGAGGACGCCTGAAGAGGTGTTACCCATGAATGAAGTGGATGTAGCTGAAGATTTGTCTTATGCCGAACAACCATACAAGATTTTGGAGACAATGGAACGCCTCACCAGAAACAAGAGGATCCGGATGTGCAAGGTGCAGTGGAAGCATCACTCAGAAGAGGAAGCCACCTGGGAACGGGAAGATGAGCTTAAGGCACAATTTCCGGAATTGTTTTCTTAGAAACACCAATCTCGAGGACGAGATTTCTTTTAAGGGGGGTAGAGCTGTAACACCCCAAATTTTGATTTAAAACCCTAAACCATGTTCAGAGGGGAATTTAAAAATTTTTGGACATGTTGCATGTTTTGCAAAAATTCAAATTCAAACTGGAATTCAAATTAGACTCAAAACAGAAAAGAAATGGAAAAAGAAAAAGAGAAACGGGAATAAAACCGGCCAGTGGGCCGAAACCCGCCAGCCGGCCCAGTCTCCCTGCGCCAGCCCACCCCCGCGCGCCCGCGCTGTCTCTCACAGACAGGTGGGACCCACATGTCATCCCCAACCCCGCGACCCCGGACTCTCTCCCGCGCGCGCGATCTTAACCGATAGGAAAACCCGTCCCGCAGCCCGAATTCCGGTCCCAGAAGAATCCAACTCGATCACAACTGACCCACCACCATTCCCCGGTTATAAAAACCCCAGCTCCGATCAGTTTTTCCCACGAGATCGCCGATTTTTACTCCGGTGAGCACCGAGACTTCGCCGGTGAATTCTGGCCGATCTAAGCTCGGAAACTCTGATCTAACTCGCTGGTCTTGATCCACCGCCTCCGGGGAACTTTGCAGGTGCAGAAAACTCGGAGAGTTACGGTGTAAACACAGCGCCGACGAGCTTCGCCGTGGTTTTGCCTCGGACCTCGCCGCCGATCACTTTCCAGGACCCCCGAGCTCGAGAAAACCCCCGAGGTGAGATCCCTGACCTCCCCTCTACCGATCTATGCCATAAGATCACAGTTTTAGGTAGAATTCTCGAGGATCCGAAACTTTCCGGCGAGATCGCCGCTTCCCGCCGCCGTGCGCCGCCGGCAGCGCCGCCCGCGCTCGGTCAGAGCGACGTGGCCGCTTGTGCGCCGTTTATTTTAAATCGCACGGTATGGTTTAAATCCCCGCGTACCGATTCGATGTTATAATCTCAGCCGTCGGTTTAAAATCGGACGGTCCACGTCAGCCCCGCATTATAAAGACTGGAATTCTTACGTGCTACCCCCTGGGGTTCTCTGGAATTGAGAGCTAGCCCCGGAAACTTCAGATCTAGCCCCTGGAACTCCAGAAAATCATGTAAATTCATTTAAAAATCAGTTTTAGCCCCTGGACTTAATAGAAATTAGGAAAAACACCTCTGATAAGTGTAGCTAGACCCCTGGAAATTATGAAAATAATATTATAGACCCTGTAATGGGGTGAGTTCATTATTTTAGCCCTGTTTAGTATTTAATTTAGAAAATTGAATATGTAACTAGTGTTTAAAAATTTAAAAAGGGGGACAAACATAATTGTCAAAATTAATTAAAAACTTTCTCAGTACTTAGAAAACTTTGGAGTGAGATAAAAATATATTTTTGGGCTGAAATGAATCTGTTTCATCTATTATTCACATTTATTAGTATAGGGACACATTTTTAAGTAAAGAATAGTTATAGAAAAATAGGGAAAATAATTATGAATTAGTTTACATCAGAGGCCAAGGTTAAAAATATGTTATTAAATTATTTAGGACCAGAACCTATACTGTTTAGATGATGTGTGTTACTAATTTCATTATAAAATACACAATTATGCATAGGAATATAAATCTGAGAATATAACAACTAGTAAATGATAAATGGAGTTTTTAAATATCCAAAGAGTTCAGTTTAGGGTTGGTAAAATTATGAAGGCACATATGGGGAAGAAAAATACTTTGCATACATACACTTGGTAGTGAAAAAGTGTAGTAGTTGAATATAAGCAATTTATTGGAAACCCATATAAATAGTATGTAAGCATAAATGTGGACATAAAAGTAGGAATCATATACACATGGATAAAAGTGCATGCAAGCCACAACTCAACACACATAAAGTAACCACAACACATATAATGGTGAATGGATTTCATAAATGTGAATGTGTGGTTTGTATGAAGTGTAAGTGTGAACTATGTCTTATGGATTGTTGTTTTTCTTTTGCTATGTGTGATGGTATGAAGTAGAACCTGTTCAAGAACAAGTTATTCATTTCCAAGACCAGGACTACCCATTTCAAGAGCAGCAAGAAGGAGGCAAGTGTCCTTGACCACTTTGATCCTATGCTAGGATGTGTAGCTAGAATTAATTGCATTGTCAATTTGAATATGAAGCCCATGCTAGGAAGTTTCCCTAGAATTGCATTACCTTATTTCCTTGTAGCTTGGGTTGGGATTTATTTTATCATGTCATTTAATATTTTGCATATGCTTAGCCATGCTTAGAATGGGATATTTGGGACATGAGATCATCAGTTTATATTACCATACTCTTGAATGAGACATTGTGAGTTATGTAGAGGTAGGGATCAAGGCAAGTTGGATGTTTTGGTTGTGTGCTGGGTGCACGAGACTTGGGTTTGTGTTTAGTACTTGCCTGGATCCTAAGGACCGGTTCATGGAGCATGTAACCCGGCTTTACAGTGCCAACCACATGCTGAGATGGGGCAGCTGGGCCAATTAATTAGGTGTATCCCCGGCGTAGTATGGGTGTGTTGGATGGTGCGGGGAGTAGGTGTCAGCTGGACTACCATATGAACCGCAAGGCTCACGAGGGGGCCACTGCAGCGGGGTTGGAGCCTCTTGTATGCTGTTAGGGGTGAAACCACAGTGGGCCCACGCTCGTCGGGAATCCCTTTGTAAAGGCTTCGTAGTGATCTCCTGGCTGCACACCTGGGAAGTGTGAATGTGGATCGTAGCCACTGGCATAATGGAGGTTCTTTTAGTCCACCCGGCAACGGGGGATGAAATCACTACATGTGGGTACAGTGGTACAAACTCTGCAGAGTCAAAACTGTCTTGACAGCCGTGCTCACGGTTAAGAGCGGCCTGGACTTATTCATGATTAGAGGAGTGAAGGTTTTTGGAAGTTGTGGATGTTAAGCGGGGAGCTTAACATTGGAAATGATGTTATGGTTATTGGATTATGATAATGGGTTGGGAGATTGAGACCATTTCACCTGTGTAGTAATGTAGGTGCTTAATAAGCTAAGGTGATAGGTATTAATTGCGTAGTGCTTTAACCATGAGTTCAACCTCTCCTTGTTCTAGCCATGCATGATATAATTTTCCCACACTTGCTGAGTACTGTTGGTACTCAACCTTGCATATTTGTTGGTTTATATTGCTGCTCAGGTCAAGATAATGAGGTGGTGTATAATGACCAAGATTTTGGACCCGAGGAAGGATTTTAGGTTCATGAAGACCCCCGGGCAACGCCTGTGATGGAGCCCTAAAGAATAATATTCCGCTGCTAGTTTATTTACTTGTGATGAAGCATTAGTGTCCATTGAGACATTTGCGATGTAAGACTTATTTATATTCGACACCTGGCTTGTAATAAATGATGCTTCACTATTTGTCATCACATGTATGAGAAAATGATCCTGGCATACATGTGATATTCACTTGGTTGTTTCTTCGGAAAAACCGGGTGTGACAGTGGTTAACAAAACTAGTAAACTCCTAATAAAGGGTTTCCCATCAAGTTTGACTCAGGCATACACAGTTTTCGCAAACAAAACATTTTCGAAACATGGGATCAATATGATCAATGGGCACTTGCCTTGTTCCTGTGGCTTCTGTTGCTCTTGGATCTCGAAGTCTTGGTGCTGAAATCCTTCGTAGATAGATCCCTGAGCTTGTCCTTCTATTTATGATCATGCACATACAATATTTATAGCAATCAATCATCATGCACAAAAAGTGTTACTCAAGATGCAATGGTGCATATGCATGCTAATCCTATGGTGCAGTTTTTATTAGATTGGTTTGTACGTGTTCTTGCATGTTCTTGCATGGATTGCATGGGTTTTCATGATGAACAGAGGTGTAGAGATCAAATGTGGACGTGGCGATGATGTTGACTCAAGATCAAACTGATCAACACGTGATCTGCCCACGAAAAAGTTTTTGTTCGAAGGGATCGAAGAACAAATGCAATGAAAACCGCAATGATGTCGTAAGGTGGTAATGGGGACCTACCTTACTTCCTTCGGATCCTTCCTCTAGCAAAAACAGATCGTCGGCTCTCCTCCGGCGATGGCGATCGTAGTCCGGGCTCGTTGGTGGTCTCTCCGGTGGTCAAACTCCGGCGAAGGGGTTTAGCTCAGCGAGTTTGGGGACTAGGGCTTCTAAGTTGTCAGCTTAGAAAAGATGTTACTATGGCGGACCAGAATCCGATCATCCAGGATCGCAGAGGGTGGTGCCGCACGATGCGACACCCGACAGCACACATCATAAGGATACATTGTATTACATTGAAAACCAACTGGAATGTACAAAGTAGTACACTACTCAGTTACATACTAGTGTTTATATTACACAGCGGAAGTTAAATTTGTACAACTCACGCCCTCCTATCTAGCAAAAGTCGGTTGCCCAGCCCTAGGGCAACCCACACTAGCTGCACTCTCCAGCTCAGCGCAGCATGTACGGCTCCCACTTAGCCGTGGTCCCCGACGGAGGGTAACCCTCGCCGGTGGACTCGTAACCCGAGTCCGTGGGTGGCTCCTCACCTGAAAAACACTTAAGCAGCAACCATGAGCATGATGGCTCAAGAAGACTTAACCGACTCACCTAGGCATGAAACTCTACATGCAGTATACGCGAACATGGGATAGTAATTTCAGCAAATGGACACGCCTACAAGTTCATCCTTTGTTCATCTTTTAGCCACAAGTTAACAATTCATGAATAAGAAATTTAGTAAGCGATATTTGGTGGCACACAGGTAGCAATAAAATTATACATATCAGCATAATTGAATCACAATATTCCATGATTTATCTACGTTACGACGCAGTGAACAAGCGGTACTCGTCACCGCGAGGGACGGCGAATCGACTCGATATACACCTGCAGGGATACCCAAAAAGCACGTTACGTACGCCCACCCATGGAGCTGCACAGCATATGCTCACTCGATGTCATACGGGACAACATTTCACCCAACAGCCCAAACGTCGAACCGGTCGCACCGAAACGGACAGGAGGTTCCCTACACGGAGCATCTCTCTATGCCCGTTAGCAGATTTCCACCTTGCTGCCCTCAACCTACACCTATAAATCGGTGTGCTATGCCTCGACGCCCGGAGGTTTAGGTTACATTGGTTTATCGGGGCCCATATATCCGATATGTGTTTGGTACGTTCAATACTTGTTCAGAAGGGCCGCACACGGATCGGTCCTCAATCGACACGGACAGGGCTGCGCGCACAAGACATCCTCTTGCTGCGCCCTAGTCCCTGCCTAGTCTCATTTTCATTACTAAAGTGATCTCACATCACTCGAACCAATCCTGTATGTTCCCAAGCCTAACTCGCGAGTAGATTCCAACTACTCGACATGTACCGAATTCCTATGGATCATTAAGAATAGCCTGTCTACTCGAGGTCTTAGACACTACCCTCACTCTTATAGGAAAATCTGGTTATGCATTTGGGGTCTCAACCATCCTACACCTAATTTACATATATACACCTCACACTAAGTATGTAAACAAAGCAAAACTTTATAAATTTGGTTAATGCAAACCGGGGCTTGCCTTGTTGTTGCTGGTCAGGGGTTAGGGCTTCATCCGGAAGGAGGAAGTCGAGCACTTCCGGAGTCTCCTCGCCTTCAGCAACTACACGTTAACGATAAGCTATATGTCAATTTACATGCAATGTTTAGAATTGAATAAGCAATTACTATAACTCTACCTAGACCTCCCCTTTGGTTCTGAAATTTTTATGTTAACTTGGTTGGATCCTAACCAGAGTACTGACCAAGTTTCATTTGAAACACAGTTCATTTGAGCCTTGTACAAATAAAAACCTATTTGTTCAATATTGGAGCCTCTAAGGGATTCCAGGGGTTTTCATGGCTCCAACCCTTATTTCCTGGAAACTAGAATTTGAGATGATTCTAATGGAATTGGTTTCATGTCATTTGAAGAATTCTAGAAGAAGTTATGCCCTAAACAAGATTTGAGAAAATCTGAAAAATGTTTCTGAACATTTTTCTATTTTGTCAGGGCAGTTCAATTAATCACATCATTAGGGGAACTAAATGAACTTGGATGAGTATAAAATTTTACTTTGACTCAAGGATTTTCCAGTAAACCTCCCAGACAAATTTCAGAATTTTTCATAAATTAATCCTCCAGATATAATTCCTAACAGTTTAAACTTTAGGGATTTAATTCTGGAAAACTATTACGTTTCATGAGCTGAAATTTGTGTTGCTCGAAAGTATTCAACATTCTGAGTCCAGCAAAATTTGGTTCACTGAATTTGGAGCTTCCTAGCAAAAGTTATATGCAATTGAAGTTTGAACCAAATCGGAAAATTCAAATAAAGTTTAAACTGTCGGGTGGGGTTCCCGGGCTACGTGTCAGCAACTCAGTTAACCCGCACGGTGGTCCGCAGAGTCTTCCGTGCAGTCGAATGGGATCCCGGTGACACAGCAGATCCAGCGCTGTTTAACCCAGGGCTGACACGTGGGACCCGTGGGGCTTCGTCTACCTCGCGCTCCCGCGGCTCCCCGCCGCCCCCTTCGCCGGAGAGCTCGCCGCCGGGCGTTCTGCCGCCTGACCTTCGACGAAACTCGCTGCATGTGTCTATTTCTACTTGGGGAACACGGTGGTGCACTCCCCGGAGCTCGGCGACGGCCGGAATAGTGCTCCCGACGGTGACAGCGGCCGGGAGTTCATCGGCGACGTCGAACTCGGTGTCCTCTGCACCTTTTTCGACGCGGTTTGCTCGGGGAGCTCCGCTGACACTTGCTTATCACGGATATGAGCACTGATCCCCGTGAAAATGGCCGCAACTATGACCTCACCGGCGAGGTGCCCTGTTTTCAGCCGCCGGCCAAAATTCTGACAAAACTGAGGTCCTAGTGCATGGAACTGGTTGCTACTTGATCGAGGAGGTGCGCTAGGTGTTCTACAGCGTGTGTGAGCTATAGATTAACCGGTGGTTGCTTCTGTGCAACAAATTTTGTTGTCGACCGGGCTCTAACTCTAACACGCTCGAGGAGGAAAACCAGAAATTCTCACTCCACACCGCCGGAACTGGCGCACGGTTTCCTCCCACAGCCTCAGCACAAGTAAGCGCACCTTTTCTTCTCTGTTGACGGCACGTGAAACCATCAGGATCGGCCGGTCACCGGTGATCAGAGGAGGCGGTGTCGAGTTCTTGCGCGGAAACGGGAGGGTAGCTCGGGGCATGGTCGTTCTCGCTCGGGAAACAGAAAGAAGGGTGGAGCAGCTTGTGTGCTGGCCTTTGAGCCGAAATCTTTCACCGTGAGGTTGAAGTCCCGAGCGCTGCTGGCGGTCGGGCGCCGGTGCGGATGTGCTGGCGCGCGCGAGGCTTCGGCCGGTGAAAAAAAATCAACTGAGGGAAACTTCAGTGTGAAGGCTCTGACATGTGGGTCCCTCGCCTCTAATACTCTTCAAACTTTTCATCTCTGTTTTTGCTAAAATATCCCCAGCTACTCACATTTGCTTCACATTTGAACTGAAATTCAAATTCAGTTTTGAATTAATGCAAATTTAGCTCCCAACAAGATGAACTCCAATGGGGATTAAAATTGGTGTACTAACTCAGAAAAATGTGCTGAGTTTGAATATGAAGTCAACTTTTGAATCCAAGTGATGAAAGTTGCTGCAATTTGAATTTACATTCAAATTGGCCTCTTTTTCAAATGCCTCCAAAAGTGCCTCAAAAATTGTTGGATTTTCATGAAATTTGGCCTGAACCTTCCCAAGACTAATTAAGTTCTACGGGTGAGCTCAACCTCTCATGTTCATGTGTATCCTACTTTGTGAAAGTTAGGGCTTTCCCCTCTAATCACCCTTTTGATGGAGGTTACTTGCTCTTCCCAAGTCTTCACAAGATATCCACCACAAAAGCTGTGGTGTTGTGAGGTGATGAAAAATTTTTGCAAGTCCCTTTTCTTGGGCTTTTACATCCCACCCCCCTTAAAAGAATCTCGTCCCGAGATTATAAAAGATGAGACAACGATGTAATAGGAACTCACCCGTGCTGAGACGTCATGAACTCCGGGTAATTTGAGCGAAGGAATTCCTCGCTCTCCCACGTCGCTTCTTCGGCGGTGTGGTTACTCCAGAGTATCTTGTAGAACCACAACGTTCGGCTACGCATGATCCGGGCTTTCTCATCAATAATTGCCACCGGATATTCATCATATGTCAAATCCAGTTGCAACTCCCGATGTCTTCGGTAGGAACAGCAGCTGTATGCTTCAGACATTTTCGCAGTTGTGAAACATGGAAAACGTCATGAACACCAGCAAGAGATGCCGGTAGCTTCAGTCTATACGCCGCTGGTCCACACTTCTCGGTGATAGCATAGGGTGCAATGAATCGGGGAGTAAGTTTCCCCTTCATGCCGAACCGGTGCACGCCTTTCATCGGAGATACACGGAGGTACACGTGTTCCCCGACGTCAAAGTGCAACGGCCTACACCTCTTATCAGCTTAGCTTTTCTGCCGGGATTGAGCGGCCTTCAAGTTGGCTTGAATCCTCCACAAGTTTGTTATTTCATCACCCGTCGGTGACTGCAGAACCTCCATTATACCAGTACACAACCGTCGGTGTATGGCCAAGAGATCACAAAATAGCCTTTACAAATGGGTTACTAGATGTATGGACTCACTAAGGTTTCACCGGCAGGATAGAATCTCCAATTCTCCCACCCACAGGCCCCAACTTGTGCCATGCAGTTCCCAGGGCAGTCCTCACTCGACTCCTGTTCCCCGCGCCTTCCACGGTCCATACTAATCTAGCAACTTATCTAATTAGTCAGCTAAGCCGCACCCATACTTGGCCTTGTGGTGGCACTGTTATCCTGGCATGTGCTCGCATGAACCGGTCCTTAGATCTAAGGCAAGTAAACCACCATATCATGCTACCTCATTCACAAACCCAGTCTTGACTAGATCTCCCTCTGATCCATTTTCATTAACAACATCAGTTTCTCATTATTATTACGAGTGCAGTTAGCTAGACACATCTATCTCGCTTCCCAATCCCATGGACTCAGCTAAGCATAAAAGTAAAAACCATACCCGACTCATAAACTTTCCTGGCGACAAGGGTGGTTTAACCAAAGCTAGTAAACTCCTATAAAAGGGTTTCCCATCATGTTTGACTCAGCACACACACCTTTTTGCAAAACAAAACAGTTTTTCCCAAAACATAGGATCAATATGGTCAAGGAGCACTTGCCTTGTTCTTGCGGTTCCGGTTGCTCTTGGATCTCAAAACCTTGTTGTTGCAGCTCGTCGTAGACAGCTCCCTGAGCTTGCCTGCTATGCACGATCACGCACATACAAGATCCACAGCAATCAATATCATGCACAAACTTTAAACTAGATGCGATGATGCATATGCATGCTATCCTATAATCAGTTTAGTTTTATGAGGTCGGTTTGTACGTGTTCTTGAACAAAGGTGTTCGGATCAGATGTGGACGTGGCGATGACCTTGTCTTCAGATCAACCCGATCAACAAGTGATCTGTCCACGAGAAAGCTTTTGTTCGAAAGGAATCGAAGAACAGATGCAAAGAAAACACAACGATGTCGTAAGGTGGTATTGGAGACCTACCTTACGTTCTTCTCGATCTCAGGATCCTTCTCTGACCAGACAGATCGTTGGGGCCCTCTTCCGGCGATCTTCCTCGCTGAACTCCAGCGATGGCTTACTCGGCGAGTTGGGGCTAGGGCTCTAAGTCGTCGGCTCAGGAGTTGGAAAAGAAGTTCGTGGTTTTGGCCAGAGGTTCTAGGTTCTATTTATAATCGGGAGAAGAAGAGTCCTAATCTGATTGGATTTCGAATAAGAGTTATGTTCAGATTGTCGTTGAATCTTAACAACTTATCTTTAGTCGATTTGGTGCGGTAACATTGTGGAATTCAGGTCGGTTTCTCCTCCATACCGGTATTTCTACGCGTACAGAATCTAAAAACCGTTCCAGAATTCGTTACCTCCGCGGTGATGAGCTCCGGAAGCTCCACGTGTCCATCGGGGCCTGGTATCTCCTTCTCCACAGAGACGAGCTCCGGTTGTGCCGCGTGTCAAGCGAGCGAGACCTCCCTTCTCCTTCGGAGGTGAGCTCCGCGTGCGCCACGTATCCTGGCGGTCGGGACCTCCTCTCTATTCAAAGGTTGCTCCGCGCATGCCATGTGTCAGTGCCGGACCTTTCCTCTCTCCGGAGGTAGCTCCGGGTGTACCACGTATCCATTCCGGACCTCCCTTTCCTCGGAGGTGAGCTACGGGAATGCCACGCATCAAGTAGCACCGGACTTTTCCTTTTTCCTCAGAGATGAGCTCCGAGGTAAACACGTGTCCAACAGTGATGGACCTCCCGGAGATAAGCTCCGGTGGCGACACGTGTCCAATAGAACCGGACTTGTTTGAGGGTGATCTTCGAGATCGACACGTATCCTGCGCGACGGGTCTTATTTCCGCGGTGACTAGCTCCGAGACATGTGTCCTGCAGAACTGCCTTTGCTTCTTCCGCACAGGCTAGCTCCGGGGGCAACACGTGTCCCACAGGGTCGGACCCCTCCCCCTTTGCGGAGATGAGCCCCGAGCCTGCCACTTTGCCAGTTTAGCGGCGGACCTCTCCCTACTTCGTAGGGATGAGCTCCGAACACGCCACGTGGCCAGCGGGCCGCGGAAGTTGTCTTCAGCGCTCTCTGGAAACTGGATTCGGCTCTTATTGGCTATCTTTTTAATATTTTTCTCTGTTCCTACTTCTTTTAAAATGTTTTCTCTTCATGAAACATGAATATATGCAGAAACCAAAAATGTGGGTGTCACAAATCTACCCCCTTAAATTGAATCTTGCCCTCGAGATTCGTTAGTAGAGAATAGATGAGGAAATTCTGCCTTAATGTCTTCTTCACGCTCCCATGTGGCTTCAGCTTCGGTGTGATGGCTCCATTGTACCTTGCACCATCGGATCACTTTGTTCCTGGTGACCCTTTCCTTTACGTCCAAAATTCGGACAGGGTGCTCCGTATAAGTCAGGTCCTCTTGAAGTTCAAGCTCTTCCATTCGTACTTGCTCCTCTGGTACTCTCAAGCACTTCTTGAGATGGGATACATGAAATACGTCTCGTACGTCGGAGAGATATGTTGGAAGCTCTAGTTGATAGTCTACTTCTCCTCGCTTGTCCAAAATCTTAAATGGTCCGATGTAGCGAGGTGCTAGCTTGCCTTTGACGTTGAAACATCGTTGGCCACGGATAGGTGATACCTTAAGGTATACGAAGTCTCCTACTTCGAAGGTCAACTTCCTTCACCTATTGTCCGCATAGCCTTTCTATCGTGACTGAGTAGCCTTTAAGTTCTCCCGTATCATTTGGACTTGTTTTTCAGCTTCTTGTAGCACTTCGGGTCCAAACACCTGGTTCTCTCCGGTCTCATTCCAGAACAGCGGTGTTCTACACCATCTACCGTACAATGCTTCGAAAGGCGATATCTTCAAACTAGCTTGATAGCTGTTGTTATAGGAGAATTCGGCGTGCGTTAAACTCCTATCCCAACTACACCCACGTTTCAAGGCGCAAGCTCTCAACATGTCCTACAAAATGTGGTTTGTCCTTTCGGTTTGCCCATCGGTTTGTGGGTGATAGGCGGAGCTAAAATCCAGTCTTGTACCCATAGCTTTCTGCAGCTTCCTCCAGAATCTAGAGGTAAACTGAGAACCTCGATCTGAGACTATCCTCCATGGGACTCCATGACGGCACACGATCTGCTCCATGTACAACTCGGCTAATTGTCCAACGTTGTACTTGGCCCTTATAGGGAGAAAATGAACTGTTTTCGTCAATCGGTCCATGATAACCCAGATGGAGTCGTAACCCGACTGAGTACGTGGCAATCCTACGATGAAATCCATACTGATGTCCTCCCACTTCCACTCGGGTACCTTAAAGGGTTGCAACAATCCAGCGGGTCTTTGATGTTCGGCCTTCACCCGTTGGCATGTGTCGCATAGGGAAACATACTCGGCTATATCCTTTTCATACCATCCCACCAATAACAAGTTTTCAAGTCCTTGTACATTTTGGTACTTCCGGGATGTATGGAATAGGGTGAATCATGTGCCTCTTTTAATATAATGTCGCGAAGGTGCTTCATGTTAGGCACACAAATCTTTTTTTCTAGCCAAAGCGTACCCTTCTCATCTTCTTTGAAATCCTTCTTTATTCCTTTTTGTATCCTTTCCTTGATCTCCTTGATCTCCTCATCCGTTACTTGGCCATCCCTTATCCCTTGCTCCAATGAAGAGTGGATCTCCATCATTTCCATGTTGTTCAAGAATCCGAGGTGTAACCGTTCGAACTCCTTATGTAGTTCGGGTGGTAGCTCCCGAACCGTGAGTTGGTGACATGCTCCCTTCCGGCTCAATGCATCAGCTACTACATTGGCCTTCCTAGGGTGGTAGTTGATTCCAACATCGTAATCCTTGATGAGTTCCAACCATCGACGTTGCCTCAAATTCAAGTCCGTTTGTGTAAATATGTACTTGAGGCTTTTATGATCCGTATAGATCTCACATCTATGGCCAAGGATATAATGTCTCTAAATCTTCAATGCATGCACTACTGCTGCTAGCTCCAAGTCATGTGTAGGATAATTAAGCTCGTGCTTCTTTAGTTGTCATGAGGCATAGGCTACCACTTGTCCTTCTTGCATGAGCACACATCCGAGCCCCTGTCTGGAGGCATCACAATATATGTCCAAGCTCTTGCTTACATCCGGCAATACCAAAACCGGCGTTGTGGTTAGCCTTTTCTTGAGCTCCTCAAAACTTTATTGGCATGCTGGTGTCCATTGAAAGGCTTTCCCCTTCGTTAGCAACTCCGTCATAGGCTTTGCTATCTTAGAGAAGTCCTTAATGAAGCGTCGGTAGTATCCAGCCATCCCAAGAAAACTCCGAATATCCCTCACGTTTTGCGGTTGGTCCCACTTCAGAACATCCCTCACTTTTCCGGGATCAGCCGATACCCCTTCTTCGGAGATAATGTGGCCTAGTAACGATATTTCCTTTAGCCAAAATTGACACTTGTTAAGCTTGGCATAAAATTGATGCTCATGCATTTTCTGCAAGGTCAATTTCAAATGTTCTTCATGCTCCTCCTCACTTTTTGAAGACACCATAATGTCGTCGATGAAAACCACGACGAACTTATCCAAGTACTCCATGAAAACCTTGTACATGAGGTACATGAAGTATGCGGGTGCATTCGTTAACCCAAAAGACATGACGGTATATTCATACGAACCATACCGTGTTCGAAAGGCAGTCTTGGGTATATCGGAGGGCTTAATCTTCAGCTGGAAATATCCCGACCGAAGATCAATCTTGGAGAACACTCGGGCTCCTTTCATTTGGTCGAATAGTCCTCTATACGGGGCAGAGGGTATTTTGTTCTTGATTGTCACCTCGTAGAGAGACCTATAGTCCACGCACATCCTTTGTGTCCCATCCTTCTTGTCTACGAAGAGCACAGGAGCTCCCCATGGTGACGAGCTTGGACGTATAAAACCCTTCTCCAACTGCTCTTGGATTTGCTTCTTGAGTTCTACTAGTTCATTGACAGGCATCCTATAGGGTCTCTTTGCTATGGGTGCAGTTCCGGGTACCAAATCAATGACAAACTCAATATCCCGATCAGGGGGCATACCTGGAAGCTCCTCTGGAAACACGTCCGAGAATTCTTGAACCACTGGAATGCTGTCCAATGTTGCCCCTTCAACGTGGTTCAAGATTGCCTTTTCGGTTGTTTGTTAGGCTGACTCAAACTCGACTCGAATATCATGCTCATTTGTCAACTGTATGCTTCTTTCAGCACATTGGATTACCCTGTTGTGCTTGCTTAACCAATCCATTTCGAGTATTATGTCAATCCCTTGGGAATCCAAGACAATAAAGTTGGCAAGGAAGTCTACCCCCTTATTTTAAGGCTTACTTTCGGACATACTATATTAGTCCTCATTTCTCCTCCGGGAGAATTAACTAACATAGCACATTTTAAGTGGGATATGGGTAGATTATACTTGGCAACTTACTTGGATGATATGAAGGAATGTGATGCTCCAGAATCAAATAAGATGGTGGCTGGGTTGGAGTTGGCAAGGAACATACCAATTACGACGTCCACAGCCTGTTGTGCTTCCTCAGCAGAGACATGGTTCACGTTGCCGCGAGGATAGTTCTGCTGTCCCCGGTTTCCTTGATTGTCCCCTCCGTTCGGTCGTGGGTTCTGTTTGGGCACGTTGCCTTGCTGTCCAGGGCCTCTCCTCGGGCACTAGTTCGCGAAGTGTCCTGTTTCCCCGCATGCAAAGCATGCCCTGTTGCCTACGGCAGCAGGTACGTTGGGGCGGGGGTTTTGAACAGGAGCGTCCATGTTAGGTCGGGGCACAGGAGGCATGGGCACATGAGGTGCTGGTGCAACGGGTCATTGCTGTGGTGGCTGACTAGGGCGGTATGCAGGAGTGGTCGGTCCATACTGCGGTGCGGCCAGGGGCAATGTACCGAGGTCGTACGTTGCTCCCTTGGGGATGGTATGGCATCTTCCTCTTGCACTCTCGCTCTATCTCTCAGATCTTGCTTTCAACCACTATTGCCTTGTCAACCAGCTTCTGAAAGCTTGCGTAGTCATTATTGAGGAGCTGAACCTGGATCTCATTGTTCAACCCTCTCATGAACAGGTATTGCTTCCTCTGGTCTGAGTTGACATCTTCGGGGGCATACCGGGACAGTTGTGTGAACTTGTTGAGATACTCATTCACGCTTCTCTGTCCTTGGCGGAGACCTTCAAACTCCTGTCTCTTGAGCATCATTACACCAGCAGGGATGTAATGAGAGCGGAAACTTTCCTTGAACTCAGTCCAAGTGATCGTCTCCGGGTCGACATGAGCGTTGCATGGGGCATCCCACCAGTCAGCGGCACCTCCCATAAGTTGGTGAGACGCAAAGAGGACCTTCTCTTGGTCATTGCACTGCACTATAGCAAGCTTCTTCTCCATGGATTTCAACCATTCGTCGGCCACCATGGGGTCGTTAGCTTGAGCAAAGGTGGGTGGTCGAGTCCTCATGAACTCACCCAGTCTATTATGAGCCGGCGGTGGTGGTGGCGGTGGTGCCGGAACGGGGTTGTTGTTGTTGGCCTGCAACTGACCCAAAGTTTGGATCATAGTTTGCATAAGTTGATTCTGCATGGCCATCAACCGTTCCAGATTGTTCCCACCAGCTCCGGTGTTAACAGGAACTTCATCGTGGCCATCCGGTTGTCATGGATGTTCCTTCGGCCGGCGTTTCCTCTCACCATCTGTGAGAGAGATCGAAATAGAATAGAAATTTAGAAGGTTAGGTAGATCCCTTCAACTATATGCATCAAGGTGGGTTGGACTATATATATTAGCCCATATGGGGATGTGAACAAGTGCCGAAGCATCTCACACATCCTTCTACTTATGTGTCGATATGGACAACATTTTGAGACGTCCCACGACTCACACAAAGCATACAATTCACAAACAATCATCACAAGGGCTCACACAACTCCTATTCAAGGCTTGTTCAATGGGAGTCCTATATGGCTTAGTGTGATGTCAAATCTGTGATCCAACTATGGCTTCTCCTAGTCTTGTATCCTATGGTCAGCGTGGCTTAGCTACCAATCTGTGTCGGATACCAATCTGTGATTGTATCTAGGTGTGTAATCTACCCTCATCCGTGGCTTTTGATACCAATCTGTGTTTCCTATTTAGGCGTGTAACCCATCGTCAAACGTGGCTCTGATACCAATCTGTGACGCCCTCAATTCTGTGGAAAACCACGGAACCGAGAACTGATGCATATATGTGCTCAGGATGTTCATCACACATATACACATCATCCACAAACTGAATTTCAGAATATATATATAACCACGAATAACAGAGTTTATTACAATGTCTCATGAGTCTTCGACTCATGCTCACAGCGGAAATCTTAATCCAACAGCGGAAGTCTTAGTGCGGAAGCAATCTAAGCAGTAGTGGATCCATCTCTACTCCATCCTCACAGGCAAGGTTGAGAACAGATCACACGCCTAATGCTCCACTTGGTCTTCATAGAAATCTTCTCCTGTTGCTGATGATGAAAGAATAATGCAAGTTTGAGTACAATGATGTACTCAGCAAGTGCGGGAAAATATGATATGTAGCTCATAAAAAGGCTCATTGCAGAAAGCAAAGTTATTTATCAAAAACATGATAAAACAGCGACTCATCCTTAAGTGAATGTAATTCCAACATGTATTAAAATACCAATCATACCTCCATTATGTTCATTACCTTCCATGTCACAACCAGTCATCAATCAACCTCATTCTTGATCACGAATACCTCCTCGTATTCGCTACCATCTCACGAATACCATCTCGTATTCTCTACCATTTCATCTCACAAACAACTTCGTCTCCCACCGAGACTAACCTTGTTGCCATTACTCAACAGTCATGAAACCCATCTTATCACCCGGACCAAACCATCCAAAACCATAACCAATAACCATTTCCAATAACCATCCCAGCTAATCATGGAAGTTGGCTAGGCGCTCGTGACCGTAAGCTCGGCTATCATGATAGTTTTAGACTCTGCAGAGTTTGCACCTGTTTACCCACAAATTTGTGATTTCGTCACCTGTCGGCGACTGCAGAACCTCCATTATACCAGTACACAACCGTCGGTGTATGGCCAAGAGATCACAAAATAGCCATTACAAAGGGGTTACTAGATGTATATACTCACTAAGGTTTCACCGGCAGGCTAGAATCTCCAATTCTCCCACCCACAGGCCCCCTCTTATGCCATGCAGTTCCCAGGGCAGTCCTCACTCGACTCCCATTCCCTGCGCCTTTCACGGTCCATAACAATCTAGCAACTTACCTAATTAGTCAGCTAAGCCGCACCCATACTTGGCCTTGTGGTGGCACTGTTATCCTGGCATGTGCTTGCATCAACCGGTCCTTAGATCTACGGCAAGTAAACCACCATATCATGCTACCTTATTCACAAACCCAGTCTTGCCTAGATCTTCCTCTGATCCATGTTCATTAACAACATCAGTTTCTCATTATTGTTACGAGTACAGTTAGCTAGACACATCTATCTTGCTTCCCAATCCCATGGACTCAGCGAAGCATAAAAGTAAAAACCATACCCGACTAATAAACTTCCCTGGCGACAAGGGTGGTTTAACCAAAGCTATTAAACTCCTATAAAAGGGTTTCCCATCATGTTTGACTCAGCACACACACCTTTTCGCAAAACAAAACAGTTTTTCCCAAAACATAGGTTCAATATGGTCAAGGAGCACTTGCCTTGTTCTTGCTGTTCCGTTTGCTCTTGTATCTTGAAACCTTGTTGTTGCAGCTCGTCGTAGACAGCTCCCTGAGCTTGTCCTGCTATGCAGGATCACGCACATACAGGATCCACAGCAATCAATATCATGCACAAACTTTAAACTAGATGTGATGATGCATATGCATGCTATCCTATAATCAGTTTAGTTTTATTAGGTCAGTTTGTACGTGTTCTTGCATGGTTTTATGATGACAAAGGTGTTCGGATAAGATGTGGACGTGGCGATGACCTTGTCTTCAGATCAACCCGATCAACAAGTGATCTGTCCACGAGAAAGCTTCTGTTCGAAAGGAATCGAAGAACAGATGCAAAGAAAACACAACAATGTCGTAAGGTGGTATTAGAGACCTACCTTACGTTCTTCTCGGTCTCGGGATCCTTCTCTGACCAGACAGATCGTTGGGGCTCTCTTCCGGCGATCTTCCTCGCTGAACTCCGGCGATGGCTTACTCGGTGAGTTGGGGCTAGGGCTCTAAGTCGTTGGCTCAGGAGTTGGAAAAGAAGTTTGTGGTTTTGGCCAGAGGTTCTGGGTTCTATTTATAATCGGGAGAAGAAGAGTCCTAATCTGATTGGATTTCGAATAAGAGTTCTGTTCAGATTGTTGTTGAATCTTAACAACTTATCTTTAGTCGATTTGGTGCGGTAACATTGTGGAATTCAGGTCGGTTTCTCCTCCATACCGGTATTTCTACGTGTACAGAATCTAAAAACCGTTCCAGAACTCGTTACCTCCGCGGTGATGAGCTCCGGAAGCTCCACGTGTCCATCAGGGCCTGGTATCTCCTTCTCCGCAGAGACGAGCTCCGGTTGTGCCGCGTGTCAAGCGAGCGAGACCTCCCTTCTCCTTCGGAGGTGAGCTCCGCGTGAGCCACGTATCCTGGCGGTCGGGACCTCCTCTCTATTCGGAGGTGGCTCCGCGCACGCCATATGTCAGTGTCGGACCTTTCCTCTCTCCGGAGGTAGCTCTGGGTGTGCCACGTATCCATTCCGGACCTCCCTTTCCTCGGAGGTGAGCTACGGGAATGCCACGCGTCCAGTAGCGCCGGACCTTTCCTTTTTCCTCATAGATGAGCTTCGAGGTAAACACGTGTCCAACAGTGACGGACCTCCCGGAGATAAGCTCCGGTGGCGACACGTGTCCAATAGAACTGGACTTCTCGGGGGTGATCTCCGAGATCGACACGTATCCTGCGCGACGGGTTCTCTGATTTCCGTGGTGACTAGCTCCGAAGGTGACATGTGTCCTGTGGAACTGCCTTTGCTTCTTCCGCAGAGGCTAGCTCCGGGGGCAACACGTGTCCCACAGGGTCGGACATCTCCCCCTTTGCGGAGATGAGCCCCGAGCCTGCCACGTAGCCAGTTTAGCGGCGGACCTCTCCCCACTTCACAGGGATGAGCTCCGAACACGCCACGTGGCCAGTGGGCTGCGGAAGTTGTCTTCGGCGCTCTGTGAGAACTGGATTTGGCTCTTATTTTCTATCTTTTTGATATTTTTCTCTGTTCCTACTTCTTTTAAAATGTTTTCTCTTCATGAAACATGAATATATGAAGAAACCAAAAATGTGGGTGTCACAATTTGTCACCATACAGAGTTTCATAGGGTGCCACCTTGATACTTTCCTGATAGCCGTTATTGTACGAGAATTCCGCCAAAGGTAGGTGATCATCCCAGTTCCTACCGTGGTGGATGGCACACGCTCTCAACATGTCCTCTAGTACTTGGTTCACCCTCTCTGTTTGGCCATCTGTCTGAGGGTGATAGGCGGAGCTTCTAATCAACTTAGTACCCAAAGCAGCGTGCAACTGCTCCCAAAAGCGAGATACAAATAATGCACCTCGATCTGAGATGATGGTCTTGGGTACCCCATATAAGCATAGAAATTTTGCTATGTACATCTCCGCATATTTGCCGGCATTGTAACGTGTATGCACCGGGATGAAGTGAGCCGTCTTGGTTAATTGGTCAACGATACCCAAATGGAATCATGCTTATTGTACGTCAGGGGTAATCCCCACAATGAAATCCATGCTCACATCTTCCCATTTCCATGCCGGGATTTTCAGGGGTTGCAGCAGCCCTGATTTCCTCATATGATCAGCTTTCACTCGTCTACACGTATCACACTCGGATATGTACTTAGCCACTTCCTGCTTCATCCGTGTCCACCAAAATTTCTTTTTCAAATCTTGGTACATTTTGTTGCTGCCCGGATGAATGGAGTATTTAGACAAGTGAGCTTCATCAAGGATCTTTTTCCTCAGCTCCATATCCCAGGGTATGACTATGCGGTCATTGAACCATAGCGTCCCCTCATCATCTTTCCGGAAACATTTGATTTCACCATTGTCTATCCGTCTCCAGAGATGTGCCACGCCCTTATCAACTTTCTGAGCTGCAATGATGTCCTCTCTAATAGTAGGGATGAGGGCAAGGTTGTAGAGCGATCCATAAGGAACCAAGTATAAACTCGGCTCTTCCTCCTCCACCGGTGTAATGGTGAGGTTATGGACATGTGATCTCCAACTCAGCGCGTCGGCAACTACATTCGCCTTTCTGGGGTGGTAATGAATCTCAATCTAATAATCTTTGATTAGTTCTAACCACCTCCTTTGCCTCATGTTCAGCTCCTTCTGGGTGAAAATGTACTTCAAGCTCTTGTAGTCGGTGTAGAGATGCACCAAATTCCCCAGGAGATAGTGCCTCCACATTTTTAGCGCCAACACAACAGCAGCAAGCTCAAGATCATGAGTCGGATAGTGCTGCTCATGGTTCCGAGGTTGGCGTGAGCCATATGCGACCACACGTCCTTCCTGCATCAACACACAGCCGAGCCCAATACCAGACGCATCACAATACACGTCGAAGGGCTTGGTTGTATCCGGTTGAGCTAAGACCGGGGCTGTTGTGGGATGCTTTACTAATTCTTGGAACGCTCCTTCACACGCCGTGTTCCAAACATATTTGGTTCCATTCTTCAAAAATTCTGTCATCGGCTTAGCAAGTTTGGATAAACTTGGAATGAATCTCCGGTAATATCCCGCTAAGCCGAGGAAGCTTCGGACTTCATGGACAGAAGTAGGGGCTTTCCATTTCAGCACTTGCTCGATTTTGATTGGGTCAACCGCAATGCCTTCTGCTGAGATGATATGTCCCAAAAATGGCACTTGGTTGATCCAAAACTCACATTTGCTGAACTTGGCGTAGAGTTTGTGGTCTCGCAATCGTTCAAGAACGATCCTCAAGTGTTCGGCGTGTTCTGCCTCTGTCTTGGAGTAAACAAAGATATCATCAATGAACATCACCACGAACTTGTCCAGCTCCGGCATTAACACCGAGTTCATGAGATACATGAAATGGGCTGGAGCATTAGTGACACCAAAATACATGATGAGATATTCATATAAACTATATCTCGTCGAGAAAACCGTCTTCGGTATATCCTCCGCTCGGATTTTTATTTGATGATATCCAGAGCGAAGGTCCATCTTGGAGAACACACTTGCACACACAAGTTGATCAAACAGGATGTCAATGTGGGGCAGTGGGTATTTGTTCTTAATGGTGATGGCGTTGAGCGGCCGGTAGTCCACACACAGCCTCAAAGTTTCATCCTTCTTCTTCACGAACAGCGCCAAGCATCCCCAAGGCGAGGAACTCGGACTAATGAAACCTTTGCTCAACAGATCATTGAGCTGCTCTTTCAGTTCAGCCAGCTCGTTTGGAGCCATTTTATATGGTCTCCGTGATATTGGCATAGTCCCGGGTGCAATCCCAATCCTGAACTCGACATCCCGCTCAGGTGGCATGCCCGGAAGATCAGCCGGAAACACGTCGGGATATTCCCGGACTACGGGGATGTCCTCTAACTTGAGAGCTTCAGCATTATTAATTTCTGAAACTTCCCGGACAGGAGTGTCTAACACCATGCAATGCGAACGGTGGAATGGAGAATTCAAATGAACCGTCCGTGCCCGAGTGTCCAGGACAGCGCCATGGTAGTGTAACCATGACATCTCCAAGATTGCATCAATCTTTTGCCCCGTGAGGATTATCAAGGTGGTGGGATATAGCTTCCCACCTAAGCACAAAGGTGCTTTTGGAATCATCATATTTGCTGAAATCTTCCCTCACGGTGAGCAGATCATATATGTGCAATCGGTTGGGAAGACTTGCATTTGATTTCTTAGCCACATAGGATGCACTTATAAAACTGTGGGTTGCACCAGAATCGAATAAAATGATGATTTCTTGGTCGTGGAGAGTGAACGTACCCGCCAGCACGTTGTCTCCTTCTGGGTTGTCCTCATTGTCGAGGTTGCGAACGCCCCAAGTCCGCTGACAAACCTTCTTGACCGGAGGTCGGCCTCGAGTATCGCCCTGGAACTGGGCTTGCCCGCTGCTCTGTTGCCCCTGGGGACAGTCCTTCGAGAAATGGCCCGCCTGGCCACACGTAAAGCACGTGTAGCGGGACGGTCCTCCGCTGACCGGCAGACGGAAACCCGGGGCGTGTTGTGGCGGTGGAAACGTCCGGGGTGTCGTCTGCTGCTGCTGTTGCGGTCGCGGTGGTGGCATCGGCGGTCGGAACGGAGGTGACTGGAATGAACAACCCCCGAACTGTTGAGGTCGCGCCGGTGGATGCCACTGCTGTCCAGATAGTGTCCGATACACCATGCGGTACTTTTGGGGAGCGCCACCCCCACTGCTGGGTGGAGCGCTGCACTTCCACTGCTCAGCCGCCAATTCTCGCTGAGCGTCCTCTTGCATGATCGCAGCATTGACGAGGTCGTTGAAGGTGCCGCGATTCCATTGGACGAGATGCGTCTTCATCTCGGGGTGTAACCCGCGATAGAAGTGCTCCCGTTTCTTCTCCTCCATGGAGACGTAATCCGTCGCATATTACGCCAGATGGTTGAAGGCACGGGAGTAGTCATGGGCACTCCTCCCGCCCTGCTTCAGCTCCAAGAACTCTTGGAACTTCCGCTTCATTATCCCGGGAGGGATATGGTAGGCGCGGAACGCCTCCCGGAATTCTTCCCACTCCACGGCATGGCCAGCCGGACGTGAGGCGACATAGTTCGCCTACCATGCACCAGCGGCACCGTGAAGTTGCTGTGCTGTGAACAGAGTATTCTGCCACTCCGTACATTGGAGCAGCCCGAACTTGGACTCAATTGTCCGCAGCCAGTTGTCGGCCTCCAATGGTTCTGCGGCGTCTGTGAATACCGGAGGGTGCGTACTCACGAAATCCAAGTACGTCACATCACGGGGATCACGAGGCCCCCACTCTTGACGTCCCCCCGCCTGGGACATATTCTGCACAATCGTGCGGAGCAGGTCAGTCTGCTCCTCACAATTCCCCACCAGTGCCTCTATCACATCCGCTAGGGTAAGCGGAGGCGGCGGTGGTGGTTGTTGCTGCGGGGTGTTGTCGTAGGCAGGTGGCTTGGAGTCATCGCCTCCCTGCTGGCTAGAGCCACCAACCTCATGCGTGGTCCGAGTGCGAACCATCTGCAACCATACGACAATAAACATCAGTCCCGCAACATATTTCATGCAGTCCAGTAAAATGGCATAAACATAATGACAATAAAACATGCGATACATCTCATACGTAGATAATGTAATAACTTTGCACAAGCTACACCATTACCAGACCAAATACACGCTAGTTAAATCCAATTTGACGGACTTCCTCTTTGGAAGTTCATCACAACTAGGTTTGGTCACTACGAGACGTTACATCACTTTGTCATCATGTATACTACCCTCTTATCTTCAATACGACACAAACATGGTCTCTAGGAAAAGAAACTCGAGTAAGACATATACTCAGATCTTTCACTAGTTGAAGATAACAACTCATGAGTATGTTCTACCCTATTGGAAGTACTTAAACCCCCTAGGTACAACAATCTCTCAAATGAGTTCAACTGTCATCTCTCTGTCAGAATGACCAGTTTCTACATATCCCAGATTTTGATCTGGTTCTGGGCATTTCCATGACTCAAGCTGAATACCAAAGTTAAATTCAACTTCAGTATCTTTCCAACGAGTATTTATTTGACCTCAGATCAGCTCTGGTTTAAAAGTTATGGTAATTCAAATTCAACAGAATTTCTGGAAGAATTTCAACAGCACCTCCTTTGGGAAGTTGCTGTTTCCAACTCTGTTTTCCACTGAATTCTGTGCCGAAATTTCAGAAACTTTGAATTACAAAGATACAACACCTTTCCTAACCTTTCCAAAGATGTGTCATATGATAATTTTAGATTTTCTACAGGGAGTTATGCTTGAAAAACAGAACACTCCAGAGAGTGTTTTGAATCTGTCCTGGTTCTGGACAGTTTACATCCCTCTGGACTTTAGGCCATCTTAAGATGTGATTCAGCTCTGGTAGTCTGCAACACAGTTGTAGAGTGCTTAAACACCTTTCCAGAACTATATACCATACCTCCATTGGCAAAATAATATGTGAGTTATGCTCTGTCAAAGTTCAGCCAACTTGCTGCCCAAAACAGAGCACTCTGTTTTTCAATCCCTTGGAGCTACACTGATCTACTATGGAATTTTTCTACCCAACCAGGGTCCTAAATGTTGAAACTTATTGATTTTAATTCCTTGTTATCATTATCTTTCATGCACATGCCTATGATATGTTGGTACTACGTTCCTCACAAAAAGAAAATCCTAACCGGATTATACCGGCATATACGTCTCAATTGCGGCACTAAACGGTCTCTCACACACGGTTACTACACGGGATATATATGTGGTTAGTACCTGCAGAAGAACACCCAATAATGATGCACTCAATGTGTCGAAGTGTTCGGTCGACACTTCCCCCGGGCCTGCACTGGGCAGCCCGCGGAGGTTCTTTTTTCGGTGGGGCTAGTCCCTTGCGGAGAGCTTGAGCGTATGGACGAGTTAGTAAGAGCTTGACATGGCGAGTTTTACGTGGTTCAGGCTGCCGGAGCGTAAAACCATACGTCCACGGCGAGCTATGGAGCTCGCTGTATTGCTTGTTGCTCAGAACTGGAGTCCTGAGCTTGAGGATGAGTTACAGCTTGGGGGTGAATGGCTAGCGTATGAGTTGCGGGAGTGCGAACCCTTGCTATCGTCGCCTACCCGAGTCTTTTATAGTCCAAGACTCTGGTGGCTTACAAGAGGGGCCCGGGACCCGACAGGTGGTCCCGGGGAGATTGTCTGTCATCTACCGTATCTGCAGTTATGCCGGTAGTTGTATCTGGCGAAGGCTTCTGAGTCTTCGTCTTGCAGCCCTGCCCATGCCGCATGCTAGTCGTAGTGGTTGATGACGACACGGGCGGCATGGGATGTCTTGTCGCTGCGTTTATTGGCTGGCAGGTTCTAACACTGCGCGCCAGTCTGTGATGCGACTGGGCGCAACGACACCTGACAGAGGCGTGCTCTGCATCTCCGCGTCTTGGGAAGACGCGGGCCTTGAATACCTTGTACGGGCTAGGTATGGGGCGTCTTTACGCCCGCTGCCTATTGCTCGGGGGCAGGCAGCACCATTCTGCTGCCCACGTGGCGGGCCCGGAGCCCTCCTCAGAGGAGAGGAGGGGTCCAGCCCCGTGGGACACGTGGAGCCTTCGGACCTCTCCCCGCGGAGGGGGGAGGTTTGGCTTCTGTCGGCCACGTGGCGGGCCCGGAGCTCCTCTCTGAGGAGAGGGAGGTCCGGCCCTGCCGGATACGTGGCACCTTCGGACCTCTCTCCCGTGGAGGGGGAGGTCCAGCTTCTGTATGCCACGTGGCGGACCCGGAGCTCTCCTCTGAGGAGAGGGAGGTCCGGCCCCCGCCGGACGCGTGGCGCCTTCGGAGCTCTCCCTACGGAGAAGGGCGAGTTCCTTAGGCATTTTCCCTTGTGCACGGGGGTACCCCATATCGCGGGTACCGACAGTGGCCCCCGGGCCCATCTCGGGGGAGATAGCGAACCCGAGGTGGGACCTCCGTCTCTTCTGATCCGCGCACTTTCTCTAAGTCCCGCATTGACCGCTGCCGGAGCACAAACGGCCGCGGGATCGTGGGAGCGTGCGCCCACTTGATGGTTGCTTTTACTGCGGCGGTTCCCAAGACTGCCACTTCTGCACGTTGCGGCGCTTTCTTCGGGAACCGCCGAAGTGCCTTGCCGGCTTGTCTTCTTAGGAGACTGACTCCTTGACCCACCGCTTCAGTCGGGCAGCTTGGGTCCACCTGTCATCGGCACTCGGTCTTGGAGCCGAAGCGGTTGCCGATGCGGTGTATTTGAAGAGTTCCGAATCGCTTGGAATTGCATCCGGGAAGGTTTTAGAGGGGATCTTACCCGCATCGCGGCTTCCCTTCGCACTTCCCAGCGCTTCTTCTTGGACTCTTGTGCCTTTGCCCTCTTGCCCTTGAGTCGTCCCTCGTCATGGCCTCCAACCCACCACCGGAGAAGAAGCGCGCTCGATCTCCTCCAGTGGCGGCGTCTGTGCCAAGTCAGGAACCTGGGGTGCCTGGCACTCCTTCTGGTGGCAACTCAAAGAGGCCCCGGGCTGATGCGTTGAGTGGAGCTTCTGGGGCATCCCCTGCTCCGCCAGTTCAAGCGACTGCGGAGCGGCCGTCAGTGACGGCAGCGGGCTCTGGGAGTCCTACCCCGGCTCGGAAGACGGGATTCAGAGCCCGCTGGAGTGTCCGCGCTTCCCGGCCATCCCCGACTGGCGGGGAGTCTGTGCCGTTGCGCTCGGAACCTGGGACAGCTGCCGTGGCTCCCAAGCCAGCACGAGCTTCTCCTATTCTGGTGTGCCCGGACTCCGCGGCGGCGTTATCTCTTCCTGCCGAGACGGCCACCGTGGCCCCCAGGCCAGCGCAGGTCGACCCTGCACCAGGCGGCCCGGCCTTTATTCCAGCGCCGCCTTCTCCGGCTCGCCCCTCTCCACAGGTCAAGAAGCCAGAAGCTAAAGAGTGCCCGGCAGGTCCGGCTGCCAGAGCCCCGGCGCCAGCTTCTCCTGACCGGCGTCTCGTCTCGGTCGCGGGTGCATCGACTCCTCTTGAGGACGAGGTGATGGAGGAGGTCGGGGGAACTGCCCCGGCCTCTGTTGCTCCATTGCCCCTGGCAGATGCCTTTGCGCTTGCCGAGACGAGCGTCCGGCAGGTCTTGGCTGCACTAGGTCGCGAGCGGGAGGAGTATACAGTTGAACCGGATCGCCTCCTCACCTGGGGGAACCTTTTGCGGGAGCGGACCATGAAGGTCAAGAGCGAGCTCGACTCCAGGCAGGAGTTGTTCGACTTCAGGGAAGTGCTCCTCGACCGGCTGAAGCGGGCTGTCAACTGCATGGACGCCGAATCGCGGCGGATCAACAGGGAGGCCCTGGAGGCACACGCCCGGACCGAGGAGAGCCTCTCTGCTGCTGAGGAGATACGGCAGCGGTTGGAGCGCTGTAAACTTGTCGTTGAGGAACGGGAGCGTTCCATGGCAGCCGAGGCGGAGAGGGTCGCCGCGCAGCTGGCGGCGGGCGAGGATGACCTTCGAGCTCGGATCGAGGAGCTAGAGATTCTGAAGGCAGACCTCGACTTGAGGGAGGAACAGGTCTCCCGCGAACGCCGGGCGGTCTTGGAACGGGAGTTGGCCGCCGACTTCAAGGCTTCGGAGTTGGAGCGGCTCGCCAAGACTCTCCACCTTCAGGAGAGCTCCCTGGCGGCCAAGGAGAAGGAATTCTCCGAGAGAAACCTAGAGGCCCAGCAGGCAGCCCGCCGTGAGGTGGAGGAGCTCTCGGCCTTGCGGTCCTCCGAGGCTCATACGGTCTCAAGCTTCGTTGATCGAGCGGGGTCCGCCCTGATCCCTCTTGGCTTCAGTCCGGTGAGGGCAGCGGCTCCTGCGTTGAAGGTGGCGGAGGTGATCCCCGCGCTGGAGTCGATCGGCGCCAAGCTGGACAGGCTAGACTCTGTGGTCGCCAGCGAGCTTGAGGCCGAGGGACGTGGCCTAGCCTTAGAGGTCGCCTAACATGTGCTGGGATGCTTCAAGAGCCGCGACCCCTCTTTCTCCCTGGAACCAGCGAGAGAAGGCCCAGCCGCGGAGCGGGAGGAAGCTGCCAGGGCTGAAGTCGAGGATGTGGCCGCCCTTGTAGCCGCTAGGTTCCGGCGTGAGCAGGGAGGTCCTTAGGACTTGTTTCTCCCTTTTTATCGAGCCTGTAGTCCAGCTCATGGAGCCTCGCATAATTTGACTCTTTTAGATATTTGTGTATGTGATGCCTTTTCTCTCCTTCTTGGCTTTGCCTGACTGAGTCCTTAGCTCCACAAGGTACTCAGAGGCCTTCTCCAATCTCGGAGCTCTGCACAGACACCTTCCCCGAGTCCTAACTGTGTTAGGGGCCCCCGGGGGTCTCCGGATCACGCCCTATGGGGAGCTCCAGATCTACCTGCCACGTGGCGGGTCCGGAGCCCCTCCTCAGGAGGTGGGAACTCTGGCCCTGCTGGACACGTAGGGCTTTCGGAGCCCTCCCACCGAGGGGGAGGTCCGGTTTCCGCCTGCCATGTGGCGAGTCCGGAGCCCCCCTCAGGGGAGGCGGGAGCCCCGGGCCCGCTGGACACGTGGGGCCTTTGGGCCTCGCCCCTGCTGAAGGAGCGGGACCCGGTCCTTCCAGTCCTAGGCCGGAGTAGTTGGTAGCTCCTTTCCCCCCGCTTCATGCAGTCCCCGTTGCCGTAACCTGGAGGTCCTGCACACAGGCAGAGGAAACGTAATTCTCCTCGGGGGGCCCTCCCCTCCCGTCTCCTAGTCTTATTCGGCTTACGATCCTGATCCGTTATACGGGGCTTGGGCAATTCTGTGCTCGAGGCGCCGGAGCTCCGGCTCCCTCCGAGGTCCAGGTACGGTCGTCCGATCCCTAGTACCGGGCCGTGCGCTGGGGAAGCAGAGTGCACGTGCTTTGGGTTCATGACCAGGCAAAGCGGTTGTACTCCCCTGTACCTCCGGAGGGCAGGATGCGCACGCTTTGGGCTCGGGGCCTGCTAAGCGGGATACGCACCCTGGACCCCCCATGCACAACGCAGGCCTTTCCTGGAGGTGACCAACTGGCACCGCAACACCTGACTGGGGGAGGCCCGAGAGACTCACTCGGCCATCGGCAGGTGCCTCAAGCGCGGCCGCCCTCGGTAGGATAGCGAATGCAGACTATGGATGAGCGCGGGAGAGAGGGAGCTAGATGTACGATGAACATACATAGATAGTGCGATCATAAAAATTAATGCATAATTTAAATGAGCGCATGAGAGAGAGCTAAGTAGAACAAGTTTCTGTGTTCATTCCTGTCGAAGTGTTCGGTCGACACTTCCCCCGGGCCTGCACTGGGCAGCCCGCGGAGGTTCTTTTTTCGGTGGGGCTAGTTCCTAGCGGGGAGCTTGCGCAGATGGAACGAGTTAGTAAGAGCTTGACACGGTGAGTTTTACGTGGTTCAGGCCGCCGGAGCGTAAAACCCTACGTCCACGGCGAGCTATGGAGCTCGCTGTATTGCTTGCTGCTCTGGGCCGGAGGCCTGAGCTTGGGGGTGAGTTACAGCTTGAGAGTGTATGGCTAGCGTATGAGTTGCAAAATGCGAACCCTTGCTATCGACGCCTACCCGAGCCTTTTATAGTCCAAGACTCGGGCGGCTTACAAGGGGAGCCGGGATCCGACAGGTGGTCCCGGGAAGATTGTCTATTATCTACCGTATCTGTAGTTATGCCGGTAGTTGTCTCTGGTCGAAGGCTTCTTAGTCTTCATCATGCCGCCCTGCCCATGCCGCACGCTAGTCGTAGTGGTTGATGACGGCGCAGGCGGCATGGGATGTCTTGTCGCGGTGTTTATTGGCTGACAGGTTCTGACACCGCGCGCCAGTCTGTGATGCGACTGGGCGCAACGGCACCTGACAGAAGCGTGCTCCGCGTCTCCGCGTCTTGGGAAGACGCGGGCCTTGAATACCCTGTATGGGCAAGGTATGGGGCGTATTTACGCCCGCTGCCTACCGCTCGGGGCAGGCAGCGTCCTTCTGCTGCCACGTGGCGGGCCCGGAGCCCTTCTCAGAGGAGAGGAGGGTCAGTCCCGCGGGGCACGTGGAGCCTCCAGACCTCTCCCCGCGGAGGGGAGGCTCGGCTTCTGTTGGCCACGTGGCGGGCCCGGAGCTCTCCTCTGAGGAGAGGGAGGTACGGTCCCGCTGGACACGAGGCGCCTTCGGACCTCTCTCCCGCGGAGGGGGAGGTCCGGCTTCTGTATGCCACATGGCGGGCCCGGAGCCCTCCACTGAGGAGAGGGAGGTCCGGCCCCGCCGGTCGCGTGACGCCTTCGGAGCTCTCCCTGCGGAGAAGGGCGAGTTCCTTAGGCATTTTACCCTGTGCACGGGGGTACCCCATATCTCAGGTACCGACAGTGGCCCCCGGGCCCATCTCGGGGGAGATAGCGAGCCCGAGGTAGGACCTCCGTCTCTTCCGATCCGCGCACTTTCTCTAAGTCCCGAATTGACCGCTGCCGGAGCACGAACAGCCACGGGATCGTCGGAGCGTGCGCTCACTTGATGGTTGCTTTTACTGCGGCGGTTCCCAAGACTGCCACTTCTGCACGTTGCGGCGCGTTCTTCGGGAACCGCCGAAGTGCCTTGCCAGCTCATCTTCTCAGGAGACTGACTCCTTGACCCCACCGCTTTAGTTAAGCGGCTTGGGCCCACCTCTCATCGGCACTCGGTTTAGGAACCGAAGCGGTCGCCGACGCGGGGTATCTGAAGAGTTCCGAATCGCTTGGGATTGCACCCGGGAAGGTGCTAAATGAAACCTCCATGTGGGTACATTCCTCTTATAAGGCTTCCTGCCCCTGCGCTTCCCTCAGGTCCTGCAGTCTTGTCTTCTTCCATGGCTCTTAACCCGCCTTATTGGGGGAAGAATTGCTCTCAGCTCCCTCCAGCGGTTGCGTCTGCACCAAGCCTGGGACTCAGTGAGCCTGCCTGCCCTGCCCCTGAGGGTGGTGGAGTCTTCAAAGGAACCGCTGAAGCATCAAAGAGAATCCCAGGCGGCAGGGTCTCCAAGAACACCGCTGAATGCTGCGGAGAGGGCCTCAGGAGCACCCTTGACGACTCCAGCTTTTGCGCAGGTGATGAGGGTTGGGGGCTCCAGGGGCACCCTTGACGACACCGGCTTTTGCGCAGGTGATGAGGGAACTTCAGGAGAAGGAAACCGCCGATGCACCGTGGAGAATCCCAGGCGGTAGAGTCTCCAAGAAGACCGCTGAATACTGCGGAGGGGGCCTCAGGAGCTCCCGTGGTGTCACTGGTTTTTGCGCCGGTGATGAGGGAGGCGATTCCTGCGCTTGGTCATAGAGCGAGAGAGTTCCGCCAGGGATGAAGCCTGGCGACGCGGCCGTTGTTGCAACTTCTGGATTCTGGTCGTGTCGGGAGACCCTTGGGGCTTGTTTCTTTCTTCTTATCGAGTCTGTAGTTCAGCTCATGGAGCCTTGCTTAATTTGACTCTCTTGGATATTTGTGTTTGTGATGCTTTTCCTCTCCTTCTTGGCTTTGCCTGACTGAGTCCTTAGCTCCGCAAGGTACTCAGAGGCCATCTCCAATCTTGGAGCTTTGCACAGACACCCTCCCCGGGCCCTAACCGTGTTAGGAGCCCCCGGAGGTCTCCGGATCTCGCCCTATGGGGAGCTCCAAATCTGCCTGCCACGTGGCGGGTCCGGAGCTCCTCCTTAAGAGGCGGGAGCTCCGGCCATGTTGGACACGTAGGGCTTTCAGAGCCCCCCTACCGAGGGGGGAGGTCCGGTTTCCGCCTGCCACGTGGCGAGCCCGGAGCCCTCCTCAAGGGAGGAGAGAGTTCCGGGCCTGCTGGACACGTGGGGCCCCCAGGTCCCGCCCCTTCTGGAGGGGCAGGTCCCGGTCCTTCCAGTCCTAGGTCGGAGTAGTTGGTAGCTCCTTCCCCCTGCTTCATGCAGTCCCTGTTGCCGCAACCTGGAGGTCCTGCACATAGGTAGAGGAAACGTAATTCTCCTTGGGGGCTCCCCCTCCCTTATCTCATAGTCTTATTTGACTTACAGCCCCTAACCATATGTTTGGTGCTTGGGGACTTGTAGAGAGGGGGAGCTGAGCACATGGCAACCATGCACTGCAAGGGTGATTAAAAAACCCAATTCACAATTTAAATGAGTACAAAGAAAGAGCAAAGTAGAGCAGATTTCTTTTCGTATAACTTTCCATAGGAGGTAGGCAGGCTAAACATGGAGGCCACGACCCACCCCATTAAGAGGGGAAGCAAGACTCTACGCGCTTGGAGTCGGAACCAGGCAAAGCTGAACGTAGTCCTGGACCGTCCCCTGGGGTTTAGCTGCTCCGAGCGCTGCTCCTGGACACTATGGAGTTTATTACGAAAAGAAAGTACTGTCCTATTTTTGCTCTAGGGGTAGAACTTACAGAGGTGTTCTATGTTCCAAGGGTTCGGGAGCAGGTTCCCATCCTCGGTGGAAAGGCGCACACACCCGGGGCGGCATACTTTCGCTACTCGGAAGGGGCCTTCCCAACTAGGGGAGAGTTTGTGGGCCCCTTCGCGAGAAAGTATGCGCCACAACACCAGGTCACCTTCCTGCAGCTCCCGGGCACGCACAGACCTTTGGTGGTAGCGCCGAGGCGCTTGTCTGTACCGCGCATTACGGAGTGCCGCATGTAATCGGACCTCGTCGACGAGGTCGATTTCTCCACGCCGGAGGTTGTCCTGCGTGGCTTCGTCGTAAGCCCGGACACGGTGAGACTTCATGGTGATTTCTGGGGGAAGTACAGCTTCAGCCCCGTACACCATGAAGAAGGGTGTCTCCCCGGTGGCCCGGCTCTGGGATGTCCGGTTAGCCCATAGTGTGCTCGGAAGCTCATCTACCCAATTGGCACCATGTTTCTTCAGGCTGGCGAAGGTGCGAGTCTTAAGGCCCCGGAGAATCTCCGCGTTGGCCCCCTCAACTTGCCCATTGCTCCTCGGGTGGGCGACAGAGGCATAGAATAACCGAATACCAAGGTCCTCGCAGTAGTCCTGGAATGCTGTGCTGGTGAACTGGGTCCCGTTGTCGGTGATGATCCTGTTTGGAACCCTGAACCGGCAGACAATGGACTTGATGAATTTTACTGCAGATTGTTTGTTGATGGTGACAACTGGTGTAGCTTCCGGCCACTTGGTGAACTTGTCGATAGCGACATAGAGGTACCGGAATCCCCCGACGGTTCTGGGGAATGGTCCCAGGATATCCAGCCCCCATATGGCAAACGGCCACGAGGGCGGGATCATCTGTACCGCCTGAGCCGGTGTATGGATCTGCTTGGCGTGGAACTGGCACGCCTTGCAGCTCTCGACCAGCTTGACGGCATCCTGGAGTGCTGTCGGCCAGTAGAAGACATGCCGGAAGGCTTTACCGACAAGCGTGCGTGAGGAAGAATGACTTCCACATTCGCCTCCATGGATCTCAGCGAGCAAGTCGCAGCCTTCCCCCTGGGTTATGCACCGCAATAGGATGTGGTTGGCGCCACGCCGGTAGAGATCCCCCTCTACCAACGCGTACCTCTTAGCCATACGCACAATCCATTCAGCGGTTGCATGTTCATCAGGGAGGATATTGTCCTTCATCTAGTCCCGGATCTCCGTGATCCATGCATCGGGTCTGACTTGAGCTTCTGGATCTTGAGCGCTGGGTTGCACGGAGTCCCCAGTGACGCTTACGATCCTTGGCGGCATCCATGGCTGTAGGGCCGCCGGGACCACCAGCTTCGAGGTGCTGGTCAAGCCCCCTTCGCCCGGCTCGGCGGGCTGGGCTGTGGGCCGCAGCAATGTCCTCTCGAAAACTCCTTCAGGCGCAGGGGCTCCGGTGGAAGCTTTCGTTGAAAGGTTGTCGGCTGCGGCATTACCAGCGCGCGGTACGTGGTGCAGGTCCAAGGCGAGGAATTCTTTCTCCAACATCTGCACGTGAAGCAGATACGCAGCTAGCTGTGGGTCATTGCAGGAGCATTCGCCCTTGACTTGCTTGATGACCAGCTGGGAGTCGCCCTGTGCCAACAACTGGCGAGCGCCTAAAGACAGGGCTGTCTGCAGGCCAAAGATGAGTGCCTCATACTCCGCCATGTTGTTGGTTGCCTTGAAATTGACACGCACCATATACCCAAACTGTTCCCCCGATGGCATGAGGAGCAGTACGCTGGCACAGGCCCCCTGCTTTCGCGAGGAGCCGTCGAAGAAGAGTGTCCAGTGGGGTTCGGTGAAGACCGGAGCTTTGGGCTCTGGCTCTCCGCCTTTATGGCCCCCTGGGTCAGTCTTCGTTGGTGTCCACTCCGCCACAAAGTCAGCCAGTGCTTGGCTCTTAACTGCATGACGTGGGAGGAAGTCCAGCTCAAACTCCGCCAGCTCCGCCGCCCATTTAGCAACGTTGCCAGTCGCATGGGGGCTGTGAAGAATTGTCTTCAGCGGATACGAGGTGACTACCGAGACCCGGTGGGCCTGGAAGTAGTGGCGGAGCTTTCTGGAGGCCACGAGCACCGCATACAGCAGCTTGTGGACTTCAAGGTACCTTGTCTTGGCCTCATGAAGTACTTCACTGATGTAATAGACAGGCCTCTGTATGGTTCGGACCCTCTCTCTTAGGCTTGGGAGCTCCTCGTCCATTGGCCTCGGCCCGCTGGAGGTGGGTGGACCCACGGGGGCCTCCGGGAACTGGGACCCGGAGGCCCTCAAGATTTCTTGATCATCCGGGAGCTCCGGGGGGTCTTGAGGGACCTCCGGGAGATCCCAATTGGACCCTGGAGATTTATCTTGGGGGTCCGGGAGGCCGTCCCGGGCCTCCGGGAGGTCGTCTTGGACCTTCAGGGGGTCCGGGAGGCCGTCTTGGCCCTGCGGGCCCCCCTGGTGTATGTCTTCTGCTACCGGAGCAGGTTGCGAGGGTGAGAGGTCTGGCCGCTCTGCGACGAGGACCATACTCACCACTTCAGTTGTCGCCGCGATGTAGAGCAGCAGGTGCTCTCCGGGCTCAGGGGCTACCATGATAGGCAGGGTTGTCAGGAGTCGCTTCAACTCTTGGAAAGCCTCTTCTACTTCGTCAGTCCAGGCAAAGGGGTCTGGCTTGCGCAGGAGCTTAAAGAAAGGGAGTGCCCGCTCTGCTAGCCTCGGTATAAACCGACTCAGCGCGGCTAGACATCCCGTGATTTCTGGACATCCTTGACGCAGGCAGGGGGGCGCATCAAGTCGATGGCCTTGACCTTCTCTGGGTTGGCCTCAATCCCTCGGTGCGAGACCAGGAACCCTAAGAGCTTCCCAGAGGACACGCCGAACACACATTTATCTGGGTTCAGCTTGGTGCGCGTAGAGCGCAACTTGTCAAAGACTAAAGCTAGGTTATCTAGTTGGGATGAACCCTGCTTGACCTTGACAACTATGTCATCGACATACACCTCAACCAGGTCTCTTATTAACTCCCCAACGGTTTTGTGCATTGCCTGCACAAAGGTGGGGAGTGCATTCTTTAGGCCGTAAGGCATAGACACATAGCAATAAGGCCGTCTACTGTGATGAAGGAGGTGTGCTCCTCGTCCTCCCTAGACATGGGGATCTGATGGAAACCCGAGTAGGCGTCTAGGAAGCACAGCATATCACAGCCTGACGTTGAGTCTACTATTTGATCTATTCTGGGGAGAGGGAATGGATCTTTAGGACATGCCTTATTGAGACTGGTGTAGTCAATGCACATCCGGAGCTTCCCTCCGGCCTTCGGGACAACGACGGGGTTCGCCAACCATCGAGGGTGGTGGACCTCCCGTTTGAAGCCAGCGTCCAGCAGCTTCTTGACTTCTTCACGGATGAAGTTTTGCCGCTCGATGGACTGCTTGCAGGGCTTCTGTTGAACCGGCCGGGCATTGGGGAAGACTTTCAAGTGGTGCTCGATCACCTCCCTGGGGATCCCCGGCATCTGTGACGGCTGCCATGCAAACACGTCGACGTTGTGCCGGAGGAAGGTGACGAGCGCGCCTTCCTATTTGCTATCCAGGCCCCCAGCTACCCGGGTGGTCTGGGTAGCTTCGGCGCCGACTTGGACGACCTTTAAGGGGACGCTGCCCTCGTCGAGAGGTTGCACTCGGGGTGCTGTGGTGGAAGCACGGTGACGTGCGCTCGGGCGGAGCTGGTCCGGCTCCGTATTGCCGGGGGCTGATGCCCCAGCTGTTGCGAGTGCTTGGAGCTTCTCCAGGGCCGACACTGCAGCAGTGCGGTCCCCACGAATCCTGAGAACGACCGTCGGAGTTGGCATCTTCAGGACGAGGTAGCCGTAGTGGGCTACAGCCATGAACCGATACAGGGCTGGCCTGCCGATTATGGCGTTGAAGGGGAGGTCTATCTCCGCTACGTCGAACAGAATGTACTCTGTTCGATAGCTGTCCGGTGCCCCGAAGGTCACCGGGAGACTAATGTTGCCGTAGGGGATAACCTGTCCCGGCCCTACCCCTGAGAACGGGCTCGACGGGGTGAGTTTGGCCATCGGGACCTGCAGCTTCTGGAAAGCTGCACGGCTGATGAGGTTCAGCCCAGCCCCTCCATCTACCAAAACGTGGTACATTCTCACGTTGGTGATGGTAGGGGCCACCAGGAGCGGTAGTTGGCCGGCCCCAGCCATGTTCCTGGGGCAGTCGGTGGCGTCAAAGCTGATGGGGGTCCCCATCCACTTAAGGTGCGGTGCAGCACTCGGGAGTGGCGCCACCGACGCTACCGCTCGGCGCAGAGTCTTGACTGCGCTTCGGGACGAGGGGTCGGCGGACCCGCCGTATATGACGTAGAGCTTCTTCCGACGCTCGTCGTCGCTGGAGCCAGAGTCCTCACAATTGCATGTCGCCTTCACGACACGCTGAGGCTCCTGGATCTCCTCTGGGTGGTCGATGTTGTCTGGAACATCCACCCCCTGCTCATCTTCCTTTGGATGGAAGGGCAGAGCATCAGCCCGCTGCCGCTTCCCATTGCGGAAGCGCTCTGCGAGCCTTCGGATCTCCCGGAACTCAGCAGTAGTGTGGCGACAGCTGCCGTGCACGGGGCACATGATGTCCTGGCTATCTTCCAGGGTCGGTGACTTTCGCTGCCTCTTGTCAGGGCACGGCCCCCGAGCCCCACTGAGCATCGCCGCAGTGACAACTTGGGTCACGGCCGGCGGTCTTATCTTGCTTCTGCCCCGGCTCTTGGTCTTCCTGCCGCCTCCATAGGGAGTAGGACCAGGTCCGGGCAGCCCTCCTGACTCGGAGGATGGCTGTGAGTGCCAGTTCCGTCCCTCGGCTGCCCTGGCGCATAGGTCCGCCAGGCTGAAGAGCTCAAAGGCATCGCGGACCTCCCTGGTCGCGAGTTTCTCAAGCATCTTCTTGTCTCGGACGCCTTGTCGGAACGCCACCACCACAGAAGCATTTTGAATGTGTGGGATGGTGTTCCGCACCTCGGAGAACCGCTGGATGAAAGAGCGCAGCGACTCCCCAGGTTGTTGTTGGATGGCGTGGAGGTCAAGCTCCGTGCCAGGCCGGGTGTAGGAACTGCCGAAGTTGGCTATGAACTGTTGGCAAAGCTCTCCCCAGGAAGTTACGGAACCCTGGGGAGGTTCATGAGACAAGACCGAGCTGGGCCAGTCAAGGCGACAGGGAAGTAATTGGCCATGACGGCTTCATTACCTCCTGCGGCAAGCACGGCGGTGGAATAGATCTGGAGGAATTCCGCCGGGTTGACACTGCCGTCGTACTTCTCGGGCAGGAGCGGCCGAAACTTGAGCGGCCATTTCGCGAAGCGAAGGTGGGGCGCGAGGGCCGCACACCCAGCTTCTGTCGCCGCAGGTTCTGATGCCGCGAACGCTTGGTTCGCACTGAGCACCGCATGCCCCGGCATGGGCAAGGCTGCACCATAGGCCGGGGGCGCCATATGCAGGACATACGGCTGTGGCATATTCTGCACGGCACAGGCCTGGGGCAGAGATCGCGTGGCGACGGTCTGCTCTTCAGGCTGGGTCGAGGCCGACGTCATGCTGTCATCAGCCTCTTGGTGGCGACGCCTTTCTCGGCGCCGCTCGAGGTATACCCGGGCATCTTGACCCAGGTGACACCGTTCCAGCTCTGTCCTCAGATCTCTTGACTGGGGGCTGGTAGAGCTGGCTGTGGCGGACCGGAATCCGCTCATCCAGGATCGCAGAGGGTGGTGCCGCGCGATGCGACACCCGACAGCACACGTCATAAGAACACAATATATTACATGGGAAAAACAGCTGAAACTGTACAAACAAGTACAAACTTCAGTTACAATTATTGTTCTATTACACAGCGGAAGACTACACTATACAACTCACGCCCGCCTATTTAGCAAAAGTCGGTTGCCCAGCCCTAGGGCAACCCACACTAGCTGCACGTCTCAGCTCAGCGCGGCGTGTACGGCTCCCACTCAGCCGTGGTCCCCGACGGAGGGTAACCCTCGCCGGTGGACTCGTACTCCGAGTCCGTGGGTGGCTCCTCACCTGAAAAACACTTAAGCAGCAACCGTGAGCACGAAGGCTCAGCAAGGCTTAACCGACTCACCTAAGCATGAAACTCTACATGAGGGGTACAAGGGACATAGGATAGTAACTTTTCAGCAAAACGACACGCCTACAAGTTCATCCTTAGTTCATCTTTTAGCAACAAGTTAACAGTTCATGAAATCTGAAATTTAGTAAGCAGTATTTGGTGGCACACATGTAGCAATCCAATTATATCAATCAGCATCATTGAATCAACATATTTCATCCATTAGTCTACGTTACGACGCAGTGAACAAGCAGTACTCGTCACCGCGAGGGACGGCGAATCGACTCGATATACACCTGCAGGGAAAACCCAAAGAGCACGTCACGTACGCCCACCCGTGGAGCTGCACAGCACGCTCACTCGATGTCGTACGGGACAACCTTTCACCCAACAGCCCAAACGTCGAACCGGTCGCACCGAAACGAGCAGGAGGTTCCCCACACGGAGCATCTCTCTATGCCCGTTGGCAGATTTCCACCTTGCTGCCCTCAACCTACACCTATAAATCGGTGTGCTATGCCTCGACGCCCGGAGGTTTAGGCTACATCGGTTTATCGGGGCCCATATATCCGATATGCCTTCGGTACGTTCAATACTTGTTCAGCAGGGCCGCACACGGATCGGTCCTCAATCGACACGGACAGGGCTGCGCACACAAGACTCTCTCTTGCTGCGCCCTAGCCCCTGCCTAGTCTCATTTTCATTACTAAAGTGATCTCACATCACTCCACCGAACCCGTGTGTCCCAATGCCTATCTCGCGAGTAGATTCCAACTACTCGACTTGTACCGAAGTCCTATGACTCATTAAGCATAGCCTGTCTACTCGAGGTCCTTAACACTACCCTCACTCTTTTAGGAACCTTTGGTTATGCAAGTGGGGTTTCAATCACCCTATACCTAATGCACATACATACTTCATATGACACATGTAAACAAAGTAAGATTTATAAAAGGGTTAATGCAAACCGGGGCTTGCCTTGTTGCTGCTGGTCAGGAGTTAGTTCTTCGTCCGGAAGGAGGAAGTCCAGCACTTCCGGAGTCTCTTCTTCAACGGCTACACGTTAATGAAATACTACATGTTAATTTATATGCAAAAGTGAGTTTAGAGTAAGACTTATACTATTGGTTCTAATAACCAGCCTCTAATACCTGGAACTTTGTTTAAGAATTTAAATATGAACTGGTGTTGGTGGTTTGGCTTGGACTTAATCACATGGTTAAATGCTAAGTGGTTTTCCCCCCTTTTCCATATTAATCCCTTAAGTGGGTAAACAGGACAGGGGTGATCTAGAGCTCCAATGGAGCTGAGAATTTTTGTGTGAGTTCCTTGTCACAAGAAAACTCTCTGGACCAAACATTAGCACTTTTCATGGAGTGGTTTGCTCAGAATAATTCTCTTGGCAAATCAGCAAGGAAGAATTAATTCTGAGGTAATACCCCTGTTCATGCTCAACTTAATGAACTACAATTTATATTATAGCTCATAGAGTTTGCATGAATTTTCCTAGCATTTTTGGAGTCAGGGTTTGCCCAGAATTGAATTTCCAAGTTTTGGAAATTCTCTGAAAATGTTTCTGCATTCAAATGAACACAGCACCTTCAAATTTGAATTGCTCTGACCAAATCAACTCCAAATGGTCTGAAACTTTTACAGGGGTTTACTAATGTCCTAAAGAACATTCTGGTAAAATTTGGGGATTTTTGGATGAACCAAACTCCCTCTAAAATTCTTTCTCTGAAAAGCTTTAAAGAATTTTCCAGAATTAATTAATGGGTTTCATACAAATTGGGTTGTATCTTTGGACAGAGCTAGGCAAGATGAATCCAACCCAATTTGAATCACTAAATTTGGAGCTTCCTAGCCACGGTTATGGATTTCTAAAGTTTCAGCTAATCCCTGAATTATTTTCCTACAGAAAATCCCCTCCCGCGCTAAACCAGAGGCTGACAGCGGGGCCCGCCCGTTTAAATTGAACTAACCGCGCGCTCGCGCGCGATTAACACAGGGGCTGACAGGTGGGGCCGCGCCCTTCGTCTACCTCCCGACGTCGCCGCCCCGAGCCGCCGGAGCTCCGGCGAGGTCAGCGTTCCCGGCGATCTAGCTCACCGGAGCCGACGAGACTCGTCGCCCCCACGTAATCTCGGGTGCTGAATCCGCTGGACACCATGTCGCCGCCGGCTAACCGCCATAGCTCGTCGGCGACGAGCCCTATGCCTCTGTGCTACCTCGGCAATGTGTTCCCGCCCTTCTGACCGTTTTCATCGTGCGCTAATCGCGTCGCCACACTCAGGGAAACCTGGGGAAACTCGGCATGGGCTCTGTTGGGCCCTAAACGGCCGGCAACCCAGACCTCACCGGCGACCCCCTCCTCCGCCATACTGTCCTAGGGTGAACTTAGGGTTCCGGCGGTGATTTCCTTCCGGTTTTCGAACGAGAAGGGTCGCCAGAACCTCTAGATGCTCTCTCACAGCTCCGTTCGGCCTCCCACCCACTATGCTGCCCAAATTTTTGCTAAACCTAATCGGGTCCCGAAAGGAGCTACTCGCCCTAAACTGAGAAATTCTCCGCGCACAGAGGTCGAACCTTGGAACGGTTTGCGCGGTGGTCTTGAGGACGAGCTAGCGCTTCACTCTCCTATGGAGGTCGAAGCCGCAAGATGATCACAGCTGGGGTGGCACACGATCGGAGCTCGGGCGACTAGGCTGCTGGTTACAGAACTTCACGAAAATCAGTAACTCGCCGGCGGTCTCGGGCCTTTTATAGGCTCCTGAGGCCAGGGGAGAGCGCGACACCTGCTGTGCCACCTCCTCTGCCGAAGCAGGAGCTGGCCGGCCGAGGTGTCGGTCGCCGCCGCTGGCTGCAGCTGGCGAGCGCGCTCGGTCGAGGAAGTCGGCTGAGGAGACTTTGGTGCTAAGTCTACTGACCAGTGGGCCTCCCCTCTAACTCTTTTGTTTTTTTTTTTCCAATTTTCTGAATTCTGTTGTGCCAAAATATCCTCAGCTACTCACAATTTAATGTGAGACTTAGTCACCAAGTCTTTGTTTGAATTTGAATTCTCAAATTCAAACTTTGTTTGGTTAAATTTGCTTCATATTTAAACTGAAATTCAAATTCAGTTTTGAATTCTTGCAAATTTAGCTCTTGACAAGATGAGCTCCAATGGAGATGAAAGTTGGTGGGTTTACTCAGAAAAATGTGCTGAGTATAGATATGGAGCTAACTTTTGAATTTGGGTGATGAAAGTTGCTGCCATTTGAATTTACGTTCAAATTGGCCTCTTTTTGAAATAACCCAAAAGTGCCTCAAAAAGTGTTGAATTTGCATGAGCTTTGGACTGAACCTTCCCAAGACTTTTCAAATCCTAGGGGTGAGCTCAACCTCTCATGTTCAGGTGTAGAAACCCTACATTGTGAAGGTGAAGGCTTTCCCCTCTAATTATTCTTTTGAGGGGGGCCACTTGCTCTTCACAATATTTCACAATCTACACACAACAAAACTGTTGTGTTTTGAGGTGCATGAAAGTTTTTGCAAGTCCCTTTTCTTGGGCTTTTACATCCCTCCCCCCTTAAAAGAATCTCGTCCCGAGATTATAAAAGAAGAGATAGCGATGTAATAGGGACTTACCCGTGTTGAGAAGCCATGAACTCCGGGTAATTTGAGCGAAGGAACTCCTCGCTCTCCCACGTCGCTTCTTCGGCGGTGTGGTTACTCCAGAGTATTTTGTAGAACCACAACGTTCTGCTACGCGTGGTCCTGGCTTTCTCATCAAGAATTCCCACCGGATATTCATCATATGTTAAATCCGGTTTCAGCTCGCCGATGTCTTCGGTAGGAACAGCAGTTGTATGCTTCAAGCATTTCCGCAGTTGCGAAACATGGAAAATATCATGGATACCAGTCAGAGATGCCGGTAACTCCAATCGATACGCTGCTGGTCCACACTTCTCGGTGATAGCGTAGGGTCCAATGAAACGGGGAGCGAGCTTTCCCTTCACACCGAATCGGTGCACGCCCTTCATTGGAGACACGCGGAGGTACACGTGTTCCCCAACGTCAAAGTGCAACGGCCTTCGCCTCTTATCAGCGTAGCTCTTCTGTCGGGATTGAGCGGCCTTCAAATTGGCTTGAATTGTCCGAACGCGCTCCTCGGCGTCGTTCACCACATCAACCCCGAATGTGACCCTTTCACCGGACTCGCACCAATTTAATGGGGTGCGGCATTTACGACCATAGAGAGCTTCGTAAGGTGCCATTTTGATACTCGCCTGATAACCGTTGTTGTACGAGAATTCCGCCAAGGGTAGGTGATCATCCCAGTTCCTACCATGGTGGATGGCACATGCTCTCAACATGTCTTCCAGGACTTGATTCACCCTTTCTGTCTGACCATCGGTCTGAGGGTGATAGGCGGAGCTCCTGATTAACTTAGTACCCAATGCAGCGTGTAGCTGCTCCCAAAAGCGAGATACAAATAATGCACCTCGATCTGAGACAATGGTCTTGGGTATCCCGTATAGGCATAGAATCTTCGCTATGTATAGCTCCGCATATTTGCCGGCATTGTAACGTGTATTCACCGGAATGAAGTGAGCCGTCTTGGTTAACCGATCGACGATTACCCATATGGAATCATGCTTGTTGGCTGTTAGGGGTAATCCCACAATGAAATCCATGCTCACATCTTCCCATTTCCATGCCGGGATCTTCAGGGGTTGCAGCAGCCCTGATTTCTTCATGTGATCAGCTTTCACTCGTCTACACGTATCGCACTCGGATACGTACTTAGCTACCTCCCGCTTCATCCGTGTCCACCAAAATTTCTTTTTCAAATCTTGGTACATTTTGTTGCTGCCCGGATGAATGGAGTATTTGGACAAGTGAGCTTCATCGAGGATCTTTTTCCTCAACTTCATATCTCGGGGTACGACTATGCGGTCATTGAACCACAGCGTCCCCTCATCATCTTTCCGGAAACATTTAATCTCTCCATTGTCTATCCGTCTCCGGAGATGTGCCATGCCTTTATCCGTTTTCTGAGCTGCAATGATGTCCTCCCTAATAGTAGGGATGAGGGCAAGGTTGTACAGCGATCCATAAGGAATCAAGTATAAACTTGGCTCTTCCTCCTCCACCGGTGTAATGGTGAGGTGATGTACATGTGATTTCCGACTCAGCGCGTCGGCAACCACATTCGCCTTGCCGGGGTGGTAATGGATCTCAATCTCATAATCTTTGATCAGTTCTAACCACCTCCTCTGCCTCATGTTCAGCTCCTTCTGGGTGAAAATGTATTTCAAGCTCTTGTGGTCGGTGTAGAGATGCACCAAGTTCCCCAGGAGATAGTGCCTCCACATTTTCAGCGCCAACACCACGGCAGCAAGTTCAAGATCGTGAGTCGGGTAGTGCTGCTCATGGTTCCGAAGTTGGCGTGAGCCATAAGCGACCACACGTCCTTCCTGCATCAACACGCAGCCAAGCCCAATACCGGACGCGTCACAATATACGTCGAAGGGCTTTGTTGTATCCGGCTGAGCTAATACCGGGGCTGTTGTGAGATGCTTCACCAATGCTCGGAATGCTCCTTCACACGCCGTGTTCCAAACATATTTTGTCCCTTTCTTCAGCAACTCTGTCATCGGCTTAGCGAGCTTGGAGAAACTTGGGATGAATCTCCGATAGTATCCCGCTAACCCGAGGAAGCTTCTGACTTCATGGACTGAAGTGGGAGCTTTCCATTTCAACACTTGCTCTATTTTACTTGGGTCAACCGCAATGCCTTCAGCTGAGATGATATGTCCCAAAAATGGCACTTGGCTGATCCAAAATTCGCATTTGCTGAACTTGGCGTAGAGCTTGTGGTCTCGCAATCGTTGAAGAACGATCCGCAAGTGTTCGGCATGTTCAGCTTCGGTCTTGGAGTAAACCAAGATGTCGTCGATGAACACTACCACGAACTTGTCCAGCTCCGGCATGAACACCGAGTTCATGAGATACATGAAATGGGCTGGAGCATTTGTGAGACCAAAGGACATGACGAGATATTCGTATAAGCCGTATCTCGTCGAGAATGCCGTCTTCGGGATATCCTCTGCCCGGATCTTGATCTGGTGATATCCAGAGCGAAGGTCCATCTTTGAGAATACACTTGCCCCCACAAGTTGATCAAACAAGATGTCAATACGGGGCAGTGGGTACTTATTCTTGATGGTGACGGCGTTGAGCGGCCGGTAATCCACACACAGCCTCAGGGTCTCATCCTTCTTCTTCACGAATAGCGCCGAGCATCCCCAAGGCGAGGAACTCGGCCTAATGAAACCCTTGCTCAACAGATCATTGAGCTGTTCTTTCAGTTCCGCCAGCTCATTTGGAGCCATCTTGTATGGTCTCCGTGATATGGGCGTAGTCCCGGGTGCAAGTTCAATCTTGAACTCGACATCCCGCTCAGGTGGCATGCCCGGAAGATCATCCGGGAACACATCGGGATACTCCCGGACTACGGGGATGTCTTCTAACTTGAGAACTTCAGCATTATTAATTGCTAAAACTTCCCGGACTGGCGTGTCTAACACCATGGAATGCGGACGGTGAAATGGAGAATTTAAGTGAACCGTCCGTGTCCGAGTCTCTAGGACAGCGCCATGGTATTGCAGCCATGACATCCCTAAGATTGCATCAATCTTTTGTCCCATAAGGATTATCAAGGTGGTGGGATATAGTTTCCCACCTAAGCACAAAGGTGCCTTTGGAATCATCATATTAGCTGAAATCTTCCCTCCCGGTGAGCAGATCATATAAGTGCAGTCGGTTGGGAAGACTTGCAATTGATGTTTAGCCACATAGGATGCACTTATAAAGCTGTGGGTTGCACCCGAATCAAATAATATGACTATGGCTTGATGGTTGAGAGTAAACGTACCCGCCAGCACGTTGTCTCCCTCTGGGGCGTCCTCATTGTCGAGGTTGCGGACGCCTCCAGTCCGCTGACCAACCTTCTTCGCCGGAGGTCGGCCTCGAGCACCGCCCTGAAACTGGGCTTGCCCGCTGCTCTGCTGCCCCTGGGGACAGTCCTTCGCAAAGTGGCCCGCCTGGCCACATGTGAAGCAGGTGAAACGGGGCGGTCCCCCGCTGATCGGTGGACGGAAACCTGGGGCGCGTTGTGGCGGTGGAAACGCCCGGGGTACCGTCTGCTGCTGCTGCTGTCTTGGTGGTGGCATCGGCGGACGGAACGGAGGTGCCTGAAAGGGACGTCCCCCGAACCGTTGCGGTCGCGCCGGTGGTTGCCACTGCTGCCCGGATGGTGTCCGATACACCATACGGTACTTCTGGGGAGCGCCACTCCCACCACTGCTAGGTGGAGCGCTACGCTTCCTCTGCTCAGCTGCTAACTCCCGCTGAGCGTCCTCTTGCATGATGGCGGCATTAACTAGATCGTTGAATGTGCCGCGGTTCCATTGTACGAGGTGGGTCTTCATTTCGGGGTGTAACCCCCGATAGAAGTGCTCCCTCTTCTTCTCCTCCGTGGAGATGTAGTCTGACGCATACTGCGCCAGATGGTTGAAGGTACGGGAGTAGTCGTGGGCACTCCTCCCGCCCTGCTTCAGTTCCAAAAATTCTTGGAACTTTCTCTTCATTATTCCGGGAGGAATGTGATAGGCGCGGAACGCCTCCCGGAACTCTTGCCATTCCACGGCATGGCCAGCCGGACGTGAGGCGACATAATTCGCCCACCACGCACCAGCGGCACCGTGGAGCTGCTGTGCTGCGAACAGCGTCTTCTGCCTCTCCGTACACTGGAGCAGCCCGAACTTGGACTCGATAGTCCGCAGCCAGTTGTCCGCCTCCAGTGGTTCTTCGGCTTCGGTGAACACTGGAGGGTGCGTACTCATGAAATCCGAGTACGACACTTCGCGGGGCTCGCGAGGCCCTCGCTCTTGACGTCCTCCCGCCTGGGACGTATTCTGCACGATCGTGCGGAGCAGGTCGGTCTGCTCCTCACGACCTCCCACCAATGCCGCTATCACATCCGCTAGACTAAGCGGAGGCGGCGGTGGTGGCTGCTGCTGCGGGGTGCTGTCGTAGGCCGGTGGCTGGGAGTCATCGCCTCCACCTTGGCTAAAGCCACCAACCTCGTGCGTGGTCCTAGTACGAACCATCTGCAACCATACGACATTAAACATCAGTCCCGCAACATTTGGCATGCAGTCCAATAGAACTGGGCGTAAAAACATTATGACAACCAAATATGCGAAATATCTCGTAAGTAGATAATGTAATAACTTTGCACAAGCTACACCATTACCAGACCAAACACAAGTTAGTTTAATCCAACTTGATGAACCCCCTGTTTGGAAGCTCAACATAACTGGGTTTGGTCTCTACGAGACATTATTATTGCGTTGTCATCACGTATAACACCCTTAGGGTACGACACCCTCTCCAATGAGCTCAACTGTCATTCTTCTGTCAGAATGACCAGTTTCTACCTATCCCATGTTTTGATCTGGTTCTGTGCATTTTCATGACTCAAGTTGAATAACAAAGTTAAAGTTAACTTTAGTATCTTTCCAACGAGTATGCATTTGCCCCCAGATCAGATTTGGCTAAAAAGTTATGCTAATTCAAAGTCAGCAGAATTTCTGGAAGAATTTTAACAGCACCTCCCTTGGAAGTGGCTGTCTTCAACCCTAATTCTCCCTAATTTCTGTGCTGAAACTTCAGAAACTTTGAATTGCAAAGAGGTCACACATCTTCTACTATTTCTAAGCGTGTATTATATGACAATTTTATATTTTTCTACTGGGAGTTATATTTGAAAAACATATCAGTTCAGAGGATGTTTTACTCTGCCCTGGTTCTGGACAGTTTACATTCCTCTGGGATTTCAGCCATCTTAAGGCGAGTTTCAGCTCTGGAAGTCTACAACAAAGTTGTAGAGTACTTGAATACCTTTCCAGAGCTATATAGCACACCTCCCTGGGCTAAAAGACCTGTGAGTTATGCCCTGTTGAGGATCAGCAAACATGCTGCCCAAAACAGAGCACTCTGTTTTCAGTCTCTTTTGGAACTACACTCATCACCATCCCATTCTTATACCCAACCAGGGTCCTAACTGTTGAACCTATAGATTTTAATTCTTTGTCATCATTATACTCATGCATATGCCTACAATGTCTCGGTACTACGTTCCTCACAAAAGAAAATCCTAACCGGATCATACCGGCATATACGTCTCGAGTGTGGCACTAAACGGTCTCTCGCACACGTTTTCTACACGGATACATACGTGGTTAGTACCTGCAGAATACCACACAATGATGGTGCACTCAAAGTTTGTTCATTTCAGGCAGTTCCATATCTAAAAGTAATTACAAACGCCCGTATCATTTCCATACGGCCGTCCTTGAGCTAAGTCACGTCTCAAGGCACGTGATCGTGTTTCAACACCACACGACGGGGAACCCGAGTATGTCATGAACGGGTCGTCACGGTTGGGAATGTTATCAACCCAACAGATACCACCTACTGCCCTGCAGGGCACGCCGATGGCAAGCGCTGCGTATGTCCTCCTGGGCTATTTCCAGACGAACACACTCTCGCGTTACTGACCACGCGATGGGGTCTCCACTCACTTGCCTAATGCACGCTAGGGATCAGCGTTTCATATGAATTCAGGAACATGAAGAGTTCAAGAGATTCATATTGACGTCTCACACCAAGCTATGAGACAAATCCCTGAACCTCGTTCCTCGTCAGGGAGAGCTAACCGAAATTGAACCGCTTTCGGTGGCGTTCCTTACCATACTTACCAGAGCGTAGGTGCGTCGTTACATAATTGAAATTCAGAATTATAACACATAAGTTAGTCTTTGCCACTTTAAGTAACTATGCTAATATAGTCCTTACTTGGGCAACTACCGAATCCTCACCGTATACCTAAGTTTTTCCCATAATGCAGTCCTTTAGTACTGTGCTATCCCCACTGCAGCTCTGATACCAGGCTGTGGCGGACCGGAATCCGCTCATCCAGGATCGCAGAGGGTGGTGCCGCGCGATGCGACACCCGACAGCACACGTCATAAGAACACAATATATTACATGGGAAAAACAGCTGAAACTGTACAAACAAGTACAAACTTCAGTTACAATTATTGTTCTATTACACAGCGGAAGACTACACTATACAACTCACGCCCGCCTATTTAGCAAAAGTCGGTTGCCCAGCCCTAGGGCAACCCACACTAGCTGCACGTCTCAGCTCAGCGCGGCGTGTACGGCTCCCACTCAGCCGTGGTCCCCGACGGAGGGTAACCCTCGCCGGTGGACTCGTACTCCGAGTCCGTGGGTGGCTCCTCACCTGAAAAACACTTAAGCAGCAACCGTGAGCACGAAGGCTCAGCAAGGCTTAACCGACTCACCTAAGCATGAAACTCTACATGAGGGGTACAAGGGACATAGGATAGTAACTTTTCAGCAAAACGACACGCCTACAAGTTCATCCTTAGTTCATCTTTTAGCAACAAGTTAACAGTTCATGAAATCTGAAATTTAGTAAGCAGTATTTGGTGGCACACATGTAGCAATCCAATTATATCAATCAGCATCATTGAATCAACATATTTCATCCATTAGTCTACGTTACGACGCAGTGAACAAGCAGTACTCGTCACCGCGAGGGACGGCGAATCGACTCGATATACACCTGCAGGGAAAACCCAAAGAGCACGTCACGTACGCCCACCCGTGGAGCTGCACAGCACGCTCACTCGATGTCGTACGGGACAACCTTTCACCCAACAGCCCAAACGTCGAACCGGTCGCACCGAAACGAGCAGGAGGTTCCCCACACGGAGCATCTCTCTATGCCCGTTGGCAGATTTCCACCTTGCTGCCCTCAACCTACACCTATAAATCGGTGTGCTATGCCTCGACGCCCGGAGGTTTAGGCTACATCGGTTTATCGGGGCCCATATATCCGATATGCCTTCGGTACGTTCAATACTTGTTCAGCAGGGCCGCACACGGATCGGTCCTCAATCGACACGGACAGGGCTGCGCACACAAGACTCTCTCTTGCTGCGCCCTAGCCCCTGCCTAGTCTCATTTTCATTACTAAAGTGATCTCACATCACTCCACCGAACCCGTGTGTCCCAATGCCTATCTCGCGAGTAGATTCCAACTACTCGACTTGTACCGAAGTCCTATGACTCATTAAGCATAGCCTGTCTACTCGAGGTCCTTAACACTACCCTCACTCTTTTAGGAACCTTTGGTTATGCAAGTGGGGTTTCAATCACCCTATACCTAATGCACATACATACTTCATATGACACATGTAAACAAAGTAAGATTTATAAAAGGGTTAATGCAAACCGGGGCTTGCCTTGTTGCTGCTGGTCAGGAGTTAGTTCTTCGTCCGGAAGGAGGAAGTCCAGCACTTCCGGAGTCTCTTCTTCAACGGCTACACGTTAATGAAATACTACATGTTAATTTATATGCAAAAGTGAGTTTAGAGTAAGACTTATACTATTGGTTCTAATAACCAGCCTCTAATACCTGGAACTTTGTTTAAGAATTTAAATATGAACTGGTGTTGGTGGTTTGGCTTGGACTTAATCACATGGTTAAATGCTAAGTGGTTTTCCCCCCTTTTCCATATTAATCCCTTAAGTGGGTAAACAGGACAGGGGTGATCTAGAGCTCCAATGGAGCTGAGAATTTTTGTGTGAGTTCCTTGTCACAAGAAAACTCTCTGGACCAAACATTAGCACTTTTCATGGAGTGGTTTGCTCAGAATAATTCTCTTGGCAAATCAGCAAGGAAGAATTAATTCTGAGGTAATACCCCTGTTCATGCTCAACTTAATGAACTACAATTTATATTATAGCTCATAGAGTTTGCATGAATTTTCCTAGCATTTTTGGAGTCAGGGTTTGCCCAGAATTGAATTTCCAAGTTTTGGAAATTCTCTGAAAATGTTTCTGCATTCAAATGAACACAGCACCTTCAAATTTGAATTGCTCTGACCAAATCAACTCCAAATGGTCTGAAACTTTTACAGGGGTTTACTAATGTCCTAAAGAACATTCTGGTAAAATTTGGGGATTTTTGGATGAACCAAACTCCCTCTAAAATTCTTTCTCTGAAAAGCTTTAAAGAATTTTCCAGAATTAATTAATGGGTTTCATACAAATTGGGTTGTATCTTTGGACAGAGCTAGGCAAGATGAATCCAACCCAATTTGAATCACTAAATTTGGAGCTTCCTAGCCACGGTTATGGATTTCTAAAGTTTCAGCTAATCCCTGAATTATTTTCCTACAGAAAATCCCCTCCCGCGCTAAACCAGAGGCTGACAGCGGGGCCCGCCCGTTTAAATTGAACTAACCGCGCGCTCGCGCGCGATTAACACAGGGGCTGACAGGTGGGGCCGCGCCCTTCGTCTACCTCCCGACGTCGCCGCCCCGAGCCGCCGGAGCTCCGGCGAGGTCAGCGTTCCCGGCGATCTAGCTCACCGGAGCCGACGAGACTCGTCGCCCCCACGTAATCTCGGGTGCTGAATCCGCTGGACACCATGTCGCCGCCGGCTAACCGCCATAGCTCGTCGGCGACGAGCCCTATGCCTCTGTGCTACCTCGGCAATGTGTTCCCGCCCTTCTGACCGTTTTCATCGTGCGCTAATCGCGTCGCCACACTCAGGGAAACCTGGGGAAACTCGGCATGGGCTCTGTTGGGCCCTAAACGGCCGGCAACCCAGACCTCACCGGCGACCCCCTCCTCCGCCATACTGTCCTAGGGTGAACTTAGGGTTCCGGCGGTGATTTCCTTCCGGTTTTCGAACGAGAAGGGTCGCCAGAACCTCTAGATGCTCTCTCACAGCTCCGTTCGGCCTCCCACCCACTATGCTGCCCAAATTTTTGCTAAACCTAATCGGGTCCCGAAAGGAGCTACTCGCCCTAAACTGAGAAATTCTCCGCGCACAGAGGTCGAACCTTGGAACGGTTTGCGCGGTGGTCTTGAGGACGAGCTAGCGCTTCACTCTCCTATGGAGGTCGAAGCCGCAAGATGATCACAGCTGGGGTGGCACACGATCGGAGCTCGGGCGACTAGGCTGCTGGTTACAGAACTTCACGAAAATCAGTAACTCGCCGGCGGTCTCGGGCCTTTTATAGGCTCCTGAGGCCAGGGGAGAGCGCGACACCTGCTGTGCCACCTCCTCTGCCGAAGCAGGAGCTGGCCGGCCGAGGTGTCGGTCGCCGCCGCTGGCTGCAGCTGGCGAGCGCGCTCGGTCGAGGAAGTCGGCTGAGGAGACTTTGGTGCTAAGTCTACTGACCAGTGGGCCTCCCCTCTAACTCTTTTGTTTTTTTTTTTTTCCAATTTTCTGAATTCTGTTGTGCCAAAATATCCTCAGCTACTCACAATTTAATGTGAGACTTAGTCACCAAGTCTTTGTTTGAATTTGAATTCTCAAATTCAAACTTTGTTTGGTTAAATTTGCTTCATATTTAAACTGAAATTCAAATTCAGTTTTGAATTCTTGCAAATTTAGCTCTTGACAAGATGAGCTCCAATGGAGATGAAAGTTGGTGGGTTTACTCAGAAAAATGTGCTGAGTATAGATATGGAGCTAACTTTTGAATTTGGGTGATGAAAGTTGCTGCCATTTGAATTTACGTTCAAATTGGCCTCTTTTTGAAATAACCCAAAAGTGCCTCAAAAAGTGTTGAATTTGCATGAGCTTTGGACTGAACCTTCCCAAGACTTTTCAAATCCTAGGGGTGAGCTCAACCTCTCATGTTCAGGTGTAGAAACCCTACATTGTGAAGGTGAAGGCTTTCCCCTCTAATTATTCTTTTGAGGGGGGCCACTTGCTCTTCACAATATTTCACAATCTACACACAACAAAACTGTTGTGTTTTGAGGTGCATGAAAGTTTTTGCAAGTCCCTTTTCTTGGGCTTTTACACTGGAGTCTGCCGTCTGCTCGTCATCCAATGGTGCGCGCATCAGCGACACGACCGATTGGCCAGAGCGTCGTCTCCGCCGAGGTCGAGGGCTTGCGGAGTTGACGACGAGACGGTCTACCTCTCGGATCCACTGCCGGGTCGCTGCCTGAGGCGCGTCCCCAGCAGGCGGATTGTACAGTAGCGCTCTCGCCGCAGCTAACGCACCCCCACTGGGCACGCCGAGCGCTACTGGAGACTTGAAGCTGGTTGGAGCCTGCATTGCCGGGGTCGGCGCTGCCAGAGCCGGTTGCTGGCTCCCAGCTCGTACCGACACACTCCGTCCCGAGTGTGTCGACATGTACTCCCCCCTGGTCGCGGTTTGCCGCAGAGGCGAGGGCAGAGAGTTTGCCGCTGAAGGAAGCTTGGTCATCTTCGTCAGCGGAAACTCGTCGCGCTAGGAGAAAAGCCCCCTTCCTGGCGCGCCAAATGTCGAAGTGTTCGGTCGACACTTCCCCCGGGCCTGCACTGGGCAGCCCGCGGAGGTTCTTTTTTCGGTGGGGCTAGTTCCTAGCGGAGAGCTTGCGCAGATGGAACGAGTTAGTAAGAGCTTGACACGGCGAGTTTTACGTGGTTCAGGCCGCCGGAGCGTAAAACCCTACGTCCACGGCGAGCTATGGAGCTCGCTGTATTGCTTGCTGCTCAGGGCCGGAGGCCTGAGCTTGGGGGTGAGTTACAGCTTGAGAGTGTATGGCTAGGTATGAGTTGCAAAATGCGAACCCTTGCTATCGACGCCTACCCGAGCCTTTTATAGTCCAAGACTCGGGCGGCTTACAAGGGGAGCCGGGACCTGACAGGTGGTCCCGGGAAGATTGTCTATTATCTACCGTATCTGTAGTTATGCCGGTAGTTGTCTCTGGTCGAAGGCTTCTGAGTCTTCATCTTGCCGCCCTGCCCATGCCGCACGCTAGTCGTAGTGGTTGATGACGGCGCAGGCGGCATGGGATGTCTTGTCGCGGTGTTTATTGGCTGACAGGTTCTGACACCGCGCGCCAGTCTGTGATGCGACTGGGCGCAACGGCACCTGACAGAAGCGTGCTCCGCTTCTCCGCGTCTTGGGAAGACGCGGGCCTTGAATACCCTGTACAGGCAAGGTATGGGGCGTATTTACGCCCGCTTCCTACCGCTCGGGGCAGGCAGCGTCGTTCTGCTGCCATGTGGCGGGCCTGGAGCCCTTCTCAGAGGAGAGGAGGGTCAGTCCCGCGGGGCACGTGGAGCCTCCGGACCTCTCCCCGCGGAGGGGGAGGCTCGGCTTCTGTTGGCCACGTGGCGGGCCCGGAGCTCTCCTCTGAGGAGAGGGAGGTCCGGCCCTGCTGGACACGAGGTGCCTTCGGACCTCTTTCCCGCGGAGGGGGAGGTCCGGCTTCTGTATGCCACGTGGCGGGCCCGGAGCCCTCCTCTGAGGAGAGGGAGGTCCGGCCCCGCCGGTCGCGTGGCGCCTTTGGAGCTCTCCGTGCGGAGAAGGGTGAGTTCCTTAGGCATTTTACCCTGTGCGCGGGGGTACCCCATATCTCAGGTACCGACAATGCCCATAGGCGGAATTCTGGCTGTACATGGAGGCAATGATCCGCTTCGTCAACAAGGGAAGCAAGACTCTACGCGCTTAGGGTCGGAACCAGGCTAAACTGGACGTAGTCCTGTACCGTCCCTTGAGACTTAGCTGCCTCAAGCACTGTTCCTAAATTCTATGGGATTCATTACAGAAGGGAATGAACCTGTTCTACTAATGCTCGGGGAGTAAGACATACAGTGTTGCTTCATGCCAAGGGTTTTGGGAACGGATCCCACACTCGTTTAAAGGCATGTGTACCTGGGGCGGCAGCTTTCGTGATTCGGAAGGGACTTTCCCTGCTGGGGGAGAGTTTATAGGTCCTTCTCGGCAAAGAGTGTGCCGCGACACCAGGTTGCCCTTCTGCAGGTCCCTGACGCGTTTGGTTCTTTGGCGGTAGTGCTTAGAGCATCAGCCGAGACCGTGCGTTGTGGGGTGTTACCTGCAGCCGAGTCTCGTCGACGAGGTTGTCATCTTCACGCTGGATGAGGTCCTGCACGGCTTCTCCTGGGGGCCCCCGGGGAGTTCTCCCCTTCTGGCTAAGGCCTTCAAGGGGTAGGTGGACCCGGGCTCGCCTTGGATGACCTAAGGCGTCTTCCTCTTCTGGCAAGGCCTTCAAGGGGTTGACAGACCTTGGGCGGCCACCGGGAGGTATGTCCGAGGCCCGGAGGCGTGCTCTCGGGTGAGGCTGGCCCGACCTTGCACCATTGTGGTCGGTGCTTGGGCTGCTGCGACTACTTGGGGCTTCTCCAAGGTTGACGCCGCAGCAGTGCAGCCTCCACTGACCTGGGACGGCAGCCACAGCCGGCTACCGCCCCGGCCCGTCACCATCGGAGCTGGAGTCCTCACCGTTATGCACTGTCTTTATGACACGCTGAGGCTCCTGAAACCCCACCTGGTGGGCGGCGCTGACTGGAGCATCGACCTTCTGCTTGCCATCCCTCTGAGGGTAGGGCGGTGCTTCAGCTCTCTGCTGTCTTCCTTTGCGGAAGCGCTCTGCGAGTCTCTAGATATCCCAGCACTCGGCAGCAGTATGGTTGCCGGCGCCATGCACGGGGCATAGCCCGCCCTGGTCACTATCTGGGGCCGGTGACTGCCGCTGCCTTTTGTCGGGGCGTGGCCCCCGAGCTCCACTAGTCGTCGCTGCTGCAGCTACGGGAGCCGTGAACGATGACTTCATCTTGCCACTCCCCCGGTTCTTGGCCTTCTTGCCACCCCCATAGGCAGCAGCTCCAGACCCGGGCTGTCCTCCTGACTCGGAGGTCGGCAGAGAGTGCCAGTTCTGCCCTTCAGCTGCTCTGGCGCATTTGTCCGCCAGGCTGAAGAGCTCAGAGACGTCGCGGACCTCTCTGGTCGTGAGCTTCTCAAGCATTTTCTCGTCCCGGACACCCTGCCGGAACGCCACCACCACAGAGCACTTTGAATATGCGGGGTGGTGTTGCGTACCTGGGAGAACCGCTGGACGAAAGAGCGCAGCGACTCCCCAGGTTGTTGCTTGACGGCGTGGAGGTCAAGCTCCATGCCGGGACGGGTGTAGGAGCTGCTGAAGTTGGCGACGAACTGCCGGCAGAGCTCTCCCCAGGAAGTTATGGACCCCTGGGGGAGATTCATGAGCCAAGACCGAGCTGGGCCGGTCAAGGCGACGGGGAAGTAGTTGGCCATGACAGCCTCATACCCTCCTGCGGCAAGTACGGCGGTGGAGTAGATCTGGAGGAACTCCGCCGGGTTGACGCTACCGTCGTACTTCTCTGGCAGGTGCGGCCGAAACTTGCGCGGCCACCTCGCGAAGCGGAGGTGGGGTGCAAGGGCCGCACATCCTGCTCCTGCTGCCGCAGGTATTGGCGCTGCGAACGCTTGGTTCGCACTTGGCACCGTGTACCCCGGCATGGGCAAGGCTGCACCATAGACCAGGGGCACTGCTTGCGGCGCATATGGTTGTGGCATATGCTGCGTGGCGTATGCCTGAGGCAGGACTCGCGTGTCGAGGCCGACGTCATGCTGTCACCAGCCTCATGGTTGCGACGCCTTTCTCGACGTCGCTCGAGGTACACCCGGGCATCCTGGCCCAAGTGGCACCGTTCCAGCTCCCTTCTCAGGTCCGTCGACGGGAGCCTGGAGGAGCTGGAATCCGCCGTCTGCCTGTCAACCGTTGGCGTGCGTGTCAGCGACACAGCCGGTTGACCGGGGCGTCGCCCTCGCTGAAACCGAGGGTTCACAGTGGCGACGACGAGGCGGTCCACCTTGCTGACCCACTGTTGGGTCGCTGAATGGGGCGCATCCCCAGCAGGTGGGTTGCACAGTAGTGCTCTTGCTGCAGCTAGCGCACCCCCATGGTGTACGCTCAGCGCTGCAGAAGATCTCACACTGGTCGGAGCCTGCATTGCCGGAGTCGGCTGCTGGCTACCAGCTTGTGCCGACACACTCCATCCTGAGTGTGTCGACATGTACTCCCCGCTTGTCATGGTTCGCCATGAACGCGGAGGAGGAGAGTTTGCCGCCGAAGGAAGCTTGGTCATCTCCGTCGGCGGAAACTCGTCGCGCAATGGGAAAAGCCCCCTACCTAGCGCGCCAAATGTCAAAGTGTTCGGTCGACACTTCCCCCCGGCCTGCACTGGGCAGCCCGCGGAGGTTCTTTTTTCGGTGGGGCTAGTCCCTTGCGGAGAGCTTGAGCGTATGGACGAGTTAGTAAGAGATTGACACGGCGAGTTTTACGTGGTTCAGGCCGCCGGAGCGTAAAACCCTACGTCCACGGCGAGCTATGAGGCACGCTGTATTGCTTGTTGCTCAGAACCAGAGTCCTGAGCTTGAGGATGAGTTACAGCTTGGGGGTGAATGGCTAGCGTATGAGTTGCGGGAGTGTGAACCCTTGCTATCGTCGCTTACCCGAGTCTTTTATAGTCCAAGACTCGGGTGGCTTACAAGGGGGGCCCGGGACCCGACAGGTGGTCCCGGGGAGATTGTCTGTCATCTACCGTATCTGCAGTTATGCTGGTAGTTGTCTCTGGCGAAGGCTTCTGAGTCTTCGTCTTGCAGCCCTGCCCATGCCGCATGCTAGTCATAGTGGTTGATGACGGCGCGGGCGGCATGGGATGTCTTGTCGCTGCGTTTATTGGCTGGCAGGTTCTGACACTGCGCGCCAGTCTATGATGCGACTGGGCGCAACGGCACCTGACAGAGGCGTGCTCTGCGTCTCCGCGTCTTGGGAAGACGCGGTTCTTGAATACCTTGTACGGGCTAGGTATGGGGCGTCTTTACGCCCGCTCCCTATCGCTCGGGGGCAGGCAGCGCCATTCTGCTGGCCACGTGGCGGGCCCGGAGCCCTCCTCAGAGGAGAGGAGGGGTCCGGCCCCGTGGGACACATGGAGCCTTCGGACCTCTCCCTGCGGAGGGGGAGGTTCGGCTTTTGTCGGCCACGTGGCGGGCCCGGAACTCCTCTCTGAGGAGAGGGAGGTCCGGCCCCGCCGGATACGTGGCACCTTCGGACCTCTCTACCGCGGAGGGGGAGGTACAGCTTCTGTATGCCACGTGGCGGACCCGGAGCTCTCCTCTGAGGAGAGGGAGGTCCAGCCCGGCCAGACGCGTGGCGCCTTCGGAGCTCTCCCTGCGGAGAAGGGTGAGTTCCTTAGGCATTTTCCCTTGTGCGCGGGGGTACCCCATATCGCGGGTACCGACACAATGGTTGTTTTCATTTCAGGCAGGACCATATTTGAAAGTAAATACAAGCCCGTATCATTGCCATACGGCCGTCCTTGAGTTAAGCCACATCTCAAGGTACGTGATCGTGTTTTAACGCCACACGACGGGGAACCTGAGTATACCATGAACGGGTCGTCACGGTTGGGAATGTTATCAACCCAACAGATACCACCTACTGCCCTGCAGGGCACGCTGATGGCAAGCGCTGAGTATGACCTCCTGGGTTATTTCCAGACGAACACACTCTCGCGTTACTGACCACGCGACGGGATCTCCACTTACTTGCCTAATGCACGCTAGGGATCAGCGTTTCATATGAACTCATGAACATGACGAGTCCAAGAGTTTCATATTGACGTCTCACACCAAGCTGTGAGATCAATCCCTTAACCACGTTCCTCGTCAGGGGAGCTAACTGAAATTGAACCGCTTTCGGTGGCATTCCTTACCCTTCTTACCAGAGCGTAGGTGCGTCGTTACATAATTAAAATTCAGAATTATAACACATATGTTAGTCTTGCCACTTTAAGTAACTATGCTAATATAGTCCTTACTTGGGCAAACTACCGAATCCTCACCGTAAACCTAAGTTTTCCTGTAATACAGTCCTTAAGTACTGTGCTATCCCCAATGCGGCTCTGATACCATCCTGTGGCGGACCGGAATCCGCTCATCCAGGATTGCAGAGGGTGGTGCCGCACGATGTGACACCCGACAGCATACATCATAAGGATACATTGTATTACATTGAAAACCAACTGGAATATACAAAGTAGTACACTACTCAGTTACAAACTAGTGTTTATATTACACAGCGGAAGTTAAATTTGTACAACTCACACCCGCCTATCTAGCAAAAGTCGGTTGCCCAGCCCTAGGGCAACCCACACTAGCTGCACTCTCCAGCTCAGCGCTGCGTGTACGGTTCCCACTCAGCCGTGGTCCCTGACGGAGGGTAACCCTCGCTGGTGGACTCGTAACCCGAGTCCGTGGGTGGCTCCTCACCTGAAAAACACTTAAGCAGTAACCATGAGCACGATGGCTCAACAAGACTTAACCGACTCATCTAGGCATGAAACTATACATGCAGTATACGCGAACATGGGATAGTAATTTCAGCAAATGGGCACGCCTACAAGTTCATCCTTAGTTCATCTTTTAGCCACAAGTAAACAATTCATGAATAAGAAATTTAGTAAGCGATATTTGGTGGCACACAGGTAGCAATAAAATTATACATATCAGCATAACTGAATCATAATACTCATTACGATGCAGTGAACAAGCGGTACTCGTCACCGTGAGGGACGGCGAATCGACTCGATATACACCTGCAGGGATACCCAAAAAGCACGTCACATACGCCCACCCGTGGAGCTGCACAGCACGCTCACTCGATGTCGTACGGGACAACCTTTCACCCAACAGCTCAGACGTCGAACTGGTCGCACTGAAACATACAGGAGGTTCCCTACAAAGAGCATCTCTCTATGCCCATTAGCAGATTTCCACCTTGCTGCCCTCAACCTACACCTATAAATCGGTGTGCTATGCCTCGATGCCCGGAGGTTTAGGTTACATCGGTTTATCGGGGCCCATATATCCGATATGCCTTTGGTACGTTCAATACTTGTTCAGCAGGGCCGCACACGGATCGGTCCTCAATCGACAAGGACAGGGCTGCGCACACAAGACTTCCTCTTGCTGCGCCCTAGTCCCTGCCTAGTCTCATTTTCATTACTAAAGTGATCTCACATCACTCGAACCAATCCCGTGTGTTCCCAAGCCTAACTCGCGAGTAGATTCCAACTACTCGACTTGTACCGAAGTCCTATGAATCATTAAGCATAGCCTGTCTACTCGAGGTCTTAGACACTACCCTCACTCTTATAGGAAAATCTGGTTATGCATTTGGGGTCTCAACCATCCTACACCTAATGCACATATATACACATCACACTAAGTATATAAACAAAGCAAAACTTTATAAATTTGGTTAATGCAAACCGGGGCTTGCCTTGTTGCTGCATGTCAGGGGTTAGGGCTTCATCCATAAGGAGGAAGTCGAGCACTTCCGGAGTCTCCTCGCCTTCAGCAACTATACGTTAACGATAAGCTATATGTCAATTTACATGCAATGTTTAGAATTGAATAAGCAATTACTATAACTCTAGATAGACCTCCCCTTTGGTTCTGAAATTTTTATGTTAACTTGGTAGGGTCCTAACCAGAGTACTTACCAAGTTTCATTTGAAACACAGTTCATTTTTGAGCCTTGTACAAATAAAAACCTATTTGGTCAATATTGGAGCCTCTAAGGGATTCCAGAGGTTTTCATGGCTCCAACCCTTATTTCCTCGAAACTAGAATTTGAGATGATTCTAATGGAATTGGTCTCATGTCATTTGAAGAATTCTAGAGGAAGTTATGCTCTAAACAAGATTTGAGAAAATCTGAAAAATGTTTCTGAACATTTTTCTATTTTCTCAGGGCAGTTCACTTAATCACAGCATTAGGGAAACTAAATGAACTTGGATGAGTCTAAAAATTTTACTGTGACTCAAGGATTTTCCAATGAACCTCCCGGCCAAATTTCAGAATTTTTCATAAATTAATCCTCCAGATAAAATTCCTAACAGTTTAAACTTTAGGGATTTAATTCTGGAAAAATATTAAGTTTCATGAGCTGAAATTTGTGTTGCTGGAAAGTACTCAAAATTCTGAGTTCAGCAAAATTTGGTTCACGGAATTTGGAGCTTCCTAGCCAAAGTTATATGCAATTGAAGTTTGAACCAAATCTGAAAATTCAAATAAAGTTTAAACTATCGGGTGGGGTCCCCGGGCTACGTGTCAGCACCTCAGTTAACCTGCACGGTGGTCCGCAGAGTCTTCCGCGCAGTCACACGGGATCCCGGTGCCACAGCAGATCCAGCGCTGTTTAACCCGAGGCTGACAGGTGGGACCCGCAGGGCTTCGTCTACCTCGCGCTTCCGCGGCTTCCCGCCGCCCCCTTCGCTGGAGAGCTTGCCGCCGGGCGTTCTGCCGCCCGACCTTCGACGAAACTCGCCGCATGTGCCTATTTCTACTTGGGGAACTCAGTGTTGCACTCCCCGGAGCTCGGCGATGGCCGGAATAGTGCTCCCGACGGTGACAGCGGCCGGGAGCTCATCGGCGACGTCGAACTCGGTGTCCTCTGCACCTTTTTCGACGTGGTTTGCTCGGGGAGCTCCGCTGAGACTTGCTTATCACGGATATGAGCACTGATCCCCGTGAAAACGGCCGCAACTACAACCTCACCGGCGAGGTGCCCTGTTTTCAGCCGCCGGCCAAAATTCTGACAAAACTAAGGTCCTAGTGCATGGAACTGGTTGCTACTTGATCGAGGAGGTGCGCTAGGTGTTCTAGAGCGTGTGTGAGCTATAGCTTAACCGGTGGTTGCTTCTGTGCAACAAATTTTGTTGTCGACCGGGCTCTAACCCTAACACGCTCCGAGGAGGAGAACCAGAAATTCTCGCTCCACACCGCCGGAACTGGCCACGGTTTTCTCCCACAGCCTCAGCACAAGTAAGCGCACCTTTTCTTCTCTGTTGAAGGCACGTGAAACCGTCAGGATCGGCCAGTCACCGGTGATCAGAAGAGGCGGCGTTGAGTTCTTGCGCAGAAACGGGAGGGTAGCTCGGGGTGTGGTCGTTCTCGCTCGGGAAACAGAAAGAAGGGTGGAGCAGCTTGTGTGCTGGCCTTTGAGCCGAAATCTTTCACCGTGAGGTGGAAGTCCCGAGCGCTGCTGGCAGTCAGGCGCCGGTGCGTACGTGCTGGCGCGCGCGAGGCTTCGGCCGGTGAAAAAAAATCAACCGAGGGAAACTTCAGTGTGAAGGCTTCTGACATGTGGGTCCCCCCTCTAATACTCTTCAAACTTTTCATCTATGTTTTTGCTAAAATATCTCCATCTACTCACAATTGAATGTGAGACTTAAGCTCCAAGTCAGAGTTTGAATTTGGTTCCTCAAATTGTAAATTTGTTTGGCTAAATTTGCTTCACATTTGAACTGAAATTCAAATTCAGTTTTGAATTAATGCAAATTTAGCTCCCGACAAGATGAACTCCAATGGGGATGAAAATTGGTGGACTAACTCAGAAAAATGTGCTGAGTTTGAATATGAAGTCAACTTTTGAACCCAAGTGATGAAAGTTGCTGCAATTTGAATTTACATTCAAATTGGCCTCTTTTTCAAATGCCTCCAAAAGTGCCTCAACAAGTGTTAGATTTTCATGAAATTTGGCCTGAACCTTCCCAAGACTAATTAAGTTCTGGGGGTGAGCTCAACCTCTCATGTTCTTGTGTAGAAATCCTACTTTGTGAGAGTTAGGGCTTTCCCCTCTAATCACCCTTTTGATGGAGGTTACTTGCTCTTCCCATGTCTTCACAATATCCACCACAAAAGCTGTGGTGTTGTGAGGTGATGACAAATTTTTGCAAGTCCCTTTTCTTGGGCTTTTACAGTTACAACCAAGGGGTGTTTCGTGTTCTATTTATAAGAGGAAAACGAAGAGTCATAATCTGATTGGATTTCAAATAAGAGTCCTATTCAAATTGTTTTTGAATCTTAACAACTTATCTCCAATCGATTTGGTGCGGTAACATCATGGAAATCGTGTAGGTTTCCTCCCGTATCGGGTATTCCCGCGCGTACAGGAGAAAAACCGCTTCAGATCTCGTCACCTCCGTGGTGATGAGCTCCGGAGGCTCCACGTGTCCTGCGGGGGCCGGGCCTCCCTTTTCCGCAGAGGCGGGCTCCGGTTGTGCCGCGTGTCAGGCGGGCGAGACCTCCCTCTCCCTCAGAGGCGAGCTTCGCATGGGCCACGCGTCCTGGCGGGCGGGACCTCCCTCTCCCTCATACGTAAACACCGCATGCGCCATGTGTCTGTGCCGGACCTCCCCTCTCTTCGGAGGTAGCTCCAAATGTGCCACATGTCAGTGCCGGACCTCCCCTCTCTTTGGAGGTGAGCTCCAATAGTGCCACATGTCCTAACAGTGCCGGACTTTCTTTCTGCTCAGGGATGAGCTCCGAGGTTGACACGTGTCCAACAGTGATGGACCTCCCGGAGGTGAGCTCCGAGGTTGACACGTGTCCATCAGCGTCGGACCTCCCAGAGGTGAGACGTGTCCGGTAGTGTCAGACCTCCCAGAGGCGAGCTCCGAAGTTGACACGTGTCCAGTAGGACCGGACATCTCGGAGGTGAGCTCCGAGAGCGACACGCGTCCCGCACGGCTGGTCCTCTCTTTTCCGCAGTGACTAGCTCCGAAAGTGACACATGTCCTGCGGGGCTGGGCTCGCTCCTCCGCAGAGGCTAGCTCCGGGGGCAACACGTGTCCCACGGGGTCGGACCTCGCCTCTTCCGCAGAGACGAGCCCCGAGCCTTCCACGTAGCCAGTTTAGCGGCGGACCTCTCCCCCTTTGCGGGGATGAGCTCCGAAGGTGTCACGTGGCCAGTGGGCCACGGGAAATGTCTTCGGCGCTTCTCTGTGAACTGGAATTAGCTCTTTTCGGCTATCCTTTTGATTCTTTTTCTGTTTTCACTTCTTTTAAAATGTTTTCTTTATATAAAATATGAATGCATGCAGAAATTGAAATTGAGGGTGTCACAAATCTACCCCCCTTAAATTGAATCTTGCCCTCGAGATTCGCTAGTGGAGAATAGATGAGGGAATTCTGCCTTGATGTCTTCTTCACGCTCCCATGTGGCTTCAGCTTCTGTGTGATGGCTCCATTGTACCTTGCACCAACGGATCACTTTGTTCCTCGTGACCCTTTCCTTCACATCCAAAATTCGGACAGGGTGCTTTACATAGGTCAAATCCTCTTGAAGTTCAAGTTCATCCATCGGTACTTGTTCTTCTGGCACTCTCAAGCACTTCTTGAGCTGGGATACATGAAACACGTCATGCACGTCGGAGAGGTGCGTTGGGAGCTCTAGTTGATAGGCTACTTCTCCTCGCTTGTCCAAAATCTTAAATGGCCCGATGTAGCGAGGTGCTAACTTGCCTTTGATGTTGAACGTCGTTGGCCTCGGATAGGTGATACCTTAAGGTATACGAAGTCTCCTACTTCAAAAGTCAACTTCCTTCGCCTATTGTCCGCATAGCCATTCTATCGTGATTGAGCAGCCTTCAAGTTCTCCCGTATTGTTTGGACTTGCTTCTCAGCTTCTTGTAGCACTTTGGGTCCAAACACTTGGTTCTCTCCGGTATCGCTCCAAAACAACGGCGTTCTACACCGTCTACCATAAAATGCTTTGAAAGGTGACATCTTCAAGCTAGCTTGATAGCTGTTGTTATAGGAGAATTCGGCATACGGCAAGCTCCTATCCCAACTACGCCCATGTTTCAAGGCGCAAGCTCTCAACATGTCTTCCAAAATTTTGTTTAGTCCATCAGTCTGCGGGTGGTAAGCGGAGCTAAAATCCAGTCGTGTACCCATAGCCTCATGCAGCTTCCTCCAGAACCTAGAGGTAAACTTAGAACCCCGATCTGAGACTATCCTCTTCGGGACTCCATGGCGGCAAACGATTTGCTCCATGTAAACCTCAGCTAGATTTGCCATGCGGTACGTGTCTTTAACAGGAAGAAAATGAGCGGTTTTCATCAATCGGTCCACGATAACCCAGATTGAGTCATAACCCAACCGAGTATGTGGCAATCCGACGATGAAATTCATACTGATATCTTCCCACTTCCACTCGGGTACTTTCAATGGTTGCAACAGTCCAGCGGGTCTTTGATGTTCGGCCTTCACCCATTGGCATGTGTCACATAGGGCAACATATTCAGCTATGTCCCTCTTCATACCATCCCACCAATAACAAGTCTTCAAGTGTGACGCCCCCATTCTAAGAGGGAACCTCTCGGAACTGAGACTGATGTGTATGTGTGCCCAGGATGTTCATCACACATACACATATAATCCACAAACTGAATTCAGATTATAATACCATGAAAGAACAGGGTTTTAGTACAAAGTCTAATGAGTCTTGGACTCATTCTAGCGGCGGAAGTCTTAATCTAGCAGCGGAAGTCTTATTCTAGCAGCGGAAGTCTTTATTCTAGCAGCGGAAGCAACTAAGCAGCAGCAGCGGCTCCATCTCCTACTCCACAAGCAAGGTTGAGGACAGATTACACGCCTAATACTCCACGTGGTCTTCATAGTACTCCTCTCATGTTGCTAATGATGAAGTAATGATGCAAATTTGAGTACATGATGTACTCAGCAAGTGCGGGAAAATATGATATGTAGCTCATAGCAAGGAAGGTATGAAAAGGCTCATTGCAGAAAGCAAAGTTTATTTCTCAAAACACGATAAAAACAGCAACTTAGCTTTATGTGAATGTAATCCCAACATGTATTTAAACATTAACATACCTCCATTATGATTCATCCCTTTCCATGTCTCAACCAGACATTAATCTTTCTCAACTTTGCTCATGAATACCATCTCATATTCACTACCATCTCATGAATACCATCAAGTATTCACTACCATTTTATCTCATATTCAATTCCGTCTCATACCAAGACTAATGCTCATTGCCATGACTCAACAGTCATGCAACCAATTTCATCACCCGGACTCAACAGTCCCAAAAACCAAACCATAACCAAATCAAAAACCATAACCTCCTAATAACCATCCCATCTAATCATGTGGGTTGTCCAGGCGCTCGTGACCGTAAGCTCGGCTATCATGATAGTTTAAGACTCTGCAGAGTTTGTACCAATTTACCCACAACTTTGTGATTTCGTCACCCATCGGCGACTGCAGAACCTCCATTATACCAGTACACAACCGTCGGTGTATGGCCAAGAGAGCACAAAATAGCCTTTACAAAGGGGCTACTAGATGTATGGACTCACTAAGGTTTCACCAGCAGGCTATAATCTCCAATTCTCCCACCCACGGGCCCTCTCTTGTGCCATGCAGTTCGAGGGCAGTCCTCACTCGACTCCCATTCCCCGCGCCTTCCATGGTCCATAACAATCTAGCAACTTACCTAATTACTCAGCTAAGCCGCACCCATACTTGGCCTTGTGGTGGCACTGTTATCCTGGCATGGCTCGCAACCGGTCCTTAGATCTACGGCAAATAAACCATCATCTCATTCTACCTCATCCACAAACCAAGGCTTGCCTAGATCTCCCTCTGATTCATGTTCATTAACAACATCAGTTTCTCATTATTCTTACGAGTGCAGTTAGCTAGACACATCTATCTCGCTTCCCGTAGCCCATGGACTCAGCGAAGCATAAAAGCAAAAACCATACCCGACTCATTAACTTTCCCGGCGACAAGGGTGGTTAACAATACTAGTAAACTCCTATGAAAGGGTTTCCCATCAAGTTGACTCAAGCACACACACCTTTTCGCAAACAAAACAGTTTTCCAAAAACATGGGATCAATATGGTCAAGGGGCACTTGCCTTGTTCTTGCGGCTCTGGTTGCTCTTGTGTCTCGATGTTCTGGTGCTGTAGTCCTTCGTAGGTAGCTCACTGAGCTTGTCCTTCTATACACCATCACGCACATACAAGATTCATAGAAATCAATCATCATGCACAAACTCTACTTTAAGATGCAATGATGCATATGCATGTTAATCCTATGATGCAGTTTAGTTTGTAAGTGTTCTTGCATGGCTTGCATGGGTTTTACGATGTACAAAGGTGTTCGGATCAAATGTGGACGTGGCGATGATCTGGACTCAAGATCTAGATCAAACCGATCAAACACGTGATCTGTCCACGAAAAAGCTTCTGTTTGAAAGGATCAAAGAACAGATGCAAAGAAAACGTGATGATGTCGTAAGGTCGTATTGGAGACCTACCTTACTTTCTTCTGGTCCTTCTAGCAAAAACAGATTGTCGGCTCTCCTCCGGCGATGGCGATCGTAGTCTGGGCTCGTCGGCGGTCTCTCCGGTGGTCAAACTCCAGCGAAGGGGTTTAGCTCGGAGAGTTTGGGGCTAGGGCTTCTAGGTTATCGGCTTAGAAAAGATGTTACGACCAAGGGGTTGTTTCGGGTTCTATTTATAATCGGGAAGAGAAGGGTCCTAATCTGATTGCATGGTCGACACTTCCCCCGGGCCTGCTCTGGGCAGCCTGCGGAGGTTCTTTTTCAGAGGGGCTAGTCCTCTTCGTGTGTCTCGCCGGGATGGACGGAGGAAGGAGATGAACACAAGGGTTTTTCACGTGGTTCGGGCCACCGAAGCGTAAAACCCAACGTCCACGGTGAGCAGGGGTGCTCGTTGTATTGCTTGAGGCTTAGAACCGGAGTTCTAAGTTTGGGGATGAAGTGAGTATGTCTACTGAGTGCTAGAGAGCTGAACTCGCTGGAGTCTGAACCCTAAAGTGCTCGAACCCCTTGTAACGTTGCCTACCCGAGCCTTTTATAGTCCAAGGCTTGGGCGGCTTACAAAGGGGGGGCCGGGACCCAACAGGTGGTCCCGGGATGATTTCCTGCCATCTACCGTATCTCGAAGTAACGCCGGTAGCTGTCGCTGGCAGTAGCTTCTGAGCCTCCGTCCTGCTGCCCTGCCCATGCCGCAAGCTAGGCGTAGTGGTTGATGATGGCAGGGGCGTAGTGGTTGATGATGGCAGGGGCAGCAGGGGTTGTCTTGTCGCTGTGTTTATTGGTCCACAGCCTCTGGCTTTCTGCGCCCGTCTTCAGTGTGATGGGACTGGGCGCAACACCTCCTAGAAGAGGCGTGCTCCGCGTCTCCGCTTCTTGGGAAGTTGCGGGTCTTCAATGTCGTGCCTTGGGAAGGCGCGGGTCTTTAAATCCGCTGCCTACCGTGCCGGGGCAGGTAGTGCGGCTCTGCTGGCCACGTGGCGGACCCAGAGCTCTCCTCTGAGGAGAGGGGAGCCCCGGCCCAGCTGGACACGTGGAGCCTTCGGAGCTCTCCCCCGCGGAGGGGGGAGGTCCGGCTCTGTTGGCCACGTGGCGGGCCCAGAGCTCTCCTCTAAGGAGAGGGGGAGCTCCGGCCCCTCTGGACACGTGGAGCCTTCGGAGCTCACTCCCGCGGAGGGGGGAGGTCCGGTTCTGCTTGGCACTTGGTGGGCCCGGAGCTTTCCTCTGAGGAGAGGGGGAGCTCTGGCCCCGCTGGACACGTGGAGCCTTCAGAGCTCTCCCCCGTGGAGGGGGGAGGACTGGCTTCGCCTGGCCACGTGGCGGGCCCGGAGCTCTCCTCTGAGGAAAGGGGGAGCTCCAGCCCGGCTGGACACATGGCGCCCTCGGAGCTTGCCCCTGCGGAAGGGGCGAGGTCCTTAGGCGGTTTTGTATTGTGCACGGGGGTACCCGGTTTTGAGGGTACCGACAGTGGCCCCCGGGCTCATCTCGGGGAAGGTATCGAGCCCGAGGTGGGGCCTTCACCTTTTCTATCCCACGCACTTTCTTCAAACTTCTTTGAACCGCCGCTTGAGCAACGGAAGGTCGTGGGGTCTTGACTCTTGCTTTGAAAGTTGCTTTTACTGCGGCGGTTTCCAAAGCTGCCACTGCTGCATGTCGCAGCGCACAATCGCGCGTCGCGGCGCCTTGTCAGGAACCGCCGGATTGCCCGCTTGAGTGGCTAACTTCTTGGCCCACCGCTTCTGGTGGACGGCTTGGGCCCCCTTGTCATGGTCACTGGGGCTTGGATCTAGGGCGTCTGCCCCGAACGGCGCATACGAAGCATTTCAAATCTCTTCGGGGAAGTTTTAAAAGGGGATTTCATCTGCATCACAGGCTTCCCTTTGCACACTTCCTTACGCCTGATCTTTCCGTATTCCTCCGTGTGCCCAAGCCTCTTCCACCATCTGAGTTCTTGCCTCTTCATCTTCGATGGCTTCCTTCCTGCCTCCGCCACGCATCGCCCGGACGAGAGACCTGGGGTCGATGCGCAAGCTGCTGGGATGGCATTCTGAGCAGCAGCGGCGTTGTCTTTGGCGGGGATCTCTCTCTCTGTATCTGGAGAGGGGGGAGATTGTCTTCACCGCCTACTCCTTGGCAGGGTTCGTCCCGCCAATCTCCTCTTTCTTCGTGACGCTGCTGGAGACTTACGGCCTCCAGCTTCATCAACTCTCCCCCAACTCCTTCGCCATGGCCGCCGTCTTCGTCCACTTCTACGAAATGTTCGTGGGAGTGAGAGCTTCAGTGACGCTCTTCCGTCACTTCTTCGTGCTGCGGACGACTGGGCACGGCTGGAAGAATCAGCTGGGCGCCTACTACTTCCAGCACCGCTGAAAGGACCCGAAGGTCTCTGGGTACCTTCTACCCTTCAGCGCAGACGCTCTTCCGTCACTTCTTCGTGCTGCGGACGACTGGGCACTGCTCGAAGAATCAGCTGGGCGCCTACTACTTCCAGCACCGCTGAAAGGACCCGAAGGTCTCTGGGTACCTTCTACCCTTCAGCGCCGCGAGGTGGGAAGGCTAGAGGGACAACTGGGTGATCGTGAAGATGTCGAAGTGTGTGGTCGACACTTCCCCAGACCTGCTCTGGGCAGCCCGCGGAGGTTCTTTTTCGGAGGGGCTAGTCGCTTGTGGAGAGCTTCAGCGTTAGGGACGAGTGAGGGAGAAGCTTGACACGACGAGTTTTACGTGGTTCGGGCCGCCGGAGCGTAAAACCCTACGTCCACGGTGAGCGGAGGTGCTCTCTGTATTGCTTGTTGCTCAGAATCGGAGTCCTGAGCTTGAGGGTGAGTGATGCCTAGGATGCGAGTTCACAGAGTTTGAACCCTTGCTAACGTTGCCTACCCGAGCCTTTTATAGTCCAAGGCTCGAGCGGCTTACAAGGGGGGCCCGGGACCCGACAGGTGGTCCCGGGGAGATTGCCTGCCGACTATCGTATCTGCAGTTATGCCAGTAGTTGTCTCTAGCGAAGGCTTCCGAGTCTTCGTTCTGCCGCCCTGCCCATGCCGCAAGCTAGTCGTAGTGGTTGACGACGGCGGGTGCGGCAGGGGATGTCTTGTCGCTGTGTTTATTGGCTGGCAGGTTCTGACACGGCGCGCCAGTCTGCGATGCGACTGGGCGCAACGGAACCTGACAGAGGCATGCTCCGCGTCTTCGCGTCTTGGGAAGGCGCGGGCCTTGAATACCTTGTACGGGCAAGGTATGGTGCGTCTTTACGCCTGCTGCCTACCGCGCGGGGGCAGGCAGCGCCGTCCTGCTTGCCACGTGTTGGGCCCGGAGCTCTCCTCTGAGGAGAGGGAGGTCCGGCCCCGCGGGACACGTGGAGCCTTCGGACCTCTCCCAGCGGAGGGGGGAAGGTCCGGCTTCTGTCGACACGTGGGGCCTTCGGGGCTCGCCCCTGCGGAGGTGGCAAGGTCCGGATTCTTCGGTCTTACCTTGGAGTTCCGGTCTTGCGCAATCCCGTAGCGGACCCCTGGTAGGTGTGTCCCATTGGTTGGGTGCTCCTACCATACTCCTGCGGGGAGCTGAGGCCGAGAGGTCCTGCACACAAGTAAGGGAAACGCAATTCTCCTTGGGGGCTCCCCCTCCCCTATCTCATAGTCTTATTTGGCTTACGGTCCCCATCCACTTGTACGGTGCTTGGGGACTACCGTGCACGAAGAGCCCGGAGCTCGGGGCCCCCTGGCCATCGGCAGGTACCTCCAACGCAACCGCCTTCGGTAGGGCAGCAAATGCCAACTAGAGGTGAGAATGAGAAGAGGGAGCTGAGCGCATGGTGAGCATACGCCGGAAGTGCGGTCATAAAAATTTAATACGTAATTTAAATGAGCACAAGGGAAAAGCAAAGTAGGACAGGTTTCTTCTCATATAAATTTTCATAGGAGGAAGGCAGGCTAAACATGGAGGCCACGACCCGTCCCATTAAAAAGGGAAGCAAGACTCTACGCGCTTAGGGTCGGAACCAGGCAAAGCTGAACGTAGTCCTGTACCGTCCCCTGAGACTTAGCGGCTCTCAGCGCTGTTCCTGGGCTCTATGGAATCTATTACAAAAGGAAGAGGCTGTCCTACTATTGCCCTAGGGATGGAATATACGGAGATGCTCTATGTTCCAAGGTTGCGGGAGCAGGTCCCCGTCCACGGTGGAAAGGCGTACGCACCCGGGACGGCACACTTTTGTGACTCGGAAGGGACCTTCCCAACTAGGGGAGAGTTTGTGGGTCCCTTCGCGAGAAAGTATGCGCCGCAGCACCAGGTCGCCTTCCTGCAGCTCCCGGACACGCACAGACCTCTGGTGGTAGCGGCGGAGCGCTTGTCTGTACCGTGCGTTACGGAGTGCTGCATGCAATCGAACCTCGTTGACGAGGTCGATGTCTCCACGCCGGAGGTTGTCCTGCGCGGCTTCGTCGTAAGCTCGGACACAGTGAGACTTCATGGTGATCTCTGGGGGAAGCACAGCTTCGGCCCCATACACCATGAAGAAGGGTGTCTCTCCGGTGGCCCAACTCTGGGATGTCCGGTTAGCCCATAGTGTGCTCGGAAGCTCATCCACCCAATTGGCACCATGTTTCTTCAGGCTGGCATAGGTCCGAGTCTTGAGGCCCCGAAGAATCTCGGCGTTGGCCCTCTCGACTTGCCCATTGCTCTTTGGGTGAGCAACAGAGGCATAGCACACCTGGATGCCGAGGTCTTCGCAGTAGTCTTGGAACGCTGCGCTGGTGAACTGGGTCCCGTTGTCGGTGATGATTCTGTTCGGGACCCCGAACCGGCAGACAATCGACTTGATGAACTTTACTGCGGATTGCTTGTTGATGGTGACGACTGGTGTGGCTTCCGGCCACTTGGTGAACTTGTCGATGGCGACATAGAGGTACCGGAATCCCCCGACGGCTCTGGGGAATGGTCCCAGGATGTCCAACCCCCATACGGCAAACGGCCATGAGGGCGGGATCATCTGTACTGCCTGAGCCGGTGTATGGATCTGCTTGGCGTGGAACTGGCATGCCTTGCAGCTCTCGACCAGCTTGACGGCATCCTAGAGTGCTGTCGGCCAGTAGAAGCCATGCCGGAAGGCTTTACCGACAAGCGTGTGTGAGGAAGAGTGACTCCCACATTCGCCTCCATGGATCTCAGCGAGCAAGTCGCAGCCTCCCTCCTGGGTTATGCACCGCAATAGAATGTGGTTAGCGCCACGCCGGTAGAGATCCCCTTCTACCAGCGCGTATCTCTTAGCCATGCGCACGATGCGTTCAGCGGATACACGTTCATCAGGGAGGATGTTGTCTTTCAAGTAGTCCCGGATCTCCGTGATCCATGCATCGGGTCTGACTTGAGCTTCTGGATCTTGAGCGCTGGGTTGCACGGAGTCCCCAGTGACGCTTACGATCCTTGGCGGCGTCCATGGCTGCAGGGACGCCGGGATCGCCAGCTTCGAGGTGCTGGTCCAGCCCCCTTCGCCCGGCTCGGCAGGCCGGGCTGTGGGCCGCAGCAACGTCCTCTCGAAGACTCCTTCGGGCACAGGGGCTCCGGTGGAGGCCTTCGTTGAGAGGTCGTCAGCTGCGGCATTGCCAGCGCGCGGTACGTGGCGCAGGTCCAAGGCGAGGAAGTCTTTCTCCAACATCTGCACATGAAGCAGGTAAGCAGCTAGCTGTGGGTCATTGCAGGAGCATTCACCCTTAACTTGCTTGATAACTAGCTGGGAGTCGCCCTGTGCCAACAACTGGCGAGCGCCCAGAGACAGGGCTATCTTTAGGCCAAAGATGAGTGCTTCATACTCTGCCATGTTGTTGGTTACCTTGAAATTGAGACACACCATATACCCAAACTGCTCCCCTGATGGCATGAGTAGCAGTACGCCGGCACCGGCCCCCTGCTTTCGCGAGGAGCCGTGGAAGAAGAGCGTCCAGTGAGGCCCGGTGAAGACCGGAGCTCGGTGCTTTGGTTCACCGTCTTCGTGGCCCCTGGGTCAGCCTTCGTTGGCGTCCACTCAGCCACGAAGTCAGTCAGTGCTTGGCTCTTGACTGCATGATGAGGAAGGAAGTCCAGCTCAAACTCCACCAGCTCCGCTGCCCATTTAGCGACATTACCAGTGGCGTGGGGGCTGTGAAGGATAGCCTTCAGCGGATAGGAGGTGACCACCGAGACCCGGTGGGCTTGGAAGTAGTGGCGGAGCTTCCTGGACGCCACGAGCACTGCATACAGCAGCTTGTGGACCTCCAGGTACCTTGTCTTGGCGTCATGGAGGACCTCGCTGATGTAGTAGACAGGCCTCTGGATGGTCCGTACCCTCCCTCCCAGGCCAGAGATGTCTTTATCCATGGGCTCAGGCCTAACAGAGGTGGGTGGGTCCAGGGAGGCTGCCGGGAGCTGAGACTCGAAGACTCCCAAGCCGCCTTGGACCTCCGAGAGGTCACGCTGATTTTCCGGGAGCTCTGGGAGGTCCCGTTGGGCCTCCGGGAGGTCCCATTGGTCCTCCGGGAGGTTGTCATGGAGGTCTGGGGGTCCGTCTTAGACCTCCGGGGGGTTGTCTTGGAGGTCCGGGAGGTCGTCTTGGACCTTCGGATTTTCCTGGCGCCTGTCTCCTGCTACCGGAGCAGTCTGTGGCGACGAGAGGTCCGGCCACTCTGCGACGAGGACCATACTCACCACTTCAGTTGTCGCCGCGATGTAGAGCAACAAATGCTCTTCGGGCTCGGGGGGGCTACCATGATGGGTAGGGTCGTCAGGAGTTGCTTCAACTCCTGGAAAGCTTCTTCTGCTTCGTCGGTCCAAGCAAATGGGCCGGATTTGTGCAGGAGCTTAAAGAAGGGGAGCGCTCGCTCTGCTAACCTCGGTATAAACCGACTCAGCGCGGCTAGGCATCCCGTGAGTTTCTAGACTTCTTTGATGCGGGTGGGGGGCCGCATCAAGTCGATGGCCTTGATTTTCTCTGGGTTATCCTCAATTCCTCGGTGTGAGACCAGGAATCCTAAGAGTTTTCCAGAGGATACGCCGAACACACACTTGCCGGGGTTCAGCTTGGTGCGCGTAGAGTGCAGTTTGTCAAAGACTAAGGCCAGGTTATCTAGTAGGGATGAACTCTGCCTGACCTTAACAACGATATCATCGACATACACCTCAACTAAGTCTCTTATCAACTCCCCGAAGGTTTTGTGCATTGCACGTACAAAGGTGGGGAGAGCATTCTTTAGGCCATAAGGCATAGAGACATAACAGTACAGACCGTCTACTGTGATGAAGGAGGTGTGCTCTTCATCTTCTCTAGACATAGGGATCTGATGGAAACCCGAGTAGGCGTCTAGGAAGCACAGCATATCGCAGCCTGATGTCGAGTCTACTATTTGATCTATTCTATGGAGAGGGAATGGATCTTTGGGACATGCCTTGTCGGTACCCGCGATATGGGGTACCCCCGCGCACAGGGGAAAATGCATAAGGATCTCGCCCTTCTCTGCAGGGAAAGTTCCGAACGCGCCACGTGTCCAGTGGGGCCGGACCTCCATCTCCTCAAAGGAGAGCTCCGGGCTCGCCACGTGGCCTACAGCAGCCAGACCTCCCCCCTCCGTGGGGAGAGCTCCGAAGGCGCCACGCGTCCGGCGGGGCCGGACCTCCCTCCCCTCAGAGGAGAGCTCCGGGCTCGCCACGTGGCCTGCAGAAGCCGGACCTCCCCCTCCGCTGGAGAGAGGTACGGAGGTGCCACGTGTCCAGCGGGGCCGGACCTCCCTCTCCTCAGAGAGGAGCTCCGGGCTCGCCACGTGGCCGACAGAAGCCGGACCTCCCCCTCCGAGGGGAGAGGTCCGAAGGCTCCACGTGTCCTGCGGGGCCAGACCACCCCTCTCCTCTAAGGAAGGCTCCGGGCCCGCCACGTGGCCAGCAGAACGGCACTGCCTGCCCCCGAGCGGTAGGCAGCGGGTGTAAAGACGCCCCATACCTTGCCCGTACAAGGTATTCAAGGCCCACGTCTTCCCAAGATGCGGAGACACGGAGCACGCCTCTGTCAGGTGCCGTTGCGCCCAGTCGCATCATAGACTGGCGCGTGGTGTCAGAGCCTGCCAGCCAATAAACGCAGCGACAAGACATCCCATGCCGCCCCCGCCGTCATCAACCACTACGACTAGCATGCGGCATGGGCAGGGCTGCAAGACGAGGACTCAGAAGCCTTCGCCAGAGACAACTACCGGCATAACTGCAGATACGGTAGATAACAGTCAATCTCCCCGGGACCACCTGTCGGGTCCCGGGCCCCCTTGTAAGCCACCCGAGTCTTGGACTATAAAAGGCTCGGGTAGGCAACGTTAGCAAGGATTCGCACCTCTGCAACTCATACGCTAGCCATTCACGTCCAAGCTGTAACTCACCCCCAAGCTCAGGACTCCGGTTCTGAGCGGCAAGCAATACAGCGAGCTCCATAGGTCGCCGTGGACGTAGGGTTTTATGCTCCGGCGGCCTGAACCACGTAAAACTCACCGTGTCAAGCTCTTACTAACTCTTCCACACGCGCAAGCTCTCCGCAAGGGACTAGCCCCACCGAAAAAAGAACCTCCGTGGACTGCCCAGTGCAGGCCCGGGGGAAGTGTCGACCGAACACTTCGACATTTGGCGCGCCAGGAAGGGGGCTTTTCCCCTGCGCGACGAGTTTCCGCTGACGAAGATGACCAAGCTTCCTTCAGCGGCAAACTCTCCTCCCCCGCGTTCGCGGCGAACCGTGACCAGGGGGGATTACATGTCGACACACTCAGGACGGAGTGTGTCGGCGCAAGCTGGGAGCCAGCAGCCGGCTCTTGCAGCGCCGACCCCGGCAATGCAGGCTCCAACCAGCGTCAGGTCTTCAGTAGCGCTGGACGTACCCGGCGGGGATGCGCTAGCTGCAGCAAGAGCGCTACTGCACAATCCGCCTGCTGGGGACGCGCCTCAGGCAGCGACCCAGCAGTGGATTCGCGAGGTAGACCGCCTCGTCGTCGCCGCCGCGAACCCTCGACTTCGGCGGGGACGATGCTCCGACCAACCGGCTGTGTCGCTGATGCGCACGGCAACGGTTGACGGGCAGACGGCGGACTCCAGCTCCACCAGGCTTCCGTCAACGAACCTGAGGGCAGAGCTGGAGTGATGCCACTTGGGCCAAGATGCCCGAGTGTTCCTCGAGCGACGTCGAGAAAGGCGTCGCATCCAAGGGGCTGGCGACAGCATGACGTCGGCCTCGACCCAGCCTGAAGGGCAGATCTTCGCCACGCAAGCTCTGCCCCAGGCGTACGCCGTGCAGCATATGCCACAATCATATGCCCTGCAAACGGCGCCCTCGGTCTATGGAGCAGCCTTGCCCATACCGGCGTACACTGTGCCAGCGGCGAACCAAGCGTTCGCGGCGCCAACACCTGCAGCAACAGGAGCAGGATGTGCGGCCCTGGCGCCCCACCTTCGCTTCGCGAGGTGGCCATGCAAGTTTTGGCCGCACCTGCCCGAAAAGTACGACGGCAGCGTCAACCCGGCGGAGTTCCTCCAGATCTACTCCACTGCGGTACTTGCCGCAGGAGGGGATGAGGCTGTCATGGCCAACTACTTCCCCGTCGCCTTGACCGGCCCAGCCCGGTCTTGGCTAATGAACCTCCCTCAGGGTTCCATAACTTCCTGGGGAGAGCTCTACCGGCAGTTCATCGGCTACATCGGCAGCTCCTACACCCGTCCCGGCACGGAGCTTGACCTCCACGCCATCAAGCAACAACCTGGGGAGTCACTGCGCTCCTTCATCCAGCGATTCTCCCAGGTACGCAACACCATCCCACACATTCGAAGTGCTTCTGTGGTGGTAGCGTTCCGGCAGGGTGTCCCGGACGAGAAGATGCCTGAGAAGCTTGCGACCAGAGAGGTCTGCGATGCCTCTGAGCTCTTCAGCCTGGCGGACAAGTGCGCCAAAGCAGCCGAAGGGCAGAATTGGCACTCACTGCCAGCTTCCGAAGCCGGAAGACAGCCCGAAGACGGCGGAGTTGAAGCTGAGCTCCAGACCACGTCAGACAGCCAAGAGCCAAGCACTGGCTGACTTTGTGGCTGAGTGGACGCCAACGAAGGCTGCCCAAGGGGCCGCGAAGACGGTGAACCAATGTACCGAGCTCCGGTCTTCACCGGGCCTCACTGGACGCTCCTCTTCGACGGCTCCTCGCGAAAGCAGGGGGCCAGTGCCGGTGTACTGCTTCTCATGCCATCGGGGGAGCAGTCTGGGTACATGGTGTGTCTCAATTCCAAGGCAACCAACAACTTGGCAGAGTATGAAGCACTCATCTTTGGCCTAAAAGACAGTCCTGTCTCTGGGCGCTCGCCAGTTGTTGGCGCAGGGCGACTCCCAGCTAGTTATCTAGCAAGTTAAGGGTGAATGCCCCTGCAATGACCCACAGCTAGCCGCTTATCTGCTCCACATGCGGATGTTGGAGAAAGACTTCCTCGCCTTGGACCTGCGCCATGTACCGCGCGCTGGCAAGGCCGCAGCTGACGACCTCTCAATGAAGGCCTCCATCGGAGCCCCTGCGCCCGAAGGAGTCTTCGAGAGGACGTTGCTGCGGTCCACAGCCCGGCCCGCTGAGCCGGGCGAAGGGGGCTGAACCAGTGCCTCGAAGCTAGGCAGTCCCGGCAGCCATGGATGCCGCCAAAGGATCATAAGCGACACTGGGGACTCCGTGCAACCCAGGGCTCAAGATCCAGAAGCTCAAGTAGTCCCGATGCATGGACCACGGAGGTCCGGGGCTCCTTGAAGGACATCCTTCCTGATGAATGTGCATTCGCTGAACGGGTGGTGCGGATGGCTAAGTGCTACGCGCTGGTATCTTTACTGGCGTGGTGCCACGACATCCTATTGCGGTGCATAACCCAGGAGGAAGGCTGCGAATAGCTTGCAGTAGTCCAAGGAGGCGAGTGCTGGGAACATTCATCGTCCCGCACGCTGGTCGGTTAAGCCACCCGGCATGGCTCCTACTGACCGAGAGCCACCTGGACGCCGTCAAACCGGTTAGGGATGCAATGCGTGCCAGGTCCATGCCAAGCAGACCCACACAACTGGTGCAGACGCGCACCCAAAGCCGTCGGGGGATACCGGCTCCTCCATGTCGAGGGCCAGCCGGACTTCCCAGGGCCGGGTCACGGGAACTACCCTTCCACATGGTATGCGGGGCCGAAGCCGTGCTTCCCCCTGAGATCGCCATGGGGGTCCCCCCGTGTCCGGCGTACGACGAAGCCACGCATGACCCGCTCTGCGTGAAGACAGGCGCTCCGACGCCACCCTAGTAAGTTCACCATGCTTACTTAGGTGTTTATTTAAATTACGCATTAATTTATATGAACACCTCCCCACACTCTAGACAGTGTGTGTCCATTGTACACTCGGTTCCTCTTTCCTGCTCTCATGCATAGTCGATATTTGCCGTCCTGCCGAAGGCGGTAGTGCTTGGGGTATATGCCTGAGGCCCGGTGGCCTTTTGGATCTCCCCCTGTAAGGGTACTGTACCGCCAGTTGGTCTCCTCCGAGAAAAGACCTACGCTAGACCGGGGGGCCAGGAGCCTTGCTTTGCCCGGTCTTGCACCCAAAGCATGCGCACTCTGCCCCCCCGGCGCTGCGGTCTGAGTACCAGGGGGCCGGACGGTTACACCCTGACTGGGGCTGGGGCCAGACCTCCGGGACCAAGTGCACTGAATTACCCAAGCCCCGTATTCCGGCCTGGGGCAGTAAGCCAAATGAGACTAAGGGACAGGAAAGGGGGGACCACTGAGCAGTTCCGGACCTCCGCCCCCACAGCTGGGCCGAGCTCCGAGGCCAGCCCTCGCCCTCTTTTCAGAGGCGAGCGCTGATGCCGGACCTCACGCCCTTCGCTGGCCTGAGCTCCGATGACCTCCGGACCTCACGCCCTTCGCTGGCCTGAGCTCCGATGACTTCCGGACTCCGCCCCCATAGCTTGGCCGAGCTCCGAGGCCAGCCCTCGTCCTCCTTTCAGAGGCAAGCGCTGACGCCAGACCTCACGCCCTTCGCTGGTCTGAGCTCCGATGACTTCTGGACTCCGCCTCCACAGCCAGGCCGAGCTCCGAGGCCAGCCCTCGCCCTCCTTTCAGAGGCGAGCGCTGATGCCGGACCTCACGCCCTTCGCTGGCCTGAGTTCCGATGACTTCCGGACCTCCGCCCCCACAGCTGGGCCGAGCTCCGATGCCAGCCCTTGCCCTCCTTTCAGAGGCGAGCCTTGATGCCGGACCTCACGCCCTTCGTGGACCTGAGCTACGATGACTTCCGGACCTCCGCCCCCACAGCCGGGCCGAGCTCCGATGCCAGGCATCACCGTCTCCTAAGAGGCTGAACTCCGAAGCCGTCAAGACCCTGCCAGCACAGGGAGTACTCAAGACAAGAAAGTGCGCGGGTAGGAGAAGGCCTCACCTCGGGCTCGTTACCTCCCCTGAGGAGAGCCCGGGGGCCACTGTCGGTACCCGCGATATGGGGTACCCCCGCGCACAGGGGAAAATGCATAAGGATCTCGCCCTTCTCTGCAGGGAAAGCTCCGAAGGCGCCACGTGTCTAGTGGGGCCGGACCTCCCTTTCCTCAGAGGAGAGCTCCGGGCTCGCCACGTGGCCTACAGCAGCCAGACCTCCCCCCTCCGTGGGGAGAGCTCCGAAGGCGCCACGTGTCCGGCGGGGCCGGACCTCCCTCCCCTCAGAGGAGAGCTCCGGTCTCGCCACGTGGCCTGCAGAAGCCGGACCTCCCCCTGCGCGGGAGAGAGGTCCGGAGGTGCCACGTGTCCAGCAGGACCGGACCTCCCTCTCCTCAGAGAGGAGCTCCGGGCTCGCCACGTGGCCGACAGAAGCCGGACCTCCCCCTCCGAGGGGAGAGGTCCGAAGGCTCCACGTGTCCTGCGGGGCCGGACCACCCCTCTCCTCTGAGGAACGCTCCGGGCCCACCACGTGGCCAGCAGAACGGCACTGCCTGCCCCCGAGCGGTAGGCAGCGGGCATAAAGACGCCCCATACCTTGCCCGTACAAGGTATTCAAGGCCCGCGTCTTCCCAAGACGCGGAGACGCGGAGCACGCCTCTGTCAGGTGCCGTTGCGCCCAGTCGCATCACAGACTGGCGCGCGGTGTCAGAGCCTGCCAACCAATAAACGCAGCGACAAGACATCCCATGCCGCCCCCGCCGTCATCAACTACTACGACTAGCATGCGGCATGGGCAGGGCTGCAAGACGAAGACTCAGAAGCCTTCGCCAGAGATAACTACCGGCATAACTGCAGATACGGTAGATAACAGTCAATCTCCCCGGGACCACCTGTCGGGTCCGGGGCCCCCCTTGTAAGCCACCCGAGTCTTGGACTATAAAAGGCTCGGGTAGGCAACGTTAGAAAGGGTTCGCACCTCTGCAACTCATACGCTAGCCATTCACGCCCAAGCTGTAACTCACCCCCAAGCTCAGGACTCCGGTTCTGAGCGGCAAGCAATACAGAGAGCTCCATAGCTCGCTGTGGACGTAGGGTTTTATGCTCCGGCGGCCTGAACCACGTAAAATTCACCGTGTCAAGCTCTTACTAACTCGTCCACACGCGCAAGCTCTCCGCAAGGGACTAGCCCCACCGAAAAAAGAACATCCGCGGGCTGCCCAGTGCAGGCCCGGGGGAAGTGTCGACCGAACACTTCGACATGCCTTATTGAGATAGGTGTAGTCGATGCACATCCGGAGCTTCTCGCCGGCCTTCGGGACAACAACGGGGTTCGCCAACCACAGGGGGTGGTGGACTTCCCATATGAAGCCAGCGTCCAGCAGTTTCTTGATTTCTTCCCGGATGATGTTTTGCCGCTCGATGGACTGCTTGCGGGGCTTCTGTTGGACTGGCCGGGCGTCGGGGAAGACCTTCAAGTGGTGCTCGATCACCTCCCTAGGGATCCCCGGCATCTGCGACGGCTGCCATGCAAACACGTCGACGTTGTGCCGGAGGAAGGTGATGAGCGCGTCTTCCTATTTGCTATCCAGGCCCCCGGCTACCCGGGTGGTCAGGGTGGCATCGGCGCCGACTTGGACGAGCTTCAGGGGGATGTCGCCCTCGTCGAGGGGTTGCACACGGGGTGCTGTGGTAGAGGCATGGTGGCGTGCAATCGGGTGGAGCCAGTCCGGTTCTGCACTGCCAGGGGCTGGTGCTCTAGCTGTTGCAAGCGCTTGGAGCTTTTCCAAGGCTGACACTGCAGCAGTACGGTCTCCATGAATCCTGAGGATGCCTGTTGGTGTAGGCATCTTCACGACGAGGTAGCCGTAGTGGGCTACTGCCATGAATCGGTACAGGGCTGGCCTGCCAATTATGGCGTTGAAGGGGAGGTCAATCTCCGCCACATCGAACAGAATGTACTCTGTCCGATAGCTGTCCGGTGCCCCAAAGATCACCGGAAGGCTGATGTTGCCGTAGGGAATGACCTGTCCCAGCCCTACCCCTGAGAACGGGCTCGATGGGGTGAGCTTGGCCATCGGGATCTGCAGCTTCTGGAAAGCTGCGCGACTGATGAGGTTCAGTCCAGCCCCGCCATCCACCAAAACGTGGTACATCCTCACATTGGCGATGGTGGGAGCCACCAAGAGCGGTAGTTGGCCGGCCCCAGCCATGTTCCTGGGGCAGTCGGTGGCATCGAAGCTGATGGGGGTTCCCATCCACTTGAGGTGCGGCGCGGCACTCGGGAGGGGAGCCACCGACGCTACCGCTCGGCGCAGGGTCTTAACCGCGCCTCTGGACGAGGGGTCAGCCGACCGACCACTGTTGACGTAGAGCATCTTCCGGCGCTCGTCATCACTGGAGCTGGAGTCCTCATGGTTGCGCACCGCCTTCAAGGCGCGCTGAGGCTCCTGGAACTCCACCTGGTGGTCGACGTTGTCTGGGGCGTCGACCTTCTGCTTGCCCTCACTTTGACGGTAGGGTGGGGCATCAGTTCGAAGCTGCTTCCCTTTCCGGAAGCGCTCCGCGAGCTTCTGGATCTCCCGGCACTCGGCAGAAGTATGGTAACTGGTGCTGTGCACGGGGCATAGCTCGCCTTGGTCACCATCTGAAGCTGGTGACTGTCGCTGCCTCTTGTCGGGGCGCGGCCCCCGAGCCCCACTGGGTGCCGCTGCTGCGGCAACAGGAGCCGCGGCCGGCAGTTTCATCTTGCCACCGCCGCGGTTCTTGATCTTCTTGCCGCTTCCATAGGAAGCGGCGCTAGATCCTGGCTGCCCTCCTGACTCAGAGGCTGGCAGGGAGTGCCAGTTCCGCCCTTCTGCTGCTCTGGCGCACTTGTCCGCCAGGCTGAAGAGCTCTGAGACGTCGCGGACCTCTCTGGTCGCGAGCTTCTCGAGCATCTTGTCCCGGACGCCTTTCCGGAACGCCACCACCACAGAAGCATTTTGGATATGTGGGATGGTGTTCCGTACCTGGGAGAACCGCTGGATGAAGGAGCGCAGCGATTCCCCAGGTTGTTGCTGGATGGCGTGGAGATCGAGCTCCGTGCCAGGACGGGTGTAGGAACTGCCGAAGTTGGCGGTGAACTGCCGGCAGAGCTCTCCCCAGGAAGTTATGGAACCCTGGGGGAGGTTCATGAGCCAAGACCGGGCTAGGCCGGTCAAGGCGACGGGGAAGTAGTTGGCCATGACGGCCTCGTCCCCTCCTGCAGCAAGGACGGCGGTGGCGCTGCCGTCGTACTTCTCGGGCAGGTGCGGCCGAAACTCGCGCGGCCACCTCGCGAAGCGAAGGTGGGGCGCCAGGGCCGCACATCCTGCTCCTGTTGCTGCAGGCGTTGGTGCCGCGAACACTTGGTTCGCTGCTGGCACTGTGTACCCCGATATGGGCAAGGCTGTGCCATAAACCGGGGGCGCCGTTTGCAGGGCATATGGCTGTGGCATATGCTGCGTGGCGTATGCCTGGGGCAGAGATCGCGTGGCGAAGGTCTGCGCCTCAGGCAGGGTCGAGGCTGACGTCATGCTGTCGCCGGCCTCTTGGTTGCGACGCCTTTCTCATCGTCGCTCGAGGAACACTCAGGCATCTTGGCCCAAGTGGCATTGTTCCAGCTCTGTCCTCAGGTCCGTCGATGGGAGCCTGGTGGAGCTGGAGTCCGCCGTCTGCCCGTCAACCGTTGGCGTGCGCGTCAGCGACACAGCCGGTTGGCCGGGGCGTCGTCCCCGCCGAAGTCGAGGGTTTGCGGCGGCGACGACAAGACGGTCTACTTCGCGAATCCACTGCTGGGTCGCTGCCTGAGGCGCGTCCCCAGCAGGTGGATTGTGCAGTAGCACTCTTGCTGCAGCTAGCGCGCCCCCGTGGGGAACGCTCAGCGCTGCAGAAGATCTCACGCTTGCTGGAGCCTGCATTGCCGGAGTCGGCGTTGCCGGAGTCGGCTGCTGGCTTCCAGCTTGCACCGACACACTCCGTCCTGAGTGTGTCGACACGTATTCCCCGCTAGTCACCGTCCGTCGTGAACACGGGGGAGGAGAGCTTGCCACTGAAGGAAGCTTCGTCATCTTCGTCGACAGAAGCTCGTCGTGCAAGGGAAAAGCCCCCTACCTGGCGCGCCAAATGTCGAAGTGTGTGGTCGACACTTCCCCCGGAACAGCTTTGGGCAGCCCGCGGAGGTTCTTTTTTGGAGGGGCTAGTCGCTTGTGGAGAGCTTCAGCGTTAGGGACGAGTGAGGGAGAAGCTTGACACAGCGAGTTTTACGTGGTTCGGGCCGCCAGAGCGTAAAACCCTACGTCCACGGTGAGCGGAGGTGCTCTCTGTATTGCTTGTTGCTCAGAACTGGAGTCCTGAGCTTGAGGGTGAGTGATGCCTAGGATGCGAGTTCACAGAGTTCAAACCCTTGCTAACGTTGCCTACCCGAGCCTTTTATAGTCCAAGGCTCGAGCGGCTTACAAGGGGGGCCCGGGACCCGACAGGTGGTCCCGGGGAGATTGCCTGCCGACTATTGTATCTGCAGTTATGCTGGTAGTTGTCTCTAGCGAAGGCTTCCGAGTCTTCGTTCTGCCGCCCTGCCCATGCCGCAAGCTAGTCGTAGTGGTTGATGACGGCGGGGGCGGCAGGGGATGTCTTGTTGCTGTGTTTATTGGCTGGCAGGTTCTGACACGGCGCGCCAGTCTGCGATGCGACTGGGCACAACGGCACCTGACAGAGGCGTGCTCCGTGTCTTCGCGTCTTGGGAAGGCGCGGGCCTTGAATACCTTGTACGGGCAAGGCATGGTGCATCTTTACGCCTGCTGCCTACCGCGTGGGGGCAGGCAGCGCCGTCCTGCTGGCCACATGGCGGGCCCGGAGCTCTCCTCTGAGGAGAGGGAGGTCCGGCCCCGTGGGACATGTGGAGCCTTCGGACCTCTCCCAGCAGAGGGGGGAGGTCCGGCTTCTGTCGGCCACGTGGCGGTCCCGGAGCTCTCCTCTAAGGAGATGGAGGTCCGGCCCCGCGGAACACATGGCACCTTCGGAGCTCTCCCCGCGTAGGTGGGAAGTCCGGCTTCTGCTGGCCACATGGCTGGCCCAGAGCTCTCCTCTGAGGAGAGGGAGGTCCGGCCCCGCTGGACACATGGCGCCTTCGGAGCTCTCCCCGCGGAGGGGGGAGGTCTGGTTTCTGCTGGCCACGTGGCGGGCCCAGAGCTCTCCTCTGAGGAGAGGGAGGTCCGGCCCTGATGGACACGTGGCGCCTTCGGAGCTCTCCCTGCAGAGAAGGGCGAGATCCTTAGGCGTTTTCCCCTGTGCGCAGGGGTACCCCATATCGAGGGTACCGACAAGCACGATCACCTCCAGTCATCGACTGATGCTCCAACCACTGAGCGTCTCTTCTGGGAGGAGAATCCGGAGTTGGAGCAAGAATACGCGCCAGTCCTGGAGCGGATCCGGTTCCTGGCAGATCAGGGGTTGACATCCCTGATGGTGCTGGAGAGCTTCCTGTCGCGGCGCCTTGCGCCGCTGCAGCAGCGCAACCGTCCGGCATGTTACTACACTGACATACACGACTGCACCAGGCTGGAGACGGGCTTAGACTCTGACCCGTCCGACGAACTGCTGAGGGGGATGTTGATGAGCGTAAGTAGCGACTTCCTCGATGACAGCTCCCTCGCAATTCTAGCTTCCTGCCTCCTCCTCTCCCTGGAGCTGTTGCAGAGGTCGAAGCTGTTGCGGGAGCTGCCTACCCTGGACGACATCGGGATTGCCGTGCGCCAGGTCGATGATGTCTTCCGGGGGATCTCGATCCCCGGGGTTGACCGCTCCGGAGCGGAGCGCGATATGTCGCCGATGCCCAACCGGTGCCGGGAGTCGACAGAGCTCGGACTGCCGACAAGGGGAAGGGCAAGGAGCCGGCCTCCAGTTCGGCGACGAAGAAGCGCTCCTGTCGGTACCCGCGAGATGGGGTACCCCCGCGCACAGGGGGAAAATGCCTGAGGATCTCGCCCTTCTCCGCAGGGAGAGCTCCGAAGGCACCACGCGTCCAGCGGGGCCGGACCTCCCTCTCCTCAGAGGAGAGCTCCGGGCACGCCACGTGGCCTACATAAGCCGGACCCCCCCCTCCGTTGGGAAGAGGTCCGAAGGCGCCACATGTTCAGCAGGGTCGGACCTCCCTCTCCTCAGAGGAGAGCTTCGGGCCCGCCACGTGGCCGACAGAAGCCGGGCCTCCCCCCTCCGCGGGGAGAGATCCGAAGGATCCACGTGTCCTCTGGGGCCGGACCTCCCTCTCCTCAGAGGAGAGCTCCGGGCCAGCCACATATCCAGCAGCACAGCGCTGCCTGCCCCCGAGCGGTAGGCAGCGGGCGTAAAGACGCCCCATACCTTGCCCGTACAAGGTATTCAAGGCCCGCGCCTTCCCAAGACGCGGAGACGCGGAGCACGCCTCTGTCAGGTGCCGTTGCGCCCAGTCGCATCACAGACTGGCGCGCTTGTCAGAACCTGCCAGCCAATAAACACAGCGACAAGACATCCCCTGCCGCTCCCGCCGTCATCAAACCACTACGACTAGCATGCGGCATGGGCAGGGTGGCAAGACGAAACTCAGAAGCCTTCGCCAGAGACAACTACCGACATAACTGCGGATACGATAGTCGGCAGGCAATCTCCCCGGGACCACCTGTCGGGTCCCAGGCCCCCCTTGTAAGCCACATGAGCCTTGGACTATAAAGGGCTCGGGTAGGCAACGTTAGCAAGGGTTCGCACTCTAGCCATTCGCACCCTGGGTTCGCTCTCCAGCAACTCACACCCTAGGCAAAACTCATTCCCAAGCTCAGGACTCCGGTTCTGAGCAACAAGCAATACAGCGAGCACCTCTGCTCACTGTGGACGTAGGGTTTTACGCTCCGGCGGCCCGAACCACGTAAAACTCGCCATGTCAAGCTCCTCCCTCACTCGTCCCTACGCTTAAGCTCTCCGCAAGTGACTAGCCCCTCCGAAAAAGAACCTCTGCGGGCTGCCCAGAGCAGGTCCGGGGGAAGTGTCGACCACACACTTTGACATTTGGCGCGCCAGGTAGGGGGCTTTTCCCTTGCGCGACGAGTTTGTGCCAACAAAGATGACCAAGCTTCCTTCAGCGGCAAGCTCTCCTCCCCCGCGTTCACGGCGAACCGTGACCAGTGGGGAATACGTGTCGACGCACTCGGGACGGAGTGTGTCGGCGCAAGCTGGAAGCCAGCGGCCGACTCCGGCAATGCAGGCTCCAACCAGCGTGAGATCTTCTGCAGCGCTGAGCGTTCCCCGCGGGGATGCGCTAGCTGCAGAAAGAGCGCTACTGCGCAACCCGACTGCTGGGGACGCGCCTCAGGCAGTGACCCAGCAGTGAATTCGCGAGGTAGACCGTCTCGTCGTCGCCGCCGCAAACCCTCGACTTCGGCGGGGACGACGCTCCGGCCAACCGGCTGTGTCGCTGACGCGCACGCCAACGGTTGACGGGCAGACGGCGGATTCTAGCTTCACCAGGCCTCAGTCGACGGACCTGAGGACAGAGCTGGAACGGTTCCACCTGGGCCAGGATGCCTGGGTGTACCTTGAGCGACGTCGAGAAAGGCGTCGCAACCAAGAGGCTGGCGACAGCATGACGTCAGCCTCGACCCAGCCTGAGGTGCAGACCTTCGCTACGCGATCTCTGCCACAGGCATACGCCGCACAGCATATGCCACAGCCATATGCCCTGCAAACGGCGCCCCCGGTCTATGGCGCAGCCTTGCCCATACCGGGGTACACTGTGCCAGCGACGAACCAAGCGTTCACGGCACCAACGCCTGCAGCAACAGGAGCAGGATGTGCGGCCCTGGCGCCCCACCTTCGCTTCGCGAGGTGGCCACACAAGTTTTGGCCGCACCTGCCCGAGAAGTACGATGGCAGCGTCAACCCGGCGGAGTTCCTCCAGATCTACTCCACCGCCGTACTTGCCGCAGGAGGGGATGAGGCCGTCATGGCCAACTACTTCCCCGTCGCCTTGACCGGCCCAGCCCGGTCTTGGCTCATGAACCTCCCCCAGGGTTCTATAACTTCCTGGGGAGAGCTCTGCCGGCAGTTCATCGCCAACTTCGGCAGCTCCTACACCCGTCCCGGCACGGAGCTTGACCTCCACGCCATCAAGCAACAACCTGGGGAATCACTGTGCTCCTTCATCCAGCGGTTCTCCCAGGTACGCAACACCATCCCGCACATTCAAAGTGCTTCTGTGGTGGTGGCGTTCCGGCAGGGTGTCCGGGACAAGAAGATGCTTGAGAAACTCGCGACCAGAGAGGTCCACGATGTCTCCGAGCTCTTCAGCCTGGCAGACAAGTGCGCCAGAGCAGCCGAAGGGCGGAACTGGCACTCTCTGCCAACCTCCGAGTCAGCAGGGCAGCCCGGGTCCGGCGCTGCTTCCTATGGAGGCGGCAAGAAGGCCATGAACCGGGGAAGTGGCAAGATGAAGTCATCGACCGCGGCTCCCGTTGCCGCAGCAGCGGCACCCAGTGGAGCTCGGGGGCCACGCCCCGACAAAAGGCAGCGGCAGTCACCAGCCGCAGAAGGTGACCAAGACAAGCTATGCCCCGTGCACGGCAGCTGTCGCCATACTACTGCCGAGTGCCGGGAGATCCATAAGCTCACGGAGCGCTTCCGCAAAGGGAAGCAGCAGCGGACTGATGCTCCACCGTTCCGCCAAAGGGAGGGCAAGCAGAAGGTCGACGCCCCAGACAGCGTCGACCACCAAGTGGGGTTCCAGGAGCCTTCGCGCGCCGTGAAGGCGGTGCGCAACCATGAGGACTCCAGCTCCAGTGATGATGAGCATCGAAAGAAGCTCTACGTCTTATACGGCTGGTCTGCCGACCCCTCGTCCCGAAGCGCAGTTAACACTCTGCGCCGAGCGGTAGCATCGGTGGCTCCACTCCCAAGTGCCGCACCACACCTCAAGTGGATGGGAACCCCCATTGACACGACCCCACGGTCTTGTCGAGCCAGGATCACGCTGAGTGGTGCTGCGTTGCACAGCACCTGATAAGACACGTCAAAGGTACAAAGCGGAAGCGAACTTTTATTACATAAACAAGTTTATGAACATGTTTACAACAAAATAAGTCCAGTCTACACTCACGGGCGTAGACTACGCATCAAGTCCACGTTCAGCCCTTGAACGTGTACTTGCTAGCACACACACACACTAACTCTGCGGCGTGCACGACTCCCACTCGACGGGGTTCCCCTCCTGGGGTTCCGTCTCCTCTTCGGGAGTCCCTTCCTCATAGAACCCTGCAAAAGCTTCAAACACAAGCAGTGAGCACGAAGGCTCAGCAAGTCTGACCCGTCTCACCTAAACATGGAACTTCTACATGAGGGGTGGTGGTTTACATGAGGTAAAAATCATTTGCAAGGACTCGCCTAATTAGTAGAACCTTACTTTCAAGTTTTAGCAGCAGGTTGTGGAGAACCTTATGCTAAGGTACATGAGAGAGCCGCAATCAAACAAGAAATGCATTTCTCTCATGTACTTTGACCAAAGTTGAAATGAACTTTAGTTAGCTCTAAACTACAGCAAGTCATTAGCAAACAAGTCCATCTTTCAATCAGCAATATTTTAACATGTAACTAGCCTGTTCTTTCTACGTCACGGTACAGTGATCAAGTGGTACTCACTGATCACGAGGGACGGCGATTATAATCGATTTACACCTGCAGGGTTACCCGAATAACCCGTCACGTACGCCCGTACTTGATGTTTCCTACAACAACCATCACGGACACCGTACGCAACTACCTTTCACCCGTCAGCAAAATATTGAACCGGTCCCATCGTCCCAAGCAAGAGGTCTCGGCACGCGCATCTCAGTGCCGTCAGCCGATTTACACCTCAATCTCTCAACCTACCCTCTGAACGGCGGGCAATGCCTCAATACCCAGCTACCCGAGTTACATCGGTTTCCCGTTTCCCATATAGCCGGTAGGTCTTCAGTACTGTTCTAGCTTGTTCAACAGGCCCGCACACGGCTCGGTCCTCAATCGATGCAAGCGGAGCTACAGCACACAGGCCCCAAAGTCCTGCTGCCCTTACTCTCTGCTCGGTCTCATTTTCTTGCCATGTGTTTCATGTGCTATCACTACCCGAGTCGAGTGCCTCTAGCCTATGCTCGCGAGTAGTTCCAACTACTCGACTTGTACCGAATCCTACTCTATCATAGCAATGCAGTAGCTAACGGGGTTTGCAATCCTAAACCTAACCCATGGTTCTCTTGGCTATGCAGTGGGGCTTCCAAACAAGACTCTAATGCAAAGAATAAAGTAAACAAGTATGTGCTCAAGACAATAAAGATTTGTAAAAAGGTTAATGCAAACCGGAGCTTGCCTTGCTGCTCTTGGTCGTAGGCTAGCTGCTCCTCCGGAGTTACGAAGTCTAGGACTCTGGGTTCCTCCTCGACCTTAGCGACTACATGATAAGAGAGGTACATGTATTAATTTGAATGCATTTGTATTAAGTTTGAACTTGTGAAGCTTATAAGTCCCACTAGACAGACTCAATGACTGTGAAACTTTTACTGTGGCTTGGTTACAACCTAAATATAGACTTGGTCAAGTTTTAGTTACAGCAAAGCTCATTTGAGCCCTCCACAATTAATTATGTCCTTGACCTTAATTGGAACTCTTAGGGTGCTCTAAGGACTTTTATGAAACAAACTATGACTTTCTGAAAACTAGATTTTCAGAGGGTTCTAATGGAGTTGGTCTCACTTAATTTGGAAGTTCCTAACTAAAGTTATTGTAAGGGCCTCAGTTTTTGACACTCATTTGCAGTGTTCATCACCACACCACACACCTCATTTGAGGAAGAATGATGAACACAAATGAAGAGCAAGTAACAATTATCAACATGCCCATTAGAGAACCAACTCACACATTGCAAAAGTGGTATTTCCCACATATGATATAGATGGGCTGGGCATATGAAAACTCCTACACTTTGCTAAGGATGTCCATGCCAAGTTTCACCCAAATTCAAAACCTTTTTGAGGTCATTTTGGGTATAGATGGGAGGGGGGCAGTTTGAAAACATATTCAAATTCAAACTGTTTTTATACCATGAATTTGAAAGTGGAAGGCATATTCTTGGTCAGCACATTTTTGTGAGCTCACACACCAATTTTCACTCCATTTGGGGTTGATCTTGACATGAGCTAAGGGGGAGAAATTCAAACTTTATTTGAATTTCAAACTGAACCTGTGCTGAAATTCATTCAAACCAAACCTCATTTGAACTTTGATCAATTCAAATGGCTCTTGGGTGAATAATTTGAATTGCCAAGGGTAGAATAGGGTTCACTGTTTACCACAGCTGTTGGGAGTAAATTTCAGAGGTTAAAAGAGGGGTGGGACCCACAGGTCAGCCTCTGCATCAAAGCAAACCGACTGAAACACAGTTCAGTCGGTTCCCGGCTGCTGTGCGCGCGCGCCACCGAAGGGGGCAGCCGGCGCCAGCTCCTGCTGCGCGCCCCAAGCCGGAGACCAGCCGCCGAGCTATTTATTCCCCCCCCCCCCCCCGGCGTGCTCCGATCGTTCATCCCCCGAGCTGCCGGCATACTCGGCCATTTTTCCACTGCCATCACCGCAGCTCGAGCTCCCGATCGATCAGGCCGATCGCAGCTCCCTCCTTCCACTCCAGGGTCCCAGCAAGGTACAAGAGACCTTCCTCCATCCTCCCCATTGCTAAAAGTCGATTGAAACCGAGTGCTATCGGCTGTGCCGAAAGATAAAGATCGGAACTGGAAACTGCCGCACCTCGGGCTCTCGTGGACAGCCCAACCTGGGCGTTGTCATGCCCGAGCCAAGGCACCTTTGGACGCGCAGGTGACCGGTGCTGCTCATCCCCGAGCCACAGCTCGAGTGGTTGCTCACCGGCGGCGAATTTCCACTTTTCCCCTTTCTGTGTGCAGAACGACCTTCGGGTACGATTCTGTTTAATTCGTGCTCTAGAAAGGATTAGAGGGCCTCAGGCCACTCCCACACGAGCTAGACACGGTAACGCACAAGTTGCCTTCACAACTCTGGGCCGGAGGACCTCTGTGCCCGGCGTAATTCAAGGTCTACTAATGGCGGAACGAACGGGGGGTATCGGGCGCACGGTGAGGACCTATTTCGGGCCTTCCCCGAGCTGCCTCGAGTTCATGTCGACCTTCTCTGAGGTCCACTGATGCTCCCCGACCGATTTCCCAAGTAGCTGAGGTACTAGGAGAGTCAGCCGACATGGCCGAAGTCGTTCCGATATGGCGGCTCGTCGCCGACCATGCTCCGGCCGTTGTCATGAGCAGCTGACCCTCGGATCCTGTTCCCCAAGTAAAAGTAGGCAGGGGCGGCCAGAATCAAGAAGTTTGGAGCTGTACAGCAGCCAGCGGCGAGCTCTCCGGCGAGGTCCCTCGGCGGCGGAGCGCGGGTGTCGCGAGGTTGAAGAAGGGGGTGGACCCCAGCTGTCAGCGGCCGATATTTTGAATCGGGATCCGGCTGCGGCCGGGATCGGGTGTGCTGGCGCGTAAAATCATTGTGGGCCGCGGTGTGCCATCGCCTAGGCATGCGACGCGTGTCCCCTGGGCCCGCGCGCGAGTTTAAACTTTTCCCCGATTTTCAGATTTCCTTCAAACTTCAAATCCTTATAACTTTGGCTAGAAAGCTCCAAATTGAGTGAACCAAATTTTGCTGGATTCAGCTCTCTGAGTAATTTCCAGAAAATCAAGTTTCACTTCATGAAATTCCTTATTTCTCCAGAATTAATTCCTTAAAGTTTAAACTGTTAGGAATTTTAACTGGAGAATCCTTTGGAGGAAAATCCTGAAATTTTGCTGAGATGTTCACCAAAATATCCTTGAACTACCATAAAAATTTCAGAACCATTTGAGCTCATTTAGTCCACCTAATGGTGTGATTAGTAAAACTGTTCCAGAGAAAATAGAAAATGTTCAGAAACATTTTCAGAATTTTCTCTGAAATTGTTTAGCTCATATCTTCAGTTAGAGACTTCCAAATTAAGTGAGACCAACTCCATTAGAACCCTCTGAAAATCTAGTTTTCAGAAAGTCATAGTTTGTCTCATGAAAATTCCTAGAACACCCTAAGAGTTCCAATTAAGGTCAAGGACATAATTATTTGTGGAGGGCTCAAATGAGCTTGGCTGCAACTAAAACCTGACCAAGTCTCTGTTTAGGTTGTAACCAAGCCACAGTAAAAGTTTCACAGTCATTAGGTCTATCTATCAAAGGTTATAGACTTCACAACTTCAAAGTTAATACAAGTGCATTAAATTAATACATATATTGTTCTATCATGTAGTCGCTAAGGTCGAGGAGGAACCCGAAGTCCTAGACTTCGTTACTCCGGAGGAACAGCTAGACTACGACCAAGAGCAGCAAGGCAAGCCCCGGTTTGCATTAACCATTTTATAAATTTTTATTGTTTTGAGCACATACTTGTTTACTTTATTCTATGCATTAGAGTCTTGTTTGGAAACCCCACTGCATAGCCAAGAAAACCATGGGTTGGGGTTTAGGATTGCAAACCCCGCTAGCCACTGCATTGCTAGGATAGAGTAGGATTCGGTACAAGTCGAGTAGTTGGAACTACTCGCGAGAATAGGCTAGAGGCACATTGCTCGGGTAGAGATAGCACATGAAACACATGGCAAGAAAATGAGACCGAGCGGAGAGTAAGGGCAGCAGGACTTTGGGGCCTGTGTGCTGTAGCTCCGCTTGTGTCGATTGAGGACCGAGCCGTGTGCGGGCCTGTTGAACAAGCTAGAACAGTACCGAAGACCTACCGGCTATATGGGAACCGGGAAACTGATGTAGCTCGGGTAGCTGGGTATTGAGGCATTGCCCGTCGTTCAGAGGGTAGGTTGAGAGCTCGAGGTGTAAATCAGCTGGCGGCACAGAGATGCGCGTGCAGGGACCTCTTGCTCGGGACGATGGGACCGGTTCAATATTTGGCTAACGGGTGAAAGGTAGTCGCGTACGGCGTCCGTGATGGTTGTTGTAGGCAACATCGAGTACGGGCGTACGTGACGGGTTGTTCGGGTAACCCTGCAGGTGTAAATCGATTATAATCGCCGTCCCTCGCGGTCAGTGAGTACCACTTGTTCACTGTACCGTGACGTAGAAAGAACAGGCTAGTTACATGTTAAAATGTTGCTGCTTGAAAGATGGACATTGATTGTTAATGATATGCTGTAGCTTAGAGCTAACTAAAGTTCTTTTCAACTTTGGGCAAAGTACATGAGAGAAATGCGTTTCTTGTTTGATTGCGGCTCTCTCATGTACCTTCGCGTAAGGTTCTCCACAACCTGCTGCTAAAACTTGAAAGTAAGGCTCTACTAATTAGGCGAGTCCTTGCAAATGATTTTTACCTCATGCAACCCATTACCCTCATGTAGAAGTTCCATGTTTAGGTGAGACGGGTCAGACTTGCTGAGCCTTCGTGCTCACTGCTTGTGTTTGAAGCTTTTGCAGGGTTCTATGAGGAAGGGACTCCCGAAGAGGAGACGGAACCCCAGGAGGGGAACCCCGTCGAGTGGGAGTCGTGCACGCCGCAGAGTTAGTGTGCGTGTGTGCTAGCAAGGACACGTTCAAGGGCTGAACGTGTACTTGATGCTTAGTCTACGCCCGCGAGTGTGGACTAAACTTATTTCGATGTAAACATGTTCATATAACTGTTTATGTAATAAAACTTCTGCTTCCGCTTGCACCTTTGACGTGTGTTATACGGTGCTGTGCAACGCAGCACCCCTCAGCGTGATCCTGGCTCGACAGGACCAAGGGGGTCGTGTCAGCGTGGTATCAGAGCTCGCTTGGGGTTTAACACAGTACAAAGGTTTTCTTTTTCAAAAATCCAGTGAGGAACGAGTTAGTAGCCCGTATAAGGATGTTATTAGTATATAGAAAGTGGCTTAGTAACCTATTTGTTATGTCGGAAAGTCGTGCATCTCGGGACGTTCATGTCTTGGGGGGTGCACGTAAGCGCTGTCCACCAGTGCGCACAAGCTGAAGGGTGGAGCCCCACGGGTGGCAGGTAACCCGACCCGCTTTAGTATCCTCTACGACTCTTCATGTCGTTTGGGGTATTTGAGCAACGTCTGTCCCTGGCGTGCGTGGTGCAATATGGGAGACCCCGTCACGTGGTCTGAAACGTGAACACGCAACTCAAGGCGTGGTTGGCTTGAGAACATCCGGGCGGGTGATGACGGCCGGGTGTACTAACCGTATGTATTCCGGGCTCGGTGTGCAGCCGAGTCTGATGATTGTTTGAGTTTCTGCAGGTAGCCTTACCACGAAACGGTAGACGTGTAGCATCCGTGTGCGAGTGACGAGTAGTGCCACTGAACTAACGAAGCCGGCTAAGTCCGGTATAGGTTTTTCCTTTGTGAGGACGTAGTACCGACATAATCTGGTGACGCATCGACGTCACACCCAACTAAATGAACAACTTCATTTAAAAACTTGAAGGTTTTGATCCAAAGTAGTAAAACTTGATGTAACTCCTTCCCTTATACAGGATATTCAAAGTTAACAAGTTTTCAACTTATAGGATGTTAAGGACAGAGCACTCTGTTTTCAGCTGAATCAAGGCTGAAGTTAATCAGAGGTTAGAGGTTGAGTTCTTTCGAGGTTGGGGTCGTATGATACATTTCTGGAAAGCGTTGGAAGAGCTTTACAACTCTTCTGTTGAGGTCCAGAGGTGTTTCATCCCTTAACCACTCGAAAAATGCAATAGAGTTGAAACTGTCCAGAAAACAGGATAGAGCAAAGACTCTCTGTAGACTCTCTGTAAATTAAGCATAACTTCCTGCATAAAAATCCAAAAATAGAAAATGAGGTAGTTCTGGAAAGCTTATGAGATGGGTTACAACTTTGTGACAGAAAGTTTTGTCAGATTAGGAACAGAAGTAACTGAGATTGTTGGATCAAATCAGTACCTAAGGCAGGGAGGTGCTGTCCAATTGTTCCCAGAAATTCTGTTAACTTTGACATCTCATAACTTTTGAACCAGGACAGATCTTAGGCCAACCAAATACTTTCTAGAAAGCTATTGAAGTTAACTTTAACTTTGATGTTGAGCTCCAGGACTGGTTTTGCTTTTAACCTGGCCTAAATCAGATTGATATGGAAACTGGTCAAGGCTGTCATGGGAACAGCAGATCATCAGTCAAATTTGTTTAAAAATTTGAACTATGTTTCCAAGTGTTATGAGTTCAAGGACATATCTTATGTTATAACTTAAGGGTTTACTGTTTAAATAAATGTTTGACATTTCTCAAATATATTTTTACAGATGGCAGCAGATAAACGGTTGGAGAACGGGTGGGTAGTTTCCCACTGTTCTGACCGTAGCGGCTACCCGGAAGCATTGTGGCAAATGCTCCAATATTTCGGGTACAACCAGATGCCGCAATACTTCGCCAAGGAAGAAGGCGAAGAAGGGAACAGGACGTGGACGATCCATGTCGAGGTTCCTGCAGGACCTACGCCACCCGGTTGGGTGCCATTCACCATCACGGTGAGAGGAAGACAACCGGAAGGGATGTGGCAAGTGGCAGCCCGTGACACTATGTCACGTTTCTGCCAACTACACGTGCAGGCTATGGAGGGAACTCCATACGCACTCGTTCCGGTGGAGGGACGAGCTCAGCATGTGTGGGAAGAGAGGTACCTGGAGGCAACAGACCCGACTTGCCCAAGGTACAACCCCGCGGAGGCAAACCTCAGCCTCCAAATGAGGGCGGGAAACGCTGTGATGGACAGCCAAGCTGTTCATACGGAGCATCTCGCCACCAAGCTCAAGGAGAGCACAAGCCGTGGAGATCATTTTGAGAGTGCTCACAGTGCACTCCGCAATGTGCTCCTTCCGACGATCAAGCGACTGAATGAACAACACAATCAGTTGCGTCGCCTGAAGAAGGCAAAGAAGAAGGGCCGTGTTGACATCGCGGCGTTGCAAGAGCTGGTGCAGACCCTAACCCAGCAGAATGGGGACCTTGCTCAAGAGCGGGACGACGCTATTGAGGAAGGACAAGGCTGGGAAGAGGACTACAACCAGGCTATGGACGAGGTGCATGCATTGCAGGACCTCGTGCCCCCGGTGTTAGGCATACCGGTGGTCTTGGGTCTTCCAGCCGTGGGAGAGCCCGGAATGGGAGAAGAGGTGGTATATCCAGAGCCACCAGCTGAGGTACCGGAGGAGGACGACCCACAGGAGGTCGAGTTCTACTCCGAGTAGGGGGTTACGGTTGCCAAGTAGGGCAGCTAGGGAAGCGTAACCCAACTTTTGTAATCGGTGACATGTCGTGTAGACAGTAGCGTATGTATAGGTAGTGATGACATGAGCACGGCTTCTCGGAGATCCGAGAATAATGTATCTTGTATAAAGTTTATGCTTTATCAATATATGTGAATGTTGTGCAAGTTAATCATGCGTCGCTTCAATACTTACTGCTGTTTATGGAATTTTAAGTAAGACATGTGCTAATTGTTGCTGTGTTGAATTTCAGAATGACGCGTACTCGTGCCAACCCTGATGTTGGAGGTACCAGTCAAGGGGGAGAGACCTCCCAACCACCTCCCGAGGACTCCTCGGGACAGCAGCAGCAACAGCAACAGCAAACACCGCCACCGCCACTGCCAACGGTTACATTGGCCGACATTGTCGCGGCAATGGCGGGCTCGCATCAGCAGCACACAGAGTTGCTGCAGACTCTCATCGCCAATACGTCTCGCCCAGAGAGACGTCAAGATCGTGAGGAGCGCCAACAGAGCTCCTACTCCGACTTCCTGGCGACTCATCCCCCTGTATTCTCAAGGGCGGATGAACCACTCGACGCGGACAACTGGCTCCGCGCCATAGAGATGAAGTTCGGGCTGCTCCAAATCAGCGAGCAGCGCAAGACTCAGTTCGCGGTCCAGCAGCTCCAAGGATCCGCGAGCGCGTGGTGGGCCAACTTTTGTGCTTCACAACCCACCGACCGAGTGATGACCTGGGTGGAGTTCCGGACGGCCTTCAGGGCCTATCATATACCGCCAGGTCTGATGAAGAGGAAGACGCAGGAATTCCTACACCTGCAACAAGGGAGCCGAAACGCGCTGGAATACTCCAGGGCATTCAACGATCTCGCGCTCTACGCGTCGTATCACGCAGATACGGACGAGAAGCGGCGGGACCACTTTTACCAGGGGCTTAACCAGCTCCTGAAGGACAAGCTGGCGATGTTCAATCGCGGCAGCCTCAACGACATAATTGATGCTGCGATTGTTCAGGAAGACTCCGGCAAGGAGTTGGCGGCGGCGGAGTGAAAGCGAAGCGCGCCGCAGAGCAGCGGAGAAGGAGGCGGTCCTTCTCAGAAGTTTTGGATGGTGAATCGCCCACCATCAGGTCCACGCTGGCAGCCACCACAGCGGTCGATGCCGTTCCGAAATCGACCGTACTCTTCACCGGCATTCCGGCCGGCACTGCCAGTACCACCGCAACAACAACAGCAGCAGCGGGCGATGCCGCGTGCGTTTGCACCTTCGCAACGCATGCCGGGCTTTCGTCCACAAAGTACTCCACCTGCAGCGGCCACGTGTTACAAGTGTGGCCGTCCAGGACACTTCGCGAGCAGTTGCCCGGAGAGGCAAGGCGGCGGAGTGGCACCACCGTTTCCGGGGAGAAATCAACCCCGGAACCCTACTAATGCGCGGCGGGCAAACCCTAGGCCCGGCACTGTCCACCAGCTTGCCATTGAGGACGTGCCGGAGGGCGAGCCCATCCTTGCGGGTATGTTCCAACTCCACCAGCATCCCGCTATAGTACTATTTGATTCAGGTGCCACGCATAATTTTATTAGCCAAGCTTTCATTGCTAAACACAGCTTGCCAATACTACCCACCGATAGTCCATATTTAATTTGTTCACCGGGTGGGAAGATTTCAGCAAGCGTAATGGTCTCCAAAGCACCATTATGCTTAGCGGGTAGAGTGTACCCCACGTCTCTCATTATCTTAGAGGGGCAGAAGGTCGATGTCATCCTAGGGATGTCGTGGTTAACCCGCCACGGCGCTATTTTAGACACCGTCCTTCGAGTCGTGCACTTAAACTCAGAAGTGCACGGTTCTCACTCATTATTTCTGGACAGTCCAGAAATAAAACTTCCAAGTGTCTATCAAGCCACAACCATCAGATTGGAAGACATTCCAGTGGTCCGAGAGTTCCCTGATGTATTCCCGGATGATTTGCCGGGGATGCCGCCCGATAGAGAGGTGGAGTTCAAGATTGAACTTGCACCAGGAACCATGCCAATATCCCGAAGGCCATACAAGATGGCGCCCAAGGAGTTGGCTGAACTGAAGACTCAGCTCACGGACCTTCTGGAGAAGGGTTTTATTAGGCCGAGCTCCTCACCATGGGGCTGTTCGGCATTATTTGTCAAAAAGAAGGATGAAACGTTGCGGCTTTGCGTGGACTACCGTCCATTAAATGCCGTAACCATCAAGAACAAGTACCCGTTGCCACGGATCGACATGTTGTTTGATCAGTTGGTCGAAGCAAAGATCTTTTCCAAGATGGATTTAAGATCCGGGTACCATCAGATTAAGATAAGGGCGGAGGACATTCCAAAGACAGCTTTCTCGACAAGGTACGGATTTTATGAGTACCTGGTCATGTCCTTTGGCCTCACCAATGCTCCAGCTCACTTCATGTACTTAATGAACTCGGTGTTTATGCCGGAGCTGGACAAGTTTGTCGTGGTCTTCATCGACGACATCCTGGTATATTCCAAGTCGGAGGAAGATCACAGGAAACATCTGCGTATAGTCTTGCAACGGCTGCGGGATCACAAGTTATACGCAAAGTTAAGCAAATGCGAGTTTTGGATATCGCAAGTACCTTTCCTCGGGCATATCATCTCAGCGGAGGGTATCGCTGTGGACCCGAGCAAGATCACGCAAGTGCTGAATTGGAAATCCCCGAGAACTGTTCATGAGGTACGGAGTTTCCTCGGACTCGCGGGATATTATCGGAGGTTCATTCCGAACTTCTCGAAGATTGCCAAGCCAATGACAGAGCTGCTGAAGAAAGCTACCAAATATGTTTGGAGTCCAGCATGTGAAGCAGCATTCAAGGCTTTAGTCAAGCACCTGACATCAGCACCGGTTTTGGCGCAGCCAGACACAACAAAACCGTTCGATGTGTACTGCGATGCATCCGGCATTGGGCTCGGATGTGTGCTGATGCAAGACCGAAGAGTGATCGCGTATGGATCACGGCAGCTTAGGAACCACGAGCAAAATTATCCAACTCACGACTTGGAGCTCGCTGCCGTGGTACTTGCACTGAAGATGTGGAGGCACTACCTACTCGGTAACCTCGTACATTTATATACCGACCACAAAAGCCTCAAGTACATATTCACTCAGAAGGAGCTGAACATGAGGCAACGAAGATGGTTAGAGCTGATAAAGGATTACGAGATAGAGATCCATTATCATCCGGGCAAGGCAAACGTTGTGGCAGACGCGCTAAGCCGCAAGTCACACGTCAATAATCTGACCATCACACCGTTGGAAGAGAGCAAACCATCACTCCATGTGATTCCACACGGAGCTCTCTACAACCTAGCTTTGATCCCCACCATCCGTGAAGAGATAGCGGCAGCCCAGAAGAATGACAAGGGCATGTCACATTTGCGGAGACGTGTAGACAGTGGGGAGTTGAAATGTTTCCGGAAGGACGGAGACGGCGTCCTATGGTTCAAGGACCGGATCGTCGTACCCCGAAACCCGGAGTTACGGAAGAAAATCTTTGATGAGGCTCACTTATCAAAGTTTTCTATTCACCCCGGCAGCAACAAAATGTATCAAGAACTCAGAAGAAAGTTTTGGTGGACACGGATGAAGAGAGAGACTGCAAAATACGTGTCCGAGTGTGATACATGTCGCAGGGTGAAGGCAGACCACATGCGGAAACCGGGACTGCTGCAACCACTGGGCATTCCTGCCTGGAAGTGGGAGGACGTGAGCATGGATTTCGTCGTCGGTTTACCCACCACCTTACAGAAACATGATTCTGTGTGGGTAATCGTCGATCGGCTCACCAAAGTTGCCCATTTCATCCCGGTCAACACCAACTACAACGCCAAGAAGTACGCTGAACTGTACATCTCACGGATCCTATGCTTATACGGCGTACCCCGCACCATCATATCGGACCGGGGCACTTTATTTGTGTCCCGTTTTTGGGAGCAGCTACACGCTGCCTTGGGGACGAAGCTGATCCGTAGTTCAGCCTACCACCCGCAGACGGATGGACAAACCGAGCGGGTAAATCAGATTCTAGAAGACATGCTACGAGCTTGCGCTATCGACCACGGCAAGAATTGGGATGATCACTTGCCGTTAGCCGAGTTGTCGTACAACAATGGGTACCAAGCCAGCATCAAGATGGCGCCCTACGAGGCGCTATACGGAAGAAAATGCCGCACACCATTGAATTGGTGTGAGTCTGGCGAGAGGGTTACCTTCGGGATTGACCTTGTCAATAACGCGGAAGAAAAGGTTCGACTGATTCAAGCGAACCTAAAAGCCGCTCAATCCCGTCAAAAACAGTATGCGGACCGGAGAAGACGCCCATTACAATTCGAAGTTGGGGATCACGTATATCTACGGGTGTCCCCAATGAAGGGTGTAAATAGATTTGGGGTGAAGGGAAAGTTAGCACCCCGCTTCATCGGTCCATTCCAGATTACCGAAAGATGTGGATCGGTGGCATACCGGCTGAAATTACCAGAAGCACTTTCCGGTGTGCACGACGTCTTTCACATCTCCCAGCTGAGGAAGTGTCTCAAGCTATCAACTACCGTTCAGCTGGAAGACATTGAAGAACTGCAACCGGATCTCACCTATCGGGAGGAACCGGTGCAGATTATTGATGAAAAGGCCCGAACCACACGCAACCGTACGTTGTGGTTCTACAAGGTTCTGTGGAGTAATCGCTCCATGGACGAAGCGACATGGGAGAGCGAAGAATTCCTTCGCACTAACTACCCCGACTTTCTCACGTCGCATATCCGGTAATTTTCCACCGTCCTCTCTCTCATTTTCACCTTATAATCTCGGGACGAGATTCTTTTAAGGGGGGAGGAATGTAAGGGCCTCAGTTTTTGACACTCATTTGCAGTGTTCATCACCACACCACACACCTCATTTGAGGAAGAATGATGAACACAAATGAAGAGCAAGTAACAATTATCAACATGCCCATTAGAGAACCAACTCACACATTGCAAAAGTGGTATGTCCCACATATGATATAGATGGGCTGGGCATATGAAAACTCCTACACTTTGCTAAGGATGTCCATGCCAAGTTTCACCCAAATTCAAAACCTTTTTGAGGTCATTTTGGGTATAGATGGGAGGGGGGCAGTTTGAAAACATATTCAAATTCAAACTGTTTTTATACCATGAATTTGAAAGTGGAAGGCATATTCTTGCTCAGCACATTTTTGTGAGCTCACACACCAATTTTCACTCCATTTGGGGTTGATCTTTACATGAGCTAAGGGGGAGAAATTCAAACTTTATTTGAATTTCAAACTGAACTTGTGCTGAAATTCATTCAAACCAAACCTCATTTGAACTTTGATCAATTCAAATGGCTCTTGGGTGAATAATTTGAATTGCCAAGGGTAGAATAGGGTTCACTGTTTACCACAGCTGTTGGGAGTAAATTTCAGAGGTTAAAAGAGGGGTGGGACCCACAGGTCAGCCTCTGCGTCAAAGCAAACCGACTGAAACACAGTTCAGTCGGTTCCCGGCTGCTGTGCGCGCGCGCGCCACCGAAGGGGGCAGCCGGCGCCAGCTCCTGCTGCGCGCCCCAAGCCGGAGACCAGCCGCCGAGCTATTTATTCCCCCCCCCCCCCGGCGTGCTCCGATCGTTCATCCCCCGAGCTGCCGGCATACTCGGCCATTTTTCCACTGCCATCACCGCCGCTCGAGCTCCCGATCGATCAGGCCGATCGCAGCTCCCTCCTTCCACTCCAGGGTCCCAGCAAGGTACAAGAGACCTTCCTCCATCCTCCCCATTGCTAAAAGTCGATTGAAACCGAGTGCTATCGGCTGTGCCGAAAGATAAAGATCGGAACTGGAAACCGCCGCACCTCGGGCTCTCGTGGACAGCCCAACCTGGGCGTTGTCATGCCCGAGCCAAGGCACCTTTGGACGCGCAGGTGACCGGTGCTGCTCATCCCCGAGCCACAGCTCGAGTGGTTGCTCACCGGCGGCGAATTTCCACTTTTCCCCTTTCTGTGTGCAGAACGACCTTCGGGTACGATTCTGTTTAATTCGTGCTCTAGAAAGGATTAGAGGGCCTCAGGCCACTCCCACACGAGCTAGACACGGTAACGCACAAGTTGCCTTCACAACTCTGGGCCGGAGGACCTCTGTGCCCGGCGTAATTCAAGGTCTACTAATGGCGGAACGAACGGGGGGTATCGGGCGCACGGTGAGGACCTGTTTCGGGCCTTCCCCGAGCTGCCTCGAGTTCATGTCGACCTTCTCTGAGGTCCACTGATGCTCCCCGACCGATTTCCCAAGTAGCTGAGGTACTAGGAGAGTCAGCCGACATGGCCGAAGTCGTTCCGATATGGCGGCTCGTCGCCGACCATGCTCCGGCCGTTGTCATGAGCAGCTGACCCTCGGATCCTGTTCCCAAGTAAAAGTAGGCAGGGGCGGCCAGAATCAAGAAGTTTGGAGCTGTACAGCAGCCAGCGGCGAGCTCTCCGGCGAGGTCCCTCGGCGGCGGAGCGCGGGTGTCGCGAGGTTGAAGAAGGGGGTGGACCCCAGCTGTCAGCGGCCGATATTTTGAATCGGGATCCGGCTGCGGCCGGGATCGGGTGTGCTGGCGCGTAAAATCATTGTGGGCCGCGGTGTGCCATCGCCTAGGCATGCGACGCGTGTCCCCTGGGCCCGCGCGCGAGTTTAAACTTTTCCCCGATTTTCAGATTTCCTTCAAACTTCAAATCCTTATAACTTTGGCTAGAAAGCTCCAAATTGAGTGAACCAAATTTTGCTGGATTCAGCTCTCTGAGTACTTTCCAGAAAATCAAGTTTCACTTCATGAAATTCCTTATTTCTCCAGAATTAATTCCTTAAAATTTAAACTGTTAGGAATTTTAACTGGAGAATCCTTTGGAGGAAAATCCTGAAATTTTGCTGAGATGTTCACCAAAATATCCTTGAACTACCATAAAAATTTCAGAACCATTTGAGCTCATTTAGTCCACCTAATGGTGTGATTAGTAAAACTGTTCCAGAGAAAATAGAAAATGTTCAGAAACATTTTCAGAATTTTCTCTGAAATTGTTTAGCTCATATCTTCAGTTAGAGACTTCCAAATTAAGTGAGACCAACTCCATTAGAACCCTCTGAAAATCTAGTTTTCAGAAAGTCATAGTTTGTCTCATGAAAATTCCTAGAACACCCTAAGAGTTCCAATTAAGGTCAAGGACATAATTATTTGTGGAGGGCTCAAATGAGCTTGGCTGCAACTAAAACCTGACCAAGTCTCTGTTTAGGTTGTAACCAAGCCACAGTAAAAGTTTCACAGTCATTAGGTCTATCTAGCAAAGGTTATAGACTTCACAACTTCAAAGTTAATACAAGTGCATTAAATTAATACATATATTGTTCTATCATGTAGTCGCTAAGGTCGAGGAGGAACCCGAAGTCCTAGACTTCGTTACTCCGGAGGAACAGCTAGCCTACGACCAAGAGCAGCAAGGCAAGCCCCGGTTTGCATTAACCATTTTATAAATTTTTATTGTTTTGAGCACATACTTGTTTATTTTATTCTGTGCATTAGAGTCTTGTTTGGAAACCCCACTGCATAGCCAAGAAAACCATGGGTTGGGGTTTAGGATTGCAAACCCCGCTAGCCACTGCATTGCTAGGATAGAGTAGGATTCGGTACAAGTCGAGTAGTTGGAACTACTCGTGAGAATAGGCTAGAGGCACATTGCTCGGGTAGAGATAGCACATGAAACACATGGCAAGAAAATGAGACCGAGCGGAGAGTAAGGGCAGCAGGACTTTGGGGCCTGTGTGCTGTAGCTCCGCTTGTGTCGATTGAGGACCGAGCCGTGTGCGGGCCTGTTGAACAAGCTAGAACAGTACCGAAGACCTACCGGCTATATGGGAACCGGGAAACTGATGTAGCTCGGGTAGCTGGGTATTGAGGCATTGCCCGTCGTTCAGAGGGTAGGTTGAGAGCTCGAGGTGTAAATCAGCTGGCGGCACAGAGATGCGCGTGCAGGGACCTCTTGCTCGGGACGATGGGACCGGTTCAATATTTGGCTAACGGGTGAAAGGTAGTCGCGTACGGCGTCCGTGATGGTTGTTGTAGGCAACATCGAGTACGGGCGTACGTGACGGGTTGTTCGGGTAACCCTGCAGGTGTAAATCGATTATATTCGCCGTCCCTCGCGGTCAGTGAGTACCACTTGTTCACTGTACCGTGACGTAGAAAGAACAGGCTAGTTACATGTTAAAATGTTGCTGCTTGAAAGATGGACATTGATTGTTAATGATATGCTGTAGCTTAGAGCTAACTAAAGTTCTTTTCAACTTTGGGCAAAGTACATGAGAGAAATGCGTTTCTTGTTTGATTGCGGCTCTCTCATGTACCTTCGCGTAAGGTTCTCCACAACCTGCTGCTAAAACTTGAAAGTAAGGTTCTACTAATTAGGCGAGTCCTTGCAAATGATTTTTACCTCATGCAACCCATTACCCTCATGTAGAAGTTCCATGTTTAGGTGAGACGGGTCAGACTTGCTGAGCCTTCGTGCTCACTGCTTGTGTTTGAAGCTTTTGCAGGGTTCTATGAGGAAGGGACTCCCGAAGAGGAGAAGGAACCCCAGGAGGGGAACCCCGTCGAGTGGGAGTCGTGCACGCCGCAGAGTTAGTGTGCGTGTGTGCTAGCAAGGACACGTTCAAGGGCTGAACGTGTACTTGATGCTTAGTCTACGCCCGCGAGTGTGGACTAAACTTATTTCGATGTAAACATGTTCATATAACTGTTTATGTAATAAAACTTCCGCTTCCGCTTGCACCTTTGATGTGTGTTATACGGTGCTGTGCAACGCAGCACCCCTCAGCGTGATCCTGGCTCGACAGGACCAAGGGGGTCGTGTCAGTTATGAGCTAAACAATTTCAGAGAAAATTCTGAAAATGTTTCTGAACATTTTCTATTTTCTTTGGAACAGTTCCACTAATCACACCATTAGGTGGATCAAATGAGCTCAAATGGATATGAAATTTTTATGGTAGTTCTGGGATATTTTGGTGAACATTCCAGCAAAATTTCAGGATTTTCCTCCACAGGATTCTCCAGTTAAAATTCCAAACAGTTTAAATTTTGAGGATTTAATTCTGGAGAATTAAGGAATTTCATGAAGTGAAACTTGATTTTCTGGAAAGTGCTCATAGAGCTGAATCCAGCAAAATTTGGTTCACTCAATTTGGAGCTTTCTAGCCAAAGTTACGAGGATTTGAAGTTTGAAGGAAATCTGAAAATCGGGAAAAAGTTTAAACTCGCGAGTGGGCCCCGGGGACACGCGTCGCACGCCGAGGCGACAGCACACCGCGGCCCACAAGGATTTTGCGTGCCAGCACACCCGTTCCCGGCCACAGCCTGATCTCGATTCAAAATATCGACCGCTGACAGCTGGGGTCCACCCCCTTCTTCAACCTCGCGACGCCCGCGCTCCGCCGCCGAGGGACCTCGCCGGAGAGCTCGCCGCCGGCTTCTGTACAGCTCCAAACTTCACGATTTTGGCCGCCCCTGCCTACTTTCACTCGTGGAACATGTTTCTGGGGTCAGCTCTTCATGACAACGGCCGGTGCATGGTCGGCGACGAGCCGCCACCTCGGAACAACTTCGGTCGTGTCGGCTGACTCCCCTAGCACCTCAACTACTCGAGGAACCGGTCGGGAAGCATCAGTGGACCTCAGGGAAGGTCGACATGAGCTTGAGGCAGCTCGGGGAAGGCCCGAAGTAGGTCCTCACCGTGCGCCCGATGCCTCCCGTTTATTCCGCCATTGGTAAACCTCGAATTACGCCGGGTACAGAGGTTCTCCGGCCAAGGGTTGTGAAGGCAACTTGTGCGTTACCGTGTCTAGTTTGTGTGAGAGCAGATTGAGGCCCTCTGATCCTTTATAGAGCACGAATTCAACGGAATCGCACCCGAAGGTCGTTCTGCACACAGAAAGGGGAAAACTGGAAATTCGCCGCCGGTGAGCAACCACTCGAGCTGTGGCTCGGGGTGAGCAGCACCGGTCACCAGCGCGTCCAACGGTGCCTTGGCTTGGGCGTGACAACGCCCTGGTTGGGCTGTCCACGGGAGCCCGAGGTGCGGCGGTTCTAAGTCACCGAATTGATCTTTCGGCACAGCCGATATCAATCGGTTTCAACTGAGTTCTAGCAGTGGGGAAGACGGAGGAAGGTCTATAGTACCTTGCCGTGGCTCTGGAGGGGACGGAGGAAGCTGTGATCGGCGCTCTCCGATCGATTCCGAGCTGCGGAAAATTTCGGCCGGCGCTGAGTTCTTGCGGTGGAAGAACGGGTGATGCTTCGGCCGAGGAGGGGGGCGCCTTAAGAAGGCTCTGCACCACCTCATGCCCGTGCGTGGGCAAGCAGCTGCTGGCGCGGCACCTTCCCTCGGTGGCGATCGCAGCGGCGGCGCGGTTAACCGAGTGAGAAAATTTCAGTCGGTTTGAGTTGAAGTGGTGGCTGACATGTGGGTCCCACTTCCAGTTTTAACCTCTGAAATTTACTCCTAATCACTGTTCTAAACAGTGAGCCCCATAGTATGACGCGACCCGCTCAACCGAGACAGGCCACTCGCCCGGGAATCGCATTGGGTGGTGCCGTGTTGTGCGGCACCCAACAGCACACATATGAGGAACAATGTATTACATAAAACAATAGCGGAAGCTTACAAGTTTTTCTTTGTAAATACTTTACATCAAGTAACTACAGCGGAAGTCTATACCAACTCACGTCGAATAACTAAGAGCACTCGAGATGAAGTCCAGCCCGCGGACTTCTCTCGCTAGCAACACGAAGACAAGCAGCAGCGGCTAGGTTCTCCATGTGTTACCTGACTCGGGAGTCCCCGAGTCTCACCGGACAACCTTCTTTTCAGCATCGTTGTTAACCTGCAAAACCACTTATATAGCAAGCGTGAGCACATAGGCTCAGCAAGTCTGACCCGTCTCTCCTAAGCAAGAAACTCTACATGCACGACGGTTGCAATTGGGTTGGCTAGATTTGCATAAAGGACTCGCCTAAAGTCGATCCTTAACTTTCAGATTTTAAGCCTCATTGTGCAAACCTTGAGCCGAAAAGCATCGCAACTCCACAATCAAACAAGAAACGCTTTGTTGCGATGCTCCTTGCACAAAGTGAAAGTAAACTTTAATGAGCCTATCTCTAATTCAATCATGGTTGCAATACAAGTTATAGCACATCCTCATCAAGTTCAAAAGAATAATTCCAGTTGTTACTACGTCAAGACGCAGTGGGCAAGTATGCTCATATGACCGCGAGCGACGGTGATTCAAATCAGTACACGCCCGGACTACATGACACGTACACCCGTACTCGGAGTTGCCGGCAGCAACCTCGACTGACGTTGTACGCGGCCACCTTTCCCAAGATCTTCCACATTGGACGCAGTCCAACTGCCCCGAGTACGCAAGCTCCCTCAAGGTACATACCCGCTGTGGTATGTTCTTGAGCGAGTTACCTCCTGCTACCCTGACGCCGAAAGCCTAAGGCAGTTGGAAAAGTTCCACTATGGATCTCCCAAGGTACATCGGTTTCCTGGGTCCCATATAGCCAGTATGTGCCCGGTACTCAACTCAAACTTGTCCAACAGGGCCAAGCACGGATGGGCCTTAACCGACACAGGCAGGGCTATGCACGCACGGCCTGCAACCTGCTGCATCTAAACCTCCCTGCCCAGTCTCCATTTCTTAAATGTGAACTTTCCTCATCTTTTCTAATTCGGACCCGTTCCGAGTAAACCAGCCCTAAACTCGCGAGTAGATTCCAACTACTCGACTTCTACCGGACCTTTCCTACTAACATTAGCGTAGCCAAATTCCCTCGAGGAGTTGCTATTCTACCCTTTCTCTCTTAGGTGTTTTTGGTCATGCAAGTGGGGTTCTCAATATCATCTAGACGTAATGCAATCAACGATGCAAAGCTATGATTTCTACAAATGAAAATGCTTTATAAAACGGTTCAAATGCAAACTGGGGCTTGCCTGTTTTGCAGGTGACTACTGTTACAATCAGTTAGTGACGATCACTTGGAGCTTGATCACTTGTTCTCCTTCCTCCTTGATCTTCACTTCAAGTCCTTTTCACCTTCTTCACGTACATGCTACACGATATGATCATGCATATGTATTTAATTGAAAAGCTTTTGCTCATAAGATCTAAAAACCATTTTAAAACTGGAACTTTGTCTAAGAATTTAAAATGACACTGGTGCTAGTGGTTTGGGTTGGGCTTAATTACTAAGATCAAATATTAAGTGCTTTTCCCACTTAAGTGTTGATCACCTTAAGAGATCACAAATGACATTGGTGATCCATAGCTCTAATGGAGCTGAGAATTTTCATGTGAGTTTCTTGTCACAAGAAAGTCCTCTGGACCAAAATTTAGCACTTTTCATGGAGTGGTTTATTCAGAATAATTCTCTAAGTCTTTAGTCAAAGATGAATTAATTCTGAGGTAACATCCACGTTCATGTCAAACTCGGTAAACCACAATTTCAATTATAGTTCATAGAGTCTACATGAATTTTCCTAGGATTTTTGGAGCTAGGAATTTCCCAGAACTGAATTTACAAGTTTTGGAAATTCTCTGAAAATGTTTCTGTATTCATTTGAATACAGGAAATTACAATCTGAATTACCCTGATCAATTCACCTCCAAATGAGCTGAAACTTTTACAGGAGTCTAATAACACCCTAGAGAATATTCTGGCAAAATTTGAGGATTTTTGGATAAACCAAACTCCCTCTAAAATTCTTTTGCTGAAAAGATTTAAAGAAATTTCCAGAATTAAATAAAGACTTCCATACAAATTGGGTTGCATAATTGGATAGTGTTTGTCAATCTGAATCTAACCCAATTTGAATCACTAAATTTGGAGGTTCCTAGCAAAAGTTATGCTCTTCTAAAGTTTGGGGAAAAATCTGGGATTTGAATAAATCCGGTGAAAAGTTTAAACCTGACTGTGGGCCATGGGGCACGTGTCAGTCACCGGGAGCGCGCCACATGGGCTACCGAATTGTTTTCCGCGCTGTCACAGCTGATCCCGTGCCACAGAGTATCCGGCCCGTTTCCCCGAGTCGCTGACACGCGGGCCCAGGGGGGGTCGTCTTCCACCTCTCGCTCCCGCGCGATCCCGCCGCCGGGCTCGCCGGAGAAGCTCCGGGATTAGTCGTCCGGCCATCTCAACTGCTGAAACTTGCCGCCAGCCCCTTATTCGATGTGAGGAACACGCTGGTGGGGTTTGCTCGAGCCGGTAGGGCCCCCAAAATAGCCCGCGACGGCGCAACGGTTCGGACAAAGTCCGGCGACGTCGCCCCGACGCCCTAAGCCTTCTAGGCTTCTGTTTCCAAGCTCTAGAGCACCGGCGGACACTAAGGAACATCGACATGTAAAGGAGATGGCTCTAACTTAGGGTTCACCGTGCACCCGACGGTCTCTACCACAACCGCTGTTAGACCGATCGAGATCACGTCGTGCAGAGCGGGTTTCTAGCTAGGTTCCAAAAGGAAAATTGTTGCTAAGCAAGTCTACGTTCCGTGTGTGCAATTTGCAAAGATTAAACTGAATATAACTCGAGAATTTCATGGTTTCATACCCGCGGGTCAGTTTTCACCGGCCGGAGGAAATTTCCAAAATTCGTCGGCGCGCGGCAACGGCTGGGGCTGAGCTTCGGATGGAAACTGTAGGGAGCTCCCGCGTGTCCCAGGGTTGCCTTGCTTGATCGTGAAACGCCCTGGAGGAGGCTATCCACGGGAACAGGGTGTCGCCGTTGTGTGGCGTCCGCCGCGGAAACTCGCCTTTCTCGGTGCAGAGAGCGTGGATCCGCTCGGTGATGGCTCAGGGAAGTCGTGGGGACAATGGTGGTGTGGTTTTGCTGCTCAGAGGCGCTGCTCGCTTGCTCTGCTCGAGTACCCGAGCGATCAAAGAAGAGCGGCCGTGTTTCTGTCTCTCGGTGCGAGGGAGAGAGGAAGCAGCGCCGTGGCTTCGGTTAAGAGGTGGGAGAGGCGGTGAGGCGGTAGCCACCGACGTCCAGCAGCTCTCCAGCGCGAAGAAATTCCACCAGGAGGTGGCTGCCGGCTGAGCTCGGTGTCGAGCGGAGCTGTGCCCTCGGTGTCGGGTGCCGACTGAAGGAGGCAAACAGAGACCCAACACTGAGATCTTTTGCAACTTTTCAGTTCACACAATGACATGTGGGACCCACTGATCAGTCCTCCTTATCCCCTCTCCAAATATCTCCCAAGTTTGAATGTTGAGTGAATTCAATTGTGGGAATTCAAATCTGGTATGCATTTGGATAATTGGGCAAGTTTCATCCAAATTCAAACATGCATTTGAATTCTTTGTCTTTTAAAGTCCCTTTTGCAAAATGGGTTGCAAACTATTTCCATAAATCATGAAACTTTGCACACCCCCTAATTTGGACTCAAGGAATTCAAATATGAAATCTGATTTTTATTTTGGCTGCTGCAAATGAGATTTTTAGCACAACAGTTTTGAATTCCATTGTGTTTTTCTCATTTGAATTTTTGTTTGAACAAATTGTTCCAAATATGATTTTTGTTTTCTCACACATATGGGAACTTCCCATCCTTGTTTTAGACCCCTCTGGGGTTCCAAGTTCTCAAATAAACATTCGACTTGTGTGAAGCAAATCCTCATGTGTGTTATCACATGTGGGGAAAAGTTTTAACAAGTCCCAATTTTCATACATATGAAACCAACTTTTGCAAATAAGTGTTTCTTTGTATTCATAATTTTGGGACCTTTACATTCCTCCCCCCTTAAAAGGAATCTTGTCTCGAGATTCAAAAGAGGAACGAGGTGGGAGGTAATTACAAGGTTTATGACAAAAGCTCCGGATAGTTCTTGTGGATATAATCTTCGGTTTCCCACGTCGCCTCTTCCGGGGTATGATTACTCCACAGGACTTTGTAAAATTTCAAAGTCCGGTTCCTGGTGGTCCGGGTCTTTTCGTCTATAATCTGTACAGGTTGCTCGACATAGGTGAGATCCGGTTTCAACTCGTCGATGTCTTCGGTGCGGATGGCAGCTGTAAACTTGAGACACTTCCGCAGCTGGAATACGTGAAATATGTCGTGAATACCGGCAAGGCTTGCCGGTAGTTCCAGCCGGTAGGCTACGTTTCCGCACTTCTCCGTTATAGCAAACGGACCGATGAATCGGGGAGCAAATTTCCCCTTGACACTGAACCGATGAATTCCCTTCATCGGAGACACACGAAGATACACGTGCTCTCCGACTTCGAAATGCAGCGGTCGACGTCTCTGGTCCGCGTAGCTCTTTTGACGAGATTGGGCAGCTTTGAGGTTTTCTTGTATTATCCGAACTCTCTCTTCGGCTTCATTGACAAGATCAACCCCGAATGTTACTCGTTCACCGGATTCGCACCAATTCAATGGTGTACGGCACTTCCGGCCGTATAGAGCTTCATATGGTGCCATCTTGATGCTCGTCTGATATCCGTTGTTGTACGAGAACTCCGCCAGCGGTAAGTGGTCATCCCAGCTCTTACCGTGGTGGATGGCACATGCTCTTAGCATATCCTCTAGTATTTGATTCACCCTCTCAGTTTGCCCATCGGTTTGAGGGTGATATGCAGAGCTTCTAATCAACTTTGTCCCCAAGGAGGTATGTATCTGTTCCCAGAAACGGGCTACGAACAGCGATCCTCTATCTGACACAATGGTGCGGGGAACTCCATGTAAGCACAAGATCCGTGCTATGTACAGCTCCGCATACTGCTTTGCGTTGTACCTAGTATGCACAAGGATGAAATGTGCTGATTTGGTTAATCGGTCCACGATTACCCAAATCGAATCATGGTTGTGGGAGGTCATCGGCAACCCGACGATGAAGTCCATACTCAAGTCTTCCCACATCCATGCCGGTACTTGCAATGGCTGCAACAGGCCTGACTTCTTCATATGGTCGGCCTTGACTCTTCGACACGTATCACATTCCGAAACGTACTTTGCGACTTCACGTTTCATACGTGTCCACCAAAACTTCTTCCGGAGATCTTGGTACATTTTATTACTGCCCAGATGAATAGAAAACTTGGACAAATGAGCTTCATCCAAAATTTTCCTCCGTAGTCCCATATCCCGGGGTACTACAATCCGGTCGTTAAACCACAAAGTACCCTCATCGTCCTTCCGGAAGCACTTTATTTCTCCATTGTCTATCCTCCGCCGTATGTGAGACATACCCTTGTCGTTTCGCTGAGCTTCCATGATCTCCTCTCGGATGGTGGGAATGAGAGCAAGATTATATAGAGCTCCATATGGGATGACACGGAGGCTTGGTTCTTCATCATCCATTTCAGCAATAGTTAGGTGATGGATATGTGCCTTACGACTGAGCGCATCGGCGACCACATTTGCCTTTCCTGGATGATAATGAATTTCAAGTTCATAGTCCTTAATGAGCTCTAGCCATCTTCGTTGCCTCATGTTCAATTCTTTCTGAGTGAAGATGTACTTCAAGCTCTTGTGGTCGGTGTAGAGGTGTACAAGATTTCCGAGCAAGTAATGCCTCCACATCTTCAAAGCAAGGACCACGGCAGCTAACTCCAGATCATGAGTTGGATAATGCTGCTCGTGAGTTCTGAGTTGACGAGATCCATAAGCGACCACTCGTCTTTCTTGCATCAGCACGCAGCCAAGACCGATGCCAGATGCATCGCAATAACGTCGAATGGCTTCGTTGTATCCGGCTGAGCAAGAACTGGGGCTGTCGTGAGATGCTTCACTAAGGTCTTGAAAGCTTGTTCACACGCAGCACCCCACACAAATCTGGTATTCTTCTTTAATAATTCCGTCATCGGTTTAGCAATCTTGGAGAAACTCGGAATAAACCTCCTGTAGTAACCCGCTAAACCGAGGAAGCTTCGGATTTCATGTACTGACTTTGGTGACTCCCATTTCTGTACTTGGATAATCTTACTTGGATCTACAGCGATGCCCTCCGCTGAAATAATGTGTCCGAGAAAAGGTACTTGATTAATCCAGAATTCACACTTGCTGAATTTTGCATAGAGCTGATGATCTCGCAATCTTTGTAGCACAATATGCAGATGTTCAGCATGTTCTTCCTCTGACTTGGAGTACACCAAGATATCATCGATGAAGACCACGACGAATTTATCCAACTCCGGCATGAACACTGAATTCATCAGGTACATAAAGTGTGCCGGGGCGTTGGTCAAACCAAAAGACATAACGAGATCCTCATACAGCCCGTATCTCGTTGAGAATGCCGTCTTTGGAATATCTTCTGCCCGGATTTTAATCTGGTGATATCCGGACCGAAGATTCATCTTTGAAAATACCTTCGCACCCACTACTTGATCGAAGAGCATATCAATGCGAGGTAGTGGATACTTGTTCTTGATGGTAACGGCGTTTAAAGGACGATAATCAACACAAAGTCATAGTGTTCCGTCCTTCTTTTTGACAAACAACGCTGAACAACCCCAAGGTGACGAACTCGGTCGTATAAATCCCTTGCTCATTAGGTCATTCAGCTGTGTCTTCAATTCTGCCAGTTCATTGGGTGCCATCTTGTACGGCCTTCGTGATATCGGTGTGGTTCCCGGTATAAGTTCAATCTTGAACTCAACGTCTCGCTCGGGCGGCATGCCCGGTAAATCATCGGGAAACACATCCGGATACTCACGTACCACCGGAATGTCCTCTATCTTGACAGCTTCCGTGTGGTTCACTGTTGCAATCTGCTGCCGTCTGGCGCCCAGAATTAATATATGAAGACCGTGCTGTGGGGAGTTGAGCTCAACGGTCCTGGAGCTGATGTTAAGAACCGCTCTGTGGTAATTCAAACACGACATCCCCAAAATGATGTCGATCTTCAGACCCTCAAGGATAATGAGAGTCGTAGGGTATATTTTACCCCCCAAACAAAGAGGTGCTCGGGAGACAACCTCGCTTGCGGTACTGCTGCCCCCGGGCGAAGATATGAGGTATTGCCTCTTTGTATAAACGGTTTGGAGCTGATGTTGAGCCACAAAAGATTGGCTAATGAAGTTGTGTGTGGCACCGGAATCAAAGAGAACTAAAACCGCTAGCTGATTTAGAGAAAACATCCCTGCTAAAGCGGCTTCTCCTTCCGGAACATCATCAATCACAGTATAGTGAATGTTGCCCCTTATCTGCCCTCCTATCTGCAGATTAAGGTACGGGTCGTATGGTTGTAAATATGATGACCCGCATCCTTGAATTCCCTCCGAACATTGCCTAGCATAATGGCCCTTACGCCCACAAGTAAGACACGGATGCCTCTCCGGTTCTTGGTTGACTTGTGGTGGACTGCTAGGTACATATGGCTGCAGCGATGGAGCACAAACCACCGTCTGATGCTGCGGCAGTGGAGGTGGTGCAAGTTGTAAAACTTGACCAGTAATTAATCTCTGAGGAGTTGATCATACAGGTGGCCTCCGTCTTTCACTGGGTGGCGTTTGATACACCAAACGGTACTTCTGAGGCACATGACTTGTGCTAGCCTGCTCGATCTTACTCATCTTTCTCTTCTCCGCTTGCCACTCAAGTGTCGGCTTCTCTTGAATGAAAGCCGCATTGACCATGTCGGTGTAACTGCCGTTATTATGTACATCCATCTTTTCCCGTAATATGGCACTCAGGCCATGGAAAAATAGGTCACACCGTGCCTCTTCTCTCGCCACATATTCGGGAGCATATTGGGCCAAAAGATTAAATCTCCTGACATACTCGAGGACACTCATGTCCCCTTGCTTCAAGCCCAAAAATTCCTCCCGTTTTGCCTTGACAATACCTAGTGGTATGTAACGAGTACGAAAGGCTTCACAAAACTCTCTCCATGTTACTTGATGGCCCTCCGGGATGGTGGCAACATAATCCACCCACCAGTTTCCGGCGGCTCCATGGAGTTGTTGAGCGGCAAACTTTGTCTTCTGGTATTCATCACACTTGAATACTCCAAATTTAGACTCCATGACACGAAGCCATTGATCTGCTTCCACAGGTTCGGTGGCTTCAGTAAAGATAGGTGGTTGAGTCGCCAAGAAGTCCAGATAAGCGTTCCGAGGTGGAACGACTTGTTGCGTGTTCTGGAGTACGCCTTGCTGTACCAAAGCTTGGAGTAAGCGTGTGTGTTCTTGTGTTGCTTCTTGGAGTAGCCTAGCGTTCTCTTGTTTAGACTCGACAACTCGAGTCATAAGATCCATCCATCCCGTGGATGGTGGTTCCGATGGTGGAATAGAAGCATCACCATCTCGACGAGATCTTCCGGCCCTACTCCTAGAGCGATTACGAACCATACTGCAAAATGTAGTTGAGATGAGTTAAACAAGAACTCAGCAGTATGTGAGACTAATGGAAACATGATTATGTCAAAACTTTATGAAAGCAGTAACAAAATTCATGTTTACAAAACTCCTTAGTAGGCATAGCTATTCAGCCTATCCGTACAGAACAGACCTTTATGCACTATCTCCAGATTTTGATCTAGTTAAGGGCATTTTCATAACTCAAGTTGAATACCAAAGTTAAAGTTAACTTCAGTATCTTTCCAACGAGTACTCATATGCCCCCAGATCGTCTCCGGATTAAAAGTTATGATTTTTCCAAAGTTGACAGAATTCCTGGATAAAATTTGCCAGCACCTCCTTTGTACATGGCTGATTTTATCACAGTTGTATATGTAAATACAATAAGAACCTGAACAAACTTTGAACTACAACAATGTTGCACATTCATAATCTTTCCAATGGTGTATCATAGGCTTCTTAAGGGTTTATCTACAGAAAGTTATGGTTTAAAAACAGAAAGGTCCAGAGAGGTTTTGTTACCGTCCTGGTTCTGGACAGTTTACTCTACTCTGAACTTTCTACCCATTTTGCTTGTGTTTTAGCTCTGGAGGTCTACAAGGAAGTTGCAGATCACTTGAAAATCTTTCCATAACTCTATCATACACCTTAATTAGGTCAAGCTACTCAGAGTTATGCTCTGTTGAAGTCCAGCACAAATTTCTGCTGAAAACAGAGCACTCTGTTTTTTGAAATCTTTGAAGTCTAATCTACCTCTCATTTGAATCTTAGCTCAAAATAAGAGTTCAGTAACTAATATTTGTTTCAAACTTCCATTTTTATTTGAAATTTAGTTCATGAGTCATTTCTTCAAAGGAAAGGGGTTATTATGTTTAGTACGGCGTCGATGCACCGTAAGAAGCATGTCGGTACTACGTAGCCTCACCAAAAGAAAATCCTAACCGGATTATACCTGTACAACGTATCTTAGGTGGCACTAAAACGGTCACTCGCAAACGTGTACTATTCGTACTACGGTTTCGTGGTTAACCCTGCATAAGTCACACTCAATCATCAGGTCCGGCTGCACACCGAACCCGGTATCCATACATTTCTTACACCCGTCCGTCATCACTCGCACAGGTGTTCTCAAGCCAAACACGCCTTGAGCTACGTGTTCACGTTACTAACCACGTGACGGGGTTTCCCAAATTGCACCACGCACGCCTGGGACAGACGTTGCTCGAGTACCCCCAAACGACATGAAGAGTCGTAGAGGATACTAAAGCGGATCGGGTTACCTGCCACCCGTGGGGCTCCACCCTTCAGCTTGTGCGCACTGGTGGACAGCGCTTACGTGCACCCCCCAAGACATAAATCGTCCCGAGGTGCACGATTTTCCGACATAACAAATAAGTTAGGTTGCCACCTTCATATTAAGCTAATAGTAATCCTTATGTGGGCCTAGTACCGTATCCTCACCGTAACCTAAATTTTTGTCGTAATACCTTCCTTATTCCGTGTGCTATTACCAATGTGGCTCTGATACCACGCTGACGCGACCCGCTCAACTGAGACAGGCCACTCGCCCGGGAATCGCATTGCGTGGTGCCGTGTTGTGCGGCACCCAACAGCACACATATGAGGAACAATGTATTACATAAAACAATAGCGGAAGCTTACAAGTTTTTCTTTGTAAATACTTTACATCAAGTAACTACAGCGGAAGTCTATACCAACTCACGTCGAATAACTAAGAGCACTCGAGATGAAGTCTAGCCCGCAGACTTCTCTCGCTAGCAACACGAAGACAAGCAGCAGCGGCTAGGTTCTCCATGTGTTACCTGACTCGGGAGTCCCCGAGTCTCACCGGACAACCTTCTTTTCAGCATCGTTGTTAACCTGCAAAACCACTTATATAGCAAGCGTGAGCACATAGGCTCAGCAAGTCTGACCCGTCTCTCCTAAGCAAGAAACTCTACATGCACGACGGTTGCAATTGGGTTGGCTAGATTTGCATAAAGGACTCGCCTAAAGTCGATCCTTAACTTTCAGATTTTAAGCCTCATTGTGCAAACCTTGAGCCGAAAAGCATCGCAACTCCACAATCAAACAAGAAACGCTTTGTTGCGATGCTCCTTGCACAAAGTGAAAGTAAACTTTAATGAGCCTATCTCTAATTCAATCATGGTTGCAATACAAGTTATAGCACATCCTCATCAGGTTCAAAAGAATAATTCCAGTTGTTACTACGTCAAGACGCAGTGGCAAGTATGCTCATATGACCGCGAGCGATGGTGATTCGAATCAGTACACGCCCGGACTACACGACACGTACACCCGTACTCAGAGTTGCCGGCAGCAACCTCGACTGACGTTGTACGCGGCCACCTTTCCCAAGATCTTCCACATTGGACGCAGTCCAACTGCCCCGAGTATGCAAGCTCCCTCAAGGTACATACCCGCTGTGGTATGTTCTTGAGCGAGTTACCTCCTAAGCCTTCTAGGCTTCAGTTTCCAAGCTCTAGAGCACCGGCGGACACTAAGGAACATCGACATGTAAAGGAGATGGCTCGGGGATGGCTCTAACTTAGGGTTCACCGTGCACCCGACGGTCTCTACCACAACCGCTGTTAGACCGATCGAGATCACGTCGTGCAGAGCGGGTTTCTAGCTAGGTTCCAAAAGGAAAATTTTTGCTAAGCAAGTCTACGTTCCGTGTGTGCAATTTGCAAAGATTAAACTTAATATAACTCGAGAATTTCACGGTTTCATACCCGCGTGTCAGTTTTCACCAGCCGGAGGAAATTTCCAAAATTCGTCGGTGCGCGGCAACGGCTGGGGCTGAGCTTCGGATGGAAGCTGTAGGGAGCTCCCGCGTGTCCCAGGGTTGCCTTGCTTGATCGTGAAACGCCCTGGAGGAGGCTATCCACGGGAACAGGGTGTCGCCGTTGTGTGGCGGCCGCCGCGGAAACTCGCCTTTCTCGGTGCAGAGAGCGTGGATCCGCTCGGTGATGGCTCGGGGAAGTCGTGGGGACGATGGTGGTGTGGTTTTGCTGCTCAGAGGCGCTGCTTGCTTGCTCTGCTCGAGTACCCGAGCGATCAAAGAAGAGCGGCCGTGTTTCTGTCTCTCGGTGCGAGGGAGAGAGGAAGCAGCGCCGTGGCTTCGGTTAAGAGGTGGGAGAGGCGGTGAAGCGGTAGCCACCGACGTCCAGCAGCTCTCCAGCGCGAAGAAATTCCACCAGGAGGTGGCTGCCGGCTGAGCTCGGTGTCGAGCGGTGCTGCGCCCTCGGTGTCGGGTGCTGACTGAAGGAGGCAAACAGAGACCCAACACTGAGATCTTTTGCAACTTTTCAGTTCACACAATGACATGTGGGACCCACTGATCAGTCCTCCTTATCCCCTCTCCAAATATCTCCCAAGTTTGAATGTTGAGTGAATTCAATTGTGGGAATTCAAATCTGGTATGCATTTGGATAATTGGGCAAGTTTCATCCAAATTCAAACATGCATTTGAATTCTTTGTCTTTTAAAGTCCCTTTTGCAAAATGGGTTGCAAACTATTTCCATAAATCATGAAACTTTGCACACCCCCTAATTTGGACTCAAGGAATTCAAATATGAAATCTGATTTTTATTTTGGCTGCTACAAATGAGATTTTTAGCACAACAGTTTTGAATTCCATTGTGTTTTTCTCATTTGAATTTTTGTTTGAACAAATTGTTCCAAATCTGATTTTTGTTTTCTCACACATATGGGAACTTCCCATCCTTGTTTTAGACCCCTCTGGGGTTCCAAGTTCTCAAATAAACATTTGACTTGTGTGAAGCAAAATCCTCATGTGTGTTATCACATGTGGGGAAAAGTTTTAACAAGTCCCAATTTTCATACATATGAAACCAACTTTTGCAAATAAGTGTTTCTTGGTATTCATAATTTTGGGACCTTTACATAATACCCCTGGTAATTCAAATTATTCACCCATGAGCCATTTGAATTGAGTAGAATTCAAATTGGGTTTGGTTTGAATGAATTTCAGCACGAGTTCAGTTTTGAATTCAAATAAAGTTTGAATTTGTCCCACTTAGCTCATGTCAAGATCAACTCCAAATGGAGTGAAAATTGGTGTGTGAGCTCACAGAAATGTGCTGAGTAAGAATATGCCTCCCACTTTTAAATTCATGGGATAAAAACAGTTTGAATTTGAATATGGTTTCAAACTGCCCTCTTTCTAACTATACCCAAAATGACCTCAAAAAGGTTTTGAATTTGGGTGAAACTTGGCATGGGCATCCTTAGCAAAGTGTAGGAGTTTTCATATGTCCAGCCCACCTATATCACATGTGGGAAATACCACTTTTGCAATGTGTGAGTTTGTTCTCTAATGAGCATGTTGATGGTGGTTACTTGCTCTTCATTTGTGTTCATCATCTTTCCTCAAATGAGGTGTGTGGTGTGGTGATGAACACTTCAATTTTGTGTCAAAAACTGAGGCCCTTACACCCATCAACTTTGAAGCCACCGACTGCTCCAGGAACATGGCTGGGGCCGGCCAACTACCGCTCTTGGTAGCACCCACCATCGCCAACGTGAGGATGTACCACGTTTTGGTAGATGGTGGAGCTGGGCTGAACCTCATCAGCCGTGCAGCTTTCCAGAAGCTGCAGATCCCGATGGCCAAGCTCACCCCGTCGAGCCTGTTCTCAGGGGATGGGCCGGGACAGGTCGTTCCCTACGGCAACATCAGCCTCCCGGTGACCTTCGGAGCTCCGGACAGCTATCGGACAGAATACATTCTGTTCGACGTGGCGGAGATCGACCTCCTCTTCAACGCCATAATTGGCAGGCCAGCCCTGTACCGATTCATGGCAGTAGCCCACTACGGCTACCTCGTCTTGAAGATGCCTACACCAACAGGCGTCCTCAGGATTCGTGGAGACCGCACTGCTGCAGTGTCGGCCTTGGAAAAACTCCAAGCGCTTGCAACAGCTAGAGCACCAGCCCCTGGCAGTGCAGAACCAGGCCAGCTCCACCCGAGTGCACGCCACCGTGCCTCCACCACAGCACCCCGTGTGCAACCCCTTGACGAGGGCGACGTCCCCTTAAAGATCGTCCAAGTCGGCACCGAAGCCACCCAGACCACCCGGGTAGCTGGGGGCCTGGATGGCAAATAGGAAGGCGCGCTCGTCACCTTCCTCTGGCACAACGTTGACGTGTTTGCATGGCAGCCATCACAGATGACGGGGATCCCTATGGAGGTGATCGAGCACCACTTAAAGGTCTTCCCCGACGCCCGGCCAGTTCAACAAAAGCCCCGCAAGCAGTCCATCGAGCGGCAAAACTTCATTCGCGAAGAAATCAAGAAGCTGCTGGATGCTGGCTTCATACGGGAAGTCCACCACCCCCGGTGGTTGGCGAACCCCGTCATTGTCCCGAAGGCCGGTGGGAAGCTCCGGATGTGCATCGACTACACCAGTCTCAATAAGGCATGTCCCAAAGATCCATTCCCTCTCCCTAGAATAGATCAAATAGTAGACTCGACATCAGGCTGCGATATGCTGTGCTTCCTAGACGCCTACTCGGGTTTCCATCAGATCCCCATGTCTAGAGAAGATGAAGAGCACACCTCCTTCATCACAGTAGATGGCCTGTATTGTTATGTCTCTATGCCTTATGGCCTAAAGAATGCTCTCCCCACCTTTGTACATGCAATGCACAAAACCTTTGGAGAGTTAATAAGAGACTTAGTTGAGGTCTACGTCGATGACATCGTTGTCAAGGTCAGGCAGAGTTCATCTTTGTTAGATAACCTAGCCTTAGTTTTTGACAAATTGCGCTCCACGCGCACCAAGCTGAACCCCGACAAATGTGTGTTCGGTGTATCCTCTAGGAAGCTCTTAGGATTCCTGGTCTCGCACCGGGGAATTGAGGCTGTCGATACCCGTGATATGGGGTACCCCCGCGCACAGGAGAAAATGCCTAAGGATCTCGCTCTTCACCACAGGGGAAGCTCCGAAGGCGCCACGTGTCCAGTGGGGCCGGACCTCCCTCTCCTCAGAGGAGAGCTCCGGGCTTGCCACGTGGCCTACAGTAGCCAGACCTCCCCCCTCCGTGGGGAGAGCTCCGAAGATGGCAGGCACATGTCCCGCGGGGCCGGACCTCCCCCCCTCAGAGGAGAGCTCCGGACCCGCCACGTGGCCGATAGAAGCCGGACCTCCCCCCTCCGCGGGGAGAGATCTGAAGGCTCCATGTGTCCTGCGGGGTCGGACCTCCCCCTCCTCAGAGGAGAGCTCCGAGCCCGCCACGTGTCCAGCAGACAGCGCTGCCTGCCCCCGGGCGGTAGGCAGCGGGCATAAAGACGCTCCATACCTTGCCCGTACAAGGTATTCAAGGCCCGCGCCTTCCCAAGACGCGGAGCACGCCTCTGTGTCAGGTGCCGTTGCGCCCAGTCGTATCACATACTGGCGCGCGGTGTCAGAACCTGCCAGCCAATAAACACAGCGACAAGACATCCCCTGCCGCACACGCCATAATCAACCACTACGACTAGCGTGCGGAATGGGCAGGGCGGCAAGACGAAGACTCAGAAGCCTTCGCCAGAGACAACTACCGACATAACTGCGGATACGATAGTCTGCAGGCAATCTCCCCGGGACCACCTGTCGGGTCCCGGGCCCCCCTTGTAAGCCACCCGAGCCTTGGACTATAAAAGACTCGGGTAGGCAATGTTAGCAGGGGTTCGCACCTCTGCAACTCATAGGCTAGCCATTCACACCCAAGCTGTAACTCACCCCCCAAGCTCAGGACTCCGGTTCTGAGCGGCAAGCAATACAGCGAGCTTCATAGCTCGCCGTGGACGTAGGGTTTTATGCTCCGGCGGCCTGAACCACGTAAAACTCACCATGTCAAGCTCTTACTAACTCGTCCACACGCGCAAGCTCTCCGCAAGGGACTAGCCCCACCGAAAAAAGAATCTCCGTGGGCTGCCCAATGCAGGCCCGGGGGAAGTGTCGACCGAACACTTCAACATTTGGCGCGCCAGGTAGGGGCCTTTTCCCTTGCGCGACGAGTTTCCGCCGACGAAGATGACCAAGCTTCCTTCAGCGGCAAACTCCCCTCCCCCGCGTTCGCGGCGAACCGAGACCAGGGGGGAGTACATGTCGACACGCTCAGGACGGAGTGTGTCGGTACAAGCTGGGAGCCAGCAGCCGGCTCTAGCAGCGCCGACCCTGGCAATGCAGGCTCCAACCAGCGTCAGGTCTTCAGTAGCGCTGGGCGTACCCGGTGGGGGTGCGCTAGCTGCAGCAAGAGCGCTACTGCACAATCCGCCTGCTGGGGACGCGCCTCAGGCAGTGACCCAGCAGTGGATTCGCGAGGTAGACCGTCTCGTCGTCGCCGCAGCAAACCCTCGACTTCGACGGGGACGACGCTCCGGCCAACCGGCTGTGTCGCTGATGCGCATGCCAATGGTTCGCGAGCAGACGGCAGATTCCAGCTCCACCAGGCTCCAGTCGACGGATCTGAGGACAGAGCTGGAACGGTGTCACTTGGGCCAAGATGCCCGGGTATACCTCGAGCAACGCCGAGAAAGGCGTCGCAACCAAGAGGCTGGCGACAAACTCTCCTCCCCCGCGTTCGCGGTGAACCGTGACCAGGGGGGAGTACATGTCGACACACTCAGGACGGAGTGTGTCGGCGCAAGCTGGGAGCCAGCAGCCAGCTCTGGCAGCGCCGACCCCGGCAATGCAGGCTCCGACCAGCATGAGATCTTCTGCAGCGATAAGCGAACCCCACAGGGGTGCGCAACTGCAGCAAGAGCGCTACTGCGCAACCCAGCTGCTGGGAACGCACCTCATTCAGTAACCCAGCAGTGGATACGCAAGGTAGACCGCCTCGTCGTCGCCGCTGCAAACCCTCGACTTCGGTGGGGACGATGCTCCGGTCAACCGGCTGAGTCGCTGACGCTCACGCCAATGGTTGACGGGCAGACGGCGGCATTCAGCTCCACCAGGATTCCGTCGACGGATCTGAGGGCAGAGCTGGAGCGATGCCACTTGGGCCAAGATGCCCGAGTGTTCCTCGAGCGACGTCGAGAAAGGCGCCGCATCCAAGAGGCTGGCGACAGCATGACGTCGGCCTCGACCCAGCCTGAAGGGCAGATCTTCGCCACGCGAGCTCTGCCCCAGGCGTACGCCACGCAGCATATGCCACAATCATATGACCTGCAAACGGCGCCCTCGTTCTATGGAGAAGCCTTGCCCATACTGGGGTACACTGTGCCAGCGGTGAACCAAGCGTTTGCGGCGCCAACACCTGCAGCAATAGGAGCAGGATGTGCGGCCCTGGCGCCCCACCTTCGCTTTGCGAGGTGGCCGCGCAAGTTTCGGCCGCACCTGCCCGAAAAGTACGACGGCAGCGTCAACGCGGCGGAGTTCCTCCAAATCTACTCCACCGCCGTACTTGCCGCAGGAGGGGATGAGGCTGTCATGGCCAACTACTTCCCCGTCGCCTTGACCGGCCCAGCCCGGTCTTGGCTAATGAACCTCCCTCAGGGTTCCATAACTTCCTGGGGAGAACTCTGCCGGCAGTTCATCACCAACTTCAGTAGCTCCTACACCCGTCCCGGCACGGAGCTTGACCTCCACGCCATCAAGCAACAACCTGGGGGTCACTGCGTTCCTTCATCCAGCGGTTCTCCCAGGTACGCAACACCATCCCGCACATTCGAAGTGCTTCCGTGGTGGTAGCATTCTGGCAGGGTGTCCGGGACGAGAAGATGCTTGAGAAGCTTGCGACCAGAGAGGTCTGCGATGCCTCTGAGCTCTTCAGCCTGGCGGACAAGTGCGCCAGAGCAGCCGAAGGGCGGAATTGGCACTCACTGCCAGCTTCCGAAGCCGGAAGACAGCCCAAAGACGGCGGAGTTCAAGCTGAGCTCCAGACCACGTCAGACAGCCAAGAGCCAAGCACTGGCTGACTTTGTGGCTTAGTGGACGCCAACGAAGGCTGACCCAGGGGGCTGTGAAGACGGTGAACCAATGTACCGAGCTCCGGTCTTCACCGGGCCTCACTGGACGCTCTTCTTCGACGGCTCCTCGCGAAAGCAGGGGGCCAGTGCCGGCGTACTGCTTCTCATGCCATCAGGGGAGCAGTCTGGGTACATGGTGCGTCTCAATTCCAAGGCAACCAACAACTTGGCAGAGTATGAAGCACTCATCTTTGGCCTAAAAGACAGTCCTGTCTCTGGGCGCTCGCCAGTTGTTAGCGCAAGGCGACTCCCAGCTAGTTATCAAGCAAGTTAAGGGTTAATGCCCCTGCAATGACCCACAGCTAGCTGCTTATCTGCTCCACGTGCGGATGTTGGAGAAAAACTTCCTCGTCTTTGACCTGCGCCATGTACCGCGCGCTGGCAAGGCCGCAGCTGACGACCTCTCAATGAAGGCCTCCATGGGAGCCCCTGCGCCCGAAGGAGTCTTCGAGAGGACGTTGCTGCGGTCAACAGCCTGGCCCGCCGAGCCGGGTGAAGGGGGCTGAACCAGTGCCTCGAAGCTAGGCAGTTCTGGCGGCCATGGATGCCGCCAAAGGATCGTAAGCGTCACTAGGGGACTCCGTGCAACCCAGGGCTCTAGATCCAGAAGCTCAAGTAGTCCTGATGCATGGACCACGGAGGTCCGGGGCTCCTTGAAGGACATCCTTCCTGATGAACGTGCATTCGCTGAACGGGTGGTGCGGATGGCTAAGTGCTACGCGCTGGTATCTTTACTGGCGTGGCGCCACGACATCCTATTGCGGTGCATAACCCAGGAGGAAGGCTGCGAATAGCTCGCAGTAGTCCAAGGAGGCGAGTGATGGGAACGCTCATCGTCCCGCACGCTGGTCGGTTAAGCCACCCGGCATGGCTCCTACTGACCGAGAGCCACCTGGACACCGTCAAACCGGTTAGGGATGCAATGCGTGCTAGGTCCACACCAAGCAGACCCACACAACCGGTGCAGACGCGCACCCAAAGCCGTCGGGGGATACCGGCTCCTCCATGTCGAGGGCCAGCCGGACTTCCCAGGGCCGGGTCACGGGAACTACCCTTCCACATGGTATGTGGGGCTGAAGCCGTGCTTCCCCCTGAGATCGCCATGGGGGTCCCCCCGTATCCGGCGTATGACGAAGCCACGCATCACCCGCTCTGTGTGAAGAAAGGCGCTCCGACGCCACCCCAGTAAGTTCACCATGCTTACTTAGGTGTTTATTTAAATTACGCATTAATTTATATGAACACCTCCCCACGCTCTAGACAGTGTGCGTCCATTGTACACTGGGTTCCTCTTTCCTGCTCTCATGCATAGTCGATATTTGCCATCCTGCCGAAGGCGGTAGTGCTTGGGGTACCTGCCAGAGGCCCGGTGGCCTTTTGGATCTCCCCCTGTAAGGGTACTTGTCGAAGTGTTCGGTCGACACTTCCCCCGGGCCTGCACTGGGCAGCCCGCGGAGGTTCTTTTTTCGGTGGGGCTAGTCCCTTGGGGAGAGCTTGCGTGGATGGACGAGTTAGTAAGAGCTTGACACTGAGAGTTTTACATGGTTCAGGCCGCCGGAGCGTAAAACCCAACGTCCACGGCGAGCTATGGAGCTCGCTGTATTGCTTGCTGCTCGGGGCCGGAGTCCCGAGATTGGGGGTGAGTTACAGCTTGGGTGTGAATGGCTAGCGTATGAGTTGCAGAAATGCGAACCCCTGCTAACGTCGCCTACCCGAGCCTTTTATAGTCCAAGACTCGGGTGGCTTACAAGGGGGGCCCGGGACCCGACAGGTGGTCCTGGGGAGATTGACTGTTATCTACCGTATCTGCAGTTATGCCGGTAGTTGTCTCTGGCAAAGGCTTCCGAGTCTCCGTCTTGCCGCCCTGCCCATGCCGCACGCTAGTCGCAGTGGTTGATGACGGCGCAGGCGGCATGGGATGTCTTGTCGCGGTGTTTATTGGCTGGCAGGTTCTGACACCGCGCGCCAGTCTATGATGTGACCGGGCGCAACAGCACCTGACAGAGGCGTGCTCTGCGTCTCCGCGTCTTGGGAAGACGCGGGCCTTGAATACCTTGCACGGGCAAAGTATGGGGCGTCTTTACGCCCGCTGCCTATCGCTCGGGGCAGGCAGCGCCGTTCTGCTGGCCACGTGGCGGGCCCGGAGCCCTTCTCAGAGGAGAGGAGGGTCTGGCCCACGGGGCACGTGGAGCCTCCGGACCTCTCCCGCGGAGGGGGAGGTTCGGCTTCTGTCGGCCACGTGGCAGGCCCGGAGCTCCCCTCTGAGGAGAGGGAGGTCCGGCCCCGCCGGATACGTGGCACCTTCGGACTTCTCTCCCGCGGAGGGGGAGGTCCGGCTTCTGTATGCCACGTGGCGGGCCCGGAGCTCTCCTCTGAGGAGAGGGAGGTCCGGCCCCGCCGGATGCGTGGCACCTTCGGAGCTCTCCCTGTGGAGAAGGGCGAGTTCCTTAGGCATTTTCCCCTGTGCACGGGGGTACCCCATATCGCAGGTACCGACAGTTGCCCCCGGGCCCATCTCGGGGGAGATAGCGAGCCCGAGGTGGGACCTTCGTCTCTTCTGATCCGCGCACTTTCTCTAAGTCCCGCATTGACCGCTGCCGGAGCATGAACGGTCGCAGGATCGTGGGAGCGTGCACCCACTTGATGGTTGCTTTTACTGCGGCGGTTCCCAAGACTGCCACTTCTGCATGTTGCGGCGCTTTCTTCGGGAACCGCCAAAGTGCCTTGCCTGCTTGTCTTCTTAGGAGACTAACTCCTTGACCCACCGCCTCAGTCGGGCGGCTTGGGTCCACCTGTCATCGGCGCTCGGTCTAGGAGCCAAAGCGGTTGCCGATGCGGTGTATTCGAAGAGTTCCGAATTGCCTGGAATTGCTCCTGGGAAGGTTTTTAGAGAGGATCTTACCCGCATTGCGGTTTCCCTTCGCACCTCCCAGCGTTTCTTCTCGGACTCTTGTGCTTTTGCCCTATTTCCCTTGAGTCCTCCCTCGCCATGGCCTTCAACCCGCCACCAGAGAAGAAGCACGCTCGATCTCCTCCAGCGGCGACGTCTGTGCCAAATCGGGAATCTGGGGTGCCTGGCACTCCTTCCGGTGGCGACTCGAAGAGGCCCCGGGCTGATGTGTTGAGGGGAGCTTCTGGGGCATCCCCTGCTCCGCCAGTTCAAGCAACTGCGGAGTGGCCGTCAGTGACGACAGCGGGCTCTGGGAGTCCTACCCCGGCTCGGAAGTCGGGGTTCAGAGCCCGCTGGAGTGTCCGCGCTTCCCGGCCATCCCCGACTTGCGGGGAGTCTGTGCCGTTGCGCTCGGAGCCCGGGACAGCTGCCGCGGCCCCCAAGCCAGCGCGAACTTCTCCTGTTCCGGTGTGCCCGCACTCCGCGCCGGCGTCGTCTCTTCCTGCCGAGACGGCCGCCGCGGCCCCCAAGCTAGCGCAGGTCGACCCTGCACCAGGCGGCCCGGCCTTTACTCCAGCGCCGCCTTCCCCGGCTCGCCCCTCTCCACAGGTCAAGAAGCCAGAAGCTAAAGAGGGCCCGGCAGGACCGGCTGCCAGAGCCCCGGCGCCAGCTTCTCCTGACCGGCGTCTCGTCTTGGTTGCTGGTGCATCGACTCCCCTTGAGGACGAGGTGATGGAGGAGGTCGGGAGAACTGCCCCGACCTCTGTTGCTCCATTGCCCCTGGCTGATGCCTTCGCGCTTGCCGAGACGAGCGTCCGGCAGGTCTTGGCTGCACTAGGTCGCGAGCGGGAGGAGTATACAGTTGAACGGGATTGCCTCCTCACCTGGGGGAACCTTTTGCGGGAGCGGACCGCGAAGGTCAAGAGCGAGCTCGACTCCAGGCGGGAGTTGCTCGACTTCAGGGAAGTGCTCCTCGACCGGCTGAAGCGGGCTGTCGACCGCATGGACGCCGAATCGCGGCGGATTAACAGGGAGGCCCTGGAGGCTCACACCCGGGCCGAGGAGAGCCTCTCTGCTGCTGAGGAGATACGGCAGCGGTTGGAGCGCCGTACACTCGCCGTTGAGGAACGGGAGCGTTCCACGGCAGCAGAGGCGGAGAGGGTCGCCGCGCAGCTGGCGCCGGGCGAGGATGACCTTCGATCTCGGATCAAGGAGTTGGAGATTTTGAAGGCAGACCTCGACTTGAGGGAGGAACAGGTCTCCCGTGAACGCCGCGCGGTCTTGGAACGGGAGTTTCCTGCCGACCTCAAGGCTTCTGAGTTGGAGCGGCTCGCCAATACTGTCCACCTTCGGGAGAGCTCCCTGGCAGCCAAGGAGAAGGAATTCTTCGAGAGAAACCTGGAGGTCCTGCAGGCAGCCCGCTGCGAGGTGGAGGAGCTCTCGGCCTTGCGGTCCTCCGAGGCTCTTGCGGTCTCGAGCTTCGTGGATCGAGCGGGGTCCGCCCTGATCCCTCTTGGCTTCAGTCTGGTGAGGGCCGCGGCTCCTGCGTTTAAGGTGGCGGAGGTGATCCCCACGCTGGAGTCGATCGGCGCCAAGCTGGACAGGTTAGACTCGGTGGTCGCCAGCGAGCTTGAGGCCGAGGGACGCGGCCTAGCCCTAGAGGTCGCCTCACATGTGCTGGCATGCTTCAAGAGCCGCGACCCCTCTTTCTCGCTAGAACCAGCGAGAGAGGGCCCAGCCGCGGAGCGGGAGGAAGCTGCCAGGGCTGAAGTCGAGGATGTGGCCACCCTTGTAGCCGCAAGGTTCCTGCGGGAGCCGGGAGGTCCTTAGGACTTGTTTCTCCCTTTTTATCGAGTCTGTAGTCCAGCTCATGGAGCCTCGCATAGTTTGACTCTTTTACATATTTGTGTCTGTGATGCTTTTTCTCTCCTTCTTGGCTTTGCCTGACTGAGTCCTTAGCTCCGCAAGGTACTCAGAGGCCTTCTCCAATCTCGGATCTCTGCACGGACACCTTCCCCGGGAGTTAACGGTGTTAGGGACCCCCGGGGGTCTCCGGATCTCGCCCTATGGGGAGCTCCAAATCTGCCTGCCATGTGGCGGGTCCGGAGCCCCTCCTTAGGAGGCGGGAGCTCCGGCCCTGCTGGACACTTAGGGCTTTTGGAGCCCTCCCACCGGGGGGGGGGGGGGGACGTCCGGTTTCCGCCTGCCACATGGCGAGCCCGGAGCCCCCCCCCCTCAGGGGAGGCAAGAGCTCCGGGCCCGCTGGACACCTGGGGCCCTCGGGCCTCGCCCCTGCTGAAGGGGCGGGACCCGGTCCTTCCAGTCCTAGGCCGGAGTAGTTGATAGCTCCTTTCCCCCCGCTTCATGCAGTCCCCGTTGCCGTAATCTGGAGGTCCTGCACACAGGCAGAGGAAACGTAATTCTCCTCGGGGGGTCCTCCCCTCCCGTCTCCTAGTCTTATTCGTCTTACGATCCTGATCCGTTATACGGAGCTTGGGCAATTCTGTGCTCGAGGCGCCGGAGCTCCGGCTCCATCCGAGGTCCGGGTACGGCCGTCCGATCCCTAGTACCGGGCCATGCGCTGGGGAAGCAGAGTGCACGTGCTTTGGGTTCATGACCAGGCAAAGCGGCTGTACTCCCCTGTACCTCCGGAGGGCAGGATGCGCATGCTTTGGGCTCATGGCCTGCTAAGCTGGATACGCACCCTGGACCCCGCATGCACAACGCAGGCCTTTCGTGGAGGTGACCAACTGGCACCGCAACACCTGACTGGGGGAGGCCTGAGAGACTCACTCAGCCAAGGCAGGTGACTCAAGCGCGGCCGCCCTCGGTAGGATAGCGAATGCTCACTATGGATGAGCGCGGGAGAGGGGGAGCTAGATGTACGATGAACATACATAGATAGTGCGATCATAAAAATTAATGCATAATTTAAATGAGCGCATGAGAGAGAGCTAAGTAGAACAGGTTTCTGTGTTTACGCCCATAGGTGCAATTCTGGCTGTACATGGAGGCAATATTCCGCCTCGTCTACAAGGGAAGCAAGACTCTACGTGCTTAGGGTCGGAACCAGGCTAAACTGGACGTAGTCCTGTACCGTCCCTTGAGACTTAGCTGCCCCAAGCTCTGTTCCTAGATTCTATGGGATTCATTACAGAAGGGAATGACCCTGTTCTACTGATGCTCAGGGAGGAGGACTTACTGTGTTGCTCCATGCCAAGGATTTTGGGAACGGATCCCACACTCGGTTGAAAGGCAAGTGTACCTGGGGCGGCAGCTTTCATGATTCGGAAGGGACCTTCCCTGCTGGGGGAGAGTTTATGGGTCCTCCTCGGGAAAGAGCGTGCCGCGACACCAGGCTGCCCTTCTGCAGGTCCCTGATGCGTTTGGTTCTTTGGCAGTAGTGCTTAGAGCATCAGCCGAGACCTTGCATTGTGGGGTGTTACCTGCAGCCGAGTCTCGTCGACGAGGTTGTTATCTTCACGCTGGATCAGGTCCTGCGCGGCTTCTCCTGGGGCCCCCGGGGAGTTCTCCCCTTCTGGCTAAGTCCTTCAAGGGGTAGGTGGACCCGGGCTCATCTTAGATGACCTAAGGCGTCTTCCCCTTCTGGCAAGGCCTTCAAGGGGTCGACAGACCTTGGGCGGCCCCCCGGGAGGTATGTCCGAGGCACGGAGGTGTGCTCTCGGGTGAGGCTGGCCCGACCTCGCACCATTGTGGTCGGTACTAGGGCTGCTGCGACTACTTGGGGCTTCTCCAAAGTTGACGCCGCAGCAGTGCAGCCTCCACTGTCCCGGGACGGCAGCCGCAGCCGGCTACCGCCCTGGCCCGTCACTGTCGGAGCTGGAGTCTTCACCGTTATGCACTGTCTTTATGACACGCTGAGGCTCCTGAAATCCCACCTGATGGGCGGCGGTGACTGGGGCATCGACCTTCTGCTTGCCATCCCTCTGAGGGTAGTGCGGTGCTTCAGCTCTCTGCTGTCTTCATTTGCGGAAGCGCTCTGCGAGCCTCTGGATATCCCAGCACTCGGCAGCAGTATGGTTGCCTGCGCCATGCACGGGGCATAGCCCTCCCTGGTCACTATCTGGGGCCTGTGACTGCCGCTGCCTTTTGTCGGGGCGTGGCCCCCGTGCTCCACTGGTCGTCGCTGCTGCGGCGACGGGAGCCGCGAATGATGACTTCATCTTGCCACTCCCCCGGTTCTTGGCCTTCTTGCCACGCCCATAGGCAGCAGGGCCGGACCCGGGCTGTCCTCCTGACTCGGAGGTTGGCAGAGAATGCCAGTTCCGCCCTTCAGCTACTCTGGCGCATTTGTCAGCCAGGCTGAAGAGCTCAGAGACGTCACGGACCTCTCTGGTCGCGAGCTTCTCAAGCATTTTCTCATCCCGGACACCCTGTCGGAACGCCACCACCACAGAAGCACTTTGAATATGCGGGATGGTGTTGCGTACCTGGGAGAACCGCTGGATGAAAGAGCGCAGCGACTCCCCAGGCTGTTGCTTGACGGCGTGGAGGTCAAGCTCCGTGCCGGGACGGGTGTAGGAGCTGCCGAAGTTGGCGACGAACTGCCGGCAGAGCTCTCCCCAGGAGGTTATGGACCCCTGGGGGAGATTCATGAGCCAAGACCGAGCTGGGCCGGTCAAAGCGACGGGGAAGTAGTTGGCCATGACAGCCTCATCCCCTCCTGCGGCAAGTACGGCGGTGGAGTAGATCTGGAGGAACTCCGCCGGGTTGACGCTACCGTCGTACTTCTCGGGCAGGTGCGGCCGAAACTTGCACGGCCACCTCGCGAAGCGAAGGTGGGGCGCCAGGGCCGCACATCCTGCCCCTGCTGCCGCAAGTATTGGTGCTGCGAACACTTGGTTCGCACTTGGCACCGTGTACCCCGATATGGGCAAGGCTGTACCATAGACCGGGGGCACTGGTTGCGGCGCATATGGTTGTGGCATATGATGCGCGGCGTATGCCTGAGGCAGGACTCGCGTGGCGAAGACCTGCCCTCCAGGTTGTGTCGAGGCCGACATCATGCTATCGCCAGCCTCATGGTTGCGACGCCTTTCTCGACGTCGCTCGAGGTACACTCGGGCTTCCTGGCCCAAGTGGCACCGTTCCAGCTCCCTTCTCAGGTCCGTCGACGGGAGCCTGGAGGAGCTGGAATCCGCCGTTTGCCCGTCAACCGTGGGCGTGTGCGTCAGCGACACAGCCGGTTGACCGGGGCGCCGCCCTCGCCGGAACCGAGGGTTCGCGGCGGCGACGACGAGGCGGTCCACCTCGCGGACCCACTGTTGGGTCGCTGAATGGGGCACATCCCCAGCAGGTGGGTTGCGCAGCAGTGCTCTTGCTGCAGCTAGCGCACCCCCATGGTGTACGCTCAGCGCTGCAGAAGATCTCACACTGGTCGGAGCCTGCATTGCCGGAGTCGGCTTAGCCGGAGTCGGCTGATGGCTACCAGCTTGTGCCGACACACTCCATCCTGAGTGCATCGACATGTACTCCCCACTGGTCACGGTTCGCCGTGAACGCGGAGGGGGAGAGTTTGCCGCTGAAGGGAGCTTGGTCATCTTCGTCGGCGGAAACTCGTCGCGCAAGGGAAAAAGCCCCCTACCTGGCGCGCCAAATGTCGAAGTGTTCGGTCGACACTTCCCCCGGGCCTGCACTGGGCAGCCCGCGGAGGTTCTTTTTTCGGTGGGGCTAGTCCCTTGCGGAGAGCTTGCGCGGATGGACGAGTTAGTAAGAGCTTGACACTGAGAGTTTTACGTGGTTCAGGCCGCCGGAGCGTAAAACCCTACGTCCACGGCGAGCTATGGAGCTTGCTGTATTGCTTGCTTCTCGGGGCCGGAGTCCCGAGCTTGGGGGTGTATTACAGCTTGGGTGTGAATGGTGTCACACCCGGTTTTTCCGAAGAAACAACCAAGTGAATATCACATGTATGCCAGGATCATTTTCTCATACATGTGATGACAAATAGTGAAGCATCATTTATTACAAGCCAGGTGTCGAATATAAATAAGTCTTACATCGCAAATGTCTCAATGGACACTAATGCTTCATCACAAGTAAATAAACTAGCAGCGGAATATTATTCTTTAGGGCTCCATCACAGGCGTTGCCCGGGGGTCTTCATGAACCTAAAATCCTTCCTCGGGTCCAAAGTCTTGGTCAGTATACACCACCTCATTATCTTGACCTGAGCAGCAATGTAAACCAACAAATATGCAAGGTTTAGTACCAATGGTACTCAGCAAGTGTGGGAAAATTATATCATGCATGGCTAGAACAAGGAGAGGTTCAACTCATGGTTAAAGCACTACGCAATTAATACCTATCACCTTAGCTTATTAAGCACCTACATTACTACACAGGTGAAATGGTCCCAATCTCCCATCCCATCATCATAATCCAATAACCATAACATCATTTTCAATGTTAAGCTCCCCGCTTAACATCAACAACTTCCAAAAACCTTCACTCCTCTAATCATGAATAAGTCCCGGCCGCTCTTGACCGTGAGCACGGCTGTCAAGACAGTTTTGACTCTGCAGAGTTTGTACCACTGTACCCACAAGTAGTGATTTCATCCCCCGTTGCCGGGTGGACTAAAAGAACCTCCATTATGTCAGTGGCTACGATCCACATTCACACTTCCCAGGTGTGCAGCCAGGAGATCACTACGAAGCCTTTACAAAGGGATTCCCGACGAGCGTGGGCCCACTGAGGTTTCACCCCTAACAGCATACAAGAGGCTCCAACCCCGCTGCAGTGGCCACCTCTTGAGCCTTGTGGTTCATATGGTAGTCCAGCTGACACCTACTCCCTGCACCATCCAACACACCCATACTACGCCGGGGATACACCTAATTAATTGGTCAAGCTGCCCCATCTCAGCATGTGGTTGGCACTGTAAAGCCGGGTTACATGCTCCATGAACCGGTCCTTAGGATCCAGGCAAGTACTAAACACAAACCCAAGTCTCGTGCACCCAGCACACAACCAAAACATCCAACTTGCCTTGATCCCTACCTCTACATAACTCACAATGTCTCATTCAAGAGTATGGTAATATAAACTGATGATCTCATGTCCCAAATATCCCATTCTAAGCATGGCTAAGCACATGCATGTAAATAAATGACAATGACCAAAATAAATCCCAACCCAAGCTACAAGGAAACAAGGTAATGCAATTCTAGAGAAACTTTCCTAGCATGGGTTTCATATTTCATTTGACAATGCAAATAATTCTATCTACACATCCTAACATAGGATCAAAGTGGTCAAGGACACTTGCCTCCTTCTTGCTGCTCTTGAAATGGGTAGTCCTGGTCTTGGAAATGAATAACTTGTTCTTGAACAGGTTCTACTTCATACCATCACACATAGCAAAAGAAAAACAACAATCCATAAGACATAGTTCACACTTACACTTCATACAAACCACACATTCACATTTATGAAATCCATTCATCATTATATGTGTTGTGGTTACTTTATGTGTGTTGAGTTGTGGCTTGCATGCACTTTTATCCATGTGTATATGATTCCTACTTTTATGTCCACATTTATGCTTACATACTATTTATATGGGTTTCCAATAAATTGCTTATATTCAACTACTACACTTTTTCACTACCAAGTGTATGTATGCAAAGTATTTTTCTTCCCCATATGTGCCTTCATAATTTTACCAACCCTAAACTGAACTCTTTGGATATTTAAAAACTCCATTTATCATTTACTAGTTGTTATATTCTCAGATTTATATTCTTATGCATAATTGTGTATTTTATTATGAAATTAGTAATACATATCATCTAAACAGTATAGGTTCTGGTCCTAAATAATTTAATATCATATTTTGACCTTGGCTTCTGATGTGGACTATTTCATAATTATTTTCCCTATTTTTCTATAACTATTCTTTACTTAAAAATGTGTCCCTATACTAATAAATGTGAATAATAGATGAAACAGATTCATTTCAACCCAAAAATATATTTTTATCTCACTCCAAAGTTTTCTAAGTACTGAGAAAGTTTTTAATTAATTTTTGACAATTATGTTTGTCCCCCTTTTTAAATTTTTAAACACTAGTTACATATTCAATTTTCTAAATTAAATACTAAACAGGGTTAAAAAGTAAACTCACCCCATTACAGGGTCTATAATATTATTTTCATAATTTCCAGGGGTCTAGCTACACTTATCAGAGGTGTTTTTCCTAATTTCTATTAAGTCCAGGGGCTAAAACTGATTTTTAAATGAATTTACATGATTTTCTGGAGTTCCAGGGGCTAGATCTGAAGTTTCCGGGGCTAGCTCTCAATTCCGGAGAACCCCAGGGGGTAGCACGTAAGAATTCCAGTCTTTATAACGCGGGGATGACGTGGACCGTCCGATTTTAAACCGACGGCTGAGATTATAACATCGAACCGGTACGCGGGGATTTAAACCCTACCGTGCGATTTAAAATAAACGGCGCACAAGCGGCCACGTCGCTCCGATCGAGCGCGGGCGGCGCTGCCGGCGGCGCACGGCGGCGGGAAGCGGCGATCTCGCCGGAAAGTTTCGGATCCTCGAGAATTCTGCCTAAAACTGTGATCTTATGGCCTAGATCGGTAGAGGGGAGGTCAGCGATCTCACCTCGGGGGTTTTCTCGAGCTCGGGGGTCCTGGAAAGTGATCGGCGGCGAGGTCCGAGGCAAAACAACGGCGAAGCTCGTTGGCGCTGGATTTGCACCGTAAGTCTCCGAGTTTTCTGCACCTGCAAAGTTCCCCGGAGGCGGTGGATCAAGACCAGCGAGTTAGATCAGAGTTTCCGAGCTTAGATCGGCTAGAATTCACCGGCGAAGTCTCGGTGCTCACCGGAGTAAAAATCGGCGATCGCGTGGGAAAAACTGATCGGGGCTGGGGTTTTTATAGCCGGGGGAGGGCGGTGGGTCAGTTGTGATCGATTTGGATTCATCTGGGACCGGAATTCGGCTGAGGAACACGGTTTTTCGATCGGTTAAGATCGCGCGCGCTCGGGGGGAAAAGTCCGGGGTCGGCGCGAGCGAGGTTGGGGATGACATGTGGGTCCCACCTGTCTGTGTGAGAGAGCGCGGCGCGCGCGGGGCGGGCTGGCGCGGGGAAGATTGGGCCGGCTGGCGGGTTTCGGCCCACTGGCCGGTTTTTTTCCCGTTTCTCTTTTTCTTTTTCCATTTCTTTTCTGTTTTGAGTCTAATTTGAATTCCAGTTTGAATTTGAATTTTTGCAAAACATGCAACACGTCCAAAAATTTTTAAATTCCCCTCTGAACATGGTTTAGGGTTTTAAATCAAAATTTGGGGTGTTACAGCTCTACCCCCCTTAAAAGAAATCTCGTCCTCGAGATTGGTGTTTCTAAGAAAACAATTCCGGAAATTGTGCCTTGAGCTCATCTTCCCGTTCCCAGGTGGCTTCCTCTTCTGAGTGATGCTTCCACTGCACCTTGCACATCCGGATTCTTTTATTTCTGGTGAGGCGCTCCATTGTCTCCAAAATCTTGTATGGTTGTTCGGCATAAGACAAATCTTCAGCTACATCCACTTCATTCATGGGTAACACCTCTTCAGGCGTCCTCAGGCATTTCTTGAGTTGTGACACATGGAATACATCGTGCACGTCCGATAGATGAACCGGTAACTCTAGTCGGTACGCCACTTCGCCTTTTCTTTCCAACACTTGAAAGGGTCCGATGTATCGAGGTGACAACTTCCCTTTCACCTTGAACCGACGAAGTCCTCTGATAGGGGACACCTTGAGATAAACATAGTCTCCCACGTTGAAAACGAGTTCTCTTCTTCGTACATCAGCATAGCTCTTCTGGCGTGTTTGTGCTATCCTCAAATTGTTGCGAATCTCCCTCACCTTTGCCTCAGCTTCTTGTAGCACTTCTGGACCAAACACTTTACTTTCTCCTGTTTGGTTCCAAAATAGGGGAGTTCTGCACTTCCTTCCATACAAAGCCTCAAACGGTGACATCTTCATACTAGCTTGATAACTGTTGTTATAGGAAAACTCCGCATACGGTAAGTTCTTGTCCCAACTCCTATTGTTTTTGAGTGCACATGCCCTTAACATATCTTCAAGGATCTGATTGGTTCTCTCCGTCTGCCCGTCAGTTTGGGGATGATAGGCAGAGCTGAAGTTCAGATGGGTTCCCATGGTTTCATGCAACTTTTGCCAAAACCTCGAGGTGAACTGTGTCCCTCGGTCCGACACTATCTTCTTTGGCACTCCATGGTAACACACAATCCTTGACATGTACAATTCTGCCAATTTGGATCCGCTGTAGCTTTCTTTCACAGGAATGAAATGAGCTACCTTGGTTAGCCTATCAATAATGACCCATATTGAATCATACCCGGATTGGGTCCTAGGCAATCCCACGACAAAATCCATGCTGATTTCTTCCCACTTCCATTCAGGCACTTTGAGTGGTTGCAATAATCCCGCGGGTCGTTGATGTTCTGCTTTCACCAACTGACATGTGTCACATAGGGCAACATGTTCCGCGACATCTCGCTTCATGCCATACCACCAATACCTGCTTTTGAGGTCCTGGTACATCTTCGTACTCCCAGGATGAATGGAATAGTCAGAATCATGAGCCTCCTTTAAAATCAATTCACGGATCTCCTTTACTTCTGGCACACAGATTCTTTTCCCGTGCCACACCGTTCCTTGTTCATCCTCTCTAAAACCAGGACCTTTATTTTACTTGATAAGCTGTCTGATCTCTTGTATCTTCTCATCATTCTTTTGGCCCTCGCGTATGTCTCGCTCGAGTGTGGAGTCCACTTCCATGGCGATGGCTTCACCACTATTTACTAGACATAGATTGAGTCTTATAACCTCGTCCTTCAATTCTGCGGGCATGTCCTTCAAACTCAACTTATTGACCTGCACTTTCCGACTCAAAGCATCGGCCACGACGTTTGCTTTCCCGGGATGATAGTGGATGCCTATATCAAAGTCATTGATTAACTCTAACCATCTCCTTTGTCTGAGGTTGAGATCTGGCTGTGTGAATATGTACTTCAAACTCTTATGATCCGTATATATCTCTGTCCTTTTCCCCATAAAATAGTGCCGCCAAATTTTCAACGCGTGTACCACTGCAGCTAGTTCTAGGTCATGTGTAGGATAGTTCTTCTCGTGCTTCCGAAGCTGCCAGGATGCATATGCCACGACATGTCCTTCTTGCATGAGAACACATCCCAACCCATTTCCAGAGGCATCGCAGTACACTGTGAAATTCTTCTGCATATCTGGCATAACCAACACTGGGGCTGTTGTCAATCTCTTCTTTAGCTCCTGAAAGCTCGCATCGCACTGTGGTGTCCAGGTGAATGTGATTCCCTTTTCCAACAGTTTGGTGAGAGGTCTCGAGATCTTGGAGAATCCCTCAATAAACCGTCGATAGTATCCAGCCAATCCCAAAAAGCTTCGAACTTCCCCGACATTTTCAGGGGTTTTCCACTTCTGGATATCTTCGATTTTGGCGGGATCTACGGAGATTCCTCCCTCCGAGATTATATGTCCTAAAAAGGGAACTCTCTTCAGCCAAAACTGACACTTGCTCAACTTGGCATATAGTTGGTGTTCTCTCAGCCTCTGTAACACCAACCTTAGATGTTTCTCATGTTCTTCTTCATCTTTGGAGAAGACGAGAATATCATCTATGAAAACCACCACAAATTTGTCTAGATATTCCATGAATACCTTGTTCATGAGGTACATGAAATATGCCGGGGCATTGGTTAGCCCGAAAAGCATGACAGTGTATTCATACAGTCCGTACCGAGATACGAAAGCTGTCTTGGGAATATCAGATTGCCTTATCTTGAGTTGGTGGTATCCCGACCTGAGATCAATTTTCGAGAACACACAAGCTCCCCTCAACTGATCAAACAAGTCTTCAATGCGGGGTAATGGGTACTTGTTCTTAATGGTTACCTCATTCAAGGCACAGTAATCCACGCATAACCTTTGGGTTCCATCTTTCTTAGGCACAAATATCACCGGAGCTCCCCATGGTGAGTAACTAGGGCGAATATACCCCTTCTCCGTCAATTCTCTCAAATGGTCCTTGAGCTCTTCTAACTGCTTGGAGTCCATTCGATAAGGTCTCTTGTATATCGGGGCTGTTCCCGGTAATAGCTCAATTGCGAATTCCACGTCACGGTCGGGAGGCATACCTGGCAACTCCTCCGGAAAAACATCTGGATATTCCCTGATGGTCCTGATTTCCTCAACTTTCACCTCCACTTGATTTAATTTAATGTCCCTCCTAGGCTCATGTATCGTTATGAACTTTACTCTTGTGCCATTGGGGTGAGTTAGTTCCACCGTTCTGGTCGAACAATGGATGATTCCTTTATGTTTGGTCAACCAATCCATACCCAAAATAATATCTATCCCTTGTGAATCTATCACTATGAGGTTAGCAGTAAATACTACCCCATTAATGTCTAAGCTCACTTTGGGACACACTTGTCTTGTCCTTATTTCTCCACCTGGAGAGTTTACCGCTAGCATATGGTTCATTTGTGTGGTTGCTAAGTCATGCTTCTTAACAAACCCTTGAGCAATGAACGAGTGGGTAGCGCCAGAATCAAACAGCAGAGTTGCAAGGTGTAAATTGGCAGGAAACTTACCAACTACCACGTCGGGTGCCTCTTGTGCTTCCTCCATAGTGACATGGTTCACCCGTCCTCTCACTACATTCTGCTGTTGTGGCGGCGCAGGCTTCTTCTTTGGGCATTTATGGGCGTAGTGCCCCACTTCACCACAGCTGAAACATTGCACCCCAATCTTAGTTGCTTGGCCCTTGTTGTCTTGGGGTTGGTTTGGGGGTCCTTGCACTGCTGGTCGAGGTGGATATGCGGGGCGAGGATGCTGCACAAACTGACGTGGCGGCTGTGCTGGTGCTGCGGGAGGCCTGTAGTTTGGGTTGTACCCTCTTGGTGCTGAATAGGGTACCGCAGCACGGCTCGTCTGCCCCGTAGGTTGCTGCATTATACGTGGGCGGGTGTTGCTCCCTGAGGCTTGATGTGACCACCCAGCCTTCCTCTTATTCTCATTTTCCAGGGCTTTTAGCTTCCTTTCCACCACAAATGCTCTGTCCACCATCTTTTGAAAACTTTCATACTCATTGGAGGACATGGCACACTGCATCTCTGCGGTAAGTCCTTCCACGAAACAACCTTGTTTCTGCTCATCGGTCTCTATGTCTCGTGGAGCATAACGGGATAGTTGAGTAAATTTAGTGAGGTATTCCCTCACCGTCATGTTTCCCTGCTGCAGTCCAAAAAACTCCTTTCTCTTGTTTTTGAGTTCACCTCTTGGGATGTAATGGTTGCGGAAGCTACGCTTGAACTCTTCCCAAGTGATGTTCTCAGGGTCATGATGGGCGGCCACATAGGCGGTCCACCAATCAGCAGCAGGTCCCTGCAATTGATGAGAGGCAAACAGCACCCTCTCATACCCTTGGCATTGTATTATCCTCATCTTACTTTCAATAGTCTTCAGCCAATCATCTGCCTCCAGAGGTTCAGAAGCACTTGCAAATTTTGGAGGTTGAGTTCCTAGAAACTCACTCAACCTTGGTTGGCGGGGTGCAGCTTGTGGAGGTGGAACTTGATGCAAGTTGGCCACCACTTGAGTCAAGTTATGGATGAGCTGATTTTGATTCTCCAGCATTTGGTGGAGAGGATCAATTTCTTCACGGCGACCACCCCGGTCCTGGCCTCCAGAAAGATGAGGGTTGCATGCCTCATCATTGTTGTTGGCGGGGTTGGCAGCACGTCCTTTTCCTCTTCCGGCCATCTGGCAGAATCAACAAATGTTAATTTGATACCATTTAGTATCATCTTACTACTTTCATTTGTTGGTACTTTAAGGTGTTGAGGCTTTGTTAAAATTTTACGAGGGTTTATATCTCACACCAAATAAATGCACTATTATTTCCTGTGGGTTCACACACCAAAGCAAAACAATCTGAAGACGAGGCTGTGGACAATTGCTCATGGCTTCCACAACTCACGTCACACACCAAGCATTATCACACCATTAACTACGTAACGACTCGACTACTCGACCTCTTGCTAGCTAGGGGAAAGACTCTACACTACTCGTCCTCTTGAGCTGGCTCCTCGGGATCTTCCTCCTCATTTCGGCTACCTTCTGACTCTGCTTTGGGTGGAGAGGCTGCTGGTGGAGAAGTGCGACGACGCCTGATTGCTCGGTGATCCGGGGAGTCAGGAGTCCATGGATCACTCACGGTGACACACAGTTCATTCCCATCTCCTCTTTCTCTCGCCTTTAAGCAAGCTCGCAGCAACGCCTCCGTTTCTTTCAGGGTGTCTCGGACATCCTGAAGCTCTTGTTGACACTCCTGCAGTCGAGTGCTGAGCATAGCAGCATCCTCCAAACACAAGTCCATGTGCTCATGGGAAGTCCCTTGCTGCACCGGTGGGTACTTGTACTCCGTGGTACCACTCTCACGTTGGAGGACATACATGTACTCAGTTTTGTCCAAGTGGTGACGATAGATGTGACTCTGGCAGGTGATGGCCTCCCAGGTGACATCTTTCTCCGCATCAACTTGTGTTGCTCGACAAGCTGGAGAGTGGTGAATCTTAAGCAGCTGATTCTCGTGTATAATCCTCATCTCCGAACTCCATTCTTCCCTCTTCTCACGGATGGTCCTGGTGGAGTTATAGTGGATGATTAGCTTGCCCGTATTGCCGGCGGCTTCGAGCATACGTCGAAGACGGCGCAACAAATCTCCTACTGCCAATCCGTAGGAAAGGTACGTCACGGGGCGACTCTCCTCTCTTTCGGCAAGGGCAACTACGGGAACTCTCCCTCCTGTGGACTTACGGGCGGTGCGAATCATGTGAACCATCTAAAACAAAAGAATTTAAAATTAGGTTAGATAAAATCTCAAACAAAAATCCTATTTTGAATGAAAGTTGGGGTAAGATGAAGAAAATGACTCCTTTAATAACACTTTTCCACCCACACCTTGGAAAATAGTTTTTAAGAAAATAGGGCCCTTAAATACGTCCATTTCTACCTAGGTCCACGTTCCTACGGGCAACCTTGGCTCTGATACCACCTCTGTCACACCCGGTTTTTCCGAAGAAACAACCAAGTGAATATCACATGTATGCCAGGATCATTTTCTCATACATGTGATGACAAATAGTGAAGCATCATTTATTACAAGCCAGGTGTCAAATATAAATAAGTCTTACATCGCAAATGTCTCAATGGACACTAATGCTTCATCACAAGTAAATAAACTAGCAGCGGAATATTATTCTTTAGGGCTCCATCACAGGCGTTGCCCGGGGGTCTTCATGAACCTAAAATCCTTCCTCGGGTCCAAAGTCTTGGTCATTATACACCACCTCATTATCTTGACCTGAGCAGCAATGTAAACCAACAAATATGCAAGGTTGAGTACCAATGGTACTCAGCAAGTGTGGGAAAATTATATCATGCATGGCTACAACAAGGAGAGGTTGAACTCATGGTTAAAGCACTACGCAATTAATACCTATCACCTTAGCTTATTAAGCACCTACATTACTACACAGGTGAAATGGTCCCAATCTCCCATCCCATCATCATAATCCAATAACCATAACATCATTTTCAATGTTAAGCTCCCCGCTTAACATCCACAACTTCCAAAAACCTTCACTCCTCTAATCATGAATAAGTCCAGGCCGCTCTTGACCGTGAGCACGGCTGTCAAGACAGTTTTGACTCTGCAGAGTTTGTACCACTATACCCACAAGTAGTGATTTCATCCCCCGTTGCCGGGTGGACTAAAAGAACCTCCATTATGCCAGTGGCTACGATCCACATTCACACTTCCCAGGTGTGCAGCCAGGAGATCACTACGAAGCCTTTACAAATAGATTCCCGACGAGCGTGGGCCCACTGAGGTTTCACCCCTAACAGCATACAAGAGGCTCCAACCCCGCTGCAGTGGCCCCCTCTTGAGCCTTGCGGTTCATATGGTAGTCCAGCTGACACCTACTCCCCGCACCATCCAACACACCCATACTACGCCGGGGATACACCTAATTAATTGGCCAAGCTGCCCCATCTCAGCATGTGGTTGGCACTGTAAAGCCGGGTTACATGCTCCATGAACCGGTCCTTAGGATCCAGGGAAGTACTAAACACAAACCCAAGTCTCGTGCACCCAGCACACAACCAAAACATCCAACTTGCCTTGATCCCTACCTCTACATAACTCACAATGTCTCATTCAAGAGTATGGTAATATAAACTGATGATCTCATGTCCCAAATATCCCATTCTAAGCATGGCTAAGCACATGCATGTAAATAAATGACAATGACCAAAATAAATCCCAACCCAAGCTACAAGGAAACAAGGTAATGCAATTCTAGGGAAACTTTCCTAGCATGGGTTTCATATTTCATTTGACAATGCAAATAATTCTATCTACACATCCTAACATAGGATCAAAGTGGTCAAGGACACTTGCCTCCTTCTTGCTGCTCTTGAAATGGGTAGTCCTGGTCTTGGAAATGAATAACTTGTTCTTGAACAGGTTCTACTTCATACCATCACACATAGCAAAAGAGAAACAACAATCCATAAGACATAGTTCACACTTACACTTCATACAAACCACACATTCACATTTATGAAATCCATTCACCATTATATGTGTTGTGGTTACTTTATGTGTGTTGAGTTGTGGCTTGCATGCACTTTTATCCATGTGTATATGATTCCTACTTTTATGTCCACATTTATGCTTACATACTATTTATATGGGTTTCCAATAAATTGCTTATATTCAACTACTACACTTTTTCACTACCAAGTGTATGTATGCAAAGTATTTTTCTTCCCCATATGTGCCTTCATAATTTTACCAACCCTAAACTGAACTCTTTGGATATTTAAAAACTCCATTTATCATTTACTAGTTGTTATATTCTCAGATTTATATTCTTATGCATAATTGTGTATTTTATTATGAAATTAGTAATACATATCATCTAAACAGTATAGGTTCTGGTCCTAAATAATTTAATATCATATTTTGACCTTGGCTTCTGATGTGGACTATTTCATAATTATTTTCCCTATTTTTCTATAACTATTCTTTACTTAAAAATGTGTCCCTATACTAATAAATGTGAATAATAGATGAAACAGATTCATTTCAACCCAAAAATATATTTTTATCTCACTCCAAAGTTTTCTAAGTACTGAGAAAGTTTTTAATTAATTTTTGACAATTATGTTTGCCCCCCTTTTTAAATTTTTAAACACTAGTTACATATTCAATTTTCTAAATTAAATACTAAACAGGGTTAAAAAGTAAACTCACCCCATTACAGGGTCTATAATATTATTTTCATAATTTCCAGGGGTCTAGCTACACTTATCAGAGGTGTTTTTCCTAATTTCTATTAAGTCCAGGGGCTAAAACTGATTTTTAAATGAATTTACATGATTTTCTGGAGTTCCAGGGGCTAGATTTGAAGTTTCCGGGGCTAGCTCTCAATTCCGGAGAACCCCAGGGGGTAGCACGTAAGAATTCCAGTCTTTATAACGCGGGGATGACGTGGACCGTCCGATTTTAAACCGACGTCTGAGATTATAACATCGAACCGGTACGCGGGGATTTAAACCCTACCGTGTGATTTAAAATAACGGCGCACAAGCGGCCACGTCGCTCCGATCGAGCGCGGGCGGCACTGCCGGCGGCGCACGGCGGCGGGAAGCGGCGATCTCGCCGGAAAGTTTCGGATCCTCGAGAATTCTGCCTAAAACTGTGATCTTATGGCCTAGATCGGTAGAGGGGAGGTCAGGGATCTCACCTCGGGGGTTTTCTCGAGCTCGGGGGTCCTGGAAAGTGATCGGCGGCGAGGTCCGAGGCAAAACCACGGCGAAGCTCGTCGGCGCTGGATTTGCACCGTAAGTCTCCGAGTTTTCTGCACCTGCAAAGTTCCCCGGAGGCGGTGGATCAAGACCAGCGAGTTAGATCAGAGTTTCCGAGCTTAGATCGGCCAGAATTCACCGGCGAAGTCTCGGTGCTCACCGGAGTAAAAATCGGAGATCGCGTGGGAAAAACTGATCGGGGCTGGGGTTTTTATAGCCGGGGGAGGGCGGTGGGTCAGTTGTGATCGAGTTGGATTCATCTGGGACCGGAATTCGGCTGAGGAACGCGGTTTTTCGATCGGTTAAGATCGCGCGCGCTCGGGGGGAAAAGTCCGGGGTCGGCGCGAGCGAGGTTGGGGATGACATGTGGGTCCCACCTGTCTGTGTGAGAGAGCGCGGCGCGCGCGGGGCGGGCTGGCGCGGGGAAGATTGGGCCGGCTGGCGGGTTTCGGCCCACTGGCCGGTTTTTTTCCCGTTTCTCTTTTTCTTTTTCCATTTCTTTTCAGTTTTGAGTCTAATTTGAATTCCAGTTTGAATTTGAATTTTTGCAAAACATGCAACACGTCCAAAAATTTTTAAATTCCCCTCTGAACATGGTTTAGGGTTTTAAATCAAAATTTGGGGTGTTACAAATGGCTAGCGTATAAGTTGCAGAAATGCGAACCCCTGCTATCGTCGCCTACCTGAGCCTTTTATAGTCCAAGACTCGGGTGGCTTACAAGGGGGGCCCGGGACCCGACAGGTGGTCCTGGGGAGATTGACTGTTATCTACCGTATCTGCAGTTATGCCGGTAGTTGTCTCTGGCGAAGGCTTCCGAGTCTCCGTCTTGCCACCCTGCCCATGCCGCACGCTAGTCGCAGTGGTTGATGACGGCGCAGGCGGCATGGGATGTCTTGTCGCGGTGTTTATTGGCTGGCGGGTTCTGACACCGCGCACCAGTCTGTGATGTGACCGGGCGCAACGGCACCTGACAGAGGCGTGCTCTGCGTCTCCGCGTCTTGGGAAGACGCGGGCCTTGAATACCTTGTAGGGGCAAGGTATGGGGCGTCTTTACGCCCGCTGCCTATCGCTCGGGGGCAGGCAGCGCCGTTCTGCTGGCCACATGGCGGGCCCGGAGCCCTTCTCAGAGGAGAGGAGGGTCCGGCCCACGAGGCACGTGGAGCCTTCGGACCTCTCCCGCGGAGGGGGAGGTTCGGCTTCTGTCGGCCACGTGGCGGGCCTGGAGCTCCCCTCTGAGGAGAGGGAGGTCCGGTCCCGCCGGATATGTGGCACCTTCGGACTTCTCTCCCGCGGAGGGGGAGGTCTGGCTTCTGTATGCCACGTGGTGGGCCCGGAGCTCTCCTCTAAGGAGAGGGAGGTCCGGCCCCGCCGGACGCGTGGCACCTTCGGAGCTCTCCCTGCGGAGAAGGGCGAGTTCCTTAGGCATTTTCTCCTGTGGGCGGGGGTACCCCATATCGCAGGTACCGACAGTACTGTACCGCCAATTGGTCTCCTCCGAGAAAAGATCTACGCTAGACCGGGGGGTCAGGAGCCTTGCTTTGCCCAGTCTTGCACCCAAAGCATGTGCACTCTGCCCCCCGGTGCTACGGTCTGAGTACCAGTTGGCCGGACGGTTACACCCTGACTGGGGCTGGGGCCAGACCTCCGGGACCAAGTGCACCGGATTATCCAAGCCCCGTATTCCGGCCTGGGACAGTAAGCCAAATGAGACTAAGGGACAGGAAAGGGGGGCACTGAGCAGTTCCGGACCTCCGCCTCCACAGCCAGGCCGAGCTCCGAGGCCAGCCCTCGCCCTCCTTTCAGAGGCGAGCGCTGATGCCGGACCTCACGCCCTTTGCTGGCCTGAGCTCCGATGACTTCCGGACTCCGCCTCCGCAGCTGGGCCGAGCTCCGAGGCCAGCCCTTGCCCTCCTTTCAGAGGCGAGCGCTGATGCCGGACCTCATGCCCTTCGCTGGCCTGAGATCCGATGACTTCCGGACCTCCGCCCCCGCAGCTAGGCCGAGCTCCGAGGCCAGACCTCGCCCTCCTTTCAGAGGCGAGCGCTGATGCCGGACCTCACGCCCTTCGCTGGCCTGAGCTCCGATGACCCCCCGACCTCACGCCCTTTGCTGGCCTGAGCTCCGATGACTTCCGGACCTCCGCCCCCACAGCTGGGCCGAGCTCCGATGCCAGCCCTCGCCCTCCTTTCAGGGGCGAGCGCTGATGCCGGACCTCACGCCCTTCGTGGGCCTGAGCTCCGATGACTCCCGGACCTCCGCCCCCACAGCCGGGCCGAGCTCCGATGCCAGGCTTCACCCTCTCCTAAGAGGCTGAACTCCAAAGCCGTCAAGACCCTGCCAGCACAGGGAGTACTCAAGACAAGAAAGTACGCGGGTAGGAGAAGGCCTCACCCCGGCTCGTTACCTCCCCCGAGGTAAGCCCGGGGGCCACTGTCGGTACCCGCGATATGGGGTACCCCCGCGCACAGGGGAAAATGCCTAAGGATCTCGCTCTTCAACGCAGGGGAAGCTCCGAAGGCGCCACGTGTCCAGTGGGGCCGGACCTCCCTCTCCTCAGAGGAGAGCTCCGGGCTCGCCACGTGGCCTACAGCAGCCAGACCTCCCCCCTCCGTGGGGAGAGCTCCAAAGATGCCACATGTCCCGCGGGGCCGGACCTCCCCCCCCCCCTCAGAGGAGAGCTCCGGAACCGCCACGTGGCCGATAGAATCCGTACCTCCCCCCTCCGCGGGGAGAGGTCTGAAGGCTCCACGTGTCCTTCGGGGCCGGACCTCCCCCTCCTCAGAGGAGAGCTCCGAGCCCGCCACGTGTCCAGCAGACAGAGCTGCCTGCCCCCGGGCGATAGGCAGCGGGCGTAAAGACGCTCCATACCTTGCCCGTACAAGGTATTTGTCGAAGTGTTCGGTCGACACTTCCCCCGGGCCTGCACTGGGCAGCCCGCGGAGGTTCTTTTTTCGGCGGGGCTAGACTCCTAGCGGAAAGCTTGCGCAGATGGACGAGTTAGGGAGAGCTTGACACGGCGAGTTTTACGTGGTTCAGGCCGCCGGAGCGTAAAACCCTACGTCCACGGCGAGCTATGGAGCTCGCTGTATTGCTTGCTGCTCAGGGCCGGGGGCCTGAGCTTGGGGGTGAGTTACAGCCTGAGAGTGTATGGCTAGCGTATGAGTTGCAAAATGCGAACCCCGGGTGTGAATGGCTAGAGTGCGAACCCTTGCTAACGTTGCCTACCCGAGCCTTTTATAGTCCAAGACTCGGGCGGTTTACAAGGGGAGCTGGGACCCGACAGGTGGTCCCGGGAAGATTGTCTATTATCTACCGTATCTGCAGTTATGCCGGTGGTTGCCTCTGGCGAAGGCTTCCGAGTCTTTATATTGCCGTCCTGCCCATGCCGCATGCTAGTCGTAGTGGTTGATGACAGCGCAGGCGGCATGGGATGTCTTGTCGCGGTGTTTATTGGATGGCAGGTTCTGACACCGCGCGCCAGTCTATGATGCGACTGGGCGCAACGGCACCTGACAGAAGCGTGCTCCGCGTCTCCGCGTCTTGGGAAGACGCGGGCCTTGAATACCTTGTACGGGCGAGGTATGGGGCGTCTTTACGCCCGCTGCCTATCGCTCGGGGCAGGCAGCGTCGTTCTGCTGGCCACGTGGCGGGCCCGGAGCCCTCCTCAGAACAGAGGGAGGGCCGGCCCCGCAGGACACGTGGAGCCTTCGGACCTCTCCCCGCGGAGGGGGAGGTTCGGCTTCTTTTGGCCACGTGGCGAGCCCGGAGCTCCTCTCTGAGTAGGGGGAGGTCCGGCCTCTCTGGACACGCGGCACCTTCGGACCTTTCTCCCGCGGAGGGGGAGGTCCGGCTTCTGTATGCCACGTGGTGGGCCCGGAGCTCTCCTTTGAGTAGAGGGAGGTCGGGCCCCGCTGGACGCGTGGCGCCTTCGGAGCTCTCCCTGCGGAGAAGGGCGAGATCCTTAGGCATTTTCCCCTGTGCGCGGGGATACCCCATATCGAGGGTACCGACAGTGGCCCCCGGGCCCATCTCGGGGGAGATAGCGAGCCCGAGGTGGGACCTTCGTCTCTTCTGATCCATGCACTTTCTTGTCTTGAGTACTCCCTGTGCTGGCAGGGTCTTAACGGCTTCGGTGTTCAGCGTCTTAGGAGAGGGTGAAGCCTGGCATCGGAGCTCGGCCCGGCTGTGGGGGCGAAGGTCCGGAAGTCATCGGAGCTCAGGCCAGCGGAGGGCGTGAGGTCCGGCATCAGCACTCGCCTCTGAAAGGAGGGCGTGGGCTGGCCTCGGAGCTCGGCCCAGCTGTGGGGGCGGAGGTCCGGAACTGCTCAGTGGCCCCCCCTTTCCTATCCCTTATTCTCATTTGTCTTACTGTCCCAGGCCGGAATACGGGGCTTGGGTAATCCAGTGCACTTGGTCCCGGAGGTCTGGCCCCAGCCCTAGTCAGGGTGTAACCGCCCGGCCCCCTGGTACTCAGACCGTAGCGCCGGGAGGCAGAGTGCGCATGCTTTGGGTGAAAGACCGGGCAAAGCAAGGCTCCTGACCCCCCGTTCTAGCGTAGGTCTTTTCTCGGAGGAGACCAACTGGCGGTGCAGTTCCCTTATAGGGGGAGATCCAAAAGGCCACCGGGCCTCTGGCAGGTACCCCAAGCACTACCGCCTTCGGCAGGACGGCAAATATCGACTATGCATGAGAGCCGGAAAGAGGAGCCAAGTGTACAATGGACACACACTGTTGGGTAGCGTCGGAGCGCCTGTCTTCACGCAGAGCGGGTCATGCGTGGCTTCGTCGTACGCCGGACACGGGGGGACCCCCATGGCTATATCAAGGGGAAGCATGGCTTCGGCCCCGCATACCATGTGGAAGAGTAGTTCCCGTAGCCCAGCCCTGGGAAGTCTGGCTGGCCCTCGACATGGAGGAGCCGGTATCCCCCGACGGCTCTGGGTGCGCGTCTGCACCGGTTGTGTGGGTCTGCTTGGCGTGGACCTGGCACGCATTGCATCCCTAACCGGTTTGACGGCGTCCAGGTGGCTCTCGGTCAGTAGGAGCCATGCCGGGTGGCTTAACCGACCAACGTGCGGGATGATGAGCGTTCCCAGCACTCGCCTCCTTGGACTACTGCGAGCTAATCGCAGCCTTCCTCCTGGGTTATGCACCGCAATAGGATGTCGTGGCGCCACGCCAGTAAACATACCAGCGCGTAGCTCTTAGCCATCCGCACCACCCGTTCAGCGGATGCACGTTCATTAGGAAGGATGTCCTTCAAGGAGTCCCGGACCTCCGTGGTCCCTGCATCGGGACTACTAGAGCTTCTGGATCTTGAGCGCTGGGTTGCACGGAGTTCCCAGTGACTCTTACGATCCTTTGGTGGCATCCAGGGCCGCCGGGACTGCCTATCTTCAAGGCACTGGTTCAGCCCCCTTCGCCCGGCTCGGCGGGCCGGGCTGTGGGCCGCAGCAACGTCCTCTCGAAGACTCCTTCATGCGCAGGGGCTCCGATGGAGGCTTTCGCTGAGAGGTCGTTAGCTGTGGCCGTGCAAGCGCGCGGTACATGGCGCAGGTCCAAGGCGGGGAATTCTTTCTCCAACATCCGCATGTGAAGCAGATAAGCAGCTAGCTGTGGGTCATTGCAGGGGCATTCACCCTTAACTTGCTTGATAACTATCTGGGAGTCGCCCTGTGCCAACAACTGGCGAGCGCCCAAAGACAGGACTGTCTTTTAGGCCAAAGATGAGTGCTTCATACTCTGCCAAGTTGTTGGTTGCCATGGAATTGAGACGCACCATGTACCCAGACTGCTCCCCCGATGGCATGAGAAGCAGTACGCCGGCACCGGCCCCCTGCTTTCACAAGGGGCCGTCGAAGAAGAGCGTCCAGTGAGGCCCGGTGAAGACCGGAGCTCGGTACTTTGGTTCACCGTCTTCGCGGCCCCCTGGGTCAGCCTTCATTGGCGTCCACTCAGCCACGAAGTCAGCCAGTGCTTGGCTCTTGGCTGTCTGACGTGGTCGGAAGCTCAGCTTGAACTCCGCCGTCTTCGGGCTGTCTTCCGGCTTCGGAAGCTGGCAGTGAGTGCCAGCTCCGCCCTCCGGCTGCTCTGGCGCACTTGTCCGACAGGCTGAAGAGCTCGGGGGCATCGCAGACCTCTCTTGTTGCAAGCCTCTCAAGCATCTTCTTGTCCTGGACACTGTCGAAGTGCCGCCACCACAGAAGCACTTTGAATATGCGGAATGGTGTTGCGTACCTGGGAGAACCGCTGGATGAAGGAGCGCAGCGACTCCCCAGGTTGTTGCTTGATGGCTTGGAGGTCAAGCTCCGTGCCGGGACGTGTGTAGGAGCTGCCGAAGTTGGCGTTGAACTGCCGGCAGAGCTCTCCCCAGGAAGTTATGGAACTCTGAGGGAGGTTCATTAGCCAAGACCGGGCTGGGCCGGTCAAGGCGACGGGGAAGTAGCTTGGCCATGACGGCCTCACCCCCTCCTGCGGCAAGTACGCCGGTGGAGTAGATCTGGAGGAACCCCGCCGGGTTGACGCTGCCGTCGTACTTCTCGGGCAGGTGCGGCCGAAACTTGCGCGGCCACCTCGTGAAGCGTAGGTGGGGCTCCAGGGCCGTACATCCTGCCCCTGTTGCTGCAGGTGTTGGTGCCGCGAACGCTTGGTTCGCCGCTGGCACAGTGTACCCCGGTATGGGCAAGGCTGCGCCATAGACCGGGGGCGCCGTTTGCAGGACATATGGCTGTGGCATATGCTGCGTGGCGTATGTCTGGGGCAGAGTTCGCGTGGTGAAAGTCTGCGCCTCAGGCAGGGTTGAGGCAGTCGTCATGCTGACGCCGGCCTCTTGGCTGCGACGCCTTTCTCGTCGCTGCTCGAGGAACATTCAGGCGTCTTGGCCCAGGTGGCATCATTCCAGCTCAGTCCTCAGGTCCGTCGACGGAAGCCTGGTGGAGCTGGAATCCACCGTCTATCCGTCAACCGTTGGCGTGCGCGTCAGCGACACAGCCGGTTGGCCGGAGCGTCGTCCCCGCCGAAGTCAAGGGTTTGCGGTGGCGATGACAAGACGGTCTACCTCGCGAATCCACTGCTGGGTCGCTGCCTGAGGCGCGTCCCCAGCAGGCGGATTGTACAGTAGCGCTCTTGTTGCGGCTAGCGCACCCCCGCCAGGTACGCCCAGCGCTACTGAAGACCTGACGCTGGTTGGAGCCTGCATTGCCGGGGTCGGCGCTGCCAGAGCCGGTTGCTGGCTCCCAGTGCAGGTACTGGTGCCGCGAACGCTTGGTTGCGCCTGGCACAGTGTACCCCGGTATGGGCAAGGTTGCGCCATAGGCCGGGGACGCCGCTTGCAGAGCACATGGTTGTGGCTTATGTTGTGCGGCGTACGCCTGGGGCAGAGCTCGCGTAGCGAAGGTCTGCCCTCCAGGCTGGGTCGAGGCCGACGTCATTTTGTCGCCAGCCTCTTGAGTGCGACGCCTTTCTCGACGTCGCTCAAGGAACACTCGGGCATCTTGGCCCAAGTGGCACCATTCCACACAGTTCCAGCTCTGTCCTCAGGTCCGTCGATGGAAGCCTGGTGGAGCTGGAGTCCGCCGTCTGCTCGCCAACCATTGGCGTGCGCATCAGCGACACAGCCGGTTGGCCGGAGCGTCGTCCCCGCCGAAGTCGAGGGTTTGCGGCGGCGTCGATGAGACGGTCTATCTCGCGAATCCACTGCTGGGTTGCTGCCTGAGGCGCGTCCCCAGCAAGCGGATTGTGCAGTAGCGCTCTTGCTGCGGCTGGCGCACCCCCGCCGGGTACGCCCAGCGCTACTGAAGACCTGACGCTGGTTGGAGCCTGCATTGCCGGGGTCGGCGCTGCCAGAGCCGGTTGCTGGCTCCCAGTGCAGGTACTGGTGCCGCGAACGCTTGGTTGCGCCTGACACAGTGTATCCCGGTATGGGCAAGGTTGCGCCATAGGCCGGGGACGCCGCTTGCAGAGCACATGGTTGTGGCTTATGCTGCGCGGCGTATGCCTGAGGCAGGGCTCGCGTGGCAAAGATCTGCCCTCCAGGTTGTGTCGAGGCTGACGTCATGCTGTCGCCAGCCTCATGGTTGCGTCTCCTTTCTCGGCGTCGCTCGAGGTACACCCGGGCATCCTGGCCCAAGTGGCACCGTTCAAGCTCCCTTCTCAGGTCCGTCGACGGGAGCCTGGAGGAGCTGGAATCCGCCGTTTGCCCGTCAACCGTGGGCGTGCGCGTCAGCGACACAGCCGGTTGTCCTGGGCGGCGTCCTCGCCGAAACCGAGGGTTCACGGCAGCGACGACGAGGCGGTCCACCTCGCGGACCCATTGCTGGGTCGCTGAATGGGGCGCATCCCCCGCAGGTGGGTTGCGCAGCAGCGCTCTTGCTGCAGCTAGCGCACCTCCATGGTGTACGCTCAGCGCTGCAGAAGATGTCACACTGGTCGGGGCCTGCATAGCCGGAGTCGGCGTTGCCGGAGTCGGCTGCTGGCTACCAGCTTGTGCCGACACACTCCGTCCTGAGTGTATCGACATGTACTCCCCAGTAGTCACGGTTCGCCGTGAACGCGGAGGGGGAGAGTTTGCCGCTGAAGGAAGCTTGGTCATTGTCGTCGGCGGAAACTCGTTGCGCTAGGGGAAAAGCCCCCTTCCTGGCGCGCCAAATGTCGAAGTGTTCGGTCGACACTTCCCCCGGGCCTGCACTGGGCAGCCCGCGGAGGTTCTTTTTTCGGCGGGGCTAGACTCCTAGCGGAAAGCTTGCGCAGATGGACGAGTTAGGGAGAGCTTGACACGGCGAGTTTTACGTGGTTCAGGCCGCCGGAGCGTAAAACCCTACGTCCACGGCGAGCTATGGAGCTCGCTGTATTGCTTGCTGCTCGGGGCCGGGGGCCTGAGCTTGGGGGTGAGTTACAGCTTGAGAGTGTATGGCCAGCGTATGAGTTGCAAAATGCGAACCCCGGGTGTGACCCGCAATATGGGGTATCTCCCCCTCCACATGTCCCGCGGGGCCGGACCTCCCCCTCCTCAGAGGAGAGCTTCGGACCCGCCATGTGGCCGACAGAAGCCGGACCTCCCCCTCCGTGTGGGAGAGGTCCGAAGGCTCCACGTGTCCTGCGGCGCCGGACCTCCCCCTCCTCAAAGGAGGGCTCCGGGCCTGCCACGTGTCTAGCAGAAGAGCGCTGCCTGCCCCCGAGCGGTAGGCAGCGGGCGTAAAATCGCCCCATACCTTGCCCGTACAAGGTATTCAAGGCCCGCGCCTTCCCAAGACGCGGAGACGTGGAGCACGCCTCTGTCAGGTGCCGTTGCGCCCAGTCGCATCACAGACTGGCGCGCGGTGTTAGAGCCTGCCAGCCAATAAACGCGGCGACAAGACATCCCATGCCGCCCCGCCGTCATCAACCACTATGGCTAGCATGCGGCATGGGCAGGGTGGCAAGACAAAGACTCAGAAGCCTTCGCCAGAGACAACTACCGACATTACTGCGGATACGATAGTTTGCAGGCAATCTCCCCGGGGCCACCTGTCGGGTCCCGGGGCCCCTTGTAAGCCACACGAGCCTTGGACTATAAAAGGCTCGGGTAGGCAACGTTAGCAAGGGTTGGCACTCTGCAACTCATACGCTAGCCATTCACAGCCAAGCTGTAACTCACCCCCAAGCTCGGGACTCCGGCCCCGAGCAGCAAGCAATACAGCGAGCTCCATAGCTCGCCGTGGACGTAGGGTTTTACGGTCCGGCGGCCTGAACTACGTAAAACTCTCTGTGTCAAGCTCTTACTAACTCGTCCATCCGCGCAAGCTCTCCGCAAGGGACTAGCCCCACCGAAAAAAGAACCTCCGTGGGCTGCCCAGTGCAGGCCCGGGGGAAGTGTCGACCAAACACTTCGACATTTGGCGCGGCAGGTAGGGGGCTTTTCAGTTGCGCGACGAGTTCCCGCCGACGAAGATGACCAATCTTTCTTCAGCGGCAAACTCTCCTTCCCCGCGTTCGCGTCGAACCGTGACCAGGGGGGAGTACATGTCGACACACTCAGGACGGAGTGTGTCGGCGCAAGCTGGGAGCCAGCAGCCGGCTCTGGCAGCGCCGACCCCGGCAATGCAGGCTCCGACCAGCGTGAGATCCTCTGCAGCGATAAGCAAACCTCACAGGGGTGCGCTAGCTGCAGCAAGAGCGCTACTGCGCAACCCACCTGCTGGGGACGCACCTCATTCAGCAACCCAGCAGTGGATACGCGAGGTAGACCGTCTCATCGTCGCCGCTGCAAACCCTCGACTTCGGCGGGGACGACACTCCGGTCAACCGGCAGTGTCGCTGACACGCACGCCCATGGTTGACGGGCAGACGGCGGACTCCAGCTCCACCAGGCCTCCGACGACGGACCTGAGGGCAGAGCTGGAGCGATGCCACTTGGGCCAAGATGCTCGAGTGTTCCTCGAGCGACGTCGAGAGAGGCGTCGCATCCAAGAGGCTGGCGACAGCATGAAGTCGGCCTCGACCCAGCCTGAAGGGCAGATCTTCGCCACGCGAGCTCTGCCCCAGGCGTACGCCCCGCAGCATATGCCACAACCATATGCCCTGCAAACGGCGTCCCCGGTCTATGGCGCAGCCTTGCCCATACCGGGGTACACAGTGCCAGGTGCGAACCAAGCTCTCGCAGCTCCAACGCCAGCAGCAACAGGGGCAGGGTGTGCGGCCCTGGCGCCCCATCTTCGCTTCGCGAGGTGGCCGCGCAAGTTTCGTCTGCACCTGCCCGAGAAGTACGACGGCAGCGTCAACCCGGCGGAGTTTCTCCAGATCTACTCCACCGCCATACTTGCCGCAGGAGGGGATGAGGCTGTCATGGCCAACTACTTCCCCGTCGCCTTGACCGGCCCAGCCCGGTCCTGGCTCATGAACCTCCCCCAGGGTTCCATAACTTCCTGGGGAGAGCTCTGCCGGCAGTTCATTGCCAACTTCGGCGGTTTCTACACCCGTCCAGGCACGGAGCTTGACCTCCACACCATCAAACAACAACCTGGGGAATCACTGCACTCCTTCATCCAGCGGTTCTCCCAGGTACGCAACACCATCCCCCACATCCCGAATGCATCAGCGGTGGTCGCATTCCGACAATGTGTGAGGGACAAGAAGATGCTCGAGAAGTTGGCCACTAGGGAGGTGCAAGACATCTCGGGGCTCTTCAGCCTGGCGAGCAAGTGCGTCGGAGCAGAAGACGGGCGTCATTGGCACTCACTGCCAGCTTCCGAAGCTGGAAGACAGCCCGAAGGCGGCGGAGTTCAAGCTGAGCTCCCGACCACGTCAGACAGTCAAGAGCCAAGCACTGGCTGACTTTGTGGCTGAATGGACGCCAACGAAGGCTGACCCAGGGGGCCGCGAAGACGGTGAACCAAAGCACCGAGCTCCGGTCTTCACCAGGCCTCACTGGACGCTCTTCTTCGACGGCTCCTCGCGAAAGAAGGGGGCCGGTGCCGGCGTACTGCTTCTCATGCCATCGGGGGAGCAGTCTGGGTACATGGTGCGTCTCAATTCCAAGGCAACTAACAACTTGGCAGAGTATGAAGCACTCATCTTTGGCCTAAAAGACAGTCCTGTCTCTGGGCGCTCGCCAGTTGTTGGCGCAGGGCGACTCCCAGCTAGTTATCAAGCAAGTTAAGGGTGAATGCCCCTGCAATGACCCACGGCTAGCTGCTTATGTGCTCCACATGCGGATCTTGGAGAAAGACTTCCTCGCCTTGGACCTGCGCCGTGTACCGCGCGCTGGCAAGGCCGCAGCTGACGACCTCTCAACGAAGGCCTCCATCGGAGCCCCTGCGCCCAAAGGAGTCTTCGGGAGGACGTTGCTGTGGTCCACAGCCAGGCCCGCCGAGCCAGGCGAAGGGGGCTGAACCAGTGCCTCGAAGCTAGGCAGTCCCAGCGGGCCTGCAGCCATGGATGCCACCAAAGGATCGTAAGCGTCACTAGGGACTCTGTGCAACCCAGCGCTCAAGATCCAGAAGCTAGGGTAGCCCCGATGCATGGACCACGGAGGTCCGGGACTCCTTGAAGGACATCCTTCCTGACGAACGTGCATTCGCTGAACGGGTGGTGCGGATGGCTAAGTGCTACGCGCTGGTATCTTTACTGGCGTGGCGCCACAACATCCTATTGCGGTGCATAACCCAGGAGGAAGGCTGCGACTAGCTCGCAGTAGTCCACGGAGGCGAGTGCTGGGAATGCTCATCGTCCCGCACGCTGGTCGGTTAAGCCACCCGGCATGGCTGCTACTGACCGAGAGCCACCTGGACGGCGTCAAACCGGTTAGGGATGCAATGTGTGTCAGGTACAGGCCAAGCAGACCCACACAAACGGTGCAGACGCGCACCCAGAGCCGTCGGGGGATACCGGCTTCTCCATGTCGAGGGCCAGCCGGACTTCCCAGAGTCGGGTCACGGGAACTACCCTTCCACATGGTATGCGGGGCCGAAGCCATGCTTCCCCCTGAGATCGCCATGGGGGTCACCCGTGTCCGGCGTACGACGAAGCCACGCATGACCCGCTCTGCGTGAAGACAGGCGCTCCGAGGCTACCCCAGTAAATTCACCATGCTTACTTAGGTGTTTATTTAAATTACGCATTAATTTATATGAACACCTCCCCACGCTCTAGACAGTGTGCGTCCATTGTACACTCGGTTCCTCTTTCCTGCTCTCATGCATAGTCGATATTTGGCGTCCTGCCGAAGGCGGTAGTGCTTAGGATACCTGCCAGAGGCCCGGTGGCCTTTTGGATCTCCCCCTGTAAGGGTACTGTACCACCAGTTGGTCTCCTCCGAGAAAAGACCTACGCTAGACCGGGGGGTCAGGAGCCTAGCTTTGCCCGGTCTTGCACCCAAAGCATGCGCACTCGGCCCCCCAGCGCTACGGTCTGAGTACCAGGGGGCCGGACGGTTACACCCTGACTGGGGCTGGGGCCAGACCTCCGGGACCAAGTGCACTGGATTACCCAAGCCCCGTATTCCGGCCTAGGACAGTAAACCAAATGAGACTAAGGGACAGGAAAGGGAGGACCACTGAGCAGTGCTGGACTCCGCCCCCACAGCTGGGCCGAGCTCCGAGGCCAGCCCTCGCCCTCCTTTCAGAGGCGAGCACTGATGCCGGACCTCACGCCCTTCGTTGGCCTGAGCTCCGATGACTTCCGGACTCCGCCCCCACAGATGGGCCGAGCTCCGAGGCCAGCCCTCGCCCTCCTTTCAGAGGCGAGCGCTGATGCCGGACCTCACGCCCTTCGTTGGCCTGAGCTCCGATGACTTCCGTACTCCGCCCCCACAGCTGGGCCGAGCTCCGAGGCCAGCCCTCGCCCTCCTTTCAGAGGCGAGTGCTGATGCTGGACCTCACGCCCTTCGCTGGCCTGAGCTCCGATGACTTCCGGACTCCGCCTCCACAGCCAGGCCGAGCTCCGAGGCCAGCCCTCGCCCTCCTTTGAGAGGCGAGCGCTGATGCCGGATCTCGCGCCCTTCGCTGGCCTGAGTTCTGATGACTTCCGGACCTCCGCCTCCACAGCTGGGCCGAGCTCCGAGGCCAGCCCTCGCCCTCCTTTCAGAGGCGAGCGCTGATGCCGGACCTCACGCCCTTCGCTGGCCTGAGATCCGATGACCTCCGGACCTCACGCTCTTCGCTGGCCTGAGCTCCGATGACTTCCGGACCTCCGCCCCCACAGCTGGGCCGAGCTCCGATGCCAGCCCTCGCCCTCCTTTCAGAGGCGAGCACTGATGCCGGACCTCACGCCCTTCGTGGATCTGAGCTCCGATGACTTCCGGACCTCCGCCCCAACAGCCGGGCCGAGCTCCAATGCCAGACTTCACCCTCTCCTAAGAGGCTGAACTCCGAAGCCGTCAAGACCCTGCCAGCACAGGGAGTACTCAAGACAAGAAAGTGCGCGGGTAGGAGAAGGCCTCACCTCGGGCTCGTTACCTCCCCCGAGGTGAGCCCGTGGGCCACTGTCGGTACCCGCGATATGGGGTACCCCCGCGCACAGGGGAAAATGCCTAAGGATCCCAACCTACTCATGCAGGGAAAGCTCCGAAGGCGCCACGTGTCCAGTGGGGCCGGACCTCCCTCCCCTCAGAGGAGAGCTCCGGGCTCGCCACGTGGCCTACAGCAGCTAGACCTCCCCTCTCTGTGGGGAGAGCTCCGAAGGTACCACATGTCCCGCGGGGCCGGACCTCCCCCTCCTCAGAGGAGAGCTTCGGACCCGCCACGTGGCCGACAGAAGCCGGACCTCCCCCCTCCGCGGGGGAGAGGTCCGAAGGCTCCACGTGTCCTGCAGCGCCGGACCTCCCCCTCCTCAAAGGAGGGCTCCGGGCCCGCCACGTGTCTAGCAGAAGAGCGCTGCCTGCCCCCGAGCGGTAGGCAGCGGGCGTAAAGTCACCCCATACCTTGCCCGTACAAGGTATTCAAGGCCCGCGCCTTCGCAAGACGCGGAGACGCGGAGCACGCCTCTGTCAGGTGTCGTTGCGCCCAGTCGCATCACAGACTGGCGCGCGGTGTTAGAGCCTGCCAGCCAATAAACGCGGCGACAAGACATCCCATGCCGCCCCGCCGTCATCAACCACTACGGCTAGCATGCGGAATGGGCAGGGCGGCAAGACAAAGACTCAGAAGCCTTCGCCAGAGACAACTACCGACATAACTGCGGATATGATAGTCTGCAGGCGATCTCCCCGGGGCCACCTGTCGGGTCCCGGGCCCCCCTTGTAAGCCACACGAGCCTTGGAATATAAAAGGCTCGGGTAGGCAACGTTAGCAAGGGTTGGCACTCTAGCCATTCGCACCCTGGGTTCGCACTCTACAACTCATACGCTAGCCATTCACACCCAAGCTGTAACTCACCCCCAATCTCGGGACTCCGGCCCCAAGCAGCAAGCAATACAGCGAGCTCCATAGCTTGCCGTGGACGTAGGGTTTTACGCTCCGGCGGCCTGAACCACGTAAAACTCTCTGTGTCAAGCTCTTACTAACTCATCCATCTGCGCAAGCTCTCCGCAAGGGACTAGCCCCACCGAAAAAAGAACCTCCGCGGGCTGCCCAGTGCAGGCCCGGGGGAAGTGTCGACCGAACACTTCGACACGGTCCATTTGCCTGGACTGACGAAGCAGAAGAGGCTTTCCAGGAGTTGAAGCGACTCCTGACGACCCTACCTATCATGGTAGCCCCTGAGCCCGGAGAGCATCTGTTGCTCTACATCACGGCGACAACTGAAGTGGTGAGTATGGTCCTCATCGCAGAGCGGCCGGACCTCTCATCTTCACAGCCTGCTCCGGCAGCAAAAGACAGACGCCAGGAAACCCCGCAGGTCCAAGACGGTCTCCCGGACCTCCAAGACAACCTTCCGGAGGTCCAGGGCAGCCTCCCAGACCCCCAAGACAATCTCCCGGGGGTCCGGTGGGACCACCCGGGGGCCCAACGGGACCTCACGGAGATCCAGCAGACCCTCCGGAGCTCCCAGAGAACCAGCGGGGCCCCCCGGAGGGCCAAGATGGCTTAAGAGCCTCCGGGTTCCAACTCCCGGAAGCCCCCTGGACCCACTCACCTCCAGCGGGCCAGGGCCAATGGATGAAGACCTCTCAGACCTAAGAGAGAGGGTTCGAACCATCCAGAGGCCTGTCTACTACATCAGCGAAGTACTTCACGATGCCAACACAAGGTACCTAGAAGTCCACAAGCTGCTGTATGCAGTGCTCGTGGCGTCCAGGAAGCTCCGCCACTACTTTCAGGCCCACCGGGTCTCGGTAGTCACCTCCTATCCGCTGAAGACGATCCTTCACAGCCCCCATGCGACTGGCAACGTCACTAAATGGGCAGCGGAGCTGGCGGAGTTCGAGCTGGACTTCCTTCCTCGCCATGCAGTCAAATGCCAGGCGCTGGCTGACTTCGTGGCAGAGTGGACACCAACGAAGACTGACCCAGGGGGCCACGAAGACGGTGAACCAGAGCACCGAGCTCCGGTCTTCACCGAGCCCCACTGGACGCTCTTCTTTGACGCCTCCTCGCGAAAGTAGGGGGCCGGTGCCGGCGTACTGCTTCTCATGCCATCGGGGGAGCAGTTTGGGTACATGGTGCGTCTCAATTTCAAGGCAACCAACAACATGGAAGAGTATGAAGCACTCATCTTTGGCCTACAGACAGCCTTGTCTCTGGGCGCTCGCCAGTTGTTGGCACAGGGCGACTCCCAGCTGGTTATCAAGCAAGTTAAGGGTGAATGCTCCTGCAATGACCCACAGCTAGCTGCTTATCTGCTTCACGTGCAGATGTTGGAGAAAGACTTCCTCGCCTTGGACCTGCGCCACGTACCGCGTGCTGGCAATGCCGCAGCTGACGACCTCTAAACAAAGGCTTCCACCGGAGCCCCTGTGCCCGAAGGAGTCTTCCAGAGGACGTTGCTGCGGCCAACAGCCCGGCCCGCCGAGCCGAGCGAAGGGGGCTGGACCAGCACCTCAAAGCTGGCGGTCCCGGCAGCCCTGCAACCATGGATGCCGCCAAGGATCGTAAGCGTCACTGGGGACTCCGTGCAACCCAGCGCTCAAGATCCAGAAGCTCAAGTCAGACCCGATGCATGGATCACGGAGATCCGGGACTACTTGAAAGACAACATCCTCCCTGATGAACATGCAACCGCTGAACGGATCGTGCGTATGGATAAGAGATACGCGCTGGTAGAAGGGGATCTCTACCGGCATGGCGCCAACCACGTCCTATTGCGGCGCATAACCTAGGGAGAAAGCAGCGACTTGCTCGCTGAGATCCATGGAGGCGAATGTGGGAGTCACTCTTCCTCACGCACGCTTGTCGGTAAAGCCTTCCGGCATGGCTTCTACTGGCCGACAGCACTCCAGGATGCCGTCAAGCTGGTCGAGAGCTGCAAGGCGTGCCAGTTCCACGCCAAGAAGATCCATACACCGGCTCAGGCGGTACAGATGATCCCACCCTCGTGGCCGTTTGCCGTATGAGGGTTGGACATCCTGGGACCATTCCCCAGAGCCGTCGGGGGATTCCGGTACCTCTATGTCGCCATCGACAAGTTCACCAAGTGGCCGGAAGCCACACCAGTTGTCACCATCAACAAGCAATCAGCAGTAAAGTTCATCAAGTCGATTGTCTGCCGGTTCGGGGTCCCGAACAGAATCATCACCGACAACGGGACCTAGTTCACCAGCGCAGCCTTCCAAGACTACAGCGAAGACCTCGGAATCCAGGTGTGCTATGCCTCTGTTGCTCACTCAAAGAGCAATGGGCAAGTTGAGAGGGCCAACGCCGAGATTCTCCGGGGCCTCAAGACCCGCACCTATGCCAGCCTGAAGAAACATGGTGCCAATTGGGTGGATGAGCTTCCGAGCACACTATGGGCTAACCGGACATCCCAGACCGGGCCACCGGAGAGACACCCTTCTTCATGGTGTATGGGGCCGAAGCTGTGCTTCCCCCAGAGATCACCATGAAGTCTCACCGCGTCCGAGCTTATGACGAAGCCGCGCAGGACAACCTCCGGCGCGGAGACATCGACCTCGTCGACGAGGTCCGATTGCATGCAGCACTCCGTAACGCACGGTACAGACAAGCGCTCCGCCGCTACCACCAGAGGTCTGTACGTGCCCGGGAGCTGCAGGAAGGCGACCTGGTGCTGCGGCGCATACTTTCTCGTGAAGGTACCCACAAACTCTCCCCTAGTTGGGAAGGTCCCTTCCGAGTCGCAAAAGTATGCCGCCCCGGGTGCGTACGCCTTTCCACCGAGGGTGGGGATCCGCTCCCGAACCCTTGGAACATCGAACACCTCCGTAAGTTCTACCCCTAGAACAGTAGCAGGACAGGTTCTTCTTTCTAATAGATCCCATAGAGTCCCGGAGCAGCGCTCGGAGCAGCTAAGTCTCAGGGGACGGTCCAGGACTACGTTGAGCTTTGCCTGGTTCCGACTCCAAGCGCGTAGAGTCTTGCTTCCCTTTTTAATGGGACGGGTCGTGGCCTCCATGTTTAGCCTGTTTTCCGCCTATGGAAATTTATAGGGAAAGAACCTGTTCTGCTTTGCTCTTCCTTTATGCTCATTCAAATTATGTATTAATTTTTTATGACCGCGCTTCCTGGGTATGTTCACCATACACCCAGTCCCCTTTTTTCCATTTTCAACTCTAGTCGGCATTTGCTATCCTGCCCGGGGCGGTCGCGATTGGGGGACCTGCCGATGGCCAGGGGGCCCCGAGCCCACGGCACGTCGTGCACCGAAATTCCCAAGCACCGTGCACCGAATCAGGATTGTAAGCCAAATAAGACTATGAGATCGGAAAGGGGGGAGCACCAAGGAGAATTACGTTTCCCTTGTTTGTGTGCAGAACCCTCCGGCCTTGGCTTCCCGCAGGAGTATGGTAGGAGTACCCAGACAGTTGGCCACGCCTACCAGGGGACCGCTACGGACCGCGCAAAGCCAGGAGATCCGGACCCCGCCCCCTCAGCAGGGGCGGGCCGCAGAGGCCCCACGTGTCCAGCAAGGCCGGGGCTCCCGCCTCCTCAGGAGGGGCTCTGGACCCGCCACGTGGCGGGCAGAAGCCGGACCTCCCCCCTCCGCGGGGAGAGGTCCGAAGGCTCCACGTGTCCCACGGGTCCGGACCTCCCTCTCCTCAGAGGAGAGCCCCGAGCCCGCCACGTGGCCAGCGGATCTGGACCTCCCCGTCCTCATGGGGCGGCTCCGGAGACCTCCGGGGCCCTTAATTCGGTAAGGACCCGGGGAAGGTGTCTGTGCAGACCCTCGAGATTGGTGAAGGCCTATGAGTACCTTACGGAGCTAGGGACTCGGCCAGGAGAAGCCAAGAAGAATACAAGGGCATCACAGGCGCGAGGGGTCATAAGAGTCTATGCATTCATGGCTCCGTGAGCTGGACTACATACTCGATAAAAAAGAAAGAAACAGGTCCTACGGTTCCCTTGGCACGTCCAGAACCTAGAGGCTGTGAGAACGGCCACGTCCCCAACTTCAGCCCTGGCGGCGTTCTCCTGCTCCGTGACCCGAACACAGGGATCGTCTCGGCCATCACCAGCGCAAGGGCCGGTGTCATCAAGGACGCTTCTGAAGCCCCCACCGCCGCTTCAGCAGTTTCTTTGGAGACTCTTCCGACCCGGGCACAGGGATCATCTCGGCCACCACCAGCGCAAGGGCCGGTGTCATCAAGGATGCTTCTGAAGCCCCCTCCACCGCTTGAGCAGTTTCCTTGGAGACTCTGCCGCCTGGAGTCCTCCTTGGTACTTCAGCAGCTTCTTTGGAGACTCCTCCGCCTGAAAGCTCCTCGATGTGTCAGCAGTTTCTTTGGAGACTCCACCACTTGAGGAGAAGAGACGCAACGCCTGGGAACCCCCAGCCAGTCGTCGCTCAAGAAGAGTCCAGTCGGGGTGATAAACAAGGGCCCCCTGGAGGCGTCATCTCCAGAGGCAAGGCATGCAGGCTCCCTGGATCCCTGACTTGGTGCAGAAGCCGCTGCCAGAGGACATCGAGAGCGATTCCCCTCCGAAGGTGGGTTAGAAGCCATGGGAGAAGACAGGGTCACAGAAACTCAACGAAGGTTCAAGTGTCAGAAGCCTTATAAAGGGAACCAACCCACATTGTGGCTTCGCTTCACACTTCCCAAGTGCGATTCCAAGCGATTCGAAACTCTTCGAATACCCCGCATCGGCAACCGCTTCGGCTCCAAGACCAAGCGCCGATGACAGGTGGACCCAAGCTGCCCAGCTGAAGCGGTGGGTCAAGGAGTCAGCCTCCCAAGAAGACAAGCCGGCAAGGTACTCCGGCGGTTCCCGAAGAAAGCGCCGCAACGTGCAGAAGTGGCAGTCTTGGGAACCGCCGCAGTAAAAGCAACCATCAAGTGGGCGCACGCTCCCACGATCCCACGATTGTTCATGCTCCGGCAGCGGTCAATGCGGGACTTAGAGAAAGTGCGCGGAACAGAAGAGACGAAGGTCCCACCACGGGCTCGCTATCTCCCCCGAGATGGGCCTGGGGGCCACTGTCGGTACCCGCGAGATGGGGTACCCCCGCGCACAGGAGGAAAATGCCTGAGGATCTCGCCCTTCTCCGCAGGGAGAGCTCCGAAGGCGCCACGCGTCCAGCGGGGCCAAACCTCCCTCTCCTCAGAGGAGAGCTCCGGGCTCGCCACGTGGCCTACAGAAGCCGGACCCCCCTCCGTGGGGGAGAGGTCCGAAGGCGCCATGTGTTCAGCGGGGCCGGACCTCCCTCTCCTCAGAGGAGAGCTCCGGGCCTGCCACATGGCCGACAGAAGCCGGGCCTCCCCCCTCCGCGGGGAGAGGTCCGAAGGATCCACGTGTCCTCCGGGGCCGGACCTCCCTCTCCTCAGAGGAGAGCTCCGGGCCCGCCACGTATCCAGCAGAACAGCGCTGCCTGCCCCCGAGCGGTAGGCAGCGGGCGTAAAGATGCCCCATACCTTGCCCGTACAAGGTATTCAAGGCCCGCACCTTCCCAAGACGCGGAGCACGCCTCTGTCAGGTGCCGTTGCGCCCACTTGCATCATAGACTGGCGCGCGGTGTCAGAACCTGCCAGCCAATAAACACAGCGACAAGACATCCCCTGCCGCTCCCGCCGTCATCAAACCACTACGACTAGCATGTGGCATGGGCAGGGCGGCAAGACAAAGACTTAGAAGCCTTCGCCAGAGACAACTACCGACATAACTGCTGATACGATAGTCGGCAGGCAATCTCCCCGGGACCACCTGTCGGGTCCCGGGCCCCCCTTGTAAGCCACACGAGCCTTGGACTATAAAGGGCTCGGGTAGGCAATGTTAGCAAGGGTTCGCACTCTAGCCATTCGCACCCTGGGTTCGCTCTCCAGCAACTCACACCCTAGGCATAACTCATCCCCAAGCTCAGGACTCCGGTTCTTAGCAACAAGCAATACAGCGAGCACCTCTACTCACCGTGGACGTAGGGTTTTACACTCCGGCGGCCCGAACCACGTAAAACTCGCCGTGTCAAGCTCCTCCCTCACTCGTCCCTACGCTTAAGCTCTCCGCAAGTGACTAGCCCCTCCGAAAAAGAACCTCCGCGGGCTGCCCAGAGCAGGTCAGGGGGAAGTGTCGACCACACACTTCGACAGCTCCCGATATCCGCCGAGGGCGTCTTTCGCGCCGAGTCAGGGGACTGGAGTCCCCCCGCGCCATTCATCGGGAGGCATTGGTTCGTCAGGCGGCGACTCCAAGAGGCCTCGGGTCTTCCGCGCCGACAGGCTCCTCTTGGACAGCGGCGGTCGGAAGAGCCCCAGGCGCCCCATCCTCCTTCCACAGGTGGTGGAGCTCCGAGGACAGACGCCTGTGCTGCGGCGTAGGGGGCTGAGCCGGGGGCTCAGGTGCCCCGGCCGTCGAGTGTCCCTGCTGCAGGCTCGGCAGGCGACGGCACCAGAGGGAGCACAGCCAGGACTCATCCGGGGACGCAGGCGCCCCGGGCTTCAGGGGCTGGTTCGGTGAGTGGTGCCGGAGGTGCTGCCGACGGGAGCTCTGCTGCTCCGCCTTCTAGGGGGGCTACGGGAGCACCCCCTGCTCCACCGGTCCGGGTTTCTTCGGCACAGGCCCTGAGGGAGATGGCAGACTCCGGTGGCCCTGCCCCGGCTTGGAAGCCAGGGCTCCATGCCCGCTGGAGTGTTCATGTTCCTCTGTAAGTTTGCACTCACCGAATCTTAGTACTTGCGTACTTCTTTTCTTGTCTTAAGAGCTCCATGTGCTTGCAGGGATTCTTCGGCTACCGGGGACGCGTCTGTTCCCCGGCCTCCTCCGGCTGGCAGGGGCCCAGCGCCTCAGCATCAGTACTGTCGGTACCCGCGATATGGGATACCCCCGCGCACAGGGGAAAATGCCTAAGGAACTTGCCCTTCTCCGCAGGGAGAGCTCCGAAAGCGCCACGCGTCCGGCGGGGCCGGACCTCCCTCTCCTCAGAGGAGAGCTCCGGGCTTGCCACGTGGCCTGCAGAAGCCGGACCTCCCCCTCCGCGGGAGTCAATCATTGAAGAAAAACCCCTAAACGTTTTCCTGGATGTTTACGTCTGTGAATGGTGAGAGATAAGAACATGTATTCATATTTCATACACATAGTTGGTGGAAGTTTGTATGGTATAACAAAAACCAACCAACATGAGTACGATGCAGAAGATGTGTTAAATTGTGTGAAACCATCGGTGGCCAAACCAATACAAACATTTCTAGCATCTTTTGCAAAATACTCATCAAAAGAGTTCAATGCCTCCAAGCCTAAGCATCAGATGGGTGTGTCATTACTCCCTTTGTTTCGCGCACACCTTCCTTATGCCACCGCATGTGTCTCGTAGTTGATTTAGATAGAAACAACCGTTTCCAGCCTAGGTGCAAGAGGCATGTAACGAAGTTGTTTCACTGCCACTTTTGTCTTTACCAATTCACCATCCTCATTTGTGGCCTCAATGTATCGAGATTCTTTACAAACCGAGCATTGTGTCAGATTTGCATTCTCCTTCGAGAAAATCATACAATTGTTAGGACAACAATCAATTTTTTCGTACTTCATACCAAGGCATGACAACGATTTCTTTGACTGGTACATGTCTCTGGGCAACTTATCATTCATCGGAAGAATGTCTGCTATCAAATCCATAAGATCATTGTAGCACTTGTTCGACAAATTGTACTTTGATTTTATAGATATGAGACGGGTAACGGTCGAAAGGACAGACACTTTAGTGTGATCGTGCAACTGTTCATGTGATGTTGAGAGAATTCTATAAAACTCTTGAACTTCAGGTCTAAGAATTCTTCAGATGTATCTGCACCACGACCACGATCTAGTGCTCTTCAACCATGTCTTCCATTCTGTCCTTGTTATCACCATCTATATAATCAACATCAACATTACTATGGTATAAGTCGCTGTCGAAGTGTTCGGTCGACACTTCCTTCGGGCCTGCACTGGGCAGCCCGCGGAGGTTCTTTTTCGGTGGGGCTAGTCACTTGCGGAGTGCTTGAGCGTATGGACGAGTTAGTAAGAGCTTGACACGGCGAGTTTTACGTGGTTCAGGCCGCCGGAGCGTAAAACCCTACGTCCACGGCGAGCTATGGAGCTTGCTGTATTGCTTGTTGCTCAGAACCGGAGTCCTGAGCTTGGGGATGAGTTACACCTTGGGAGTTAATGGCTAGAGTGCGAACCCCTGCTAACGTTGCCTACCCGAGCCTTTTATAGTCCAAGACTTGGGTGGCTTACAAGGGGGGCCCAGGACCCGACAGGTGGTCCCGGGGAGATTGACTGTTATCTACTGTATCTGCAGTTATGCATGTAGTTGTCCCTGGCGAAGGCTTCTGAGTCTTCGTCTTGCAGACCTGCCCATGCCGCATGCTAGTCGTAGTGGTCGATGACGGCGGGGGCGGCATGGGATGTCTTGTCGCTGCGTTTATTGGCTGGCAGGTTCTGACACCGCGCGCCAGTCTATGATGCGACTGGGCGCAACGGCACCTGACAGAGGCGTGCTCCGCGTCTCCGCGTCTTGGGAAGACGCGGGCCTTGAATACCTTGTACGGGCAAGGTATGGGGCGTCTTTACGCCCACTGCCTACCGCTCGGGGGCAGGCAGCGTTCTTCTGCTAGACACGTGGCGGGCCCGGAGCCCTCCTTAGAGGAGAGGGGGGTCCAGCCCCGCAGGACACATGGGGCCCTCGGACCTCTCCCCGCGGAGGGGGAGGTCCGGCTTCTGTTGGTCACGTGGCGAGCCCGGAGCTCCTCTCTGAGGAGAGGTAGGTCCGGCCCCGCTGGACACGTGGCTCCTTCGGACCTCTCTCTCGCGAAGTGGGAGGTCCGGCTTCTGCAGGCCATGTGGCGAGCCTGGAGCTCTCCTCTGAGGAGAGGGAGGTCCGGCCCTGCCGGACGCGTCGCGCCTTTGGAGCTCTCCCTACGGAGAAGGGCGAGTTCCTTAGGCATTTTCCCCTGTGCGCGGGGGTACCCCATATCGCGGGTACCGACAGTGGCCCCCAGGCCCATCTCGGGGGAGATAGCAAGCCCGAGGTGGGACCTCCGTCTCTTCTGATCCGCTTACTTTCTCTAAGTCCCGCATTGACCGCTGCCGGAGCACGAATGGCCGCGGGATCATGGGAGCATGCGCCCACTTGATGGTTGCTTTTACTGCGGCGGTTCCCAAGGCTGCCATTCCTGTACGCCGCAGCGCTTTCTTCCGGAACCGCCGAAGCGCCTTGCCGGCTTGTCTTCTGGGGCGACTGACTCCTCGACCCATCGGACGCCGCCGTGGAGTCCGGGCACACCGGAACAGGAGAGGCTCGCGCTGGCTTGGGAGCCGCGGCAGGTGTCCCGGTTTCCGAGCGCAACGGTGCAGACTCCCCGCCAGTCGGGGATGGACTGGAAGCGCGAACACTCTAGCGGGCTCTGAACCCCGACTTCCGAGCCAGGGTAGGACTCCCAGAGCCCGCCGCCGTCACTGACGGCCGCTCCGCAGTTGCTTGAACTGGCGGAACAGGGGACGCGCCAGAAGCTCCCCTCAACGCATCAGCCCAGGGCCTCTTTGAGTCTCCACTGGAAGGAGTGCCATCTCCAGAAACAGGAGGTGCAGGCACTCCAGGTTCCCGACTTGGCACAGACGCCGCTACTGGAGGAGATCGAGCGCGCTTCTTCTCTGGTGGCGGGTTGGAGGCCATGACGAGGAAGGTCTCAAGGGCAAGAAGACAAAGGCACAAGAGTCCAAGGGAAAGCGCTGGGAAGTGCGAAGGGAAGCCACAATGTGGGTAAGGTCCCCTCTAAAAACTTCCCGGGTGCAATTCCAAGCGATCTGAAACTCTTTGAATACACCGCATCGGCAAACGCTTCGGATCCAAGAACGAGCGCCGATGACAGGTGGGCCCAAGCCGCCCAACTGAAGCGGTGGGTCAAGGAGTCAGTCTCCTAAGAAGAAAAGCCGGCAAGGCACTCCGGCAGTTCCCGAAGAAAGCGCCACGACGTACAGGAGTGACAGTCTTGGGAACCGCCGCAGTAAAAGCAACCATCAAGTGGGCGCACGCTCCCATGATCCCGCGGCCGTTCGTGCTCCGGCAGCGGTCAATGCGGGACTTAGAGAAAGTGCGCGGATCAGAAGAGACGGAGGTCCCACCTCGGGCTCTCTATCTCCCCCGAGATGGGCCCGGGGGCCACTGTCGGTACCCGCGATATGGGGTACCCCCGCGCACAGGGGAAAATGCCTAAGGAACTCGCCCTTCTCCCCAGGGAGAGCTCCGAAGGCGCCACGCGTCCGGCGGGGCCGGACCTCCCTCTCCTCAGAGGAGAGCTCCGGGCTCGCCACGTGGCCTGCAGAAGCCGGACCTCCCCCTCCGCGGGAGAGAGGTCCGAAGGTGCCACGTGTCCAACGGGGCCGGACCTCCCTCTCCTCAGAGAGGAGCTCCGGGCTCACCACGTGGCCGACAGAAGCCGGACCTCCCCCTCCGCGGGGATAGGTCCGAAGGCTCCACGTGTCCTATGGGGCCGGACACCCCTCTCCTCTGAGGAGGGCTCCGGGCCCACCACGTGTCTAGCAGAGGAACACTGCCTGCCACCGAGTGATAGGCAGTGGGAGTAAAGACGCCCCATACCTTGCTCGTACAAGGTATTCAAGGCCCGCATCTTCCCAAGACGCGGAGACGCAGAGCACGCCTCTGTCAGGTGCCGTTGTGCCCAGTCGCATCACAGACTGGCGCGCGGTGGCAGAGCTTGCCAACCAATAAACGCAGCGACAAGACATCCCATGCCGCCCCCGCCGTCATCAACCACTACCACTAGCATGCGGCATGGGCAGGGCTGCAAGACGAAGACTCAGAAGCCTTCGCCAGAGACAACTACCGGCATAACTGCAGATACGGTAGGTAACAGTCAATCTCCCCAGGACCACCTGTCGGGTCCCGGGCCCCCCTTGTAAGCCACCCAAGTCTTGGACTATAAAAGGCTCGGGTAGGCAACGTAAGCAAGGGTTTGCACTCCCGCAACTCATACGCTAGACATCAGTCATCCCCAAGCTCAGGACTCCGGTTCTGAGCAACAAGTAATACAGCGAGCTCCGTAGCTCGCCGTGGACGTAGGGTTTTACGCTCCGGCAGCCTGAACCACGTAAATCTCGCCGTGTCAAGCTCTTACTAACTCGTCCATATGCTCAAGCTCTCCGCAAGTGACTAGCCCCACCGAAAAAAGAACCTCCGCGGGCTGCCCAGTGCAGGCCCAGGGGAAGTGTCGACCGAACACTTCGACAAGTACACTGCGGCAGCTTCACCGGCCCCCGTGCAGGTCCTGGTGCCTCCCCCTTCTGGGCCAGTGGAACTGGCTTCTGTGGCGGCGGCACCTGCTCCTCCTCCTCTGCCAGCTCGAGAGCTGGCTGTTGATGAAGACTTGGAGGAGCTGGCTGGCGGTGACGAGCAGGGGAGTGTTGAGACCGCCCCCCCCTCGGCGCCGTCTTCCCCAAATCGACGCATCATCCTGGTTGCCGAGATGCCGGCGTCTCCTCCTTCGGACGATGTCATGGAGGAGGTCTGTGGTGCGGCTCCTGCCTCTGTCTCCCCGCTGCCCCTGTCGGATGCCATGGAGCAGGCCCAGTCTAGTGTCCGGCAGGTCCAGGCTGCGCTCGAGCGCCAGCGGGAGGTCTTGGCAGATGAGAGAGACCGCCTCCTCAGCTGGGGGCGAATCTTGAAGCTGCGTACCCACGAGGTCGAGGAAGAGCTCGACGCCAAGCGGGCCAGGCTTGATGCTGAGGAGGAGCTCCTCGAGGTGCAGTGGAGAGCCATCGAGCGCCTGGACGCTGAAACTTGGAGGCTCTTGCAGGAGTCCCGCGAGGCCTATGCCAGTGTTCGGGCCCGCTCCGACGCCAACGAGGAGCTGCGGCTGCAGCTGGCGCGCCGCGAGTGCGCCGTCGCATATCAGGAGCGCGCCGTGGCGACCAAGGAGATGAAGGTCGCCGAGCAGCTGGAGGCCGGAGAGGGCGACCTGAAGGCCCGGGCTGAAGAGCTAGAGATTCAGGAGGCAGCTCTGGCCGAGAGGGAGGAGCAGGTCGCCCGGGATCGCCAGGCGGCGCTGGACCGGGAGTTGGCCGCCGACTTCTGGGCATCAGAGTTAGAGTGGCTCACCCAGGACCTCTAGCTTCGGGAGAATACCTTGGCGGCCAAGGAGAAGAGGTTCTCCGAGGAGGGTCCTGGAGCTCCACTGGCGGCTCGCCAGGAGGTGGAGGGGCTCTGCGCATCGCGGACCATCGAGGCCCAAGCGGTCTGGAGCTTTGTTGGCTAGGCGGGATCCGCCCTGGTGCCTCATGGCTTCAGCCCTGTGAGGACAGGGGCTCCGATGCAAGAGGTGGCCGAGGCGCTTACGGCACTTGAGTCTATCGGCGCCAAGCTGGATAGGCTCGAGGCTGTGATCGCCGACGAGCTCGAGACGGAGGGACGGAGCTTGGCGAAGGAGGTCGCCACGCACGTGCTGACGTGCTTCTGGAGCTGGGACTCTTCTGTCTCTCTGGAGCCGATGGTTCGGGGCCCCATCGCTGAGCAGGACGAGGTCGCCAGGGCCGGAGTCGGAGACGTCGCCGCCCTCATCGCGTCTAGGTTCCAGCAGGAGTCCGGGGACTCTTAGGGGCTTGCCCTTGTAGCTGGAGAGCCTTGTATCTTTTGTTTTTTGTTGTGTCTGTAGTCCAGCTCATGGAGCTTTTGATGACTGGACTTGTTTTTTTCTATGTCTGCTCTTTGCTTCTTTTCTTGGCTTGTCCTGCCCGAGTCCTTGGCTCTGCAAGGGCTCCGGGAGGTCTCCACCGATCTGGAAGCTTTGCACAGACACCTTCCTCGGGTCCTTGTTGTCATAAGGGCCCAAGGGGTCTTTGGAGATCCTCCCTGTGGAGGGGGAAGGTCTGGCTCTGCTGGCCACGTGGCGGGCCCGGAGCTCTCCTCTGAGGAGAGGGAGGTTCGGCCCCGCTGGACACGTGGAGCCTTCGGAGCTCGTCCCTGCGGAGGGGGCGAGGTCCGGCTCTGCTAGCCACGTGGTGGGCCGGAACTATCCTCTAAGGAGAGGGGAGCTCCAGCCCCGCTGGACATGTGGAGCCTTCGGAGCTCACCCCTACGGAGGGGGCAAGGTCTGGCTTTGCTGGCCACGTGGCGGGCCCGGAGCTGTCCTATGAGGAGAGGGGAGCTCCGGCCCCGCTGGACACGTGGAGCCTTCGGAGCTCGCCCCTGCGGAGGGGGCGAGGTCCGGCTCTTCAGGTCTTTGGTTGGAGTCAGGAGCTCCGGTCTTCAGAAGCCCTGTGACTCCAGTACCGCCGGGTGCTCCGGTCCTCCCTTGCGCAGTCCCCGTAGTGGCCCCCTGGTAAGTGTGGCCAATTGTTTGGGCGCACCTACCACATTCCTGCGGAGGATCTAAGGCCAGGGCCCCTCTGTCCGCCCGGAGCACAGCGGTGCTAAGACCCTGGCTCCGGAGGTCCGGGAGGCCTCTCGAGAGGTCCTGCACACAAGTAGGGGAACCGTAATTCTCCTCAGGGGCTCTCCCTTCCCTTTCTCTTAGTCTTATTTGGCTTACGGTCCTAGACCGGTATACGGGGCCTGGACAATTCAGTGCGCCCGGCACTGGAGGTCCGGCTCCCTCCGAGGTCAGGGTACAACCGTCTGGCCCCTAGTACTAGACCGTAACGCCTGGGAGGCAGAGTGCACACGCTTTGGGTATGGAACCAGACAAAGCAGGCTGTGCACCCTGGACCTCCAAAGGGCAGAGTGCGCATGCTTTGGGTACGGAACCAGGCAAAGCAGGCTACGCACCCTGGACCCCCATGCACAGCTTAGGTTTTTCCTGGAGGTGACCAACTGGCGTCGCAGCACCTGACTGGTAGAGGTCCGAGAGGCCCCCTGGCCATCGGCAGGTACCTCAAGCACGGCCGCCTTCATTCAGGATAGCAAATGCCAACTATGGATGAGAGTGGGAAAGGAGAGCTTAGTGTATGATGAGCATACACTGTTTTGAGCAAGGGGAGGTGTGATCATAAAAATTAATGCGTAATTTAAATGAACACATAAGTAAGAGCGTGGTAGGACATGATTCTTCCTATATAAACATCCATAGGAGGAAGGCAGATTATACATGGAGGCAACAACCCAACCCATTATGGGGGGGGGGGGGGGCAAGAGCCTACGCGCTTAGGGTACGGAACTAGGCCAAGCTGGACGTAGTCCTGGACCGCCCCCTGGGGCTTAGCTGCTCCGAGCGCTATTCCTAGGCTCTATGGGATCTATTATAGAAAAGAAAAAAACTGTCCTATTACTACTCTAGGTATAGAACTTACGGATATGTTCTATGTTCCAAGGGTTTGGGAGCGGGTCCCGTCCTCGGTAGAAAGGCGCACGCATCCGAGGTGGCAAACTTTTGTGACTCGGAAGGGACCTTCCCAGCTGGGGGAGAGTTTGTTGGTCCCTTCGCGAGAAAGTATGTGCCACAGCACCAGGTCGCCTTCTTTGAGCTCCCGGACACGCACGGACCTCTGGTGGTAGTGCCGGAGCGCCTGCCGGTACCGTGCGTTGCGGAGCGTTTCTTGCAGTCGAGCCTCGTCGACGAGGTCGATGTCCTCACGCCGGAGCTGGTCCTGCACGGCTTCGTCGTAAGCTCGGACACGGGGGGACCCCATGGTGACTGTCAGTACCCTCAATATGGGGTACCCCCGCGCACAGAGGAAACTGCCTAAGAACCTCGCCCTTCTCTGCAGGGAGAGCTCCGAAGGCGCCACGTGTCCCACCGGGCCGGACCTCCCTCTGCTCAGAGGAAAGCTCCGGGCCCACCATGTGGCCAACAGAGCCGTACCTCCCCCCTCTGCGGGGAGAGCTCCGAAGGCTCCACGTGTCCAACGGGGCCGTACCTCCCTCTCCTCAGAGGAGAGCTGCGGGCCTGCCACGTGGCCAGCAGAGCCGGACCTCCCCCCTCCGTGGGGAGAGCTTCGAAGGCTCCACGTGTCCAGTGGGGCCGGACCTCCCTCTCCTCAGAGGAGAGCTCTGGGCCCGCCACGTGGCCAGCAGAGCCGGACCTCCCCCCACCGCGTGGAGAGCTCCGAAGGCTCCACGTGTCCAGTGGGGCCGGACCACCCTCTCCTCGGAGTAGAGCTTCGGGCCCGCCACGTGGCCAGCAGAGCCGCGCTACCTGCCCCCGAGTGGTAGGCAGCGAGAGTAAAGACGCACCATACCTTGTCCGTACAAGGTATTCAAGACACGCGCGTTCCCAAGACGTGGAGACGCAGAGCGTGCCTCTGTCAGGTGCCGTTGTGCCCAGTCACATCATAGTGAAGACTGGCACGCCGCGTCAGAGGCTGTACGCCAATAAACACAACGACAAGACATCCCCTGTCACCCCTGCCATCATGAACCACTACGACTAGCTTGCAACATGGGCAGGGCGGCAGAATGAAGACTTAGAAGACTTCGCCAGAGACAACTATCGGCGTAACTGCAATATACGGTAGATGGCAGGCAATCTCCCCGGGACCACCTGTCGGGTCCCTTGCCCACCTTGTAAGCCGCCCAAGCCTTGGACTATAAAAGGCTCAGGTAGGCGACGTTAGCAGGGGTTCGACACTTTGCTCAACTCCCTGTAGGGTTCGGCTTTTTCACTCTCTCACGCTCTAGGCATTCCAACACCCAGGTCATCCTCAAGCTCAGAACCTTGGTTCTGAGCACCAAGAAATACAACGAGCACCTCTGCTCACTGTGGACGTAGGGTTTTACACTCCAGCAGCCTGAACCACGTAAAAATCTCTGTGTCAAGCTTCTCCTTCCATCGTCCCTAACGCGTAAGCTCTCCGTGAGTGACTAACCCCTCCAAAAAGAACCTCCACGGGCTGCCTAGAGCAGGCCCGGGGGAAGTGTCGACGACACACTTCGACAGTGACTTCTGGGGGAAGCACGGCTTCGTCCCCGTAGACCATGAAGAAGGGTGTCTCCCCGGTGGCCCGGCTCTGGGATATCCGGCTAGCCCACAGTGTTCTCAGAAGCTCGTCCACCCACTTGGCACCATGTTTCTTCAGGCTGGCATAGGTGCGAGTCTTGAGGCCCCGAAGGATCTCGGCATTGGCCCTCTCGACTTGCCCATTGCTCTTTGGATGAGCGGCAGAGACATAGCACACCTGAATGCCGAGGTATTCGCAGTAGTCTTGGAACGCTGCACTGGTGAACTGGGTCCCATTGTCGGTGATGATCCCGTTCGGGACCCCAAACCTGCAGACGATCGACTTGATGAATTTGAAAGCGGATTGCTTGTTGATGGTAATGACGGGTGTAGCTTCCGGCCACTTGGTGAACTTGTCGATGGCGACGTAGAGGTACCGGAATCCCCCGACGGCTTTGGGGAAGGGCCCTAGGATGTCCAGCCCCCATACCGAGAATGGCCACGAGGACGGGATCATCTGCAGCGTCTGAGCCGGTGTGTGGATCTGCTTGGCATGAAACTGGCACGCTTTGCATCTCTTGACCAGCTTGACAGCATCCTGGAGTTCTGTTGGCCAGTAGAAGCCATGTTGGAAGGCTTTACCGACGAGCATGCGTGAGGAAGCGTGGTTCCTGCACTCGCCTCCATGGATCTCAGCGAGCAAGTCGCAGCCTTCCTCCTGGGTTATGCACCACAATAGGACGTGGTTGGCGCCACGCCGGTAGAGATCCCCATCTACCAGCGCATATCTCTTAGCCATGCGCACGATCCGTTCAGCGGATGCATGTTCATCAGGAAGGATATTGTCTTTCATGTAATCCCGAATCTCCGTGATCCATGCATCAGGTCTGTCTTGAGCTTCTGGATCTTGAGCGCTGGGTAGCACGGAGTCCCCAGTGACGCTTGCGATCCTTGGCGGGTGCCATGGTTGCAGGGCCGCCGGGACCGCCAGCTTTGAGGTGCTAGTCTCGCCCCCTTCACCCGGCTCGGCAGGCCGGGCTGTGGGTCACGGCAACGTCCTCTCGAAGGCTCCTTCGGGAACAGGGGCTCCAGTGGAGGCCTTCGTTGAGAGGTCGTATGCCACGACGTTGTCGGCGCGCGGTACATGGCGCAGGTCCAAGGCAACGAAGTCCTTCTCCAGCATCTGGACGTGGAGGAGGTAAGCAGCCAGTTGCGGGTCGTTGCAGGAGCACTCTCCCTTGACTTGCTTGATGATGAGCTGGGAGTCGCCCTTGACCAGCAACTGGCGGACGCCGAGAGACAGTTGCGGGTAAGCAGCCAGTTGCGAATCGTTGCAGGAGCACTCTCCCTTGACTTGCTTGATGATGAGCTGGGAGTCGCCCTTGACCAGAAACTGGCGAACGCCGAGAGACAGGGCCGTCTTTAGGCCGAAGATGAGAGCTTCATATTCGGCCATGTTGTTGGTTGCCTTGAAATTGAGACGCACCACGTACCGGAGCTGCTCCCCCGATGGCATGAGAAGCAGTACGGCGGCACTGGCCCCCTGCTTTTGCGAGGAGCCGTCGAAGAAGAGCGTCCAGTGGGGCTCGGTGAAGACCAGAGATTGGGGCTCTGGTTCACCGTCTTTGGGGCCCCCTGGGTTGGTTGTCGATGGTGTCCACTCGACCACAAAGTCAGCCAGTGCTTGACTCTTGACTGCGTGATGAGGGAGGAAGTCCAGCTCGAACTCTGCTAGCTCCGCTGCCCACTTGGCGATGTTGCCAGTCGCATTGGGGCTGTGAAGGATGGTCTTCAGCGGGTAGGAGGTAACCACCGAGATTCGGTGGGCTTGGAAGTAGTGCCGGAGCTTCCTTGACGCCACGAGCACTGCATACAATAGGTTATGGACCTCCAGGTACCTTGTCTTGGCGTCGTGAGGACTTCGATGATGTAGTATACGGACCTCTGGGTGGTCCGGGTCCTCCCTGGGGGACGCGGGGTGTCTTCCTCCATTGGCTCAGGCCGACAGGAGGAAGACAGGCCCTGGGCATTTTCCGGGGGCTGGGACCCGGAGGCTTCTTGGATGTCTTGGACCTCCAGGAGGTCCCCTTGGACCTCCACGAGGTCGTCTTGAACCTTCAAGAGGTCTTCTTGAACCACCGGGAGGTCCCCTTGGAACTCCGGGAAGCTGCTTTAGACCTCCTGGAGGTCCCCTTGGACCTCCGGGGGTTGTCTTGGAGCGTCCGGAGGTCGCCTTGGGCTTCCGGGACCTCCTGGCTGTCGGGGCCCCCCATGGGGTCCGGGCAGCCTTGGTGCTTGACCACAGCTGCTGGACCTGGTTGCGGTGATGAGGGGTCTGGCCGCTCTGCGGCGAGGACCATGCTCACCACCTCTTTTGTCGCCGCGATGTAGAGCAGCAGTTGCTCTCCAGGCTCTGGGGCAACCATTATGGGTAGGGTCGTCAGGAGCTGCTTCAACTCCTGGAATGCTTCTTCTGCTTCGTCGGTCCAAGCAAACGGACCGGATTTGTGCAGGAGCTTGAAGAAGGGAAGAGCCCGCTCCGCTAGCCTCGGTATGAACCGACTCAGCGCAGCTAGGCATCCCGTGAGTTTCTGGACATCCTTGATGCGGGCCGGGGGCTGCATCATCTCGATGGCCTTAATCTTCTCTGGGTTGGCTTCGATCCTTCGGTGTGAGACCAGGAATCCTAGGAGCTTCCCAGAGGATACGCCGAACACACACTTGTCTTGGTTCAGCTTGGTGCGCGTGGAGTGCAGCTTGTTAAATACTAGAGCAAGGTTATCTAAAAAGGATGAGCTATGTCTGACTTTGACTACGATGTCATCGACATACACCTCAACTAAGTCTCTTATTAGCTCTCCGAAGGTTTTGTGCATATCATGTACAAAGGTGGGTAGAGCATTCTTTAGACCATAAGGCATGGAGACATAACAGTACAGGCCGTCTACTATAATAAAAGCAGTATGTTCTTCATCTTCTCTAGACATTGGTATTTGGTGGAAGCCTGAGTAGGCGTCTCGGAAGCATAACATATCACAGGCTGATGTAGAGTCTACTATTTGATCTATTCTAGGGAGAGGGAATGGATCTTTGGGACATGCCTTATTGAGACTGGTGTAGTCAATGCACATCCGGAGCTTCCCGCCAGCCTTCGGGACAACAACAGGGTTCGCCAACCACCGAGGGTGGTTGTCGGTACCCTCAATACCGGGTACCCCCGCGCACAGCGTAAAACTTCCTAAGGACCTCGCTCCCTCTACAGGGGCGAGGTTTGAAGGCACCATGTGTCCAGCAGGGCCGGAGCTCCCCTCCCCACGGAGGATAGCTCCGAGCCTGCCACGTGGCCCAGGAGGCCGGACCTCACCCCCTCCGCAAGGGTGACCTCCAAAGGCGCCACGTGTCCGGCAGGGCCGGGGCTCTCCTCTACTCAAAGGATAGCTCCGAGCCTGCCGCGTGGCCTGGAAGACCGGACCTCGCCCCCTCCGCGGGGGTGAGCTCCAAAGGCTCCACGTGTCCAGAGGAGCCGGAGCCCCCACTCTCCTTAGAAGAGAGCTCCGGGTCCGACACGTGGCCAGCAGAGCAGTGCTGCCGCCCGGCGTGGTAGGCAGCAGGAGTAAAGGTGCGCCATGCCTTTACTGTACAAAGCATTCAAGACCCGCGCCTTCCCAAGACGCGAAGATGCGGAGCACACCTCTGTCAGGTGCCGTTGCGCCCAGTTGCATCGCAGACTGGCGTGCAGTGTCAGAACCTGCCAGCCAATAAATACAGGGACAAGACATCCCCTGCCGCCCCCGCCGTCATCAACCACTACGACTAGCATGCGGCATGGGCAGGGCGGCAGTACGAAGACTCGGAAGCCTTCGCCAGAGACAACTACTGACATAACTGCGGATACGATAGTCGGCAGGAAATCTCCCCGGGACCACCTGTCGGGTCCCGGGCCCCCCCTTGTAAGCCGCACGAGCCTTGGACTATAAAAGGCTCGGATAGGCAACGTTAGCAAGGGTTCGCACTCTAGCCATCCGCACCCTTGGTTTGCACTCCAGCAACTCATACGCTAGACATCACTCATCCCCAAGCTCAGGACTCGGGTTCTGAGCACAAGCAATACAGCGAGCTCCTCAGCTCGCCGTGGACGTAGGGTTTTACGCTCCGGTGGCCTGAACCACGTAAACTCGCCGTGCCAAGCTTCTCCTTAACTCGTACATACGCTTAAGCTCCCCGCAAGTGACTAGCCCCTCCGAAAAAGAACCTCCGCGGGCTGCCCAGTGCAGGTCCGGGGGAAGTGTCGACCACACACTTTGATATTTGGCGCACCAGGTAGGGGGCTTTTCCCTTGCGCGGCGAGCTTCTGCCGACGAAGATGACGAAGCTTCCTTCAGCCGCAAGCTCTCCTCCCCCGCGTTCACGACGGACCGCGACTAGCGGGGAGTACGTGTCGACGCACTCTGGACGGAGTCTGTCGGCGCAAGCTGGAAGCCAACAGCCGACTCCGGCAACGCCGACTCCGGCAATGCAGGCTCCAGTTAGCGTAAGATCTTCTGCAGCACTGGGCGTTCCCCACGGGGGCGCGCTAGCTGCAGCAAGAGCGCTACTATGCAATCCGCCTGCTGGGGACGCGCCTCAGGCAGCGACCCAGCAGTGGATTCGCGAGGTAGACCGCCTCGTCGTCACCGCCGCAAACACTCGGCTTTGGCGGGGATGACGCTTCGGCCAACCGGCTGTGTCGCTGACGCGCACGCCAACGGTTGACGGACAGACGGCGGGTTCCAGCTCCACCAGGCTTCAGTCAACGGACCTGGGGACAGAGCTGGAACGGTGCCACTTGGGCCAGGATGCTCGGGTGTACCTCGAGCGACGTTGAGAAAGGCGTCGCAACCAAGAGGCTGGCGACAGCATGACGTCAGCCTCGACCCAGCCTGAGGCGCAGACCTTCGCCACACGATCTCTGCCCCAGGCGTATGCCGCGCAGCATATGCCACAGCCATATGCCCTGCAAACGGCGTCCCCGGTCTATGGCGCAGCCTTGCCCATACCGGGGTACACTGTACCAGCGGCAAACCAAGCGTTCACAGCACCAACGCCTGCAGCAACAGGGGCAGGGTGTGCGGCCCTGGCGCCCCACCTTCGCTTCGCGAGGTGGCCGCACAAGTTTCGGCCGCACCTGCCTGAGAAGTACGACGGCAGCGTCAACCCGGCGGAGTTTCTCCAGATCTACTCCACCACCGTACTTGCCGCAGGAGGGGATGAGGCCGTCACAGCCAACTACTTCCCCATCGCCTTGACCGGCCCAGCCCGGTCTTGGCTCATGAACCTCCCCCAGGGTTCCATAACTTCCTGGGGAGAGCTCTGCCGGCAGTTCACCGCCAACTTCGGCAGTTCCTACACCCGGCCTGGCACGGAGCTCGACCTCCATGCCATCCAGCAACAACCTGGGGAGTCGCTGCGCTCCTTCATCCAGCGGTTCTCCCAGGTACGCAACACCATCCCCCACATCCCGAATGCATCAGCGGTGGTCGCATTCCGACAAGGTGTGAGGGACAAGAAGATGCTCCAGAAGTTGGCCACCAGGGAGGTGCAAGACATCTCGGGGCTCTTCAGCCTGGCGGACAAGTGCGCTGGGGCAGAAGACGGGCGTCATTGGCACTCATTGCCAGCTTCCGAAGCCGGAAGACAGCCCGAAGACGGCGGAGTTCAAGCTGAGCTCCCGGCCACGTCAGACAGCCAAGAGCCAAGCACTGGCTGACTTCGTGGCGGAGTGGACGCCAACGAAGGCTGACCGAGGGGGCCACGAAGACGGTGAACCAAAGCACCGAGCTTCGGTCTTCACTGGGCCTCACTGGACGCTTTTCTTTGACGGCTCCTCACGAAAGCAGGGGGCCGGTGCCGGCGTACTGTTTCTCATGCCATCGGGGGAGCAGTCTGGGTACATGGTGCGTCTCAATTTCAAGGCAACCAACAACATGGTAGAGTATGAAGCACTCATCTTTGGCCTACAGACAGCCCTGTCTCTGGGCGCTCGCCAGTTGTTGGCACAGGGCCACTCCCAGCTGGTTATCAAGCAAGTTAAGGGCGAATGCCCCTGCAGTGACCTGCAGCTAGCTGCTTATCTGCTCCACGTGCAGATGTTGGAGAAAGACTTCCTCGCCTTGGACCTGCACCATGTACCGCGCGCTGGCACGGCCGCAGATGACGACCTCTCGACGAAGGCCTCCACCGGAGCCCCTGTGCCCGAAGGAGTCTTCGAGAGGACGTTGCCGTGGCCCACAGCCCGGCCCGCCGAGCCGAGCGAAGGGGGCTGAACCAGTGCCTCGAAGCTAGGCGGTCCCGACGGCCCTGCAGCCATGGATGCCGCCAAAGGATCATAAGTGTCACTGGGGACTCCGTGCAACCCAGCGCTCAAGATCCAGAAGCTCAAGTAGTCCCGATGCATGGACCACGGAGGCCCGGGACTCCTTGAAGGACATCCTTCCTGATGAACGTGCATTCGCTGAACGGGTGGTGCGGTTGGCTAAGTGCTACGCGCTGGTATCTTTACTGGCGTGGCGCCACGACATCCTATTGCGGTGCATAACCCAGGAGGAAGGCTGCGACTAGCTCACAGTAGTCCACGGAGGCGAGTGCTGGGAACGCTCATCGTCCCGCAAGCTGGTCGGTTAAGCCACCCGGCATGGCTCCTACTGACCGAGAGCCACCTGGACGCCGTCAAACCGGTTAGGGATGCAATGCGTGCCAGGTACACACCAAGCAGACCCACACAACCGGTGCAGACGCGCACCCAGAGCCGTCGGGGGATACCGGCTCCTCCATTTCGAGGGCCAGCTGGACTTCCCAGGGCCGGGTCACGGGAACTACCCTTCCGCATGGTATGCGGGGCCAAAGCCATGCTTCCCCCTGAGATCGCCATGGGGGTCCCCCCGTGTCCGGCGTAGGACGAAGCCACGCATGACCCGCTCTGCGTGAAGACAGGCACTCCGACGCTACCCCAGTAAGTTCACCATGCTTACTTAGGTGTTTATTTAATATTACACATTAATTTATATGAACACCTCCCCACGCTCTAGACAGTGTGCGTCCATTGTACACTCGGTTCCTCTTTCCTGCTCTCATGCATAGTCGATATTTGCCATCCTGCCGAAGGCGGTAGTGTTTGGGGTACCTGCCAGAGGCCCGGTGGCCTTTTGGATCTCCCCCTGTAAGGGTACTATACCGCCAGTTGGTCTCCTCCGAGAAAAGACCTACGCTAGACCGGGGGGTCAGGAGCCTTACTTTGCCCGGTCTTGCACCCAAAGCATGCGCACTCTGCCCCCCAGCGCTACGGTCTGAGTATCAGGGGGCCGGACGGTTACACCCTGACTGGGGCTGGGGCCAGACCTCCGGGACCAAGTGCACTGGATTACCAGAGCCCCGTATTCCGGCCTGGGACAGTAAGCCAAATGAGACTAAGGGACAGGAAAGGGGGGACCACTGAACAGTGCCAGACTCCGCCCCCACAGCTGGGCCGAGCTCCGATGCCAGCCCTCGCCCTCCTTTCGGAGGCGAGCGCTGATGCCGGACCTCACGCCCTTTGCTGGCCTGAGCTCCGATGACTTCCGGACCTCCGCCCCCGCAGCTGGGCCGAGCTCCGATGCCAGCTGTCGAAGTGTTCGGTCGACACTTCCCCCGGGCCACCACTGGGCAGCCCGCGGAGGTTCTTTTTTCGGTGGGGCTAGTCACATGCGGAGAGCTTGAGCGTATGGACGAGTTAGTAAGAGCTTGACACGGCGAGTTTTACGTGGTTCAGGCCGCCGGAGCGTAAAACCCTACGTCCACGACGAGCTACGGAGCTCTCTGTATTGCTTGTTGCTAAGAACCGGAGTCCTGAGCTTGGGGATGACTGATGTCTAGCGTATGAGTTGTGGGAGTGCGAACCCTTGCTAACGTCGCCTACCCGAGCCTTTTATAGTCTAAGACTCGGGTGGCTTACACGGGGGCCCAGGACCCGACAGGTGGTCCCAGGGAGATTGACTTTTATCTACCGTATCTGCAGTTATGCCGGTAGTTGTCTCTGGCGAAGGCTTCTGAGTCTTCGTCTTGCAGCCCTGCCCATGCAGCATGCTAGTCGTAGTGGTTAATGATGGCGGGGGCGGCATGGGATGTCTTGTCGCTGCATTTATTGGCTGGCAGGCTCTGACACCGTGCGTCAGTCTGTGATGCGACTGGGCGCAACGGCACCTGACAGAGACGTGCTCCGCGTCTCCGCGTCTTGGGAATACGCGGGCCTTGAATACCTTGTACGGGCAAGGTATGGGGCGTCTTTACGCCCGCCGCCTACCGCTCGGGGGCAGGCAGCGCTCTTCTGCTAGACACGTGGCGGGCCCGGAGCCCTCCTTAGAGGGGAGGGGATCCGGCCCCGCAGGACACGTGGAGACTTCGGACCTCTCCCCGAGGAGGGGGGGTCCGGCTTCTGTCGGCCACGTGGCAAGCCTGGAGCTCTCCTCTGAGGAGAGGGAGGTCCGGCCTTGCTGGACACGTGGCGCACTCGGACCTCTCTCCCGCGGAGGGGGAGGTCCGGCTTCTGTATGCCATGTGGCGGGCCCGGAGCTTTCCTCTGAGGAGAGGGAGGTCTGGCCCCGCCGGACACGTGGCGCCTTCGGAGCTCTCCCTGCGGAGAAGGGCGAGTTCCTTAGGCATTTTCCCCTGTGCGTGGGGGTACCCCATATCGCTGGTACCGACAGTGGCCCCCGGGCCCATCTCGGGGGAGATAGCGAGCCTGAGGTGGGACCTCCGTCTCTTCTGATCCGCGCACTTTCTCTAAGTCCCGCATTGACCGCTGCCGGAGCACGAACGGCCGCAGGATCGTGGGAGCGTGCGCCCACTTGATGGTTGCTTTTACTGCGGCGGTTCCCAAGACTGCCGCTTCTGCACGTTGCGGCGCTTTCTTCGGGAACCGCCGGAGTGCCTTGCCGGCTCGTCTTCTTGGGAGGCTGACTCCTTGACCCACCGCTTCAGCTGGGCGGCTTGGGTCCACTTGCCATTGGCACTCTGTCTCGTTGCCGAAGCGGTTGTCGGTGCGGCGTACTCGAAGAGTTTCGAATCGTTTTGAATTGTACCTGGAAGGTGCGAAAGGAGACCGCAACGTGGGCAGGCTCCCCTTTTAAGGCTTCCAGCACTTGCACCTTCCTTGAGTCTCTGCAGCCTTGTCTTCTTCCATGGCTTCTAACCCGCCTTTGGGGGGATCGCTCTCGATTTCCTCCGGCGACGGCGTCTGCACCAAGTCTGGGACCCAGGGAGCCTGCATGCCTTGCCTCTGGAGGTGGCGCCTCCAAGAGGTCTCAGGTTTGCCCTTCCGACGGGACTCTTTCTGGGCGACGGCAGGCTGAAAGTTCCCTGGCGTTGCGTCCCTTATTAGATGGTGGAGTCTTCAAAGAAACTACTGATACGCCGAGGCGGCTTCAGGCGGAGGAGTCTCCAGGGAAACTGCTGAAGCACCAAGGAGGACCCCAGGCGGCAGAGTCTCCAAGAAGACCGCTGAAGCAGCGGAGGGGCCTTCAGGAGCACCCTTGATGACACCAGCTTTTGCGCTGGTGATGAGGGAAGTCTCCAAGGAAACCACTGAAGCAGCGGAGGGGGCTTCAGGAGCATCCTTGATGATACCGGCCCTCGCGCTGGTGATGGCCGAGGTGATTCCTGCGCTCGGGTCACGGAGTGGGAGAACGCCGCCAGGGCTGAAGCCTGATGGCGTAGCCGCTCTTGCAACTTCTAGGCTCTGGCCGTGCCAGGGGGACCCTGGGGCTTGTTTCTTTCTTTTTTATCGAGTCTGTAGTCCAGCTCATGGAGCCATGAGCCATGAATACATGAACTCTTATGACCCTTCATGCCTGTGATGTTTTCTGTCTTCTTCTTGGTTTTGCCTGGCCGAGCCCTTAGCTCCGCAAGGTGCTCAGAGGCCTTCACCAATCTCGATGTTCTGCTCCGGCACTTTCCCCCAGTCCTTACTGTATTAGGGGTCCCGGAGGTCTTTGGGGCCCCCCTCATGAGGATAGGGAGGCCCGGATCTGCCGGCCACGTGGCGGGCCCGGAGCTCTCCTCTGAGGAGAGGAAGGTCCAGCCCCGCGGGACACGTGGGGCCTTCGGACCCCTCCCCTCAGAGAGAGGGGGGGGTCCGGTCCCGCTGGACACGCGGATCCTTCGGTCTTGCCTTGGAGTCCCGGTCTTGCGTGATCCCGTAGTGGCCCCCTGGTAGGGGCGTCCATTGGTCGGGTGCTCCTACCATACTCCTGTAGGGATTTGAGGCTGAGAGATCCTGCACACAAGTAAGGGAAACGTAATTCTCCTCGGGGGCTCCCCCTCCTTTATCTCATAGTATTATTTGGCTCACGATCCCTAACCATGTGCACAGCGCTTGGGGACTGCAGTGCGCGAAGTGCCGGGGGCTCGGGCCCCCTTCGACTATTGGCAGGTACCTCCAACGCAACCGCCTCTGGTAGGGCAGCAAATGCTGACTAGGGGTGAGAATGAGAAGAGGGAGCTGAGCGCATGGCGGCTATGCACCTGGAAGTGTAGTCATAAGAAATATAGTACATAATTTAAATGAGTACAAGGAAAGAGCAAAGTAGAACAGGTTTCTTTTCGTATAATTTTCCACAGGAGGAAGGCAGGCTAAACATGGAGGCCACGACCCACCCCATTAAGAAGGGAAGCAAGACTGTACGCGCTTGGAGTCGGAACCAGGCAAAGCTGAACGTAGTCCTGTACCGTCCCCTGGGACTTAGCTGCTCCGAGCGCTGTTCCTGGACTCTACGGAATTTATTACGAAAAGAAGAGTCTGTCCTATCTTTGCTCTAGGGGTAGAACTTACAGAGGTGTTCTATGTTCCAAGGGTTTGGGAGCAGGTCCCCATCCTCGGAGGAAAGGCGTACGCACCCGGGGCGGCACACTTTTGCGACTTGGAAGGGACCTTCCCAACTAGGGGAGAGTTTGTGGGTCCCTTCGCGAGAAAGTATGCGCCGAAGCACCAGGTCACCTTCCTGCAGCTCCCGGGCACGCACAGATCTCTGGTGGTAGCGACGGAGCGCTTGTCTGTACCGTGCGTTGCGGAGTGCTGCATGCAATCGGATCTCGTCGACGAGGTCGATTTCTCCACGCCGGAGGTTGTCCTGCGCGGCTTCGTCGTAAGCCCGGACACGGTGAGACTTCATGGTGATCTCTGGAGGAAGTACAGCTTCGGCCCCGTACACCATGAAGAAGGGTGTCTCTCCGGTGGCCCGGCTCTGGGATGTCCGGTTAGCCCATAGTGTGCTCAGAAGCTCATCCACCCAATTGGCACCATGTTTCTTCAGACTGGCGTAGGTAAGGGTCTTAAGGCCCCGGAGAATCTCCGCGTTGGCCCTCTCGACTTGCCCATTGCTCTTTGGATGGGCAACAGAGGCATAGCACACCTGAATGCCGAGGTCTTCGCAGTAGTCTTGGAAGGCTGCGCTGGTGAACTGGGTCCCGTTGTCGGTGATGATCCTGTTCGGGACCCCGAACCGGCAGACAATAGACTTGATGAACTTTACTGCGGATTGCTTGTTGATGGTGACAACTGGTGTGGCTTCCGGCCACTTGGTGAACTTGTCGATGGCGACGTAGAGGTACCGGAATCCCCTGACGGTTCTGGGGAATGGTCCCAAGATGTCCAGCCCCCGTACGGCAAACGGCCATGAGGGTGGGATCATCTGCACCGCCTGAGCCGGTGTATGGATCTGCTTGGCGTGGAACTGGCACGCCTTGCAGCTCTCGACCAGCTTGACGGCATCCTGGAGTGCTGTCGGCCAGTAGAAGCCATGCCGGAAGGCTTTACCGACAAGCGTGCGTGAGGAAGAGTGACTTCCACATTCGCCTCCATGGATCTCAGCGAGCAAGTCGCAGCCTTCCCCCTGGGTTATGCACCGCAATAGGATGTGGTTGGCGCCAAGCCGGTAGAGATCCCCCTCTACCAGCGCGTATCTCTTAGCCATACGCACGATCCGTTCAGCGGTTGCATGTTCATCAGGGAGGATGTTGTCCTTCAAGTAGTCCCGGATCTCCGTGATCCATGCATCGGGTCTGACTTGAGCTTCTGGATCTTGAGCGCTGGGTTGCACGGAGTCGCCAGTGACGCTTACGATCCTTGGCGGCATCCATGGCTGTAGGGCCGCCGGGACCGCCAGCTTCGAGGTGCTGGTCAAGCCCCCTTCGCCCGGCTCGGCGGGCCGGGCTGTGGGCCGCAGCAACGTCCTCTCGAACACTCCTTCGGGCACGGGAGCTCCGGTGGAAGCCTTCGTTGAAAGGTCGTCAGCTGCGGCATTGCCAGCGCGCGGTACGTGGCGCAGGTCCAACGCGAGGAAGTCTTTCTCCAACATCTGCACGTGAAGCAGATATGCAGCTAGCTGTGGGTCATTGCAGGAGCATTCGCCCTTGACTTGCTTGATGACCAGCTGGGAGTCGCCCTGTGCCAACAACTGGCGAGCGCCCAGAGACAGGGATCTTGAGGGATCTTTGAGAGGTCCCGTTGGCCCCCCGGGTGGTCCCACAGGACCCCCGGGTGTTTATCTTGGGGGTCCGGGAGACCGCCCTGGACCTCCGGGAGACCGACCTGGACCTTCGGGATGTTGCCTTGGAGGTCCGAGAGACCGTCTCGGTCCTGCGGAGCCTCCTGGCGTCTGTCTTCGGCTGCCGGAGCAGGTCGTGAAGGTGAGAGGTCCGGCCGCTCTGCGACGAGGACCATACTCACCACTTCGGTTGTTGCCACGATGTAGAGCAACAGGTGCTCTCCGGGCTCTGGGGCTACCATGATAGGCAGGGTCGTCAGGAGCCGCTTCAACTCCTGGAAGGCCTCTTCTGCTTCGTCAGTCCAGGCAAATGGACCAGACTTGCGCAGGAGCTTAAAGAAAGGGAGTGCCCGCTCTGCTAGCCTCGGTATAAACCGACTCAGAGCGGCTAGGCATCCCGTGAGTTTCTGGACATCTTTGACGCGGGCAGGAGGCCGCATCAAGTCGATGGCCTTGATCTTCTCTGGGTTAGCCTCAATCCCCTGGTGCGAGACCAGGAATCGTAAGAGCTTCCCAGAGGACACACCGAACACACATTTGTCGGGGTTCAGCATGGTGCGCGTAGAGTGCAATTTGTCAAAAACTAAGGCTAGGTTATCTAACAAAGATGAACCCTGCTTGACCTTGACAACGATGTCATCGACGTACACCTCAACTAAGTCTCTTATTAACTCCCCAAAGGTTTTGTGCATCGCTCGCACAAAGGTGGGGAGAGCATTCTTTAGGGTGTAAGGCATAGACACATAACAATAAAGGCCATCTACTGTGATGAAGGAGGTGTGCTCTTCATCCTCCCTAGACATGGGGATCTGATGGAAACCCGAGTAGGCATCTAGGAAGCACAGCATATCACAGCCTGATGTTGAGTCTACTATTTGATCTATTCTAGGGAGAGGGAATGGATCTTTGGGACATGCCTTATTGGGACTGGTGTAGTCGATGCACATCCGGAGCTTCCCGCCGGCCTTCGGGACAACGACGGGGTTCGCCAACCACCGGGGGTGGTGGACTTCCCGTATGAAGCCAGCGTCCAGCAGCTTCTTGATTTCTTCACGAATGAAGTTTTGCCGCTCGATGGACTGCTTGCGGGGCTTCTGTTGAACTGGCCGGGCATCGGGGAAGACTTTTTAGTGGTGCTCGATCACATCCCTAGGGATCCCTGGCATCTGTGACGGCTGCCATGCAAACACGTCAACTTTGTGCCGGAGGAAGGTGACGAGCGCACCTTCCTATTTGCTTTCCAGGCCCCCGGCTATCCGGGTGGTCTGGGTGGCTTCGGCGCCGACTTGGACGACCTTTAAGGGGACGCCGCCCTCGTCGAGGGGTTGCACCTGGGGTGCTGTGGTGGAGACACGGTGGCGTGCGCTCGGGTGGAGCTGGTCCGGCTCTACACTGCCAGGGGCTGGTGCCCCAGCTGTTGCGAGCGCTTGGAGTTTCTCTAAGGCCGACACTGCGGCAGTGCGGTCTCCACGAATCCTGAGGACGCCCGTTGGTGTAGGCTTCTTTAGGACGAGGTAGCCGTAGTGGGCTACTGCCATGAATCGGTACATGGCTGTCCTGCCGATTATGGCGTTGAAGGGGAGGTCGATCTCCGCTACGTCGAACAGAATGTATCCTGTCCGATAGCTGTCCGGAGCTCCGAAGGTCACCGGGAGGCTGATGTTGCCGTAGGGAATGACCTGTCCCGGCCCTACCCCTGAGAACAGGCTCGACGGGGTGAGCTTGGCCATCAGAATCTGCAGCTTCTGGAAAGCTGCACGGCTGATGAGGTGCAGCCCAGCTCCACCATCTACCAAAACGTGGTACATCCTCACGTTGGGGATGGTCGGAGCTACCAAGAGCGGTAGTTGGCCGGCCCCAGCCATGTTCCTGGGGCAGTCGGTGGCGTCAAAGCTGATGGGGGTTCCCATCCACTTGCGGTGTGGTGCGGCACCTGGGAGTGGAGCCACCGACGCTACCGCTCGGCGCAGAGTCTTGACTGCGCTTCGAGACGAGGGGTCGGCGGACCCGCCGTATATGACGTAGAGCTTTTTTTGACGCTCATCGTCGCTGGAGCTGGAGTCCTCATGGTTGCGTACCACCTTCACGGCGCGCTGAGGCTCCTGGAACTCCACTTGGTGGTCGGCGCTGTTCGGGACGTCGACCTTCTGCTTGCCCTCCCTTAGACAGAAGGGTGGGGCGTCAGTCCGCTGCTGCTTCCCTTTGCGGAAGCGCTCTGCGAGCTTCCGGATCTCCCGGCACTCGGCAGTAGTGTGGCGACAGCTGCCGTGCACGGGGCACATCTTGTCTTGATCACCTTCTGGGATTGGTGACCTTCGCTGCCTCTTGTCGGGGCGCGGCCTTCGAGCCCCACTAAGTGCCGCTGCTGTGGCGACTGGAGCTGCGGTCGGTGATTCTATCTTGCCTCTGCCTCGGTTCTTGGCCTTCTTTCTGCCTCCATAGGGGGTAGGACCAGATCCGGGCTGTCCTCCTGACTCGGAGGACGGCAGTGAGTGCCAGTTTCGGCCTTCGGCTGCTCTGGCGCACTTGTCTATCAGGCTGAAGAGCTCGGAGACATCGCGGACCTCTCTGGTCGCGAGCTTCTCGAGCATCTTCTTGTCCCGGACGCCTTGCCGGAACGCCACCACCACAGAAGCATTTTGGATGTGTGGGATGGTGTTCCGCACCTGGGAGAACCGCTGGATGAAGGAGCGCAGCGACTCCCCCGGTTGTTGCTGGATGGCGTGGAGGTCGAGCTCCGTGCCAGGCCGGTTGTAGGAACTGCCGAAGTTGGCGATGAACTGCCGGCAGAGCTCTCCCCAGGAAGTTATGGAACCCTGGGGGAGGTTCATGAGACAAGACCGAGCTGGACCGGCCAAGGCGACAGGGAAGTAATTGGCCATGACGGCTTCATTCCCTCCTGCGGCAAGTACGGCGGTGGAGTAGATCTGGAGGAACTCCGCCGGGTTGACGCTGCCGTTGTACTTCTCAGGCAGGTGCGGCCGAAACTTGCGCGGCCACCTCGCGAAGCGAAGGTGGGGCGCGAGGGCCGCACATCCTGCTCCTGTTGCCGCAGGTATTGGTGCCGTGAACGCTTGGTTCGCACCTGGCATAGTGTACCCCGGTATGGGCAAGGCTGCGCCATAGGCCGGGGGCGCCGTTTGCAGGACATAGACTGTGGCATATTATGCGCGGCGTAAGCCTGGGGCAGAGATCGCGTGGCGAAAGTCTGCTCTTCAGGCTGGGTCGAGGCCGACGTCACGCTACCGCCAGCCTCTTGGTTGCGACGCCTTTCTCGGCGTTGCTCGAGGTATACCCGGGCATCTTGGCCCAAGTGACACCGTTCCAGCTCTGTCCCCAGATCCGTCGACTGGAGCCTGGTGGAGCCGGAATCTGCCGTCTGCTCGCCAACCATTGGCGTGTGCATCAGCGACACAGCCAGTTGGCCGGAGCGTCGTCCCTTCCGAAGTCGAGGGTTCGTGGCGGCGACGACTAGACGGTCTACCTCGCGAATCCACTGCTGGGTCGCCGCCTGAGGCGCGTCCCCAGCAGGCAGATTGTACAGTAGCGCTCTTGCTGCAGCTAGTGCACCCCCACCGGGTACGCCCAGCGCGACTGAAGACCTGACGCTGGTTGGAGCCTGCATTGCCGGGGTCGGCGCTGCCAGAGCCGGCTGCTGGCTCCCATCTTGCACCAACACACTCCGTCCTGATTGTGTCGACATGTACTCCCCCCTGGTCGCGGTTCGCCGCGAATGCGGGGGAGGAGAGTTTGCTGCTGAAGGAAGCTTGGTCATCTTCGTCGGCGGAAACTTGTCGCGCAAGGGAAAAACCCCCTTCCTGGCGCGCCAAATGTCGAAGTGTTCGGTCGACACTTCCTCCGGGCCTGCACTAGGCAGCCCGCGGAGATTCTTTTTTTGGTGGGGCTAGTCACTTGCGGAGAGCTTGAGCGTATGGACGAGTTAGTAAGAGCTTGACACGGCGAGTTTTACGTGGTTCAGGCTGCCGGAGCGTAAAACCCTACGTCCACGGTGAGCTACGGAGCTCGCTGTATTGCTTGTTGCTCAGAACCGGAGTCCTGAGCTTGGGGATGACTGATGTCTAGCGTATGAGTTGCGGGAGTGCGAACCCTTGGTAACGTCGCCTACCCGAGCCTTTTATAGTCTAAGACTCGGGTGGCTTACAAGGGGGGCCCAGGACCCGACAGGTGGTCCCGGGGAGATGGACTGTTATCTACCGTATCTGCAGTTATGCCGGTAGTTGTCTCTGGCGAAGGCTTCTGAGTCTTCGTCTTGCAGCCCTGCCCATGCCACATGCTAGTCGTAGTGGTTGATGACAGCGGGGGCGGCATGGGATGTCTTGTCGCTGCGTTTATTTGCTGGCAGGCTCTGACACCGTGCGCCAGTCTGCGATGCGACTGGGCGCAACGGCACCTGACAGAGGCATGCTCCGCGTCTCCGCATATTGTAAATACGCGGGCCTTGAATACCTTGTACGGGCAAGGTATGGGGCGTCTTTACGCCCGCCGCCTACCGCTCGGGGGCAGGCAGCGCTCTTCTGCTAGACACGTGGCGGGCCCGGAGCCCTCCTTAGAGGGGAGGGGATCCAGCCCCGCAGGACACGTGGAGCCTTCGGACCTTTCCCCGCGGAAGGGGGAGGTCCGGCTCCTGTCGGCCACGTGGCAAGCCCGGAGCTCTCCTCTGAGGAGAGGGAGTTCCGGCCTTGCTGGACACGTGGCGCCCTCGGACCTCTCTCCCGCGGAGGGGGAGGTCCGGGTTCTGTATGCCAGGTGGCGGGCCCGGAGCTTTCCTCTGAGGAGAGGGAGGTCCAGCCCCGCCGGACGCGTGGCGCCTTCGAAGCTCTCCCTGCGGAGAAGGGCGAGTTCCTTAGGCATTATCCCCTGTGCGCGGGGGTACCCCATATCGCGGGTACCGACACCAGCCCTCGTGTAAGGGCCTCAGTTTTTGACACACATTTGCAGTGTTCATCACCACACTACACACCTCATTTGAGGAAGGATGATGAACACAAATGAAGAGCAAGTAACAATTATCAACATGCTCATTAGAGAACAAACTCACACATTGCAAAAGTGGTATTTCCCACATGTGATATAGATGGGCTGGACGTATGAAAACCCCTACACTTTACTAAGGATGTCCATGCCAAGTTTCACCCAAATTCAAAACCTTTTTGAGGTCATTTTGGGTATAGTAGGAAGAGGGCAGTTTGAAACCATATTCAAATTCAAACTGTTTTTATCCCGTGAATTTAAAAGTGGGAGGCATATTCTTACTCAGCACATTTTTGTGAGCTCACACACCAATTTTCACTCCATTTGGAGTTGATCTTGACATGAGCTAAGTGGGAGAAATTCAAACTTTATTTGAATTTCAAACTGAACTTGTGCTTTAATTCATTCAAACCAAACCTCATTTGAACTTTGATCAATTCAAATGGCTCATGGGTGAATAATTTGAATTGCCAAGGGTAGTATGGGGTTCACTGTTTACAACAGTGATTAGGAGTAAATTTCAGAGGTTAAAACTGGAGGTGGGACCCACATGTCAGCCACTGCTCAGATCAAACCGACTGAGACTTTTTCACTCGGGTCGCCGAGCCGCAGCGGTGATCGCCACCGAGGGCAGCCACCGTGCCAGCAGCTGCTTTCCCACGCGCGGGCGTGAGGCGGTGCAGAGCCTTCTTAAGGCGCCTGCCCCCTCCTCAGCCGAGGCACCGCCGTTCTTCCCCGCAAGAACTCAGCGCCGGCCGAAAATTTCCGCAGCTCGGAATCAATCGGAAGACGCCGATCACAGCCCCCTCCGTCCACTCCAGAGCCCCAGCAAGGTACTAGAGACCTTCCTCCGTCCTCCCCGTTGCTAGAATTCCGTTGAAACCGATTGATATCGGCTGTGCCGAAAGATCAAATTCGGGACTTGGAACCGCCGCACCTCGGGCTCCCGTGGACAGCCCAACCAGGGCATTGTCACGCCCGAGCCAAGGCACCCTTGGACGCGCTGGTGACCGGTGCTGCTCATCCCCGAGCCACAGCTCGAGTGGTTGCTCACCGGCGGCAAATTTCCACTTTTCCCCTTTCTGTGTGCAGAACGACCTTCGGGTACGATTCTGTTTAATTCGTGCTCTAGAAAGGATTAGAGGACCTCAAGCCGCTCTCACACGAGCTAGACACGGTAACGCACAAGTTGCCTTCACAACTCTGGGCCGGAGAACCTCTGTACCCGGCGTAATTCGAGGTCTACCAATGGCGGAAGGAACGGGCGGCATCAGACGCACGGTGAGGACCTATTCCGGGCCTTCCCCGAGCTGTCTCGAGCTCATGTCGACCTTCTCTGAGATTCACTGATGCTCCCCGACCGGTTTCCCAAGTAGCTGAGGTGCTAGAGAAGTCAGCCGACATGGCCGAAGTCGTTCCGAGGTGGCGGCTCGTCGCCGACCATACTCCGTCCATTGTCATGAGCAGCTGACCCTAGAATCCTGTTCCCCCAGTAAAAGTAGGCAGGGGCGGCCAGAATCGAGAAGTTTGGAGCTGTACAGCAGCCGGCAGCGAGCTCTCCGGCGAGGTCCCTCGGCGGCGGAGCGCGGGCGTCGTGAGGTTGAAGAAGGAGGTGGACCCCAGCTGTCAGCGGGAGATATTTTGAATCGGGATCCGGCTGCAGCCAGGATCGAGTGTGCTGGCGCGCAAAATCCTTGTGGGCCTCGGTGTGCTGTCGCCTCGGCGTGCGACGCGTGTCCCCTGGGCCCACGCGCGAGTTTAAACTTTTCCCCAATTTTCAGATTTCCTTCAAACTTCAAATCCTCATAACTTTGGATAGAAAGCTCCAAATTAAGTGAACCTAATTTTGCTGGATTCAGCTCTCCGAGTACTTTCCAGAAAATCAAGTTTCACTTCATGAAAACCCTTAATTCTCTAGAATTAATTCCTCAAAGTTTAAACTGTTAGGAATTTTAACTGGAGAACCCTTTGGAGGAAAATCCTGAAATTTTGCTGGGATGTTCACCAAAATATCCTTGAACTACCATAAAAATTTCAGATCCATTTGAGCTGAATTAATCCACCTAATGGTGTGATTAGTGAAACTGTTCTAGAGAAAATAGAAAATGTTCAGAAACATTTTCAGAATTTTCTCTGAAATTGTTTAGCTCATAACTTTAGCTAGGAACCTTCAAATTAAGTGAGACCAACTCCATTAGAACCCTCTGAAAATCTAGTTTTCAGAAAGTCATAGTTTGCTTCATGAAAATTCCTAGAACACCCTAAGAGTTCCAATTAAGGTCAAGGACATAAGTAATTGTGGAGGGCTCAAATGAGCTTTGCTGCAACTAAAACTTGACCAAATTTCTGTTTAGGTTGTAACCAAGCCACAGTAAAAGTTTCACAGTCATTAGGTCTGTATATAAAGGGTTATAGACTTCACAACTTCAAAGTTAATATAAATGCATTTAAATTGATACATATGTTTCTTATATCATGTAGTCACTAAGGTCGAGGAGGAACCCGAAGTCCTAGACTTCGTTACTCCGGAGGAACAGCTAGCCTACGACCAAGAGCAGCAAGGCAAGCTCCGGTTTGCATTAACCTTTTTATAAAATTTTTATTGTTTTGAGCACTTCCTTGAGTATTGTTATCCTTTGCATTAGAGTCTTGTGTGGAAATCCAACTGCATAGCCAAGAAAACCATGGGTTGGGTTTAGGATTGCAAACCCCGCTAGCTACTGCATTGCTAGGATAGAGTAGGACTCGGTACAAGTCGAGTAGTTGGAACTACTTGCGAGCATAGGCTAGAGGCACTCGACTCGGGTAGTGATAGCAAATGAAACACATGGCAAGAAAATGAGACCAAGCGGAGGGTAAGGGCAGCAGGACTTTGGGGCCTGTGTGCTGTAGCTCCGCTTGTGTCGATTGAGGACCGAGCCGTGTGCGGGCCTGTTGAACAAGCTAGAACAGTACCAAAGACCTACCGGCTATATGGGAACCGGGAAACTGATGTAACTCGGGTAGATGGGTGTTGAGGCATGGCTGGTCGTTCAGAGGGTAGGTTGAGAGCTCGAGGTGTAAATCGGCTGGCGGCACTGAGATGCTCGTGCAGAGACCTCTTGCTCGGGACGATTGGACCGGTTCAACATTTGGCTAAAGGGTGAAAGGTAGTCACGTATGGCGTCCGTGATGGTTGTTTTAGGCAACATCGAGTACGGGCGTACGTGACGGGTTGTTTGGGTAACCCTGCAGGTGTAAATCGATTATAATCGCCGTCCCTCGCGGTCAGTGAGTACCACTTGTTCACTGTACCGTGACGTCGAAAGAACAGGCTAGTCACATGTTAAAATGTTGCTGATTGAAAGATGGACATATATTGTTAATGATATGCTGTAGCTTAGAGCTAACTAAAGTTCTTTTCAACTTTGGGCAAAGTACATGAGAGAAATGCGTTTCTTGTTTGATTGCGGCTCTCTCATGTGCCTTAGCGTAAGGTTCTCCACAACCTGCTGCTAAAACTTGAAAGTAAGGTTCTACTAATTAGGCGAGTCCTTGCAACTGATTTTTACCTCATGTAACCCATTACCCTCATGTAGAAGTTCCATGTTTAAGTGAGACGGGTCAGACTTGCTGAGCCTTCGTGCTCACTGCTTGTGTTTGAAGCTTTTGCAGGGTTCTATGAGGAAGGGACTCCAGAAGAGGAGACGGAACCCCAGGAGGGGAACCCCGTCGAGTGGGAGTCGTGCACGCCGCAGAGTTAGTGTGCGTGTGTGCTAGCAAGGACACGTTCAAGGGCCGAACGTGCACTTGATGCTTAGTCTACGCCCGCGAGTGTAGACTAAACTTATGTTGATGTAAACAAGTTCATAAACCTGTTTATGTAATAAAATTTCTGCTTCCGCTTTGTATCTTTGACGTGTGTTATACGGTGCTGTGCAACACAGCACCCCTCAGCGTGATCCTGGCTCGACAGGACCAATGGGGTCGTGTCAGCGTGGTATCAGAGCTCGCTTGAGGTTTAACACAGCACAAAGGTCTTCTTTTTCAAAAATCCAGTGAGGAACGAGTTAGTAGCTCGTATAAGGATGTTATTAGCATATAGAAAGTGGCATATTAACCTATTTGTTATGTCGAAAAATCGTGTATCTCGGGACGTTTATGTCTTGGGGGGGTACACGTAAGCGCTGTCCACCAGTGCGCACAAGCTGAAGGGTGGAGCCCCACGGGTGGCAGGTAACCCGACCCGCTTTAGTATCCTCTACGACTCTTCATGTCGTTTGGGGTATTCGAGCAACGTCTATCCCTGCCGTGCGTGGTGCAACATGGGAGACCCCGTCACGTGGTCTGAAACGTGAACACGTAACTCAAGGCGTGGTTGGCTTGAGAACATCCGGGCGAGTGATGACGGCCGGGTGTACGAACTGTATGGATTCCGGGCTCGGTGTGCAGCCGAGTCTGATGATTGTTTGAGTTTCTGCAGGTAGCCCAACCACGAAACGGTAGACGTGTAGCATCCGTGTGCGAGTGACGAGTAGTGCCACTGAACTAACGAAGCCGGCTAAGTCCGGTATAGGTTTTTTCTTTGTGAGGACGTAGTTCCGACATAATCTTGTGACGCATCGACGTCACACCCAACTAAATAAACAACTTCATTGTAAAAACTGGAAGGTTTTAATCCAAAGTAGTAAAATTTGATGTAACTCCTTCCCTTGAACAGGATATTCAAAGTTAACAAGTTTTCAACTTATAGGATGTTAAGGACAGAGCACTCTGTTTTCAGCCGAATCAAGGCTGAAGTTAATCAGAGGTTAGAGGCTGAGTTCTTTCAAGGTTGGGGGTCATGTGATACATTTCTGGAAAGCTTTGGAAGAGTTTTACCACTTTTCTGTTTAGGTCCAGAGGTGTTTCATCCCTTAACTACTCCAAAAATACAGTAGAGTTGACACGGTCCAGAAAACAGGACAGAGTAAAGACTCTCTGTAGACTCTGTAAATTAAGCATAACTTCCTGCATAAAAATCCAAAAATAGAAAATGAGGTAGTTCTGGAAAGCTTATGAGATAGGTTACAACTTTGTAACAGAAAGTTTTGTCATATTAGGGACAGAAGTAACTGGGATTCTTGGATCAAATCAGTACCTAAGGCAGGGAGATGCTGCCCAATTGTTTCCAGAAATTCTGTGAACTTTTACATCTCATAACTTTTGAACCAGGACAGATCTTAGGCCAAGCAAACACTTTCTTGAAAGCTATTGAAGTTAGTTTTAACTTTGATGTTGAGCTCCAGAACTGGTTTTGCCTTTAACATGGCCTAAATCAGGTTGATATGGAAACTGGTCAGGGCTGTCATGGGAACAGCAGATCAGCAGTCAAATTTGTTTAAAATTTGAACTATGTTTCCATGTTTTGTGGGTTCAATGACATGTCTTATGTTATAATTCAATGGTTTACTGTTTAAATAAATATTTGACATTTCTTAAATATATTTTTACAGATGACAGCAGATAAACAGTTGGAGAACGGGTGGGTGGTTTCCCACTGTTCTGACCGTAGCGGCTACCCGGAAGCATTGTGGCAAATGCTCCAATATTTCGGGTACAATCAGATGCCACAGTACTTCGCCAAGGAAGAAGGCGGAGAGGGGAACAAGACGTGGACGATCCATGTCGAGGTTCCTGCAGGACCTACGCCACCCGGTTGGGTGCCATTCACCGTCACGGTGAGAGGAAGACAACAGGAAGGGATGTGGCAAGTGGCAGCCCGTGACACTATGTCACGTTTCTGCCAACTACACGTGCAGGCTATGGAGGGCACTCCATACGCACTCGTTCCGGTGGAGGGACGAGCTCAGCATGTGTGGGAAGAGAGGTACCTGGAGGCAACAGACCCGAGTTGCCCAAGGTACAACCCCGCGGAGGCAAATCTCAGCCTCCAGATGAGGGCGGGAAACGCCGTGATGGACAGCCAAGCTGTTCATATGGAGCATCTCGCCACAAAGCTCAAGGAGAGCACAAGCCGTGGAGATCATTTCGAGAGTGCTCACAGTGCATTCCGCAATGTGCTCCTTCCGATGATCAAGCGACTGAATGAACAACACAATCAGTTGCGTCGTCTGAAGAAGGCAAGGAAGAAGAGCCGTGTTGACATCGCGGCGTTGCAAGAGCTGGTGCAGATCCTAACCCAGCAGAATGAGGACCTTGCTCAAGAGCGGGACGACGCGATTGAGGAAGGACAAGGCTGGGAAGAAGATTACAACCAGGCTATGGACGAGGTGCATGCCTTGCAGGACCTCGTACCTCCGGTATTGGGCGTACCGGTGGTCTTGGGTCTTCCAGCAATGGGAGAACCCGGAATGGGAGAAGAGGTGGTAGATCCAGAGCCACCAGCAGAGGTACCGGAGGAGGACGACCCACAGGAGGTCGAGTTCTACTCCGAGTAGAGGGTTACAGTTGCCATGTAGGGCAGCCAGGGTAGCATAACCCAACTTTTGTAATCGGTGACATGTCGTGTAGACAGTAGCGTATGTATAGGTAGTGACGACAAGAGCACGACATCTCGGAGATCCGAGAATAATGTATCTTGTATAAAGTTTATGCTTTATCAATATATGTGAATGTTGTGCAAATTAATCATGCGTCGCTTCAATACCTACTGTTGCTTATGGAAATTTTAAGTAAGACATGTGCTAATCGCTGCTGTTTTGAAATTCAGAATGACGCGTACTCGTGCCAACCCTGACGTTGGGGGTACCAGTCAAGGGGGAGAGAGCTCCCAACCACCTCCCGAGGACTCCTCGGGACAGCAGCAGCAACAGCAACAGCAAACACCGCCACCGCCACTGCCAACGGTTACATTGGCCGACATTGTCGCGGCAATGGCGGGCTCGCATCAGCAGCACACAGAGTTGCTGCAGACTCTCATCGCCAATACGTCTCGCCCAGAGAGACGTCAAGATCGTGAGGAGCGCCAACAGAGCTCCTACTCCGACTTCCTGGTGACTCATCCCCCTGTATTCTCAAGGGCGGATGAACCACTTGACGCGGACAACTGGCTCCGCGCCATAGAGATGAAGTTCGGGCTGCTCCAAATCAGCGAGCAGCGCAAGACTCAGATCGCGGTCCAGCAGCTCCAAGGATCCGCGAGCGCGTGGTGGGCCAACTTTTGTGCTTCACAGCCCACCGACCGAGTGATGACCTGGGCGGAGTTCCGGACGGCCTTCAGGGCCTATCATATACCGCCAGGTCTGATGAAGAGGAAGATGCAGGAGTTCTTACACCTGCAACAAGGGAGCCGGAACGCGCTGGAATTCTCCAGGGCGTTTAACGATCTCGCGCTATATGCGTCGTATCATGCTGATACCGACGAGAAGCGGCGGGACCATTTATACCAGGGGCTTAACCCGCTCCTGAAGGACAAGTTGGCGATGTTCAATCGCGGCAGCATCAACGACATCATTGATGCTGCGATTGTTCAGGAGGACTCCGGCAAGGAGTTGGCGGCGGCAGAGTGAAAGCGAAGCGTGCCGCAGAGCAGCGGAGAAGGAGGCGGTCCTTCTCAGAAGTTTCGGATGGTGAATCGCCCACCATCAGGACCACGGTGGCAGCCACCACAGCGGTCGATGCCGTTCCGCAGTCGGCCGTACTCTTCACCGGCATTCCGGCCGGCACTGCCAGCACCACCGCAACAACAACAACAGCAGCGGGCGATGCCGCGTGCGTTTGCACCTCAGCAACGCATGCCGGGCTTTCGTCCACCGAGCACTCCACCAGCAGCGGCCACATGTTACAAGTGTGGTCGTCCAGGGCACTTCGCGAGCAGTTGCCCGGAGAGGCAAGGCGGCGGAGTGGCACCACAGTTTCCGGGGAGGAATCAACCCAGGAACCCTAGTAATGCGCGGCGGGCAAACCCTAGGCCCGGCACCGTCCACCAGCTTGCCATTGAGGACGTGCCGGAGGGCGAGCCAATCCTTGCGGGTATGTTCCAACTCCACCAGCATCCCGCTATAGTACTATTTGATTCAGGCGCCACGCATAGCTTCATTAGCCAAGCTTTCATTGATAAATATAGCTTGCAAATACTACCCACCGATAGTCCTTATGTGATCTGTTCACCGGGTGGGAAAATTTCAACAAGCATGATGGTCCCAAAAGCGCCATTGTGCTTAGAGGGTAGAGTTTACCCTACGTCTCTCATAATCTTAGAGGGACAAAAGGTCGATGTCATCTTAGGGATGTCGTGGTTAAACCGCCATGGCGCTGTTTTAGACACCGTCCTCCGAGTCGTGCACTTGAACTCAGAAGTGCACGAGTCTCACTCATTATTTCTGGACAGTCCAGAAATCAAACTTCCAAGTGTCTATCAAGCCACAACCATCAGATTGGAAGATATTCCAGTGGTCCGAGAGTTCCGTGATGTATTCCCGGACGATTTGCCGGGGATGCCGCCTGATAGAGAGGTGGAGTTCAATATTGAACTCGCACCGGGAACCATGCCGATATCCCGGAGGCCGTACAAGATGGCGCCCAAGGAGTTGGCTGAACTGAAGACTCAGCTCACGGACCTTCTGGAGAAGGGTTTTATTAGGCCGAGCTCCTTGCCATGGGGCTGTTCGGCATTATTTGTCAAGAAGAAGGATGAGACGTTGCGGCTTTGCGTGGACTATCATCCATTAAATGCCATAACCATCAAGAACAAGTACCCGTTGCCACGGATCGACATGTTGTTTGATCAGTTGGTCGAAGCAAAGATCTTTTCCAAGATGGATTTAAGATCCGGGTACCATCAGATTAAGATAAGGGCTGAGGACATTCCGAAGATGGCTTTCTCGATGAGGTACGGACTTTATGAGTACCTGGTCATGTCCTTCGGCCTCACCAATGCTCCAGCTCACATCATGTACTTAATGAACTCGGTATTCATGCCGGAGCTGGACAAGTTTGTCGTGGTCTTCATCGACGACATTCTGGTGTATTCCAAGTCGGAGGAAGATCACAAGAAACATCTGCGTATAGTCTTGCAACGGCTGCGGGATCACAAGTTATACGCAAAATTCAGCAAATGCGAGTTTTGGATATCGCAAGTGCCTTTCCTCGGGCATATCATCTCAGCGGAGGGTATCGCTGTGGACCCGAGTAAGATCACTCAAGTGCTGAATTGGAAATCCCCGAGAACTGTTCAAGAGGTACGGAGTTTCCTCGGACTTGCGGGATATTATCGGAGGTTCATCCCGAACTTCTCGAAGATTGCCAAGCCAATGACAGAGCTGCTGAAGAAGGCTACCAAATATGTTTGGAGTCCAGCATGTGAAGCAGCATTCAAGGCTTTAGTCAAGCACCTGACATCAGCACCGGTTTTGGCGCAGCCAGACACAAGAAAACCGTTCGATGTGTACTGCGATGCATCCAGCATTGGGCTCGGATGTGTGCTGATGCAAGACCGAAGAGTGGTCGCGTATGGATCACGGCATCTTAGGAACCATGAGCAGAATTATCCAACTCACGACTTGGAGCTCGCTGCCGTGGTACTTGCACTGAAGATGTGGAGGCACTACCTACTTGGTAACCTCGTACATTTATATACCGACCACAAAAGCCTCAAGTACATATTCACTCAGAAGGAGCTGAACATGAGGCAACAAAGATGGTTAGAACTGATAAAGGATTACGAGATAGAGATCCATTATCATCCGGGCAAGGCAAATGTAGTGGCAGATGCGCTGAGCCGCAAATCACACGTCAATAACCTGACCATCACACCGTTGGAAGAGAGCGAACCACCACTACATGTGATTCCACACGGAGCTCTCTACAACCTAGCTTTGATCCCCACCATCCGTGAAGAGATAGCGGCAGCCCAGAAGGATGACAAGGGCATGTCACATTTGCGGAGACGTGTAGAAAGTGGGGAGTTAAAATGTTTCCGGAAGGACGGAGACGACGTCCTATGGTTCAAGGACCGGATCGTCGTACCCCGAAACCCGGAACTACGAAAGAAGATCTTTGATGAGGCTCACTTATCAAAGTTCTCTATTCACCCCGGCAGCAACAAGATGTATCAAGAACTCCGAAGAAAGTTTTGGTGGACACGGATGAAACATGAGACTGCAAAATACGTGTCCGAGTGTGATACATGTCGAAGGGTGAAGGCAGACCACATGCGGAAACCGGGACTGCTGCAACCACTGGGCATTCCTGCCTGGAAGTGGGAGGACGTGAGCATGGACTTCATCGTTGGTTTACCCACCACCTTGCAGAAACATGATTCTGTGTGGGTGATCGTCGATCGGCTCATCAAAGTTGCCCATTTCATCCCGGTCAACACCAACTACAACGCCAAGAAGTATGCTGAACTGTACATCTCACGGATCCTATGCTTGTACGGCATACCCCGTACCATCATATCGGATCGGGGCACTTTATTTGTGTCCCGTTTTTGGGGGCAGCTGCACGCTGCCTTGGGGACGAAGCTGATCCGTAGTTCAGCATACCACCCGCAGACGGACGGGCAAACGGAGCGGGTAAATCAGATTCTAGAAGACATGCTACGAGCTTGCGCTATCAACAACGGCAAGAATTGGGATGATCACTTGCCGTTAGCTGAGTTCTCGTACAACAATGGGTACCAAGCCAGCATCAAGATGGCGCCCTACGAGGCGCTATATGGTAGGAAATGCCGCACACCTTTGAACTGGTGTGAGTCTGGCGAAAGGGTTACCTTCAGGATTGACCTCGTCAACAACACGGAAGAAAAGGTTCGACTAATTCAAGCGAACCTAAAAGCCGCTCAATCCCGTCAAAAGCAGTTTGCGGACCGGAGAAGGCGCCCATTACAATTCGAAGATAGAGATCACGTATACCTACGGGTGTCTCCAATGAAGGGCGTAAACAGATTTCGGGTGAGAGGAAAGTTGGCAACCCGATTCATCGGTCCATTTCAGATTACCGAGAGATGTGGATCAGTGGCATACCGGCTGAAGTTACCAGAAGCACTTTCCGGTGTGCACGACGTCTTTCACGTTTCCCAGCTGAGGAAGTGTCTCAAGCTATCAACTACCGTTCAGCTGGAAGACATTGAAGAACTGCAACCGGATCTCACCTACCAGGAGGAACCGGTACAGATTATTGATGAAAAGGCCCAAACCACACGCAACCGTACGTTGTGGTTCTACAAGGTTCTATGGAGTAATCACTCCATGGACGAAGCGACATGGGAGAGCAAAGAATTCCTTCGCACTAACTACCCCATCTTTTTCACGTCGCATATCCGGTAATTTTCCACCGTCCTCTCTCTCATTTTCACCTTATAATCTCGGGACGAGATTCTTTTAAGGGGGGAGGAATGTAAGGGCCTCAGTTTTTGACACACATTTGCAGTGTTCATCACCACACCACACACCTCATTTGAGGAAGGATAATGAACACAAATGAAGAGCAAGTAACAATTATCAACATGCTCATTAGAGAACAAACTCACACATTGCAAAAGTGGTATTTCCCACATGTGATATAGATGGGCTGGACGTATGAAAACCCCTACACTTTACTAAGGATGTCCATGCCAAGTTTCACCCAAATTCAAAACCTTTTTGAGGTCATTTTGGGTATAGTAGGAAGAGGGCAGTTTGAAACCATATTCAAATTCAAACTGTTTTTATCCCATGAATTTAAAAGTGGGAGGCATATTCTTACTCAGCACATTTTTGTGAGCTCACACACCAATTTTCACTCCATTTGGAGTTGATCTTGACATGAGCTAAGTGGGAGAAATTCAAACTTTATTTGAATTTCAAACTGAACTTGTGCTGAAATTCATTCAAACCAAACCTCATTTGAACTTTGATCAATTCAAATGGCTCATGGGTGAATAATTTGAATTGCCAAGGGTAGTATGGGGTTCACTGTTTACAACAGTGATTAGGAGTAAATTTCAGAGGTTAAAACTGGAGGTGGGACCCACATGTCAGCCACTGCTTAGATCAAACCGACTGAGACTTTTTCACTCGGGTCGCCGAGCCGCAGCGGTGATCGCCACCGAGGGCAGCCGCCGTGCCAGCAGCTGCTTGCCCACGCGCGGGCGTGAGGCAGTGCAGAGCCTTCTTAAGGCGCCTGCCCCCCTCCTCGGCCGAGGCACCGCCGTTCTTCCCCGCAAGAACTCAGCGCTGGACGAAAATTTCCGCAGCTCGGAATCAATCAGAAGACGCCGATCACAGCCCCCTCCGTCCACTCCAGAGCCCCAGCAAGGTACTAGAGACCTTCCTCCGTCCTCCCCGTTGCTAGAATTCCGTTGAAACCCATTGATATCGGCTGTGCCGAAAGATCAAATTCGGTACTTGGAACCGCCGCACCTCGGGCTCCCGTGGACAGCCCAACCAGGGCATTGTCACGCCCGAGCCAAGGCACCCTTGGACGCGCTGGTGACCGGTGCTGCTCATCCCCGAGCCACAGCTCGAGTGGTTGCTCACCGGCGGCGAATTTACACTTTTCCCCTTTCTGTGTGCAGAACGACCTTCGGGTACGATTCTGTTTAATTCATGCTCTAGAAAGGATTAGAGGGCCTCAAGCCGCTCTCACACGAGCTAGACACGGTAACGCACAAGTTGCCTTCACAACTCTGGGCCGGAGAACCTCTGTACCCGGCGTAATTCGAGGTCTACCAATGGCGGAAGGAACGGGCGGCATCGGACGCACGGTGAGGACCTATTTCGGGCCTTCCCCGAGATGTCTCGAGCTCATGTCGACCTTCTCTGAGGTCCACTGATGCTCCCCGACCGGTTTCCCAAGTAGCTGAGGTGCTAGAGAAGTCAGCCGACATGGCCGAAGTCGTTCCGAGGTGGCGGCTCGTCGCCGACCATGCTCCGGCCATTGTCATGAGCAGGTGACCCTAGAATCCTGTTCCCCGAGTAAAAGTAGGCAGGGGCGGCCAGAATCGAGAAGTTTGGAGCTGTACAGCAGCCGGCGGCGAGCTCTCCAGCGAGGTCCCTCAGCGGCGGAACGCGGGCGTCGCGAGGTTGAAGAAGGAGGTGGACCCCAGCTGTCAGCGGGAGATATTTTGAATCGGGATCCGGCTGCGGCCAGGATCGAGTGTGCTGGCGTGCAAAATCCTTGTGGGCCTCGGTGTGCTGTCGCCTCGGCGTGCGACGCGTGTCCCCTGGGCCCACGCGCGAGTTTAAACTTTTCCCCGTTTTTCAGATTTCCTTCAAACTTCAAATCCTCATAACTTTGGCTAGAAAGCTCCAAATTAAGTGAACCAAATTTTGCTGGATTCAGCTCTCCGAGTACTTTCCAGCAAATCAAGTTTAACTTCATGAAAACCTTTAATTCTCCAGAATTAATTCCTCAAAATTTAAACTGTTAGGAATTTTAACTGGAGAACCCTTTGGAGGAAAATCCTGAAATTTTGCTGGGATGTTCACCAAAATATCCTTGAACTACCATAAAAATTTCAGATCCATTTGAGCTCAATTAATCCACCTAATGGTGTGATTAGTGAAACTGTTCTAGAGAAAATAGAAAATGTTCAGAAACATTTTCAGAATTTTCTCTGAAATTGTTTAGCTCATAACTTTAGCTAGGAACCTTCAAATTAAGTGAGACCAACTCCATTAGAACCCTCTGAAAATCTAGTTTTCAGAAAGTCATAGTTTGCTTCATGAAAATTCCTAGAACACCCTAAGAGTTCCAATTAAGGTCAAGGACATAATTAATTGTGGAGGGCTCAAATGAGCTTTGCTGCAACTAAAACTTGACCAAATCTCTGTTTAGGTTGTAACCAAGCCACAGTAAAAGTTTCACAGTCATTAGGTCTGTCTAGAAAGGGTTATAGACTTCACAACTTCAAAGTTAATATAAATGCATTTAAATTGATACATCTGTTTCTTATATCATGTAGTCACTAAGGTCGAGGAGGAACCCGAAGTCCTAGACTTCGTTACTCCGGAGGAACAGCTAGCCTACGACCAAGAGCAGCAAGGCAAGCTCCGGTTTGCATTAACCTTTTTATAAAATTTTTATTGTTTTGAGCACTTCCTTGAGTATTGTTATCCTTTGCATTAGAGTCTTGTGTGGAAATCCAACTGCATAGCCAAGAAAACCATGGGTTGGGTTTAGGATTGCAAACCCCGCTAGCTACTGCATTGCTAGGATAGAGTAGGACTCGGTACAAGTCGAGTAGTTGGAACTACTCGCGAGCATAGGCTAGAGGCACTCGACTCGGGTAGTGATAGCAAATGAAACACATGGCAGGAAAATGAGACCAAGCGGAGGGTAAGGGCAGCAGGACTTTGGGGCCTGTGTGCTGTAGCTCTGCTTGTGTCGATTGAGGACCGAGCCGTGTGCGGGCCTGTTGAACAAGCTAGAACAGTACCGAAGACCTACTGGCTATATGGGAACCGGGAAACTGATGTAACTCGGGTAGCTGGGTGTTGAGGCATAGCTGGTCGTTCAGAGGGTAGGTTGAGAGCTCGAGGTGTAAATCGGCTGGCGGCACTGAGATGCGCGTGCAGAGACCTCTTGCTCGGGACGATTGGACCGGTTCAACATTTGGCTAACGGGTGAAAGGTAGTCGCGTACGGTGTCCGTGATGGTTGTTGTAGGCAACATCGAGTACGGGCGTACGTGACGGGTTGTTCGGGTAACCGTGCAGGTGTAAATCGATTATAATCGCCGTCCCTCGCGGTCAGTGAGTACCACTTGTTCACTGTACTGTGACGTAGAAAGAACAGGCTAGTCACATGTTAAAATGTTGCTGATTGAAAGATGGACATTGATTGTTAATGATATGCTGTAGCTTAGAGCTAACTAAAGTTCTTTTCAACTTTGGGCAAAGTACATGAGAGAAATGCGTTTCTTGTTTGATTGCGGCTCTCTCATGTGCCTTAGCGTAAGGTTCTCCACAACCTGCTGCTAAAACTTGAAAGTAAGGTTCTACTAATTAGGCGAGTCCTTGCAACTGATTTTTACCTCTTGTAACCCATTACCCTCATGTAGAAGTTCCATGTTTAGGTGAGACAGGTCAGACTTGCTGAGCCTTCATGCTCACTGCTTGTGTTTGAAGCTTTTGCAGGGTTCTATGAGGAAGGGACTCCCGAAGAGGAGACGGAACCCCAGGAGGGGAACCCCGTCGAGTGGGAGCCGTGCACGCCGCAGAGTTAGTGTGCGTGTGTGCTAGCAAGGACACGTTCAAGGGCTGAACGTGCACTTGATGCTTAGTCTACGCCCGCGAGTGTAGACTAAACTTATGTTGATGTAAACAAGTTCATAAACCTGTATATGTAATAAAATTTCTGCTTCCGCTTTGTATCTTTGACGTGTGTTATACGGTGCTGTGCAACGCAGCACCCCTCAGCATGATCCTGGCTCGACAGGACCAATGGGGTCGTGTCACCTCGCCCTCCTTTCAGAGGCGAGCGTTAATGCCGGACCTCACGCCCTTCGCTGGCCTGAGCTCCGATGACTTCCGGACCCCCGCCCCCCACAGCTGGGCCGAGCTCCGAGGCCAGCCCTCGCCCTCTTTTCAGAGGCGAGGGCTGATGCTGGACCTCACGTCCTTCGCTGGCTTGAGCTCCGATGACTTCCGGACCTCACGCCCTTCGCTGGCCTGAGCTCCGATGACCTCCGGACCTCACGCCCTTCGCTGGCCTGAGTTCCGATGACCTCCGGACCTCACGCCCTTCGTTGGCCTGAGCTCCGATGACTTCTGGACCTCCGCCCCCCAGCTGGACCGAGCTCCGATGCCATCCCTCGCCCTCCTTTCAGAGGCGAGCCCTGATGCCGGACCTCACGCCCTTCGTGGGCCTGAGCTCCGATGACTTCCGGACCTCCGCCCCCACAGCTGGGCCGAGCTCCGACGCCAGCCCTCGCCCTCCTTTCAGAGGCGAGCCCTGATGCCAAACCTCACGCCCTTCGTGGGCCTGAGCTCCGATGACTTCCCGAACCACCCCTCTTCTCAGAGGCAAGCTCCAAGGCCGGACCTCCCCCTTTCACAAGGGAAGAGCTCCGATGCCAGGCTTCACCCTCTCCTCAGAGGCTGAACTCCGAAGCCGTCAAGACCCTGCCAGCACAGGGAGTACTCAATACAAGAAAGTGTGCGGGTAGGAGAAGGCCCCACCTCGGGCTCGTTACCTCCCCCGAGGTGAGCCCGGGGGCCACTGTCGGTACCCTCAATACCGGGTACCCCCGCGCACAGCGTAAAACTTCCTAAGGACCTCGCTCCCTCTGTGGGGGCAAGGTTTAAAGGCGCCACGTGTCCAGCGGGGCTAGAGCTCCCCTCCCCACGGAGGATAGATCCGAGCCTTCCACGTGGCCCAGGAGGCCGGACCTCACCCCCTCCGCAAGGGCGAGCTCCGAAGGTGCCACGTGTCCGGCAGGGCCGGGGCTCTCCTCTCCTCAAAGGATAGCTCCGAGCCTGCCGCATGGTCCGGAAGACCGGACCTCGCCCCCTCCGCGGGGGTGAGCTCCGAAGGCTCCACGTGTTCAGCGGAGCCGGAGCCCCCCCTCTCCTCAGAGGAGAGCTCCAGGTCCGACACGTGGCCAGCAGAGCAGTGCTGCCGCCCGGCATGGTAGGCAGCAGGAGTAAAGGCACGCCATTTCTTTACCGTACAAAGCATTCAAGACCCGCGCCTTCCCAAGACGTGAAGACGCGGAGCACACCTCTGTCAGGTGCCGTTGCGCTCAGTCGCATCGCAGACTGGCGCGCAGTGTCAGAACCTGCCAGCCAATAAATACAGCGACAAGACATCCCCTGCCGCCCCCGCCGTCATCAACCACTACGACTAGCATGCGGCATGGGCAGGGCGGCAGGGTGAAGACTCGGAAGCCTTTGCCAGAGACAACTACCGACATAACTGCGGATACGATAGTCGGCAGGAAATTTCCCCGGGACCACCTGTCGGGTCCCGGGCCCCCCCTTGTAAGCCGCATGAGCCTTGGACTATAAAAGGCTCGGGTAGGCAACGTTAGCAAGGGTTCGCACTCTAGCCATTTGCACCCTGGGTTCGCACTCCAGCAACTCATACGCTAGACATCACTCATCCCCAAGCTCAGGACTCCGGTTCTGAGCACAAGCAATACAGCGAGCTCCTCAGCTCGCCGTGGACGTAGGGTTTTACGCTCCGGCGGCCTGAACCACGTAAAACTCGTCGTGTCAAGCTTCTCCTTAACTCGTCCATACGCTTAAGCTCTCCGCAAGTGACTAGCCCCTCTGAAAAAGAACCTCCGCGGGCTGCCCAGTGCAGGTCCGGGGGAAGTGTCGACCACACACTTCGACAGTGGTGGACCTCCCATATGAAGCCAGCATCCAGCAGCTTCTTGATTTCTTCACGGATGAAGTTCTGCCGCTCGATAGACTGCTTCCGGGGCTTCTGCTGGATCGGTCGAGCGTCGGGGAAGATCTTCAGATGGTGCTCGATCACCTCCCTAGGGATCTCCGGCATCTGCAATGGTTTCCATGCAAACACTTCGACCTTGTGCCGGAGGAAGGTGAAGAGCGCGCCTCCCTATTTGCTGTCCAGGCCCCCAGCTATCCGGGTGGTTTGGGCAGCGTCGGCGCTGACTTGGACAACCTTCAGGGGGACGTCTCCCTCGTCGAGGGGCTGCACTCAGGGTGCAGAGATTAAGGCACGGTGGCGTGCACTCCGTTGGAGCTGGCCCTGTTCTGCACCACCAGGGGCTGGTGCTCGGGCTGTCGCAGGTGCTTGGAGCTTCACCAAGGATGACACTGCAGCAGTGCGGTCTCCACGGATCTTGAGGACGCCTGTTGGTGTAGGCATATTCAAGACGAGGTAGCCGTAGTGGGCTACTGCCATGAACCAGTACAGGGCAGGCCTGCCGATGATGGCGTTGAAGGGGAGGTCGACCTCCACCACGTCGAACAGAATGTATTTTGTTCGGTAGTTTTCCGGTGCTCCGAAGGTCACCTGAAGGCTGATGTTGCCGTACGGGACAACCTGTCCCGGCCCTAACCCTGAGAATGGGCTCGAGGGGGAGAGCTTGGCCTTCGGAATTCGCAGCTTCAGGAAAGCTGCGTGGCTGATGAGGTTGAGGCCGCCCCGCCATCCACCAGGACGTGGTACATCTTCACGTTGGCGATGGTGGGAGCTACCAAGAGCGGTAGCTGTCTGGCTCCAGCCATGTTCTTGGGGCAGTTGGTGGCGTCGAAGCTGATGGGGGTCCCTACCCACTTGAGGTGTGGTGCTGCTCTTGGTGTAGGGGCCACCGACGCCACTGCCCGGCGCAGGATCTTGACCGCATTCCGAGACAAGGGGTCCGAGGTCCCGCCGTAGATGACGTCGAGCGCCTTCTGGCGCTCGTCGTCGCTGGGGCTGGAGCCCTCAGGGTGATGGACCGCCTTCAGAATGCGCTGGGGCTCCTGGAACTCCATCTCCTGGTCGACGTTGTCCCGGGGGCCGACCTTCTGCTTGCCCTCCCTCTGGCGGAAGGGAGGAGCATCTGCGCGCGGCCGCCTCCCCTCGCGGAGGCGCTCCGTGAGCTTCTGGATCTCCCGGCACTCACCAGCAGTGTGGCTCCTGGTGTTGTGCACAGGGCATGGCTCACTTTGGTCACCACGGCTGGTTGACTGTCGTGGCCTCTTGTCGGGGCGTGGCCCCCGAGCTCTGCTAGCTCCGCTGGGTGCTTCAGTTGCAGCAACGGGAGCTCCGGCCGGCGGCTTGATCTTGCCACCGCCCTTCTTCTTGATCTTTTTGCTTCCCCCATGGGAAGCAGCGCTAGCACCGGGCTGTTCCGCTGCTTCGGAGGCTGGCTGTGAGTGCCAGCTGTGCCCTTCTGCTGATCTAGCGCACTTGTCCGCCAGGCTGAAGTGCTCCGAGACATCGCGCACCTCTCTGGTGGCCAACTTCTCGAGCATCTTCTTGTCTCTCACACCCTGTCGGAACGCCACCACCACTGAAGCATTCTGAATGTGGGGGATCATGTTCCGTACCTGGGAGAACCGCTGGATGAAGGAGCGCAGCGACTCTCCAGGTTGTTGTCAGATGGCGTGGAGGTCAAGCTCCGTACCGGGACGGGTGTAGGAGCTGCCGAAGTTTGCAGTGAACTGTCGGTAGAGCTCTCCCCAGGAGGTTATGGAACCCTGGGGGAGGTTCATGAGCCAAGACCAGGCCGGGCCGGTCAAGGCAACGGGGAAGTAGTTGGCCATAACGGCCTCATCCCCTCCTGCAGAAAGAATGGCGGTGGAGTAGATTTGCAGAAACTCCGCCGGGTTGACGCTGCCGTCGTACTTCTCTGGCAGGTGTGGCCGGAACTTGCACGGCCATCTTGCGAAGCGAAGGTGGGGCGCCAGGGCCACACACCCCACTCCTGTCGCTGCAGGTGCTGGTGCCATGAACGCTTGGTCCGCTGTTGGCACGGTGAACCCCGGCATGGGCAAAGGTGCACCATAAACTGGGGGCGCCATTTGCAGGGCATATGGCTGCTGCATATGCTGCGTGGTGTACGCCTGGGGCAGAGATCGCGTGGCGAACGTCTGCGGCCCAGGGTGAGTCGAGGCGGTTGACATACTGTAGTCGGCCTCGTGGTTGCGACGCCATCCCCGTTGTCGTTCGATGGTCACGCAGGCATCCTCGCCCAGGTGACGTCGCTCCAGCTCTGACCTCAGGTCCGCCGTTGGGAGCCTGGTAGAGTGGGAGTCGGCCGTCTGCCCGTCAACCGTTGGTGTGCGCGACAGCGACACATCCGGTTGACTGGGGCGTCGTCCCCGCCGGAGCGGAGGGTTGATGGCAGCGACGACGAGACGGTCGATGTCGCGAATCCACTGCTGGGTGGCCCCCTGGGGGCGTCCCCAGCAGGTGGATTGTGTAGAAGCGCTCGTGCTGAAGCTAGTGTACCCCCATGGGTGACACTCGGTGCTGCAGCAGATCTTGGGCTTGCTAGAGTTCGCTGCAGACTCCCAGCTTGTCCCGACACACTCCTCCCTGAGTGCGTCGAGACGTAAGCCTCGCTGGTCATCGTTTGCCGGGAACAAGGGCGAGGAGAGCTTGCCACAGACGGAACGTTGGTCATCTTCGTGAGCGAAGACTCGATGCAAGAGGGAAAGCCCCCTACCTGGCATGCGAAATGTCGAAGCGTCTGCGGTCGACACTTCCCCCGGTGCTGCTCTGGGCAGCCCGTGGAGGTTCTTTTTTGGAGGGGCTAGTCCTCTTGCGTGGGTCTCACCGGAACGCACGGAGGAAGGAGATGAACACAAGGGTTTTTTACGTGGTTCGGGCCGCCGGAGCATAAAACCCTACGTCCACGGTGAGCAGGGGTGCTCGTTGTATTGCTTGAGGCTTAGAAACGGAGTTCTAAGTTTGGGAATGAAGTGCGTATGTCTACTGAGTGCTAGAGAGCTGAACTTGCTGGAGTCTGAACCCTAAAGTGATTGAACCCCTTGTAACGTTGCCTACCCGAGCCTTTTATAGTCCAAGGCTCGGGCGGCTTACAAAGGGGGGCCCGGGACCCGACAGGTGGTCCCGGCATGATTTCCTGCCATCTACCGTATCTTGCAGTAACGCCGGTAGCTGTCGCTGGCAGTAGCTTCTGAGCCTCCGTCCTGCTGCCCTGCCCATGCCGCAAGCTAGGCGTGGTGGTTGATGATGGCAGGGGCAGCAGGGGTTGTCTTGTCGCTGTGTTTATTGGTCCACAGCCTCTGGCTTTCTGCACCCGTCTTCACTGTGATGTGACTGGGCGCAACGCCTCCTAGCAGAGGTGTGCTCCGCGTCTCCGCGTGTTGGGGAAGGCGTGGGTCTTCAATGTCGCGCCTTGGAAAGGCGCGGGTCTTAACTTCCGCTGCCTACCGTGTCGGGGCAGGTAGTGCGGCTCTGCTGGCCACGTGGCGGGTCCAGAGCTCTCCTCTGAGGAGAGGGGAGCCCCGGCCTAGCTGGACACGTGGAGCCTTCGTCGCTCTCCCTCGCGGAGGGGGGAGGTCCGGCTCTGCTGGCCACGTGGCGGGCCTGGATCTCTCCTCTAAGGAGAGGGGGAGCTCCGGCCCCGCTCGACACGTGGAGCATTCAGAGCTCACTCCCGCGGAGGGGGGAGGTCCGGTTCTGCTTGCCACATGGAGGGCCCGGAGCTTTCCTCTGAGGAGAGGGTTAGCTCCGGCCCTGCTGGACACGTGGAGCCTTCGGAGCTCTCCCCCACGGAGGGGGGAGGTCCGGCTTCGCCTGTCCATGTGGCTGGCCCGGAGCTCTCCTCTGAGGAGAGGGGGAGCTCCGGCCCGGCTGGACACGTGGCGCCCTCGGAGCTCACCCCTGCGGAAGGGGCGAGGTCCTTAGGCGGTTTTGTCTTGTGCGCGGGGGTACCCGGTATTGAGGGTACCACAGATTGGATTTCGAATAAGAGTCCCATTCAAATTGTTTTTGAATCTTAACAACTTATCTTCAATTGATTTGGTTGCAGTATCAACGTAGAAGAGTTCGTGTCGGTTTCCTCAGTAACGGGTACTCACGTACAGAAGAAAACCGCTTCAGAATAGCGTCTGTCGAAGTGTGTGGTCAACACTTCCCCCGGACCGGCTCTGGGCAGCCCACGGAGGTTCTTTTTCAGAGGGGCTAGACGCTTGCGGAGAGCTTAAGCATTAGGGATGAGTAAGGGAGAAGCTTGACACGGCGAGTTTTACGTGGTTCAGGCTACCGGAGCGTAGAACCCTACGTCCACGGTGAGCAGAGGTGCTCGCTGTATTGCTTGTTGCTCAGAACCGGAGTCCTGAGCTTGAGGGTGAGTGATGTCTAGGATGCGGGTTCACAGGGTTCGAACCCTTGCTAACGTTGCCTACCCGAGCCTTTTATAGTCCAAGGCTCGAGTGGCTTACAAGGGGGGCCCGGTACCCGATAGGTGGTCCCGGGGAGATTGCCTGCCGACTACCGTATCTGCAATTATGCCGGTAGTTGTCTCTGGCGAAGGCTTCCGTGTCTTCATTCTGCCGCCCTGCCCATGAAGCAGGCTAGTCGTAGTGGTTGATGATGTCAGGGGCGGCAGGGGATGTCTTGTTGCTGTATTTATTGGCGGGCAGGCTCTGACACGGCGTGCCAGTCTGTGATGCGACTGGGCGCAACGGCACCTGACCGAGGCGTGCTCCGCGTCTCCGCGTCTTGGGAAGGCGCGGGCCTTGAATACCTTGTACGGGCAAGGTATGGCGCGTCTTTACTCCTGCCGCCTACCGCGCAGGGGTAGGCAGCGTTGTCCTGCTGGCCACGTGGCGGGCCCGGAGCTCTCCTCTGGGGAGAGGGAGGTCCAGCCCCGCGGCACACGTGGAGCCTTCGGGGCTCTCCCCGCGGAGGGGGAAGGTCCGGCTTCTGCCAGCCATGTGGCGGGCCCGGAGCTCTCCTCTGAGGAGAGGGTGGTCCGGCCCTGCGAGACACGTAGCGCCTTCGGAGCTCTCCCCGCGGAGGGGGGAGGTCTGGCTGCTGCTGGCCACGTGGTGGGTCCGGAGCTCTCCTCTGAGGAGAGAGAGGTCCGGCCTTGCTTGACACGTGGCACCTTCGGAGCTCTCCCTGCGGAGAAGGACGAGATCCTTAGGCATTTTCCCCTGTGCGCGGGGGTACCCCATATCGAGGGTACCGACAGTGGCCCCCGGGCCAATCTCGGGGGAGATAGCGAGCCCGAGGTGGAGCCTCCGCCTCTTCTGTTCCGTGCACTTTCTCTAAGTCCCGCATTGACCGCTGCCGGAGCACGAACAGTCGCGGGATCGTGGGAGCGTGCACCCACTTGATGGTTGCTTTTACTGCGGCGGTTCCCAAGGCTGCCACTTCTGCATGTTGCGGCGCTTTTTTCGGGAACCGCCGAAGCGCCTTGCCGGCTCGTCTCCTTGGGAGACTGACTTCTCGGCCCACCGCTTCAGCTGGACGACTTGGGTCCACCTGTCATCGGCGCTCGGTCTTGGAGCCGAAGCGGTTGCCCATGTGGCGTATTCGAAGAGTTTCGAATTGCTTTGGATCGCACGTGGGAAGTTTTAAAAGGGGATCTTACCCGCATTGCGGCTTCCCTTCGCACTTCCCAGCGCTTGCACTTTCCTTGAACTCTTGCGCCTTTGTCTTCCCTGTCCTTGAGCTCTCCCCTGCCATGGCTTCCAACCTGCTCCCGTCACGTCTCATTTGTTCGGCCGAGCTTGGGCCAGTGCGCCAGCTGTTGGGCTGGCACACGGAGGAGCAGAAACGCCGGCTCTTCTGGGGATCTCTCCCCCTGCTCCTGGAAAAGGGGGAGATGGTCTTTTTCACTGCCTACGCCATCGTGGGGTTCGTCCCGCAAATTTCTTCCTTCTTTGTCACATTGCTGGAGACGTATGGCCTCCAGCTCCACCACCTTTCCCCCAACTCCTTCGCGATGGCCGCCGTCTTCATCCATTTCTGCGAGATGTTTGTGGGGGTGCATGCTTCAGTGACGCTCTTCCGCTACTTCTTTGTGTTGCGGATGACCGGGCGCGGCTCGAAGACCCAGATGGGAGCGTACTATTTCCAGCATCGCTGCAAGGACCCAATGGTCTCTGGGTACCTTCTACCTTTCAGTGCGTCAAGGTGGGAAAACTGGAGGGAGAACTGGGTGATCGTGCAGACCGACGAGCACGATCGCCTGCAGCTCCCAACTGCTTGCCCAACCACCAAGCGTCGCTTCTGGGAGGAGGTCCCAGAGCTGGAGCTGGAGTACGCCCCGGTCTTGGAACGAATCCGGTTCTTGGCCAACGAGGGGCTAACATCCCTGATAGTGCTTATGGATTTCTTGTCGCGCCGTATTGCGCCCTTGCAGCAGCGCAACCGCCCGGCGTGGTACTACACCGGTGAGCAGGACTGCTTCAGGTTGGAGAGAGGTCTCGGCTCCGATCCTTCCGACGAGGAGCTGTACGAGATGGTGGGCAAGGTGAGCAGCGACTACGTCCCCAGTGACGACCCCGCCTTCCCGGCCTCTGCCACTCCCCTCTTCTTAGAACCGCAGAGGAGATCAGAGTTAATGCGGAAGATGCCGAACCTTGACGACATCGGGATCGTCGTTTGTCAGGTTGGGGATCCCTTCCGGGGCATCTCGATCCCTGGGACCGAGCACTCCGGATTGGAGCACGAGGCGTCTGTCGCTGCCCAACCCGCCCCGAGGGCCGGCGGAACTCAAGCCGCCGAAAAGGGGAAAGGGAAGGAGCCGGCCCCCGAGCAGCTAGAGAAGAAACGTGCCCGGTCTCCTCCGAGGGCGTCGCTTGCGCCGAGTCAGGGGGCCGGGGCACCCTTGCGTCCATCTCCCGGAGGCGCTGGTCCATCGAGTGGCGACCCAAAGAGAACCCTGGTGCTGCGCTCCGGCGGGTCTCTTCCCGGACAGCGACAGTCCGAGGAACCCCAAGCGCCCCGCCACCCTTCCTCAGGCGGAGGAGGTTCTAGGAAGGACGCCGATGGGGCGACGCCAGGGAGTGTGCCGGGGGCCCAGACGCCACAGCCCGCGAACGTTCCGGTCGCAGGTCCTGGCGGCTCTACCCCGGTCCAGAGGTCGGGGCTACAAGCCCGTTGGAGCGCTCACGTCGCCCAGTAAGTGTTGATCTTTCTGACTTGTAGGAGTAGTGTTCCCTTTTCCTTTCTTAGCTTGAGAGCTTTCTTTGCCTGCAGGGGCTCACCGGCTGCCGGGGGCGAGCCTGTTCCCCGGCCATCTCCCGTTGGCAGAGGGTCCGCACCACAGCATCCGATAACTACGGTGGTTCCAACGGCCCCCAAGTCGGCGGGGGCTTCTTCTGCGGTGGCTGCGGCAGCACCTGTTCGCCCTCCTTCACCAGCCCGGAAGTCCGGTGCTGAGGCTGGAAGGGCCGCTGTAGGTGTAGTTGCTGGCTCCCTGGCTCCCTCGGGTCAGCGTCTTGCTCCGGTTGCTGAGGCACCAGCACCTCCGCCGGTCGTAGACGCCACAGGGGAGGTCAGGGGCACGACTCCTGTCCCTGCTGTCCCGGTGCCCATGTGGGATGCCCTGGGGCGTGTTCAGACCGGCGCCCGACAGTTCCAGGCCGCCTTTGAGCGGGAGCGGGGGATGCTGGCTGGAGAGAGGGAACACCTTCTTAGCTGGGAGCACCTCCTGCAGCAGCGGACCCAGGAGGCTAAGGCGGAGCTTGGCTAGAGGCAGTCGAGACTTGAGGCCATGGGTGCTCTGCTCGACGCTCAGAAGAAAGCCGTCAGCCGCCTGGACTCAGAGACCCGGCGGCTCCGCGCTTCCTACTGCGAAGCCCTGGCCCAGGTCAAAACCAAGGCCGAGGCACGCTCTGCTGCCGCGGAGAAGTTGCGGCTGCAGGTAGTTCGTCGAGAGTGCACAGTCGCCGATCGGGAACGTGCTGTGGCGGCCGAGGAGGAGAAGATTGCCGCACGGCTGAAGGCCAGAGAGGGCGAGCTAAGGGCTCGGGCCGAGGAGCTGGAGCTCCACGAGTCGGCTGCTGCTGCGAGGGAGGAGCAATCCTCCCGGGAGCGCCATGCGGCGTTGGATCGCGAGCTGGCGGCTCACCAAGAGGTAGAGAAGCTCCAGTCTTCGCGGTCTGCCGAGTCCCAGACGGTCTGGGGCTTTATTACCGAGGCGGGGTCCGCCTTGGTTCCTCTTGGTTTCAGCCCAGTGAGGACGGATGCTCCAGCACAGGAGGTGTCCGAGGCAATCCCGGCGCTTGAGTCCATCGGTGGCAAGCTGGGCCGGCTCGAAGCGGTGATCGCCGACAAGCTCGAGGTGGAGGGACGGGCACTGGCGAAGGAGGTCGCTACGCATGTGTTGGTGTGCTTCCGGAGCAAAGACCCTTCCTTCTCCCTGGAGCCAGTCCGTCTAGGGCCTGCTGCCAAGCGGGAGGAAGCTGCTAGGGCCGAGGTCGAGGACGTGGCCGCCCTTGTGGCCTCTAGGTTCCAACGGGAGTCCGGGGACTCTTAGGCATCCGCCCCCGTGGCTAAAAGGCCCTGTACCTGCTTCTTCTTTTTTATTTTTGTTGAGTCTGTAGCTCAGCTCATGGAGCCTTGAGTGAATAGACTCTTGTTATCTTCTGCGTCTGTGTGTCTTCTTCTTGGTTTTGCTTGGCCGAGCCCTTAGTTCCGCAAGGTACTCAGAGGCCTTCACCAATCTCGAAGCTCTGCACAGACACCTTCCCGGGTCCTTACTGTATTAAGGGTCCCGGAGGTCTGCAGGACCCGCCCCATGAGAATGGGGAGGTCCGGACCTGCTAGCCACGTGGCGGACCCGGAGCTCCTTTCTGAGAAGAGGGAGGCACGGCCCCGCGGGACACGTGGAGTCTTCAGAGCTCTCCCCGTGGAGGGGGGAGGTCCGGCTTCTGCTGGCCATGTGGCGGGCCCGGAGCTCTCCTCTGAGGAGAGGGAGGTCCGGCCCCGCGGGACACGTGTAGCCTTCGGAGCTCTCCCCCCGGGGGGGAGGTCCGGTTTCTGCCGGCCACGTGGCGGGCCCGGAGCACCCCCCTGAGGAGAGGAAGGTCCGGCCCCGCTGGACACGTGAGGCCTTCGGGGCTCGCCCCTGCGGAGGTGACGAGGTCAGGATCCTTCGGTCTTACCTTGGAGTTCCGGTCTTGCGCGATCCCGTAGTGGCCCCCTGGTAGGTGTGGCCCATTGGTTGGGTGCTCCTACCATACTCCTGCGGGGAGCTGAGGCCGAGAGGTCCTGCACACAAGTAACGGAAACGTAATTCTCCTTGGGGGCTCCCCCTTCCCTATCTCATAGTCTTATTTGGCTTACGGTCCCCATCCATTTGTACGGTGCTTGGGGACTACCGTGCACGAAGAGCCAGGAGCTCGAGGCCCCCTAGCTATCGGTAGGTACCTCCAACGCAACCGCCATCGGTAGGGCAGCAAATGCCGACTAGATGTGAGAATGAGAAAAGGGAGCTGAGCGCATGGTGAGCATACACCGGAAGTGCGGTTGTCGGTACCCGCGATATGGGGTACCCCCGCGCACAAGGGAAAATGCCTAACGATCTCACCCTTCTCCGCAGGGAGAGCTCCGAAGGCGCCACGTGTCCAGCGGGGTCGGATCTCCCTCTCCTCATAGGAGAGCTCCGGGCCCGCCACGTGGCCAACAGCAGCCAGACCTCCCCTCCGTGGGGAAGGCTCTGAAGGCGCCGCGTGTCCCGCGGGGCCGGACCTCCCCCTGCTCAGAGGAGAGCTCCAGGCCTGCCACGTGGCCAATAGAAGCCGGACCTCCCCCCTCCACGGGGAGAGGTCCGATGGCTCCACGTGTCCTGCGCGGCCGGACCTCCCTCTCCTCAGAGGAGAGCTCCGGGCCCACCATGTGTCCAGCAGAACGGCGCTGCCTGCCCCCGAGCGGTAGGCAGCGGGCGTAAAGACGCGCCATACCTTGCCCATAGAAGGTATTCAAGGCCCGCGCCTTCCCAAGACACGGAGACGCGGAGCATGCCTCTGTCAGGTGCCGTTGCGCCCAGTCGCATCACAGGCTGGCGCGCGGTGTCAGAACCTGCCAGCCAATAAACACAGCGACAAGACATCCCCTGCCGCCCCCGCCGTCATCAACCACTACGACTAGCATGCGGCATGGGCAGGGCGGCAAGATGAAGGCTTGGAAGCCTTCGCCAGAGACAACTACCGGCATAACTGCGGATACGATAGTCGGCAGGAAATCTCCCTGGGACCACCTGTCGGGTCCCGGGCCCCCCTTATAAGCCACACGAGCCTTGGACTATAAAAGGCTCGGGTAGGCAACGTTAGTAAGGGTTCGCACTCCAGAAACTGACACCCTAGGCATAACTCATCCTCAAGCTCAGGACTCCGATTCTGAGCAACAAGCAATACAGCGAGCACCTCTGCTCACCGTGGGCCTAGGGTTTTACGCTCCGGCGGCCCGAACCACGTAAAACTCGCCGTGTCGAGCTCCTCCCTCACTCGTCCCTTACGCTTAAGCTCCCCGCAAGCGACTAGCCCCTCCGAAAAAGAACCTCCGCGGGCTGCCCAGAGCAGGTCCAGGGGAAGTGTCGACCACACACTTCGACATTTGGCGCGCCAGGAAGGGGGCTTTTCCCTTGCGCGACAAGTTTTTGCCGACGAATATGACCAAGCTACGTTCAGCGGCAAGCTCTCCTCCCCCTCGTTCACGACAGACCTTGACCTCCACGCCATCAAACAACAACCTGGGGAATCACTGCGCTCCTTCATCCAGCGGTTCTCCCAGGTACGCAACACGATCCCGCACATTCAAAGTGCTTCTGTGGTGGTGGCGTTCCGGCAGGGTGTCCAGGACGAGAAGATGCTTGAGAAGCTCGTGACCAGAGAGGTCCGTGATGTCTTCGAGCTCTTCAGCCTGGCGGACAAGTGCGCCAGAGCAGCCGAAGGGAGGAACTGGCACTCACTGCCAGCCTCCGAGTCAGGAGGACAGCCCGGGTCTGGCGCTGCTTCCTATGAAGGCGGCAAGAAGGCCAAGAACCGGGGGAGCGGCAAGATAAAGTCATCGGCCGCGGCTCCCGTTGCCGCAGCAGCGGCACCCAGTGGAGCTCGGGGGCCGCGCCCAGACAAAAGGCAGCGACAGTCGGCAGCCCCAGATGGTGACCAAGGTGAGCTATACCCCGTGCATGGCACCAGCAATCATACTGCTGCCGAGTGCTGGGACATCCAGAGGCTCGCAGAGCGCTTCCGCAAAGGGAGGCAGCTGAGAGCTGATGCTCCGCCCCTCCCTCAGAGGGAGGGCAAGCAGAAGGTCGATGCCTCAGTCAGCGTCGGCCACCAGGTGGGGTTTCTGGAGCCTCAGCACGTCATAAAGACGGTGCACAACGGTGAGGACTCCAGCTCCGATGGTGATGAGCCGGGGCGGTAGCGGACTGTGGCTACCCCGAAAAGTCAGTGGAGGCTGCACTGCTGAGACGTCAACCTTGGAGAAGCTTCAAGTAGTGGCACCAGCCCAAGCACCAGCCCCTACGGTGCAGAACCGGGCCAGCTCCACCCGAGAGCACGCCTCTGTGCCTCGGCCGTACCTCCGGGGGGCCGCCCAGGGTCTGTCAACATCTTGAAGGCCTTAGCCAGAAGGGGAAAGACGCCTTGGGTCTCCCAAGAAGAGTCCAGGTTCTCCTACCCCTTGAAGGCCTTAGCCAGAAGGGGAGGGTACCCCGGGGCGCCCAGGAGAAGCCGCGCAGGACCAGATCCAGCATGAAGATGATGACCTCATCGACGAGGCCCAACTGCAGGTGACACCCCACAACGCACGGTCTCGGCTGGTGCTCTAGCGCTACCGCCAAAAGATCAAACGCGTCAAGGACCTGCAGGAAGGCAACCTGGTGCCGCGGCACACACTTTCCCGCGAAGGACCTATAAACTTTCCCCCAGCCGGGAAGGTCCCTTCCGAGTCACGAAAGTTGCCATCCCAGGTACACATGCCTTTCAACTAAGTATGGGATCCGTTCCCAAACCCTTTGCATGGAACAACACTGTAAGTCCTACCCCCTGAGCATTAGTAGAACAAGACCATACCCTTCTGTAATAAATCCCATAGAGTCTAGGAACAGCGCTTGGGGCAGCTAAGTCTCAGGGGACGGTCCAGGACTACATCCAGCTTAGCCTGGTTCCGACCCTAAGCGCGTAGAGTCTTACTTCCCTTCTTAACGAGACGGGTCGTTGCCTCCATGTACAGCCCGACTTCGCCCTATGGGCATTTACACAGAAACCTGTTCTACTTCGCTTTCTCTCTCATGTGCTCATTTAAATTACGCATTAATTTTTATGATCGCACCCTCTATGTATGCTCACTGTACATCTAGCTCCCTCTCTCCCGTGCTCATCCATAGTCAGCATTCGCTATCCTACCGAAGGCGGTTGCGCTTGAGGCACCTATCGATGGCCAGGTGGGCCTCTCGGGCCTCCCCCAGTCAGGTGTTGCAGTGCCAGTTGGTCACCTCCAAGAAAGGCATGCGCCGTGCATGGGGGGTCCAGGGTGCGTATCCCGCTTAGCCGGCTCTGTACCCAAAGCGTGCGCACCCTGCCCTCTGGAGGTCCAGGGGAGTACAGCCGCTTTGCCTGGTTCCATACCCAAAGCCTGTGCACTCTGCTTCTCCGGTGCATGGTCCGGTACTAGGGATCGGACGGTCGTACCCGAACATTGGAGGGAGCCGGAGCCCCGGTGCCTCGCGCACAGAATTGCCCAAGCCCCGTATACCGGACTAGGACCGTAAGCCGAATAAGACTAAGAGACAGGGAGGGGAGGACCCCCCGAGGAGAATTACGTTTCCTCTATCTGTGTGCAGGACCTCCAGGTTACAGCAACAGGGGCTGCATGAAGCGGAGGGCAAGGAGCTACCGACAACCCCAGCACAGGACCGGAAGGTCCGGGTTCCGCCCCTTCAACAGGGGTGAGGCCCAAAGGTCCCACGTGTCCAGTGGGGCTGGAGCTCCCGCCTCCCCAGAGGGGGGCTCCGGACCCGCCATGTGGCTAGCAGAAGCCGGACCTCCCCCTCTGGGGGGGGAGGCTCCAAAGGCCCCACGTGTCCAGCGGGGCCGGAGCTCCCGCCTCCTCAGGAGGGGCTCTGGACCTGCCGCGTGGCCGGCAGAAGCCGGACCTCCCCCTCCGGGGGAGGAGCTCAGAAGGCTCCACGTGTCCCGCGGGGTCGGACCTCCTTCTCCTTACAAGGGAGCTCCGGGCCCGCCACGTGGCCGGCGGATCCGGACCTCCCCATCCTCATGGGGAGAGCTCCGAAGACCTCCGGGGCCCTTAATACAGTTAGGACCCGGGAAAGGTGTCTGTGCAGAGCTTCGGGATTGGTGAAGGCCTCTGAGTACCTTGCGGAGCTAAGGTCTCGGCCAGGCAAAACCAAGAAGAAGACAAAAAGCGTCACAGGCACAAACATTCAAGAGAGTCTATTTGTTCATGGCTCCATGAGCTGGACTACAGACTCAATAAAAAGAAAGAAGCAAGTCCTAGGGTCCTCCTGGCTCACGCCGGAACCTAGAGGCTACAAGGGCGGCCACATCCCTGACTTCGGCCCTGGCAGTCTCCTCCCGCTCCGCGGCAGGGCCCTCTCTCGCTGGCTCCAGGGAGAAAGAAGGGTCCCGGCTCCTGAAGCATGCCAACACATGCATGGAAACCTCCAAGGCCAGGCCCCGTCCCTCTGCCTCAAGCTCGCTGGCGACCACCGAGTCTAGCCTGCTCAGCTTGGCGCCGATTGACTCCAGCGCGGGGATCACCTCGGCCACCTTCAGTGCAGGAGCCGCTGCCTTCACCGGGCTGAAGCCAAGGGGGACCAAGGCGGACCCCGCCTGATCGACGAAGCTCGAGACCGCACGCGCCTCGGATGACCGTAAGGCCAAGAGCTCCTCTACCTCACGGCGGGCTGCCTGCAAGGCATCGTGGTTTCCCTCGGAGAATTCCTTCTCCTTGGCCGCTAGGGAGCCTTCCCGAAGGCTGAGAGTCTGGGCGAGCCGCTCCAACTCAGAAGCCCGGAAGTCGGCAGCCAACTCCCGATCCAGGATCACCTGGCGTTCGCGGGAGACCTGTTCCTCCCTCGTGGCGAGGTCTGCCTTCCGGGACTCTAGCTCCCTGGCTCGAGCTCGCAGGTCATCCTCGCCCACCGCCAGCCGCGCGGCGACCCTCTCTGCCTCGGCTGCCGTGGAACGCTCCTGTTCCTCAACGGCGCGCTTACGGCACTCCAACCTCTGCTGTATCTCCTCCACGGCAGAGAGGCTCTCCTTGGCCTGGGCATGTGCCTCAAGGGCCTCCCTGTGGAGCCGTCGCGTTTCGGCGTCCAAATGGTCGACAGCCCGCTTCTGCCGGTCGAGGAGCGCCTCCCTGAAGTCAAGCAACTCCCGCCTGGAATCGAGCTCGCCCTTGACCTCCGCGGTACACTCCCGCAAAAGGTCCCCCCCAGATGAGGAGGCAATCCCTTTCAACCGTCTGCTCCTCTCGCTCATGACCAAGCGCGGCCAGGACCTGCCGGATGCTCGCTTGGGCGAGCACGAAGGCATCCGCCAGGGGCAGTGGGGCAGCAGAGGCTGGAGCAGCACCCCCAACCTCCTCCATCACATCATCCTCAAGAAAAGGCGATGCGCCAGGGACCGGGATGAGACGCCGGTCAGAAGAAGCCGGCGCCGCGACATCGACAGCCGGATCCGCCGAACACTCACTAATATCTGGCTCCTCAGCCCGTGGAGAGGGACGAGTGGGGGAAGTCGACGCTAAAATAGAAGCCGGGCCGCCTGTACAGGGCCGACCTGCGCTGGCTTGGGGCCGCGACAGCCATCTCGGCATGAGGAGATGACGCTGCCATGGAATCCGGGCACACCGGAATAGGAGAAACTCGCGCTGGCTTGGGGGCCGCAACAGCTGCCCCAGTTTCCAAGCGCAACGGCTTAGACTCTCCACCAGTCAGGGATGGCCGGGAAGCGCGAACACTCCAGCGGGCCCTGAACCCCGACTTCCGAGCCGGGGTAGGATTCCCAGAGCCCGCCGTCATCACTGACGGCCGCTCCGCAGTCGTCTGGACTGACGGAGCAGGGAATGCTCCAGAAGCTCCCCTCGACGCATCAGCAGGTTCCCCGGAGACTCCACCTCTTGAGTAAGGAGGACGCGACGTCCGGGAACCTTCGGCCTGTCGTCGCTTAAGAGGAGTCCCGTCGGAATGATCAGCCCAGGACCTCTTGGTGTCGCCACCGGATGGAGTGCCATCTCCAGAAGCAGGAGATGCAGGCACCCCGGATCCACGACTTGGCACAGATGCCGCCACCGGAGGAGATCGAGCGCGCTTCTTCTCTGGGGGCGGGTTGGAAGCCATGGCGAGGGAGGGCTCGAAGACAAGAAGACAAAGGTACAAGAATCCAAGGAAAAGCGCTGGGAGGTGCGAAGGGAAGCCGCAATGCGGGTAAGATCCCCTCTTAAAACTTCCCAGGTGTGATTCCAAGCGATTCAAAACTCTTCAAATACGCCGCATCGGCAACCGCATCGGCTCCAAGACGGTGCGCCGATGACAGGTGGGCCCAAGCCGCCCAGCTGAAGCGGTGGGTCAAGGAGTCAGTCTCCCAAGAAATCGAACCGGCATGGCGCTTTGGCGGTTCCCGAAGAAAGCGCCGCAACATGCAGAAGTGGCAGCCTTGGGAACCGCCACAGTAAAAGCAACCATCAAGTGGGCGCACGCTCCCACGATCCCGCGACTGTTCGTGCTCCGGCAGCGGTCAATGCAAGACTTAGGAAAGTGCGCGGAACAGAAGAGACGGAGGTCCCACCTCGGGCTCGCAATCTCCCCCGAGATAGGCCCGGGGGCCACTGTCGGTACCCGCGATATGGGGTACCCCCGCGCACAGGGTAAAATGCCTAAGGATCTCGCCCTTCTCCGCAGGGAGAGCTCCGAAGGCGCCACATGTCCAGCGGGGCCGGACCTCTCTCTCCTCAGAGGAGGGCTCCGGGCCCGCCATGTGACCAACAGCAGCTAGACCTCACCTCCGTGGGGAAGGCTTTGAAGGCGCCGCGTGTCACGCGGGGCCGGACTTCCCCCTCCTCAGAGGAGAGCTCCGGGCCCACCACGTGGCCGACAGAAGCCGGACCTCCCCCCTCCGCAGGGAGAGGTCCGAAGGCTCCACGTGTCCTGCGTGGCCGGACCTCCCTCTCCTCAGAGGAGAGCTCCGGGCCCGCCACGTGTCCAGCAGAACGGCGCTGCCTGCCCCCGAGCGGTAGGCAGCGGGCGTAAAGACGCGCCATACCTTGCCCGTACAAGGTATTCAAGGCCCGTGCCTTCCCAAGACGCGGAGATGCGGAGCACGCCTCTGTCAGGTGTCGTTGCGCCCAGTCGCATCACAGACTGGCGCGCGGTGTCAGGACCTGCCAGCTAATAAACACAGCGACAATACATCCCCTGCCGCCCCCGCCGTCATCAACAACTACGACTAGCATGCGGCATGGGCAGGGCGGCAAGACGGAGGCTTGGAAGCCTTCGCCAGAGACAACTACCGGCATAACTGCGGATACGATAGTCGGCAGGAAATCTCCCCGAGACCACCCGTCGGGTCCCGGGCCCCCCTTGTAATCCACACGAGCCTTGGACTATAAAAGGCTCGGGTAGGCAACGTTAGCAAGGGTTCGCACTCCAGCAACTCACACCCTAGGCATAACTCATCCTCAAGCTCAGGACTCCGGTTCTGAGCAACAAGCAATACAGCGAGCACCTCTGCTCACTGTGGGCGTAGGGTTTTACGCTCCGGCGGCACGAACCACGTAAAACTCGCCGTGTAAAGCTCCTCCCTCACTCATCCCTTACGCTTAAGCTCTCCGCAAGCGACTAGCCCCTCCGAAAAAGAACCTCCGCGGGCTGCCCAGAGCAGGTCCGGGGGAAGTGTCGACCACACACTTCGACAGCGGTCATAAAAATTTAATACGTAATTTAAATGAGCACAAGGGAAGAGCAAAGTAGGACAGGTTTCTTTTCATATAAATTTCCATAGGAGGAAGGCAGGCTAAACATGGAGGCAACGACACGTCCAATTAAAAAGGGAAGCAAGACTCTATGCGGTTAGGGTCGGAACCAGGCCAAGCTGAACGTAGTCCTGGACCGTCCCCTGAGACTTAGCGGCTCTGAGCGCTGTTCCTGGACTCTATGGAATCTATTACAAAAGGAAAAGGCTGTCCTACTATTGCCCTAGGGGTAGAACTTACGGAGGTGTTCTATGTTCCAAGGGTGCGGGAGCGGATCCCCATCCTCAGTGGAAAGGCGTACGCACCCGGGACGGCACACTTTTGTGACTCGGAAAGGACCTTCCCACCTAGGGGAGAGTTTGTGGGTCCCTTCGCGAGAAAGTATGCGCCGCAACACCAGGTCGCCTTCCTGCAGCTCCCGAACACGCACAGACCTCTAGTGGTAGCGCCGGAGCGTTTGTCTGTACCGTGCGTTGCGGAGTGATGCATGCAATCGGGCCTCGTTGACGAGGTCGATTCTCCACGCCGGAGGTTGTCCTGCACGGCTTCGTCGTAAGCCCGGACACGGTGAGACTTCATGGTGATCTCTGGGGGAAGCACAGCTTCTGCTCCATATACTATGAAGAAGGGTGTCTCTCCGGTGGCCCGGCTCTGGGATGTCCGGTCATCCCATAGTGTGCTCGGAAGCTCATCCACCCAATTGGCACCATGTTTCTTCAAGCCGGCATAGGTGCGAGTCTTGAGGCCCCAAAGAATCTCGGCGTTGGCCCTCTCGACTTGCCCATTGCTCTTTGGGTGAGCAACAGAGGCATAGCACACCTGAATGCCGAGGTCTTCGCAGTAGTCTTGGAAGGATGCGCTGGTGAACTGGGTCCCGTTGTCGGTGATGATTCTGTTCGGGACCCCGAACCGGCAGACAATCGACTCGATGAACTTTACTGTGGATTGCTTGTTGATGGTGACGACTGGTGTGGCTTCCGGCCACTTGGTGAACTTGTCGATGGCGACGTAGAGGTACCGGAATCCCCCGACGGCTCTGGGGAATGGTCCCAGGATGTCCAACCCCCATACAGCAAACGGCCATGAGGGCGGGATCATCTGTACCGCCTGAGCCGGTGTATGGATCTGCTTGGCGTGGAACTGGCACGCCTTGCAGCTCTCGACCAGCTTGACAGCATCCTGGAGTGCTGTCGGCCAGTAGAAGCCATGCCGGAAGGCTTTACCGACAAGCGTGCGTGAGGAAGAGTGACTCCAACATTCGCCTCCATGGATCTCAGCGAGCAAGTCACAGCCTTTCCCCTGGGTTATGCACCGCAATAGGACGTGGTTGGCGCCACGCCTGTAGAGATCCCCATCTACCAGCGCGTATCTTATAGCCATGCGCACGATCCGTTCAGCGGATACACGTTCATCAGGGAGGATGTTGTCTTTCAAGTAGTCTCGGATCTTCGTGATCCATGCATCGGGTCTGACTTGAGCTTCTGGATCTTGAGCGCTGGGTTGCACGGAGTCCCCAGTGACGCTTACGATCCTTGGCGGCGTCCATGGCTGTAGGGCCGCCGGGACCGCCAGCTTCGAGGTTCTGGTCCAGCCCCCTTCGCATGGCTCGGCAGGCCGGGCTGTGGGCCGCAGCAACGTCCTCTCGAAGACTCCTTCAGGCACAGGGGCTCTGGTGGAGGCCTTCGTTGAGAGGTTCTCAGCTGTGGCATTGCCAGCGCGCGGTACGTGGCGCAGGTCCAAGGCGAGGAAGTCTTTCTCCAACATCTGCATGTGGAGCAGATAAGCAGCTAGTTGTGGGTCATTGCAGGAGCATTCACCCTTAACTTGCTTGATAACTAGCTGGGAGTCGCCCTGTGCCAACAACTGGCGAGCGCCCAGAGACAGGGCTGTCTTTAGGCCAAAGATGAGTGCTTCATACTCTGCCATGTTGTTGGTTGCCTTGAAATTGAGACGCACCATATACCCAAACTGCTCCCCCGATGGAATGAGAAGCAGTACGCCGGCACCGGCCCCCTGCTTTCCTGAGGTGCCGTCGAAGAGGAGCGTCCAGTGAGGCCCGGTGAAGACCGGAGCTCGGTGCTTTGGTTCACCATCTTCGTGTCCCCCTGGGTCAGCCTTCGTTGGCGTCCACTCAGCCACGAAGTCAGCCAGCGCTTGGCTCTTGACTGCATGGCGAGGAAGGAAGTCCAGCTCAAACTCCGCCAGCTCCGCTGCCCATTTAGCGACATTGCCAGTCGCATGGGGGCTGTGAAGGATTGCCTTCAGCGGATAGGAGGTGACCACCGAGACCCGGTGGGACTGAAAGTAGTGGTGGAGCTTCCTGGACGCCACGAGCACTGCATACAGCAGCTTGTGGACCTCCAGGTACCTTGTCTTGGCGTCATGGAGGACTTCGCTGATGTAGTAGACAGGCCTCTGGATGGTCTGGACCCTCTCTCTCAGGTCAGAGAGGTCTTCATCCATTGGCTCAGGCCTGCCGGAGGTGGGTGGGTTCAGGGGGGCTTCTGAGAGTTGGGACTCGAAGGCTCCTAAGGCGCCTTGGCCTTCCAGGAGGTCCCGCTGGTTTTCCGGGAGCTCCAGGAGGTCCCGCTGGATCTCCGGGAGGTCCCGTTGGGTCCCTGGGAGGTTGTCTTGGAGGTCCGGGGGTCCGCCCTGGACCTCCGGGAGGTTGTCTTGGAGGTCCGGGAGGCCATCTTGGACCTCCGGGGTTTCCTGGTGTCTGTCTCCTGCTACCGGAGCAGGCTGTGATGACGAGAGGTCCGGCCGCTCTGCGACGAGGACCATACTCACCACTTCAGTTGTCGCCGCGATGTAGAGCAACAAATGCTCTCCGGGCTCGGGGGCTACCATGATAGGTAGGGTCGTCAGGAGTTGCTTCAACTCCTGGAAAGCTTCTTCTGCTTCGTCAGTCTAGGTAAATGGACCGGATTTGAACAGGAGCTTAAAGAAGGGGAGCGCTCACTCTGCTAGCCTTGGTATAAACTGACTCAGCGCGGCTAGGCATCCCGTGAGTTTCTGGACTTCTTTGATGCGGGCAGGAGGCCACATCAAGTCGATGGCCTTGATCTTCTTTGGGTTGGCCTCAATTCCTCAGTGTGAGTGAGGGGGCCCGATCACGGGGCCGTGCCGCCTCGCCCGGGGATCGCATTGGGTGGTGCCGTGTTATGCGGCACCCAACAGCACACATATAACGAACACAGTATTACATAAACCAAAGCGGAAGCTTACAAATGTTCTTTGTAAATAATTTACATAAAATAGCTACAGCGGAAGTCTATAAACAGCTCACGATGAATATCTAAGAAGCACTCGAGAAGAGATCCAGCCCGCGGACTCCTCTCGCTAGCAACACGAAGACATGGCAGCGGCTAGGTTCTCCAAGGGTGACATGACTCGGAAGTTCCCGAGTCTCACCAGACAGCCTTCTGTGTAGCATCGATGTTTACCTGCAAAACCACTTATATAGCAAGAGTGAGCACAAAGGCTCAGCAAGACTTAACCGTCTCTCCTAAAGCATGGAACTCTATATGAAAGTAACCTAGGACCTAAGCCTGTCCTTTGCGAAAAGACTCGCCTACGAGTTCATCCTTAACTTTCAGATTTTAGCCATAATAGTAGTGAACTTGCGCCCAGCAACATTGGAACTCCACAATCAAACAAGAAACGCTTCATTCCAATGTTACTTGTCCCAAGGTGAAAAATAACTTTAGTTTGCTCTATCCCTACTTCAACCATGGTTTTCATGCAATTTATAATTAGCATAACAGCATTTAAAACTTTGGCAAACTATTCCCACACAACTTGATTACTACGTCACAGCGCAGTGAGCAAGTGGTACTCATAACCGCGAGGGACGGTGATTCGAATCAAACACTACCCGGATAACTCGACACATAAGCCCGCCTCTGAAGACCCAACTCTGGCGTCCTTCATTACGTCGTATGTGGCAACCTTTCTCAGGCCACTAAGATGTAGAACCGGTCGCGCCGTCTCGGGCTCATAGGTCTAACGAGACGATGTGGTATGCCTCTACAATCCAGTGTACCCGGTACATCGGTTTCCTGGTTCCCATATATCAGTAAGCATCCGGTACACAACTCAATACTTGCTCCCAGGGCCGCATACGCTTCGGTCCTTGACCGACACGGGCAGAGCTACTCGACCAAGACCTCGTCTTGTCGCTGTGTAACCCCTCTGCCCGGTCTCATCTTTAGAAACGTAAACTTTAGTTTGCTACCTTTTCCAACCCCACTTATATGGTCTTGGAACAAAGCTTGCGAGTAGATTCCAACTACTCGTCTTCTACCGGCTGTCCTAGCCTATTTAGCACGGCCTTATTCTACAGCGATGACACACTTCTACCCTTGACCTCAGGGTTCATGTTTGGTCATGCAAGTGGAGTATCAAACATCCTGGACCTAATGCACATACAAACCTCGACCAATAGTAGTGATCAAAGGGAAAACTTTAAAAACAACTTAAGTGCAAACCGGGGCTTGCCTTGGTTTTGCAGGTGACTGAAGTCAGATAAGATGAAGTTAGTTGCTGATGATGACTTGAAGCTTAACCCCTGCCTTCTTGCTCCTTGATCAACTCTTCACTTATCCACGTTTAAGCACTACACGTTATGAACATGCATATCTTTAATTGTAAAACTTTTTGCTAACAAATGCTACAGACAAGTTTAAAACTGGAACTTTGTTTAAGAATTTAAAATGACACTGGGGGTGGTGGTTTAAGTGTGTTTGACCACTATCATCAAGTAAGAAGTGAGGTTCATCACTTGGGTGGGGGATCAACTAATGGTTGAACAGAACACTAATGATCCAGGGCTCCAATGGAGCTTGGAATTTTTTTTGGGAGTTCCTTGTCACAAGAAAGTCCTCTGGACCAAAATTCAGAACATTTCACTAAGTGGATCTCCCAGAACAATTCCCTAAGCATTTAAGCAAAAAGGAATTAATTCTGATTAAATTTGCACTTTCATGCAAATTCAAGTGAACTATAATTTTCTACATAGATCAGAGAGTATGCCTGAATTTTCCTAGGATTTTTGGAGCTAAGGAATGGCTAGAACTGAATTTCCAAGTTTTGGAAATTTCCTGAAAATGTTTCTGTACTTATTTGAATACAGAAACTTGAATTTAGAATTACCGTAACTAATTCAACTCCAAGTGAGCTGAAACTTCTACAGGAGTCTCCTAATATCCTAAAGAATGTCCTGGCAAAATTTGGGGAATTTTGGATGAACCAAACTCCCTCAAAAATTCTTTTGCTGAAAAGCTTTAAAGAATTCTCCAGAATTTTCTATTGGTTTTCATGCAAATTGGGTTGCATATTTGGATATAGTTTTTCATTGTGAATTCAATCCAATTTGAATCACAAAATTTGGAGCCTCCTAGCAAAAGTTATGCAGTTCTAAAGTTTGAACTAAATCTGGAATTCAAATTAATTCGGGAAAAGTTCAAACTCTGCCTGTGGGTCCACCCTACACGTGTCAACCGCTGGAATCACACCACACGGGGCCACAGACCTTTTCCCGCGCCACCACACGGGATCACACGCCACAGCTGATCCGAATTGTTAATCTTCAGCTGCTGACACGTGGGCCCGGTGGGGGTCTTCTTCTTCCTCCCGCTCCCGCGCCTTCCCCTCGCCGGCGCTCCACTGGAGCTCGCCGGACCCGGCTTCCCGGCCACCTCTCGGCCGTAGACTCGCCGCCTGGGGGTTTTCAGGGTTGGGGAACATGTCTACGGGGTTGGCTCGGACTGCCGGTGGCCGGAAGTAGGCCGGCAACGAGCCGCGGCCTTCGGTGATGATCGACACTGTCGCCCGACCCCTGTAGCCCGCTAACAGCTCAACTGAACCGCCTAAAAGTACCAGCAGAGGGTGGGCTAGCTCGGCATGGCATCAACGTGGCTCGGGAACGGCGGCACGTGGGGGTTCACCGTGCACCCGAGGTTCCCCGCCATGATCGCTGCTCGGAAACTTCAAAATGATCTGCTAATATGGGGTTTCAAGCCAGGATTGGGGAGGGGATCGGGTCGTCCTCGAGTCTAGGTCCTTTGAGCACAGTTTAGTGACCTAAAGACGAGAAAGGAGTGAGAAATTGGAGAATTCGTACCAGAACGTCGCCCGGTGGCCGCCGGCGAAGTTTTTCCGAATTCTTGCTCGGTGGTTCACGGCTTGCCTTGTGGTTTGGGTGGAAGCAGCAGGGCTCGCTGGCGCGTCCGGGGATGTCCTTGCTTGGCCGTGAAAGGCGCTAGACTCCGCTGTCCACGGGAGCGACGATCTGCTGTGCAGTTCGGTTGCCGCGGAAACGAGCTTTGCGAGGGAAGGGAGGCCGGAACCGGACTGCTCTTGAGCTGAGGGAGTGGAGGACGATCAGGCCTTGCCGTTTTGCGGCTCAGAAGTTGCTGCGTGCTGGTTTGGCATGCACCTCCGGTCAGACCCGAAGCGGCGGCGAGCTCAGGGTTTATCGGGCGTGAGGAGGGGAAAAGAAACACCGTTGGCTCGGTTCAGAGGAAAAAGATCACGCCGAGGTAGGGAGGGAGGCAGTAAACTGGTCGCCAGCGCGCGAAAGAGGGTGAGGTGGTGGCCTCGGTGGCGCCCCGGTGTCGTTCGGAGGAAGGTCTCGGCCGCTCGAGGGAAACAGCAAGATTGCTTCGAGGGTAAGTTTGAATGTCACTATGACATGTGGGGCCCACCCCCTTTCTTATCCCCAAAACTTTCACAAATACCTCCAAATCTTGGCACATGGCAAATTCAGCTATGAAGAGCTCAAATTCAAAGGCCAATTGGAACTTTGGAAATTTTTACTTCAGTTTCAAATTTGAATTCAAATTTCAATGACAATTCACAAGTAGCTTTGATACACATATCAAAGCACCTCCAAATTTGCTCAAAATTTGCCTTCTTCATAATTTGAAACTGGGGAGTTGAATATGCCCTCTGATCTATGAGTTGGTCATCGCAAATACAACTTTTTAAACATCAGTTTGCATTTTCCTCTTTGGAGATGGCCCCTCCTCTTTTTGGAAGTGACCCTCTTAATTCAAACTGAATTCAAAGTTTTTATCGCTCATGCCAACACTTTCATGAGTAAACAAAAGTTTTTGTAAGTCCCATTTCTTGCATATCAACTCAACTTTATTCATAGCTCAAGTTTTCTATTCACAAGTTTTGGGACTTTTACAGTGAGACCAGGAATCCTAAGAGTTTTCCAGAGGATACGCCGAACACACATTTGTCGGGGTTCAGCTCGGTGCGCGTAGAGCGAAATTTGTCAAAGAATAAGGCTAGGTTATCTAACAAGGATGAAATCTGCCTGACCTTGACAACGATGTCATCTACATACACCTCAACTAAGTCTCTTATTAGCTCTCCAAAGGTTTTGTGCATTGCACATACAAAGGTGGAGAGAGCATTCTTTAGACCATAAGGCATAGAAACATAACAATACAGGCCATCTACTGTGATAAAGGAGGTGTGCTCTTCATCTTGTCTAGACATAGGGATCTGATGGAACCCCGAGTAGGCGTCTAGGAAGCACAGCACATCGCAGCCTGATGTCGTGTCTACTATTTGATCTATTCTAGGGAGAGGGAATGGATCTTTGGGACATGCCTTATTGAGACTGGTGTAGTCGATGCACATCCGGAGCTTCCCACCGGCCTTCGGGACAACGACGGGGTTCGCCAACCACCGGGGGTGGTGGACTTCCCGTATGAAGCCAGCATCCAGCAGTTTCTTGATCTCTTCTCGGATGAAGTTCTGCCGCTCGATGGACTGCTTGCGAGGCTTCTGTTGGACTGGCCGGGCGTCGGGGAAGATCTTCAAGTGGTGCTCAATCACCTCCCTAGGGATCCCCGGTATCTGCGACGGCTGCCATGCAAACACGTCGACGTTGTGCCGGAGGAAGGTGATGAGTGTGCCTTCCTATTTTCTATCCAGGCCCCCGGCTAGCCGGGTGGTCTGGGCAGCGTCGGCACCGACTTGGACGACCTTAAGGGGGACGTCGCCCTTGTCTTGGGGTTGCACACGGGGTGCAGCGGCAGAGGCACGGTGGCATGCACTCGGGTGGAGCCGGTCTGGTTCCACACTGCCAGGGGCTGGTGCTCGAGATGTCCCAAGTGCCTGGAGCTTTTCCAAGGCCGACACTACAGCAGTGCGGTCTCCACGAACCCTGAGGATGCCTGTTGGTGTAGGCATCTTCAAGAAGAGGTAGCCGTAGTGGGCTGCTGCCATGAACCGGTACAGGGCTGGCCTGCCGATTATGGCGTTGAAGGGGAGGTCGATCTCCGCTACGTCGAACAGAATGTACTCTGTCCGATAGCTGTCCGGTGCCCCAAAGATCACCAGAAGGCTGATGTTGCCGTAGGGGACGACTTGTCCCGGCCCTACCCCTGAGAATGGGCTCGACAGGGTGAGCTTGGCCATCGGGATCTGCAGCTTCTAGAAAGCTGCGTGGCTGATGAGGTTCAGCCCAGCTCTGCCATCTACCAAAACATGGTACATCCTCACGTTGGCGATGGTGAGCGCTACCAAGAGCGGTAGTTGGGCGGCCCCAGCCATGTTCCTGGGGCAGTCGGTGGCATCGAAGCTGATGGGGGTTCCCATCCACTTGAGGTGCGGCGCGGCACCTGGGAGTGGAGCCACCGACGCTACTGCTCGGCGCAGAGTCTTAACCGCGCTTCGGGACGAGGGGTCAGCAGACCCGCCGTAGATGACGTAGAGCCTCTTTCAACGCTCGTCATCGCTGGAGCTGGAGTCCTCATGGTTGCGCACCGCCTTCACTGCACGCTGAGGCTCCTGAAACTCCACTTGGTGGTCGACGTTGTTTGGAGCGTCGGCCTTCTGCTTGCCCTCCCTTTGACAGAAGGGTGGGGCATCAGTTCGCAGCTGCTTCCTTTTGCGGAAGCGCTCCGCGAGCTTCTGAATCTCCCGGCACTCGGAAGCAGTATGGCGACTGCTGCCGTGCACGGGGCATAGCTTGCCTTGGTCACCATCTGGAGCTGGTGACTGTTGCTGCCTTTTGTCGGGGCGCGGCCCCCGAGCTCCACTGGGCGCCGCTGCTGCGGCGACGGGAGCCGCGGCCGGTGACTTCATCTTGCCACTGCCCCGGTTCTTGGTCTTCTTGCTGCCTCCATAGGAAGCAGCGCCAGATCCGGGCTGTCCTCCTGACTCGGAGGCTGGTGGTGAGTGCCAGTTCCGCCCTTCTGCTGCCCTGGCGCATTTGTCCGCCAGGCTGAAGAGCTCTGAAACATCGCGAACCTCTCTGGTCGTGAGCTTCTCGAGCATCTTCTTGTCCCGTACACCCTGTCAGAACGCCACCACCACAGAAGCATTTTGGATATGCGGGATGGTGTTCCGCACCTGGGAGAACCGCTGGATGAAGGAAAGCAGCGTCTCTCCAGGCTGTCCCTGGACGGCGTGGAGGTCGAGCTCCGTGCCAGGCCGGGTGTAGGAGCTGCCGAAGTTGGCGGTGAACTGCTGGCAGAGCTCTCCCCAGGAGGTTATGGAACCCTGGGGGAGGTTCATGAGCCAAGACCGGGCTGGGCCGGTCCAAGCGACGGGGAAGTAGTTGGACATGACGGCCTCGTCCCCTCCTGCAGCAAGGACGGCGGTGGAGTAGATCTGGAGAAACTCCGCCGGGTTGACGCTGCTGTCGTACTTCTCGGGCAGGTGTGGCCGAAACTTGCGCGGCCACCTCGCGAAGCGAAGGTGGGGCGCCAGGGACGCACATCCTGCTCCGGTTGCCGCAGGCGTTGGTGCCGCGAACGCTTGGTTCGCTGCTGGCACAGTGTACCCCGGTATGGGCAAGGCTGCGCCATAGACCGGGGGCGCTGTTTGCAGGGCATATGGATGTGGCATATGCTGTGTGGCGTATGCCTGGGGCAGAGATCGTGTGGCGAAAGTCTGCGCCTCAGGCAGGGTCGAGGCTGACGTCATGCTGTCGCCGGCCTCTTGGCTGCGACGCCTTTCTCGTCGTCGCTCGAGGAACATCGGGCATCTTGGCCCAAGTGGCATCATTCCAGCTCTGTCCTCAGGTCCGTCGATGGGCTCCTGGTGGAGCTGGAATCCGCCGTCTGCCCGTCAACCGTTGGCGTGCACGTCAGCGACACGGCCGGTTGGCCAGAGCGTCGTCCCCGCCGAAGTCGAGGGTTTGCGGCGGCGACGACGAGACGGTCTACCTCGCGAATACACTGCTGGGTCGCTGACTGAGGCGCGTCCCCAGCAGGTGGATTGCGCAGTAGCGCTCTTGCTGCAGCTAGCGCGCCCCCGTGGGGGACGCTCAGCGCTGCAGAAGATCTCACGCTAGCTAGAGCCGTCATTGCCGGAGTCGGCGCTGCCGGAGTCGGCTGCTGGCTTCCAGCTTGTTCCGACACACTCCGTCTAGAGTGTGTCGAGACGTAGCCCCCGCTTGTCACGGTCCGTCGTGAACGCAGGGGAGGAGAGCTTGCCGCTGAAGGAAGCTTCGTCATCTTCGTCGGCAGAAGCTCGTCGCGCAAGGGAAAAGCCCCCTTCCTAGCGCGCCAAATGTCAAAGTGTGTGGTCGACACTTCCCCCGGACCTGCTCTGGGCAGCCCGCGGAGGTTCTTTTTCGGAGGGGCTAGACGCTTGCAGAGGGCTTAAGCGTTAGGAACGAGTGAGGGAGAAGCTTGACACGGTGAGTTTTACGTGGTTCAGGCCGCCGGAGCGTAAAATCCTACGTCCACGGTGAGCAGAGGTGCTCGCTGTATTGCTTGTTGCTCAGAACCGGAGTCCTGAGCTTGAGGGTGAATGATGTCTAGGATGCGGGTTCACAGGGTTTGAACCCTTGCTAACGTTGCCTACCCGAGCCTTTTATAGTCCAAGGCTCCAGTGGCTTACAAGGGGGGCCCGGGACCCGACAGGTGGTCCCGAGGAGATTGCCTGCCGACTACCGTATCTACAGTTATGCCGGTAGTTGTCTCTAGCGAAGGCTTCCGAGTCTTCGTTCTGCCGCCCTGCCAATGCCGCAGGCTAGTCGTAGTGGTTGATGATGTCAGGGGCGGCAGGGGATGTCTTGTTGCTGTGTTTATTGGCGGGCAGGCTCTGACACGGCTCACCAGTCTGTGATGCGACTGGGCGCAACGGCACCTGACCGAGGCGTGCTCCACATCTCCGCATCTTGGGAAGGCACGGGCATTGAATACCTTGTACGGGCAAGGTATGGCGCGTCTTTACGCCCGCCATCTACCGCGCGGGGGTAGGCAGCGTTGTCCTGCTGGCCACGTGGCGGGCCCGGAGCTCTCCTCTGGGGAGAGGGAGGTCTGGCCCCGCGGCACACGTGGAGCCTTCGGAGCTCTCCCCGTGGAGGGGGAAGGTCCGGCTTCTGCCGGCCACGTGGCGGGGCCGGAGCTCTCCTCTGAGGAGAGGGAGGTCCGGCCCTGCGAGACACGTGGCGCCTTTGGAGCTCTCCCCGCGGAGGGTGGAGGTCCGGCTGCTGCTGGCCACATGGCGGGTCCGGAGCTCTCCTCTGAGGAGAGGGAGGTCTGGCCCCGCTGGACACGTGGCGCCTTCGGAGCTCTCCCTGCGGAGAAGGGCGAGATCCTTAGGCATTTTCCCCTGTGCGCGGGGGTACCCCATATCGAGGGTACCGACAGCGTCCTTCCGCAGAGATAAGCTCCGGAGGTTCCACGTGTCCTGCGGAGGCCTGGGCTTCCCTTTTTCTTCATGGGCGAGCTCTGGTTGTGCCGCGTGTCAGGCGGCGAGACCTCCCTCTTCCTCAGAGGCGAGCTCCATGTGTGCCACGCGTCCTGGCGGGCAGGACCTCCCTCTCTCAGAGGCGAGCTCCGCATGCGCCATGTGTCAGTGCCGGACCTCCCCTCTCTCTCCGGAGGTGAGCTCGGAGTGTGCCACATGTCAAGTAGCGCCGATCTTCCTTACTGCTCAGAGACGAGCTCCAAGGTTGCCATGTGTCTGTCAGTGTCGGACCTCTCGGAGGCGAGCTCCGGAGGTGACACGTGCCCGATAGTGTCGGACCTCCCGGAGGTGAGCTCCGGAGGTGACACGTGTCCAATAGGACCGGACCTATCGGAAGTGACTTCCGAGAGTGACACGTGTCTAGCGGAGTCGGACCTCTCGGAGGTGAGCTCCGAGAGCGACACGTGTCCCGCGCGGCTGGACCTTTCTTTTCCGCAGGTGACTAGCTCCGCAGCCGACACGTGTCCTGCGGGACTGGCCTCGCTTCTCCGCAGAGGCTAGCTCCGGGGGCAACATCTGTTCCAGGGTGTCAGACCTCGCCCCTTCCGCAGAGACGAGCCCCGAGCCTGCCACGTAGCCAGTTAGCGGCGGACCTCTCCCCCTTTTGCGGGGATGTGCTCCGAAGGCGCCACATAGCCAGCGGGCCGCGGGTATTGTCTTCGGCACTCTCTGTGAAGTGGATTTGACTCTTTTTGGCTATCTTTTTGATATTTTCTCTATTTCAACTTATTTTAAAATATTTTTTACATGAAACATGAATACATACAGAAATCGAAAATGAGGATGTCACATCAAGTCCTTGTACATCTTGGTACTTCCGGGATGTATGGAATAAGGTGAGTCATGTGCCTCCTTTAATATCGTGTCGCGGATGCGCTTCACGTTGTATAAGCCCAAGAAAAGGGACTTGCAAAAACTTTTCATCACCTCACAACACCACAGTTTTTGTTGTGAATATCTTGTGAATAATTGTGAAGAGCAAGTAACCTCCATCAAAAGGGGGTTTGTTCAAACTTTCTACACATATGTTAGCACATGAGAGGTTGTTCTAAAACCAACTTAGAGTCATTTGCATGTTTTGACCCTAGTTGGATTAAGGCCACCAAGTTGAAGTACTCAAGTGCAATAGGAGTGTTTGAAAATCAGAATTTGAACTAAATGTCCAACTCAAAATTCAAATGAGGGGAGACATAATAGTGATTCAAAACTGTTGTATTCAAACTCTTGGTTGCAGCAGCTAACACAAGAATCAAATTGCATATTTGGATTCCTTAGGTCCAAATTAGTGGGTAGGCAAAGTTTCAGTAATTTTTGAAAAGGTTGCTACCCATTTTTCAAAAAAGGATCCAATTGTGCAAAGAATTCAAATATACATTTGAATTTGGGGGAAATTTGTCCAACTATACAAATGTAGCTCAGTTTGAGACTCCAAACATTTGAATTGATCACTTGCCAAGTTTTGGGGATCTTTTGAGAGATGAGGGGGTACTGACCAGTGGGGCCCACATGTCATTGGATGGAATAGACTTAACCCCCAAATTTTCCCTCTGTCTCTCAGTCAACCGAGGGGATTCGCTCGAACAGCCCAGCTGCCGCACGCGCCACCGCCCGGGAAGCCACCTCCTAATTCCCTCTCTCATGCTGGCAACCGAGAAGCAGCTCGCCCCTCCTCTACGTGACCCCCTCTCCACGCAGCTGAGCCATACGCGTTGCTTTCTCTGCACGAACAGCACCGCACCGGCTCTGTTTTGCTCACCGGCACCGCTCCTCCGATTCCCACCGTACGCCGGCGCCTGCTCGGCCGTTGCCCAAGCCACCAACACAAAAAGTGAGCACCAACACGTGCTCTAGCCAACCACCCCGCTACTTCGTAGCATTAACGCCTCGGTTGGTCGCAATTCGACGATCGCCGCCGAGAACCGCAGCCCACCGGCGGGAAACCGAAGTTGCTCTCCGTGGACAGCACAACACAGCCGCTTTCACCGCCCGTTTTCCACACAAAAAAGGTGCGCCTTCACCTCCAGATAGAGTAGATGCAACCCTCATGGCAAATGATCGATCGAGCATGGAGAATTCCCAAGGTTCCCGAAAGCTAGTGCATGCGGGTAGGGTTCGGTCTACTCCGAAATTAGGATTTCACGGTCCACCCCAGCTCGGGCAAGCTTGCACACACCTTCCTCACTTCCTAGCGGCCCTCCTCGACCAAGAATCAAGTGGTATGGTCCAGAAATGACCGGGTTCTTGTTGTTTTTCGGGCCGCCATGGAATAACAGCTCGGGTCACCGTGGAGCTCTATGTTGCCGACCTTTTCACGGGGTTTGGCGGCCATTTTCGACACCCTCGAGCTCCCGCGGTGCTCTCCGATCATTTTCCGATCGTTTTGATGCGGTGTAGCGCATTCCCGACCATGCCGGAACCCTAACAGCCGCTGCCACCGTCGGGCGCCCTGTTCCAGTGAGCTACGGCCGCCGGCGACCATCGAGCCAAGTTCAACGTCGCGAGTTAGGGTGGGGCGGCGAGTCTGAGGTCGGGAGATGGCCGGGAAAGCGATTCCAGCGACGCTCGCCGGGGGACGCCGCCGCAGGCCTCTGTTTGGCCGGAGGTGGAAGACGACCCGGCGGGTCCCGCATGTCAGCGACAGTGAGTTCGGTTCTGATCTGCTGCGGCTGGGATCTCTTGTGGCTGCACGGGAAATGTCCAGTAGCCCCGTGTGGCCCGTTCCGGCAAGTGACACGTGGTCCCCTGGACCCACAGTCAGCATTTGAACATTTTTAGGATTTTCAGATTTCAGTTCAAAGTTCAAATAGCCACAACTTGGGGTAGGAGAATCCAAAAATTGTGAAACAAATTTTGTTGGATTCCTCTAATAGATTACTATCCAAATATGAAACCCAATTTGTATGAAACCCATTATTTAATTCTGGAAAATTCTTTAAAGCTTTCCAACAAAAGAATTTTAGAGGGAGTTTGGTTCATCCAAAAATCTTCAAATTTTGCTAGAATATTATTTAGGATGTTAGTAAACCCCTGTAAAAGTTTCAGACCATTTGGAGTTGATTGTTCAGGGCAATTCAGATTTGAAGGTGCTGTGTTCAATTGAATACAGAAACATTTCAGAGAATTTCCAAAATTTGGAAATTCAGTTCTGGGCAAATCTTAGCTCTACAAATGCTAGGAAAATTCATGCAAACTATATGAGATATAATTGAATTGTAGTTCACTAAGTTTGTCATGAACATGGGTGTTATCCCAGAATTAATTCTTCTTTTTCTTAATTGCTTAGAAAATTATTCTGAACAAACCACTCAAGGAAAAGTGCTAATCTTTGGTCCAGAGGGTTTTCTTGTGACAAGGAACTCACACGAAAATTATCAGCTCCATTGGAGCTCTGGATCACCCCTGTTCTGTTTAACCACTTGAGGTGATCAATATGGAAGAGGGGGAAAACCACTTAGCACTTGATCATGTGCTTAGATCCAAACCCAAACAACTAGCCCCAGTTTCATTTTAAATTCTTAAACAGAGTTCCAGTTTTTGAAAACTTATTATTAGAACTTGTAGCAAAATCTTTACAATTAAACTTATGTGCATAGTCATTAACGTGTAGTCGCTGAAGGCGAGGAGACTCCGGAGGTGCTCGACTTCCTCCTTCCGGACGAAGACCTAACTACTGACCAGCAGCAACTAGGCAAGCCCCGGTTTGCATTAAGCTTTTTATAAAGTCTTACTTTGTTTACATACGTAGTGTGAAGTGTGTATGTGCATTAGGTGTAGGATGGATGAATACCCAACTGCATAACCAGAATTTTTCCCCAAGAGTGAGGGTAGTGTCTAGGGCCTCGAATAGACAGGCTATGCTTAATGATTCATAGGACTTCGGTACAAGTCGAGCAGTTGGAATCTACTCGCGATTTAGGCTTGGGACACACAGGATTGGTTCGAGTGATGTGAGATCACCTTAGTAATAAAAATGAGACTTGGCAGGGTTTGGGACACACAATAGTTTGTAACTGAAGTTTGTACCGGTTTGTACATTCAGTTTGTTTTCCCATGTAATATAATGTGTCCTTATGACGTGTGCTGTCGGGTGTCGCATCGTGTGGCACCACCCTCTGTGATCCTGGATCAGCGGATCCCGGTCCGCCACACACGTTAGACACACAAATCCTTTTTCCTAGCTAAAGTGTACCCTTCTCGTCTTCCTTGAAGTCCTTTTCTATGCCTTGTCGGATTCTTTCCTGGATCTCCTTGATTTCTTCATTCGATGCTTGGCCATCTCTTATTTCTTGTTCCAACAAAGAGTGGAGTTCCATTACTTCCATCTCGTTCAAGAACCCGAGATGTAACCGTTCGAACTCCTTGCGTAGCTCAGGTGGTAGCTCCCGAACCGTGAGATGGTGACATGCTCCCTTCTGGCTCAATGCATCAGCTACTACATTGGCCTTTCCGGGGTGATAGTTGATTCCAACATCATAATCCTTGATGAGTTCCAACCATCGACGTTGCCTCAAATTCAAATCCGTTTGGGTGAATATGTACTTGAGATTTTTGTGATCCATATAGATCTCACAGCGATGACCAAGGTTATAATGTCTCCAAATCTTTAATGCATGCACCACGGCTGTGAGTTCCAAGTCATGTGTGGGGTAATTGAGCTCGTGTTTCTTGAGTTGTCTCGACGCATAGGCTACCACTTGTCCCTCTTGCATGAGCACACATCCAAGCCCTTGTCTGGATGCGTCACAATATATGTCAAAGCTCTTACTTACGTCCGGTAATACTAGAACCGGTGCTGTGGTTCTCCTTTTCTTGAGCTCCTCAAAGCTTTCTTGGCACGCTGGTGTCCATTGGAAGGCTTTTCCTTTCATTAGCAATTCCGTCATAGGTTTTGCTATCTTGGAGAAGTCCTTGATGAACCGTTGTTAGTATCCGGCCATCCCAAGAAAACTCCGAATATCCCTCATGTTTTGCGGTTGATTCCACTTCAGAACATCTCCCACTTTTCCGGGATCAACTGATACTCCTTCCTCAGAGATGATGTAGCCTAGGAACGATATCTCCTTTAGCCAAAATTGACACTTGCTGAGCTTGGCATACAATTGATGCTCTCGCAGCTTCTGCAATGTCAATCTCAAATGTTCTTCATGTTCCTCCTCACTTTTCGAGTACACCATGATGTCGTCAATGAAAACCACGACGAACTTGTCCAAGTACTCCATGAAAACCTTGTTCATGAGGTACATGAAATATGCGAGTGCATTCGTTAACCTAAAAGACATAACGGTATATTCATACGAACCATACCATGTTTGGAAGGCAGTCTTGGGTACATCGGAGGGCTTAATCTTCAGCTGGAAGTATCCCGACCGAAGATCAATCTTGGAAAAGACTCGGGCTCCCTTCATTTGGTCGAACAGGTCCTCTATATGGGGCAGAGGGTATTTGTTCTTGATCGTCACCTCATTGAGAGACCTATAATCCACACACATCCTTTGGGCCCCATCCTTCATGTCCACGAAGAGCATGGGGGCTCCCCACGGTGATGAACTTGGACGTATAAAACCCTTCTCTAGCTGCTCCTGAATTTGCTTCTTGAGCTCCACTAGTTCATTAACGGGCATCCTATAGGGCCTCTTTGCTATAGGTGCAGTTCCGGGTACTAGGTCAATGGAAAACTCAATGTCCCGGTCAGGTGGCATACTTGGAAGTTCTTCCGGGAACATGTCCGAGAATTATTGAACCACCGGAATGCTTTCCAACGTTGCTCCTTTGACGTGGTTCAACATTGCCTTCTCAGTTGTTGGCTGGGCTGACTCGAACTCGATACGAATTCCGTGCTCGTTTGTCAACTGCACGCTCCTCTTAGCACATTGGATCACTCCGTTGTGCTTACGTAACCAATCCATTCCGAGTATTATGTCAAGCCCTTGGGAATCCAAGACAATGAAGTTGGCAAGGAAGTCTACCCCCTTATTTTAAGGTTTACTTTCAGACATACTATATTAGTCCTCATTTCTCCACCGGGAGAATTAAACAACATAGTATATTTCAAGTGTGATATGGGTAGATTATACTTGGCAACATACTTGGATGATATGAAGGAATGTGATGCTCCGGTATCAAATAGAATGGTGGCTGGGTTGGAGTTGGCAAGGAACATACCAATCACGACGTCCTCAGCCTGTTGCGCTTCCTCAGCAGAGACATGGTTCACGTTGCCGCGAGCGTAGTTCTGCTTTCCACGGTTTCCTTGATTGGCTCCTCCGTTCGGCCGTGGTTTCTGCTTGGGCACATTGCTTGGATGTCCAGGACCTCTCTTCAGGCACTGGCTCACAAAGTGTCCCGTCTCCCCGCATGCAAAGCATGCCTTGTTGCCCACGACAGCAGATACGTTGGGGCGGGGGTTTTGAACAGGAGCGCCCATGTTGGGTCGGGGCGCAGGAGGCAAAGGCACACGAGGTGCTTGCATGGCAGGACGTTGCTGTGGTGGTCGATTAGGGCGAAAGGTAGGAGCGGATGATCCATACTGTGGTGCAGCTGGGGGCATGTACCAGGGGCGTTCATTGCTCCCTTGTGGCTGCTATGGCATCTTTCTTTTGCCCTCTTGCTCGATCTTTCGGATCTTGCTCTCGACCACTATGGATTTGTCAACTAGCTTCTGGAAGTTTGCATAGTAATTGTTGAGGAGCTGAACTTGGATCTAGTTGTTCAACCCTCTCATGAACAAGTACTGCTTCCGTTGGTCCGAGTTGACATCTTCGGGGGCATACCTTGACAGTTGCGTGAACTTGTTGAGGTACTCATTCACGCTCTTCTTTCCTTGGCGGAGACCCTCAAACTCTTGTCTTTTGAGCATCATTACTCCAGCAGGGATGTAATGAGAGCAGAAACTCTCCTTGAACTCAGTCCAAGTAATAATCTCCGGGTCGACATGAGTGTTGCATAGAGTGTCCCACCAGTCAGCGGTTGCTCACATGAGTTGGTGCGATGCGAAGAGAACCTTCTCTCGGTCATTGCACTGAACTATTGAAAGCTTCTTCTCCATGGACTTCAACCAGTCGTCGGCCTCCATGGGATCATTAGCTTGTGAGAAAGTAGGCGGTCGAGTCCTCATGAACTCTCCCAGCCTGTTGTGAGCCGGCGGTGGTGGCGGTGGTGCAGGAACAGGGTTGTTGTTGTTGTTCGCTTGCAGCTGACCCAAAGTTTGGATCATGGTTTTCATGAGCTTATTCTGCATAGCCATCAACCTTTCCAGGTTGTTTGCACCAGCTCCGGGGTTGTCATTCTCAGGAACCTCAACATGGTCATCCTCTTGGTTGCCACAGACGTTCCTCCTTTGTCGGCCGTTGTTTCCTCTCACCATCTTTGAGAGAGAGTCGGATAGAATAGAAGATAGAAGTTTAGAGTGATCCCTCCAACTATATGCATCAAGGTGAATGGACTATATATCATCCTATATGAGGATGTGAACAAGTGTCGAGGCATCTCACATCTCTCTATATGTGTGGATATGGACAACGCTGAAACGTCCCACAACTCACACTAAGCACTCAAGCACAACAATCATCAATAAAGTTCAGCACGCAACTCGTATTCAAGGCTTACTCAATGGGGGTCCTATGTGGTTTGGGTGATACCAATCTGTGACCAATCTGTGACTACCAATCTGTGACTTTGTCCTATGGTCAATGGGGTTCTAATGCCAATCTATGCATTTTACCTAGGCTTGTATCCTATGTTCAGCATGTCTCCTAATATCAATCTGCGACTAGGCTTGCATCCTACGGTCAACCGTGGTTCTGCTACCAATCTGTGATCAATCTAGGCTTGTGACCTACAGTCAACCGTGGTTTCTAAAACCAATCTGTGACCTATCTAGGCGTGTGACCTACGATCAACTGTGGCTCTGATACCAATCTGTGACGCCCTGGTTCTGTGAGGAACCTGGACTGATGCGTATGCGTGCCCAGGATGTTCATCACACATACACATATAATCCACAAACTGAATTCAGATATATAACCATGAATGAATAGATTCAAGTACTTTATTACATCAATCTTTATTGCAGCGAAGTCTTATCTTAGCAGCGGAAGTCTTATTCTAGCAGCGGAAGTCTTCTAAACTATTGTGGAAGCAACTAAGCAGCAGCGGCGGCTCCATCTATACTCCACATGCAAGGTTGAGGATAGATCATATGCCTAATACTCCACTTGGTCTTCATAGTACTCCTCTCCTGTTGCTGATGATGTATGATAATGCAAGGGTGAGTACATGACGTACTCAGCAAGTGCGGAAAGTATGACATGTAGCTTACAACAAGGTAGAAATAAAAAGGCTCATTGCATAAAAGCAAAGTTTATTTCATAAATCATGATAAAAACAGCAACTAGCTTTAAGTGAATGTAATCCCAACATGTATTTAGACATCAACATACCTCCATCATGATTCACCACTTTTCATATCTCATCCGGACATTTATCTTTCTCAACTTTCCACATGCTCATGAATACCGTCTCGTATTCACTACCATCTCATCTCATACTCAATTCCGTCTCATAACCGAGATCAAATCTCATTGCCATGACTCAACAGTTATGCAACCAATCTCATTAACCGGACTCAACAGTCCCAAAAACCAAATCCAAAGACCAAACCATAACCAAAACAAATACCATCCCAATAACCATCCCATCTAATCATGTGAGTTGTCTAGGCGCTTGTGACCGGAAGCACGGCTATCATGATAGTTTTACACTCTGCAGAGGTGGCACCACTTTACCCACAAGTTTGTGATTTCGTCACCCGTTGACGACTGCAGAACCTCCATTATACCAGTACACAACCGTCGGTGTATGACCAAGAGATCACAAAATAGCCTTTACAAAGGGGCTACTAGATGTATGGACTCACTAAGGTTTCACCAGCAGGCTAGAATCTCCAATTCTCCCACCTACGGGCCCCCTCTTGTGCCTTGCAGTTCCTAGGGCAGTCCCACTCGACTCCCATTCCCCACACCTTCCACGGTCCATAACAATCTAGCAACTTACCTAATTAGTCAGCTAAGCCGCACCCATATTTGGCCTTGTGGTGGCACTGTTATCCTGGCATGGCTGGCATGAACCGGTCCTTAGATCTACGGCAAGTAAACCACCAACTCATTCTACCACTTCCACAAAACCAAGCTTGCCTAGATCTCCCTCCGATTCATGTTCATTAACATCAAGTTCTCATTATCATTACTCATACGAGTGCAGTTAGCTAGACACATTCTATCGCTTCTCATATCTCCTAGATTAGTGAAGCATAAAGCAAAAACGACCATACCCGACTCATAAACTTTCCTGGCGACAAGGGTGGTTAACGAAACTAGTAAACTCCTAATAAAGGGTTTCCCATCAAGTTTGACTCAGGCATACATAGTTTTCGCAAACAAAACATTTTCGAAACATGGGATCAATATGGTCAAGGGGCACTTGCCTTGTTCCTGTGGCTTCTTGTGATGCCCCGGTTCTGTGGAAAACCACGGAACCTGGAACTGATGCGTATGTGTGCCCAGGATGTTCATCACACATACACAAATCATCCACAAACTGAATTTCAGAATATATATAACACGAATAACAGGGTTTATTACAATGTTTCATGAGTCTTGGATTCATGCTAGCAGCGGAAGTCTTTAATCTAGCAGTGGAAGTCTTATTCTAGCAGCGGAAGTCTTCTAACTAATGTGGAAGCAATCTAAGCAGCAGCAGCAGCTCCATCTCTACTCCATCCCCACAGGCAAGGTTGAGGACAGATTACACACCTAATCCTCCACGTGGTCTTCATAGTACTCCTTTCCTGTTGCTGATGATGAAGTAATAATGCAAGTTTGAGTACAATGATGTACTGAACAAGTGCGGGAAAATATGATATGTAGCTCACAGTAAGGAAGGTATAAAAAGGATCATTGCAGAAAGCAAAGTTTATTTCTCAAAATACGATAAAAACAGCAACTTAACTTTAAGTGAATGTAATCGCAACATGTATTAAAATACCAACATATCTTTATTATGTTTCATCACTTTCCATGTCTCAACCAGACATTAATCTTTTTCATCTTTGCTCACGAATACCTTCTCATCTTCGCTGCCATCTCACGAATACCATCTCGTATTCGCTACCATTTCATCTCATAAACAATTCCGTCTCACACCGAGACCAATCTCGTTGCCATGACTCAACAGTCATGCAACCAATCTTATCACCCGGACTCAACAGTCCCGAAAAACCAAACCAATAACCAAAACCAAATACCATCCAAAACCATCCCAAAAACCATAACCATCCCAAAATTCATCCCAACTAATCATGGAAGTTGGCCAGGCGCTCGTGACCGTAAGCTCGGCTATCATGATAGTTTTAAGAACTCTGCAGAGTTTGCACCTCTTTACCCTCAAGTTTGTGATTTCATCACCTGTCGGCGACTGTAGAACCTCCATTATACCAGTACACAACCGTCGGTGTATGGTCAAGAGATCACAAAATAGCCTTTACAAAGGGGCTACTAGATGTATGGACTCACTAAGGTTTCACCGGCAGGCTAGAATCTCCAATTCTCCCACCCACGGGCCCCCTCTTGTGCCATGCAGTTCCCAGGGCAGTCCTCACTCGACTCCCATTCCCCGCGCCTTCCACGGTCCATAACCATCTAGTAACTTACCTAATTACTCAGCTAAGCCGCACCCATACTTGGCCTTGTGGTGGCACTGTTATCCTGGCATGTGCTCGCATGAACCGGTCCTTAGATCTACAGCAAGTAACCACCATCTCATTCTACCTCATTCACAAACCCAGGCTTGCCTAGATCTCCCTCCGATCCATGTTCATTAACAACATAAATTTCTCATCATTCTTACGAGTGTAGTTAGCTAGACACATCTATCTCGCTTCCCATAATCCCATGGACTCAGCAAAGCATAAAAGTAAAAACCATACACGACTCATAAACTTCCCTGGCGACAAGGGTGGTTTAACCAAAATTAGTAAACTCCTATAAAAGGGTTTTCCATCATATTTGACTCAAGCACACACACCTTTTCGTAAACAAAACAGTTTTCCAAAATATGGGATCAATATGGTCAAGGGGCACTTGCCGTGCTCTTGCGGTTCCGGTTGCTCTTGGATCTCGAAACCTTGTTGTTGCAGCTCGTCGTAGACAGCTCCCTGAGCTTGTCCTTCTATACACGATCACGCATATACAAGATTCACAGCAATCAATACCATGCACAAACTCTAATTTAAGATGCAATGATGCAAATGCATGTTAATCCTATGATGCAGTTTTGATTAGGTCGGTTTGTACGTGTTCCTGCGTGGCTTGCATGAGTTTTACTGTGAAATCCCGAAAATTCTAGCAAGTGGAGCTGCAAATCACACCGAGAAAATGAGAGGGAATTTAAACCTTTCAATTTAAAGGTGTGAGCTCCAAGTCTAAACTTAAACTTGCAAAAATTCCCGAACACGGAGATCTAAATCTATCATTTGGTTCTCCCCACATCCAATAATAGCCCGGCAAATTTTCAGAGCATTTGAAAAGGATTTCCTATTTGTTGGAATTAAAACGGGAGAAAATTCAAATTCGAATTTAAATATCAGTTTTAAATTCTGACTTCACCGAAATTCAAATTTGAGTGCACCATTGTGTTGCTCCCATTTCTTTTGGCCTATCCTCCGTGTTTGATCAAATTTGGAGCTTGTTTGCTATTTTAAACAGAATTGGGGGATAAGGGAGAGAAGTGGACCCCACATGTCATACATGGAAGGAGGAAACCGACTCTGTTTCAACAGAGAGCGCGCCACCTCCCCGGCGTCGGCGCCCAACCGATGCTTCCGAGCGCCACCTCCTGTTTCCTTTGTGGTTGCTCGGTCGGATCACCCCACATGAGTGCAGCAAAGTCACTTTTGTTTTCTCCTTCCTCGAGCTCGCTCTCGGTACTTTGCACCCGCACTTAAGAACAGCCATGCTCTCGGTTCTCCAGAGCACGCCGTATCCCCGAGTCCCGGTTGCCTGAGCTCCACACAGCAAAAAGCTCCGCCCAAGGGTGCTCTAGCCGACCAGCAACTTTCCCCCACGGTCCCGAGCTCGTTGGCACCGGAAAACAGCAAAGAATCTGCAGCTCTCGGGTAAACGCTGAAAAACCAAACTGGTTGCCGTGGCCCGCCCAAACCAGGAGTGATCACGCCCGAGAAAGCCACCCCATCGGTGCACCTACAAGTCTAGTTGCTCACCTCCGAAGCTCAGCCCTAGCCATTGATCACAGAGGGAGAATTTTAAGTTTTTCTCCCGGGCGGCCGAAACTGACCTTGAGGTAAGGAATTGCAAAATTCGTCCTCAAATCGTGTTTGTTGTGTTTCAAACTTCACACACAGGATGTTAACTGCCTGGCACACCTCCTACATCAATTTTAGACCAAGAAATTGAGTGTAGAGCGAGGAATCCGAGTTCTTTTCGAGGGTATACCGCTGGACCATATCGGGCGCACGGTGCCGATAGATTTGGAGCTCTCCCCGGCTTTTTTATACCTCATTTCGGTCTTCTATACGATCCCCTGGTGCTTTAGAGCCTAAGAACTGACCATTTGGTGGAGAATTCACCGTGCACGACCTCACCGGAGCCCTAGGGTTTGCTGTTGCCGGTGTGCCCTGTTTTCCGGTGAGTTTCAGCCGCCGGCGACCTCGCCAACGTGTTCAGCGTGGGGGGAAATGGGAGGGGGGTGCGGCCAGCAGGGGGTCCGGAGGTGGCTGGGAAGTGCCTTTCCGGCAACCTCGCCAGAGGGATCTGCCACTGCTCTGTTTGGCGCGAGGCTGAAGGTTAGGGATGACGAGTGGGACCCACTGTCGGCATTTAAACATTTTCCAGATTTTCCCATTTCAGTTCAAACTTTGGAGAGCCATAACTTTGTGTAGGAATCTTCAAAAATTATGAAATAAATTTTGTTGGGTTCCCTCAAATAGTACTATCCAGAGGTGCAGCCCAATATTTATGAAAACCCATGGATTTGGCTCATTAATTCATTTAAAAAAATCTTGTAGGAATTTTTACAGGAGTTCTGTTTATTGGAAAATTCCAAAATTTGGGCAAGACATTCTTCCAAAACTACTTGAACTCCAGTAAAAATTTCAGAGGCATTGGACTACATTTTCTTGGCCAAATGTTGATTCAATCTGGCATGTCTCTGAAAATTAGGAAAAATAACAGAAAGATTTTTCAGCTTTTAGCTCCAACTTCTAAATTCCATATATCTGTGTAGGAAGCTCCAAAAATGGTGAAACCAAGTCCTAAGGACTCATGAGACTCCCAAGTTTCTGAAAAACCACATTTGTAGCATGCCAAGACCCTAGAATTGCCATAGGAATTTAGAGAAGCCAAATAGCTATGGAAATTCCCTAGGCCACATCTTCCATCAACTTTGTATGAAATTTTCCAAGCCGTACCTATATAGGATCTATGGACCACTGTAAAAATTTCAGAGCAAGTTAGGATCATCTTCTCAAGTTTTCTGCTGGTTCTTTCCACTACCTTTCTTATGTCCATTATAAATAGCTCTTTGCATTTTCTCCAACAACCCTCCACTACCCACCTAAAGATATCCTCTGTTTCTGTCCATAACAGAGCTCTTCACTCACTTTAGAGTTGGTATAAACCATTCTTAGTTCCTAAAACACATTTTTAAATTCAGTTACTCGTATTAAAACTGTGCATATTCATATCGGTAGGAAACACGACGAAGGAGTTCGACGAGGAACTCGACTCATATCAGCAAGTTGAAGACTTAATCATCGCCAAGATACTGACTATAAAGTAGAACTAAACCTGCAGCAACATAAGGCAAGCCCCGGTTTGCATTTAACAGCTTTTAGTTACATTCTCCTTTGTATCACTTCTATTGGTCTAGTATGAATTGTATATTAGGTCAAGGTGATTGATACTCCAAATGCATGACCCACAAACCCTTGGAGTACAGGGTAGAACAGGTTACTTCGTGTCGATTCTGCTAGGCTTAAGTAGTATAGGATCCGGTACAAGTCGGGTAGTTGGAAGCTACTCGCGAGTTTAGGATGTTGGTTCAGCGGGGTATGATTCTAGAGAATGAAAGTTCTGGAATGAAAAATGAGACCGAGCAGAGAGTAGGAGCAGCAGGATGTTGGGCCTGTGTGGCTGTAGCTTTGTTTGTGTCGGTTAAGGACCGATGCGTATGCTGCCCTGCTGAGCAAGTTTGAACAGTACCGGATGCATACTGGAATTATGGGGTCCAGGAAACCGATGTAACTCAGGTACTCTCGTGTCGAAACTTATACGGCCGTCCTTTGGAAGTTGGTGTCAGAGGTGTAAACCCGCTAGCGGAGCAACTTCGACGTGTTCCGGGTAGTGGCCCTTCTGATGGGTCGGCAGAACTGGTTTGGCATTGGAGTGACGGGTGAAAGGTTGCTGCATACAATGTAAGAAAGAGCTCATGTATGAGTCTTTCGAGGAGGGTGTATGTGTCGCGTGTTCCGGGTGTGTCCTGATTGCAATCACCGTCCATCGCGGTTATATGAGTACCACTTGTTCACTGCGTTGTGACGTAGTAATTATTTTCAGATGAAGTGAAATGAATCATTACTGATGTGAAGTTCTTAAATTCATTGTATTGCCAACCATGTATGCTATAGCTGTAGAGCTCACTAAGTTTATATTCCACTTTGGGCATCACCACATCGTAGGAAAGCATTTCTTGTTTGATTGTGAACTTCCAATGTGAGGGCTGCCTAAGGCATAATAATCTGCTGCTACTAAACTGAAAGTAAGGATCAACATATACGCGTGTCGTTATTGCAACATCTTGTTCCTATATTATTAATCCCTGCATGTAAAGTTTCATGTTTAGGAGTGTCGGTTAAGTCTTGCTGAGCCATCGTGCTCACGGTTGCATTATTAGTGTTTTGCAGGTTATAAAATTTGCTATGAAGATGGTTGTTCGGTGAGCCATCAGAGACTCACCGAAAACCCTGCCGCTGCACTCAGCTTGATTGAAGCTAGTAAGAAGCGTCCGCGGGCTGGACGTCTTCCCTTTTGCATAGTTAGGGCCGAGAGTAAGTGTGTATGTATATTCCGCTGCGTGCACCCTCGTGGTACAATATTTTGTAAATGACATTATCTTGAGAAATAAAAGACTTTGTACTTTATGGTTCTTTTCGTGTATGCTGTTTGGTGCCGCATCGCACGGCACCACCCAATGTGTATCCTAGAGTGTGGATCCCGAAAGGGGTTCCCCACAGGCGTGGTATCAGAGCCGCATTGGGAATAGCACGCATGAAAAGAGCTTATTTTCGAAAACTTCGAAGTATACGAGTGAGGAACGTGTAGTATGCCCACATAAGGACTATTGTTAGCATAGTTACTTAAGGTGGCAAGCTAACAGGTAAGAGGTAAGGTACGCCACCGCAGGCGGATCAATTGCGGTAACTCGCCACACGAGTAATAGTATGGAATGGTATACCGTGGCTTGGCACGGTAGTTAATATGAGTCTCTGATCCTCTATATGGTTCTGAGAGCATATGAAAATGCTGATCTCCAGCGTGCTTTAGGCAAAAGTGAGAATACCCCATCGTGTGGTAAGCAATACGATAGTATGCAATCTTGAACGTTCAATGTTCAAAGAGCCATACGCAGCGCTCGCCATCGCGTGCCTCAACGGTCATGAGGCAGTAGGTGGTATCCGTTGGGTTGATATCATTCCCAACCGTGACGACCCGTTCGCGCTCTACTCGGGTTCCCCGTCGTGTGGTGTGAAAACGCGACCATGTACCTTGAGACGTGACTTGACTCAAGGACGGCCTGTATGGCAATGATACGGGGCGTATGTTTTTACTATGATATGGACCTGCCTGTAATGGAAAACCGCTGTGTGCATCACTATTGATTATTTTTCTGCAGGTACCTTAACCACGTTAGAACATTGCATTTACAAAACGTTTGTGAGTGATCGTTTAGTGCCACCACTTGAGACGTATATGCCGGTATGACGCCGGTTAGGATTTTGATTTGGTGAGGAAACGTAGTACCGTGAAATGTTCTTAACTGCATGAAAAAAGAAAGTTTTCAAAGAAAAGAGTAAATTTTTGAGTCTAGGATTCCATTAGGGGTTAATGAACTCCTATATTGAACTAAAAGTCAATTGGGAGTATAGTTTCCATTTCAAACCATTAGAAACAACCTCCCCTGTTTTCAGCAGAATTTTTGCTGAATTTGAACAGGGAATAACTTTTGATTGATTGAACCAATGGAGGTGAAGGATACATTTCTTGAAAGGTTTTGAAGTCTGCTACAACTTTTCTTTAGAACTCCAGAACAGAATCTCCCTCCAAATGGATGAGAATCTCAGATGAGTGTTAACTGTCCAAAAACAGGGCAGACCAAAAATACTCTCTGGAATTTTATTTATTTCGACCATAACTTCTTGTAGAAAAATATCTAGGGGTCATGTGAGACGCCGTTGGAAAGTTTGTGATATGTGCTACGACTTTGTAGTTCAAAGTTTCTACAGATTTGGTGTAGAACTTTATGAAATCTTCGGACAAAACAGACACTTTCAGAGGAGGTGCTGTCAAAATTGTTCCAGATTTCTGTCAACTTTGAAATATCACAACTCCTGATTCAGAATTGATATGAAGGCAAATAAATACTCGTTGGAAGGATATTGAAGTTATTTATAACTTTATTCAACTTGAGACATGGAACTGCCATTTCATAAGCAAATTCTGGGATTAAGGTCCAAGGGTCATACTGAACAGAGCATTGCTCATTGCCCATGTAACTTAGGACTTGTTGTGGACATGAAGGTTTTTATACTTCTCTAAGTTCCATGACATATTCATTAGTCATATTTCATCGTTCCTTGCTGTTATTTAAGTGTTTGACAAACTTCAACAATCATTGGTTATATTTCGGAATTGTCAAAAACCTTGTTTCCTTCATATACGCTGCACAGTTGATGTGATGCTTTTGCGGTTAATCATTTTGAGTTAAAGCTGAGTACACTCTTGGATATTAACCGTAAATTGCTCGCTCTTGCAGTATGGATCATACTCATTACAGGTATGAAGTTGGTGGTTCCAGTCTGGATGGAAATGATTCGTCGCAGCGACGATCACCGCCATCATCAATCGGACTGGCGGAGGTGTTGGGAAGGATGGCTGAGTCTCTTGAGTTGTTGGTGCAGCAAGGCATCCGACAAGAGACCCCACAGCAAAACCCCACACTGAATACGTATCTGGATTTTCTAGCAAGACAACCACCGGTATTCTCTGAAGCTAAAGAAGCCTTAGAGGCAGATCATTGGCTCCGGGTGATTGAATCTAAACTGGGAATGCTCCAGTGTGATGAATATGAGAAGGCTTTATTTGCCGCTCAGCAACTTCATGGATCCGCTGGGGCTTGGTGGTCTGAATATCTTGCTAAGATCTATGAAGGCCATCGTGTGACGTGGACGGAGTTTCGTGATTCTTTCCGTGCACGTCAAATTTGTGAGGGCATCGTCAAAACCAGAATTGAAGAGTTCTATGAACTCAAGTAAGGAGGCATGAGTGTTATGGAGTACTTTGCATAGTTTAACCGTTTAGTACAATATGCATCCGCTTATGTGCATAACGAGACGATGAAGTGTCATTACTTCTTCCGAGGCCTCGATGTGAAGCTTCGGACAAAAGTGGCACAATGCAATAAAGGGAATTATAGAGAGTTAGTTGACTGCCACTATGATTCAAGAAATAGCTGAACTCGAGCATAGGGAAAGTAAGAGGAAAAGAAAATTATCACTGGCAAGTACGGGTGATTATCATCAAGGACAACCGGTGATATATTGCTTACCATCCGGGGTGGAGATTCAGTCCTTTGACGGACCACCTCAGATGCAATACTGCCCATATTCACCCATGGAGGTTCAGCCACTGCTGCAACAGCAGCAAATGAGTAGTTGTGCACCCCCACTTCAACAAGGTGCACTAGAATATCAATCACTTTCATATTATGAAGATCCTGAGCTCGCATCGTACGGTACTCGTAGCAATGTAAAGCATATTCCTCAGGAGGGTCAAGTGACCCAGCAAAGCGGCAGTCACATGTCATCTCAAGCTGCAAAGAAATTCCATGGTCAGCCAAGGAGGACAGCACTGAAAGTGGGAAATATAAACTATATGTCAGTTGAAGATGTTCCCGTAGGAGAACCCGTGTTTGCGGGTATGTTCAGCCTACATGGTCACCCCACGTTCGTGTTGTTCGACTCGGGTGCCACACATGATTTTATCAGAAAAGATTATGTGGTTAAGCACCAAATACCCTCAACTACCTTGGCCGCATCATATCATATTAATTCACCGGGAGGTAGTAGGACAGCGGGCAGAATTGTTGCTCGAGCGCCTATATGTTTGGATGGGCGGATATATCCTACTACTCTTATCATCCTAGAAGGCTTGAGGATTGACATCATCTTGGGAATGGCTTGGTTGACACATCACCAAGCTATCTTTGATATTAGTTCATGAACGGTGCAGCTGAATTCAAAGAAGCACGGGCAACACAGGTTAATTCTGAGAAATGTTGCACCGTTAGTCACTGCTGTCCACACCGTTGAAGCTAAGAAACTGGAGGACATTCCAGTGGTCCGGGAATATCCGGACGTGTTTCCCGATGATCTACCGGGCATGCTGCCCGAATGTGAAGTGGAGTTCAAAATTGAACTAGCACCGGGAACCACACCCATATCTCGGAGGCCGTATAAAATGGCACCGAAGGAACTCGCGGAGCTGAAGGAGCAGCTGAATGATTTGCTAAACAAAGGCTTCATTCGACCCAGTTCATCACCGTGGGGATGCTCCACGCTGTTTGTCAAGAAAAAGGACGAGACTCTGAGGTTATGTGTGGACTATCGTCCGCTCAATGCCATAACTATCAAGAACAAGTATCCACTACCACATATCGATATGCTTTTCAATCAATTAGTGGGTGCTAAGGTTTTCTCGAAGATGGATCTTCGGTCCGGGTATCACCAGATAAAAATCCGAGCGGAAGACATAACCAAGACGGCATTCTCGACGAGATACGGGTTATATGAGTATCTTGTCATGTCATTCAGGCTCACTAATGCTCTGGCCCATTTCATGTACTTGATGAATTCAGTCTTCATGCCGGAGCTGGACAAGTTCGTCGTGGTCTTCATCGACGATATCTTCGTATATTCTAAGTCGGAAGAAGAACACGCCGAACATTTGCATATTATGCTCCAACGCCTACGGGATCACAAGCTATATGCAAAATTCAGCAAGTGTGAGTTCTGGATCAACCAAGTGCCATTTCTTGGGCACATTATTTCTGTGGAGAGCATTGCGGTTGATCCAAGCAAGATCGTCCAAGTGCTGAATTGGAGTTCACCGAAATCAGTTCACGAAGTCCGTAGTTTTCTCGGTTTAGCGGGTTACTACCAGAGATTCATTCCGAATTTCTCCAAGGTCTCTAAACCGATGATGGAACTTTTGAAGAAAGGCAACAAATATGTGTGGAGTGAAGCATGTGAGGAGGCATTCAAAGCATTGGTAAAACACCTCACAACAGCCCCAGTCTTGGCGCAGCCCGATACAACTAAGGCTTTTGATGTTTATTGCGATGCATCCGGCATCGGCCTTGGCTGCATGCTCATGCAAGAAGGGCGAGTGGTCGCGTATGGATCCAGGCAGCTTAGGAATCATGAGCAGAATTATCCAACACATGATCTCGAGCTAGCTGCTGTGGTTCTTGCTCTAAAGATATGGAGGCACTATTTGCTTGGAAATTTAGTCCACCTCTATACCGACCACAAGAGTTTAAAGTACATCTTCACACAAAAGGAATTAAATATGAGGCAGCGAAGATGGTTAGAGTTGATTAAAGATTATGAGCTAGAGATTCATTACCATCCTGGAAAAGCGAATGTGGTTGCCGATGCACTTAGTCGGAAATCACATGTGCATAATCTAACTATGGCTGCAATAGAAGAAGAAAAACCGAGCCTGCGCTTGGTTCCCTATGGGTCATTGTTTAACCTTGCCCTCATTCCTACAACTCATGATGAAATTGTAGAGGCTCAAAAGAAAGATAAGGGTATGGCCCATATCCGGAAGAGAATAGACAAAGGAGAAGCTAAGTGCTTCCGGAAAGATGAGAATGGTATGCTATGGTTCAAAAACCGTATAGTCATACCCCATGACATGAAGCTTCGTAAGAAGATATTAGACGAAGCTCATTTATCAAAATTTTCCATTCATCCGGGCAGCAACAAGATGTACCAAGATTTGAGAAACAAGTTTTGGTGGACACGGATGAAGCGGGAAATAGCAAAATATGTATCCGAGTGCGATACGTGTCGAAGGGTGAAAGCAGATCACATGAAGAAACCTGGCTTGCTACAGCCCCTCCATATTCCGGCATGGAAGTGGGAAAATGTGAGTATGGATTTCATTGTCGGACTGCCGCTCACATCTCGGAAGCATGATTCAGTTTGGGTAATCGTTGACCGATTAACCAAGTCAGCACACTTCATACCAGTGAATGTGGGATTCAACGCCAAGAAATATGTGGAGTTATACATTGAACGGATATTATGCCAGCATGGAGTTCCAAGAACCATAGTTTCAGATCATGGTGCACTGTTCATTTCTCGTTTCTGGGAACAGCTGCACACATCTTTGGGGACCAAATTGCTTAGAAGCTCCGCATATCACCCTCAAACTGATGGACAAACCGAGAGTGTGAATCAAGTCTTGGAAGATATGTTGAGAGCGTGTGCCATCCACCACGGTAAGAACTGGGATGCTTATATACCGTTGGCGGAATTCTCGTAAAACAGCAGCTATCAGACAAGTATCAAGATGGCACCGTATGAGGCTCTCTACGGCCGGAGATGTCGCACACCGCTGTATTGGTGTGAATCCGGTGAAAGAGTGACATTCGGGATTGACCTTGTCAATGATTCCGAAGAACGAGTTCGGGTCATACAAGCAAATTTAAAAGCTGCTCAATCTCGACAGAAGAGTTATGCAGACCAGCGACGTCGACCGCTGAACTTCAATGTCAGAGAGTACGTATATCTTCGCGTATCTCCAATGAAGGGAGTTCACCGATTCGGTGTAAAAGGAAAGCTTGCTCCTCGGTTTATTGGTCCATTTGCTATCACGGAGAAATGTGGACCCGTAGCCTACCGGCTTGAGCTACCGACGAATCTCGCTGGGGTGCATGACATATTTCATGTCTCCCAACTTTGGAAATATCTCAAGAATACCACTGCGGTCCGCAATGAAGATCTCGAGACATTGCAACCGGATCTCTCCTATACCGAGCATCCAATCCGGATTATTGATGAAAAGTATCGGTCGACAAGGAATCGGACGCTCCAATTCTATAAGGTATTATGGAGCAATCATACCGCGGAGGAAGCAACATGGGAGAGTAAAGAATACCTCCGTTCAAACTATCCGGACTTGCTGTCCGCTTATATCCGGTAATTCCTTCTCTACCGCTTCATCTCTTCTTTATGAATCTCGGGATGAGATTCCTTTTAAGGGGGGAGGGATGTAAAATCCCGAAAATTCTAGCAAGTGGAGCTGCAAATCACACCGAGAAAATGAGAGGGAATTTAAACTTTTGAATTTAAAGGTGTGAGCTCCAAGTCTAAACTTGAACTTGCAAAAATTCCCGAACACGGAGATCTAAATCTATCATTTGGTTCTCCACAAATACAATAATAGCCCGGCAAATTTTCAGAGCATTTGAAAAGGATTTCCTATTTGTTGGAACTAAAATGGGAGAAAATTTGAATTTGAATTTAAATATCAGTTTTAAATTCTGACTTCACCGAAATTCAAATTTGAGTGCACCATTGTGTTGCTCCCATTTCTTTTGGCCTATCCTCCGAGTTTGATCAAATTTGGAGCTTGTTTGCTATTTTAAACGAAATTGGGGGATAAGGGAGAGAAGTGGACCCCACATGTCATATGTGGAAGGAGGAAACCGACTCTGTTTCAACAGAGAGCGCGCCACCTCCCCGGCGTCGGCGCCCAACCGACGCTCCCGAGCGCCATCTCCTGTTTCCTTTGTGGTTGCTCGGCCTGATCACCCCACATGAGTGCAGCAAAGTCACTTTTGTTTTCTCCTTCCTCGAGCTCACTCTCGGTACGTTGCACCCGCGTGTAAGAACAGTCACGCTCTCAGTTCTCCCGAGCATGCCGTATCCCCGAGTCCTGGTTTCCTGAGCTCCACACAGCAAAAAGCTCCGCCCAAGGGTGCTCTAGCCGGCCAGCAACTTTCCCCCACGGTCCCGAGCTCGTTGGCACCGGAAAACAGCAAAGAATCTGCAGCTCTCGGGTAAACGCTGAAAAACTGAACTGGTTGCCGTAGACCGCCCAAACCAGGAGTGATCACGCCCAAGAAAGCCACCCCATCGGTGCACCTACAAGTCTAGTTGCTCACCTCCGAAGCTCAGCCCTAGCCATTGATCATAGAGGGAGAATTTCAAGTTTTTCTCCCGGGCAGCCGAAACTGACCTTGAAGTAAGGAATTGCAAAATTCGTCCTCAAATCATGTTTGTTGTGTTTCAAACTTCACACACAGGATGTTAACTGCCTGGCACACCTCCTACATCGATTTTAGACCAAGAAATTGAGTTTAGAGCGAGGAATCCGAGTTCTTTTCGAGGGTATACCGCTGGACCATATCGGGCACACGGTGCCGATAGGTTTGGAGCTCTCCCCGGCTTGTTTATACCTCATGTCGGTCTTCTATACGATCCCCTGGTGCTTTAGAGGCCAAGAACCGACCATTTGGTGGAGAATTTACCGTGCACGACTGTCGAAGTGTGTGGTCGACACTTCCCCCGGACCTGCTCTGGGCAGCCCGCGGAGGTTCTTTTTCGGAGGGGCTAGTCGCTTGCGGAGAGCTTAAGCGTAAGGGACGAGTGAGGGAGGAGCTTGACACGGCGAGTTTTACGTGGTTCGGGCCGCCGGAGCGTAAAACCCTACGTCCACGGTGAGCAGAGGTGCTCGCTGTATTGCTTGTTGCTCAGAACCGGAGTCCTGAGCTTGGGGATGAGTTATGCCTAGGGTGTGAGTTGCTGGAGTGCGAACCCTTGCTAACGTTGCCTACCCGAGCCTTTTATAGTCCAAGGCTCGTGTGGCTTACATGGGGGGCCCGAGACCCGACAGGTGGTCCCGGGGAGATTCTCTGCCGACTATCATATCCGCAGTTATGCCGGTAGTTGTCTCTGGCGAAGGCTTCCGAGCCTTCGTCTTGCCGCCCTGCCCATGCCGCATGCTAGTCGTAGTGGTTGATGACGGCGGGGCGGCAGGGGATGTCTTGTCGCTGTGTTTATTGGCTGGCAGGTTCTGACACCGCGCGCCAGTTTGTGATGCGACTGGGCGCAACGGCACCTGACAGAGACGTGCTACGCGTCTCCGCGTCTTGGGAAGGCGTGGGCCTTGAATACCTTGTACGGGCAAGGTATGGAGCATCTTTACGCCCGCTGCCTACCGCTCGGGGGCAGGCAGCGCTGTTCTGCTGGACACGTGGCAGGCCCGGAGCTCTCCTATGAGGAGAGGGAGGTCCAGCCCCGCAGGACACGTGCAGCCTTCGGACCTCTCCCCCACGGAGGGGGGAGGTCCGGCTTCTGTCGGCCATGTGGCGGGCCCGGAGCTCTCCTCTGAGGAGGGGGAGGTCCGCCCCCGCGGGACACGTGGCACCTTCGGAGCTCTCCCCACGGAGGGGCGAGGTCTGGCTGCTGTTGGCCACGTGGCGAGCCCGGAGCTCTCCTCTGAGGAGTGGTAGGTCCGGCCCCGCTGGACACGTGGCGCCTTCGGAGCTCTCCCTGCGGAGAAGGGCAAGATCCTTAGGCATTTTCCCCTGTGCGCGGGGGTACCCCATATCACGGGTACCGACAGTGGCCCCCAGGCCCATCTCGGGGGAGATAGCAAGCCCGAGGTGGGACCTCCGTCTCTTCTGCTCCGCGCACTTTCTCTAAGTCCCGCATTGACCGCTGCCGGAGCGCGAACAGTCGCGGGATCGTGGGAGCGTGCGCCCACTTGATGGTTGCTTTTACTGCGGCGGTTCCCAAGGCTGCCACTTCTGCATGTTGCGGCGCTTTCTTCGGGAACCGTCGAAGCGCCTTGCCGGCTCGTCTTCTTGGGAGACTGACTCCTTGACCCACCGCTTCAGCTGGGCGGCTTGGGTCCACCTGTCATCGGCGCTCGGTCTTGGAGCCGAAGCGGTTGCCGATGCGGCGTATTCGAAGAGTTTCGAATCGCTTTGGATCGCACCTGGGAAGTGTGAAACGAAGCCACAACGTGGGTAGGTTTCCTTTATAAGGCTTCCAGCACTTGCACCTTCGTTGAGTCTCTGCGACCTTGTCTTCTCCCATGGCTTCTAACCCGCCGTCGGAGGAGGATCGCTCTCGATTTCCTCCGGCGGCGGCTTCTGCACCAAGTCAGGGATCCAGGGAGCCTGCATGCCTTGCCTCTGGAGGTGACGCCTCCAAGAGGCCCCGGGCTTATCATCCCGACTGGACTCTTCTTGAGCGACGACTGGCTGAGGGTTCCCAGGCGTTGCGTCCTTTCTCCTCAACTGGCGGAGTCTCCAAAGAAACTGCTGACACGTCGAGGAGGCTTCACGCGGAGGAGTCTCCAACAAAGCTGCTGAAGCACCAAGGAGGACTCCAGGCGGCAGAGTCTCCAAGGAAACTGCTCAAGCGGCGGAGGGGGCTTCAGAAGCATCCTTGATGACACCGGCCCTTGCGCTGATGGCCGAGATGATCCCTGTGCACAGGTCAGAGGAGTCTTCAAGGAAGCTGTGTCCTCTCTCCTCAGGCGGTGGAGTCTCCAAAGAAACTGCTGACACGTCGAGGACTCCAGGCGGCAGAGTCTCCAAGGAAACCGCTGAAGCGGCGGAGGGGGCTTCAGAAGCATCCTTGATGACACCGGCCCTTGCGCTGGTGATGGAGCAGATCGTGTGCCGTCATGGAGTTCCAAAGAGGATAGTCTCAGATCGAGGTTCTCAGTTTACCTCTAGATTCTGGAGGAAGCTGCAGAAAGCCGTGGGTACACGACTAGATTTTAGCTCTGCCTATCACCCACAAACAGATGGGCAAACCGAAAGGACGAACCAAATTTTGGAAGACATGTTGAGAGCTTGCGCCTTGAAACGTGGGCGTAGTTGGGATAGGAGTTTACCGTATGCAGAGTTCTCCTATAACAACAGCTATCAAGCTAGCTTGAAGATGTCGCCTTTCGAAGCCTTATATGGTAGACGGTGTAGAACGCCACTGTTCTGGAACGAGACTGGAGAGAATCAGGTGTTTGGACCCGAAGTACTACAAGAGGCCGAAAAGCAAGTCCAAACGATACGGGAGAACTTAAAGGCTGCTCAGTCACGACAGAAAGGCTATGAGGACAACAGGCGTAGGAAGTTGACCTTTGAAGTTGGAGACTTCGTATACCTTAAGGTATCGCCTATCCGAGGCCAACGACGTTTTAACGTCAAAGGCAAACTAGCGCCTCGCTACATCGTACCATTTAAGATTTTGTACAAGCAAGGAGAAGTAGCCTATCAACTAGAGCTCCCAAACCACCTCTGGGACGTACATGACGTGTTTCATGTATCCCAGCTCAAGAAGTGCTTGAGAATACCAGAGGAACAGGTATCAATGGGAGAACTTAAACTTCAAGAGGACCTGACTTACGCAGAACACCCTATCCGAATCTTGGACGTAAAAGAAAGGGTCACCCGAAACAAGGTGATTCGATGGTGCAAGGTACAATGGAGCCATCACACTGAAGCTGAAGCCACATGGGAGCGTGAAGAGGATATTAAGGCTGAATTTCCCTATCTATTTTGTACTAACGAATCTCGAGGGCGAGATTCAATTTAAGGGGGGTAGATTTGTGACACCCTCATCTCGGGTGTCAGCATATGTTCATATTTATGAAGAAGAAGAACATTTTTAGAAAAGAGGGAACAGAAACAAGTATCAAAAGGATAGCCAGTAAAGCTTTCTGAGAGCACCGAAGGCAACTTTCACGACCAGCAGACCGCGTGGTGTGTTCGGAACTCATCCCCGAAAAGATTGGAGAGGTCCAACGCTAAACTGGATACGTGGCAGGCTCGGGGGTCACCTCCGCAATTGGAAAGAGGTCCGACCCTGTGGGACACGTACTGCCCGCGGAGATAGCCTCTGCGGAAGAAGCAAAGGCATTTTTCATAGAACACGTGTCGCCACCGGAGCTTATCTCCGGAGGTCCGTCGCTGCTGAACACGTGTTGACCTCGGGGCATGTCCCTGAGGGAAGAAAAGGCGGAAAGACCGGCACTCACACGTGGCGTGCGCGGAGCTCACCTCCGAAGAAGAGGGAGGTCTCGATCGATTGACACGTGGCACGAACGGAGCTCGTCTCTGCGGATGAAGAGATACCAGGCCCGGAGGACACGTGGAGCTTCCGGAGCTCATCATCACGGAGGTAACGAGTCTGGAGCAGTTTTTACGCGTAAAGATACCAGTACGCAACGAAAACCGATCCAAACTCCACAATGTTACCAAAGATAAGACGACGGGATCCAACAAGATCTGAATAAGACTCTTATTCGGGATCAAATCAGATTAGGACTCTTCTCTTCCCGATTATAATAGAACCCAAAACCTCTGGCCGAAACCACGAACTTCTTTTTCAAATCCGGAGCCGACGACTTAGAGCTCTAGCCCTAACTCGCCGAGCAAAACATCGCCGAAGCACAACAAGGGAGATCACCGGAGAAGAACCAAGCGGTCTGAGGAGGACCTCGAAGACAAGAAGAGAGTGAGGTAGGACTTCAATACCACCTTACGACATCATGTTGTTCATCTCTTTGCATCTGTTCTTCAATTCCTTTCGAACAGAAGCCTTTTCGTGGACAGATCACTTGATGATCAGTTTGATCTAAAAAAAAGATCATCGCCACGACCACCTTTGATCCGAATACCTCTGACCATGCAAGCCATGAAAGAACACGTACAGATCAATCTAATCGTAGGATAGCATGCATGTGCATCATCGCATCTAGTTTAGGGTTTTGTGCATGATATTGATTGCTGTTAATCTTGTATGCACGTGAATCCTACAATAGCAGGACAGGTTCAGGAAGCTGTCTACGACGAACTACAGCAACAAGGTTTTGAGAATCAAGAACAACCGGAACCGCAAGAACAAGGCAAGTGCTCATTGACCATGTTGATCCTATGTTTTGGGTAAAACTATTTTGTTTTGCGAAAAGGTGTGTGTGCTGAGTCAAACATGATGGGAAACCCTTTTATAGGAGTTTACTAGTTTTGGTTAAACCACCCTTGTCACCTGGGAAGTTTTATGAGTTGGGTATGGTTTTTGTTTTATGCTTTGCTGAGTCCATGGGATCGGGAAGCGAGATAGATGTGTCTAGCTAACTGCACTCATAATAATAAGGGGAAACTGATGTTAATAATGAACATGGATCGGAGGGAGGTATAGGCAAGCCTGGGTTTGTGAATGAGGCAGCATGAGATGGTGGTTTTTACTTGCCGTAGATCTAAGGACCGGTTCATTCATGCACATGCCAGGATAACAGTGCCACCACAAGGCCAAGTATGGGTGCGGCTTAGCTGAGTAATTAGGTAAGTTGCTAGGGTGTTATGGACTGTGGAAGGCGCGGGGAATGGGAGTCGAGTGAGGACTGCCCTGGGAACCGCATGGCACAAGAGGGGGCCCGTGGGTGGGAGAATTGGAGATTCTAGCCTGCCGGTGGAACCTTAGTGAGTCCATACATCTAGTAACCCCTTTGTAAAGGCTATTTTGTGATCTCTTGACCATACACCAACGGATGTGTACTGGTATAATGGAGGTTCTGCAGTCGCCGACGGGTGACGAAATCACAAACTTGTGGGTAAAGAGGTGCAAACTCTGCAGAGTCTAAAACTATCATGATAGCCGAGCTTACGTGTAAGGGCCTCAGTTTTTGACACCCATTTGTAGTGTTCATCCCCACACCACACACCTCATTTGAGGAAGAATGATGAACACAAATGAAGAGCAAGTAACAATTATCAACATGCTCATTAGGGAACAAACTTACACATTGCAAAAGTGGTATTTCCCACATGTGATATAGATGGGCTGGACATAGGAAAAACTCCTACACTTTGCTAAGGATGTCCATGCCAAGTTTCACCCAAATTCAAAACCTTTTTGAGGTCATCTTGGGTATAGATAGGAAGGGGGCAGTTTGAAAACATATTCAAATTCAAACTGTTTTTATACCATGAATTTGAAAGTGGAAGGCATATTCTTACTCAGCACATTTTTGTGAGCTCACACACCAATTTTCACTCCATTTGGAGTTGATCTTGACATGAGCTAAGGGGGAGAAATTCAAACTTTATTTGAATTTCAAACTGAACTTGTGCTGAAATTCATTCAAACCAAACCTCATTTGAACTTTGATCAATTCAAATGGCTCATGGGGGAATAATTTGAATTGCCAAGGGTAGTATGGGGTTCACTGTTTACAACAGTGATTAGAAGTAAATTTCAGAGGTTAAAAGGAAGGGTGGGACCCACATGTCAGCCTCTACTTCAACACAAACCGACTGAGACTTTTCACTCGGGTCACCGAGCCGCAGCGGTGATCGCCACCGAGGCCAGCCACCGCGCCACCAGCTGCTTGCCCACGCGCGGGCATGAGGCGGTGCAGAGCCTTCTTAAGGCGCCTGCCCCCCTCCTCGGCCGAGGCACCACAGTTCTTCTCCGCAAGAACTCAGCGCCGGCCAAAAGTTTCCGCAGTTCGGACTTGATCGGAGGACGCCGATCGCAGCTCCCTCCTTCCACTCCAGAGTCCCAGCAAGGTACTAGAGACCTTCCTCCATCCTCCCCATTGCTAGAATTCGGTTGAAACCGATTGATATCGGCTGTGCCGAAAGATCAAACTCGGAACTTGGAACCGCCGCACCTCGGGCTCTCGTGGACAGCCCAACCTGGGCGTTGTCACGCCCGGGCCAAGGCACCCTTGGACGCGCGGGTGACCGGTGCTGCTCATCCCCGAGCCACAGCTCGAGTGGTTGCTCACCGGCGGCGAATTTCCACTTTTCCCCTTTCTGTGTGCAGAACGACCTTCGGGTACGATTCTGTTTAATTCGTGCTCTAGAAAGGATTAGAGGGCCTCAGGCCACTCCCACACGAGCTAGACACGGTAACGCACAAGTTGCCTTCACAACTCTGGGCCGGAGAACCTCTGTGCCCGGCGTAATTTAAGGTCTACTAATGGCGGAACGAACGGGGGGTATCGGGCGCACGGTGAGGACCTATTTCGGGCCTTCCCCGAGCTTCCTCGAGCTCATGTCGACCTTCTCTGAGGTCCACTGATGCTCCCCGACCGATTTCCCAAGTGGCTGAGATACCAGGGGAGTCAGCCGACATGGCCGAAGTCATTCCGATATGACGGCTCGTCGCCGACCATGCTCCGGCCGTTGTCATGAGCAGCTGACCCTCGGATCCTGTTCCCCAAGTAAAAGTAGGCAGGGGCGGCCAGAATCAAGAAGTTTGGAGCTGTACAGCAGCCGGCGGCGAGCTCTCCGGCGAGGTCCCTCGGCGGCGGGGCGCGGGTGTCGCGAGGTTGAAGAAGGGAGTGGACCCCAGCTGTCAGCGGCCGATATTTTGAATCGGGATCCGGCTGCGGCCGGGATCGGGTGTGCTGGCGCGCAAAATCCTTGTGGGCCGCGGTGTGCCATCGCCTAGGCGTGCGACGTGTGTTCCCTGGGCCCACGCGCGAATTTAAACTTTTCCCCGATTTTCAGATTTCCTTCAAACTTCAAATCCTTATAACTTTGGCTAGAAAGCTCCAAATGGAGTGAACCAAATTTTGCTGGATTCAGCTCTCTGAGTACTTTCCAGAAAATCAAGTTTCACTTCATGAAATTCCTTAATTCTCCAGGATTAATTCCTTAAAATTTAAACTGTTAGGAATTTTAACTGGAGAATCCTTTGGAGGAAAATCCTGAAATTTTGCTGAGATGTTCACCAAAATATCCTTGAACTACCATAAAAATTTCAGATCCATTTGAGCTCATTTAGTCCACCTAATGGTGTGATTAGTAAAACTGTTCCAGAGAAAATAGAAAATGTTCAGAAACATTTTCAGAATTTTCTCTGAAATTGTTTAGCTCATATCTTTAGTTAGAGACTTCCAAATTAAGTGAGACCAACTCCATTAGAACCCTCTGAAAATCTAGTTTTCAGAAAGTCATAGTTTGTCTCATGAAAATTCCTAGAACACCCTAAGAGTTCCAATTAAGGTCAAGGACATAATTATTTGTGGAGGGCTCAAATGAGCTTTGCTGCAACTAAAACTTGACCAAGTCTCTGTTTAGGTTGTAACCAAGCCACAGTAAAAGTTTCACAGTCATTAGGTCTATCTAGCAAAGGTTAGAGACTTCACAACTTCAAACTTAATACAAATGCATTAAATTAATACATGTATTGTTTCTATCATGTAGTCGCTAAGGTCGAGGAGGAACCCGAAGTCCTAGACTTCGTTACTCCGGAGGAACAGCTAGCCTACGACCAAGAGCAGCAAGGCAAGCCCCGGTTTGCATTAACCTTTTTACAAATATTTATTGTTTTGAGCACATCTTTGAATATTGTTCTTTGCATTAGAGTCTTGACTGGAAACCCAACTGCACAGCCAAGAAAACCATGGGTTGGGTTTAGGATTGCAAACCCCGTTAGCCACTGCATTGCTAGGATAGAGTAGGATTCGGTACAAGTTGAGTAGTTGGAACTACTCGCGAGAATAGGCTAGAGGCACATTGCTCGGGTAGAGATAGCACATGATACACATGGCAAGAAAATGAGACCGAGCGGAGAGTAAGGGCAGCAGGACTTTGGGGCCTGTGTGCTGTAGCTCCGCTTATGTCGATTGAGGACCGAGCCGTGTGCGGGCCTGTTGAACAAGCTAGAACAGTACCGAAGACCTACCGGCTATATGGGAACCGGAAAACTGATGTAACTCGGGTAGCTGGGTATTGAGGCATTGCCCGTCGTTCAGAGGGTAGGTTGAGAGCTCGAGGTGTAAATCGGCTGGCGGCAGGAGATGCGCGTGCAGAGACCTCTTGCTCGGGACGATGGGACCGGTTCAATATTTGGCTAACGGGTGAAAGGTAGTCGTGTACGGCGTCCGTGATGGTTGTTGTAGGCAACATCGAGTACGGGCGTACGTGACGGGTTGTTCCGGTAACCCTGCAGGTGTAAATCGATTATAATCGCCGTCCCTCACGGTCAGTGAGTACCACTTGTTCACTGTACCGTGACGTAGAAAGAATAGGCTAGTTACATGTTAAAATGTTGCTGATTGAAAGCTGGACATTGATTGTTAATGATATGCTGTAGCTTAGAGCTAATTAAAGTTCTTTTCAACTTTGGGCAAAGTACATGAGAGAAATGCGTTTCTTGTTTGATTGCGGCTCTCTCATGTGCCTTAGTGTAAGGTTCTCCACAACCTGCTGCTAAAACTTGAAAGTAAGGTTCTACTAATTAGGCGAGTCCTTGCAAATGATTTTTGCCTCATGCAACCCATTACCCTCATGTAGAAGTTCCATGTTTAGGTGAGACGGGTCAGACTTGCTGAGCCTTCGTGCTCACTGCTTGTGTTTGAAGCTTTTTGCAGGGTTCTATGAGGAAGGGACTCCCGAAGAGGAGACGGAACCCCAGGAGGGGAACCCCGTCGAGTGGGAGTCGTGCACGCCACAGAGTTAGTGTGCGTGTGTGCTAGCAAGGACACGTTCGAGGGCTGAACGTGCACTTGATGCTTAGTCTACGCCCGCGAGTGTGGACTAAACGTATTTTGATGTAAACAGGTCATAAAACGGTTTATGTAATAAAACTTCCGCTTCCGCTTTGCACCTTTGACGTGTGTTATACGGTGCTGTGCAACGCAGCACCCCTCAGCGTGATCCTGGCTCGACAGGACCAATGGGGTCGTGTCAGCGTGGTATCAGAGCTCGCTTGAGGTTTAACACAGTACAAAGGTCTTCTTTTTCAAAAATCCAGTGAGGAACGAGTTAGTAGCCCGTATAAGGATGTTATTAGTATATAGAAAGTGGCTTATTAACCTATTTGTTATGTCGGAAAATCATGCATCTCGGGACGTTCACGTCTTGGGGGGTGCACGTAAGCGCTGTCCACCAGTGCGCACAATCTGAAGGGTGGAGCCCCACGGGTGGCAGGTAACCCGACCCGCTTTAGTATCCTCTACGACTCTTCATGTCGTTTGGGGTATTCGAGCAACGTCTGTCCCTGGCGTGCGTGGTGCAATATGGGAGGCCCCGTCACGTGATCTGAAACGTGAACACGTAACTCAAGGCGTGGCTGGCTTGAGAACATCCGGGCGAGTGATGACGGCCGGGTGTACTAACTGTATGTATTCTGGGCTCGGTGTGCAGCCGAGTCTGATGATTGGTTGAATTTCTGCAGGTAGCCTTACCACGAAACGTTAGACGTGTAGCATCCGTGTGCGAGTGACGAGTAGTGCCACTGAACTAACGAAACCGGCTAAGTCCGGTATAGGTTTTTCCTTTGTGAGGACGTAGTACCGACATAATCTGGTGACGCCTCGACGTCACATCCAATTAAATGAACAACTTCATTTAAAAACTTGAAGGTTTTGATCCAAAGTAGTAAAACTTGATGTATCTCCTTCCCTTGAACAGGATATTCAAAGCTAATAAGTTTTCAACTTATAGGATGTTAAGGACAGAGCACTCTGTTTTCAGCTGAATCAAGGCTGAAGTTAATCAGAGGTTAGAGGTTGAGTTTTTCGAGGTTGGGGTCGTATGATACATTTCTGGAAAGCGTTGGAAGAGCTTTACAACTCTTCTGTTGAGGTCCAGAGGTGTTTCATCCCTTAATCACTCGAAAAATGCAGTAGAGTTGAAACTGTCCAGAAAACAGGACAGAGCAAAGACTCTCTGTAAACTCTCTGTAAATTAAGCATAACTTCCTGCTTAAAAATCCAAAAATAGGAAATGAGGTACTCCTGGAAAGCTTATGAGATGGGTTACGACTTTGTAACAGAAAGTTTTGTCAGATTGGGAACAGAATTAACTGGGATTCTTGGATCAATTCAGTACCTAAAGCAGGGGGGGTGCTGTCCAATTGATTCCAGAAATTCTGTTAACTTTGACATCTCATAACTTTTGAACCAGGGCAGATCTTAGGTCAACCAAATACTTTCTGGAAAGCTATTGAAGTTAACTTTAACTTTGATGTTGAGCTCCAGAATTGGTTTTGCCTTTAACATGGCCTAAATGAGGTTGATGTGGAAACTGGTCAAGGCTGTCATGGGAACAGCAGATCAGCAGTCAAATTTGTTCAAAATTTGAACTATGTTTCCAAGTTTTAGGGGTTCAATGACATATCTTATGTTATAACTCAATGGTTTACTGTTTAAATAAATATTTGAAATTTCTCAAATATATTTTTACAGATGGCAGCAGATAAACGGTTGGAGAACGGGTGGTTAGTTTCCCCCTGTTCTGACCGTAGCGGCTACCCGGAAGCATTGTGGCAAATGCTCCAATATTTCGGGTACAACCAGATGCCGCAATACTTCGCCAAGGAAGAAGGCGAAGAGGGGAACAAGACGTGGACGATCCATGTCGAGGTTTCCGCAGGACCTACGCCACCCGGTTGGGTGCCATTCACCGTCACGGTGAGAGGGAGACAACCGGAAGGGATGTGGCAAGTGGCAGCCCGTGACACTATGTCACGTTTCTGCCAACTACATGTGCATGCTATGGAGGGTACTCCATACGCACTCATTCCGGTGGAGGGACGAGCTCAGCATGTGTGGAAAGAGAGGTACCTGGAGGCAACAGACCCGAGTTGCCCAAGGTACAACCCCGCGGAGGCAAATCTCAGCCTCCAAATGAGGGCGGGAAACGCTGTGATGGACAGCCAAGCTGTTCATACGGAGCATCTCGCCACCAAGCTCAAGGAGAGCACAAGCCGTGGAGATCATTTCGAGGGTGCTCACAGCGCACTCCGCAATGTGCTCCTTCCGACGATCAAGCGACTGAATGAACAACACAATCAGTTGCGTCGTCTGAAGAAGGCAAAGAAGAAGGGCCGTGTTGACATCGCGGCGTTGCAAGAGCTGGTGCAGACCCTAACCCAGCAGAATGAGGACCTTGCTCAAGAGCGGGACGACGCTATTGAGGAAGGACAAGGCTGGGAAGAGGACTACAACCAGGCCATGGACGAGGTGCATGCATTGCAGGACCTCGTGCCCCCGGTATTGGGCGTACCGGTAGTCTTGGGTCTTCCAGCCATGGGAGATCCCGGAATGGGAGAAGAGGTGGTAGACCCCGAACCACCAGCCGAGGTACCGGAGGAGGACGACCCACAGGAGGTCGAGTTCTACTCTGAGTAGGGGGTTACGGTTGCCAAGTAGGGCAGCTAGGGTAGCGTAACCCAACTTTTGTAATCGGTGACATGTCGTGTAGACAGTAGCTTATGTATAGGTAGTGACGACATGAGCACGACTTCTCGGAGATCCGAGAATGATGTATCTTGTATAAAGTTTATGCTTTATCAATGTATGTGAATGTTGTGCAAGTCAATCATGCGTCGCTCCAATACCTACTGCTGTTTATGGAATTTTGAGTAAGACATGTGCTAATTGCTGCTGTTTTGAATTTCAGAATGACGCGTACTCGTGCCAACCCTGATGTTGGAGGTACCAGTCAAGGGGGAGAGACCTCCCAACCACCTCCCGAGGACTCCTCGGGACAGCAGCAGCAACAGCAACAGCAAACACCGCCACCGCCACTGCCAACGGTTACATTGGCCGACATTGTCGCGGCAATGGCGGGTTCACATCAGCAGCACACAGAGCTGCTGCAAACGTTAATTGCGAATACGTCTCGCCCAGAGAGACGTCAAGATCGTGAGGAGCGCCAACAGAGCTCCTACTCCGACTTCCTGGCGACTCATCCCCCTGTATTCTCAAGGGCGGATGAACCACTTGACGCGGACAACTGGCTCCGCGCCATAGAAATGAAATTCGGGCTGCTCCAAATCAGCGAGCAGCGCAAGACTCAGTTCGCGGTCCAACAGCTCCAAGGATCCGCGAGCGCGTGGTGGGCCAACTTCTGTGCTTCACAGCCCACCGATCGGGTGATGACCTGGGCGGAGTTCCGGACGGCCTTCAGGGCCTATCATATACCGCCCGGTTTGATGAAGAGGAAGACGCAGGAGTTCCTACACCTGCAACAAGGGAGCCGGAACGCGCTGGAATACTCCAGAGCGTTCAACGATCTCGCGCTCTACGCGTCGTATCACGCGGATACAGACGAGAAGCGGCGAGACCACTTTTACCAGGGGCTTAACCCGCTCCTGAAGGACAAGTTGGCGATGTTCAATCGCGGCAGCCTCAACGACATCATTGATGCTGCGATTGTTCAAGAGGACTCCGGCAAGGAGTTGGCGGCGGCAGAGCGAAAGCGAAGCGCGCCACAGAGCAGCGGAGAAGGAGGCGGTCCTTCTCAGAAGTTTCGGATGGTGAATCGCCCACCATTGGGTCCACGCTGGCAACCACCACAGCGGTCGATGCCGTTCCGCAGTCGGCCGTACTCTTCACCGGCATTCCGGCCGGCACTGCCAGTACCACCGCAACAACAGCAGCAGCAGCGGGCGATGCCGCGTGCGTTTGCACCTCCGCAACGCATGCCGGGCTTTCGTCCATCGAGTACTCCACCAGCAGCGGCCACATGTTACAAGTGTGGTCGTCCGGGACACTTCGCGAGCAGTTGCCCGGAGAGGCAAGGCGGCGGAGTGGCGCCACAGTTTCCGGGGAGGAATCAACCCCGGAACCCTACTAATGTGCGGCGGGCAAACCCTAGGCCCGGCACTGTCCACCAGCTTGCCATTAAGGACGTGCCGGAGGGCGAGCCAATCCTTGCGGGTATGTTCCAACTCCACCAGCATCCCGCTATAGTACTATTTGATTCAGGCGCCACGCATAATTTTATTAGCCAAGCTTTCATTGCTAAACACAGCTTGCCAATACTACCCACCAATAGTCCGTATTTAATTTGTTCACCGGGTGGGAAGATTTCAGCAAGCGTAATGGTCTCCAAAGCACCATTATGCTTAGCGGGTAGAGTGTACCCCACGTCTCTCATTATCTTAGAGGGGCAGAAGGTCGATGTCATCCTAGGGATGTCGTGGTTAACCCGCCACGGCGCTGTTTTAGACACTGTCCTTCGAGTCGTGCACTTAAACTCAGAGGTGCACGGTTCTCACTCATTATTTCTGGACAGTCCAGAAATAAAACTTCCAAGTGTCTATCAAGCCACAACCATCAGATTGGAAGACATTCCAGTGGTCCGAGAGTTCCCGGATGTATTCCCGGACGATTTGCCGGGGATGCCACCCGATAGAGAGGTGGAGTTCAAGATTGAACTTGCACCGGGAACCATGCCAATATCCCGAAGGCCGTACAAGATGGCACCCAAGGAGTTGGCTGAACTGAAGACTCAGCTCACGGACCTTCTGGAGAAGGGTTTTATTAGGCCGAGCTCCTCGCCATGGGGCTGTTCGGCATTATTTGTCAAAAAGAAGGATGAAACGTTGCGGCTTTGCGTGGACTACCGTCCATTAAATGCCGTAACCATCAAGAACAAGTACCCGTTGCCACGGATCGACATGTTGTTTGATCAGTTGGTCGAAGCGAAGATCTTTTCCAAGATGGATTTAAGATCCGGGTACCATCAGATTAAGATAAGGGCGGAGGACGTTCCAAAGACAGCTTTCTCGACAAGGTACGGACTTTATGAGTACCTGGTCATGTCCTTTGGCCTCACCAATGCTCCAGCTCACTTCATGTACTTAATGAACTCGGTGTTCATGCCGGAGCTGGACAAGTTTGTCGTGGTCTTCATTGATGACATCCTGGTATACTCCAAGTCGGAGGAAGATCACAAGAAAACATCTGCGTATAGTCTTGCAACGGCTGCGGGATCACAAGTTATACGCAAAATTCAGCAAATGCGAGTTTTGGATATCGCAAGTGCCTTTCCTCGGGCATATTATCTTAGCGGAGGGTATCGCTGTGGACCCGAGCAAGATCACGCAAGTGCTGAATTGGAAATCCCAGAGAACTGTTCATGAGGTACGGAGTTTCCTCGGACTCGCGGGATATTATCGGAGGTTCATTCCGAACTTCTCGAAGATTGCCAAGCCAATGACAGAGCTGCTGAAGAAGGCTACCAAATATGTTTGGAGTCCAGCATGTGAAGCAGCATTCAAGGCTTTAGTCAAGCACCTGACATCAGCACCGGTTTTGGCGCAGCCAGACACAACAAAACTGTTCGATGTGTACTGCGATGCATCCGGCATTGGGCTCGGATGTGTGCTGATGCAAGACCGAAGAGTGGTCGCGTATGGATCACGACAGCTTAGGAACCATGAGCAAAATTATCCAACTCACGACTTGGAGCTCGCTGCCGTGGTACTTGCACTGAAGATGTGGAGGCACTACCTACTCGGTAACCTCGTACATTTATATACCGACCACAAAAGCCTCAAGTACATATTCACTCAGATGGAGCTGAACATGAGGCAACGAAGATGGTTAGAACTGATAAAGGATTATGAGATAGAGATCCATTATCATCTGGGCAAGGCAAACGTTGTGGCAGATGCGCTGAGCCGCAAGTCACACGTCAATAATCTGACCATCACACCGTTGGAAGAGAGCGAACCACCACTACATGTGATTCCACACGGAGCTCTCTACAACCTAGCTTTGATCCCCACCATCCGTGAAGAGATAGCGGCAGCCCAGAAGAATGACAAGGGCATGTCACATTTGCGGAGACGTGTAGACAGTGGGGAGTTGAAATGTTTCCGGAAGGACGGAGATGGCGTCCTATGGTTCAAGGACCGGATTGTCGTACCCCGAAACCCGGAGCTACGGAAGAAAATCTTTGATGAGGCTCACTTATCAAAATTTTCTATTCACCCCGGCAGCAACAAAATGTATCAAGAACTCAGAAGAAAGTTTTGGTGGACACGGATGAAGCGAGAGACTGCAAAATACGTGTCCGAGTGTGATACATGTCGAAGGGTGAAGGCAGACCATATGCGGAAACCGGGACTGCTGCAACCACTAGGCATTCCTGCCTGGAAATGGGAGGACGTGAGCATGGATTTCGTCGTGGGTTTACCCACCACCTTACAGAAACATGATTCTGTGTGGGTGATCGTCGATCGGCTCACCAAAGTTGTCCATTTCATCCCGGTCAACACCAACTACAACGCAAAGAAGTACGCTGAACTGTACATCTCACGGATCCTATGCTTATACGGCGTACCCCGTACCATCGTATCGGACCGGGGCACTTTATTCGTGTCCCGTTTTTGGGAGCAGCTACACGCTGCCTTGGGGACGAAGCTGATCCGTAGTTCAGCCTACCACCCGCAGACGGATGGACAAACTGAGCGGGTAAATCAAATCCTAGAAGACATGCTACGAGCTTGCGCTATCGACCACGGCAAGAATTGGGATGATCACTTGCCGTTAGCCGAGTTCTCGTACAACAATGGGTACCAAGCCAGCATCAGGATGGCGCCCTACGAGGCGCTATACGGAAGAAAATGCCGCACACCATTGAACTGGTGTGAGTCTGGCGAAAGGGTTACCTTCGGGATTGACCTTGTCAACGACGCGGAAGAAAAGGTTCGACTGATTCAAGCGAACCTAAGAGCTGCTCAATCCCGACAGAAACAGTATGCGGACCGGAGAAGGCGCCCATTACAATTCGAAGATGGAGATCACGTATACCTACGAGTGTCTCCAATGAAGGGTGTAAACAGATTTGGGGTGAGAGGAAAGTTGGCACCCCGATTCATCGGTCCATTCCAGATTACCGAAAGATGTGGATCGGTAGCATACCGGCTGACATTACCAGAAGCACTTTCCGGTGTGCACGACGTCTTTCACGTTTCCCAGCTGAGGAAGTGTCTCAAGCCATCAACTACCGTTCAGCTGGAAGACATTGAAGAACTGCAACCGGATCTCACCTATCGGGAGGAACCGGTGCAGATTATTGATGAGAAGGCCCGAACCACACGCAACCGTACGTTGTGGTTCTACAAGGTTCTGTGGAGTAATCACTCCATGGGCGAAGCGACATGGGAAAGCGAAGAATTCCTTCGCACCAACTACCCCGACTTTCTCACGTCGCATATCCGGTAATTTTCCACCGTCCTCTCTCTCATTTTCACCTTATAATCTCGGGACGAGATTCTTTTAAGGGGGGAGGAATGTAAGGGCCTCAGTTTTTGACACCCATTTGTAGTGTTCATCCCCACACCACACACCTCATTTGAGGAAGAATGATGAACACAAATGAAGAGCAAGTAACAATTATCAACATGCTCATTAGGGAACAAACTTACACATTGCAAAAGTGGTATTTCCCACATGTGATATAGATGGGCTGGACATAGGAAAAACTCCTACACTTTGCTAAGGATGTCCATGCCAAGTTTCACCCAAATTCAAAACCTTTTTGAGGTCATCTTGGGTATAGATAGGAAGGGAGCAGTTTGAAAATATATTCAAATTCAAACTGTTTTTATACCATGAATTTGAAAGTGGAAGGCATATTCTTACTCAGCACATTTTTGTGAGCTCACACACCAATTTCCACTCCATTTGGAGTTGATCTTGACATGAGCTAAGGGGGAGAAATTCAAACTTTATTTGAATTTCAAACTGAACTTGTGCTGAAATTCATTCAAACCAAACCTCATTTGAACTTTGATCAATTCAAATGGCTCATGGGGGAATAATTTGAATTGCCAAGGGTAGTATGGGGTTCACTGTTTACAACAGTGATTAGAAGTAAATTTCAGAGGTTAAAAGGAAGGGTGGGACCCACATGTCAGCCTCTACTTCAACACAAACCGACTGAGACTTTTCACTCGGGTCGCCGAGCCGCAGCGGTGATCGCCACCGAGGCCAGCCACCGCGCCACCAGCTGCTTGCCCACGCGCGGACATGAGGCGGTGCAGAGCCTTCTTAAGGCGCCTGCCCCCCTCCTCGGCCGAGGCACCACAGTTCTTCTCCGCAAGAACTCAGCGCCGGCCGAAAGTTTCCGCAGTTCGGACTTGATCGGAGGACGCCGATCGCAGCTCCCTCCTTCCACTCCAGAGTCCCAGCAAGGTACTAGAGACCTTCCTCCATCCTCCCCATTGCTAGAATTCGGTTGAAACCGATTGATTTCGGCTGTGCCGAAAGATCAAACTCGGAACTTGGAACCGCCGCACCTCGGGCTCTCGTGGACAGCCCAACCTGGGCGTTGTCACGCCCGGGCCAAGGCACCCTTGGACGCGCGGGTGACTGGTGCTGCTCATCCCCGAGCCACAGCTCGAGTGGTTGCTCACCGGCGGCGAATTTCCACTTTTCCCCTTTCTGTGTGCAGAACGACCTTCGGGTACGATTCTGTTTAATTCGTGCTCTATAAAGGATTAGAGGGCCTCAGGCCACTCCCACACGAGCTAGACACGGTAACGCACAAGTTGCCTTCACAACTGGGCCGGAGAACCTCTGTGCCCGGCGTAATTTAATGTCTACTAATGGCGGAACGAACGGGGGGTATCGGGCGCACGGTGAGGACCTATTTCGGGCCTTCCCCGAGCTGCCTCGAGCTCATGTCGACCTTCTCTGAGGTCCACTGATGCTCCCCGACCGATTTCCCAAGTAGCTGAGATACCAGGGGAGTCAGCCGACATGGCCGAAGTCATTCCGATATGACGGCTCGTCGCCGACCATGCTCCGGCCGTTGTCATGAGCAGCTGACCCTCGGATCCTGTTCCCCATGTAAAAGTAGGCAGGGGCGGCCAGAATCAAGAAGTTTGGAGCTGTACAGCAGCCGGCGGCGAGCTCTCCGGCGAGGTCCCTCGGCGGCGGGGCGCGGGTGTCGCGAGGTTGAAGAAGGGGGTGGACCCCAGCTGTCAGCGGCCGATATTTTGAATCGGGATCCGGCTGCGGCCGGGATCGGGTGTGCTGGCGCGCAAAATCCTTGTGGGCCGCGGTGTGCCATCGCCTAGGCGTGCGACGCGTGTTCTCTGGGCCCACGCGTGAATTTAAACTTTTCCCCGATTTTCAGATTTCCTTCAAACTTCAAATCCTTATAACTTTGCCTAGAAAGCTCCAAATGGAGTGAACCAAATTTTGCTGGATTCAGCTCTCTGAGTACTTTCCAGAAAATCAAGTTTCACTTCATGAAATTCCTTAATTCTCCAGGATTAATTCCTTAAAGTTTAAACTGTTAGGAATTTTAACTGGAGAATCCTATGGAGGAAAATCCTGAAATTTTGCTGAGATGTTCACCAAAATATCCTTGAACTACCATTAAAATTTCAGATCCATTTGAGCTCATTTAGTCCACCTAATGGTGTGATTAGTAAAACTGTTCCAGAGAAAATAGAAAATGTTCAGAAACATTTTCAGAATTTTCTCTGAAATTGTTTAGCTCATATCTTTAGTTAGAGACTTCCAAATTAAGTGAGACCAACTCCATTAGAACCCTCTGAAAATCTAGTTTTCAGAAAGTCATATTTTGTCTCATGAAAATTCCTAGAACACCCTAAGAGTTCCAATTAAGGTCAAGGACATAATTATTTGTGGAGGGCTCAAATGAGCTTTGCTGCAACTAAAACTTGACCAAGTCTCTGTTTAGGTTGTAACCAAGCCACAGTAAAAGTTTCACAGTCATTAGGTCTATCTAGCAAAGGTTAGAGACTTCACAACTTCAAACTTAATACAAATGCATTAAATTAATACATGTATTGTTTCTATCATGTAGTCGCTAAGGTCGAGGAGGAACCCGAAGTCCTAGACTTCGTTACTCCGGAGGAACAGCTAGCCTACGACCAAGAGCAGCAAGGCAAGCCCCGGTTTGCATTAACCTTTTTACAAATATTTATTGTTTTGAGCACATCTTTGAATATTGTTCTTTGCATTAGAGTCTTGACTGGAAACCCAACTGCACAGCCAAGAAAACCATGGGTTGGGTTTAGGATTGCAAACCCCGTTAGCCACTGCATTGCTAGGATAGAGTAGGATTCGGTACAAGTCGAGTAGTTGGAACTACTCGCGAGAATAGGCTAGAGGCACATTGCTCGGGTAGAGATAGCACATGATACACATGGCAAGAAAATGAGACCGAGCGGAGAGTAAGGGCAGCAGGACTTTGGGGCCTGTGTGCTGTAGCTCCGCTTATGTCGATTGAGGACCGAGCCGTGTGCGGGCCTGTTGAACAAGCTAGAACAGTACCGAAGACCTACCGGCTATATGGGAACCGGGAAACTGATGTAACTCGGGTAGCTGGGTATTGAGGCATTGCCCGTCGTTCAGAGGGTAGGTTGAGAGCTCGAGGTGTAAATCGGCTGGCGGCACGGAGATGCGCGTGCAGAGACCTCTTGCTCGGGACGATGGGACCGGTTCAATATTTGGCTAACGGGTGAAAGGTAGTCGCGTACGGCGTCCGTGATGGTTGTTGTAGGCAACATCGAGTACGGGCGTACGTGACGGGTTGTTCGGGTAACCCTGCAGGTGTAAATCGATTATAATCGCCGTCCCTCGCGGTCAGTGAGTACCACTTGTTCACTGTACCGTGACGTAGAAAGAACAGGCTAGTTACATGTTAAAATGTTGCTGATTGAAAGCTGGACATTGATTGTTAATGATATGCTGTAGCTTAGAGCTAATTAAAGTTCTTTTCAACTTTGGGCAAAGTGCATGAGAGAAATGCGTTTCTTGTTTGATTGCAGCTCTCTCATGTGCCTTAGCGTAAGGTTCTCCACAACCTGCTGCTAAAACTTGAAAGTAAGGTTCTACTAATTAGGCGAGTCCTTGCAAATGATTTTTGCCTCATGCAACCCATTACCCTCATGTAGAAGTTCCATGTTTAGGTGAGACGGGTCAGACTTGCTGAGCCTTCGTGCTCACTGCTTGTGTTTGAAGCTTTTTGCAGGGTTCTATGAGGAAGGGACTCCCGAAGAGGAGACGGAACCCCAGGAGGGGAACCCCGTCGAGTGGGAGTCGTGCACGCCGCAGAGTTAGTGTGCGTGTGTGCTAGCAAGGACACGTTCGAGGGCTGAACGTGCACTTGATGCTTAGTCTACGCCCGCGAGTGTGGACTAAACGTATTTTGATGTAAACAGGTCATAAAACGGTTTATGTAATAAAACTTCCGCTTCCGCTTTGCACCTTTGACGTGTGTTATACGGTGCTGTGCAACGCAGCACCCCTCAGCGTGATCCTGGCTCGACAGGACCAATGGGGTCGTGTCATTACGGTCATGAGCACCTGGCTAAACTGCCATGATTAGATGGGATGGTTACTGGAATGGTTATTGGAAAGGTTCTTCGTTATGATTATGGGTTTGGTTATGGTTTGGTTTGGAATTGATAAGCCTGGATGATGAGATGGTTGCATGACTGTTGGGTCATGACATGAGATTGGTCTCAGTGCGAGACAAGGTTGTTTTATGAGGTGAGATGGTAGCGAATACGAGGAGGTATTCGTGAGTATGAGTAAAGGATTGGTTAATGTTCGGATGGAACACGGGAAGTGATGGAGGTATGATGGTAATTTAACACATGCTGAGACTACATTCATCTAAAGTTAAGTTGCTGTTTTATCAATGGTTTTATAAATTGCTTTTCTGCAAATAAGCCTTTTATACCTACCTTGTTTATGAGCTGCATATCATGTGTTATTCCCGCACTTGCTGAGTACATCCTTGTACTCAAACTTGCATTATTATTTCTCCATCAACAGCAAAAGAAGACTACTATGAAGACCGGGTAGAGCATTATGGCGTGTGATCTGTTCTCAACCTTGCCTGTGGAGGGAATAGAGATGGAGCCACTTCTGCTTAGTTTTGCTTCCGCATTAGTTTTTTTTTGCTTCCGCATTTAGATAAGAATTCCGCTGTGTAGAAATAAGGACTTCCGCTGTGAGCATGAGTCCAAGACTCATAAGGTGCTGTAATAAACTCTATTATTCGTGGTAATATATAATCTGAATTCAGTTTGTGGAACGTATGTGTATGTGTGATAAACATCCTGGGCACACATATGCATTAGTTCTCGGTTCCGTGGTTTTCCACAGAATTGAGGGCGTCACAGCCGGCCACGTGGTGGGCCCAGAGCTCCTCTTTAAGGAGAGGGAGGTCCGACCCCGTGGGACACGTGGGGCCTTCTGAGCTCCCCCCCCCCCCAGAGGCTGAGGCCCGGCTTCTGCCGGCCATGTGGCGGGTCCGGGCCCCCTCCTGAGGAGGCGGGAGCTCCGGCTCCGCTGGACACGTGGGGCCTTCGGAGCTCCCCCCAGAGGGGAAGGTGCCGGCCACATGGCGGGTCTAGAGCCCCTACTGAGGAGGCGGGAGCCTAGGCCCCGCTGGACACGTGGGGCCTCCGAGGCCCGCCCCTGCGGAGGGGGCGGGGTCCGGATCTCCCGGTTTTGCGCGGTCCGTAGCGGCCCCCTGGTAGGCGTGGCCAACTGTTTGGGTACTCCTACCATACTCCTGCGGGAAGCCAAGGTTGGAGGGTCCAGCACACAAACAAGGGAAACGTAATTCTCCTTGGGGCTCCCCCCTTTTCGATCTCATAGTCTTATTTGGCTTACAATCCCGATCCGGTGCATGGCGCTTGGGAATTTCGGTGCACGACGTGCTGGGGGCTCGGGGCCCCCCGGCCATCGGCAGGTCCCCCAAGCGCGACCGCCCCAGGTAGGATAGCAAATGCCGACTAGAGGTGAGAATGGGAAAAAGGGGACTGGGTGTATGGTGAACATACCCAGGAAGTGCGGTCATAAAAATTAATACATAAATTGAATGAGCATAAAGGAAGAGCAAAGCGGGACAGGTTCTTTCCCTATAAATTTCCATAGGCGGAAAACAGGCTAAACATGGAGGCCACGACCCGTCCCATTAAAAAGGGAAGCAAGACTCTACGCGCTTGGAGTCGGAACCAGGCAAAGCTGAACGTAGTCCTGGACCGTCCCCTGGAACTTAGCTGCTTCGAGCGCTGTTCCGGGACTCTATGGAATCTATTAGAGAGAAGAAACTGTCCTGCTACTGTTCTAGGGGTAGAACTTACGGAGGTGTTCGATGTTCTAGGGGTTCGGGAGCGGATCCCCATCCTCGGTGGAAAGGCGTACGCACCCGGGGCGGCATACTTTCGTGACTCGGAAGGGACCTTCCCAACTAGGGGAGAGTTTGTGGGTCCCTTCGCGAGAAAGTATGCGCCGCAGCACCAGGTCGCCTTCCTGCAGCTCTCGGGCACGCACAGACCTCTGGTGGTAGCGGCAGAGCGCTTGTCTGTACCGTGCGTTATGGAGTGCTGCATGCAATCGGACCTCGTCGACGAGGTCGATGTCTCCGCGTCGGAGGTTGTCCTGCGCGGCTTCGTCATAAGCTCGGACGCGGTGAGACTTCATGGTGATCTCTAGGGGAAGCACAGCTTCGGCCCCATACACCATGAAGAAGGGTGTATCTCCGGTGGCCCGGCTCTGGGATGTCCGGTTAGCCATAGTGTGCTCGGAAGCTCATCCACCCAATTGGCACCATGTTTCTTCAGGCTGGCATAGGTGCGGGTCTTGAGGCCCCGGAGAATTTTGGCGTTGGCCCTCTCGACTTGCCCATTGCTCTTTGGGTGAGCAACAGAGGCATAGCACACCTGGATGCCGAGGTCCTCACAGTAGTCTTGGAAGGCTGCGCTGGTGAACTGGGTCCCGTTGTCGGTGATGATTCTGTTCGGGACCCCGAACCGGCAGACAATCGACTTGATGAACTTTACTGCGGATTGCTTGTTAATGGTGACAACTGGTGCGGCTTCCGGCCACTTGGTGAACTTGTCTATGGCGACATAGAGGTACCGGAATCCCCCAATGGCCATGAGGGTGGGATCATCTGTACCGCCTGAGCCGGTGTATGGATCTGCTTGGCGTGGAACTGGCACGCCTTGCAGCTCTCGACCAGCTTGACGGCATCCTGGAGTGCTGTCGGCCAGTAGAAGCCATGCCGGAAGGCTTTAACGACAAGCGTGCATGAGAAAGAGTGACTCCCACATTCGCCTCCATGGATCTCAGCGAGCAATGTCACACCCGGTTTCTCCGAAGAACAACCGAGAGAATATCACATGTATGCCAAGATCATTTTCTCATACATGTGATGACAAATAGTGAAGCATCTTTTATTACAAGCCAGGTGTCGATTATAAATATGTCTTACAAAGCATACGTCTCGATGGACGATAATAAGTTCATAACATGTAAACAAAATAGCAGCGGAATATAAATCTTGTGGGCTCCGTCACAGGTGTTGCCCGGGGGACTCCATGAATCTAGAATCCTTCTTCAGGTCCGAAGTCTTGGTCATTGAACACCACATCATTCTCTTGACCTGAGCAGCAATATAAACCAACAAATATGCAAGTTTGAGTACCGATGGTACTCAGCAAGTGGGGGAAGGATTATGTCATGCATGGCTAGAGCAAGGAGAGGTTGAACTCATGGTTAAAGCACTACGCAATTATTGCCTACCACCTTAGCTTATTAAGCACCTACATTACTACACAGGTGAAATGGTCCCAATCTCCCATCCCATCATCATAATCAAATAACCATAACATCAATTCCAATGTTAAGCTCCCCGCTTAACATCCGCAACTTCCAAAGTCATCATCCTCTAATCATGAATAAGTCTAAGCCGCTCTTGACCGTGAGCACGGCTGTCATGACAGTTTTGACTCTGCAGAGTTTGCACCACTGTACCCACATGTAGTGATTTCATCCCCCGTTGCCGGGTGGACTAAAAGAACCTCCATTGTGCCAGTGGCCACGAACCACATTCACACTTCCCAGGTGTGTAGCCAGGAGATCACTACGAAGCCTTTACAAAGGGATTCCCGACGAGCGTGGGCCCACTGAGGTTTCACCCCTAACAGCATACAAGAGGCTCCAACCCCGCTGTAGTGGCCCCCTCTTGAGCCTTGCGGTTCATATGGTAGTCCAGCTGACACCTACTCCCCGCACCATCCAACACACCCATACTACGCCGGGGATACATCTAATTAATTGGCCAAGCTGCCCCATCTCAGCATGTGGTTGGCACAGTAAAGCCAGGTTACATGCTCCATGAACCGGTCCTTAGGATCCAGGCAAGTACTAAACACAAACCCGAGTCTCGTGCACCCAGCACCAACCAAATCATCCAACTTGCCTTGATCCCTACCTCTACATAACTCATAACATCTCATTCAAGAGTATGGTAAATAAATTGATGATCTCATATCCCAATTATCCCATTCTAAGCATGGCTAAGCACAAGATATGAGTGAATGACATAATAATACAAATCCCAACCCAAGCTACAAGGAAACAAGATAATGCAGTTCTAGGGAAACATCCTAGCATGGGTTTCATATTTCAATTGACAATGCAAATAATTCTATCTACACATCCTAGCATAGGATCAAAGTGGTCAAGGACACTTGCCTTCTTCCTGCTGCTCTGGGAATGGAAAGTCTGGTTCTTGGAAGGGAAGAACTTGCTCTGGGGCAGGTTCTATTCATGCCAACACACATAACAAAAGAAAACAACAATCCATAAGACATAGTTCACACTTTCACTTCATACAACCACACATTCACATCTATGTAAATCATTCACATTTCTAAGTGTTGTGGTTACTCTATGTGTGTTGATTTTTGGCTTACATGCACTTTTAAACATGTGCATATGATTTCTAACTTTTGGTATTCAGATTTATGTTTGCACACTATATATTAATTTCAAATTTGAACAAATTCCTTATATTCAATTGATACACATCTTAGCGACCAATTATGCATGAAAGGTATTTTCCTACTTCAAATGGGTTTTCAGATCCTCTATCAAATCCTAAACTGAAATCTTTGGATTTGGAAACTTCATTTATCATTTTCTAGTTATGCATACCTAGTTGCTATATTTTCAGATTTATTTCCTATGCCTAAATTTGAACTTTATTATGAAAATAGTAAGACACCTCATCTAAACAGAATAGGTTCTGATATAAAATATTAAATAATATATTTTTGAACTTCTCCTCTGATGTGAACTAATTTAAATCTATTTTACCCATTTTCAAAATTATTTATAATCCTAAAAATGTGTTCCTAGAACTAATAAACATGAACACACCCAAACAGATTTCATTTCAGCCTAAAATTTATTTTTAGTTCATTCTAAAGTTTTCCAAGTGTTAGTAGAGTTTAAACTTGAATTTACAATGTGTTTGTATTTCCTTTAAATTTAATCCTAGTCACACATTCAAATTTCTAAATTAAATATCATATAGGGTTAAAAAGTTAAGTTCACCCTACTACAGGGTCTAATTTATTATTTTAAGAATTTCCAGGGGCCTAACTATGCATAACAGAGGGGCCTAACTATGCATAACCGAGATCCCCAGGGGGTAGCGCGTAAGAATCCCGGCCTTTATAACGCGGGGCTGACGTGGACCGTCCGATTTAACACAGACGGCTGAGATTATAACGTCGAACCGGTACGCGGGGATTTCAATTCTACCGTGCAATTTAAAATAGATGGCGCACAAGCATCCACGTCGCTCTGACCAAGCGTGGGCGGCGCTGCCCGGCGGCGCGCGGCGGCGGGAGGCGGCGATCTCGCCGGAGAGCTTCGGATCTTCGTCAATTCTTTCTAAAACTGGGATTTCATGGCATAGATCAGTAGAGGGGAGGTCGGGGATTTCACCTCGGGGTTTTTCTTGAGCTCGGAGGTCCCGGAAGGCGGTCGGTGACGAGGTCCGAGGTGAATTCACGGCGATGCTCATCGGCGCTGTGTCTGAGGCGCAAACCACCGAGTTTTCTGCACCTGCGTGATTCCCCGGAGGCGGTGGAACACGATCGGCGCGTTAGATCAGAGAACCCGAGCAGAGATCGAGAGAAAACGGTGATTGGAGCTTCGGTTCTCACCGGGAGGAAAAACAGCCGATCACGGGTGAAAATCGGGACGGTGTCGGTGTTTATATAGCCGGGGAAGGGCGGCGTTCGGTTGTGATCGAGTTTGCGTCGTCCAGAACCGAAATTCAGCTAGGATACGCGGGTATCCGGGGGGTGGTTTCGATTCGGGAGAGAGAGGAGTCCCGGTCGGCCGAGCGCGCGCGAGGAGGAAGAAGATGGCGGACCCCACATGTCAGTGAGAAGAAAACGGGGCACGCGGCTGCGGGCTGGTGCGGGGGTGAGGTGGGCCGGATGGTGGGTTTCGACCCACTGGCCGGGGGGGTTTGTTTTTTTCTTTTTCTTTTTCTTTTCTGTTTTGAGTTGAATTTGAATTCCAATTTAAATTTGAATTTCTGCACCACATGCAATACGTCCAAAATTTTTTAAATTCCCCTCTTGACAGGTTTTGGGGTGTTACAGCTCTACCCCCTTAAAAGAAATCTCGTCCTCGAGATTGGTGGTCCTAGGAAAACAATTCCGGAAATTGTGCCTTAAGCTCGTCTTCTCGCTCCCATGTGGCTTCCTCTTCCGAGTGATGCTTCCACTGCACCTTGCACATCCAGATTCTTTTATTTCATGTGAGGCGTTCCATTGTCTCCAAAACCTTGACCAGTTGCTCGGCATAAGACAAATCCCCGGCTACGTCAACCTCATTCATGGGTAACATCTCTTCAGGCGTCCTCAGACATTTCTTGAGCTGTGACACATGGAATACATCATGCACATCCGATAGGCGAGCCGGTAATTCTAGTTGATACGCCACTTCGCCTTTCCTCTCTAGAACTTGAAAGGGTCCGATGTATCGAGGTGATAACTTTCCTTTCACCTTGAACCGACGAAGTCCTCGGATAGGGGACACCTCGAGGTAGACATAGTCCCCCACGTTGAAAACGAGCTCTCTTCTCCGAACATCGGCATAGCTCTTTTGTCGCGTCTGTGCTATCCTCAAGTTGTTGCGAATTTCCCTCACTTTCGCCTCGGCTTCTTGTAGTACTTAGGGTCCAAACACTTTACTTTCCCCCGTTTGGTTCCAAAATAGGGGAGTTCTGCACTTCCTCCCATATAAAGCCTCAAATGGTGACATCTTCATACTATCCTGATAGCTGTTGTTATAGGAGAACTCCGCATACGGTAAGTTCTTATCCCAACTCCGATTGTTTTTGAGTGCACACGCTCTCAGCATATCCTCAAGGATCTAATTGGTTCTTTCTGTCTGCCCGTCAGTTTGGAGATGATAGGCAGAACTAAAATTCAGATGGGTTCCCATGGTATCATGTAGCTTCTGCCAGAACCTTGAGGTGAACTGTGTCCCTCGATCTGACACTATCTTCTTTGGCACTCCATGGTAACACACGATCCTTGACATGTACAACTCTGCCAATTTGGATCCGCTGTAGATTTCTTTCACGGGGATGAAATGAGCTACCTTGGTTAGCCTGTCGATGATGACCCATATCGAATCATATCCTGATTGGGTCCTAGGCAATCCCACTATGAAATCCATACCGATTTCTTCCCATTTCCATTCAGGCACTTTGAGTGGTTGCAATAATCCCGCCGGGTCGTTGATGTTCCGCTTTCACCAACTGACATGTGTCACATAGGGTAACATGTTCCGCGACATCTCGCTTCATGCCATACCACCAATACCTGCCCTTGAGGTCCTGGTACATCTTCGTACTCCCAGGATGAATGGAATAGTCGGAATCGTGAGCCTCCTTCAAAATCAATTCACGGATATCCTTTACTTCAGGCACACAGATTCTTTTCCCATGCCACACCGTACCTTGTTCATCCTCTTGAAACGAGGGGCTTTATTTTCCTTGATGAGTTGTCTGATTTCTTGTATCTTCTCGTCATTCTTTTGACCATCACGTATGTCTTGCTCTAGTGTGGAGTCCACTTCCATGGCGATGGCTTCACCACTATTCACCAGGCATAGATTGAGTCTTATAACATCGTCCTTCAATTCTGCAGGCATGTCCTTCAAGCTCAAACTATTGACCTGCACTTTCCGGCTTAAAGCATCTGCCACGATGTTTGCTTTCCCAGGATGATAGTTGATGCCCACATCAAAGTCATTGATTAGCTCTAACCATCTCCTTTGTCTAAGGTTGAGATCTGGCTGTGTGAAAATGTACTTTAAACTCTTATGATCTGTATATATCTCTGTCCTCTTCCCCATCAAGTAGTGCCGCCAAATTTTCAACGCGTGTACCACTGCGGCTAGTTCTAGGTCATGTGTAGGATAGTTCTTCTCGTGTTTCCGGAGATGCCGGGATGCATAAGCCACGACATGCCCTTCTTGCATGAGAACACATCCCAACCCGTTTCCAGAGGCATCGCAATACACCGAAAAGTTCTTCTGCATATCTGGCATAACTAGCACTGGGGCTGTTGTCAATCTTTTCTTTAGCTCTTGAAAACTCTTCTCGCACTGTGGCGTCCATGTGAATGTGATTCCCTTCTCCAACAGTTTGGTGAGGGGTCTTGAGATCTTGGAGAATCCTTCAATAAACCGTCGATAGTATCCAGCCAATCCCAAGAAGCTTCGAACTTCCCCGACATTCTCAGGGGTCTTCCACTTCTGTACATCCTCGATCTTGGCGGGATCTACGGAGATTCCTCCCTCCAAGATTATATGTCCTAAGAAGGGAACTCTCTTCAGCCAAAACTCACACTTGCTCAACTTGGCATATAGTTGGTGTTCTCTCAGCTTCTGCAACACCAACCTTAGATGTTTCTCATGTTCCTCTTCATCTTTGGAGAAGACGAGAATGTCATCTATGAAAACCACCACAAATTTGTCCAGATATTCCATGAATACCTTGTTCATGAGATACATGAAGTATGCCGGGGCATTAGTTAGCCCGAAAGGCATGACGGTGTATTCATACAGTCCGTACCGAGATACGAAAGCTGTCTTTGGAATATCAGTTTGCCTTATCTTAAGTTGGTGGTATCCCGACTTGAGATCAATTTTCAAGAACACACAAGCTCCCCTCAACTGATCAAACAAGTCTTCAATGTGGGGTAATGGGTACTTGTTCTTGATGGTTACTTCATTCAAGGCACGGTAGTCTACGCATAACCTTTGGGTTCCGTCCTTCTTGGGTACAAATATCACTGGAGCTCCCCATGGTGAGGTACTAGGACGAATATACCCCTTCTCCGTCAATTCTCTTAAATGATCCTTGAGTTCTCCCAGCTGCTTGGAGTCCATCCGATAAGGTCTCTTGTATATCGGAGCTGTTCCAGGCACTAGCTCAATCGTGAATTCCACTTCACGATCAGGAGGCATACCTGGCAACTCCTCCGGAAAAATGTCTGGGTATCCCCTGATAATCCTGATTTCCTCCACTTTCACCTCAACTTGATTTAATTTAATGTCCCTCCTAGGCTCTTGTATTGTTATGAACTTTACTCTTGTGCCACTAGGGTGAGTTAGTTCCACCGTTCTGGTCGAACAATGGATGATTCCCTTATGTTTGGTCAACCAATCCATGCCCAAAATAATATCTATCCCTTGTGAATCTATCACTATGAGGTTGGCAGTAAATACCACCCCATTAATGTCTAGATTCACCTTGGGACACACTTGTCTTGTCCTTATTTCTCCACCTGGAGAGTTTACTGCTAGCATATGGTTCATTTGTGTTGTTGCTAGGTCATGCTTCTTAACAAACCCTTGGGCAATGAACGAGTGAGTAGCACCAGAATCGAACAACAGGGTTGCAATGTGTAAATTGGCAGGAAACTTACCAACTACCACGTTGGGTGCCTCTTGCGCCTCCTCCATGGTGACGTGGTTCACCCGTCCTCGCATTACATTCTGCTGTTGCTGCTGCACGGGCTTCTTCTTTGGGCACTTATGGGCGTAGTGCCCCACTTCACCACAGTTAAAGCATTGCACCCCAACCTTAGGTGCCTGGCCTTTGTTGTCTTGGGGTTGGTTTGGGAGTCCTTGCACTGCTGGTCGAGGTTGATATGTAGGGCGAGGCTGCTGTCCAAACTGACGTTGTGGTGGTGCTGGCGCTGCCGGAGGCCTGAAGTTCGGGTTGTACCCTCTCGGTGCTGAGTAGGGTACCGCAGCACGGCTCGTCTGCCCTGCAGGTTGCTGCATCATACGTGGGCGGGTGTTGCTACCCGATGCTTGGTGTGACCATCCGGCCTTCCTCTTGTTTTCATTTTCCAAGGCCTTCAGCTTCCTTTCTACAACAAATGCTCTGTCCACCATCTTTTGGAAGCTTTCATACTCGTTGGAGGATATTGCACACTGCATTTCTGCGGTAAGTCCTTCCATGAAACAATCCTGTTTCTGCTCATCAGTCTCTATGTCCCGTGGGGCATAACGGGATAGTTGAGTGAATTTAGTGAGGTATTCCCTCACAGTCATGTTTCCTTGCTGCAATCCCAAGAACTCCTTCCTCTTGTTTTTGAGTTCACCCCTTGGTATGTAATGGTTGCGGAAGCTACGCTTGAACTCTTCCCAAGTGATGTTATCAGGGTCATGATGGGCAGCCACGTAAGCGGTCCACCAATCAGCAGCAGGTCCATGCAATTGGTGAGAGGCAAACAGCACCCTCTCATACCCTTGGCATTGTATGATCCTCATCTTGCTCTCAATGGTCTTTAGCCAGTCATCTGCCTCCAGGGGTTCAGCAGCACTAGCAAACTTTGGAGGTTGAGTCCCTAGAAACTCACTCAACCTTGGTTGGCGTGGTGCAGCTTGTGGAGTTGGAGCTTGGTGCAAGTTGGCCACCACTTGCGTCAGGTTCTGGATGAGCTGATTTTGATTCTCAAGCATTTGGTGGATGGGATCAACTCCTTCACGTTGACCACCCCTGTCTTGGCCTCCAGAAAGATGAGGGTTGTCGGCCTCATCGTTGTTGTTGGCGGGGTTGGCACCACGACCCTTTCCTCTTCTGGCCATCTATCATGATTAACCAGATGTTAATTTAAAGCATTACGTATTGACTTACCAGTTTTTGCTTGTTTAAACTTTAAGGTTTTAAGAACTTATTTCATTTATATTTTCTGAGGATTTCATGTCTTACGTGAACATAAATGCACTCTTAATTCATATGGGTTCACACACCAAAGCAAACCAACCTGAAGACGAGGTTGTGGACAAACGCCCATGGCTTCCACAACTCACGTCACACACCACACATTAACACACCGTTAACTAAGGTATTGACTCGCCTACTCGATAACCTGCTGAACTATGGGGAAGGACTCTACACGACTCGTATCACTGAGCTGGCTCCTCGGGATCTTCCTCATTATTGCGGCTGCCTTCTAACTCCGCTTTGGGTGGGGAGGCTGCTGGTGGAGAAGTGCGACGACGCTTGATCGCCCGGCGATCTGGGGGGTCAGGAGTCCATGTGTCATTCATGGTGACACACAGTTCATTCCCATCCCCTCTTTCTCTCGCCCTCAAGCTGGCACGAAGCAATGCCTCATTCTCCTTCAGGGTGTCACGTACATCCTGAAGCTCCTGTTGACACTCCTGCAGTCGAGTGCTGAGCATAGCAGCATCCTCCAAGCACAAGTCCATGTGCTCATGGGAAGTCCCCTGCTGCACTGGCGGGTACTTGTACTCCGTTGTACCACTCTCATGCTGGAGGACATACATGTACTCAGTCCTGTCCAGGTGGTGACGGTAGATGTGACTCTGGCAGGTGATGGCCTCCCAGGTGACATCCTTCTCCGCATCAACCTATGTTGCTCGACAAGCTGGAGAGCGGTGGATCTTAAGCAGCTGATTTTCATGGATAATCCTCATTTCTGAACTCCATTCTTCCCGCTTCTGCCGGATGGTCCGGGTGGAGCTATAGTGTATGATTAGCTTGCTCGTATTGCCGGCGGCTTGGAGCATGCGTCGAAGACGGCGCAACAAGCCTCCTACAGCCAATCCGTAGGAAAGATACGTCACCGGACGGTTCACCTCTCTCAGGGCAAGGGCAACTACGGGAACTATCCCTCCGGTGGACTTGCGGGCGGTGCGGATCATGCGAACCATCTAAAACATAAAGCATTTAAACTTAAGTTAGATAAAATTTTAAACAAAAATCCTATTTTGAATAAAAGTTGGGGTAAGATGAAGAAAGTGACCCCATTAAATAACACTTTCCAACCCACACCTTTGTAAAATAGTTTTTAAGAAAATAGGGTCCTTAAATACGTCCATTTCTACCTAGGTCCACGTTCCTACGGGCAACCTTGGCTCTGATACCACTTCTGTCACACCCGGTTTCTCCGAAGAACAACCGAGTGAATATCACATGTATGCCAGGATCATTTTCTCATACATGTGATGACAAATTGTGAAGCATCATTTATTACAAGCCAGGTGTCAATTATAAATATGTCTTACAAAGCATACGTCTCGATGGACGATAATAAGTTCATAACATGTAAACAAAATAGCAGCGGAATATAAATCTTGTGGGCTCCGTCACAGGCGTTGCCTGGGGGACTCCATGAACCTAGAATCCTTCTTCAGGTCCGAAGTCTTGGTCATTGAACACCACATCATTCTCCTGACCTGAGCAGCAATACAAACCAACAAATATGCAAGTTTGAGTACCGATGGTACTCAGCAAGTGGGGGAAGGATTATGTCATGCATGGCTAGAGCAAGGAGAGGTTGAACTCATGGTTAAAGCACTACGCAATTATTGCCTACCACCTTAGCTTATTAAGCACCTACATTACTACACAGGTGAAATGGTCCCAATCTCCCATCCCATCATCATAATCAAATAACCATAACATCAATTCCAATGTTAAGCTCCCCGCTTAACATCCACAACTTCCAAAGTCATCATCCTCTAATCATGAATAAGTCTAAGCCGCTCTTGACCGTGAGCACGGCTGTCATGACAGTTTTGACTCTGTAGAGTTTGCACCACTGTACCCACATGTAGTGATTTCATCCCCCGTTGCCGGATGGACTAAAAGAACCTCCATTGTGCCAGTGGCCACGAACCACATTCACACTTCCCAGGTGTGTAGCCAGGAGATCACTACGAAGCCTTTACAAAGAGATTCCCGACGAGCGTGGGCCCACTGAGGTTTCACCCCTAACAGCATACAAGAGGCTCCAACCCCGCTGTAGTGGCCCCCTCTTGAGCCTTGCGGTTCATATGGTAGTCCAGCTGACACCTACTCCCCGCACCATCCAACACACCCATACTACGCCGGGGATACACCTAATTAATTGGCCAAGCTGTCCCATCTCAGCATGTGGTTGGCACAGTAAAGCCAGGTTACATGCTCCATGAACCGGTCCTTAGGATCCAGGCAAGTACTAAACACAAACCCGAGTCTCGTGCACCCAGCACCAACCAAATCATCCAACTTGCCTTGATCCCTACCTCTACATAACTCATAACATCTCATTCAAGAGTATGGTAAATAAATTGATGATCTCATATCCCAATTATCCCATTCTAAGCATGGCTAAGCACAAGATATGAGTGAATGACATAATAATACAAATCCCAACCAAAGCTACAAGGAAACAAGATAATGCAATTCTAGGGAAACATCCTAGCATGGGTTTCATATTTCAATTGACAATGCAAATAATTCTATCTACACATCCTAGCATAGGATCAAAGTGGTCAAGGACACTTGCCTTCTTCCTGCTGCTCTGGGAATGGAAAGTCTGGTTCTTGGAAGGGAAGAACTTGCTCTGGGTCAGGTTCTATTCATGCCAACACACATAACAAAAGAAAACAACAATCCATAAGACATAGTTCACACTTTCACTTCATACAACCACACATTCACATCTATGTAAGTCATTCACGTTTCTAAGTGTTGTGGTTACTCTATGTGTGTTGATTTTTGGCTTACATGCACTTTTAAACATGTGCATATGATTTCTAACTTTTGGTATTCAGATTTATGTTTGCACACTATATATGAATTTCAAATTTGAACAAATTCCTTATATTCAATTGATACACATCTTAGCGACCAATTATGCATGAAAGGTATTTTCCTACTTCAAATGGGTTTTCAGATCCTCTATCAAATCCTAAACTGAAATCTTTGGATTTGGAAACTTCATTTATCATTTTCTAGTTATGCATACCTAGTTGCTATATTTTCAGATTTATTTCCTATGCCTAAATTTGAACTTTATCATGAAAATAGTAAGACACCTCATCTAAACAGAATAGGTTCTGATATAAAATATTAAATAATATATTTTTGAACTTCTCCTCTGATGTGAACTAATTTAAATCTATTTTACCCATTTTCAAAATTATTTATAATCCTAAAAATGTGTTCCTAGAACTAATAAACATGAACACACCCAAACAGATTTCATTTCAGCCTAAAATTTATTTTTAGTTCATTCTAAAGTTTTCCAAGTGTTAGTAGAGTTTAAACTTGAATTTACAATGTGTTTGTATTTCCTTTAAATTTAATCCTAGTCACACATTCAAATTTCTAAATTAAATATCATATAGGGTTAAAAAGTTAAGTTCACCCTACTACAGGGTCTAATTTATTATTTTAAGAATTTCCAGGGGCCTAACTATGCATAACAGAGGGGTTTTGCTAATTTTTATTAAGTCCAGGGGCTAAAACTGATTTTCAATTGAATTTACATGAATTTCTGAAGTTCCAGGGGCTAGATCAGAAGTTTCCGGGGCTAGCTCGTATTTTCCGAGATCCCCAGGGGGTAGCGCGTAAGAATCCCGGCCTTTATAACGCGGGGCTGACGTGGACCGTCTGATTTAAAACAGACGGCTGAGATTATAACGTCGAACCGGTACGCGGGGATTTCAATTCTACCGTGCGATTTAAAATAGACGGCGCACAAGCGGCCACGTCGCTCTGACCGAGCGCGGGCGGCGCTGCCCGGCGGCACGCGGCGGCGGGAGGCGGCGATCTCGCCAAAGAGCTTCGGATCTTCGTCAATTCTTCCTAAAACTGGGATTTCATGGCATAGATCGGTAGAGGGGAGGTCGGGGATCTCACCTCGGGGTTTTTCTTGAGCTCGGAGGTCCCGGAAGGCGGTCGGCGACGAGGTCCGAGGTGAATTCACGGCGATGCTCGTCGGCGCTGTGTCTAAGGCGCAAACCACCGAGTTTTCTGCACCTGCGTGATTCCCCGGAGGCGGTGGAACACGATCGGCGCGTTAGATCAGAGAACCCGAGCAGAGATCGAGAGAAAACGGTGATCGGAGCTTCGGTTCTCACCGGGAGAAAAAACAGCCGATCGCGGGTGAAAATCTGGACGGTGCCGGTGTTTATATAGCCGGGGAAGGGCGGCGTTCGGTTGTGATCAAGTTTGCGTCGTCTAGAACTGAAATTCGGCTGGGATACGCGGGTATCCGGGGGGTGGTTTCGATTCGGGAGAGAGAGGAGTCCCGGTCGGCCGAGCGCGCGCGCGAGTAGGAAGAAGATGTCGGACCCCACACGTCAGTGAGAAGAAAACGGGGCGCGCGGCTGCGGGCTGGCGCGGGGGTGAGGTGGGCCGGCTGGTGGGTTTCGGCCCACTGGCCGGGGGGGTTGTTTTTTTCTTTTTCCTTTTCTTTTCTGTTTTGAGTTGAATTTGAATTCCAATTCGAATTTGAATTTCTGCACCACATGCAATACGTCCAAAAAATTTTAAATTCCCCTCTTGACAGGTTTTGGGGTGTTACAAGCAAGTCGCAGCCTTCCTCCTGGGTTATGCACCGCAATAGGACGTGGTTGGCGCCACGCCGGTAGAGATCCCCTTCTACCAGCGCGTATCTCTTAGCCATACGCACGATCCGTTCAGCGGTTGCATGTTCATCAGGGAGGATGTTGTCTTTCATGTAGTCCCGGATCTCCGTGATCCATGCATCGGGTCTAACTTGAGCTTCTGGATCTTGAGCGCTGGGTTGCACGGAGTCCCCAGTGACGCTTACGATCCTTGGCGGCATCCATGGCTGCAGGGCCGCCGGGACCGCCAGCTTCGAGGTGCTGGTCCAGCCCCCTTCGCCCGGCTCGGCGGGCCGGGCTGTGGGCAGCAGCAACGTCCTCTAGAAGACTCCTTCGAGCACAGGGGCTCCGGTGGAAGCCTTCGTTGAAAGGTCGTCAGCTGCGGCATTGCCAGCGCGCGGTACGTGGCGCAGGTCCAAGGCGAGGAAGTCTTTCTCCAACATCTGCACGTGGAGTAGATAAGCAGCTAGCTGTGGGTCATTGCAGGAGCAGTCGCCCTTAACTTGCTTGATAACCAGCTGGGAGTCGCCCTGTGACAACAACTGGCGAGTGCCCAGAGACCGGGCTGCCTGTAGGCCAAAGATGAGTGCTTCATACTCTGCCATGTTGTTGGTTGCCTTGAAATTGAGACGCACCATGTACCCAAACTGCTCCCCCGATGGCATGAGAAGCAGTACGCCGGCACCGGCCCCCTGCTTTCGCGAGGAGCCGTCAAAGAAGAGCGTACAGTGGGGCTCGGTGAAGACCGGAGCTCGGTGCTCTGGTTCACCGTCTTCGCGGCCCCCTGGGTCAGCCTTCGTTGGTGTCCACTCTGCCACGAAGTCAGCCAGCGCTTGGCTTTTGACTGCATGGCGAGGAAGGAAGTCCAGCTCGAACTCCGCCAGCTCCGTTGCCCATTTAGCGACGTTGCCAGTCGCATGGGGGCTGTGAAGGATCGTCTTCAGCGGATAGGAGGTGACTACTGAGACGCGGTGGGCCTGAAAGTAGTGGCGGAGCTTCCTGGACGCCACGAGCACTGCATACAGCAGCTTGTGGACTTCTAGGTACCTTGTCTTGGCATCGTGAAGGACTTCCCTTATGTAGTAGACAGGCCTCTGGATGGTTCGAACCCTCTCTCTTAGGTCTGAGAGGTCTTCATCCATTGGCCCTGGCCCGCTGGAGGTGAGTGGGTCCAGGGGGGCTTCTGGGAGTTGGAACACGAAGGTTCTTAAGCCATCTTGGCCCTCCGGGGGGCCCCGCTGGTTCTCCGGGAGCTCCGGGAGGTCCTGCTGGATCTTCGGGAGGTCCCGTTGGGCCCCCGAGGGGTCCCACTGGACTCCCGGGAGGTTGTCTTGGAGGTCCGGGAGGCCGCCCTGGACCTCCGGGAGGTTGTCTTGGAGGTCCGGGAGGCCGTCTCGGACCTGCGGGGTTTCCTGGCGTCTGTCTTCTGCTGCCGGAGCAGGCTGTGAAGACGAGAGGTCCGGCCGCTCTGCGACGAGGACCATACTCACCACTTCAGTTGTTGCCGCGATGTAGAGCAACAGATGCTCTCCGGGCTCGGGGGCTACCATGATAGGTAGGGTCGTCAGGAGTCGCTTCAACTCCCGGAAAGCTTCTTCTGCTTCGTCAGTCCAGGCAAATGGACCGGATCTGCGCAGGAGCTTAAAGAAGGGGAGTGCCCGCTCTGCTAGTCTCGGTATAAACCGACTCAGCGCGGCTAGGCATCCCGTGAGCTTTTGGACTTCTTTGATGGGGGCAGGAGGCCGCATCAAGTCGATGGCCTTGATCTTCTCTTGGTTGGCCTCAATTCCCCGGTGCGAGACCAGGAATCCTAAGAGTTTCCCAGAGGATACACCGAACACACATTTGTCGGGGTTCAGCTTGGTGCGCGTGGAGCGCAATTTGTCAAAAACTAAGGCTAGGTTATCTAACAAGGATGAACTCTGCCTGACCTTGACAACGATGTCATCGACATACACCTCAACTAAGTCTCTTATTAACTCTCCAAAGGTTTTGTGCATTGCACGTACAAAGGTGGGGAGAGCATTCTTTAGGCCATAAGGCATAGAGACATAACAATACAGGCCATCTACTGTGATGAAGGAGGTGTGCTCTTCATCTTCTCTAGACATGGGGATCTGATGGAAACCCGAGTAGGCGTCTAGGAAGCACAGCATATCGCAGCCTGATGTCGAGTCTACTATTTGATCTATTCTAGGGAGAGGGAATGGATCTTTGGGACATGCCTTATTGAGACTGGTGTAGTCGATGCACATCCGGAGCATCCCACCGGCCTTCGGGACAACGACGGGGTTCGCCAACCACCGGGGGTGGTGGACTTCCCGTATGAAGCCAGCGTCCAGCAGCTTCTTGATTTCTTCACGGATGAAGTTTTGCCGCTCGATGGACTGCTTGCGGGGCTTCTGTTGAACTGGTCGGGCGTCGGGGAAGACCTTTAAGTGGTGCTCGATCACCTCCCTAGGGATCCCCGGCATCTGCGACGGCTGCCATGCAAACACGTCGACGTTGTGCCGGAGGAAGGTGACGAGCGCGCCTTCCTATTTGCTATCCAGGCCCCCGGCTACCCAGGTGGTCTGGGTGGCATCGGCGCCGATTTGGACGATCTTTAAGGGGACGTCGCCCTCGTCGAGGGGTTGTACACGGGGTGCTGCGATGGAGGCACGGTGGCGTGCACTCGGGTGGAGCTGGTCTGGTTCTGCACTGCCATGGGCTGGTGCTCTAGCTGTTGCAAGCGCTTGGAGCTTTTCCAAGGCCGACACTGCAGCAGTGCGTTCTCCATGAATCCTGAGGACGCCTGTTGGTGTAGGCATCTTCAAGAAGAGGTAGCCGTAGTGGGCTACTGCCATGAATCAGTACAGGGCTGGCCTGCCAATTATGGCGTTGAAGGGGAGGTCGATCTCCGCCACGTCGAACAGAATGTATTCTGTCCGATAGCTGTCCGGAGCTCCAAAGGTCACCGGGAGGCTGATGTTGCCATAGGGAACAATCTGTCCCGGCCCTACCCCTGAGAACGGGCTCGACGGGGTGAGCTTGGCCATCGGGATCTGCAGCTTCTGGAAAGCTGCACGGCTGATGAGGTTCAGCCCAGCTCCGCCATCTACCAAAACGTGATACATCCTCACGTTGGCGATGGTGGGCGCTACCAAGAGCGGTAGTTGGCCGACCCTAGGAACATCGGTGGCATCAAAGCTGATGGGGGTTCCCATCCACTTGAGGTGCGGTGCGGCAACTGGGAGTGGAGCCACCGACGCTACCGCTCGGCGCAGAGTCTTAACCGCGCTTCGGGACGAGGGGTTGGCGGACCCGCCGTATATGACGTAGAGCTTCTTTCGACGCTCATCATCACTGGAGCTGGAGTCCTCATGGTTGCGTACCGCCTTCACGGCGCGCTGAGGCTCCTGGAACCCCACTTGGTGGTCGATGCTGTCTGGGGTGTCGACCTTCTGCTTGCCCTCCCTTTGGCGGAAGGGTGGAGCATCAGTCCGCTGCTGCTTCCCTTTGCGGAAGCGCTCCGCGAGCTTCTTAATCTCCCGGCACTCGGCAGTAGTATGGCGGCAGCTGCCGTGCATGGGGCATAGCTTGTCTTGGTCACCTTCTAGGGCTGGTGACTGACGCTGCCTTTTGTCGGGGCACGGCCCCCGAGCTCCACTGGGTGCCGCTGCTGTGGCAACGGGAGCCACGGCCGATGACTTCATGTTGCCACTCCCCCGGTTCTTGGCCTTCTTGCTGCCTCCATAAGAAGCAGCGCCAGATCCGGGCTGCCCTCCTGACTCGGAGGCTGGCAGTGAGTGCAAGTTCCGCCCTTCGGCTGCTCTGGCGCACTTGTACGCCAGGCTGAAGAGCTCGGAGACATCGCGGACCTCTCTGGTCGCGAGTTTCTAAAGCATCTTCTCGTCCCGGACACCCTGCCGGAACGCCACCACCACAGAAGCACTTTGAATGTGCAGGATGGTGTTGCATACCTGGGAGAACTGCTAGATGAAGGAGCGCAGTGATTCCCCAGGTTGTTGCTTGATGGCGTGGAGGTCAAGCTCCGTGCCAGGACAGGTGTAGGAACTGCCGAAGTTGGCGATGAACTGCCGGCAGAGCTCTCCCCAGGAAGTTATGGAACCCTGGGGGAGGTTCATGAGCCAAGACCGGGCTGGGCCGGTCAAGGCGACGGGGAAGTAGTTGGCCATGACGGCCTCATCCCCTCCTGCGGCAAGTACGGCGGTGGAGTAGATCTGGAGGAACTCCGCCGGGTTGACGCTGTCGTCGTACTTCTCGGGCAGGTGCGGCCGAAACTTGCGCGGCCACCTCGCGAAGCGAAGGTGGGGCGCTAGGGCCGCACATCCTGCTCCTGTTGCTGCAGGCGTTGGTGCCGTGAACGCCTGGTTCGCCGCTGGCACTGTGTACCCTGGTATGGGCAAGGTTGCGCCATAGACCGAGGGCGCCATTTGCAGGGCATATGGCTGTGGCATATGTTGTGTGGCGTATGCCTGGGGCAGAGATCGCGTGGCGAAGGTCTGCGCCTCAGGCTGGGTCGAGGCTGACGTCATGTTGTCACCAGCCTCTTGGTTGCGACGCCTTTCTCGACGTCGCTCGAGGTACACCCGGGCATCCTGGCCCAAGTGGCACCGTTCCAGCTCTGTCCTCAGGTCCGTCGACGGAAGCCTGGTGGAGCTGGAATCCACCGTCTGCCCGTCAAACGTTGGCGTGCACGTCAGCGACACAGCCGGATGGCCGGAGCGTCGTCCCCGCTGGTCTACTTCGCGAATCCACTGCTGGGTCGCTGAATGGGGTGCGTCCCCAGCAGGTGGATTGCGCAGTAGCGCTCTTGCTGCAGCTAGCGCACCCCCGTGGGGTACACTCAGCGCTGCAGAAGATCTCACGCTAGCTGGAGCCTGCATTGCCGGAGTCGGCATTGCCGGTGTCGGCTGCTGGCTTCCAGCTTGCGCCGACACACTCTGTCCTGAGTATGTCGACACGTATTCCCCGCTGGTCACGGTCTTCCGTGAACGCGGGGGAGGAGAGCTTGCCGCTGAAGGAAGCTTGGTCATCTTCGTCGGCAGAAACTCGTCGCGCAAGGGAAAAGCCCCCTACCTGGCGCACCAAATGTCGAAGTGTGTGGTCGACACTTCCCCCGGACCTGCTCTGGGCAGCCCGCGGAGGTTCTTTTTTGGAGGGGCTAGTCGCTTGCGGAGAGCTTAAGCGTAAGGGACGAGTGAGGGAGGAGCTTGACACGGCGAGTTTTACGTGGTTCGGGCCGCCGGAGCGTAAAACCCTACGTCCATGGTGAGCAGAGGTGCTCGCTATATTGCTTGTTGCTCAGAACCGGAGTCCTGAGCTTGGGAATGAGTTATGCCTAGGGTGTGAGTTGCTGGAGTGCGAACCCTTGCTAACATTGCCTACCCGAGCCTTTTATAGTCCAAGGTTCGTGTGGCTTACAAGGGGGGCCCGGGACCCGACAGGTGGTCCCGGGGAGATTTCCTGCCGACTATCGTATCCGCGGTTATGCTGGTAGTTGTCTCTGGCGAAGGCTTCCGAGCCTTCGTCTTTCCACCCTGCCCATGCCGCATGCTAGTCGTAGTGGTTGAAGACGGCGGGGGCGGCAGGGGATGTCTTGTTGCTGTGTTTATTGGCTGGCAGGTTCTGACACCGCGCGCCAGTCTGTGATGCGACTGGGCGCAACGGCACCTAATAGAGGCGTGCTCCGCGTCTCCGCGTCTTGGGAAGGCGCGGGACTTGAATACCTTGTACGGGCAAGGTATGGAGCGTCTTTACGCCCGCTGCCTACCGCTCGGGGGCAGGCAGCGCTGTTCTGCTGGACACGTGGCGGGCCCGGAGCTCTCCTCTGAGGAGAGGAAGGTCCGGCCCCGCAGGACACGTGGAGCCTTCGAACCTCTCCCCCGTGGAGGGGGAGGTCCGGCTTCTGTCGGCCACGTGGCGGGCCCGGAGCTCTCCTCTGAGGAGGGGGAGGTCCGGCCCCGCGGGACACGTGGCACCTTCGGAGCTCTCCCCACGGAGGGGGGAGGTCTGGCAGCTGTTGGCCACGTGGCGAGCCCGGAGCTCTCCTCAGAGGAGACGTAGGTCCGGCCCCGCTGGACACGTGGCGCCTTCGGAGCTCTCCCTGCGGAGAAGGGCGAGATCCTTAGGCATTTTCCCCTGTGCGTGGGGGTACCCCATATCGCGGGTACCGACAACGACCTCGCCGGATCCCTAGGGTTTGCTGTAGCCGGTGCACCCTGTTTTCCGGTGAGTTTCAGCCGCCGGCGACCTCACCAACGTGTTCAGCGTGGGGGAAAATGGGGGGGCGGCCAGCAGGGGGTCCGGAGGTGGCTGGAAAGTGCCTTTCCGGGGACCTCGCCGGAGAGAGCTGCCACTGCTCTATTTGGCGCGAGGCTGAAGGTTAGGGATGACGAGTGGGACCCACTGTCAGCATTTAAACATTTTCCAGATTTTCCCATTTCAGTTCAAACTTTGGAGAGCCATAAATTTGTGTAGGAACCTTCAAAAATTATGAAATAAATTTTGTTGGATTCCCCTCAAAGAGTACTATTAAGAGGAGCAACCCAATATTTATAAAAACCCATGGATTTGGCTCATTAATTCATTTAAAGAATATCTTGTAGGAACTTTTACAGGAGTTCTGTTTATTGGAAAATTCCCAAATTTGGGCAAGACATTCTTCAAAAAGTACTTGAACTCCAGTAAAAATTTCAGAGGCATTGGACTTCATTTGCTCGGCCAAATGATGACTCAATCTGGTATGTCTCTGAAAATTAGGAAAAATAACAGAATGATTTTCCAGCTTTTAGCTCCAACTTCTAAATTCCATATCTGTGTAGGAAGCTCCAAAAATGGTGAAACCAAGTCCTATGGACTCATGAGACTCCCAAGTTTCTGAAAAAACACATTTGGAGCATGTTAAGTGATGTGTACAGGGGTCCCGATCTTCCGAAAGGTTCTGATAACTCTCGATTTGGTGGAGACTTGACACAAATCGATCCGGCTTACGAACAACACGTTCTGAACCCTGCAATCGCAGCACCACGTCTCCTCAGGTTATCAACCGATATTGCGCGGTTGACCTCGCCAAGAAGGCTAATCCTTGCCTGCGAATCGAAGAACACAAGCAAGAACAAGAAAGAATGCAACCAAATTGCTGAAAGATATGAAGCACTCAAGTTGGGGTCTCACAAACCGATGAACGGCGAAACTGTTCTTGATAGAATAATCTAAGCAAAACCCAGCTGTTTGTGACGGCGGCTAGAGGGTATAAAGGAGGTGGAGGATGACCAGGGGGTTCTGGGGTCGTGACCTAACCCTAAGATACGTACATAATGGACTTGGACTCGATACAAGGCCCAATGGCCCAACTAGGTGATGCAACACCCTGATAGACTCTAAACACTATATTGTTTCGAAGTTTCTTGTCGACTCCAAGGGAATTTTGACGTGGGTCCAGTTCCATTGGAAAGTTTATCCTCTCAGCTTTCCGTGCATATGTAGAACGTCAAAAACGGAGTCTGTATGCCTCATGTGCATCCATTTTAAGGTGGACTGCTCCTGGGCCTGACTTGGACTCGAGTTTGAGTTGGGCTCGGTCTCTAACTTCTTGTTGGCGTATTTTCTGGTCCTCCACGCCTCCAAACCTCTCTCTATGTATCTCCATGTCCTCTCCATGGTTCCTAATCATAATTAATCCATTAGGTAGCAACATACTCTCAAAATTCACATATAAAGAATTGTTCAGGAACGAGCTCACCTCTAAATTCAATTGTCGTGCTCGAGCTCTAGTAACTGGACCTTGCATGTCTACTATGTGAGTGTTGTGTATATCTGCAGGAGTGATGTCCACATCATCCTCCCCCTCTTGCATTGGAGTCGTCCTCGACTCAAGCTCATCTTATTCTCCCAAATATGGTCTCAAATCTGAAATGTTAAAGGTGGGACTAACCCCAAACTCGGGAGGCAACTCAAGTTTATATGCATTATCATTAATCTTCTCAAGTATTTTAAAAGGACCATCAGCTCTAGGCATCAATTTAGACTTTCTCAGTTCTGGAAATCTATCCTTTCTCAAGTGTAACCAAACTAAATCACCCGGTTCAAGTCTAACTTCCTGCCTACCTTTACTACCTGCAATTCTATATTTTTCATTCATCTTTTCAATATTGTGTTTAGTGATCTCATGAATTTTCAAAATAAAATCAGCACGTTCCTTTGCATCCTTATGAGTTCTCTCACTAGTAGGTAAAGGCAAGATATCAATAGGAGCACGAGGATTGAATCCATACACTGCCCGAAAAGGACTTACCTTGGTGGTAGAATGTGTTGCCCGATTATATGCAAACTCCACATGTGGCAAACATTCTTCCCACATCTTTAAATTTTTCTTCAGAGCAGCTATCAACATGGTGCCCAAAGTGCGGTTCACTACTTCTGTTTGCCCATCAGTTTGTGGGTGACATGTTGTAGAGAACAACAGTTTTGTACCCAACTTGTTCCATAGGGTGCGCCAAAAGTGACTCAAAAATTTAGCATCACGATCTGAAACAATAGTAGAAGGCATACCATGCAAGCGAACAATCTCTTTGAAAAAAAGGTCGGCAATATGTATAGCATCATCACTTTTCTGACACGGTATAAAATGTGACATCTTAGAAAAACGATCCACCACAACAAAAATGATGTCCCTCCCCCTCTTAGTCCTAGGCAATCCCAAAACAAAGTCCATAGAGATATCTGTCCAAGGAATGGAAGGAGTGGGAAGAGGCATGTATAAATCATGTGGATTCAAACGGGACTTAGCTTTCTGACATGTGGTGCAGCGAGCCACAAACCGCTCTACATCTCTCCTCATCTTTGGCCAAAAGAAATGTGTGGCCAGAACATCCTCCGTCTTCTTTGCGCCAAAATGGCCCATCAAACCTCCACCATGTGCCTCCTGTATTAACAAAAGACGAATGGAACCAACTGGAATGCATAGGCGGTTAGCTCTAAACAAGAATCCATCATCCAGTACAAATTTATTCCAGGTATGACCTTTTCTACAATGCAGCAACACATCTTTAAAATCAGCATCAAGAGCATAGTATTCTTTAATTGATTCAAGTCCAAATATTCGACAATCAAGTTGGGACAGCATATTATATCGTCTAGACAATGCATCAGCGATCAAATTATCCTTCTCTTTCTTATGTTTAATGACATAAGGAAAAGACTCAATAAATTAAATCCATTTTGCATGTCTACGATTCAGATTATTTTGAGAACGAATATGCTTTAGCGATTCATGATCAGAATGAATAACAAATTCTTTAGGCCATAAATAATGACACCATGTCTCTAAGCATCGTACGAGAGCATAAAATTCTTTATCATATGTGGAGTAATTCAGGACAGGACCATTAAGTTTTTCACTAAAGTATGCAACCGGTTTACAACCTTGCAGTAAGACACCACCAATGCCAACTTCACTAGCATCACATTCAAGTTCAAAAGTCTTACTAAAATCAGGAAGTTGCAGCAATGGTGCGTGTGTAAGCTTGTCCTTCAAGGTGTCAAAGGACTCCTCTTGTGCTTTCCCCCAATGGAACACCACACCTTTCTTAGTCAACTCATGCAATGGGGCAGCAATAGTGCTAAAATCCTTGACGAAACGTCGGTAGAAACCTGCAAGACTAAGAAAACTCCTTCCTGTGTGATGGCTTGAGGTATTGGCCAGCTCTTGATCGCTTGAATTTTCATCTCATCCACCTCAATTCCCTGTGGAGTCACAACATAGCCAAGAAAGGAAACTCGATTCGTACAAAAGATGCACTTCTCAAGGTTACCAAATAAACGTGCATCTCTCAGAGCATTAAAAACAGCACGTAAATGATCCATATGTTCATCCAATGACTTGCTATAAATCAAGATATCATCAAAGTAAACCACCACAAATTTTCCAATAAAAGCTCTCAAGACCTCATTCATCAAACGCATGAATGTACTTGGTGCATTAGTTAAACCAAAAGGCATTACTAACCACTCATACAACCCAAATTTGGTTTTGAAAGCTGTTTTCCATTCATCTACCAATTTCATTCTTATTTGGTGGTAACCACTACGCAAGTCAATCTTAGTGAAAATTATAGAACCACACACCTCATCAAGCATGTCGTCTAGCCTAGGAATAGGATGACGATACATTATAGTAATATTGTTAATGGCTCTACAATCAACACACATACGCCAAGTACCATCTTTCTTAGGAACCAAAAGTACAGGAACAGCACAAGGACTAAGGCTTTCACGTACGTACCCACGGTCCAAAAGGTCTTGGACTTGCCGCTGAATTTCCTTAGTCTCCTCGGGGTTGGTCCTATATGCAGCACGGTTTGGCAAAATTACACCTGGAATCAAATCAATTTGATGTTCAATCCCTCTCAAAGATGGAAGTCCCGGGGGTATCTCAGCTGGAAAAATATGCTCATACTCTTGCAACAAGTTAGTAACTGTTGGAGGCAAAGACCTAGCAATATCATCAATGGAGAACAAAACTTGTTTGCACACCAATGCACAGCAAATATCATGATCAGAAATTTCAGCAAGGTCTGATTTTGTAGCAAGCATTACACGACCCTTCAATTTAATTCCCTCAGTCTTAGAACTAGGTGTAGATCTCTCATTATTTGGTGGTAACACAGAAACTTGTTGATTTTCTGATTTAGAACTACTAGAAATTCCAGCTCTCTCCCTATCAGCTTGTACAATTTCAGCAGGAGTCAAAGGTAGCAAAGTAATTTTCTTTCCTTTATGCATAAAAGTATATTTATTACTTCTACCATGGTGCAAAGCATCCTTATCATGTTCCCAAGGTCGACCCAATAAAAGTGAACACGCTTGCATGGGTACCACATCCCAATCAACGGAATCAACATATGTACCAATGGAAAACGGAATTCTGCAAGTTTGTGTTACCTTAGCTCTTCCAGAATCATTCAACCATTGAATATAGTATGGTGGGTGTGGTCGTGTATTCAAGCTAACCTTCTTGACCAATTCAGAACTCACCAAGTTGTTGCAGCTTCCTCCATCAATGATGACACATGCTCGCCGGTTCTTGATGACAAAGAAAATCTGAAACAAATTATGGCGTTGTAATCTATCAAGTTGTTGTACCTGTGTGTTCAGCACCCTCTGCACAATGATGTTCATGTAGGCTGATGTGTCTTCACTCCCAAAAACATGTCCCTCATCATTGCCCGTGGCAGCTTCATCATCATTGTTGTCTTCGACATCAGATGTGCTGATGTATCCTCCCTCTTCTGTAGCCACGTATGCCCGCTGACTAGGACAATCTTTTTGCACATGACCAAGACCATGGCAGCGGTGGCACTGAATGCCGGAAGTGCGTCCTGTTGAAGCAACGGATGAAGCACTTTTGGCGGGTACCTGCATGGAATTTTTACCCGAATCCGCAGGTCGTGCAGGTGATGGTTTCGGTGCTGCTGAAACGTTGTTGCTGCCAGAAGGAAGCTTGGCTGCTGGTTTTGGTGAAAGGGCATCAAAACGGAATGAATTGGACGCCCCCGAAGATGTTGTCATGCGTGGAGTGTAGGAGGCACCGCTGCTACTCTTGTTCTTTTGTTGACGACCCTGTAACTCCTTTTCTGCAAGCATAGCAAGCTGGAACAACTGGTTGACAGTATTAAATTCCTCATAATCAATAATATCCTGTATCTCACGTCTCAACCCCCATAGAAATGACAAATTTTATCTTCAGTGTCCTCTACTACCCCAAATCGTATCATACCCTTTTGAAGCTCCGCATAATAATCTTGGACAGAATTATTTCCCTGCTCTAAGCGCTGCAATTTCTTTCGTAAATCACGTTGGTAGGGTGGAGGAACAAAACGATGATGCATAGCTTCTTTTAAACGTTTCCATGTATCAGGTTGTAAGCGTGTGGTACCTAGTTCATTCCACCATATTATAGCAAAATCCTTAAACTCACTAGTGGCTTGTCGAACTCTATGTTTTTCAGGAACAAGGTGGGAATTAAATTTCTGCTCAACCGTCATTTCCCAATCAAGATATGCCTCAGCATCATAAGCACCAGAAAATGAAGGTATGGAAAATTTAACTTTAGAAAAAGGGTCATCAAGAAGGCGGTTATTGTTACCACGCATGTTGTTTCCTACCATACCATGAGTGTTTTGACGAAGTCGTTGACATAGATGTACATTCTGCGCAGCACGTGTATCCACCTCTCCATTGACATCACACAACACGTCTTCTTCTTCTTCAAAGTTGTTGTGGTGGGTAGCATCATGGCTGAATGGTAGGTGGGTCTCCATATCATCAATCCTTCCAACTAGCGAGCTTAAGCGTTTGTCCAACCTCTCAAGGGTGTGGGGTATTCTCTGTTCAGCAAGATAATCTTTTACCCCTTGTGTGATTGCTTTCTTGACAGACTTCATCATTTGTTCTATGTAACCCTTCATCTCACTTTTCAAAACACACTCCGTAGGATCAACATGATCTGACATTGTTAGCAAGAATAACAGGGAAAATAACAAGATTATCCCTATCAACTACTACGCAATGATGGTGGAACTCACAAAGCAATGGGTCGAGTCTTACCAAGCTCTTACAAGTTTCTTACCACAACAAGGCAAAGGATACCTGGACGATGTGATTCAGCGATTGCAAGGGTCAAAAACTTGTGCTGTTCGAAAGGATGAATGTGGAGTTTGGATGGCCAAATATATGTGAGTAGCACACAATTCAATAACAGATAGTAATGCTGAATAGATGTCCAAACACTTGTCCTAGTTGCTGGCCTACTCATGTCTTATCCCGGATGTTATGAACAAGACAGCAAGAAGTATGAATGATAAGGACAATAATTGAGCAGGAACAATTGCACCACAAGGCAAAATAACACACCCAAGTTTTGATATTTGTGCTCCTCTTCACAAATTTTCTTTTCTATATTTTTTCTTTGATTTTTTTATATCTGCCGTGAAATCAGGAGCACTAATATACACGTCGCACAAATTTTCAGCTCACATGAAAAAAGAAGATGTGGACAACAGAAATTCAATATGTTTCTTTATGATTATTGTTGAGCCTTTAGATACCAAATAATCAATCTTCCAAAGTGAATCTTGGGCAATGTAATTTAATTCAATGCCAAGGTTATGGCTGTTTTAAGACAGCACCACAAGATTATATTTTTGGTGGAGGTGAATTGGAAATAGTGGTGAGAAAAAATTGGATATGATGGTGACAACGTGTGGGATGGTGTGCGCATATCAAGGAGGATAAACTCACGTAATATGTGATGAAAACTGAAGAACAAGGATAACCCTAGCACAATGAATAGTTATGGTGATCGATTTGATAACGATTGTGGCAGCTAGGGTTTCGATGGAATGCAGCGGATGGAATAACAAAGTAGGAACAAAACACAATTAAACCAGCAACAAAACACGAACTAGGACACAAATTCAACACTACGGACTCCAAAACAGAATTGTGCAAAAGGCTAAACCTGGTCTGGGATGGGGAAACCTATGACTATAATTTTTTTGGCTTTTTCGTGGATGATAGGACGAGTTCAAGATAAACAAAACTAGGGGAAGGCGAACCTGACGGTGCACCAAAAGCTCTGATTACCACTTGATATGTACATGGGTCCCGATCTTCCGAAAGGTCCTGATAACTCTCGATTTGGTGGAGACTTGACACAAATCGATCCGGCTTCCGAACAACACGTTCTGAACCCTGCAATCGCAGCACCACGTCTCCTCAGGTTATCAACCGATATTGCACGGTTGACCTCGCCAAGAAGGCTAATCCTTGCCTGCGAATCGAAGAACACAAGCAAGAACAAGAAAGAATGCAACCAAATTGCTGAAAGATATGAAGCACTCAAGTTGGGGTCTCACAAACCGATGAACGGCGAAACTGTTCTTGACAGAATAATCTAAGCAAAACCCAGCTGTTTGTGACGGCGGCTAGGGGGTATAAAGGAGCTGGAGTACGACCAGGGGGTGCTGGGGTCGTGACCTAACCCTAAGACACGTACATAATGGACTTGGACTCGATACAAGGCCCAATGGCCCAACTAGGTGATGCAACACCCTGACAGACTCTAAACTTTATATTGTTTCGAAGTTTACTTCGAGGGAATTTTGACGTTGGTCCAGTTCCATTGGAAAGTTTATCCTCTCAGCTTTCCGTGCATATGTAGAACGTCAAAAACGGAGTCTGTATGCCTCCTGTGCATCTATTTTAAGGTGGACTGCTCCTGGGCCCGAGTTGGACTCGAGTTTGAGTTGGGCTCGGTCTCTAACTTCTTGTTGGCGTATTTTCTGGTCCTCCACGCCTCCAAACCCCTCTCCATGTATCTCCATGTCCTCTCCATGGTTCCTAATCATAATTAATCCATTAGGTAGCAACATACTCTCAAAATTCACATATAAAGAATTGTTCAGGAACGAGCTCACCTCTAAATTCAATTGTCGTGCTCGATCTCTAGTAATTGGACCTTGCATGTCTACCATGTGAGTGTTGTGTATATCTGCAGGAGTGATGTCCACATCACCAAGACCCTAGAATTGCCATAGGAATTTAGAGAAGACAAATAGCTAAGGAAATTCCCTAGGCCACATCTTTCATCAACTTTGTATGAAATTTTGCAAGGCTTACCTATATATGATCTATGGACCACTGTAAAAATTTCAGAGCAAGTTGGGATCATCTTCTCAAGTTTTCTGTTGGTTGTTTCCACTACCTTTCTTATGTCCATTATAAATAGCTCTTTGCATTTTCTCCAACAACCCTCCACTACCCACCTAAAGATATCCTCTGTTTCTGTCCATAACAGAGCTCTTCACTCACTTTAGAGTTGGTCTAAACCATTCTTAGTTCTTAAAACACATTTGTTTTAAAATTCAGGTACTCGTATTAAAACTGTGCATATTCATATCGGTAGGAAACACGACGAAGGAGTTCGACGAGGAACTAGACTCGGATCAGCAAGTTGAAGACTTAATCATCGCCAAGATACTGACTATAAAGTAGAACTAAACCTGCAGCAACATAAGGCAAGTCCCGGTTTGCATTTAACAGCTTTTAGTTACATTTTACTTTGTATCACTTCTATTGGTCTAGTATGAATTGTGCATTAGGTCAAGGTGATTGATACTCCAAATGCATGACCCACAAACCCTTGGAGTACAGGGTAGAACAGGTTACCTTCGTGTAGATTCTGCTAGGCTTAAGTTGCATAGGATCCGGCGGCTTAAGTTGTATAGGATCCGGTACAAGTCGGGTAGTTGGAAGCTACTCGCGAGTTTAGGATGTTTGTTCAGCGGGGTATGATTCTGGAGAATGAAAGTTCTGGAATGAAAAATGAGACCGAGCAGAGAGTAGGAGCAGCAGGACGTTTGTCCTGTGTGGCTGTAGCTCTGTTTGTGTCAGTTAAGGACCGATGCATATGCCGCCCTGCTGAGCAAGTTTGAACAGTACCGGATGCATACTGGAATTATGGGGTCCAGGAAACAGATGTAACTCGGGTACTCTCGTGTCGAAACTTATACGACCGTCCTTTGGGGGTTGGTGTCAAAGGTGTAAACCCGCTAGCGGAGCAACTTCGACGTGTTCCGCGTAGTGGCTCTTCTGATGGGTCGGCAGAACTGGTTCGGCATTGGAGTGACGGGTGAAAGGTTACTGCATACAACGTAAGAAAGAGCTCGTGTATGATTCTTTTGAGGCGGGCGTATGTGTCGTGTGTTCCGGATGTGTCCTGATTGCAATCACCGTCCCTCGCGGTTATATGAGTATCACTTGTTCACTGAGTTGTGACGTAGTAATTATTTCCAGATGAAGTGAAATAATCATTGCTGATGTGAAGTTCTTAAATTCATTGTATTGCCAACCATGTATGCTATAGTTGTAGAGCTCACTAAGTTTATATTCCACTTTGGGCATCACCACATCAGAGGAAACCGTTTCTTGTTTGATTGCTGACTTCCGATGTGAGGGCTGCCTAAGGCATAATAATCTGCTGCTATTAAACTGAAAGTAAGGATCAACATATAAGTGTGTCGTTATTGCAACATCTTGTTCCTATATTATTAATCCCTGCATGTAAAGTTTCTTGTTTAGGAGTGTCGGTTAAGTCTTGCTGAGCCATCGTGCTCACGGTTGCATTATTAGTGTTTTGCAGGTTATAAAATTTGCTATGAAGATGGTTGTTCGGTGAGCCATCAGAGACTCACCGAAAACCCTGCCGCTGCACTTGGCTTGATTGAAGCTAGTAAGAAGCGTCCGCGGGCTGGATGTCTTCCCTTTTGCATAGTTAGGTACAAGAGTAAGTGTGTATGTATATTCCGCTGCTTGTACCCTCGTGGTACAATATTTTGTAAATGACATTGTCTTGAGAAATAAAGGACTTTGTACTTTATGGTTCTTTTCGTGTATGCTGTTTGGTGCCACATCGCACGGCACCACCCAATGTGTATCCTGGAGTGTGGATCCCGGAAGGGGTTCCCCACTTTTACGATGAACAGAGTTGTAAAGATCAATTATGGACATGGCGATGATCTTGACTTTAGATCAAACCGATCAACAAGTGATCTGTCCACGAAAAAGCTTCTGTTCGAAAGGAATCGAAGAACAGATGCAAAGAAAAATGATGATGGCGTAAGGTAGTATTGGAAACCTAGCTTGCTTCCTTCGGGTCCTTCCTCCTAGCAAGAACAGATCGTCGGCTCTCCTCCAGCGATGGCAATCGTGATCCAGACTCGTCGGCGGTCTCTCCAGCGGTTGTACGCCAGCGAAGGGGTTTAGCTCGGCGAGTTTGGGGCTAGGGCTTCTAAGTTGTCGCCTCAGGAGGTGGAAAAGAAATTCATGGTTGCGGCCAAAGGTTTTCGGTTCTATTTATAATCAGGAAGAGAAGAGTCCTAATCTGATCGGAATTCGAATAAGAGTCCTATTCAAATTGTTTTTGGATCTTAACAACTTATCTTTAGTTGATTTGGTGCGGTAGCATTGTGGAAATCGGGTCGGTTTCCTCCCATACCGGTATTCCCGTGCGTACAGAAGTAATAACCGCTTCAGAACTCGTTACCTTCGCGGCAGTGAGCTCTGAAAGCTCCACGTGTCCTGCGGGAACCTGGGCTCCCTTTTCCATAGAGACAAGCTCCGGTTGTGCCACTGTCAGGCGGGCAAGACCTCCCTCTCCTTCAGAGGTGAGCTCCGCGTGCGCCACGTGTCTAGTGGGTCGGGACCTCCCTCTCTCCAGAGGCGAGCTCCACGAACGCCATGTGTCAGTTCCAGACCTCCCCCTCTCTTCGGAGGTGGCTCCGAGGGTGTCATGTGTCAATTCCGGACCTCCCCTCTCTTCGGAGGTGAGCTCCGAGAATGCCACACATCAAGTAGCGCCGGAATTCCTTTTTTCTCAGAGGCGAGCTCCGAGGTCGACACGTGTCCAACAGTGATGGACCTCCCGGAGATAAGCTCCGAGGTTGACACGTGTCCATCAGCGTTGGACCTCCCGGAGATGAGCTCCGGAGGTGACACGTGTCCAATAGGACCGGACCTCTCGTAGTTGAGCTCCGAGAGCGACACGTGTCCCGCGCGGCAGGTCCTCTCTTTTCCACGGTGACTAGCTCCGCAGCCGACACGTGTCCTACGGGACTGGCCTCGCTCCTCTGCAGAGGCTAGCTCCGGGGGCAACACATATCCCACGGGGTCGGACCTCTCCCCCTTTGCGGGGATGAGCCCCGAGCCTGCCACGTAGCCAGTTTGGCGGCAGATCTCTCCCCCTTTGCGGGGATGAGCTCCGAAGGCGCCACGTGGCCAGTGGGCCACGGGTATTGTCTTCGGCGCTCTCTGTGAACTGGAATTGGCTCTTCTTGGCTTTTCTATTTCTATTTATTTTAAAAATGTTTTTCTACATGAAACATGAATACATGCAGAACCCAAAAATGAGGGTTTCACAAATCTACCCCCCTTAAATTGAATCTCGCCCTCGAGATTCGTTAGTAGAGAATAGATGAGGAAACTCTGTCTTGATATCTTCCTCACGCTTCCATGTAGCTTCTGCTTCCGTGTGATGACTCCATTGTACCTTGCACCAACGGATCACTTTGTTCCTCGTGACCCTTTCCTTTACGTCCAAAATTCGGACAGGGTGTTCTGCATAGGTCAGATCCTCTTGAAGTTCGAGCTCTTCCATCGGTACTTGCTCTTCTGGTACTCTCAAGCACTTCTTGAGCTGGGATACATGAAACACGTCATACACATCGGAGAGGTGCGTCGGGAGCTCTAGTTAATAGGCTACTTCTCCTCACTTGTCCAAAATCTTAAGTGGCCCGATATAGCGAGGTGCTAGCTTGCCTTTGACGTTGAAACGTCGTTGGCCACGGATAGGCGATAACTTAAGGTATAAGAAGTCTCCTACTTCGAAAGTCAACTTCCTTCGCCTATTGTCCGCATAGCCTTTCTGTCATGACTGAGCAGCCTTCAAGTTCTCCCGTATTGTTTGGACTTGCTTCTCAGCTTCTTGCAGCACTTCCGGTCCAAACACTTGGTTCTCTCCGGTTTTGTTCCAAAACAACGGTGTTCTACACCATCTACCGTACAATGCTTTGAAAGGCGACATCTTCAAACTAGCTTGATAGTTGTTGTTATAGGAGAATTTTACGTACGGTAAACTCCTATCCTAACTACGCCCATGTTTCAAGGCGCAAGCTCTCAACATGTCCTCCAAAATTTGGTTTGTCCTTTCGGTTTGCCCATCGGTTTGCGGGTGATAGGCGGAGCTAAAATCCAGTCATTTACCCATAGCTTTTTGCAGCTTCCTCCAAAATCTAGAGGTAAACTGAGAACCCCGATCTGAGACTATCCTCTTCGGGACAACATGGCGGCACACGATTTGCTCCATGTACAGCTCAGCTAGATCTGCCACACGGTACGTGGTTTTAACAGGAAGAAAATGAGCGGTTTTCGTCAATCGGTCCATGATAACCCAGATGGAGTCGTAACCCGACCGAGTACGTGGCAATCCGACGATGAAATCCATACTGATATCTTCCCACTTCCACTCGGGTACCTTCAAGGGTTGCAACAGTCCAGCGGTTCTTTGATGTTCGGCCTTCACCCGTTGGCCTGTGTCGCATAGGGCAACATACTCGGCTATGTCCCTCTTCATACCATCTCACCAATAACAAGTTTTCAGGTCCTTGTACATCTTGATACTTCCAGGATGTATGGAATAAAGCGAGTCATGTGCCTCCTTTAATATTGTGTCGCTGATGTGCCTCATGTTAGGCACACAAATCATTTTTCCTAGCCAAAGCGTACCCTTCTGTGACGTCCTCAATTCTGTGGAAAACCACGGAACCGAGAACTGATGCATATGTGTGCACCAGGATGTTCATCACACATACACATATGTTCCACAAACTGAATTCAGAATATATATATATAACCACGAATAACAGAGTTTATTACATTGTCCCATGAGTCTTGGACTCATGTTCACGGCGGAAGTCTTATTTCTATGCAGTGGAAATCTTCTAACTAGTGCGGAAGCAATCTAAGCAGTAGCGGCTCCATCTCTACTCCATCCCCACAGGCAAGGTTGAGAACAGATCACACGCCTAATGCTCCACTTGGTCTTCATAGAAATCTTCTCCTGCTGCTGATGATGAAATAGTAATGCAAGTTTGAGTACAATGATGTACTCAGCAAGTGCGGAAAAATATGATGTGTAGCTCATAACAAGGTAGGTATAAAAAGGCTTATTGCAGAAAGCAAAGTTATTTATCAAAACCATGATAAAACAGTAACTCATCTTTAAGTGAATGTAATCCCAACGTGTATTAAAATACCAATCATACCTCCATTATGTTCATTACCTTCCATATCACAACCAGTCATCAATCAACCTCATTCCTGCTCATGAATACCTCCTCGTATTTTCTACCATCTTACGAATACCATCCCGTATTCGCTACCATTTCATCATAAACAACTTCGTCTCCCACCGAGATCAACCTTGTTGCCATGACTCAACAGTCATGCAACCCATCTTATCACCCGGACTCAATAGTCCCAAAACAAAACCAAAACCAAATCATCCAAAACCATAACCAGTAACCATCCCAAAATCCATCCCAACTAATCATGGAAGTTGGCCAGGCGCTCGTGACCGTAAGCTCGGCTATCATGATAGTTTTAAGAACTTTGCAGAGTTTGTACCTCTTTACCCACAAGTTTGTGATTTCGTCACCCGTCGGCGACTGCAGAACCTCCATTATACCAGTACACAACTGTCGGTGTATGGTCAAGAGATCACAAAATAGTCTTTACAAAGGGGCTACTAGATGTATGGACTCACTAAGGCTTCACGGCAGGCTAGAATCTCCAATTCTCCCACCCACGGGCCCCCTCTTGTGCAATGCAGTTCCCAGGGCAGTTCTCACTCGACTCCCATTCCCCGCGCCTTCCACGGTCCATAACAATCTAGTAACTTACCTAATTACTCAGCTAAGCCGCACCCACACTTGGCCTTGTGGTGGCACTGTTATCCTGGCATGTGCTCACATGAACCGGTCCTTAGATCTACGGCAAGTAACCACCATCTCATTCTACCTCATTCACAAACCCAGGCTTGCCTAGATCTCCCTCCAATCCATGTTCATTAAAAACATCAGTTTCTCATCATTCTTAGGAGTGCAGTTAGCTAGACACATCTATCTCGCATCCCATAATCCCATGGACTCAGCAAAGCATAAAAGCAAAAACCATACCCGATTCATAAACTTCCCTGGCGACAAGGGTGGTTTAACCAAAACTAGTAAAATCCTATAAAAGGGTTTACCATTATGTTTGTCTCAAGCACACACACCTTTTCGCGAACAAAACGGTTTTCCAAAATATGGGATCAATATGGTCAAGGGGCACTTGCCTTGTTCTTGCGGTTCCGGTTTCTCTTGGATCTCGAAACCTTGTTGTTGCAGCTCGTCGTAGACAGCTCCCTGAGCTTGTCCTTCTATACGTGATCACGCACATACAAGATTCATAGCAATCAATACTGTCAAAGTGTTCGGTCGACACTTCCCCCGGGTCTGCACTGGGCAGCTCGCGGAGGTTCTTTTTTCGGAGGGGCTAGTTCCTAGCGGAGAGCTTGCGCAGATGGACGAGTTAGTGAGAGCTTGACACGGAGAGTTTTACGTGGTTCGGGCCGCCGGAGCGTAAGACCCTACGTCCACGGCGAGCTATGGAGCTCGCTGTATTGCTTGCTGCTCAGGGCCGGGGGTCTGAGCTTGGGGGTGAGTTACATCTTGAGAGTATATGGCTAGCGTATGAGTTGCAAAATGCGAACCCTTGCTATCGACGCCTGCCCGAGCCTTTTATAGTCCAAGACTCGGGCGGCTTACAAGGGGTGCCGGAACCCGACAGGTGGTCCCAGGAAGATTGTCTATTATCTGCCGTATCTGTAGTTACGCCGGTAGTTGCCTCTGGTCGTAGGCTTCTGAGTCTTCATCCTGCCGCCCTGCCCATGCCGCACGCTAGCCGTAGTGGTTGATGATGGCGCAGGCGGCATGGGATGTCTTGTCGCAGCGTTTATTACCTGGCAGGTTCTGACACCACGCACCAGTCTGTGATGCGACTGGGCGCAACGACACCTGACAGGCGCGTGCTCCGCGTTTCCGCGTCTTGGGAAGACGCGGGCCTTGAATACCTTGTACGGGCAAGGTGTGGGGCGCCTTTATGCCCGCTGCCTACCGCTCGGGGGCAGGCAGCACCGTTCTTCTGGCCACGTGGCGGGTCCGGAGCTCTCCTCTGAGGAGAGGGAGGTCCGGCCCTGCTGGGCACGTGGAGCCTCCGGACCTCTCCCCGCGGAGGGGGAGGTCTAGCCTCTGTATGCCACATGGCGGGCCCAGAGCTCTCCTCTGTGGAGAGGGAGGTCCGGCCCCGCTGGACACGTGGCGTCTCGGACCTCTCTCCTGTGGAGGGGGAGGTCCGGCTTCTGTATGCCACGTGGCGGGCCCGGAGCTCTCCTCTGAGGAGAGGGAGGTCCGGCCCCGCCGGACGCGTGGCGCCTTCGGAGCTCTCCCTGCGGAGAAGGGCGAGTACCTTAGGCATTTTACCCTGTGCACGGGTGTACCCCATATCTCAGGTACCGACAGTGGCCCCCGGGCCCATCTCGGGGGAGGTAGCGAGCCCGAGGTGGGACCTCCGTCTCTTCCGATCCGAGCACTTTCTCTAAGTCCCGAATTGACCGCTGCCGGAGCACGAACGGCCACGGGATCGTGAGAGCGTGCGCCCACTTGATGATTGCTTTTACTGCGGCGGTTCCCAAGACTGCCACTCCTACACGTTGCGGCGCTTTCTTCGGGAACCGCCGAAGTGCCTTGCCGGCTCATCTTCTTAGGAGACTGACTCCTTGACCCCACCGCTCCAGTTAAGCGGCTTGGGCCCACCCGTCATCGGCACTCGGTCCAGGAACCGAAGCGGTTGCGGGTGCGGGGTATTCGAAGAGTTCCGAATCGCTTGGAACTGCACCGGGAAGCTTTTTAGAGGGGGTCTTACCCACATTGTAGCTTCCCTTCGCACTTCTCTGCGTTTCTCTCGGACTCTTGCGCTTTTGCTCTCTTGCCTTTGAGTTCTCCCTTGCCATGGCTTCCAACCCGCTGCCAGAGAAGAAACGCGCTCGATCTCCTCCAGCAACGGCGTCGGTGCCAAGTCGGGATTCTGGGGTGCCTGACACTCCCTCTGGTGGCGACCCGAAGAGGCCCCGGGCTGATGTGCTGGGGGAAGCCTCTGGGGCGTCCCCTGTTCCGCCAGTCCAAGCGACTGCGGAGCGGCCGTCGGAGATGGTAGCAGGCTCTGGAAATCCTACCCCGGATCGGAAGTCGGGGTTTAGAGCCCGCTGGAGTGTCCGCGCTTCCCGGCCTTCCCCGTCTTGCGGGGAATCTGTGCCGATGCGCTCGTAGCCAGGGGCAACTGCCGCGGCCCCCAGGCCAGCGCGGACTTCTCCTGTTCCGGTGTGCTCGGACTCCGCGGCGGCGTCGTCTCTTCCTGCCGAGACGGCCACCGCGGCCCCCGAGCCAGCACAGGTTGATCCTGCACTAGGCGGCCTGGCTTCTTCTCCAGCACCGTCTTCCCCGGCTCGTCCCTCTCCTCAGGTCAAGGAGCCAGAAGCTGAGAAGAGCCCGGCTGGCCTGGCTGCCAGAGCCGCGGAGCCAGCTTCTCCTGATCGGCGTCTCGTCTCGGCGGCTGGCGCGTCGGCTCTTCCTGAAGACGAGGTAATGGAGGAGGTCGGAGGGACTGCCCCAGCCTCTGTTGCCCCATTGCCTCTGGCGGACGCCTTCGCGCTTGCCGAGTCGAGCGTCCGGCAGGTCTTGGCTGCGCTAGGGCGCGAGCGGGAGGAGTATACGGTTGAACGGGACCGCCTCCTCATCTGGGGGAACCTTGTGCGGGAGAGGACCGCGAAGGTTAAGAGCGAGCTCGACTCCAGGCGGGAGTTGCTCGACTTCAGGGAAGCGCTGGTCGACCGGATGAAGCGGGCTGTTGACAGCATGGACACCCAGTCGCGGCGGATCAACAGGGAGGCCCTGGAGGCTCACACCCGGGCCGAAGAGAGCCTCTCTGCTGCTGTGGAAATATGGCAGCGGTTGGAGCGCCGCGAACTCGCCGTTGAGGAGCGGGAGCGTTCCGTGGCAGCTGAGGCAGAGAGGGTCGCCGCGCAGCTGGCCGCGGGCGAGGATGACCTCCGAGCTCGGATGGAGGAGCTGGGGATTCTGAAGGCAGACCTTGACTTGGGGGAGGAACAGGTCTCCCATGATCGCCGAGCGGTCTTGGACCGGGAGTTGACTGCCGGCTTCAAGGCCGCTGAGTTGGAGCGGCTGGCCGAGACTCTCCGCCTTCGGGAGAGTTCCCTGGCGGCCAAGGAGAAGGAATTCTCCGAGAGGAACCTGGAGGCTCTGCAGGCGGCCCGCCGCGAGGTGGAGGAGCTTTCAGCCCTACGGTCCTCCGAGGCCCTTGCGGTCTCAAGCTTCGTGGATCGAGCGGGGTCCGCCCTGATCCCTCTTGGCTTCAGTCCGGTGAGGGCCGCAACTCCCGCATTGAAGGTGGCAGAGGTGATCCCTGCATTGGAGTCGATCGGCGCCAAGCTGGACAGACTCGACTCGGTGGTCGCCAGTGAGCTTGAAGCCGAGGGCCGCGGCTTAGCTTTAGAGGTCGCCTCGCATGTGCTGGCATGCTTCAAGAGCCGCGACCCCTCTTTCTCGCTGGAGCCAGCAAGAGAGGGCCCTGCCGCGGAGCAGGACGAAGCTGCCAGGGCTGAAGTCGAGGATGTGGCCGCCCTTGTAGCCGCAAGGTTCCGGCGAGAGCTGGGAGGTCCTTAGGACTTGTTTATCCCTTTATTATCGAGTCTGTAGTCCAGCTCATGGAGCCTTGCTTAATTTGACTCTCTTGGATACTTGTGTCTGTGGTGCTTATTCCCTCCTTCTTGGCTTTGCCTGGCTGAGTCCTTAGCTCCGCAAGGTACTCAGAGGCTATTTCCAATCTTGGAGCTTCGCACAGACACCCTCCCCGGGTCCTAACCGTGTTAGGGGCCCCCGTAGGTCTCTGAACCTCGCCCTATGGGGGGCTCCAAATCTGCCGGCCACGTGGTGGGTCCGGAGCTCCTCCTCAAGAGACGGGAGCTCCGGTCATGTTGGACACGTAGGGCTTTCGGAGCCCTCCCGCTGAGGGGGGAGGTCCGGTTCCTGCCTGCCACGTGGCGAGCCCGGAGCCCTCCTCAAGGAAGGAGAGAGTTCCGGGCCTGCTGGACACGTGGGGCCCCCGGGCCCCGCCCCTGCTGGAGGGGCGGGTCCCGGTCCTTCCAGTCCCAGGCCGGTGTAGCTGGTAGCTCCTTTCCCCCCGCTTCATGCAGTCCCTGTTGCCGTAACCTAAAGGTCCTGCACACAGGTAGAGGAAACGTAATTCTCCTCGGGGGGTCCTCCCCTCCCGTCTCCTAGTCTTATCCGTCTTATGGTCCTGACACGTTATACGGGGCTTGGGCAATTCTATGCACGAGGCGCCGGAGCTCCGGCTCCCTCCGAGGTCCGGGTACGGCCGTCCGATCCCTAGTACCGGGCCATGCGCTGGGGAAGCAGAGTGCACGCGCTTTGGGTTCATGACCAGGCAAAGCGGACGTACTCCCCTGGACCTCCGGAGAGCAGGATGCGCATGCTTTGGGCTCTGGGCCGGCTAAGCTGGATACGCACCATGGACCCCCCATGCACAACGCTGGCCTTTCCTGGAGGTGACCAACTGGCACCGCAACACCTGACTGGGGGAGGCCCGAGAGACTCACTCGGCCATCGGCAGGTGCCTCAAGCGCAGCCGCCTTCGGGAGGATAGCAAATGCCGACTATGGATGAGCGCAGGAGAGGGGGAGCTAGACGTATGATGAACATATAGAGATAGTGCGATCATAAAAATTAATGCATAATTTAAATGAGCGCATGAGAGGGAGCTAAGTAGAACAGGTCTCTGTATTCGTGCCCATAGGTGGAATTCTGGCTGTACATGGGGGCAATGTTCCGCCTCGTCTACAAGGGAAGCAAGACTCTACGCGCTTAGGGTCGGAACCAGGCTAAACTGGACGTAGTCCTGTACCGTCCCTTGAGACTTAGCTACCCCAAGCTCTGTTCCTAAGTTCTATGGGGTCTATTACAGAAGTGAATAACCCTGTTCTACCGATGCTCAGTAAGTAGGACTTACAGTGTTGCTTCATGGCAAGGATTTTTTTGGGAATGGATCCCACTCTCGGTTGAAAGGCATGTGTACCTGGGGCGGCAGCTTTCATGATTTGGAAGGGACCTTCCCTGCTGGGGAGAGCTTATGGGTCCTTCTTGGAATATAGCGTGCCGCTTCACCAGGTTGCCCTCTTGCGGACCCCCCTCGCATTTGGTTCTTTGGCGGTAGTGCTTAGAGCATTAGCCGAGACCGTGCGTTGTGGGGTGTTCCCTGCAAGCCGAGTCTTGTCGAAGTTGTTATCTTCACGCTGGATCAGGTCCTGCGTGGCTTCTCTCGGGGGCCCCCGGGGAGTTCTCCCCTTCTGGCTAAGGCCTTCAAGGGGTAGGTGGACCCGGGCTCGCCTTGGATGACCTAAGGCGTCTTCCCCTTCTGGCAAGGCCTTCAAGGGGTTGACGGACCTTAGGCGGCCCCCGAGAGGTATGTTCGAGGCACGGAGGCGTGCCGTAGCTGGCTAACGCCTTGGCCCGTCACCGTCAGAACTGGAGTCCTCACCATCATGCACTGTCTTTATGACACACTGAGGCTCCTGGAACCCCACCTGGTGGGCAGCGGTAACTGGGGCATCGGCCTTCTGTTTGCCATCCCTCTGAGGGTGGGGCGGTGCTTCAGCCCTCTGCTGTCTTCCTTTGCGGAAGCGCTCTGCGAGCCTCTGGATCTCCAAGCACTCGGCAGCTGTATGGTTGCAGATGCCATGCACGGGGCATAGCCCGCCTTGGCCACTGTCTAGGGCCGGTGATTGCCGCTGCCGCTTGTCGGGGCGTGGCCCCCGAGCTCCACTGGTTGTCGCAGCTGCGGCGACGGGGGCCGTGAATGGTGACTTCATCTTCCCACTCCCCCGTCTCTTGGTCTTCTTGCCACCCCCATAGGCAGCAGCACCGGACCCGGGCTGCCCTCCTGACTCGGAGGTCGGCAGTGCGTGCCAGTTCCGCCCTTCAGCTCCTCTGGCGCACTTGTCCGCCAGGCTAAAGAGCTCCGAGACGTCGCGGACCTCTCTGGTCGCGAGCTTCTCAAGCATTTTCTCATCCCAGACACCCTGTCGGAACGCCACCACCACAGAGGCGCTTTGGATATGTGGGATGGTGTTGCGCACCTGAGAGAACCGCTGGATGAAAGAGCGCAGCGACTCTCCAGGTTGTTGTTTGACGGCGTGGAGGTCGAGCTCCGTGCCGGGACGGGTGTAGGAGCTGCCGAAGTTGGCGACGAACTGCCGGCAGAGCTCACCCCAGGAGGTAATGGACCCCTGAGGTAGATTCATGAGCCAGGACCGGGCTGGGCCGGTCAAGGCGACGGGAAAGTAGTTGGCCATGACAGCCTCATCGCCTCCTGCAGCAAGTACGGCGGTGGAGTAGATCTGGAGGAACTCCGCTGGGTTGACGCTTCCATCGTACTTCTCGGGCAAGTGCGGGCGAAACTTGCGTGGCCACCTTCCGAAGCGAAGGTGGGGTGCAAGGGCCGCACATCCTGCACCTGCTGCTGCAGGTACTGGCGCTGCGAACAGGTGGTTCGCACCTGGCACCACGTATCCCGGCATGGGCAAGGCTGCACCATAGACCGGGGCCGCTACTTGCGGCGCATATGGTGGTGGCATATGTTGCGCAGCATATGCCTGAGGCGGGGCTCGCATGGCGAAGGCCTGCCCTTCTGGTTGCGTCGAGGCCGACGACATGCTGTCGCCTGCCTCATGGTTGCGACGCTGTTGACGTCGCTCGAGGTACACCCGGGCGTCCTGCCCCAAGTGGCACCGTTCCAGTTCCCTTCGCAGGTCCGTCGACAGGAGCCTGGAGGAGCTGGAATCCGCCGTTAGCCCGTCAACCGTGGGTGTGCGCGTCAGCGACACAGCCGGTTGCCCTGGGCGCCGTCCTCGCCGAAACCGAGGGTTCACGGCGGCGACGACGAGGCGGTCCACCTCGCGGACCCATTGCTGGGTCGCTGAATGGGGCGCATCCCCCGCAGGTGGGTTGCGCAGCAGCGCTCTTTCTGCAGCTAGCACACCTCCATGGTGTACGCTCAGCGCTGCAGAAGACCTCACACTGGTCGGGGCCTGCATAGCCGGAGTCGGCGTTGCCGGAGTCGGCTGCTGGCTACCCGCTTGTGGCGACACACTCCGTCCTGAGTGCGTCGACATGTACTCCCCGCTGGTCACGGTTCGCCGTGAATGCGGAGGGGGAGAGTTTGCCGCTGAAGGGAGCTTGGTCATCTTCGTCGGCGGAAACTCGTCGCGCTAGGGGAAAAGCCCCCTACCTGGCGCGCCAAATGTCGAAGTGTTCGGTCGACACTTCCCCCGGGTCTGCACTGGGCAGCCCGCGGAGGTTCTTTTTTCGGAGGGGCTAGTTCCTAGCGGAGAGCTTGCGCAGATGGACGAGTTAGTGAGAGCTTGACACGGAGAGTTTTACGTGGTTCGGGCCGCCGGAGCGTAAGACCCTACGTCCACGGCGAGCTATGGAGCTCGCTGTATTGCTTGCTGCTCAGGGCCGGGGGCCTGAGCTTGGGGGTGAGTTACAGCTTGAGAGTGTATGGCTAGCGTATGAGTTGCAAAATGCGAACCCTTGCTATCGACGCCTGCCCGAGCCTTTTATAGTCCAAGACTCGGGCGGCTTACAAGGGGTGCCGGGACCCGACAGGTGGTCCCAGGAAGATTGTCTATTATCTGCCGTATCTGTAGTTACGCCGGTAGTTGCCTCTGGTCGTAGGCTTCTGAGTCTTCATCCTGCCGCCCTGCCCATGCCGCACGCTAGCCGTAGTGGTTGATGACGGCGCAGGCGGCATGGGATGTCTTGTCGCAGCGTTTATTACCTGGCAGGTTCTGACACCGCGCGCTAGTCTGTGATGCGACTGGGCTCAACGGCACCTGACAGGCGCGTGCTCCGCGTTTCTGCGTCTTGGGAAGACGCGGGCCTTGAATACCTTGTACAGGCAAGGTGTGGGGCTCCTTTATGCCCGCTGCCTACCGCTCGGGGGCAGGCAGCACCGTTCTTCTGGCCACGTGGCGGGTCCGGAGCTCTCCTCTGAGGAGAGGGAGGTCCGGCCCTGCTGGGCACGTGGAGCCTCCGGACCTCTCCCCGCGGAGGGGGAGGTCCAGCCTCTGTATGCCACGTGGCGGGCCCGGAGCTCTCCTCTGTGGAGAGGGAGGTCCGACCCCGCTGGACGCGTGGCGTCTTCGGACCTCTCTCCCGTGGAGGGGGAGGTCCGGCTTCTGTATGCCACGTGGCGGGCCCGGAGCTCTCCTCTGAGGAGAGGGAGGTCCGGCCCCGCCGGACGCGTGGCGCCTTCGGAGCTCTCCCTGCGGAGAAGGGCGAGTACCTTAGGCATTTTACCCTGTGCGCGGGGGTAACCCATATCTCAGGTACCGACAAATACCATGCACAAACTCTACTTTAAGATGCAATGATGCATATGCATGTTAATCCTATGATGTAGTTTTGATTAGATTGGTTTGTACGTGTTCCTGCATGGCTTGCATGAGTTTTACGATGAACAGAGTTGAAAAGATCAATTGTGGACGTGGCGATTATCTTGACTTTAGATCAAACGGATCAACAAGTGATCTGTCCACGAAAAAGCTTCTATTCGAAAGGAATCGAAGAACAGATGCAAAGAAAACGTGATGATGTCGTAAGGTAGTATTGGAAACCTACCTTGCTTCCTTCGGGTCCTTCCTCCTAGCAAGAACAGATCGTCGGCTCTCCTCCGGCGATGGCAATCGTGATCCAGACTCGTCGGCGGTCTCTCCAGTGGTTGTACTCCAGCGAAGGGGTTTAGCTCGGCGAGTTTGGGGCTAGGGCTTCTAAGTTGTCGGCTCAGGAGGTGGAAAAGAAATTCATGGTTGCGGCCAAAGGTTTTCGGTTCTATTTATAATCAGGAAGAGAAGAGTCCTAATCTGATCGGAATTCGAATAAGAGTCCTATTCAAATTGTTTTTGGATCTTAACAACTTATCTTTAGTTGATTTGGTGCGGTAGCATTATGGAAATCGGGTCGGTTTCCTCCCGTACCGGTATTCCCGTGCGTACAGAAGCAAAAACCGCTTCAGAACTCGTTACCTTCGCGGCGGTGAGCTCCGAAAGCTCCACGTGTCCTGCGGGAACCTGGGCTCCCTTTTCCTCAGAGACAAGCTCCGGTTGTGCCGTGTGTCTGGCGAACGAGACCTCCCTCTCCTTCACAGGTGAGCTCCGCGTGCGCCACGTGTCTGGTGGGTCGGGACCTCCCTCTCTCCAGAGGCGAGCTCCACGAACGCCACGTGTTAGTTCCGGACCTCCCCCTCTCTTTGGAGGTTACTCCGAGGGTGCCATGTGTCAATTCCGGACCTCCCCTCTCTTCGGAGGTGAGCTCCGATAATGCCACGAGTCAAGTAGCACCGGAATTCCTTTTTGCTCTGAGGCGAGCTCCGAGGTCGACACGTGTCCAACAGTGATGGACCTCCCGGAGATGAGCTCTGAGGTTGACACGTGTCCATCAGCGTCGGACTTCCCGGAGATGAGCTCCGGAGGTGACACGTGTCCAATAGGACCGGACCTCTTGGAGATGAGCTCCGAGAGCGACACGTGTCCCGTGCGGCTGGTCCTCTCTTTTCCACGGTGACTAGCTCCGCAGCCGACACGTGTCCTACGGAACTACTCTTGCTCCTCTGCAGAGGCTAGCTCCGGGGGCAACACGTGTCCCACGGGGTTGGACCTCTCCCCCTTCGCGGGGATGAGCCCCGAGCCTGCCACGTAGCTAGTTTGGTGGCAGACCTCTCCCCCTTTGCGGTGATGATATCCGAAGGCGCCACGTGGCCAGCGGGCCGCGGGTATTGTCTTCGGCGCTCTCTGTGAACTGGAATTGGCTCTTTTTGGATATCTTTTTTATTTCTTTTCTGTTTCTATTTATTTTAAAAATATTTTCTACATGAAACATGAATACATGCAGAACCCGAAAATGAGGGTATCGCACTTCTGTTGCTCTTGGATCTCGATGTCTTGATGTTGAAAAAATCCTTTGTAGATAGCTCCCTGAGCTTGTCCTTCTATTTATGATCACGCACATACAAGATTTATAGCAATCAATCATCATGCACAAACTTTACACAAGATGCAATGGTGCATATGCATGCTAATCCTATGGTGCAGTTTTTATTAGATTGGTTTGTACGTGTTCTTGCATGTTCTTGCATGGCTTGCATGGGGTTTCAAGATGAACAGAGGTGTAGAGATCAAATGTGCACGTGGCGATGATCTTGACTCAAGATTAAACCAATCAACACGTGATACGTCCACGAAAAAGCTTCTGTTCGAAAGGATCGAAGAACAAATGCAAAGAAAACCACGATGACGTCGTAAGGTGGTAATGGAGACCTACCTTACTTCCTTCGAATCCTTCCTCTAGCAAAAACAGATTGTCAGCTCTCCTCCGGCGATGGGATCGTGGTCCGGGCTCGTCGACGGTCTCTCCGGTGGTCAAACTCCGGCAAAGGGGTTTAGCTCAACGAGTTTGGGGGCTAGGGCTTCTAAGTTGTCGGCTTAGAAAAGATGTTACGACCAAGGGGTGTTTTGGGTTCTATTTATAAGAGGAAAACGAAGAGTCCTAATCTGATTGGATTTCAAATAAGAGTCCTATTGAAATCATTTTTGAATCTTAACAACTTATATCCAATCGATTTGGTGCAGTAACATCATGGAAATTGTGTCGGTTTCCTCCCGTATCGGGTATTCCCGCGTGTATAGGAGAAAAACCGCTTCAGATCTCGTCACCTCCTCGGTGATGAGCTCCGAAGGCTCCACGTGTCCTGCAGGGGCCGGGCCTCCCTTTTCCGCAGAGGCTGGTTCTGGTTGTGTCGCGTGTCAGGCGGGCGAGACCTCCCTCTCCCTCATAGGCGAGCTCCGCATGCGCCACGCATCCTGGCGTGCGGGACCTCCCTCTCCCTCAGTGGTAAGCTCCGCGTGCACCACGTGTCTGTGCCAGACCTCCCCTCTCTTCGGAGGTAGCTCCGAATGTGCCACGTGTCAGTGTCGGACCTCCCCTCTCTTCGGATGTGAGCTCCGATAGTGCCACGTGTCCTAACAGCGCCAGACTTTCTTTCTGCTCAGGGATGAGCTCCGAGGTTGACACGTGTCCAACAGTGACGGACCTCCCGGAGGTGAGCTCCGAGGTCGACACGTGTCCATCAGCGTCGGACCTCCCGGAGGTGACACGTGTCCGGTAGTGTCAGACCTCCCGGAGGCGAGCTCCGAAGGTGACACGTGTCCAGTAGGACCGGACCTCTCGGAGGTGAGCTCCGAGAGCGACACGGTCCCGCGCGGCTGGTCCTCTCTTTTCCGCAGTGACTAGCTCCGAAGGCGACACGTGTCCTGCGGGGCTGGCCTCGCTCCTCCGCAGAGGCTAGCTCTGGGGGCAACATGTGTCTCACGGGGTCGGACCTCGCCCCTTCCGTAGAGACAAGCCCCGAGCCTGCCAAGTAGCCAGTTTAACGGCGGACCTCTCCCCCTTTGCGGGAACGAGCTCCGAAGGCGCCACGTGGCCAGCGGCCCGCGAGAAATGTCTTGGGCGCTTCTCGGTGAATTGGAATTAGCTCTTTTCGGCTATCCTTTTGATTCTTTTTCTGTTTCCACTTCTTTTAAAATGTTTTCTTTATATAAAATATGAATGCATGCAGAAATCAAAATTGAGGGTGTCACAGGCACAGTCAGCGGTAGAGTGTTTTAAAGACCGGTGTCTGAATAATTGTGACAAGTATCCCACATCCATATCATCCCCGTCGTCCTCCTCGGCTTCCTCATCAATATATGCTCTTACCACTGACTGTTGTTCCTGCCCCGTAGAAATTCCTCCCCCTTCTTGACACTCCTCCTGACCCTCCTCTTGACCATCCTCCTGGACCTCATCCTCCACCTGAAATTAGAGAGAAATCAACTTTCACATAATAATATAATGGTAAATATAATAAAATTATAAATAAATTAACTTATTCATGAGCTTCTTTCATGCATCTTCTGAATGCTTCTCTTCTACTATTATTTGAGGTGGTACCATGAAAAAGTTACTCATGGCTACCAGAAGAGCTAGCAGACCTGCTCCCACTCTTGCTTGAGGAGCTAAAGAGCCCCTTAGCGATATTCTTCAGACCATGTGACATCCTGTTGGAAAAAAAATGATTATAAATAAATAATGATACAACAAAAAGTAATACAAATAAATACAAATGCAATATAAATTATTTACATGATTAAAATTCATCATGATCCGGTGTTCCTTCGGTAACATGTCGACCAACTTTCTTCTTCTGTTGCGCTTTAACTTTTTTAGTGCTAGGTCTCTTTCTTTTAACCACTACTACCTCTTCTCCATTATTGTCTTCAACATCAGCAACTAATGTATCAAGAGCTAAACCATCATCTATGTTGAAATATGGTGGAATATCATCCTCTTGGTACACTTCATCCTGTTCTTCTTGATAACCAGCATCACCCGGGGCATATAACTGTTCTCGTGGATTAACTTTATACACGACCCACCAAGCACTCAATTTTGGACAAGGATACGCTAGGTAGTAAACCAACTCAACTTGATGAGCAAGAACATAATTATCGCATCCACGAAGTCTATTTTCATGTTTTACCTCTACTATACCAAATTTATCCTGTAGTGTTCCCCTGTTATTATGAAACAAGTCATAATAGAAGAAAGTAACTCTAAGATCTTTGGAACTATCAAATTTAAACTCCACAATATTTTGAATAATCCCAAAGTAGTTAGTTTCATGCCCCTCTGCATCACATGCTCTAGTTACAACTCTACTATTTGTCGTGGCCGCAAGAGGATGTTTTGCTTCAAATTTGGCCGAACGAAATCGGAACCCATTTACATCGTAGCGACCAAAACTCCTTGCTGTTATAGTTCCTTGAGAAAGTTGTCGTACGTCCTCATGAACGTTAGCATCGACCATGCACTACAAATTAAATAAAATATCAGTTAAACTTGTCAATTATAAAACATGTAATAAGAGAATGTTACATGCTTCCAAAACCAATCGACAAAGTTAGAACCCCATGAAGACCATCACACGCATTTTATCTAATTGTTTGTTTATTGGTTGACGCGTATACTTTCAAAATTGTTTGTCGAACTCGCTACATAATGCAAAATATTAGTACATTAGAACATCTCTCATATAAAAAATATGAAAACATGAAGTGTTACTATGTGACAACTAGAAAAGAACACTTACACAAAATATTGAGCCATCTCTTTGATGTTTGTGTACATGTATAACATACATGAATTCCATTCTTTTTATGAAACCACATGCCTACTGCTGCCACCAACCGTTTTTCCCTTCCACAAAAAAATACTTAGATTTCCCGTAGGAGTTTCTTCATCTATGTGGTTGTGACACCCTCATCTCGGGTGTCAGCATATGTTCATGTTTATGAAGAAAAAGAACATTTTTTAGAAAAGAGGGAACAGAAACAAGTATCAAAAAGATAGCCAATAATGCTTTCCGAGAGCACTGAAGGCAATTTCCACGACCAGCAGACCACGTGGCGTGTTCGGAACTCATTCCCGAGAGATTGGGAGAAGTCCGCCGTTAAACTAGCTACGTGGCAGGCTCGGGGGTCACCTCCGCAATTGGGAAGAGGTCCGACCCTGTGGGACACGTACTGCCCGCGGAGATAGCCTCTGCGGAAGAAGCAAAGGCATTTTTCATAGGACACGTGTCATCCACGGAGCTAGTCCTCGTGGAAATAAGAGGACCAGTCGCGCGGGATACGTGTCAATCTCGGAGCTCATCTCAGAGAAGTCTGGATCTATTGAACACGTGTCACCACCAGAGCTTATCTCCGGAGGTCCGTCGCTGCTGAACACGTGTCGACCTCGGGGCATGTCCCTGAGGGAAGGAAAGGCGGAAAGACCGGCACCCACACGTGGCGTGCGCGGAGCTCGTCTCCGAAGAAGAGGGAGGTCTCGCTCGTGACACGCAGCACAACCGGAGCTCGTCTCTGCGGATGAAGAGATACCAGGCCCGGAGGACACGTGGAGCTTCCGGAGCTCATTATCACGGAGGTAACGAGTCTGGAGCAGTTTTTACGCGTAAAGATACCAGTACGCAACGGGAACCGATCCAAACTCCACAATGTTGCCAAAGATAAGACGTCAGAATCTAACAAAGATATGAATAAGACTCTTATTCGGGATCCAATCAGATTAGGACTCTTCTTTTCCCGATTATAAATAGAACCCAAAACCTCTGGCCGAAATAACGAACTTCTCTTTCAACTCCTGAGCCGACGACTTAGAGCGCTAGACCTAACTCGCCGAGCAAAACATCGCCGAAGTACAACAAGGGAGATCATCGGAGAAGAACCAAGCGGTCTGAGGAGGACCTCGGAGACAAGAAGAACGTGAGGTAGGACTTCAATACCACCTTACGACATCATGTTGTTCATCTCTTTGCATCTGTACTTCGATTCCTTTCGAACAGAAGCCTTTTCGTGGACAGATCACTCGATGATCAGTTTGATCTAAAAACAAGATCATCGCCACGACCACCTTTGATCCGAATACCTCTGACCATGCAAGCCATGCAAGAACACGTACAAATCAATCTAATCATAGGATAGCATGCATGTACATCATCGCATCTAGTTTAGGGTTTTGTGAATAATATTGATTGCTGTGAATCTTGTATGCACGTGAATCCTACATAGCAGGACAGGTTCAGGAAGCTGTCTACGACGAGCTGCGGCAACAAGGTTTTGAGAATCAAGAACAACCGGAACCGCAAGAACAAGGCAAGTGCTCCTTGACCATGTTGATCCTATGTTTTGGGTAAAACTATTTTGTTTTGCGAAAAGGTGTGTGTGCTGACTCAGACATGATGGGAAACCCTTTTTTAGGAGTTTACTAGTTTTGATTAAACCATCTTGTCACCTGGGAAGTTTTATGAGTCGGGTATGGTTTTTGTTTTATGCTTCGCTGAGTCCATGGGATTGGGAAGCGAGATAGATGTGTCTAGCTAACTGCACTCATAATAATAAGGGGAAACTGATGTTAATAATGAACATGGATCGGAGGGAGATCTAGGCAAGACTGGGTTTGTGTATGAGGTAGCATGAGATGGTGGTTTTACTTGCCGTAGATCTAAGGACCGGTTCATGCATGCACATGCCAGGATAACAGTGCCACCACAAGGCCAAGTATGGGTGCGGCTTAGCTGAGTAATTAGGTAAGTTGCTAGAGTGTTATGGACTGTGGAAGGCGCGGGGAATGGGAGTCGAGTGAGGACTTCCCTGGGAACTGCATGGCACAAGAGGGGGCCCGTGGGTGGGAGAATTGGAGATTCTAGCCTGCCGGTGAAACCTTAGTGAGTCCATACATATAGTAACCCCTTTGTAAAGGCTATTTTGTGATCTCTTGGCCATACACCGACGGTTGTGTACTGGTATAATGGAGGTTCTGCAGTCGCCAACGGGTGACGAAATCACAAACTTGTGGGTAAAGAGGTGCAAACTCTGCAGAGTTATTAAAACTATCATGATAGCCGAGCTTACGGTTACGAGCACCTGGCTAAACTGCCATGATTAGATGGGATGATTATTGGGATGGTTACTGGAGTGGTTATTGGGAAGGATCTTGGTTATGGTTATTGGTTATGGTTTGGTTTGGGACTGTTAAGTTCGGGAGATGAGATGGTTGCATGACTGGTGGGTCATGACATGAGATTGGTCTCGGTGCGAGACAAGGTTGTTTTATGAGGCGAAATGGTAGCGAATACGAGGAGGTATTCGTGAGTATGAATAAAAGATTGGTTAATGTTCGGATGGAACACGGGAAGTGATGAAGGTATGTTGGTAATTTAATACATGCTGGGATTACATTCATCTAAAGTTAAGTTGCTGTTTTATCAATGGTTTTATAAATTTGCTTTTCTGCAAATAAGCCTTTTATACCTACCTTGTTTATAAGCTGCATATCATGTGTTATTCCCGCACTTGCTGAGTACATCATTGTGCTCAAACTTGCATTATTATTTCTTCATCCACAGCAAAAGAAGGCTACTATGAAGACCAAGTAGAGCCTTATGGCGTGTGATCTGTTCTCAACCTTGCCTGTGGAGGGAATAGAGATGGAGCCACTTCTGCTTAGTTTTGCTTCCGCATTAGTTTTGCTTCCGCATATAAATAAGAATTCCGCTGCTTAGAGATAAGGACTTCCGCTGTGAGCATGAGTCCAAGACTCATGAGGTGATTGTAATAAACTCTATTATTCATGGTAAAATATAATCTGAATTCAGTTTGTGGAACGTATGTGTATGTGTGATGAACATCCTGGGCACACATATGCATTAGTTCCCGGTTCCGTGGTTTTCCACAGAATTGAGGGCGTCACAGATTGGTATCAGAGCCACGGGTTGACAGTAGGTTACACGCCTAAAGATAGAAGCCTTAGATTGATATTAGAGCCACGGGTTGACAGCAAGTTAGACCCCTGAATAGGAGTCATAGGTAGCTAAGCCACACTTACCAAAGGAAGCATCCTAAGGTGAATAACTTAGATTGGCTTTTGAAACCACCTTGGCATAGGGAACCATCCTTGAATAGGAGTTGAGTGGGCCCTTGTGATGATTATTTGTGAATATGTGCTTAGTGTGAGTTGTGGGACGTCTTAAACACGTTGTCCATATCCACAGGTAAGAAGAAAGAGGAGTGAAATGCTTCGGCACTTGATCACATCCTCATAAGGACTAATATATATAGTCCAACTCACCTTGATGCATATAGTTGAAAGGACCTACCTAACCTTCTATTCTATTTCGTTCCCCCTCACATATGGTGAGAGGAAACGCCAGCCGAAGGAACGTCCAGGAAGATGACCACGAGGAAATTCCTGCTAACCCCGGAGCTGGCGAAAACAACCTAGAAAGGTTGATGGCCATGCAAAACCAGCTTATGCAAACCATGATCCAAACTTTGGGTCAGTTGCAGGCCAACCAACACCCCGTTCCGGCACCACCGCCACCACCACCGCCGGCTCATAACAGGCTGGGAGAGTTCATGAGGACTCGACCACCCACCTTTGCTCAAGCAAGCGATCCAATGGAGGCCGATGATTGGTTGAAATCCATGGAGAAGAAGCTTGCCATTGTTCAGTGCAACGACCGAGAGAAGGTTCTCTTTGCGTCACACCAACTGATGGGAGCAGCTGCTGACTGGTGGGATGCCTTGAGCAACTCCCATGCCAACCCGGAGACAATCACTTGGACTGAGTTCAAGGAAAATTTCCGCTCCCACTACATCCCTGTTGGCGTAATGATGATCAAGAGGCAGGAGTTTGAAGGTCTCCGCCAAGGGCAGAAAAGTGTGAACGAGTATCTCAACAAGTTCATACAACTGTCCCGATATGCCCCCGAAGATGTCAACTCAGATCAGAGGAAGCAGTACCTGTTCATGAGAGGGTTGAACAATGAGATCCAGGTTCAGCTCCTCAACAACGACTACGTAAGCTTCCAGAAGCTAGATGATAAGGCTATTGTGGTTGAAAACAAGATCCGAGAGATCGAGCGCGAGTGCAAAAGGAAGATCCCATACCAGCCCCAAGGGAGCAACGTACGACCTAGATACATGCCCCCTGCACCGCAGTATGGATCGACCACTCCTACGTACCGCCCTGGTCAGCCACCACAGCAATGGCCCGTTGCACCGGCACCTCGTGTGCCCATGCCTCCTGCACCCCGGCCTAACAATGGCGCTCCTGTTCAAAACCCCCGCCCCAACGTACCTGCTGCCATAGGCAACAGGGCATGCTTTGCATGCGGGGAAGTAGGCCACTTCGCTAACCAGTGCCCGAAGAGAGGCCCTGGACAGCAAGGTAACGTGCCCAAGCAGAATCAGCGACCAAACGGAGGGGACAACCAAGGGAACCGAGGACCACAGAACTATGCTCGTGGCCACGTTAACCATGTCACTGCTGAGGAAGCACAACAGGCTGAGGACGTCGCAATTGGTATGTTCCTTGCCAACTCCAACCCGGCCACCATTTTATTTGATTCCGGAGCATCGCATTCCTTCATATCATCCAAATATGTTGCCAAACATCATCTACCCGTATCCCACCTAGAATGTGCTATTTAGTTAATTCTCCCGAAGGAGAAATGAGGACTAGTATAGTATGTCCTAAGGTAAGCCTTAAAATAAGGGGGGTAGACTTCCTTGCCAACCATATTGTCTTGGACTCCCACGGAATTGACATCATACTCGGAATGGACTGGTTAAGCAAGCACAATGGAGTAATCCAATGCGCTGAGAGAAGCGTGCAATTGACAAACAAACACGGTATCCGTGTCGAGTTTGAGTCAGCCCCGCAAGAGACCGAACGAGCGGATCTGAACCATGTTGAAGGGGTAGCATTGGACAACATTCCAGTGGTTCAGGAATTTTCGGATGTGTTCTGTCACACCCGGTTTTTCCGAAGAAACAACCAAGTGAATATCACATGTATGCCAGGATCATTTTCTCATACATGTGACGACAAATAGTGAAACATCATTTATTACAAGCCAGGTGTCGAATATAAATAAGTCTTACATCGCAAATGTCTCAATGGACACTAATGCTTCATCACAATTAAATAAACTAGCAGCGGAATATTATTCTTTAGGGCTCCATCACAGGTGTTGCCCGGGGGTCTTCATGAACCTAAAAACCTTCCTCGGGTCCAAAATCTTGGTCATTATACACCACCGCATTATCTTGACCTGAGCAACAATATAAACCAACAAATATGCAAGGTTGAGTACCAATGGTACTCAGCAAGTGTGGGAAAATTATATCATGCATGGCTAGGACAAGGAGAGGTTGAACTCATGGTTAAAGCACTACGCAAGTAATACCTATCACCTTAGCTTATTAAGCACCTACATTACTACACAGGTGAAATGGTCCCAATCTCCCATCCCATCATCATAATCCAATAACCATAACATCATTTCCAATGTTAAGCTCCCCGCTTAACATCCACAACTTCCAAAAACCTTCACTCCTCTAATCATGAATAAGTCCAGGCCGCTCTTAACCGTGAGCACGGCTGTCAAGACAGTTTTGACTCTGCAGAGTTTGTACCACTGTACCCACAAGTAGTGATTTCATCCCCCGTTGCCGGGTGGACTAAAAGAACCTCCATTATGCCAGTGGCTACGATCCACATTCACACTTCCCAGGTGTGCAGCCAGGAGATCACTACGAAGCCTTTACAAAGGGATTCCCGACGAGCGTGGGCCCACTGAGGTTTCACCCCTAACAGCATACAAGAGGCTCCAACCCCGCTGCAGTGGCCCCCTCTTGAGCCTTGCGGTTCATATGGTAGTCCAGCTGACACCTACTCCCCGCACCATCCAACACACCCATACTACGCCGGAGATACACCTAATTAATTGGCCAAGCTGCCCCATCTCAGCATGTGGTTGGCACTGTAAAACCGGGTTACATGCTCCATGAACCGGTCCTTAGGATCCAGGCAAGTACTAAACACAAACCCAAGTCTCGTGCACCCAGCACACAACCAAAACATCCAACTTGCCTTGATCCCTACCTCTACATAACTCACAATGTCTCATTCAAGAGTATGGTAATATAAACTGATGATCTTATGTCCCAAATATCCCATTCTAAGCATGGCTAAGCATATGCATGTAAATAAATGACAATGACCAAAATAAATCCCAACCCAAGCTACAAGGAAACAAGGTAATGCAATTCTAGGGAAACTTTCCTAACATGGGTTTCATATTTCATTTGACAATGCAAATAATTCTATCTACACATCCTAGCATAGGATCAAAGTGGTCAAGGACACTTGCCTCCTTCTTGCTGCTCTTGAAATGGATAGTCCTGGTCTTGGAAATGAATAACTTGTTCTTGAACAGGTTCTACTTCATACCATCACACATAGCAAAAGAAAAACAACAATCCATAAGACATATTCACACTTACACTTCATACAAACCACACATTCACATTTATGAAATTCATTCACCATTATATGTGTTGTGTTTCAGTTTTAAATAAATTCCTTATATTAAACTACTACACCTTTTCACTACCAGGTATGTATGAAAAGTATTTTTCTTCTCCATATGTGCCTTCAGAATTTCTACCAACCCTAAACTGAATTCTTTGGATTTTAGAAACTCCATTTATCATTTACTAGTTGCTACATTTTCAGATTTATATTCCTATGCATAATTGTGTATTTTATTATGAAATTAGTAATACACATCATCTAAACAGTATAGGTTCTGGTCCTAAATGATTTAATAACATCTTTTGACCTTGGCTTCTGATATAGACCATTTCATAATTATTTTCCCTATTTTTCTATAACTATTCTTTACTTAAAAATGTGTCCCTATACTAATAAATGTGAATAATAGATGAAACAGATTTATTTCAGCCCAAAAATATATTTTTATCTCACTCCAAAGTTTTCTAAGTACTGAGAAAGTTTTTAATTAATTTTTGACAATTATGTTTGTCCCCCTTTTTTTAAATTTTTAAACACTAGTTACATATTCAATTTTCTAAATTAAATACTAAACAGGGTTAAAAAGTAAACTCACCCCATTACAGGGTCTATAATATTATTTTCATAATTTCCAGGGGTCTATCTACACTTATCAGAGGTGTTTTTCTTAATTTCTATTAAGTCCAGGGGCTAAAACTGATTTTTAAATGAATTTACATGATTTTCTGGAATTCCAGGGGCTAGATCTGAAGTTTCCGGGGCTAGCTCTCAATTCCAGAGAACCCCAGGGGGTAGCACGTAAGACTTCCAGTCTTTATAACGCGGGACTGACGTGGACCGTCCGATTTTAAACCGACGGCTGAGATTATAACATCGAACCGGTACGCGGGGTTTTAAACCCTACCGTGCGATTTAAAATAAACGGCGCACAAGCGGCCACGTCGCTCTGATCGAGCGCGGTCGGCGCTGCCGGCGGCGCACGGCGGCGGGAAGCGGCGATCTCGCCGGAAAGTTTAGGATCCTCGAGAATTCTGCCTAAAACTGTGATCTTATGGCATAGATCGGTAGAGGGGAGGTCAGGGATCTCACCTCGGGGGTTTTCTCGAGCTCGGGGGTCCTGGAAAGTGATCGGCGGCGAGGTCCGAGGCAAAACCACGGCGAAGCTCGTCGGCGCTGGATTTGCACCGTAAGTCTCCGAGTTTTCTGCACCTGCAAAGCTCCCCGGAGGCGGTGGATCAAGACCAGCGAGTTAGATCAGAGTTTCCGAGCTTAGATCGGCCAGAATTCATCGGCGAAGTCTCGGTGCTCACCGGAGTGAAAATCGGCGATCGCGTGGGAAAAACCGATCGGAGCTGGGGTTTTTATAGCCGGGGGAGGGCGGTGGGTCTGTTGTGATCGAGTTGGATTCTTCTGGGACCGGAATTCGGCTGAGGAACGCGGTTTTTCGATCGGTTAAGATCGCGCGCGCAGGAGAGAGTCCGGGGTCGCGGGGTTGGGGATGACAGGTGGGTCCCACCTGTCTGTGAGAGACAGCGCGGCGCGCGCGGGGGCGGGCTGGCGCGGGGAAACTGGGCCGGCTGGCGGGTTTCGGCCCACTGGCCGGTTTTTTTCCCGTTTCTCTTTTTCTTTTTCCATTTCTTTTCTGTTTTGAGTCAAATTTGAATTCCAGTTTGAATTTGAACTTTTGCAAAACATGCAACACGTCCAAAAATTTTTAAATTCCCCTCTGAACATGGTTTAGGGCTTTGAATCAAAATTTGGGGTGTTACAGCTCTACCCCCCTTAAAAGGAATCTCGTCCTCGAGATTGGTGTTTCTAAGAAAACAATTCCGGAAATTGTGCCTTGAGCTCATCTTCCCGTTCCCAGGTGGCTTCCTCTTCTGAGTGATGCTTCCACTGCACCTTGCACATCCGGATTCTTTTATTTCTGGTGAGGCGTTCCATTGTCTCCAAAATCTTGTATGGTTGCTCGGCATATGACAAATCTTCAGCTACATCCACTTCATTCATGGGTAACACCTCTTCAGGCGTCCTCAGGCATTTCTTAAGTTGTGACACATGGAATACATCGTGCACGTCTGATAGATGAACCGGTAACTCTAGTTGGTACGCCACTTCGCCTTTTCTTTCCAAAACTTGAAAGGGTCCGATGTATCGAGGTGATAACTTCCCTTTCACCTTGAACCGACGAAGTCCTCTGATAGGGGACACCTTGAGATAAACATAGTCTCCCACGTTGAAAACGAGCTCTCTTCTTCGTACATCGGCATAGCTCTTTTGGCGTGTTTGTGCTATCCTCAAGTTGTTGCGAATCTCCCTCACCTTTGCCTCGGCTTCTTGTAGCACTTCTGGACCAAACACTTTACTTTCTCCTGTTTGGTTCCAAAATAGGGGAGTTCTGCACTTCCTTCCATACAAAGCTTCAAACGGTGACATTTTCATACTAGCTTGATAACTGTTGTTATAGGAAAACTCCGCATACGGTAAGTTCTTGTCCCAACTCCTATTGTTTTTGAGTGCACATGCCCTTAACATATCTTCAAGGATCTGATTGGTTTTCTCCGTCTGCCCGTCAGTTTGGGGATGATAGGCAGAACTAAAGTTCAGATGGGTTCCCATGGTTTCATGCAACTTCTGCCAGAACCTTGAGGTGAACTGTGTCCCTCGATCCGACACAATCTTCTTTGGCACTCCATGGTAACACACGATCCTTGACATGTACAACTCTGCCAATTTGGATCCGCTGTAGTTTTCTTTCACAGGAATGAAATGAGCTACCTTGGTTAGCCGATCGATAATGACCCATATTGAATCATACCCGGATTGGGTCCTAGGCAATCCCACGACAAAATCCATGCTGATTTCTTCCCATTTCCATTCAGGCACTTTGAGTGGTTGCAGCAATCCCGCGGGTCGTTGATGTTCTGCTTTCACCAACTGACATGTGTCACATAGGGCAACATGTTCCGCGACATCTCGCTTCATGCCATACCACCAATACCTGCTTTTGATGTCCTGGTACATCTTCGTACTCCCAGGATGAATGGAATAGTCGGAATCGTGAGCCTCCTTCAAAATTAATTCACGAATCTCTTTTACTTCTGGCACACAGATCCTTTTCCCGTGCCACACCGTTCCTTGTTCATCCTCTCTAAAACCAGGAGCTTTATTTTCCTTGATAAGCTGTCTAATCTCTTGTATCTTCTCATCATTCTTTTGGCCCTCGCGTATGTCTCGCTCGAGTGTGGAGTCCACTTCCATGGCGATGGCTTCACCACTATTTACTAGACATAGATTGAGTCTTATAACCTCGTCCTTCAATTCTGCAGGCATGTCCTTCAAACTCAACTTATTGACCTGCACTTTCCGACTCAAAGCATCGGCCACGACGTTTGCTTTCCCGGGATGATAGTTGATGCCCACATCAAAGTCATTGATTAGCTCTAACCATCTCCTTTGTCTGAGGTTGAGATCTGGCTGTGTGAATATGTACTTCAAACTCTTGTGATCCGTATATATCTCTGTCCTTTTCCCCATCAAATAGTGCCGCTAAATTTTCAACGCGTGTACCACTGCAGCTAGTTCTAGGTCATGTGTAGGATAGTTCTTCTCGTGCTTCCGAAGCTGCCGGGATGCATAAGCCACGACATGTCCTTCTTGCATGAGAACACATCCCAACCCATTTCCAGAGGCATCGCAGTACACTGTGAAATTCTTCTGCATATCTGGCATAACCAACACTGGGGCTGTTGTCAATCTTTTCTTTAGCTCCTGAAAGCTCGTATCGCACTGTGGCGTCCAGGTGAATGTGATTCCCTTTTCCAACAGTTTGGTGAGAGGTCTCGAGATCTTGGAGAATCCCTCAATAAACCGTCGATAGTATCCAGCCAATCCCAAAAAGCTTCGAACTTCCCCGACATTTTCAGGGGTTTTCCACTTCTGGATATCTTCGATTTTGGCGGGATCTACGGAAATTCCTCCCTCCGAGATTATATGTCCTAAAAAGGGAACTCTCTTCAGCCAAAACTCACACTTGCTCAACTTGGCATATAGTTGGTGTTCTCTCAGCCTCTGTAACACCAACCTTAGATGTTTCTCATGTTCTTCTTCATCTTTGGAGAAGACGAGAATATCATCTATGAAAACCACCACAAATTTGTCCAGATATTCCATGAATACCTTGTTCATGAGGTACATGAAATATGCCGGGGCATTGGTTAGCCTGAAAGGCATGACAGTGTATTCATACAGTACGTACCGAGATACGAAAGCTGTCTTGGGAATATCAGATTGCCTTATCTTGAGTTGGTGGTATCCCGACCTGAGATCAATTTTCGAGAACACACAAGCTCCCCTCAACTGATCAAACAAGTCTTCAATGCGGGGTAATGGGTACTTATTCTTAATGGTTACCTCATTCAAGGCACGGTAATCCACGCATAACCTTTGGGTTCCGTCTTTCTTAGGCACAAATATCACCGGAGCTCCCCATGGTGAGGAACTAGGGCGAATATACCCCTTCTCCGTCAATTCTCTCAAATGATACTTGAGCTCTTCTAGCTGCTTGGAGTCCATTCGATAAGGTCTCTTGTATATCGGGGCTGTTCCCGGTAATAGCTCAATTGCGAATTCCACGTCACGGTCGGGAGGCATACCTGGCAACTCCTCCGGAAAAACATCTGGATATTCCCTGATGGTCCTGATTTCCTCAACTTTCACCTCCACTTGATTTAATTTAATGTCCCTCCTAGGCTCGTGTATTGTTATGAACTTTACTCTGATACCACTGGGGTGAGTTAGTTCCACCATTCTGGTCGAACAATGGATGATTCCTTTATGTTTGGTCAACCAATCCATACCCAAAATAATATCTATCCCTTGTGAATCTATCACTATGAGGTTAGCAGTAAATACTACCCCATTAATGTCTAGGCTCACTTTGGGACACACTTGTCTTGTCCTTATTTCTCCACCTAGAGAGTTTACCGCTAGCATATGGTTCATTTGTGTGGTTGCTAAGTCATGCTTCTTAACAAACCCTTGAGCAATGAACGAGTGGGTAGCACCAGAATCAAACAGCAGAGTTGCAAGGTGTAAATAGGCAGGAAACTTACCAACTACCACGTTGGGTGCCTCTTGTGCTTCCTCCATAGTGACATGGTTCACCCGTCCTCTCACTACATTCTGCTGCTGTGGCGGCGCAGGCTTCTTCTTAGGACACTTATGGGCGTAGTGCCCCACTTCACCACAGCTGAAACATTGAACCCCAATCTTAGATGCCTGGCCTTTGTTGTCTTGGGGTTGGTTTGGGGGTCCTTGCACTGCTGGTCGAGGTGGATATGCGGGACGAGGCTGCTGCACAAACTGACGTTGCGGCTGTGCTGGTGCTGCGGGTGGCCTGTAGTTTGGGTTGTACCCTCTTGGTGCTGAATAGGGTACCGCAGCACGGCTCGTCTGCCCCGTAGGTTGCTGCATCATACGTGGGCGGGTGTTGCTCCCTGAGGCTTGATGTGACCACCCAGCCTTCCTCTTATTCTCATTTTCCAGGGCTTTTAGCTTCCTTTCCACCACAAATGCTCTGTCCACCATCTTTTGAAAACTTTCATACTCATTGGAGGACATGGCACACTGCATCTCTGCGGTAAGTCCTTCCATGAAACAATCTTGTTTCTGCTCATCGGTCTCTATGTCTCGTGGAGCATAACAGGATAGTTGAGTAAATTTAGTGAGGTATTCCCTCACCGTCATGTTTCCCTGCTGCACTCCCAAAAACTCCTTTCTCTTGTTTTTGAGTTCACCTCTTGGGATGTAATGGTTGCGGAAGCTACGCTTGAACTCTTCCCAAGTGATGTTCTCAGGGTCATGATGGGCGGCCACATAGGCGGTCCACCAATCAGCAGCAGGTCCCTGCAATTCATGAGAGGCAAACAGCACCCTCTCATACCCTTGGCATTGTATTATCCTCATCTTACTTTCAATAGTCTTCAGCCAATCATCTGCCTCCAGAGGTTCAGCAGCACTTGCAAACTTTGGAGGTTGAGTTCCTAGAAACTCACTCAACCTTGGTTGGCGGGGTGCAGCTTGTGGAGGTGGAACTTGATGCAAGTTGGCCACCACTTGAGTCAAGTTCTGGATGAGCTGATTTTGATTCTCCAGCATTTTGTGGAGAGGATCAATTTCTTCACGGCGACCACCCCGGTCCTGGCCTCCAGAAAGATGAGGGTTGCATGCCTCATCATTGTTGTTGGTGGGGTTGGCAGCACGTCCTTTTCCTCTTCCGGCCATCTGGCAGAATCGACAAATGTTAATTTGATACCATTTAGTATTCATCTTACTACTTTCATTTGTTGGTACTTTGAGGTGTCGAGGCTTTGTTAAAATTTTACGAGGGTTCATATGTCACACCAAATAAATGCACTATCATTTCCTGTGGGTTCACACACCCAAGCAAAACAATCTGAAGACGAGGCTGTGGACAATTGCTCATGGCCTCCACAACTCACGTCACACACCAAGCATTATCACTCCATTAACTACGTAACGACTCGACTACTCGACCTCTTGCTAGCTAGGGGAAAGACTCTACACTACTCGTCCTCTTGAGCTGGCTCCTCGGGATCTTCCTCCTCATTTCGGCTACCTTCTGACTCTGCTTTGGGTGGGGAGGCTGCTGGTGGAGAAGTGCGACGACGCCTGATCGCTCGGCGATCCGGGGAGTCAGGAGTCCATGGATCACTCACGGTGACACACAGTTCATTCCCATCTCCTCTTTCTCTCGCCTTTAAGCAAGCTCGCAGCAACGCCTCCGTTTCTTTCAGGGTGTCTCGGACATCCTGAAGCTCTTGTTGACACTCCTGCAGTCGAGTGCTGAGCATAGCAGCATCCTCCAAACACAAGTCCATGTGCTCATGGGAAGTCCCTTGCTGCACCGGTGGGTACTTGTACTCCGTGGTACCACTCTCACGTTGGAGGACATACATGTACTCAGTTTTGTCCAAGTGGCGACGATAGATGTGACTCTGGCAGGTGATGGCCTCCCAGGTGACATCTTTCTCCGCGTCAACTTGTGTTGCTCGACAAGCTGGAGAGTGGTGAATCTTAAGCAGCTGATTCTCGTGTATAATCCTCATCTCCAAACTCCATTCTTACCTCTTCTCACAGATGGTCCTGGTGGAGTTATAATGGATGATTAGCTTGCCCGTATTGCCGGCGGCTTCGAGCATACGTCGAAGACGGCGCAACAAGTCTCCTACTGCCAATCCGTAGGAAAGGTACGTCACTGGGCGACTCTCCTCTCTTTCGGCAAGGGCATCTACGGGAACTCTCCCTCCTGTGGACTTACGAGCGGTGCGAATCATGCGAACCATCTAAAACAAAAGAATTTAAAATTAGGTTAGATAAAATCTCAAACAAAAATCCTATTTTGAATGAAAGTTGGGGTAAGATGAAGAAAATGACTCCTTTAATAACACTTTTCCACCCACACTTTGGAAAATAGTTTTTAAGAAAATAGGGCCCTTAAATACGTCCATTTCTACCTAGGTCCACGTTCCTACGGGCAACCTTGGCTCTGATACCACCTCTGTCACACCCGGTTTTTCCGAAGAAACAACCAAGTGAATATCACATGTATGCCAGGATCATTTTCTCATACATGTGATGACAAATAGTGAAGCATCATTTATTACAAGCCAGGTGTCGAATATAAATAAGTCTTACATCGCAAATGTCTCAATGGACACTAATGCTTCATCACAATTAAATAAACTAGCAGCGGAATATTATTCTTTAGGGCTCCATCACAGGTGTTGCCCGGGGGTCTTCATGAACCTAAAAACCTTCCTCGGGTCCAAAATCTTGGTCATTATACACCACCTCATTATCTTGTCCTGAGCAACAATATAAACCAACAAATATGCAAGGTTGAGTACCAATGGTACTCAGCAAGTGTGGGAAAATTATATCATGCATGGCTAGGACAAGGAGAGGTTGAACTCATGGTTAAAGCACTACGCAAGTAATACCTATCACCTTAGCTTATTAAGCACCTACATTACTACACAGGTGAAATGGTCCCAATCTCCCATCCCATCATCATAATCCAATAACCATAACATCATTTCCAATGTTAAGCTCCCCGCTTAACATCCACAACTTCCAAAAACCTTCACTCCTCTAATTATGAATAAGTCCAGGCCGCTCTTAACCGTGAGCACGGCTGTCAAGACAGTTTTGACTCTGCAGAGTTTGTACCACTGTACCCACAAGTAGTGATTTCATTCCCCGTTGCCGGGTGGACTAAAAGAACCTCCATTATGCCAGTGGCTACGATCCACATTCACACTTCCCAGGTGTGCAGCCAGGAGATCACTACGAAGCCTTTACAAAGGGATTCCCGACGAGCGTGGGCCCACTGAGGTTTCACCCCTAACAGCATACAAGAGGCTCCAACCCCGCTGCAGTGGCCCCCTCTTGAGCCTTGCGGTTCATATGGTAGTCCAGCTGACACCTACTCCCCGCACCATCCAACACACCCATACTACGCCGGGGATACACCTAATTAATTGGCCAAGCTGCCCCATCTCAGCATGTGGTTGGCACTGTAAAGCCGGTTTACATGCTCCATGAACCGGTCCTTAGGATCCAGGCAAGTACTAAACACAAACCCAAGTCTCGTGCACCCAGCACACAACCAAAACATCCAACTTGCCTTGATCCCTACCTCTACATAACTTACAATGTCTCATTCAAGAGTATGGTAATATAAACTGATGATCTTATGTCCCAAATATCCCATTCTAAGCATGGCTAAGCATATGCATGTAAATAAATGACAATGACCAAAATAAATCCCAACCCAAGCTACAAGGAAACAAGGTAATGCAATTCTAGGGAAACTTTCCTAACATGGGTTTCATATTTCATTTGACAATGCAAATAATTCTATCTACACATCCTAGCATAGGATCAAAGTGGTCAAGGACACTTGCCTCCTTCTTGCTGCTCTTGAAATGGATAGTCCTGGTCTTGGAAATGAATAACTTGTTCTTGAACAGGTTCTACTTCATACCATCACACATAGCAAAAGAAAAACAACAATCCATAAGACATAGTTCACACTTACACTTCATACAAACCACACATTCACATTTATGAAATTCATTCACCATTATATGTGTTGTGTTTCAGTTTTAAAGAAATTCCTTATATTAAACTACTACACCTTTTCACTACCAGGTATGTATGAAAAGTATTTTTCTTCTCCATATGTGCCTTCAGAATTTCTACCAACCCTAAACTGAATTCTTTGGATTTTAGAAACTCCATTTATCATTTACTAGTTGCTACATTTTCAGATTTATATTCCTATGCATAATTGTGTATTTTATTATGAAATTAGTAATACACATCATCTAAACAGTATAGGTTCTGGTCCTAAATGATTTAATAACATCTTTTGACCTTGGCTTCTGATGTAGACCATTTCATAATTATTTTCCCTATTTTTCTATAACTATTCTTTAATTAAAAATGTGTCCCTATACTAATAAATGTGAATAATAGATGAAACAGATTTATTTCAGCCCAAAAATATATTTTTATCTCACTCCAAAGTTTTCTAAGTACCGAGAAAGTTTTTAATTAATTTTTGACAATTATGTTTGTCCCCCTTTTTTTAAATTTTTAAACACTAGTTACATATTCAATTTTCTAAATTAAATACTAAACAGGGTTAAAAAGTAAACTCACCCCATTACAGGGTCTATAATATTATTTTCATAATTTCCAGGGGTCTATCTACACTTATCAGAGGTGTTTTTCTTAATTTCTATTAAGTCCAGGGGCTAAAACTGATTTTTAAATGAATTTACATGATTTTCTGGAATTCCAGGGGCTAGATCTGAAGTTTCCGGGGCTAGCTCTCAATTCCAGAGAACCCCAGGGGGTAGCACGTAAGACTTCCAGTCTTTATAACGCGGGGCTGACGTGGACCGTCCGATTTTAAACCGACGGCTGAGATTATAACATCGAACCGGTACGCGGGGTTTTAAACCCTACCGTGCGATTTAAAATAAACGGCGCACAAGCGGCCACGTCGCTCTGATCGAGCGCGGTCGGCGCTGCCGGCGGCGCACGGCGGCGGGAAGCGGCGATCTCGCCGGAAAGTTTCGGATCCTCGAGAATTCTGCCTAAAACTGTGATCTTATGGCATAGATCGGTAGACGGGAGGTCAGGGATCTCACCTCGGGGGTTTTCTCGAGCTCGGGGGTCCTGGAAAGTGATCGGCGGCGAGGTCCGAGGCAAAACCACGGCGAAGCTCGTCGGCGCTGGATTTGCACCGTAAGTCTCCGAGTTTTCTGCACCTGCAAAGCTCCCCGGAGGCGGTGGATCAAGACCAGCGAGTTAGATCAGAGTTTCCGAGCTTAGATCGGCCAGAATTCATCGGCGAAGTCTCGGTGCTCACCGGAGTGAAAATCGGCGATCGCGTGGGAAAAACCGATCGGAGCTGGGGTTTTTATAGCCGGGGGAGGGCGGTGGGTCTGTTGTGATCGAGTTGGATTCTTCTGGGACCGGAATTCGGCTGAGGAACGCGGTTTTTCGATCGGTTAAGATCGCGCGCGCGGGAGAGAGTCCGGGGTCGCGGGGTTGGGGATGACAGGTGGGTCCCACCTGTCTGTGAGAGACAGCGCGGCGCGCGCGGGGGCGGGCTGGCGCGGGGAAACTGGGCCGGCTGGCGGGTTTCGGCCCACTGGCCGGTTTTTTTCCAGTTTCTCTTTTTCTTTTTCCATTTATTTTCTGTTTTGAGTCAAATTTGAATTCCAGTTTGAATTTGAACTTTTGCAAAACATGCAACACCTCCAAAAATTTTTAAATTCCCCTCTGAACATGGTTTAGGGCTTTGAATCAAAATTTGGGGTGTTACATGTTCCCGGAAGAACTTCCAAGAATGCCACCTGACCGAGATATTGAGTTTGCCATAGATTTGGTACCTGGAACTGCACCCATAGCTAAGAGACCATATAGGATGCCCGTCAACGAGTTAGTTGAACTAAAGAAGCAAATTCAAGAACAGTTGGAGAAGGGTTTTATCCGGCCAAGTTCGTCACCATGGGGAGCCCCGGTACTTTTCGTGGACAAGAAGGACGGAACCCAAAGAATGTGTGTGGACTACAGGTCTCTCAACGAGGTAACAATCAAGAATAAATACCCTCTGCCCCGTATAGAGGACCTGTTTGATCAAATGAAAGGAGCCCAAGTGTTCTCCAAGATTGATCTTCGGTCGGGATATTTCCAGCTGAAGATTAAGCCCTCCGATATACCTAAGACAGCCTTTCGGACGCGGTATGGTTCATATGAATATACCGTTATGTCTTTTGCATTGACGAATGCACCCGCATACTTCATGTACCTTATGAATAAGGTTTTCATGGAGTACTTGGACAAGTTCGTCGTGGTTTTCATCGACGACATTATGGTGTATTCAAAAAGTAAGGAGGAGCATGAAGAACATCTGAGATTGACCTTGCAGAAGTTGCGAGAGCATCAGTTGTATGCCAAGCTCAACAAGTGTCAATTTTGGCTAAGGGAAATATCTTTCCTAGGCCACGTCATCTCCAAGGAAGGGGTATCGGTTGATCCTGGAAAGGTGAGAGATGTTCTGAAGTGGGACCAACCGAAGAGCGTGAGGGATATTCGGAGTTTCCTTGGGATGGTAGGATACTACCGGCGCTTCATTAAAGACTTCTCTAAAATAGCAAAACCTATGACGGAGTTTCTAATGAAGGGAAAAGTCTTTCAATGGACACAAGCCTGCCAAGAAAGTTTTGAGGAACTCAAGAAAAGGCTAACCACAGCACCAGTTCTGGTATTGCCGGACGTAAGCAAGAGCTTTGACATATATTGTGACGAATCCAGACAAGGGCTCGGATGTGTACTCATGCAGGAAGGGCAAGTGGTAGCCTATGCCTCACGACAATTAAAGAAGCATGAACTTAACTATCCTACACATGATTTGGAGTTAGCAGCAGTGGTGCATGCATTGAAGATTTGGAGACATTATATCCTTGGTCATCGATGTGAGATCTATACAGATCATAAAAGCCTCAAGTACATATTTACACATACGGACTTGAATTTGAGGCAACGTCGATGGTTAGAACTTATAAAGGATTATGATGTGGGAATCAACTACCACCCCGGGAAGGCCAATGTAGTCGCTGACGCATTGAGCAGAAAGGGAGCATGCCACCAACTCACGGTTCGGGAGCTACCACCCGAACTACGTAAGGAGTTCGAACGGTTACACCTCGGATTCTTGAATAGCATGGAAATGATGGAGATCCGCTCCTCATTGGAGCAAGAAATAAGAAAGGGACAAGCAACGGACGAGGGGATCAAGGAAATCAAGGAAAGGATCCGACAAGGGATAGAGAAGGATTTCAAAGAGGATGAAAAGGGTACGCTTTGGCTAGGAAAAAGGATTTGTGTGCCAAACCTAAGACACCTTCGCGACATAATATTGAAGGAGGCACATGATTCACCCTATTCCATACATCCGGTGAGCACCAAAATGTACAAGGACTTGAAAACTTGCTATTGGTGGGATGGTATGAAAGGGATATAGCCGAATACGTTGCCCTATGCGACACATGCCAACGGGTAAAAGCCGAACATCAAAAACCCGCTGGATTGTTGCAACCTTTGAAATTACCTGAATGGAAATGGGAAGACATCAGTATGGACTTCATCGTCGGACTGCCAAGGACTCAGTCAGGATACGATTCCATCTGGGTAATTGTGGACCGGTTGACGAAAACCGCCCATTTTCTTCCGGTAAAGACCAGTTACAACGTTACACAGTTCGCAGAGTTGTACATGGAGCAGATCGTGTGCCGTCATGGAGTTCCGAAGAGGATAGTCTCAGATCGAGGTTCTCAGTTTACCTCTAGATTCTGGAGGAAGCTGCAGAAAGCCATGGGTACACGACTAGATTTTAGCTCTGCCTATCACCCACAAACAGATGGGCAAACCGAAAGGACGAACCAAATTTTGTAGGACATGTTGAGAGCATGCGCCTTGAAACGTGGGCGTAGTTGGGATAGGAGTTTACCATATGCCGAATTCTCCTATAACAACAGCTATCAAGCTAGCTTGAAGATGTCGCCTTTCGAAGCCTTATATGGTAGACGGTGTAGAACGCCACTTTTCTGGAACGAGACTGGAGAGAACCAGGTGTTTGGACCCGAAGTACTACAAGAGGCTGAAAAGCAAGTCCAAACGATACGGGAGAACTTAAAGGCTGCTCAGTCACGACAGAAAGGCTATGTGGACAATAGGCGTAGAAAGTTGACCTTTGAAGTTGGAGACTTCGTATACCTTAAGGTATCGCCTATCCGAGGCCAACGACGTTTTAATGTCAAAGGCAAGCTAGCACCTCGCTACATCGGACCATTTAACATTTTGGATAAGCGAGGAGAAGTAGCCTATCAACTAGAGCTCCCAAACCACCTCTCCGACGTACATGACGTGTTTCATGTATCTCAGCTCAAGAAGTGCTTGAGAATACCAGAGGAACAAGTGTCAATGGGAGGACTTAAACTTCAAGAGGACCTGACTTACGCAGAACACCCTATCCGAATTTTGGACGTAAAAGAAAGGGTCACCCGAAACAAAGTGATTCGATGGTGCAAGGTACAATGGAGCCATCACACTGAAGCTGAAGCCACATGGGAGCGTGAAGAGGATATTAAGGCTGAATTCCCCTATCTATTTTCTACTAACAAATCTCGAGGGCGAGATTCAATTTAAGGGGGGGTAGATTTGTGACACCCTCATCTCGGGTGTCAGCATATGTTCATGTTTATGAAGAAAAAGAACATTTTTTAGAAAAGAGGGAACAGAAACAAGTATCAAAAAGATAGCCAATAATGCTTTCCGAGAGCACCGAAGGCAATTTCCACGACCAGCAGACCACGTGTTGTGTTCGGAACTCATTCCCGAGAGATTGGGAGAAGTCCGCCGTTAAACTAGCTACGTGGCAGGCTCGGGGGTCACCTCCGCAATTGGGAAGAGGTCCGACCCTGTGGGACACGTACTGCCCGCGGAGATAGCCTCTGCGGAAGAAGCAAAGGCATTTTTCATAGGACATGTGTCATCCACGGAGCTAGTCCTCGTGGAAATAAGAGGACCAGTCGCGCGGGATACGTGTCAATCTCGGAGCTCATCTTAGAGAAGTCCGGATCTATTGAACACATGTCACCATCGGAGCTTATCTCCGGAGGTCCGTCGCTGCTGAACACGTGTCGACCTCGGGGCATGTCCCTGAGGGAAGGAAAGGCGGAAAGACCGGCACCCACACGTGGCGTGCGCGGAGCTCGTCTCTGAAGAAGAGGGAGGTCTCGCTCGTGACACGCGGCACAACCGGAGCTCGTCTCTGCGGATGAAGAGATACCAGGCCCGGAGGACACGTGGAGCTTCCGGAGCTCATCATCACGGAGGTAACGAGTCTGGAGCGGTTTTTTACGCGTAAAGATACCAGTACGCAACGAAAACCGATCCAAACTCCACAATGTTACCAAAGATAAGACGTCAGGATCCAACAAGATCTGAATAATACTTTTATTCGGGATCCAATTACATTAGCACTCTTCTCTTCCCGATTATAAATAGAACCCAAAACCTCTGGCCGAAACCACGAACTTCTCTTTCAACTCCTAAGCCGACGACTTAGCGCTCTAGCCCTAACTCGCCGAGCAAAACATCGCCGAAGCGCAACAAGGGAGATCATCGGAGAAGAACCGAGTGGTCTGAGGAGGACCTCAAAGTCAAGAAGAGCGTGAGGTAGGACTTCAATACCACCTTACGACATCATGTTGTTCATCTCTTTGCATCTGTTCTTCGATTCCTTTCGAACAGAAGCCTTTTCGTGGACAGATCACTCGATGATCAGTTTGATCTAAAGACAAGATCATCGCCACGACCACCTTTGATCCGAATACCTCTGACCGTGCAAGCCATGCCAGAACACGTACAGATCAATCTAATCATAGGATAGCATGCATGTGCATCATCGCATCTAGTTTAGGGTTTTGCGCATGATATTGATTGCTGTGAATCTTGTATGCACGTGAATCCTACAATAGCAGGACAGGTTCAGGAAGCTGTCTACGACGAGCTGCAGCAACAAGGTTTTGAGAATCAAGAACAACCGGAACCGCAAGAACAAGGCAAGTGCTCCTTGACCATGTTGATCCTATGTTTTGGGTAAAACTATTTTGTTTTGCGAAAAGGTGTGTGTGCTGAGTCAGACATGATGGGAAACCCTTTTTTAGGAGTTTACTAGTTTTGATTAAACCATCCTTGTCACCTGGGAAGTTTTATGAGTCGGGTATGGTTTTTGTTTTATGCTTCGCTGAGTCCATGGGATTGGGAAGCGAGATAGATGTGTCTAGCTAACTGCACTCATAATAATAAGGGGAAACTGATGTTAATAATGAACATGGATCGGAGGGAGATCTAGGCAAGACTGGGTTTGTGTATGAGGTAGCATGAGATGGTGGTTTTACTTGCCGTAGATCTAAGGATCGGTTCATGCATGCACATGCCAGGATAACAGTGCCACCACAAGGCCAAGTATGGGTGCGGCTTAGCTGAGTAATTAGGTAAGTTGCTAGAGTGTTATGGACTGTGGAAGGCGCGGGGAATGGGAGTCGAGTGAGGACTGCCCTGGGAACTGCATGGCACAAGAGGGGGCCCGTGGGTGGGAGAATTGGAGATTCTAGCCTGCCGGTGAAACCTTAGTGAGTCCATACATCTAGTAACCCCTTTGTAAAGGCTATTTTGTGATCTCTTGGCCATACACAGATGGTTGTGTACTGGTATAATGGAGGTTATGCAGTCGTCGACGGGTAATGAAATCACAAACTTGTGGGTAAAGAGGTGCAAACTCTGCAGAGTTATTAAAACTATCATGATAGCCGAGCTTACGGTTACGAGCACCTGGCTAAACTGCCATGATTAGATGGGATGATTATTGGGATGGTTACTGGAATGGTTATTGGGAAGGATCTTGGTTATGGTTATTGGTTATGGTTTGGTTTGGGACTGTTAAGTCCGGGAGATGAGATGGTTGCATGACTGGTGGGTCATGACATGAGATTGGTCTCGGTGCGAGACAAGGTTGTTTTATGAGGCGAAATGGTAGCGAATACGAGGAGGTATTCGTGAGTATGAATAAAAGATTGGTTAATGTTCGGATGGAACACGGGAAGTGATGAAGGTATGTTGGTAATTTAATACATGCTGGGATTACATTCATCTAAAGTTAAGTTGCTGTTTTATCAATGGTTTTATAAATTTGCTTTTCTGCAAATAAGCCTTTTATACCTACCTTGTTTATAAGCTGCATATCATGTGTTATTCCCGCACTTGCTGAGTACATCATTGTGCTCAAACTTGCATTATTATTTCTTCATCCACAGCAAAAGAAGGCTACTATGAAGACCAAGTAGAGCCTTATGGCGTGTGATCTGTTCTCAACCTTGCCTGTGGAGGGAATAGAGATGGAGCCACTTCTGCTTAGTTTTGCTTCCGCATTAGTTTTGCTTCCGCATATAAATAAGAATTCCGCTGCTTAGAGATAAGGACTTCCGCTGTGAGCATGAGTCCAAGACTCATGAGGTGATTGTAATAAACTCTGTTATTCGTGGTAAAATATAATCTGAATTCAGTTTGTGGAACGTATGTGTATGTGTGATGAACATCCTGGGCACACATATGCATTAGTTCTCGGTTCCGTGGTTTTCCACAGAATTGAGGGCGTCACAGTGGTACTAAGTTGTGGTAGCATACACATTATGTTCCTCTGCAAAGAATGTACTTGAGAAGTATGCTACCTCTTTCAGAGCAAATGATTCTGCAATGCACCCTTCTACTCTTGCTTTGTTTAAACCATTGCTCTAAGTTTCTTTAGTGTCCTTTCAATGTGGTACATCCATCGATGTTGTACGGGACCATAAACTTTAGCTTCGTAAGGCAAATGCACAAGTAGATGTTGCATTACATTCATAAATCCTGGCGGGAATACCTTTTCCATTTTGCATATGAGTGACGGTATTTCTTTCTCCAATTTTTCCATCATTTGAACTGTATTTCTTTAGCACATAATTGTCTACAAAAAAAATAAGTTCCACAAGTACTCTCCACACATCCTGATGCACATATCCACAAAACATTACTATAAGAAGTATTTCCATCACTACATGATAATCGTGGCTTTTAAGATTATTTAGTACCCAATTTTCAAGATTTGTCGTGCGCCTCAACCCAGCACAGTAACCGTCAGGAAACTTTAGTTGTTGCAACCGTTTCAGAACTTCTTTCCTTTCACTAACTTTAAGGCAAAATGGAGCACGTGACAATCTCTGTTTTCCACTACCGTCCTATCTGACTTCTAGAGACGAACGATTACAAATATCTGCCAAATCTTTTTGAGCCTTCAAATTATCTTTTGTCCTTTTGAAATTGAGACATGTGCTAATGATGCTTTCTGCTACATTGCGTTCCTGGTGCATCACATCAATATTGTGTAGCATTAACAATGAATTAGCATAAGAAAGATCCCATAAGCCACATATATGAATCCAATTGTGCTCGTGATCAAAACCAACAAACCCATTATTTGTAGGGACAAGTTAACTGAGCCATACAACAATCTCAGCACTAGCCAAACGTTTCAGCGGGCCCTTTGTTACAATAGCATCTTTTCGAAATGTATTAACTTGCCTTCGAAATGGGTGATTTGATGGTAGAAATCGTCGGTGGCAATAAAAAAAACACACTTTGCCCCCATGAGTAAGTCTAAAACAATCAGAGTCCGACCCACAAATTGGACAACAAAGTCTGCCATGTGTGCTCCATCCTGGAAAAATCCCGTATGCAGGAAAATCATGAATTGACCACAAGTATGCTGCTCGCGAGTTGAATTTATGTTTCTTGTAGCTATCATACACTTCTACTCCAGTCCACAATTCTTTTAACTCCTCAACCCACAAAACCAGAAGAAGGATGAGAAGGAAGGCCAACCATTCTGGTCCTTCGCCTTCTCCACGGCAGCCCACGCTTCTTGAATCTCTCAACCGTGGTACGCCAGCTCCTTTGCAGCCCAAGCCACCCTCCCGAGCAGCCTTGGCCGCTCTCGCGCTGACGACACCGCCCCCTCAACCACGACCGCCGCCGCTCGAGCCGCTTCCCTCGCAGCGGCCTAGGTACTCTCGAGTTCCACCCGCACCTCGGTCGACTCAGCCCCGACACGATGTCGATGGTCCTCACTCTCGTGGAGAAGTCGTGACTCCTCAGCAGACCGAGGAGCCAACTCCTGCCAAAAAAGGAATCCCTCGTACAAACCCGAGGCTTTTGCCAAGAAGAGGAACAAAGGAAAAGATAGGTCTTACCAGCCGATTCGGGAGCACCCCTAGCATTCACTCAAGCACAATGCCCATGCGCCCGCATTCCGCCGAGAGGCCCGACCGAACGTCGGCAAGATGGGAGCAGAATAACACTATATCTTCACCCTCCTGCCTCCGCACATCCAACCCAAAGGCACCGTTGGATTTGGCTCCGACCGCCCCCCTTCGCCTGGCGTAATCGGTTGCTCCAACATCTAAAGTCAGCATGAGGCCAAAACACTTGCGACGGATTCAGAGCCGTCACGGTCGGCACCCGTCGTTGCCACCCCACCCTCATCGGCGGAGATACCCGGAACGACCGTCAGGCTAGAAGCCAGTGTAGGCTCTCCCCCTGTCGTCTCAACTATGGGCGATGCGGCTCTGTTCGCCGAGCCCCTGGCCGGAGCGATGACACTTGAAGGAGTGTCAACTGCAGGGACATACTTCCTGCACGAGAGCACCAGTCAAGGGCCTTGGTAATGACGAGGCCCCACAACAAGAAGTAGGATCTTACCTCCCTCACTGTTGGAGGATGGCGCATGACTCGTAAAACGAAGCTAAATCGTCCAGGGAACATGGAGCGGCGGATGGCCGGAGCCTCCACCTCGGAGGCCATGGAAGTCGGAACAACCCGAACCTCTGAGCTTCGAGCGTCCAAGGATACGGAGGCATGCTCCACGTGAGCCATCGGTCTAGGCTTGGCGGCTGACCGATCTCCCTCCAACGCTCGACTGCCCATCAGTCGGGTCCCCACGCCAGGGGCTAGTGCTCCCCCGACGACTCGAGCATACAGCGCTCGGGCCGCTGAAGAGTTGGCGCCACGCCCCCTGGAGGGGCGTTCAACAGGATCGGTGCTCGTCATCTTCTTTGATTCCCGGTCACGAGCAGGCTCGGCCGCCCGCTTCCCCGTCAGTTGAGGGTCGAAGTCGGAACCCCGACCATGTCATCGGCGCTTCCCTCCGGATCACTATCATCCTCTGAAAATGAATCCGGGGTAGTCTCACCAGGTGCACGAGCTGCGCGCCTCTGCTTCTCGCGTCGGATCCAACGGCCTTTGGCTTCGGCTTTCTTCTTCTTCTTGGCAGCCTCGCGAGCAGCCCTCAACGCCTGACACTCCCGATCCTTGGGGACTTTGGGGGGACTGACAATATCCCACAACCCACGGAGATTGGAGGAAGCCGCATTAAGAGGGGTCAGCCCGGGGGAATAGGGCTTGCCAGCATCCGGTCCCAAGATGATCCGAAACTGTCGAGACAATTCTTCTCTAGAGAGCTCTTCACCCCACTCTTGCGTCGGGTCGTTCGGCCCCCTATAAAAGTTCAAGATGTGTGTCCGGTCGCAGATGGGGAGCACCCTCCGCCGGTGGAAGGTCTGGAGATGGTGAGCACCTAAGAGACCATTGTTCTTGAGGACCCTAACGTGATGGGTGATCGGATCCAGCTTGGCCATCTCCTTCCTTGGAGTTCCCCACTTCCAATAATATTGCTCCTGAGGAGCCCCCCCCCCCCCCCCCGAGAAATACGGAAGGGCGGGGGCATCATTTTAGATGTAGAACCATTGGCTCTCGAACCCGATATGTAGAGGAGGCTGACGCGTGCTTATGAACTCCGTTCGCCCCTGACACAACTCGATGACGGTGGCCTCCACGGATGGAAGCGGGGCTTGTTCGGAAGACGATCGCACGTGGAAGAAGTACCTCCCTCGAAATGAGGATCCATGCCCAAGTAGGCTTCGCAGAGGATGATAAACAACTCGACTTGAAACACGCCGTCCGACGTCAAATGATGAAGCTCCAGTCCATATTCGTGCAGCAAGCCCCAGAAGAAGTGCTGTACCAGAAATCCAAGCTCGTGCAGGTGGAAGGCGCTTAGCGACACCACCACGTCAGCCCGCAGAGCGGGAAAAAGCTCCTCCGTGGGGACACAGATGGCACGGGCGTTGCGCTTCGGCAGCATCCCCATCTATTCGAGGACGGTGATACGGTTCTAGTGGAACACCGACTTCATCCATGAAGGCATATTGTCAAAAGGCTGAGAGACGTGCCACACAAAAAGGACTTGCACTCTTCTGTGATACCCGGTTCCGAAAATAGAACCAAGTGAATGCATATGTGTGCCCAAGATGTTCATCACACATACACATGTAATCCACAAACTGAATTCAGAATATAACCACAAATAAATAGTGTTTAAGTACTCCATTACAATGACTCAAAGTCTCACTCATGAATCTCTAACTTATTCTTGCGGCGTAAGTCTCTAAACGACAGCGGAATATCAATAAAGGCAGCAGGCTCCAACTCCACAGACATGTTAACGGTAGTTCACATGCCTAGTACTCCACATGGTCTTCGAAGTACTCATCTCCTGTAGCTATTGTTTATGTGGTAATGCAAGGGTGAGTACATGTCGTACTCAGCAAGTGCGGAAAAAGTATGACATGTAGCTTTCAACAAGGTAGGAAATATAAAGGCTCATTGCAGCAAGCAAATTTTATTTCACAAACATGGTAAAATCAGAAAATAAGTCGAGATGAATTAAATCCCAATATAACCAAGTAATCAGCAATATTTTTTCATCATAATTCACCATTTATCAAGTCTCAACCAACCAATAATCTTTCTCAAGTTCATCTTATACTCATAAATATTCATAACCATCCCATATTCATATAACCGAATCCAAACTCATTTTCATGACTCAAAATAATTCCAAAACAAATCCCAATGACCATAACATAACCATACCAAATATCCGTCCCAAGTTTTCCCTCTAATCATGTGAGTTGGCCAAGTACTTGTGACCAGAAGCACGGCTATCATGATAGTCGTACACTCTGCAGAGGTGGCACCACTTTACCCACAAGTTTGTGATTTCGTCACTCATCGGTGACTGCAGAACCTCCATTATACCAGTACACAACCGTCGGTGTATGGCCAAGAAATCACAAAATAGCCTTTACAAAGGGGCTACTAGATGTATGGACTCACTAAGGTTCCACCGGCAGGATCGAATCACCATTCTCCCACCCACTGCCCCCCTCTTGTGCCATGCAGCTCCCAGGGCAGTCCCTCTCGACTCCCATTCCCCGCGCCATCCACGGTCCATAACAAGCTAGCAACGCACGTAATTAGTCAGCTAATCTGCACCCATATTTGGCCTTGTGGTGGCACTGTTTTCCTGGCATGTGCTGGCATGAACCGGTCCTTAGATCTACGGCAAGTAAACCACCATCTCATTCAGCAACATCCACGAACCAAGCTTGCCTAGATCTCCCTGATTCCATGCTCATTAACATCATCAAGTTCTCATTATCATTATTTATATGAGTGCAGTAGCTAACCATGTTTTAATTCAGCTTCCCGTATCCCGTGGATTAAGCGAAGCAAAAAAGAAAAACGACCATACCGGACTCATCAACTTTCCCGGCGACAAGAATGGCTAACAAAACTAGTAAACTCCTATAAAAGGGTGTCCCATCAAGTTGACTCAAGCGCGTTTTCACAAACAAAACAGTTTCAAAACATGGGATCAATATGATCAATGGGCACTTGCCTTGCTCCCGTGGTTCTTGTTGTTCGAGCGTCTCGAAGTCTTGGTGCTGTAGTTCCTCGTAGATGGCCTCTTGAGCTTGTCCTTCTACTCATGACCACGCACATACAAAATTTACAACAATCAATCATCATGCACAAACTTTACTCAAGATGCAATGGGGTAGATGAATGCAAATACTATGGTGCTGTTCTATTAAACCAGTTTGTACGTGTTATTGCATGTTTTAATGGGCTTTCATGGGGTTTTATGATGAAAAAGGGTGCTGGGATGAAGTGTGGATGTGGTGATGATCTTGACTCAAGATCAAGATCAATTCTACCGTCAAAAATTGATCAAAACGTGATCTGTCCACACGAAAAAGTTTTTGTTCGAAGGGGGCGAAGGAAAAGGATGCGTAGAAACAGCGACGATGTCGTAATATGGGTAACGAAGACCTACCTCACATCCTTTTGGTGGCAGGGCCTTCCTCCTAGCAATGGCAGCAGCGGGGAATTTTTCTATGGAACATTAGGGCAGGACAGATCGTCGGTTCTTTTCCGGCGACGGCGAGGCGTGACGGGGCTTGTCGGCGGGTCTCGACGATGGGGATCGACGGCGGGGCTCAACGACGGGGCTCGACGACGGGGCTCGACGGCGGGGCTCGATGGCAGAGCTCATCGGCGTGGCTCACCGGCGGGGCTCGTCGGTGGGGCTCACCGGTGACCAAACTCCGGCGAGGGGGTGCCAACTCGGCGAGTTGGGGGGGGGGGGGGGCAAGTCGCCGACTTGGGGGGAGAGGAGGGGGGGCTGCGGCCAAAAGGGGGGGGGGGGGGTTGGGTTCTATTTATAAGGGGGGAGAGGGAGGAGTCCAACTCCAATTGGAACTTAATCTTAACAAACTTATCCCCTTTTGATTTGGTGCGGCAGCAATGGGGATTAAATTCCCTAAATGTGGGGCAAATTCCCCTTTTTGGGGGAATTTGGTGATTTGGGGAAAAATTTGGGAAATCGGAAATGTTTCATTTCAGCTATCTTTTTCCCATTCCTCACCATTTCTATGTTACTTGCTCCATTTCTACATTCCCCTATCCATTTCTATGTCCCATTCTCCATTTCTACATTCCCCTCTCTATTTCTATGCCCCATTCTCAATTTCTATATTCCCTTCTCCATTTCTATGGTTCCTTCCCCCATTTCTATGGTTCTTTCTCCATTTCTATGGTTCCTTCCTCCATTTCTATGGTTCTTTCTCCATTTCTATAGTTCTTTAGAATGTTTCTCTACATGAAAAATGTATGCAATGCATGGAAATGAATTTGAGGGTGTTACATCTTCCCTCGTCGGCGGTGTCGGAAAGGAAGAACGGGGGCAAAGCGGAGAAAAAGGCCAAAAGGACGAAAATAGGAGGAAGCTCTGCGGGGAGTGGGGAAGCATGAGAGCGAAGTAGGCGTACCCTAAAAATATGTCCAGAGTAAAGGGATATAAAGGCACCGAAGTGACGCAAGTCTGATAACCGTCAGGAGGCAGGTGACTGTTCGTGCTTCCTCGAAGAAACCGTCGCCGTGGTTCCACGGAACTGCCCCTAGATTGTGTGATACCTATGTGTGCTGAATACATTGGCTATGACGATAAAAGTTTTGAATTCTGCCAAAACACTCTTTTTGTCAAGGTACGACTCTAGGTCCGAGCTCCAACAAGATCCGACGTAAGGTCTGACTTGCTATGGCTAGGTCCGACATGTGTTTGGTTAGCTCCGACGGTAGGTCCGACTAGCTTTGGTAAGTTCCGGTGCTAGGTTCTGCAAGCTTTGGTAAGCTCCGGCTCAAGGTCCAGTTAGTTTTGGCAAGGTCCGGAGCTAAATCGCAATGGTTCCGTTTTTACCATGCAAATGTTTCGAACTTGCTTTACATCTATGGAAAGTTTGCTTAGTATTCTTTTACTAAGTTTTTTAAGTGTTATGGCTGTTTACGGTGGTTAACATTTTGCTATGGTTTGCAACATGCTTATGTGAGGTGTTCAAGTAAGGTGTTGTGGTTTTCGGAACTAACATAAGTCAAGTCGCAGACTTGTGCTCGAAAGTATTGGTTGTTTATTCATGTGCAGGTGTTGATTGGGTTCAAGATATGGCTGGTGAAGGGATCCATTGAACTAGTATTAGGAAGAAGATGAGGTTCAATAACCAAGTTCGGGAGGAATTGTGGTTGAGTTGATCGGGAGGTCGTGCAGCATGTTTGGATCAAGAACAATGCATATGAAGGTATCATGGACGTCGTTGGAAGGTGTTTGCACATGTGCAAGGAGTGCATGGACGTGGCAACATGGTTCCAAGACGTGATGAAGAGATGTGGACGTAAATAATTGGTAGGAAAGGTCTAACCGGCTGGATTATGGACTCAGGCTGCAGCTGAGTCGGTTGTGGCTCAAATATGGAAAGATTTGAGTTGGTTATGATAGGATTTTGTGTGGACATGAAGTTGAGTTGTTTTAGGAATGTGAGATACGTCCCTAAGGTATTTGGAAGTCTTAAGATTGCTTCTATTCGCGTATAGAAGAGTCTTGAGAAGTTATAGAAAGTTTTGATCCAGAAACTGAGTAGAATTAGAGTCCTAGTTTGAATTGGGTTGGCCTCCGGGCTGGTTGTATAAGCAAGGGAGGCCATAGCTCATGGTAAAGATGACCAAGGGCTGTTCCTTTTATGTTTTGATCAATAAAATTCGTAATTTAGAGGAGCTTTTGTGCCTTGTTCGTCCGATTTGTTTTTGTCAAGTCTTTCTCGTCGAGTTTCTGGACAGCCTGACAGTGCTTCGGTGTTTTGATTATAACTCGAGTTTTATAGATCCAATTGATATGATTCTTTTTGGGTTGTATTCACAACTTGATTATATATCATCTTTGAAAATTTAACGGTCATTGGATTTGTATTTTCTGATCTACACGAGTTTCTTTGCAGTGTTGCAGGTCTGGTTTTTACTGGAGTAGAACAGATTGACCCTCGTTTGATCTTTCGATCATAACTTGAGTTTTTCTTGACGGATTTCCGTGATTCTTATTGTCGTGTTTTCGTGATTTGATTCTATATAATATATCTTTTGTCATGGTTGAACACATTCAGATCAGTCGCATACACGGTTTTTTTAACAGATCGATTTTCTGCCGAGGGTTTTTCTTTTTTCTTCGCTAAAAAGTTTAAATCTACCATTCACCCCCTCTGGTAGATTTTCACGTGCTCTTCGATCCTACAATTGGTATCAGAGACATGGTGCTCTAATCTTTGTGATTTGCACGTGTTTTAACTAATCATCATGGAGAAATACTCCGTAAAACCTTGTGTGTTTAGTGGCATCAATTTTCAGGTTTAGAAGGCACATATGGAGGCTTTCATCCAGGCGCAAGGCTTCACAATATCCGAAAAGGTGTACAAGCCTTATGACGTGCCGCCAAATGATCAAGTCACGGCTATGAACAAGAGAGATGTCGACAACAACAACAAAGCACGGAATTTGATCATACAAGGATTAATTCAAAGTGACTTCGACCATGTTGCACACCTCCGATCTGCTTACGATGTGTGAAAAGCACTTTGTGACTACCACGAAGGATCCAACACGATAAAGGAGGTAAGACAAGGTATGTTCAACAAAGAATACACGCGCTTCGAGATGCAACCCGGTGAGTCAATCGATGACCTCTTTGCTCGCTTCAATAAAATTCTCAGCAGCTTGCGTAGTGTCAACGTTAATTTTTTAGATGCTAAAAATGCTAGGCAATTACTAAGTGCATTAGACATGTAAATTTAGGAGATGAAAGTTACATCTATTCGTGAATCTACTGTCATGAGTACACTTACATTAGATGTACTATATTCTAAGGTAAAAATTCATGAAATTGACATAATATCACGTAAGAACCCCAACAAGCCTCTTGCATTTGTTTCACAACGTGACATGCCTAGCTCTAGTCAATCTTCATCTTGTGGTACACTTCCTTTGTTGTCCTCTCTAACCCTTGAACAAATTGAAGAGTTTCCAGAGAAAGAACTTGCACTCATCTCTACTCGATTCTCAAAAGCATTGCAAAATGTGAGAACTAGAAGGAGAAGAAGTGTCGGACCTCAACGATGCTTCGAATGTGGTAAGAAAGGATATTTTCGTATGTATTGCCCTAACCTTTCAGGTCCTACTTCCCGTGATGAAAAGCAAACTAGGACGAAGCACTCCTCTGCAAACGATAAGAAAAAGAAGAAGGGTTTTATAGGACACCAATTGGTAAATAGTTTTATCTCCACACTTCAAGAACTTGGCTCGAGCGATGTGGACATCGGAAGTGATGAAGATGAAGATGATTTGGCAAACTTATGCTTCATGGCGGGCAAGTCAAGTTCAAGTATGGAGGAGACAGAACACAACAGCGACAATGAAGAGATATGTCCTACTTGTGAAGAAATGTGTGATGCTATTTTTCGTGCCACTGGTATAGTTAAGAAAAAGGACAAAAAGCTTAGGGACAATGCTGTTAAAATTTAGTCACTAGAATCTAAAATTAATCGTTTGAAATCTTTGATTCCTATTGATGATTCTTGTTCCTCATGTGATTTAATATATGAACAATTGTCCTCTCTAAGAAGTGCACATACCTCCACACTTGATAAACTTGAGTTAGAGATTAAAAAGAACGGAGAGCTTGCTGCACTTAATGATAAAAATTTGAAAGATGCTTGTTGTTCTACAATTGATTTGTATTGTTCTACTTTTGATGATCTTAATAAGAAACTACAAGATGCTATGAATGAAATTTCTATATCGAACAATTCTTTACATTCTCATGAAGTTAAGTGTTGTTCCAATTGCAAACTAAAAGCAAAAAACTTCATGTCAAAACTGGCTAGACTTGTCTAAAAAACTTGATGACATGAATAAGACACTAGAGCGGTTTTATAATGGGAATAAGAATCTGAACTTGGTGTTGAATTTCTCTAGATCTTGCAATGATAAAACTGGTTTAGGTTTTGATTCCCATGCTCATGCTAAAGCACATCCACCTAAAATTGTAAATTCATTAGGAAGTGGTTTGATTAAAACAGTTCCTAAATAAAAGAAGTGGTTTTTAAATCTGCGGGAGTGTTGTCTCACTCGGTTTCAGATAAACATGTTGCCTGCTCATCTAGACATGAACATAAAGTTAAATTTCATTGTACCTACTGTGGTAGAGATGGTCATGTCATAGATTTTTGTTATAGACTAGCTAAGCAACATAAAAAGCAAAGAATGATTGCTAGATCACATAATAACTTTGCAAAACCTGTTGCGTGCGCTGAACCGAATGTTAGGAATATGCAACCTGCTGTAATGAGTCAAAAACATGCAAAGTTTGCTTCCGGACCTACTATTTTTAGTGCTACTCATGTAACACCTCGTAGGTCAGTAGTTGGGTACAAAAATCCTCAAACTTTGGCTCATAAACCTGCTGTTTTATCCCAGCCTTTGCGTGTTACTTCTACTGGACGTCGTGTGACTCAGTACTAGATTCCTAAATGCCTTTTGACTAACCCAAGTATTGAGTCATCGACGTATTGTACTTCTTTGAAGGTTACACGCTTGATGAAGGAGAACATTTGGATTGTAGATTCAGGATGCTCACGCCACATGACCGGTAACAAAAAATGGTTCTCCTCCCCCTCTTTTGTGTCACATGTAGAAAATGTTACTTTTTCCGATAATTCTTCAACTCCTATAAATGCTAAGGGTTCGGTTAAAATAAATAATCACTACACCTTAAAAGATGTGGCACTTGTTAAAAATTTGAAATACAACTTGCTTTCTGTTTCACAATTGCTAGATGAAAATCTAGAAATTATTTTGACTAAAAATTGTTGCAAGGTTGTAGATTCAAATAGTGAGCTCATTTTTAATATCTCTCGGTTTGGAAGAGTTTTTAAAGCTGATTTTGATATGTCATCCTCTAAGCATAGATGTCTAGTTGCTATTGATTCAAAAGACTTACATTTTTGGCATCGTACACTTGGTCACGTAAGCTTTGAACATCTCACACGTGTTAGTGCTCTTGATCGCATACGTGGCCTGCCTAAGCTTAAAGGGGACAAAGAAATTATGTGCTCTTCTTGTAGACATGCTAAGATGGTTGCAGGTTCACATGCTCCTCTCACAAGACCATGACAACTGAACTGGGTCAACTTTTGCACCTTGACACCGTAGGACCTTCATGTGTTCAATCCTTCGGAGCTAAATGGTATGTTCTTGTGACTGTTGATGACTATTCTAGATACTCTTGGTTTATTTTATGGCATCTAAGAATGAAACTTTTAGTCACTTTAGAACCTTATTTCTTATATTATCAATTGATCACCCAAGATCTTTAAAAGCAATTAGAAGTGATAACAGAATCGAATTTAAAAATCAATCGTTTGATCACTTTTTTGCTGAAAATGGAATAGATCATAAATTTTCTTCACCATATGTACCTCAACAAAACGGTGTTGTAGAGAGGAAGAACAGAACCTTAGTTGAGATGGCTAGGACTATGCTTGATGAATATCAAACTCCTAGAAAATTTTGGGCTGATGCAATTGCAACTGCTTGTTATGTCTCAAATCGTGTTTTCTTGCATGCTAATCTGGGTAAAACACCATATGAACTTCGGTTTGGACATAGGCCTAGTTTCACACACTTTCGGGTCTTTGGTTGCAAATGCTTTGTTAAGAAACATGGTAATCTTGATAAATTTGAACCTAGATCCGTTGATGGCACGTTTCTTGGTTACCCATCTCATACTGGAGGCTACCGTGTGCTTTTACATGACACTAACAAAATTGTGGAGACTTGTGAGGTTTCTTTTGATGAAGCTAGCCCAGGTACTAGCTCTAATATTGCAGGAACAGACCCATATCCGCTGGGGGAGAGTATTTTCATCGAAGAAGATGAATAAGTGATGCTGCTGCCCGAAAATTCAGGAGCTTATGACATTATTCCAGCTCCTGATTTTGATTCACAACCAGCACCGATGACCACCATTGCTGGTCCAGATCGTCCTCAAGTCACAAGTTCTTCAATTTGTGATGAACATGAAGAAGAAGGAGGTTGTGAATTGTCTACTCCCCTCCGGGTCCTCAAAAGTAATCCTCCACAATAAATGATTAAAAGCTTGCACGAACGAGTCACACGGTCCAGGTTTTGTGATCCAAACTCTCACGCTCATTGTGCATTTGTTGCTTCTTTTGAACCCAAAGATATATCACACGTACTCACTAATAAATCTCGGATTATTGCCATGCAAGAAGAGTTAGAAAATTTTGAAAGAAATAATGTTCGGAAACTTGTATCTCCACCTCAAGGTCACACTCTAATCGAAACTAAATGGGTGTTTAAAAATAAACAAAGTGGGAATGGGGTTGTGGTTAGGAATAAGGCTAGGTTGGTTGCTCAAGGTTTCACACAAGTTGAAGGACTAGATTTTGATGAAACTTTTGCTCCTGTTGCTAGATTAGAAGTCATAAGAATTTTGTTAGCATTTGCTGCATCTAAAGGTTTCAAGTTATATCAAATGGATGTTAAAAGTGCTTTTCTTAATGGCTACATAGATGAGGAGGTTTATGTCAAGCAATCACCGGGTTTTGGAAATCCAAATTTTCCTAATCATGTTTACAAACTGTCCAAAGCCTTGTATGGTCTTAAACAAGCCCCTAGAGCATGGTATGATAGGTTAAAAACATTCTTACTTGAAAAGGGGTTTACCATGGGCAAGGTTGATAAAACTCTTTTTGCGCTTAAGCATGGCAATGACTCATTATTCGTTCAAGTGTATGTGGATGATATTATGTTTAATTGTGCTTCTCATGATCTTGTGTCCATGTTTTCAGCTATGATGAGTTCAGAATTTGAGATGAGTATGATGGGAGAACTCACATACTTTTTGGGGCTGCAAATCAAGCAAACCAAGGAGGGTACTTTTGTGCATCAAACAAAGTATACAAGAGACCTTCGTAAGTGCTTCAACATGGACAAAAGCAAGTCTCTTCAGACACCAATGGGTACAGCAACGACACTTGAACTTGATGAAGATGGTGAACCCGTGGATCAAAAAGAATATAGAAGTATGATTGGATCACTTTTGTACCACACAACATCAAGACCTGACATACAATTCAGCGTATGTCTTTGTGCACGATTTCAAGCTTCCCCACGTGTTTCATATCGTCAAGCCGTCAAAAGAATTCTCAGGTACTTACATGGAACTCAAGAATTTGGGATTTTTCTTCCTTCTTCCTCAACCGTTACTTTGAAAGCTTTTTCAGATGCTGATTTTGGGGTTGTAGAATTGACAGGAAAAATACTTTGGGTGCTTGTCATTTTCTTGGTAATTCACTTGTTGCTTGGTCCTCTAGAAAACAAAATTCAGTTGCACAATTGACCACCGAATCTGAATATGTAGCTGCTGCTAGCGCTTGCTCACAAATTCTTTGGATTGTTTAAACACTTAAGGACTATGGGGTTGATCTAGATAGTATTTCACTATTTTGTGATAATACTAGTGCCATTTGCATTGCTAAAAATCAGGTGCAACATTCGAGAACAAAGCACATTGACATTAGGCATCACTTTCTCCGTGATAATGTTGAAAAAAGAAACATTGTACTTCACCATGTAGATACCGAACAACAATTGGCTAACATTTTTACAAAACCTTTGGATTTCACTCTTTTTTGTTTCATTCATAGTAAAATAGGGGTTATGCATCCTCATGGCTTAAATTGAGGGAGAGTTTTGAAACTTAGGAAGTCTATGTGTGAATCTGAATTTAAAATAATATGAGGATAGTATTTCATATATATATATATATGAATTTGTGATTCCTTTTATATGATGAAAGTTCTTACTACATTACTCATGTTATGCATTTTGTAGTTTTTGCCATGACTAGTAATTGGAATAATTATTTACACTAAATCTGGTCATGATCGAACTTTCTTGCTGTTTTAAACTTATTGCATGCTCACAAGTGCTTTTAATAATGAAAAAATAATCAATCAACTATTCACATGTTGAGCTTTTATGTTCATGAAAAAATGAGAAAAAGATCAAGAGAATATGCATGCATCGCACTTATTTTGAGATGGCAACTTGGAATAAGTTGTGTATGACTAAAACCATGTCCTTAAGTTTCTAATTATCAAATGACATAGTCTTGGCTTGGTTGGTTAGAATAAGGCTGATGCGGCATATAATCTCTTGCAAATGTCATATGATCTGAATTTGTGCTTTGAAAAATAATTAAAATGCAGCAACAAGTGTCATGCTTTCAGGTCTTGACATAGTTAAGTTTGTGAGATCATGACTTGCTTAAATTGAAAATTACACTTGATCTCTAGCATGGCTTACACTACTTTATGTATCTCATTGATGTGATAGTGTAAGTTACTTGATAGTATGGCTTGGATGGGCTTTGTTTTATATGTATATGTTATAAATATGCTCATAAAAAATAAAATTTCTCTTTTGAACCTTTCTGAATACATTGTCAAAGGGGGAGAAATTGATCGCACATTGCACGATTCACAAGTGTTTTTGCACCATTCTTTTCAGGGGGAGAATTTTTGTTTTTCTTCTCATTTTATTTCTGATTTACAAAGGGGGAGAAATATGTAAAGGGGGAGAAATTTTGTTTCGAAATTTCTTTCTCATTTGATTGTTTTCAAAACTTTTCATGTGAATAAGCCAACGTTCGGATTTTAAGTGGTGTTGCCAATGCATTCATCAAGGGGGATATTGTGAGACCTATGTGTGCTGAATACATTGGCTATGACGATAAAAGTTTTGAATTCTGCCAAAACACTCTTTTTGTCAAGGTCCGACTCTAGGTCCGAGCTCCGACAAGATCCGACGTAAGGTCCGACTTGCCATGGATAGGTCCGACACGTGTTTGGTTAGCTCCGGTGGTAGGTCCGACTAGCTATGGTAAGTTCCGGTGCTAGGTTCTGCTAGCTTTGGTACGCTCTGGCTCAAGGTATAGTTAGTTTTGGCAAGGTCCGGAGCTAAATCGCAATGGTTATGTTTTTACCATGCAAATATTTCGAACTTGCTTTACATCTATGGAAAGTTTACTTATTATTCTTTTACTAAGTTTTTGAAGTGTTATGGCTGTTTACGGTGGTTAACATTTTGCTATGATTTGCAACATGCTTATGTGAGGTGTTCACGTAAGATGTTGTAGTTTTCAGAACTAACGTGAGTCAAGTCGCAGACTTGTGCTCGAAAGTATTGGTTGTTTATTCATGTGTAGCTGTTGCTTGAGTTCAAGATATGACTGGTGACGGGATCCATTGAACTAGTCTTAGAGAGAAGATGAGGTTCAACAACCAAGTTCGGGAGGAATTGTGGTTGAGTTGATCGGGAGGTCGCGCAGCATGTTTGGATTAAGAACAATGCATACGAAGGTATCGTGGACGTCGTTGGAAGGTGTTTGCACGTGTGCAAGGAGTGCATGGATGTGGCAACATGGTTCCAAGGCGTGAATAAGAGATGTGAACGTAAAGAATTGGTAGGAAAGGTCCAACCGGCTGGATTATGGACTCAGGCTGTGGCTGAGTCGGATATGGCTCAAATATGGAAAGATTTGAGTTTGTTATGATAGGATTTCGTGTGGGACACGAAGTTAAGTTGTTTTAGAAATGTGGGATAGTTCCTATGGTGTTTCGAAGTCTTAAGATTGCTTCTATATGCGTATAGAAGAGTCTTGAGCAGTTATGGAAAGTTTTGATTCAGAAACTGAGTAGGATTAGAGTCCTAGTTCGAATTGGGTTGGCCTCCGGGCTGGTTATATAAGCAAGGGAGGCCAGAGCTCGTGATAAAGATGACCTTGGGCTTTTATTCTTATGTTTTTATCAAAAAATTTGTAATTTAGAGGAGCTTTTGTGCCTTGTTCGTCTGACTTGTTTTTCTCAAGTCTTTCTCGTCGAGTTTCTGGACAGCACGACAGTGCTTCGGTTATTTTAATCATAACTCGAATTTTACAGATCCAATTGACGTGATTATTTTTGGGTTGTCTTCACAACTTGATTATCTATCATCTGTGAAAATTTAACAGTCATTGCATTTGTAGTTTCTGATCTACACGAGTTTCTTTGCAGTGTTGCAGGTCTGGTTTTTACTCAAGTAGAACAGATTGACCCTTGTTTGATCTTTCGATCATAACTTTAGTTTTTCTTGTCAGATTTCCGTGATTCTTGTTGTCGTGTATTCTTGACTTGATTATATATAATATATACCAATTTTGTCACAGTTGAACACATTTAGATCAGTCACATACACAGTTTCTTTAACAGATCGATTTTCTGCCAAGGGTTTTTTTTTGCTTCCGCTAAAAAGTTTAAATCTACCATTCACCCCCCTCTGGTAGCTTTTCATGTGCTCTTCGATCCTACAGATTGAAACCATCCCCGCAGCTTGGGATTTGAGTCGAGCGGCGCCTCTTCGATTCTCCGCATTGAAGCCACCCTTACGGCGTAGGATTCAGTCGGGAGGTGTCCTCTCGACTGCACGACTAGGAACCGCCTCCGGGTGCGAGAGATCCTTCTCCTCAGCTCTACTAAACACGCGCGATGACGCGATCAAGAAGGAAGGTAAGTCTATGGCCCACGTATGAGGCTTGAAAAGTCCCGGGTTCAAAGACCGGTCCTCATCGGGCTCCGAGGTCGTCCGGGACATCCATGAGTGATGGGCAGACTATATGGGGCGGTCCACGACAAAGATTCTATCGGGGAGGGCAAATTCCCCCGAAGCCCTTAAATTTACGGCTCAGTCTGAGCCCCACAAGAGCAGATGTAGCCCTCCGAGGGGTCGGCATCGAGTCGCCTGAGCATGCGATAGGCTCGGGAACCGTGCGCTCGCCTCGAGCAGTGATATAATGAAACGTTGGCACCGAACCCTGACCAGGAAGCCCCACGCAGGGACTATGGTTCCAACCGCCCAAACGAACAGGGCAAGAGGGTTTCACTTGACTCTCCCGACAGCCAGCCACTAGGCCCAGGGGCTCGACCACCGAGGAAAGCCTCCGATTTGTCTGACCCCTTCGAGTCATGAACAACTCGCGGACGGGGGGCGAAACAAACTCGATAATGACAACCCGACCTACGAAAGGGGGCTTGGGGCTCGCTGCAGGGACCCGGCGGGAGCAACCCAAGGCCACGGCCGGCCACCGGTAACCCACTCGTCGGGGTTGCAATATTCGCATTGATCTGTAACAATGTTTTCTTTTTCTTCTTCTTTTTAGCCGTGCAGGATTGAAGCCGATCGATTTTCACCACCTGATCGATCCACGGGATCGACCAGAGGCTCGGGGGATACTGACAGGGTTCCTGACCTTGACCCCCAGGGGGAAAGTGGTGAACCTCCCCCTCAGGGCCCGAATGAAGGAAAAGATCCGAGCACGAGCCCGTAAGGAGACGAAGCAGAAAAAATAGGGGTCCTGATCCTGATCTCCGGAGGAAGCAACAATCCCCTCCTTTCAGCGCTCAAGCGAGGGGAGAACCTGGTAGAGAAGGTCTGAGCCTACCTCAGGTAGGAAAGAAGCAGGTGGCCATCAAAGCGATGTAGGCGCCGCCACGACCAAGCGAGGAGGCACGCTAGTGCCCTGTCTGGCGGGAGCATTGAAGGACCGTCCCGTCTGATGGAACAGAAGAGGAGGAGTACGCGGGGCGCGCGTGCACCCTGGCATGGCTTGCACTGGCAACAAGACGAGAGCAGGCGGAGCGGCAGACTCCCAATATTGTGGCTCCATCGAGTACGGTTGCCGATGTATGACGGTAAGGGAGACCGGCGAGAGCGAGTATAAAGGGGGGGGACTGATCATCTCCCTAGTGAGAGCTCGCACGCACTTGTAAGAGAACACCCCCATTTTCAACAAAGAACAACGAGACACCCCAAACTGGACGTAGGGCGCCTTGCCCGAACCAGTATAAATCTCTTGTGTTTGTAGTTAGGCCATCTCGAGGACAAATGTGCGGCTTATTGAGCCGACCTTAAGATTGGGGGTCGTATGCAATACAAGAAACTTAATAACTAACGACAGCCGGAAACCGTCGTAAGAGCCTAATACCGTAAATAAGCCTAATACGACTTTCTGCGGCCATCACAAGTCAAAATCATAAATAAGTTATTTAAGACGACATGTCCTGGCCGTCGTAAATACTGAAGCCTTGTCATGTGGCATCCTGTGGAACCTTATTTAGGGTCATCATAAATTGTGCAGGCTTATTCATGATGGCGGGGATCTGGCCGTCGTAAATTATACAGGCTTGTTTACGACGACCACGTTAGCTATCGTAAATAAGTATGGCTTATTTACGACGATCATCCCCCTGGTTTTCGTGAATAAGGGATTTCATTTTTTTAAACATAAAACTTCTAACCTGGCACGATGGCCACCTCAAAGATAGATACATAACAACATAAATATGATCACAAATAGTTCATATAACAACAATATCAAATACAACACACGACACTAAACACTTCCACGCCCATGACCTTTGGAGCCCCGAAAGTTGTCCTTGCGTCGTGCTCCAGGTGTCGGTATGTGCGGCGATGGAGTTGAGCCTCCGTCGCCGATCCCTGTGATGTACACATGTAATTAGATAAGTTTTAGCTTCAAAAGTGTATGTTTCATTAACTTTGCATATGACAAGGTTGAATTGAGCAAGTGTTGTTAAGTTTGGCTATATTTTGCTAAAATGGCTTAGATGTAGCTAAATTTGACTAAGTTTGGCTCTGTTTGATTAATTTTGGCTCAGATTGCTATATTAATCTATTTATCTTGATTTTAGTAAGTGTTGCTTACCTGTGCCGCTGAAGAAGGTATCTGTGCCTCCATTGGCACCTGTGGCTCCATCGGCAGCTGCCATGAAGGAATGGCAACCTGCTGCCCATGCTGCTGAGTTAAGGCTTGTGATAGCAAAGTATTAACACATGAATAATAATTGACATGGATGTTTAGTATTTGAATTGTTACCTGTATGGCCGCTTGCATTTGTCCCAATTAATTAGCTTAATACTCCTCCCTGGCCTTGGCAAGCGCTTCTTGCTTCTGGAGCTTCTCCTGTGTCATGCGTAGCTCCTCATGTACACTCTAGAGCTTGAGGTCCCTCTGTGACATCCACCAGCTAGATCCAGCGGACGAAGACTGCTATGAAAATCCCCTCGACACCTCCTCCTCCCCACACTTCTCCTACAAATACAAGCAAAACATGTAAACGTGTCAATAGCAATATTAGTTACAAACAACTTAAAGTATGTCAAAAACTCACCAGTCGAGATGTCCCCACTAGAGTGCACAGCTAGCCCGGCAGTGAAGGGTCACTTGCCCTGTGGCCTCTCTTCTAGACCTGAACATCGCTATGTTGTTCACCGAGCTTGTTTTCCTGTGGGTATAGGTTAGTAGCATAAATTGTAAGGGCCTAAGTTTTTGGCACACATCCAAAGTATTCATCACACCACACACACGTTATGAACACATTTGAAGAGCAATTAAACACCATCAACATGGTCATTAGAGAATAAACTCATAAAATGTAAAAGTGGTATTTCCCACATGCATCATATAGGGACTGAGCATATGAAAAACTCCTACACTTTGCTAGGAATGCTCATGCCAAATTTCACACAAATCCAAAACCTTTTTGAGGTCTTTTTGGGTATAACTAGAAAGACGGTAGTTTGAACTCAAATTCAAATTCAAACTACTTTTACCCCATGACTTCCAAAGTGGGAGGTATATTCATACTCAGCACATTTTTTGAGCTCACACACCAATTTTCACTCCATTTGGGGTTGATCTTGACATGAGCTAATTTAGCAAATTCAAACTCAATTTGAATTTCAAACTGCATATGTGCTGAAAATATATTCAAACACCTCACAATTTGAATTCTATTAACTTCAAATAGGCATTTGTTAGATAATTCAAATTCTAGAGGGTATTAGTGGGATTACTGTTTGGAGCAGTAGAGGGAAGTTAATTTCAGGGGTTAAAACTGGAGTGGGACCCATATGTCAGTCTCACTAGAAATTTTAACCAACTGAAGAAGCTCAGCCCGGTTTCTTACGCCTGATCGAGCTGCCGCCACAGTGAGGAGCGGCAGGGACAGCAGCTGGTTGCCGCCCCTGGCCACTGAACTGCCTCACTGCTCCTCTTATCTCCGCAGCTGAGCCGACCAGAGGCAGCACCGATCAGTCTTCGCCTCTCGCGCAAGAAAAACGTTGCCTCGCCACCGCTCTCTCGGATTTGATAGGGGAGCCAGCGATCACAGCCTCCCCACTACCTCCAAGCTGCAAAACGGTACTAGAGACTCTCCTCCTCCTTCCCCGTCGTAGGAACTAGCCGAGTTCGGTTGATCTTGCCCCACACCGAAAACTTTTCCTGTGACTTAAAGTTTTCCGCACATCGGGCTCCCGTGGACAGCTCAAACGGGAAGTTGTCACGCCCAAGCTAAGGCATCCCCGGATGTGTTAGGGTCTGGTGTTGCTTACCCCCGAACCACAGCCCGAGTGTTTGATCACCGGCGACGAATTTCAGTTTTCCCTTTCATTTGGCCTCCCTTTCATTCGGCGCAGACCGACCCTCGGGTGCGGGTCCGCCAAATTCTCGTTTCATAGCTGTTTAGAGATCTTCAAACTGCACCTACACGAGTTAGGCTTGGTAGCGAGAAACTTTTCTTTCGCGGTTGTAGCAAGAAAACCTTGGTAGACCGGCCATTTCTAGCTTTTCTACCAGCGCTAATGGCGGAAGCCGTCAGGCGCAAGGTGAGAGCTCACCTAGGACCTCTACCAAGCTGCCTCGAGCCCATTCCAAGCTTCCCTAGGGTGCACTGATGCTCTACGACCGATAGCTCGATCTTTTGGGGTGCTAGGAAGTCCGGCCGACATGGCCGAAGTTCTTCCGAAGCCGCCCCTCGTCGGCGGCCATGTTCCGGTGATTGTCACGTCGAGCTGAGCCCAGCACCGTGTTCCCTGTTTGAGATTAGACAGAGGCAGCAAAGATCGTGGAGTTTGGCACACGGCAAAAGCCCTTCGGTGAGCACTCCGGCGAGGGGGGGCGGCGGTCGAGCGCGGGAGGCCGGAGGTAGACGAAGCTCCCAGTCCCACGTGTCAGCGGCCGGATATTTAAACCGGGGATCAGCTGTGGCACCGGATCGGATGTGGCTGCGCGCGAAATACTCCGTAGCCCCGTGTGTCGGCCGCTGAGGAGTTAATACGTAGCCCCGGTCCCACATACAGCGATTTAAACATTTCCCCGATTTTCAGATTTAGTTCAAACTTCAAACCCACATACATAACTTTGGCTAGGAAACATCAAATCGAGGGAACCAAATTTTGTTGGATTCAACTCTCTGATTACTTTCCAACAAATCAAGTTTCACTCTATGAAAATCCATAGTTCTCCAGAATTAATTCTTCAAAATTTAAACTGTTTAGAATTTTAACTGGAGAACTCTTTGGAGGAAAATCCTGAAATTTTGCTAGGATGTTCACCAAAATATCCCTGAGCTACCATAAAAATTTCAGACACATTTGAGCTAATTTAATCCACCTAATGGTGTGATTAATAAAACTGTTCCAGAGAAAATAGAAAATGTCCAGAAACATTTTCAGAATTTCTCTGAAATTGTTTAGCTCATATCTTTAGCTAGGAACCTTCAAATTAAGTGAGACCAACTCTACTAGAACCCTCTGAAAATCTAGTTTTCAGAAAGTCATGGCTTGTTCCATAAAAATTCCTAGAACACCCTAGGAGCTCCAATTGAGGCCAAGTACATAATTATTTGTGGAGGGCTCAAATGAGCTTTGCTGCAAATGAAACTTGGCCACGTCTCTATTTAGGTTATATCCAAACCACAGTAAAAATTTCAGAGTCATTAGGTCTGTCTAGCAAAACTTATAGTTTTCACAAGTTTAACTTCAGTTCAAATGCATTTAAATTGACACATATTCGTATTTATCATATGTAGTCCCTAAGGTTGAGGAGGAACTCGAAGTCCTAGACTTCGTCACTCTAGAGGAACAGCTAGCCTACAACCAAGAGCAGCAAGGCAAGCTCCAGTTTGCATTAACCCTTTTTACAATTTTTTATTGTTTTGAGAACTTACTTTGAGCACCCACTTAATTCTTGCATTAGAGTCTTGTTTGAAACCCAAATGCATAGCCAAGAAAACCCTGGGTTCGGATTAGATTGGAAACCTCATTAGCTACTGCAGTGCTAAGATAGTGTAGGATTCGGTATAAGTCGAGTAGTTGGAACTACTCGCGAGAATAGGCTAGAGGCACATTGCTCGGATAAAGATAGCAAATGAAACACCTGGCAATAAAAATGAGACCGAGCGGAGAGTAAGGGCAGCAGGACTTTGGGGCCTAGGTGCCATAGCTCCGCTTATGTCGATTGAGGACCGAGCCATGTGCGGGCCTGTTGAACAAGCTAGAACAGTACCGAAGACCTACCGGCTATATGGGAACTGGGAAACCGATGTAACTCGGGTAGCTGGATATTGAGGCATTGCTTGTCGTCCAGAGGGTAGGCTGAGAACTTGAGATGTAAATCGGCTAGCAGCACTGCGGATGCGCGCGCAGAGACCTCTTGCTCGGGATGATAGGATCGGTTCAATATTTGGCTGACGGGTGAAAAGTGGTTGCGTACGACATCCGTGATGGTTGCTGTAGGCAACATCGAGTACGGGCGTACGTGACGGGTTATTTGGGTAACCCTGCAGGTGTAAATCGATTGTAATTGCCGTCCCTCGCGGTCAGTGAGTACGACTTGTTCACTGTACCATGACGTAGAAAGAACAGACTAGATACATGTTAAAAGTTTGCTGATTTGAAAGCTATACATTGCTTGTTAATAACTTGTTGTAGTTTAGAGCTAATTAAAGTTCTTTTCAACTTTGGGCAAAGTGCATGAGAGAAATGCGTTTCTTGTTTGATTGCGGCTCTCTCATGTGCCTTCGCGTAAGGTTCTCCACAACCTACTGCTAAAACTTGAAAGTAAGGTTCAAATAATTAGGCGAGTCCTTTGCAACTTATTTACCTCATGTCCCCTAAAACCCTTCATGTAGAAGTTTCATGTATAGGAGAGACGAGTGAGACTTGCTGAGCCATCGTGCTCACTGCTTGTGTTTGAAGCTTTTGCAGGGGTTTATGAGGAAGGGACTCCCGAGGAGTAGACGGAACCCCAAGAGGGAAACTTCGTTGAGTGGGATTCGTGCATGCCGCCGTGTTAGTGTGTGTGCGTGCTAGCGGGGACACGTTCACGGGCCGAACGTGAACTCGATGCATAGTCTACGCCCGTGAGTGTAGGCCGAACTATTTTGTTGTAAAAATGTTCATAAACTGGTTTATGTAATAAAACTTTGCTTCCGCTTTGTATCTTTGATGTGCGTTATCTGGTGCTGTGCAACACAGCACCCCTCAGCGTGATCCTGGCTCGACAAGGCCGTGGGGCCATGTCAGTGTGGTATCAGAACTCGCTTGAGGTTTAACGCACTAAAAATGTCATCTTTTTCAAAAATTCAGTGAGGAACAAGTTAGTAGCCCATATAAGGATGTTATTAGTGTATAGAAAGTGGAATACTAACCTATTTGCTTATGTCAAAAAATCGTGCATCTCGGGACGCTTTATGTCTTGGGGGTGCACGTAAGCGCTGTCCACCAGTGCGCACAAGCTGAAGGGTAGAGCCTCACGGGTGGCAGGTAACCCGGCCCGCTTTAATGTCCTCTACGACTCTTCATGTCGTTTGGGGTATTCGAGCAACGCCCTTCCCTGGCGTGCTACGGGCAAGTGTGGGAGACCCCGTCACGTGGTTTGTAACATGAACACGTAGCTCAAGGCGTGTTTGGCTTGAGAACACCTGTGTGAGTGATGACGGACGGGTGTATGAACTGTATGGATACCGGGCTCGGTGTGCAGCCGATCTGACGATTGTGTGAGTTAATTGCAGGTAGTCTAACCATGAATCGGTAGACGAGTAGCATCCGTGTGCGAGAGACATTTAGTGCCACTGAACTAACGGAGCAGGCTAAGTCCGGTATAGATTTTCTTTGTGAGTAACGTAGTACCGACATGAACTGGTGACGCTTCGACATCACATACCACTAAATTGAGCAAATTCATGGTAAAACTGGAAAGTTTTAATCTAGAGCACAAAAACTTTGATGTAACTTCTTCCCTTAATAAGGATATTCAAAGTTAACAAGTTTTCAACTTGTAGGATACTAAGGACAGAGTCCCCTATTTTCTTCTGAAATAAGGCTGAAGTTAATCAGAGGTTAGAGGTTGAGTTATTTCGCGGTTAGGGGCATATGATACACTTATGGAAAGATTTGGAAGAGCTTTACAACTTTTCTGTTAATGTACAGAGGTGTTTCATCCCTTAACCAGTCGAAAAATGCAGTAGAGTTAAAACTGTCCAGAAAACAGGGCAGAGCAAACACTCTCTGTAACTCTCTGTAAATTGAGCACAACTTCCTGCATAAAATCCAGGAATATAAAATGAGGTAGTTATGAAAAGTTCATGAGATGGGTTACAACTTTTTAACAGAAAGTTTTGTCAAATTTGGTGTAGAATTAACTGGAATTCTTGGATCAAATCAGTACCTCAAGCAGGGAGGTGCTGTCCAATTTTCTCCAGAAATTTTGTCAACTATGACATCTCATAACTTTTGAACCAGGACAGATCTTAGGCCAAGTAAATGCTTTCTGGAAAGCTATTGCAGTTTGCTTTAACTTTGATGTTGAGCTCCAGAATTAGTTTTGCCTTTAGCATGGTCTAAATCAGGTTGAAAGGGAAACTGGTCAGGGCTGTCAGTTTGGGCAGCAGATCAACAATCAAATTGTTCTAAGTTTGAGTTGTGTTTCCAAGTTTTATGAGTTCAATGACATGTTTATGTTATAACTCGGTGATTTACTGTTCAAATAAATATTTGACATTTTTCAAATATGCTTCTACAGATCACAGCGGATAGACAATTGGAGAACGGGTGGGTGGTATCCCACTGTTCTCACCACAGCGGTTATCCGGAAGTGTTGAAGCAAATGCTTCAATATTTCGGATATGTGGAGACGCCGCAGTATCTTGCCAAGGAAGAAGGCGAGGAGGGGAACAAGACGTGGACCATCCATGTCGAAGTTCCTGCATGACCCACGCCACCCGGTTGGGCGCCGTTCACCGTCACGGTGAGAGGTAGACAGCCGGAAGGGATGTGGCAAGTGGCAGCTCCCGACACCATGTCGCGTTTCTGCCAACTACACGTGAGGGCTATGGAGGGCACTCCATATGCGCTCGTTCTGGTGGAGGGACGAGCTAATCATGTGTGGGGGCAAAGGTACATGGAGGCAACAGATCCGGGTTGCCCAAGGTACAACCCCGCGGAGGCGAACCTCAGCCTCCAGTTGAGGGCAGGAAAAGCCGTGATGGACAGCCAAGCCGTTCATACGGATTGTCTTGCTGTGAAGCTCCAGGAAGCACCAGCCGTGGAGATCATTTCGAAAGTGCTCACAGCGCACTCCGCAATGTTCTTCTTCTAACGATAAAGCGACTGAATGAACAACACAATCAGTTGCATCGTCTGAAGAAGGCAAAGAAGAAAAGCCGCATGGACATCACAGCTTTACAACAACAAGTGCAGGCTCTGACCCAGCAGAATGAGGTCCTCACTCAAGAGCGTGATGACGCGATTGAGGAGGGGCAAGGCTGGCAAGAGGACTACAACCAGGCCATGGACGAGGTGCACGCGTTGCAGGACCTCATACCTCCGGTAATGGGCCTACCGATGGTAGGTGCCGTACCCGTGGTTTTAGGTATCCCGGCGATGGGAGAACCTGAACCGGAAGAGGAGGTCATGGACCTATGGCCACCAGCAGAGGTAGTGGAGGAGGATGACCCACAGGAGGTCGAGTTCTACTCCGAGTAGTAGGTTACCGTTGCCAAGTAGGGCAGCGAGGGTGGTGTAAGAAACACTTTTGTAATCGGTGACATGTCGTGTAGATAGTAGTATATGTATAGGCAGTGACGACATGAGCATGACTTCTCGGAGACCCGAGAATAATGTATCTTGTATAAAGTTTATGCTTTATCAATATATGTGAATGTTGTGCAAGTTATTCGTGCGTCACTTCAATACCTACTGTTTCATATAGAATTTCAAGTATGACATGTGCTGATCGCTGCTGTTTTGAATTTCAGAATGACTCACACTCGTGCCAACCCAGACGTTGGGGGTTCCAGTCAGGGGGGAGAGACCTCCCAACAGCCTCCCGGGGATTCCTCGGGACAGCAACAGCAGCAACAGAAACAGCAACAGCCGCCACCGCCACCGCCAACGGTTACCTTGGCCGACATCGTTGCGGCGATGGCGGGTTCTCATCAGCAGCACACGGAGTTGCTGCAGACTCTCATTGTGAATACATCTCGACCAGAGAGGTGTCAAGATTGTGAGGAGCGCCAACAAAGCTCCTACTCTGACTTCCTGGCTACTCATCCCCCGGTATTCTCAAGGGCGGATGAACCCACGATGCGGGCAACTGGCTCCGCACGATGGAGATGAAGTTCGGGCTGCTCCAAGTGAGTGAGCAGCACAAGACTCAGTTCGCGGTCCAACAGATTCAAGGATCCGCGAGCGCTTGGTGGGCGAACTACTGTGCCTCGCAACCCACCGAGCGAGTTATGACCTGGGCGGAATTCCGGACGGCCTTCAGGGCCTATCACATACCGCCGGGTATTACGAATAGGAAGACGCAGGAGTTTCTTCGCCTGCAGCAAGGAAGCAGGAACGCGCTGGAATACTCCAGGGCGTTCAATGATCTTGCACTCTACGCTTCTTATCTTGCTGATACCGATGAGAAGCAGCGGGATCATTTTTACCAGGGGCTTAACCCGCTCCTGAAGGACAAACTGGCGATGTTCAATCGCGGCAGCCTCAATGATATTATTGATGCTGCGATTGTTCAGGAGGACTCCGGCAAAGAGTTAGCGGCGGCGGAGAGGAAGCGAGGCACGCCGCAAAGCAGCGGAGAAGGAGGTGGTCCTTCTCAAAAATACCGGATGGTGAATCATTCACCAGGTCCGAGCTGGCAGCCACCACAGAGGCCGATGCCATTCCGCAGTCGGCCATATTCTCCACCGGCATTCAGGCCGGCACTGCCAGCACCACCTCCGCAGCAACACCAGCAGCAGCGGGCGATGCCTCTTGCGTATGCACCTCAGCAGCGCATGCCGGGCTTTCGTCCCCCAAGCACCGTCCAGGCAGCAGCCACATGCTACAAATGTGGTCGCCCAGGACACTTCGCCAACAACTGTCCTGAGAGGCAAGGCGGCGGAGTGGCACCACAATTTCCAGGGAGGAATCAGCCCCGGAACCCTAGTAATGCACGGCGGGCAAATCCTAGGCCTGACACTGTCCACCAACTCACCATAGAGGATGCGCCGGAAGGAGAGCCAATCCTTGTGGGTATGTTCCAACTCCACCAGCATCCCGCCATAGTGTTATTTGATTCAGGCGCCACGCATAATTTTATTAGCCAAGCTTTTATTGCTAAACACAGCTTGCAAATACTACCCACCGAAAGTCCATATTTGATTTGTTCCGGGTGGGAAGATTTCAGCAAGCATGATGGTTTCTAAAGTACCATTATGCTTGACGGGTAGAGTATACCCCACGTCTCTCATAGTTTTAGAGGGACAAAAGGTCAATGTCATTCTAGGGATGTCGTGGTTAACCCGCCAAAGCGCTGTTTTAGACACCGTCCTCCGAGTCGTGCATCTACACCCAGAAATGCATGAGTCACATTCATTATTTCTGGACAGTCCAGAAATAAAACTTCTAAGTGTATATCAATCCACAACCATCAGATTGGAAGACATTCCAGTAGTCCGTGAGTTCCCTGACGTGTTCCCGGATGATTTACCAGGGATGCCGCCCGACCGAGAGGTGGAGTTCAAGATTGAATTTGCTCCGCGAACCATGCCAATACTCTGAAGGCCGTACAAGATGGCACCCAAGGAATTGGCTGAACTGAAGACACAGTTAACGGACCTGCTGGTGAAGGGTTTTATTAGGCCTAGCTCCTCGCCATGGGGCTGTTCGTCATTATTCTGAAGAAGAAAGATGAGACGTTGTGGCTCTGTGTGGACTATCATCCACTAAACGCTGTAACCATCAAGAACAAGTACCCGTTGCCATGGATCGACATGTTGTTTGATCAGTTGGTCAAAGCAAAGATCTTTTCCAAGATGGACTTAAGATCCGGGTACCATCAGATTAAGATACGGGCTGAGGATATTCTGAAGACGGCTTTCTCGATGAGGTACGGGCTTTATGAGTACCTGGTCATGTCCTTCGGCCTCACCAACGCTCCAGCTCATTCCATGTACTTGACGAACTCGGTATTCATGCCGGAGCTGGACAAATTTGTCGTGGTCTTCATTGACGACATATTGGTATATTCCAAGTCGGAGGAAGAACACACGAAGCATCTGCGTATAGTCTTGCAACGGCTGCGGGATCACAAGCTATACGTGAAGTTCAGCAAGTGCGAATTCTGGATATCGCAAGTGCCTTTTCTCGGGCATATTATCTCAGCGGAAGGCATCGCTGTAGACCCGAGTAAGATCACACAAGTGCTGAATTGGAAGTCCTCAAAGACTGTTCACGAGGTACGGAGTTTCCTCGGACTCGCGGGATATTATTGGAGGTTCATTCCAAACTTCTCGAAGATTGCCAAGCCAATGACAGAGCTGCTGAAGAAGGCTACCAAATATGTTTGGAGTCCAGCATGTGAAGCAGCGTTCAAGGCATTAATGAAGCACCTAACATCAGCACCGGTTTTGGCGCAGCCAGACACAAAAAAACCGTTCGATGTGTACTGCGATGCATCCGGCATTGGGCTCGGATGTGTGCATCCGGCATCCGGCATCCTAACATCAGCATCGCGTATGGATCACGGCAGCTCAGAAACCATGAGCAGAATTATCCAACTCATGACTTAGAGCTCGTTGCCGTGGTACTCGCACTTACTACTCGGTAACCTTGTACATTTATATACCGACCACAAAAGCCTCAAGTACATATTCACTCAGAAAGAGCTGAACATGAGGCAGCGAAGATGGTTAGAGTTGATAAAGGATTACAAAATAGAGATCCATTATCACTCCGGCAAGGCAAACGTAGTGGCGGATGCGCTGAGTCGCAAGTCACACGTCAACAATCTGACCATCACACTGTTGGAAGAGAGCGAGCCACCACTGCATGTGATTCCACATGGAGCTCTCTACAACTTAGCTTTGATCCCCACCATCCGTGAAGAGATAGCAGTAGCTCAGAAACATGACAAGGGCATGTCGCATTTACGGAGACGTGTAGACAGTGGGGAGCTGAAATGTTTCCGGAAAGACGGAGACGGCGTCCTATGGTTCAAGGACCGGATTGTCATACCCCGTAACCCGGAGTTACGGAAGAAAATCTTTGATGAGGCTCACTTGTCAAAGTTTTTTATTCACCCCAGCAGTAACAAAATGTATCAAGAACTCAGAAGCAACTTTTGGTGGACACAGATGAAGCGGGAGATTGCAAAGTACGTGTCTGAGTGTGATACATGTCGAAGGGTGAAGGCAGACCACATGATGTGGCGGACCGGGATCCGCTCATCCAGGATCACAGAGGGTGGTGCCGCGCGATGCGACACCCGACAGCACATGTCATAAGAACACATTATATTACATGGGAAAAACAAACTGAATGTACAAAGTAGTACACTTCTCAGTTACAAACTAGGGTCTTTATTACACAGCGGAAGTTTCTTTCATACAACTCACGCCCGCCTATCTAGCAAAAGTGGTTGCCCAGCCCTAGGGCGTCCCACACTAGCTGCACTCCTCAGCTCAGCACGGCGTGTACGGATCCCACTCAGCCGTGGTCCCCCGACGGAGGGTAACCCTCGCCGGTGGACTCGTACTCCGAGTCCGTGGGTGGCTCCTCACCTGAAAAACACTTAAGCAGCAACCGTGAGCATGAAGGCTCAGCAAGGCTTAACCGACTCACCTAAGCATGAAACCCTACATGAGGTGTACCATGACATAGGATAGCAAAGTTGCAGCAAATGGACACGCCTACAAGTTCATCCTTAGTTCCTCTTTTAGCAACAAGTTAACGGTTCATGAATCTGAAATTTAGTGAGCAATATTTGGTGGCACACATGTAGCAATACAATTATGTCATAACAGCAATATGGAATCATAACATTTCATTCATTAGTCTACGTTACGACGCAGTGAACAAGCGGTACTCGTCACCGCGAGGGACGGCGAAACGACTCGATATACACCTGCAGGGAAACCCAAAGAGCACGTCACGTACGCCCACCCGTGGAGCTGCACAGCACGCTCACTCGATGTCGTACGGGACAACCTTTCACCAAACAGCTCAAATGTCGAACCGGTCGCACCGAAACGAGCAGGAGGTTCCCCACACGGAGCATCTCTCTATGCCCGTTGGCAGATTTCCACCTTGCTGCCCTCAACCTACACCTATAAATCGGTGTGCTATGCCTCGACGCCCGGAGGTTTAGGCTACATCGGTTTATCGGGGCCCATATATCCGATATGCCTTCGGTACGTTCAATACTTGTTCAGCAGGGCCGCACACGGATCGGTCCTCAATCGACACGGGCAGGGCTGCGCACACAAGACTTCCTCTTGCTGCACCCTAGCCCCTGCCTAGTCTCATTTTCATTACTAAAGTGATCTCACATCACTCCACCGAACCCGTGTGTCCCAAGCCTATCTCGTGAGTAGATTCCAACTACTCGACTTGTACCGAAGTCCTATGATTCTTTAAGCATAGCTTTTCTACTCGAGGTCCTTGACACTATCCTCACTCTTTTAGGAATCTTTGGTTATGCAAGTGGGGTTTCATTCATCCTATACCTAATGCACATACATACTTCATATGAGACATGTAAACAAAGTAAAACTTATAAAAAGGTTAATGCAAACCGGGGCTTGCCTTGTTGCTGCTGGTCAGTAGTTAGTTCTTCGTCCGGAAGAAGGAAGTCCAGCACTTCCGGAGTCTCTTCTTCAATGGCTACACGTTGAATACAATACTACATGTAAATTTAAATGCAATGTGTAAACTTGAATACTTATTTACTAATAACTCGAGCTAGCCCTCCCCTTTGGTTCTGAAATTTTTATTGTGGCTTGGTAGGGTCCTAACCAGAGTCTTGACCAAGTTTCATTTGAAACAAAGTTCCTTTAAGCTTTGTACAAATAAAACCTATTTGGCCAATAATTGAGCCTCTAAGTAGTTCCAGGGGTTTTCATGGCTACAACCATTACTTTCTGGAAACTATAATTCAAGATGGTTCTAATGGAATTGGTTTCGTGTCATTTGAATAATTCTACTGAAAGTTATGCCCTAATTAAGATTGAAGAAAATCTGAAAAATGTTTCTGTACATTTTTCTATTTTCTCAGGGCAGTTCTCTTAATCACCCCATTAGGGTAACTAAATGAACTTGTATGAGTCTGAAAATTTTACTGGGATTCAGGGATTTTCTACTGAACCTCTCAGCCAAATTTCAGAATTTTTCATAAAGTAGTTCTCCAGATAAAATTCCCAATATTTTAAATTTTAGGGATTTAATTCTGGAAAACTATTCACTTTCATGAGCTGAATTTGGTATTTCTGGAAAGTACTCAGAATTATGAGTTCAGCAAAATTTGGTTCATCGAATTTGGAGTTTCCTAGCCAAAGTTCTATTCATTTGAAGTTTGAACTAAAACTGGAAATTCGAATAAAATTTAAACTCTACGGGTGGGGTCGCCCCGCTACGTGTCAGCTCCTCAGCTAACCCACACCGGAGCCCGCAGAATCACCCACGCAGCCACACGGAATCCCGGTGCCGCAGCAAATCCCGAGCGCCCTCAGCAGTGACTGACACGCGGGGTCCGCAAGGCTTCTTCCACCTCGCGCTCCCGCGGCTCCCCGCCGCCGAGCTCGCCGGAGCTCTGGCCGGAGAGGGGTTCCGGCCCTCGGAGCTCGCTGATTCTCGCCGCATGTGCCTAACTCGACTCGGAGAACACGCTGGTGCCCTCACCGGAGCTTGACAACGGCCGAAACAGGGCTCCCGACGGCAACAGCGGCCGGAAGCTCACCGGCGACGTCGAACTCAGCATCCCTGACACGACCCCATTGGTCCTGTCGAGCCAGGATCACGCTGAGGGGTGCTGCGTTGCACAACACCGGATAACACACGTCAAAGGTACAAAGCGGAAGCGAAAATTTTATTACATAAACAAGTTTATGAACATGTTTACAGCAAAATAAGTTCAGTCTACACTCGCGGGCGTAGACTAAGCATCAAGTGCACGTTCAGCCCTCGAACGTGTCCTTGCTAGCACACACACACACTAACTCTGCGGCGTGCACGACTCCCACTCGACGGGGTTCCCCTCCTGGGGTTTCGTCTCCTCTTCGGGAGTCCCTTCCTCATAGAACCCTGCAAAAGCTTCAAACACAAGCAGTGAGCACGAAGGCTCAGCAAGTCTGACCCGTCTCACCTAAACATGGAACTTCTACATGAGGGTAATGGGTTACATGAGGTAAAAATCAGTTGCAAGGACTCGCCTAATTAGTAGAACCTTACTTTCAAGTTTTAGCAGCAGGTTGTAGAGAACCTTACGCTAAGGCACATGAGAGAGCCGCAATCAAACAAGAAACACATTTCTCTCATGTACTTTGCCCAAAGTTGAAAAGAACTTTAGTTAGCTCTAAGCTACAACATATCATTAACAATCAATGTCCATCTTTCAATCAGCAACATTTTAACATGTGACTAGCCTGTTCTTTCTACGTCACGGTACAGTGAACAAGTGGTACTCACTGACTGCGAGGGACGGCGATTATAATCGATTTACACCTGCAGGGTTACCCGAACAACCCGTCACGTACGCCCGTACTCGATGTTGCCTACAACAACCATCACGGACGCCGTACGCGACTACCTTTCACCCGTTAGCCAAATGTTGAACCGGTCCAATCGTCCCGAGCAAGAGGTCTCTGCACGCGCATCTCAGTGCCGCCAGCCGATTTACACCTCGAGCTCTCAACCTACCCTCTGAACGACCAGCTATGCCTCAACACCCAGCTACCCGAGTTACATCAGTTTCCCGGTTCCCATATAGCCGGTAGGTCTTCGATACTGTTCTAGCTTGTTCAACAGGCCCGCACACGGCTCGGTCCTCAATCGACACAAGCGGAGCTACAGCACACAGACCCCAAAGTCCTGCTGCCCTTACCCTCCGCTTGGTCTCATTTTCTTGCCATGTGTTTCATTTGCTATCACTACCCGAGTCGAGTGCCTCTAGCCTATGCTCGCGAGTAGTTCCAACTACTCGACTTGTACCGAATCCTACTCTATCCTAGCAATGCAGTAGCTAGCGGGGTTTGCAATCCTAAACCCAACCCATGGTTTTCTTGGCTATGCAGTTGGATTTCCACACAAGACTCTAATGCAAAGGATAATAATACTCAAGGAAGTGCTCAAAACAATAAAAATTTTATAAAAAGGTTATTGCAAACTGGAGCTTGCCTTGCTGCTCTTGGTCGTAGGCTAGCTGTTCCTCCGGAGTAATAAAGTCTAGGACTTCGGGTTCCTCCTCGACCTTAGCGACTACATGATATAAGAAACATATGTATCAATTTAAATGCATTTATATTAACTTTGAAGTTGTGAAGTCTATAACCTTTGCTAGACAGACCTAATGACTGTGAAACTTTTACTGTGGCTTGGTTACAACCTAAACAGAGATTTGCTCAAGTTTTAGTTGCAGCAAAGCTCATTTGAGCCCTCCACAATTAATTATGTCCTTGACCTTAATTGGAACTCTTAGGGTGTTCTGGGAATTTTCATGAAGCAAACTATGACTTTCTGAAAACTAGATTTTCAGAGGGTTCTAATGGAGTTGGCCTCACTTAATTTGAAGGTTCCTAGCTAAAGTTATGAGCTAAACAATTTCAGAGAAAATTCTGGAAATGTTTCTGAACATTTTCTATTTTCTCTAGAACAGTTTCACTAATCACACCATTAGGTGGATTAATTGAGCTCAAATGGATCTGAAATTTTTATGGTAGTTCAAGGATATTTTGGTGAACATCCCAGCAAAATTTCAGGATTTTCCTCCAAAGGGTTCTCCAGTTAAAATTCCTAACAGTTTAAATTTTGAGGAATTAATTCTGGAGAATTAAGGGTTTTCATTAAGTGAAACTTGATTTGCTGGAAAGTACTCGGAGAGCTGAATCCAGCAAAATTTGGTTCACTTAATTTGGAGCTTTCTAGCCAAAGTTATGAGGATTTGAAGTTTGAAGGAAATCTGAAAATCGGGGAAAAGTTTAAACTCGCGCGTGGGCCCAGGGGACACGCGTCGCACGCCGAGGCGACAGCACACCGTGGCCCACAAGGATTTTGCGCGCCAGCACACTCGATCCCGGCCGCAGCCGGATCCCGATTCAAAATATCTCCCGCTGACAGCTGGGGTCCACCCCCTTCTTCAACCTCGCGACGTCCGCGCTCCGCCGCCGAGGGACCTCGCCGGAGAGCTCGCCGCCGGCTGCTGTACAGCTCCAAACTTCTCGATTCTGGCCGCCCCTGCCTACTTTTACTCGGGGAACAGGATTCTAGGGTCAGCTGCTCATGACAATGGCCGGAGCATGGTCGGCGATGAGCTGCCACCTCGGAACGACTTCGGCCATGTCGGCTGACTTCTCTAGCACCTCAGCTACTTGGGAAACCGGTCGGGGAGCATCAGTGGACCTCAGAGATGGTCGACATGAGCTCGAGACAGCTCGGGGAAGGCCCGAAATAGGTCCTCACCGTGCGTCCGATGCCGCCCGTTCATTCCGCCATTGGTAGACCTCGAATTACGCCGGGTACAGAGATTCTCCGGCCCAGAGTTGTGAAGGCAACTTGTGCGTTACCGTGTCTAGCTCGTGTGAGAGCGGCTTGAGGCCCTCTAATCCTTTCTAGAGCACGAATTAAACAGAATCGTACCCGAAGGTCGTTCTGCACACAGAAAGGGGAAAAGTGGAAATTCGCCGCCGGTGAGCAACCACACGAGCTGTGGCTCGGGGATGAGCAGCACCGGTCACCAGTGCGTCCAAGGGTGCCTTGGCTCGGGCGTGACAACACCCTGGTAGGGCTGTCTACGGGAGCCCGAGGTGCGGCGGTTCCAAGTTCCGAATTTGATCTTTCGGCACAGCCGATATCAATCGGTTTCAACGGAATTCTAGCAACGGGGAGGACGGAGGAGGTCTCTAGTACCTTGCTGGGGTTCTGGAGTGGACGGAGGGAGCTGCGATCGGCGTTCTCCGATCGATTCCGAGCTGCGGAAATTTTCGGCCGGCGCTGAGTTCTTGCGGGGAAGAACGGCGGTGCCTCGGCCGGGGAGGGGGGCAGGCGCCTTAAGAAGGCTCTGCACCGCCTCACGCCCGCGCGTGGGCAAGCAGCTGCTGGCGCGGCGGCTGCCCTCGGTGGCGATCACTGCTGCGGCTCGGCGACCTGAGTGAAAAAGTCTCAGTCGGTTTGATCTGAGCAGTGGCTGACATGTGGGTCCCACTTCCAGTTTTAACCTCTGAAATTTACTCCTAATCACTGTTGCAAACAGTGAACCCCATACTACCCTTGGCAATTCAAATTATTCACCCATGAGCCATTTGAATTGATCAAAGTTCAAATGAGGTTTGGTTTGAATGAATTTCAGCACAAGTTCAGTTTGAAATTCAAATAAAGTTTGAATTTCTCACACTTAGCTCATGTCAAGATCAACTCCAAATGGAGTGAAAATTGGTGTGTGAGCTCACAAAAATGTGCTGAGTAAGAATATGCCTCCCACTTTTAAATTCATGGGATAAAAACAGTTTGAATTTGAATATGGTTTCAAACTACCCTCTTCCTAACTATACCCAAAATGACCTCAAAAAGGTTTTGAATTTGGGTGAAACTTGGCATGGACATCCTTAGTAAAGTGTAGGAGTTTTCATATGTCCAGCCCATCTATATCACGTGTGGGAAATACCACTCTTGCAATGTGTGAGTTTGTTCTCTAATGAGCATGTTGATAATTGTTACTTGCTCTTCATTTGTGTTCATCATCCTTCCTCAAATGAGGTGTGTGGTGTGGTGATGAACACTGCAAATGTGTGTCAAAAACTGAGGCCCTTACAATCCCCTGCACCTTTTTTGATGTGGTTTGCTCGGGGAGCTCCGCTGACACCCGCTGATCATGGATATGGGCACCGATCTCTGTGGAAACAGCTGCAACTATGACCTCACCGGTGACCTAGACCGGAAATCGGCGCCGATGCAAAAAGCTCGAAGAACATCGCCCCTACTCGATGAAACTCGATGATTTCTGATCCCAGAGACGCGTGGGCGAGTCTAGATCATGTCCTTAGCTCGGCCTAAGGAGTGGTGGCTTACTTGCTCCGAGTTTCCGAATTCCTCACGGTTCGGTTCTAAACACCTCGAGGCGCTAATCCCCCAAATACTTTGCCGATCGTGCGAGATAGAGGGCGAGGTCAGTATGGTCGTGATCAGTACCTCGCGGCAGTCCTTTCTTATGTTGCTCGTCGGGCACGAGAGCGGCTGTGCTGGCCGGACGCCGGCGATCAGAGAGGGCGGTGTTTCTGTGCTCGCGCGGAGCCGAGAAAGAAACTCGGTCGTGAGTGGTTCTCGTCTGGGAAACAGGAGGAAGGGCGGCGTGGGCTGTGCGCTGGCCTTTGAGCCGCGGTTTTGGCACCGTGAGGTGGCCCTGTGCTGCCTCGGTGGCTCGCCGTCGCGCCCAGCCTTGCGCGCGAAGCCGAGACCCGGCTGCAACAACCGACTGAGTACTCGTGTGTGCAGCTGACATGTGGGCCTCCCCTTCTCTTCTTTTTTCCAAATTTCTTTTCTGGTTTTTGCTAATTATCCCACCAGCTACTCACAATTTAATGTGAGACTTAGCCCCCAAGTTTAGGTTCAAATTTAAGTCCTCCAATTTGAATTTTGATTGGTCCAATTTGCTTCATATTTAAACTGAATTTCAAATTCAGTTTTGAATTATTGCAAATTTGGCTCCTGACAAGATGAACTCCAATGGGGATGAAATTTGGTGAGCTTACTCAGAAAAATGTGCTGAGTTTGAATATGAAGCTAACTTTTGAATTTGAGTGATGAAAGTTGCTACAATTTGAATTTACATTCAAATTGGCCTCTTTTTCAAATACCTCCAAAAGTGCCTCAAAAAGTGTTGGGTTTGCATGAAACTTGGCTTGAACCCTCCCAAGACTTTTTAAGTCCTAGGGGTGAGCTCAACCTCTCATGTTCATGTGTAAAAATCCTACTTTGTGAAAGTGAAGGCTTTCCCCTCTAATTACCCTTTTGATGGAGGTTACTTGCTCCTCACACTTTTTCCCAAGATATCCACAATAAAAACTGTGGTGTTGTGAGGTGAAGAAAAGTTTTTTTTTGCAAGTCCCTTTTCTTGGGCTTTTACACATGAGAAAACCGGGACTGCTACAACCACTGGGCGTTCCTGCCTGGAAGTGGGAAGATGTGAGCATGGACTTCATCGTCGGTTTACCCACCACTTTTCAGAAGCATGATTCTGTGTGGGTGATCGTCGACCGGCTCACCAAAGTTGCCCATTTAATCCCGGTTAACACCAACTACAACACCAAGAAGTATGCTGAATTGTACATCTCACGGATCCTATGCTTGTATGGCGTACCCCACACCATCATATCGGATCGTGGCACTTTATTTGTGTCCCGTTTTTGGGAGCAGCTACACGCTGCGTTGGGGACGAAGCTGATCCATAGTTCAGCATAACACCCGCAGACGGATGGAAAAACCGAGCGGGTAAATCAGATTTTAGAAGATATGCTACGAGCTTGCGCTATCAACCACGGTAAGAATTGGGATGATCATTTACCGTTGGCCGAGTTCTCGTACAACAATGGGTACCAAGCCAGCATCAAGATGGCGCCTTACGAGGCGCTATATGGGAGAAACTGCCGCACACCGCTGAATTGGTGTGAGTCTGGCGAAAGGGTCACCTTCGGGATTGATCTTGCCAACAACGTGGAGGAAAAGGTTCGACTAATTCAAGCAAACCTAAAAGCCGCCCAATCCCAACAAAAACAGTACATGGACCGGAGAAGACGCCCATTACAAGTCAAAGTCGGGGACCACGTATATCCACGTGTGTCTCCGATGAAGGGCGTGAACAGATTCGGGGTGAGAGGAAAGTTGGCACCACGATTCATCGGTCCATTTCAGATTACAGAAAGATGTGGATCAGTAGCATACCGGCTGAGATTACCAGAAGCACTTTCCGGTGTGCACGCCATCTTTCACATTTCCCAGCTGAGGAAGTGTCTTAAGCTATCAACTACCATTCAGCTGGAGGATATAGAAGAACTGAAACCAGATCTCACGTATCGGGAGGAGCCGGTTCAGATCATTGATGAAAAGGCCCGAACCACATGCAACCGTACGTTGTGGTTCTATAAAGTTCTATGGAGTAATCACTCCGTAGACGAAGCAACATGGGAGAGCAAAGGTTTTCTTCGCGCCAACTACCCGACTTTTTCACGTCGTATATACGGTGATTTTCCACTGTCCTCTCTCATTTTCACCTTATAATCTCAGGACGAGATTCTTTTAAGGGGATAGGAATGTAAGGGACTAAGTTTTTGGCACACATCCAAAGTGTTCATCACACCACACACACCTCATTTGAGGAAACGTTATGAACACATTTGAAGAGCATGTAAACACCATCAACATGGTCATTAGAGAATAAACTCACAAAATACAAAAGTGGTATTTCCCTCATGCATCATATAGGGACTGAGCATATGAAAAACTCCTACACCTTGCTAGGAATGCTCATGCCAAATTTCACCCAAATCCAAAACCTTTTTGAGGTGTTTTTGGGTATAACTAGAAAGAGGGTAGTTTGAACTCAAATTCAAATTCAAACTACTTTTATCCCATGACTTCCAAAGTGGGAGGCATATTCATACTCAGCACATTTTTGTGAGCTCACACACCAATTTTCACTCTATTTGGGGTTGATCTTGACATGAGCTAAATTTAGCAAATTCAAACTCAATTTGAATTTCAAACTGCATATGTACTGAAAATATATTCAAACACCTCACAATTTGAATTCTATCAACTTCAAATGGGCATTTGGTAGATAATTCAAATTCTAGAGGGTATTAGTGGGATTACAGTTTGGAGCAGTAGAGGGAAGTTAATTTCAGTTGTTAAAACTGGAGTGGGACCCACATGTCAGCCTCACTAGAAATTTTAACCGACTGAAGAAGCTCAGCCCGGTTTCTTGTGCCTGATCGAGCTGCCGCCACAGTGAGGAGTGGCAGGGACAGCAGCTGGTTGCCGCCCCTGGCCACTAAACTGCCTCGCTGCTCCTCTTATCTCCGCAGCTGAGCCGACCAGAGGCAGCACCGATCAGTCTTCGCCTCTCGCGCAAGAAAAACGTTGCCTCGCCGCCGCTCTCTCGGATTTGATCGGAGAGCCAGCGATCACAGCCTCCCCACTCCCTCCAAGCTGCAAAACGGTACTAGAGACTCTCCTCCTCCTTCCCCGTCGTAGGAACTAACCGAGTTTGGTTGATCTTGCCCCACACCGAAAGCTTTTCTTGTGACCTTAAGTTTTCCGCACCTCGGGCTCCCGTGGACAGCCCAAACGGGAAGGTGTCATGCCCAAGCTAAGGCATCCCCGGACGTGTTAGGGTCTAGTGTTGCTCACCCCCGAACCACAGCCCGAGTGTCTGATCACCGGCGACGAATTTCAGTTTTCCCTTTCATTCGGCGCAGACCGACCCTCGGGTGCGGGTCCCCCAAATTCTTGTTCCATAGCTGTTTAGAGATCCTCAAACTGCACCTAAACGAGCTAGGCTTGGTAGCGAGCAACTTTCCTTTGCGGTCCTAGCAAGAAAACCTTGGTAGACCGGCCATTTCTAGCTTTTCTACCGGCGCTAATGGCGGAAGCCGTCGGGCGCACGGTGAGAGCTCACCTAGGACCTCTCCCGAGCTGCCTCAAGCCCATGCCAAGCTTCCCTAAGGTGCACTGGTGCTCTACGACCGATAGCTCGATCTTTTGGGGTGCTAGGAAGTCCGGCCAACATGGCTGAAGTTCTTCCAAAGCCGCCCCTCGTCGCCGGCCATGTTCCGGTGATTGTCACGTCGAGCTGAGCCCAGCACCGTGTTCCCCGTGTGGGATTAGGCAGAGGCGGCAAAGATCGTGGAGTTTATCACACGGCAAAAGCCCTCCGGCAAGCACTCCGGCGAGGGGGGCGGCGGTCGAGTGCGGGAGGCCGGAGGTAGACGAAGCTCCCGGTCCCATGTGTCAGCGGCCGGATATTTAAACCGGGGATCAGCTGTGACACCGGATCGGATGTGGCTGCATGCGAAATACTCCGTAGCTCCGTGTGTCGGCCGCTGAGGAGTTGACACGTAGCCCCGGTCCCACGCGAAGCGATTTAAACATTTCCCCGATTTTCAGATTTAGTTCATACTTCAAACCCACATAACTTTTGCTAGGAAACTCCAAATCGAGGGAACAAAATTTTTTTGGATTCAGCTCTCTGAGTACTTTCCAAAAAATCAAGTTTCACTCTGAAAATCCTTAGTTCTCCATAATTAATTCTTCAAATTTTAAAGTGTTTAGAATTTTAACTGGAGAACCCTTTGGAGGAAAATTATGAAATTTTGCTAGCATGTTCACCAAAATATCCCTGAGCTACCATAAGAATTTCATACCCATTTGAGCTCATTTGATCCATCTAATGGTGTGATTAATAAAACTGTTTTAGAGAAAATAGAAAATATCCAGAAACATTTTCAGAATTTCTCTGAAATTGTTTAGCGGATATATTTTGCTAGGAACCTTCAAATTAAGTGATACCAACTCTATTAGAACCCTCTGGAAATCTAGTTTTCAGAAAGTCATGGCTTGTTCCATCAAAATTCCTAGAACATCCTAGGAGCTCAAATTGAGGCCAAGGACATAATTATTTGTGGAGGGCTCAAATGAGCTTTGATGCAAATTAAAATTGGCCAAGTCATTGTTTAGGTTATATCCAAACCACAGTAAAAATTTCAGAGTCATTAGGTCTGTCTAGCAAAACTTATAGTCTTCACAAGTTTAAATTCAATTCAAATGCATTTAAATTGACACATATTTGTATTTATCATATGTAGTCGCTAAGGTTGAGGAGGAACCCGAAGTCTTAGACTTCGTCACTCCAGAGGAACAGCTAGCCTACGACCAGAGCAGCAAGGCAAGCTCCGGTTTGCATTAACCCTTTTTACAAATTTTTACTGTTTTGAGAACTTACTTTGAGCACCCACTTAATTGTTGCATTAGAGTCTTGTTTGAAACCCAAATGCATAGCCAAGAAAACCCTGGGTTGAGATTAGATTGGAAAACCTCGTTAGCTACTGCTAAGATAGTGTAGGATTCGGTATAAGTCGAGTAGTTGGAACTATTCGCAAGAATAGGCTAGAGACACATTGCTCGGGTAAAGATAGCAAATGAAACACCTGGCAATAAAAATGAGACTGAGCGGAGAGTAAGGGAAGCAGGACTATGGGGCCTGGGTGCCATAGCTCCGCTTGTGTCGATTGAGGACCGAGCCGTGTGCGGGCCTGTTGAACAACCTAGAACAGTACCGAAGACCTATCGTCTACATGGGAACCGGGAAACCGATGTAACTCGGGTAGCTGGATATTGAGGCATTGCTTGTCGTCCAGAAGGTAGGTTGAGAGCTTGAGGTGTAAATCGGCTGGTGGCGCTGCAGGTGCGCGCGCAGAGACCTCTTGCTCAGGACGATAGGATCGGTTCAATATTTGGCTGAAGAGTGAAAGGTGGTTGCGTATGACGTCCATGATGGTTGCTGTAGGCAACATCGAGTACGGGCGTACGTGACGGGTTATTCGGGTAACTCTGCAGGTGTAAATCGATTATAATTACCGTCCCTCGCGGTCAGTGAGTACCATTTGTTCACTGTACCGTGACGTAGAAAGAACAGGCTAGATACATGTTAAAAATTTGCTGATTTGAAAGCTATACATTGCTTGTTAATGACTTGTTGTAGTTTAGAGCTAATTAAAGTTCTTTTCAACTTTGGGCAAAGTACATGAGAGAAATGTGTTTCTTGTTTGATTGCAGCTCTCTCATGTGCCTTCGCGTAAGGTTCTCCACAACCTGCTGCTAAAACTTGAAAGTAAGGTTCAAATAATTAGGCGAGTCCTTTGCAACTTATTTACCTCATGTACCCTAAAACCTTTCATGTAGAAGTTTCATGTATAGGAGAGACGGGTCAGACTCGCTGAGCCATCGTGCTCTCTGCTTGTGTTTAAAGCTTTTGCAGGGGTTTATGAGGAAGGGACTCCCGAGGAGGAGACGAAACCCCAAGAGGGAGACCCCGTCGAGTGGGAGTCGTGCACGCCGCCATGTTAGTGTGTGTGCGTGCCAGCGGGGACACGTTCACGGGCTGAACGTGAACTCAAGCCCGTGAGTATGGACCAAACTATTTTGTTGTAAAAATGTTCATAAACTGATTTGATGAAATAAAACTTTGATTTCGCTTTGTATCTTTGATGTGCGTTATCCGGTGCTGTGCAACGCAGCACCCCTCAGCGTGATCCTGGCTTAACAAGGCCGTGGGGCCATGTCATAAATACACTATAAATATAGTTTCACAGATATTTTCCTTACCATTCTTTTAGCCAGACATATATGTCTATCAAGACCATACGTATGGCCTCCGGTAGAACCACGACACTCTCGGGCCCTCTTGGATTTGGCGACGGAGTCCGTGTTGGACCACAACCGACAAAGGGCCCGGTAAGCCTCTGGACGGTCCTCCAACCAAGAAATACCCACCTGCATGCATTTAGTAATTGATTGAAATAACGCTGACATTAAAAAATAAGAAACACATATTTAAAGCACTACTAATTAACCTCCACGTACTGCTCCTCCGTCAAGTACGTGTCGGAGTCGTCTCTGAAAGCCGCTAGAACCTGCCCTTCATGCCTCTTCATGTACTCGTTTGTTGCTTGAATGCGGGTATAGGATATTGCTTGTGTAATAATCTTCCTCACGTTCTTGTTGAAGACGGCTCTGGCATGCTCAACGTCCACTGGATCCGCCAAAGGGAACAGTCTCTACAAGAAGACAAAAAACATAAATGTTATTAAACATCCTAGTTATTAAAGAACTAAAATTCAAATAATGCATTAAACATACTTACCCAGAAGTCGGCCCACACTACATCCTAAGCAGTTCCGTACATCAGGTCAGTAGCACGAGTGTAATCATCGCATGACTTGGCAGGGATACCCTCGTCATTGCCTCTAGGGACCTCACCAGGGTAGTGCAAACGCATGAGGTTTGCTAAAACAGCGTTGACTTGTCTCTAACTTCCTGTATCCTCGAAGGTAGTATTCTCCCATCCACTGCAAGAACAATTTTGCATGAAAGAGTGTTAGCACTACATAATTTTATAAAGCTACAATGTAAGAGCTCCTTACTTATTGCCAACAGGGTGAATAGCCGGTTGAGTTGTTTCGTCTCTAGGGACCGAAGGAGGAGCCACATAATGGCTCCTCTTATGTGGCTCCTCCTAGTCTATCGCTTTTTTTTGCTCCACATGAACTCATATTCATACAAAGAGCAGGTGATATGTAGTACAGAATAGCAAAAACGGGCCAACATGAGTAAGGTGTGGCGTTTGTACTGAGAGGTGAGAAGTCATCTGTTGCTAACCCGATGCAAACATTTCTTGCATCACTAGCAAAGTCTGCATCAAGGTTGTCCAGTGCCTTCCATGCTTCACCATCGGACGGGTGCACCATGACTCGATCATTATCATGCACACCTTCTTTACGCCACCTCATGTGCCTTGTAGTTCTTTTACAGAGGAACAAACACTTCAATCGAGGTGTGACCGAGTAACGAAGCTGCTTATGTGCGACTTCTGTCGTCACCTTGTCACCGTCGTCGTTAACAACTTTGAAAAACCCCGATTTACCACACTTTAAGCACTTGTTCTCTTTGTCATGCTCTTTCTAGAAAAGCATGCAGTTGTCTAGGCACAATCAATCTTCTCATATTTTATACTGAGACCAGAAAGTATTTTTTTTACTAGTACATGTCTTTAGGCACTTTATGGGGCTTTGAAAGAATATCGCTGATCAATTTGACAAGGTTGTTGCAGTAGTTATTAGAAAAAAATACTTGGACTTAATTGCCATAAGTTGGGTTTTAAAATAAAGGAGAGTCACTTTTATGTGTTCATGTAGCGGGTCTTCTAGGGCGTTGAGAAGTTTGAAGAACGCTTCAACCTCCGTTGAAGAAGGATCTTCGTTAAACTCTGGTTGTATAGCTTCAATCATCTCGTCCATCCTAGCAACCCCCATGCTATAAACATCCTCTTGCACTTTTTCTATGGATTTATACGCTAATTCTCCATGAAAGACCCGCACCACATAATGTGGCACGAAACCGTATCGACACAAGTCTATTGAAAGCGTTTTGTTGTCCAAACAACTAAAATTTTGTCATCTGCTACATGGACACCACATCTTATTTATCTTCGACAACGAAAAAGCACAATCCACTAAAGCCGTAGTCTTGGTCACCCACTCATCTGAGTGAGTTCCATTCTTGTTCCAACTAGTATACATCTAACTACGGTCTTCACCCATCTTTGAGCCTACAAATTAAATAAAGACAAATCAACATCATCTATCACGCGCCAACATATATTAGGAATGATGTGTTCTAAACCCACCCAGGAGTGACTGAGAGAGCTTGCTTACAACGAGACGCGGGGTGTAGATCTTGATGAAATTTCGGCAGCATAACACTGTACTTCTCAAACTGCACGCCCCGAAATAGTGCAGCAGAGAACATTAGGGTTATACAACGATGACTGTCTAAAAAAGGGACAATTCTGGACCTACACGTGTCAAATTTGTAACGCAAGTAACACGTGTCGGTTCGAAACGGGTGAATCATAGGTTATGTTACTCATTTCTGATTCATTCAATTCCCGTGTTCCAATGAGAGAGAGAGAAAAGAAATAAAGAAAGAGGAGAAAGATTAGGAGATGACCGTGTTCGCATAGTGTTCGTGTTCTGCCTGTCCACGCGCTCGCGCTTGTCGTCCTCACCCGCATCGTTTGACTTTTGTGCCTGGCTCGACCTCCTCGTGCCATAGTGGCTGAAGTTATTAATGTCATACTACTTACGACGGTCGGACTACTTGCGACAGCCCAGTCCGGAGCCGTCGTAAATAATATATTACATAAGCTCATATGACATTGTATGTAGCTAACCTTCGTTAAGCAATTAATTAACAATCAATCAAATGATTAACCTAATTAATAAAATAAACTAATTAATATATTAAACTAATCAAGAAATACACTAAATAATTATGAATTTAACAAATGAACTAAATAACTTAACAAACTAATAATTAAATTAACTAAGTAATCAACAAACTAAATTCTTATTTGATAAATTAGTTATTCACCAACCTAATTAAAAAATTATGAACTAATTAATTTACCAAACTAATGAAGCAATAATTTAACAAACTAATGAATTAACTAATTAATGAATTAACAAACTAATAAGTTAACAAACTAATGAATTATCAAACGAATTAACTACATAAAACTAACTATAAATTTAACTACATAATTGATAAACTAACTAAAGCTACTTAATAAAATAATTAAAATAGAAAAGTCGCGGCCCGCTCGTGAACATGTATACTATCCATATTTACGACAACCGGATCCTAGGCCATCGTAAATAAGCCTTATTTACGACGACTGGTGTTGGCCGTCGTAAATATCAACCGTCCTTAAAAACCGTCGTAAATAGTTTTAGCCGACGTAAGTTTTGCTTTTCGTGTAGTGATGGTCTTGATGGGTTGCTTGCATGATTGGACGCACCCTTATCGTCTTGTGGATGGGTTAGTATATGTAGAAGAAAATTTAAATACTCCAAATCAAATGGAAGAAGCGACAGAAACCATCTTGAAAAGCCATTTGCTCTAATTAGTAATCGGTGAAGGTGATGCTTGCATCAGGCTTTAGAATTTAGCTGGTAGAAGTATCACACCTAAGCATGATGTACTTAAATTAAGTATATATCTAGAAACCAAAATGCTCTTATCCAATCAAAGGAGTGCAGAAAAAACAAACATGAAAAATTGCATTCATTAGCTAGTAATTGGTGAAGGTGTTTGTCGGTACCTGAGATATGGGTACCCCCGCGCATAGGGGAAAATGCCTAAGGAACTCGCCCTTCTCCGCGGTGAGAGCTCCAAAGGCGCCACGCGTCCGGCGGGGCCGGACCTCCCTCTCCTCAGAGGAGAGCTCCGGGCCCGCCACGTGGCATACAGAAGCCGGACCTCCCCCTCCGCGGGCGAGGGGTCCGAAGGTGCCACGTATCCGGCGGGGTCGGACCTCCCTCTCCTCAGAGAGGAGCTCCGGGCCCGCCACGTGGCCGACAGAAGCCGAACCTCCTCCTCCGCGGGGAGAGGTCCGGAGGCTCCACGTGCCCCGCGGGCCGGACTCTCCCCTCCTCTGAGAAGGGCTCCGGGCCCGCCACGTGGCCAGTAGAACGGCGCTGCCTGCCCCCGAGTGATAGGCAGCGGGCATAAAGACGCCCCATACCTTGCCCGTACAAGGTATTCAAGGCCCGCGTTTTCCCAAGACGCGGAGACGTGGAGCACGCCTCTGTCAGGTGCCGTTGCGCCCAGTCACATCACAGACTGGCGCGCGGTGTCAGAACCTGCCAGCCAATAAACACCGCGACAAGACATCCCATGCCGCCAGCGCCGTCATCAACCACTACGACTAGCATGCGGCATGGGCAGGGCGGCAAGACGGAGACTCGGAAGCCTTCGCCAGAGACAACTACCGGCATAACTGCAGATACGGTAGATAACAGTCAATCTCCCCGGGACCACCTGTCGGGTCCCGGTCCCCCCTTGTAAGCCACCCGAGTCTTGGACTATAAAAGGCTCGGGTAGGCGACGATAGCAAGGGTTCGCATTTCTGCAACTCATACGCTAGCCATTCACACCCAGGCTGTAACTCACCCCCAAGCTCGGGACTCCGGCCCGAGCAGCAAACAATACAGCGAGCTCCATAGCTCGCCGTGGACGTAGGGTTTTACGCTCCGGCGGCCTGAACCACGTAAAACTCTCAGTGTCAAGCTCTTACTAACTCGTCCATCCGCGCAAGCTCTCCACAAGGGACTAGCCCCACCGAAAAAAGAACCTCCGCGGGCTGCCCAGTGCAGGCCCGGGGGAAGTGTCGACCGAACACTTCGACATTTGGCGCGCCAGGAAGGGGGCCTTTTCCCCTTGCGCGACGAGTTTCCGCCGACGAAGATGACCAAGCTCCCTTCAGCGGCAAACTCTCCCCCTCCACGTTCACGGCGAACCGTGACCAGCGGGGAGTACATGATGACACGCTCAAGGCGGAGTGTGTCGAAACGAGCTGGGAGCCAGCAACCGGCTCTGGCAGCGCCGACCCCGGCAATGCAGGCTCCAACCAGCATCAGGTCTTCAGTAGCGCTAGGCGTACCCAGTGGGGGTGCGCTAGCCACAGCAAGAGCGCTACCGCACAATCCGCCTGCTGGGGACGCGCCTCAGGCAGCGACCCAGCAGTGGATTCGCGAGGTAGACCGTCTCGTCGTCGCCGCCGCAAACCCTCGACTTCGGCGGGGACGACGCTCCCGTCAACCGGCAGTGTCGCTGACGCGCACGCCCACGGTTGACGGGCAAACGGCGGATTCCAGCTCCTCCAGGCTCCCGTCGACGGACCTGAGAAGGGAGCTGGAATGGTGCCACTTGGGCTAGGATGCCCGGGTGTACCTCGAGCGACGTCGAGAAAGGCGTCGCAACCATGAGGCTGGCGACAGCATGTCGTCGGCCTCGACGCAACCTGGAGGGCAGGTCTTCGCCACGCGAGTCCTGCCTCAGGCATACGCCGCGCAGCATATGCCACAACCATATGCGCCGCAACCAGTGCCCCCGGTTTATGGTACAGCCTTGCCCATACCGGGGTACACGGTGCCAAGTGCGAACCAAGTGTTCGCAGCACCAATACCTGCGGCAGCAGGGGCAGGATGTGCGGCCCTGGCACCCCACCTTCGCTTCACGAGGTGGCTGCGCAAGTTTCGGCCGCACCTGCCTGAGAAGTACGACGGTAGCGTCAACCCGGCGGAGTTCCTCCAGATCTACTCCACCGCCGTACTTGCCGCAGGAGGGGATGAGGCTGTCATGGCCAACTACTTCCCCGTCGCCTTGACCGGCCCAGCTCGGTCTTGGCTCATGAATCTCCCCCAGGGGTCCATAACCTCCTGGGGAGAGCTCTGCCGGCAGTTCGTCGCCAACTTCGGCAGTTCCTACACCCGGCCTGGCACGGAGCTCGACCTCCACGCCATCCAGCAACAACCAAGGGAGCCGCTGCGCTCCTTCATCCAGCGGTTCTCCCAGGTGCGGAACACCATCCCACACATCCAGAACGCTTCTGTGGTGGTGGAGTTCCGGCAAGGCGTTCGGGACAAGAAGATGCTCGAGAAGCTCGCGACTAGGGAGGTCCGCGATGTCTCAGAACTCTTCAGCCTGGCGGACAAGTGTGCTAGAGCAGACGAAGGGCGGAACTGGCACTCTCTGCCGGCCTCTGAGCCAGGGGGTCAGCCGGGATCCGGCGACGCTTCATACGGAAGCGGCAGGAAGATCAAGAACGGAGGCGGAAGCAAGATAAAGTCGTCAGCCGCGGTCCCCATTGCCACAACGGCGGCGCCCAGTGGAGCTCGGGGGCCGCGCCCCGACAAGAGGCCGCGACAATCACCGGCCCCAGACGGGGGCAAGGATGAATTATGCCCTGTGCATGGCACCAGTTATCATACCGCTGCCGAATGCTGGGAAATCCAGAAGCTCGCGGAGCGCTTCCGGAAAGGGAAGCAGCCCCTGACTGATGCCCCACCCTACCGTCAAAGAGAGGGCAAGCAGAAGGTCGAAACCCTAGACGGCGTCGACCGCCAGGTGGAGTTCCAGGAGCTTCAGCGCGCCGTAAAGGCAGTGCGCAATCATGGGAGCTCCAGCTCCAGTGATGACGAGCACCGGAAGATGCTCTATGTCATCTTCGGCGGGTCCGCTGACCCCCCGTCCCGAAGCGCGGCTAAGGCCTTGCGCCGAGCGGTAGCGTCGGTGTCTCCCCTCCCAGGTGCGGCACCGCACCTCAGGTAGATGGGAACCCCCATCAGCTTCGATGACACCGACTGCCCCAGGAACATGGCTGGGGCCGGCCAACTACCGCTCATGGTGGCCCCCACCATCGCCAATGTGAAGATGTACCACGTTTTGGTGGATGGCGGGGCTGGACTGAACCTCATCAGTCGCGCAGCCTTCCATAGGCTGCAGATCCTTATGGCCAAGCTCACCCCATCGAACCCGTTCTCAGGGGTAGGGTCGGGAAGGGTCGTTCCCTACGGCCACACCAGCCTCCCGGTGACCTTTGGGCCACCAGACAGCTATCGGACAGAGTACATTCTGTTCGACGTGGCCTAGATTGACCTCCCGTTCAACGCCATAATTGGCAGGCCAGCCCTGTACCGATTCATGGCAGTAGCCCACTGCGGCTACCTTGTCTTGAAGATGCCAACACCAACAGGCGTCCTCAAGGTTTGTGGAGACCGTGCTGCAGCAGTGTTAGCCTTGGAAAAGCTCCAGGCACTTACAGCAGCTGGAGAACCAACCCCGGGCGGTACTGAACCAAACCGGCTCCACCCAAGTGCACGCCACTGTGCCACTACCACAGCACCCCATGTGCAACCCCTCGACGAGGATGATGTCCCCTTGAGGCTCGTCCGAATCAGCGCCGATGCCACCCAGACCACCCGGGTAGCCGGGGGTCTGGATAGCAGATAGGAAGGCGCGCTCGTTACCTCCCCCGGCACAATGCCGATGTGCTGCATGACAGCCGTCGCGGATGCCAGAGATCCCTAGGGAGGTGATTGGGCACTAACTAAAGGTCTCCCCCAATGCCTGGACAGCCCGACAGGAGCCCCTCAGGCAGCCCACCGAGCCGTAAAAAGTTTCATTCGGGAAGAAACCAAGAAGCTGCTGAGCGCTGGCTCCATACGGAAAGTCCGCCACCCCCGGTGCTTCGTTGATTGCTCCAAAGGCCGGCGGGAAGCTCCGGAAGTGCATCGACTACACCAGTCTCGATAAGGCATGTCCCAAAGATCTATTTTCTCTCTCTATGATAGATCAAATAGTAGGCTTGACGTCAGGCTGCGATATACTGTGCTTCCTAGATGCTTGCTCGGGTTTCCACCAGACCCCTATGTCTAGAGAAGTTGAAGGGCATCCTTTACCACAGTAGTCGGCCTGCACTGTTATACCTCTATGCCTTATGGCCTAAGGAACGCTCTCCCTACCTTCGTACGTGCAATGCACAAGACCTTAGGAGAGCTAATAAGAGACTCAGTTGAGGTGTGTGTTGAAGACATTTTTGTCAAGATCAGGCAGGGTTCGTCCCTACTAGATAACCTGGCCTTAGTCTTCGTCCGTCCGACAAATGTGAGCTCGGTATACCCCCTGGAAAACCCTTAGAATACCTGGCCTCACGCCGAGGGACTAAGGCTAAGCTAGAGAGGGTCAAAGCCATTGGCTCGAAGACCAGAAATTCGCGGGATGCCTAGCTGCGCTGAGTCGGTTTATACCGAGGTTAGCAAAGCAAAACTTCTCTAAAGCTTCTACGTAAATCCGGCCCATTCGCTTAGGCTGACGAAGCGGAGGAAGCTCCCCTGGAGCTGAACCAGCTCTTGATGACCCTACCCGTAATACGAGTCCCCAAGCCCGAAGAGCATCTGCTGCTCTACATCGCGGCGACGGCTGCAGAAGTGAGTATCCTCACCGTAGCATGGCTGGACCCCATACCACCGTAACCTGTTTCGCTGTCAAGAAACAAGTGCCAAGAAACCCCGGAGGCCCAAAACGGACCCCGGATCCCCGACACAACCTCCCGGAGGACCAGCAGGACCTCCCGGAGGTGCAACAGGACCCCCCCCCGGAGGCCCAACAGAACCTCCCGGACGTCCAACGGGGCCCCACCGGGGCTCCCGAGAAATCAGCGGGGCTCCCCGGAGGTCCAAGACAACCTGGGGGACCTCCGAGTATCAGCACCCGGCGGTCTCCCCAGGCTGAAAGCTATCCTCCACAGCCCCCACGCGACGGACAATGTTGCCAAAGGGGCGGCGGAGCTACTGAAGTTTGAGCTAGACTTCCTTCCCCGTCACGCAGACAACAGCCAAGCACTAGCTGACTTCGTGGCTGAAGTAGACGCCAATGCAGGCTAACTCAGGGGGCCATGGAGACGGTGAACCAGGACCCTGAGCCCTGGCCTTCACCGGGCCTTACTGAATGCTGTTCGTAGACGGCTCCTTGCGAAAGCAGGGGGCCGGTGCTAGCGTACTGTTCCTCATGCCATCGGGGGGGGGGGGCAGTCTGGGTATGTGGTGCGTTTCAATTCCAAGGCAACCAACAACATAGCAGAGTATGAAGCACTCATCCTTGGCCTAAAGACAGCCCTGTCTCTAGGCGCTCGCCAGTCGTTGGCTCAGGGCGACTCCCAGCTGGTTATCAAACGAGATGGTGGAGACAGACTTCCTCGCCTTGGACCTGCACCACGTACCGCGCGCTAGCAAGGCCGCAGCTAACGACCTCTCAACAAAGACCCCCACCGGAGCCCCTGTGCCTGAAGGGGGCTTCGAGAGGACGTTGCCGTGGCCCACAGCCCGGCCCGCCGAGCCGGGCGAAGGGGGCTAGACCAGCACCTCGAAGCTGGCGGTCCCGGCGGCCATGGACGCCGCCAAGGATCATAAGCGTCACTGGGGACTCTGTGCAACCCAGCCCTCAAGATCCAGATGCTCAAGTCAGACCCGATGCATGGATCACGGAGGTCCGGGACTACTTGAAAGACAATATCCTGCCTGATGAACGTGTATCCGCTGAACGGATCGTGCGTATGGCTAAGAGACACATGGCGGTAGAGGGGGATCTCTACCGACGCGGCGCCAACCACATCCTATTGCGGTGCATAACCCAGGGGGAAGGCTGCGACTTGTTCGCTGAGATCCATGGAGGCGAATGTGGGAGTCACTCTTCCTCACGCACGCTTGTCGGTAAAGCCTTTCAGCATGGCTTCTACTAGCCGGCAGCACTCCAGGATGTCGTCAAGATGGTCGAGAGCTGCAAGGCGTGCCTGTTCCACGCCAAGAAGATCCATACACCGGCTTGGACGGTACAGATGATCCAGCCCACATGGTCATTTGCCATACTAGGGGCTGGACATCCTGGGCCTGGGACCATTCCCCAGAACCGAGGATGGGGACCCGCTCCCGAACCTTCGGAACACAGAACACCGCTGTAAGTTCTACCCCTAGAGCAACAATAGGACAGACCCTTCTTTTTTAATAAATTCCATAAAGTCCAGGAACAGTGCTTGGTGCAGCTAAGCCTCAGGGGACGGTCCAGGACTACGTTCAGCTTCGCCTGGTTCCGACCCCAAGTGCGTAGAGTCTTGCTTCCCTTGAGGCGGGTCGTGGCCTCCATATTCAGCCTGCCTTCCCCCTATGGAAATTTATATGAAAAGAAACTTGTCCTACGTTGCTCTTCTTTGGTGCTCATTTAGTTTACTTATTAAATTTTTATGATTGCCCTGCTAGCGCGTGCTCACCATGCGTTCAGCTCCCTCTTCTCATTCTCATCTTTAGTCGGCATTTGCTGCCCTACCAAAGGCGGTTGCGTGGGAGGTACCGGCCGATAGCCAGGGGGGCCCCGAGCCCCCGGCACTTCGCGCACGGTAGTTCCCAAGCACCGTATAGGTGGACGGGGACCGTAAGCCAAATAAGACTAAGAGATAGAGGGGGGGAGCCCCCAAGGAGAATTACGTTTCCCTTACTTATGTGCAGGACCTCTCGGCCTCAGCTCCCCGCAGGAATATGGTAGGCACATCCATTCAATGGAACGTACCTACCAGGGGGCCGCTACGGCATCGCGCAAGACCAAAACCCCAAGGTAAGATCGAAGAACTAGACCTCACAGGGGCGAGGCCCGAAGGTCCCATGTGTCCAGCGGGGCCAGACCTTCCACCCCCTTGAGGGAGAGCTCCGGGCCCGCCACGTGGTCAATAGAAGCCGGACCCCTCCCTCCGCGGGGAGAGGTCTGAGGACTCCACGTGCCCCACAAGCCCGGACCTCCCCTCAGAGGGGAGCTCTGGGCCCGCCACGTGGCCAACAGGCCCGGACCCCCTCCGATCTCGTGAGGCGGGTCCTGGAGACCTCCGGAGCCCTTAGTATACAGTGAGGACCCGGAGAAGGTGTCTATGCAGAGCTTCGAGATTGGTCAAGGCCTCCGAGTACCTTGCGGAGCTAAGGACTCGGCTAGGAAAAAGCCAGGAAGAAGACTGGGGCATGCAGACACAGAAAGAAACAAGAGTCTGTTCATACAAAGGCTCCATGAGCTGGGCTACAGACTCAACAAAAATAAAAAAGGAAGTACAGGGCCCTGTGGCCACGGGGGCAGATGCCTAAGAGTTCTCGGACTCTCGATGAAACCTAGAGGCCACGAGGGCGGCCAAGTCCTCGGCCTCGGCCCTGGCAGCTTCCTCCCGATCGGCGACGGGTCCTAAACGGACTGGCCCCAGAGAAAAGTAAGGGTCTTGGCTCAAGAAGCACGACAGAACGTGCATAGCGACCTCCTTCGCAAGGCCCCGACCTTCCGCTTCAAGCTCGTCGGCGATCACTGTTTCGAGCCGACCCAGCTCGCCGCCAATGGACTCAAGTGCCGGGATTGCTTCAGACATCGGCCACGCCGGAGCCTCCACCTGCACAGGGCTGAAGCCAAGAGGAGCCAAGGCGGACCCCGCCTTGGCAATAAAGTCCCAGATGCCTGGGCCTCAGCAGACCGCAAGGACTGGAGCTTCTCCACCTCTTGGCGAGCCGCCAGCTCGCGATCCATCACCGCCTGGCGCTCCTGGGAGAACTGCTCCTCCCTCGCGGCAACAGCCGACTCACGGAGCTCCAGCTCCTCGGTCCGAGCCCTTAGCTCCTCCACTTTGGTCCTCAGCCGAGCGGTGGTCTTCTCCTCCTCGGCCGCGACAGCACGTTCCCGATCGGCGACGGCGCACTCTCGACGGGCTGCCTGTAGCTGCAACTCCTCCGCGGCGGCGGAACGCTCCTTGGCTGTGGCTTCAGCGTGGGCCAGAGCCTCGCGGTAGGTGGCACGAACCCGCCGGGACTCTGACTCCAAGCGGCTAATGGCCTTCTTCAGAGTGCCAAGCAGAGCACTCATGGCCTCAAGCCTTGACTGCCTCGAATCAAGGTCCGCCTTAGCCTCCTGGACCCGCTGCTGCCAGCTGAGAAGACGTTCCTTCTCGCCGGCTAGCGCCCCCCGCTCCTGTTCAAAGGAGGATTGGAGCTGTCGGGCGCTGGTCTGGACACGCCCCAGGGCGTCCCACACGGGCACCGGGGCAGGGGGGACAGGAGTCACGCCACTGGACCCCCCCTGTCGAGTCTAAGACCGGCGGAGGCGCCGGCGCCTCAGCAACCAGGATGGGGCGCTGCCCTAGGGAGGTCAGGGGGCCAGCAGGCGCACCTACAGCGGCCCCCCCAGTCTCAGGACTGGACTTCTGGACCGGTGAAGGAGGGCGGATAGGAGCAGATGCGGTCACCACGAAGGGCGAACTCGCCGGCGCAGAGGGAACCCCCGTCGATTTGCGGACCATGGGATTCACCACGGTCCCCAGGTGCTGAGGCACGGAGCCTCCGTCGGTTGAAGGCGGCAGGGTAAGAGGCCCGCCCCTAGCAGCGGGTCGGTCCCTGCAAGAAGAGAAAACCCTCAGGCAAAGAAGAGGGGACAAGAGCTCTGCTCCTACAAGCCAGAAAGAGCAACACTTACTGGGCGGCATGAGCGCTCCAACGGGCTTGCAGCACTGGCCTCTGGACTGTAGCTGAGCCACCGGGACCGGCGGCTGGAACGGTCGCGGAGCGTGACGCCTGGGTCCCCGGCACACTCGCCGGTGTGGCCCCACCAGCATCCGTCCTGGAGACCCCTCCGCTTGAGGAAGGGTGGCGAGGTACTTGGGCTGACTCGAACGGCCGCTGTCTCGGGAGAGACCCGCCGAGGGGGGACACCCGGGGCCTCTTTGGGTCGCCACCCGATGGGCCAGCACCCCCGGGAGATGGGAGCAAGGTAGCTCCGGCACCATGACTCGGCGCAGGCGGTGCCCTCGGAGGAGACCGGGCGCGTTTCTTCTCTGGATGCCCGGGGGCCGGCTCCTTTCCCTTCCCTTTGTCGGCGGCTTGAGTTCCGTCGGCTCTGGGGGAGGGTTTGACAGCAGCAGACGCCTCGAGTCCTGACTCGGAGTGCTCGGTTCCTGGGATGGTGATACCACGGAAGGTATCCCCGACCTGCCGGACGGCGATCCCGATATCGTCAAGGTTCGGCATCTTCCGCAGAAGCTCTGACCTCCTCTGTGGCTCCAAGAAGAGGGGAGTGGCACAGGGCGGAAGGTCGGGGTCGCCACTGGGGATGTAGTCACCGCTCACCTTGCCCACCATCTCGTTCAGCTCCTCGTCGGAAGGGTCAGAGCCGGGGCCCCTCTCCAGCCTGGTACAGTCCTGCTCGCCGGTGTAGTACCACGCTGGGCGACTACGCTGCTGCAAGGGTGCAATACGGCGCGACATAAAGTCCATCAGCACCATCAGAGACGTCAGCCCCCGTTGGCCAGGAACCGGATCCGCTCCAAGACCGGGGAGTACTCCTGCTCCAGCTCAGGGATCTCCTCCCAGAAGCGACGATCGGTGGTTGGGCTGGCGGTTGGGAGTTGTAGGCGATCGTGCTCGTCGGTCTGCACTACCACCCAGCTCTCCCTCCAGTTTTCCCACCTTGATGCGCTGAAGGGCAGAAGGTATCCAGAGACCTTGGGGTCCTTGCAGCGATGCTGAAAGTAGTATGCCCCCATCTGAGTCTTCGAGCCGCGCCCAGTCGTCCGCAACACAAAGAAGTAGCGGAAGAGCGTCACGGAAGCATGCACCCCCACGAACATCTCCCAGAAGTGCACAAAAACAGCAGCCATTGCGAAAGAGTTGGGGGAAAGATGGTGGAGCTGGAGGCCATATGTCTCCAGCAGGGTGACAAAGAAGGAAGAAATCGGCGGGACGAACCCCGCCAGAGCATAAGCCGTGAATAAAACCATCTCCCCCTTTTCCAGGATCAGGGGGAGAGATCCTCGGCGAAGCCGGTGTTTCTGGTCTTCTGAGCGCCAGCCCAGCAGCCTGCGCACTGACCCAAGCTCGGAAGAACGAACGAGGCACGTCGGGAGCAAGTTGGAAGCCATGGCGAAAGAGGGCACAAGGGAAGGAAAGCCGGGGCGCGAGAGTTCAAGGGAAGTACGAGTACCAGGAAAGGCGAAGGGAAGCCGCGATGCGGGTGACATCCCCTTTTAAAACTTTCCAGGGATGATTCGAGGTGACTCGGAAACCTTCGAGAACATCGCACCGGTGACCGCGTTGGCTCCGGGACCGGGCGCTGATGACAGGTGGACCCAAGCCACCCAACTGAAGCGGTGGGTCGAGGGGTCAGTCGCCCCAGAAGACAAACCGGCAAGGCGCTTCGTCGGTTCCGGAAGAAAGCACCGTAGCGTGCAGAAATGGCAGCCTTGGGAACCGCCGCAGTAAAAGCAACCAGCAAGTGGGCGCACGCTCCCACGATCCTGCGACCGTTCGTGCTCCGACAGCGGTCAATGTGGGACTTAGAGAAAGTGCGCGGATCAGAAGAGACGGAGGTCCCACCTCGGGCTCGCTATCTCCCCCGAGATGGGCCCGGGGGCCACTGTCTGTACCTGAGATATGGGGTACCCCCGCGCATAGGAGAAAATGCCTAAGGAACTCGCCCTTCTCCGTAGGGAGAGCTCCGAAGGCGCCACGCGTCTGGCGGGGCCGGACCTCCCTCTCCTCAGAGGAGAGCTCCGGGCCCGCCACGTGGCATACAGAAGCCGGACCTCCCCCTCCGCGGGCGACGGGTCCGAAGGTGCCACGTATCCAGCGGGGCCGGACCTCCCTCTCCTCAGAGAGGAGCTCCGGGCCCGCCACGTGGCCGACAGAAGCCGAACCTCCTCCTCCGCGGGGAGAGGTCCGGAGGCTCCACGTGCCCCGCGGGCTGGACCCTCCTCTCCTCTGAGAAGGGCTCCGGGCCTGCCACATGGCCAGTAGAACGGCGCTGCCTGCCCCCGAGTGATAGGCAGCGGGCGTAAAGACGCCCCATACCTTGCCCGTACAAGGTATTCAGGGCCCGCGTCTTCCAAAGACGCGGAGACGCGGAGCACGCCTCTGTCAGGTGCCGTTGCGCCCAATCACATCACAGACTGGCGCGTGGTGTCAGAACCTGCCAGCCAATAAACACCGCGACAAGACATCCCATGCCGCCAGCGCCGTCATCAACCACTACGACTAGCGTGCGGCATGGGCAGGGCGGCAAGACGGAGACTCGGAAGCCTTCGCCAGAGACAACTACCGGCATGACTGCAGATACGGTAGATAACAGTCAATCTCCCCGGGACCACCTGTCGGGTCCCGGGCCCCCCTTGTAAGCCACCCGAGTCTTGGACTATAAAAGGCTCGGCTAGGCGACGATAGCGAGGGTTCGCATTTCTGCAACTCATACGCTAGCCATTCACACCCAGGCTGTAACTCACCCTCAAGCTCGGGACTCCGGCCCGAGCAGCAAGCAATACAGCGAGCTCCATAGCTCGCCGTGGACGTAGGGTTTTACGCTCCGGCGGCCTGTACCACGTAAAACTCTCAGTGTCAAGCTCTTACTAACTCGTCCATCCGCGCAAGCTCTCCGCAAGGGACTAGCCCCACCGAAAAAAGAACCTCCGTGAGCTGCCCAGTGCAGGCCCGGGGGAAGTGTCGACCGAACACTTCGACAGTGTTGTTTGTATTAGGTTTGAAAAAGTTCCGTTGATAGATTGAACCACACTCAAATGCACTTTGATGGCTACCTCCACCAGTTCCCTGTCTGATTTGATCTGTATCCGCTGGTGAGAGCTAAATGATCAATGTATAAACTACATGTGATGTTCTAACTAGTGACGAGATACATGAAAGTTGCATCCATGATTTGTAACACTTTTATTAACTGTATTTAAATAATTGGATTAGTCAAATAGCATTGCAGCTTGTATGTTTTGATTAATTTTCACGCTTGAAAAACACTGATATTTGTGCATGCTTGAGCCATAAAATATCTAGGAAACTGTCATCCGTTCAATCTTGAGCCACAAAATAGCAAAAAAAATTATCACTCCTAAAAGAATGAGGAAGTTAAGTATATTTTTCCATGTTTGCTGAGAAAGAAAAAGTGTCCTTACAAGATTCCTTGTTCTTCATATATAAAGAAAAAATATTCTTATAAGGAAGCAAAAGTTAAATATATTTTCCGTGTTCTTTAGCAAGAAAGAAAAATCATAAAACTGTTGTTATGTGTTCATTCATGCTAAAATACAGAAACATGAAGTGTGCTAAAATGTATAAATATAAAAAGTTTTGAACTTTGATTTAATTCTTGTTCATATTAAAGAAGGATTATAGTTTAAACGTGAAAATGAATATGAATTCTTCCCTTTTCTTTTTAACATATGTTGGAGGGTCTAATTTGGTTGCCCACAATCTGATTTTGGAGTCCAGCTCAATAGGAAAATAAAAATTGGAGTCTCAATTGATGATTCCGTGCACAGCCTCGAATGCATTTTGCTCTGTTTTGTTCGTATGCCACCAAACACATGAAAGAAAGAGCCACCAATGAGTCGTTGACCTTTCAGTGACGAATCGAGAGACACTGGTGTTGGGGCTACGTGAGACAGTGTTGCATTTTTGTGGAGTCTGGTGCTGCGCACGAACAAAATCTAGGTTAAGAATGTTCAGGGCCACTGAATGGTCAATTTTTTATTAACAGAATGGAGACTCTGGTATCGAGAAAAACAAAATCTGATAGGCTTGAGTAGTTATCACTTATCACTTTGCGATGCGTCCAAAGAGTCAGAATTCAGAAAGTAGAAAGGCCTGACCTGAAGAAGATCATGGGGCCCTTGGCGCCGATTTTTTTATTTTAGCACTATTTATTAATTATTTAATATTAATACCCTCCCAATTTTTTTACCAAAGTAACCACCCTGTCGTCCATGGGGTGGATGATTTGTCTACGTGGACGACCGGGTAAAGTCGTCCACGGCGCGGACGACATCAACCCACGTGGAAGTCACGTCGGCCCAACAGTCACGGGACCGTTGGACCGACGTATCCTGCCGTCCACGCGGTGGAAGACTCCTCGCTGTTTTATATAACCCGTCCACCCGGGCTCCCCCCCCCCCCCCCCACACACACAGACACCTCCTCTCCATCCAAACCAACCAAAGAGACGAAGAGAAGGGAAGAGGAAGAGAACAAAAGAAAAGAAAAAAAGAAAAACTAGAAGGTATAAATTCTAAATATAATTCAGAATTTTAAATGTAGTTACTTTAACTAGGTTTAGATTAATTTTCATTGTATAATTTGTAGTTTAGGGTTTATGATTTAGTTTAGTTTTAACGCAGTTTAGGGTTTAGGTTAGGGTTTAGTATAGTTTGAATTCAGGGTTAGGATTAGGGTTTAGTTTAGTTTGAATTTATGTTTAGGTTAGTTTAAATTTAGTTTTATGTTACTTTTTAGTATGTTTTTTAGATTTAGCTTAGTTTGAATTTAGTATAGGATTTAGTTTCGGACTTTTATGTTTAGTTTAGTTTGAATTTAGGGTTTAGTTTAGTTTGAGTTTATGGTCAGGTTTAGTTTAGTTTGAATTTATGTTTAGGTTAGTTTAAATTTAGTTTTATGTTAGTTTTTAGTATGTTTTTAAGATTTAGCTTAGTTTGAATTTAGTATAAGATTTAGTTTTGGACTTTTATGTCTAGGTTAGTTTGAATTTAGGGTTTAGGGTTTAGTTTAGTTTGAATTTAGGGTTAGGGTTTAGTAGTTTGAATTTATATTTAAGTTAGTTTAAATTTAGTTTTATGTTAGTTTTTAGTATGTTTTTAAGATTTAGCTTAGTTTGAATTTAGTATAAGATTTAGTTTCGGACTTTTATGTTTAGGTTAGTTTGAATTTAGTTTTATCTTACTTTTTAGTATCTTTTTAGGATTTAGCTTAGTTTGAATTTAGTATAAGATTTAGGTTAGACTTTTAGGGTTTAGGTTATTTTTAATTTAGTTTTATGTTAGTTTTGGTAGTTAGGAAAATCATAGTAGAATTATTTTTAGACACCTCTAACTCTCGGTTTTAGGTTTTAGCCCCTACTATTAACTGTAAATGATGATTATGCCCCTGAAATGTTAATGTAAATGTAAAAACACCCCTGAACACCTGGTTTTTCCATATAACCCTTTGAGCTTGATTGTTTCATCATTTTAGTATATAGAAAATAAGGCAAAACACTCCCTATAGCTATGTTTTTATATTCCTTATATCACATATCAATTTTTTATTTCTGTATTTATTTTTCTATAATACTACTAATGTATGTTAATGTTAAATACAAAGTCTTTTACATTTTCGTATTTATATTACATTTTGTGTATTTCCATTTATGTTTTTAAATTTCTATACTTTATGTATTCACACTTCTATGTTTGTGATTATTGAATTCCATATATACTTATGTTAGGTATGTCTAACAAAGTAGAATATCACTTTTTTATGGAGATGGAGAAATTAATTATAATTCAAGTGGGGTAGATCTATCAGGACTCCCTTTTATAAACCGAGGAATACCTAGTCCAACGGAACGGACATTTATGAGTGTTTATAGATGGTTGCTGAAAGTTTTTAAATTGAGTGATGATTAATATGAGTTGAAGATAAACGGAGTTATCAGCCGTGCAAGGGAGGAACACTTTTGGTAACTACTACCGCTAAAAGGAACACCTGTTTGGCGTACTTATCTTGCAAAGACTCTACAATATGAGTGGCCTTTGATACTTCTAGTTAGTGTTGAAGCCAAGGAAGTAGTCGCCGAGACATAGGAGGAAGTTGATGATGAGAAAGATAACGATGGTGGTAATGCGGAAGAAGAAAATGATAACAAAGTGAAACATACTATTGTCAGTTAGGCAACGGGTCAAGCAGATGAAGGAGAACATATTAAACATATAGTGCAACAGATGGTTGTCGAGGATACGGATTATAGTAATGTCCTTGAATATGATTCATCTGACGATGAAGATCAACCTCCAGTCCCTGTCGATTGGAGTAATCCAAATTTTGAAAGTTTAAGAGTCCCTGAAGGGTATCATTTGCCGTTGGATTACCACGGCAATACAATAACAGTGGTCTCTTTTCAAAAGTAAAGAAGCATTACAAGATGTTGTTAAATATTGGTCCCTTTCAGTGAAGAGATCATTTAGGTTTCTCGATCCACTAAGAAACTTTATGATGTCGGATGCTTATAACAACTTGCCCCTTTCGTGTTCGTGGATATGTAGAGGAATGGAGTAGTCTTTAGAAGTGTTCTATTGTGATTGATCATGCGTGTGAGTTGTAACATCTCGAGAAATGCAATACTTCCCTTTACATCGTAGTTTGATGCAAATCACATGTATGCTTGTGTGGTTGATAATATTTCTTTTGAGCCAAAATCTATTATCAACACAATTGAGCAAAATTTTAAGTATATAATAAGCTACTCCAAAAATTAGAAAGTGAAACAGAAGGTTACTGAGGCAAGATTTGTTACTTATGAAGCATCTTATGATTATCTTCCAAAGTTACTACATACTATCAGAAGTCAGAATGTTGGCACGACTGTTGATATCGTGGATGTTCCAAAGCCCAGGCTTCCTACGAAGCTTATTCTTCATCGTGCATTCTTTTCACTAGGCCAATGCATAAACACATTTCGATATTGTAGGCTCATTTTGTGTATGAATGGTACATTCGTAACCGGAAAGTACAAAGGTCAAATTCTTACAACTATCATAGTTGATGCCGACAATCAAGGTTTGCCCGTAGCCTTTGCATTTGTGGAGAGTGAAAATGCTTATAGTTGGTACTAGTTTCTCAAATGGGTTAGAGTTGATGTAGTGCAAGGCCGAGAAAATAAATGTGTTATACATGATCGTCAAGCTAGTTTGTTGAAGGCAATACCAGATATCAGATACGGTTACGCTGAGAGTTGTATCCCACCAGTTTGGCTGGATATAGAATCAAGGTGGTGTATGAGGCACTTGGGTGTAAATTTTTACAGTCACCTCAAGAACAAACAACTCATGAGCACGTTTAAACGTCTCTGTAGTCATAATCAAGAGAAAGTTTAATCCTTTGTGGCATTGTCTTGATGAGCTGATAAAGAAACAAACCGAAAAGGTACTTGGACGGGATAGTAATGAAGATACTTTTGTACCACTCTCTACTGTTCCATCAACCGAACATACAATTTCTCATGGGGCTAGAGCATCTATCAAATGTTTCTCGCATTGGATTCATAATGAGCTGAAACAGAAATGGTCGTTGTTATATGACACACAGGGTGCTCGGTATGAAATTATGACAACTAATTTAGCCTGTTTGTGCTATTTTTAGTTGTCTATAAAGTTAGTAGTACTTCAAATTAATGCGATTTTCTTATAGGTCTACAACTTCATGCTACGTGGGTCAAGAGTTTTACCATTGTTGGTATTGTTGAAGGAATGTTGAATGGAACGATGAAGTACTTTCGTCAGCGTTTTGCAAAAGATTCTCTACTAATTGCTTATCCTAATTTAGTTTTCTCAAAATTTATTTGTGACTGCATGGATGAGAAGATTAAGAAGGCTCATTTACATAGTGTGAAACAAATGGGGACTTTGCATAACATGATCGAGATCACATGCAGAGACAGAGGTAGACGTTGTGCCACGAATCAACGGATTGTGCACGAGTGCATTCTTCGTGAGAACTCGGTCATATGTACTTGTATGAAGCCAAAGATCCTACACAGGCCTTGTTCTCATGTCATTGCTACCTGCAGTCGGAGTCATTTATCTCCAACCATATATGTCTCACAGTACTTTTTGAAGGAGATTTTGCAGACAACCTGGCACGAAAAGATAGGTGGTTATCAAATTTTTGGTACATTGACTAACAATCCAGGACCAGAATTTGAAAGAGGTTCTGATTATTTGAGGTTGAAGCAGAGTCGTGGTCGGCGTAAAACGAGACATATAAGAAATGATATGGATGAGTGCTCATTGTCACAACAAATTAGATATAACAACTGTAACGTAGTTGCCCATAGTTACAAGATTTGCTTTTAACGTAATGTTATTGGAGCAGCTGAAGCGGGACCTTCAGGAAATCCGTTTGACGCACTACAGCAATTCGACTCACTTACGACGGCTAAAACCGTCGTAAGGTCTAAAACCGTCGTAATTATCTAAACTACAACGGTTTCAGCCTAATTACGACAATTTTTAGCCGTCGTCAGGATTTGGTCATAAGTTAAGTAACTTACGACGGCCACTATCGTAAGTTCAGTAACTTACGACGATGGCCCGTAGCCGTCGTATGTAAGCGTCTGGGCCACATGGTGGGCTGGTCCATACCACTTACAACGACCTGAACCCGGCAGTCGTAAGTAATTTGGGCTTACTTACGACGGCTACAGCAGCCGTCGTAAGCAACATGGGCTAACTTACAACGACCTGTACACAGGCCGTCGTAAGTTATGGTTTTAATTTTTTTTAAAAAAAAATTTAACTAGCTGCCCTGGCACAGTTGCAAGCCGAGACAAATCAAACAGGCATTCACACAGACAAACAATACAATACAGATTCGACGATTCATTCATAAAGTTCAAGAAAATCTAAAAAATACATAATGGCTACACACTCCCCTCACGACTACCTCCGGAGCCGTGAACATCGTCTTCGCGCGTCCCTCCCGGTGCTGGTAGCTGCAGAGATGGAGTTTGCGCCTCCGTCGGTGAACCTGCAAAGTAAATAAAAGTTAGACATGTCTCATTCTCTCTCTATCTTTCACTCTCAGTACTCCTCTTTCACTCTATCTCTCACACTCTCGTTGTCCCTCTCCCCATCCTCCTCTCCCTTCTCTCTCTCTTTCGCTCTCGTTATCCCTCTCCCCATCTCCCACTCCCTTCTCTCTCTCTCGCTCTCGTTGTCCCTGTCCCCATCCCCTCTCCCTTCTCTCTCTCTCTCTCTCTCTCAATCTCTCTCTCTCTCTCTCTCGCTCTCGTTGTCCCTCTCCCCATCCCCCTCTCACTTCTCTCTATCTCGCTCTCGTTGTCCCTCTCCCCATCCCCGTCTCACTTCTCTCTCTCGTTCTCGTTGTACATCTGCCCACCCCCCTCTCCATTCTCTCTCTCTCCCTCGCTCTCGTTGTCCCTCTCCCCATCCCCCTCTCCCTTCTCTCTTTCTCGCTCTCGTTGTCCCTCTCCCCATCCCCTCTCTCTTCCCCCTCTCTCGCTCTCATTGTCCCTCTCCCCATCCCCCTCTCCCTTCCCCCCTCTCTCTCGCTCTCGTTGTCCCTCTCCCCATCCCCTCTCCCTTCTCTCTCTCTCTCTCTCTCTCTCTCTCGCTCTCGTTGTCCCTCTCCCCATCCCCCTCTCGCTTCTCTCTCTATTTCACTTTCTCCCCATCCCTCTATCTCTTTCACTATCTCTCCCCCTCCCTCTCTATCACTTTATCTCCCTCACTGTATTAAATAGTATTAAAGATTTATACAGTGCCATTTGTACCTGTGCTGGGGGCGACTGTGACGAGGGCGCATGTGGCGGCTGCGGCCACGAAGGAAACGGGAGCTTCTGGCCACTTTGTCGAGCTAAAGCCTGTCATTGCAACATATTAGAACATATTTATATTACTGAAATTCTAAAAATTTAAAATACAGTAATTTAAATTACTTACCTCCACTGCTGCCTGCATCTAGGCCATGAGGTTGGCCTGGTACTCCTGGACAGCCCTTGTTCTGTCGAGCTCCTCTTGGATCCGCACAAGCCTATCCTCCATGGCACAGAACTCCAAGTCCCTCTGCGACAGACGGCCACTCGACGGCCCAACGGACGAAGCCTCCATCGATGGAGTGCCTCTCAAAGGCCGCACCACCATCGAGTTGACAACTCCATCGAAAATTGAAAACCTACGAATGATAGAAAAATAATATGTAGAAGAAGCAAGTTTAAAAAAATGAAATTGTTGAGCAACACACCATCCATGGGCCTTCCCGCCGCCGCTTGCGTACACGGCTCTAGGCTCGATTGACGCGTTTTCCCAATTGTAGCCTTCACCGTGTATCTTCTTCACCTCCCGCGTGTACTTTTCCTAAAAACAAAGAAATGATGCAAGTGTGTCAGTACTAGTATTACTTATAATTAAATTGATGAATTTTGAAAACTTACCAGTCGGTCGGCCGTGACCTGACTACACTGCCTAGGCTGGGAAGGGTCACTTCCCCTGTGAACTCCCTTCCAAACCTCGGTCAGAGTCGGCTCCTGACTGGTTTCTCGCTCTTGTAGATACGTGTTAGATGAAGAAATATATTATCAATACATGACCGAACATTAAAATATACTTACCATGCGTTTAGCCATAGGCACGTAGCCATCACCGCCGTAGTTGTGCTGGCCGTCTGTTCCTCTGCAGGCTCGAGACCTCATGGACTTACTGATGAAGTCATGGCTAGCCCGGTACTGACAAAGAGCTCGGTACGCGTTGGGCTGGCTCTCTAACCAGGTAATACTAACCTGCACACATTTAGTATTTCATCAACTACTGTTAACATAAGTAATTATTGGAAATAGTTAACAATAATAACTTACCTCCGCGTACTGATCCTTGGTGAAGTACGTGTCGGAGTCCTTCCTAAACGGACCCCCTCCCTGCTGCTGCTGATGCCGCTTGTTGTACTCGTTGATCGCCTGGATGCGGTCGTATGGCAACGCCTGCACCACGAGCTTCCGGGCATTGTTGTGGAACACGGCAGCCGAGTGCTCCATCATGCTCTCACTCGAGTCCTCTAGCTGGTACCACAGCTTTAAGTAAACAAAATTTTGATTAATCTGCATTAACAATTTAATTGAGTGTAGAAAATGCAAACATTTAAACTTACTATAAAATCGTTCCACACGGCCCCTTGAAGGGTGTCGTGGACCTCGTGAGGGACACGAGCGTAGTCGTCCCGCGATAAAGCAGAGACACCATCGATGACACAGGGATAGTGCAACCGCACTAAAGCCCCGATGACACTGTTAACCTGCCTGTGGTGTTCGTGGCCTATGAACGAATAGTCATGCCAAGATCTGCAAAATTTGTTAACTTATTATGTATCGGCAGACAACATCCAATATTTAATAGTATACGATTTGTTTACCTGTCTTCGAGTGGATGAATGGTGATCCGCTCACGAGGAACAGGAGAAGGAGCAGCAAGGTGGGTCCTCCTCGTGCGTCGCCTCGTCGGCGGCACCACGTTCGGTGACCAGGACGGCTAGTCACCACCGGAGCCCGAAGGATCCACGCTCGCCGGCTCCGAGGGTTGCGTAGCTGGCTCCGAAGTCTGCGTAGCCGGCTCCGAGGGCTGGGTATCCCTAGCCTCTAGCTCCGACTCAGAAGACCCTGAGTCAGACTATAAAAATAAATGATTCATAAGAAAAAATAATTGATAAATGCAATTTCAATTGGCAACTGAAATTTACCGCCATGCGCTGCAAGGCCAAACTCGGTCTGGAAAGTCTGAAAGGTGCCTCATTAGCTGAGAGTGTCTGCTCGCACCTGACGAGGTACCTAAGAAGACAAAGTCCCGAGGTTGGGTGAGGAACCCTCTCACCCCGTGCCCCTTTCCATTTGATGACGACATCCTAATGCAATGAGGAATTAATAAATATACTAAGATAATATACAAAATTCATGATAAGTTAGTGAAGAAAATATTACTTCATCAATTTCAAAATTCATCAACGTCACGATCATGTACCCTACTCCGTAAACCAGACCATCGATCTTCTGTTCTGAGAGTCTGGACTATATTTCGTTTTCGTTTCCGCATATCATAAGTCTCGACATCTTGAGCGTCTCCAACCAATTCATCGAGTCCTACACAGGCTCGACAATGAACAACTCTAGCAACTCTTCTTCTTGGTAAACCTCATCAACTTCATTAGTATCATGGTATCCATCATCTCCTGGAGTGTATAACCTCACGAGGATTCACCTTATGTACCACCCACCAAGCTTCAAGTTTTTTGCATGGATAAGATAGATAATACATTTGGTCCACTTGGTGAGCAAGAACAAATGAATCGTATACTCGTAGCCGTTCCTTGTGTTTGACTTCCACCATGCCAAATTTGTTTAGTCCAATTCCATGATTGTTATCAAACCAATCACAGTCAAAGAGTACTGCTCGAAGATCCTTATTACCGACGAAAGCAAATTCTAGAATTTTTTAATGATCCCATAGTAATTAGTTTAAAGACCTTGAGAGTCGATTGCCCTCGTCATAACTCTAGTATTTGACGTTGCCGCGAGTGGACGATGAGATTCAAATTGAGTTGTACGAAATCGGAAGTCATTGACGTCATATTGACCGTAACTTCGAACTTCAACCAATCCGTAGGATAGTTGTCGCAAGTCTTCATTGATGTTGGCATCTTTCATGCACTATCCAAAATATTAAGTTAAATAAAACTTTGTAAATACTCGTAAGTTATAAGAAAAATTTGTAAATACTCATAAGTTATAAGAAAATGTTACATGATCACGAAATCAGGATAGGAAGTTAAGTCTTCTGTTTATTCCATCTCGTCGCATCGCTTCTACTTGTTTGCTCGTAGGTTGATGTTTATGTGTCTAATTCTGTTTGTGAAACTCTCTGTACGAAAAGAAAAATTTTAGAACAGATCTGTTCCATTTATGATGAGTAGCATAAATGTAGGACAAACACTTACTCGAAATATTTATCCATCTCATCTATACTAGCATACATGTAGAGGAAAGCATCATTCCTTTCTTCTGCGGTAGAGTTGTAGGAATTGCAACTACCAACTGCAATGCCTCTTGTTGCAAAAATGAAGAGATCGCTACAAGGAGGTTGATCATCCATATTGTACCGCATTGCCGAAGTATTGATATTGTGTTCCTCTGCAAAGTAAACACTTGAAAAATATCCTACTTCCTTAAGAGTAAATGCTTCGACGATGCACCCTTCTACCTTTGCCCTGTTACGAACCATTGGTTTCAGATATTTTAACGCTCTTTCAACATTATACCTCCACCTATATTGCACGGGACCGCCCACTTTAGCTTCATATGGAAGATGAATAAGGAGATGTAGCATTGGATTGAAGAAGCCTAGAGGAAAAAAATTCCCATCTTACATAATAATACCGATATCTCCAACTTACTCATCACCTCCATCGTGATTTCCTTAGCACAAAGTTGTCTATAGAAGTGGATAAGCTCGGCTAGCACCTTCCACACCGCATCGTCAAAATAGCCTCTAAGCATAATAGGTAGAAGTCTTTCCATGATTATGTGATAATCATGACTCTTCAACCCAGTTAGTTTTCCCATTTTCACATTCACAGCTCGTTTCAGACTAGCTGCTTAACCATCTGGGAATTTCAAACTTTTCAACCATTCGAGTACTTATTTATTTTCTTTGGGTCGAAGACAGAAGGAAGCACATGGTTTACCACCACTTTCAGAAAGCTCAAGAATTGGACGGTTACAAAGCTCAGTCTGATCCTTTCGAGCCTTTATATTGTCTTTCGTTTTGCCCGTCATGTTCATGCATGTGCTTATGATACATTCCCCCATGTTACGCTCTTGATGCATGACATCAATATTGTGCATTAGTATCAATGACTTCACATATGGTAGCTCCCATAGTCCACATATGTGAGTCCAATTGTGATCATCTCCGAAATTGAAAAAATATCTAGGACGATCTTTATCTGGCAACAGTTTATCCAACATATCAGATATTTCCGACCTGTTAAGACGTTTCGGTGGTCCTTTAGTGACAATGGTGTCCTTTCTTAATATATTCCTCTGTTGTCTAAACATGTGATTCGAAAGAAGCCAACGTCTGTGACAATCAAAGTAACATATCTTTCCTCCATGAGTAAGTCAAAAACAGTCATTGTCAGAAGCACATATTGGACACGTCAAACGACCGTAAGTGCTCCATCCAGAAAACATGTCATACGCCAGAAAATCATGGATGGACCACAAATAAGCAGCTCAAAAGTTGAATCTCTGCTTCTTGTAATTGTCGTACGCTTCGACTCCTGTCCACAACATTTTTTATTTTTCGATCAGCGTGTAAAAGCCCAAGAAAAAGGGATTTGCAAAAAAATTTCATCACCTCACAACACCACAGCTTTTGTTGTGGATATCTTGTGATGACTTGTGAAGAGCAAGTAACCACCATCAAAAGGGTGATTAGGATGGAAAGTCCTAACTTTCACAAAGTGGGGTTTCTACACATGAACGTGAGACGTTGGGCTCAACCCTTGGACTTGAAAAGTTTTGGGAAGATTCAGGCCAAATTTCATGCAAATCCCACACTTTTTGAGGCACTTTTGGAGGCATTTGAAAAAGAGGCCAATTTGAATGTAAATTCAAATTGCAGCAACTTTCATCACTTAAATTAAAAAGTTGGCTTCATATTCAAACTCAGCACATTTTTCTGAGTTAGTCCACCAATTTTCATCCCCATTGGACTTCATCTTGTCGGGGGCCAAATTTGTAACAATACAAACTGAATTTGGAATTTCAAATTCAAATATTGAGGGAATGTGGCCGAACCAGTTTGAAACTGTTGAATTCAAATTCTTCCTCTGAACTGGTGGCTAAGTTTCCTTTCCAAGTCTGAGTAGGTGAGATATTTGCACAACAGAGTGGATTAGGGGGGAGAGCAGGGCCCACCTGGCAGTCAAATGCCCTGATCAGGTCGGCCACGGGCTCTGGTCCACGGGAACCCGCAGCGGGCGCCACCCAGCAGCTGCCGAGCGGCCACCACGACGAGCTGGTGTCATGCTGGAGGCCTGCACTGCGCTATTACCTGGCCACGAAGTCATTCCTCGCAGCTCACATGCCGACCGACTTGCTTCCACGCGCGCTCGACCGAAAACGTTCACCTCTCGGCCGCTCACCTCAGCTCCTCGTCGCGCCGCCGATCCAGGCGTTCTCGCGACCGGAGCTCAACAGCAAAGAGACGCGCCGGAGACCGCTCGAACTCACGGTGAAGATCTTACCCCCTTTCATGCTCTGTAGGAAGAGTATTTCCACGTTTAGTCCTCGGTTTTCAAAAGACCAAGCTAGCAAAGAATCTGAAATTCGTGGTGATCGGTCCTTCACCGTGTGAACCCAGCCAAGCACATGTTCTACACGTTCCCACGGCCACCTAGGATCAAAGACCATGGAAAACCGTCGAGTCTTGACGCTGCTATCCGAGTTTTTCAAGAAACTGCCGTTTTAGCCCTAGGTCGACGGTGAGGTCCTAGCTCCGGCCGTTTCCATGGCCAACCGAGCCCATATTCATGCTCAGCATGCCACATCGGACCTGTAGGAGCAAAGCATTTGAAGAATAAGGCCCTGAGTAGCCCGGGCGACATCGCCGGAGTAGGGAGAGCTGCTGTCACCGTCGCGGGCATGGTTCCGGCCATTGCCGAGCTTCGGTGAGGGCACCAGCGTGTTCCTCGAGCCAAGTTGGGCCCAGTCGGCGAGAACCATCGAAGGTCGTGCAGCAAAACGGCCGGCGGCGAGAACAGCACCGCCGCGGGAGTCGCGGGGTGGCGCGAGGTAGACGAAGGGGGGCCGGGTCCACCGGTCAGCCTCTGTTCTCGCGTGGGGATCCATTTGCGGCCAGGATTCGGTGCGGCAGCACGGGTAAAACCCCGTGGGCCGCGGTGTGGCCGCATTCTCAGTGGGCCGGTTTAAAGAGTGGGCCCCACCCGCAGAGTTTAAACATTTTGGGAATTTCCAGTTTTAGTGCAAACTTCAAATGCACATAACTTTTGCTAGGAAGCTACAAATTCAGTGAAACAAATTTTGCTGAACTCATAATTTTGAGTACTTTCCAGCAATATAAATTTCAGCTCATTAAAGTTAATAGTTTTCCAGAATTAAATCCCTAAAATTCAAACTGTTAGGAATTTTATCTGGAGAATTACCTCGTGGAAAATTCTGAAATTTGGCCGAGATGTTCATTGGAAAATCCTTGAGTCACAGTAAAATTTTCAGACTCATCCAAGTTCATTTAGTCCCCCTAATGGGGTGATTAAGTGAACTGCCCTGAGAAAATAGAAAAAATGTACAGAAACATTTTTCAAATTTTCTCAAATATTGTTTAGGGCACAACTTCCTCTAGGATTCTTCAAATGACATGAAGCCAATTCCATTAGAACCACATTAAATTCTAGTTTCCCTAAAGTAATGGTTTGAGCCATGAAAAACCCTGGAATTACTTAGAGACTCTAATATTGACCAAATAGGCTTTTATTTGTACAAAGCTCAAATGAACTTTGTTTCAGATGAAACTTGGTCAATACTCTGGTTAGGACCCTACCAAGACACCATAAAAATTTCAGAAACAAAGGGGAGGGTTAGCTAAAGTTTTAGTAATTACTTATACAAGTTTACACATTGCATTTTAATTGACATATAGCATATGGTTAACGTGTAGTGGCTGAAGGCGAGGAGACTCCAGAAGTGCTCGACTTCCTTCTTCCGGACGAAGACCTAACCACCGACAGCAGCAACAAGGCAAGCCCCGGTTTGCATTAACCCTTTTATAAGTTTTGCTTTGTTTACATGTTTCGTATGAAGTATGAATGTGCATTAGGTGTAGGATGGATGGAACCCCCCTTGCATAAACAAAAGTTTCCTATAAGAGTGAGGGTAGTGTCTAAGACCTCGAGTAGACAGGCTATGCTTAATGATTTATAGGATATCGGTACAAGTCGAGTAGTTGGAATCTACTCGCGACTTAGGCTTGGGACACACGGGATTGGTTCGAATGATGTAAGATCACCTTAGAAATGAAAATGAGACTAGGCAGGGGCTAGGGCGCAGCAAGAGGAAGTCTTGTGTGCGCAGCCCTGTCCGTGTCGATTGAGGACCGGTCCGTGTGCGGCCCTGCTGAGCAAGTATTGAACGTACCGAAGGCATATCAGATATATGGCCCCCAATAAACCGATGTAACCTAAACCTCCGGGCGTCGAGGCATAGCACACCGATTTATAGGTGTAGGTTGAGGGCAGCAAGGTGGAAATCTGCTAACGGGCATAGAGAGATGCTCCGTGTAGGGAACCTCCTGTCCGTTTCGGTGCGACCGGTTCGACGTTTGGGCTGTTGGGTGAAAGGTTGTCCCGTACGACATCGAGTGAGCATGCTTTGCAGCTCCACGGGTGGGCGTACGTGATGTGCTCTTTGGGTCTCCCTGCAGGTGTATATCGAGTCGATTCACCATCCCTCGAGGTGATGAGTACCGCTTGTTCACTGCGTCGTAACGTAGATAATTTATGCAATGTTATGATTCAATTCTGCTGTTTGATATAATTGTATTGCTACATGTGTGCCACCAAAGATTGCTTACTAAATTTCTTATTTATGAACTGTTAACTTATGGCTAAAAGATGAACTAAAGATGAACTTGTAGGCGTGTCCATTCGCTGAAATTTACTATCCCATGTTCATACCAACTGCATGTAGAGTTTCATGCCTAGGCGAGTCGGTTAAGTCTTGTTGAGCCATTGTGCTCATGGTTGCTGCTTAAGTGTGTTTTTCAGGTGAGGAGCCACCCACGGACTCGGGTTACGAGTCCACCGGCGAGGGTTATCCTCCGTCAGGGACCACGGTTGAGTGGGAACCGTACACGCCGTGCTGAGCTGAGGAGTGCAGCTAGTGTGGGTTGCCCTAGGGCTGGGCAACCGACTCTTGCTAGATAGGCGGGCGTGAATTGTATAAAAGAAACTTCCGCTGTGTAATATAGACATTAGTTGTAACTGAGTATTGTACCTGTTTGTACAGTTTCAGCTGGTTTCCCATGTAATAAAAGGTGTCCTTATGATGTGTGCTGTCAGGTGTCGCATCGTGCGGCACCACCCTTTGCGATCCTGGATGAGCGGATTCTGGTCCGCCGCAGCCTGGTATCAGAGCCGCATTGGGGATAGCACAGTACTTAAGGACGGTATTACGGGAAAACTTAGGTTACGGTGAGGATTCGGTAGTTTGCCCAAGTAAGGACTATATTAGCATAGTTACTTAAAGTGACAAGACTAACTTATGTGTTATAATTTTGAATTTCAATTATCTAACGACGCACCTACGCTCTGGTAAGAATGGTACGGAACGCTACCGAAAGCGGTTCAATTTCAGTTAGCTCCCCTGATGAGGAACGTGGTTCAGGGATAGGTCTCACAGCTTGGTGTGAGACGTCAATATGAAGCTCTTGGACTCTTCATGTTCCTGAGATCATATGAAACGCTGATCCCTAGCGTGCATTCGGCAAGTAAGTGGAGACCCCATCGTATGGTCAGTAACGCGATAGTGTGTTCGTCTGGAAATAGCCAGGAGGACATACGCAGCGCTTGCCATCGGCGTGCCCTGCAGAGCAGTAGGTGGTATCTATTGGGTTGATAACATTCCCAACCGTGACGACCCGTTCATGATCTACTCGGGTTCCCCATCGTGTGGTGTTGAAACACGATCACGTACCTTGAGACGTGACTTAACTCAAGGACGGCCGTATGACAATGATACGGGCGTTTGTATTTACTTTTAAATATGGTCCTGCCTGAAATGGAAACAACCATTGAGTGCATCATTATTATGTGGTCTTCTGCAGGTACTAACCACGTATGTATTCCGTGTAGTAAACGTGTGCGAGAGACCGTTTAGTGCCACAACTGAGACGTATATGCCGGTATAACCCGGGTAGGATTTTTCTTTTGTGAGGAACGTAGTACCGACATATCATAGGCATGTGCATGAAAGATAATTATAAAAAGGAATTAAAATCACTAATTTTCAACATTTAGGACCCTGGTTGGCTAGAAAAATTTGATAGTTGATCAGTGTAGTCCCAAAGGATTGAAAAACAGAGTGCTCTGTTTTGGGCAGCAAGTCTGCTGAACTTTGACAGAGCATAACTCACAGATTATTTAGCCAATAGAGGTGTGGGATATAGTTCTGGAAAGGTATTTAAGCACTCCACAATTTTGTTGTAGACTTCCAGAGCTGAATCACACCTTAAGGTGGCTTAAATGCCAGAGGAGTGTAAACTATCCAGAACCAGGACAGATTTAAAACACTCTCTGGACTCTTCTGTTTTTCAAGCGTAACTTTCTGTAGAAAATTCTGAAATTATCATATGATACATCTTTGAAAAGGGTAGGAGATGTGTTACATCTTTGTAATTCAAAGTTTCTGTATTTCCAGCACGGAATTCAGTGGAAACCAGGGTTGAAAACAGCAACTTCCAAGGGAGGTGCTGTTGAAATTCTTCCAGAAATTCTGTTGACTTTGAATTACCATAACTTTTTAACCAGAGCTGATCTGAGGGCAAATGAATACTCGTTGGAAATATACTGAAGTTAACTTTAACTTTGGTATGCAACTTGAGTCATGAAAATGCCCAGAACCAGATCAAAATCTGGGATTTGCAGAAACTGGTCATCCTGAGAGAGGAATGACAATTGAACTCATTTGGGAGATTGTTGTACCCTAGGGGGTTTAAGTACTTCCAATGGTGTAGAACATACTCATGAGTGGGTATCTTCAACTAGTGAAAGATTGAGTATATGCCTTACTCAAGTTCTTTTGCTAGAGACCATGGTTGTGTCATAATGAAGATAAAAGGGCGGTATACGTGATGACAAAGCGATAGTAACGTCTCGTAGTGACCAAACTAGTGGCGATAAACTTTCAAAGAGGGAGTCCATCAGGTTGGATTTAACTAGCTTGTATTTGGTCCGGTAAAGGTGTAACTTGTGCAAAGTTATTACATTATCTACATACGAGATACATCGCATGTTTTAATGTCATTATGTTTATGCCGTTTTATTGGACTGCATGAAATATGTTGCGGGACTGATGTATATTGTCGTATGGTTGCAGAAGGTTCGCACTCGGACCACGCATGAGACTGGTGGCTCTAGCCAGCAGAGAGGCAATGACTCCCAGCCACCTGCCTACGACAGCACCCCGCAGCAACAACCACAACCGCCACCTCCGCTTACCCTAGCAGATGTGATAGCGGCACTGGTGGGTGGTCGTGAGGAGCAGACCGACCTGCTTCGCACGATCGTGCAGAATACGTCCCAGGCGGGGGGGGGCGTCAAAAGAGGGGGCCTCGTGAGCCTCGTGATGTGACGTACTCGGATTTCATGAGTACGCACCCTTCGGTGTTCACAGAAGCCGCAGAACCACTGGAGGCCGACAACTGGCTGCGGACAATCGAGTTCAAGTTCGGGCTGCTCCAATGCACGGAGCAGCAAAAGACTCTGTTCGCAGCGCAGCAGCTTCACGGTGCCACTGGTGCGTGGTGGGCGAACTATGTCGCCTCACGTCCGGCTGGCCATGCCGTGGAGTGGGAAGAATTCCGGGAGGCGTTCCACGCCTATCATATCCCTCCCGGGATAATTAAGAGGAAGTTCCAAGAAATCTTGAAGCTGAAGCAGGGCGGGAGGAGTGCCCATGACTACTCCCGTGCCTTCAACCATCTGGCGCAATAATTGTCGGACTACGTCTCCACCGAGGAGAAGAAACGGGAGCACTTCTATCGGGGGTTACACCCCGAGATGAAGATGCATCTCGTTCAATGGAATCGCGGCACCTTCAACGACCTCGTCAATGCTGCGATTATGCAAGAGGACACTCAGCGGGAATTGGCAGCTGAGCAGCGGAAGAGCAGCACTCCACCCAGCAGTGGGGGTGGCGCTCCCCAGAAGTACCACATGGTATATCGGACACCATCCGGACAGCAGTAGCATCCACCGGCGCGACCTCAGCAATTCGGGGGACGTTCTTTCCAGGCACCCCCGTTCCGACCGCCGATGCCACCACCGCGACCGCAGCAGAAGCAGCAGCAGACGACACCCTGGGCATTCCCACCGCCACAACGCGCCCGGGATTTCCGTCCGCCGATCAGCGGAGGACCGCCCCACTACACTTGTTTCACATGTGGCCAGGCGGGCCATTTCGCGAAGGACTGTCCCCAGGGGCAGCAGAGCAGCGGGCAAGCCCAGTTCCAGGGCGGTGCTCGAGGTCGACCTCCGGTCAAGAAGGTTGTTTAGCGGACTGGTGGCATTCGCAACCTCGACAATGAGGACGCCCCAGAGGGAGACAACGTGCTGGCGGGTACGTTCACTCTCAACGACCAAGCAATCATCATTTTATTTGATTCTGGTGCAACCCACAGTTTTATAAGTGCATCCTATGTGGCTAAGCATCAAATGCAAGTCTTCCCAACCGATTGTACATATATGATCTGCTCACCGGGAGGGAAGATTTCAACAAATATGATGATTCCAAAAGCAACTCTGTGCTTAGGTGGGAAGCTATATCCCACCACCTTGATAATCCTTACGGGGCAAAAGATTGATGCAATCTTAGGGATGTCATGGTTACACTACCATGGCGCTGTCCTGGACACTTGGACACGGACGGTTCATTTAAATTCTCCATTCCACCGTCCACATTCCATGGTGTTAGACACTCCAGTCCGGGAAGTTTCAGAAATCCATAATACTGAAGCTCTCAAGTTAGAGGACATCCCCGTAGTCCGGGAATACCCCGACGTGTTTCCGGATGATCTTCCGGGCATGCCACCTGAGCGGGATGTCGAGTTCGAGATCGAGCTTGCACCCGGGACTACGCCCATATCACGGAGACCATATAAAATGGCTCCGAACGAGCTGGCTGAACTGAAGGAACAGCTCAATGATCTGTTGAGCAAAGGTTTCATTAGGCCGAGTTCCTCGCCTTGGGGATGCTCGGCGCTGTTCGTGAAGAAGAAGGATGAAACCTTGAGGCTGTGTGTGGACTACTGGCTGCTCAACGCCGCCACCATCAAGAATAATACTCACTGCCCCGCATCGACATAGTGTTTGATCAACTTGTGGGTGCAAGTGTGTTCTCCAAGATGGACCTTCGCTCTGGATATCATCAGATAAAGATCCGGGCGGAGGATATCCCGAAGACGGCTTTCTCGATGAGATATGGCTTATACGAATATCTTGTCATGTCTTTTGGTCTCACAAATGCTCCAGCACATTTCATGTATCTCATGAACTCGGTGTTCATGCCGGAGCTGGACAAGTTCGTGGTGGTGTTCATTGATGATATTTTCGTTTACTCCAAGACAGAAGCAGAACACACCAAACACTTGAGGATCGTTCTACAACGATTGCGAGACCACAAGCTCTACGCCAAGTTCAACAAATGTGAGTTTTGGATCAGCCAAGTTCCATTCTTGGGCCATATCATATCAGCTGAAGGCATTGCGGTTGACCCAAGCAAAATAGAGCAAGTGCTGAAATGGAAAGCTCCCACTTGAGTCCATGAAGTCAGAAGCTTCCTCGGCTTAGCGGGATACTATAGGAGATTCATTCCGAGTTTCTCCAAGCTTGCTAAGCTGATGACGGAGTTGCTGAAAAAGGGAACAAAATACGTTTGGAACACGGCGTGTGAAGGAGCGTTCCAAGCATTAGTGAAGCATCTCACAACAGCCCCGGTCTTAGCTCAACCGGATACAACCAAGCCCTCCGACGTGTATTGTGACGCGTCCGGTATTGAGCTCGGCTGCGTGTTGATGCAGGAAGGACGCGTGGTCGCATATGGCTCACGCCAACTTCAGAACCATGAGCAGCACTATCCGACTCATGATCTTGAGCTTGCTGCTGTGGTATTGGCGCTGAAAATGTGGAGGCACTATCTCTTGGAGAATTTGGTGCATCTCTACACCCACCACAAGAGCTTAAAGTACATATTCACCTAGAAGGAGCTGAATATGAGGCAAAGGAGGTGGTTAGAACTAATCAAAGATTATGAGATTGAGATTCATTAACACTCCGGCAAGGCGAATGTCATCGCCGACGCGCTGAGTCGGAAGTCACATGTCCATAACCTCATCATTACCCTGGTGGAGGAGGAAGAGCCGAGTTTATAATTGGTTCCTTATGGATCGCTCTACAACCTTGCCCTCATCCCTACTATTAGGGAGGACGTCATTGCAGCTCAGAAGATTGATAAGGGCATGGCACATCTCCGGAGACGGATAGACAATGGGGAGATCAAATGTTTCCGGAAGGATGAGGAGGTGACGCTGTGGTTCAATGACCGCATAGTCGTACCCCGGGATGTGGAGCTAAGGAAAAAGATCCTCGATGAAGCTCACTTGTCTAAATACTCCATTCATACGGGCAGCAACAAAATGTACCAAGATTTGAAAAAGAAATTTTGGTGGACACGGATGAAGCGGGAAGTAGCTAAGTACGTATCCGAGTGTGATACGTGTAGACGAGTGAAAGCTGATCATATGAGAAAATCAGGGCTGCTGCAACCCCTGAAAATTCCGGCATGGAAATGGGAAGATGTGAGCATGGATTTCATTGTGGGATTTCCCCTGACTTCCAACAAGCATGACTCCATTTGGGTAATTGTTGATCAGTTAACCAAGACGGCTCACTTCATCCCGGTGCATACACGTTAAAATGCAGGCAAATATGCGGAGCTTTACATAGCGAAGATTCTATGCTTATATGGGGTACCCAAGACCATCGTCTCGGATCGAGGTGCATTATTTGTATCTCGCTTTTGGGAGCAGCTACACGCTGCATTGGGTACTAAGCTGATCAGGAGCTCCGCCTATGACCCTCAGACCGATGGCCAAACAGAGAGGGTGAATCAAGTACTGGAAGACACGTTGAGAGCATGTGCCATCCACCACGGTAATAACTGGGATGATCACCTACCGTTGGCGGAATTCTCGTACAATAATGGCTATCAGGCGAGTATCAAGATGGCACCCTATGAAGCTCTCTACGGTCGCAAGTGCCGCACCCCATTAAACTGGTGCGAGTCCGGTGAAAGGGTCACATTCGGGGTTGATGTGGTGAACAACGCCGAAGAGCGCGTTCGGACGATTCAAGCCAATTTGAAGGCTGCTCAATCCCGGCACAAAAGCTACGCTGATAAGAGGCATAGACCGCTGCACTTTGACGTTGGAGAGCACGTGTATCTCCAATGAAAGGCGTGCACCGGTTCGGTTTGAAGGGGAAACTCGCTCCCCGTTTCATTGGACCCTATGCTATCACCGAGAAGTGTGGACCAGCGGCGTATAGGCTGAAGCTACCGGCATCCCTTGCTGGTGCTCATGACGTTTTCCATGTTTCACAACTGCGAAAATGTCTGAAGCATACAGCTGCTGTCCCTACCGAAGACATCGTCGAGTTGCAACCGGATTTGACATATGATGAATATCCGGTGGCAATTATTGATGAGAAAGCCCGGACCACGCGTAGCCGAACGTTGTGGTTCTACAAGATACTCTGGAGCAACCACACCGCCAAAGAAGCAACGTGGGAGAGCAAGGAATTCCTTCGCTCAAACTATCCGGAGTTCATGGCGTCTCAGCACGGGTGAGTTCCTATTATGTCGCTGTCTCTTCTTTTGTAATCTCGGGACGAGATTCTTTTAAGGGGGGAGAGATGTAAAAGCCCAAGAAAAAGGGACTTGCAAAAATTTTTCATCACCTCACAACACCACAGCTTTTGTTGTGGATATCTTGTGATGACTTGTGAAGAGCAAGTAACCACTATCAAAAGGGTGATTAGGAGGGAAAGCCTCCACTTTCACAAAGTAGGATTTCTACACATGAACGTGAGAGGTTGGGCTCACCCCTTGGACTTGAAAAGTCTTGGGAAGGTTCAGGCCAAATTTCATGCAAATCCCACACTTTTTGAGGCACTTTTGGAGGCATTTGAAAAAGAGGCCAATTTGAATGTAAATTCAAATTGCAGCAACTTTCATCACTTAAATTCAAAAGTTGGCTTCATATTCAAACTCAGCACATTTTTATGAGTTAGTCCACCAATTTTCATCCCCATTGGACTTCATCTTGTCGGGAGCCAAATTTGTAACAATTCAAACTGAATTTGGAATTTCAAATTCAAATATGGAGGGAATGTGGCCGAACCAGTTTCAAACTGTTGAATTCAAATTCTTCCTCTGAATTGGTGACTAAGTTTCCTTTTCAAGTCTGAGTAGGTGATAGGAGGATGAGTCCCGATCTTCCGAGAGGTAGGGTAAACTTGATTGGGTGGAGATCTCGACGTTGATGATCCAAGGCTCCGAACGAACGAAACCCCGCAATCACTACACCACTGCTCCGTTGGTTATCACCCGTGTCACACGAATGACCTCGCCACGAAGGCTTATCCCTGCAAGCGCAATCAAGAACACAAGCAAGAACAGAGAAGTTGCAATCAAAACTGAATTGATCACGAATTTGGTGTCTCACAACCGATGATCGGCGACACTGTTCAATGACAGATTGTAACTAAGCAAAACCCAGCTGTTTGTGACGGTGGCTAGGGGGTATAAAGGAGGTGGAGGACGACCAGGGGGGTGCTGGGGTCGTCATCTAACCCTAAGACACGTACATAATGGACTTGGACTCGATACAAGGCCCAATGGCCGAACTAGGTGATGCAACATCCTGACAGACTCTAAACTTTATATTGTTTCGAAGTTTTCCGTCGACTCCGAGGGAATTTTGACGTGGGTCCAGTTCCATTGGAAAGTTTATCCTCTCAGCTTTCCGTGCATATGTAGAACGTCAAAAACAGAGTCCATATGCCTCCTGTGCATCCATTTTAAGGTGGACTGCTCATGGGCCCGAGTTGGACTCGAGTTTGAGTTGGGCTCGGTCTCTAACTTCTTGTTGGCGTATTTTCTGGTCCTCCATACCTCCAAACCCCTCTCCATGTATCTCCATGTCCTCTCCATGGTTCCTAATCATAATTAATCCATTAGGTAGGAACATACTCTCAAAATTCACATATAAAGAATTGTTCAGGAACGAGCCCACCTCTAAATTCAATTGTCGTGCTCGAGCTCTAGTAATTGGACCTTGCATGTCTACCATGTGAGTGTTGTGTATATCTGCAGGAGTGATGTCCACATAATCCTCCCCCTCTTGCATTGGAGTCGTCCTCGACTCAAGCTCATCTTCTTCTCCCAAGTATGGATTCAAATCTGAAATGCTAAATGTGGGACTAACCCCAAACTCGGGAGGCAACTCAAGTTTATATGCATTGTCATTTATCATCTCAAGAACCTTAAAAGGTCCAGTAGCACGTTGCATTAGTTTGGACTTTCTCAAATCCGGGAACCTATCTTTTCTCAAATGAACCCACACCAAATCGTCGGGTTCCAATTTTACCTCCTTCCTACGTTTACTAGCAGCAATGCGATACTTTTCATTCATTTTTTCAATTTGTAACTTAGTAGTTTCATGCAATTTAAGAATAAATTTAGAATGTTGTGTAGCATCTAAGTTCACAATTTCAGTATGTGGTAAAGGTAGCAAATCAATTGGAGCACGAGGATTGAAACCATAGACTACCATAAACGGACTTAACTTGGTTGTGTAGTGAACAGACCTGTTATAAGCAAACTCAATATGTGGCAAACACTCCTCCCACAACCTCAAATTGTCTTTCAAAACAGTCCGCAACATAGTAGATAAGGTACGATTAACTACCTCTGTTTTCCCATCAGTTTATGGATGACAAGTAGTAGAAAACAGCAACTTTGTTCCCAGTTTATACCATAAAGTTCTCCAAAAGTGACTCAAAAACTTAGCATCTGTAAAAGTCCCAAAACTTGTGAATAGAAAACTTGGGCTATGAATAAAGTTGGGTTTATATGCAAGAAATTGGACTTACAAAAACTTTTGTGTACTCATGAAAGTGTTGGCATGAGCAATAAAAACTTTGAATTAAGTTTGAATTAAGAGGGTCACATCCAAAATAGGAGGGGCCATTTCCCAAAAAGGAAAATGCAAACTGATGTTTAAAAAGTTGTATTTGCAATGACCAACTCATAGACCAGAGGGCATATTCAAACTCCCCAGGTTCAAATTGTAGAGGGGGCAAATTTGGAGCAAATTTGGAGGTGCTTTGAAAGGAATATCAAAGGAACTTCCAAATTTAAATTTAAACTCAAAACTGAGGAATACTTTGTCAAATTGCCAAATGACTTTTGGATTTAAGTTCCTCAGAGCTGAAGTTTACAATGTGCCAAAATTGGGATATTTAGGAAAGGAGGTGAGTGGGACCCAATTGTCAATGAGGAGAGGGGGAGACTTAGCACATAAGCAACAGTCTCTCTGTTCAGACTCAAACCGGATCACTGTTTTCGCTCGAAGGACCGAACGCGCGTGCGCGCTCCACGGAAACCACGCGACCGCCAGCTCCCGAGCTGCTTCGACGTCGGTTCCCCTCGCCCTTATCGTCCTCCCACCGAGAGCGCACACCTCACAGCACCGAGCCACGTCCGAGCCACGCGCCCTCCTCGCCACAGCGCCGTTTCCGGGAGCTTTTGCCGCCGCCGCGCTGACACGACCCCATTGGTCCTGTCGAGCCAGGATCACGCTGAGGGGTGCTGCGTTGCACAGCACCGTATAACACACGTCAAAGGTGCAAAGCGGAAGCGGAAGTTTTATTACATAAACAGTTATATGAACATGTTTACATCAAAATAAGTTTAGTCCACACTCGCGGGCGTAGACTAAGCACCAAGTACACGTTCAGCCCTTGAACGTGTCCTTGCTAGCACACACGCACACTAACTCTGCGGCGTGCACGACTCCCACTCGACGGGGTTCCCCTCCTGGGGTTCCGTCTCCTCTTCGGGAGTCCCTTCCTCATAGAACCCTGCAAAAGCTTCAAACACAAGCAGTGAGCACGAAGGCTCAGCAAGTCTGACCCGTCTCACCTAAACATGGAACTTCTACATGAGGGTAATGGGTAGCATGAGGTAAAAATCATTTGCAAGGACTCGCCTAATTAGTAGAACCTTACTTTCAAGTTTTAGCAGCAGGTTGTGGAGAACCTTACGCTAAGGCACATGAGAGAGCCGCAATCAAACAAGAAACGCATTTCTCTCATGTACTTTGCCCAAAGTTGAAAAGAACTTTAGTTAGCACTAAGCTACAGCATATCATTAACAATCAATGTCCAGCTTTCAATCAGCAACATTTTAACATGTAACTAGCCTGTTCTTTCTACGTCACGGTACAGTGAACAAGTGGTACTCACTGACCGCGAGGGACGGCGATTATAATCGATTTACACCTGCAGGGTTACCAGAACAACCCGTCACGTACGCCCGTACTCGATGTTGCCTACAACAACCATCACGGACGCCGTACGCGACTACCTTTCACCCGTTAGCCAAATATTGAACCGGTCCCATCGTCCCGAGCAAGAGGTCCCTGCACGCGCATCTCTGTGCCGCCAGCTGATTTACACCTCGAGCTCTCAACCTACCCTCTGAACGACGGGCAATGCCTCAATACCCAGCTACCCGAGTTACATCAGTTTCCCGGTTCCCATATAGCCGGTAGGTCTTCGGTACTGTTCTAGCTTGTTCAACAGGCCCGCACACGGCTCGGTCCTCAATCGACACAAGCGGAGCTACAGCACACAGGCCCCAAAGTCCTGCTGCCCTTACTCTCCGCTCGGTCTCATTTTCTTGCCATGTGTATCATGTGCTATCTCTACCCGAGCAATGTGCCTCTAGCCTATTCTCGCGAGTAGTTCCAACTACTCGACTTGTACCGAATCCTACTCTATCCTAGCAATGCAGTAGCTAGCGGGGTTTGCAATCCTAACCCCAACCCATGGTTTTCTTGGCTATGCAGTGGGGTTTCCAAACAAGACTCTAATGCACGGAATAAAGGAAACAAGTATGTGCTCAAAACAATAAAAATTTAGAAAATGGTTAATGCAAACCGGGGCTTGCCTTGCTGCTCTTGGTCGTAGGCTAGCTGTTCCTCCGGAGTAACGAAGTCTAGGACTTCGGGTTCCTCCTCGACCTTAGCGACTACATGATAAGAACAATGTATGTATTAATTAAATGCATTTGTATTAACTTTGAAGTTGTGAAGTCTATAACCCTTGCTAGACAGACCTAATGACTGTGAAACTTTTACTGTGGCTTGGTTACAACCTAAACAAAGACTTGGTCAAGTTTTAGTTGCAGTGAAGCTCATTTGAGCCCTCCACAAATAATTATGTCCTTGATCTTAATTGGAACTCTTAGGGTGTTCTAGGAATTTTCATGAGACAAACTATGACTTTCTGAAAACTAGATTTTCAGAGGGTCCTAATGGAGTTGGTCTCACTTAATTTGGAAGTCTCTAACTGAAGATATGAGCTAAACAATTTCAGAGAAAATTCTGAAAATGTTTCTGAACATTTTCTATTTTCTCTGGAACAGTTTTACTAATCACACCATTAGGTGGACTAAATGAGCTCAAATGGTTCTGAAATTTTTATGGTAGTTCAAGGATATTTTGGTGAACATCTCAGCAAAATTTCAGGATTTTCCTCCAAAGGATTCTCCAGTTAAAATTCCTAACAGTTTAAACTTTAAGGAATTAATTCTGGAGAAATAAGGAATTTCATGAAGTGAAACTTGATTTTCTGGAAAGTACTAAGAGAGCTGAATCCAGCGAAATTTGGTTCACTCCATTTGGAGCTTTCTAGCCAAAGTTATAAGGATTTGAAGTTTGAAGGAAATCTGAAAATCGGGGAAAAGTTTAAACTCGCGCGTGGGCCCAGGGGGACACGCGTCGCACGCCGAGGCGACGGCACACCGCGGCCCACAAGGATTTTGCGCGCCAGCACACCCGATCCCGGCCGCAGCCGGATCCCGATTCAAAATATCGGCCGCTGACAGCTGGGGTCCACCCCCTTCTTCAACCTCGCGACACCCGCGCTCCGCCGCCGAGGGACCTCGCCGGAGAGCTCGCCGCTGGCTGCTGTACAGCTCCAAACTTCTTGATTCTGGCCGCCCCTGCCTACTTTTACTTGGGGAACAGGATCCGAGGGTCAGCTGCTCATGACGACGGCCGGAGCATGGTCGGCGACGAGCCGCCATATCGGAACGACTTCGGCCATGTCGGCTGACTCTCCTAGTGCCTCAGCTACTTGGGAAATTGGTCGGGGAGCATCAGTGGACCTCAGAGAAGGTCGACATGAACTCGGGGCAGCTCGGGGAAGGCCCGAAATAGGTCCTCACCGTGCGCCCGATACCCCCCGTTTGTTCCGCCATTAGTAGACCTTGAATTACGCCGGGCACAGAGGTTCTCCGGCCCAGAGTTGTGAAGGCAACTTGTGCGTCACCGTGTCTAGCTCGTGTGGGAGTGGCCTGAGGCCCTCTAATCCTTTCTAAAGCATGAATTAAACAGAATCGTACCCGAAGGTCGTTCTGCACACAGAAAGGGGAAAAGTGGAAATTCGCCGCCGGTGAGCAACCACTCGAGCTGTGGCTCGGGGATGAGCAGCACCGGTCACCTGCGCTTCCAAGGGTGCCTTGGCTCGAGCGTGACAACGCCCAGGTTGGGCTGTCCACGAGAGCCCGAGGTGCGGCGGTTTCCAGTTCCGAGTTTGATCTTTCGGCACAGCCGATATCACTCGGTTTCAATCGACTTCTAGCACTGGGGAGGATGGAGGAAGATCTCTAGTACCTTGCTGGGACCTTGGAGTGGAAAGAGGGAGCTGCGATCGGCTTGATCAAGCAGGAGCTCGAGCGGCGGCGATGGCAGTGGGAAAACAGGTCGTGCACGTCGGCAGCTCGGGGGAATGGCGACTGAAGCACGCCGGGGAGGGAATAAATAGCCCGGCGGCTGGTCTCCGGCTTGGGGCGCGCAGCAGGAGCTGGCGCCGGCTGCCCCCTTCGGTGGCGCGCGCGCACAGCAGCCGGGAACCGACTGAACTGTGGTTCAGTCGGTTTGTTTTGAGGCAGAGGCTGACATGTGGGTCCCACCCCTCTTTTAACCTCTGAAATTTACTCCTAACAGCTGTGGTAAACAGTGAACCCTATTCTACCCTTGGCAATTCAAATTATTCACCCAAGAGCCATTTGAATTGATCAAAGTTCAAATGAGGTTTGGTTTGAATGAATTTCAGCACAAGTTCAGTTTGAAATTCAAATAAAGTTTGAACTCCTCCCCCTTAGCTCATGTCAAGCTCAACTCCAAATGGGGTGAAAATTGGTGTGGGAGTTCACAAAAATGTGCTGAGTGAGAATATGCCTTCCACTTTTAAATTCAGTGGGTAAAAACAGTTTGAATTTGAATATGGTTTCAAACTGCCCCCTTCCTAGCTATACCCAAAATGACCTCAAAAAGGTTTTGAATTTGGGTGAAACTTGGCATGGACATCCTTAGCAAAGTGTAGGAGTTTTCATATGTCCAGCCCATCTATATCACATGTGGGAAATACCACTTTTGCAATGTGTGAGTTTGTTCTCTAATGAGCATGTTGATAATTGTTACTTGCTCTTCATTTGTGTTCATCAATCTTGCTCAAATGAGGGGTGTGGTGTGGTGGTGAACACTGCAAATGGGTGTCAAAAACTGAGGCCCTTACATTCCTCCCCCCTTAAAAGAATCTCGTCCCGAGATTATAAGGTGAAAATGAGAGAGAGGACGGTGGAAAATTACCGGATATGCGACGTGAGAAAGTCGGGGTAGTTAGTGCGAAGGAATTCTTCGCTTTCCCATGTTGCTTCGTCCATGGAGTGATTACTCCACAGAACCTTGTAGAACCACAACGTACGGTTGCGTGTGGTTCGGGCCTTTTCATCAATAATCTGCACCGGTTCCTCCCGATAGGTGAGATCCGGTTGCAGTTCTTCAATGTCTTCCAGCTGAACGGTAGTTGATAGCTTGAGACACTTCCTCAGCTAGGAAATGTGAAAGACGTCGTGCACACCGGAAAGTGCTTCTGGTAATCTCAGCCGGTATGCTACTGATCCACATCTTTCGGTAATCTGGAATGGACCGACGAATCGGGGTGCCAACTTTCCTCTCACCCCAAATCTGTTTACGCCCTTCATTGGAGACACTCGTAGGTATACGTGGTCCCCAACTTCGAATTGTAATGGGCGCCTTCTCCGGTCCGCATACTGTTTTTGACGGGATTGAGCGGCTTTTAGGTTCGCTTGAATCAGTCGAACCTTTTCTTCCGCGTTGTTGACAAGGTCAATCCCGAAGGTAACCCTCTCGCCAGACTCACACCAGTTCAGTGGTGTGCGGCATTTCCTGCCGTATAGCGCCTCGTAGGGCGCCATCTTGATGCTGGCTTGGTACCCGTTGTTGTACGAGAACTCGGCTAACGGCAAGTGATCATCCCAATTCTTGCCGTGGTCGATAGCGCAAGCTCGTAGCATGTCTTCTAGGATTTGATTTACCCCCTCGGTTTGTCCATCCGTCTGCGGGTGGTAGGCTGAACTACGGATCAGCTTCGTCCCCAAGGCAGTGTGTAGCTGCTCCCAAAAACGGGACACAAATAAAGTGCCCCGGTCCGATACGATGGTACGGGGTACGCCGTATAAGCATAGGATCCGTGAGATGTACAGTTCAGCGTACTTCTTGGCGTTATAGTTGGTGTTGACCGGGATAAAATGGGCAACTTTGGTGAGCCGATCGACGATTACCCACACAGAATCATGTTTCTGTAAGGTGGTGGGTAAACCGACGACGAAATCCATGCTCACGTCCTCCCACTTCCAGGCAGGAATGCCCAGTGGTTGCAGCAGTCCCGGTTTCCGCATGTGGTCTGCCTTCACCCTTCGACATGTATCACACTCGGACACGTATTTTGCAGTCTCTCGCTTCATCCGTGTCCACCAGAACTTTTTCCTGAGTTCTTGATACATTTTGTTGCTGCCGGGGTGAATAGAAAATTTTGATAAGTGAGCCTCATCAAATATTTTCTTCCGTAACTCCGGGTTTCGGGGTACGATGATCCGGTCCTTGAACCATAGGACGCCGTCTCCGTCCTTCCGGAAACATTTCAACTCCCCACTGTCTACACGTCTCCGCAAATGTGACATGCCCTTGTCATTCTTCTGGGCTGCCGCTATCTCTTCACGGATGGTGGGGATCAAAGCTAGGTTGTAGAGAGCTCCGTGTGGAATCACATGTAGTGGTGGTTCGCTCTCTTCCAACGGTGTGATGGTCAGATTATTGACGTGTGACTTACGGCTTAGCGCGTCTGCCACAACGTTTGCCTTGCCCGGATGATAATGGATCTCTATCTCATAATCCTTTATCAGTTCTAACCATCTTCGTTGCCACATGTTCAGCTCCTTCTGAGTGAATATGTACTTGAGGCTTTTGTGGTCGGTATATAAATGTACGAGGTTACCGAGTAGGTAGTGCCTCCACATCTTCAGTGCAAGTACCACGGCAGCGAGCTCCAAGTCGTGAGTTGGATAATTTTGCTCGTGGTTCCTAAGCTGCCGTGATCCATACGCGACCACTCTTCGGTCTTGCATCAGCACACATCCGAGCCCAATGCCGGATGCATCGCAGTACACATCGAACGGTTTTGTTGTGTCTGGCTGCGCCAAAACCGGTGCTGATGTCAGGTGCTTGACTAAAGCCTTGAATGCTGTTTCACATGCTGGACTCCAAACATATTTGGTAGCTTTCTTCAGCAGCTCTGTCATTGGCTTGGCAATCTTCGAGAAGTTCGGAATGAACCTCCGATAATATCCCGCGAGTCCGAGGAAACTCCGTACCTCATGAACAGTTCTCGGGGATTTCCAATTCAGCACTTGCGTGATCTTGCTCGGGTCCACAGCGATACCCTCCGCTGAGATGATATGCCCGAGGAAAGGCACTTGCGATATCCAAAACTCGCATTTGCTGAACTTTGCGTATAACTTGTGATCCCGCAGCCGTTGCAAGACTATACGCAGATGTTTCTTGTGATCTTCCTCCGACTTGGAATATACCAGGATGTCGTCGATGAAGACCACGACAAACTTGTCCAGCTCCGGCATGAACACCGAGTTCATTAAGTACATGAAGTGAGCTGGAGCATTGGTGAGGCCGAAGGACATGACCAGGTACTCATAAAGTCCGTACCTTGTCGAGAAAGCTGTCTTTGGAATGTCCTCCGCCCTTATCTTAATCTGATGGTACCCGGATCTTAAATCCATCTTGGAAAAGATCTTTGCTTCGACCAACTGATCAAACAACATGTCGATCCGTGGCAACGGGTACTTGTTCTTGATGGTTACGGCATTTAATGGACGGTAGTCCACGCAAAGCCGCAACGTTTCATCCTTCTTTTTGACAAATAATGCCGAACAGCCCCATGGCGAGGAGCTCGGCCTAATAAAACCCTTCTCCAGAAGGTCCGTGAGCTGAGTCTTCAGTTCTGCCAACTCCTTGGGTGCCATCTTGTACGGCCTTCGGGATATTGGCATGGTTCCCGGTGCAAGTTCAATCTTGAACTCCACCTCTCTATCGGGTGGCATCCCCGGCAAATCATCCGGGAATACATCAGGGAACTCTCGGACCACTGGAATGTCTTCCAATCTGATGGTTGTGACTTGATAGACACTTGGAAGTTTTATTTCTGGACTGTCCAGAAATAATGAGTGAGAACCGTGCACTTCTGAGTTTAAGTGCACGACTCGAAGGACGGTGTCTAAAACAGCGCCGTGGCGGGTTAACCACGACATCCCTAGGATGACATCGACCTTCTGCCCCTCTAAGATAAGGAGAGACGTGGGGTACACTCTACCTGCTAAGCATAATGGTGCTTTGGAGACCATTACGCTTGCTGAAATCTTCCCACCCGGTGAACAAATTAAATATGGACTATCGGTGGGTAGTATTGGCAAGCTGTGTTTAGCAATGAAAGCTTGGCTAATAAAATTATGCGTGGCGCCTGAATCAAATAGTACTATAGCGGGATGCTGGTGGAGTTGGAACATACCCACAAGGATTGGCTCGCCCTCCGGCACGTCCTCAATGGCAAGCTGGTGGACAGTGCCGGGCCTAGGGTTTGCCCGCCGCGCATTGGTAGGGTTCCGGGGTTGATTCCTCCCCGGAAACTGTGGTGCCACTCCGCCGCCTTGCCTCTCCGGGCAACTGCTCGCGAAGTGTCCTGGACGACCACACTTGTAACATGTGGCCGCTGCTGGTGGAGTACTCGGGGGACGAAAGCCCGGCATGCGTTGCGAAGGTGCAAACGCACGCGGCATCGCCCGCTGCTGCTGTTGTTGTTGCGGTGGTGCTGGCAGTGTCGGCCGGAATGCCGGTGAAGAGTACGGCCGACTGCGGAACGGCATCGACCGCTGTGGTGGCTGCCAGCGTGCACCTGATGGTGGGTGATTCACCATCCGAAACTTCTGAGAAGGACTGCCTCCTTCTCCGCTGCTCTGCGGCGCGCTTCGCTTTCGCTCTGCCGCCGCCAACTCCTTGCCGGAGTCTTCCTGAACAATCGCAGCATCAATTATGTCGTTGAGGCTGCCGCGATTGAACATCGCCAGCTTGTCCTTCAGGAGCGGGTTAAGCCCCTGGTAGAAATGGTCCCGCCGCTTCTCGTCGGTATCAGCATGATACGACGCATATAGCGCAAGATCGTTAAACGCCCTGGAGTATTCCAGCGCGTTTCGGCTCCCTTGTTGCAGGTGTAGGAATTCCTGCGTCTTCCTCTTCATCAGACCTGGCGGTGAATGGCACCCAACCGGGTGGCGTAGGTCCTGCGGGAACCTCGACATGGATCATCCACGTCCTGCTCCCCTCTTCGCCTTCTTCCTTGGCGAAGTATTGCGGCATCTGGTTGTACCCGAAATATTGGAGCATTTGCCACAATGCTTCCGTGTAGCCGCTACGGTCAGAGCAGTGGGAAACCACCCACCCGTTCTCCAACCGTTTATCTGCTGTCATCTGTAAAAATATATTTGAGAAATGTCAAATATTTATTTAAACAGTAAACCATTGAGTTATAACATAAGATATGTCATTGAACCCATAACACTAGGAAACATAGTTCAAATTTTTAAACAAATTTGACTGCTGATCTGCTGTTACCATGACAGCCCTGACCAGTTTCCATATCAATCTGATTTAGGCCAGGTTAAAAGCAAAACCAGTCCTGGAGCTCAACATCAAAGTTAAAGTTAACTTCAATAGCTTTCCAGAAAGTATTTGGTTGGCCTAAGATCTGTCCTGGTTCAAAAGTTATGAGATGTCAAAGTTAACAGAATTCCTGGGAACAATTGGACAGCACCTCCCTGCCTTAGGTACTGATTTGATCCAAGAATCCCAGTTAATCCTGTTCCTAATCTGACAAAAATTTCTGTTACAAATTTGTAACCCATCTCATAAGCTTTACAGAACTACCTCATTTCCTATTTTTTGGATTTTTAAGCAGGAAGTTATGCTTAATTTACAGAGAGTTTACAGAGAGTCTTTGCTCTGTCCTGTTTTCTGGACAGTTTCAACTCCACTGCATTTTTCGAGTGGTTAAGGGATGAAACACCTCTAGAGCTCAACAGAAAAATTGTAAAGCTCCTCCAAAGCTTTCCAGACATGTATCATACGACCCCATCCTCGAAAGAACTCAACCTCTAACCTCTGTTTAACTTTAGCCTTGATTCAGCCGAAAACAGAGTGCTCTGTCCTTAACATCCTATAAGTTGAAAACTTGTTAACTTTGAATATCCTGTACAAGGGAAGGAGTTACATCAAGTTTTACTACTTTGGATTAAAACCTTCAAGTTTTTAAATGAAGTTGTTCATTTAGTTGGGTGTGACGTCGATGCGTCACCAGATTATGTCGGTACTACGTCCTCACAAAGGAAAAACCTATACCGGACTTAGCCGGCTTCGTTAGTTCAGTGGCACTACTCGTCACTCGCACACGGATGCTACACGTCTACCGTTTCGTGGTAAGGCTACCTGCAGAAATTCAAACAATCATCAGACTCGGCTGCACACCGAGCCCGGAATCCATACAGTTGGTACACCCGGCCGTCATCACTCGCCCGGATGTTCTCAAGCCAAACACGCCTTGAGTTACGTGTTCACGTTTCAGACCACGTGACGGGGTCTCCCATGTTGCACCACGCACGCCAGGGACAGACGTTGCTCGAATACCCCAAACGACATGAAGAGTCGTAGAGGATACTAAAGCGGGTCGGGTTACCTGCCACCCGTGGGGCTCCACCCTTCAGCTTGTGCGCACTGGTGGACAGCGCTTACGTGCACCCCCCAAGACATGAACGTCCCGAGATGCACGATTTTCCGACATAACAAATAGGTTAATAAGCCACTTTCTATATACTAATAACATCCTTATACGGGCTACTAATTCGTTCCTCACTGGATTTTTGAAAAAGAAGACCTTTGTACTGTGTTAAACCTCAAGCGAGCTCTGATACCACGCTGACACGACCCCATTGGTCCTGTTGAGCCAGGATCACGCTGAGGGGTGCTGCGTTGCACAGCACCGTATAACACACGTCAAAGGTGCAAAGCGGAAGCGGAAGTTTTATTACATAAACAGTTATATGAACATGTTTACATCAAAATAAGTTTAGTCCACACTCGCGGGCGTAGACTAAGCACCAAGTACACGTTCAGCCCTTGAACGTGTCCTTGCTAGCACACACGCACACTAACTCTGCGGCGTGCACGACTCCCACTCGACGGGGTTCCCCTCCTGGGGTTCCGTCTCCTCTTCGGGAGTCCCTTCCTCATAGAACCCTGCAAAAGCTTCAAACACAAGCAGTGAGCACGAAGGCTCAGCAAGTCTGACCCGTCTCACCTAAACATGGAACTTCTACATGAGGGTAATGGGTAGCATGAGGTAAAAATCATTTGCAAGGACTCGCCTAATTAGTAGAACCTTACTTTCAAGTTTTAGCAGCAGGTTGTGGAGAACCTTACGCTAAGGCACATGAGAGAGCCGCAATCAAACAAGAAACGCATTTCTCTCATGTACTTTGCCCAAAGTTGAAAAGAACTTTAGTTAGCACTAAGCTACAGCATATCATTAACAATCAATGTCCAGCTTTCAATCAGCAACATTTTAACATGTAACTAGCCTGTTCTTTCTACGTCATGGTACAGTGAACAAGTGGTACTCACTGACCGCGAGGGACGGCGATTATAATCGATTTACACCTGCAGGGTTACCCGAACAACCCGTCACGTACGCCCGTACTCGATGTCGCCTACAACAACCATCACGGACGCCGTACGCGACTACCTTTCACCCGTTAGCCAAATATTGAACCGGTCCCATCGTCCCGAGCAAGAGGTCCCTGCACGCGCATCTCTGTGCCGCCAGCTGATTTACACCTCGAGCTCTCAACCTACCCTCTGAACGACGGGCAATGCCTCAATACCCAGCTACCCGAGTTACATCAGTTTCCCGGTTCCCATATAGCCGGTAGGTCTTCGGTACTGTTCTAGCTTGTTCAACAGGCCCGCACACGGCTCGGTCCTCAATCGACACAAGCGGAGCTACAGCACACAGGCCCCAAAGTCCTGCTGCCCTTACTCTCCGCTCGGTCTCATTTTCTTGCCATGTGTATCATGTGCTATCTCTACCCGAGCAATGTGCCTCTAGCCTATTCTCGCGAGTAGTTCCAACTACTCGACTTGTACCGAATCCTACTCTATCCTAGCAATGCAGTAGCTAGCGGGGTTTGCAATCCTAACCCCAACCCATGGTTTTCTTGGCTATGCAGTGGGGTTTCCAAACAAGACTCTAATGCACAGAATAAAGGAAACAAGTATGTGCTCAAAACAATAAAAATTTAGAAAATGGTTAATGCAAACCGGGGCTTGCCTTGCTGCTCTTGGTCGTAGGCTAGCTGTTCCTCCGGAGTAACGAAGTCTAGGACTTCGGGTTCCTCCTCGACCTTAGCGACTACATGATAAGAACAATGTATGTATTAATTAAATGCATTTGTATTAACTTTGAAGTTGTGAAGTCTATAACCCTTGCTAGACAGACCTAATGACTGTGAAACTTTTACTGTGGCTTGGTTACAACCTAAAAAAAGACTTGGTCAAGTTTTAGTTGCAGTGAAGCTCATTTGAGCCCTCCACAAATAATTATGTCCTTGATCTTAATTGGAACTCTTAGGGTGTTCTAGGAATTTTCATGAGACAAACTATGACTTTCTGAAAACTAGATTTTCAGAGGGTCCTAATGGAGTTGGTCTCACTTAATTTGGAAGTCTCTAACTGAATATATGAGCTAAACAATTTCAGAGAAAATTCTGAAAATGTTTCTGAACATTTTCTATTTTCTCTGGAACAGTTTTACTAATCACACCATTAGGTGGACTAAATGAGCTCAAATGGTTCTGAAATTTTTATGGTAGTTCAAGGATATTTTGGTGAACATCTCAGCAAAATTTCAGGATTTTCCTCCAAAGGATTCTCCAGTTAAAATTCCTAACAGTTTAAACTTTAAGGAATTAATTCTGGAGAAATAAGGAATTTCATGAAGTGAAACTTGATTTTCTGGAAAGTACTCAGAGAGCTGAATCCAGCAAAATTTGGTTCACTCCATTTGGAGCTTTCTAGCCAAAGTTATAAGGATTTGAAGTTTGAAGGAAATCTGAAAATCGGGGAAAAGTTTAAACTCGCGCGTGGGCCCAGGGGACACGCGTCGCACGCCGAGGCGACGGCACACCGCGGCCCACAAGGATTTTGCGCGCCAGCACACCCGATCCCGGCCGCAGCCGGATCCCGATTCAAAATATCGGCCGCTGACAGCTGGGGTCCACCCCCTTCTTCAACCTCGCGACACCCGCGCTCCGCCGCCGAGGGACCTCGCCGGAGAGCTCGCCGCTGGCTGCTGTACAGCTCCAAACTTCTTGATTCTGGCCGCCCCTGCCTACTTTTACTTGGGGAACAGGATCCGAGGGTCAGCTGCTCATGACGACGGCCGGAGCATGGTCGGCGACGAGCCGCCATATCGGAACGACTTCGGCCATGTCGGCTGACTCTCCTAGTGCCTCAGCTACTTGGGAAATTGGTCGGGGAGCATCAGTGGACCTCAGAGAAGGTCGACATGAACTCGGGGCAGCTCGGGGAAGGCCCGAAATAGGTCCTCACCGTGCGCCCGATACCCCCCGTTTGTTCCGCCATTAGTAGACCTTGAATTACGCCGGGCACAGAGGTTCTCCGGCCCAGAGTTGTGAAGGCAACTTGTGCGTCACCGTGTCTAGCTCGTGTGGGAGTGGCCTGAGGCCCTCTAATCCTTTCTAAAGCATGAATTAAACAGAATCGTACCCGAAGGTCGTTCTGCACACAGAACGGGGAAAAGTGGAAATTCGCCGCCGGTGAGCAACCACTCGAGCTGTGGCTCGGGGATGAGCAGCACCGGTCACCTGCGCTTCCAAGGGTGCCTTGGCTCGAGCGTGACAACGCCCAGGTTGGGCTGTCCACGAGAGCCTGAGGTGCGGCGGTTTCCAGTTCCGAGTTTGATCTTTCGGCACAGCCGATATCACTCGGTTTCAATCGACTTCTAGCACTGGGGAGGATGGAGGAAGATCTCTAGTACCTTGCTGGGACCTTGGAGTGGAAAGAGGGAGCTGCGATCGGCTTGATCAAGCAGGAGCTCGAGCGGCGGCGATGGCAGTGGGAAAACAGGTCGTGCACGTCGGCAGCTCGGGGGAATGGCGACTGAAGCACGCCGGGGAGGGAATAAATAGCCCGGTGGCTGGTCTCCGGCTTGGGGCGCGCAGCAGGAGCTGGCGCCGGCTGCCCCCTTCGGTGGCGCGCGCGCACAGCAGCCGGGAACCGACTGAACTGTGGTTCAGTCGGTTTGTTTTGAGGCAGAGGCTGACATGTGGGTCCCACCCCTCTTTTAACCTCTGAAATTTACTCCTAACAGCTGTGGTAAACAGTGAACCCTATTCTACCCTTGGCAATTCAAATTATTCACCCAAGAGCCATTTGAATTGATCAAAGTTCAAATGAGGTTTGGTTTGAATGAATTTCAGCACAAGTTCAGTTTGAAATTCAAATAAAGTTTGAACTCCTCCCCCTTAGCTCATGTCAAGCTCAACTCCAAATGGGGTGAAAATTGGTGTGGGAGTTCACAAAAATGTGCTGAGTGAGAATATGCCTTCCACTTTTAAATTCAGTGGGTAAAAACAGTTTGAATTTGAATATGGTTTCAAACTGCCCCCTTCCTAGCTATACCCAAAATGACCTCAAAAAGGTTTTGAATTTGGGTGAAACTTGGCATGGACATCCTTAGCAAAGTGTAGGAGTTTTCATATGTCCAGCCCATCTATATCACATGTGGGAAATACCACTTTTGCAATGTGTGAGTTTGTTCTCTAATGAGCATGTTGATAATTGTTACTTGCTCTTCATTTGTGTTCATCAATCTTGCTCAAATGAGGGGTGTGGTGTGGTGGTGAACACTGCAAATGGGTGTCAAAAACTGAGGCCCTTACACGCGCCCACACGCTCGGGCTCCCGTCGTCAACCCTCTCCCCGAGCCGTGGACACCCGGATGAGCTCGAAAGCAACGTCGCCCACACTCCCTGAAGCTGTCAAGGCCAGTTCTGAGGGTGCAGCGGGCTGCAATCGCCTCGGCGAGCCGGTTCTTCCCCGGCGGACCAACCTCGGCGACTTGACTTCAAACCAAGCCACTCCGGTGTTTCACGCCCAACAAATCCACGAAAAAGGTTGGTTACCACCTCTCCTTGCTGTCCACCGAGTTCGGGGTATGTTCATGGGACCATCTAGCCGGAATTTGAGTTTTACTCACGGCGGTTTCTTCGGGTCGCCGGCTCCAGACCGGGAAATTCTTCCCCGAGGTGTGAGGGCTTCCAGTTGTGTGCTGGTGTCATGATCCTCAGCCTCCTACGGACCTCCTCGACCAAACAGCGCCCGATTCCATCAACCCTAGCCGAAGAAAGCCCAGTTTTTACACTGCCGCCGCAAAAACCACCTCGGGCGCCCGGTGACAGCATAGCTAGCGGCCTCTCCAAGCAAAATTGAGCACATGTCGATGATCTACACCTTCCACTGATTCTGTAGCGCTAATCCTTCGTGCTCTTGGCGAGCTAGAACAGCGGCGCTACGTCGCCGAAGCTCGGTTAAGCCGCCACACCGTCGCGAGCTCGGTTAGGGCCGACGTCGGTGTGGGGAAACCCTCTTCCCGTGATCAGCACACGAAATTAGGGGCTGACGGCAAGTTTGAGCACGGGAAGTGAACGGAGGCCCGGGTTCCGAAGTTTTCCAGCGAGCTCCGGCGGCGGGGTCGCGCGGGAGCCGGAGGAAGACGAAGGTGGTCGGTCCCACCCGTCAGCGGCTGAAGTTAAACATACGGGATTCTCTGTGGCCTCGGATCAAACTGTGACAACGTGGGAAATACTCTGTAACCCGTGTGGCTCGTGTTTCAGCGGTCGACACGTGGCCCCGCGGCCGCAGTCAGAATTTGAACTTTTCCCGAATTAATTTGAAATCCAGATTTGGTTCAAACTTTGGATCTGCATAACTTTTGCTAGAGAGCTCCAAATTTAGTGATTCAAATTGGGTTGGATTCAGGATGAAAATCTCTATCCAAATATACAACCCAATTTTCATGAAAACCAATAGAGAATTCTGGAAAATTCTTTAAAGCTTTTCAGCAAAAGAATTTTTGAGGGAGTTTGGTTCATCCAAAATTCGACAAATTTTGCCAGGATATTAGGAGACTCCTGTAGAAGGTTCAGCTCATTTGGAGTTGATTTAGTTAGGGTAATTCTGATTTTTAAGTTTCTGCATTCAAATAAATACAGAAACATTTTCAGGAAATTTCCAAAACTTGGAAATTCAGTTCTGGCCATTCCTTAGCTCCAAAAATCCTAGGAAAATTTAGGCATACTCTGAGCTAGGTAGGAAATTATGGTTCACTTAGATTTGCATGAAAGTGCAAGTTTAATCAGAATTAATTCCTTTATGCTTAAATGCTTAGGGAATTGTTCTGGGTGATCCACTTAGTGAAATGTTCTGAATTTTCGTCCAGAGGATTTTCTTGTGACAAGGAACCCCCAAGAAAATTCCCAGCTCCATTGGAGCCCTGGATCATTATGTCCTATTCAACCTCATTAGGTGATCACCACCCAAGTGATGAACCTCACTTCTCATTTGAGGATAGTGCTTAGACACACATCCAAACCACCACCCAGTGTCATTTTAAATTCTTAAACAAAGTTCCAGTTTTAAACTTGTCTGTAGCATTTGTTAGCAAAAAGTTTTACAATTAAAGATATGCATGTTCATAACGTGTAGTGCTTGAACGTGGATAAGTGAAGATTTGATCAAGGAGCAAGAAGGCAGGGATTAAGCTTCAAGTCATCATCAGCAACTAACTTCATCTTATCTGACTTAAGTCACCTGCAAAACCAAGGCAAGCCCCGGTTTGCACTTAATTTGTTTTTAAAATTTTTCCTTTGTTCACTACTATTGGTCGAGGTTTGTATGTGCATTAGGTCCAGGATGTTTGATACTCCACTTGCATAACCAAACATGAACCCTGAGGTCAAGGGTAGAGGTGTGTCATCGCTGTAGAATAAGGTCGTGCTAAATAGGCTAGGACAGCCGGTAGAAGACGAGTAGTTGGAATCTACTCGCGAGCTTTGTTCCCGGACCACATAAGTGGGGATTGGAAAAGGTAGCAAACTAAAGTTTACGTTTCTAAAGATGAGACCGGGCAGAGGGGTTAGACAGCGACAAGACGAGGTCTTGGTCGAGTAGCTCTGCCCGTGTCGGTCAAGGACCGAAGCGTATGCGGCCCTGGGAGCAAGTATTGAGTTGTGTACCGGATGCTTACTGACATATGGGAATCAGGAAACCGATGTACCAGGTTCACTGGGTTGTAGAGGCATACCACATCGTCTCGTTAGACCTATGAGCCCGAGACGGCGCGACCGGTTCTACAGTCTAGTGGCCAGAGAAAGGTTGCCACATAGGACGTAATGAAGGACGCCAGAGTTGAGTCTTCAAAGGCGGGCGTATGTGTCGAGTTATCCGGGTAGTGTTTGATTCGAATCACCGTCCCTCGCGGTTATGAGTACCGCTTGCTCACTGCGCTGTGACGTAGTTAATCAACTTGTGTGGAAACAGTCTGCAAAAGTATAATTGCTGCTATGATTATGTTAAGTTGCATGAAAACCATGTTTGAAGTAGAGATAGAGCTAACTAAACTTATTTTCTACCTTGGGGCAAGTAACATTGGAATGAAGCGTTTCTTGTTTGATTGTGGAGTTCCAATGTTGCTGATCGCAAGGTCATTATTAATATGGCTAAAATTTGAAAGTTAAGGATGAACTCGTAGGCGAGTCTTTTTGCAAATGACAGGTGTAGGTCTTAGGTTACTTTCATATAGAGTTCCATGCTTTAGGAGATACGGTTAAGTCTTGCTGAGCCTTTGTGCTCACTCTTGCTATATAAGCGGTTTTGCAGGTAAACATCGACGCTATAAAGAAGGTTGTCCGGTGAGACTCGGGAACTTCCGAGTCATGTCACCCTTGGAGAACCTAGCCGCTGCCATGTCTTCGTGTTGCTAGCGAGAGGAGTCCGCGGGCTGGATCTCTTCTCGAGTGCTTCTTAGATATTCATCGTGAGCTGTTTATAGACTTCCGCTGTAGCTATTTTATGTAAATTATTTACAAAGAACAGTTGTAAGCTTCCGCTTTTTATTTATGTAATACTGTGTTCCTTATATGTGTGCTGTTGGGTGCCGCATAACACGGCACCACCCAATGCGATTCCTCGGTTAAGGCGGCATGGCCCCGTGATCGGGATCGGGCCCCCCTCAGCATCCCTATCAGAAACAATAGTATTGGGAACACCATGCAAACGCACAACCTCATTAAAGAACAAATCAGCAACATGTGAAGCATTATCGGTCTTGTGGCAGGGTATAAAATGAGCCATTTTAGAGAAACGATCAACAACCACAAAGACACTATCCCTCCCCCTCTTTGTTCTAGGCAATCCTAAAACAAAGTCAATAGAAATATCCTCCCACGGTGCACTAGGAACCGGAAGCGGCATATAAAGACCATGTGGGTTAAGTCGAGACTTAGCTTTGTTGCACGTCGTGCAATGTGAAACGTAGCGCTCCACATCACGCCTCATTCGTGGCCAAAAGAAGTGAGCGGTCAGCAAATCCTTTGTCTTTTTAACACTAAAATGTCCCATCAAACCACCTCCATGCGCTTTCGGCAACAACAAAAGACCAACGGAGCTAGCTGGAACACACAGCTTGTTAGCACGATAGAGAAGGCCTTCACGCAGCAGGAATTTTTGCCACGTTCTTCCCTCTCTACAATTTTCAAAGGCATCTTTGAAGTCGAAATCAGTAGCATACAACCTCTTTATGGTTTCCAAACCAAAGATTTTATGAGAAAGTTGGGATAGTATGGTATAACGTCTAGATAAAGCATCGACAATCACATTGTCTTTCCCTTTCTTATGTTTAATGATGTAAGGAAATGATTCTATGAACTCAATCCATTTAGCATGACGTTTGTTCAGATTAGCTTGTCCTTTAAGATACTTCAAAGACTCATGATCTGAATGTATGACAAATTCTTTAGACCATAGGTAATGTTGCCAAGTTTGCAAGACACGCACTAAAGCATAAAGTTCTTTGTCATATGTAGAATAATTCAGCGAAGGCCCATGCAATTTTTCACTAAAGAAGGCAACAGGTTTACCTCCTTGAATTAGCACTCCTCCAATGCCAATGTCGCTCGCGTCACATTCAAGCTCGAATGTCTTCTCAAAATCAGGAAGTTGCAGCAATGGTGCTTGTGTGAGCTTCGACTTGAGAACATCAAAAGCTTGTTGTTGTGCTGGTCCCCATCGAAACGGCACTCCATGCTTTGTCAACTCGTGGAGAGGTGCCGCAATGGTGTTGAAATCCCGCATGAAACGTTGGTAGAAACCTGCGAGACCAAGAAAACTCCGAACCTGTGTGACCGTAGTCGGAAGTGGCCAGCTTGTGATGGCAACAATCTTTGCCTAGTCCACCTCAATGCCCTGTGAAGTAACAACATACCCAAGAAAAAACACATGATCGGTGCAAAAGGTGCACTTCTCAAGGTTACCATATAAACGTGCATCGCGCAAGACATTAAAAACAGCACGCAAATGTTCAAGATGCTCATCATATGACTTGCTGTAAATAAGGATATCATCAAAGTAAACCACCACAAATTTATCAATGAAAGCACGTAAAAGCTCATTCATCAACCTCATGAAAGTGCTGGGCGCATTAGTTAAACTAAATGGCATGACTAACCATTCATAAAGTCCGAATTTAGTTTTAAAAGCAGTTTTCCATTCATCACCTAAAGCCATACGAATCTGATGATACCCACTACGCAAATCAATCTTGGAGAAAATAACAGAACCACTCAACTCATCAAGCATGTCATCCAATCTAGGAATAGGATAGCGATAACGAATGGTAATGTTATTGATGGCTCTACAATCAACACACATGCGCCAAGTGCCATCTTTTTTTGGAACCAAAAGAAAAGGAAAAAAACAAGGACTAAAACTCTCACGAATGTAACTGCGGTCCAGAAGATCTTGGACTTGTCGCTGAATTTCCTTAGTCTCGTCAGGGTTGGTCCTGTAGGCAGCACGGTTTGGCAAGCTCGCCCCTGGAACCAAATCAATCTTGTGCTCAATGCCTCGCACAGGTGGTAATCCAAGGGGTATCTCTGATGGAAAAACATCTATATATTCCTGTAAAAGGTTAGCAACAGCAGGTGGCAAGACAATGGATGTATCCTCAGTGGAATATAAAGCATGTTTGCACACTAAAGCATAGCAAGTTCCATTAGAGGCATATAAATCATCAAGATTAGATTTAGTTGCAAGCAAAATAGGATTTTTCAACTTAATAGGTTGCTGAATTTCAGAATTGAAAACACCCTTTTGCTTAGCATTATTCTTTTTCTCCTGCTCAAATTGTACAATTTCAGTGGGACTCATAGGAAGCAACACAATTTTCTTGCCCTTATGCATGAGAGTATACTTATTAGATCGACCATGGTGAATAGCATCAGTATCAAACTCCCAAGGACGTCCCAACAAAACAGAACAAGCATCCATAGGTACCACATCAAAATCACCAAAATCATGATAAGAACTAATGGAAAAATGTATCCTTACTGTTTGTGTTACCTTAACCTTACCATTGTTGTTAAACCATTGAATGTGATAAGGGTGGGGATGCTCCCGTGTGGTCAAGCCAAGCTTCTTGACCACATCAACATTCACCAAATTGTTGCAGCTACCACCATCAATGATGGTATGTACACGGCAGTCCTTGACGACGAGAAACATGTTGAAAAGGTTGTGATGTTGGCGGTTGTCGTCCTCTCGAACCGTGGCACTCGAAGCTCACTGCACAATCAAAGTCCTATAGTTGTTTGTCGCATATGTACCAAGAACCTCCTCAGCACCATCATCCGAACCTGAAATGTTAGTTGCAATAATATTTTCATCTTCAATATCAGAAGCACTAACATACCCACCATCAGCAGTGGCAATGATCGCCCGCTTGCTGTGGCAATCTCGTTGCATATGGCCAAGTCCATGGCAGTGGTGGCACTTGATGTCGGAGCTACGACTTGTCGAAGTGTTGGGTGCAGCCGCCTTTGCTGCAACACCTGGAGGCATCTGGGACTTGCTGTTATCTTGTCCCCGTGATGTAGAAGGTGCGATGCTGCTGCGTACAACACCCATGGATGGTGGTGTAGAAGCACGTATGCTCGAGGAGGGCGCTGCTTTGGATGGCACCGGAAATTGTCGTGGCGTGAAGGTGTTGTTCCACCGCTGCTGTTGGCGACCCTGCACTTCTTTTTCTGCTAACATAGCAAGTTGAAATAAACGTTGAATAGAATGATATTCCTTGTAGTCAACTATGTCCTGGATCTCACGCCGTAAGCCCCCATAAAACCTAACAATTTGGTCTTCCTGATCCTCAACTACCCCACAACGAAGCATACCTTTCTACAACTCTTGGTAGTACTCTTGGACAGTCATGTCACCCTGATCGAAGCGTTGCAATTTCTTAAGAAGATCACATCTATATGAAGGAGGAACAAACCTAGCACGCATCTCTTCTTTTAACGCAGCCCATGTCTGTGGTGCATTATGTGTATTGACAAGTTCATTCCACCAAATTATAGCAAAATCTTTAAATTCACTAGTGGCTTGTCTAACTCTATGTCGCTCAGGATCAAGATTAGAGCTAAATTTTTGTTCTACCGTCATCTCCCAATCCAAGTAAGTCTCAGCATCATAAGATCCATAAAATGTTGGAATAGAAAACTTAATCTTAGCATAAGGATCATTATCTTGTTTAGGAGCATGAGGACGAGGTCTACCTCCCATACCTTGATGATTTCATCGAGGGCGACGGCGCTGCTGTGCATCAACCTCATGGTTATTGAAGTCATCTTCTGTGTTGTAGTGAGCATGTGCATCACCATCAAGGATGATAGAGGGTGTAGCTTGTTGGGGAAGACAAGTCTCCATCTCGTCCAACCATGTGGTCAGACCAGCAACAGTTGTATGGAGCCTCTGAAAGGTGGCTGTTGTAGTGGTCTGGTAATTGTTGAAAGCTTCGGTCACTGTCCGTATCATGTCCTTTAGTTCCATATGGGACACACACTCATCATCATCCGGAGGTGTAGAACCAGAGGTCTTATCCATAGGCTTCTTTTCTGTCATTGTTAGTACAAAACAGAAACGAAGACAAAAAGATCGTGAAGAACCCTATTACTACACTCTCTGAAGTGGGTGGAAAATCGATCAGTAAGATGTGGCTTACCCCGCTCTTACAATTTTCTTACCAGCACTGCAGGTGGCCAACGGTGACCGGTGTGAAGCAAGCAGAGAGTGGGTGTGATTGCAAAGGTTACATGTTCTGCTCGAGAGAAGGTGGAGCTTGGAAGGCTCAAATGCAGTATATGTATGTGGCACACAAGTTAGTAACAGATAGCAATGCTGAATAAGTGTCTCAAGAATTTCACCTAGTTGCTGGCCTAAGAATGTATTAGAACAGTTGTGGCAACAAGCAAGGACAAGTATGAATGATGATGAACAACAAGGATAATAGCAGCAAGTATCCAGCACTCACACAAAAATAGCACAACTAGAAAAGCTCTTAGCCTCCTGTTTTTATCTTGAAGCACTAGTAGAAATCAAAACCTTTTTTCTCTTTATTTTTTTGATATTTTTTCTCAACCAGGGGCACAAGAATAGAAACAACACCAAGTATTAGCTCAGACCGATGAAAGATGAGATCGGCACAAATTCAGGAGCGATTGGAACAAACTGGTGCTGGAACTTCGGAGTTCGAAACGAGGGCCTTCTTAATTTTTTTTTTGAAAATGCCGTATGTGGACTTTTTTGAGACCTTTCTGAGAAAAAAAATGCGCCTCAATCGGAGTTACGAGCGAAAAGTTATGCCCGTTTTAAGGAGGATACCCCGAATCAGGTTTTGGTGGTGGTGGAAACTGCAACAGAAACGAATCGGTGGATGGAATTTTTTTATAGATTGGTTTTTTGTAGATGGCAGCAGATGGAAGAAACAAAACTGAACCAAAACAAATTTAAACCAGCAACCAGACTCAACCTAGGACACGAACTCAGAACTACGAACTCCGAAACTAAATTGTGCAAAAGGTTGAGCGGGGGTCGTAGGTCAGGGAAACTAAATTTTTTTTGTGGCTTTTTGTGGACGATAGGACTGAAACAAAATAAATCTAAAGGGCACACAAGTATACCTCACAGTGAACCTGGAAATCTGATACCAATTGATAGGAGGATGAGTCCCGATCTTCCGAGAGGTAGGGTAAACTTGATTGGGTGGAGATCTCGACGTTGATGATCCAAGGCTCCGAACGAACGAAAGCCGCCAATCACTACACCACTGCTCCGTTGGTTATCACCCGCGTCACACGAATGACCTCGCCACGAAGGCTTATCCCTGCAAGCGCAATCAAGAACACAAGCAAGAACAGAGAAGTTGCAATCAAAACTGAATTGATCACGAATTTGGGGTCTCACAACCGATGATCGGCGACACTGTTCAATGACAGATTGTAACTAAGCAAAATCCAGCTGTTTGTGACGGCGGCTAGGGGGTATAAAGGTGGTGGAGGACGACCAGGGGGGGTGCTGGGGTCGTCACCTAACCCTAAGACACGTACATAATGGACTTGGACTCGATACAAGGCTCAATGGCCCAACTAGGTGATGCAACATCCTGACAGACTCTAAACTTTATATTGTTTCGAAGTTTTCTGTCGACTCCGAGGGAATTTTGACGTGGGTCCAGTTCCATTGGAAAGTTTATCCTCTCAGCTTTCCGTGCATATGTAGAACGTCAAAAACGGAGTCCGTATGCCTCCTGTGCATCCATTTTAAGGTGGACTGCTCATGGCCCCGAGTTGGACTCGAGTTTGAGTTGGGCTCGGTCTCTAACTTCTTGTTGGCGTATTTTCTGGTCCTCCATGCCTCCAAACCCCTCTCCATGTATCTCCATGTCCTCTCCATGGTTCCTAATCATAATTAATCCATTAGGTAGGAACATACTCTCAAAATTCACATATAAAGAATTGTTCAGGAACGAGCTCACCTCTAAATTCAATTGTCGTGCTCGAGCTCTAGTAATTGGACCTTGCATGTCTACCATGTGAGTGTTGTGTATATCTGCAAGAGTGATGTCCACATAAGTAGGTGAGATATTTGCACAGTAGAGAGGATTAGGGGGGAGAGCAGGGCCCACCTGGCAGTCAAATGCCCTGATCAGGTCGGCCATGGGCTCTGGTCCATAGGAACCTGCAGCGGGCGCCACCCAGCAGCTGCCGAGCGGCCACCACGACGAGCTGGTGTCGTGCTGGAGGCCTGCACCGTGCTATTACCTGGCCACAAAGTCATTCCTCGCAGCTCACACTCCGACCGACTTGCTTCCACGCGCGCTCGACCGAAAATGTTCACCTCTCGGCCGCTCACCTCGGCTCCTCGTCGCGCCGCCAATCCATGCGTTCTCGTGACCGGAGCTCAACAGCAAAGAGACGCGCCGGAGACCGCTCGAACTCTCGGTGAAGATCTTACCCTTTTTCATGCTCTGTAGGAAGAGTATTTCCACGTTTAGTCCTCGGTGTTCAAAAGACCGAGCTAGCAAAGAATCTGAAATTCGTGGTGATTGGTCCTTCACCGCGTGAACCCAGCCAAGCACATGTTCTACACGTTCCGACGGCCACCTAGGATCAAAGACCACCGAAAACCGTCGAGTCTTGGCGCTGCTATCCGAGTTTTTCGAGCAACTGCCGTTTTAGCCCTAGGTCGACGGTGAGGTCCTAGCTCCGGCCGTTTCCATGGCCAACCGAGCCCATATTCGTGCTCAGCATGCCACAGCGGAGCTGTAGGAGCAAACCGTTTGAAGAATAAGGCCCTGAGTAGCCCGGGCGACATCGCCGGAGTAGGGAGAGCCGCTGTCACCGTCGCAGGCATGGTTCCGGCCATTGCCGAGCTTCGGTGAGGGCACGAGCGTGTTCCTCGAGCAAAGTTGGGCCCGGGCAGCAAGAACCGTCGAAGGTCATGCAGCGAAACGGCCGGCGGCGAGAACTCCGGTGAGGTACCGCCGCGGGAGTCGCGGGGTGGCGCGAGGTATACGAAGGGGGGCCGGGTCCACCGGTCAGCCTCTGTTCTCGCGCGGGGATCCATTTGCGGCCAGTATTCGGTGCGGCAACTCGGGTAGAACCCCGTGGACCGCGGTGTGGTCGCATTCTCAGTGGGCCGGTTTAAAGAGTGGGCCCCACCCGCAGAGTTTAAACATTTTGGGAATTTCCAGTTTTAGTGCAAACTTCAAATGCACATAACTTTTGCTAGGAAGCTCCAAATTCAGTGAACCAAATTTTTCTGAACTCAGAATTTTGAGTACTTTCCAGCAATATAAATTTCACCCTCATGAAAGTTAATAGTTTTCCAGAATTAAATCCCTAAGGTTCAAACTGTTAGGAATTACATAGAGACTAATTTCTAGAAAGTAATGGTTGGAGCCATGAAAAACCCTGGAATTACTTAGAGACTCTAATATTGACCAAATAGGTTTTTATTTGTACAAAGCTCAAATGAACTTTGTTTCAGATGAAACTTGGTCAAGACTCTGGTTAGGACCCTACCAAGCCACCATAAAAATTTCAGAAACAAAGGGGAGGGTTAGCTAAAGTTATAGTAATTACTTAAACAAGTTTACACATTGCATTTAAATTGACATATAGCATATGGTTAACGTGTAGTCGCTGAAGGCGAGGAGACTCCGGAAGTGCACGACTTTGTTCTTCCAGAGGAAGACCTAACCACCGACCAGCAGCAACAAGGCAAGCCCCGGTTTGCATTAACCCTTTTATAAGTTTTGCTTTGTTTACATGTTTCGTATGAAGTATGAATGTGCATTAGGTGTAGGATGGATGGAACCCCCCTTGCATAACCAAAAGTTTCCTATAAGAGTGAGGGTAGTGTCTAAGACCTCGAGTAGACAGGCTATGCTTAATGATTTATAGGACTTCGGTACAAGTCGAGTAGTTGGAATCTACTCGCGAGTTAGGTTTTGGACACACGGGATTGGTTCGAGTGATGTGAGATCACTTTAGAAATGAAAATGAGACTAGGCAGGGGTAGGGCGCAGCAAGAGAAAGTCTTGTGTTGGCAGCCCTGTCCGTGTCGATTGAGGATCGATCTGTGTGCGGCCCTGCTGAGCAAGTATTGAACGTACCGAAGGCATATCGGATATATGGGCCCCGATAAACCGATGTAACCTAAACCTCCGGGCGTCGACGCATAGCACACCGATTTATAGGTGTAGGTTGAGGGCAGCAAGGTGAAAATCTGCTAACGGGCATAGAGAGATGCTCCGTGTAGGGAATCTCCTGTCCGTTTCGGTGCGACCGGTTCGACGTTTGGGCTGTTGGGTGAAAGGTTGTCCCGTACGACATCGAGTGAGCGTGCTGTGCAGCGCCACGGGTGGGCGTACGTGACGTGCTCTTTGGGTCTCCCGGCAGGTGTATATCAAGTCGATTCGCCATCCCTCGCGGTGACGAGTACCGTTTGTTCACTGCATCGTAACGTAGATAATTTATGCAATGTTGTGATTCAATTCTGCTGTTTGATATAATTGTATTGCTACATGTGTGCCACCAAAGATTGCTAACTAATTTCTTATTTATGAACTGTTAACTTGTGGCTAAAAGATGAACTAAGGATGAACTTGTAGGCGTGTCCATTCGCTGAAATTTACTATCCCATGTTCATACCAACTGCATCTAGAGTTTCATGCCTAGGCGAGTCGGTTAAGTCTTGTTGAGCCATTGTGCTCATGGATGCTGCTTAAGTGTGTTTTTTAGGTGAGGAGCCACCCACGGACTCGGGTTACGAGTCCACCGGCGAGGGTTACTGATGTGGACATCACTCCTGCAGATATACACAACACTCACATGGTAGACATGCAAGTTCCAATTACTAGAGCTCGAGCACGACAATTGAATTTAGAGGTGAGCTCGTTCCTGAACAATTCTTTATATGTGAATTTTGAGAGTATGTTGCTACCTAATGGATTAATTATGATTAGGAAGCATGGAGAGGACATGGAGATACATGGAGAGAGGTTTGGAGGCGTGGAGGACTAGAAAATATGCCAACAAGAAGTTAGAGACCGAGCCCAACTCAAACTCGAGCCCAACTCAGGCCCAGGAGCAGTCCACCTTAAAATGGATGCACAGGAGGCATACGAACTCCGTTTTGACATTCTACATATGCACGGAAAGCTGAGAGGATAAACTTTCCAATGGAACTGGCCCCACGTCAAAATTCCCTCAGAGTCAACTGGAAACTTCGAAACAATACAAAGTTTAGAGTCTGTCAGGGTGTTGCATTAGCTAGTTGGGCCATTGGGCCTTGTATCGAGTCCAAGTCCATTATGTACGTGTCTTAGGGTTAGGTCACGACCCAAGCACCCCCCTGGTCGTCCTCCACCTCCTTTATACCCCCTAGCCGCCGTCACAAACAGCTGGGTTTTGCTTAGATTATTCTGTCAAGAACAGTTTCGTCGTTCATCGGTTTGTGAGACCCCAACTTGAGTGCTTCATATCTTTCAGCAATTTGGTTGCATTCTTTCTTGTTCTTGCTTGTGTTCTTCAATTCGCAGGGAAGGATTAGCCTTCTTGGCGAGGTCAACAGCGCAATATCGGTTGATAACCTGAGGAGACGTGGTGCTGCGATTGCAGAATTCAGAACGTGTTGTTCGGAAGCCGGATTGATTTGTGTCAAGTCTCCACCAAATCGAGAGTTATCAAAACTTTTCAGGAGATCGGGACCCCTGTACACATCAAGTGGTAATCAGAGCTTTAGGTGCACCATCAGGTTCGCCTTCCCCTAGTTTTGTTTATCTTGAACTCGTCCTATCATCCACGAAAAAGCCAAAAAATATAGTAATAGGTTTCCCCATCCCAGACCAGGTTTAGCCTTTTGCATAATTCTGTTTTGGAGTCCGTAGTGTTGAATTTGTGTCCTAGTTCGTGTTTCGTTGCTGGTTTAATCGTGTTTTGTTCCTACTTTGTTATTTCATCCGCTGCATTCCATCAAAACTCTAGCTGCCACAAACGTTATCAAATCGATCACCATAACTATTCATTGTGCTAGGGTTATCCTTGTTCTTCAGTTTTCATCGCATATTACGTGAGTTTATCCTCCTTGATATACGCACACCATCCCGCACGTTGTCACCATCATATCCAATTTTTTCTCACCACCGTTTCCAATTCAGCTCCACCAAAAACATAATCTTGTGGTGCTGTCTTAAAACAGCCATAACCTTGGCATTGGGTTAAATTACATTGCCCAGATTCACTTTGGAAGATTGATTATTTAGCATCTAAAGGCTCAACAATAATCATAAAGAAACATATTGAATTTCTGTTGTCCACATCTTCTTTTTTCAAGTGAGCTGGAAATTTGTGCGACGTGTATATTAGTGCTCCTGATTTCATGATAGATATAAAAAAATCAAAGAAAAAATATAGAAAAGAATATTTGTGAAAAGAAGCACAAATATCAAAACTTGGGTGTGTCATTTTGCCTTGTGGTGCAATTGTTCCTGCTTAATTATTGTCCTTATCATTCATAATTCTTGCTGTCTTGTTCATAACATCCGGGATAAGACACGAGTAGACCAGCAACTAGGACAAGTGCTTGGACATCTATTCAGCATTACTATCTCTTATTGAATTGTGTGCTACTCACATATATTTGGCCATCCGAACTCCACATTCATCCTTTCGAACAGCACAAGTTTTTGTTCCTTGCAATCTCTGAATCATGTCATCCAGGTATCCTTTGCCTTGTTGTGGTAAGAAACTTGTAAGAGCTTGATAAGACTCGACCCATTGCTTTGTGAGTTCCACCATCATTGCGTAGTAGTTGGTAGGGATAATCTTGTTGTTTTCCCTATTATTCTTGCTAACAATGTCAGATCATGTTGATCCTACGGAGTGTGTTTTGAAAAGTGAGATGAAGGGTTACATAGAACAAATGGTGAAGTCTGTCAAGGAAGCAATCGCACAAGGGGTAAAAGATTATCTTGCTGAACAGAGAATACCCCACACTCTTGAGAGGTTGGACAAACGCTTAAGCTCGCTAGTTGGAAGGATTGATGATATGGAGACCCACCTACCATTCAGCCATGATGCTACCCACCACAACAACTTTGAAGAAGAAGAAGACGTGTTGTGTGATGTCAATGGAGAGGTGGATACACGTGCTGCGCAAAATGTACATCTACGTCAACGCCTTCGTCAAAACACTCATGGTATGGTAGGAAACAACATGCGTGGTAACAATAACCGCCCTCTTGATGACCCTTTTTCTAAAGTTAAATTTTCCATACCTTCATTTTCTGGTGCTTATGATGCTGAGGCATATCTTGATTGGGAAATGGCGGTTGAGCAGAAATTTAATTCCCACCTTGTTCCTGAACAACATAGAGTTCGATAAGCCACTAGTGAGTTTAAGGGTTTTGCTATAATATGGTGGAATGAACTAGGTACCACACGCTTACAACCTGATATATGGGAACGTTTAAAAGAAGATATGCGTAATCGTTTCGTTACTCCATCCTACCAACGTGATTTACGAAAGAAATTGCAGCGCTTAGAGCAGGGAAATAATTCTGTCCAAGATTATTATGCGGAGCTTCAAAGGGGTATGATACGATGTGGGGTAGTAGTGGACACTGAAGATAAAATTTGTCGTTTCTATGGGGGGGGTTGAGACGTGAGATATAGGATATTGTTGATTATAATGAACTTAATACTGTCAACCAATTGTTCCAGCTTGCTATGCTTGCAAAAAAGGAGTTACAGGGTCGTCAACAAAAGAAAAAGAGCAGCAGCGGTACCTCCTACACTCCACGCACGACAACATCTTCGGGGGCGTCCAAGTCATTCCGTTTTCATGCCCTTTCACCAAAACCAGCAGCCAAGCTTCCTCCTGGCAACAACAACGTTTCAGCAGCACCGAAACCACCACCTGCACGACCTGCGGATTCGGGTAAAAATTCCATGCAGGTACCCGCCAAAAGTGCTTCATCTGTTGCTTCAACAGGACGCACTTCCGGCATTCAGTGCCACCGCTGCCATGGTCTTGGTCATGTGCAAAAAGATTGTCCTAGTCAGCGGGCATACGTGGCTACATAAGAGGGAGGATACATCAGCACCTCCGATGTCGAAGACAACAATAATGATGAAGCTGCCACGGACAATGATGAGGGACATGTTCTTGGGAGTGAAGACACATCAGCCTACATGAACATCATTGTGCAGCGAGTGCTGAACACACAGGTACAACAACTTGATAGATTGTAACGCCATAATTTGTTTCAGATTTTCTTTATCATCAAGAACCGGCGAGCACGTGTGTGACGCCCTCAATTCTGTGGAAAACCACGGAACCGAGAACTAATGCATATGTGTGCCCAGGATGTTTATCACACATACACATATGTTCCACAAACTGAATTCAGATTATATATTACCACGAATAACAGAGTTTATTACAGCACCTCATGAGTCTTGGACTCATGCTCACAGTGGAAGTCCTTATTTCTACGCAGCGGAATTCTTATTTAAATGCGGAAGCAAAAACTAATGCGGAAGCAAAACTAAGCAGAAGTGGCTCCATCTCTATTCCCTCCACAGGCAAGGTTGAGAACAGATCACAATAATCATCCATCTAATCATGGCAGTTTAGCCAGGTGCTCATGACCGTAAGCTCGGCTATCATGATAGTTTTAATAACTCTGCAGAGTTTGCACCTCTTTACCCACAAGTTTGTGATTTCGTCACCCGTCGGCGACTGCAGAACCTCCATTATACCAGTACACATCCGTTGGTGTATGGTCAAGAGATCACAAAATAGCCTTTACAAAGGGGTTACTAGATGTATGGACTCACTAAGGTTTCACCGGCAGGCTAGAATCTCCAATTCTCCCACCCACGGGCCCCCTCTTGTGCCATGCAGTTCCTAGGGCAGTCCTCACTCGACTCCCATTCCCCGCGCCTTCCACAGTCCATAACACTCTAGCAACTTACCTAATTACTCAGCTAAGCCGCACCCATACTTGGCCTTGTGGTGGCACTGTTATCCTGGCATGTGCATGCATGAACCGGTCCTTAGATCTATGGCAAGCAAAACCACCATCTCATGCTACCTCATTCACAAACCCAGTCTTGCCTAGATCTCCCTCCGATCCATGTTCATTATTAACATCAGTTTCCCCTTATTATTATGAGTGCAGTTAGCTAGACACATCTATCTCGCTTCCCAATCCCATGGACTCAGCGAAGCATAAAACAAAAATCATACCCGACTCATAAAACTTCCCAGGTGACAAGGGTGGTTTAACCAAAACTAGTAAACTCCTATAAAAGGGTTTCCCATCATGTTTGACTCAGCACACACACCTTTTCGCAAAACAAAATAGTTTTACCCAAAACATTGGATCAACATGGTCAAGGAGCACTTGCCTTGTTCTTGCGGTTCTGGTTGTTCTTGATTCTCAAAACCTTGTTGCTGCAGCCCGTCGTTGACAGCTCCCTGAGCTTGTTCTGCTATGTAGGATTCACGTGTATACAAAATTCACAGCAATCAATATCATGCACAAACCCTAAACTAGATGCGATGATGCTCATGCATGCTATCCTATGATTAGTTCTATTAGATTGATCTGGTGTTCTTGCATGGTCAGAGGTGTTCAGATCAAAGATGATCGTGGCGATGATCTTGTCTTTAGATCAAACTGATCATCGAGTGTTCTGCCCACGAAAAGGCTTCTGTTCGAAAGGAATCAAAGAACAGACGCAAAGAGATGAACAACATGATGTCGTAAGGTGGTATTGAAGTCCTACCTCACGCTCTTCTTGTCTTCGAGGTCCTCCTCAGACCGCTTGGTTCTTCTCCGATGATCTCCCTTGTTGTGCTTCGGCGATGTTTTGCTCGGCGAGTTAGGGCTAGGGCTCTAAGTCGTCGGCTCAGGAGTTGAAAGAGAAGTTCGTGATTTCGGCCAGAGGTTTTGAGTTCTATTTATAATCGGGAAGAGAAGAGTCCTAATCTGATTGGATTCCGAATAAGAGTCTTATTCAGATCTTTGTTAGATCCTGACGTCTTATCTTCGGTAACGTTGTGGAGTTTAGATCGGTTTCCGTTGCGTACCGGTATCTTTACGCGTAACAGCCGCTCCAAAACTGGTTACCTCCGTAACGATGAGCTCCGAAAGCTCCACGTGTCCTCCGGTCCTGGTATCTCCTCGTCCACAGAGACGAGCTCCGGTCGTGCCGCGTGTCAATCGATTGAGACCTCCCTCTTCTTCGGAGGTGAGCTCCGCGCACGCCACGTGTGGGTGCCGGTCTTTCCGCCTTTCCTTCCCTCAGAGACATGCCCCGAGGTCGACACGTGTTCAGCAGCGACGGACCTCCGGAGATAAGCTCCGGTGGCGACACGTGTTCAATAGATCCGGACTTCTCTGAGATGAGCTCCGAGATTGACGCGCATCCCCCGCAACTGGTCCTCTTATTTCCGCGAGGACTAGCTCCGTGGATGAAACGTGTCCTATGAAAAATGCCTTTGCTTCTTCCGCAGAGGCTATCTCCGTGGGCAGTACGTGTCCCACAGGGTCGGACCTCTTTCCAATTGCGGAGGTGACCCCCGAGCCTGCCACGTATCCAGTTTAGCGTCGGACCTCTCCCTATCTCTCGGGAATGAGTTCCGAACACACCACGTGGTCTGCTGGTCGTGAAAGTTGCCTTTGGCGCTCTCAGAGAGCTTTACTGGCTATCCTTTTGATACTTGTTTCTGTTCCCTCTTTTCTAAAAATGTTTTTCTTCTTCATAAACATGAACATATGCTGACCACCAAATAATGAGAGATCTACACCTAGTTCTAAGACTGAGTGAATTAAATTGAAGGGTCGTGTAATGCTTGCTACAAAATCAGACCTTGCTGAAATTTCTGATCATGATATTTGTTGTGCATTGGTGTGCAAACAAGTTTTGTTCTCCATTGATGATATTGCTAGGTCTTTGCCTCCAGCAGTTACTAACTTGTTGCAAGAGTATGAGGATATTTTTCCAGCTGAGATACCCCCGAGACTTCCACCTTTGAGAGGGATTGAACATAAAATTGATTTGATTCCAGGTGCAATTTTGCCAAACCGTGCTGCATATAGGACCAACCCCGAGGAGACTAAGGAAATTCGGCGGCAAGTCCAAGACCTTTTGGACCGTCGGTATGTACGTGAAAGCCTTAGTCCTTGTGTTGTTTCTGTACTTTTGGTTCCTAAGAAAGATGGTACTTGGCATATGTGTGTTGATTGTAGAGCCATTAATAATATTACTATAAGGTATCGTCATCCTATTCCTAGGCTAGACGACATGCTTGATGAGTTGTGTGGTTCTATAATTTTTCACTAAGATTGACTTGCGTAGTGGTTACCACCAAATAAGAATGAAATTGGGAGATGAATGGAAAACAGCTTTCAAAACCAAATTTGGGTTGTATGAGTGGTTAGTAATGTCTTTTGGTTTAACTAATGCACCAAGTACATTCATGCGTTTGATGAATGAGGTCTTGAGAGCTTTTATTGGAAAATTTGTGGTGGTTTACTTTGATGATATCTTGATTTATAGCAAGTCATTGGATGAACATATGGATCATTTATGTGTTGTTTTTAATGCTTTGAGAGATGCACGTTTATTTGGTAACCTTGAGAAGTGCATCTTTTGTACGAATTGAGTTTCCTTTCTTGGCTATGTTGTGACTCCACAGGGAATTGAGGTGGATGAGATGAAAATTCAAGCGATCAAGAGTTGGCCAATACCTCAAGCCACCACACAGGTAAGGAGTTTTCTTGGTCTTGCAGGTTTCTACCGACGTTTCGTCAAGGATTTTAGCACTATTGCTGCCCCATTGCATGAGTTGACTAAGAAAGGTGTGGTGTTCCATTGGGGGAAAACACAAGAGGAGTCCTTTGACACCTTGAAGGACAAGCTTACACACGCACCATTGATGCAACTTCCTGATTTTAGTAAGACTTTTGAACTTGAATGTGATGCTAGTGGAGTTGGCATTGGTGGTGTCTTACTGCAAGGTGGTAAAACCGGTTGCATACTTTAGTGAAAAACTTAATGGTCTTGTCCTGAATTACTCCACATATGATAAAGAATTTTATGCTCTTGTACGATGCTTAGAGACATGGCGTCATTATTTATGGCCTAAAGAATTTGTTATTCATTCTGATCATGAATCGCTAAAGCATATTCGTTCTTAAAATAATCTGAATCATAGACATGCAAAATGGATTGAATTTATTGAGTCTTTTCCTTGTGTCATTAAACATAAGAAAGGGAAGGATAATTTGATCGCTGATGCATTGTCTAGACGATATAATATGCTGTCCCAACTTGATTGTCGATTTTTTGGACTTGAACCAATTAAAGAACAATATGCTCTTGATGCTGATTTTAAAGATGTGTTGCTGCATTGTCGAAAAGATCATACCTGGAATAAATTTGTACTGGATGATGGATTCTTGTTTAGAGCTAACCGCCTATGCATTCCAGTTGGTTCCATTCGTCTTTTGTTATTACAGGAGGCACATGGTGGAGGTTTGATGGGTCATTTTGGCGCAAAGAAGACGGAGTATGTTCTGGCCACACATTTCTTTTGGCCAAAGATGAGGAGAGATGTAGAGCGGTTTGTGGCTCGCTGCACCACATGTCAGAAAGCTAAGTCCCGTTTGAATCCACATGGTTTATACATGCCTCTTCCACTCCTTCCATTCCTTGGGGGATATCTCTATGGACTTTGTTTTGGGATTGCCTAGGACTAAGAGTGGGAAGGACAACATTTTTGTTGTGGTGGATCGTTTTTCTAAGATGGCACATTCTATACCGTGTCAGAAAAGTGATGATGCTGTACATATTGCTGACCTTTTTTTCAAAGAGATTGTTCGCTTGCATGGTATGCCTTCTACTATTGTTTCAGATTGTGATGCTAAATTTTTGAGTCACTTTTGGCACACCCTATGGAACAAGTTGGGTACAAAACTGTTGTTCTCTACAACATGTCACCCACAAACTAATGGGCAAATAGAAGTAGTGAACCACACTTTGGGCACCATGTTGAGAGCTGTTTTGAAGAAAAATTTAAAGATGTGAGAAGAATGTTTGCCACATGTGTAGTTTGCATATAATCGGGCAACACATTCTACCACCAAGATTTGAGACCATATTTGGGAGAAGAAGATTAGCTTGAGTCGAGGACGCCTCCAATGCAAGAGGGGGAGGATGATGTGGACATCACTCCTGTAGATATACACAACACTCACATGGTAGACATGCAAGGTCCAATTACTAGAGCTCGAGCACGACAATTGAATTTAGAGGTGAGCTCGTTCCTGAACAATTCTTTATATGTGAATTTTGAGAGTATGTTGCTACCTAATGGATTAATTATGATTAGGAACCATGGAGAGGACATGAAGATACACGGAGTGGGGTTTGGAGGCGTGGAGGACCAGAAAATACGCCAACAAGAAGTTAGAGACCGAGCCCAACTCAAACTCGAGTCCAACTCGGGCCCAAGAGCAGTCCACCTTGAAATGGATGCACAGGAGGCATTTGGACTCCGTTTTTGACGTTCTACATATGCACGGAAAGATGAGAGGATAAAATTTCCAATGGAACTGGCCCCACGTCAAAATTCCCTTGGAGTCAACAGGAAACTTCGAAACAATATAAAGTTTAGAGTCTGTCAGGGTGTTGCATCACCTAGTTGGGCCATTGGGCCTTGTATCGAGTCCAAGTCCATTATGTACGTGTCTTAGGGTTAGGTCACGACCCCAGCACCCCCCTGGTCGTCCTCCACCTCCTTTATACCTCCTAGCCACCGTCACAAACAGCTGGGTTTTGCTTAGATTATTCTGTCAAGAACATTTTCGCCGTTCATCGGTTTGTGAGACCCCAACTTGAGTGCTTCATATCTTTCAGCAATTTGGTTGCATTCTTTCTTGTTCTTGCTTGTGTTCTTCGATTCACAGACAAGGATTAGCCTTCTTGGCGAGGTCAACCGCGCAATATCGGTTGATAACCTGAGGAGACGTGGTGCTGCGATTGCATGGTTCAGAACGTGTTGTTCGGAAGCCAGATTGATTTGTGTCAAGTCTCCACCAAATTGAGAGTTATCAGAACCTTTCGGAAGATCGGGACCCCTGTACACATCAGTTACCCTCTGTCGAGGACCACGGTTGAGTGGGAACCGTACACGCCGCGCTGAGCTAAGGAGTGCAGCTAGTGTGGGTTGCCCTAGGGCTGGGCAACCGACTCTTGCTAGATAGGCGGGCGTGAGTTGTACAAAAGAAACTTCCACTGTGTAATATAGACATTAGTTATAACTGAGTATTGTACCTGTTTGTACAGTTTCAGCTGGTTTCCCATGTAATAAAAGGTGTCCTTATGATGTGTGCTGTCAGGTGTCGCATCGTGCGGCACCACCCTCGCGATCCTAGATGAGCGGATTCCGGTCCGCCACACAGCGGTTTCAACATCACGGTCAGACGTGACCCAGGATGATCCGGCCCAGGCAAAATGAGGCTAAGGAACGTGAACTCATACTTCATACAGAGGGCCTGTGGTAGATTGTACGGAATAACAAAGACAGACCAATACGATTACATGAAGCGTTTGTACTGAACGGCGAGAATACATCTGTCGCTAACCCAATACGAACATTTCTCGCATCACAGCTGAACTATGGATCAAACCGGTCCAGCGCCTTCCATGTCTCACCGTCGGACAGGTGTGTCATGACTTCTTTGTTCTGACGTACACCTTCTTTGTGCCATCTCATGTGTCTGGCAGTTTTTTTTTAAAGAAACAAAAGCTTCAAGCGAGGTGTCACGGGTAAATATCGAAGTTGCTTATGTGCCACTTCTGTCGTAACATTTTCACCATCTTCATTAATGACTTCGACATACCTCGATTCACCACATTGTAAACATTACTTCTCTTTCACATGTTCTTTCCAGAAAAGCATGCAGTTGTCTGGACACACATCAATCTTCTCATATTTTATACCGAGACACGAAAGCAATTTCTTCGTGTGATACATATCTTTAGGCACTTTATGGGGTCGTGGAAGGATATCCCTGATCAATTTGATGAGGTCTTTGTAACAGTTATTACAAAAGAAATACTTAGATTTAATTGCCATAAGTCTAGTCATGAAAGTGGGGAGGGTCACTTCCGTGTGTTCATGCAGCGGCTGTTCTGAAGATTTGAGAAGCTCGAAGAACGCTTCAACCTCTGTTGTAGGTGGATCCTCCGTAAGGTCTGGTTGTATAGTTTCTAGCATCTCATCCATCCTATCATCCCCCATAATATCATCAATGTCCTCTTCCAGTTCCACTTTGTCCAGAAACTTGGTATTCCGACATTTCGTACATGGGCACCGCACCTTATCGGTATTTGACAACAAAAATGCTTGATCTACAAAAGCATCTGTCTTGACGAACCACTCATCTGAGTGACCAACAAATCTGCTATTCCAACCAGTATACATCCAACTGTGGTCTTCACACATGGTTTACTCTGCAGTATAAAGCTAGAGAAATTACATTCACTTTACATCTATTGGAAGAGATGGGTCCTAAACCCACCCAAGAGTGACCGAGAGGAGCATGCTTATAACGAGACATGGGGTCCGGATCCAGACGAAATTTTGGCAGTATAACCCCGCTGTTCTCCAACTGCACGCCCAATAATGGATAATGGTACGGCGGAGAACATTAGGGTTACACAATAGAAATTTTGTCCGAATCCAGACCCCACGTCTCGTCATGAGCACGCCCCCTTGGTCACTCCCAGGCTGTCCAAAAAGGGAGAATTCCAAATCTATACGCCTCACATGCGTAACGCATGTGAGACGGGCCGGTCCGAAATGGGTGACACATGTTGTATAGGTTAGGTTAATCTTACTTTTCAGAGTGATTTACGAGAGAGAGGTAAGAACGTGAGACAGGAGGAAAGAACGAGGGCGATTAGGGCTCAAAATGGCCGGAGAGTACTCGGCGACGGCGGCGGGCGGCATAGGAACTCCGACGACCTTGTTCTCTGACACAGATGGACAAAAAATCTTGGAACATGATCGGTTGGCTTCACAAAAACCTAATAAGTGCTAAACTAGTTGGCCACGGCGGCGGCGGCCATGGCCATGGCACCAACGGCCTTTCTTGATTGAAACCACACGGTTCTCAACGGTTGTCTCGGCGGTGGCCATGGCCATGGCTATTGACCTTTAAATGGCCCGTGTGAGGCCATATATGGGCTGTGTCGGGCTAAGCCGGCCCGAAGGCCGTTTATTTATATATCGATATTATACACTCAAGCAATCAAATTAAACTAAAATTCCTAACCTAATAATCAACTAACTCAAAATTTTAAAAGAAATATAAAACTAACTCAACTAAACCAAAATTAAGTAATCTAATTAAGTAATAACTTAAATCATTAACCAAATTAATTAATAAAAACTAAATTAAGAACTAAATGAACTAAATTTATTAATTTAATTACTAAATGAACTAAATTACTTACTAAATTAACTAAATTAATTACTAAATGAAATAAATGGACTAAACTACTTAGTAAATTACTAAAGAAACTAAATTAATTGCTAAACAAACTAAATTAATTACTAAATAAAACATACCCTGAAGTGACGGCGAAGCGGGGCGGGCTTGGGGCCTAGCGGTGGCGCGGCAAGGGGAGCGCGGGGCGGCGCAAGCGGCGGGGCGGCGTGGGGAGGCGCGCAGGTACGGCGTGAGGGCGGCAGGGCAGCCGGGGGTCCTCGGGGCGGCGGAGCTCATGAGGCGCCGAGGCGGCGCTGGGGTGTTGCGCGGTGGCGGCGCTGGGGTGGCGCGGGGCGGCGGCGCGGCCGAGGAAGCGTGGGGAGGTGGGGTGGCGAATGGAGGCGCGCGCGGCAGCAGCTGCGGTGCGGGCTCGGGCTGGATGAGCCCGAGCCCAGGCCGGGGCGGCGATTAAAACCCGCAACTTACAACGGTCGCTTAACTTACGATGGTTGTAACCTAAGCCATCGTAAGTTACTCTTAGTTTACGACCGCGCTTTAACTTACGACGGCTTAGTGTTACGGCCGTCGTAAGTTACACGTAACTTACGACGGGGCCGTAACTTACGTAGTACATAGGCCTAAGGCCATCATAAGTTAGTTTACTTACGACGGCCCACAACGACTGTCGTAAGTTAGGTTACTTACGACGGCTAGCTGTCGTAAATAACATGGTTGTCGTAATATGTTAGGTTTCTTATAGTGATGGGAGACGTCCTCGTGGTCATCACTCACGACGGGATAAACAATAATTTGTTTTTTAGTCAAATTCCTTTCCTGCAATCTTTAAATGTACCATCATCATGTATTACAGATGTTGTAACGAACACTATTTTAAGTTAAGAAGTTACATATGTTAATAATTTTTTTGTAGCTACAAATTTGCTTGTTTCATTTGTCACAAACCGATGAACTCTAGGTTTGAATGACTAACAAGTTAATATATTGGAAACCTGAAGTCATGGCTGCAGGTGATAGTGGCACTTACGAGCTCTTGGAGGCTCGGTTCGACGCTCTTCACCGCTCGTATTTGAGCAGTGTTCGAGGAGACGAACTTAACACGTTTCGACCAAGACTGCCGAAGACGCTGTTGCACCTGGACGACAGTTGGATTGACCAGCACGTACGTTTTTCAATTAAATAGTTCAAATATCGTTAGATGGTTTAGTATTAATTTGAGATTTTATAATGCAGTTTGAGTGCAGCGGGGCTCCTACCACTGTGTAGGATGTTGGAGCTCTAGATAATAGAATGGTCTAAACAAAAGTCAATGCGGCTAACCTACGACCGTTCCTTGCTTAGTGCGTTGGTGGACCGATGGAGACCGAGGACACACACTTTCCACATGCCTTGTGGGGAGATGACTGTGATGCTCTAGGACGTGTCCTACTTGTTAGGTCCTCCACTCGCAGGGCAGATAGTCTGTAGGCCAGACATTACGGACGGCTGGTGTGAGGATCTGGAGCCTCGTTTCTCTAGCGTCGTACCTCACCCGAGGTACACTGAAAGGAATGGTCCAATAAGATCGATTCCAGAGAGACAGGAGCACGGTCCCCCGAAGACTTGGTTGCAGCAGTATGAGGTAAGTTTAGTTGGATTTTACTTACATTATTCATTCATAAGTAATAATTGTAATAAGACATTTATTTCTTTCTTGTTCATTTCAGCCCAAGAACACCCACCCGGACGCGGATGAGTATACTATCTCTAGCCACTTGGAGGCGTATCCTCGGCGGCTTTTCGGGTGGATCATGTTCACAGATTCACATGGGGACACGGTCGACAAATGACTTATATACTTCACAAGAGAGATAGCAGACAGTCCCCCCGCCACACAGTTTCGCAGTATAGTTGGGGTTCAGCTATGCTAGTGGCTACGTATTGAGTTCTTTGTACGACCTGCACAAAGATAATTTACAAACAATAAATTGTTTAAATATTTATTAAATTGACATGTCCTAATCGAGTTACTAGTAATATTTCCATTGTAAATAGGTCACGGCAGATGGGATATTGGCCGGATGTCTGTTGTTGTTGATCCTCTCGGTGTACGAGCGGTTCCCGATAGGTCGGCCTGTAGTGGACGTCACCCCCTACGGCGACACCTTGTACGGGAACACCGAGGAGGACAGGCCAACGATGGGCACATTGTGGACTCGGCGCAGGGTAAGTGAAGTTCTATTATGTTCATTATTAAGCAAGATATTTGCTTCGTTACAATGATTTTTCTGCATCGTACCTGGGGTGAAGACACAGTGCATAGGGGTTACCCGGAGTATACGATGTCGTTCGACCGCCTACAGGTGGACAACGACGTTGTATGGACTCCGTATTCCTACGAGGTTGTGGATTTGACACGGCCCCACGGTCTTGTCGAGACAGGATCACGCTGAGGGGTGATGTGTTGCACAGCACTGAATAACACACATCAAAGGTACAAAGCGGAAGCAAAACTTTTATTACATAAAGTGGTTTATGAACATTTTTACATCAAAATAGGTCCAGTCTACACTCACGGGCGTAGACTACGCATCAAGTTCACGTTCAGCCCGTGAACGTGTCCTTGCTAGCACACACGCACACTAACACGGCGGCGTGCACGACTCCCACTCGACGGGGTTCCCCTCCTGGGGTTCCGTCTCCTCTTCGGGAGTCCCTTCCTCATAGAACCCTGCAAAAGCTTCAAACACAAGCAGTGAGCACGAAAGCTCAGCAAGACTGACCCGTCTCTCCTAAACATGGAACTTCTACATGAGGGGTGATGGGTACATGAGGTAAAACAAGTTGCAAAGGACTCGCCTAATTAGTGGAGCCTTACTTTCAAGTTTTAGCAGCCGGTTGTGGAGAACCTTACGCTAAGGCACATGAGAGAGCCGCAATCAAACAAGAAACGCATTTCTCTCATGTACTTTGCCCAAAGTTGGAAAGAACTTTAGTTAGCTCTAAACTACAACAAATTATTAACAATCAAAGTCCATCTTTCAATCAGCAACATTTTAACATTTATCTAACCTGTTCTTTCTACGTCACGGTACAGTGAACAAGTGGTACTCACTGACCGCGAGGGACGGCGATTATAATCGATTTACACCTTCAGGGTTACCCGAACAACCTGTCACGTACGCCCGTACTCGATGTTGCCTACCACAACCATCACGGACGCCGTAGGCAACCACCTTTCGCCCGTAAGCCAAATGTTGAACTGGTCCAATCGTCCCGAGCAAGAGGTCTCTGCACGCGCATCTCAGTGCCGCCAACCGATTTACACCTCGAGCTCTCAACCTACCCTCTGAACGACCAGCTATGCCTCAACACCCAGCTAGCCGGTAGGTCTTCCGTACTGTTCTAGCTTGTTCAACAGGCCCGCACACGGCTCGGTCCTCAATTGACACAAGCGGAGCTATAGCACACAGGCCCCAAAGTCCTGCTGCCCTTACTCTCCGCTTGGTCTCATTTTCTTGCCATGTGTATCATGTGCTATCTCTACCCGAGTCGAGTGCCTCTAGCCTATGCTCGCGAGTAGTTCCAACTACTTGACTTGTACTGAATCCTACCCTAACTTAGCTTTGTAGTAGCTAACTGGGTTTGCAATCCTAAACCCAACCCATGGTTTTCTTGGCTATGCAATTGGGTTTTCAAACAAGACTCTAATGCAAGGAATAATGGTATTCAAGTAAGTGCTCAAAACAATAAAAATTTGTAAAGAGGTTAATGCAAACCGGAGCTTGCCTTGCTGCTCTTGATCGTAGGCTAGCTGCTCCTCCGGAGTAACGAAGTCTAGGACTTCGGGTTCCTCCTCGACCTTAGCGACTACATGATATAAGAAGTACATGTATTAATTAGATGCATTTGAATTGAGTTTTAAATTTGTGAACCTTCTAAGTCTCACTAGACAAACCCATGTGGCGGACCGGAATCCGCTCATCCAGGATCGCAGAGGGTGGTGCCACACGATGCGACACCTGACAGCACACGTCATAAGGATACAATATATTACATGGGAAAAACAAATTGAACTGTACAAACAGGCACAACTTTAGTAAAACTAGTATTTAATTTACACAGCGGAAGTCTACTCTGTACAACTCACGCCCGCCTATCTAGCAAAAGTTGGTTGTCCAGCCCTAGGGCAACCCACACTAGCTGCACGTCTCAGCTCAGCGCGGCGTGTACGGCTCCCACTCATCCGTGGTCCCCGATGGAGGGTAACCCTCGCCGGTGGACTCGTACTCCGAGTCCGTGGGTGTCTCCTCACTTGAAAAACACTTAAGCAGCAACCGTGAGCACGATGGCTCAACAAGACTTAACCGACTCACCTAGGCATGGAACTCTACATGAGGTGTACAATGAACATAGGATAGTCATATTGCAGCAAAGGGACTCGCCTATAAGTTCCTCCTTTATTCATCTTTTAGCAACAAGTTAACAGTTTAGGAATCTGAACTTTAGTAAGCAATATTTGGTGGCACACATGTCGCAATACAATTATATCATAACAGCAATATTGAAGTATAACATTCCATAAATTATCTACGTTACGACATAGTGAACAAGCGGTACTCGTCACCACGAGGGACGGCGAATCGACTCGATATACACCTGCAGGGAAACCCAAAGAGCACGTCACGTACGCGCACCCGTAGAGCTGCACAGCACGCTCACTCGATGTCGTACGGGACAACCTTTCACCCAACAACCCAAATGTCGAACCGGTCGCACCGAAACGAGCAGGAGGTTCCCCACACGGAGCATATCTCTATGCCCGTTGGCAGATTTCCACCATGCTGCCCTCAACCTACACCTATAAATCGGTGTGCTATGGCTCGATGCCCGGAGGTTTAGGCTACATCGGTTTATCGGGGCCCATATATCCGATATGCCTTCGGTACGTTCAATACTTGTTCAGCAGGGCTGCACACGGATCGGTCATCAATCGACACGGACAGGGCTGCGCACACAAGACTTCCTCTTGCTGCGCCCTAGTCCCTGCCTAGTCTCATTTTCATTACTAAAGTGATCTCACGTCACTCGAACCAAACCCGTGTGTCCCAACCCTAACTCGCGAGTAGATTCCAACTACTTGACTTGTACCGAAGTCCTATGAATCATTAAGCATAGCTTGTCTACTCGAGGTCTTAGACACTACCCTCACTCTTATGGAAAAATTCTGGTTATGCAAGTGGGGTTCCATTCATCCTATATCTAATGCACATTCATACATCACCCTAGTTATGTGATCAAAGCAAACTTGATAAAAGAGTTAATGCAAACCGGGACTTGCCTTGTTGCTGCTGGTCAGGGGTTAGTTCTTCTTCCGGAAGGAGGAAGTCCAGCACTTCCGGAGTCTCTTCGCCTTCAGCGACTACACGTTAATGAAATACTACATGTCAATAAATATGCACATGAGTTTATGGTAATGCTTCTGTTATTAGTTCTAATAACCAGTTTCTAACAACTGGAACTCTGTTCAAGAATTTAAAATGGAACTAGGGGTTAGTGGTTTGGGTTTGGACCTAAGCACATGATTAAGTGCTAAGCGGTTTTCCCCCTCTTCTATATTAATCCCTCAAGTGTTCCATAGAACAGGGGTGATCCAGAGCTCCAATGGAGCTGAGAATTTTTGTGTGAGTTCCTTGTCACAAGACAACTCTCTGGATCAAAATTTAGCACTTGTCATTGAGTGGTTTGTTTCATAATAATTCTTTTAGCAAATAAGCAAAGAAGAATTAATTCTGAGGTAACACCCCTGTTCATGCCCAACTTAGTGAATTACAATTTTAATTATAGCTCATAGAGTTTGCATGAATTTTCCTAGCATTTTTGGAGCTAAGATTTGCCCAGAACTGAATTTCCAAGTTTTGGAAATTCTCTGAAAATGTTTCTGTATTCAAATGAACACAGCACCTTTAAATCTGAATTGCCCTGGTCAAATCAACTCCAAATGGTATGAAACTTTTAAGGGGTTCACTAACATCCTAAAGAATATTATGGCCAAATTTGAGGATTTTTGGATGAACCAAACTCCCTCTAAAATTCTTTTTCTGAAAAGCTTTAAAGAATTTTCCAGAATTAAATAAAGGGGTTTCATACAAATTGGGTTGCATATTTGGACAGAGCTAGGAAAGATGAATCCATCCCAATTTGAATCACTAAATTTGGAGCTTCCTAGCAAAAGTTATGGGGTTCTAAAGTTTGGGGAAATTCTGGAATTTGAATTACCCGGGGAAAAGTTCAAATTCCTGACAGCGGGCCTGGCCCCCACGTGTCACCACCTCGGCTACGCCACACGGGGCCACAGGACTGCTCTCCGCGTGGTCACAGCTGATCCGGTGCAACAGAAAATCCCACTCCCTCGCAACAGAGACTGACGTGTGGGCCAGCCCCCGTCTTCGTCTTCCTACTGCTCCCGCGCGACCCCACCGTTGGGCTCGCCGGAGACCTCGCCGGAAAGGGGTTCCGGTCCTCGGAACTTGTTGATTTTTGCCGCCACTACATATTTCTGCGCGGGGAACACATTGTCGGCCTTACCTCCGATCGAAGATGGCCGGAACCCTAGACGCGTCGGTGACGGTGACCGCGGTAATTCCGGAGACATCGCTAGGGCGTTATACCGCATCAAACACGTCGCCGTTTGCTCGTACAGAACCACTGCACCGAGGAGAACACGGACCCCACCGCCGATCTCACTGGAACTCACCAGAAATATGACCTCACCGTCGGGCTAGGTCAAAATCCGGCGAAACTTGAAAAACTCGATGAACAGCGGCTCTGCTCGATGGTTCTCAGTGGTTTTTGATCCTATGAACGCGCACGGGGGTATATAAGGTGTATGCTACGTCGTGTGGGGGGTGGTTCGACGTGTGAGACGAATTTGCCGAGTTTCTACCTTCGGTCATTATCGTATGTCATCGGCAAAAATGAAATTCCGACGAGCACGGTCCACGACACGCTGCCGGCGTTGTTGTGAAGCGAGAAGAGTTTCTGGCGCACCTTTTTGCTTTGGCAACTCAATGGGAGATGCTCTGTGGTGGCCAGGCGACGTGATCTTGTCGTGGCGGCTCTCTTCGGCGCTGTGGAGGAAGATCAGCTCGACGCCGACGTTCCGACGGAGCTAGTGCCCGGTTCTTACTTCTGCCACGCTAAAGGAAGTCCGGCGGTGCTGTGGGGCAGCTTAGCTCATCGTGCCACGGGGTGGAGCAGCCGGGCGGCGGTGAACCGACGGCGCTGCTCTGTGCGGTCGCGTTTATCGCCGAGGACACACGGGGATCGTTCAGCAGCGGCTGTGAGGCGGTGTGGGACGCTGTGCTCTCGGTGGAGATGATAATAGCAGAGAAACATCGATCCCCTAAGCAGCTCGGGAGGTGCTTCCGGTCTTCGGTCGACAGCGCGGTGGCAGCCCGTGGGAGAGAGCAGCGTGCTCGGGTGTGAACCGTGGAACCGGTTGACTTAAGCAGTAAGTTTCTTCCCTCCCTTCTCAATGACAATTGGGGCCCACAGCTCCTCTCTGCCCCAAAAGATCTCCAAATTTTTACCTATTGTAAGTTCAGCTCTGAGGGATCCAAATTCGAAAACTATTTGGCCATTTGACAATTTATGCCACAGTTTCAAATTTGAATTCAAATTTCAATGGAACTTCACAACTCTCTTTGATATCCCTATCAAAGGACCTCCAAATCTTATAAAAATTTGCCTCCCTCATAATTTGAACCTGGAGAGTTTGAATATGAAGGTAATCTTTGAATTTGAGTGATGAAAGTTGCTGCAACTTGAATTTACATTCAAATTATCCTCTTTTTCAAATACCTCCAAAAGTGCCTAAAAAAGTGTTGGATTTGCATGAAATTTGGCCTGAACCTTCCCAAGACTTTTTAAGTTCTAGCGGTGAGTTCAACCTCTCATGTTCATGTGTACAAATCCCCCTTTGTGAAAGTGTAGGCTTTTCTCTCTAATTACTCTTTTGATGGAGGTTACTTGCTCTTCACCATTTTTCACAAGATATCCACAACAAAAGTGTGGTGTTGTGAGGTGAAGGAAATTTTTTGCAAGTCCCGTTTCTTGGGCTTTTACAACCCAAAGACTGTGAAACTTTTACTGTGGCTTGGTTACAACCTAAACAGAGACTTGGTCAAGTTTTAGTTGCAGCAAAGCTCATTTGAGCCCTCCATAATTAATTATGTCCTTGACCTTAATTGGAACTCTTAGGGTGCTCTAGGGATTTTCATGGAAACAGCCATGACTTTATGAAAACTAGATTTTCATAGGGTTCTAATGGAGTTGGTCGCACTTAATTTGAAGGTTCCTAGCTAAAGATATGAGCTAAACAATTTTAGAGAAAATTCTGAAAATGTTTCTGAACATTTTCTATTTTCTCTGGAACAGTTTCACTAATCACACCATTAGGTGGATTAAATGAGCTCAAATGGATCTGAAATTTTTATGGTAGTTCAGGGATATTTTAGTGAACATTCCAGTAAAATTTCAGAATTTTCCTCCAAGGGGTTCTCCAGTTAAAATCCCAAACAGTTTAAACTTTGAGGAATTAATTCTGGAGAATTAAGGATTTTCATGAAGTGAAACTTGATTTTCTGGAAAGTGCTCAGAGAGCTGAATCAATCAAAATTTGGTTCACTCGATTTGGAGTTTCCTAGCCCAAGCTATGAGGATTTGAAGTTTGAATGAAATCTGAAAATCGGGAAAAAGTTTAAATCTGCCGGTGGGCCACGGGGACACGTGTTGTGCGCTGAGGTGTCAGCACACCGGAGTCTACGGGGTATTTGCGCGCCAGCACACCGGATCCGAGCCGCAGCCCGATCCCGATTTGAATTTTAAGCCGCTGACAGCCGGGCCCTGCGTCTTCTTCTTCCTCCCGCCCTCTGCTTCGCGCCCACGCGCTCCCCCCTCGCCGGAGCAGACGGCTGCTCGCCGGACCGGCGTTCCCGGCCGCCGCCCAGCCAAAGACTCGCCGCCAGAGGGTTTAGGGCATCGAGGAACACGTTGGTGGGCTCTGTTTGGGCTGCCGGTGGCCGGAACCAGCTCCCCGGCGTGCGGCGGCTACTGTTGTGGTTCGACGCCGTTGTCCAAGGTCTCTAGCCCGCCATTACTTGCGCCGATGGGCTCTACATCACCAGCGCAGCTCTAGGAAGCTCGGCATGACCTCAGAGTAGCTCGGGAGTTACCGCAAATACGGTTTCACCGTGCGACCAAATGGGTCCGCGGCGGACACTCCTAGTAAAGCTTAAATCCCGCCGCTCCGAGGCGTTTTCATGCGATGGATGCTAAAGGAGAATTGATCGCCGGCTAATCCAGCATACACGTGCAAAGTTTGATGACTTAAGGAGGAGTAGGGAAAGAGAATTTTAAGGAACTGTACCGGAAGCTCGGGTTGCGGTCGCCGGAGCAGAATCTCGGAATTCGCCGGCGAGAGCTCACGGCGTGGCTTGAGCTTCAGGTGGAAGCAGCGTGGAGTCCGTGCGCTCCTTTTGCCGCCCTTGTTCGGCCGTGGAAGTGGCTGTGGTGTGCTGCCCAAGTGAGACCGATCGCCGTTCTTGAGGTAAGTCGCGGCGGCCGTCGTTGATCACGGGAACAGAAGCCGAAATCCGGTGGTTCAAGCGTCGGGAGAGTGGTGCTTGAGCTCAGGCTGCTGCCTAGCAGCTCGGGGGGACGAGGGCGTGGCTGTTTGCTCCGTTCTTCCGATTGACCGAGAGCTCGGGGAGAAGGAATGCCGCTGCCCGATGTCGCCCGCAAGGATAAGAAGGCAGCCAGGTCTTCGTTCGGCTGAGGCGGTGAGGGTCGCGTGGGGGCACGAGAAGGCCGCCCTGGCCGCCAGCGCGCGAAGGAGGAAGTAGCTGGTGCCGTCGGTTCCTTCTCGGTGGCACACCCGGCAGCTGCTCGGTGGAATTTCCCACCGAGGCTGTGACTTTGTGTGCAAGTCACCCCCTCTTAGCTCTATGACATGTGGATCCCACCCTCAATTTTAACCTCTGAACTTAACTCAAATTCACTGTTGTAAACAGTAGTTCCCACAAAGCCCCTGGTGATTTAAATTACCTACCTTTGAGCCATTTGAATTGGTTAGAATTCAAATTAGGTTTGGTTTGGATAAATTTCAGCACATGTTCAGTTTGAAATTCAAATAAAGTTTGAATTTGCCCCACTTAGCTCATGTCAAGATCAACTCCAAATGGAGTGAAAATTGGTGTGTGAGCTCACAAAGATGTGCTGAGTAAGAATATGTCTCCCACTTTTGAATTCATGGGATAAAAACAGTTTGAATTTGAATGTAGTTTTAAACTGCCCTCTTTCTAGCTATACCCAAAATGACCTCAAAAGGTTTTGAATTTGGGTGAAACTTGGCATGGACATTCCTAGCAATGTGTAGGAGTTTTTCATATGCTCAGCCCCTATATTACATGTGGGAAATACCACTTTTGCAATATGTAAGTTGGTTCTCTAATGAGCATGTTGATGGTGGTTACTTGCTCTTCAAATGTGTTCATCAACTTGCTTCAAATGAGGTGTGTGTGTGTGGTGATGAACACTTCAAGCATGTGTCAAAAACTGAGGCCCTTACATCGTCGCGCACCCTCTGGATTATCGTCGTTGTGCACGAGAGATGCCGACATGTGGTGGACACGAAAGGCTCTCATGTACGACATCTGCGTGGAGGAGTACTCCCCTCACCGAGTTATGCAACAATTCAAGCGGCAGTAGGTCTTCCCAATTCCTAGGGGCCTCACGGTTCCGCCTACTGCACACACGTAAGTAGTTTTCTATATTTCTGTATCTAAATTACATAACTTTATATCGCTCAATAACGCTATATTTTGCTCGCAGGCACACACAAGGGTTTCTCTACGGCCGTGTTCTAGCCTCGCATGGAGACTTGGGTACAGCAGTGAGTAGAGGCAGCTCTGGACATAATTGCGGATGCATTTCCGTTCACCGCGGAGTCCTACGCGGAGTACCTAGAATGGTACGTCACTCGTACACGTACGAGAGTCACGTACGTCCCAGCAGAGCCGGAGGTACACGTCGCGTCTACTATCGACACGTACCCTAGACACCGGGATCGTAACAGTTTAGTTGCAGTAAGTTTCGTATTACTCATTTCTGAGTTACGTAAGTTTTCTTATAACACATATGATTTAAATTTTATTCGTTTGCAGATTGAATGCTTTGGAGTGCGCAGATCGACGCGGGGGCAATAGCCCAAAAGATGGAGCTACGGTTGCACATCCCGCAAGATGAGATGGCGTCGGCTTGGAAGAAGATGGACAGGTACATCACAAATGCCTTGAAGAACATGGCTCTGTCGTGCACGGAGTCTTGTCATCAAGACTCCTCCATACATCAGCCGTTCTTTGTTCGAGCGATGAAAGTTCCACCGTCAGCGTCCGTTGAGACACTAGTTATGATATACGAAGACTTTTAACTTTTACTAAAAAGTTGAACGTAGTAATGTAAACTACTTTCTGTACAGTGTTGTTAACGTCTTACATTCGTCCTACGCGTCCGGATGACATTGTTTGGACATCCAACTGGTGCAGTGGTAAGTGTAAGTTTTGTAAATATTATTAACATTATTAGTTATTTATAAAACTGAGAAACAATAATTTTTGTATATTTCGACTATTGTGATGCAATGCAGCAGGATTTGGGAGTCTCCTTCGACTGGGAAGCGTATGTCACCGATGCTATGGCGGACACACTTCCTCAGACGCAAGGAGCTCCGTAGCCGACGCAGTGACGCAACCAATGCAGGACCCAACACCGACAGGAGCACCTCAGCCTAGGAACCCGCCTGACCCGCTAACATATGATACAAACCACGTACGAGCGGTGTGTAGGGCTTCTAGGGGGGCGTGGCAAGCAAGCTAGGCGTTGATGTACCGTGTCATGTGTATTTTGTTTAACTATATGTATGATATTTTGGATGATAATTAATTTTTATGTTTACTTGTTGCACGATACTTTTGTCTCCTTAATATTAACTGTTTAAAAACCAAAAGACCAAGCAAAAAATAAAAAGTGTTCCTAATGATGGATTCAAAATCCTCCATGAGTTGGATGAGTCATCCACGTTGTGGACGACTCGTCCATGTAGTGAACGAGTCATCCACGTGGTGAACGACAGTCGGCCTATAAAGGTCGCAGCGCCCCGAGAGTCACCAATCCCAACTGAGAGTGAGAGAAGAGAGTATTCAAACAATGGCGAGCAGAGGTCGTGGTAGGATAGGAGTGGGAAACATTAGATCGGTGCGTCAGGTTTATTTGGTGGGTGGTCCTGAGTGGTATGAACCACTAGTAGACAAGTTCCCAGTTCTAAGCAAGACTGATTTTGGTTTGTTCGATCCTCTTCGTCCATATGATAGTACCAAAGAAGAGTGACCTAAATGCCGTTGTGGCCTTGATTATGTTGTGTGATGGATGGAAGGGAGGGCAGCGGTCATCGATTCTTTCGTTGTCCTAAAGGTGGGGTAAGTTGAAATTACGTAGTATTTTTGGGCTGACATATTATCATACTTTGACCTTCATTGTTGTTTCACTAGTGCTACTTCGATGATGGTAACTGCGGATACACACTGTGGGTTGACCCACCGCTAATCAAGCAAACTGAAAATTACATTAAACATTACACGATTAAAACCGAGAAGCGGTTGCTGAACTTGCGGAAATGGAGTCACAACTATTCGAGTACATATGTACTAGGCCCGTGTGCAACAACATGTATTGCCAATGTCCTCACCACAAGCCAAACCCTACTAGTTAAAACTAGTTTTGACTATTGTTTCCAATGTATGCTACCAATATATGCTCGCAATGTATCTTTGCAATGTATGATCTTCTAGCTTAAATTTTAATAAACATGGAGAAAACGAATTGCTAGTCTCCTACAGTTTTTAATGAAGGACAGTGTTCTAGGATGTCCACATTACAAGAAAATCAACCGTTACCGGTGATTTGAAATAACAATTTTCAATATAACAACAATCACAAGCAACTTTTAAGTTGAGTGTGGAAAGGCTACAGAAGTTCTACAAGAAACCATCAAAATCCTTTGTAAAAAAGAAGTCGTCCATGTGGTGGACAACTCCTCCACCTGATAGACGAGTCGTCCACATGATAGACGACTCGTACACCTGATGGACGAGTCATCCACCTATTGGACGACTCGTCCACCTACTGGACAATAACATGTTTCGATCATCTATTTAAGAGCACCCCGCACATTAGCCACAAGCGCACTTCACAAATTCAGCTATTGCTAGAAACACTCCCGTTGAATACATCGTGTTACCATGGACCTTACTCACCACCAAACCAAAAAGAGAGAATTTGTATCCCAAAGGAATTATAACCGCCAATGTGTCTATGTGGCACTGATTATCGGTTCGTAAAAGATCTTACATTGGGGGTTTCCTATGGTTTGAGACTATGGATGTGCAACAACTATGAATATGATCCCCTCATAGGACCACACCATTTTTCTCGAATGGTAGACGTCCGGGAACATATATATACTTCAGGGATATATAAATTTCGTATTCGCATTTTATCTCGAATGTTCATAACAAAACATCATGAATCATGCAGTCCCCATCGCCCCTTTGTGAGTTCACACAATACATCGACCACGAACAAACAGCGGAAGACGTCGAGTATGTACACGTGATGCACAGAGCTGCTTAGAGTAAGTTCCACTACGAGATGGAGTACAAAAAGTGGGTTGAGCAGGAGAGGAAGGAGGGAGCTGAACAAGAGGAGCGTCGGCGCAAGCGTCAGGAAGAACTTCAAAGAATCGAGATAAAGTATCGTCACCAGGCTCAGGAGGAGGAACGTATTGCTCGTCAGGCTAGAAAGGATGAACGGGAGCACTTACGCGAGAGAGCACCTCGCGTAAGGGATGCCGATCCGGATGCATTGCGTAAGGGAAAATACCCCCGTTGCACTCAGTAGAATCTACATTTGTCATTAAATAAACTTTGTAATATATCCAATGCTGAGTTTTTTATTCAAGTGATTGTGCTATTGTGCTATATTTGCTTCCATAACAAAATCTTACGAATATGTCTCTAAGTATTCTGAAAAAACAATTCAAAAACAAATTCAATGTAACAAAATTGAATATTCAAACTTGCGATCGTAATGCATATTTCAAAATTACATAACAATTCACCTCTTAAACAAAAACTTTATTTTTGTCATTATATAAAATCATAACAAACTATACTACATTTACTTCTAAAAAACACTTTCTAAATATATCTCTAAGTATTTTTAAATCAGAGTCAAAATCCTAATATCACTCATTTATGGATTTCCTGTCGCAAACGACAAGAATCCAATCATCCACGGGGTGGACGACTGGCTGACGTGGCCTTGTCTTGTCCACGTAGTGTGATCGTCCAACGCGTGGACGATTTGTTGTCCATGTGGACAAATCGTCCACTTCGTGAACGACAGGGTGGTTACTTTGATAAAAATATATTTCTAGAGGTTATTAATATTAAATGATTAATAAATAGTGCTAAAATATAAAAGATTCCCTTGGCGCCCACCCAACCAACCGTCAGCCGTCCTCGACCAGCCACCCAACCACCAGATGTGGCAGAAATCCAAAGATATTGTGATTTTTCTAGGGGCATTGCTGGTAGATGATACGGTTTTTTCAATAGTTTTTGGAATGGCCCTACTTTAAACTTATTGGAATTAAAATTTTTGGCACCCTTGGTGATAAAAAACTGTAACATTAGATCGTATACAATGAATATTTGGATGCTTATATCTTGTATATAGTAACAATATATTTATAAAAAATTATGGTTAGGCGAAAAACTTAAAATACCATTTCAAAAACATATCGCACCTTATAAAATACGACGGAGGGAGTAGTTTAAAATGGTTACTAAAGTCTTCTTAGGATTGCTCTTTTTTTTCAAAAGCTGTGTTTTTTCTATGAAATTGAATTATTTTTACTTAAATTTCTGTATAAATTTTGCAAAACTATTACGTTTCAAAGGTGGCCTAACCTTGCACACAGTGTAAATCATTTTATTCAAGCAGCAGCAGGGTTTAAAAGTCAATCGTATCAAATAAAAATGGATGTAGAAAGTACGATACATATATGAAATATGAATACATCTCCACACACAAAAGGGGATACATTATGCATGAAGCTTTTGCAAATAAATAAAATACTTACAGTAGATGTACAAATTCAAAAGATTCCAGTGTTACTATGAACCTCCTTGAAAGCAGAGGTTGACTTGACTTGGTCAAATCCACTGACGAGATGATCTGCACATGCCAGAAACCACATCTCAAGTTCAGGCCTTAAGATGATCAAACAAGAGATCAAAGGCGCTCCCGTTGGAGATGGTGCCAGCCGGCATCGGCTAAAATCTCGTGCTGGAACTAGATCGTTTGCTAGTTTAGCTTTCGCTCATTTATCTATAGCAGTGACAGGTTCAAATTTCGAAACTCTTTATATTTCGCTTTGTCGAAAGCAACTTGATGACTGGAATAGAGTGGGCAAGAGTGAGGGTGTCTGAATTCTGTAATCTGGATGTAGCAGTGATATTCTGGTGCTTCGTGTAAGCTGGTAACTCTAGCATAACTCTATTTTGGTTTCTATAAAAAAACAGGACCAAAAGCTCTTGTCGACGGCGACTGGCCTCCAACGCCGGTGCCACCGCAATAAAGCAGAATTCCTCCAGCCATTCGGAGGCTCCAATTCCATGAGCAGTCATTCTCGGTTTTACAGGTCAAGGGCGGATAGGAAAAGAAAATAACAAGCTTCATTGGCAGCATTTATACCGTGAAAGATCGTTAGTGACAAGCATACAGGTTACCGATACGGTTAGAAATCACAAGTTCGTCATACCCACGTGCTGTTGCTGCTGTTACTGCAACAGAATATCCTAAAACGTGCAATACTTCCGTTTGGTTTGAGCAAAAATAATCTGAAATTTCATTCTCACGGAATCTTTAGTCATGTGCTTCCATATTCTTGATGATATACGGGAAGGGAATGGGATTTTGTATATACTCTTCGGACTTTGTTACCAAGAGGAACCCAGGATTTGTTAAATTTACAAGAAAGAGACTGGTCTGTAACCAGCAACGACTGCCAACTCAAGCGAATGAATGCCCCACAACAAAAAGGCAAGTGAATGAAAAATGATCCCAGATTTAATGATCAAAATTGTAGTCAGTTCCTTATTTTTTTACTGAAGCTTTGATAATGGCCTATGCGTGAAAGGTATGAACTGTTGAACTCACTTTGAGCGGAACCTGCTACTGACAGACTCATAAGTTGGCATATTCAGAACTGCAAATTGCAAGCAACAGAATCAGAAATACTGTGGTTGATATTACAATATGAAAAAATTCCAGTTGTGCAGAAATATAAGCTCACCGTTTCCATGAGATGCCATTGTTAATGGTGATGAAATGATTTTTTCAGCAAGTGATGTTACATCTTTCAAAGTAACAGCGTCGATAGCATTAAGAAGGTGATCAGAAGGTTTCCTGCAAAGTTTTTATGAATCAAGATTAGATAGATCACTGGACAACTGATAGTTATTTTGTACATCTGAACATTCTTGGACTTAATTTCTACAATAACCGGAGCAAATTTAATTTCTACAATGTTCAGGACATCGAGGAAGACCTGTAGTCTTCGCCTTTTCTGAAGCTATATCATAACAGTATTTTGTTGTGACTTTTAAGGAATATAGAAACATAACATTTTATGCTTTTACCACAGCACTGGAACAGTCTGAACACAGTACCTTTCACCAAATGCCAATACTTGGCGCCCCATGTCATGAGTTACTGATGCCTGCGAGTACCAATTATTAAAGTGAGTCACCAGCACAATTGTAGGAATACACAAAGGTTTCATATACCTTTGTTTCCAGGTTCACTAATATAGCTGATTTAGCTGAGGCTTTAGCACGATCCAGTTGGCTTTGGTCCACTGCAATATAGAATAAAGCTTCAGAAAAACAATGAATCTACAAACATGAGCCAAGATAGGAGGATTAGGATACCTTGTCCAGGAGTTGCAAGGGCAGTGAGCTCCCTGACTGCCAAGTCAATAGCTTTAGGAACAAACGATGCATCCTGAATTAATACATAATATTTTCATTATGAACAGTATCTAAAAAGTAAATCATAGAATATTATACTTTTCTATAATATTTAACTCCAGTACGAGTGCTCAATGACAGCATGGTTTGAGCCCCCACACAGAAAAAGATAAGCTACCAGTGCAAGCACGTCAGGGCAACTATTCTCATGAAAGAGGTGCATGATAGTTAAGAATGTATTTCCCAACATAAATGCGATCCATTGTGCATGACACTCGAACAAGTAAAAAACATACTTACGCTAGATGTATGAATGCCAAAGATGCCAGTGTTACTGTGAACATCCTTGAAAGCAGAGATTGACTTGATTTGGTCAAACTCGTTGACAAGATGATCTGCACGGCATGATCCAACAACTATATAAAAGGATGCTTCAATTTGTGACAGTACTATATTACACTGCTCAACATCATGGTATCTCTGAATGAAAATAAAGGAGCGGGTGTGGTGCATAGCAATGCATCTGTGGAAATACTGCATGATTGAACTCAATATTAGTATCTGAAGTATTACTCTCATGGAGAGAATGACACTAGAAGTTGGAAATTTTTTCTTGTTTCATTCCACACACAATGCCATGCCCAACGTAGGGGTTGGGGTTACATATTTATAGCTGAGGCAGCCAAGCATATACCTGTCCTACCAAAGGACTAATATGCTGTCCTAACAAGAACTGATATGATGTCCTCTTGATCTAAGATGCTGTCCTAACAAGGACTGATATGCTGTCCTCTTGGTCTAAGATGCTGTCATAACTAAGGGCCACAAAGACCAAGAGTACAAGACTTATTCCATCATTCTCTCCCTAAGTCTTGTGCGTTGTCTTGTGGGAGAGTTGGACCATCCCGATCCTGGAGCAAAGCTCAAGGGACTTGATCCTCCCAAGGGGCTTGGTGAGCAGGTTTGCAAGCTGGTCCTTGGTGTTGATGTAGCACGCCTTGATGCTCCCTTCCTCCAAGCAGCCTCGGAGAAAGTGGTACCTCACCCGGATGTGTTTGCTCAGTTCATGAAAGACGGGGTTCTTTGCTAGAGCCAGAGCGGACTTATTGTCCACCCTGAGTTCCACCGCTCCGGTGTCTTTGCCGAAGAGATCACCAAGCAGTCGAACTAGCCAGAGTGCCTGAGTCGAAACAGTAGAGGCCGCTATGTACTCGGTCTCGCAGCCGGATAAGGCCACCACTCGCTGCTTGACCGACTGTAAGCTAACGAGGCACTTGCTGAGGAAGAAGAGAATCCCGCTCGTGCTCTTGCTAGTGTCGATGTCGCCGGCGTGATCGCTGTCGCTGTACCGACAAGGTGTGCCTCCCCAAGGCACCTCGGGTAGTAGAGGATGTGGTTGAGTCCCCGCAACGTAGCGGATGATCCTCTTCACAGCCTGCTGGTGCTCCGTCGTCGGTCGCTGCATGAACCGATTGATATAGCCGACAGAGAATACCAAGTCCGGCCGTGTGTGGGCGAGGTAGCGAAGGCTCCCCACAAGACGTCGATACTACGTAGCGTTCACCTCCTCCGTTGTGCTGTCGCGACTCATCTTCAGTCTCTCCTCCATGGGAGTGAGAGCTGGGTTGCAGTCTGTGAGCCTAGCCAGCTCAACAATGCACTTGACGTAGGTAGTCTGTCGAAGCATGATCCCGGAGTCGGCCTGGTGCACCTCGATCCCCAGGTAGGAGAGAGATCCCAGGTCACTCATCTAGAAGGTGGCTTTCATCGCTTCCTTGAACGCTGCCACCTCCGCATCCTTGGTGTCGGTGATCACCAAGTCGTCGACGTAGACACCCACCAGTAGGGCATTTCCTCCATTGCCCCGCCGGTAGATGGCCGCCTCATGTGGGCTTTGCTCGAAGCCCATCCCCTTGAGCGTGGAGTCCAACTTGGCATTCCACGCCCTTGGTGCCTGCCGCAGGCCATAGAGGGCCTTGCGCAGGTGCAACACCTTGCCCTCCTTGCCAGGAATCGTAAATTCCGGTGGCTGGTGCACATAGACCTCCTCCTTTAAATCTCCGTTAAGAAACGCCGACTTGACATCCATATGCTGAACCCGCCAGCCTCCCTGAGCAGCCAGCGCAAGGAGTCGCACAGATTCCATCCGCGCCACGGGCACGAAGGCATCGTCGAAGTCAATGCCCTCCTATTGCCATAACCGCGTGCCACCAAGCGAGCCTTGTGCTTGACGATGGTGCCGGCTTCATTCCTCTTTAGCTTGAACACCCACTTAAGGGTGATCACGCGGTGACCATGAGGGAGGTCAGCAAGCTCCCAGGTGCGGTTGTTCTCAACTGCGTCCATCTCCGACTGCATCGCGGCACACCATGTCGCGTGTCTCTCAGCCTCCGCGAAAGACCGAGGCTCGCCGTCGTCGCACGCAAGATGCAACTGTGCCTCCTGATCGCGAGGGACTAGTTCCGGCATCGAGCCGAGCCGTCGTCTACCGCCTTGTGCCATGCCTATCCTCGCCCTCCATTGAACACTACATCACGTGCCGAGCGCACGCGCTGTGTTCCAGGGTCGAGAATGTGGTAGGCCTTCGAGCCCTACGCGTAGCCAATGAACACCCCTGGAATGCTCCTGTCGTCGAGCTTGTTGATGTGGCCAACCTCCTTGGCGAACGCGAGGCAGAAGACCCGTAGGTGAGAGACTGTCGACTTGCGCCCATGCCAAGCCTCGTACAGCGTCCTGCCGTTGAGAGCCTTGGTGGACGAGCAGTTGAGGATGTAGACCGCTGTCACCACCGCCTCTCCCCAGAAGATAGTCGGCATTCCCCTCTGCTTGAGGAGGGCCCGAGCCATCCCCACAACCGTCTGGTTGCGTCGCTCGACGACGTCGTTCTGCTGCAGGTTGTACGGCGCAGAGTAGTGGCGCTGAACACCCTCATCCGCGTAGTACGACGCGAATTCAGCTACCGTGAATTTGCCGCCGTTGTCGGTGTGCAGCACGCGCAGCTTGCGGCCGCACTCCGCCTCCGCAATGGCATGCGCGCGCCTGATGGCGTTCGTAGCCTCTCCCTTGCTGCCGAGGACCATCACCCACATGTAGCGGGAGAGGTCATCGACAAGCAGCAGGAAGTAACGTCGTCCTCCCGGTGTAGCCGGTGTCACCGGGCCACACAAGTCCCCGTGCACGAGGTCGAGCCGCTCCTTGGCTCGGAAGCTTGAGTGTTGGGGAAAGGGGAGCCGCCCTCTGCTTTGTCACTACGCAGACATCGTAGAACTGCTCCACATGGTCAAGGCACGACAGGCCCTGTACCATCTCCTTGGCACTGAGCCGCTTCAGAGACTTGAAATGAAGGTGCCCAAAGCGCTCATGCCACTGCCACACCTCATCATCCAGGCGAGTAGCAAGGCAGAGAGGTTCTCCACATGGTTCCTCGATGACGATGGCGATCCCAAATCCTCATGACTCCATCCTTGATCTCCACGCGCAAACCGTTCTCATCCAGCTGACCCAGGTTGATGATAGAGTTCCTCAACGCAGGGATGTAGTAGACTCCGACGAGCAGCCTGTGCTAACCAGACTCGGCGATAAGCATGACGAAGCCGACGCCCTTGATCTCCACACCAGAGGCATCCCCAAACTTGACGGAGCCTCGGACATTGGGGTCGAACTCAGTGAAGAACTCCCGTCGACCGGTCATGTGATGGGTGGCGCCTGTGTCGAGGTACTCTGGTATCAATCTAGTAAAACTGGCAGCAGATCAACAACAACCAAGCCTTTATCCCAAGCCTGTTGGGGTCGGCTAGACATGAAACCCAATATCAATGAAGTAAAACAGAGGAAGAGATATAAGAACAAGGGAAAAAAAGGGAAAAAAAAAGAAAAAAAGGAAAAAAGAAAAAGGAAAAAGAGAAAAGAAATAAGAAACTCCGCCTATGTTGTAATGACATAGCCGGTCCCAAGCCCGGGTAAAGGAGGAGGGGGTTGTGATAGGCTTGGCGAGCCAACAACTACACTTAGCCACTCTCATGGAAATGAAACCCAATAGAAATTCGTTGGGGCGTAACCCTCTTAGCGACGCGCCATATCGGAACCCGGGTATGGTGTTAAGTGGGCAAGGGCCGGGTCGCCACCGCCTTAGTGGCGCGCCATATCGGAACCCGGATATGGTGTTAAATGAGCAAGGGCCGGATCGCCATCACCTTAGTGGCGCGCTACATCATCGCCCGGATGTAGTGATAAGTGAGCAAGGGTCTTTGCATCTTACTCGACGGGTGCAAAGCGTAAGGAAGCTAGCCGAGGAACATAGATTTCGGGTGGGTAGTTGGAATGTAGGATCCTTGACGGGGAAGCTACGTGAGTTAGTAGATGTTGCCATTAGGAGACGAGTAAATATCCTTTGTGTACAAGAGACTAGATGGGCGGGTCAAAAGGCGAGAGAAGTCGAGAATACCGGTTTCAAGCTTTGGTATTCTGGTTCGGTTGGGACTAGGAATGGCGTAGGTGTTCTAATAGATAAGAGTCTTAAGGATGGAGTAGTGGATGTTCGAAGACGAGGGGATAGGATCATCTTAATCAAGATAGTAATTGGGGACATTGTCTTGAACGTCATTAGTGCTTATGCCCCACAAGTTGGACTCAACATGAGTGCTAAGAGGCAATTTTGGGAGGACTTCGAGGATATGGTTAGTAGTGTACCGATAACCGAGAAACTCCTCATAGGGGGAGATCTCAATGGTCATGTGGGTGCAACTAACCTAGGATTTGAAGGAGTACATGGAGGTTTTGGATGCGGCGATAGAAATCAAGAGGGTAAGGACATCCTAGACTTTGCCGTAGCCTATGATCTGTTGATAGCTAACACCCTCTTTAGGAAGAGGCAATCTCACCTAGTGACCTTTAGTAGTGCCCAACACTCTAGTCAGATTGACTTTGTCCTCACTAGGAGAAAGGATAGACGGGAGTGTCTAGATTGTAAGGTGATCCCGGGGGAGTGTGTTGTGACACAACATAAGCTTGTGGTAGCTGACTTTCGCTTCCATACATGCTCTTTGCGGGACAAAGGTGTCAAAATCACAAGAACAAAGTGGTGGAAGTTGAAGGGAGAATCACAAGAATCCTTTAAAAATAGGGTGATCACAGAAGGACCCTGGGCAGAAAATGGAGATGCAGATAGTATGTGGATGAAGATGACAACTTGCATTAGGAAGGTAGCTAGTGAGGTGCTCGGTGTGACAAAGGGAAAGAAACTTATAGATAAAGACACTTGGTGGTGGAATGAGGATGTACAAAAGGCCATTAAGGAGAAGAAGGAGTGTTACAAGAGTTGGCATAATGATAGAAACGCAAGCAACATGCTTAAGTACAAAGAGGCTAAGAAGAATGCAAGGCGGGTTGTGAGTAAGGCAAGAGGACAAACCTATGATAAGTTATATGAGAGACTAGGGACAAAAGAAGGTGAAAAGACATATACAAGGTAGCAAAAATTCGCGAGAGAAAGATGAGGGATCTCAATCAAGTTAAATGCATCAAAGATGAGTCTGACCGCATTTTAGTGAAGGATGAAGAGATTAAGAATAGATGGCGTGATTACTTTAATGGGCTATTCAATGATGGGAATGAGAGCACTATGGTTGAGTTGGATGACTCCTTTGATGACTCCAACAGGCGGTTCGTGTGGAGGATACAAGAGTTTGAGGTTAAGGAGGCCTTAAAAAGGATGAAAGGAGGAAAGGCCCTCGGCCCTGACGATGTCCCTATTGAGGTGTGGAGATGTCTTGGGGACGTCGCAATAGTATGGCTCACAAAGCTATTCAACCACATTTTTCGGTCAAACAAGATGCCTGAAGAATGGAGGAAAAGTATATTAGTACCTATCTTCAAAAATAAAGGAGATATTCAAAGTTGTACTAATTATCGAGGTATTAAGCTTATGAGTCATACTATGAAGCTTTGGGAGAGAGTGATTGAACATCGCCTGAGGAAAGTGACCAATGTCACTAAAAACCAGTTTGGTTTTATGCCTGGGAGGTCTACAATGGAGGCGATTTTCTTGCTTCGTCAGCTTATGGAGAGATATAGGGAGCAGAAGAAGGACTTGCATATGGTGTTCATCGACTTGGAGAAGGCGTACGACAAGATACCAAGGTCAGTCATGTGGTGGGCACTAGAGAAACATAAAGTGCCAACAAAGTACATTACCCTTATCAAGGATATGTACAATAATGTTAGGACAAGTGTGCGCGTAAGTGATAGTGAGACTGATGCATTTCCTATCACGGTAGGATTACATCAAGGATCAGCTTTGAGCCCATACATCTTTTCCTTGGTCATGGATGAGGTGTCGAAGGATATACAAGGGGATATCCCTTGGTGCATGCTCTTTGCTGATGATGTAGTGCTGGTAGATGAAACTAGAGATGGTGTTGATAAGAAATTAGAGTTATGGAGACAAACCTTAGAGTCCAAGGAGTTTAGACTTAGTAGGACCAAAACCGAGTATATAAGGTGCGACTTTAGTGGTGTTGGTCGTGAAGAGGGAAATGTTAGTCTACAAGGACAAATAGTACCTAGAAGGGACTCTTTCCGATACTTAGGATCAATGTTACAAAGCAATGGCGATATTGATGAGGATGTTTGCCACAGGATCAAGGTAGGGTGGATGAAATGGCGACAAGCCTCTGGAAACCTATGTGATAGGAAAGTCCCACAAAAGCTAAAAGGGAAGTTCTATAGGACGGTGATCAGACCCGCGATGCTCTATGGGGCGGAATGTTGGCCAACTAAACGGCAACATGTCCAACAAATGAGTGTCGCAGAGATGCGCATGCTACGGTGGATGTGTGGGCACACGAGAAGAGACCGAATAAGGAATGAGGCGATTCGTGATAAGGTAGGGGTAGCGCCGATTGAAGAGAAGTTAGTCCAACATCGGCTTAGGTGGTTTGGACATATCCAACGGAGACCTCCAGAAGCACCGGTTAACAGTGGGATTTTAAGAGGTAGAGAAAATATTAGGAGGGGTAGAGGACGACCAAGGTTGACCTGGGAGGAGGCGGTAAAACGAGATTTGAGAGATTGGAATGTATCCAGAGACTTAGCTCATGATAGGACCGCATGGAAAGTAGCAATTCATGTGCCAGAATCGTAGTCTTGTTTTTTTTCTTTTTTTCTTTTCTCTTTTTCTTTTCCTTTTTTCTTATTTCTTTTCTACTTTTCTCTTTTTCCTTTTTCTTTTTTCCTTTTTTTTCTTTTTTTTCCTTTTTTTCCCCTTGTTCTCATATCTCTTCCTCTGTTTTACTTCATTGATATTGGGTTTCATGTCTAGCCGACCCCAACAGGCTTGGGATAAAGGCTTGGTTGTTGTTGTTGTTGTAGAAAAGAAATAAGAAAAAAGGAAAAGAAAAAGAGAAAAGAAAAAAAGAAAAAAAACAAGACTACGATTCTGGCACATGAATTGCTACTTTCCATGCGGTCCTATCATGAGCTAAGTCTCTGGATACATTCCAATCTCTCAAATCTCGTTTTACCGCCTCCTCCCAGGTCAACCTTGGTCGTCCTCTACCCCTCCTAATATTTTCTCTACCTCTTAAAATCCCACTGTGAACCGGTGCTTCTGGAGGTCTCCGTTGGATATGTCCAAACCACCTAAGCCGATGTTGGACTAACTTCTCTTCAATCGGCGCCACCCCTACCTTATCACGAATCGTCTCATTCCTTATTCGGTCTCTAAAAACTGGCAGCAGATCCTACTTGAATAATCATATACATCCAGATAACTGAATGAGCTAACATTCCTTTCTCTCCAATTAAAGTCCCTACATGCAGCTTCTGTTTCTCAAAATAGAGTGTGGGCTATCAGGCAAGCTAGAGAGTTAAAAACAAATAGCATATGCTCTGCTTACTTAGACGAGAATGCAATCCTTTTCCCTGCCTCCCCCAGGAAAACGTGCCACCTCCACCCAGAATTGTCTGCCAAAAATAGCAATTTCAATTGAACTGTTTTAATAAAATTATGAATACTCAACTAATAGGCTCCCAAACCTGAAGAACTGATGCAGTGGCAAAATCTTTTTCTTTGAGCCAACCACCTGGAACTTCAAATGCCAATGCAACATTTGTATTCTGTTTTTCAAGGAAAAAATGCAATGTAAGAATATAGAGTCAAGCGGGAGGTACATGCACCGGGCTGCCCTTTCTTTTTAAGAATATAGAGTCAAGGTGGTTGAAGAAGTTGGATAAATGACTTGATAAGTAAACTAAACAGTAAAGTCTACCGATAAATTGGCAGCTCGTCTATACTCTCCACCAACATAGGTAGATTTTGGCCTTGACCCAGCTACATTTGGAATGCCTTGCAGAAGAGTTTCAGCAATAGATACCAATTCATCATGATCAACACCTGATGCTGCTAGAACAATTCGGGGAGCAGTGTAGTTCTCCTGATACCCATGCAATAAAAAGTAAAGAAAACATGTCAACAAGGCTACCTGCAGCAAAGGACTACAATAAACAAAAATGGAGATGAATCTCACAGTTATGAAATATTCCAGGAGATCTGTATTCAATCTGCTAATTGAAGATCCCGAGGCAATCAAAGGGTTTGTCAAAGCACCAGAATAGCCAGTGGAATGAAGAGCCTCCAAAAGCAAAGTTTCAGGGTTACTTGATGCTTTTGCAAGCTCTGCCTGTAACTTCAAAATCTACAAAGGAAAAAAATTCAGCAGAGAACATAATCAATCAAGCCATCAATATACGACATATGAAGAGGGGGGGGGGGGGGGGAAGAGGGGGGCTGCGGGGGTTGAAGTTAAGACGAAGTACCTCTTCCTTGACCTCCCAATCAAGAAAAGCAGGGTTGCGTACAAAATCAATAAGCACTTCAACCATTTCAGGCATGTAAGTCTTCAGGGCCTCATAAGTGTAGCTCATCATCTCACGGCTAGCAGATGCTTTGACACTTCCACCTATAGCCTCAATTTCACGTACAACACGCAACTGGCTCCTGTTAGTAGTAGTTGCAAAAGCCATTTTCTTCAGCAGCTGACTGGCACCTGTTGTTTCAGGTGTTTCATATACAGAACCACAATCGACATAAATTCCAACTGAACATGTTGGTCCCTGTATAGGAAACATAAAGCTAAGTAGTTATCACCAGCTACCTGTGATAAGAAAATGGATGAAACAAGGAACTATGCATAAATATAAAGGCCACATACTGCAGAAGTCCGAGAAGCTATTTTTAAACCATTCGGAAGTGTGGTTATTCTTGTCTTGCCAGGTAAAACATCATCAGGTAGGGGAGGAGGGAGAGTGACTCCTGGTAAAGTAAAGTCTGGAGGAGGTAATGTATTTGAGCGTGCGCCAGTCAACCAAGTCCAGAAGCCACCTGATGAACTCTGTGCAACACTTGTGCTAGCAGACCTAATTGCAATATTCATCATCTGAGAATCTGCCCCATGCCTCTGCAATCAAGGGATAAGAATCAATATTAGAGTTCAATGGATGTGGTCTTAGAGAGTTAATTTGTTATTACTATAATTACAAAAGGAAAGCCTAAGAAAAATCAAGTTATCTCTTTGATCAGATATTATTACAGTAGAAGTCAACTGCAGAGCTGATTCTAGCGTAGGGGATCTGAAGAACGATGTTTATACACATCCTCACATAAAAAGATATGCAACATCAAAAGCTGTGACCATCTACTATGAGATACCAAAAGGATTGTTGGTGGCAATGAATGATGGATGAAACAGTGATCATCTACTGCCTTTTCGGTTGACATAGAACATCAAAAAGGTTTCAAGCCCATGTACTGAATAAAAATTGCATGAGCGTGACATGCCATGTAAACAAAACACTGATGGTTTCAGAGGACCAATTCCATTTTACTAACACTCAAGAAAATACTGAGGTAGAGAAAATATTAGGAGGGGTAGAGGACGACCAAGGTTGACCTGGGAGGAGGCGGTAAAACGAGATTTGAGAGAGTGGAATGTATCTAGAGACTTAGCTCATGATAGGACCGCATGGAAAGTAGCAATTCATGTGCCAGAATCGTAGTCTTGTTTTTCTCTTTTTTTCTTTTTTTTTCCCTTTTTTCTTTTTTTCTTTTTTCTTTTTTTTTCCTTTTTTCCTTGTTCTTATATCTCTTCCTCTCTTTTACTTCATTGATATTGGATTTCATGTCTAGCCGACCCCAACATGCTTGGGATAAAGGCTTGGTTGTTGTTGTTGTTGTTATCAAGAAAATATTGATGAATAACAAATGAATAATAAGGGATATAACTAGGCCCGTGCAAATCAGACATTTTACATAATGCATCTTAAAAACGCATAAGGGAGGGCCAGTGTAGAATAGAAAGCATGTATTAAAATGGAAATGCCCAGGTAGTGATTCAAAAACGTAGACATTTGTTCGGGATAAAACAATTAACACAACACCATAGTTGAAAAGTAACAATAACTATGGCACCTTAGCTCAAAATTTCGCAACTATACGATAGGGATCAGCGCGACCCTACTACCTAACCGAACGGTTTTCTCTTACAAGTCTTCGTTACCTATCAAATGGCCACGCACGGCTATCCCATCTAAAACCAATGTGGCTGCAATTCGGAAAACAGGGCCGACGGTCAAACAGCGACCGTCGCTTGCAACGCGAGAAACGCCCCTCAACTCCCACGCTCACGCATCAAATCAGCCCGCCTTCGCACGACTGAATAATGCCCGCACGTGAGGATCCAGCACCTCGTGACGCGTCCACGAAAGATGGCGGTTCGAATCGGGCAAATCGCGTCATCGAGAATGCTCAGATCTAGTGGAAATGGGCAGGGGGTGGGGTTAGTGAAGGTTAGGGTTCGAGACGGCTGCGGCTCACCTTGAGGGCGCCGAGACTGGAGGCGACGCGGTACATGGTCGCCGGTACCTGCGGCGGAGAGGGACGACGGAGTCGTCGCCGGCGCGGCGCGGCGTAGGCCGAGATGGGCGGAGGAGACGGCAGATGCCGGGAGACAAGTGGCTGAGGCAGCGAATCGAGTCTCGACCTCGAGATGTGTGCCTATCGATGCAGCATTTTTGTGGCCGGCCTGGCTCAGCTTGGGCCCCTAAATGAAATGTTTCTTGGCCCAGTGACCTAGATGGGCTTGCTTCTGTTATTTTAATTGGGCTGACCTGCCATCACATCATGCGTAAACCGTCGCGCTGCACGGGGGGATCACCGGCGCCGAGAGTGCCAGCCCTGCGTCTCCGGCGCAGGTGGCGACGCGGAGGGCCGAGTGCACTCTGCGCCGCGATGTTTTCTCTGTACGTGTAACTAGGCGACTCAGGTCGATCTCCACCGAGAACAGTTTGAGCTGCTCAATGGAACCGCAGGTGAATTGTTTGGTCAATTGCCGACTAGGGATCTCGTAGCTTCTTTTTGTGCAGCCTCGATCAGTTTTTCCTCTTCGTGCAGCTCGTTGTCTCCTTAAATTTTGTTGTGTCTACCATTTACGTTGACAAGAACGTTTTATCGTAAAGTACATTGCTTCCAATTCCATTGCAGAAAGATGGAAATGGTTAATGGGGCCAAGTTGGGCATGCGCGTATAGATTCGTCCTTTGTTCGATGAAATGCCAATCCCAGTTCATGACGATTAGCTGCAGCATTGCAGGTTGTATGCATTTTTTTCTCTCTCTGAAGATGTGTCTTGCACAAGGTATTCAGATGGTCCAACGCTTGTTGGGCTGTACGTTTTGGACATCATTACATTGACACATGTGCTAAGTTGCCATGGACAAATATCTAGAGTTGAAAATGAGTAGGGTTGGTGTCTGCGGGTACCTGGTCATTGTGGCGTAGGTATACATACGGTCGTCAATTATTATGTGAATCGTGTTTTCATGAGTAGTTAGTTCTCTGCTCATCCACAGAATCGTATCTGGTGGAAAGCACAGGTAAACTGGCAACTTTGAGTTCATAAAGTTAGTGCAACGATATGCCTATTTACATGCTTGTATGAACCTGTATGATTGGATTTTAACTGTTGAGAGAATCAGACTAGAGCTAAGGTTCTATCTTCAGAGTTGAACCTGTATGATAGGATTTTATCTGTTGAGACAAAGTATTCTTTCCAATTCTCCAATTCTGAAAAGATGGGACAGATCCTATCGAGATTTTATCATTTCCTTGAATCTAAATTTCCCATGCGTCCATTTCAAAGACCTTCATGAAGAACTTGTGTTGGCATTGTTGCTTTGCTTTTTGGATGGTGTTGAAGAACTGAAGATCATGATCCTACTGGATGCCTAAGTAATTCCAATAATCGACATTAGATGGATATTGAAAGAAAAGATGATATGTGTATTCTTCCACATTTTGATGCACAGGACACAACTTTAATCATCTCCCTTAATCTTGTGATTTCTTCTCCTCGGCAGTTTTCTGGAGTTGAGTCTGTCTTTGAACATTAACTAGGCAAAGATCTTTAGATTTCTAGTTTTCTTTGTCTTTGATATCTATTCGAATGCCACTGAGGGGTTACTGGTTTGAAGTTGAGTGTGTAGAATTTGTTGAAAGTGTACTTGTTGCTGTCCTAACAGTATGTACTATCTCCAAACATCATTACCCTGTTGTTGATGTTGAATGTCGCCTATGATGAGATTAAGAGATTGTAATTCTTAGAAAGCATAATCAGACAATGAATTGGAAATTTAAGTTCGGATCAGAGTTGTTTATGTATTGTGTCACTAATAAGTTTGTATTTCTAGCAAATGAGAATAGTCTTGGGAATTCCTGCTCAAGGAAGTGTCCATTCCAAACATCATGCCAAAGGAGCACCGTGTTCCTGTTCCTTATAGTAACATTTCAATAACTCTAAAGTGATAGCAATATTTTGTCAATCTCTGAATCAGAAGGAACCTTTGTTAGTGGTAGCATGTGGGATTTGCCCATTTGGATAGTGTGGGTGCCATACTAGTTTTACCCATGGGGCGTCTTCTTTTGTTACACAACGAATGCACATGTTTGAGAAGTAATGCTTCATTTTGGATTCTAAGGTACTTGAGACCTAGTTCACCTCTGTCCTTGGGCATTGTCGGTACCCGCAAGACCGGGTACCCCCGTGTAGTGGGTAAAAGACAGTCCGGGCCTCACCTTCTAGATTAGGCGGGCCTCAGCATAAGCCATGTGCCCTGGGGACCATGGGCAGCCCCGGGTCTACCACGTTCGCTTGGGCTCTAGAGCCGCCATGTGTCCGGTTGTGCCGGACCCGACCTCCCGCCAAAGAGGGCTCCGGCGCTGCCACGTGTCCGGAACCTCCGAGCCACGCCTCTCGTCAAGGAGAGCTCCGGAGGTGCCACGTGCCCTACGGCTCCGGGCCCAACCTCCAGCATGGGAGGGCTCCGGTGCTGCCACATGGGTAACAACCTCGGGTGTACCTTCTCGCCAAGGAGAGCTCCAGAGGTGCCATGTGTCCTACGGCTCCGGGCCCAACCTCCAGCATGGGAGGGCTCTGGTACTACCGCGTGTCCGAACGCCACTCAGACAACCAACAGGCAGATGGTCAAGGAGTAAAGAGGAAGGTGCGCTGGCAGGCCGCGCATTCAAGGTTCGCGCCTTCCCCAGAAGCATGGCGCACGGCGCACGTCTCCGTCCTCCGTCTGCACACCATTACGGTGAAAGACAGGGCGGCGAGGCGTGATGACACAACAGTATTGCCCAACGGCGCAGAGCCGCCTAGCAGGGCGAGGAGACGCGGCGACAAGACGGATACTTCATCATCACTTGCTATCCGGTCAAGAGGCGTCCGGACAGGCGGAGCGCCTTAATTCCACCTTGACAATGCATATAGCACTGAAGACCCTAGCTTATGTATAGGGCACAGATAGCCTCGGGGCCACCTGTTGGGCCCCGGGCCACATTGTAACTGCCTCGGCCTTGGGCTATAAAAGGACCGGGGCAGCCACCGTAGAAAGGGTTCGCAACTCGGCTCGCAAGTCGGCAACCCTCACCCCAGCTTACACTCTTTCACACACCCAAGCAATACAACAAGCACTCCCGTGGATGTAGGGTTTTATGCTCCGGCGGCCTGAACCACGTAAATCCAGGTGTTCACCCTCGCTGTCGTGCTCCGACCTTCGAGTTTCACTAGCCCCTCCGAAAAAAGAACCTCTGTGGGCTGCTTCTGAGCAGACCGGGGGAAGTGTCGTAGCGAACACTTCGACATTTGGCGCGCCAGGTAGGGGAATTTTTGTTCCTGAAGCTGTTCGTGAATCCCAAATAGTGAACATCCAATCTGTCGGAGGTTCTTCCCGCCCCTCGCGCCACCAGCAGCAGAGCGAGCAGGAAGCATCCTCTGGTCCCAAGGCGGGACCGTCTGTGCCAGCACCAGTCTCTACGGTGACGGTGCTCGTTGCCTTCTGGCAGCCTTCGGTTGCGACGACGTCGCAAGCTCTGACCGAAGCCAGCCCGGAGAGTGCGTTGCTAGCGGCCCGCGCACTCCTTCACAACCCCCCGAGCACGGGAGCTTCCCCGTTCGCTGCTGAGCAGTGGCGCAACGACGTCGACCACCTAGTCGCCGTCGCACTTAACTCGTCGTTCCACTAGAGACGACCGCCAGAAATGGTGCAGCTGCCGCCCTGTGCCCTAACAAGGGATTACAGGACGGCGACAACCCACTCGACGACGACGTCCAGGCTTCCCACCACCGACCTCATAGGCGAGCTGGACCATCGCCGCCGTCAGAAAGAAGATGGTCGCGTCACCATCAAGCGACAGCGCGAGTGGCGTCGTAGCCTCGGGGAGGAGTATGGTACCCTGGGTACCATGTGCCCCATCTACGCGAGCCAAAGCCCCGTCTCCCCAGGCTCAGTGGGAGGTTGCATGGCTCTGGCCTCACACATTCGTATGGCGGTGTGGCCGTGCAAGTTCCGGCCGCACTTGCCAGAGAAGTTCGATGGGACAGTCAACCCCATCGAGTTCCTGCAGATCTACTCCACCGCCATCCTAACTGCAAGAGGGGATGAGGCCATCATGGCCAACTACTTCCCCGTGGCCTTGTCCGGGTCGGCCCTGTCATGACTCATGAACTTACCCCAGGAGTTTATAACCTCCTGGGAAGAGTTGTGCCGCCAGTTTACAGCCAACTTCGGGAGTTCCTACACCCGACCGGGCTCGGAGGCCGACCTCCACGCCCTGCAACAGCAACCGGGAGAGTCGCTGCGCTCCTTCATCCAACGTTTCTCCCAAGTTAGGAACATCGTCCCCCGCATCTCCAACGCGTCCGTTGTCGTCACCTTCCGACAGGGCATCCGCGACAACAAGATGCTCGAGAAGTTGGCCACGCACGACGTGCAGGACGTCTCCGAGCTCTTCAGCTTGGTGGACAAGTGTGTCAGGGCCGCGGAGGGCCGCAACTGGCACACACCGCCCAGCAAAGGGGTGAGTCCGCCAGGGAGAGCTCTAGCGGCAAGAAGAAGAAGATCGGCGGCAAGTACAAGCCGTTGGCCGGAGCCCACACTACAGGAGCAGTAGCAACTGCAGGGGGCCGCGGGCCGCGCACCGACAAGCGTCCGTGACAACCGTCCAGCAGCGACGATGGCGCCCAGAGGTGCCCGGTCCAAGACGTCAAGCGGGCGTTGAAGGTCATCTATGACAAAGAAGAGAGCTCCGACTCTGACCACAGCGAGCGACGCAAGACGCTCCACAGCTAACCAGACGTTCCCCACTTCATCTTGTGACAAGGGCTCATCCGACGCCTAAACATACGGCGAAGGGTAGGCAGCTCAAGGTAAGGCTATCTGGTGCCTCGGCCAATGCTCTCTCGAGGAGGGGTGACAAGCCCTCCCCCCAGCTAGGAGGGTCCCTCCCGACCAGTACAAGCATGCCGCCCCAGGTACGCTGCCTGGCTGCAGGGGATGAGTATGTCTTCCCAGACCACGGGACATAAGGCACCTCTGTAAGTTCCACTCTTAGTGCAGTGTAGGACATTTTTTCTTTTTTCTTTCTTGTAAGGGTGTCATAGAGACTAAGAACAACGCTAGGAACAGCTAAAGTCCCGGAAGGGTCTAGCTACCCTTGTTATCCGTGGCGGATCGCTGCCTTCTTACACGGCCTGTTGCCTCCTATCACCTGAAGAAAGCCAGAACTAAGAAAAAATATATCCTGTACTGCGCACTCTATTTACAGTTTATGCTAGCTCATACACATCAGCTATAAACGGCATGTCCGGAGCCCGCTCTACACACTTGTCCTAGAACCCGTGCCGTTGGAAGGTTTCCTCGCCGAAAGGTTAACGCCAACGGGAGGTCTAGTGTGTGTAGCCTACTATGACCGGTACCGTACCGATAGCGTACACATCCTGCCTCCTCAGCCAACAAATGAGTACTCGGGGCCGGAAAGAGCACGCTTACAGACAAGAGGAGTAATCGGACCCCGGACATTACCCCAATACCCTTTTCGTGTTTTCTTTCCATACCGCTCCGGTCGTGTGACCAGTCACTTTTTTCCTGCATTCAACCGTAGCAGGAGTTGTGCTATCCAGCTGCAAGCCGAAACCCACCAGCCGGCCCACCCGCCCCCGCGCAAGCCCGCAGTCGCGCGCTCCCCTCTCTCTCTCACTGACACGCGGGACCCGCGTGTCATCCCTGACCTCCCGCTCGCGCCAACTACTCGGACTCCTCCGCGTGCGGCCGATCGCAACTAACCCGGAAAACTGCGCTTTCCCAGCCGAATTCTGGTCCCGGACGACTCCGACTCGATCACAACCGACACGCCGCCCTCCCCTGTCTATATAAACGTCGGCATCGTCCCGTTTTTCCCCCACGATCGGCTGTTTTTCCTCCCGGTGAGAACCGAAGCTCCGATCACCGTTTTCTCTCGATCTCTGCCCAGATTTTCCGATCTAACGTGACGATCGTGTTTCACCGCCTCCGGGGAGTCACGCAGGTGCAGAAAATTCGGTGGTTTGCGCTCTAGGCACAGCTCCGACGAGCACCGCAGCGATTCCATCTCGAACCTCGTCGCCGACCGTCTTCTAGGACCTCCGAGCTCAAGAAAAACCCCGAGGTGAGATCCCCGACCTCCCCTCTACCGATCTATGCCATGAAGTCCCAGTTTTAGGAAGAATAGACGAAGATCCGAAGTTTTCCGACGAGATCGCTGCCTCCCGCCGCCGCGCGCCGCCCGCGCACGGTCAGAGCGACGTGGCCGCTTATGCGCCGTCTATTTTAAATCGCACGGTAGAATTAAAACCCGCGCGTACTGGTTCGATGATCTAATCTGAGCCGTCCACTTTAAATCGGACGGTCCACATCAGCCCCGCATTATAAAGGCCGGGATTCTTACGCGCTACCCTCTGGGGATCTCGGAAAATACGAGCTAGCCCCGGAAACTTCTGATCTAGCCCCTGGAACTTCAGAAATTCATGTAAATTCATTTAAAAATCAGTTTTAGCCCCTAGACTTAATAAAAATTAGGAAAACCCCTCTGTTATGTGTAGCTAGACCCCTGGAAATTTATGAAATAATATAATAGACCCTGTACTGAGGTGAGTTTATCTTTTTAACCCTATATGACATTAAATTTAGAAATTTGGATATGTAATTCAGATTTAAATTTAAAAGGGTGAGACAAACACATTGTAAATTTAAATTTAAACTCTCCTAGCACTTGGAAAACTTTAGAATGAGTTAAAATAGATTTTTTAGCTGAAATGAATATGTCTAGTTGATTGTTCATATTTATTAGTTATAGAAACATATTTTAGGCTAGGAAATAATTCTGAAAATTGGAAAAATGAATTTAAATTAGTTCACATCAGAGGAGAAGTTCCAAAATATATTATTTAATATTTTAGATCAGAACCTATTCTGTTTAGATGATATGCCCTACTATTTAATATTAAAACTCACTTTTAGGCATAGAAAATAAATCTGGAAAATATAGGAAAATAGGAATGCATAACTAGAAAATGATAAATGAAGTCTTCAAATCCAAAGACTTCAGTTTAGGATTTGGTAGAAGATCTGAAAACCCATTTGGAGTAGGAAATTACCTTCCATGCAAACTTGGTAGCTAAAGAGGGTATTAAAGAATTTGTTTAAATTGGAAATTCATATATAGTGTGCAAACAGAAATATGAATACAAAAGTTAGAAATAATATACATATGTTTAAAAGTACATGTAGGCCAAAAATCAACACACATAGAGTAACCACAACCCTTAGAAATGTGAATGACTTTCATAGGTGTGAATGTGTGGTTTGTATGAAGTGAAAGTGTGAACTATGTCTTATGGATTGTTGTTTTCTTTTGCTATGTGTGTTGGCATGAGTAGAACCTGCCCCAGAGCAAGTTCTTCCCTTCCAAGACCAAGACTTTCCATTCCTAGAGCAGCAGGAAGAAATCAAGTGTCCTTGACCACTTTGATCCTATGCTAGGATGTGTAGATAGAATTATTTGCATTGTCAATTGAAATATGAAACCCATGCTAGAAAGTTTCCCTAGAATTGCATTATCTTGTTTCTTTGTAGCTTGGGATTGGAATTTATTTTATCATATCATTTATTTACATGCTTATGCTTAGCCATACTTAGAATGGGATAATTGGGATATGAAATCATCAGTTTATTTACCATACTCTTGAATGAGATGTTATGAGTTATGTAGAGGTAGGGATCAAGGCAAGTTGGATGATTTGGTTGGTGCTGGGTGCACGAGACTCGGGTTTGTGTTTAGTACTTGCCTGGATCTCAAGGACCGGATCATGGAGCATGTAACCTGGCTTTACCGTGCCAACCACATGTTGAGATGGGGCAGCTTGGCCAATTAATTAGGTGTATCCCCGGCGTAGTATGGGTGTGTTGGATGATGCGGGGAGTAGGTGTCAGCTGGATTACCATATGAACCGCAGGGCTCAAGAGTGGGCCACTGCAGCGGGGTTGGAGCCTCTTGTATGCTGTTAGGGGTGAAACCTCAGTGGGCCCACGCTCGTTTGGAATCTCTTTGTAAAGGCTTCTTAGTGATCTCCTGGCTACACACCTGGGAAGTGTGAATGTGGTTCGTAGCCACTGGCATAATGGAGGTTCTTTTAGTCCACCCGGCAACGGGGGATGAAATCACTACATGTGGGTACAGTAGTGCAAACTCTGCAGAGTCAAAACTGTCATGACAGGCGTGCTCACGGTCAAGAGCGACTTAGACTTATTAATGATTAGAGGATGATGACTTTGGAAGTTGTGGATGTTAAGCGGGGAGCTTAACATTGTTAATGATGTTATGCCTATTTCATTATGATGATGGGATGGGAGATTGGGACCATTTCACCTGTGTAGTAATGTAGGTGCTTAATAAGCTAAGGTGGTAGGCAATAGTTGCATAGTGCTTTAACCATGAGTTCAACCTCTCCTTGTTCTAGCCATGCATGACATAACTTTCCCACACTTGCTGAGCACCAACGGTACTCAACCTTGCATATTTGTTGGTTTAAATTGCTGCTTAGGTCAAGGGGATGATGTGGTGTTCAATGACCAAGACTTCTGACCCGAAGAAGGATTCTAGGTTCATGGAGTCCCCCGGGCAACGTCTGTGACGGAGCCCACAAGAATAATATTCCGCTGCTATTTTATTTACATGTTATGAACTTATTATCGTCCATCGAGACATATGCTATGTAAGACTTATTTATATTCGACACCTGACTTGTAATAAATGATGCTTCACTATTTATCATCACATGTATGAGAAAATGATCCTGGCATACATGTGATATTCACTCGGTTGTTCTACGGAGAAACCGGGTGTGACATGTACCCAACCGCGACCTCTCGCGGGGCAACAGGCGCGGCAATCGGGTTGCCTCCGTTGCGCGTTGCGTATTGTTTGCCTCCCCCAATGATGGGTTAGATCCAAGACCACCCGTCAGACACTGGGGGTAGGGAGGATAACCCCTCGGGAATGTCCAACGGTTTCCGAGGAGAGCAGTGTGATTGACTCATCGATTGCTGCAGTGGATGACCCGAGGCAACCTGTCGGTACCTGAGATATGGGGTACCCCCGCGCACAGGGTAAAATGCCTAAGGAACTCGCCCTTCTCCGCAGGGAGAGCTCCGAAGGCGCCACGCGTCCGGCGGGGCCGGATCTCCCTCTCCTCAGAGGAGAGCTCCGGGCCCGCCACGTGGCATACAGAAGCCGGACCTCCCCCTCCGCGGGAGAGAGGTCCGAAGGCGCCGCGTGTCCAGTGGGGCCAGACCTCCCTCTCCTCAGAGGAGAGCTCCGGGCCCGCCACGTGGCCAACAGAAGCCGAGCCTCCCGCTCCGCGGGGAGAGGTCCGGAGGCTCTACGTGCCCCGCGGGACTGACCCTCCTCTCCTCTGAGAAGGGCTCCGGGCCCGCCACGTGGCAGCAGAACGCGCTGCCTGCCCCGAGCGATAGGCAGCGGGCGTAAATACGCCCCATACCTTGTCCGTACAAGGTATTCAAGGACCGCGTCTTCCTAAGACGCGGAAACGCGGAGCACGCTTCTGTCAGGTGCCGTTGCGCCCAGTCGCATCACAGACTAGCGCGCGGTGTCAGAACCTGTCAGCCAATAAACACCGCGATAAGACATCCCATGCCGCCTGCGCCGTCATCAACCACTACGACTAGCATGCGGCATGGGCAGGGCGGCAAAATGAAGACTCAGAAGCCTTCGACCAGAGACAACTACCGGCATAACTGCAGATACGGTAGATAATAGACAATCTTCCCGGGACCACCTGTCGGGTCCCGACTCCCCTTGTAAGCCGCACGAGTCTTGGACTATAAAAGGCTCGGGTAGGCGTCGATAGCGAGGGTTCGCACTTTGCAACTCATACGCTAGCCATACACTCTCAAGCTGTAACTCACCCCCAAGCTCAGGCCTCCGGTCCTGAGCAGCAAGCAATACAGCGAGCTCCATAGCTCGCCGTGGACGTAGGGTTTTACGCTCCGGCGGCCTGAACCACGTAAAACTCGCCGTGTCAAGCTCTTACTAACTCGTCCATCCGCGCAAGCTCTCCGCTAGGGACTAGCCCCACCGAAAAAAGAACCTCCGCGGGCTGCCCAGTGCAGGCTCGGGGGAAGTGTCGACCGAACACTTCGACATTTGGCGCGCCAGGTAGGGGGGGTTTTCTCCTAGCGCGACGAGTTTCCGCCAACGAAGATGACCAAGCTTCCTTCAGCGGCGAACTCTCTCCCCTCGCCTCTGCGGCAGACCGCGACCAGGGGGGAGTACATGTCGACACACTCGGGACGGAGTGTGTCGGTACGAGCTGGGAGCCAGCAACCGGCTCTGGCAGCGCCGACCCCGGCAATGCAGGCTCCAACCAGCTTCAAGTCTCCAGTAGCGTTGGGCGTGCCCAGTGGGGGTGCGTTAGCTGCGGTGAGAGCGCTACTGTACAATCCGCCCGCTGGGGACGCGCCTTAAGCAGCGACCCGGCAGTGGATCCGCGAGGTAGACCGTCTCGTCGTCGCCGCCGCAAACCCTCGACCTCGGCGGGGACGACGCTCTGGCCAATCGGTCGTGTCGCTGATGCGCGCACCTTTGGATGGCGAGCAGACGGCAGACTCCAGCTCTACCAGCCCCCAGTCAACAGATCTGAGGACAGAGCTGGAACGGTGTCACCTGGGTCAAGATGCCCGGGTATACCTCGAGCGGCGCCGAGAAAGGCGTCGCCACCAAGAGGCTGACGACAGCATGACGTCGGCCTCGACCCAGCCTGAAGAGCAGACCTTCGCCATGCGATCTCTGCCCCAGGCCTGTGCCGTGCAGAATATGCCACAGTCATATGTCCTGCATATGGCGCCCCCGGCCTATGGTGCAGCCTTGCCCATGCCGGGGCATGCGGTGCTCAGTGCGAACCAAGCGTTCGCGGCACCAGAACCTGCGGCGACAGAAGTAGGGTGTGCGGCCCTCGCGCCCCACCTTCGCTTCGCAAAGTGGCCGCGCAAGTTTCGGCCGCTCCTGCCCGAGAAGTACGACGGCAGCATCAACCCGGCGGAATTCCTCCAGATCTACTCCACCGCCGTACTTGCCGCAGGAGGGAATGAAGCCGTCATGGCCAATTACTTCCCTGTCGTCTTGACCGGCCCAGCTCGGTCTTGGCTCATGAACCTCCCCCAGGGTTCCATAACTTCCTGGGGAGAGCTTTGCCGACAGTTCATAGCCAACTTCGGCAGTTCCTACACCCGACCTAGCACGGAGCTCGACCTCCACGCCATCCAACAACAACCTGGGGAGTCGTTGCGCTCTTTCATCCAACGGTTCTCCCAGGTGCGGAACACCATCCCACACATTCAAAATGCTTCTGTGGTGGTGGCGTTTCGGCAAGGCGTCCGAGACAAGAAGATGCTCGAGAAACTCGCGACCAGGGAGGTCCGCGATGCCTCGGAGCTCTTCAGCTTGGCGGACAAGTGCGCCAGAGCAGCCGAAGGACGGAACTGGCACTCACAGCCATCCTCCGAGTCAAGAGGGCTGCCCGGATCTGGTCCTACTCCCTATGGAGGCAGCAGGAAGACCAAGAGCCGGGGCAGAAGCAAGATAAGACCGCCGGCCGCGACCCAAGTCGTCACTGCGGTGACGCTCAGTGGGGCTCGGGGGCCGCGCCCTGACAAGAGGCAGCGAAAGTCACCGACCCCGGAAGATAGCCAGGACAACATGTGCCCCGTGCACGGTAGCTGTCGCCACACTACTGCCGAGTGCCGGGAGATCCGAAGGCTCGCAGAGCGCTTCCGCAAGGGGAAGCGGCAGCGGGCTGATGCCCTGCCCTTCTGTCCAAAGGAAGATGAGCAGGGGGTGGATGTTCCAGACAACATCGACCACCCAGAGGAGATCCAGGAGTCTCAGCGTGTCGTGAAGGCGGCACGCAATCATGAGGACTCCAGCTCCAGCGACGATGAGCGTCGGAAGAAGCTCTACGTCATATACAGCGGGTCCGCCGACCCCTCGTCCCGAAGCGCAGTCAAGACTCTGCGCCGAGCGGTAGCGTCGGTGGCGCCACTCCCAAGTGCCGCACCGCACCTTAAGTGGATGGGGACCCCCATCAGCTTTGACGCCACCGACTGCCCCAGGAACATGGCTGGGGCCGGCCAACTACCGCTCCTGGTGGCCCCTGCCATCGCCAACATGAGAATGTACCACGTTTTGGTAGATGGAGGGGCTGGGCTGAACCTCATCAGTCGTGCAGCTTTCCAGAAGCTGCAGGTGCCGATGGCCAAGCTCACCCTGTCGAGCCCGTTCTCAGGGGTAGGGCCGGGACAGGTTATCCCCTACGGCAACATTAGTCTCCCGGTGACCTTCGGGGCTTCGGACAGCTATCGAACAGAGTACATTCTGTTCGACGTAGCGGAGATAGACCTCCCCTTCAATGCCATAATCGACAGGCCAGCCCTGTACCGGTTCATGGCTGTAGCCCACTACGGCTACCTCGTCCTGAAGATGCCAACACCGACGGGCGTTCTCAGGATTCGTGGGGACCGCACTGCTGCAGTGTCGGCCCTGGAGAAGCTCCAAGCACTCGCAACAGCTGGGGCATCAGCCCCCGGCAATACGGAGCCGTACCAGCTCCGCCCGAGCGCACGTCACCGTGCTTCCACCGCAGCACCCCGGGTGCAACCTCTCGACGAGGGCGGCGTCCCCTTAAAGGTCGTCCAAGTCGGCGCCGAAGCTACCCAGACCACCCGGGTAGCCGGGGGCCTAGATAGCAAATAGGAAGGCGTGCTCGTCACCTTCCTCCGGCACAACGTCGACGTGTTTGCATGGCAGCCGTCACAGATGCCGGGGATCCCCAGGGAGGTGATCGAGCACCACTTGAAAGTCTTCCCCGACGCCCAGCCGGTTCAACAGAAGCCCTGCAAGCAGTCCATCGAGCGGCAAAACTTCATCCGTGAAGAAGTCAAGAAGCTACTGGACGCTGGCTTCATACGGGAGGTCCACCACCCCCCATGGTTGGCGAACCCCGTCGTTGTCCCGAAGGCCGGCGGGAAGCTCCAGATGTGCATCGACTACACCAGTCTCAATAAGGCATGTCCTAAAGATCCATTCCCTCTCCCTAGAATAGATCAAATAGTAGACTCAACGTCGGACTGTGATATGCTGTGCTTCCTAGACGCCTACTCGGGTTTCCATCAGATCCCCATGTCTAGGGAGGACGAGGAGCACACCTCCTTCATCACAGTAGACGGCCTTTATTGCTATGTGTTTATGCCTTACGGCCTAAAGAATGCACTCCCCACCTTTGTGCGGGCGATGCACAAAACCTTTGGGGAGTTAATAAGAGACCTAGTTGAGGTGTATGTCGATGACATAGTTGTCAAGGTCAAGCAGGGTTCATCCCTACTAGATAACCTAGCTTTAGTCTTTGACAAGTTGCGCTCTACGCGCACCAAGCTGAACCCAGATAAATGTGTGTTCGGCGTGTCCTCTGGGAAGCTCTTAGGGTTCCTGGTCTCGCACCAAGGGATTGAGGCCAACCCAGAGAAGATCAAGGCCATCGACTTGATGCGGCCCCCTGTCCGCGTCAAGGATGTTCAGAGACTCACGGGATGTCTAGCCGCGTTGAGTCGGTTTATACCGAGGCTAGCAGAGCGGGCACTCCCTTTCTTTAAGCTCCTGCGCAAGTCAGGCCCCTTTGCCTGGACTGACGAAGCAGAAGAGGCTTTCCAGGAGTTGAAGCGACTCCTGACGACCCTACCTATCATGGTAGCCCCTGAGCCCGGGGAGCACTTGCTGCTCTACATTGCGGCGACAACAGAAGTGGTGAGTATGGTCCTTGTCGCGGAGCGGCCAGACCCCTCACCCTCGCAACCTGCTCCGGTAGCAGAAGTCAGACGCCAGGGGGCCCCGCAGGGCCAAGACGGTCTCTCGGACCCCCTGGAGGTCCAAGACGACCTCCCGGAGGCCCAGGACGGCCTCCCGGACCCCCAAGATAAATCTCCAGGGTCCAATTGGGATCTCCCGGAGGCCCCTCAAGACCCCCCCGGAGCTCTCGGATGATCAAGAAAGCTTAAGGGCCTCCGGGTCCCAGTTCCCGGAGGACCCCGTGGGTCCACCCACCTCCGGCGGGCCGGGGCCAATGGACGAGGAGCTCCCAAGCCTACGAGAGAGGGCCCGAACCATACAGAGGCCTATCTACTACATCAGTTAAGTACTTCATGAGGCCAAGACAAGGTACCTAGAAGTCCACAAGCTGCTGTATGCGGTGCTCGTGGCCTCCAGGAAGCTCCGCCACTACTTCCAGGCCCACCGGGTCTCGGTAGTCACCTCGTATCCGCTGAAGACAATTCTTCACAACCCCCATGCGACTGGCAACGTTGCTAAATGGGCGGCGGAGCTCGCGGAGTTTGAGCTGGACTTCCTCCCACGTCATGCAGTCAAGAGCCAAGCACTGGCTGACTTTGTGGCGGAGTGGACACCAACGAAGACTGACCCAGGGGACCGTGAAGGCGGTGAGCCAGAGCCCAAAGCTCCGGTCTTCACCGAACCCCACTGGACACTCTTCTTCGACGGCTCCTCGCGAAAGCAGGGGGCCGGTGCCGGTGTACTGCTCCTCATGCCATCGGGGGAATAGTTTGGGTATATGGTGCGTCTAAATTTCAAGGCAACCAACAACATGGCGGAGTATGAAGCACTCATCTTTGGCCTGCAGACAGCCCTGTCTTTAGGCGCTCGCCAGTTGTTGGCACAGGGCGACTCCCAACTGGTCATCAAGCAAGTCAGGGGCGAATGCTCCTGCAATGACCCGCAGCTAGCTACGTATCTGCTCCACATACAGATGTTGGAGAAAGAATTCCTCGCTTTGGACCTGCACCACGTACCGCGCGCTGGTAATGCCGCAGCCGACAACCTTTCAACGAAGGCTTCCACCAGAGCCCCTGCGCCCGAAGGAGTTTTCGAGAGGACGTTGTTGCGGCCCACAGCCCGGCCCGCCGAGCCGGGCGAAGGGGGCTTGACCAGCACCTCGAAGCTGGCGGTCCCGATGGCCCTACAGCCATGGATGCCGCCAAGGATCGTAAGCGTCACTGGGGACTCCGTGCAACCCAGCGCTCAAGATCCAGAAGCTCAAGTCAGACCCGATGCATGGATCACGGAGATCCGGGACTACTTGAAGGACAATATCCTCCCTAATGAACATGCAACCGCTGAACGGATTGTGCGTATGGCTAAGAGGTACGCGCTGGTAGAGGGGGATCTCTACCGGCGTGGCGCCAACCACATCCTATTGCGGTGCATAACCCAGGGGGAAGGCTGCGACTTGCTCGCTGAGATCCATGGAGGCGAATGTGGAAGTCATTCTTCCTTACGCACGCTTGTCGGTAAAGCCTTCCGGCATGGCTTCTACTGGCCGACAGCACTCCAGGATGCCGTCAAGCTGGTCGAGAGCTGCAAGGCGTGCCAGTTCCACGCCAAGCAGATCCATACACCGGCTCAGGCGGTACAGATGATCCCGCCCTCGTGGCCGTTTGCCGTATGGGGGCTGGACATCCTGGGCCATTTCCCAGAACCGTCGGGGGATTCCGGTACCTCTATGTCGCTATCGACAAGTTCACCAAGTGGCCGGAAGCTACACCAGTTGTCACCATCAACAAACAATCCGCAGTAAAATTCATCAAGTCTATTGTCTGCCGGTTCGGGGTCCCAAACAGGATCAACACCGACAACGGGACCCAGTTCACCAGCGCAGCATTCCAAGACTACTGCGAGGACCTTGGTATTCAGGTATGCTATGCCTCTGTCGCCCACCCGAGGAGCAATGGGCAAGTTGAGAGGGCCAACGCGGAGATTCTCTGGGGCCTTAAGACTCGCACATTCGCCAGCCTGAAGAAACATGGTGCCAATTGGGTAGATGAGCTTCCGAGCACACTATGGGCTAACCGGACATCCCAGAGCCGGGCCACCGGGGAGACACCCTTTATCATGGTGTACGGGGCTGAAGCTGTACTTCCCCCAGAAATCACCATGAAGTCTCACCGTGTCCGGGCTTACGACGAAGCCACGCAGGACAACCTCCGGCGTGGAGAAATCGACCTCGTCGAAGAGGCCCGATTACATGCGGCACTCCGTAACGCGCGGTACAGACAAGCGCTTCGGCGCTACCACCAAAGGTCTGTGCGTGCCCGGGAGCTGCAGGAAGGTGACCTGGTGTTGCGGCGCATACTTTCTCGCGAAGGGGCCCACAAACTCTCCCCTAGTTGGGAAGGCCCCTTCCGAGTCGCGAAAGTATGCCGCCCCGGGTGTGTGCGCCTTTCCACCGAGGATGGGGACCTGCTCTCGAACCCTTGGAACATAGAACACCTCCGTAAGTTCTACCCCTAGAGCAAAAATAGGACAGTACTTTCTTTTCGTAATAAACTCCATAGAGTCCAGGAGCAGCGCTCGGAGCAGCTAAACCCCAGGGGACGGTCCAGGACTACGTTCAGCTTTGCCTGGTTCCGACTCCAAGCGCGTAGAGTCTTGCTTCCCCTCTTAATGGGGTGGGTCGTGGCCTCCATGTTTAGCCTGCCTTCCTCCTATGGAAAGTTGTACGAAAAGAAATCTGCTCTACTTTGCTCTTTCCTTGTACTCATTTAAATTGTGAATTGAGTTTTTTAATCACCCTTGCAGTGCATGGTTGTCATGTGCTCAGCTCCCCCTCTCTACAAGTCCCCAAGCACCAAGCATATGGTTGGGGGCTATAAGTCAAATAAGACTATGAGATAAGGGAGGGGGAGCCCCCAAGGAGAATTATGTTTCCTTTACCTATGTGCAGGACCTCCAGGTTGCGGCAACAGGGACTGCATGCAGCAGGGGGAAAGGAGCTACCAACTACTCCGACCTAGGACTGGAAGAACCAGGACCTGCCCCTCCAGCAGGGGCGGGACCCGAGGGCCCCACGTGTCCAGCAGGCTCGGAACCCTCACCTCCCTTGAGGAGAGCTCCGGGCTCGCCACGTGGCGGGCAGACTTGGGGCTCCCCATGGGGCGGGATCCGGAGACCCCCGGGGACCCCTAACACGGTTAGGACCCGGGGAAGGTGTCTACGCAGAGCTCCGAGATTGGAGATGGCCTCTGAGTACCTTGCGGAGCTAAGGACTCAGACAGGCAAAGCCAAGAAGGAGAGAAAAAGAAGGAGAGAAAGAGCGTCACAGGCACAAATATCTAAAAGAGTCAAACTATGCGAGGCTCCTTAAGCTGGACTACAGACTCGATAAGAAGAAAGAAACAAGCCCCAAGGGTCTCCCGACACAACCAGAATCCAGAAGTTGCAACAACGGCTGCGTCACCAGGCTTCAGCCCTGGCGGAACTCTCTCGCTCTATGACCAGAGCGCAGGAATCGCCTCCCTCATCACCGGCGCAAAAACCCGTGACACCACGGGAGCTCCTGAGGCCCCCTCCGCAGTATTCAGCGGTCTTCCTGGAGACTCTACCGTCTGGGATTCTCCATGGAGCATCGGCGGTTTCCTTCTCCTGAAGTTCCCTCATCACCTGCGCAAAAGCCGGTGTCGTCAAGGGTGCCCCTGGAGCCCCCAACCCTCATCACCTGCGCAAAAGCTGGAGTCATCAAGGGTGCTCCTGAGGCCCTCTCCGCAGTATTCAACGGTGTTCTTGGAGACCCTGCCGCCTGGGATTCTCCTCGATGCTTCAGCGGTTCCTTTGAAGACTCCACCACCCTCAGGGGCAGGGCAGGCAGGCTCCCTGAGTCCCAGGCTTGGTGCAGACGCAACCGCTGGAGGGAACCGAGAGCAATTCTTCCCCCATAAGGCGGGTTAAGAGCCATGAAAGAAGACAAGACTGCAGGGGCCTGAGGGAGGCGCAGGGGCTGGAAGCCTTATAAGAGGAATGTACCCGCATGGAGGTTTCATTTAACACCTTCCCGGGTGCAATCCCAAGCGATTCGGAACTCTTCGAATACCCCGCACCGGCAACCGCTTCGGTTCCTAGACCGAGTGCCGATGACGGGTGGGCCCAAGCCGCCTAACTGAAGCGGTGGGGTCAAGGAGTCAGTCTCCTGAGAAGATGAACCGGCAAGGCACTTCGGCGGTTCCCGAAGAAAGCGCCGCAACGTGCAGAAGTGGCAGTCTTGGGAACCGCCGCAGTAAAAGCAACCATCAAGTGAGCGCACGCTCCCACGATCCCGTGGTCGTTCGTGCTCCGGCAGCGGTCAATTCGGGACTTAGAGGAAGTGCGCGGATCGGAAGAGACGGAGGTCCCACCTCGGGCTCGCTATCTCCCCCGAGATGGGCCCGGGGGCCACTGTCGGTACCTGAGATATGGGGTACCCCGCGCACAGGGTAAATGCCTAAGGAACTCGCCCTTCTCCGCAGGGAGAGCTCCGAAGGCGCCACGCGTCCGGCGGGGCCGGACCTCCCTCTCCTCAGGGGAGAGCTCCGGGCCCGCCACGTGGCATACAGAAGCCGGACCTCCCCCTCTGCGAGAGAGAGGTCCGAAGGCGCCGCGTGTCCAGTGGGGCCGGACCTCCCTCTCCTCAGAGGAGAGCTCCGGGCCCGCCACGTGGCCAACAGAAGCCGAGCCTCCCCCTCCGCGGGGAGAGGTCCGGAGGCTCTACGTGCCCCGCGGGACTGACCCTCCTCTCCTCTGAGAAGGGCTCCGGGCCCGCCACGTGGCAGCAGAACGACGCTGCCTGCCCCGAGCGATAGGCAGCGGGCGTAAATACGCCCCATACCTTGCCCGTACAAGGTATTCAAGGCCCGCGTCTTCCCAAGACGCGGAAACGCGGAGCACGCTTCTGTCAGGTACCGTTGCGCCCAGTCGCATCACAGACTGGCGCGCGGTGTCAAAACCTGTCAGCCAATAAACACCGCGACAAGACATCCCATGCCGCCTGCGCCGTCATCAACCACTACGACTAGCATGCGGCATGGGCAGGGCGGCAAGATGAAGACTCAGAAGCCTTCGACCAGAGACAACTACCGGCATAACTGCAGATACGGTAGATAATAGACAATCTTCCCGGGACCACCTGTCGGGTCCCGGCTCCCCTTGTAAGCCGCCCGAGTCTTGGACTATAAAAGGCTCGGGTAGGCGTCGATAGCGAGGGTTCGCACTTTGCAACTCATACGCTAGCCATACACTCTCAAGCTGTAACTCACCCCTAAGCTCAGGCCTCCGGTCCTGAGCAGCAAGCAATACAGCGAGCTCCATAGCTCGCCGTGGACGTAGGGTTTTACGCTCCGGCGGCCTGAACCACGTAAAACTCGCCGTGTCAAGCTCTTACTAACTCGTCCATCTACGCAAGCTCTCCGCTAGGGACTAGCCCCACCGAAAAAAGAAACTCCGCGGGCTGCCCAGTGCAGGCCCGGGGGAAGTGTCGACCGAAAACTTCGACACAACCCCTCGAGCACGCCGCCCTAGCACTCGCCAATGACAGGTAGGGTCTAGGACCACTGGACGAGCATTGGCGAGACAGGTGAGTGTGAACTCAGGAATGTCCGGTAGTTCCCGAGGGAAGCGGCGCAGTACTCCTACAGTTCACGGGCGGTCGCAGTAATTGCCCCGAGGCAACCCCTCGGCTGCTGCGCCGCGACCAGTCAAATCGGGAGTGGACACAACGACGCGCTGAAGCATTGACTGAGTGCGACAACTACGCCGAAGACAAGCAACCACTTCGTCTCCATGGTACGGCCACTCATCCACTGTGCCAAAATCTCGCCGCCACTTCGATTCCCAAATCGCAGGTTCAAAACCACCATGCGGGATTTTTATCGGAGGCCCCAATGGCAAGAGCCTTCGTCTCTGTGCGGATGGGACCGGGGGCCACTGTCGGTACCCGCAAGACCGGGTACCCCCGCGTAGTGTGTAAAAGACAGCCCGGGACCCGCCTTCCAGCTTAGGCGGGCCTCAGCATAAGCCGTGTGCGCTAGGGCCCATGGGCAGCCCTAGGGCTACCACGTGCGCTTGGGCTCTAGAGCCGCCATGTGCTCGGTGGTGCCGGACCCGACCTCCCACCAAGGAGGGCTTCGGCGCTGCCGCGTGTCTGGAATCTCCGAGCCACGCTTCTCGTCAAGGAGAGCTTCGGAGGTGCCACGTGCCCTACGGCTCCGGGCCCAACCTCCACCATGGGATGGCTCGGATGCTGCCACATGGACAACAACCCTGGGTGTACCTTCCCGCCAAGGAGGGCTCCGGAGGTGCCATGTGTCCTGCGGCTCCAGGCCCAACCTCCAGCATGGGAGGGCTCCGGTGTTGCCGCGTGTCCGGACGCCACTCAGACAAGCAACAGACAGATGGCCAAGGAGTAAAGAGGAAGGTGTGCTAGCAGGCCGCGTATTCAAGGTTCGCGCCTTCCCAGAAGCATGGCGCACGCCTCCGTCCTTCGTTTGCACACCATTACAGTGAAAGACAGGGCGGCGAGGCGTGATGACACAAAAGTGTCGCCCAATGGTGCAAAGCCGCCTAGCAGGGCGAGGAGACGCAACGACAAGATGGATACTTCATCATCACCTGCTACCCGGTCAATAGACGCCTGGCGGGACAGGCGGCGCGTCTTAACTCCACCGACAGTGACAATGCATATAGCAGTGAAGACCCTAGCTTATGCATAGGGCACAAATAGTCGCGGGGCCACCTGTCGGGCCCCGCGCCACATTGTAACTGCCTCGCCCTTGGGCTATAAAAGGATCGAGGCAGCCACTGTAGAAAGGGTTCGCAACTCAGCTCGCAAGTCGACAACCCTCACCCCCAGCTTACACTCTTTCACACATCCAAGCAATACAACAAGCACTTCCGTGGACGTAGGGTTTTACGCTCCGCCGGCCCGAACCACGTAAATTCAGGTGTTCGCCCTCGCTGTTGTGCTCCGACCTTCGAGTTCCACTAGACCCTCCGAAAAAATAACCTCCGCGGGCTGCTTACGAGCAGACCGGGGGAAGTGTCGTAGCGAATACTTCGACAGGCGTGGTAACTTTTTTCTACGCAACTAGGGGTTTTTCTTTTCCCACAACATCTATACCTCTCCAAAGACAATCCTTTCTTGATCTATGATATTTAGAATGGTTACATGCATTTTAAGTGTGCACATTGCATATATTAGAGTGGATGAAATCGCCGAGTCAACTAGAGTAGCTCTGCCAGCCATTGTTAACCAAGTTGCAGCTATTGTGATCCTTGTCTCAATTATGTTCGCCGAGCATGGTCTTCCACTCTAGGTATTGTTGTGCCCATAGGTTGGCCTAGATATGTAAAAGGGTATGAACCAACTTGATAGCCAAATACCTCAGCAAAAATTTGAGCCTTTTTAGCTGATATGTTTATAGGTAGCAAGCATGATTTTGCAAAATTAACATTTAAACTTGTTAATTGTCTGAAGCTCTTTAGAATACCTTTCACACAGAACAACTATCTCTGGAAAGCTTTGTATCATCAACATATTGTACCACTAGAAAATTATCTATATGCGAGTGATTTAATGGTTTTCTTTATATTTCCATTTGGGGGGGGGTGTCTTTGTTGCCAATGTGTTGAAGGAGCTCTCGACAATGAGAAACATGAGAGAGGAAAGAGGGTCTCCATGCCTTAGCCCTCTCTTGTAGTGAAAAATCTTGTAAGTAACCCTTGTGTTTTTTCAGATATTAGACTTGAATAAAACCCTGTCACTGTCGACAGAGGTGCTGAATTGTTTCAGTTTTTCAGATAGCAGTTGGAAAGTCGACTGTTAGACCTGATCCCTAGGGGAATCAATTTCAGTCAAATTAGTTAGAGTCAGTTCCTTGATTACAGGCGAGACTCAGTCTCTATCAGCTGTGAAACAACCTATTAGCAAGTATAAATAAAGTCTTGCGGCACACTTAACAGCTGCATCACTGCAGCTCACTTCTTTGCCTTCAGTTCCATTCAATTCAGAATAGAGAACAGAGAGAGGACAGAAGAGAGGGAGAGCTCAGACCTGCCAACATTTGGTACTCAGAGCGCCAGGTTCTGATCCACGTCAATGTTGACAGCTCCGCGTGCTTCTCTGTCCTCAACCAGGCGTCGGCCGCGGACGCCATCGCCTACCCGCCGCCGTGGACCGTCAGCAGAGCACGGCTCTGGCGCGGATTGTGCGCGAGGTAAGTGTGCAATTTCCACTGCTCGCGAAGACCAATTACTCAGATTGGTCATCGATGTTGCGGGTAATGCTCCATGCCCGCGGGCTGTGGACGGCCATCAACGTCGGCACCGACGACGAGATGGAGGATCATATGGCCATGGAAGTGCTGCTCCGCGGTGTTCCATTGGAGATGGCGTCGACATTGGCGGCCAAGCCCTCCGCCAAGGCGGCCTGGGATCATCTGGAGATGTCTCGCCTCGGTTACGACCGCGCGAGGACGGTGGCGGCATAGCGCGTTCGGTGACAATACGAGAACGCGTCGTTTCTCGACGGAGAGTCACTCGATGAATTTGCGCTATGCCTCGGGAAGATGGTCCGGGAGTTGGAAATCTCGGCGACCCGAAGGATCCCAAGAAGATCGCCGCCAAGTATCTTCGGGTGGTGCCGAAGAAGTATACGCATGTCGCCGTTGCAATCGATTCCGTGCTTGATCTCGGCGAAGCAATTGAAGAAATCACCGGCCGTCTGCGAGCAGTCGAATGCCACGGTGATGAGGAGGAGGACGCGATGCCGGCGGCAAGCTGCTACTTCCCGAAGAACAATGACAGGCGAGATTAAAAGAAAGGCAAGGGCAAGGCGACTCAAAATCGGGATCCGGAAAATCTGGATTGAAGAACCGGAAGACCGGATCAAAGAAGAAGAAGTCCGCCAACGACATCTACCACAATTGCGGGAAGAAAGAGCATTGGGCCCGCGATTGCCCGTGCTCCACGGAAGGAGCAGGCCAATCTCGCCAAGAAGGATGAAGAAGAGACCCTGTTGATGGCACAAATCGCCGAATTCGACACCAATTCCTCACCGGCGGATGCACAGGGAGGACTGCACCTTCATGAGTCCGATGCTCATGTGTTCCTTGGCTCTGACGATAATGGCGACCAACTGGAAGGGTGGTACCTCGACACCGGAGCCACAAGCCACATGACCGGGAGATCTGAGGTATTCTCTGAGCTTGATCATGGGGTGCAAGGGACCGTGCGCTTCGGCGACGGGTCACTTGTCCAAATTCGTGGTTGTGGTGTCGTCGCCTTCTTCAGCAAAATAGGGGAGATGATCAAGCTCGATGGCGTCCTCTACATCCCCAATCTCAAGAATAGCATAATATCCCTTGGTTAATTGGATTAAAATGGGAGCAAGGTGCTGATTGAGAACGGCGTTCTCCGGATTTGGGATCGACGTCGTCGACTCCTTGCTAGAAACGTGGCTCAGGGCATGAGCCTTGGTGCGCGACACCAACAGGATGGGGAGCTCTGGCATGCACACTATGGCCACATGGGCTATGATGTGTTGCGGCAACTGAGCAAAGAAGAGATGGTCATCGGCCTGCCAGAGATAGAGAAGGAGGAGGTCTGTGACGTGTGCGTCATCACCAAGCAGCGGTGAGCCCCGTTCCAGGTGAAATCAAGTTGCAGGGCAGCAACTCCTCTGGAATTGGTCCACGGTGATCTGTGCGGACTGATCACTCTGGCGACACCAGGCGGTCGCTGTTTTTTCTTGCTGCTCGTTGACGACGCCACACGCTACATGTGGATCAAGCTGATCACCGCAAAGAGGGACACGGCATCGGAGATCAAGAAGATCAAGGTTGTGGCCGAGATGGAAGTGGGACACCCGTTGTGGGTGTTGCGCACGGATAACGGTGGCGAGTTTACGCCGAAGGAATTCACCGATTATTGCGCCAATGAGGGAGTTCAATGGCATTTCTCTACGCCGTATACCCCTCAACAGAACGGTGTTGTATAACGCCGGAACCAATCTATATTGGTCATGGCACGCACTTTGCTGAAGAAGTGGACAATGTCGGCGCACTACGGGGAGAAGTAGTCACCACGGTTGTCTTCTTGCTCAACCGCGCGCCGACGAAGGCCCTACGTGGCAAGACCCCTACGAGGCTTACCATGGAAGAAAACTGGCCGACGGCTTCCTGAGAGTATTCGGGTGTCTCGGATTTGTCAAGGACAAACGGCTGGGACTAAAGAAGCTCGAAGATCGCAGCTCGCCAATGATCTTCATGGGTTATGCAGAGGGCTCCAAAGCATTCAAGATGCTCGATCCATAGACAGAGAAGGTGATCGTCTACCGCGACATTGTATTCGACGAAAGCAGAGGATGGAGATGGAATTCGGGCTCTAGAAATTCAAGCTATGGGCAAGAATTCACGGTGCAGTTCTACACCGTTTATCTGACAGCAGACGTCGGGGGAGAGGAACATGATGCGGGAGCAGCTCAAGGGGGTGTAGCTGGATCGCCGGCGGCACAGGAGCTCCCGCCACCTGATCCAGCAACCCCACCGCTACTAGAGGGTCAAATTGGACCTGAATTCGTGACTCCACTTGATGGCGATGAGGATCGACTCGACGCCTACCATGATGAGTCACCAATTCGGTACAGAAAGATGGACAACATCATCGGAGATGATGGTCTAGCACTGGGACAGGCGCAGAGCAACCTTCGTAGATAGGGAAGACTAAAGCAAATTCAACAAGTGCTTCAATTGGTTGCCGAGGGAGCAGAACCGGTGACATTCGCCGAAGCAGAGGCTAAATTGACTTGGCGTGCGGCGATGAGGGAGGAAATTGACGCAATTGAGAAAAATCATACATGGGAGTTGGTCGATTTACCGCATGGACATCGGGCAATCGGGCTGAAGTGGATTTTCAATATCAAGGATATGAATCCGGTGCTGCAATCAAGCACAAGGCACGGCTCGTCGCAGAACGGTATGTGCAGCAAGCCGGATTTGATATCGAAGAAGTATTCGCACTGGTGGCGCGAATGGAATTAGTCTGGCTTGTCCTTGCACTCGCCACGGATGAAGGATGGGAGGTCCATCACATGGACGTGAAGATCGCATTCCTCAACGGCGAGCTCTCGGAAGAGGTGTACGTACGCCAACCGGAAGGATTCATCGTCGTCGGAGAAGAAGACAAGGTCTTGCGACTCCAGCGAGCCCTCTACGGTCTGCGACAGGCTCCGGGAGCCTGGTACGCGAAGCTCGACGGAACATTGCACAAGCTCGGTTTCCGTCAGAGCAATCACGAGCCTGCCGTCTACAGCAGAGGCAGAAATAAAGCCCGGCTCATCATCGAAGTCTACGTGGATGATCTAATCATCACAGGAGTGTCTCCGATCGAGATTTAAAGGTTCAAGAAGGAAATGGGGTCACAATTCAAGATGGCTGATTTTGGATTGCTCTCGTTCTATCTTGGATTGGAGGTAGAACAGAGTTCCGCTGGGATCAAATTGGGGCAAGCTCACTATGCGGCAAAGATCTTGGAGGCAAGAGGCATGACAGGCTGCAATTCCGCGCTGACGCCAATGGAGCAGCGGCTCAAATTGAGTCGTGACAATGAGGCGGAGGAGGAAGATGCCACACTTTACCGAAGCCTGATAGGTAGACTGCGCTATCTGGTTCACACTCGCCCTGATTTGGTGTTCGCCGTCGGCTACTTGAGTCGTGTCATGCAGCGGCCGACGGTGGAACACATGGCGGCACTCAAGCACGTCCTCCGCTACATTGCTGGGACGTTAGACCTAGGCTGCTTCCCGCGGAGAGGCTCGAGCGGAGCAAAATTGGTGGGCTACTGCGACAACGACTATGCCCGTGATGTCGACAGCAGTCACAAGACCTGCACACCTCCGGTGTGCTGTTCTTCCTCGGTGGGAGCCTCATCAGCTGGCATTCACTCAAATAGAGAGTGGTGGCCATGTCGTCCTGTGAGGCGGAGTACATCGCCGCCACCTCTGCTGCAACTCAAGGAGTTTGGCTAAGATGGTTGCTGTCAGATTTGAAGCAAGAAGAAGTAGCAGAGGGCTTGAAGTTGAGAGTGGACAACAAATCTGCCCTAGCACTCATGAGAAACCCTGTTTTCCATGAGAGGAGCAAGCACATAAGGGTGCACTATCACTATGGGCGCCAGTGCATTGAGGATGGAAGCATCATCGCCGAGTTGATCAGGACTGCAGATCAGCTAGCAGACAATGGAACCAAAGCACTTGGAAAAGTGAAGTTCCAAAAGCTGAGAACATGGATTGGGATGGTGCAATTGAAGTCGAAACTGAAAGAACATAAGGTTTAGGGGGTGAAATGTAAGTAACCTTTATGTCTTTTCAGATATTAGACTTGAATAGAACCCTGTCACTGTCGACAGAGGTGCTAAATTGTTTCAGTTTTTCAGTTAGCAGTTAGAGAGTTGACTGTTAGACCTGATCCCTAGGGGAATCAGTTTCAGTCAAATTAGTTAGAGTCAATTCCTGGATTACAGGTGAGACTCAGTCTCTAGTCAGCTGTGTAACAACATATTAGCAAGTATAAATAAAGCCTTGCGGCACACTTAACAGCTGCATCACTGCAGCTCACTTCTTTGCCTTCAGTTCCATTCAATTCAGAATAGAGAACAGAGAGAGGAGAGAAGAGAAGGAGAGCTCAGACCTGCCAACAAATCTTCCGTGGTACTCCATTGAGTAGAATGATAAGGTTGCTAAACCAAAGATATCTTTAGTCCATGAGATCTACTTTTCTGAAAAGTCTAACTGTTGCGACATACTATTGATGGTGTTGTGTGCTACTGTATCAAAAGCTTTTTTAAAATTTAGCTTCAGAATCACTATTTCTTCTTGGGTGATAGTATTGATGAAGGTATTTATAGACCCAGACTAGTCAGTCTTAAGTAGTGGCTTGTGATGAAACCATATCCACTACAACGTTTGTGCGTGACACATGTTTCCATGGGTTCACCACCACGGAGTGTAGACGTGGCCTTGCTGATTGATTCCTACCTCACTCTTCATTTTTTGCTTGTCCTCTGTTGTGCTCCTCCCCCGGGGTCCTCTTCTTCTTCTCAAACATAAGCGGCTCCGAGCTTGGAGAGAAGTATAGATCTAGCGCCCTAGAGCATGGGGAGCCTGATGTTTACGAGGATGACGGAGAGGGCGATGATGAGCGAGCATTCCACTTTGTTGATTTGGCTTAGTTTTGATGTGGTGGCGCGGATCCAAGGGCAGAAATTTGACGAGGGTGGTGTGGTTTCCGGCGCTGGGCTGAGGGTGGTGGTAATGGCTCCAAGAAAGCCATTTATCTTGAAAGACTCTTTCAAAGGACTTTCCACAACGATGTCTCGCACAAATGTTTTATATTCCTCGTGTTTATATCTTGGGAATATTTAAATAATAGCTTGAGATAACAAAATATTCTATAGTAGCCGGGCACACATGTCTGCTTTCCGAAGACAATATAGCTGCTAAGTACTGCTCTGTGGCCTTCTGTTGTTACTAGGATGGGTGGCATTAGTAGTTATATATCTATTTTTTAGTCGTTCATCCTTCTCTTTCGTTAGCGGCTGGCGCTGCAGTGTGATCAGCTAATGATTGTTGCTCCCCTTTTTGTCCAACAGGGTATATACTACTTAAATAACCATCAAGGGGGGAGCATGTGCTTGAAGCTTGCGCTCAAGCTTGTGAATCACCGTCTGCACGCATAGGCGCCCAGCCAGGCGGCGCCGGCGGGGCGAGGGGAGGAGGAAGAGGAGGAGACGGCTGGGGGCGAGGGGAGGAGTAGGAAGGCGGGGCGAGGAGGGGACGCGGCCAGGCGGGTGCGGCGGTGGGCTGGTGGCGTTTGGAGCTGGGCAGCCGCGGCGATTTGGGGCGGGCGGCTGCGGCGGCAGCGATGGCGGCGGCGGCGTACAGTCGGCGGTGCCCTACCAGGCGAGGTGGCGGCAGGTGGATGCGGCGCCGGCGGTCAGGTGAGGCGAGCCGCCCTAGCGTCCGCTCTCAGTGACTGACTGGATGGCTAGACGACGCCATGGAAACGCTGCTTGTGCTTCATGATGTTTAAAAGGCCTCATGGCGCATGGCGGAGGGCTCGTCCTGTTGTACTACGTACTGCATGGGTGCCACATGACCACGACCACAACAGTTGCAACAAGCAGGATGCTTTTTATAGGCGCCCTTCGTTCTCACCCTGCCGTCGTCTTCGTCTGGTACGCAGGTTTCCACTTGATCGTCTACAGTTTACAACTGCGACAACCTAACGTTTTACTGCGTTCTGTAGCTGATACCAGTTTCCCTCTTCCTTTCGTTCCTTTTAGGTGCTAGCCTATTTTCAAGGAACACGTGGTGAGGTCGATAACCTGACGTGGGTTTTGCTATGACGGGCCGTTAAATAACAGCACCGCACATGTCCGGATCGCATTCAGGTGAACTGTCAGTTTTCAGAAAGATGTGCGTTCATGTCTGATGCATCACCTTCTTCCGGCCCGGCCGGGCTCCTCTCCAGGCTTCCAGGTACCGATGAAGCTCACTCGTGCCACATTATCAAGTACTGGTCGGTCATGCATGTGCATGATACGTTCCGGTAATACTAACCCGTAAGTTGTCCTGTCGCGAGTCTTGGATGTTGCTTTCTGTAGATGAGCAGGGTGCATCCTTTGGGCGTAGACTAAAAAAGCTTGTACTGTTAGGACCCTACGTATTCGTTGCGACTCAGGCGTCAAAGAGAGGACAGAAGAGGCTTTGGCCGCCTGCCAAGCAAACGGAATGGCAGTAATTGGGATGCCGCGACAGGTCCGCCGGCTGGCCAGAGCCGCGACTCCAAGTGGACGTAGGTACGTACACACACACCTCTTCTCGTCTCCACTCTCCTCTCCTCTCCCCCGGCCAAACGCCGGGCTCGCACGACGTCATCGGGATGGGAGAGGAGGAAGCGGGAGTCACCAGCTCGGCTCATAACGGCCGCGATCGACCTGCCTGCCCCGGATGGCCGTGAGGGCCTCGACGCAACGGCCGTGAGATCACCTTGGAACTCTGGGCCTCGGCGGCGGCCTCTGTTTACTCTTCTTCTCGTGGATGGACGTGGATGGAGTGCGGCCAAAGGGAGGGACACGAAGACCAGCAGACCGGGAAGCCCGCAGGAGGGCCGGGCAACAGTTACCAGCTTGCCTTTTTCTCACCCGTAGATGCGGACGCAGTACGCCGGGACAAGCGAGGCGGCTCTACCGACCTAAGCACCTACTCACTCCGTTCCAGAATACAAATATCTTTACGGTCTAGTCAAAGTCAATGATTTTCAACTTTTACAGTTAGTAACAAAAAAATTATAAAGATTAATCATATATAAATGATGTCATCAGATCTATCATTAAACAATATATTATTAAATATCTAGCTCTTTATATCTTTAATAATATATATCTAGAATGTTTTATATCTTAAAGTGGATTGAGTACTCCGATCTGAGCAGGCCGGGCTGCCCTCACCTCGTGAACCTCCGCGGCACGGGGCCTGCCCTGCTGTCGTGATCAGCTCAGCTTCTCGGGGTCGTCTTCCTCGCGACAGCGACGGGAGCCACAGGGATGGCTGAACTGAACGCGTCGCCGGGCAGATGGCACCCGGCCGGGGCCCGGACTTTGGGACGAGCCACCGGTTGTTTGATTTGCACACGCCCTGTTTAGCTAGCAGTTTCCGTACGGACTTGACTCGTTCACCCTCGACCGACTAGTGGCTTCGAGTCTCAGGTTAAGCTGAACGCGCCGGAATCTTCGAGTCGTGAGTTTTCAGGATCGCTCTCCACCGGATTCATCAACTGATCATATGGTAAAAGAAACACCTGAGTTTTGCTCAACTGGTAATCCAGAACGTGTTTTGGATGCCCGCGAATAGCAGGGTCGGGCTTGCCGGAGAAGGTACGTTGCTCACTTGCTCCCCTGCCCTGCTCCGGCAGCATGCGAAGCAGCACGAGCATACATCGGCTCTGCTACCCTCTAAAGTACTCCGTATGTTAATAAATGACGCCGGTTAGTTTAACCGGCGTCATTTATTTTGAAATGGGGAGTATATACTAGTCGGGGTCCATGCCATCTGCCTTAGGTGGGAAGCAAGCTCTAGGATTCACACCTCCGCCGCGCTCTCACTCTCTCTCACACACACGCACTCACTACCCAACATCACGCACTCTCATGCCGAAAAGGATCATCATTTGAGCACGAGGCCTCCGCCTTACGCCCATGCGAAACATCCTATCGCCTGCCTGCCGCTGTCTCTTGATCCTGCAATTTGCAACGTTCATTATTGTGCACCGGAAAGAAATGCATGCGTGCCCTTTGTCCATCATGCATGCGACGCAAGGTAGAGATAAATACAATATTCAAACAATTTATGCTTCACAAATAAAGCCCAAATGCTTTTTTACGTTAAATAAAGCCCAAATGTTTGCTTTATGTTTTTGTAATTAGGTTTTTGTATCGTGCCAATAAGTACGTTTATGAAGTTTCGATCGAGTCTGAATGTTCTAGATAGTAGACGTTCACACTGTGGGGGTGTTAGACAATAATACCACCTCGCCTATTGTATCAACGGAGGTCCCTGACCTCTTATAAATATGTCCTCACCTCAGAAGGTTTAATCAATCTAATTGTTATTTTCCCTCTTAATTCTATCAAAATACTCTCTCTTATTTTATACATGACAGCTTTGTTTAGTATTTGTATGCATGTTAATGCTGCTTGCTACCTGGAGTGAGTATACTACTACTAGAGTACTACTAGTAGCCTCGTTCTCTCTCTCTCTCTGGGGGCTCCGCGTGAGAGTGAGTGCAGCGCAGTGTGTGGAATCTGCAGCAACAGACAGCTGTTGTCAGGTGAGGCAACAGTTCTCTTCATGCCTTTTGCTTTCGGTTCCGACTAACTACTAGATTGCCAGCCAACCGGTCCCTTGATAGCTCTGAAACTAATGAAGTCCAATACAATGTATTGCTTGCATAAACATTGGACGTTTAAGGGCTTGTTTATGTATAATAAATCTCTGTGAATAGAAGTGGAATGAAGTGGAAAATAAACTAATTTTTAATTCAATCCCTCAAGATACACTCCAAATAAAGAGTATTCAAATATATCTAAACAAATCCCTAAAGGTGCATGGCGCGGTCATCTTACATGCAGCTTCATTCAGCATAGACGAAAGGTATGTCGTGTGTTATGCTTAAGCGAGAGAGAGAGAGAAGAGAGAGAGGGGGGGCTAAGGAGGAGGAGGGGGGCCTTTAACTTTTCTTTTGAGTGGGTGTGGCTTCAGTTAAAGTAGGCAGGAATTCTGCTCACCCTTGTATTAAACCGGTGAAAGCAGCAGGCTGCCTGCCTCGATTTTTTTATATGTACGCCTCCCCCTCACGCCTTGCCCTCTCCTTTGCACCCCGGCCTAGCTACTGCTGCCCTTTTGGTTTGCTCCTCTCTCTCTTCTACTGCTTTCATCGTTTCTGTCATTTGTTTCGACGATCTCGAGCTATTAGTTCTTGCTAAATTGTGCTTTGTTGACCATGTATGCATGTTTGATTTCTTTGCAGCTGGACCGAAAGATCGAAGGACCTTCGTTCTACCTACTCATGCATGAGCACTGCCTCGTCCTCCTCCTGCCGCATGTGAATCAGCAGGCATGAACCGTGGGCACATCAGCAGCTCGAAGCTCATCAACGAGAAGCTCGAGGAACACCAGATCTCCACCGCGAAGCACTGCCCGAACTGCCACCACGAAATCGACAGCAAGCCGGTACGCGTATGCATGCGAGCAACCAAGTTGCCAATCCCGTTTTGCCTTTGGATCCACGTGTACGGGCAGTTGCACCTCTCAGCAGCTCATCTAGCCTAGGCCTGACGATACATGCAACAAGGGCGACTTCTTCTGATGGAATTAATTTGCTGTAACTGCAAGAAGGATTGGGTGGGGCTTCCGGCTGGCGTCAAGTTCGATCCAACAGACCAGGAGCTGATTGAGCACCTGGAGGCCAAAGTGAAGGAGAAAGGCTCGATATCTCACCCTCTCATCGATGAGTTCATACCCACGATCGACGGGGAGGACGGCATCTGTTACACCCACCCTGAGAAACTCCCAGGTGAGCTAGCTAGAGAGCTGGTTAAGGCTATAGACGACATATGGGCAAAAATATCGAAACCGTAAATACTTAAACAGATATATTCCTGCCTTTTTGAGCTTTGCTTTCCATGGGGTGATATATTGCATATTTTGATTATTTCGCCATGAATTTTCTGGTGTGGTTCAGATTTGGGGTATGGCATATATTCCTTTAATTGTTCTTGATGTGCTCTCCATTCCCTCTATTCTTAGTGTTCTCTATATACATGTGCTCTCCAGTATATGCAAAGAGAATTATTGTTTATGGAAAGTTGTGCCTACCCTGATCTACCTCTCTCCTCTCTGTCATGATGGTAAGATGCTTCTGAAGTTTCCAAATGGGTTCCTTTCCTTTCCAGCTCTTATTATCTTTTCAGAGGCTCGTTATTAGTTGCATCTTTTTCAAGACTACCCACCCTGCCACCCAACTTCAGGTTCTAACACATCAGTTTCTTGCATCTGTGCCTTGTGCTGGTCGATCGATCATCAGGTGTGACAAGGGATGGCCTAAGCAAGCACTTCTTCCACCGGCCGTCCAAGGCCTACACGACGGGCACCAGGAAGAGGAGGAAGATACAGACGGACTGCGACGTCCACAAGGGCGAGACGAGATGGCACAAGACCGGCAAGACGCGGCCGGTGATGGTGAACGGCCGGCAGAAGGGGTGCAAGAAGATACTGGTGCTGTACACTAACTTCGGCAAGCACCGCAAGCCGGAGAAGACCAACTGGGTGATGCACCAGTACCACCTCGGTGACCTCGAAGAGGAGAAGGAGGGGGAGCTGGTGGTGTGTAAGATCTTCTACCAGACGCAGCCCAGGCAGTGCAGCTGGTCCTCCGACCGGGGTGCCGCCACCGCGGCGGTGACGGCGGCGCAGGAGCAGCGTCGGAGGGATAGCGGCAGCGGCAGCTGCTCGTCGAGAGACCACGAAGTGTCGGTGACTTCGTTCACAGCCGGATACACGGTGACCGCGGCCGTCGAGATGCAGCAGCATTTGAAGCAGCCATCGGACCCTTTCAGCTTCGCGCCTTTTAGAAAGAGCTTTGATCGGGAGGTAATAAAACCATCCTTTCACTCTCTTTTTTTGTTAATTCTTGGATAGTCCTGTGTGTATGTCAATGGCCCACTACTTGTTAGGTCGGGTTGAAGATCATTCAGACCCTCCTTGATTGATCGATCTCTATTCCCATGCATGCTCCTGCCTCTCTCTCTCTCTTTTTTCTTTGGGTGCAGTTATATATGTACTTTCTGTTTGGTTAGATGAGCTTTCTTGTTATATATATATATATATATATATATATATATATATATATATATAGGTTTGCATCGGCGTTCGGGTAGCTGACCAAATGTATAGCTAGGATGTGAATGCAAAGCGAAAGATGAGGCACACACATCACACAGTATGGACCCTTTAATTAGTTCGAGCCTCACATCATTTTACTCATTTCACAAGCAACCATAGAAACCATCCACCCACCGTGAAAGCAAAAACCAACAATAATTAAATTTATTCTGGAAAATAAATAAATTGTATGCGTCCTATCCTCTAATATATCCCTCCCACCCCAAAAAAATAGAAAGGAAAAAGAAGAAAAAGAAAAGTAAAAGGTGTAAAAGGGAAATAAAGTGCAGATATGTAACAGGGATTTCTGAAACGGGGAACAAAAAACTATATGTACGCATGACATATCTATGGGTGTGAATGGCGTATGAAACTCTAACGTCATATCAAAGATAATTTATTTTGTATGTATGCTTGTACGGAACAGGCTGGTACAGGTGGTGATCAGGTGCCATCTGATCAGCTTGGAAGATCAGATCAGCAGCATCATGCCGGCCAGGAGCAGCAGCCCCACCGGCCGGTCCTCGCGGCGACGACGGCCGTGCCCGCCGCCGCAGCGTTCTTGATCAGCAGGCCATCGAACCCCTTCTCGACTATAGTGCCGCCGCCTGCTATGCAGCACGCGTCAGTTGTTCTAGACCATGATCAGTTCCATGTGCCAGATATCCTTCTCCACCACCAGGACAAATTCCAGGTGATTAAATTACATGTTGGCTTTGTTTTCGTCCGCGCGTTTGCCTGAAGAACTAGTAAATGCTAGCTTTTTTGTACGTTTCATTAAGGAAGCGTGTCTTATTAGTTGTTTCATGTTTTAGATGCGTGCCTTAGCATGTTTATCGAAACATACTTCTATTCGAACCCAGCCAATAGGGTTTTAGTGTTCCCACATTGGACATAAAAAAGGACTTGGGACCAGAACAAAAAATTATATACGAGGTATATAAAATTGTTGTCTTAGTATCTACATATTTACTATACCTTTATTTGTATATGCTCATTATTAGTACCCCACTCATTGTTACATCATCCTATGTTGGTATTTGAAAGTTCTGAATATATATTCACAAGCAATTGAGGAGGAACATGGGAATTGTATGAAATGCTACAATATTGCTTGTCAAGTATTGTTTCATCATTTGACGTGGCATGTTAAACTCTCTGCTTAGACATAAACATGAATGTCCACATATATGTTTCACTCTTTGACAAATATGAAATTTCAATACCATGTTTGTTTTGTTTGCTGTCAACCATTTTTATTATTGGAGATTCTGTTTCATTTGGACCGATTGCTGACCTACCTATGGCCTACATAGATTGCAAAGAAAGTATCGCTTCTTGGCCATGCATCCTCTTTCCAATACTCTTACATTTTTTTGGCTTGGTTCCTCACTGAAACACATACTTCCGATATACTGTTTCATTTCAACGTTATCATAACAAAGAGCATGCAACAACAGCAACAGCACCAGCCGCAGCACCAACAGCCACAGCAAAAGCTTGACCACAGGTCTGCCGGCTTGGAAGAACTTATAATGGGCTGCACGTCGACCACAAGCGCAAGAGGAGTAAGTATTTTCCAATTCTGTATTTAATGACCTCAACACTAATAAACACGTTTACAGGAAACATAATTTGCCAGGGTTAAGTTGATGATATCGCTGATTTGTTCAAACTAAATTAATCATGTGTGCGAACACGACGTTAACGTTTGGGGTTACTTTAATTTGTTTAATTTGGTTTGAAAAATGAGCTAGTGTGCATTCATGTTCTATCGATCATTTCTTGTGTATAGGACGAAAATAAAGCTGCATGTTGTCATGCAAGGGAGGTGAGGATAGAAAGAGAAAGACTGCAGCAGGGGGCCCCGAGGAAACTTCAGTGTGGGGTCTTCTAGTCTCTTTGTCGTTTTTTTTCTCGTTCTAGCATTCCGAAACAAAGCCCTCACCACGGCAGCTTTTTCGTCCCATTCGGTTCCGTATTTACATGGGTCATTTTGGGTACCTTTACAGCATGCACACCAACAAAAATCTAGAGAGAGAGAGAGCTGTATACCGTGTACTGTACTGCTCTTAGTGAGATGGAAGAAATATCATGAACATATGCAAACAAGGACCACCCTTTGCTTTGCTTTTGAGAGCCAAAGGAGAGAGCCCAAAGACCAGCGTAAAAACAAGACCCCACTTTCGTCGCCTTCATGAACATATATGTGAAAATGAGAGCTTTTTCTCCGCGTCGTCCGTAGCTCCCCTCGCTTTTTCGGCTATATAATACTAGTTTTTCCCAGTTATCCTGGAGTGGGGACCAAAAGGAAAAGAAGGCAGTATCATTTCTTGTTCACTTTTGCATGAATGTTTTTACACGAGAACCATGCATGCATATTTGCTTTGTAATTGTTACCATAGTCTTTGATACATGTTCTCGTGTGAAATAGTCAGTTCGGATATAATAAATCCATAAAATTATTTGTTCTTATCTTCCATGCTTTAATATCCAAATCCTTGCAAGGCTCATCCTTTTCCCCGGTGCCATATGTGCTACTCTATTCCAAGTCATATTACCTTTCGCTCTTTCTAACTCATTTTCAATTGGGTTAACTTCAGTGAAGTAGTGAATTAGCTGTTCCTTTTTGACCCCCCGTTTCCTATTCTATTGCAGGACGCTTCAGTTCCTCATCCCCAGGAGACGACAGAATGGCCTTACCCGTACTGGCCACCTGAAAACCAAGATCATCATGGGTAGTAGGAACAAGGCGATCAATACCAACAGAAAACTAACCACAGTCACTTCCGTTATTCTGATCTTTCTCTATTTGAATATACAATGTCGCTTTCTTGGAGAATGTACCGTGTTGGGAGAAGAGAAGAAAACGGATATATATATATATATATATATATATATATATATATATATATATATATATATATATATATATATAAAGAGAGAGAGAGAGATCTGAGAAAAAAGGGATCATGTTATTTTTGGAACTCCAAGACAGAAGAGAAGAAATGGGCAAAGGAAGAAAAGGTGAAAGATAGATGGGAGGAAAGGTATTGTTGTGCTGACTTAGGAGGAGTCAGAATGGAGCATAACACGCCTAGATGTAAACTATATTTGTTCAATTTAATAGAAGTATGACTATATAACCAATTCCTGATTCATCATAGTTTCTAATTTGTATTAATTAGATATCCCCCAATTGTAAAAGTAGTATTGTTTGCATGTACATTAATTTTTTTCTTGCTTTCTAAATTGATATTTTATTCTGGAGTTTTGCTTAATACGTGTTCCAAATGCAATGTTGAGGAATAAACATAGTTTCTTTATTTCCTAGCTGCACAAATATTGTTTAATTTTAATTAGTTGCCAACTATTATTACTTAACTCTTATGATGGACAGGACCCGTTCCAATTGTTGCAAGGAATAAGCTGGTTGACATATTACTGTGCATGTCATAAGATGTTCAGTTTTTTTCCAAAAAAATATATTATGTTATAAGCCTGTTAAGATTACATGCATGCTGTTTCATGCAGTAGTATCTTCAATACGCCTAGCTAGTATATTTGCTCTAGTGTTGATTTGATATCTCCTAAACTATATCCTTAATTGAGGGAGAATAAAAGAATCTAACAAGAACATTACTTTCCATTATTATATCTTTGTACGATTCATGCATGTCATCTTCTGGTGTACCACGTCGTAGGATCAAAGAGGCCGGCTAGAGTGGGGTGAATAGCCGGTTTCAACCCTTATTGCTACCAGATCAAAACTAATTTTAGAATTTAAAATAATTAATAAAGAGCAATAAATATGGAGCTATTCTAATAATGATACAAGAGTAAAACAACTATCTGTGCCTAAGTCAAGGTTTGCAATCCTAGGGTTGAGATGAGAACAAATTAATTCTACTAATAAAGTAAATTTTAAGAACATGAATTGCACATATGAAAAGGCTATTACGATATCATTCAACTAAATAAGCAATTTGGGTTCTATTAATATATGATTGGTTAATATCATAAAGCAAGTGAGTGGAAGTAGCAAATGATAAGAGACACCAAAATTTTTACTGTGGTCTCAATGACTTGCCGGTCACGCCTACTCCTTGTTGAGGTGGGTTCGAGCCTTTAGCCGCTCATCTATCAGGTATGCAATTCTCCACGAGAAAGGGCTCACACAAGAGCTCAAAAATGTTCAATGGGATGTCTAATGTCTACCCAAGTCACGGAATATAGGGTATACAGGATACCTCAATAAAAGTAGTCGTTGTATGATAACTGGCTGGTAACATCATGGACGCGCGGCACGTATGTGGCAAGCAAGTGCATGGAATGTGGGCCCGTGATGATGGTTTCCGCGAGCTCAAGGCTTGTTGCTTCCGCCCCAGCTGTGCAACAATCCCAGTGAGCAGCACGATAAGTACAAATTGGTGTGAAAATTTAATTAAAACTGGAATCAATATAGACATGTCATGCGTGTGTATGCAATTGTAAATATGTACTAAGTCTATATGGTTTAAGTAAGTAGCAGTTCCCATGATTAGACAATGGACGTGCTGGAGCACTAAGATTATCAAACCCTAATTTCATTTAGTTGCCTTCATTATTACTTTGTAGGTAACTAAGAGCATACCAGGAGACAAGCTAACATTCGTTATCTCCCTAGATATTCGTCGCTTGCAGATTCATCATGTGCAGCTCGATCCTAGGACCTAACTATCTAGCTAGATACGTGTTGGAATGGTTCTCTGATGCCAACCTTTTGTCTCGTACCATAATCATATATGGAGTTCGGTTATTAGGCCCAGATCGAGATGCTTCTGCACTTGGGACTGATCATATACGTATCCACTTGGCCTCGGGCTAATGGGGTCCTTCTTTCTAGGGCATATTGCCGTTTTTATAGGAGCTCAAGAGAATCCCTGTCCTAATGCATGGCACATATATATGCTTGCCGCCTTTCTCATCTCGCGAAACTCCATGATGATCGCTGAGTTAGGTAAAGGAAAGGTTCTTCACGCACAGACACAAGGTGGTGTTTTGTTGTACTTATATCTTCTGTGAGGACCCAATGGTCCCGATATTTCCGGATCTGCTGAGGCACTACAGGAATCGCGACAATAGACTACAGCCAGTAACATATTGACGATGGATGGAAAACACCGTTGTCAATTAATCAATAATTGACGATGGTTAACCTAGTACCGTCGTCTATAAGTTCTCGGGACTTATAGACGACGGTACAACGTCGACAAGGCCCTCGTCAACATGGATCGAAATCTGGGCCTGCCCGAGGCTTTTTAGACGAGGATTGACCTACACCGTCGTCAATAAGCCTTGTAGACGACAGTGTAAGCGCACCTCGTCTTTAAGGCCCGATATACTTGGGACGGTGGCCGCCACTCGGTTCTCTCTCTCTCTCTCTCTCACCCAGCGTCGTCGCTCTCTTTCTCTCACTCGTGCTGCCGCCACTGACCGTCGTCACCGACCGCCGACCTCAGGTACGCCGCCTCCCTCCCTCCAACCCTCCTCAGCCCTACGCGTGCAGCGCCGGCCGCCGCGGCCCCGCCGCTCCTGTTCCCTCGCCGGCCCTTCGCCCCGCCCCCCGGCCACCCCTGCACCCCCGCAGCCGGCCCTTGCGCCCCCCAGCCGGCCTTACGCCACAGCCCCTGCGCCCTCGCCGGCTGCCGCCGGCCCTAGCGCCCACGCCCCTGCGCCCCCGCCGGCCGCCGCCGCCCCTGCGCCCCGCTGGCCGCCACAGCCCCTGCACCTCCGCCGGCCACCGCCGCCCCTACGTGCCCTGCCGGCGGCCACCCCCGCCGGCCGATGCCACCCCTGCGTGCCCTGCCGCCAGCCGCCGCCCAGTGTTTTCAAGTCATCGCTGTGCTTGGACGCCGTTGTCGCGCCTAGCCACCGCCGCCACTGCCTCACGCCTAGCCGCCGCCGCTGCCTCGCGCCTGTCCGCCGTCACCGTAATAGAGGAGTGAGAAGTTTAGGGTTAGGGTAAAGTCACGGTGTGATTTTATATAGTTGATCTAGAATGTGGGTTGTCGGATCTCATCCGACGGTTCACGTAAATCAGGCTTCAAGCAGCCCATCCCCAACCCAATGGTGGTTTGCTTGACTCAACTCAAGACGCCTGCGAGGACATCGATGGAGGAGGAGACTTGATCGTCGAAGCTCGGCGGCGGACGTTGTTTCGATCTCATGCCGGTGTGGTAGCGCGCGCACGACCATGGGGCGTCACAACACCGTGGCTGCCCCCCAACCGTGTCCGCCCCACCCCACCGTGGCTACCCCCCCACACACCGTAGCTTCCCCCTCCCCCCCACCGCGCGTGTCCACCCCCACCCCACTGTGGCTGCCCCCCCCCCCCCCCCCACCACCGTGTCCATTTCATCCCCGCCGCGGACTAACACTTTGATTAGCAATGCTTGATTAGCAATGTTTATTAGAGATTAATGGTTGATTATAAATGTTTCTTAGAGTTTATTAGCACTTTGATTAGCACCATTTTTTCTTTATTCATGTTCTATAGTTGATTTATTCATGTTCTATAGTTGATGAGGACCATTTTTGCTCTATAGTTGATTTTTGCATGTATGTGGAACAATGGGCTTAATTAGGCATTATGATATATATGAGATTTACATTTTTGCTTTATTATAATTGTTTAATATTTATATTTGTTTATTAGTTAGTTATTTTATTAATATGTAAAAAAATAGGTTTTGGGTTGGCCCGGTCTAGCCCGATCCGACATAACATGCAATAAATGTGTTCGTGCCGTATAGACAGTTGTAGTCGTAACGTATGCGTCGAGACGACACGGAAGCGAACAGCGATGGTGAGGATGTCAATCACCCACGATTGCGTGACGGTGGATTCGGACATGGAATTGTCATATAAGACAACTTCCCCTCTTCTCTTTCTCTCGTTCTTTCCTCTCTCATAAATGACTTAAAAAAGAAAATGAGTAACGCAACCTATAGCAACGCGTCACCCGTTCCGGATCGGCACGTCTCACATGCTATTGGCATGTGAGACGTGAAGGTCCGGAATTGTCTCTTTTTGGACAGCCTGAGAGTGACCGAGGGGGCGTGACTTGTGACGAGACGTGGGTCTGGACGAAATTTCAACGGCATAACCCTGTTGTTCTCTACTGCACCGTTTTCGGGCATGCAGTGGAGAACAGCGGGGTTATGCTGCCGAAATTTCGTCCGGATCTGGACCACGCGTCTTGTCAAGAGCACGCTCCGCTGGTCACTCTTGGGTGGGTTTAGGACCTATCTGCGTAGTTGTAGGGTCGTGACATGACATAACAATGAAACGGAGGCCCAAACTCTGTCGTCTTAGATTCCGGCGCTTGGACGACTGCAGGAGGACGACTTTTTGAACTCTGGTGGCAGCGGACAGGGTAGCGTCTCATAGTCAGGTCAGCTCCTTAAGGAGTCCTAGTTGTCCCAGTTACAATCTTCATGTTGTCCAGTTGTATGATTAATAACATGCACAGTTAATGAGTACAAGAACTCATCGCTTGAATTTTCGGTTACAATCTTTGACATTGCCTCTGGATTTTGATTTAGAATCTGAAACAAAAATAAATTGAGTCATTTTCTCGCTTGTGGTTTTGGCTTCACGAACTCGCAAAGTGTGTAGTGGCATGTGTATAGTATTTTGAAATGCTTATTGTGATATATATGCCTGTGTGATGTCTGTTTTTATATGCCTGTGTGATTTGGCCATCGAGCCACGGCTGGCCTCGAAGCCAGGCAGCATTTTCAGTTTTTTTAATAAACTGCAAACCTTATCGACGACGGTTCTCTGGCGGCCGTCGTTGATACTGGACAGTTATCGTCGACGGTGTCCGAAAGCCCGTCGATGATAACTGTCTAGTATCGACGATGGTACCCTATAAACTATCGTCTATAAGATATATTATAGACGACGGTCTGGTCTACCGTCATCAATAAGTTTTCCCTGCTGCCACATGGAAGGAGTCATTTATTAACGACATCTAAATCTGGTCGTCGTCAATTAATTTATAGACGACGGTAACCGTCGTCAATAAGCTTATAGATGATAAAAAACATAGACGGCCAGAAACCATCGTCTATAAGCGTATACCATCGTCTATAAGCTATAGAGGATGGTTTGGTCCTTATAGACAACGGTTTCTAACCGTCGTCTATTATCGCGATTCCTGTAGTAAGGGGTGTTGCAATAGACAACACCAGATAACACACAGAATAAGACATAAAACGGAAGCTAAGTTTTATTAAATAAGTTGTTGTAAACATGAGTACATCAAAATATCATGTATAGCCTACTCTCACGGGCGTAGTCTAAGCAAAAGAGTTCATGTTCAGCCCGTGAACGTGTCCTCACTAGCACACACGCACACTCTAACACGGCAGCGTGCACGGCTTCCATTCGATGATGGTTCCCCTCGGGGGACACGTCTCCTCCTTGGGAGCTTCTTCCTCCTCATAACATCCTGCAAACACTTCATCAACAAGCAGTGAGCAGGAAGGCTCAGCAAGACTGACCCGACTCATCTAAACATGCAACTCTATATGCACGAATTTAAGTGTACAATAGCACTAGAAGAAACCTAACACATTACGATGGCCAGGTTACTTACGACGGCTATCCTTCGTAACATAACTTAAGACGGTCATTGTAGGCCGTCGCAAGTAAACTAACTTACGACAGCCTTTGGTCCATGGCCGTCGTAAGTTAGAGGCCTGTCGTAAGTTACGTGTAACTTACGACGGCCGTAACCCTAAGCCGTTGTAAGTTAGCGCCCCGTCATAAACTACGAGTAACTTACGACGACCATAACTCTAAGCCATCGTAACTTACTCGGCCATTGTAAGTTTTAGGTTTTAACCGCCGCCCCGACCCGGGCTCGGGCTCATTCAGCCCGAGCCCGCGCCGCCTACACCGAGAACCGCCACCGCACCGCGTCGCGCCGCCCCGCGCTCCCCCGGCCGTCCCGCCGCCAACGAGCGCCTCCCCGCGTTGCCCTGGCGCCGCTGCCCCGCACTCCCCCGGCCGTGCCGCTGCCCCGCCTCCTGCGCCGCCCCGCACCTCCCCGAGCCGCGTCGACCCCGCCGCCTCCGCTTGGCCCCAAGCCCGCCCCGCTTCGCTGCCACTTTTAGGTACCTTTTATTTAGTAATTAATTTAGTTCATTTAGTTTGTTTAGCAATTAATTTAGTTTATTTAGTTTGTTTAGTAAGTAATTTAGTTTATTTATTTCATTTAGCAATTAATTTAGTTCATTTAATAAGTAATTTAGTTAAATTAGTTTATTTTGGAAAGTACTTTGCATAATCACTCACCTAATTAGTTGACTCTTACTTTTAAGTTTTTAGCCTCAAGTGAGTGTAAACCTTGTGCTAAGGAAAATAGAGAGTCCGCAATTAAACAAGAAACACATTCCTTCTATGTTTCCAGCCTAAGGTTGAAAGTAACTTTGATTCGCTCTAATCTACACCACATCATTTAACAATACATGTATTACTTCAAACAGCAACTTTCATTCCATGACCTCTATACTATTCTTTCTACGTCACGGTACATGTGGGAAACCCCTTCTGGGATCCACACTCCAGGATACACATTGGGTGGTGCCGTGCGATGCGGCACCCAACAGCATACACGAAAAGAGCCATAAAGTACAAAGTCTTTTATTTCTCACGATAGTGTCATTTACAAAATAATGTACCACGAGGGTACACGCAGCGGAATATACATACACACTTACTCTCGGTCCTAACTATGCAAAAGAGAAGATGTCCAGCCCGCGGACGCTTCTTACTAGCTTCCACAAAGATGTGTGCAGCGGTAGGGTTTCCAATGAGTCTCTGATGGCTCACCGAACAACCATCTTCATAGCAAATTTTATACCCTGCAAAACACTAATAATGCAATCGTGGGAACGATGACTCAGCAATACTTAACCGACACTCCTAAACTATGAAACTCTACATGCAGGGATTAATAACATAGGAAGAGTATGATGCAATAAAGACACGCCTACATGTTAATCCTTACTTTCAGTTTAATAGCAGCAGATTATTATGCCTTAGGCAATCCTCACATCGGAAGTCCACAATCAAACAAGAAACGCTTTTCTCCGATGTGGTGATGCCTAAAATCCGAATATAAACTTAGTGAGCTCTACAACTATAGCATACTTGTTGGCAATACAATGAATTTAAGAACTTCACATCAGCAATGATTCATCTCACTTCATATGGAAATAATTACTACGTCACAACTCAGTGAACAAGTGGTACTCATATAACCGCGAGGGACGGTGATTCGAATCAGGACACACCTGGAATTCACGACACATACACCCGCCTCGAAAGACTTACACAAGAGCTCTTTCTTACGTTGTATGCAGCAACCTTTCACCCGTCACTCCAATGCCGAACCAGTTCTGCCGACCCATCAAAAGGGCCACTACCCGGAACACATCTAAGTTGCTCCGCTAGCGGGTTTACACATATGACACCAACCTCAAATGACGGCCGTATAAGTTTTGACACAAGAGTACCCGAGTTACATCAGTTTCCTGGACCCCATAATTCCAGTGTGCATCCGGTACTGTTCAAACTTGCTCAGCAGGGTGGCATACGCATCGTTCCTTAACCAACACAAACAGAGCTACGGCAACACAGGCCCAATGTCCTGCTGCTCCTACTCTCTGTCCGGTCTCATTTTCCATTCCAGTTATTCCATTCTCTAGAATCATACCCCGCCGAACCAACTTTCTAAACTCGCGAGTAGCTTCCAACTACCCGACTTGTACCGGATCCTATACAACTTAAGCCTAGCCAAAACTACACAAAGGTAACCTGTTCTACCCTTTAACTCCAAGGGTTTGTGGGTCATGCATTTGGAGTATCAATCACCTTGACCTAATGCACAATACATACTAGACCCATAAAAGTGATACACAGTAAAATGTAACAAAAAAGCTGTTAAATGCAAACTGGGGCTTGCCTTATGTTGCTGCAGGTTTATTACTACTTTTAAGTCAGTATCTTGTCGACGGTTAAAGCTTCAACTTGCTGCTCCGAGTCAAGTTCTTCGTCGAACTCCTTCGTCGTTTTTCCTACCGACATGAATATGCACAGTTTTATATTGCGAGTACATGAAATATAAAACAAATGTGTGGTATGACTTCAGAATGATTTCAACCAACTAAGACTCGATATTTGGGTTATGTTTATGTGTTGGACAGAGAAAGAACCATTTCGGATCAATGGAGGTCTTTGGAATAAAGTTCAAAGAAATAGCTAATGGACATAAGTATGAAGCTGGACATAACTGGCAGAAAACTGGAGAAGATAATCTCAACTTGCTCTGAAATTTTTACAGTGGTCCATAGATCATACATAGGTATGGCTTGCAAAATGTCAGACAAAGTTGATGTAAGATGTGGCCTAGGGAATTTTCTTCACTATTTGGATTCTTTGAATTCTTATGGCGATTATAGTGTCTTGTCATGCTCTAAATTTGGGTTTTCAGAAACTTTGGAGTCTCATGAGTCCATAAAACTTTGTTTCACCATTTTTGGAGCTTCCTACACAGAGATATGGAATTTAGAAGTTGCAGCTAAAAGCTGAAAAATCTTTCTGTTATTTTTCCTAATTTTCAGAGACATACAAGATTGAATTAACATTTCGCCAAGCAAATGAAGTCCAATGCCTCTGAAATTTTTACTGGAGTTCTAGGATTTTTGGGAGAATATCGTGCCAAAATTTGGGAATCTTCCAATATCCAGAACCTCTGTAAAAATTCCTACAATGTTTTCCTTAAATGAATTAATTAGCCAAATCCATGAATTTTCATAAATATTGGGCTGCACCCCTTGATAGTACTATTTTATAGGAATCCAAAAAAATTTATTTCACAATTTTTGAAGGTTCCTACAGAATGTTATGGCTTTCCAAAGTTTGAACCGAATTAGGAAAATCTGGAAAAGTTTAAACACTGCCCGTGGGCCCCACCTGTCATCCCTCATCTTCGACCTCGCGCCAGACAGGGTCAGTGGTGGGTCCCTCCGGCGAGGGTCGCAGGACCTGCCTTCCCGGCCACCTCCCGACCCCCTGCTGCCCCCCCCCCCCCCCCATTTTCCACCATCCTGAACATGTTGGTGAGGTCGCCGGCGGCCGAATCTCACCGGAAACCATCACACACTGGCAACAGCAAGACCTAGGGCTCCGGTGAGGTCGTTGTCGGTACCCTCAATATGGGGTACCCCCGCGCACAGGGGAAACTGCCTAAGGACCTCACCCTTCTCCGCAGGGAGAGCTCCGAAGGCGCCATGTGTCCAGCGGGGCCGGACGTCCCTCTCCTCAGAGGAGAGCTCTGGGCCCGCCACGTGGCCAACTGAGCCGGACCTCCCCCCTCCGCAGGGAGAGCTCCGAAGGCTCCACGTGTCCAGCGGGGCCAGACCTCCCTCTCCTCAGAGGAGAGCTTTGGGCCCGCCACGTGGACAGCATAGTCGGACCTCCCCCCTCCGCGGGGAGAGCTCCGAAGGCTCCACGTGTCCCGCGGGGCCGGACCTCCCTCTCCTCAGAGGAGAGCTCCGGACCCGCCACATGGCCAGCAGAGCAGTGCTGTCTGCCCCCGTACGGTAGGCATCAGGAGTAAAGACGCGCCATACCTTGCCCGTACAAGGTATTCAAGACCTGCGCCTTCCCAAAGCGCGGACACGCGGAGCACGCCTCTGTCAGGTGCCGTTGCGCCCAGTCACATGGCAGACTGGCGCGCCACGTCAGAGCCTGCCCACCAATAAACACAGCGACAAGACATCCCCTACCGCCCATGCCATCATCAACCACTACGACTAACTGGCGGCATGGGCAGAGCAGCAGAACGAAGACTCGGAAGCCCTCGCCGGAGACAGCTACCGGCGTAACTGCAGATACGGTAGATGGCAGGCAATCTCCCCAGGACCATTTGTCGGGTACCAGGCCCACCTTGTAAGCCGCCCGAGCCTTGGACTATAAAAGGCTCAGGTAGGCAACGTTAGCAAGGGTTCGACATTTGACCCAGTCCCCCATAGGGTTCGCACTCCAGTCGTTCGCACTCCAACCCTTCGCATCCTCAAGCTCAGGACTCTGGTTCTGAGCAACAAGCAATACAACGAACAACTCAGCTCACCGTGGACGTAGGGTATTACTCTCCGGCGGCCTGAACCACGTAAAAATCCCTGTGTCAAGCTTCTCCCTCAATCGTTCCTAACGCGTAAGCTCTCCGTGAGTGACTAGCCCCTATGAAAAAGAACCTCCGCGGGCTGCCCAGAGCAGGCCCGGGGGAAGTGTCGGCTACACACTTCGACATTTGGCGCGCCAGGTAGGGGGCTTTTCCCTTGCGCGACGAGCTTCTGCCGACGAAGATGACGAAGCTTCCTTCAGCGGCAAGCTCTCCCCGCCCACATTCACGACGAACGGTGACCAGCAGGGACTACGTCTCGACACACTCAGGACGGAGTGTGTCGGCGCAAGCTGGGAGCCAGCAGCCGACTCCGGCAGCCCCGACTCCGGCAGCGCAGGCTCCAGCGAGCGTGAGGTCCACTGCAGTGCTGAGTGTCTCCCATGGGGGCGCACTAGCTGCAGCACGAGCGCTACTGCGCAATCCATCTGCTGGGGACGGGCCTCAGTCAGCGACCCAACAGTGGATTCGCGACGTAGACCGTCTCGTCGTCGCCGCAACCAACCCTCAACTTTGGCGGGGACGACGCCCTAGTCAACCGGCTGTGTCGCTGACGCACACACCAACGGTTGACGGGCAGACGGCAGATTCATGCTCCACCAGGCTCCCATCGGCGGACCTGAGGTCAGAGCTAGAACGACGCCACATGGGCAAAGATGCCCGAGTGCTCATCGAGCGACGGCGAGAAAGGCGTCGCAACCAAGAGGCCAGCGACAGCATGTCGACCGCCTCGACTCAGCCTGAGCCGCAGACGTTCGTCATACGATCTCTGCCCCAGGCATACGCCACGCAGCATATGTCCCAGCCATATGCCCTGCAAATGGTGCCCCCGGTCTATGGCGCAGCCTTGCCCATACCGGGGTACACAGTGCCAGCAGCGAACCAAGCGTTCGCGGCACCAATACCTGCAGCAACAGGAGCAGGATGTGCGGCCCTGGCGCCACACCTTCGCTTCGCGAAGTGGCCGCGCAAGTTCCGGCCGCACCTGCCCAAGAAGTATGACGGCAGCGTCAACCCGGCGGAGTTCCTCCAGATCTACTCCACCGCCATCCTTGCTGCAGGAGGGGACGAGGCCGTCATGGCCAACTACTTCCCTGTCGCCTTGACCAGCCCAGCCCGGTCTTGGCTCATGAATCTCCCCCAGGGTTCCATAACCTCCTGGGGAGAGCTCTGCCGGCAGTTCACTGCTAACTTTGGCAGCTCCTACACCCGGCCTCGCATGGAGCTCGACCTCCACGCCATCCAGCAACAACCTGGAGAGACGCTGCGCTCCTTCATCCAGCGGTTCTCCCAGGTACGGAACACCATCCTGCATATCCAAAATGCTTCTGTGGTGGTGGCGTTCCGGCAGGGTGTACGGGATACGAAGATGCTTGAGAAGCTTGCGACCAGAGAGGTTCGTGACGTCTCAGAGCTCTTCAGCCTGGCAGACAAGTGTGCCAGGGCAGTAGAAGGGCGGAACTGGCACTCACAGCCAGCCTCCGAATCTGGCGCTGCTTCCCAGGGAAGCAACAAGAAGATCAAGAACCGGGGCGGTGGCAACATGAAACCACCGACCGCAGCTCCCGTTGCTGCTGCAGCAGCACCCAGCGGAGCTCGGGGGCCACGCCCCGACAAAAGGCAGCGACGGTCACCAGCTCCAGATGGTGACCAAGGCGAGCCATGCCCCGTGCACGACACCAGCAGCCATACTGCTGCTGAGTGCTGGGAGATTCAGAAGCTCGCGGAGCGCTTCCGCAAGGGGAAGCAACCGAGTGCTGACGTCCCTCCCTTCCGACTAAGGGAGGGCAAGTAGAAGGTCGACACCCAAGACAACGTCGGCCACCAGGAGGGGTTCCAGGAGCCTCAGAGGGCCGTAAAGGCGGTACGCAACTATGGACTCCAGCTCCAGCGATGACGAGTCAGGGCGGTAGCCCACTATGACTGCCCCAAAAGATCTGTGGAGACTGCACTGCTGCAGTATCAGCCTTGGAAAAGCTCCAAGAAGTTGCAGCAGCCCAAGCACCAGCCCCCGGTGGTGCAGAACCGGGCCAGTTCCACCAGAGCGCACGTCTCCGTGCCTCGGTCTCACCTCCCGGGGGCCGCCCAGGATCCGTCAACCTCCTGTCGGCTTGAGCCAATGGAAGAAGACATCCTGGGTCCCCCAAGAAGAGTCCCGGACCCCCTACCTCTTGTCGGCCTGAGCCAATAGAAGAAGGTACCCCGGGGCCCTCGGGAGAAGCCATGCAGGACTAGCTTCGGCGTGAAGATATTGACCTCGTCGACGAGACACGATTACAAGAAACACTCCACAACGCACGGTCCCGGCTGGCGCTCCGGCGCTACCGCCAAAGGACCGAGCGCGTCTGGGAACTACAAGAAGGCGACCTGGTGCCGCGGCGCACATTTTCCCGCGAAGGACCTGTAAACTCTCCCCCAGCCGGGAAGATCCCTTCCGAGTCACGAAAGTTGCTGCCCCAGGTACATACGCCTCTCCACCAAGGATGGGATCCGCTCCCGAACCCTTGGAGCATGGAACATCACAGTAAGTTCTATCCCCAGAGCATTAGTAAAACAGGCCTTGCCCTTTCTGTAATAGATCCCATAGGCTCCAGGAACAGCGCTCGGAGCAGCTAAGCCTCAGGGGACAGTCCAGGACTACGTTCAGCTTGGCCTGGTTCCGACCTCAAGCACGTAGAGTCTTGCTTCCCTTCTTAATGGGGCGGGTCGTTGCCTCCATGTTCAGTCTGCCTTCCTCCTATGGGCATTTACACAGGAACCTGTTCTACCACGCTCTTACTTGCGTGCTCATTTAAATTACGCATTAATTTCTATGACCGCACTTTCTATGTATGCTCACCGTACATTTAGCTCCCCTTTCCCGCTCTCATCCATAGTGAGCATTTGCTATCCTACCGAAGGCGGTTGCACGTGAGGCACCTGCCGATGGCCAGGGGGCCTTTCGGGCCTCCCCCATTCAGGTGTTCCGGTGCCAGTTGGTCACCTCCATGAAAGGCCTGCGCTGTGCATGGGGGGTCCAAGGTGCGTAGCCTGCTTTGCCGGTTCCGACCCAAAGCGTGCGCGCCCTGTCCTTCGAGGTCCAGGGGAGTACAACCGCTTTGCATGGTTCCGTACCGAAAGCCTGTGCACTCTGCTTCCCCGGCGCACGGTCCGATACTAGGGGCCGGACGGTCGTACCCTGACCTCGGAGGGAGCCGGGGCCCCGGTGCCTCATGCACAGAATTTCCCAAGCCCCGTATACCGGACTAGGACCATAAGCCAAATAAGACTAAGAGACGGGGAGGGGAGAACCCCCGAGGAGAATTACGCTTCCTCTACCTATGTGCAGGATCTCCAGGTTTTAGCTATGGGGACCGCACAAATGGGGGGATAGAGCTATCGACTACTCCAGCGCAAGACTGGAGGATCCGAGTCTCGTCCCTTCCGCAGGGGCGAGCCCCGAAGGCCACACGTGTCCAGCGGGGCCGGAGCTCCCCCCTCCTCATAGGGTAGCTCCGGGCCCGCCACGTGACCGGCAGAGCCGAGCCTCGCCCCCTCCGCAGGGGTGAGCCCCGAAGGTTCCACGTGTCCCGCGGGGACAGACCTCCATCTTCTCAGAGGAGAGCTCCGGGCCCGCCACGTGGCCGGCAGATCCAGACCTCCACGTTCTCATGGGGAGAGCTCCGAAGATCCCTGGGGCCCTTAACTCAATAAGGACCCAAGGAAGGTGTCTGTGCAAGACTTCAAGATTGGTGAAGACCTCTGAGTACCTTGCGGAGCTAAGGACTCGGCCAGGCCAAGCCAAGAAGAAGATAAAAGAACACAGACACGGAAAACAACAAGAGTCTATTCATTCAATGCTCCACGAGCTGGACTACAGACTCGACAAAAGAAAAAGAAAAGATACAAGCCCTAAGATTCCCCTGGCTCGCGCCGAAACCTAGAGGCTACAAGGGCAGCCATGTCCCCGACTTCAGCCCTAGCGGCTTCCTCCCGCTCCGTGGCGGGCCCTGCCTCGCTGGATCCAGTGAGAAGGAGGGATCCCGGCTCCGGAAGCACGCTAGCACGTGCGTGGTGACCTCCATCGCCAGGCCCCGTCCCTTTGCCTCGAGCTCACCAGCGACCACCGCTTCAAGCCTGTTCAGCTTGGCGCCGATAGACTCGAGCGCGGGGATCACCTTGGCCACCTTCTACGCCGGGGCCGCTACCCTCACCGGGCTGAAGCCAAGGGGGACCAGGGCGGACCCTGCCTGGTCGACGAAGCTCGAGACTGCTCGGGCCTCGGAGGACCGCGAGGCCAGGAGCTCCTCCACCTTGCGGCGGGCTGCCAGCAAGGCGTCGAGGCTCCCCTCGGAGAATTCCTTCTCCTTGGCCGCCAGAGAGTCTTCCCGGAGCTGAAGACTTTGGGCAAGCCGCTCCAACCCCGAAGTCCAGAGGTCAGCAGCCAGTTCCCGATCCAGGACCGCCTGCGCTCCCGGGAGACTTGCTCCTCCCTCGCGACCAGATCGGCCTTTCGGGTCTCCAGCTCCTTAGCTCGGGCCCTCAGGTCGCCCTCGCCAGCCGCCAGCTGCGCGGCGACCTTCTCTGCCTCAGCCGCCACAGTGTGCTCCTGGTCCGCGATGGCGCGCTCACGGTGCTCCAGCTTTAGACGCAGCCCCTCCAAAGCGGAAAGACGTTCATCAGCCTGAGCGTGAGACTCGCGGGCCCCTGGTGGAGCCGCCGAGTCTCGGAGTCCAGGCGGTTGACGACCCTCTTCTGATGGTCAAGGAGCGCCTCCATGACATCGAACGACGCCCGCCTCGAGTCAAGCTCCCCCCTGACCTCCTCAGTCCGCTCCTTCAAGAGGCGCCCCCAGGTGAGGAGGCGATCCCTCTCTACTGCCTGCCCCTCCCGCTCTCGAACGAGCGCGGCCAGAACCTGCCGGACGCTCGTCTGGGCGAGCTCGAGAGCGTTTGCCAGGGGCAGCAGGGCGGCAGAGGCCAAAGCCGTGCCCCCGACTTCCTCCATCACGTCGTCTTCAGGAGAATTCGACGCTCCGGCAACCGGGATAAGGTGCTGATCAGAAGAAGCCGGCACTGGGGCAGGCTCACTCCCGTTGCACCCTGGTTCACTGCCCACTGTAGGGCCCATGGCAGCTTCTCCCGCTTCGACAACAGGAGGCGGAACACCGCCAGCCGGTCCCGCCGAACCTTCAGCGACAGCCGGCTCCCGAGCCGGTGAAGGGGGATGAACGGGAGGTGTCGCAGCTGCCGCAGGAGCCGGGCCGACCGGCGCAGAAGGAACCTGCCCCGGCTTGGGGGGGCCGCTGCGACCTTTTCGGCTTTCGGGCGCTGCGGCGCAGATCCCCCATCAGTTGGTGATGGCCGGGAAACAGAAATGTTACCGGCACTCGAGGGGCCCCTACAAACATGGGAGACTCCCAAGTTAAGAAACGAAGAAGGCAATACAGGCACTGGAACCCGGTAGACGTCACTTACCGAGGGACATGAGCACTCCAACGGGCTCTGAACCCCGGCTTTCGAGCCGGGGTAGGTCCAATAGAGCCCGCTGTCGCCGTCGAGGGCTGCCCTTCAGTCGCCCGGACTGGTGGAGCAGGGGATGCTTCTGAAGCCCCCCTAGACGCTGATCTGGCTCCCGAGGCCCGGGGCGCCTGAGTTCTTGACTCGCCCCTAGGCATCGTCGCACCAGTGCTCTCCCTCGAAGCTCCACCTCCTGAGGAAGGAGGACGCGACGCCCGGGGACCATCGGGCCGTCGTCGCTCGAGAGGACTCCCATCGGGATGATGAGTCCAAGGCCTCTTGGAGTCGCCACCGGACAGGGCGCCATCTCCAGAAGCAGGACACCCAGGCGCCCTGGATCCCTGACTTTGCGCAAACGCCGCCACTGAAGGAGACCGGGTACGTTTCTTCTCTGGAGGCAAGTTGGAAGCCATGGCAGAAGAAAGCTCAAGAGCAGGGAAGACAAGGGCGCAAGAGCTCAAGGAAGATGCAGGCACTGGGAAGTGCGAAGGGAAGCCGCAATGCGGGAAAGATCCCCTTTTAAACTTCCCAGGCGCGATTCAAAGTGGTTCAAAACTCTTCGAATACGCCGCTTGGACAACCGCTTCAGCTCCGAGACCAAGCGTCGATGACAAGTGGACCCAAGCCGTCCAACTGAAGTGGTGGGCCAAGAAGTCAGCCTCCCAAGGAGACGAGCCGGCAAGACGCTTCGGCGGTTTCCGAAAAGGCGCTGCGACGTGCAGAAATGGTTGCCTTGGGAACCGCCGCAGTAAAAGCAGCCATCAAGTGGGGCACACGCTCCCACGATCCCGTGATTGTTCGTGCTCCGGCAACGTTCAATGCGGGTCTTCGATAAGGTGCATGGAGTACAAGAGACGGGGGCCCCACCTCGTGCTCGCTATCTCCCCCGAGATGGGCCCGGGGGCCACTGTCGGTACCCTCGATATGGGGTACCCCCGCGCACAGGGGAAACTGCCTAAGGACCTCGCCCTTCTCCGCAGGGAGAGCTCCAAAGGCGCCATGTGTCCAGCAGGGCCGGACCTCCCTCTCCTCAGAGGAGAGCTCTGGGCCCGCCACGTGGCCAACTGAGCCGGACCTCCCCCCTCCGTGGGGAGAGCTCCGAAGGCTCCACGTGTCCAGCGGGGCCAGACCTCCCTCTCCTCAGAGGAGAGCTTCGGGCCCGCCACGTGGACAGCATAGCCGGACCTCCCCCCTCCGCGGGGAGAGCTCCAAAGGCACCACGTGTCCCGCAGGGCCGGACCTCCCTCTCCTCAGAGGAGAGCTCCGGACCCGCCACAAGGCCAGCAGAGCAGCGCTGCCTGCCCCCGCGCGGTAGGCAGCAGGAGTAAAGACGTGCCATACCTTGCCCGTACAAGGTATTCAAGACCCGTGCCTTCCCAAGGCGTGGAGACGCGGAGCACGCCTCTGTCAGGTGCCGTTGCGCCCAGTCACATCGTAGATTGGCGAGCCACGTCAGAGCCTGCCCGCCAATAAACACAGCGACAAGACATTCCCTGCCGCCCCTGCCATCATCAACCACTACGACTAGCTGGCAGCATGGGCAGGGCAGCAGAACGAAGACTCCGAAGCCCTCGCCAGAGACAGCTACCGGCGTAACTGCAGATACGGTAGATGGCAGGCAATCTCCCCGGGACCACCTGTCGGGTCCTGGGCCCACCTTGTAAGCCGCCCGAGCCTTGGACTATAAAAGGCTCGGGTAGGCAACGTTAGCAAGGGTTCAACATTTGACCCACTCCCCCGTAGGGTTCACACTCCAGTCGTTCGCACTCCAGCCCTTCGCATCCTCAAGCTCAGGACTCCGGTTCTGAGCAACAAGCAATACAACGAGCAACTCAGTTCACCGTGGACGTAGGGTATTACGCTCCGGCGGCCTGAACCACGTAAAACTCCCTGTGTCAAGCTTCTCCCTCAATCATCCCTAACGCGTAAGCTCTCCGTGAGTGACTAGCCCCTCCGAAAAAGAATCTCCGCGGGCTGCCCAGAGCAGGCCCGGGGGAAGTGTCGGCAACACACTTCGACAGTCGTGCACGGAAAATTTTCCACCAAATGATCGGTTCTTTGGCTCTAAAGCACCGTGGGGGATCCCTCATCACCGGCATGAGCTCAAATCGGCTAAAAAATGGCTTCAAATAGGAGCTCATCGGCGACCTAGGGCAAAAATCGGCGCCGGCCCCAAATTCTCAAAGAACAGCGCCAAATCTTGATGATTTTCGATGGTTTTTGAGCCTAGAGGAGCGTGGGAGTGTCTAGATCATGTTTGTAGCTCGGCACACGTGATGGTGGACTGATTACTATGAATTTTGAAGATTGGTGAGGCTCGGTCCTAGGTATATCGAAACAATAAATGGCAAAATTCATCCTCGGCGATGCACGAAAGGAGAAGAGGGTTGCACCGTCGCTTTGCACACCTGAGGGCGCTCCTTTTTTGTGTAGACCGTCAGCCACGAAGAAGTCTCTAGCAGGCAGTTGCCGGGGAACAGCGAGCGTCTTCTGTGGTGGCTGGTTTCTTCGGTTGTGCGAGGCAGGGGCTGTGGAGAGCGCAAGAGAGCCGGTTCACAGGGAAGGCAGCGAGTTGCTCACTCTTTACTCAGTGTTCTCATCCGTGAGCAGGATCTGGCACTCGGGCGACGGGAGGTGGCGCTCTTTCGGTTGCTGAGAAACATGGCACGGCAACAGCTACTACGTGTATCTCTGACCAGTGGGTCCACAGCCCCTCTCCCTCTTATCCTCCAATTCCGTTTAAAATAGCAAATGAGCTCCAAATTTGATCAACCTTGGAGGATAGGCCAAAATAAATGTGAGAAACACAACGGTGCACTCAAATTTGAATTTCGGTAAGTCGAAATTTGAAACTGAGGTTTAAATACAAATACGATTTTTCTCCTGTTTAAATTCCAACAAGAAATCCTTTTTAAATGCTCTGAAAATTTTCCGGGCTACCCGTGAATGTGTGGAGAACCAAATGGTAGCTCTAGATCTCCGTGTTCTGGAATTTTTGCAAGTTCAAGTTTAGATTTGGAGTTCACCCTTTAAATTGAAGAGTTTAAATTCCCTCTCTTTTCTCGGTGTGATTTGCATCTCCACTTGCTAGAATTTTCAGGATTTCACATCCCTCCCCCCATAAAAAGAATCTCGTCCCGATATTCATAAAGAAGAGACGAAGCGGTAGAGAAGGAATTACCGGATATAAGCGGACAGCAAGTCCGGATGGTTCGAACGGAGGTATTCTTCACTCTCCCATGTTGCTTCCTCCGCGGTATGATTGCTCCATAATACCTTATAAAATAGGAGCGTCCGATTCCTTGTCGACCAAGACTTTTCATCGATAATCCGGATTGGAGGCTCGGTATAAGAGAGATCCAGTTGCAATGTCTCGAGATCTTCAGTGCGGACAGCAGTGGTATTCTTGAGACATTTTTGAAGCTGAGAGACGTGAAATATCTCATGCACACCAGCGAGATTTGTCGGTAGCTCAAGCCGGTAAGCTGCGGGTCCACATTTCTCCGTGATAGCGAATGGACCGATAAAACGGGGAGCGAGCTTTCCTTTTACACCAGATCGGTGAACTCCCTTCGTTGGAGATACATGGAGATATACGTACTCTCCGACGTTGAAGTTCAACGGTCGACGTCGCTGGTCTGCATAACTCTTCTATCGAGATTGAGCAGCCTTTAAATTTGCTTGTATGACCCGAACTCGTTCTTTGGTGTCATTGACAAGGTCAATCCCGAATGTCACTCTTTCACCGGATTCACACCAATTCAGCGGTGTGCGACATCTCTGGCCGTAGAGAGCCTCATACGGTGCCATCTTGATACTCGTCTGATAGCTATTGTTGTACGAGAATTCTGCCAACGGTAGATAAGCATCCCAATTCTTACTGTAGTGGATGGCACACGCTCTCAACATATCTTACAAGACTTGATTCACCCTCTCGGTTTGTCCATCGGTTTGAAGGTGATATGCGGAGCTTCTAAGAAATTTGGTTCCCAAAGATGGGTGCATCTGTTCTCAGAAACGAGAAACGAACAGTGCACCACGATCTGAAACTATGGTTCTTGAAACTCCATGCTGACATAAGATTCGTTCAATGTATAACTCTACATATTTCTTGGCATTGAATCCCACATTCACCGGTATGAAGTGTGCTGACTTGGTTAATCGGTCAATGATTACCAAAACCGAATCATGCTTCTGAGATGTGAGCGGTAACCCGACAATGAAATCCATACTCACATCTTCCCACTTCCATGCCAGAATATGGAGGGGCTGTAGAAAACCAGGTTTCTTCATGTGATCTGCTTTCACCCTTCGACACTTATCACACTCGAGTACGTATTTAGCTATTTCCCGCTTCATCCGTGTCCACCAAAACTTGTTTCCCAAATCTTGGTACATCTTGTTGCTTCCTGGATGAATGGAAAATTTTGATACATGAGCTTCGTCTAATATTTTCTTACGAAGCTTCATGTCCCTCGGTACGACTATACGGTTCTTGAACCATAGCGTACCATTCTTATCTTTTCGGAAGCACTTAGCTTCTCCTTTGTTTATTCTCTTCCGGATATGGGTCATGCCCTTATATTTCTTTTGAGCCTCTACATTTCATCACGAATTGTAGGAATGAGGGCAAGGTTAAACAATGACCCACAGAGAACCAAGCGCAGGCTCGGTTCTTCTTCTTCCATTGCAGCCATGGTTAGATTATGCACATGTGATTTCCGACTAAGTGCGTCGGCAACCACATTCGCTTTTTCAGGATGGTAATGAATCTCCAGTTCATAATCCTTGATTAACTCTAATCATCTTCGCTGCCTCATATTTAATTCATTTTGTGTGAAGATGTACTTTAAACTCTTGTGGTCGGTGTAGAGGTGGACTAAGTTTCCAAGCAAATAGTGCCTCCACATCTTTAGAGCCAGAACCACAGCAGCTAGTCGAGATCATGTGTCGGATAATTCTGCTCATGATTCCGGAGCTGCCTGGATCCATATGCGACCAGTTGCCCTTCTTGCATAATGTGACACCCTCATCTCGGGTGTCGGCATATGTTCGTATCCTATGAAACGGAAACATTTTAATGGAAAATAGGGACAGAAAGAGTTATCAAAAGAATAGCCAATAAAGCCCTTAGAGTGCGTCAAAGGCAACTTCCGCGGCCAGTAGGCCACGTGGCGTGATCGGAGCTCATCCCTGCGAAGTGGGGAGAGGCCGCCGCCAAGCTGGCTACTTGGCAGGATCGGGACTCATCTCCGCAAAGGGGAGAGGTCCGATCCTGTGGAACACGTGTTGCCCACGGAGCTAGCCTCTGCGAAAGAAGCAAAGGCATTTCTGCAGGACACGTGTCATCCTCAGAGCTAGTCCTCACGGAAATCAGAGGACTATCCGCGCGGGGTACGTGTCGATCTCGGAGCTCACCTGCGAGAGGTCCTGTTCTATTGGACACGCGTCGACCGCGGGGCATGTCCCTGAGGAAAGAAGAAGAGGAAGACCGGCGCCAACACGTGGCGTGCGTGGAGCTCATCTCCGAAGAATAGGAAGGTCTCGCTCGTGACACACGGCACAACCGGAGCTCATCTTTGCGGGAGAAGAGATACCAGGCCCGGAGGACACGTGGAACTTCCGGAGCTCTTCACCACAGAAGTAACGAGTCTGGAGCGGTTTTTACGCGTAAAGATACCGGTACGCAACGGAAACCGATCTAAAACTCCACGATGTTACCGAAGATAAGACGTCAGGATCTAACAAAGATCTGAAAAAGACTCTTATTCGGGATCCAATCAGATTAGGACTCTTCTCTTCCCGATTATAAATAGAACCCAAAACCTCTGGCCGAAACCACGAACTTCTCTTTCAACTCCTGAGCCGACGACTTAGAGCCCTAGCCCTAACTCGCCGAGCAAAACATCGCCGAAGCACAACAAGGGAGATCATCGGAGGAGGACCTCGAAGACAAGAAGAACGTGAGGTAGGATTTCAATACCACCTTACGACGTCATGGTGTTCATCTATTTGCGTCTATTCTTCGATTTCTTTCGAACAGAAGCCTTTTTATGGGCAGAACACTCGATGATCAGTTTGATCTAAAGACAGGATCATCGCCCCATTCGTCTTTGATATGAACACCTCTGACCATGCAAGCCATGCAAGAACACATACAGATCAATCTAATAAAAGACTAATCGTAGGATAGCATGCATGTGCATCATCACATCTAGTTTAAGGTTTGCGCATGATATTGATTGCTGTGAATCTTGTATGCACGTGAATCCTACATAGCAGGACAAACTCAGGAAGCTGTCTACGACGAGCTGCAGCAACAAGGTTTTGAGAATCAAGGACAACCGGAACCGCAAGAACAAGGCAAGTGCTCCTTGACCATGTTGATCCTATGTTTTGGGTAAAACTGTTTTGTTTTGCGAAAAGGTGTGCGTGCTGAGTCAAACATGATGGGAAACCCTTTTTTATAGGAGTTTATTAGTTTTGGTTAAACCATCCTTGTCGCTTGGGAAGTTTATGAGTCGGGTATGGTTTTTGCTTTATGCTTCGCTGAGTCCATGGGATTGGGAAGCGAGATAGATGTGTCTAGCTAACTGCACTCGTAATGATAATGAGAAACTGATGAGGTTAATGAACATGGATCGGAGGGGGATCTAGGCAAGCCTGGTTTGTGAAGGAGGTAGCATGAGATGGTGGTTTTACTTGCCGTAGATCTAAGGACCGGTTCATGCATGCACATGCCAGGATAACAGTGCCACCACAAGGCCAAGTATGGGTGCGGCTTAGCTGAGTAATTAGGTAAGTTGCTAGAGTGTTATGGACTGTGGAAGGCGCGGGGAATGGGAGTCGAGTGAGGACTGCCCTGGGAACTGCATGGCACAAGAGGGGGCCCGTGGGTGGGAGAATTGGAGATTCTAGCCTGCCACTGAAACCTTAGTGAGTCCATACATCTAGTAACCCCTTTGTAAAGGCTATTTTGTGATCTCTTGACCATACACCGACGGTTGTGTACTGGTATAATGGAGGTTCTGCAGTCGCCGACGGGTGACGAAATCACAAACTTGTGGGTAAAGAGGTGCAAACTCTGCAGAGTTATTAAAACTATCATGATAGCCGAGCTTACGGTCACGAGCACCTGGCTAAACTGCCATGATTAGATGGGATGTTTACTGGGATGGTTATTGGAATGGTCATTGGGAAGGTTCTTGGTTATGGATATTGATTGTGGTCCGGTTTGAGATTGTTGAGTCCGGATGATGAGATGTTTGCATGACCGGTGGGTCATAACATGAGATTAGTCTCAGTGCGAGACGAGGTTGTTTTATGAGATGAGATGGTAGCGAATACGAGGAGATATTCGTGAGTATGAGTAAAGGATTGGTTAATGTTCGGATGGAACATGGGAAGTGATGGAGGTATGTTGGTAATTTAATACATGCTGGGACTACATTCATCTAAAGTTAAGTTGCTGTTTTATCATGATTTTATAAATTTGCTTTTCTGCAAATAAGCCTTTTATACCTACCTTGTTTATGAGCTGCATATCATGTGTTATTCCCGCACTTGCTGAGTACATCATTGTGCTCAAACTTGCATTATTATTTCTTCATCAACAGCAAGAGAAAACTACTATCAAGATCAAGTAGAGCATTATGGCGTGTGATCTGTTCTCAACCTTGCCTGTGGAGGGAGTAGAGATGGAGCCACTTCTGCTTAGTTTTGCTTCCGCATTAGTTTTTGCTTCCGCATTTAGATAAAGATTTCCGCTGCGTAGAAATAAAGACTTCCGCTGTGAGCATAAGTCCAAGACTCATGAGGTGATTGTAATAAACTCTATTATTCGTGGTAATATATAATCTGAATTCAGTTTGTGGAACATATGTGTATGTGTGATGAACATCCTGTGCACAAATATGCATTAGTTCTCGGTTCCGTGGTTTTCCACAGAATTGAGGGCGTCACAGATTGGTATCAGAGCCACGGGTTGACAGTAGGTTACACGCCTAGATAGAAACCTTAGATTGATATTAGAATCACGGGTTAACGACAAGTTACACCCCTAAATAGAAATCACAGATAGCTAAGCCACGCGGACCAAAGGAAGCATCTTAGGGTGAAGAGCTTAGATTGGCCTTTAAAACCACCTTGACATAGGGAAACCATCCTCGAATAGGAAGTTGAGTGGGCCCTTGTGATGATTATTTGTGAATATGTGCTTAGTGTGAGTGGTGGGACGTCTCAAAAACGTTGTCCATATCCACACATAAGAAGAAGGAGGTGTGAGATGTTTCGGCACTTGCTCACATCTTCATAAGGGCTAATATATATAGTCCAACTCACCTTGATGCATATAGTTGAAAGGACCTATCTAACTTTCTAACCTTCTATTACTATTTCGTTCTCTCTCACAGATGGTGAGAGGAAACGCCAGCCGAAGGAACGTCCAGGAAGATGACCACGAGGAAGTTCCTGCTAACCCCGGAGCTGGCGAAAACAACCTAGAAAGGTTGATGGCCATGCAAAACCAGCTTATGCAAACCATGATCCAAACTTTGGGTCGGTTGCAGGCCAACCAACACCCCGTTCCGGCACCACCGCCACCACCACCGCCGGCTCATAACAGGCTGGGAGAGTTCATGAGGACTCGACCACCCACCTTTGCTCAAGCAAGCGATCCAATGGAGGCCGATGATTGGTTGAAATCCATGGAGAAGAAGCTTGCCATTGTTCAGTGCAACGACCGAGAGAAGGTTCTCTTTGCGTCGCACCAACTGATGGGAGCAGCTGCTGACTGGTGGGATGCCTTGAGCAACGCCCATGCCAACCCGGAGACAATCACTTGGACTGAGTTCAAGGAAAATTTCCGCTCCCACTACATTCCTGTTGGCGTAATGATGCTCAAGAGGCAGGAGTTTGAAGGTCTCCGCCAAGGGCAGAAAAGTGTGAACGAATATCTCAACAAGTTCATACAACTGTCCCGGTATGCCCCCGAAGATGTCAACTCAGATCAGAGGAAGCAGTACCTGTTCATGAGAGGGTTGAACAATGAGATCCAAGTTCAGCTCCTCAACAATGACTACGTAAGCTTCCAGAAGCTGGTTGATAAGGCTATTGTGGTGGAAAACAAGATCCGAGAAATTGAGCGCGAGTGCAAAAGGAAGGTGCCATACCAGCCACAAGGGAGCAACGTACGACCTAGGTACATGCCCCCTGCACCGCAGTATGGACCAACCACTCCTACGTACCTTCCTGGTCAGCCACCACAGCAACGGTTTGTTGCACCGACACCTCGTGTGCCCATGCCTCCCGCACCCCGGCCTAACAATGGCGCTCCTGTTCAAAATCCCCGCCCCAATGTACCTGCTGCCGTAGGCAACAGGGCATGCTTTGCATGCGGGGAAGTAGGCCACTTCGCTAACCAGTGCCCGAAGAGAGGCCCTGGACAGCAAGGTAACGTGCCCAAGCAGAACCAGCGACCAAACGGAGGGGACAACCAAGGGAACCGTGGACCGCAGAACTATGCTCGTGGCCACATTAACCATGTCACTGCTGAGGAAGCACAACAGGCTGAGGATGTCGCAATTGGTATGTTCCTTGCCAACTCCAACCCAGCCACCATTTTATTTGATTCCGGAGCATCACATTCCTTCATATCGTCCAAATATGTTGCCAAACATCACCTACCCGTATCCCACTTAGAATGTGCCATGTTAGTTAATTCTCCCGGAGGAGAAATGAGGACTAGTATAGTATGTCCTAAGGTAAGCCTTAAAATAAGGGGGTAGACTTCCTCGCCAACCTTATTGTCTTGGACTCCCACGGAATTGACATCATACTCGGAATGGACTGGTTAAGCAAGCACAATGGAGTAATCCAATGCGCTGAGAGAAGCGTGCAGTTGACAAACGAACACGGTATCCGTGTCGAGTTTGAGTCAGCCCAACAAGCAACCGAACGGGCGGATTTGAACCATGTTGAAGGAGTAGCATTAGACAACATTCCAGTGGTTCAGGAATTTTCGGATGTGTTCCCGGAAGAACTTCCAGGTATGCCACCTGACCGGGACATCGAGTTTGCCATAGATTTGGTACCTGGAACTGCACCCATAGCTAAGAGACCATATAGGATGCCCGTCAACGAGTTAGTTGAACTCAAGAAGCAAATTCAGGAACAGTTGGAGAAGGGTTTTATCCGTCCAAGTTCGTCACCATGGGGAGCCCCGGTACTCTTCGTAGACAAGAAGGACGGAACCCAAAGAATGTGCGTGGACTACAGGTCTCTCAACGAGGTAACAATCAAGAATAAATACCCTCTGCCCCGTATAGAGGACCTGTTCGATCAAATGAAAGGAGCCCAAGTGTTCTCGAAGATTGATCTTCGGTCGGGATATTTCCAGCTGAAGATTAAGCCCTCCGATATACCTAAGATGGCCTTTCGGACGCGGTATGGTTCATATGAATATACCGTTATGTCTTTTGGATTGACGAATGCACCCGCATACTTCATGTACCTTATGAATAAGGTTTTCATGAAGTACTTGGACAAGTTTGTCGTAGTTTTCATCGACGACATTATGGTGTATTCAAAAAGTGAGAAGGAGCATGAAGAACATCTGAGATTAACCTTGCAGAAGTTGCGCGAGCATCAGTTGTATGCTAAACTCAACAAGTGTCAATTTTGGCTAAAGGAAATATCTTTCCTAGGCCACATCATCTCCAAGGAAGGGTTATCGGTTGACCCCGGAAAGGTGAGAGATGTTCTGAAGTGGGACCAACCGAAGAGCGTGAGGGATATTCGAAGTTTCCTTGGGATGGCAGGATACTATCGTCGCTTCATTAAAGACTTATCTAAGATAGCAAAACCTATGACGGAGTTGCTAATGAAGGGAAAAGTCTTTCAATGGACACAAGCCTGCCAAGAAAGTTTTGAGGAACTCAAGAAAAGGCTAACCACGGCACCAGTTCTGGTATTGCCAGACGTAAGCAAGAGCTTTGACATATATTGTGACGCATCCAGACAAGGGCTCGGATGTGTACTCATGCAGGAAGGACAAGTGGTAGCCTATGCCTCACGACAATTAAAGAAGCATGAGATTAACTATCCTACGCATGACTTAGAGTTAGCAGCAGTGGTGCATGCATTGAAGATTTGGAGACACTATATCCTTGGTCATCGATGTGAGATCTATACAGATCATAAAAGCCTCAAGTACATATTTACACAAACGGACTTGAATTTGAGGCAGCGTCGATGGTTAGAACTCATTAAGGATTATGATGTAAGAATCGACTACCACCCCGGGAAGGCCAATGTAGTAGCTGACGCATTGAGCAGAAAGAGAGCATGCCACCAACTCACGGTTCGGGAGCTACCACCCGAACTTCGAAAGGAGTTCGAACGGTTACACCTCGGATTCTTGAATAACATGGAAATAATGAAGATCCACTCCTCATTGGAGCAAGAAATAAGAGAGGGCCAAGCAACGGACGAGGGGATCAAGGAGATCAAGGAAAGAATCCGACAAGGGATAGAAAAGGATTTCAAAGAGGATGAAAAGGGTACGCTTTGGCTAGGAAAAAGGATTTGTGTGCCAAACATAAGACACCTTCGCGACATGATATTGAAAGAGGCACATGATTCACCCTATTCCATACATCCAGGGAGCACCAAAATGTACAAAGACTTGAAAACTTGCTATTGGTGGGATGGTATGAAGAGGGATATAGCCGAATACGTTGCCCTATGCGACACATGCCAACGGGTAAAGGCCGAACATCAAAAACCCGCTGGGCTGTTGCAACCTTTGAAAATACCTGAATGGAAATGGGAGGACATCAGTATGGACTTTATTGTCGGATTGCCAAGAACTCAGTCAGGATACGACTCCATCTGGGTCATTGTGGACCGATTGATGAAAACCGCCCATTTTCTCCCTGTAAAGACCAGTTACAATGTAGCACAATTGGCAGAATTGTACATGGAGCAGATCGTGTGCCGTCATGGAATTCCGAAGAGGATAGTCTCAGATCGAGGTTCTCAGTTTACCTCTAGATTCTGGAGGAAGCTGCAGAAAGCCATGGGTACACGACTGGATTTTAGCTCCGCCTATCACCCACAAACAGATGGGCAAACCGAGAGGACGAACCAAATTTTGGAAGACATGCTGAGAGCTTGCGCCTTGAAACGTGGGCGTAGCTGGGATAGGAATTTACCGTATGCCGAGTTCTCCTATAACAACAGCTATCAAGCTAGCTTGAAGATGTCGCCTTTCGAAGCCTCATATGGTAGACGGTGTAGAACGTCGCTGTTCTGGAACGAGACTGGAGAGAACCAGGTGTTTGGACCAGAAGTACTACAAGAGGCTGAAAAGCAAGTCCAAACGATACGGGAGAACTTAAAGGCTGCTCAGTCACGACAGAAAGGCTATGCGGACAATAGGTGTAGGAAGTTGACCTTTGAAGAAGGAGACTTCGTATACCTTAAGGTATCACCTATCCGAGGCCAATGACGTTTTAACGTCAAAGGCAAACTAGCGCCTCGCTACATCGGACCATTTAAGATTTTGGACAAGCGAGGAGAAGTAGCCTATCAACTAGAGCTCCCAAACCACCTCTCCGACGTACATGACGTGTTTCGTATATCCCAGCTCAAGAAGTGCTTGAGAGTACCAGAGGAACAAGTGTCGATGGGAGAACTTGAACTACAAGAGGACCTGACTTACGCAGAACACCCTGTCCGAATCTTGGACGTAAAGGAAAGGGTCACCCGAAACAAGGTGATTCGATGGTGCAAGGTACAATGGAGCCATCACACTGAAGCTGAAGCCACATGGGAGCGAGAAGAGGATATCAAGGCAGAATTTCCCCATCTATTTTCTACAAACGAATCTCGAGGGCGAGATTCAATTTAAGGGGGGTAGATTTGTGACACCCTCATCTCGGGTGTTGGCATATGTTCGTATCCTATGAAACAGAAACATTTTAATGGAAAATAGGGACAGAAAGAGTTACCAAAAGAATAGCCAATAAAGCCCTTAGAGTGCGTCGAAGGCAACTTCCGCGGCCAGCAGGCCACGTGGCGTGATCGGAGCTCATCCCTGTGAAGTGGGGAGAGGCCGCCGCCAAGCTGGCTACGTGGCAGGCTCAGGACTCATCTCCGCAAAGGGGAGAGGTCCGATCCTGTGGGACACGTGTTGCCCACGGAGCTAGCCTCTGCGAAAGAAGCAAAGGCATTTCCGCAGGACACGTGTCATCCTCAGAGCTAGTCCTCGCGGAAATTAGAGGACTATCCGCGTGGGGTACGTGTCGATCTCGGAGCTCACCTGCGAGAGGTCCTGTTCTATTGGACACGCGTCGACCGCGGGGCATGTCCCTGAGGAAAGAAGAAGAGGAAGACCGGCGCCAACACGTGGCGTGCGTGGAGCTCATCTCCGAAGAAGAGGAAGGTCTCGCTCGTGACACACGGCACAACCGGAGCTCATCTTTGCGGGAGAAGAGATACCAGGCCCGGAGGACACGTGGAACTTCCGGAGCTCTTCACCATGGAAGTAACGAGTCTGGAGCGGTTTTTACGCGTAAAGATACCGGTACGCAACGGAAACCAATCTAAAACTCCACGATGTTACTGAAGATAAGACGTCAGGATCTAACAAAGATCTGAAAAAGACTCTTATTCGGGATCCAATCAGATTAGGACTCTTCTCTTCCCGATTATAAATAGAACCCAAAACCTCTGGCCGAAACCACGAACTTCTCTTTCAACTCCTGAGCCGACGACTTAGAGCCCTAGCCCTAACTCGCCGAGCAAAACATCGCCGAAGCACAACAAGGGAGATCATCGGAGGAGGACCTCGAAGACAAGAAGAACGTGAGGTAGGATTTCAATACCACCTTACGACGTCATGGTGTTCATCTCTTTGCGTCTGTTCTTCGATTCCTTTTGAACAGAAGCCTTTTCATGGGCAGAACACTCGATGATCAGTTTGATCTAAAGACAGGATCATCGCCCCGTTCGTCTTTGATATGAACACCTCTGACCATGCAAGCCATGCAAGAACACGTACAGATCAATCTAATAAAAAACTAATCGTAGGATAGCATGCATGTGCATCATCGCATCTAGTTTAAGGTTTGCGCATGATATTGATTGCTGTGAATCTTGTATGCACGTGAATCCTACATAGCAGGACAAACTCAGGAAGCTGTCTACGACGAGCTGCAGCAACAAGGTTTTGAGAATCAAGGACAACCGGAACCGCAAGAACAAGGCAAGTGCTCCTTGACCATGTTGATCCTATGTTTTGGGTAAAACTGTTTTGTTTTGCGAAAAGGTGTGCGTGCTGAGTCAAACATGATGGGAAACCCTTTTTTATAGGAGTTTACTAGTTTTGGTTAAACCATCCTTGTCGCTTGGGAAGTTTATGAGTCGGGTATGGTTTTTGCTTTATGCTTCGCTGAGTCCATGGGATTGGGAAGCGAGATAGATGTGTCTAGCTAACTGCACTCGTAATGATAATGAGAAACTGATGAGGTTAATGAACATGGATCGGAGGGGGATCTAGGCAAGCCTGGTTTGTGAAGGAGGTAGCATGAGATGGTGGTTTTACTTGCCGTAGATCTAAGGACCGGTTCATGCATGCACATGCCAGGATAACAGTGCCACCACAAGGCCAAGTATGGGTGCGGCTTAGCTGAGTAATTAGGTAAGTTGCGAGTGTTATGGACTGTGGAAGGCGCGGGGAATAGGAGTCGAGTGAGAAGTGCCCTGGGAACTGCATGGCACAAGAGGGGGCCCGTGGGTGGGAGAATTGGAGATTCTAGCCTGCCGGTGAAACCTTAGTGAGTCCATACATCTAGTAACCCCTTTGTAAAGGCTATTTTGTGATCTCTTGACCATACACCGACGGTTGTGTACTGGTATAATGGAGGTTCTGCAGTCGCCGACGGGTGACGAAATCACAAACTTGTGGGTAAAGAGGTGCAAACTCTGCAGAGTTATTAAAACTATCATGATAGCCGAGCTTACGGTCACGAGCACCTGGCTAAACTGCCATGATTAGATGGGATGTTTACTGGGATGGTTATTGGAATGGTCATTGGGAAGGTTCTTGGTTATGGATATTGATTGTGGTTCGGTTTGAGATTGTTGAGTCCGGATGATGAGATGTTTGCATGACTGGTGGGTCATAACATGAGATTGGTCTCAGTGCGAGACGAGGTTGTTTTATGAGATGAGATGGTAGCGAATACGAGGAGATATTTGTGAGTATGAGTAAAGGATTGGTTAATGTTCGGATGGAATATGGGAAGTGATGGAGGTATGTTGGTAATTTAATACATGCTGGGACTACATTCATCTAAAGTTAAGTTGCTGTTTTATCATGATTTTATAAATTTGCTTTTCTGTAAATAAGCCTTTTATACCTACCTTGTTTATGAGCTGCATATCATGTGTTATTCCTGCACTTGCTGAGTACATCATTGTGCTCAAACTTGCATTATTATTTCTTCATCAACAGCAAGAGAAAACTACTATGAAGATCAAGTAGAGCATTATGGCGTGTGATCTGTTCTCAACCTTGCCTGTGGAGGGAGTAGAGATGGAGCCACTTCTGCTTAGTTTTGCTTCTGTATTTAGATAAAGATTTCCGCTGCGTAGAAAAAAGACTTCCGCTGTGAGCATGAGTCCAAGACTCATGAGGTGATTGTAATAAACTCTGTTATTCGTGGTAATATATAATCTGAATTCAGTTTGTGGAACGTATGTGTATGTGTGATGAACATCCTGGGCACACATATGCATTAGTTCTCGGTTCCGTGGTTTTCCACAGAATTGAGGGCGTCACACATAAGCACGCAGCCAAGGCCGATGCCGGATGCATCGCAATAAACATCAAAATTCTTAGTTGTATCGGGCTGCGCCAACACTGGGGCTGTTGTGAGGTGCTTTACCAATGCTTTGAATGCCTCCTCACATGCTTTACTCCACACATATTTGTTGCTTTTCTTCATAAGTTCCGTCATCGGTTTAGAGACCTTGGAGAAATTTGGAATGAATCTCCGGTAGTAACCCGCTAAACCGAGAAAACTACGGACTTCGTGGACTGATTTCGGTGAACTCCAATTCAGCACTTGGACGATCTTGCTCGTATCAACTGTGATGCCCTCCGCAGAAATAATGTGCCCAAGAAATGGCACTTGGTTGATCCAGAACTCACACTTGCTGAATTTTGCATACAATTTGTGATCCCGTAGGCGTTGGAGCACAATATGAAGATGTTCGGCGTGTTCTTCTTCCGACTTAGAATATACCAAGATATCATCGATGAAGACCACGACGAACTTGTCTAGCTCCGGCATGAAGACTGAATTCATCAAGTACATAAAATGAGCCGGAGCATTAGTGAGTCTGAATGACATGACGAGATATTCACATAACCCGTATCTCATCGAGAATGCCGTCTTGGGTATGTCTTCCGCCCGGATTTTTATCTGGTGATATCCGGACCGAAGGTCCATCTTCGAGAAAAACTTAGCACCCACTAGTTGATCGAAAAGCATATCGATACGTGGTAGTGGATACTTGTTCTTGATAGTTACGTCATTGAGCGGACGATAGTCCACACAGAGCCTCAGAGTCTCGTCTTTTTTCTTGATGAACAGCATGGAACATCCTCAAGGTGATGAACTAGGGCGAATGAAGCCTTTGCCTAACAAATCATTCAGCTGCTCTTTCAGATCGGCGAGTTCCTTCAGTGCCATTTTATACGGCCTCCGAGAGATGGGTGTGGTTCTCGGTGCTAGTTCAATTTTGAACTCCACTTCACGTTCGGGCGGCATGCCCGGTAGATCATCGGAAAACACGTCCGGATATTCTCGGATCACATGTCCTCCAGTTTCTTAGCTTCAACAGTGTGGACAGCAGTGACATCCGGTGCAACATTTCTCAGAATCAACGTGTGCTGCCCATGCTTCTTTGAATTCAGCTGCACCGTTCGTGAACTAATATCAAAGATAGCTTGGTGATGTGTCAACCAATACATTCCCAAGATGATGTCAATTCGCAAGCCTTCCAGGATGATAAGAGTAGTAGGATATATCCACCCATCCAAACATATAGGCGCTCGAGCAACAATCCTGCCCGCTGTCCTACTACCTCCCGGTGAATTAATTTGATACGATGGCGGCCAAGGTGGTTGATGGAACTTGGTGCTTAACCACATAATCTTTGCTGATAAAATCATGTGTGGCACCCGAGTCGAACAACACGAACGTGGGTTGATCATATAGGCTGAACATACCCGCAAACACGGGTTCTCCCACGGGAACATCTTCAACTGCCATATAGTTTACGTTTCCCACTTTCAGTGCTGTTCTCCTTGGCTGACCATAGAATTTCTTTGCAGCTTGAGATGACATGTGATTGCTGCTTTGCTGGGTCACTTGACCCTCCTGAGGGATATGCTCTACATCGCTACAAGTACTGTACGATGTGAGCTCAAGATCTTCTCCATATGGAAGTGGTTGATATTCTTGTGCACTGTGCTGAGGTGGGGGGGGGTGCACAAATACTCATTTGTTGCTGCAGCAGCAGTGGCTGAACATCCATGGGTGAATATGGACAGTATTGCCTCTGAGGTGGTCCGTCAAAGGACTGAATTTCCACCCCGGATGGTAAGCAATATATCACCGGTTGTTCTTGATGATAATCACCCGTACTTGCCAGTGATAATTTTCTCTTCCTCTTACTTTCCTTATGCTCGAGTTCATCTATTTCTTGAATCATAGCGGCATTGACTAACTCGCTATAATTCCCTTTATTGCATTGTGCCACTTTTGTCCGAAGCTCCACGTTGAGGCCTCGAAAGAAGTAATGACACTTCATCGTCTCCTTATGTACATAAGCGGATGCATATTATGCTAAACGGTTAAATTCCGTAAAGTACTCCATAACGCTCATGCCTCCTTGTTTGAGTTCATATAACTCTTCAATTCTGGTTTTGACGATGCCCTCACAGATATGACGTGCACAGAAAGCCTCACGAAACTCCGTCCATGTCACACGATGGCCTTTAGCGATCTTAGCAAGATATTCAGACCACCAAGTCCCAGCAGATCCATGAAGTTGCTGAGCGGCAAATAAAGCCTTCTCATATTCATCACACTGGAGCATTCCCAGTTTAGATTCAATCACCCGGAGCCAATGATCTGCCTCCAAGGCTTCTTTAGCTTCCGAGAATACCGGTGGTTGTCTTGCTAGAAAATCCAGATACGTATTCAGTGTGGTATTTTGCTGCAAGGTCTCTTGTCGGATGCCTTACTGCACCAACATCTCAAGAGACTCAGCCATTCTTCCCAACACCTCCGCCAGTCCGGTTGATGATGGCGGTGATCGTCGCTGCGACGAATCATTTCCATCCAGACTGTTACCACCAACTTCATACCCGGAATGAGTATGATCGATACTGCAAGAGCGAGCAATTTACGGTTAATATCCAAGAGTGTACTCAGCTTTAACTCAAAATGATTAACCGCAAAAGCATCACATCAACTGTGCAGCGTATATGAAGGAAACAAGGTTTTTGACAATTCCGAAATATAACCAATGATTGTTGAAGTTTGTCAAACACTTAAATCAACAGCAAGGAATGATGAAAGATGACTAATGAATATGTCATGGAACTTAGAGAAGTATAAAAACCTTCATGTCCACAACAAGTCCTAAGTTACATGGGCAATGAGCAATGCTCTGTTCAGTATGACCCTTGGACCTTAATCCCAGAATTTGCTTATGAAATGGCAGTTTCATGTCTCAAGTTGAATATCAAAGTTATAAATAACTTCAATATCCTTCCAACGAGTATTTATTTGCCTTCATATCAATTCTGAATCAGGAGTTGTGATACTTCAAAATTGACAGAAATCTGGAACAATTTTGACAGCACCTCCTTTGAAAGTGTCTGTTTTGTCCGAAGATTTCATAAAGTTCTACACCAAATCTGTAGAAACTTTGAACTAAAGTCGTAGCATATATCACAAACTTTCCAACAGCGTCTCACATGACCCCTAGAATGAGTATAATCCATACTGCAAGAGTGAGCAATTTACGGTTAATATCCAAGATGTACTCAACTTGAACTCAAAATTATTAACCACAAAAACATCACATCAACAGTGCAGCATACACGAAAGGGAACAAGGTTTTTGACAATTCTGAATTACAACTAATGATTGATCAACTGTGTCAAACACTTAAATCAACCGCAAGGAATGACGAAAGATAACTAATGAATATGTCATGGAACTTATAGAAGTATAAAAACCTTCATGTCCACAACAAGTCCTAATTTATATGGGCAATGAGCAATGCTCGGTTCAGTATGACCCTTGGACCTTAATCCCAGAATTTGATTATGAAAATGGAAGTTTAATGTCTCAAGTTTATATCAAAGTTATATATAACTTCAATATCTTTCCAATGAGTATTTATTTGCCTTCATATCTGTTCTGGATCAGAAGTTGTGATATTTCAAAGTTGACAGAAATCTGGAACAATTTTGACAGCACCTCCGTTGGAAGTAGCTTTCTGTCCGCAAGATTTCATACAATTAAACTCCAAATCTGGAGATCCTTTGAACTACAAAGTCATAGCATATATCACAAACTTTTCAACGGTGTCTAACATGACCCTTAAAGATTTTTCTGCAAAAGGTTATGGTCAAAATACAGAAAATTCCAGAGAGCATTTTTGGTCTGCCCTGTTTTTGGACAGTTAACATTCATCTGAGATTTTCATCCATTTGGAGGGGAATTATGTTCTGGAGTTATACAGAAAAGTTGTAGAAGACTTCAAAATCTTTCCAGAAATATATCCCTCACCTCCATTGGTTCAACCAATCAAAAGTTATGGCCTGTTCAATTTCAGCAAAAATTCTGCCGAAAACAGGGGAGATGGTTTCTAAATATTTGAGATGGAAACTATACTCCCAATTGACTCTTAGTTCAATATAGGAGTTAAGTAACCCCTAATGGAATCCTAGACTCCAAAATTACTCTTTTTTTTTGAAAACTTTCCTTTTAATGCAGTTAAGAACATATTACGGTACTTTGTTTCCTCACCAAATCAAAATCCTAATTGGCATTACACCGGCATATACGTCTCAAGTGGTGGCACTAAAACGATCACTCACACACATTTTCTAAACAGAATGTTCTACTTGTGGTTAAGGTACCTGCATACAAATAATCAATAGTGATGCACCCAAAGGTTTTCCATTTCAGGCAGGTCCATATCATAGTAAAAACATCCGCCCCATATCATTGCCATACGGGCCGTCCTTGAGTCAAGTCACGTCTCAAGGTACATGATCGGGTTATTCACCACCCGACGGGGGCTCCACACCTTTGCAATAAAGCACACCGGTGGAACAGCACTTTCGTATGCCTCATAGGACATGAAGAGTCCTAGAGAACACACTTCGTGTTACAAATCACACGATGGGGTCTCCTCCTCTTGCCCCTGGGTTTGCGCACTGGAGGCTAGAGCATTTCATATGTCTCTAGGACATGAAGAGTCTTAGAAAACATATTCACTTCCCGTCCATTGCTGAACAGGACATCCCACACTACTTTCCTTGTTTGGGGGAGCTAACCAAAATTGATCCACTTTCAGTGGCGTTCCTTACCATTCTTACCTCCACGTAGGTGCGTCGTTAAAGAATTGAAATACTGAATATTAACACACTGTTAGCTTGCCACCTTAAGTAACTATGCTACTAATAGTCCTTAGGTGGGCATACTATACGTTCCTCACTCGTATACTTCTAAGTTTTCGAAAATACGCTCTTTTCGTACGTGCTATTCCCAATGCTACTCTGATACCACGCCTGTGGGGAACCCCTTCTGGGATCCACACTCCATGATACACATTGGGTGGTGCCGTGCGATGCGGCACCCAACAGCATACATGAAAAGAACCATAAAGTACAAAGTCTTTTATTTCTCAAGATAGTGTCATTTACAAAATAATGTACCACGAGGGTACACGCAGCGGAATATACATAGACACTTACTCTCGGTCCTAATTATGTAAAAGAGAAGAGTGAAGTCGGAATTTCGGTGAAGTCGAATTTCGGTGAAGTCAAAATTTGAAACTGAGGTTTAAATTCAAATACGAATTTTCTCCCGTTTAAATTCCAACAAGAAACCCTTTTCAAATGCTCTGAAAATTTGCCAGGCTACCCGTGAATGTGTGGAGAACCAAATGGTAGCTCTAGATCTCTGTGTTCAGGAATTTTTGCATGTTCAGGTTTAGATTTGGAGCTCACCCTTTAAATTCAAGAGTTTAAATTCCCTCTCATTTTCTCGGTGTGATTTGCAGCTCCACTTGCTAGAATTTTCGGGATTTCACAGTACAGTGAACAAGTGGTACTCACTAACCACGAGGTACGGCGATTATAATCGTTTTACACCTACAAAATTACCCGAATAACACGTCACGTATGCCCATACTCGATGTTGCCTACAACAACCATGTGGGACGTCGTACGCAACCACCTTTCACTCGTTAGACTAGTGTTGAACCGGCCCTATCGTCCCGAGCAGGAGGTCCCTATGCGGAGCAACCTACGTGCCCGCTAGCGGATTTACATCTTGCTTCTCTCAACCAACCCCTTTGGACAAAAGCAATGTCTCAACATATCGCTACCTGAATTACATCGGTTTCCCGGTTCCCATATAGTCAGTATGCCTTCGATATAGTTCTAGCTTGTTCAACAGGCCCATACACGGCTCGGTACTTAACCGACACAAGCAGAGTTACGGCAACACAGGCCCCAACGTCCTGCTGCTCCTACTCTCTGCTCGGTCTCATTTTTCATGTCATATGGTTCATCAGCTATCTCAACCCAAACTTGTATCGAAGCCTATTTCATTTAAGCATTGCAGTGGCTACTCGAGGTTCAAAACCTAGACTCAACCCACCTTGTTCTTCTGGCTATGCAATTGGATTTGCAAATAAGACTCTAATGCACAAAACATTGAACTCGTAAAGTAAGTGATAAAGATAAGACTTTGAAATTAAAGTCAATGGAAATCGGAGCTTGTCTTGCTGCTGGTCGTCGACTAAAGATTCTTCCAGATGGATAGAATCCAGAATCTCTAGGTCTTCCCCAACTTTAGTGACTACACAAAATTGAATGAAAAATGTATGTCAAATTTAAATGCATTTGTGTTGAAGTGAAGAGGTAAAGACAATAACTCTAGCTATACAACCCTTTTCACTCTGAAATGTTTATTGTGGCTTGGTGAAAACCTAAATAGAGACTTGGACAAATTTCATATGATGCAAAGCTCATTTGAGCCATGCACAAATAAATGTATAAAAGGACAGAATTAGAGGTTCTAAGGTTTTCTAGTGATTTTCATGGGCAAGCCATTATTTTATGGAAACTAGCGTTTATGGTGGTTCTAATGGAATTGGTTTCATGTGATTTGAAGAATCCTAGACAAAGTTATGAGCTAATGAAGTTCAGAGAAATTCTGAAAAATATTTCTGTATATTTTTCTATTTTCTTTGGTTCAATTCACTTAATCACACTATTAGATGGATGTAATGAACTCGGATGGATCTTAAACTTTTCCTATGGCAAAAGGATATTAAAATAAACATCCTGGTAAAATTTGAGAATTTTCCACAAAGTGGATCTCCAGTTAAAATTCCCAATGGTTTAACATTGAGGGAATTAATTCTGGAAAAATACTGTGTTTGAAGGATTGAAATTTGTTTTGCTGGATAGTAATCAGATAGCTGAATCCAAAAAATTTTTGTTCTCTAAATTTGGACATTCCTAGAAAAAGTTATGTGTTTTTGAAGTTTGGGGAAATTCTGGAAAAGGAAAAACCGCGAAAAGTTTAAAGCTCTGACCGCGGGATCCACTGGCGACGTGGGGTCACCAGAACGCAGGACACACGGGGCCACAGTTTTAAACACGCGTAGTCACAGACTGATCCCGAGCCATAGAAGATCCGGCGCTCCCAACACGGAGGCTGACGCGTGGGACCGTGGGTTTGTCTTCAACCTCGTGCTTTCGCGCTCCCCCGCCGGCCACCTCGCCGGAGTGCTTGCCGGAAGGGCTCTGCAGGCCCCCAAACTTCCTTATTATTGCCGCCTGGGGGTTTTAAGACCCGAGGAATCGGTTTGTGATGTGACCTCGTGCTGCCACTGACCGGAATATGGCCGGCGACGTGTGGCGGCTTCGGGAGAAGTTCGGCTACGTCGACCGTCCTCCCTAGCACTCCAATAGCTCGGGTAAACGGTCCTAAAGAATCAATGGACTATGGGAGAGCTCGACAAATATGCAAACAATAAGCTCGGGACAGCCGCTAACTACCATGTTACAGTGCGGTGCCCGAGGGTGTTCTTCGTGTTTGCATTCGGAAAACTTGGAAATGGTTCTTCTACATACAGTTGTAAGCTAGGGTTGTGAAGAGAAATGGACCGCTAATCAGTATAGCTCCTCTGTGCGTGATTTGGTGAGCTAAGAACAAGTATTGTGATCGAATTCGACGAACTAGTACCGAAAGGTTGTTCTGCTGTGTCTGGAAGAAAATCGTTGAATTCCCAGGCGATAGTTCACGGCTTGGACAGCGAGTCGGGGAGGAGCAACGTGGAAGTCCGGCATTCCTTTGGACGTCCTTGATCGAGCGTGAAAGCTTCTGATCTGGGCTACCCACGTGAGCTCCGAACGGTGGGAAGTCACGGTCGCCGCGAAGAACGTTTGCGTGTGGGCGAAGAAGGCCGAACTCAGCTCGTTTTCGTGCCTAGGATGTAGGAGGAGATGCTATGGTGCAGTTTTGCAGCCCAGGGAGGATCCACACGTGTTGTGTTGCGGTTTCCCAATCGAGTACCCGAGGCGTCAATAGCGGCGGTGCTGTTCTTGCGCGAGAGAGAAAGGCTTCGGTGTTATGGTATGGTGAGAGAAAAGATCGCTTCGTGGGGATGAGAAGAGCACCGAGCAGCCGGTCTCCAGCGCGATCGCACGAAGCAGGAGGTGGCCGATCGATTTTCCCCTTGGTGGCGCTCGTGTAGAAGGCCCGAAGAACAGAGCACTCGGTCCTCAGTCGGTTCATTTGGCTGTTGTAACACCCGAATTTTTACAAATGTTCCAAACCGCTCTCCCTCCCTCTCTTCCCCACTGCCACCGGGGCCCAGTCGTCGGTCTTCTTCCCCGAGCAACCGCCACCCTCTTCTCTCTCTCCCTCTATTATCACATGTGGCAAAAACAATTCGGCCACCCCAATTCTTCGCGCCACTTCCTCAACCGACGTCCCAGCAACCGCCGCCTCCTCCCCCTCTATATAAACAACCCGACCCCGACCGAAATTCCCCATCGAAACCGCCACAATTCTCCCGATCGGGAAAAATCACCCCTTCTCCAATTCTTCAAAAACACGTTCGAATGTTCGGTTCTAAGGCCCCCTACGTCACTACAAGAACTCCAGGAGAGATTCCCGACAAAAATTATTTAAGATCATTGCCTGGAGAGCCACCCCGACGAAGTTCGCCGGAATTTCTCACTGCTCGCCGTCGACAGCCCTCACCGGCCAATTCTGGTGCCTGAAAACAATCTAGGTGAGTTCCCCATGATCCCCTCATTGATTTGGTGTACAAAGATCAAGGTTTAGTGGAGAAAATAAAGAAAAGAGAAAACCCCGGCCGCCGCCGCCGCTCGCCGGCGATCTGGCAGCCGCCGGACGTGGGGAAGAAGGGGATGGGGTGACGTGGCTGATTCTAGGCCCTAGGATTTAAATTGTGCGGTCCAGATTAGAAAGGGGCGTACCCCTTCGGTTCATTAAATCTGAACCGTCCAGATTAGATCCAACGGCCCATATTTAAAATAGTTACAACCGTTGAGAATTTCACAGTTAGGTCCCTGGAGATTTAAATAACTAGGAAATGGCCCCTGTGACTTACAGAATCAACCCTAGGCTTATAGAAAATTGGAAATTCACTGTGAATTAGCTAATTAGCCCCTGAGCATTATAGAAATTGATAAAACAGTTCTGTAAATTCAATTTGAACCCCAGAAAGTTTGAATTTATTACAAATTAGCCCAAATCAATTTAAAAGTTTGTTTTTAATTCTGTAATTAATCAAAATAGGCTAAATGATCTCTGAAAAATGTGGGAAATTTATTAAAAGCACTGTTGAAATATTCTGAACAGAAAACAAATTCTGAAATTAAAAATAATAACTTTCAGAGACTGAAAATATTTATTTGGTATTAAATTAATTCTGAAAAATCAAAATAAAAACAATATAGGTATTAGAAAATTGTAGAAATTTATTAAATAGCATAAGATTATTCTGTTTTATACTTTTCTGTATTTTAAGTTTCTGTAGTCCAGAATAATTATTTAAATGACTGAAAATGCATTTTTAGGTATTAAATAAATATTGAAATATAGATAAAAAAGTATATATTAAAGAACAATTTTGGAAACTGTTCTAAATACTTAAATAGGTTCTGAAATGCAGAAAATAGAAATATGAGTTCTGAAAATCATTATAGTAATAATTTAAATGATTTTTAGGATTTAATTAATTATAAAAATTAACATATATACCTATAAAATTCTAAAATTTATTCAAATCATCTCACAAACTGAAAATGAGTGTTTGGCTGTGGCCATAGTAAAGTAGAAGGATATAGGTACCCCAATTGAAATTTATTTTCATTCTAACCCACATGAAATGATATAAAAACAATAGGTGCATGTGTGTATTCAAACATATATGATTGTAATACATTGCTAGGATTCTTATGGCATGTTTGGCATTGTTTTGTGTGCATGTGTATGGATAGAACCAAACCAAGAACTATTTCATAATCTTCAAGAGCAAGAGTTTGAAGTAAATCCCTCTTCATTCAAAGGCAAGTGTTCCTTGACCACTTTGTTCCTATTCTAGGGTGTTTAGTTAGAATGCTTGCATGATGTCATTAATATGAAACCTAATTTAGGTTGTTTTCCTAGTTATATTCCTTTATCATTCCTTGTTGAACCATGGAGGGACTTAGTTGATATTTGATGGTTATCATTTTATGTGCTTAGCCATGCATGCTTAGAACTTAGAGAATGAATGAAACATTGATGTTACTCGTCTTGTGGAATTATATGAAAGACACAAGAGTGTGTCATGGTGTTAGGAATCTAGACAGGCTGGTTGTTTTGGTTGGTGCTTCGTGCACGAGACTCGGGAATGAGTTAGTGCATGTCTTAGATTCTAAGGACCGGTTCATGGAACAGTTAACCCGTCTTTACAGTGCCACCACAAGACTGAGATGGGGCAGCTTGGCCAATTAATTAGGAGTTTGCCAGTATAGTATGAGTGTTTGGATGGTGCGGGGAATGGGAGTCCATTTTTGACTGCCCTGGGAACTGCAAGGCTCAAGAGGGGGCTTCTGTAGGGGAGGGTTACTCCTAGGAACTACAGCGGTGAAACCTCAGTGGGCTTGTACTTGTCGGTAGACCCTTCGTAAAGGCCATGTAGTGATCTCTTGATCGCACACCAAAGGAAGTGTGTAATGTGGCTTGCAACCACAGATATCAGGGATGTTTCTTAGTCCACCTGGCAACAGGGGATAAAATCACTACTTATGGGTAAAGTGGTACAATCTCTGCAGAGAACCAAACTGTCATGACAGCCGTGCTCACGGTCAAGAGCGGCTTGGACTTGTCCATGATTAGCGAAACACGGATATGAGTTGAAAGAGATTGTTGGGTGGTATAACCTAACATTAATGACTTAATTATGAAGTTGGTGGGATCATCACTTGGTAAGATGGGTTGCTAATCAAAGCTAAGGCTTAGGATTAATGCATAGTGCTTAACCATGTTAGCCTTTCCTTGCTATTAGCCTTCATAACATTCTTTCCTACACTTGCTAAGTACCTTTGGTACTCAAACTTGCTTTTGTTGGATATCATATGCTACTCAGGTGCAAATGAAGATATAGACTTTGATGAGGAGGACTTTGATCCCGAGGAGTTGTTCTAGGTTGGCGAAACCCCCGGGAAACACCTGTGGAACTGGAGCATCCATGCTGTAGTCTTCCGCTGTTGTGTTATAGTGTAATGATACTCTTAGTTATTATTTCATGTACTATGATGTAATATTATGTTGTACGTTGAACTTGGCTTGTAATATAATGATATTACACTCTTATCGGCACATGTATGAATCAACTGATCCTGGCATACATGTGATAATACGCTCGGGTGTTCCTTATGGAAAGCCGGGTGTGACAAAGTGGTATCAGAGCCAGGTTGCCCGTAGGACGCGAACTTAGTTAGAAATGGACGGGATAGACATCACTATTTTATTAAAAACTATTTTTACTAAATATTTTGTAGAAGGAGGATTATTTAAATTATATATATGTTGTCTAACCTCATCTATACTCAAAATTATATTATTGTTTATTTTCTAACATATTTTTAAATTTTCTTGAAACAGATGGCACGCACACGTCTTACGGCCCGTAAGTCCACTGGAGGACGAGTTCCCCGACACTAGCTGGCTGAACGCACTGTTGAGGAGGTGGACAACCCCGCCACCTACCAGACCCACGGGGAGTCCACTAGAGGCATGGTGGATCGCCTCATACACCTCCTCCGTTGTGCTGGTTACACCGGCAATCTAGAGGTACAGTACGACACCACTCGAGTGTCTCGCGCAGAGCGAGGTGAGTGGAAGTCGCAGGCAAGGATCTACTATGAGAACAAGCTGCTCAAGATCCACAATTCGCCAGCATGGAGGTCTACCATGGCAGAGGCTGAGAAGGACGCCACTTGGGAGGCAATCACTTGCCAGAGCTACACCAACCGTGGCCGCCTTGAGGGGACTCAATACATGTACACCCCTCGGCGACAAAGTGGAAGTGCGGTGTTCAACTACGAGCCAATCCATGAAGGTTGCGACATAGTGCAGATGGATATGAGCCTCCAGGTAGGAGTGGACGTCAGCACCAGGCTACAGAATTGCCAACAAGAGCTTCAGGACGTCCGTGACCTTCTGAAGAAGACGGAGGCCATAATGCATGGACTGATGAGGATGAGGGATGGAGAAGTGAGTGATCTCTATGCTTCCGATGGAGACACTTGGACTCCAGACTCTCCAGACCGTAGGGCAGCCAAACGCCCTCATACTTCTCCAGCACCTGAGGCCTTCACAGCTGAGTCAGAGGCTAGCACTCCTGATGGTGATGGCGGGAACCCACAGGAGGATGCACAAAACCCAGGGGACAACTAGGATAGGTGTCCTTGCTTATGTAGCAGCTCGTGTAGTACATATGTATGATATTGTATTGACTAGTGTGTAATAGTTGACTAGTGTACTTGTTAGGTTAATGATGTAATGTGTTATTAGTGTATGAACGTGAGTTGTGAAACCCGTAGGCTTATGTTCACAACCTCGTTAGTGTATGTAACTATCTATTAAGGAATATAAATGCTTAGTTTGCTTCAACCATGATCATAAAATAAACAAGTAGAAACTTTTGTAACTGTTGTGTAGGAATTGTGAAGTTTATGCACAACGTGATACACTTAAGAGAACATCTATACATTAAGTTTAAACATAGTCTTTCACAATAGATGGCAGGAAGAAGGAGACGCAATGAAGGGAACAACAACAATGAGGCTGCAGAGTTCTCTTTACCTGGATGGCAGCCACGAGTTGCACGCAGGGCTGATGGAGAGATCATACAACAGATGATGAACATGCAAAACCAACTCATTCAAAACTTGACACAAGTGGTGGCCAACATGCAACAACCTCAACCACAATTTCAGAATGCACCACGTCAACCAAAGTTAAATGAGTTCCTAAGCACCCAACCACCAAGGTTCGACAATGCTATAGAACCATTGGAAGCTGATGATTGGCTCAAGAATATTGAGAACAAGTTGCAGATCATACAATGCCCAGGACGTGAGAGAGTACTATTTGCTTCTCACCAACTATATGGATCTGCAGCAGACTGGTGGACGGCATACAAAGAAGCTCATGAGGATCCAGAAGGTATCTCATGGAATGAGTTCAAACTCGCCTTCCGCAATCACTATGTTACTGCAGGAGAAATTAAGAACAAGCGGAAGGAGTTCCTCAACCTGAAGCAAGGTAGCATGTCTGTGCGAGAGTACCTTACCAAGTTTACACAGTTATCTCGCTATGCTCCGGGAGACATACACACAGATGAAAAGAAACAAGACTGTTTCATTGAGGGCTTGAACTCAGAAATACAGTATGCCATTTCTTCAAGTGACTATGAAAGTTTCCAAAAGCTCATCAACAAGGCTTTCATAGTGGAAAGGAAAAGACAGAAGTTAGTTGAGGAGCGAAAGAGGAAAATGAATTGGCAAGGACAGTCTTCTAGCAGCAACAATCGGCCCCGTTTCTCATCACCGCCGACGGGAGCAATGAATCGACCTATAAATCCCAATCAGTTTCAGAGGAGCTACAACCCTGCTGCTAGGAATCCAACCTTCCAACCACAACAACAGCGACAACAAGTGCAAAAACAACGTCCTGCAGGGTCAAATCCTCCAAATGCACAACCAGGCAACAAAGCACCAATGAACAAGGTCACAGGGCAATGCTTCAACTGTGGAGAAACGGGACACTATGCCAACCGGTGCCCCAACAATAAGCCACCTCAACCACAAAATCTTGTGCGTGGCAAGCTGAATCATGTGACTATGGAAGAAGCACAAGAGGCACCAGATGTGGTGATTGGTATGTTCTCTGCCAATACTTATCCGGCTACAATTCTGTTTGACTCTGGTGCAACACACTCATTCATAGCCAAGGAATTCATAACCAAGCACAAATTACCAATTACATCTATGAATCGAGTGTTATTAGTGAATTCTCCTGGAGGAGAAATAAAGAAAAAACAAGTATGTCCCAAGATAAAGCTAGGAGTTAATGGGGTAGAATTCCTTGCCAACCTCATTGTGATAGAATCACAAGGGATAGATATCATCTTGGGAATGGACTGGTTAACCAAGTATAAAGGAGTTATACATTGTTCAACGAGAACAGTGGAACTAACACATACGGATGGAACAAAGTTTGAGTTCACATCTATTCAAGTACCCTCTGGAAATGTTCAACTCAACAAGACCGAAGTAGTTATTGAGGACATAAAGGTGGTCAATGAATTTCTAGATGTATTTCCAGAGGAGTTACCAGGTATGCCACCGGATCGAGAAGTAGAATTCATTATAGAATTAGTACCTGATACTGGTCCTATATATAAAAGACCATATCGGATGGATACCCAACAACTAGCAGAACTCAAGGATCATATCCGAGAGTTGTCGGAGAAAGGGTATATCCGTCCTAGTTCCTCACCATGGGGAGCTCCGGTCATATTTGTACCGAAGAAGGATGGAACCAAGAGGTTATGTGTAGATTACCGTGCCCTCAATGAAGTGACAATAAAAAACAAGTACCCTTTACCTCATATTGAGGACTTGTTTGATCAATTAAGAGGTGCATGTGTATTCTCCAAGATTGACCTCCGTTCCGAATATAATCAACTAAAGATAAGAGAATCGGATATCCTGAAGACAGCATTGGTTTCTAGGTATGGACTGTATGAATATACAGTTATGCCTTTCGGACTAACAAATGCTCCGGCATATTTCATGTACCTTATGAATAAGGTGTTCATGAAATACTTGGACAAGTTTGTGGTAGTGTTCGTTGATGATATCCTCATATACTCAAAGAATGAGAAAGAACATGAAGAGCACCTGAGAATAGTATTACAAAAGCTAAGAGAAAACCAACTTTACGCCAAATTCAGTAAGTGTGAATTTTGGCTTAAGAAGGTTGCTTTTCTGGGACATATTGTCTCCGAAGGAGGAATCTCAGTAGACCCAGAAAAGATATCTGGTGTGCAAAAGTGGAAGACACCAGAGAATGTCGGTGAAATCTGAAGCTTCTTAGGATTGGCAGGCTATTACCGAAGGTTCATTGAAGAATTTTCAAAAATAGCCAAGCCACTCACAAAGATGTTGGAAAAAGGAGCTGCTTTTGTATGGTCTCAAGAGTGTGAATCAAGCTTTCAAGAATTAACGAAGAAGTTAACAACTGCCCCAGTTTTGGTTATGCCCGATATGGAGAAGTCATTCTCTGTATATTGTGATGCTTCAGGACAAGGGTTAGGATGTGTGCTTATGCAAGAAGGGCATGTTATTGCCTATGCTTCCCGACAACTTCGGAAGCATGAGAAAAACTATCCTACCCATGACCTAGAGTTGGCAGTAGTTGTACATGCATTGAAGTTATGGAGACATTACCTAATGGGTAAAATAACTGAGATCTATACCGATCATAAGAGTTTGAAGTATATCTTCACTCAGCCAGATCTCAACCTTCGGCAAAGGAGATGGTTGGAGTTCATTAACGATTTTGATGTGGGAATCAAATACCATCCTGGAAAAGCTAATGCGGTTGCAGATGCCTTGAGCAGGAAGACACATGTTAACATGTTAACCATAAGAGATCTACAACTCTAACTTTGTGAAGAGTTCGCAAAGCTCAACTTATGCTTGGTGAATCATACAGAAGCCGTAGCAATGGAAGTTGACTCAACTCTAGAACAAGATATACGAAATGGTCAAAAGAACGATGAAAAGATCAAAGAAATTAAGTAGTTGATCAAAGAAAACAAGGCCCCGGGATTTAGAGAAGATGAGAATGGTATCATATGGCATGGTAAAAGGATATGTGTGCCAGACATCAAGGAAATAAAGAAATTAATTTTAAAAGAGGCTCATGATTCTGATTATTCTATCCATCCTGGAAGTACAAAGATGTATCATGATCTTAAGACAAGGTATTGGTGGTATGGAATGAAAAGAGATGTTGCAGAGCATGTGGCATTGTGTGACACATGTCAGCTAGTCAAAGCAGAACACCAAAGGCCTGAAGGGCTATTACAACCACTAAAGATACCTGAATGGAAGTGGGAAGAAATTGGGATGGACTTCATAGTGGGTTTGCCCAGGACACAAACAGGGTATGACTCAATATGGGTGATAGTGGATAGATTGACAAAAGTTGCTCACTTTATTCCAGTGAAAGAAAATTATAATGGTTCCAAACTAGCAGAACTGTATATGTCGAGAATAGTCTGCCTACATGGAGTACCTAAAAAGATAGTATCAGATAGAGGTACACAGTTCACTTCAAGATTTTGGCAGAAATTACATGAGTCCATAGGGACCCGATTAAATTTCAGTTCTGCATATCATCCACAAACCGATGGGCAAACAGAAAGGACCAATCAGATTCTTGAAGATATGCTCAGAGCTTGTGCTCTCAAAAATAATAGGAGTTGGGATAAGAATTTGCCATATGCAGAATTCTCCTACAATAATAGCTACCAAGCAAGTATGAAGATGTCCCCATTTGAGGCTCTATATGGAAGAAGATGTAGAACCCCACTATTTTGTGATCAAATAGGTGAGAATAAGGTGTTTGGACCTGAAGTACTAAAAGATGCAGAAAAGAAAGTAAGAGAAATTCGCAATAATCTAAAGATAGCTCAAACAAGACAAAAGAGTTATGCGGACACAAGGCGAAGAGAACTAGTCTTCGAAGTGGGACACTATGTGTATCTCAAAGTGTCACCTATGCGTGGACTAAAGAGATTTAAAGTAAGAGGGAAACTAGCACCTCGGTATATCGGACCATTCAAGATACTGGAACGTAAAGGATAGGTAGCCTATCAGTTAGAGTTACCCTCTCGATTGTCAGACGTACACGATGTGTTCCACGTATCACAGCACAAGAAGTGTTTGAGAACACCAGAAGAGCAACTACCAATGGATGAATTGGATGTACAAGAGGATCTTTCATGTACCGAGTATCCTGTCAGAATTCTTGACACAATGGAAAAGGTTACCAGAAATAAAATAATTCGTATGTGCAAGGTTCAATGGAAACATCATTCCGAGGTAGAAGCTACATGGGAAAGAGAAGATGAACTCAAATCACAAATCACAATTCCCTAATCTATTCCCTTTGTAAACTACAATCTCGAGGATGAGATTTTTCTTAAGGGGGGTAGAGTTTGTAACACCCGAATTTTTACAAAATATGCCAAACCCCTCTCCCTCCCTCTCTTCCTCACTGCCACCGGGGCCCAGTCGTCGGTCTTCTTCCCCGAGCAACCGCCACCCTCTTCTCTCTCTCCCTCTATTATCACATGTGGCAAAAACAATTCGGCCATGCCCAATTCTTCGCGCCTCTTCCTCAGCCGACGTCCCAGCAACCACCGCCTCCTCCCCCTCTATATAAACAACCCGACCCCGGCCGAAATTCTCCACCGAAACCGCCACAATTCTCCCGATCATGAAAAACCACCCCTTCTCCAATTCTTAAAAAACACGCTCGAATATTCGGTTCTAAGGCCCCCTACGTCGCTACAAGAACTCCAGGAGAGATTCCCGACAAAAATTATCGAAGATCATTGCCTAGAGAGCCACCCCGACGAAGTTCGCCGAAATTTCTCACTGCTCGCCGTCGACAGCCCTCACCGGCCAATTCTGGTGCTTGAAAACAATCTAGGTGAGTTCCCCATGATCCCCTCGTTGATTTGGTGTACAAAGATCAATGTTTAGTGGAGAAAATAAAGAAAAGAGAAAACCCCGGCCGCCGCCGCCGCCGCCCGCCGGCGATCTGGCAGCCGCCGGACGTGGGGGAGAAGGGGATGGGGTGACGTGGCTGATTCTAGGCCCTAGGATTTAAATTGTGCGGTCCAGATTAGAAAGAGGCGTACCCCTTCGGTTCATTAAATCTGAACCGTCCAGATTAGATCCAACGACCCATATTTAAAATAGTTACAACCGTTGAGAATTTCACGGTTAGATCCCTGGAGATTTAAATAACTAGGAAATGGCCCCTGTGATTTACAGAATCAACCCTAAGCTTATAGAAAATTGGAAATTCACTGTGAATTAGCTAATTAGCCCCTGAGCATTATAGAAATTGATAAAACAGTTCTGTAAATTCAATTTGAACCCCAGAAAGTTTGAATTTATTACAAATTAGCCCAAATCAATTTAAAAGTTTGTTTTTAATTCTGTAATTAATCAAAATAGGCTAAATGATCTCTGAAAAATGTGGGAAATTTATTAAAAGCACTGTTGAAATATTCTGAACAGAAAACAAATTCTGAAATTAAAAATAATAACTTTCAGAGACTGAAAATATTTATTTGGTATTAAATTAATTCTGAAAAATCAAAATAAAAACAATATATGTATTAGAAAATTGTAGAAATTTATTAAATAGCATAAGATTATTCTGTTTTATACTTTTCTGTATTTTAAGTTTCTGTAGTCCAGAATAATTATTTAAATGACTGAAAATGCATTTTTAGGTATTAAATAAATATTGAAATATAGATAAAATAGTATATATTAAAGAAAAATTTTGGAAACTGTTCTAAATACTTAAATAGGTTCTGAAATGCAGAAAATAGAAATATGAGTTCTGAAAATAATTATAGTAATAATTAAAATGATTTTAGGATCTAATTAATTATAAAAATTAACATATATACCTATAAAATTCTAAAATTTATTCAAATCATCTCACAAACTGAAAATGAGTGTTTGGCTATGGCAATAGTAAAGTAGAAGGATATAGGTACCCCAATTGAAATTTATTTTCCTTCTAACCCACATGAAATGATATAAAAACAATAGGTGCATGTGTGTATTCAAACATATATGATTGTAATACATTGCTAGGATTCTTATGGCATGTTTGACATTGTTTTATGTGCATGTGTATGGATAGAACCAAACCAGGAACTATTTCATAATCTTCAAGAGCAAGAGTTTGAAGTAAATCCCTCTTCATTCAAAGGCAAGTGTTCCTTGACCACTTTGTTCCTATCTAGGGTTTTTAGTTAGAATGCTTGCATGATGTCATTAATATGAAACCTAATTTAGGTTGTTTTCCTAGTTATATTCCTTTATCATTCCTTGTTGAACCATGGAGGGACTTAGTTGATATTTGATGGTTATCATTTTATGTGCTTAGCCATGCATGCTTAGAACTTAGAGAATGAATGAAACATTGATGTTACTCGTCTTGTGGAATTATATGAAAGACACAAGAGTGTGCCATGGTGTTAGGAATCTAGACAGGCTGGTTGTTTTGGTTGGTGCTTCGTGCACGAGACTCGGGAATGAGTTAGTGTCTGTCTTAGATTCTAAGGACCGGTTCATGGAACAGTTAACCCGGCTTTACAGTGCCACCACAAGACTGAGATGGGGCAGCTTGGCCAATTAATTAGGAGTTTGCCGGTATAGTATGAGTGTTTGGATGGTGTGGGGAATGGGAGTCCATTTTTGACTGCCCTGGGAACTACAAGGCTCAAGAGGGGGCTTCTGTAGGGGAGGGTTACTCCCAGGAACTACAGCGGTGAAACCTCAGTGGGCTTGTATTTGCCGGTAGACCCTTCGTAAAGGCCATGTAGTGATCTCTTGATCGCACACCAAAGGAAGTGTGTAATGTGGCTTGCAACCACGGATATCAAGGAGGTTTCTTAGTCCACCTGGCAATAGGGGATGAAATCACTACTTGTGGGTAAAGTGGTACAATCTCTGCAGAGAACCAAACTGTCATGACAGCCGTGCTCACGGTCAAGAGCGGCTTGGACTTGTCCATGATTAGCGAAACATGGATATGAGTTGAAAGAGGTTGTTGGGTGGTATAACCTAACATTAATGACTTAATTATGAAGTTGGTGGGATCATCACTTAGTAAGATGGGTTGCTAATTAAAGCTAAGGCTTAGGATTAATGCATAGTGCTTAACCATGTTAGCCTTTCCTTGCTATTAGCCTTCATAACATTCTTTCCTACACTTGCTGAGTACCTTTGGTACTCAAACTTGCTTTTGTTGGATATCATATGCTACTCAGGTGCAAATGAAGATATAGACTTTGATGAGGAGGACTTCGATCCTGAGGAGTTGTTCTAGGTTGGCGAAACCCCCGGGCAACGCCTGTGGAACTGGAGCATCCACGCTGTAGTCTTCCGCTGTTGTGTTATAGTGTAATGATACTCTTAGTTATTATTTCATGTACTATGATGTAATATTATGTTGTACGTTGAACTTGGCTTGTAATATAATGATATTACACTCTTGTCGGCACATGTATGAATCAACTGATCCTGGCATACATGTGATAATACGCTCGGGTGTTCCTTATGGAAAGCCGGGTGTGATAGCTGTGAGGCTGACAGTGGGCTCCACCATTTGAATTTGTCCTCAGAAATTGAATTTGTCCACTATTTCAAAATTGTATGACCCTCCTGTCCTTTGTACATTGCTCAAACCACACAATGGTCATTTGAATTTGAATAATTCAAAGTGTGAAGTGGTTTGAATGAAACTGCAGCAAATATGAACTCTGAAATTCAAATTCAGTTTGAATTTGCTCCACTAGCTCATGTCAAGATCAATCCTAAATAGGATGAAATTTAGTGGATGAGCTCATAAAAATGTGCTGAGTGTAAATATGAATCCCTCTGTTGAATTCATGTGATGGAAGGAGTTTGAATTTAAATTTAAGTTCAAACTAGGCTTTGTAATAATTGTATTCAAAAGTACCTAAAAAAGATTTGAATTTGCATGAAACTTGGCATGAACATTATTAAGAAAGGTTAGGAGGTAATTGTGAGCTCAGCCTCTAAAGAGTTCATGTAGGAAATACCACTTTTGAATTTTATGGGTTTATCTTCTAATCACTCTATTAACAGTGGTTATTTGCTCTTCAAAGATGTTCATATGTTTACCACAAATGAGCTGTGGTGTGTGATTTGTTAAACACATTTAGCAAGTCCAAAATATTGATCCTCTAAGCCTTCCTTATTTGTTTCCGTCTTACGTCTCTTTGCTTCGGTGTACTTCTAGATTGAGCGGCCAACATATACAATTATGAGCCATTGGAATCAAATTCCATCACACGTATCCTAGTCCTTTTAAATTAGAAGTCAGATGGCGACTTGTAGTGCACCTGACCTGCACAGGGTGCAGTTGCTCAACAAGTCGATCATCATGTATCGTGTTTGTCGTATCTGATGTAGTGATAGTGAAGCATGCTCAGGTGTCAAACATGGCTTTGTTGAACGGCGACGTGGCAGAACACGCCAATAGCTAGGACTGCTAGGTCAAGTACATGCAACACGGGCAGTGCTAGTGGCGCCTAGAAATTCGATCTGACCCGTCTGTCGCTTCCAAAGGAGATGGAAAGGACAAAGGAAAGACAAGGGGATGCCGTGTCTTGTTCCCTCACGAAAGCAGCGGGAAAGCTACACTCCTCTTGTTTTGTGAGTTTTAAGCAGCAACATATATAAACAAGATACTGGATTCTCTCTCTCCCATGCATATATAAAGGCAGGAAAAAGATTAAAATCGTAAGAAAAAAATTTAGAGTAGCACGTACTTAACCAGCTTTATTAGGATCCCATATATGCATGTGTGGTTGATTCGGTCCCAAAAAGAAGCTGCAAGGAGAATTCCGTGAGCAGTGGGATTTGCGAATAACAGAACGTGCATGCCGATGGCTTCTTCGCGTTTTATTTTGGATTCTCTCGCGGTGGCAAGTTGAGCTAGCTCTTGCTGCTTGCTTTAGCTAGCCAGCTGGTCTTTTTTCTTTTCTTTTGTAGCAATGGTTCTCTTAATAATCATGTTCATTTTTGATCGAGCTCCGAAACAAAGATTTGGAGTGACTACGCTCGTTAATTTATGGCTTTATGTTGGAATTTTGGCCTAAGACCCATGCAGAAAATAATAATAATTTTAAATAAACCTTAAATACCCATTAGTGCAAGAGAGGGTGGTACTATTGGTTTAATACCAATGAGAAGTTTGAGGGAAACAACTTCTACATATAAGGGAGGTTGTTCTTCCACTCACTAAGTGAGAGGTAAGAAGAGAGGAGAGGGGTGGCCCACGCACGCTCCTCCTCCTCCTCGCTCGCCTCGCACGAGCGTGCACGTGTTCGTGTGAATTCGAGCCCCGAGCCGAGCCCAACTTCTATTTTTGTTGCAGAAAAATTCGGTTGGGCTTTTTGGGATTACGAATTGGGCTGAGTTTAAGTTTTCGCCTGTGATAATACGTTTGGAGCCGTCTGAGATGAAGCTTGTTGTAGTAGTATCCGCACGTTGCAGATAAATCGGATCCGCAACAGAATCGATCTCTAACAGGGACTCTATATATTGTGGCGTGCGTGACAAAGGAAAATATACCCGAGATAAATCGTTCCCACGTTCCAGTTTCTTGCGCCGCCATTGTCTACTCCATCCCGAGCGCCGACATGCACCGACGATCCGGAGAGCACGTCTCCGGAACCGCTGGCCCTTGCGATCCTGCACCGGGAAAGGGCGAATAAAGTTTTTGGGAAGCGCTCTACGCGACTACTTGAGTTCTTCATCACGGGTCACCAACCGCTGAGATCGGGCGCTGCTGCCCACTGTCGCCACCAACATCTGCACTGACCGGCTACCGTCATATCTGCGTTTGTAGCGATTACTCCAGTTTCAGACCGGTACGCCTAATCTGACTTCTCGTTTGCTGGTGTTTATCGCTGTTCGAAGTCGTGGTTTTCTAGAATTAGTTAGTAAATTGCCTATTTCTTCTAACAATCTAAAAACCTTATTTAGGCAATTTCCTATTTTATACATGATCACTTTGGCCGATGCACTGATGAAAGTGCATCTAGGTAATCTCCGTGGGTTTTGGATAATTGATGACAACAAATAAGATACTAATGAGTTTTACTGAGTATGAGCACAAGTCCTTATCAAAGGAATGAATGTGGAGTCTCTCAAGAAGTAAAAAGGAAAAGAAGAAGACTTGCAATTGTAGAAAATAGAATTTTTCTATTGAGTTTCACATTTTCTAGTTGTGTACAGGGTCTCCACTTTTAGAGTGCTTGAGAATCATTAGAGAGCTCAAATTTTAGTTAGAATCGTGAGAGGAAATAGTCATAGGTATGGCTGAGAAAGTAGAGCGGACTTTTCCGGACTCAAGGCCGGACTAGTTCATTCCCAACCGGATTTCTCCGTTTCTGACCGGACAAGAAGTCTCTGAGTGAGTTTGGAGTTGTCCGTTTTAGGCCGGACTAGTCCGTTTTAGAGTGAGTCTGAGCCTTTCTGAGACTAAGTCCCAGAAGACCGGACTAGTCTGCTCATGGGGCCGGACAAGTCCGCTAAGCGGACTAAACTGTTTAGGTCTGGAGAAAGTCTCTGAGTGACCTCGGACTTGTCCGCCCCACAGGCCAGACTGGTCCGGTTCCTTCAGACTAGTCCGGTTTAGGACGGAACAAAGGTTCCTGTGTGAGCTCGGACTAGTCCGGATACGTCCAGACTAGTACGCAATCTGAGATTAGAGAGTTATCGAGACTAAGTCTGGTAAGACCGGACTAGTCCGCTGTCACACCCGGTTTTTCCGAAGAACAACCAAGTGAATATCACATGTATGCCAGGATCATTTTCTCATACATGTGATGACAAATAGTGAGGCATCATTTATTACAAGCCAGGTGTCGAATATAAGTAAGTCTTACATAGTAAATGTCTCGATGGACAATAATAAGTTCATCACAAGTAAATAAACTAGCAGCGAAATATTATTCTTTAGGGCTCCATTACAGGCGTTGCCCGGGGTCTTCATGAACCTAAAAACCTTCCTCGGGTCCAAAATCTTGGTCATTATACACCACCTCATTATCTTGACCTGAGCAGCAATATAAACCAACAAATATGCAAGGTTGAGTACCAATGGTACTCAGCAAGTGTGGGAAAATTTTATCATGCATGGCTAGAACAAGGAGAGGTTGAACTCATGGTTAACGCACTACGCAATTAATACCTATCACCTTAGCTTATTAAGCACTTACATTACTACACAGGTGAAATGGTCCTAATCTCCCATCCCGTCATCATAATCCAATAACCATAACATCATTTCCAATGTTAAGCTCCCCGCTTAACTTCCAAAACCATCAATCCTCTAATCATGAATAAGTCCAGGCCGCTCTTGACCGTGAGCACGGCTGTCAAGACAGTTTTGACTCTGCAGAGTTTGTACCACTGTACCCACATGTAGTGATTTCATCCCCCGTTGCCGGGTGGACTAAAAGAACCTCCATTATGCCAGTGGCTACGAACCACATTCAAACTTCCCAGGTGTGTAGCCAGGAGATCACTACGAAGCCTTTACAAAGGGATTCCCGACGAGCGTGGGCCCACTGAGGTTTCACCCCTAACAGCATACAAGAGGCTCCAACCCCGCTGTAGTGGCCCCCTCTTGAGCCTTGCGGTTCATATGGTAGTCCAGCTGACACCTACTCCCCGCACCATCCAACACACCCATACTACGCCGGGGATACACCTAATTAATTGGCCAAGCTGCCCCATCTCAGCATGTGGTTGGCACTGTAAAGCCGGGTTACATGCTCCATGAACCGGTCCTTAGGATCCAGGCAAGTACTAAACACAAACCCAAGTCTCGTGCACCCAGCACACAACCAAAACATCCAACTTGCCTTGATCCCTACCTCTACATAACTCACAATGTCTCATTCAAGAGTATGGTAATATAAACTGATGATTCTCATGTCCCAAATATCCCATTCTAAGCATGGCTAAGCATATGCATGGAAATAAATGACATGGTAAAATAAATCCCAACCCAAACTACAAGGAAACAGGATAATGCAATTCTAGGGAAACTTTCCTAGCATGGGTTTCATATTTCATTTGACAATGCAAATAATTCTATCTACACATCCTAGCATAGGATCAAAGTGGTCAAGGACACTTGCCTCCTTCTTGCTGCTCTTGAAATGGGTAGTCCTGATCTTGGAAAGGAATAACTTGCTCTTGAACAGATTCTACTTCATACCATCACACATAGCAAAAGAAAAACAACAATCATAAGACATAGTTCACACTTCTTACTTCATACAAACCACACATTCATATTTATGAAATTCATTCACCATTATATGTGTTGTGGTTACTTTGTGTGTTGATCTGTGACTTGCATACACTTTTATTTATATGTGTATGATTCCTACTTTAGTGTTCATATTTATACTTACATACTATATATATATATATGTGTGTGTGTTTCAGTTTTAAATAAATTCCTTACATTAAACTACCAAGTATGTATGAAAAGTATTTTTCTTCTCCATATGTGCCTTCATAATTTCTATCAACCCTAAACTGAACTCTTTGGATTTTAAAAACTCCATTTATCATTTACTAGTTGCTATATTTTTCAGATTTATATTCCTATGCATAATTGTGTATTTTATTATGAAACTAGTAATACACATCATCTAAACAATATAGGTTTTGGTCCTAAATAATTTAATAACATATTTTGACCTTGGCCTCTGATGTAAACTATTTTATAATTATTTTCCCTATTTTTCTATAGCTATTCTTTACTTAAAAATGTGTCCCTATACTAAATAATGTGAATAATAAATGAAACAGATTCATTTCAGCCCAAAATATATTTTTATCTCACTCCAAAGTTTCCTAAGTACTGAGAAAGTTTTTAATTAATTTTGACAATTATGTTTGTCCCACTTTTAATTTTTAAACACTAGTTACATATTCAATTTTCTAAATTAAATACTAAACAGGGCTAAAATAATGAACTCACCCCATTACAGGGTCTATAATATTATTTTCATAATTTCCAGGGGTCTAGCTACACTTATCAGAGGTGTTTTTCCTAATTTTTATTAAGTCCAGGGGCTAAAACTGATTTTTAAATGAATTTACATGATTTTCTGGAGTTCCAGGGGCTAGATCAGAAGTTTCCGGGGCTAGCTCTTATTTCCCGAGAACTCCAGGGGGTAGCACGTAAGAATTCCAGTCTTTATAACGCGGGGCTGACGTGGACCGTCCGATTTTAAACCGATGGCTGAGATTATAACATCGAACCGGTACGCGGGGTTTTAAAGTCTACCGTGCGATTTAAAATAAACGGCGCACAAGCGGCCACGTCGCTCTGATGGAGCGCGGGCGGCGCTGCCGGCGGCGCACGGCGGCGGGAAGCGGCGATCTCGCCGGAAAGTTTCGGATCCGCGAGAATTCTGCCTAGAACTGTGATCTTATGGCATAGATCGGTAGAGGGGAGGTCAGGGATCTCACCTCGGGGGTTTTCTCGAGCTCGGGGGTCCTGGAAAGTGATCGGCGGCGAGGTCCGAGGCAAAACCACGGCGAAGCTCGTCGGCGCTGTGTTTACACCGTAATTCTCCGAGTTTTCTGCACCTGCAAAGCTCCCCGGAGGCGGTGGATCAAGACCAGCGAGTTAGATCAGAGTTTCCGAGCTTAGATCGGCCAGAATTCACCGGCGAAGTCTCGGTGCTCACCGGAGTAAAAATCGGCGATCGCGTGGGAAAAACCGATCGGGGCTGGGGTTTTTATAGCCGGGGGAGGGCGGTGGGTCAGTTGTGATCGAGTTTGATTCTTCTGGGACCGGAATTCAGGCTGAGGGACGCGGTATTCCGATCGGTTAAGATCGCGCGCGCGGAAGAGAGTCCGGGGTCGCGGGGTTGGGGATGACAGGTGGGTCCCACCTGTCTGTGTGAGAGAGCGCGGGCGCGCGCGGCTGCGGGCTGGCGCGGGGAAACTGGGCCGGCTGGCGGGTTTCGGCCCACTGGCCGGTTTTTTTCCGTTTTCTCTTTTTCTTTTTCCATTTCTTTTCTGATTTGAGTTTAATTTGGATTCCAGTTTAAATTTGAATTTTTGCAAAACATGCAAAACGTCCAAAAAATTTTAAATTCCCCTCTGAACATGGTTTAGGGTTTTGAATCAAAATTTGGGGTGTTACATCCGCCTTTGAGACCGGACTAGTCCGCTCTCTGCCAGACTAGTTCGTTCTCATCCGGAACAAAGGTTCCTATGTGAGATCGGACTAATACGCTCCTCAGCGAACTAGTCCGGGATTTTATGACCATTTGAATTCAACGATCACGGGACTTTAGTTGGTAGCCTTTGTGACGTAAGTGGTCCCCTATGAATGGACTAGTCCGAGGTTATGACCGGACTAGTCCGAACTTTAGTAGGTATAACGACTAGATGCCGGGGTCTCTATAAAAAGGGACCCCCCGGCTTCTAATGTACAACTCTGAAACCCAAGCGCTAAAAACTCATTCCTAGAGCTCTTCTAATCCTCTTTCCTCACCTTCTTGACCCCTAAGATTGGATCTTAAGGGGTTTGTGGATTTGTGAGAGGAGAGACGCGGTGATCGACGTTTGAGCTCTCCATTTGAATCTCTTGCACTCTAATTGTTAATTTGAGCTCTTGGCTATTGTATTTTGATTCCTAGAACTGCTAGGTTGTTGTAGGGAGCATCAAGTTGTGAGTAGCCCCTAAGAATATTGTATTCACATTTGATTGATAGTGAAAGAGCCCGGGCTTGATCTTGGTGATCGCTCGGTGAGGGAAGGGTTGGAAAAGACCCGGTCCTTTGTGGACTTCTCAACGGGGACGTAAATTCCTGTGTGAAATTGAACCTCGGGATAAATTGTGTCTCTTGTTTCCTTTACCTTATTGCTCATTCACTAAAGTTACTTGTTAGGTTTCGTCTCGCTTAAAACTTGTGAATTGGTTTATTGTTGTGAGTCTTGCAATCTAATCATTCTTTTATTCACAAACTAATTGGTTAGATTGTTAGACTCCTTACACACCTTCCGCTTAAACAAACTTGAAAAGAAATCCAAAAACGCAATTTCTATACCTAGACCGGACTAGTCCGCCCCTAGACCGGACTAGTCCGACCCTTTCAGGTTTAATCCGCTGTTTTCAGTACTTTCAGGTTTTATTAGCCTATTTACCTTCCCTCTAGGCAACTTTTAATTTGTATCAGAGCCTAACTCTCCACAAAAGCTTAACCGCTTGGAGAGGATATGGGGGACAAGATCGATAGCCAAATTAATCTTATCAAGGGAAAAGGAGCAAGTCCGAGCAACTTTGAAGAGCAAGGTTCTAACCCGCCTCTACCGGTTACACCTCCACAAGACGTCTCAAACTCGGAAGAAGATGAAGAAGTTCTTCGTCTCATGGCTCTCCTCAAGAAGAAGAAGGAGGAAGCTAAGAAGAAAAAGAAGGAAAAATTGGAGAAGAAGCTCAAGAGTAGTCAACAAGACTACTCGCGATATCCTTTTAATTATGAACATCTAAATTCTCACTCTAGTTATTTGTCAATTACCCTAGGCAAACCACCTCACTTTGATGGAACTAACTATACAATGTGGAAGCACAACATGAAGTTGCATCTAATTTCCTTAAACCCAAGTACTTGGCATGTTTTTTGTATAATTATAGATATCCCTGAAGACGAGGATGAACTCACACAATAAATCCACCGCAATGCACAAGCGGCGGTCGTGCTCAACTCATTTATGAGCCTTGAAGAATTTAACAAGGTAGATGAGTTAGAGCTTGCCAAAGATATTTTGGACACCCTCAAGATCGCACATGAAGGAAATCAATCCGTGGGGGAAGCCAAGATCGAGATGATCGAAGGAGAGCTTGGAAGGTTTGCCATGGAAGAAGGCGAAACATCTCAAGAAATGTACAACCGGCTCAAAACTCTCATCAACAAGAGTCGGGCGTATGGATGTAAGAAATGGAATGATCATGAGGTGGTCAAGAGAATGATAAGAGCTTTCATGCCTCGCAATGTGACCCTATGCACTCTAATCCGGGAAAGTCCAAACTTTCACATGATGACTTCGGATGAAGTGCTAGGGAAGATCATTAACCACGAGATGATGGATATGGAAGCCCAACACGTCAACGACCTAGCAAAGATCAATCATCCAAGAAGAATGGCATTGCTCTCAAGGCCACATCCAAGTCCAAGGGAAAAGAAATTGAACTCACAAGTGAACATGAAGAGAGTGATGATGAAAGCACGAAATGGATGATGAAGAAATGGCCTTCTTCATCAAAAGATTCAAAAGGTTGATGAAGAGAAGAAGAACCCATCACTATGAGAACAAGAGCAAAGACAAGGGCAAGTCAAGAAAAAAGAAGACTTGCTACAACTGTGGTGAATATGGGCATTTCATTATGAATTGCCCCCATAGCAAGGAGGATGACAAGAGGAAGAAGAAGGATGGGAAGCCTCAAGACAAGATCTTCAAAAAGAAGAAGGCTTATGGACAAGCTCACATTGGAGAAGAGTGGGAATCAAACGAAGAATCCTCTTCTGAAGATGAAGAAAAAGTGGCAACCATCGCCATCGAGAGGCCAACCATGAAGAAATCACTATTGCCAAACAAGGGTGGTTGGAAGAGCCCAAGCGACACATGCCTCATGGCAAAGGAAGGAAAGCATAAGGTAATGTCTAAACCTTCCAAGTTACATAATGTAGATGATAGTGACTTTGATAGTAGTAGTGAAAATGAATTCATGTTTAAAGGCTTAAACAAAAATGCTATAGCTAAAATGAAAATGCTATCGGATGAAATATTTGAACAAGAAGAGCTTCTCAATCAACAAGAAGAATTGCTTATCCTTGAGAAAGAAAGAAACCTTGAGATTGAGAAGCTCCTTGAACTTGAGAGAGAGAAGAGTAGAGCACTCGAAAGCAAACTTGCCATGAGCAAGGAAACTTGTGTTAAACTTAAGGGTAAGAATGTAGTACTTCAAGATGAACTTGTGAGTTTAACCAAGACCCACAAGAATCATGAAGCACAACTCAACTTACTTAAGTCAAGTGTCTCAGCTACTTCATCCTCCAAGAACTCCCTCTCAAAAAATATGGAATCCAACACTAAAACTTGCAAATGTGCTAATCTTGTTCTAAACTTGAAAAATAAGCTCAAAGAGGCAGAAAGCAAGAATACACACAAAAGTGGGATCTTTGATAAGTAGAAGATTAAATATGCACATAGTGCATACCAAAACACAAGATCTCCTCTTATCAAATATGGACTTGGTTATACTAGTGAAGGAAAGCAAAACGCTAGAATCCTTAAAAATAATCATAAGTGTGTAGCATTTGTCAAAGAAAACTCAACTCAAGTCAAGACCAACAACCTTGCATCTACCTTGGCGAAGCGTCTGCGGTCGACACTTCCCCCGGGCCTGCTTGGAGGAGCCCGCGGAGGTTCTTTTGAGGGGCTAGTCCTCTCGTAGGGTCTCGCGTTGGGCGAAGGAGGATTGACACAAGGGTTTTTATGTGGTCCGGGCCGCCGGAGCGTAAAACCCTACGTCGATGGGAGTGCTTGGAGCACTTGTTTCCTTGAGTATGAGGATGGGTGGCGAACTGCCAAACCCAGGCGCTAGAGGGAGTTGAGCAAAATGTCGAACCCCTTGTAACGTTGCCTACCCGAGCCTTTTATGGCTCAAGGCTCAGGCGGCTTACAAGGTGGGCCCCGGGGCCCGACAGGTGGCCCCGGGGTGATTTCCTACCATCTACCTAGTCTTGGCGATGGCTTCAAGGTCGTCGTCCTTGTGAGACCAATGTGTGCTGAATACATTGGCAATTAGGATAAAAGTTAGCATTAACATTCAAAGTTTTGAATATTGCCAAAACATTCTTCTGTGGCAAGGTCCGACAAGGTCTTTGTTAGGTCCGCCAAGTGTTGGCAAGGTCCGACGCAAGGTCCGGAGAGCTCCTGCAAGGTCCGGAGAGCTTCTGTGAGGTCCGGAGCTTGTTTTTAGGGAGCTCCCGTGAAGTTCAACTCGTAGAACTGCAGCATCTTGTTTTTGCTTTTAACTCGCAATGTTTCAAACTTGCTTTATGGGAAGGTTTGCTTAGTATTAATTTGCTAAGTTTTTGGTGTGTTTTGGTGGTTATGGCTGTTATCATTTGATATGGTTTGCAACATGCTTATGTGACGTGCTCATGTAAGGTGTTGTGGTTTTCGAACTAACGTGAATCAAGTCGAGGACTTGTGCTCGAAAGAATTGGTTGTTTATTCATGTGCATGTGTTGCTTGAGTTCAAGACATGGCTGGTGACGGGATCCTTGGACTAGTCTCAGGGAGGAGATGAGGTTCCAACAACCAAGTTCGGGAGGAGCTGTGGTTGAGTTGATCGGGAGGTCGCGCAGCATGTTTGGATCAAGGGCAGTGCATATGAAGGTTGCGTGTACGTCGTTGGAAGGTGTTTGCACGTGTGCAAGGAGTGCATGGACGTGGCAACATTGTTCCAAGGCGTGATGAAGAGAAGTGGACGTAAAGAATTGGTCGGAAAGGTCCAACCGGCTGGATTCCGTACTCAGACTGAGGCTGAGTCGGATATGACTCAAATATGGAAGATTTGAGTTGGTTATGATAGGATTTCGTGCTAGGCACGAAGTTGAGTTGTTTTAGGAATGTTTAGGACGTTCCTAAGGTGTTTGGAAGTCTAACGATTGCTTCTACCTGCGAATAGGAGAGTCCTGAGCAGTTATGGTAAGTTAGGATACGAGTCCAATTAGGAGTAGGAGTTCTAGATTGGATTGTTTAGCCTGAGGGCTGGCTATAAAAGCAAGGGAGGCCAGAGCACTCGTGGGTAGAGAACTTTGGGCTGTTCCTCTTGTGTTTCTATTGAATAAAGTTCATAGTTTTGAGGAGCTTTTGTGCCTTGTTCGTCCGACTTGTTTTTCGTCAAGTCTTTCTCGCCGAGTTTCTAGACAGACCGACGTTGCTTCGGTGTTTCGTTTATAACTCGAGTTTTACAGATCCGATTGATGTGATTCTTTTTGCGTTGTCTTCACAACTCAATTATCTATCATCTGTGAAATTTTCACGAGCTTCAGATCCGTAGTTTTTGAGAACACGAGTTTCTTTGCAGCGTTGCAGATCTGTTTTATATCGGGTAGAACAGATTGATCTTCGTTTAATGTTTTGATCGTATCTCAAGTTTTAATTCGTGTTTTCAAGTGATTCTTGTTGCATTAGATCCGTGACTTGATTCTCTACCTCTCTACTTGATTTGTCACGGTTGAACACGTTTGAAAACACTTGCACACACGGTTTCTTTAACCGATTGATTTTTTGCTGAGGGGTTTTTGTTGTTTCCGCTGCGAAAAGTTTTAATCTACCATTCACCCCCCTCTGGTAGCTTTTCACGTGCTCTTCGATCCTACAATTGGTATCAGAGCCACGGTGCTCTAATCTTTGTGATTTGCATGTGTTTTGACTAACCATTATGGAGAAGTACTCCGCAAAACCTTGCGTGTTCAATGGCATCGATTTTCAGGTTTGGAAGGCGCAGATGGAGGCCTACATACAGGCGCAAGGCTTCGCCATATGGGAAAAGGTCTACCGGAACTTCGATGTACCACCCAACGATCAAGTTACGCCTGCGAACATGAGAGATGTTGACAACAACAACAAGGCTCGCAACTTGATCATCCAAGGATTGACTCAAAGCAACTTCGACCGTGTTGCACACCTCCGATCTGCATATGATGTTTGGAAAGCTCTTTGTGACTACCATGAAGGATCCAATACGATCAAGGAGGTAAGGCAAGATATGTTAAAGAAAGAATACATGCATTTTGAGTGCAACCCGGTGAGTCAATTGATGACCTTTTTGCTTGCTTTAATAAAATTCTCAGCAACTTGCGTAGTGTCAATGTTAACTTTTCAGATGCTGAAAATGCTAGACAATTGTTAGGAGCATTAGATATGTCAATTTGGGAGATGAAAGTTACATCTATTCGTGAATCTACTGTCATGAGTTCTCTTACTTTAGACGTGCTTTATTCTAAATTGAAAACTCATGAAATTGACATCATCTCACGTAAAAACCCCAACATGTCTATTGCATTTGTTTCGCAACGTGACATGTCTAGTTCTAGTCAATCATCATCTAGTGGTGCACTCTCTTTGCTGTCCTCTCTAACCCTTGAACAGATTGAAGAGTTTCCAGAGGAGGAGCTTGCACTCATCTCTACTCGGTTCTCAAAAGCATTGCAAAATGTGAGAACTAGAAGGAGAGGAAGCTCCGGACCTCAACGAGGTTTTGAATGTGGTAAGACAGGACATTTTTGTACGGAGTGCCCTAACCTTTCAGGTCCGACTTCACGTGAAGAAAAGCAAACAAGGCCGAAGAAATCGTTTGCAAAGAATAATAAGAAGAAAGATTTATCAATGCGCAACATAGTGCATAGTATGATCTCTGCACTTCAAGATTTCGGCTCAAGTGATGTGGACACCGGTAGTGATGAAGATGAAGAAGCTATGGCAAATATTTGCTGCATGGCGAGAAAGTCAAGTTCAAGCTCCGAGGAGGCAGAACACAACAGCAACGATGAAGAGGTATGTCCCACTTGCGAAGAAATGTGTGATGCTATTTCTCGTGCCACTGTTATATTAAAGAAAAAGGATAAAAAACTTAGGAACAATGCTGTTAAAATTGAATCACTAGAATCTGAAATTAATCGTTTAAAAACTTTGATTCCTATTGATGATTCTTGTTCTTCATGTGATTTGATTTATGAACAATTATCCTCTTTAAGAAGTGCACACGCATCTACACTTGATAAACTTGAACTTGAAATTGAAAAGAACAAAGAGCTTGCTGCACTTAATGATAAAAATTTGAAAGATGCTTGTTGTACAATTGATTTGCATTGTTCTTCATGTGATGATCTGAATAAGAAACTAAATGATGCTATGAATGAGATTTCTATTTTGAACAATGCTTTACGTGTGCATGAAGTTAAATATTGTTCAAATTGCAAACTAAAAGGAAAAACTTCATGTGAAAACTGCTTTGATCTGTCCAATAAACTTGATGACATGCATAGGACACTAGATCGGTTTTCTAATGCAAATAAGAACCTAAACTTGCTGCTGAATTCTTCCAAGTCTTATAATGATAAAACTGGTTTAGGTTTTAATTCTCATGCTCATGCTAAGGCACACCCACCTAAAGTTGTAAAGTCATTAGGAAGCGGTTTGATTCAAACAGCTCCTAGACAAAAAGAGATGATTTTCAAATCTGCAGGAGTACTGTCCCATTCGGGTTCTAATAAACGTGTTGCTTGCTCATCTAGACATGATAATAAGGATATTTTTCATTGTACCTACTGTGGTAGAGATGGTCATGTCATGGATTTTTGTTATAGACTAGCTAAACACGATAAGAAACAAAGAATACTTGCTAGATCACATAACAACCAAGCAAAATCTGCTAGACCGAATGTTCGGAGCTTGCAACCTGCTGTAATGAGTCAAAAACTTGCTCCCGGACCTACTGTTTTTTGTGCTACATATAACACATCTTCTAAGTCAGTAGTTGGGAACAAAATATTTTGATGTTTGGCTCATAAACCTGCTGTACCTTCTCAGCTTTCGCGTGTTATTCCTGCTGGACGTCGTGTGACTCAGTACTGGATTCCTAAAAGTCTTTTAACTAACCCCAGTATTGAGTCATCGACGTATTGTGCTGCTGTGTAGGTTTCACGTTTGAGGAAGGAGAACATTTGGATTGTGGATTCAGGTTGCTCACGCCACATGACCGGTAACAAAGAATGGTTCTCCTCTCTCTCTTTTGTGTCACGTGTAGAAAATGTTACTTTCGCTGATAACTCTTCTACTCCCATAATTGCTAAAGGTTCGGTTAGAGTAAACAATCTCTACACTTTGAAAGATGTGGCACTTGTTAAAAATTTGAAATACAACTTGCTTTCAGTTTCACAATTGCTAGATGAAAATCTAGAGGTTAGCTTTGCTAAAAATTGCTGCAAGGTTGTAGATTCAAAAGGTGAGCTTTTGTTTAACATGTCTAGGTTTGGAAGAGTTTTTAAAGCTGATTTTGATTTGTCAACTTCTAAGCATCGGTGTCTAGTTGCTAATGATACAAAGGATCTATATTTTTGGCATCGTAGACTTGGTCACATAGGCTTTGATCATCTCACTCGTGTTAGTGCTCTCGATCGCATACGTGAGCTGCCGAAGCTTAAAAAGGACAATGATATTGTGTGCTCTTCTTGTAGAATGCTAAGTTTGTTGCAGGTTCACATGCTCCTCTCACAATGACCATGACAGCTGAACCGGGACAACTTTTACATCTTGACACAGTAGGTCCGGCACGTGTTCAATCCTTCGAAGGTAAATGGTATGTGCTTGTGATTGTTGATGATTATTCCAGATATTCTTGGGTTTATTTTATGGCATCTAAGAATGAAGCTTTTATTCATTTTAGAACTTTATTTCTTAGATTATCTATTGATCACCCAGGATCATTAAAAGCAATTAGAAGTGATAAGGGGACTGAATTTAAAAACCAATCCTTTGATCACTTTTGTGCTGAAAATGGAATAGATCATCAATACTCTTCACCCTATGTACCACAACAAAATGGTGTCGTAGAAAGAAAGAACAGGACCTTAGTTGAGATGGCTAGGACTATGCTTGATGAATATCGAACTCCTAGGAAATTTTGGGCTGATGCAATTGCAACCGCTTGTTATGTCTCAAATCGTGTTTTCTTGCGTGCTAAGCTTGGAAAAACCCCATATGAGCTCCGGTTTGGACATAGGCCTAGTGTTACACACTTTAGGGTTTCTGGTTGCAAATGCTTTGTTAAGAAACATGGTAATCTTGATAAATTTGAAGCTAGATCTGTTGATGGCATGTTTCTTGGTTATCCATCTCATACTAGAGGCTACCGTGTGCTTTTACTTGACACTAACAAAATTGTGGAGACTTGCGAGGTTTCTTTTGATGAAGCTAGCCCAAGTACTAGCTCTGATATTGCAGGTCCGGATCCATATCTGCAGGGGGAGAGTATTTTTATTGAAGAAGATGAAGAAGTGGTGCTGCTGCCCGAAAACTCGGAAGTAAATAACGATCAAGCTGCTGATTTTGCACCACAACCAGCACCAACAGTCACTACTGCTGGTTCGGACCTTCCTCAATCAACAAGCTCTCCTAATGAAAGGTCCGAACATGAAGAAGAAGGTTCTTGTGAAGTGTCTACTCCCCTCCGAGTACTCAAAAGTCATCCTCCACAACAAATCATTGGAAGCTTGCACGAACGAGTCACTCGATCCAGGTTTTGCGATCCAAACTCTTATGCTCATTCTGCTTTTGTTGCTTCTTTTGAACCCAAGGATATATCACACGCACTCACTAATGAATCTTGGATTAATGCCATGCAAGAAGAGTTAGAAAATTTTGAAAGAAATAATATTTGGAAACTTGTACCTCCACCTCAAGGTCACACATTAATTGGAACTAAATGGGTATTTAAAAATAAGCAAAGTGAGGATGGGGTTGTGGTTAGGAATAAAGCTAGGTTGGTTATCAAGGTTTCACTCAAATTGAAGGTCTAGATTTTGATGAAATATTTGCTCCTGTTGCTAGATTAGAAGCTATAAGAATTTTATTAGCATTTGCTGCATCTAAAGGTTCCAAGTTATATCAAATGGATGTTAAAAGTGCTTTTCTTAATGGCTACATAGAGGAGGAGGTTTATGTTAAGCAGCCACCGGGTTTTGAAAATCCAAATTTTCCTAATCATGTTTACAAACTGTCCAAAGCCTTGTACGGTCTAAAACAAGCCCCTAGAGCATGGTATGATAGGTTAAAAACATTCTTACTTGAAAAGGGGTTTACCATGGGCAAGGTTGATAAAACTCTTTTTGTACTTAAGCATGGCAATGACTCATTATTTGTTTAAGTGTATGTGGATGATATTATCTTTGGTTGTGCTTCTCATGATCTCGTGTCCAAGTTTTCAGCTATGATGAGTTCAGAATTTGAGATGAGTATGATGGGAGAACTCACATACTTTTTGGGGCTGCAAATCAAGCAAACAAAAGAAGGAACTTTTGTGCATCAAACTAAGTATACAAAGGACGTTCTTAAGCGCTTCAACATGTACAAATGCAAGCCTCTTCGGACACCAATGGGAACAGCAACAACACTTGAACTTGACGAAGATGGTGACCCGGTTGATAAAAAAGAATACAGAAGTATGATTGGATCACTTTTGTATCTCACGGCGTCAAGACCGGACATACAATTCAGCGTATGTCTTTGTGCACGTTTTCAAGCTTCTCCACGTGCTTCACATCGCCAAGCCATCAAAAGGATTCTCAGGTACCTACATGGAACTCAAGAATTTGGCATTTTTCTTCCTTCTTCCTCAACCGTTTCTTTGAAAGCTTTTTCGGATGCTGATTTTGGGAGTTGTAGGATTGATAGGAAAAGTACTTCGGGTGCTTGTCATTTTCTTGGTAATTCACTTGTTGCTTGGTCCTCTAGAAAACAAAGTTCAGTTGCACAATCCACGGCCGAATCTGAATATGTAGCTGCGGCTAGCGCTTGCTCACAAATTCTTTGGATTGTTCAAACACTTAAGGACTATGGGGTTGATTTAGATAGTGTTCCACTGTTTTGTGATAACACTAGTGCAATTTGTATTGCTAAAAACCCCGTGAAGCACTCTAGAACTAAGCACATTGACATTTGATAATGTTGAAAAAGAAAACATTGTGCTTCACCATGTCGATACCGAACAACAATTGGCTGATATTTTTATAAAACCTTTGGATTTCACTCGTTTTTGTTTCATTCGTAGTGAAATAGGGGTTATGCATCCTCATGGCTTAAATTGAGGGGGAGTCTTTGAAACTTTGAAAGTCTATGTGTGAATCTGAAACTAAAATAATATGAGCATAGTATTTCATACATATATGACTTTGTGATTCCTTTTACAGGCTGAAAGTTCTTACTACATTACTCATGTTATACATTTTGTAGTTTTTGCCATGACTAGTAATTGGAATAATTACTTACACTAAATCTGGTCATGATCGAACTTTCTTGCTGTTTTGAACTTGTTGCGTGCTCACAAGTGCTTTTAATCATAAAAAACTAATCAAGTGATCAGCTCACATGTTGAGTTTTCGAATAAAAAATTAAGAAAAGATCAAGAGAATATGCATGCATCGCACTTCTTCTTTTGAGATTGCTTATCATTGCACTAAGATATGAACTTGGAAGGAATTGTGTATGACTAAAACCATGTCCTTAAGCTTCTGATTGTCAAATGACATAGGCTTGGCTTGGTTGGTTAGAATAAGGCTGATGCGGCATATAATCTCTTGCAAATATCATATGATCAACTTTGTGCCTTATTATGAATAATAAAAATGCAGCAACAAATGTCATGTTTTCAGGTTTTGAAATAGTTGAGTAAGGGAGATCATGACTTGCTTAAACTGAAAAATATATTTGATCTCTAGCATGGCTTACACTACTTTATGTATCTTATTGATGTGATAGTGTAAGTAACCTGATAGTATGACTTGGATGAGCTTTGTTTTGTATGTATATGTTATAATATGCTCATAACATTTAAAAATTTCTCTTTTGAACCTTGCTGAATACATTGTCAAAGGGGGAGAAATATGTATAAGGAGAGATTTTTTTTACACTTTGCATATGTTATACACTTTCTTCCTTCTCTGATTTTAAAAAATGGGGAGAAATTAATAAAAGGGGAGAAATGAGTTTTCAAAGCTTTTCAAAACTTTTCATAAGCCAATGTTCGGATTTTAATTGGTGTTGCCAATGCATTCGTCAAGGGGGAGATTGTGAGACCTATGTGTGCTGAATACATTAGCAATTAGGATAAAAGTTAGCATTAACATTCAAAGTTTTGAACATTGCCAAAACATTCTTCTGTGGCAAGGTCCGACAAGTTCTTTGTTAGCTCCACCAAGTGTTGGCAAGGTCCGACGCAAGGTCAGGAGAGCTTCTGTGAGGTCCGGAGCTTGTTTTTAGGGAGCTCCCGTGAAGTTCAACTCGTAGAACTGCAGCGTCTTGTTTTTGCTTTTAACTCGCAATGTTTCAAACTTGCTTTATGGGAAGGTTTGCTTAGTATTAATTTGCTAAATTTTTGGTGTGTTTTGGTGGTTATGGCTGTTATCATTTGATATGGTTTGCAACATGCTTATGTGATGTGCTCATGTAAGGTGTTGTGGTTTTCGAACTAACGTGAGTAAAGTCGAGGACTTGTGCTCGGAAGAATTGGTTGTTTATTCATGTGCAGGTGTTGATTGAGTTCAAGACATGGCTGGTGACGGGATCCTTGGACTAGTCTCAGGGAGGAGATGAGGTTCCAACAACCAAGTTCGGGAGGAGCTGTGGTTGAGTTGATCGGGAGGTCGCGCAGCATGTTTGGATCAAGGGCAGTGCATATGAAGGTTGCATGTATGTCGTTGGAAGGTGTTTGAACGTGTGCAAGGAGTGCATGGACGTGGCAACATTGTTCCAAGGCGTGATGAAGAGAAGTGGACGTAAAGAATTCGTCGGAAAGGTCCAACCGACTGGATTGCGTACTCAGGCTGAGTCTGAGTCGGATATGGCTCAAATATGGAAGATTTGAGTTGGTTATGATAGGATTTCGTGCTAGACATGAAGTTGAGTTGTTTTAGGAATGTTTAGGACGTTCCTAAGGTGTTTGGAAGTCTCACGATTGCTTCTATCTGCGAATAGGAGACTCCTGAGCAGTTATGGTAAGTTAGGATACGAGTCCAATTAGGAGTAGGAGTCCTAGATTGGATTGTTTAGCCTGAGGGCTGGCTATAAAAGCAAGGGAGGCCAGAGCTCTCGTGGGTAGAGAACTTTGGGCTGTTCCTCTTGTGTGTCTATTGAATAAAGTTCATAGTTTCGAGGAGCTTTTGTGCCTTGTTCGTCCGACTTGTTTTTCGTCAAGTCTTTCTCGCCGAGTTTCTGGACAGACCGACGTTGCTTCGGTGTTTCATTCATAACTCGAGTTTTACAGATCCGATTGACGTGATTCTTTTTGGGTTGTCTTCACAACTCAATTATCTATCATCTGTGAAATTTTCATGAGCTTAGGATCTGTAGTTTTTGAGATAAACGAGTTTCTTTGCAGCGTTGCAGATCTGTTTTATATCGGGTAGAACAGATTGATCTTCGTTTAATGTTTTGATTGTATCTCAAGTTTTACTTCGTGTTTTCAAGTGATTCTTATTGCATTAGATCCGTGACTTGATTCTCTACCTCTCTACTTGATTTGTCACGGTTGAACACGTTCGAAAACACTTGCACACACGGTTTCTTTAACCAATTGGTTTTTTGCTGAGGGGTTTTTGTTGTTTCCGCTGCGAAAAGTTTTAATCTACCATTCACCCCCCTCTGGTAGCTTTTCACGTGCTCTTCGATCTTACAAGTTGGGCCCCGGGGCCTGACAGGTGGCCCCGGGGTGATTTCCTACCATCTACCTAGTCTTGGCGATGGCTTCGAGGCCGTCGTCCTGCCGCCCTGCTCATGCGGCTGATGATGGCAGGGGCGGCAGGGCATGTATTGTCGCAGCATTTATTGGTCTACTGCTCCTGGCACTGTGCACCCGTCTTGACTGTGACTGGTCACAGTACCTCCTAACAGGCGTGTGCCGCGCCTCTTCATCTTGGGAAGGTGCAAGTCTTGAATGCCTTGTACGATATAGGCATGGCCTGCCTTTACTCCTGCTGCCTACCGCGCCGGGGCGGGCAGCACTTGCACGTGGCCACGTGGCAGGCCTGAAGCTCTCCTCCGAGGAGAGGAGAGCCCAGACCCTACTGGACACGTGGCATCTTCAGAGCTCGCCCCTGCGGAGGGGGCGAGGTCCGGCTCTCCTTGCCACGTGGCAGACCCGGAGCTATCCTCTGAGGAGAGGGGAGCTTCGGCCCCACTAGACACGTGGCACCTTCGGAGCTCACCCCCGCGGAGGGGGGGAGGTCCGGCTCTTCTAGCCACGTGGCAGGCCCGGAGCTATCCTCTGAGGTGAGGGGAGCTCCGACTCCACTGGGCACGTGGCGCCTTCGGAGCTCGCCCCCGCGGATGGGGGAGGTCTGGCTCTTCCCGCCACGTGGTAGACCCGGAGCTCTCCTCTGAGGAGAGGGGGAGCCCCAACCCTACTGGACACATGGCGCCTTTGGAGCTCGCCCCCGCGGAGGGGGGGGGAGGTCCGACTCTTCTGGCCATGTGGCAGGCTCGGAGCTATCCTCTGAGGAGAGGGGAGCTCCAGCCCCACTGAACACGTGGCGCCTTCGGAGCTCGCCCCGCGGAGGGGGGGGGAGGTACGGCTCTTCTGGCCACGTGGCAGACCCGGAGCTCTCCTCTGAGGAGAGGGGGAGCCCTGGCCCTGCTGGACACGTGGCGCTTTCGGAGCTCACCACTGCGGAGGGGGCAAGGTCCTTAAGCGGTTTTGCCCTGTGCGCGGGGGTACCCGGTATTGAGGGTACCGAAAGTGGCCCCCGGGCCCATCTCGTGGGAGATAAGGAGCCCAGGGTGGGGCCTTCCCCTTGTCTACCCCGCACACTTCCTTGTCTCGAGTATTCCCTGTGTTTGTAGGGTCTTTCCCTCTTCGGAGCTCAGCCCTGCGAAGGGGGTGAGGTACGGCATCGGGGCCCGCCTCTAGGGAGAGGGAGAGGTCCGGCTTCAGATCTCGCCCCTGAGGAGAGGTAGAGGTCCTGCTTCGGTGTTCACCCCTGCGGAGGGGGTGAATACCGGCATCAGAGGTCACCCCTGCTGAGGGGGTGAGGTCTGGCATCGGAGCTCAGCCTCTGAGGAGAGGGGGAGGTCCGGCATCAGAGGTCACCCTTGCTGAGGGGGTGAGGTCTGGCATCGGAGCTCAGCCCAGTGGAGGGCGTAAGGTCCGGAAGTCATCGGAGCTCGCCTCTCAGGAGAGGGCGAGGGCCGGCGTCGGACCACAGGCCAGCGGAGGGCTTGAGGTCCGGAAGTCATCGGAGCTCGCCTCTGAGGAGAGGGCGAGGGCCAGCATCGGAGCAAAGGGCAGCGGAGGGCGTGAGGTCCGGAAATCATCAGAGCTCGCCTCTGAGGAGAGGGCGAGGGACGGCATCGGAGCTCAGGCCAGCGGAGGGCGTGAGGTCTGGATGTTATCGGAGCTTGCCTCTAAGGAGATGGTGATGGCCGGCATCATAGCTCAGGCCAGCGGAGGGCGTGAGGTCCGGAAGTCATCGGAGCTCGCCTCTGAGGAGAGGGCGAGGGCCGGCATCGGAGCTCAGGCCAGCGGAGGGCGTGAGGTCTAGAAGTCATCAGAGCTCGCCTTTGAGGAGAAGGCGAGGGCCGGCATCGGAGCTCAGGCCAGCGGAGGGCATGAGGTCTGGAAGTCATCGGAGCTCGCCTCTGAGGAGAGGGCAAGGGCCGGAATCGGAGCTCAGGCCAGCGGAGGGCGTGAGGTCCGGAAGTCATCGGAGCTCGTCTCTGAGGAGTGGGCGAGGGCCGGCATCGGAGCTCAGGCCAGCGGAGGGCGTGAGGTCCCGAAGTCATCGGAGCTCGCCTCTGAGGAGAGGGTGAGGGCCGACATCAGAGCTCAGGCCAGCGGAGTGCGTGAGGTCCGGAAGTCATCGGAGCTCGCCTCTAAGGAGAGGGCGAGGGCCGGCATCGGAGCTCAGTCCCTGAGGAGAGGGCGATCAGCCCTGTGGAAGGGGGAGGTCTGGCATCGCTCACGAGTAGGAAATAGTAATCCTGCTCAGAGGTCCCCCCTTCCCGTCTCTTATTCTTACTCGACTTACAGTCCTGAGCCGGTATACAGGGCTAGGGCAATCCAGTGCACTTGGTCTCGGAGGCCCGGCTCCCGCCTAAGTCAGGGTGTAACCGTCCGGCCCCTAGTACTCAGACCGTAGCGCTGGGGAGGTAGAGTGTGCATGCTTTAGGTGCAGGACCAAGCAAAGCAGGCTCCTGGACCTCCCGCTTTGGCGTGGGTATTTTCCTAGAGGTGACCAACTAGCATCACAGTACCCTAACAGGGGAGGTTCGAGAGGCCCCCAGGCCTTTGGCAGGTACCCCAAGCACTACCGCCTTCGGCAGGATGGCAAATGTCGACTAGGCATGAGAGTGGGAAAGGAGAACCAGTGTACGATGGGTGTACACTATCTAGAACGTAGGGAGGTGATCACATAAATTAATGCGTAATTTAAATGAACACCTAAGTAAGTGTGGTAGGACAGGGTTCTTTTCATTCATGTAAGTCTATAGGAGGAAGACAGGCCGTACATGGAGGCAACGACCCGCCCCATTGTGAAGGGGGGCAGAGCCTACGCGCTTAGGTTACAGGACCAGGCTAAGCTGGACGTAGTCCTGGACCACCCCCTGGGGCTTAGCTGCTCTGAGCGCAGCTCCTAGACGTTATGGGATCTGTTACAGAAAGAATAAACCTGTCCTACCACTGTTCTATAGGTAGAACTTACAGGGGTAGAGCCGGAGCGCATCCCTTGAGCTCCCATGCACGGATCCGCGGTGGTAGCGCCGGAGTTCCCGCCGATACCGTGCGATCCGGAGCATTGCTTGCCATCTTGCCTCGACGACGAGGTAGATGTCCTCACGCAGGAGCTGGTCTTGTGTGGGTTCGTCGTGCGCTCGGACACGGGGTGGCCCTGCATACCATGTAGAAGGGTAGTTCCCGCGACCTGGCTCAGGGATGTCCGGCTGCCCCCAACGTAGAGGAGCCGGTACCCTCCGACGGCTCTTGGACTTGCCTCTGAGCTGAGGGCCCCAGCACGTCCAACCTCCATGCCGCGAACGACCTAGAGGGTGGGATCATCTGCAGCGTCTGCACCGGTTGTGTGGGTCTGCTCGGCATGGACCTGGCACGCCTTGCATCTCCTAACCGGCTTGACGGCGTCCAGGTGGCTGTCGGCCAGTAGAAGCCATGCCGGAAGGCTTCTCCGACCAGCGTGCGGGACGATGCGCGGCTCCCGCACTCGCCTCCGTGGGTTGCTGCGAGCAGGTCGCAGCCTTCGTCCTGGGTTATGCACCGCAATAGGATGCTGTGGCGCCACGCCAGTAAAGATACCAGCGAGTAGCACTTAGCCATCTGCACAATCCGTTCAGTGGATGCATGTTCATCAGGAAGGGTGTTGTCTTTCAAGAAGTCCCGGACCTCCGTGGTCCATGCATCAGGGCTACTTGAGCTTCTGGATCTTGGGCGCTGGGTAGCACGGAGTCCCCATGGTGCATATGATCCTTGGCGGAGCACATTGGCTGCAGGGCCGCCGGGACCGCCAGCTTCGAGGTGCTGGTCTCGCCCCCTTCGCCCGGTTTGGCAGGCCGGGCTGTGAGTTGCGGCAACATCCCTTTAAAGGCTCCTTTGGGCTCCGGGGCTCCGGTGGAGGCCTTCGTTGACAGGTCGTTGGCTACGGTTTCGTCGGCGCACGGTACATGGCATAGGTCCAAGGCCACGTTGTTGGCTACCTTGAAGTTGAGGCGCACCATGTACCCGAACCGCTCCCCGTTGGCATGAGGAGCAGTATGCCGGCTCCGGCCCCCGGCTTCCATGAGGGGCCGTCGATGTAGAACGTCCAGTGGGGCTCAGTGAAGGCCGATGCTCGGGGCTCCGGTTCTCCACCTTCAGGGCCCCCCTAGGTTGCTTGGTGATGGCGTCCACATGGCCACGAAGTCAGCCAGTGCTTGGCTCTTGGATGCTTGATGTGGAAGAAAGTTCAGATTGAACTCCGCCATCTTCGGGCTGCCCTCCTGCTTTGGAGGCTGGCTGTGAGTGCCAGTGACGCCCTTCTGCTGCTCTGGCGCACTTGTCCGCGAGGCTGAAGAGCTCTGAGACGTCTCGCACGTCCCTGGTGGCCAACTTCTTGAGCATCTTCTTGTCCCTCACACCCTGTCGGAATGCGACCACGACTAATGTGTCCTGGGTGTAAGGGATGGTGTTCCGTACTTGGGAGAATCGCTGGATGAAGGAGCACAGTGATTCCCCTGGCTGTTGTCGCATGGCGTGGAGGTCGAGCTCCGTGCCGGGTCGCATGTAGGAGCTGCTGAAGTTCGCCGTGAACTGTCGGCACAGCTCCGCCCAGGAGGTTATGGAACCCTGGGGCAGGTTCATGAACCATGACCGCGCCGGGCCGGTCAAGGTGACGGGGAAGTAGTTGGCCATGATGGCTTCATCCCCTCCTGCCACGAGGACTGCAGTAGAGTAGATCTGCACGAACTCTGCTGGGTTGACGCTTCCGTCGTACTTCTCCGACAGGTGTGGCCAGAATTTGCGTGGCCACACTGCGAAGCGGAGGTGTGGAGCCAGAGCCGCACACCCCGTCCCCGCTGCTGCAGATCCTGGTGCCGCGAACCCTTGGACGGCTGCTGGCACGGTGTACCCGGCATGGGCATTGGTGCACCATATACCGGGGGCGCCGACTGCAGGACATATGGTTGCTGCATATGCTGCATGGCGTACGCCTGGGGCAGAGGTCGCATGGCGAATGTTTGCGGCCCGGGCTGAGTTGAGGCGGTCGACATGCTGTAGTCGGCCTCTTGGATGCGATGCCTTTGCCGCCGTCGCTCGATGGTCACGCGAGCGTCTTCTCCCCTGCGACGTCGCTCCAACTCTATCCTCAGGTCTGCCGTTGAGAGCCTGGTTGAACGAAGGTCCGCCATCTGCCTGTCAACCGTTGGTGTACGCGATAGCGACACAACTGGTTGACCGAGGCATCGTCCCCGCCGCAGTGGAGGGTTCACGGCAGCAGCGACGAGGTAGTTGACGTCATGGATCCACTGCTGGGCGGCCCCTTGGGGAGCATCTGCAGCAGGCAGATTGTCCAGGAGCGCTTCTGCGGCGGCTAGCGCACTTGCTCAAGCGGCACTCTACACCGCGGCAGATCTTGAAGTTGTCGTTCGCCGGGAACGATGATGCGAAGAGCCAGCCATTGATGGAAGCTTGGACATCTTTGTTGGTGCAGACTCGTCGCGAGAGGGAAAAGCCCCCTTCCTGGCGCGCCAAATGGCGAAGCATCTGCGGTTGACACTTCCCCCGGGCCTGCTCGGAGCAGCCCGCAGAGGTTCTTTTTTGGAGGGGCTAGTCCTCTCGGAGGGTCTCGCGTTGGGCGAAGGAGGATTGACACGAGGGTTTTTACGTGGTTCGGGCCGCCAGAGCGTGAAACCCTACGTCCACGGGAGTGCTTGAAGCCCTTGTTTCCTTGAGTATGAGGATGGGTTGCGAACTGCCGAACCCAGGCGCTAGAGAGAGTTGAGCAAAATGCCGAACCACTTGTAACGTTGCCTACCCGAGCCTTTAATAGCTCAAGGCTTGGGCGGATTACAAGGTGGGCCCCGGGGCCCGACAGGTGGCCCCGGGGTGATTTCCTACCATCTACCTAGTCTTGGCGATGGCTTCGAGGTCGTCGTCCTACCACCCTGCCCATGCCGCAAGCTAGGCACAGCGGCTGATGATGGCAGGGGCGGCAGGGCATGTCTTGTCGCAGCATTTATTGGTCTACTACTCCTGACACTGTGCGCCCGTCTTGACTGTGACTGGTCACAGTACCTCCTGACAGGCGTGCGCCGCGCCTCTTCATCTTGGGAAGGTGCGGGTCTTGAATGCCTTGTACGGTATAGGCATGGCGTGCCTTTACTCCTGCTGCCTACCGCGCCGGGGCAGGCAGCACTGCACGTGGCCACGTGGCAGGCCCGGAGCTCTCCTCCGAGGAGAGGGGAGCTCCGGACCTACTGGACACGTGGCTTCTTCGGAGCTCGCCCCTGCGGAGGGGGTGAGGTCCGGTTCTCCTGGCCACGTGGCAGGCAAGGAGCTATCCTTTGAGGAGAGGGGAGCTCCGGCCCCACTGGACACGTGGCGCCTTCGAAGCTCGCCCCCGCGGAGGGGGGGGGGAGGTCTGACTCTTCTGGCCACGTGGCAGGCCCGGAGCTATCCTTTGAGGAGAGGGGAGCTCCGGCCCCACTAGACACGTGGCACCTTCGGAGCTCGCCCCCGCGGAGGGGGGAGGTCCAGCTCTTCCCGCCGCGTGGCAGACCCGGAGCTCTCCTCTGAGAAGAGGGGGAGCCCCGGCCCTGCTGGACACATGGCGCCTTCGGAGCTCGCCCCTGCGGAGGGGGGAGGTCCGGCTCTTCTGGCCACGTGGCAGGCCCGATGCTATCCTCTGAGGAGAGGGGAGATCCGGCCCCACTGGACACGTGGCGCCTTCGGAGCTCGCCCCCGCGGAGGGGGGGGTCTGGCTCTTCCCGCCACGTGGTAGACCCGGAGCTCTCTTCTGAGGAGAGGGGGAGCCCCGGCCCTGCTGAACATGTGGTGCCTTCGGAGCTCACCCCTGCGGAGGGGGCGAGGTCCTTAGGCGGTTTTGCCCTGTGCGCGGGGGTACCCGGTATTGAGGGTACCGACATACCTCACATGTAATTGCCAGAAGTATAAACTCTACCGTATTTCATAATTTTGATGCATCTTATGTTCTTATGAAAAGCAAGTATGGTCGAGTATATGCTAAATATGTTGGGCCACTCCACAAGAGTCCATAAACTTGTGTGTGGGTGCCCAAATGCCTTCTGACTAACCTCAAAGGACCCAACCGAGTTTGGGTACCTAAGACCAAAGCTTAAATTGTTTTGCAGGCCTACTTTTCCGGTGGCACTAAATGGGTACTAGATAGTGGGTGCACTAATCATATGACCGGAGAGAGAAATATGTTCGTTGAGTATGAAGAAAATGATGATCCAAATGAAGGCATCTACTTCGATGATAATAGCCAAGGAAGGGTGCTCGGTATTGGTAAAATTGCAATCTCTTCTCAACACTCTCTTTCTTATTTTCTACATGTTGAATCACTAGATTATAACGTATTGTCCATATGTCAACTATGTGAGAAAGGTTATAACTACTTGTTTACTAACGAGGATGTGACCGTCTCTAGAAGAAGTGACAACTCGATTGCCTTTAAGGGTGTGTTAAAGGGAAAGCTTTACTTAGTGGACTTCTCCACGGATAAAGCTCAACTTGACACATGCTTAATAGCAAAAACCAACATGGTATGATTGTGGCATAGGAGACTAGCCCATGTTGGCATGAGGAACTTACAAAAACTTCTAAAGGGGGATCACATCCGTGGACTAAAAGATGTTGTTTTTGAGAAAGATAGGCCATGTAGCGCATGTCAAGCACAAAAACAAATTGGAGTAGCTCACTCGCCAAGAATGTGATGACGACAACGAGACCATTGGAGATGCTTCACATGAACCTCTTCGGTACTGTCACCTACATAAGCATTGGCGGTAACAAATATGGTTTAGTAATTGTTGATGACTATTCTCGTTTTGCTTGGGTGTTTTTCTTGCATGATAAAGGAGAAACTCAAAGTGTCCACAAGAAGTTCCTGAGGAGAGCTCAAAACGAGTTTTCCTTAAGAATCAAGAAGATAAGGAGTGATAACGGCTCCGAATTCCAGAACACTCAAGTAGAAGAATACTTAGATTAAGAGGGCATCAAGCATGAGTTTTTGGCACCCTACTCTCCCGAACAAAATGGGGTGGCCGAAAGGAAGAACCGCACACTCATAGAGATGGCAAGAACCATGCTTGATGAGTACAAGACTCCAGACCAGTTTTGGGCGGAAGCGGTCAACACCGCTTGCCACGCCACAAACTGCCTCCATCTTTATCGACTTTTAAAGAAAACTCCATACGAGCTCCTAACCGGTAACAAACCCAACATCTCTTACTTTTGTGTTTTCGGAAGTAAATGCTACATTCTCAACAAGAAGCCTAGGACTTCGAAGTTCGCTTTAAAATCCGATGAAGGTTTCTTACTTGGTTATGACTCAAACACCTACCCCTATCGTGTTTTCAACAAAGCCTCCGGTTGTGTTGAGATTGCACGCGACGTGGTGTTTGATGAAACTAATGGCTCCCAAGTGGAGCAAGTTGACCAATGTGTGCTAGATGAAGAAGAAGCAACATGTGTAGCACTAAGAAGAATGGGGTTTGGAGATGTTCGTCCTCAAGAAGATGTAGGACAAGATGCTCCAAGCTCATCACAATCGGTGCCTCTCACACAAGATCAAACTCAAGAACCCCAAGATCAAGACGGTCAAGTTCAAGAAGGAGGAAATCGAGACCATGATGTTGATCAAGGGGGAGACAAAGAAGAAGAAGACCACTCAAAAACTCAATGCCTCACCCAAGGGTTCATCAAAGCATTCAACGGGATCACCCTGTTGACAACATCCTTGGAAATATTACAAAAGGGGTAACAACACGTTCTGGAATGCTAACTTTTATGCACATTACTCTTTTGTGTCTTCCTTGGAACCATTTAGGGTGGAAGATGCACTCAAGGATCTAGATTGGGTGATGGCCATGCAAGAAGAGTTGAACAACTTCACAAGAAACCAAGTGTGAGAGCTGGTGAAAAGACCAAACGCAAATGTTGTAGGCACCAAGTGGGTGTTCCGCAACAAGCAAGACAAACACGGAGTGGTGACAAGAAACAAGGCCCGACTTATGGCAAAGGTATATGCTCAAGTTGAAGGTTTGGACTTCGATGAAACTTTTGCTCCCATAGCTAGGCTTGAGTCAATTTGTATTCTATTGGCCTATGCTACTCACCATGACTTCAAGCTTTATCAAATGGATGTGAAAAGCACCTTCCTAAACGGTCCAATCAAGGAGGAGGTGTACGTGGAGCAACCACTTGGGTTTGAAGATCAAGAATATCCTAATTATGTGTTTAAATTGCATAAAGCTCTCTATGGTGTCAAACAAGCCCCTAGAGCTTGGTATGAGTGTCTTAGAGACTTTCTTATTGATAATGGTTTTAATATAGACAAGGCAGATTACACTCTTTTCACAAAGAATGTAGATGATGATCTCTTTGTGTGCCAAATATATGTCGATGACATTATATTTGGTTCAACTAACAAATCTTTTTGTAATGAGTTTAGTAAGATAATGACGGATAGGTTTGAGATGTCTATGATGGGAGAGTTGAAGTTCTTCCTAGGATTTCAAGTCAAGCAACTCAAGGAAGGCACGTTCATTAGTCAAACAAAGTACACACAATACATATTCAAGAAGTTTGACATGGACAAGGCCAAACCCATCAAGACACCAATGGCAACAAACGTGCACCTTGATTTCAATGAAGATGGACCAAGCGTGGATCAAAAGGTATATCGCTCTATGATTGGTTCATTGCTTTATCTTTTTGCATCTAGGTACAACATCATGCTTAGTGTATGTTTGTGTGCAAGATTTCAAGCATCACCTAAAGAATATCATTTAACACCCGTTAAAAGAATCTTAAGATATTTAGTTCACACACCTAACCTAGGATTGTGGTATCCAAAGGGGTCTAAGTTTAATCTCATCGGATACTCCGATGCGGATTACGCCGGATGTAAAGTAGATAGAAAGAGCACCTCAAGGACTTGTCAATTCTTGGGTAGGTCCCTAGTATCATGGTCATCCAAGAAACAAAACTGTCACACCCGGTTTTCCGAAGAACAACCAAGTGAATATCACATGTATGCCAGGATCATTTTCTCATACATGTGATGACAAATAGTGAAGCATCATTTATTACAAGCCAGGTGTCGAATATAAATAAGTCATACATAGCAAATGTCTCGATGGACAATAATAATTTCATCACAAGTAAATAAACTAGCAGCGGAATATTATTCTTGAGGGCTCCGTCACAGGCGTTGCTCGGGGGTCTCCATGAACCTAGAAACCTTCTTCGGGTCCAAAGTCTTGGTCATTATACACCACCTCAATATCTTGACCTGAGCAGCAATATAAACCAACAAATATGCAAGGTTGAGTACCAATGGTACTCAGCAAGTGTGGGAAAATTATATCATGCATGGCTAGATCAAGGAGAGGTTGAACTCATGGTTAAAGCACTACACACTTAATACCTATCACCTTAGCTTATTAAGCACCTACATTACTACAAGTGATATGGTCCCAATCTCCCATCCCATCATAATCCAATAACCATAACAATATTTCCAATGTTAAGCTCCCCGCTTAACATCCGCAACTTCCAAAATCATCAATCCTCTAATCATGAATAAGTCCAAGCCGCTCTTGACCGTGAGCACGGCTGTCATGACAGTTTTGACTCTGCAGAGTTTGCACCACTGTACCCACATGTAGTGATTTCATCCCCCGTTGCCGGGTGGACTAAAAGAACCTCCATTATGCCAGTGGCTACGAACCACATTCACACTTCCCAGGTGTGTAGCCAGGAGATCACTACGAAGCCTTTACAAAGGGATTCCCGACGAGCATGGGCCCACTGAGGTTTCACCCCTAACAGCATACAAGAGGCTCCAACCCCGCTGCAGTGGCCCCCTCTTGAGCCTTGCGGTTCATATGGTAGTCCAGCTGACACCTATTCCCCGCACCATCCAACACACCCATACTACGCCGGGGATACACCTAATTAATTGGCCAAGCTGCCCCATCTCAGCATGTGGTTGGCACGGTAAAGCCAGGTTACATGTTCCATGAACCGGTCCTTAGGATCCAGGCAAGTACTAAACACAAACCCGAGTCTCGTGCACCCAGCACACAACCAAAACATCCAACTTGCCTTGATCCCTACCTCTACATAACTCACAATATCTCATTCAAGAGTATGGTAAAATAAACTGATGATCTCATATCCCAAACATCCCATTCTAAGCATGGCTAAGCATATGCATAATAATAAGTGACATGATAAAATAAATCCCAACCCAAGCTACAAGGAAACAAGGTAATGCAATTCTAGGGAAACTTCCTAGCATGGGTTTCATATTTCAATTGACAATGCAAATAACTCTAGCTACACATCCTAACATAGGATCAAAGTGGTCAAGGACACTTGCCTCCTTCTTGCTGCTCTTGAAATGGGTAGTCCTGGTCTTGGAAAGGAATAACTTGCTCTTGAGCAGGTTCTACATCATACCATCACACATAGCAAAAGAAAAATAACAACCCATAAGACATAGTTCACACTTCCACTTCATACAAACCACTCATTCATATTTATGAAAGTCATTCACCATTAGGTGTGTTGTGGTTACTCTATGTGTGTTGATTTGTGGCTTGCATGCACTTTTAATCATGTGTATATGATTCCTACTTTTGTGTTCACATTTATACTTACATACTACATTTATGAGTTTCCAATTTAAATAAATTCCTTATATTCAACTACTACACCTTTTCACTACCAAATAAGCATGAAAGGTATTTTCCTTCGCCATATGTGTCTTCATAATTTCTACCAACCCTAAACTGAACTCTTTGGATTTTAGAAACTCCATTTATCATTTACTAGTTGCTATATTTTCAGATTTATTTTCTTATGCATAAATGTGTACTTTATTATGAAAATAGTAAGACACATCATCTAAACAGAATAGGTTCTGGTCCTAAATAATTTAATAACATATTTTGACCTTTGCCTCTGATGTAAAATATTTCACAATTATTTTACCTATTTTCTAGAACTATTCTTTACTTAAAAATGTGTCCCTAAATGTGAATAATAAATTAAACAGATTCAATTCAGCCCAAAATATGTTTTTATCTCACTCCAAAGTTTTCTAAATACTGAGAAAGTTTTTGATTTAATTATGACAGTATGTTTGTCCCACTTTTTAATTTTTAAACACTAGCCACATATTCAATTTCCTAAATTAAATACTAAACAGGGCTAAAGAGGTAAACTCACCCTATTACAGGGTCTATAATATCATTTTCAGAATTTCCAGGGGTCTAGCTACACTTATCAGAGGTGTTTTTCCTAATTTTTATTAAGTCCAGGGGCTAAAACTGATTTTTAAATAAATTTACATGATTTTCTGGAGTTCCAGGGGCTAGATCAGAAGTTTTTGGGGCTAGCTCTTATTTCCCGAGAACCCCAGGGGGTAGCACGTAAGATTTCCAGTCTTTATAACGCGGGGATGACGTGGACCGTCCGATTTTAAACCGACGGCTGAGATTATAACGTCGAACCAGTACGCGGGGGTTTAAACCCTACCGTGTGATTTAAAATAAACGGCGCACAAGCGGCCACGTCGCTCTGACCGAGTGCGGGCGGCGCTGCCGGCGGCGCACGGCGGCGGGAAGCGGCGATCTCGCCGGAAACTTTCGGATCTTCGGGAATTCTTCCTAGAACTGTGATTTTATGACATAGATCGGTAGAGGGGAGGTCGGGGATCTCACCTCGGGGGTTTTCTTGAGCTCGGAGGTCCTGGAAAGTGATCGGCGACGAGGTCCGAGGCGAAACCACGGTGAAGCTCGTCGGCGCTGTGTTTACACCGCAAGTCACCGAGTTTTCTGCACCTGCAAGGTTCCCCGAAGGCGGTGGATCAAGACCAGCGAGTTAGATCGGAATTTCCGAGCTTAGATCGGCCAGAATTCGCCGGAGAAGTCTCGGTTCTCACCGGAGGAAAATCGGCCGATCGCGTGAGAAAAACAGAACGAGGCCGGGGTTTTTATAGACGGGGGAGGGCGGCGGGGTGGTTTAGATCATGTCCGCGTCGCCTACGAACAGAATTCAGCTGGGATACGCCGAAATCCCGATCGGTTTTGATTTGGGCGCGAGGGAGTCCGGCGCTGGCGTGAGGTAGACGACGATCGGGTGGGCCCCGCCTGTCAGTGTGAGGCAGCAGCGCGCGCGGCTGCAGGCTGGCGCGGGCGCTGGCTGGGCTGGCTTGTGGGTTTCGGCCCACTGGCCGGTTTTTTTCTGTTTTCTCTTTTTCTTTTTCTATTTCTTTTCTGATTTGAGTTTAATTTGAATTCCAGTTTGAATTTGAATTTTTGCAAAACATGCAACACGTCCAAAAATTTTTAAATCCCCCTCTTAACAGGATTTAGGGTTTTGAATCAAAATTTTGGGGTGTTACAGCTCTACCCCCCTTAAAAGAAATCTCGTCCTCGAGATTGGTGTGTCTAAGAAAACAATTCCGGAAATTGTTCCTTGAGCTCATCTTCCCGCTCCCAGGTGGCTTCCTCTTCTGAGTGATGCTTCCACTGCACCTTGCACATCCGGATTCTTTTATTTCTGGTGAGGCGTTCCATTGTCTCCAAAATCTTGTATGGTTGCTTGGCATAAGACAAATCCTCAGCTACGTCCACTTCATTGATGGGTAACACCTCTTCAGGCGTCCTCAGGCATTTCTTGAGTTGTGACACATGGAATACATCGTGCACATCCGATAGGTGAGCCGGTAATTCTAGTTGATACGCCACTTCGCCTTTCCTCTCCAGAACTTGAAAGGGTCCGATGTATCGAGGTGACAACTTCCCTTTCACCTTGAACCGACGAAGTCCTCTGATAGGGGACACCTTGAGATAGACATAGTCCCCCATGTTGAAAACGAGCTCTCTTCTTCGCACATCGGCATAGCTCTTTTGGCGTGTCTGTGCTATCCTCAAGTTATTGTGAATTTCCCTCACCTTCGCCTCGGCTTCTTGTAGTACTTCGGGACCAAACACTTTACTTTCCCCTGTTTGGTTCCAAAATAGGGGAGTTCTGCACTTCCTCCCGTACAAGGCTTCAAACGGCGACATCTTCATACTAGCTTGATAGCTGTTGTTATAGGAAAACTCCACATACGGTAAGTTCTTGTCCCAACTCCGATTGTTTTTGAGTGCACATGCCCTTAGCATATCTTCAAGGATCTGATTGGTTCTTTCCGTCTGCCCGTCGATTTGGGGATGATAGGCAGAACTAAAGTTCAGATGGGTTCCCATGGTTTCGTGCAACTTCTGCCAAAATCTTGAGGTGAACTGTGTCCCTCGATCCGACACTATCTACTTTGGCACTCCATGGTAACACACGATCCTTGACATGTACAACTCTGCCAATTTGGATCCGCTGTAGCTTTCTTTCACGGGGATGAAATGAGCTACCTTGGTTAGCCTATCAATGATGACCCATATTGAATCATACCCTGATTGGGTCCTAGGCAATCCCACGATGAAATCCATGCTAATTTCTTCCCATTTCCATTCAGGCACTTTGAGTGGTTGCAATAATCCCGCGGGTCGTTGATGTTCTGCTTTCACCATCTGACATGTGTCACATAGGGCAACATGTTCCGCGACATCTCGCTTCATGCCATACCACCAATACCTGCTCTTGAGGTCCTGGTACATCTTCGTACTCCCAGGATGAATGGAATAGTCGGAATCATGAGCCTCCTTCAAAATCAATTCACGGATCTCCTTTACTTCTGGCACACAGATTCTTTTCCCGTGCCACACCGTTCCTTGTTCATCCTCTCTAAAACAAGGAGCTTTATTTTCCTTGATGAGTTGTCTGATCTCTTGTATCTTCTCATCATTCTTTTGACCTTCGTGTATGTCTCGCTTTAGTGTGGAGTCCACCTCCATGGCGATGGCTTCACCACTATTTACTAGACATAGATTGAGCCTTATAACTTCGTCCTTCAATTCTACAGGCATGTCCTTCAAGCTCAACTTATTGACCCGCACTTTCCGACTCAAAGCATCGGCCACGACGTTTGCTTTCCCGGGATGATAGTTGATGCCCACATCAAAGTCATTGATTAGCTCTAACCATCTCCTTTGTCTGAGGTTGAGATCTGGCTGTGTGAAAATGTACTTCAAACTCTTATGATCCGTATATATCTCGGTCCTCTTCCCCATCAAATAGTGCCGCCAAATTTTCAACGCGTGTACCACTGCGGCTAGTTCTAGGTCATGTGTAGGATAGTTCTTCTCGTGCTTCCGAAGCTGCCGGGATGCATAAGCCACGACATGCCCTTCTTGCATGAGAACACATCCCAACCCGTTTCCAGAGGCATCGCAGTACACCGTAAAGTTCTTTTGCATATCTGGCATAACGAGCACTGGGGCTGTTGTCAATCTTTCCTTTAACTCCCGAAAACTCGTCTCGCACTGTGGCGTTCAGGTGAATGTGATTCCCTTCTCCAACAGTTTGGTGAGAGGTCTCGAGATCTTGGAGAATCCCTCAATAAACCGTCGATAGTATCCAACCAATCCCAAAAAGCTTCGAACTTCCCCGACATTTTCAAGGGTCTTCCACTTCTGTATATCCTCGATTTTGGCAGGATCCACGGAGATTCCTCCCTCCGACATTATATGTCCTAAGAAGGGAACTCTCTTCAGCCAAAACTCACACTTGCTTAACTTGGCATATAGTTGATGTTCTCTTAGCCTCTGCAACACCAACCTTAGATGTTTCTCGTGTTCTTCTTCATCTTTGGAGAAGACGAGAATGTCATCTATGAAAACCACCACAAATTTGTCCAGATATTCCATGAATACCTTGTTCATGAGATACATAAAGTATGTCGGGGCATTAGTTAGCCCGAAAGGCATGACGGTGTATTCATACAGTCCGTACCGAGATACAAAAGCTGTCTTGGGAATATCAGTTTGCCTTATCTTGAGTTGGTGGTATCCCGACCTGAGATCAATCTTCGAGAACACACAAGCGCCCCTCAACTGATTAAACAAGTCTTCAATGCGGGGTAATGGGTACTTGTTCTTGATGGTTACCTCATTCAAGGCACGGTAATCCACGCATAATCTTTGGGTTCCGTCCTTCTTGGGCACAAATATCACCGGAGCTCCCCATGGTGAGGAACTAGGACGAATATACCCCTTCTCCTACAATTCTATCAAATGATCCTTGAGTTCTTCCAGCTGCTTGGAGTCCATCCGATAAGGTCTCTTGTATATCGGGGCTGTTCCAGATACTAGCTCAATTGCGAATTCCACTTCACGATCGGGAGGCATACCTGGCAACTCCTACGGAAAAACATCTGGATATTCCCTGATGGTTATGATTTCCTCAACTTTCACCTCAACTTGATTTAATTTAATGTCCCTCCTAGGCTCGTGTATTGTTATGAACTTTACTCTTGTGCCACTAGGGTGAGTTAGTTCCACCGTTCTGGTCGAACAATGGATGATTCCTTTATGTTTGGTCAACCAATCCATACCCAAAATAATATCTATCCCTTGTGAATCTATCACTATGAGGTTAGCAGTAAATACTACCCCATTAATGTCTAGGTTCACTTTGGGACACACTTGTCTTGTCCTTATTTCTCCACCTGGAGAGTTTACAGCTAGCATATGGTTCATTTGTGTGGTTGCTAGGTCATGCTTCTTAACAAACCCTTGAGCAATGAACGAGTGGGTAGCACCAGAATCAAACAGCAGGGTTGCAAGGTGTAAATTGGCAGGAAACTTACCAACTACCACGTCGGGTGCCTCTTGTGCTTCCTCCATAGTGACGTGGTTCACCCGTCCTCTCATTACATTCTGCTGTTGTGGCTGCGCAGGCTTCTTCTTTGGGCATTTATGGGCGTAGTGCCCCACTTCACCACAGCTAAAACATTGCACCCCAACCTTAGGTGCCTGGCCTTTGTTGTCTTGGGGTTGGTTTGGGGGTCCTTGCACTGCTGGTCGAGGTGGATATGCGGGGCGAGGCTGTTGTACAAACTGACGTTGTGGCTGTGCTGGTGCTGCCGGAGGCCTGTAGTTTGGGTTGTACCCCCTTGGTGCTGAGTAGGGTACCGCAGCACGGTTCGTTTGCCCGGCAGGTTGCTGCATCAGACGTGGGCGGGTGTTGCTCCCTGAGGCTTGATTTGACCACCCGGCCTTCCTCTTGTTCTCATTTTCCAAGGCCTTCAGCTTCCTTTCTACCACAAACGCTCTGTCCACCATCTTTTGAAAGCTTTCATACTCATTTGAGGACATTGCACACTGCATCTCTGCGGTAAGTCCTTCCACAAAACAATCTTGTTTCTGCTCATCAGTCTCTATGTCCCGTGGGGCATAACGGGATAGTTGAGTAAATTTAGTGAGGTATTCCCTCACCGTCATGTTTCCCTGCTGCAGTCCCAAAAACTCCTTCCTCTTGTTTTTGAGTTCAGCTCTTGGGATGTAATGGTTGCGGAAGCTACGCTTGAACTCTTCCCAAGTGATGTTCTCAGGGTCATGATGGGCGGCCACGTAGGCGGTCCACCAATCAGCAGCAGGTCCATGCAATTGATGAGAGGCAAACAGCACCCTCTCATACCCTTGGCATTGTATGATCCTCATCTTACTTTCAATGGTCTTCAGCCAATCATCTGCCTCCAGAGGTTCAGCAGCACTTGCAAACTTTGGAGGTTGAGTTCCTAGAAACTCACTCAACCTTGGTTGGCATGGTGCAGCTTGTGGAGGTGGAACTTGATGCAAGTTGGCCACCACTTGAGTCAAGTTCTGGATGAGCTGATTTTGATTCTCCAGCATTTGATGGAGGGGATCAACTCCTTCACGGCGACCACTTCGGTCCTGGCCTCCAGAAAGATGAGGGTTGCATGCCTCATCGTTGTTGTTGGCGGGGTTGGCAGCACGTCATTTTCCTCTTCCGGCCATCTGGCAGAATCAACCAATGTTAATTTGAAAGCATTTAGTATCATCTTACTACTTTCATTTGTTTGTACTTTGAAGTGTTGAGGCTTTGTTATTCTTCTCTAAGGGTTCACTTTTCACACAAAAATAAATGCAATATTATTTCATGTGGGTTCACACACCAAAACAAAACAATCTAAAGACGAGGCTGTGGACAATTGCTCATGGCTTCCACAACTCACGTCACACACCAAGCATTATCACACCATTAACTTAACTTAACGACTCGCTTATTCGACATCTTGCTGACTAAGGGAAGGACTCTACACTACTCGTTTCCTTGAGCTGGCTCCTCGGGATCTTCCTCATCATTTCGGCTTCCTTCTGACTCTGCTTTGGGTGGGGAGGCTGCTGGTGGAGAAGTGCGACGACGCCTTATCGCCCGACGATCTGGGGAGTCAGGAGTCCATGTATCATTCGCGGTGACACACAGTTCATTCCCATCTCCTCTTTCTCTCGCCCTCAGGCAGGCTCGCAGCAACGCCTCCGTTTCCTTCAGGGTGTCCCGAACATCCTGAAGCTCTTGCTGACACTCCTGCAGTCGAGTGCTGAGCATAGCAGCATCCTCCAAGCACAAGTCCATGTGCTCATGAGAAGTCCCTTGCTGCACCGGCGGGTACTTGTATTCCGTGGTACCACTCTCACGTTGGAGGACATACATGTACTCAGTTTTGTCCAAATGGCGACGATAGATGTGACTCTGGCAGGTGATGGCCTCCCAGGTGATATCTTTCTCCGCATCGACCTGTGTCGCTCTACAAGCTGGAGAGTGGTGAATCTTAAACAGCTGATTTTCGTGTATAATCCTCATCTCTGAACTCCATTCTTCCCTCTTTTCACGGATGGTCCTGGTGGAGTTATAGTGGATGATTAGCTTGCCCGTATTGCCGGCGGCTTCGAGCATACGTCAAAGACGGCGCAACAAGCCTCCTACTGCCAATCCGTAGGAAAGGTACGTCACCGGACGGCTCTCCTCTCTTTGGGCAAGGGCAACTACGGGAACTCTCCCTCCTGTGGACTTGCGAGCGGTGCGAATCATGCGAACCATCTAAAACAGAAAACATTTAAACTTAGGTTAGATAAACTTTTAAACAAAAATTCTATTTTGAATGAAAGTTGGGGTAAGATGAAGAAAGTGACTCCATTAAATAACACTTTTCAACACACACCTTGTAAAATAGTTTTTAAGAAAATAGGGCCCTTAAATACGTCCATTTCTACCTAGGTCCACGTTCCTACGGGCAACCTTGGCTCTGATACCACTTCTGTCACACCCGGTTTTTCTGAAGAACAACCAAGTGAATATCACATGTATGCCAGGATCATTTTCTCATGCATGTGATGACAAATAGTGAAGCATCATTTATTACAAGCCAGGTGTCGAATATAAATAAGTCATACATAGCAAATGTCTCGATGGACAATAATAAGTTCATCACAAGTAAATAAACTAGCAGCGGAATATTATTCTTGAGGGCTCCGTCATAGGCGTTGCCCGGGGGTCTCCATGAACCTAGAAACCTTCTTCGGGTCCAAAGTCTTGGTCATTATACACCACCTCAATATCTTGACCTGAGCAGCAATATAAACCAATAAATATGCAAGGTTGAGTACCAATGGTACTCAGCAAGTGTGGGAAAATTATATCATGCATGGCTAGATCAAGGAGAGGTTGAACTCATGGTTAAAGTACTACGCACTTAATACCTATCACCTTAGCTTATTAAGCACCTACATTACTACAAGTGATATGGTCCCAATCTCCCATCCCATCATAATCCAATAACCATAACAACATTTCCAATGTTAAGCTCCCCGCTTAACATCCGCAACTTCCAAAACCATCAATCTTCTAATCATGAATAAGTCCAAGCCGCTCTTGACCGTGAGCACGGCTGTCATGACAGTTTTGACTCTGCAGAGTTTGCACCACTGTACCCACATGTAGTGATTTCATCCCCCGTTGCCGGGTGGACTAAAAGAAATTCACACTTCCCAGGTGTGTAGCTAGGAGATCACTACGAAGCCTTTACAAAGGGATTCCCGACGAGCGTGGTCCCACTGAGGTTTCACCCCTAACAGCATACAAGAGGCTCCAACCCCGCTGCAGTGGCCCCCTCTTGAGCCTTGCGGTTCATATGGTAGTCCAGCTGACACCTATTCCCCGCACCATCCAACACACCCATACTACGCCGGGGATACACCTAATTAATTGGCCAAGCTGCCCCATCTCAGCATGTGGTTGGCACGGTAAAGCCAGGTTACATGCTCCATGAACCGGTCCTTAGGATCCAGGCAAGTACTAAACACAAACCCGAGTCTCGTGCACCCAGCACACAACCAAAACATCCAACTTTCCTTGATCCCTACCTCTACATAACTCACAATATCTCATTCAAGAGTATGGTAAAATAAACTGATGATCTCATATACCAAACATCCCATTCTAAGCATGGCTAAGCATATGCATAATAATAAGTGACATGATAAAATAAATCCCAACCCAAGCTACAAGGAAACAAGGTAATGCAATTCTAGGGAAACTTCCTAGCATGGGTTTCATATTTCAATTGACAATGCAAATAACTCTAGCTACACATCCTAACATAGGATCAAAGTGGTCAAGGACACTTGCCTCCTTCTTGCTGCTCTTGAAATGGGTAATCCTGGTCTTGGAAAGGAATAACTTGCTCTTGAGCAGGTTCTACATCATACCATCACACATAGCAAAAGAAAAATAACAACCCATAAGACATAGTTCACATTTCCACTTCATACAAACCACTCATTCATATTTATGAAAGTCATTCACCATTAGGTGTGTTGTGGTTACTCTATGTGTGTTGATTTGTGGCTTGCATGCACTTTTAATCATGTGTATATGATTCCTACTTTTGTGTTCACATTTATACTTACATACTACATTTATGAGTTTCCAATTTAAATAAATTCCTTATATTCAACTACTACACCTTTTCACTACCAAATAAGCATGAAAGGTATTTTCCTTCTCCATATGTGTCTTCATAATTTCTACCAACCCTAAACTGAACTCTTTGGATTTTAGAAACTCCATTTATCACTTACTAGTTGCTATATTTTCAGATTTATTTTCTTATGCATAAATGTGTACTTTATTATGAAAATAGTAAGACACATCATCTAAACAGAATAGGTTCTGGTACTAAATAATTTAATAACATATTTTGACCTTTGCCTCTGATGTAAAATATTTCACAATTATTTTCCCTATTTTCTAGAACTATTCTTTACTTAAAAATGTGTCCCTAAATGTGAATAATAAATTAAACAGATTCAATTCAGCCCAAAATATGTTTTTATCTCACTCCAAAGTTTTCTAAATACTGAGAAAGTTTTTGATTTAATTATGACAGTATGTTTGTCCCACTTTTTAATTTTTAAACACTAGCCACATATTCAATTTCCTAAATTAAATACTAAACAGGGCTAAAAAGGTAAACTCACCCCATTACAGGGTCTATAATATCATTTTCAGAATTTCCAGGGGTCTAGCTACACTTATCAGAGGTGTTTTTCCTAATTTTTATTAAGTCCAGGGGCTAAAATTGATTTTTAAATGAATTTACATGATTTTCTGGAGTTCCAGGGGCTAGATCAGAAGTTTCCGGGCTAGCTCTTATTTCCTGAGAACCCCAGGGGGTAGCACGTAAGATTTCCAGTCTTTATAACGCGGGGATGACGTGGACCATCCGATTTTAAACCGACGGCTGAGATTATAACGTCGAACCGGTACGCGGGGGTTTAAACCCTACCGTGCGATTTAAAATAAACGGCGCACAAGCGGCCACGTCGCTCTGACCGAGCGCGGGCGGCGCTGCCGGCGGCGCACGGCGGCGGGAAGCGGCGATCTCGCCGGAAACTTTCGGATCTTCGGGAATTCTTCCTAGAACTGTGATTTTATGGCATAGATCGGTAGAGGGGAGGTCGGGGATCTCACCTCGGGGGTTTTCTTGAGCTCGGAGGTCCTGGAAAGTGATCGGCGACGAGGTCCGAGGCGAAACCACGGTGAAGCTCGTCGGCGCTGTGTTTACACCGCAAGTCACCGAGTTTTCTGCACCTGCAAGGTTCCCCGAATGCGGTGGATCAAGACCAGCGAGTTAGATCGGAATTTCCGAGCTTAGATCGGCCAGAATTCGCCGGAGAAGTCTCGGTTCTCACCGGAGGAAAATCGGCCGATCGCGTGAGAAAAACAGAACGAGGCCGGGGTTTTTATAGACGGGGGAGGGCGGCGGGGTGGTTTAGATCATGTCCGCGTCGCCTACGAACAGAATTCAGCTGGGATACGCCGAAATCCCGATCGGTTTTGATTTGGGCGCGAGGGAGTCCGGCGCTGGCGCGAGGTAGACGACGATCCGGTGGGCCCCGCCTGTCAGTGTGAGGCAGCAGCGTGCGCGGCTGCGGGCTGGCGCGGGCGCTGGCTGGGCCGGCTGGTGGGTTTCGGCCCACTGGCCGGTTTTTTTCTGTTTTCTCTTTTTATTTTTCTATTTATTTTCTGATTTGAGTTTAATTTGAATTCCAGTTTGAATTTGAATTTTTGCAAAACATGCAACACGTCCAAAAATTTTTAAATCCCCCTCTTAACAGGATTTAGGGTTTTGAATCAAAATTTTGGGTGTTACAAAAACTCCATTGCCCTTTCCATAGCCGAGGCGGAGTATGTTGCAGCCGGAAGTTGTTGTGCTCAACTTCTTTGGATGCGACAAACTCTAAGAGATTATGGTTACATATGAACCACATTCCACTCCTATGCAACAATGAGAGTGCAATTAAAATAGCCCATAACCCCGTTGAGCACTCTAGGACCAAATACATAGACATCCGTCATCACTTTTTGAGAGATCATTTTATAAAGGGGGACATAACTATCTCACATGTAAGAACCAAAAAACAACTAGCCGATATTTTCACCAAGCCACTAAATGAAAAACGATTTTGTGAACTTCGAAGTTTTTTGAATTTTCCTAATTTTCTATGTGATAAAATGCTGAAACAATAAAGCTTAAGGGTTTATATGTAAAAACTAGGTGTTGAGTGGTGTTTTTATAATTACAAAACTATTTCAGGGGACTAATCATCATTTACAGTTATTAGTAGGGGCTAAAACGCTAAAACAGAGAGTTACAGGGGTCTAAAAACAATTCTACAGTGATTTCCCTAATTTCCAGATAGTTCGAGGTTATTTTTACAAAAACGAGGTACCAATTGCTACGGTACAAAAAAATTAGGGGGGTTTGCAAAAAAGGATTCAACGGGAGCCGTTGGATCCTCCATCTACCACCGGAATTGTATGAAACCTAACCGATATGGCTATACGCGCCCTACTTTGAGCCGTCGACGCGAGATCGGACGGCCAGGGTTCTCCTAGCCGAAACTAAATTGGTACTAAATCAAAAGTAACCTAAAAAGATACTTAAAACAATACTAAAACTAATTTCAAACTGTGACACCCTAATTTTTGGGTTCTGCATATATTCATATTTTATATATAGAAAACATTTTAAAATAAGTAAAAATAGAGAAAATATTAAAAAGATAGTCAAATTCCAGTTTACAGAGAGCGCCGAAGACAATTCCCGCGGCCGCTGACCACGTGGCGCGTTCGAAGCTCACCTCCGAGAGGTCCGGCCCCGCTAGACACGTGTCACTCTCGGAGCTCACCTCCAGGAGGTCCGACACTACCAGACACGTGTCACCTACGGAGCTCGCCTCCGGGAGGTCCGACGCTGATGGACACGTGTCGACCTCGGAGCTCGTCTCTGAGAAAAAGGAAGTCTGACGCTACATGACGCGTGGCATTCTCGGAGCTCACCTCAGAAGAGAGGGGAGGTCCGGAATTGACACATGGCACCCAGAGCCACCTCCAAAGAGAGGTGGAGGTCCGGAACTAACATGTGGCGTTCACGGAGCTCGCCTCTGTTGAGAGGGGAGGTCCCGACCCACCAGACACGTGGCGCACGTGGAGCTCGCCTCTGAAGAGTGGGAGGTTCCCGCCCGCCAGGATACGTGGCGCACACGGAGCCCGCCTCTGAGAAAGAGGGAGATCTCACTCTCTTGACACGCGGCACAACCGGAGCTCGTCTTTGCGGAAAAGAGAGACCAGGCCCCCGATGGACACGTGGAGCTTCCGGAGCTCATCACCGCGTAAGGACGCGATTCTGAAGCGGTTTTTCTTCTGTATGCGTGGGAATCCCCGGTACTGAGGAAACCGATAGGAATTCCACGTTGCTAACACCAAATCAACTAGAGATAAGTTGTTAAGATCTAAAAACAATTTGAATAAGACTCCTATTCGAATTCCGATCAGAGAAGGGCTCTTCTTTTCCGCTTATAAATAGAACCGAAAACCCTTGGCCGTAACCACGAATTTCTTTTCCACCTCCTGAGCCAACAACCTAGAACCCTAGCCCCAGCTCGCCGAGTAAACCCTTCGCTGGAGTTCAGTCGCGGGAGATCGCCGGAAGAGTGCCCCAACGATCTGTATTGCTAGGAGAATGACCCCGAGACCAAGAAGAACGTAAGGTAGGTCTCCATTATCACCTCACGACATCATCACGATTTTTATTCGCATCTGTTTCTTCAGTTTTTTCGAAACACAAGCTTTTTCGTGGACAGATCACGTGTTGATCGGTTTGATCTAGATCTTAAAGTCCAGATCATCGCTAGATCCACATTTGATCTATACACCTCTGTTTTCCAAACAAAAACCCCATATAAACATGCAAGAACACGTACAAACCGAAACTGCACCATAGGATTAACATGCATATGCATCATTGCATCTTAAAGTAGAGTTTGTGCATGATATTGATTGTTGTGAATATTGTATATGCATGATCGTGAATAGAGGGACAAGCTCACAGAGCTACCTACGACGGACTACAACAACAAGATTTTGAGCAACCGGAACCGCCAGAACAAGGCAAGTGCCCCTTGACCATATTGATCCTATGTTTTGGGAAACCATTTTGTTTTTGCGAAAAGGTGTGTGTGCTGAGTCAAACATGATGGGAAACCCTTTTATAGGAGTTTACTAGTTTTGGTTAAACCACCCTTGTCGCCAGGGAAGTTTATGAGTCGGGTATGGTTTTTGCTTTTATGCTTCGCTGAGTCCATAGGATTGGGAAGCGAGATAGATGTGTCTAGCTAACTGCACTCGTAATGATAATGGGAAACTGATGTTGTTAATGAACATGGATCGGAGGGAGATCTAGGCAAGCCTGGGTTTGTGAATGAGGTAGCCTGAGATGGTGGTTACTTGCCGTAGATCTAAGGACCGGTTCATGCGAGCACATGCCAGGATGATAGTGCCACCACAAGGCCAAGTATGGGTGTAGCTTAGATGACTAATTAGGTAAGTTACTAGATTGTTATGGACCGTGGAAGGCGCGGGGAATGGGGGTCGAGTGAGGACTGCCCTGGGAACTGCATGGCACAAGAGGGAGCCTGTGGGTGGGAGAATTGGAGATTCTAGCATGCCGGTGAAACCTTAGTGAGTCCATACATCTAGTAGCACCTTTGTAAAGGCTATTTTATGATATCTTGACCATACACCAACGGTTATGTACTGGTATAATGGAGGTTCTGCAGTCGCCGACGGGTGACGAAATCACAAACTTGTGGGTAAAGTGGTATAAACTCTGCAGAGTCTAAAACTATCATGATAGCCGAGCTTACGGTCACGAGCGCCTGGCCAACTTCCATGATTAGTTGGGATGGTTATTGGTTTTGGTTTTGGTTATGGTTTGGCTTTCGGGACTGTTGAGTCTGGGTGATAAGATTTGGTTGCATGGCTGTTGAGTCATGGCAACGAGATTGGTCTCGATGTGAGACAGAATTGTTTATGAAATGAAATGGTAGCGAATACAAGAAGGTATTCTTAAGCAAGAATGAAGTTGATTAATGTCTGGTTGGAACATGGAAAGTGATGAACATAATGGAGGTATGTTGGTATACATGCTGGGATTACATTCACTTAAAGTTAAGTTGTTGTTTTATCGTGGTTTTGGTAAATAACTTTGCTTTCTGCAATGAGCCTTTTATACCTACCTTGTTGTAAGCTACATATCATATTTTCCCTTACTTGGTGAGTACATCATTGTACTCAAACTTGCATTATTATTTTATCATCAGCAACAGGAGAAGATTCTATGAAGACCAGGTGGAGCATTAGGCGTGTAATCTGTCCTCAACCTTGCCTGTGGGGATGGAGTAGAGATGGAGCCGTCGCTGCTACTTAGATTGCTTCCGCACTAGTTAGAAGACTTCCGCTGCATAGAAATAAGACTTCCGCTATAAGATTAGACTTCCGCTGCCAAGCCGAGTCCAAGACTCATGAAACCTTGTAATAAACTCTGTTATTCGTGGTTATATATATTCTGAAGCTCAGTTTGTGGATGATGTGTATATGTGTGATGAACATCCTGGGCACACATATGCATCAGTTCTTGGTTCCGTGGTTTTTCCACGAAATTGAGGGCGTCACAGATTGGTCTCAGAGCCACGGGTTGACGGTAGGTTATACTCTTAAATAGAAGTCACAAGTTGGTATCAGACACAGATTGGTATGAACCTGCCACGGGTTGATCGTAGATCACACAACCTAGATAGATCACAGATTGGTAGCTGAGCCATGTTGACCATAGGATGCAAGCCTAGGATGCATAGATTGGCATTGGAACTACCTTGACATAGGATACAAGCCAAGGAGAAGCCATAGTTAAATCACAGATTGGCATCACCCTAAGACATATAGGACCCCCATTGAATAAGCCTTGAATAGGAGTTGTGTGAGCCCTTGTGATGATTGTTTGTGATTGTGTGCTTAGTGTGAGTTGTGGGACGTATCAAGCGTTGTCCATATCCACACATAAGTAGAAAGAGGTGTGAGATGCCTCGACACTTGTTCACATCCTCATATGGGCTAATATATAGTCCAATCCACCTTGATGCATATAGTTAGGGGGATACATCTAACCTTATAACCTCTATACTATTTCGTTCTCTCACAAATGGCGAGAGGAAACACCGTCCGCCAAGGAAGGAACATCCGTGGCAACCAAGAGGATGGCCACGATGAAGTTCCTGTTAACCCCGGAGCTGGTGAGAACAACCTGGAACGGTTGATGGCCATGCAGAATCAACTTATGCAAACCATGATCCAAACTTTGGGTCAGTTGCAGGACAACAACAACAACAACCCCGTTCTAGCACCACCGTCACCACCACCGCCGGCTCATAACATACTGGGAGAGTTCATGAGGACTCGACCACCCCCCTTTGCTCAAGCTAACGACCGCATGGAGGCCGACGACTGGTTGAAATTCATAGGGAAGAAGCTTGCCATAGTTCGGTGCAATGACCGAGAGAAGGTTCTCTTTGCGTCGCACCAACTCATGGGAGCTGCCGCTGACTGGTGGGATGCCCTGTGCAACGCTCATGTCGACCCGGAGACGATCACTTGGACTGAGTTCAAGGAGAGTTTCCGCTCTCATTACATCCCTGCTGGTGTAATGATGCTCAAGAGATAGGAGTTCGAAGGTCTCCGCCAAGGACAGAAAAGCGTGAATGAGTATCTCAACAAGTTCACGCAACTATCCCGGTACGCCCCCGAAGATGTCAACTCGGACCAACGGAAGCAGTACCTGTTCATGAGAGGGTTGAACAATGAGATCCAGGTTCAGCTCCTCAACAATGACTACGCGAGCTTCCAGAAGCTGGTTGACAAGGCTATAGTGGTTGAAAGCAAGATGCGAGAGATGGAGCAAGAGGGCAAGAGGAAGATGCCATACCAGCCACAAGGGAGCAACGTATGACCCCGGTACATGCCCCCATCTGCACCGCAGTATGGATCAACCGCTCCTGCATACCGTCCTAATCAGCCACCACAGCAACGACCCGTTGCACAAGCACCTCGGGTGCCTTTGCCTCCTGTGCCCCGACCCAACATGGGCACTCCTGTTCAAAACCCCCGCCCCAACGAACCTGCTGCCGTGGGCAACAGGGCATGCTTTGCATGCGGGGAAACATGACACTTCGCGAGCCAGTGCCCAAGGAGAGGTCCTGGACAGCAAGGCAACGTGCCCAAGCAGAACCCACGACCGAACGGAGGGGACAATCAAGGAAACCGTGGACAGCAGAACTATGCTCGCGACAACGTGAACCATGTCTCTGCTGAGGAAGCACAACAGGCTGAGGACGTCGTAATTGGTATGTTCCTTGCCAACTCCAACCCAGCCACCATTTTATTTTATTCTGGAGCATCACATTCCTTCACATCATCCAAGTATGTTGCCAAGCATAATCTACCCATATCACACTTAAATTGTACTATGTTGGTTAATTCTCCCGGTGGAGAGATGAGGACTAATATAGTATGTCCGAAAGTAAGCCTTAAAATAAGGGGGGTAGACTTCCTTGCCAACCTCATTGTCTTGGATTCCCAAGGGCTTGACATAATACTCGGGATGGATTGGTTAAGCAAGCACAACGGAGTAATCCAATGTGCTGAAAGGAGCATGCAGTTGACAAACGAGCACGGTATTCGTATCGAGTTTGAGTCATCCCAACAAACAACCAAGAAGGCAATTTTGAACCACGTCGAAGGAGCAACATTGGACAGCATTCCAGTGGTTCAAGAATTCTCGGACGTGTTTCCGGAAGAGCTTCCAGGTATGCCACCTGACTAGGACATTGAGTTTGCCATTGATTTCGTACCCAGAACTGCACCCATAGCAAAGAGACCCTATAGGATGCCCACCAATGAACTAGTGGAACTCAAGAAGCAAATTCAGGAGCAGTTGGAGAAGGGTTTTACACGTCCGAGATCGTCACCATGGGGAGCCCCGTGCTCTTTGTAGACAAGAAGGATGGGACCCAAAGGATGTGCGTCGACTATAGGTCCCTCAACGAGGTGACAATCAAGAACAAATACCCTCTGCCCCGTATAGAAGACCTATTCGACCAAATGAAAGGAGCCCGAGTGTTCTCCAAGATTGATCTTCGGTCGGGATACTTCCAGCTAAAGATTAAGCCCTCCGATATACCCAAGACTGCCTTTCGCACACGGTATGGTTCGTATGAATATACCGTCATGTCTTTTGGGTTAACAAATGCACCCGCATACTTCATGTACCTTATGAACAAGGTTTTCCTGGAGTACTTGGATAAGTTCATCGTGGTTTTCATCGACGACATTATGGTATATTCAAATAGTGAGGAGGAGCATGAAGAACATTTGAGATTGACCTTGCAGAAAATGCGCGAGCATCAATTGTATGCCAAGCTTAACAAGTGTCAATTTTGGCTAAATGAGATATCGTTCCTAGGCCACATTATCTCCGAGGAAGGAGTATCGGTTGATCCCGGAAAAGTGGGAGATGTTCTGAAGTGGAACCAACCGCAAAACGTGAGAGATATTCGGAGTTTTCTTGGGATGGCTGGATACTATCGACGCTTCATCAAGGACTTCTCTAAGATAGCAAAACCTTTGACGGAGTTGCTAACAAAGGGAAAAGCGTTCCAGTGGACATCAGCGTGCAAAGAGAGCTTTGAGGAACTCAAGAAAGGCTAACCACGGGGCCAGTTTTGGTATTGCCGGACGTAAGCAAGAGCTTTGACATATATTGTGACGCATCAAGACAAGGGCGCGGATGTGTGCTCATGCAAGAAGCACAAGTTGTAGCCTATGACTCACGATAATGAAAGAAGCATGAGCTTAATTATCCTGCACATGACTTGGAGCTAGCAGCAGTAGTGCATGCATTGAAGATTTGGAGACATTATATCCTTGGTCATCGATGTGAGATCTATATGGATCATAAAAGCCTCAAGTACATATTCACACAAACGGACTTGAATTTGAGGCAACGTCGATGGTTGGAACTCATCAAGGATTAGGATGTTGGAATCAACTACCACCCTGAAAGAGCCAATGTAGTAGCTGATGCATTGAGCCGGAAGGGAGCATGTCACCAACTCACGGTTCGGGAGCTACCACCTGAACTACGCAAGGAGTTCTAATGGTTACACCTCGGATTCTTGAACAAGATGGAAGTGATGGAACTCCACTCTTCATTGGAGCAAGATATGAGAGATGGCCAAGCAATGGATGAGGAGATCAAGGAGATCAAGGAAAGGATCCGACAAGGAATAGAGAAGGATTTCAAGGATGATGAGAAGGGTACGCTTTGGCTAGGAAAAAGGATTTGTGTGCCTAACATGAAGCACATCCACGACATGATATTAAAAGAGGAACATGATTCACCTTATTCCATACATCCCGGAAGTACCAAGATGTACAAGGACCTGAAGACTTGTTATTGGTGGGATGATATGAAGAGGGACATAGCCGAATATGTTGCCCTATGCGACACATGCCAACGGGAGAAGGCCGAACATCGAAGACCCGCTGGATTGTTGCAACCCTTGAAGGTACCCGAGTGGAAGTGGGAAGACATCAGTATGGATTTCATCATCGGGTTGCCACGTACTCAGTCGGGTTACGACTCCATCTTGGTTATCATGGACCGATTGATGAAAACAGCCCATTTTCTCCCTGTAAGGACCAAGTACCACGTTGCACAATTAGCCGAGTTATACATGGAGCAAATTGTGTGCCGTCATGGAGTCCCGAGGAGGATAGTCTCAGATCGGGTTTCTCAGTTTACCTCTAGATTTTGGAGGAAGCTGCAGAAAGCTATGGGTACACGACTGGATTTTAGCTCCGCTTACAATCCGCAGACCGACGGGCAAACGGAAAGGACAAACCAAATTTTGGAGGACATGTTGAGAGCCTGTGCCTTGAAATATGGACGTAGTTGGGATAGGAGCTTGCCGTACGCGGAATTCTCCTATAACAACAGCTATCAAGCCAGCTTGAAGATGTCGCCTTTTGAAGCATTATATGGTAGACGGTGTAGAACGCCGTTGTTTTGGAATAAGGCCAGAGAAAACCAAGTGTTTGGACCCGAAGTGCTACAAGAAACTGAAAAGCATGTCCAAACGATACGGGATAACTTAAAGGATGCTCAGTCACGACAGAAAGTCTATGTGGACAATAGACGAAGAAAGTTGACTTTCGAAGTAGGAGACTACGTATACCTCAAGGTGTCGCCTATCCGTAACCAACTACGTTTCAACATCAAGGGCAAGCTAGCACCTCGCTACATTGAGCCATTTAAGATTTTGGACAAGCGAGGAGAAGTAGCCTATCAACTAGAGCTCCCAACGCACCTCTCCGACGTACATGACGTGTTTCATGTATCTCAGCTCAAGAAGTGCTTGAGAGTGCCAAAAGAGCAAGTACCAATGGAAGATCTCGAACTTCAGGAGGACCTGACCTATGCAGAGCACCCTGTCCGAATTTTGGACGTAAAGGAAAGGGTCACGAAGAACAAAGTGATCCGATGGTGCAAGGTACAATGGAGCCATCACACCGAAGCTGAAGCCACATGGGAGCGTGAAGAAGATATCAAGACAGAGTTTCCTCATCTATTCTCTACTAACGAATCTCGAGGGCGAGATTCAATTTAAGGGGGGTAGATTTGTGACACCTCATTTTCGGGTTCTACATATATTCATATTTTATATATAGAAAACATTTTAAAATAAGTAGAAATAGAGAAAATATTAAAAAGATAGCCAAAAGAGCCAAATTCCAGTTTACAAAGAGCGCCGAAGACAATTCCCGTGGCCGCTGACCACGTGGCGCGTTCGGAGCTCACCTCCGAGAGGTCCGGCCCTGCTAGACACGTGTCACCCTCGGAGCTCACTTCCGGGAGGTCCGACACTACCGGACACGTGTCACCTCCGGAGCTCGCCTCCGGGAGGTCCGACGCTGATGGACACGTGTCGACCTCGGAGCTTGTCTCTGAGGAAAAAGGAAGTCCGACGCTACATGACGCGTGGCATTCTCGGGGCTCACCTCAGAAGAGAGGGGAGGTCTGAAATTGACACATGGCACCCGGAGCTACCTCCAAAGAGAGGGGGAGGTCCGGAACTGACACGTGGCATTCGTGGAGCTCGCCTCTGTTGAGAGGGGAGGTCCCGACCCACCAGACACATGGCGCACGTGGAGCTCGCCTCTAAAGAGAGGGAGGTTCCCACCCGCCAGGATACGTGGCGCACGCGGAGCCCGCCTCTGAGAAAGAGGGAGGTCTCGCTCGCTTGACACGCAGCACAATTGGAGCTCGTCTTTGCGGAAAAGAGATACCAGACCCTCGATGGACACGTGGAGCTTCCGGAGCTCATCACCGCGTAAGGACGCGATTCTGAAGCGGTTTTTCTTCTGTTTGCATGGGAATCTCCGGTACTGAGGAAACCGACACGAATTCCACGTTGTATCACACCAAATCAACTAGAGATAAGTTGTTAATATCCAAAAACAATTTGAATAAGACTCCTATTCGAATTCCGATCAGAGAAGGACTCTTCTTTTTCCGGTTATAAATAGAACCGAAAACCCTTGGCCGTAACCACGAATTTCTTTTCCACCTCCTGAGCCGACAACTTAGAACCCTAGCCCCAGCTCGCCGAGTAAACCCTTCGCCAGAGTTCAGTCGCGGGAGATCGCCGGAAGAGAGCCCCAACGATCTGTCTTGCTAGGAGAAGGACCCCGAGACCAAGAAGAACTTAAGGTAGGTCTCCATTATCACCTCACGGCATCATCACGATTTTTATTCGCATCTGTTTCTTCAATTCCTTCAAAACAGAAGCTTTTTCGTGGACAGGTCACGTGTTGATCGGTTTGATCTAGATCTTAAAGTCCAGATCATCGCCACGTCCACATTTGATCTATACACCTCTGTTTTCCAAAAAAAACCCCATATAAACATGCAAGAACACGTACAAACCAAAACTGCACTATAGGATTAATATGCATATGCATCATTGCATCTTAAAGTAGAGTTTGTGCATGATATTGATTGCTGTGAATCTTGTATATGCGTGATCGCGAATAGAAGGAAAAGCTCAGGGAGCTACCTACAACGGACTACAACAACAAGATTTTGAGCAACCGGAACCGCCAGAACAAGGCAAGTGCCCCTTGACCATATTGATCCTATGTTTTGGGAAACTATTTTGTTTTTGCGAAAAGGTGTGTGTGCTGAGTCAAACATGATGGGAAACCCTTTTATAGGAGTTTACTAGTTTTGGTTAAAGCACCCTTGTCGCCAGGGAAGTTTATGAGTCGGGTATGGTTTTTGCTTTTATGCTTCGCTGAGTCCATAGGATTGGGAAGCGAGATAGATGTGTCTAGCTAACTGCACTCGTAATTATAATGAGAAACTGATGTTGTTAATGAACATGGATCGGAGGGAGATCTAGGCAAGCCTGGGTTTGTGAATGAGGTAGCCTGAGATGGTGGTTACTTGCCGTAGATCTAAGGACCGGTTCATGCGAGCACATGCCAGGATGACAGTGCCACCACAAGGCCAAGTATGGGTGCGGCTTAGCTGACTAATTAGGTACGTTACTAGATTGTTATGGACCGTGGAAGGCGCGGGGAATGGGAGTCGAGTGAGGACTGCCGTGGGAACTGCATGGCACAAGAGGGGGCCCGTGGGTGGGAGAATTGGAGATTCTAGCCTACCGGTGAAACCTTAGTGAGTTCATACATCTAGTAGAACCTTTGTAAAGGCTATTTTATGATCTCTTAACCATACACCAACGGTTGTGTACTGATATAATGGAGGTTCTGCAGTCGCCGACAGGTGACGAAATCAGAAACTTGTGGGTAAAGTGGTACAAACTCTGCAGAGTCTAAAACTATCATGATAGCCGAGCTTACGGTCACGAGTGCCTGGCCAACTTCCATGATTAGTTGGGATGGTTATTGGTTATGGTTTTGGTTATGGTTTGGCTTTCGGGACTGTTGAGTCCGGGTGATAAGATTTGGTTGCATGACTGTTGAGTCATGGCAACGAGATTGGTCTCGGTGTGAGACGGAATTGTTTATGAAATGAAATGGTAGCGAATACGAGATGATATTCGTGAGATGGTAGAGAATACGAGAAGGTATTCGTAAGCAAGAATGAAGTTGATTAATGTCTGGTTGGGACATGAAAAGTGATGAACATAATGGAGGTATGTTGGTATACATGTTGGGATTACATTCACTTAAAGTTAAGTTGTTGTTTTACCGTGGTTTTGATAAATAACTTTGCTTTCTGCATTGAGCCTTTTTGTACCTACATTGTTGTAAGCTACATATCATATTTTCCCGCACTTGCTGAGTACATCATTATACTCAAACTTGCATTATTATTTCATCATCAGCAACAGGAGAAGATTACTATGAAGACCAGGTGGAGCATTAGGCGTGTAATCTGTCCTCAACCTTTCCTGTGGGGATGAAGTAGAGATGGAGCCGCCGCTGCTGCTTAGATTGCTTCCGCACTAGTTAGAAGACTTCCGCTGCATAGAAATAAGACTTCCGCTGTAAGATTAGACTTACGCTGCCAAGTTGAGTCCAAGACTCATGAAACCTTGTAATAAACTCTGTTATTCGTGGTTATATATATATTCTGAAATTCAGTTTGTGGATGATGTGTATATGTGTGATGAACATCCTGGGCACACATATGCATCAGTTCTCGGTTCAGTGGTTTTTCCACGAAATTGAGGGCGTCAGAAAAACTAACCTAAACACTAAACCCTAACCTAAAACTTATACAATAAAAATTATTCTACAACTAAATAAAGAAACTATAATTGACATTGCTAAATATATTTAGAAATTTATACCTTCTTCTTTTTCTTTTTTCTTTTTTTTCTTTTCTTTTCTTTTCTTTTCTTTTCTTCTCTTCTCTTTTCTTCTCTTCTCTTCTCTCTTCCCTCTTCTCTTGTTGGTTTGGGTGGAGAGGAGTGTAGGGAGGGAGCCGAGGTGGCGTCGACTTATATAATAAGACTGTCGTCCACCCGGTGGACAAGTCGCCCACAGCGTGGACGACAGGACACGTCGGTCCAACGGCCAGTGACCGTTGGGCCAACATGGCGGCCACGTGGGAGTTTGTCGTTCGCGCCGTGGACGACTCCCCCCTATCGTCCACGGCGTGGATGATTCCTTGTCCACGTGGACGACAAGGTGGTTATTTTGCTAAAAAATAAATTTCTGCAGCCTATTAATATTAAATGATTAATTAACAGTGCTAAAATAAAAAATCCTAATCAGGGGCTGATTTCCAACTAGGGCAACTAGGGCCGTGGCCGTAGTCGTGACCCAAATTTCCTGTTTTTATTTACTCTCACTGTGTTTCATACCTGATTTTATCAGCTCATGTTCTGTTCCTGCCGTCACTAGGAACGGCTGAATGCTTCTCCGTGTCTCTCTCGTTCCTGGCTATTGTGACGGATTGAAGGGAGATGGTCGTCCTCAGGCCTCCTGATGCAATAATGCAACTGGGTTCACGGATGGCTCCTGACGCCCACGTTGTGTGAATGAAAGTGCGGATCAGGCCGCATATGTGTTGCTGTTGCATCACATTTGCTCCATGAAATAAAATTTTCTTTATCTAAAACTATGTGTTGCACTAAATTGAACCATGACAACAGGATATATTGGCATACAACAAATTTTCTGTTACAAGTGAGAGGAATTTTTTCTCTCTCTCTTGTTCATTTTTTACTTTGTTGATGGAAAAAGCCCTGTTGTCTTATTGAAAAAGGCTTCTGTTTTTGGTGACAGGAAAACATGCTAGCAGCTAAGAGGCCCAGAGGCGGATTATGCAGGCCGGGGGAAGAGATGTCAAGGTGAGAAACAACAGTCCACCATTAGGCCACCAGGCCGTGATACAATCGGCCCATTTGGCCGTGGGACGCGAGTGTGTGGCCCGTGAGTTTGGAGGTGGGAAATAGGCCTTCGGAGCCCAGGTGACGAGGTCTCGCACTGCATCATACAGCACTGGGACCGGCCGGCCTGTCAACATTTTTTTAATTTTGTTTGTTCGTGTTACAGTTTCAGCCACATGAAGCTGAGATAATTTCGCTGCCCTCAGAATTCTTTTTTGAAAAATACTTACGTACGCAAAGGTACACATGCCACGACAAAATTTTGTGCAATCATTTCTAGCTATGATGGTAAGCAAAGGTTTGATCCTAGGATTGGGCCATGGGGGTTATATGAACGACCGGAACCTTAATTTGCTGGTGCCATGAGCACATAAAGGTTTCATAAGTACGATACCTTTGGGATTTACTGTATATATATTTAGCCAGCAAAACGAGGATCCACGCGCAGTCACAAGTCCAAAAATTATCACGATAACAAAAAAAGAATGAAAAAATTAGCACCATTATGAAAAAAGATCACAAATAGAACTCTGTATATGTTTTTAAATCTACTCACCATTGTTATTATAAAGATAGGCATAAAATACCTAAATAAGATTGTAAATTATGCATCACTACCACTGTAAAAACATTAAACTGAAATATCCCTCCATATATTTTCTAAATTATTCATAATTATCATTACAACTAGTTCTATTGGTATGTGAAATCCTGCTGTTCGCCATTAGTGTGTAGATCTATCTCCAAACAAGGGGGCAGATAGATCGAATCGAGATACCCGGATCTTCATATGCCTAGTGCCGATCGAGCTAACTCTGACAATAACATTTGCGGCAAATTAAAATGCTGCATATACGAGCTTCCATTACTAGGTTCAGTTGCCTTTACCGAGCACTAAAGTGTTAGAAGAAATAGGTAATTTACTGATTAATTCCGGAAAACCACAACTTCGAACAGCGAGAAACACCAGCAAACGAGAAGTCAGATTAGACGTACCGGTCTGAAACTGGAGTAATCACTGCAACGCAGATCTGACGACAGTCGGCCGGTGCAGATGTTGGTGGCGACGCTGGACAGCAGCGCCCGATCTCAGCGGTAAGCGACTCGTGATAAAGAACTCGAGCAGTCGCGCAGAGCGCTTGCCAAAAACCTTATTTGCCCTCTCCCGGTACAAGATCCAAGGGCGAGCGGTTCCGGAGACCTACTCTCCTGATCGTCGGTGCACGTCGGCGCTCGGGATGGAGTAGACAATGGCGGCGTAAAAAACTGGAATGTGGAAACGATTGTGTTGGGTATATTTTCCTCTGCCGTGCACGCCACAATATATAGAGTCCCTGTTAGAGATCGATTCGGTTGCGGATGTGATTTATCTGCAACGTGCGAATACTACTACAACAAGCTTCATCTCAGGTGGCTACTACAACAAGCTTCATCTGAGGCGGCTCCAAACATATTTTCACAGGCGGAAACTCAAACCGCCTATGAAAAAAGGTTGTCACAGGCGGTCTTAACCTTCATGAGGCTCGACTTGAGGCTCGTATTCACATGAAAACACGCGCGTGTGTGTGCAAGGCGAGGCGAGGCGAGCGAGGAGGAGGAGCGCGCGTGGGCCACCCCTCTCCTCTCTTCTTACCTCTCACTTAGTGAGAGGAAGAACAGCCTCCCTTATATGTTGGAGTTGCTTCCCTCGAACTTCCCATGTGGTACTAAACCACTATCACCACCCTCTCTTGCACTAATGGGCATTTGATATTTATTTGGAATTATTGTTATTTCCTGCATGGGCCTTGGGCCAGAATTCCAACAATCCCCCATTTGATCTCAAAGTCATTAGAAGAGAGGCCATTCTTGTTTCTTGTTTGATATACTAGTGTTTCAGCAGAGACTGTCAAGTTGAACTTCTACCTAGATCTTTAAGTTACATCAGTTCACAACTTGAACAATGGACTAAGCCTTAAAGTGCAAGTTTTATGTGAACCGACTGCCTAGATCTTTAAGTTACATCAGTTCACTACTTGACTACCAGTAGTTTACCCCGCGGATGGAGCATATGCGTCGTACTCCCTGGTCTGTTCATGAGCTTTCTAGAGATCACCCAAATCTCACAGACTACGACGTTAGATAGTCGGAGCTTATATAGGTGCGTTTCTTTCAAGATTGCCCTGTAGGACAACATATTTTCTACACATAGCCAACAGAAACACATTAAGGCAAATTGCCAACCTGTCTTACAGTCTGAGAGTATAGTTGTGCATCTTCACATAGAGTGGGTCTCATTGAAATACTCTCCTCGATGAACCACTAGCTTGTTTTTTCGTAGATCCTACTTCACGGGATCTCCGATTATATAGGTTGGGTTACCACTATGGTGTCAGAGTCATGGGTCTCAAACCCATCTCCCTCTATGCACTTTTTATCAAGTTCCGTGATAGTCCCTTCATAAAGGGATCTGCCAGATTTTTGTCAGTTTGTATGTACGAAACAGTAATAACTCCGAGTTCCTCATTTTACTGACCGATTTCAAACGTCTCTTGATGTGTCTTGATGATTTTGTATTATCATTAGAACTGGTCACTTTAGCAATCACCGTTTGATTATCACAGTTCATAAGGATTGCCGGCAATGGTTTCTCGACCACAGGCAAATCCATCAAGAGCTCTCGTAGCCATTCTGTCTCTATAGTTGCTGTCTCTAAAGCAGTGAGTTCTGCTTCCATGGTTGACCTCGTCAATATGGTCTGTTTGCATGACCTCCATGATATGGCGCCACCAGCAAGAGTAAACACATATCTACTCGTGGCATAGATCTCATCAACATCAGAGATCCAGTTCGAATCACTATATCCTTCAGGCATGGACAATGGCGTGACCCGCTCAGCCGAGACAGGCCACTCACCCGGGAATCACATTGGGTGGTGCCGTGTCGTGCGGCACCCAACAACACACATATGAGGAACAATGTATTACATAAAACAATAGCGGAATCTTACAAGTTTTTCCTTTGTAAATACTTTACATCAAGTAACTACAGCGGAAATCTATATCAACTCACGTCGAATAACTAAAAGCACTCGAGATGAAGTCCAGCCCGCGGACTCCTCTCGCTAGCAACACGAAGCCAAGCAGCAGCGGCTGGGTTCTCCATGTGTTACCTGACTCGGGAGTCCCCGAGTCTCACCGGACAACCTTCTTTTCAGCATCGTTGTTAACCTGCAAAACCACTTATATAGCAAGCGTGAGCATATAGGCTCAGCAAGTCTGACCCGTCTCTCCTAAACAAGAAACTCTACATGCACGACAGTTACAATTGGGTTGGCTAGATTTGCATAAAGGGCTCGCCTAAAGTTGATCCTTAACTTTCAGATTTTAAGCCTCATCGTGCAGACCTTGAGCCGAAAAGCATCGCAACTCCACAATCAAACAAGAAACGCTTTGTTGCGATGCTCCTTGCGCAAAGTGAAAGTAAACTTTAATGAGCCTATCTCTAATTCAATCATGGTTGCAATACAAGTTATAACACAGCCTTATCAAGTTCAAGAGAATAGCCAGTTCAGTTCTTACTACGTCAAGACGCAGTGGGCAAGTATGCTCATATGACCGCGAGCGACGGTGATTCGAATCAGTACACGCCCGGACTATACGACACGTACACCCGTACTCCGAGTTGCCGGCAGCAACCTCGACTGACGTTGTACGCGGCCACCTTTCCCAAGATCTTCCACATTGGACGCAGTCCAACTGCCCCGAGTACGCAAGCTCCCTCAAGGTACATACCCGCTGTGGTATGTTCTTGAGCGAGGTACCTCCTGCTACCCTGACGCCGAAAGACTAAGCCAGTTGGAAAAGTTCCACTATGGATCTCCCAAGGTACATCGGTTTCCTGGGTCCCATATAGCCAGTATGTGCCCGGTACACAACTCAAACTTGTCCAACAGGGCCAAGCACGGACGGGCCTTAACCGACACAGGCAGGGCTATGCACGCACGGCCTGCAATCTGCTGCATCTAAACCTCCTTGCCCGGTCTCCATTTCTTAAGTGTGAACTTTCCTCATCTTTCCTAATTCAGACCCGTCCCGAGTAAACCAGCCCTAAACTCGCGAGTAGATTCCAACTACTCGTCTTCTACCGGACCTTTCCTACTAACATTAGCGTAGCCAAATTCCCTCGAGGAGTTGCTATTCTACCCTTTCTCTCTTAGGTGTTTCTGGGCATGCAAGTGGGGTTTTCAATATCATCTAGACGTAATGCAATCAACGATGCAAAGCTATGATCTCTACAAATGAAAATGCTTTATAAAACGGTTCAAATGCAAACCGGGGCTTGCCTGTTTTGCAGGTGACTACTGTTACAATCAGTTAGTGACGATCACTTGGAGCTTGATCACTTGTTCTCCTCCCTCCTTGATCTTCACTTCAAGTCCTTCTCACCTTCTTCACGTATATGCTACACGATATGATCATGCATATGTATTTAATTAAAAAGCTTTTGCTCATAAGATCTAATGACAGCTTTAAAACTGGAACTTTGTTTAAGAATTTAAAAATGACGCTGGTGCTAGTGGTTTGGGTTGGGCTTAAACACTAAGATCAATTATTAAGTGCTTTTCCCACTTAAGTGTTGATCACCTTAAGAGATCACACATGACAGTGGTGATTCAGAGCTCTAATGGAGCTGAGAATTTTCATGTGAGCTCCTTGTCACAAGAAAGTCCTCTGGACCAAAATTTAGCACATTTCATGGAGTGGTTTATCCAGAATAATTCTCTAGGGTTTAGTCAAAGATGAATTAATTCTGAGGTAACACCCATGTTCATGTCAAACTAAGTGAACCAAAAATTCAATTATAGTTCATAGAGTCTACATAAAGTTTCCTAGGATTTTTGGAGCTAAGAATTTCCCAGAACTGAATTTACAAGTTTTGGAAATTCTCTGAAAATGTTTTCTGTATTCATTTGAATACAGGAACTTACAATCTGAATTACCCTGATCAATTCAACTCCAAATGAGCTGAAACTTTTACAAGAGTCTAATAACACCCTATAGAATATTGTGGCAAAATTTGAGGATTTTTGGATAAACCAAACTCCCTCTAAAATTCTTTTGCTGAAAAGCTTTAAAGAATTTTCCAGAATTAAATAAAGACTTTCATACAAATTGGGTTGCATAAATGGATAGAGTTTGTCAATCTGAATCTAACCCAACTTGAATCACTAATTTGGAGGTTCCTAGCAAAAGTTATGCTCTTCTAAAGTTTGGGGAAAAAATCTGGGATTTGAATAAATCCGGGGAAAAGTTTAAACCTGATTGTGGGCCATGGGGCACGTGTCAGCTGCTGAGGGAGTGCCACACGGGGTCACAGGGTCATTTCCCGCGCTGTCATAATTGATCCCGCGTCACAGAGTATCCGGCCCACTGTTGCCGTGCGACTGACGCGTGGGGCCGGCGAGGTCTTCTTCTACCTCCCGCTCCCGCGCGATCCCGCCGCCGGGCTCGCCGAAGTAGCTTCGGGATCAGTCGTCCGGCCATCTCAACTTCTGAAACTCGCCGCCAGCCCCTAATTCAACGTGAGGAACACGCTGGTGGGGTTTGCTCGAGACGGTAGGGCCCCCAAACTAGCCCGCGACGACGCAACGGTTCGGACGAAGTCCGGCGATGTCGCCCCGACGCCCTAAGCCTTCTGGGCTTCAGTTTCCAAGCTCTAGAGCACCGGCGGACACTAGGGAACATCGACATGGGAATACAATGGCTCGGAAACGGTTCTAAATTAGGGTTCACCGTGCACCCGAACCTTTCCGCCATAGCTGCCATCGTAAAGACTGGAAATACGTCGTGCACAGTGTGTTTCATGCGGGGTTTCAAAAGCAAACTGGTGCGTCCTTACGTCTAGCCCTCGTGTGCGAAGTTTCGGGCTATCTAGACCATAATCAACTGGGAATTTCTCGGAAACGTACCGGAAGGTTGGTTTGCACCGATCGGAAGAAATTCTCGAAATCCCCTGCCGACGATCCACGGGTGGTCCTGAGCTTCGGGGGTGAGTTACCTGGACGTCGCGCACGCCCGGAGATGGCCTAGCTCGGTCGTAACAAGCCGCGGTTGAAGCTGCCCACGAGAGCACTTGCTCTCGGTTCTATGGCGGCTGCCGTGGAAACTCGCCGTTCTCGGTGCAGAGAGCGTGAATCCGCTCGGTGATGGCTCGGGGATGTTGTGGGGTGTTCTGCGGTGCAGTTTTGCTGCTCAGCTGCGGCTGGCACACGCGCTAGGCGGTGGTCGATCGACCGAGAGCTCGGCGGCAGCGCTCGGTTGATTTTTCTTGCGCGAGGAGGAAGAACAGGCCGAGGGTTCGGGGCTTCGGCGATGAGAGGGAAAAGGAGCCCGACAGGGGGTAATAAAGCCCTGGGTGAGGCGGTTCCCGCGGGGAGGCGGTCGCCCGAGGCGGTGAGCGCCGCTGTCGGCTCTGCCGATTGCTTCACGTGGGAAGTAAACAAAACAGAGACTGTGGACTTCAGATCTTTTGCAATTTCAGTGCTCCCAATGACATGTGGGACCCACTGATCAGTCCTCCTTATCCCCTCTCCAAATATCTCCCAAGTTTGAATGTTGAGTGAATTCAATTGTGGGAATTCAAATCTGGTATGCATTTGGATAATTGGGCAAGTTTCATCCAAATTCAAATGAGTGTTTGAATTCTTTGTCATTTAAAGTCCATTTTGGAAAAATGGGTTGCAAATCATTTCCATAAATCATGAAACTTTGCACACCCCCTAATTTGGACTCAAGGAATCCAAATATGAAATCTGATTTTTATTTTGGCTGTTGCAAACGAGATTTGTAGCACAACAGTTTGGAAATTCCTAGTGTTGCTCTCATTTGAATTTTGAGTTTGAACAATTATTCTAAATCTGATTTTTGCTTCCTCACACATATGGAAACTTCCCATCTTTGTTTTAGACCCCTCTAGGGTTCCAAGTTCTCAAATGAACATTTGACTTGTGTGAAGAAAGCCCTCATGTGTGTTATCACATGTGGGAAAAAGTTTTAACAAGTCCCAAATTTCATACACATGAAACAAACTTTGCAAACAAGTGTTTCTTTGTATTCATAATTTTGGGACCTTTACAGACAAATGCCCCGTATAGTGAATTTCATAACTCATTGTACCTCTTACATAACGCATAACCCTCTCAAGTGCATGTCAATGATCTGTACCCGGGTTTGACATGAATCTTCTCAGTTTGCTTATAGCAAACGAGATATTAGGACGGGTTGCGCTTTCTAGGTACATGAGTGAACCGATCATCTGAGAATATTTAAGTTGACCTATTGGCTCTTTCTTGTTCTTCCTGAGTATCATGCTGGGATCATAAGGTGTTGGAGAAATCTTGCCATCCATAAATCTGAACCGGCTCAAGATTTTCTCAACATAGTGGGATTGCGTTAAAATAATTCCACTCTCATCCTTATTCACCTTAATGTTCAAAATGACATTAGCCTCTCCCAGATCTTTCATATCAAAGAACCTTGATAGAAAATACTTGACCTCAGAAATTATATTAGTGCTTGTACCAAAAATGAGTATGTCATCAACATACAAGCATAATATAATGCTATCGCCCCCACCATGGCTATAGAACACGCACCGATCAGGCTCATTAATGACAAAGCCCGCAGACGTCAATGTACTGTCAAACTTTTCATGCCATTGCTTAGGTGCTTGTTTCAGGCCATACAAGGATTTCAACAATTTGCACACATTTCTTTCTTCACCTTTTACTACGAACCCGTCAGGATGATCCATATAGATTTCCTCTTCCAACTCTCCATTAAGGAAAGTTGTCTTCACATCCATTTGATGAATGATTAGACCATAAGAGGCAGCCAGAGAAAATAGTACTCAGATTGTCGTCAATCTGGCGACAGGTGAATAGGTGTCAAAATAGACTTCACCTTCCTTTTGTGTATAGCCCTTTGCAACTACTATCGCCTTGTACTTCTCAATAGTACCATCAGGCTTGAGCTTCTTCTTGAACACCCACTTACAACCTACTGGTTTGCACCTGTACGATCGTTCAGTTAACACCCAAGTTCCATTTGAAAGAATTGAGTCCATCTCACTATGAACTGCTTCTTTCCAGTCATCCACATCAGGAGATGCATATGCCTGTGCAATGGATTTAGGAGTGTCATCCACAAGGTACACAATGAAATCATCACCAAAGGATTCCGTAACCCTCTGTCTCTTACTCGTCCGAGTTGTTTCATTGTGTTCCTCCTCTAGGACATTCTCAAATTGTGTTTCAAGAAACTCGCTAGTTGTGGTGGATTCAGGATTAAGTTCAGAATAAATCCTAACAGTGCTATGCATATCTTTAATAGAAAATATATTCTGAAAAAAATGTTGCATCACGAGATTCGATATGTGGTGGACCGGGATCCGCTCATCCAGGATCGCAGAGGGTGGTGTCGCGCGATGCGACACCCGACAGCACACGCCATAAGAACACAATATATTACATGGGAAAAACAAACTGAACTGTACAAAAAGGTACAACTTCAGTTACAAACTAGTATTTATTTTACACAGCGGAAGTCTACTCTGTACAACTCACGCCCGCCTATCTAGCAAAAGTCGGTTGCCCAGCCCTAGGGCAACCAACACTGGCTGCACTCCTCAGCTCAGCGCAGCGTGTACAGCTCCCACTCAGCCGTGGTCCCCGACGGAGGGTCACCCTCACCGGTGGACTCGTACTCCGAGTCCGTGGGTGGCTCCTCACCTGAAAAACACTTAAGCAGCAACCGTGAGCACGAGGGCTCAACAAGACTTAACCGACTCACCTAGGCATGAAACTCTACATGAGGGGTACAATGGACATAGGATAGTAATAATGCAGCAAATGGACACGCCTACAAGTTCATCCTTAGTTCATCTTTTAGCAACAAGTTAACAGTTCATGAAGCTGAAATTTAGTAAGCAATGTTTGGTGGCACACATGTAGCAATACAGTTATATCATGACAGCAATATTGAATCACAGCATTCCATAAATTATCTACGTTACGACGCAGTGAACAAGCGGTACTCGTCACCGCGAGGGACGGCGAATCGACTCGATATACACCTGCAGGGAAACCCAAAGAGCACGTCACGTACGCCCACCCGTGGAGCTGCACAGCACGCTCACTCGATGTCGTACGGGACAACCTTTCACCCAACATCCCAAACGTCGAACCGGTCGCACCGAAACGAGCAAGAGGTTCCCCACACGGAGCATCTCTCTATGCCCGTTGGCAGATTTCCACCTTGCTGCCCTCAACCTACACCTATAAATCGGTGTGCTATGCCTCGACGCCCGGAGGTTTAGGCTACATCGGTTTATCGGGGTCCATATATCCAATATGCCTTCGGTACGTTCAATACTTGTTCAGCAGGGCCGCACACGGATCGGTCCTCAATTGACACGGGCAGGGCTGCGCAGACAAGACTTCCTCTTGCTGCGCCCTAGCCCCTGCCTAGTCTCATTTTCATTACTAAATTGATCTCACATCACTCAACCGCACCCGTGTGTCCCAAGCCTATCTCGCGAGTAGATTCCAACTACTCGACTTGTACCGAAGTACTATGACTCATTAAGCATAGCCTGTCTACTCGAGGTCTTAGACACTACCCTCACTCTTATGGAAAAGTTCTGGTCATGCAAGTGGGGTTTTCATCCATCCTACACCTAATGCACATTCATACATCACCCTAATTATGTGAACAAAGCAAAACTTGATAAAAGAGTTAACGCAAACCGGGGCTTGCCTTGTTGCTGCTGGTCAGGGGTGAGTTCTTCTTCTGGAAGCAGGAAGTCAAGAACCTCCGCAGCTTCCTCGCCTTCAGCGACTACACGTTTAATGAAACACTACATGTCACTTTAAATGCAATGTGTAAACTTTAATACATAATTACTAATAACTCTAGCTAGCCCTCCCCTTTGGTTCTGAAATTTTTATGATGGCTTGGTAGGGTTCTAACCAGAGTCTTGACCAAGTTTCATTTGAAACAAAATTCATTTAAACCTTTGTACAAATAAAAGCCCATTTGGTCAATATTTGAGCCTTTAAGTAGTTCCAAGGGTTTTCATGGATCCAACCATTACTTTCTGGAAACTAGAATTTAGGATGGTTCTAATGGAGTTGGTTTCATGTCATTTGAAGAATTCTACTGAAATTTATGTCCTAATTAAGATTTGAGAAAATCTGAAAAATGTTTCTGTACATTTTTCTATTTTCTCAGGGCAGTTCTCTTAATCACCCAATTAGGGTAACTAAATTAACTTGGATGAGTCTGAAAATTTTACTGGGATTCAGGGATTTTCCAATGAACCTCTCAGCCAAATTTCAGAATTTTTCATAAAGTAGTTCTCCAGATAAAATTCCCAACAGTTTAAATTTTAGGGATTTAATTCTGGAAAACTATTCACTTTCATGAGCTGAATTTGGTATTGCTGGAAAGTACTCAGAATTCTGAGTTCAGCAAAATTTGGTTCATCGAATTTGGAGTTTCCTAGCCAAAGTTCTATTCATTTGAAGTTGGAACTAAAACTGATTCCAAAAACGTTTAAATCCTGCGGGTGGGTCACCCGGCTACGTGTCAGCCTCCCAGCTAACCCACACCGGAGCCCGCAGAATCACCCGCGCAACCGCACGGGGTCCCGGTGCCGCAGCAAATCCCGAGTGCTCTCCGCAGCGACTGACACGCGGGGCCCGCAAGGCTTTTTCAACCTCGCGTTCCCGCGGCTCCCCGCCGCCCACCTCGCCGGAATACTCGCCGCCGGGCGTTCTGCTGCCCGATCTCCGACAAAACTCGCCGCCTGTGCCTATCTCGGCCTGGGGAACACGGTGGTGCCCTCACCAGCGCGTGACAACGGCCGGAACAGTGCTCCCGCCGGCAACAGCGGCTGGGAGCTCACCGGCGATGTCGAACTCGGCATCCCCTGCACCTTTTTCGTTGCGGTTTGCTCGGGGAGCTCCGCTGACACCCGCTGATCATGGACATGGACACCGATCCCCGTGAAAACGGCTGCAACTACGATCTCACCGGTGACCTAGACCGGATATCGACTGTGCTCAGAAAACTTCGAAGAACCGTAACCCTAGCCCATGGTTCTTGCTGGTTTTTTATCCTGGGTGGTCGTGGCAGGGTGTAGAGCGTGTGTGTGGCTCGGTATGCCCGGTGATGAGCTAATACCCGTGAATTTTAGGATTTGGTGGTGGCTCGGTCTTAGGACCACCGAAACTTCCCCGGCGAAATCCTCCCCCGGCAGCCCATGAAATGAAGAAAGGTTGGGACCAGAAGAATCAGCACCTCAAGGCGGTTCTTTATTGTGTTGCTTGTCGGGCACGAGAGCGCCTGTGCTGGCCGGGCGCCGGTGATCAATGGAGGTCGCGTTTCTGTTCTTGCGCGGAACCGAGGAGAGAAATCGGGTGGGGGTTGTTCTCGTTCGGGAAACAGGAGAAAGGGCGGCGTGGGCTGTGCGCTGGCCTTTGAGCCGCGGTTTTGGCACTGTTAGGTGGCCGTGCGATGCCTCGGTGGCTCGCCGCCTCTCCCGTGCCTTGCGCGCGAAGCAGAGGCCGGCTGCAGCAACCGACTGAACTCTGGTATGTGCAACTGACATGTGGGCCTCCCCTTCTCTCCTGTTCTCTAATATTTCTTTTCTGTTTTTGCTGAATATCCCACCAGCTACTAACAATTTAATGTGAGACTTATCCCCCAAGTTTTGGTTCAAATTTGAGTTCTCCATTTTGAAATTTGGTTGGTCCAATTTGCTTCATATTTAAACTGAATTTCAAATTCAGTTTTGAATTATTGCAAATTTGGCTCCCGACAAGATGAACTCCAATGGGGATGAAAATTGGTGGGCTAACTCAGAAAAAATGTGCTGAGTTTGAATATGAAGCTAACTTTTGAATTTGAGTGATGGATGTTGCTGCAATTTAAATTTAGATTCAACTTGGCCCCTTTTTCAAATACCTCCAAAAGTGCCTCAAAAGTGTTGGATTTACATGAAACTTGGACTGAACCTTCCCAAGACTTTTCAAGTTCTATGAGTGAGCTCAACCTCTCATTTTCATGTGTACAAATCCCACTTTGTGAAAGCGAAGGCTTTCCCCTCTAATCACTCTTTTGATGGAGGTTACTTGCTCTTCACAATATTTCCTAAGATATCCACATTAAAAACTGTGGTGTTGTGAGGTGAAGAAAAGTTTTTGCAAGTCCCTTTTCTTGGGCTTTTACATCCCTCCCCCCCTTAAAAGAATCTCGTCCCGAGATTAAAAAAGAAGAGATAGTGATGTAATAGGGACTTACCCGCGTTGGGATGCCATGAACTCCGGGTAATTTGAGCGAAGGAATTCCTCGCTCTCCCACGTCGCTTCTTCGACGGTGTGGTTGCTCCAGAGTATTTTGTAGAACGACAATGTTCTGCTGCGTGTGGTTCTGGCTTTTTCATCAAGAATTGCTACCGGATACTCATCATATGTTTAATCCGGTTTCAGCACGCCGATGGCTTCGGTAGGAACAGCAGCCGTATGCTTCAGACATTTTCTCAGCTGTGAGACATGGAAAATGTCATGGACATCAGCAAGAGATGCCGGTAGCTCCAATCGATACGCTGCTGGTCCACACTTCTCAGTGATAGCATAGGGCCCAATGAAACGGGGAGCGAGCTTCCCCTTGACGCCGAACCGGTGCACGCCCTTCATCGGAGACACACGGTGGTACACGTGTTCCCCGACGTCAAAGTGCAGCGGCCTACGCCTCTTATCAGCGTAGCTCTTTTGCCGGGATTGAGCGGCCTTCAGGTTAGCTTGAATCGTCCGAACGCGCTCTTCGGCGTCGTTCACCACCTCAACCCCGAATGTGACCCTTTCACCGGACTCGCACCAGTTTAATGGGGTGCGGCATTTGCGACCGTAGAGAGCTTCGTAGGGTGCCATGTTGATACTCGCCTGATAGCCGTTATTATACGAGAATTCTGCCAACGGTAGGTGATCATCCCAGTTCCTACCGTGGTGGATGGCACATGCTCTCAACATGTCCTCCAGAACTTGATTCACCCTCTCTATATGGCCATCTGTCTGAGGGTGGTAGGCGGAGCTTCTAATCAGTTTAGTACCCAATGCAGCGTGTAGCTGCTCCAAAAAGCGAGATAAAAATAATGCACCTCGATCCGAGACGATGGTATTGGGTACTCCGTATAAGCACAGAATCTTCGCTATGTACTACTCCGCATATTTGCCGGCATTGTAACGTGTATTCACCAGAATGAAGTGAGCCGTCTTGGTCAACCGATCAACGATTACCCAAATGGAATCATGTTTGTTGGCAGTTAGGGGCAATCCCACAATGAAACCCATGCTCACATCTTCCCATTTCCATGCCGGGATCTTTAGGGGTTGTAGCAGCCCTGATTTCTTCATGTGATCAGCTTTCACTCGTCTACACGTATCGCACTCGGATACGTACTTAGGTACCTCCCGCTTCATCCGTGTCCACCAAAATTTCTTTTTCAAATCTTGGTACATTTTGTTGCTGCCCGGATGAATGGAGTACTTAGACAAGTGAGCTTCGTCGAGGATCTTCTTCCTCAGTTCCATATCCCAGGGTACGACTATGCGGTCATTGAACCACAGCGTCCCCTCATCATCTTTCCGGAAACACTTGATCTCCCCGTTGTCTATCCATCTCCAGAGATGTGCCATACCCTTATCATCTTCCTGAGCTGCAATGATGTCCTCCCTGATGGTAGGGATGAGGGCAAGGTTGTACAGCGATCCATAAGGAACCAAGTACAAACTTGGCTCTTCCTCCTCCACCGGTATAATGGTGAGGTGATGGACATGTGATTTCCGACTCAGCGCGTCGGCAACCACATTCGCCTTTCCGGGGTGGTAATGGATCTCAATTTCATAATCTTTAATCAGTTCTAACCACCTCCTTTGCCTCATGTTCAGCTCCTTCTGGGTGAAAATATATTTCAAGCTCTTGTGGTCGGTGTAGAGATGCACCAAATTCCCCAGGAGATAGTGCCTCCACATTTTTAGCGCCAAAATCACTGCAGCAAGCTCAAGGTCATGAGTCGTATAGTGCTGCTCATGGTTCCGAAGTTGGCGTGAGCCATAAGCGACCACACGTCCTTCCTGCATCAACACGCAGCCGAGCCTAATACCGGACGCGACACAGTACACGTCGAAGGGCTTTGTTGTATCCGGCTGAGCTAAGACCGGGGCTGTTGTGAGATTTCACCAATGCTTGGAACGCTCCTTCAAACACCGTGTTCCAAACATATTTTGTTCCCTTCTTCAGCAATTCTGTCATCGGCTTAGCGAGCTTGGAGAAACTTGGAATGAATCTCCGATAGTATCCCGCTAACCCAAGGAAACTTCTGACTTCATGAATGGAAGTGGGAGCTTTCCATTTCAGTACTTGCTCTATTTTGCTTGGGTCAACCGCAATGCCTTCAGCTGAGATAATATGTCCCAAGAATGGCACTTGGCTGATCAAAACTCGCATTTACTGAACTTGGCATAGAGCTTGTGGTCTCGCAATCGTTGAAGAACGATCCGCAAGTGTTCGGCATGTTCAGCTTCTGTCTTGGAGTAAACCAAGATATCGTCGATGAACACTACCACGAACTTGTCCAGCTCCGGCATGAACACTGAGTTCATGAGATACATGAAGTGGGCTGGAGCGTTTGTGAGACCAAAGGACATGACGAGATATTCATATAATCCATATCTCGTTGAGAAGGCCATCTTTGGAATATCCTCCGCCCGGATCTTTATCTGATGATATCCAGAGCGAAGGTCCATCTTGGAGAACACACTTGCACCCACAAGTTGATCAAACAATATGTCGATGCGGGGCAGTGGGTACTTATTCTTGATGGTGACTGCGTTGAGCGGCCGGTAGTCCACACACAGCCTTAAGGTTTCATCCTTCTTCTTCACGAACAGCGCCGAGCATCCCCAAGGCGAGGAACTCGGCCTAATGAAACCTTTGCTCAACAGATCATTGAGCTGTTCTTTCAGTTCAGCCAGCTCATTTGGAGCCATCTTGTATGGTCTCCGTGATATGGGCGTAGTCCCGGGTGCAAGTTCAATCTTGAACTCGACATCCCGCTCAGGTGGCATACCCGGAAGATCATCCGGGAACACGTCGGGGTACTCCCGGACTACGGAGATGTCCTCTAACTTGAGAGCTTCAGCATTATTAATTGCTGAAATTTCCCGGACTGGAGTGTCTAATACCATGGAATGCGGACGGTGGAATGGAGAGTTTAAATGAACCGTCCGTGTCCGAGTCTCCAGGACAGCGCCATGGTATTGTAGCCATGACATCCCTAAGATTGCATCAATCTTTTGCCCCATAAGGATTATCAAGGTGGTGGGATATAGTTTCCCACCTAAGCACAGAGGTGCCTTTGGGATCATCATATTTGCTTAGATCTTCCCTCCCGGTGAGCAGATCATATAGGTGCAGTCGGTTGGGAAGACTTGCATTTGATGCTTAGCCACATAGGATGCACTTATAAAGCTGTGTGTTGCACCAGAATAAAAAAGTATGATGATGGCTTTATCGTTGAGAGTAAACGTACCCGCCAGCACGTTGTCTCCCTCTGGGGCGTCCTCATTGTCGAGGTTGCGGACGCCCCTAGTCCGCTGACCAACCTTCTTCACCGGAGGTCGGCCTCGAGCACCGCCCTGGAACTGGGCTTGCCCGCTGCTCTGCTGCCCCTGGGGACAGTCCTTCGCGAAGTGGCCCGCCTGGCCACACGTGAAGCAGGTGAAACGGGGCAGTCCCTGCTGATCGGTGGACGGAATCCCGGGGCGCATTGTGGCGGTGGAAACGCCCGGGGTGCCGTCTGCTGCTGCGGCTGCTGTCTTGGTGGTGGCATCGGCGGACGGAACGGAGGTGACTGAAACGAACGTCCCCCGAACCGCTGAGGTCGCGCCGGTGGATGCCACTGCTGCCCGGATGGTGTCCGATACACCATACGGTACTTCTGAGGCGCGCCACCACCACTCATAGGTAGAGCGCTGCGCTTCCTCTTCCCGGCTGCCAACTCCCGCTGAGCGTCCTCTTGCATGATCGCGGCATTGACTAAGTCGTTGAAGGTGCCGCGATTCCATTGCACGAGATGCGTCTTCATTTCGGGGTGTAACCCCCGATAGAAGTGCTCCCGCTTTTTCTCCTCGGTGGAGATGTAGTCCGACGCATATTGCGCCAGATGGTTGAAGGCACGGGGGTAGTCATGGGCACTCCTCCCGCCCTGCTTCAGCTCCAAGAATTCTTGGAACTTCCTCTTCGTGATCCCGGGAGGAATGTGATAGGCGCGGAACGCCTCCCGGAACTCTTCCCACTCCACGGCATGGCCAGCCGGACGTGAGGCGACATAGTTCGCCCACCACGCACCAGCAGCACCGCGAAGTTGCTGCGCTGCGAACAGAGTCTTCTGCCGCTCCGTACATTGGAGCAGCCTGAACTTGGACTCGATGGTCCGCAGCCAGTTGTCGGCCTCCAGTGGTTCTTCAGCTTCGGTGAACATTGGAGGGTGCGTACTCATGAAATCCGAGTATGACACTTCACGGGCCTCACGAGGCCCTCTGTCTTGACGCCCCCCCCCCCCCGCCTGGGACGTATTCTGCACGATCGTGTGGAGCAGGTCGGTCTGCTCCTCACGACCTCCCACCAGTGCCGCTATCACATCCGCTAGAGTAAGCGGAGGCGGCGGTGGTGGCTGCTGCTGCGGGGTGCTGTCGTAGGCCGGTGGCTGGGAGTCATCGCCTCCCTGTTGGCTAGAGCCACCAACCTCGTGTGTGGTCCTAGTGCGAATCATCTGCAACCATACGACAATAAACATCAGTCCCGCAACGAACTTCAATGCAGTCAACAAAATAGGCGTAAAAACATAATGACAATAGATTCATGCAATACATCTCGTACATAGATAATGTAATAACTTTGCACAAGCTACACCATTACCAGACCAAATACAAACTAGTTTAATCCAACTTGATGAACCTCCCCTTTGGAAGCTCACCATAACTAGGTTTGGTCACTACGAGACATTACTATCGCGTTGTAATCACATATACTACCCTTTTATCTTCAATACGACACAAACATGGTCTCTAGTAAAAGAAACTTGAGTGAGACCTATACTCAAATCTTTCACTAGTTGAAGATAACCTTTCATGAGTATGTTCCACCCTATTGGGAGTACTCAAACCCCCTCTAGGGTACAACAATTTCCCAAATGAGTTCAACTGTCATTCCTCTGCCAGAATGACCAGTTTCTACATATCCAAGATTTTGATCTGGTTATGGGCATTTTCATGACTCAAGCTGAATACCAAAGTTAAAGTTATCTTCAATATCTTTCCAACGAGTACTTATTTGCCCTCAGATCATCTCTGGTTAAAAAGTTATGGTAATTCAAGGTCAACAGAATTTCTGGAAGAATTTTTTTAACAGCACCTCCCTTGGAAGTTACTGTTTTCATCGAGTTTCCACTGAAATCTGTGCTGAAATCTCAGAAACTTTGAATTGCAAAGATGTCACACATCTTCTACTCTTTCTAAGGAAGTATCGTATGAAAATTTTTTATTTTTCTACTAGGAGTTATGTTTGAAAAACAGAACAGTCCAGAGAGTGTTTAACTCTGTCCTGGTTCTGGACAGTTTACATTCCTCTGGGATTTAAGCCATCTTAAGGTGTGTTTCAGCTCTGGAAGTCTACAACAAAGTTGTAGAGTACTTCAATACCTTTCCAGAACTATATGCCACACCTCCCTGGACTAAAAGACCTGAGAGTTATGCCCTGTTGAAGATCAGCAGAATTGCTGCCCAAAACAGAGCACTCTGTTTTTCACTCCTTTGGTTATCCTGCTCCATTATCACATTCTTCTACCCAACCAGGGTCCTAAATGTTGAACCTAGTGATTTTAATTCCTTGTTATCATTATTTTTCATGCATATGCCCATGATATCTCGGTACTACGTTCCTCACAAAAGAAAATCCTAACCGGATCATACCGGCATATACGTCTCAAGTGTGGCACTAAACGGTCTCTCGCACACGTTTTCTACACGGATACATACGTGGTTAGTATCTGCAGAAGACCACACAATAATGGTGCACTCAATGGTTGTTTCATTTCAGGCAGTTCCATATTTGAAATTAAATACAAACGCCCGTATCATTGTCATACGGCCGTCCTTGAGTTAGGTCACGTCTCAAGGTACGTGATCGTGTTTCAACACCACACGACGGGGAACCCGAGTAGGTCATGAACGGGTCTTCACGGCTGGGAATGTTATCAACCCAACAGATACCACCTACTGCCCTGCAGGGCACGCCGATGGCAAGCGCTGCGTATGTCCTCCTGGGCTATTTCCAGACGAACACGCTCTCGCGTTACTGACCACACGATGGGGTCTCCACTTACTTGCCTAATGCCCGCTAGGGATCAGCGTTTCATATGAACTCAGGAACATGAGGAGTCCAAGAGTTTCATATTGACGTCTCACACCAAGCTGTGAGACAAATCCCTGAACCACATTCCTCGTCAGGGCGAGCTAACCGAAATTGAACCGCTTTCGGTGGCGTTCCTTACCATTCTTACCAGAGCGTAGGTGCGTCGTTACATAATTAAAATTCAGAATTATAACACATAGTTAGTATTGCCACTTTCAATAACTAGGCTAATATAGTCCTTACTTGGGCAACTACCGAATCCTCACCGTAATCCTAAGTTTTCCCGTAATACAGTCCTTAAGTACTGTGCTATCCCCACTGCAGCTCTGATACCAGGCTGTGGCGGACCGGGATCCGCTCATCCAGGATCGCAGAGGGTGGTGTCGCGCGATGCGACACCCGACAGCACACGTCATAAGAACACAATATATTACATGGGAAAAACAAACTGAACTGTACAAAAAGGTACAACTTCAGTTACAAACTAGTATTTATTTTACACAGCGGAAGTCTACTCTGTACAACTCACGCCCGCCTATCTAGCAAAAGTCAGTTGCCCAGCCCTAGGGCAACCAACACTGGCTGCACTCCTCAGCTCAGCACGGCGTGTACGGCTCCCACTCAGCCGTGGTCCCCAACGGAGGGTAATCCTCGCCGGTGGACTCGTACTCCGAGTCCGTGGGTGGCTCCTTACCTGAAAACCCCTTAAGCAGCAACCGTGAGCACGAGGGCTCAACAAGACTTAACCGACTCACCTAGGCATGAAACTCTACATGAGGGGTACAATGGACATAGGATAGTAATAATGCAGCAAATGGACATGCCTACAAGTTCATCCTTAGTTCATCTTTTAGCAACAAGTTAACAGTTCATGAAGCTGAAATTTAGTAAGCAATGTTTGGTGGCACACATGTAGCAATACAGTTATATCATTACAGCAATATTGAATCACAGCATTCCATAAATTATCTACGTTACGACGCAGTGAACAAGCGGTACTCGTCACCGCGAGGGACGGCGAATCGAATCGATATACACCTGCAGGGAAACCCAAAGAGCACGTCACGTACGCCCACCCGTGGAGCTGCACAGCACGCTCACTCGATGTCGTACGGGACAACCTTTCACCCAACAGCCCAAACGTCGAACCGGTCGCACCGAAACAAGCAGGAGGTTCCCCACACGGAGCATCTCTCTATGCCCGTTGGCAGATTTCCACCTTGCTGCCCTCAACCTACACCTATAAATCGGTGTGCTATGCCTCGACGCCCGGAGGTTTAGGCTACATCGGTTTATCGGTGCCCATATATCCGATATGCCTTCGGTACGTTCAATACTTGTTCAGCAGGGCCGCACACGGATCGGTCCTCAATCGACACGTGCAGGGCTGCGCACACAAGACTTCCTCTTGCTGCGCCCTAGTCCCTGCCTAGTCTCATTTTCATTACTAAAGTGATCTCACATCACTCAACCGCACCCGTGTGTCCCAAGCCTATCTCGCGAGTAGATTCCAACTACTCGACTTGTACGGAAGTACTATGACTTGTTAAGCATAGCCTGTCTACTCGAGGTCTTGGACACTACCCTCACTCTTATGGAAAAGTTCTGGTCATGCAAGTGGGGTTTTCATCCATTCTACACCTAATGCACATTCATACATCACCCTAATTATGTGAACAAAGCAAAACTTGATAAAAGAGTTAATGCAAACCGGGGCTTGCCTTGTTGCTGCTGGTCAGGGGTGAGTTCTTCTTCTGGAAGCAGGAAGTCGAGAACCTCCGGAGCTTCCTCGCCTTCAGCGACTACACGTTTAATGAAACACTACATGTCACTTTAAATCCAATGTGTAAACTTGAATACATAATTACTAATAACTCTAGCTAGCCCTTCCCTTTGGTTCTGAAATTTTTATGATGGCTTGGTAGGGTTCTAACCAGAGTCTTGACCATGTTTCATTTGAAACAAAGTTCATTTGAACCTTGTACAAATAAAAGCCCATTTGGTCAATATTTGAGCCTCTAAGTAGTTCCAAGGGTTTTCATGGCTCCAACCAATACTTTCTGGAAACTAGAATTTATGATGGTTCTAATGGAGTTGGTTTCAGTCATTTGAAGAATTCTACTGAAATTTATGTCCTAATTAAGATTTGAGAAAATCTGAAAAATGTTTCTGTACATTTTTCTATTTTCTCAGGGCAGTTCTCTTAATCACCCAATTAGGGTAACTAAATGAACTTGGATGAGTCTGAAAAGTTTACTGGGATTCAGGGATTTTCCATGAACCTCAGCCAAATTTCAGAATTTTTCATAAAGTAGTTCTCCAGATAAAATTCCCAACAGTTAAAATTTTAGGGATTTAATTCTGGAAAACTATTAACTTTCATGAGCTGAATTTGGTATTGCTGGAAAGTACTCAGAATTCTGAGTTCAGCAAAATTTGGTTCATCGAATTTGGAGTTTCCTAGCCAAAGTTCTATTCATTTGAAGTTGGAACCAAAACTGGAAATTCCAAAAATGTTTAAATCCTGCGGGTGGGTCCCCCGGCTACGTGTCAACCTCCCAGCTAACCCACACCGGAGCCCGCAGAATCACCCGCGCAACCGCACGGGATCCCGGTGCCGCAGCAAATCCCGAGTGCTCTCCACAGCGACTGACACGCGGGGCCCGCAAGGCTTCTTCAACCTCGCGTTCCCGTGGCTCCCCGCCGCCCACCTCGCCGGAATACTCGCCGCCAGGCGTTCTGCTGCCCGACCTCCGACGAAACTCGCCGCCTGTGCCTATCTCGGCCTGGGGAACACGGTGGTGCCCTCACCAGCGCGTGACAACAGCCGGAACAGTGCTCCCGTCGGCAACAGCGGCTGGGAGCTCACTGGCGATGTCGAACTCGGCACCCCCTGCACCTTTTTCGATGCGGTTTGCTCGGGGAGCTCTGCTGACACCCGCTGATCACGGACATGGACACCGATCCCTGTGAAAACGGCTGCAACTACGATCTCACCGGTGACCTAGACCGGATATCGGCTGTGCTCAGAAAACTTCAAAGAACCGTAACCCTAGCCCATGGTTCTTGCTGGTTTATGGTCCTGGGTGATCGTGGCAGGGTGTAGAGCGTGTGTGTGGCTCGGTATGCCCGGTGATGAGCTAATACCCACAAATTTTGGGATTTGGTGGTGGCTCGGTCTTAGGACCACCGAAACATGCCCGGCGAAATCCTCCCCTGACAGCCCACGAAATGAAGAAAGGTTGGGACCAGAAGAATCAGCACCTCAAGGCGGTTCTTTCTTGTGTTGCTTGTCGGGCACGAGAGCGCCTGTGCTGGCCAGGCGCCGGTGATCAATGGAGGTCGCGTTTCTGTTCTTGCGTGAAACCGAGGAGAGAGATCGGGTGGGGGTTGTTCTCGTCCGGGAAACAGGAGAAAGGGCGGCGTGGGCTGTGCGCTGGCCTTTGAGCCGCGGTTTTGGCACCGTGAGGTGGCCGTGCGATGCCTCAGTGGCTCGCCGCCTCTCCCGTGCCTTGCGCGTGAAGCAGAGGCCGGCTGCAGCAACCGACTGAACTCTGGTATGTGCAACTGACATGTGGGCCTCCCCTTCTCTCCTTTTCTCTAATATTTCTTTTCTGTTTTTGCTGAATATCCCACCAGCTACTAACAATTTAATGTGAGACTTAGCCCCCATGTTTTGGTTCAAATTTGAGTTCTCCATTTTGAAATTTGGTTGGTCCAATTTGCTTCATATTTAAACTGAATTTCTAATTCAGTTTTGAATTATTGCAAATTTGGCTCCCGACAAGATGAACTCCAATGGGGATGAAAATTGGTGGGCTAACTCAGAAAAATGTGCTGAGTTTGAATATGAAGCTAACTTTTGAATTTGAGTGATGGAAGTTGCTGCATTTTGAATTTACATTCAACTTGGCCTCTTTTTCAAATACCTCCAAAAGTGCCTCAAAAGTGTTGGATTTACATGAAACTTGGACTGAACCTTCCCAAGACTTTTCAAGTTCTAGGAGTGAGCTCAACCTCTCATTTTCATGTGTACAAATCCCACTTTGTGAAAGTGAAGGCTTTCCCCTCTAATCACTCTTTTGATGGAGGTTACTTGCTCTTCACAATATTTCCTAAGATATCCACAATAAAAACTGTGGTGTTGTAAGGTGAAGAGAAGTTTTTGCAAGTCCCTTTTCTTGGGCTTTTACATCCCTCCCCCCTTAAAAGAATCTCGTCCTGAGATTACAAAAGAAGAGATAGTGATGTAATAGGGACTTACCCGCGTTGGGATGCCATGAACTCCGGGTAATTTGAGCGAAGGAATTCCTCGCTCTCCCACTCGCTTCTTCGACGGTGTGGTTGCTCCAGAGTATTTTGTAGAACGACAATGTTCTGCTACGTGTGGTTCTGGCTTTTTCATCAAGAATTGCTACCGGATACTCATCATATGTTTAATCCGGTTTCAGCTCGCCGATGGCTTCGGTAGGAACAGCAGCCGTATGCTTCAGACATTTTCTCAGCTGTGAGACATGTAAAATGTCATGGACATCAGCAAGAGATGCAGGTAGCTCCAATCGATACGCTGCTGGTCCACACTTCTCGATGATAGCATAGGGCCCAATGAAACGGGGAGCGAGCTTCCCCTTGACGCCGAACCGGTGCACGCCCTTCATCGGAGACACACGGTGGTACACGTGTTCCCCGACGTCAAAGTGCAGCGGCCTACGCCTCTTATCAGCGTAGCTCTTTTGCCGGGATTGAGCGGCCTTCAGATTAGCTTGAATAGTCCGAACGCGCTCTTCGGCGTCGTTCACCACCTCAACCCTGAATGTGACCCTTTCACCGGACTCGCACCAGTTTAATGGGGTGCGGCATTTGCGACCGTAGAGAGCTTCGTAGGGTGCCATCTTGATACTCGCCTGATAGCCGTTATTATACGAGAATTCCGCCAACGGTAGGTGATCGTCCCATTTCCTACCGTGGTGGATGGCACATGCTCTCAACATGTCCTCCAGAACTTGATTCACCCTCTCTGTCTGGCCATCTGTCTGAGGGTGTTAGGCGGAGCTTCTAATCAGTTTAGTACCCAATGCAGCGTGTAGCTGCTCCCAAAAGCGAGATACAAATAATGCACCTCGATCCGAGACGATGGTCTTGGGTACTCCGTATAAGCACAGAATCTTTGCTATGTACTACTCCGCATATTTGCCGGCATTGTAACGTGTATTCACCGGAATGAAGTGAGCCGTCTTGGTCAACCGATCAACGATTATCCAAATGGAATCATGTTTGTTGGCAGTTAGGGGCAATCCCACAATGAAATCCATGCTCACATCTTCCCATTTCCATGCCGGGATCTTCAGGGGTTGTAGCAGCCCTGATTTCTTCATGTGATCGGCTTTCACTCGTCTACACGTATCGCACTCGGATACGTACTTAGGTACCTCCCGCTTCATCCGTGTCCACCAAAATTTCTTTTTCAAATCTTGGTACATTTTGTTGCTGCCCGGATGAATGGAGTACTTAGACAAGTGAGCTTCGTCGAGGATCTTCTTCCTCAGTTCCATATCCCAGGGTACGACTATGCGGTCATTGAACCACAGCGTCCCCTCATCATCTTTCCGGAAACACTTGATCTCCCCGTTGTCTATCCGTCTCCGGAGATGTGCCATACCCTTATCGTCTTCCTGAGCTGCAATGATGTCCTCCCTGATGGTAGGGATGAGGGCAAGGTTGTACAGCGATCCATAAGGAACCAAGTACAAAATTGGCTCTTCCTCCTCCACCGGTATAATGGTGAGGTAATGGACATGTGATTTCCGACTCAGCGCGTCGGCAACCACATTCGCCTTTACGGGGTGGTAATGGATCTCAATTTCATAATCTTTAATCAGTTCTAACCACCTCCTTTGCCTCATGTTCAGCTCCTTCTGGGTGAAAATATATTTCAAGCTCTTGTGGTCGGTGTAGAGATGCACCAAATTCCCCAGGAGATAGTGCCTCCACATTTTTAGCGCCAAAACCACTGCAGCAAGCTCAAGGTCATGAGTCGGATAGTGCTGCTCATGGTTCTGAAGTTGGCGTGAGCCATAAGCGACCACACGTCCTTCCTGCATCAACACGCAGCCGAGCCCAATACCGGACGTGTCACAGTACACGTCGAAGGGCATTGTTGTATCCGGCTGAGCTAAGACCGGGGCTGTTGTGAGATGCTTCACCAATGCTTGGAACGCTCCTTCACACGCTGTGTTCCAAACATATTTTGTTCCCTTCTTCAGCAATTCTGTCATCGGCTTAGCGAGCTTGGAGAAACTTGGAATGAATCTCCGATAGTATCCCGCTAACCCGAGGAAACTTCTGACTTCATGAACGGAAGTGGGAGCTTTCCATTTCAGTACTTGCTCTATTTTGCTTGGGTCAGCAGGAATGCCTTCAGCTGAGATGATATGTCCCAAGAATGACACTTGGCTGATCCAAAACTCGCATTTACTGAACTTGGCATAGAGCTTGTGGTCTCGCAATCGTTGAAGAATGATCCACAAGTGTTCGGCATGTTCGGCTTCTGTCTTGGAGTAAACCAAGATATCGTCGATGAACACTACCACGAACTTGTCCAGCTCCGGCATGAACACTGAGTTCATGAGATACATGAAGTGGGCTGGAGCGTTTGTGAGACCAAAGGACATGACGAGATATTCATATAATCCATATCTCGTTGAGAAGGCCGTCTTTGGAATATCCTCCGCCCGGATCTTTATCTGATGATATCCAGAGCGAAGGTCCATCTTGGAGAACACACTTGCATCCACAAGTTGATCAAACAATATGTCGATGCGGGGCAGTGGGTACTTATTCTTGATGGTGACTGCGTTGAGCGGCCTGTAGTCCACACACAGCCTTAAGGTTTCATCCTTCTTCTTCACGAACAGCGCCGAGCATCCCCAAGGCGAGGAACTCGGCCTAATGAAACCTTTGCTCAACAAATCATTGAGCTGTTCTTTCAGTTCAGCCAGCTCATTTGGAGCCATCTTGTATGGTTTCCGTGATATGGGCGTAGTCCCGGGTGCAAGTTCAATCTTGAACTCAACATCCCGCTCAGGTGGCATACCCGGAAGATCATCCGGGAACACGTCGGGGTACTCCCGGACTACGGGGATGTCCTCTAACTTGAGAGCTTCAGCATTATTAATTGCTGAAATTTCCCGGACTGGAGTGTCTAATACCATGGAATGCGGACGGTGGAATGGAGAGTTTAAATGAACCGTCCGTGTCCGAGTCTCCAGGACAGCGCCATGGTATTGTAGCCATGACATCCCTAAGATTGCATCAATCTTTTGCCCCATAAGGATTATCAAGGTGGTGGGATATAGTTTCCCACCTAAGCACAGAGGTGCCTTTGGGATCATCATATTTGCTGAGATCTTCCCTCCCGGTGAGCAGATCATATAGGTGCAGTCGGTTGGGAAGACTTGCATTTGATGCTTAGCCACATAGGATGCACTTATAAAGCTGTGGGTTGCACCAGAATCAAAAAGTATGATGATGGCTTTATCATTGAGAGTAAACGTACCCGCCAGCACGTTGTCTCCCTCTGGGGCGTCCTCATTGTCGAGGTTGCGGACGCCCCTAGTCCGCTGACCAACCTTCTTCACCGGAGGTCGGCGTCGAGCACCGCCCTGGAACTGGGCTTGCCCGCTGCTCTGCTGCCCCTGGGGACAGTCCTTCGCAAAGTGGCCCGCCTGGCCACACGTGAAGCAGGTGAAACGGGGCGGTCCCCCGCTGATCGGTGGACGGAATCCCGGGGCGCGTTGTGGTGGTGGAAACGCCCGGGGTGCCGTCTGCTGCTGCTGCTGCTGCTGTCTTGGTGGTGGCATCGGTGGACGGAACGGAGGTGACTGAAACGAACGTCCCCCGAACCGCTGAGGTCGCGCCGGTGGATGCCACTGCTGCCCGGATGTGTCCGATACACCATACGGTACTTCTGAGGCGCGCCACCACCACTGCTAGGTAGAGCGCTGCGCTTCCTCTGCTAAGCTGCCAACTCCCGCTGAGCGTCCTCTTGCATGATCGCGGCCTTGACTAAGTCGTTGAAGGTGCCGCGATTCCATTGCACGAGATGCGTCTTCATTTCGGGGTGTAACCCCCGATAGAAGTGCTCCCGCTTTTTCTCCTCGGTGGAGATGTAGTCCGACGCATATTGCGCCAGATGGTTGAAGGCACGGGGGTAGTCATGGGCACTCCTCCCGCCCTGCTTCAGCTCCAAGAATTCTTGGAACTTCCTCTTCATGATCCCGGAAGGAATGTGATAGGCGCGGAACGCCTCCCAGAACTCTTCCCACTACACGGCATGGCCAGCCGGACGTGAGGCGACATAGTTCGCCAACCACGCACCAGCAGCACCGCGCCTTGAACCAATGAATTCTCAGATATACTGGCAGTAATTCGTTCATTTCAATGAAAGAGCAAAGAAGAATTGGAAATCCGTCCTTCTAGACTAAAGTCATCAGAAGAGTGAACTTCATATTTTGGGAAAATGATAATGAAAAAGGAGAAAAAAACGCTGAGAGACACATTGCAAAAAGAATCGCTTATTTCAATGTTGTAAACTAGTGAGTGGTACAGGAGTTGCTGCGCTGCGAACAGAGTCTTCTGCCGCTCCGTAGATTGGAGCAGCCTGAAGTTGGACTCGATGGTCCGCAGCCAGTTGTCGGCCTCCAGTGGTTCTTCAGCTTCGGTGAACACTGGAGGGTGCGTACTCATGAAATCCGAGTACGACACTTCACGGGCCTCACGAGGCCCTCTGTCTTGACGCCTCCCCGCCTGGGACGTATTCTGCACGATCTTGTGGAGCAGGTCGGTCTGCTCCTCACGACCTCCCACCAGTGCCGCTATCACATCCGCTAGAGTAAGCGGAGGCGGAGGTGGTGGCTGCTGCTGCGGGGTGCTGTCGTAGGCCGGTGGCTGGGAGTCATCGCCTCCCTGTTGGCTAGAGCCACCAACCTCGTGTGTGGTCCTAGTGCGAACCATCTGCAACCATGCGACAATAAACATCAGTCCCGCAACGTACTTCAATGCAGTCAACGAAATAGGCGTAAAAACATAATGACAATAGATTCGTGCAATACATCTCGTACATAGATAATGTAATAACTTTGCACAAGCTACACCATTACCAGACCAAATACAAACTAGTTTAATCCAACTTGATGAACCTCCCCTTTGGAAGCTCACCATAACTAGGTTTGGTCACTACGAGACATTACTATCGCGTTGTAATCACATATACTACCCTTTTATCTTCAATACGACACAAACATGGTCTCTAGTAAAAGAAACTTGAGTGAGACCTATACTCAAATCTTTCACTAGTTGAAGATAACCTTTCATGAGTATGTTCCACCCTATTGGGAGTACTCAAACCCCCTCTAGGGTACAACAATTTCCCAAATGAGTTCAACTGTCATTCCTCTGCCAGAATGACCAGTTTCTACATATCCAAGATTTTGATCTGGTTATGGGCATTTTCATGACTCAAGCTGAATTCCAAAGTTAAAGTTATCTTCAGTATCTTTCCAACGAGTACTTATTTGCCCTCAGATCATCTCTGGTTAAAAAGTTATGGTAATTCAAGGTCAACAGAATTTCTGGAAGAATTTTTTTAACAGCACCTCCCTTGGAAGTTACTGTTTTCATCGAGTTTCCACTGAAATCTGTGCTGAAATCTCAGAAACTTTGAATTGCAAAGATGTCACACATCTTCTACTCTTTCTAAGGAAGTATCGTATGAAAATTTTTTATTTTTCTACTAGGAGTTATGTTTGAAAAACAGAACAGTCCAGAGAGTGTTTAACTCTGTCCTGGTTCTGGACAGTTTACATTCCTCTGGGATTTAAGCCATCTTAAGGTGTGTTTCAGCTCTGGAAGTCTACAACAAAGTTGTAGAGTACTTCAATACCTTTCCAGAACTATATGCCACACCTCCCTGGACTAAAAGACCTGAGAGTTATGCCCTGTTGAAGATCAGCAGAATTGCTGCCCAAAACAGAGCACTCTGTTTTTCACTCCTTTGGTTATCCTGCTCCATTATCACATTCTTCTACCCAACCAGGGTCCTAAATGTTGAACCTAGTGATTTTAATTCCTTGTTATCATTATTTTTCATGCATATGCCCATGATATCTCGGTACTACGTTCCTCACAAAAGAAAATCCTAACCGGATCATACCGGCATATACGTCTCAAGTGTGGCACTAAACGGTCTCTCGCACACGTTTTCTACACGGATACATACGTGGTTAGTATCTGCAGAAGACCACACAATAATGGTGCACTCAATGGTTGTTTCATTTCAGGCAGTTCCATATTTGAAATTAAATACAAACGCCCGTATCATTGTCATACGGCCGTCCTTGAGTTAGGTCACGTCTCAAGGTACGTGATCGTGTTTCAACACCACACGACGGGGAACCCGAGTAGGTCATGAACACGGCTGGGAATGTTATCAACCCAACAGATACCACCTACTGCCCTGCAGGGCACGCCGATGGCAAGCGCTGCGTATGTCCTCCTGGGCTATTTCCAGACGAACACGCTCTCGCGTTACTGACCACACGATGGGGTCTCCACTTACTTGCCTAATGCCCGCTAGGGATCAGCGTTTCATATGAACTCAGGAACATGAGGAGTCCAAGAGTTTCATATTGACGTCTCACACCAAGCTGTGAGACAAATCCCTGAACCACATTCCTCGTCAGGGCGAGCTAACCGAAATTGAACCGCTTTCGGTGGCGTTCCTTACCATTCTTACCAGAGCGTAGGTGCGTCGTTACATAATTAAAATTCAGAATTATAACACATAGTTAGTATTGCCACTTTCAATAACTAGGCTAATATAGTCCTTACTTGGGCAACTACCGAATCCTCACCGTAATCCTAAGTTTTCCCGTAATACAGTCCTTAAGTATTGTGCTATCCCCACTGCAGCTCTGATACCAGGCTGTGGCGGACCGGGATCCGCTCATCCAGGATCGCAGAGGGTGGTGTCGCGCGATGCGACACCCGACAGCACACGTCATAAGAACACAATATATTACATGGGAAAAACAAACTGAACTGTACAAAAAGGTACAACTTCAGTTACAAACTAGTATTTGTTTTACACAGCGGAAGTCTACTCTGTACAACTCACGCCCGCCTATCTAGCAAAAAGTCGGTTGCCCAGCCCTAGGGCAACCAACACTGGCTGCACTCCTCAGCCCTATCCATTGTTGCTTGTTGGGCACGAGAGCGCCTGTGCTGGCCGGGCGCCGGTGATCAATGGAGGTCGCGTTTCTGTTCTTGCGTGGAACCGAGGATAGAGATCGGGTGGGGGTTATTCTCGTCCGGGAAACAGGAGAAAGGGCGGCGTGGGCTGTGCGCTGGCCTTTGAGCCGCGGTTTTGGCACGGTGAGGTGGCCGTGCGATGCCTCAGTGGCTCGCCGCCTCTCCCGTGCCTTGCGCGCGAAGCAGAGGCCGGCTGCAGCAACCGACTGAACTCTGGTATGTGCAACTGACATGTGGGCCTCCCCTTCTCTCCTTTTCTCTAATATTTCTTTTCTGTTTTTGCTGAATATCCCACCAGCTACTAACAATTTAATGTGAGACTTAGCCCCCAAGTTTTGGTTCAAATTTGAGTTCTCCATTTTGAAATTTGGTTGGTCCAATTTGCTTCATATTTAAACTGAATTTCTAATTCAGTTTTGAATTATTGCAAATTTGGCTCCCGACAAGATGAACTCCAATGGGGATGAAAATTGGTGGGCTAACTCAGAAAATATGCTGAGTTTGAATATGAAGCTAACTTTTGAATTTGAGTGATGGAAGTTGCTGCAATTTGAATTTACATTCAAATTGGCCCCTTTTTCAAATACCTCCAAAAGTGCCTCAAAAGTGTTGGATTTACATGAAACTTGGACTGAACCTTCCCAAGACTTTTCAAGTTCTAGGAGTGAGCTCAACCTCTCATGTTCATGTGTACAAATCCCACTTTGTGAAAGTGAAGGCTTTCCCCTCTAATCACTCTTTTGATGGAGGTTACGTGCTCTTCACAATATTTCCTAAGATATCCACAATAAAAACTGTGGTGTTGTGAGGTGAAGAAAAGTTTTTGCAAGTCCCTTTTCTTGGGCTTTTACACCATAATAGTATCAACATGTGTATCAGGTATATCGGATTTGACTACTAAAAATTTATACGTTATATTCCGCTGAGCATAGCCTAGAAAGATGCAATCCAGTGTCTTTGGTCCAAGCTTGCGTTTCTTGGAGATTGGTATATTGACCTTTGCCAAAACCCCCCAAGTACGCAAGTATGAAAGTGATGGTTTTCTTCCAACCCACTCCTTATAAGATGTTTTCTCCTTATTCTTTTTTGAAATCCGGTTTAGGACTTGACATGAAGTCAGTAGAGCCTCCCCCTGCCATGCCTTAGATAAACCAGAAGTGTCTAACATGGCATTCACCAAGTCACACAACATACGGTTTTTCCTCTCGGCTACCCCATTTGATTGGGGTGAATATGGAGGTGTCCTCTCGTGTATAATACTGTGTCCTCACAAAAATCATCGAACAATTTGAGAAAATACACACCACCACAATCTGCCTAATACGTTTGATCTTTCTCTATAATTGATTTTCTACTTCAGCTTTATAAATTTTAAAGTAGTCTAAAGTTTTATCTTTAGTTTGCAACAAGTATACATAGCAAAATCTAGTCGAATCATCTATTAGCGTCATAAAGTATTTCTTTCCACCTTTTATCAACACACCATTCATCTCGCATTGATCAGAATGTATGAGTTCTAGAGGTGCCTTATGAGGTTTTCGAGGTTGCTTAGATTGCACACAACTATGACACTTAGAACCTTTGGCAATGGTGAATTCCGAAATTAACTTAAGACTTAGCCAATTCAATAAACCAAAATTAACATGACATAAACGAGAATGTCAAACACTCGCGTCATCATTAACACTGCCACAAATATGGTTTACTGACTTATTATTAAACTCTGACAAAGAAAAGCAGAACAAGCCCCCGCATTCATAGCCTTTACCAATAAATTGTCCATGCTTTGACACAACTATTTTATTGGACTTTAAAACTACTTTGAACCCATCTCTACATAGAAGGGATCCGCTAACAAGATTCTTGTTCATAGTAGGGACATGCTGCACGTTACTCAGCTGGACAATCTTTTCCGAAGTGAACTTTGGATTGACCGTGCCAACACCACGAACAAAAGCATGTGACCCATTCCCCATTAGGACGGAGGAATCCCAGACGAACTGGTAAGAAGTAAACATAGACATGTCGGAACATACATGGACATTAGCACCCGTATCAAACCACCAGAATTGTGTTTGAATAACAGACATAACAGTAAAGGAATTACCGTACCCATCCGTATTGCTAGATGTCACAATGTTGACATTTTTTCCCTCTACGATCTGCCGTTCAGGACAATTCTTGAAAAAATGCTCGTGCTCACCGCAGGTATAACAACCCTCATTGGCTTTGTTTGACTTCTTCTTCTTCTTAAAAGCAATAGTTCTGTTTGGCTTCAACTGGGACTTGTTGTTCCCTTTATTCATGACATTGGGTTTCTGCACCATGTTTGCATTGGCGCTAGAATGACCCTCACCTCCTTTATCAGTAGAGTACTTAGCCCGAGCCTTCTCCTCAACATCAAGAGATGCTATCAGATTTTCAACCGATATTTCATGTATCTTGTGTTTTAGAGCTATGGCGAAGTTCCTCCATGAGGGATGCAACTTTGCAATAATGCAACCAGCCACAAACTTGCCAGGCAGAGAACACTTAAGGAGATCAAGCTCTCTCGCGATACACTGTATCTCATGAGCCTGTTCGACTACACGACGGGTGTTAACCATCGTGTAGTCATGGAAGCTCTCCATGATATACAGTTCACCGCCTGCATCGGCTGCACCATACTTAGCGTTTATAGTGCATCCCATAGATCTTTCCCATCCGTGGATGTTAGATAAACATCACAGAGCTTGTTGTCAAGAATGCTTAAGATACATCCTCTCAGGGCAGCATTGGCTTCCTTGAACTTTGTCTGTTCTTCAACAGTCAAAGGAACTTGAGGCCAGCCCTCGGTTACCCAGAAGATCTTAAGCGATTGAAGCCAGAGTGTGGTCTTAACTTGCCACATCTTAAAGTGCACACCAGAGAATTTCTCCGGCATAGGCTAATAAAACCTGAAAGTACTGAAAACAGCGGATTAAACCTGAAAAGGGGCCAGACTAGTCCGGTCTTGGGGGGGGGGGGTAGTCCGGTCTAGGTATAGAAATTGCGTTTTTTGGATTTCTTTTCAAGTTTGTTTAAGCGGAAGGTGCGTAAGTAGTCTAATAATCTGACTAATTAGTTTGTGAATGAAAGAATGATTAGACTGCAAGACTCACAACAATAAACAAATTCACAAGTTTTAAGCGAGACGAAACATAACAAGTAACTTTAGTGAATGAGCAAGAAGGTAAAGGAAACAAGAGACACAATTTATCCCGAGGTTCAATTCCACAAAGGAATTTACGTCCCCGTTGAGAAGTCCACAAAGGACTGGGTCTTTTCCAACCCTTCCCTCACCAAGCGATCACCAAGATCAAGCCCGGGCTCTTTCACTATCAATCAAATGTGAATACAATATTCATAGGGGCTACTCACAACTTGAGGCTCCCTACAACAACCTAGCAGTTCTAGAAATCAAAATACAACAGCCAAGAACTCAAATTAACAATTAGAGTGCAAGAGATTCAAACCGAGAGCTCAAACATCGATCACCGCGTCTCTGCTCTCACAAATCCACAAACCCCTTAAGATCCAATCTTAGGGGTCAAGAAGGTGAGGAAAGAGGCTTAGAAGAGCTCTAGGAATGAGTTTTTGGCGCTTGGGTTTCCGAGTTGTACATTAGAAGCCGGGGGGTCCCTTTTTATAGAGATCCCGGCATCTAGCCGTTATATCTACTAATGTCCGGACTAGTCTGGTCATAACCCTGGCCTAGTCTGTTCTTGGGGGACCACTTACGTCAGAAAGGCTACCAACTAGACTCCCCTGACCGTTGAATTCAAACGATCATAAAATCCCGGTATAGTCCGCTGAGGAGCGGACTAGTCCGATCTCACACAGGAACCTTTGTTCCGGATGAGAACGGACTAGTCTGGCAGAGAGTGGACTAGTCCGGTCTTACAATACTTAGTATCGATAACTCTCTAATCTCAGATTGCGGACTAGTCTGTTCGTATCCGGACTAGTCTGAGCTCACACAGGAACCTTTGTTCCATCCGAAACCGGACTAGTCTGAAGGAATCGGACTAGTCCGGCCTGTGGGGCTGACTATCCGAGGTCACTCAGAGACTCTTTCTCCGGACCTAAACGGCTTATTCCACTTAGCGGACTAGTCCGGCCCCATGAGTAGACTAGTCCGGTCTTCTGGGACTTAGTATTAGAAAGGCTCAGACTCACTCTAAAACGTACTAGTCCGACCTAAAACGGACAAGTCCAAACTCACTCAGAGATTTCTTGTCCGGTCAGAAACGGAGTAGTCCGGTTGGGAACGGACTAGTCCGGCCTTGAGTCCGGACAAGTCCGGTCTACTTTCTATGCCATACCTATGACTATTTCCTCTCATGATTCTAACTAAAATTTGAGCTCTCTAATGATTCTCAAGCACTCTGAAAGAGGAGACCCTGTACACAACTAGAAAATGTGAAACTCAATAGAAAAATTCTATTTTCTACACTTGCAAGTCTTCTTCTTTTCCTTTTTGCTTCTTGAGAGACTCCACATTCATTTCTTTTGATAACGACCTGTGATCATACTCATTAAAACTCATTAGTATATTAATTGTCGTCATCAATTATCTAAAACTAACAGGGATTACCTAGATGCACTTTCAATCTCCCCTTTTTGGTGATTGATGACAACACATTAAGACTCTCAATAAATGGATATAATAGTTTATTTTCATAATACATGTGTGTACGGTTCACTCCCCCTAAATGTGTGCACAAGAGTTTGTCAAGAAAAATATGCACATGAATGAGTTCTTTGGGGATTTCATATACACATGTGTTGTGGTGGGGTGTCTAAGTGTGATGTTATAAAATGAGTGTCAAATGCATTGAGGAAAGTATAAACAACATCTACTAACAAGATCATCTCAATATGACATAGTATGAAGACATAAAGTGGCATAATCATTACAAAGTAACATACGTGGCATAGTCATTACAAAATAACAAAACGTGGCATAGTGATTACAAAATAACAAAACGTGGCATAGTTATTACAATCCAAGACAAGACAAGAAATTTAAAGAGCTAGACTACCCCCCTTGTTCTCTCCCCCTTTGGCATCAAAACACCAAAAAGGAAAGGAAAAAGGAGAAAGGCCTAATCGCTATCATCGTCATCTTGATCTTCGGCTTGGTCACTCTGAGTTTCCTCATCCTCATTGTCGTCTTCATCGTCATCCTCATGATGAGCATGGGAGGTAAGAGCAGCAGAGGACGAACCACCTTCACCAAAGTAGGCAAGCTCGTCCTCGGTGAGAGTGGGAAACTATGTCACTCCTTCATCTTCCGTGAAGGTGGAGACATAAATATCTCCATTTTGTTGCACATTGCCTTGAGATACTTCTCTTGGCGTTGCTTTATTTTCTGCGTGCGAACTTCCAATTTCCGACACGAAGAGAAAATGACATTGAATATTTTGAGCAGCCCACTAGAGGAGCCACTCGACGATGGAGGAGCAGATGGCTCAGCTGAAGAGGATGGGGCTGCAGATGAGCTCCTGCCCAAAGACATAGGAGGGCAAGGAAGAGGAGTCGACATTTGTAGACGTAGCTTCCTGTGCTTCAAATCCTTTACGAATTCCATGCCTGTGACTCTCTCTATCATGCACATGATATATGGTGCATATCCACAGGACCTGTTTGGGGTGTAAGAAATGTTGAAGATATCGTTGTATATGTAGTCGAAGACGTTGAACCACTCTTCTTCATTGAGTAACTTCAACAAATTTCTTAGATACCCTTGTATCATCCCTGCATCGCCATCTTTGAGAGCTAGTATCTTTCTCAGTATTCGGTTGAGCACTCCAAAGAACGACTTGATGTTGTGATTTGAGGATGGCTCATAAGTGAGATATGAGGGATAAATGAAGTCCAAGTCATGCTTTCCCAAGGTCCTTTCATTGTGAACTATGATCTCATAGTTCAAGTGCTCCTCAAGTCCAAGGATCCTCGCAAACTCATCGTACAGCACGGAGTACACCACACCATTTGTCATCCAAGTGATCTTTCTGTTTCCATAGATGTGGAAGTAACAGGTGGTGTAGAATTGGACTATCACCTCGATGTCCCAATCATACTGAAAAGCCATCAGATCCTTGATCCCATGGCGTTCTACCGCTTCAATCACTGCATCAAAAACTTGATGCTTCTTGTTTGCCATGTAGGGCCAATCCGCTCACTGAGCATTGACTACCGGTGTCTTCATTGGGAGATAGACGAGCCGGTAGTAGTCACAATGGAAGTCACACCAGAAATGAGGGTCTGGTGTGGACTTCTCATATTTGTAGACCTCTTCTTCCCTGAGCCTTCTGGCTTTGTCAGCTCCTTTCCCTTTGAAAGTTGCACTCGCCAAATTGGGTTGGCGGTTTGGATTGTGCATAGGTGGTGCCCTCTCAAGTGGCCCAATCGGTCCTTGTGGGGGATTCTCCCTTCCCCGTCTAGGGTTGTCACGAATGACAAGTCCCCTGTTGGCCAAAGCCTTTTTCCTGGGAGGATCTGCTGCTTTTATTTTCCCTTTGTCTTCGGTCGTTCTTTGTGACTGAGCGTGATGTTTCTCCTTCAATGTCACCAGCCTCTTCCTTCTTGGAGGATCAAAGGACTGAGAAGCTTGTGCTTCCCTGTCAGCCCGTTTCTTTGTTCGAGCTTCTCTTGCTGCAGCTTCTCCTGCCTCTGCCTCGGCTGCTGCACGATAGGTGGCTTGGCGAGCCGCTTTGGCCTCGGGGTTGGGAAGAGGACTGTCTCCGGATCCTGACATGATCTGGTGATAGATGAAAGGGAAAGATTAGATATGAGAGCATTCTGTTTGAATTAGTGTACACCCCCAAAGTTAGGGGCTAAAACTGCATCAGCCGGACTTGTCCGGGCCGGGGGAGGGACTAGTCCGCCCTGGCCGGACTTGTCCGGTTGTTGTCCGGACTAGTCCTGACTCTACGGTTTTAAACCCTAACCTAAGTGATTTGAACACAAATTCAACAAACTAGACGCAATACTACGAGGAATTGCAACGATAAGGCGTAAGGATATCAGGGAAGGCCTAAGGCACTAAAAGTATGACCTAGAAACAAGGGATTCATGAAAAATCAAAGTTAGGTCAAAAAGTACCTTAGAGCGAAGGAATTGGATGAAATCTACGGATCGAAGGAGTGGAGATGGTCGGAGAAAGATTCCCCGCACTCCACAAGCCTTGAATCGAGGATTCCTTTGAGGGATTTGAGGGAGAGCTCCAAAATCTCCAATGGGGGCGAGTTTTGGAGGAGAGGGGTGGAGTAGAAGTGAATGAGAGAGGGAGGGGGTTCGGCCCCGACCCTTGGAGGTTAAGTCTCTAGGGGTCGGACTAGTCCGGTGCACTGTCCGGACTAGTCCGGTCTGTTGGACTAGGTCCAGACTAGTCTGCTGTCTAGACTTGTCTGGATGCAGTCCGGACTAGTCTGTTATGGACTAGTCTGCTGCATCCCGTACTATTCAAGATATCCGGACTTGTCCGGCTTTCTGGGCGGACTTGAAGGATGAAAAATTCTTATATATTAGAATTTCGCAAAGAGTGATTGCGGTGAATTTACTTGCACCTTCTATTAGATAGCTATGGTCAGTATATATATATATATATATATATATATATATATATATATATATATATATATATATATCAAAGCACACAATTAGATAATCAACATGATATAGCCAAAGATAATATGGGAGAAAAATTAGTAAGGGATCAAGTTTTTCACAATAGTGCATATTTTTGAAGTTTGTGGAAATTTTTGAAGATTCCTATCTACTAGCATTCAGATGCACAACATTTCAAGTCACATTCCTAGGGTCTAGAATATTTAGCTCATTTACCCCTAGAACTATGTTTTTATACTTCTTATATTACATATAAGTGTTTATTTTCTATATTTATATTTCTATATTACTACTTATGTATGTTAATTTTAAATACAAAATTATTTGCATTTCTATATTTAGATTTCATTTTGTATATTTACATTTCTGTTTTTTAATTTCTATACTTCATGTATTTACACTTCCATATTTGTAATTATTCACTTTCATTTACAAAATGCTTTAATTCCATATATTAAATAGATTCTTACGTATGTTAGAAATGTCGGACAAAGAAAAATTTTAGATATTTTATGGAGATGGAGAAATAATTATAAATCAAGTGGAGGTAGATCTATGAGGACTCCCTTTTATAAATCGGGGAATACCTAGTCCAACGGAACAGACATTTATGGGTGTTTATAGATGGTTGTTGAAAGTTTTTAAATCGAGTGATGATCAATATGAGTTCAAGATAAACGGAGTTATCAGCCGTGCAAGGGAGGGATAGTTTTAAGAACTACTGCCACTAAAGGGATCACCTGTTTGGTATACTTACGTTGCAAAGGCTATACAATATGGGTGATCTTTGATACTTCTAGTTAGGGTTGAAGCAAATGAGGTAGTTGCTGAGACGTAGGAGGAAGTCAATGATGAGGATGATAATGATGGTGGTGATGCTGAAGAAGAAAATGATGATGACGTGACACATACTATTGTTAGTGAGGCAACGGGTCAAGCAGATGAAGGAGAGCATATTGAACACATAGTTCAACAGATGGTTGTTGAGGATACGGATTATAGTAATGTTCCTAAATATGATTCATCCAACAATGAAGATCAAGCTCCAGTCCTTGCCGATTGGAGTAATCCAAATTTAAAAAACTTAAAAGTTACTGAAGGGTATCATTTGCCGTTGGATTACCATGGCAATACAATAACAGCGGGTCTTTTTTAAAAAGTAAAGAAGCATTGCAAGATGCTGTTAAATGCTGGTCCCTTTCAGTGAAGACATCATTTAAGGTTTCCTGGTCCCTCGCGGATATGGAGAGAAATGGAGTATCCTTTAGAAGTGTTCTATTGTGATTGATCATACGTATGAGTTGCAACATCTTGAGAAATGCAATACTGCCCTTACATCGCAGTTTGTTACAAATCACATGTATGCTCATGTGGTTGATAATATTTCTTTTGAGCTAAAATCTGTCATCAACTGTGACACCCTCGCCTCGGGTGTCAGCGTATGTTCATGTTCTATGAAGAGGAAACATTCTAATGAAAAATAGGAACAGAGGGAATTATCAAAAGAATAGCCAATAAAGCCCTCCGAGGGCGCCGAAGACAACTTACCACGGCCGCTGGCCACGTGGCGTGTTCGGAGCTCGTCCGTGCGAGATGGGGAGAAGTCCGCCGCTGAAAGAGCTACGTGGCAGGTTCGGGGCTCGTCGCCACAAAGGGGAGAGGTCCGATCCTGTGGGACACATGTTGCCCACAGAGCTAGCCTCTGCGGAAGAAGCAAAGGCATTTCCGCAAGACACGTGTCATCCTCGGAGCTAGTCCTCGCGGAAATCAGAGGACCAGTCGCGGGGTACGTGTCGATCTCGGAGCCCATCTCAGAGAAGTCTGGATCTATCGAACACGTGTCGCCACCGGAGCTTATCTCCAGGAGGTCTGTCGCTGCTGGACACGTGTTGACCTCGGAGCCGTCCCTAAGGAAAGAAGAGAGGGAAGGCCGGCGCCAACACGTGGCGTGCGCGGAGCTCACCTCCGAAGAAGAGGGAGGTCTCACTTGTTTGACACGCGGCACAACCGGAGCTCGTCTCTGCAGGAAAGGAGACACCAGGCCCCGGAGGACACGTGGAGCCTCCGGAGCTCATCACCGCGAAGGTAACGAGTTCTGGAGCGGTTTTTACGAGTAAAGATACCGGTACACAACAGAAACCGATCTAAATTCCACAATGTTACTAAAGATAAGATGTTAGGATCCAACAAAGATCTGAATAAGACTCTTATTCGGGATACAATCAGATTAGGACTCTTCTCTTCCCGATTATAAATAGAACCCAAAACCTCTGGCCAAAACCACAAACTTCTCTTTCGACTCCTGAGCCGACGATTTAGAGCCCTAGCCCTAACTCACCGAGCAAACCATCGCTGAAGCGCAACAAGGGAGATCATCGAAGAAGAACCGAGCAGTCTGAGGAGGACCTCGAAGTCAAGAAGAACGTGAGGTAGGACTTCAATATCATTGTGTTCATCTCCTTGCATCTGTTCTTCAATTCCTTACGAACAGAAGCCTTCTCGTGGGCAGATCACTTGATGATCAGTTTGATCTAAAGACAAGATCATCGCCACGTCCACCTTTGATCCGAACACCCCTATCCATACAAGGCCATGCAAGAACACGTACAGATCAATCTAATAAAACTAATCATGAGATAGCATGCATATGCATCATCACATCTAGTTTAAGGTTTGTGCATAAATATTGATTGCTGTGAGTCCTATATGCACGTGATCCTACCTAGGAGGACAAGCTCAGGGAGCTGTCTACGACGAACTGCAGCAACCAGGCTTTGAGAATCAAGAACAACCGGAACCGCAAGAACAAGGCAAGTGCTCCTTGACCATATTGATCCTATGTTTTGGGTAAAACTGTTTTGTTTTGCGAAAAGGTGTGCGTACTGAGTCAAACGTGACGGGAAGCCCTTTTTATAGGAGTTTACTAGTTTTGGTTAAACCACCCTTGTCGCCTGGGAAGTTTATAAGTCGGGTATGGTTTTTGCGTTATGCTTCGCTGAGTCTATGGGATTGGGAAGCGAGATAGATGTGTCTAGCTAACTGCACTCGTATTGGTAATAAGTAACTTATGAGGTTAATGAATATGGATTGGAGGGAGATCTAGGCAAGCCTGAGTTTGTGAATGAGGTAGCATGAGATGGTGGTTTTACTTGCCGTAGATCTAAGGACCGGTTCATGCATGCACATGCCAGGATAACAGTGCCACCACAAGGCCAAGTATGGGTGCTGCTTAGCTGAGTAATTAGGTAAGTTGCTAGAGTGTTATGGACTGTGGAAGGCGCAGGGAATGGGAGTCGAGTGAGGACTGTCCTGGGAACTGCATGGCACAAGAGGGGGCCCGTGGGTGGGAGAATTGGAGATTCTAGCCTGCTGGTGAAACCTTAGTGAGTCCATACATCTAGTAACCCCTTTGTAAAGGCTATTTTGTGATCTCTTGACCATACACCGACGGTTGTGTACTGGTAAAATGGAGGTTCTGCAGTCGCCGACGGGTGACGAAATCACAAACTTGTGGGTAAAGAGATGCAAACTCTGCAGAGTCTAAAACTATCATGATAGCCGAGCTTACGTTCACGAGCACCTGGCTAAACTGCCATGATTAGTTGGGATGGATATTGGGATGATTATTGGGTTGGTTATTGGGAAGGTTCTTGTTTATGATTATTGGTTTGGTTATGGTTTGGTTTGGGACTGTTGAGTCTGGGTGATGAGATGGTTGCATGACTGTTGGGACATGACATGAGATTGGTCTCGGTGTGAGACGAGGTTGTTTTACAAGGTGAGATGGTAGCGAATACGAGGAGGTATTCGTGAGTATGAATAAAGGATTGGTTAATGTTCAGATGGAACACAGGAAGTGATGGAGGTATGTTGATAATTTAATACATGCTGGGATTACATCTAAAGTTAAGTTGATGTTTTATCATGGTTTTACAAATCTGCTTTTCTGCAAATAAGCCTTTTATGCCTACCTTGTTTATGAGCTGCATATCATGTGTTTTCCCGCACTTGCTGAGTACATCATTGTACTTAAACTTGCATTATTACTTCATCATCAGCAGCAGGAGAAGACTACTATGAAGATCAAGTGGAGCAATAAGGCGTGTGATCTGTTCTCGACCTTGTCTGTGGAGGGAGTAGAGATAGAGCCACTACTGCTTAGATTTGCCTCCGCATTAGTTTTCGCTTCGGCATTAAAATAAAGACTTCCGCTGCATAGAAATAAGACTTCCGCTGTGAGCATGAGTCCAAGACTCATGAGACGTTGTAATAAACCTGTTATTCGTGGTTATATATATTCTGAATTCAGTTTGTGGAACGTATGTGTATGTGTGATGAACATCCTGGGCACACATATGCATTAGTTCTTGGTTCTGTGGTTTTTCCACAGAACTGAGGGCGTCACATCAACACAATAGAGAAAGATTTTTGTAACACCACAAAATCCTGTTAAGAGGGGAATTTAAAAATTTTTGGACGTGTTGCATGTTTTGCAACAATTTAAATTCAAACTGGAATTCAATTTAAACTCAAAACAGAAAAGAAATAGAAAAAGAAAAAAAAAGAAAACAGAAAAAAAACCGGCCAGTGGGCCGAAACCCACCAGCCGGCCCAACCAGCACCCGCGCCAGCCCGCAGCCGCGCGCGCCCCCTTCCTCCCACTGACAGGCGGGGCCCGCCAGCCTTTCTTCTTCCCCGCGCCCGCGCCGCGATCGGCCGGACTCTCTCTCACCCTGAATCCAAACCGACCCGGATTTCTGCGTATCCCAGCCGAATTTTGCTCGTGGGCGACGCAAACTCGATCACAACCGAACGCCGCCCTTCCCCCGTCTATAAAAACCCCGGCCTCGTCCCGTTTTACTCACGCGATCTGCTGTTTTTACTCCGGTGAGAACCCGAGCCTTCTCCGGCGAATTCTGGCCGATCTACGCTCGGAAATTCCGATCTAACTCGCTGGACTTGATCCACCGCCTTCGGGGAACCCTGCAGGTGCAGAAAACTCGGTGACTTGCGGTTCAAACACAGCGCCGACGAGCCTCGCCGTGGTTTCACTTCGGACCTCGTCGCCGATCGCCTTCCAGGACCTCCCTAGACCCCTGAAAATTGTTAAAATAATATTATAGACCCTCTAGTGGGGTGAGTTTACCTTTTTAACCCTGTTTGATATTTAATTTAGGAAATTGAATATGTGGCTAGTATTTAAAAATTTAAAAAGTGGGACAAACATATTGTCAAAATGAAATTAAAAACTTTCTCAGTACTTAGAAAACTCTGGAGTGAGATAAAAATGGATTTTGGGCTGAAATGAATCTGTTTAATTTATTATTCACATTTATTAGTTATAGGGACACATTTTTAAGTAAAGAATAGTTCTGAAAATAGGGAAAATAAATGTAAAATAGTTTACATCAGAGGAAAAGGTCAAAAATGTATTATTAAATATTTTAGATCAGAACCTATTCTGTTTAGATGATGTGTCTTGTTATTTTCATAATAAAGTTCACATTTAGGCATAGGAAATAAATCTGAAAATATAGCAACTAGTAAATGATAAATGAAGTTTCTAAAATCCAAAGAATTCAGTTTAGGGTTGGTAGAAATTCTGAAGACACATATGGAGTAGGAAAATACCTTTCATGCATACTTCGTAGCTAAAAGGTGTAGTAATTAAATATAAGGAATATATTTAAATTGGAAACTTATATATATAGTATGTAAGCATAAATGTGAATGCAAAAGTAGGAATCATATACACATGATTAAAAGTATATGTAATCCAAAGATCAACACACATAGAGTAACCACAACACATATAATTGTGAATGACTTTCATAAAAGTGAATGTGTGGTTTGTTTGAAGTGGAAGTGTGAACTATGTCTTATGGATTGTTGTTTTTCTTTTGCTATGTGTGATGGTATGATGTAGAACCTGCTCCAGAGCAAGTTCTCCCTTTCCAAGATCAGGACTACCCATTCCAAGAGCAGCAGGAAGGAGGCAAGTGTCCTTGACCACTTTGATCCTATACTAGGATGTTTAGATAGAATTATTGCATTGTCAAGTTCAATATGAAACCCATGCTAGGAAATTTCCCTAGAATTGCATTACCTTGTTTCCTTGTAGCTTGGGTTGGGATTTATTTTATCATGTCATTTATTATTATGCATATGCTTAGCCATGCTTAGAATGGGATATTTGGGACATGAGATCATCAGTTTATTTTACCATACTCTTGAATGAGATATTGTGAGTTGTGTAGAGGTAGGGATCAAGGTAAGTTGGATGTTTTGGTTGTGTGCTGGGTGCACGAGACTCGGGTTTGTGTTTAGTACTTGCCTGGATCCTAAGGACCGGTTCATGGAGCATGTAACCTGGCTTTACCATGCCAACCACATGTTGAGATGGGGCAGCTTGGCCAATTAATTAGGTGTATCCCCGGCGTAGTATGGGTGTGTTGGATGGTGCGGGGAGTAGGTGTCAGCTGGACTACCATATGAACTGCAAGGCTCAAGAGGGGGCCACGGCAGCGGGGTTGGAGCCTCTTGTATGCTGTTAGGGGTGAAACCGCAGTGGGCCCACGCTCGTCGGGAATCCCTTTGTAAAGGCTTCGTAGTGATCTCCTGGCTACACACCTGGGAAGTGTGAATGTGGTTCGTAGCCACTGGCATAATGGAGGTTCATTTAGTCCACCCGGCAACGGGGGATGAAATCACTACATGTGGGTACAGTGGTACAAACTCTGCAGAGTCAAAACTATCATGACAGCCGTGCTCACGGTCAAGAGCGGCTTGGACTTATTCATGATTAGAGGATGATGGCTTTGGAAGTTGTGGATGTTAAGCGGGGAGCTTAACATTGGAATTGATGTTATGGTTATTTGGTTATGATGATGGGATGGGAAATTGGGACCATTTCACCTGTGTAGTAATGTAGGTGCTTAATAAGCTAAGGTGATAGGTATTAATTGCATAGTGCTTTAACCATGAGATCAACCTCTCCTTGTTCTAGCCATGCATGATATAACTTTCCCACACTTGCTGAGTACCATCGGTACTCAACCTTGCATATTTGTTGGTTTATATTGCTGCTCAGGTCAAGATAATGAGGTGGTGTATAATGACCAAGACTTTGGACCCGAAGAAGGTTTCTAGGTTCATGGAGACCCCCGGGCAACGCATGTGACGGAGCCCTCAAGAATAATATTCCGCTGCTAGTTTATTTACTTGTGATGAACTTATTATTATCCATCGAGACATTTGCTATGTAAGACTTATTTATATTCGACACCTGGCTTGTAATAAATGATGCTTCACTATTTGTCATCACATGTATGAGAAAATGATCCTGGCATACATGTGATATTCATTTGGTTGTTCTTCGGAAAAACCGGGTGTGACAGAAGTGGTATCAGAGCCAAGGTTGCCCGTAGGAACGTGGACCTAGGTAGAAATGGACGTATTTAAGGGCCTTATTTTCTTAAAAACTATTTTTACAAGGTGTGTGTTAAAAAGTGTTATTTAATGAGTCACTTTCTTCATCTTACCCCCAATTTTCATTCAAAATAGGATTTTTGTTTAAAAAATTTATCTAACCTAAGTTTAAATGCTTTTTGTTTTAGATGGTTCGCATGGTTCGCACCGCTCGCAAGTCCACAAGAGGGAGAGTTCCCGTAGTTGCCCTTGCCGATAGAGAGGAGCGTCGTCCAGTGACGTACCTTTCCTACGGATTGGCAGTAGGAGGCTTGTTGCGCCATCTTCGATGTATGCTCGAAGCCGCCGGCAATACGGTCAAGCTAATCATCCACTATAGCTCCACCAGAACCATCCGGGAGAAGCGGGAAGAATGGAGTTCAGAAATGAGGATTATCCATGAAAATCAGCTACTCAAGATCCACCGCTCTCCAGCTTGTCGGGCGACACAGGTCGATGCGGAGAAGGATGTCACCTGGGAGGCCATCACCTGCCAGAGTCACATCTATCGTCGCCACCTGGACAGGACTGAGTACATGTATGTCCTCCAGCGCGAGAGTGGTACCACGGAATATAAGTACCCGCCAGTGCAGCAAGGGACTTCCCATGAGCACATGGACTTGTGCTTGGAGGATGCTGCTATGCTCAGCACTCGACTGCAGGAGTGTCAGCAAGAACTTCAGGATGTTCGGGACACCCTGAAGGAAACCGAGGCGTTGCTTCGAGCCTGCTTGAGGGCGAGAGAAAGAGGAGATGGGAATGAACTGTGTGTCACCGTGAATGATACATGGACTCCTGACTCCCCAGATCGTCGGGCGATCAGGCGTCATCGCACTTCTCCACCAGCAGCTTCCCCACCCAAAGCAGAGTCAGAGGGCAGCCGCAATGATGAGGAAGACCCCGAGGAGCCAGCTCAGTGAATACGAGTAGTGTAGAGTCCTTCCCTTAGTTGAGCAGGATGTCGAGTAGTCGAGTCGTTATCTTAGTTAATGGTGTGTTAATGATTGGTGTGTGACATGAGTTGTGGAAGCCATGAGCAATTGTCCACAGCCTCGTCTTCAGATTGTTTTGCTTTGGTGTGTGAACCCACATGAAATAATATTGCATTTATTTTTGTGTGAGATATGAACCCTCAGAAAAGTATAACAAAGCTTCAACACTTCAAAGTACAAACAAGTGAAAGTAGTAAGAGGATACGTAATGCTTTAAATTAACATGGGTTGATCATGCCAGATGGCCGGAAGAGGAAAGGGTCGTGCTGCCAACCCCGCCAACAACAACGATGAGGCCTGCAACCCTCATCTTTCTGGAGGCCAAGACAGGGGTGGACGCCGTGAAGGAGTGGATCCCCTCCACCAAATGCTTGAGAATCAAAATCAGCTCATCCAGAACTTGACTCAAGTGGTGGCCAACTTGCATCAAGTTCCACCTCCACAAGCTGCACCACGCCAACCAAGGTTGAGTGAGTTTCTAGGAACTCAACCTCCAAAGTTCGCATGTGCTGCTGAACCTCTGGAGGCAGATGATTGGCTAAAGACCATTGAGAGCAAGATGAGGATCATACAGTGCCAAGGGTATGAGAGGGTGCTGTTTGCCTCTCATTAATTGCATGGACCTTCTGCTGATTGGTGGACTGCCTACGTGGCCGCCCATCATGACCCTGAGAACATCACTTGGGAAGAGTTCAAGCGTAGCTTCCGCAACCATTACATACCAAGGGGTGAACTCAAAAACAAGAGGAAGGAGTTCTTGGGACTACAGCAGGGAAACATGACGGTGAGGGAATACCTCACTAAATTTACTCAACTATCCCGTTATGCCCCACGGGACATAGAGACTGATGAGCAGAAACAAGATTGTTTCATGGAGGGACTTACCGCAGAAATGCAGTGTGCAATGTCCTCAAATGAGTATGAAAGCTTCCAAAAGATGGTGGACAGAGCATTTGTGGTAGAAAGGAAGCTAAAGGCATTGGAAAATGAGAATAAGAGGAAGGCCGGGTGGTCACATCAAGCCTCAGGGAGCAACACCCGCCCACGTCTGATGCAGCAACCTGCAGGGCAGACGAACCGTGCTGCGGTACCCTACTCAGCACCAAGAGGGTATAACCCGAACTACAGGCCTCCCACAGCACCAGCACAGCCGCAACGACAGTTTGTACAGCAGCCTCGCGCCGCATGCATATCCACCTCGACCAGCAGTGCAAGGACCCCCAAACCAACCCCAAGACAACAAAGGCCAGGCACCTAAGGTTCGGGTGCAATGTTTTAGCTGTGGTGAAGTGGGGCACTACGCCCATAAGTGCCCAAAGAAGAAGCCCACGCAGCCACAACAGCAGAATGTAATGAGAGGACGGGTGAACCACGTCACTATAGAGGAAGCACAAGAGGCACCCGACGTGGTAGTTGGTAAGTTTCCTGCCAATTTACACATTGCAACCCTGCTGTTTGATTCTGGTGCTACCCACTCATTCATTGCCCAAGGGTTTGTTAAGAAGCATGACCTAGCAACAACACAAATGAACCATATGCTAGCCGTAAACTCTCCAGGTGGAGAAATAAGGACAAGACAAGTGTGTCCCAAAGTGAACCTAGACATTAATGGGGTAGTATTTACTGCTAACCTCATAGTGATAGATTCACAAGGGATAGATGTTATTTTGGGTATGGATTGGTTGACCAAACATAAAGGAATCATCCATTGTTCGACCAGAATGGTGGAACTAACTCACCCTAGTGGCACAAGAGTAAAGTTCATAACAATACACGAGCCTAGGAGGGACATTAAATTAAATCAAGTTGAGGTGAAAGTGGAGGAGATCAGGACCATCAGGGAATATCCAGATGTTTTTTCCGGAGGAGTTGCCAGGTATGCCTCCCGATCGTGAAGTGGAATTCGCAATTGAGCTAGTGCCTGGAACAGCCCCGATATACAAGAGACCTTATCGGATGGACTCCAAGCAGCTGGGAGATCTCAAGGATCATTTGAGAGAATTGACGGAGAAGGGGTATATTCGTCCTAGTTCCTCACCATGGGGAGCTCCTGTGATATTTGTGCCCAAAAAGGACGGAACCCAAAGGTTATGCGTGGATTACCATGCCTGAATGAGGTAACCATCAAGAACAAGTACCCATTACCCCGCATTGAAGACTTGTTTGATCAGTTGAGGGGAGCTTGAATGTTCTCAAAAATTGATCTCAGGTCGGGATACCACCAACTCAAGATAAATCAATCTGATATTCCCAAGACAACTTTCGTATCTCGGTACGGATTGTATGAATACACTGTCATGCCTTCCGGGCTAACTAATGCCCTAGCGTACTTCATGTATCTCATGAACAAGGTATTCATGGAATATCTGGACAAATTTGTGGTGGTTTTCATAGATGACATTCTCGTCTTCTCCAAAGATGAAGAAGAACATGAGAAACATCTAAGGTTGGTGTTGCAGAGGCTGAGAGAACACCAACTATATGCCAAGTTGAGCAAGTGTGAGTTTTGGCTGAAGAGAGTTCTCTTCTTAGGACATATAATCTCGGAGGGAGGAATCTCCGTGGGTCCCGCCAAAATCAAGGATATACAGAAGTGGAAGACCCCTGAAAATGTCGGGGAAGTTCGAAGCTTTTTGGGATTGGCTGGATACTATCGACGGTTTATTGAGGGATTCTCTAAGATCTCGAGACCCCTTACCAAACTGTTGGAGAAGGGAATCACATTCACATGGACGCCACAGTGCGAGACGAGTTTTCAGGAGTTAAAGAAAAGATTGACAACAGCCCTAGTGCTGGTTATGCCAGATATGCAGAAGAATTTCACGGTGTACTACGATGCCTCTGGAAACGGGTTGGGATGTGTTCTCATGCAAGAAGGGCATGTCGTGGCATATGCATCCCGGCAGCTTTGGAAGCACGAGAAAAACTATCCTACACATGACCTAGAACTAGCCGCAGTGGTACACGCGTTGAAAATTTGGCGACACTATCTGATGGGGAAGAGGACAGAGATATATACGGATCATAAGAGTTTGAAGTACATTTTCACACAGCCAGATCTCAACCTTAGACAAAGGAGATGGTTAGAGCTAATCAATGACTTTGATGTGGGCATCAACTATCATCCTGGGAAAGCAAACGTCGTGGCCGATGCTTTAAGTCGGAAAGTGCAGGTCAATAAGTTGAGCTTGAAGGACATGCCTGCAGAATTGAAGGACGAGGTTATAAGGCTTAATCTATGCCTGGTAAATAGTGGTGAAGCCATTTCCATGGAAGTGGACTCCACACTAGAGCGAGACATCCGCGAGGGTCAAAAGAAAGACGAGAAGATACAAGAGATCAGACAACTCATCAAGGAAAATAAAGCTCCTGGTTTTAGAGAGGATGAACAAGGAACGGTGTGGCACAGGAAAAGAATCTGTGTGCCAGAAGTAAAGGAGATCCGTGAATTGATTTTGAAGGAGGCTCCTGATTCTGACTATTCCATTCATCCTAGGAGTACGAAAATGTACCAGGACCTCAAGAGCAGGTATTGGTGGTATGGCATGAAACGAGATGTCGCGGAACATGTTGCCCTATGTGACACATGTCAGTTGGTGAAAGCAGAACATCAACGACCCACAGGATTATTGCAACCACTCAAAGTGCCTGAATGGAAATGGGAAGAAATCGGCATGGATTTCATAGTAGGATTGCCTAGGACCCAATCCGTATATGATTCAATATGGGTCATCATCGGCAGGCTAACCAAGGTAGCTCACTTCATCCCCGTGAAGGAAAGCTACAACGGATCCAAATTGGCAGAATTGTACATGTCAAGGATCGCGTGTTACCATGGAGTGCCCAAGAAGATTGTGTCGGATTGAGGGACACAGTTCACCTCAAGGTCCTGGCAGAAGTTGCATGAAACCATGGGAACCCATCTGAATTTCAGCTCTGCCTATCATCCCCAAACTGACGGGCAGACGGAGAGAACCAATCAGATCCTTGAAGATATGCTGAGGGCATGTGCACTCAAAAACAATCGGAGTTGGGATAAGAACTTACCGTATGCGGAGTTTTCCTATAACAACAGCTATCAAGCTAGTATGAAGATGTCACCGTTTGAAGCCTTGTACGGGAGGAAGTGCAGAACTCCCCTATTTTGGAACCAAACGGGGGAAAGTAAAGTGTTTGGTCCAGAAGTACTACAAGAAGCCGAGGCGAAGGTGAGGGAAATTCACAACAATTTGAGGATAGCACAGACACGCCAAAAGAGCTATGCCGATGTACGAAGAAGAGAGCTCGTTTTCAATGTGGGAGACTATGTCTATCTCAAGGTGTCCCCTATCAGAGGACTTCGTCGGTTCAAGGTGAAAGGGAAGTTGTCACCTCGATACATCGGACCCTTTCAAGTTCTGGAAAGGAAAGGCGAAGTGGTGTATCAACTATAGTTACCGGCTCGTCTATCGGATGTGCACGATGTGTTCCATGTGTCACAACTCAAGAAATGCCTGAGAACGCCTGAAGAGGTGTTACCCATGAATGAAGTGGACGTAGCTGAGGATTTGTCTTATGCCGAGCAACCATACAAGATTTTGGAGACAATGGAACGCCTCACCAGAAATAAAAGAATCCGGATGTGCAAGGTGCAATGGAAGCATCACTCAGAAGAGGAAGCCACCTGGGAACGGGAAGATGAGCTCAAGGCACAATTTCCGGAATTGTTTTCTTAGAACCACTAATCTCGAGGACGAGATTTCTTTTAAGGGGGGTAGAGCTGTAACACCCCAAAATCCTGTTAAGAGGGGAATTTAAAAATTTTTGGACGTGTTGCATGTTTTGCAACAATTTAAATTCAAACTGGAATTCAATTTAAACTCAAAACAGAAAAAAAAGAAAACAGAAAAAAACCGGCCAGTGGGCCGAAACCCACCAGCCGGCCCAACCAGCACCCGCGCGCGCCCCCTTCCTCCCACTGACAGGCGGGACCCGCCATCCTTTCTTCTTCCTCGCGCCCGCGCCGCGATCGGCCGGACTCTCTCTCACCCCGAATCCAAACCGACCCGGATTTCTGCGTATCCCAGCCGAATTTTGCTCGTGGGCGACGCAAACTCGATCACAACCGAACGCCACCCTTCCCCCGTCTATAGAAACCCCAGCCTCGTCCCGTTTTACTCACGCGATCTGCTGTTTTTACTCCGGTGAGAACCCGAGCCTTCTCCGGCGAATTCTGGCCGATCTACGCTCGGAAATTCCGATCTAACTCGCTGGTCTTGATCCACCGCCTCCGGGGAACCCTGCAGGTGCAGAAAACTCGGTGACTTGCGGTTCAAACACAGCGCCGACGAGCCCCGCCGTGGTTTCACTTCGGACCTCGTCGCCGATCGCCTTCCAGGACCTCCGAGCTCAAGAAAACCCCCGAGGTGAGATCCCCGACCTTCCCTCCACCGATCTATCCATAAAATCACAGTTCTAGGAAGAATTCTCGAAGATCCGAAAATCTCCGGCGAGATCGCCGCTTCCCGCCGCCGTGTGCCGCCGGGCAGCGCCGCCCGCGCTCGATCAGAGCGACGTGGTCGCTTGTGCGCAGTTTATTTTAAATCGCACGGTAGAGTTTAAATCCCCACGTACCGGTTCGACGTTATAATCTCAGCCATTTGTTTTAAATCGGACGGTCCACGTCAGCCCCGCGTTATAAAGACTGGAAATCTTACGTGCTACCCCTGGGGTTCTCGGGAAATAAGAGCTAGCCCCGAAAACTTCTGATCTAGCCCCTGGAACTTCAGAAAATCATGTAAATTCATTTAAAAATCAGTTTTAGCCCCTGAACTTAATAAAAATTAGGAAAAACTCCTCTGTTATGAGTAGCTAGACCCCTGAAAATTGTTAAAATAATATTATAGACCCTCTAGTGGGGTGAGTTTACCTTTTTAACCCTGTTTGATATTTAATTTAGGAAATTGAATATGTGGCTAGTATTTAAAAATTTAAAAAGTGGGACAAACATATTGTCAAAATGAAATTAAAAACTTTTAAGTACTTAGAAAACTCTGGAGTGAGATAAAAATGGATTTTGGGCTGAAATGAATCTGTTTAATTTATTATTCACATTTATGAGTTATAGGGACACATTTTTAAGTAAAGAATAGTTCTGAAAATAGGGAAAATAAATGTAAAATAGTTTACATCAGAGGAAAAGGTCAAAAATGTATTATTAAATATTTTAGATCAGAACCTATTCTGTTTAGATGATGTGTCTTGTTATTTTCATAATAAAGTTCACATTTAGGCATAGGAAATAAATCTGAAAATATAGCAACTAGTAAATGATAAATGAAGTTTCTAAAATCCCAAGAATTCAGTTTAGGGTTGGTAGAAATTCTGAAGACACATATGGAGTAGGAAAATACCTTTCATGCATACTTGGTAGCTAAAAGGTGTAGTAATTAAATATAAGAAATTTATTTAAATTGGAAACTCATATATATAGTATGTAAGCATAAATGTGAATGCAAAAGCAGGAATCATATACACATGATTAAAAGTATATGTGAGCCAAAGATCAACACACATAGAGTAACCACAACACATATAATTGTGAATGACTTTCATAAAAGTGAATGTGTGGTTTGTTTGAAGTGGAAGTGTGAACTATATCTTATGGATTGTTGTTTTTCTTTTGCTATGTGTGATGGTATGATGTAGAACCTGCTCCAGAGCAAGTTCCCCCTTTCCAAGATCAGGACTACCCATTCCAAGAGCAGCAGGAAGGAGGCAAGTGTCCTTGACCACTTTGATCCTATACTAGGATGTTTAGATAGAATTATTGCATTGTCAAGTTAAATATGAAACCCATGCTAGGAAATTTTCCTAGAATTGCATTACCTTGTTTCCTTGTAGCTTGGGTTGGGATTTATTTTATCATGTCATTTATTATTATGCATATGCTTAGCCATGCTTAGAATGGGATATTTGGGACATGAGATCATCAGTTTATTTTACCATACTCTTGAATGAGATATTGTGAGTTATGTAGAGGTAGGGATCAAGGCAAGTTGGATGTTTTGGTTGTGTGCTGGGTGCACGAGACTCGGGTTTGTGTTTAGTACTTGCCTTGATCCTAAGGACCGGTTCATGGAGCATGTAACCTGGCTTTACCGTGCCAACCACATGCTGAGATGGGGCAGCTTGGCCAATTAATTAGGTGTATCCCTGGCGTAGTATGGGTGTGTTGGATGGTGCGGGGAGTAGGTGTGAGCTGGACTACCATATGAACCGCAAGGCTCAAGAGGGGGCCACTGCAGCAGGGTTGGAGCCTCTTGTATGCTATTAGGGGTGAAACCTCAGTGGGCCCACGCTCATCGGGAATCCCTTTGTAAAGGCTTCGTAGTGATCTCCTGGCTACATACCTGGGAAGTGTGAATGTGGTTCGTAGCCACTGGCATAATGGAGGTTCTTTTAGTCCACCCGGCAACGGGGGATGAAATCACTACATGTGGGTACAGTGGTACAAACTCTGCAGAGTCAAAACTGTCATGACAGCCGTGCTCACGGTCAAGAGCGGCTTGGACTTATTCATGATTAGAGGATTGATGGTTTTGGAAGTTGTGGATGTTAAGCGAGGAGCTTAACATTGGAAATGATGATATGGTTATTTGATTATGATGATGGGATGGGAAATTGGGACCATTTCACCTGTGTAGTAATGTAGGTGCTTAATAAGCTAAGGTGATAGGTATTAATTGCATAGTGCTTTAACCATGAGTTCAACCTCTCCTTGTTCTAGCCATGCATGATATAACTTTCCCACACTTGCTGAGTACCATCGGTACTCAACCTTGCATATTTGTTGGTTTATATTGCTGCTCAGGTCAAGATAATGAGGTGGTGTATAATGACCAAGACTTTGGACCCGAAGAAGGTTTCTAGGTTCATGGAGACCCCCGGGCAACGCCTGTGACGTAGCCCTCAAGAATAATATTCCACTGCTAGTTTATTTACTTGTGATGAACTTATTATTGTCCATCGAGACATTTGCTATGTAAGACTTATTTATATTCGACACCTGGCTTGTAATAAATGATGCTTCACTATTTGTCATCACATGTATGAGAAAATGATCCTGGCATACATGTGATATTCACTTGGTTGTTCTTCAGAAAAACCGGGTGTGACAATTTTAAGTATATAATAAGCTACTCCAAAGCTTGGAAAACGAAACAGAAGATTATTGAGGCAAGATTTGTGAAAGCTGCCTAGAGGGATGAATAGGCAGAACACCTGGAATTCGGCTTTGTGACACCCTCATCTCGGGTGTCAGCATATGTTCATGTTTGATGAAGAGAAAACATTTTAAGAAAAGTAGGAACAGAGAAAAATATCAAAAGGATAGCCAATAAGAGCTGAATCCAGCTCTCAGAGAGCGCCGAAGACAACTTCCGCGGCCCGCTGGCCACGTGGCGTGTTCGGAGCTCATCCCTGCAAAGTGGGGAGAAGTCCACCGCTAAAGTAGGCTACGTGGCAGGCTCGGGGCCCATCTCCGCAAAAGGGGAGAGGTCGAACCCTATGGGACACGTGTTGCCCCGGAGCTAGTCATCATGGAAATCAGAGGACTGGTCGCGCGGGATACGTGTCGATCTCGAAGCTCACCTCCGAGAGGTCCGGTGCTATCAAGCACGTGTCACCTCAGGAGCTTATCTCCGGGAGGCCCGTCACTGTTGGACACGCGTTAACCTCGGAGCTCGTCTCTGAGGAAAGAAGAGAGGAAAGGTCCGGCACTGACACGTGGCGTGCGTGGAGCCACCTCCGGGTAAGAGAGGAGGTCCCGACCACCAGGATACATGGCGCACGCGGAGCTCACCTCCGAAGAAGAGGGAAGTCTTGCTCGTTTGACACGCGGCACAACCGGAGCCCGTCTCTGCAGAAAGGAAGAGACCAGGCCAATTGAATGTGGCCTAGAGGGGGTGAATAGGCCTTTAAAAGATTTCTGCACACTTAATATAATTATCAGAAACTTGATTGACCGGACTAGTCCGGTTGTGTGGGCGGACTAGTCCGGTGTGCTGAATTGTGTAGATTGTATAAGTGTTGTGCAGAAGAATTAACTTGTTTAGCAGCGGAAATAAGAACAACAATTATTCTATTTTGATTTTACAATGTGAGGTGTGATTATGCCCGTGAATGAGACTTAGCAACTCAAATTATGAAGTTTAGCAACTAGATGTTATAATCAACAAAAAAACAGGGAGGCATGCGAGACACAAATTTTACCGAGGTTCGATCTCACCAAGAGATCTACGTCCTCGTTGAGGAGGCTCACACAGAGCCGGGTCTCTAACCCTTTCCCTCTTCAAGTCACCACACAAGGCCGACTTGACTCCACTAGCACGGGTAATCACGGAGTTTGTGGGGCAACCTCACATGTTGAGGACTCCCACAAGAATTACAATGAGAAAGCGATCAAATACACTCAAAAAGATTACAATGCAGAATATGAGTGTAGAGAGATCAAACCCCAAGAGCTCACAACAAAAGAACGACGATCTCCCAATCCCATGTCCAAGTGTTTGATTGATCTTCACCTTTTTTTCATCTTAGATGTGTGGGGAGATGTGTTTTGGAGCTCTTGGGACAGGTGGCGGCGCTAGGGTTCTTGTTTCAAGCAGTATGAGTCGTGTCTCTACTATGGGAGGCCGTGGATCACCCATTTATATAGTTTCTAAAAAGTTATCGTTGTAAAACCTAATACCGGACTAGTCCGGTATATGATCGGACTTGTCCGGTCTACTTCCAGTGGGTTAACCGGACTAGTCCGGTCCAAAAACGGACTTGTCCGGTGCTATGTGAAGTGGAGTTCCAGAAAGTTTAGCGGACTAGTCCTGTCGCATGGATGGACTAGTCCGCAGTCCTCTAAAGAGGACAACAGAAACATGAGCGGACTAGTCCGGTCCAAAACCGGACTTGTCCGGTTGCCTTCCAGTAAGCTGACCGGACTAGTCCGGTCCATGAATGGACTAGTCCGGTGTCCAGTGGATTTTAGTTGATTTTTTAAACCCCTTACCCTTACGCAAAGTCATGAGCTCTTGGGATGTGTCTCTCACACACACCCTATACATTTACATCTACTTTGCTCTTCTAAATTCCACTAAAGTCTTCCTTTTGAGGCACCACTATATTTTTCACCTTTTTGTGTGCACCGAGCCAGTTCACTTTGTTTATCCTGCAATCATCTTAATAGTTTCATTAGGATCTCATATGTTCGTCATCAATTAGCCAAAACCCACAAGGGATATCCTAGATGCACTTACAATCTCCCCCTTTTTGGTGATTGATGACAACTATTTGAGATATCACAATTGAGAATAAAAAGTTGATTTTCATAAGGTGTGCACATATGAGAATAATAAGGAATTCACAAAAAGCTTCTCACATATGCACACACCTTATGGTGGGGTACCTAACAGGTGTGTGATAAACAAAATGTGATAAATTAAAGACAAACAGTAGTGAACATATAAGTAGGCATTAGAGCATAGTGCATCACACATAAGAAAAGAAATAGTGCATTACAAGATTTTAAAATAGGTACATGTCCTTGATCACAAAAGATCTTAATAACTAATACTAGATAGTTCGAGTCCAAATCTAATCTCAATCTCTCCCCCTTTGGCATCAAGGCATCAAAAAGGGAAAAATTGAGGGGAATCACTCATCGCTGCCTTCTCCTTCAGTCTCAGTATGATCTTCATCTTCACCAACTTCGGCATCCATGGGAGCAGGATCTTCCTCTGAGTCCTCGGAGGCGGGAGGTGATCCAACGGGCTCAATCTCAAGCTTTGTACAGATAGACTTGATATTGGCATTAACATACTGTTGGTGTTTCTTCCTTGCAAGATTTTCCTTGCGCTGTCTGTCTTCGATCTTGCGGCAGCAGGCAAAGATGGAGGAGAGCACCTTGAGGATGCCACTGGATGATTCTTGTGCAGGTGGAGACCCAGGAGGAGCAGCTGCAGATCTAGTAACATCATGAGCTTGCTTTGATCTCCTCTCCACTGGTGGAGAGGACGGGGCAGTTGGAGCCGGGGGGAGAGTGTACTCGGTGGGTTTTTGCGGCTTCAACCCCGCATGCTTGACATCCTTGACGAACTCGAGTCCCGTCACTTTCTCAATCATGTACATGATATACGGTGCATATCCACAGGACCTATTGGGGGTGATTGAGATGTTCACGATGTCATTGTAGATATACTCAAAAACATTGAATGGTCTCCTTCCACTAATGACCTTCATGAGAGTCCTCAAGGTCCCTTGTATAGTTCCTGCATCTCCATCCTTCGGAGCTATAGTCTTTCTCAAGACTCTATTGAGGACCACAAAGAAGGGCTTCAGATATTTGATTGTGGGAGGAACATATGGCATCCTTGTGTCATAGAGAAACTCAAGCTCTTCCTTCTCCAGGGGTTTCAGATTATGGATGACCAGTTCATGATCCAAAGTGTGTTGGAGGTGAAGAATCCTAGCAAAGTCATCATAAGTGACACTGTACTTTGAACCATGAGTCATCCAAGTAAGATTGTCTCCATCACCACGAGCAAAGTAGAGAGTGGAGTAAAATTGGGTAATGACTTCATTGTTCCAGTCATACTCAAAGGATAGCAGGTCCGTCAGACCGTGCCTCTCTAAGGCCTCCACCATCTCACGAAAGGCAGGATACCTCTTCGACTTCAGGTATTCGACATTTAGCCATTGACTCTCTACTACAGGATTCTTCATCTTCATGTACACATGCTCGTAGTAGTCTGCATGGAAGTTGCTCCAGAACCTTGGATCAGAACATTGTTTAGGTCGGTCATACACTTCAATCTTCCTGAAGTTATCAGCTAGCTCATTCCCTTTTCCAGTGAAATCCTCACTTGAAGGCTGCCTGTTGCGGTGAACGGGATTTTTCATTTTCAGAGGCCCAATGGGGCCACTAGCAAGTCCCTTCCCTTTATTGAGAATTCTTTTTGGCCCTGACGAGCCCTCAGCAGCATCTTTCCTTTGAGGCCTTTTGACAATGACTTTCCTCTTCTTAGGTAGATTGTCGTCGGAGGGTGGAGAGTGAGCATTGACATCATGTCTCTTCTTCATCACTCCCTCCTTAGCTCTCCTCACTCTTTCACGTTGAACTTCTTTGTCAAGGTGAAAAGAGCCGTCATCTGAGCCCGAAGACATGATGCCTGATAAGGAGTTTAAGGATTAGATGCAAATGGACGCATTATCGACTTCAAATAGGAATGTAGGGGTTCAACTATCAGAGACCGGACTTGTCCGGTTTCAGAGTGCGGACTAGTCCGGTGGACTAGACTTGTCCGCATCTGAGCGCCGGACTAGTCCGGCCTAGCATAAGAACCCTAAATTGAATGTTTCATTTGAAACAAATCTCCTATCTAAGGACACAAGGGCAGGAAAGTGGTAGGAATACATCTATTTATGCAATGTACATCCTTTTGAAATCAAAGGAAACTAGCTAGAGCTAGAAGAATTGAGATTTTGGTTTTAGGGGGGGATTTACCAAGATTTGAAGATTCGCGTTGAAGGAGCAAGAGTATATCCGGATGAGTCCGGAAAGTAGGATCCCCTCGTCGAGAAGAGGCTTTTTCACGGAGAAAACTCCGAGTTTGAGGGCTCAACTCGAAAGTCACTTTGGGAGCTAGGGTTTAGGAGAGGGGGTGAGACAAAGTGCTTATGAGTGGAGAGGGAGGCGTTTGGTCTGGCCAACTGCTTCTATATGCGACTGACCGGACTAGTCCGGTCATGGTAGCGGACTAGTCCGGTGCCCCTGAGTTAACCTAATTGTCGTCTGTCCGGACTAGTCCGGTTGAAAATCGGACTAGTCCGTTTCCAACAGACCTGATACATATATAGATGTTAATTGTGATCCAAGGACAATAATTTTGCAAATAGTCTTGGTGATTAAGACCAGTAGGCAATCAGCAATCAAACAATGGTCATAATCCACAATATTTCTTCATTAAGATAGTTTTCTGAATAGAAAAGGAGAAGAGGGGCATTTTTAACAATACAAAGGAACATTTTGAGTTGCAACCAGGTATGCAATGTTTCAAGCCACATTTCGAGAGTCAAGAATGTTTAGCTCATTTCTTAGTTCACAAAACTTTTTCTCATCTAATGGTTTGGTAAAAATATCCGCAAGTTGTTTTTCAGTCCTAACATGTGAAATAGCAATGTCAACTTTTAATGAATGATCTCTAAGAAAGTGATGACGGATATCTATGTTCTTAGTTCTTGAGTGCTCTACAGGGTTGTGTGCAATTTTTATAGCACTTTCATTATCGCATAGAAGCGGGATATGACTTAGATTGTAGCCGTAGTCCCTAATAGTCTGTCGCATCCAAAGTAGTTGCGCACAACAACTACCGGCTGCAACATACTCCGCTTCTGCTGTGGAAAGAGCAATGGAGTTCTGCTTTTTAGATGACCAAGAAACTAGGGACCTACCAAGAAATTGACAAGTCCCTGACGTGCTCTTTCTATCGACTTTGCATCCTGCATAGTCGGCGTCGGAATACCCTATCAAGTTAAACTTGGATCCTTTGGGATACCAAAGGCCCAAGTTGGGTGTGTGCACAAGGTACCTTAGGATTCTTTTTACAGCAATTAAGTGACACTCTTTAGGTGCGGCTTGAAACCTTGCACACATGCAAACACTAAGCATAATATCTGGCCTAGATGCACATAAATAAAGTAAGGAGCCAATCATGGACCGATATACCTTTTGGTCCACATTCGGACCGTCTTCATTGAGGTCGAGATATCCGTTGATGGCCATGGGTGTCTTGATGGGCTTGGCTTTGTCCATATTGAATTTCTTGAGAATGTCTTGTGTATATTTAGTTTGGCTTATAAATGTACCTTCTCTCAGTTGCTTCACTTGAAATCCCAAGAAGAATTTCAATTCACCCATCATTGACATCTCGAACCTGTCTGTCATTATTTTGCTAAATTCTTCACAGAAGGACTTGTTAGTGGATCCAAAAATAATGTCATCAACATAAATTTGACATACGAATAAATGATCATCAAAATGTTTAGTAAAGAGTGTATAGTCAGCTTTACCAATTTTGAATCCATTTTGAATCAGAAAATCTCTAAGGCACTCATACCAGGCTCGAGGAGCCTGTTTGAGGCCATAGAGAGCCTTACGCAGTTTATAGACATGGTTGGGATACTCCTGATCTTCGAACCCTGGTGCCTGCTCCACATAGACTTCCTCCTTTATCGGACCATTGAGGAAGGCACTCTTGACGTCCATTTGATACAACTTAAAATTATGGTGAGTAGCATATTCCAATAAAATGCGAATGGACTCATGTCTAGCTACAGGAGCAAAAGTTTCATCGAAGTCCAAACCTTCCACCTGAGAGTAACCTTTGGCCACCAACCTCGCTTTATTTCTTGTCACTACTCCATGTTCATCTTGCTTGTTCCGAAAGACCCATTTGGTTCCAACGATGTTCGCCCTTGGTCTTTCCACCAGCTCCCATACTTCATTTCTTTTGAAGTTGTTCAGCCCCTCTTGCATTGCAATCACCCAGTCTGGATCCCTTAAGGCTTCTTCTACCCTGTATGGCTCCAGAAAAGACACAAAAGAATATTGTTCATAAAAATTTGCAATTTGAGATCTAGTAGTTACTCCCTTAGCAATATCTCCAATTATATTGTTGACAGGATGGTCTCTTTGCACACACTGATGTACTCTTGGATGTGGAATTTGTATAATTGCTTGTTCTTCATTGTCTTCATGTGTCATGTCTCCCCCTAGATCATTGCTTCCATGATCATCTTGATCTTCTTGACCTTCCTCAACCTGATCTTGTGTAGGAGCTCCCCCTTGATCATTGCTTCCTTGTTGAAGTTCGTCTTGTGTTTCCTCTCGTGGTAGGATATCACCAACTGCCATTTTCTTCAGCGCTTCACATGGAGCTTCCTCCTTATCTAGCATAAACTTATCGACTTGCTCCACTTGTGAGACGTTAGTTTCATCGAACACTACGTCACGTGCTACTTCAACAAGGCCAGACACCTTGTTGAAGACACGATAGGCGTAGGCATTCGATTCATATCCGAGCAAGAATCCTTCATCGGACTTTGAAGCGAACTTCGAGACCCTAGGTTTCTTGTTCAGGATAAAACATTTGCAACCAAAAACTTTGAAATAAGAAACATTAGGCTTTTTACCCGTGAGAAGCTCATATGGAGTTTTCTTCAGTAGTCGATGAAGGTACAACCGATTTGTGGCATGACAAGCGGTGTTCACCGCTTCTGCCCAAAATGGGTCTGACGTCTTGTATTCATCCAACATTGTTCTCGCCATTTCGATCAATGTTCTGTTCTTCCTTTCGGCCACCCCGTTCTGTTGAGGAGAGTAGGGTGCCTAGAATTCATGCTTTATACCTTCTTCATTGAGATATTCTTCAACTTGGGTGTTCTTGAATTCTGTCCCATTGTCACTTCTGATATTCTTTACGGTTGATGAGAATTCATTCTGAGCTCTTTTCAGGAACTTCTTGAGGATTCCCTGAGTTTCTGATTTATCATACAAGAAAAATACCCAGGTAAATCTTGAAAAATCATCAACAATTACTAAACCGTATTTGTTACCGCCGATGCTGATGTACGCAATTGGACCAAAGAGATCCATGTGGAGAAGTTCCAGCGGTCTAGCGGTGGTCATCACATTCTTGCCGGGGTGTGGTGCTCCAACCTGTTTTCCTGCTTGACAAGCGCTGCACGGCCTGTCTTTTTCAAATACCACATCCTTAAGACCACGGACGTGACCACCTTTTAGAAGTTTCTGCAGATTTCTCATTCCAACATGGGCTAGCCGTCTATGCCACAGCCATCCCATGTTGGTTTTAGCAACCAAGCAAGTGTTGAGTTTGGCTTTATCTTTGTTGAAGTCAACAAGATAAAGCTTTCCCTTCAACAATCCCTTGAATGCAATCGAGCCATCGCTTCTTCTAAAGACGGTCACACCCTCATTAGTGAATAAACAGTTGTAACCTTTGTCGCATAGTTGAGATATTGATAAAAGATTATAATCTAGAGTCTATGTGTAAAACATTAGATAAGGTGTGTTGAGAGGATATTTCAATGTTACCACTACCAAGGACCTTTCCTTGGCTGTTGTCTCCAAAGTATATACCTTCACTTGGATCCTTGTTGCACTCGTACTCCACAAACATACCTCTCTCTCCGGTCATATGATTTGTGCATCCGCTATCTAGCACCCACTTAGATCCGCCGGAGGAGTAAGCCTGCAAAATAGAACTATTCCTTGGTTTTAGGTACCCAAGCTTGCTTGGGTCCTCTCAGGTTAGTCACAAGAGTCTTGGGCACCCACACACAAGTTTTTAAGTTCTTGTGGCGTGGCCCTATATATTTAGCAATGACTTTTCCATACTTGTTTTTCATGAGAACATAAGAAGCATCAAATGTACGGAACAGTGTTTGTAACTCAGATTCATGGGATTTTTCTTTAACAAAAGTGATTCTATTCTTAGCATGATTAGGAGTAGACATGTGTTTGTTCCTGTCAAAACCAAGACCATCTTTGACATTGGGAGGTCTAGTGATCATATATGCACTTCGTGCATATTTGATCTTCTCCTTATCAAAGATGCCGTTTTGAGAAGAATGCATGTCATGAGAGGTTGAAGCATTAGAAATTACATTCTTCTTACTAGAGCAAGTGCAGGTTCTTATTTTTGTCGAACTCATGTCTTTGGAGGAAGAGCTCTTGGAGGAAGAGGAGTCACTTTGTTTGAGCGACTCAACTTGCACCTCAAGGATTTTGTTAACTTTTGACAAGTTAGCAAATTCTTCCTTGATTGCAATGTGCGAGTCTTCTAACTTTGAGTAAGTTTCCTTACTCAAGGCTAGCTCTAACTCAAGTGACTCATTCTTCTCTCTTTCAAGCTCAAGAAGCTTTTCAACTTCTTGATATCTCTTCCTCTCACGGATGAGCATATCTTCTTGTCGGTTGACAAGTTCCTCCTTTTCAAAGATTTTGTTCGACAACATTTCCATTTTCTTTAAAGCAATTTTACTTAGCCCTCTAAACATTTCTTCATTATCACTAGAGCTATCAAAGTCATCAATGGAGGAATTTAGTACAGGAGGAGTAAGTCGAACCTTTTTCTTGCCTTCCTTAGCCATAAGACAAGTGTGGTTGTTCATGTCCCGTCCTCCCATGTTCGGAAAGAGTGTGGCTCTCATTGTTGGTTTCTTGACTGCGATAGTGGCCATCTCTTCTTCTTCATCGGAGGAGGACTCGTCGTTTGAGTCCCACTCCTTCCCAATGTGATCTTGATGGACTTGTCTTCTTTTTCTGAAATTTTTCTTTTCTTGAGATCTTGTTTCCTTCTTCTTTTTGTTTTCTTCATAAGTACAGTCCACCATGAAGTGATCATACTCTCCGCAGTTGTAGCAAGTGCGTCGAGCCTTGGATTTTCCTTTATCCTTGCTTTTGCCTTCATGTGAATTGTTGCCGTGTCTTCTCTTCATCATGCGTTTGAACTTTTTGATGAAGAGTACCATTTCTTCGTCATCAAGATCGGTGCTCTCGTCGCTTGTATCTCCATCGTCTTGGTCTTCACGAGTTTCTTTGAGTTTGGGTCTGCATGTTGCTTTGAGAGCAACTTCTTTATTTTTGGATGAGGTGAGTTCGGCTAAGTCTTTGACCTATTGGGCTTCTTTCTCCATCATTTCATGATTTATGATCTTCCCTAGTAATTCATCGGGAGTCATTTTGTGAAAACCGGGGCTCTCTCTGATCATTGAGCAAAGTGTGACGTTTCTTGGCATGAAGGCTCTTATCATCCTTTTGACCACCTTGTGATCAGTCCATTTCTTACTTCCATAGGCACGGATTTTGTTAATGAGTGCCTTCATCCGATTGTACATGTCTTGAGGTGATTCACCTTCTTCAATAGCAAATCTCCCCAACTCTCCATCAAGCATCTCAATTTTGGCTTCACGTACAGACCTATTTCCTTCATGAGCTGTTTTGAGTGTATCCCAGATTTCTTTTGCACTCTCTAGTCCATCGATCTTGGTAAATTCTTCTTTGCTCAGTGACGATGTGATTACTGCAACGGCTTGTGCATTTCTGTGAATCTCTTGTTCTTGTTCCGGAGTGAGTTCTTCATCCGTGTCTGGGATATCTATTCCTGTGCAGACAATATGCCAAAGGCTGGGATTCAGAGATATCAGATGCATCTTCATGTTGTACTTCCACATGGTATAGTCACTTCCGTCAAACTGCGGAGACCTTCCCATAGGAATCGAAAGATAGTGATTGTTTGAATTGAGACGGTTGTAGTTGTAAGGATACCGGGAGTAGTCGTGATGACCACTCCCCATCGTCTTTTCTTCCTCTTTTCCCTTTTGTGCCATTAATTTCTTTCTCAGTAATGCCTTTAGCTGTCTCACTTCATCATCGTCATGTGGACTTTCTTTCAGCACATCGAAGGCTTTGGCTTCTTGCTCCTCATCGTTGTTGTTCGTTTTCGGGATATCGTTGTTCTTCTCAGAGGCCATTGATCTCTCCGAGATGTGAGTCTCGTTGATGGAGAACTTGGCTCTGATACCAATTGAATGTGGCCTAGAGGGGGGTGAAGAGGCCTTTAAAAGATTCCTGCACACTTAATAGAATTATCAGAAACTTGATTGACCGGACTAGTCCGGTTGTGTGGGCGGACTAGTCCGGTGTGCTGAATTGTGTAGATTGTATAAGTGTTGTGCAGAAGAATTAACTTGTTTAGCAGCGGAAATAAGAACAACAATTATTCTATTTTGATTTTACAATGTGAGGTGTGATTATGCCCGTGAATGAGACTTAGCAACTCAAATTATGAAGTTTAGCAACTAGATGTTATAATCAACAAAAAAACAGGGAGGCATGCGAGACACAAATTTTACCGAGGTTTGATCTCACCAAGAGATCTACATCCTCGTTGAGGAGGCTCACACAGAGCCGGGTCTCTAACCCTTTCCCTCTTCAAGTCACCACACAAGGTCGACTTGACTCCACTAGCACGGGTAATCACCGAGTTTGTGGGGCAACCTCACACGTTGAGGACTCCCACAAGAATTACAATGAGAAAGCGATCAAATACACTCAAAAAGATTACAATGCAGAATATGAGTGTAGAGAGATCAAACCCCAAGAGCTCACAACGAAAGAACGACGATCTCCCAATCCCAAATCCAAGTGTTTGATTGATCTTCACCTTTTTTCACCTTAGATGTGTGGGGAGATGTGTTTTGGAGCTCTTGGGATAGGTGGCGGCGCTAGGGTTCTTGTTTCAAGCAGTATGAGTCGTGTCTCTACTATGGGAGACCGTGGATCACCCATTTATATAGTTTCTAAAAAGTTATCATTGTAAAACCTAATACTAGACTAGTCCGGTATATGATCGGACTTGTCCGGTCTACTTCCAGTGGGTTAACCGGACTAGTCCGGTCCAAAAACGGACTTGTCCGGTGCTATGTGAAGTGGAGTTCCAGAAAGTTTAGCGGACTAGTCCTGTCGCATGGATGGACTAGTCCGCAGTCCTCTAAAGAGGACAACAGAAACATGAGCGGACTTGTCCGGTCCAAAACCGGACTTGTCCGGTTGCCTTCCAGTAAGCTAACCGGACTAGTCCGGTCCATGAACGGACTAGTCCGGTGTCCAGTGGATTTTAGTTGATTTTTTAAACCCCTTATCCTTACGCAAAGTCATGAGCTCTTGGGATGTGTCTCTCACACACACCCTACACATTTACATCTACTTTGCTCTTCTAAATTCCACTAAAGTCTTCCTTTTCGGGCACCACTCTATTTTTCACCTTTTTGTGTGCACCGAGCCAGTTCACTTTGTTTATCCTGCAATCATCTTAATAGTTTCATTAGGATCTCATATGTTCGTCATCAATTAGCCAAAACCCACAAGGGATATCCTAGATGCACTTACACCGATGGGCACATGGAGCTTCCGGAGCTCATCATCGCGAAGGTGACGGATTCTGAAGCGATTTTGGAATCTGTACGTGTAGAAATACCGGAATAGAAACCGACCTGAATTCCATGATAATACCGCACCAAACCAACTAAAGATAAGTTGTAAGATTCAAACAGGACTCATATTCGGGATACAATCAGATTAGGACTATTCTCTTCCCGATTATAAATAGAACCCAGAACCCCTGGCCAAAACCACAAACTTATTTTCCAACTCCTGAGCCGACGACTTAGAGCCCTAGCCCCAACTCGTCGAGAAAGCCATCGCCGGAGCGAGGCAAGGAAGATCGCCGGAGGAAAAGCCCAGCGGTCTGAGGAGGACCTCGAAGACCGAGAGGAACATAAGGTAGGCCCCCAATACCACCTTACGACATCGTTGTGTTTTCTTTGCATCTGTTCTTTGATTCCTTCTGAACAGAAGCCTTCTCGTGGACAGATCACTTGATGATCAGGTTGATCTAAAGACAAGATCATTGCCATGACCACCTTTGATCCGAACACCTCTGTCCATGCAAGCCATGCAAGAACACACCAATCTAATAAAAATCATAGGATAGCATGCATATGCATCATCGCATCTAGTTTAAGGTTTGTGCATGATATTGATTGCTGTGAATCTTGTATGCACGTGATCCTACCTAGCAGGACAAGCTCAGGGAGCTGTCTACGACGAACTGCAGCAACCAGGTTTTGAAATCCAAGAACAACCGGAACCGCAAGAACAAGGCAAGTGCTCCTTGACCATATTGATCCAATGTTTTGGGAAAAACTGTTTTGTTTTGTGAAAAGGTGTGCGTACTGAGTCAATCATGATGGGAAACCCTTTTATAGGAGTTTACTAGCTTTGGTTAAACCACCCTTGTCGCCAGGGAAGTTTATGAGTCGGTTATGGTTTTTGTTTTTATGCTTCGCTGAGTCCATGGGATTGGGAAGCGAGATAGATGTGTATAGCTAACTGCACTCGTTATGATATAAGAAACTGATGAGGTTAATGAACATGGATCGGAGGGAGATCTAGGCAAGACTGGGTTTGTGCATGAGGTAGCATGAGATGGTGGTTTACTTGCCGTAGATCTAAGGACCGGTTCATGCATGCACATGCTAGGATAACAGTGCCACGACAAGGCCAAGTATGGGTGCGGCTTAGCTGGGTAATTGGGTAAGTTGCTAGAGTGTTATGGACTGTGGAAGGTGCAGGGAATTGGAGTCGAGTGAGGACTTCCCTGGGAACTGCATGGCACAAGAGGGGGCCCGTGGGTGGGAGAATTGGAGATTCTAGCCTGCCGGTGAAACCTTAGTGAGTCCATACATCTAGTAACCCCTTTGTAAAGGCTATTTTGTGATCTCTTGACCATACACCGACGGTTGTGTACTGGTATAATGGAGGTTCTGCAGTCACCGACGGGTGACGAAATCACAAACTTGTGGGTAAAGTGGTGCCACCTCTGCGGAGTCTAAAACTATCATGATAGCCGAGCTTACGGTCACGAGCGCCTGGCTAAACTGCCATGATTACTTGGGATGATTAGTTGAGATGGTTATTGGGAAGGTTCTTGGCTATGGTTATTGATTATGTTATGGTTTGGTTTTGGGACTGTTGAGTCCGGGTGATAAGGTGGTTGCATGACTGTGAGTCATGGTAACGAGATGGGTCTCGGTGTGAGACAAAGTTGTTTATGAGATAAGATGGTAGCGAATACATGAAGGTATTCGTGAGATGGTAGCGAATACGAGGAAGTATTCGTGAGTAAGAATGAGGTTGGTTAATGTTCGGGTGGAACATGGAAAGCGATGGAGGTATGTCGGTAATTTAATACATGTTGGGATTACATTCATCTAAAGTTAAGTTGCTGTTTTATCATGGTTTTATAAATCTGCTTTTCTGCAAATAAGCCTTTTTATACCTACCTTGTTATGAGCTGCATATCATGTTTTTCCCGCACTTGCTGAGTACATCATTGTACTCAAACTTGCACTATTATTTTATCATCAGCAGCAGGAGAAGCGTACTATGAAGACCAAGTGGAGCATTAAGGCGTGTGATCTGTTCTCAACCTTGCCTGTGGAGGGTGTAGAGATGGAGCCACTTCTGCTTAGATTTGCTTCCGCATTAGCTAAATTGCTTCCGCATTAGAATAAAGACTTCCGCTGCGTAGAAATAAAGACTTCCGCTATGAGCATGAGTCCAAGACTCATGAGGTATTGTAATAAACTCTGTTATTCGTGGTAATATATAATCTGAATTCAGTTTGTGGAACGTATGTGTATATGTGATGAACATCCTGGGCACACATATGCATTAGTTATCGGTTCCGTGATTTTCCACAGAATTGAGGGCGTCACAGGCTTGATAAAAGCTAATTAATTTGGAGAGTGCGGACTAGTCCGGCCAGGGGGCGGACTAGTCTGGTCATAGGAAAATAAAGCGCCAAAGCAGAGATTCTCAAAAGTTTTTCACTGATCTACTTGATAGGTAATGAAGTACTATAACCTAGCAATCTAGTAGTAAGGTTGACCGAGAAAGTAATTGTGTACAACTAGGTGGATCGCAAGACTTAAATGATAAGTGTGAAGAACCCTAAAGTGATCTAACAAAGAATGAGAGACAAATAAAAAATGCAAGACACACAATTTATCCCGTGGTTCAGTTTCACAAAGAAGCCTACGTCCATGTTGAGGAGTCCACAAAGGACCGAGTTGCTCTCAACCCTACCCTCACCAAGCTACCACAAAGGTTGGCTTGTTCTTTCACTAGATCACAAAGAAATCACAACGATTCGTGGGGCAGCTCACAAACTGAGGCTCCCACGAAGTTACAGCTTGAAGAACTTGCAAATTAGCACCCACAACAACTCAACTCCACCAGTCACAGTGAGAGAATCAACCAAGAGCCCAACACTAATCACACCCCTCATTCTCCTCTTCCAAAATCTCACAAACCCTCAAGATTCACTCTTAGGGCTCAAAGAATTGGAGAGAAATGGCTAGGAAAGCTCTAGGAAGGATATGGCGGCGCTAGGGTTCGAGTTGATGTCTTAGAGGCCCGGGGATCCCATTTTTATAGGGGTCCCGGTAACTAGCCGTCACCACCAGAAAAAGTCCAGACTAGTCCGGCCTTTAACATTGGACTAGTCCGGCCTGTGGGGACCGGTGATGTCACACTTCACCAACCACAAAGTCACCTGCCTCCTTTTGAACTCAAACGGTCACAACACCACGGACTAGTCCATCCAACAATGGACTAGTCCGATCTCACTCAGAACCTTTTTGTTCCGGTTGAGAACAGACAAGTCTGGTCCACCAGACTAGTCCGACCTCAAAGGGCGGACAAGTCCGACCATCTAGGACTTAGTCCCAACAGCCACCTTCAAGTTTCAAACGGACTAGTCTAACCAATAATGGACTAGTCCGATCGCGCACATAAACTCTTGTTTCGGTTAGAAAAGGACTAGTCTGACAGAGCGGACTAGTACGACCCCCAATAGGGGACTAGTTCGGTCCTTCAGGACATAGTTACTGAAGGACTCATACATACTCACCACGGACAAGTCCGAACTCACACTGAAACTCCTGGTCCGCCTAACATCGGATTAGTCCGATGTGGCCAGACTAGTCCTACCTTCCAGCCCGGACAAGTCTGGCCCTGTTCTTAGGGCTGCTTCAACTTTTCTCTCTAACTAACATAACTTGGACTAAGAGCTCTTAGATGATTCTCAACACTTTGACCCTAATGAATACACTCATACTAAAAGGCTAAACTCAACGCAAAGAAATTTAAATCCTAAAATCTACTCTTCGAGTATCTTCGCCTTTTTTGTCCCCTTTTCCCTTTTTGAGTGCATCCATCTCCATCAATTATTTAATTACATGTACTTAGACTTTTAATGCTCATTATTCCCTTAAGTGTTGTCATTAATCATCAAAGCCCACAGGGATTTAGCCTAGATGCACTTTCAATCTCCCCCTTTTGGTGATTTGATGACAACACATTGAGGTTTTTATAAAGAATGTAAATGATTTGATTTTCATAACTCACAAGTGTATAAAGAGCTCCCTCTAAATGTGTGCATTAAATTTTTTACAATATATGTAATGCACAAGAGTGGATTCTATGGGAGATTTTTACAGTTGTGTGTTATGGTGGGGTGCCTACGTGTGATGCAAGTGTTGAGATGTGATAAGTAGAAGTTAAATATGCATCTCAATTGAAATTGAAAATCATCACACATATGGGACAATAGCGTAATTCAAATTAGAGTGATATGTAATGGAATCAACATAGAGTAACAGAACATATCACAAAATTATTACAACCCAAATATGAAAATGTAGCAATGTTACAATCAAAGTTTTTCAAATAGCATTACATAGTTCATTGTTCATAGAACTCCCCCTCAATCTCTCCCCCTTTGACATTAAGACACCAAAAATGGAAAACAAAGCTAAGGGAGAAGCAAGGAGAGAGCCTAAGTCTACTCGTTGTCGCCCTTACTCTCCTCACCACGATCATCATCACTCTGTGTTGCTTCTTCATCTTCATCGCCGTCCTCATCGTCTTGTCCTTCCTCTTCTTCCTCAACAGCGGGAGCAACACTAGAAGGGCCACCCCCACCACCAAGGAGAGCAGCCTCCGCCTCCGTGAGATTCGGGAAAGGTGTCAACTCTTCGTCATCTAAAGCTTCCGGGGACATAGCTATGTCTGCCTTCTCATAGAGCTTCTTCAAGTATTTGTCTCATCTTCTAGCTATTTTCTGTATTTTAACTTCAATTTTGCGGCAAGAAGTGAAGATAAACTTTAAGAATTTGAGAATTGCACTTGAAGAGTCGCCTAAGGAGGAAGAGACAGGAGCGGGAGGAGGAGGAGGTGCATTTGAGGCACCCCTCCTAGAAGCTCCGCCAATCTTCAAAACGATGGGAGGAATTTAAGGATGAAGGAGTCTATGCTTGACATCCTTCACGAACTCCAATCCAGAGACATTCTCAATGAGGCACATGATGAATGGAGCATCTCCACGAGCGGTTGGGGGTGTGGGATATGTTGAAGATGTTGTTGTAGATGTAGTCAAATACATTGAATTTTCATCTTCACATATTAGCTTCAGCAGATGTCGGAGGTGGCCTTGGATCATCCCCGCAGCCCCGTCCTTAGGTGCTAGAGTCTTTCTCAAGATTTGGTTTAGCACACTGAAGAAAGGACGGAGGATCTTGGTTGTGGGGGGGGGGGGTTGTAGAAGCCAACCTTATACATGAATTCCATTTCCCCTAAATCCATTGTCGTAAGGTTGTGAATGATCAAGTCATGGTTCAGGAATTCTTCAAGTCCAAGTATTTTAGCAAACTCATCATATAGGATGGAGTATTGGACCCCGTCAGTCATCCAGGAGATTTTGCTGTCTCCAAAGGTGAGAAGTAGCAGGTGGTGTAAAACAGAGCTACCACCTCCGTGTTCCATCCATATTGAAAACTAAGCAGATCTTTGAGGCCATGATGCTCAGTTGCTTGTATGACTGCGCTGAAGGCTTGGTGATTTTTTTTCTCCATATAGGGCCAATTGACCCACTGAGCATCAGCATCCGGCCTCTTCATCCTCAAGTATACAAGGCGATAGTAATCGCAATGGAAGTCACACCAGAAGCGATGATCCAGTGTGGCCTTCTCATACTTGAAGGGATCCTTTTCCCTAAACCTTTTCACCTTCTCAGAGCCTTTACCTTGAAAGATGTTACTTGAAAGCTCCGGTTGCCGGTTGGGTTTATGCATGGGAGGAGTCATAACCAAGGGTCCAATGGGGCCTCGTGGGGGAACAGTTGATCCCACGGGAAGGTCTCGGATGACTAATCCCTTGCTGACAAGTGCCTTTCTCCTCGGTGCGGCCTTCTTGGCAGACACCTTCTTGATTGGGGCCTTGCCTTTGCCCTTGACTGTCTCTCCATCAGTCACGGGTCCTTTTCCTTTATCGTCCGCTTGGGCTCTTTCCTTTTCTCCAACCAAGACTAGCCTCTTCCTTCGGCTAAATTGCTCTTCTACTGCTTGAGCTTGCGCCGCCTCTCTCTCATGTCTCTTTTTGGTTCTAGCTTCACGGCGAGCTAGCTCTTGCGCGATTGCCGCGCGCTCCTCTTCCCGACGGCGATAAAGCGCTTGCCGAGCTGCTTCTCGCTCTGGGTCGGAGAGGGGAGGAGAGTCATCGTGCTGAGACATGCTGGAAGAACAATTAAGAGAAGGTATGAGTTTCGGACAGAAGTTTATCGCAATAGAGGTGCAGCAAAAGCACTAAGTTAGGAGTTCACCCTAGGTTTGGCTGGACTTGTCCGATCTCTGACCGGACTAGTCCGGTCAGGAACGGACTTGTCCGCCTTGTGTCGGGACTAGTCCGGACCACCCAGGTTAAACCCTAACTAAGTGATTGTTCTACAAATCTCATCAATAAGCCGCAATAACCCTAGGAAAGAATCACAATGTGTTATGGAAGAAACAACCTAAAATCAAAAGATTCGTAAGGATTAGGTTTTTCCCCAAGAACGTACCTTGAGGGTTCAAATCCGAACAAAACGCCGGATTGGAGGGTATAGAAGTCTGGAGATTGACTTCTCGAGGCTCTAAAGAGTAGAAGACATGGATTGTTATAAGATTTTGGTGTAAGTCCTTAGAAACCGCCAACGGGTGCAAGTTTGAGTGGGGGCGCACGTGAGGTGCGTTCTGGATGAAGTGGAGGAGGTCGAGCCCGATGGTTGGGTTAAGTCCCCAAGGTGCAGATTAGTCCGGTGGGAAATACGGGACAAGTCCGGTCGCCGGACCAGGTCTGAACTTGTTTGGTTGTCCGGACAAGTCCGGTGACAGGCCGGATTAGTTTGATACGGACTTTTCTGAGCCTGTCCGGACTTGTCCGGCCTTTAGGGCAGACTAGTCCGGTCCTAGACAGCCAATTCTCATATATATCAAGAGACTTGCAAGGAATGATCCATATGGTCTAATTTTTCACAAGTATTCTCAATGAACATGGCCAGTAGAGCACAAAAACAATCATACAATGACCATGATTCAAGGAGACAATAATCGAAAATAGTTTGATAGAAAATTGAGGAATACAGATTTTTGAAAACATGTATAATTTTGAGGAGAATAAACAACTAACAATCAGATGTGCAACATCTCAATCCACATTTCAAGAATCAAGGATATTTAGCTCATTCTTAAGTTCACAAAAGCGTTTTTCATCTAGTGGCTTGGTGAAGATATTGGCTAGCTGTTTTTCGGTTCTCACACATGAAATAACAATGTCCCCCTTTATTGAATGATCTCTCAAAAAGTGGTGCCGGATATCAATGTGTTTGGTCCTAGAGTGTTCAATAGGGTTATGGGCAATCTTAATAGCACTCTCATTGTCGCATAGGGTGGAATATGGTTCATATTGAGACCATAGCCCCTTAGAGTTTGTCGCGTCCAAAGAAGTTGTGCACAACAACTTACGGCTGCGACATACTCCGCTTCGGCTATGGATAGGGCAATAGAATTTTGTTTCTTGGATGACCATGATACTAGGGACCTAGCCTAGAATTGACAAGTCCCAGAGGTACTTCTCCTATCCACTTTGCATCCGACATAATCCGTATCGGAGTATCCGATGAGATTGAACTTGGACCCCTTAGGATACCACAGCCCTAGGTTAGGTGTATGAACTAAATAGCGTGAGATTCTCTTTACGGTTGTTAAATGACACTCTTTAGGAGCGGCTTGAAACCTTGCACACATGCATACACTTAACATAATATCAGCCCTAGATGCACAAAGGTAAAGAAGGGGTCCAATCATAGAACGATATACTTTTTGATCCACGCTAGGGCTATCTTGGTTGAGTTCGAGGTGTCAGTTTGTCGCCATTGGTGCCTTGATGGGCTTGGCCTTCTCCATGTTAAACTTTTTAAGTATGTCTTGAATGTACTTGGTTTGACATATGAAGGTGCCTTCCTTGAGTTGTTTCACTTGGAAACCTAGAAAGAACTTCAACTCTCCCATCATCGATATCTCAAACCTCTCCGTCATGATTTCGCTAAACTCTTCACAAAAAGATTGATTAGTAGAACCAAATATTATGTCATCGACATAAATTTGGCACACAAATAAGTCATCATCCAAATTTTTAGTAAAGAGTGTATAGTCAGCCTTTCCTATCCTAGGACCATTGTCAATGAGGAAATCTCTAAGACACTCATACCAAGACCTAGGAGCTTGTTTGAGGTCGTAAAGAGTTTTATGGAGCTTAAAAACATGGTTAGGATACTTATCATCCTCTAAGTCAGGTGGTTGCTCCACATATTCCTCCTCCTTGATTAGTCCGCTGAGGAAAGCGCTTTTCACGTCCATTTGATACAACTTGAAATCATTATGAGTAGCATAGGCCAAAAATATACTAATATATTCAAGCCTAGCTATGGGAGCAAAAGTTTCATCGAAGTCTAAACCTTCGACTTGTGAGTACACCTTGGCCACAAGTCTAGCTTTGTTTCTTGTCACTACACCATGCTCATCTTGTTGTTACGAAAGACCCACTTGGTGCCTACCACGTTGGCATTTTGTCCTTTCACAAGCTCCCACACTTTGTTTCTTTTGAAGTTGTTGAGGTCTTCTTGCATCGCCATAACCCAATCCGGGTCTCGTAGGGCATCTTCAACCTTAAATGGCTCTAAAGAAGACACAAAAGAGTAGAGAGCACAAAAGTTAGCCATACGAGAACGAGTCCTTACCCCCTTGGAGATGTATCCAAGTATGTTGTCGGGATGATATCGTTGAACACATTGATGGACTCTAGGGTGTGGTACACTTGGTATTGAGTCAACTTCTTCTTCGTCGTCATCTCCCCCTTGATCATTGCCAACATTTTGATCTTCAATTTCTTGAACGTGGTGATCTTGTTCTTGATCTTGGGGAACTTGGGCTTGATCTTGTGCTTGGGGCACTTCTTGTGATGAGGATGGGTCACTTGGGCCTTGTTGCTCTTGTGGTCGTATATCACCAGGTGCCATCCTTCTCAATACCATACATAGTGCCTCTTCTTCATCTAGCACATATTGATCAACTTGCTCCACTTGGGAGCCATTAGTTTCATCAAACACTACATCACATGCGATTTCAACACAACCGGAGGTTTTGTTAGATACACGATAGCCGTAGGTGTTTGAATCATAGCCAAGCAAGAAAGCCTCATCGTATTTCAAAGCAAACTTAATTTTTGAGGCTTCTTGTTAAGAATGTAACACTTGCTACCAAAGACTCTAAAGTAGGAGATATTTGGTTTGTTACCCGTTAGAAGTTTGTATGGAGTCTTCTTCAATAGGCGATGGAGGTAGAGGCAGTTTGTGGCATGGCAAGCGGTGTTGACCGCTTCAGCCCAAAACCGATCGGATGTCTTGTATTCATCACACTACAGGAATCGCGATAATATACGACAGACAAAATTATTGACGACAGCGACGTCATCAATAAACATATTGACGACGGCTAGAATCCACCGTCGTCAATAGTCATTTATTTACGATGATTAACCTAGTACCGTCGTCTATAAGAACTCGGGCCTTATAGACGATGGCCCACCGTTGACAATAAATGCCTTCGTCAACATGGGCCAAAATCTGGACCTGCCCGAGACTTTATAGATGACAGTTAAACAACACCGTCGTCAATAATACATTGTAAACAACGGTTCAAGTATACCGTTGTTTATAAGGCCCGATATACTCGGGCAGCGGCCACCACTCGGCTCTCAGCGCCGCAACCACTTCGTCGAATGTCGAGCGCCGCCGCCGACCGCCGTCATCCCATCGAGGTACGCCGCCTCCCTATCCCTCCTCCTCTCCTCTTCTCCTCGGACCTCCGCCGGTCGCCCGCCCCCCACCCCGTTGCGCCGTGCCCCGCCCTAGCCACCCCTGCCCCGCGTGACCGCCGGCGACCCCCGCCCCCCACCGGCGACCACCCCGCCCTCCCTCGATTTAATTGTTCAGTTATAGATTAATTGTTGTTTTATTGTGAATTGTGCATTGTTGTTGTTTAATTGTTGATTTATTTGTTCTTTTACTTGTTCAATTGTTGACTATATGTTAATCGTGTATTGTTCATTTTAATATTGAATTATTGATTAATTGTTGATTTGTTGTTAAATTTTTAGTTTTGTTAGTTTAATTTGTTGATTTAAATCATTTAGATAGTTTAATTTGTAGTTTTATTTATTAATTATTTGATTAGTAGCGTAATTGTTTAAATATTACTTTGATTGATGAAGTGCTAAATTATTATATAAATAGTCGGGCCGGCCCAGCCTGGCACAAGCTATTTAGGATCCGGCCTGACATGGTCCGTTTAGGGCCCGACCTGACATGATCGTTACATATGCGTCAAGACGGGCACGGAAGCGAATGACAATGGTGAGGACGTCAATCCCCGCGCTTGAGTGGATGGTGGATCCTGACGTGGAATTGTCATCTAAGACCAACTTTCCTCTCTCTCTTTCTCTCGTTCTTTCCTCTCTCGTAAATGACTTAAAAATGAAAATGAGTAACGTAACCTATAGCAATGTGTCACCCGTTCCGGACCAGCAATTGTCCCTTTTTGGACAGCCTGGGAGTGACCGAGGGGGCGTGGCTTGTGACAAGACCCGGGTCTGGATCTAGATGAGATTTCGACGGCATAACCCTGTTGTTCTCTGCTGCACCATTTTTGGGTATGCAGTGGAGAACAGCGGGGTTATGCTGCAGAAATTTCGTTCAGATCCGGACCATGCATCTCATCATGAGCATGCTCCGCTCGGTCACTCTTGGGTGGATTTAGGACCTATCTGCCTAGTTGTAGGCTTTGAAGGTATAGCCTCAAACATGGGTGAAGACCTCACTTGGATGTATACTGGTTGGAAAAAGGATGGGAGTCACTCAGAGGAGTGGTTCACCAAGATGGATGCTTTCATACAACGAGCTTTTTCATTGTCAAACAACAGTAAGATGCGGTGCCCATGTACCAGATGTCAGAATGCAAAGTGTTTCGACAAAGTGACATTGACGTTCCACTTGTGTCGAAACAGTTTCATGCAACATTATGGGGTGTGGACCTTTCACGGTGAGACATCTTCTCAAGTCGTACAAGATGGAGATGAGGATGACAACACGGGGGGTCGATAGGATGGGCGAGATGCTTGAAGCCATAAATCCTGAATTGACTAAGGATCCTCCTATAACAGAGGTTGAAGCGTTTTTCACGCTTCTAAAAGCTTCAGAAGAGTCGTTGCATGAACACACTGAAGTGACACTCCTCACTTTCATGACTAGATTTATGTCAATTAATTCTGAGTATTTCTTCTCCAATAACTGCTACAACGATCTCATCAAGTTAATCAACGATATCCTTCCTATAAAGTACCTAAAGATATGTATCAATCTAATAAGTTGATTTCTGGTACTGGTATGAAATATGAGAAGATTGATATGTGCCCAAACAAGTGCATGCTTTTCTAAAAAGAGCATGCCAATGAGAACAAGTGTTTAAAATGTGATAAAGTGAGATTTGACGAAGTTGTTAATGACGACGGTGCAAAAGTAATGACTCAAGTCACACAGAAGCAGCTTCGCTACTTGTCTGTCACACATAGGTTGAAGCGTTTGTTTCTCTAAAAAAACAGCCAGTCACATGAGGTGGCACAAAGAAGGCGTAGGTGAGAACAATGGAATGATGGTGCACCCATCCGACGGTGAGGCATGGAAGGTGCTTGACCGCTTCGATCCAGAATTTGCCAATGATGCGAGAAATATTCGCATCGGGTTGGCGACAGATGGTTTCTCACCGTTCAGTACAAACGTCACACCATACTCTTTTGGCCCGTATTCGCTATTTTGTACAACTTGCCGCCATTTCTTTACATGAAGTATGAGTTCATGTTCCTTAGCCTTATTGTACCTGGACCAGATCATCCTGGTTCATGACTAAATGTGATGTTGAAGCCATTGATTGAAGAGTTGAAAATGTTATGGACAGGAATCGAAGCGTACGACTGTTACAAAAAACAGAAATTTAGCTTTGAGCTGCATACTTGTGGTCTGTTCATGATTTTCTAGCTTACGTCATGTTTTTTGGCTGGAGCACTCATGGTCGCTTGACATGTCCCATATGTTCTTCGGACATAGAATGTTTTTGTCTAAGTCATGGTGGCAAGATATGCTACTTTGATTATCATAGATGTTGGTTACCGCCCAATCACATGTTCAGGCAGCAATGAAATGCGTTCAAGAAGGATACCGTTGCAAAAAAGGGACCACCACAACGTCTGAACGGCTCGAAGATCGTTGTACTGTTGAACAAGCTAGTGCGAGATGAAGACCGTCCTGGATATTTTGTTGGTTATGGAGTGGACCACAATTGGACTCATATATGTGGATGTGGCGCCCCTGTTCTGAAAACGTCAGAACCGAGCTGATGCATATGTGTGCCCAGGATGTTCATCACACATATACATATAATCCACAAACTGAATTCAGAATATAACCATGAATAGATGGGTTTAAGTACTTTGTTACAAAGACTCAAGGTCTCATTCACAAGTATCTAATTTATTCTAGCAGCGGAAGTCTTCTAAACGGTAGCGGAAGCAAACTAAACAGCGGGAGCGGCTCCATCTCCTACTCCACAGGCAAGTTGACGGTAGATCACACGCCTAGTACTCCACATGATCTTCGAAGTACTCTTCTCCTGTTGCTGATGATGAAGTAATAATGGAAGTTTGAGTACATGACGTACTCAGCAAGTGTGAGAAAATATGATATGTAGTTACAGCAAGGTAGGATTGAAAAGGCTCATTGCAGAAAGCAAAGTTTATTTCACAAACATGATAAAAACAGCAACTACCTTTAAGTGAATTTATTCCCAACATGTATCCAATTAAAACATCAACATACCTCCATCATGATTCTCCTCTTTTCATGTCTCATCCAGACATTTATCTTTCTCAACTCTTTCTCATGTTCATAATGACCATCTCATGATCATATCCATCTCATATCCGAAACCAAAGCTCATTGTTTCGACTCAACACTCCGAAACCATTCTCATTACCAGGACTCAACAGTCCCGAAACCAAATTCCAAAGACCAAACCATATCAATAACCAAACCAATGACCATCCCAAACCATACCATGACCAAACCAAACATCTATCCCAAAAACCATCCCATCTAATCATGGAAATTGGCCAGGTGCTTGTGACCGGAAGCACGGCTATCATGATAGTTTTACACTCTGCAGAGGTGGCACCACTTTACCCACAAGTTTGTGATTTCGTCACCAGTCGGCGACTGCAGAACCTCCATTATACCTGTACACAACCATCGGTGTATGGTCAAGAGATCACAAAATAGCCTTTACAAAGGGGTTACTAGATGTATGGACTCACTACGGTTTCACCAGCAGGCTCGAATCACCATTCTCCCACCTACGGGCCCCCTCTTGTGCCATGCAGTTCCCAGGGAAGTCCTCTCTCGACTCCCATTCCCCGCGCCTTCCACGGTCCATAACAATCTAGCAACTTACCTAATTAGTCAGCTAAGCCGCACCCATACTTGGCCTTGTGGTGGCACTGTTTTCCTGGCATGTGCTTGCATGAACCGGTCCTTAGATCTACGGCAAGTAAACTACCATCTCATTCTACCACATCCACTAATCAAGCTTGCCTAGATCTCCCCCAATTCATGTTCATTATCAACATCAAGTTCTCATTGTCATTGTTCATATGAGTGCAGTAGCTAGACACTTTCTATCTCGCTTCCTATATCCCGTGAACTTGGCGAAGCAAAAAGCAAAACGACCATACCTGACCCATCAACTTTCCCGGCGACAAGGGTGGTTAACAAAACTGGTAAACTCCTATAAAAGGATTTCCCATCAAGTTGACTCAAGCATATATGTTTTCGCAAACAAAACAGTTTCCACAACATGGGATCCATATGGTTAAGGAGCACTTGCCTTGTTCCTGTGGCCTCTGCTGCTTACGGATCTCGAAGTCTTGGTGTTGCAGTTCTTCATCGATAGCTCCCTGAGATTGTCCTTCTACTCACGATCGCGCACATACAAGATTTACAGTAATCAATTATCATGCACATACTTTACTCAAGATGCAATGGTGCATATGCATGCTAACCTATGATGTTGTTTCATTAGATCAGTTTGTACGTGTTCTTGCATGTTTTAATGGGCTTGCATGGGGTTTTACGATGAGCAAGGGTGTAAGGATCAAGTGTGGACGTGATGATGATCTTGTTTAAAGATCTAGATCAATTTCACCGTCAAAAACCGATCAACATGTCATCTGTCCACACGAAAAAGCCTTTGTTCAAAGGGATCGAAGAAACAGATGCAAAGAAATCGCGATGATGCCGTAAGGTGGTAATGGAGACCTACCTTACTTCCTTCGGGGCCTTCCTCTTAGCAATGGCAGATCATCGGCTCTCTTCCGGCGATGACGAGCGTGTCGGGGCTCGTCGGCGGTTTCAACGGTGGCTGAACTCCGGCAAGGGGGTGGAACTCGGCGAGGTTGGGGCTAGGGTCTCTAAGTTGTCGGCTTAGGAAAAGATGTTACGATCAAGGGTGTTTCGGGTTCTATTTATAACCGGAAAAAGAAGTGTCCTACTCTGATCGGATTTCAAATAAGAGTCCTATTTGATTTGTTTTTGGATCTTAACAACTTATCTTTAATCGATTTGGTTGCAGTATTCAACGTGGAAGAATTCGTGTCGGTTTCCTCAGCACCGTGTACTCACGCACATAGGAAAAACCGCTTAAGACTCTCGTCCTTCCGCAGGGATAAGCTCCGGAGATGTCACGTGTCCAGCGGGGGCCTGGCTTCCCTTCTCCATAGAGACAAGCTCCAGTTGTGCCGCGTGTCAGGCGGGCGGGACCTCCCTCTCTTCAGAGGTGAGCTCCACGTGCGCCACGTGTCAGGTGGGTCGGGACCTCCCCTCTTTCCAGATGCAAGTTCCGAGAGTGCCACGTGTCAGTGCCAGACCTCCCCTCTCTTCAGAGGTGAGCTTCGAAAGTGCCACGTGTCCAGTAGCGCCGGTCTTCCTTTCTTCTGAGAGACGAGCTCCGAGATCGACACATGTCCATTGATGCCGGACCTCCCGGAGGCGAGCTCTGAGGTCGACACGTGTCCAACAGCGTCGGACCTCCCAAAAGCGAGCTCCGAGGTTGACATGTGTCCAACAGTGTCTTCTCCTCAGAGGTAAGCTCCGAGGACGACACGTGTCCAGAAAGGACCGGACCTCTCAGAGACGAGCTCCGAGGGTGACACGTGTCCCGTGGGGCGGACCTCTCGGAGGTGAGCTCCGAGAGCGACACGTGTCCCATGGGGCGGACCTCTCGGAGGTGAGCTCCGAGAGCGACACGTGTCCCGCGGGGTTGGGCCCTACTTTTCCACAGCGACTAGCTCCGGTGTCGACATGTGTCCTGTGGGACTGGACCTTGCTTCTCCGCAGAGACAAGCCCCGGAGACAACACGTATTCAGCGGGTCGGACCTCGCCCCTTCCACAGAGGCTAGCTCCGAGACTGCCATGTGGCCAGTCAGCGGCGGACCTCTCCCCCTCTGCAGGGATGAGCTCCGAAGGCGCCACGTGGCCAGCGGGCCGCGGGAAGTGTCTACAGCACTCCTTGGCAAACTGGAATTGGATCTTTTTAACTATCTTTCACTGTTCTACTTCTTTAAAATGTCTTCTCTATATGAAATATGAATGCATGCATCAATTACGAAGTTGAGGGTGTTACAAACCTACCCCCCTTAAACTGAATCTCACCCTCGAGATTCGATCGAGTGGAGAATAGATGAGGGAATTCTGTCTTGACGTCTTCCACACGCTCCCATGTAGCTTCGGCTTCCGTGTGATGGCTCCACTGTACCTTGCACCAATGGATCACTTTGTTTCCTCGTGACCCTTTCCTTCACGTCCAAAATTCGGACAGAGTGCTCTACATAGGTCAGATCCTCTTGAAGCTCAAGCTCATCCATCGGTACTTGTTCCTCCGGTACTGTCAAGAACTTTTTGAGTTGGGATACGTGAAACACGTCATGCACGTCGGAGAGTTGCATCAGGAGCTCTAGTTGATAGGCTACCTCTCCTCGCTTGCCCAAAATCTTGAATGGTCTGATGTAGCGAGGTGCTAGCTTGCCTTTGACGTTGAAACGTCGTTGGCCTCAAATAGGTGATACCTTAAGGTACACGAAGTCTCCTACTTTGAAGGTCAACTTTCTTCGCCTATTGTCCGCATAACCTTTTTGTCGTGACTAAGCGGCCTTCAAGTTCTCCCGTATTGTTTGGACTTGCTTCTCAGCTTCTTGCAGCACTTCGGGTCCAAACACTTGGTTCTCTCCGGTCTCGTTCTAAAACAGTGGCGTCCTACATCGTCTACCATACAATGCTTCGAAGGGTGACATCTTCAAGCTGGCTCGATAGCTGTTATTGTATGAGAACTCGGCATACGGCAAGCTCCTATCCTAACTACGCCCATGTTTCAAGGTGCAAGCTCTCAACATGTCTTCCAAATTTTGGTTTGTCCTCTCAATTTGCCCGTCAGTTTGCGGGTGATAAGCGGAGCTAAAATTTAGCCGTGTACCCATGGCTTCATGCAGCTTCCTCCAGAACCTAGAGGTAAACTGAGAACCCCGATCTGAAATGATCCTCTTCAGGACTCCATGGCGGCATACGATTTGCTCCATGTACAGCTCGGCTAGTTGTGCAACGTTGTACTTGGTTTTAACAGGAAGGAAATGAGCTGTTTTCGTCAATCGTCCACAATAACCCAAATGGAGTCGTAACCCGACTGAGTACCTGGTAATCCGACGATGAAATCCATACTGATGTCTTCCCACTTCCACTCGGGTACTTTCAATGGTTGCAACAGTCCAGCGGGTCTTTGGTATTCGGCCTTCACCCGTTGGCATGTGTCGCATAAGGCAACATACTCAGCTATGTCCCTTTTCATACCATCCCACCAATAAAGAGTTTTCAGGTCCTTGTACATCTTTGTACTGCCGGGATGTATGGAATAAGGTGAGTCATGTTCCTCTTTTAATATCGTGTCGCGGATGTGTTTCACGTTAGGCACACAAATCCTTTTCCCTAGCCAAAGCGTACCCTTCTCATCTTCCTTGAAGTCCTTTTCGATGCCTTGTCGGATTCTTTCCTTGATCTCCTTGATTTCTTCATCCGTTGCTTGGCCATCTCGTATCTCTTGTTCCAATGAAGAATGGAGTTCCATCACTTCCATCTCGTTCAATAACCCGAGATGTAACTGTTCGAACTCTGCGCGGCTCGGGTTGTAGCTCCCGAACCGTGAGTTGGTGACATGCTCCCTTTCGGCTCAATGCATCAGCTACTACATTGGCCTTTCCGGGGTGATAGTTGATTCCAACATCATAATCCTTGATGAGTTCCAACCATCGACATTGCCTCAAATTCAGATCTGTTTGGGTGAATATATACTTGAGACTTTTGTGATCCGTATAGATCTCACATCGGTGGCCAAGGATATAATGTCTCCAAATCTTTAATGCATGCACCACGGCTGCGAGTTCCAAGTCATGTGTGGGGTAATTCAGCTCGTGTTTCTTTAGTTGTCTCGACGCGTAGGCTACCACTTGCCCTTCTTGCATGAGCACACATCCAAGCCCTTGTCTTGATGTGTCACAATATATGTCAAAGCTCTTGCTCACGTCTGGCAATACCAAAACCGGCGCTGTGGTTAGCCTTTTCTTGAGCTCCTCGAAGCTTTCTTGACAAGCTTGTTTCCACTGAAATGCCTTTCCCTTCATTAGCAATTCAGTCATAAGCTTCGCTATCTTGGAGAAATCCTTTATGAACCGGCGGTAGTATCCAGCCATCCCAAGGAAACTCCGAATATCCCTCACATTCTGCGGTTGGTTCCACTTCAGAACATCTCCCACTTTTCTGGGATCAACCGATACTCCTTCCTCGGAGATGATGTGGCCTAGGAACGATATCTCCTTTAGCCAAAATTGACATTTGCTGAGCTTGGCATATAATTGATGCTCTCGCAGCTTCTGCAATGTCAATCTCAAATGTCTTTCATGTTCTTCCTCACTTTTCGAATACACCATGATATCATCGATGAAAACCACGACGAACTTGTCCAAGTACTCCATGAAGACCTTTTTCATGAGGTACATTAAGTATGCGGGTGCATTCGTTAACCCAAAAGACATAATGGTATATTCATACGAACCATACCGTGTTCGAAAGGCAGTCTTGGGTATGTCGGAGGGCTTAATCTTCAGCTGGAAGTATCCCGACCGAAGATCAATCTTAGAGAAAACTCGGACACCTTTCATCTGGTCAAACTGGTCTTCTATACGGAGCAGATGGTACTTGTTCTTGATTGTCACCTCATTGAGAGAGCTATAGTCCACGCACCTCCTTTGGGTCCCATCCTTCTTTTCTACGAAGAGCAAGGGAGCTCCCCATGGTGACGAGCTTGGGCATATCAAACCCTTCTCTAGCTGCTCCTGAATTTGCTTCTAAAGTTCCACTAGCTCGTTAACGGGCATCCTATGTGGTCTCTTTGCTATAGGTGCAGTTCCGGGTACCAAGTCAATGGAAAACTCAATGTCCCGGTCAGGTGGCATACCTGGAAGTTCTTCCGGGAACACGTATGAAAATTCTTGAACCACCGGAATGCTTTCCAATGTTGCTTCTTCGACGTGGTTCAACGTTGCCTTCTCGGTTGTTGGTTGGGCTGACTCGAACTCAATACGAGTATCGTGCTCGTTTGTCAACTGCACGCTCCTCTTAGCACATTGGATCACTCCGTTGTGCTTGCTTAACCAATCCATTCTGAGTATTATGTCAAGCCCTTGGGAATCCAAGATAATGAGGTTGGCAAGGAAGTCTACCCCCCTTATTTTAAGGTTTACTTTCGGACATACTATATTAGTCCTCATCTCTCCACCGTGAGAATTAACCAACATAGTCTATTTCAAGTGTGATATGGGTAGATTATACTTGGTAACATACTTGGATGATATGAATGAATGCGATGCTCCGGAATCAAATAAAATGGTGGTTGGGTTGGAGTTGGCAAGGAACATACCAATCATGACGTCCTCAGCCTGTTGCGCTTCCTCAGCAGAGACATGGTTCACGTTGCCACGAGTGTAGCTCTGCTGTCCACGGTTGCCTTGCGTAGCTCCTCCGTTCGGCCGTGGGTTCTGCTTGGGCACGTTGCTTGGCTGTCCAGGACCTTTCCTCGGGCACTGACTCGCGAAGTGTCCTGTTTCTCCGTATGCAAAGCATGCCTTGTTGCCCAAGACAGCAGGGATGTTGGGACAAGGGTGGTTTTGAGTATAAGCACACATGTTTGGACGGGGTGCAGGAGGCAAAGGCACACGAGGTGCTTGCATAACAGGACGTTACTGTGGTGGTTGGTTAGGGCAAAAAGTAGGAGCGGACGAGCCATACTGTGGTGCAGCTGGTGGCATGTACTGGGGGCGTACGTTGCTCCCTTGTGGCTGGTATGGCATCTTTCTTTTGCCCTCTTGCTCGATCTCCCGGATCTTGCTCTCAACCACTATAGCTTTGTCAACTAGATTCTGGAAGTTTGCATAGTCATTGTTGAGAAGTTGAACTTGGATCTCATTGTTCAACCCTCTCATGAACAAGTATTGCTTCCTTTGGTCGGAGTTGACATCTTCGGGGGCATACCTTGACAGTTGCATGAACTTGTTGAGGTACTCATTCACGCTTTTCTTGCCTTGGCGGAGACCTTCAAGCTTTTGCCTTTTGAGCATCATGACTCCAACAGGGACGTAATGAGAGTGGAAACTCTCCTTGAACTCAGTCCAAGTGATAGTCTCCTGGTTGACATGAGCGTTGCATAGAGCGTCCTACCAGTCAACAGCTGCTCCCATAAGTTGGTGCGATGCGAAGAGAACTTTCTCTCGATCATTGCACTGAACTATAGCAAGCTTCTTCTCCATGGACTTTAACCAATCATCAGTCTCCATGGGATCATTAGCTTATACAAAAGTGGGTGGTCGAGTGAATGTGGCCTAGAGGGGGGGTGAATAGGCCTTTAAAGGATTCCTGCACACTTAAAAAAGTTATCAGAAACTTGACTGACCGGACTAGTCCGGTTGTGTGGGCGGACTAGTCCGGTGGCTGAATTATTTGAGTTAATTAAGTGTGTCTCACAAATTTAATCTTTTAGCAGCGGAATGAGAACAACAGTTTTAATAAATTAAATTTATTGTATGGATGCACGTGCAAACTTATAGGAAACTCAAAACGATTACTAGCAAACTAGCAATCTGATGTATCAAAATGTAAAACAAATGAGAGACAAGAGACACGAGTTTTTACCGAGGTTCAATCTCACCAAGAGATCTACGTACTCGTTGAGGAAACTCACACAGAGCCGGGTTCCCAACCCTTTCCCTCTTCAAGTCACCACAAAGGCCGACTTGACTCCACTATCACGGGTAATCACCGAGTTTGTGGGGCAAACTCACACGTTGAGGGCTCCCACAAGAATTACAGAGAAGGTGATCAAATACACTAAAAAAGATTACAATGCAGAATATGAGTGTAGAGAAAACAAACCCCAAGAGCTCACAACAAAGAAACGACGATCTCCCAATCCCAAAACCAAGTATTTGATTGATCTTCACCTTTTTGCACCTTAGATGTATGGGGAGATGTGTTTTTGGGCTCTTGGGACAGGTGGCGGCGCTAGGGTTTGAGTTTTTGACAATATGTGTCGTGTTCCTCTTTAGAAACAATGAAGGACCTCTTTTTATAGGGTTTCCAAAGAAGTTACCGTTGTTAAACCTACTACCGGACTAGTCCGGTATATGATCGGACTTGTCTGGTCTACTTCCAGTGGGTTAACCGGACTAGTCCGGTGCTATGTGAAATGGGGTTCCAGAAACTTCAGCGGACTAGTCCTGTCGCTTGGACGGACTAGTCCGCAGTCCTCTAAAGAGGACAACAGAGACATGACCGGACTAGTCCGGTCCAAAACCGGACTTGTCCGGTTGAGTTCCAGTAAGCTGACCGGACTAGTCCAGTCCATGGACGGACTAGTCCGGTGTTCAGTGGATTTTAGTTGATCATTAGCCCTTACCCTTACGCAAAGTCATGAGCTCTTGGGATGTGTCTCTCACACACAACCTATACATTTATATCTACTTTGCTCTTCTAAATTCCACTAACGTCTTCCTTTTCGGGCACCACTCTATTTTTCACCTTTTTGTGTGTGCCGAGCCAGTTCACTTTGTTTATCCTGCAATCATCTTAATAGTTTCATTAGGATCTCATATGTTCGTCATCAATTAGCCAAAACCCACAAGGGATATCCTAGATGCACTTACAATCTCCCCCTTTTTGGTGATTGATGACAACTATTTGAGATATCACAATTGGGAATAAAAAGTTGATTTTCATAAAGTGTGCACATATGAGAATAATAAAGAATTCACAAAAAAAAACTTCTCACATATGCACACACCTTATGGTGGGGTGCCTCACAGGTGTGTGATAAACAAAATGTGATAAATTAAAGACAAACAGTAGTGAACATGTAAGTGGGCATTAGAGCATAGTACATCACACATAAGAAAAGAAATAGTGCATTACAAGATTTTAAAAATAGGTACATGTCCCTGATCACAAAAGATCTTAATAACTAATACTAGATAGAAATAGCCCAAATCTAATCTCAATCTTCCCTAATCTCAATCTCTCCCCCTTTGGCATGAAGGCACCAAAAAGGGAAAAATTGAGGGGAATCACTCATCGCTGCCTCCTCCGTCAGTCTCAGTCTGATCTTCATCTTCAGCATCCACGGGAGCAGGATCTTCCTCTGAGTCCTCGGAGGCGGGCGGTGATCCAACGGGCTCAATCTCAAGCTTTGCACAGATAGACTTGATATTGGCATTGACGTACTGTTGATGTTTCTTCCTTGCAAGCTTTTCTTTGCGCTGCCTGTCTTCGATCTTACGGCAGCAGGCAAAGATGGAGGAGAGCATCTTGAGGATGCCGCTAGATGATTCTTGGGCAGGTGGAGAACCAGGAGGAGCAGCTGCAGATCTAGTGTCATCATGAGCTTGCTTTGATCTCCTCTCCACTGGTGGAGAGGACGGGGAAGTTGGAGCCGGAGGGAGAGTGTACTCGGTGGGTTTTTGCGGCTTCAACCCCGTATGCTTGACATCCTTGACAAACTCGAGTCCCGTCACTTTCTCAATCATGTACATGATATACGGTGCGTATCCACAGGACCTATTGGGGGTAATTGAGATGTTCACAATGTCGTTGTAGATATACTCAAAGACATTGAATGGTCTCCTCCCACTAATGACCTTCATGAGAGTCCTCAAGGTTCCTTGTATAGTTACTGCATCTCCATCCTTCGGAGCTATCGTCTTTCTCAAGACTCTATTTAGGACCACAAAGAAGGGCTTTAGATATTTGATGGTGGGAGGAACATATGGCATCCTTGTGTCATAGAGAAATTCAAGTTCCTCCTTCTCCAGGGGTTTCAGATTATGAATGACCAGTTCATGGTCCAAAGTGTGTTGGAGGTGAAGAATCCTAGCAAATTCATCATACGTGACACTATACCTTGAACCATGAGTCATCCAAGTAAGATTGTCTCCATCATCCCGAGCAAAGTAGAGAGTGGAGTAAAACTGGGTAATTACTTCATTGTTCCAGTCATACTCAAAGGATAGCAGGTCCGTCAGACTGTGCCTCTCTAACGCCTCCACCATCTCACGAAAGGCAGGATACCTCTTTGACTTCAGATATTCAACATTTAGCCATTGACTCTCTACTACAGGGTTTTAACGTCAAAGGCAAACTAGCGCCTCGCTACATCGGACCATTTAAGATTTTGGATAAGTAAGGAGAAGTAGCCTATCAACTAGAGCTCCCAAACCACCTCTCCGACGTACATGACGTGTTTCATGTATCCCAGCTCAAGAAGTGCTTGAGAATACCAGAGGAACAAGTGTCAATGGGAGAACTTGAACTTCAAGAAGACCTGACCTACGCAGAACACCCTGTCCGAATCTTGGACGTAAAGGAAAGGGACACCCGAAACAAGGTGATTCGATGGTGCAAGGTACAATGGAGCCATCACACTGAGGCTGAAGCCACATGGGAGCGAGAAGAGGATATCAAGGCAGAATTTCCCCATCTATTTTCTACTAACGAATCTCGAGGACGAGATTCAATTTAAGGGGGGTAGATTTGTGACACCCTCGTCTCGGGTGTCAGCATATGTTCATGTTTTATGAAGAAGAAAAACATTTTAAGAAGAGAAGGAACAGAGACAAGTATCAAAAGGATAGCCAATAAAGATCTCCGAGAACACCGAAAGGCAACTTCCACGGCCAGCAGACCACGTGGCGCGTTCGGAGCTCATCCCCGAGAGATTTGGGGAGGTCCAACGCTAAACTGGCTACGTGGCAGGCTCGGGGGTCACCTCCGCAATTGGAAAGAGGTCCGACCCTGTGGGACACGTGCTGCCCGCGGAGCTAGCCTCTGCGGAAGAAGCAAAGGCATTTTTCATAGGACGTGTGTCAAACTCGGAGCTCATCTCAGAGAGAAGTCCGGGTCTATCGAACACGTGTCGCCACCGGAGCTTATCACCGGAAGGTCCGTCGCAAAACACGTGGCATGCGCGGAGCTCATCTCCGAAGAGGAGGGAGGTCTCGCTCGTGACACGCGGCACAACCGGAGCTCGAGGAGAGATACTAGGCTCGGAAGGACACGTGGAGCTTCCGGAGCTCATCACCGCGGAGGTAACAAGTCGGGAGCGGTTTTTACGCGTGAAGATACCGGTACGCAATGGGAACCGATCTAAACTCCACGATGTTACCGAAGAAAAGACGTCAGGATCTAACAAAGATCTGAATAAGACTCTTATTCGGGATCCGATCAGATTAGGACTCTTCTCTTCCCAATTATAAATAGAACCCAAAACCTCTGGCCGAAACCACGAACTTCTCTTTCAACTCCTGAGCCGACGACTTAGAGCCCTAACCCTAACTCGCCAAGCAAAACATCGTCGAAGCACAGCAAGGGAGATCATCGGAGGAGAACCAAGCGGTCTGAGGAGGACCCCGAAGACAAGAAGAACGTGAGGTAGGACTTCAATACCACCTTACGGCATCATGTTGTTCATCTCTTTGCGTCTGTTCTTCGATTCCTTTCGAACAGAAGCCTTTTCATGGGCATAACACTCGATGATCAGTTTGATCTAAAGACAAGATCATCACCACGTTCATCTTTGATCTGAACACCTCTGACCATGCAAGCCATGCAAGAACACCAGATCAATCTAATAGAACTAATCGTAGGATAGCATGCATGTGCATCATCGCATCTAGTTTAGGGTTTGTGCATGATATTGATTGCTGTGAATTTGTATGCACGTGAATCCTACATAGCAGGACAAACTCAGGAAGCTGTCTACGACGAGCTGCAGCAACAAGGTTTTGAGAATCAAGAACAACCGGAACTGCAAGAACAAGGCAAGTGCTCCTTGACCATGTTGATCCTATGTTTTGGGTAAAACTATTTTGTTTTGCGAAAAGGTGTGTGTGCTGAGTCAAACATGATGGGAAACCTTTTTATAGGAGTTTACTAGTTTTGATTAAACCACCCTTGTCGCCAGGGAAGTTCATGAGTCGGGTATGGTTTTTGCTTTATGCTTCGCTGAGTCCATGGGATTGGGACGCGAGATAGACGTGTCTAGCTAACTGCACTCGTATTGATAATAAGTAATTAATGAGGTTAATGAACATGGATCGGAGGGAGATCTAGGCAAGCCTGGGTTTGTGTATGAGGTAGCATGAGATGGTGGTTTTACTTGCCGTAGATCTAAGGACCGGTTCATGCATGCACATGCCAGGATAACAGTGCCACCACAAGGCCAAATATGGGTGTGGCTTAGCTGAGTAATTAGGTAAGTTGCTAGGGTGTTATGGACTGTGGAAGGCGCGGGGAATGGGAGTCGAGTGAGGACTGCCCTGGGAACTGCATGGCACAAGAGGGGGCCCGTGGGTGGGAGAATTGGAGATTCTAGCCTGCCGGTGAAACCTTAGTGAGTCCATACATCTAGTAACCCCTTTGTAAAGGCTATTTTGTGATCTCTTGACCATACACCGACGGATGTGTACTGGTATAATGGAGGTTCTGCAGTCGCCGACGGGTGATGAAATCACAAACTTGTGGGTAAAGAGGTGCAAACTCTGCAGAGTTATTAAAACTATCATGATAGCCAAGCTTACGGTCACGAGCACCTGGCTAAACTGCCATGATTAGATGGGATGGTTACTGGAATGGTTATTGGGAAGGTTCTTGGTTATGGTTATTGATTATGGTTTGGTTTGGGACTGTGGAGTCCGGGAGATGAGATGGTTGCATGACTGATGGGTCATGACATGAGATTGGTCTCGGTGCGAGACGAGGTTGTTTTATGAGGTGAGATGATAGCGAATACGAGGAGGTATTCGTGAGTATGAATAAAAGATTTGTTAATGTTCGGATGGAACACGGGAAGTGATGAAGGTATGTTGGTAATTGAATACATGTTGGGATTACATTTAAAATTAAGTTGTTGTTTTATCATGGTTTTTATAGAACTGCTTTTCTGCAAATAAACCTTTTATGCCTACCTTGTTTATGAGCTGCATATCATGTGTTTTCCCGCACTTGCTGAGTACATCATTGTACTCAAACTTGCATTATTATTTCTTCATCAACAGCAAGACAAGACTACTATGAAGACCGAGTAGAGCATTATGACGTGTGATCTGTTCTCAATCTTGCCTGTGGAGGGAGTAGAGATGGAGCCACTTCTGCTTAGTTTTGCTTCCGCATTAGTTTTTGCTTCCGCATTTAAATAAGGACTTCCGCTGCATAGAATTAAGATTTCCGCTGTGAGCATGAGTCCAAGACTCATGAGGTATTGTAATAAACTCTGTTATTCGTGGTAATATATAATCTGAATTCAGTTTGTGGAACGTATGTGTATGTGTGATGAACATCCCGGGCACACATATGCATTAGTTCTCGGTTCCGTGTCTTTCCACAGAATTGAGGGCGTCACAGATTGATATCAGAGCCACGGGTTGACAGTAGGTTACACGCCTAGATAGAAACCTTAGATTGATATTAGAGCCACGGGTTAACAGCAAGTTACACCCCTAAATAGAAGCCACGCTGACCAAAGGAAGCATCCTAGGGTGAATAGCCTAGATTGGCCTTTAAAACCACCTTGACATAGGAAACCAACCTTGAATAGGAGTTGAGTGGGCCCTTGTAATGATTATTTGTGAATATGTGCTTAGTGTGAGTGGTGCGACGTCTCAAAAACGTCGTCCATATCCACACGTAAGAAGAAAGAGGTGTGAGATGTTTCGGCACTTGCTCACATCCTCATAAGGGCTAATATACATATAGTCCAACTCACCTTGATGCATATAGTCGAAAGGACCTACCTAACTTTCTAACCTTCTATTCTATTTTGTTCTCTCTCACAGATGGTGAGAGGAAACGCCAGCCGAAGGAACATACAGGAAGATGACCACGAGGAAGTTCCTGCTAACCCCGGAGCTGGCGAAAACAACCTAGAAAGGTTGATGGCCATGCAAAACCAGATTATGCAAACCATGATCCAAACTTTGGGTCAGTTGCAGGCCAACCAACACCCCGTTCCGGCACCACCGCCACCACCACCGCCGGCTCATAACAGGTTGGGAGAGTTCATGAGGACTCGACCACCCACCTTTGCTCAAGCAAGCGATCCAATGGAGGCCGATGATTGGTTGAAATCCATGGAGAAGGAGCTTGCCATTGTACAGTGCAACGACCGAGAGAAGGTTCTCTTTGCGTCGCACCAACTGATGGGAGCAGCTGCTGACTGGTGGGATGCCTTGAGCAACGCCCATGCCAACCCGGAGACAATCACTTGGACTGAGTTCAAGGAAAGTTTCCGCTCCCACTACATCCCTGTTGGCGTAATGATGCTCAAGAGGCAGGAGTTTGAAGGTCTCCGCCAAGGGCAGAAAAGTGTGAACGAATATCTCAACAAGTTCATACAATTGTCCCGGTATGCCCCCGAAGATGTCAACTCAGATCAGAGGAAGCAGTACCTGTTCATGACAGGGTTGAACAATGAGATCCAAGTTCAGCTCCTCAACAATGACTACGTAAGCTTCCAGAAGCTAGTTGATAAGGCTATTGTGGTGGAAAACAAGATCCGAGAGATCGAGCGCGAGTGCAAAAGGAAGATCCCATACCAGCCCCAAGGGAGTAACGTACGACCTAGGTACATGCCCCCTGCACCGCAGTATGGATCGACCACTCCTACGTACCGCCCTGGTCAGCCACCACAGCAACGGCTCGTTGCACCGGCACCTCGTGTGCCCATGCATCCTGCGCCCCGGCCTAACAATGGCGCTCCTGTTCAAAACCCCCGCCCCAACGTACCTGCTGCCGTAGGCAACAGGGCATGCTTTGCATGCGGGGAAGTAGGCCACTTCGCTAACCAGTGCCCGAGGAGAGGCCCTGGACAGCAAGGTAACGTGCCCAAGAAGAACCAGTGACCAAACGGAGGGGACAACCAAGGGAACCGTGGACCACCGAATTATGCCCGTGGCCACGTTAACCATGTCACTGCTGAGGAAGCACAACAGGCTGAGGACGTCGCAATTGGTATGTTCCTTGCCAACTCCAACCCAGCCACCATTTTATTTGATTCCGGAGCATCACATTCCTTCATATCATCCAAATATGTTGCCAAACATCATCTACCCGTATCCCACTTAGAATGTGCTATGTTAGTTAATTCTCCCGGAGGAGAAATGAGGACTAGTATAGTATGTCCTAAGGTAAGCCTTAAAATAAGGGGGGTAGACTTCCTTGCCAACCTTATTGTCTTGGACTCCCACGGAATTGACATCATACTCGGAATGGACTGGTTAAGCAAGCACAATGGAGTAATCCAATGCGCTGAGAGAAGCGTGCAGTTGACAAACAAACACGGTATCCGTGTCGAGTTTGAGTCAGCCCAGCAAGCAACCGAACGGGCGGATTTGAACCATGTTGAAGGAGTAGCATTGGACAACATTCCAGTGGTTCAGGAATTTTCGGATGTGTTCCCGGAAGAACTTCCAGGTATGCCACCTGACCGGGACATCGAGTTTGCCATAGATTTGGTACCTGGAACTGCACCCATAGCTAAGAGACCGTATAGGATGCCCGTCAACGAGTTAGTTGAACTCAAGAAGCAAATTCAAGAACAGTTGGAGAAGGGTTTTATCCGGCCAAGCTCGTCACCATGGGGAGCCCCGGTACTCTTCGTGGACAAGAAGGACGGAACCCAAAGAATGTGCGTGGACTACAGGTCTCTCAACGAGGTAACAATCAAGAATAAATACCCTCTGCCCCGTATAGAGGACCTGTTCGATCAAATGAAAGGAGCCCAAGTGTTCTCCAAGATTTATCTTCGGTTGGGATATTTCCAGCTGAAGATTAAGCCCTCCGATATACCTAAGACAGCCTTTCGGACACGGTATGGTTCATATGAATATACCGTTATGTCTTTAGGATTGACGAATGCACCCGCATACTTCATGTACCTTATGAACAAGGTTTTCATGGAGTACTTGGACAAGTTCGTCGTGGTTTTCATCGACGACATTATGGTGTATTCAAAAAGTAAGGAGGAGCATGAAGAACATCTGAGATTGACCTTGCAGAAGTTGCGCGAGCATCAGTTGTATGCTAAGCTCAACAAGTGTCAATTCTGGCTAAAGGAAATATCTTTCCTAGGCCACATCATCTCCAAGGAAGGGGTATCGGTTGATCCTGGAAAGGTGAGAGATGTTCTAAAGTGGGACCAACCAAAGAGCGTGAGGGATATTCGAAGTTTCCTTGGGATGGCAGGATACTATCGTCGCTTCATTAAAGACTTCTCTAAGATAGCAAAACCTATGACGGAGTTGCTAATGAAGGGAAAAGTCTTTCAATGGACACAAGCCTGCCAAGAAAGTTTTGAGGAACTCAAGAAAAGGCTAACCACAGCACCAGTTCTGGTATTGCCAGACTAAGCAAGAGCTTTGACATATATTGTGACGCATCCAGACAAGGGCTCGGATGTGTGCTCATGCAGGAAGGACAAGTGGTAGCCTATGCCTCACGACAATTAAAGAAGCATGAGCTTAACTATCCTACACATGATTTGGAGTTAGCAGCAGTGGTGCATGCATTGAAGATTTGGAGACATTATATCCTTGGTCATCGATGTGAGATCTATACGGATCATAAAAGCCTCAAGTACATATTTACACAAACGGACTTGAATCTGAGGCAACGTCGATGGTTAGAACTCATCAAGGATTATGATGTAGGAATCAACTACCACCCCGGGAAGGCCAATGTAGTAGCTGACGCATTGAGCAGAAAGGGAGCATGCCACCAACTCACGGTTCGGGAGCTACCACCCGAACTACGTAAGGAGTTCGAACGGTTACACCTCGGATTCTTGAATAACATGGAAATGATGGAGATCCACTCCTCATTGGAGCAAGAAATAAGAAAGGGACAAGCAACGGACGAGGGGATCAAGGAAATCAAGGAAAGAATCCGACAAGGGATAGAGAAGGATTTCAAGGAGGATGAAAAGGGTACGCTTTGGCTAGGAAAAAGGATTTGTGTGCCAAACATAAGACACCTTCGCGACATGATATTGAAGGAGGCACATGATTCACCCTATTCCATACATCCAGGGAGCACCAAAATGTACAAGGACTTGAAAACTTGCTATTGGTGGGATGGTATGAAGAGGGATATAGCCGAATACGTTGCCCTATGCGACACATGCCAACGGGTAAAAGCCGAACATCAAAAACCCGCTGGGTTGTTGCAACCTTTGAAAATACCTGAATGGAAATGGGAGGACATCAGTATGGACTTTATTGTCGGATTGCCCCGAACTCAGTCAGGATACGACTCCATCTGGGTCATTGTGGACCGGTTGATGAAAACCGCCCATTTTCTTCCGGTGAAGACCAGTTACAACGTTACACAGTTGGCAGAGTTGTACATGGAGCAGATCGTGTGCCGTCATGGAGTTCCAAAGAGGATAGTCTCAGATCGAGGTTCTCAGTTTACCTCTAGATTCTGGAGAAAGCTGCAGAAAGCCATGGGTACACGACTGGATTTTAGCTCCGCCTATCACCCACAAACAGATGGACAAACCGAAAGGACGAACCAAATTTTGGAGGACATGCTGAGAGCTTGCGCCCTGAAACGTGGGCGTAGTTGGGATAGGAGTTTACCGTATGCCGAGTTCTCCTATAACAACAGCTATCAAGCTAGCTTGAAGATGTCGCCTTTCGAAGCCTTATATGGCAGACGGTGTAGAACGCCGCTGTTCTGGAACGAGACTGGAGAGAACCAGGTGTTTGGGCCCGATGTACTACAAGAGGCTGAAAAGCAAGTCCAAACGATACGGGAAAACTTAAAGGCTGCTCAGTCACGACAGAAAGGCTATGCGGAAAATAGGCGTAGGAAGTTGACCTTTGAAGTAGGAGACTTCGTATACCTTAAGGTATCGCCTATCCGAGGCCAATGACGTTTTAACGTCAAAGGCAAACTAGCGCCTCGCTACATCGGACCATTTAAGATTTTGGATAAGCGGGGAGAAGTAGCCTATCAACTAGAGCTCCCAAACCACCTCTCCGACGTACATGACGTGTTTCATGTATCCCAGCTCAAGAAGTGCTTGAGAATACCAGAGGAACAAGTGTCAATGGGAGAACTTGAACTTCAAGAAGACCTGACCTACGCAGAACACCCTGTCTGAATCTTGGACGTAAAGAAAAGGGTCACCCGAAACAAGGTGATTCGATGGTGCAAGGTACAATGGAGCTATCACACTGAGGCTGAAGCCACATGGGAGCGAGAAGAGGATATCAAGGCAGAATTTCCCCATCTATTTTCTACTAACGAATCTTGAGGACGAGATTCAATTTAAGGGGGGTAGATTTTTGACACCCTCGTCTCGGGTGTCAGCATATGTTCATGTTTTATGAAGAAGAAAAACATTTTAAGAAGAGAAGGAACAGAGACAAGTATCAAAAGGATAGCCAATAAAGATCTCTGAGAACACCGAAAGGCAACTTCCACGGCCAGCAGACCACGTGGCGCGTTCGGAGCTCATCCCCGAGAGATTTGGGGAGGTCCGACGCTAAACTGGCTACGTGGCAGGCTCGGGGGTCACCTCCGCAATTGGAAAGAGGTCCGACCCTGTGGGACACGTGCTTCCCAAGACTCATGAGGTATTGTAATAAACTCTGTTATTCGTGGTAATATATAATCTGAATTCAGTTTGTGGAACGTATGTGTATGTGTGATGAACATCCTGGGCACACATATGCATTAGTTCTCGGTTCCGTGGCTTTCCACAGAATTGAGGGCGTCACAGTAAGCCTGCAAAATAGAATTATTTCTGGGTTTTAGGTACCCAAGCTTGCTTGGGTCCTCTCAGGTTAGTCACAAGAGTCTTGGGCACCCACACACAAGTTTTTAAGTTCTTGTGGCGTGGCCCTGTATATTTAGCAATGACTTTTCCATACTTGTTTTTCATGAGAACATAAGAAGTATCAAATGTATGGAACAGTGTTTGTAGCTCAGATTCATGGGATTTTTCTTTAACAAAAATGATTCTATTCTTAGCATGATTAGAAGTAGACATGTGTTTGTTCCTGTCAAAGCCAAGACCATCTTTGACATTGGGAGGTCTAGTGATCATATATGCACTTCGTGCATATTTGATCTTCTCCTTATCAAAGATGCCGTTTTGAGAAGAATGCATGTCATGAGAGGTTGAAGCATTAGAAATTACATTTTTCTTACTAGAGCAAGTGCAGGTTCTTATTTTTGTCGAACTCATGTCTTTGGAGGAAGAGCTTTTGGAGGAAGAGGAGTCACTTTGTTTGAGCGACTCAACTTGCACCTTAAGGATTTTGTTAACTTTTGACAAGTTAGCAAGTTCTTCCTTGATTGCAATGTGCGAGTCTTCTAACTTTGAGTAAGTTTCCTTACTCAAGGCTAGCTCTAACTCAAGTGACTCATTCTTCTCTCTTTCAAGCTCAAGAAGCTTTTCAACTTCTTGATATCTCTTCCTCTCACGGATGAGCATATCTTCTTGTCGGTTGACAAGTTCCTCCTTTTCAAAGATTTCGTTTGACAACATTTCCTCATTATCACTAGAGCTATCAAAGTTATCAATGGAGGAATTTAGCACTGGAGGAGTAAGTCAAACCTTTTTCTTGCCTTCCTTAGCCATAAGACAAGTGTGGTTGTTCATGTCCCGTCCTCCCATGTTCGGAAAGAGTGTGGCTCTCATAGTTGGTGACACGACCCCATTGGTCCTGTCGAGCCAGGATCACGCTGAGGGGTGCTGCGTTGCACAGCACCGTATAACACACGTCAAAGATGCAAAGCGGAAGCGGAAGTTTTATAACATAAACAAGTTTATGAACATGTTTACATCAAAATAAGTTCAGTCTACACTCGTGGGCGTAGACTAAGCATCAAGTGCACGTTCAGCCCTGGAACGTGTCCTTGCTAGCACACACGCACACTAACTCTGCGGCGTGCACGACTCCCACTCGACGGGGTTCCCCTCCTGGGGTTCCGTCTCCTCTTCGGGAGTCCCTTCCTCATAGAACCCTGCAAAAGATTCAAACACAAGCAGTGAGCACGAAGGCTCAGCAAGTCTGGCCCGTCTCACCTAAACATGGAACTTCTACATGAGGGTAATGGTTGCATGAGGTAAAAATCATTTGCAAGGACTCGCCTAATTAGTAGAACCTTACTTTCAAGTTTTAGCAGCAGGTTGTGGAGAACCTTACGCTAAGGCACATGAGAGAGCCGCAATCAAACAAGAAACGCATTTCTCTCATGTACTTTGCCCAAAGTTGAAAAGAACTTTAATTAGCTCTAAGCTACAGCATATCATTAACAATCAATGTCCAGCTTTCAATCAGCAACATTTTAACATGTAACTAGCCTGTTCTTTCTACGTCACGGTACAGTGAACAAGTGGTACTCACTGACCGCGAGGGACGGCGATTATAATCGATTTACACCTGCAGGGTTACCCGAACAACCCGTCACGTACGGCCGTACTCGATGTTGCCTACAACAACCATCACGGACGCCGTACGCGACTACCTTTCACCCGTTAGCCAAATATTGAACCGGTCCCATCGTCCCGAGCAAGAGGTCTTTGCACACGCATCTCTGTGCCGCCAGCCGATTTACACCTCGAGCTCTCAACCTACCCTCTGAACGACGGGCAATGCCTCAATACCCAGCTACCCGAGTTACATCAGTTTCCCGGTTCCCATATAGCCGGTAGGTCTTCGGTACTGTTCTAGCTTGTTCAACAGGCCCGCACACGGCTTGGTCCTCAATCGACACAAGCGGAGCTACAGCACACAGGCCCCAAAGTCCTGCTGCCCTTACTCTCCGCTCGGTCTCATTTTCTTGCCATGTGTATCGTGTGCTATCTCTACCCGAGCAATGTGCCTCTAGCCTATTCTCGCGAGTAGTTCCAACTACTCGACTTGTACCGAATCCTACTCTATCCTAGCAATGCAGTGGCTAACGGGGTTTTCAATCCTAAACCCAACCCATGGTTTTCTTGGCTGTGCAGTTGGGTTTCCAATCAAGACTCTAATGCAAAGAACAATATTCAAAGATGTGCTCAAAACAATAAACATTTGTAAAAAGGTTAATGCAAACCGGGGCTTGCCTTGCTGCTCTTAGTCGTAGGCTAGCTGTTCCTCCGGAGTAACGAAGTCTAGGACTTCGGGTTCCTCCTCGACCTTAGCGACTACATGATAAGAGCAATGTATGTATTAATTTAAATGCATTTGTATTATCTTTGAAGTTGTGAAGTCTATCACCCTTGCTAGACAGACCTAATGACGGTGAAACTTTTACTGTGGCTTGGTTACAACCTAAACAGAGACTTGGCCAAGTTTTAGTTGCAGCAAAGCTCATTTGAGCCCTCCACAATTAATTATGTCCTTGACCTTAATTGGAACTCTTAGAGTGTTCTAGGAATTCTCAAGAGACAAACTATGACTTTCTGAAAACTAGATTTTCAGAGGGTTCTAATGGAGTTGGTCTCACTTAATTTGGAAGTCTCTAACTAAAGATATGAGCTAAACAATTTCAGAGAAAATTCTGAAAATGTTTCTGAACATTTTCTATTTTCTCTGGAATAGTTTCACTAATCACACCATTAGGTGGATTAAATGAGCTCAAATGGACCCGAAATTTTTATGGTAGTTCAGGGATATTTTAGTGAATATCCCAGCAAAATTTCAGGATTCTCCAGTTAAAATTCCTAACAGTTTAAACTTTGAGGAATTAATTCTGGAAAATTAAGGGTTTTCATGAAGTGAAACTTGATTTGCTGGAAAGTACTCGGAGAGCTGAATCCAGCAAAATTTGGTTCACTCAATTTGGAGCTTTCTAGCCAAAGTTATAAGGATTTGAAGTTTGAACTGAAACTGAAATTCGGGAAAAAGTTTAAACTCTGGCTTGTGGGCCCCGCACACAGTGCGTCGTCTCCCTCCTCGCGCCAACTGCGCGGCGGCGGTGATCTCCGGCGACCCTCGCCGGAACTGAGTTCCCGGCCACCCCCTGGCCCGAAACTTGCCGCCTGCCCCTTTACTGACCCCCTGGACTCGATGGTGGGGTCGCCGGCCGCCGGCGATGACCGGAAACCCGTGCGCACCGATGACAGCACCTGCTAGGGTTCCGGTGAGGTCGGTCCCGCTCTCCCGTGCACCAAATCGACCGAAAATCGGTCGGAGAGCATCAGTAGAGCATGGGAAACACGAACCAGGGCTGGGTGGAAGCTAGAAATACCGGCAACTAGGCTCTCGACGGTGAGCCGAGGTGTTCAGCCACGGCGGCGGGGAAAACAGCCATATCATGGCCGATTCTCGATGGTTTTCTCTAATTCCAGTTCGAGCGTGGGCGCTATCGTGCGTAGAAGCTACTAGGTAACGAGCTCGTCCAACCCTCGTGCATAGAGCACGAATTTCACCCGAAGGTGAGCTCGGTCCTTATGAACTGATCAAGAGTAAATTTGGAAATTCTCGGCCGAGGGTTGATCAATCGCCAAACGGCTTTCGGCTACTCCATCTACATACAATCACGCACCTTTCTTGTGTAGAGAAGAGGACGTGACAACGGCTGTGCCGTGCTGTCCACGGGAGCCCGATCGGCGGCGATGTTCGGCTCGCCGGAGAAATGGCTCGTACAGCTCGAGGACGCTTGCTCACTGGACCACACGGGGTCTAGGAGGTTGCTCACGACCTCTTGGTGCCGTTTTGCTGTGGAGGAGGCTGTGCTCGCGAGTGATCGGCTTGATCAAGCGTGAGCTCGAGCGGCGGCGGTTGCAGTGGAAGAACAGGCCGAGTATGTCGGCAGCTCGGGGAATGGGCGATCGGAGCACGCCGGGGAGGGGATAAGTAGCCCGGCGACTGGTCTCCGGCTTGGGGCGCGCAGCAGGAGCTGGCGCCGGCTGCCCCCCTCGGTGGCGCGCGCACACTGCACCCGGGAACCGACTGAGCTGTGTTTCAGTCGGTTTGTGTTGAAGTAGAGGCTGACATGTGGGTCCCACCCCCATTTTAACCTCTGAAATTTACTCCTAATCACTGTTGTAAACAGTGAACCCCATACTACCCTTGGCAATTCAAATTATTCACCCATGAGCCATTTGAATTGATCAAAGTTCAAATGAGGTTTGGTTTGAATGAATTTCAGCACAAGTTCAGTTTGAAATTCAAATAAAGTTTGAATTTCTCCCACTTAGCTCATGTCAAGATCAACTCCAAATGGAGTGAAAATTGGTGTGTGAGCTCACAAAAATGTGCTGAGTAAGAATATGCCCCCCACTTTTAAATTCATTGGATAAAAACAGTTTGAATTTGAATATGGTTTCAAACTGCCCTCTTCCTAACTATACCCAAACTGACCTCAAAAGGTTTTGAATTTGGGTGAAACTTGGCATGGACATCCTTAGTAAAGTGTAGGAGTTTTCATATGTCCAGCCCATCTATATCACATGTGGGAAATACCACTTTTGCAATGTGTAAGTTTGTTCTCTAATGAGCATGTTGATAATTGTTACTTGCTCTTCATTTGTGTTCATCATTCTTCCTCAAATGAGGTGTGTGTGGTGTGGTGATGAACACTGCAAATGTGTGTCAAAAACTGAGGCCCTTACATTCCTCCCCCCTTAAAAGAATCTCGTCCCGAGATTATAAGGTGAAAATGAGAGAGAGGACGGTGGAAAAATTACCGGATATGCGACATGAAAAAGTCGGCGTAGTTAGTGCGAAGGAATTCTTCGCTCTCCCATGTCGCTTCGTCCATGGAGTGATTACTCCATAGAACCTTGTAGAACCACAACGTACGGTTGCGTGTGGCTCGGGCCTTTTCATCAATAATCTGCACCGGTTCCTCCCGATAGGTGAGATCCGGTTGCAGTTCTTCAATGTCTTCCAGCTGAACGGTAGTTGATAGCTTGAGACACTTCCTTAGCTGGGAAATGTGAAAGACGTCGTGCACACCGGAAAGTGCTTCTGGTAATTTCAGCCGGTATGCCACCGATCCACATCTTTCGGTAATCTGGAATGGACCGATGAATCGGGGTGCCAACTTTCCTCTCACCCCAAATCTGTTTACGCCCTTCATTGGAGACACCCGTAGATATATGTGATCTCCAACTTCGAATTGTAATGGGCGCCTTCTCCGGTCCGCATACTGTTTCTGACGGGATTGAGCGGCTTTTAGGTTCGCTTGAATTAGTTGAACCTTTTCTTCCGCGTTGTTGACAAGGTCAATCCCAAAGGTAACCCTTTCGCCAGACTCACACCAGTTCAATGGTGTGCGGCATTTTCTTCCGTATAGCACCTCGTAGGGCGCCATCTTGATGCTGGCTTGGTACCCATTGTTGTACGAGAACTCGGCTAACGGCAAGTGATCATCCCAATTCTTGCCGTGGTTGATAGCGCAAGCTCGTAGCATGTCTTCTAGGATTTGATTTACCCGCTCGGTTTGCCCATCCGTCTGCGGGTGGTAGGCTGAACTACGGATCAGCTTCGTCCCCAAGGCAGCGTGTAGCTGCTCCCAAAAATGGGACACAAATAAAGTGCCCCGGTCCGATATGATGGTACGGGGTACGCCGTATAAGCATAGGATCCGTGAGATGTACAGTTCAGCGTACTTCTTGGCGCTGTAGTTGGTGTTGACCGGGATAAAATGGGCAACTTTGGCGAGCCGATCGACGATCACCCACACCGAATCATGTTTCTGTAAGGTGGTGGGTAAACCGACGACGAAATCCATGCTCACGTCCTCCCACTTCCAGGCAGGAATGTCCAGTGGTTGCAGCAGTCCCGGTTTCCGCATGTGGTCTGCCTTCACCCTTCGACATGTATCACACTCGGACACGTATTTTGCAGTCTCTCGCTTCATCCGTGTCCACCAAAACTTTCTTCTGAGTTCTTGATACATTTTGTTGCTGCCGGGGTGAATAGAAAATTTTGATAAGTGAGCCTCATCAAATATTTTCTTCCGTAACTCCGGGTTTCGGGGTACGACGATCCGGTACTTGAACCATAGGACGCCGTCTCCGTCCTTCCAGAAACATTTCAACTCCCCACTGTCTACACGTCTCCGCAAATGTGACATGCCCTTGTCATTCTTCTGGGCTGCCGCTATCTCTTCACGGATGGTGGGGATCAAAGCTAGGTTGTAGAGAGCTCCGTGTGGAATCACATGTAGTGGTGGTTCGCTCTCTTCCAACGGTGTGATGGTCAGATTATTGACGTGTGACTTGCGGCTCAGCGCATCTGCCACAACGTTTGCCTTGCCCGGATGATAATGGATCTCTATCTCGTAACCCTTTATTAGTTCTAACCATCTTCGTTGCCTCATGTTCAGCTCCTTCTGAGTGAATATGTACTTGAGGCTTTTGTGGTCGGTATATAAATGTACGAGGTTACCGAGTAGGTAGTGCCTCCACATCTTCAGTGCAAGTACCACGGCAGCGAGCTCCAAGTTGTGAGTTGGATAATTCTGCTCATGGTTCCTAAGCTGCCGTGATCCATACACGACCACTCTTCGGTCTTGCATCAGCACATATCCGAGCCCAATGCCGTATGCATCGCAGTACACATCGAACAGTTTTGTTGTGTCTGGTTGCGCCAAAACCGGTGCTGATGTCAGGTGCTTGACTAAAGCCTTGAATGCTGCTTCACATGCTGGACTCCAAACATATTTGGTAGCCTTCTTCAGCAGCTCTGTCATTGGCTTGGCAATCTTCGAGAAGTTCGGAATGAACCTCCGATAATATCCCGCGAGCCCGAGGAAACTCCGTACCTCATGAACAGTTCTCGGGGATTTCCAATTCAGCACTTGCGTGATCTTGCTCGGGTCCACAGTGATACCCTCTGCTGAGATGATATGCCCGAGGAAAGGCACTTGCGATATCCAAAACTCGCATTTGCTGAATTTTGCGTATAACTTGTGATCCCGCAGCCGTTGCAAGACTATACGCAGATGTTTCTTGTGATCTTCCTCCGACTTGGAATATACCAGGATGTCGTCGATGAAGACCACGACAAACTTGTCCAGCTCCGGCATGAACACCGAGTTCATTAAATACATGAAGTGAGCTGGAGCATTGGTGAGGCTGAAGGACATGACCAGGTACTCATAAAGTCCGTACCTTGTCGAGAAAGCTGTCTTTGGAATGTCCTCCGCCCTTATCTTAATCTGATGGTACCCGGATCTTAAATCCATCTTGGAAAAGATCTTTGCTTCGACCAACTGATCAAACAACATGTCGATCCGTGGCAACGGGTACTTGTTCTTGATGGTTACGGCATTTAATGGACGGTAGTCCACGCAAAGCCGCAGCGTCTCATCCTTCTTCTTGAGAAATAATGCCGAACAGCCCCATGGGGAGGAGCTCGGCCTAATAAAACCCTTCTCCAGAAGGTCCGTGAGCTGAGTCTTCAGTTCAGCCAACTCCTTGGGCGCCATCTTGTACGGCCTTCGGGATATTGGCATGGTTCCCGGTGCAAGTTCAATCTTGAACTCCACCTCTCTATCGGGTGGCATCCCCGGCAAGTCGTCCGGGAATACATCAGGGAACTCTCGGACCACTGGAATGTCTTCCAATCTGATGGTTGTGGCTTGATAGACACTTGGAAGTTTTATTTCTGGACTGTCCAGAAATAATGAGTGAGAACCGTGCACTTCTGAGTTTAAGTGCACGACTCGAAGGACGGTGTCTAAAACCGCGCCGTGGCGGGTTAACCACGACATCCCTAGGATGACATCGACCTTCTGTCCCTCTAAGATAATGAGAGACGTGGGGTACACTCTACCCGCTAAGCATAATGGTGCTTTGGAGACCATTACGCTGGATGAAATCTTCCCACCCGGTGAACAAATTAAATATGGACTATCGGTGGGTAGTATTGGCAAACTGTGTTTAGCAATGAAAGCTTGGCTAATAAAATTATGCGTGGCGCCTGAATCAAACAGTACTATAGCGGGATGCTGATGGAGTTGGAACATACCCGCAAGGATTGGCTCGCCCTCCGGCACGTCCTCAATGGCAAGTTGGTGGACAGTGCCGGGCCTAGGGTTTACCCGCCGCGCATTAGTAGGGTTCCGGGGTTGATTCCTCCCCGGAAACTGTGGTGCCACTCCGCCGCCTTGCCTCTCCGGGCAACTGCTCGCGAAGTGTCCTGGACGACCACACTTGTAACATGTGGCCGCTGCTGGTGGAGTACTCGGTGGACGAAAGCCCGGCATGCGTTGCGGAGGTGCAAACGCACGCGGCATCGCCCGCTGCTGCTGTTGTTGTTGCGGTGGTACTGGCAGTGCCGGCCGGAATGCCGGTGAAGAGTACGGCCGACTGCAGAACGGCATCGACCGCTGTGGTGGTTGCCAGTGTGGGCCTGATGGTGGGCGATTCACCATCCGAAACTTCTGAGAAGGACCGCCTCCTTCTCCGCTGCTCTGCGGCGCGCTTCGCTTTCGCTCTGCCGCCGCCAACTCCTTGCCGGAGTCCTCCTGAACAATCGCAGCATCAATGATGTCGTTGAGGCTGCCGCGATTGAACATCGCCAACTTGTCCTTCAGGAGCGGGTTAAGCCCCTGGTAAAAATGGTCTCGCCACTTCTCGTCTGTATCCGCGTGATACGACGCGTAGAGCGCGAGATCGTTGAACGCCCTGGAGTATTCCAGCGCGTTCCGGCTCCCTTGTTGCAGGTGTAGGAACTCCTGCGTCTTCCTCTTCATCAAACCGGGCGGTATATGATAGGCCCTGAAGGCCGTCCGGAACTCCGCCCAGGTCATCACTCGGTCGGTGGGCTGGGAAGCACAGAAGTTGGCCCACCACGCGCTCGCGGATCCTTGGAGCTGCTGGACCGCGAACTGAGTCTTGCGCTGCTCGCTGATTTGGAGCAGCCCGAACTTCATCTCTATGGCGCGGAGCCAGTTGTCCGCGTCAAGTGGTTCATCCACCCTTGAGAATACAGGGGGATGAGTCGCCAGGAAGTCGGAGTAGGAGCTCTGTTGGCGCTCCTCACGATCTTGACGTCTCTCTGGGCGAGACGTATTGGCGATGAGAGTCTGCAGCAACTCCGTGTGCTGCTGATGCGAGCCCGCCATTGCCGCGACAATGTCGGCCAATGTAACCGTTGGTAGTGGCGGTGGCGGTGTTTGCTGTTGCTGTTGCTGCTGCTGTCCCGAGGAGTCCTAGGGAGGTGGTTGGGAGGTCTCTCCCCCTTGACTAGTACCTCCAACATCAGGGTTGGCACGAGTACGCGTCATTCTGAAATTCAACACAGCAGCAATTAGCACATGTCTTACTCAAAATTCCATAAACATCAGTAGGTATTGAAGCGACGCATGATTAACTTGCACAACATTCAAATATATTGATAAAGCATAAACTTTATACAAGATACATTATTCTCGGATCTCCGAGAAGTCGTGCCCATGTCGTCACTACCTATACATACGCTACTGTCTACACGACATGTCACCGATTACAAAAGTTGGGTTACGCTACCCTAGCTTCCCTACTTGGCAACCGTAACCCCCTACTCGGAGTAGAACTCGACCTCCTGTGGGTCGTCCTCCTCCGGTACCTCTGCTGGTGGCTCGGGGTCTACCACCTCTTCTCCCATTCCAGGTTCTCCCATGGCTGGAAGACCCAAGACTACCGGTACGCCCAATACCGGGGGCACGAGGTCCTGCAATGCATGCACCTCGTCCATAGCTTGGTTGTAGTCCTCTTCCCAGCCTTGGCCTTCCTCGATAGCGTCGTCCCGCTCCTGAGCAAGGTCCTCATTCTGCTGGGTTAGGGTCTGCACCAGCTCTTGCAACGCCGCGATGTCAACACGGCTCTTCTTCTTTGCCTTCTTCAGACGACGCAACTGATTGTGTTGTTCATTCAGTCGCTTGATCGTCGGAAGGAGCACATTGCGGAGTGCGCTGTGAGCACCCTCGAAATGATCTCCACGGCTTGTGCTCTCCTTGAGCTTGGTGGCGAGATGCTCCATATGAACAGCTTGGCTGTCCATCACAGCGTTTCCCGCCCTCATTTGGAGGCTGAGGTTTGCCTCCGCGGGGTTGTACCTTGGGCAACTCGGGTCTGTTGCCTCCAGGTACCTCTCTTCCCACACATGCTGAGCTCGTCCCTCCACCGGAACGAGTGCGTATGGAGTTCCCTCCATAGCCTGCACGTGTAGTTGGCAGAAACGTGACATAGTGTCACGGGCTGCCACTTGCCACATCCCTTCCGGTTGTCTTCCTCTCACCGTGACGGTGAATGGCACCCAACCGGGTGGCGTAGGCCCTGCAGGAACCTCGACATGGATCGTCCACATCTTGTTCCCCTCTTCGCCTTCTTCCTTGGCGAAGTATTGCGGCATCTGGTTGTACCCGAAATATTGGAGCATTTGCCACAATGCTTCCGGGTAGCCGCTACGGTCAGAGCAGTGGGAAACTACCCACCCGTTCTCCAACCGTTTATCTGCTGCCATCTGTAAAAATATATTTGAGAAATGTCAAATATTTATTTAAACAGTAAACCCCTGAGTTATAACATAAAACATGTCATTGAACCCATAAAACTTGGAAACATAGTTCAAATTTTAAACAAATTTGACTGCTGATCTGCTGTTCCCATGACAGCCTTGACCAGTTTCCACACCAACCTGATTTAGGCTATGTTAAAGGTAAAACCAATTATGGAGCTCAACATCAAAGTTAAAGTTAACTTCAATAGCTTTCCAGAAAGTATTTGGTTGACCTAAGATCTGTCCTGGTTCAAAAGTTATGAGATGTCAAAGTTAACAGAATTTCTGGAATCAATTGGACAGCACCTCCCTGCTTTAGGTACTGAATTGATCCAAGAATCCCAGTTAATTCTGTTCCCAATCTGACAAAACTTTCTGTTACAAAGTCGTAACCCATCTCATAAGATTTCCAGAAGTACCTCATTTCCTATTTTTGGATTTTTAAGCAGGAAGTTATGCTTAATTTACGGAGAGTTTACAGAGAGTCTTTGCTCTGTCCTGTTTTCTGGACAGTTTCAACTCTACTGCATTTTTCGAGTGGTTAAGGGATGAAACACCTCTGGACCTCAACAGAAGAGTTGTAAAGCTCTTCCAATGCTTTCCAGAAATGTATCATACGACCCCAACCTCGAAAGAACTCAACCTCTAACCTCTGATTAACTCCAGCCTTGATTCAGCTGAAAACAGAGTGCTCTGTCCTTAACATCCTATAAGTTGAAAACTTGTTAACTTTGAATATCCTGTACAAGGGAAGGAGTTACATCAAGTTTTACTACTTTGGATCAAAACCTTCAAGTTTTTAAATGAAGTTGTTCATTTAATGGGGTGTGACGTCGATGCGTCACCAGATTATGTCGGTACTACGTCCTCACAAAGGAAAACTCTATACCGGACTTAGCCGGCTTCGTTATTTCAGTGGCACTAAACGTCACTCGCACACGGATGCTACACGTCTACCGTTTCGTGGTCAGGCTACCTGCAGAAACTCAAACAATCATCAGACTCGGCTGCACACCGAGCCCGGAATCCATACAGTTTGTACACCCGACCGTCATCACTCGCCCGGATGTTCTCAAGCCAAACACGCCTTGAGTTACGTGTTCACGTTTCAGACCACGTGACGGGGTCTCCCATGTTGCACCACGAACGCCAGGGACAGACGTTGCTCGAATACCCCAAATGACATGAAGAGTCGTAGAGGATACTAAAGCGGGTCGGGTTACCTGCCACCCGTGGGGCTCCACCCTTCAGCTTGTGCGCACTGGTGGACAGCGCTTACGGGCACCCCCCAAGACATGAACGTCCCGAGATGCACGATTTTCCGACATAACAAATAGGTTAATAAGCCACTTTCTATATACTAATAACATCCTTATACGGGCTACTAACTCGTTCCTCACTGGATTTTTGAAAAAGAAGACCTTTGTACTGTGTTAAACCTCAAGCGAGCTCTGATACCAACGCTGACACGACCCCATTGGTCCTGTCGAGCCAGGATCACGCTGAGGGGTGCTGCGTTGCACAGCACCGTATAACACACGTCAAAGGTGCAAAGCGGAAGCGGAAGTTTTATTACATAAACAAGTTTATGAACATGTTTACATCAAAATAAGTTCAGTCTACACTCGCGGGCGTAGACTAAGCATCAAGTGCACGTTCAGCCCTCAAACGTGTCCTTGCTAGCACACACGCACACTAACTCTGCGGCGTGCACGACTCCCACTCGACGGGGTTCCCCTCCTGGGGTTTCGTCTCCTCTTCGGGAGTCCCTTCCTCATAGAACCCTGCAAAAGCTTCAAACATAAGCAGTGAGCACGAAGGCTCAGCAAGTCTGACCCGTCTCACCTAAACATGGAACTTCTACATGAGGGTAATGGTTGCATGAGGTAAAAATCATTTGCAAGGACTCGCCTAATTAGTAGAACCTTACTTTCAAGTTTTAGCAGCAGGTTGTGGAGAACCTTACGCTAAGGCACATGAGAGAGCCGCAATCAAACAAGAAACGCATTTCTCTCATGTACTTTGCCCAAAGTTGAAAAGAACTTTAATTAGCTCTAAGCTACAGCATATCATTAACAATCAATGTCCAGCTTTCAATCAGCAACATTTTAACATGTAACTAGCCTGTTCTTTCTACGTCACGGTACAGTGAACAAGTGGTACTCACTGACCGCGAGGGACGGCGATTATAATCGATTTACACCTGCAGGGTTACCCGAACAACCCGTCACGTACGCCCGTACTCGATGTTGCCTACAACAACCATCACGGACGCCGTACGCGACTACCTTTCACCCGTTAGCCAAATATTGAACCGGTCCCATCGTCCCGAGCAAGAGGTCTCTGCACGCGCATCTCTGTGCCGCCAGCCGATTTACACCTCGAGCTCTCAACCTACCCTCTGAACGACGGGCAATGCCTCAATACCCAGCTACCTGAGTTACATCAGTTTCCCGGTTCCCATATAGCCGGTAGGTCTTCGGTACTGTTCTAGCTTGTTCAACAGGCCCGCACACGGCTCGGTCCTCAATCGACACAAGTGGAGCTACAGCACACAGGCCCCAAAGTCCTGCTGCCCTTAATCTCCGCTCGGTCTCATTTTCTTGCCATGTGTATCATGTGCTATCTCTACCCGAGCAATGTGCCTCTAGCCTATTCTCGCGAGTAGTTCCAACTACTCGACTTGTACCGAATCCTACTCTATCCTAGCAATGCAGTGGCTAACGGGGTTTTCAATCCTAAACCCAACCCATGGTTTTCTTGGCTGTGCAGTTGGGTTTCCAATCAAGACTCTAATGCAAAGAACAATATTCAAAGATGTGCTCAAAACAATAAACATTTGTAAAAAGGTTAATGCAAACCGGGGCTTGCCTTGCTGCTCTTGGTCGTAGGCTAGCTGTTCCTCCGGAGTAACGAAGTCTAGGACTTCGGGTTCCTCCTCGACCTTAGCGACTACATGATAAGAGCAATGTATGTATTAATTTAAATGCATTTGTATTATCTTTGAAGTTGTGAAGTCTATCACCCTTGCTAGACAGACCTAATGACGGTGAAACTTTTACTGTGGCTTGGTTACAACCTAAACAGAGACTTGGCCAAGTTTTAGTTGCAGCAAAGCTCATTTGAGCCCTCCACAATTAATTATGTCCTTGACCTTAATTGGAACTCTTAGAGTGTTCTAGGAATTCTCATGAGACAAACTATGACTTTCTGAAAACTAGATTTTCAGAGGGTTCTAATGGAGTTGGTCTCACTTAATTTGGAAGTCTCTAACTAAAGATATGAGCTAAACAATTTCAGAGAAAATTCTGAAAATGTTTCTGAACATTTTCTATTTTCTCTGGAACAGTTTCACTAATCACACCATTAGGTGGATTAAATGAGCTCAAATGGACCCGAAATTTTTATGGTAGTTCAGGGATATTTTAGTGAATATCCCAGCAAAATTTCAGGATTTTCCTCCACAGGATTCTCCAGTTAAAATTCCTAACAGTTTAAACTTTGAGGAATTAATTCTGGAAAATTAAGGGTTTTCATGAAGTGAAACTTGATTTGCTGGAAAGTACTCGGAGAGCTGAATCCAGCAAAATTTGGTTCACTCAATTTGGAGCTTTCTAGCCAAAGTTATAAGGATTTGATGTTTGAACTGAAACTGAAATTCGGGAAAAAGTTTAAACTCTGGCTTGTGGGCCCCGCACACAGTGCGTCGTCTCCCTCCTCGTGCCAACTGCGCGGCGGCGGTGATCTCCGGCGACCCTCGCCGGAACTGAGTTCCCGGCCACCCCCTGGCCCGAAACTTGCCACCTGCCCCTTTACTGACCCCCTGGACTCGATGGTGGGGTCGCCGGCCGCCGGCGATGACCGGAAACCCGTGCGCACCGATGACAGCACCTGCTAGGGTTCCGGTGAGGTCGGTCCCGCTCTCCCGTGCACCAAATCGACCGGAAATCGGTCGGAGAGCATCAGTAGAGCATGGGAAACATGAACCAGGGCTGGGTGGAAGCTAGAAATACCGGCAACTAGGCTCTCAACGGTGAGCCGAGGTGTTCAGCCACGGCGGCGGGGAAAACAGCCATATCATGGCCGATTCTCGATGGTTTTCTCTAATTCCAGTTCGAGCGTGGGCGCTATCGTGCGTAGAAGCTACTAGGTAACGAGCTCGTCCAACCCTCGTGCATAGAGCACGAATTTCACCCGAAGGTGAGCTCGGTCCTTATGAACTGATCAAGAGTAAATTTGGAAATTCTCGGCCGAGGGTTGATCAATCGCCAAACGGCTTTCGGCTACTCCATCTACATACAATCACGCACCTTTCTTGTGTAGAGAAGAGGACGTGACAACGGCTGTGCCGTGCTGTCCACGGGAGCCCGATCGGCGGCGATGTTCGGCTCGCCGGAGAAATGGCTCGTACAGCTCGAGGACGCTTGCTCACTGGACCACACGGGGTCTAGGAGGTTGCTCACGACCTCTTGGTGCCGTTTTGCTGTGGAGGAGGCTGTGCGCGCAAGTGATCGGCTTGATCAAGCGTGAGCTCGAGCGGCGGCGGTTGCAGTGGAAGAACAGGCCGAGTATGTCGGCAGCTCGGGGAATGGGCGATCGGAGCACGCCGGGGAGGGGATAAGTAGCCCGGCGACTGGTCTCCGGCTTGGGGCGCGCAGCAGGAGCTGGCGCCAGCTGTCCCCCTCGGTGGCGCGCGCACACTGCACCCGGGAACCGACTGAGCTGTGTTTCAGTCGGTTTGTGTTGAAGTAGAGGCTGACATGTGGGTCCCACCCCCCATTTTAACCTCTGAAATTTACTCCTAATCACTTTTGTAAACAGTGAACCCCATACTACCCTTGGCAATTCAAATTATTCACCCATGAGCCATTTGAATTGATCAAAGTTCAAATGAGGTTTGGTTTGAATGAATTTTAGCACAAGTTCAGTTTGAAATTCAAATAAAGTTAAATTTCTCCCACTTAGCTCATGTCAAGATCAACTCCAAATGGAGTGAAAATTGGTGTGTGAGCTCACAAAAATGTGCTGAGTAAGAATATGCCCCCCACTTTTAAATTCATTGGATAAAAACGGTTTGAATTTGATTATGGTTTCAAACTTCCCTCTTCCTAACTATACCCAAACTGACCACAAAAGGTTTTGAATTTGGGTGAAACTTGGCATGGACATCCTTAGTAAAGTGTAGGAGTTTTCATATGTCCAGCCCATCTATATCACATGTGGGAAATACCACTTTTGCAATGTGTAAGTTTGTTCTCTAATGAGCATGTTGATAATTGTTACTTGCTCTTCATTTGTGTTCATCATTCTTCCTCAAATGAGGTGTGTGTGGTGTGGTGATGAACACTTCAAATGTGTGTCAAAAACTGAGGCCCTTACAGTTAGTTTCTTGACTGCGATAGTGGCCATCTCTTCTTCTTCATCGGAGGAGGACTCGCCCTTTGAGTCCCACTCCTTCCCAATGTGAGCTTGATGGGCTGGTCTTCTTTTTCTGAAATTTTTCTTTTCTTGAGATCTTGTTTCCTTCTTCTTTTTGTTTTCTTCATAAGTACAGTCCACCATGAAGTGACCATACTCTCCGCAGTTGTAGCAAGTGCGTCGAGCCTTGGATTTTCCTTTATCCTTGCTTTTGCCTTCATGTGAATTGTTGTCGTGTCTTCTCTTCATCATGCGTTTGAACTTTTTGATGAAGAGTACCATTTCTTCGTCATCAAGATCGGTGCTCTCGTTGCTTGTATCTCCATCGTCTTGGTCTTCACGAGTTTCTTTGATTTTGGGTTTGCACGTTGCTTTGAGAGCAACTTCTTTCTTTTTAGAAGAGGTGAGCTCGGCTAAGTCTTTGACGTATTGAGCTTCTTTCTCCATCATTTCATGATTTATGATCTTTCCCAATAACTCATCGGGAGTCATTTTGTGAAACCCGGGGCTTTCTCTAATCATTGAGCAAAGTGTGACGTTTCTTGGCATGAAGGCTCTTATCATCCTTTTCACCACCTCGTGATCAGTCCATTTCTTACTTCCATAGGCACGAATTTTTTTTGATGAGTGCCTTCATCCGATTGTACATGTCTTGAGGTGATTCGCCTTCTTCAATAGCAAATCTCCCCAATTCTCCTTCTAGCATCTCAATTTTGGCTTCACGTACAGACCTATTTCCTTCATGAGAAGTTTTGAGTGTATCCCAGATTTCTTTTGCACTTTCTAGTCCATCGATCTTGGTGAATTCCTCTCTGCTCAGTGACGATGTGATTACTGCAACGGCTTGTGCATTCCTGTGAATCTCTTGTTCTTGTTCCGGAGTGAGTTCTTCATCCGTGTCTGGGATATCTATTCCTGTGCAGACAATATGCCAAAGGCTGGGGTTCAAGGATATTAGATGCATTTTCATGTTGTACTTCCACATGGTGTAGTCGCTTCCATCAAACTAAGGGGGCCTTCCCATGGGAATAGAGATAATGATTATTTAAATTGAGACGGTTGTAGTTGTAAGGATACCGGGAGTAGTCGTGATGACCACTCCCCATAGTCTTTTCTTCCTCTTTTCCCTTTTGTGCCATTAATTTCTTTCTCAGTAATGCATTTACCTGTCTCACTTCATCATCGTCATGTGGACTTTCTTTTAGCACATCGAAGGCTTTGGCTTCTTGCTCCTCATCGTTGTTGTTCGTCTTCGGGATATCGTTGTTCTTCTCAGAGGCCATTGATCTCTCCGAGATGTGAGTCTCGTTGGTGGAGAACTTGGCTCTGATACCAATTTAATGTGGCCTAGAGGAGGGGTGAATAGGCCTTTAAAGGATTCCTGCACACTTAATAAAGTTATCAGAAACTTGACTGACCGGACTAGTCCGGTTGTGTGGGCGGACTAGTCCGGTGTGCTGAATTATTTGAGTTAATTAAGTGTGTCTCACAAATTTAATCTTTTAGCAGCGGAATGAGAACAGCAGTTTTAATAAATTAAATTTATTGTATGGATGCACGTGCAAACTTATAGGGAACTCAAAATGATTACTAGCAAACTAGTAATCTAATGTATCAAAATGTAAAACAAATGAGAGACAAGAGACATGAGTTTTTACCGAGGTTTGATCTCACCAAGAGATCTACGTCCTCGTTGAGTAAACTCACACAGAGCCGGGTTCCCAACCCTTTCCCTCTTCAAGTCACCACAAAGGCCGACTTGACTCCACTATCACGGGTAATCACCGAGTTTGTGGGGCAAACTCACACGTTGAGGGCTCCCACAAGAATTACAGAGAAGGTGATCAAATACACTCAAAAAGATTACAATGCAGAATATGAGTGTAGAGAAATCAAACCCCAAGAGCTCACAACGAAGAAACGACGATCTCCAAATCCCAAATCCAAGTATTTGATTGATCTTCACATTTTTGCACCTTAGATGTATGGAGAGATGTGTTTTTGGGCTCTTGGGACAGGTGGCGGCGCTAGGGTTCGAGTTTTTGACAATATGTGTCATGTTCCTCTTTAGAAACAACGAAGGACCTCTTTTTATAGGGTTTCCAAAGAAGTTACCGTTGTTAAACCTACTACCGGACTAGTCCGGTATATGATCGGACTTGTCCGGTCTACTTCCAGTGGGTTAACCGGTCTAGTCCGGTCCACAAACCGGACTTGTCCGGTGCTATGTGAAATGGGGTTCCAGAAACTTTAGCGGACTAGTCCTGTCGCTTGGATGGACTAGTCCGCAGTCCTCTAAAGAGGGCAACAGAGACATGACCGGACTAGTCCGGTCCAAAAACGGACTTGTCCGGTTGAGTTCCAGTAAGCTGACCGGACTAGTCCGGTCCATGGACGGACTAGTCCGGTGTTCAGTGGATTTTAGTTGATCATTAGCCCTTACCCTTACGCAAAGTCATGAGCTCTTGGGATGTGTCTCTCACACACAACCTATACATTTATATCTACTTTGCTCTTCTAAATTCCACTAACGTCTTCCTTTTCGGGCACCACTCTATTTTTCACCTTTTGTGTGTGCCGAGCCAGTTCACTTTGTTTATCCTGCAATCATCTTAATAGTTTCATTAGGATCTCATATGTTCGTCATCAATTAGCCAAAACCCACAAGGGATATCCTAGATGCACTTACATCGAGTCCTCATGAACTCTCCCAATCGGTTGTGAGACGGCGGTGGTAGCGGTGGTGGTGCAGGAACGGGGTTGTTGTTGTTGTTGGCTTGCAGCTGACCCAAAGTTTGGATCATGATTTGCATGAGCTGGTTCTGCAAAGCCATCAACCATTCCAAGTTGTTTGCACCAGCCCCGGGGTTGTCATTTTGAGGAACTTCAACGTGGTCTTCCTCTTGTTGTTCCGGGTTGCCACGGGCGTTCCTCCTTTGACGGCCGGCGTTTTCTCTCACCATCTGTGAGAGAGAGTTGGATAGAATAGAAGTTAGGATTTTAGATTGATTCTCCCCGACTAGATGCATCAAGGTGGGTGGACTATATATCATCCTATATGAGGATGTGAACACATGCCGAAGCATCTCACATCTCTCTACTATGTGTGGATATGGATAACGCTGAAACGTCCCACAACTCACACTAAGCACACAAGCACAAACAATCATCACAAAGTTCACACCAATCCTATTCAAGCTTCTATTCAATGGGAGTCCTATGTGTTTTTAGGGTGCCTAGGTGATACCAATCTGTGACTTCTACCTAGGCTTGCATCCTATGGTCAGGGGGTTCTGATGCCAATCTATGCATCTACCTAGGCTTGCGTCCTATGGTCAGCGTGGCTCCTAATGCCAATCTGTGACTAGGCCTGCGTCCTACGGTCAACGTGGTAGCTCTGATACCAATCTGTGGCACCCCTGTTCCGAAAATCTCGGAACCGAGCTGATGCATATGTGTGCCCAGGATGTTCATCACACATATACATATAATCCACAAACTGAATTCAGAATATAACCACGAATAGATGGGTTTAAGTACTTTGTTAAAAAGACTCAAGGTATCATTCACAAGTCTATAATTTATTCTAGCAGCGGAAGTCTTCTAACCGGTAGCGGAAGCAAACTAAACAGCGGCAGCGGCTCCATCTCCTACTCCACAGGCAAGTTGACGGTAGATCACACGCCTAGTACTCCACATGATCTTCGAAGTATTCTTCTCCTGTTGCTGATGATGAAGTAATAATGCAAGTTTGAGTACATGACGTACTCAGCAAGTGCGAGAAAATATGATATGTAGTTACAACAAGGTAGGATTGAAAGGGCTCATTGCAGAAAGCAAAATTTATTTCACAGACATGATAAAAACATCAACTATCTTTAAGTGAATTTATTCCCAAAGTGTATCCAATTGAAACATCAACATACCTCCATCATGATTCTCCTCTTTTCATGTCTCATCCAGACATTTATCTTTCTCAACTCTTTCTCATGTTCATAATGACCATCTCATGATCATATCCATCTCATATCCGAAACCAAAGCTCATTGTTTCGACTCAACAGTCCGAAACCATTCTCATTACCAGGACTCAACAGTCCCGAAACCAAATTCCAAAGACCAAACCATATCAATAACCAAACCGTTGACCATACCAATGACCATCCCAAACCATACCATGACCAAACAAAACATCTATCCCAAAAACCATCCCATCTAGTCATGGAAGTTGGCCAGGTGCTTGTGACCGTAAGCACGGCTATCATGATAGTTTTACAATCTACGGAGGTGGCACCACTTTACCCACAAGTTTGTGATTTCGTCACTCATCGGTGACTGCAGAACCTCCATTATACCAGTACACAACCGTCGGTGTATGGTCAAGAGATCACAAAATAGCCTTTACAAAGGGGTTACTAGATGTATGGACTCACTAAGGTTTCACCAGCAGGCTCGAATCACCATTCTCCCACCTACGGGCCCCCTCTTGTGCCATGCAGTTCCCAGGGCAGTCCTCCCTCGACTCCCATTCCCCGTGTCTTCCACGGTCCATAACAATCTAGCAACTTACCTAATTAGTCAACTAAGCCTCACCCATACTTGGCCTTGTGGTGGCACTGTTTTCTTGGCATGTGCTCGCATGAACCGGTCCTTAGATCTATGGCAAGTAAACCACCATCTCATTCTAACACATCCACAAACCAAGCTTGCCTAGATCTTCCCCGATTCATGTTCATTATCAACATCAAGTTCTCATTGTCATTGTTCATATGAGTGCAGTAGCTAGACACATTCTATCTCGCTTCCCATATCCCGTGGACTCGGCAAAGCAGCAAAATGGCCATACCCGACCCATCAACTTTCCCGGCGACAAGGGTGGTTAACAAAACTAGTAAACTCCTATAAAAGGGTTTCCCGTCTCAAGCATATATGTTTTCGCAAACAAAACAGTTCCAAAACATGGGATCAATATGGTCAAGGGGCACTTGCCTTGTTCATGTGGCTTTTTCTGCTCACGGATCTCGAAGTCTCGGTGTTGTAGTTCTTCGTCGATAGCTCCCTGAGCTTTTCCTTCTACTCACGATCACGCACATACAAGATTCACAGTAATCAATTATCATGCACATACTTTACTCAAGATGCAATGGTGCATATGCATGCTAACCTATGATGTTGTTTCATTATATCAGTTTGTACGTGTTCTTGCATGTTTTAATGGGCTTGCATGGGGTTTTACGATGAGCAAGGGTGTAAGGATCAAGTGTGGACGTGGTGATGATCTTGTTTCAAGATCTAGATCAATTCCACTGTCAAAAACCGATCAACACGTGATCTGTCCACACGAAAAAGCTTTTGTTCGAAGGGATCAAAGAAACAGATGCAAAGAAACTGCGATGACATCGTAAGGTAGTAATGGAGACCTACCTTAGTTCCTTCGGGTCCTTCCTCTTAGCAATGGCAGATCGTCGGCTCTCTTCTGGCAACAACGAGCGTGTCGGGGCTCGTCGGCGGTTTCAACGGTGGCTGAACTCCAGCAAGGGGGTGGAACTCGGCGAGTTGGGGGCTAGTGCCTCTAAGTTGTCGGCTTAGAAAAAGATGTTACGATCAAGGGTGTTTTGGGTTATATTTATGTGACGCCCTCAATTCGGTGGAAAACCACAGAACCGAGAACTGATGCATATGTGTGCCCAGGATGTTCATCACACATATACACATCATCCACAAACTGAATTTCAGAATATATACAACCACAAATAACAGAGTTTATTACAATGTCTCATGAGTCTTGGATTCATGCTCATGGCGGAAGTCTTAATCTAACAGCGGAAGTCTTTATTCTAGCAGCGGAAGTCTTCTAACTAATGCGGAAGCAATTCTAAGCAGCAGTGGCTCCATCTCTACTCCATCCCCACAGGCAAGGTTGAGGACAGATTACACGCCTAATGCTCCACTTGGTCTTCATAGTAATCTTCTCCTGCTGCTGATTATGAAATAATAATGCAAGTTTGAGTACAATGATGTACTCAGCAAGTGCGGGAAAATATGATATGTAGCTCACAACAAGGTAGGTTTAAAAAGGCTCATTGCAGAAAGCAAAGTTTATTTCTTAAAACACGATAAAACCAGCAACTTAACTTTAAGTGAATGTAATCCCAACATGTATTAAAATACCAATCATACCTCCATTATGTTCATTACCTTCCATGTCCCAACAGACATTAATCAACCTCATTCTTGCTCACGAATACCTTCTCGTATCCGCTACCATCTCATGAATACCATCTTGTATTCGCGACCATTTCATCTCATAAACAATTTCGTCTCACACCGACCAACCTCGTTGCCATGACTCAACAGTCATGCAACCCATCTTATCACCCGGACTCAACAGTCCCGAAAACAAAACCAAAACCAAACCTTCCAAAACCATAACCAATAACCATAGCCAATAACCATCCCAACTAATCATGGAAGTTGGCCAGGCGCTCGTGACTGTAAGCTCGGCTATCATGATAGTTTTAGACTCTGCAAAGTTTGCACCTCTTTACCCACAAGTTTGTGATTTCGTCACCCGTCCGCGACTACAGAACCTCCATTATACCAGTACACAACCGTCGGTGTATGGCCAAGAGATCACAAAATAGCCTTTCCAAAGGGGTTACTAGATGTATGGACTCACTAAGGTTTCACCGGCAGGCTAGAATCTCCAATTCTCCCACCCACGGGCCCCCTCTTGTGCCATGCAGTTCCCAGGGCAGTCCTCACTCGACTCCCATTCCCCGCGCCTTCCACGGTCCAGAACAATCTAGCAACTTACCTAATTAGTCAGCTAAGCCGCACTCATACTTGGCCTTGTGGTGGCACTGTTATCCTAGCATGTGCTCGCATGAACCGGTCCTTAGATCTACGGCAAGTAAACCACCATCTCTTTCTACCTCATTCACAAACCCAGGCTTGCCGAGATCTCCCTCCGATCCATGTTCATTAACAATCTCAGTTTCCCATAAATCTTGCGAGTGCAGTTAGCTAGACACATCCATCTCGCTCCCCAATCCCATGGACTCAGCGAAGCATAAATTAAAACCATACCCGACTCATAAACATCCCTGGCGACAAGGGTGGTTTAACCAAAACTTTTAAACTCCTATAAAAGGGTTTCCCATCATGTTTGACTCAGCACACACACACCTTTTCGCAAAGCAAAACAGTTTCCCAAAACATAGGAACAATATGGTCAAGGGGCACTTGCCTTGTTCTTGCGGTTCCGGTTGCTCTTGGATCTCAAAATCTTGTTGTGGCAGCTCGTCGTAAATGGCTCCCTGAGCTTGTCCTTCTATACGCGATCACACACATACAAGATTCACAACAATCAATATCATGCACAAACTTTAACTAGATGCGATGATGCATATGCATGCTATCCTATGATCAGTTTTTATTAGATCAGTTTGTACGTGTTCTTGCATGGTTTGCATGGATTTTATGATGAACAGGGGTGTTCGGATCAAATGTGGACGTGGCAATGATCTTGACTCTGGATCAGACCGGTCAACACGTGATCTGTTCACGAAAAGCTTCGGTTCGAAAGGAATCAAAGAACAGATGCAAAGAAAACGCGACGATGTCGTAAGGTGGTATTGGAGGCCTACCTTATGTTCTTCTTAGTCTCGGGGTCCTTCTCCTATCAGACAGATCGTTGGGACTCTCTTCCGGCGATCTCTCTCGACCAAACTCCGGCAATGGGTTTACTCGGCGAGTTGGGGCTAGGGCTCTAAGTCGTTGGCTCAGGAGGTGGAAAAGAAGTTTGTGGTTTCGGCCAAGAGTTCTGGGTTCTATTTATAATCGGGAGAAGAAGAGTCCTAATCTGATTGTATTTCGAATAAGAGTCCTATTCAGATTGTCGTTGAATCTTAACAACTTATCTTTAGTTGATTTGGTGCGGTAACATTATGGAATTCATGTCGGTTTCCTCTCCGTACCAGTATTTCTACGCGTACAGAATCCAAAAATCGCTCCAGAACTCGTTACCTCCAGTGATGAGCTTCGGAAGCTCCACGTGTCCACCGGGGCCTGGTCTCCCCCTTTCCGCAGAGACGAGCTCCGGTTGTGCCGCGGGTCAATCGAGCGAGACCTCCCTCTCCTTCGGAGGTGAGCTCCGCGTGCGCCACGTATCCTGGCGGTCGGGACCTCCTCTCTATTCGGAGGTGGCTCCGCGCACGCCACGTGTCAGTGACGGACCTTCCCTCTCTTTGGAGGTGGCTCCGGGTGTGCCACGTATCCTAACAGCGCCAGACTTCCTTTCTTCTCAGAGACGAACTCCGAGGTTGACACGTGTACAACAGTGACGGACCTCCCGGAGATAAGCTCCGGCGATGACACGTATCCAATAGAACCGGACCTCTCGAAGGTGAGCTCCGAGATCGACACGTATCCCGCGCGACTGATCCTCTGATTTCTGCGGTGACTAGCTCCGAAGGTGGCACGTGTCCTGCGGAACTGCCTTCGCTTCTCCGCAGAGGCTAGCTCCGGGGGCAACACGTGTCTCACAGGGTCGGACCTCTCCCCCTTTGCGGGGATGAGCTCCGAAGGTGCCACGTGGCCAGCGGGCCGCAAGAGATGTCTTCGGCACTCTTGGTGAACTGGATTTTTGCTCTTTTGGCTATCTTTTTAATTCTTTCTCTGTCCCCTCTTCTTTTAAAATGTTTTCTCTACATGAAATATGAATACATGCAGAAACCGTAAAATGAGGATGTCACAATTTATAACCAGAAAAAGAAGAATCCTACTCCGATCGGATTTCAAATAAGAGTCCTATCTGATTTGTTTTTGGATCTTAAGAACTTATCACTAATCGATTTGGTTGCAGTATTCAAAGTGGAAGAATTCATGTCAATTTTCTCAGCACCGGGTACTCGTGCACAGAGGAAAAACCGCTTAAGACTCTAGTCCTTCCGCAGGGATAAGCTCTGGAGATGCCACGTGTCCAGCGGGGGCCTGGCTTCCTTTCTCTGCAGAGACAAGCTCCGGTTGTGCCACGTGTCAGGTGGTCTGGACCTCCCTCTCTTCAGAGGTGAGCTCCGCGTGCGCCACATGTCGGGTGGGTAGGGACCTCCCCTCTTTCCAGAGGCGAGTTCCGAGAGTGCCACGTGTTAGTGCCAGACCTCCCCTCTCTTCGGAGGTGAGCTCCGAGAGTGTCACGTGTCCAGTAGCACCGGTCTTCCTTTCTTCTCAGAGACGAGCTCCGAGATCGACACGTGTCCATTGATGTCGGACCTCCCGGAGGCGAGCTCCGAGGTCGACACGTGTCCAACAGCGTCGGACCTCCCAGAGGCAAGCTCCGAGAGGGACACGTGTCCAACAGTGTCTTCTCCTCGGAGGTAAGCTCTGAGGACAACACGTGTCCAGTAGGACCGGACCTCTCAGAGACGAGCTCCAAGGGTTACACGTGTCCCCTGGGGCGGACCGCTCGGAGGTGAGCTCCGAGAGCAACACGTGTCCCGTGGGGCGGACCTCTCAGAGGTGAGCTCCGAGAGCGACAGGTGTCCCGCGGGGTTGGGACTTACTTTTCCACAGCGACTAGCACCGGTGTCGACACGTGTCCTGCGGGGCTGGACCTCGCTTCTCCGCAGAGACAAGCCCCGAAGACAACACGTGTTCAGCGGGTCGGACCTCGCCCCTTCCACAGAGGCTAGCTCCGAGCCTGCCACGTGGACAGTCAGCGGCGGACCTCTCCCCCTCTGCAGGGATGAGCTCCGAAGGCGCCACGTGGCCAGCGGGCCGCGAGAAGTGTCTACAGCGCTCTTCAGCGAACTGGAATTGGCTCTTTTTAGCTATCTTTCACTGTTCTACTTCTTTAAAATGTCTTCTCTCTATGAAATATGAATGCATGCATGAATTACGAAGTTGAGAGTGTTGGAGTGGACTATGGGAGCAAGTACTTGATTCTAATGCATAACTTCGATGTCATGCACCAGGAACGTAACATGGGCGAATGCATTTTAAGCACATGCTTGGACATGACGGGCAAAACAAAAGACAATATAAAGGCTCGGAAGGATTTGGCAGAGGTTTGTAACCGTCCAACTCTTGAGCTCTCCGATGCAGGTGGCAAACCACGAGCTTCGTTCTGTCTTAGACCAAAGGAAAAGAAAGAAGTCTTGAGGTGGTTGAACAAGTTGAAATTCCCAGACGGCTATGCTTCTGGCATGAGAAGAGTCGTGAATGTCAAGACTGGAAATCTTACTGGGTTGAATAGTCATGATTATCACATAATCCTGGAAAGACTTCTGCCGGTTATGTTTCGGGGCGATCTTGACGATGCGGTTTGGACGGTGTTAGCCGAGCTTAGCTACTTTTATAGACAGCTTTATGCTAAAGAAATCACAAGGGATATGATGGATAACTTGGAAAGAGAGAGGTACCAATGCTTTTATGTAAGATGGAAAAAAATTTTCCTCCGGTATTCTTCAATCCAATGCAACACCTCCTAATCCATCTTCCGTATGAAACTAAAGTTGGCGGACCTGTTCAATATCGGTGGATTTACAACATTGAAAGAGCACTCGGATGTCTTAAACCAATGGTTCGCAATTGGGCAAGGGTTGAAGGATGCATCACTGAAGCATTTATACTTAAGGAGATAGGTTACTTTTCAAGTGTCTATTTTGCAAAAGAACACAATGTTAGTACTTCCACGTTGCAGTACAATATGGATGAAGAACCGCCTTGTAGCGACCTCAACATTTTTCAGACGAGAGGCATCACTGTTGGTAGTGTGACAAGCTACGATGCTTCAACAGATGAAAAGACAGCTGCTTTGTTGTACATGTACGCTAACATAGACGGGATGGACAAATATTTCCAGTAAGTGTTTGATCAACATCTATACTAATTAGCGTGTTGTGTTATACATTTATGCTAATCATTCTATTTTTTCCTTATTTAGTGGATTCGATCAACAAAATTAGAAATCTAAGCAACAACCTACGAGCAAGCAAATAAAATTGATGCGGCATTATGGAGTAAATGGAGGGCCTAACTTTCAAACATGGTTTCGAGATCATGTAATGTTTTCTCTTAGTAATTACATGATGTTTTGTAACATAAAATAGTCTTCTAATGCCATATGTTGGACAGTGCAAAAAACAAGCCAGGGTCCATGAAGATTTGCGACAACTGTTGTACAAATCCATTAAAGTTAAAAGCTTTGATCGATAAGACGTCAATGGGTTCCGATTTCGCTCAATTCAATTTGAAGCTCTTCGTCCTCTCAAGGCAACATCTAATATTGGAGTTGTGACGAGGGCCATTGATGCACAAGGACGTGAAACTAATTATTATGGAATTATTAAAAAATCCTTGAATTCAATTTTGCAGGGAATAAAGTCCTTAAAGTTATCTTCTTTGATTGCGATTGGTTTGATCATAAAAATGGAACTCGACAAAACCGATTTGACATGTTAGAAGTCAAACACAAGGATTGACTACGAGGTTGCAACACATTCGTCCTTGCACACCAAGTCGAGCAAGTGTATTATACATTATCCATGCGAAAAGCTTAGTGCTTGGTGGGTTGTACACAAGGTGAATCCTCATGAACGGTTATATACACCATATGTCGGGTACCGTGATGATGAGGTTGATGTTGTTTACCAAGAACAAGAGTTTTCATACTCTTTTATCGTCGAGCCTGGTCAAGGACTCGATGACTTAGTTAGAGATGCAGAAGATCTAGAGACCCGTGAGATGAGAAAATGAAAACGGAAAACAACCACGGCAGATAATAGATGGTCTGGTTTACGGAGTAGATTACATGATCGTGATACTGATGAATTTTGAAATTGAGTACAAGTAACATTTCCTTCATCTATTCTTTCCTTTTCTATACTTTCCTTATTAATCATTAGCATTTTTTTCAATAGGATTTCGTCGAGCAGCCGACGACGGGGTCAGGGGCATGGGGCTTTCTGCCTCCGATAGCCCATGCCATCAAGGGTAGTCACTCTAGCGGGACTAGATGGGCTCAGTTGATGAGCCATCTATCGGAGTCGTCACGCGGACCTGTACAGCGGTCACGACAGATAAAGATCATTTAATTACATAAATTATATAAGTAATTCTTTAATCTATATTATGAATCTTTAAAAATTGTTAGGAGCACTCTACGTTTGAGGACTCATAGACTAAGGGTCCTCTTCAGCCACCTCAGGCTGACCACTTTTTTGAGTCTGCTCTGGAGACCGCTTCAGATCCTGATTCGGATCCTCCTCTGGCTTCAGAGCCAGTGCAGTCGGGTGACCCAAGTTCTGGGTCTCCTGATGTGGAGCCGGCTTCGAGGCGACGGACTCAGAGGAGCCACTACATGGCTCCTCCTCCGGCTCCTGTGAACTGAGACGATTGGATCGTTATTCGTCCGGTTGGCGATAGGTAAGTAAATCTCAATTCAATTTACATATTCTTAAACTTATATATGTAATAATTGAGAATCATCGATCAGGTCTTGGTACGATGTCTCGTTCAGTGGTCAGGGACACCACCAACAAGTGAACAGTGTCTTGGGCCGTCTAGTCCGTTTGCACTACCCCGGTATAGTGAACGGAGGTAGCTGCTACGTCTTGGGACAATTACTCTACGGCCTAGGACCTTACCCATGGCAACCACCAGAAAGGCTTTGTGGCACGACGTCATGGTAAGTATAAATAATATTTGTGTAATACAATTATATTATAGATTAAGAATATTTGTTTAATACAAATTTATTATATGCATTGTACCGTTTAGAGAACGAGGCGCGGCAACTGGGTTACGCTCGTATCGTCTTCCATAATAATGGCAGGAAGCTTGTGATGCAGCCACTCCCGACGGCTCGCATTCAAGCTACCAAGGCGTACTTCAAGTTGCATCCGGACGAGGGTGAGCCCGGACAGTTTAGGGACGTGGCCGATAAGTACTTTACGGAGGCGCAATACATAGAGGTAAAGTCATTATTTTACTTTGCCTCATTATCCGATTGTGAACAATGTTTTCATCCAATAATAAATTGTGTACAGGTCAGCGTAGTGTGGCTTGATGCCCGTCCGGACGAGTATTGTTCCCTTTGTGCCCGTTCGGCGAGCCAGGGTTTCTAGGACTTGTCTCAAACCCGTAGAGACAGTAGAGGGAGGGAATTGAAACACTGTTTAGGTGGGGACAGATACATATGTCTGGCTAAATGGATGGTAAGTGTTACTCAAATTTTATTTAAGTAATTTTATCATCTTCATTGTGCTAACACGTATCGATAGGAGCAAGAGAGCGGTCGGGAGCCGATACCTATCGAGGTGTGGAAGAGGGGTCACTTGGGACATGACCCGTTGCAGCCTGACCAGCTGTGTTCTCAGGCGGCGTCAGAGGCATTGGTAAGTTATTTTGTTAACTTAATTAAATTCTATTTAATAGTTCTGAAGATGTTATTTTTCTGCATTTCCAGGCAAAGAACGGGCAGGAGGCGCGGAGGCTTTGAGGTGAAGGGTATGATTGGGAGAGCGCACCAACAATTATCCCCAAAGTCGCGTATGCAAGCGGTGGCGGGAAATCCCATGGACGGTGAGTTTTGATATTTTTGGTTTACTATCACGAACTTTGAGATACGAAAATTTAATAATCTTACTCCGTTGTTTAGGTTAGCCATCTTCATAGCAGCAAGGTGGGTCCAGCAGCAGCCGTATGACCCAAGAGCTGGAGTTACGGAGTGTTCGGGATGAGCTCCAGAGGACGCAAGAAGCATTGAGGGCTCGGGACGAGATGCAGGCAGTGGTGCTTAGGGCTAGGGACGAGATGCAGGAGTACCTAATTGACGACGGCTATGGGTGGTCGTCGTCAATTGTCTTGTAGACGACGGTTACCGTCGTCTATAAGCTTATGGATGACTAATAATCATAGACGGCCGAAAACTATCGTCAATAAGTGCTTACGTCATCTATAAGCTATAGACGATGGTTTTAGCCTTATAGACGACAGTTTCTGGCCGTCTTCTATTATCACGATTCCTGTAGTGTCAAGCATAGTTCTTGACATCTATATTAGAGTCCGGTTCTTCCTTTCGGCCACCCCATTTTGTCCGGATGAGTAGGGTGACGAAAACTCATGCTTGATGCCCTCCTCGTGCAAGTACTCTTCTACTTCGGTGTTCTTGAATTTGGTGCCGTTGTTGCTTCTTATATTCTTGATTCTCAAGGAGAACTCATTTTGAGCTCTCCTCAAGAAACTCTTGAGGACACCTTAAGTTTCACCCTTGTCATGCAATAAAAACACCCAAGTGAAGTGGGAAAGTCATGAACAATAACTAAATCATATTTCTTACCGCTAATGCTTATGTAAGCAATGGGACCAAAGAGGTCCATGTGCAGCATCTCCAACGGTCTCGTTGTCGTCATCACATTCTTGGTAGGATGAGCTGCTCCGACTCGTTTCCTGACTTGGCACATGCTACAAGGCCTATCTTTCTCAAAAACAACATTTTTAAGACCTCAGGCGTGATTACATTTTAGAAGTTTTTGAAGATTCCTCATACCAACATAGGCTAGCCTACGGTGCCACAACCATCCCATGTTGGTCTTTGCCATCAAGCATATGTCAAGTTGAGTTTTATCCACGGTGAAGTCCACGAGATAAAGCTTTCCCTTGAGCTTACCCTTGAAGGAAATTGAGTTATCAATTCTTCTAGTGATAATCACGCTTTCGTTAGTGAATAAGAAATTATAACCTTTTGCACACAATTGAGATATGTATAAAAGATTGTAATCTAGTGATTCAGCATGCACAACATGAGAAATGGTGTGTTGTGGAGAAATAGAGATTTTACCCATACCTAGTACCTTCCCCTTGGCTATTGTCGCCAAAGTAGATACCTTGACTTGGATCATTGTTTTCTTCATACTCCACAAACATTCTTCTCGCTCCGGTCATGTGATTGGTGCATCCACTGTCTAGCACCCATTTTGTACCGCTGGAGGAGTATGCCTACAAAACAAGTTTAGGCTTTGGATTTAGGCAGTCATGCTTGGTTGGGTCCTTTGAGGTTAGTGACAAGATGTTTGGGTACCCACACACAAGGCTTTGGGTTCTTGCCGAGCGGCCCAACATATTTTGCATAGACATATCCAAATTTGCTTCTCATAAGCACATAAGATGCATCAAAATCATGAAACATAGTTAGGTTAACATTCTTAGCATTTTAGCATCTTTATCAAATTTTACCATTTCAAGAGAGGTAGATACATGATATTCGTTCATGGTTTGGTATGATCCTTCCTTGACAAAGGCAATATACATCTTGTTATTCTTGTGAATTCTAGCATTTTGCTTTCCTTCCCTTGAGTAGCCAAGACCATCTTTGATCAATGGTGACCTTGCGACCGAGTATGCACTACGTGCATACTTGATCTTCTCCTTGTCAAATGACACCCTTAGGTGTACTCTGTCTCTTTGCCATGTTAGGCTCATTTTTTAGATTAAGTACAAGATTTGCACATTTACAAGTTTTAGTGTACGACTCTACATTGGACAAGTTTGAGCTTGTTGAGGCGGAAGAGGGAACACTTGACTTGAGAGTTGTGAATTGTCCCTCAAGATTCTTGTGAGCTTTGTTCAAACTAACAAGCTCATCTTGGATCACAACATTCAAACTCTCGAGACATGAAAAGGTCACCCTGCATTTCGCAAGTTCAAGTTCAAGCGCCTCGTTCTTCTCCTTCTCAAGCTAGAGGATCTTCTCAAGATAAAGATTCTTTTGCTTCTCCTTGATAAGCAAATCATCTTGTCCCTCAAGAAGTTCCTCATTGTCTAAGATTTCATCGGAGAGCTTTTTCATTTTAATTAAAGCACTTTTGCTCAACCCTTCAAACATATTCTCATTCTCACTATCACTATCAAAATATTCATCTTTACTAGAACGCAAGGAGGGTTTAGATTTAAACTTTCGCTTTTCCTAACAAGTACACTCATACTAAAAGGCTAAAATCAATGCAAAGGAATTTAAACCCTAAATTCCACTCTTCGAGTATCTTCGCCTGTTTCTCCTCTTTTCCCTTTTTGAGTGCATCCATCTCCGTCAATTGTTTAGTCACCTGTACTTAGACTTGTAATGCTCATTAGTTCCTTAAGTGTTGTCATTAATCATCAAAACCCATGGGGATTTAGCCTAGATGCACTTCCAATTTGGAACTTATTGAAGCATTTAATGATAATCTTCCAATGTTGCTACATACGATCAGAAGTCAGAATGTTGGCACATCTGTTGATATCGTGGATGTTCCAAACCCCAAGCTTCCTGGAAAGCTTATTCTTTACCGTGTATTCTTTTCACTTGGTCAATGCATAAACACATTTCAATATTGTAGGCCCATTCTGTGTATGGACGGTACGTTCCTAACCGGAAAGTACAAAGGTCAAATTCTTACAGCTATTGAAGTTGATGGTGACAATCAAATTTGCCCGTGGCATTTAAATTTGTGGAGAGTGAAAATGCTGAGAGTTGGTACTAGTTTCTCAAACGGGTTAGGTTTTATGTAGTGCAATGCCGAGAAAATGTATGTGTCATACATGATCGTCATGTCGGTTTGTTGAAGAAAATATTGCATATAAAATGCGGTTGCGCTGAGAGTTGCCGCCCACTAGTTTGGTCAGATATAGAATCAAGGTGGTGTATGAGCCACTTGGGTGCAATTTTTTTACTGTCACTTCAAGAACAAACAAATTATGAACATGTTTAAGCGTCTCTGTGGTCAGAATCAAGAGAAGAGATTTAATGCTTTGTGGCGTCGTCTTGATGAGCTGACAAAGAAACAAACTAAGTAGGTACTTGGACGGGATAATAATGAAGATACTTCTGTACCACTTTCTACTCTTTCGTCAACCGAATATATAATTTTTTGTAGGACTGGATCATCTATCAGATGTTTCTCGTATTGGATTCATAATGAGCCGGAAGAAAAATGGTTGTTGTTATATGACACACAGGGTGCTAGGTATGGAATTATGACAACTAGTTTAGCCGAGATATGCAATTGTGTATAATATTTTTTAATTATGTTTAAAGTTAGTAGTATTTCAAATTAATGCAGTTTCCCTATAGGTTTACAACTTCATCCTACGTGGGTCAAGAGTTTTACCACTGGTTGGTATTGTTGAAGGAATCTTGAATGGAACGATGAAGTACTTTCGTGATCGTTTTGCAAAAGCTTCTCTACTTATGGCTGATTCTAATTTAGTTTTCTCAAAATTTATTTCTGACTACATGGACGAGAAGATTAAGAAGGCTCATTTACATAGTGTGAAACAAACGGGGACTTTGCGGAACAGGTTTGAGATCACATGTACGGACAGAGGCAGATGTTGTGCCACACATGAACGGACGGTGCACGAGTGCGTTCTCCGTGAGAACTCGGTCATATGCACTTGTATGAAGCCAAAGCTCCTCCATAGGTCTTGTTCTCATATCATTGCTGCCTGCAGTTGGAGTCAATTATCTCCAACCATATATGTCTCGCAATACTTTTTGATGGAGACTTTGTAGACAACGTGGCATGCTGAGATATTTGATTATCAAACTTTTGATACATTCACCAAGCATCCAGGACCTGAATTTGAAAGAGGACCTGATTATTTGAGGTTGAAGCAAAGTGGTGGTTGGCGTAAAACGAGGCATATAAGAAATGATATGGATGAGTGCTCATAGTCACTACAAATTAGATGTAGCAACTGTAACGTATTTGGCCATAGTTATAAGAATTACGTTCAGGGAAATGTTACGGGAGCAACTAAAGCGAGACCTTCACAAAATCCGCTTGACGGGAGACGTCCTCGTGGTCGTCGCTCATTGTGGGATCAACAATGATTTGTTTTTGAATCAATTTCGTTTTCTGTAATATTTGAATTTACCTGCAGCATGTATTACGGATGTTGTAATGAACATTGTTTTAAGTTAAGAAGTTTCATATATTAATAATTTTTTTGTCGCTACAAATTTTGTTATTTGATTTGCCAGCAACCGTTGTACTGTACGTTTCAATGACTAACAAGTTAATAGATTGTAAACCTGAATTTATGGCTGCAGGTGATCGTGGCACTGTAGAGCTCTTGGACGCACAGTTCGACGCTCAACACCACTCATACTTGAGCAGTGTTCGAGGTGTCGAACCTGACACGTTGCGTCCGAGACTGTCGAAGAAGTTGTTACACCTTGACGATAGATGGATTAACCAGTACGTATGTTTTTCAAATAAATAGTTCAAATATTGTTAGATGGTTTCGTATTAATTTGATATTTTATAATACAGTTTGAGTGCAGCAAATTCCTACCAGTGTGTAGGATGTTGGAGCCCTAGATAATAGAACGGTCTAAACAAAAGTCCATGCAACTAACCAACAACCGTTCTCTGCTTAATACCCTGATGGACTGATGGAGACCGGAGACACACACTTTCCACATGCCTTGTGGGGAGATGACTGTGACGCTCCAGGACATGTCCTACCGGTTAGGTCTTCCACTCGCAGGGCAGGCAGTCTGCATGCCAGACTTCACGGATGGCTGGCGTGAGGATCTGGAGGCTCGTTTCTCTAATGTCGTCCCTCACCCGAGGTACACTGAGAGGAATGGTCCGATAAGACCAATTCTAGAGAAACAGGAGCAAGGTCCGCCGATAACTTGGTTGTAGCAGTACAAGATAAGTGTCATTCAATTTTACTTAAATTATTCATTTATAAGTAATAATTGTAGTAATACATATATTATTTGTTGTTCGTTTCAGCTCGAGAACATCCACCCAGATGCGGATGAATAAACTGTCTCGAGACACTTGGAGGCGTATCTTCTGTGGCACTTCGGATGGATAATGTTCACAGATTCACACGGGGACACGGTCGACAAACGTCTAATCTACTTCGCGAGAGAGATAGCGGACAACCCCCCCCCCATGTAGTTCTATAGTATAGTTGGGGTTCATCTGTGCTAGCGACTACGTATCGAGGTCTGTGTACAGCGTGCGCAAAGGAAATTTACTAAAATAAATTCTTTAACCAGTTGTTAAATCTACATGTCCTAATCAACTTACTTGTAATATTTCCGTTGTAATTAGGTCGCGGCGTATCGGATATTGACTGGATGCCCTTTGTTGCTGATCTTGTGGGCGTATGAGCGGTTCCCGATAGGTCAGCCTGTACTGGACGTCACCCCCTACGGCGACACCTTGTACGGGAACACCGAGTAGGACAGACCAACAATGGGCACATTGAAGACTCGACGCAGGATAATTGAAATTCTATTTCATATATGTTCAATCTTATGCAAGGTATTTGCTTTGTTACAATGATTTTTGTTTTGCAGCGCACTGGGGTGAGGATACAGTGCATACGTGTTATTTAGAGTACACGATGTTGTTCGACCGCTTACAGGCGGACAGCGATGTTGTATGGACTCCGTACTCCTACAAGGATGTGGAGCATCACGCACCTGCCGGATTGTCATCATTGTGCACGAGAGATATGGACGTGTGGTGGACACGGAAGACTCTCGTGTACGACATCTGCGTGAAGGAGTACTCCCCTCACCGGGTTATGCGACAATTTGGGCGGCAGCAGGTCTTCCCACTTCCTGGTGGCCTCACGGTTTCGCCTACTGCACACGCGTAAGTTGTTTTCTACATTTCTATATCTAAAGTACATAAACTTTAAATGGCTCAATAACGTTATATGTTGCACGCAGGCACACATGCAATGATTTCTCTACGGTCGTGTTCTGGCCTCGTATGGAAACGTGGGTACAGCACTGGGGCAGAGGCAGCTCTTGACATCATCGCGGATGCATTTCCTTTCACCGCGGAGTCCTACGCGGAGTATATAGGATGGTACGTGACTTGTACACGTACGAGGATCACGTATGTACCAGCAGAGCCGGAGGTATACGTCGCGTCTACTAGTGACACGTTTCCTAGGCATCGGGATCGTAACACCTTAGTTGCGGTAAGTTTTATATTACTTTTTTTTCAAATTACGTAAGTTTTGTTGTAGGATTTAAATTTTATTTGTCTACAGGTTGAGATGCTCGGAGTGCACAGATCGATGCTAGGGCAATGGCCCAAAAGACAAGATCTAGGGTTGCATAACCCCAAGATGAGAAGGCTTCGGCTTGGAAGAAATGGACAGATACATTACGAACGCCTTGAAGAACATGGCTCTGTCGTGCACGGAGTCTTGTCGTCAAGACTCCTCCGTACAACAGCTGATATTTGTTCCAGCGACGACAGTTCCATCGCCAGCGTCTATTGAGACACCAGGTAAGATACAAGAAGACCTTTAACTTTTACTAAAATGTTGAACGTACTATAAACTATTTTCTTTATAGTGCCGTAAACTTTTACATTCGTCCTACGCGTCCAGATGACATTGCTGGGACATTAAACTAGTGAAGTGGTAAGTGTAATATTCGTAAATATTATTAACATTATTAAATATTTATAAAACTGACAAACAATAAATTTTGTAGGTTTCGAGGACCCGTCTTAAGGTTCCGATGCGACGCAGCATGATTTGAGAGTCTCCTTCAACTAGGAAGTGTATGATGCCGATGCTATGGCGGATACACCTCCTCAGACACAAGGAGCTCCGGAGCCGACGCAGCTGACGCAGCCAATCAGGACGTGACGCCGACAAGAGCACCTAGGCTCAGGAACCCGCCTGACCCGCTGGCATATGATGCTGTTCACGTTCGAGCAGCGTGGAGGGCTCCTACGGGGGAGGGGCGTGGCAAACACGCTAGGCGTTGATGTACTATATCAAGTGTATTTTATTTAGCTTTATGTACGATATTTTGGATGTTAATTTATTTTTATGTGTACTTGTTGTACAATAATTCAGTCTCCTCGGAGTTGCAAAAATTCCTCAGGCAAACGTAGATTCATTTGTCACAGAGCCGTTGGACGGACGTGGAGAGTCGGCTTCGAGGTGGACAAGTCATCCACGCCGTGGACGAGTTTGACACCCGGTTCCGAAAATAGAACCAAGTGAATGCATATGTGTGCCCAGGATGTTCATCACACATACACATGTATTCCACAAACTGAATTCCGAATATAATCACGAATAAATAGTATTTAAGTACTTTATTACAATGACTCAATGTCTCACTCATTAATCTCTAACCTATTCTTGCAGCAGAAGACACTAAGCAACAGCGGAAAATAACTAAAATAGCAGGCTCCAACTTCAACTCCACAGGCATGTTGACGGTAGTGCGCACGCCTAGTACTCCACATGTTTCTCGAAGTACTCTTCTCCTATAGCTGATGTATATGTGGGAATGCAAGGTTGATTACGTGTCGTACTCAGCAAGTGCCGGAAAAGTATGACATGTAGCTTACAACAAGGTAGGCAATAAAAAGGCTCATAGCAGCAAGCAAATTTTACTTCACAAATATGGTAAAACAGCGACTTTTTCTAGGTGAGTTAAATCCCATCTTAACCAAGTAATTCAACAACACTCTATCATCATAATTCATCATTTATCAAGTCTCAACCATCCATTACTCGTTTTCAAGTTCATCTCATACTCATAAATATTCATAACCATCTCATATTCATATAACCGAAACCAAATTCATTTTCATGACCTAAAACAGTCCTAAAACCAATCCCTATGACCATACCATAACCATACCAAATAAACATTCCAAGTTTTGCCTCTAATCATGGAAGTTGGCTAGGTGCTTGTAACCGGAAGCACGACTATCATGATAGTTTTACGCTCTGCAGAGGTGGCACCACTTTACCCACAAGTTTGTGATTTCGTCACCCGTCGGCGACTAGAAAGAACCTCCATTATACCAGTACACAACCATTGGTGTATGGCCAATAGATCATAAAATACTTTTAAAAAGGGGCTACTAGGATGTACGGACCCACTGAGGTTTAACCGGCAGGCTAGAATCTCTATTCTCCCACCCACGGGCCCCCTCTTGTGTCATGCAGTTCCCAGGGCAGTCCCTCTCGACTCCCATTCCCCGCACCATCCAACGGTCCATAACAAGCTAGCAACACACATAATTAGTCAACTAAGCCGCACCCATATTTGGCCTTGTGGTGGCACTGTTTTCCTGGCATGTGCTCGCATGAACCGGTCTTAGATCTACGGCAAGTAAATCACCATCTCATTCAGCAACATCCACGAACCAAGCTTGCCTAGATCTCCCTGATTCCATGCTCATCAACATAATCAAGTTCTCATCATCATTATCCATATGAGTGCAGTAGCTAACTATGTTTTAATTCAGCTTCCTGTATCCCGTAAATTAAGCGAAGCAAAAAGGAAAAACGACCATAACCGACTCATCAACTTTCCCGACGACAATAATGGTTAACAAAACTAGTAAAATCCTATAAAAATATGTCCCATCAAGTTGACACAAACATACGAGTTTTTGCAAGAAAAACAGTTTCAAAACATGGGATCAATATGGTCAAGGGGCACTTGCCTTGCTCCCGTAGTTCGTGTTGCTCAAGCGTCTCGAAGTCTTGGTGCTGTAGCTCCTCGTAGACGGCCTCTTGAGCTTGTCCTTCTACTTACGACCACGCACATACAAAATTTACAGCAATCAATCATCATGCACAAACTTTACTCAAGATGCAAGGGGGTAGATGAATGTAAATCCTATAGTACAGTTTTATAAAACCAGTTTATACGTGTTCTTGCATGTTTTAATGTGCTTTCATGGGGTCTTATGATGAACAAGGGTGTAGAGATCAAGTGTGTACGTGGTGATGATCTTGGCACAAGATGTAGATCAATTCCACCGTCAAAAATCGGCCAAAACATGATTTGTCCACACGCCAAAAGTTTCTGCTCGAAGGGGCGAAGAAAACGGGTGTGTAGAAACAGAGACGACGTCGTAAGAGGGGTAATGAAGACCTACCTCACTTCCACCTTGAGGCAGGGCCTTCCTCCTAGCAATGGCAGTAGCGGGGAAAATTTCAATGGAAGATTAGGGCAGGACAGATCGTCGGGCTTCTTCTCCGGCGGCGGCGAGGCGTGACGGGGCTCGATGGTGGCCAAATTCCGGCAATGGGGGGAACTTGGCGACTTGGCAGCAAGGAAGGGGGCTTGGCAGCAGGGGAGGCGTCCAAAAGAGAGAATTTCGGCAAGGGTGTGGGGGTTATATTTATAAGGGGGAAAAAGGGAGAGTCCTACTCTAATTGGAGCTCAAATAAGAGTCATATTCAATTTTTTTGGATGTTAACAAACTTATCTCTTGTGGTGCGGCAGCCTTGGGGATTTTATCCCCAAAATGTGGGGAAAATTCCCCCTTTTGGGAATTGGGAAATTTAGAAATTCTGGGGGAAATTTGGGAATGGTTCATTTCAGCTATCTTTTTCCCATTCCTCACCATTTCTATGTCACTTGCTCCATTTCTACATTCCCCTCTCCATTTCTATGTCACATTCTCCATTTCTACATTCCCCTCTCCATTTCTATGTCCCATTCTCCATTTCTACATTCCCCTCTCTATTTCTATGTCACATTCTCTATTTCTACATTGCCCTTCTCCATTTCTATGCCACATTCTCCATTTCTATATTCCCTTCTCCATTTCTGTTGTTTTTCCTCCATTTCTATGGTTCTTTCCTCCATTTATATGGTTCTTCTCCATTTCTATGGTTCCTTCCTCCATTTCTATGGTTCTTTCTCCATTTCTATGGTTCTTTTCTCCATTTCTATGGTTCTTTCTCCATTTCTATAGTTCTTTCTCCATTTCTACTTCTTTTATAATGTTTCTTTACATGAAAAATGTATACGATGCATGGAAATGAATTTGAGGGTGTTACACTTCCACTACGAGATGGAGTATGAAAAGCGGGTTGAGCAGGAGAGAAAGGAGAGAGCTGAACAAGAGGAGTATCGGCACAAGCTTCAGGAAGAACTTCAAAGAGTCAAGGAAAAGTATTGTCACAAGGTTCAGGAGGAGGAATGTATTGCTTATCAGGCTAGAGAGGATGAGCAGGAGCGCTTACGCGAGAGAGCACGTCGCGCAAGGGATGTCGGTCCGGATGCATTGCACAAGGGAAAATACCCCCGTTGCTCTCAGTAGAATCTACATGAGCCATTTAATAAACTTCGTAATGTATTCAATGTCGAGTTTTTCAATTAAGTAATTGTGTTATTGTGCTACATTGTCTTCCATAACAAAATCTTTCGAATATGTCTCTAAGTATTTTTAAAAAAACAGTTCAAAAACAAATTCAAACTAACAAAATTGAATATTCAAACTTGTGATCGTAATGCATATTTCAAAATTACATAACAATTCAGTTATTAAACAAAAACTTTATTTTTCTCATTACATAAAATCATAACAATCTATACTATGTTTACTTCTAGAAAAACACTCTCTAAATATGTCTTTAAGTATTTTTAAATCGGTGTCAAAGAACAAACATTACTCATTTCTGGGTTTCCTGTCGCGGACAACAGGGATCCAGTTGTCCACGCAGTAGACGACAGGCTGACGTGGCTTTTGTCGTCCACCACGTGAACGACAACTTGTCCACGTGAATAAGTCGTCCACGCCGTGGACAACAAGGTGGTTATTTTGCTAAAAAAATTCTACAGGCTATTAATATAAAATAATTAATTAACAGTGCTAAAATAAAAAAATCCCTGATTAGTTCAGTACTCGCTGGCCACTGCTGCTATATAGTATATGTATTGCTAGTAGTTCTGTTTAAACTAGCAGTAAAAAAAATTAGCTGGATCAGGCTGTCAGCAACCATGAGTTAAGCCAAGCAGGGCGTGCACTTTGGTCCAAAAGCATTCAAGCTTTTTGAAAAGGAACGGTTTGTTTAGTTCGCGCAGGGCTAGTGTTTAGGGGAACAGATAAGGTGGGCGCAAATGACAAACGCCTAGGAGAAACCTATGTCAAGACGTCCCGCCCAGTGGCAGGATTCGTTAGGGCAGAGAGTATTTAAGGATTGCACATTTTGTTTAGATAATGGTGAAAAGAGTACCGGCTTATGCTTCCAAACGAGCTACAACCACTTATTTTATCATGCGCAGGCGCATCACATCCGTCTGCTCTGGAAATTGAGAAAAAAAACATGGATCAATAAAGTTCAGATGACAAGAAACTTGATACAAATTCCATTGTTAAATCTACATCTATGATCGACAAAAATCTAAATTGTCAAATCCCGCATGCAGCCTTTATTAACTCATTGTCTTCGTCGCGTTCTTCTCTAGTTGACTCCACAACTGGAGTGAGTTCTCCTGTGTTGTACCTACATATAAAATGTCATTGAAGCTTTATCAAAAACAACATTATTTCTACTTAGCATATAGCCTAGCATACAGTAGATGCACCCACAAAATAAAGCTATTTTTGCCGGTCGCTTCTGGCTCACAAAAATAACTATTTTCGTGGGTGAGTTTGTGAACCACGAAAATATGTAGCCATTATTTTCGTGGCCCACGAGTTGACCCACAAAAATACTTATGGCCCACAAAAATAGTGCCTACATATTTTCATGAACCACAAACTGGCTCATAAAAATACATGAAATTGTTGTGTAAAAACATGCTTATTGTTTCGTTTCGAGCATATAAATGAACAAAATATTATTATTAGTCAACTACACAACACATTTATACTCTTCATAACAAATATCATATTTAAACTCACAACCAATTTTAATTCAAATTAAAACGTCCATTACATAGTTCATAGCACATTGCAACTCACAACCAAGTCCAATTCAAATTAAAACGTCATTTCTGCTCTTCTCAAATTTTGACGCAAACTTCACTGAAGCTGTTGCAGCGGCATCTTCTGTAGAGGGAGGTAAAAGACGTACTCCAAATCCCATCTTCCTCGCAGACTTCTTCTCTTTGGCAATCCTCTTCTTTTGGCTCTATCATGATGATTTGGCAAATCATGAGGAATAACTGTTGTTTAGGAATTCATTGGATGACCCTAAGACGATCACAGAGGGCTCTGTTAAGAGCATAATCATCAGAGTGACGGCTGTCAGAAAGTTGTTGAAGGGAACAAAGACTGGCTCAGCTTCTTTCTTCTTCTTAAGATCCTCCTTCCAGTGTTCAAGCCGATACATCGGGTCCGCAAGCTTGTCCCTATCTGAGAAGAAATTTAAAATAAAAAATCAAGCATTTGAAAAATAATGAACAGAAAGAAATGTATACAAGTGTTTGAACCTTCATCTGCAGGCAGTAGTAAAGTCTCTGCATCTTTGACATCATAATCTTCAGTCTTCTTTTGGGCCTCACTGATTATGGCATATTCAGTATTCTTTGGGTCTGTCTGTATAACTATTGCATGCTTGCAACAGAGAGATTTCATAGTGAAGCTCCATATCTAACAAATGGACGTTTGATGTTAATGATGTCAGGACAGCATAGCCATAACCGACTTAAATGAACATGCCACAAGTATGCAACAGACAACTGATTAAACAAACACAGGCAGATATTTAAAGCTTAATGCCATTGAGCATTTTGAAGATTCATGAACACAAGAGCCATGCGATCCTATAATAACATGGCTAAGGGAAAACAATGCATCTTTGCATTCAGCCAATGAATATGGCCAAGGGAAAACAATGCATGCAACATGGCTGCAAATGTTATGAACTTATGACATGCAGAAAATAAAATACTCAAAGCGACATGATACTTTGTAAATAGAAATTGTCGAAGTGTTCGCGACGACACTTCCCCCGTTGTCGCTACTGGAGCAGTCCGCGGAGGTTCGTTGTTTGGAGGGGCTAACGTCCCTAGATTGATCAATCTTTGAGAATAATGGTGAACACAGAGATTTACGTGGTTCGGATCACCGGAGCGTAAAACCCGACGTCCACGAGGTGAGTGTTGTATTGCTTTGCGCGTGTATGAGTCTGGAGATCAGAGATCGAACCCTTTTCTCGGAGGCAGCCCCGGTCCTTTTTATAGCTCATGGCCGGGGCATGTCCAATGTGGCCCGGGGCCCGACAAGTGGCCCGCGGCTGTCCGTACCCTATACACGATCTAGGGTATTTACAGTTACATGTGGTGTCACTGTCGATGGAGTTAAGGTGCGCCGCCTGACACGCCGGGCACGCCTCTCACCGAGTAGCGGTTGATGATGACGGGTGAAGGCCCCGTTTTGTCGCCGCGTCCTACTTGGTCAGCTGTGCAGCACTGTGCTGTTGTCACGTCACACAGCACTGTGTCGTTGTCACGCCGTGCCGCCCTGTCCTGTCACGGTAATGACAGTCACGAGTGGGCGGAGGCATGCTCCACATGCCATACTTCTAGGAAAGGTGCGAGTCTTCAAATGCGTGACTAGACAGCGCATGTCTTCCTTGGCTTCTGAGGCCCACTGTAACACCCCAAAACCTGTAAAGAGGGGAATTTAAAAATTTTTGGACGTATTGCATGGGGTGAACAAATTCAAATTTAAATTGGAATTCAAATTCAAATCAAAACAGAAAAGAAAAAAAAGAAAAAGAAAAACCCCACCGGCCAGTGGGCCGAAACCCACCAGCCGGCCCAATTTCCCCGTGCCCCTCTCTTCCTCTCACTGACACGCGGGGCCCGCGTGTCATCCCTCACCTCCCGCGCGCCCGGCCGACCCTGGGACTCTTCTCGCACCCGAATCAAAACCACCTCCGAAAAACCGCGCCAACAGCCCGATCTTCGGCTCCGGACGCTGCTATTTAACCGAGTCGATCCTCCGCCGCCTCCCCCCGTGAAATTCCCGCAAAGAAACTCGCTGAATTCCCCAGCGCGCTCCACTTTTCTCTCCGGTGAGAACCGAAGCTTCGATCACCGTTTTCTTTCGATCCTTGCTCGGGTTTTCTGGTCTAACGCGCCGATCATGTTCCACCGCCTCCGGGGAGTCACGCAGGTGAAGAAAACCCGGTGTTTTGCACCCTAGACGCAGCTCCGGCGAGCACCGCCGCTATTTCATCTCGAAACTCACCGCCGACCGCCTTCCAGGGCCTCCGAGTTCAAGAAAAACCCCGAGGTGAGATCCCCGACCTCCCCTCTACCGTTCTAAGCCATGAAATCCAAGTTTTAGGAGGTATAGACGAAAATCCGAAGATATCCGGCGAGATCGCCGCCTCCCGCCGCCGTGCGCCGCCGGGCAGCGCCGCCCGCGCACGGCCAGGGCGACGTGGCCCCCTGAGGCCCATCCATTTTAAATCGTGTGGTTCTTATTAGATCTAACCCGTACCGCTTCGCGTTATAATCTCAGCCGTCTATTTTAGATCGGACAGTCCACATCAGCCCCGCGTTATAAAGGCCAGGATTCTTATGCGCTATCCCCTGGGGATCTTGGAAAACACGAGCTAGCCCCGGAAACATCTGATCTAGCCCCTGAAACTTCAGAAATTCGTGTAAATTCATTTAAAAATCAGTTTTAGCCCCTGGACTTAATAAAAATAAGGAAAACCCCCCTGTTATGTGTAGTTAGACCCCTGGAAATTTATGAAATAATAAATGAGACCCTGCAGTAGTGTGGATTTACCTTTTTGACCCTATATGATATTAAATTCAGAAATTTGAATATGTGACTAGGATTTGAATTTAAAAGGTAAGGCAAACACATGTACAAATTCAAAATTTAAACTCTCCTAGCACTTGGAAAACTTTAGAATGAGTTAAAAATAGATTTTTAGGCTGAAATGAATCTGTCTAATTGTTGTTCATATTTATTAGTTATAGAAACACATTTTTAGGCTAGGAAATAATTCTGAAAACTGATAAAATAAATTTAAATTAGTTCACATCAGAGGAGAAGTTCAAAAATATAGTAGTTAATATTTTAGATCAGAACCTATTCTGTTTAGATGACATGTTCTACTATTTAATATTAAAACTCACTTTTAGGCATAGAAAATAAATCTGAAAATTATAGGAAAATAGGTATGCATAATTAGAAAATGATAAATGAAGTCTCCAAATCCAAAAACTTCAGTTTAGGATTTGGTAGAAGATCTGAAAACCTATTTGGAGTAGGAAAATACCTTTTATACAAACTTTGTGGCTAAGAAATGTAATAATTAAATATATGTGGGGACCACCCCGTGGTTCACCCACTCCAGGATCGCATAGGGTGGTGGCGTACGATGCGGCACCCAACAGCACACACGAAAAGAATAAAGAACAAAATACAAACTTTTATTTGATATAAAACAGCGAAAGTCTTTTACAAAATATAACTAGACAGCGGAAGTAATGTACATTAGTAGCCTCTCATCCTAACTATGCAAAAGTGCAGCCGTCCAGCCCGGGGACGCTACACGCTAGCAGCATGAAACCGGAGATCACGGCGGCGTGCAGGGCTCCATCTCGTCCGTGTACCCTGACGGGGGCATCGCCTCATCCTCGGAACCCTCCTCATAGCTCTCACCTGCATACAGCTCAAATATTGCAACCGTGAGCACGATGGCTCAGCAAGGCTTAACCGTCTGACCTAGGCATGGAACTCTACATGCAGGGAGGTGTATGATAGGAAAAGGAATTTGTGACAAAGACACGCCTATAAGTTGATCCTTACTTTCAGTTTTATAGCAGCAAATTCATGTGCCTTAGGCAGCCCTCACATCGGAAGTCCACAATCAAACAAGAAACGCTTTCCTCCGGTGTGGTGATGCCCAAAGCGAAAAGTAAACTTAATTAGCTCTACATCTACAGCAAACATAGTTTCCAAAACATTACTCTATCATCACAGCATATTATCATTCAACTGGCTTACTTTACTTATTACTACGTCACGAAACAGTGAACAAGCGGTACTCAAATAACCGCGAGGGACGGTGATTGCAATCAGAAGACACCCGGACAACACGTTGCATACACCCACTTTCAGAAGCGTGATTCCACACCCCTTCCTACTCTGTTGTATGCAACAACCTTTCAAAGGCAACCCAAACACCGAACCGGTCCATCCGTAACGGGCAGGAGGTCCCCGCGTGGAGCGTGACTGTGCCCACCGGCAGATTTACACCTTGCTTCCCTCAACCCACTCCTGTTTACGGTTGGGTAAGCCTCGGCACCCAGGTTAACCATTTACATCGGTTTCCTGCTTATGTCAGTATGCCATCCGGTACTGTTCGATACTTGTTCAGCAGGCCCGCACACGACTCGGTCCTCAATCGACACCAACAGGGCTACGCATGTGAGACCTCTGCTCACTGCTTCCTATCCCCCTGCTGGGTCTCATTTTTACCACTCTTAAGCCATTTTCTATACTGACCAAACCGTGTGATAAACCTTACCTCGCGAGTAGATTCCAACTACTCGACTTCTACCGAGGTCCTAAGCATATTAGCGGGGCCTTGTCTACTCATCGGCTCTGTAAGCTACCCAACCCTTCATAGGATTTAAAAGGTTATGCAAGTGGGGTTTCAAACACCTTAACTCTAATGCAAACATTCACCCTAGACATAAGTGATACAAATAAAGAATTTTATAAAAGGTACTTAAGTGCAAACCGGGGCTTGCCTGGTTGCGAGTTAAAGGGGAAGTCAACTTCAGGTGGCAGGACGTCCAAAGGCTCCGGTGCGTCCTCAACTTTGGTCACTATGATGAAATGTAATAAAATACATGTGTAAGTATTAAACGTTTATAGAAATTGAACTTCTATTCATAGCTACTGCTATTTAGGATCCTTAATTGGCTTTGGGAATTTTTCAGTGGATACTAGACTCTCTAAGGATGACTTGAGCCAAATTTAGAGACATGTCATTGCATAATGTAGTCTTTAAAATTCCTACAAGTACAATGCTTATCTGAATTTTGAGCCCAAATCAGGAGCTTTGACATAGCTAGAAATGAAAGATCTGATTAGGGTAACTCTCCATGGTTCTAACAAAATTTGTTTCACCATTTTTGGAGCTACCATCAGAGGGATATGAATTTTTGAAGTTGGACAGGAGTTCTGAAAAGTTTATGTTTAAATTTGAATTTCCAAATAAAGGCTGAACTTTGGAAGGTAATTGGACCTAGCAAATGAACTCCAATGAAGCTCAATTTTTTACTGGAGATCATTAATGTCATTAGGAACTTCCTGGCAAAATTTGAAGAAATTCCATAACAGAGATATTCTGGACTAAATTCCCAAAGATTTAACTTTGATGAATCTTGGAGAAATATCCAGACATATTCAGATCAATTTCTTTGAATTTCTGCAAAGTACTGACTGAGAGAAATCCAACAAAATTTGTTTCACAAATTTTGGACATCCCTACAGAAAGTTATGGAGGTATGAAGGTTGAACCATTTTCTGGAAATCAATTCTATGATTTTTAGCTAATTTATTTAATCCTGAGATAACCTACTGATTAAGCCCTCCAAATAAGCTCCAAAAATCCTAAATTTTTACTGGAGGTCAGGCACTATGAAGAGGACTAGCTGCCCAAATTTGGGAATATTTCATAAAGAATTGCTCCTGTAATAAATCCCTAAAGGATTTACTAAAAACAATTCTACAGAAATTCCTGGGCATTTTTATAGCATGCAATTAGTTCCTATGTAAAGTACTACTCCTAAGGATTCAGACAAAATTTGTCTCACCCTTTTTGGAGCTGTCTACACAAAGTTATGGATTTTTGAAACTTGACTAGCTCTCTGTTTAAAATCTACACAGAGACTTAACAGGGGGGCCCACTGGTCAGGTCCTTCTTCAACCTCCCGCCAGAGGCGCGCGTGCACACCAGTTCATATCGTGGCATGGCTCGTTCTCCCTCATTTATCCACCAAATTAGCTCCGGTTTCGCCCTACATGCTCCTGGGAACATGGCGCAGCTGCCGGGCAAGGTTTCCACGCATGAAAACGGCCGAAAATAGGCCGGCACCGGTGGGGCGGCTCGGGAGCTCGGCATCAACGCGTTCTGGCGCGTCCGAAGCTTCTCCCGGCGAGCTACCTTGCCCTAAAGCAGCACCAATGATCGGGGAACATGGAACGCAGGCTAAACCTTGCAGCAAATGGCCAGAACATGGGGTTCACCGGAGAACCGACCCATTTTCGCCGCCGCCGGTGATTTCTCGTCGCCCGGGGCGTGTGGTGGACGGTTTGATGTGTGCTTTGGCGTGGGAGGGCGCTAGGATCACTAGTTTCTGTGGCTTTAACTGTAGAACCGATGATCAACCACGTTGGTCGAATTTACAGTTTTGGATTGGGGCTGTTCTTCACGTGTACCGGCGCCAAAACTCAAATTACGGCGAGACAGCGACAGGGAAGGGCAAGGGGACTGCGGTAGCATGATCTACACACCTTGGCGCACCTTAGGGAGGTGCTGGACGTGCAGTATAGGCGTTGGAGCGGCTGGAACTCGAGGAGCAGTGAGGGGCGACGTGCTCTGTTTCCTCCCGGTGAAAAACAGGTTGGGCACTGCGAGGGGAGCTCAGGGATGAGCTGAGGAGCGGTGGAACACGTTGAGGGGTCGCTGGCGCAGCTCCTGGGGTGATCAACCACTGCTGGGAGGGGCTGGAGGCTGCTGAACCAGGAGCATAGAGGTGGGCGTCTGTTTCTCCTTCGCTGGACGCTCGAGGGCTGAGGAAAAAGCTTCGGTGTGCAGAGGAGAAAAACTGGAGTTGTGCCTCTGCTTTGATAGCAATCTACACATGAAGTGCTGCCTTCGGGAGCAAGCTGAAGCAAGCAGCTCGGTGGAGAGGAGATGCAGCACGGTGGCAGCTCGAGGAGCACTGGCACAGAGGCAAATTGCCCCTGCTATTTCATGTGTCACTGCCATGTGGGTCCCACCCCACCTAATAGCTCTGATATTTTTCTCCAAATTAAATCCTTTGCTTCCTCCCAAAGTCATGGATTGAAATATTTTAATTCAAATGATTTGAATTCTAGTGTGGAATTTGAACTGACTTTGGTTATTTGAATTTGAATTGGAATTTGAATCTTCCCTTTTGCATTGTCCCAAAAGCATAGCAAACCAACTCAAATAATTCTGAATTTTGGCATGGATGCTAATTCAAATGTGAGGAACACACTTGTGGAACCAAATTTGCAAATTGAGGGAATTGGAATTTGAAACTGAATTTGAAATTCAGATTAGAGGGCTCTTCCTTTTAATCCCAAACAAATATTGAAACTCCTCCAAATGAGCTGAAATTTGGAAGGGTGAATATTTGGACTATGAAGATCCAAGCTGTGCATTTAGATCCCTATGTTTGGAAGTTTTTGGAAGTCTAAACCCTCACTTTGAACTTACCCCATTATAATTCAAAATTTTAATTCTCCTCTTTTTCATAAGTGCACATGAGCAGAATTTTCTTGCTACCACTTTTGGGGATTTTACATCCCTCCCCCCTTAAAAAGAATCTCGTCCCGAGATTCCAAAGGAAAAGTAAAGTGGGGAAAACCTTACCGGGTATATGATGATAGCAAGTCCGGATAATACGCTCGTAGATAATCCTCGCTTTCCCATGTCGCCTCATCAGCGGTATGGTTACTCCACAAGACCTTGTAGAACCATAAGGTCCGGTTTCTTGTGGCACGAGTCTTTTCATCGATGATCCGGATTGGATACTCCGTGTACGTGAGGTCCGGTTGAAGAACTTCTATGTCTTCCGTGCGGATTTCAGCTGAGGGTTTGAGGCATTTCCTCAGCTGAGAGATGTGGAAGACGTTGTGAATGCCTGCGAGCGACGTCGGTAAATCTAGGCGATAGGCCACGGGTCCGCATTTTTCAATAACGGTGAATGGACCAATGAACCGCGGCGCAAGTTTACCCTTCACTCCAAAACGGTGAACTCCCTTCATCGGAGACACACGAACATAAACATGGTCCCCGATGTTGAAGTGGAGAGGACGGCGTCTTTTATCCGCATAGCTTTTCTGACGAGATTGAGCAGCCTTGAGGTTGGCTTGTATCACTCGCACTCGTTCTTCAGCTTCATTCACCAGTTCAATGCCATAGATGACTCGCTCGCTGGACTCGCACCAGTTGAGAGGTGTGCGACATTTCCGGCCGTAGAGAGCTTCATACGGCGCCATCTTGATGCTAGCTTGATAGCCATTGTTGTAAGAAAACTCCGCCAACGGCAAATGATCGTCCCAATTCTTGCCGTGGTGGATGGCACAAGCGCGTAGCATGTCTTCAAGCACTTGATTCACCCGTTCAGTTTGACCATCTGTCTGCGGGTGATACGCGGAGCTTCGGATCAGTTTGGTCCCCAATGATGCGTGCAGCTGTTCCCAAAACCGAGAGACAAACAGCGCACCGCGATCTGAAATAATGGAGCGGGGAACACTGTGCAAGCATAAGATTCTTGCAATATAAAGCTCCGCATATTGCTTGGCCACGTAACTGGTATGTACGGGAATGAAATGAGACGACTTGGTTAGCTGATCGACTATCACCCAAATCGAGTCATGTTGTGAGACGTGAGAGGTAATCCGACTATGAAGTCCATGCTGATATCCTCCCACTTCCACGCCGGAATGTTCAACGGTTGCAGCTGTCCGGCTTTACGCATATGGTCGGCTTTCACCCGCCGACACGTATCACATTCGGATACGTACTTTGCGATTTCTCTTTTCATCCGCGTCCACCAAAACCTTGTTTTCAGATCTTGGTACATCTTGTTGCTGCCCGGATGAATAGAATACTTGGACAAATGAGCTTCGTCCAATATTTTCCTCCGAAGCTTCATGTCGCGGGGTACCACTATACGGTCTTTAAACCATAGTGTACCGTTATCATCTCTTCGGAAGCATTTCATTTCGCCATTCTTCATCCTTCTCCGAATGTGCGACATTCCCACATCTTTCTCCTGCGCTTCCATAATCTCCTCTCGTATTGTAGGGACGAGAGCAAGATTATACAATGCCCCATATGGAACCAAGTACAGACTCGGCTCCTCCTCTTCAAGTGGGGTGATGGACAGACTGTTGACATGGGATTTGCGGCTTAAGGCATCGGCAACCATGTTTGCCTTCCCGGGATGGTAGTGAATCTCGATCTCATAGTCTTTGATCAGTTCTAGCCATCTCCGTTGCCGCATATTCAACTCCTTTTGAGTGAATATATATTTCAGTCTTTTGTGGTCGGTGTATAGGTGCACTAAGTTCCCAAGCAAATAGTGCCTCCACATCTTCAAGGCCAATACCACAGCAGCGAGCTCGAGATCATGAGTCGGATAGTGCTGCTCGTGGTTACGAAGTTGACGTGAGCCATAGGCGACCACTCTTCCTCCTTGCATCAATACACAGCCAAGCCCGATGCCAGACGCATCACAATATACGTCAAAGGGCTTGGTTGTATCCGGTTGAGCTAACACCGGGGATGTTGTAAGATGCTTCACTAATGCTTGGAAAGCTTCTTCACATGCTAAGCTCCAAACATATTTGATCCCCTTTTTCAACAGTTCAGTCATCGGCTTAGCAAGCTTGGAGAAATTTGGTATGAATCTCCGATAATATCCTGCTAACCCGAGGAAACTCCTGACTTCATGGACTGATGTGGGGGACTTCCATTTCAGCACTTGTTCAATTTTGCTTGGATCAACTGCAATGCCTTCTGCAGAAATAATGTGACCAAGGAATGGCACTTGGCTGATCCAAAACTCGCAGTTGCTGAACTTAGCATAAAGCTTATGGTCTCTTAATCGCTGAAGTACGATATGCAAGTGTTTGGCGTGTTCTTCTTCAGTCTTGGATTAAACCAAGATGTCGTCTATGAACACCACCACAAACTTGTCCAACTCCGGCATGAACACTGAGTTCATGAGATACATGAAATGTGCCGGGGCGTTGGTGAGACCAAAGGACATGATGAGGTATTCATACAACCCATATCTCGTCGAGAAGGCCGTCTTTGGGATATCCTCCGCTCGGATCTTGATTTGATGATATCCGGAGCGAAGATCCATCTTGGAAAATAAACTCGCACCCACAAGTTGATCGAAGAGAATATCGATGCGGGGCAGTGGATATTTATTCTTGATGGTGACGGCGTTGAGAGGTCGATAGTCCACACACAACCTCAAGGTTTCATCCTTCTTCTTCACAAACAGCGTCGAGCATCCCCATGGCGAGAAACTCGGTCGAATGAAACCCTTCTTCATCAAATTGTTGAGCTGCTCCTTTAGTTCAGCCAGCTCATTCGGAGCCATCTTATATGGTCTCCGTGAGATTGGTGTCGTCCCAGGTACGAGTTCAATCTTGAACTCGACATCTCTTTCGGGTGGCATGCCCGGAAGATCATCCGGAAAGACATCCGGATATTCACGGACCACACGAATATCCTCAAGTTTCGTGGCTTCCGTGTTATATGTGGCTGGGGTTTCTTGAACCAAACGGTCAAGAATAAGAACATGTGGTTCATGAAGTGGAGAGTTTAAACGAACCACATGTGGAATGATGTCAAGAACAGCACCATGGCGATGTAGCCATGACATTCCTAAAATGACATCAAGTTTTTGACTCTCTAACATGATTAGAGAAGTCGGATATAGATTCCCACCCAACTGTAATGGTGCTCCATAGACCATTCTATCAGCTGTTATTTTCCCACCCGGAGAACATATCAAATATGAATTATTCGTGGGAATGATAGGCAGTTGATATTTAATGACATAAGACTGACTTATGAAATTATGGGTGGCACCGGAGTCAAAAAGTATGACTACGGGGTGATCCAGGTAAGAGAACGTACCCGCGAGGACGGGTTCGCCTTCCGGTACGTCTTCGATAGCTAAGTGGTGGACGTTGCCGGGTTTTGGTGCTGGTTTCTTGGGCTGATTGCGGGGCTGATTAGCACCCTGATATGGTGCTGCACCCCTGCCCTGTCGCGGCTCGGGGCAGTCCCTCGAAATGTGCCCGACACGGCCACACGTATAGCACGTGTAAGGTGTCGGGGTCCCGCCGACTTGAGGACGGAATCCCGGTGCACGCTGTTGAAACTGGGGCGCACGCGGGACCATCCTTTGCTGCTGCTGTTGCTGTGGTGGATACGTCGGTCGAAAGCCCGGCGCATTATATTGCCGACCGCGAAACTGAGGCGGTCGCGCCGGTGGCTGCCATCTCTGACCGGATGGTGAACGATATACCACGCGGTATTTCTGTGGCTTTCCACCACTGCTGCTCGTCAGCGCGCTGCGTTTCCTCTTGTCAGAACCGCGCTCGCACTGAGCATTCTCCTGTAGAATCGCGGCATTAACTAGGTCGTTGAATGTGCCGCGATTGCTCTGGACGAGATGGACCTTCATCTTGGAGTTCAGGCCCCGGAAGAACGCATTGCGCTTGTTGTCTTCCGTGCCCACAAATCCTGGCGCATACTGCGCCAGCCGGTTGAATAACCTGGAGTACTCATGAGCACTCCTCTCGCCTTGTCGTAGCGCCAGGAACTCCTGGAGCTTCATTTCCATCACACCGGGAGGTATGTGATAGGCGCGGAACGCCTCCCGGAACTCCGTCCATGTGACGGCATGGCCAGCCGGTAAGGAGGCGGTGTAGTTCGCCCACCAGGTACCGGCTTCTCCTTGAAGCTGTTGCGCTGCGTACAGCGCCTTCTGATGTTCGGTGCATCGTAGCAGCCCGAACTTTGCCTCCAGAGTGCGGATAAAGCTGTCCGCCTCCAAAGGTTCTTCGGCCTCCGTGAAGACCGGTGGATGGGTCGCCATGAATTCTGAATACGAGCTTTGTTGGGGCTGGCGTTGCCCATTGTCTTGGCGTCCTCCCTGATGGGACGCATTCTGCTGCACCAACATCCGCAGTAACTCGGTTTGCTCGTCGCGCAAGCCGAGCACTGCAGCGAGAACCTCCGCAAGATTCCTTGAAAGTTCTGGCGGTGGAGGAGGTGGTTGCTGCTGCGTCGTGGTATGCTCCGGAGGTGGAGACTCATCACCACGAACTTGACTCGGACCTCCCTCCTCTTGCGTTGAACGTGTCCGCACCATTCTGCTTTCATACCATCCAAACGATCAGCACATGTGGGTTTAGCTCATCCAGTCTATACAATAGTAATGCGAGAATGGGATAAACAATGCGCATAACAATCACACATATGGATAAAGTATAAACTTTATGCACCATATACATCCCTGGACCGTGTCATACGATCGAGTTACAAAGTATTGAACTTTATGGGTTAAAAGTTCATTCCGACCATCAGGGTCACCACGGGATGTTAAGTGTGTTAGCATGCACAATTCCTCGCTATTGTATTCGACCCAAACATGTACTAACTCGAAGTGATGTGTCAAATGCATAAACCCTTCGACTCCAACTCGCTGTTTTACAACAACCACTGGACGTCGAATGGTGAAACTAAGTGTTTTGGTCAAAATACGGAAAATTCCAGAGAGCATTTGGTCTGCCCTGTTTCTGGACAGTACCTACTCATCTGAGATTTTCATCCCTCTGGAGGGAGATTTTGTTCTGGAGCTCTACAGAAAAGTTGTAGAGGACTTCTAAACCTTTCCAGAATGGTATCCCACACCTCCATTGGTTCAACCAATCTTAAGTTATGCCCTGTTCAAGTTCAGAAAAATTTCTGCCAAAAACAGGGGAGATTGTTCCTAAGCTTTTGAGGTTGAACCTATACTCCCAATTGACTCTTAGTTCAATATAGGAGTTTACTAACCCCTAAATGAATTCCTATACTTCATTGTGATTCTTTTCTTTGAAAATAAACTTTTATGCAGTCGGTACTACGTTTCCTCACCAAAGAAAAATCCTAAACCGGTATTCCGGCATATACGTGTCACATGGTGGAACTAAAGACGTCACTCACAAACGGTTTCTACACGTCATGCACTAACGTGGTTAATGTACCTGCAGAAGAACACACAATAATGGTGCACACAAAGGTTTTTAACATTACAGGCAGTTCCATATCATATTAAAAACATACGGTCCGTATCATTGCCATACGGATCGTCCTTGAGTCAAGCCACGTCTCAAGGTACATGGTCGTGTTTTCACACCACACGACGGGGAACCCGAGTAGAGCGCGAACGGGTCGTCACGGTTGGGAATTTTTATCAACCCAACAGATACCACCTACTGCCTCATGACCGTCGAGGCACGCCGATGGCGAGCGCTGCGTATGGCCCTTTGAACATTGAACGTTCAAGAGTTGCATACTATCGTGTTGTTTACCACACGATGGGGTATTCTCACTTTTGCCTAAAGCACGCTGGAGATCAGCGTTTTCATATGCTCTCAGAACCATAGAGAGGTCCAGAGACTCATATTCACTACCGTGCCAAGCCACGGTATATCATTCCATACTATTACTCGAATGGCGAGTTACCGCAATTGATCCGCCTGCGGTGGCGTACCTTACCTCTTACCTGACGTCGGAGCGTCGTTACAGAATGTATAAGACATACGTTAGCTTTTCCACCTTAGTAACTACTACTATCATAGACCTTATGCGGGCTTAAAGACTAATCCTCACTCGACTACTTCTAAGTTTTCAAAATTAGGCTCTTTTTGAGCGTGCTATTCCCAATGCGGCTCTGATACCACGACTGTGGGGACCACCCCGTGGTTCACCCACTCCAGGATCGCATAGGGTGGTGCCGTACGATGCGGCACCCAACAGCACACATGAAAAGAATAAAGAACAAAATACAAACTTTTATTTGATATAAAACAGCGGAAGTCTTTTACAAAATATAACTAGACAGCGGAAGTAATATACATTAGTAGCCTCTCATCCTAACTATGCAAAAGTGCAGCCGTCCAGCCCGGGGACGCTACACGCTAGCAGCATGAAACCGGAGATCACAGCGGCATGCAGGGCTCCATCTCAGCCGTGTACCCTGACGGGGGCATCGCCTCATCCTCGGAACCCTCCTCATAGCTCTCGCCTTCATATAGCTCAAATATTGCAACCGTGAGCACGATGGCTCAGCAAGGCTTAACCGTCTGACCTAGGCATGGAACTCTACGTGCAGGGAGGTGTATGATAGGAAAAGGAATTTGCGACAAAGACACACCTATAAGTTGATCCTTACTTTCAGTTTTATAGCAGCAAATTCATGTGCCTTAGGCAGCCCTCACATCGGAAGTCCACAATCAAACAAGAAACGCTTTCCTCCGGTGTGGTGATGCCCAAAGTGAAAAGTAAACTTAATTAGCTCTACATCTACAGCAAACATGGTTTCCAAAACATTACTCTATCATCACAGCATATTATCATTCAACTGGCTTACTTTACTTATTACTACGTCACGAAACAGTGAACAAGCGGTACTCAAATAACCGCGAGGGACGGTGATTGCAATCAGAAGACACCCGGACAACACGTTGCATACACCCACTTTCAGAAGCGTGATTCCACACCCCTTCCTACTCTGTTGTATGCAACAACCTTTCAAAGGCAACCCAAACACCGAACCGGTCCATCCGTAACGGGCAGGAGGTCCCCGCGTGGAGCGTGACTATGCCCACCGGCAGATTTACACCTTGCTTCCCTCAACCCACTCCTGTTTACGGTTGGGTAAGCCTCGGCACCCAGGTTAACCATTTACATCGGTTTCCTGCTTATGTCAATATGCCATCCGGTACTGTTCGATACTTGTTCAGCAGGCCCGCACACGACTCGGTCCTCAATCGACACCAACAGGGCTACGCATGTGAGACCTCCGCTCACTGCTTCCTATCCCCCTGCTGGGTCTCATTTTTACCACTCTTAAGCCATTTTCTATACTGACCAAACCGTGTGATAAACCTTACCTCGCGAGTAGATTCCAACTACTCGACTTCTACCGAGGTCCTAAGCATATTAGCGGGGCCTTGTCTACTCGTCGGCTCTGTAAGCTACCGAACCCTTCATAGGATTTAAAAGGTTATGCAAGTGGGGTTTCAAACACCTTAACTATAATGCAAACATTCACCCTAGACATAAGTGATACAAATAAAGAATTTTATAAAAGGTACTTAAGTGCAAACCGGGGCTTGCCTGGTTGCGAGTTAAAGGGGAAGTCAACTTCAGGTGGCAGGACGTCCAAAGGCTCCGGTGCGTCCTCAACTTCGGTCACTATGATAAATGTAATAAAATACATGTGTAAGTATTAAAGGTTTATAGAAATTGAACTTCTATTCATAGCTACTGCTATTTAGGATCCTTAATTGGCTTTGGGAATTTTTCAGTGGATACTAGACTCTCTAAGGATGACTTGAGCGAAACTTGGAGACATGTCATTGCATAATATAGTCTTTAAAATTCCTACAAGTACAATGCTTATCTGAATTTTGAGCCCAAATCAGGAGCTTTGACATAGCTAGAAATGGAAGATCTGATTAGGGTAACTCTCCATGGTTCTAACAAAATTTGTTTCACCATTTTTGGAGCTACCATCAGAGGGATATGAAATTTTGAAGTTGGACAGGAGTTCTGAAAAGTTTCTGTTTAAATTTGAATTTCCAAATAAAGGCTGAACTTTGGAAGGTAATTGGACCTAGCAAATGAACTCCAATGAAGCTCAAATATTTACTGGAGATCAGTAATGTCATTAGGAACTTCCTGGCCAAATTTGAAGAAATTCCATAACAGAGATATTCTGGACTAAATTCCCAAAGATTTAACTTTGATGAATCTTGGAGAAATATCCAGAGATATTCAGATCAATTTCTTTGCATTTCTGCAAAGTACTACCTGAGAGAAATCCAACAAAATTTGTTTCACAAATTTTGGACATCCCTACAGAAAGTTATGGAGGTATGAAGGTTGAACCATTTTCTGGAAATCAATTCTATGATTTTTAGCTAATTTATTTAATCCTGAGATAACCTACTGATTAAGCCCTCCAAATAAGCTCCAAAAATCCTAAAATTCTTACTGGAGGTCAGGCACTATGAAGAGGACTAGCTGCCCAAATTTGGGAATATTTCATAAAGAATTGCTCCTGTAATAAATCCCTAAAGGATTTACTAAAAACAATTCTACAGAAATTCCTGGGCATTTTTATAGCATGCAATTAGTTCCTATGTAAAGTACTACTCCTAAGGATTCAGACAAAATTTGTCTCACCCTTTTTGGAGCTGTCTACACAAAGTTATGGATTTTTGAAACTTGACTAGCTCTCTGTTTAAAATCTACACAGAGACTTAACAGGGGGGCCCACTGGTCAGGTCCTTCTTCAACCTCCCGCCAGAGGCGCGCGTGCACACCAGTTTATATCGTGGCATGGCTCGTTCTCCCTCATTTCTCCACCAAATTAGCTCCGGTTTCGCCCTACATGCTCCTGGGAACATGGCGCAGCTGCCGGGCAAGGTTTCCACGCATGAAAACGGCCGAAAACAGGCCGGCACTGGTGGGGCGGCTCGGGAGCTCGGCATCAACGCGTTCTGGCGCGTCCGAAGCTTCTCTCGGCGAGCTACCTTGCCCTAAAGCAGCACCAATGATCGGGGAACATGGAACGCAGGCTAAACCTTGCAGCAAATGGCCGGAACATGGGGTTCACCGGAGGACCGACCCATTTTCGCCGCCGGCGGTGATTTCTCGTCGCCCGGGGCGTGTGGTGGACGGTTTGATGCGTGCTTTGGCGTGGGAGGGTGCTAGAATCACTAGTTTCTGTGGCTTGAATTGTAGAACCGATGATCAACCACGTTGGTCGAATTTACAGTTTTGGATTGGGGCTGTTCTTCACGTGTACCGGCGCCAAAACTCAAATTCCGGCGAGACAGCGACGGGGAAGGGCAAGGGGACTGCGGTAGCATGATCTACACACCTTGGCGCACCTTAGGGAGGTGCTGGACGTGCAGTAGAGGCGTTGGAGCGGCTGGAACTCGAGGAGCAGTGAGGGACGACGTGCTCTGTTTCCTCCCGGTGAAAAACAGGTTGGGCACTGCAAGGGGAGCTTAGGGATGAGCTGAGGAGCGGTGGAACACGTTGAGGGGTCGCTGGCGCAGCTCCTGGGGCGATCAACCACTGCTGGGAGGGGCTGGAGGCTGCTGAACCAGGAGCACAGAGGTGGGCGTCTGTTTCTCCTTCGCTGGACGCTCGAGGGCTGAGGAAAAAGCTTCGGTGTGCAGAGGAGAAAAACTGGAGTTGTGCCTCTGCTTTGATAGCAATCTACACATGAAGTGCTGCCTTCGAGAGCAAGCTGAAGCAAGCAGCTCGGTGGAGAGGAGATGCAGCACGGTGGCAGCTCGAGGAGCACTGGCACAGAGGCAAATTCCCCCTGTTATTTCATGTGTCACTGCCATGTGGGTCCCACCCCACCTAATAGCTCCGATATTTTTCTCCAAATTAAATCCTTTGCTTCCTCCCAAAGTCATGGTTTGAAATATTTTAATTCAAATGATTTGAATTCTAGTGTGGAATTTGAACTGACTTTGGTTATTTGAATTTGAATTGGAATTTGAATCTTCCCTTTTGCATTGTCCCAAAAGCATAGCAAACCAACTCAAATAATTCTGAATTTTGGCATGGATGCTAATTCAAATGTGAGGAACACACTTGTGGAACCAAATTTGCAAATTGAGGGAATTGGAATTTGAAACTGAATTTGAAATTCAGATTAGAGGGCTCTTCCTTTTAATCCCAAACAAATATTGAAACTCCTCCAAATGAGCTGAAATTTGGAAGGGTGAATATTTGGACTATGAAGATCCAAGCTGTGCATTTAGATCCCCATGTTTGGAAGTTTTTGGAAGTCTAAACCCTCACTTTGAACTTACCCCATTATAATTCAAAGTTTTAATTCTCCTCTTTTTCATAAGTGCACATGAGCAGAATTTTCTTGCTACCACTTTTGGGGATTTTACAATATAAAGAATTTGTTCAAATTGGAACTTCATATATAGTGTGCAAATAGAAATCTGAACATAGAAGTTAGAAATAATATATATATGTTTAAAGGTGAATGTAGACCAAAAATCAACACATGTAGAGTAACCACAACACTTAGAAATATGAATGATATTCATAGGTATGTATGTGTGGTTTGTATGAAGTGAAAGTGTGAACTATGTCTTATGGATTGTTGTTTTCTTTTGCTATGGTATTGGCATGAATAGAACCTGTCCCAGAGCAAGTTCTCCCCTTCCAATACCAAGACTTTTCATTCCCAGAGCAGCAGGAAGAAGGCAAGTGTCCTTGACCACTTTGATCCTATACTAGGATGTGTAGATAGAGTTATTTGCATTGTCAATTGAAATATGAAACCCATGCTAGGAAGTTTCCCTAGAATTGCATTACCTTGTTTACTTATAGCTTGGGTTGGGATTTATTTTATCATGTCATTTATTTATATGCTTAGCCATGCTTAGAATGGGATAAGTGGGATATGAGATCATCAACTTATTTACCTTGCTCTTGAATGAGATATTGTGAGTTATGTAGAGATAGGGATCGAGGCAAGTTGGATGATTTGGTTGGTGTTGGGTGCACGAGACTCGGGTTTGTGTTTAGTACTTGCCTGGATCCTAAGGACCGGTTCATGGAGCATGTAACCAGGCTTTACCGTGCCAACCACATGCTGAGATGGGGCAGCTTGGCCAATTAATTAGGTGTATCCCCGGCATAGTATGGGTGTGTTGGATGGTGCGGGGAATAGGTGTCAGTTGGACTACCATATGAATCGCAAGGCTCAAGAGGGGGCCACTGCAGCGGGGTTAGAGCCTCTTGTATGCTGTTAGGGGTGAAACCTCAGTGGGCCCACGCTCGTCGGGAATCCCTTTGTAAAGGCTTCGTAGTGATCTCCTGGCTACACACCTGGGAAGTGTGAATGTGGTTCGCGGCCACTGGCATAATGGAGGTTCTTTTAGTCCACCGGTAACGGGGGATGAAATCACTACATGTGGGTACAGTGGTGCAAACTCTGCAGAGTCAAAACTGTCATGACAGTCATGCTCATGGTCAAGAGCAGCTTGGACTTATTCATGATTAGAGGATGATGGATTTGGAAGTTGAGGATGTTAAGCGGGGAGCTTAACATTGGGATTGATGTTATGATTATTTGATTCTGATGATGGGTTGGGAGATTGGGACCATTTCACCTGTGTAGTAATGTAGGTGTTTAATAAGCTAAGGTGATAGGTATTAATTGCGTAGTGCTTTAACCATGAGTTCAACCTCTCCTTGTTCTGGCCATGCATGACATAACTTTCCCACACTTGCTGAGTACCAACGGTACTCAAACTTGCATATTTGTTGGTTTAAATTGCTGCTCAGGTCAAGGGGATGATGCGGCGTTCAATGACCAAGACTTCGGACCCAAAGAAGGATTTTAGGTTCATGGAGTCCCCCGGGCAACGCCTGTGACGGAGCCCACAAGAATAATATTCCGCTGCTATTTTATTTACATGTTATGAACTTATTATCGTCCATCGAGACGTATGCTTTGTAAGACATATTTATATTCGACATCTGGCTTGTAATAAATGATGCTTCACATGGACAGGACTGAGTACATGTATGTCCTCCAGCATGAGAGTGGTACAGCGGGGTACAAGTACCCGCCAGTACAGCAGGGGACTTCCCATGAGCACATGGACCTGTGCTTGGAGGATGCTGCTATGCTCAGCACTCGACTGCAGGAGTGTCAGCAAAAGCTTCAGGATGTTCGTGACACCCTGCAGGAGATTGAGGCGTTGCTTCGAGCCAGCTTGAGAGTGAGAGAAAGAGGAGATGGGAATGAACTGTGTGTCACCGTGAATGACACATGGACTCCTGACTCCCCAGATCGCCGGGCGAGCAGGCGTCGCCGCACTTCTCCACCAGCAACTTCCCCACCCAAAGCGGAGTCAGAGGGCAGCCGCAATAATGAGGAAGATCCCGAGGAGCCATCTCAGTGATACGAGTCGTGTAGAGTCTTTTCCCTTAGCTCAGCAAGTTATCGAGTAGTCGAGTTAATACCTTAGTTAATTGTGTGTTAATGTTTGGTGTGTGACGTGAGTTGTGGAAGCCATGGGCATTTGTCCACAACCTCGTCTTTTGGTTGCTTTGCCTTGATGTGTGAACCCCTATGAATTAAGAGTGCATTTATTTTCGCATGAGACGTAAAACCCTCAGAAAATGTTAATATAATAAGGCCTCAAAAGTTTAAGTTTAAACAAGCAAATTGGGAAGTTAATACGTAATGCTTTAAATTAACATTTGATTGATCATGATAGATGACCGGAAGAGGAAAGGGTCGTGGTGCCAACCCCGCCAACAACAACGATGAGGCCGGCAACCCTCATCTTTCTGGAGGACAAGACAAGGGTGGTCGCCGTGAAGGAGCTGATCCCATCCACCAAATGCTTGAGAATCAGAATCAGCTCATCCAGAGCCTAACTCAAGTGGTGGCCAACTTGCACCAAGTTCCACCTCCACAAGCTGCACCACGCCAACCAAGGTTGAGTGAGTTTCTAGAGACTCAACTTCCAAAGTTTGCAAGTGCTGCTGAACCTCTGGAGGCAGATGACTGGCTAAAGACCATTGACAGCAAGATGAGGATCATACAATGCCAAGGGTATGAGAGGGTGTTGTTTGCCTCTCACCAATTGCATGGACCTGCTGCTGATTGGTGGACCGCTTACGTAGCAGCCCATCATGATCCCGAGAACATCACTTGGGAAGAGTTCAAGCGCAGTTTCCGCAACCATTACATACCAAGGGGTGAACTCAAAAACAAGAGGAAGGAGTTCTTGGGACTGCAGCAAGGGAACATGACTATGAAGGAATACCTCACTAAGTTCACCCAACTATCCCATTATGCACCACGGGACATCGAAACTGATGAGCAGAAACAGGACTGCTTTGTGGAAGGGCTTACTGTGGAGATGCAATGTGCAATGTCCTCCAACGAGTATGAAAGCTTCCAAAAGATGGTAGACAGAGCATTTGTTGTGGAGAGGAAGCTGAAGGCCTTGGAAAATGAAAACAAGAGGAAGGCGGGATGGTCACACCAAGCCTCGGGTAGCAACAAACACCCACGACTGATGCAGCCACCCGCAGGGCAGACGAGCCGTGCTGTGGTACCCTACTTAGCACCGAGAGGGTACAACCTGAATTTCAGGCCTCCGTCAGCACCAGCACAGCCACAACGCCAGTTTGTACAGCAGCCTCGTCCCACATATCAACCTCAACCAGCAGTGCAAGGACCATAGAACCAACCCCAAGACAACAAAGGCCAGGCACCTAAGGTTGGGGTGCAATGCTTCAACTGTGGTGAAGTGGGGCACTACGCCCATAAGTGCCCAAAGAAGAAGCCCATGCCGCCACCACAGCAGAATGTGATGCGAGGACGGGTGAACCACGTGACCATGGAGGAAGCGCAAGAGGCACCTGACGTGGTAATTGGTAAGTTTCCTGCCAATTTACACATTGCAACTTTGTTGTTTGATTCTGGTGCTACCCACTCGTTCATTGCTCAAGGGTTTGTTAAGAAGCATGATCTAGCAACAACTCAAATGGACCATATGCTAGCAGTAAACTCTCTAGGGGGAGAGATAAGGACAAGACAAGTGTGTCCCAAGGTGAATCTAGACATTAATGGGGTAGTATTTACTGCCAACCTTGTAGTGATAGATTCACAAGGGATAGATATTATTTTGGGTATGGATTGGTTGACCAAACATAAAGGAATCATCCATTGTTCGACAAGAACGGTGGAACTAACTCACCCTAGTGGCACAAGAGTAAAGTTCATAACCATACAAGAGCCTAGGAGGGACATTAAACTCAATCAGGTTGAGGTGGAAGTGGAGGAGGTCAGGCTCATCAGGGAATATCCAGATGTTTTTCCGGAAGAGTTGCCAGGTATGCCCCCCGATCATAAAGTGGAATTCGCGATTGAGCTAGTGCCTGGAACAGCTCTGATATACAAGAGACCCTATCGAATGGACTCCAAACAGCTGGAAGAACTCAAGGAACATTTGAGAGAATTGACAGAGAAGGGGTACATCCGTCCTAGTTCCTCACCATGGGGAGCGCCAGTGATATTTGTGCCCAAGAAGGACGGAACCCAAAGGTTGTGCGTAGACTACCGTGCGTTGAATGAAGTAACCATCAAGAACAAGTACCCATTACCCCGCATTGAAGACTTGTTTGATCAGTTGAGGGGAGCTTGTGTGTTCTCGAAAATTGATTTCAGGTCAGAATACCACCAACTTAAGATAAGGCAAACTGATATTCCAAAGACAGCTTTCGTATCTCGGTACGGACTGTATGAATACACCGTCATGCCTTTCGGGCTAACTAATGCCCCGGCATACTTCATGTATCTCATGAACAAGGTATTCATGGAATCTCTGGACAAATTTGTGGTGGTTTTCATTGATGACATTCTCGTCTTCTCCAAAGATGAAGAAGAACATGAGGAACATCTAAGGTTGGTGTTGCAAAAGCTGAGAGAACACCAACTATATGCCAAGTTGAGCAAGTGTGAGTTTTGGCTGAAGAGAGTTCCCTTCTTAGGACATATAATCTCGGAGGGAGGAATCTCCGTAGATCCCGCCAAGATCGAGGATGTACAGAAGTGGAAGACCCCTGAGAATGTCGGGGAAGTTTGAAGCTTCTTAGGATTAGCTGGGTATTATCGACGGTTTATCGAGGGTTTCTCCAAGATTTTGAGACCCCTCACCAAATTGTTGGAGAAGGGAATCATATTCACATGGACACCGCAGTGCGAGACGAGTTTTCAAGAGCTGAAGAAAAGATTGACAACAGCCCCTGTGCTAGTTATGCCAGATATGCAGAAGAACTTTTTAGTGTACTGCGATGCCTCTGGAAACGGGTTGGGATGTGTTCTCATGCAAGAGGGGCGTGTCATGGCTTATGCGTCCCGGCAGCTCCGGAAACACGAGAAGAACTATCCTACGCATGACCTGGAGCTAGCCGCAGTGGTACACGCGTTGAAGATTTGGCGGCATTACTTGATGGGGAAGAGGACAGAGATATATACGGATCATAAGAGCTTAAAGTATATTTTCACACAGCCAGATCTCAACCTCAGACAAAGGAGATGGTTAGAGCTAATCAACGACTTTGATGTGGGCATCAACTATCATCTTGGGAAAGCGAATGTCGTGGCAGATGCTTTAAGCCGGAAGGTGCAGGTCAATAGGTTGAGCTTGAAGGACATGCCTGCAGAATTGAAGGAAGAGGTTATAAAACTCAATCTATGTCTGGTGAATAGTGGTGAAGCCATCGCCATGGAAGTGGACTCCACATTAGAGCAAGATATACGCAACGGTCAAAAGACTGATGAGAAGATACAAGAAATCAGAGAACTCATCAAGGATAATAAAGCCCCTGGTTTCAGAGAGGATGAACAAGGTACGGTATGGCACGGGAAAAGAATCTGTGTGCCTGAGGTAAAGGAGATCCGTGAATTGATTTTGAAGGAGGCTCATGATTCCGACTATTCCATTCATCCTGGAAGTACGAAGATGTATCATGACCTCAAGAGCAGATATTTGTGGTATGGAATGAAGCGAGATGTCACGGAACATGTTGCTCTATGTGACACATGTCAGTTGGTGAAAGCAGAACATCAACGACCCGCGGGATTATTGCAACCACTCAAAGTGCCTGAATGGAAATGGGAAGAAATCGGTATGGACTTCATAGTGGGACTACCTAGGACCCAATCAGGATATGATTCGATATGGATCATCATCGACAGGCTAACCAAGGTAGCTCATTTCATCCCCGAGAAAGAAAGCTACAGAGGATCCAATTTGGCAGAATTATACATGTCAAGGATCGTGTGTTTCCATGGAGTGCCAAAGAAGATAGTGTCAGATCGAGGAACACAGTTCACCTCAAGGTTCTGGCAGAAGTTACATGAAACCATGGGAACTCATCTGAATTTTAGTTCTGCCTATCATCCCCAGACTGACGGACAGACGGAAAGAACCAATCAGATCCTTGAGGATATGCTGAGAGCGTGTGCGCTCAAGAACAATAGGAGTTGGGATAAGAACTTACCGTATGCGGAGTTCTCCTACAACAACAGCTATCAGTCTAGTATGAAGATGTCACCATTTGAGGCTTTGTATGGGAGGAAGTGCAGAACTCCCATATTTTGGAACCAAACGGGGGAAAGTAAAGTGTTTGGGCCCGAAGTACTACAAGAAGCCGAGGCAAAAGTGAGGGAAATCCGCAACAACTTGAGGATAGCACAGACACGACAAAAGAGCTATGCCGATGTACGGAGAAGATAGCTCATTTTCAAAGTGGGGGACTATGTCTACCTCAAGGGGTCCCCTATCCGAGGACTTTGTCGGTTCATGGTAAAAGGGAAGTTATCACCTCGATACATCGGACCCTTTCAGGTTCCGGAGAGGAAAGGCGAAGTGGCATATCAACTAGAACTACCGGCTCGCCTATCGGATGTGCACGATGTATTCCATGTGTCACAGCTCAAGAAATGTCTGAGGACGCCTGAAGAGATGTTACCCATGAATGAGATTGACGTAGGAGAGGATCTGTCTTATGCCGAGCAACCGGTCAAGGTTTTGGAGACAATGGAACGCTTCACAAGAAATAAAAGAATCAGGATGTGCAAGGTGCAGTGGAAGCATCACTCGGAAGAGGAAGCCACATGGGAGCGAGAAGGCGAGCTTAAGGCACAGTTTCCGGAATTGTTTTCCTAGAACCACCAATCTCGAGGACGAGATTTCTTTTAAGGGGGGTAGAGTTGTAACACCCCAAAACCTGTAAAGAGGGGAATTTAAAAAAAATTTGGACGTATTGCATGGGGTGCAGAAATTCAAATTTAAATTGGAATTCAAATTCAAATCAAAACAGAAAAGAAAAAAAGAAAAAGAAAAACCCCACCGGCCAGTGGGCCGAAACCCACCAGCCGGCCCAATCTCCCCGCGCCAACCCCGAACCCGCGCCCCTCTCTTCCTCTCACTGACACGCGGGACCCGCGTGTCATCCCTCACCTCCCGCGTGCCCGGCCGACCCCGGGACTCTTCTCGCACCCGAATCCAAACCACCTCCGAAAAACCGCGCCAACAGCCCGATCTTCGGCCCCGGACGCTGCTATTTAACCGAGTCGATCCTCCGCCGCCTCCCCCCATGAAATTCCCGCAAAGAAACTCGCCGAATTCCCCAGCCCGCTCCACTTTTCTCTCCGGTGAGAACCGAAGCTTCGATCACCATTTTCTTTTGATCCTTGCTCGGGTTTTCTGGTCTAACGCGCCGATCATGTTCCACCGCCTCCGGGGAGTCACGCAGGTGAAGAAAACCCGGTGTTTTGCACCCTAGACGCAGCTCCGGCGAGCATCGCCGCTATTTCATCTCGGACCTCGCCGCCGACCGCCTTCCAGGGCCTCCGAGTTCAAGAAAAACCCCGAGGTGAGATCCCCGACCTCCCCTCTACTGTTCTAAGCCATGAAATCCAAGTTTTAGGAGGTATAGACAAAAAATCCGAAGATATCCGGCGAGATCGCCGCCTCCCGCCGCCGTGCGCTGCCGGGCAGCGCCGCCCGCGCACGGCCAGGGCGACGTGGCCCCCTGAGGCCCGTCCATTTTAAATCGTGCGGTTCTTATTAGATCTAACCCGTACCGCTTCGCGTTATAATCTCAGCCGTCTATTTTAGATCGGACGGTCCACATCAGCCCCGCGTTATAAAGGCCGGGATTCTTATGCGCTATCCCCTGGGGATCTTGAGAAACACGAGGTAGCCCCGGAAACTTCTGATCTAGCCCCTAGAACTTCAGAAATTCGTGTAAATTCATTTAAAAATCAGTTTTAGCCCCTAGACTTAATAAAAATTAGGAAAACCCCTCTGTTATGTGTAGTTAGACCCCTGGAAATTTATGAAATAATAAATGAGACCCTGCAGTAGTGTGGATTTACCTTTTTGACCCTATATGATATTAAATTCAGAAATTTGAATATGTGACTAGGATTTAAATTTAAAAGGTAAGGCAAACACATGTACAAATTCAAAATTTAAACTCTCCTAGCACTTGGAAAACATTAGAATGAGTTAAAAATAGATTTTTAGGCTGAAATGAATCTGTCTAATTGTTGTTCATATTTATTAGTTATAGAAACACATTTTTAGGCTAGGAAATAATTCGGAAAACTGATAAAATAAATTTAAATTAGTTCACATCAGAGGAGAAGTTCAAAAATATATTAGTTAATATTTTAGATCAGAACCTATTCTGTTTAGATGACATGTTCTACTATTTAATATTAAAACTCACTTTTAGGCATAGAAAATAAATCTAAAAAATATAGGAAAATAGGTATGCATAATTAGAAAATGATAAATGAAGTCTCCAAGTCCAAAAACTTCAGTTTAGGATTTGGTAGAAGATCTGAAAACCTATTTGGAGTAGGAAAATACCTTTTATACAAACTTTGTGGCTAAGAAGTGTAATAATTAAATATAAAGAATTTGTTCAAATTGGAACTTCATATATAGTGTGCAAATAGAAATCTGAACATAGAAGTTAGAAATAATATACATATGTTTAAAGGTGAATGTAGACCAAAAATCAACACATGTAGAGTAACCACAACACTTAGAAATGTGAATGACATTCATAGGTATGTATGTGTGGTTTGTATGAAGTGAAAGTGTGAACTATGTCTTATGGATTGTTGTTTTCTTTTGCTATGTGTATTGGCATGAATAGAACATGCCCCAGAGCAAGTTCTCCCCTTCCAAGACCAAGACTTTCCATTCCCAGAGCAGCAGGAAGAAGGCAAGTGTCCTTGACCACTTTGATCCTATACTAGGATGTGTAGATAGAATTATTTGCATTGTAAAATTAAAATATGAAACCCATGCTAGGAAGTTTCCCTAGAATTGCATTACCTTGTTTCCTTGTAGCATGGGTTGGGATTTATTTTATCATGTCATTTATTTATATGCTTAGCCATGCTTAGAATGGGATAAGTGGGATATGAGATCATCAACTTATTTACCTTGCTCATGAATGAGATAGGGATCGAGACAAGTTGGATGATTTGGTTGGTGCTGGGTGCACGAGACTCGGGTTTGTGTTTAGTACTTGCCTGGATCCTAAGGACCGGTTTATGGAGCATGTAACCTGGCTTTACCGTGCCAACCACATGCTGAGATGGGGCAGCTTGGCCAATTAATTAGGTGTATCCCCGGCGTAGTATGGGTGTGTTGGATGGTGCGGGGAATAGGTGTCAGCTGGACTACCATATGAACTGCAAGGCTCAAGAGGGGGCCACTGCAGCGGGGTTGGAGCCTCTTGTATGCTGTTAGGGGTGAAACCTCAGTGAGCCCACGCTCATCGGGAATCCCTTTGTAAAGGCTTCGTAGTGATCTCCTGGCTACACACCTGGGAAGTGTGAATGTGGTTCGCGGCCACTGGCATAATGGAGGTTCTTTTAGTCCACCCGGCAACGGGGGATGAAATCACTACATGTGGGTACAGTGGTGCAAACTCTGCAGAGTCAAAACTGTCATGACAGCCGTGCTCACGGTCAAGAGCGGCTTGGACTTATTCATGATTAGAGGATGATGGCTTTGGAAGTTGAGGATGTTAAGCGGGGAGCTTAACATTGGGATTGATGTTATGGTTATTTGATTCTGATGATGGGTTGGGAGATTGGGACCATTTCACCTGTGTAGTAATGTAGGTGCTTAATAAGCTAAGGTGATATGTATTAATTGCGTAGTGCTTTAACCATGAGTTCAACCTCTCCTTGTTCTGGCCATGCATGACATAACTTTCCCACACTTGCTGAGTACCAACGGTACTCAAACTTGCATATTTGTTGGTTTAAATTGCTTCTCAGGTCAAGGGGATGATGTGGCGTTCAATGACCAAGACTTCGGACCCGAAGAAGGATTCTAGGTTCATGGAGTCCCCCGGGCAACGCCTGTGACGGAGCCCACAAGAATAATATTCCGCTGCTATTTTATTTACATGTTATGAACTTATTATCATCCATCGAGACGTATGCTTTGTAAGACATATTCATAATCGACACCTGGCTTGTAATAAATGATGCTTCACTATTTGTCATCATATGTATGAGAAAATGATCCTGGCATACATGTGATATTCACTCGGTTGTTCTTCGGAGAAACCGGGTGTGACACCCACGGCTCACGAGGATCGTGGGACATGTGGCAGCTCCGGAGCCCTCCTCACTGGGGAGGTCAGGCTCGGAGCCTAGGGACACGTGGCAGCGCTAGAACTTGCCTCAGCGGGGAGGCCAGGTCCGGGGACAAGGACACGTAGTGACTCCGGAGCCCTCCTCACCGGGGAGGTCAGGCCCGGAGCCTGGGGACATGTGGCGGCTTCAGAGCCTTCCTCAGCGGGGAGTTCCGGCCTGGAGCCTAGGGACACGTGGCAGCGCTAGACCTCGCCTCAGCGGGGAGACCAGGTCCGGGGCCAAGGACACATGGCGGCTCTGGAGCCCTCCTTAGCGGGGAGTCTCGGCCCAGAGCCCAGAGACACGTGGCAGCGCCGGACCTCACCTCAGCAAGGAGGAAAGGTCTGGGGCCAAGGACACGTGCCGACGCTAGAGCCCGCCCCAGCAGGGAGGCAGGGTCTGTGGCCTCTTCAGGCCTCCACGCGGGGGTACCCGGTCTGCAGGGTACCGATAGAAACCAATTTCCATTATGTTTACAAGAATAAACGAAAGAACATAATATTGTCCTCATATAACTCTCTGACTGAGAAAGCAAAAGAAAAACAATAAGAGCTCAGTTACCATTTACTCCCACCATGGCACCACTAACAACATGTTGAGCTGCAACATCACATACATGGCGGGTTGTAGTGGTTGGTGCTGAAACTCGATCTACATAAAACCAACAGAGTGTTTAATCAAAGTTACGAGCTGGCAGGGAAAAACATTTCTACTCCTACTAAGTTTTTTACCAAGAGACAATGTAATATCTTAGTTTTTTACTCCAGTACTAAGTTTTTTGTTTTGTGCAATTAGTATTGGTGTCACAACTCATAACCTGAAAATGTCAAAATTCACTCCCATAAATGGAGAGTGACGAGGCCGCGCTTCTCCGCTCCTATGTTCTTCACTCAATTTCTTCATCTGAGGTCGGTGGTTACTATAACTCCTATCATCTGTTACCCCCCAAACAGAAGACTGGTGATTGGCAGTGTTTGCATAATTTTGGCATCTGGGTGCTCTGGCAATCAAAATTCACCAAGGCTGGCATAGTACCCAGAAGCCTTGGTGGCTAGAAGTGAAAGCATGGACATGAGATACATAAACTCGAATGAAGAAAGTTGGAGTGGTCATGTGACAACTTATTTTTATTTCAGCCTATACAAAATCACACCGTATATGATAATGCACATGAAACACAACCTGTCTGCATTCATCCCCCGCTGCACCGGGTTTTCTGATGTAAATAGTTGTTCTATTGATATTATGAGCAAACTGGGCACTAAAGAGAAAAAATATCTGCTACATGAACGTGAGGGAGTTACCAGCGCATAATCATAGAGTGTTGCAGTGTACAATACTCATATAGACTGGTGAGCTATTCTAGAGCAGCAATAATATTGATCCATCATTCAGCGTGGTCCTCGAATGTGCTGGTATACAACCCTCTCCAAACACCCATCCAAATAGTTCCTACTTTATGAGAAAAGCTATAATTTCGATCAATTGTGAAGCTAATTACGAGGCAGTTTGATAGAGCCAGAACAACCAAGCAATCCAAGTATCCAACTACAAATGTGGTACCACGCAAGCACGTACCGTAAGCATAGGCGATGTTGGGATTTTGCTCGCTCCGGACAACCGTGTCGCCATCTGCATACTACGCGATCTCCTCCCCCTGATGAATCCCCCGCGGGCTTCACAAGCGAAACCAAATCGCCAAATCAATCTACATTCCCCGAATCCAAACACGTCACCACTTCTGGCGGCGTGGCGGGCTCAGCTGGGAGGCGGTGGTGGTCAGGAGGCGGTGCGGCGGGGTCGGCCGGGAGGCGGCGGTGTTGGCCAGGAGGCGGCGCGGCGGGCTCGGACGGGAGGCGGCGCGCCGAGGTTGTCCACGAGGCGGTGCCGCGGGCTCGGCCAGAGTCGATGCGGCGTGCTTGCCCGGAGGTGGCGCGGCAGGCTCGCGGGGAGGCGGCGTTTTCTAGTAGGCGGCGCGGCGGGATTGGCTGGGAGGCGGGTGGCACGCGCGTAGGGATTCGGTCTGGACTTGGGTGCGCCTGAGGTCTGGTCAGCGACTATAGCTAAAGTATTTTCGTGAGCCACCCCGTAAGCCCACAAAATTGAAGTTATTTTCGTGAGTCATTGCTTGAGCTCACGAAAATAATGTTATTTTTGTGAGCCACGACATAAGCCCACGAAAAAAAGTGTTATTTTTGTTAGCCACGTCATAAGCCCACAAAAATAATAGTTATTTTCATGAGCTAGACACTGGCTCAGGACAATAACATTATTTTTGTGAGGGCCCATGAAAATACGTTTGGCACACAAAAATATTTCATTTTCCTGTAGTGCCATTTAGCCAATTATCAAACATATTCTCTACACTGTAAGGTGGCGTCAACCCAAAGCAAATATGAGATAGACCCCAAATAAACTTAGCATTCTTGTAATTAAAAATAAATATTTAATTGTTTCATCAGCCAAACAGAAATTACAATGTTTACTACCATTCCATTTTCTCTTTGCAATATTATATTTTGTTAGAACCACCCCTTTGTATAGATACCACATAAAGATCTTAATTTTAAGACATCTATAGCTTCCATGACACTTTATTTTTCAACTAACCCATTGTTAATCAAGGCAAGGTACATTGAGTGAACCATCAGTTGACCATGTTGATGTAAATTCCATTTGAACGCATCATCACATTTGTTCAGTAGAATATGCATTATTCTGAATACTAAATCGTTAAATCTAAGATTATTATCATTTAGACTTCTACAAAAAGAAACATTAAGAGGGACAGTACTGAGAACGGATATCACTGAGTCGCTCTTTTTTACCATATTACGTAATAAAGGGTATTATTATTGAAAATCTAAATTGTCAAGCCATTTATCTTCCTAGAATCGAATTTGATTATTCGGTAATTTGAAAAGAAGCAAGCCTGACACTACAGAAACCGATCAATTTACAACAGCCAGAAACTGTCGTAGTTTAAAGAAAACCGTCATAAATAAGTTATTTACGACGGTTTCTGGTCATTCACGATGGTTTATGACCGTTCCAGTAATTGGCCGTAAATAATATTAATTACGACGGTAACCGTTGTAAATAACTAACTTACGACGGTCGTTACTAGTGGTCGTAAACAATGGGTCATCGCCCACGGCCGTGCCATATGGTGGGCTGGACACCTAACTTACGACGGCCTGGATCCTGGCCGTCGTAATTTAATTAGGTTAACTTACGACGACCCTGTATAGCTGGCCGTCGTAAATAAGGTTTTTAATTTAAAAAAAAACAGAATACAGATACCCTGACACGATGGTCAGCTCAGAGAACAGTTTATATACACATCCAAAATATAAAACATCCAAAATATTAAACAAAAAGGAGATCCGCACGCTAAACACAACCCCTTCCACTCGCGAATCAACTTGCTCCAGAGCCGAAGAATCCGTCTCTGCGACCTCCTCCCGGTGCCGGTAGCTGTGGTGGTGGAGTTTGAGCCTCTGTTGCCGATCTCTGCAATGCAAATAAATAGATAAAAGTGAGTTTGAGCTTCTACGCCTCTCCCCCCTTACTCTCAATCTCCCTCACTCTCCCATCGCCTTACTCTCACTCTCTCTCCCTCTCCCTCCCCCGGACTCTCAATTTCTCCCTCGCCCTCTCCCTCCCCCTCTCTATGACTCCCTCTCTCTCTCACCCCCCTCTCTCTACCACTCTGTCTCTCTCTCCCTCCCTCTTTCCCTTTTTAATCTCACTCTCTCTCCCTCTCCGTCCCCCTCTCTACCACCATCTCTTACTCTCACTCCCTCTCTCTCCCTCCCCCACACTCTCACTTTCTCCATCGCCCTCTCCCTCCACCTATCTCTACGACTCCCTCTCTCTCTCTCACCCCCTCTCTCTACCACTCTGTCTCTCCCTCCCTCTTTCCCTTTTCACTCTCACTCTCTCTCTCTCCCTCCCCCTCTCTACCACTATCTCTTACTCTCGCTCCCTATCTCCCCCCCCCCTCACTCTCACTCTCTCCCCTCAACTACACTAAGTTTTGCTTGGATTAGAAAATAGCAAATAAAAAACACATTACCTGGATATCTTAATGTCCATGTGGTGGGGGCACTTGTGGCGGGACCAACTCTAACGGCTGCCACATAAAGATCGGGATCTGCCGCCCACTCTATCGAGCTAAGGCTTGTAATTGCAAAATATTAAAACAAATATACTAATGCAATGATATGAGTTTAAATTAATTTGTATTCAATTACTTACCTCCACCGCCACCTGCATCTGAGCCATGTAGTATGCCATGTAGGCGGCCTGATGCTCCTGTGCAGGCCGGGCTAGATCTCTCTCCCTTTGGAGCTCCTCTCTCTCTCTCTCTCTCTCTCTCTCTCTCTCCGTATTTAGTCTCTCTCCCTATGGAGCTCCTCTATCCCGCTCTAAGAGAGACGATGACTTGTCTGCTCGATGGAGGAACCCTCGATCGATGGATTGACGATCAAAGGTCGCACTACCCTTGAGTCGACAACTCCATCAAAAATGGCAAACCTACAAAAGAATAAAAGAATAATAATTAGAAGAAATAAGATTTTAAAGAAATAAATAAAATGACCAACTAACCGTCCATGTGCCTTCCCGCCTCCGCTAGCGTAAACGGCTTGAGAGTCGATTGGCGCGTTTTTCCAATCATACCCTTCCTCATGTATCCTCACGGCCTCTCGCCCATATTTTGCTAAAAGCAGTAAAATTGTGTATTAGTAGCAACAAATTAGTAACAATTAAATTGATAAATTTTGATAACTTACTAGTCAATCAGCCGCGACCTGACTGCACTCCCCAGGCTGGGATGGGTCCTTATGACCCCGCTAATAGACTTGAGTGGCGGTCGGTACCTGACCGGTCTCGCGCTACTGTAGATATGTGTTAGTATGCTAATTATATTATGAAGACATACAAAAAAGGGTTATTATTTTTTACCATGCGTTTAGCCAAATGCACATGGCCATCGGCGCCATAGGAGTGCTTTGAGTCGGAACCTCTGCATCCACGAGCCCTCTTGGACTTAGCGATGAAAGCATCGCTAGCTCACAACTGGCAGAGAGCTCGATATGCTTCAGGCCGACCCTCTAGCTAGGAAATACTGACCTGCACATATTTATTATGTCATTGAAATACCATTTCCATAACTAAGTATTAAAATAATTGAACACAAATAACTTACCTCCGCGTACTGCTCCTCCTTCAAGTACATGTCTGAGGCCCTCCTAAACGGCCCCAACTGGTACTCCTGGTGCCGCTTGAAGTACTCGTTCAGGGCTTGAATACGAGCGTACGATAACACTTGCATTACAAGCTTTCGTCCATTCCTGTTGGATATGGCTCTAGCATGGTCCATCATGCTCTAGCTCGTGTCCTCTAAATGGTACCTCAGATATAAGAAAACAAATATTAAAGAGATATGCATTAACAATTTAATCAAGTTGAAGAATACAAATTTACAAAAAGAAATTAAGCAGACTTACCATTAAATTTGCACACACAACCCCTGAAGTTTGCTGTACGCCTCGTGAGAGACACAAGCGTAGTCGTCCCACGACGTCGCAGGTACCCCGTCGATCATATCGGGATAGTGCAGACGCACTAAAGACCCGATGCAACCGGACACCTGTCTGTGGTGCCCCTGACCCATGAACGAGCAGTCGTACCAGGAGCTGAAAGGATTTAGTGAACTTATTAATATACCCACAAACAAAAGAACCTAAAAGTTGAATATTATGTGATAGTTTGCTTATGTGTCTCCGACCGGGCGAATAGTGACCTGCTCTGTAGGAACTGGAGGAGACACAAAGTGTGTCCTCCTCATCCGCCACCTCTGCTCTGGGACCACGTCCGGTGACCCGGAAGGATGCTCACCACTGGAGCCCGAAGGCTCCATGCTAGGCGGCTCCACGCTAGGTGCCTCCGTGGCAGCCATAGGCGACCCTGAAGGTTGTGGCGGCGCCCTAACCTCTGACTCTAACTCAAATGACTTTGAGTCAGACTGCAACATTGAAGGATTGAAATGAATAGTTAATTGCTAAGTCATATATAAGATAACGTAATTCTCAATGGAAATGTATCTCCGTGTGCTATAAGGCCACAGTTCTGCCCGCTAGGTCTGGGACGTGCCTCAACAGTTGAGAGTGTTTTCTCTCACTTGACGAACTGCCCCTAAAAAGGGTGTCCCGTGCCTCCCTGAGGAAGCCCCTAGCCCCCTTCCCTTTTCCCTTATCTGACGACATCCTGTTGTAAGGAGTAATTGATAAATATGCATCAGAAAATATACAAAGTTATGATAATTTAGTGAAAAAAGTTACTTGGAGTCAGTTTTAGAATTCATCGACATCACGAATCCTACTCCTTAAACTAGACCATCTATCTTGTTTCGTAATTTGTTTCTGTTTTCATTTGCGCATATCAGAAGTCTCTACATCGTCAGCGTCTCCAACCAAGTGATCGAGTTCAACACCAGGCTTAACGGAAAATGAGTCTGGCAACTCTTGTTGTTGATAAACCCCATCAACGTCACTGATATCATGGTAGCCATCATCTCTTAGAGTATATAACCACTCACGAGGATTCACTTTATGTACCACCCACCAAGCATTAAGCTTTTGACATGGATAAGATAAATAATACATTTGCTCCACTTGGTGTTTGACTTCCACCATGTCAAATTAGTTTTGTCGTGTTCCATGATTATTGTCAAACCAATCACAATTAAAGAAGACAACTTGAAGTTCCTTATTTCTGGCAAAACTAAATTCAAGGATTTTATTAATGATCCCATAGCAATTAGTTTCGTGGCTTTGAGAGTCGATTGCCTTCGTCACAGCTACTATTACATATTGCCGCGAGAGGATGAAAAGCTTCAAATTGAGTTGTACGAAATTGAAACTAGTTGACGTCATATCGGCCATAGCTTCTAACTTTAACCAATCAATAGGACAATTGTCGCAACTCTTCATGGACGTCGGGCTCTTTCACGCACTGTCCAAATTACAAAGCTATAAGAATACTTTATAATACTTATAAGTTATAAGAATACTTTATAAATACCCATAAGTTAACGAGAAAACGTTACATATTCTCGGAACCAGGAAAGTAAATTAGGTGGTCCATTTATTTCATCCTGTCGCATCGTTCCTACTTGTTTGCTCGTAGGTTGATGCCTATGTGTCCAATTTTTCTTGTGGAACTCACTGGATGGAAAAAAACTTTCATGAATATAAATGATGCATAATATGCCGATAAGCATCAATGTTAGGAAAAAACTTACTCGAAACATTTGTCCATCCCATCTATATTAGCATACATATAGAGGAAAGTGATCGTTCTTTCATCTGCGGTACAATTGTAGCTCTGGCTAACTCCAACAGTAATGCCCTTCGTTGCAAAAATAGAGAGATCGTTGCAAGGTGGATGTTCATTCATATTGTATCGCATCGCTGAAGTATTTACATTGTGTTTCTCTGTAAAGTAAATACTTTACAAGTATCCCACTTCCTTAAGGGTAAATGCTTCAGCGATTTACCCTTCCACCCTTACTCGGTTGCCAACCATTGGCTTCAGATATCTAAGTGCTCTTTCAATGTGATACATCCATCATGTCAGGGTTACGCTGTTGGAATCTCGTCTGGACTCAGACCCACGTCTCGTCATAAGCATGCCCTCGGTCACTCTCAAGCTATCCAAAAAGGGACAATTCCGAACCTACCTGGCTAACATGCGTAACGCATGTGAGACGGGCCGATTTGAAACGAATGATACATATTCTTAAGGTTTACGTTACTCAATCATTTTTGAGTCATTTATGAGAGAGAGAGAGGGGGGACGAAAGAGGGAGAGAGAGGGGGGAAAGAACCGTCAACGCATGGGTCTGCGTCCATGCGACCTAATCCTTTGGCATGTCCGGGATCTCAAGAACAACGGGAGAAGGACGAAGCCAAAGCCCGCCGGCCTTTCAGGGACTCGAGCACCGGACTCGACTCGTTGGGTGGTACTTGTACCCTTCTGCGACGGGTCACGGCAGATGAGCAGTTGAGTGTTGGAGGGAGGTCAGTTATGCGCCGAGCCCAAACTGACAACTCTCGTCGAGCGTCTCTCCGCGTCCTTGGGTGCTTGAAGCTCCGTGTATGTCTCGTGTACACCGTCGTGTTCCAACGAGCGCGTCGCGTCCGCACCGGCACCGTTCGCCTCAAAGCCCGGCTCGATAGATGTCCTACTATTAATTATCATATTACATGCTCTCACGACGATGTATATAGCTAAATGTCGTGAAGCGAATAATTATCACTCAATTTTCAAACAATTTTCACGCAAGTAATGAATAAACAAAACATAATTATTAAAAAATGATTCAAGAGGGCACGAAGTCCGGTGGCGGCGGCGAGATGGGATGTCAAGGTCAGGGGCGCACTGGGGCACTGGCGCAGGCGGCGCACGGGGGCCGGGGGCCAAGAGGGGGGCCCACTGGGGACCGGGGGGCAGCGGGGGACGGGGGCAGCAATGACGGCGGGGTCCGGGGGCGGCGACTGGCGGTGCAGGCGATGGCGGCGGATGGCAGGTGGGGGTGGAGGACAGCTCGGGGGAAGGGCTGAGAGGCGGGCTCGGGCTTGGGGGCGTGAGGCATCGACGGTAGCGCCGTGAGGGACTGAATGCATTGGCGCCGCCAAGGCGTCGCCTTGAAAACACTAGCGGCGATGGAGGGGGCTCGGGTGGAGGCGGCCGGGGAGTAAAGAAAAAATTAAATAACTAAATAACTAAAACCAATCAATTACTAAATTAACTAAATTAAACAACTAATCAATCAATTGACAAAATTAAATAACTAGAATAAGAACCAATTACTAAAATAACTAAAATCAATCAATTACTAACATAACTAAATTGAACAACTAATCAATCAATTAAACAACTAATCAATCAATTGACTAAATTAAATAACTAAATAAGAACCAATTACTAAAATAACTAAAATAAATCAATTACTAAATTAACTAAATTAAACAACTAATCAATCAATTAAACAACTAATCAATCAATTAACTAAATTAAATAACTAAAATCAGAACCAATAACTTGATTCGGTCCAGCGACGGCGACGGCTGCTGCGTCGGAGGTGGCGGCGGTCCACGGGAAGGCGGGGGCAGCAAGGTCGGGGCTCTGGAAGTGGCGGGCAACGAGGCCTGGGCCGAGGGCGGCGAGGCCGGAGCTTCGGAGGTGGCGGGCGGCAGCGGGGGCCGGCGGGGGTGGCAGCGGCGGCCGGCTGGCGAGGGCGGGGGTGACGGGCTCAGGATGGGCGCGGGCTTGAATGCCCGTGCCGACCCTGGCCCACGGGGTATATAGCGCCTATTTACGACGGCCAAGGTCAGGCCATCGTAAATAAGGTGGTATTTACGACGGTCTGACCTTGGCCGTTGTAAACAAGCTTTTATTTATGACGGCCAAACCTGGCCGTCGTAAATAACCTTATTTACGACGGTTATACGGTTAGCCGTCATAGATAATTTTGGCCGTCGTAAATTTGCTGGATTCCTGTAGTGTGAGGAATTCATTTTTAACTTTCATGAGACTTGACCAGAAGTGAGAATAACCTGGTTTCCGTTCCACTTTTTCTATAGTTAGTATTTTTATGTATTTATTTGTATGTAAAATTTGTCACATCCCCTCTTCATTAATAAATTTAAATATTCACTTACTTAATAAATATGTATTTTGTATTCCAAGACTGCTTGGTCTTTAGGTTGACAAATGATGCCCCACCTTGTCCAATCTCTATTTCCTTTCATCACTTGCCAAAGAAACTATGATCTGCAATACTCTAATTTGTCATGCATGAACTTCCTTTAGGACTTCACATAGAGCATAGACATAGTTAGGCTTGTTAGACACAAATTAATTAAGATCAAACGACCTCCAACTGATATATGATTTAGTCGAAGTGTTTTCCTGCGACACTTCCCCCGGTCTGCTCGGAAGCATCCCACAGAAGTTCTTTTTCGGAGGGGCTAGTGATTCTCGAAGGTCGGAACACAATGTGAGGGCCCCGCCGTCCCGATCACTCACGGGGACGGGACACCTCGCCCGGGAATCGCATTGGGTGGTGCCGTGCGATGCGGCACCCAACAGCACACATAATAAAGCATCATATTACATAAAACAAGTGGAAGCTTACAAAGTGTTGATTTTACAAATACTTCTCAAAATAAACTACAGCGGAAGTCTATTACAACTCACGTCTCATACCTATGCTAAGCAACAGAGAAGGTGTCCAGCCCGCGGACCCTTCTCACTAGCAACACTGTCATATTAGCAGCGGCAGGGGTTACCCTGAGTTCATCACTCAGAGAGCTCCGAGTCTCATCAGGTACCCGTACATCACAGCGTACAGTTATTACCTGCAAAACAACTTGTGCAGTATCTGTGAGCACGAAGCTCAGCAAGACTGACCCGTCACCCTAGTCATGAAACTCTATATGATGGAAATAGAGGGCTGATTATATAAATTTGCACAAACGACCAACTTGAGCTAAAGGGGGATCCTTACTTCAAGTTTTAAGCAACTTTTATAGCCCTCGCGCAATTTACATCGAGAGTCCACAATCAAACAAGAAACGCTTCCTCTCGATGTCACTTGCCTGAGGTGAAAGTAACTTTAGTGAGCTACCCTAGACTCATACAAACCTTGCGCCATTACCGTCAAGACTCCACAATCAAACAAGAAACGCTTTGCCTCGACGCTACTATCCCAAGGTGGGAAGTAAATTTAGTGGAGTATTGATCTTTCCTCATCTCCATTATGAGGATTACTCACGAAGCATATTAAACGTTTCCCACTTTATTACTACGTCATGACTCAGTGTACAAGTATGCTCACTACCACGAGCTACGGTGATTGCAATCAAAAACACCCGGCTGACACGACACGTACGCCCGTACTCGACGTTGCACACAGCAACTGTCACTGACGTCGTACGTGGCCACCTTTCACACGACACCCAAATGTCGAACCGGTCCCACCGACTGGGATTAAGTCTCTCTACGGCAAACCCTCGTAGAGCCGACTTCTCTATCCTTTCAGCATCGGCATCAGACAGTGAGGTATGCCTCGACACCCAGGTTAACATGTTACATCGGTTTCCTGGGTCCCATATTGCCAGTATGCATCCGGTACACATCTCAAACTTGTCCAGCGGGGCCGCACACGAGAACGGGCCTTAATCGACTCAGACATAGACTAGGCTCACAGGACCACGTCCTTGACCTTCCATCCACTGCCCGGTCTCCATTCCCAACTATGAGGATCAATTCCCAACTCTTCCGATTGATCCCCCTTAACCCCGTTTCACAAGTAGGAATCTGCCTACTCGAGTTATGCCTCTTTTAATCCACTTTTTGTTGAGATCAGAAGTTATAATTAATTGATAACATAACATATCCTACATTAAACTCCAGGGTTTTCTGGTTCATGCATTTGGAGTGTCATACCACCTAGACTTAATGCAATAAATAAAATGCTAGACGTATAAAGTGAATACAAATAAAAACTTTTAAGTTTTGATGCAAACCGGGGCTTGCCTTTGTTTTGCAGGTGACTTATATATATATGCAGTTAGTGAAGACCACTTGGTGCCTGATCAACCTCTTTCCTCCTTCCTTGATTTCTACTCCGATGACTTCAACTCCTCCACGTAGATACTACACGTGATGAATATACATATCGTTTAATTGTAAAGACTTTGCTACAAGTCCTAATAACAAGTTTTCAAAAACTGGAACTCTGTTTAAGAATTTAAAATGACACTGGTGCTAAGGTTTTGGGTTTGGATCTAAGCACATGGTTAGTGCTAAGTGGTTTCCCCCTTTTCTCTATTGATCACCTAAAGAGGTTAAAAAGCACAGGGGTGATCCAGGGCTCCAATGGGGCTGAGAATTTTCATGTGAGTTTCTTCTCACAAGAAAATCCTCTGGACCAAAAATTAGCACTTTTCATTGAGTGGTTTGTTCAGAATAATTTTCTAAGCAATTAAGCAAAGAAGAATTAATTCTGAGATCCCACCCATGTTCATGCAAAAATTAGTGAACCACAATTTCAATTATAGCTCATATAGTTTGCATAAATTTTTCTAGCATTTTTGGAGCTAAGATCTGCCCAGAATTGAATTTCCAAGTTTTGGAAATTCTCTGAAAAAGTTTATGTATTCAATTGAACACAGCATCTTCAAAACTGAATTTTCCCTGAACAAATCAACTCCAATTGAGCTGAAACTTTTACAGGGGTTCACTAACACCCTAAATACTTTTATGGAGAAATTTGAGGATTTTTGGATTAGCCAAACTCCCTCAAAAATTCTTTTGCTGAAAAGATTTAAAGAATATTCCAGAATTAAATAATGAGTTTAATACAAATTGGGTTGTATATTTGGACAGAGCTATTCAATATGAATCCAACCCAATTTGAATCACTAAATTTGGGGCTTCCTAACAATAGTTATGAGGTTCTAAAGTTTAGGGAAAATTCTGAAATTGAACTCTGTTTATTTTTCCAATTTTCAGAGACAAAGAATTAACACCACATTTAGCCAAGCAAATGAGGTCCAATGCTTCTAAAAATTTTACTGGAGTTCAGATATTTTTGGAGGAATCCCCTGCCCAAATTTGGGGATTTTCCTATACATAGAACTCCTGGAAAAATTCCCACAAGGTTTTTCTTCTATGAATTAATGAGCCAAAACTAGGGGTTTTCATAATTATTGGGATATACCTCTGGACAGTACTCTCTCAGAGGAATCCAGCAAAATTTGTTTGACAATTTTTGGACATTCCTACACCAAGTTGTGTCTATTTAAACTTTCAACTAAATTCTGAAAACCGATAAAAGTTCAAATGCCTGCTACTGGGCCCAGGCCACGTGTCACCCTCTGAGACAACACCACACAGGGCCACAGGGTTTCTCCTGCGCTGTCACAAAGTGATCCGAGCGCCGCAGCCGATCCGAGATTTTAACATCCGTCGCTGACCTGCGGGACCCACGGGTTCGTCTTCAACCTTCGGCCAAACAGAGGCCGCGGCGGCGCCCTCCGGCGAGCGTCGCCGGAACGGTCTTACCGGCCCTCTCCCGGCCCCCTGCTCGCCGCCCCACCATAACTTGGCCTGCTGAACACGTTGAGAGGTTCTCCGGCAGCCATGGATCGCCGGAAAACCTTGCGCACCGGGGTCAGCAACGATTAGGGTTCCGGCGAGCCGGTGCAAGGCGAATTGTCCACCAAATGATCGATTCTTTGTCCCTAGAGCACGAGGCGAACGTGTAGGCGCTAGACTTGGCCCCCAAAACCATCAGCGAGCACTCTAACCCCGTCGGCACCGTGCGGCCGACTTGGCCCGGAAGTTTTTCCGTGGCAAAACCGTGGAATTCTCACCCAACCCTTAATTTCTCAACCTAGGATCGGGGGAGGAGGTGCTCTAGCTATAGGGGAACTTCTGTGCGAAGTGTGAAGCACAACCATCAAGAATCAACGTTGAATTGCGCAAATTCTTACCTCGGGGTCGTTTTGGCCGCACGAGAGTAATTTCTGAAATTATCCTCCGAGGAGCAAAGGCTAGGGCTGAGCTTCGGGGAGGAGTAGCTAGGATCACCGGCGCGCCGCTGAGTAAGCTCGCTTGGGATTGACCTGCCTCGGTTCAGGCTGTCCACGGCGACCGAGCTCGTGTTCATCACCGTTCAACACGGGAGCAACGACATATTGCCGGTTTTCGGTAGACACGAGCATGGGGCTGTGGGGAGGAACTGCTAGCGCTCTATAGCATGCTTGTACAAAGCTTTTTTGCTGTGGAGCTCACAACCCAACGGCAACCGGCGGTGGTGTGCGACCGGGAGAACCGAGCGGGCGCCGTTGCTTGCGGGAGGGCAAAAGAACAGAGCGATGCAAGCTACGGTGAAGAGAAGAATTCGTGTTGTGCCACACGCGTGAGAGATAAGGGCGAGGTGAGTCTCGGAACAGCAGGAGCTGGCGGCGGTGACCGTGGCCCGAGCTGCTCGGTGTCGCCCGGGGAGAGATTTCCTCGGTGGAGTGAAAGACAGAAAGGAGACTTAGTGTGTAAGTCTAATATCACTATGACATGTGGGTCCCACTGCCCCCTTCTTATCCCCTCTCATTTTTCTCACAAATATCTCCACACTTTGGCAAATGCTGGAAATCAAATGGTGAGAAATCAAATCTGAAATGTTTGTGGACATTTGGACAAGTTTCATTCAAATTCAAATGTATATTTGAATTCATTGCAATTTAAGTCCATTTGGAAGATGGATAGCAAATATCTTCCAAAATTCATGAGACTTTGCCTACCCCCTAATTTGGACCTTAGGAATTCAAATATGAACTCTGTTATTTGATTTGGCTGCTGCAAATGAGGTTTTTAATACAACAGTTTGAAAACCATCGTGTTACTCATTTGAATTTTTGAGTGGGACAATTTATTCTCAAAATCTAACTTTAGCTTCCTCACCCATATGGGAACTTCCCACCTTAGTTTTAAATCCATCTTGGGTTCCAAGTCTTCAAATAAATATTTGAACTTGTGTGAAGAAGGCTCTCATGTGTATTATCACATGTGGAAAAAGTTTTTAACAAGTCCCATTTTTCATACATGTGAAACCAACTTTGTGCAAACAAGAGTTTCTTTGTATGCATATTTTGGGACCTTTACAATCCTCCCCCCTTAAAAGAATCTCGTCCCGAGATTATAAGGTAAAAACGAGAGGAAGGATGGTGAAAAATTATAGGTTGTGCGACATCAAGGGTTGGGATGATTGACACGAAAAAAAATCCTTCGCTCGCCCATGTCGCTTCAACCTTGGAGTAAGCACCCCCTAAAACTTTATAGAACCACAACGTATGGTCGCGTGTGGTTCGGTCCATTATGTCGATGATCTGAGCCAGTCCCTCCTGATGTGTGAGATCTGGCTTCAGTCCTTCGATATTCCCCAGCTGAATGGTGATTGAACACTTGAGGCACTTCCTTAGCTGAGAAATGTGGTGAAGATGTCATACACACCGGTGATACTTCCAGCCGGTAGGCAACGGGTCCACATCTTTCTATAACCTGGAATGGACCAACGAATCGAGATGGATAGAAACTATGACAAGTGAGCCTCGTCAACAATCTTTCTCCCTCGACCCTAAGTTACGGGGTACGACGATTCTGTCCTTAACTGCAGGATGCCGTCTCCGCCTTTCCGGAAATACTTCCGTTTCCCCCACTGTCTATACATCTCCGCAAATGTGACATGCCCTTATCACGTTTCTGGGCTGCCACCTTTTCTTCACGGATGGTGGGGATAAAGGCTAAATTGTAGAGAGCTCTAGGGTGAACCATACGTATTGATGGCTCGCTCTCTTCCAACGGGGTGATGGTTGTATTACGAACGGGTGACTTACGACTCCCACATTCGCCCACGTTAATCTTGCCGCGGTGATGATGGATCTCTATTTCGTAATCCTTTATCAACTCCAACCATCTTTGCTGCCTCATGTTACACTCCTTCTGAGTGAATATGTACTTGAGGCTCTTGTGGTCGATATAAGAATGCACGAGGTTACCGAATAGGTAGTGCCTCCCCAATTTGAGTGCAAGCACCACGGCAGTGAGTCCTAATTCATGAGTCGGATAGCGTTGCTCATGATTCCGGAGTTGCCGTGATCCATACACGACCACCCTTTGGTCTTGCATCAGCACACATCCTAGCCCAAAGCCGGATGCATCGCAGTACACAGCGAACGGTCTTGTTGTGTTTGGCTGCGCCAAAACCGGTGCTGATGTTAAGTGTTTTATTAATGCCTTGAACGCTGCCTTACAAGTTGGACTCCAAACCTATTTGGTAGCCTCCTTCAACAGCTATGTCATAGGCTTGGCAATCTTCGAGGAGTTCGAAATGAACCTCCGATAATATCCCGCGAGTCCGAGGAAACTCCGTACCTCGTGAGCAGTTCTCGGGGACTTCCAATGCAGCACAGGTGCGATATTACTCGGGCTCATAGCGATGCCTTTCGCTGAGATGATATGCCCGAGACAAAGTACTTGTGATATCTAAAATTCGCACTTGCTGAATTTCACGTATAGCTTGTGATCCCGCAGCCGTTGCAAGACTATACGCAGGTGTTTCTTGTGTTCTTCCTCCGACTTGGAATAAACCAGTAGGTCGTCGATGAAGACCACGACAAACATGTCCAGCTCCGGCATGAATACCGAGTCCCTTAAGTATATGGACTGAGTTGGAGTGTTGGTAAGGCCAAGGAATGTGACAGGTACTCATAAACTTCGTACCTCGTCGAAAAACTGTCTTCAGAATAGCCTCAGCCCTTACCTCAATCTGATGGTACCCTGATCCTAGGTCCCTCCTAGAAAGGATCCTTGCTTCGACCAACTGATCAAACAATATGTCGATCTGTGGTAATGGGTACTTGTCCTTGATTGTCACAATGTTAAACGGACGAAAATCAACACTAAGCCGTAGTGTTTCATCCTTCTTGCTACTACACAGCGCAGAGCAACCCCAAGGTCATGAGCTTGGTCGTATAACTCATTTATTCATGGGTTCACTTAGTTGCTCCTTCAACCGTTCTCTTTGCTGTGAAGAACCGACTCTTCTGTTCTAACCTAGATTTTGATCCATTTAAAATCATTTTCATAACTCATGTTGAATACCAAAGTTAAAGTTAACTTTAATATCTTTCCAATGAGTATCCAAATGCCTCCATATCACTTCTGGATCAAAAGTTATGACTTCGCAAAGTTTGACAGACTTTCTGGATTAAATTTGCCAGCATCTCCTTTGTATGTGGCTGACTTTATCACAGTTGTATATGGAAATACAACAAGAATCTGAACAACCTTTGAACTACAACAATGTTGCATATATCATAACCTTTCCAATGGTGTACCACATGCTCCTTAGGGATTTTTCTACAGGAAGTTATGGCTTAAAAACAGAAAGGTCCAGAGAGGTTTTTGGTACTGTCCTGGTTCTGAACAGTTTGCCTTCAACTGGACTTTTCACCAAATAAACGTGCGATCTTGCTCTGGAGGTCTACAAGAAAGTTGTAGAGCACTTGAAACTCTTTCCAGAACCGTATCATACACCTTAATTGGTTAAAACTACTCAGAGTTATGCTCTGTAAAAGTCCAGCAAGAATTTCTGCTAGAAACAGAGCACTCTGTTTTTGAAATCTTTGAAACCTAGACACTCTCTCATTTGAATCTTAGTTCAAAATAAGAGTTCAGTAACTAATATTTGTTTCAAACTTCCACTTTTAGTTGAAAGTTAGCTCATGACTCATTTCTTCATAGGGAAGGAGTTATTAAGTGTAGTACGGTGTCGATGCACCGTAAGAAGCATGTCGGTACTACGTTCCTCACCAAAAGAGAATCCTAAACCGGCTTATACCGGCATATACGTATGATCAGTGGCACTAAGACGGTCTCTCGCACACGTGTACTACACGGGATACGTACGTGGTTAGTACCTGCAGAAAATCACTCAATAGTGGTGCACGCAAGGGTTGTTTCATTCCAGGCAGTTCTATAGTTGAAAGTAAATACAAACGTCCGTATCATTGTCATACGGCCGTCCTTGAGTTAAGTCACGTCTCAAGGTACGTGATCGTGTTTCAACACCACACGACGGGGAACCCGAGTATGTCATGAACGGGTCGTCACGGTTGGGAATGTTATCAACCCAACAGATACCACCTACTGCCCTGCAGGGCACGCCGATGGCAAGCGCTGCGTATGTCCTCCTGGGCTACTTCCAGATGAACACACTCTCGCGTTACTGACCACGCGATGGGGTCTCCACTTACTTTCCTAATGCACGCTAGGGATCAGCGTTTCATATGAACTCAGGAACATGAAGAGTTCAAGAGTTTCATATTAACATCTCACACTAAGCTGTGAGATCTAGCCCTGAACCACTTTCCTCGTCAGGGGAGCTAACCGAAATTGAACCGCTTTCGGTGGCGTTCCTTACCATTCTTACCAGAACGTAGGTGCGTCGTTACATAATCAAAATTCAGAATTATAACACATAAGTTAGTTCTGCCACTTTAAGTAACTATACTACTATAGTCCTTATGTGGGCCTAATATCGTTTCCTCACCGTATCCTAAGTTTTTGTCGTAATACAATCCTTATTCCGTGTGCTATTACCAATGCGGCTCTGATACCACGCTGTGAGGGCCCCGCCGTCCCGATCACTCACGGGGACGGGACACCTCGCCCGGGAATCGCATTGGGTGGTGCCGTGCGATGCGGCACCCAACAGCACACATAATAAAGCATCATATTACATAAAACAAGCGGAAGCTTACAAAGTGTTGATTTTACAAATACTTCTCAAAATAAACTACAGCGGAAGTCTATTACAACTCACGTCTCATACCTATGCTAAGCAACAGAGAAGGTGTCCAGCCCGCGGACCCTTCTCGCTAGCAACACTGTCATATTAGCAGCGGCAGGGGTTACCCTGAGTTCATCACTCGGAGAGCTCCGAGTCTCATCAGGTACCCGTACATCACAGCGTACAGTTATTACCTGCAAAATAACTTGTGCAGTATCTGTGAGCATGAAGCTCAGCAAGACTGACCCGTCACCCTAGTCATGAAACTCTATATGATGGAAATAGAGGGCTGATTATAGAAATTTGCACAAACGACCAACTTGAGCTAAAGGGGAGTCCTTACTTCAAGTTTTAAGCAACTTTTATAGCCCTCGCGCAATTTACATCGAGACTCCACAATCAAACAAGAAATGCTTCCTCTCGATGTCACTTGCCCGAGGTGAAAGTAACTTTAGTGAGCTACCCTAGACTCATACAAACCTTGCGCCATTACCATCGAGACTCCACAATCAAACAAGAAACGCTTTGCCTCGACGCTACTAGCCCAAGGTGGGAAGTAAATTTAGTGGAGTATTGATCTTTCCTCATCTCCATTATGAGGATTACTCATGAAGCATATTAAACGTTTCCCACTTTATTACTACGTCACGACTCAGTGTACAAGTATGCTCACTACCGCGAGCGACGGTGATTGCAATCAAAAACACCCGGCTGACACGACACGTACGCCCGTACTCGATGTTGCACACAGCAACTGTCACTGACGTCGTACGTGGCCACCTTTCACACGACACCCAAATGTCGAACCGGTCCCACCGACTGGGATTAAGTCTCTCTACGGCAAACCCTCGTAGAGCCGACTTCTCTATCCTTTCAGCATCGGCATCAGACGGTGAGGTATGCCTCGACACCCAGGTTAACATGGTACATCGGTTTCCTGGGTCCCATATTGCCAGTATGCATCCGGTACACATCTCAAACTTGTCCAGCGGGGCCGCACACGAGAACGGGCCTTAATCGACTCAGACATAGACTAGGCTCACAGGACCACGTCCTTGACCTTCCATCCACTGCCCGGTCTCCATTCCCAACTATGAGGATCAATTCCCAACTCTTCCGATTGATCCCCCTTAACCCCGTTTCACGAGTAGGAATCTGCCTACTCGAGTTATGCCTCTTTTAATCCACTTTTTGTTGAGATCAGCAGTTATAATTAATTGATAACATAACATATCCTACATTAAACTCCAGGGTTTTCTGGTTCATGTATTTGGAGTGTCATACCACCTAGAGTTAATGCAATAAATAAAATGCTAGACGTATAAAGTGAATACAAATAAAAACTTGTAAGTTTTGATGCAGACCGGGGCTTGCCTTTGTTTTGCAGGTGACTTATATATATATATATATATATATATATATGCAGTTAGTGAAGACCACTTGGTGCTTGATCAACCTCTTTCCTCCTTCCTTGATTTCTACTCCGATGACTTCAACTCCTCCACGTAGATACTACACGTGATGAATATACATATCGTTTAATTGTAAAGACTTTGCTACAAGTCCTAATAACAAGTTTTCAAAAACTGTAACTCTGTTTAAGAATTTAAAATGACACTGGTGCTAAGGTTTTGGGTTTGGATCTAAGCACATGGTTAGTGCTAAGTGGTTTCCCCCTTTTCTCTATTGATCACCTAAAGAGGTTAAAAAGCACAGGGGTGATCCAGGGCTCCAATGGGGCTGAGAATTTTCATGTGAGTTTATTCTCACAAGAAAATCCTCTGGACCAAAAATTAGCACTTTTCATTGAGTGGTTTGTTCAGAATAATTTTCTAAGCAATTAAGAAAAGAAGAATTAATTCTGAGATCCCACCCATGTTCATGCAAAAATTAGTGAACCACAATTTCAATTATAGATCATAGAGTTTGCATGAATTTTCCTAGCATTTTTGGAGCTAAGATCTGCCCAGAATTGAATTTCCAAGTTTTGGAAATTCTCTGAAAAAGTTTCTGTATTCAATTGAACACAGCATCTTCAAAACTGAATTTTCCCTGAACAAATCAACTCCAATTGAGCTGAAACTTTTTACAGGGGTTCACTAACACCCTAAAGACTATTCTGGAGAAATTTGAGGATTTTTGGATTAGCCAAACTCCCTCAAAAATTCTTTTGCTGAAAAGCTTTAAAGAATATTCCAGAACTAAATAATGAGTTTAATACAAATTGGGTTGTAGATTTGGACAGAGCTATTCAATATGAATCCAACCCAATTTGAATCACTAAAATTGGGGCTTCCTAACAATAGTTATGAGGTTCTAAAGTTTAGGGAAAAATTCTGAAATTGAACTCTGTTTATTTTTCCAATTTTCAGAGACATAAAGAATTAACACCACATTTGGCCAAGCAAATGAGGTCCAATGCTTCTGAAAATTTTACTGGAGTTCAGATATTTTTGCAGGAATCCCCTGCCCAAATTTGGGGATTTTCCAATACATAGAACTCCTGGAACAATTCCCACAAGGTTTTTCTTCTATGAATTAATGAGCCAAAACTAGGGGTTTTCATAATTATTGGGATATACCTCTGGACAGTACTCTCTCAGAAGAATCCAGAAAATTTTGTTTGACAATTTTTGGACATTCCTACACCAAGTTGTGGCTATTTAAACGTTCAACTAAATTCTGAAAACCGATAAAAGTTCAAATGCCTGCTACTGGGCCCAGGCCACGTGTCACCCTCTGAGACAACACCACACAGGGCCACAGGGTTTCTCCCGCGCTGTCACAAAGTGATCCGAGCGCCGCAGCCGATCAGAGATTTTAACATCCGTCGCTGACCTGCGGGACCCACGGGTTCGTGTTCAACCTTCGGCCAAACAGAGGCCGCGGCGGCGCCCTCCGGCGAGCGTCGCCGGAACGGTCTACCGGCCCTCTCCCGACCCCCTGCTCGCCGCCCCACCATAACTTGGCCTTCTGAACACGTTGAGAGGTTCTCCGGCAGCCATGGATCGCCGGAAAACCTTGCGCACCGGGGTCAGCAACGATTAGGGTTCCGGCGAGCCGGTGCAAGGCGAATTGTCCACCAAATGATCGATTCTTTGGCTCTAGAGCACGAGGGGAACGTGTAGGCGCTAGACTTAGCCCCCAAAACCATCAGCGAGCACTCTAACCCCGTCGGCACCGTGCGGCCGACTTGGCCCGGAAGTTTTTCCGTGGCAAAAACGTGGAATTCTCACCCTACCCTTAATTTCTCAACCTAGGATCGGGGGAGGAGGTGCTCTAGCTACAGGGGAACTTCTGTGCGAAGTGTGAATCACAACCATCAAGAATCAACGTTGAATTGCGCAAATTCTTACCTCGGGGTCGTTTTGGCCGCCCGAGAGTAATTTCCGAAATTATCCTCCGAGGAGCAAAGGCTAGGGCTGAGCTTCGGGGAGGAGTAGCTAGGATCACCGGCGCGCCGCTGAGTAAGCTCGCTTGGGCTTGACCTGCCTCGGTTCAGGCTGTCCACGGCGACCGAGCTCGTGTTCATCACCGTTCAACACGGGAGCAACGACATATTGCCGGTTTTCGGTAGACACGAGCATGGGGCTGTGGGGAGGAACTGCTAGCGCTCTAGAGCATGCTTGTACAAAGCTTTTTGCTGTGGAGCTCACGACCCAACGGCAACCGGCGGTGGTGTGCAACCGGGAGAACCGAGCGGGCGCCGTTGCTTGCGGGAGGGCGAAAGAACAGAGCGATGCAAGCTACGGTGAAGAGAAGAATTCGTGTTGTGCCACACGCGTGAGAGATAAGGGCGAGGTGAGTCTCGGAACAGCAGGAGCTGGCGGCGGTGACCGTGGCCCGAGCTGCTCGGTGTCGCCCGGGGAGAGATTTCCTCGGTGGAGTGAAAGACAGAAAGGAGACTTAGTGTGTAAGTCTAATATCACTATGACATGTGGGTCCCACTGCCCCCTTCTTATCCCCTCTCATTTTTCTCACAAATATCTCCACACTTTGGCAAATGCTGGAAATCAAATGGTGAGAAATCAAATCTGAAATGTTTGTGGACATTTGGACAAGTTTCATTCAAATTCAAATGTATATTTGAATTCATTGCAATTTAAGTCCATTTGGAAGATGGATAGCAAATATCTTCCAAAATTCATGATACTTTGCCTACCCCCTAATTTGGACCTAAGGAATTCAAATATGAACTCTGTTATTTGATTTGGCTTCTGTAAATGAGGTTTTTAGTACAACAGTTTGAAAACCATCGTGTTACTCATTTGAATTTTTGAGTGGGACAATTTATTCTCAAAATCTAACTTTAGCTTCCTCACCCATATGGGAACTTCCCACCTTAGTTTTAAATCCCTCTTGGGTTCCAAGTCTTCAAATAAATATTTGAACTTGTGTGAAGAGGGCTCTCATGTGTATTATCACATGTGGAAAAAGTTTTTAACAAGTCCCATTTTTCATACATGTGAAACCAACTTTGTGGAAACAAGAGTTTCTCTGTATGCATATTTTGGGACCTTTACACACAATGGCGAAGAGGGACATGAGGATTTACGTGGTTCGGGCCGCCGGAGCATAAAAGCCTACGTCCACGGGAGTGCTTGTTGTATTGCTTGCTCCTGAGCCACTATACACGTGGCGGCTCCTGAGCCACCCTCGGCCGGTAATCAGGCTCAGGGCCTAAAGGCACGTGGCAACCCCGGGACTGCCCATGGGGCCCAAGGCACGTGACTTACGGTGGGGCCCACCTAAGCTGGAAAGGCGGGGCCCAGTTTGTTTTTTATCCACTACGTGGGGGTACCCGGTCTAAAAAGGGTACCGACAGATTTCTTTTCCAACTATAAGTTGTTTATATTCTTTCTTCAATAATTTTTCAATTTCTGTTATTTAACTTCTTGTAATGCATAGGAATACCCAGGTACTTAAACAGAAAAGACCCTTGTGTTGACACTCAATATAATTGTGCATATTGCCCTTCCAATTCCTTTGATTGACAAAAGAAAAAGATTTCACTCCTATAGAAAATAATTTAAAGACCCGATAGATGTTCAAAAGAACATAAAGCACCTTCATTTTTTTAGTTTGTTATAAATTATGATCCATAAAAAGTATAGTATAATATGCAGATTGTAAAATAGACAAACGATATGAGGTAAGACTCCTGTAATATTATCCTTTGCTTTTAAATGCTTTATTAAAATTGCAAGCATATTTACCACAATATTAAATAAAATAGGAGGCAACGGGTCTTCTTGTCTTACTCCCTTTTGTATTTGGAAGGTTGGCCCTACCTGATCATTCATTTTTATTCCATCATAGCTCCCTTGCATAAAAGAGGCTACTTAATCAAATCAAATTGGAGAAAAGACTTTCATCCTAAGGGCTTGTTGCATAAAAGACCATTTAATTTTATTGTATGCCTTCTCAAAATCAAGTTTCGGAATGATTGCTTTATGCTTTTCCCTATGCGTCTAGCTTGTGTATAGTTTCATGTAGTATTACTACTCCTTCCATAAAATTACTTCCCGATAAGAAAGTTGTTTGTGTTGGATTGGTGACCTTTTGGGTTATTCTAGATATCCCATTTGTAGCCACTTTGGTAAAGATCTCAAAACTCACATTGAGTAAGCAAATTGGACGATATTGTTGAATTTTATATGCTTCTCTACATTTAGTTATTAAAATAATAGTACCAAAGTTGAGGCTATATAAAGGTAACATGTCATTATGAAAATCAAGAAATAAAGCCATTAGGTTGCACTTTATGAATTCACAAAAAGTTTGGTAAAACTCTATTGGTAATTCATCGGATGTAGGGGATTTAGGGCGTGTTTGGCATAGCTCCGGAGTCCAAATTCATCTCGGAGCTGAAAAAATCCACCCAAAAACACCTCAACTCCATAACTCCGTGGAGCAGCCCAACTCCACAGAGTTGAAGGAGCTGCAGTTCATTTTTTCAGAGTACCTTATTTGTTGCCCCAAAACCAGTGCATATGGACAAAGTCGTGGAGTTGGGGGATAATTACCCGCAATTGCCACTGGTTAAAAAAATGTTTCGTTTTTTCTTTTCCTCCACCCGGTTGGACTCTTCCCTGCGAACCTAGGGCGCCGCCGGCCGCGCCCGCCTCCTCACGCCCGCTCCGGACGCCAGCTCGCCCGCCGGTCACCCTCGTCCAGACCCCGCCGGAGGTCGCTGGCCACGCTCGCCTCCTCACGCCCGCTCCGGCCGCCAGCTCGCCCGCGCGGTCGCCCTCGTCCAGACCCCGCCGGGCGCCCGCCTCCTGCACCGCGCGCTCGCCTCGTCACGCCCGCGCCAGCCGACAGCTCGCCCGCCGGTCGCCTCGTCCAGACCCCGCCGCCTACAGCACTCCTCCCTGCTCGCCAGGCCCCCTGCATCCCTCGGCAGGCCCGCTGCAGCTTGCCAGGGTCAACTGATTGGAATAATCTCATTATTGTAGAGTGAAAAAATCTTATTATTCCTGAAATAATATATAATTTAAAATATTTCATGAATTCATATACTTTACTATTCGTTAAATGCATACAATCAGCGTAGCAGGGGTAATAATGATATCACACCCTCCAAACTCTCTTTTCTGGAGCTGAGAACAGTATTTCAGCCAAACACCGCTCTGAACACCTCTAACTCCACAGCAGAGTTGCTCCACCTCAGAGTTTTAGAGCAAGTTGCTCTACTGTGGAGTAGAGCCATGCCAAACACGCCCTTATTATGTCTCATTTGAAATACGATTTTTACCTTATTTTCTGTTAATGGCGTTATTAAAGACTAATTTTATTATTTACAAACTTGTGGGATATCATCTATTGAAACTGTGTTACCAATCGGTGGTCCAGATAAACCTTTAGTGTATAAGATAATATGCTTTTTCAAAGCATCATCTCTTTTATTATTTAACCCTCATTTTCAAGCTAAAAAAATACGAGTCTTCCAATGCTTACCATTAATTACAAGCTGGGAGTAGAAAGGCTACGAGTTTCAGAACCCTAAAGTTCTTCTCTTTTTCTTCTACTTTTCCAACTGTTCCGTCTTTAAAATTAGATCACCAGACTGTTAATATTTGATCTGAACATAGAGAGGCATTGCAACGGGGTTTCCAACCAATCAAATACGACCAAATGGTTGCACTGGATCAACACAGGAAACCCAACACTGCATGATGCCAGCACTGCAGCTGAGCTCGATGCATGCAACGGGCGCAAGCACGCACTGACATCGCTGCTGAGAACATTTGTCCGTGTTTCGTTGTTTGAAAAGGTGCACACAATCTTAAATCCTGGAGTACATACTCAACTCCCAGTGTTTAGGTTTACGTGTATTATTAATTTTTTGCCCCTTGGCATGCGCCAAAAGGTGTGTGCAGGACACGGAAACAAAGCTGAAGAGGCCCATGCAATACGACGAAATGAAGCAACAAACGGACACGGCTAAATCTGTTCCATCGTAAATTATTCGATGGTTGCAGCGTTTCTCAAAAAGCTACTGCTAGTACTAGTAGTGGTACTAAGTTAATAATGTAGCAGTGTTCGGGCAAGTGTATAGATCGAGACATATATGTGTTCTACTGATGTGAGCGTCGGATACACGTCGGCTGCGTAATTTGGGATTTCTTGGGAAGGTGACAATAAGTAGAGAACATATAGAGTCAAAGAAAAAAATAGTAAAGAACAGCCAGTGGTGCCATTTGAATTCACGAGCAATACCACAACTCGTAACCCCGAAACGGAAGGAAGGTTCTGCTGCAAGCTGTTCCTCGCGGCAGCAGAGGGAGCTGCATGCATGCGACGTCGTCGCCCGCGTGCATCTCAAAGGCCGACACACAATCAAGCCTCAAACGACGCAGACACCAACAAGATGTTTCTTAACGATTTTGTTCATATGGCACCCAAAACCTAGGGGAAAAAATTGCTTGTGTTCTTTGGCAATATGTACGTTTGAAATTTGAATGGCTTGCAGCTGGATCGCTAGGCTACAATATATACACAGGCGACGCTACTGTGCTTGCATTGCCTCCTGTGGAAGAGTCGTGCAATGCGTGCGTAGAGGGCACAACAACACAGGAGGAGGGAGACAAGACGCGCAGCAGATAAGGCTTTCTTGTGTTATGCTACCGATGAGAATACTGGACGGGGATGGAATATGCCCATCACCTCACAGGCAGGCCAGCGTCGTACCCCTAGCACTACTACAGGAACCCGATCATTTGCGACGGCCATGGTCATCGCAAATAAGTGAAAAACCGTCGCAAATAATCTAATTGCGACGGTTTCACTCGTATTTTGTCACAATTTAGTTTATTTATGACGTCCACTGTCGCAAATAACGTTGTTTGCGACAGTTTCGGCCTGCCATCGCAAATAAGTTCCCAGGCCCAGCAGATGGGCCCGACAAGACAATTTGTGATGGCAGGCTGTGGCCGTCGTAAATAAGAACCTATTTGCGACGGTCGTATTAAGACCGTCACAAATAACATAGGCTAATTTGCTACGGTAGTAACCTTATTTACGACGGTACTGTATAAAAAGCCGTCGCAATTAAGATTTTTTATTTAAAAAAACAAAACATTTTGCCCGGCTCGATGGCCAGAAACACGACAGAGACAAAATACATAACAACAGCAGCAAAAGTGTCTTGCAGTAGTCACAAACGCATATCCAAAAGACAATATATAACATCTCAATCGATCACAACACAAGTGTCTCGCATCTCATCACAACAATAAAAAAAGAAAGAATAGAGCCTATCCGCTAGCGCTCACTACCTCCAGAGCCGCCAACGTCCTCGCCGCACGTCAGTCCACGCGCCGGTATAGACGGCGACGGAGTTTGAGCCTCCGTCGCCGATCCCTGCAACACATAGAAGTTGTTTGACATATGGATTATTTTATAACTTCGTTTTTTACTAGAATTAATTAAACAAACTAGAATTAATCATATTGAACTTAATTTAGTTAATTTAAGTTATATTTGCTATGTTTGATTATTTAAGACTAAGTAAGACTACAATAGATAAGTTGAATTAGATTTATCTATATTTGATGAATTAAGACTAAGTAAGAACGTTTTTTATTACCTGAAAACCCGAAGAAATGTGCATCGGCGACGGTAGCTCCAGTTCTGGCGGTGGAATTAGCGGTGACAGTGGAGGTAGCTTGAGGTGCAACCCCTGGGCTTCGCAACCTTGAAAGAAACTCTGTCATTGCAAACGTTACAGATTATTACATATTATTAAGAATGCGATAAATTTAAATTACTTTAACTTACCGTCATCGCCTGCCGTTGCATCTCCATCGTCTGCCGCATCTGCTCCATGCAGACTCGCTGGTAGGAGATGGTGGCCTTCATCGCCGCCCGGTACTGCTCGCGACTCTCCTGGACCTGACGCGCGAGAGTCTCCACCTACGAGACACGGTGACTCGAGCCCGCCGACGAAGACTATGTGGAGCTGCCTCTCGCAGGTCTCGCCGCCCTTGAGTCGATAACTCCGTTGAATATAGCGAGCGTATAAAAAAAATCAGTAATATGGAATTAAAATATCTTGAATATTTTGAATTGAAAACGATAAAATGACTTATGAACTCACCTTCCGTGGGATTTTCCACCTCCGCTTGAATACGCGGCTTGAGGATCGATTGGTTCATGTTCCCAATCGAAATTTGCGCCGTGTATCCTCCTAGCCTCCTCCCCGTACCTAGCCTAAAAAACAAGAAAATTGTATAAGTTCATCAATCCATATAGTTATATTTACTATGAATGATTTCTACACTTACCAACCACTCGGTTGCGGCCTGACTGCACCCCTGGGCCTTAGAAGGGTCCCTGTGACCTCTCTTACAGATCTCAGCAGGGGTTCGTCGGCACCCCCGTCTCGCGCTCCTGTCAATACGTGTTAGTACGAACAGTATATTATGAATATATAAACATAAATTAGATACACTTACCATCCGTTATCGAAACGCAAGTGGTTATCTTGGCCGTGTTTATGCTTCCCCTCGACCCCTGCACCCTCGAGCCCTCTGGGACTTAACCTTAAACTCATCGCTAGCCCAGTACCGACAAAGGGCCCGATATGCGTCGGAACGACCCTGCAACTAGCTCACATGGCCATGCACATAGTTGTAGATCATTAAAAATATCATTGATGCATCTGTCCCATGCTCAGAAAAAATATTTACTACACCCTACGTACCTACGCGTACTCTTCCTCCGTCAGGTGCCTCTCGCTCTCCTGCCGGAAGTGTAGCACGTGGTGCTGGTTCGTCTTCAAGTGCTCATTGATAACTTGAATACGAGTGTTCTACATAGCTTGCCGAACCACCTTCGCAACGTTGATGTGAAACACTTTCCTCGCATCCTCAAACATGCAAGGGTCGTCCGGGTCCTCTAAAATATACCTTTCCTGTGATAAAGAATATATTGAAGAGATGTACATTAAAAGAGTTTAAAAGTTAAAACTTAGAAACTTTATTTAACATGCTTACCATAAAATCGGCCCATACGGCCTCCTGAACATTGTCGTGCTCCTGGTGATGGGCGCGTGCGTAATCCTCCCATGAAGTAGCAGGCACCCCGTCGATGACCCAAAGATAGTGCAAACGCACTAAGGACCCAAGGACATCGTTCACCGGTCTGTGGTGTCTCTCGCGGTGAAAGACGCATCGTACCAAGCGCTGCAAGACATTTATTAACTCACTACTTAAGTAACAAAAAGAAACTATAATTGAACACTACGATTTTATTACCTGTCTCCAACTAGACGAATCACGATCCTCTGTGAAGGGACCGCAGGAGGACTGACAAAGTGAGTCATCCTCGTCCTCCGCGTCTGCTGGGGCACCACATCTGGTAACCCAGAAGGCTAAGGGCTTAGAAACCGAAGGCTCGCCAGCCAAGGGCTAGCTGGCCGAGGGCTGGCTCACCGAACGGTAGCCAAGCTCAACTGGCGTCGTAGCCACTGAGTCAGTCGGTGAGGACTACAACATTCAAATGATTCATAAGTTTAATTGGAAATTGAATTTGAAGAATTTATCAAAGGATAGTGAAATTTACCTGTGCGGACTGCTGCGACAAAGCCCTAGAGCTGCTCCGAACGTACCCCAGCAGCTGAGAGCGTCTGCTCCCGGTCGACGAGGCACCAGCGAAAGCGTCCTCAGCTCTAGAGGAGAAAAAACCCCTCGTCGGATGCATCTTCTTACTCTTCTTTGACGTCATCCTGTTTTAATAGATAATCGGTAAATATGCAAATGAGATATACAAAATTCATGTTACTAGCTAAAAGAAAACGTTACTTGTAATCACTTTCAAAATTCATCAACATCATTATAATGTGCCCTACTCCTTAAACCAGCCCAACGATCTTCCGTTGTGACCTGTTTTAATTTCCGTTTTCGCATATCATCTGTCTCTACATCTTCAACATCTCCAACTAATTGATCGAGTTCTGCACCCGACTCGACGGTAAAAGTGTCTGGCAGCTCTTCTTCTTGGTACACTTCTTCAACGTCTTCACTATCATGGTAACCATCATCACCAGGAGTATATAATCGCTCACGAGGATTCACCTTATATACCACCCACCAAGCACTGAGCTTTGTGCATGGATAAGGTAGATAATACACTTGCTCCACTTGGTGTGCAAGAAAAAATGTATCCTAACCTCGTAGTCGTTCCTTATCTTTGACTTCCACCATTTCAAATTGGTTTTCTCGAGTTCCATGAGCGCTATCAAACCAGTCACAGTCAAAGAAGACAACTCGAAGTGTCTTATTTCTGGTAAAAGTAAATTCAAGAATTTTGGTTAATGATCCCATAATAATCGGTTACATTCCCTTGAGTGTTAACTGCTCTCATCACAACACCGGAATTTGATGTTGCCACGAGAGGACGAAGAGCTTCAAAATGAGTTGTACAGAATTGAAAGTCATTTACGTCATATCGATCATAGTTTCTAACATTCACCAATCCATAAGATAGCTGCCGCAAATCTTTATGGACATTGTGAGTCCGGCACTGTCAAATGTGATCGTAAGTTAAAATAATAAATTCTTTAATAATAGTAACTTATAATATATAGAAGACAAGAAAGTATTACATAATCTTGAAACCAGGATAGGAAACCCGGACCTTCATTTATTTCTTCTTGTCGCATCCCTTCTACTTGTTTGGCCGTAGGTTGATGCCTATGTGGCCAACATTGTCTGTGGAACTCGCTGAACGTGAATAAACAGTTTTTAGAATACATGGGTAGCAAAATATGTCGATTAGCATAAATGTAAAAGAAGCACTTACTCGAAGTATTACTGCATGCCTTCTATATTTGCATACATGTAGAGTAAAGTAGCAGTCCTGTCACGTTCGCGTAGGACGTAGGTCGTGTAGCTACCAACGGCAATGCCTCTCGTTTGAGAAATGGAGAGGTCGCTTAAAGGGGTGCTTCATCCACATTGTACTGCATCGCCGAAGTATTGACATTGTGTTCATCTTCAAAGTAGACACTTAAAAAGTATCCTACTTACTTAAGAGCATATGCTTCAGCCATACACCCTTCCACCCTTGCCCTGTTCCCAACCATGGTTTCAGATATCGTAGCGCTCTTTTAATGTGATACATCCACCTGTATTGCACAGGACCACCAACTTTAGCATCGAATGGAAGATGGATAAGCAAATGTTGCATTGGATTGAAGAAACTCGGCGGAAAAAAAATTCCATCTTACATAAAAGTACGGGTATCTCCTTCTCTAACTTATCCATCATCCCTATCTTGATTTCTTTAGCACAAAGATGTCTATAGAAATAGTTGAGCTCGGCTAAAACCTTCCATGCTGCATCATCTAGATAGCCATGAAACATAACAAGTAAGAGCCTTTCCATGATAATGTGATAATCATGACTCTTCAACCCAGTGAGATCTCCTGTGTTCACATTCACGGCTCGTTTCAGGCTAGCTGTGTAACCATCTGGGAATTTCAAAGTTTTCAACCATTTCATGGCTTCTTTATTTTCTTTAGATCAAAGACAGAAAGAAGCACGTGGTTTGCCACCACTTTCAGAGATTTCAAGAGTTGGACGGTGACAAATGTCTGCCAAATCTAGTCTAGCTTTTATATTGTCTTTCATTTTGCCGGACATATCCATGCATGTGCTTATGATACTTTCGCTCATGTTACGCTCCTGATGCATCACATCAATGTTGTGCATTAGAATCAACGACTTCAGATATGGTAGCTCCCAAAGTCCACATATGTGAGTCCAATTTTGTTCCTCTCCATAACCTACGAAATATCTAGGACGGCCTTCATATGGCACCAGTTTGTCCAACATATCTGAAATTTCTGACCCATTGAGACGTTTCGATGGTCCTTTAGTGACAACGGTGTTCTTTCTAAAGACACGCCTCTGTTGTCTAAATATGTGATTCGAAGGCAACCAATGTCTGTGACAATCGAAGTAAGATATCTTGCCTCCATGAGTTAGTCAAAAGCAATCCGTGTCCGAAGCACATATCGGACACGTCAGACGACTGTGAGTGCTCCATCTGGGAAACATGTCGTATGCCGGCAAATCATGGACGGATCATAAATAAGCAGCTCGAAGGTTGAATTTCTGCTTCTTGTAACTGTCGTATGCTTCGACTCCTGTCCACAACACTTTCAATTCTTCGATCAGCGATTTCAACATCATGTTGAGACGTGACCCAGGATGATCAGGTCCAGATACAATGAGGCTGAGGAACATGAACTCGTTCTTCATACACAAAGCCGGTGGCGGGTTGTAGGGAATGACAAAGACGGGCCAACAGGAGTATGGCATGGCGTTTGTACTGAATGGTGAGAATCCGTCTGTCGCTAACCCGATGCGAATATTTCTCGCATTACGAGAAAATATGGATCGAAACGGTCTAGTGCCTTCCATGCATCACCGTCGGACGGATGCACCATGAATTCTTTGTTCTCACGTTTACCTTCTTTGTGCCATCTCATGTGTCTTGCGGATCTTTTTGAAAGAAACAACCGCTTCAATCGAGGTGTCACAGGCAAGTAACGAAGCTGCTTACGGGCAACATCTGTCATCACATTATCGCCATCGTCATTAACAACTTAGACATACCTCGGTTTACCACATTTCAAGCACATGTTTTCGTTGGCGTGCTCTTTCCAGAATAGCATGCAGTTGTCTGGGCACACATTGATGTTCTCATAGTTCATACTGAGACCAGATATCCGGATCTTCGACTGATACATATCTTTAGGCGCTTTGTGAGGTTGTGGAAGGATATCGCATATCATTTTCATGATACCATTGTAGCAGTTGATGGAAAAAAGTATTTAGACTTAATTTCCATAAATCTGGTCAAGAAAGCAAGGACGGTCACATACGTGTGTTCATGCAACGGTTGTTGTGATTTCTTGAGCTCCTCGAAGAAATCGTCTGCCTCCTTTGTAAGAGGATCCTCCACTTCGAGAGCTTCTAGCATTTCATCCATTATATCAACCCCCATGATTTAGTCTCGCCGTGGAAGGTCCACACCTCATAACTTAGCGTGAAACTGTTTCGACATAAGTGAAACGAAAGTTCCAATCTGTTCAAAAACTTGGTGTTCCGGCATTTCGTACATGGGCACCACACCTTATCATCCGTTGACAATGAAAATGCTCGATCCAAAATTTTATCTAACTTGATGTACCACTCATTCGAGTGACCACCAGTTCTGCTCTTCCAGCCAGTATACATCCAACTGCGGTCTTCACCCATGTTTGACTCTGCAGTTTAAAGACGAAGAAATTATTGTTAATATATGCATGATTTATCCTGCTTCTGACGAGACACAATATCTGAAACCCAACAAAATTTTGGCAGCATAATCTTGCTTGTTTTACACTGCACCCCCCAAAAATATTGCAGTTCTTGAATCTTTGGGGTTAACTGTCCAACAACAAGGGAGGAGGCGAGGAAATAACGAAATAGGAGGAATGAACGGGAGAAAACCACCCGTCGTGGCCCACCGTCTACGCGTGGGAGCTTGTCATAAGTAACGACATCCTGCGGATGAACGACGGTTACCGTCGCCAATTATGGCTTGGAGACTTTATTTGCGACGGTTACCATTGCGGTTCGCTTCCGTGCCATCTCGAAACCGACGCGTATGCCGCTCACCGGGGCTGTCGCCACGTAGTCAGGAGCGGCCTCGGGGTGTGTGAGTTGGGGTCGAGTATATCCCGTTTAGGGTTGGCCGTCGCAATTTATTTTACTTGCGACGACTTTTTCTTTGGTCGTCACAAATAGGACTTTATACGAGCATTGGCCTAGTATGCGCCTGACTACGCCTAGGTAGATATTACTCTGGGTTACCCGTACCCGCTGGATAAAATCCATACTCGAACCCGTACCCATTACCCGCAACACTTTAGCACATAACAGAATATGTTCAACATATAACACAAACATAGGCACATAAAATAACATGTTCAACACATAACACAAACATAAATTAGCACATTTGACAAACGAAAGACGGTCGTCGCAAACGGAAGGCGAGCGCGGCGGGAGACGGCGACGGTGGCTGGTGCGGCGGGAGGCGGCGGGCGCGGCGCGGCAGCGGGAGGCGGCATGCGACGAAGGAGTGGAGGAGGTGCTCGGGGCCGAAGGCGTCACGGTACTTGGGAGGAACTCGAGGGGCGGAAGGTCGGGCTTGAGCAGGCAGTGGTGGCAGGGTTCGGTTGGAGAGCGAGGCAGCGCGAGGGGATCGGGAGGAGGAGGCGCGGCGGTGGAGGGGGCGCCGGCTGCGGGAGGGAGGTGCAGGGGATCCAAGGCGAAGGTTGTTACGTTTTTGACCACGGGAGGAAAAGTGAGCAACCGGTGGGGAAAAGAAAGGAGGAAGAAGAAGGGAAAAATAGAGTATGCCATGTGGGCCCCACTAGTCATAGAGAGGGGGAGGGTATCCAAGGGCACTGGTGGACTGGGCCGACTAGGAAAAAGGAAGTGGGTTTTCAGCCCATTTACTCATGGTTTTAAATTTGGGTCTTTTCTAGTTTGATTTTCAGCTTGATCTTCATTTGGCTAACTCAAATTCCAATTAACTCCATTTCTCTGGCATGTTTAGGTTTCAAAATTTTATTTTGCACATTTTTTAAAATACAGGGTGTTACACGCGGGCAGCGGCTGGCGGGAGGCGGGCGACGGAAGGCGAGGCACGGCGCGGGAGGCGGGCGCGGTGGCGGCGGCAGCGAGCGTTGTGTGAGTCGGGACGACGCTCGGTCGGGTATATCAGGTTAATTTGCGACAACTTCGTTAATTGCGATGGCTTTTTCTTTAGTCGTCGCAAACAGTCATTTAATTGTGACGGTTCATTAATTTGCGATGGCCGACCGTCGCAAATAATTGTCTATTTGCGACGGCTTGTTTTTTTTTTTTGCGATGGCCTAGGGTTAGTCGTCGTAATTTACTTTATTTGCGATGGGTAACCGTTGCAAATAATTTTAGCCATCAAACTAATTTTAGCGGTCGCAAATGATCGGGTTTTCTGAAGTGTCTGTGTAGTCGCCCTTCACAGTAGCACACTCGTGATCTCGTCGGTCTTGGATCGTGAACCATATGTCCTCCCCTTCCATGTGCCTGCGTGCGACGCTGCGACGTGGTTAGTGTTGTTGATTTACTATCGCTGCTAGGCCGGGCAAGCAAGCAGATTGGATGCGACGTGCGTGTACGACCGGTCGGATTCCACAGTACACGATTGTGGCTCCTCTTTTTCCATCGATGATGATCCAGCAGGCACGTATGTACAGCTAGGGCCGTGGCTGTAGAAGTTACGGAACCACGATTCATCTGACGGCACGGTATACCGTAGAGAGGCGCGCCACGTACGGCAGGCGATCGAGGCGGCGAGCAAGATCGCCGGCCGGCCGGTCTCGCGTCGAGTAATTGAAGCGTGCCGCGAGGCACCGCCAGCTGCAGAGCCCCGGCGAGTGAGTAGTCATCACAGGCAGCGAAACAGCAGCGATGAAAAGTAGTCCGTCCTCTTTGCAGCCTCCCTCGCCGGCGTCTCGCTGCATCGATCCCTGCATGCAAGCGTGAGCCACAGTGGCTGGTTGGCTGGATCGAAAGCCGGCCTGCCGCTTCACCACCGCCTGCTGCAGCGCGCGCAGGCGTCGCCTGCATGCTCCGCCGGGAACGTCGGGGAATGACGCCTGCCCGCTCCATGGACGGGCCGGAGGCGGCCGCAGCTAACGGAAGCGACGATGCATGAACGCATGCATGGGTCTCCTGGTCGTCTGGGGCCTCATGAAGTCTGACTGAGCCTTGGAGGCTGCTTGGCCATCATCTCTCTCTTGCCTTGGCTTGGCTTGCTTGCGATGACGCGCGGTTGTGCATCCACCGGTCCTGTTGATGCTGCCTGGACAGTAGCGCCGACGCGACGCTTCCGTCGGTTTGAGCGACCGCGGCCCGGCAGGGGTTATCAGCCGACGGGGCTCGATCGATAGTCGAGCCGCCGGTACGGTTTCAAACCTGCATGCATGAGACCCAAGCAGGACATAAAACCAAATAACCACAACCTGGCCAAAATGCATGAGTATAACCAAATGCGCCCCCTGCGCATCACGACACCACAAAGCTAGCCGGTCTGCAAGAGAGCAGCGATGCGACCAAGCGAAAGCAAAAGCCCGTTCAGAAGGAGGAAAAGATCGGAGCGCGCGGAGTGTGCTGAATGCACTACACTCGCCCGACGATACCTGGGTAGGGATGAAAACGGTCGAAAAAATATATATATTGGTTTTGTTTTTATATTTTTTATCGGTACGAAAATAAAAATGAAAAAATACGGACGGGATGCGAAATCGAGATTGTCGGTTATTCGAAAACGAACAAGTCGGAACGAAACCCTATTGAAAACGATCGAAAACAAGAATTCAATTCGGGATAACGATAAAAACAAAGTACTTAGATTTAATATAACCATACGTAGTTATACATGATATTTCCATACGTAGTCGTACATCATACATAATCATACACCATATTTAACCATACATCATACATAATGTCCATAATATATCATACTTAGCTAACAAAATATAGAATGGATAGTGTTCATAATATCAGCATCAAAAAAATACATTTAATGAAAGTAGCATCCACTTTACACATTTTCTTCAACTACATAGATAATAAAAAATATTAATTAAGAAAAAAATTAGTTCAAAATTCAAACAAATATTCTATTTATGAGCAACAAACAAGTATATGAGCAGCAAACATTTAACCTGCCAACATAAGCCTTTAAAGACTTGCTTGTGGGCTGCTTTGGGCTGCATACCGAATTGATAAAAAACGAGATGAAACCGGGATATCCCGAATTGAAAACGGGAATCGCAAAAATAATCAGGAAAACTACTCAACCGTTTTCGAAACCGATCCCGATTGTCTCTGACCCGTTTTCGTACCGAATCCGAATAATTTCTAAAAATTCAAAAACAAACGGTTGTAAATTGATATACGGTTCGGGACGGGACAGGTCCGGATACCTATAGCTGGGTCACTCTACTGTCGCTACACTCGCCCGACGATACCTTGGTCACTCCTGAGACAGAAGGTCAGTGGCCAGCAGAATCATCAGCTGGCTATGGCCTACTGGAGCTGGAGAAGAGTATGAGAAAAATTGCGTCACCTCCTCCAGGCCCAGCGATCGAGTGCATGCATGCTGCCTTCCTCACCCATCAAATCAAAACCTAATCATTGCTGAATAGAAAGGTAGGAAAGACGAGCTTTCACATCACCTCTGACGACACCATCGGCCCCTACCAACCCTCAAACGCACTGGCTCGATCTGCTTTCCACAGGACGAAAAACGGATCGTCACAGTGTGGTGGTCCTTCGACGACGGATCGGTCTACTTAGAAGATGGCTAACAAGGCTAGGTGTGCATACAAGTAGTAGATAATTGAGGTTCACAGCCTTGCAGGAGTGAATAGTATGTGCAGCTGAGGTTCGTGCAGGACTCCCGAAGGACTCGCTTGTGAACTCATTCATCTGATACGTCAATGATATTGAAACTCTGGGCCTACTGCAGTTATTAGCGAGTGGGTCTATAACGCGAACATAAACGCACGTACGGTAGGGGCACTGTGCAGCCCAGCAGAGCAGTCGGTACTACGTACTACCAGACTTGAATCGCAGCGTGGTTCTTCTAGACGTCGCATTTTCCGAGAGCGGAACGATATCCGTGATCCGATCGACGGGCTCATGGGCGCTCGCGCTCACCCAACAGTGGGGAACCCCATCATTTCGTTGTTTCCTTGTGTCCGTCGCCTCGCTGGCGCACAGTTTCCTTCTGGTACCGGGCACCGGCCGTAAACGCGCGCGCGCCACGGATCCACCGGCGCGTAGCGTCGTTTTACGATCACGTCACGGCGGTGTCGAGCTGGGTCCGGAAAAGATTCCTCGCCGGTAATTAATTCGAAAGTTGAATCTGATTACTCACTGCCTCGAGCTGATCTGAGCTGAGCTAAGCTGGGCATGTGGATGGAAAACGGGTGACGACACGAGCCAGGAGCACGAACATAGGGGAGCGGGAGACGCCGCGGGCAGCATATGATACGGCGGCGGCACAGTACAGCTGAGTGACGCTTCCGGGCGGAGGCGTCGCCGTGTCCGTGTCCCGTCCCGGCGGGGAGGGAGCAGCCAAGCAGGGCGGCCAGGCCAACGGCGGTCGGGTTGGGGTTCCCTTACGCGAGATGGATGGCTGGGCGGCCCGCCCCACCGGAGCACTCGATCCGAATCCTAAAACTCCAACTCCAATCGATAGTCAAATCAGTCGAACTCACCGAAGCCGATCATCGTCCGCCTGCCTGTTTTTTTTGGAGTTTTTACCTAGCTACAACAGCTACTCCTACTGGTAGATGCGTTTTTGACTCGAAAGCGTCGTAGATTCCGTCGAGGTACTTTTTTAAGGCCAAGGTCCATGAGCTAGTTAGTACTAGTGGTGCTGCAACTTTTCCGTTACCTCGTTTAATTATTATTATGATGGGCGAGATCAGATCCATCCTTTCAGATGCTGTAATTAACTAGAGTATTTTTTTGTTTTTTCTTCAAATAATAATGACTATAGTACTCAGGCAAATGTTCGCGTCTGTTTGAATTTTAAGATGTTGAACTATACGGTGAAGTTCGAAACATACTTCTTTCTTGGTAGGAGGGGTGGAATGTACATCGTCGCAAGTGCGCTAGTACTATGAAAAATGAAATGAAATCCTCCCACACTTGGTTTGTGAGGAACAACAGGCCACAAACAAGAACAGTAGGGAGAGCTCACAGGGAGCACAGGATCACGAGGAGATAACCAGAAATTAAGGAGAAACTAATCATCAGATGCCTTAGCCCAGGTAGCTATAGCCGCCCCATGAATCTTCTCTGCGGGGGCGAGCCGGGGGAGGAGGAGCGGCGGCCGGGTCACCATCTCCTCTGCAAGAACATGTCCCGGTCCCTCTCGTCCGACGAGCGCTCGAAGCGGCTCACGACGGCCTTCCTGAAGTCGAACGCCTCCTGCGCTCGGTTGCACGACCTCTGCATGTTCGCGCCGCTCAGGCTCGTGCGGGCGTCCATCAGGGCCACCTCGCTCAGCGGCACCCGCTTCCGCGCCGCGCCGCCGCCGGCGGTCTCCGGCCGCTGCTTCGGCGCGCTCTGCGACCGCGTCTTCGCGTCCGACGACTGCGTGCTCGACATGTAGCCCGGGCAGTTGAGCGGCCCGCCGCACGCGCTCTTCGTCGGCGTCGTCGGCGCGTACGGCGGCTGCGTGCACCGTGGTGTGCACTGCGCTGTCGCGGGACGGGGCTTCTCCGGCGCGCACCACTCGTAGTCCGGGAAGTGGCGCGAGCTCGGCAACGCGATGCGCGGGGGCAGGTGGCACGGCAGGAGCGGCGACGGCACGGGCTGCGCCCACCACTCGTCGTCGGCGCCCGCGACGTCCAGCACCGGGGGGTTCGTCCGCAGCGAGAGCGCGCGCGACTTGGGACGGCCGGTGTCCATCTCCACGATCTTCGGGCTCCGGTCGTACCCGCCGTAGGACGCCGTCTCGATGCTCGCCGACAGCCGGCGGCTGTACGCCGGCACGCCGTGCTCGCTCCGCGTGTCGTCCACGTACCGCTCTTGCTGCAGACACACGGAACGCAGGGCGATTCGTTAGAAAGAAAAAAGAAAAGAAACATACGACCTCGGAAGAGGACATCATCGTCGCGAGAGCTTTCTTCCGGCAAAAGCAATCTATGTCGTACCAACGAGTAGCGTGGTCGGACGGGAGGATAGTGCCGGAGGGGCGGGAGCGTGGGCACGCCGTGACAGCGGGCGGCGCGGACGGCGGCCTGAGCGCGCACGAGCGCCTGCATGCTCTGCAGCGTGGCGGCCGCCTGCTTCCGCACCAGGTAGCCCCGCACTAGCGCCTGCAGCTTCACTAGCGCCTTGAGCGCTCGCAGCGCCTTCTTCGCCTGCAGGAATTTGAAGCAAATAATTGGTTTGTAAAACTTTACCAAAAGATTGAATTGTACTAAGTTGCAAAGCTAAGCAGGTACATGAACCCAAAAAAGGAATCTTTGATGAACAGTGTATACAGTAAGGAGAGTGACCACAGAACACGAACGGATGCATGAGGAACAGAAGTAAAGGGAAAGGGGTTCAATAATCCAACGACTCACCAAGAAGCCTCGGAATGCCGTCTGGATCTTGACGGCGGCGCCGGCGCGGCCGCGTGGGTCGAGGATGGCGCCACCACCACCGCCGGCGAAACCAGGGCCCTGGCTCGTGAGCCGCACGACCTCCACCGCAGCCTGCGCTGCGGCCACGGCCGCGTCCGCCGCTGCCGCGGACGCCGCGGCCATGGCGATGGCGTGCTTGTTCTGCTCCCGGTCGTTGTCCCCGTACATGGACTCGAGCCACGCCGCATCGGCCGCCCTCGCGATCGCCGCGTTGCCCCTACCCGGCGCCGCGGTGGAGTCGACGGAGTCCCGCGACGACCTGGCGAAGCTCCAGCGATTCCTGTCCGCCGGCGGGACGGCCGGCACCGCGGCCCGCCTCTGGTCCTTCCCCTGCTCCTTCTTCCCGCCGCCCAGAAGGCTGCGGAACCACCGCGCCGCCTTGCCCATGACCGGAATTCGTCGCCGCTACCTCGCGCCGGGGAGAGGGAAAGGGACCCGCGCTCCGAGCCAAACAGAACAGGAGTGAGGGGGTGAGGCGCGGAGACGGCGGCGTGCGGGCGAAGTTTGAATCAGAGAGGGAAACCGGAAACGGGTGGATGGACGGATGGAGCCCGGAGGGAGGGGCGGCCTTTGAATAAAAAGAATGGAGGGGGGCGCATTACCGGACAAACCACACAACGGCACGGTCCTCCCGGAAATTAAATCACGACGGAAAAATAGCACCGGCAGCAGTACGTCACGACGTTGAGAAATGCTACTCGAGTTACTTGAGCAAATTTGTTTATCAGATTCAAAAAGTTACCACGAACACAAAAAAGGCGCGAGCTTGATAACAACTGGATCGATTTAAAAACTGAAGCAGTGGTGCGTGCCATCCATCCAGGAATGAACGACAGCATTCCGTCACGAGTCAGTCACGGGAGCAAGCGAAGGTCTGGTGCCCAGCGTTCAAACAGAGGCAGCAGGATCAGCTCAAACCGATCGGAACGAAGCTGCCATGCGTGAATCTCTCTCTCTATCTCTGTACGAGTATCTCTTGTTGCTGCAGTGACGCGCGTTAGAGCTCGAAACAGACCAAAGCTGAAAGTCCACGCGTAAGCAGCACGAGCACCGCTTGTGATCGACGATCTCGTAACGTCAGTGTCACCAGGGATATAAAATTGCTACTAGTACAGGCCAGTAAAGTAAGCAATAAGAGTGTCAAGTGGTGGTGACCGAGCTACTCAGCTGGAAGTTAACAAAAGAAAGCGCACCGGGTGACGAAATAGTTCAAATTTTTTTCGACGGGCAAGTTCACGTCTGCCTTTCGTCCGTCGCGACAGACGGAGCAGCACACAAACAAGGGGCTCGCAAACTTTTTACTAGCATTCGAGTGTGCATGGGCAACGGCCGGCCTCCTCGGCCTCGTGAACACCAACATGTACACTTTTAACTTTGTGCACGGGCTCGCCTCACAGGTGCTAGTACGACGACATGGGGGAGGTGGCCACGGCCACGCACTGGCATCCTGCAAAGCAAAGCAAAGCAAAAAAAGCGCCCGCGATTGCGCAAAGGATCTCTGCGCGGACGTCACCCAGATAAAGGCGCCGGATCGATCGACGACATGGTGTCGATGGGGACACGGAGCCCCGTCGTGGCGACACTCAAGGGACTCGAGGCTCCGTCCGATGCCGCCATGATAATATCAACGAGGGGGCTCCGTCCGTGACACCTCTCTAGCGCGTACTTACCACAGGCTACGAACGACTGCATGTAGTGATGAAAACGGATGGGATATTTTCCGATCCGTCCGCAACCGTTTTCGAAGATATCCGATCCATATCTATTTTGATCGGATTTTTTTCGGATATGGATATGGATTCGGATATTTTAAATCGGGTATCGGATCGGATATAGTTTTCGTCAGAATCCGTCCGTTTTGTCGGATATTTATATTGGGTCGGATATATCCGAACAATATCCGAGATATATCCGACCCAACAAATTCAATTGGGCCCGCAACCAGCCACAACCCACAGTCCAGAGGTCACAACCACTTTCCCTACGGCCCTACCCGGCTACCCCGAGGCCCGAGCCCGAGCAGAGTCCTCCTCCAGCTCCAGTCTTGCCTTCGACCTAGGGTTTACCAGTTTGCCATTGCCACAGGCCACAACGCCGCCGCCGGCCAAGCGCCCCAGCCGCCATTTCCGACCTCCGCGGCTCCGCCCCGGTTGTCGCCCGCTCGCCGCTCGCCGGCGCCGCCCCTGACGCCCCGGACTGGTCCACCACCGCCCGACCTCCGCCCCCGACTCCCGATTCCTGAGCCATCGCCGCCCAGCCGCGGTGCCGCCCCGACGCGGCGCCACCCACCGGCCCCGATGCCCAACAGGCCCCCGAGCGGCTGAGCCCCGATGCCCAACAGGCCCCTGAGCCCCCGACGACCTCCGAGTCCGAGCCCCCGACAGCCGCCGCCCCGAACCATGTATGAAATTTGATGTGGACGTACTTTGAATTAAATGTATGAACTATGAATTATATGTTACTTGTGAATTATTTTTCTGAAATAAATGTCCGAGTTCCGTCCGATATCCATATTTTTCCGATCCGATGAATCCGTTTCCGATACATCCGACATATCCGATACCATATCCGTTTCCAATCTATTTTTTCCATTCATATCCGTCAATTTTGATCCCTAACTGCATGGCCACACGAGAGAGGGATGCCGCAACACGGGAGCGCCCCGGCCCTCCCTCTCCTCGCTCCCAGGGCCGCACACGTGCAGGCACGATCAGTTGGTGAGGTGGTGGTGAGCAAACAAAGGAAAAAGGCAGTGTTCCTGTGGCCTGATTTGAACATGACAGATGCAGGTGGGAGGAACTGCTGCAGCGTATCGCACCTCTGGCGCCGAAAGGCACAGGAGTTTGGTACTACCACTCTTGGCTCACACAGTACTGGTGTATCTTCAAATCTTTCCCATCCCTTTCTCGGGCGACGGAGAGGGAGAGGGGATGGTTCAAGTCAACTGAGCAGGTCACGGTCGCTGGGCTACGAACTGAGAGCTGACTCCGAGGACGCGTGAAACAGTGGTTCAAGTGCAGTAAATTAACCTCCATCTTTTTGAGGTGCAGTAAACCTTCATTTTACTTTTCGTTCGATTCACCACCCTTTATATTAAGATTGATAAAAGGAGGTACGCGCTGCATCATCAGGTGGAGGGCATCGCCGTTTGTAGCGCGACGCTCGTGCACCACGTCAACCTTATCGAAATTTCCCCGGCAAGCGCTGACCCCTCCGATAACGTGGCCATAACGCCCCATCCCCTGACCATGCAGGCTCCGGACCACATTTGAGCAATCAGTGGGCAACCTGAGCCTCTGTAGCGTAAGGTCACTCGCAAGGGCTAGGCTATCCCCTTCTCTGCATGCCAGTGCTCCCGCTACCTCCGGATCAGAGACTCCTCCCACGACGAGAGCTGGAGCTCCCAAGAACAGGCTTGTTCGTCGATGGAGAGAACGCTACTACTTAGTACTCCGATGGCGCGCCGGGCAGGATTGGTCCCTGGAAGATTTATACTTAGCTAAACATCATCCCTCATCTGGAGTAGGCTGCTAAGGAGCTGCTGACCCCGATGACGCGCTGGGCCGGCTTGGCCCCTGATTTTCTAATCGTGGCCTTGGTTTTCCGAGACCCAGAAGGCACGCCCATCCACGTACGTCCGTCTGTCCGTCATCAACCTTTGACTAGCCAATCGTACTGAGCAGGTGTCCCCCGACCAATCCATCAGAGATGAAACCGAGCGACGAGTGACGAGTCTTTCATTAAACTCTGCCGCGGATGCCGTGCGCTCGAACGCGTTGCTGAAAGCCGAAGCCTCGTTCGTCCTCGGCGCGTCGTCGTCTTAGCGCGTGGTGGCATTGGCACTTCGTACCACGCGCGCGACGGCTCGGATTCCCGCGGTGCGGCGCTGCGCCGGTGCTCCCGGCATCTCCGTCCCGACGAGCTCTGTTGCTTACACGTTGATGAATTCCTTTGGCGTCGTAGTCTCTCGGAGTCGGAGGAGCGGGAGCACGAACACGGAGTACTGCATCCCATGTCGCGCGCACCGTCTTGGCATCTTCCGGTTGTCACGTACGAGGCTGTACGAATCGCGATTTTAACGAGAAGGCAGCAGCAGACCCGATCAATCGTGTGGGTTTGAACCTCCCATCTTGGAGACCCGCCACGGGCTTTCCCAGCCGCCGAAGCGGCAAAGCGGACGCGGGGCTTTTCAATCCGTGCCCGGGAAGCGGATCCCTCAGCGGCGCGCGGCCACGCCGCCCGCGCCCGGGGCCATACGTGGAGGCGGAGCAGCGCGCCCAACCCAGTGGCCGGCGCCAGTCAACCTGGAGCGCGTGGACGTGCGTGCAGGCGAAGCGGCGTGCCCCAGGCTAATCAAATCCATCAAAGCTATCCGCATTCCGCACCGAGGGAGGGACGACGAGTTTTCTTTTCCGTTGCTCAAGGAATTGGTGTGCTCGGACTGCTCGCTCACGGACTTACAAAAGCGAGGCCAGAACCGCCACGACCTGCATAACTCCCTCCAATGCAAAAAAAACTGTAGTTTTGTAGGTATTCTCGTATACCAAGAAAATATTAAATACATTTTTTTTCATTACTATTGTACTCTCTTTAATGGGTTGACTGATCTCCTCCACTAGTTCCTACGCCTCCCATACAAGTTCAATTCCTAGCCACGCACTGTACGATGCATTTATTACGTTTTTTCCTGAGACAAACTCTTCAGTTTTGCTTCAACGTTAATTTTTTGTGTACTCATAGGTTCTGTGTAGAATGATAATTTTTTGTGCACCGGAGAGAGTACGTGCCAAACTTAATTTCGTCGGCCCCACGAAATTAAAGGTATTGTCGTGAGCTATAGGGTAGCCCACGAAATTACAACCTAATTTCATGGGTTTCGGCATTGGCTCACGAAAATAACCTATAATTTCGTGTGCCAAGACAGAAACACATGAAAATAACATAAAGTTTTGTGGGTTCCTCAACGGCTCACGAAAATAAGGTATGAAATAGTCACGGGTACCTCAAGCTCACAAAAATAACGACATAAAATATCGTGGGTACCGGAGGCTCATGAAATTAAAGGGACCAGCACAAGGAAATAGATGCATTACTTTCGTGGGTGTCGGGAGCACACGGAAATTGATGTTATTTTGGGTACAACCTCCGACACATGAAAATACTCGAGTTACTGTGCAGCTGTCGGTGGTCCCGACTTATTTTCATAGGTTTCGGAGCCGACACATGAAAATAAAACCGCTACTTTCGTGGGTTTCCGCGCTGGCTCACGAAATTAGGTTATTTTCATGGGTTCTACGGCGGGCACACAAAAATATGCCAGATACTTTCGTGGGTGTCGGCGCTGGCTCACGAAATTAGGTTGGATTTAGCTAGGTCGGGCCTCGAGCCCGAATTCATTATGTGCGAAGCCGCCACCCTGCCCGAGCCAGCGCGCCACCCGGCAACCGCACCACGCAGCCACCACACCGCCCGGCTGCCCGCGCGGCCGCCCGCCTGCCCGCGCGGCCGCCCGCCCACCGCGCCGCCCGGCCGCCTGCTGACTGCGCTGCCCGACCGCCCGGCCACCGCGCCACCCGCCCACCGCGTCGCCCGGCCCGAGCTTGCCGTCACGCCGCTCGCCGGAGGCTGCCCTGCCGCTCACGCCTAGCTACCGCGTCGCACGGCCGCAGCCCGAGCTCGCCGGCACGCCGCCCACCCGTGGCTGTCTGCTGCTGCCGCCCGGCTGCAGCACCGAGCCCGCGCTGACCGCCGTGCCGCGCCACGTCGGTGTCCACTGCCGTGCCCACTCGTCGTCGCCGTCACCAAAGCTGTTGCGCCGCTAGGTTTCCGTCGCCCCTGCTGCGAGCCTGCCCCGGCCGCCTCTACTCCGAGCCCGTCTTGACCGCTGCTCCTGAGTGTAGGTACATATGATATGTAGTAGTTAATCAAAACTTTATGATTGTGGAATAGAATGCAACCTGAGTTAATGAACTTTGCTGATGTGAATTTTGCAACTGTAGTATGGATGACATTGTTTTGGTTTTAGCATAGAAGTTTGCATCAAGAAGTTAACTATGCTAATACAAGATATACAGCAGTAGCATATGCATTATTTATGTTGAAAAGAACACTATTGGCTCTTCTTAGATGGTAGAAACGAACATGCAAATGGTCATTGGGCTTTGGCAAGACTGACCAAACCGAACCTAGCTAGGATCTGTTTATAGTGCTGCCGATGACCGCCATTTGGCATAAAAGAGTGTGCATTTAGATTGAAGTAATGATTTGGCTACGTGTTGAGCCCATGCGCTGAGCTACGAATCCATGTATTGGGCTACGGTATTTTCATGCCAACCTAGTCCTTAATTACTAGACATGGGCGAAAACCAAACAACCCCATAGCTTTTTTCTGGATGACACTTCATGTGTGAGCTCGTAGTAGTTGTCATGTAAATGCGCACTTGTCTCTAGCTTCTGTTGTGTGTGAGCTCACAGAAGTTAATGTTATTTTCGAGTAATGCAATTATTTTGTATTAGTTTAGTTGTCTGTTCCACCAATATGAAGTTAGGTTATTTTGATCTATAAGCTTTGAAATAATTATGTTGCTTGGGCTAGGTTTCCTCCCCGACCACACGAAAGCCCACGAAAATTAGTATTTTCGTGAGCCAAAAATGGCCAACGAAAATACATATATTTTCGTGGGTGGCCCACTTCACTGTCTCTCCCTTGTTCTTTCCTCCCGTCTCTCGTTCTTACCTCTCTCATAAATCACTCCAAAAAGTAAGATTCACGTAACCTATACAATATGCGTCACCCGTTTCGGACCGGCCCGTCTCACATGCGTTACGCATGTGAGGCGTGTAGGTTCAGAATTGTTCTTTTTTGGACAACCTGGGAGTGATCGAGGGGGCGTGCTTATGACGAGACGCGGGGTATGGATTCGGACAAAATTTCGACGGCGTAACCCTAATGTTTTCCGCTGCACCATTATCAGGCCTGCAGTTGGAGAACAACGGGGTTATGCTGCCGAAATTTCGTCTGGATCCAGACCCCGCGTCTCGTTATAAGTACGCACCTCTCGGTCACTCTTGGATGGATTTAGGACCTATCCCTTCCAATAGATGTAAAGTGAACGTAATTAAATAATACTTTGTTCTTGCGAAATTCTTAGTTGCAACATACATATTTATGACTTCTATGTTATTATATTATATAATCTAGAACATGGGTGATGATAGACGATGGATGTATGATGGTTGGCTGAAGAATGCTGCGCCTTCAAATGAATGGGCCATCAATACTAAGTCATTTATCAGTCGGGCTTTCTCTTTATCGACCAACCATTTCGTGAGATATCCGTGCAACAAGTGTCGTAACTTTTCATGCAAGGAAAAGTTTGACATGGAACAAGACCTCTGTCGATTTGGTTTTATGCTAGGTTATGAAACATGGTATAAGCATGGCGACTGTCGGTACCCGCGATATGGGGTACCCCCGCGCACAGGGAAAAATGCCTAAGGAACTCGCCCTTCTCCGCAGGGAGAGCTCCGAAGGCGCCACGCGTCCGGCGGGGCCGGACCTCCCTCTCCTCAGAGGAGAGCTCCGGGCTCGCCACGTGGCCTGCAGAAGCCGGACCTCCCCCTCCGCGGGTGAGAGGTCCGAAGGAGCCACGTGTCCAGCGGGGCCGGACCTACCTCTCCTCAGAGAGGAGCTCCGGGCTCGCCATGTGGCCAACAGAAGCCGGACCTCCCCCTCCGCGGGGAGAGGTCTGAGGGCTCCACGTGTCCTGCGGGGCCGGACCCCCCTCTCCTCTGAGGAGGGCTCCGGGCCTGCCACGTGTATAGCAGAAGAATTCTGCCTGCCCCCGAGCGGTAGGCAGTGGGCGTAAAGACGCCCCATACCTTGCCCGTACAAGGTATTCAAGGCCCACGTCTTCCCAAGACGCGGAGACGCGGAGCACGCCTCTGTCAGGTGCCGTTGCTCCCAGTCGCATCACAGACTGGCGCGCGGTGTCAGAACCTGCCAGCCACTAAACGCAGCGACAAGACATCCCATGCCGCCCCCGCCGTCATCGACCACTACGACTAGCATGCGGCATGGGCAGGTCTGCAAGACGAAGACTCAGAAGCCTTCGCCAGAGACAACTACACGCATAACTGCAGATACGGTAGATAACAGTCAATCTCCCCGGGACCACCTGTCGGGTCCCGGGCCCCCCTTGTAAGCCACCCAAGTATTGGACTATAAAAGGCTCGGGTAGGCAACATTAGCAGGGGTTCGCACTCTAGCCATTCACTCCCAAGGTGTAACTCATCCCCAAGCTCAGGACTCCGGTTCTGAGCAACAAGCAATACAACGAGCTCCATGGCTCGCCGTGGACGTAGGGTTTTACGCTCCGGCGGCCTGAACCACGTAAAACTCGCCGTGTCAAGCTCTTACTAACTCGTCCATACGCTCAAGCTCTCCGCAAGTGACTAGCCCCACCGAAAAAAGAACCTCCGCGGGCTGCCCAGTGCAGGCCCGGGGGAAGTGTCGACCGAACACTTCGACATTTGGCGCGCCAGGAAGGGGGCTTTCCCTTGCGCGACGAGTTCCCGCCGACGAAGATGACCAAACTTCCTTCAGCGGCAAACTCTCCTCCCCCGCGTTCACGGCGAACCGTGACCAGCGGGGAGTACATGTCGACGCACTCAGGACGGAGTGTGTCGGCACAAGCTGGTAGCCAGCAGCCGACTCCGGCAATGCCGATCCGGCAATGCAGGCTCCGACCAGCGTGAGATCTTCTGCAGCACTGAGCGTACACCCGGGTGCGCTAGCTGCAGCAAGAGCGCTACTGCGCAACCCACCTGCTGGGGATGCGCCCCACTCAGCGACCCAGCAGTGGGTCCGCGAGGTGGACCGCCTCATCGTCGCCACCGCAAACCCTCGGTTTCGGCGAGGGCGACGCCCTGGCCAACCGGCTGTATCGCTGACGCGCACGCCAACAGTTGATGGGCAGATGGCGGACTCCAGCTCCACAAGGTTTCCGTCGACGGACCTGAGGGCAGAGCTGGAGCGATGCCACTTGGGCCAAGATGCCCGAGTGTTCCTCGAGCGACGTCGAGAAAGGCGTCGCACCCAAGAGGCTGGCGACAGCGTGACGTCGACCTCGACCCAGCCTGAAGGGCAGATCTTCGCCACGCGAGCTCTGCCCCAGGCGTACGCCGCGCAGCATATGCCACAACCATATGCCCTGCAAGCGGCGTCCCCGGTCTATGGAGCAGCCTTGCCCATACCGGGGTACACGGTGCCAGGTGCGAACCAAGCGTTCGCGGCACCAATACCTGCGGCAACAGGAGCAGGATGTGCGACCCTTGCACCCCACCTTCGCTTCGCGAGGTGGCCGCGCAAGTTTCGGCCGCACCTGCCCGAAAAGTACGACGACAGCGTTAACCCGGCGGAGTTCCTCCAGATCTACTCCACCGCCGTACTTGCAGCAGGAGGGGATGAGGCTGTCATGGCCAACTACTTCCCCGTCGCCTTGACCGGCCAAGCCCGGTCTTGGCTCATGAATCTCCCTCAAGGTTCCATAACTTCCTGGGGAGAGCTCTGCCGGCAGTTCATCGCCAACTTCGGCAGCTCCTACACCCGACGTGGCACGGAGCTCGACCTCCACGCCATCCAGCAACAACCAGGGGAGTCGCTGCGCTCCTTCATCCAACGGTTCTCCTAGGTGCGGAACACCATCCCACACATCCAAAACGCTTCTGTGGCGGTGGCGTTCCGACAAGGCGTTCGGGACAAGAAGATGCTCGAGAAGCTCGCGACTAGGGAGGTCCGCGACGTCTCGGAGCTCTTCAGCCTGGCGGACAAGTGTGCCAGAGCAGCCGAAGGGCGGAGCTGGCACTCACTGCCAGCCTCCGAGCCAGGGGGTTAGCCGAGATCTGGCGCCGCTTCCTACAGAAGCGACGGGAAGATCAAGAACAGGGGCGGTGGCAAGATGAAGCCGCCAGCCGCAACCCCCGTTGCCGCAACAGCGGCGCCCATGGGAGCTCGGGGGCCGCGCCCTGACAAAAGGCCGCGATAATCACCGGCTCCAGGCGGAGACCAGGGCGAGTTATGCCCCGTGCATGGCACGAGTTACCATACTGCTGCCGAGTGCCGGGAAATCCAGAAGCTCGCGGAGCGCTTCCGGAAAGGGAAGCAACTCCTAACTGATGCCCCACCCTACCGTCAAAGGGAGGGCAAGCAGAAGGTCGACGCCCTAGACGACGTCGACCGTCAGGTGGAGTTCTAGGAGCTTCAGCGCGCCGTGAAGGCGGTGCGCAATCATGAGAGCTCCAGCTCCAGTGATGACGAGCACCGGAAGATTCTCTACGTCATCTTCGGCGGGTCCACTGACACCTCGTCCCGAAGCGTGGCTAAAGCCTTGCGCCGAGCGGTAGCGTCGGTGGCTCCTCTCCCGGGTGCAGCACCGCACCTTAGGTGGATGGGAACCCCCATCAGCTTCGATGCCACCGACTACCCCAGGAACATGGCTGGGGCCGGCCAACTACCGCTCGTGGTGGCCCCCACCATCGCCAACGTAAGGATGTACGACGTTTTGATGGATGGCGGGGCTGGACTGAACCTCATCAGTCGCGCAGCCTTCCAGAAGCTGCAGATCCCGATGGCCAAGCTCACCCCATCGAGCCCGTTCTCAGGGGTAGGGCCGGGACAGGTCGTTCCCTACGGCCACATCAGCCTTCCGGTGACCTTTGGGGCACCGAACAGCTATCGGACAGAGTACATTCTGTTCGACGTGGCCGAGATCGACCTCCCCTTCAACGCCATAATTGGCAGGCCAGCCCTGTACCGATTCATGGCAGTAGCCCACTACGGCTACCTTGTCTTGAAGATGCCTACACCAACAGGCGTCCTCAAGGTTTGTGGAGACCGTGCTGCCGCAGTGTTAGCCTTGGAAAAGCTCCAGGCGCTTACAGCAGCTAGAGCACCAACCCCAGGCAGTGCAGAACCAAACCGGCTCCACCCAAGTGCACGCCACCGTGCCTCTACCACAGCACCCCATGTGCAACCCCTCGACGAGGACGTCGTCCCCTTGAGGCTCGTCCGAATCAGCGCCGATGCCACCCGGACCACCCGGGTAGCCGGGGGACTGGATAGCAAATAGGAAGGCGCGCTCGTTACCTCCCTCCGGCACAATGTCGATGTGTTGCATGACAGCCGTCGCGGATGCCAGAGATCCCTAGGGAGGTGATTGGGCACTATTTAAAGGTCTTCCCCGACGCCCGGCAGGAGCCCCTCAAGCAGTCCACCGAGCAGTAAAGCCATCCGCGAAGAAACCAAGAAGCTGCTGCGCGCTGGCTCCATACGGAAAGTCCGCCACCCCCGGTGCTTGGCGAACCCTGTTGTTGTCCCAAAGGCCGGCGGGAAGCTCCGGAAGTGCATCGACTACACCAGTCTCAATAAGGCATGTCCTAAAGATCTATTTTCTCTCCCTATGATAGATCAAATAGTAGACTCGATGCTAGGCTGTGATATGCTGTGCTTCCTAGATGCTTACTCGGGTTCCCGCCAGACCCCTATGTCTAGAGAAGATGAAGAGCACACCTCCTTCGTCATAGTAGTCAGTCTGTACTGTTATGTGTAACACCCCAAAATTTTGATTCAAAACCTTAAATCATGTTAAGAGGGGAATTTAAAAATTTTTGGACGTGTTGCATGTTTTGCAAAAATTTAAATTCAAACTGGAATTCAAATTAAACTCAAATCAGAAAAAATAGAAAAAAAAGAGAAAAAGAAAACTAAAACCTAACCGGCCAGTGGGCCGAACCCACCAGCCGGCCCATCATTTTTCCCCCGCCAGCCCACAGCCGCGCGCCTCTCCCTCTCACTGACATGCGGGGCCCGCCGTCATCTTCTTCCTCGCGCGCGATCGGCTGACCCCGGGACACCTCTCTCTCCCGAATTAAAACTACCCCCTGGAAACCGCGTCCCCCAGCCGAATTTTGGTCCCGGACGACTCAAACTCGATCACAACCGACACGCCGCCCTCTCCCGTCTATAAAAACCCCGGCCCCGTTCTGTTTTCCCCACGCGATCGCCGATTTTTACTCCGGTGAGAACCGAGACTTCTCCGGCGAATTCTGGCCGATCTAAGCTCGGAAATTCCGATCTAACTCGCTGGTCTTGATCCACCGCCTCCGGGGAACCTTGCAGGTGCAGAAAACTCGGTGACTTGCGGTGTAAACACAGCGCCGACGAGCTTCGCCGTGGTTTTGCCTCGGACCTCGCCGCCGATCACCTTCCAGGACCTCCGAGCTCAAGAAAACCCCCGAGGTGAGATCCCTGACCTCCCCTCTACCGATCTATGCCATAAGATCACAGTTCCAGGCAGAATTCTCGAGGATCCGAAAGTTTCCGGCGAGATCGCCGCTTCCCGCCGCCGTGCGCCGCCGGCAGCGCCGCCCGCGCTCGATCAGAGCGACGTGGCCGCTTGTGCGCCGTTTATTTTAAATCGCACGGTAGGGTTTCAACCCCCGCGTACCGGTTCGGCGTTATAATCTCAGCCGTCGGTTTAAAATCGAACGGTCCACATCAGCCCCGCGTTATAAAGACTGGAAATCTTACGTGCTACCCCCTGGGGTTCTCGGGAAATAAGAGCTAGCCCCGGAAACTTCTGATCTAGCCCCTGGAACTCCAGAAAATCATGTAAATTCATTTAAAAATCAGTTTTAGCCCCTGGACTTAATAAAAATTTGGAAAAACACCTCTGATAAGTGTAGCTAGACCCCTAGAAATTCTGAAAATAATATTATAGACCCTGTAGTGGGGTAAGTTTAACTTTTTAGTCCTGTTTAGTATTTAAATTTGGAAATTGAATATGTGGCTAGTGTTTAAAAATTAAAAAGTGGGACAAACATATTGTCAAAATTTAATTAAAGACTTTCTCAGTGTTTAGGAAACTTTGGAGTGAGATAAAAACATATTTTGGGCTGAATTGAATCTGTTTAATTTATTATTCACATTTAGGGACACATTTTTAAGTAAAGAATAGTTATAGAAAATAGGGAAAATAATTATGAAATAGTTACATCAGAGGCAAAGGTCAAAATATGATATTAAATTATTTAGGACCAGAACCTGTTCTGTTTAGATGATGTGTATTACTAATTTCATAATAAAATACACAATTATGCATAGGAATATAAATCTAAAAATATAGCAACTAGTAAATGATAAATGGAGTTTTTAAAATCCAAAGAGTTCAGTTAGGGTTGGTAGAAATTATGAAGGCACATATGGGGAAGAAAAATACTTTTCATACACACTTGGTAGTGAAAAGGTGTGGTAGTTGAATATAAGAAATTTATTGGAAACTCATATATATAGTATGTAAGTATAAATGTGGACACAAAAGTAGGAATCATATACACATGGTTAAAAGTGCATGCAAGCCACAACTCAACACACATAAAGTAACCACAACACATATAATGGTAAAGAACTTTCATAAATGTGAATGTGTGGTTTGTATGAAGTAGAAGTGTGAACTATGTCTTATGGTTGTTGTTTTTCTCTTGCTATGTGTGATGGTATGATGTAGAACCTGCTCAAGAGCAAGTTATTTCTTTCCAAGACCAGGACTACCCATTTCAAGAGCAGCAAGAAGGAGGCAAGTGTTCTTGACCACTTTGATCCTATGCTAGGATGTGTAGATAGAATTATTTGCATTGTCAAGTTAAATATGAAACCCATGCTAGGAAGTTTCCCTAGAATTGCATTACCTTGTTTCCTTGTAGCTTGGGTTGGGATTTATTTTATCATGTCATTTATTATTATGCATATGCTTAGCCATGCTTAGAATGGGATATTTGGGATATGAGATCATCAATTTATTTCTACCATACTCTTGAATGAGATATTATGAATTATGTAGAGGTAGGGATCAAGGCAAGTTGGATGTTTTGGTTGTGTGCTGGGTGCACGAGACTCGGGTTTGTGTTTAGTACTTGCCTGGATCCTAAGGACCGGTTCATGGAGCATGTAACCTGGCTTTACAGTGCCAACCACATGCTGAGATGGGGCAGCTTGGCCAATTAATTAGGTGTATCCCCGGCGTAGTATGGGTGTGTTGGATGGTGCGGGGAATAGGTGTCAGCTGGACTACCATATGAACCGCAAGGCTCAAGAGGGGGCCACTACAGCAGGGTTGGAGCCTCTTGTATGCTGTTAGGGGTCAAACCTCAGTGGGCCCACGCTCGTCGGGAATCCCTTTGTAAAGGCTTCATAGTGATCTCCTGACTACACACCTGGGAAGTGTGAATGTGGTTCGTAGCCACTGGCAAAATGGAGGTTCTTTTAGTCCACCCGGCAACGGGGATGAAATCACTACATGTGGGTACAGTGGTACAAACTCTGCAGAGTCAAAACTGTCATGACAGCCGTGCTCACGGTCAAGAGCGGCTTGGACTTATTCATGATTAGAGGAGTGATGGTTTTGGAAGTTGTGAATGTTAAGCGGGGAGCTTAACATTGGAAATGATGTTATGGTTATTGGATTATGATGATGGGATGGGAGATTGGGACCATTTCACCTGTGTCATAATGTAGGTGCTTAATAAGTTAAGGTGATAGGTATTTAATTGCGTAGTGCTTTAACCATGAGTTCAACCTCTCTTTGTTTTACCCATGCATGATATAATTTTCCCACACTTGCTGAGTACCCTTGGTACTCAACCTTGCATATTTGTTGGTTTATATCGCTGCTCAGGTCAAGACAATGAGGTGGTGTATAATGACCAAGACTTTGGACCCGAAGAAGGTTTCTAGGTTCATGGAGACCCCCGGGCGACGCCTGTGATGGAGCCCTAAAGAATAATATTCCGCTGCTAGTTTATTTACTTGTGATGAACTTATTATTGTCCATCAAGACATTTGCTATGTAAGACTTATTTATATTCGACACCTGGCTTGTAATAAATGATGCTTCACTATTTGTCATCACATGTATGAGAAAATGATCCTGTCACACCCAGTTTTTCCGAAGAACAACCGAGTGAATATCACATGTATGCCAGGATCATTTTCTCATACATGTGATGACAAATAGTGAAGCATCATTTATTACAAGCCAGGTGTCGAATATAAATAAGTCTTACATAGCAAATGTCTTGATGGACAATAATAAGTTCATCACAAGTAAATAAACTAGCAGCGGAATATTATTCTTTAGGGCTCCATCACAGGCGTCGCCCGGGGGTCTCCATGAACCTAGAAACCTTCTTCGGGTCCAAAGTCTTGGTCATTATACACCACCTAATTGTCTTGACCTGAGCAGCGATATAAACCAACAAATATGCAAGGTTGAGTACCAAGGGTACTCAGCAAGTGTGGGAAAATTATATCATGCATGGGTAAAACAAAGAGAGGTTGAACTCATGGTTAAAGCACTACGCAATTAATACCTATCACCTTAGCTTATCAAGCACCTACATTACTACACAGGTGAAATGGTCCCAATCTCCCATCCCATCATCATAATCCAATAACCATAACATCATTTCCAATGTTAAGCTCCCCGCTTAACATCCACAACTTCCAAAAACCTTCACTCCTCTAATCATGAATAAGTCTAGGCCGCTCTTAACCGTGAGCACGGCTGTCAAGACAGTTTTGACTCTGCAGAGTTTGTACCACTGTACCCACAAGTAGTGATTTCATCCCCCGTTGCCGGGTGGACTAAAAGAACCTCCATTATGCCAGTGGCTACGATCCACATTCACACTTCCCAGGTGTGCAGCCAGGAGATCACTACGAAGCCTTTACAAAGGGATTCCCGACGAGCGTGGGCCCACTGAGGTTTCACCCCTAACAGCATACAAGAGGCTCCAACCCCGCTGCATTGGCCCCCTCTTGAGCCTTGCGGTTCATATGGTAGTCCAGCTGACACCTACTCCCCGCACCATCCAACACACCCATACTACGCCGGGGATACACCTAATTAATTGGCCAAGCTGCCCCATCTCAGCATGTGGTTGGCACTGTAAAGCCAGGTTACATGCTCCATGAACCGGTCCTTAGGATCCAGGCAAGTACTAAACACAAACCCAAGTCTCGTGCACCCAGCACACAACCAAAACATCCAACTTGCCTTGATCCCTACCTCTACATAACTCACAATGTCTCATTCAAGAGTATGGTAATATAAAATGATGATCTTATGTCCCAAATATCCCATTCTAAGCATGGCTAAGCATATGCATGTAAATAAATGACAATGACCAAAATAAATCCCAACCCAAGCTACAAGGAAACAAGGTAATGCAATTCTAGGGAAACTTTCCTAGCATGGGTTTCATATTTCATTTGACAATGCAAATAATTCTATCTACACATCCTAGCATAGGATCAAAGTGGTCAAGGACACTTGCCTCCTTCTTGCTGCTCTTGAAATGGATAGCCCTGGTCTTGGAAATGAATAACTTGTTCTTGAACAGGTTCTACTTCATACCATCACACATAGCAAAAGAAAAACAACAATCCATAAGACATAGTTCACACTTACACTTCATACAAACCACACATTCACATTTATGAAATTCATTCACCATTATTTGTGTTGTGTTTCAGTTTTAAATAAATTCCTTATATTAAACTACTACACCTTTTCACTACCAGGTATGTATGAAAAGTATTTTTCTTCTCCATATGTGCCTTCAGAATTTCTACCAACCCTAAACTGAATTCTTTGGATTTTAGAAACTCCATTTATCATTTACTAGTTGCTACATTTTCAGATTTATATTCCTATGCATAATTGTGTATTTTATTATGAAATTAGTAATACACATCATCTAAACAGTATAGGTTCTGGTCCTAAATGATTTAATAACATCTTTTGACCTTGGCTTCTGATGTAGACCATTTCATAATTATTTTCCCTATTTTTCTATAACTATTCTTTACTTAAAAATGTGTCCCTATACTAATAAATATGAATAATAGATGAAACAGATTTATTTCAGCCCAAAAATATATTTTTATCTCACTCCAAAGTTTTCTAAGTACTGAGAAAGTTTTTAATTAATTTTTGACAATTATGTTTGTCCCCCTTTTTAAATTTTTAAACACTAGTTACATATTCAATTTTCTAAATTAAATACTAAACAGGGTTAAAAAGTAAACTCACCCCATTACAGGGTCTATAATATTATTTTCATAATTTCCAGGGGTCTATCTACACTTATCAGAGGTGTTTTTCTTAATTTCTATTAAGTCCAGGGGCTAAAACTGATTTTTAAATGAATTTACATGATTTTCTGGAATTCCAGGGGCTAGATCTGAAGTTTCCGGGGCTAGCTCTCAATTCCAGAGAACCCCAGGGGGTAGCACGTAAGACTTCCAGTCTTTATAACGCGGGGCTGACGTGGACCGTCCGATTTTAAACCGACGGCTGAGATTATAACATCGAACCGGTACGCGGGGTTTTAAAGTCTACCGTGCGATTTAAAATAAACGGCGCACAAGCGGCCACGTCGCTCTGATCGAGCGCGGGCGGCGCTGCCGGCGGCGCACGGCGGCGGGAAGCGGCGATCTCGCCGGAAAGTTTCGGATCCTCGAGAATTCTGCCTAAAACTGTGATCTTATGGCATAGATCGGTAGAGGGGAGGTCAGGGATCTCACCTCGGGGGTTTTCTCGAGCTCGGGGGTCCTGGAAAGTGATCGGCGGCGAGGTCCGAGGCAAAACCACGGCGAAGCTCGTCGGCGCTGAATTTGCACCGTAAGTCTCCGAGTTTTCTGCACCTGCAAAGCTCCCCGGAGGCGGTGGATCAAGACCAGCGAGTTAGATCAGAGTTTCCGAGCTTAGATCGGCCAGAATTCATCGGCGAAGTCTCGGTGCTCACCGGAGTGAAAATCGGCGATCGCGTGGGAAAAACCGATCGGAGCTGGGGTTTTTATAGCCGGGGGAGGGCGGTGGGTCTGTTGTGATCGAGTTGGATTCTTCTGGGACCGGAATTCGGCTGAGGAACGCGGTTTTTTGATCGGTTAAGATCGCGCGCGCGGGAGAGAGTCCGGGGTCGCGGGGTTGGGGATGACATGTGGGTCCCACCTGTCTGTGAGAGACAGCGCGGCGCGCGCGGGGGCGGGCTGGCGCGGGGAAACTGGGCCGGCTGGCGGGTTTCGGCCCACTGGCCGGTTTTTTTCCCGTTTCTCTTTTTCTTTTTCCATTTCTTTTCTGTTTTGAGTCAAATTTGAATTCCAGTTTGAATTTGAACTTTTGCAAAACATGCAACACGTCCAAAAATTTTTAAATTCCCCTCTGAACATGGTTTAGGGCTTTGAATCAAAATTTGGGGTGTTACAGCTCTACCCCCCTTAAAAGGAATCTCGTCCTCGAGATTGGTGTTTCTAAGAAAACAATTCCGGAAATTGTGCCTTGAGCTCATCTTCCCGTTCCCAGGTGGCTTCCTCTTCTGAGTGATGCTTCCACGGCACCTTGCACATCTGGATTCTTTTATTTCTGGTGAGGCGTTCCATTGTCTCCAAAATCTTGTATGGCTACATCCACTTCATTCATGGGTAACACCTCTTCAGGCGTCCTCAGGCATTTCTTGAGTTGTGACACATGGAATACATCGTGCACGTCCGATAGATGAACCGGTAACTCTAGTTGGTACGCCACTTCGCCTTTTCTTTCCAAAACTTGAAAGGGTCCGATGTATCGAGGTGACAACTTCCCTTTCACCTTGAACCGGCGAAGTCCTCTGATAGGGGACACCTTGAGATAAACATAGTCTCCCACGTTGAAAACGAGTTCTCTTCTTCGTACATCAGCATAGCTCTTCTGGCGTGTTTGTGCTATCCTCAAATTGTTGCGAATCTCCCTCACCTTCGCCTCAGCTTCTTGTAGCACTTCTGGACCAAACACTTTACTTTCTCCTGTTTGGTTCCAAAATAGGGGAGTTCTGCACTTCCTTCCATACAAAGCTTCAAACGGTGACATTTTCATACTAGCTTGATAACTGTTGTTATAGGAAAACTCCGCATACGGTAAGTTCTTGTCCCAACTCCTATTGTTTTTGAGTGCACATGCCCTTAACATATCTTCAAGGATCTGATTGGTTCTCTCCGTCTGCCCGTCAGTTTGGGGATGATAGGCAGAACTAAAGTTCAGATGGGTTCCCATGGTTTCATGCAACTTCTGCCAGAACCTTGAGGTGAACTGTGTCCCTCGATCCGACACAATCTTCTTTGGCACTCCATGGTAACACACGATCCTTGACATGTACAACTCTGCCAATTTGGATCCGCTGTAGCTTTCTTTCACAGGAATGAAATGAGCTACCTTGGTTAGCCGATCGATAATGACCCATATTGAATCATACCCGGATTGGGTCCTAGGCAATCCCACGACAAAATCCATGCTGATTTCTTCCCACTTCCATTCAGGTACTTTGAGTGGTTGCAATAATCCCGCGGGTCGTTGATGTTCAGCTTTCACCAACTGACATGTGTCACATAGGGCAACATGTTCCGCGACATCTCGCTTCATGCCATACCACCAATACCTGCTTTTGAGGTCCTGGTACATCTTCGTACTCCCAGGATGAATGGAATAGTCGGAATCGTGAGCCTCCTTCAAAATTAATTCACAGATCTCTTTTACTTCTGGCACACAGATCCTTTTCCCGTGCCACACCGTTCCTTGTTCATCCTCTCTAAAACCAGGAGCTTTATTTTCCTTGATAAGCTGTCTAATCTATTGTATCTTCTCATCATTCTTTTGGCCCTCGCGTATGTCTCGCTCAAGTGTGGAGTCCACTTCCATGGCGATGGCTTCACCACTATTTACTAGACATAGATTGAGTCTTATAACCTCGTCCTTCGATTCTGCAGGCATGTCCTTCAAACTCAACTTATTGATCTGCACTTTCCGACTCAAAGCATCGACCACGACGTTTGCTTTCCCGGGATGATAGTTGATGCCCACATCAAAGTCATTGATTAGCTCTAACCATCTCCTTTGTCTGAGGTTGAGATCTGGCTGTGTGAATATGTACTTCAAACTCTTGTGATCCGTATATATCTCTGTCCTTTTCCCCATCAAATAGTGCCGCCAAATTTTCAACGCGTGTACCACTGCAGCTAGTTCTAGGTCATGTGTAGGATAGTTCTTCTCGTGCTTCCGAAGCTGCCGGGATGCATAAGCCACGACATGTCCTTCTTGCATGAGAACACATCCCAACCCATTTCCAGAGGCATCGCAGTACACTGTGAAATTCTTTTGCATATCTGGCATAACCAACACTGGGGCTGTTGTCAATCTTTTCTTTAGCTCCTGAAAGCTCGTATCGCAATGTGGCGTCCAGGTGAATGTGATTCCCTTTTCCAACAGTTTGGTGAGAGGTCTCGAGATCTTGGAGAATCCCTCAATAAACCGTCGATAGTATCCAGCCAAACCCAAAAAGCTTCGAACTTCCCCGACATTTTCAGGGGTTTTCCACTTCTGGATATCTTCGATTTTGGCGGGATCTACGGAAATTCCTCCCTCCGAGATTATATGTCCTAAAAAGGGAACTCTCTTCAGCCAAAACTCACACTTGCTCAACTTGGCATATAGTTGGTGTTCTCTCAGCCTCTGTAACACCAACCTTAGATGTTTCTCATGTTCTTCTTCATCTTTGGAGAAGACGAGAATATCATCTATGAAAACCACCACAAATTTGTCCAGATATTCCATGAATACCTTGTTCATGAGGTACATGAAATATGCCGGGGCATTGGTTAGCCCGAAAGGCATGACAGTGTATTCATACAGTCCGTACCGAGATACGAAAGCTGTCTTGGGAATATCAGATTGCCTTATCTTGAGTTGGTGGTATCCCGACCTGAGATCAATTTTCGAGAACACACAAGCTCCCCTCAACTGATCAAACAAGTCTTCAATGCGGGGTAATGGGTACTTGTTCTTAATGGTTACCTCATTCAAGGCACGGTAATCCACGCATAACCTTTGGGTTCCGTCTTTCTTAGGCACAAATATCACCGGAGCTCCCCATGGTGAGGAACTAGGGCGAATATACCCCTTCTCCGTCAATTCTCTCAAATGATCCTTGAGCTCTTCTAGCTGCTTGGAGTCCATTCGATAAGGTCTCTTGTATATCGGGGCTGTTCCCGGTAATAGCTCAATTGCGAATTCCACGTCACGGTCGGGAGGCATACCTGGCAACTCCTCCGGAAAAACATCTGGATATTCCCTGATGGTCCTGATTTCCTCAACTTTCACCTCCACTTGATTTAATTTAATGTCCCTCCTAGGCTCGTGTATCGTTATGAACTTTACTCTTGTGCCATTGGGGTGAGTTAGTTCCACCGTTCTGGTCGAACAATGGATGATTCCTTTATGTTTGGTCAACCAATCCATACCCAAAATAATATCTATCCCTTGTGAATCTATCACTATGAGGTTAGCAGTAAATACTACCCCATTAATGTCTAGGCTCACTTTGGGACACACTTGTCTTGTCCTTATTTCTCCACCTGGAGAGTTTACAGCTAGCATATGGTTCATTTGTGTGGTTGCTAGGTCATACTTCTTAACAAACCCTTGAGCAATGAACGAGTGGGTAGCACCAGAATCAAACAGCAGAGTTGCAAGGTGTAAATTGGCAGGAAACTTACCAACTACCACGTCGGGTGCCTCTTGTGCTTCCTCCATAGTGACATGGTTCACCCGTCCTCTCAATACATTCTGCTGTTGTGGCGGCGCAGGCTTCTTCTTTGGGCATTTATGGGCGTAGTGCCCCACCTCACCACAGCTGAAACATTGCACCCCAATCTTAGATGCTTGGCCCTTGTTGTCTTGGGGTTGGTTTGGGGGTCCTTGTACTGCTGGTCAAGGTGGATATGCGGGGCGAGGCTGCTGCACAAACTGACGTTGCGGCTGTGCTGGTGCTGCGGGTGGCCTGTAGTTTGGGTTGTACCCTCTTGGTGCTGAATAGGGTACCGCAGCACGGCTCGTCTGCCCCGTAGGTTGCTGCATCATACGTGGGCGGGTGTTGCTCCTTGAGGCCTGATGTGACCATCCCGCCTTCCTCTTATTCTCATTTTCCAGGGCCTTTAGCTTCCTTTCCACCACAAACGCTCTGTCCACCATCTTTTGAAAGCTTTCATACTCATTGGAGGACATTGCACACTGCATCTCTGCGGTAAGTCCTTCCACGAAACAATCTTGTTTCTGCTCATCAGTCTCTATGTCTCGTGGAGCATAACGGGATAGTTGAGTAAATTTAGTGAGGTATTCCCTCACCGTCATGTTTCCCTGCTGCAGTCCCAGAAACTCTTTCATCTTGTTTTTGAGTTCACCTCTTGGGATGTAGTGGTTGCGGAAGCTACACTTGAACTCTTCCCAAGTGATGTTCTCAGGGTCATGATGGGCGGCCACGTAGGCGGTCCACCAATCAGCAGCAGGTCCATGCAGTTGATGAGAGGCAAACAGCACCCTCTCATACCCTTGGCATTGTATAATCCTCATCTTACTTTCAATGGTCTTCAGCCAATCATCTGCCTCCAGAGGTTCAGCAGCACTTGCAAACTTTGGAGGTTGAGTTCCTAGAAACTCACTCAACCTTGGTTGGCGTGGTGCAGCTGGTGGAGGTGGAACTTGATGCAAGTTGGCCACCACTTGAGTCAAGTTCTGGATGAGCTGATTTTGATTCTCCAGCATTTGGTGGAGAGGGTCAACTTCTTCACGGCGACCACCCCTGTCCTGGCCTCCAGAAAGATGAGGGTTGCATGCCTCATCGTTGTTGTTGGCGGGGTTGGCAGCACGTCCTTTTCCTCTTCCGGCCATCTGGCAGAATCAACCAATGTCAATTTGAAATCATTTAGTATCATCTTACTACTTTCATTTGTTGGCGCTTTGAGGTGTTGAGGCTTTGTTAAAATTTTACGTGAGTTCATATCTCACACCAAATAAATTCACTATTATTTCCTGTGGTTTTACACACCAAAGCAAAACAATCTGAAGACGAGGCTGTGGACAATTGCTCATGGCTTCCACAACTCACGTCACACACCAAGCATTATCACACCATTAACTACGTCACGACTCGACTACTCGACCTTCTGCTAGCTAGGGGAAAGACTCTACACTACTCGTCCTCTTGAGCTGGCTCCTCGGGATCTTCCTCCTCATTTCGGCTACCTTCTGACTCTGCTTTGGGTGGGGAGGCTGCTGGTGGAGAAGTGCGACGACGCCTGATCGCTCGGCGATCCGGGGAGTCAGGAGTCCATGGATCACTCACGGTGACACACAGTTCATTCCCATCTCCTCTTTCTCTCGCCTTTAAGCAAGCTCGCAGCAACGCCTCCGTTTCTTTCAGGGTGTCTCGGACATCCTGAAGCTCTTGTTGACACTCCTGCAGTCGAGTGCTGAGCATAGCAGCATCCTCCAAACACAAGTCCATGTGCTCATAGGAAGTCCCTTGCTGCACCGGTGGGTACTTGTACTCCGTGGTACCACTCTCACGTTGGAGGACATACATGTACTCAGTTTTGTCCAAGTGGCGACGATAGATGTGACTCTGGCAGGTGATGGCCTCCCAGGTGACATCTTTCTCCGCGTCAACTTGTGTTGCTCGACAAGCTGGAGAGTGGTGAATCTTAAGCAGCTGATTCTCGTGTATAATCCTCATCTCCGAACTCCATTCTTCCCTCTTCTCACGGATGGTCCTGGTGGAGTTATAGTGGATGATTACCTTGCCCGTATTGCCGGCGGCTTCGAGCATACGTCGAAGACGGCGCAACAAATCTCCTACTGCCAATCCGTAGGAAAGGTACGTCACTGGACGACTCTCCTCTCTTTCGGCAAGGGCAACTACGGGAACTCTCCCTCCTGTGGACTTACGAGCGGTGCGAATCATGCGAACCATCTAAAACAAAAGAATTTAAAATTAGGTTAGATAAAATCTCAAACAAAAATCCTATTTTGAATGAAAGTTGGGGTAAGATGAAGAAAATGACTCCTTTAATAACACTTTTCCACCCACACTTTGGAAAATAGTTTTTAAGAAAATAGGGCCCTTAAATACGTCCATTTCTACCTAGGTCCACGTTCCTACGGGCAACCTTGGCTCTGATACCACCTCTGTCACACCCGGTTTTTCCGAAGAAACAACCAAGTGAATATCACATGTATGCCAGGATCATTTTCTCATACATGTGATGACAAATAGTGAAGCATCATTTATTACAAGCCAGGTGTCGAATATAAATAAGTCTTACATCGCAAATGTCTCAATGGACACTAATGCTTCATCACAATTAAATAAACCAGCAGCGGAATATTATTCTTTAGGGCTCCATCACAGGCGTTGCCCGGGGGTCTTCATGAACCTAAAATCCTTCCTCGGGTCCAAAATCTTGGTCATTATACACCACCTCATTATCTTGACCTGAGCAGCAATATAAACCAACAAATATGCAAGGTTGAGTACCAATGGTACTCAGCAAGTGTGGGAAAATTATATCATGCATGGCTAGGACAAGGAGAGGTTGAACTCATGGTTAAAGCACTACGCAATTAATACCTATCACCTTAGCTTATCAAGCACCTACATTACTACACAGGTGAAATGGTCCCAATCTCCCATCCCATCATCATAATCCAATAACCATAACATCATTTCCAATGTTAAGCTCCCCGCTTAACATCCACAACTTCCAAAAACCTTCACTCCTCTAATCATGAATAAGTCCAGGCCGCTCTTAACCGTGAGCACGGCTGTCAAGACAGTTTTGACTCTGCAGAGTTTGTACCACTGTACCCACAAGTAGTGATTTCATCCCCCGTTGCCGGGTGGACTAAAAGAACCCCCATTATGCCAGTGGCTACGATCCACATTCACACTTCCCAGGTGTGCAGCCAGGAGATCACTACGAAGCCTTTACAAAGGGATTCCCGACGAGCGTGGGCCCACTGAGGTTTCACCCCTAACAGCATACAAGAGGCTCCAACCCCGCTGCAGTGGCCCCCTCTTGAGCCTTGCGGTTCATATGGTAGTCCAGCTGACACCTACTCCCCGCACCATCCAACACACCCATACTACGCCGGGGATACACCTGATTAATTGGCCAAGCTTCCCCATCTCAGCATGTGGTTGGCACTGTAAAGCCAGGTTACATGCTCCATGAACCGGTCCTTAGGATCCAGGCAAGTACTAAACACAAACCCAAGTCTCGTGCACCCAGCACACAACCAAAACATCCAACTTGCCTTGATCCCTACCTCTACATAACTCACAATGTCTCATTCAAGAGTATGGTAATATAAACTGATGATCTTATGTCCCAAATATCCCATTCTAAGCATGGCTAAGCATATGCATGTAAATAAATGACAATGACCAAAATAAATCCCAACCCAAGCTACAAGGAAACAAGGTAATGCAATTCTAGGGAAACTTTCCTAGCATGGGTTTCAAATTTCATTTGACAATGCAAATAATTCTATCTACACATCCTAGCATAGGATCAAAGTGGTCAAGGACACTTGCCTCCTTCTTGCTGCTCTTGAAATGGATAGTCCTGGTCTTGGAAATGAATAACTTGTTCTTGAACAGGTTCTACTTCATACCATCACACATAGTAAAAGAAAAACAACAATCCATAAGACATAGTTCACACTTACACTTCATACAAACCACACATTCACATTTATGAAATTCATTCACCATTATATGTGTTGTGTTTCAGTTTTAAATAAATTCCTTATATTAAACTACTACACCTTTTCACTACCAGGTATGTATGAAAAGTATTTTTCTTCTCCATATGTGCCTTCAGAATTTCTACCAACCCTAAACTGAATTCTTTGGATTTTAGAAACTCCATTTATCATTTACTAGTTGCTACATTTTCAGATTTATATTCCTATGCATAATTGTGTATTTTATTATGAAATTAGTAATACACATCATCTAAACAGTATAGGTTCTGGTCCTAAATGATTTAATAACATCTTTTGACCTTGGCTTCTGATGTAGACCATTTCATAATTATTTTCCCTATTTTTCTATAACTATTCTTTACTTAAAAATGTGTCCCTATACTAATAAATGTGAATAATAGATGAAACAGATTTATTTCAGCCCAAAAATATTTTTTTATCTCACTCCAAAGTTTTCTAAGTACTGAGAAAGTTTTTAATTAATTTTTGACAATTATGTTTGTCCCCTTTTTAAATTTTTAAACACTAGTTACATATTCAATTTTCTAAATTAAATACTAAACAGGGTTAAAAAGTAAACTCACCCCATTACAGAGTCTATAATATTATTTTCATAATTTCCAGGGGTCTATCTACACTTATCAGAGGTGTTTTTCTTAATTTCTATTAAGTCCAGGGGCTAAAACTGAATTTTTAATGAATTTACATGATTTTCTGGAATTCCATGGGCTAGATCTGAAGTTTCCGGGGCTAGCTCTCAATTCCAGAGAACCCCAGGGGGTAGCACGTAAGACTTCCAGTCTTTATAACGCGGGGCTGACGTGGACCGTCCGATTTTGAACCGACGGCTGAGATTATAACATCGAACCGGTACGCGGGGTTTTAAAGTCTACCGTGCGATTTAAAATAAACGGCGCACAAGCGGCCACGTCGCTCTGATCGAGCGCGGGCGGCGCTGCCGGCGGCGCACGGCGGCGGGAAGCGGCGATCTCGCCGGAAAGTTTCGGATCCTCGAGAATTCTGCCTAAAACTGTGATCTTATGGCATAGATCGGTAGAGGGGAGGTCAGGGATCTCACCTCGGGGGTTTTCTCGAGCTCGGGGGTCCTGGAAAGTGATCGGCGGCGAGGTCCGAGGCAAAACCACGGCGAAGCTCGTCGGCGCTGGATTTGCACCGTAAGTCTCCGAGTTTTCTGCACCTGCAAAGCTCCCCGGAGGCGGTGGATCAAGACCAGCGAGTTAGATCAGAGTTTCCGAGCTTAGATCGGCCAGAATTCATCGGCGAAGTCTCGGTGCTCACCGGAGTGAAAATCGGCGATCGCGTGGGAAAAACCGATCGGAGCTGGGGTTTTTATAGCCGGGGGAGGGCGGTGGGTCTGTTGTGATCGAGTTGGATTCTTCTGGGACCGGAATTCGGCTGAGGAACGCGGTTTTTCGATCGGTTAAGATCGCGCGCGCGGGAGAGAGTCCGGGGTCGCGGGGTTGGGGATGACATGTGGGTCCCACCTGTCTGTGAGAGACAGCGCGGCGCGCGTGGGGGCGGGCTGGCGCGGGGAAACTGGGCCGGCTGGCGGGTTTCGGCCCACTGGCCGGTTTTTTTCCCGTTTCTCTTTTTCTTTTTCCATTTCTTTTCTGTTTTGAGTCAGAATTTGAATTCCAGTTTGAATTTGAACTTTTGCAAAACATGCAACACGTCCAAAAATTTTTAAATTCCCCTCTGAACATGGTTTAGGGCTTTGAATCAAAATTTGGGGTGTTACACACAACTCAAGAAATGTCTAAGAACGCCTGAAGAGGTGTTACCCATGAATGAAGTGGATGTAGCTGAGGATTTGTCTTATGCCGAGCAACCATACAAGATTTTGGAGGAAATGGAACGCCTCACCAGAAATAAAAGAATCCGGATGTGCAAGGTGCAGTGGAAGCATCACTCAGAAGAGGAAGCCTTCTGGGAGCGGGAAGATGAGCTCAAGGCACAATTTCCGGAATTGTTTTCTTTGAAACACCAATCTCGAAGACGAGATTTCTTTTAAGGGGGGTAGAGCTGTAACACCCCAAAATTTTGATTCAAAACCTTAAATCATGTTAAGAGGGGAATTTAAAAATTTTTGGACGTGTTGCATGTTTTGCAAAAATTTAAATTCAAACTGGAATTTAAATTAAACTCAAATCAGAAAAGAAATAGAAAAAAAAGAGAAAAAGAAAACTAAAACCTAACCGGCCAGTGGGCCGAACCCACCAGCCGGCCCACCATTTTCCCCCGCCAGCCCACAGCCGCGCGCCTCTCCCTCTCACTGACATGCGGGGCCCGCCGTCATCTTCTTCCTCGCGCGCGATCGGCCGACCCCGGGACACCTCTCTCTCCCGAATCAAAACTACCCCCTGGAAACCGCGTCCCCTAGCCGAATTTTGCTCCCGGACGACTCAAACTCGATCACAACCGACACGCCGCCCTCTCCCGTCTATAAAAACCCCGGCCCCGTTCTGTTTTCCCCACGCGATCGCCGATTTTTACTCCGGTGAGAACCGAGACTTCTCCGGCGAATTCTGGCCGATCTAAGCTCGGAAATTCCGATCTAACTCGCTGGTCTTGATCCACCGCCTCCGGGGAACCTTGCAGGTGCAGAAAACTCGGTGACTTGCGGTGTAAACACGGCGCCGACGAGCTTCGCCGTGGTTTTGCCTCGGACCTCGCCGCCGATCACCTTCCAGGACCTCCGAGCTCAAGAAAACCCCCGAGGTGAGATCCCTGACCTCCCCTCTACCGATCTATGCCATAAGATCACAGTTCCAGGCAGAATTCTCGAGGATCCGAAAGTTTCCGGCGAGATCGCCGCTTCCCGCCGCCGTGCGCCGCCGGCAGCGCCGCCCGCGCTCGATCAGAGCGACGTGGCCGCTTGTGCGCCGTTTATTTTAAATCGCACGGTAGGGTTTCAACCCCCGCGTACCGGTTCGGCGTTATAATCTCAGCCGTCGGTTTAAAATCAAACGGTCCACGTCAGCCCCGCGTTATAAAGACTGGAAATCTTACGTGCTACCCCCTGGGGTTCTAGGGAAATAAGAGCTAGCCCCGGAAACTTCTGATCTAGCCCCTGGAACTCCAGAAAATCATGTAAATTCATTTAAAAATCAGTTTTAGCCCCTGGACTTAATAAAAATTTGGAAAAACACCTCTGATAAGTGTAGCTAGACCCCTAGAAATTCTGAAAATAATATTATAGACCCTGTAGTGGGGTAAGTTTAAATTTTTAGTCCTGTTTAGTATTTAAATTTGGAAATTGAATATGTGGCTAGTGTTTAAAAATTAAAAAGTGGGACAAACATATTGTCAAAATTTAATTAAAGACTTTCTCAGTGTTTAGGAAACTTTGGAGTGAGATAAAAACATATTTTGGGCTGAATTGAATCTGTTTAATTTATTATTCACATTTAGGGACACATTTTTAAGTAAAGAATAGTTATAGAAAATAGGGAAAATAATTATGAAATAGTTACATCAGAGGCAAAGGTCAAAATATGTTATTAAATTATTTAGGACCAGAACCTATTCTGTTTAGATGATGTGTATTACTAATTTCATAATAAAATACACAATTATGCATAGGAATATAAATCTGAAAATATAGCAACTAGTAAATGATAAATGGAGTTTTTAAAATCCAAAGAGTTCAGTTAGGGTTGGTAGAAATTATGAAGGCACATATGGGGAAGAAAAATACTTTTCATACACACTTGGTAGTGAAAAGGTGTAGTAGTTGAATATAAGAAATTTATTGGAAACTCATATATATAGTATGTAAGTATAAATGTGGACACAAAAGTAGGAATCATATACACATGGTTAAAAGTGCATGCAAGCCACAACTCAACACACATAAAGTAACCACAACACATATAATGGTAAAGAACTTTCATAAATGTGAATGTGTGGTTTGTATGAAGTAGAAGTGTGAACTATGTCTTATGGTTGTTGTTTTTCTCTTGCTATGTGTGATGGTATGATGTAGAACCTGCTCAAGAGCAAGTTATTTCTTTCCAAGACCATGACTACCCATTTCAAGAGCAGCAAGAAGGAGGCAAGTGTCCTTGACCACTTTGATCCTATGCTAGGATGTGTAGATAGAATTATTTGCATTGTCAAGTTAAATATGAAACCCATGCTAGGAAGTTTCCCTAGAATTGCATTACCTTGTTTCCTTGTAGCTTGGGTTGGGATTTATTTTATCATGTCATTTATTATTATGCATATGCTTAGCCATGCTTAGAATGGGATATTTGGGATATGAGATCATCAATTTATTTCTACCATACTCTTGAATGAGATATTATGAATTATGTAGAGGTAGGGATCAAGGCAAGTTGGATGTTTTGGTTGTGTGCTGGGTGCACGAGACTCGGGTTTGTGTTTAGTACTTGCCTGGATCCTAAGGACCGGTTCATGGAGCATGTAACCTGGCTTTACAGTGCCAACCACATGCTGAGATGGGGCAGCTTGGCCAATTAATTAGGTGTATCCCCGGCGTAGTATGGGTGTGTTGGATGGTGCGGGGAATAGGTGTCAGCTGTACTACCATATGAACCGCAAGGCTCAAGAGGGGGCCACTGCAGCGGGGTTGGAGCCTCTTGTATGCTGTTAGGGGTGAAACCTCAGTGGGCCCACGCTCGTCGGGAATCCCTTTGTAAAGGCTTCGTAGTGATCTCCTGGCTACACACCTGGGAAGTGTGAATGTGGTTCGTAGCCACTGGCAAAATGGAGGTTCTTTTAGTCCACCCAGCAACGGGGGATGAAATCACTACATGTGGGTACAGTGGTACAAACTCTGCAGAGTCAAAACTGTCATGACAGCCGTGCTCACGGTCAAGAGCGGCTTGGACTTATTCATGATTAGAGGAGTGATGGTTTTGGAAGTTGTGAATGTTAAGCGGGGAGCTTAACATTGGAAATGATGTTATGGTTATTGGATTATGATGATGGGATGGGAGATTGGGACCATTTCACCTGTGTCATAATGTAGGTGCTTAATAAGCTAAGGTGATAGGTATTTAATTGCGTAGTGCTTTAACCATGAGTTCAACCTCTCTTTGTTTTACCCATGCATGATATAATTTTCCCACACTTGCTGAGTACCCTTGGTACTCAACCTTGCATATTTGTTGGTTTATATCGCTGCTCAGGTCAAGACAATGAGGTGGTGTATAATGACCAAGACTTTGGACCCGAAGAAGGTTTCTAGGTTCATGGAGACCCCCGGGCGACGCCTGTGATGGAGCCCTAAAGAATAATATTCCGCTGCTAGTTTATTTACTTGTGATGAACTTATTATTGTCCATCGAGACATTTGCTACGTAAGACTTATTTATATTCGACACCTGGCTTGTAATAAATGATGCTTCACTATTTGTCATCACATGTATGAGAAAATGATCCTGGCATACATGTGATATTCACTCGGTTGTTCTTCGGAAAAACTGGGTGTGACATTATGCCTCTATGCCTTATGGCCTAAGGAACGCTCTCCCTACCTTCGTACGTGCAATGCACAAGACCATAGGAGAGCTAATGAGAGACTCAGTTGAGGTGTGTGTCGAAGACATTGTTGTTAAGGTCAGGCACAACTCATCCCTGCTAGATAACCTGGCCTTAGTCTTCGCCCTTCCGACAAGTGTGAGTTCGGTGTATCCCCTGGAAAACCCTTAGAATTCCTGGCCTCACGCCGAGGAACTGAGGCTAACCTAGAGAAGATCAAAGCCATCGGCTCGAGGCGGCCCCCCGCCCGCATTAAAAAAGTCCAGAAATTCGCGGGATGCCTAGCTGCGCTGAGTCGGTTTATACTGAGGTTAGCAAAGCGAACTCTCCACTTCTCTAAGCTCCTACGCAAATCCGGGCCATTCGCTTGGACCGACGAAGCGGAGGAAGCTCCCCAGGAGCTGAACCAGCTCCTGATGACCCTACCCGTAATGGTAGCCCCCGAGCCCGAAGAGCATCTGTTGCTCTACATCGCAGCGACGGCTGCAGTGGTGAGTATGGTCCTCGCCGCAGAGCGGCTGGACCCCTCATCGCCGCAACCTTCTCTGGTATCGGGAAACAAGCGCCAGGAAACCCCGGAGGTCCGAGACGACCCCTCGGGTCTCCGAGGCAACCCCCCGGAGGTCCAAAATGGACCCCGGACCCCCGACACAACCTCCAGGAGGACCAGCAGGACCCCCCGGAGGCGCAGCGGGACCCCCCGGAGGTCCAACAGAACCTCCCGGACGTCCAACGGGACCCCCCGGAGCTCCCTGGAAATCAGCGGGACCTCCCGGAGGTCCAAGACAGCCTGGGGACCTACGAGTATCAGCTCCCGGTGGCCTCCCCGGGCCCGCGGGAGGTTCTGTCTACTTCATCAGCGCCACCACCACAAGTGGACGCCAACGCAGGTTGATCCAGGGGGCAATGAAGACGGTGAACCAGGACCCCGAGCTCTGGCCTTCACCGGGCCTCACTGGATGCTCGTCTTCGACGGTTCCTTGCGAAAGCAGGGGGCCGGTGCTAGCGTACTGTTCCCCATGCCATCGGGGGAGCAGTCTGGGTATATGGTGCGTCTCAATTCCAAGGCAACCAGCAACATGGCAGAGTATGAAGCACTCATCCTTGGCCTAAAGACAACCCTGTCTCTAGGCGCTCGCCAGTCGTTGGACAGGGCGACTCCCAACTAGCTATCAAGCAAGATGGTGGAGAAAGACTTCCTCGCCTTGGACCTGCGCCACGTACCGCGCGCTAGCAAGGCTGCAGCTGACGACCTCTCCACGAAGACCCCCACCGGAGCACCTGTGCCCGAAGGGGGCTTCAAGAGGACGTTGCCGCGGCCCACAGCCCGGCCCGCCGAGCCGGGCGAAGGGGGCTAGACCAGCACCTCGAAGCTGGCGGTCCCGGCGGCCATGGACGCCGCCAAGGATCGTAAGCGTCACTGGGAACTCAGTGCAACCCAGCGCTCAAGATCCAGATGCTCAAGTCAGACCCGATGCATGGATCACGGAGATCCGGGACTACTTGAAAGACAATATCCTCCCTGATGAACGTGTATCCGCTGAACGGATCGTGCGTATGGCTAAGAGACACGTGATGGTAGAAGGGGATCTCTACCAACGCGGCGCCAACCGCGTCCTATTGCGGTGCATAACCCAGGGGGAAGACCGCGACTTTCTTGCTGAGATCCATGGAGGCAAATGTGGGAGTCACTCTTCCTCACGCACGCTTGTCGGTAAAGCCTTTCGGCATGGCTTCTACTAGCTGACAACACTCCAGGATGCCGTCAAGCTGGTCGAGAACTGCAAGGCGTGCCTGTTCCACGCCAAGCAGATCCATACACCGGCTTGGACGGTACAGATGATCCAGCCCGCATGGCCATTTGCCGTACGGGGGCTGGACTTCCTGGGACCTGGGACCATTCCCCAGAACCGAGGATGGGGACCCACTCCCGAACCCTCGGAACACAGAACACCTCCGTAAGTTCTACCCCTAGAGCAACAATAGGACAAACTCTTCTTTTTATAATAAATTCCATAAAGTCCAGGAACAGTGCTCGGAGCAGCTAAGCCTCAGGGGACGGTCCAGGACTACGTTCAGCTTCGCCTGGTTCCGACCCCAAGCACGTAGAGTCTTGCTTCCCTTGGGGCGGGTCGTGGCCTCCATACTCAGCCTGCCTTCCTCCTATGGAAATTTATATGAAAAGAAACCTGTCCTACGTTGCTCTTCTTTGGTGCTCATTTAATTTACTTATTAAATTTTTATGACTGCACTACTAGCGCGGGCTCACCATGTGCTCAGCTCCCTCTTCTCATTCTCACCTTTAGTCGGCATTTTCTGCCCTACCAAAGGCGGTTGCGTTGGAGGTACCGGCCGATAGCCAGGGGGGCCCCGAGCCCCCGGCACTTCGCGCACGGTAGTTCCCAAGCACCGTATAAGTGGACAGGGACAGTAAGCCAAATAAGACTAAGAGATAGAGGAGGGGGATCCCCCAAGGAGAATTACGTTTCCCTTACTTTTGTGCAGGACCTCTCGGCCTCAGCTCCCCGCAGGAGTATGGTAGGCACATCCATCCAATGGAACGCACCTACCAGGGGGCCGCTATGGGATCACGCAAGACCGAAACCCCAAGGTAAGATCAAAGAACTAGACCTCACCGCTTCCGCAGGGGTGAGGCCCGAAGGTCCCACGTGTCCAGCGGGGCCAGACCATCCACCGCCTTGAGGGGGGGCTCCGGGCCCGCCACGTGGCCTATAGAAGCCGAACCTTCCCCCCTCTGCGGGGAGAGGTCCGAGGACTCCACGTGCCCCGTGAGCCCGGACCTCCCCTCAGAGGGGAGCTCCGGGCCCGCCACGTGGCCAACAGGCCCGGATCCACCCGTTCTCGTGAGGCGGGTCCTGGAGACCTCCGGGGCCCTTAGTATACAGTGAGGACCCGGAGAAGGTGTCTATGTGGAGCTTCGAGATTGGTCAAGGCCTCCGAGTACCTTGCGGTGCTAAGGACTCGACCAGGAAAAACTAGGAAGAAGACTAGGACATGCAGACACAGAAAGAAACAGGAGTCTGTTCATACAAAGGCTCCATGAGCTGGGTTACAGACTCAACAAAAATAAAAAAGGAAGTACAGGGCCTTGTGGCCACGGGGGCAGGTGCCTAAGAGTCCCCGCATGTGACGCCCTCAATTCTGTGGAAAACCACGGAACCGAGAACTAATGCATGTGTGCCCAGGATGTTCATCACACATACACATACGTTCCACAAACTGAATTCAGATTATATATTACCACGAATAACATAGTTTATTACAGCACCTCATGAGTCTTGGACTCATGCTCACAGCGGAAGTCCTTATTTCTACGCAGAGGAAATCTTATTTAAATGCGGAAGCAAAAACTAATGCGGAAGCAAAACTAAGCAGAAGTGACTCCATCTCTACTCCCTCCACAGGCAAGGTTGAGAACAGATCACACGCCATAATGCTCTACTCGGTCTTCATAGTAGCCTTCTTTTGCTGTTGATGAAGAAATAATAATGCAAGTTTGAGTACAATGATGTACTCAGCAAGTGCGGGAATAACACATGATATGCAGCTCATAAACAAGGTAGGTATAAAAGGCTTATTTGCAGAAAAGCAAATTTATAAAATCATGATAAAACAGCAACTTAACTTTAGATGAATGTAGTCCCAGCATGTATTAAATTACCAACATACCTTCATCACATCCCGTGTTCCATCCGAACATTAACCAATCCTTTACTCATACTCACGAATACCTCCTCGTATTCGCTACCATCTCACCTCATGAACAACCTTGTCTCTCACCGAGACCAATCTCATATCATGACCCACCAGTCATGCAACCCTTTCATCATCCAGACTTAACAAATCCAAACCAAACCATAACCAAAACCATAACCAAGAACCTTCCCAATAACCATTCCAGTAACCATCCCATCTAATCATGGCAGTTTAGCCAGGTGCTCGTAACCGTAAACTCGGCTATCATGATAGTTTTAACAACTCTGCAGAGTTTGCACCTCTTTACCCACAAGTTTGTGATTTCGTCACCCGTCGGCGACTGCAGAACCTCCATTATACCAGTACACATCCGTCGGTGTATGGTCAAGAGATCACAAAATAGCCTTTACAAAGGGGTTACTAGATGTATGGACTCACTAAGGTTTCACCGGCAGGCTAGAATCTCCAATTCTCCCACCCACGGGCCCCCTCTTGTGCCATGCAGTTCCCAGGGCAGTCCTCACTCGACTCCCATTCCCCGCGCCTTCCACAGTCCATAACACTCTAGCAACTTACCTAATTACTCAGCTAAGTCGCACCCATACTTGGCCTTGTGGTGGCACTGTTATCCTGGCATGTGCATGCATGAACCGGTCCTTAGATCTACGACAAGTAAAACCACCATCTCATGCTACCTCATACACAAACCCAGGCTTGCCTAGATCCCCCTCCGATCCATGTTTATTAGTTTCTCATTATTATTATGAGTGCAGTTAGCTAGACACATCTATCTCGCTTCCCAATCCCATGGACTCAGCGAAGCATAAAACAAAAACCATACCCGACTCAGAAAACTTCCCAGGTGACAAGGATGGTTTAACTAAAACTAGTAAACTCCTATAAAAGGGTTTCCCATCATGTTTCACTCAGCACACACACCTTTTCGCAAAACAAAATAGTTTTACCCAAAACATAGGATCAACATGGTCAAGGAGCACTTGCCTTGTTCTTGTGGTTCCGGTTGTTCTTGATTCTCAAAACCTGGTTGCTGTAGTTCGTCGTAGACAGCTTCCTGAACCTGTCCTGCTATTGTAGGATTCACGTGCATACAAGATTCACAACAATCAATATCATGCACAAAACCCTAAACTAGATGCGATGATGCACATGCATGCTATCCTATGATTAGATTGATCTGTACGTGTTCTTTCATGGCTTGCATGGTCAGAGGTATTCGGATCAAAGGTGGTCATGGCGATGATCTTGTTTTTAGATCAAACTGATCATCGAGTGATCTGTCCACGAAAAGGCTTCTGTTCGAAAGGAATTGAAGAACAGATGCAAAGAGATGAACAACATGATGTCGTAAGGTGGTATTGAAGTCCTACCTCACGTTCTTCTTGTCTTCGAGGTCCTCCTCAGACCGCTTGGTTTTTTTCCGGTGATCTCCCTTGTTGTGCTTCGGCGATGTCTTGCTCGGCGAGTTAGGGCTAGAGCGCTAAGTCGTCGGCTCAGGAGTTGAAAGAGAAGTTCGTGGTTTCGGCCAGAGGTTTTGGGTTCTATTTATAATCGGGAAGAGAAGAGTCCTAATATGATTGGATCCCGAATAAGAGTCCTATTCAGATCTTGTTGGATCCTGACGTCTTATCTTTGGTAACATTGTGGAGTTTGGATCGGTTTCGTTGCGTACTGGTATCTTTACGTGTAAAAACTGCTCCAGACTCGTTACCTCCGTGATGATGAGCTTCGGAAGCTCCACGTGTCCTCCGGGCCTGGTATCTCCTCGTCCGCAGAGACGAGCTCCGGTCGTGCCGCGTGTCACGAGCGAGACCTCCCTCTTCTTTGGAGGTGAGCTCCGCGCACGCCACGTGTGGGTGCCGGTCTTTCTGCCTTTCCTTCCCTCAGGGACATGCCCCGAGGTCGACACGTGTCCAGCAGCGACGGACCTCCGGAGATAAGCTCCGGTGGCGACACGTGTTCGATAGATCCGGACTTCTCTGAGATGAGTTCCGAGATTGACGCGTATCCCCCGCAACTGGTCCTCTTATTTCCGCGAGGACTAGCTCCGTGGATGACACGTGTCCTATGAAAAATGCCTTTGCTTCTTCCGCAGAGGCTATCTCCGTGGGTAGTACGTATCTCACAGGGTCGGACCTCTTTCCAATTGCGGAGGTGACCCCCGAGCTTGCCACGTATCCAGTTTAGCGTCAGACCTCTCCCTATTTCTCGGGAATGAGTTCCGAACACACCACGTAGTCTGCTGGTCATGAAAGTTGCCTTCGGCGCTCTCGGAGAGCATTATGGGCTATCTTTTTGATACTTGTCTCCGTTCCCTCTTTTCTAAAAATGTTTTTCTTTTCCATAAACATGAACATATGCTGACACCCGAGATGAGGGTGTCACAAATCTACCCCCCTTAAATTGAATCTCGCCCTCGAGATTCGTTAGCAGAAAATAGATAGGGGAATTCAGCCTTAATATCCTCTTCACGCTCCCATGTGGCTTCAGCTTCAGTGTGATGGCTCCATTGTACCTTGCACCATCAAATCACTTTGTTTTGGGTGACCCTTTCTTTTACGTCCAAGATTCGGATAGGGTGTTCTGCGTAAGTCAGGTCCTCTTGAAGTTTAAGTTCTCCCATTGACACTTGTTCCTCTGGTATTCTCAAGCACTTCTTGAGCTGAGATACATGAAACACGTCATGTACGTCGGAGAGGTGGTTTGGGAGCTCTAGTTGATAGGCTACTTCTCCTCGCTTACCCAAAATTTTAAATGGTCTGATGTAGCGAGGCGCTAGTTTGCCTTTGACGTTAAAACGTCGTTGGCCTCGGATAGGCGATACCTTAAGGTATACGAAGTCTCCAACTTCAAAGGTCAACTTTCTACGCCTATTGTCCGCATAGCCTTTCTGTCGTGACTGAGCAGCCTTTAAGTTCTCCCGTATCGTTTGGACTTGCTTTTCAGCCTCTTGTAGTACTTCGGGTCCAAACACCTGGTTCTCTCCAGTCTCGTTCCAGAACAGTGGCGTTCTACACCGTTTTCCATATAAGGCTTCGAAAGGCGACATCTTCAAGCTAGCTTGATAGCTGTTGTTATAGGAGAACTCGGCATACGGTAAACTCCTATCCCAACTACGCCCACGTTTCAAGGCGCAAGCTCTCAGCATGTCCTCCAAAATTTGGTTCGTCCTTTCGGTTTGCCCATATGCTTGTGGGTGATAGGCGGAGCTAAAATCTAGTCGTGTACCCATGGCTTTCTGCAGCTTCCTCCAGAATCTAGAGGTAAACTGAGAACCTCGATCTGAGACTATCCTCTTCGGAACTCCATGACGGCACACGATCTGCTCCATGTACAACTCTGCCAACTGTGTAACGTTGTAACTGGCCTTTACCGGAAGAAAATGGGCGGTTTTCGTCAACCGGTCCACAATGACCCAGATGGAATCGTATCCTGACTGAGTTCATGGCAATCCGACAATAAAGTCCATACTGATGTCCTCCCATTTCCATTCAGGTATTTTCAAAGGTTGCAACAATCCAGCGGGTTTTTGATGTTCGGCTTTTACCCGTTGGCATGTGTCGCATAGGGCAACGTATTCGGCTATATCCCTTTTCATACCATCCCACCAATAGCAAGTTTTCAAGTCCTTGTACATTTTGGTGCTCCCCGGATGTATGAAATAGGGTGAATCATGTGCCCCCTTTAATATCATGTCGCGAAGGTGTCTTAGGTTTGGCACACAAATCCTTTTTCCTAGCCAAAGCGTACCCTTTTCATCCTCTTTGAAATCTTTCTCTATCCCTTGTCGGATTCTTTCCTTGATCTCCTTGATCCCCTCGTCCGTTGCTTGTCCCTTTCTTATTTCTTGTTCCAATGGGGAGTGGATCTCTATCATTTCCATGTTATTCAAGAATCCGAGGTGTAACCGTTCGAACTCCTTACGTAGTTCGGGTGGTAGCTCCCGAACCGTGAGTTGGTGGCATGCTCCCTTTCTGCTCAATGTGTCAGCGACTACATTGGCCTTCCCGGGATGGTAGTTGATTCCCACATCATAATCCTTGATGAGTTCTAACCATCAACGTTGCCTCAAATTCAAGTCTGTTTGTGTAAATATGTACTTGAGGCTTTTATGATCCGTATAGATCTCACATCGATGACCAAGGATATAATGTCTCCAAATCTTCAATGCATGCACCACTGCTGCTAACTCCAAATCATTTGTAGGATAGTTAAGCTCGTGCTTCTTTAATTGTCGTGAGGCATAGGCTACCACTTGTCCTTCCTGCATGAGCACACATCCGAGCCCTTGTCTGGATGCGTCACAATATATGTCAAAGCTCTTGCTTACGTCTGGCAATACCAGAACTGGTGCTGTGGTTAGCCTTTTCTTGAGTTCCTCAAAACTTTCTTGGCAGGCTTGTGTCCATTGAAAGACTTTTCCCTTCATTAGCAACTCCGTCATAGGTTTTGCTATCTTAGAGAAGTCTTTAATGAAGCGACGATAGTATCCTGCCATCCCAAGGAAACTCCGAATATCCCTCACGCTCCTCGGTTGGTCCCACTTTAGAACATCTCTCACCTTTCCAGGATCAACCGATACCCCTTCCTTGGAGATGATGTGGCCTAGGAAGGATATTTCCCTTAGCCAAAATTGACACTTGTTAAGCTTGGCATACAACTGATGCTCTCGCAACTTCTGCAAGGTCAATCTCAGATGTTCTTCATGCTCCTCCTTACTTTTTGAATACACCATAATGTTGTCGATGAAAACTACGACGAACTTGTCCAAGTACTCCATGAAAACCTTATTCATAAGGTACATGAAGTATGCGGGTGCATTCGTCAATTCAAAAGACATAACAGTATATTCATATGAACCATACCACGTCCGAAAGGCTGTCTTAGGTATATCGGAGGGCTTAATCTTCAGCCGGAAATATCCCGACCGAAGATCAATCTTGGAGAACACTTGGGCTCCTTTCATTTGATCGAACAGGTCCTCTATACGGGGCAGAGGGTATTTATTTTTGATTGTCACTTCCTTGAGAGACCTGTAGTCTACGCACATTCTTTGGGTTCCGTCCTTCTTGTCCACGAAGAGTACCGGAGCTCCCCAGGGTGACGAGCTTGGACGGATAAAACCCTTCTCCAACTGTTCTTGAATTTGCTTCTTTAGTTCAACTAACTCATTGACGGGCATCCTATATGGTCTCTTAGCTATGGGTGCAGTTCCAGGTACCAAATCTATGGAAACTCAATATCCCGGTCAGGTGGCATACCTGGAAGTTCTTCCGGGAACACATCTGAAAATTCCTGAACCACTGGAATGTTGTCCAATGCTACCCCTTCAACATGGTTCAGATCCGCTCGTTCGGTCGCTTGCGGGGCTGACTCGAACTCGACACGGATACCGTGTTCGTTTGTCAATTGCACGCTTCTCTCAGCGCATTGGATTACTCCATTGTGCTTGCTTAACCAGTCCATTCCGAGTATGATGTCAATTCCGTGGGAGTCCAAGACAATAAGGTTGGCAAGGAAGTCTACCCCCCTTATTTTAAGGCTTACCTTAGGACATACTATACTAGTCCTCATTTCTCCTCCGGGAGAATTAACTAACATAGCACATTCTAGGTGGGATACGGGTAGATGATGTTTGGCAACATATTTGGATGATATGAAGGAATGCGATGCTCCGGAATCAAATAAAATGATGGCTGGGTTGGAGTTGGCAAGGAACATACCAATTGCGACGTCCTCAGCCTGTTGTGCTTCCTCAGCAGTGACATGGTTAACGTGGCCACGAGCATAGTTCTGCGGTCCACGGTTCCCTTGGTTGTCCCCTCCGTTTGGTCGCTGATTCTGCTTGGGCACGTTACCTTGCTGTCCAGGGCCTCTCTTCGGGCACTGGTTAGCGAAGTGGCCTACTTCCCCGCATGCAAAGCATGCCCTGTTGCCTATGGCAGCAGGTACATTGGGGTGGGGGTTTTGAACAGGAGCGCCATTGTTAGAAGGCATGGGCACACGAGGTGCCGGTGCAACGGACCGTTGCTGTGGTGGCTGACCAGGGCGGTACGTAGGAGTGGTCGATCCATACTGCGGTGCAGGGGGCATGTATCTAGGTCGTACGTTGCTCCCTTGGGGCTGGTATGGGATCTTCCTTTTGCACTCACGCTCGATCTCTCGGATCTTGTTTTCCACCACGATAGCCTTATCAACCAGCTTCTGGAAGCTTACGTAGTCATTGTTGAGGAGCTGAACTTGGATCTCATTATTCAACCCTCTCATGAACAGGTACTGCTTTCTCTGATCTGAGTTGACGTCTTCGGGGGCATACCGGGACAGTTGTATGAACTTGTTGAGATATTCGTTCACACTTTTCTGCCCTTGGCGGAGACCTTCAAACTCCTGCCTCTTGAGCATCATTACGCCAACAGGGATGTAGTGGGAGCGAAAACTTTCCTTGAACTCAGTCCAAGTGATTGTCTCCGGGTTGGCATGGGCGTTGCTCAAGGCATCCCACCAGTCAGCAGCTGCTCCCATAAGTTGGTGCGACGCAAAGAGAACCTTCTCTCGGTCGTTGCACTGAACAATGGCAAGCTTCTTCTCCATGGATTTCAACCAATCATAGGCCTCCATTGGATCGCTTGCTTGAGCAAAGGTGGGTGGTCGAGTCCTCATGAATTCTCCCAGCCTGTTATGAGTCAGCGGTGGTGGTGGCGGTGGTGCCGGAACGGGGTGTTGGTTGGCCTGCAACTGACCCAAAGTTTGGATCATAGTTTGCATAAGCTGGTTTTGCATGGCCATCAACCTTTCTAGGTTGTTTTCGCCAGCTCCGAGGTTGGCAGGAACTTCCTCGGGGTCATCTTCCTGGACGTTCCTTCGGCTGGCGTTTCCTCTCACCATCTGTGAGGGGGAACGAAATAGAAGGCTAGAAGGTTAGATAGGTCCTTTCAACTATATGCATCAAGGGGAGTTGGACTATATATATTAGTCCTTATGAGGATGTGGTCAAGTGCCGAAGCATTTCACTCCTCTTTCTTCTTACGTGTGAATATGGACAATGTTTTTAAGACGTCCCACAACTCACACTAAGCACCTATTCACAAATAATCATCACAAGGGCCCACTCAACTCCTATTCAAGGATGGTTTCCTATGTCAAGGCGGTTTCAAGGCCAATCTAGGCTATTCACCCTAGGATGCTTCCTTTGGTCCGCGTAGCTTCTATTTAGGGGTACAACTTGCTGTTAACCCGTGATTCTAATATCAATCTAAGGTTTCTATCTAGGCGTGTAACCTACTGTCAACCCGTGGCTCTGATACCAATCTGTGACGCCCTCAATTCTGTGGAAAACCACGGAACCGAGAACTAATGCATATGTGTGCCCAGGATGTTCATCACACATACACATACGTTCCACAAACTGAATTCAGATTATATATTACCACGAATAACATAGTTTATTACAGCACCTCATGAGTCTTGGACTCATGCTCACATCGGAAGTCCTTATTTCTACGCAGCGGAAATCTTATTTAAATGCGGAAGCAAAAACTAATGCGGAAGCAAAACTAAGCAGAAGTGACTCCATCTCTACTCCCTCCACAGGCAAGATTGAGAACAGATCACACGCAATAATGCTCTACTCGGTCCTCATAGTAGCCTTCTTTTGCTGTTGATGAAGAAATAATAATGCAAGTTTGAGTACAATGATGTACTCAGCAAGTGCGGGAATAACACATGATATGCAGCCCATAAACAAGGTAGGTATAAAAGGCTTATTTGCAGAAAGCAAATTTATAAAATCATGATAAAACAACAACATAACTTTAGATGAATGTAGTCCCAGCATGTATAAAATTACCAACATACCTTCATCACTTCCCGTGTTCCATCCGAACATTAACCAATCCTTTACTCATACTCACGAATACCTCCTCGTATTCGCTACCATCTCACCTCATGAACAACCTTGTCTCGCACCGAGACCAATCTCATATCATGACCCACCAGTCATGCAACCCTTTCATCATCCAGACTTAACAATTCCAAACCAAACCATAACCAAAACCATAACCAAGAACCTTCCCAATAACCATTCCAGTAACCATCCCATCTAATCATGGCAGTTTAGCCAGGTGCTCGTAACCGTAAGCTCGGCTATCATGATAGTTTTAACAACTCTGCAGAGTTTGCACCTCTTTACCCACAAGTTTGTGATTTCGTCACCCGTCGGCGACTGCAGAACCTCCATTATACCAGTACACATCCGTCGGTGTATGGTCAAGAGATCACAAAATAGCCTTTACAAAGGGGTTACTAGATGTATGGACTCACTAAGGTTTCACCGGCAGGCTAGAATCTCCAATTCTCCCACCCACGGGCCCCCTCTTGTGCCATGCAGTTCCCAGGGCAGTCCTCACTCGACTCCCATTCCCCGCGCCTTCCACAGTCCATAACACTCTAGCAACTTACCTAATTACTCAGCTAAGCCGCACCCATACTTGGCCTTGTAGTGGCACTGTTATCCTGGCATGTGCATGCATGAACCGGTCCTTAGATCTACGACAAGTAAAACCACCATCTCATGCTACCTCATACACAAACCCAGGCTTGCCTAGACCCCCCTCTGATCCATGTTTATTAGTTTCTCATTATTATTATGAGTGCAGTTAGCTAGACACATCTATCTCGCTTCCCAATCCCATGGACTCAGCGAAGCATAAAACAAAAACCATACCCGACTCATAAAACTTCCCAGGTGACAAGGATGGATTAACCAAAACTAGTAAACTCCTATAAAAGGGTTTCCCATCATGTTTGACTCAGCACACACACCTTTTCGCAAAACAAAATAGTTTTACCCAAAACATAGGATCAACATGGTCAAGGAGCACTTGCCTTGTTCTTGCGGTTCCGGTTGTTCTTGATTCTTAAAACCTGGTTGCTGTAGTTCGTCGTAGACAGCTTCCTGAACCTGTCCTGCTATTGTAGGATTCACGTGCATACAAGATTCACAGCAATCAATATCATGCACAAAACCCTAAACTAGATGCGATGATGCACATGCATGCTATCCTATGATTAGATTGATCTGTACGTGTTCTTTCATGGCTTGCATGGTCAGAGGTATTCGGATCAAAGGTGGTCGTGGCGATGATCTTGTTTTTAGATCAAACTGATCATCGAGTGATCTGTCCATGAAAAGGCTTCTGTTCGAAAGGAATTGAAGAACAGATGCAAAGAGATGAACAACATGATGTCGTAAGGTGGTATTGAAGTCCTACCTCACGCTCTTCTTGTCTTCGAGGTCCTCCTCAGACCGCTTCGTTCTTCTCCGGTGATCTCCCTTGTTGTGCTTCGGCGATGTCTTGCTCGGCGAGTTAGGGCTAGAGCGCTAAGTCGTCGGCTCAGGAGTTGAAAGAGAAGTTCATGGTTTCGGCCAGAGGTTTTGGGTTCTATTTATAATCGGGAAGAGAAGAGTCCTAATCTGATTGGATCCCGAATAAGAGTCTTATTCAGATCTTGTTGGATCCTGACGTCTTATCTTTGGTAACATTGTGGAGTTTGGATCGGTTTCGTTGCGTACTGGTATCTTTACGCGTAAAAACTGCTCCAGACTCGTTACCTCCGTGATGATGAGCTCCGGAAGCTCCACGTGTCCTCCGGGCCTGGTATCTCCTCGTCCGCAGAGACGAGCTCCGGTCGTGCCGCGTGTCACGAGCGAGACCTCCCTCTTCTTTGGAGGTGAGCTCCGCGCACGCCACGTGTGGGTGCCGGTCTTTCCGCCTTTCCTTCCCTCAGGGACATGCCCCGAGGTCGACACGTGTCCAGCAGCGACGGTCCTCCAGAGATAAGCTCCGGTGGCGACACGTGTTCGATAGATCTGGACTTCTCTGAGATGAGTTCCGAGATTGACGCGTATCCCCCGCAACTGGTCCTCTTATTTCCGCGAGGACTAGCTCCGTGGATGACACGTGTCCTATGAAAAATGCCTTTGCTTCTTCCGCAGAGGCTATCTCCGTGGGTAGTACGTATCCCACAGGGTCGGACCTCTTTCCAATTGCGGAGGTGACCCCCGAGCCTGCCACGTATCTAGTTTAGCGTCGGACCTCTCCCTATTTCTCGAGAATGAGTTCCGAACACACCACGTAGTCTGCTGGTCGTGAAAGTTGCCTTCGGCGCTCTCGGAGAGCATTATGGGCTATCTTTTTGATACTTGTCTCCGTTCCCTCTTTTCTAAAAATGTTTTTCTTTTCCATAAACATGAACATATGCTTACACCCGAGATGAGGGTGTCACACCGGACTCCCGATGAAACCTAGAGACCACGAGGGCAGCCACCTCCTCGACCTCGGCCCTGGCAGCTTCCTCCCGATCGGCAACGGGTCCTAGACGGACTGGCCCCAGAGAAAAGCAAGGGTCTCGGCTCCGGAAGCACGCCAGTACGTGCATAGCGACCTCCTTCGCAAGGCCCCGACCTTCCACTTCAAGCTCGTCGGCGATCACCGCTTCGAGCCGACCCAACTCATCGCCGATGGACTCAAGTGCCGGGATCGCTTCGGACATCGGCCGCGCCGGAGCCTCCATCTGCACAGGGCTGAAACCAAGAGGAGCCAAGGTGGACCCCGCCTTGGCAATAAAGCCCCAGACTGCCTGGGCCTCGACAGACCGCAAGGACTGGAGCTTCTCTACCTCGTGGCGAGCCGCCAACTCGCGATCCATCGCCGCCTGGCGCTCCTAGGAGAACTGCTCCTCCCTCGCGGCAACAGCTGACTCACGGAGCTCCAGCTCCTCGGTCCAAGCCCTTAGCTCCCCCACTTTGGCTCTCAGCCGGGCGGTGGTCTTCTCCTCCTCGGCCGCTGCAGCGCGTTCCCGATCGGTGACGGCGCACTCTCGACGAGCTACCTGCAGCCGCAACTCCTCCGTGGCGGCGGAACGCTCCTCGGCTTTGGCTTCAACGTGGGCCAGAGCCTCGCGGTAGGAGGCATGGAGCCGCCGTGTCTCTGACTCCAAGCGGCCAATGGCCTTCTTCTGAGTGTCAAGCAGAGCACTCATGGCCTCAAGCCTTGACTGCCTCGAGTCAAGGTCCGCCTTAGCCTCCTTGGCCCGCTGCCGCCAGCTGAGAAGGCGTTCCCTCTCACCGGCCAGCGCCCCCCGCTCCTGCTCAAAGGCGGATTGGAGCTGCCGGGCGCTGGTCTGGACACGCCCCAGGGCATCCCACACGGGCGCCGGGACAGAGGGGATAGGAGTCACGCCCCTGACCCCCCTGTCGAGTCTAAGACCGGCGGAGGCGCCGGTGCCTCAGCAACCAGAGTGGGGCGCTGTTCTAAGGAGGCCAGGGGGCCAGCAGGCGCACCTACAGCGTCCCTCCCAGTCTCAGGACCGGACTTCTGGGCTGGTGAAGGAGGGCGGATAGAAGCGGATGCGGCCACCACGGAGGGTGAACTCGCCGGCACAGAGGAAGCCCCCGCCGGTTTGGGGACTGTGGGAGCCGCCACGGTTCCCAGACGCTGAGGCGTGGAGCCTCCGTCGGTTGAAGGCGGCCGGGTAAGAGGCCCGCCCCTGGCAGTTGGTCGGCCCCTGCAAGAAGAGAAAGCTCTCAGGCTAAGAGAGGAGACGAGAGCACTGCTCCTACAAGCCAGAAGGAGCAACACTTCCTGGGCGGCATGAACGCTCCAACGGGCTTGCAGCACCAGCCTCTGGGCTGTAACTGAACCGCCGGGACCAGCGGTTGGAACGGTCGTGGGACGTGACGCCTGGAACCCCGGCACACTCGCCGGCGTCGCCCCACCAGCATCCGTCCTAGAAACCCCTCCGCTTGAGGAAGGATGACGAGGTGCTTGGGCAACTTCGGACCGCCGCTGTCCGGGAAGAGACCCGCTGGGGAGGGACACCCGGGGCCTCTTCGGGTCGCCACCCGATGGATCAGCACCCCCGGGAGATGGGAGCAAGGTTGCTCCGGCACCCTGACTCGGCGCAGGCGGCGCCCTCGGAGGAGACCGGGCACGTTTCTTCTCTGGATGCCCGGAGGCCGGCTCCTTCCCCTTCCCTTTGTCGGCGGCTTGGGTCCCGTCGGCTCTTGGGAAGGGTTTGACAGCAGCAGACGCCTCGTGCCCTGATCCGGAGCGCTCGGTTCCCGGGCGCTCGGTTCCTGGAATTGTAATTCCCCGGAAGGCATCCCCGACCTGCCGGACGGCGATCCCGATGTCGTCAAGGTTCGACATCTTTCGCAGGAGCTCTGACCTCCTCTGTGGCTCCAAGAAGAGGGGAGTGGCAGAGGGTGGAAGGGCGGGGTCGCCACTGGGAATGTAGTCGCCGCTCACCTTGCCCACCATCTCGTTCAGCTCCTCGTCGGAAGGGTCAGAGCCGGGGCCCCTCTCTAGCCTGGTACAGTCCTGCTCGCCAGTATAGTACCACGCTGGGCGACTGCGCTGCTGCAAGGGTGCAATACGACGCGACATGAAGTCCATCAGCACCATCAGAGACGTCAGCCCCTCGTTGGCCAAGAACCGGATCCGCTCCAAGACCGGGGTGTACTCCTGCTCCAGCTCAGGGATCTCCTCCCAGAAGCGATGATCGGTGGTTGGGATGGCGGTCGGGAGTTGTAGGCGATCGTGCTCGTCGGTCTGCACTACCACCCAGCTCTCCCTCCAGTTTTCCCACCTTGATGCGCTGAAGGGCAGAAGGTAGCCAGAGACCTTTGGGTCCTTGCAGCGATGCTGGAAGTAGTATGCCCCCATCTGAGTCTTCGAGCCGCGCCCAATCGCCCGCAACACAAAGAAGTAGCGGAAGAGTGTCACAGAAGCGTGCACCCCCACAAACATCTCGCAGAAGTGGACAAAGACAGCAGCCATCGCGAAGGAGTTGGGAGAAAGATGGTGGAGCTAGAGCCCATATGTCTCCAGCAGTGTGACAAAGAAGGAAGAAATCGGCGGAACGAACCCCGCCAGAGCATAAGCAGTGAAGAAGACCATCTCCCCCTTTTCCAGGGTCAGGGGGAGAGATCCCCGGCGAAGCCGGTGTTTCTGTTCTTCTGTGTGCTAGCCCAGCAGCCTGCGCACTGGCCCAAGCTCGGAGGAACGAACGAGGCGCGTCGGGAGCAAGTTGGAAGCCATGGCGAAAGAGAGCACTAGGACAGGAAAGCCGAGGCGCAAGAGTTCAAGGGAAGAACGAGCGCTAGGAAATGCGAAGGGAAGCCGCGATGCGGGTAAGATCCCCTTTTAAAACTTTCCAGGAACGATTCGAGGTGATTCGAAAATCTTCGAGTACATCGCATCGGCGACCGCGTCGGCTCCGAGACCGGGCGCCGATGACAGGTGGACCCAAGCCGCCCAAGCATTGGTCTAATACCCTCGTGGTACGCTTTTGTGTAGAAACACGGGGGCAGATTACGGTCATTGAGGATCTGGTCCAAGCATGGGAGGAGAGCATTGGAGATCTTTGTGCTCGGGTATCTGCCGCGGTGCGGAGGTTGGAGAAGGCCAAGGGTTCGTTGCTCGTGGCTTGTGATAGAATGTTGGGTCCGTCGCTGGCGACCACCTCTGTTGGAGCTGCTGGATCGACGAACGATCAAGGAGACAAAGAATAGAACTGGCGATGAACGCTCACAACAGAGCCTGGCATGTCGAACACACCCTTCTTGCCTTGCGGAGTGGCCTTTCTTCTCACGGTACGAGCTGGTTCTGATGCCAATTGTTGGAGCTGCTGGATCGACGAACGATCGAGGAGACAAAGAATAGAACTGGCGATGAACGCTCACGTTCTATTTATGCCAAACTTAACTCAGCTCTGATAGTGGCTGGTGCTTTTACCCAAATTAACGCGAGCTGAAACACACACAGAATGCGACCTTGTTTGTGCTGCGGCAACCGGCAGCGTTTAGCTGTTAAGCTTCCCATTTTATAGATGATTACAACTGAAACGCGGTTCGGCCATTCCGCATGCAAGCAAGGTCCCGCACCACTCAACGCACTCAACCACGCGTACATATCGTGTTCCAGCCTCCGTGAATGCAGGATCGTGAGCTGTTGGCCATGGTGCATGCAGCAAGTCCGTTTCTTCCGCTACGTACGAACGAGTCTTCCTTGCCGGCTTCTTCCCGCTTCTATTGTCAGCCAAGTAACCGAATCCATGCATGCACTCGAACCTGAGTAACAGGACACCTGTACGCGCACGTTCATGCCACACACGCATACACGACACACACATCTACCTCGTGTTGTAGTTTATTCTAACAACCTCCACCGGCTTCGCTTCTCTGGAGTCGCGACTCCGGCAGGTTTCCGAGCAGATCGCGGTACTTCAGTTGGAGCTCGCCGGATTTTGGGATGCTGGACGAACGGTCCGTATGTGGCCTAGCGCTCGTGGATCGCTTTGGGGTCGAGCTTGCAGCCTAATTAGCTCGTGCGCCAAGCCAGATAGACGGTCAGAGACTAGCCGTCGGGGATGTCAGGGCCTCTTGTGGGGCTCAGGTTGCATTAGGCGTCGCATTATCTCACTACCCCGCCATCGACCTTCAGCTCGTCCATGGTTTTTGCGAAGACAGGCTAGCCGCAGACTCGGGAGGGTTTGGTGACGTGATTGTTTCCACCGCGCTCTCCTTGGTCGAGATGGTCCCGGGAAGGGCGATCAAGGAGGAAGCAGATCAGAGCTGGAGGTCGAGTGGTTCTTCCTCGTAGTCAAGACCTCTTTTTTGTATAAGGACTCTTGATATGTATTTTCGTTTCATCCTTGTGACTTGTTCGAGCTGTAACTCCTTCTTCTTTATATGAAAAAGAAATTTTAATGTCTCAAGCTATGGGTCGTGATGAGGGTCGGGAAGTTTTTTTTGAGTGGCGTGTTGGATCCCTAAGTGGATGAGTTGCCCCTAAGTGGATGAGTGGCGGTCTTCTCTTTTTATGGTGTGGTGCCGAAGGTCGGGTGCGGTCTTGTCGTACGGGGGGTGGGAGGGAAATCTGACTGTAAGGACTCGAAGGGAGGGAGAAGGGAACAATCCTAGCGACTATATATCATGTCTGACCGACTCAGGGTTTACAGATACAAATGATGACGCCTAGGCTACGCTCCGCGACGAGTGAAACCCCCCCCTTTCAGTTGTCGGACGGCGTGGATGTTGTCCACGCCGTCTTTGCCGAGCCCTCGGGGTGAACATCGTCTATCCTTGTGTCCTTCGAGGGACTGATTGAGAATCAGTCGGGAGTTGTCCCCGTCGTTGCTCAGTGAGACGAGTTGGGTGCTGCAGCCGCGACCGCCGCTGTGGCCAGGTCACAATTGTGTTGCTCGCACAGCAAAGCCTACAGGAACTTTGCCTCCACCATGATGACTCCCTTGGGGCCGAGTTTCTTTAACTTGAGGTAGGTGTAGTTTGGGATGGCCAAGAATTTTGCGTAGGCTGGCCTCGCCAGGATGGTGTGGTAAGTGCCATCGAAGTTGGGGACATCGAAGGTAAGGGTCTCCGTGTGGAAGTTAGATCTGTCCCTAAATGTGACGGGGAGGTCGATCTTTCCAAGTAGCACTGCATGCTGTCCCGGGATGATGCCGTGGAAGGGGGCTCGTGTAGGGCGGAGACTCGAACGTGAGATTCCCAAAGCGTCGAGGGTCCCAACATAAAGGATGTTGAGACAACTTCCGTCGCCCATCAGGACCCTGGTCAGGCGCTTCGGGTCTATGAGTGGGTCCATGACCTGGGGTAAGCGCCCGGGCTATGGTATTAGGTCGGGGTGGTACGACCGGTTCAAGGTGACCGTGGCTTTGAACCACCGAAAGAAAGTCGGGTCGACGAGGGCAGCGATACTAACCTCTCGGGTTGTTAGCTTCCGCCTGCGGTGGCTTTCGTAGGCTTGCATTCCTCCGAAGATCATGAGGCAGCCTTCCGGCGTGGGGAAGCTCGGCTCGGGGCTCGACTCGGTGGGCTTCTTGACTTTGTCGCCCATTGTGTCTGGCTCTGTGCTGACGAAACGCTTCAAAAGGGTGCTCTTTTTGAGGGCATGCCTTACCGGATATGCGTGGTTGGTGCACGACTTTTTGAGGAGTTTTTTGAAGTAGTCTGTTGGCCCAGTGGCCAGTATCTTCCCTTCATGGAGTTCGACGGCTAGGTGTATTGTCACTTGCTATCACCCACTCGCTTCTTCATGTTGCCCCTGCGGGGTGCCTCTTTGCTCCTTGCATCAGGGCTCTTCGGCTTTTGCTTGTCGAAGATGGCCCCAATCGCTTCCTCACCGGAAGCATGGTTCCTGGCGATGTCAGGGAGGTCCATCGTGCTTCTCGGCTTGACACAGCTGAGCTTGTGCACTAGGGATTCACAGGTCGTTCCAGAGAGGAAGCCTGCGATTACGTCGTCGTCAAAGACGTCAGGGATTTCGTTGCATTTCTTCGAGAAGCACCAGATGTATTGTCGCAGGGTTTCATCCGACTTTTGTCGGTAGCCCTTGAGGTCTCAAGAGTTTCCGGGGCACGCATAGGTCCCTTGGAAGTTGCCAACAAACATCTCTTGAGGCTCGTCCTAATTTCTAATGCAGCCAGGCGGGAGGTATTCCAGCCAAGCTCGGCCTGGCTCCGCCAGGTATATAGGGTGGTACTGTGACGCCCTCGTTTCTATGGAAAAACCACGGAACCGAGAACTGATGCATATGTGTGCCCAGGATGTTCATCACACATATACATATCATCCACAAACTGAATTTCAGAATATATTAAGGGTTTATTACAATGTCTCATGAGTCTTGGACTCATGTTAACAGCGGAAGTCTTGTCTAAGCAGCGGAAGTCTAAATCTAATGAGGAAGTGAACTAAGCTGCAGCAGCAGCAGCTCCATCTCTACTCCTTCTCCACAGGCAAGGTTGAGGACAGATCACACGCCTAATGCTCCACTTAGTCTTCATAGTATTCTTCTCCTGTTGCTGATGATGAAGTAATAATGCAAGTTTGAGTACAATGATGTACTCAGCAAGTGCGGAAAAATATGATATGTAGTTCACAGCAAGAAAGGTATAAAAAGGCTCATTGCATAAAGCAAAGTTATTTATCAAAACCACAAATAAAACAGTAACTCAGCTTTAAGTGAATGTAATCCCAACATGTATTAAAATACCAACATACCTCCATTATGTCTCATCAACCAGACATTAATCTTTCTCAATTTTTGTCACGAATACCTTCTCGTATTCGCTACCATCTCACGAATATCATCCCGTATTCGCTACCATTTCATCTCATAAACAATTCCATCTCACACCGAGACCAATCCTGTTGCCATGACTCAACAGTCATGCAACCAAGTCTTATCACCCGGACTCAACAGTCCCGAAAACCAAACCATAACCAAAATCCATCCATCTAATCATGTGGGTTGTCTAGGCGCTCGTGATCGTAAGCTTGGCTATCATGATAGTTTTAAGACTCTGCAGAGTTTGTACCACTTTACCACAAGTTTGTGATTTCATCACCCATCGGCAACTGCAGAACCTCCATTATACCAGTACACAACTGTCGGTGTATGGTCAAGAGATCACAAAATAGCCTTTACAAAGGGGTTACTAGATGCATGGACTCACTAAGGTTTCACCAGCAGGCTAGAATCTTCAATTCTCCCACCTACGGGCCCCTTCTTGTGCCATGCAGTTCCCAGGGCAGTCCTCACTCGACTCCCATTCCCCGCGCCTTCCACGGTCCATAACAATCTAGTAACTTACCTAATTACTCAGCTAAGCCGCACCCATACTTGGCCTTGTGGTGGCACTGTTATCCTAGCATGGCTCGCATGAACCGGTCCTTGATCTACGGCAAGTAAAACCACCATCTCATTCTACCACATTCACAAACCCAGGCTTGCCTAGATGTAAAGGCCTCAGTTTTTGACACATGTTTAAAGTGTTCATCACCACACAACACACCTCATTTGAAGAAAGTTGATGAACACATTTGAAGAGCAAGTAACCATTATCAACATGCTCATTAGAGGATAAACTCACAAAATGCAAAAGTGGTATTTCCCATATGCATCATCTAGGGGCTGGACATATGAAAACTCCTACACCTTGCTAGGGATGTCCATGCCAAGTTTCACCCAAATTCAAAACCTTTTTGAGGTATTTTTGGGTATAGCTAGAAAGAGGGTGGTTTGAACTCAAGTTCAAATTCAAACTGTTTTTACCCCCATGAATTCAAAAGTGGGAAACATATTCATACTCAGCACATTTTTGTGAGCTCACCTACCAATTTTCACTCCATTTGGAGTTGATCTTGACATGAGCTAAGTATAGAAAATTCAAACTTTATTTGAATTTCAAACTACATGTGTGCTGAAATTTAGTCAAACCCCCAAACCAATTTGAATTCTACCCCATTCAAATGGCCCAGGGGCAGATAATTCAAATACTTGAGATTAGTTTGGTGTAACACCCCAAAATCCTGTCAAGAGGGGGATTTAAAAAATTTTGGACGTGTTGCTTGTGTTTCAAAAATTCAAATTCGAACTGGAATTCAAATTAAACTCAAAAAAGAAATGAAAAAGAAAAAGAAAAAAAACAAATCTTCCCGGCCAGTGGGCCGAAACCCACCAGCCGGCCCATTTGTTCCCGCGCCAGCCCGCAGCCGCGCCCCCCCTCTTTCCCACTGACACGCGGGGCCCGCCAACCTTTCTTCCTCCTCGCGCTCGCGCCCGCGCTCGGCCGGACTCTTCTCACCCCGAATCGAAACCGCCCCGGATCCTCGCGTATCCCAGCCGAATTTTGTTCGTGGACGACGCGAACTCGATCAGAACCGAACGCCACCCTCCCCCGTCTATAAAAACCCCGGCATCGTCCAGTTTTTCCCCACGATTCGCCGATTTTCCTCCCGGTGAGAAACCGAGCTTCTCCGGAGAATTTTGCTCGATCCACGCTCAGGAATTCTGATCTAACTCGCTGGTCTTGATCCACCGCCTCAGGGGAACCTTGCAGGTGCAGAAAACTCGGTGATTTGCGGTTAAAACACAGCACCGACGAGCCTCACCGTGAATTCACCTCGGACCTCGTCGCCGATCACTTTCCAGGACCTCCGAGCTCTAGAAAACCCCCGAGGTGAGATCCCCGACCTCCCCTCTACCGATCTATGCCATAAAATCACAGTTCTAGGAAGAATTGACGAAGATACGAAACTCTCCGGCGAGATCGCCGCCTCCCGCCTCCGTGCGCCGCCGGGCAGCGCCGCCCGCGCTCGATCAGAGCGACGTGGCCGCTTGTGCGCCGTCTATTTTAAATCGCACGGTAGAATTTAAATCCCCGCATACCGGTTCGACGTTATAATCTCAGCCGTCTATTTTAAATCGGACGGTCCACGTCAGCCCCGCGTTATAAAGGTCGGGATTCTTACGTGCTACCCCCTGGGGTTCTCGGAAAAAAAGAGCTAGCCCCGTAAACTTTTGATCCTATACTAGGATGTGTAGTTAGAACTATTTGCATTGTCAATTGAAATATGAAACCCATGCTAGGAAGTTTCCCTAGAATTGCATTACCTTGTTTCCTTGTAGCTTGGGTTGGGATTTATTTTATCATGTCATTTATTATTATGCATATGCTTAGCCATGCTTAGAATGGGATATTTGAGATGTGAGATCATCAGTTTGTTTTACCATACTCTTGAATGAGATATTATGAGTTATGTAGAGGTAGGGATCAAGGCAAGTTGGATGTTTTGGTTGGTGCTGGGTGCACGAGACTCGGGTTTGTGTTTAGTAATTGCCTGGATCCTAAGGACCAGTTCATGGAGCATGTAACCTGGCTTTACCGTGCCAATCACATGCTGAGCTGGGGCAGCTTGGCCAATTAATTAGGTGTATCCCCGGCGTAGTATGGGTGTGTTGGATGGTGCGGGGAATAGGTGTCAGCTGGACTACCATATGAACCGCAAGGCTCAAGAGGGGGCCACTGCAGCGGGGTTGGAGCCTCTTGTATGCTGTTAGGGGTGAAACCTCAGTGGGCCCACGCTCGTCGGGAATCCCTTTGTAAAGGCTTCGTAGTGATCTCCTGGCTACACACCTGGGAAGTGTGAATGTGGTTCGTAGCCACTGGCATAATGGAGGTTCTTTTAGTCCACCCGGCAACGGGGGATGAAATCACTACATGTGGGTACAGTGGTGCAAACTCTGCAGAGTCAAAACTGTCATGACATCCGTGCTCACGGTCAAGAGCGGCTTGGACTTATTCATGATTAGAGGAGTGATGGTTTTGGAGGTTGTGGATGTTAAGCGGGGAGCTTAACATTGGAAATGATGTTATGGTTATTTGATTATGATGATGGGATGGGAGATTGGGACCATATCACCTGTGTAGTAATGTAGGTGCTTAATAAGCTAAGGTGGTAGGCAATAATTGCGTAGTGCTTTAACCATGAGTTCAACCTCTCCTTGTTCTAGCCATGCATGACATAACTTTCCCACACTTGCTGAGTACCATCGGTACTCAACCTTGCATATTTGTTGGTTTATATTGCTGCTCAGGTCAAGATCATGAGGTGGTGTATAATGATCAAGACTTTGGACCCGAAGAAGGTTTATAGGTTCATGGTGTCCCCCGGGCAACACCTGTGACGGAGCCCACGATAATAATTATTCCGCTGCTAGTTTATTTATTTGTGATGAACTTATTATCGTCCATCGAGACATATGCTTTGTAAGACTTATTTATATTCGATACCTGGCTTGTAATAAATGATGCTTCACTATTTGTCATCACATGTATGAGAAAATGATCCTGGCATACATGTGATATTCACTCGGTTGTTCTTCGGAGAAAACAGGTGTGACAGAAGTGGTATCAGAGCCAAGGTTGCCCGTAGGAACGTGAACCTAGGTAGAAATGGACGTATTTAAGGGCCCTATTTTCTTAGAGACTATTTTACAAGGTGTGTGTTGAAAAGTGTTATTTAATGGAGTTACTTTCTTCATCTTACCCCAACTTTCATTCAAAATAGGATTTTTGTTTAAAAGTTTATCTAACCTAAGTTTAAATGCTTTTTGTTTTAGATGGTTCGCATGATTCGCACCGCTCGCAAGTCCACAGGAGGGAGAGTTCCCGTAGTTGCCCTTGCCCAAAGAGAGGAGAGCCGTCCGGTGACGTACCTTTCCTACGGACTGGAGTAGGAGGCTTGTTGCGCCGTCTTCGACGTATGCTCCAAGCCGCCGGCAATACGGGCAAGCTAATCATACACTATAGCTCCACCAGTACCATCCGTGAGAAGAGGGAAGAATGGAGTTCAGAGATGAGGATTATCCACGAAAATCAGCTGCTCAAGATCCACCGCTCTCCAGCTTGTCAAGCGACATAGGTCGATGTGGAGAAGGATGTCACCTGGGAGGCCATCACCTGCCAGAGTCACATCTATCGTCGACACCTGGACAGGACTGAGTACATGTATGTCCTCCAGCGCGAGAGTGGTACAACGGAGTATAAGTACCCGCCAGTGCAGCAAGGGACTTCCCATGAGCACATGGACTTGTGCTTGAAGGATGCTGCTATGCTCAGCACTCGACTGCAGGAGTATCAGCAAGAGCTTCAGGATGTTCGGGACACCCTGAAGGAAATGGAGGCGTTGCTGCGAGCCTGCTTGAGGGCGAGAGAAAGAGGAGATGGGAATGAACTGTGTGTCACCGTGAATGATACATGGACTCCTGACTCCCCAGATCGCCGGGCGATCAGGCGTCGTCGCACTTCTCCACCAGCAGCCTCCCCACCCCGCAATAATGAGGAAGATCCCGAGGAGCCAGCTCAGGAATACGAGTAGTGTAGAGTCTTTCCCTTAGTTAGCAAGATGTCGAATAGTCGAGTCGTTAACTTAGTAAATGGTGTGTTAATGATTGGTGTGTGACGTGAGTTGTGGAAGCCATGAGCAATTATCCACAACCTCGTCTTCAGATTGTTTTGCTTTGGTGTGTGAACCCACATGAAATAATAGTGCATTTATTTTTGTGAGACATGAACCCCAGAAAGTATAACAAAGCCTCAACACTTCAAAGTAAAAAAAACAAGTGAAAGTAGTAAGATGATACGTAATGCTTTAAATTAACATTGGTTGATCATGCCAGATGGCCGGAAGAGGAAAGGGTCGTGCTGCCAACGCCGCCAACAACAACGATGAGGCCTGCAACCCTCATCTTTCTGGAGGCCAAGACAGGGGTGGACGCCGTGAAGGAGTTGATCCCCTTCACCAAATGCTTGAGAATCAAAATCAGCTCATCCAGAACTTGACTCAAGTGGTGGCCAACTTGCATCAAGTTCCACCTCCACAAGCTGCACCACGCCAACCAAGGTTGAGTGAGTTTCTAGGAACTCAACCTCCAAAGTTTGCAAGTGTTGTTGAACCTCTGGAGGCAGATGATTGGTTAAAGACCATTGAGAGCAAGATGAGGATCATACAGTGCCAAGGGTATGAGAGAGTGTTGTTTGCCTCTCATCAATTGCATGGACCTGCTGCTGATTGGTGGACCGCCTACGTGGCCGCCCATCATGATCCTGAGAACATCACTTGGGAAGAATTCAAGCGTAGCTTCCGCAACCATTACATACCAAGGGGTGAACTAAAGAACAAGAGGAAGGAGTTCTTGGGATTGCAGCAAGGAAACATGACTGTGAAAGAATACCTCACTAAATTCACTCAACTATCCCATTATGCCCCACGGGACATAGAGACTGATGAGCAGAAACAGGATTGTTTCGTGGAAGGACTTACCGCAGAAATGCAGTGTGCAATGTCCTCCAACGAGTATGAGAGCTTCCAAAAGATGGTGGACAGAGCGTCTGTGGTAGAAAGGAAGCTGAAGGCCTTGGAAAATGAGAACAAGAGGAAGGCCGGGTGGTCACATCAAGCCTCAGGGAGCAACACCCGCCCACGTCTGATGCAGCAACCCGCAGGGCCGACGAACCGTGCTGCGGTATCCTACTCAGCACCAAGAGGGTACAACCCAAACTACAGGCCTCCGGCAGCACCAATACAGCCACAACGTCAGTTCGTACAGCAGCCTCGCCCTATGTATCAACCTCGACCAGCAGTGCAAGGACCCCCAAACCAACCCCAAGACAACAAAGGCCAGGCACCTAAGGTTGGGGTGCAATGTTTCAACTGTGGTGAAGTGGGGCACTACGCCCATAAGTGCCCAAAGAAGAAGCCCACGCAGCCACAACAGCAGAATGTAATGAGAGGACGGGCGAACCACGTCACCATGGAGGAAGCGCAAGAGGCACCTGACGTGGTAGTTGGTAAGTTTCCTGCCAATTTATACATTGCAACCCTGTTGTTTGATTCTGGTGCTACCCACTCGTTCATTGCCCAAGGGTTTGTTAAGAAGCATGACCTAGCAACAACACAAATGAACCATATGCTAGCAGTAAACTCTCCAGGTGGAGAAATAAGGACAAGACAAGTGTGTCCCAAAGTGAACCTAGACATTAATGGGATAGTATTTACTGCTAACCTCATAGTGATAGATTCACAAGGGATAGATATTATCTTGGGTATGGATTGGTTGACCAAACATAAAGGAATCATCCATTGTTCGACCAGAACGGTGGAACTAACTCACCCTAGTGGCACAAGAGTAAAGTTTATAACAATACAAGAGCCTAGGAGGGACATTAAATTAAATCAAGTGGAGGTGAAAGTGGAGGAGATCAGAACCATCAAGGAATATCCAGATGTGTTTCCGGAGGAATTGCCAGGAATGCCTCCTGATCGTGAAGTGGAATTCGCAATTGAGCTAGTGCCTGGAACAGCCCCGATATACAAGAGACCTTATCGGATGGACTCCAAGCAGCTGGGAGAACTCAAGGATCATTTGAGAGAATTGACGGAGAAGGGGTATATTTGTCCTAGTTCCTCACCATGGGGAGGTCCAGTCATATTTGTGCCCAAGAAGGATGGAACCCAGAGGTTATGCGTGGACTACCGTGCCTTGAATGAGGTAACCATCAAGAATAAGTACCCATTACCCCGCATTGAAGACTTGTTTGATCAGTTGAGGGGAGCTTGTGTGTTCTCGAAAATTGATCTCAGGTCGGGATACCACCAACTTAAGATAAGGCAAGCTGATATTCCAAAGACAGCTTTTGTATCTCGGTACGGACTGTATGAATACACCGTCATGCCTTTCGGGCTAACTAATGCCCCGGCATACTTCATGTATCTCATGAACAAGGTGTTCATGGAATATCTGGACAAGTTTGTGGTGGTTTTCATAGATGACATTCTCGTCTTCTCCAAGGATGAAGAGGAATATGAGAAACATCTAAGGTTGGTGTTGCAGAGGCTGAGAGAACACCAACTATATGCCAAGTTGAGTAAGTGTGAGTTTTGGATGAAGAGAGTTCCCTTCTTAGGACATATCATCTCGGAGGGAGGAATCTCTGTGGATCCCGCCAAAATCGAGGATATACAGAAGTGGAAGACCCCTGAGAATGTCGGGGAAGTTCGAAGCTTCTTGGGATTGGCAGGATACTATCGACGGTTTATTGAGAGATTCTCTAAGATCTCGAGACCCATAACCAAACTGTTGGAGAAGGGAATCACATTCACATGGACGCCGCAGTGCGAGACGAGTTTTCAGGAGTTACAGAAAAGATTGACAATAGCCCCAGTGCTAGTTATGCCAGATATGCAGAAGAACTTTACAGTGTACTGCGATGCCTCTGGAAACGGATTGGGATGTGTTCTGATGCAAGAAGGGCATGTTGTGGCTTATGCATCCCGGCAGCTCCGGAAGCATGAGAAGAACTATCCTACACATGACCTAGAACTGGCCGCAGTGGTACACGAGTTGAAAATTTGGTGGCACTACTTGATGGGGAAGAGGACAGAGATATATACGGATCATAAGAGTTTAAAGTACATTTTCACACAGCCAGATCTCAACCTCAGACAAAGGAGATGGTTAGAGCTAATCAATAACTTTGATGTGGGCATCAACTATCATCCTGGGAAAGCAAACGTCGTGGCAGATGCTTTAAGTCGGAAAGTGCAGGTCAATAAGTTGAGCTTGAAGGACATGCCTGCAGAATTGAAGGACGAGGTTATAAGGCTCAATCTATGCCTTGTGAATAGTGGTGAAGCCATCGCCATGGAAGTGGACTCCACACTAGAGCGAGAAATACGCGAGGGTCAAAAGAATGATGAGAAGATACAAGAAATCAGGCAACTCATCAAGGAAAATAAAGCCCCTGGTTTCAAAGAGGATGAACAAGGAACAGTGTGGCACGGGAAAAGAATCTGTGTGCTAGAAGTAAAGAAGATCCGCGAATTGATTTTGAAGGAGGCTCATGATTCTGACTATTCCATTCATCCTGGGAGTACGAAGATGTACCGGGACCTCAAGAGCAGGTATTGGTGGTATGGCATGAAGCGAGATGTCGCAGAATATGTTGCCCTATGTGACACATGCGAGTTGGTGAAAGCAGAACATCAACGACCCGCGGGATTATTGCAACCACTCAAAGTGGCTGAATGGAAATGGGAAGAAATCGGTATGGATTTCATAGTGGGACTGCCTAGGACCCAATCAGGATATGACTCGATATGGGTCATCATCGACAGGCTAACCAAGGTAGCTCATTTCATTCCCGTGAAAGAAAGCTACAGCGGATCCAATTTGGCGGAATTGTACATGTCAAGGATCGTGTGTTACCATGGAGTGCCCAAGAAGATAGTGTCGGATCGAGGGACACAGTTCACCTCAAGATTCTGGCAGAAGTTGCGCGAAACCATGGGAACCCATCTGAACTTTAGTTCTGCCTATCATCCCCAAACTGATGGGCAGACGGAAAGGATGAATCAGATTCTTGAGGATATGCTGAGGGCATGTGCACTAAAAAACAATCGGAGTTGGGACAAGAACTTACCGTATGCGGAATTCTCCTATAACAACAGCTATCAAGCTAGTATGAAGATGTCATCGTTCGAAGCTTTGTATGGGAGGAAGTGCAGAACTCCCCTATTTTGGAACCAAACAGGGGAAAGTAAAGTGTTTGGTCCCGAAGTACTACAAGAAGCCGAGGCGAAAGTGAGGGAAATTCGCAACAACTTGAGGATAGCGCAGACACGGCAAAAGAGCTATGCCGATGTACGCAGAAGAGAGCTCGTTTTCAACGTGGGAGAATATGTCTATCTCAAGGTGTCCCCTATCCGAGGACTTCATCGATTCAAGGTGAAAGGGAAGTTGTCACCTCGATACATCGGACCCTTTCAAGTTCTGGAGAGGAAAGGCGAAGTGGCGTATCAGCTAGAATTACCGGCTCGCCTATCGGATGTGCACGATGTATTCCATGTGTCACAGCTCAAGAAATGTCTGAGGACACCTGAAGAGATGCTACCCATGAATGAGGTTGAAGTAGCTGAGGATCTGTCTTATGCCGAGCAACCATCCAAGATTTTGGAGACAATGGAACGCCTCACAAGAAATAAAAGAATCCGGATGTGCAAGGTGCAGTGGAAGCATCACTCGGAAGAGGAAGCCACCTGGGAGCGAGAAGATGAGCTTAAGGCACAATTTTCGGAATTGTTTTCTTAGGACCCCAATCTCGAGGACGAGATTTCTTTTTAGGGGGGTAGAGATGTAACACCCCAAAATACTGTCAAGAGGGGTATTTAAAAATTTTTGGACGTGTTGCATGTGTTGCAAAAATTCAAATTCAAACTGGAATTCAAATTAAACTCAAAACAGAAATGAAAAAGAAAAAGAAAAAGAAAAAACAAATCTTCCCGGCCAGTGGGCCGAAACCCACCAGCCGGCCCATTTGTTCCCGCGCCAGCCCGCAGCCGCGCGCCCCCCCTCTTTCCCACTGACACGCGGGGCCCGCCAACCTTTCTTCCTCCTCGCGCTCGCGCCCGCGCTCGGCCGGACTCTTCTCACCCCGAATCGAAACCGCCCCGGATCCTCGCGTATCCCAGCCGAATTTCGTTCGTGGACGACGCGAACTCGATCACAACCGAACGCCGCCCTCCCCCGTCTATAAAAACCCCGGCATCGTCCCGTTTTTCCCCACGATTCGCCGATTTTCCTCCCGGTGAGAAACCGAGCTTCTCCGGCGAATTCTGCTCGATCTACGCTCAGGAATTCTGATCTAACTCGCTGGTTTTGATCCACCGCCTCCCGGGAACCTTGCAGGTACAGAAAACTCGGTGATTTGCGGTTAAAACACAGCACCGACGAGCCTCGCCGTGAATTCACCTCGGACCTCGTCGCCGATCACTTTCCAGGACCTCCGAGCTCCAGAAAACCCCCGAGGTGAGATCCCCGACCTCCCCTCTACCGATCTATGCCATAAAATCACAGTTCTAGGAAGAATTGACGAAGATCCGAAACTCTCCGGCGAGATCGCCGCCTCCCGCCGCCGTGCGCCGCCGGGCAGCGCCGCCCGCGCTCGATCAGAGCGACGTGGCCGCTTGTGCGCCGTCTATTTTAAATCGCACGGTAGAATTTAAATCCCCGCGTACCGGTTCGACGTTATAATCTCAGCCATCTGTTTTAAATCGGACGGTCCACGTCAGCCCCGCGTTATAAAGGCCGGGATTCTTACGTGCTACCCCCTGGGGTTCTCGGAAAATAAGAGCTAGCCCCGGAAACTTCTGATCTAGCCCCTGGAAGTTCAGAAAATCATGTAAATTCATTTAAAAATCAGTTTTGACCCCTGGACTTAATAAAAATTAGGAAAAACCCCTCTGTTATGTGTAGCTAGACCCCTGAAAATTCTTAAAATAATATTATAGACCCTGTAGTGGGGTGAGTTGAATATGTGGTTAGCTAGACCCCTCTGTTAGTATTTAAAATAATATTATTAACCCTAATTGATATTAAATTTAGGAAATTGAATATGTGGTTAGTATTTAAAATTTAAAAGAGGGGATAAACATATTGTCAATTCAAATTAAAAACTTTCCTAGTACTTGGAAAACCTTGGAGTGAGATAAAAATAGATTTTTGGCTGAAATGAATCTGTTTAATTGATTATTCACATTTATTAGATATAGGGACATATTTTTAAGTAGAGAATAATTCTGAAAATTTGTAAAATAAATGTAAAATAGTTCACATCAGAGGAGAAGTTCAAAAATATATTATTTAATATTTTAGACCCAAAACCTATTCTGTTTAGATGAGGTGTCTTACTATTTTTATAATAAAGTTCACATTTAGGCATAGGAAATAAATCTGAAAATATAGTAAGCTAGGTATGAATAACTAGAAAATGATAAATGAAGTTTCTAAAATCCCATGAATTTAGTTTAGGGTTGATAGAAGGTTTGAAGACACATATGAAGTAGGAAAATACCTTTCATGCATACTTGGTAGCTAAAATGTGTATCAATTAAATATAAGGGATTTATTTAAATTAGAAATTCATATATAGTATGCCAACATGAATATGAATACAAAAGTAGAAATCATATACACATGTTTAAAAGTGCATGTAAGCCAAAAATCAACACACATAGAGTAACCACAACACATAGAATTGTGAATGGCTTTCATAAATGTGAATGTGTGGTTTGTATGAGGTGGAAGTGTGAACTATGTCTTATGACTTGTTGTTTTCTTTTGCTATGTGTGATGGTATGAGTAGAGCCTGCTCCAAAGCAAGTTCTTCCTTTCCAAGATCAGGACTACCCATTTCAAGAGCAGCAGGAAGGAGGCAAGTGTCCTTGACCACTTTGATCCTATACTAGGATGTGTAGTTAGAACTATTTGCATTGTCAATTGAAATATGAAACCCATGCTAGGAAGTTTCCCTAGAATTGCATTACCTTGTTTCCTTGTAGCTTGGGTTGGGATTTATTTTATCATGTCATTTATTATTATGCATATGCTTAGCCATGCTTAGAATGGGATATTTGGGATGTGAGATCATCAGTTTATTTTACCATACTCTTGAATGAGATATTATGAGTTATGTAGAGGTAGGGATCAAGGCAAGTTGGATGTTTTGGTTGGTGCTGGGTGCACGAGACTCGGTTTTGTGTTTAGTACTTGCCTGGATCCTAAGGACCGGTTCATGGAGCATGTAACCTGGCTTTACCGTGCTAACCACATGCTGAGATGGGGCAGCTTGGCCAATTAATTAGGTGTATCCCCGGCGTAGTATGGGTGTGTTGGATGGTGCGGGGAATAGGTGTCAGCTGGACTACCATATGAACCACAAGGCTCAAGAGGGGGCCACTGCAGCGGGGTTGGAGCCTCTTGTATGCTGTTAGGGGTGAAACCTCAGTGGGCCCACGCTCGTCGGGAATCCCTTTGTAAAGGCTTCGTAGTGATCTCCTGGCTACACACCTGGGAAGTGTGAATGTGGTTCGTAGCCACTGGCATAATGGAGGTTCTTTTAGTCCACCTAGCAACGGGGGATGAAATCACTACATGTGGGTACAGTGGTGCAAACTCTGCAGAGTCAAAACTGTCATGACAGCCGTGCTCACGGTCAAGAGCGGCTTGGACTTATTCATGATTATAGGAGTGATGGTTTTGGAGGTTGTGGATGTTAAGCGGGGAGCTTTCCATGGAAATGATGTTATGGTTATTTGATTATGATGATGGGATGGGAGATTGGGACCATATCACCTGTGTAGTAATGTAGGTTCTTAATAAGCTAAGGTGGTAGGCAATAATTGCGTAGTGCTTTAACCATGAGTTCAATCTCTCCTTGTTCTAGCCATGCATGACATAACTTTCCCACACTTGCTGAGTACCATCGGTACTCAACCTTGCATATCTTTTGGTTTATATTGCTGCTCAGGTCAAGATTATGAGGTGGTGTATAATGATCAAGACTTTGGACCCGAAGAAGGTTTCTAGGTTCATGGTGTCCCCCGGGCAACGCCTGTGACGGAGCCCACGATAATAATTATTCCGCTGCTAGTTTATTTATTTGTGATGAACTTATTATCGTCCATCGAGACATATGCTTTGTAAGACTTATTTATATTCGACACCTGGCTTGTAATAAATGATGCTTCACTATTTGTCATCACATGTATGAGAAAATGATCCTGGCATACATGTGATATTCACTCAGTTGTTCTTCGGAGAAACCGGGTGTGACATTTGGTCTCTACTGTTTAGAGCAGTAGAGAAAAGTTAATTTCAGAGGTTAAAACTCCGGGTGGGACCACATGTCAGCCACTGAAGCAAAAGCAACCGACTGAAAACCCAGCTCGGGTTCTTGCGCCGGACCGAGCAGCCGCCACGGCGAAGGCACGATCGGGACAGCAGCTGCTTGCCGCCCCGACCTGCTGAACCGCCCCGCGGTCCTCTTATCTCCGCAGCCGCCCTGATTGGAGTGAGAACCGCACAATCTGCTGCTTCCTCGCACTAGAAACACTCCATCGCTGCCGATCGCTCGGAGCTGATCAGGGAAGCGTGATCACCGCCTCTCCACTCCCTCCAGAGCTACGGCAAGGTACTAGGAACCTTCCTCCTTCTTCCCCATCGCTAGAACTCGGCTGAAACTGGTTGATCTCGACTATACCGAGAGTTCCATTCAGAGACACAAAGCCGCCGCACTTCGGGCTCCCGTGGACAGCCCAACCGCGAGGTTGTCACACCGAAGCTAAGGCGTCCCTTGACGCGTTGGTGACCGGTGCTGCTCATCCCCGAGCCACAGCCCGAGTGCTTGATCACCGGCGGTGAATTTCCAGCTTTCCCCTTTCTCGGTACAGACCGAACTTTGGGTGCGGTTCTGTCAAATTCACACTCTAGGAAGGGTTAGAGAGTCTCAATCCGCTCCCACACAAACTAGACCCGGTAGCGCACAAGTTGCCTTCACAACCTATAGCCGGAGAACCCCTGTACATGGCATATTTCAAATTGCCAATCATGCGGGAAGCATCGGGTGCATGGTGAGGGCCTACTTCGGGCCTCCCCCGAGCTGCTTCAAGCTCATGTTGAGCTTCCCTAAGGTCTACTGATGCTCCCCGACCGGTTGCTCGAGTGATTGAGGTGCTAGGGAGGTCGGCCAACACGACCGAAGTTCTCCCGAGGCTGCCGCTCGTCGCCGACCAGGTGCCGGCCATTTCCATGATGAACTGAGTCCGGAATCATGTTCCCCGAGTGAAAGTAGGCAGGGGCGGCCAGGATCATGAAGTTTAGAGCTCCACAGAGGCTGTCGGCGAGCTCTCCGGCGAGGTATCGCGGCGGCAGAACGCGGGAGGCGAGAGGTAGACGAAGGAGTGGGTCCCGTCTGTCAGCGGCTCGGATTTTAAATCGGGATCAGTCTGCGGCTCGGATCTGGTGTACTGGCATGCAAAAACCCCGTAGACCCCGGTGTGCCGCCGCTCCAGCGTCCAACACGTGTCCACATGGACCCACCGGCAGATTTGAACTTTTCCCCGATTTTCAGAATTCATTCAAACTTCAAATCCTCATAATTTGGGCTAGGAAACTCCAAATCGAGTGAACCAAAATTTGTAGGATTCAGCTCTCTGAGTACTTTCCAGAAAATCAAGTTTCACTTCATGGAAATCATTATTTCTCCAGAATTACTTCCTCAAAGTTTAAAACTGTTTGGAATTTTAACTGGATAATCCTTTGGAGGAAAATTCTGAAATTTTGCTGGGATGTTCACCATAATATCCCTGAACTACCATAAAAATTTCATATCCATTTGAGCTCATTTGAGCCACCTAATGGTGTGATTAATAGAACTGTTCCAGAGAAAATAGAAAATGTTCAGAAACATTTTCAGAATTTCCTCTGAAATTGTTTAGCTCATATCTTTAGCTAGGAATCTTCAAATTAAGTGAGACCAACTCCATTAGAACCCTCTTAAAATCTAGTTTTCAGAAAGTCATGGCTTGTTCCATGAAAACCCCTAGAACATCCTAAGAGTTCCAATTAAGGTCAAGGACATAATTTATTGTGGAGGGCTCAAATGAGTTTTGCTGCAACTAAAACCCGACCAAGTCTCTGTTTAGGTTGTAAACAAGCCACAGTAAAAATTTCAGGGTCAGTGGGTCTTTCTAGTAAGACTTATAAGGTTCCCAAGTTTAATTCAAATCAAATGCATTTAAATTAACACATATACTTGTATCTCATGTAGTCGCTAAGGTCGAGGAGGAACCCGAAGTCTTATACTTCGTTACTCCGGAGGAGCAGCTAGCCTACGACCAAGAGCATCAAGGCAAGCCCCGGTTTGCATTAACCTTTTTACAAGTTTTTATTGTTTTGAGCACTTACTTGAGTATGATTACTTCTTGTATTGGAGTCTTGTTTGAAAACCCAATTGCATAGCCAAGAGAACCATGGATTTGGGATTAGGATTGCAAACCCCGTTTGCTACTGCCATGCTAAGATAGTGTAGGATTCGGTACAAGTCGAGTAGTTGGAACTACTTGCGAGCATAGGCTAGAGGCACTAGACTCGGGTAGAGATAGCACATGATACACATGGCAAGAAAAATGAGACCGAGCGGAGAGTAAGGGCAGCAGGACTTTGGGGCCTGTGTGCTATAGCTCCGCTTGTGTCGATTGAGGACTGAGCCGTGTGCAGGCCTGTTGAACAAGCTAGAACAGTACCGAAGACCTACTGGCTATATGGGAACCGGGAAACCGATGTAACTCGGGTAGCTGGGTATTGAGGCATTGCCCGTCGTTCAGAGGGTAGGTTGAGAGCTCGAGGTGTAAATCGGCTGGCGGCACTGAGATGCGCGTGCAGAGACCTCTTGCTTGGGACGATGGGACCGGTTCAATATTTGGCTGACGGGCGAAAGGTGGTTGCGTACGGCGTCCGTGATGGTTGTTGTAGGCAACAACGAGTACGGGCGTACGTGACGGGTTATTCGGGTAACCCTACAGGTGTAAATTGATTATAATCGCCGTCCCTTGCGGTCAGTGAGTACCACTTGTTCACTGTAACATGACGTAGAAAGAACAGGCTAGTTACATGTTAAAATGTTGCTTATTGAAAGATGGACTTGATTGTTAGTGATGTGTTGTAGTTTAGAGCTAACTAAAGTTCCTTTCAACTTTGGGCAAAGTACATGAGAGAAATGCGTTTCTTGTTTGATTGTGGCTCTCTCATGTGCCTTAGCGTAAGGTTCTCCATAACCTGCTGCTAAAACTTGAAAGTAAGGTTCCACTAATTAGGCGAGTCCTTTGCAAACTTGTTTTATCTCATGTACCTATCACACCTCCATGTAGAAGTTTCATGTTTAGGAGAGACGGGTCAGTCTTGCTGAGCCTTCATGCTCACTGCTTGTGTTTGAAGCTTTTTGCAGGGCTCTATGAGGAAGGGACTCCCGAGGAGGAGACGGAACCCCAGAAGGGGAACCCCGTCGAGTGGGAGTCGTGCACGCCGCCGTGTTAGTGTGTGTGCGTGCTAGCGGGGACACGTTCACGGGCTGAACGTGAACTCGATGCGTAGTCTACGCCCGTGAGTGTGGACTGAACATATTTTGTTGTAAAAATGTTCATAAAACTGTTTATGTAATAAAACTTTGCTTCCGCTTTGTACCTTTGATGTGTGTTATCCGGTGTTGTGCAACGCAGCACCCCTCAGCGTGATCCTGGCTCGACAAGACCGTGGGGTCGTGTCACTAGATCTCCGTCCGATCCATGTTCATTAATAACATCAGTTTCTCATTATCATTATGAGTGTAGTTAGCTGGACATATGTATCTCGCTTCCCAATCCCATGGACTCAGCGAAGCATAAAAACAAAACCATACCCGACTCATAAACTTCCCTAGTGACAAAGGTGGTTTAACCAAATCTAGTAAACTCCTATGAAAGGGTTTCTCATCATGTTTGACTCAGCACACACACCTTTTTGCAAACAAAACAGTTTCCCAAAACATAGGATCAATATGGTCAAGGGGCACTTGCCTTGTTCTTGCGGTTCCGGTTGCTCTTGGATCTCGAAACCTTGTTGTTACAGCTCGTCATAGACAGCTCCCTGAGCTTGTACTTCTATGCATGATTACGCACATACAAGATTCATAGCAATCAATACCATGCACAAATTCTAATCAAGATGCGATGATGCATATGCATGCTAATTCCTATGATGCAAATTATTATTTGATCAGTTGTACGTGTCCTTGTATTTTTGCTTGGTTTTTACGATGAACAAAGTTGTAGATATCAATTGTGGACATGGCGAAGATCTTGACTTAGATCAAATCGATCAACACGTGATCTTCCCACGAAAAAGCTTCTGTTCAAAAAGAATCGAAGAGCAGATGCAAAGAAAACGCAATGATGTCGTAAGGTGGTATTGAAAACCTATCTTACGTTCTTTGGGATATCCCTCCTAGCAAACAGATCGTCGGGGCTCCTCTTGCGATGTCAATAGTGATCTAGGCTCTTCGACGGTCTCTTCCGGCAGTTGTACTCCGACGAAGAGGTTTACTCGGCGAGCTAGGGGCTAGGGCTCTAAGTCGTCTGCCCGAGAGTTGGAAAAGAAGTTCGTGGTTTTGGCCAGAGGTTTTTGGTTCTATTTATAAGAGGAAAACGGAGAGTCCTCCTCTGATCGGAATTCAAACAAGAGTCCTATTCAAATTGTTTTTAGATCTTAACAACTTATCTTAGATTGATTCGGTGCGGTAACATTGTAGAATTCGTGTCAGTTTCCTCCCGTACCGGTATTCCCGTGCGTACGGAAGCGAAACTGCTTCAAATCTCGTCACCCTCGCGGTGATGAGCTCCGGAAGCTCCACGTGTCCTGCGGGAACCTGGGCTCCCTTTTCGGCAGAGACAAGCTCCGGTTGTGCCGCGTGTCAGGCGGGCGAGACCTCTCTCTTACTCAGAGGTGAGCTCCACGTGCGCCACGTGTCTGGTGGGTCGGGACTTCTCCTTCCAATAGAGGCGAGCTCCACGAATGCCACGTGTCAGTTCTGGACCTCCCCTCCCTTCGCAGGTGAGCTCCGAGAATGCCACGTGTCAAGTAGCGCTAGACTTCCTTTCTCCTCAGAGACAAGCTCCGAGGTTGACACGTGTCCAACAGTGACGGACCTCCCGGAGATGAGCTCCGGAGGTGACACACGTCCGAAAGTGTCGGACCTCCCGACGATAAGCTCCGGAGGTGACACGTGTCCAATAGGACCGGGCCTCTCGGAGGAGAGCTCCGAGAGCGACATGTGTCTAGCGGGGACGGACCTCTCGGAAGTGAGCTCCGAGAGCGACACATGCCCCGCGCGGCTAGTCCTCTCTTTTCCGCGGTGAATAGCTCCGCAGCCGACACGTGTCCTGCAAGACTGGCCTCGCTCCTTCCGCAGAGGCTAGCTCCGGGGCAACACGTGTCCCACGGGATCGGACCTCTCCCCTTTTTACGGGGATGAGCCCTGAGCCTGCCACGTAGCCAGTTTAGCAACGGACCTCTTCCCATTTGAGGAGATGAGCTCCGAACACGCCACGTGGCCAGCGAACCGAGGGAGTAGTATTTGGCGCTCTCTGTACACTGGAATTTGCTCTTTTTGGCTATCTTTTTTAATATTTTCTCAGTTTCAACTTATTTTAAAAGTGTTTTTCTACATGAAACATGAATACATGCAGAACCCGAAAATGAGGGTGTCACAAATCTACCCCCCTTAAATTGAATCTCGCCCTCGAGATTCGTTCGTAGAGAATGGATGAGGGAACTCTGTCTTGATGTCTTCTTCACGTTCCCATGTGGCTTCTGCTTCCGTATGATGGCTCCATTGTACCTTGCACCATCAGATCACTTTGTTCCTCGTGACCCTTTCCTTTACGTCCAAAATTCGGACGGGGTGCTCTGCATAGGTCAGACCCTATTGAAGTTCAAGCTCTTCTATTGGTATTTGCTCTTCTAGCACTCTCAAGCACTTCTTGAGCTGAGATACATGAAACACGTCATGTACGTCGGATAGGTGCATTGGGAGCTCTAGTTGATAGGCTACTTCTCCTCACTTGTCCAAAATCTTAAATGGTCCAATATAGCGAGGTGCTAGCTTGCCTTTGACGTTGAAATGTCGTTGGCCTCGGATAGGCGATACCTTAAGGTATACGAAGTCTCCTACTTCGAAGGTCAACTTTCTTCGCCTATTGTACGCATAGCCCTTTTGGCATGACTGAGCAGCCTTCAAGTTCTCCCGTATGGTTTGGTCTTGCTTTTCAGCCTCTTGTAGCACTTCGGGTCCAAACACTTGGTTCTCTCCGGTCTCGTTCCAAAACAATGGCATTCTACACCGTCTACCGTACAATGCTTCGAAAGGTGACATCTTCAAGCTAGCTTGATAGCTGTTGTTATAGGAGAATTCGGTGTATGGTAAACTCCTATCCCAACTACGCCCATGTTTCAAGGCGCAAGCTCTCAACATGTCCTCCAAAATTTGGTTCGTCCTTTCGATTTGCCGATCAGTTTGCAGATGGTAGGCGGAGCTAAAATCCAGTCGTGTACCCATCGCTTTCTGCAGCTTCCTCCAAAATCTAGAGGTAAACTGAGAACCCCAATCTGAGACTATCCTCTTTGGGACTCCATGGCGGCCACGATTTGCTCCATGTACAGCTCGGCTAGTTGTGCAACGTTGTACACGGTCTTAACGGGAAGAAAATGAGCTATTTTCGTCAATCGGTCCACGATAACCCAGATGGAGTCGTAACCCGATCGAGTATGTGGCAACCTGACGATGAAATCCATACTGATGTCTTCCCATTTCCACTCGGGTACCTTCAAGGGTTGCAACAGTCCAGCGGGTCTTCGATGTTCGGCCTTCACCCGTTGGCATGTGTCGCATAGGGCAACATATTCGGCTATGTCCCTCTTCATACCATACCACCAATAACAAGTCTTCAGGTCCTTGTACATCTTGGTACTTCCGGGATATATGGAATAAAGTGAGTCATGTGCCTCTTTTAATATCGTGTCACGGATGTGCTTCACGTTAGGCACACAAATCCTTTTCCCTAGCCAAAGCGTACCCTTCTCGTCTTCCTTGAAGTCTTTCTCTATTCCCTGTCAGATCCTTTCCTTGATCTCCTTTATCTCCTCATCCATAGCTTGGCCGTCTCTTATCTCTTGTTTCAATGATGAGTGGAGTTCCATCACTTCCATCTCGTTCAAGAAACTGAGATGTAACCGTTCGAACTCCTTTCGTAGCTCGGGTGGTAGCTCCCGAACCGTAAGTTGGTGACATGCTCCCTTCCGGGTCAATGCATCGGCTACTACATTGACCTTTCCGGGGTGATAGTTGATTCCAACATCATAATCCTTGATAAGTTCCAACCATCGATGTTGCCTCAAATTCAAATCCGTTTGAGTGAATATATACTTGAGGCTTTTATGATCCGTATAGATCTCACATCGATGACCAAGGATATAATGTCTCCAAATCTTCAATGCATGCACCACGGCTGCTAGCTCCAAGTCATGTGTAGGGTAATTGAGCTCGTGCTTCTTGAGTTGTCTTGAGGCATAGGCTACCACTTGTCCTTCTTGCATGAGAACACATCCAAGCCCTTGTCTGGATGCATCACGATATATGTCAAAGCTCTTGCTTACGTCCGGCAATACCAAAACTGGCGCCATGGTTAGCCTCTTCTTGAGCTCCTCAAAGCTTTCTTGGCACGCTGGTGTCCATTGGAAGGCTTTTCCCTTCGTTAGCAACTCTGTCATAGGCTTTGCTATCTTAGAGAAGTCCTTGATGAACCGGTGGTAATATCCAGCCATCCCAAGAAAACTCCGAATATCCCTCACGTTTTTCGGTTGGTTTCAGAACATCTCCCACTTTTTTGGGATCAACCTATACTCCTTCCTCGGAGATGATATGGCCTAGGAACGATATCTCCTTTAGCCAAAATTGACATTTGCTAAACTTCGCATACAGCTGATGCTCCCACAGCTTCTGTAATGTCAATCTAAAGTGTTCTTCATGTTCTTCCTCACTTTTCGAATACACCATGATGTCGTCAATGAAAACCACGATGAACTTCTCCAAGTACTCCATGAAGACCTTGTTCATGAGGTACATGAAGTATGCGGGTGCATTCATTAACCCAAAAGACATAACGGTATATTCATACGAACCATACCGTGTTCGAAAGGCAGTCTTGGATATATCGGAGGGCTTAATCTTTAGCTGGAAGTATCCTGACCGAAGATCAATTTTGGAGAACACTCGGGCTCCCTTCATTTGGTCGAACAGGTCCTCTAAACGGGGCAGAGGGTACTTGTTCTTGATCGTCACCTCGTTGAGAGACCTATAGTCTACGCACATCCTTTGGGTTCCATCCTTCTTGTATATGAAGAGCACGGGGGCTCCCCATGGTGACGAGCTTGGACGTATAAAACCCTTCTCTTGCTGCTCTTGGATTTGCTTCTTGAGCTCCATGAGTTCGTTGACGGGCATCCTATATGGTCTCTTTGCTATAGGTGCGGTTCCGGGTACTAGGTCAATGGAAAACTCGATATCCCGGTGGGGTGGCATACCGGGAAGTTCTTCCGGGAACACGTCCAAGAACTCTTGAACCACCGGAATATCTTCCAATGTTGCTCCTTTGACATGGTTCAACGTGGCCTTCTCGGTTGTTGGGTAGGCTGACTCGAACTCCATACGGGTACCGTGCTTGTTTGTCAACTGCACGCTTCTCTCAGTACATTGGATTACTCCGTTATGCTTGCTTAACCAATCCATTCCGAGTATTATGTCAAGCCCTTGGGAGACAATTAGGTTGACAAGGAAGTCTACCCCCTTATTTCAAGGTGTACTTTCGGACATACTATATTAGTCATCATCTCTCCATCGGGAGAATTAACTAACATAGTATATTTCAAGTGTGATATGGGTAGATTGTACTTGGCAACATACTTGGATGATATGAAGGAATGTGATGGTCCAGAATCAAATAAGACGGTGGCTGGATTGGAGTTGGCAAGAAACATACCAATTACGGCGTCCTCAGCCTGTTGCGCTTCCTCGACAGAGACATGGTTCACATTGCCGCGAGCGTAGTTCTGCTGTCCACGGTTTCCTTGGTTGGCTCCTCTGTTCGGCTGTGGGTTCTTCTTGGGGACGTTGCCTTGCTGTCCAGGACCTCTCCTCGGGCACTGGCTCGTGAAGTGTCCCATCTCCCCGCATGCAAAGCATGCCCTGTTGCCCACGGCAGCAGGTACGTTGAGGCAGGGGTTTTGAACAGGAGCGCCCATGTTGGGACGGGGCGCAGGAGCAAAGGCACACGAGGTGATTGTGCAACGGGTCGTTGCTGTGGTGGTTGATTTGGGCGAAAAGCAGGAGTAGGCGACCCGTACTGTGGTGCAGCTGGGGGCATGTACCGAGGGCGTACGTTGCTCCCTTGTGGCTGGTACGGCATCTTTCTTTTGCCCTCTCGCTCGATCTCTCGGATCTTGCTTTCAACCACAATAGCCTTGTCAACTAGTTTCTGGAAGCTCGCGTAGTCATTGTTGAGGAGCTGAACCTGGATCTCATTGTTCAACCCTCTCATGAACAGGTACTGCTTCCGTTGGTTCGAGTTGACATCTTCGGGAGCGTACCATGACAGCTGCGTGAACTTGTTGAGGTACTCATTCACGTTCTTCTGTCCTTGCCGGAGACCCTCGAACTCCTGCCTTTCGAGCATCATTATGCCAGCAGGGATGTAATGAGAGCGGAAACTCTCCTTGAACTCAGTCCAAGTGATCGTCTTTGGGTCGACATGAGCGTTGCACAGGGCATCCCACCAATCTGCGGCAGCTCCCATGAGTTGGTGCGACGCAAAGAGAACTTTCTCTCTGTCGTTGCACTGAACTATGGCAAGCTTCTTTTCCATGGACTTCAACCAGTCGTTGGCCTCCATGGGGTCATTAGCTTGTGAGAAAGTAGGTGGTCGAGTCCTCATGAACTCTCCCAGCCTGTTATGAGCCGGCGGTGGTGGCGGTGGTGCCGGAACTGGATTGTTGTTTTTGGCCTGCAGCTGACCCAAAGTTTGGATCATGGTCTGCATAAGCTGATACTGCATGGCCATCAACCGTTCTAGATTGTTCTCACCAGCTCCGGGGTTAACAGGAACTTCATCGTGGTCATCCTCTTGGTTGCCACGGACGTTCCTTCCTTGGTGGCCAGCGTTTACTCTCACCATCTGTGAGAGAGAATGGAATAGATGTTAGAAGGTTAGATGGATCCCTCCCAACTATATGCATCAAGATGGATGGACCGTATATATATCAGCCCATATAAGGATGTGAATCAAGTGCCGAGGAATCTCACACCTCTTTCTACTTATGTGTGGATATGGACAACGCTGAAATGTCCCACAACTCACACTAAGCACACAAGCACAAGCAATCATCACAAAGGCTCACACAACTCCTATTCAAGGCTTTTTCAGTGGGAGTCCTATAGGGTTTTAGGGTGATATCAATCTGTGACTTCACCCTATGTCAAGGTGGTTTGGGGCGACACCAATTTGTGATCCGACTATGGCTTCTCTTATGCTTGCATCCTATGTCAAGGTAGTTTCAAGGCCAATCTATGCATCCTAGGCTTGCATCCTATGGTCAGCGTGGCTTTTAATACCAACCTATTACTAGGGTGTGTCATATAGTCATCGTGGCTCTATAACCAATCTGTGATCATTCTAAGTTTGTGACCTACAGTCAACCGCGGTAGCTTGGTATCAATCTGTGGATTGTACCAATCTGTGACTAGGCATGGCAGCTCTAACTCTATGACCTATCTGCCTGTGTGATCTACGATCAACCCGTGGCAGGTTGATATCAATCTGTGTCCGATACCAATCTGTGTTTTCTATCTAGGTGTGTAACCTACCGTCAACACGTGGCAGGTTGATACCAATCTGTGGTTGTATCTAGGTGTGTAATCTACCCTCAACCATGGCTCTGATACCAATCTGTGACGCCCTCGTTTCTGTGGAAAAACCACGGAAACGAGAACTGATGCATATGTGTGCCCAGGGTATTCATCACACATATACATATCATCCACAAACTGAATTTCAAAATATATTACCACGAATAACAGGGTTTCTTACAATGTCTCATAAGTCTTGGACTCATGTTAACAGCGGAAGTCTTATCAAAGCAGCGAAAGTCTAAATCTAATCGGAAGTGAACTAAGCAGCAACAGCTCCATCTCTACTCCTTCCCCACAGGCAAGGTTGAGGACAGATTGTAAAACCCCAAAATTTTGATTCAAAACCCTAAATCCTGTTAAGAGGGGGATTTAAAAATTTTTGGACGTGTTGCATGTTTTGCGAAAATTCAAATTCAAACTGGAATTCAAATTAAACTCAAATCAGAAAAGAAATAGAAAAAGAAAAAGAGAAAACAGAAATAAACCGGCCAGTGGGCCGAAACCCACCAGCCGGCCCAGCCAGCGCCCGCGCCAGCCCGCAGCCGCGCGCGCTGCTGCCTCACACTGACAGGCGGGGCCCACCCGATCGTCGTCTACCTCGCGCCAGCGCCGGACTTCCTCGCGCCCGAATCAAAACCGATCGGGATTTCGGCGTATCCCAGCTGAATTCTGTTCGTAGGCGACGCGGACATGATCTAAACCACCCCGCCGCCCTCCCCCGTCTATAAAAACTCCGGCCTCGTTCTGTTTTTCTCATGCGATCAGCCGATTTTCCTCCGGTGAGAACCGAGACTTCTCCGGCGAATTCTGGCCGATCTAAGCTCGGAAATTCCGATCTAACTCGCTGGTCTTGATCCACCGCCTCCGGGGAACCTTGCAGGTGCAGAAAACTCGGTGACTTGCGGTGTAAACACAGCGCCGACGAGCCTCACCGTGGTTTCGCCTCGGACCTCCGAGCTCAAGAAAACCCCCGAGGTGAGATCCCCGACCTCCCCTCTACCGATCTATGCCATAAAATCACAGTTCTAGGAAGAATTCCCGAAGATCCGAAAGTTTCCGGCGAGATCGCCGCTTCCCGCCGCCGTGCGCCGCCGGCAGCGCCGCCCGCGCTCGGTCAGAGTGACGTGGCCGCTTGTGCGCCGTTTATTTTAAATCGCACGGTAGGGTTTAAACCCCCGCGTACCGGTTCGACGTTATAATCTCAGCCGTCGGTTTAAAATCGGACGGTCCACGTCATCCCCGCGTTATAAAGACTGGAAATCTTACGTGCTACCCCCTGGGGTTCTCGGGAAATAAGAGCTAGCCCCGGAAACTTCTGATCTAGCCCCTGGAACTCCAGAAAATCATGTAAATTCATTTAAAAATCAGTTTTAGCCCCTGGACTTAATAAAAATTAGGAAAAACACCTCTGATAAGTGTAGCTAGACCCCTGGAAATTCTGAAAATGATATTATAGACCCTATAATGGGGTGAGTTTACCTTTTTAGCCCTGTTTAGTATTTAATTTAGGAAATTGAATATGTGGCTAGTGTTTAAAAATTAAAAAGTGGGACAAACATACTGTCATAATTAAATCAAAAACTTTCTCAGTATTTAGAAAACTTTGGAGTGAGATAAAAACATATTTTGGGCTGAATTGAATCTGTTTAATTTATTATTCACATTTAGGGACACATTTTTAAGTAAAGAATAGTTCTAGAAAATAGGGAAAATAATTGTGAAATATTTTACATCAGAGGCAAAGGTCAAAATATGTTATTAAATTATTTAGGACCAGAACCTATTCTGTTTAGATGATGTGTCTTACTATTTTCATAATAAATTACACATTTATGCATAAGAAAATAAATATGAAAATATAGCAACTAGCAAATGATAAATGGAGTTTCTAAAATCCAAAGAATTCAGTTTAGTATTGGTAGAATTTCTGAAGGCACATATGGAGAAGGAAAATGCCTTTCATGCATACTTAGTAGCTAAAAGGTGTAGTAATTAAATATAAGGAATTTATTTAAGTTGGAAACTCATATATGTATGTATAGTATGTAAGTATAAATGTGAACACCAAAGTAGGAATCATATACACATGATTAAAAGTGTATGCAAGCCACAAATTAACACACATAGAGTAACCACAACACATATAATGGTGAATGACTTTCATAAATATGAATGTGTGGTTTGTATGAAGTGGAAGTGTGAACTATGTCTTATGGATTGTTGTTTTTCTTTTGCTATGTGTGATGGTATGATGTAGAACCTGCTCAAGAGCAAGTTATTTCTTTCCAAGATCAGGACTACCCATTCCAAGAGCAGCAGGAAGGAGGCAAGTGTCCTTGACCACTTTGATCCTATACTAGGATGTGTAGATAGAATTATTTGCATTGTCAAATGAAATATGAAACCCATGCTAGGAAGTTTCCCTAGAATTGCATTACCTTGTTTCCTTGTAGCTTGGGATGGGATTCATTTTATCATGTCATTTATTATTATGCATATGCTTAGCCATGCTTAGAATGGGATATTTGGGATATGAGATCATCAGTTTATTTTACCATACTCTTGAATGAAATATTGTGAGTTATGTAGAGGTAGGGATCAAGGCAAGTTGGATGTTTTGGTTGTGCGCTGGGTGCACGAGACTCGGGTTTGTGTTTAGTACTTGCCTGGATCCTAAGGACCGGTTCATGGAGCATGTAACCTGGCTTTACCGTGCCAACCACATGCTGAGATGGGGCAGCTTGGCCAATTAATTAGGTGTATCCCCGGCGTAGTATGGGTGTGTTGGAGGGTGCGGGGAGTCGGTGTCAGCTGGACTACCATATGAACCGCAAGGCTCAAGAGGGGGCCACTGCAGCGGGGTTGGATCCTCTTGTATGCTGTTAGGGGTGAAACCTCAGTGGGCCCACGCTCGTCGGGAATCCCTTTGTAAAGGCTTCGTAGTGATCTCCTGGCTACACACCTGGGAAGTGTGAATGTGGTTCGTAGCCACTGGCATAATGGAGGTTCTTTTAGTCCACCCGGCAACGGGGGATGAAATCACTACACGTGGGTACAGTGGTGCAAACTCTGTAGAGTCAAAACTGTCATGACAGCCGTGCTCACGGTCAAGAGCGGCTTGGACTTATTCATGATTAGAGGATTGATGGTTTTGGAAGTTGTGGATGTTAAGCGGGGAGCTTAACATTGGAAATGATGTTATGGTTATTGGATTATGATGATGGGATAGGAGATTGGGACCATTTCACTTGTGTAGTAATGTAGGTGCTTAATAAGCTAAGGTGATAGGTATTAAGTGCGTAGTGCTTTAACCATGAGTTCAACCTCTCCTTGATCTAGCCATGCATGATATAATTTTCCCACACTTGCTGAGTACCATTGGTACTCAACCTTGCATATTTATTGGTTTATATTGCTGCTCAGGTCAAGATATTGAGGTGGTGTATAATGACCAAGACTTTGGACCCGAAGAAGGTTTCTAGGTTCATGGAGACCCCCGGGCAACGCGTGTGACGGAGCCCTCAAGAATAATATTCCGCTGCTAGTTTATTTACTTGTGATGAACTTATTATTGTCCATCAAGACATTTGCTATGTAAGACTTATTTATATTCGACACCTGGCTTGTAATAAATGATGCTTCACTATTTGTCATCACATGTATGAGAAAATGAACCTGGCATACATGTGATATTCACTTGGTTGTTCTTCGGAAAAACCCGGTGTGACAGAAGTGGTATCAGAGCCAAGGTTGCCCGTAGGAACGTGGACCTAGGTAGAAATGGACGTATTTAAGGGCCCTATTTTCTTAAAAACTATTTTACAAGGTGTGTGTTGAAAAGTGTTATTTAATGGAGTCACTTTCTTCATCTTGCCCCAACTTTCATTCAAAATAGAATTTTTGTTTAAAAGTTTATCTAACCTAAGTTTAAATGTTTTCTGTTTTAGATGGTTCGCATGATTCGCACCGCTCGCAAGTCCACAGGAGGGAGAGTTCCCGTAGTTGCCCTTGCCCAAAGAGAGGAGAGCCGTCCCGTGACGTACCTTTACTACGGATTGGCAGTAGGAGGCTTGTTGCGCCATCTTCGACGTATGCTCAAAGCCGCCGGCAATACGGGCAAGCTAATCATCCACTATAACTCCACCAGGACCATCTGTGAAAAGAGGGAAGAATGGAGTTCAGAGATGTGGATTATACACGAAAATCAGCTGCTTAAGATTCACCAGTATCCAGCTTGTAGAGCGACACAGGTCGTTGCGGAGAAAGATGTCACCTGGGAGGCCATCACCTGCCTGAGTCACATCTATCGTCACCATTTGGACAAAACTGAGTACATGTATGTCCTCCAACGTGAGAGTGGTACCACGGAATACAAGTACCCGCCGGTGCAGCAAGGGACTTCTCATGAGCACATGGACTTGTGCTTGGAGGATGCTGCTATGCTCAGCACTCGACTGCAGGAGTGTCAGCAAGAGCTTCAGGATGTTCGGGACACCCTGAAGGAAATGGAGGCGTTGCTGCGAGCCTACCTGAGGGCGAGAGAAAGAGGAGATGGGAATGAACTGTGTGTCACCGCGAATGATGCATGGACTCCTGACTCCCCAGATTTTCGAGCGATAAGGCGTCATCACACTTCTCCACCAGCAGCCTCCCCACCCAAAGCAGAGTCAGAAGGAAGCCGAAATAATGAGGAAGATCCCGAGGAGCCAGCTCAAGGAAACGAGTAGTGTAGAGTCCTTCCCTTAGTCAGCAAGATGTCGATTAAGCGAGTCGTTAAGTTAAGTTAATGGTGTGATAATGCTTGGTGTGTGACGTGAGTTGTGGAAGCCATGAGCAATTGTCCACAGCCTCATCTTTAGATTGTTTTGTTTTGGTGTGTGAACCCACATGAAATAATATTGCATTTATTTTTGTGTGAAAAGTGAACCCTTAGAGAAGAATAACAAAGCCCCAACACTTCAAAGTACAAACAAATGAAAGTAGTAAGATGATACTAAATGCTTTCAAATTAACATTGGTTGATTCTGCCAGATGGCCGGAAGAGGAAAAGGACGTGCTGCCAACCCCGCCAACAACAACGATGAGGCATGCAACCCTCATCTTTCTGGACGCCAGAACCGGGGTGGTCGCCGTGAAGGAGTTGATCCCCTCCACCAAATACTGGAGAATCAAAATCAGCTCATCCAGAACTTGACTCAAGTGGTGGCCAACTTGCATCAAGTTCCACCTCCACAAGCTGCACCACGCCAACCAAGGTTGAGTGAGTTTCTAGGAACTCAACCTCCAAAGTTTGCAAGTGCTGCTGAACCTCTGGAGGCAGATGATTGGCTGAAGACCATTGAAAGTAAGATGAGGATCATACAATGTCAAGGGTATGAGAGGGTGCTGTTTGCCTCTCATCAATTGCATGGACCTGCTGCTGATTGGTGGACCGCCTACGTGGCCGCCCATCATGACCCTGAGAACATCACTTGGGAAGAGTTCAAACGTAGCTTCCGCAACCATTACATCCCAAGAGGTGAACTCAAAAACAAGAGGAAGGAGTTTTTGGGACTGCAGCAGGGAAACATGACGGTGAGGGAATACCTCACTAAATTTACTCAACTATCCCGTTATGCCCCACGGGACATAGAGACTGATGAGCAGAAACAAGATTGTTTTGTGGAAGGACTTACCGTAGAGATGCAGTGTGCAATGTCCTCAAATGAGTATGAAAGCTTTCAAAAGATGGTGGACAGAGCGTTTGTGGTAGAAAGGAAGCTAAAGACCTTGGAAAATGAGAACAAGAGGAAGGCCGGGTGGTCAAATCAAGCCTCAGGGAGCAACACCCGCCCACGTCTGATGCAGCAACCTGCCGGGCAAACGAACCGTGCTGCGGTACCCTACTCAGCACCAAGGGGGTACAACCCAAACTACAGGCCTCCGGCAGCACCAGCACAGCCACAACGTCAGTTTGTACAGCAGCCTCGCCCCGCATATCCACCTCGACCAGCAGTGCAAGTACCCCCAAACCAACCCCAAGACAACAAAGGCCAGGCACCTAAGGTTGGGGTGCAATGTTTTAGCTGTGGTGAAGTGGGGCACTACGCCCATAAATGCCCAAAGAAGAAGCCTGCGCAGCCACAACAGCAGAATGTAATGAGAGGACGGGTGAACCACGTCACTATGGAGGAAGCACAAGAGGCACCCGACGTGGTAGTTGGTAAGTTTCCTGCCAATTTACACCTTGCAACCCTGCTGTTTGATTCTGGTGCTACCCACTCGTTCATTGCTCAAGGGTTTGTTAAGAAGCATGACCTAGCAACCACACAAATGAACCATATGCTAGCTGTAAACTCTCCAGGTGGAGAAATAAGGACAAGACAAGTGTGTCCCAAAGTGAACCTAGACATTAATGGGGTAGTATTTACTGCTAACCTTATAGTGATAGATTCACAAGGGATAGATATTATTGTGGGTATGGATTGGTTGACCAAACATAAAGGAATCATCCATTGTTCGACCAGAACGGTGGAACTAACTCACCCTAGTGGCACAAGAGTAAAGTTCATAACAATACACGAGCCTAGGAGGGACATTAAATTAAATCAAGTTGAGGTGAAAGTTGAGGAAATCAGAACCATCAGGGAATATCCAGATGTTTTTCCGGAGGAGTTGCCAGGTATGCCTTCCGATCGTGAAGTGGAATTCGCAATTGAGCTAGTACCTGGAACAACCCCGATATACAAGAGACCTTATCGGATGGACTCCAAGCAGCTGGAAGAACTCAAGGATCATTTGAGAGAATTGTCGGAGAAGGGGTATATTCATCCTAGTTCCTCACCATGGGGAGCTCTAGTGATATTTGTGCCCAAGAAGGACGGAACCCAAAGATTATGCGTGGATTACCGTGCCTTGAATGAGGTAACCATCAAGAACAAGTACCCATTACCCCGCATTGAAGACTTGTTTGATCAGTTGAGGGGCGCTTGTGTGTTCTCGAAGATTGATCTCAGGTCGGGATACCACCAACTCAAGATAAGGCAAACTGATATTCCCAAGACAGCTTTCGTATCTTGGTACGGACTGTATGAATACACCGTCATGCCTTTCGGGCTAACTAATGCCCCGGCATACTTCATGTATCTCATGAACAAGGTATTCATGGAATATCTGGACAAATTTGTGGTGGTTTTCATAGATGACATTCTCGTCTTCTCCAAAGATGAAGAAGAACATGAGAAACATCTAAGGTTGGTGTTGCAGAGGCTAAGAGAACATCAACTATATGCCAAGTTAAGCAAGTGTGAGTTTTGGCTGAAGAGAGTTCCCTTCTTAGGACATATAATCTCGGAGGGAGGAATCTCCGTGGATCCTGCCAAAATCGAGGATATACAGAAGTGGAAGACCCCTGAAAATGTCGGGGAAGTTCGAAGCTTTTTGGGATTGGCTGGATACTATCGACGGTTTATTGAGGGATTCTCCAAGATCTCGAGACCTCTCACCAAACTGTTGGAGAAGGGAATCACATTCACCTGGACGCCACGGTGCGAGACAAGTTTTCGGGAGTTAAAGGAAAGATTGACAACAGCCCCAGTGCTCGTTATGCCAGATATGCAAAAGAACTTTACGGTGTACTGCGATGCCTCTGAAAACGGGTTGGGATGTGTTCTGATGCAAGAAGGGCATGTCGTGGCTTATGCATCCCGGCAGCTTCGGAAGCACGAGAAGAACTATCCTACACATGACCTAGAACTAGCCGCAGTGGCACACGCGTTGAAAATTTGGCGGCACTATTTGATGGGGAAGAGGACCGAGATATATACGGATCATAAGAGTTTGAAGTACATTTTCACACAGCCAGATCTCAACCTCAGACAAAAGAGATGGTTAGAGCTAATCAATGACTTTGATGTGGGCATCAACTATCATCCCGGGAAAGCAAACGTCGTGGCCGATGCTTTGAGTCGGAAAGTGCAGGTCAATAAGTTGAGCTTGAAGGACATGCCTGTAGAATTGAAGGACGAAGTTATAAGGCTCAATCTATGTCTAGTAAATAGTGGTGAAGCCATCTCCATGGAGGTGGACTCCACACTAGAGCGAGACATACACGAAGGTCAAAAGAATGATGAGAAGATACAAGAGATCAGACAACTCATCAAGGAAAATAAAGCTCCTGGTTTTAGAGAGGATGAACAAGGAACGGTGTGGCACGGGAAAAGAATCTGTGTGCCAGAAGTAAAGGAGATCCGTGAATTGATTTTGAAGGAGGCTCATGATTCTGACTATTCCATTCATCCTGGGAGTACGAAGATGTACCAGGACCTCAAGAGCAGGTATTGGTGGTATGGCATGAAGCGAGATGTCGTGGAACATGTTGCCCTATGTGACACATGTCAGTTGGTGAAAGCAGAACATCAACGACCCGCGGGATTATTGCAACCACTCAAAGTGCCTGAATGGAAATGGGAAGAAATCAGCATGGATTTCATCGTGGGATTGCCTAGGATCCAATCAGGGTATGATTCAATATGGGTCATCATTGATAGGCTAACCAAGGTAGCTCATTTCATCCCCGTGAAAGAAAGCTACAGCGGATCCAAATTGGCAGAGCTGTACATGTCAAGGATCGTGTGTTACCATGGAGTGCCAAAGAAGATAGTGTCGGATCGAGGGACACAGTTCACCTCAAGATTTTGGCAGAAGTTGCACAAAACCATGGGAACCCATCTGAACTTTAGTTCTGCCTATCATCCCCAAACCGACGGGCAGACGGAAAGAACCAATCAGATCCTTGAAGATATGCTAAGGGCATGTGCACTCAAAAACAATCGGAGTTGGGACAAGAACTTACCGTATGCGTAGTTTTCCTATAACAACAGCTATCAAGCTAGTATGAAGATGTCGCCGTTTGAAGCCTTGTATGGGAGGAAGTGCAGAACTCCCCTATTTTGGAACCAAACAGGGGAAAGTAAAGTGTTTGGTCCCGAAGTACTACAAGAAGCCGAGGCGAAGGTGAGGGAAATTCGCAATAACTTGAGGATAGCACAGACACGCCAAAAGAGCTATGCCGATGTGCGAAGAAGAGAGCTCGTTTTCAATGTGGGGGACTATGTCTATCTCAAGGTGTCCCCTATCAGAGGACTTCGTCAGTTCAAGGTGAAAGGGAAGTTGTCACCTCGATACATCGGACCCTTTCAAGTTCTGGAGAGGAAAGGCGAAGTGGCGTATCAACTAGAATTACCGGCTCACCTATCGGATGTGCACGATGTATTCCATGTGTCACAACTCAAGAAATGCCTGAGGACGCCTGAAGAGGTGTTACCCATGAATGAAGTGGACGTAGCTGAGGATTGGTCTTATGCCGAGCAACCATACAAGATTTTGGAGACAATGGAACGCCTCACCAGAAATAAGGGAATCCGGATGTGCAAGGTGCAGTGGAAGCATCACTCAGAAGAGGAAGCCACCTGGGAGCGGGAAGATGAGCTCAAGGCACAATTTCCGGAATTGTTTTCTTAGACACACCAATCTCGAGGACGAGATTTCTTTTAAGGGGGTAGAGCTGTAACACCCCAAAATTTTGATTCAAAACCCTAAATCCTGTTAAGAGGGGGATTTAAAAATTTTTGGACGTGTTGCATGTTTTGCAAAAATTCAAATTGGAATTCAAATTAAACTCAAATCAGAAAAGAAATAGAAAAAGAAAAAGAGAAAACAGAAAAAAAACCGGCCAGTGGGCCGAAACCCACCAGCCGGCCCAGCCAGCGCCCGCGCCAGCCTGCAGCCGCGCGCGCTGCTGCCTCACACTGACAGGTGGGGACCACCTGATCGTCGTCTACCTCGCGCCAGCGCCGGACTCCCTCGCGCCCGAATCAAAACCGATCGGGATTTCGGCGTATCCCAGCTGAATTCTGTTCGTAGGCGACGCGGACATGATCTAAACCACCCCGCCGCCCTCCCCCGTCTATAAAAACCCCGGCCTCGTTCTGTTTTTCTCACGCGATCGACCGATTTTCCTCCGGTGAGAACCGAGACTTCTCCGGCGAATTCTGGCCGATCTAAGCTCGGAAATTCTGATCTAACTCGCTGGTCTTGATCCACCGCCTCCGGGGAACCTTGCAGGTGCAGAAAACTCGGTGACTTGCGGTGTAAACACAGCGCCGTCGAGCTTCACCGTGGTTTTGCTTCGGACCTCGTCGCCGATCACTTTCCAGGACCTCCGAGCTCAAGAAAACCCCCGAGGTGAGATCCCCGACCTCCCCTCTACCGATCTATGCCATAAAATCACAGTTCTAGGAAGAATTCCCGAAGATCCGAAAGTTTCCGGCGAGATCGCCGCTTCCCGCCGCCGTGCGCCGCCGGCAGCGCCGCCTGCGCTCGGTCAGAGCGACGTGGCCGCTTGTGCGCCGTTTATTTTAAATCGCACGGTAGGGTTTAAACCCCCGCGTACCGGTTCGACGTTATAATCTCAGCCGTCGGTTTAAAATCGGACGGTCCACGTCATCCCCGCGTTATAAAGACTGGAAATCTTACGTGCTACCCCCTGGGGTTCTCGGGAAATAAGAGCTAGCCCCGGAAACTTCTGATCTAACCCCTGGAACTCCAGAAAATCATGTAAATTCATTTAAAAATCAGTTTTAGCCCCTGGACTTAATAAAAATTAGGAAAAACACCTCTGATAAGTGTAGCTAGACCCCTGGAAATTCTGAAAATGATATTATAGACCCTGTAATGGGGTGAGTTTACCTTTTTAGCCCTGTTTAGTATTTAATTTAGGAAATTGAATATGTGGCTAGTGTTTAAAAATTAAAAAGTGGGACAAACATACTGTCATAATTAAATCAAAAACTTTCTCAGTATTTAGAAAACTTTGGAGTGAGATAAAAACATATTTTGGGCTGAATTGAATCTGTTTAATTTATTATTCACATTTAGGGACACATTTTTAAGTAAAGAATAGTTCTAGAAAATAGGGAAAATAATTGTGAAATATTTTACATCAGAGGCAAAGGTCAAAATATGTTATTAAATTATTTAGGACCAGAACCTATTCTGTTTAGATGATGTGTCTTACTATTTTCATAATAAATTACACATTTATGCATAAGAAAATAAATCTGAAAATATAGCAACTAGCAAATGATAAATGGAGTTTCTAAAATCCAAAGAATTCAGTTTAGGGTTGGTAGAATTTCTGAAGGCACATATGGAGAAGGAAAATGCCTTTCATGCATACTTAGTAGCTAAAAGGTGTAGTAATTAAATATAAGGAATTTATTTAAGTTGGAAACTCATATATGTATGTATAGTATGTAAGTATAAATGTGAACACCAAAGTAGGAATCATATACACATGATTAAAAGTGTATGCAAGCCACAAATCAACACACATAGAGTAACCACAACACATATAATGGTGAATGACTTTCATAAATATGAATGTGTGGTTTGTATGAAGTCTAAGTGTGAACTATGTCTTATGGATTGTTGTTTTTCTTTTGCTATGTGTGATGGTATGATGTAGAACCTGCTCAAGAGCAAGTTATTTATTTCCAAGATCAGGACTACCCATTCCAAGAGCAGCAGGAAGGAGGCAAGTGTCCTTGACCACTTTGATCCTATACTAGGATGTGTAGATAGAATTATTTGCATTGTCAAATGAAATATGAAACCCATGCTAGGAAGTTTCCCTAGAATTGCATTACCTTGTTTCCTTGTAGCTTGGGTTGGGATTCATTTTATCATGTCATTTATTATTATGCATATGCTTAGCCATGCTTAGAATGGGATATTTGGGATATGAGATCATCAGTTTATTTTACCATACTCTTGAATGAAATATTGTGAGTTATGTAGAGGTTGGGATCAAGGCAAGTTGGATGTTTTGGTTGTGTGCTGGGTGCACGAGACTCGGGTTTGTGTTTAGTACTTGCCTGGATCCTAAGGACCGGTTCATGGAGCATGTAACCTGGCTTTACCGTGCCAACCACATGCTGAGATGGGGCAGCTTGGCCAATTAATTAGGTGTATCCTCGGCGTAGTATGGGTGTGTTGGAGGGTGCGGGGAGTCGGTGTCAGCTGGACTACCATATGAACCGCAAGGCTCAAGAGGGGGCCACTGCAGCGGGGTTGGAGCCTCTTGTATGCTGTTAGGGGTGAAACCTCAGTGGGCCCACGCTCGTCGGGAATCCCTTTGTAAAGGCTTCGTAGTGATCTCCTGGCTACACACCTGGGAAGTGTGAATGTGGTTCGTAGCCACTGGCATATGGAGGTTCTTTTAGTCCACCCGGCAACGGGGGATGAAATCACTACATGTGGGTACAGTGGTGCAAACTCTGCAGAGTCAAAACTGTCATGACAGCCGTGCTCACGGTCAAGAGCGGCTTGGACTTATTCATGATTAGAGGATTGATGGTTTTGGAAGTTGTGGATGTTAAGCGGGGAGCTTAACATTGGAAATGATATTATGGTTATTGGATTATGATGATGGGATGTGAGATTGGGACCATTTCACTTGTGTAGTAATGTAGGTGCTTAATAAGCTAAGGTGATAGGTATTAAGTGCGTAGTGCTTTAACCTTGAGTTCAACCTCTCCTTGATCTAGCCATGCATGATATAATTTTCCCACACTTGCTGAGTACCATTAGTACTCAACCTTGCATATTTGTTGGTTTATATTGCTGCTCAGGTCAAGATATTGAGGTGGTGTATAATGACCAAGACTTTGGACCCGAAGAAGGTTTCTAGGTTCATGGAGACCCCCGGGCAACGCCTGTGATGGAGCCCTCAAGAATAATATTCCGCTGCTAGTTTATTTACTTGTGATGAACTTATTATTGTCCATCGAGACATTTGCTATGTAAGACTTATTTATATTCGACACTTGGCTTGTAATAAATGATGCTTCACTATTTGTCATCACATGTATGAGAAAATGATCCTGGCATACATGTGATATTCACTTGGTTGTTCTTCGGAAAAACCCGGTGTGACACAGATCACACGCCTAATGTTCCACTTGGTCTTCATAGTATTCTTCTCCTGTTGCTAATGATGAAGAAATAATGCAAGTTTGAGTACAACGATATACTCAGCAAGTGTGGGAAAATATGATATGTAGTTCACAGCAAGAAAGGTATAAAAGGCTCATTGCGGAAAGCAAATTTATTTCTCAAAACCACGAATAAAACAGTAACTCAGCTTTAAGTGAATGTAATCCCAACATGTATTAAAATACCAACATACCTCCATTATGTCTCATCACTTTCCATGTCTCAACCAGACATTAATCTTTCTCAATTTTGATCACGAATACCTTCTCGTATTCGCTAACATCTCACGAATACCATCCCGTATTCGCTACCATTTCATCTCATAAACAATTCCATCTCACACCGAGACCAATCCCGTTGCCATGACTCAACAGTCATGCAACCAAGTCTTATCACCCGGACTCAACAGTCCCGAAAACCAAACCAAACCATAACCAAAATCCATCCATCTAATCATGTGGGTTGTCCAGGCACTCGTGACCGTAAGCTCGGCTATCATGATAGTTTTAAGACTCTGAAGAGTTTGTACCACTTTACCCACAAGTTTGTGATTTCGTTACCCGTCGGTGACTGCAGAACCTCCATTATACCAGTACACAACCGTCGGTGTATGGTCAAGAGATCATAAAATAGCCTTTACAAAGGGGTTACTAGATGTATGGACTCACTAAGGTTTCACCAGCAGGCTAGAATCTCCAATTCTCCAACCTGCGGGTCCCCTCTTGTGCCATGCAGTTCCCAGGGTAGTCCTCACTCGACTCCCATTCCCCGCGCCTTCCACGGTCCATAACAATCTAGTAACTTACCTAATTACTCAGCTAAGCCGCACCCATACTTGGCCTTGTGGTAGCATTGTTATCCTGGCATGGCTCGCATGAACCGGTCCTTAGATCTACGGCAAGTAAATCCACCATCTCATTCTACCTCATTCACAAACCAAGGCTTGCCTAGATCTTCCTCCGATCCATGTTCATTAACAACATCAGTTTCTCATTATCATTACGAGTGCAGTTAGTTGTACATATCTATCTCGCTTCCCAATCCCATGGACTCAACGAAGCATAAAAGTAAAACCATACCCGACTCATAAACTTCCCTGGTGACAAGGTTGGTTTAACCAAATCTAGTAAACTCCTATGAAAGGGTTTCCCATCATGTTTGACTTGGCACACACACCTTTTCGCAAACAAAACAGTTTCCCAAAACATAGGATCAATATGGTTAAGGGGCACTTGCCTTGTTCTTGCGGTTTCGGTTACTCTTGGATCTTGAAACCTTGTTGTTGCAGCTCGTCGTAGACAGCTCCCTGAGCTTGTACTTCTATGCACGATTACGCACATACAAGATTCATAGCAATCAATACCATGCACAAACTCTAATCAAGATGCGATGATGCGTATGCATGCTAATTCCTATGATGCAAATTTTTATTAGATCAGTTGTACGTGTCCTTGTATTTTTGCATGGTTTTTACGATGAACAAAGTTGTAGAGATCAATTGTGGACGTGTCAATGATCTTGACTTAGATCAAATCGATCAACACGTGATGTGACCACGAAAAAGCTTCTTTTCGAAAAGAATCGAAGAACAGATGCAAAGAAAACGCAATGATGTCGTAAGGTGGTATTGGAAACCTACCTTACGTTCTTCGGGATCTCCCTACTAGCAAAAATATCGTCGGGGCTCCTGTGGCAATGTCGATCGTGATCTAGGCTCGTCGACGGTCTCTTCCGGCAGTTGTACTCCGACGAAGAGGTTTACTCGGTGATCTAGGGGCTAGGGCTCTAAGTCGTCTGCTCGAGAGTTGGAAAAGAAGTTCGTGGTTTTGGCCAGAGGTTTTTGATTCTATTTATAAGAGGAAAACGGAGAGTCCTCCTCTGATCGGAATTCGAACAAGAGTCCTATTCAAATTGTTTTTAGATCTTAACAACTTATCTTAGATTGATTCGGTGTGGTAACATTGTAGAATTTGTGTCGGTTTCCTCCCGTACCGGTATTCCCATGCGTACGGAAGCGAAACTGCTTCAAATCTCGTCACCCTCGCAGTGATGAGCTCCGGAAGCTCCACGTGTCCTGCGGGAACCTGGGCTCCCTTTTTCGCAGAGACAAGCTCCGGCTGTGCCGCGTGTCAGGCGGGCGAGACCTCCCTCTTACTCAGAGGTGAGCTCCGCGTGCACCTCGTGTCTGGTGGGTCGGGACCTCTCCTTTCAATAGAGGCGAGCTCCGTAAACACCATGTGTCAGTTCTGGACCTCCCCTCCCTTCGCAGGTGAGCTCCGAGAATGCCACGTGTCAAGTAGCGCCAGACTTCCTTTCTCCTCAGAGACAAGCTCCGAGATTGACACGTGTCCAACAGTGACGGACCTCCCGGAGATGAGCTCCAGAGGTGACACATGTCCAATAGGACCGGACCTCTAGGAGGAGAGCTCCGAGAGCGACATGTGTCTAGCGGGGCCAGACCTCTCGGAAGTGAGCTCCGAGAGCGACACGTGTCCCGCGCGGCTGGTCCTCTCTTTTCCGCGGTGAATAGCTCCGCAGCTGACACGTGTCCTGCGGGACTGGCCTCGCTCCTTTCGCAGAGGCTAGCTCCGGGGCAACACGTGTCCCACAGAGTCGGACCTCTCCTCTTTTTGCGGGGATGTGCCCCGAGCCTGCCACGTAGCCAGCTTAGCGACGGACTGTGGCGAACCGGAATCCGCTCATCCAGGATCGCAGAGGGTGGTGCCACGCGATGCGACACCCGACAGCACACGTCATAAGAACATAATATATTACATGGGAAAAACAACTGAAACTGTACAAACAGGTACAAACTTCAGTTACAACTATTGTTTATATTACACAGCGGAAGTCTACACTATACAACTCACGCCCGCCTATCTAGCAAAAGTTGGTTGCCCAGCCCTAGGGCAACCCACACTAGCTGCACTCCTCAGCTCAGCGCGGCGTGTACAGCTCCCACTCAGCCGTGGTCCCCGACGGAGGGTAACCCTCGCCGGTGGACTCGTACTCCGAGTCCGTGGGTGGCTCCTCACCTGAAAAACACTTAAGCAGCAACCGTGAGCACGAAGGCTCAGCAAGGCTTAACCGACTCACCTAAGCATGAAACTCTACATGAGGTGTACCATGACATAGGATAGCAATGTTGCAGCAAATGGACACGCCTACAAGTTCATCCTTAGTTCATCTTTTAGCAGCAAGTTAACGGTTCATGAAGCTGAAATTTAGTGAGCAATATTTGGTGGCACACATGTAACAATACAATTATATCATAAAAGCAATGTTGAATCATAACATTTCATTCATTAATCTACGTTACGACGCAGTGAACAAGCAGTACTCGTCACTGCGAGGGATGGCGAATCGACTCGATATACACCTGCAGGGAAACCCAAAGAGCACGTCACGTACGCCCACCCGTGGAGCTGCACAGCACGCTCACTCGATGTCGTACGGGACAACCTTTCACCCAACAGCTCAAACGTCGAACCGGTCGCACCGAAACGAGCAGGAGGTTCCCCACACGGAGCATCTATGCCCGTTGGCAGATTTCCACCTTGCTGCCCTCAGCCTACACCTATAAATCGGTGCGTTATGCCTCGACGCCCGGAGGTTTAGGCTACATCGGTTTATCGGGGCCCATATATCCGATATGCCTTCGGTACGTTCAATACTTGTTCAGCAGGGCCGCACACGGATCGGTCCTCAATCGACACGGACAGGGCTGCGCACACAAGACTTCCTCTTGCTGCGCCCTAGCCCCTGCCTAGTCTCATTTTCATTACTAAAGTGATCTCACATCACTCAACCGAACCCGTGTGTCCCAATGCCTATCTCGCGAGTAGATTCCAACTACTCGACTTGTACCGAAGTCCTATGACTCATTAAGCATAGCCTGTCTACTCGAGGTCCTTGACACTACCCTCACTCTTTTAGGAACCTTTGGTTATGCAAGTGGGGTTTCATTCATCCTATACCTAATGCACATACATACTTCATATGACACATGTAAACAAAGTAAGACTTATAAAAGGTTAATGCAAACCGGGGCTTGCCTTGTTGCTGCTGGTCAGTAGTTAGCTCTTCGTCCGGAAGAAGGAAATCCAGCACTTCCGTGGTCTCTTCTTCAATGGCTACACGTTTAATACAATACTACATGTAAATTTAAATGTAATGTGTAAACTTGAATACTTATTTGCTAATAACTCTAGCTAGCCCTTCCCTTTGGTTCTGAAATTTTTATTGTGGCTTGGTAGGGTTCTAACCAGAGTCTTGACCAAGTTTTATTTGAAACCAAGTTCCTTTGAACCTTGTACAAATAAAAGCCCATTTGGTCAATATTTGAGCCTCTAAGTAATCCCAGGGTTTTTCATGGCTCCCACCATTACTTTCTGGAAACTAGAATTTAGGATGGTTCTAATGGAGTTGGTTTCATGTCATTTTAAGAATTCTACAGAAAGTTATGCCCTAATTAAGATTTTGAGAAAATCTGGAAAATGTTTCTGTACATTTTTCTATTTTCTCAGGAAGTTTTCTTAATCACCCCATTAGGGTAATTAAATGAACTTGGATGAGTCTGAAAATTTTACTGGGGTTCAGGGATTTTCTAATGAACCTCTCAGCCGAATTTCAGAATTTTTCATAAAGTGGTTCTCCAGATAAAATTCCCAACAGTTTAAACTTTAGGGATTTAATTCTGGAAAACTATTCACTTTCATGAGCTGAATTTGGTATTGCTGGAAAGTACTCAGAATTCTGAGTTCAGCTAAATTTGTTTCATCGAATTTGGAGTTTCCTAGCCAAAGTTCTATGCATTTGAAGTTCGAACTAAAACTGGAAATTCCAAAAATGTTTAAATCCTGCGGGTGGGTCCACGCACACGTGTCGACCGCTGGAGCCGAGCCACACGGGGCCACAGACTCATTCCCGCGCGGCCGCACTGGATCCTGGACCACAGAGAATCCCGCTCGCTACCTCCAGCCGCTGACGCGTCGGGCCTCCCCCCCCCCCCCCCTTCTTCTTCCTCCGGCCACCCGCGCAATCCCGCCGCCGAGCTCGCCGGAGCTCTCGCCGGAGAGGGGTTCCGGCCTTCGGAGCTTGCTGATTCTCGCCGCCTGTGCCTATCCCGGCCTGGGGAACACGGTGGTGACCTCCCCGGAGCTTGACAACGGCCGGAACAGGGCTCCCGACGGCAACAGCGGCCGGGAGCTCACCGGCGACGTCGAACTCAGCATCCCCTGCGCCTTTTTCGATGCGGTTTGCTCGGGGAGCTCTGCTGACACCTGCTGATCATGGATATGGGCACCGATCCCCGTGAAAACGGCTGCAACTATGACCTCATCAGCGACCTAGGCCGGATATCGGCTGTTGCTCGAAAAACTTGGATAACCGCAACCCTAGCCCATGATTCTTGCTGGTTTTCGATCCTAGGTGGTCGTGGCAGGGTGTAGATCGTGTGTTTAGCTTGGTACGCTCGGTGATAAGCCAATACTCGTGAATTTTGGGATTTGGGGGAGCTCGGCCTTAAGAACACCGAAGTGTTCCCGGAAGAAATTCTCCCCCGACGATGCATGAAATGCCGAACGGTAAGGACAGGCAGAACCAGCACCTTGTGGCGACCGTTTCTTGTGTTGAGCGTCGGGCATGAGGAAGCCTGTGCTGTCCGGCCGCCGGCGATCAGAGGGCGGCGACTCCGGGTGAGCTGCTTCGGATGTAGGCGAGTGGAACCGAGAGGATGGGAAGTGAATTCACGCCGACCAGGGTGCGATCACGTGTTTTGTAACCGGCGCCCTCATCCCCCCGAGCAGGAGGTGGCGCGGTGGTCGCGTTGGGACGGGGTCGACCCCGTGCGCTGTCGGCCGCAGAGTGTTCGACCGTGTGCCCGAGTCGGTTTGCTCCCCAGGGTGGCTGACCAGTGGGCCCTCTTCTCCCCTCTAAATCTTTCTCCCCCTTTCTTTTGTAAATATCCCAGCTACTGAGAATTGAATGGGAGACTTAGCCCCCAAGTATTGGTTTGAATTTGAGTTCTCAAATTTAAACTTTGTTGGGTTAAATTTGCTTCATGTTTAAACTGAAATTCAAATTCAGTTTTGAATTAATGCAAATTTAGCTCCCGACAAGATGAACTCCAAAAGGGATGAAAATTGGTGGGCTAACTCAGAAAAATGTGCTGAGTTTGAATATGAAGCTAACTTTTGAATTTGGGTGATGAAAGTTGCTGCAATTTGAATTTACATTCAAATTGGCCTCTTTTTCAAATAACCCAAAAAAAGTGCTTCAAAAAGTGTTGGATTTCTATGAAACTTGGACTGAACCTTCCCAAGACTTTTTAAGTTCTAGGGGTGAGCTCAACCTCTCATGTTCCTATGTCCAAATCCCACTTTGTGAAAAGGAAGACTTTCCCCTCTAATCACTCTTTTGACGAAGGTTACTTGCTCTTCATAATATTTCCTAAGATACCCACAATGAAAACTGTGGTGTTGTGAGGTGAAGAAAAGTTTTTGCATGTCCCTTTTCTTGGGCTTTTACACCCTCCCCCCTTAAAAGAATCTCGTCCCGAGATTACAAAAGAAGAGATAGCGATGTAGTAGGGACTTACCCGTGTTGAGTAGCCATGAACTCCGGGTAATTTGAGCGAAGGAACTCCTCGCTCTCCCACGTCGCTTCATCAGCGGTGTGGTTGCTCCAGAGGATTTTGTAGAACCACAACGTTCTGCTATGCGTGGTTCCGGCTTTCTCATCAAGAATTTTCACCGGATACTCATCATATGTTAGATCCGGTTTCAGCTCGCCGATGTCTTCGGTAGGAACAGCAGCTGTATGCTTCAAGCATTTTCGCAGTTGCAAAACATGGAAAATATCATGGACACCAGCAAGGGATGCCGGTAGCTCCAATCGATATGCCGTTGGTCCACACTTTTCGGTGATAGCATAAGGTCCAATGAAACGGGGAGCGAGCTTCCCCTTCACACCGAACCGGTGCACGCCCTTCATCGGAGACACGCGGAGGTACACGTGTTCACCGACGTCGAAGTGCAACGGTCTACGCCTCTTATCAGCGTAGCTCTTCTTCCGGGATTGAGCGGCCTTCAAATTGGCTTGAATTGTCCGAACGCGCTCTTCGGCGTCGTTCACCACATCAACCCCGAATGTGACCCTTTCACCGGACTCGCTCCAGTTTAATGGGGTGCGGCATTTACGACCGTAGAGAGCTTCGTAGGGTGCCATCTTGATACTCGCCTGATAGCCGTTGTTGTACGAGAATTCCGCCAAGGGTAGGTGATCATCCCAGTTCCTACCATGGTGGATGGCACATGCTCTCAACATGTCTTCTAATACTTGGTTTACCCTCTCTGTTTGCCCATCTGTCTGAGGGTGATAGGCGGAGCTCCTGATCAACTTAGTACCCAATGCAGCGTGTAGCTGCTCCCAAAAGCGAGATACAAATAATGCACCTCGATCTGAGACGATGGTCTTGGGTACCCCGTATAGGCATAGAATCTTCGCTATGTACAGCTCCGCATATTTGCTGGCATTGTAACGTGTATTCACCGGGATGAAGTGAGCCATCTTGGTTAACCAATCAATGATTACCCATATGGAATCATGCTTGTTGGATGTTAAGGGTAATCCCACAATGAAATCCATGCTCACATCTTCCCATTTCCATGCCGGGATCTTCAGGGGTTGTAGCAGCCCTGATTTTTTCATGTGATCAGCTTTCACTCGTCGGCACGTATCGCACTCGGATACGTACTTAGCTACCTCCCGCTTCATCCGTGTCACACCCGGTTTTTCCGAAGAACAACCAAGTGAATATCACATGTATGCCAGGATCATTTTCTCATACATGTGATGACAAATAGTGAAGCATCATTTATTACAAGCCAGGTGTTGAATATAAATAAGTCATACATAGCAAATGTCTCGATGGACAATAATAAGTTCATCACAAGTAAATAAACTAGCAGCGGAATATTATTCTTGAGGGCTCCGTCACAGGCGTTGCCCGGGGGTCTCCATGAACCTAGAAACCTTCTTCGGGTCCAAAGTCTTGGTCATTATACACCACCTCAGTATCTTGACCTGAGCAGCAATATAAACCAACAAATATGCAAGGTTGAGTACCAATGGTACTCAGCAAGTGTGGGAAAATTATATCATGCATGGCTAGATCAAGGAGAGGTTGAACTCATGGTTAAAGCACTACGCACTTAATACCTATCACCTTAGCTTATTAAGCACCTACATTACTACAAGTGATATGGTCCCAATCTCCCATCCCATCATAATCCAATAACCATAACAACATTTCCAATGTTAAGCTCCCCGCTTAACATCCACAACTTCCAAAACCATCAATCCTCTAATCATGAATAAGTCCAAGCCGCTCTTGACCGTGAGCATGGCTGTCATGACAGTTTTGACTCTGCAGAGTTTGCACCACTGTACCCACATGTAGTGATTTCATCCCCCATTGCCGGGTGGACTAAAAGAACCTCCATTATGCCAGTGGCTACGAACCACATTCACACTTCCCAGGTGTGTAGCCAGGAGATCACTACGAAGCCTTTACAAAGGGATTCCCAACGAGCGTGGGCCCACTGAGGTTTCACCCCTAACAGCATACAAGAGGCCCCAACCCCGCTGCAGTGGCCCCCTCTTGAGCCTTGCGGTTCATATGGTAGTCCAGCTGACACCTATTCCCCGCACCATCCAACACACCCATACTACGCCGGGGATACACCTAATTAATTGGCCAAGCTGCCCCATCTCAGCATGTGGTTGGCACGGTAAAGCCAGGTTACATGCTCCATGAACCGGTCCTTAGGATCCAGGCAAGTACTAAACACAAACCCGAGTCTCGTGCACCCAGCACACAACCAAAACATCCAACTTGCCTTGATCCCTACCTCTACATAACTCACAATATCTCATTCAAGAGTATGGTAAAATAAACTGATGATCTCATATCCCAAACATCCCATTCTAAGCATGGCTAAGCATATGCATAATAATAAGTGACATGATAAAATAAATCCCAACCCAAGCTACAAGGAAACAAGGTAATGCAATTCTAGGGAAACTTCCTAGCATGGGTTTCATATTTCAATTGACAATGCAAATAACTCTAGCTACACATCCTAACATAGGATCAAAGTGGTCAAGGACACTTGCCTCCTTCTTGCTGCTCTTGAAATGGGTAGTCCTGGTCTTGGAAAGGAATAACTTGCTCTTGAGCAGGTTCTACATCATACCATCACACATCGCAAAAGAAAAATAACAACCCATAAGACATAGTTCACACTTCCACTTCATACAAACCACTCATTCATATTTATGAAAGTCATTCACCATTAGGTGTGTTGTGGTTACTCTATGTGTGTTGATTTGTGGCTTGCATGCACTTTTAATCATGTGTATATGATTCCTACTTTTGTGTTCACATTTATACTTACATACTATACATACATATATGAGTTTCCAACTTAAATAAATTCCTTATATTTAATTACTACACCTTTTAGCTACTAAGTATGCATGAAAGGCATTTTCCTTCTCCATATGTGCCTTCAGAAATTCTACCAACCCTAAACTGAATTCTTTGGATTTTAGAAACTCCATTTATCATTTGCTAGTTGCTATATTTTCAGATTTATTTTCTTATGCATAAATGTGTAATTTATTATGAAAATAGTAAGACACATCATCTAAACAGAATAGGTTCTGGTCCTAAATAATTTAATAACATATTTTGACCTTTGCCTCTGATGTAAAATATTTCACAATTATTTTCCCTATTTTCTAGAACTATTCTTTACTTAAAAATGTGTCCCTAAATGTGAATAATAAATTAAACAGATTCAATTCAGCCCAAAATATGTTTTTATCTCACTCCAAAGTTTTCTAAATACTGAGAAAGTTTTTGATTTAATTATGACAGTATGTTTGTCCCACTTTTTAATTTTTAAACACTAGCCACATATTCAATTTCCTAAATTAAATACTAAACAGGGCTAAAAAGGTAAACTCACCCCATTACAGGGTCTATAATATCATTTTCAGAATTTCCAGGGGTCTAGCTACACTTATCAGAGGAGTTTTTCCTAATTTTTATTAAGTCCAGGGGCTAAAACTGATTTTTAAATGAATTTACATGATTTTCTGGAGTTCCAGGGACTAGATCAGAAGTTTCCGGGGCTAGCTCTTATTTCCCGAGAACCCCAGGGGGTAGCACGTAAGATTTCCAGTCTTTATAACGCGGGGATGACGTGGACCGTCCGATTTTAAACCGACGGCTGAGATTATAACGTCGAACCGGTACGCGGGGGTTTAAACCCTACCGTGCGATTTAAAATAAACGGCGCACAAGCGGCCACGTCGCGCTGACCGAGCGCGGGCGGCGCTGCCGGCGGCGCACGGCGGCGGGAAGCGGCGATCTCACCGCAAACTTTCGGATCTTCGGGAATTCTTCCTAGAACTGTGATTTTATGGCATAGATCGGTAGAGGGGAGGTCGGGGATCTCACCTCGGGGGTTTTCTTGAGCTCGGAGGTCCTGGAAAGTGATCGGCGACGAGGTCCGAGGCGAAACCACGGTGAAGCTCGTCGGCGCTGTGTTTACACCGCAAGTCACCGAGTTTTCTGCACCTGCAAGGTTCCCCGGAGGCGGTGGATCAAGACCAGCGAGTTAGATCGGAATTTCTGAGCTTAGATCGGCCAGAATTCGCCGGAGAAGTCTCGGTTCTCACCGGAGGAAAATCGGCCGATCGCGTGAGAAAAACAGAACGAGGCTGGGGTTTTTATAGACGGGGGAGGGCGGCGGGGTGGTTTAGATCATGTCCGCGTCGCCTACGAACAGAATTCAGCTGGGATACGCCGAAATCCCGATCGGTTTTGATTCGGGCGCGAGGGAGTCCGGCGCTGGCGCGAGGTAGACGACGATCGGGTGGGCCCCACCTGTCAGTGTGAGGCAGCAGCGCGCGCGGCTGCGGGCTGGCGCGGGCGCTGGCTGGGCCGGCTGGTGGGTTTCGGCCCACTGGCCGGTTTTTTTCTGTTTTCTCTTTTTCTTTTTCTATTTCTTTTCTGATTTGAGTTTAATTTGAATTCCAGTTTGAATTTGAATTTTTGCAAAACATGCAACACGTCCAAAAAATTTTAAATCCCCCTCTTAACAGGATTTAGGGTTTTGAATCAAAATTTTGGGGTGTTACAGCTCTACCCCCTTAAAAGAAATCTCGTCCTCGAGATTGGTGTGTCTAAGAAAACAATTCCGGAAATTGTGCCTTGAGCTCATCTTCCCGCTCCCAGGTGGCTTCCTCTTCTGAGTGATGCTTCCACTGCACCTTGCACATCCGGATTCTTTTATTTCTGGTGAGGCGTTCCATTGTCTCCAAAATCTTGTATGGTTGCTCGGCATAAGACAAATCCTCAGCTACGTCCACTTCATTCATGGGTAACACCTCTTCAGGCGTCCTCAGGCATTTCTTGAGTTGTGACACATGGAATACATCGTGCACATCCGATAGGTGAGCCGGTAATTCTAGTTGATACGCCACTTCGCCTTTCCTCTCCAAAACTTGAAAGGGTCCGATGTATCGAGGTGACAACTTCCCTTTCACCTTGAACCGACGAAGTCCTCTGATAGGGGACACCTTGAGATAGACATAGTCCCCCACATTGAAAACGAGCTCTCTTCTTCGCACATCGGCATAGCTCTTTTGGCGTGTCTGTGCTATTCTCAAGTTATTGCGAATTTCCCTCACCTTCGCCTCGGCTTCTTGCAGTACTTCGGGACCAAACACTTTACTTTCCCCTGTTTGGTTCCAAAATAGGGGAGTTCTGCACTTCCTCCCGTACAAGGCTTCAAACGGCGACATCTTCATACTAGCTTGATAGCTGTTGTTATAGGAAAACTCCGCATACGGTAATTCTTGTCCCAACTCCGATTGTTTTTTAGTGCACATGCCCTTAGCATATCTTCAAGGATCTGATTGGTTCTTTCCGTCTGCCCGTCGGTTTGGGGATGATAGGCAGAACTAAAGTTCAGATGGGTTCCCATGGTTTCGTGCAACTTCTGCCAAAATCTTGAGGTGAACTGTGTCCCTCGATCCGACACTATCTTCTTTGGCACTCCATGGTAACACACGATCCTTAACATGTACAGCTCTGCCAATTTGGATCCGCTGTAGCTTTCTTTCACGGGGATGAAATGAGCTACCTTGGTTAGCCTATCAATGATGACCTATATTGAATCATACCCTGATTGGGTCCTAGGCAATCCCACGATAAAATCCATGCTAATTTCTTCCCATTTCCATTCAGGCACTTTGACTGGTTGCAATAATCCCGCGGGTCGTTGATGTTCTGCTTTCACCATCTGACATGTGTCACATAGGGCAACATGTTCCGCGACATCTCGCTTCATGCCATACCACCAATACCTGCTCTTGAGGTCCTGGTACATCTTCGTACTCCCAGGATGAATGGAATAGTCGGAATCATGAGCCTCCTTCAAAATCAATTCACGGATCTCCTTTACTTCTGGCACACAGATTCTTTTCCCGTGCCACACCGTTCCTTGTTCATCCTCTCTAAAACCAGGAGCTTTATTTTCCTTGATGAGTTGTCTGATCTCTTGTATCTTCTCATCATTCTTTTGACCTTCGCGTATGTCTCGCTCTAGTGTGGAGTCCACCTCCATGGCGATGTCTTCACCACTATTTACTAGACATAGATTGAGACTTATAACTTCGTCCTTCAATTCTACAGGCATGTCCTTCAAGCTCAACTTATTGACCTGCACTTTCCGACTCAAAGCATCGGCCACGACGTTTGCTTTCTCGGGATGATAGTTGATGCCCACATCAAAGTCATTGATTAGCTCTAACCATCTACTTTGTCTGAGGTTGAGATCTGGTTGTGTGAAAATGTACTTCAAACTCTTATGATCCGTATATATCTCGGTCCTCTTCCCCATCAAATAGTGCCGCCAAATTTTCAACGCGTGTACCACTGCGGCTAGTTCTAGGTCATGTGTAGGATAGTTCTTCTCGTGCTTCCGAAGCTGCCGGGATGCATAAGCCACGACATGCCCTTCTTGCATGAGAACACATCCCAACCCGTTTCCAGAGGCATCGCAGTACACCTTAAAGTTCTTTTGCATATCTGGCATAACGAGCACTGGGGCTGTTGTCAATCTTTCCTTTAACTCCCGAAAACTCGTCTCGCACTGTGGCGTCCAGGTGAATGTGATTCCCTTATCCAACAGTTTGGTGAGAGGTCTCGAGATCTTGGAGAATCCCTCAATAAACCGTCGATAGTATCCAGCCAATCCCAAAAAGCTTCGAACTTCCCCGACATTTTCAGGGGTCTTCCACTTCTGTATATCCTCGATTTTGGCAGGATCCACGGAGATTCCTCCCTCCGAGATTATATGTCCTAAGAAGGGAACTCTCTTCAGCCAAAATTCACACTTGCTTAACTTGGCATATAGTTGATGTTCTCTTAGCCTCTGCAACACCAACCTTAGATGTTTCTCATGTTCTTCTTCATCTTTGGAGAAGACGAGAATGTCATCTATGAAAACCACCACAAATTTGTCCAGATATTCCATGAATACCTTGTTCATGAGATACATGAAGTATGCCGAGGCATTAGTTAGCCCGAAAGGCATGACGGTGTATTCATACAGTCCGTACCGAGATACAAAAGCTGTCTTGGGAATATCAGTTTGCCTTATCTTGAGTTGGTGGTATCCCGACCTGAGATCAATCTTCGAGAACACACAAGCGCCCCTCAACTGATCAAACAAGTCTTCAATGCGGGGTAATGGGTACTTGTTCTTGATGGTTACCTCATTCAAGGCACGGTAATCCACGCATAATCTTTGGGTTCCGTCCTTCTTGGGCACAAATATCACCGGAGCTCCCCATGGTGAGGAACTAGGACGAATATACCCCTTCTCCGACAATTCTCTCAAATGATCCTTGAGTTCTTCCAGCTGCTTGGAGTCCATCCGATAAGGTCTCTTATATATCGGGGCTGTTCCAGGTACTAGCTCAATTGCGAATTCCACTTCAGGATCGGGAGGCATACCTGGCAACTCCTCCGGAAAAACATCTGGATATTCCCTGATGGTTCTGATTTCCTCAACTTTCACCTCAACTTGATTTAATTTAATGTCCCTCCTAGGCTCGTGTATTGTTATGAACTTTACTCTTGTGCCACTAGGGTGAGTTAGTTCCACCGTTCTGGTCGAACAATGGATGATTCCTTTATGTTTGGTCAACCAATCCATACCCAAAATAATATCTATCCCTTGTGAATCTATCACTGTGAGGTTAGCAGTAAATACTACCCCATTAATGTCTAGGTTCACTTTGGGACACACTTGTCTTGTCCTTATTTCTCCACCTAGAGAGTTTACAGCTAGCATATGGTTCATTTGTGTGGTTGCTAGGTCATGCTTCTTAACAAACCCTTGAGCAATGAACGAGTGGGTAGCACCAGAATCAAACAGCAGGGTTGCAAGGTGTAAATTGGCAGGAAACTTACCAACTACCACGTCGGGTGCCTCTTGTGCTTCCTCCATAGTGACGTGGTTCACCCGTCCTCTTATTACATTCTGCTGTTGTGGCTGCGCAGGCTTCTTCTTTGGGCATTTATGGGCGTAGTGCCCCACTTCACCACAGCTAAAACATTGCACCCCAACCTTAGGTGCCTGGCCTTTGTTTTCTTGGGGTTGGTTTGGGGGTCCTTGCACTGCTGGTCGAGGTGGATATGCGGGGCGAGGCTGCTGTACAAACTGACGTTGTGGCTGTGCTGGTGCTGCCGGAGGCATGTAGTTTGGGTTGTACCCCCTTGGTGCTGAGTAGGGTACCGCAGCACGGTTCGTTTGCCCGGCAGGTTGCTGCATCAGACGTGGGCGGGTGTTGCTCCCTGAGGCTTGATTTGACCACCCGGCCTTCCTCTTGTTCTCATTTTCCAAGGCCTTCAGCTTCCTTTCTACCACAAACGCTCTGTCCACCATCTTTTGAAAGCTTTCATACTCATTTGAGGACATTGCACACTGCATCTCTGCGGTAAGTCCTTCCACAAAACAATCTTGTTTCTGCTCATCAGTCTCTATGTCCCGTGTGGCATAACGGGATAGTTGAGTAAATTTAGTGAGGTATTCCCTCACCGTCATGTTTCCCTGCTGCAGTCCCAAAAACTCCTTCCTCTTGTTTTTGAGTTCACCTCTTGGGATGTAATGGTTGCGGAAGCTACGCTTGAACTCTTCCCAAGTGATGTTCTCAGGGTCATGATGGGCGGCCACGTAGGCAGTCCACCAATCAGCAGCAGGTCCATGCAATTGATGAGAGGCAAACAGCACCCTCTCATACCCTTGGCATTGTATGATCCTCATCTTACTTTCAATGGTCTTCAGCCAATCATCTGCCTCCAGAGATTCAGCAGCACTTGCAAACTTTGGAGGTTGAGTTCCTAGAAACTCACTCAACCTTGGTTGGCGTGGTGCAGCTTGTGGAGGTGGAACTTGATGCAAGTTGGCCACCACTTGAGTCAAGTTCTGGATGAGCTGATTTTGATTCTCCAGCATTTGGTGGAGGGGATCAACTCCTTCATGGCGACCACCCCGGTCCTGGCCTCCAGAAAGATGAGGGTTGCATGCCTCATCGTTGTTGTTGGCGGGGTTGGCAGCACGTCCTTTTCCTCTTCCGGCCATCTGGCAGAATCAACCAATGTTAATTTGAAAGCATTTAGTATCATCTTACTACTTTCATTTGTTTGTACTTTGAAGTGTTGAGGCTTTGTTATTCTTCTCTAAGGGTTCACTTTTCACACAAAAATAAATGCAATATTATTTCATGTGGGTTCACACACCAAAACAAAAAAATCTAAAGACGAGGCTGTGGACAATTGCTCATGGCTTCCACAACTCACGTCACACACCAAGCATTATCACACCATTAACTTAACTTAACGACTCGCTTATTCGACATCTTGCTGACTAAGGGAAGGACTCTACACTACTCGTTTCCTTGAGCTGGCTCCTCGGGATCTTCCTCATCATTTCGGTTTCCTTCTGACTCTGCTTTGGGTGGGGAGGCTGCTGGTGGAGAAGTGCGATGACGCCTTATCGCCCGACGATCTGGGGAGTCAGCAGTCCATGTATCATTCGCGGTGACACACAGTTCATTCCCATCTCCTCTTTCTCTCGCCCTCAGGCACGCTCGCAGCAACGCCTCTGTTTCCTTCAGGGTGTCCCGAACATCCTGAAGCTCTTGCTGACACTCCTGCAGTCGAGTGCTGAGCATAGCAGCATCCTTCAAGCACAAGTCCATGTGCTCATGAGAAGTCCCTTGCTGCACCGGCGGGTACTTGTATTCCGTGGTACCACTCTCACGTTGGAGGACATACATGTACTCAGTTTTGTCCAAATGGCGACGATAGATGTGACTCTGGCAGGTGATGGCCTCCCAGGTGACATCTTTCTCCGCATCGACCTGTGTCGCTCTACAAGCTGGAGAGTGGTGAATCTTAAGCAGCTGATTTTCGTGTATAATCCTCGTCTCTGAACTCCATTCTTCCCTCTTTTCACGGATGGTCCTGGTGGAGTTATAGTGGATGATTAGCTTGCCCGTATTGCCGGCGGCTTCGAGCATACGTCGAAGATGGCGCAACAAGCCTCCTACTGCCAATCCGTAGGAAAGGTACGTCATCGGACGACTCTCCTCTCTTTGGGAAAGGGCAACTACGGGAACTCTCTCTCCTGTGGACTTGCGAGCGGTGCGAATCATGTGAACCATCTAAAACTGAAAACATTTAAACTTAGGTTAGATAAACTTTTAAACAAAAATTCTATTTTGAATGAAAGTTGGGGTAAGATGAAGAAAGTGGCTCCATTAAATAACACTTTTCAACACACACCTTGTAAAATAGTTTTTAAGAAAATAGGGCCCTTAAATACGTCCATTTCTACCTAGGTCCATGTTCCTACGGGCAACCTTGGCTCTGATACCACTTCTGTCACACCCGGTTTTTCCGAAGAACAACCAAGTGAATATCACATGTATGCCAGGATCATTTTATCATACATGTGATGACAAATAGTGAAACATCATTTATTACAAGCCAGGTGTCGAATATAAATAAGTCATACATAGCAAATGTCTCGATGGATAATAATAAGTTCATCACAAGTAAATAAACTAGCAGCGGAATATTATTCTTGAGGGCTCCGTCACAACGTTGCCCGGGGGTCTCCATGAACCTAGAAACCTTCTTCGGGTCCAAAGTCTTGGTCATTATACACCACCTCAATATCTTGACCTGAGCAGCAATATAAACCAACAAATATGCAAGGTTGAGTACCAATGGTACTCAGCAAGTGTGGGAAAATTATATCATGCATGGCTAGATCAAGGAGAGGTTGAACTCATGGTTAAAGCACTACGCACTTAATACCTATCACCTTAGCTTATTAAGCACCTACATTACTACAAGTGATATGGTCCCAATCTCCCATCCCATCATAATCTAATAACCATAACAACATTTCCAATGTTAAGCTCCCCGCTTAACCACTACAGGAAACAGGGCAACATACGACAGCCAGTATAACATACGACGGCTAGCTGTCGTATATAAACTTACATACGACGGTCAGCCGAAGCTGTCGTATATAAGTTTATAAACGACAGCACAGCCGTCGTTTAGTACGTGGCTGTCGTATATAAGTGTTATATACGACAGCCAACCCTAGGCTGTCGTATATAGCAGTTATATACGACAGCCAACCCTAGGCTGTCGTATATAGCAGTTATATACGACAGCCACACCGAGGCTGTCGTAAATAAGCCTTATTTACGACGGCCCATGTTGTGGCCGTCGTAAATAAGGCTTATATACCCGCGGGGGCTCGGGTCGGTGCGGGCATTCACGCCCGCGCCGACCCGAGCCCGAGCCGTCCGCCGCCGCCCGCCCGCCCGCGCCCGCCCGCGCCCGGCCGCCCGCCGCCGCCCCGGCCGCCCCCGCAAGCCGGCGCCCCGTCCTGCCACCCGGCCGCCCCCCCCCCCCCCCCCCCCGGCCGCCACCCGGCCGCCGCCAGCCAGGCGCCGCCCGGTCGCCCCCCGGCTGCCCCAGCGGCCACCACCCCGGCCGCCCCCGCCAGCCGCCGCCCCAGTGGCCGAAGCCCCGGCCGCCGCCCTGGCCGCCCCCCGGCCGCCACCCGCCGCCCGCCCGCCGCCGCCAGCCGCCGCCCCGGCCGCCCCCGACAGCCGGCGCCCCGGCCGCCACCCCGCCCGACAGGTGGATAATTTCTTAGCTTTAGATGAATTGATATGCTTAGGTTTAATTATTGCCCATGTTTATTTGAATTGCTAGCTAGTGTTTTTTTAATTGCTTAGAATTGATAAGTTTGTTAACTACAGTAATTATGTTTGTTTAGATGAGTTGTTAATTGCTTAGATGATTAATTCATATGAGTTAATAGTTTAATTGATTATTGTTTCGATTGTTTGAGTGTTTAAAAGTACTATATGTACATAAATGGGCTTAGGGCCCGATACGACCCATTTAGTGGTAACGTATACGTCTACAAAAGCACGATGTGAACAACCTAGGCCGCCTCGCCCTACCCCCCCCTCCCCCCCCCTCCCCCCCCCCCCCCCCCCCCGCGGCGTTCGGCCTCCGATCCCCCATCCCCCTCCCCCCCCCCCCCCCCCGCGGCTTAGCCAGCGCTCAGCCGTCGCCCGCCCGCCGCCGCCCCGGCCGCCCCCCCCCCCCGGCCGCCCCCGCAAGCCGGCGCCCCGGCCTACCACCCGGCCGCCCCCCGTCCGCCACCCAGCCGCCGCCCGCCAGGCGCCGCCTGGCCGCCGCCCCGGCCGCTGCCCCGGCCGCCCCCCGCCCGCTAGCCGGCGCCCCGGCCGCCACCCCGCCCGACAGGTGGATAATTTCTTAGCTTTAGATGAATTGATATGCTTAGGTTTAATTATTGCCCATGTTTATTTGAATTGCTAGCTAGGTGTTTTTTTAATTGCTTAGAATTGATAAGTTTGTTAACTACGGTAATTATGTTTGTTTAGATGAGTTGTTAATTGCTTAGATGATTAATGCATATGAGTTAATAGTTTAATCGATTATTGTTTCGATTGTTTGAGTGTTTAAAAGTACTATATGTACATAAATGGGCTTAGGGCCTGATACGACCCATTTAGTGGTAACGTATACGTCCACAAAAGCATGATGTGAACAACCTAGGCAGCCTCGCCCTACCCCCCCCCCCTCCGCGGCATTCGGCCTCCGATCCCTCATGCCCCTCCCCCCCCCCCCCCCCCCCGCGGCTTAGCCAGCGCTCGGCCTCCGACACTCTGCCGCGGAACTGCCAATCCTTCGGCGCTCGGCCTCCTCCGCCGCGGGACTGTCGATCTGCCGGCACTCGTCGGCCTCCATTGACCGGTTGCCGCGGATCTGCCGGCGCTCAACCTCATACGAACGCAAGATCCTGTGCGCGGGCGCCGCCGCCGCCTCCCTTGTGTGCAAGCGCCGCCGCCGTATTCACCTGCCTTACGCCGGGATCTAAGGCGATGGGATGCCTTACGATCCCCAGGCGCCTTACCGCTTAAGCGATGCCTTAACAACTATGGTTCTTTCCTTCTCTCTATTGTTCTTTCCTCTCTCTCTTTGAAATCACTCAAAAATGAAAGATTGACGTAAACCTTTACAATATGCGTCACCCGTTTCGAACCACCCCGTCTCACACGTGTTACGCATGTGAGGCGTGTAGGTTCGGAATTGGCCCTTTTTGGACAGCCTAGGAGTGACCGAGAGGGCGTGCTTATAATGAGACGCGGGGTTTAGATTTGGACGTAGTTTCGACAGCGTCACCCTAATGTTCTCCGCTGCTCCATTTTTGGACGTGCAGTTGGAGAACAGCGGGGTTATGCTGCCGAAATTTCGTCTGAATCTAGACCTCGTGTCTTGTTATAAGCATGTTCGTCTCGGTCACTCTTGGGTGGGTTTAGGACCTATCCTTTCCAATAGATCTAGGTTCGTAATATAAATAAATAATAAACTAACTATAAATTCTTTGACTTAAAACTGCAGAGTTAAACATGAGTGAAGACCGTAGTTGGATGTATACCGGTTGGAACAAGGCAACTGGTCACTCAGATGAGTGGTATGCCGGGACAGACGACTTTATTGATCGAGTGTTCTCGTTGTCTACGACCCATAAAGTTCGTTATCCATGTGTGAAATGCCGGAATACTAAGTTTTTGGACAAAACGACATTGTCATTACACTTGTGCAAAAACGGTTACATGCCATATTATGAGGTCTGGAGTTTCCACGGTGAGTCTGCTCCTCGAGTCGTTCATGTAGATGATGATGATTGTCCGGGTGTTGACAGGATCGATGAGATGTTACAAGATATACAAACGGAGGATCCGCCCACAAATGAGGCAGACACATTCTTTAATCTCTTGAAAGCTTCTGAAGAGGTGTTGCATGATCATACTGAAATGACTCTTCTTACTTTCATGACCAGATTTATGGCAATCAAATCTAAGTATTTCTTCTCTAATAATTGCTACAATGATATGATGAAACTTATCAGCGATGCTCTTCCACAACCTCATAAACTGCCCAAAGATATGTATCACTCAAAGAAATTACTATCTGGACTGGGTATGAAATATGAAAAAATTGACGTGTGTCCAGATAACTGCATGCTATTTTGGAAAGAGCATGACAAAGAGAAGAATTGTTTAAAGTGTGGAAAATCGAGGTTTGTTGAAGTTGTCAATGACGATGGTGATAAAGTAATGACAGAAGTTGCACATAAGCAATTGCTTTACTTGCCTGTGACACCTCGGTTGAAGCGGTTGTTTCTTTCTAAAAGATCTGCCAGACACATGAGATGGCACAAAGAAGGTGTGCGTGAGAACGAAGATGTGTTGACTCATCCGTCGGACGGTGATGCATGGAAGTCTTCGGACTCTTTTGATCCTGCTTTTGCTAGGGATGCGAGAAATGTTCGCATCGGGTTAGCGACGGATGGTTTTTCACCTTTCAGTACAAATGCCACACCATACTCCTGTTGGCCCGTCTTTGTTATTCCGTACAACCTACCACCTTCTCTTTGTATGAAGTACGAGTTTATGTTTCTTACAGGACCAGATCATCCGGGATCACGTATCAATGTGATGTTGAAACCATTGATTGAAGAATTGAAAACGTTGTGGATTGGAGTTGAAGCGTATGACTGTTACAAGAAGCAGAAATTCAACCTTCGAGCTGCTTATTTGTGGTCTATCCATGATTTCCCTGCGTACGGCATGTTTTCTGGATGGAGCACACATGGTCGTTTGTTGTGTCCCATATGTGCGTCTGACACAGAGTGTTTTCGACTTATATACGGTGGCAAGATAAGCTACTTTGATTGTCATAGGCGTTGGCTTCCTCGAAACCACCCATTCAGGCAACAGAGGAATGTCTTCAGAAAAGATACTGTTGTCACTAAGGAACCACCTAAATGCCTAAGCGGGTGTGAAGTATCCGATTTGTTGGACTCACTAGTCCCTGATGAAGCTCGCCCTGGATTCTTTGTAGGTTACGGAAATGTTCACAACTGGACTCATGTATGTGGAGTTTGGGAGCTACCATATGTGAAGTCATTGATACTGATGCATAATATTGATGTAATGCATCAGGAGCGTAACATGGCCGAATGTATCATAAGCACGTGCATGGATATCACGGGCAAAACGAAAGACAACTTAAAGGCTCGAAAGGATTTGGCCGAGATTTGTAATCGACCTACTCTTGAGCTCTCTGAAAGCGGTGGTAAGCCACGTGCTTCTTTCGTGCTTCGACCTAATGAAAAGAAACAAGTTATGGAATGGTTGAAAACTTTGAAATTCCCAGATGGTTATGCTGCTAGTCTGAGACGAGCCGTGAATGTTAAAACGGGAAAGCTCACTGGGTTGAAGAGTCATGACTATCATATAATAATGGAAAGACTCTTACCTGTTATGTTTCGGGGATATCTGGATGATGCGGTGTGGAAGGTGTTAGCTGAGCTATCATTATTCTATAGGCAGTTATGTGCCAAAGAAATAACGAAAGACATGATGGAGAAGTTAGAGAAGGAGATACCTGTACTTTTATGTAAGATGGAAAAAATATTTCCTCCTGGTTTCTTCAATCCAATGCAGCATCTTCTTATACATCTTCCATTCGAAGCAAAAGTTGGTGGTCCTGTGCAACATAGATGGATGTACCATATTGAAAGAGCTTTGAGATATTTGAAAACTATGGTTGGCAACAGAGCAAGGGTTGAAGGGTGCATTGCCGAAGCATTTACTGTAAAGGAAGTAGGTTACTTTTCTAGTTTCTACTTTGCAGAGGAAAACAATGTCAATACTTCGGCAATGCGATACAATGTAGATGACGAACCACCAGTTAGTGATCTCTCTATTTTTGAATCGAGGGGAACTACTGTTGGCAGCATCACATCATACGATTTTACTGAAGGAGAAAGGACTGCTGCTTTACTCTACATGTATGCTAATATCGATGGCATGGAGAAATATTTCGAGTAAGTGTTTCTCTTACATTTATGATGATTATTGTATTTACCAATACATGTATGCTAATGTCGATGGCATGTGTTTTGTGTGTACAGTGAGTTCCACAACCAAAACTGGAAACATAAGCATCAACCAACGAGAAAGCAAGTAGAAACGATGCGACGGGCTGGAATTAATGGAGGGCCAAATTTCTTATCCTGGTTTCGAGCTTATGTATTAGCGAACACAGACATCCATCAAGATTTACGACAACTATCTTATGGATTAGTGAAAGTTAGAAGCTATGGTCGATATAACGTAAATGGCTTCCGATTCCGTACAACTCAATTTGAAACTCTTCGTCCTCTCGCAGCAACATCAAATTGCGGAGTTGTGACGAGAGCAATCGACTCACAAGGGAAAGAAACCAATTACTATGGAATCATTAACAAAATTCTGGAATTTACTTTCGCTGGCAATAAAGAACTTCGAGTGGTGTTCTTTGATTGTGATTGTTTTGATAACAATCATGGAACTCGAGAAAATCAATTTGGCATGGTGGAAGTGAATCACAACGAACGCTTACGAGGTTTAGATACATACGTTCTTGCACATCAAGTGGAACAAGTGTATTATCTACCTTATCCATGTAAGAAGCTTAGCACTTGGTGGGTGGTATATAAAGTGAATCCTCATGAGCGCTTGTATACTCCTGGAGATGATGGTTATCATGATAGTGGAGACATTGAAGAAGTTTACCAAGACAAAGAGTTGCCAGACTCTTTTATCATCGAGTCTGGTGCAGGACTCGATAACTTAGTAGGAGATGTTGCAGATGTAGAGACATCTACAATGCGAAAGCGAAAACGTAAACAGCTCAAGACGACAGATCGCGATGTTGATGATCATGATGTTGATGAATTTTGAAACTGATCACGAGTAATGTTCTTTTAAATGAAAGTGACATTAATTATCGCTTACATTACTTTTGAAACTGATTAGGAGTAATTACTTTTTAAACTGATTAGGATGTCGTCAAGCAAGGGTTCAAAGGGTTCAAAGGGGAAGAAGGCGCCGAGTGTGAGGGGTTTCCTCCCCTCGCAGGAGAGGGACGACTACTTCTACGGTTCCACTTACAGCGGGAGCAGACGCACTCAGCTGTTAAGTGCGTGTCCAGAGTTGCGGGACAGGGTTGTCAGTTTGCAGCGTACAGAAGTAAATTTTTCTACATTGCACAAAATTATTAAAATTACTTTTCAATTTAGCTTACTTACTTTACCATTGTAGTCTGATTCGGACTATGAGTCCGAGGCTAGAGCGGCACCTCAGGAGACGGGTACGCAGCGCAGCGTGCCCTCGGGCAGCGAGCCCTCTGGTAGCCAGCCCTCCGGCAGCCACCCCCAGGGTAGTCTGCCCAGCGAGCCCGAGGGCACCCAGCCTGAGGACACGTCCGGTGACCAGCCTTCTGGGTCACCAGACGTGGTGCCGCAGCGGAGGAGACGCACGAGGAGGAGTAACTTTGTTGGTCCTCCACCTATTCCTAGAGAGCCGGTAATTATTCGTCCGGTTGGAGACAGGTAACACATTACTGAAGTATTCATTTCTATTTGTTCTCAAAGACTATGATCTTACTTAATGACTTAACAAACAACTTTTTAGTTCTTGGGAGGACCTCTCGTACGACGGGCAGAAACACCACAGGACGGTGAACGGTTGCATCGGGAACTTAGTGCGTCTGCACTACCCCGGTGCGATTGATGGACGTGCAGCTACGTCGTGGGATGACTACGCGCGCATTCCTCACTCGGAGAACGACAACCTACAGGGAGTCGTGTGGGCAGATTTTTGGGTAAGTAACTTTCATAAATATTTGAAGTTTCAATTCTTTATGTTCCTTCAAATATTAATGTGCGTATATGTCGAACTGTGTTGGCTTCCTACAGCTCAGGTACCGCCTTGAGGACCCGGCTGAGCAGATGGATCACGCCCGCTCCGTGTTCGAAGTGAACGCTCGGAAGCTTGTTATGCAAATGCTTTCGAACGCTCGAAGTCAAGTAGTTAACGACTACTTAAAGCTCCACGACCACGAGGTTGGGTCGTTCAGAGACGCCTCCGACACGTACTTGACGGAGGAGCAATACGCAGAGGTAGGTTGCGTAATCTTTAAATTGTTCATATTAATATTGCTAAGTAACACCTAATGAACTACGCATGTGTGCAGGTTAGTGTCCCTTGGTTACAGGGACGAACTGAAGATTACCGAGCCCTTTGCAGGTATTGGGCTAGCGATGAGTTCATCGCTAAGTCCAAGAAGGCTCGAGATGCCAGAGGGAGCTCAGGGAAGCACGGTATGGGCGTCCAAGGTTTTGTGCGAATGGCTAAACGGATGGTAAGTTTCTTGGTAGTTTTTATCATATTCATAATGTAGTATTGTTCGTACTAACATATGTTCACAGGAAAAGGAGATCGGCGTGCGACCGAGTGCTACTGCGGTCTATAGGAGAGGTCACGCTGACCCTTCTCAGCCGGAGCAGTGTAGTCAGTACGCAGCGGAGCGCCTGGTAAGTTTCATGACCTCTCAAATTATTTGACACTATATATGTTATTGAACTTACACAATTTCATTGTTTTTCAGACTAGGTATGGGCAAGAGGCTGTGAGGATACACGGCGAAGGGTTCGATTGGGAAAACTCCCCGAACATCGACCCTCAAGCCGCGTATGCAAGCGGAGGTGGAAAAGCACACGGAAGGTGAATTCATTTACTTTCATTGTTTTCAATTCAAGATTATTTAATTTTACCTTGAATTGATTCTTTTTTTAGGCTTGCCATATTCTCTGGAGTCGTCAACTCTAGGGAGGCACGACCTGCGAGAGGCAGCTCCTCACCGTCTTCGGCTGCAGGCTCCTCCAGCCGCCGTGTCACCGAGAGAGATCTCGAAGTCATGGCGCTTCGGTAGAGCTTGGCTCGGCAGGAGGAGGCCTTGGCGAGAGAGCGAGAGAACAACAGGGCTGCCATGGCGTACCATGCGTCCTATATGGCACAGATGCAAGCGGCAATGGAAGTAAGAAACATACAATTATAGTTTAATTATATTGCATTTCAATTAGTTTTGTAAATTGTAATGTTTGAAATGGCAGGCGCTAACTCGACAGCAAGGGCAGCAAGTCCAGATACCATTGTGGCAGCCACTTCCGTTCGTGCTGGAGCCGTCGCCACCACAGGAGCAGTTTCCTGGAGTACATGTATAAAAAGAAAGTTACATTAAGTTGAAGCCGCAACCGCTAAGAATCCTAATGAAACTAGAAAAACAATTGTAAACTTGTACATATGTCACTTTGTTTCGCAGGGATCAGGGATGGAGGCTCAGACTCCATCGCCACAGCTAAGGGCGCCAGGTTCGCCGCGGCAGGATGACTTCTTCGCTCCCGGAGGTAGTGGAGGGGCTAGTAATCAATAGATTTGTGATTTTGTTTTCATTTGTGTGGATGTCAGACTTTGTGATTGTCGATGTGTACTATTGCACTTTGTTGTGAATTTATATATCAAACTGTTTTTTTGTTGTCTTTGTATGTGTAGCTGGCGATTGAGCCAGGTTAGCCGTTTTCTATTTTTAAAAAAAGAATGGAAAAGCTTATATACGCCGGCCTGTATAGTTTATATACAACGGCCGCTATACAGGGCCGTCGTATATAAGCCTAAATTATATACGACGGCTGGGCCAGGCTGTCGTATATAAGACCTTATATACGACAGCCAGGGCCCAGCGGCTGTCGTATATAAGGGCTTATATACGACAGCCAGGGCCCAGCCGTCATATATAAAGGCCCTGGTCCACTGGGCCAAGTCCACGAAACGGGCCGTTGTATATAAGCGGCCGTCGTATATATACTGTTATATACGACGGCCCCGTCGTATATAACTATATATACGACAAATTATATACGACGGCCGCAAACCGTCGTATATAAACAACTGCCGTCGTATATAAACTATATACGACGGCTTCTGCTTTATATACGACGGTTTTAGCCGTCGTATGTTGACAGGAATCCTGTAGTGAACATCCACAACTTCCAAAACCATCAATCCTCTAATCATGAATAAGTCCAAGTCGCTCTTGACCGTGAGCACGGCTGTCATGACAGTTTTGACTCTGCAGAGTTTGCACCACTGTACCCACATGTAGTGATTTCATCCCCCGTTGCCGGGTGGACTAAAAGAACCTCCATTATGCCAGTGGCTACGAACCACATTCACACTTCCCAGGTGTGTAGCCAGGAGATCACTACGAAGCCTTTACAAAGGGATTCCCGACGAGCGTGGGCCCACTGAGGTTTCACCCCTAACATATACAAGAGGCTCCAACCCCGCTGCAGTGGCCCCCTCTTGAGCCTTGCGGTTCATATGGTAGTCCAGCTGACACCTATTCCCCGCACCATCCAACACACCCATACTACGCCGAGGATACACCTAATTAATTGGCCAAGCTGCCCCATCTCAGCATGTGGTTGGCACGGTAAAGCCAGGTTACATGCTCTATGAACCGGTCCTTAGGATCCAGGCAAGTACTAAACACAAACCCGAGTCTCGTGCACCCAGCAAACAACCAAAACATCTAACTTGCCTTGATCCCTACCTCTACATAACTCACAATATCTCATTCAAGAGTATGGTAAAATAAACTGATGATCTCATATCCCAAACATCCCATTCTAAGCATGGCTAAGCATATGCATAATAATAAGTGACATGATAAAATAAATCCCAACCCAAGCTACAAGGAAACAAGGTAATGCAATTCTAGGGAAACTTCCTAGCATGGGTTTCATATTTCAATTGACAATGCAAATAACTCTAGCTACACATCCTAACATAGGATCAAAGTGGTCAAGGACACTTGCCTCCTTCTTACTGCTCTTGAAATGGGTAGTCCTGGTCTTGGAAAGGAATAACTTGCTCTTGAGCAGGTTCTACATCATACCATCACACATAGCAAAAGAAAAATAACAACCCATAAGACATAGTTCACACTTCCACTTCATACAAACCACTCATTCATATTTATGAAAGTCATTCACCATTAGGTGTGTTGTGGTTGCTATATGTGTGTTGATTTGTGGCTTGCATGCACTTTTAATCATGTGTATATGATTCCTACTTTTGTGTTCACATTTATACTTACATACTACATTTATGAGTTTCCAATTTAAATAAATTCCTTATATTCAACTACTACACCTTTTCACTACCAAATAAGCATGAAAGGTATTTTCCTTCTCCATATGTGTCTTCATAATTTCTAAAAACCCTAAACTGAACTCTTTGGATTTTAGAAACTCCATTTATCATTTACTAGTTGCTATATTTTCAGATTTATTTTCTTATGCATAAATGTGTACTTTATTATGAAAATAGTAAGACACATCATCTAAACAGAATAGGTTCTGGTCCTAAATAATTTAATAACATATTTTGACCTTTGCCTCTGATGTAAAATATTTCACAATTATTTTCCCTATTTTCTAGAACTATTCTTTACTTAAAAATGTGTCCCTAAATGTGAATAATAAATTAAACAGATTCAATTCAGCCCAAAATATGTTTTTATCTCACTCCAAAGTTTTCTAAATACTGAGAAAGTTTTTGATTTAATTATGACAGTATGTTTGTCCCACTTTTTAATTTTTAAACACTAGCCACATATTCAATTTTCTAAATTAAATACTAAACAGGGCTAAAAAGGTAAACTCACCCCATTACAGGGTCTATAATATCATTTTCAGAATTTCCAGGGGTCTAGCTACACTTATCAGAGGTGTTTTTCCTAATTTTTATTAAGTCCAGGGGCTAAAACTGATTTTTAAATGAATTTACATGATTTTCTGGAGTTCCAGGGGCTAGATCAGAAGTTTCCGGGGCTAGCTCTTATTTCCTGAGAACCCCAGGGGGTAGCACGTAAGATTTCCAGTCTTTATAACGCGGGGATGACGTGGACCGTCCGATTTTAAACCGACGGCTGAGATTATAACGTCGAACCAGTACGCGGGGGTTTAAACTCTACCGCGCGATTTAAAATAAACGGCGCACAAGCCGCCACGTCGCTCTGACCGAGCGCGGGCGGCGCTGCCGGCGACGCACGGCGGCGGGAAGCGGCGATCTCGCCGGAAACTTTCGGATCTTCGGGAATTCTTCCTAGAACTGTGATTTTATGGCATAGATCGGTAGAGGGGAGGTCGGGGATCTCACCTCGGGGGTTTTCTTGAGCTCGGAGGTCCTGGAAAGTGATCGGCGACGAGGTCCGAGGCGAAACCACGGTGAAGCTCGTCGGCGTTGTGTTTACACCGCAAGTCACCGAGTTTTCTGCACCTGCAAGGTTCCCCGGAGGCGGTGGATCAAGACCAGCGAGTTAGATCGGAATTTCCGAGCTTAGATCGGCCAGAATTCGCCGGAGAAGTCTCGGTTCTCACCGGAGGAAAATCGGCCGATCGCGTGAGAAAAACAGAACGAGGCCGGGGTTTTCATAGACGGGGGAGGGCGGCGGGGTGGTTTAGATCATGTCCGCGTCGCCTACGAACAGAATTCAGCTGGGATACGCCGAAATCCCGATCGGTTTTGATTCGGGCGCGAGGGAGTCCGGCGCTGGCGCGAGGTAGACGACGATCGGGTGGGCCCCGCCTGTCAGTGTGAGGCAGCAGCGCGCGCGGCTGCGGGCTGGCGCGGGCGCTGGCTGGGCCGGCTGGTGGGTTTCGGCCCACTGGTCGGTTTTTTTCTGTTTTCTCTTTTTCTATTTCTTTTCTGATTTGAGTTTAATTTGAATTCCAGTTTGAATTTGAATTTTTGCAAAACATGCAACACGTCCAAAAATTTTTAAATCCCCCTCTTAACAGAATTTAGGGTTTTGAATCAAAATTTTGGGGTGTTACAATCCGCGTCCACCAAAATTTCTTTTTCAAATCTTGGTACATTTTGTTGCTGCCCGGATGAATGGAGTACTTGGACAAGTGAGCTTCATCAAGGATCTTCTTTCTCAACTCCATATCCCGGGGTACGACTATGCGGTCATTGAACCACAGCGCCCCCTCATCATCCTTCCGGAAATATTTATTTCCCCGTTGTCCATCCGTCTCCGGAGATGTGCCATGCCTTTATCTGTCTTCTGAGCTGCAATGATGTCCTCCCTAATGGTAGGGATGAGGGCAAGGTTGTACAGCGATCCATAAGGAACCAAGTATAAACTTGGCTCTTCCTCCTCCACCGGTGTAATGGTGAGGTGATGGACATGTGATTTCCGACTCAGCGCGTCGGCAACCACATTCGCCTTGCCGGGGTGGTAGTGGATCTCAATTTCATAGTCTTTGATTAATTCTAGCCACCTCCGTTGCCTCATGTTCAGCTCCTTCTGGGTGAAAATATATTTTAAGCTCTTGTGGTCGGTGTAGAGATGCACCAAGTTCCCCAGGAGATAGTGCCTCCACATTTTAAGCGCCAACACCACGGCAGCAAGCTCAAGGTCATGAGTGGGATAATGCTGCTCATGGTTCCGAAGTTGGCGTGAGCCATAAGCGACCACACGTCCTTCCTGCATCAACACGCAGCCAAGCCCAATACCGGACGCGTCACAATACACGTCGAAGGGCTTTGTTGTATCCGGCTGAGCTAAGACTGGGGCTGTGGTGAGATGCTTCACCAATGCTCGGAACGCTCCTTCACACGCCGTGTTCCAAACATATTTCGTCCCTTTCTTCAGCAACTCTGTCATCGGCTTAGCGAGCTTGGAGAAGCTTGGAATGAATCTCCTATAGTATCCCGCTAACCCGAGGAAGCTTCTGACCTCATGGACTGAAGTGGGAGCTTTCCATTTCAGCACTTGCTCTATTTTGCTTGGGTCAACCGCAATGCCTTCAGCTGAGATGATATGTCCCAAGAATGGCACTTGGCTGATCCAAAACTCGCATTTACTGAACTTGGCGTAGAGTTTATGGTCTCGCAATCGTTGAAGAACGATCCGCAAGTGTTCGGCATGTTCGGCTTCTGTCTTGGAGTAAACCAAGATATCGTCGATGAACACTACCACGAACTTGTCCAGCTCCGGCATGAACACCGAGTTCATGAGATACATGAAATGGGCTGGAGCATTTGTGAGACCAAAGGACATGACGAGATATTCATTTGCCCCCAGATTAGCTTTGGTCAACAAGTTATGCTAATTCAAAGTCAGCAGAATTTCTGGAAGAATTTTAACAGCACCTCCCTCGGAAGTGGCTGTTTTCAACCCTGGTTTCCACTGAAATCTGTGCTGAAATTTCAGAAACTTTGAATTGCAAAGTTGTCACACATCTTTTACTCTTTCTAAGGATGTATCATATGAAAATTTTAAATTTTTCTACTGGGATTTATGTTTGAAAAACAGAACAGTCCAGCGAATGTTTTACTCTGTCCTGGTTCTGGACAGTTTACATTCCTCTGGGATTTAAGCCATCTTAAGGTTAGTTTCAGCTCTGGAAGTCTACAACAAAGTTGTACAGTACTTAAATACCTTTCCAGAACTATATAGCACACCTCTCTGGCTAAAAGACCTGTGAGTTATGCCCTGTTGAAGATCAGCAAACTTGTTGTCCAAAACAGAGCACTCTGTTTTTCAGTCTTTTTGGAACAACACTCATCACTATCCCATTCTTATACCCAACCAGGGTCCTAAATGTTGAACCTATAGATTTTAATTCCTTGTTATCCTTATTTTCATGCATATGCCTACAATAACTCGGTACTACGTTCCTCACAAAAGAAAATCCTAACCGGATCATACCGGCATATACGTCTCAAGTGTGGCACTAAACGGTCTCTCTCACACGTTTTCTACACGGATACATACTGGTTAGTACCTGCAGAAGACCACACAATAATGGTGCACTCAAAGTTTTGTTTCCATTTCAGGCAGTACCATATTTGAAAGTAATTACAAACGCCCGTATCATTTCCATATGGTCATCCTTGAGCTAGGTCACGTCTCAAGGTACGTGATCGTGTTTCAACACCACACGACGGGGAACCCGAGTATGTCATGAACGGGTCGTCACGGTTGGGAATGTTATCAACCCAACAGATACCACCTACTGCCCAGCAGGGCACGCCGATGGCAAGCGCTGCGTATGTCCTCCTGGGCTATTTCCAGACGAACACACTCTCACGTTACTGACCACGCGATGGGGTCTCCACTTACTTGCCTAATGCACGCTAGGGATCAGCGTTTCATATGAACTCAGGGACATGAAGAGTCCAAGAGCTTCATATTGACATCTCACACCAAGCTGTGAGATCAATCCCTGAACCACGTTCCTCGTCAGGGGAGCTAACCGAAATTGAACCGCTTTCGGTGGCGTTCCTTACCATACTTACCAGAGCGTAGGTGCGTCGTTACATAATTGAAATTCAGAATTATAACACATAAGTTAGTCCTTGCCACTTTAAATAACTATGCTAATATAGTCCTTACTTGGGCAACTACCGAATCCTCACCGTATACCTATGTTTTTCCCATAATGCAGTCCTTAAGTACTGTGCTATCCCCAATGCAGCTCTGATACCAGGCTGTGGCGGACCGGAATCCGCTCATCCAGGATCGCAGAGGGTGGTGCCACGCGATGCGACACCCGACAGCACACGTCATAAGAACATAATATATTACATGGGAAAAACAACTGAAACTGTACAAACAGGTACAAACTTCAGTTACAACTATTGTTTATATTACACAGCGGAAGTCTACACTATACAACTCACGCCCGCCTATCTAGCAAAAGTTGGTTGCCCAGCCCTAGGGCAACCCACACTAGCTGCACTCCTCAGCTCAGCGCGGCGTGTATGGCTCCCACTCAGCCGTGGTCCCCGACGGAGGGTAACCCTCGCCGGTGGACTCGTACTCCGAGTCCGTGGGTGGCTCCTCACCTGAAAAACACTTAAGCAGCAACCGTGAGCACGAAGGCTCAGCAAGTCTTAACCGACTCACCTAAGCATGAAACTCTACATGAGGTGTACCATGACATAGGATAGCAATGTTGCAGCAAATGGACACGCCTACAAGTTCATCCTTAGTTCATCTTTTAGCAGCAAGTTAACGGTTCATGAAGCTGAAATTTAGTGAGCAATATTTGGTGGCACACATGTAACAATACAATTATATCATAACAGCAATGTTGAATCATAACATTTCATTCATTAATCTACGTTACGATGCAGTGAACAAGCGGTACTCGTCACCGCGAGGGACGGCGAATCGACTCGATATACACCTGCAGGGAAACCCAAAGAGCACGTCACGTACGCTCACCCGTGGAGCTGCACAGCACGCTCACTCGATGTCGTACGGGACAACCTTTCACCCAACAGCCCAAACGTCGAACCGGTCGCACCGAAACGAGCAGGAGGTTCCCCACACGGAGCATCTCTCTATGCCCGTTGGCAGATTTCCACCTTGCTGCCCTCAGCCTACACCTATAAATCGGTGCGTTATGCCTCGACGCCCGGAGGTTTAGACTACATCGGTTTATCGGGGCCCATATATCCGATATGCCTTCGGTACGTTCAATACTTGTTCAGCAGGGTCGCACACGAATCGGTCCTCAATCGACACGGACAGGGCTGCGCACACAAGACTTCCTGTTGCTGTGCCCTAGCCCCTGCCTAGTCTCATTTTCATTACTAAAGTGATCTCACATCACTCAACCGAACCCGTGTGTCCCAATACCTATCTCGCGAGTAGATTCCAACTACTCGACTTGTACCGAAGTCCTATGACTCATTAAGCATAGCCTGTCTACTCGAGGTCCTTGACACTACCCTCACTCTTTTAGGAACCTTTGGTTATGCAAGTGGGGTTTCATTCATCCTATACCTAATGCACATACATACTTCATATGACACATGTAAACAAAGTAAGACTTATAAAAGGTTAATGCAAACCGGGGCTTGCCTTGTTGCTGCTGGTCAGTAGTTAGTTCTTCGTCCGGAACAAGGAAATCCAGCACTTCCGGGGTCTCTTCTTCAATGGCTACACGTTTAATACAATACTACATGTAAATTTAAATGCAATGTGTAAACTTGAATACTTATTTGCTAATAACTCTAGCTAGCCCTTCCCTTTGGTTCTGAAATTTTTATTGTGGCTTGGTAGGGTTCTAACCAGAGTCTTGACCAAGTTTTATTTGAAACCAAGTTCCTTTGAACCTTGTACAAATAAAAGCCCATTTGGTCAATATTTGAGCCTCTAAGTAATTCCAGGGTTTTTCATGGCTCCCACCATTACTTTCTGGAAACTAGAATTTAGGATGGTTCTAATGGACTTGGTTTCATGTCATTTGAAGAATTCTACAGAAAGTTATGCCCTAATTAAGATTTTGAGAAAATCTGAAAAATGTTTCTGTACATTTTTCTATTTTCTCAGGGCAGTTTTCTTAATCACCCCATTAGGGTAACTAAATGAACTTGGATGAGTCTGAAAATTTTACTGGGATTAAGGGATTTTCTAATGAACCTCTCAGCCAAATTTCAGAATTTTTCATAAAGTGGTTCTCCAGATAAAATTCCCAACATTTTAAATTTTAGGGATTTAATTCTGGAAAACTATTCACTTTCATAAGCTGAACTTGGTATTTCTGGAAAGTACTCAGAATTCTGAGTTCAGCAAAATTTGGTTCATCGAATTTGGAGTTTCCTAGCCAAAGTTCTATGCATTTGAAGTCCGAACTAAAACTGGAAATTCCAAAAATGTTTAAATCCTGCGGGTGGGTCCACACAACGTGACGACCGCTGGAGCCGAGCCACACGGGGCCACAGACTCCTTCCCGCGCGGCCGCACTGGATCCTGGACCACAGAGAATCCCGCTCGCTACCTCCAGCCGCTGACGCGTGGGGCCTCCCCCCCCTTCTTCTTCCTCCGGCCACCCGCGCAATCCCGCCGCCAAGCTCGCCGGAGCTCTCGCCGGAGAGGGGTTCCGGCCTTCGGAGCTTGCTGATTCTCGCCGCCTGTGCCTATCCCGGCCTGGGGAACACGGTGGTGCCCTCACTGGAGCTTGACAACGGCCGGAACAGGGCTCCCGACGGCAACTGCGGCCGGGAGCTCACCGGCGACGTCGAACTCAGCATCCCCTGCGCCTTTTTCGATGCGGTTTGCTCGGGGAGCTCTGCTGACACCTGCTGATCATGGATATGGGCACCGATCCCCGTGAAAACGGCTGCAACTATGACCTCATCGGCGACCTAGGACGGATATCGGCTGTTGCTCGAAAAACTTGGATAACCGCAACCCTAGCCCATGATTCTTGCTGGTTTTCGATCCTAGGTGGTTGTGGCAGGGTGTAGATCGTGTGTTTAGCTCGGTACGCCCGGTGATAAGCCAATACTCGTGAATTTTGGGATTTGGGGGAGCTCGGCCTTAAGAACACCGAAGTGTTCCCGGAAGAAATTCTCCCCCGACGATGCATGAAATGCCGAACGGTAAGGACAGGCAGAACCAGCACCTTGTGGCGATCATTTCTTGTGTTGAGCGTCGGGCACGAGGAAGCCTGTGCTGTCCGGCCGCCGGCGATCAGAGGGCGGCGACTCCGGGTGAGCTGCTTCGGATGTAGGCGAGTGGAACCGAGAGGATGGGAAGCGAATTCACGCCGACCAGGGTGCGATCACGTGTTTTGTAGCCGGCGCCCTCATCCCCCCGAGCAGGAGGTGGCGCGGTGGCCGCGCTGGGACGGGGTCGACCCCGTGCGCTGTCGGCCGCAGAGTGTTCGACCGCGTGCCCGAGTCGGTTTGCTCCCCAGGGTGGCTGACCAGTGGGCCCTCTTCTCCCCTCTAAATCTTTCTCCCCCTTTCTTTTGTAAATATCCCAGCTACTGAGAATTGAATGGGAGACTTAGCCCCCAAGTATTGGTTTGAATTTGAGTTCTCAAATTTAAACTTTGTTGGGTTAAATTTGCTTCATGTTTAAACTGAAATTCAAATTCAGTTTTGAATTAATGCAAATTTAGCTCCCGACAAGATGAACTCCAAAAGGGATGAAAATTGGTGGGCTAACTCAGAAAAATGTGCTGAGTTTGAATATGAAGCTAACTTTTGAATTTGGGTGATGAAAGTTGCTGCAATTTGAATTTACATTCAAATTGGCCTCTTTTTCAAATAACCCAAAAAAAGTGCCTCAAAAAGTGTTGGATTTCTATGAAACTTGGACTGAACCTTCCCAAGACTTTTTAAGTTCTAGGGGTGAGCTCAACCTCTCATGTTCCTATGTCCAAATCCCACCTTGTGAAAAGGAAGACTTTCCCCTCTAATCACTCTTTTGACGAAGGTTACTTGCTCTTCATAATATTTCCTAAGATACCCACAATGAAAACTGTGGTGTTGTGAGGTGAAGAAAAGTTTTTACATGTCCCTTTTCTTGGGCTTTTACACGGACCTCTTCCCATTTAGGGAGATGAGCTCCGAACACACCATGTGGCCAGCAAATCGAGGGAGTAGTCTTCGTGTAAAAGTCCCAAAACTTGTAAATGGGAAACTTGAGCTATGAATAAAGTTAAGTTTAAATACAAGAAATGGGACTTGCAAAAACTTGTGTATAATCATGAAAGTGTTGGCATGTGCAATAAAACTTTGAATTCAGTTTGAACTAAAAGGGTCACTTCAAAAAGAAGAAGGGCATTTCCAAAAAGATAAAATTCCAACTGTTGTTTAAAAATTTGTATTTGCAATGGCCAACTCAAAGATCAGAGGGCATATTCAAACTCTCCAGGTTCAAATTATGAGGAAGGCAACTTTTGAGAAAATTTGGAGGTTCTTTGATAGGTATATCAAAGAGATTTGTGAGTTTTCATTGAAATTTGAATTCAAATTTGAAACTGTGGCACAACTTGGCAAATGGCCAAATGGCTTTTGAATTTGGATCCCTCTTAGCTGAATTTTCAATGTGTCAAAATTTGAAGATCTTTAGGGGCAGAGAGGAGCTGTGGGCCCCAATTGTCATTGAGAGGGGAGGGATAAAACTTACTGCCTAAGTTTAGCTCGCTGTTACCGGTTCCCACCCGAGCTGCCGAGGGGGCTGCAGGCGCCACCGCGACTCCACGGGGAGGACACCTCCTGGTTTCATTCTCGCGCTGGCGACCGACTCGACGGTTCACTCGTCCTCAGCGTGTGAAGTAGCCCTTAAGCGAGCTGTGGTGCCCTGCCTCTCCCCGAGTAACAGCCGAACAGCACGCTGCCGCCGATCCCCGGTGCTCAGCAGAACCCAGTGAAAACCGGTGCACAGCCTCCCTCCGAGCTGCTGAACAGCACCGCGTGCCCACTCTTCTTCTCCCCAACACAAAAGCGACCGAGGTTGGGCCTCTCTGCCGCAAGGGCGCCGTGTTCGCGCGGCCGCCGTAAGAGAACCGAGGAGAGAGCTCCCGTGGACAGCTGAGTCTAGCGCCTGTCACGACCAAGTTCCGGCGTCCCCAGACGCGCTGTGTCCCCGTGCTGCTCACCTCCAAACCTCAAGCAAAGCCGTGAACCACCGAGCGAGAATTCGGGAAAACTTCGCCGGCGGCCACAGAACGACGTTCCGGTATAAAATCTTCAAATTCCCACTCCATTCTCCTCTTCAGTTCACTAAACTGTGCTCAAAGGATCTAGACTAGAGGGCGATCCGATCCCCTCCCCAACCCTAGCTATAAACCCAGTGTTAGCGGCTAATTTTGAGCCTTCCGATCAGCAATCATGGCGGGGGCACTCGGGCACACGGTGAACCTCAACTTGCCGCCGTTTCCGAGCCACGTTGAGGCCATGCCGAGCTAGCCCATCCTCTGCTGGTGCTTTTCGGCGGTTCCGTTGAGCTGTTAGCGGGCTACAAGGGCCGGGCGACGGCGCCGATCGTCACCGAAGGCCGCGGCTCGTCGCCAAGGATAGTCCGGCCACCGGCAGCCTGAGCCAACCACGTAGACATGTTCCCCGACCTCCCAAACTCACAGGCGGCGAGTCTCCGGCCGAGAGACGGCTGGAAAGCCGGGTCCGGCGAGCTCCAGTGGAGCGCTTGCGAGGGGGAGACGCGGGCGCGGGAAATCGGCCAAGGAAGAAGAAGGCCCCCTTCGGCCCCACTCGTCAGCGGCTGGAATTAAACGTGCGGATCTTCTGTGGCCTCGGATCAGTCTGTGACAACGCGGGAAAGGGTCTGTGGCCCCGTGTGGCTTGAATCCAGCAGCTGACACGTGGGTGATGGGGCCACTGTCAGAATTTAAACTTTTCCCGGGTTTAATTGAATTCCAGATTTAGCTCAAACTTTAGAACCTCATAACTTTTGCTAGGAAGCTCCAAATTTAGTGATTCAAATTGGGTTGGATTCAAGATGAAAAGCTCTATCCAAATATGCAGCCCAATTTGCATGAAAACCAATAGAAAATTCTTTAAATCTTTTCAGCAAAAGAATTTTAGAGGGAGTTTAGTTCACCCAAAAATCCTCAAATTTTTCCAGAATATTCTTTATGATGTTAGAAGACTCCTGTAAAAGTTTCAGCTCATTTGGAGTTGATTTAGTTAGGGTAATTCTGGTTTCAAGTTTCTGTATTCAAATAAATACAGAAACATTTTCAGAGAATTTCCAAAACTTGGAAATTCAGTTCTGGACATTTCTTAGCTCCAAAAATCCTAGGAAAATTCAGGCATACTCTCTGAGATATGTATGAAATTGTAGTTCACTTGAATTTGCATGAAAGTGCAAATTTATTCAGAATTAATTCCTTTTGCCTAAATGCTTAGGGAATTGTTCTGTGTGATCTACTTAGTGAAATATTCTGAATTTGGTCCAGAGAACTTTCTTGTGACAAGGAACTCACCTGAAAATTTTCAGCTCCATTGGAGCTCTGGATCACCACTATCCTGTTCAACCTATTTAGATGAGTAGCACACAAGTGATGAAATGTAATTATCACTTGATCATGTTGCTTCACCCAAACCAAACCACTAGCCCCAGTATCATTTTAAATTCTTAAACAGGGTTCCAGTTTTAAACTTGTCTTTAGCACTTGTTAGCAAAGGTTTTATAATTAAACATGTATACATATTCATAACGTGTAGTGATTAAGCGTGGAAAGTGAAGAAGGAGAAGTTGAGCTTGGATCAAGGAGAAAGAAGACAGAGATTGAGCTTCAAGTCATCAGCAACTAACATCACATTATCTGACTTTAGTCACCTGCAAAATCAAGGCAAGCCCCGGTTTGCACTTAAGTTGCTTTTAAAGTTTTCCCTTTGTTCACTACTATTGGTCAAAGTTTGTATGTGCACTAGGTCAAGGATGTTTTATACTCCACTTGCATAACCAAACATGAACCCTGAGGTCAAGGGTAGAAATGTGTCATCGCTGTAGAATAAGGCCGTGCTAAATAGGCTAGGACATCCGGTAGAAGACGAGTAGTTGGAATCTACTCGCGAGCTTTGGTTCAGGATCACATAAGGGGGATTGGAAAAAGAGGCAAACTAAAGTTTACATTTCTAAAGATGATACCGTGCAGGAGGGTAGGCAGCGACAAGACGAGGTCTTGGTCGAGTAGCTCTGCCTGTGTCGGTTAAGGACCGATGCGTGTGCGGCACCCAGGAGCAGGTATTGAGTTGTGTACCGGATGCTTACTGACATATGGGAACCAGGAAACTGATGTACCAGGTTCACTGGATTGTAGAGGCATACCACATCGTATCGTTAGACCTATGAGCCCGAGACGACGCGACCGGTTCTACAGTTTAGTGTCCTGAGAAAGGTTGCCACATACGATGTAATGAAGGATGCCAGATTTGGGTCTTCAGAGGCGGGCGTATGTGTCGAGTTATCCGGGTAGTGTTTGATTTGAATCACCGTCCATCGCGGTTATTGATTACCGCTTGCTCCCTGTGTTGTGACGTAGTAATCAAATTGTGTGGAAATAGTTTGCAAAGTTTTAAATGCTGTTATGATAATTGTAAATTGCATGAAAACCATGTTTGAAGTAGATATAGAGCAAACTAAAGTTATTTTTCAACCTTGGGACAAGTAACATTGGAATGAAGCGTTTCTTGTTTGATTGTGGAGTTCCAATGTTGCTGGGCGCAAGGTCACTACTATTATGGCTAAAACCTGAAAGTTAAGGATGAACTCATAGGCGAGTCTTTTCGCAAAAGACAGGCTTAAGTCTTAGGTTACTTTCATGTAGAGTTTCATGTCTTAGGAGAGACGGTTAAGTCTATCTGAGCCTTTGCGCTCACTCTTGCTATATAAGTGGTTTTGCTGGTAAACCTCGACGCTATAAAGAAGGTTGTCCGGTGAGACTCGGGAACTTCTGAGTCATGTCACACTTGGAGAACCTAGCCGCTGCCATGTCTTCGTGTTGCTAGCATGAGGAGTCCGCGGGCTGGACCTCTTCTCGGGTGCTTCTTAGTTACTCGACGTGAGCTGTTTATAGACTTCCGCTGTAGTTAATTTATGTAAATTATTTACAAAGAACAATTGTAAGCTTCCGCTTTGATTTATGTAATACATTGTTCCTTATATGTGTGCTGTTGGGTGCCGTATAACACGGCACCACCCAATGCGATTCCCGGGCAAGGTGCCCCGTCCCCGTGAGTGATTGGGACGAAAGGGTCACCGTCAGCGTGGTATCAGAGCTGCTTTGGGGATAGCACAGTACTTAAGGACTGTATTACGGGAAAACTTAGGTTTACGGTGAGGATTCGGTAGTTGCCCAAGTAAGGACTATATTAGCATAGTTACTTAAAGTGGCAAAGACTAACCTATGTGTTATAATTCTGAATTTCAATTATGTAGCGACGCACCTATGCTCTGGTAAGAATGGTAAGGAACGCTACCGAAAGCGGTTCAATTTTGGTTAGCTTCCCTGACGAGGAACGTGGTTCAGGGATCAGTCTCACAGCTTGGTGTGAGACGTCAATATGAAACTCTTGGACTCTTCATGTTCCTAAGTTCATATGAAACGCTGATCCCTAGCGTGCATTAGGCAAGTAAGTGGAGACCCCATTGCGTGGTCAGTAACGCGAGAGTGTGTTCATCTGGAAATAGCCCAGGAGGACATACGCAGCGCTTGCCATCGGCGTGCCCTGCAGGACAGTTGGTGGTATCTGTTGGGTTGATAACATTCCTAACCGTGACGACCCGTTCATGACATACTCGGGTTCCCCGTCGTGTGGTGTTGAAACACGATCACGTACCTTGAGACGTGACTTAACTCAAGGACGGCCGTATGGCAATGATACGGCCGTTTGTATTTAATTTCAAATATGGTCCTGCCTGAAATGAAAAATCATTGCGTGCATCATTATTGTGTGGTTTCCTGCAGGTACTAACCACGTACGTATCCCGTGTAGTACACGTGTGCGAGAGACCGTCTTAGTGCCACTGATAATACGTATATTCCGGTATAATCCGGGCAGGATTTTCTTTTGGTGAGGTAACGTAGTACCGACATTATTCTTACGGTGCGTCGATACCGTACTAAACATATAATCCTATTCCCTATGAAGAAATGATTCATGGACTAACTCTCAACTAAAAATGGAAGTTTGAAACCAATATTTGTTACTGAACTCTTATTTTGAGCTAAGATTCAAATGAGAGTACAACTAGGTGTCAAAGTTTTCAAAAACAGAGTGCTCTGTTTCTGGCAGGAATTCTTGCTGGACTTTAACAGAGCATAACTCTGAGTAGAGTTAACCAATTAAGGTGTATGATACAGTTCTGGAAATATTTTCAAGTGCTATACAACTTCTTTGTAGACCTCCAGAGCAAAATCACACTTTAAGTTGGTGAAAAGTCCAGTTGAAGGCAAACTGTTCAAAACCAGGACAGTAGCAAAAACCTCTCTGGACCTTTCTGTTTTTAAGCCATAACTTCCTGTAGAAAAATCCTTAAGGAGTCTATGATACACCATTTGAAAGAAACTGAAGTTTACTAAAACTTTGGTATTGAACTCAAGTCAAGAATCTGTTGATAACTTGAGAAAAATTTGGAGTTTGTGTGAACTGGTCAGGGTGGTCCCGCTGATTAGTTTAGCGTACTTAAGATTTGTTTAAACATGGATGTGGTTATGCTTTCATAAAGTTCATGACATGTTCATGTTTTACTTATCTTTACTTACTACTGAGATAGAATTTTGATTGACTCAAAATTTTATTTCGTGCAGTATGGTACGCGCACACTCTCAAATGGAGATTGCAGGTTCAAGTCGAGGTGGGAATGACTCGACTCCATCACAAGAGCCATCACCAACCGGATTGGCTGAATGGCGAAGATGAATGAAACTCTCCAAACTCTAGTTCAGCAAGTCATAAATCGAGAAGCTCAACGTCACATGCCAACCCAGAGCACGTATCTAGATTTCTTGGCGACACAACCGCCGGTATTCTCTGAGGCGGTTGACCATTGTGAAGCAAATCACTGGTTACGTGTCATTGAGTCCAAGTTTGAGTTGATCCGATGTGATGACTTCTCGAAGACGCTATATGCCGCTCAGCAGCTTCACGGCTTTGCTGGAGCGTGGTGGGAAGAATACCTTGCTGTCCAACCAGCAGGGCATCGTGTCACATGGGCGGAGTTCCAGGCTGCATTTCGTGCTCGTTTCATCCCTGCGGGCATAATGCAAACAAGCCATGATGAATTCTGGAACCTAAAGCAAGGTTACATGAGTGTTATTGAGTATGCGAAGGAATTCAATCGTTTAGCTCAATATGTCCCTGACTATGTGAAGTCACCAGCCATGAAGGGTTATCACTTTTACCGAGGGCTAACCGCTAGGCTGCGATGTGAATTGGCTCAAGTTAGCCAAGAGAATTTTGATGAGTTTGTGAGCTGTGCTATCACTCAGGAATATTATTCCAATCTCTACCTCAATGAAAAGAGGGAGAGGGACTCATCAGAGGAGGAATGCAATCATCTACCTCGGAAGTATCGGTTGGTGATCCGTTCACCTTCCATCGAGAGATTCCACAAGAGGTGCAATCATTCTAGGAGTGTGACGATTCTTCTACTCCACAGAGGTCTCATTCATCTCCACCGCAGCAGCAAATTATTTCTCATGCACCTCAGTATCAACAAAGTGCACCAGAATATTATTGCCCTCAAGAGGTTGAAGATGAACAAGGTGATCTGTCAGCTGAACCAAGTGCTGCCCCACTTCACGTTGACAGTGAGCTCAACGTCAATGAAGCAACTGAACCGAACAGCAACATTGTATCTGCGCATCCAGTTCCGAAGAGTGATCTTGGACATCCAAGAAAAGCTATGTCTAAAGTGGGGACGGTTAATTATGTGTCAGTCGATGATCTGCCAAAGGGAGGGCCTGTTATTGCTGGCAGGTTCACCTTAAATGACAAGCCGGTTGTCATGTTATTCGACTCTGGTGCAACACATAACTTCATTAGCAGGGCGACGGTGATCCGGGATCAGATCTCCACAACAATCACAAAAGGTTCTTACCTTATTCATTTGCCAGGTGGAGACATATCAACTAATGAAGTCGTTTCTCGAGCACCACTTTGTTTGGGTGGAAAAACTTATCCCACCACCCTCATTATTCTCAAGGATCAAGGAATCAATGCTATATTGAGGATATCATGGTTGACCTTCCATAAGGCTGTTCTGGACATCGAGAACAGGAGTGTTCACTTGGACTCTCCACTTCACGGACGTCAAACATTGTATCTCGGTGAAGCGGTTTCCAAAGACCCGGAAGTATGTAATGCCGAGGCTTGCAAGTTAGAAGACATTCCGGTAGTCCGTGAATATCCGGACATGTTTTCCGAAGATCTTCCAGGCTTACCACCTGAGCGCGAGGTGGAATTCAAAATCGAGTTGATACCGGGAACCACGCCGATCTCTTGGAGACCATACAAAATGGCTCCGAATGAATTAGCTGAGCTGAAGGAGCAACTCAAAGATCTGATGGAGAAGGGGTTGATTCGTCCAAGTTCATCACCATGGGGTTGCTCAGCTTTATTTGTGAAGAAGAAGAAGGATGAGACGCTGAGGCTATGCGTCCATTATCGTCCTTTAAATGTTGTGACAATAAAGAACAAGTATCCACTACCAAGAATTGATATCCTCTTCGATCAGCTAGTGGGTACTAAAGTCTTCTCCAAGATGGACTTAAGGTCAGGATATCATCAAATCAAGATTCGAGCGGAAGATGTCCCGAGGACAGCATTCTCGACAAGATATGGACTCTATGAGTATCTTGTCATGTCATTTGGGTTGACCAATGCTCTGGCCCACTTTATGTATCTTATGAACTCGGTGTTCATGCCGGAGCTGGATCAGTTCGCTGTGGTATTCATCGACGACATCTTGGTCTATTCCAAATCTGAAGAGGAACACACTAAACATTTGCATATTGTGCTCCAACGACTGAGGGGTCACAAGCTCTATGCAAAGTTTTAGTAAATGTGAATTCTGGATCAACCAAGTGCCATTTCTTGGACATATTATTTCAGCGGAAGGCATTGCTGTTGATCCAAGCAAGATTGAACAAGTGCTGAAATGGAAGTCTCCAACATCAGTCCATGAAGTTCGTAGCTTCTTGGGTTTGGCGGGATATTACCGAAGGTTCATCCCGGGCTTCTCAAAAATCTCCAAACCTATGACGGAGCTACTAAAGAAGGGCATCAAATATGATTGGAGCAAGCCATGTGAGGAAGCCTTTCAAGCGTTGGTGAAACACCTCACAACAGCCCCGGTTTTAGCTCAACCGGATACAACCAAGCCATTTGATGTTTATTGTGATGTGTCTGGCATCGGGCTGGGTTGTGTACTCATGCAAGGAGGACGTGTGGTCGCATATGGATCACGGCAATTACGGAATCATGAGCAACATTATCCAACTCATGATCTTGAGCTCGCTGCCGTGGTATTAGCTTTAAAAATGTGGAGACATTACCTATTGAGAAATTTGGTTCATCTCTACACCGACCACAAAAGCTTGAAGTACATATTCACTCAGAAAGAGTTGAACATGCGACAACGGCGATGGTTGGAGCTGATCAAGGACTATGAGATTGAAATTCATTATCATCCGGGCAAGGCAAATGTGGTTGCCGATGCACTCAGCCGGAAGTCTCATATTCATAACCTGACCATTGTACCGATAGAAGAGGAAGAACCAAGTCTCTACTTGGTTCCATATGGAGCTCTACATAATCTAGCTCTCATACCCACAATAAGAGAGGAGGTTATGGAAGCTCAAAGGAGAGACAAGGGCATGGCTCATATCAAAAGGAGGTTGAAGAACGGGGAGATGAAATGTTTCCGGTTGGATTATGAAGACACCCTATGGTTCAAGGACCGGATCGTCGTACCCCGTGATATGAGGCTGCGGAAGAAAATTTTGGATGAGGCTCACTTATCCAAATTTTCTATTCATCCTGGCAGCAATAGAATGTACCAAGACCTCCGGAAGAAGTTTTGGTGGACACGTATGAAACGTGAAGTTGCAAAATACGTTTCAGAATGTGATACGTGTCGAAGGGTTAAGACCGACCATGTGAAGAAGTCGGGCCTGTTGCAACCGCTACAAATACCGGCATGGAAGTGGGAAGACTTGAGTATGGATTTCATTTTTGGGTTGCCGATGACCTCCCACCACCACGATTCGATTTGGGTAATCATTGACCGATTAACCAAATCAACACGTTTCATTCCGGTGCATACCAACTACAGCGCCAAGCAATATGCGGAGTTGTACATAGCACGGATCTTGTGCCTACATGGAGTTCCCCGTACGATCATCTCCGATCGAGGCGCGTTGTTTGTTGCTCGTTTCTGGGAGCAGCTACACGCATCCTTGGGAACCAAATTGATTCGAAGCTCTGCGTATCACCCTCAAACTGATGGGCAAACTGAGAGGGTGAATCAAATACTTGAAGATATGCTGAGAGCATGTGCCATCCATCACAGGTAGAGCTGGGATGATCACTTACCGTTGGCAGAGTTCTCATATAACAACGGGTATCAATCAAGTATCAAAATGGCGCCTTATGAGGCTCTCTACGGCCGGAAGTGCCGCACGCCCTTGAACTGGTCTGAATCCGGCGAGAGAGTTATTTACGGGATTGATCTCGTAAATGAAGCTGAAGAGCGGGTAAGGCTTATTCAAGCAAATCTTAAAGCCGCTCAGTCTAGACAAAAGAGCTATGCGGATAAGAGGTCTCGTCCTCTGGAATTTCAAGTTGGGGACCACGTATACCTCCGCGTATCTCCTATGAAGGGCATTCACCGATTCGCAGTGAAAGGAAAATTAGCTCCGCGTTTCATCGGTCCCTTCGTCATCATTGAAAGGTGTGGACCCGTGGCCTACCGTTTGGAGCTGCCGGCAGCCTTAGCTGGAATTCATAACGTCTTCCACATATCTCAGTTGTGGAAGTGTTTGAAAGTTCCAACGGAGGTTCTCGCAGAAGACATAGCAGATTTGAAGCCGGACCTCACATATGTTGAGCATCCAACCCGGATAATTGATGACAAGACTCGCGAGACCAGAAACCGGACGCTGCGATTTTTGAAGGTGCTATGGGAAAATCACACATCCGATGAAGCTACATGGGAAAGCGAGGAATATTTACAACGCAATCATCTGGAGTTGCTAGAGGCTTATATTTAGTTGTTGTCCTCTCCACGTTGTCGTTAATCATGAATCTCGGGACGAGATTCTTTTTTAGGGGGGAGGAATGTAAAAGTCCCAAAACTTGTAAATGGAAAACTTGAGCTATGAATAAAGTTAAGTTTAAATACAAGAAATGGGACTTGCAAAAACTTTTGTATAGTCATGAAAATGTTGGCATGTGCAATAAAACTTTGAATTCAGTTTGAACTAAAAGGTTCACTTCAAAAAGAAGAAGGGCATTTCCAAAAAGAGAAAATTCAAACTGTTGTTTAAAAATTTGTATTTGCAATGGCCAACTCAAAGATCAGAGGGCATATTCAAACTCTCCAGGTTCAAATTATGAGGAAGGCAACTATTGAGAAAATTTGGAGGTTCTTTGATAGGTATATCAAAGAGATTTGTGAATTTTCATTGAAATTTGAATTCAAATTTGAAACTGTGGCACAACTTGGCAAATGGCCAAATGGCTTTTGAATTTGGATCCCTCTTAGCTGAATTTGCAATGTGTCAAAATTTGAAGATCTTTAGGGGCAGAGAGGAGCTGTGGGCCCCAATTGTCATTGAGAGGGGAGGGATAAAACTTACTGCCTAAGTTTAGCTCACTGTTACCGGTTCCCACCCGAGCTGCCGAGGGGGCTGCAGGCGCCACCGCGACTCCACGGGGAGGACACCTCCTGGTTTCATTCTCGCGCTGGCGACCGACTCGACGGTTCACTCGTCCTCAGCGTGTGAAGTAGCCCTTAAGCGAGCTGTGTTGCCCTGCCTCTCCCCGAGTAACAGCCGAACAGCACGCTGCCGCCGCTCCCCGGTGCTCAGCAGAACCCAGTGAAAACCGGTGCACAGCCTCCCTCCGAGCTGCTGAACAGCACCGCGTGTCCACTCTTCTTCTTCCCGACACAAAAGCGACCGAGGTTGGGCCTCTCTGCCGCAAGGGCGCCGTGTTCGCGTGGCCGCCGAAAGAGAACCGAGGAGAGAGCTCCCGTGGACAGCTGAGTCTAGCGCCTGTCACAACCAAGTGCCGGCGTCCCAAGACACGCTGTGGCCCCGTGCTGCTCACCTCCAAACCGCAAGCAAAGCCGTGAACTACCGAGCGAGAATTCGAGAAAACTTCGCCGGCGGCCACAGAACGACGTTCCGGTATAAAATATTCAAATTCCCACTCCATTCTCCTCTTCAGTTCACTAAACTGTGCTCAAAGGATCTAGACTCGAGGGCGATCCGATCCCCTCCCCAACCCTAGCTAGAAACCCAGTGTTAGCGGCTAATTTTGAGCCTTCCGATCGGCAATCATGGCGGGGGCACTCGGGCACACGGTGAACCTCAACTTGCCGCCGTTTCCGAGCCACGTTGAGGCCATGCCGAGCTAGCCCATCCTCTGCTGGTGCTTTTGGGGGGTTCGGTTGAGCTGTTAGCGGGCTACAAGGGCCGGGCGACGACGCCGATCGTCACCGAAGGCCGCAGCTCGTCGCCGAGGATAGTCCGGCCACCGGCAGCCCGAGCCAACCACGTAGACATGTTCCCCGACCTCCCAAACTCACAGGCGGCGAGTCTCCGGCCGAGAGACGGCTGGAAAGCCGGGTCCGGCGAGCTCCAGTGGAGCGCTTGCGAGGGGGAGACGCGGGCGCGGGAAATCGGCCAAGGAAGAAGAAGGCCCCCTTCGGCCCCACTCGTCAGCGGCTGGAATTAAACGTGCGGATCTTCTGTGGCCTCGGATCAGTCTGTGACAACGCGGGAAAGGGTCTGTGGCCCCGTGTGGCTTGAATCCAGCAGCTGACACGTGGGTGATGGGGCCACTGTCAGAATTTAAACTTTTCCCGGGTTTAATTGAATTCCAGATTTAGCTCAAACTTTAGAACCTCATAACTTTTGCTAGGAAGCTCCAAATTTAGTGATTCAAATTGGGTTGGATTCAAGATGAAAAGCTCTATCCAAATATGCAGCCCAATTTGCATGAAAACCAATAGAAAATTCTTTAAATCTTTTCAGCAAAAGAATTTTAGAGGGAGTTTAGTTCACCCAAAAATCCTCAAATTTTTCCAGAATATTCTTTATGATGTTAGAAGACTCCTGTAAAAGTTTCAGCTCATTTGGAGTTGATTTAGTTAGGGTAATTCTGGTTTCAAGTTTCTGTATTCAAATAAATACAGAAACATTTTCAGAGAATTTCCAAAACTTGGAAATTCAGTTCTGGACATTTCTTAGCTCCAAAAATCCTAGGAAAATTCAGGCATACTCTCTGAGCTATGTATGAAATTGTAGTTCACTTGAATTTGCATGAAAGTGCAAATTTATTCAGAATTAATTCCTTTTGCCTAAATGCTTAGGGAATTGTTCTGTGTGATCTACTTAGTGAAATATTCTGAATTTGGTCCAGAGAACTTTCTTGTGACAAGGAACTCACCTGAAAATTTTCAGCTCCATTGGAGCTCTGGATCACCACTATCCTGTTCAACCTATTTAGATGAGTAGCACACAAGTGATGAAATGTAATTATCACTTGATCATGTTGCTTCACCCAAACCGAACCACTAGCCCCAGTATCATTTTAAATTATTAAACATAGTTCCAGTTTTAAACTTGTCTTTAGCACTTGTTAGCAAAGGTTTTATAATTAAACATGTATACATATTCATAACGTGTAGTGATTAAACATGGAAAGTGAAGAAGGAGAAGTTGAGCTTGGATCAAGGAGAAAGAAGACAGAGATTGAGCTTCAAGTCATCAGCAACTAACATCACATTATCTGACTTTAGTCACCTGCAAAACCAAGGCAAGCCCCGGTTTGCACTTAAGTTGCTTTTAAAGTTTTCCCTTTGTTCACTACTATTGGTCAAAGTTTGTATGTGCACTAGGTCAAGGATGTTTTATACTCCACTTGCATAACCAAACATGAACCCTGAGGTCAAGGGTAGAAATGTGTCATCGCTGTAGAATAAGGCCGTGCTAAATAGGCTAGGACATCCGGTAGAAGACGAGTAGTTGGAATCTACTCGCGAGCTTTGGTTCAGGATCACATAAGGGGGATTGGAAAAAGAGGCAAACTAAAGTTTACATTTCTAAAGATGATACCGGGCAGGAGGGTAGGCAGCGACAAGACGAGGTCTTGGTCGAGTAGCTCTGCCTGTGTCGGTTAAGGACCGATGCGTGTGCGGCACCCAGGAGCAGGTATTGAGTTGTGTACCGGATGCTTACTGACATATGGGAACCAGGAAACCGATGTACCAGGTTCACTGAATTGTAGAGACATACCACATCGTCTCGTTAGACCTATGAGCCCGAGACGACGTGACCAGTTCTACAGTTTAGTGTCCTGAGAAAGGTTGCCACATACGACGTAATGAAGGACGCCAGATTTGGGTCTTCAGAGGCGGGCGTATGTGTCGAGTTATCCAGGTAGTGTTTGATTCGAATCACCGTCCATCGCGGTTATTGATTACCGCTTGCTCCCTGTGTTGTGACGTAGTAATCAAATTGTGTGGAAATAGTTTGCAAAGTTTTAAATGCTGTTATGATAATTGTAAATTGCATGAAAACCATGTTTGAAGTAGAGATAGAGCAAACTAAAGTTTTTTCCACCTTGGGACAAGTAACATTGGAATGAAGCGTTTCTTGTTTGATTGTGGAGTTCCAATGTAGTTGGGCGCAAGGTGACTACTATTATGGCTAAAACCTGAAAGTTAAGGATGAACTCATAGGCGAGTCTTTTCGCAAAAGATAGGCTTAAGTCTTAGGTTACTTTCATGTAGAGTTTCATGTCTTAGGGGAGATGGTTAAGTCTTGCTGAGCCTTTGCGCTCACTCTTGCTATATAAGTGGTTTTGCAGGTAAACCTCGACGCTATAAAGAAGGTTATCCGGTGAGACTCGGGAACTTCCGAGTCATGTCACACTTGGAGAACCTAGCCGCTGCCATGTCTTCGTGTTGCTAGCGAGAGGAGTCCGCGGGTTGGACCTCTTCTCGGGTGCTTCTTAGTTACTCGACGTGAGCTGTTTATAGACTTCCGCTGTAGTTAGTTTATATAAATTATTTACAAAGAACAATTGTAAGCTTCCGCTTTGATTTATGTAATACATTGTTCCTTATATATGTGATGTTGGGTGCCGCATAACACGGCACCATCCAATGCGATTCCCGGGCAAGGTGCCCCATCCCCGTGGGTGATCGGGACGGCGGGGACACCGTCACTTCGGCGCTCTCTATACACTGGAATTTGCTCTTTTTGGCTATCTTTTTTAATATTTTCTCAGTTTCAAGTTATTTTAAAAGTGTTTTCCTATATGAAACATGGATACATGCAGAACCCGAAAATGAGGGTGTCACAGGTACTAAATGATGAAGTCGTCATCATCCTCTCCACCAACTCGGCAGGCCAGACGATAGTCCTCCAACCATACGCTAGGGTTGGTCTCCCCATCATATTTCCAGATGTTGGTCGGGGCCCGAAACCTTTGCGAAAAGGGTTCGATGCGTATCTGCTTTCCAAAGGCTCTCGGGCTGGGGGACCAAGACTCGAGCTTCGATCTCTTCCATTGCCATGGCGGCTGGCCCGACGGGGCTGTTGGGACTTGGACCTGAGCGGTGAGTCCGTGAGGCCTTCTCGGGCTCGTCGCCTAGCCTCCAGAGTTTGACAGAGGTCACAGGGTCCCACCCTCTCATGCACCGAGTTGCGTGATGGGGTTGACGATCCAGCACTTTGGGGCCGGGTCACCCGACCTGACGTGTGTGTCCCCGTGCGCTCCATTCTGCTCCTTCCACGCCTTCGGCTCTGGCCGGGGGTCGATGAACCTCAGGCCCAGGCGAAAGAGCTTTTGGCCTACTAAGCAGCGGTTGTGGTTAGGACTGCTTGGAGATCTTGGGGAGTCTGTCGTGCTTTGGAGTCGACGGGATCGGGCATGTTGGGCAGTATGGCGGCGGCGGCCGCAACGTTCTGGCTGGTTGCTAGAAGCGTGGGGTGCTGCCATCATTGATGATGTCGGCTTGGACCTAGTGGGCGCGGAGCCGTGCCTCGTTCGAGCCTGTTCTGGGGCCAGGACGTGCCGCCGTCGTGAACACGGCGGTGTTCGCGTTGCGCTGGGCTTGGTTGACCTTCGAGGCAGCGCCACACCGTGATCTGTTCAGCCATCTCGAGGCACCGTACCTCTAGCGGCTCGATGTCTCCATGTGGGCTCGCGTTGGTTGGAGTGATGGGTTGGGAGGCGTTGGCTATTTTAGCAACGTGGCATTCGCGAGAGGGGTGCTCACTCCCCTCTATGCCATCATCAGAACTTGGTATGTACTCCAGGATGTGGTGGAGGGATGTCGGTGTGTGCTCGATCATCCCTGCGAAGGTCGGTGTCGAGGGGTCTCTGGCGACGTATGTGTCGGGGCATCAGTTGCCCAACTTGCTCTCGGTCGAGCATTAGGTCCTCCATTGGAGACCTAGAGGATGTCGGAGTTGCTGGCGAAGAAGTCTAGACCCCCGAAACGGAGGGTCTGGCGCTTGAGGGCGTGATGGGACTCCATCTCGTCGCCTGCGGTGGAAACAAAGTCGAAGTATATGAAGAAAATTCATGTCGGGCATGAGAGGCAAACGTGAGGAAGCCATCAAGGAACCAAAATACGGAGACGTGTGGCAGTCCCCCTACCTGGCGCGCCAACTGTCAGCTGAATAAGCCACGCGTTTGTCCTCGAGATGGGCTAACTATGAACACAAAAGATTTACACTGGTTTGGTCAAGGCGCCCTACGTCCAGTCTGGGGTGTCTCGCTATTCTTTGTTGAAAATGGGGGTGTTCTCTTACAAGTCGAGAGAGCTATCACCAGGGAGATGACCGCTCCCCCCCCCTTTATACTAGCTCTCGCCGGCTCTCCCTTAACTCTCCATGAGTGGGGAGGAGGTCGTTGTCACAGGGACGGTTGTCACGTCATATGTCGGCCATCATACTCGATGGAGTCGTCATATTGGGAGTCCACCGCTCTGCCCGCTCCCGTCTTGTCGCCAGTGCGAGCCATGCCGGGGCGCACGCACGCTCCACGTACTCCTCCTCTTTTGTTCCATCGGACGGGACAGGCCTTCAATGCTCTCGCCAGAGAGGGAACTCGAGAGCCTCCCCGCTTGGTCGTGGCAGCGTCCGCTCTGCATTGATGGCCACCTTCTTCTTTACTACCCGAGGTCGGGCTCGGACCTTCTCTCCGGCCCGGGTTCTCCCCTCGCTTGGGCGACGAAGGGAGGGGATCGTCGCTTCCTCCGAAGATCGGAGTCGGGACCCCTATCTTGTCTGCTTCGTCTCTTTTCGGGCTCAGGCTCGGATTGGGCCCCGGGGGGGCGGGGGTCGCCGCTTTCCCCCGGAGGGCCGGGGTCAGAAACCCCGTCAAAAGTGATCATAGAATTAGAGATCATGTGATCTTGATAAGTACGTTTGCACGATTTATCGATAATTATATATTAGTTGTTCTACGTGTGTCAAAGTTTATAAAATATAGACCAAGAAGTTTTAAGATCTGGCACATGAAATTGGTATCAGCAGTTTTTTATGGGAAATATTTCTAAATTTATGCATTTTCGTAAATTTTTACAAATATATTTGGAAAAAGAAATAAGCACTGTTGGTTCGGAAAGGAAAAGAAAGAAAATGTGCGCATTACTTATTGGACCGTCAAATCCCACATACAATCAGAATCAGGATGAGAGAGGTGCGCCCAATCATCGATCTTCCTATGAATATTTTCTTCTTGCTCCTGCATCTGCATGATGACGACAACCAAAAGTCCAAAACCCAGGGGGCGGCAACCTCTGAGGTGGCACGTGGCGATAAGCTTATCAAGCTCAGGGGCGCGCGTGTCCGTGGTTTTCACCACAGGTCTATCACCAGCACATATTCTTTCGCATCAGTATTCTGCTATAATGAGTTTTTGGTTATTAGTTCAAAGTTGTTCGCTCAGAACAAAGAAAAGAGAACCATGCACTTCTGTATATTCTTCGGACGAGGAAAAATAAGCTGAAGCCAAGACGGATCGCACCGTCCCTAGAAAAAATATTTCATGCCCGCTGTCTTCACCAAGCGCATCCATTGTCCACCACGTAGTAAGGTCACATGGAGCCATGGAGGCGGCGACCTAATTAAGAAGAACATCGTGGTCGGTTGCGGCCCCCCGTTCCTCCCGTGGTGTTCATGTGGGCAGAGGTGCATAAGTCTCCTCTCGCGTCCGTATTTGCGGCTAATTTCATGAAAAAATAGTTTCACTGACTTATAATTCATTTTACGAATAGAGAGAAAAACTGATTCATACTAGAGCGTATGAACAGTACTGTGAGAAATGTTTTGTCACGAAAAGCCAAAGCTTAAGGTCCTGTTTGACACAGGTTGAACTTGTTAAAAACAGCTTATTTCAAAATCGGTGAAAAGTAGCTTATCTTATATCTTGTTTTTAGTTTATTTTGAGAGGAGCTGAAAACTGTTTGAGAAGCTAGCTGTTAGCACACCTCTTACTTATTTTGTGAAAAAAACTGGTTTAAAAATTATGCTAAGCAGTGCTTAAATACGCGGTGTCAAACGGCCTATAAGTCTCCTCTCGCGCCCGTATTAGCAGCTAATCTCATGAAAAACTAGTTTTATTGGTTTATAATTTATTTTACGAATAGAGGGAGACAGATCCGTGCTATAGTATGAACAGTACTGTGGACAATGTTTTGTCAGGGAAAGCTGAGGCTGAAATATGCCGTGTCAAACGGCCCATAAATCTCACGTTCGTATTAGCGGCTAATCCCATGGATAGGAGTTCCTTTTGATGGATATCTGTTAGCCGTACGTGCAGATCGGAAGAACTCAACCAAAGGCGCAAGTACATGTCGTAGTTTGAGGAAATTATTATGTCCCTCATTTATCACGTTTAAGCGTGAAACTGAAGCAATTAGCATGCATTCAGATCAATTATAATCTAGAGGAATTCCTTATTTTTGAGCGTTAACGTGTTGAAGTACGTGATGACAGTAGGGGTTATTAGTTCGGTATAACGTGTGTATTTATGCCGTGTGGCTCAAGATGTTATGGCGTTCAATCAGGGTATTCACAAGCAACCTGGCGTGTATTGGGGAAGGGGCAACCGCCGGATCTCCATTAAAGAACTAGTAACTAATAATCGCCTCCAAATTTCAGTCATCCAAAAACAATACCCCCACGCTTTTTTCCCAGATAAAAGAAAAAATACAGTGTATTTACGGTAACGGCGTATTCCAGTAATGTTCCAGAGCAGAAAAGATATAATCGAAGTATTCTCCTGTTAAATTAAAAACGATTAATTTTCCCATGTGGTAGAGATTAAGTTACACTTATTAATTTTATATCTCATAATAATAGTATTTGTAGAGAGCGGTATTATATATTTTATACTTCACTAATTAGAGAAAAGAGGCCATCTTGGATTGTGCTTGTTCTTGCGAGAGAGGGGAAAATAATGCATTATGAGCCAGGGAGGCCCGTGACGTCCACAGCCACGCGGCGCATGCTGCACAGAGAAACATCCACGCGTTACTCATTTCGAAATGTATGTAGGATGTATTTGGTTGGTAGTCACTTTGTTATAACTAATCTTAGTTTAAGTATGGCTGTCATAAAAAATATTGTCAAGAAATTCGACACCACACTTGTGGCTAGATTTGGTACGAAATTGAGTTTATGACATATGAGGTAGTGAGCTAAAAAATTGTGACAAGCCACATATGTGACATCAAACCAAACAAGGACAACTAAAATGTGGCGTGACAAATTTTTGCAATGAACTAAACATGTCCTTATAATCAGCAAATTCTTTTACGTTTTCAAAAGAAAATCAGCAAATTCTTTTAAAAATAACGCTCCTGTGGTTTTTAATCATACTACATATCAATCTCAATACGCTCAATCAATAACAACCTCAAAACAGCAAAGTAATTAGTGTGGTCCATCTCTGGAAGGTAGAAATCAACGAGCGGATGGATGGAGCAGAAAAAACGCTAGGGGAGGACGAAGAGAAATGGTCCGAGTTGCATGTAGAATGATAGCTTAGCATACTCTTGAATCGATGAGCATTTTTCTTTGACCTTACTCTTAGCATAAAACTTAACTAAAGTAAGAACATTTTTGCTTATCACTTGGGGCAGTTAGCAATAATCTTTCTATGGAAAGTCCGATGCTTTTACCGTAGCATCCCTTTTATTGGAGTTTTCTTGCAGCTAGAAACACTGGCTTCGAGACTTAATCTGGCTGTGATGCGTACTTCGATACTTACCGAGTTGTTTCTGGTATGAGTTGGTTAAAGCTCATCCGACCCCTTTTTTTCCCTAAATATTGGATTTGGAAGTTGGTATTTTTCTTGGGAAGTTTCGGGAAGAAATGGGAATAATATCGATTCATACGAAGGAAAAAGTTCTCTATTGATGCAAACACTGTACCTAGAGGATAGGGATAGAGGAAGAGGGAAAAATCGACCACATCCATAGCATGAGTAGTTGAAGCAAGTGAATGATTTGAAATTCTAAATAAAGGAATCTCTCCTCGGGATGGGAGGATATCCTCTTTAAAAATCAGCTTAGTTCCATCTGCTATAGCTTGAAGCAGTCCTAAGGGGCCGGCCCTGCTCCTGCCACAACATTTGCACATTTGGACGCTACTACCGTACTGTTTACTAAGGAACTCCTTCAACATGATCAATCCAATGAAAGGACATGACTAAAAAGCCAATTGCCTTCACAGACGCAGTAGCTTGCTCAGGACTACCTTTCAATCTCTCATGAATGAAATCTTTTCCCCTTACCCACTTCTTTCTTTCCTTTGGTGCCATTCCCTTACCACTAGATAGTATAGAGAGTTCTCAGTCCTTCCTTCTTCAAGCGCCGCTACAGGAAGAGATTTTTTTATCACTGGAAATGTCTTGTCTACCCCCACACCCCCTAGAGTGGACGAGAAAGAAAGGATTTTTCTCGGAGCAACCCCCCCTGGTTCCAGACCCAGGAGTTCACTTTTGCTTTAATCCAGTCGCTCGATAGGACTTCCCGTAACCCGAAAAGGTTGGTTCTTCCCCTACAACCCCTACCCCTCCAAGGCAGTGCTCTTCCTGCGTGCCACAAATGGCCCACAAAAAAGAAGAATCCTAGAACAAAATGGGAAGTAGCTAACCAACTTCTAGGAGATACGTAATTAACTGCATTGATACCGGCAGAGGCGGAGGCCGAGGAGGTAAAGAAGGAAGGTAGAGCCCAATTGGTGTCGAAAAAGCTTATCATCCCACTTTTGGCCCTCCCACTATTTCAGGATCCAGAAGGGGATGGGACCTTAGGGGATACTTTAGTGCCATGTTCTATTGCGGAACGGTCGTATCCTGGTAACCTAGCCCCCCGTAAGAGCTCTACCTAATCGTCGACATAATGGGTAGAAGGCTGTGCTTATTTCTCGGCAAATAGCTAAGCCGACACCTCGAGGTAGCAACTCAACTCTTCGTAGATCAAAACAAGAAAACTTCATTCTCGATTCTACGAGAATTTTTATGAAAGTGTTTCATTTGCTTCTCTTCAATGGAAGTTTCATTTTCCCAAAATGTATCCTAATTTTGGGCCTAATTCTTCTTCTGATGATCGATTTTACCTCTGATAAAAAAGATAGACCTTGGTTCTATTTCATCTCTTCAACAAGTTTAGTAATAAGCATAACGGCCTCGTGTCGTACTTTGAGGTTGTCAGTGCAGCTGGATGGCTCCTGCTTTTTTCAAATTGTACGGCAAGGAATAGCGATGCGATCCCTACTAGTACTAACGATTCAAACCTAGCCCCTTAGACTGTTCCTATCACCTGCCCGGGGCTGTGATGCGTACTTCGACACTTACCGAGTTGTTTCTGGTATGAGTTGGTTCTGCTAAGGCGCTCCGGCTTTCCCCTGTTGAGTCGCTCTTTCCTGACCTTTTAAGTGAGTTCTAGCTTGAGCTGGCATAGTTTGTTCCCTTACTTTAGCTTGTAGGCCAAGGTGGAGAATCCATACGGAATGGACGAGGAATTGAGGTAGGGCAAATCGGGCTCACCAGAATATTTCTGTGCTGGAGTGAAGAAGCCACTTCAGTACAGTACCGGGGCTGTAAGGAACTCAGCACCGAAAGGAACTGGTCTAACAAAAGGGGCTTTATCTACTTTTTAGACACTCAATTTTATTTTAGCGTGGGATGGCTAGACAAAAATAAAACCCTGTTCATGACATGTAAAAAGAATACACTTGGATTACAAGTACAATTACCAAGCTCAAAGTTGCGGGTTGGCTGGTGATTTGCATACATATTTCTACTCTGTAAAACAAAATAATCATAGTAAGGCTCTGTTTGGATTGGTTTTAGTTTTTTTTTAAAAAAAACTAGTTTCTTGATATGATCTTTAGAAAGTAGCCTCTAGAAAAATTGGACGATGTTGCTTAGGTCCTAGATTCGTAAAATGTAAAAAAAGTTTTTCAGTAATTAAACCATGTCAAAAATTAGTAATAACTAGATTGGACCAGCTTCCTGATTTCTTAAGAAGTGAGAATCTAATTTAAAAAATTGGGCAAGAAACCGACCCATATAGAACCATTTGACTTTATATAATATGGTTTTTAATAAATCGGAGGGGTGCCATCTGATTCTTTCGATCTCCATGCTCACTACATACCTAGCTATGAAAACTCGTTGTCAACTCATGTTGTATCTGCTCAAGTGTGTAATCCATACACTGACATTATCTACATAATAAATTCTTTAACTTGTCATATCATTTTATTCACAGATTTCTTTTATTGATATACCAATATCTCGTGGAGTATTCCGCTTTCCTAGACAGAGGGGCATTTCTTCCGCTCCAAGTGCCATTATGAAATGGCATATCCGTCAATAAATTGAAAGCCTGGCCCCTCTTTTGAACCTGTGAACCATCTCAAAGTTCTCGTCTCCCCTTCGTCCTGACCCGTCGCCGTCGTCAAACGCGATGTTTAACGGCGCGAAGGCAGCTGGTCCAACCCCAGGCCGATATATTCCCCCATTGTTTCCCCAGACGCCAAGAACAACCTCCTATTAGTCGCAGACAAATGTAATTAGCATCGAGATTCAGTTGCACTTCTTCATCGCGGATAGGACACGAATTTTTTTGCCTTGCGTTCGACCACGGGCGCTTTGCTATGGAAGCCGTCGGCGTGGCTCACGCGCCTGTTGCGGCGCCGGAGAACAACCTCCTTGACCTGAAGAACAAGTGAACGATGAAAAAGAAGCTGGTAGGCGGCGACGGGGGCTACGTGCTCGAGGACGTGCCGCATCTCACAGACTACCTGCCCGAGCTCTCGGTCCGTGCGAGGGTTTCCATGGTTGCTGGTGTTTCAGTGTCACGTCGGAGCCGGCGGTTGGTTTCCTGACGATCAGTTCTCGGTGTGGAGGTGTGGAGTGTGGATTGCAAAGTCCTTTGCTTCTTTTGGTGATGCAACATTTGTGGGTTTTCCTGATAATTAAAGATGGGATTTTGCTGCCTCTTGTGGTTCTTTGGGTCTCGTTTTTGAATTATCGCATACCGATTTTTTAGTAAACAGGATTTGTTGCGCCGATAAATTTTAAAGCAGGGCAAAATCAATCTTTGAAGCTGCATACAGTGTTGCAGTTTCTTTTTGGCGATATGCTCGCTAATTACTGAACTTTGATGCTGCTGTTGATCTGCAGGCATACCCGAATCCTCTCCAAGACAATCCGGCGTATTCGGTAGTAAAGTACGGATTCTCATCATTTCTTGCTTCCATTTGACTAGTTCCTCTCGAATTTGATTCATGTCCATCTAGAAACGGATGTTCCAAAGCTGAGTTTTCTTTGCACCACCTGTCATCTCAAGCAATATTTTGTCAACGCAGACGACACCGTCACGCAAAAGGTGTGACTTTTTCCCAGGGAAAACAGTGAATTGAACGCTGTGCGGAGTGATTTTACTTGGAGATGAACCTTGTAAAATCACTGCTTGCAGATTGTTGTTCATAAGACCAGTGCGAGGGGCACCCACTTCCGACGTGCCGTGCCACGGCAGAGGGTATGCTTCCAGTCCGATGAGGTGAACGTGGCCATTGTCACCTGCGGAGGGCTCTGCCCCGGGCTCAACACAGTCATCCGCGAGCTTGTTTGCGGATTGTATGATATGTACGGCGTCACCAGCATAGTTGGAATAGAGGTGAGGAGTTTGAGAATGATCGTTTTTTAATGTGAGTGCATTTTCATTATTTTGCATGTGTTAGTTACAATGCTGCAATTTAATTTTTAGGTTCAGTTTAATTTGTTTACACCACTAACATAATATTTAACTTAATTTTCTTCTCAATTATTTAAGTGGATTTATAAGGTTGCAGTTATTGACAGTTACAACAATGATAAACATCTCTTTAACATCTAATCACATGATGTCATCATGTACTATATTGTGAACTAATACTAAACAACATTAGACCTTGTTTTTTTGGACTAATTGTGAATGTGCGATTTGTAGGGTGGATACAAGGCTTTCTATTCTGAAAATACTATTTCTTTGATGCCGAAGTCGGTGAATGACATCCATAAGAGAGGCGGAACTGTCGTCGGAACTTCTACGGGAGGGCATGACACTACCAAAATTGTTGATTGTCTCCAGGACCGCGGTATTAACCAAGTTTATATTATTGGAGGTGATGGTACTCAGAAAGGTGCTTCTGTAATTTATGAGGTAATAGAGACATACCGATGGTGTTGAAAATGTTTCTCAGATGTGAAATCATTATATGACAAACAAATTGGAAACTTGATTCCAGGAAGTCCGCAGACGGGGCCTCAAGTGTTCTGTTGTTGGCATTCCAAAGACCATAGACAATGACATTGCGGTACTTGCTTTCTCTTGTGCCCCTGCGTCTTTATACAATATATCTATTCGTTTATCTTGTCTGACTGCTCGGATTTCTTACACAGGTGATTGACAAGTCATTTGGGTTTGACACTGCTGTGGAGGAGGCCCAGAGGGCCATCAATGCTGCTCATGTTGAGGCTGAAAGTGCAGAATTGGCATTGGTGTCGTGAAGCTAATGGGTCGCAATAGTGGTGTGCTTATCTATACGAACTTGCAGCAAGATTTTGAAGTGATGTCTATCCTACATGTTTTGTAACAATGTGATTTGAACTAAAGAGCTTCTAAATTCTCCTGGTGCAGGGTTCATAGCCATGTATGCTACTCTAGCCAGTCGTGATTATGTTCTTGTTATTCTGTTAGTTCATTGAATTAATCATCAAGAGAGTAAAATATATACTTAAATACTGAATCGATTGACTGACTACTTCATTCTACTTGTCATCTCAGGACTGTTGCTTAATCCCGGAATCGCCATTCTATCTTGAAGGAAAGGGAGGCCTCCTTGAGTTTGTCGAGAGACGGCTCAAGGACAACGGCCATATGGTCACTGTGGTGGCTGAGGGTGCTGGACAGGATCTTGTTGCGAAAACTATGAACTTCGTAGACACTCAAGATGCTTCTGGAAACAAGCTGCTTCTTGATGTTGGCCTTTGGCTATCCCAGAAGATAAAGGTCAGGTTTCTGGTTCCGAGTTTCATTTCCTTGTCAATGTGGGGACAAACAATACTCAGACGTGTAGCACAATGAAATATATAGTAACATAGATGGATAGCCCCAATTGCAATAACTTTGGTCCAAGCAACTTCTTTTTGAGCAAAAATGTACTCCCTCCGTTTTGAATTAATTGAACTAGCCAGCGTCAATTAATTCGAAACGGAGAGAGTAAAACTCAGGCCATCCTAGAATCAGCAGCAATTATTAGCTGGAAGCCTGGGAGATTATTCACGTGTCCTCCTTATATAACTGCATTACTAAAGTATTGCTTTACTTTATCACACAGGATCACTTCAAAAAGAAGCCCAACTTCCCCATAACTCTCAAGTACATCGACCCCACCTACATGATCCGCGCTGTCAGATCAAATGCATCTGACAATGTATACTGCACCCTTCTAGCACACAGCGCCATCCATGGCGCTATGGCAGGGTACACCGGCTTCACAGTTGCTCTGGTGAACGACAGACATGCTTACATCCCATTCTATGTAAGTCCATACCAGGACCATCTGTTCTGTTACGTTCATTTCAGCCTTGCAGCTTAGTCTGATAGTCTGGAACGTGGACAACCTTTTCAGAGAATCACGGAGAAGCAGAACAAGGTTGTGATCACTGACCGGATGTGGGCAAGGGTGCTGTGCTCGACTAACCAGCCCTGCTTCCTGAGCCACGACGACGTCGAACACTTGAAGCATGAGGACGACGAGCATCACCGGCGCAACAGAGCTCTTGGAGGGAGAGAGCTCGCCTGTGAAGGACTCGTCCAGATTCAATGAGTCGGCTCAATCTGTGTAACTGTGGGTCGGCTCCAGATTTTTGGTTTTGCCGTTGTAGAAAGACCACTACGGTAGAATTGAATCAACTAAGCAGTTCAGAATAAAAGGTCATTAAGCTCAGTCTTTCGGCATGGGGGTGCATGTGAATATCAAAGGTAGATTCAAATGCCAACAATTTAATAATCTAGTTTTGTCCGCCATTTCATAGTTCGTATTTCAATTAATCTAGTTTCAATTGGTATTTACCGAACTGTGACTTGAACTTCGTTAATAGAACGGCCGGCAACTTTCGACAAAACAAACGTTCGTTCCCAGAACAGGATACAGGCACCTCTGTTATTGAGGACGTGCCTCATGATAAAAAAAAGGAATTTGAGATATATTCTTAGAACATAAGGTTGTCCGAAAAGAATTGCTACAATGGTACAGGGTATTTACCGTATAGACGACGGTCCGATGCACACACACATAAGCACGCACAAACACATGGGCCCTACAAGATAATAGCTCGGGGGTGGAGGCTGAGAACAGTAGCTTCCCTCGAATTGTGGAAAATGGAAACAGACTTGGATGGGATTCTACTACCCTCTGTACACGCCGGAGGGGTCGGCGTTCTCAACAATCCAAGGGTGCTCGAGTACCTTGTGAAGAGGAAGCCGGATCGTGGAGTTTTTCACGAGCATCTGCACAACAACATTCGTTAGATCCAGAGGTATCTGAATTCTAAAGAACCATTTCCAGTTACGACTGAGACAAGAAGACACGAGACATAAACCTCTTACCTGTGAAATCAAGTCCTTCGCAGCAGCAGAAACGTATGGTTTCAGCGGGAACTTGAGGTCAACGTTCACTATCCTGTACCACAAGACAGTTCAGAAACAACAGTTGCTTACATGTTACATAAGAGAATGCCAAAGTAATATTCTACAAGTTATACCATGAGAATAAAGGACGAGTATCACTAACCTCAAACATATGTTCTGTAATCAATTAACATATGCAGATATGCAATGGATTTTAGCATGCCTAGTTCTGGTGATCAATTTAGTTTTCCATTTTAAAATTTGCTTTGGCATCAGAAACACTTGGCATGGTAGCATCAAAATTGATATCGATTAGTAGAGTATCAAAAGTCAGAAGAACAAATCTACATCGTAAACACAAAAGATGGCAAAAAATTTGAATTAACCAACACTGTAGTGATAGAATAATTGCTTTCTGAGATTGATGATTGTGAGTTTACCTTCTATATGTCTCGGAGTGTTCTTTGGCTTCGAAAGGCGGGACCCCATAAAGGGACTCATAACACAGTATTCCCAAGCTCCATATATCAACATTGTAATCATGTTCAGTCTTCTCAACTGGACAAAACACAATAGGTATCAGTGGAAAAGGAAACAGCTAGGCCATTAGAAAACGAAAAGTTGTGACAGCTGCAGTAACTTTTAAAAGGTATTAATTTGTTGAGAATGGAAGTAAATGGTTAGCTAATTACCCATTTCTGGTGGCAGGTAATCTAGCGTCCCGCACATTGTCCGTCTTCGATTGAAGGTATGAACAGACCAGCCAAAGTCTGCAATTTTCAGCTCGCCCTGAATATACAGCAATATAAGCACCTGAGAGGTACAAGATTGCAGAAGAAAATAATGGTTGACTAGCTGGGTTCTAATTAACAGGAGCAGAAAAAAACCTGGGTTCCAATGAGAAGATTTTCTGGTTTTATGTCTCTATGGATGACATGCTTCCCGTGACAATATATCAGTGCTTTTGCCAGTGATGCGATGTACTGAAATAGAGGGAAAATTAGTACAGATGGACTGCAGTTAAATTCACAATGCCTAGAGTACCACTTACAGTTGCTGATCTTTTTTCATTAAAATGCTTGCATCTTGTCAGCTCCTTGTACAGCTCTCCTTTGGCAGCATATTCCAAGATCAAGTAAACACGAGTCTGGGTATTCCAGGACAGAAAAATATTGACTAAACTGGTCTGTAAATGAATCAATGGTTACCCAGTATTAGACCTATATATCTGATAGTGTGTACCTGATCATAGAAGTAACCATACAGGCGTAGAATATTGGGGTGCCTGAGGTGGCTCTGGATCTCCACCTCACGCCGAAGCTGATGCTCGACTTGAGATTGTTTCAGTTGGCTCTTGAAAAGAACTTTCAAGGCAACAATCTGACTGCTCTGTTTTCATGGAAAGAAGATACTTTAAGCGCTAGCTGCCCACAGAGATTATCGGATAAAGCACAAGGCAAGCATTATAAAACATGAATTTTATGTTTCCACTGTTCAGAATCAACATGTTTACTGTTGATGAAGTTAAGGCCACATGAATGGTGCATCGGTACTAATGGTACAAAAAATGGTCTTCCTATCTCCAAGGGTAACTGTAACACGACATAGAGAAATAGTTGTACGGAACACAGCGGTTAGATTTATATTTTATTGCACAGCGTAAAAAGTTTCTCGAACAAGGATAAATATAGCACGACAAAGTGAAATAGTTGGGTGGAACACAGTGGCTAGACTTTATATTTTGCTGTACAGCATAAAGGTTTCTAGAACAAATAATATACCAGTAAACTAAACCCAGAAAGGTCAGGAGTCAATTTCTTCTTCATGACTATTTCGCTGTAGCAAATATTAAGCCTCTGAACTCATGAAGAGAATAGATACATGCGGAGAATATATGCACGGTATTTTTACCCTCTTTTCTCTGGCCAGGTAAACATGGCCGAACTTGCCCCTCCCAAGTGGCTTCCCTACCTCGAAATCGGATAATACCCACCGCTTCTCCTCATTTGAATGCGGCGCAGCCTGCAAAAGGAAACAAATAATATTACTATCGTAGGAAAGTTGTGTTCAATTCAGCCGACTGAAATCGCTGGTTCAGTTCAGCCGACTGAAATCGCTGGTTCAGTTCAGCCGACGGTTGTTAACCGTTGGATGCTCATCCAGCGAACAAAATACCATCTCTCTTTCTCTCTCTCTCCTCTCTCTCTCTCCGCCCGCCTCGTCCTCCGGCCGGCCTATCACCCCCACAGCCCCCTCAAAGACCAACACAGGCATGGGAGTCCCCAAACACTGAAATCTAACCCAAATAACATTACTATCGTAGGAAAGTTATGTTCAGTTCAGCCGACGGTTGTTAACCGTTGGATGCTCATCCAGCGAAAAAAATACCATCTCTCTCTCTCCTCTCTCTCTCCGCCCGCCTCGTCCTCCGGCCGGCCTATCACCCCCACAGCCCCCTCAAAGACCAACACAGGCATGGGAGTCCCCAAACACTGAAATCTAGCCCCCCCTCCCTAAAACTTCACTGAAAAGCTTCGTCGACTGAAGCAGAGTAAATCCGAGATCATGAATATAAGGCCCAAAGTCGATGGGTTTGTCCACTTAATTAACCCTAGACCGAGTATCCAACGAACCAGCAAAGGGGACAAGAGTACTTGGAAGACTTGAGGGAACGACGGGGTGGGACAACTAAAGCAACGGTGCCTTAATCAAAGCAGGAAATGGGTATTTCTCCTTGACCATGTCGCGTCAACGAGCCACACGACCAGAAATCCCGGTTGATTCGGCAGGACAGAGACCGAAAACCTCCACCGGTTCAGCCACGACCAGGATAATCCCCAACCCGTCTAGAGGTACGAACACGCTGATCGATCCCCAAATCCCCACGAATCCGAGCCAGTACGCGGTTACGCGACAGGGCCCCATACGGATCTGGCCTGGGAGGAGGGGGGGAGGAGGACGAGAAGCATACCTTGTCCTCGCTGCTGCCGCGCGACTCGGTGGCGATCGTCATGGCTGGAGCAGCGGCGCGGAGGAGGAGGAGAAGGGAGCGGCGAGGCGAGATTGAGAATTGGGAGGGGGGTTGTGATCGGCGCCTCGGACACGGGAGGCTTTTTAAGATTTGGGCGGACAACCCAACGGTCGAATCCTTGCTTCGCCCTGCTGGACGAGCCGTTTGCACTCGTCCGGGTGCGGTGTGCCTCGCCGCGGCGTCGTCGGGATTGGGTCTGGGCTTCCTTCCTTCCAACGGGCCAAATTGGAAGCGAGTCAAAGGATCGAAGGGGGCCTTAGTTTTGGATGGGTCGATTTTTTTTTCTTTTTTCTTGAAACGTTGGATGGGGTCAATTAGTGGAATAAGGAAACACCATGTTGTGTCGTTGGTCAAATTGAAGAGGTGCAAGACTGTTATACTGAGAGGTTGTCAACGCAGTGGATCGAACGGTCGTTAGAAGTTGATGTATGTGATGAGTAAGATGCTAGCTAGACGGAGACACAGGGAACCCTAGGAACGATTCTGAGGTTTGTGGACGGTATTAGCGGTCCTGAAGGATTTGTTTGCATACAGTTGAATATTCTCTATTTAGGGCTCCTCTGGTAGCAAGGGATGTAAATCACAGGTAAAGAAACCCTCATATAGACATTTCTATTTCCTACCACTTAGGGGTTATATTCTCTATTGTCATTTGGGAGCCTAGTGGCTAAAAATCCCAGAAAATAAAAACAATCCGAGAGATGAGGAGGTCCAACTCGGAGACGAGGCGGTCTCTGCCGACGACAGTGTACAGCTCCTACAGCGCCTTCTTGAGGACTTGAGGGTCGCCAGGGGAGGGGGGTCCAAGGTGAGTTTCGCCAGGGGGCAGGCGAGGCCAACCAGCGACAGGCAGGGCGGGGATAGGTGAGTAGCGCGAGGGAGAGATGAGGCGAGTTGCGTGAGGGGGGAAGAGGCGAGGCAAGCGGGACGGGGGCGAGCGACACAAGCAATGGAGGTGAGCAGCGTGAGGTGGAGCGGCGCGGGGGTTTGCTGCCTGGCCTGGCGAGGCCGGGGTTGAAAGCCCGGTGATCCATGGGGATTGGGTCGGGGTAATGAGTTGTCAAGTGCATGTGGGGGAATTTTTGGCCCGTGGTTTTCTCGGCCGGAGATTTAACCGGGATTCCTCCAGGATTCCAGGCTTTCAAACAGGCCCTTAGAGTGGATTGAGAGGGATAGAAGTAAAAATTAGCTCATTTTCCACTCCAATCCACTCTATTTATTATTATCTAAAGAAGCTCCAAAAGGTGAGCACACAAGGGTAGACAAATACCACTATTCAGAAGACAAATAGAATGTAGATGGGTGAAAAGCTCAAACGTGTCGTAGGGTTACGGCCAAGATAGAAACAAGCTAAGACTTTTGCCTCGTAGAACCGATCGCGAGCTGCACGGCTCCATGACATGGTAAGGTGATTCTTCTACTGGATGATAGGCACACGTCCATGTTTCAGTTGGACAGTGAGTTGCTACATTTCGCTTTCTTAAGCACGAATATTCAGAAAAAATCTGAATACTAATTTTTAATAGAATAAAATTTTATGTCCTTTCACGTACGATCTATTCAAGATTTGTACACCTATTGTTATTTTTTTATTTTTAAGATTATATATTGATTGTAAAAAGCATGGTTGGTGTATTGTATAGAAAAAATTAACTTGTAGCTTTTATATCTAAATTTAAGGACAATAAATATTAAGTGAAAGAATTTTCTATTTTTTAGCAGATTAGAATTAGACTCCCAATAAAACAGCATGATGATGAGAGCTAGGCGTGGTGCGACCTTCGCTGCCTCACCCGATTCCAGTCCAGCCAGTAGACTAGTAAGTTACTGAGTTAGGCTCGTTTTAAGTAGTTTGGTTTGAGCTCGGTTTGAAAATAAATGAGCTGAACTTTCAAAGCTCGCGAGCTTCAATAAGCTCGATAAGATTCGTTTAGATAAATTTAATATTGTGAATATTATTTGTTATCATCTTTTTATTAAATATTATTTATATTATTGTTTAAATGAGCCTCCCAAGTTCGAACTCAAGCTTAAATCGAGCGTGATTGAGGGATCGAACAGAATCTAGCCTCGACTAAGCTTGCTCGAGCTCGGCTCGTTGACAGCCCCAGAGGCAAACTCAAAGCGAGGCGCGCCTCTGGCTTCGTGCTTCCTGTATGTGTGAGTGTGCTGGCCACAGGGGAGAAAAAAAGTGGAAACTCTTTTTTTATTCATGCCCGACGTAACCTGTCTAGCTTGTTTTGAATAGATATAGTTAGTCATTTTTTTCTTACTTTTTAAAATATAGTACTCTTTCTATTAACTAATGTTTAGAAAAAAAAAATAGTTTAATTTAAACTAAATTAATTGTCATAAACGTCATCTATTTTATAACAGGGGGTCTTTATTTTAAAATATTTGACGTTGTTTAGTTCAATTTTGTATCAAATAATTCAAAACAGATGAAGTTATGATAATTGATGCTTATACGGGTCTCAGGAAGGGCTTTGTGGCAACTAATTAAAGCCTGCATTGTTTTGGCTGCTTGAAAAGGACTCCATGCATGCTGATTTCATGATGAAGACTTCAGAGTCCAGATGACAACATCAACTTCGTGAGTAGAGAGCACTGTTCTATGAAATTTGAAACTGTCGGTACCTGAGATATGGGGTACCCCGCGCACAGGGTAAAATGCCTAAGGAACTCGCCCTTCTCCGCAGGGAGAGCTCCGAAGGCGCCACGCGTCCGGCGGGGCCGGACCTCCCTCTCCTCAGAGGAGAGCTCTGGGTCCGCCACGTGGCATACAGAAGCCGGACCTCCCCCTCCGCGGGAGAGAGGTCCGAAGGCGCCACGTGTCCAGCGGGGCCGGACCTCCCTCTCCTCAGAGGAGAGCTCCGGGCCCGCCACGTGGCCAACAGAAGCCGAGCCTCTCCCTCCGCGGGGAGAGGTCCGGAGGCTCCACGTGCCCCGCAGGGCACGTGGCAGCAGAACGACGTTGCCTGCCCCGAGCGATAGGCAGCGGGCGTAAAGACGCCCCATACCTTGCCCGTACAAGGTATTCAAGGCCCGCGTCTTTCTAAGACGCGGAGACGCGGAGCACGCTTCTGTCAGGTGCCGTTGCGCCCAGTCGCATCACAGACTGGCGCGCGGTGTCAGAACCTGCCAGCCAATAAATACCGCGACAAGACATCCCATGCCGCCTGCGCCGTCATCAACCACTACGACTAGCATGCGGCATGGGCAGGGCGGCAAGATGAAGACTCAGAAGCCTTCGACCAGAGGCAACTACCGGCATAACTGCAGATACGGTAGATGATAGACAATCTTCCCGGGACCACCTGTCGGGTCCCGGCCCCCCTTGTAAGTTGCCCGAGCCTTGGACTATGAAAGGCTCGGGTAGGCGTCGATAGCAAGGGTTCGCACTTTGCAACTCATACGCTAGCCATACACTCTCAAGCTGTAACTCACCCCCAAGCTCAGGCCTCCGGCCCCGAGCTGCAAGCAATACAGCGAGCTCCATAGCTCGCCGTGGACGTAGGGTTTTACGCTCCGGCGGCCTGAACCACGTAAAACTTGCCGTGTCAAGCTCTCACTAACTCGTCCATCTGCGCAAGCTCTCCGCTAGAGACTAGCCCCACCGAAAAAAGAACCTCCGCGGGCTGCCCAGTGCAGGCCCGGGGGAAGTGTCGACTGAACACTTCGACATTTGGCGCGCCAGGAAGGGGGCTTTCTCCTAGCGCGACGAGTTTCCGCCGACGAAGATGACCAAGCTTCCTTCAGCGGCAAACTCTCCCCCCCCCCCCCCCCCGCGTTCACGGCGAACCGTGACCACTGGGGAGTACGTGTCAACACACTCAGGACGGAGTGTGTCGGCACAAGCTGGTAGCCGGCAGCCGACTCCGGCTATGCAGGCCCCGACCAGTGTGAGATCTTCTGCAGCGCTAAGCGTACACCATGGAGGTGCGCTAGCTGCAGCAAGAGCGCTGCTGCACAACCCACCTGCGGGGGATGCGCCCCATTCAGCGACCCAACAATGGGTCCGCGAGGTGGACCGCCTCGTCATCGCCGTCGCGAACCCTCGGTTTCGGCGAGGACGACGCCCAGGACAACCGGCTGTGTCGCTGACGCGCACGCCTACGGTTGACGGGCTAACGGCGGATTCCAGCTCCTCCAGGCTCCTGTCGACGGACCTGAGAAGGGAGCTGGAACGGTGCCACTTGGGCCAGGACGCCCGAGTGTACCTCGAGCGACGCCGAGAAAGGCGTCGCAACCATGAGGCTGGCGACAGCATGTCGTCGGCCTCGACACAACCTGAAGGGCAGGTCTTCGCCATGCGAGCCCTGCCTCAGGCATATGCCGCGCTGCATATGCCACAACCATGTGCGCCGCAAGCAGGCGGCCCTGGTCTATGGTGCAGCCTTGCCCATGCCGGGATACGCGGTGCCAAGTGTGAACCAAGCGTTCGCAGTGCCAATACCTGCAGCAGCAGGTGCAGGATGTGCGGCCCTTGCACCCCACCTTCGCTTCGCGAGGTGGCCGCGCAAGTTCTGGCCGCACCTGCCCGAAAAGTACGACGGTAGCGTCAACCAGGCGGAGTTCCTCCAGATCTACTCCACCGCCGTACTTGCCGCACGAGGGGACGAGGCTGTCATGGCCAACTACTTCCCCGTCGCCTTGACCGGCCCAGCTCGGTCTTGGCTCATGAATCTACCTCAGGGGTCCATAACCTCCTGGGGAGAGCTCTGCCGGCAATTCGTCGCCAACTTCGGCAGCTCCTACACCCGTCCCGGCACGGAGCTTGACCTCCACGCCGTCAAGCAACAGCCTGGGGAGTCGCTGCGCTCTTTCTTCTAGCGGTTCTCCTAGGTACGCAACACCATCCAGCATATTCAGAACGCTTCTGTGGTGGTGGCGTTCCGGCAAGGCGTTCGGGACAGGAAGATGCTCGAGAAGCTCGCGACCATGGAGGTCCGCGATGCCTCAGAACTCTTCAACCTGGCGGACAAGTGTGCCAGAGCAGCCGAAGGGCGGAACTGGCACTCTCTGCCGGCCCCCAAGCCAGGGGGTCAGCCGGGATCCGGCGGCGCTTCGTACGGAAGTAGCATAAAAACATCAGCCGCGGTCCCTGTTGCCACAATGGCGGCGCCCAGTGGAGCTCGGGGGCCGCGGCCTGACAAGAGGCCTCGACAATCACCGGCCCCAGACGGGGGCCAGGATGAATTATGCCCTGTGCATGACACCAATTATCATACCGCTACCGAATGCCGGGAAATCCAGAAGCTCGCGGAGCACTTCCGGAAAGGGAAGCAGCCTCTAACTGATGCCCCACCCAACGATCAAAGGGGCGGCAAGCAGAAGGTCGAGGCCCGAGACGGCGTCGACCGCCAGGTGGAGTTCCAGGAGCTTCAGCACGCCGTAAAGGCAGTGCGCAGTCATGGGAGCTCCAGCTCCAGTGATGACGAGCACCGGAAGATGCTCTATGTCATCTTCGGCGGGTCCGCTGACCCCCCGTCCCGGAGCACGGCTAAGGCCTTGCGTCGAGCGGTAGCGTCGGTGGCTCCCCTCCCAGGTGCGGCACCGCACCTCAGGTGGATGGGAACCCCCATCAGCTTCGATGACACCGACTGCCCCAGCAACATGGCTCGGGCCGGCCAACTGCCGCTCGTGGTGGCCCCCACCATCGCCAACATGAAGATGTACCACGTTTTGGTGGATGGCGGGGCTGGGCTGAACCTCATCAGTCGCGCAGCCTTCCAGAAGCTGCAGATCCCGATGGCCAAGCTCGCCCCATCAAGCCCGTTCTCAGGGGTAGGGCCGGGACAGGTCGTTCCCTACGGCCACATCAGCCTCTCGGTGACCTTTGGGGCACCGGATAGCTACCGGACAGAGTACGTTCTGTTCAACGTGGCCGAGATTGACCTCCCCTTCAACGCCATAATCGGCAGGCCAGCCCTGTACCGATTCATGGCAGTAGCCCATTATGGCTACCTTGTCTTGAAGATGCCTACATCAACAGGCGTCCTCAAGGTTTGTGGAGACCGTGCTGCCGCAGTGTTAGCCTTGGAAAAGCTTCAGGCGCTTACAGCGACTAGAGCGCCAACCCTCGGCAGCGCAGAACCAAACCAGCTCCACCCAAGTGCACGCCACCGTGCCTCTACCACAGCACCCCGCGTGCAACCCCTCGATGAGGACGACGTCCCCACAAGGCTCGTCCGAATCAGCGCCGATGACACCTAGACCACCCGGGTAGCCGGGGGCCTGGATAGCAAATAGGAAGGCGCACTCGTTTCCTCCCTCCGGCACAATGTCGATGTGCTGCATGACAGCCGTTGCGGAGGCCAGAGATCCCTAGGGAGGTGATTGAGCACTACTTAAAGGTCTTTCCCGACGTCCAGCCGTCCGACAGGATGGAGAGTCCGCCGCCCCCGGTGCTTGGCAAACCGTGTTGTTATCCCGAAAGCCAGCGAGAAGCTCCGGAAGCGCATCCACTACACCAGCCTCAATAAGGCATGCCCTAAAAACCTATTCTCTATCCCTATGATAGACCAAATAGTAGACTCGATACCAGGCTGTGATATGCTGTGCTTCCCAAATGCTTACTAGGGCTCCCACCGGACCCCTGTGTCTGGAGTAGTTGAAGGGCACCCTTTACCTGCTAACCCCGGCATAAACCGACTCGGCATAGCTAGGGGTCCCGCAAATTTCTGGTCTTCGCGCCAATGGCCTTGACCCCATACCACCGTAACCTGTTTCGCTACCAAGAAACAAGTACCAAAAAAAAACCCTGAGGCCCAAACCGGACCTCGGATCCCCGACACAACCTCCCGGAGGACCAGCAGGACCTCCCGGAGGTGCAACGGGACCCCCCGAAGCTCCCGGGACATCAGCGGAGCTTCCCGGAAGGTCCAAAGCAGCCTGGGGACCTCCGAGTATCGAGCACCCGGCGGTCTCCCCAGGCTGAAAGCTATCCTCCACAGCCCCCACGCGACGGACAATGCCACCAAATGGGCAGCGGAGCTACTGAAGTTTGACCTAGGCTCCCTTTCCCGTCATGCAGACATCAACCGAGCGCTAGTTGACTTGTGGCTGAAGTAGACGCATGCTCAGGGGGCCACGAAGACGGTGAACCAGGACCCTGGGCCCTGACCTTCACCAGGCCTTACCGAATGATGTTCGTCGATGGCTCCTTGCGAAAGCAGGGGGCCGGTGCTGGCGTACTGTTCCTCACGCCATCGGGGGAGCAGTCTGGGTATGTGGTGCGTTTCAATTCCAAGGCAGCCAGCAACATAGCAAAGTATGAAGTGCTCATCCTTCTTGCTAGTCGTTGGCTCAGGGCAACTCCCAGTCTGGTTATCAACCAAGATGGTGGAGACAGACCTCCTCGCCTTGGACCTGCACCACGTACCGCGCGCTAGCAAGGCCGCAGCTGACGATCTTTCAACGAAGACCCCCACCAGAGCCACTGTGCCTGAAGGGGGCTTTGAGAGGACGTTGCCGCGGCCCACAGCCCGGCCCGCTGAGCCGGACGAAGGGGGCTAGACCAGCACCTCGAAGCTGGCGGTCCCGGTGGCCATAGATGCCGCCAAGGATCACAAGCGTCACTGTGGACTCCGTGCAACCCAACGCTCAAGATCCAGATGCTCAAGTCAGACCCGATGCATGGATCACGGAGGTCCGGGACTACTTGAAATATAATATCCTCCCTGATGAACGTGTATCCGCTGAACGGATTGTGCGTATGGCTAAGCGACACATGGCGGTAGAGGGGGATCTCTACCGACGTGGCGTCAACCACATCCTATTGCGGTGCATAACCCAGGGGGAAGGCTGCGACTTGTTCGCTGAGATCCATGGAGGCGAATGTGGGAGTCACTCTTCCTCACGCACGCTTGTCGGTAAAGCCTTTCGGCATGGCTTCTACTAGCCGACAACACTCCAGGATGCCGTCGAGCTGGTCGAGAGCTGCCAGGCGTGCCTGTTCCACGCCAAGCAGATCCATACACCGGCTTGGACGGTACAGATGATCCAGCCCACATGGCCATTTGCCATACTGGGGCTGGACATCCTGGGCATGGGACCATTCCCCAGAACCGAGGATGGGGACCCGCTCCCGAACCTTCGGAACACAGAACACCGCTGTAAGTTCTACCCCTAGAGCAACAATAGGGCAGACCCTTCTTTTTATAATAAATTCCATAAAAGTCGAAGAACAGTGCTTGGAGCAGCTAAGCCTCAGGGGACGGTCCAGGACTACGTTCAGCTTCGACTGGTTCCGACCCCAAGCGCGTAGAGTCTTGCTTCCCTTGAGGCGGGTCGTGGCCTACATATTCGGCCCGCCGTCCCCATATGGAAATTTATATGAAAAGAAACCTGCCCTACGTTGCTCTTCTTTGATACTCATTTAATTTACTTATTAAATTTTTATGATTACCCTACTAGCGCGTGCTCACTATGCGTTCAACTCCCTCTTCTCATTCTCATCTTTAGTCGGAATTTGCTGCCCTGCCAAAGGCGGTTGCGTCGGAGGTACCGGCCGAAAGCCAGGGGGGTCCCAAGCCCCCGGCACTTCGCGCACGGTAGTTCCCAAGCACCATATAAGTGGACGGGGACCGTAAGCCAGATAAGACTAAGAGATAGAGGGGGGAGCCCCCGAGGAGAATTACGTTTCCTCTGCCTGTGTGCAGGACCTCCAGGTTACGGCAACAGGGACTGCATGAAGCAGGGGGAAAGGAGCTACCAACTACTCCGACCTAAGACTGGAAGGACCAGGACCTGCCCCTCCAGCAGGGGCGGGACCCAAGGGCCCCACGTGTCCAGCAGGCCCGGAACTCTCACCTCCCTTGAGGAGGGCTCCGGGCTCGCCATGTGGCGGGCGGAAACTGGACCTCCCCCCCCGGTGGGAGGGCTCCGAAAGCCCTACGTGTCCAGCATGGCCGGAGCTCCAGCCTCTTGAGGAGGGGCTCCGGACCCGCCACGTGGTAGGCAGACTTGGAGCTCCCCATGGGGCGAGATCCGGAGACCCCCGGGGGCCCCTAACATGGTTAGGATCCGGGGAAGGTGTCTATGCCGAGCTCCGAGATTGGAGATGTCCTCTGAGTACCTTGCGGAGCTAAGGACTCAGTCAGGCAAAGCCAAGAAGGAGAGAAAAAGCATCACAGACACGGATATCTAAAAGAGTCGAACTAAGCGAGGCTCCATGAGCTGGACTACAGACTCGATAAAAAGGGAGAAACAAGTCCTAAGGACCTCCCGACCCCCGCCAGAACCTTGCGGCTACAAGGGCGGCCACATCCTCGACTTCTGCCCTGGCAGCTTGCTCCCGCTCTGCGGCAGGGCCCTCTCTCGCTGGTTCTAGCGAAAAAGAGGGGTCACGGCTCTTAAAGCATGCCAGCACATGTGAGGCGACCTCTAAGGCTAGGCCGCGCCCCTCGGCCTCAAGCTCGCTGGCGACCACCGAGTCTAGCCTGTCCTCCTTGGCGCCAATCGACTCCAGCGCGGGGATCACCTCCGACGCAGGGGCCGCGACCCTCACCGGACTGAAGCCAAGAGGGATCAGGGCGGACCCCGCTCGATCCACGAAGCTCGAGACCGCAAGAGCCTCGGAGGACCGCAAGGCCGAAAGCTCCTCCACCTCGCGGCGGGCCTCCTGCAGAGCCTCCAGGTTCCTCTCGGAGAATTCCTTCTCCTTGGCCGCCAGGGAGCTCTCCCGAAGGTGGAGAGTCTTGGCGAGCCGCTCCAACTCAGCGGCCTTGAAGTCGGCGGTCAACTCCCGGTCCAAGACCGCCCGGCAATCACGGGAGACCTGTTCCTCCCTCAAGTCGCGGTCTGCCTTCAGGATCTCCAGCTCCTCGATCCGAGCTCGAAGGTCATCCTCGCCCGCCGCCAGCTGCGCGGCGACCCTCTCCGCCTCAGCGGCCATGGAACGCTCCCGTTCCTCAACGGCGAGTTCACGGGGCTCCAACCGCTGCCGTATCTCCACAGTAGCAGAGAGGCTCTCTTCGGCCCGGGCGTGTGCCTCCAGAGCCTCCCTGTTGATCCGCCGCGATTGGGTGTCCATGCGGTCGACAGCCCGCTTCATCCGGTCGAGGAGCACTTCCCTGAAGTCGAGCAACTCCCGCCTGGAGTCGAGCTCGCTCTTAACCTTCACGGTCCTCTCCCGCAAAAGGTTCCCCCAGGTGAGGAGGCGATCCCGTTCAACCGTATACTCCTCCCGCTCGCGACCTAGTGCAGCCAAGACCTGCCGAATGCTCGTCTCGGCAAGCGCGAAGGCATCCACCAGGGGCAATGGAGCAACAGAGGCCGGGGCAGTCCCCCCGACCTCCTCCATTACCTCATCCTCAAGAGGAGTCGACGCACCAGCAACCGAGACGAGGCGCCGATCAGGAGAAATTGGCTCCGAGGCTCCGGCAGCCGGGCCAGCCGGGCTCTCTTCAGCTTCTGGCTCCTTGATCTGAGGAGAAGGGCGAGACGGGGAAGGTGGTGCTGGAGAAAAGGCCGGGCCGCCTAGTGCAGGGTCGACCTGCGCTGGCTTGGGGGCCGCGGTGGCAGTCTTGACAGGAAGAGATGACGCAGCCGCGGAGTCCGGGCACATCGAAACAGGAGAAGTTCGCGCTGGCCTAGGGGCCGCGGCAGTTGACCCTGGCTCCGAGCGCAGCGGCACAGATTCCGCGCAAGTCGGGGATGGACGGGAAGCGCGGACACTCCAGCGGGCCCTGAACCCCGACTTCCGAGCCGGGGTAGGACTCCCAGAGCCCGCTACCGTCACTGACGGCCGCTCCGCAGTCGCTTGAACTGGTGGAACAGGGGACGCCCCAGAAGCTCCCCCCAGCGCATCAGCCCGGGGCCTCTTCGAGTCGCCACCGGAGGGAGTGTCAGGCACCCCAGAATCCCGACATGGCATAGACGCCGCTGCTGGAGGAGATCGAGCGCGCTTCTTCTCGGGTGGCGGGTTGGAAGCCATGGCGAGGGAGAACTCAAGGGCAAGAGAGCAAAAGCACAAGAGTCCGAGAAGAAACGCAGAGAAGTGCGAAGGGAAGCTGCAATGTGGGTAAGACCCCCTCTAAAAACTTCCCGGGTGCAATTCCAAGCGATTCGGAACTCTTCGAATACCCCGCATCGGCAACCGCTTCGGTTCCTAGACCGAGTTCTGATGACGGGTGGGCCCAAGCCGCCTAACTGAAGCGGTGGTGTCAAGGAGTCAGTCTCCTAAGAAGACAAGCCGGCTAGGCTCTTCGGCGGTTCCCGAAGAAAGCGCCACATCATGCAGAAGTGGCCGCCTTGGGAACCGCCGCAGTAAAAGCAACCATCAAGTGAGCGCACGCTCCCACGATCTCGTGGTCGTTCGTGCTCTAGCAGCGGTCAATTCGGGACTTAGAGAAAGTGCGCGGATCGGAAGAGACGGAGGTCCCACCTCGGGCTCGCTATCTCCCCCGAGATGGGCCCGGGGGCCACTGTCGGTACCTGAGATATGGGGTACCCCCGCGCACAGGGTAAAATGCCTAAGGAACTCGCCCTTCTCCGCAGGGAGAGCTCCGAAGGCGCCACGCGTCCGGCGGGGCCGGACCTCCCTCTCCTCAGAGGAGAGCTCCGGGTCCGCCACGTGGCATACAGAAGCCGGACCTCCCCCTCCGCGGGAGAGAGGTCCGAAGGCGCCACGTGTCCAGCGGGGCCGGACCTCCCTCTCCTAAGAGGAGAGCTCCGGGCCCGCCACGTGGCCAACAGAAGCCGAGCCTCTCCCTCCGCGGGGAGAGGTCCGGAGGCTCCTCGTGCCCCGCAGGGCACGTGGCAGCAGAACGACGCTGCCTGCCCCGAGCGATAGGCAGCGGGCGTAAAGACGCCCCATACCTTGCCCGTACAAGGTATTCAAGGCTCGCGTCTTCCCAAGACGCGGATACGCGGAGCACGCTTCTGTCAGGTGCCGTTGCGCCCAGTCGCATCACAGACTGGCGCGCGGTGTCAGAACCTGCCAGCCAATAAATACAGCGACAAGACATCCCATGCCGCCTGCACCGTCATCAACCACTACGACTAGCATGCGGCATGGGCAGGGCGGCAATATGAAGACTCAGAAGCCTTCGACCAGAGGCAACTACCGGCATAACTGTAGATACGGTAGATGATAGACAATCTTCCCGGGACCACCTGTCGGGTCCCGGGCCCCCTTGTAAGCTGCCCGAGCCTTGGACTATAAAAGGCTCGGGTAGGCGTCGATAGCAAGGGTTCGCACTTTGCAACTCATACGCTAGCCATACACTCTCAAGCTGTAACTCACCCCCAAGCTCAGGCCTCCGGCCCCGAGCTGCAAGCAATACAGCGAGCTCCATAGCTCGCCGTGGACGTAGGGTTTTACGCTCCGGCGGCCTGAACCACGTAAAACTCGCCGTGTCAAGCTCTCACTAACTCGTCCATCTGCGCAAGCTCTCCGCTAGAGACTAGCCCCACCGAAAAAAGAACCTCCGCGGGCTGCCCAGTGCAGGCCCGGGGAAGTGTCGACTGAACACTTCGACAGAAACTAATTTGGCTTACATTTTGATCAGGCTCCCTTTTAGTAACTGTGCAAAAGGAGCCGACCGTAGCGTGCAGAGATGGGGCAGACGAGGGACGTAGCACTGCATGATCGCTTTGCAGAAAGAAAAGCAGTTCTCGCCTCCGCCGTGGGGTGGAGCGGAAGCCGGCAAGGATGGTCACCGCCGCCGGCAGGGTGCAGAAGTCAGGATCGCAGTGCCACCGCTGTTTTGGCTCCAGAGCGCAACCGATTCTCTGACACGTTCCGAGCGGCCGGCCGGCCGGCCGACGAGGGGGTCGACCAGAATGTAACGGAGCATGTATTGGAAACAGATGGAGCATAACCACATCATTAAACCGTTTGACTGGTGAACTGCCGCAGACTACAATGCCATACAAAGTGAACCAGATTAGCTTCCTCTACCTTTCAAACAAAAGATACAAGTTTTCTCGAGCTGGCAGATTTGTTTTTCCCACCTTTTCAACTGGATATCTTCTGGTTCCTCAAAAGGTCAAAGCAGGTGTTAAAGAACAACCATCTTTCTGGTCCTTTGGTGCCAGTTGATGGTAAATAAATAGGTGTACTGAATGCAAATAGCTTTTGGTGCAATTTCGCAAATAACTTCACATTTTTTATTCTATGGTTACTGTATTTTTCTTTTAAAACCCTCCACCTAGCAACGCAAATTGAAAAAAAAATTTAGACATTGTTGACAAGTGGGAAAGCTTAAGTAAAAAAAGTGTGGTGACCGTGAGATAGGGATCATGTGATTTAGAAGAGTTGTAATTGTTTACATCCAAATTGTCCTCGAATATAGTAATTATAGCCCTCAATAAAATTTTACTGACCATGCCCCTCATCTATTTATTTGCATGGACCTCATTCATCCATTTTGTTCCCTGGTAGGACTACTTCTGTCTCTACTTGATTTTTCAATTTTTTTTTCTTGCAACAAGAGAGGCATTCTTTTTTGAACACACAGGTGAGACACCTAGGTTTGAGAGGAATGAAATTCAGGTGGGCTGCCCTCACACCGAAAGCCCTAGCCATCGGACCGCTAGCCTGTTATCGGAACATGGAGACCCGTCCGGGGGGCACATCATCATACGGGGCCGGGCTATCGAATCTTCAGATCGATGATGCTTCATGATCTTTTGCAGAACATCCTCCACATGCAATATTTGTGCAAGGAATTAATACAACCATTCACATGGTAAACACTTGAGTAAACAAGCACGGGAACAGCCAACGGCACCGAATGTGGGCACTGCAGGGAGACATAGCACATTATTGAGTTGAAAATAGAAATTGATTCAACAGCTAAAGCCCTTTCTCTCGGATATTTTTTTAATATATCATACAATAATGCATATATTACTTCACCACGCCATGAAGTCCCCTTTTTTTATTATGGATTAGCCTTTCTGTTAGTATAATATAATATGAGTACTTTGCGCGTACTATCCTCTCAGAAAGAAAAGGAAAGGAATGATAGACTTGTTGGGCCTTCTTTTCTGGAAGAAAGGGACATGTCGGGCCCAGATTTGGCCCATTCAACCTAACCCACCCTGCTCTTTCTTCCCGCCCAAGGAGGCACCCTAGCCTGGCCCAGCTTAAAGCCGCGCATGGCTCCAGGCTCCAGAATCAGGAATTTTTTAGCATGATTTTTAAATTATTTTATATTAATAGCCTGTAAAATTTTTTTACGGAAATAACCACTTAGTCATCCATGTTGTGGACGATTTGTCCACGTGGATAAGTAATCGCCCACGCCCAACCGTCACGGGGTGGACGACTGGCACCCTTTAAAGGCCGTCGCGTCGCAGGTGTGCCCCATACAGAGAAGCGAGGGGAAGAGAGGGAGGGAGAAGGGAAGAGTAGAGAGAAAGAAAGAAAAAAAAGAGGAGGAGGAGGAGGAAGAAAAAAGAGGAGGGGGGAGAAAGAGGAGAAGATATATTTTTTCAATTTTTTTGTTTATTTTATATGTATGAATTTGTAGTTAGGTTAGATATTTAATTTAGTTATGTTAGATTTAGTTAGGTTAGTTTTATGTTAGATTAGATTTAATTACGACTTTGCAATAGATATAATTAGGTTAGATTATTGAATTGTTTATGTTAAGTTAATTATTTAGAAATATTGAACTACATAAATATGTAATTTATTTATTTATATTTCCGTATTTAATATTCCATAGAATTTCCGTATTTATATATTTGTTTTTTGTTATTGTATTTATAATTCGGTATTTATATTTTTTATTTCTTTATTTACATTTTCGTACATAGATCATTATGTATTTAAGTCCTTATACTTTTATTGTACATACCTAGTTTTATTATACTCTATTTATAATTAAGTATTTATATTTCTGTATTTACGTTTCAATATTTATAATTCCATATTTCAATTTCTTTAGAATATTTGTGTTTACATTTTTCTATTTATTTTGATTCTATTTATAATTCAGTATTCCCATTTTTTAATTGCTTTAATTACATTTTGTATGTAGATCATTTTGTATATAAGTCTGTCGAAGTGTTCACTACGACACTAACCCCGGTACCGCTACTGAAGCAGTCCGTGGAGGTTCGTTGTTTGGAGGGGCTAACTGTAACACCCTCAAATTCATTACCATGCATTACATACATTTTTCATGTACAGAAGCATTTGAAAAGAAGTAGAAATGGAGAAAGAACCATAGAAATGGAGAAATAATCATAGAAATAGATAAAAATCATAGAAATGGAGAAGTGAATATAGAAATGGAGAAAGAGACATAGAAATGGAGAGGGGAATATAAAAATGGGAAAAAGGGACATAGAAATGGAGAGAAATAGAAATAAGATAGCCGAAATGAGCCATTCCCAAATTCCTCCAAATTTCCCCCAAAATTTCCAAATTCCCCAATTCCCCAAAAAGGGGAATTTTTCCCACATTTAGGGGAAATTTATCCCCAATGCTGTCGCAACCTAAAAGGGAAAAAAATCCCTATGACTCTTTGGTTAAGTTCCAAATTGACTAGGACTCTTGGTTGAGTTCCAATTGAAGTAGGACTCTTCTTTGCTCCCCCTTATAAATACAACCCCCAGCCCCCCCCCCCCCCTTGGTCGCAGCCCCTCCCCCCTCCCAAGTGGCCGAGTTGGCCATCCACCCTGCCGGAGTTTGGTCGCCGGTGAGCCCCGCCGACGAGCCCCGCCGTCAAGCCCTGTCGTCGAGCCCCGCCGTCGAGCCCTGCCGACGAGCCCCGTCACTCCTCGCCATCACCGGAAAAGAAGCCCGACGATCTGTCCTACCCTAATCTTCCATAGAAAAATCCCCCGTTGCTGCCATTGCTAGGAGAAAGGCCCTGCCACAAGAAGGAAGTGAGGTAGCTCTTCATTACCCATTTTACGACGTCGCCGCTGTTTCTACGCATCCGTTTTTCTTCGCCCCTTTCGAACAAAAACTTTTGCGTGTGGATAGATCGTGTTTTGATCCATTTTTACGGTGGAATTGATCTATATCTTGAGTCAAGATCATCACCACGTCCACACTTGATCCCTACACCCTTGTTCCTCATAAAATCCCATGAAAGCCCATCAAAACATGCAAGAACACGTACAAACTGGTTCTATAAAACTGCACTATAGGATTTGCATTCATCTACCCCATTGCATCTTGAGTAAAGTTTGTGCATGATGATTGATTGCGGTAAATCTTGTATGTGCGTGGTCGTGAGTAGAAGGACAATCTCAAGAGGCTGTCTATGAGGAGTTACAGTACCAAGACTTCGAGACGCTTGAGCAACATGAACCACGGGAGCAATGCAAGTGCCCCTTGACCATATTGATCCCATGTTTTGAAACTGTTTTGTTTGCAAAAACGTGTATGCTTTAGTCAACTTGATGGGACACCCTTTTATAGGAGTTTACTAGTTTTATTAACCATCCTTGTCGCTGAGAAAGTTGATGAGTCAGGTACAGTCGTTTTTCTTTTTTGCTTCGCTTAATTTATGGGATAAGGGAAGCTGAATTAAAACATATTTAGCTACTACACTCATATGAATAATGACGATGAGAACTTGAAGATGATAATGAGCATGGAATCGGGGAGATCTAGGCAAGATTGGTTCGTGGATGTTGTTGGATGAGATAGTGGTTTACTTACCGTAGATCTAAGGTGATGAGGACATCACAACAGTGGATACTCATATTGATATACAAGGACCAATCACAAGAGGACGAACACGGTTACTAAATCAGCAGGTGAAGTCGTTCCTAACTTCCTACCCATGTGATTTTGAGAATGGATTGCTATTGAATGATTTAATTGTTATTAGGAACCATGGACATGATCAACAAGTAAAGGGAGGAGGATTTGGGGACGTGGAGAATCAGATGGGACGTCCACAAGTTGATGGAAACAGTCACCAACTCGGACTCGAGTTCAACTCAGAGTCCAGGAGCAGTACATCTTAAAACAGACGCCCAGGATGCATACGGACTCCGTTTTTGACGTTCTACATATGCATGGAAAGATGAGAAGATAAACTTTCCAATGATTCTGGTCCCACATTAAAATTCGCCGGGAGTCATTGGGAGTTGTCGAAACAAGTTGAATTCGCAGTTTTGTCTGGTGTTGCACCACCGTATTGGGCTTTTGGGCCTTGTATCCCGTATGAGTCCATTAGGGACGCGTCTAAGAGTCTTATGGTCGAACCCTAGCCTTTAAATACTGCAGCTGCCGGCCATATTTGGTGGGTTTTGCTTAGATAAACAGCCGCCGTTCTACGGTTTGTGTGTCCCGTCGCTACCCCAACTTCGTGATTTTCAGATCACATATTCTACGTTCTTGCTCGTGTTCTCGGTTGCACCTGTAGGGATTAGCCTTCTTGGCGAGGTCAAGCGTGTGCTGCACGGTTGATAACCAACAGAGCAGTGGTGTAGTGATTGCAGGGGTTTTCAAACTGCTCGAGTGCCGCGGATCATCAACGTTGAGTTCTCCACCTCAATCGACCTACCTTTCGGAAGATCGGGCCTAAACTACTCATCATTTGGTATCAGATTTCAGGTTGTCCGCGAGGTACTTTGATTTCCCATTAGATTAGTTTTTGTTTTTCATACCTAGAGTCCACTGAAAAAGCCACAAAAAATATATCGTGTTACCGATTCCTAGACTATAGTGCCTGCAAGTTTTCGTTTTTCAGTTTGCATTGTTGAGTTTGCATTCGTGTGGTCAAGTTTTGTTGCTGGTTTAGCTTTGTGTTTCTGGATCGTTGTTATCGTTTTTCTTGCTTGTTTTTCTTGCTGCTCACCTATTCCACAATCACTAAACAACAAACCGAGCCACTAAGATCATCGGTTTGCCCTAGCTAGCCGCCTTGCGTGAACTCCCGCATTGCTAGCCCTAGATTCATCACACAACATCTGTCGGTACCTGAGATATGGGGTACCCCCGCGCACAGGGTAAAATGCCTAAGGAACTCGCCCTTCTCCGCAGGGAGAGCTCCGAAGGCGCCACGCTTCCGGCGGGGCCGGACCTCCCTCTCCTCAGAGGAGAGCTCCGGGCCCGCCACGTGGCATACAGAAGCCGGACCTCCCCCTCCGCGGGAGATAGGTCCGAAGGCGCCGCGTGTCCAGCGGGGCCGGACCTCCCTCTCCTCAGAGGAGAGCTCCGGGCCCGCCACGTGGCATACAGAAGCCGGACCTCCCCCTCCGCGGGAGATAGGTCCGAAGGCGCCGCGTGTCCAGCGGGGCCGGACCTCCCTCTCCTCAGAGGAGAGCTCCGGGCCCGCCACGTGGCCAACAGAAGCCAAGCTTCCCCCTTCGCGGGGAGAGGTCCGGAGGCTCCACGTGCCCCGCGGGACTGACCCTCCTCTCCTCTGAGAAGGGCTCCGGGCCCGCCACGTGGCAGCAGAACGACGCTGCCTGCCCCGAGCGGTAGGCGGCGGGCGTAAATACGCCCCATACCTTGCCCGTACAAGGTATTCAAGGCCCGCGTCTTCCCAAGACGCGGAGCACGCTTCTGTCAGGTGCCGTTGCGCCCAGACGCATCACAGACTGGCGCGCGGTGTCAAAACCTGTCAGCCAATAAACACCGCGACAAGACATCCCATGCCGCCTGCGCCGTCATCAACCGCTACGACTGGCATGCGGCATGGGCAGGGCGGCAAGATGAAGACTCAGAAGCCTTCGACCATAGGCAACTACCGGCATAACTGCAGATACGGTAGATAATAGACAATCTTCCCGGGACCACCTGTCGGGTCCCGGCTCCCCTTGTAAGCCGCCCGAGTCTTGGACTATAAAAGGCTCAGGTAGGCGTTGATAGGAAGGGTTCGCATTTTGCAACTCATACGCTAGCCATACACTCTCAAGCTGTAACTCACCCCCAAGCTCAGGCCTCCGGCCCTGAGCAGCAAGCAATACAGCGAGCTCCATAGCTCGCCGTGGACGTAGGGTTTTACGCTCCGGCGGCCTGAACCACGTAAAACTCGCCGTGTCAAGCTCTTACTAACTCGTTCCATCTGCGCAAGCTCTCCGCTAGGGACTAGCCCCTCCGAAAAAAGAACCTCCGCGGGCTGCCCAGTGCAGGCCCGGGGGAAGTGTTGACCGCACACTTCGACATTTGGCGCGCCAGGTAGGGGGCTTTTCTCCTAGCGCGACGAGTTTCCGCCAACGAAGATGACCAAGCTTCCTTCAGCGGCAAACTCTCCCCCTCCGCGTTCACGGCGAACCGTGACCACTGGGGAGTACATGTCGACACACTCAGGACGGAGTGTGTCGGCACAAGCTGGTAGCCAGCAGCCGACTCCGGCAACGCCGACTCCGGCTATGCAGGCCCCGACCAGTGTGAGATCTTCTGCAGCGCTGAGCGTACACCATGGAGGTGCGCTAGCTGCAGCAAGAGCGCTGCTGCGCAACCCACCTGCGGGGGATGCGCCCCATTCAGCGACCCAGCAAGGGGTCCGTGAGGTGGACCGCCTCGTCGTCGCCGCCGCGAACCCTCAGTTTCGGCGAGGACGGCGCACAGGACAACCGGCTGTGTCGCTGACGCGCACACCCACGGTTGACGGGCTAACGGCGGATTCCAGCTCCTCCAGGCTCCTGTCGACGGACCTGCGAAGGAAACTGGAACGGTGCCACTTGGGCCAGGACGCCCGGGTGTACCTCGAGCGACGCCGAGAGAGGCGTCGCAGCCATGAGGCAGGTGACAGCATGTCGTCATCCTCGACACAACCAGAAGGGCAGGCCTTCGCCATGCGAGCCCTGCCCCAGGCATATGCTGCGCAGCATATGCCACAGCTATATGCGCCGCAAGTAGCGGCCCCGGTCTATGGTGCAGCCTTGCCCATGCCGGGATACGCGGTGCCAAGTGCGAACCAAGCGTTCGCAGCGCCAGTACCTGCAGCAGCAGGTGCAGGATGTGTGGCCCTTGCACCCCACCTTCGCTTCGCAAGGTGGCCACGCAAGTTTCGCCCGCACCTGCCCGAGAAGTACGACGGCAGCGTCAACCCAGCGGAGTTCCTCCAGATCTACTCCACCGCCGTACTTGCTGCAGGAGGGGACGAGGCTGTCATGGCCAACTACTTCCCCGTCGCCTTGACCGGCCCAGCTCGGTCTTGGCTCATGAATCTACCTCAGGGGTCAATAACCTCCTGGGGTGAGCTCTGCCGGCAGTTCGTTGCCAACTTCGGCAGCTCCTACACCCGCCCCGGCACGGAGCTTGACCTCCACGCCGTCAAGCAACAACCTGGGGAGTCGCTGCGCTCTTTCATCCAGCGGTTCTCTCAGGTACGCAACACCATCCCGCATATTCAAAGTGCCTCTGTGGTGGTGGCGTTCCGGCAGGGTGTCCGGGACGAGAAAATGCTTGAGAAGCTCACGACCAGAGAGGTCCGCGACGTCTCGGAGCTCTTCAGCCTGGCGGACAAGTGAGCCAGAGCGGCTGAAGGGCGGAACTGGCACGCTCTACCGACCTCCGAGTCAGGAGGGCAGCCCGGGTCCGGTGCTGCTGCCTATGGGGGTGGCAAGAAGACCAAGAACCGGGGGAGTGGAAAGATGAAGTCACCATTCACGGCCCCCGTCGCCGCAGCTGCGACGACTAGTGGAGCTCGGGGGCCACGCCCCGACAAAAGGCAGCGGCAATCACCGGCCCCAGACAGTGACCAAGGCGGGCTATGCCCCGTGCATGGCACCTGCAACCATACTGCCGCCGAGTGCTGGGAGATCTAGAGGCTCGCAGAGCGCTTCCGCAAAGGGAGACAGCAGAGGGCTGAAGCGCCGCCCTACCCTCAGAGGGATGGCAAACAGAAGGTCGATGCCCCAGTCACTGCTGCCCACCAGGTGGGGTTCCAGGAGCCTCAGCGTGTCATAAAGACAGTGCATGACGGTGAGGACTCCAGTTCCGACGGTGACAGGCCAGGGCGTTAGCCAACTACGGCGCGCCTCCATGCCTCGAACATACCTCACGGGGGCCGCCTAAGGTCTGTCAACCCCTTGAAGGCCTTGCCAAAAGGGGAAGACGCCTTAGGTCATCCAAGACGAGCCCGGGCCTACATACCCCTTGAAGGCCTTAGCCAGAAGGGGAGAACTCCCCGGGGGCCCCCAGGAGAAGCCGTGCAGGACCTGATCCAGCGTGAAGATTACAACCTCATCGACAAGACTCGGCTGCAGCGAACACCCCGCAACGCACGGTCTCGGCTAATGCTCTAAGCACTACCGCCAAAGAACCAAACGCGTCGGGGGCCTGCAGGAGGGCAACCTGGTGAAGCGGCACACTCTATTCCAAGAAGGACCCATAAGCTCTCCCCTAGCAGGGAAGGTCCCTTCCGAATCATGAAAGCTGCCGCCCCAGGTACACATGCCTTTCAACCGAGAGTGGGATCCGTTCCCAAAAATCCTTTCCATGGAGCAACACTGTAAGTCCTACTTCCTGAGCATCAGTAGGACAGAGTTATTCCCTTCTGTAATAGATCCCATAGAATTTAGGAACAGCGCTTGGGGCAGCTAAGTCTCAAGGGACGGTACAGGACTACGTCTAGTTTAGCCTGGTTCCGACCCTAAGCGCGTAGAGTCTTGCTTCCCTTGAAGACAAGGCGGAACATTGCCTCCCTGTACAGCCAGAATTCCACCTATGGGTACGAATACAGAGCCCTGTTCTACTTAGCTCTCTCTCATGCGCTCATTTAAATTATGCATTAATTTTTATGATCGCACTATCTCTGTATGTTCATCGTACATCTAGCTCTCCCTCTCCTGTGCTCATCCATAGTCGGCATTTGCTATCCTACCGAAGGCGGCTGCGCTTGAGGCACCTACCGATGGCCGAGTGAGTCTCTCGGGCCTCCCCCAGTCAGGTGTTGCGGTGCCAGTTGGTGACCTCTAGGAAAGGCCTGCGTTGTGCATGGGGGGTCCAGGGTGCGTATCCAGCTTAGCCGGCCCAGAGCCCAAAGCATGCGCATCCTGCCCTCCGGAGGTCCAGGGGAGTACGTCCGCTTTGCCTGGTCATGAACCCAAAGCGCTTGCACTCTGCTTCCCCAGCGCATGGCCCGGTACTAGGGATCGGACGGCCGTACCCGGACCTCGGAGGGAGCCGGAGCTCCGGCGCCTCGTGCACAGAATTGCCCAAGCCCCGTATAGCGGATCAGGATCATAAGACGGATAAGACTAGGAGATGGGAGGGGAGGACCCCCCGAGGAGAATTACGTTTCCTCTGCCTGTGTGCAGGACCTCCAGGTTACGGCAACAGGGACTGCATGAAGCGGGGGGAAAGGAGCTACCAGCTACTCCGGCCTGGGACTGGAAGGACCGGGACCTGCCCCTCCAGCAGGGGCGGGACCCGGGGGCCCCATGTGTCCAGCGGGCCCGGAACTCTCTCCTCCCCTGAGGAGGGCTCCGGGCTCGCCACGTGGTGGGCGGAAGCCGGACCTCCCCCTCGGTGGGAGGGCTCCGAAAGCCCTACGTGTCCAACATGGCCGGAGCTCCCGCCACTTAGGAAGGAGCTCCGGACCCGCCACGTGGCAGGCAGATCTAGAGCTCCCCATAGGGCGAGATCCGGAGACCTCCGGGGGCCCCTAACACGGTTAGGACCCGGGGAGGGTGTCTGTGCAAAGCTCCGAGATTGGAAATGGCCTCTGAGTACCTTGCGGAGCTAAGGACTCAGCCAGGCAAAGCCAAGAAGGAGAGAAAAAGCATCACAGACACAAGTATCCAAGAGAGTCAAATTAAGTAAGGCTCCATGAGCTGGACTACAGACTCGATAAAAAGGGAGAAACAAGTCCTAAGGACCTCCCGGCTCTCGCCGGAACCTTGCGGCTACAAGGGCGGCCAAATCCTCGACTTCAGTCCTAGCAGCTTCCTCCCGCTCCGCGGCTGGGCCCTCTCTCGCTGGCTCTAGCAAAAAAGAGGGATCGCGGCTCTCAGGAAGAGCCGACGCACCAGATACCGAGACGAGACGCCGATCAGGAGAAGCTGGCTCCGCGGCTCTGGCAGCCAGGCCAGCCGGGCTCTCTTCAACTTCTGGCTCCTTGACCTGAGGAGAGGGACGAGCCGGGGAAGGCGGTGCTGGAGAAGAGGCCAGGCCGCCTAGTGCAGGGTCAACCTGCGCTGGCTCGGGGGCCGCGGTGGCCGTCTCGGCAGGAAGAGACGACGCCGCCGTGGAGTCCGGGCACACCAGAACAGGAGAAGTTCGCGCTGGCCTGGGGGCCGCGGCAGTTGCCCTGGCTCCGAGCGCAGCGGCACAGATTCACCGCAAGACGGGGAAGGCCGGGAAGCGCGGACACTCCAGCGGGCTCTGAACCCCGACTTCCGAGCCGGGGTAGGACTTCCAGAGCCTGCTACCGTCGCCGACGGCCGCTCCGCAGTCGCTTGGACTGGCGGAACAGGGGACGCCCCAGAAGCTTCCCCCAGCGCATCAACCCGGGGCCTCTTCGAGTCGCCACCGGAGGGAGTGTCAGGCACCCCAGAATCCTGACTTGGCACCGACGCCGTTGCTGGAGGAGATCGAGCGCGTTTCTTCTCTGACGGTGAGTTGGAAGCCATGGCAAGGGAGAACTCAAAGGCAAGAGAGCAAAAGCACAAGAGTACGAGAAGAAACGCTGAGAAGTGCGAAGGGAAGCTGCAATGTGGGTAAGACCCCCTCTAAAAAGCTTCCCGGTGCAATTTCAAGCGATTCGGAACTCTTCGAATATCCCGCACCGGCAACCGCTTCGGTTCCTAGACCGAATGCCGATGACGGGTGGGCCCAAGCCGCCTAACTGAAGCGGTGGGGGCAAGGAGTCAGTCTCCTAAGAAGATGAGCCGACAAGGCACTTCGGCGGTTCCCGAAGAAAGCGCCGCAACGTGCAGAAGTGGTAGTCTTGGGAACCGCCGCAGTTAAAGCAACCATCAAGTGAGCGCGCGCTCCCACGATCCCGTGGCCGTTCGTGCTCCGGCAGCGGTCAATTCGGGACTTAGAGGAAGTGCGCGGATTAGAAGAGACGGGGGTCCCACCTCGGGCTCGCTATCTCCCCCGAGATGGGCCCGAGGGCTACTGTCGGTACCTGAGATATGGGGTACCCCCGCGCATAGGGTAAAATGCCTAAGGAACTCGCCCTTCTCCACAGGGAGAGCTCCGAAGGCGCCACGCGTCCGGCGGGGCCGGACCTCCCTCTCCTCAGAGGAGAGCTCCGGGCCCGCCACGTGGCATACAGAATCCGGACCTCCCCCTCCGCGGGAGAGAGGTCCGAAGGCGCCGCGTGTCCAGCGGGGCCGAACCTCCCTCTCCTCTGAGGAGAGCTCCGGGCCCGCCATGTGGCCAACAGAAGCCGAGCCTCCCCCTCCGCGGGGAGAGGTCTGGAGGCTCCACGTGCCCCGCGGGACTGACCCTCCTCTCCTCTGAGAAGGGCTCTGGGCCCGCCACGTGGCAGCAGAACGATGCTGCCTGCCCCGAGCGGTAGGCGGCGGGCATAAGTACGCCCCATACCTTGCCCGTACAGGGTATTCAAGGCCCGTGTCTTCCCAAGACGCGGAGACGCGGAGCACGCTTCTGTCAGGTGCCGTTGCGCCCAGTCGCATCACAGACTGGCACGCGGTGTCAGAACCTGTCAGCCAATAAACACCGCGACAAGACATCCCATGCCGCCTGCGCCGTCATCAACCGCTACGACTGGCATGCGGCATGGGCAGGGCGGCAAGATGAAGACTCAGAAGCCTTCGAACAAAGGCAACTACCGGCATAACTGCAGATACGGTAGATAATAGACAATCTTCCCGGGACCACCTGTCGGGTCCCGGCTCCCCTTGTAAGCCGCCCGAGTCTTGGACTATAAAAGGCTCAGGTAGGCGTTGATAGGAAGGGTTCGCATTTTGCAACTCATACGCTAGCCATACACTCTCAAGCTGTAACTCACCCCCAAGCTCAGGCCTCCGGCCCTGAGCAGCAAGCAATACAGCGAGCTCCATAGCTCGCCGCGGACGTAGGGTTTTACGCTCCGGCGGCCTGAACCACGTAAAACTCGCCGTGTCAAGCTCTTACTAACTCGTTCCATCTGCGCAAGCTCTCCGCTAGGGACTAGCCCCTCCGAAAAAAGAACCTCCGCGGGCTGCCCAGTGCAGGCCCGGGGGAAGTGTCGACCGCACAGTTCGACAACATCCCATCAGCTGTCCTTGCTAAATTCCGATTGTTTTTCACATCCTATTGCGAGATCTTTTCAATACCGAGTTTGAATCAACATAAAAAACAGTAACTCGGGTAGCCTACCTTAAAACGGCCATAACTTTTGCATACGAATTCGAAATCGGGCGATTTTTTTTTCAAATTGATCTACTCGAAATTTCTCAACCGATTCTCCACTGCTTTGCTGTGTTCAGCGGAATTTGTTTGGCCAAATTCCCCTCGGAAGATAGACTATCTGGCCTCCGAAGTTTCAACACAAATTTTAGAGAATCTTCCTGATTTTCTATAGGCCACATCTTACATCCAATTGATCAGCAAAGTTGTGTGCTTCCTATTTTTGTGCTCTCAAGTAAACAAAAAATATCAGAAAAATATTAAAAAAAGAAAAAAAATAGTGAAGAGAGCACAGATATTAAAGCATTGACAACACACACTTGAAACAGTTGGCCTATACACTTGTGCTGTACTTATTGCTTATATCTTCCTTATCCTCTATTTGCCTCTCTACCGCCTTGTGTTGTGCTAGGCCTAGAACACTTGTTAACCAGCAACAAATCCTACATTGAATACTTATTCAACTTTGTTTTGCTGTTAACGATTTTCTTTGCTTATTAGCCACTATATTGTGCCATCCAAGCTCCACTTTTCCTCTTGAGCAGAACATGTACCTTTGCAATCACTCCACGCTTCATTGGTTCTCACCGTCCACCATTTACCACCTGCTGTGTCGGTAAGAACACTTGTAAGAATGTGGTAAGACGCTTGAGAGAGAGAGATTGTTTCCTTCTTTCCACTTTTCACATTGCCACTATCCTTCATAGTTTGATAGGGATAACATCTTTTGTTGTCTTTTGTTTACTACTAACAATGGCAGAAGATAAAAGGGATGATGAATGTGTTCAACATGCTGAGTTGCGTGACATGATGAGGGAAATGACAGATATGTTCACCAAAACCCAAGCATCGACAGAGGCGTCATTGACGACCTTGAATCGCCAACTTGCTGATCTTGTTGTTCGGTTCGATACTCTTGAGGCGCGGCTGCCTCTCGCTGAAGATCGTGAAGACGATGCTTATAATATGGAAGATCATAACAATCAACCACGACTTCCACGTTATCTACGAAGTATGGGAGGTAATAATCGTTATAATTACAATGATCGTCATAACAATTTTAATCGCCCTCTTGATGATCCTTTTGCTAAAGTCAAATTTCCTATACCCTCTTTTTCTGGTACTTATTATGCTGAGGCATATCTTGATTGGGAGATGACAGTAGAGAAGAAATTTAATGCACACCTTGTTCCTGAACAACATAGAGTTCGTCAAGCCACTAGTGAGTAAGGATTTTGCTATCATATGGTGGAATGAACTTGTTAAAACTAGAACTGATCCTCCAACATGGGATAGATTAAAGGAAGCTATGCATATTCGTTTTGTTCCTCCTTCTTTTCAGCGGGACCTTCACAAAAAATTGCAGCGCTTAGACCAAGGTAACATGTCCGTAGAGGAGTATTATCAAGAGTTACAAAAGGGTATGTTGCGCTGTGGGGTAGTAGAGGACATGGATGATAAAATAGCTCGTTTTTATGGGGGGTTGAGGCGTGAAATTCAGGACATTGTTGATTATAAGGAATATGATACTGTTAACAGATTATTTCAGCTGGCTATGTTGGCAGAAAAAGAATTGCAGGGCCGCCAACAGCAGCAGCACCAACGCATGAGGAGCACATTTACACCGCGTTCGACATCTACACCATCCAAAACAGCACCATCTTCGAGTTTTCCTACTGCCACTACACCATCCAATGGTGGCCAACGAGTTTCATCTACTGCTCCATTTCCTCGCGCGCCGGAGGGCAGCAAGGCGACACCATTCAAGCCTACGTCTTCCACTCCTTCCACAAGTCGAACTTCCAACATTAAATGTCACCGCTGCCAGGGAGTTGGTCATGTGATGAAAGATTTCCCTAGCAAACGAGCATACATAGCACAAGATGATGGCGGGTATGATAGTACTTCGGATGTTGAAGATGAATATTCTCTTGCTACTAACGTTGCAAGACCAAAAGATGACCACTATAGCACAGATGAAGAGGTACTTGGTACTGCAGCAACGGAAAATTATAGAAGCATAATTGTGTAGCGTGCTTTGAGCTCCAAAGTTGAGGCGGATGACAAGCTACAACGACACAATCTTTTTCACATGTTTCTCATCGTCAAGGACTGCCGCGTACACACTATAATTGATGGAGGCAGCTGCAACAACTTGGTGAACACGGATGTGGTCAAGAAACTTAGGTTGACAACAAGAGCACACCCTCATCCATACCAAATTCACTGGTTCAACAACAGCGGTAAGGTTAGGGTAACACAAACAGCGAGGGTACATTTTTTGATTGGTTCTTACCATGATTTTGCTGATTTTGATGTCGTACCTATGGATGCTTGTTCTCTTTTGTTGGGACGTCCTTGGGAATTTGATACGGATGCTATTCATCATGGTAGAACTAATAAATATACTCTGATGCATAAAGGAAAGAAAATCACTTTGCTTCCTATGACTCCTGCTGAAATTGTACATTTTGAGAAAAGTAAAACACGTGATGATAAGGCAACAAAATCACTAGACTCTGAAAAACAGCAAGTAATTAAGTTAAAATCACCTTCGTTGCTCACAACTAAATCTGACCTTGCTGATTTATTTAATACTAAGGGGATGTCCTACGCTTTAGTATGCAAAGAAGCCATGTTTTCAATTCATGAAGTGTCCATTGCATTGCTGTGACACCCTCGCCTCGGGTGTCAGCATATGTTCATGTGTTATGAAGAAGAAAAACATTTTAAGAAAAGATGGAACAATGATAAATATCAAAAGGATAGCCGATAAAGCCCTCAGAGAGCACCGAAGGCAATGTCCGCAGCCAGCAGGCCACATGGCGTGTTCGGAGCTCGTCCCTGCGAGGTGAAGAGAGGTTCGCCGCTAAACTAGCTACGTGGAAGGCTCGGGGGTCACCTCCGCAATTGGAAAAAGGTTCGACCCTGTGGGACACGTGTTGCCCACGGAGCTAGCCTCTGCGGAAGAAGCAAAGACATTTTTTGTAGGAAACATGTCATCCTCGGAGCTAGTCCTCGCAGAAATCAGAGGACCCGTCGCCGGGATACGTGTCGATCTCGGAGCTCATCTCAGAGGAATCTGGATCTATCGAACTCGTGTCGCCACCGGAGTTTATCTCTGGGAGGTCTTTCGTTGCTAGACACGTGTCAACCTCGGGGCATGTTCCTGAGGAAGGAAGAGGGGGAGACCGGCTCCAACACGTGGCGTGCGCGGAGCTCACCTCCAAAAGAGGGGGAGATCTCGGTCGATTGACACGTGGGCCAACCGGAGCTCATCTCTACGGAGAAGTAGGTACCAGGCCCCGGAAGGACACGTGGAGCTTCCGGAGCTCATCACCGCGGAGGTAACGAGTCTGGAGCGGTTTTTACGCGTAAAGATACCGGTACGCAACAGAAACCAATCTAAACTCCACGATTTTACCAAAAATAAGACGTCAGGATCCAACAAAGATCTGAATAAGACTCTTATTCGGGATCCAATCAGATTAGGACTCTTCTCTTCCCGATTATAAATAGAACCCAAAACCTCTGGCCGAAACCACAAACTTCTCTTTCAACTCCTGAGTCGACGACTTAGAGCCCTAGCCCTAACTCGCCGAGCAAAACATCGTTGAAGCGTAACAAGGGAGATCATCGGAGAAGAACCAAGCGGTCTGAGGAGGACCTCGAAGACAAGAAGAGCGTGAGGACAAGCTCAGGGAGCTGTCTACGACGAACTGCAGCAACAAGGTTTTGAGAATCAAGAACAACCGGAACCGCAAGAACAAGGCAAGTGCTCCTTGACCATATTGATCCTATGTTTTGGGAAACTATTTTGTTTTGCGAAAAGGTGTGTGTGCTGAGTCAAACATGATGGGAAACCCTTTTTATAGGAGTTTACTAGTTTTGGTTAAACCACCCTTGTCGCCAGGGAAGTTTATGAGTCGGGTATGGTTTTTGCTTTATGCTTCGATGAGTCCATGGGATTGGGAAGCGAGATAGATGTGTCTAGCTAACTGCACTCGTAATGATAATAAGTAACTGATGAGGACAATGAACATGGATCGGAGGGAGATCTAGGCAAGCCTGGGTTTGTGAATGAGGTAGCATGAGATGGTGGTTTTACTTGCCATAGATCTAAGGACCGGTTCATGCATGCACATGCCAGGATAACAGTGCCACCACAAGGCCAAATATGGGTGCGGCTTAGCTGAGTAATTAGGTAAGTTGCTAGAGTGTTATGGACTGTGGAAGGCGCGGGGAATGGGGGTCGAGCGAGGACTGCCCTGGGAACTGCATGGCACAAGAGGGGGCCCGTGGGTGAGAGAATTGGAGATTCTAGCCTGCCGGTGAAACCTTAGTGAGTCCATACATCTAGTAACCCCTTTGTAAAGGCTATTTTGTGATCTCTTGACCATACACCGACGGATGTGTACTGGTATAATGGAGGTTCTGTAGTCGCCGACGGGTGACGAAATCACAAACTTGTGGGTAAAGAGGTGCAAACTCTGTAGAGTTATTAAAACTATCATGATAGCCGAGCTTACGGTCACGAGCACCTGGCTAAACTGCCATGATTAGTTGGGAATGGTTTTTGGGATGGTTATTGGAATGGTTTTTGGGATGGTTATTGGAATGGTTTTTGGGATGGTTATTGGGAAGGTTCTCGGTTATGGTTATTGGTTTGGAACTGTTGAGTCTGGATGATGAGATGTTTGCATGACTGTTGGGTCATGACATGAGATTGGTCTCGGTGTGAGACGAGGTTGATTTGTGAGATGAGATGGTAGCGAATACGAGGAGGTATTCGTGAGTATGAATAAAGGATTGATTAATGTTTGGATGGAACACGGGAAGTGATGAAGGTATGTTGGTAATTTAATTCATGTTGGGATTACATTCATCTAAAGTTAAGTTGCTGTTTTATCATGGTTTTACAAAAATTGCTTTTCTGCAAATAAGCCTTTTATGCCTACCTTGTTTATGAGCTGCATATCATGTGTTTTCCCGCACTTGCTGAGTACATCATTGTACTCAACCTTGCATTATTACTTCATCCTCAGCAGAAGGAGAAGCCTACTATGAAGATCAAGTGGAACATTATGGCGTGTGATCTATTCTCAACCTTGCCTGTGGAGGGATTAGAGATGGAGCCACTTCTGCTTAGTTTTGCTTCCGCATTAGTTTTTGCTTCCGCATTTAAATAAGGACTTCCGCTGCATAGAAATAAGACTTCCGCTGTAAGCATGAGTCCAAGACTCATGAGATATTGTAATAAACTCTGTTATTCGTGGTAATATATAATCTGAATTCAGTTTGTGGAACGTATGTGTATGTGTGAAGAACATCCTGGGCACACATATGCATTAGTTCTCGGTTCCGTGGTTTTCCCACAGAATTGAGGGCGTCACAATTGCCCCCTGCTGTTGCTAACCTTTTGCAGGATTTTGCGAATGTGTTTCCCCCCGAGATGCCCCCTGGATTACCACCTATGAGGGCCATTGAACATAAGATCGACTTGATTCCAGGGGCAAGTTTGCCAAATCGTGCGGCGTACAGGGCGAATCCGGAAGAGACAAGGGAAATTCAACGACAAGTTCAAGATCTTTTGAGCCGTGGGTATATTCGTGAAAGCCTTAGTCCTTGTTCTGTTCCTGTTCTTTTGGTTCCTAAGAAAGATGGTAGCTGGCTCATGTGTGTTGATTGTAGAGCGATTAATAACATCACTATTCGATATCGTTATCCTATTCCTCGCTTAGATGACATGCTTGATGAATTGAGTGGTGCTATTATTTTCACAAAAATTGACTTGCGTAGTGGTTACCATGTCACACCCGGTTTTTCCGAAGAACAACCAAGTGAATATCACATGTATGCCAGGATCATTTTCTCATACATGTGATGACAAATAGTGAAGCATCATTTATTACAAGCCAGGTGTCGAATATAAGTAAGTCTTACATAGTAAATGTCTGGATGGACAATAATAAGTTCATCACAAGTAAATAAACTAGCAGCGGAATATTATTCTTGAGGGCTCCATTACAGGCGTTGCCCGGGGTACTCCATGAACCTAGAAACCTTCTTCGGGTCCAAAGTCTTGATCATTATACACCACCTCATTATCTTGACCTGAGCAGCAATATAAACCAACAAATATGCACCGATGGTACTCAGCAAGTGTGGGAAAATTATGTCATGCATGGCTAGAACAATGGAAGGTTGAACTCATGGTTAAAGCACTATGCCATCAATACCTATTACCTTAGCTTATTAAGCACCTACATTACTACACAGGTGAAATGGTCCCAATCTCCCATCCCATCATCATAATCAAATAACCATATCATCATTTCCAATGTTAAGCTCCTCGCTTAACATCCACAACTTCCAAAACCATCAATCCTCTAATCATGAATAAGTCCAAGCCGCTCTTGACCGTGAGCACGGCTGTCATGACAGTTTTGACTCTGCAGAGTTTGCACCACTGTACCCACATGTAGTGATTTCATCCCCCGTTGCCGGGTGGACTAAAAGAACCTCCATTATGCCAGTGGCTACGAACCACATTCACACTTCCTAGGTGTATAGCCAGGAGATCACTACGAAGCATTTACAAAGGGATTCCCGACAAGCATGGGCCCACTGAGGTTTCACCCCTAACAGCATACAAGAGGCTCAAACTCCGCTGCAGTGGCCCCCTCTTGAGCCTTGCGGTTCATATGGTAGTCCAACTGACACCTACTCCCTGCACCATCCAACACACCCATACTACGCCGGGAATACACCTAATTAATTGGCCAAGCTGCCCCATCTCAGCATGTGGTTGGCACGGTAAAGCCAGGTTACATGCTCCATGAACCGGTCCTTAGGATCCAGGCAAGTACTAAACACAAACCCGAGTCTCGTGCACCCAGCACACAACCAAAACATCCAACTTGCCTTGATCCCTACCTCTACATAACTCACAATATCTCATTCAAGAGTATGGTAAAATAAACTGATGATCTCATATCCCAAATATCCCATTCTAAGCATGGCTAAGCATATGCATAATAATAAATGACATGATAAAATAAATCCCAACCCAAGCTACAAGGAAACAAGGTAATGCAATTCTAGGGAAACTTCCTAGCATGGGTTTCATATTTCAATTGACAATGCAAATAATTCTAGCTACACATCCTAGCATAGGATCAAAGTGGTCAAGGACACTTGCCTCCTTCCTGCTGCTCTTGAAATGGGTAGTCCTGATCTTGGAAAGGAATAACTTGCTCTTGAGCAGGTTCTACATCATACCATCACACATAGCAAAAGAAAAACAACAATCCATAAGACATAGTTCACACTTCCACTTCAAACAAACCACACATTCATATTTATGAAAGTCATTCACAATTATATGTGTTGTGGTTACTCTATGTGTGTTGATTTGTGGCTTACATGCACTTTTAATCATTTATATATGATTCCTACTTTTGTATTCACATTTATGCTTGCATACTATATATATGAGTTTCCAATTTAAATAAATTCCTTATATTCAATTACTATACCTTTTAGCTACTAAGTATGCATGAAAGGTATTTTCCTTCTCCATATGTGTCTTCATAATTTCTACCAACCCTAAACTGAATTCTTTGGATTTTAGAACTCCATTTATCATTTACTATTTGCTATATTTTCAGATTTATTTCCTATGCCTAAATGTGAACTTTATTATAAAAATAACAAGACACATCATCTAAACAGAATAAGTTCTGATCTAAAATATTTGCTAATACATTCTTGACCTTTTCCTCTGATGTAAACTATTTTACAATTATTTTCCCTATTTTCTAGAACTATTCTTTACTTAAAAATGTGTCCCTAAATGTGAATAATAAATTAAACAGATTCACTTCAGCCCAGAATATGTTTTTATCTCACTCCAAAGTTTTCTAAATACTGAGGAAGTTTTGAATTTAATTTTGACAATATGTTTGTCCCACTTTTTAAATTTTAAACACTAGCCACATATTCAATTTCCTAAATTAAATGTTAAACAAGGCTAAAAAGGTAAACTCACCCCACTACAGGGTCTATAATATTATTTCAACAATTTTCAGGGGTCTGGCTATACATAACAGAGGAGTTTTTCCTAATTTTTATTAAGTCCAGGGGCTAAAACTGATTTTTAAATGAATTTACATGATTTTTTGAAGTTCCAGGGGCTAGATCAGAAGTTTCCGGGGCTAGCTCTTATTTCTCGAGAACCCCAGGGGGTAGCACGTAAGATTTCCGGTCTTTATAACGCGGGGCTGACGTGGACCCTCCGATTTAAAACAGACGACTGAGATTATAACATCGAACCGGTACGCGGGGATTTAAAGTCTACCGTGCGATTTAAAATAAACGGCGCACAAGCGGCCATGTCGCTCTGATCGAGCGCGGACGGCGCTGCCCGGCGGCGCACGGCGGCGGGAAGCGGCGATCTCGCCGGAGACTTTCGGATCTTCGAGAATTCTTCCTAGAACTGTGATTTTATGGCATAGATCGGTGGAGGGGAGGTCGGGGATCTCACCTCGGGGGTTTTCTCGAGCTCGGAGGTCCTGGAAGGCGATCGGCGACGAGGTCCGAAGTGAAACCACGGCGAGGCTCGTCGGTGCGGTGTTTGAACCGCAAGTCACCGAGTTTTCTGCACCTGCAGGGTTCCCCGGAGGCGGTGGATCAAGACCAGCGAGTTAGATCGGAATTTCCGAGCTTAGATCGGCCAGAATTCACCGGAGAAGGCTCGGCTTCTCACCGGAGTAAAATCGGCGGATCGCGTGGGAAAAACAGAACGGGGCCGGGGTTTTTATAGACGGGGAGTACGGTGGGTTTGTTTAGATCGAGTGGGAGTCCTCCGGAACCAGAATTCGGCCGGAAATCCGGTCGGTTGCGATCGTGCGCGCGCGGGTGAACAGTCCGAGTTTCGGACGATCGGGGGTTAGGGATGACAGGTGGGTCCCACCTGTCTGAGAGAGACAGCGCGGGCGCGCGGCTGTGGGCTGGCGCGGGGCAGGGTGGGCTGGCTGGTGGGTTTCGTCCCACTGGCCGGTTTTTTTCTGTTTTCCTTTTTCTTTTTCTATTTCTTTTCTATTTTGAATTTAAATTGAATTCCAGTTTGAATTTAAATTGTTGCAAAACATGCAACACGTCCAAAAATTTTTAAATTCCCCTCTTAACATGATTTAAGGTCTTAACAAGATTTTTGGGGTGTTACAGCTCTACCCCCCTTAAAAGAAATCTCGTCCTCGAGATTGGTGGTTCTAAGAAAACAATTCCGGAAATTGTGCCTTGAGCTCGTCTTCCCGCTCCCAGGTGGCTTCCTCTTCTGAGTGATGCTTCCACTGCACCTTGCACATTTGGATTCTTTTATTCCTGGTGAGGCGTTCCATTGTCTCCAAAATCTTGTATGGTTGCTCGGCATAAGACAAATCCTCAGCTACGTCCACTTCATTCATGGGTAACACCTCCTCAGGCGTCCTCAGGCATTTCTTGAGTTGGGACACATGGAATACATCGTGCACATCCGATAGACGAGCCGGTAACTCTAGTTGATACGCCACTTCGCCTTTCCTTTCCAGAACTTGAAAGGGTCCGATGTATCGAGGTGACAACTTCCCTTTCACCTTGAACCGACGAAGTCCTCTGATAGGGGACACTTTGATATAGACATAGTCTCCCACGTTGAAAACGAGCTCTCTTCTTCGTACATCGGCATAACTCTTTTGGCGTGTCTGTGCTATCCTCAAATTGTTGCGAATTTCCCTTACCTTCGCCTCGACTTCTTGTAGTACTTCTGGACCAAACACTTTACTTTCCCCCGTTTGGTTCCAAAATAGGGGAGTTCTGCACTTCCTTCCGTATAAAGCTTCAAACGGTGACATCTTCATACTAGCTTGATAGCTGTTGTTGTAGGAAAACTCCGCATACGGTAAGTTCTTGTCCCAACTCCTATTGTTTTTGAGTGCACATGCCCTCAGCATATCTTCAAGGATCTGATTGGTTCTCTCCGTCTGCCCATCAGTTTGGGGATGATAGGCAGAGCTAAAATTCAGATGGGTTCCCATGGTTTCATGCAACTTCTGCCAGAACCTTGAGGTGAACTGTGTCCCTCGATCCGACACTATCTTCTTTGGAACTCCATGGTAACACACGATCCTTGACATGTACAACTCTGCTAATTTGGATCCGCTGTAGTTTTCTTTCACGGGGATGAAGTGAGCTACCTTGGTTAGCCTATCAATGATGACCCATATCGAATCATACCCTGATTGGGTCCTGGGCAGTCCCACTATGAAATCCATACTGATTTCTTCCCATTTCCATTCAGGCACTTTGAGTGGTTGCAATAATCCCGCGGGTCGTTGATGTTCTGCTTTCACCAACTGACATGTGTCACATAGGGCAACATGTTCCGCGACATCGCGCTTCATGCCATACCACCAATACCTGCTCTTGAGGTCCTGGTACATCTTTGTACTCCCAGGATGAATGGAATAGTCAGAATCATGAGCCTCCTTCAAAATCAATTCACAGATCTCCTTTACTTCTGGCACACAGATTCTTTTCCCGTGCCACACCATTCCTTGTTCATCCTCTCTAAAACCAGGAGCTTTATTTTCCTTGATGAGTTGTCTGATCTCTTGTATCTTCTCGTCATTCTTTTGACCCTAGCATATGTCTCGCTCGAGTGTGGAATCCACTTCCATGGCGATGGCTTCACCACTATTTACCAGGCATAGATTGAGCCTTATAACCTCGTCCTTCAATTCTGCAGGCATGTCCTTCAGGCTCAACTTGTTGACCTGCACTTTCCGACTTAAAGCATCGGCCACGACGTTTGGTTTCTCAGGATGATGATGCCTACATCAAAGTCATTGATTAGCTCTAACCATCTCCTTTGTCTGAGGTTGAGGTCTGGCTGTGTGAATATGTACTTCAAACTCTTATGATCCGTATATATCTCGGTCCTCTTCCGCATCAAATAGTGCCGCCAAATTTTCAACGCGTGTACCACTGCGGCTAGTTCTAGGTCATGTGTAGGATAGTTCTTCTCGTGCTTCCGAAGATGCCGGGATGCATAAGCCACGACATGCCCTTCTTGCATGAGAACACCTCCCAACCCGTTTCCAGAGGCATCGCAGTACACCGTAAAGTTCTTCTGCATATCTGGCATAACGAGCACTGGGGCTGTTGTCAATCTTTCCTTTAGCTTCTGAAAACTCGTCTCGCACTGCGGCGTCCATGTGAATGTGATTCCCTTCTCCAACAATTTGGTGAGAGGTCTTGAGATCTTGGAGAATCCCTCAATAAACCGTTGATAGTATCCAACCAATCCTAAGAAGCTTCGAACTTCCCCGACATTTTCAGGGGTCTTCCACTTCTGTATATCCTCAATTTTGGCGGGATCTACGGAGATTCCTCCCTCCGAGATTATATGTCCTAAGAAGGGAACTCTCTTCAGCCAAAACTTACACTTGCTCAACTTGGCATATAGTTGGTGTTCCCTCAGCCTCTGCAACACCAACCTTAGATGTTTCTCATGTTCTTCTTCATCTTTGGAGAAGACAAGAATGTCATCTATGAAAACCACCACAAATTTGTCCAGATATTCCATGAATACCTTGTTCATAAGATACATAAAGTATGCCGGGGCATTAGTTGGCCCGAAAGGCATGACAGTGTATTCATACAGTCCGTACCGAGATACGAAAGCTGTCTTGGGAATATCAGATTGCCTTATCTTGAGTTGGTGGTATCCCGTCCTGAGATCAATTTTCGAGAACACACAAGCTCCCCTCAACTGATCAAACAAGTCTTCAATGCGGGGTAATGGGTACTTGTTCTTGATGGTTACCTCATTCAAGGCATGGTAATCCACGCATAACCTTTGGGTTCCGTCCTTCTTGGGCACAAATATCACCGGAGCTCCCCATGGTGAGGAACTAGGGCGAATATACCCCTTCTTCGTCAATTCTCTCAAATGATCCTTGAGTTCTTCTAGCTGCTTGGAGTCCATCCGATAAGGTCTCTTGTATATCGGGGCTGTTCCAGGCACTAACTCAATTGCAAATTCCACTTCACGATCGGGAGGCATACATGGCAACTCCTCCGGAAAAACATCTGGATATTCCCGGATAATCCTGATCTCCTCCACTTTCACCTCAACTTGATTTAATTTAATGTCCCTCCTAGGCTCTTGTATTGTTATAAACTTTACCCTTGTGCCACTAGGGTGAGTTAGTTCCACCGTTCTGGTCGAACAATGGATGATTCCCTTATGTTTGGTCAACCAGTCCATGCCCAAAATAATATCGATCCCTTGGGAATCTATTACTATGAGGTTGGCAGTAAACACTACCCCATTAATGTCTAGATTCACCTTGGGACACACTTGTCTTGTCCTTATTTCTCCACCTGGAGAGTTTACTGCTAGCATATAATTCATTTGTGTTGTTGCTAGATCATGCTTCTTAACAAACCCTTTAGCAATGAACGAGTGGGTAGCACCAGAATCAAACAACAGGGTTGCAATGTGTAAATTGGCAGGAAACTTACCAACTACCACGTCGGGTGCCTCTTGTGCTTCCTCCATAGTGACGTGGTTCACCCGTCCTATCATCACATTCTGCTGTTGTGGCTGCGTGGGCTTCTTCTTTGGGCACTTATGGGCATAGTGCCCCACTTCACCACAGCTAAAACATTGCACCCTAACCTTAGGTGCCTGGCCTTTGTTGTCTTGAGGTTGGTTTGGAGGTCCCTGTACTGCTGGTCGAGGTGGATATGCGGGGCGAGGCTGCTGTACAAACTGACGTTGTGGCTGTGCTGGTGCTGCCGGAGGCCTGTAGTTCGGGTTGTACCCTCTTGGTGCTGAGTAGGGTACCACAGCATGGTTCGTCTGCCCTGCAGGTTGCTGCATCAGACGTGGGCGTGTGTTGCTCCCTGAGCTTGATGTGACCACCCGACCTTCCTTTTATTCTCATTTTCCAAGGCCTTTAGCTTCCTTTCTATCACAAATGCTCTGTCCACCATCTTCTAGAAGCTTTCATACTCATTTGAGGACATTGCACACTGCATCTCTGCGGTAAGTCCCTCCACGAAACAATCTTGTTTCTGCTCATCAGTCTCTATGTCCCGTGGGGCATAACGGGATAGTTGAGTAAATTTAGTGAGGTATTCCCTCACCGTCATGTTTCCCTGCTGCAGTCCCAAAAACTCCTTCCTCTTGTTTTTGAGTTCACCTCTTGGGATGTAATGGTTGCGGAAGCTACGCTTGAACTCTTCCCAAGTGATGTTCTCAGGGTCATGATGGGCAGCCACGTAGGCGGTCCACCAATCAGCAGCAGGTCCATGCAATTGATGAGAGACAAACAGCACCCTCTCATACCCTTGGCACTGTATGATCCTCATCTTGCTCTCAATGGTCTTAAGCCAATCATCTGCCTCCAGAGGTTCAGCAGCACTTGCAAACTTCGGAGGTTGAGTTCCTAGAAACTCACTCAACCTTGGTTGGCGTGGTGCAGCTTGTGGAGGTGGAACTTGATGCAAGTTGGCCACCACTTGAGTCAAGTTCTGGATGAGCTGATTCTGATTCTCCAGCATTTGGTGGAGGGGATCAACTCCTTCACGGCGACCACCCCGGTCCTGGCCTCTAGAAAGATGAGGGTTGCATGCCTCATCGTTGTTGTTGGCGGGGTTGGCAGCACGCCCTTTTCCTCTTCCGGCCATCTGGCAGAATCAGCCAATGTTAATTTGAAAGCATTTAGTATCATCTTACTACTTTCATTTGTTTGTACTTTGAAGTGTTGAGGCTTTGTTATACTTCTCTAAGGGTTCACTTCTCACACAAAATTAAATGCAATATTATTTCATGTGGGTTCACACACCAAAGCAAAACAATCTAAAGACGAGGCTGTGGACAATTGCTCATGGCTTCCACAACTCACGTCACACACCAAGCATTAACACACCATTAACTTAACGTAACTACTCGACTATTCGACATCTTGCTAGCTAAGGGAAGGACTCTACACTACTCGTTTTCTTGGGCTGGCTCCTCGAGATCTTCCTCATCATTTCGGCTGCCTTCTGACTCTGCTTTGGGTGGGGAGGCTGCTGGTGGAGAGGTGCGACGACGCCTGATTGCTCGGCGATCTGGGGAGTCAGGAGTCCATGTATCATTCACGGTGACACACAGTTCATTCCCATCTGCTCTTTCTCTCGCCCTCAAGCAGGCTCGCAGCAATGCCTCCATTTCCTTCAGGGTGTCTCGAACATCCTGAAGTTCTTGCTGACACTCCTGCAGTCGAGTGCTGAGCATAGCAGCATCCTCCAAGCACAAGTCCATGTGCTCATGGGATGTCCCTTGCTTCACTGGCGGGTACTTGTACTCCGTGGTACCACTCTCACGCTGGAGGACATACATGTACTCAGTCCTGTCTAGGTGGCGACGATAGATGTGACTCTGGCAGGTGATGGCCTCCCAGGTGATATCCTTCTCCGCATCGACCTGTGTCGCTCTACAAGCTGGAGAGCGGTGGATCTTAAGCAGCCGATTTTCGTGTATAATCCTCATTTCTGAACTCCATTCTTCCCTCTTCTCACGGATGGTCCTGGTGGAGTTATAGTGGATGATTAGCTTGCCCGTATTGCCGGCGGCTTCGAGCATACGTCGAAGACGGCGCAACAAGCCTCCTATTGCCAATCCGTAGGAAAGGTACGTCACCGGACGACTCTCCTCTCTTTCGGCAAGAGCAACTACGGGAATTCTTCCTCCTGTGGACTTGCGAGCGGTGCGAATCATGCGAACCATCTAAAACAAAAAGCATTTAAACTTAGATTAGATAAACTTTTAAACAAAAATCCTATTTTGAATGAAAATTGGGGTAAGATGAAGAAAGTGACTCATTAAATAACACTTTTCAACACACACCTTGTAAAAATAGTTTTTAAGAAAATAAGACCCTTAAATACGTCCATTTCTACCTTGGTCCACGTTCCTACGGGCAACCTTGGCTCTGATACCACCTCTGTCACACCCGGTTTTTCCGAAGAACAACCAAGTGAATATCACATGTATGCCAGGATCATTTTCTCATACATGTGATGGCAAATAGTGAAGCATCATTTATTACAAGCCAGGTGTCGAATATAAGTAAGTCTTACATAGTAAATGTCTCGATGGACAATAATAAGTTCATCACAAGTAAATAAACTAGCAGCGGAATATTATTCTTGAGGGCTCCATTACAGGCGTTGCCCGGGGTACTCCATGAACCTAGAAACCTTCTTCGGGTCCAAAGTCTTGATCATTATACACCACCTCATTATCTTGACCTGAGCTACCGATGGTACTCAGCAAGTGTGGGAAAATTATGTCATGCATGGCTAGAACAAGGGAAGGTTGAACTCATGGTTAAAGCACTATGCCATTAATACCTATTACCTTAGCTTATTAAGCACCTACATTACTACACAGGTGAAATGGTCTCAATCTCCCATCCCATCATCATAATCAAATAACCATATCATCATTTCCAATGTTAAGCTCCCCGTTTAACATCCACAACTTCCAAAACCATCAATCCTCTAATCATGAATAAGTCCAAGCCGCTCTTGACCGTGAGCACGGCTGTCATGACAGTTTTGACTCTGCAGAGTTTGCACCACTGTACCCACATGTAGTGATTTCATCCCCCGTTGCCGGGTGGACTAAAAGAACCTCCATTATGCCAGTGGCTACGAACCACATTCACACTTCCCAGGTGTGTAGCTAGGAGATCACTACGAAGCCTTTACAAAGGGATTCCCGACGAGCATGGGCCCACTGAGGTTTCACCCCTAACAGCATACAAGAGGCTCCAACCCAGCTGCAGTGGCCCCCTCTTGAGCCTTGCGGTTCATATGGTAGTCCAGCTGACACCTACTCCCCACACCATCCAACACACCCATACTACGCCGGGGATACACCTAATTAATTGGCCAAGCTGCCCCATCTCAGCATGTGGTTGGCACGGTAAAGCCAGGTTACATGCTCCATGAACCGGTCCTTAGGATCCAGGCAAGTACTAAACACAAACCCTAGTCTCGTGCACCCAGCACACAACCAAAACATCCAACTTGCCTTGATCCCTACCTCTACATAACTCACAATATCTCATTCAAGAGTATGGTAAAATAAACTGATGATCTCATATCCCAAATATCCCATTCTAAGCATGGCTAAGCATATGCATAATAATAAATGACATGATAAAATAAATCCCAACCCAAGCTACAAGGAAACAAGGTAATGCAATTCTAGGGAAACTTCCTAGCATGGGTTTCATATTTCAATTGACAATGCAAATAATTCTAGCTACACATCCTAGCATAGGATCAAAGTGGTCAAGGACACTTGCCTCCTTCCTGCTGCTCTTGAAATGGGTAGTCCTGATCTTGGAAAGGAATAACTTGCTCTTGAGCAGGTTCTACATCATACCATCACACATAGCAAAAGAAAAACAACAATCCATAAGACATAGTTCACACTTCCACTTCAAACAAACCACACATTCATATTTATGAAAGTCATTCACAATTATATGTGTTGTGGTTACTCTATGTGTGTTGATTTGTGGCTTACATGCACTTTTAATCATTTATATATGATTCCTACTTTTGTATTTACATTTATGCTTGCATACTATATATATGAGTTTCCGATTTAAATAAATTCCTTATATTCAATTACTATACCTTTTAGCTACTAAGTATGCATGAAAGGTATTTTCCTTCTCCATATGTGTCTTCATAATTTCTACCAATCCTAAACTGAATTCTTTGGATTTTAGAACTCCATTTATCATTTACTATTTGCTATATTTTCAGATTTATTTCCTATGCCTAAATGTGAACTTTATTATAAAAATAACAAGACACATCATCTAAACAGAATAGGTTCTGATCTAAAATATTTGCTAATATATTCTTGACATTTTCCTCTGATGTAAACTATTTTACAATTATTTTCCCTATTTTCTAGAACTATTCTTTACTTAAAAATGTGTCCCTAAATGTGAATAATAAATTAAACAGATTCACTTCAGCCCAGAATATGTTTTTATCTCACTCCAAAGTTTTCTAAATACTGAGTAAGTTTTTAATTTAATTTTGACAATATGTTTGTCCCACTTTTTAAATTTTAAACACTAGCCACATATTCAATTTCCTAAATTAAATGTTAAACAGGGCTAAAAAGGTAAACTCACCCCACTACAGGGTCTATAATATTATTTCAACAATTTTCAGGGGTCTGGCTATACATAACAGAGGAGTTTTTCCTAATTTTTATTAAGTCCAGGGGCTAAAACTGATTTTTAAATGAATTTACATGATTTTCTGAAGTTCCAGGGGCTAGATCAGAAGTTTCCGGGGCTAGCTCTTATTTCCCGAGAACCCCAGGGGGTAGCACGTAAGATTTCCAGTCTTTATAACGCGGGGCTGACGTGGACCGTCCGATTTAAAACAGATGGCTGAGATTATAACATCGAACCGGTACGCGGGGATTTAAATTCTACCGTGCGATTTAAAATAAACGGCGCACAAGCGGCCACGTCGCTCTGATCGAGAGCGGGCGGCGCTGCCCGGCGGCGCACGGCGGCGGGAAGCGGCGATCTCGCCGGAGACTTTCGGATCTTCGAGAATTCTTCCTAGAACTGTGATTTTATGGCATAGATCGGTGGAGGGGAGGTCGGGGATCTCACCTCGGGGGTTTTCTCGAGCTCGGAGGTCCTGGAAGGCGATCGGCAACGATGTCCGAAGTGAAACCACGGCGAGGCTCGTCGGCGCTGTGTTTGAACCGCAAGTCACCGAGTTTTCTGCACCTGCACGGTTCCCCGGAGGCAGTGGATCAATACCAGCGAGTTAGATCGGAATTTCCGAGCTTAGATCGGCCATAATTCACCAGAGAAGGCTCGGTTTCTCACCGGAGTAAAATCGGCGGATCGCGTGGGAAAAACAGAACGAGGCCGGGATTTTTATAGACGGGGGAGGGCGGTGGGTTTGTTTAGATCGAGTGGGAGTCCTCCGGAACCAGAATTCGGCCGGAAATCCGGTCGGTTGCGATCGCGTGCGCGCGGGTGAACAGTCCGAGTTTCGGACGATCGGGGGTTAGGGATGACAGGTGGGTCCCACCTGTCTGAGAGAGAGAGCGCGGGCGCGCGGCTGCGGGCTGGCGCGGGGCGGGGTGGGCCGGTTGGTGGGTTTCGGCCCACTGGCCGGTTTTTTTCTGTTTTCCTTTTTATTTTTCTATTTATTTTCTGTTTTGAATTTAAATTGAATTCCAGTTTGAATTTAAATTGTTGCAAAACATGCAACACGTCCAAAAATTTTTAAATTCCCCTCTTAACATGATTTAGGGTCTTAACAAGATTTTTGGGGTGTTACATACCACCAAATTAGAATGGCACTAGGAGATGTATGGAAAACTGCATTTAAAACCAAGTTTGGACTTTATGAGTGGTTAGTAATGCCTTTTGGTTTAACTAATGCACCTAGCACTTCTATGCGATTAATGAACGAGGTTTTACGTCCTTTTATTAGAAAAATTTGTGGTGGTTTACTTCGATGATATCCTCATTTACAGCAAGTCATATGACGAACATCTTAATCACTTACATGTTGTTTCCAGTGTATTGAGAGATGCACATTTGTTTGGTAACCTCGAAAAGTGCGTGTTTTGCACCAATCGAGTTCGTTTCTTGGATATGTCGTTTCATCGCAGGGAATTGAGATGGATGAGGCAAAAATTGTGGCGATCACTAGCTGACCAACTCCATCGACCGTCACGCAGGTGCGTAGTTTTCTTGGTCTTGCAAGTTTTTATCGACGCTTTGTGTAGGATTTCAGCACCATTGCAGCGCTTCTCCATGAACTGACGAAGAAGGGAGTGCAGTTTCGATGGGGCGAACAGCAGCAACAAGCTTTTGATGTTCTCAAATCAAAGCTTACACAAGCACCATTGCTACAACTTCCTGATTTTGACAAGACATTTGAGCTAGAATGTGATGCAAGCGGCATTGGTATTGGAGGTGTTCTCATACAAGGAGGTAAACCCGTTGCATTTTTTTAGTGAAAAATTGCATGGTCCTTCTCTGAATTATTCTACTTATGATAAGAAATTGTATGCCTTAGTGCGAGTTCTACAAACTTGGCAACATTACCTTTGCTCTAAGGAGTTCGTCATACATTCCGATCATAAATCTTTGAAGTATCTTAAGTGCCAAAACAATCTGAAAAACAACATGCTAAATGGATTGAGTTCATAGAATCATTTCCATACATCATTAAGCATAAGAAAGGGAAGGAGAATGTTATTGCAGATGCATTATCTAGACGTTACACCATGCTGTCCCAACTTGATCATAAAATATTTGGTTTTTAGAAACAATAAAAGGATTATATCCTACTGATTTGGACTTCAAAGATGCCTTTGAAAATTGTAGAGAAGGAAGAACATGGAATAAATATGTACTACGGGAGGGCCTCCTCTATCGTGCTAACAAGCTATGTGTTCCTGCTAGTTCCGTTCGCCTATTACTTTTGCAGGAAGCACATGGAGGAGGTTTGATGGGACATTTTGGAGTGAAGAAAACGGAGGACGTGCTGACCACACACTTCTTTTGGCCAAATATGAGACGTGATGTCGAGCGCTACGTGTCACGATGCACTACTTGCAATAAAGCTAAGTCTCGACTTAACCCACATGGTCTTTATATGCCTCTTCCTGTTCCTAGTTTACCTTGGCAGAATATTTCCATGAATTTTGTTTTGGGATTGCCTAGGACTAAGAGGGGGAGGGATAGTATTTTTGTGGTTGTTGATCGTTTCTCCAAAATGGCACATTTTATACCTTGTCATAAGAATGATAATGCCTCACACATTGCTGATTTGTTTATGACGGAAATTATTCGTTTACATGGTGTACAAAATACCATTGTTTCTGATCATGATGCAAAATTTTTAAGTTATTTTTGGAGAACTTTGTGGTATAAATTGGGAACCAAGCTGCTGTTTTCAACCACATGTCACCCACAAACCGATGGACAAACTGAGGTAGTAAATCGTACTCTATCCACTATGTTGCGGGCTGTTTTAAAAACAAATTTAAAGGGTTGGGAGGATTGTTTACCACATATAGAATTTGCTTACAATAGGTCAGTTCAATCTACTACAAAGTGTAAGCCCATTCCAGGTAGTGTATGGTTTCAATCCCCATGCTCCTATTGATTTATTACCTTTGCCTCCTTATGAAACTATAAATTTGGATGCTACACAACGATCTGAATTCATTCTTAAGATGCATGAAACTACAAAGAAAAATATTGAAAGGATGAATGAGAAGTATAGAATTTTTGGTAGTAAAGGTAGAAAAGAAGTAAAACTTGAACCAGGGGACTTGGTATGGCTACATTTGAGAAAAGAACGATTCCCTCACTTGAGAAGATCTAAACTTATGCCACGAGCTGCTGGTCCTTTTAAGATTGTTGAAAAGATCAATGACAATGCATATAAGCTTGAGTTGCCTCCCGATTTTGGGTTTAGTCCCACATTTAACATTTCAGATTTACGACCATACTTGAGGGAAGAAGATGATCTTGAGTCGAGGACGACTCCGATTCAAGAGGGGGAGGGTGATGAGGACATCACAACAGTGGATACTCACATTGATATACAAGGACCAATCACAAGAGGACGAGCACGATTACTAAATCAGCAGGTGAAGTCGTTCCTAACTTCCTACCCATGTGATTTTGAGAATGGATTGCTATTGAATGATTTAATTGTTATTAGGAACCACAGACATGATCAACAAGTAAAGGGAGGAGGATTTGGGGACGTGGAGAATCAGATGGGACGTCTACAAGTTGATGGAAACAGTCACCAACTCGGACTCGAGTTCAACTCGGAGTCCAGAAGCAGTACATCTTAAAATGGACGCCCAGGATGCATACAGACTCCGTTTTTAACGTTCTACATATGCATGGAAAGATGAGAAGATAAACTTTCCAATGGTTCTGGTCCCATATTAAAATTCGCCGGGAGTGATTGGGAGTTGTCGAAACAAGTTGAATTCACAGTTCTGTCCGGTGTTGCACCACCGTATTGGGCTTCTGGGCCTTGTATCCCATATGAGTCCATTAGGGACGCGCCTAAGAGTCTTATGGTCGAACCCTAGCCTTTAAATACTGCAGCCGCCGGCCATATTTGGTGGGTTTTTCTTAGATAAACAGCCGCCATTCTACGGTTTGTGTGAAACCCCAACTTCGTGATTTTCAGATCACATCTTCTACGTTCTTGCTCGTGTTCCCGGTTGCACCTGCAGGGATTAGCCTTCTTGGCGAGGTCAAGCGTGTGCTGCACGGTTGATAACCAATGGAGCAGTGGTGTAGTGATTGCAGGGGTGTTCGAACTACTCGAGTGTCACATATCATCAACGTCGAGTTCTCCACCTCAATCGACCTACCTTTCGGAAGATCTGGCCTAAACTACTCATCATAAGGAACGGTTCATGCGAGAATATGCAAGGAAAACAGTGTCACCACAAGGCAAAATATGGGTGCGGCTTAGCTAATTAATTAGGTATGTTGCTAGCTTGTTATGGACCGTTGGATGGCGCAGGGAATGGGAGTCGAGAGGGACTGCCCTGGGAACTGCATGGCTCAATAGGGGGCCCGTGGGTGGGAGAATGGAGATTCGAGCCTGCCGGTGAAACCTTAGTGGGTCCGTACATCTAGTAGCCCCTTTGTAAAAGCTATTTTGTGATCTCTTGCAATACACCGACGGTTGTGTACTAGTATAATGGAGGTTTCTCTAGTCACCGACGGTGACGAAATCACGATCTTCTAGGTAAAGTGGTGTCACCTCTGCAGAGTGTAAAACTATCATGATAGCCATGCTTCCGGTCACAAGCACCTTACCAATTTCCATGATTAGAGGCAAAACTTGGGATGTTTATTCGGGATGGTTATGGCATGGTCATTTGGATTGTTTTTGGGTCTGTTTTAAATCCTGAAAATGAGTTTCATTTTGGTTATATGAATATGAGATGGTTATGAATATTTATGAGCATGAGATGAACTTGAGAAAAATTAATGGCTGGATGAGACTTGATAAATGGTGAATTATGATGAGAGAATGTTGCTGAATTACTTGATGATGATGGGATAAATTTCACCTAGAAATAGTTGCTGTTTTTATCGTGTTTGTGAAATAAAATTTGCTTGCTGCAATGAGCCTTTCATTCCCTACCTTGTTGTAAGCTACATGTCATACTTTTCACGCACTTGCTGAGTACGACATGTACTCACCCTTGCATTATCACATATACATCAGCTACAGGAGATGAGTACTTCAATACCATGTGGATTACTAGGCGTGCGAACTACCGTCAACATGCCCGTGGAGTTGAAGTTGGAGCCTGCTGTTTTAGTTATTTCCGCTGTCGGTTAGAGACTTCCGCTGCAAGAATAAGTTAGAGATTTATGAGTGAGACATTGAGTCATTGTAATAAAGTACTTAAACACTATTTATTTGTAGTTATATTCTGAATTCAGTTTGTGGATTACATGTGTATGTGTGATGAACATCCTGGGCACATATATGCATTCACTTGGTTCTATTTTTGGAACCGGGTGTCACAAACTGGTACCAGAGCCATGTTGACCGTAGGGCACAACCCTAGGTAGAATGGACACTCTAAAACACATAGGAACACCCCTCTAAACTTCTATTTTCAAAAATTGCTTGCTGCTGCACTTTACTTGTCAATTCAGCCACCGCAAAGTGCTATTTTCAGTCCCTCTTTTCTTCTTTTCTTGTGGGCAGCCACACTTTCTGTTTCCTTGCTTCATAGCTTCTGAAGTTTTAGAGTTATTTCTTCTCTAAAGATTCTCATGTCTTATTTAGAGATGTCAGTCCCTAGGAGCACAGCACGCGTAAGGACTCGCCCACCGCCACTTGGGAGTGCACTTAACCCCATTGAGGTGTCCGATGGACCATATTGGGAGGAGGTGAATATGGAACCTCATGATGAAGATGAAGTCAATAGCTCTATGCATGAGGAGGAGGATCCGGAAGAAGTGCAACCAATTGAAGATGACATGGAAGATGATCCACAAGAGCAGCATTGGTACGCACCTCAGGAGGAGTTTCACGCGGGCTTACAACCAGCAGAGCCTCATGAAGCTATGTCGGAAGGAGATGAATCCGAAGAGGAGCCACCCCATGCTGAGGCTGAGAATGAATGTGATGAACGGGCCAACCATTCAGTTCAAGAATTCCGGTCCGACGGAATGGAAGGAGGACACATATCCAAGGAGCTTAAAGAATTTCTAGATTGCTGCAGCTTATACCCGGAATACCTTCTCAAGAAAGTCCCTCGTCTCGGACATGAAGAGTGGAAATCTGAAGTAACCATCTATCTAATGGTAGGGTTGTCACTCGGCACTTCACACCCACATGGAGAGCTATAAGGGCAGAAGCTATTGATGATGCTGCATGGGATGCACTCACCGGACTGTGCTACGCCTTCTGTGAGCAGCTTGAGGACACCACTTTTGAGCTGCACCTGTATCGGAAGAGTGGTACAAGAGAGATCATTGGACACCAAGGAGGAGCTCTTTCAAACCCACAAGCTGCTGACAAGTTTCAGAGGCTGCTCATGGAGTTAGGAAACCGCTATGCAAGCGTAAAGAAGAGATCCGTTACCTCCGCAAGAAGGTGTACTTATTGCAAAAACAAGAGGAGACTCGTGCCAACGCGGGAGCAAACGGAGCGCCAGCGTCATCTATCCCTACATGGACCGCCGACTCACCATGGCGTGTGCCCATGTATGGACCACCCCCGTCACACGGCGAGAACAACACCGGTTCTCATGATTAAGTTTAGGTTCCCCTTTTAATGAAGTTGTAATAAGAGCGCTTAAATCATACTGGCTTGAATAAGAGTGGTGTGCTAAACTTTTGTGATTATTGCTTGTGTTTGTGTGCTTGGTGTGAGTTGTGGGACGCTTCGGCGAATTTCCATATCCACACATAGTGGAGAGATGTGAGCTGCTTTGGCACGTGTTCACATCTTCATATAGGCTGAAATTAATAAAAGAAGTTGCTTAGTTCATACACCTTGATGCATATAGTTAGGAAATCGCTTCTTTCAAATCTGAATTCTAGCTCCTACAAATATAGTATGTCCGAAAGTAAGCCTTAAAATAAAGGGGGTAGACCTTCTTGCCAATCTTATCGTCTTGGATTCACAAAGGATTGACGTAATACTAGGAATGGACTGGTTAAGCAAGCACAACGGAGTGATTCAATGTGCTGAGAGGATCGTGCAGTTGACAAGTGAGCATGATACTCGTATTAAGTTTGAGGCAGCCCAACTGGCAACCGAGAAGGCAGTGCTGAACCACGTCAAATAAGCGACATTGGAAAGAATTCCGGTAGTTCAAAAATATTCAGATGTGTTCCCGGAAGAACTTCCACATATGTCACCTGAACCGGGACATTGAATTTGCCATTGATTTAGTGCCCGGAACTGCACCTATAGCAAAGAGGGCATATAGGATGCCTGCTAATGAATTAGTGGAGCTCAAGAAGCAAATTCAGGAGCAGCTAGAAAAGGGTTTTATATGCCCAAGCTCGTCATCGTGGGGAGCCCCCGTGCTCTTCGTAGACAAGAAAGATGGGACCTAAAGGATGTGTGTGGACTATAGGTCTCTCAATAAGGTGACGATCAAGAATAAATAGCCGCTGCCCCGCATTGAGGACCTGTTCGACCAAATGAAAGGTGCCCGAATTTTCTCCAAGATTGATCTTCGGTCGGGATACTTCGAGCTGAAGATTAAGCCCTCCGATATACCCAAGACTGCATTTCGAACACGGTATGGTTTGTATGAGTATACCGTTATGTCTTTTGGGTTAACGAATCCACCCACATACTTTATGTACCTCATTAATAAGGTCTTCATGGAGTACTTGGACAAGTTCGTCGTGGTTTTCATCGACGATATCATGGTGTATTCAAAGAGTAAGGAAGAACATGAAGAACACTTGAGGTTAACATTGTAGAAACTGCGAGAGCATCAATTGTATGCTAAGTTCAGCAAGTGTCAATTTTGGCTAAAGGAGATATCGTTCCTAGGCCACATCATATCCGAAGGAGGAGTATCGGTTGATCCCGGAAAAGTGGGAGATGTTTTGAAGTGGAACCAACCACAGAATGTGAGGGATATTCGGAGTTTTGTTGGGATGGCTGGATACTACCACCGATTCATCAAGGATTTCTCCAAAATAGTGAAGCCTATGAATGAATTGCTAATGAAGGGGAAAGCATTTCAGTGGACACCATCGTGTCAAGAAAGCTTTGAGGAGCTAAAGAAGAGATTAACCACAGCGCCGGTTTTGGTATTGCCGGATGTGAGCAAGAGCTTCGATATATATTGTGACGCATCAAAGACCCGCTGGATTGTTGCAGCCTTTGAAAGTACCCGAGTGGAAGTGGGAAGACATCAGCATGGGTTTCATAGTCGGACTGCCATGTACTCAGTCGGGTTACGACTCTATTTGGGTTATTGTGGACCGGTTGATAAAAACAGCCCATTTCCTTCCTGTTAGAACCAAGTACAGCGTCGCACAACTAGCCGAGCTGTATATGGAGCAAATTGTGTGTCTTCATGGAGTTCCGAAGAGGATAGTTTCAGATCGAGGTTCTCAATTTACCTCTAGGTTCTGGAATAAGCTGCATGAAGCCATGGGTACACGGCTGAATTTCAGCTCCGCTTATCACACACAAACCGACGGGCAAACTGAGAGGACAAATCAGATTTTGGAAGACATGTTGAGAGCTTGTGCCTTGAAACATGGGCATAGTTGGGATAGGAGCTTGCCGTATGCTGAATTCTCATACAACAACATCTACCAATCCAGCTTGAAGATGTCACCTTTTGAAGCATTGTATGGTAGACGGTGTAGAACACCACTGTTCTGGAATGAGACCGGAGAAAGACAAGTATTCGGACCCAAAGTGCTGCAAGACTCCGAAAAGCAAGTCCAAACGATACGAGAAAAATTGAAGGCTGCCCAGTCACGATAAAAAGTTATGCGGACAATAGGCAAAGAAGATTAATCTTAGAAGTAGGAGACTTCGTGTACCTTAAAGTATCGCCTATCCGAGGCCAACAACGGTTCAACATCAAAGGCAAATTAGCACCTCGCTACATCAGGCCATTCAAGATTTTGGCAAGCGAGGAGAAGTAGCCTATCAACTAGAGCTGCCAATGCACCTCTCCGACGTGAACGATGTATTTTACGTATCCCAACTCAAGAAGTGCTTAAGAGTACCGGAAGAACAAGTACCGATGGATGAGCTCGAACTTCAAGAGGATCTGACCTACGCGGAACACCCCGCCAAGATTTTGAACGTGAAGGAAAGGGTCACGAGGAACAAAGTGATCCGTTGGTGCAAGATACAATGGAGTCATCACACGGAAGCCGAAACTACATGGGAGCGTGAGGAAGATCTCAAGGCAGAATTCCCTCATCTATTCTCCACTCTATCGAATCTCAAGGGCGAGATTTAGTTTAAGGGGGGTAGGTTTGTAACACCCTCAAATTCATTACCATGCATGGCATACATTTTTCATGTAGAGAAGCATTTGAAAAGAAGTAAAAATGGAGAAAGAACCCTAGAAATGGAGAAAGAACCATAGAAATGGAGAAAGAACCATAGAAATGGAGAAGGAACCATAGAAATGGAGAAGGGAATATAGAAATGGAGAAAGAACCATAGAAATGGGGAAAGAACCATAGAAATGGAGAAGGAACCATAGAAATGGAGAGGGGAATATAGAAATGGGAAAAGGGACATAGAAATGGAAATGAGATAGCTGAAATGAGCCATTCCCAAATTTCCCCAAATTTCCTCCAAAATTTCAAAATTCCCCAACTCCCTAAAAAGGGGAATTTTCCCCACATTTAGGGGAAATTTATCCCCAATGCTGTCGCAGCCTAAAAGGGAAAAAATCCCTAGGACTCTTTGGTTAAGTTCCAAATTGACTAGGACTCTTGGTTGATTTTCAATTGGAGTAGGACTCTTATTTTCTCCCCCTTATAAATACAACCCCAAGCCCCTCCTTGGCCGCAGCCCCTCCCCCCTCCCAAGTCGCCGAGTTGGAGCCCGCCCCGCCAAGTCCCCGAGTTGGTCACCCCCCTGCCGGAGTTTGGTCGCCGGTGAGCCCTGCCGACGAGCCCCGCCGTTAAGACCAGCCGACGAGCCCCGCCGTCGAGCCCCGTCGTCGAGCCTCGCCGTCGAGCCCCGTCGTCGAGCACCGTCGTCGAGTCCCGCCGACAAGCCCCGTCACGCCTCGCTGTCGCCGGAAAAGAAGCCCGACGATCTGTCCTACCCTAATCTTCCATAGAAAAATCCCCCGCTGCTGCCGTTGTAGGAGAAAGGCCCTGCCACAAGAAGAAAGTGAGGTTGGTCTTCATTACCCATCTTACGACGTCGCCACTGTTTCTACGCATCTGTTTTTGTTCGCCCCTTTTGAACAGAAACTTTTGCGTGTGGACAGATCACGTTTTGATCATTTTTTGATGGTGGAATTGATCTAGATCTTGAGTCAAGATCATCACCACGTCCACACTTGATCTCTACACCCTTGTTCCTCATAAAATACCATGAAAGCCCAACAAAACATGCAAGAACACGTACAAACTGGTTCTATAATACTGCACTATAGGATTTGCATTCATCTACCCCATTGCATCTTGAGTAAAGTTTGTGCATGATGATTGATTGCTGTAAATATTGTATGTGCGTGGTCGTGAGTAGAAGTACAATCTCAAGAGGCCGTCTACGAGGAGTTACAGCACCAAGACTTTGAGACGCTTGAGCAACACGAACCACGGGAGCAAGGCAAGTGCCCCTTGACCATATTGATCCCATATTTTGAAATTGTTTTGTTTGCGAAAACGTGTATGCTTGAATCAACTTGATGGGACACCCTTTTGTAGGAGTTTACTAGTTTTTTTAACCATCCTTGTCGCTGGGAAAGTTGATGAGTCGGCTATGGTCATATTTCCTTTTTGCTTCGCTTAATTTACGAGATACGGGAAGCTGAATTAAAACATGTTTAGCTACTGCACTCATATGAATAATGACGATGAAAACTTGAAGATGATAATGAGCATGGAATCACGGAGATATAGGCAAGATTGGTTCATGGATGTTGCTGGATGAGATGGTGGTTTACTTGCCGTAGATCTAAGGACCGGTTCATGCGAGAATATGCAAGGAAAACAGTGCCACCAAAGGGCCAAATATGGGTGCCGCTTAACTGATTAATTAGGTGTGTTGCTAGCTTGTTATGGACCGTTTGATGGCGCGGGGAATGGGAGCCGAGAGGGACTGCCCTGGGAACTACATGGCACAAGAGGGGGGCCGTGGGTGGGAGAATGGAGATTCGAGCCTGCCTGTGAAACCTCAGTGGGTCCGTACATCTAGTAGCCCCTTTGTAAAGGCTATTTTGTGATCTCTTGGCCATACACCGACGGTTGTGTACTGGTATATTGGAGGTTTCTCTAGTCGCCGATGGGTGATGAAATTATGAACTTGTGGGTAAAGTGGTGCCACCTCTACAGAGTGTAAAACTATCATGATAGCCGTGCTTCTGGTCACAAGCACATGGCCAACTTCCATGATTAGAGGTAAAACTTGGGATGTTTATTCAGGATGATTTTTGATTGATTTTGGGACTGTTTTGAGTCATGAAAATGAGCTTGGTTTTGGTTATATGAAGATGAGATGGTTATAAATATTTATGAGCATGAGATGAACTTAAGAAAGATTAATGGCTGGATGAGACTTGATAAATGGTGAATTATGATGAGAGAATGTTGCTGAATTACTTGATGATGATGGGATAAATTTCACCTAGAAATAGTTGCTGTTTTTATCGTGTTTGTGAAATAAAATTTGCTTGCTGCAACGAGCCTTTTTATTCCCTGCCTTGTTGTAAGCTAGATGTCTTACTTTTCCCGCACTTGCTGAGTACAACATGTACTCACTCTTGCATTACCACATATATATCAGCTACAAGAGATGAGTACTTCGAGGACCATGTGGAGTACTAGACGTGCAAACTACCGTCAACATGCCTGTGGAGTTGAAGTTGGAGCCTGCTGTTTTAGTTATTACCACTGTCGATTAGAGACTTCCGCTGCAACAATAAGTTAGAGATTCATGAGTGAGACATTGAGTCATTGTAATAAAGTACTTAAACACTATTTATTCGTGGTTATATTCTGAATCCAGTTTGTGGATTACATGTGTATCTGTGATGAACATCCTGGGCACACATATGCATTCACTTGGTTCTATTGTCGGAACCCGGTGTCACACTAACGTCCCTAGATTGATCGAGCTTTGAGAACAATGGTGAACACCGGGATTACGTGGTTCGGGCCGCCGGAGCATAAAACCCTACGTCCACGGCAGTGAGTGTTGTATTGCTTTGCACGTGTGAGTGAGTGAGTTAGGTTTCGAACCCTTTTTCTGGAGGCTACCTCCGTCTTTTTATAGCTCAAGGCCGGGGCAGTTACAATGTGGCCCGGGGCCCGACAGGTGGCCCTGCGGCTGTCCGTACCCTATAAACAATCTAGGGTATTTAGAACTACATGTAGTGTCATCGTCGATGGAGCTAACGCGCGTCGCCTGACACGCCGGGCGCCTCTGACCGAGTAGTGGTTGATGATGGCGGGTGAAGGCCCCGTATTGTCGTCGCGTCCTACTTGGTCAGCTGTGCAGCACTGTGCCGTTGTCATGTCGCACAACACTGTGTCATTATCATGTTGTGTCGCCCTGTCCTGTCATGGTAATGACGGCCAGAAGTGGGCGGAGGCGTGCGCCACGTGCCATGCTTCTCAGGAAGGCGCGAGTCTTGAATGTGTGACTGGACAACACACGTCTTCCTTGACTTCTGAGACCCACGGCCCACGGCATATCATGGGACACGTGGTGGCTCCGAAGCCCTCCTCACGAGGGAGGTCAAGCTTGGAGCCTGGGGACATGAGGCAGCGCCGGACCTTGCCTTAGCGGGGAGGCCAGGTCCAGGGCCAAGGACATGTGGCGTCTCCGGGGCTGTCCTCGGCGGGAAGGTCCAAACCGGAGCCCGGAGACACATGGCAGCGCCGGACCTTGCCTCAGTGGGGACTCCAGGTCCGGGGCGACTCCGGACCCCTCCTTAGCGGGGAGGTCCGGCCCAGAGCCTAGGGACACGTGGCAGCGCTGGACCTTTCCTCATCCGGGAGGCCAGGTCCGGGGCAAGGACACGTGTCGGTGCCAGAGCCCACCCCGGCTGGAAGGCGGGGTCCGGGGCCTCTTCAAGCCTCCACGTGGGGGTACCCAGTCTATAGGGTACCAACAAAGTCATTATAGTTTTATTGTACAGACATAGTTGTCAATATAATTGTTACATTTATTTCTTAGGAATGTCGGACAAAATAGATTTTTAAATATTTTATGAAGATGGAGAGATTAATTACAGTCCATCCGGAGTAGATTTATCAGGATTCCCTTTTATAAATCGGGGAATACTAAATCTAACAGAAAGGACATTTATAGGTGTTTATAGATGGTTGCTGAAGGGGTTTAGATCGAGTGATGATGAATATGAGTTTATCAACAACTTGTCCATTTCCCGATCCACTAAAAAACTTTATGATGTCAGATGTTTATCAACAACTTGTCCGTTTCCTATTCACGGATATGCAGAGAAGTGAAGTACCGTTTGGAAGTGTTTTATAGTGATTGATCATACTTGTAAGTTGCAACATCTTGAGAAATGCAATACTGCTTTGACATCGCAGTTCGTGTAAATCACATGTATGCTCGTGTGGTTGATAATATTTCATTTGACCCAAAATCAATAATCAACACAATTGAGCAAGCTTTGAAGTATATCATAAGCATCAAGATCCTTTTTTGATGAAATTGGTCTGATTAGCCATAAAATAAATTCCTATTATGAGTTTATCTCACATGGGCTCTAAGAGCTTTTTGATTCTCTGGGTGTAGTGACTGTAGAACCAGGATATGATCATTCAAAAAAAGGATTAGGCGGCTGCAAGCATGCCACCATCCAGTTCGGGAGAGTGAAACTTGAAAAGCTTGTACTTTGGTCTAGAAAAGATGAAGCTAATATTAATTTTGTGTGGTGTATGCGCCACTAGTTTACTATTGTTAAATGGAACGAGTCGTCAACCTGATGGATGAGTCGTCTACCCGATGGACGACTACATGTCTCGATCGTCTACATAAGAGCGACCCGCACCATCACCACAATCGCACATCACAAACTCACCTCACACTGCACCACACTCGTTCCATACATCATGTTACCGAGGACTCATGTTTCTCACCACCAAACAACAAAGAAAGAGTTGACATTCAAGAGGGATTACAACCTTCAATGTGTCTATGTGGCACTGATTGTCGGTTTGTAAGAGATCTTATGTTAGGGGACTCCTATGGTTTGAGACTCTGGATGTGCAACAACTATAAATATGATCCCCCTCATAGGACCATGTAATTTTTTTCCCAATGGTAGACGCCATGTAACAAACATGCTTGGGAATTCTATCAATTTCACATTCACATTTCAATTCGAATGTTGATAACGACACATCTTTGCGAGTTCAAACAGTACATCAACCATGAACAATTAGCACAAGACGTTGAGTACGTCAACGCGATGCATAGAGCTGCTAGGAGGAACTTCCTGTACGAGTTGGAGTGTGACAATCGGGTTGAGCGAGAGAGGAGGGAGAGAGTTGAATAGAAGGAGCATCATCGCAAGCGTCAACGCTGGAGGAAGAGTATCATCTCAAGGCTCAGGAGGAGGAACGTATTAATCGGCTGGCAAGAGAGGCTGAGCGGGAGCGCATGCGCGAGAGAGCACGTCGCGCAAGGGAAGTGAAAGTTGCCTAGGGGTGCGAATAGGTGGAAAATCTAAAATACGGCTTAACAAAACTGATCAGTTTATAGAGTGCGGACTAGTTCGGTCCCGAGGACAGACTAGTTCGGTCACAGAGAAATTTAACTCAAGAACGAGAACACAAGATTTATCCCGTGGTTTAGCTTCACAAAGAAGCCTACGTCCATGTTGAGGAGTCCAAAAAGGACCAGGATGCTCTCAACCTTTTCCTCACCAAGCCACCACAAAGGTTGGCATGATCTTCCACTATATCACAAAGACTTCACAACAATTCGTGGGGCAACTCAGAACTTGAGGCTCCCACAAGATCTAAGCTCAAAGCACTTACAAATCAGTACCATCAACAACACACTTCCCACTCAGTGCGAGAGAATTAACCAAGAGCTTAATGCTGCTCACTCCCCTTCTCCTCCTCTTCCCAAAAACTCCCAAACCCTTAAGAATAGCTCTCAGGGCTCCAAGAATTTGAAGAGAGGGGACTAGAAAAGCTCTAGTAAGGCTATTTTGGCGTTAGGGTCATCGTCTCATGCTTTGAGGCTTGGGCATCCCCTTTTTATAGGGGTCCCAGGAGCTAGCCGTTGCCACCAGAAAAGGTCCGGACTAGTTTGGCCTTTAACCCCGGACTAGTTCGGCCTGCGGGGACTGATGACATCACTCTTCACCTACTAAACGGTCATATTCTACCAACTAAATGGTCACCCGCCTCCTTTTCAATTCAAATGATCACAACACTACGGGCTAGTCTGATCCACAACGGACTAGTCTGATCTCGCACAAAAACAATTGTTCTGGTTGAGAACGGACAAGTCTGGTCCACTAGACTAGTCCGACCATCCAAGACTTAGTCCCTGCAGCTATTTCCAAGTATCAAACAGACTAGTCCGACTCACAGCGGACTAATATGATCTTAGGCAGAACCTCTTGTTCCTGTTGGAAATGGACTAGTCTGAGTCTGCGGACTAGTCCGGTCCTTCAAGACATAGCTCCTGAAGAGCTCAGACACATTATCCACGGACTAGTCCGTCCCTAAACGGACAAGTCCGAACTCACATAGAACTAGTCCGTGGATAGTGAGTCTGAGCTCTTCAAGAGCTAAGTCCTAAAGGACCGGACTAATCTACCCTTTGAGGCCGGACTAGTTTGCAAACTCAAACTAGTCCGTTTCCAACCGAAACAAGAGGTTCTGTGTGAGATCAGACTTGTCCTCTATTTGTCGGACTAGTCCATTTGAAACTTGGAAATAGCTGCAGGAACTAAGTCCTGGATGGCCGGAGTTGTCCGCCCCTTGAGGCCGGACTAGTCCGGTGGACCAGACTTGTCCGTTCTCAATCGGAACAATTGTTTCTATGTGAGATCAGACTAGTCCGTTGTGGATCGTACTAGTCCGTAGTATTGTGATCATTTGAATTCAAAAGAAGGCCAGGGACCATTCAGTTGGTAGAATATGACTGTTTATCAGGTGAAGAGTGATGTCATCAGTCCCCGCAGGCCGGACTAGTTTAGGGTTAAAGGCCGGACTGGTCCGGACCTTTTCTGGTGGCAACGGCTAGCTCCCGGAACCTCTATAAAAAGAGGGTGCCCTAGACTCAAAGAAGAAGACAAGAACCCTAACACCGAAATAGCCTTTCTAGAGCTTTTCTAGCCCCCTATTTTCAATTCTTGGAGCCCTAAGAGCGATTCTTGAGGGTTTTGGAGTTTTTGGGAGGAGGAGAAAAAGGGGAGTGAGCAACATTGAGCTCTTGGTTGATTCTCTCCCACCAAGTGGGTAGTGTGTTGTTGAGGGTGCTGATTTGTAAGTGCTTTGAGCTGAAATCTTGTGGGAGCCTCAAGTTGTGAGTCGCCCCACGAATTGTTGTAAAGTCTTTGTGATATAGTGGAAGAACAAGCCAACCTTCGTGGTGGCTCGGTGAGGATATGGTTGAGAGCAACCTGGTCCTTTGTGGACTCCTCAACGTGGATGCAGGCTTCTTGGTGAAGCTGAACCACAAGATAAATCGTGTGCTCTGTCTCTTTCGGTACACCTCTCGTTTCTTGCTAGATCATTTTAAAGTTCTTTACATTTATTATTTAGAGTCTTGCTATCCACCAAACTCTCAGTTATTTTCTCGATCACCTCACCACTAATTGCTGGACTAAAGTACTTCACTACTAATAAAATAGATCAGCAAAAACTTCTGAGGATCCTCTCTTTTGGATTATATTTTTTTGTGACCAGACTAGTCCGCCCTAGGACCAGACTAGTTCCCACTCTATGAACTAATCAGTTTTATTAAGCTGAATTTCAGATTTTCCACCTATTCACCCCTCTCTAGGCAACTTTCAATTGGTATCAGAGCCTAACTCCCTTAAAAGCTTAACCGCTTGAAGAGGAGATGGGGGGAAATGGCAAGGACTTACCGCCCGTCGACGCCACCGGCGCTGGCGAGAACAACACCCACGGCAATGAAGGACCTAAGTTCTCGCCCCACAAGGTTGTCAACCCAAACAAGGACATGCCAAGGTTCCCTCCCTTCGACTTGGAGACCGATGACGAATATGACGAAGTAAAGCGTCTTGCAAATCTTCTTCAAAGAGCAAAAGATGAAGCTAGAAGGAGGAGGAGACTTGAGAATAAAAAGAAACTCAAGAAGCCCAAAGAGGACTACACTCGATATCCTTTTAATTATGAGCGCTTAAGTTCGCACACAAATTATTTATCTATTCCCTTGGACAAACCTCCACATTTTGATGGTACCAACTATACAATGTGGAAACACAACATGAAATTGCACCTTATTTCTCTCAACCCTACACTTTGGCACATTGTTTGCACAGGTGTAGATATCCCTAGGGATGATGAACAACTTACACTGGAGCAAGAATGTAACACCCTCAAATTCATTTCTATGCATTGCATACATTTTTCATGTAGAGAAACATTATAAAAGAAGTAGAAATGGAGAAAGAACTATAGAAATGGAGAAAGAACTATAGAAATGGAGAAAGAACCATAGAAATGGAGAAAAGAACCATAGAAATGGAGAAAGAACTATAGAAATGGAGAAAGAACCATAGAAATGGTGGAAGGAACCATAGAAATGGAGAAAGAACCATAGAAATGGAGGAAGGAACCATATAAATGGAGGAAAAACCTCAGAAATGGAGAAGGGGATATAGAAATGGAGAATGGGGCATAGAAATGGAGAAGGGCAATGTAGAAATGGAGAATGGGACATAGAAATGGAGAGGGGAATGTAGAAATGGAGAATGGGACATAGAAATGGAGAGGGGAATGTAGAAATGGAGAACGGGACATAGAAATGGAGAGGGGAATGTAGAAATGGAGCAAGTGACATAGAAATGGTGAGGAATGGGAAAAGATAGCTGAAATAAGCCATTCCCAAATTTCCCCCAAAATTTCCAAATTACCCAATTCCACAAAAGGGGAATTTTCCCCACATTTGGGGGGATAAAATCCCCAAGGCTGCCGCACCTAACTGAAAAGATAAGTTTGTTGAGATCCAAAGTTGAGTTGGACTCTTATTTGAGCTCCAATTGGAGTAGGACTCCTCTTTTTCCACTTATAAATATAACCCCCACCCCCTTGGCCGACTCCTCTCTATTTTGGACATCCTCCCCCTGCTTCCAAGACCCCTTTCTTGCTGCCAAGTTGCCAAGTTCCCCCCCCCCCCTTGCCAGAATTTGGCCGCTGTCGAGCCCCGCCATCGCCGGAGAAGAAGCCCGACAATCTGTCCTACCAAAATTTTCCACAGAAAAATTCTGCACTGCTGCCATTGCTAGGAGGAAGGCCCTGCCACCAAAAGGAAGTGAGGTAGGTCCCCATTACCCATCTTACGACGTCGCCGCTTTTTCTACGCATCCGTTTTCTTCGTCCCCTTCGAGCAGAAACTTTTACGTGTGGACAGACCATGTTTTGATCGGTTTTTGACGGTGGATTTGATCTAGATCTTGGGTCAATATCATCACCACGTCCACACTTGATCCCTGTCGATGCGTCTGCGGTCGACACTTCCCCCGGGCCTGCTCTGGGCAGCCCGCGGAGGTTCTTTTTCGGAGCGGCTAGTCCCCCTGCGTGGGTCTTGCTGTACTGTACGAAGGAAGAAGATGAACACAAGGGTTTTTTACGTGGTTTGAGCCGCCGGAGTGTAATACCCTACGTCCACGGTGAGCAAAGGTGCTCGTTGTATTGCTTGGTGCTTAGAACCGGAGTTCTAAGCTTGAGGGTGAAGTGCGTATGTCTACTGAGTTTCGATCCAGCTGGGGTGCGAACCGAACCAGAGTGTGAGTGTGCAAAGAGCCGAACCCCTTGCAACGTTGCCTACCCGAGCCTTTTATAGTCCAAGGCTCGGGCGGCTTACAAAGGGGGGGCCCAGGACCCGACAGGTGGTCCCGGGTTGATTTCCTGCCATCTACCGTATCTGCATTAACACCTGTAGTTGTCTCTGGCGAGGGCTTCTGAGTCTCCGGCCTGCCGCCCTGCCCACGCTGCAAGCTAGGCGTAGTGGTTGATGATGGCAGGGGCGGCAGGGGATGTCTTGTCGTTGTGTTTATTGGTCCACAACTTCTGACAATGTGTGCCTGTCTTCACTGTGATGCAACTGGGCACAACGCCTCCTGGCAGGGGCGTGCTCCGTGTCTCCGTGTCTTGGGAAGGCGCGGGTCTTCAATACGTGCCTTGGGAAGGCGCGGGTTTTGAATACCTTGTACGGGCAGAGCATGGTGCGGCTTTACTCCTGCTGCCTACCGCGCTGGGTAGGCAGCGCTGCTTCGCTGCCACATGGCGGGCCTGGAGCTCTCCTCTTAGGAGAGGGAGGTTCGACCCTGCTTGGACACGTGGAGCCTTCGGAGCCCTCCCCGCGGAGGGGGGAAGTCCGGCTCTGCTGGCCATGTGGCGGGCCCAGAGCTCTCCTCTGAGGAGAGGGAGGTCCTGCCCCACAGGACACGTGGAGCCTTCGGAGCTCTCCGCGCGGAGAGGGGAGGTCCGGCTCTGCTGGCCATGTGGCGGGCCCGGAGCTCTCCTCTGAGGAGAGGGAGGTCCGGCCCCGCTGGACACGTGGAGCCTTCGGAGCTCTCCCCGCGGAGAGGGGAGGTCCGGCTCAGGTGCCCTCGGAGTTCGCCCCTGCGGAGGGGGCGAAGTCCTTAGACGATTTTCCCCTGTGCGTGGGGGTACCCCATATTGAGGGTACCGACAGTGGCCCCCGGGCCGATCTCGGGGGAGATAACGAGCCCGAGGTGGGGCCTCCATCTCTTCTACCCCGCGCACCTTCTCGGAGACTCCCTTTGACCGTCGTTGGAGCACGAACGGTCGTGGAATCGTGGGGACGTGAGCCCGTCTTAATGGCTGCTTTTACTGCAACGGTTTCCAAGGCTGCCAATACTGCACGTCGCAGTGCACGTCGCAGCGCCTTGTCAGGAACAGCCGGGTTCTCCGCATGGGGGGCTGACTGCCCAGTCCACCGCTTCTGCAGGTCGGCTTGGGCCCGCTTGTCATGGACTCTGGGGCTTGGACCTGGGGCGTCTGCCCCGAGCGGCGCATACAAAGCGTTTCGAATCGCTTTGAATTGCTTCTGGGAAGTTTATAAGGGGATCTCATCTGCATCGCAGGCTTCCCTTTGCAAACTTCCCTGCGCTCGAGCCTTCCAGTTTCCTTCGTGCGCCCAAGCCATCTTCATCTTCAAAGCTCTTGCATCTTCGCCTCCAATGGCTTCCTGCCTGCCTCCACCGCGAATCGCCCGGACGAGAGACCTGGGGGCGATGCTCAAGCTGCTGGGATGGCACTCTGAGGAGGAGCACCGTTGCCTTCGGCGGGGATCCCTCCCTCTGCGTCTGGAGAGGGGGGAAACTTTCTTCTTTGCCGCCTACGCCTTGGTGGGGTTCGTCCCGCCGATCTCCTCCTTCTTCGTGACGCTGCTGGAGACGTACGGCCTCCAGCTTCATCACCTCTCCCACAACTCTTTTGCCATGGCCGCCGTCTTCGTCCACTTCTGCGAAATGTTCGTGGGAGTGCGAGCTTCAGTGACGCTCTTCCGTCACTTCTTTGTGCTGCGGACGACTGAGCGCGGCTTGAAGAACCAGCTGGGCGCCTACTACTTTCAGCACCGCTGCAAGGACCCAAAGGTCTCCAGGTACCTTCTGCCCTTCGGTGCTGCAAGGTGGGAAGGCTGGAGGGACAACTGGGTGATCGTGAAGACTGATGAGCACGATCGCCTCCAGTTGCCGACCGATGCTCCAACCACCGAGCGTAGCTTCTGGGAGGAGAGCCCGGTGCTAGAGCCCGAATACGCGCCAGTCCTGGAGCGGATCCGGTTCCTGGCGGAGCAAGGGTTGACATCCCTGATGATGCTGACAGATTTCCTATCGCTCCGCCTTGCGCCCCTGCAGCAGCGCAGTCGCTCGGCATGGTATTACACCGGCGAGCACGACTGCACCAGGCTAGAGACGGGTCTAGGCACTGACCCACCTGCCGAGATACTGTGGGAGATGGTGACGAGGGTAAGCAGCAACCTTATTGGTGGCGGCTTCCTCACCATCCCAGAGTCCTGCATCCCTCTCTTCTTGGAGCCGGCGAGGAGGGCGGAGCTGCTGCGGGGGATGCCGACGCTGGACGACATCGGGATCGTCGTGCGCCAGGTCGGAGATGCCTTCCGGGGAATCTCGATCCCCGGGGTTGACCGCTCCGAAGCGGAGCGTGAGGTGCTGGCCGATGCCCATCCCGCGCCGAGGGTCGACGGAGCTCGGACCACCGACAAGGGGAAGGGCAAGGAGCCGGCCTCTGGTTTGCCGAAGAGGAAGCGCTCCCGGTCTCCACCGAGGGCGTCTTTTGCGCTGAGTCAGGGGACCGGCGCCCCCCCCGCGCCCTTCCTAGGGATGCGTCGGTTCGTCGGGCAGCGACTCCAAGAGGCCTCGGGTCTTCCGCACCGACGGGACTCCTCTTGGACAGCAGCGGTCAGAGGAGCTCCGGGCGTCCCACCCTCCTTCCACAGGCGGTGGAGCTCCGAGGAGGGACGCCGGTGCTGTGGCGTCTGGTGCTGAGCCAGGGGCTCAGGTGCCCAGGTCATCGAGTGTCCCTGCTGCTGGCTCGGCGGGTGGCGGCGCCAGAGGGAGCGCGGCCAGGACTCATCCAGGGAGTAGGTGCCCCGGGCTTCAGGGGCTTGATCGACGAGCGGAGCCAGGAGCACTGCCGGCGGGAGCCCTACTGCTCCACCTCCCAGGGGGGCTCCGGGAGCACCCCCTGCTCCACCGGTCCGGGTGTCCTCGGCGCAGGCCCCGGCGGCGACGGCAGGCTCCGGCGGCCCTGCCCCGGTTCGGAAGCCAGGGCTCCATGCCCGGTAGAGTGTTCGCGTTCCTCGGTAAGTTTGCACTCACCGGGTCTTAGTACTTTGCGTACTTTTTCTCTTGTGTTGAGAGCTCCCTATGCTTGCAGGGATTCTTCGGCTGCCGGGGACGTGTCTGTTCCTCGGCCTCCTCCGGTTGGCAGGTCCGGGTGCCTCCTGCTTGTGGTCCGGTAGGACCAGCTCCTGCAACGGCAGAGGCGCCCACTCCTCCTCCTTCGCCAGCTCGGGAGCCGGCGGCTGTCGAAGACTTGGCGGAGCCGGCTGGAGGCGTCCAACCTCCAAGTGCTGAAGCGGGAGGGGCTGATGCAGGCAGCCTTCCGGTCGGCGGCGAGCAGGGGCGCGTCGGGACCGGCCCCTTCCCGGCCGTCTTCTCCTAACCGGCGCATTGTCCTGGTTGCCGAGATGCCGGCATCTCCTCCTTTAGATGATGTCATGGAGGAGGTCTGTGGCGCGGCTCCGGCCTCTGCTTCCCTGCTGCCCCTGTCGGACGCCATGGAGCAGGCCCAGTCTAGCGTCCGGCAGGTCCAGGCTGCGCTCGAGCGCGAGCGGTAGACCTTGGCGGATGAGAGAGACCGCCTCCTCAGCTGGGGGCGACTCTTGAAGCAGCGGACTCGGGAGGTCGAGGAGGAGCTCGACGCGAGGCAGGAGAGGCTCGATGCCGAGGAGGAGCTCCTCGAGGTGCAGAGGGGAGCCATAGAGCGCCTGGACGCCAAAACCCGGCGGCTCTTGCGGGAGTCCCACGAGGCCTATGCCAGTGTTCGGGCTCGCTCCGACGCCAACGAGGAGCTGCGGCTGCAGCTGGCGCACCGCGAGTGCGCCGTCGCACATCGGGAGCGCGTCGTGGTGACTCAAGAGAAGAAGGTCACCGAGCGGCTGGAGGCTGGAGAGGGCGACCTGAAGGCCCGGGCCGAAGAGCTGGAGCTTGAGGAGGCAGCTCTGGCCGTGAGGGAGGAGCAGGTCGCCCGGGACTGCTAGGTGGCACTAGACCGGGAGCTGGCCGCTGACTTCTGAGCGTCGAAGCTGGAGCGACTCACTCAGGACCTCCAGTTCCAGGAGAAGGACCTGATGGCGAAGGAGAGGAGGTTCGTCGAGGAGGGTCCTGGCGCTCTACTGGCGGCTCACCTGGAAGTGGAGGGGCTCCGCGCTTCGCGGACCGTCGAGGCCCGAGCGGTCTAGGACTTCGTCAGCCAGGCAGAGTCCGCTCTGGTGCCTCTTGGCTTCAGCCCCGTGAGAATGAGGGCTTCAGCTCAGGAGGTGGTCGAGGCGATCCCGACGCTCGAGTCCATCGGCGCCAAGCTGGATAGGCTCGAGGCTGTGACCGCCGACGAGCTCAAGTCGGAGGGGCGGAGCTTGGCGAAGGAGGTCACCACGCACGTGCTGACGTGCTTCCGGAGCTGGTACTCCTCTGTCTCTCTGGAGCCGGTGGTCCAGGGCCCCGTCGCCGAGCAGGAGGAAGCCGCCAGGGCCGAAGTCAGGAATGTCACCGCCCTTGTCGCGTCTAGGTTCCAGCGGGAGTCCGGGGACTCTTAAGGGGCTTGCCCTTGTAGCTGGAGGGCCTTTGTATCTCTTGTTTTTGTTTTCTTGAGTCTGTAGTCCAGCTCATGGAGCCTCTGATGAACGAACAGACTTTTGTATTGTGTGTCTGCGCTTTTATCTTCTTCTTCCTGGCTTGGCCTGCCTGAGCCCTTAGCTCCACAAGGACCTCGGGAGGTCTCCACCGATATCGAAGCTTGCACAGACACCTTCCTCGGGTCCTTGTTGACATAAGGACCCCAGGGGTCTTCGGAGCTCGCCCCGTGAGGACGGGGGGTGGTCCAGCTCTGCTGGCCACGTGGCGGGCCCGGAGCTCTCCTCTGAGGAGAGGGGAGGCCCAGTCCTGCTGGACACGTGGAGCCTCCGAAGCTCGCCCCTGCGGAGGAGGCGAGGTCCGGTTCTGCTGGCTATGTGGCGGGCCCGGAGCTATCCTCTGAGGAGAGTGGAGCTCCGGCCCCGCCGGACACGTGGGGCCTTCGGAGCCCGCCCCTGCGGAGGGGGCGGGGTCTGGCTCCTTCTTTCTTGTGTTGGAGTAGTCGGGAGCTCCGGTCCTTCTTTGTGCGGTCCCCGTAGTGGCCCCCTGGTAGGTGTGGCGAATTGTTTGGGCGCACCTACCACATTCCTGCCGGGGAGCTAAGGCCGAGAGGTCCTGGACACAAGTAGGGGAACCGTAATTCTCCTCAGGGGCTCTTCCTTCCATGTCTCTTAGTCTTATTTGGCCTACGGTCTTGGACCGGTATACGGGGCTTGAGCAATTCAGTGCACCCGGCACCGGAGGTCTGGCTCCCTCCGAGGTCAGGGTATGACCGTCCGGCCCCTAGTACTGGACCGTAATGCTGGGGAGGCAGAGTGCACACGCTTTGGGTACGGAACCGGGCAAAGCAGGCTGTACTCCCCTGGACCTCCGAAGGGCAGAGTGCGCACGCTTTGGGTACAGAACCAGGCAAAGAAGGCTACACACCCTGGACCCTCATGCACAGTGCAGGTTTTTCCTGGAGGTGACCAACTGGCATCGCAACACCTGACTGGGGGAGGTCCGAGAGGCCCCCTGGCCAATGGCAGGTACCTCAAGCGCAACCGTCTTCTGTAGGATAGAAAATGCCGACTATGGATGAGAGTGGGAAAGGAGAGCTAAGTGTACGATGAGCATACACCGTGTTTGATATGGAGGCGTGATCATAAAAATTAATGCATAATTTAAATGAGCACATAAGGAAGAGCATGGTAGGACAGGGTTCTTTCCATATAAATACCCATTGGAGGAAGGAAGGCTATACATGGAGGTAACGACCTGCCCCATTATTAAGTGAAGCAAGATCCTACGCGCTTAGGGTCAGAACCAGGCCAAGCTGAACGTAGTCCTGGACCGTCTCCTGGGGCTTAGTTGCTCCGAGCGTTGTTCCTGGACTCTTTGGGATCTATTACAGAAAGAAAAAGACTTGTCCTACTACTGCTCTAGGGATAGAACTTACGGAGGTGTTCTATGTTCCAAGGGTTCGGGAGCGGATCCCCATCCTCGGTGGAAAGGCGTACGCACCCGGGGCAGCACACTTTCGTGACTCGGAAGGGACCTTCCCAGCTGGGGGAGAGTTTGTTGGTCCCTTCGCGAGAAAGTATGCGCCGCAGCACTAGGTCGCCTTCATTGAGCTCCCAGACACACACGGTCCTTTGGTGGTAGCGCCGGAGCGCCTGCCGGTACCGTGCGTTGCAGAGCGTTGCTTGTAGTCGAGCCTCGTCGACGAGGTCGATGTCTTCGCGCCGGAGTTGGTCCTGCGCGGGTTCATCGTAAGCTCGGACGCGGGGAGACCCCATGGTGATCTCTGGGTGAAGCACGGCTTTGGCCCCGTACACCATGAAGAAGGGTGTCTCCCCGGTGGCCCGGCTTTGGGATGTCCGGCTGGCCCACAGTGTGCTTGGAAGCTCGTCCACCCACTTGGCGCCATGCTTCTTCAAGCTGGCATAGGTGCGAGTCTTGAGGCCCCGAAGGATTTCGGCGTTGGCCCTCTCGACTGGCCCGTTGCTCTTTGGATGAGCAACAGAGGCATAGCACACCTGAATGCCAAGGTCTTTGCAGTAGTCTTCGAACGCTGCGCTGGTGAACTGGGTCCCATTGTCGGTGATGATTCTGTTCGGGACCCTGAACCTGCAGACGATCGACTTGATGAACTTGACTGCGGATTGCTTGTTGATGGTGATGACGGGTGTAGCTTCCGGCCACTTGGTGAACTTGTCGATGGCGATGTAGAGGTACCGGAATCCCCCTACGGCTTTGGGGAATGGCCCCAGGATGTCCAACCCCCATACCGCGAACGGCCATGAGGGCGGGATCATCTGCAGCATCTGAGACGGTGTGTGGATCTGCTTGGCATGAAACTGGCACGCCTTGCATCTCTTGACCAGCTTTACGGCATCCTGGAGTGTTGTCGGCCAGTAGAAGCCATGCCGGAAGGCTTTACCAATGAGCATGCGTGAGGAAGCGTGACTCCCACATTCGCCTCCATGGATCTCAGCAAGCAAGTCACAACCTTCTTCCTGGGTTATGCACCACAATAGGACGTGGTTGGTGCCATGCCGGTAGAGATCCCCTTCTACCAGCGCGTATCATTTAGCCATGCTGTCGAAGTGTTCAGTCGACACTTCCCCCGGGCCTGCACTGGGCAGCCCGTGGAGGTTCTTTTTTCGGTGGGGCTAGTCCCTTGCGGAGAGCTTTCGCGTATGGACGAGTTAGTAAGAGCTTGACACGGTGAGTTTTACGTGGTTCAGGCCGCCGGAGCGTAAAACCCTACGTCCACGGCGAGCTATGGAGCTCGCTGTATTGCTTGCTGCTCAGAACCGGAGTCCTGAGCTTGGGGGTGAGTTACAGCTTGGGTGTGAATGGCTAGCGTATGAGTTGTAGAGGTGCGAACCCTTGCTATCGTCGCCTACCCGAGTCTTTTATAGTCCAAGACTCGGGTGGCTTACAAGGGGGGGCCCGGGACCCGACAGGTGGTCCCGGGGAGATTGTCTGTCATCTACTGTATCTGCAGTTATGCCAGTAGTTGTCTCTGGCGAAGGCTTCTGAGTCTTCGTCTTGCAGCCCTGCCCATGCCACATGCTAGTCGTAGTGGATGATGACGGTGGGGGCGGCATGGGATGTCTTGTCGCTGCGTTTATTGGCTGGCAGGCTCTGACACCGCGCGCCAGTCTGTGATGCGACTGGACGCAACGGCACCTGACAGAGGCGTGCTCCGCGTCTCCGCGTCTTGGGAAGACGCGGGCCTTGAATACCTTGTACGGGCAAGGTATGGGGCGTCTTTACGCCCGCTGCCTATCGCTCGGGGCGGGCCTGGAGCCCTCCTCAGAGGAGAGGGGGGTCCGGCCCCGCGGGACACATGGAGCCTTCGGACCTCTCCCCGCGGAGGGGGAGGTTCGTTTTCCGTCGGCCACGTGGCGGGCCCGGAGCTCCTCTCTGAGGAGAGGGAGGTCCGGCCCCGCCGGATACGTGGCACCTTCGGACCTCTCTCCCGTGGAGGGGGAGGTCGGGCTTCTGTATGCCACATGGTGGGCCCGGAGCTCTCCTCTGAGGAGAGGGAGGTCCGGCCCCGCCAGACGCGTGGCGCCTTCGGAGCTCTCCCTGCGGAGAAGGGCGAGTTCCTTAGGCATTTTCCCCTGTGCGCGGGGGTACCCCATATCGCGGGTACCGACAGTGGCCCCCGGGCCCATCTCGGGGGAGATAGTGAGCCCGTGGTGGGACCTCTGTCTCTTCTGATCCACGCACTTTCTCTAAGTCCCGCATTGACCGCTGCCGGAGCACGAACGGCCGCGGGTTCATGGGAGCGTCCGCCCACATGATGGTTGCTTTTACTGCGGCGGTTCCCAAGACTGCCACTTCTGCACGTTGCGGCGCTTTCTTCGGGAACCGCTGAAGTGCCTTGCCGGCTTGTCTTCTTAGGAGACTGACTCCTTGACCCACCGCTTCAGTTGGGTGGCTTGGGTCCACCTGTCATCGGCACTCGGTCTAGGACCCAAAGCGGTTGCCGATGCGGCGCATTCGAAGAGTTCCGAATCGTCTGGAATTGCACCTGGGAAGGTTTTATAGGGGATCTTACCCGCATCGCGGCTTCCCTTCGCACTTCCCAGCGTTTCTTCTTGGACTCTTGTGCTTTTGCCCTCTTGCCCTTGAGTCCTCCCTCGCCATGGCCTCCAACCCGCCACCAGAGAAGAAGCGCGCTCGATCTCCTCCAGCGGCGGCGTCTGTGTCAAGTCGGGAATCTGGGGTGCTTGGCACTCCTTCCGGTGGCGACTCAAAGAGGCCCCGGGCTGATGCGTTGAGGGGAGCTTCTGGGGCATCCCCTGCTCCGCCAGTTCAAGCGACTGCGGAGCGGCCGTCAGTGACGGCAGCGGGCTCTGGGAATCCTACTCCGGCTCGGAAGTCGGGGTTCAGAGCCCGCTGGAGTGTCCACGCTTCCCGGCCATCCCCGACTAGCGGGGAGTCTGTGCCATTGCGCTCGGAACCCAGGACAACTGCCGCGGCCCCCAAGCCAGCGCGAGCTTCTCCTGTTCCGATGTGCCCGGACTCCGCGGCGGCGTCATCTCTTCCTGCCGAGACGGCCGCCGCGGACCCCAGGCCAGCGCAGGTTGACCCTGCACCAGGCGGCCCGGCCTTTATTCCAGCGCCGCCTTCCCCGGCTCGCCCCTCTCCACAGGTCAATAAGGTAGAAGCTAAAGAGGGCCCGGCAGGTCCGGCTGCCAGAGCCCCGGCGCCAGCTTCTCCTGACCGGCGTCTCGTCTTGGTTGCTGGTGCATCGACTCCTCTTGAGGACGAGGTGATGGAGGAGGTCGGGGGAACTGCCCCGGCCTCTGTTGCTCCATTGCCCCTGGCAGATGCCTTCGCGCTTGCCGAGACGAGCGTCCGGCAGGTCTTGGCTGCACTAGGTCGCGAGCGGGAGGAGTATACAGTTGAACGGGATCGCCTCCTCACCTGGGGGAACCATTTGCGGGAGCGGACCGCGAAGGTCAAGAGCGAGCTCGACTCCAGGCAGGAGTTGCTCGACTTCAGGGAAGTGCTCCTCGACCGGCTGAAGCGGGCTGTCAACCGCATGGACGCCGAATCGCGGCGGATCAACAGGGAGGCCCTGGAGGCACACGCCCGGGCCAAGGAGAGCCTCTCTGCTGCTGAGGAGATACGGCAGCGGATGGAGCGCCGTAAACTCGCCGTTGAGGAACGGGAGCATTCCACGGCAGCCGAGGCGGAGAGGGTCGCCGCGCAGCTGGCGGCGGGCGAGGATGACCTTCGAGCTCGGATCGAGGAGCTAGAGATTCTGAAGGCAGACCTCGACCTGAGGGAGGAACAGGTCTTTCGCGAACGCCGGGCGGTCTTGGAACGGGAGTTGGCCGCCGACTTCAAGGCTTCTAAGTTGGAGCGGCTCGCCAAGACTCTCCACCTTCGGGAGAGCTCCCTGGTGGCCAAGGAGAAGGAATTCTTCGAGAGAAACCTAGAGGCCCTGCAGGCAGCCCGCCGCGAGGTGGAGGAGCTCTCGGCCTTGCGGTCCTCCGAGGCTCTTGCGGTCTCAAGCTTCGTTGATCGAGTGGGGTCCGCCCTGATCCCTCTTGGCTTCAGTTCGGTGAGGGCAGCGGCTCCTGCATTGAAGGTGGCGGAGGTGATCCCCGCGCTGGAGTCGATCGGCGCCAAGCTGGACAGGCTAGACTCGGTGGTCGCCAGAGAGCTTGAGGCCGAGGGACGCGGCCTAGCCTTAGAGGTTGCCTCACATGTGCTGGCATGCTTAAAGAGCCGCGACCCCTCTTTCTCGCTGGAACCAGCGAGAGAGGGCCCAGCCGCGGAGCGGGAGGAAGCTGCCAGGGCTGAAGTCAAGGATGTGGCCGCCCTTGTAGCCGCAAGGTTCCTGCGGGAGCCGGGAGGTCCTTAGGACTTGTTTCTCCCTTTTTATCGAGTCTGTAGTCTAGCTCATGGAGCCTCGCATAGTTTGACTCTTTTAGATATTTGTGTCTGTGATGCCTTTTCTCTCCTTCTTGGCTTTGCCTGACTGAGTCCTTAGCTCCGCATGGTACTCAGAGGCCTTCTCCAATCTCGGAGCTCTGCACAGACACCTTGCCCGGGTCCTAACCGTGTTAGGGGCCCCGGGGGTCTCCGGATCTCGCCCTATGGGGAGCACCAAATCTGCCTGCCACGTGGCGGGTCCGGAGCCCCTCCTTAGGAGGCGAGAGCTCTGGCCCTGCTGGACACGTAGGGCTTTCGGAGCCCTCCCACCGGGGGGGAGGTCCGGTTTCTGCCTGCCACGTGGTCAGTCCGGAGCCCCCCTCAAGGGAGGCGGAAGCTCCAGGCCCGCTGGACACGTGGGGCCTTCGGGCCTCGCCCCTGCTGAAGGGGCGGGACCCGGTCCTTCCAGTCCTAGGCCGGAGTAGTTGATAGCTCCTTTACCCCCGCTTCATGCAGTCCCCGTTGCCGTAACCTGGAGGTCCTGCACACAGGCAGAGGAAACGTAATTCTCCTCGGGGGGTCCTCCCCTCCCGTCTCCTAGTCTTATTCGTCTTATGATCCTGATCCGTTATACGGGGCTTGGGCAATTCTGTGCTCGAGGCGCCGGAGCTCCGGCTCCCTCCGAGGTCCGGGTACGGTCGTCCGATCCCTAGTACCGGGCCGTGCGCTGGGGAGGCAGAGTGCACGTGCTTTGGGTTCATGACCAGGCAAAGCGGTTGTACTGCCCTGTACCTCCGGAGGGCAGGATGCGCACGCTTTGGGCTCATGGCCTGCTAAGCGGGATACGCACCCTGGACCCCCCATGCACAACGCCGGCCTTTTTCCTGGAGGTGACCAACTGGCACCGCAACACCTGACTGGGGGAGGCCCGAGAGACTCACTCGGCCATCGGCAGGCGCCTCAAGCACGGCTGCTCTCGGTAGGATAGCGAATGCTGACTATGGATGAGCGCGGGAGAGGGGGAGCTAGATGTACGATGAACATACATAGATAGTGCCATCATAAAAATTAATGCATAATTTAAATGAGCGCATGAGAGAGAGCTAAGTAGAACAGGTTTCTGTGTTCATGCCCATAGGTGGAATTCTGGCTGTACATGGAGGCAATGTTCCACCTCGTCTACAATGGAAGCAAGACTCTACGCGCTTAGGGTCAGAACCAGGCTAAACTGGACGTAGTCCTGTACCGTCCCTTGAGACTTAGCTACCCCAAGCTCTGTTCCTAAATTCTATGGGATTCATTACAGAAGGGAATGACCCTGTTCTACTGATGCTCGGGGAGTAGGACTTACAGTGTTGCTCCATGCCAAGGGTTTTGGGAACGGATCCCACACTCGGTTGAGAGGCATGTGTACCTGGGGCGGCAGCTTTCATGATTCGGAAGGGACCTTCCCTGCTGGGGGAGAGTTTATGGGTCCTTCTCGGGAAAGAGCGTGCCGCGACACCAGGTTGCCCTTCTGCAGGTCCCTGACGCGTTTGGTTCTTTGGCAGTAGTGCTTAGAGCATCAGCCGAGACCGTGCGTTGTGGGGTGTTATCTGCAGCCGAGTCTCGTCGACGAGGTTGTCATCTTCACGCTGGATCAGGTCCTGCGCGGCTTTTCCTGGGGGCCCCCGTGGAGTTCTCCCCTCCTGGCTAAGGTCTTCGAGGGGTAGGTGGACCCGGGCTCGTCTTGGATGACCTAAGGTGTCTTCCCCTTCTGGCAAGGCCTTCAAGGGGTTGACAGACCTTGGGTGGCCCCCGGGAGGTATGTCCGAGGCACAGAGGCGTGCTCTCGAGTGAGGCTAGCCCGACCTTGCACCATTGTGACCGGTGCTTGGGCTGCTGCTACTACATGGGGCTTCTTCAAGGTTGACGCCGCAGCAGCGCAGCCTCCACTGACCTGGGATGGCAGCCACAGGCGGCTACCGCCCCGGCCCGTCACCATTGGAGCTGGAGTCCTCACCGTTATGCACTGTCTTTATGACACGCTGAGGCTCCTGAAACCCCACCTGGTGGGTGGCGCTGACTGGAGCATCGACCTTATGCTTGCCCTCCCTCTGAGGGTAGGGCGGTGCTTCGGCTCTCTGCTGTCTTCCTTTGCGGAAGCGCTCTGCGACCCTCTGGATATCCCAGCACTCGGCTGCAGTATGGTTGCCGGCGCCATGCATGGGGCATAGCTCGCCCTGGTCACTATCTGGGGCCGGTGACTGCCGCTGCCTTTTATCGGGGCGTGGCCCCCGAGCTCCACTAGTCGTTGCTGCTGCGGCGACGGGAGCCGTGAACGATGACTTCATCTTGCCACTCCCCCGGCTCTTAGCCTTCTTGCCACCCCCATAGGCAGCAGCGCCGGACCCAGGCTGTCCTCCTGACTCGGAGGTCGGCAGAGAGTGCCAGTTCCGTCCTTCAGCTGCTCTGGCGCATTTGTCCGCCAGACTGAAGAGCTCAGAGACGTCGCGGACCTCTCTGGTCGCGAGCTTCTCAAGCATTTTCTCGTCCCAGACACCCTGCCGGAACGCCACCACCACAGAAGCACTTTGAATATGCGGGATGTTGTTGCGTACCTGGGAGAACCGCTGGATGAAAGAGTGCAGCGACTCCCCAGGTTGTTGCTTGACGGCGTGGAGGTCAAGCTCCATGCCGGGACGGGTGTAGGAGCTGCCGAAGTTGGCGACGAACTGCCGGCAGAGCTCTCCCCAGGAGGTTATGGACCCCTGAGGGAGATTCATGAGCCAAGACCGAGCTGGGCCGGTCAAGGCGACGGGGAAGTAGTTGGCCATGACAGCCTCATCCCCTCCTGCGGCAAGTACGGCGGTGGAGTAGATCTGGAGGAACTCCGCCGGGTTGACGCTACCGTCGTACTTCTCGGGCAAGTGCGGCTGAAACTTGCTCGGCCACCTCGCGAAGCGAAGGTGGGGTGCAAGGGCCGCACAACCTACCCCTGCTGCCGCAGGTATTGGCGCTGCCAACGCTTGGTTCGCACTTGGCACCGTGTACCCCGGCATGGGCAAGGCTGCACCATAGACCGGGGGCGCTGCTTGCGGCGCATATGGTTGTGGCATATGCTGCGCGGCGTATGCCTGAGGCAGGACTCGCGTGGTGAAGATCTGCCCTCCAGGTTGTGTCGAGGCCGACGTCATGCTGTCGCCAGCCTCATGGTTGCGACGCCTTTCTCGACGTCGCTCGAGGTACACCCGGGCATCCTGGCCCAAGTGGCACCGTTCCAGCTCCCTTCTCAGGTCCATCGACGGGAGCCTGGAGGAGCTGGAATCCGCCGTCTGCCCGTCAACCGTTGGAGTGCGCGTCAGCGACACAGCCGGTTGACCGGGGCGTCGTCCTCGCCGAAACCTAGGGTTCGCGGCGGCGACGACGAGGAGGTCCACCTCACGGACCCACTGTTGGGTCGCTGAATGGGGCGCATCCTCAGCAGGTGGGTTGCGCAGTAGCGCTCTTGCTGCAGCTAGCGCACCCCCATGGTGTACGCCCAGCGCTGCAGAAGATCTCACACTGGTCGGGGCCTGCATTGCCGGAGTCAGCTGCTGGCTACCAGCCTGTTCCGACACACTCCGTCCTGAGTGTGTCGACATGTACTCCCCGCTGGTCACGGTTCACCGTGAACGCGGACGAGGAGAGTTTGCCGCTGAAGGAAGCTTGGTCATCTTCGTCGGCGGAAACTCGTCGCGCAAGGGGAAAAGCCCCCTTCCTGGCACGCCAAATGTCGAAGTGTTCGGTCGACACTTCCCACGGGCCTGCACTGGGCAGCCCGCGGAGGTTCTTTTTTCGGTGGGGCTAGTCTCTTGTGGAGAGCTTGCGCGTATGGACGAGTTAGTAAGAGCTTGACACGGTGAGTTTTACGTGGTTCAGGCCGCCGCAGCGTAAAACCCTACGTCCACGGCGAGCTATGGAGCTCGCTGTATTGCTTGCTGCTCAGAACCGGAGTCCTGAGCTTGGGGGTGAGTTACAGCTTGGGTGTGAATGGCTAGCGTATGAGTTGCAGAGGTGCGAACCCTTGCTATCATTGCCTACCCGAGTCTTTTATAGTCCAAGACTCGGGTGGCTTACAAGGGGGGGGGGGCGGGACCCGACAGGTGGTCCCGGGGAGATTGTCTGTCATCTACCGTATCTGCAGTTATACCGATAGTTGTCTCTGGCAAAGGCTTCTGAGTCTTCGTCTTGCAGCCCTGCCGATGCCGCATGCTAGTCGTAGTGGATGATGACAGCGGGGGCGGCATGGGATGTCTTGTCGCTGCGTTTATTGGCTGGCAGGCTCTGACACCGCGCGCCAGTCTGTGATGCGATTGGACTCAACGGCACCTGACAGAGGCGTGCTCCGCGTCTCCGCGTCTTGGGAAGACGCGGGCCTTGAATACCTTGTACGGGCAAGGTATGGGGCGTCTTTACGCCCGCTGCCTATCGCTCGGGGCAGGCAGCGCCATTCTGCTGGCCACGTGGCGGCCCCGGAGCCCTCCTCAGAGGAGAGGGGGGTCCGGCCCCGCGGGACACGTGGAGCCTTCGGACCTCTCCCCGTGGAGGGGGAGGTTCGTCTTCCATCGGCCATGTGGCGGGCCCGGAGCTCCTCTCCGAGGAGAGGGAGGTCCGGCCCCGCCGGATACGTGGCACCTTCGGACCTCTCTCCCGCGGAGGGGGAGATCCGGCTTCTGTATGCCACGTGGCGGGCCCGGAGCTCTCCTCTGAGGAGAGGGAGGTCCGGCCCCGCCAGACGCGTGGCGCCTTCAGAGCTCTCCCTGCGGAGAAGGGCGAGTTCCTTAGGCATTTTCCCCTGTGCGCGGGGTACCCCATATCGCGGGTACTGACACATGCGCACGATCCGTTCAGCGGATACACGTTCATCAGGAAGGATGTTGTCTTTCAAGTAGTCCCAGATCTCCGTGATCCATGCATCGGGTCTGACTTGAGCTTCTAGATCTTAAGTGCTGTGTAGCACGGAGTCCCCAGTAACGCTTACGATCCTTTGTGGCGTCCATGATTGCAGGGCCGCCGGGACCGCCAGCTTTGAGGTGCTGGTCCCGCCCCCTTCGCCCGGCTCGGCAGGCCGGGCTGTGGGCCGCGACAATGTCCTCTCAAAGATTCCTTCGGGCACTGGGGCTCTGGTGGAAGCCTTCGTTGAGAGGTCATCGGCCGCGGCGTTGTCGGCGCGTGGTACATGGCAAAGGTCCAAGGCGAGGAAGTCTTTCTCCAGCATCTGCACGTAGAGCAGATAGGCAGCTAGTTGCGGGTCGTTGCAGGAGCATTCACCCTTGACTTGCTTGATGACTAGCCGGGAGTCGCTGTCGAAGTGTGTGGTCAACACTTCCCCCGGACCTGCCCTGGGCAGCCCGCGGAGGTTCTTTTTCGGAGGGGCTAGTCACTTGCGGAGAGCTTGAGCGTAGGGACGAGTTTGGGAGGAGCTTGACACGGCGAGTTTTATGTGGTTCGGGCCGCCGGAGCGTAAAACCCTACGTCCACGGTGAGCTGAGGTGCTCGCTGTATTGCTTGTTGCTCAGAACTGGAGTCCTGAGCTTGAGGATGAGTTATGCCTAGGGTATGAGTTTCTGGAGTGCGAACCCTTGCTAATGTCGCCTACCCGAGCCTCTTATAGTCCAAGGCTCGTGTGGCTTACAAGGGGGGGGGGCGGGACCCGAAAGGTGGTCCCGGGGAGATTGCCTGCCGACTATCGTATCTGCAATTATGTCGGTAGTTGTCTCTGGCGAAGGCTTCTGAGTCTTCGTCTTGCCGCCCTGCCCATGCCGCATGCTAGTCGTAGTGGTTGATGACGGCAGAGGTGGCAGGGGATGTCTTGTCGCTGTGTTTATTGGCTGGCAGGTTCTGACACCGCGCGCCAGTCTGTGATGCGACTGGGCACAACGGCACCTGCCAGAGGCGTGCTCCGCGTCTCCGCATCTTGGGAAGGCGAGGGCCTTGAATACCTTGTACGGGCAAGGTATGGGGCTTCTTTACGCCCGCTGCCTACCGCTCGGGGGCAGGCTGCGCTGTTCTGCTGGACACGTGGCGGGCCCATAGCCCTCCTCAGAGGAGAGGGGGGTCCGGCCCCGCAGGACACGTGGAGCCTTCGGACCTCTCCCCGCGGAGGGGGAGGTCTGGCTTCTGTCGGCCACATGGCGAGCCCGGAGCTCTCCTCTGAGGAGAGGGAGGTCCGCCTCCGCTGGACACGTGGCACCTTCGGACCTCTCTCCCGCGGAGGAGGGAGGTCCGGCTTCTGCAGGCCACGTGGCGGGCCCGGAGCTCTCCTCTGAGGAGAGGGAGGTCCGGCCCCGCTGGACGCGTGGCGCCATCGGAGCTCTCCCTGTGGAGAAGGGCGAGATCCTCAGGTGTAAAAGTCCCAAAAATGTGTATGAATACAAACTATGGTTTGAGTTCATATGTGTGGCAATGACAGGAAAAATGGGACTTGCTAAAACTTTTCTTCATGCAAAGTAATACATAGGATGATCATCCAAAATGAGGCTCACCTTTTATTTAAAAGTGTTGAACCAATAAGGAGTTAAATACCTCTTTGCATGAAAGTTTAAAAATTCAGATTTGAAATTCAAAGTTCACACATATGGTGACCCAAAAACTTTGAATTAACATGCAGCCATATAGATGAGTTTTAGGGAAAAGGTTATCACCACCTTTTCCTTTGTAGGGTGGGCTCAAAAAGAAGGATAAGAGAAACATTTGTAAATTCTAGCCAAATTCAAATTGGTTATTCCAATTCGAACTGAATTTGGAGAATTCAAATTTCTAACCCACATTTTAAAACTCAGAATTGTGGGAATTAAGAGGATCAGCTTGAACAGATATTTGGGAGGTACATGTGGAGTGGGACCCACATGTCATAGAGCTAAAGGAAGGAACCTTGCACCCTAAGTCTCAGCCCAGTGGGGAAATTCACCGAACAACACGTGAGCCCCGAGCAGCTCCCACCGTGGAGCCACGGGGGCGCTCGGCAGCGCCACCAGCTGCTTCTTTCCCCCACGCGCGGCCACCGAAGGCGGTTTCCTTCGATGTTATCGTACCCTTGGCTGAGCAAAGAACCGATTGTTCTCCTCCCCTCGTGTGAACGCCGCACAGCCATTTTCTCCCGCCTCCACTCTCGGTCCGATCGGAAGATCGGCAAAACCACTGCACCTTCCCCCCCCCTGAGCTGCTAAACATCACCGCGAGCTCGGCCTCCACCTCCCTGACCCGCAAGCCAGCGAGCTGCGGCCTCCAGTGCCCGAGAACAACCGCCGCCGCGGCGACCTAAGCCGAGGAAGTGATCGGGTGCTCGTGGACAGCCCTCCACAACGGGTTTCACGGCCGAGCGATCACACCTACGGACGCGCACGGGTGCGGTGCTGCTCTCAGCCCAAGCTCAGGCCATACCGTGAAGCATCGCCGGTGAATTTCAAAGTTTTGCTCCGGCGACGTCAACCCGAGCATCCGGTATGGAAATCCAAAGTTCTCCACTTCTATTCGTTCTTGGCTCGTCAAACTTTGCACGCAGGAGCTGGACTAGCCGGCGATCATATTCTCTTAAGCATTCGTCGCATGAAAACCCTTTGGGGCGACGTATTTTGAGGTCTACCGATCACTTCTCCGGCGGACCCATTTGGTCGCACGGCGACAACTCATTTCCAGCCATTCCCGAGCCACTTTGAGGTCGTGTCGACCCTCCTAGAGGTACGCTGGTGCTGTAGGGCTCGTCGGCACAAGCTTTTGAGGGCTGGAGACCCCGGGCGACGCTGCCGGACTTCCACAGAGGCAGTTACACGTCGCCGGCCATGTTCCGGTCGTCGGCAGCCCTAGCAAACTCCACAGCCATGTTCCTCGAGGCCCTAAACCCCCTGGCGGCGAGTTGTAGCTCCGGCGGTGGCCGGGAAGGCCGGTCCGGTGAGTTTCCGATTACTCCGGCGAGGGGGAGCGCGCGGGCGCGAGAGAGGAAGCCGGAGGTAGAAGACGAAGCGTGGGCCCCGCCTGTCAGCAGCTCAGAATTCAAATCTGGGATCGGGTGTGGCCGGGATCCCGTGTGCTGGCGCGAAAAACCCCGTGGCCCCGGTGTGGCCCAGTTCTGATTGGTTGGAATTCAAATAAGCGGGCCCAGTGGGATTTTCAACAGGAAAATAATTCTAGACTTAGCTCAATCTTTAGAAATTCATATCTCCCTGTGGAAAACTCCAATTTGAGTGATTCCAATTGGGTTGGATTCATCTCTCTGAGTTCTATCCAAATATGAACTCAGATTTGTATGAAAGTCAATATTATATTCTGGAAAATTCTTTGAAGGTTTTCTGAAAAAGAATTATTGAGGGAGTTTGGGTTATCCAAAAATACCCAAATTTTGCCAGAATATTCTTTAGCATAGTATTGACCTACTAGCAAATTTTCAGCTCATTTGAAGATCATTGGAGTAGGAATTTGCTAAATGCAAACTACTGTGTTCAAAAGAATCCAGAAACATTTTCAGAAAATGTTTACCACTTCAAAAATCTGTTCTAGGCAATCCATAGCTCCAAAAATCATAGGAAAATTTAGGCAGGCTCTCTGAGACATACTTGGAATTGTGGTTCATTTAATTGGGCATGAAAATGCACATTACTCTAGAATTAATTCTTTTAAGTACAAATGCTTAAAGAATTGTTCTGGGAGAACTACTCAAGTAAAAGAGCTGAAATTTGGACCAGATTACTTTCATATGGCCAGGAACTCACCTGGAAATTATCAGCCCAAGATGAGTCCTGGAACTCCCTGTTCTTGTTCTCCATACTTGTGTATATGTTGGAATACATAAGAGATGTTGTGAGAATCATGGGGAGGACACAATATGACTCCACATTAGCTGCAATTTGGCAAGCTAAATCCTTAGGTAGTATAGGACCTGCTGTAAAAGTTTTGAGGCCATTGGAGTTCTTGTTCTTCAGTTGCACTCAAATCCTTTCAGCTTATCTATTATGTTCATTACGGAACATGATTAGTGTATAGCTAAAGCCTTTAGGACAAATTAGTTTATTTCTGTTCTTTGCACAACAGAGGCAAACCAAGCCATGCTTGGCTTTTCCACACAACCTCTGTTACTAAGAGATTATTTCTATAACTTCTTTCCATTACAATCTATAAAACATGTGCATATGCAGCTCAATAGGAACCACAACGAAGGGGACTCAAAGGAGTGATTCATCGAAGTGGATCAAGCTCCGGAGAGTCAAGGGTGGATCTGCAAGGATACTAACTGCTTATATACGACTACCCTGCAAAACAGGCAAGCTCCGGTTTGCATTTAACAGCTGTTAAGTTTTTATTTTGTATTCACCTTTGGTTAAGATTTGAACTGTGCATTAGGTCTAGTGTTTGATACTCCTCTTGCATAGCCAAATGACCCATGGAGTATTGGGTAGGTGTCTTTCACCGTGTAGAACTGCCATGCTTATGTACGGTTCGGTAGAAGTCGAGTGGTGAGATGCTACTCGCAGATTTAGGAACAACAGGGGCAATACGGGATTGGTTCGTAATTGAATTAGCAAGTTAAAGTTGAGACCGGAAGGTTGTAGGAGCAGCAGGACATAGGGGCCTGGGTGCTGTAGACCTGTCCATGTCGGTCAAGGACCGATCCGTATGCGGCCCTGTTGAACAAGTTTGAGTTGTGTACCGGACTCATGCTGGCTATATGGGACCCAGTAAACCGATGTACCTCGGGAAGCTGTCGTTGGGACTTTTCGGGTCGCCTCAGGCGGACGGCCGGTGTGCAGTATGTGGGGAATATTCTCATGACATCTCACGTCGGAAGGTGCACCATGAGAGTAGCTACTGTACAGGGTGACTTGATCGATTCAGCGGGGGTGAAACGGGGGAAGGCTGCCACGTACGACGTCAGTGATGGTTGTTGTAGGCAACGTCGAGTACGGGCGTACGTGTCGTGTAGTCCGGGTGTTATTGATTCGAATCACCGTCGCTTGCGGAATGGACTGAGCATACTTGTTCTCACAGTCGTGACGTAGTAAGAACTTGCATGAGAAAGGAACTAATCATTTTGATGCGAAGTATTATCCTACCTTTGTATTGGATCTTGATGAATAGGCTAGTACAAACTCGATTCTTTTATGCCATGAGCAATTTACATCGGGGGAAAGCGTTTCTTGTTTGATTGTGGACTCCCGATGTGGCGTTCCCAGGGTTACTTAAAATACTGCAATTAATACTGGAAGTAAGGATTCACTTTTAGGCGAGTTTAATTAGGCTTATGCCATCCTATGTTAGGTTCATAACCTCACTTAGAGTTTCATGTTTAGGGTGACGGTTAAGTCTTGCTGAGCGTTATGCTCACGGATGCTATCCGAGTTGTTTTGCAGGTAATTGACTTGATGCTTATGAGAAGGGGTGCCGATGAGACTCAGGAACCTCCGAGTGCTTACTCAAAGAGCATCCTCGCCGCTGCAGATTGTCGTCGTGTTGCTAGTAAGAAACGTCCGCGGGCTGGACCGTTTCCTTGCTGCTAGTTTAGATATGAGTCGTGAGAGTGATAGTCTTCCGCTGTAGTTTACTCTGATATAACTATTTGTAAAACATTCTTGTACGCTTCCGCTAAACTATTTATGTAATATGATGTATGTTCATCGACCCGTGTGCTATTGGGTGCCGCATAACACGGCACCACCCAACGAGGTCCCGTGGGGCCGTCTCAGCTGGTATCAGGGCTATTTACACATGGTATCAGAGCTGCGTTGGGAACAGAGCACGGATTGAGCATCATATTATGTCACAAACTTAGGGTACGGTGAGATAACGGTACTAGGCCCACATAAGGACTACTATTAGCATATTATGAAGGTGGCAAGCTAACTTATTTGTTATGTCGGAAAATCGTGCATCTCGGGATGGTTTATGTCTTGGGGGGTGCACGTATGCGCTGTCCACCAGTGCGCACAAGTTGAAGGGTGGAGCCTCACGGGTGGCAGGTAACCCGATTCGCTTTAGTATCCTCTACGACTCTTCATGTCGTTTGGGGTATTCGAGCAACGCCATTCCCTGACGTGCGTGGTGCAATTTGGGAGACCCCGTCATGTGGTCAGTAACGTGAACACGTAGCTCAAGGCGTGTTTGGCTTGAGAACACCTGGGCGAGTGATGACGGCCGGGTGTACAAACTGTTATGGATACCGGGTTCGGTGTGCAGCCGAACCTGATGATTGAGTGTGTTTTATGTAGGTACTAACCAAGAAAACCTTAGTACGTGTAGAACACGTTTGCAAGTGATCGTTTAGTGCCACCTAATGATACGTGTATGCCGGTGTAATCCGGTTAGGTTTTTCTTTGGTGAGGCAACGTAGTACCGTCATATGTCTTACGGTGCATCGTCACCGTACTACACTGGAAAGTATTCTTACCTATGAAGAAATCATTCATGACTAACTTCCAAACTAAAAATGGATGTGATAAAGCACATATTAGTTACTGAGCTCTTCATTTGAACTAAGTTTCAAAGAAGAGACTTGTTAGGCTTCTTTTGGATCTCAAAGACAGAGTGCTCTGTTCAGACAGAAATTTTTCTGGTCTTTAACAGAGCGTAACTCTGATTATCTTGACCAAATGGAGGTGTTTGATACAGTTTTGGAAAGGTTGTTAAGTGCTCTACAATTTTCTGTAGAACTCCAGAGCCAAATCAGACACCAACTTGATTGAATGTCCATATGAATGCAAACTGTTCAGAAAACAGAGCAGCTGCAAACTTCTCTGGATGTTGCTATAAATTAGCCGTCACAGTCTGTAGAAGAATTTCTAAGGGTCATATGATACACCGTTGGAAAGGTTAGGAAATTTGCAACAATTTTGTAGTTCATAGTGTGTTCAGAATTGTACACCATTTGTATGTAAAACTGTGATGAAAACAGCCACATACAAAGGAGGTACTGGCAAATTTTAGCCAGAAATTCTGTCAACTTTGAACAATCCTAACTTTTGTTCCAGAAACGATCTAGGGGCATATGAGTAATCGTTGGAAAGATACAGAAGTTAAATTTAACTTTTGTGTTCAACTTGAGTTATGAAAATGCTAGTAACTGGATCAAATTCTTAGTTAAGTACCGAAAGGTCTGTTCTGTACAGAATGAGGGACTGAATAGGTTGGCTTTAGAAAGATGTGTAAACATGAAATTTTGTTATGCTTTCATAAAGTTTTAGCATGTTCATGTTTTACATACTTTCACATACTGCTGAGATCATGTTTTGACTCCCCTCAAAAATTATCTTTGTGCAGTATGGTGCGTACTCATTCTCCGAGTAGGGTTGATAGTTCTCGCCAAGACGGTGATGACTCGACTCCACCACGGGCACCGCCATCAACGGTATGGGCGGATGTCATGACTCAGATGGTTGAGTCAAGTCAAGAGAACACAAGACTACTCCAAGCCTTGGTACAACAGGGCTTACTCCAACACGCGCAACAGGACGTTCCACCTCGGAACGCCTATTTGGATTTCTTGGCGACACAACCTCACCGAAGCCCATGAACCAGTGGAAGCTGATCAGTGGCTTCGAGTTATGGAGTCCAAGTTTGGAGTGTTTGAGTGCGATGAGTATCAGAAGACATCATTTGCAGCTCAACAGCTCCATGGAGCCGCCGGAAATTGGTGGTTTGCTTATCTCGCCACCGTTCCGGAAGGCCATCAAGTGGAATGGACGGAATTTCGTGAAGCATTCCGGGCTCGTCACATTCCTATGGGTTTTATCAAGGCCCAGCAGCAGGAATTCAGAAACTTGAAGCAGGGGGACATGAGTGTCCTCGATTATGTCAGACGATTCAATCTTCTGGCACAATATGCTCCTGCTTATGCAACGAGCGAAGCTGCCATGTGTGACTATTTTTTCTATGGCTTGAGTTCCATACTAAAAGAGAAGTTAGCTTTATTCAATCAAGGCAGTTACACCAAGTTGATCAGTGCTGCTCTGCTGCAAGAACAAGCGACACTTGAGTGTCAAGCAGAGAAGAGGGACCGGGATGATGTGCAAGAAGACACACCAGTTGTTCCTCGCAAATACCGTGTGGTGTATCACACACCATCCGATGAAATATGGCAATCACCAGTGAGATCAACTCCGTACAGATTTCCTGCTCAAGAATCTTATCTTGAAGCAGCGCCATTACCGCAGCAACGAATGATACCCGTTGCATCATTGCTGCAGCCAAGTACATCAACTTCTCAACCACAAGTCAACAAAGAACCGGGGAAACCTCCGTGTTCTTATTGCCACCGTTCAGGGCATTTTAGGCAAGAATGCCGGGAGAAGTTGGTGAACACCAGACAGCCATCATCGTCAGGTGGTATGCCGCCACCTGCTCAAGTCCATGTAACAGCATTGCAATCCGGGAGTGTGCAACATCTGGATATTGAGGATGTCCCGGAGGGAGCACCGGTGTTAGCGGGCATGTTCACTCTCAAAGACGTGCCCGTGCTCATACTTTTTGATTCCGGTGCAACCCATAATTTTATCAGCAAAACATGCGTGGATCAGCACCAATTATCCACCAATACTCCCACAACGAGTTTTCTTATACGTTCACCAGGAGGGAATATCTCTGCCAATCAGATTGTGTCCCGGGCAGCTTTGTGTTTGGGTGGAAAAATATACCCAACATCGCTGATTATGTTGGATAGGCAGAAGATAGACATTATATTGGGGATGTCTTGGTTAAATCATCACGGTGCCGTTCTCAATATCGATAACCGGACTGTCCAGATTGACTCGCCGATTCACGGACAGCACACGCTGTTTTTAGACAGCGAAGATCCAGATATGGTAGAGGCCTACCACACGGAAGCACTGAAGCTTGAAGATATTCCGGTGGTACGTGATTATCCTGACGTTTTTCCCGATGACTTACCGGGCATGCCGCCCGAACGGGACGTCGAGTTTAAGATTGAACTGGCGCCGGGAACGACGCCTATTTCACGAAGGCCTTACAAGATGGCACCTAACGAGCTAGCAGAGTTGAAAGAGCAACTGAATGAACTTATGAGCAAGGGTTTCATACGACCAAGTTCTTCACCTTGGGGTTGCTCAGCGCTGTTCGTTAAGAAGAAGGACGTAACACTACGGCTATGTGTTGATTACCGTCCTCTCAATGCTGTCACAATAAAGAACAAGTATCCTTTGCCCCGCATTGACATCCTGTTTGATCAACTTGTGGGTGCAAAGGTATTTTCGAAGATGGATCTTCGGTCGGGCTATCATCAAATCAAGATCCGGCCGGAGGACATACCGAAGACAGCTTTCTCGACGAGATACGGACTCTACGAGTACCTCATCATGTCATTTGGATTAACCAACGCTCCGGCACACTTCATGTACTTGATGAATTCTGTGTTCATGCCGGAGTTAGACAAGTTCGTCATGGTATTCATCAACGACATATTGGTTTACTCCAAATCTGAAGAAGAGCACGCTGAACATCTGCGTATCGTGCTACAACGGTTACGGGAGCACCAATTGTATGCCAAGTTCAGCAAGTGCGAATTTTGGATTGATCAAGTGCCTTTCCTAGGCCATATTATTTCAGCAGAAGGGATTGCCGTGGACCCCAGCAAGATTGAACAAGTGCTGAAGTGGGAATCTCCCAAATCAGTCCATGAGGTCCGAAGTTTCCTAGGTTTAGCAGGGTATTATCGGAGGTTTATTCCGAGCTTCTCAAAGATTGCTAAACCAATGACGGAGCTACTGAAGAAGGGCACTAAATACATGTGGAATACAGCATGTGAATCTGCATTCAAGACTTTGGTGAAACATCTCACCACAGCTCCAGTTCTTGCTCAGCCAGACACGACGAAGCCATTTGATGTATACTGTGATGCATCCGGCATCGGTCTCGGCTGTGTTCTGATGCAAGAAGGGCGAGTAGTCGCTTATGGGTCTCGTCAACTGCGAAATCACGAGCAGCATTATCCAACTCACGATCTTGAGCTTGCTGCTGTGGTGTTGGCGTTAAAGATCTGGAGGCATTACCTACTGGGTAATCTTGTTCACCTCTACACCGACCACAAAAGCCTGAAGTATATCTTCACGCAGAAGGAGCTAAATATGAGACAACGGAGATGGTTGGAGCTCATCAAAGATTATGAAATTGAGATCCACTATCATCCAGGAAAAGCAAACGTGGTTGCCGACACGCTGAGTCGGAAGGCCCACGTTCACAACTTAGCGGCTGCTGAGTTAGAAGACGAAGAACCAAGCCTCCGTGTCATTCCATATGGCGCGCTTTATAATCTCGCGCTCATTCCAACAATCTGTGAAGAGATTGTTGAGGCTCAAAGAAGAGACAGAGGTATGTCTCACATACGGAGAAGACTAGACAACGGAGAGGTGAAATGTTTCCGGAAGGATGAGAACGGTACAATATGGTTCAACGACCGTATAGTGGTACCGCGTAATATGAAACTCCGGAAGAAAATATTGGATGAAGCCCACCTGTCGAAGTTTTCCATTCATCCCGGAAGTAACAAGATGTACCAAGATTTGAAACAGAAATTTTGGTGGACTAGGATGAAGAGGGAGATTGCTAAATACGTATCCGAATACGATACGTGTAGACGGGTCAAGGCTGATCATATGCGGAAAGCCGGACCGCTACAACCTTTGAAGATACCGGCATGGAAGTGGGAGGATGTGAGTATGGATTTCATCGTCGGATTACCGCTCACATCCCGGAAGCATGACTCGATATGGGTGATCGTTGACCGGTTGACGAAGTCGGCTCATTTCATACCGTTGAACACTCATTATCGAGCAAGGCAATATGCGGAGTTATTCATCTCCAGAATTATATGCTCACATGGTGTCCCAAAGACCATCATTTCAGATTGAGGTGCGTTGTTCGTTGCTCGGTTTTGGGAGCAGCTGCATGCCTCGTTGGGCACCAAGCTAATTAGAAGCTCCGCATATCACCCTCAAACCGATGGACAAACTGAGAGGGTGAATAAAGTGCTCGAGGACATGTTGAGAGCATGTGCCATCCACCACGGTAGGAATTAGGACGATCACCTACCGCTGGCAGAGTTTTCATACAACAACGGTTATCAAGCGAGTATTAAAATGGCACCGTATGAAGCTCTCTACGGCCGGAAGTGTCGCACACCACTAAATTGGTGTGAGTCCGGCGAAAGAGTTCTGTTTGGGATTGATCTTGTCAACCAATCCGAAGACCGAGTTTGGTTGATACAAGAGAACTTAAAGGCTGCACAATCCCGACAGAAGAGCTACGCCGATCAACGGCGTAGGCCTTTGCATTTTGGCGTCGGAGAGCATGTGTACCTTCGGGTATCTCCGATGAAGGGAATTCACCGGTTCGGTGTAAAGGGGAAACTCGCTCCCCGTTTTATTGGTCCTTTTGCTATCACGGAGAAGTGCGGACCCGTAGCCTACCGGCTGGAATTACCGGCAAGTCTAGCGGGTGTTCATGAAGTATTTCATGTTTCACAGCTGCGGAAGTGCCTCAAATTCACCGCTGCTGTTCGCACTGAGGACATCGATGAATTGAAACCAGACCTGACCTACACCGAGCGACCGGTCCAGATTTTGGATGAAAAGACCCGGTAACCCGGAACCGGACGATCAGATTCTTCAAGGTGCTGTGGAGTAATCACACCGCGGAAGAGGCGACGTGGGAAAGTGAAGATTATCTCCGCACCAACTACCCGGAACTTTTATCCTTGTACAGTTTGTAATTACCTCTCCCGTCTCGTTCCTCTTTTGTAATCTCGGGACGAGATTCTTTTAAGGGGGGAGGAATGTAAAAGTCCCAAAAATGTGTATGAATAAAAACTATGGTTTGAGTTCATATGTGTGGCAATGACAGGAAAAATGGGACTTGCTAAAACTTTTCTTCATGCAAAGTAATACGTAGGATGATCATCCAAAATGAGGCCCACCTTTTATTTAAAAGTGTTGAACCAATAAGGAGTTAAATACCTCTTTGCATGAAAGTTTAAAAATTCAGATTTGAAATTCAAAGTTCACACATATGGTGACCCAAAAACTTTGAATTAACATGCAGCCATATAGATGAGTTTTAGGGAAAAGGTTATCACCACCTTTTCCTTTGTAGGGTGGGCTCAAAAAGAAGGATAAGAGAAACATTTGTAAATTCTAGCCAAATTCAAATTGGTTATTCCAATTCGAACTGAATTTGGAGAATTCAAATTTCTAACCCACATTTTAAAACTCAGAATTGTGGGAATTAAGAGGATCAGCTTGAACAGATATTTGGGAGGTACATGTGTAGTGGGACCCACATGTCATAGAGCTAAAGGAAGGAACCTTGCACCCTAAGTCTCAGCCCAGTGGGGAAATTCACCGAACAACACGTGAGCCCCGAGCAGCTCCCACCGTGGAGCCACGGGGGCGCTCGGCAGCGCCACCAGCTGCTTCTTTCCCCCACGCGTGGCCACCGAAGGCGGTTTCCTTCGATGTTATCGTACCCTTGGCTGAGCAAAGAACCGATTGTTCTCCTCCCCTCGTGTGAACGCCGCACAGCCATTTTCTCCCCCCCTCCGATCTCGGTCCGATCGGAAGATCGGCAAAACCACCACACCTTTCCCCCCCCCCCTGAGCTGCTAAACATCACCTCGAGCTCGGCCTCCACCTCCCTGACCCGCAAGCCAGCGAGCTGCGGCCTCCAGTGCCCGAGAACAACCGCCGCCGCGGCGACCTAAGCCGAGGAAGTGATTGGGCGCTCGTGGACAGACCTCCACAACGGGTTTCACGGCCGAGCGATCACACCTATGGACGCGCACGGGTGCGGTGCTGCTCTCAGCCCAAGCTCAGGCCATACCGTGAAGCATTGCCGGCGAATTTCAAAGTTTTGCTCCGGCGACGTCAACCCGAGCATCCGGTATGGAAATCCAAAGTTCTCCACTTCTATTCGTTCTTGGCTCGTCAAACTTTGCACGCAGGAGCTGGACTAGCCGGAGATCATATTCTCTTAAGCATTTGTCGCATGAAAACCCTTTGGGGCGACGTATTTTGAGGTCTACCGATCACTTCTCCGGCGGACCCATTTGGTCGCACGGCGACAACCCATTTCCAGCCATTCCCGAGCCACTAGAGGTCGTGTCGACCCTCCTAGAGGTACGCTGGTGCTGTAGGGCTCGTCGGCACAAGCTTTTGAGGGCTGGAGACCCCGGGCGACGCTGCCGGACTTCCACACAGGCAGTTACATGTTGCCGGCCATGTTCCGGTCGTCGGCAGCCCTAGCAAACCCCACAGCCATGTTCCTCGAGGCCCTAAACCCCCTGGCGGCGAGTTGTAGCTCCGGCGGTGGCCGGGGAGGCCGGTCCAGCGAGTTTCCGATTACTCCGGCGAGGGGGAGCGCGCGGGTGCGAGAGAGGAAGCCGGAGGTAGAAGACGAAGCGTGGGCCCCGCCTGTCAGCAGCTCAGAATTCAAATCCGGGATCGGGTGTGGCCGGGATCCCGTGTGCTGGCGCGAAAAACCCCGTGGCCCCGGTGTGGCCCAGTTCTGATTGGTTGGAATTCAAATAAGCGGGCCCAGTGGGATTTTCAATAGGAAAATAATTCCAGACTTAGCTCAATCTTTAGAAATTCATATCTCCCTGGGGAAAACTCCAATTTGAGTGATTCCAATTGGGTAGGATTCATCTCTCTGAGTTCTATCCAAATATGAACTCAGATTTGTATGAAAGTCAATATTATATTCTGTAAAAATATTTGAAGGTTTTCTGAAAAAGAATTATTGAGGGAGTTTGGGTTATCCAAAAATACCCAAATTTTGCCAGAATATTCTTTAGCATAGTATTGACCTACTAGCAAATTTGCAGCTCATTTGAAGATCATTGGAGTAGGAATTTGCTAAATGCAAACTACTGTGTTCAAAAGAATCCAGAAACATTTTAAGAAAATGTTTACCACTTCAAAAATCTGTTCTGGGCAATCCATAGCTCCAAAAATCATAGGAAAATTTAGGCAGGCTCTCTGAGACATACTTGGAATTGTAGTTCATTTAATTGGGCATGAAAATGCACATTACTCTAGAATTAATTCTTTAAATACAAATGCTTAAAGAATTGTTCTGGGAGAAATACTCAAGTAAAAGAGCTGAAATTTGGACCAGATTACTTTCATATGGCCAGGAACTCACCTGGAAATTATCAGCCCAATATGAGTCCTGGAACTCCCTGTTCTTGTTCTCCATACTTGTGTATATGTGGGAATACATAAGAGATGTTGTGAGAATCATGGGGAGGACACAATATGACTCCACATTAGCTGCAATTTGGCAAGCTAAATCCTTAGGTAGTATAGGACCTGCTGTAAAAGTTTTGAGGCCATTGGAGTTCTTGTTCTTCAGTTGCACTCAAATCCTTTCAGCTTATCTATTATGTTCATTACGGAACATGATTAGTGTATAGCTAAAGCATTTAGGACAAATTAGTTTATTTCTGTTCTTTGCACAACAGAGGCAAACCAAGCCATGCTTGGCTTTTCCACACAACCTCTGTTACTAAGAGATTAATTCTATAACTTCTTTCCATTACAATCTATAAAACATGTGCATATGCAGCTCAATAGGAACCACAACGAAGGGGATTCAAAGGAGTGATTCATCGAAGTGGATCAAGCTCCGGAGAGTCAAGGGTGGATCTGCAAGGATACTAACTGCTTATATACGACTACCCTGCAAAACAGGCAAGCTCCGGTTTGCATTTAACAGCTGTTAAGTTTTTATTTTGTATTCACCTTTGGTTAAGATTTGAACTGTGCATTAGGTCTAGTGTTTGATACTCCTCTTGCATAGCCAAATGACCCATGGAGTATTGGGTAGGTGTCTTTCACCGTGTAGAACTGCCATGCTTAAGTACGGTTCGGTAGAAGTCGAGTGGTGAGATGCTACTCGCAGATTTAGGAACAACAGGGGCATACGGGATTGGTTCGTAATTGAATTAGCAAGTTAAAGTTGAGACCGGAAGGTTGTAGGAGCAGCAGGACATAGGGGCCTGGGTGCTGTAGACCTGTCCGTGTCGGTCAAGGACCGATCCGTATGCGGCCCTGTTGAACAAGTTTGAGTTGTGTACCGGACTCATGCTGGCTATATGGGACCCAGTAAACCGATATACCTCGGGAAGCTGTCGTTGGGACTTTTCGGGTCGCCTCAGGCGGACGGCCGGTGTGCAGTATGTGGGGAATATTCTCATGACATCTCACGTCGGAAGGTGCACCATGAGAGTAGCTACTGTATGGGGCGACTTGATCGATTCAGCGGGGGTGAAACGGGGGAAAGGTTGCCACGTACGACGTCAGTGATGGTTGTTGTAGGCAACGTCGAGTACGGGCGTACGTGTCGTGTAGTCCAGGTGTTATTGATTCGAATCACCGTCGCTTGCGGAATGGACTGAGCATACTTGTTCTCACAGTCGTGACGTAGTAAGAACTTGCATGAGAAAGGAACTAATCATTTTGATGCGAAGTATTATCCTACCTTTGTATTGGATCTTGATGAATAGGCTAGTACAAACTCGATTCTTTTACGCCATGAACAATTTACATCGGGGGAAAGCGTTTCTTGTTTGATTGTGGACTCCCGATGTGGCGTGCCCAGGGTTACTTAAAATACTGCAATTAATACTGGAAGTAAGGATTCACTTTTAGGCGAGTTTAATTAGGCTTATGCCATCCTATGTTAGGTTCATAACCTCACTTAGAGTTTCATGTTTAGGGTGACGGTTAAGTCTTGCTGAGCGTTATGCTCACGGATGCTATCCGAGTTGTTTTGCAGGTAATTGACTTGATGCTTATGAGAAGGGGTGCCAATGAGACTCGGGAACCTCCGAGTGCTTACTCAAAGAGCATCCTCGCCGCTGCAGATTGCCGTCGTGTTGCTAGTAAGAAACGTCCGCGGGCTGGACCGTTTCCTTGCTGCTAGTTTAGATATGAGTCGTGAGAGTGATAGTCTTCCGCTGTAGTTTACTCTGATATAACTATTTGTAAAACATTCTTGTACGCTTCCGCTAAACTATTTATGTAATATGATGTGTGTTCATCGACCCGTGTGCTGTTGGGTGCCGCATAACACGACACCACCCAACGAGGTCCCGTGGGGCCGTCTCAGCGTGGTATCAGAGATATTTACATCAGGCATTTTCCCCTGTGCGCGGGAGTACCCCATATCGCGGGTACCGACAGTGGCCCCCGGGCCCATCTCGGGGGAGATAGCGAGCCCGAGGTGGGTCCTCCGTCTCTCCTGTCCCGCGCACTTTCTCTAAGTCCCGCATTGACCGCTGCCGGAGCACGAACAGTCGCGGGATCGTGGGAGCGTGTGCCCACTTGATGGTTGCCTTTACTGCGGTGGTTCCCAAGGCTGCCACTTCTGTACGTCGCGGCGCTTTCTTTGGGAACCGCCGAAGCGCCTTGCCGGTTTGTCTTCTTGGAAGACTGGCTCCTTGACCCGCCGCTTCAGCTGGGCGGCTTGGGTCCACCTGTCATCGGCGCTCGGTCTCGGAGCCAATGCGGTTGTCGATGTGGTGTATTTGAAGGTTTTCGAATCACCTCAAATCGTCCCTGGAATGTTTTAAAATGGGATCTTACCCGCATCGCGGCTTCCCTTCGCATTTCCTAGCGCTCGCTCTTTCCTTGAACTCTTGCGCCTTGGTCTTCCTGTCCTTGAGCTCTCCCCCGCCATGGCTTCCAACTTGCTCCCGACGCGCCTCGTTCGTTCCGCCGAGCTTGGGCCAGTGCGCAGGCTGCTGGGCTGGCACACGGAGGAACAGAAACGCCGGCTCCGCCGGGGATCTCTCCCCCTGCTCCTGGAAAAGGGGGAAATGGTCTTCTTTACTGCCTATGCTCTGGCGGGGTTCGTCCCGCCAATTTCTTCCTTCTTTGTCACATTGCTGGAGATGTATGGGCTCCAGCTTCACCACCTCTCTCCCAACTCCTTCGCAATGGCCGCTGTCTTCGTCCACTTCTGTGAGATGTTCGTGGGGGTGCACGCTTCTGTGACGCTCTTTCGCTACTTCTTCGTGTTGCGGACGACTGGACGCGGCGCGAAGACCCAGATGGGGGCATACTACTTCCAGCATCGCTGCAAGGACCCAAAGGTCTGTGGGTACCTTCTGTCTTTCAGCGCGTCAAGGTGGGAAAACTGGAGGGAGAGCTGGGTGGTCGTGCAGACCGACGAGCACGATCGCCTACAGCTCCCGACCGCTGGCCCAACCACCGAGCGTCGCTTCTGGGAGGAGGTCCCAGAGTTGGAGCAGGAGTACGCACCGGTCTTGGAGTGGATCCGGTTCTTGGCCAACAAGGGGCTAACGTCCCTGATGGTGCTGATGGACTTCATGTCGCGCCGTATTGCGCCCTTGCAGCAGCGCAGTCGCCCAGAGTGGTACTACACTGGCGAGCAGGACTGTACCAGGCTGGAGAGGGGCCCCGGCTCTGATCCTTCCGACAAGGAGCTGTACGAGATGGTGGGCAAGGTGAGCGGCGACTTCATTCCCAGTGGCGACCCCGCCCTTTCGTCTTCTGCCACTCCCCTCTTCTTGGAGCCACAGAGGAGGTCAGAGCTACTGCGGAAGATGCCGAACCTCGACGACATCGGGATCGCCGTCCGACAGGTTGGGGATGCCTTTTGGGGTATCTCGATCCCAGGAACCGAGCGCTCCGGATCGGGGCGCGAGGCGCCTGTCGCTGCCCAACCCGTCCCAAGAGCCGGTGGAACTCAAGCCGCCGACAAGGGGAAGGGGAAGGAGCCGGCCCCCGGGCATCCAGAGAAGAAATGCGCCCGGTCTCCTCCGAGGGCGCCGCCCGCGCCGAGTCAGGGAGCCGGAGCACCCTTGCACCCATCTCCCGGGGGTGCTGGTCCATCGGGTGGCGACCCGAAGAGGCCCCGGGTGTCCCACCCCAGCGGGTCTCTTCCCAGACAGCGGCAGTCCGAAGAACCCCAAGCGCCTCGTCATCCTTCCTCAAGCGGAGGGGCTTCTAGGACCGACGATGGTGGGGCAATGCTGGGGAGTGTGCCGGGGGTCCAGACGCCACAGCCCACGACCGTTCCAGCCTCAGGTCCTGGCGGTTCAACTACGGCCTAGAGGTCAGGGCTACAAGCCCGTTGGAGCGCTCATGTCGCCCAGTAAGTGTTGCTCCTTCTAGCTTGTTGGAGCAGCGTTCTCGTCCCCTCTCTTAGTCTGAGAGCTTTCTTTTCTTGCAGGGACCGACCGGCTACCGGGGGTGGGCCTCTTACCCGGCCATCTCCAACTGGCGGAGGCTCCGCGCCACAACATCTGGGAACCGCTGTTGTTCCCATGGCCCCCAAGTCGGCAGGGGCTTCCTCTGTGCCAGCGAGTTCACCCTCCGCGGTGGCCGCAGCCGTACATGTCCGCCCTCCTTCACCAGCCCAGAAATCCAGTCCTGAGACTGGGAGGGCCGCTGTAGGTGCACCTGCTGGCCCCCTGGTTCCCTCAGGACAGCGTCCCGCTCCAGTTGCTGAGGCTCCGGCACCTCCGCCTGTCTTAGACTCGACTGGGAGGGTCAGGGGTGTGACTCCTGTCCCCTCTGTCCCGGCGCCCATGTGGGATGCCCTGGGGCGTGTCCAGACCAGCGCCCGACAGTTCCAGGCCGCCTTCGAGCGGGAGTGGGGGGCGCTGGCCGGAGAGAGGGAACGCCTTCTTAGCTGGCAGCAACGGACCCAGGAGGATAGGGCGGAGCTTGACTCGAGGCAGTCAAGACTTGAGGCCATGAGTGCTCTGCTTTACACTCAGAAGAAAGCCATCAGCCGCCTGGAGTCAGAGACCCGGCGGCTTCACGCTTCCTACCGCGAGGCCCTGGCCCATGTTGAAGCCAAAGCCGATGCGCGTTCTGCCGCCGTGGAGGAGTTGCGGCTGCAGGTAGCTCGTCGAGAGTGCGCCGTCGCCGATCGGGAACGTGCTGCAGCGGCCGAGGAGGAGAAGATTGCCGCACGGCTGAAGGCCAAAGAGGGCGAGCTGAGGGCTCGGGCCGAGGAGCTGGAGCTTCGTGAGTCGGCTGCTGCCGCGAGGGAGGAGCAATTCTCCCAGGAGCGCCAGGCGGCGTTGGATCACGAGCTGGCGGCTCGCCAAGAGGTAGAGAAGCTCCAGTCTTCGCGGTCTACCGAGGCCCAGGCAGTCTGGGGCTTTATTGCCAAGGCGGGGTCCGCCTTGGCTCCTCTTGGTTTCAGCCCGACGCGGATGGAGGCTCCGGCGCAGGAGATGTCCGAGGCAATCCCGGCACTTGAGTCCATCGGCGGCAAGCTGGGCCGGCTCGAAGCGGTGATCGCCGACGAGCTTGAGGTGGAAGGACGGGGCCTAGTGAAGGAGGTCGCTATGCACGTACTGGCGTGCTTCCGGAGCCAAGACCCTTCCTTCTCTCTGGAGCCAGTCCGTCTAGGACCCGTTGCTGAGCGGGAGGAAGCTGCCAGGGCCGAGGTCGAGGACGTGGCCGCCCTTGTGGCCTCTAGGTTCCAACGGGAGTCCGGGGACCCTTAGGCATCTGCCCTCGTGGCCACAAGGCCCTGTACCTCCTTTTTTATTTTTGTTGAGTCTGTAGCCCAGCTCATGGAGCCTTGTATGAACAGACTCTTGTTTTCTTCTGTGTCTGTATGTTTTAGTCTTCTTCCTGGTTCTACCTGGTTGAGTCCTTAGCTCCGCAAGGTACTCGGAGGCCTTGACCAATCTCGAAGCTCTGCACAGACACCTTCCCCGGGTCCTTACTATATTAAGGGCCCCGGAGGTCTCCAGGACCCGCCCCATGAGAATGGGGGGGGGGGGTCCGGGCCTGCTAGCCATGTGGCGGGCCCAGAGCTCCCCTCTGAGGAGAGGGAGGTCCGGGCTTGCGGGACACGTGGAGCCTTCGGACCTCTCCCCGCGGAGGGGGGAGGTCCGGCTTCTGTAGGTCACGTGGCGGGCACGGGGCTCCCCCCCAAGGAGAGAAAGGTCCGGCCCCGCTGGACACGTGGGGCCTTCGGAGCCCCCCCCCCCAGAGGGGGAGGTCTGGTTTCTGCCAGCCACGTGGCGATTCCGGAGCCCCCCTCTGCGTAGGCGGGAGCTCCGGGCCCGCGGGACACGTGGGACCTTCGGGTCTCGCCCCTGCGGAAGTGGTGAGGTATGGGTTCTTCGGTCTTACCTTGGAGTTTCGGTCTTGCGCGATCCCGTAGCGGCCCCCTGGTAGGTGCGTTCCATTGGATGGATGTACCTACCATACTCTTGCGGGGAGCTGAGGCCGAGAGGTCCTGCACACAAGTAAGTGAAACGTAATTCTCCTTGGGGGGCTCCCCCTCCTCTATCTCATAGTCTTATTTGGCTTACGGTCGCCATCCACTTATACGGTGCTTGGGAACTACCGTGCGCGAAGTGCCGGGAGCTCGGGGTCCCCCTGGCTATCAGCAGGTACCTCCAACGCAACCACCTTTGGTAGGGCAGCAAATGCCGACTAAAGGTGAGAATGAGAAGAGGGAGCTGAGCGCATGGTGAGCATGCGCCAGAAGTGCAGTCATAAAAATTTAATACGTAAATTAAATGAGCACCCAGGGAGAGCAACGTAGGACAGGTTTATTTTCATATATATTTCCATAGGAGGAAGGCAGGCTAAACATGAAGGCCACGACCCGCCCCATTAAGAAGGGAAGCAAGACTCTTCGTGCTTGGGGTCGGAACCAGGCGAAGCTGAACGTAGTCCTGGACCGTCCCCTGAGGCTTAGCTGCTCCGAGCACTGTTCCTGGACTTTATGGAATCTATTACAAAAAGAAGAGTCTGTCCTATTGTCGCTCTAGGGGTAGAACTTACGGAGGTGTTCTATGTTCCAAGGGTTCGGGAGCGGGTCCCCATCCTCGGTGGAAAGGCGTACGCACCCGGGACGACACACTTTTGTGACTCGAAAGGGACCTTCCCAACTAGGGGAGAGTTTGTGGGTTCCTTCGCGAGAAAGTAAGCGCCGCAGCACCAGGTCGCCTTCCTGTAGCTTCCGGGCACGTACAAACCTCTGTTGGTAGCGGCGGAGCGCTTGTCTGTACCGTGCGTTACGGAGTGCTGCATGCAATCGGACCTCGTCGACGAGGTCGATTTCTCCACGCCGGAGGTTGTCCTGCGCAGCTTTGTCGTAAGCCCGGACACAGTGAGACTTCATGGTGACCTCTGGGGGAAGCACGGCTTCGGCCCCGTACACCATGAAGAAGGGTGTCTCTCCGGTGGCCCGGCTCTGGGATGTCCGGTTAGCCCATAGTGTGTTCGGAAGCTCATCCACCCAATTGGCACCATGTTTCTTCTGGTTGGCATATGTGCGAGTCTTGAGGCCCCTAAGAATCTCGGCGTTGGCCCTCTCAACTTGCCCATTGCTCTTTGGGTGAGCAACAGAGGCATAGCACACCTGGATGCCGAGGTATCCGCAGTAGTCTTGGAACGCTGCACTGGTGAATTGGGTCCCATTGTCGGTGATGATCCTGTTTGGGACCCCGAACCGGCAGACAATCGACTTGATGAACTTTACTGCGGATTGCTTGTTGATGGTTGTCGAAGTGTTCAGTTGACACTTCCCCCGGGCCTGCACTGGGCAGCCCGCGGAGGTTCTTTTTTCGGTGGGGCTAGTCACTTGCGGAGAGCTTGAGTGTATGGACGAGTTAGTAAGAGCTTGACACGACAAGTTTTACGTGGTTCAGGCCGCCGGAGAGTAAGACCCTACGTCCACGGCGAGCTCGGGAGCTCGCTGTATTGCTTGTTGCTCAGAACCGGAGTCCTGAGCTTGAGGATGAGTTACAGCTTGGGTGTGAATGGCTGGAGTCTAGCGTATGAGTTGCGAGAGTGCGAACCCCTGCTATCGTCGCCTACCCGAGTCTTTTATAGTCCAAGACTCGGGTGGCTTACAAGGGGGGCCCGGGACCTGACAGGTGGTCCCGGGGAGATTGACTGTTATCTACCGTACCTGCAGTTATGCCGGTAGTTGTCTCTGGCGAAGGCTTCTGAGTCTTCGTCTTGCAGCCCTGCCCATGCCACATGCTAGTCGTAGTGGATGATGACGGCGGGGGCGGCATGAGATGTCTTGTCGCTGCGTTTATTGGCTGGCAGGCTCTGACACCGCGCGCCAGTCTGTGATGCGACTGGGCGCAATGGCACCTGACAGAGGTGTGCTCCGCGTCTTGGGAAGACGCGGGCCTTGAATACCTTGTACGGGCAAGGTATGGGGCATCTTTGCGCCCGCTGCCTATCACTCGGGGGCAGGCAGCGCCGTTCTGCTGGCCTCGTGGCGGGCTCGGAGCCCTCCTCAGAGGAGAGGGGGGTCAGGCTCCGCAGGACACGTGGAGCCTTCGTACCTCTCCCCGCGGAGGGGGAGGTTCGGCTTCTGTCAGCCACGTGGCGAGCCCGGAGCTCCTCTCTGAGGAGAGGGAGGTCCGGCCCCGCCGGACACGTGGCACCTTCGGACCTCTCTCCCGCGGAGGGGGAGGTCCGGCTTGTGTATGCCACGTGGCGGGCCCGGAGCTCTCCTCTGAGGAGAGGGAGGTCTGGCCCCGCCGGACACGTGGCGCCTTCAGAGCTGTCCCTGCGGAGAAGGGCGAGTTCCTTAGGCATTTTCCCCTGTGCACTGGGGTACCCCATATCGCAGGTACCGAAAGTGGCCCCCGGGCCCATCTCGGGGGAGATAGTGAGCCCGAGGTGGGACCTCCGTCTCTTCTGATCTGCGCACTTTCTCTAAGTCCCGCATTGACCGCTGCCGGAGCACGAATGGCCGCAGGATCGTGGGAGCGTGCGCCCACTCGATGGTCGCTTTTACTGTGGCAGTTCCCGAGACTGCCACTTCTGCACGTTGCGGCGCTTTCTTCGGGAACCGCCGAAGTGCCTTGCCGGCTTGTCTTCTTAGGAGACTGACTCCTTGGCCCACCGCTTCAGTTGGGCGGCTTGGGTCCACCTGTCATCGGCGCCCGGTCTCGGAGCCAACACGGTCGCCGATGCGATGTACTCGAAGATTTTCGAATCACCTCGAATCGTTCCTGGAAAGTTTTAAAAGGGGATCTTACCCGCATCGCGGCTTCCCTTCGCATTTCCTAGCGCTTGTTCTTCCCTTGAACTCTTGCGCCTCGGCTTTCCTGTCCTTGTGCTCTCTTTCTCCATGGCTTCCAACTTGCTCCCGACGCGCCTCGTTCATTCCTCCGAGCTTGGGCCAGTGCGCAGGCTGCTGGGCTGGCGCACAGAAGAACAGAAACACCGGCTTCGCCGGGGATCTCTCCCCCTGACCCTGGAAAAGGGGGAGATGGTCTTCTTCACTGCTTATGCTCTGGCGGGGTTCGTTCCGCTGATTTCTTCCTTCTTTGTCACACTGCTGGAGACATATGGGCTCCAGCTCCACCATCTTTCTCCCAACTCCTTCGCGATGGCTGCTGTCTTTGTCCACTTCTGCGAGATGTTTGTGGGGGTGCACGCTTCTGTGACACTCTTCCGCTACTTCTTTGTGTTGCGGACGACTGGGCGCGGCTCGAAGACTCAGATGGGGGCATACTACTTCCAGCATCGCTGCAAGGACCCCAAGGTCTCTGGGTACCTTCTGCCCTTCAGCGCATCAAGGTGGGAAAACTGGAGGGAGAACTGGGTGGTAGTGCAGACCGACGAGCACGATCGCCTACAACTCCCGACCGCCAGCCCTACCACCGATCATCGCTTCTGGGAGGAGATCCCTGAGCTGGAGCAGGAGTACACCCCGGTCCTGGAGCGGATCCGGTTCTTGGCCAACGAGGGGCTGACGTCTCTGATGGTGCTGATGGACTTCATGTCGCGTCGTATTGCACCCTTGCAGCAGCGCAGTCGCCCAGCGTGGTACTATACTGGCGAGCAAGACTGTACCAGGCTGGAGAGGGGCCCCGGCTCTGACCCTTCCGACGAGGAGCTGAACGAGATGGTGGGCAAGGTGAGCGGCGACTACATTCCCAGTGGCGACCCCGCCCTTCCGCCTTCTGCCACTCCCCTCTTCTTGGAGCCACAGAGGAGGTCAGAGCTCCCGCGGAAGATGCCGAATCTTGACGACATCGGGATCGCCATTGTCGAAGTGTTCGGTCAACACTTCCCCTGGGCCTGCACTGGGCAGCCCGCGGAGGTTCTTTTTTCGGTGGGGCTAGTCCCTTGCACAGAGCTTGCGCGGATGGACAAGTTAGTAAGAGCTTGACACGGTGAGTTTTTACGTGGTTCAGGCCGCCGGAGCGTAAAACCCTACGTCCACGGCGAGCTATGGAGCTCGCTGTATTGCTTGCTGCTCAGAACCAGAGTCCTGAGCTTGGGGGTGAGTTATAGCTTGGGTGTGAATGACTAGCGTATGAGTTGCAGAGGTGCGAACCCTTGCTATCGTCGCCTACCCGAGCCTTTTATAGTCCAAGACTCGGGTGGCTTACAAGGGGGCCCGGGACCCGACAGGTGGTCCCGGGGAGATTGTCTATCATCTACCGTATCTGCAGTTATGCTGGTAGTTGTCTCTGGTGAAGGCTTCTGAGTCTCCGTCTTCCAGCCCTGCCCATGCCGCATGCTAGTCGTAGTGGTTGATGACGGCGCGGGTGGCATGGGATGTCTTGTCGCTGCGTTTATTGGCTGGCAGGCTCTGACACTGCGCGCCAGTCTGTGATGCGACTGGGCGCAACGGCACCTGATAGAGGCGTGCTCCATGTCTTCGCGTCTTAGGAAGACGCGGGCCTTGAATACCTTGTACGGGCAAGGTATGGGGCGTCTTTATGCCCGCTGCCTATCGCTCGGGGGCAGGCAGCGCCGTTCTGCTGACCACGTGGCGGGCTCGGAGCCCTTCTCAGAGGAGAGGAGGGTACGGCCCCGCGGGGCACGTGGAGCCTTCGGACCTCTCCCCGCGGAGGGGGAGGTTCGGCTTCTGTAGGCCACGTGGCAGGCCCGGAGCTCCTCTCTGAGGAGAGGGAGGTCCGGCCCCGCCGGATACGTGGCACCTTCGGACCCCTCTCCCGCGGAGGGGGAGGTCCGGCCTCTGTGTGCCACGTGGCGGGCCCGGAGCTCTCCTCTGAGGAGAGGGAGGTCCGGCCCTGCCGGACGCGTGGAGCCTTCGGAGCTCTCCCTGCGGAGAAGGGCGAGTTCCTTAGGCATTTTCCCTTGTGCGTGGGGGTACCCCATATCACAGGTACCGACAGTGGCCCCCGGGCCCATCTCGGGGGAGATAGCGAGCCCGAGGTGGGACCTCCGTCTCTTCTGATCCGTGCACTTTCTCTAAGTCCCGCATAGACCGCTGCCGGAGCACGAACGGCCGCGGGATCGTGGGAGCGTGCGCCCACTTGATGGTTGCATTTACTGCGGCGGTTCCCAAGACTGCCACTTCTGCACGTTGCGGCGCTTTCTTCGGGAACCGCCGAAGTGCCTTGCCGGACTGTCTTCTTAGGAGACTGACTCCTTGACCCACCGCTTCAGTCGGGTGGCTTGGGCCCACCTGTCATCGGCGCTCGGTCTAGGAGCTGAAGCGGTTGCCGATGCGGTGTATTCGAAGAGTTCCGAATCGCCTGGAATTGCATCTGGGAAGGTTTTTATAGGGGATCTTACCCGCATTGCGGCTTCCCTTCGCACCTCCCAGCGTTTCTTCTTGGACTCTTGTGCTTTTGCCCTCTTGCCCTTGAGTCTTCCCTCGCCATGGCCTCCAACCCGCCACCAGAGAAGAAGCGCGCTCGATCTCCTCCAGCGGCGGCGTCTGTGCCAAGTCGGGAATCTGGGGTGCCTGGCACTCCTTCCGGTGGCGACTCAAAGAGGCCCCGGGCTGATGCGTTGAGGGGAGCTTCTGGGGCGTCCCCTGCTCCACCAGTTCAAGCGACTGCGGAGCGGCCGTCAGTGACGGTAGCAGGCTCTGGGAGTCCTACTCCGGCTCGGAAGTCGGGGTTCAGAGCCCGCTGGAGTGTCTGCGCTTCCCTGCTATCCCCGACTAGCGGGGAGTCTGTGCCGTTGCGCTCGGAACCCGGGACAACTGCCGCGGCCCCCAAGCAAGCACGAGCTTCTCCTGTTCCGGTGTGCCCGGACTCCGCGGCGGCGTCATCTCTTCCTGCCGAGACGGCCGCCGCGGCCCCCAAGCCAGCGCAGGTCGACCCTGCACCAGGCGGCCCGGCCTTTATTCCAGCGCCGCCTTCCCCGGCTCGCCCCTCTCCACAGGTCAAGAAGCCAGAAGCTAGAGAGGGCCCGGCAGGTCCGGCTGGCAGAGCCCCGGCGCCAGCTTCTCCTGACTGGCGTCTCGTCTTGGTTGCTGGTGCATCGACTCCTCTTGAGGACGAGGTGATGGAGGAGGTCGGGGGAACTGCCCCGGCCTCTGTTGCTCCATTCCCACTGGCAGATGCCTTTGCGCTTGCCGAGACGAGCATCCGGCAGGTCTTGGCTGCACTAGGTCGCGAGCGGGAGGAGTATACAGTTGAACGGGATCGCCTCCTCACCTAGGGGAACCTTTTGTGGGAGCAGACCGCGAAGGTCAAGAGCGAGCTCGACTCCAAGCAGGAGTTGCTCGACTTCAGGGAAGTGCTCCTCGACCGGCTGAAGTGGGCTGTCAACCGTATGGACGCCGAATCTCGGCGGATCAACAGGGAGGCCCTGGAGGCACACGCCCGGGCCGAGGAGAGCCTCTCTGCCGCTGAGGAGATACGGCAGCAGATGGAGCGCCGTAAACTCGCCGTTGAGGAACGGGAGCGTTCCACGGCAGCCGAGGCAGAGAGGGTCGCCGCGCAGCTGGCGGCGGGCGAGGATGACCTTCGAGCTCGGATCGAGGAGCTAGAGATTCTGAAGGCAGACCTCAACCTGAGGGAGGAACAGGTCCCCCGCGAACGCCGGGCGGTCTTGGAACGGGAGTTGGCCGCCGACTTCAAGGCTTCTGAGTTGGAGCGGCTCGCCAAGACTCTCCACCTTCGGGAGAGTTCCCTGGCGGCCAAGGAGAAGGAATTCTCTGAGAGAAACCTATAGGCCCTGCAGGCAGCCCGCCGCGAGGTGGAGGAGCTCTCGGCCTTGCGGTCCTCCGAGGCTCTTGCGGTCTCAAGTTTCGTTGATCGAGCGGGGTCCGCCCTGATCCCTCTTGGCTTCAGTCCGGTGAGGGCAGCGGCTCCTGCGTTGAAGGTGGCGGAGGTGATCCCCGCGCTGGAGTCGATCGGCGCCAAGCTAGACAGGCTAGACTCGGTGGTCGCCAGCGACCTTGAGGCCGAGGGACGCGGCCTAGCCTTAGAGGTCGCCTCACATGTGCTGGCATGCTTCAAGAGCCGCGACCCCTCTTTCTCACTGGAACCAGCGAGAGAGGGCCCAGCCGCGAAGTGGGAGGAAGCTGCCAGGGCTGAAGTCGAGGATGTGGCCGCCCTTGTAGCCGCAAGGTTCCGGCGGGAGCCGGGAGGTCCTTAGGACTTGTTTCTCCCTTTTTTATCGAGTCTGTAGCCCAGCTCATGGAGCCTCACATAGTTTGACTCTTTTAGATATTTGTGTCTGTGATGCCTTTTCTCTCCTTCTTGGCTTTGCCTGACTGAATCCTTAGCTCCGCAAGGTACTCAGAGGCCTCCTCCAATCTCGGAGCTCTGCACAGACACCTTCCCCGGGTCCTAACCGTGTTAGGGGCCCCCGGGGTGTAAGGGCCTCAGTTTTTGACACACATTTGCAGTGTTCATCACCACACCACACACCTCATGTGAGGGAGGATGATGAACACAAATGAAGAGCAAGTAACAATTATCAACATGCTCATTAGAGAACAAACTCACATATTGCAAGAGTGGTATTTCCCACATGTGATATAGATGGGCTGGACATAGGAAAACTCCTACACTTTGCTAAGGATGTCCATGCCAAGTTTCTCCCAAATTCAAAACCTTTTTGAGGTCATTTTGGGTATAATTAGGAAGAGGGCAGTTTGAAACCATATTCAAATTCAAACTGTTTTTATCCCATGAATTTAAAAGTGGGAGGCATATTCTTACTCAGCACATTTTTATGAGCCCACACACCAATTTTCACTCCATTTGGAGTTGATCTTGACATGAACTAAGTGGGGCAAATTCAAACTTCATTTGAATTCAAAACTGCACTTGTGCTGAAATTCACTCAAACCAAACCCAATTCGAATCCTATTCAATTCGAATAGCTCAGGGGTGAATAATCTGAATCACCAGGGGTATTATGGGGTTCACTGTTCACTACAGTGATCAGTATTAAATTTCAGAGGTTAAAACCCTGGGTGGGACCCACATGTCATAGAGGGAAGTAGGAGAAACTTGCAACCAAAGTCAGAGTCTCGGTGGGAAATTCCACCGAGCAGCTGTCGGCTGTGCCACCGAGCAGCTACCGGCGCCACCAGCTGCTTCCTTCTCCGCGCGCTGGCGCCCAGGGCGGCTTGCTCGCGCCCCCATGCGACCGGCACCGCCTCCACTGAGCAGGAGTCGGCCGGCTTTATCTTCTCGCGGGCAGACCCGAGCAGCGGCATTGTCTCTCGCCGCAGCTCTCTGCTCAATCGGGAAAATCAGCAAAACCATCTCCTCCTTCGTCCTTGAGCTGCTAGACAGCCACCTGAGGTCGCACTTCACCTTCCCAACACCAGAAACCCCGAGTTCCGACCTCCTTTGCCCAAGAGCGATCGCCACCGCGGCGACCTAGCCTCAGCCGAGAGTCGGGCGCCCGTGGGCAGCGTTCCACAGGCGTATACACGGTCCAGCAAGAGAGGCAACAGGAGCGCGCGACCACCGTGCTGCTCTCCTCCAAGTTTGGAAGCCAACCGTGAAGAATCCGCAGAGAATTTCCAGTTTTTGCTCCGGCGACCGTAAACCGAGCTTCTGGTACGGTTTCTTTAAATTCTCCCTCTATGATCTTTCGGAGGTCATCAAATCTTGCACGTAGACGCTGGACTAGCCGGCGATCAAGTTCTTTTCTGCATCCGTGGCGTGAAACTGTCTAGGAGTAACGAATTTCGTGCTCGATCAAGGGCGGTCATGGCGGACACGATCGGTCACACGGTGCCGATCGACTTGCCGCCATCCCTGAACCCTTTTGACACCTTGTCGAGCTTCCTAGAGGTACACTGATGCTGTAGGACCGTTTGTTCGAGGTATTGGCGGGTTTAGAAACCACGATCGACGGTGCCGAACCTCAACCGAGGCCGTGGCACGTCGCCGAGCTATTTCCGGTCACCCCCAGCCCGACCTGACACCACCGACGTGTTCCTCGACGTCGACAACCCCCTGGCGGCGAGTTTCAGACCATGTTTGGTCCGGAAGCGGCGAGCCGGCGAGCCCCGAGTCTGCTCCGGCGAGGTCGGCGGCACGGGCGCGAGAGGACGGCGGGAGGAAGACGAAGCCGGCTGGCCCACGTGTCAGCGGCTGAAGAATTTAAATCGGGATCGGGTGTGGCCGGGGATCGGCTGTGCTGGCGCGCAAATACCCTGTGAGCTCCGGTGTGCCGGACACCTCCGCGCTCGACACGTGCGGTATCCCCGGTGTGCCGGACACCTCCGCGCTCGACACGTGTCCCTGCGGGCCCCGAGAGTTTAAACTTTTCCCCGATTTTCAGAATTCTTCCAAACTTCACATCCTCATAACTTTGGCTAGAAAGATCCAAATCGAGTGAACCAAATTTTGCTGGATTCTGCTCTTTGAGTACTTTTCAGCAAATCAAGTTTCACTTCATGAAAACCTATAATTCTCCGGAATTAATTCCTCAAAGTTTAAACTGTTTGGAATTTTAACTGGAGAATCCTTTAGAGGGAGATCCTGAAATTTTGCTGGGATGTTCACCAAAATATCCCTGAACTACCATAAAAATTTCAGACCCATTGGAGCTCATTTAATCCACCTAATGGTGTGATTAGTGAAACTGTTCCAGAGAAAGTAGAAAAGGTTTAGAAACATTTTCAGGATTTTCTCTGAAATTGTTTAGCTCATATCTTTAGCTAGGAACCTTCAAATTAAGTGAGACCAACTCCATTAGAACCCTCTGAAAATCTAGTTTTCAGAAAGTCATAGTTTGTTTCATGAAAATTCCTAGAACACCCTAAGAGTTCCAATTAAGGTCAAGGACATGATTAATTGTGGAGGGCTCAAATGAGCTTTGCTGCAACTAAAACTTGACCAAGTCTCTGTTTAGGTTGTAACCAAGCCACAGTAAAAGTTTCACAGTCATTAGGTCTGTCTGGCAAGGGTTATAGGCTTCACAAGTTCAAAACTTAATACAAACACATTTAAATTGATACATATGTTTCTTATATTATGTAGTCGCTAAGGTCGAGGAGGAACCCGAAGTCCTAGACTTCGTTACTCCGGAGGAACAGCTAGCCTACGACCAAGAGCAGCAAGGCAAGCTCCGGTTTGCATTAACTTTTTTTCCAAATTTTTATTGTTTTGAGCACATACTTGTTTCCTTTATTCTGTGCATTAGAGTCTTGTTTGGAAGCCCCACTGCATAGCCAAGAGAACCATGGGTTGGGTTTAGGATTGCAAACCCCGTTAGATACTTCACTGCTAGGATAGAGTAGGATTCGGTACAAGTGGAGTAGTTGGAACTACTCGCGAGAATAGGCTAGAGGCACATTGCTCGGGTAGAGATAACACATGATACACATGGCAAGAAAATGAGACCGAGCGGAGAGTAAGGGCAGCAGGACTTTGGGGCCTGTGTGCTGTAGCTCCGCTTGTGTCGATTGAGGACCGAGCCGTGTGCGAGCCTGTTGAACAAGCTAGAACAGGACCGAAGACCTACCGGCTATATGGGAACCGGGAAACTGATGTAACTCGGGTAGCTGGTTATTGAGGCATTGCCCGTCGTTCAGAGGGTAGGTTGAGAGCTTGAGGTGTAAATCGGCTGGCGGCACGGAGATGCGCGTGCAGAGACCTCTTGCTCGGGACGATGGGACCGGTTCAATATTTGGCTAACAGGTGAAAGGTAGTCGCGTACGGCGTCCGTGATGGTTGTTGTAGGCAACATCGAGTATGGGCGTACGTGACGGGTTGTTCGGGTAACCCTGCAGGTGTAAATCGATTATAATCGCTGTCCCTCGCGGTCAGTGAGTACCACTTGTTCACTGTACCGTGACATAGAAAGAATAGGCTAGTTACATGTTTAAATGTTGCTGATTGAAAGCTGGACATTGATTGTTAATGATATGCTGTAGCTTAGAGCTAACTAAAGTTCTTTTCAACTTTGGGCAAAGTACATGAGAGAAATGCATTTCTTGTTTGATTGCGGCTCTCTCATGTACCTTAGCGTAAGGTTCTCCACCACCTGCTGCTAAAACTTGAAAGTAAGGTTCTACTAATTAGGCGAGTCCTTGCAACTGATTTTTACCTCATGTAACCCATTACCCTCATGTAGAAGTTCCATGTTTAGGTGAGACGGGTCAGACTTGCTGAGCCTTCATGCTCACTGCTTGTGTTTGAAGCTTTTGCAGGGTTCTATGAGGAAGGGACTCCCGAAGAGGAGACGGAACCCCAGGAGGGGAACCCCGTCGAGTGGGAGTCGTGCACGCCGCAGAGTTAGTGTGCGTGTGTGCTAGCAAGGACACGTTCGAGGGCTGAACGTGCACTTGATGCTTAGTCTATGCCCGCGAGTGTAGACTGAACTTATTTTGATGTAAACATGTTCATAAACTTGTTTATGTAATAAAATTTCCGCTTCTGCTTTGTACCTTTGACGTGTGTTATACGGTGCTGTGCAACGCAGCACCCCTCAGCGTGATCCTGGCTTGACAGGACCAATGGGGTCCGTGTCACGGGGGTCTCCGGATCTCGCCCTATGGGGGGCTCCAAATCTGCCTGCCACGTGGCGGGTCCGGAGCCCCTCCTTAGGAGGCGGGAGCTCTGGCCCTGCTGGACACGTAGGGCTTTCGGAGCCCTCCCACCGGGGGGGGGGGGGAGGTCCGGTTTCCGCCTGCCACGTGGCGAGTCCGGAGCCCCCCTCAGGGGAGGCGGGAGCTCCGGGCCCGCTGGACACGTGGGGCCCTCGGGCCTCGCCCCTGCTGGAGGGGCGGGACCCGGTCCTTCCAGTCCTAGGACGGAGTAGTTGATAGCTCCTTTCCCCCCGCTTCATGCAGTCCCCGTTGCCGTAACCTGGAGGTCCTGCACACAGGCAGAGGAAACGTAATTCTCCTCGGGGGGTCCTCCCCTCCCGTCTCCTAGTCTTATTCGTCTTACGATCCTGATCCGTTATACGGGGCTTGGGCAATTATGTGCTCGAGGCGCCGGAGCTCCGGCTCCCTCCGAGGTCCGGGTACGGTCGTCCGATCCCTAGTACCGGGCCGTGCGCTGGGGAAGCAGAGTGCACGTGCTTTGGGTTCATGACCAGGCAAAGCGGCTGTACTCCCCTGTACCTCCGGAGGGCAGGATGCGCAAGCTTTGGGCTCATGGCCTGCTAAGCGGGATACGCACCCTAGACCCCCTATGCACAACGCAGGCCTTTCCTGGAGGTGACCAACTGGCACCGCAACACCTGACTGGGGGAGGCCCGAGAGACTCACTCGGCCATCGGCAGGTGCCTCAAGCGCGGCCGCCCTCGGTAGGATAGCTAATGCTGACTATGGATGAGCGCGGGAGAGGGGGAGCTAGATGTACGATGAACATACATAGATAGTGCGATCATAAAAATTAATGCATAATTTAAATGAGCGCATGAGAGAGAGCTAAGTAGAACAGGTTTCTGTGTTCATGCCCATAGGTGGAATTCTGGCTGTACATGGAGGCAATATTCCGCCTCGTCTACAAGGGAAGCAAGACTCTACGCGCTTAGGGTCGGAACCAGACAAAACTGGACGTAGTCCTGTACCGTCCCTTGAGACTTAGCTGCCCCAAGCTCTGTTCCTAAATCCTACGGGATTCATTACAGAAGGGAAACCCTGTTCTACTGATGCTCGGGGAGTAGGACTTACAGTGTTCCTCCACGCCAAGGATTTTGGGAACGGGTCCCACACTCGGTTGAAAGGCATGTGTACCTGGGGCGGCAGCTTTCATGATTCGGAAGGGACCTTCCCTGCTGGGGGAGAGTTTATGGGTCCCTCTCGGGAAAGAGCGTACCGCGACACCAGGTTGCCCTTCTGCAGGTCCCTGACGCGTTTGGTTCTTTGGCGGTAGTGCTTAGAGCATCAGCCGAGACCTTGCGTTGTGGGGTGTTACCTGCAGCCGAGTCTCGTCGACGAGGTTGTTATCTTCACGCTGGATCAGGTCCTGCGCGGCTTCTCCTGGGGGCCCCCGTGGAGTTCTCCCCTTCTGGCTAAGGCCTTCAAGGGGTAGGTGGACCCAGGCTCGTCTTGGATGACCTAAGGCGTCTTCCCCTTCTGGCAAGGCCTTCAAGGGGTTGACATACCTTGGGTGGCCCCCGGGAGGTATGTCCGAGGCACGGAGGCGTGCTCTCGGGTGAGGCTGGCCCGACCTTGCACCATTGTGGTCGGTACTTGGGCTGCTGCGACTACTTGGGGCTTCTCCAAGGTTGACGCCGCAGCAGTGCAGCCTCCACTGACCCGGGACGGCAGCCGCAGCCGGCTACTGCCTTGGCCCGTCACCGTCCGAGCTGGAGTCCTCACCGTTATGTACTGTCTTTATGACATGCTGAGGCTCCTGAAACCCCACCTGATGGGCGGTGGTGACTGGGGCATCAACCTTCTGCTTGCCATCCCTCTGAGGGTAGGGCGACGCTTCAGCTCTCTACTGTCTTCCTTTGCGGAAGCGCTCTGCGAGCCTCTGGATATCCCAGCACTCGGCAGCAGTATGGTTGCCGGCGCCATGCACGGGGCATAGCCCACCCTGGTCACTATCTGGGGCCGGTGACTGCCGCTGCCTTTTGTCGGTGCGTGGCCCCCGTGCTCCACTAGTCGTCGCTGCTGCAGCGACGGGAGCCGTGAACGATGACTTCACCGTGCCACTCCCCCGGTTCTTGGCTTTCTTGCCACCCCCATAGGCAGCAGCGCCGGACCCGGGCTGTCCTCCTGACTCGGAGGTTGGCAGAGAGTGCCAGTTCCGCCCTTCAGCTGCTCTGGCGCATTTGTCCGCCAGGCTGAAGAGCTCAGAGACGTCGCGGACCTCTCTGGTCGCGAGCTTCTCAAGCATTTTCTCGTCCCGGACACCCTGTCGGAACGCCACCACCACAGAAGCACTTTGAATATGCGGGATGGTGTTGCGTACCTGGGAGAACCGCTGGATGAAAGAGCGCAGCGACTCCCCAGGTTGTTGCTTGACGGCGTGGAGGTCAAGCTCCGTGCCGGGATGGGTGTAGGAGCTGCCAAAGTTGGCGACAAACTGCCGGCAGAGCTCTCCCCAGGAGGTTATGGACCCCTGAGGGAGATTCATGAGCCAAGACCGAGCTGGGCCGGTCAAGGCGACGGGGAAGTAATTGGCCATGACAGCCTCATCCCCTCCTGCTGCAAGTACGGCGGTGGAGTAGATCTGGAGGAACTCCGCCGGGTTGACGCTACCGTCGTACTTCTTGGGCAGGTGCGGCCGAAACTTGCGCGGCCACCTCGCAAAACGAAGGTGGGGTGCAAGGGCCGCACATCCTGCTCCTGCTGCTGCAGGTATTGGCGCTGCGAACGCTTGGTTCGCACATGGCACCGTGTACCCCGGCATGGGCAAGGCTGTACCATAGACCGGGGGCGCTGCTTGCGGCGCATATGGTTGTGGCATATGCTGCGCGGCGTATGCCTGAGGCAGGACTCGCGTGGCGAAGATCTGCCCTCCAGGTTGTGTCGAGGCCGACGTCATGCTGTCGCCAGCCTCATGGTTGCGACGCCTTTCTCGACGTCGCTCAAGGTACACCCGGGCATCCTGGCCCAAGTGGCACCGTTCCAGCTCCCTTCTCAGGTCCGTCGACGGGAGCCTGGAGGAGCTGTAATCCGCCGTTTGCCCGTCAACCGTTAGCGTACGCGTCAGCGACACAGCCGGTTGACTGGGGCGTCGCCCTCGCCAGAACCGAGGGTTCGCGGCGGCGACGACGAGGCGGTCCACTTCGCGGACCCACTGTTGGGTCGCTGAATGGGGCGCATCCCCAGCAGGTGGGTTGCGCAGAAGTGCTCTTTCTGCAGCTAGCGCACCCCCATGGTGTACGCTCAGCGCTGCAGAAGATCTCACACAGGTCGGGGCCTGCATTGCCGGAGTCGGCGTTGCCGGAGTCGGCTGCTGGCTACCAGCTTGCGCCGACACACTCCGTCCTGAGTGCGTCGACATGTACTCCCCGCTGGTCACGGTTCACCGTGAACGCGGAGGGGGAGAGTTTGCCGCTGAGGGAAGCTTGGTCATCTTGGTCGGAGGAAACTCGTCGTGCACGGGGAAAAGCCCCCTACCTGGCGCGCCAAATGTCGAAGTGTTCGGTCGACACTTCCCCCGGGCCTGCACTGGGCAGCCCGCGGAGGTTCTTTTTTCGGTGGGGCTGGTCCCTTGTGGAGAGCTTGCGCGGATGGACGAGTTAGTAAGAGCTTGACACGGTGAGTTTTTACGTGGTTCAGGCCGCCGGAGCGTAAAACCCTATGTCCACGGCGAGCTATGGAGCTCGCTGTATTGCTTGCTGCTCAGAACCGGAGTCCTGAGCTTGGGGGTGAGTTACAGCTTGGGTGTGAATGGATAGCGTATGAGTTGCAGAGGTGCGAACCCTTGCTGTCGTCGCCTACCCGAGCCTTTTATAGTCCAAGACTCGGGTGGCTTACAAGGGGGCCCGGGACCCGACAGGTGGTCCCGGGGAGATTGCCTATCATCTACCGTATCCGTATCTGCAGTTATGCCGGTAGTTGTCTCTGGTGAAGGCTTCTGAGTCTCCGTCTTGCAGCCCTGCCCATGCCGCATGCTAGTCGTAGTGGTTGGTGACGGCGCGGGCGGCATGGGATGTCTTGTCGCTGCGTTTATTGGCTGGCAGGCTCTGACACTGCGCGCCAGTCTGTGATGCGACTGGGCGCAACGGCACCTGAGAGAGGCGTGCTCCGTGTCTTCTCGTCTTGGGAAGACGCGGGCCTTGAATACCTTGTACGGGCAAGGTATGGGGCGTCTTCACGCCCGCTGCCTATCGCTCGGGGGCAGGCAGCACCGTTCTTCTGGCCACGTGGCGGGCTCGGAGCCCTTCTCAGAGGAGAGGATGGTCCGGCCCCGCGGGGCACGTGGAGCCTTCGGATCTCTCCCCGCGGAGGAGGAGGTTCGGCTTCTGTCGGCCATGTGGCGGGCCCGGAGCTCCTCTCTGAGGAGAGGGAGGTCCGGCCCCGCCGGATACATGGCACCTTCGGACCCCTCTCCCACGGAGGGGAGGTCCGGCCTCTGTATGACACGTGGCAGGCCCGGAGCTCTCCTCTAAGGAGAGGGAGGTCCGGCCTCGCCAGACGTGTGGCGCCTTCGGAGCTCTCCCTGCAGAGAAGGGCGAGTTCCTTAGGCATTTTCCCCTGTGCGCGGGGGTACCCCATATCACAGGTACCGACAGCCGTCCGGCAGGTCGGGGATGCCTTCCAGGGAATTACAATTCCAGGAACCGAGCGTCCAGGAACCGAGCGCTCCGGATCAGGGCATGAGGCGTCTGCTGCTGTCAAACCCTTCCCAGGAGCCGACGGGACCCAAACCGCCGACAAAGGGAAGGGGAAGGAGCCGGCCCCCGGGCATCCAGAGAAGAAACGTGCCCGGTCTCCTCCGAGGGCGCCGCCTGCGCGAGTCAGGGTGCTGGAGCAACCTTGCTCCCATCTCCCAGGGGTGCTGGTCCATCAGGTGGCGACCCGAAGAAGCCCCGGGTGTCCCTCCCCAGCGGGTCTCTCTCTGGACAGCGGCAGTCTGGAGTTGCCCAAGCACCTCGTCATCCTTCCTCAAGCGGAGGGGTTTCTAGGACAGATGCTGGTGGGGCGACGCCGGCGAGTGTGCCGGTGTTCCAGGCGTCACGTCCCGCGACCGTTCCAACCGCTGGTCCCGGCGGTTCAGTTACAGCCCAGCGGCCGGTGCTGCAAGCCCGTTGGAGTGCTCATGCCGCCCAGTAAGTGTTGCTCCTTCTGGCTTGTAGGAGCAGTGCTCTCGTCTCCTCTCTTAGCCTGAGAGCTTTCTCTTCTTGCAGGGACCGACCAGCTGCCAGGGGCGGGCCTCTTACCCGGCCGTCTTCAACCAACGGAGGCTCCGCGCCTCCACGTCTGGGAACCGTGGCGGCTCCCACGGCCCCCAAATCGACGGGGGCTTCCTCTGTGCCGGCGAGTTCACCCTCTATGGTGGCCGCATCCGCTCCTATCTGCCCTCCTTCACCAGCCCAGAAGTCCGGTCCTGAGACTGGGAGGGCCTCTGTAGGTGCGCCTGCTGGCCCCCTGGCCTCCATAGGACAGCGCCCCACTCTGGTTGCTGAGGCACCGGCGCCTCCGCCGGTCTTAGACTCGACAGGGGGGTCAGGGGCGTGACTCCTATCCCCTCCGTCCCAGCGCCCGTGTGGGATGCCCTGGGGTGTGTCCAGACCAGCGCCCGGCAGCTCCAATCCGCCTTTGAGCAGGAGCGGGGGGCGCTGGCCGGCGAGAGGGAACGCCTTCTCAGCTGGCAGAAGTGGGCCCAGGAGACTAAGGCGGACCTTGACTCGAGGCAGTCAAGGCTTGAGGCCATGAGTGCTCTGCTTGACACTCAGAAGAAGGCCATTAGCCGCTTGGAGTCAGAGACCCGGCGGCTCCGTGCCTCCTACCGCGAGGCTCTGGCCCACGTTGAAGCCAAAGCTGAGGAGCGTTCCGCCGCCGTGGAGGAGTTGTGGCTGCAGGTAGCTCGTCAAGAGTGCGCCGTCGCCGATCGGGAATGCGCTGCAGCGGCCGAGGAGGAGAAGACCACCGCCCGGCTGAGAGCCAAAGTGGGGGAGCTAAGGGCTCGGACCGAGGAGCTGGAGCTCCGTGAGTCGGCTGTTGCCGCGAGGGAGGAGCAGTTCTCCCAGGAGCGCCAGGCGGCTCGCCAAGAGGTAGAGAAGCTCCAGTCCTTGCGGTCTGCCAAGGCCCAGACAGTCTGGGGCTTTATTGCCAAGGCGGGGTCCGCCTTGGCTCCTCTTGGTTTCAGCCCTGTGCAGATAGAGGCTCCGGCGCGGCCGATGTCTGAAGCGATCCCGGCACTTGAGTCCATCGGCGACGAGCTGGGTCGGCTCGAAGCGGTGATCGCCGATGAGCTTGAAGTGGAAGGTCGGGGCCTTGCGAAGGAGGTCGCTGTGCACGTACTGGTGTGCTTCCGGAGCCGAGACCCTTCCTTTTCTCTGGGGCCAGTCCGTCTAGGACCTGTTGCTGATCAGGAGGAACCTGCCAGGGCCGAGGTCGAGGACGTGGCTGCCCTCGTGGCCTCTAGGTTTCATCGGGAGTCCGGGGACTCCTAGGCACCTGTCCCCGTGGCCACAAGGCCCTGTACTTCCTTTTTTATTTTTGTTGAGTCTGTAGCCCAGCTCGTGGAGCCTTTTGTATGAACAGACTCCTGTTTTTTTCTGTGTCTGCATGTCCTAGTCTTCTTCCTGGTTTTTCCTGGCCGAGTCCTTAGCTCCGCAAAGTACTCGGAGGCCTTGACCAATCTCGAAGCTCCGCAGACACCTTCTCCGGGTCCTCACTGTATACTAAGGGCCCCGGAGGTCTCCAGGACCCGCCTTACGAGAACGGGGATCCGGGCCTGTTGGCCACGTGGCGGGCCCATAGCTCCCCTCTGAGGGAAGGTCCGGGCTTGCGGGGCACGTGGAGTCCTCGGACCTCTCCCCGCGGAGGGGAGAAGGTCCGGCTTCTGTAGGCCACGTGGCGGGCCCGGAGCCCCCCCTCAAGGAGGTGGATGGTCTGGCCCCGCTGGACACGTGGGACCTTCGGGCCTTGCCCCTGCGGAAGCGGTGAGGTCTAGTTCTTTGATCTTACCTCGGGGTTTCGGTCTTGCGCGATCCCATAGCGGCCCCCTGGTAGGTGCGTTCCATTGGATGGATGTGCCTACCATACTCCTGCTGGGAGCTGAGGCCGAGAGGTCCTGCACACAAGTAAGAGAAACGTAATTCTCCTTGGGGGCTCCCCCCTGCTCTATATCTTAGTCTTATTTGGCTTACGGTCCCTGTCCACTTATACGGTGCTTGGGAGCTACCGTGCGCGAAGTGCCGGGGGCTTGGGCCCCCCCTGGCTATCGGCCGGTACCTCCAACGCAACCGCCTCTGGTAGGGCAGCAAATGCCGACTAAAGGTGAGAATGAGAAGAGGGAGCTGAGCGCATAATGAGCCCGCGCTAGTAGTGCAGTCATAAAAATTTACTAAGTAAATTAAATGAGCACCAAAGAAGAGCAGCGTAGGGCAGGTTTCTTTTCATATAAATTTCCATAGGTGGAAGGCAGGCTGGGTATGGAGGCCACGACCCGCCTCAAGGGAAGCAAGACTGTCGAAGTGTTCGGTCGACACTTCCCCCGGGCCTGCACTGGGCAGCCCGCGGAGGTTCTTTTTTTGGTGGGGCTAGTCCCTAGCGGAGAGCTTGCGCAGATGGACGAGTTAGTAAGAGCTTGACACGGCGAGTTTTACGTGGTTCAGGCCGCCGGAGCGTAAAACCCTACGTGCACGGCGAGCTATGGAGCTCGCTGTATTGCTTGCTGCTCAGGACCGGAGGCCTGAGCTTGGGGGTGAGTTACAGCTTGAGAGTGTATGGCTAGCGTATGAGTTGCAAAGTGCGAACCCTTGCTATCGATGCCAACCCGAGCCTTTTATAGTCCAAGACTCGGGCGGCTTACAAGGGGAGCCGGGACCCGATAGGTGGTCCCGGGAAGATTGTCTATTATCTACCGTATCTGCAGTTATGCCGGTAGTTGTCTCTGGCCGAAGGTTTCTGAGTCTTCATCTTGCCGCCCTGCTCATGCCGCATGCTAGTCGTAGTGGTTGATGACGGCGCAGGCGGCATGGGATGTCTTATCGCGGTGTTTATTGGCTGACAGGTTCTGACACCGCGCGCCAGTCTGTGATGCGACTGGGCGCAACGGCACCTGACAGAAGCGTGCTCCACGTCTCCGCATCTTGGGAAGACGCGGGCCTTGAATACCTTGTACGGGCATGGTATGGGGCGTATTTACGCTCGCTGCCTGCCGCTCGGGGCAGGCAGCGTCGTTCTGCTGCCACGTGGCGGGCCTGGAGCCCTTCTCAGAGGAGAGGAGGGTCAGTCCCGCGGGGCACGTGGAGCCTCCGGACCTCTCCCCGCGGAGGGGGAGGCTCGGCTTCTGTTGGCCACGTGGCGGGCCCGGAGCTCTCCTCTGAGGAGAGGGAGGTCCGGCCCCGCTGGACACGCGGCGCCTTCGGACCTCTCTCCCGCGGAGGGGGAGGTCCGGCTTCTGTATGCCACATGGCGGGCCCGGAGCTCTGCTCTGAGGAGAGGGAGGTCCGGCCCCGCCAGACGCGTGGCGCCTTCAGAGCTCTCCCTGCGGAGAAGGGCGAGTTCCTTAGGCATTTTACCCTGTGCGCGGGGGTACCCCATATCTCAGGTACCGACAGTGGCCCCCGGGCCCATCTCGGGGGAGATAGCGAGCCCGAGGTGGGACCTCCGTCTCTTCCTGTGACACCCTCATCTCGGGTGTCAGCATATGTTCATGTTTATGGAAAAGAAAAACATTTTTAGAAAAGAGGGAACGGAGACAAGTATCAAAAAGATAGCCCATAATGCTCTCCGAGAGCGCCGAAGGCAACTTTCACGACCAGCAGACTACGTGGTGTGTTCGGAACTCATTCCCGAGAAATAGGGAGAGGTCCGATGCTAAACTGGATACGTTGCAGGCTCGGGGGTCACCTCCGCAATTGGAAAGAGGTCCGACCCTGTGGGATACGTACTACCCACGGAGATAGCCTCTGCGGAAGAAGCAAAGGCATTTTTCATAGGACACGTGTCATCCACGGAGCTAGTCCTCGCGGAAATAAGAGGACCAGTTGCAGGGGATACGCGTCAATCTCGGAACTCATCTCAGAGAAGTCCGGATCTATCGAACACGTGACGCCACCGGAGCTTATCTCCGGAGGTCCGTCGCTGCTGGACACGTGTCGACCTCGGGGCATGTCTCTGAGGGAAGGAAAGGCGGAAAGACAGGCACCCACACGTGGCGTGCGCGGAACTCACCTCCAAAGAAGAGGGAGGTCTCGCTCGTGACACGCGGCACGACCGGAGCTCGTCTCTACGGACGAGGAGATACCAGGACCGGAGGACACGTGGAGCTTCCGTAGCTCATCATCACGGAGGTCACGAGTCTGGAGCAGTTTTTACGCGTAAAGATACCAGTACGCAACGAAACCGATCCAAACTCCACAATGTTACCAAAGATAAGACGTCAGGATCCAACAAGATATGAATAAGACTCTTATTCGGGATCCAATCAGATTAGGACTCTTCTCTTCCCGATTATAAATAGAACCCAAAACCTCTGGCCGAAACCACGAACTTCTCTTTCAACTCCTGAGCCGACGACTTAGCGCTCTAGCCCTAACTCGCCGAGCAAGACATCGCCGAAGCACAACAAGGGAGATCACTGGAGAAGAACCAAGCGGTCTGAGGAGGACCTCGAAGACAAGAAGAGCGTGAGGTAGGACTTCAATACCACCTTACGACATCATGTTGTTCATCTCTTTGCATCTGTTCTTCAATTCCTTTCGAACAGAAGCCTTTTCGTGGACGGATCACTCGATGGTCAGTTTGATCTAAAACAAGATCATCACCACGACCACCTTTGATCCGAATACCTCTGACCATGCAAGCCATGAAAGAACACGTACAGATCAATCTAATCATAGGATAGCATGCATGTGCATCATCGCATCTAGTTTAGGGTTTTGTGCATGATATTGATTGCTGTGAATCTTGTATGCACGTGAATCCTACAATAGCAAGACAGGTTCAGGAAGCTGTCTACGACGAACTACAGCAACCAGGTTTTGAGAATCAAGAACAACCGGAACCGCAAGAACAAGGCAAGTGCTCCTTGACCATGTTGATCCTATGTTTTGGGTAAAACTATTTTATTTTGCGAAAAGGTGTGTGTGCTGAGTCAAACATGACGGGAAACCCTTTTATAGGAGTTTACTAGTTTTGGTTGAACCATCCTTATCACCTGTGAAGTTTTATGAGTCGGGTATGGTTTTTGTTTTATGCTTCGCTGAGTCCATGAGATTGGGAAGCGAGATAGATGTGTCTAGCTAACTGCACTCATATTAATAATGAGAAACTAATAAACATGGATCGGAGGGGGATCTAGGCAAGCCTGGGTTTGTGTATGAGGTAGCTTGAGATGGTGGTTTTACTTGCCGTAGATCTAAGGACCGGTTCATGCATGCACATGCCAGGATAACAGTGCCACCACAAGGCCAAGTATGGGTGCGGCTTAGCTGAGTAATTAGGTAAGTTGCTAGAGTGTTATGGACTGTGGAAGGCGCTAGGAATGGGAGTCGAGTGAGGACTGCCCTGGGAACTGCATGGCACAAGAGGGGGCCTGTGGGTGGGAGAATTGGAGATTCTAGCCTGCCGGTGAAACCTTAGTGAGTCCATACATCTAGTAACCCCTTTGTAAAGGCTATTTTGTGATCTCTTGACCATACACCGACGGATGTGTACTGGTATAATGGAGGTTCTGCAGTCGCCGACGGGTGACGAAATCACAAACTTGTGGGTAAAGAGGTGCAAACTCTGCAGAGTTGTTAAAACTATCATGATAGCCGAGCTTACGGTTACGAGCACCTGGCTAAACTGCCATGATTAGATAGGATGGTTACTGGAATGGTTATTGGGAAGGTTCTTGGTTATGGTTTTGGTTATGGTTTGGTTTGGAATTGTTAAGTCTGGATGATGAAAGGGTTGCATGACTGGTGGGTCATGATATGAGATTGGTCTCGGTGCGAGACAAGGTTGTTCATGAGGTGAGATGGTAGCGAATACGAGGAGGTATTCGTGAGTATGAGTAAAGGATTGGTTAATGTTCGGATGGAACACGGGAAGTGATGAAGGTATGTTGGTAATTTAATACATGCTGGGACTACATTCATCTAAAGTTAAGTTGCTGTTTTATCATGATTTTATAAATTTGCTTTTCTGCAAATAAGCCTTTTATACCTACCTTGTTTATGAGCTGCATATCATGTGTTATTCCCGCACTTGCTGAGTACATCATTGTACTCAAACTTGCATTATTATTTCTTCATCAACAGCAAAAGAAGGCTACTATGAAGACCGAGTAGAGCATTATGGCGTGTGATCTGTTCTCAACCTTGCCTGTGGAGGGAGTAGAGATGGAGTCACTTCTGCTTAGTTTTGCTTCCGCATTAGTTTTTGCTTCCACATTTAAATAAGATTTCCGCTGCGTAGAAATAAGGACTTCCGCTGTGAGCATGAGTCCAAGACTCATGAGGTGCTGTAATAAACTATGTTATTCGTGGTATTATGTAATCTGAATTCAGTTTGTGGAACGTATGTGTATGTGTGATGAACATCCTGGGCACACATATGCATTAGTTCTCGGTTCCGTGGTTTTCCACAGAATTGAGGGCGTCACAGATTGGTATCAGAGCCACGGGTTGACAGTAGGTTACACGCCTAGATAGAAACCTTAGATTGATATTAGAATCACGGGTTAACAGCAAGTTGTATCCCTAAATAGAAGCTACGCGGACCAAAGGAAGCATCCTAGGGTGAATAGCCTAGATTGGCCTTGAAACCGCCTTGACATAGGAAACCATCCTTGAATAGTAGTTGAGTGGGCCCTTGTGATGATTATTTGTGAATAGGTGCTTAGTGTGAGTTGTGGGACGTCTTAAAAAGGTTGTCCATATTCACACGTAAGAAGAAAGAGGAGTGAAATGCTTCGGCACTTGACCACATCCTCATAAGGACTAATATATATAGTCCAACTCCCCTTGATGCATATAGTTGAAAGGACCTATCTAACCTTCTATTCTATTTCGTTCCCCCTCACAGATGGTGAGAGGAAACGCCAGCCGAAGGAACGTCCAGGAAGATGACCCCGAGGAAGTTCCTGCCAACCTCGGAGCTGGCGAAAACAACCTAGAAAGGTTGATGGCCATGCAAAACCAGCTTATGCAAACCATGATCCAAACTTTGGGTCAGTTGCAGGCCAACCAACACCCCGTTCCGGCACCACCGCCACCACCACCGCCGACTCATAACAGGCTGGGAGAATTCATGAGGACTCGACCACCCACCTTTGCAAAAGCAAGCGATCCAATGGAGGCTGATGATTGGTTGAAATCCATGGCGAAGAAGCTTGCCATTGTTCAGTGCAACGACCGAGAGAAGATTCTCTTTGCGTCGCACCAACTGATAGGAGCAGCTGCTGACTGGTGGGATGCCTTGAGCAACGCCCATGCCAACCCGGAGACAATCACTTGGACTGAGTTCAAGGAAAGTTTCCGCTCCCACTACATCCCTGTTGGCGTAATGATGCTCAAGAGGCAGGAGTTTGAAGGTCTCCGCGAAGGGCAGAAAAGTGTGAACGAATATCTCAACAAGTTCATACAACTGTCCCGTTATGCCCTCGAAGACGTCAACTCAGATCAGAGGAAGCAGTACCTGTTCATGAGAGGGTTGAATAATGATATCCAAGTTCAGCTCCTCAACAATGACTACATAAGCTTCCAGAAGCTGGTTGATAAGGCTATCGTGGTGGAAAACAAGATCCGAGAGATCGAGCGCGAGTACAAAAGGAAGATCCCATACTAGCCCTAAGGGAGCAACGTACGACCTAGATACATGCCCCCTGCACCGCAGTATGGATCGACCACTCCTACATACCGCCCTGGTCAGCCACCACAGCAACGGCCCCGTTGCACCGGCACCTCGTGTGCCCATGCCTTCTAACAATGGCGCTCCTGTTCAAAACCCCCGCCCCAACGTACCTGCTGCCATAGGCAACAGGGCATGCTTTGCATGCGGGGAAGTAGGCCACTTCGCTAACCAGTGGCCGAAGAGAGGCCCTGGACAGCAAGGTAACGTGCCCAAGCAGAATCAGCGACCAAACAAAGGGGACAACCAAGGGAACCGTGGACCGCAGAACTATGCTCGTGGCCACCTTAACCATGTCACTGCTGAGGAAGCACAACAGGCTGAGGACGTCGCAATTGGTATGTTCCTTGCCAACTCCAACCCAGCCACCATTTTATTTGATTCCGGAGCATCGCATTCCTTCATATCATCCAAATATGTTGCCAAACATCATCTACCCGTATCCCACCTAGAATGTGCTATGTTAGTTAATTCTCCGGGAGGAGAAATGAGGACTAGTATAGTATGTCCTAAGGTAAGCCTTAAAATAAGGGGGGTAGACTTCCTTGCCAACCTTATTGTCTTGGACTCCCACGGAATTGACATCATACTCGGAATGGACTGGTTAAGCAAGCACAATGGAGTAATCCAATGCGCTGAGAGAAGCGTGCAATTGACAAACGAACACGGTATCCGTGTCGAGTTCGAGTCAGCCCCGCAAGCGACCGAACGAGCGGATCTGAACCATGTTGAAGGGGTAGCATTGGACAACATTCCAGTGGTTCAGGAATTTTCGGATGTGTTCCCGGAAGAACTTCCAGGTATGCCACCTGACCGGGATATTGAGTTTGCCATATATTTGGTACCTGGAACTGCACCCATAGCTAAGAGACCATATAGGATGCCCGTCAACGAGTTAGTTGAACTAAAGAAGCAAATTCAAGAACATTTGGAGAAGGGTTTTATCCGTCCGAGCTCGTCACCCTGGGGAGCTCCGGTACTCTTCGTGGACAAGAAGGACGGAACCTGTAACACCCCAAATTTTGATTCAAAACCCTAAACCATGTTCAGAGGGGAATTTAAAATTTTTTGGACGTGTTGCATGTTTTGCAAAAATTCAAATTCAAACTGGAATTCAAATTAAACTCGAAACAGAAAAGAAATGGAAAAAGAAAAAGAGAAAACGGGAAAAAAACCGCCAGTCGGCCGAAACCGCCAGCTGGCCCAGCTTCCCCCCACCAGCCCGCCCCCGCGCGCGCCGCGCTCTCTCTCAAAGACGGGTGGGACCCGCCTGTCATCCCCAACCTCGCTCGCGCCGACCCCGGACTTTTCCCCCCGAGCGCGCGCGATCTTAACTGATCGGGAAACCCGTTCCGCCGCCCGAATTCTGGTCCCAGAGGACTCCAACTCGATCACAACAGACCCACCGCCCTCCCCCGGCTATAAAAACCCCCGATCCGATCAGTTTTTCCCACGCGATCTCCGATTTTTACTCCGGTGAGCACCGAGACTTCGCCGGTGAATTCTGGCCGATCTAAGCTCGGAAACTCTGATCTAACTCGCTGGTCTTGATCCACCGCCTCCGGGGAACTTTGCAGGTACAGAAAACTTGGAGAGTTACGGTGTAAACGCAGCGCCGACGAGCTTCGCCGTGGTTTTGCCTCGGACCTCGCCGCCGAGCACTTTCCAGGACCCCCGAGCTCGAGAAAACCCCCGAGGTGAGATCCCTGACCTCCCCTCTACCGATCTAGGCCATAAGATCACAGTTCTAGGCAGAATTCTCGAGGATCCAAAACTTTCCGGCGAGATCGCCGCTTCCCGCCGCCGTGCGCCGCCGGCAGCGCCGCCCGCGCTCGATCAGAGCGACGTGGCCGCTTGTGCGCCGTTTATTTTAAATCACACGGTAGACTTTAAAACCCCACGTACCGGTTCGATGTTATAATCTCAGCCGTCGGTTTAAAATCGGACGGTCCACGTCAGCCCCGCGTTATAAAGACTGAAATTCTTACGTGCTACCCCCTGGGGTTCTCTGGAATTGAGAGCTAGCCCCGGAAACTTCAGATCTAGCCCCTGGAACTCCAGAAAATCATGTAAATTCATTTAAAAATCAGTTTTAACCCCTGGACTTAATAGAAATTAGGAAAAACACCTCTGATAAGTGTAGCTAGACCCCTGGAAATTATGAAAATAATATTATAGACCCTGTAATGGGGTGAATTCATTATTTTAGCCTTGTTTAGTATTTAATTTAAAACATTGAATATGTAACTAGTGTTTAAAAATTAAAAAGGGGGACAAACATAATTGTCAAAATTAATTAAAAACTTTCTCAGTACTTAGAAAACTTTGGAGTGAGATAAAAATATATTTTGGGCTGAAACAAATCTGTTTCATCTATTATTCACATTTATTAGTATAGGGACATATTTTTAAGTAAAGAATAGCTATAGAAAAATAGGGAAAATAATTATGAAATAGTCTACATCAGAAGCCAAGGTCAAAAGATGTTATTAAATCATTTAGGACCAGAACCTATACTGTTTAGATGATGTGTGTTACTAATTTCATAGTAAAATACACAATTATTCATAGGAATATAAATCTGAAAATATAGCAACTAGTAAATGATAAATGGAGTTTCTAAAATACAAAGGATTCAGTTTAGGGTTGATAGAAATTATGAAGGCACATATGGGGAAGAAAAATACTTTTCATACACACTTGGTAGTAAAAAGGTGTAGTAGTTGAATATAAGAAATTTATTGGAAACCCATATGAATAGTATGTAAGTATAAATGTGGACACAAAAGTAGGAATCATATATACATGGTTAAAAGTGCATGCAAGCCACAACTTAACACACATAAAGTAACCACAACACATATAATGGTAAAGAGCTTTTATGAATATGAATGTGTGGTTTGTATGAAGTAGAAGTGTGAACTATGTCTTATGATTGTTGTTTTTCTTTTGCTATGTGTGATGGTATGAAGTAGAACCTGTTCAAGAGCAAGTTAACCCTTTCCAAGATCAGGACTACCCATTTCAAGAGCAGCAAGAAGGAGGCAAGTGTCCTTGACCACTTTGATCCTATGCTAGGATGTGTAGATAGAATTGTTTGCATTGTCAAGTTAAATATGAAACCCATGCTAGGAAGTTTCCCTAGAATTGCATTACCTTGTTTCCTTGTAGCTTGGGTTGGGATTTATTTTGTCATGTCATTTATTTACATGCATATGCTTAGCCATGCTTAGAATGGGATATTTGGGATATGAGATCATCAGTTTACTATACCATACTCTTGAATGAGTTATTGTGAGTTATGTAGAGGTAGGGATCAAGGCAAGTTGGATGTTTTGGTTGTGTGCTGGGTGCACGAGACTTGGGTTTGTGTTTAGTACTTGCCTGGATCCTAAGGACCGGTTCATGGAGCATGTAACCCGGCTTTACAGTGCCAACCACATGCTGAGATGGAGCAGCTTGGCCAATTAATTAGGTGTATCCCCGGCGTAGTATGGGTGTGTTGGATGGTGCGGGGAGTAGGTGTCAGCTGGACTACCATATGAACCGCAAGGCTCAAGAGGGGGCCACTGCAGCGGGGTTGGAGCCTCTTGTATGCTGTTAGGGGTGAAACCTCAGTGGGCCCACGCTCGTCGGGAATCCCTTTGTAAAGGCTTCGTAGTGATCTCCTGGCTGCACACCTGGGAAGTGTGAATGTGGATCGTAGCCACTGGCATAATGGAGGTTCTTTTAGTCCACCCGGCAACGGGGGATGAAATCACTACTTGTGGGTACAGTGGTACAAACTCTGCAGAGTCAAAACTGTCTTGATAGCCGTGCTCACGGTTAAGAGCGGCCTGGACTTATTCATGATTAGAGGAGTGATGTTTTTTGGAAGTTTTGGAAGTTAAGCGGGGAGCTTAACATTGGAAATGATGTTATGGTTATTGGATTATGATGATGGGATGGGAGATTGGGACCATTTCACCTGTGTAGTAATGTAGGTGCTTAATAAGCTAAGGTGATAGGTATTAATTGCGTAGTGCTTTAACCATGAGTTCAACCTCTCCTTGTTCTAGCCATGCATGATATAATTTTCCCACACTTGCTGAGTACCATTGGTACTCAACCTTGCATATTTGTTGGTTTATATTGCTGCTCAGGTCAAGATAATGAGGTGGTGTATAATGACCAAGACTTCGGACCCGAGGAAGGTTTTTAGGTTCATGAAGACCCCCGGGCAACGCCTGTGATGGAGCTCTAAAAGAATAATATTCCGCTGCTAGTTTATTTACTTGTGATGAAGCATTAGTGTCCATTGAGACATTTGCGATGTAAGACTTATTTATATTCGACACCTGGCTTGTAATAAATGATGCTTCACTATTTGTCATCACATGTATGAGAAAATGATCCTGGCATACATGTGATATTCACTTGGTTGTTTCTTCGGAAAAACCGGGTGTGACAGAGGTGGTATCAGAGCCAAGGTTGCCCGTAGGAACGTGGACCTAGGTAGAAATGGACGTATTTAAGTGCCCTATTTTCTTAAAAACTATTTTCCAAGGTGTGGGTGGAAAAGTGTTATTAAAGGAGTCATTTTCTTCATCTTACCCCAACTTTCATTCAAAATAGGATTTTTGTTTGAGAATTTAACTAACCTAATTTTAAATTCTTTTGTTTTAGATGGTTCGCATGATTCGCACCGCTCGTAAGTCCACAGGAGGGAGAGTTCCCGTAGTTGCCCTTGCCGAAAGAGAGGAGAGTCGTCCAGTGACGTACCTTTCCTACGGATTGGCAGTAGGAGATTTGTTGTGCCGTCTTCGACGTATGCTCGAAGCCGCCGGCAATACGGGCAAGCTAATCATCCACTATAACTCCACCAGGACCATCCGTGAGAAGAGGGAAGAATGGAGTTCGGAGATGAGGATAATACAATGCCAAGGGTATGAGAGGGTGCTGTTTGCCTCTCATCAATTGCATGGACCAGCTGCTGATTGGTGGACCGCCTACGTGGCCGCCCATCATGACCCTGAGAACATCACTTGGGAAGAGTTCAAGCGTAGCTTCCGCAACCACTACATCCCAAGAGGTGAACTCAAAAACAAGAGGAAAGAGTTTCTGGGATTGCAGCAGGGAAACATGACGGTGAGGGAATACCTCACTAAATTTACTCAACTATCCCGTTATGCTCCACGAGACATAGAGACTGATGAGCAGAAACAAGATTGTTTCGTGGAAGGGCTTACCGCAGAAATGCAGTGTGCAATGTCCTCCAATGAGTATGAAAGCTTTCAAAAGATGGTGGACAGAGCATTTGTGGTACAAAGGAAGCTAAAGGCCCTGGAAAATGAGAATAAGAGGAAGGTTGGGTGGTCACATCAGGCCTCAGGGAGCAACACCCGCCCACGTATGATGCAGCAACCTACGGGGCAGACAAGCCGTGCTGTGGTACCCTATTCAGCACCAAGAGGGTACAACCCAAACTACAGGCCACCCGCAGCACCAGCACAGCCGCTACGTCAGTTTGTGCAGCAGCCTCGCCCCGCATATCCACCTCGACCAGCAGTGCAAGGACCCCCAAACCAACCCCAAGACAACAAAGGCCAGGCATCTAAGATAGGGGTGCAATGTTTCAGCTGTGGTGAAGTGGGGCACTACGCCCATAAATGCCCGAAGAAGAAGCCTGCGCCGCCACAACAGCAGAATGTAATGAGAGGACGGGTGAACCACGTCACTATGGAGGAAGCACAAGAGGCACCCGACGTGGTAGTTGGTAAGTTTCCTGCCAATTTACACCTTGCAACTCTGCTGTTTGATTCTGGTGCTACCCACTCGTTCATTGCTCAAGGGTTTGTTAAGAAGCATGACCTAGCAACCACACAAATGAACCATATGCTAGCTGTAAATTCTCCAGGTGGAGAAATAAGGACAAGACAAGTGTGTCCCAAAGTGAGCCTAGACATTAATGGGGTAGTATTTACTGCTAACCTCATAGTGATAGATTCACACGGGATAGATATTATTTTGGGTATGGATTGGTTGACCAAACATAAAGGAATCATCCATTGTTCGACCAGAACGGTGGAATTAACTCACCCCAGTGGTACCAGAGTAAAGTTCATAACAATACACGAGCCTAGGAGGGACATTAAATTAAATCAAGTGGAGGTGAAAGTTGAGGAAATCAGGACTATCAGGAAATATCCAGATGTTTTTTCCGGAGGAATTGCCAGGTATGCCTCCCGACCGTGACGTGGAATTCGCAATTGAGCTAGTACCGGGAACAGCCCCGATATACAAGAGACCTTATCGAATGGACTCCAAGCAGCTAGAAGAGCTCAAGGACCATTTGAGAGAATTGACGGAGAAGGGGTATATTCGCCCTAGTTCCTCACCATGGGGAGCTCCGGTGATATTTGTGCCCAAGAAAGACGGAACCCAAAGGTTATGTGTGGATTACCATGCCTTGAATGAGGTAACCATCAAGAACAAGTACCCATTACCCCGCATTGAAGACTTGTTTGATCAGTTGAGGGGAGCTTGTGTGTTCTCGAAAATTGATCTCAGGTCGGGGTACCACCAACTCAGGATAAGGCAATCTGATATTCCCAAGACAGCTTTCGTATCTCGGTACGGACTGTATGAATACACTGTCATGCCTTTTGGGCTAACCAATGCCCCGGCATATTTCATGTATCTCATGAACAAGGTATTCATGGAATATCTGGACAAATTTGTGGTGGTTTTCATAGATGATATTCTCGTCTTCTCCAAAAATGAAGAAGAACATGAGAAACATCTAAGGTTGGTGTTACAGAGGCTGAGAGAACACCAACTATATGCCAAGTTGAGCAAGTGTGAGTTTTGGCTGAAGAGAGTTCCCTTTTTAGGACATATAATCTCGGAGGGAGGAATCTCCGTAGATCCCGCCAAAATCGAGGATATCCAGAAGTGGAAAACCCCTGAAAATGTCGGGGAAGTTCGAAGCTTTTTGGGATTGGCTGGATACTATCGACGGTTTATTGAGGGATTCTCCAAGATCTCGAGACCTCTCACCAAACTGTTGGAAAAGGGAATCACATTCACCTGGACGCCACAGTGCGAGACGAGCTTTCAAGAGCTAAAGAAGAGACTGACAACAGCCCCAGTGTTGGTTATGCCAGATATGCAGAAGAATTTCACAGTGTACTGCGATGCCTCTGGAAATGGGTTGGGATGTGTTCTCATGCAAGAAGGACATGTCTTGGCATATGCATCCCGGCAGCTTCGGAAGCACGAGAAGAACTATCCTACACATGACCTAGAACTAGCTGCAGTGGTACACTCGTTGAAAATTTGGCGGCACTATTTGATGGGGAAGAGGACAGAAATATATACGGATCATAAGAGTTTGAAGTACATATTCACACAGCCAGATCTCAACCTCAGACAAAGGAGATGGCTAGAGCTAATCAATGACTTTGATGTGGGCATCAACTATCATCCCGGGAAAGCAAACGTCGTGGCCGATGCTTTGAGTCGAAAAGTGCAGGTCAATAAGTTGAGCTTGAAAGACATGCCTGCAGAATTGAAGGACGAGGTTATAAGACTCAATCTATGTCTAGTAAATAGTGGTGAAGCCATCGCCATGGAAGTGGACTCCACACTTGAGCAAGACATATGCGAGGGCCAAAATAATGATGAGAAGATACAAGAGATCAGACAGCTTATCAAGGAAAATAAAGCTCCAGGTTTTAGAGAGGATGAACAAGGAACGGTGTGGCACGGGAAAAGGATCTGTGTGCCAGAAGTAAAGGAGATCCGTGAATTAATTTTGAAGGAGGCTCATGATTCCGACTATTCCATTCATCCTGGGAGTACGAAGATGTACCAGGACCTCAAAAGCAGGTATTGTTGGTATGGCATGAAGCGAGATGTCGCGGAACATGTTGCCCTATGTGACACATGTCAGTTGGTGAAAGCAGAACATCAACGACCCGCGGGATTATTGCAACCACTCAATGTACCTGAATGGAAGTGGGAATAAATCAGCATGGATTTTGTAGTGGGATTGCCTAGGACCCAATCCGGGTATGATTTAATATGGGTCATTATTGATAGGCTAACCAAGGTCGCTCATTTCATCCCGGTGAAAGAAAGCTACAGCGGATCCAAATTGGCAGAATTGTACATGTCAAGGATTGTGTGTTACCATGGAGTACCAAAGAAGATAGTGTCGGACCGAGGGACACAGTTCACCTCGAGGTTTTGGCAGAAGTTGCATGAAACCATGGGAACCCATCTGAACTTCAGCTCTGCATATCATCCCCAAACTGACGGGCAGACGGAGAGAACCAATCAGATCCTTGAAGATATGTTAAGGGCATGTGCACTCAAAAACAACAGGAGTTGGGACAAGAACTTACCGTATGCGGAGTTTTCCTATAACAACAGTTATCAAGCTAGTATGAAGATGTCACTGTTTGAAGCTTTGTATGGAAGGAAGTGCAGAACTCCCCTATTTTGGAACCAAACAGGAGAAAGTAAAGTGTTTGGTCCAGAAGTGCTACAAGAAGCCGAAGCGAAGGTGAGGGAGATTCGCAACAACTTGAGGATAGCACAAACACGCCAGAAGAGTTATGCCGATGTACGAAGAAGAGAGCTCGTTTTCAACGTGGGAGACTATGTTTATCTCAAGGTGTCCCCTATCAGAGGACTTCGTCGGTTCAAGGTGAAAGGGAAGTTGTCACCTCGATACATCGGACCCTTTCAAGTTTTGGAAAGAAAAGGCGAAGTGGCGTACCAACTTAAGTTACCGGTTCATCTATCGGATGTGCACGATGTATTCCATGTGTCACAACTCAAGAAATGTCTAAGGACGCCTGAAGAGGTGTTACCCATGAATGAAGTGGATGTAGCTGAAGATTTGTCTTATGCCGAGCAACCATACAAGATTTTGGAGACAATGGAACGCCTCACCAGAAATAAAAGAATCCGGATGTGCAAGGTGCAGTGGAAGCATCACTCAGAAGAGGAAGCTACCTGGGAACGGGAAGATGAGCTCAAGGCACAATTTCCGGAATTGTTTTCTTAGAAACACCAATCTCGAGGACGAGATTTCTTTTAAGGGGGTAGAGCTGTAACACCCCAAATTTTGATTCAAAACCCTAGACCATGTTCAGAGGGGAATTTAAAAATTTTTGGACGTGTTGCATGTTTTGCAAAAATTCAAATTCAAACTGGAATTCAAATTAAACTCAAAACAGAAAAGAAATGGAAAAAGAAAAAGAGAAAACGGGAAAAAAACCGCCAGTGGGCCGAAACCGCCAGCCCGCCCCCGCGCGCGCCGCGCTCTCTCTCACAGACGGGTGGGACCCGCCTGTCATCCCCAACCTCGCTCGCGCCGACCCCGTACTTTTCCCCCCGAGCGCGCGCGATCTTAACCGATCGGGAAACCCGTTCCGCCGCCCGAATTCTGGTCCCAGAGGACTCCAACTCGATCACAACAGACCCACCGCCCTCCTCCGGCTATAAAAACCCCCGATCCGATCAGTTTTTCCCACGCGATCGCCGATTTTTACTCCGGTGAGCACCGAGACTTCGCCGGTGAATTCTGGCCGATCTAAGCTCGGAAACTCTGATCTAACTCGCTGGTCTTGATCCACCGCCTCCGGGGAACTTTGCAGGTACAGAAAACTCGGAGAGTTACGGTGTAAACGCAGCGCCGACGAGCTTCGCCGTGGTTTTGCCTCGGACCTCGCCGCCGAGCACTTTCCAGGACCCCCGAGCTCGAGAAAACCCCCGAGGTGAGATCCCTGACCTCCCCTCTACCGATCTAGGCCATAAGATCACAGTTCTAGGCAGAATTCTCGAGGATCCGAAACTTTCCGGCGAGATCGCCGCTTCCCGCCGCCGTGCGCCGCCGGCAGCGCCGCCCGCACTCGATCAGAGCGACGTGGCCGCTTGTGCGCCGTTTATTTTAAATCGCACGGTAGACTTTAAAACCCCGCGTACCGGTTCGATGTTATAATCTCAGCCGTCGGTTTAAAATCGGACGGTCCACGTCAGCCCCGCGTTATAAAGACTGAAATTCTTACGTGCTACCCCCTGGGGTTCTCTGGAATTGAGAGCTAGCCCCGGAAACTTCAGATCTAGCCCCTGGAACTCCAGAAAATCATGTAAATTCATTTAAAAATCAGTTTTAACCCCTGGACTTAATAGAAATTAGGAAAAACACCTCTGATAAGTGTAGCTAGACCCCTGGAAATTATGAAAATAATATTATAGACCCTGTAATGGGGTGAATTCATTATTTTAGCCTTGTTTAGTATTTAATTTAAAACATTGAATATGTAACTAGTGTTTAAAAATTAAAAAGGGGGACAAACATAATTGTCAAAATTAATTAAAAACTTTCTCAGTACTTAGAAAACTTTGGAGTGAGATAAAAATATATTTTGGGCTGAAACAAATCTGTTTCATCTATTATTCACATTTATTAGTATAGGGACACATTTTTAAGTAAAGAATAGCTATAGAAAAATAGGGAAAATAATTATGAAATAGTCTACATCAGAAGCCAAGGTCAAAAGATGTTATTAAATCATTTAGGACCAGAACCTATACTGTTTAGATGATGTGTGTTACTAATTTCATAGTAAAATACACAATTATGCATAGGAATATAAATCTGAAAATATAGCAACTAGTAAATGATAAATGGAGTTTCTAAAATACAAAGGATTCAGTTTAGGGTTGATAGAAATTATGAAGGCACATATGGGGAAGAAAAATACTTTTCATACACACTTGGTAGTAAAAAGGTGTAGTAGTTGAATATAAGAAATTTATTGGAAACCCATATAAATAGTATGTAAGTATAAATGTGGACACAAAAGTAGGAATCATATATACATGGTTAAAAGTGCATGCAAGCCACAACTTAACACACATAAAGTAACCACAACACATATAATGGTAAAGAGCTTTTATGAATATGAATGTGTGGTTTGTATGAAGTAGAAGTGTGAACTATGTCTTATGATTGTTGTTTTTCTTTTGCTATGTGTGATGGTATGAAGTAGAACCTGTTCAAGAGCAAGTTAACCCTTTCCAAGATCAGGACTACCCATTTCAAGAGCAGCAAGAAGGAGGCAAGTGTCCTTGACCACTTTGATCCTATGCTAGAATGTGTAGATAGAATTGTTTGCATTGTCAAGTTAAATATGAAACCCATGCTAGGAAGTTTCCCTAGAATTGCATTACCTTGTTTCCTTGTAGCTTGGGTTGGGATTTATTTTGTCATGTCATTTATTTACATGCATATGCTTAGCCATGCTTAGAATGGGATATTTGGGATATGAGATCATCAGTTTACTATACCATACTCTTGAATGAGTTATTGTGAGTTATGTAGAGGTAGGGATCAAGGCAAGTTGGATGTTTTGGTTGTGTGCTGGGTGCACGAGACTTGGGTTTGTGTTTAGTACTTGCCTGGATCCTAAGGACCGGTTCATGGAGCATGTAACCCGGCTTTACAGTGCCAACCACATGCTGAGATGGGGCAGCTTGGCCAATTAATTAGGTGTATCCCCGGCGTAGTATGGGTGTGTTGGATGGTGCGGGGAGTAGGTGTCAGCTGGACTACCATATGAACCGCAAGGCTCAAGAGGGGGCCACTGCAGCGGGGTTGGAGCCTCTTGTATGCTGTTAGGGGTGAAACCTCAGTGGGCCCACGCTCGTCGGGAATCCCTTTGTAAAGGCTTCGTAGTGATCTCCTGGCTGCACACCTGGGAAGTGTGAATGTGGATCGTAGCCACTGGCATAATGGAGGTTCTTTTAGTCCACCCGGCAACGGGGGATGAAATCACTACTTGTGGGTACAGTGGTACAAACTCTGCAGAGTCAAAACTGTCTTGACAGCCGTGCTCACGGTTAAGAGCGGCCTGGACTTATTCATGATTAGAGGAGTGATGTTTTTTGGAAGTTTTGGAAGTTAAGCGGGGAGCTTAACATTGGAAATGATGTTATGGTTATTGGATTATGATGATGGGATGGGAGATTGGGACCATTTCACCTGTGTAGTAATGTAGGTGCTTAATAAGCTAAGGTGATAGGTATTAATTGCGTAGTGCTTTAACCATGAGTTCAACCTCTCCTTGTTCTAGCCATGCATGATATAATTTTCCCACACTTGCTGAGTACCATTGGTACTCAACCTTGCATATTTGTTGGTTTATATTGCTGCTCAGGTCAAGATAATGAGGTGGTGTATAATGACCAAGACTTTGGACCCGAGGAAGGTTTTTAGGTTCATGAAGACCCCCGGGCAACGCCTGTGATGGTGCTCTAAAAGAATAATATTCCGCTGCTAGTTTATTTACTTGTGATGAAGCATTAGTGTCCATTGAGACATTTGCGATGTAAGACTTATTTATATTCGACACCTGGCTTGTAATAAATGATGCTTCACTATTTGTCATCACATGTATGAGAAAATGATCCTGGCATACATGTGATATTCACTTGGTTGTTTCTTCGGAAAAACCGGGTGTGACAGAACCCAAAGAATGTGCGTGGACTACAGGTCTCTCAACGAAGTGACAATCAAAAATAAATACCCCCTGCCCCGTATAGAGGACCTGTTCGATCAAATGAAAGGAGCCCAAGTGTTCTCCAAGATTGATCTTCGGTCGGGATATTTCCAGCTGAAGATTAAGCCCTCCGATATACCTAAGACAGCCTTTCGGACGCGGTATGGTTCATATGAATATACCGTTATGTCTTTTGGATTGACGAATGCACCCGCATACTTCATGTACCTTATGAATAAGGTTTTCATGGAGTACTTGGACAAGTTCGTCGTAGTTTTCATCGACGACATTATGGTGTATTCAAAAAGTAAGGAGGAGCATGAAGAACATCTGAGGTTGACCTTGCAGAAGTTGCGAGAGCATCAGTTGTATGCCAAGCTTAACAAGTGTCAATTTTGGCTAAGGGAAATATCCTTCCTAGGCCACATCATCTCCAAGGAAGGGGTATCGGTTGATCCTGGAAAGGTGAGAGATGTTCTAAAGTGGGACCAACCGAGGAGCGTGAGGGATATTCGGAGTTTCCTTGGGATGGCATGATACTATTGTCGCTTCATTAAAGACTTCTCTAAGATAGCAAAACCTATGACGGAGTTGCTAATGAAGGGAAAAGTCTTTCAATGGACACAAGGCTGCCAAGAAAGTTTTGAGGAACTCAAGAAAATGCTAACCACAGCACCAGTTCTGGTATTGCCAGACGTAAGCAAGAGCTTTGACATATATTGTGACGCATCCAGACAAGGGCTCGGATGTGTGCTCATGCAGGAAGGACAAGTGGTAGCCTATGCCTCACAACAATTAAAGAAGCACGAGCTTAACTATCCTACACATGATTTGGAGTTAGCAGCAGTGGTGCATGCATTGAAGATTTGGAGACATTATATCCTTGGTCATCGATGTGAGATCTATACGGATCATAAAAGCCTCAAGTACATATTTACACAAACAGACTTGAATTTGAGGCAACGTCGATGATTAGAACTCATCAAGGATTGTGATGTGGGAATCAACTACCACCCCGGGAACGCCAATGTAGTCGCTGACGCATTGAGCAGAAAGGGAGCATGCCACCAACTCACGGTTCGGGAGCTACCACCCGAACTACGTAAGGAGTTCGAACGGTTACACCTCGGATTCTTGAATAACATGGAAATGATAGAGATCCACTCCCCATTGGAACAAGAAATAAGAAAGGGACAAGCAACGGACGAGGGGATCAAGGAGATCAAGGAAAGAATCCGACAAGGGATAGAGAAAGATTTCAAAGAGGATGAAAAGGGTACGCTTTGGCTAGGAAAAAGGATTTGTGTGCCAAACCTAAGACACCTTCGCGACATGATATTAAAGGAGGCACATGATTCACCCTATTCCATACATCCGGGGAGCACCAAAATGTACAAGGACTTGAAAACTTGCTATTGGTGGGATGGTATGAAAAGGGATATAGCCGAATACGTTGCCCTATGCGACACAAGCCAACGGGTAAAAGCCGAACATCAAAAACCCGTTGGATTGTTGCAACCTTTGAAAATACCTGAATGGAAATGGGAGGACATCAGTATGGACTTTATTGTCGGATTGCCACGAACTCAATCAGGATACGATTCCATCTGGGTCATTGTGGACCGGTTGACGAAAACCGCCCATTTTCTTCCGGTAAAGGCCAGTTACAACGTTACACAATTGGCAGAGTTGTACATGGAGCAGATCGTGTGCCGTCATGGAGTTCCGAAGAGGATAGTCTCAGATCGAGGTTCTCAGTTTACCTCTAGATTCTGGAGGAAGCTGCAGAAAGCCATGGGTACACGACTAGATTTTAGCTCCGCCTATCACCCACAAACAGATGGGCAAACCGAAAGGACGAACCAAATTTTGGAGGACATGCTGAGAGCTTGCGCCTTGAAACGTGGGCGTAGTTGGGATAGGAGTTTACCGTATGCCGAGTTCTCCTATAACAACAGCTATCAAGCTAGCTTGAAGATGTCGCCTTTCGAAGCCTTATATGGAAGACGGTGTAGAACGCCACTGTTCTGGAACGAGACCGGAGAGAACCAGGTGTTTGGACCCGAAGTACTACAAGAGGCTGAAAAGCAAGTCCAAACGATACGGGAGAACTTAAAGGCTGCTCAGTCACGACAGAAAGGCTATGCGGATAATAGGCGTAGAAAGTTGACCTTTGAAGTTGGAGACTTCGTATACCTTAAGGTATCGCCTATTCGAGGCCAACGACGTTTTAACGTCAAAGGCAAACTAGCGCCTCGCTACATCGGACCATTTAAAATTTTGGGTAAGCGAGGAGAAGTAGCCTATCAACTAGAGCTCCCAAACCACCTCTCCGACGTACATGACGTGTTTCATGTATCTCAGCTCAAGAAGTGCTTGAGAATACCAGAGGAACAAGTGTCAATGGGAGAACTTAAACTTCAAGAGGACCTGACTTACGCAGAACACCCTATCCGAATCTTGGACGTAAAAGAAAGGGTCACCCGAAACAAAGTGATTCGATGGTGCAAGGTACAATGGAGCCATTACACTGAAGCTGAAGCCACATGGGAGCGTGAAGAGGATATTAAAGCTGAATTCCCCTATCTATTTTCTGCTAACGAATCTCGAGGACGAGATTCAATTTAAGGGGGGTAGATTTGTGACACCCTCATCTCGGGTGTCAGCATATGTTCATGTTTATGGAAAAGAAAAACATTTTTAGAAAAGAGGGAACGGAGACAAGTATCAAAAAGATAGCCCATAATGCTCTCCGAGAGCGCCGAAAGCAACTTTCACGACCAGCAGACTACGTGGTGTGTTCGGAACTCATTCCCGAGAAATAGGGAGAGGTCCGACGCTAAACTGGATACGTGGCAGGCTCGGGGGTCACCTCCGCAATTGGAAAGAGGTCCGACCCTGTGGGATACGTACTACCCACGGAGATAGCCTCTGCGGAAGAAGCAAAGGCATTTTTCATAGGACACGTGTCATCCACAGAGCTAGTCCTCGCGGAAATAAGAGGACCAGTTGCGGGGGATACGCGTCAATCTCGGAACTCATCTCAGAGAAGTCCGGATCTATCGAACACGTGTCGCCACTGGAGCTTATCTCCGGAGGTCCATCGCTGCTGGACACGTGTCGACCTCGGGGCATGTCCCTGAGGGAAGGAAAGGCGGAAAGACCGGCACCCACATGTGGCGTGCGCGGAGCTCACCTCCAAAGAAGAGGGAGGTCTCGCTCGTGACACGCGGCACGACCGGAGCTCGTCTCTGCGGACGAGGAGATACCAGGCCCGGAGGACACGTGGAGCTTCCGGAGCTCATCATCACGGAGGTAACGAGTCTGGAGCAGTTTTTACGCGTAAAGATACCAGTACGCAACGAAACCAATCCAAACTCCACAATGTTACCAAAGATAAGACGTCAGGATCCAACAAGATCTGAATAAGACTCTTATTCGGGATCCAATCAGATTAGGACTCTTCTCTTCCCGATTATAAATAGAACCCAAAACCTCTGGCCGAAACCACGAACTTCTCTTTCAACTCCTGAGCCGACGACTTAGCGCTCTAGCCCTAACTCGCCGAGCAAGACATCGCCGAAGCACAACAAGGGAGATCACCGGAGAAGAACCAAGCGGTCTGAGGAGGACCTCGAAGCCAAGAAGAGCGTGAGGTAGGACTTCAATACCACCTTACGACATCATGTTGTTCATCTCTTTGCATCTGTTCTTCAATTCCTTTCGAACAGAAGCCTTTTCGTGGACAGATCACTCGATGATCAGTTTGATCTAAAAACAAGATCATCGCCACGACCACCTTTGATCCGAATACCTCTGACCATGCAAGCCATGAAAGAACACGTACAGATCAATCTAATCATAGGATAGCATGCATGTGCATCATCGCATCTAGTTTAGGGTTTTGTGCATGATATTGATTGCTGTGAATCTTGTATGCACGTGAATCCTACAATAGCAGGACAGGTTCAGGAAGCTGTCTACGACGAACTACAGCAACCAGGTTTTGAGAATCAAGAACAACCGGAACCGCAAGAACAAGGCAAGTGCTCCTTGACCATGTTGATCCTATGTTTTGGGTAAAACTATTTTGTTTTGCGAAAAGGTGTGTGTGCTGAGTCAAACATGACGGGAAACCCTTTTATAGGAGTTTACTAGTTTTGGTTAAACCATCCTTGTCACCTGGGAAGTTTTATGAGTCGGGTATGGTTTTTGTTTTATGCTTCGCTGAGTCCATGGGATTGGGAAGCGAGATAGATGTGTCTAGCTAACTGCATTCATAATAATAATGAGAAACTAATAAACATGGATCGGAGGGGGATCTAGGCAAGCCTGGGTTTGTGTATGAGGTAGCATGAGATGGTGGTTTTACTTGCCGTAGATCTAAGGACCGGTTCATGCATGCACATGCCAGGATAACAGTGCCACCACAAGGCCAAGTATGGGTGCGGCTTAGCTGAGTAATTAGGTAAGTTGCTAGAGTGTTATGGACTGTGGAAGGCGCGGGGAATGGGAGTCGAGTGAGGACTGCCCTGGGAACTGCATGGCACAAGAGGGGGCCCGTGGGTGGGAGAATTGGAGATTCTAGCCTGCCGGTGAAACCTTAGTGAGTCCATACATCTAGTAACCCCTTTGTAAAGGCTATTTTGTGATCTCTTGACCATACACCGACGGATGTGTACTGATATAATGGAGGTTCTGCAGTCGCCGACGGGTGACGAAATCACAAACTTGTGGGTAAAGAGGTGCAAACTCTGCAGAGTTGTTAAAACTATCATGATAGCCGAGCTTACGGTTATGAGCACCTGGCTAAACTGCCATGATTAGATGGGATGGTTACTGGAATGGTTATTGGGAAGGTTCTTGGTTATGGTTTTGGTTATGGTTTGGTTTGGAATTGTTAAGTCTGGATGATGAAAGGGTTGCATGACTGGTGGGTCATGATATGAGATTGGTCTCGGTGCGAGACAAGGTTGTTCATGAGGTGAGATGGTAGCGAATACGAGGAGGTATTCGTGAGTATGAGTAAAGGATTGGTTAATGTTCGGATGGAACACGGGAAGTGATGAAGGTATGTTGGTAATTTAATACATGCTGGGACTACATTCATCTAAAGTTAAGTTGCTGTTTTATCATGAAAAAGGGCATACCCAGTGCTGAAAGCTCCCACACGTTGTGGGGTCTGGGGAAGGGAATTTCTAGGCAGCCTTCCCCTTGCTTATTTTGCAAGGAGGCTGATTCGAACCCAGGACCTCCAGGACACAAGTGGAGAGACTCTACCACTGCGCCAGGCCTGCCCTTCATGATTTTATCATGATTTTATAAATTTGCTTTTCTGCAAATAAGCCTTTTATACCTACCTTGTTTATGAGCTGCATATCATGTGTTATTCCCGCACTTGCTGAGTACATCATTGTACTCAAACTTGCATTATTATTTCTTCATCAACAGCAAAAGAAGGCTACTATGAAGACCGAGTAGAGCATTATGGCGTGTGATCTGTTCTCAACCTTGCCTGTGGAGGGAGTAGAGATGGAGTCACTTCTGCTTAGTTTTGCTTCCGCATTTAAATAAGATTTCCGCTGCGTAGAAATAAGGACTTCCGCTGTGAGCATGAGTCCAAGACTCATGAGGTGCTGTAATAAACTATGTTATTCGTGGTAATATATAATCTGAATTCAGTTTGTGGAATGTATGTGTATGTGTGATGAACATCCTGGGCACACATATGCATTAGTTCTCCGTTCCGTGGTTTTCCACAGAATTGAGGGCGTCACAGATTGGTATCAGAGCCACGGGTTGACAGTAGGTTACACGCCTAGATAGAAACCTTAGATTGATATTAGAATCACGGGTTAACAGCAAGTTGTACCCCTAAATAGAAGCTACGCGGACCAAAGGAAGCATCCTAGGGTGAATAGCCTAGATTGGCCTTGAAACCGCCTTGACATAGGAAACCATCCTTGAATAGGAGTTGAGTGGGCCCTTGTGATGATTATTTGTGAATAGGTGCTTAGTGTGAGTTATGGGACGTCTTAAAAACGTTGTCCATATTCACACGTAAGAAGAAAGAGGAGTGAAATGCTTCGGCACTTGACCACATCCTCATAAGGACTAATATATATAGTCCAACTGACACGACCCCATTGGTCCTGTCGAGCCAGGATCACGCTGAGAGGTGCTGCGTTGCACAGCACCGTATAACACACGTCAAAGGTGCAAAGCGGAAGCGGAAGTTTTATTACATAAACCGTTTTACGACCTGTTTACATCAAAATACGTTTAGTCCACACTCGCGGGCGTAGACTAAGCATCAAGTGCACGTTCAGCCCTCGAACGTGTCCTTGCTAGCACACACGCACACTAACTCTGCGGCGTGCACGACTCCCACTCGACGGGGTTCCCCTCCTGGGGTTCCGTCTCCTCTTCAGGAGTCCCTTCCTCATAGAACCCTTCAAAAAGCTTCAAACACAAGCAGTGAGCACGAAGGCTCAGCAAGTCTGACCCGTCTCACCTAAACATGGAACTTCTACATGAGGGTAATGGGTTGCATGAGGCAAAAATCATTTGCAAGGACTCGCCTAATTAGTAGAACCTTACTTTCAAGTTTTAGCAGCAGGTTGTGGAGAATCTTACGCTAAGGCACATGAGAGAGCCGCAATCAAACAAGAAACGCATTTCTCTCATGTACTTTGCCCAAAGTTGAAAAGAACTTTAATTAGCTCTAAGCTACAGCATATCATTAACAATCAATGTCCAGCTTTCAATCAGCAACATTTTAACATGTAACTAGCCTGTTCTTTCTACGTCACGGTACAGTGAACAAGTGGTACTCACTGACCGCGAGGGACGGCGATTATAATCGATTTACACCTGCAGGGTTACCCGAACAACCCGTCACGTACGCCCGTACTCGATGTTGCCTACAACAACCATCACGGACGCCGTACGCGACTACCTTTCACCCGTTAGCCAAATATTGAACCGGTCCCATCGTCCCGAGCAAGAGGTCTCTGCACGCGCATCTCCGTGCCGCCAGCCGATTTACACCTCGAGCTCTCAACCTACCCTCTGAACGACGGGCAATGCCTCAATACCCAGCTACCCGAGTTACCTCAGTTTCCCGGTTCCCATATAGCCGGTAGGTCTTCGGTACTGTTCTAGCTTGTTCAACAGGCCCGCACACGGCTCGGTCCTCAATCGACATAAGCGGAGCTACAGCACACAGGCCCCAAAGTGCTGCTGCCCTTACTCTCCGCTCGGTCTCATTTTCTTGCCATGTGTATCATGTGCTATCTCTACCCGAGCAATGTGCCTCTAGCCTATTCTCGCGAGTAGTTCCAACTACTCGACTTGTACCGAATCCTACTCTATCCTAGCAATGCAGTGGCTAACGGGGTTTGCAATCCTAAACCCAACCCATGGTTTTCTTGGCTGTGCAGTTGGGTTTCCAATCAAGACTCTAATGCAAAGAACAATATTCAAAGATGTGCTCAAAACAATAAATATTTGTAAAAAGATTAATGCAAACCGGGGCTTGCCTTGCTGCTCTTGGTCGTAGGCTAGCTGTTCCTCCGGAGTAACGAAGTCTAGGACTTCGGGTTCCTCCTCGACCTTAGCGACTACATGATAGAAACAATACATGTATTAATTTAATGCATTTGTATTAAGTTTGAAGTTGTGAAGTCTCTAACCTTTGCTAGATAGACCTAATGACTGTGAAACTTTTACTGTGGCTTGGTTACAACCTAAACAGAGACTTGGTCAAGTTTTAGTTGCAGCAAAGCTCATTTGAGCCCTCCACAAATAATTATGTCCTTGACCTTAATTGGAACTCTTAGGGTGTTCTAGGAATTTTCATGAGACAAACTATGACTTTCTGAAAACTAGATTTTCAGAGGGTTCTAATGGAGTTGGTCTCACTTAATTTGGAAGTCTCTAACTAAAGATATGAGCTAAACAATTTCAGAGAAAATTCTGAAAATGTTTCTGAACATTTTCTATTTTCTCTGGAACAGTTTTACTAATCACACCATTAGGTGGACTAAATGAGCTCAAATGGATCTGAAATTTTTATGGCAGTTCAAGGATACTTTTGTGAACATCTCAGCAAAATTTCAGGATTTTCCTCCAAAGGATTCTCCAGTTAAAATTCCTAACAGTTTAAACTTTAAGGAATTAATCCTGGAGAATTAAGGAATTTCATGAAGTGAAACTTGATTTTCTGGAAAGTAATCAGAGAGATGAATCCAGCAAAATTTGGTTCACTCCATTTGGAGCTTTCTAGCCAAAGTTATAAGGATTTGAAGTTTGAAGGAAATCTGAAAATCGGGGAAAAGTTTAAACTCGCGCGTGGGCCCAGGGGACACGCGTCGCACGCCTAGGCGATGGCACACCGCGGCCCACAAGGATTTTTCGCGCCAGCACACCCGATCCCGGCCGCAGCCGGATCCCGATTCAAAATATCGGCCGCTGACAGCTGGGGTCCACCCCCTTCTTCAACCTCGCGACACCCGCGCCCCGCCGCCGAGGGACCTCGCCGGAGAGCTCGCCACCGGCTGCTGTACAGCTCCAAACTTCTTGATTCTGGCCGTCCCTGCCTACTTTTACTTGGGAAACAGGATCCGAGGGTCAGCTGCTCATGACAACGGCCGGAGCATGGTCGGCGACGAGCCGTCATATCGGAATGACTTCGGCCATGTCGGCTGACTCCCCTGGTATCTCAGCTACTTGGGAAATCGGTCGGGGAGCATCAGTGGACCTCAGAGAAGGTCGACATGAGCTCGAGGCAGCTCGGGGAAGGCCCGAAATAGGTCCTCACTGTGCACCCGATACCCCCCGTTCGTTCCGCCATTAGTAGACCTTAAATTACGCCTGGCACAGAGGTTCTCCGGCCCAGAGTTGTGAAGGCAACTCGTGCGTTACCGTGTCTAGCTCGTGTGAGAGCGGCCTGAGGCCCTCTAATCCCTTCTAGAGCACGAATTAAACAGAATCGTACCCGAAGGTCGTTCTGCACACAGAAAGGGGAAAAGTGGAAATTCGCCGCCGGTGAGCAACCACTCGAGCTGTGGCTCGGGGATGAGCAGCACCGGTCACCCGCGCGTCCAAGGGTGCCTTGGCCCGGGCGTGACAACGCCCAGGTTGGGCTGTCCACGAGAGCCCGAGGTGCGGCGGTTCCAAGTTCCGAGTTTGATCTTTCGGCACAGCCGATATCAATCGGTTTCAACCGAATTCTAGCAATGGGGAGGATGGAGGAAGGTCTCTAGTACCTTGCTGGGACTCTGGAGTGGAAGGAGGGAGCTGCGATCGGCGTCCTCCGATCAAGTCCGAACTGCGGAAACTTTCGGCCGGCGCTGAGTTCTTGCGGAGAAGAACTGTGGTGCCTCGGCCGAGGAGGGGGGCAGGCGCCTTAAGAAGGCTCTGCACCGCCTCATGCCCGCGCGTGGGCAAGCAGCTGGTGGCGCGGTGGCTGGCCTCGGTGGCAATCACCGCTGCGGCTCGGCGACCCGAGTGAAAAGTCTCAGTCGGTTTGTGTTGAAGTAGAGGCTGACATGTGGGTCCCACCCTTCCTTTTAACCTCTGAAATTTACTTCTAATCACTGTTGTAAACAGTGAACCCCATACTACCCTTGGCAATTCAAATTATTCCCCCATGAGCCATTTGAATTGATCAAAGTTCAAATGAGGTTTGGTTTGAATGAATTTCAGCACAAGTTCAGTTTGAAATTCAAATAAAGTTTGAATTTCTCCCCCTTAGCTCATGTCAAGATCAACTCCAAATGGAGTGAAAATTGGTGTGTGAGCTCACAAAAATGTGCTGAGTAAGAATATGCCTTCCACTTTCAAATTCATGGTATAAAAACAGTTTGAATTTGAATATGTTTTCAAACTGCCCCCTTCCTATCTATACCCAAGATGACCTCAAAAAGGTTTTGAATTTGGGTGAAACTTGGCATGGACATCCTTAGCAAAGTGTAGGAGTTTTTCCTATGTCCAGCCCATCTATATCACATGTAGGAAATACCACTTTTGCAATGTGTAAGTTTGTTCCCTAATGAGCATGTTGATAATTGTTACTTGCTCTTCATTTGTGTTCATCATTCTTCCTCAAATGAGGTGTGTGGTGTGGGGATGAACACTACAAATGGGTGTCAAAAACTGAGGCCCTTACATTCCTTCCCCCTTAAAAGAATCTCGTCCCGAGATTATAAGGTGAAAATGAGAGAGAGGACGGTGGAAAATTACCGGATATGCGACGTGAGAAAGTCGGGGTAGTTAGTGCGAAAGAATTCTTCGCTTTCCCATGTCGCTTCGTCCATGGAGTGATTACTCCACAGAACCTTGTAGAACCACAACGTACGGTTGCGTGTGGTTCGGGCCTTCTCATCAATAATCTGCACCGGTTCCTCCCGATAGGTGAGATCCGGTTGCAGTTCTTCAATGTCTTCCAGCTGAACGGTAGTTGATGGCTTGAGACACTTCCTCAGCTGGGAAACGTGAAAGACGTCGTGCACACCGGAAAGTGCTTCTGGTAATGTCAGCCGGTATGCTACCGATCCACATCTTTCGGTAATCTGGAATGGACCGATGAATCGGGGTGCCAACTTTCCTCTCACCCCAAATCTGTTTACACCCTTCATTGGAGACACTCGTAGGTATACGTGATCTCCAACTTCGAATTGTAATGGGCGCCTTCTCCGGTCCGCATACTGTTTCTGTCGGGATTGAGCAGCTCTTAGGTTCGCTTGAATCAGTCGAACCTTTTCTTCCGCGTCGTTGACAAGGTCAATCCCGAAGGTAACCCTTTCGCCAGACTCACACCAGTTCAATGGTGTGCGGCATTTTCTTCCGTATAGCGCCTCGTAGGGCGCCATCCTGATGCTGGCTTGGTACCCATTGTTGTACGAGAACTCGGCTAACGGCAAGTGATCATCCCAATTCTTGCCGTGGTCGATAGCGCAAGCTCGTAGCATGTCTTCTAGGATTTGATTTACCCGCTCAGTTTGTCCATCCGTCTGCGGGTGGTAGGCTGAACTACGGATCAGCTTCGTCCCCAAGGCAGCGTGTAGCTGCTCCCAAAAACGGGACACAAATAAAGTGCCCCGGTCCGATACGATGGTACGGGGTACGCCGTATAAGCATAGGATCCGTAAGATGTACAGTTCAGCGTACTTCTTGGTGTTGTAGTTGGTGTTGACCGGGATGAAATGGGCAACTTTGGTGAGCCGATCGACGATCACCCACACAGAATCATGTTTCTGTAAGGTGGTGGGTAAACCCACGACGAAATCCATGCTCACGTCCTCCCATTTCCAGGCAGGAATGCCTAGTGGTTGCAGCAGTCCCGGTTTCCGCATATGGTCTGCCTTCACCCTTCGACATGTATCACACTCGGACACGTATTTTGCAGTCTCTCGCTTCATCCGTGTCCACCAAAACTTTCTTCTGAGTTCTTGATACATTTTGTTGCTGCCGGGGTGAATAGAAAATTTTGATAAGTGAGCCTCATCAAAGATTTTCTTCCGTAGCTCCGGGTTTCGGGGTACGACAATCCGGTCCTTGAACCATAGGACGCCGTCTCCGTCCTTCCGGAAACATTTCAACTCCCCACTGTCTACACGTCTCCGCAAATGTGACATGCCCTTGTCATTCTTCTGGGCTGCCGCTATCTCTTCACGGATGGTGGGGATCAAAGCTAGGTTGTAGAGAGCTCCGTGTGGAATCACATGTAGTGGTAGTTCGCTCTCTTCCAACGGTGTGATGGTCAGATTATTGACGTGTGACTTGCGGCTCAGCGCATCTGCCACAACGTTTGCCTTGCCCGGATGATAATGGATCTCTATCTCATAATCCTTTATCAGTTCTAACCATCTTCGTTGCCTCATGTTCAGCTCCTTCTGAGTGAATATGTACTTGAGGCTTTTGTGGTCGGTATATAAATGTACGAGGTTACCGAGTAGGTAGTGCCTCCACATCTTCAGTGCAAGTACCACGGCAGCGAGCTCCAAGTCATGAGTTGGATAATTTTGCTCATGGTTCCTAAGCTGCCGTGATCCATACGCGACCACTCTTCGGTCTTGCATCAGCACACATCCGAGCCCAATGCCGGATGCATCGCAGTACACATCGAACGGTTTTGTTGTGTCTGGCTGCGCCAAAACCGGTGCTGATGTCAGGTGCTTGACTAAAGCCTTGAATGCTGCTTCACATGCTGGACTCCAAACATATTTGGTAGCCTTCTTCAGCAGCTCTGTCATTGGCTTGGCAATCTTCGAGAAGTTCGGAATGAACCTCCGATAATATCCCGCGAGTCCGAGGAAACTCCGTACCTCATGAACAGTTCTCGGGGATTTCCAATTCAGCACTTGCGTGATCTTGCTCGGGTCCACAGCGATACCCTCCGCTGAGATAATATGCCCGAGGAAAGGCACTTGCGATATCCAAAACTCGCATTTGCTGAATTTTGCGTATAACTTGTGATCCCGCAGCCGTTGCAAGACTATACGCAGATGTTTCTTGTGATCTTCCTACGACTTGGAGTATACCAGGATGTCATCAATGAAGACCACGACAAACTTGTCCAGCTCCGGCATGAACACCGAGTTCATTAAGTACATGAAGTGAGCTGGAGCATTGGTGAGGCCAAAGGACATGACCAGGTACTCATAAAGTCCGTACCTTGTCGAGAAAGCTGTCTTTGGAATGTCCTCCGCCCTTATCTTAATCTGATGGTACCCGGATCTTAAATCCATCTTGGAAAAGATCTTCGCTTCGACCAACTGATCAAACAACATGTCGATCCGTGGCAACGGGTACTTGTTCTTGATGGTTACGGCATTTAATGGACGGTAGTCCACGCAAAGCCGCAACGTTTCATCCTTCTTTTTGACAAATAATGCCGAACAGCCCCATGGCGAGGAGCTCGGCCTAATAAAACCCTTCTCCAGAACGTCCGTGAGCTGAGTCTTCAGTTCATCCAACTCCTTGGGCGCCATCTTGTACGGCCTTCGGGATATTGGCATGGTTCCCGGTGCAAGTTCAATCTTGAACTCCATCTCTCTATCGGGTGGCATCCCCGGCAAATCGTCCGGGAATACATCCGGGAACTCTCGGACCACTGGAATGTCTTCCAATCTGATGGTTGTGGCTTGATAGACACTTGGAAGTTTTATTTCTGGACTGTCCAGAAATAATGAGTGAGAACCGTGCACCTCTGAGTTTAAGTGCACGACTCGAAGGACGGTGTCTAAAACAGCGCCGTGGCGGGTTAACCACGACATCCCTAGGATGACATCGACCTTCTGCCCCTCTAAGATAATGAGAGACGTGGGGTACACTCTACCCGCTAAGCATAATGGTGCTTTGGAGACCATTACGCTTGCTGAAATCTTCCCACCCGGTGAACAAATTAAATACGGACTATTGGTGGGTAGTATTGGCAAGCTGTGTTTAGCAATGAAAGCTTGGCTAATAAAATTATGTGTGGCGCCTGAATTAAATAGTACTATAGCGGGATGCTGGTGGAGTTGGAACATACCCGCAAGGATTGGCTCGCCCTCCGGCACGTCCTCAATGGCAAGCTGGTGGACAGTGCCGGGCCTAGGGTTTGCCCGCCGCGCATTAGTAGGGTTCCGGGGTTGATTCCTCCCCGGAAACTGTGGCGCCACTCCGCCGCCTTGCCTCTCCGGGCAACTGCTCGTGAAGTGTCCCGGACGACCACACTTGTAACATGTGGCCGCTGCTGGTGGAGTACTCGATGGACGAAAGCCCGGCATGCGTTGCGGAGGTGCAAACGCATGCGGCATCGCCCGCTGCTGCTGTTGTTGTGGCGGTGGTACTGGCAGTGCCGGCTGGAATGCCGGTGAAGAGTACGGCCGACTGCGGAACGGCATCGACCGCTGTGGTGGTTGCCAGCGTGGACCCGATGGTGGGCGATTCACCATCCGAAACTTCTGAGAAGGACCGCCTCCTTCTCCGCTGCTCTGCGGCGCGCTTCGCTTTCACTCTGCCGCCGCCAACTCCTTGCCGGAGTCCTCTTGAACAATCGCAGCATCAATGATGTCGTTGAGGCTGCCGCGATTGAACATCGCCAACTTGTCCTTCAGGAGCGGGTTAAGCCCCTGGTAAAAGTGGTCTCGCCGCTTCTCGTCTGTATCCGCGTGATACGACGCGTAGAGCGCGAGATCATTGAACGCTCTGGAGTATTCCAGCGCGTTCCGGCTCCCTTGTTGCAGGTGTAGGAACTCCTGCGTCTTCCTCTTCATCAAACCGGGCGGTATATGATAGGCCCTGAAGGCCGTCCGGAACTCCGCCCAGGTCATCACCCGATCGGTGGGCTGTGAAGCACAGAAGTTGGCCCACCACGCGCTCGCGGATCCTTGGAGCTGTTGGACCGCGAACTGAGTCTTGCACTGCTCGCTGATTTGGAGCAGCCCGAATTTCATTTCTATGGCGCGGAGCCAGTTGTCCGCGTCAAGTGGTTCATCCGCCCTTGAGAATACAGGGGGATGAGTCGCCAGGAAGTCGGAGTAGGAGCTCTGTTGGCGCTCCTCACGATCTTGACATCTCTCTGGGCGAGACGTATTCGCAATTAACGTTTGCAGCAGCTCTGTGTGCTGCTGATGTGAACCCGCCATTGCCGCGACAATGTCGGCCAATGTAACCGTTGGCAGTGGCGGTGGCGGTGTTTGCTGTTGCTGTTGCTGCTGCTGTCCCGAGGAGTCCTCGGGAGGTGGTTGGGAGGTCTCTCCCCCTTGACTGGTACCTCCAACATCAGGGTTGGCACGAGTACGCGTCATTCTGAAATTCAAAACAGCAGCAATTAGCACATGTCTTACTCAAAATTCCATAAACAGCAGTAGGTATTGGAGCGACGCATGATTGACTTGCACAACATTCACATACATTGATAAAGCATAAACTTTATACAAGATACATCATTCTCGGATCTCCGAGAAGTCGTGCTCATGTCGTCACTACCTATACATAAGCTACTGTCTACACGACATGTCACCGATTACAAAAGTTGGGTTACGCTACCCTAGCTGCCCTACTTGGCAACCGTAACCCCCTACTCGGAGTAGAACTCGACCTCCTGTGGGTCGTCCTCCTCCGGTACCTCGGCTGGTGGTTCGGGGTCTACCACCTCTTCTCCCATTCCGGGCTCTCCCATGGCTGGAAGACCCAAGACTACCGGTACGCCCAATACCGGGGGCACGAGGTCGTGCAATGCATGCACCTCGTCCATGGCCTGGTTGTAGTCCTCTTCCCAGCCTTGTCCTTCCTCAATAGCATCGTCCCGCTCTTGAGCAAGGTCCTCATTCTGCTGGGTTAGGGTCTGCACCAGCTCTTGCAACGCCTCGATGTCAACACGGCCCTTCTTCAGACGACGCAACTGATTGTGTTGTTCATTCAGTCGCTTGATCGTCGGAAGGAGCACATTGCGGAGTGCACTGTGAGCACTCTCAAAATGATCTCCACGGCTTGTGCTCTCCTTGAGCTTGGTGGCGAGATGTTCCGTATGAACAGCTTGGCTGTCCATCACAGCGTTTCCCGCCCTCATTTGGAGGCTGAGATTTGCCTCCGCGGGGTTGTACCTTGGGCAACTCGGGTCTGTTGCCTCCAGGTACCTCTCTTCCCACACATGCTGAGCTCGTCCCTCCACCGGAACGAGTGCGTATGGAGTTCCCTCCATAGCCTGCATGTGTAGTTGGCAGAAACGTGACATAGTGTCACGGGCTGCCACTTGCCACATCCCTTCCGGTTGTCTTCCTCTCACCGTGACGGTGAATGGCACCCAACCGGGTGGCGTAGGTCCTGCGGGAACCTCGACATGGATCGTCCACGTCTTGTTCCCATCTTCGCCTTCTTCCTTGGCGAAGTATTGCGGCATCTGGTTGTACCCGAAATATTGGAGCATTTGCCACAATGCTTCCGGGTAGCCGCTACGGTCAGAACAGGGGGAAACTAACCACCCATTCTCCAACCGTTTATCTGCTGCCATCTGTAAAAATATATTTGAGAAATGTCAAATATTTATTTAAACAGTAAACCATTGAGTTATAACATAAGATATGTCATTGAACCCCTAAAACTTGGAAACATAGTTCAAATTTTGAACAAATTTGACTGCTGATCTGCTGTTCCCATGACAGCCTTGACCAGTTTCCACATCAACCTGATTTAGGCCATGTTAAAGGCAAAACCAATTCTGGAGCTCAACATCAAAGTTAAAGTTAACTTCAATAGCTTTCCAGAAAGTATTTGGTTGACCTAAGATCTGCCCTGGTTCAAAAGTTATGAGATGTCAAAGTTAACAGAATTTCTGGAATCAATTGGACAGCACCCCCCCTGCTTTAGGTACTGAATTGATCCAAGAATCCCAGTTAATTCTGTTCCCAATCTGACAAAACTTTCTGTTACAAAGTCGTAACCCATCTCATAAGATTTCCAGGAGTACCTCATTTCCTATTTTGGATTTTAAGCAGGAAGTTATGCTTAATTTACAAAGAGTTTACAGAGAGTCTTTGCTCTGTCCTGTTTTCTGGACAGTTTCAACTCTACTGCATTTTTCGAGTGATTAAGGGATGAAACACCTCTGGACCTCAACAGAAGAGTTGTAAAGCTCTTCCAACGATTTCCAGAAATGTATCATACGACCCCAACCTCGAAAGAACTCAACCTCTAACCTCTGATTAACTTCAGCCTTGATTCAGCTGAAAACAGAGTGCTCTGTCCTTAACATCCTATAAGTTGAAAACTTATTAGCTTTGAATATCCTGTTCAAGGGAAGGAGTTACATCAAGTTTTACTACTTTGGATCAAAACCTTCAAGTTTTTAAATGAAGTTGTTCATTTAATTGGATGTGACGTCGAGGCGTCACCAGATTATGTCGGTACTACGTCCTCACAAAGGAAAAACCTATACCGGACTTAGCCGGTTTCGTTAGTTCAGTGGCACTACTCGTCACTCGCACACGGATGCTACACGTCTAACGTTTCGTGGTAAGGCTACCTGCAGAAATTCAACCAATCATCAGACTCGGCTGCACACCGAGCCCGGAATACATACAGTTAGTACACCCGGCCGTCATCACTCGCCCGGATGTTCTCAAGCCAACCACGCCTTGAGTTACGTGTTCACGTTTCAGACCACGTGACGGGGTCTCCCATATTGCACCACGCACGCCAGGGATAGACGTTGCTCGAATACCCCAAACGACATGAAGAGTCGTAGAGGATACTAAAGCGGGTCGGGTTACCTGCCACCCGTGGGGCTCCACCCTTCAGCTTGTGCGCACTGGTGGACAGCGCTTACGTGCACCCCCCAAGACATGAACGTCCCGAGATGCACGATTTTCCGACATAACAAATAGGTTAATAAGCCACTTTCTGTATACTAATAACATCCTTATACGGGCTACTAACTCGTTCCTCACTGGATTTTTGAAAAAGAAGACCTTTGTACTGTGTTAAACCTCAAGCGAGCTCTGATACCACGCTGACACGACCCCATTGGTCCTGTCGAGCCAGGATCACGCTGAGGGGTGCTGCGTTGCACAGCACCGTATAACACACGTCAAAGGTGCAAAGCGGAAGCGGAAGTTTTATTACATAAACCGTTTTACGACCTGTTTACATCAAAATACGTTTAGTCCACACTCGCGGGCGTAGACTAAGCATCAAGTGCACGTTCAGCCCTCGAACGTGTCCTTGCTAGCACACACGCACACTAACTCTGCGGCGTGCACGACTCCCACTCGACGGGGTTCCCCTCCTGGGGTTCCGTCTCCTCTTCGGGAGTCCCTTCCTCATAGAACCCTGCAAAAAGCTTCAAACACAAGCAGTGAGCACGAAGGCTCAGCAAGTCTGACCCGTCTCACCTAAACATGGAACTTCTACATGAGGGTAATGGGTTGCATGAGGCAAAAATCATTTGCAAGGACTCTCCTAATTAGTAGAACCTTACTTTCAAGTTTTAGCAGCAGGTTGTGGAGAACCTTACGCTAAGGCACATGAGAGAGCCGCAATCAAACAAGAAACGCATTTCTCTCATGTACTTTGCCCAAAGTTGAAAAGAACTTTAATTAGCTCTAAGCTACAGCATATCATTAACAATCAATGTCCAGCTTTCAATCAGCAACATTTTAACATGTAACTAGCCTGTTCTTTCTACGTCACGGTACAGTGAACAAGTGGTACTCACTGACCGCGAGGGACGGCGATTATAATCGATTTACACCTGCAGGGTTACCCGAACAACCCGTCACGTACGCCCGTACTCGATGTTGCCTACAACAACCATCACGGACGCCGTACGCGACTACCTTTCACCCGTTAGCCAAATATTGAACCGGTCCCATCGTCCCGAGCAAGAGGTCTCTGCACGCGCATCTCCGTGCCGCCAGCCGATTTACACCTCGAGCTCTCAACCTACCCTCTGAACGACGGGCAATGCCTCAATACCCAGCTACCCGAGTTACCTCAGTTTCCCGGTTCCCATATAGCCGGTAGGTCTTCGGTACTGTTCTAGCTTGTTCAACAGGCCCGCACACGGCTCGGTCCTCAATCGACATAAGCGGAGCTACAGCACACAGGCCCCAAAGTCCTGCTGCCCTTACTCTCCGCTCGGTCTCATTTTCTTGCCATGTGTATCATGTGCTATCTCTACCCGAGCAATGTGCCTCTAGCCTATTCTCGCGAGTAGTTCCAACTACTCGACTTGTACCGAATCCTACTCTATCCTAGCAATGCAGTGGCTAACGGGGTTTGCAATCCTAAACCCAACCCATGGTTTTCTTGGCTGTGCAGTTGGGTTTCCAATCAAGACTCTAATGCAAAGAACAATATTCAAAGATGTGCTCAAAACAATAAATATTTGTAAAAAGGTTAATGCAAACCGGGGCATGCCTTGCTGCTCTTGGTCGTAGGCTAGCTGTTCCTCCGGAGTAACGAAGTCTAGGACTTCGGGTTCCTCCTCGACCTTAGCGACTACATGATAGAAACAATACATGTATTAATTTAATGCATTTGTATTAAGTTTGAAGTTGTGAAGTCTCTAACCTTTGCTAGATAGACCTAATGACTGTGAAACTTTTACTGTGTCTTGGTTACAACCTAAACAGAGACTTGGTCAAGTTTTAGTTGCAGCAAAGCTCATTTGAGCCCTCCACAAATAATTATGTCCTTGACCTTAATTGGAACTCTTAGGGTGTTCTAGGAATTTTCATGAGACAAACTATGACTTTCTGAAAACTAGATTTTAAGAGGGTTCTAATGGAGTTGGTCTCACTTAATTTGGAAGTCTCTAACTAAAGATATGAGCTAAACAATTTCAGAGAAAATTCTGAAAATGTTTCTGAACATTTTCTATTTTCTCTGGAACAGTTTTACTAATCACACCATTAGGTGGACTAAATGAGCTCAAATGGATCTGAAATTTTTATGGAAGTTCAAGGATATTTTGGTGAACATCTCAGCAAAATTTCAGGATTTTCCTCCAAAGGATTCTCCAGTTAAAATTCCTAACAGTTTAAATTTTAAGGAATTAATCCTGGAGAATTAAGGAATTTCATGAAGTGAAACTTGATTTTCTGGAAATTACTCAGAGAGCTGAATCCAGCAAAATTTGGTTCACTCCATTTGGAGCTTTCTAGCCAAAGTTATAAGGATTTGAAGTTTGAAGGAAATCTGAAAATCAGGGAAAAGTTTAAACTCGCGCGTGGGCCCAGGGGACACGCGTCGCACGCCTAGGCGATGGCACACCGCGGCCCACAAGGATTTTTCGCGCCAGCACACCCGATCCCGGCCGCAGCCGGATCCCGATTCAAAATATCGGCCGCTGACAGCTGGGGTCCACCCCCTTCTTCAACCTCGCGACACCCGCGCCCCGCCGCCGAGGGACCTCGCCGGAGAGCTCGCCACCGGCTGCTGTACAGCTCCAAACTTCTTGATTATGGCCGCCCCTGCCTACTTTTACTTGGGAAACAGGATCCGAGGGTCAGCTGCTCATGACAACGGCCGGAGCATGGTCGGCGACGAGCCGTCATATCGGAATGACTTCGGCCATGTCGGCTGACTCCCCTGGTATCTCAGCTACTTGGGAAATCGGTCGGGGAGCATCAGTGGACCTCAGAGAAGGTCGACATGAGCTCGAGGCAGCTCGGGGAAGGCCCGAAATAGGTCCTCACCGTGCGCCCGATACCCCTCGTTCGTTCCGCCATTAGTAGACCTTAAATTACGCCGGGCACAGAGGTTCTCCGGCCCAGAGTTGTGAAGGCAACTCGTGCGTTACCGTGTCTAGCTCGTGTGAGAGCGGCCTGAGGCCCTCTAATCCCTTCTAGAGCACGAATTAAACAGAATCGTACCCGAAGGTCATTCTGCACACAGAAAGGGGAAAAGTGGAAATTCGCCGCCGGTGAGCAACCACTCGAGCTGTGGCTCGGGGATGAGCAGCACCGGTCACCCGCGCGTCCAAGGGTGCCTTGGCCCGGGCGTGACAACGCCCAGGTTGGGCTGTCCACGAGAACCCGAGGTGCGGCGGTTCCAAGTTTCGAGTTTGATCTTTCGGCACAGCCGATATCAATCGGTTTCAACCGAATTCTAGCATTGGGGAGGATGGAGGAAGGTCTCTAGTACCTTGCTGGGACTCTGGAGTGGAAGGAGGGAGCTGCGATCGGCGTCCTCCGATCAAGTCTGAACTGCGGAAACTTTCGGCCGGCGCTGAGTTCTTGCGGAGAAGAACTGTGGTGCCTCGGCCGAGGAGGGGGGCAGGCGCCTTAAGAAGGCTCTGCACCGCCTCATGCCCGCGCGTGGGCAAGCAGCTGGTGGCGCGGTGGCTGGCCTCGGTGGCGATCACCGCTGCGGCTCGGCGACCCGAGTGAAAAGTCTCAGTCGGTTTGTGTTGAAGTAGAGGCTGACATGTGGGTCCCACCCTTCCTTTTAACCTCTGAAATTTACTTCTAATCACTGTTGTAAACAGTGAACCCCATACTACCCTTGGCAATTCAAATTATTCCCCCATGAGCCATTTGAATTGATCAAAGTTCAAATGAGGTTTGGTTTGAATGAATTTCAGCACAAGTTCAGTTTGAAATTCAAATAAAGTTTGAATTTCTCCCCCTTAGCTCATGTCAAGATCAACTCCAAATGGAGTGAAAATTGGTGTGTGAGCTCACAAAAATGTGCTGAGTAAGAATATGCCTTCCACTTTCAAATTCATGGTATAAAAACAGTTTGAATTTGAATATGTTTTCAAACTGCCCCCTTCCTATCTATACCCAAGATGACCTCAAAAAGGTTTTGAATTTGGGTGAAACTTGGCATGGACATCCTTAGCAAAGTGTAGGAGTTTTTCCTATGTCCAGCCCATCTATATCACATGTGGGAGATACCACTTTTGCAATGTGTAAGTTTGTTCCCTAATGAGCATGTTGATAATTGTTACTTGCTCTTCATTTGTGTTCATCATTCTTCCTCAAATGAGGTGTGTGGTGTGGGGATGAACACTACAAATGGGTGTCAAAAACTGAGGCACTTACACCAACCCCCCTTGATTCATATAGTTGAAAGGACCTATCTAACCTTCTAACCTTCTATTCTATTTCGTTCCCCCTCACAGATGGTGAGAGGAAACGCCAGCCGAAGGAACGTCCAGGAAGATGACCCCGAGGAAGTTCCTGCCAACCTCGGAGCTGGCGAAAACAACCTAGAAAGGTTGATGGCCATGCAAAACCAGCTTATGCAAACCATGATCCAAACTTAAGGTCAGTTGCAGGCCAACCAACACCCCGTTCCGGCACCACCGCCACCACCACCGCCGACTCATAACAGGCTGGGAGAATTCATGAGGACTCGACCACCTACCTTTGCTCAAGCAAGCGATCCAATGGAGGCCGATGATTGGTTGAAATCCATGGAGAAGAAGCTTGCCATTGTTCAGTGCAACGACCGAGAGAAGGTTCTCTTTGCGTCGCACCAACTGATGGGAGCAGCTGCTGACTGGTGGGATGCCTTGAGCAACGCCCATGCCAACCCGGAGACAATCACTTGGACTGAGTTCAAAGAAAGTTTCCGCTCCCACTACATCCCTGTTGGCGTAATGATGCTCAAGAGGCAGGAGTTTGAAGGTCTCTGCCAAGGGCAGAAAAGTGTGAACGAATATCTCAACAAGTTCATACAACTGTCCCGGTATGCCCCCGAAGACGTCAACTCAGATCAGAGGAAGCAGTACCTGTTCATGAGAGGGTTGAATAATGAGATCCAAGTTCAGCTCCTCAACAATGACTACGTAAGCTTCCAGAAGCTGGTTGATAAGGCTATCGTGGTGGAAAACAAGATCCGAGAGATCGAGCGCGAGTGCAAAAGGAAGATCCCATACCAGCCCCAAGGGAGCAACGTACGACCTAGATACATGCCCCCTGCACCGCAGTATGGATCGACCACTCCTACGTACCGCCCTGGTCAGCCACCACAGCAATGGCCCGTTGCACCGGCACCTCGTGTGCCCATGCCTTCTAACAATGGCGCTCCTGTTCAAAACCCCCGCCCCAACGTACCTGCTGCCATAGGCAACAGGGCATGCTTTGCATGCGGGGAAGTAGGCCACTTCGCTAACCAGTGCCCGAAGAGAGGCCCTGGACAGCAAGGTAACGTGCCCAAGCAGAATCAGCGACCAAACGGAGGGGACAACCAAGGGAACCGTGGACCGCAGAACTATGCTCGTGGCCACGTTAACCATGTCACTGCTGAGGAAGCACAACAGGCTGAGGACGTCGCAATTGGTATGTTCCTTGCCAACTCCAACCCAACCACCATTTTATTTGATTCCGGAGCATCGCATTCCTTCATATCATCCAAATATGTTGCCAAACATCATCTACCCGTATCCCACCTAGAATGTGCTATGTTAGTTAATTCTCCCGGAGGAGAAATGAGGACTAGTATAGTATGTCCTAAGGTAAGCCTTAAAATAAGGGGGGTAGACTTCCTTGCCAACCTTATTGTCTTGGACTCCCGCGGAATTGACATCATACTCGGAATGGACTGGTTAAGCAAGCACAATGGAGTAATCCAATGCGCTGAGAGAAGCGTGCAATTGACAAACGAACACGGTATCCGTGTCGAGTTCGAGTCAGCCCCGCAAGCGACCGAACGAGCGGATCTGAACCATGTTGAAGGGGTAGCATTGGACAACATTCCAGTGGTTCAGGAATTTTCGGATGTGTTCCCGGAAGAACTTCCAGGTATGCCACCTGACCGGGATATTGAGTTTGCTATAGATTTGGTACCTGGAACTGCACCCATAGCTAAGAGACCATATAGGATGCCCGTCAACGAGTTAGTTGAACTAAAGAAGCAAATTCAAGAACAGTTGGAGAAGGGTTTTATCCGTCCAAGCTCGTCACCCTGGGGAGCTCCGGTACTCTTCGTGGACAAGAAGGACGGAACCCAAAGAATGTGCGTGGACTACAGGTCTCTCAACGAAGTGATAATCAAAAATAAATACCCTCTGCCCCGTATAGAGGACCTGTTCGATCAAATGAAAGGAGCCCAAGTGTTCTCCAAGATTGATCTTCGGTCGGGATATTTCCAGCTGAAGATTAAGCCCTCCGATATACCTAAGACAGCCTTTCGGACGCGGTATGGTTCATATGAATATACCGTTATGTCTTTTGGATTGACGAATGCACCCGCATACTTCATGTACCTTATGAATAAGGTTTTCATGGAGTACTTGGACAAGTTCGTCGTAGTTTTCATCGAAGACATTATGGTGTATTCAAAAAGTAAGGAGGAGCATGAAGAACATCTGAGATTGACCTTGCAGAAGTTGCGAGAGCATCAGTTGTATGCCAAGCTTAACAAGTGTCAATTTTGGCTAAGGGAAATATCCTTCCTAGGCCACATCATCTCCAAGGAAGGGGTATCGGTTGATCCTGGAAAGGTGAGAGATGTTCTAAAGTGGGACCAACCGAGGAGCGTGAGGGATATTCGGAGTTTCCTTGGGATGGCATGATACTATCGTCGCTTCATTAAAGACTTCTCTAAGATAGCAAAACCTATGACGGAGTTGCTAATGAAGGGAAAAGTCTTTCATTGGACACAAGCCTGCCAAGAAAGTTTTGAGGAACTCAAGAAAAGGCTAACCACAGCACCAGTTCTGGTATTGCCAGACGTAAGCAAGAGCTTTGACATATATTGTGACGCATCCAGACAAGGGCTCGGATGTGTGCTCATGCAGGAAGGACAAGTGGTAGCCTATGCCTCACGACAATTAAAGAAGCACGAGCTTAACTATCCTACACATGATTTGGAGTTAGCAGCAGTGGTGCATGCATTGAAGATTTGGAGACATTATATCCTTGGTCATCGATGTGAGATCTATACGGATCATAAAAGCCTCAAGTACATATTTACACAAACAGACTTGAATGTGAGGCAACGTCGATGGTTAGAACTCATCAAGGATTATGATGTGGGAATCAACTACCATCCCGGGAAGGCCAATGTAGTCGCTGATGCATTGATCAGAAAGAGAACATGCCACCAACTCACGGTTCGGGAGCTACCACCCGAAACGTAAGGAGTTCGAACGGTTACACCTCGGATTCTTGAATAACATGGAAATGATAGAGATCCACTCCCCATTGGAACAAGAAATAAGAAAGGGACAAGCAACGGACGAGGGGATCAAGGAGATCAAGGAAAGAATCCGACAAGGGATAGAGAAAGATTTCAAAGAGGATGAAAAGGGTACGCTTTCTAGGAAAAAGGATTTGTGTGCCAAACCTAAGACACCTTCGCGACATGATATTAAAGGAGGCACATGATTCACCCTATTCCATACATCCGGGGAGCACCAAAATGTACAAGGACTTGAAAACTTGCTATTGGTGGGATGGTATGAAAAAGGATATAGCCGAATACGTTGCCCTATGCGACACATGCCAACGGGTAAAAGCCGAACATCAAAAACCCGCTGGATTGTTGCAACCTTTGAAAATAGCTGAATGGAAATGGGAGGACATCAGTATGGACTTTATTGTCGGATTGCCACGAACTCAGTCAGGATACGATTCCATCTGGGTCATTGTGGACCGGTTGACGAAAACCGCCCATTTTCTTCCGGTAAAGGCCAGTTACAACGTTACACAGTTGGCAGAGTTGTACATGGGGCAGATCGTGTGCCGTCATGGAGTTCCGAAGAGGATAGTCTCAGATCGAGGTTCTCAGTTTACCTCTAGATTCTGGAGGAAGCTGCAGAAAGCCATGGGTACACGACTAGATTTTAGCTCCACCTATCACCCACAAACAGATGGGCAAACCGAAAGGACGAACCAAATTTTGGAGGACATGCTGAGAGCTTGCGCCTTGAAATGTGGGCGTAGTTGGGATAGGAGTTTACCGTATGCCGAGTTCTCCTATAACAACAGCTATCAAGCTAGCTTGAAGATGTCGCCTTTCGAAGCCTTATATGGAAGACGGTGTAGAATGCCACTGTTCTGGAACGATACTAGAGAGAACCAGGTGTTTGGACCCGAAGTACTACAAGAGGCTGAAAAACAAGTCCAAACGATACGGGAGAACTTAAAGGCTGCTCAGTCACGACAGAAAGGCTATGCGGACAATAGGCGTAGAAAGTTGACCTTTGAAGTTGGAGACTTCGTATACCTTAAGGTATCGCCTATCCGAGGCCAACGACGTTTTAACGTCAAAGGCAAACTAGCGCCTCGCTACATCGGACCATTTAAAATTTTGGGTAAGCGAGGAGAAGTAGCCTATCACTAGAGCTCCCAAACCACCTCTCCGACGTACATGACGTGTTTCATGTATCTCACCTCAAGAAGTGGTTGAGAATACCAGAGGAACAAGTGTCAATGGGAGAACTTAAACTTCAAGAGGACCTGACTTACGCAGAACACCCTATCCGAATCTTGGACGTAAAAGAAAGGGTCACCCGAAACAAAGTGATTCGATGGTGCAAGGTACAATGGAGCCATCACACTGAAGCTGAAGCCACATGGGAGAGTGAAGAGGATATTAAGGCTGAATTCCCCTATCTATTTTCTGCTAATGAATCTCGAGGGCGAGATTCAATTTAAGGGGGGTAGAATTGTGACACCCTCATCTCGGGTGTCAGCATATGTTCATGTTTATGGAAAAGAAAAACATTTTTAGAAAAGAGGGAACGGAGACAAGTATCAAAAAGATAGCCCATAATGCTCTCCGAGAGCGCCGAAGGCAACTTTCACGACCAGCAGACTACGTGGTGTGTTCGGAACTCATTCCCGAGAAATAGGGAGAGGTCCGACGCTAAACTGGATACGTGGCAGGCTCGGGGGTCACCTCCGCAATTGGAAAGAGGTCCGACCCTGTGGGATACGTACTACCCACGGAGATAGCCTCTGCGGAAGAAGCAAAGGCATTTTTCATAGGACACGTGTCATCCACGGAGCTAGTCCTCGCGGAAATAAGAGGACCAGTTGCGGGGGATACGCATCAATCTCGGAACTCATCTCAGAGAAGTCCGGATCTATCGAGCACGTGTCGCCACCGGAGCTTATCTCCGGAGGTCCGTCGTTGCTGGACACGTGTCGACCTCGGGGCATGTCCCTGAGGGAAGGAAAGGCGGAAAGACTGGCACCCACACGTGGCGTGCGCGGAGCTCACCTCCAAAGAAGAGGGAGGTCTCGCTCGTGACACGCGGCACGACCGGAGCTCGTCTCTGCGGACGAGGAGATACCTGGCCCGGAGGACACGTGGAGCTTCCGGAGCTCATCATCACGGAGGTAACGAGTCTGGAGCAGTTTTTACGCGTAAAGATACCAGTACGCAACGAAACCGATCCAAACTCCACAATGTTACCAAAGATAAGACGTCAGGATCCAACAAGATCTGAATAAGACTCTTATTCGGGATCCAATCAGATTAGGACTCTTCTCTTCCCGATTATAAATAGAACCCAAAACCTCTGGCCAAAACCACGAACTTCTCTTTCAACTCCTGAGCCGACGACTTAGCGCTCTAGCCCTAACTCGCCGAGCAAGACATCGCCGAAGCACAACAAGGGAGATCACCGGAGAAGAACCAAGCGGTCTGAGGAGGACCTCGAAGCCAAGAAGAGCGTGAGGTAGGACTTCAATACCACCTTACGACATCATGTTGTTCATCTCTTTGCATCTGTTCTTCAATTCCTTTCGAACAGAAGCCTTTTCGTGCACAGATCACTCGATGATCAGTTTGATCTAAAAACAAGATCATCGCCACGACCACCTTTGATCCGAATACCTCTGACCATGCAAGCCATGAAAGAACACGTACAGATCAATCTAATCATAGGATAGCATGCATGTGCATCATCGCATCTAGTTTAGGGTTTTGTGCATGATATTGATTGCTGTGAATCTTGTATGCACGTGAATCCTACAATAGCAGGACAGGTTCAGGAAGCTGTCTACGACGAACTACAGCAACCAGGTTTTGAGAATCAAGAACAACCGGAACCGCAAGAACAAGGCAAGTGCTCCTTGACCATGTTGATCCTATGTTTTGGGTAAAACTATTTTGTTTTGCGAAAAGGTGTGTGTGCTGAGTCAAACATGATGGGAAACCCTTTTATAGGAGTTTACTAGTTTTGGTTAAACCATCCTTGTCACCTGGGAAGTTTTATGTGTCGGGTATGGTTTTTGTTTTATGCTTCGCTGATTCCATGGGATTGGGAAGCGAGATAGATGTGTCTAGCTAACTGCACTCATAATAATAATGAGAAACTAATAAACATGGATCGGAGGGGGATCTAGGCAAGCTTGGGTTTGTGTATGAGGTAGCATGAGATGGTGGTTTTACTTGCCGTAGATCTAAGGACCGGTTCATGCATGCACATGCCAGGATAACAGTGCCACCACAAGGCCAAGTATGGTTGCGGCTTAGCTGAGTAATTAGGAAAGTTGCTAGAGTGTTATGGACTGTGGAAGGCGCGGGGAATGGGAGTCGAGTGAGGACTGCCCTGGGAACTGCATGGCACAAGAGGGGGCCCGTGGGTGGGAGAATTGGAGATTCTAACCTGCCGGTGAAACCTTAGTGAGTCCATACATCTAGTAACCCCTTTGTAAAGGCTATTTTGTGATCTCTTGACCATACACCGACGGATGTGTACTGGTACAATGGAGGTTCTGCAGTCGCTGACGGGTGACGAAATCACAAACTTGTGGGTAAAGAGGTGCAAACTCTGCAGAGTTGTTAAAACTATCATGATAGCCGAGCTTACGGTTACGAGCACCTGGCTAAACTGCCATGATTAGATGGGATGATTACTGGAATGGTTATTGGGAAGGTTCTTGGTTATGGTTTTGGTTATGGTTTGGTTTGGAATTGTTAAGTCTGGATGATGAAAGGGTTGCATGACTGGTGGGTCATGATATGAGATTGGTCTCGGTGCGAGACAAGGTTGTTCATGAGGTGAGATGGTAGCGAATACGAGGAGGTATTCGTGAGTATGAGTAAAGGATTGGTTAATGTTCGGATGGAACACGGGAAGTGATGAAGGTATGTTGGTAATTTAATACATGCTGGGACTACATTCATCTAAAGTTAAGTTGCTGTTTTATCATGATTTTATAAATTTGCTTTTCTGCAAATAAGCCTTTTATACCTACCTTGTTTATGAGCTGCATATCATGAGTTATTCCCGCACTTGCTGAGTACATCATTGTACTCAAACTTGCATTATTATTTCTTCATCAACAGCAAAAGAAGGCTACTATGAAGACCGAGTAGAGCATTATGGCGTGTGATCTGTTCTCAACCTTGCCTGTGGAGGGAGTAGAGATGGAGTCACTTCTGCTTAGTTTTGCTTCCGCATTAGTTTTTGCTTCCGCATTTAAATAAGATTTCCGCTGCGTAGAAATAAGGACTTCCGCTGTGAGCATGAGTCCAAGACTCATGAGGTGCTGTAATAAACTATGTTATTCGTGGTAATATATAATCTGAATTCAGTTTGTGGAACGTATGTGTATGTGTGATGAACATCCTGGGCACACATATGCATTAGTTCTCGGTTCCGTGGTTTTCTACAGAATTGAGGGCGTCACACTTCCAAGATAGTGCGATCATAAAAATTAATGCATAATTTAAATGAGCGCATGAAAGAGAGCTAAGTAGGACAGGTTTCTGTATTCGTGCCCATAGGTGGAATTCTGGCTGTACATGGAGGCAATGTTCCGCCTTGTCTATAAGGGAAGCAAGATTCTACGCGTTTAGGGTCGGAACCAGGCTAAACTGGACGTAGTCCTGTACGGTCCCTTGAGACTTAGCTGCCCCAAGCTCTGTTCCTAAGTTCTATGGGATCTATTATAGAAGGGAATAACCCTGTTCTACTGATGCTCAGGAAGTAGGACTTACAGTGTTGCTCCATGGCAAGGATTTTTGGGAACGGATCCCACTCTCGGTTGGAAGGCATGTGTACTTGGGGCGGCAGCTTTCATGATTCGGAAGGGACCTTTGCTGCTGGGGGAGAGCTTATGGGTCCTTCTTGGAATAGAGCGTGCCGCTTCACCAAGTTGCCCTCCTGCAGGCCCCCGACGCGTTTGGTTCTTTGGCGGTAGTGCTTAGAGCATTAGCCGAGACCGTGCGTTGTGGGGTGTTCCCTGCAGCCAAGTCTTGTCGACGAGGTTGTTATCTTCGCGCTGGATCAGGTCCTGCGCGGCTTCTCCTGGGGGCCCCCGGGGAGTTCTCCCCTTCTGGCTAAGGCCTTCAAGGGGTAGGTAGGCCCGGGCTCGTCTTGGATGACCTAAGGCGTCTTCCCCTTCTGGCAAGGCCTTCAAGGGGTTGACAGACCTTAGGCGGCCCCCGAGAGGTATGTTCGAGGCACGGAGGCGCGCCGCAGTTGGCTAACGCCCTGGCCTGTCACCGTCGGAACTGGAGTCCTCACCGTCATGCACTGTCTTTATGACACGCTGAGGCTCCTGGAACCCCACCTGGTGGGCAGCAGTGACTGGGGCATCGACCTTCTGTTTGCCATCCCTCTGAGGGTAGGGCGGCGCTTCAGCCCTCTGCTGTCTTCCTTTGCGGAAGCGCTCTGCGAGCCTCTGGATCTCCCAGCACTTGGCAGCAGTATGGTTGCAGGTGCCATGCACGGGGCATAGCCCGCCTTGGTCACTGTCTGGGGCCGGTGACTGCCGCTGCCTTTTGTCGGGGCGTGGCCCCCGAGCTCCACTGGTCGTCGCAGCTGCGGTGACGGGGGCCGTGAATGGTGACTTCATCTTTCCACTCCCCCGGTTCTTGGTCTTCTTGCCACCCCCATAGGCAGCAGCACCGGACCCGGGCTGCCCTCCTGACTCGGAGGTCGGCAGAGCGTGCCAGTTCCGCCCTTCAGCCGCTCTGGCGCACTTGTCCGCCAGGCTGAAGAGCTACGAGACGTCGCGGACCTCTCTGGTCGCGAGCTTCTCAAGCATTTTCTCGTCCCGGACACCCTGTCGGAACGCCACCACCACAGAGGCACTTTGGATATGTGGGATGGTGTTGCGTACCTGAGAGAACCGCTGGATGAAAGAGCGCAGCGACTCCCCAGGTTGTTGCTTGATGGCGTGGAGGTCAAGCTCCGTGCCGGGACGGGTGTAGGAGCTGCCGAAGTTGGCGACGAACTGCCGGCAGAGCTCACCCCAGGAGGTTATGGACCCCTGAGGTAGATTCATGAGCCAAGATCGAGCTGGGCCGGTCAAGGCGACGGGGAAGTAGTTGGCCATGAGAGCCTCGTCCCCTCCTGCGGCAAGTACGGCGGTGGAGTAGATCTGGAGGAACTCCGCTGGGTTGACGCTGCCGTCGTACTTCTCGGGCAGGTGCGGGCGAAACTTGCGTGGCCACCTTGCGAAGCGAAGGTGGGGTGCAAGGACCGCACATCCTGCACCTGCTGCTGCAGGTACTGGCGCTGCGAACGCTTGGTTCGCACTTGGCACCGTGCATCCCGGCATGGGCAAGGCTGCACCATAGACCGGGGCCGCTGCTTGCGGCGCATATAGTTGTGGCATATGCTGCGCAGCATATGCCTGAGGCAGGGCTCGCGTGGCGAAGGCCTGCCCTTCTGGTTGTGTCGAGGCCGACGACATGCTGTCGCCAGCCTCATGGTTGCGACGCCTTTCTCGGCGTCACTCGAGGTACACCCAGGCGTCCTGGCCCAAGTGGCACCATTCCAGTTCCCTTCGCAGGTCCATCGACAGGAGCCTGGAGGAGCTGGAACCCGCCGTTAGCCCGTCAACCGTGGGTGTGCACGTCAGAGACACAGCCGGTTGTCCTGGGCGCCGTCCTCGCCGAAACCGAGGGTTCGCGGCGGCGACGACGAGGCGGTCCACCTCGCGGACCCATTGCTGGGTCGCTGAATGGGGCGCATCTCCCGCAGGTGGGTTGCGCAGCAGCGCTCTTGCTGCAGCTAGTGCACCTCCATGGTGTACGCTCAGCGCTGCAGAAGATCTCACACTGGTTGGGGCCTGCATAGCCGGAGTCGGCGTTGCCGGAGTCGGCTGCTGGCTACCAGCTTGTGCCGACACACTCCGTCCTGAGTGTGTCGACATGTACTCCCCCGTGGTCACGGTTCGCCGTGAACGCGGAGGGGGAGAGTTTGCCGCTGAAGGGAGCTTGGTCATCTTCGTTGGAGGAAACTCGTCGCGCTAGGAGAAAAGCCCCTACCTGGCGTGCCAAATGTCGAAGTGTTCGGTCGACACTTCCCCCGGGCCTGCACTGGGCAGCCCGCGGAGGTTCTTTTTTCGGTGGGGCTAGTCCCTAGCGGAGAGCTTGCGCAGATGGACGAGTTAGTAAGAGCTTGACACGGCGAGTTTTACTTGGTTCAAGCCGCCGGAGCGTAAAACCCTACGTCCACGGCGAGCTATGGAGCTCTCTGTATTGCTTGCTGCTCAGGACCGGAGGCCTGAGCTTGGGGGTGAGTTACAGCTTGAGAGTGTATGGCTAGCGTATGAGTTGCAAAGTGCGAACCCTTTCTATCGACGCATACCATGTGGAAGGGTAGTTCCCGTGACCCGGCCCTGGGAAGGCCGGCTGGCCCTCGACATGGAGGGGCCGGTATCCCCCGACGGCTCTGGGTGCGCGTCTGCACCGGTTGTGTGGGTCTGCTTGGCGTGGACCTGGCACGCATTGCATCCCTAACCGGTTTGACGGCGTCCAGGTGGCTCTCGGTCAGTAGGATCCATGCCGGGTGGCTTAACTGACCAACGTGCGGGACGATGAGCGTTCCCAGCACTCGCCTCCTTGGACTACTGCGAGCTAATCGCAGCCTTCCTCCTGGGTTATGCACCGCAATAGGATGTCGTGGCGCCACACCAGTAAAGATACCAGCGCGTAGCACTTATCCATACGCACCACCCGTTCAGCGGATGCACGTTCATCAGGAAGGATGTCCTTCAAGGAGTCCCGGACCTCCGTGGTCCATGCATCGGGACTACTTGAGCTTCTGGATCGTGAGCGCTGGGTTGCACGGAGTCCCCAGTGACTCTTACGATCCTTTGGCGGCATCCAGGGCCGCCGGGACTGCCTAGCTTCGAGGCACTGGTTCAGCCCCCTTCACCCGGCTCGGCGGGCCGGGCTGTGGACCGCAGCAACGTCCTCTCGAAGACTCCTTCGTGCGCAGGGGCTCCGATGGAGGCTTTCGTTGAGAGGTCGTCAGCTGTGGCCGTGCAAGCGCGCGGTACATGGCGCAGGTCCAAGGCGAGGAATTATTTCTCCAACATCCGCACGTGAAGCAGATAAGCAGCTAGCTGTGGGTCATTGCAGGGCATTCACCCTTAACTTGCTTGATAACTAGCTGGGAGTCGCCCTGCGCCAACAACTGGCGAGCGCCCAGAGACAGGACTGTCTTTTAGGCTAAAGATGAGTGCTTCATACTCTGCCAAGTTGTTGGTTGCCTTGGAATTGAGACGCACCATGTACCCAGACTGCTACCCCGATGGCATGAGAAGCAGTACGCCGGCACCGGCCCCCTGCTTTCGCGAGGAGCCGTCGAAGAAGAGCGTCCAGTGAGGCTCGGTGAAGACCGGAGCTCGGTACTTTGGTTCACCGTCTTCGCGGCCCCCTGGGTCAGCCTTCGTTGGCGTCCACTCAGCCACGAAGTCAGCCAGTGCTTGGCTCTTGGCTGTCTGACGTGGTCGGGAGCTCAGCTTGAACTCCGCCGTCTTCGGGCTGTCTTCCGGCTTCGGAAGCTGGCAGTGAGTGCCAGCTCCGCCCTCCGGCTGCTCTGGCGCACTTGTCCGCCAGGCTGAAGGGCTCGGAGGCATCGCAGACCTCTCTGGTTGCAAGCCTCTCAAGCATCTTCTTGTCCTGGACACTGTCGAAGTGCCGCCACCACAGAAGCACTTTGAATATGTGGAATGGTGTTGCGTACCTGGGAGAACCGCTGGATGAAGGAGCGCAGCGACTCCCCAGGTTGTTGCTTGATGGCTTGGAGGTCAAGCTCCGTGCCAGGACGGGTGTAGGAGCTGCCGAAGTTGGCGATGAACTGCCGGCAGAGCTCTCCCCAGGAAGTTATGGAACCCTGAGGGAGGTTCATTAGCCAAGACCGGTCAGGGCCGGTCAAGGCGATGGGGAAGTAGTTTGGCCATGACAGCCTCATCCCCTCCTGCGGCAAGTACGGTGGTGGAGTAGATCTGGAGGAACCCCGCCGGATTGACGCTGCCGTCGTACTTCTCGGGCAGGTGCGGCCGAAACTTGCGCGGCCACCTCGTGAAGCAGAGGTGGGGCTCCAGGGCCGTACATCCTGCCCCTGTTGCTGCAGATGTTGGTGCCGCGAACGCTTGGTTCGCCGCTGGCACAGTGTACCCCGGTATGGGCAAGGTTGCGCCATAGACCGGGGACGCCGTTTGGAGGACATATGGCTGTGGCATATGCTGCGTGGCGTATGTCTGGGGCAGAGTTCGCGTGGCGAAAGTCTGCGCCTCAGGCAGGGTTGAGGCAATCGTCATGCTGACGCCGGCCTCTTGGCTGCGACGCCTTTCTCGTCGCCGCTCAAGGAACATTCGGGCGTCTTGGCCCAGGTGGCATCATTCCAGCTCAGTCCTCAGGTCCATCGACGGAAGCCTGGTGGAGCTGGAATCCGCCGTCTGTCCGTCAACCGCTGGCGTGCGCTTCAGCGACACAGCCGGTTGGCCGGAGCGTCGTCCCCGCCGAAGTCAAGGGTTTGCAGCGGCGACGAGAAGACGGTCTACCTCGCGAATCCACTGCTGGGTCGCTGCCTGAGGCGCATCCCTAGCAGGCGGATTGTGCAGTAGCACTCTTGTTGCGGCTAGCGCACCCCCGCCGGGTACGCCCATAGCTACTGAAGACCTGACGCTGGTTGGAGCCTGCATTGCCGGGGTTGGCGCTGCCAGAGCCGGTTGCTGGCTCCCAGTGCAGGTACTGGTGCCGCGAACGCTTGGTTGCGCCTGGCACAGTGTACCCCGGTATGGGCAAGGTTGCGCCATAGGCCGGGGACGCCGCTTGTAGAGCACATGGTTGTGGCTTATGCTGTGCGGCGTACGCCTGGGGCAGAGCTCGCGTAGCGAAGGTCTGCCCTCCAGGCTGGGTCAAGACCGACGTCATGTTGTAGCCAGCCTCTTGAGTGCGACGCCTTTCTCGACGTCGCTCGAGGAACACTCGGGCATCTTGGCCCAAGTGGCACCGTTCCAGCTCTGTCCTCAGGTCCGTCGACGGAAGTTTGGTGGAGCTGGAACCCGCCGTCTGCCCGTCAACCGTTGGCGTGCGCGTCAGTGACACAGCCGGTTGGCCAGAGTGTCGTCCCCGCCGAAGTCGAGGGTTTGCGGCGGCGACGACGAGACGGTCTACCTCGCGAATCCACTGCTGGGTTGCTGCCTGAGGCGCGTCCCCAGCAGGCGGATTGTGCAGTAGCGCCCTTGCTGCTGCTAGCACACCCCCACCGGGTACGCCCGGCGCTACTGAAGGCCTGACGCTGGTTGGAGCCTGCATTGCCGGGGTCAGCGCTGCCAGAGCCGATTGCTGGCTCCCAGCTTGCCCTGACACACTCCGTCCTAAGTGTGTCATCATGTACTCTCCCCTGGTCACGGTTTGCCGCGGACACAGGGGGGAGAGTTTGCCGCTGAAGGAAGCTTGGTCATCTTCGTCGGCGGAAACTCATCGCGAAAGGGGAAAAGCCCCCTACCTGGCGCGCCAAATGTCAAAGTGTTCTGTCGACACTTCCCCTGGGCCTGCACTGGTCAGCCCACGGAGGTTCTTTTTTCGGTAGGGCTAGTCTCTAGCGTAGAGCTTGCGCAGATGGACGAGTTAGTAAGAGCTTGACACGGTGAGGTTTACGTGGTTCAGGCCGCCGGAGCGTAAAACCCTACGTCCACGGCGAGCTATGGAGCTCGCTGTATTGCTTGCAGCTCAGGACTGGAGGCCTGAGCTCGGGGGTGAGTTACAGCTTGAGAGTGTATGGCTAGCGTATGAGTTGCAAAGTGCGAACCAACAGGGTTCGAACCCTTGCTAACGTTGCCTACCCGAGCCTTTTATAGTCCAAGACTCGGGTGGCTTACAAGGGGGGCCCGGGACCCGACAGGTGGTCCCGGGGAGATTGTCTATTATCTACCGTATCTGCAGTTATGCCGGTAGTTGTCTCTAGCGAAGGCTTCTGAGTCTTCGTCTTGCAGCCCTTCCCATGCCGCATGCTAGTCGTAGTGGTTGATGACGGCGGGGGCGGCATGGGATGTCTTGTCGCTGTGTTTATTGGCTGGCAGGCCCTGACACCGCGCGCCAGTCTGTGATGGGACTGGGCGCAACGGCACCTGACAGAGGTGTGCTCCGCATCTCCGCATCTTGGGAAGGCGCGGGCCTTGAATACCTTGTACGGGCAAGGTATGGGTCGTCTTTACGCCCGCTGCCTACCGCTCGTGGGCAGGCAGCGCTGTTCTGCTGGACACGTGGCGGGTCCGGAGCTCTCCTCTAAGGAGGGGGAGGTCCGGCCCCGCGGGACATGTGGCACCTTCGGAGCTCTCCCCACGGAGGGGGGAGGTCTGGCTGCTGTAGGCCACATGGCGAGCCCGGAGCTCTCCTCTGAGGGGAGGGAGGTCCGGCCCCACTGGACACGTGGCGCCTTCGGAGCTTTCCCTGCGGAGAAGGGCGAGACCCTTAGGCATTTTCCCCTGTGCGCGAGGGTACCCCATATCGCGGGTACCGACAACATTCATCAGGGAGGATATTGTCTTTCAAGTAGTCCCGGATCTCCGTGATCCATACATCGGGTCTGACTTGAGCATCTGGATCTTGAGCGCTGGGTTGCACGGAGTCCCCAGTGACGCTTAAGATCCTTGGCGGCGTCCATGGCCACCGGGACCGCCAGCTTCGAGGTGCTGGTCTAGCCCCCTTCGCCCGGCTCGGTGGGCCGGGCTGTGGGCCGCGGCAACATCCTCTCGAAGCCCCCTTCGGGCACAGGTGCTCCGGTGGGGGTCTTTGTGGAGAGGTCGTCAGCTTCAGCCTTGCTAGCGCGCGGTACGTGGCGCAGGTCCAAGGCGAGGAAGTCTTTCTCCACCATCTTGCTTGATAGCTAGCTGGGAGTCACCCTGTGCCAACGACTGGCGAGCGCCTAGAGACAGGGCTGTCTTTAGGCCAAGGATGAGTGCTTCATACTCTGCCATGTTGCTGGTTGCCTTGGAATTGAGACACACCATATACCCAGACTGCTCCCCCGATGGCATGAGGAACAGTACGCTAGCACCGGCCCCCTGCTTTCGCAAGGAGCCGTTGAAGAAGAGCATCCAGTGAGGCCCGGTGAAGGCCAGAGCCCGGGGTCCTGGTTCACCGTCTTCATGGCCCCCTGGGTCAATCCTGCGTTTGCGTCCACTTGTGGTGGTGGCGCTGACGAAGTAGACAGAACCTCCCGCGGGCCCGGGGAGGCCACCGGGAGCTGATACTCGGAGATCCCTAGGCTGTCTTGGACCTCCGGGAGGTCCCGCTGATTTTCCGGGAGCTCCGGGGGGTCCCGTTGGACATCCGGGAGGTTTTGTTGGGCCTCCGGGGGGGTCCCGTTGCGCCTCCGGGAGGTCCTGCTGGTCCCCCGGGAGGTTGTGTCGGGGGTCTGGGGTCCGTTTTGGACCTCCGGGGGTTGCCTTGGAGACCCGGGGGGTCGTCTCAGACCTCCGGAGTTTCCTGGCGCTTGTTTCCCGATACCGGAGCAGGTTGGGGCGATGAGGGGTCCGGCCGCCCCGCGGCGAGGACCGTACTCACCACTGCAGCCGTCGCCGCGATGTAGAGCAACAGATGCTCTTCGGGCTCGGGGGCTACCATTACGGGTAGGGTCATCAGGAGCTGATTCAGCTCCTGGGGAGCTTCCTCCGCTTCGTCGGTCCAAGCGAATGGCCCGGATTTGCGTAGGAGCTTAGAGAAGTGGAGCGTTCGCTTTGCTAACCTCGGTATAAACTGACTCAGTGCAGCTAGGCATCCCGTGAATTTCTGGACTCTCTTCTCTTTTTTTTTTGCGGGCGGAAGGCCGCCTCGAGCCGATGGCTTTGATCTTCTCTGGGTTAGCCTCAGTTCCTCGGCGTGAGGCCAGGAATCCTAAGGGTTTTCCAGAGGGTACACCGAACTCACACTTGCCGGAAGGGCAAAGACTAAGGCCAGGTTATCTAGTAGGGATGAGCTGTGCCTGACCTTAACAACAATGTCTTCAACACACACCTCAACTTAGTCTCTCATTAGCTCTCCTAAGGTCTTGTGCATTGCACGTACGAAGGTAGGGAGAGCGTCCCTTAGGCCATAAGGCATAGAGGCAAAACAGTACAGACTGACTACTATGACGAAGGAGGTGTGCTCTTCATCTTCTCTAGACATAGGGGTCTGGTGGAAACCCGAGTAAGCATCTAGGAAGCACAACATATCACAGCCTGGCATCGAGTCTACTATTTGATCTATCATAGGGAGAGAAAATAGATCTTTAGGACATGCCTTATTGAGACTGGTGTAGTCGATGCGCTTCCGGAGCTTCCCGCCGGCCTTCGGGACGACAACAGGGTTCGCCAAGCACCGGGGGTGGCGGACTTTCCATCCTGTCGGACTGGCCGGGCGTCGGGGAAGACCTTTAAATAGTGCCCAATCACCTCCCTAGGGATCTCTGGCATCCGCGACGGCTGTCATGCAGCACATCGACATTGTGCCAGAGGGAGGTAACGAGCGCGCCTTCCTATTTGCTATCCAGGCCCCCGGCTACCCGGGTGGTCTGGGTGGCATCGGCGCTGATTCGGACGAGCCTCAAGGGGACGTCGTCCTCGTCGAGGGGTTGCACATGGGGTGCTGTGGTAGAGGCACGGTGGCGTGCACTTGGGTGGAGCTGGTTTGGTTCTCCACTGCCTGGGGTTGGTGCTCTAGCTGCTGTAAGCGCCTGAAGCTTTTCCAAGGCTAACACTGCAGCAGCACGGTCTCCACAAACCTTGAGGACGCCTGTTGGTGTAGGCATCTTCAAGACAAGGTAGCCGTAGTGGGCTACTGCCATGAATCAGTACAGGGCTGGCCTGCCGATTATGGCGTTGAAGGGGAGGTCGATCTCGGCCACGTCAAACAGAATGTACTCTGTCCGGTAGCTGTCCGATGCCCCAAAGGTCACCGGGAGGCTGATGTGGCCATAGGGAACGACCTGTCCCGGCCCTACCCCTGAGAACGGGCTCGATGGGGTGAGCTTGGCCATCGGGATCTGCAGCTTCTGGATGGCTGCGCGACTGATGAGGTTCAGTCCAGCCCCGCCATCCACCAAAACGTGGTACATCCTCACGTTGGCGATGGTGGGGGCCACCACGAGCGGTAGTTGGCCGGCCCCAGCCATGTTCCTGGGGCAGTCGGTGGCATCGAAGCTGATGGGGGTTCCCATCCACCTGAGGTGCGGTGCTGCACTCGGGAGAGGAGCCACCGACGCTACCGCTCGGCGCAAGGCTTTAGCCGCGCTTCAGGACGAGGGGTCAGTGGACCCGCCGAAGATGACGTGGAGCATCTTCCGGTGCTCGTCATCGCTGGAGCTGGGGCTCTCATGATTGCGCACCGCCTTCACGGCACGCTGAAGCTCCTGGAACTCCACCTGACGGTCGACGTCGTCTGGGGCGTCGACCTTCTGCTTGCCCTCCCTTTGACGGTAGGGTGGGGCATCAGTTAGGAGCTGCTTCCCTTTCCGGAAGCGCTCCGTGAGCTTCTGGATTTCCCGGCATTCGGCAGCAGTATGGTAACTCGTGCCATGCACGGGGCATAACTCGCCCTGGTCTCCGCCTGGAGCCGGTGATTGTCGCGGCCTTCTGTCGGGGCGTGGCCCCCGAGCTCCTCTGGGCGCCGCTGTTGCGGCAACGGGGGCCGCGGCTGGCAGCTTCATCTTGCCACCGCCCCAGTTCTTGATCTTCCCGCCGCTTCCGTAGGAAGCGGCGCCAGATCCTGGCTGACCCCCTGGCTCGGAGGCTGGCAGTGAGTGCCAGCTCCGCCCTTCGGCTGCTCTGGCACACTTGTCCGCCAGGCTGAAGAGCTCCGAGACGTCGCGGACCTCCCTAGTCGCGAGCTTCTCGAGCATCTTCTTTTCCCGAACGCCTTGTCGGAACGCCACCACCACAGAAGCGTTTTGGATGTGTGGGATGGTGTTCCGCACCTGGGAGAACCGCTGGATGAAGGAGCGCAGCGACTCCCCTGGTTGTTGCTGGATGGCGTGGAGGTCGAGCTCCGTGCCAGGACGGATGTAGGAACTGCTGAAGTTGGCGACGAACTGCCGGCAGAGGTCTCCCCAGGAGGTTACGGAATTCTGGGGTAGGTTCATGAGCCAAGACCGGGATGGGCCGGTCAAGGCGACGGGGAAATAGTTGGCCATGACGGCCTCGTCCCCTCCTGCGGCAAGTACGGCGGTGGAGTAGATCTGGAGGAACTCCACCGGGTTGACGCTGCCGTCGTACTTTTCGGGCAGATGCGGCCGAAACTTGCGCGGCCACCTCGCAAAGCGAAGGTGGGGTGCAAGAGCCGCACATCCTGCCCCTGTTGCCGCAGGTATTGGTGCCGCGAATGCTTGGTTCGCACCTGGCACTGTGTACCCCGGTATGGGCAAGGCTGCGCCATAGACCGGAGACGCCGTTTGCAGGGCATATGGTTGTGGCATATGTTGCGCGGCGTGTGCCTGGGGCAGAGCTCGCGTGGCGAAGATCTGCCCTTGAGGCTGAGTCGAGACCGACGTCATGCTGTCGCCAGCCTCTTGGATGCGACGCCTCTCTCGACGTCGCTCGAGGAACACTCGAGCATCTTGGCCCAAGTGGCATCGCTCCAGCTCTGTTCTCAGGTCCGTTGTCGGGAGCCTGGTGGAGTTGGAGTCTGCCGTCTGCCCGTCAACCGTGGGCGTGTGCGTCAGCGACACTGCCGGTTGACCGGAGTGTCGTCCCCGCCGAAGTCGAGGGTTTGCGGCGGCGACGACGAGACGGTCTACCTCGCGGATCCACTGCTGGGTTGCTGAATGAGGTGCGTCCCCAACAGGTGGGTTGTGCAGTAGCGCTCTTGCTGCAGCTAGCGCACCCCTGTGGGGTTCGCTTATCGCTGCAGAGGATCTCACGCTGGTCGGAGCCTGCATTGCCGGGGTCGGCGCTGCCAGAGCCGGCTGCTGGCTCCGAGCTTGCGCCGACACACTCCGTCCTGAGTGTGTCGACATGTACCCCCCTGGTCACGGTTCGCCGTGAACGCGGGGGGGGGGGGGAGAGTTTGCCGCTGAAGGAAACTTGGTCATCTTCATCGGCGGAGACTCGTCGCGCAAGGGAAAAGCCCCCTACCTGGCGCGCCAAATGTCGAAGTGTTCGGTCGACACTTCCCCCGGGCCTGCACTGGGCAGCCCGCGGAGGTTCTTTTTTCGGTGGGGCTAGTCACTTGCGGAGAGCTTGAGCGTATGGACGAGTTAGTAAGAGCTTGACACGGCGAGTTTTACGTGGTTCAGGCCACCGGAGAGTAAAACCCTATGTGCACGGCGAGCTCGGGAGCTCGCTGTATTGCTTGTTGCTCAGAACCGGAGTCCTGAGCTTGAGGATGAGTTACAGCTTGGGTGTTGTCGAAGTGTTCGGTCAACACTTCCCCCGGGCTTGCACTGGGCAGCCCGCGGAGGTTCTTTTTTCGGTGGGGCTAGTCCCTTGCGGAGAGCTTGCGCGGATGGACGAGTTAGTAAGAGCTTGACACAGTGAGTTTTACGTGGTTCAGGCCGCCGGAGCGTAAAACCCTGCGTCCACGGCGAGCTATGGAGCTCGCTGTATTGCTTGCTGCTCAGGGCCGTAGTCCTGAGCCTGGGGGTGATTTACAGCTTGGCAGTGCATGGCTAGCATATGAGTTGCAGAGTGTGAACCCCTGCAATTGTCGCCTACCCGAGCCTTTTATAGTCCAAGACTCGACCGGCTTACAAGGGGGGCCGGGACCCGACAGGTGGTCCCGGGAAGATTGTCTATTATCTACCGTATCTGCAGTAATGCCGGTAGTTGTCTCTGGTCGAAGGATTCTGAGTCTTCATCTTGCCGCCCTGCCCATGCCGCATGCTAGTCGTAGTGGTTGATGACGGCGCAGGCGGCATGGGATGTCTTGTCGCGGTGTTTATTGGCTGGCAGGTTCTAACACTGCACGCCAGTCTGTGATGCGACTGGGCGCAATGGCACCTGACAGAGGCGTGCTCCGCGTCTCCGCGTCTTGGGAAGACGCGGGCCTTGAATACCTTGTACGGGCAAGGTATGGGGCATCTTTACGCCCGCTTCCTATCTCTCGCGGGCAGGCAGCGCCATTCTTCTGGCCACGTGGCGGGCCCGGAGCCCTTCTCTGAGGAGAGGGAGGTCCGGCCCCACCGGACGCGTGGCGCCTTCGGACCTCTCTCCCACGGAGGGGGAGGTCCGGCTTCTGTATGCCACGTGGCGGGCCCGGAGCTCTCCTCTGAGGAGAGGGAGGTCCGGCCCCGCTGGACGCGTGGCGCCTTCGGAGCTCTCCCTGCGGAGAAGGGCGAGTTCCTTAGGCATTTTCCCCTGTGCGCGGGGGTACCCCATATCTCAGGTACCGACAGTGGCCCCCGGGCCCATCTCGTGGGAGATAGCGAGCCCGAGGTGGGACCTCCGTCTCTTCCGATCCGCGCACTTTCTCTAAGTCCCGAATTGACCGCTGCCGGAGCACGAACGGCCGTGGGATCGTGGGAGCGTGCGCTCACTTGATGGTTGCTTTTACTGCGGCAGTTCCCAACACTGCCACTTCTGCACGTTGCGGCGCTTTCTTCGGGAACCGCCGAAGTGCCTTGTCGGCTCATCTTCTCAGGAGACTGACTCCTTGACCCACCGCTTCAGTTGGGCAGCTTGGGTCCACCCGTCATCTGCACTCGGTCTAGGAGCCGAAGCGGTTGCCGATGCAGTGTATTCGAAGAGTTCTGAATCGCTTGGGATTGCACCCGGGAAGGTGTGAAATGAAACCCCCATGTGGGTACGCCCCCCTTACAAGGCTTCCAGCCCTTGCGCCTCCCTCGAGTCTCTGCAGTCTTGTCTTCTTCCATGGCTCTTAACCCGCCTTATGGGGGGAGAATCGCTCTCAATTTCCTCCAGCGATGGCATCTGCACCAAGCCTGGGGCTCAGGGAGCCTGCCTGTCTTGCCTCTGGGGGTGGCGCCACCAAGGGGTCTCTGGTTTGTCTTCCTAATGGGGCCCTTCCTTGGTGACGGCAGGCAGAAAGCTCCTTGGCGTTGCGTCCCTTCTCAGGTGGTGGAGTCTTCAAAGAAACCGCTGAAGCACCGAGGAGAATCCCAGGCGGCAGAGTCTCCGAGAAGACCGCTGAAGCTGCGGAGGGGGGGGGCTCAGGAGCACCCTTGATGACACCGGCTTTTGCGCAGGTGATGAGGGAAGGAGGCTCCAGGAGCACCCTTGATGGCACCGGCTTCTGCGCCGGTGATGAGGGAACTTCAGGAGAAGGAAACCGCCGATGCACCATGGAGGATCCCAGACGGCTGAGTCTCCAGGAAGACCGCTGAATACTGCAGAGGGGGCCTCAGGAGCTCCCTTGGTGACACCGGCTTTTGCGCCGGTGATGAGGGAGGCGATTCCTGCGCTCGGGTCATGGAGCGGGAGAGTGCCGCCAGGGCTGAAGCCTGGTGATGCGGCCGTTCTTGCAACTTATAGATTCTGGTCGTGTCAGGAGACCCTTGGGGCTTGTTTCTTTCTTTTTATCGAGTCTGTAGTCCAGCTCGTGGAGCCTCGCATAGTTTGGCTCTTTTAGATATTTTTGTGTCTGTGATGTCTTTTCTCTCCTTCTTGGCTTTGCCTGACTGAGTCCTTAGCTCCGCAAGGTACTCAGAGGCCTTCTCCAATCTCGGAGCTCTGCACAGACACCTTCCCCGGGTCCTAACCGTGTTAGGGGCCCCCGGGGGTCTCCGGATCTCGCCCTATGGGGAGCTCCAAATCTGCCTGCCACGTGGCGGGTCCGGAGCCCCTCCTTAGGAGGCGGGAGCTCCGGCCATGCTGGACGCGTAGGGCTTTCGGATCCCTCCCACCGGGGGGGAGGTCTGGTTTCCGCCTGTCACGTGGCGAGCCCGGAGCCCCCCTCATGGGAGGCGGGAGCTCCGGACCTGCTGGACGCGTGGGGCCTTCGGGCCTCGCCCCTGCTGAAGGGGTGGTGCCTGGTCCTTCCAGTCCTGGGCCGGTGCTTTTGATAGCTCCTTTCCCCCCGCTTTATGTAGTCCCTGTTGCCATAACCTGGAGGTCCTGCACACAGGTAGAGGAAACGTAATTCTCCTTGGGGGCTCCCCCTCCCTTATCTGATAGTCTTATTTGACTTATAGCCCCTAACCATATGCTTGGTGCTTGGGGACTGTAGGGAGGGGGAGCTGAGCACATGGCAGCCATGCACTGCAAGGGTGGTTATAAAAAACTTAATACACAATTTAAATGAGTACGAGGAAAGAGCAAAGTAGAGCAGGTTTCTTTTCGTACAACTTTCCACAGGAGGAAGGCAGGCTAAACATGGAGGCCACGACCCGCCCCATTAAGAGGGGAAGCAAGACTCTACGCGCTTGGAGTCAGAACCAGGCAAAGCTGAACGTAGTCCTGTACCGTCCCCTGGGGCTTAGCTGCTCCGAGCGCTGCTCCTGGACTCTATGGAGTTTATTACGAAAAGAAAGCACTGTCCTATTTTTGCTCTAGGGGTAGAACTTACGGAGGTGTTCTATGTTCCAAGGGTTTGGGAGCAGGTCCCATCCTCGGTGGAAAGGCGCACACACCCGGGGCGGCATACTTTCGCGACTCGGAAGGGGCCTTTCCAACTTGGGTAGAGTTTGTGGGCCCCTTCGCGAGAAAGTATGCGCCTCAACACCAGGTCACCTTCCTTCATCTCCTGGGCACGCACAGATCTCTGGTGGTAGCGCTGAAGCGCTTGTCTGTACCGCGCGTTACGGAGTGCTGCATGTAATCGGACCTCGTCAACAAGGTCGATTTCTCCACGCCGGAGGTTGTCCTGCGCGGCTTCGTCGTAAGCCCGGACACGGTGAGACTTCATGGTGATTTCTGGGGGAAGTACAGCTTCGGCCCCATACACCATGAAGAAGGGTGTCTCCCCGGTGGCCCGGCTCTGGGATGTCCGGTTAGCCCATAGTGTGCTCGGAAGCTCATCTACCCAATTGGCACCATGTTTCTTCAGGCTGGCGAAGGTGCGAGTCTTAAGGCCCCGGAGAATCTCCGCGTTGGCCCTCTCAACTTGCCCATTGCTCCTTGGGTGGGCGACAGAGGCGTAGCACACCTGAATACCAAGGTCCTCGCAGTAGTCTTGGAATGCTGCGCTGGTGAACTGGGCCCGTTGTCGGTGATGATTCTGTTCGGGACCCCGAACCGGCAGACAATAGACTTGATGAACTTTACTGTGGATTGTTTGTTGATGGTGACAACTGGTGTAGGTTCCGGCCACTTGGTGAACTTGTCGATGGTGACATAGAGGTACCGGAATCCCCCGACGGTTCTAGGAAATGGTCCCAAGATGTCCAGCCCCCATACGGCAAATGGCCACGAGGGCGGGATCATCTGTACCGCCTGAGCCGGTGTATGGATCTGCTTGGCGTGGAACTGGCACGCCTTGCAGCTCTCGACCAGCTTGACGGCATCCTGGAGTGCTGTCGGCCAGTAGAAGCCATGCCGGAAGGCTTTACCGACAAGCGTGCGTGAGGAAGAGTGACTTCCACATTCGCCTTCATGGATCTCAGCGAGCAAGTCGCAGCCTTCCCCCTGGGTTATGCACCGCAATAGGATGTGGTTGGCGCCACGCCGGTAGAGATCCCCCTCTACCAGCGCGTATCTCTTAGCCATACGCACAATCCGTTCAGCGGTTGCATGTTCATCAGGGAGGATATTGTCCTTCAAGTAGTCCCGGATCTCCGTGATCCATGCATCGGGTCTGACTTGAGCTTCTGGATCTTGAGCGCTGGGTTGCACGGAGTCCCCAGTGACGCTTACGATCCTTGGCGGCATCCATGGCTGTAGGGCTGCCGGGACCGCCAGCTTCGAGGTGCTGGTCAAGCCCCCTTCGCCCGGCTCAGCGGGCCGGGCTGTAGGCCGCAGCAACGTCCTCTCGAAAACTCCTTCGGGCGCAGGGGCTCCGGTGGAAGCCTTCGTTGAAATGTTGTCAGCTGCGGCATTACCAGCGCGCGGTACGTGATGCAGGTCCAAGGTGAGGAATTCTTTCTCCAACATCTGCACGTGAAGCAGATACGCAGCTAGCTGTGGGTCATTGCAGGAGCATTCGCCCTTGACTTGCTTGATGACCAGTTGGGAGTCGCCCTGTGCCAACAACTGGCGAGCGCCTAAAGACAGGGCTGTCTGCAGGCCAAAGATGAGTGCTTCATACTCCGCCATGTTGTTGGTTGCCTTGAAATTGAGACGCACCATATACCCCAACTGTTCCCCCGATGGCATGAGGAGCAGTACGCCGGCACCAGCCCCCTGCTTTCGCGAGGAGCCGTCGAAGAAAAGTGTCCAGTGGGGTTCGGTGAAGACCGGAGCTTGGTGCTCTGGCTCACCGCCTTCATGGCCCCCTGGGTCAGTCTTCGTTGGTGTCCACTCCGCCACAAAGTCAGCCAGTGCTTGGCCCTTGACTGCATGGCGTGGGAGGAAGTCCAGCTCAAACTCCGCCAGCTCCGCCGCCCATTTAGCAACATTGCCAGTCACATAGGGGCTGTGAAGAATTGTCTTCAGCGGATACGAGGTGACTACCGAGAACCGGTGGGCCTGGAAGTAATGGCGGAGCTTCCTGGAGGCCACGAGCACCGCATACAGCAGCTTGTGGACTTCTAGGTACCTTGTCTTGGCATCATGAAGTACTTCGCTGATGTAGTAGACAGGCCTCTGTATGGTTTGAACCCTCTCTCTTAGGCTTGGGAGGTCCTCGTCCATTGGCCCTGGCCCGTTGGAGGTGAGTGGACCCACGGGGGCCTCCGGGAGCTGGGACCCGGAGGCCCTTGAGCTATCTTGATTATCCGGGAGCTCCCGGGGGTCTTGAGGGACCTCCGGGAGGTCCCAATTGGCCCCCGGGGGTTTATCTTGGGGGTCCGGGAGACCGCCCTGGACCTCCGGGAGGTCGACCTGGACCTCCGGGGGGTCCGGGAGACCGCCTTGGCCCTGCGGGGCCTCCTGGCGTCTGTCTTCTGCTACCGGAGCAGGTTGCGAAGGTGAGGGGTCTGGCCGCTCTGCGACGAGGACCGTACTCACCACTTCAGTCGTTGCCGCGATGTAGAGCAGCAAGTGCTCCCCGGGCTCAGGGGCTACCATGATAGGTAGGGTCGTCAGGAGTCGCTTCAACTCCTGGAAAGCCTCTTCTGCTTCGTTAGTCCAGGCAAAAGGGCCTGACTTGCGCAGGAGCTTAAAGAAAGGGAGTGCCCGCTCTGCTAGCCTCGGTATAAACCGACTCAGCGCGGATAGACATCCCGTGAGTTTCTGAACATCCTTGACGTGGGCAGGGGGCCGCATCAAGTCGATGGCCTTGATCTTCTCTGGGTTGGCCTCAATCCCTCGGTGCGAGACCAGGAATCCTAAGAGCTTCCCAGAGGATACACCGAACACACATTTATCTGGGTTCAGCTTGGTGCGCGTAGAGCGCAACTTGTCAAAGACTAAGGCTAGGTTATCTAGCAAAGATGAACCCTGCTTGACCGTGACAACTATGTCATCGATGTACACCTCAACTAGGTCTCTTATTAACTCCCCAAAGGTTTTGTGCATCGCTCGCACAAAGGTGGGGAGTGCATTCTTTAGGCCGTAAGGCATAGACACATAGCAATAAAGGCCGTCTACTGTGATGAAGGAAGTGTGCTCCTCGTCCTCCCTAGACATGGGGATCTGATGGAAACCCGAGTAGGCGTCTAGGAAGCACAACATAACACAGCCTGATGTTAAGTCTACTATTTGATCTATTCTAGGGAGAGGGAATGGATCTTTGGGACATGCCTTATTGAGACTGGTGTAGTCGATGCACATCCGGAGCTTCCCGCCGGCCTTCGGGACAACGACGGGGTTCGCCAACCACCGGGGGTGGTGGACCTCCCATATGAAGCCAGCGTCCAGCAGCTTCTTGACTTCTTCGCGGATGAAGTTCTGCCGCTCGATGGACTGCTTGCGGGGCTTCTGTTGAACCGGCCGGGCGTCGGGGAATACTTTCAAGTGGTGCTCGATCACCTCCCTGGGGATCCCCGGCATCTGTGACAGCTGCCATGCAAACACGTCGACGTTGTGCCGGAGGAAGGTGACGAGCGCGCCTTCCTATTTGCTATCCAGGCCCCCGGCTACCCGGGTGGTCTGGGTGGCTTCGGCGCCAACTTGGACGACCTTTAAGGGGACGCCGCCCTCGTCGAGAGGTTGCACGCGGGGTGCTGTGGCGGAAGCACGGTGACGTGCGCTCGGGCGGAGCTGGTCCGGCTCTGTATTGCCGGGGGCTGATGCCCCAGCTGTTGCGAGCGCTTGGAGTTTCTCTAGGGCCGACACTGCAGCAGTGCGGTCCCCACGAATCCTGAGGACGCCCGTCGGTGTTGGCATCTTCAGGACGAGGTAGCCGTAGTGGGCTACTGCCATGAACCGGTACAGGGCTGGCCTGCCGATTATGGCGTTGAAGGGGAGGTCTATCTCCGCTACGTCGAACAGAATGTACTCTGTCCGATAGCTGTCCGGAGCCCCGAAGGTCACCGGGAGGCTAATATTGCCGTAGGGAATGACCTGTCCCAGCCCTACCCCTGAGAACGGGCTCGACGGGGTGAGCTTGGCCATCGGGATCTGCAGCTTCTGGAAAGCTGCATGGCTGATGAGGTTCAGCCCAGCTCCTCCATCTACCAAAACGTGGTACATTCTCACGTTGGCGATGGCAGGGGCTACCAAGAGCGGTAGTTGGCCGGCCCCAGCCATGTTCCTGGGGCAGTCGGTGGCGTCAAAGCTGATGGGGGTCCCCATCCACGTAAGGTGCGGTGCAGCACTTGGGAGTGGCGCCACCGACGCTACCGCTCGGCGCAGAGTCTTGACTGCGCTTCGGGATGAGGGGTCGGCGGACCCGCCGTATATGACGTAGAGCTTCTTTCGACGCTCATCGTCACTGGAGCTGGAGTCCTCATGATTGCATGCCGCCTTCACGACACGCTGAGGCTCCTGGATCTCCTCTGGGTGGTCGATGTTGTCTGGAACATCCACCCTCTGTTCGTCTTCCTTTGGACGGAAGGGCGGGGCATCAGCCCGCTGCCGCTTCCCCTTGCGGAAGCGCTCTGCGAGCTTTCGGATCTCCCGGCACTCGGCAGTAGTGTGGCGACAGCTGCCGTGCACGGGACACATATTGTCTTGATTACCTTCTGGGATTGGTGATCTTTGCTGCCTCTTGTCGGGGCGTGGCCCCCGAGCCCCACTGAGCGTCGCTGCAGTGATGACTGGGGCTGCGGCCGGTGATCTTATCTTGCTTCTGCTTCGGCTCTTGGTCTTCCTGCTGCCTCCATAGGGAGTAGGACCAGATCCGGGCAGTCCTCCTGACTCGGAGGACGGCTGTGAGTGCCAGTTTCGTCCTTCGGCTGCTCTGGCGCACTTGTCTGCCAAGCTGAAGAGCTCTGAGGCATCGCGGACCTCCCTGGTCGCGAGCTTCTCGAGCATCTTCTTGTCCCGGACGCCTTGCCGGAACGCCACCACCACAGAAGCATTTTGAATGTGTGGGATGGTGTTCCGCACCTGGGAGAACCGCTGGATGAAAGAGCGCAGCGACTCCCCAGGTTGTTGCTGGATGGCGTGGAGATCGAGCTCCGTGCCAGGCCGGGTGTAGGAACTGCCGAAGTTGGCTATGAACTGCCGGCAAAGCTCTCCCCAGGAAGTTACGGAACCCTGGGGGAGGTTCATGAGCCAAGACCGGGCTGGGCCAGTCAAGGCGACATGGAAGTAATTGGCCATGACGGCTTCATTCTCTCCTGCGGCAAGTACGGCGGTGGAGTAGACCTGGAGGAACTCCGCCGGGTTGACGCTGCCGTCGTACTTCTCGGGCAGGTGCGGCCGAAACTTGCGCGGCCACATCGCGAAGCGAAGGTGGGGAGCGAGGGCCGCACACCCTGCTTCTGTCGCCGCAGGTTCTGGTGCCGCAAACGCTTGGTTCGCACTGGGCACCGCGTACCCCGGTACGGGCAAGGCTGCACCATAGGCCGGGGGCGCTGTCGGTACCTGAGATATGGGGTACCCCCGCGCACAAGGTAAAATGCCTAAGGTACTCGCCCTTCTTCGCAGGGAGAGCTCCGAAGGCACCACGCGTCCGGCGGGGCCGGACCTCCCTCTCCTCAGAAGAGAGCTCCGGGCCCGCCACGTGGCATACAGAAGCCGGACCTCCCCCTCCGCGGGAGAGGGGTCCGAAGACGCCACGTATCCAGCGGGGCCGGACCTCCCTCTCCTCAGAGGAGAGCTCCGGGCCCGCCACGTGGCATACAGAAGCCGGACCTCCCCCTCCGCGGGGAGAGGTTCGGAGGCTCCACGTGCCCCGCAGACCGGACCCTTCTCTCCTCAGAGAAGGGCTCCGGACCCGCCACGTGGCCAGAAGAACGGTGCTGCCTCCCCCGAGCGGTAGGCAGCGGGCGTAAAGGCGCCCCACACCTTGCCCATACAAGGTATTCAAGGCCCGCGTCTTCCCAAGACGCGGAAATGCGGAGCACGCGTCTGTCAGGTGCCGTTGCGCCCAGTCGCATCACAGACTGGCGCGCGGTGTCAGAACCTGCCAGCCACTAAATGCCGCGACAAGACATCCCATGCCACCTGCGCCGTCATCAACCACTATAACTAGCATGCGGCATGGGCAGGGCGGCAAGATGAAGACTCAGAAGCCTTCGACCAGAGGCAACTACCGGCATAACTGCGGATACGGTAGATAATAGACAATCTTCCCGGGACCACCTGTCGGGCCCCGGCTCCCCTTGTAAGCCGCCCGAGTCTTGGACTATAAAAGGCTTGGGTAGGCGTCGATAGCAAGGGTTCGCACTTTGCAACTCATACGCTAGCCATACACTCTCAAGCTGTAACTCACCCCCAAGCTCAGGCCTCCGGCCCTGAGCAGCAAGCAATACAGCGAGCTCCATAGCTCGCCGTGGACGTAGGGTTTTACGCTCCGGCGGCCTAAACCACGTAAAACTCGCCGTGTCAAGCTCTTACTAACTCGTTCCATCTGCGCAAGCTCTCCGCTAGGGACTAGCCCCTCCGAAAAAAGAACCTCCGCGGGCTTCCCAGTGCAGGCCCGGGGGAAGTGTCGACCGCACACTTCGACATTTGGCGCGCCAGGTAGGGGGCTTTTCTCCTAGCGCGACGAGTTTCTGCCGACGAAGATGACCAAGCTTCCTTCAGCGGCAAACTCTCCCCCTCGCCTCTGCGGCAGACCGCGACTAGGGGGGAGTACATGTCGACACACTCGGGACGTAGTGTGTTGGTACCAGCTGGGAGCCAGCAACCGGCTCTGGCAGCGCCGACCCCGGCAATGCAGGCTCCAACCAGCTTCAAGTCTCCAGTAGCGCTCGGCGTGCCCAGTCGGGGTGCGTTAGCTACGGCGAGAGCGCTACTGTACAATCCACCCGCTGGGGACGCGCCTCAGGCAGCGACCCGGCAGTGGATCCGAGAGGTAGACCGTCTCGTCGTCGCCGCCGCAAGCCCTCGACCTTGGCGGGGACGACGCTCTGGCCAATCGGTCGTGTCGCTGATGCGCGCACCATTGGATGGCGAGCAGACGGCAGACTCCAGCTCTACCAGCCCCCAGTCAACAGATCTGAGGACAGAGCTGGAACGGTGTCACCTGGGTCAAGATGCCCGGGTATACCTCGAGCGGCGCCGAGAAAGGCGTCGCCACCAAGAGGCTGATGACAGCATGACGTCGACCTCGACCCAGCCTGAAGAGCAGACCGTCGCCACGCGATCTCTGCCCCAGGCCTGTGCCGTGCAGAATATGCCACAGCCGTATGTCCTGCATATGGCGCCCCCGGCCTATGGTGCAGCCTTGCCCATGCCGGGGCATGCGGTGCTTAGTGCGAACCAAGCGTTCACGGCATCAGAACCTGCGGCGACAGAAGCAGGGTGTGCGGCCCTCGCGCCCCACCTTCGCTTTGCGAAATGGCCGCGCAAGTTTCGGCCGCTCCTGCCCAAGAAGTACGACGGCAGTGTCAACCCGGCGGAATTCCTCCATATCTATTCCACCGCTGTGCTTGCCGCAGGAGGGAATGAAGCCGTAATGGCCAATTACTTCCCTGTCGCCTTGACTGGCCCAGCTCGGTCTTGGCTCATGAACCTCCCCCAGGGTTCCGTAACTTCCTGGGGAGAGCTTTACCGACAGTTCATAGCCAACTTCGGCAGTTCCTACACCCGGCCTGGCACGGAGCTTGACCTCCACGCCATCCAACAACAACCTTGGGAGTCGCTGCGCTCTTTCATCCAGCGGTTCTCCCAGGTGTGGAACACCATCCCACACATTCAAAATGCTTCTGTGGTGGTGGCGTTCCGACAAGGCGTCCGAGACAAGAAGATGCTTGAGAAACTCGTGACCAGGGAGGTCCGCGATGCCTCTGAGCTCTTCAGCCTGGCGGACAAGTGCGCCAGGGCAGCCGAGGGATGGAACTGGCACTCACAGCCATCCTCCGAGTCAGGAGGGCTGCCCGGACCTGGTCCTACTCCCTATGGAGGCAGCAGGAAGACCAAGAGCCGGGGCAGAAGCAAGATAAGACCGCCGGCCATGACCCAAGTTGTCACTGCAGCGACGCTCAGTGGGGCTCGGGGGCCGCGCCCTGACAAGAGGCAGCGAAAGTCACCGACCCCGGAAGATAGCCAGGACAATATGTGCCCCGTGCACGGAAGCTGTCGCCACACTACTGCCGAGTGCCGGGAGATCCGAAGGCTCGCAGAGCGCTTCCGCAAGGGGAAGCGGCAGCGGGCTGATGCCCTGCCCTTCCGTCCAAAGGAAGATGAGCAGGGGGTGAATGTTCCAGACAACATCGACCACCCAGAGGAGATCCAGTAGCCTCAGCGTGTCGTGAAGGCGGCATGCAATCGTGAGGACTCCGGCTCCAGCGACGATGAGCGTCGGAAGAAGCTCTACGTCATATACGGCGGGTCCGCCGACCCCTCGTCCTGAAGCGCAGTCAAGACTCTGCGCCGAGCGGTAGCGTCGGTGGCGCCACTCCCGAGTGCTGCACCGCACCTTAAGTGGATGGGGACCGCCATCAGCTTTGACGCCACCGACTGCCCCAGGAACATGGCTGGGGCCGGCCAACTACCGCTCCTGGTGGCCCCTACCATCGCCAACGTGAGAATGTACCACGTTTTGGTAGATGGAGGGGCTGGGCTGAACCTCATCAGCCGTGCAGCTTTCCAGAAGCTGCAGGTCCCGATGGCCAAGCTCACCCGTCGAGCCCGTTCTCAGGGGTAGGGCCGGGACAGGTTATCCCCTACGGCAACATTAGTCTCCCGGTGACCTTCGGTGCTCCGGACAGCTATCGAACAGAGTACATTCTGTTCGACGTAGCGGAGATAGACCTCCCCTTCAACGCCATAATCGGCAGGCCAGCCCTGTATTGGTTCATGGCTGTAGCCCACTACGGCTACCTCGTCCTGAAGATGCCAACTCCGACGGGCGTTCTCAGGATTCGCGGGGACCGCACTGCTGCAGTGTCGGCCCTGGAGAAGCTCCAAGCACTCGCAACAGCTGGGGCATCAGCCCCCGGCAATACGGAGCCGGACCAGCTCCGCCCGAGCGCACGTCACCGTGCTTCCACCACAGCACCCCGAGTGCAACCTCTCGACGAGGGCGGCGTCCCCTTAAAGGTCGTCCAAGTCGGCGCCGAAGCTACCCAGACCACCCGGGTAGCCGGGGGCCTGGATAGCAAATAGGAAGGCGCGCTTGTCACCTTCCTCCGGCACAACGTCGACGTGTTTGCATGGCAGCCGTCACAGATGCCGGGGATCCCCAGGGAGGTTGTCGGTACCTGAGATATGGGGTACCCCCGCGCACAGGGTAAAATGCCTAAGGTGCTCGCCCTTCTCCGTAGGGAGAGCTCCGAAGGCGCCACGCGTCTGGCGGGGCCGGACCTCCCTCTCCTCAGAGGAGAGCTCCGGGCCCGCCATGTGGCATACAGAAGCCGGACCTCCCCCTCCGCGGGAGAGAGGTCCGAAGATGCCACGCGTCCAGCGAGGCCGGACCTCCCTCTCCTCAGAGGTGAGCTCCGGGCCCGCCACGTGGCATGCAGAAGTCGGACCTCCCCCTCCGCGGGAGAGAGGTCCGAAGGCGCCACGCGTCCAGCGGGGCCGGACCTCCCTCTCCTCAGAGAAGACCTCCGGAACCGCCACGTGGCTGGAAGAACGGTGCTGCCTGCCCCCGAGCGGTAGGCAGCGGACGTAAAGGCGCCCCTCACCTTGCCCGTACAAGGAATTCAAGGCCCGTGTCTTCCCAAGACGCGGAAACACGGAGCACGCGCCTGTCAGGTGCCGTTGCGTCCAGTCGCATCACAGACTGGCGCGTGGTGTCAGAACCTGACGGGTAATAAACGCCGCGACAAGACATCCCATGCCGCCTGCGCCGTCATCAACCACTACGACTAGCGCACGGCATGGGCAGGGCGGCAAAAGGAAGACTCAGAAGCCTTCGACCGGAGGCAACCACCGGCATAACTACAGATACGGTAGATAATAGACAATCTTCCCGGGACCACCTGTTGGGTCCCGGCTTCCCTTGTAAGCCGCCCGAGCCTTGGACTATAAAAGGCTCGGGTAGGTGCCGATAGCAAGGGTTTGCATTCTGCAACTCATACGCTAGCCATACACTCTCAAGCTGTAACTCACCCCCAAGCTCAGGCCCCCGGCTCTGAGCAGCAAGCAATACAGCGAGCTCCATAGCTCGCCGTGGATGTAGGGTTTTACGCTCCGGCGGCCTGAACCACGTAAAACTTCCCGTGTCAAGCTCTCACTAACTCGTCCATTCGCGCAAGCTCTCCGCTAGGAACTAGCCCCTCCGAAAAAAGAACCTCCGCGGGCTGCCCAGTGCAGGCCCGGGGGAAGTGTCGATCGCACACTTCGACATTTGGCGCGCCAGGAAGGGGCTTTTTCCCTAGCGCGACGAGTTTCCGCCAATGAAGATGACCAAGCTCCCTTCAGCGGCAAGCTCTCCTCCTCCGCATTCACGGTGGACCGTGACCAGCGGAGAGTACATGTCGACGCACTCAGGAAGGAGTGTGTCGGCACAAGCGGGTAGCCAGCAGCCGACTCCGGCAACGCCGACTCCGGCTGTCGAAGTGTGCGATCGACACTTCCCCCGGGCCTGCGCTGGGCAGCCCGCGGAGGTTCTTTTTTTCGGAGGGGCTAGTTCCTAGCGGAGAGCTTGCGCGAATGGACGAGTTAGCGAGAGCTTGACACGGGAAGTTTTACGTGGTTCAGGCCGCCGGAGCGTAAAACCCTACGTCCACGGCGAGCTATGGAGCTCGCTGTATTGCTTGCTGCTCAGGGCCGGGGGCCTGAGCTTGGGGGTGAGTTACAGCTTGAGAGTGTATGGCTAGCGTATGAGTTGCAGAATGCGAACCCTTGCTATCGACGCCTACCCGAGCCTTTTATAGTCCAAGGCTCGGGCGGCTTACAAGGGAAGCCGGGACCCGATAGGTGGTCCCGGGAAGATTGTCTACTATCTACCGTATCTGTAGTTATGCCGGTGGTTGCCTCCGGTCGAAGGCTTCTGAGTCTTCATTTTGCCGCCCTGCCCATGCCGCGCACTAGTCATAGTGGTTGATGACGGCGCAGGCGGCATGGGATGTCTTGTCACGACGTTTATTTCCTGGCAGGTTCTGACACCGCGCGCCAGTCTGTGATGCGACTGGGCGCAACGGCACCTGACAGACGCGTGCTCCGCGCCTCCGCGTCTTGGGAAGACGCGGGCCTTGAATACCTTGTACGGGCAAGGTGAGGGGCGCCTTTACGCCCGCTGCCTACCGCCCGGGGGCAGGCAGCACCGTTCCTCCAGCCACGTGGCAGGTCCGGAGCTCTTCTCTGAGGAGAGGGAGGTCCGGCCCTGCTGGACGCGTGGCGCCTTCGGACCTCTCTCCCGCGGAGGGGGAGGTCCGGCTTCTGCATGCCACGCGGCGGGCTCGGAGCTCACCTCTGAGGAGAGGGAGGTCCGGCCTCGCTGGACGCGTGGCGTCTTCGGACCTCTCTCCCACGGAGGGGGAGGTCCGGCTTCTGTATGCCAAGTGTCAGGCCCGGAACTCTCCTCTGAGGAGAGGGAGGTCCGGCCCCGCCAGAAGCGTGGCGCCTTCGGAGCTCTCCCTGCGTAGAAGGGCGAGCACCTTAGGCATTTTACCCTGTGCGCGGGGGTACCCCATATCTCAGGTACCGACAGTGGCCCCCGGGCCCATCTCGGGGGAGATAGCGAGCCCGAGGTGGGACCTCCGTCTCTTCCGATCCGCGCACTTTCTCTAAGTCCCGACATGACCGCTGCCGGAGCACGAACGGCTGCGGGGTCGTGAGAGCGTGCGCCCACTTGATGATTGCTCTTACTACGGGGACGGGAGCTCCGGCCATGTTGAGCACGCAGGGCTTTCGGATTTCTTCCACCGCGGGGGGAGGTCCGGCCTCCGTCTGCCACGTGGCGAGCCCGGAGCCCCTCTCAAGGAAGGGGAGCGTTCCGGGCCTGCTGGACTCGTGGGACCCCTGGGTCCCGCCCCCTCTAGCCCTGGGTCGAAGTAGTTGGTAGCTCCTTTCCCCCTGTCTCACGCAGTCCCCGTTGCCGCAATCCTGGAAGTCCTGCACACAGGTAGAGGAAACGTAATTCTCCTTGGGGGCTCCCCCTCCCTTGTTTTACAGTCTTATTTGACTTACAGCCCCCAACCATACGCTTGATGCTTGGGGGTTTGTAGAGAGGGGGAGCGGAGCACACGGCAGCCATGTACTGCAAGGGTGATAAAAAAGTAACTCAATTCACAATTCAAATGAGTACAAGGAAAGAGCAAAGTAGGGCAGACTTCTTTTCACACAACCTCCCATAGGAGGAAGGCAGGCTAAACATGGAGGCCACGACCCACCCCATTAAGAGGGGAAGCAAGACTCTACGCGCTTGGAGTCGGAACCAGGCAAAGCTGAACGTAGTCCTGGACCGTCCCCTGGGGTTTAGCTGCTCCGAGCGCTGCTCCTGGACTCTATGGGGTTCATTACGAAAAGAAAGTACTGACCTATTTTTGCTCTTAGGGGTAGAACTTACGGAGGTGTTCTATGTTCCAAGGATTCGGGAGCAGGTCCCCATCCTCGGTGGAAAGGCGCACACACCCGGGGCGGCATACTTTCGTGACTCGGAAGGGGCCTTCCCAATTAGGGGAGAGTTTGTGGGCCCCTTCGTGAGAAAGTATGCGCCGCAACACCAGGTCACCTTCCTGCAGCTCCCGGGCACGCACAGACCTCTGGTGGTAGCGCCGAAGCGCCTGTCTGTACCGCGCGTTACGGAGTGCCGCATGTAATCGGACCTCGTCGACGAGGTCGATTTCTCCACGCCGGAGGTTGTCCTGCGCGGCTTCGTCGTAAGCCCGGACACGGTGAGACTTCATGGTGATTTCTGGAGGAAGTACAGCTTCGGCCCCGTACACCATGAAGAAGGGTGTCTCCCCGGTGGCCCGGCTCTGGGATGTCCGGTTAGCCCATAGCGTGCTCGGAAGTTCATCTACCCAATTGGCACCATGTTTCTTCAGGCTGGCGAAGGTACGAGTCTTGAGGCCCCGGAGAATCTCCGCATTGGCCCTCTCGACTTGCCCATTGCTCTTCGGGTGAGCGACCGAGGCATAGCATACCTGAATGCCAAGGTCCTCGCAGTAGTCTTGAAATGCTGCGCTGGTGAACTGGGTCCCATTGTCAGTGATGATCCTGTTTGGGACCCCGAACCGACAGACAATGGATCTGATGAATTTTACTGCTGATTGTTTATTAATGGTGACAACTGGTGTAGCTTCCGGCCACTTGGTGAACTTGTCGATGGCGACATAGAGGTACCGGAACCCCCCAACGGTTCTGGGGAATGGCCCCAGGATGTCCGGCCCCCACACGGCAAACGGCCACGAGGGCGGGATCATCTGTACCGCCTGAGCCGGTGTATGGATCTGCTTGGCGTGGAACTGGCACGCCTTGCAGCTCACGACCAGCTTGACGGCATCCTGGAGTGCTGTCGGCCAGTAGAAGCCATGCCGGAAGGCTTTACCGACAAGCGTGCGTAAGGAAGAATGACTTCCACATTCGCCTCCATGGATCTCAGCGAGCAAGTCGCAGCCTTCCCCCTGGGTTATACACCGCAATAGGATGTGGTTGGCGCCACGCCGGTAGAGATCCCCCTCTACCAGCACGTACCTCTTAGCCATACGCACAATCCGTTCAGCGGTTGCATGTTCATCAGGGAGGATATTGTCCTTCAAGTAGTCCCGGATCTCCGTGATCCATGCATCGGGTCTGACTTGAGCTTCTGGATCTTGAGCGCTGGGTTGCACGGAGTCCCCAGTGACGCTTACAATCCTTGGCGGCGCCCACGGTTGTAGGGCCACCGGGACCGCCAGCTTCGAGGTGCTGGTCAAGCCCCCTTCGCCCGGCTCAGCGGGCCGGGCTGTGGGCCGCAGCAATGTCCTCTCAAAGACTCCTTCGGGCGCAGGGGCTCCGGTGGAAGCCTTCGTTGAAAGGTCGTCGGCTGCGGTATTACCGGCGCGCGGTACGTGGTGCAGGTCCAAGGCAAGGAATTCTTTCTCCAACATCTGTACGTGAAGCAGATATGCAGCTAGCTGGGGGTCATTGCAGGAGCATTCGCCCTTGACTTGCTTGATGACCAGCTGGGAGTCGCCCTGTGCCAACAACTGGCGAGCGCCTAAAGACAGGGCTGTCTGCAGGCCAAAGATGAGTGCTTCATACTCCGCCATGTTGTTGGTTGCCTTGAAATTGAGACGCACCATATACCCAAACTGTTCCCCCGATGGCATGAGGAGCAGTACGCCGGCACCGGCCCCCTGCTTTCGCGAGGAGCCGTCGAAGAAGAGTGTCCAGTGGGGTTCGGTGAAGACCGGAGCTTGGTGCTCCGGTTCTCCGCCCCCATGGCCCCCTGGGTCAGCCTCCGTTGGTGTCCACTCCGCCACAAAGTCAGCCAGTGCTTGGCTCTTGACTGCATGGCGTGGGAGGAAGTCCAGCTCAAACTCCGCTAGCTCCGCCGCCCATTTAGCAACGTTGCCCGTCGCATGGGGGCTGTGAAGAATTGTCTTCAGTGGATACGAGGTGACTACCGAGACCCGGTGGGCCTGGAAGTAATGGCGGAGCTTCCTGGAGGCAACGAGCACCGCATACAGCAGCTTGTGGACTTCCAGGTACCTTGTCTTGGCATCATGGAGTACTTCGCTGACGTAGTAGACAGGCCTCTGTACGGTTCGAACCCACTTTCTCAGGTCTGGGGGGTCCTCGTCCATTGGCCCTCTGGAGGTTGGCGGACCCACGGGGACCTCCGGGAGCTGGGACCCGGAGGCTCTTAGGCTATCTTGATTGTTTGGGAGCTCCGGGGGGGTCTTGGGGGACCTCTGGGAGGTCCCATTTGGCCCGGGGGGGTCCTGCGGGGCCCCCGGGGGTTTATCTTTGAGGTCCGGGAGACTGCCCGGGACCTCCGGGAGGCCGACCTGGACCTCCGGGAGGTTGCCTTGGAGGCCCGGGAGACCGTCTTGGTCCTGCGGGGCCTCCTGGCGTCTGTCTTCTGCTACCGGAGCAGGTTGTGAAGATGAGGGGTCCGGCCGCTCTGCGACGAGGACCATACTCACTACTTCAGTTGTCGCCGCGATGTAGAGCAACAGGTGCTCTCCGGGCTCAGGGGCTACCATGACTGGTAGGGTCGTCAGGAGTCGCTTCAACTCCTGGAAAGCCTCTTCCGCTTCGTCAGTCCAGGCAAAGGGGCCCGACTTGCGCAGGAGCTTAAAGAAAGGGAGTGCCCGCTCTGCTAGCCTCGGTATAAACCGACTCAGCGAGGCTAGACATCCTGTGAGTTTCTGGACATCTTTGACGCGGGCTGGGGGCCGCATCAAGTCGATGGCCTTGATCTTCTCTGGGTTGGCCTCAATCCCCCGGTGCGAGACCAGGAACCCTAAGAGCTCCCCAGAGGACACGCCGAACACACATTTATCTGGGTTCAGCTTGGTGCGTGTAGAGCGCAACTTGTCAAAAACTAGGGCTAGGTTATCTAGCAGGGACGGACCCTGCTTGACCTTGACAACTATGTCATCGACATACACCTCAACCAGGTCTCTTATTAACTCCCCAAAGGTTTTGTGCATTGCCCGCACAAAGGTGGGGAGTGCATTCTTTAGGCCGTAAGGCATAGACACATAGCAATAAAGGCCGTCTACTGTGATGAAGGAGGTGTGCTCCTCGTCCTCCCTAGACATGGGGATCTGATGGAAACCCGAATAGGCGTCTAGGAAGCACAGCATATCACAGCCTGACGTTGAGTCTACTATTTGGTCTATTCTAGGGAGAGGGAATGGATCTTTAGGACATGCCTTATTGAGACTGGTGTAGTCGATGCACATCCGGAGCTTCCCGCCGGCCTTCGGGACAACGACGGGGTTCGCCAACCATCGTGGGTGGTGGACCTCCCGTATGAAGCCAGCGTCCAACAGCTTCTTGACTTCCTCACGGATGAAGTTCTGCCGCTCAATGGACTGCTTGCGGGGCTTCTGTTGAACCGGCCGGGCGTCGGGGAAGACTTTCAAGTGGTGCTCGATCACCTTCCTGGGGATCCCCGGCATCTGTGACGGCTGCCATGCAAACACGTCGACGTTGTGCCGGAGGAAGGTGACGAGCGCGCCTTCCTATTTACTATCCAGGCCCCCGGCCACCCGGGTGGTCTGGGTAGCTTCGGCGCCGACTTGGACGACCTTTAAGGGGACGCCGCCGTCGTCGAGAGGTTGCACCCGGGGTGCTGTGGTGGAAGCACGGTGACGTGCACACGGGCGGAGCTGGTCCGATTCCGTATTGCCGGGGGCTGAGGCCCCAGCTGTCGTGAGTGCTTGGAGCTTCTCCAGGGCCGACACTGCAGCAGTGCGGTCCCCACGAATCCTGAGAACACCTGTCGGCGTTGGCATCTTCAGGACAAGGTAGCCATAATGGGCTACAGCCATGAACCGGTACAGGGCTGGCCTGCCGATTATGGCGTTGAAGGGGAGGTCTATCTCCGCTACGTCGAACTGGATGTACTCTGTTCGATAGCTGTCCGGAGCCCCGAAGGTCACCGGGAGACTAATGCTGCCGTAGGGGATAACCTGTCCCGGCCCTACCCCTGAGAACGGACTTGACGGGGTGATCTTGGCCATCGGGATCTGCAGCTTCTGGAAAGCTGCACGGCTGATGAGGTTCAGCCCAGCCCCTCCATCCACCAAAACATGGTTCATTATCACGTTGGCGATGGTAGGGGCCACCAGGAGTGGCAGCTGGCCGGCCCCAGCCATGTTCCTGGGGCAGTCGGTGGCATCAAAGCTGATGGGGGTCCCCATCCACTTTAGGTGCGGTGCCGCACTTGGGAGTGGCGCCACCGACGCTACCGCTCGGCGCAGAGTCTTGACTGCGCTTCGGGATGAGGGGTCGGCGGACCCGCCGTATATGACGTAGAGCTTCTTCCGACGCTCATCGCCGCTGGAGTCGGAATCCTCGTGATTGCGTGTCGCCTTCACGACACGCGGAGGCTCCCGGATCTCCTCTGGGTGGTCGATGTTATCTGGAACATCCACCCTCTGCTCACCTTCCTTTGGACGGAAGGGCAGGTCATCAGCTCGCTGCCGCTTCTCCTTGCGGAAACGCTCTGCGAGCCTTCGGATCTCCCGGCACTCGGCAGCAGTGTGGCGACAGCTGCCGTGCACGGGGCACATACTGCCTTTATCACCTTCTGGAATTGGTGACCTTCGCTGCTTCTTGTCGGGGCGCGGCCCCTGAGCCCCACCGAGCGTCGCTGCAGTGACGAATGGGACTGCGGTCGGTGACTCTATCTTGCTTCTGCCTCGGCCCTTGGCCTTCCTGCTGCTTCCACAGGGAGTAGGACTGGATCCGGGCAGTCCCCCTGACTCGGAGGATGGCAGCGAGTGCAGTTCCGCCCTTCGGCAGCTCTGGCGCATTTGTCCGCCAAGCTGAAGAGCTCTGAGACGTCGCGGACCTCCCTGGTCGCGAGCTTATCGAGCATCTTCTTGTCCCGGACGCCTTGCCGGAACGCCACCACCACAGAAGCATTTTGAATGTGTGGGATGGTGTTCCGCACCTGGGAGAACCGCTGGATGAAAGAGCGCAGCGACTCCCCAGGCTGCTGCTGGACGGCGTGGAGGTCGAGCTCCGTGCCAGGCCGGGTGTAGGAGCTGCCGAAGTTGGCTACGAACTGTCGGCAAAGCTCTCCCCAGGAGGTGACGGAACCTTGGGGGAGGTTCATGAGCCAAGACCGGGCTGGACCGGTCAAAGCGACAGGGAAGTAATTGGCAATGACGGCTTCATTCCCTCCTGCGGCAAGTACGGCGGTGGAGTAGATCTGGAGAAACTCCGCCGGGTTGACGCTGCCGTCGTACTTCTCGGGCAGGTGTGGCCGAAACTTGCGTGGCCACTTCGCAAAGCGAAGATGGGGCGCGAGGGCTGCACATCCTGCTTCCATCACCGCAGGTTCTGGTGCCGCGAACGCTGTGTTCGCACCAGGCACAGTGTACCCCGGTACGGGCAAAGCTGCACCGTAGGCCGGGGGCACCGTCTGCAGTACATACGACTGTGGCATATTCTGCACAGCGCAGGCCTGGGGCAGAGGTCGCATGGCGAAGGTCTGCTCTTCAGGCTGGGTCGAGGCCGACGTCATGCTGTCATCAGCTCCTTGGTAGCGACGCCTTTCTCGGCGTTGCTCGAGGTATACCCGGGCATCTTGACCCGAGCGACACCGCTCCAGCTCTGTCCTCAGATCCATCGATTGAGGGCTGGCAAAGCTGGAATCTGCCGTCTGTTCATCAGCCATCGGCGTGCGTATCAGCGACACGGCCGGCTGGTTGGAGTGTCGTCTCCGCCGGAGTCGTGGGCTTGCGGCAGCGACGACAAGACGGTCTACCTCGAGAATCCACCGCTGGGTCGCTGCCTGAGGCGCGTCTCCAGCGGGCGGATTGTGCAGTAGCGCTCTTGCTGCAGCTAGCGCGCCCCTTCCGGGTACGCCCGGCGCTACTGGAGATATGAATCTGGTTGGAGCCTGCATTGCCGGGGTCGGCGCTGCCAGAGCCGGTTGCTGGCTCCCAGCTTGTACTGACACACTCCGTCCTGAGTGTGCTGGCATGTACTCCCCCCTATCCGCGGCTTGCCGCGGAGGCGGGGGAGGTGAGCTTGCCGCCGAAGGGAGCTTGGTCATCTTCGTTGGCGGAAACTCGTCGCGCTAGGGGAAAAGCCCCCTACCTGGCGCGCCAAATGTCGAAGTGTGCGATCGACACTTCCCCCGGGCCTGTGCTGGGCAGCCCGCTGAGGTTCTATTTTCGGAGGGGCTAGTTCCTAGCGGAGAGCTTGCGCGAATGGACGAGTTAGCGAGAGCTTGACACGGGAAGTTTTACGTGGTTCAGGCCGCCGGAGCGTAAAACCCTACGTCCACGGCGAGCTATGGAGCTCGCTGTATTGCTTGCTGCTCAGGGCCGGGGGCCTGAGCTTGGGGGTGAGTTACAGCTTGAGAGTGTATGGCTAGCGTATGAGTTGCAGAATGCGAACCCTTGCTATCGACGCCTACCCGAGCCTTTTATAGTCCAAGGCTCGGGCGGCTTACAAGGGAAGCCGGGACCCGACAGGTGGTCCCGGGAAGATTGTCTACTATCTACCGTATCTGTAGTTATGCCGGTGGTTGCCTCCGGTCGAAGGCTTCTGAGTCTTCATTTTGCCGCCCTGCCCATGCCGCGCACTAGTCATAGTGGTTGATGACGGCGCAGGCGGCATGGGATGTCTTGTCACGGCGTTTATTTCCTGGCAGGTTGTGACACCGCGCGCCAGTCTGTGATGCGACTGGGCGCAACGGCACCTGACAGACGCATGCTCCGCGCCTCCGCGTCTTGGGAAGACGCGGGCCTTGAATACCTTGTACGGGCAAGGTGAGGGGCGCCTTTACGCCCGCTGCCTACCACCCGGGGGCAGGCAGCACCGTTCCTCCAGCCACGTGGCAGGTCCGGAGCTCTTCTCTGAGGAGAGGGAGGTCCGGCCCCGCTGGACGCGTGGCGCCTTCGGACCTCTCTCCCACGGAGGGGGAGGTCCGGCTTCTGTATGCCACGTGTCGGGCCCGGAACTCTCCTCTGAGGAGAGGGAGGTCCGGCCCCGCCAGATGCGGAGAAGGGCGAGCACCTTAGGCATTTTACCCTGTGCTCGGGGGTACCCCATATCTCAGGTACCGACACCGGCTATGCAGGCCCCGACCAGCGTAAGGTCTTCTGCAGCGCTGAGCGTACACCATGGAGGTGCGCTAGCTGCAGCAAGGGCGCTGCTGCGCAACCCACCTGCAGGGGATGCGCCCCATTCAGCAACCCAGCAATGGGTCCGTGAGGTGGACCGCCTCGTCGTCGCCGCCTCGAACCCTCGGTTTCGGCGAGGGCGGCGCCCAGGGCAACCAGCTGTGTCGCTGACGCGCACACCCACGGTTGACGGGCTAACGGCGGATTCCAGCTCCTCCAGGCTCCTGTCGACGGACCTGCGAAGGGAACTGGAACGGTGCCACTTGGGGCAGGACGCCCGAGTGTACCTCGAGCGACGTCGAGAGAGGCGTCGCAACCATGAGGCAGGCGACAGCATGTCATCGGCCTCGACACAACCGGAAGGGCAGGCCTTCGCCATGCGAGCGCCGCCTCAGGCATATGCTGCGCAACATGTGCCACCACCATATGCGCCGCAAGTAGCGGCCCCGGCCTATGGTGCAGCCTTGCCCATGCTGGGATACGTGCTGCCGGGTGTGAACCACCTGCTCGCAGCGCCAGTACCTACAGCAGCAGGTGCAGGATGTGCGGCCCTTGCGCCCCACCTTCGCTTCGCAAGGTGGCCGCGCAAGTTTTGCCCGCACTTGCCCGAGAAGTACGACGGAAGCGTCAACCCGGCGGAGTTCCTCCAGATCTACTCCACCGCCGTACTTGCTGCAGGAGGCGATGAGGCTGTCATGGCCAACTACTTTCCCGTCGCCTTGACCGGCCCAGCCCGGTCCTGGCTCATGAATCTACCCCAGGGGTCCATAACCTCCTGGGGTGAGCTCTGCCGGCAGTTCGTCGTCAACTTCGGCAGCTCCTACACCCGTCCCGGCACGGAGCTTGATCTCCACGCCGTCAAGCAACAACCTGGGGAGTCGCTGCGCTCTTTCATCCAGCGGTTCTCTCAGGTGCGCAACACCATCCCACATATCCAAAGAGCCTCTGTGGTGGTGGCGTTCCGACAGGGTGTCCGGGACGAGAAAATGCTCGAGAAGCTCGCGACCAGAGAGGTCCGCGACGTCTTGGAGCTCTTCAGCCTGGCGGATAAGTGCGCCAGGGCAGCCGAAGGGCGGAACTGGCACGCACTACCGACCTCCGAGTCAGGAGGGCAGCCCGGGTCCGGAGCTGCTGCCTATGGGGGTGGCAAGAAGACCAAGAACCGGGGGAGTGGAAAGATGAAGCCACCATTCACGGCCCCCGTCGCCGCAGCTGCGACAACCAGCGGAGCTCGGGGGCCGCGCCCCGACAAGAGGCAGCGGCAATCACCGGCCCCAGACAGTGGCCAGGGCGGGCTATGCCCCGTGCATGGCACCTGCAACCATACAGCTGCCGAGTGCTGGGAGATCCAGAGGCTCGCAGAGCGCTTCCGTAATGGAAGACAGCAGAGGGCTGAAGCACCGCCCTACCCTCAGAGGGATGGCAAACAGAAGGCCGATGCCCCAGTCACCGCTGCCCACAAAGTGGGGTTCCAGGAGCCTCAGCGTGTCATAAAGACAGTGCATGACGGTGAGGACTCCAGTTCTGACGGTGACGGGCCAAGGTGTTAGCCAGATGCGGCACGCCTCCGTGCCTCGAACATACCTCTCGGGGGCCGCCTAGGGTCCGTCAACCCCTTGAAGGCCTTGCCAGAAGGGGGGAGACGCCTTAGGTCATCCAAGGCGAGCCCGGGTCCACCTACCCCTTGAAGGCCTTAGCCAGAAGGGGAGAACTCCCCGGGGGCCCCGGAGAGAAGCCACGCAGGACCTGATCCAGCGTGAAGACAACAACTTCGACAAGACTCGGCTTGCAGGGAACACCCCACAACGCACGGTCTCGGCTAATGCTCTAAGCACTATCGCCAAAGAACCAGACGCGACGGGGGCCCGCAAGAAGGCGGCCTGGTGAAGCGGCACGCTATATTCCAAGAAGGACCCATAAGCTCTCCCCCAGCAGGGAAGGTCCCTTCCGAATCATGAAAGCTGCCGCCCCAGGTACACATGCCTTTCAACCGAGAGTGGGATCCATTCCCAAAAATCCTTGCCATGGAGCAACACTGTAAGTCCTACTTACTGAGCATCGGTAGAACAGGGTTATTCACTTCTGTAATAGACCCCATAGAACTTAGGAACAGAGCTTGGGGTAGCTAAGCTCAAGGGACGGTACAGGACTACGTCCAGTTTAGCCTGGTTCCGACCCTAAGCGCGTAGAGTCTTGCTTCCCTTGTAGACGAGGCCGAACATTGCCCCCATGAACAGCCAGAATTCCACCTATGGGCGCGAATACAGAGACCTGTTCTTCTTAGCTCCTTCTCATGCGCTCATTTAAATTATGCATTAATTTTTATGATCGCACTATCTCTGTATGTTCATCATACGTCTAGCTCCCCCTCTCCTGCGCTCATCCATAGTCGGCATTTGCTATCCTCCCGAAGGCGGCTGCGCTTGAGGCACCTGCCGATGGCCGAGTGAGTCTCTCGGGCCTCCCCCAGCCAGGTGTTGCGGTGTCAGTTGGTCACCTCCAGGAAAGGCCAGCGTTGTGCATGGGGGGTCCAGGGTGCGTATCCAGCTTAGCCGGCCCAGAGCCCAAAGCATGCGCATCCTGCTCTCCGGAGGTCCAGGGGAGTACGTCCGCTTTGCCTGGTCAAGAACCCAAAGCGCGTGCACCCTGCTTCCCCAACGCATGGCCCGGTACTAGGGATCGGACGGCCGTACCCGGACCTCGGAGGGAGCCGGAGCTCCGGCGCCTCGTGCACAGAATTGCCCAAGCCCCGTATAGCGGGCCAGGACCATAAGACAGATAAGACTAGGAGACAGGAGGGGAGGACCCCCCGAGGAGAATTACGTTTCCTCTACCTGTGTGCAGGACCTTCAGGTTACGGCAACAGGGACTGCATGAAGCAGGGGGAAAGGGGCTACCAGCTACACCAGTCTGGGACTGGAAGGACCGGGACCTGCCCCCCTAGAGGGGCAGGGCCCGGGGGGCCCGCGTGTCCAGCAGGCCCAGAACTCCTTCCTTGAGGGCTCCGGGCTCGCCACGTGGCAGGCAGGAACCAGACCTCCCCCCTCAGCGGGAGGGCTCCGAAAGCCCTACGTGTCCAACATGACCGGAGCTCCCGTCTCTTAAGGAGGAGCTCCGGACCCACCACGTGGCCGGCAGATTTGGGGCCCCCCCATAGGGCGAGGTTCGGAGACCTCCGGGGGCCCCTAACATAGTTAGGACCCGGGGGGGTGTCTGAGCGAAGCTCCGAGATTGGAAATGACCTCTGAGTACCTTGCGGAGCTAAGGACTCAGCCAGGCAAAGCCAAGAAGGAGGGAAAAGCATCACAGACACAAGTATCCAAGAGAGTCAATTTAAGCAAGGCTCCTTGAGCTGGACTACAGACTCGATAAAAAAGGGAAAAGCAGGTCCTAAGGATCACCCGGCTCTCGCCGGAGCCTTGCTGCTACAAGGGCGGCCACATCCGCGACTTCAGCCCTGGCAGCTTCCTCCCGCTCCGCGGCTGGGCCCTCTCTTGCTGGCTCCAGTGAGAAAAAGGGGTCGCGGATCTTGAAGCATGCCAGCACATGCGAGGCGACCTCTAAAGCCAAGCCGCGGCCCTCGGCTTCAAGCTCGCTGGCGACCACCGAGTCGAGTCTGTCCAGCTTGGCGCCGATCGACTCCAATGCAGGGATCACCTCTGCCACCTGCAATGAGGGAGTTGCGGCCCTCACCGGACTGAAACCAAGAGGGATCAGGGCGGACCCCGCCCGATCCACGAAGCCTGAGACCGCAAGGGCCTCGGAGGACCGTAGGGCTGAGAGTTCCTCCACCTCGCGGCGGGCCGCCCGCAGAGCCTCCAGGTTCCTCTCGGAGAATTCCTTCTCCTGGGCCGCCAGGGAACTCTCCCGAAGGCGGAGGGTCTCGGCTAGCCGCTCCAACTCAGCGGCCCTGAAGCCGGCAGTCAACTCGCGGTCCAAGACCGCCCAGCGATCATGGGAGACCTGTTCATCCCTTAAGTCGAGGTCTGCCTTCAGAATCTCCAGTTCCTCCATCCGAGCTCAGAGGTCATCCTCGCCCGCAGCCAGCTGCGCGGCGACCCTCTCTGCCTCAGCTGCCACGGAACGCTCCCGCTCCTCAACGGCGAGTTCACGGCGCTCCAACCGCTGCCGTATTTCCACAGCAGCTGAGAGGCTCTCTTCGGCCCGGGCGTGAGCCTCCAGGGCCTCCCTGTTGATCCGCCGCGACTGGGTGTCCATGCGGTCAACAGCCCGCTTCATCCGGTCGACGAGCGTTTCCCGGAAGTCGAGCAACTCCCGCCTGGAGTCGAGCTCGCTCTTAACCTTCGCGGTCCTCTCCCGCAAAAGATTCCCCCAGGTGAGGAGGCGGTCCCGTTCAACCGTATACTCCTCCCGCTCGCGCCCTAGTGCAGCCAAGACCTGCCGGACGCTCGACTCGGCGAGCGCGAAGGCGTCCGCCAGAGGCAATGGAGCAACAGAAGCTGGGGCAGTCCCCCCGACCTCCTCCATTACCTCATCCTCGGGAAGAGCCGGCGCGCCAGCCACCGAGACAAGACGCCGATCAGGAGAAACTGGCCCAGCGGCCCTGGCAGCCGGGCCAGCCGGGCTCTCTTCAGCTTCAGGATCCTTGACCTGAGGAGGGGGACGAGCCGGGGAAGACGGAGCTGGAGAAGAAGCCAGGCCGCCTAGTGCAGGATCAACCTGTGCTGGCTCGGGGGCCGCGGTAACCGTCTCGACAGGAAGAGACGGCGCCGCCGCGGAGTCCGGGCACACCGGAATAGGAGAAGTCCGCGCTGGCCTGGGGGCCGCAGCAGTCGCCCCTGGCTCCGAGCGCCTCGGCACAGATTCCCCGCAAGACGGGGAAGGCTGAGAAGCGCGGACACTCCAGCGGGCTCTGAACCCCGACTTCCGAGCCGGGGTAGGATTTCCAGAGCCCGCTACCGTCTCCGACGACCGCTCCGCAGTCGCTTGGACTGGCGGAACGAGGGACGCCGCAGAGGCTTCCCCTAGCACATAAGCCCGGGGCCTCTTCAAGTCGCCACCGGAGGGAGTGTCAGGCACCCCAGAATCCCGACTTGGCACCGGCGCCGTTGCTGGAGGAGATCGGGCGCGTTTCTTCTCTGGCAGCGGGTTGGAAGCCATGGCAAGGGAGAGCTCAAAGGCAAGAAAGCAAAAGCGCAAGAGTCCAAGAAGAAACGCAGAGAAGTGCGAAGGGAAGCTACAACATGGGTGAGACCCCCTCTAAAAAGCTTCCCGGTGCGGTTCCAAGCGATTCGGAACTCTTCGGATACCCCGCACCGGCAACCGCTTCGGTTCCTAGACCAAGTGCCGATGACGGGTGGGCCCAAGCTGCTTAACTGAAGCGGTGGGGGCAAGGAGTCAGTCTCCTAAGAAGATGAGCCGGCAAGGCCCTTCGGCGGTTCCCGAAGAAAGCACCGCAACGTGCAGAAGTGGCAGCCTTGGGAACCACCGCAGTAAAAGCAATCATCAAGTGGGTGCACGCTCTCACGACCCCGCGGCCGTTCGTGCTCCAGCAGCGGTTAAGTCGGGACTTAGAGAAAGTGCGCGGATCGGAAGAGACGGAGGTCCCACCTCGGGCTCGCTATCTCCCCCGAGATGGGCCCGGGGGCCACTGTCGGTACCTGAGATATGGGGTACCCCCGCGCACAGGGTAAAATGGCTAAGGTGCTCGCCCTTCTCCGCAGGGAGAGCTCCGAAGGCGCCACGCGTCTGGCGGGGCCGGACCTCCCTCTCCTCAGAGGAGAGCTCCGGGCCCGCCACGTGGCATACAGAAGCCGGATCTCCCCCTCCGCGGGAGAGAGGTCCGAAGACGCCACGCGTCCAGCAAGGCCGGACCTCCCTCTCCTCAGAGGTGAGCTCCGGGCCCGCCACGTGGCATGCAGAAGTCGGACCTCCCCCTCCGCGGGAGAGAGGTCCGAAGGCGCCACGCGTCCAGCGGGGCCGGACCTCCCTCTCCTTAGAGAAGACCTCCGGACCCGCCACGTGGCTGGAAGAACGGTGCTGCCTGCCCCCGAGCGGTAGGCAGCGGACGTAAAGGCGCCCCTCACCTTGCCCGTACAAGGAATTCAAGGCCCACGTCTTCCCAGGATGCGGAAACGCGGAGCACGCGCCTGTCAGGTGCCGTTGCGTCCAGTCGCATCACAGACTGGCACGTGGTGTCAGAACCTGACGGGTAATAAATGCCGCGACAAGACATCCCATGCCGCCTGCGCCGTCATCAACCACTACGACTAGCGCACGGCATGGGCAGGGCGGCAAAAGGAAGACTCAGAAGCCTTCGACCGGAGGCAACCACCGGCATAACTACAGATACGGTAGATAATAGACAATCTTCCCGGGACCACCTGTCGGGTCCCGGCTTCCCTTGTAAGCCGCCCGAGCCTTGGACTATAAAAGGCTCGGGTAGGCGCCGATAGCAAGGGTTCGCATTCTGCAACTCATACGCTAGCCATACACTCTCAAGCTGTAACTCACCCCCAAGCTCAGGCCCCCGGCTCTGAGCAGCAAGCAATACAGCGAGCTCCATAGCTCGCCGTGGACGTAGGGTTTTACGCTCCGGTGGCCTGAACCACGTAAAACTTCCCGTGTCAAGCTCTCACTAACTCGTCCATTCTCGCAAGCTCTCCGCTAGGAACTAGCCCCTCCGAAAAAAGAACCTCCGCGGGCTGCCCAGTGCAGGCCCGGGGGAAGTGTCGATCGCACACTTCGACAGAGGTGATCGAGCACCACTTGAAAGTCTTCCCCGACGCCCGGCCGGTTCAATAGAAGCCCCCCAAGCAGTCCATCGAGCGGCAAAACTTCATCCGTGAAGAAGTCAAGAAGCTGCTGGACGCTGGCTTCATACGGGAGATCCACCACCCTCGATGGTTGGCGAACCCCATCGTTGTCCCGAAGGCCGGCGGGAAGCTCCGGATGTGCATCGACTACACCAGTCTCAATAAGGCATGTCCTAAAGATCCATTCCCTCTCCCCAGAATAGATCAAATAGTAGACTCAACGTCAGGCTGTGATATGCTGTGCTTCCTAGACGCCTACTCGGGTTTCCATCAGATCCCCATGTCTAGGAAGGACGAGGAGCACACCTCCTTCATCATAGTAGACGGCCTTTATTGCTATGTGTCTATGCCTTACGGCCTAAAGAATGCACTCCCCACCTTCGTGCGGGCAATGCACAAAACCTTTGGGGAGTTAATAAGAGACCTGGTTGAGGTGTATGTCGATGACATAGTTGTCAAGGTCAAGCAGGGTACATCCCTACTAGATAACCTAGCTTTAGTCTTTGACAAGTTGCGCTCTACGCGCACCAAGCTGAACCCAGATAAATGTGTGTTCGGCGTGTCCTATGGGAAGCTCTTAGGGTTCCTGGTCTCGCACCGGGGGATTGAGGCCAACCCAGAGAAGATCAAGGCCATCGACTTGATGCGGCCCCCTGCCCGCGTCAAGGATGTCCAGAAACTCACGGGATGTCTAGCCGCGCTGAGTCGGTTTATACCGAGGCTAGCAGAGCGGGCACTCCCTTTCTTTAAGCTCCTGCGCAAGTCAGGCCCCTTTGCCTGGACTGACGAAACAGAAGAGGCTTTCCAGGAGTTGAAGCGACTCCTGACAACCCTGCCTATCATGGTAGCCCCTGAGCCCGGAGAGCACCTGCTGCTCTACATCGCGGCGACAGCTGAAGTGGTGAGTATGGTCCTCGTCGCAGAGCGACCAGACCTCTCACCCTCGCAACCTGCTCCGGTAGCAGAAGACAGACACCAGGAGGCCCGCAGGGCCAAGACGGTCTCCCGGACCCCCTGAAGGTCCAAGACGACCTCCCGGAGGCCCAGAACGGCCTCCCGGACCCCCAAGATAAATCTCCAGGGTCCAATTGGGATCTCCCGGAGGTCCCTCGAGACCCCCCGGAGCTCCCGGATGATCAAGAAAGCTTGAGGGCCTCCGGGTCCCAGTTCCCGGAGGCCCCCGTGGGTCTACCCACCTCCAGCGGCCCAAGGCCAATGGACGAGGAGCTCCCAAGCCTAAGAGGGAGGGTCCGAACCATACAGAGGCCTGTCTATTACATCAGTGAAGTACTTCATGAGGCCAAGACAAGGTACCTAGAAGTCCACAAGCTGCTGTATGCGGTGCTCGTGGCCTCCAGGAAGCTCCGCCACTACTTCCAGGCCCACCGGGTCTCGGTAGTCACCTCGTATCCGCTGAAGACAATTCTTCACAGCCCCCATGCGACTGGCAACGTTGCTAAATGGGCGGCGGAGCTGGCGGAGTTTGAGCTGGACTTCCTCCCACGTCATGCAGTTAAGAGCCAAGCACTGGCTGACTTTGTGGCGGAGTGGACACCAACGAAGACTGACCCAGGGGGCCATGAAGGCGGAGAGCCAGAGCCCAAAGCTCCGGTCTTCACCGAACCCCACTGGACACTCTTCTTCGACGGCTCCTCGCGAAAGCAGGGGGCCGATGCCGGTGTACTGCTCCTCATGCCATTGGGGGAACAGTTTGGGTATATGGTGCGTCTCAATTTCAAGGCAACCAACAACATGGCGGAGTATGAGGCACTCATCTTTGGCCTGCAGACAGCCCTGTCTTTAGGCGCTCGCCAGTTGTTGGCACAGGGCGACTCCCAGCTGGTCATCAAGCAAGTCAAGGGCGAATGCTCTTGCAATGACCCACAGCTAGCTGCGTATCTGCTTCACGTGCAGATGTTGGAGAAAGAATTCCTCGCCTTGGACCTGCACCACGTACCGCGCGCTGGTAATGCCGCAGCCGACGACCTTTCAACGAAAGCTTCCACCGGAGCCCCTGCGCCTGAAGGAGTTTTCGAGAGGACGTTGCTGCGGCCCACAGCCCGGCCCGCCGAGCCGGGCGAAGGGGGCTTGACCAGCACCTCGAAGCTGGCGGTCCCGGCGGCCCTACAGCCATGGATGCCGCCAAGGATCGTAAGCGTCACTGGGGACTCCGTGCAACCCAACGCTCAAGATCCAGAAGCTCAAGTCAGACCCGATGCATGGATCACGGAGATCCGGGACTACTTGAAGGACAATATCCTCCCTGATGAACATGCAACCGCTGAACGGATTGTGCGTATGGCTAAGAGGTACGCGCTGGTAGAGGGGGATCTCTACCGGCGTGGCGCCAACCACATCCTATTGCGGTGCATAACCCAGGGGGAAGGCTGCGACTTGCTCGCTGAGATCCATGGAGGCGAATGTGGAAGTCATTCTTTCTCACGCACGCTTGTCGGTAAAGCCTTCTGGCATGGCTTCTACTGGCCGACAGCACTCCAGGATGCCGTCAAGCTGGTCGAGAGCTGCAAGGCGTGCCAGTTCCACGCCAAGCAGATCCATACACCGGCTCAGGCGGTACAGATGATCCCGCCCTCGTGGCCGTTTGCCGTATGGGGGCTGGACATCCTGGGACCATTCCCCAGAACCGTCGGGGGATTCTGGTACCTCTATGTCGCTATCGACAAGTTCACCAAGTGGCCGGAAGCTACACCAGTTGTCACCATCAACAAACAATGCGCAGTAAAATTCATCAAGTCCATTGTCTGCCGGTTCGGGGTCCCAAACAGGATCATCACCGACAACGGGACCCAGTTCACCAGCTCAGCATTCCAAGACTACTGCGAGGACCTTGGTATTCAGGTATGCTATGCCTCTGTCGCCCACCCGAGGAGCAATGGGCAAGTTGAGAGGGCCAACGCGGAGATTCTCCGGGGCCTTAAGACTCGCACCTTCGCCAGCCTGAAGAAACATGGTGCCAATTGGGTAGATGAGCTTCCGAGCACACTATGGGCTAACCGGACATCCCAGAGCCGGGCCACTAGGGAGACACCCTTCTTCATGGTGTACGGGGCTGAAGCTGTACTTCCCCCAGAAATCACCATGAAGTCTCACCGTGTCCGGGCTTACGACGAAGCCATGCAGGACAACCTCCGGCGTGGAGAAATCGACCTCGTCGACGAGGTCTGATTACATGCGGCACTCCGTAATGCGCGGTACAGACAAGCGCTTCGGCGCTACCACCAAAGGTCTGTGCGTGCCCGGGAGCTGCAGGAAGGTGACCTGGTGTTGCGGCGCATACTTTCTCGCGAAGGGGCCCACAAACTCTCCCCTAGTTGGGAAGGCCCCTTCCGTGTAGCGAAAGTATGCCGCCCCGGGTGTGTGCGCCTTTCCACCGAGGATGGGGACCTGCTCCCGAACCCTTGGAACATAGAACACCTCCGTAAGTTCTACCCCTAGAGCAAAAATAGGACAGTACTTTCTTTTCGTAATAAACTCCATAGTGTCCAGGAGCAGCGCTCGGAGCAGCTAAACCCCAGGGGACGGTTTAGGACTACGTTCAGCTTTGCCTGGTTCCGACTCCAAGCACGTAGAGTCTTGCTTCCCCTCTTAATGGGATGGGTCGTGGCCTCCATATTTAGCCTGCCTTCCTCCTATGGAAAGTTGTGTGAAAAGAAATCTGCTCTACTTTGCTCTTTCCTTGTACTCATTTAAATTGTGAATTGAGTTTTTTAATCACCCTTGCAGTGCATGGTTGCCATGTGCTCAGCTCCCCCTCTCTACAAGTCCCCAAGCACCAAACATATGGTTAGGGGCTGTAAGTTGAATAAGACTATGAGATAAGGGAGGGGGAGCTCCCAAGGAAAATTACGTTTCCTCTACCTATGTGCAGGACCTCCAGGTTGCGGCAACAGGGACTGCATAAAGCAGGGAGAAAGGAGCTACCAACTACTCCGACCTAGGACTAGAAGGACCGGGACCTGCCCCTCCAGAAGGGGCGGGACCCATGGGCCCCACGTGTCCAGCAGGCCCGGAACTCTCTCCTCCCTTGAGGATGGCTCCGGGCTCGCCACATGGCGGGCGGAAACCGGACCTCCCCCCTCGGTAGGGGAGCTCTGAAAGCCCTACGTGTCCAACATGGCCGGAGCTCCCACCTCTTAAGGAGGAGCTCCGGACCCGCCACGTGGCAGGCAGATTTGGAGCTCCCCATAGGGCGATATCCGGAGACCTCCGGGGGCTCCTAACATGGTTAGGGCCCGGGGAGGGTGTCTGAGCAAAGCTCCGAGATTGGAGATGGCCTCTGAGTACCTTGCGGAGCTAAGGACTCAGTCAGGCTAAGCCAAGAAGGAGAGGAAAAGCATCACAGACACAAATATCCAAGAGAGTCAAATTAAGCAAGGCTCCATGAGCTGAACTACATACTCGATAAGAAGAAAGAAACAAGCCCCAAGGGTCTCCCGACACGACCAGAATCCAGAAGTTGCAACAACGGTCGTGTCGCCAGGCTTCAGCCCTGGCGGAACTCTCTCGCTCTATGACCAGAGCGCAAGAATCGCCTCCCTCATCACCGGCGCAAAAACCAGTGACACCACGGGAGCTCCTGAGGCCCCCTCCGCAGTATTCAGCGGTCTTCTTGGAGACTCTACCGCCTGGGATTCTCTTCGATGCTTCAGCGGTTCCTTTGAAGACTCCACCACCCTCAGGGGCAGGGCAGGCAGGCTCCCTGAGTCCCAGGCTTGGTGCAGACGTAACCGCTGGAGGGAGCTGAGAGCAATTCTTCCCCCCATAAGGCGGGTTAAGAGCCATGGTAGAAGACAAGACTGCAGGACCTGAGGGAAGCGCAGGGGCAGGAAGCCTTATAAGAGGAATGTACTCACATGGAGGTTTCATTTAGCACCTTCCCGGGTGCAATCCCAAGCGATTCGGAACTCTTCGGATACCCTGCGTCGGCGACCGCTTCGGTTCCTAAACCGTGTACCGATGAGAGGTGGGCCCAAGCCGCCTAACTAAAGCGGTGGGGTCAAGGAGTCAGTCTCCTGAGAAGATGAGCCGGCAAGGCACTTCGGCGGTTCCCGAAGAAAGCGCCGCAACGTGTAGAAGTGGTAGTCTTGGGAACCGCCGCAGTAAAAGAACCATCAAGAGAGCGCACGCTCCCACGATCCCGTGGCCGTTCGTGCTCCGGCAGCGGTCAATTCGGGACTTAGAGGAAGTGCGCGGATCGGAAGAGACGGAGGTCCCACCTCGGGCTCGCTATCTCCCCCGAGATGGGCCCGGGGGCCACTGTCGGTACCTGAGATATGGGGTACCCCCACGCACAAGGTAAAATACCTAAGGTACTCGCCCTTCTCCGCAGGGAGAGCTCCGAAGGCGCCACGCGCCCGGCGGGGCCGGACCTCCCTCTCCTCAGAGGAGAGCTCCGGGCCCGCCACATGGCATACAGAAGCCGAACCTCCCCCTCCGCGGGAGAGGGGTCCAAAGACGCCACGTGTCCAGCGGGGCCGGACCTCCCACTCCTCAGAGGAGAGCTCCGGGCCCGCCACGTGGCATACAGAAGCCGGACCTCCCCCTCCGCGGGAAGAGGTCCGGAGGCTCCACGTGCCCCGCAGGCCGGACCCTTCTCTCCTCAGAGAAGGGCTCCGGACCCGCCACGTGGCCAGAAGAACGGTGCTGCCTCCCCCCGAGCGGTAGGCAGCGGGCGTAAAGGCACCTCACACCTTGCCCGTACAAGGTATTCAAGGCCCGCATCTTCCCAAGACGCGGAAACGCGGAGCACGCGTCTGTCAGGTGCCGTTGCGCCCAGTCGCATCACAGACTGGCGCGCGGTGTCAGAACCTGCCAGCCACTAAATGCCGCGACAAGACATCCCATGCCGCCTGCGCCGTCATCAACCACTACAACTAGCATGCGGCATGGGCAGGGCGGCAAGATGAATACTCAGAAGCCTTCGACCAGAGGCAACTACCGGCATAACTGCAGATACGGTAGATAATAGACAATCTTCCCGGGACCACCTGTCGGGCCCCGGCTCCCCTTTGTAAGCCGCCCGAGTCTTGGACTATAAAAGGCTCGGGTAGGCGTCGATAGCAAGGGTTCGCACTTTGCAACTCATACGCTAGCCATACATTCTCAAGCTGTAACTCACCCCCAAGCTCAGGCCTCCGGCCCTGAGCAGCAAGCAATACAGCGAGCTCCATAGCTCGCCGTGGACGTAGGGTTTTACGCTCCGGCGGCCTGAACCACGTAAAAACTCGCCGTGTCAAGCTCTTACTAACTCGTTCCATCTGCGCAAGCTCTCCGCTAGGGACTAGCCCCTCCGAAAAAAGAACCTCCGCGGGCTGCCCAGTGCAGGCCCGGGGGAAGTGTCGACCGCACACTTCGACAGGCGCCATCTGCAGGACATATGACTGTGGCATATTCTGCGCGGCGCAGGCCTGGGGCAGAGATCGCGTGGCGAAGGTCTGCTCTTCAGGCTGGGTCGAGGCCGACGTCATGCTGTCGTCAGCCTCTTGGTAGCGACGCCTTTCTCGGCGCTGCTCGAGGTATACCCGGGCATCTTGACCCAGGTGACACCGCTCCAGCTCTGTCCTCAGATCTGTCGATTGGAGCCTGGTAGAGCTGGAGTCTGCCGTCTGCTCGTCAACCAATGGTGCGCGCATCAGCGACACGACCGGTTGGCCAGAGCGTCGTCCCCGCCGAAGTCGAGGGTTTGCAGTGGCGACGACGAGACGGTCTACCTCGCGAATCCACTGCTGGGTCGCTGCCTGAGGTGCGTCCCCAGCGGGCGGATTGTACAGTAGCGCTCTCGCTGCAGCTAGCGCACCCCCACTGGGTACGCCCAGCGCTACTGAAGACTTGATGCTGGTTGGAGCCTGCATTGCCGGGGTCGGCGCTGCCAGAGCCGGTTGCTGGCTCCCAGCTTGTACCGACACACTCCGTCCCGAGTGTGTCGGCATGTACTCCCCCCTGGTCGCGGTTTGCCGCAGAGGCGAGGGGGGAGAGTTCGCCGCTGAAGGAAGCTTGGTCATCTTCGTCGGCGGAAACTCGTCGCGCTAGGAGAAAAGCCCCCCTACCTTGCGCGCCAAATGTCGAAGTGTTCGGTCGACACTTCCCCCGGGCCTGCACTGGGCAGCCCGCGGAGGTTCTTTTTTCGGTGGGGCTAGTCCCTTGCGGAGAGCTTGCGCGGATGGACGAGTTAGTAAGAGCTTGACGCGGTGAGTTTTACGTGGTTCAGGCCGCCGGAGCGTAAAACCCTACGTCCACGGCGAGCTATGGAGCTCGCTGTATTGCTTGCTGCTCAGGGCCGGAGTCCTGAGCCTGGGGTGAGTTACAGCTTGGGAGTGTATGGCTAGCGTATGAGTTGCAGAGTGCGAACCCCTGCTATCATCGCCTACCCGAGACTTTTATAGTCCAAGACTCGGGCGGCTTACAAGGGGGGCCGGGACCCGACAGGTGGTCCCGGGAAGATTGTCTATTATCTACCGTATCTGCAGTTATGCCGGTAGTTGTCTCTGGTCGAAGGCTTCTGTGTAAAATCCCAAGAAATGGGACTTGCAAAATTTTTCTTCACCTCACAACACACAGTTTTGTTGTGGATAGATTGTGAAATATTGTGAAGAGCAAGTAACCTCCATCAAAAGAGTGATTAGAGGGGAAAGCCTTCATTTGCACAAAGTAGAATTTCTACACATGAACATGAGAGCTTGAGCTCACCCCTAGGACTTGAAAAGTCTTGGGAAGGTTCAAGCCAAATTTCATGTAAATCCAACACTTTTTGAGGCACCTTTGGGTTATTTCAAAAAGAGGCCAATTTGAATGTAAATTCAAATTGCAGCAACTTTCATCACCAAATTCAAAAGTTAGCTCCATATCTATACTCAGCACATTTTTCTGAGTAATCCCACCAATTTTCAGTCCCATTGGACTTCATCTCGTCGGGAGCCGAATTTGTAACAATTCAAACTGAGTTTGAATTTTCAAATTCAAATATGAAGGGAATGTGGCCAAACCAGTTTGAAGTTGATGAATTCAAATTCTACCTCTGACTTGGTTGCTAAATTCCCTTTTCAAGTCTGAGTAGGTGGGATATTTGCACAACAGAGAAGATTAGGGGGGAGAAGAGGGCCCACCAGTCAGCTAGACTTCGGCCCTAAGTCAACACCGAGCGAACTCGGTTTACCGGGCCTCGGCAGAGCTTGACACCAAGCCGACCGAGCAGCCACCTCGCCCCCCCTCCGCATGCGCTGGCGACCAGCTTGCCGGCTCCGCCGCCTCAACCCGATGGTTAACCCGGGAGCAAACAGCAGCACGTTGCCTTCTTCATTGATCGCACGCTCGCTGTTTCCCTCACCCCCGCACTAAACTGGAGCTCACCCCGCGCTCTCCTTTCCCGATCGCCGGCAGCAACCAAGCCCCGGTTGCTCGTGCCAGCAGCACCAAAAAGCAGCGCCCGTGCGTGCTCTACCACGACAGCCCCGCAAATCCGAGACTCCTAGCCTGTGGCGCGTGCAATTCGGCAACGATCGCCGAGGAACATAGAACCGGCGGAAAGCCGCGAACTGCTCCCCGTGGACAGCACGCCACAGCCAGTTTCACCGCCGGACTCCTACACGAAAAAGGTGCGCTGTGCTCTCTAGATCGTGTAGATGCAAGCCGAATAGCGGTTGAACCACCGGATGAAGAGTATTTCCAGTTCTTCCGAAACGTAGTGCATTCGAGTAGAGCGCGGTCTACCCCAAAATTCCTGCTACTTGTTTAGCTATTGGCCGCGCAGGCTGGCCAACACCTTCCTCACTCCCTAGCGGCCCTCCTTGACCAAGAATCAAGGGAAATGACCCAGAAATGGCTGGGTTTAGGTTGTTTTTCAGGCCGCCATAGAATAACAGCTCGGTTCACCGTGGAGCTCTAGGTTGCCGACCTTTTCATGGGGTTTGGCGGCCATTTCCATCACCCTCGAGCTCCCGTGGTGCTCTCCGACCCTTTGCCGATCATTTTGATGCGTTGTAACGCATTCCCGACCACGCCGGAACCCTAACCGCCGCTGTCACCGTCGGGAGTCCTGTTCCGGTGAGCTACGGCCGCCGGCGACGCCACCGACGAGTTCAGCGACGTGAGTTAGGGCGGGGCGGCAAGTTTGGGGCCGGGAGATGGCCGGGAGAGCAGTTCCGGCGATGCTCGCCGGAGTGCGCCGCCGCGGGCCCCTGTTTGGCGCGAGGAAGGGGAAGACTGCCGGGTGGGACCCACCGGCAGACATTTAAACAATTTGAAATGTCCAGTTTGTAGTTCAAACTTTGGAGGACCACAACTTGGGTTAGGAGAATTCAAAAATTATGAGAAAAATTTTGTTGGATTCCTCTAACAGAGTACAATCCAAATATGAAACCCAATTTTTATAAAACCCAATAATTAGTTCTGGAAAATTCTTTAAAGCTTTTCAGCAAAAGAATTTTAGAGGGAGTTTGGTTCATCCAAAAATCCCCAAATTTTTCCAGAATGTTCTTTAGGACATTAGTTAACCCCTGTAAAAGTTTCAGACCATTTGGAGTTAATTTGGTCAGAGCAATTCAAATTGGAAGGTGCTGTGTTCATTTGAATACAGAAACATTTTCAGAGAATTTCCAAAACTTGGAAATTCAGTTCTGGGCAAATCTTAACCCCAAAAATGTTAGGAAAATTCATGCAAACTCTATGAGCTATAATAGAAATTTTATTTCATTAAGTTGAGCATGAACAGGGGTATTACCTCAGAATAAATTCTTCCTTGCTGATTTGCCAAGAGAATTATTCTGAGCAAACCACTCCATGAAAAGTGCTAATGTTTGGTCCAGAGCGTTTTCTTGTGACAAGGAACTCACACAAAAATTCTCAGCTCCATTGGAGATCTAGATCACCCCTGTCCTCTTTAACCACTTAAGGGATTAATATGGAAAAGGGGGAAAACCACTTAGCATTTAACCAAGTGATTAAGTCCAAGCCAAACCACCAACACCAGTTCATATTTAAATTATTAAACAAAGTTCCAGGTGTTAGAGGCTGGTTATTAGAACTAATAGTAGAAGTCTTACTCTAAAACTCACATTTGCATCTAAATTAACATGTAGTATTTCATTAACGTGTAGCCGTTGAAGAAGAGACTCCGGAAGTACTGGACTTCCTTCTTCCGGACGAAGAACTAACTCCTGACCAGCAGCAACAAGGCAAGCCCCGGTTTGCATTAACCCTTTTATAAGTCTTACTTTGTTTACATGTGTCATGTGAAGTATGATTGTGCATTAGGTATAGGATGGATGGAACCCCACTTGCATAACCAAAGGTTCCTAAAAGAGTGAGGGTAGTGACTAAGACCTCGAGTAGACCGGCTATGCTTAATGAGTCATAGGACTTCGGTACAAGTCGAGTAGTTGGAATCTACTCGCGAGATAGGCTTGGGACACACGGGTTTCGGTTGAGTGATGTGATATCATTTTAGTAATGAAAATGAGACTAGGCAGGGGCTAGGGTGCAGCAAGAGGGAGTCTTGTGTGCGCAGCCCTGTCCGCGTCGATTGAGGACCGAGCCGTGTGCGGCCCACGCTGATCAAGTTTGAACGTACCGAAGGCATATCGGATATATGGGCCCCGATAAACCGATGTAGCCTAAACCTCCGGGCGTCGAGGCATAACGCACCGATTTATAGGTGTAGGCTGAGGGCAGCAAGGTGGAAATCTGCCAACGGGCATAGAGAGATGCTCCGTGTGGGGAACCTCCTGCTCGTTTCGGTGCGACCGGTTCGACGTTTGGGCTGTTGGGTGAAAGGTTGTCCCATACGACATCGAGTGAGCATGCTGTGCAGCTCCACGGGTGGGCGTACGTGACGTGCTCTTTGGGTTTCCCTGCAGGTGTATATCGAGTCGATTCGCCGTCCCTCGCGGTGAAGAGTACCACTTGGTCACTGAGTCGTGACGTAGATTAATGGATGAAACCTGTTGATTCAATATTGCTGGTTGATATAATTGTATTGCTACATGTGTGCCACCAAATACTGCTTACTAAATTTCAGATTTCATGAACTGTTAACTTGTTGCTAAAAGATGAACTAAGGCTGAACTTGTAGGCGTGTCCTTTTGCTGAAATGTTACTATCCTATGTCCATTGTACCCCTCATGTAGAGTTTCATGCTTAGGTGAGTCGGTTAAGCCTTGCTGAGCCTTTGTGCTCACGGTTGCTGCTTAAGTGTTTTTCAGGTGAGGATCCACCCACGGACTCGGAGTACGAGTCCACCGGCGAGGGTTACCCTCCGCCGGGGACCACGGCTGAGTGGGAGCCGTACACGCCGCGCTGAGCTGAGGAGTGCCGCTAGTGTGGGTTGCCCTAGGGCTGGGCAACCAACTTTTGCTAGATAGGCGGGCGTGAGTTGTATAGTGTAGACTTCCGCTGTGTAACATAAACAATAGTTGTAACTGAAGTTTGTACCTGTTTGTACAGTTTCAGTTGTTTTTCCCATGTAATATATTATGTTCTTATGACGTGTGCTGTCAGGTGTCGCATCGCGCGGCACCACCCTCTGCGATCCTGGATGAGCGGATTCTGGTCCGCCACAGCCTGGTATCAGAGCTGCATTGGGGATAGCACAGTACTTAAGGACGGCATTATGGGAAAAACTTAGGTATACGGTGAGGATTCGGTAGTTGCCCAAGTAAGGACTATATTAGCATAGTTACTTAAAGTGGCAACGACTAACCTATGTGTTATAATTCTGAATTTCAATTATGTAACGACGCACCTACGCTCTGGTAAGTATGGTAAGGAACGCCACCGAAAGCGGTTCAATTTCGGTTAGCTCCCCCTAACGAGGAACGTGGTTCAGGGATTTGTCTCACAGCTTGGTGTGAGACGTTAATATGAACCTCTTGAACTCTTCATGTTACTGAGTTCATATGAAACGCTGATCCCTAGCGTGCATTAGGCAAGTAAGTGGAGACCCCATCGCGTGGTCAGTAACGCGAGAGTGTGTTCGTCTGGAAATAGTCCAGGAGGACATACGCAGCGCTTGCCATCGGCGTGCCCTGCTGGGCAGTAGGTGGTATCTGTTGGGTTGATAACATTCCCAACCGTGACGACCCGTTCATGACATACTCGGGTTCCCCGTCGTGTGGTGTTGAAACGTGATCACGTGCCTTGAGACATGACTTAGCTCAAGGACGGTCGTATGACAATGATACGGGCGTTTGTATTTACTTTTAAATATGGAACTGCCTGAAATGAACAACCTTTGAGTGCACCATCATTGTGTGGTCTTCTGCAGGTACTAACCACGTATGTATCCGTGTAGAACACGTGTGCGAGAGACCGTTTAGTGCCACACTTGAGACGTATATGCCGGTATGATCCGGTTAGGATTTTCTTTGGTGAGGAACGTAGTACCGAGACATTGTAGGCATATGCATGAAAATATTGAAAACAAGGAACTAAAATCATTAGGTTCAACAATTAAGACCCGGGTTGGGTATAAGAATGGGATAGTGGACCAGGATAGCTAAAGGGATGAAAAACAGAGTGCTCTGTTTTGGGCAGCACGTTTGCTGATCTTCAACAGGGCATAACTCACAGGTCTTTTAGCCCAGAGAGGTGTGCTATATAGTTCTGGAAAGGTATTTAAGTACTCTACAACTTTGTTGTAGACTTCCAGAGCTGAAACTCACCTTAGGATGGCTAAAATCTCAGAGGAATGTGAACTGTCCATAACCAGGACAGAGCAGAACATTCTCTGAACTGTGTTGTTTTTCGATGATAACTCCCGGTAGCAAAACCCAAAAATTTCATATGATACCTCCTTAGAAAGAGTAGAAGATGTGTAATATCTTTGCAATTCAAAGTTTCTGAAGTTTCAACAGAGATTTCAGTGGAAACTCGAATGGAAAACAGCAACTTCCAAGGGAGGTGCTGTTAAAAATTCTTCCAGAAATTCTGCTGACTTTGAATTAGCATAACTTTTTAACCAAGGCTGATCTGGGGGCAATTGAATACTCGTTGGAAATATACTGAAGTTAACTTTAACTTTGGTATTCAACTTGAGTCATGAAAATGCCCAGAACCAGATCAAAACTTGGAATAGGTAGAAACTGGTCATTCTGACAGAAGAATGACAGTTGAACTCATTGGAGAGGGTGTGGTACCCTAAGGGTGGTATACGTGATGACAACTCGATAGTAATGTCTCGTGGTGGACAAACCTAGTTATGGTGAGCTTCCAAAGTGGAGGTTCATCAAGTTGGATTAAACTAGCTTGTGTTTGGTCTGGTAATGGTGTAGCTTGTGCAAAGTTATTACATTATCTACATACGAGATGTATCACATGAATTATTGTCATTATGTTTTACGCCTATTTTCTTTGGACTGCATACCAAATGTTGCGGGACTGATAATTATTGTCGTGTGGTTGCAGATGGTTCGTACTAGGACTATGCACGAGGTTAGTGGCTCTAGCCAAGGTGGAGGCGATGACTCCCAGCCACCGACCTACGACACCACCCCGCAGCAGCAGCCACCACCGCCGCCTCCGCTTACTCTAGCGGATGTGATAGCGGCACTGGTGGGAGGTCGTGAGGAGCAGACCGACCTGCTCCGCACGATCGTGCAGAATACGTCCCAGGCGGGGGGACGTCAAGAGCGAGGGCCTTGTGAGCCCCGCGAAGTGTCGTACTCGGATTTCATGAGTACGCACCCTCCAGTGTTCACCGAAGCTGAAGAACCACTGGAGGCTGACAACTGGCTGCGGACCATCGAGTCCAAGTTTGGGCTGCTCCAGTGTACGGAGCGGCAGAAGACTCTGTTCGCAGCACAGCAGCTCCACGGTGCCGCTGGTGCGTGGTGGGCGAATTATGTCGCCTCACGTCCGGCTGGCCATGCCGTGGAATGGCAAGAGTTCCGGGAGGCGTTCCGCGCCTATCACATCCCTCCCGGAATAATGAAGAGGAAGTTCCAAGAATTTTTGGAACTGAAGCAGGGCGGGAGGAGTGCCCACGACTACTCCCGTGCCTTCAACCATCTGGCGCAGTATGCGTCAGACTACATCTCCACGGAGGAGAAGAAGAGGGAGCACTTCTATCGGGGGTTACACCCTGAAATGAAGACCCACCTCATACAGTGGAACCGCGGCACATTCAACGACCTAGTCAATGCCGCAATCATGCAAGAGGACGCTCAGCGGGAGTTAGCAGCTGAGCAGAGGAAGCGCAGCGCTCCACCTAGCAGCGGTGGTGGCGCGCCCCAGAAGTACCGTATGGTGTATCGGACACCATCCAGGCAGCAGTGGCGTCCACCGGCGCGACCTCAACAGTTCGGGGGACGTTCGTTCCAAGCACCCCCGTTCCGTCCGCCGATACCACCACCAAGACAGCAACAGCAACAGCAGCAGCAGACAGTACCCCGGGCGTTTCCACCGCCACAACGCGCCCCGGGTTTCCGTCCACCGATCAGCGGGGGACCGCCCCGTTTCACCTGCTTCACGTGTGGCCAGGCGGGCCACTTCGCGAAGGACTGTCCCCAGGGGCAGCAGAGCAGCGGGCAAGCCCAGCTCCAGGGCGGTGCTCGAGGCCGACCTCCGGTGAAGAATGTTGGTCAGCGGACTGGAGGCGTCCGCAACCTCGACAATGAGGACGCCCCAGAGGGAGACAACGTGCTGGCAGGTACGTTTACTCTCAACCATCAAGCCATCGTCATATTGTTTGATTTTGGTGCAACCCATAACTTCATAAGTGCATCTTATGTGGTTAAGCATCAGCTGGAAGCCTTTCCAACCGAGTGTTCGTATATGATCTGCTCACCGGGAGGAAAGATTTCAGCAACGATGATGGTTCCAAAAGCACCACTGTGCTTAGGTGGGGAGATATATCCCACCACTATGATTATCTTAGGGGGGCAGAAGATTGATGCAATATTGGGGATATCATGGCTAAGTTACCATGGCGCTGTCCTGGAAACTTTAACACGGACGGTTCACCTCAACTCCCCATTACACCGTCCGCAGTCCCTCCTATTAGATAATCCAGTCAGAGAGGTTTCAGTGATCAATAGTGCTGAGGCTCTCAAGTTAGAAGACATCCCCGTAGTCCGGGAGTATCCCGACGTGTTCCCAGATGATCTTCCGGGCATGCCACCTGAGCGGGAGGTCGAGTTCAAGATTGAACTTGCACCCGGGACTACGCCCATATCACGGAGACCATACAAGATGGCTCCAAATGAGCTGGCGGAACTGAAAGAACAGCTCAATGATCTGTTGAGCAAGGGTTTCATTAGGCCGAGTTCCTCGCCTTGGGGATGCTCGGCATTGTTCGTGAAGAAGAAGGATGAAACCCTGAGGCTGTGTGTGGACTACCGGCCGCTCAACGCCGTCACCATCAAGAATAAGTACCCACTGCCCCGCATCGACATATTGTTTGATCAACTTGTGGGTGCAAGTGTATTCTCCAAGATGGACCTTCGCTCCGGATATCACCAGATTAAAATCCGGGCGGAGGATATTCCCAAGGCGGCCTTCTCGACGAGATATGGACTATATGAATATCTCGTCATGTCTTTTGGTCTCACAAACGCTCCAGCCCATTTCATGTATCTCATGAACTCGGTGTTCATGCCGGAGCTGGACAAGTTCGTGGTAGTGTTCATCGACGATATCTTGGTTTACTCCAAGACAGAAGCCGAACATGCCAAACATTTGCGGATCGTTCTTCAACGATTACGAGACCACAAGCTTTACGCCAAGTTCAGCAAATGCAAATTTTGGATCAGCCAAGTGCGATTCTTGGGACATATCATCTCCGCAGAAGGCATTGCGGTTGACCCAAGTAAAATAGAGCAAGTGCTGAAATGGGAAGCTCCCACTTCAGTTCATGAAGTCAGAAGCTTCCTCGGGTTAGCGGGATACTATCGGGGATTTATTCCAAGTTTCTCCAATCTCGCTAAACCGATGACAGAATTGCTGAAGAAGGGGACAAAGTATGTTTGGAACACGGCGTGTGAAGGAGCCTTCCAAGCATTGGTGAAGCATCTCACAACAGCCCCGCTCTTAGCTCAGCCGGATACAACAAAGCCCTTCGACGTGTATTGTGACGCGTCCGGTATTGGGCTTGGCTGCGTGTTGATGCAGGAAGGACGTGTGGTCGCTTATGGCTCACGCCAACTTCGGAACCATGAGCAGCATTATCCCACTCATGATCTTGAGCTGGCTGCAGTGGTTTTGGCGCTGAAAATGTGGAGGCACTATCTCCTGGGGAATCTGGTGCATCTCTACACCGACCGCAAGAGCTTGAAATATATTTTCACCCAGAAGGAGCTGAACATGAGGCAGAGGAGGTGGTTAGAACTGATCAAAGATTATGAGATTGAGATCCATTACCACCCCGGCAAGGCGAATGTGGTTGCCGACGCGCTGAGTCGGAAATCACATGTCCATCACCTCACCATTACACCGGTGGAGGAGGAAGAGCCAAGTTTATACTTGGTTCCTTATGGATCGCTGTACAACCTTGCCCTCGTCCCTACTATTAGGGAGGACATCATTGCAGCTCAGAAAAATGATAAAGGCATGGCACATCTCCGGAGACGGATTGACAATGGGGAGATCAAATATTTCCGGAAAGATGATGAGGGGACGCTGTGGTTCAATGACCGCATAGTCGTACCCCGGGACATGGAACTGAGGAAGAAGATCCTCGACGAAGCCCACTTGTCTAAATACTCCATTCATCCGGGCAGCAACAAGATGTACCAAGATTTGAAACGGAAATTTTGGTGGACAAGGATGAAGCGGGAGGTAGCGAAGTACGTATCCGAGTGTGATATGTGTAGACGAGTGAAGGCTGATCATATGAGGAAATCAGGGCTGCTGCAACCCCTGAAGATTCCAGCATGGAAATGGGAAGATGTGAGCATGGATTTCATCATGGGATTACCCTTAACATCCAACAAACATGATTCCATTTGGGTGATTGTTGACCGACTGACCAAGTCAGCTCACTTCATCCCCGTACATACACATTTCCATGCCAACCGATATGCGGAGTTATACATTGCCAGGATTCTATGCCTGCATGGTGTACCCAAGACCATAGTCTCAGACCGAGGTGCATTGTTTGTATCTCGCTTTTGGGAGCAGTTGCATGCTGCTTTGGGTACTAAACTGATTAGGAGCTCCGCCTACCACCCTCAGACAGATGGCCAGACAGAGAGGGTGAATCAAGTTCTGGAGGACATGTTGAGAGCATGTGCCATCCACCATGGTAGGAACTGGGATAATCACCTACCATTGGCGGAATTCTCGTACAACAACGGCTATCAGGCGAGTATCAAGATGGCACCCTACGAAGCTCTCTACGGTCGCAAGTGCCGCACCCCATTAAATTGGTGTGAGTCCGGTGAAAGGGTCACATTCGGGGTTGATGTGGTGAACGACGCCGAAGAGCGCGTTCGGACAATTCAAGCCAATTTGAAGGCCGCTCAATCCCGGCAAAAGAGCTACGCTGATAAGAGGCGTAGGCCGTTGCACTTTGACGTTGGGGAACACGTGTACCTCCGCGTGTCTCCAATGAAGGGTGTGCACCGGTTCGGTGTGAAGGGGAAGCTCGCTCCCCGTTTTATTGGACCCTACGCTATCACCGAGAAGTGTGGACCAGCGGCGTATCGATTGGAACTACCGGCATCTCTCGCTGGTGTCCATGATGTTTTTCATGTTTCGCAACTGCAAAAATGTTTAAAGCATACGGCTGCTGTTCCTACCGAAGACATCGGCGAGCTGAAACCGGATTTAACCTATGAGGAGTATCCAGTGGAAATTCTTGATGAGAAAGCCAGAACCACGCGTAGCAGAACGTTGTGGTTCTACAAGATACTCTGGAGTAACCACACCGTGGAAGAAGCGACGTGGGAGAGCGAGGAGTTCATTCGCTCAAATTACCCGGAGTTCATGGCATATCAACATGGGTAAGTCCCTATTACATTGCTATCTCTTCTTTTATAATCTCGGGACGAGATTCTTTTAAGGGGGGAGGGATGTAAAATCCCAAGAAAAGGGACTTGCAAAATTTTTCTTCACCTCACAACACACAGTTTTGTTGTGGATAGATTGTGAAATATTGTGAAGAGCAAGTAACCTCCATCAAAAGAGTGATTAGAGGGGGAAGCCTTCATTTGCACAAAGTAGAATTTCTACACATGAACATGAGAGCTTGAGCTCACCCCTAGGACTTGAAAAGTCTTGGGAAGGTTCAAGCCAAATTTCATGTAAATCCAACACTTTTTGAGGCACCTTTGGGTTATTTCAAAAAGAGGCCAATTTGAATGTAAATTCAAATTGCAGCAACTTTCATCACCAAATTCAAAAGTTAGCTCCATATCTATACTCAGCACATTTATCTGAGTAATCCCACCAATTTTCAGTCCCATTGGACTTCATCTCGTCGGGAGCCGAATTTGTAACAATTCAAACTGAGTTTGAATTTTCAAATTCAAATTTGAAGGGAATGTGGCCAAACCAGTTTGAAGTTGATGAATTCAAATTCTACCTCTGAGTTGGTTGCTAAATTCCCTTTTCAAGTCTGAGTAGGTGGGATATTTGCACAACAGAGAAGATTAGGGGGGAGAAGAGGGCCCACCAGTCAGCTAGACTTCGGCTCTAAGTCAACACCGAGCGAACTCGGTTTACCGAGCCTCGGCAGAGCTCGACACCGAGCCGACCGAGCAGCCACCTCGCCCCCCCCTCCGCACACGCTGGCGACCAGCTTGCCGGCTCCGCCGCCTCAACCCGATGGTTAACCCGGGAGCAAACAGCAGCACGTTGCCTTCTTCATTGATCGCACGCTCGCTGTTTCCCTCACCCCCGCACTAAACCGGAGCTCACCCCGCGCTCTCCTTTCCCGATCGCCGGCAGCAACCAAGCCCCGGTTGCTCGTGCCAGCAGCACCAAAAAGCAGCGCCCGTGCATGGTCTACCACGGCAGCCCCGCAAATCCGAGACTCCTAGCCTGTGGCGCGTGCAATTCGGCAACGATCGCCGAGGAACAGAGAACCGGCGGAAAGCCGCGAACTGCTCCCCGTGGACAGCACGCCACAGCCAGTTTCACCGCCGGACTCCTACACAAAAAAGGTGCGCTGTGCTCTCTAGATCGTGTAGATGCAAGCCGAATAGCGGTTGAACCACCGGATGAAGAGTATTTCCAGTTCTTCCGAAACATAGTGCATTCGGGTAGAGCGCGGTCTACCCCAAAATTCCTGCTACTTGTTTAGCTATTGGCCGCGCAGGATGGCCAACACCTTCCTCACTCCCTAGCGGCCCTCCTCGACCAAGAATCAAGGGAAATGACCCAGAAATGGCCGGGTTTAGGTTGTTTTTCGGGCCGCCATAGAATAACAGCTCGGTTCACCGTGGAGCTCTAGGTTGCCGACCTTTTCATGGGGTTTGGCGGCCATTTCCATCACCCTCGAGCTCCCGTGGTGCTCTCCGACCCTTTGCCAATCATTTTGATGCGTTGTAACGCATTCCCGACCACGCCGGAACCCTAACCGCCGCTGTCACCGTCGGGAGTCCTGTTCCGGTGAGCTACGGCCGCCGGCGACGCCACCGACGAGTTCAGCGACGTGAGTTAGGGCGGGGCGGCAAGTTTGGGGCCGGGAGACGGCCGGGAGAGCAGTTCCGGCGACGCTCGCCGGAGTGCGCCGCCGCGGGCCCCTGTTTGGCGCGAGGAAGGGGAAGACTGCCGGGTGGGACCCACCGGCAGACATTTAAACAATTTGAAATGTCCAGTTTGTAGTTCAAACTTTGGAGGACCACAACTTGGGTTAGGAGAATCCAAAAATTATGAAACAAATTTTGTTGGATTCCTATAACAGAGTACAATCCAAATCTGAAACCCAATTTTTATAAAACCCATTAATTAATTCTGGAAAATTCTTTAAAGCTTTTCAGCAAAAGAATTTTAGAGGGAGTTTGGTTCATCCAAAAATCCCCAAATTTTGCCAGAATGTTCTTTAGGACATTAGTAAACCCCTGTAAACGTTTCAGACCATTTGGAGTTAATTTGGTCAGAGCAATTCAAATTGGAAGGTGCTGTGTTCATTTGAATACAGAAACATTTTCAGAGAATTTCCAAAACTTGGAAATTGAGTTCTGGGCAAATCTTAATACCAAAAATGTTAGCAAAATTCATGCAAACTCTATGAGCTATAATTGAAATTGTAGTTCATTAAGTTGAGCATGAACAGGGGTATTACCTCAGAATAAATTCTTCCTTGCTGATTTGCCAAGAGAATTATTCTGAGCAAACCACTCCATGAAAAGTGCTAATGTTTGGTCCAGAGAGTTTTCTTGTGACGAGGAACTCACACAAAAATTCTCAGCTCCATTGGAGCTCTAGATCACCCCTGTCCTGTTTAACAACTTAAGGGATTAATATGGAAAAGGGGGAAAACCACTTAGCATTTAACCAAGTGATTAAGTCCAAGCCAAACCACCAACACCAGTTCATATTTAAATTCTTAAACAAAGTTCCAGGTGTTAGAGGCTGGTTATTAGAACTAATAGTAGAAGTCTTACTCTAAAACTCACATTTGCATCTAAATTAACATGTAGTATTTCATTAACGTGTAGCCGTTGAAGAAGAGACTCCGGAAGTACTGGACTTCCTTCTTCCGGACGAAGAACTAACTCCTGACCAGCAGCAACAAGGCAAGCCCCGGTTTGCATTAACCCTTTTATAAGTCTTACTTTGTTTACATGTGTCATGTGAAGTATGATTGTGCATTAGGTATAGGATGGATGGAACCCCACTTGCATAACCAAAGGTTCCTAAAAAGAGCGAGGGTAGTGTCTAAGACCTTGAGTAGACCGGCTATGCTTAATGAGTCATAGGACTTCGGTACAAGTCGAGTAGTTGGAATCTACTCGCGAGATAGGCTTGGGACACATGGGTTTCGGTTGAGTGATGTGAGATCATTTTAGTAATGAAAATGAGACTAGGCAGGGGCTAGGGCGCAGCAAGAGGGAGTCTTGTGTGCGCAGCCCTGTCCATGTCGATTGAGGACCGAGCCATGTGCGGCCCACGCTGATCAAGTTTGAACGTACCGAAGGCATATCGGATATATGGGCCCCGATAAACCGATGTAGCCTAAACCTCCGGGCGTCGAGGCATAACGCACCGATTTATAGGTGTAGGCTGAGGGCAGCAAGGTGGAAATCTGCCAACGGGCATAGAGAGATGCTCCGTGTGGGGAACCTCCTGCTCGTTTCGGTGCGACCAGTTCGACGTTTGGGCCGTTGGGTGAAAGGTTGTCCCGTACGACATCGAGTGAGCGTGCTGTGCATCTCCACGGGTGGGCGTACATGACGTGCTCTTTGGGTTTCCCTGCAGGTGTATATCAAGTCGATTCGCCGTCCCTCGCGGTGAAGAGTACCACTTGGTCACTGAGTCGTGACGTAGATTAATGGATGAAACCTGTTGATTCAATATTGCTGGTTGATATAATTGTATTGCTACATGTGTGCCACCAAATACTGCTTACTAAATTTCAGATTTCATGAACTGTTAACTTGTTGCTAAAAGATAAACTAAGGCTGAACTTGTAGGCGTGTCCTTTTGCTGAAATGTTACTATCCTATGTCCATTGTACCCCTCATGTAGAGTTTCATGCTTAGGTGAGTCGGTTAAGCCTTGCTGAGCCTTTGTGCTCACGGTTGCTGCTTAAGTGTTTTTCAGGTGAGGAGCCACCCACGGACTCGGAGTACGAGTCCACCGGCGAGGGTTACCCTCCGCCGGGGACCACGGCTGAGTGGGAGCCGTACACGCCGCGCTGAGCTGAGGAGTGCCGCTAGTGTGGGTTGCCCTAGGGCTGGGCAACCAACTTTTGCTAGATAGGCGGGTGTGAGTTGTATAGTGTAGACTTCCGCTGTGTAACATAAACAATAGTTGTAACTGAAGTTTGTACCTGTTTGTACAGTTTCAGTTGTTTTTCCCATGTAATATATTATGTTCTTATGACGTGTGCTGTCAGGTGTCGCATCGCGCGGCACCACCCTCTGCGATCCTGGATGAGCGGATTCCGGTCCGCCACATTCTGAGTCTTCATCTTGCCGCCCTGCCCATGCCGCATGCTAGTCGTAGTGGTTGATGACGGCGCAGGCGGCATGGGATATCTTGTCGCGGTGTTTATTGGCTGGCAGGTTCTGACACCGCGCGCCAGTCTGTGATGCGACTGGGCGCAACGGCACCTGACAGAGGCGTGCTCCGCGTCTCCGCATCTTGGGAAGACGCGGGCCTTGAATACCTTGTACGGGCAAGGTATGGGGCGTCTTTACGCCCGCTGCCTATCTCTCGGGGGCAGGCAGCGCCGTTCTTCTGGCCACGTGGCGGGCCTGGAGCCCTTCTCTGAGGAGAGGGAGGTCCGGCCCCGCCGGACGCGTGGCGCCTTCGGACCTCTCTCCTGCGGAGGGGGAGGTCCGGCTTCTGTATGCCACATGGCAGGCCCAGAGCTCTCCTCTAAGGAGAGGGAGGTCCGGCCCCACCGGACGCGTGGCGCCTTCGGAGCTCTCTCCCGCGGAGGGGGAGGTCCGGCTTCTGTATGCCACGTGGCGGGCCCGGAGCTCTCCTCTGAGGAGAGGGAGGTCCGGCCCCGCCGGACGTGTGGCGCCTTCGGAGCTCTCCCTGCGGAGAAGGGTGAGTTCCTTAGGCATTTTCCCCTGTGCGCGGGGGTACCCCATATCTCAGGTACCGACAGGTGTGAATGGATGGAGTCTAGCGTATGAGTTGCGAGAGTGCGAACCCCTGCTATCGTCGCCTACCCGAGTCTTTTATAGTCCAAGACTCGGGTGGCTTACAAGGGGGGCCCGGGACCCGACAGGTGGTCCCGGGGAGATTGACTGTTATCTACCGTACCTGCAGTTATGCCGGTAGTTGTCTCTGGCGAAGGCTTCTGAGTCTTCGTCTTGCAGCCCTGCCCATGCCGCATGCTAGTCGTAGTGGATGATGACGGCGGGGGCGGCATGGGATGTCTTGTCGCTGCGTTTATTGGCTGGCAGGCTCTGACACCGCGCGCCAGTCTTTGATGCGACTGGGCGCAACGGCACCTGACAGAGGCGTGCTCCGCGTCTCCACGTCTTGGGAAGACGCGGGCCTTGAATACCTTGTACGGGCAAGGTATGGGGCGTCTTTACGCCCGCTGCCTATCGCTCGGGGGCAGGCAGCGCCGTTCTACTGACCACGTGGCGGGCCCGGAGCCCTCCTCAGAGGAGAGGGGGGTCCGGCTCCGCAGGACACGTGGAGCCTTCGGACCTCTCCCCGCGGAGGGGGAGGTTCGGCTTCTGTCAGCCACGTGGCGAGCCCGGAGCTCCTCTCTAAGGAGAGGGAGGTCCGGCCCCGCCGGACACGTGGCACCTTCGGACCTCTCTCCCGTGGAGGGGGAGGTCCGGCTTGTGTATGCCACATGGCGGGCCCGGAGCACTCCTCTGAGGAGAGGGAGGTCCGACCCCGCCGGACGCGTGGCGCCTTCGGAGCTCTCCCTACGGAGAAGGGTGAGTTCCTTAGGCATTTTCCCCTGTGCGCGGGGGTACCCCATATCGCAGGTACCGACAATGGTGGTGACTGGTGTGGCTTCCGGCCACTTGGTGAACTTGTCGATGGCGACATAGAGGTACCGGAATCCCCCGACGGCTCTGGGGAATGGTCCCAGGATGTCCAGCCCCCATACGGCAAACGGCCATGAGGGCGGGATCATCTGTACCATCTGAGCCGGTGTATGGATCTGCTTGGCATGGAACTGGCACGCCTTGCAGCTCTTGACCAGCTTGACGGCATCCTGGAGTGCTGTCGGCCAGTAGAAGCCATGCCGGAAGGCTTTACCGACAAGCGTGCGTGAGGAAGAGTGACTCCCACATTCGCCTCCATGGATCTCAGCGAGCAAGTCGCAGCCTTCCCCCTGGGTTATGCACCGCAATAGGACGTGGTTGGCGCCACGTCGGTAGAGATCCCCTTCTACCAATGCGTATCTCTTAGCCATGCGCACGATCCGTTCAGCGGATACACGTTCATCAGGGAGGATATTGTCTTTCAAGTAGTCCCGGATCTCCGTGATCCATGCATCGGGTCTGACTTGAGCGTCTGGATCTTGAGCGCTGGGTTGCACGGAGTCCCCAGTGATGCTTACGATCCTTGGCGGCGTCCATGGCTGCAGGGCCGCCGGGACCGCCAGCTTCGAGGTGCTGGTCCAGCCCCCTTCGCCCGGCTCGGCGGGCCGGGCTGTGGGCCGCAGCAACATCCTCTTGAAGACTCCTTCGGGCACAGGGGCTCCGGTGGAGGCCTTCGTTGAGAGGTCGTCAGCTGCGGCATTGCCAGCGCGCGGTACGTGGCGCAGGTCCAAGGCGAGGAAGTCTTTCTCCAACATCTGCACATGGAGCAGATAACCAGCTAGCTGTGGGTCATTGCAGGAGCATTCACCCTTAACTTGCTTGATAACTAGCTGGGAGTCGCCCTGTGCCAACAACTGGTGAGCGCCTAGAGACAGGGCTGTCTTTAGGCCAAAGATGAGTGCTTCATACTCTGCCATGTTGTTGGTTGCCTTGAAATTGAGACGCACCATATACCCAAACTGCTCCCCCGATGGCATGAGAAGCAGTACGCCAGCACCGGCCCCCTGCTTTCGCAAGGAGCCGTCGAAGAAGAGCATCCAGTAAGGCCCGGTGAGGGGCCGGAGCACGAGGCCCTGGTTTACCGTCTTCATGGCCCCCTGGGTCAGCCTTCGTTGGCGTCCACTCAGCCACGAAGTCAGCCAGTGCTTGGCTCTTGACTGCGTGACGAGGAAGGAAGTCCAGCTAAAACTCCGCCAGCTCCGCTGCCCATTTGGCGACATTGCCAGTCGCGTGGGGGCTGTGGAGGACAGCCTTCAGCTGATAGGAGGTGACCACCGAGACCCGGTGGGCTTGGAAGTAGTGGCGGAGCTTCCTGGATGCCACGAGCACTGCATACAGCAGCTTATGGACCTTCAGGTACCTTGTCTTGGCGTTATGGAGGACCTCGCTGATGTAGTAGACAGGCCTCTGGATGGTCCGGACCCTCCCTCCCAGGTCAGAGATATCTTCATCCATTGCTTAGGCCTGCGGGAGGTGGGTGGTCCCAGGGAGGCTGCCGGGAGCTGATACTCGAAGGCTCCCGAGCCGTCTTGGACCTCTGGGAGGTCCCGTTGATTTCCCGGGAGCCCCGGGAGGTCCCATTGGACATGCAGGAGGTTCCGTTGGACCTCCGGGGGGCCCCGTTGCACCTCCGGGAGGTCCTGCTGGTCCTCCGGGAGGTTGTTTTGGGGGTCCGGGGGTCCGTTTTGGAACTCCGGGGGGTTGCCTCGGAGACTCGGGGGGTCGTCTTGCACCTCTGGGGTTTCCTGGCGCCTGTCTCCCGCTACCGGGGCAGGCTGTGGCGATGAGGGGTCCGTCCGCTCTGCGACGAGGACCATACTCACCACTTCAGCCGTCGCCGCGATGTAGAGCAACAGATGCTCTTTGGGCTCGGGGGCTACCATTACGGGTAGGGTCGTCAGGAGTTGCTTCAGCTCCTGGAAAGCTTCTTCTGCTTCGTCGGTCTAAGCAAATGGGCCGGATTTGCGCAGGAGCTTAAAGAAGGGGAGCGCTCGCTCTGGTAACCTCGGTATAAACCGACTCAGCGCGGCTAGGCATCCCATGAGTTTCTGGACTTCTTTGATGCGGGCGGGGGGCCGCATCATGTCGATGGCTTTGATCTTCTCTGGGTTAGCCTCAATTCCTCGGTGTGAGACCAGGAATCCTAAGAGTTTTCCAGAGGATACACCGAACACACACTTGTCGGGGTTCAGCTTGGTACGCGTAGAGCGCAGTTTATCGAAGACTAAGGCCAGGTTATCTAGTAGGGATGAACTCTGCCTGACCTTAACAACAATGTCATCGACATACACCTCAACTAAGTCTCTTATCAGCTCCCCGAAGGCTTTGTGCATTGCACGTACGAAGGCAGGGAGAACGTTTTTTAGGCCATAAGGCATAGAGACATAACAGTACAGACCGTCTACTGTGATGAAGGAGGTGTGCTCTTCATCTTCTCTAGACATAGGGATCTGATGGAAACCCAAGTAAGCGTCTAGGAAGCACAGCATATCGCAGCCTGACTTCGAGCCTACTATTTGATCTATTCTAGGGAGAGGGAATGGATCTTTAGGACATGCTTTATTGAGACTGGTGTAGTCGATGCACGTCCGGAGCTTCCCGCCGGCCTTCGGGACAACAACAGGGTTCGCCATCCACCGAGGGTGGTGGACTTCCCGTATGAAGCCAGCGTCCAGCAGCTTCTTGATTTCTTCGCGGATGAAGCTTTGCCGCTCGATGGACTGCTTGCGGGGCTTCTGTTGGACTGGTCGGGCGTCGGGGAAGACCTTTTGTTGGTGCCCGATCACCTCCCTAGGGATCCCTGGCATCTGCGACGGCTGCCATGCAAACACGTCGACATTGTGCCGGAGGAAGGTGACGAGCGCGCCTTCCTATTTGCTATCCAGGCCCCCGGTTACCCGGGTGGTCTGGGTGGCGTCGGCGCCAATTTGGACGAGCCTCAAGGGGACGCCGCCCTCGTCGAGGGGTTGCACACGGGGTGCTGTGGTATAGGCACGGTGGCGTGCACTCGGGTGGAGCCGATTTGGTTCTGCACTGCCGGGGGTTGGTGCCCTAGCTGTTCTGAGCGCTTGGAGCTTTTCCAAGGCTGACACTGCGGCAGTGCGGTCTCCACGAACCCTGAGGATGCCTGTTGGTGTAGGCATCTTCAAGACAAGGTAGCCGTAGTGGGCTACTGCCATGAATCGGTACAGGGCTGGCCTGCCAATTATGGCGATGAAGGGGAGGTCGATCTCCGCCATGTCGAACAGAATGTACTCTGCCTGATAGCTGTCCGGTGCCCCAAAGGTCACCGGGAGGCTGATGTGGCCGTAGGGAACGACCTGTCCCATTCCTATCCCTGAGAACGGGCTCGATGGGGTGAGCTTGGCCATCGGGATCTGCAGCTTCTGGAAAGCTGCGCGACTGATGAGGTTCAGTCCAGCCCCGCCATCCACCAAAACGTGGTACATCCTCCTCACGTTGGCGATGGTGGGGGCCACCAAGAGCGGTAGTTGGCCGGCCCCAGCCATGTTCCTGGGGCAGTCGGTGGCATCGAAGCTGATGGGGGTTCCCATCCACCTGAGTTGCGATGCAGCACTCGGGAGGGGAGCCACCGACGCTACCGCTCGGCGCAAGGTCTTAACCGCGCTTCGGGACGAGGGGTCAGCGGACCCACCGTAGATGACGTAGAGCATCTTACGGCGCTCGTCATCGCTGTAGCTGGATCTCTCATGATTGCGCACCACCTTCACGGCGCGCTGAGGCTCCTGGAACTCCACCTGGTGGTCGACGTCGTCTGGGGCGTCGACCTTCTGCTTGCCCTCCCTTTGACGGTAGGGTGGGGCATCAGTTAGAAGCTGCTTCCCTTTCCGGAAGCGCTCCGCGAGCTTCTGGATTTCCCGGCACTCGGCAGCAGTATGGTAACTGGTGCCATGCACGGGGCGTAGCTCGCCCTGGCCCCCGTCTGGACCCGGTGACTGTCGCGGCCTTTTGTCGGGGCGTGGCCCCCGAGCTCCACTGGGTGCCGCTGCTGCGGCAACGGGGGCCACGGCCGGCGGTTGCATCTTGCCACCGCCCCTGTTCTTGATCTTCCTGCCGCTTCCATAGGAAGCGGCGCCAGATCCTGGCTGCCCTCCTGACCCGGAGGCTGGCAGTGAGTGCCAGTTCCGCCCTTTGGCTGCTCTGGCGCACTTGTCCGCCAGGCTGAAGAGCTCTGAGACGTCATGGACCTCCCTGGTCGCGAGCTTCTCAAGAATCTTCTTGTCCCGAATGCCTTGCCAGAACGCCACCACCACAGAAGCTTTTTGGATGTGTGGGATGGTGTTCCGCACCTGGGAGAACCGCTGGATGAAGGAGCGCAGCGACTCCCCAGGTTGTTGCTGGATGGCGTGGAGGTCGAGCTCCGTGCCAGGCCGGGTGTAGGAACTGCCGAAGTTGGCGGTGAACTGCCGGCAGAGCTCTCCCCAAGAAGTTATGGAACCCTGGGGGAGGTTCACGAGCCAAGACCGGGCTGGGCCGGTCAAGGCGACGGGGAAGTAGTTGGCCATGACGGCCTCATCCCCTCCTGCAGCAAGTACGGCGGTGGAGTAGATCTGGAGAAACTCCGCCGGGTTGACGCTGCCGTCGTACTTTTCAGGCAGGTGTGGTCGAAACTTGCGCGGCCACCTCGCGAAGCGAAGGTGGGGCGCCAGGGCCGCACATCCTGCTCCTGTTGCTGCAGGCGTCTGTCGAAGTGTGTGGTCGACACTTCACCCGGGCCTGCACTGGGCAGCCCGCGCAGGTTCTTTTTCGGAGGGGCTCGTCACTTGCGGAGAGCTTGAACGTAGGGACGAGTTAAGGAGGGGCTTGACACGGCGAGTTTTACGTGGTTCAGGACGCCGGAGCGTAAAACCCTACGTCCACGGTGAGCTGAGGAGCTCGCTGTATTGCTTGTTGCTCAGAACCGGAGTCCTGAGCTTGGGAATGAGTTATGCCTAGCGTATGAGTTGCGGGAGTGCGAACCTCCGCTAACGTTGCCTACCCGAGCCTTTTATAGTCCAAGGCTCGAGTGGCTTACAAGGGGGCCCGGGACCCGACAGGTGGCCTCGGGGTGATTTCCTATGAGCTATTATGTCTTGGCGCTGGCGTCGAAGTCCTCGTCCTGCCGCCCTACCCATGCCGCAGGCTAAGTGTTGCGTGTAGTCGTTGGCGATGGCAGGGGCAGCAGGGCATGTCTTGTCCGGTCTTGTCGCTGCCTTCAATGGCCTGCAGCTTCAGACACTGTACGCCTGTCCTGACTGTGACTGGTCACAGCGCCTCCTGACAGGCGTGCGCTGCGCCTCTTCGTCTCGGGAAGGTGCGGGTTTTGAATGCTTTGTACGGTAAAGGCATGGCGCGCCTTTACTCCTGCTGCCTACCGCGCCGGTTGGCAGCACTGTTCTGCTGGCCACGTGTCGGACCCGGAGCTCTCCTCTGAGGAGGGGGGAAGCTCCGGCTCTGCTGGACACGTGGAGCCTTCGGAGCTCACCCCCGCGGAGGGGGCGAGGTCCGGTCTTCCGGGCCACGTGGCAGGCACTGGGCCAAATGTCGAAGTGTGTGGTCGACACTTCCCCCGGGCCTGCACTGGGCAGCCCGCGGAGGTTCTTTTTCGGAGGGCCTAGTCACTTGCGGAGAGCTTGAGCGTAGGGACGAGTTAAGGAGGAGCTTGACACGGTGAGTTTTACGTGGTTCAGGCCGCCGGAGCGTAAAACCCTACGTCCACGGCGAGCTGGGGAGCTCGCTGTATTGCTTGTAGCCGCTAGGTTCCGGCGTTGTCGAAGTGTGCGATCGACACTTCCCCCGGGCCTGCACTGGGCGCGGAGGTTCTTTTTTCGGAGGGGCTAGTTCCTAGCGGAGAGCTTGCGCGAATGGACGAGTTAGTGAGAGCTTGACACGGGAAGTTTTACGTGGTTCAGGCCGCCGGAGCGTAAAACCCTACGTCCACGGCGAGCTATTGAGCTCGCTGTATTGCTTGCTGCTCAGGGCCGGGGGCCTGAGCTTGGGGGTCAGTTACAGCTTGAGAGTGTATGGCTAGCGTATGAGTTGCAGAATGCGAACCCTTGCTATCGACGCCTACCCGAGCCTTTTATAGTCCAAGGCTCGGGCGGCTTACAAGGGAAGCCAGGACCCGACAGGTGGTCCCGGGAAGATTGTCTATTATCTACCGTATCTGTAGTTATGCCGGTGGTTGCCCCCGGTCGAAGGCTTCTGAGTCTTCCTTTTGCCGCCCTGCCCATGCCGTGCGCCAGTCGTAGTGGTTGATGACGGCGCAGGCGGCATGGGATGTCTTGTCGCGGCATTTATTACCTGTCAGGTTCTGACACCGCGCGCCAGTCTGTGATGCGACTGGACGCAACGGCACCTGACAGGCGCGTGCTCCGCGTTTCCGCGTCTTGGGAAGACGCGGGCCTTGAATTCCTTGTACGGGCAAGGTGAGGGGCGCCTTTACGCCCGCTGCCTACCGCCCGGGGGCAGGCAGCACCGTTCTTCCAGCCACGTGGCGGGTCCGGAGCTCTTCTCTGAGGAGAGGGAGGTCCGGCCCCGCTGGATGCGTGGCGCCTTCGGACCTCTCTCCCGCGGAGGGGGAGGTCCGGCTTCTGCATGCCACGTGGCGGGCCCGGTGCTCACCTCTGAGGAGAGGGAGGTCCGGCCTCGCTGGACGCGTGGCGTCTTCGGACCTCTCTCCCGCGGAGGGGGAGGTCCGGCTTCTGTATGCCACGTGGCGGGCCCAGAGCTCTCCTTTGAGGAGAGGGAGGTCCGGCCCCGCCAGACGCGTGGCGCCTTCGGAGCTCTCCCTGCGGAGAAGGGCGAGCACCTTAGGCATTTTACCCTGTGCGCGGGGGTACCCCATATCTCAGGTACCGACAGGCGTGAACCGGGAGGGCCCTAGGACTTGCTTCTCCCTTTTTATCGAGTCTGTAGTCCAGCTCATGGAGCCTCGAATAAATAGACTCTCTTGAATGTTTGTGCCTGTGATGCCTTTTATCTCCTTCTTGGTTTTGCCTGACCGAGTCCTTAGCTCCGCAAGGTACTCAGAGGCCTTCACCAATCTCGGAGTGCTGCACAGACACCTTCCCCGGGTCCTAACTGTATTAAGGGCCCCCGGGGGTCTCCGGATCCCGCCCCATGGGGAGGTCCGGATCTGCCGGCCACGTGTCGGGTCCGGAGCCCCTCCTGAGGAGGCGGGAGCTCCGGCCCCGCTGGACACGTGGGGCCTTCAGAGCCCCTCCCAGAGGGGGAGGTCCGGTTTCCGCCTGCCACGTGGCGAGCCCGGAGCCCCCCTCTGGGGAGGCGGGAGCTCTGGGCCCGCTGGACACGTGGGGCCTTCGGGCCTCGGCCCTGCTGAAGGGGCGGGACCCGGTCCTTCCAGTCCTATGTCGGAGTAGTTGGTAGCTCCTCCCCCCCCCCCCCCCCCCGGCTTCGTGCAGTCCCCGTTGTTGTAACCTGGAGGTCCTGCACACAGGTAGAGGAAACGTAATTCTCCTCGGGGGGTCCTCCCCTCCCGTCTCCTAGTCTTATTCGGCTTACGATGCTGATCCGTTATATGGGGCTTGGGTAATTCTGTGCGCGAGGCGCCGGGGCTCCGGCTCCCTCCAAGGTCCGGGTACGATCGTCCGATCCCTAGTACCGGACCGTGCGCCAGGAAAGCAGAGTGCACAGGCTTTGGGTTCATGACCAGGCAAAGCGGCTGTACTCCCCTAGACCTCCGGCGGGCAGGATGCGCACGCTTTGGGTACTGAGCCGGCTAAGCGGGATACGCACCGTGGACCCCCCATGCACGGCGCAGGCCTTTCCTGGAGGTGACCAACTGGCACTGCAACACCTGACTGGGGGAGGCCCGAGAGACCCACTCGGCCATCGGCAGTTGCCTCAAGCGCAGCCGCCTTCGGTAGGATAGCAAATGCTGACTATGGGTGAGCGCGGGAGAGAGGGAGCTAGATGTACGATGAACATTCATAGAGAGTGCGATCATAAAAATTAATGCATAATTTAAATGAGCACATGAGAGAGAGCGAAGTAGAACATGTTTCTGTGTTAATGCCCATAGGTGGAAGTCAGGCTGTACATGGAGGCAATGACCCGCCTCGTCAAGAAGGGAAGCAAGACTCTACGCGCTTAGGGTCGGAACCAGGCTAAGCTGGACGTAGTCCTGGACCGTCCCTTGAGACTTAGCTGACCCAAGCGCTGTTCCTAGACTCTATGGGATTTATTACAGAAGGGAGTGACCCTGTTCTACTAATGCTCTGGGGGTAGGACTTACAGTGTTGTTCCATGCCAAGGGTTTTGGGAATGGATCCTGTCGGTACCTGAGATATGGGGTACCCCCGCGCACAGGGTAAAATGCCTAAGGTGCTTGCCCTTCTCCGCAGGGAGAGCTCCGAAGGCGCCACGCGTCCGGCGGGGCCGGACCTCCCTCTCCTCAGAGGAGAGCTCCGGGCCCGCCACGTGGCATACAGAAGCCGGACCTCCCCCTCCGCGGGAGAGAGGTCCGAAGACGCCACGCGTCCAGCGGGGCCGGACCTCCCTCTCCTCAGAGGAGAGCTCCGGGCCCGCCACATGGCATACAGAAGCCGGACCTCCCCCTCCGCGGGAGAGAGGTCCGAAGGCGCCACGCGTCCAGCGGGGCCGGACCTCCCTCTCCTCAGAGGAGAGCTCCCGACCCGCCACGTGGCCAGAAGAACGGTGCTGCCTGCCCCCGAGCAATAGGCAGCGGGCGTAAAGGCGCCCCACACCTTGCCCGTACAAGGTATTCAAGGCCCGCGTCTTCCCAAGACGCGGAAACACGGAGCACGCACCTGTCAGGTGCCGTTGCGCCTAGTCGCATCACAGACTGGCGCGCAGTGTCAGAACCTGCCAGGTAATAAACGCCGCGACAAGACATCCCATGCCGCCTGCGCCGTCATCAACCACTACGACTAGCGTGCGGCATGGGCAGGGCGTCAAGATGAAGACTCAGAAGCCTTCGACCAGAGGCAACCACCGGCATAACTACAGATACGGCAGATAATAGACAATCTTCCCGGGACCACCTGTCGGGTCCCGGCACCCCTTGTAAGCCGCCCGAGTCTTGGACTATAAAAGGATCGGGTAGGCGTCGATAGCAAGGGTTCGCATTTTGCAACTCATACGCTAGCCATACACTCTCAAGCTGTAACTCACCCCCAAGCTCAGGCCCCCCGGCCCTGAGCAGCAAGCAATACAGCGAGCTCCATAGCTCGCCGTGGACGTAGGGTTTTACGCTCCGGCGGCCTGAACCACGTAAAACTCTCTGTGTCAAGCTCTCACTAACTCGTCCATCTGCGCAAGCTCTCCGCTAGGAACTAGCCCCTCCGAAAAAAGAACCTCCGCGGGCTGCCCAGTGCAGGCCCGGGGGAAGTGTCGACCGAACACTTCAACATTTGGCGCGCCAGGTAGGGGGGCTTTTCCCCTAGCGCGACGAGTTTCCGCCGACGAAGATGACCAAGCTTCCTTCAGCGACAAACTCTCCTCCCCCGCGTTCACGGCGAACCGTGACCACTGGGGAGTACATGTCGACACACTCAGGACGGAGTGTGTCGGCACAAGCGGGCAGCCAGCAGCCGACTCCGGCAACGCCGACTCCGGCTATGCAGGCCCCAACCAGTGTGAGGTCTTCTGCAGCGCTGAGCGTACACCATGGAGGTGCGCTAGCTGCAGCAAGAGCGCTGCTGCGCAACCCACCTGCGGGGGATGCGCCCCATTCAGCGACCCAGCAATGGGTCCGCGAGGTGGACCGCCTCGTCGTCGCCGCCGCGAACCCTCGGTTTCGGCGAGGACGACACCCAGGGCAACCGGCTGTGTCGCTGACGCGCACACCCACGGTTGACGGGCTAACAGCGGATTCCAGCTCCTCCAGGCTCCTGTCGACGGACCTGCGAAGGGAACTGGAACGGTGCCACTTGGGGCAGGATGCCCGGGTGTACCTCGAGCGACGCCGAGAAAGGCGTCGCAACCAGGAGGCAGGCGACAGCATGTCGTCGGCCTCGACACAACCATAAGGGCAGGTCTTCGCCATGTGAGCCCCGCCACAGGCATATGCTGCGCAGCATATGCCGCAACCATATGCGCCGCAAGTAGCGGCCCCGGTCTATGATGCAGCCTTGCCCATGCCGGGATACGCAGCGCCAGGTGCGAACCAAGTGTTCGCAGCGCCTATACCTGCCGCAGCAGGTGCAGGATGTGCGGCCCTTGCACCCCATCTTCGCTTCGCAAGGTGGCCACGCAAGTTCCGCCCGCACCTGCCCGAGAAGTACGACGGCAGCGTCAACCCAGCGGAGTTCCTCCAGATCTACTCCACCGCCGTACTTGCCGCAGGAGGGGACGAGGCTGTCATGGCCAACTACTTCCCCGTCACCTTGACCGGCCCAGCCCGGTCTTGGCTCATGAATCTACCTCAGGGGTCCATAACCTCCTGGGGTGAGCTCTGCCGGCAGTTCGTCGCCAACTTCGGCAGCTCCTACACCCGTCCTGGCACGGGGCTCGACCTCCACGCCGTCAAACAACAACCTGGGGAGTCGCTGCGCTCTTTCATCCAGCGGTTCTCTCAGGTGCGCAACACCATCCCACATATCCAAAGCGCCTCTGTGGTGGTGGCGTTCCGACAGGGTGTCCGGGACGAGAAAATGCTCGAGAAGCTCGCGACCAGAGAGGTCTGCGACGTCTCGGAGCTCTTCAGCCTGGCGGACAAGTGCGCCAGAGCAGCTGAAGGGCGGAACTGGCACGCACTACCGACCTCCGAGTCAGGAGGGCAGCCCGGGTCCGGTGCTGCTGCCTATGGGGGTGGCAAGAAGACCAAGAACCGGGGGGGGGGGGGTGGCAAGATGAAGTCACCATTCATGGCCCCCGTCGCCGCAGCTGCGACGACCAGTGGAGCTCGGGGGCCGCCCCCTGACAAAAGGCAGCGGCAGTCACCGGCCCCAGACAGTGACCAAGGCGGGCTATGCCCCGTGCATGGCGCCTGCAACCATACAGCTGCCGAGTGCTGGGAGATCCAGAGGCTCGCAGAGCGCTTCCGCAAGGGAAGGCAGCAGAGGGCTGAAGCACCGCCCTACCCTCAGAGGGATGGCAAACAGAAGGCTGATGCCCCAGTCACCGCTGCCCACCAGGTGGGGTTCCAGGAGCCTCAGCGTGTCATAAAGACAGTGCATGGCGGTGAGGACTCCAGTTCCGACGGTGACGGGCCTGGGCGTTAGCCAACTACAGCACGCCTCCGTGCCTCGGACATATCTCTCGGGAGCCGCCTAAGGTCCGTCAACCCCTTGAAACCCTTGCCAGAAGGGGAAGACGCCTTAGGTCATCCAAGGTGAGCCCGGGTTCACTTACCCCTTGAAGGCCTTAGCCAGAAGGGGAGAACTCCCCTGGGGCCCCCGAGAGAAGCCACGTAGGACCTGATCCAGCGTGAAGATAACAACTTCGACAAGACACGGCTTGCAGGGAACACCCCACAACGCACGGTCTCGGCTAATGCTCTGAGCACTACCGCCAAAGAACCAAACGTGACGGGGGCCCGCAAGAGGGCAACCTGGTGAAGCGGCACGCTATATTCCAAGAAGGACCCATAAGCTCTCCCCCAGCAGGGAAGGTCCCTTCGGAATCATGAAAGCTGCCGCCCCAGGTACACATGCCTTTCAACCGAGAGTGGGATCCATTCCCAAAAAAAATCCTTGCCATGAAGCAACACTGTAAGTCCTACTTACTGAGCATCGGTAGAACAGGGTTATTCACTTCTGTAATAGACCCCATAGAACTTAGGAACAGAGCTTGGGGTAGCTAAGTCTCAAGGGACGGTACAGGACTACGTCCAGTTTAGCCTGGTTCCGACCCTAAGCGCGTAGAGTCTTGCTTCCCTTGTAGACGAGGCGGAACATTGCCCCCATGTACAGCCAGAATTCCACCTATGGGCATGAATACAGAGACCTGTTCTACTTAGCTCCCTCTCATGCGCTCATTTAAATTATGCATTAATTTTTATGATCGCACTATCTCTGTATGTTCATCATACGTCTAGCTCCCCCTCTCCTGCGCTCATCCATAGTCGGCATTTGCTATCCTCCCGAAGGCGGCTGCGCTTGAGGCACCTGCCGATGGCCGAGTGAGTCTCTCGGGCCTCCCCCAGTCAGGTGTTGCGGTGCCAGTTGGTCACCTCCAGGAAAGGCCAGCGTTGTGCATGGGGGGTCCAGGGTGCGTATCCAGCTTAGCCGGCCCAGAGCCCAAAGCATGCGCATCCTGCTCTCCGGAGGTCCAGGGGAGTACGTCCGCTTTGCCTGGTCATGAACCCAAAGCGCGTGCACTCTGCTTCCCCAGCGCATGGCCCGGTACTAGGGATCGGACAGCCGTACCCGGACCTCGGAGGGAGCCGGAGCTCCGGCGCCTCGCGCATAGAATTTGACACGACCCCATTTGGTCCTGTCGAGCCAGGATCACGCTGAGGGGTGCTGCGTTGCACAGCACTGTATAACACACGTCAAAGGTACAAGCGGAAGCGGAAGCTTTATTACATAAACAAGTTTATGAACATGTTTACATCAAAATAAGTTTAGTCCACACTCACGGGCGTAGACTAAGCATCAAGTGCACGTTCAGCCCTTGAACGTGTCCTTGCTAGCACACACGCACACTAACTCTGCGGCGTGCACGACTCCCACTCGACGGGGTTCCCCTCCTGGGGTTCCGTCTCCTCTTCGGGAGTCCCTTCCTCATAGAACCCTGCAAAAGCTTCAAACACAAGCAGTGAGCACGAAGGCTCAGCAAGTCTGACCCGTCTCACCTAAACATGGAACTTCTACATGAGGGTAATGGGTTGCATGAGGCAAAAATCATTTGCAAGGACTCGCCTAATTAGTAGAACCTTACTTTCAAGTTTTAGCAGCAGGTTGTGGAGAACCTTACGCTAAGGCACATGAGAGAGCCGCAATCAAACAAGAAACGCATTTCTCTCATGTACTTTGCCCAAAGTTGAAAAGAACTTTAGTTAGCACTAAACTACAGCATATCATTAACAATCAATGTCCAACTTTCAATCAGCAACATTTTAACATGTAACTAGCCTGTTCTTTCTACGTCACGGTACAGTGAACAAGTGGTACTCACTGACCGCGAGGGACGGCGATTATAATCGATTTACACCCGCAGGGATTACCCGAACAACCCGTCACGTACGCCCGTACTCGATGTTGCCTACAACAACCATCACGAACGCCGTACGCGACTACCTTTCACCCGTTAGCCAAATATTGAACCGGTCCCATCGTCCCGAGCAAGAGGTCCCTGCACGCGCATCTCTGTGCCGCCAGCTGATTTACACCTCGAGCTCTCAACCTACCCTCTGAACGACGGGCAATGCCTCAACACCCAGCTACCCGAGTTACATCAGTTTCCCGGTTCCCATATAGCCGGTAGGTCTTCGGTACTGTTCTAGCTTGTTCAACAGGCCCGCACACGGCTCGGTCCTCAATCGACACAAGCGGAGCTATCGCACACAGGCCCCAAAGTCCTGCTGCCCTTACTCTCCGCTCGGCCTCATTTTCTTGCCATGTGTTTCATGTGCTATCTCTACCCGAGCAATGTGCCTCTAGCCTATTCTCGCGAGTAGTTCCAACTACTCGACTTGTACCGAATCCTACCCTATCCTAGCAATGCAGTGGCTAACGAGGTTTTCAATCCTAAACCCAACCCAGGGTTATTTTGGCTGTGCAGTTGGGTTTCCAATCAAGACTCTAATGCAAAGAACAATATTCAAAGATGTGCTCAAAACAATAAACATTTGTAAAAGGTTAATGCAAACCGGGGCTTGCCTTGCTGCTCTTGGTCGTAGGCTAGCTGTTCCTCTGGAGTAACGAAGTCTAGGACTTCGGGTTCCTCCTCGACCTTAGCGACTACATGATAAGAACAATGTATGTATTAATTAAATGCATTTGTATTAACTTTGAAGTTGTGAAGTCTATAACCCTTGCTAGACAGACCTAATGATTGTGAAACTTTTACTGTGGCTTGGTTACAACCTAAATAAAGACTTGGTCAAGTTTTAGTTGCAGTGAAGCTCATTTGAGCCCTCCACAATTAATTATGTCCTTGACCTTAATTGGAACTCTTAGGGTGTTCTAGGAATTTTCATGAGACAAACTATGACTTTCTGAAAACTAGATTTTCATAGGGTTCTAATGGAGTTGGTCTCACTTAATTTGGAAGTCTCTAACTAAAGATATGAGCTAAACAATTTCAGAAAAAATTCTGAAAATGTTTCTGAACATTTTCTATTTTCTCTGGAACAGTTTTACTAATCACACCATTAGGTGGACTAAATGAGCTCAAATGGTTCTGAAATTTTTATGGTAGTTCAAGGATATTTTGGTGAACATCTCAGCAAAATTTCAGGATTTTCCTCCAAAGGATCCTCCAGTTAAAATTCCTTACAGTTTAAACTTTGAGGAATTAATTCTGGAGAAATAAGGAATTTCATGGAGTGAAACTTGATTTTCTGGAAAGTACTCAGAGAGCTGAATCCAGCAAAATTTGGTTCACTCAATTTGGAGCTTTCTAGCCAAAGTTATAAGGATTTGAAGTTTGAAGGAAATCTGAAAATCGGGGAAAAGTTTAAACTCGCGCGTGGGCCCAGGGGACACGCGTCGCACGCCGAAGCGACAGCACACCGCGGCCCACAATGATTTTACGCGCCAGCACACCCGATCCCGGCCGCAGCCGGATCCCGATTCAGAATATCGGCCGCTGACAGCTGGGGTCCACCCCCTTCTTCAACCTCGCGACACCCGCGCTCCGCCGCCGAGGGACCTCGCCGGAGAGCTCGCCGCTGGCTGCTGTACAGCTCCAAACTTCTTGATTCTGGCCGCCCCTGCCTACTTTTACTTGGGGAACAGGATCCGAGGGTCAGCTGCTCATGACAACGGCCGGAGCATGGTCGGCGACGAGCCGCCATATCGGAATGACTTCGGCCATGTCGGCTGACTCTCCTAGTACCTCAGCTACTTGGGAAATCGGTTGGGAAGCATCAGTGGACCTCAGAGAAGGTCGACCTGAGCTCGAGGCAGCTCGGGGAGGGCCCGAAATAGGTCCTCACCGTGCGCCCGATACCCCCCGTTCGTTCCGCCATTAGTAGACCTTGAATTACGCCGGGCACAGAGGTTCTCCGGCCCAGAGTTGTGAAGGCAACTTGTGCGTCACCGTGTCTAGCTCGTGTGGGAGTGGCCTGAGGCCCTCTAATCCTTTCTAGAGCACGAATTAAACAGAATCGTACCCGAAGGTCGTTCTGCACACAGAAAGGGGAAAAGTGGAAATTCGCCGCCGGTGAGCAACCACTCGAGCTGTGGCTCGGGGATGAGCAGCACCGGTCACCTGCGCGTCCAAGGGTGCCTTGGCTCGGGCGTGACAACGCCCTGGTTGGGCTGTCCACGAGAGCCCGAGGTGCGGCGGTTTCCAGTTCCGAGTTTGATCTTTCGGCACAGCCGATATCACTCGGTTTCAATCGACTTCTAGCAATGGGGAGGATGGAGGAAGGTCTCTAGTACCTTGCTGGGACCCTGGAGTGGAAGGAGGGAGCTGCGATCGGCTTGATCAAGCAGGAACTCGAGCGGTGGTGATGGCAGTGGAGAAATGGATCGTGCACGTCGGCAGCTCGGGGAATGGCGACTGAAGCACGCCGGGGAGGGAATAAATAGCCCGGCGGCTGGTCTCCGGCTTGGGGCGCGCAGCAGGAGCTGGCGCCGGCTGCCCCCCTTCGGTGGCGCGCGCGCACAACAGCCGGGAACCGACTGAACTGTGTTTCAGTCGGTTTGCTTTGAGGCAGAGGCTGACATGTGGGTCCCACCCCTCTTTTAACCTCTGAAATTTACTCCTAACAGCTGTGGTAAACAGTGAACCCTATTCTACCCTTGGCAATTCAAATTATTCACCCAAGAGCCATTTGAATTGATCAAAGTTCAAATGAGGTTTGGTTTGAATGAATTTCAGCACAAGTGCAGTTTGAAATTCAAATAAAGTTTGAATTTCTCCCCCTTAGCTCATGTCAAGATCAACTCCAAATGGAGTGAAAATTGGTGTGTGAGCTCACAAAAATGTGCTGAGTAAGAATATGCCTTCCACTTTTAAATTCATGGAATAAAAACAGTTTGAATTTGAATATGGTTTCAAACTGTCCTCTTCCTATCTATACCCAAAATGACCTCAAAAAGGTTTTGAATTTGGGTGAAACTTGGCATGGACATCCTTAGCAAAGTGTAGGAGTTTTTATATGTCCAGCCCATCTATATCACACGTGGGAAATACCACTTTTGCAATGTGTGAGTTTGTTCTCTAATGAGCATGTTGATAATTGTTACTTGCTCTTCATTTGTGTTCATCATTCTTGCTCAAATGAGGTGTGTGGTGTGGTGATGAACACTGCAAATGGTTGTTAAAACTGAGGCCCTTACAGAATTGCCCAAGCCCCGTATAACGGGTCAGGACCATAAGACGGATAAGACTAGGAGATGGGAGGGGAGGACCCCCCGAGGAGAATTACGTTTCCTCTACCTGTGTGCAGGACCTTCAGGTCACGGCAACAGGGACTGCATGAAGCGGGGGGAAAGGAGCTACCAGCTACACCGGCCTGGGACTGGAAGGACCGGGACCCGCCCCTCCAGCAGGGGCGGGGCCCGGGGGCCCCACGTGTCCAGCAGGCCCGGAACTCTCTCCTTCCTTGAGGAGGGCTCCGGGCTCGCCACGTGGCAGGCAGGAACCGGACCTCCCCCCCTCAGCGGGAGGGCTCCGAAAGCCCTACGTGTCCAACATGACCGGAGCTCCCGTCTCTTGAGGAGGAGCTCCGGACCCACCACGTGGCCGGCAGATTTGGAGCCCCCCATAGGGCGAGGTTCGGAGACCTCCGGGGGCCCCAAACACGGTTAGGACCCGGGGAGGGTGTCTGTGCGAAGCTCCAAGATTGGAAATGGCCTCTGAGTACCTTGCGGAGCTAAGGACTCAGCCAGGCAAAGCTAAGAAGGAGGGAAAAAGCACCACAGACACGAGTATCCAAGAGAGTCAAATTAAGCAAGGCTCCATGAGCTGGACTACAGACTCGATAATAAAGGGAGAAGCAAGTCCTAAGGACCTCCCGGCTCTCGCCGGAACCTTGCGGCTACAAGAGCGGCCACATCCTTGACTTCAGCCCTGGCAGCTTCCTCCCGCTCCGCGGCAGGGCCCTCTCTTGCTGGCTCCAGCGAGAAAGAGGGGTCGCGGCTCTTGAAGCATGCCAGCACATGCGAGGCGACCTCTAAAGCTAAGCCGCGGCCCTCGGCTTCATGCTCACTGGCGACCACCGAGTCGAGTCTGTCCAGCTTGGCGCCGATCGACTCCAATGCAGGGATCACCTCTGCCACCTTCAATACGGGAGTTGCGGCCCTCACCGGACTGAAGCCAAGAGGGATCAGGGTGGACCCCGCTCGATCCACGAAGCTTGAGACCGCAAGGGCCTCGGAGGACCGTTGGGCTGAGAGCTCCTCCACCTCGCGGCGGGCCGCCTGCAGAGCCTCCAGGTTCCTCTCGGAGAATTCCTTCTCCTTGGCCGCCAGGGAACTCTCCCGAAGGCGGAGAGTCTCGGCTAGCCGCTCCAACTCAGCGGCCTTGAAGCCGGCAGTCAACTCCCGGTCCAATACCGCCCGGCAATCATGGGAGACCTGTTCCTCCCTCAAGTCAAGGTCTGCCTTCAGAATCTCCAGCTCCTCCATCCGAGCTCGGAGGTCATCCTCGCCCGCGGCCAGCTGCGCGGCGACCCTCTCTGCCTCAGCTGCCACGGAATGCTCCCGCTCCTCAACGGCGAGTTCGCGGCGCTCCAACCGCTGTCGTATTTCCACAGCAGCAGAGAGGCTCTCTTCGGCCCGGGCTTGAGCCTCCAGGGCCTCCCTGTTGATCCGCCACGACTGGGTGTCCATGCGGTCAACAGCCCGCTTCATCCGGTCGACGAGCGCTTCCCTGAAGTCGAGCAACTCCCGCCTGGAGTCAAGCTCGCTCTTAACCTTCGCGGTCCTCTCCCGCAAAATGTTCCCCCAGATGAGGAGGCGGTCCCGTTCAACCGTATACTCCTCCCGCTCGCGCCCCAGCGCAGCCAAGACCTGCCGGACGCTCGACTCGGCAAGTGCGAAGGCGTCCGCCAGAGGCAATGGGGCAACAGAGGCTGGGGCAGTCCCTCTGACCTCCTCCATTACCTCGTCTTCAGGAAGAGCCGACGCGCCAGCCGCCGAGACGAGACGCCGATCAGGAGAAGCTGGCTCCACGGCTCTGGCAGCCAGGCCAGCCGGGCTTTTTTCAGCTTCTGGCTCCTTGACCTGAGGAGAGGGACGAGCCGGAGAAGACGGTGTTGGAGAAGAAGCCAGGCCGCCTAGTGCAGGATCAACCTGTGCTGGCTCGGGGGCCGCGGTGGCCGTATCGGCAGGAAGAGACGACGCCGCCGCGGAGTCCGGGCACACCGGAACAGGAGAAGTCCGCGCTGGCCTGGGGGCCGCGGCAGTTGCCCCTAGCTCTGAGCGCATCGGCACAGATTCCCCGCAAGACGGGGAAGGCCGGGAAGCGCGGACACTCCAGCGGGCTCTAAACCCCGACTTCCGAGCCGGGGTAGGATTTCCAGAGCCCGCTACCGTCTCCGACGGCCGCTCTGCAGTCGTTTGGACTGGCAGAACAGGGGACGCCCCAGAGGCTTCCCCCAGCGCACCAGCCCGGGGCCTCTTCGAGTCGCCACCGGAAGGGGTGTCAGGCACCCCAGAATCCCGACTTGGCACCGACGCCGTTGCTGGAGGAGATCGAGCGCGTTTCTTCTCTGGCAGCGGGTTGGAAGCCATGGCAAGGGAGAACTCAAAGGCAAGAGAACAAAAGCGCAAGAGTCCGAGAAGAAACGCAGAGAAGTGCGAAGGGAAGCTACAATGTGGGTAAGACCCCCTCTAAAAAGCTTCCCGGTGCAGTTCCATGCGATTCGGAACTCTTCGAATACCCCGCACCCGAAACCGCTTCGGTTCCTAGACCGAGTGCCGATGAAAGCTGGGCCCAAACCGCTTAGCTAAAGCGGTGGGGTCAAGGAGTCAGCCTCCTGAGAAGATGAGCCGGCAAGGCACTTTGGCGGTTCCCGAAGAAAGCGCCGCAACGTGCAGAAGTGGCAGCCTTGGGAACCGCCGCAGTAAAAGCAATCATCAAGTGGGCTCACGCTCTCACGATCCCGTTGCCGTTCGTGCTCCGGCAGCGGTCAAATCGGGACATAGAGAAAGTGCGCGGATCGGAAGAGACGGAGGTCCCACCTCGGGCTCGCTATCTCCCCCGAGATGGGCCCGGGGGCCACTGTCGGTACCTGAGATATGGGGTACCCCGCGCACAGGGTAAAATGCCTAAGGTGCTCGCCCTTCTCCGCAGGGAGAGCTCCGAAGGCGCCACGCGCCCGGCGGGGCCGGACCTCCCTCTCCTCAGAGGAGAGCTCCGGGCCCGCCACATGGCATACAGAAGCCGGACCTCCCCCTCCGCGGGACAGAGGTCCGAAGACGCCACGCGTCCAGCGGGGCCGGACCTCCCTCTCCTCAGAGGAGAGCTCCGGGCCCGCCACGTGGCATACAGAAGCCGGACCTCCCCCTCCGCGGAAGAGAGGTCCGAAGGCGCCACGCGTCCAGCGGGGGCGGACCTCCCTCTCCTCAGAGGAGAGCTCCGGACCCGCCACGTGGCCAGAAGAACGGTGCTGCCTGCCCCCGAGCGGTAGGCAGCGGGCGTAAAGGCGCCCCACACCTTGCCCGTACAAGGTATTCAAGGCCCGCGTCTTCCCAAGACGCGGAAACGCGGAGCACGCACCTGTCAGGTGCCGTTGCGCCCAGTCGCATCACAGACTGGCGCGCAGTGTCAGAACCTGCCAGGTAATAAACGCCGCGACAAGACATCCCATGCCGCCTGCGCCGTCATCAACCACTACGACTAGCGTGCGGCATGGGCAGGGCGTCAAGATGAAGACTCAGAAGCCTTCGACCAGAGGCAACCATCGGCATAACTACAGATACGGCAGATAATAGACAATCTTCCCGGGACCACCTGTCGGGTCCCGGCACCCCTTGTAAGCCACCCGAGTCTTGGACTATAAAAGGCTCGGGTAGGCGTCGATAGCAAGGGTTCACATTTTGCAACTCATACGCTAGCCATACACTCTCAAGCTGTAACTCACCCCCAAGCTCAGGCCCCCCGGCCCTGAGCAGCAAGCAATACAGCAAGCTCCATAGCTCGCCGTGGGCGTAGGGTTTTACGCTCCGGCGGCCTGAACCACGTAAAACTCTCTGTGTCAAGCTCTCACTAACTCGTCCATCTGCGCAAGCTCTCCGCTAGGAACTAGCCCCTCCGAAAAAAGAACCTCCGCGGGCTGCCCAGTGCAGGCCCGGGGGAAGTGTCGACCGAACACTTCGACAGATCCCATACTCGGTTGAAAGGCATGTGTACCTGGGACGGCAGCTTTCATGACTCAGAAGGGACCGTCCCGACTGGGGGAGAGTTTATAGGTCCTTCTCGGGAAAGTGCGTGCCGCAGCACCAGGTTGCCTTTCTGCAGGTCCCTGACGCGTTTGGTTCTTTGGCGGTAGTGCTAGAGCATCAGCCGAGACCGTGCGTTGCGGGGTGTCACCTGCAGCCGAGCCTCGTCGACGAGGTTGTCATCTTCACGCTGGATCAGGTCCTGCACGGCTTCTCCTGGGCGCCCCGGGGAGTTCTTCCCTTCTGGCTAAGGCCTCCAAGGGGTAGGAGTACCCGGACTCTTCTTGGGAGACCCAAGGCGTCTTCCCCTTCTGGCAAGGCCTTCAAGGGGTTGACGGACCCTGGGTGGCCCCCAGGAGGTACGAACGAGGCACGGAGGCGTGCACCCGGGTGAAGCTGGCCCAGTTCTGCACCATCGGGCTGGTGCTTGGGCTGCTGTGACTACATGGAACTGCTCCAAGGTTGATGTCGCAGCAGTGCAGTCTCAACTGAGGTTGTCATCTTCACGCTGGATCAGGTCCTGCGCGGCTTCTCCTGGGTGCCCCGGGGTACCCTCCCCTTCTGGCAAGGCCTTCAAGGGGTTGACAGACCCTGGGCGGCCCCCCGGAGGTACGGCCGAGGCACAGAGGCGTGCTCTCGGGTGGGGCTGGCCCGATCCTGCACCGTTAGGATTGGTGCTAGGGCTGCTGCGACTACTCGGAGCTTCTCCAAGGTTGACGCCGCAGCAGTGCAGCCTCCACAGACTTTTCGGGATATCCACAGTTGGCTACCGCCCCGGCCAGTCACCATCGGAGCTGGAGTCCTCACCGTTGTACACTGTCTTCATGACACGCTGAGCCGTGGTCGATGATCTCATCTTGCCACCTCCCCGGTTCTTGGCCTTCTTACCACCTCCATAGGAAGCAGCACCGGACCCGGGCTGCCCTCCTGACTCGGAGGCTGGCAGAGAGTGCCAGTTCCGCCCTTCGGCTGCTCTGGCGCACTTGTCCGCCAGCCTGAAGAGCTCAGAGACGTCGCGGACCTCTCTGGTCGCGAGCTTCTCAAGCATTTTCTCGTCCTGGACACCCTGCCGGAACGCCACCACCACAGAAGCACTTTGAATATGCAGGATGGTGTTGCGTACCTGGGAGAACCGCTGGATGAAGGAGCACAGTGATTCCCCAGGTTGTTGCTTGACGGCGTGGAGGTCAAGCTTCGTGCTGGGACGGGTGTAGGAGCTGCCGAAGTTGGCGACGAACTGCCGGCAGAGCTCTCCCCAGGAAGTTACGGAACCCTGGGGGAGGTTCATGATCCAAGACCGGGCTGGGCCGGTCAAGGCAACGGGGAAGTAGTTGGCCATGACGGCCTCATCCCCTCCTGCGGCGAGTACGGCGGCGGAGTAGATCTAGAGGAACTCCGCCGGGTTGACGCTGCCGTCGTACTTCTCGGGCAGGTGCGGCCGGAACTTGCGCGGCCACCTCGCGAAGCGAAGGTGGGGCGCCAGGGCCGCACATCCTGCTCCTGTTGCTGCAGGCGTTGGCGCCGCGAACGCTTGGTTCGCCGCTGGCACAGTATACCCTGGTATGGGCAAAGCTGCTCCATAGACCGGGGACGAAGTTTGCAGGGCATATGGTTGTGGCATATGCTGCGCGGCGTATGCCTGGGGCAGAGCTCGCGTGGCGAAGATCTGCCCTTCAGGCTGGGTCGAGGCCGACGTCATGCTGTCGCCAGCCTCTTGGTCGCGACGCCTTTCTCGACGTCGCTCGAGGAACACTCGGGCATCTTGACCCAAGTGGCATCGCTCCAGCTCCGCCCTCAGGTCCGTCGACGGAAGCCTGGTGGAGCTGGAACCCGCCGTCTGCCCGTCAACCGTTGGCATGTGCGTCAGCGACACTGCCGGTTGACGGGAGTGTCGTCCCCGCCGAAGTCGAGGGTTTGCGGCGGCGACGACGAGGCGGTCTACCTCACGTATCCACTGCTGGGTTGCTGAATGAGGAGCGTCCCCAGCAGGTGGATTGTGCAGTAGCGCTCTTGCTGCAGCTAGTGCACCCCTGTGGGGTACGCTTAGAGCTGCAGAAGATCTCACGCTGGTTGGCGCCTGCATTGCCGGAGTCGGCGTTGCCGGAGTCGGCTGCTGGCTACCAGCTTGCGCCGACACACTCCGTCCTGAGTGCGTCGACATGTATTCCCCGCTGGTCACCATTTGCCGTGAACGCGGGGGAGGAGAGTTTGCCGCTGAAGGAAGCTTGGTCATCTTCGTCGGCGGAAACTCGTCGCGCAAGGGAAAAGCCCCCTACCAGGCGCGCCAAATGTCGATGTGTGTGGTCGACACTTCCCCAGGGCCTGCACTGGGCAGCCTGCGAAGGTTCTTTTTCAGAGGGGCTAGTCACTTGCGGAGAGCTTGAGCGTAGGGACGAGTTAAGGAGGAGCTTGACACGGCGAGTTTTACGTGGTTCAGGCCGCCGGAGCGTAAAACCCTACGTCCACGGTGAGCTGGGGAGCTCGCTGTATTGCTTGTTGCTCAGAACCGGAGTCCTGAGCTTGAGGATGAGTTATGCCTAGCGTATGAGTTGCGGGAATGCGAACCCTTGCTAACGTCGCCTACCCGAGCCTTTTATAGTCCAAGGCTCGGGTGGCTTACAAGGGGGGCCCGGGACCCGACAGGTGGTCCCGGGGAGATTGCCTGCAGACTATCGTATCCGCAGTTATGTCGGTAGTTGTCTCTGGCGAAGGCCTCTGAGTCTTCGTCTTCCCGCCCTGGCCATGCCGCACGCTAGCCGTAGTGGTTGATGACGGCGGAGGCGGCAGGGGATGTCTTGTCGCTGTGTTTATTGGCTGGCAGGTTCTGACACCGCGCGCCAGTCTGTGATGCGACTGGGCGCAACGGCACCTAATAAAGTCGTGCTCCGTGTCTCCTCGTCTTGGGAAGGCGCGGGCCTTGAATACCTTGTACGGGCAAGGTATGGGGCGTCTTTACGCCCGCTGCCTACCGCTCGGGGGCAGGCAGCGCTCTTCTGCTGGACACATGGCGGGCCCGGAGCCCTCCTCAGAGAAGAGGGAGGTCCGGCCCCGCAGGACACGTGGAGCCTTCGGACCTCTCCCCGCGGAGGGGGAGGTCCGGCTTCTGTCGGCCACGTGGCGGGCCCGGAGCTCTCCTCTGAGGAGAGGGAGGTCCGGCCCCGCTGGACACGTGGCGCCTTCGGACCTCTCTCCTGCGGAGGGGGAGGTCCGGCTTCTGCAAGCCACGTGGCGAGCCCGGAGCTCTCCTCTAAGGAGAGGGAGGTCCGGCCCCGCCGGACGCGTGGTGCCTTCGGAGTTCTCCCTGCGGAGAAGAGCGAGATCCTTAGGCATTTTCCCCTGTGCGCGGGGGTACCCCATATCGCGGGTACCGACAGCGTCGGTGCCGCGAACGCTTGGTTCGCCGCTGGCACAGTGTACCCCGGTATGGGCAATGTTGCGCCATAGACCGGGGGCGCCGTTTGCAGGGCATATGGCTGTGGCATATGCTGCATGGTGCATGCCTGGGGAAGAGATCACGTGGCGAAGGTCTGCGCCTCAGGCAGGGTCGAGGCTGACGTCATGCTGTTGCCGGCCTCTTGGTTGCGACGCCTTTCTCGTCGTGGCTCAAGGAACACTCGGGCATCTTGGCCCAAGTGGCATCGTTCCAGCTCTGCCCTCAGGTCCGTCGATGGGAGCCTGGTGGAGCTGGAGTCCGCCGTCTGCCCGTCAACCGTTGGCGTGCGTGTCAGCGACACAGCCGGTTAGCCGGGGCGTCGTCCCTGCCGAAGTCGAGGGTTTGCGGCGGCGACGACAAGACGGTCTACTTCGTGAATCCACTGTTGGGTCGCTGCCTGAGGCGCGTCCCCAGCAGGTGGATTGTGCAGTAGCGCTCTTGCTGCAGCTAGCGCGCCCCTGTGGGGAACGCTCAGCGCTGCGGAAGATCTCACGCTAGCTGGAGCCTGCATTGCCGGAGTCGGCGTTGCCGGAGTCGGCTGCTGGCTTCCATCTTGCGCCGACACACTCCGTCCTGAGTGTGTCGACACGTATTCCCCGCTAGTCACGGTCCGTCGTGAACGCGGGGGAGGAGAGTTTGCCGCTGAAGGAAGCTTGGTCATCTTCGTCGGCAGAAACTCGTCGCGCAAGGGAAAAGCCCCCTACCTGGCGCGCCAAATGTTGAAGTGTGTGGTCGACACTTCCCCCGGACCTGCTCTGGGCAGCCCGCGGAGGTTCTTTTTCGGAGGGGCTAGTCGCTTGTGGAGAGCTTGAGCGTAGGGACAAGTTTGGGAGGAGCTTGACATGGCGAGTTTTACGTGGTTCGGGCCGCCGGAGCGTAAAACCCTACGTCCACGGTGAGCTGAGGTGCTCGCTGTATTGCTTGTTGCTCAGAACCGGAGTCCTGAGCTTGAGGATGAGTTATGCCTAGGGTATGAGTTGCTGGAGTGCGAACCCTTGCTAACGTCGCCTACCCGAGCCTTTTATAGTCCAAGGCTCGTGTGGCTTACAAGGGGGGGGGGGGGGGTGCCCGGGACCCGACAGGTGGTCCCGCGGAGATTGCCTGCCAACTATCGTATCTGCAGTTATGTAGTTGTCTCTGGCGAAGGCTTCTGAGTCTTTGTCTTGCCGCCCTGCCCATGCCGCATGCTAGTCGTAGTGGTTGATGACGGCGGAGGTGGCAGGGCATGTCTTGTCGCTGTGTTTATTGGCTGGCAGGTTCTGACACCGCGCGCCAGTCTGTGATGCGACTGGGCGCAACGGCACCTGCCAGAGGCGTACTCCGCGTCTCCGCGTCTTGGGAAGGCGCGGGCCTTGAATACCTTGTACGGGCAAGGTATGGAGCGTCTTTACGCCCGCTGCCTACCGCTTGGGGGCAGGCTGCGCTGTTCTGCTGGACACGTGGCGGGCCCGGAGCCCTCCTCAGAGGAGAGGGGGGTCCGGCCCCGCAGGACACGTGGAGCCTTCGGACCTCTCCCTGCGGAGGGGGAGGTCTGGCTTCTGTCGGCCACGTGGCGGGCCCGGAGCTCTCCTCTGAGGAGAGGGAGGTCCGCCCCCGCTGGACACGTGGCGCCTTTGGACCTCTCTCCCACGGAGGGGGGAGGTCTGGCTTCTGCAGGCCACGTGGCGAGCCCGGAGCTCTCCTCTGAGGAGAGGGAGGTCCGGCCCCGCTGGACGCATGGCGCCTTCGGAGCTCTCCCTGTGGAGAAGGGCGAGATCCTCAGGCATTTTCCCCTGTGCACGGGGGTACCCCATATCACGGGTACCGACAGTCGCCCTTTGCCAACAACTGGTGAGCGCCGAGAGACAGCGCTGTCTTCAGGCCTGAGATGAGGGCTTCATACTCCGCCACGTTGTTGGTTGCCTTGAAATTGAGACACACCATGTACCCGAACTGCTCCCCCGATGGCATGAGAAGCATTACGCCGGCACCGGCCCCCAACTTTCGCGAGGATCCGTCAAAGAAGAGCGTCCAGTGGGGCTCAGTGAAGACCGGAGCTTGGGGCTCCGGTTCACCGTGTTCGGGACCCCCTGGGTTGGTTGCCGATGGCGTCCACTCGGCCACGAAGTCAGCCAGTGCTTGGCTCTTGACCGCGTGTCGAGGTAGGAAGTCCAGCTTGAACTCCGCCAGCTCCGCTGCCCACTTGGTGACGTTGCCTGTCGCATTGGAGCTGTGAAGGATGGTCTTCATCGGGAAGGAGGTGACCACCGAGATCCGGTGGGCTTGGAAGTAGTGCCGAAGCTTCCTAGACGCCACGAGCACTGCATACAACAGCTTATGGACCTCCAAGTACCTTGTCTTGGCGTCGTGGAGGACTTCGCTGATGTAGTAGACGGGCCTCTGGATGGTCCGGGTCCTCCCTGGAGGACCCGGGGTGTCTTCCTCCATTGGCTCAGGCCGACAGAAGGAAGACAGGCCCTAGGCATCCTCCGGGGGCTGGGACCCGGAGGCTTCTTGGTCGTCTTGGACCTCCGGGAGGTCGCCTTGAACCACCGGGAGGTCCCATTGGACCTCCGGGAGGTTGTCTTGAACTTCCGGGAGGTCTCGCTAGACCTCCGAAAGGTTGTCTTGAACTTCTGGGAGGTCCCCTTGGTCCTCCAGGAAGCTGCCTTGGACCTCCGGGAGGTTGTCTTGGAGCTTCGGGAGGTCGTCTTGGGCTTCCGAGGCCTCCTGGCTGTCGGGGCCCCCCATGGGGCCCGGGCAGCCTTGGTGCTTGACTTCACCTGCTGGAGCTGTTTGCGGTGATGAGGGGTCCGGCCGCTCTGCGATGAGGACCATGCTCACCACCTCTGTTGTCGCCGCGATGTAGGGCAGCAGGTGCTCTTCGGGCTCTGAATCTACCATGATGGGTAGGGTTGTCAGGAGCTGCTTCAACTCCTGGAATGCTTCTTCTGCTTCGTCGGTCCAAGCAAACGGACCGGATTTGCGCAGGAGCTTGAAGAAGGGAGAGCCCGCTCCGCTAGCCTCGGTATGAACCGACTCAGTGCAGCTAGGCATCCCGTGAGCTTATGGACATCTTTGATGCGGGCCGGGGGCCGCATCAGCTCGATGGCCTTGATCTTCTCTAGGTTGGCTTCGATCCCTCGGTGTGAGACCAAGAATCCTAGGAGCATCGCAGAGGATACGCCAAACAGACACTTGTCTGGGTTCAGCTTGGTGCGCGTGGAGCGCAGCTTGTCAAAGACTAGAGCTAGGTTATCTAATAGTAATGAGCTCTGTCTAACTTTGACAACGATGTCATCGACATACACCTCAACTAAGTCTCCTATTAGCTCTCCAAAGGTTTTGTGCATGGCACACACAAAGGCAGGGAGAGCGTTTTTTAGACCATAAGGCATGGAGACATAACAATACAGGCCGTCTACAGTGATAAATGCGGTATGTTCTTCATCTTCTCTAGACATAGGAATTTGGTGGAAGCCATAGTAGGCGTCTAGGAAGCATAACATATCACAGACTGATGTAGAGTCTACTATTTGATCTATTCTAGGGAGAGGGAATGGATCATTGGGACATGCCTTATTGAGACTGGTATAGTCCATGCACATCCGGAGCTTCCCGCCGGCCTTCGGGACGACGACAGGGTTGGCCAACCACCGGGGGTGGTGGACTTCCCGTATGAAGCCAGCGTCCAGCAGCTTCTTGATTTCTTCACGGATGAAGTTCTGCCACTTGATGGACTGCTTCCGAGGCTTCTGTTGGATTGGCCGGGCGTCGGGGAAGATCTCCAGATGGTGCTCGATCACCTCCCTAGGGATCCCCGGCATCTGCGATGGTTGCCATGCAAACACGTCGACGTTGTGCCGGAGGAAGGTGATGAGCGCGCCTTCCTATTGCTAACCAGGCCCCCGACTACCCGGGTGGTCGGGGCAGCGTCGACGCCGACTTGGACGACCTTCTGGGGGACTTTGCCCTCGTCGAGGGGCTGCACTCGGGGTGCAGAGGTTGAGGCACGGTGGCATGCACTCGGGTGGAGCTGGCCCGGTTCTGCACCGCCAGGGGCTAGTGCTCAGGCTGCTGCAAGTGCTTGGAGCTTCTCCAAGGCTGACACTGCAGCAGTGCAGTCTCCACGGATCTTGAGGATGCCTGTTGGTGTAGGCATCTTCAAGACGAGGTAGCCGTAGTGGGCTACCGCCATGAACCGGTACAGGGCTAGCCTGCCGATGATGGCGTTGAAGGGGAGGTCGACCTGCGCCACATCGAACAGAATGTATTCTGTCCGGTAGTTGTCTGGTGCCCTGAAGATCACCGGTAGGCTGATGTTGCCGTACGAGACGACTTGTCCCGACCCTACACCTGAGAACGGGCTCGAGGGGGCGAGCTTGGCCATCGGGATCTGCAGCTTCTGGAAGGCTGCACGACTTATGAGGTTAAAGTCGGCCCCGCCATCCACCAGGACGTGGTACATCTTCAATTTGGCGATGGTGGGAGCTACCAAGAGCGGTAGCTGTCCGGCCCCAGCCATGTTCTTGGGGCAGTCGGCGGCGTCAAAGGTGATGGGGGTCCCTACCCACTTGAGGTGCGGCGCTGCACTTGGGACAGGGGCCACCGACACCACTGCTCGATGCAGGGTCTTGATTGCACTCCGGGACGAGGGGCCCGAGGACCCTCCGTAGATGACGTGGAACGTCTTCCGGTGCTTGTCGTCACTGGAGCTAGAGCCCTCGCGGTGATGGACCATATTCAGAGCGCGCTGGGGCTCCTGGAACTCCATCTGCTGGTCGACGTTGTCCCGGGAGTTGACCTTCTGCTTGCCCTTCCTCTGACGGAAAGGAGGGGCCTCCGTGCGCGGTTGCTTCCCCTTGCGGAAGCGTTCCGCGAGCTTCTGGATCTCCCGGCACTCAGCAGCAGTATGACTGCTGGTGTTGTGCACGGGGCACGGCTCGCTGTGGTCACCGCCAGGTGCTGGTGACTGTCGCGGCCTCTTGTCGGGGCGCGGTCCCCAAGCTCCGCTGGGTGCTGCAGCTGCAGCAACGGGAGCTCTGGCCGGCGGCTTGATCTTGCCGCTGCCCTTCTTGGTCTTCTTGCTGCTCCCATGGGGAGCAGCGCTAGGTCCGGGCTGTCCTCCGGCTTTGGAGGCGGGCTGTGAGTGCCATTTACACCCTTCCGCCGCTCTGGCGCACTTGTCCGCCAGGCTGAAGAGCTCCGAGACGTCGCGCACCTCTCTGGTGGCGAGCTTCTCGAGCATCTTCTTGTCTCTCACACCCTGATGGAACGCCACCACCATAGAAGCATTTTGGATATGGGGATGGTATTCCGTACCTGGGAGAACCGCTGGATGAAGGAGCACAGCGACACTCCAGGTTGTTGTCGGATGGCGTGAAGGTCAAGCTTCGTGCTGGGACAGGTGTAGGAGCTGCCGAAGTTGGCGGTGAACTGTTGGCAGAGCTCTCCCCAGGAGGTTATGGAACCCTGGGGGAGGTTCATGAGCCAAGACCGTGCCGGGCCGGTCAAGGCGACGGGGAAGTAGTTGACCATGACGGCCTCATCCCCTCCTGCAGCAAGGATGGCGGTGGAGTAGATCTGGAGGAACTCCGCCGGGTTGATGCTGTCGTCGTACTTTTCTGGCAGGTGTGGCCGGAACTTGTGCGGCCACTTTGTGAAGCAAAGGTGCGGCGCCAAGGCCGCACACCCCGCTCCTGTTGCTGCAGGTCTTGGTGCCGCGAACGCTTGGTCCACTGTTGGCACGGTGAACCCCGGTATGGGCAAAGGTGCACCATAGACCAGGGGCGCCATTTGCAGGGCATATGGCTGCTGCATATGCTGCGTGGCGTATGCCTGGGGCAGAGATCGCGTGGCGAATGTCTGCGGCCCAGGCTGGGTCGAGGCGGTCGACATGCTGTCACCGACCTCGTGGTTGTGACACCTTTCTTGTCGTTGCTCGATGGTCACGCGGGCATCCTCGCCCAGGTGACGTCGCTCCAGCTCCGACCTCAGGTCCGTCGATGGGAGCCTGGTGGAGCGCGAGTCTGCCGTCTGCCCGTCAACCGTTGGCGTGCGCGACAGCGACACATCCGGGTGACTGGGGCGTTGTCCCCGCCAAAGCTGAGGGTTGACGGCAGCGACGACGAGACGGTCGACGTCGCGAATCCACTGCTGGGTTGCCGCCTGAGGCGCGTCCCCATCAGGTGGATTGCGTAGAAGCGCTCGTGCTGCAGCTTGTGTACTCCCATGGGTGACACTCTGTGCTGCAGCAGATCTTGGGCTTGCTGGAGTCCGCGTTGCCGGAGTCGGCTGCTGGCTTCCAGCTTGCCCGGACACACTCCTCCCTGAGTGCGTCGAGACGTAAGCCTCGCTGGTCATCGTTCGTCGGGAACGAGGGCGAGGAGGGCTTGCCGCGGACAGAAGCTTGGTCATCTTTGTGACCGAAGACTCGACGCATGTCGGTACCCTCAATATGGGGTACCCCTGCGCACAGGGGAAACTGCCTAAGGACCTCGCCCCTCTCCGCGTGGGGAGCTCTGAGGGCACCACGTGTCCCGCGGAGCCGGACCTCCCTCTCCACAGAGGAGAGCTCCGTGCCCGCCACGTGGCCAGCAGAGCCAGACCTCCCTTCTCCGCAGGGAGAGCTCCGAAGGCTCCACGTGTCCAGCAGGGCCGGACCTCCCTCTCCTCAGAGGAGAGCTCCGGGCCCGCCACGTGGACAGCAGAGCCGGACCTCCCCCTCCGCTGGGAGAGCTCCGAAGGCTCCACGTGTCCAGCGGGGCCGGACGTCCCTCTCCTCAGAGGAGAGCTCCGGGCCCGCCACGTGGCCAGCAGAACAGCGCTACCTGCCCCCGCGCGGTAGGCAGCAAGAGTAAAGACATGCCATACCTTGTCCGTACAAGGTATTCAAGACCCGCGCCTTCCCAAGGCATGGAGATGCGGAGCACGCCGCTGTCAGGAGCCGTTGTGCCCGGTCGCATCGCAGTGAAGACTGGCAGGCCGCGTCAGAGGCTCTACACCAATAAACACAGCAACAAGACATCCCCTGCCGCCCCTGCCGTAATCAACCACTACGCCTAGCTAGCGGCGTGGGCAGGGCGGCAAGACGAAGACTCATAAGCCCTCGCCAGAGACAACTACCAGCGTAACTGCAGGATACGGTAGATGACAGGCAATCTCCCCGGGACCACCTGTCGGGTCCCAGACCCACCTTGTAAGCCGCCCGAGCCTTGGACTATAAAAGGCTCGGGTAGGCAACGTTGCAAGGGGTTCGCACTCCAGCAGATCGAACTCCATTAGGCTTCTTGCTCACTCACACGCTCAACACTCAAGCAATACAACAAGCATCTCTGTTCACCGTGGACGTAGGGTTTTATGCTCCGGCGGCCTGAACCACGTAAAAAACCTCTGTGTCAACCTTTCTCCTTCCATCGTCCCCAACGCGTAAGCTCTCCGTAAGTGACTAGGCCCTCCAAAAAAGAACCTCCGTGGGCTGCCCAGTGCAGGCCCGGGGGAAGTGTCGACGGCACACTTCGACATTTGGTTCGCCAGGTAGGGGGCTTTTCCCTTGCGCGACGAGCTTTCACCGACGAAGATGGCGAAGCTTCCTTCAGTGGCAAGCTCTCCTCGCCCGCGTTCACGACGAACGGTGACCAGCAGGGACTACGTCTCGACACACTCAGGACGGAGTGTGTCTGTCGAAGTGTTCGGTCGACACTTCCCCCGGGCCTGCACTGGGCAGCCCGCGGAGGTTCTTTTTTCGGTGGGGCTAGTCCCTAGCGGAGAGCTTGCGCAGATGGACGAGTTAGTAAGAGCTTGATACGGCGTGTTTTACATGGTTCAGGTCGCCGGAGCGTAAAACCCTACGTCCACGGCGAGCTATGGAGCTCGCTGTATTGCTTGCTACTCAGGACCGGAGGCCTGGGCTTGGGGGTGGGTTACAGCTTGAGAGTGTAAGGCTAGCGTATGAGTTGCAAAGTGCGAACCCAGGGGTGCGGATGGCTAGAGTCCGAACCCCTGCTAACGTCGCCTACCCGAGCCTTCTATAGTCCAAGACTCGGGTGGCTTACAAGGGGGGCCGGGACCCGACAGGTGGTCCCGGGGAGATTGACTGATATCTACCGTATCTGCAGTTATGCCGGTAGTTGTCTCTGCCGAAGGCTTCTGAGTCTTCGTCTTGTAGCTCTGCCCATGCCGCATGCTAGTCGTAGTGGGTGATGACGGCGGGGGCGGCATGGGATGTCTTGTTGCTGCGTTTATTTGCTGGCAGCCTCTGACACTGCGCGCCAGTCTGTGATGCGACTGGGCGCAACGGCACCTGACAGAGGCGTGCTCCGCGTCTCCACGTCTTGGAAAGGTGCGGGCCTTGAATACCTTGTACGGGCAAGGTATGGGGCGTCTTTACGCCCGCTGCCTATCGCTCAGGGGCAGGCAGCGCCGTTCTGCTGGCCACGTGGCGGGCCCGGAGCCCTCCTCAGAAGAGAGGGGGGTCCGGCCCCGCAGAACACGTGGAGCCTTCGGACCTCTCCCCGCGGAGGGGGAGGTTCGGCTTCTGTTGGCCACGCGGCGAGCCCGGAGCTCCTCTCTGAGGAGAGGGAGGTCCGGCCTCTCCGGACACGCGGCACCTTCGGACCTCTCTCCCACGGAGGGGGAGGTCCGGCTTCTGTATGCCACATGGTGGGCCCGGAGCTCTCCTCTGAGGAGATGGAGGTCCGGTCCCGCTGGACGCGTGGCGCCTTCGGAGCTCTCCCTGCAGAGAAGGGCGAGATCCTTAGGCATTTTCCCCTGTGCGCGGGGGTACCCCATATCGAGGGTACCGACAGTGGCCCCCGGGCCCATCTCGGGGGAGATAGCGAGCCCGAGGTGGGACCTTCGTCTCTTCTGATCCCCACACTTTCTTGTCTTGAGTACTCCCTGTGCTGGCAGGGTCTTGACGGCTTCGGTGTTCAGCCTCTTAGGAGAGGGTGAAGCCTGGCATCGGAGCTCGGCCCGGCTGTGGGGGCGGAGGTCCGGAAGTCATCGGAGCTCAGGCCAGCGAAGGGCGTGAGGTCCGGCATCAGCGCTCGCCTCTGAAAGGAGGGCGAGGGCTGGCCTCGGAGCTCGGTCTGGCTGTGGAGGTGGAGTCCGGAAGTCATCGGGGCTCAGGCCAGCGAAGGGCGTGAGGTCCGGCGTCAGCGCTCGCCTGTGAAAGGAGGGCGAGGGCTGGCCTTGGAGCTCGGCCCAGCTATGGGGGCGGAGTCCGGAAGTCATCGGAGCTCAGGCCAGCGAAGGGCGTGAGGTCCGGCATCAGCGCCTCGCCTCTGAAAGGAGGGCGAGGGCTGGCCTCGGAGCTCGGCCTGGCTGTGGAGGCGGAGTCCGGAAGTCATCGGAGCTCAGGCCAGCGAAGGGCGTGAGGTCCGGCATCAGAGCTCGCCTCTGAAAGGAGGGCGAGGGCTGGCCTCGGAGCTCAGCCTGGCTGTGGAGGCGGAGTCCGGAAGTCATCGGAGATCAGGCCAGCGAAGGGCGTGAGGTCCGGCATCAGCGCTCGCCTCTGAAAGGAGGGCGAGGGCTGGCCTCGGAGCTCGGCCCAACTGTGGGGGCGGAGGTCCGGAACTGCTCAGTGGTCCCCCCTTTTCTATCCCTTAGTCTCATTTGGCTTACTGTCCCAGGCCGGAATACGGGGCTTGGGTAATCCAGTGCACTTGGTCCCGGAGGTCTGGCCCCAGCCCCAGTCAGGGTGTAACCGCCCGGCCCCCTGGTACTCAGACCGTAGCGCCGGGAGGCAGAGTGCGCATGCTTTGGGTGCAAGACCGGGCAAAGCAAGGCTCCTGACCCCCCGTTCTAGTGTAGGTCTTTTCTCGGAGGAGACCAACTGGCGGTGCAGTACCCTTATAGGGGGAGATCCAAAAGGCCACCGGGCCTCTGGCAGGTACCCCAAGCACTACCGCCTTCGGCAGGACGGCAAATATCGACTATGCATGAGAGCCGGAAAGAGGAGCCGAGTGTACAATGGACGCACACTGTCTAGAGCGTGGGGAGGTGTTCATATAAATTAATGCGTAATTGTGACGCCCTCAATTCTATGGAAAACCACGGAACCGAGAACTAATGCATATGTGTGCCCAGGATGTTTATCACACATACACATACGTTCCACAAACTGAATTCAGATTATATATATTACCACGAATAACATAGTTTATTACAACACCTCATGAGTCTTGGACTCATGCTCACAGCAGAAGTCCTTATTTCTACGCAGCGGAAATCTTATTTAAATGCGGAAGCAAAAACTAATGCGGAAGCAAAACTAAGCAGAAGTGGCTCCATCTCTACTCCCTCCACAGGCAAGGTTGAGAACAGATCACACGCCATAATGCTCTACTCGATCTTCATAGTAGCCTTCTCTTGCTGTTGATGAAGAAATAATAATGCAAGTTTGAGTACAATGATGTACTCAGCAAGTGCGGGAATAACACATGACATGCAGCTCATAAACAAGGTAGGTATAAAAGGCTTATTTGCAGAAAAGCAGATTTATAAAACCGTGATAAAACAGCAACTTAACTTTAGATGAATGTATTCCCAGCATGTATGAAATTACCAACATACCTTCATCACTTCCCGTGTTCCATCCAAACATTAACCAATCCTTTATTCATACTCACGAATACCTCCTCGTATTTGCTACCATCTCATTTCACAAATCAACCTCGTCTCACACCGAGACCAATCTCATGTCATGACCCAACAGTCATGCAAACATCTCATCATCCGGACTCAACAGTTCCAAACTAATGACCATAACCGAGAACTTTCCCAATAACCATCCCAATAACCATCTCATCTAATCATGGCAGTTTAGCCAGGTGCTCGTAACCGTAAGCTTGGCTATCATGATAGTTTTAATAACTCAACAGAGTTTGCATCTCTTTACCCACAAGTTTGTGATTTCGTCACCCGTCGGCGACTGCAGAACCTCCATTATACCAGTACACATCCGTCGGTGTATGGTCAAGAGATCACAAAATAGCCTTTACATAGGGGTTACTAGATGTATGGACTCACTAAGGTTTCACCGGCAGGCTAGAATCTCCAATGCTCCCACCCACGGGCCCCCTCTTGTGCCATGCAGTTCCCAGGGCAGTCCTCACTCGACTCACATTCCCCGCGCCTTCCACAGTCCATAACACTCTAGCAACTTACCTAATTACTCAGCTAAGCCGCACCCATACTTGGCCTTGTGGTGGCACTGTTATCCTGGCATGTGCATGCATGAACCGGTCCTTAGATCTACGGCAAGTAAAACCACCATCTCATGCTACCTCATACACAAACCCAGGCTTGCCTAGATCCCCCTCCGATCCATGTTCATTATTAACATCAGTTTCTCATTATCATTACGAGTGCAGTTAGCTAGACACATCTATCTCGCTTCCCAATCCCGTGGACTCAGCGAAGCATAAAACAAAAACCATACCCGACTCATAAAACTTCCCAGGTGACAAGGGTGGTTTAACCAAAACTAGTAAACTCCTATAAAAGGGTTTCCCATCATGTTTGACTCAGCACACACACCTTTTCGCAAAACAAAATAGTTTTACCCAAAACATAGGATCAACATGGTCAAGGAGCACTTTCCTTGTTCTTGCGGTTCCGGTTGTTCTTGATTCTCAAAACCTTGTTGCTGCAGCTCGTCGTAGACAGCTTCCTGAACCTGTCCTGCTATTGTAGGATTCACGTGCATACAAGATTCACAGCAATCAATATCATGCGCAAAACCCTAAACTAGATGCGATGATGCACATGCATCCTATCCTATGATTAGATTGATCTGTACGTGTTCTTGCATGGCTTGCATGGTCAGAGGTATTCGGATCAAAGGTAGTCGTGGCGATGATCTTGTTTTTAGATCAAACTGATCATCGAGTGATCTGTCCACGAAAAGGCTTCTGTTCGAAAGGAATCGAAGAACAGATGCAAAGAGATGAACAACATGATGTCGTAAGGTGGTATTGAAGTCCTACCTCACGTTTTTCTTGACTTCGAGGTCCTCCTCAGACCGTTTGGTTCTTCTCCGATGATCTCCCTTTTTGCACTTCAGCGATGGTTTGCTCGGTGAGTTAGGGCTAGGCTCTAAGTCGTCGGCTCAGGATTTGAAAGAGAAGTTTGTGGTTTCGGCCAGAGGTTTTGGGTTCTACTTATAATCGGGAAGAGAAGAGTCCTAATCTGATTGGATCCCGAATAAGAGTCTTATTCAGATCTTTGTTGGATCCTAACGTCTTATCTTTGGTAACATCGTGGAATTTAGATCGGTTTATGTTGCGTACCGGTATCTTTACGCGTAAAAACCGCTCCAGAATTCGCTACCTCCGTGATGATGAGCTCCGGAAGCTCCACGTGTTCTCCGGGCCTGGTATCTCCTCATCCGCAGAGACGAGCTCCGGTTGTGCCGCGTGTCAATTGATCAAGACCTCCTTCTTCTTCGGTGACGAGCTCCGCGCACGCCACGTGTGGGTGCCGGTCTTTCCGCCTTTCCTTCCCTCAGGGACATGCCCCGAGGTCGACACGTGTCCAGCAGCGATGGACCTCCGGAGATAAGCTCCGGTGGCGACATGTGTTCAATAGATCCGGACTTCTCTGAGATAGGTTCCGAGATTAACACGTACCCCGTGCGACTGGTCCCCTGACTTCCGCGAGGACTAGCTCCGAAGGTGACATGTGCCCCATGAAAAATGCCTTTGCTTCTTCCGCAGAGGCTAGCTCCACGGGCAACACGCGTCCCACAGGGTCGGACCTCTTTCCAATTGCGGAGGTGACCCCCGAGCCTGCCACGTAGCTAGTTTAACGGCGGACCTCTCCCAATTTCTCGGGGATGAGCTCCGAACACGCCACGTGGTCTGATGGCCGTGGAAATTGCCTTCGGTGTTCTCGGAGAGCTTTACTGGCTATCCTTTTGATACTTGTTTCTGTTCCCTCTTTTCTAAAAATGTTTTTCTTCTTCATAAACATGAACATATGCTGACACCCGAGATGAGGGTGTCACAAATCTACCCCCCTTAAATTGAATCTCGCCCTCGAGATTCATTAGTAGAAATTAGATAGGGGAATTCAGCCTTAATATCCTCTTCACGCTCCCATGTGGCTTCAGCATCAGTATGATGACTCCATTGTACCTTGCACCATCGAATCACTTTGTTTCGGGTGACCCTTTCCTTTACGTCCAAGATTCGGACAGGGTGTTCTGCGTTGGTCAGGTCTTCTTGAAGTTCAAGTTCTCTCATTGACACTTGTTCCTCTGGTACTCTCAAGCATTTCTTGAGCTGGGATACATGAAACACGTCATGTACGTCGCAGAGGTGGTTTGGGAGCTCGAGTTGATTGGCTACTTCTCCTTGCTTGTCCAAAATCTTAAATGGTCCGATGTAGCGAGGCGCTAGTTTGCCTTTGACGTTAAAACGTCGTTGGCCTCGGATAGGCGATACCCTAAGGTATACGAAGTCTCCAACTTCAAAGGTCAACTTCCTACGCCTATTGTCCGCATAGCCTTTCTGTCGTGACTGAGCAGTCTTTAAGTTCTCCCGTATCGTTTGGACTTGCTTTTCAGCCTCTTGTAGTACTTCGGGTCCAAACACCTGGTTCTCTCCAGTCTCGTTCCAGAACAGTGGCGTTCTACACCGTCTACCATATAAGGCTTCGAAAGGCGACATCTTCAAGCTAGCTTGACAGCTGTTGCTATAGGAGAACTCAGCATACGGTAAACTCCTGTCCCAACTACGCCCACGTTTCAAGGCGCAAGCTCTCAACATGTCTTCCAAAATTTGGTTCGTCCTTTCGGTTTGTCCATCTGTTTGTGGGTGGTAGGCAGAGCTAAAATCCAGTCGTGTACCCATGGCTTTCTGCAGCTTCTTCCAGAATCTAGAGGTAAACTGAGAACCTCGATCTGAGACTATCCTCTTCGGAACTCCATGACGGCACACGATCTGCTCCATGTACAACTCTGCCAACTGTGTAACGTTGTAACTGGTCTTTACCGGAAGAAAATGGGCGGTTTTCGTCAACCGGTCCACAATGACCCAGATGGAGTCGTATCCTGACTGAGTTCTTGGCAATCCGACGATGAAGTCCATACTGATGTCTTCCCATTTCCATTCAGATATTTTCAAAGGTTGCAACAACCCAGCGGGTTTTTGATGTTCGGCTTTTACCCGTTGGCATGTGTCGCATAGGGCAACGTATTCGGCTATATCCCTTTTCATACCATCCCACCAATAGCAAGTTTTCAAGTCCTTGTACATTTTGGTGCTCCCTGGATGTATGGAATAGGGTGAATCATGTGCCTCCTTTAATATCATGTCGCGAAGGTGTCTTAGGTTTGGCGCACAAATCCTTTTTCCTAGCCAAAGCGTACCCTTTTCATCCTCCTTGAAATCCTTCTCTACCCCTTGTCGAATTCCATCAACCTTTCTAGGTTGTTTTCGCCAGCTCCGGGGTTGGCAGGAACTTCCTCGTGGTCATCTTCCTGGACGTTCCTTCGGCTGGCGTTTCCTCTCACCATCTGTGAGATAGAAGGTTAGAAGGTTAGGTAGGTCCTTTCAACTATATGCATCAAGGTGAGTTGGACTATATATATATTAGCCCTTTATGAGGATGTGAGCAAGTGCCGAAACATCTCACATCTCCTTCTTCTTATGTGTGGATATGGACAACGTTTTTGAGACGTCCCACCACTCACACTAAGCACATATTCACAAATAATCATCACAAGGGCCCACTCAACTCCTATTCAAGGATGGTTTCCTATGTCAAGGTGGTTTCAAGGCCAATCTAAGCTATTCATCCTAGGATGCTTCCTTTGGTCCGCGTAGCTTCTATTTAGGGTATAATTTGCTGTTAACCCGTGATTCTAATATCAATCTAAGGTTTCTGTCTAGGCGTGTAACCTACTGTCAACCCGTGGCTCTGATACCAATCTGTGACGCCCTCAATTCTGTGGAAAACCACGGAACCGAGAACTAATGCATATGTGTGCCCAGGATGTTTATCACATATACACATACGTTCCACAAACTGAATTCAAATTATATATATTACCACGAATAACATAGTTTATTACAACACCTCATGAGTCTTGGACTCATGCTCACAGCGGAAGTCCTTATTTCTACGTAGCGGAAATCTTATTTAAATGCGGAAGCAAAAACTAATGCGGAAGCAAAACTAAGCAGAAGTGGCTCCATCTCTACTCCCTCCACAGGCAAGGTTGAGAACAGATCACACGCCATAATGCTCTACTCGGTCTTCATAGTAGCCTTCTCTTGCTGTTGATGAAAAAATAATAATGCAAGTTTGAGTACAATGATGTACTCAGCAAGTGCGGGAATAACACATGACATGCAGCTCATAAACAATGTAGGTATAAAAGGCTTATTTGCAGAAAAGCAGATTTATAAAACCGTGATAAAACAGCAACTTAACTTTAGATGAATGTATTCCCAGCATGTATGAAATTACCAACATACCTTCATCACTTCCCGTGTTCCATCCAAACATTAACCAATCCTTTATTCATACTCACGAATACCTCCTCGTATTCGCTACCATCTCATTTCACAAATCAACCTCGTCTCACACCGAGACCAATCTCATGTCATGACCCAACAGTCATGCAAACATCTCATCATCCGGACTCAACAGTTCCAAACTAATGACCATAACTGAGAACTTTCCCAATAACCATCCCAATAACCATCTCAATAACCATCTCATCTAATCATGGCAGTTTATCCAGGTGCTCGTAACCGTAAGCTCGGCTATCATGATAGTTTTAATAACTCTGCAGAGTTTGCACCTCTTTACCCACAAGTTTGTGATTTCGTCACCCGTCGGCGACTGCAGAACCTCCATTATACCAGTACACATCCGTCGGTGTATGGTCAAGAGATCACAAAATAGCCTTTACAAAGGGGTTACTAGATGTATGGACTCACTAAGGTTTCACCGGCAGGCTAGAATCTCCAATTCTCCCACCCACGGGCCCCCTCTTGTGCCATGCAGTTCCCAGGGCAGTCCTCACTCGACTCCCATTCCCCGCGCCTTCCACAGTCCATAACACTCTAGCAACTTACCTAATTACTCAGCTAAGCCGCACCCATACTTGGCCTTGTGGTGGCACTGTTATCCTGGCATGTGCATGCATGAACCGGTCCTTAGATCTACGGCAAGTAAAACCACCATCTCATGCTACCTCATACACAAACCCAGGCTTGCCTAGATCCCCCTCCGATCCATGTTCATTATTAACATCAGTTTCTCATTATCATTACGAGTGCAGTTAGCTAGACACATCTATCTCGCTTCCCAATCCCGTGGACTCAGCGAAGCATAAAACAAAAACCATACCCGACTCATAAAACTTCCCAGGTGACAAGGGTGGTTTAACCAAAACTAGTAAACTCCTATAAAAGGGTTTCCCATCATGTTTGACTCAGCACACACACCTTTTCGCAAAACAAAATAGTTTTACCCAAAACATAGGATCAACATGGTCAAGGAGCACTTGCCTTGTTCTTGTGGTTCCGGTTGTTCTTGATTCTCAAAACCTTGTTGCTGCAGCTCGTCGTAGACAGCTTCCTGAACCTGTCCTGCTATTGTAGGATTCACGTGCATACAAGATTCACAGCAATCAATATCATGCGCAAAACCCTAAACTAGATGCGATGATGCACATGCATGCTATCCTATGATTAGATTGGTCTGTACGTGTTCTTGCATGGCTTGCATGGTCAGAGGTATTCGGATCAAAGGTGGTCGTGGCGATGATCTTGTTTTTAGATCAAACTGATCATCGAGTGATCTGTCCACGAAAAGGCTTCTGTTCGAAAGGAATCGAAGAACAGATGCAAAGTGATGAACAACATGATGTCGTAAGGTGGTATTGAAGTCCTACCTCACGTTTTTCTTGACTTCGAGGTCCTCCTCAGACCGTTTGGTTCTTCTCCGATGATCTCCCTTTTTGCACTTCAGCGATGGTTTGCTCGGCGAGTTAGGGCTAGGCTCTAAGTCGTCGGCTCAGGATTTGAAAGAGAAGTTTGTGGTTTCGGCCAGAGGTTTTGGGTTCTACTTATAATCGGGAAGAGAAGAGTCCTAATCTGATTGGATCCCGAATAAGAGTCTTATTCAGATCTTTGTTGGATCCTAACGTCTTATCTTTGGTAACATCGTGGAATTTAGATCGGTTTATGTTGCGTACCGGTATCTTTACGCGTAAAAACCGCTCCAGAATTCGCTACCTCCGTGATGATGAGCTCCGGAAGCTCCACGTGTTCTCCGGGCCTGGTATCTCCTCATCCGCAGAGACGAGCTCCGGTTGTGCCGCGTGTCAATTGATCAAGACCTCCTTCTTCTTCGGAGATGAGCTCCGCGCACGCCACGTGTGGGTGCCGGTCTTTCCGCCTTTCCTTCCCTCAAGTACATGCCCCGAGGTCGACACGTGTCCAGCAGCGATGGACCTCCGGAGACAAGCTCCGGTGGCGACACGTGTTCAATAGATCCGGACTTCTCGGAGATAGGTTCCGAGATTAACACGTATCCCGTGCGACTGGTCCCCTGACTTCCGCGAGGACTAGCTCCGAAGGTGACATGTGTCCCATGAAAAATGCCTTTGCTTCTTCCGCAGAGGCTAGCTCCACGGGCAACACGCGTCCCACAGGGTCGGACCTCTTTCCAATTGCGGAGGTGACCCCCGAGCCTGCCACGTAGCTAGTTTAACGGCGGACCTCTCCCAATTTCTCGGGGATGAGCTCCGAACACGCCACGTGGTCTGATGGCCGTGGAAATTGCCTTCGGTGTTCTCGGAGAGCTTTACTGGCTATCCTTTTGATACTTGTTTCTGTTCCCTCTTTTCTAAAAATGTTTTTCTTCTTCATAAACATGAACATATGCTGACACCCGAGATGAGGGTGTCACAGTAATTTAAATAAACACCTAAGTAAGCAAGGTGAACTTACTGGGTAGCGTCGGAGCGCCTGTCTTCACGCAGAGCGGGTCATGCGTGGCTTCATCGTACGCCGGACACGGGGGGACCCCCATGGCTATATCAGAGGGAAGCATGGCTTCGGCCCCGCATACCATGTGGATGGGTAGTTCCTGTGACCCGGCCCTGGGAAGTCCGGCTGGCCCTCGACATGGAGGAGCCGGTATCCCCCGACGGCTCTGGGTGCGCGTCTGCACCGGTTGTGTGGGTCTGCTTGGCGTGGACCTGGCACGCATTGCATCCCTAACCGGTTTGACGGCGTCCAGGTGGCTCTCGGTCAGTAGGAGCCATGCCGGGTGGCTTAACCGACCAACGTGTGGGACGATGAGCGTTCCCAGCACTCGCCTCCTTGGACTACTGCGAGCTAATCGCAGCCTTCCTCCTGGGTTATGCACCGCAATAGGATGTCGTGGCGCCACGCCAGTAAAGATACCAGCGCGTAGCACTTAGCCATCCGCACCACCCGTTCAGCGGATGCACGTTCATCAGGAAGGATGTCCTTTAAGGAGTCCCGGAGCTCCGTGGTCCATGCATCGGGACTACTTGAGCTTCTGGATCTTGAGTGCTGGGTTGCACGGAGTTCCCAGTGACTCTTACGATCCTTTGGCGGCATCCAGGGCCGCCGGGACTGCCTAGCTTCGAGGAACTGGTTCAGCCCCCTTCGCCCGGCTCGGCGGGCCGGGCTGTGGACCGCAGCAATGTCCTCTCGAAGACTCCTTCATGCGCAGGGGCTCCGATGGAGGCTTTCACTGAGAGGTCGTCAGCTGCGGCCGTGCAAGCGCGCGGTACATGGCGCAGGTCCAAGGCGAGGAATTCTTTCTCCAACATCCGCACGTGAAGCAGATAAGCAGCTAGCTGTGGGTCATTGCAGGGGCATTCACCCTTAACTTGCTTGATAACTAGCTGGGAGTCGCCCTGTGCCAACAAATGGCGAGCGCCCAGAGACAGGACAGTCTTTTAGGCCAAAGATGAGTGCTTCATACTCTGCCAAGTTGTTGGTTTCCTTGGAATTGAGACGCACCATGTACCCAGACTGCTCCCCCGATGGCATGAGAAGCAGTACGCTGGCACCGGCCCCCTGCTTTCGCGAGGAGCCGTCGAAGAAGAGCGTCCAGTGAGGCCCGGTGAAGACCGGAGCTCGGTACTTTGGTTCACCATCTTCGCGGCCCCCTGGGTCAGCATTCGTTGGCGTCCACTCAGCCACGAAGTCAGCCAGTGCTTGGCTCTTGGCTGTCTGACGTGGTCGGGAGCTCAGCTTGAACTCCGCCATCTTCGGGCTGTCTTCCGGCTTCGGAAGCTGGCAGTGAGTGCCAGCTCCGCCCTCCGGCTGCTCTGGCGCACTTGTCCGCCAGGCTGAAGGGCTCGGAGGCATCGCAGACCTCTCTGGTTGCAAGCCTCCAAAGCATCTTCTTGTCCTGGACAGTGTCGAAGTGCCGCCACCACAGAAGCACTTTGAATATGCGGAATGGTGTTGCATACCTGGGAGAACCGCTGGATGAAGGAGCGCAGCGACTCCCCAGGTTGTTGCTTGATGGCTTGGAGGTCAAGCTCTGTGCCGGGACGGGTGTAGGAGCTGCCAAATTTGGCGATGAACTGCCGGCAGAGCTCTCCCCATGAAGTTATGGAACCCTGAGGGAGGTTCATTAGCCAAGACCGGGCTGGGCCGGTCAAGGCGACGGGGAAGTAGCTTGGCCATGACGGCCTCATCCCCTCCTGCGGCAAGTACGGCGGTGGAGTAGATCTGGAGGAACCCCGCCGGGTTGACGCTGCCGTCGTACTTCTCGGGCAGGTGCGGCTGAAACTTGCGCGGCCACCTCGTGAAGCGGAGGTGGGGCTCCAGGGCCGTACATCCTGCCCCTGTTGCTGCAGGTGTTGGTGCCGCGAACGCTTGGTTTGCCGCTGGCACAGTGTACCCCGGTATGGGCAAGGCTGCGCCATAGACCGGGGGCACCGTTTGCAGGACATATGGCTGTGGCATATGCTGCGTGGCGTATGTGCGGGGCAGAGTTCGCGTGGCGAAAGTCTGCGCCTCAGGCAGGGTTGAGGCAGTCGTCATGCTGATGCCGGCCTCTTGGCTGCGACGCCTTTCTCGTCGCCGCTCGAGGAACATTCGGGCGTCTTGGCCCAGGTGGCATCATTCCAGCTCAGTCCTCAGGTCCGTCGACGGAAGCCTGGTGGAGCTGGAATCCGCCGTCTGTCCGTCAACCGTTGGCGTGCGTGTCAGCGACACAGCCGGTTGGCTGGAGCGTCGTCCCCGCCGAAGTCAAGGGTTTGCGGTGGCGACGACAAGACGGTCTACCTCGTGAATCCACTGCTGGGTCGCTGCCTGAGGCGCGTCCCCAGCAGGCAGATTGTACAGTAGCGCTTTTGTTGTGGCTAGCGCACCCCCGCCGGGTACGCCCAGCGCTACTGAAGACCTGACGCTGGTTGGAGCCTGCATTGCCGGGGTCGGCGCTGCCAGAGCCTGTTGCTGGCTCCCAGTGCAGGTACTGGTGCCGCGAACGCTTGGTTGCGCCTGGCACAGTGTACCCCGGTATGGGCAAGGTTGCGCCATATGCCGGGGACGCCGCTTGCAGAGCACATGGTTGTGGCTTATGTTGTGCGGCGTACGCCTGGGGCAGAGCTCGCGTAGTGAAGGTCTGCCCTCCAGGCTGGGTCGAGGCCAACGTCATGTTGTCGCCAGCCTCTTGAGTGCGACGCCTTTCTCGACATCGCTCGAGGAACACTCGGGCATCTTGGCCCATGTGGCACCGTTCCAGATCTGTCCTCAGGTCCGTCGATGGAAGTTTGGTGGAGCTGGAACCCGCCGTCTGCCCGTCAACCGTTGGCGTGCGCGTCAGCGACACAGCCGGTTGGCCGGAGCGTCGTCCCCGCCGAAGTCAATGGTTTGCGGCGGCGACGACAAGACGGTCTACCTCGTGAATCCACTGCTGGGTCGCTGCCTGAGGTGCGTCCCCAGCAGGCGGATTGTGCAGTAGCGCCCTTGCTGCTGCTAGCGCACCCCCACCGGGTACGCCCGGCGCTACTGAAGGCCTGACGCTGGTTGGAGCCTGCATTGCCGGGGTCGGCGCTGCCAGAGCCGGTTGCTGGCTCCCAGCTTGCCCTGACACACTCCGTCCTGAGTGTGTCATCGCGTACTCTCCCCTGGTCACGGTTTGCCGCGGACGCAGGGGGGGGAGAGTTTGCCGCTGAAGGAAGCTTGGTCATCTTCGTTGGCGGAAACTCGTCGCGCAAGGGGAAAAGCCCCCTACCTGGCGGGCCAAATGTCGAAGTGTTCGGTCGACACTTCCTCCGGGCCTGCACTGGGCAGCCCGCGGAGGTTCTTTTTTTGGTGGGGCTAGTACCTAGCGGAGAGCTTGCGCAGATGGACGAGTTAGTAAGAGCTTGACACAGCGAGTTTTACGTGGTTCAGGCCGCCGGAGTGTAAAACCCTACGTCCACGGCGAGCTATGGAGCTCGCTGTATTGCTTGCTACTCAGGACCGGAGGCCTGAGCTTGGGGGTGAGTTACAGCTTGAGAGTGTATGGCTAGCGTATGAGTTGCAAAGTGCGAACCCAGGGGTGCGGATGGCTAGAGTCCGAACCCCTGCTAACATCGCCTACCCGAGCCTTCTATAGTCCAAGACTCGGGTGGCTTACAAGGGGGGCCGGGACCCGACAGGTGCTCCCGGGGAGATTGACTGATATCTACCGTATCTGCAGTTATGCCTGTCGGTACCTGAGATATGGGGTACCCCCGCGCACAAGGTAAAATGCCTAAGGAACTCGCCCTTCTCTGCAGGGAGAGCTCCGAAGGCGCCACGCGTCCGGCGGGGCCGGACCTCCCTCTCCTCAGAGGAGAGCTCCGAGCCCTCCACGTGGCATACAGAAGCCGGACCTCCCCCTCCGCGGGAGAGAGGTCCGAAGGTGCCGCGTGTCCAGCGGGGCCGGACCTCCCTCTCCTCAGAGGAGAGCTCCGGGCCCGCCACGTGGCCAACAGAAGCCAAGCCTCCCCCTCCGCGGGGAGAGGTCCGGAGGCTCCACGTGCCCCGCGGGACTGACCCTCCTCTCCTCTGAGAAGGGCTCCGGGCCCGCCACGTGGCAGCAGAACGATGCTGCCTGCCCCGAGCGGTAGGCAGCGGGCGTAAATACGCCCCATACCTTGCCCATACAAGGTATTCAAGGCCCGCGTCTTCCCAAGACGCGGAGACGCGGAGCACGCTTCTGTCAGGTGCCGTTGCGCCCAGTCGCATCACAGACTGGCGCGCGGTGTCAGAACCTGCCAGCCAATAAACACCGCGACAAGACATCCCATGCCGCCTGTGCCGTCATCAACCACTACGACTAGCATGCGGCATGGGCAGGGCGGCAAGATGAAGACTCATAAGCCTTCGACCAGAGACAACTACCGGCATAACTGCAGATACAGTAGATAATAGACAATCTTCCCGGGACCACCTGTTGGGTCCCGGCTCCCCTTGTAAGCCGCCCGAGTCTTGGACTATAAAAGGCTCGGGTAGGCGTCGATAGCAGGGGTTGGCACTTTGCAACTCATACGCTAGCCATACACTCTCAAGCTGTAACTCACCCCAAAGCTCAGGCTTCCGGTCCTGAGCAGCAAGCAATACAGCGAGCTCTATAGCTCGCCGTGGACGTAGGGTTTTACGCTCCGGCGGCCTGAACCACGTAAAACTTGCCGTGTCAAGCTCTTACTAACTCGTCCATCTGCGCAAGCTCTCCGCTAGGGACTAGCCCCACCGAAAAAAGAACCTCCGCGGGCTGCCCAGTGCAGGCCCGGGGGAAGTGTCGACCGAACACTTCGACAATGCCGGTAGTTGTCTCTGCCGAAGGCTTCTGAGTCTTCGTCTTGTAGCTCTGCCCATGCCGCATGCTAGTCGTAGTGGGTGATGACGGCGGGGGCGGCATGGGATGTCTTGTCGCTGCGTTTATTGGCTGGCAGCCTCTGACACTGCACGCCAGTCTGTGATGCGACTGGGCGCAACGGCACCTGACAGAGGCGTGCTCCGCGTCTCCGCGTCTTGGGAAGGCGCGGGCCTTGAATACCTTGTACGGGCAAGGTATGGGGCGTCTTTACGCCAGCTGCCTATCGCTCAGGGGCAGGCAGCGCCGTTCTGCTGGCCACGTGGTGGGCCCGGAGCCCTCCTCAGAAGAGAGGGGGGTCCGGCCCCGCAGGACACGTGGAGCCTTCGGACCTCTCCCCGCGGAGGGGGAGGTTTGGCTTCTGTTGGCCACGCGGCGAGCCCGGAGCTCCTCTCTGAGGAGAGGGAGGTCCGGCCTCTCCGGACACGCGGCACCTTCGGACCTCTCTCCCGCGGAGGGGGAGGTCCGGCTTCTGTATGCCACGTGGTGGGCCCGGAGCTCTCCTCTGAGGAGAGGGAGGTCCGGTCCCGCTGGACGCGTGGCGCCTTCGGAGCTCTCCCTGCGGAGAAGGGCGAGATCCTTAGGCATTTTCCCCTGTGCGCGGGGGTACCCCATATCGAGGGTACGGACAGTGTCGGTGCAAGCTGGAAGCCAGCAGCCAGCTCCAGCAGCCCAGACTCCAGCAAGCCCAAGATCTGCTGCAGCAGCAAGTGTCTCCCATGGGAGCGCACTAGCTGCAGCATGAGCGCTTCTGCACAATCCACCCGCCGGGGACGCGCCTCATACAGCGACCCAACAGTGGATTCACGACGTCGACCGTCTCGTCGTCGCTGCTGCCAACCCTCAACTTCGGCGGGGATGACGTTCTGTTCAACCAGGTGCGCCGCTGACGCGCACGCCGACGGTTGACGGGCAGACTGCAGACTCCCGCTCCACCAGGTTCCCATCTAAGGACCTGAGGTCAGAGCTGGAGCAATGTCACCTGGGCGAAGACGACCGCGTGACCATCGAGCGACGCCGAGAAAGGCATCGCAACCAAGATGCCGGCAACAGCATGTTGACCGCCTCGTCCCAGCCTGGGCCGCAGACGTTCGCTACGCGATCTCTGCCCCAGGCATACGCCACACAGCACATGCCTCAGCCATATGCCCTGCAAATGGCGCCCCCGGTTTATGGCACACCTTTGCCCATGCCGGGGTAATGGTGCCAACAGCGGACCAAGCATTCGCGGCACCAACACCTGCAGCAACAGGAGCAGGATGTGCGGCCCTGGCGCCACACCTTCACTTTGCAAAGTGGCTGCGCAAGTTCCGGACGCACCTGCCCGAGAAATACGACGGCAGCGTCAACCCGGCGGAGTTCCTCCAGATCTACTCCACCGCCATCCTTGCTACAGGAGGGGATGAGGCCGTCATGGCCAACTAATTCCCCGTCGCCTTCACCGGCCCAACACGGTCTTGGCTCATGAACCTCCCCCAGGGTTCCATAACCTCCTGCGGAGAGTCTGCCGGCAGTTTACTGCGAACTTCGGCAGCTCCTACATCCGGCCTGGCACGGAGCTCGACCTCCACGCCATCCAACAACAACCTGGAGAGTCGCTGCGCTCCTTCATCCAGCGGTTCTCCCAGGTACGGAACACCATCCCCCTTATCCAAAATGCTTCAGTGGTGGTGGCGTTCCGACAGGGTGTACGGGACAAGAAGATGCTCGAGAAGCTTGCGACCAGAGAAGTGCGCGACGTCTCAGAGCTCTTCAGCCTGGCGGACAAGTGCGCCAGGGCAGCAGAAGGGCGCAACTGGCACTCACAGCCAGCCTCCGAAGCCAGAGGACAGCCCGGATCTGGCGCTGCCTCCCATGGAAGCAGCAAGAAGATCAAGAACAGGGGCGGTGGCAAGATGAAGCCGCCGACCGCAGCTCCCGTTGCTGCAGCCGCAGCACCCACTGGAGCTCGGGGGCCACGCCCCGACAAGAGGCCGCGACAGTCACCAGCCCCAGATGGTGACCAAGGCGAGCCGTGCCCCCTGCACAACACCAGCAGCCATACTGCTGCTGAGTGCCGGGAGATCCAGAAGCTCACGGAGCGCTTCCTCAGGGGGAAGCAGCCGCGTGCTGACGCCCCTCCCTTCCGTCAAAGGGAGGGCAAGCAGAAGGTCGACGCCCAAGACAACGTCGACCACCAGACAAAGTTCCAGGAGCCCCAGCGCGCCGTGAAGGTGGTGCGCAACCACGAGGACTCTAGCTCCAGCGACGATGATTCGTGTCAGTAGCCCACTACGACTACTTCGTCTTGAAGGTGCCTACACCAACAGGCGTCTTCAAGATCTGTGGAGACTGCACTGCTGCTGTGTCAGCCCTTGAAAAGCTCCAAGCATCTGCAGCAGCCCGAGCACCAGCCCCGGGCGGTGCAGAACTGGGCCAGCTCCACCCGAGCGCATGCCTCTGTGCCTCGGCCTCACCTCCCGGGGGCCGCCCTGGACCTGTTAACCCCCTGTCAGCCTGAGCCAATGGAGGAATACATCCTGGGTCCCCCGAGAAGGGTCCGGGCCTGTTTACCTCTTGTCAGCATGATCCAATGGAGGAAGGTACCCCGGGGCTCCCAGGAGAAGCCACGCAGGACCAGCTCCGGTATGAAGATATCGACCTCGTCGACGAGGCATGATTACAAGCAACGCTCCGCAACGCACAGTCTTGACTGGCGCCCCGGCGCTACCGCCAAAGGACCAAGCGTGTCCGGGAGCTCCAGGGAGGCGACCTGGTGCCGCGGCGCATACTTTCTCGCGAAGGGACCGTCAAACTCTCCCCCAGCCGGGAAGGTCCCTTCCGAGTCACAAAAGTTTGCCGCCCTGGGTGCGCACGCCTCCCCACCAAGGATGGGGATCCGCTCCCGAGCCCTTGGAACATAGAACACCACTGTAAGTTCTATCATTAGAGCATTGGTAGCACAGGTCTTTTCCTTTTTGTAATAGATCCCATAGAGTCTAGGAGCAGCGCTCGGAGCAACTAAGCCCCAGGGGACGGTCCAGGACTACGTCCAGCTTGGCCTGGTCCCGACCCTAAGCGCGTAGGATCTTGTTTCCCCACATAATGGGGTGGTCGTTGCCTCCATATTTAGCCTGATTTCCTCCTATGGACGTTCATACAAGGAAAAACCTGATCGACCACGCTCTTCCTTTTGTGCTCATTTAAATTACGCATTAATTTTTATGACCGCACTTTCCATGTATGCTCACCATACATTTAGCTCTCCTTTCCCACTCTCATCCCTAGTCAGCATTTTCTATCCTACCAAAGACGGTTGTGCTTGAGGTACCTGCCGATGGCCAGGGGGCCTTTCGGGCCTCCCCCAGTTAGGTACTGCGATGCCAGTAGGTCACCTCCAGGAAAGGCCCGCTATGTGCATGGGGGGTCCAAGGTGCGTAGCCTGCTTTGCCTGGTTCTGACCCAAAGCGTGCGCGCCCTGCCCTTCGGAGGTCCAGGGGAGCACAGCCTGCTTTGCCTGGTTCCGTACCGAAAGCCTGTGCACTCTGCCTCCCTGGCATTGCGGTCCGATACTAGGGGCCGGATGGTCGTACCCTGACCTCGGAGGGAGCCGGACCCCCGGCGCCGGGCGCACAGAATTGCCCAAGCCCCGTATACCGGACCAGGACCGTAAGCCAAATAAGACTAAGAGACAGGGAAGGGAGAGCCCCCGAGGAGAATTACGTTTCCTCTACTTGTGTGCAGGACCTCTAGGTTTTAGCTGCGGGGACCACACAAGGAAGGACTGGAGCTCCCGACGACTCCAACGCAAGACCGGAGGATTCGGACCTCGCCCCTCCTGCAGGGGCAGGCTCCGAAGGCCCCACGTGTCCGGCGAGGCCGGGGCTCTCCTCTCCTTAGAGGGTAGCTCTGGGCCCTCCACGCGGCCGGCAGAGCCGGACCTCGCCCCCTCCGCAGGGGCGAGCTCCGAAGGCTCCACGTGTTCCGCGGGGCCGGACCACCCTCTCCTCAGAGGAGCTCTGGGCCCGCCGCGTGGCCAGCAGACCCGGACCTCCCCCCCCCCCCACCCCCCCACCCCCCCCACCCCCCCCCCCACCCCCCCACCCCCCCCCCCCCACCCCCCCCCCCACCCCCCCCACCCCCCCCCCACCCCCCACCCCCCGTCCTCACAGGGCGAGCTCCGGAGACCCCTTGGGCCTTTAACACCACAAGGACCCGAGGAAGGTGTCTGCAAGACTTCGAGATTGGTGAAGACCTCTGAGTTCCTTGCGGAGCTAAGGACTCAGAAAGGCCAAGCCAAGGAGAAGGTAAACGCAGGCACGATAAGCAAGAGTCTGTTCATTCATTCAAGGCTCCATGAGCTGGGCTACAGACCCAAACAAAGAAAATGGAAAGTTACAGGTCCTAGAAGTCCCCGGACTCGCGCTGGAACCTAGAGGATATGAGGGCGGCCACATCCCCGACTTCGTCCCTGGCGACTTCCTCCCGCTCCGCGACGGGGCCCTGCCTCACCGACTCCAGAGAGAGGGAGGGATCCCGGCTCCGAAAGCACGCTAGCACGTGTGTGGCAACCTCCTTCGCCAGGCCCCGTCCCTCCGCCTCAAGCTCACCGGCGATCACCGCTTCGAGCCTGTCCAGTTTGGCGCCGATGGACTTGAGCGCCGGGATTTCCTCGGCCACTTCCTGCACCGGGGCCTCTGAATTCACTGGGCTGAAGCCGAGGGGAACCAGGGCGGACCCCGCCTGGCCGACAAAGCTCCAGACCGCTTGGGCCTTGGCGGACCGCGAAGCCTGGAGCTCCTTCACCTCTTGGCGGACTGCTAGCAGGGCATCAGGACCCTCCTCGGAGAATTTCTTCTCCTTGGCCGCCAGAGAGTCATCCCGAAGCTGGAGGCCCTGGGCGAGCTGCTCCAACTCTGATGTCCGGAAATCGGCCGCCACCTCCCGGTACAGCACCGCCTGGCGCTCCCGGGAGACCTGCTCCTCCCTCGTGACCAGAGCGGCCCCCCGAAGCTCCAGCTCCTTAGCTCGGGCCCTCAGGTCACCCTCGCCAGCCACCAGCCGTGCGGCGACCTTCTTCACCTCAACCGGCATGGCGCGCTCCTGGTCCGCGACGACGCGCTCGCGGCGCACCAACTTCAGCCGCAGCTCCTCCAGGGCAGAGGAGTGCGCCTCGGCCTCGGCATAAGCCTTGCGGGTCTCCTGGTGGAGCTGCCGGGTCACGGAGTCCAGGCAGTCGACGGCCCTCTTCTGAGCGTCGAGGAGCGCCTCTATGGCGTCGAACCTCGCCCGCCTTGAGCCGAGCTCCGCCCTGACCTCCTGAGTCCGCTGCCTCAAGAGGTGCCCCCAGCTGAGGAGGCGACCCCTCTCCCCTGCCTGCGCCTCCCGCTCACGCTCGAGCACGGCCAGGACTTGCCGGATGCTCGTCTAGGCAAGCTCCAAGGCGTCTGCCAGGGGCAGCGGGGTGGCAGAGGCCGAAGCCACGCCCCCGACTTCCTCCAACACATCATCCTCAGAAGGAGATGATGGCGCTGCAGCGTCCACAGAGACCGCGATAAGGCGCTGGTCTGGAGAAACAGGCGCTGGAGCAGGACCGCTTTCGACGTGCCCCTGCTCGCCGCTCGCCGGAGGACCAGCAGCTGCTCCATTCACCTCCTCAGCACTGGAGGGCTGGATTCCATCAGCCGACCCCATCGAGCCCCCAACAGTCGCCGGATTCCGAGTTGGCGACGGGGGACGGATGGGAGCTGCCACCACCGTCACAGGAGTTGGCCCAGCCGGCGCAGATGAGGCCTGCACCAACTTGGGGGCCGGCGAAGCCGCTGCAGCTTCCGAACGCTGTGGTGCAGATCCTCCGCCAATCGGAGATGGCCGAGGAACATACTCTCCCCCAGCAGCCGATGAATCCCGAGGGATGCGGACGCTCCAACGAGCATGGAGTCCCGGCTTTCGAGCTGGGGTAGAGCCGCCAGAGCCTGTTGCCTGGGCGTTCGTTGGCTGGGGCGCTTGAGCCCTTGGCACACCCCTGGGCATCGTCGCACCGACATCCCCCCTCGGAGCTCCACCGCCTGAAGAAGGAGGGCGGGGTGCCCGGGGCTCCCCGGAACGCCGCTGTCCGAGGGGAGTCCCGTCGGAATGGAAGGCCCGAGGCCTCTTGGGGCCGCCACCCGATGAACTGACACCTCCAGAAGGAGGACGCAAAGGTATCCCGGTCCCCTGGCTTGGCGCGAACGACACTGTCGGAGGGGACCGGGCAGGTTTCTTCTCTGGCAAGCCGGAGGTCGGCTCCCTGTCCCTCCCCCTGTCGGCAGACCGAGCTCCATCAGCCTTCGGAGGAAGATTGGAAGCCATGACCGACGCAAGCTCAAGAACTTGGAAGACAAGGGCGCAAGAGCTCGAAGAAACAAGGAAGGGCTCTGTCGAAGTGTTCGGTCGACACTTCCCCCGGGCCTGCACTGGGCAGCCCGCGGAGGTTCTTTTTTCGGTGGGGCTAGTCCCTTGCGGAGAGCTTGCGCGGATGGACGAGTTAGTAAGAGCTTGACACGATGAGTTTTACGTGGTTCAGGCTGCCGGAGCGTAAAACCCTACGTCCATGGCGAGCTTTGGAGCTCGCTGTATTGCTTGCTGCTCAGGGCCGGAGTCCTGAGCTTGGGGGTGAGTTACAGCTTGGGTGTGGATAGCTAGCGTATGAGTTGCAGAGATGCGAACCCTTGCTATCGTCACCTACCCGAGCCTTTTATAGTCCAAGACTCGGGTGGCTTACAAGGGGGGCCCGGGACCCGACAGGTGGTCCCGGGGAGATTGACTGTTATCTACCGTATCTGCAGTTATGCCGGTAGTTGCCTCTGGTGAAGGCTTCCGAGTCTCCGTCTTGCCGCCCTGCCCATGCCGCATGCTATTCGTAGTGGTTGATGACGGCGCAGGCGGCATGGGATGTCTTGTTGCGGTGTTTATTGGCTGGCAGGTTCTGACACAGCGCGCCACTCCGTGATGCGACTGGGCGCAACGGCACCTGACAGAGGCGTGCGCCGCGTCTCCGCGTCTTGGGAAGACGCGGGCCTTGAATACCTTGTACGGGCAAGGTATGGGGCGTCTTTACGCCCGCTGCCTATCGCTCGGGGGCAGGCAGCGCCGTTCTGCTGGCCACGTGGCGGGCCCGGAGCCCTTCTCAGAGGAGAGGAGGGTCCGGCCCCGCGAGGCACGTGGAGCCTTCGGACCTCTCCCCGCGGAGGGGGAGGTTCGGCTTCTGTCGGCCAACTGGCGGGTCCGGAGCTCCTCTCTGAGGAGAGGGAGGTCCGGCCCTGCCAGATACGTGGCACCTTCAGTCCTCTCTCCCGCGGAGGGGGAGGTCCGGCCTCTGTATGCCACGTGGTGGGCCCGGAGCTCTCCTCTGAGGAGAGGGAGGTCCGGCCCTGCCGGACGCGTGGCGCCTTCGGAGCTCTCCCTGCAGAGAAGGGCGAGTTCCTTAGGCATTTTCCCCTGTGCGCGGGGGTACCCCATATCGCAGGTACCGACAGTGGCCCCCGGGCCCATCTCGGGGGAGTTAGTGAGCCCGAGGTGGGACCTCCGTTTCTTCTGATCCGTGCACTTTCTCTATGTCCCGCATTGACCGCTGCCGGAGCACGAACGGTCGCAGGATTGTGGGAGCGTGCGCCCACTTGATGATTGCTTTTACTACGGCGGTTCCCAAGACTGCCACTTCTGCATGTTGCGGCGCTTTCTTCGGGAACCGCCGAAGTGCCTTGCTGGCTTGTCTTCTTAGGAGACTGACTCCTTGAACCACCGCTTCAGTCGGGCGGCTTGGGTCCACCTGTCATCGGCGCTCGGTCTAGGAGCCAAAGCGGTTGCCGATGCAGTGTATTCGAAGAGTTCCGAATCGCCTGGAATTGCTCTTGGGAAGGTTTTTAGAGGGGATCTTACCCGCATTGCGGTTTCCCTTCGCACCTCCCAGCGTTTCTTCTCGGACTCTTGTGCTTTTGCCCTCTTGCCCTTGAGTCCTCCCTCGCCATGGCCTCCAACCCGCCACCAGAGAAGAAGCACGCTCGATCTCCTCTAGCGGCGGCGTCTGTGCCAAGTCGGGAATCTGGGGTGCCTGGCACTCCCTCCGGTGGCGACTCGAAGAGGCCCTGGGCTGATACGTTGAGGGGAGCTTCTGGGGCGTCCCCTGCTCCGCCAGTTCAAGCGACTGCGGAGCGGCCGTCAGTGACGGCAGCGGGCTCTGGGAGTTCTACCCCGGCTCGGAAGTCAGGGTTCAGAGCCCGCTGGAGTGTCCGCGCTTCCCGGCCATCTCCGACTTGCGGGGAGTCTGTGCCATTGCGCTCGGAGCCAGGGACAACTGCCGCGGCCCCCAAGCCAGCGCGAACTTCTCCTGTTCTGGTGTGCCCGGACTCCACGGCGGCGTCGTCTCTTCCTGCCGAGACGGCCGCCGCGGCCCCCAAGCCAGCGCAGGTCGACCCTGCACCAGGCGGCCCGGCCTTTACTCCAGCGCCGCCTTCCCCGGCTCGCCCCTCTCCACAGGTCAAGAATCCTGAAGCTAAAGAGGGCCCGGCAGGTCCGGCTGCCAGAGCTCCGGCGCCAGCTTCTCCTGACCGGCGACTCGTCTTGGTTGCTGGTGCATCGACTCCTCTTGAGGACGAGGTGATGGAGGAAGTCGGGGGAACTGCCCCGGCCTCTGTTGCTCCATTGCCCCTGGCTTATGCCTTCGCGCTTGCCGAGACGAGCGTCCGGCAGGTCTTGGCTGCACTAGGTCGCGAGCGGGAGGAGTATACAGTTGAACGGGATCGCCTCCTCACCTGGGGGAACCTTTTGCGGGAGCGTACTGTGAAGGTCAGGAGCGAGCTCGACTCCAGGCAGGAGTTGCTCGACTTCAGGGAAGTGCTCCTCGACCGGCTGAAGCGGGCTGTCAACCGTATGGACGCCGAATCGCGGTGGATCAACAGGGAAGCCCTGGAGGCTCACGCCCGGGCCGAGGAGAGCCTCTCTGCCGCTGAGGAGATACGGCAGCGGATGGAGCGCCGTAAACTCGCCGTTGAGGAACGGGAGTGTTCCACGGCAGCCGAGGCGGAGAGGGTCGCCGCGCAGCTGGCGGCGGGCGAGGATGACCTTCGAGCTCGGATCGAGGAGCTAGAGATTCTGAAGGCAGACCTCAACCTGAGGGAGGAACAGGTCTCCCGCGAATGCCGCGCGGTCTTGGAACGGGAGTTGGCCGCCGACTTCAAGGCTTCTGAGTTGGAGCGGCTCGCCAAGACTCTCCACCTTCGGGAGAGCTCCCTGGCGGCCAAGGAGAAGGAATTCTCCGAGAGAAACCTGGAGGCCCTGCAGGCAGCCTGTCGAAGTGTTCAGTCGACACTTCCCCCGGGCCTGCACTGGGCAGCCCGCGGAGGTTCCTTTTTCGGTGGGGCTAGTCTCTAGCGGAGAGCTTGTGCAGATGGACGAGTTAGTAAGAGCTTGACACGGCGAGTTTTACGTGGTTCAGGCCGCCGGAGCGTAAAACCCTACGTCCACGGCGAGCTATGGAGCTCGCTGTATTGCTTGCTGCTCAGGACCGGAGGCCTGAGCTCGGGGGTGAGTTACAGCTTGAGAGTGTATGGCTAGCGTATGAGTTGCAAAGTGCGAACCCTTGCTATCGTCGCCTACCCGAGCCTTTTATAGTCCAAGACTCGGGCGGCTTACAAGGGGAGCCGGGACCCGACAGGTGGTCCCGGGAAGATTGTCTATTATCTACCGTATCTGCAGTTATGCCGGTAGTTGTCTCTGGTCGAAGGCTTCTGAGTCTTCATCTTGCCGCCCTTCCCATGTCGCATGCTAGTCGTAGTGGTTGATGACGGCGCAGGCGGCATGGGATGTCTTGTCACGGTGTTTATTGGCTAGCAAGTTCTGACACCGCGCGCCAGTCTGTGATGCGACTGGGCACAACGGCACCTGACAGAGGCGTGCTCCGCGTCTTGGGAAGACGCGGGCCTTGAATACCTTGTACGGGCAAGGTATGGGGCGTTTTTACGCCCGCTGCCTATATCTCGGGGGCAGGCAGCGCCGTTCTACTGCCACGTGGCGGGCCCGGAGCCCTTCTCAGAGGAGAGGAGGGCCCGGTCCGCGGGGCACGTGGAGCCTCCGGACCTCTCCCCACGGAGGGGGAGACTTGGCTTCTGTCGGCCACGTGGCGAGCCCGGAGCTCTCCTCTAAGGAGAGGGAGGTCCGGCCCCGCTGGACGCGTGGCGCCTTCGGACCTCTCTCCCGCGGAGGGGGAGGTCCGGCTTCTGTATGCCACGTGGCGGGCCCAGAGCTCTCCTCTGAGGAGAGGGAGGTCCGGCCCCACCGGACGCGTGGCGCCTTCGGAGCTCTCCCTGCGGAGAAGGGCGAGATCCTTAGGCATTTTCCCCTGTGCGCGGGGTACCCCATATCGAGGGTACCGACAGTGGCCCCCGGGCCCATCTCTTCTGATCCGCGCACTTTCTTGTCTTGAGTACTCCCTGTGCTGGCAGGGTCTTGACGGCTTTGGTGTCCAGCCTCTTAGGAGAGGGTGAAGCCTGGCATCGGAGCTCAGCCCGGCTGTAGGGGCGGAGGTCCGGAAGTCATCGGAGCTCAGGCCAGCGAAGGGCGTGAGGTCCGGCATCAGCGCTCGCCTCTGAAAGGAGGGCGAGGGCTGGCATCGGAGCTCGGCCCAGCTGCAGGGGCGGAGGTCTGGAAGTCGTCGGAGCTCAGGCCAGCGAGGGGCGTGAGGTCCGGAGGTCATCGGAGCTCAGGCCAGCGAAGTGCGTGAGGTCCGGCATCAGCGCTCGCCTCTGAAAGGAGGGCGAGGGTTGGCCTCGGAACTTGGCCCAGCCGTGGGGTGAAGGTCCGGAAGTCATCGGAGCTCAGGACAGCGAACGGCGTGAGGTCCGGCATCAGCGCTCGCCTCTGAAAGGAGGGCGAGGGCTGGCCTCGGAGCTCGGCCTGGCTGTGGAGGCGGAGTCCGGAAGTCATTGTAGCTCAGGCAAACGAAGGGCGTGAGGTCTGGCATCAGCGCTCGCCTCTGAAAGGAGGGCGAGGGCTGACCTCGGAGCTCGGCCCAGCTGCAGGGGCGGAGGTCCGGAAGTCATCGGAGCTCGTGCCAGCGAACGGCGTGAGGTCCGGCATCAGCGCTCGCCTCTGAAAGGAGGGCGAGGGCTGACCTTGGAGCTCGGCCCAGCTGCGGGGGCGGAGGTCCGGAAGTCATCCGAGCTCGTGCCAGCGAAGGGCGTGAGGTCCGGCATCAGTGCTCGCCTCTGAAAGGAGGGCGAGGGTTGGCCTCGGAGCTCGGCCTGGCTGTGGAGGCGGAGTCCAGAAGTCATCAGAGCTCAGGCCAGCGAAGGGCGTGAGGTCCGGCATCAGCACTCGGCTCTGAAAGGAGGGCGAGGGCTGGCCTCGGAGCTCTGCCTCGCTGTGGAGGCGGAGTCCGAAAGTCATCGGAACTCAGGCCAGCGAAGAGCGTGAGGCCCGGCATCAGCGCTCGCCTCTGAAAGGAGGGCGAATGCTGGCATCAGAGCTCGGCCCAGCTGTGGGGGCGAAGTCCGGCACTGCTCAGTGGTCCCCCTTTCCTGTCCCTTAGTCTCATTTGGCTTACTGTCGCAGGCCGGAATACGGGGCTCGGGTAATCCAATGCACTTGGTCCCGGAGGTCTGGCCCCTGCCCCAGTCAGGGTGTAACCGTCCGGCCCCCTGGTACTCAGACCATAGCGCTGGGGGGCAGAGTGCGCATGCTTTGGGTGCAAGACCGGGCAAAGCAAGGCTCCTGACCCCCCGGTCTAGCGTAGGTCTTTTCTCGGAGGAGCCCAACTGGTGGTACAGTACCCTCACAGGGGGAGATCCAAAAGGCCACCGGGCCTTTGGCAGGTACCCCAAGCACTACCGTTTTCGGCAGTACGGCAAATATCGACTATGCATGAGATCAGGAAAGAGGAACCAAGTGTACATTGGACGCACACTTTCTAGAGCGTGGGGAGGTGTTCATATAAATTAATGCGTAATTTAAATGAATACCTAAGTAAGCATGGTGAACTTACTGGGGTAGCGTCGGAGCGCCTGTCTTCACGCAGAGCGGGTCATGCGTGGCTTCGTCGTACGCCGGACACGGGGGGACCCCCATGGCGATCTCAGGGGGAAGCATGGCTTCGGCCCCGCATACCATGTGGAAGGGTAGTTCCCGTGACCCAGCCCTGGGAAGTCCGGCTGGTCCTCGACATGGAGGAGCCGGTATCCCCCAATGGCTCTGGGTGCGCGTCTGCACCGGTTGTGTGGGTCTGCTTGGCGTGGACCTGGCACGCATTGCATCCCTAACCGGTTTGACGGCGTCCAGGTGGCTCTCGGTCAGTAGGAGCCATGCCGGGTGGCTTAACTGACCAACGTGCGGGACGATGAGCGTTCCCAGCACTCGCCTCCTTGGACTACTGCGAGCTAATCGCAGCCTTCCTCCTGGGTTATGCACCGCAATAGGATGTCGTGGCGCCACGCCAGTAAAGATACCAGCGCGTAGCACTTAGCCATCCGCACCACCCGTTCAGCGGATGCACGTTCATCAGGAAGGATGTCCTTCAAGGAGTCCCGGACCTCCATGGTCCATGCATCGGGACTACTTGAGCTTCTGGATCTTGAGCGCTGGGTTGCACGGAGTCCCCAGTGACTCTTACGATCCTTTGGCGGCATCCAGGGCCGCCGGGACTGCCTAGCTTCGAGGCACTGGTTCAGCCCCCTTCGCCCAGCTCGGCGGGCCAGGCTGTGGACCGCAGCAACGTCCTCTCGAAGACTCCTTCGTGCGCAGGGGCTCCGATGGAGGCTTTCGTTGAGAGGTCGTCAGCTGCGGCCGTGCAAGCGCGCGGTTCATGGCGCAGGTCCAAGGCGAGGAATTATTTCTCCAACATCCGCACGTGAAGCAGATAAGCAGCTAGCTGTGGGTCATTGCAGGGGCATTCACCATTAACTTGCTTGATAACTAGCTGGGAGTCGCCCTGCGCCAACAACTGGCGAGCGCCCAGAGACAGGACTGTCTTTTAGGCCAAAGATGAGTGCTTCATACTCTGCCAAGTTGTTGGTTGCCTTGGAATTGAGACGCACCATGTACCCAGACTGCTCCCCTGATGGCATGAGAAGCAGTACGCCGGCACCGGCCCCCTGCTTTCGCGAGGAGCCGTCGAAGAAGAGCGTCCAGTGAGGCCCGGTAAAGACCGGAGCTCGGTACTTTGGTTCACCGTCTTCGCGGCCCCCTGGGTCAGCCTTCGTTGGCGTCCACTCAACCACGAAGTCAGCCAGTGCTTGGCTCTTGGCTATCTGACGTGGTCGGGAGCTCAGCTTGAACTCCGCCGTCTTCGTGCTGTCTTCCGGCTTTGGAAGCTGGTAGTGAGTGCCAGCTCCGCCCTCCGGCTGCTCTGGCGCACTTGTCCGCCAGGCTGAAGGGCTCGGAGGCATCGCAGACCTCTCTGGTTGCAAGCCTCTCAAGCATCTTCTTGTCCTGGACACTGTCGAAATGCCGCCACCACAGAAGCACTTTGAATATGTGGAATGGTGTTGCGTACCTGGGAGAACCGCTGGATGAAGGAGTGCAGCGACTCCCCAGGTTGTTGCTTGATGGCTTGGGGGTCAAGCTCCGTGCCGGGACGGGTGTAGGAGCTGTCGAAGTTGGTGATGAACTGCCGGCAGAGCTCTCCCCAGGAAGTTATGGAACCCCGAGGGAGGTTCATTAGCCAAGACCGGGCAGGGCCGGTCAAGGCGAAGGGGAAGTAGTTTGGCCATGACGACCTCATCCCCTCCTGCAGCAAGTACGGCGGATTGACGCTGCCGTCGTACTTCTCGGGCAGGTGCGGCCGAAACTTGCGCGGCCACCTCGTGAAGCGGAGGTGGGGCTCCAGGGCCGTACATCCTGCCCCTGTTGCTGCAGATGTTGGTGCCGCGAACGCTTGGTTCGCCGCTGGCACAGTGTACCCCGGTATGGGCAAGGTTGCGCCATAGACCGGGGGCGCCGTTTGGAGGACATATGGCTGTGGCATATGCTGCGTGGCGTATGTCTGGGGCAGAGTTCGCGTGGTGAAAGTCTGCGCCTCAGGCAGGGTTGAGGCAATCGTCATGCTAACGCCGGCCTCTTGGCTCCGACGCCTTTCTCGTCGCCGCTCGAGGAACATTCGGGCGTCTTGGCCCAGGTGGCATCGTTCCAGCTCAGTCCTCAGGTCCGTCGACGGAAGCCTGGTGGAGCTGGAACCCGCCGTCTGTCCGTCAACCATTGGCGTGCGCGTCAGCGACACAGCCGGTTGGCCGGAGCGTCGTCCCCGCCGAAGTCAAGGGTTTGCAGCGGCGACGACAAGACGGTCTACCTCGCGAATCCACTGCTGGGTCGCTGCCTGAGGCGCGTCCCCAGCAGGCGGATTGTGCAGTAGCGCTCTTGTTGCGGCTAGCGCACCCCCGCCGGGTAAGCCCAGCGCTACTGAAGACCTGACGCTGGTTGGAGCCTGCATTGCTGGGGTCGGCGCTGCCAGAGCCGGTTGCTGGCTCCCAGTGCAGGTACTGGTGCCACGAACGCTTGGTTGCGCCTGGCACAGTGTACCCCGGTATGGGCAAGGTTGCGCCATAGGCCGGGGACGCCGCTTGCAGAGCACATGGTTGTGGCTTATGCTGTGCGGCGTACGCCTGGGGCAGAGCTCGCGTAGCGAAGGTCTGCCCTCCAGGCTGGGTCGAGGCCGACGTCATGTTGTCGCCAGCCTCTTGAGTGCGACGCCTTTCTCGCTGTCTCTCGAGGAACACTCGGGCATCTTGGTCCAAGTGGCACCGTTCCAGCACTGTCCTCAGGTCCGTCGACGGAAGTTTGGTGGAGCTGGAACCCGCCGTCTGCCCGTCAACCGTTGGCGTGCGCGTCAGCAACACAGCCGGTTGACCGGAGTGTCGTCCCCGCCGAAGTCGAGGGTTTGCGGCGGCGACGACGAGACGGTCTACCTCGCAAATCCACTGCGGGGTTGCTGCCTGAGGCGCGTCCCCAGCAGGCGGATTGTGCAGTAGCGCCCTTGCTGCTGCTAGCGCACCCCCACCGGGTACGCCCGGCGCTACTGAAGGCCTGACGCTGGTTGGAGCCTGCATTGCCGGGGTCGGCGCTGTCAGAGCCGGTTGCTGGCTCCCAGCTTGCCCTGACACACTCCGTCCTGAGTGTGTCATCATGTACTCTCCCCTGGTCACGGTTTGCCGTGGACGCAGGGGGGGAGAGTTTGCCGCTGAAGGAAGCTTGGTCATCTTCGTCAGCGGAAACTCGTCACGCTAGGAGAAAAGCCCCCTACCTGGCGCGCCAAATGTCGAAGTGTTCAGTCGACACTTCCCCCGGGCCTGCACTGGGCAGCCCGCGGAGGTTCCTTTTTTGGTGGGGCTAGTCTCTAGCGGAGAGCTTGCGCAGATGGACGAGTTAGTAAGAGCTTGACACGGCGAGTTTTACGTGGTTCAGGCCGCCGGAGCGTAAAACCCTACGTCCACGGCGAGCTATGGAGCTCGCTGTATTGCTTGCTGCTCAGGACTGGAGGCCTGAGCTCGGGGGTGAGTTACTGCTTGAGAGTGTATGGCTAGCGTATGAGTTGCAAAGTGCGAACCCTTGCTATCATCGCCTACCCGAGCCTTTTATAGTCCAAGACTCGGGCGGCTTACAAGGGGAGCTGGGACCCGACAGGTGGTCCCGGGAAGATTGTCTATTATCTACCGTATCTGCAGTTATGCCGGTAGTTGTCTCTGGTCGAAGGCTTCTGAGTCTTCATCTTGCCGCCCTGCCCATGCCGCATGCTAGTCGTAGTGGTTGATGACGGCGCAGGCGGCATGGGATGTCTTGTCGCGGTGTTTATTGGCTGGCAGGTTCTGACACCGCGCGCCAGTCTGTGATGCGACTGGGCGCAACGGCACCTGACAGAGGCGTGCTCCGCGTCTCCGCGTCTTGGGAAGACGCGGGCCTTGAATACCTTGTACGGGCAAGGTATGGGGCGTCTTTACGCCCGCTGCCTATCTCTCGGGGGCAGGCAGCGCCGTTCTGCTGCCATGTGGCGGGCCTGGAGCCCTTCTCAGAGGAGAGGAGGGCCCGTTCCGCGGGGCACGTGGAGCCTCCGGACCTCTCCCCGCGGAGGGGGAGGCTTGGCTTCTGTCGGCCACGTGGCGGGCCCGGAGCTCTCCTCTGAGGAGAGGGAGGTCCGGCCCCGCTGGACGCATGGCGCCTTTGGACCTCTCTCCCGCGGAGGGGGAGGTCCGGCTTCTGTATGCCACGTGGCGGGCCCGGAGCTCTCCTCTGAGGAGAGGGAGGTCCGGCCCCGCCGGACGCGTGGCGCCTTCGGAGCTCTCCCTGCGGAGAAGGGCGAGATCCTTAGGCATTTTCCGCTGTGCGCGGGGTACCCCATATCGAGGGTACCGACACAGCCCGCCGCGAGGTGGAGGAGCTCTCGGCCTTGCGGTCCTCCGAGGCTCTTGCGGTCTCGAGCTTCGTGGATTGAGCGGGGTCCGCCCTGATCCCTCTTGGCTTCAGTCCGGTGAGGGCCGCGGCTCCTGCGTTGAAGGTGGCGGAGGTGATCCCCGCGCTGGAGTCGATCGGCGCCAAGCTGGACAGGCTAGACTCGGTGGTCGCCAGCGAGCTTGAGGCCGAGGGACGCGGCCTAGCCCTAGAGGTCGCCTCACATGTGCTGGCATGCTTCAAGAGCCGCGACCCCTCTTTCTCGCTAGAACCAGCGAGAGAGGGCCCAGCCGCGGAGCGGGAGGAAGCGGCCAGGGCTGAAGTCGAGGATGTGGCCGCCCTTGTAGCCGCAAGGTTCCGGCGGGAGCCGGGAGGTCCTTAGGACTTGTTTCTCCCTTTTTATCGAGTCTGTAGTCCAGCTCATGGAGCCTCGCATAGTTTGACTCTTTTAGATATTTGTGTCTGTGATGCCTTTTCTCTCCTTCTTGGCTTTGCCCGACTGAGTCCTTAGCTCCGCAAGGTACTCAGAGGCCTTCTCTAATCTCGGAGCTCTGCACAGACACTTTCCCCGGGCCCTAACCATGTTAGGGGCCCCCGGGGGTCTCCGGATCTCGCCCTATGGGGAGCTCCAAATCTGCCTGCCACGTGGCGGGTCCGGAGCCCCTCCTTTGGAGGCGGGAGCTCCGGCCCTGCTGGACACGTAGGGCTTTCAGAGCCCTCCCACCGGGCGGGAGGTCCGGTTTCCGCCTGCCACGTGGCGAGCCCGGAGCCCCCCTCCAGGGGAGGTGAGAGCTCCGGGCCCGTTGGACACGTGGGGCCCTCGGGCCTAGCCCCTGCTGAAGGGGCGGGACCCGGTCCTTCCAGTCCTAGGCCGGAGTAGTTGATAGCTCCTTTCCCCCCGCTTCATGCAGTCCCCGTTGCCGTAACCTGGAGGTCCTGCACACAGGCAGAGGAAACGTAATTCTCCTCGGGGGGTCCTCCCCTCCCGTCTCCTTGTCTTATTCGTCTTATGATCCTGATCCGTTATACAGGGCTTGGGCAATTCTGTGCTTGAGGCGCCGGAGCTCCGGCTCCCTCCGAGGTCCGGGTACGGCCGTCCGATCCCTAGTACCGGGCCATGCGCTGGGGAAGCAGAGTGCACGTGCTTTGGGTTCATGACCAGGCAAAGCGGTTGTACTCCCCTGTACCTCCGGAGGGCAGGATGCGCATGCTTTGGGCTCATGGCCTGCTAAGCTGGATACGCACCCTGGATCCCCCATGCACAACGCAGGCCTTTCCTGGAGGTGACACACTGGCACCACAACACCTGACTGGGGGAGGCCCGAGAGACTCACTTGGCCATCGGCAGGTGCCTCAAGCGCGGCCGCCCTCGGTAGGATAGCGAATGCTGACTATGGATGAACGCGGGCGAGGGGGAGCTAGATGTACGATGAACATACATAGATAGTACGATCATAAAAATTAATGCATAATTTAAATGAGCGCATGAGAGAGAGCTAAGTAGAACAGGTTTCTGTGTTCATGCCCATAGGTGGAATTCTGGCTGTACATGGAGGCAATATTCCGCCTCGTCTTCAAGGGAAGCAAGACTCTACGCGCTTAGGGTCGGAACCAGGCTAAACTGGACGTAGTCCTGTACCGTCCCTTGAGATTTAGCTGCCCCAAGCTCTGTTCCTAGATTCTATGGGATTCATTACAGAAGGGAATGACCCTGTTCTAATGATGCGGGGAGTAGGACTTACAGTGTTGCTCCATGCCAAGGATTTTGGGAACGGATCCCACACTCGGTTGAAAGGCATGTTGTAAAAGTCCCAAAAATGTGTATGAATAAAAACTATGGTTTGAGTTCATATGTGTGGCAATGACAGGAAAAATGGGACTTGCTAAAATTTTTCTTCATGCAAGGTAACACATGGATGAATATCCAACATGAGGTTCACCTTTTTATTTAAAAGTGTTGGACCAATAAGGAGTTAAATACCTCTTTGCATGTAAGTTTAAAAATCAGATTTTAAATTCAAAGTTCACACATGTAGTGACCAAAAACTTTGAATAAACATGCAACCCTATGGTTGGGATTATAGGGAAAAGTTTGCTCATAAACTTTTAAATTGTAGGGTGAGCTCAAAAGGGAGTTAAAGAGGAGAATTTGCAAACTTCAACCAAATTCAAATTTGGAAAGCAAATTCAAACTGAATTGGAAGGATTCAAATTATAACCGACACTTTAAACTCAGAATTGTGGGAATTAAGAGGATCAGCTTGAGAAGATATTTGGGGAGGAAATGTAGAGTGGGACCCACATGTCATAGAGCTAAAAGAGGAGCCTTGTACCTTAAGTCTCAGCCCCAGTGGGGAAATTCGTCGAGCAGCACGTGGGCCACGAGCAGCTCCCACCGTGGAGCCACGGGGACGCTCGGCAGCGCCACCAGCTGCTGCATTTCCCCACATACGGCGCCCAGAGGCGGTTCTGCGGCCTGATCAACCCCCCCCCCCCCCCCTGGACGAAGCAAAGGCCGTTCCTTTTTCTCCTCCTCGCGAGCGCACGGTCAGCGACCGTCTTCCCCTCCGCTCTCGGTCCAATCGGAAGATCGGCAAAACCACCGCACCTCTTCCTCCCCTGACCTGCTAAACATCACCGCGAGCTCGGCCTCCACCTCCCTGACCCGCAAGCCAGCGAGCTGCGGCCTCCGGTGCCCGAGAACGACCGCCGCCGCGGCGACCTAAGCCGAGAAAGTGATCGGGCGCTCGTGGACAGCCCTCCACAGCGGGTTTCACGGCCGAACGATCACACCTACGGGCGCGCACGGGTGTGGTGCTGCTCTCAGCCCAAGCTCAGACCATACCGTGAAGCATCGCCGGCGAATTTCGAAGTTTTGCTCCGGCGACCCCATTCCGAGCATCCGGTATGACTCTTTCAAATTCTTGCCCTCTGATTCTCCTTAAGTCATCAAATTTGGCACATAGACGCTGGATTAGCCGGCGGTCATTTCTCCTTTAGGATCCAGCGCATGAAAACACCGCAGCACGACAGAATTTGAGCTCGACTAGAGGTGTTCATGGCGGACCCATTCGGTCGCACGGCGACAACCTATTTACAGCCACTCCGGAGCCATTTTGAGGTCGTGTCGATCCTCCTAGAGGTACGCTGATGCCGTAGGGCTCGTCGGCACAAGCTTTTGAGGGCTGGAGACCTCGGGCGACGCTGCCGGACTTCCACAGAGGCAGTTACACGTCGCCGGCCATGTTCCGGTCGTCGGCGGCCCTAGCAAACCCCACAGCCCTGTTCCTCGAGGCCCTAAACCCCCTGGCGGCGAGTTGTAGCTCCGGCGGTGGCCGGAAAGGCCGGTCCGGCGAGCTTCCGGTTACTCCGGCGAGGGGGAGCGCGCGGGCGCGAGAGAGGGAGCCGGAGGTAGAAGACAAAGCGTGGGCCCCGCCTGTCAGCAGCTCAATTTTTAAACCCGGGATCTGGTGTGGCCGGGATCCCGTGTGCTGGCGCGAAAAACCCCGTGGCCCCAGTGTGGCTCAGTTCTGATTGGTTGGAATTCAAATAAGCGGGCCCAGTGGGATTTTCAATAGGAAAATAATTCCAGACTTAGCTCAATCTTTAGAAATTCATATCTCCCTGTGGAAAATTCCAATTTGAGTGATTCCAATTGGGTTGGATTCATCTCTCTGAGTTCTATCCAAATATGAACTCAGATTTGTATGAAAGTCAATATTATATTCTGGAAAATTCTTTGAAGGTTCTCTGAAAAGAATTATTGAGGGAGTTTGGATTATCCAAAAATACCCAAATTTTTCCAGAATATTCTTTAGCATAGTATTGACCTACTAGCAAATTTTCAGCTCATTTGAAGATCATTTGAGTAGGAATTTGCTAAATGCAAACTACTGTGTTCAAAAGAGTCCAGAAACATTTCCAGAAAATGTTTCCCACTTCAAAAATCTGTTCTGAGCCATCCATAGCTCCAAAAATCATAGGAAAATTTAGGCAAGCTCTCTGGGACATACTTGGGATTGTAGTTCAATTAGTTGGGCATGAAAATGCACATTACCACAAAATTAATTCTATTAAGTACAAATGCTTAAAGAATTGTTCTGGGAGAACTACCCAAGTAAAAGGGCTGAATTTTGGACCAGATGACTCTCATGTGATCAAGAACTCACATGTAAATTATCAGCCCAAGATGAGTCCTGGAACTCCCTGTTCTTATTCTCCATACTTATGTATAAGGGAAACATACATAAGAGATATTGTGAGAATTATGGAGGACACAATATGACCCCACATTAGCTGCAATTTGGCAAACTAAATCCTTAGGTAGTATAGAACCTGCTGTAAAAGTTTTGAGGCCATTGGAGTTCTTGTTCTTCAGTTGCACTCGAAGCTTTTCAGCTTATCTATTATGTTCATTAGAGAAATGGGTTAGTGTATAGCTAAGGCCTTAAGGTCAATTTAGTTTAATTCTGTTCTTTGCACAACAGAGGCAAACCAAGCCATGCTTGGCTTTTCCACACAACCTCTTTCCTAAGAAATTAATTCCATAACTTCTTTCCATTACATTCTATAAAACATGTGCATATGCATTTCAATAGGAACCACAACGAAGGGGACTCAAAGGAGTGATTCATCGAAGTGGATCAAGCTCCGGAGAGTCAAGGGTGGATCTGCAAGGACACTAACTATTATATATGACTACCCTGCAAAACAGGCAAGCTCCGGTTTGCATTTAACAGCTGTTAAGTTTTTGTTTTGTATTCACTCTCGGTCAGGATATAAATTATGCATTAGGTCTAGTGTTTGACACTCCACTTGCATAGCCAAATGACCCATGGAGTATTGGGTAGGTGTCTATCACCGTGTAGAACTGCCATGCTTAAGTACGGTTCGGTAGAAGTCGAGTGGTGAGATGCTACTCGCAGATTTAGGAACAACAGGGGCATACGGGATTGGTTCATAATTGAATTAGCAAGTTAAAGTTGAGACCGGAAGGTTGTAGGAGCAGCAGGACATAGGGGCCTGGGTGCTGTAGACCTGTCCGTGTCGGTCAAGGACCGATCCGTATGCGGCCCTGTTGAACAAGTTTGAGTTGTGTACCGGACTCATGCTGGATATATGGGACCCAGTAAACCGATGTACCTCGGGAAGCTGTCGTTAGGACTTTTCGGGTCGCCTCAGGCGGATGGCCGGTGTGCAGTATGTGGGGAATATTCTCATGACATCTCACGTCGGAAGGTGCACCATGAGAGTAGATACTGTACGGGGCGACTTGATCGATTCAGCGGGGGTGAAACGGGGGAAAGGCTGCCACGTACGACGTCAGTGATGGTTATTGTAGGCAACGTCGAGTACGGGCGTACGTGTCGTGTAGTCCGGGTGTTTTTTATTCGAATCACCGTCGCTCGCGGAATGGACCGAGCATACTTGTTCTCACAGTCGTGACGTAGTAAGAACTTGCATGAGAAAGGAACTAATCATTTTGATGTGAATTATCATACTAGCTTTGTATTGGATCTTGATGAATAGACTAGTGCAAACTCAATTCTTTTATGCCATGAGCAATTTACATCGGGGGAAAGCGTTTCTTGTTTGATTGTGGACTCCCGATGTGGCGTGCCCAAGGTTACTTAAAATGCTGCAATTAATACCTAAAAGTAAGGATTTACTTTTAGGCGAGTTTAATTATGCTCATGCCATCCTATGTTAGGTTCATAACCTCACTTAGAGTTTCATGTTTAGAGTGACGGTTAAGTCTTGCTGAGTGTTATGCTCACGGATGCTATCCTAGTTGTTTTGCAGGTAATTGACTCGATGTTTATGAGAAGGGATGCCAATGAGACTCGGGAACCGCCGAGTGCTTACTCAAAGAGCATCCTCGCCGCTGCAGATTGATCTTCGTGTTGCTAGTAAGAAACGTCCGCGGGCTGGACTGTTTCTTTGTTGCTAGTTTAGATATGAATCTTGAGAGTGATAGTCTTCCGCTGTAGTTTACTCTGATATTACTATTTGTAAAACATTCGTGTACGCTTCCGCAAACTATTTATGTAATATGATGATTGTTCATCGACCCGTGTGCTGTTGGGTGCCGCATAACACGGCACCACCCAACGAGGTCCCGTGGGGCCGTCTCAGCACAGTATCGGAGCGGTTACACATGTGTACCTGGGGCGGCAGCTTTCATGATTCGGAAGGGACCTTCCCTGCTGGGGGAGAGTTTATGGGTCCTTCTCGGGAAAGAGTGTGCCGCGACACCAGGTTGCCCTTCTGCAGGTCCCTGACGCGTTCGGTTCTTTGGCAGTAGTGCTTAGAGCATCAGCCGAGACCTTGCGTTGTGGGGTGTTACCTGCAGCCGAGTCTCGTTGACGAGGTTGTTATCTTCACGCTGGATCAGGTCCTGCGCGGCTTCTCCTGGGGGCCCCCGGGAGTTCTCCCCTTCTGGCTAAGGCCTTCAAGGGGTAGGTGGACCCGGGCTCATCTTAGATGACCTAAGGCGTCTTCCCCTTCTGGCAAGGCCTTCAAGGGGTCGACAGACCTTGGGCGGCCCCCGGGAGGTATGTCCGAGGCACGGAGGTGTGCTCTCGGGTGAGGATGGCCCGACCTCGCACCATTGTGGTCGGTACTAGGGCTGCTAAGACTACTTGGGGCTTCTCCAAGGTTGACACCGCAGCAGTGCAGCCTCCACTGACCCGGGACGGCAGCCGCAGCCGGCCACCGCCCTGGCCCGTCACCGTCGGAGCTGGAGTCCTCACCGTAATGCACTGTCTTTATGACACGCTGAGGCTCCTGAAATCCCACCTGATGGGCGGCGGTGACTGGGGCATCGACCTTCTGCTTGCCATCCCTCTGAGGGTAGTACGGTGCTTCAGCTCTCTGCTGTCTTCCTTTGCGGAAGCGCTATGCGAGCCTCTGGATATCCCAGCACTCGGCAGCAGTATGGTTGCCGGCGCCATGCACGGGGCATAGCCCGCCCTGGTCACTATCTGGGGCCGGTGACTGCCGCTGCCTCTTGTCGGGGCGTGGCCCCCGTGCTCCACTAGTCGTCGCTGCAGCGGCGACGGGAGCCGCGAACGGTGACTTCATCTTGCCACTCCCTCGGTTCTTGGCCTTCTTGCCACCCCCATAGGCAGCAGCGCCGGACCCGGGCTGTCCTCCTGATCCGGAGGTTGGCAGAGAGTGCCAGTTCCGCCCTTTAGCTGCTCTGGCGCATTTGTCCGCCAGGCTGAAGAGCTCAGAGACGTCGTGGACCTCTCTGGTCGCGAGCTTCTCAAGCATTTTCTCGTCCCGGACACCCTGTCGGAACGCCACCACCACAGAAGCACTTTGAATATGCGGGATGGTGTTGCGTACCTGGGAGAACCGCTGGATGAAAGAGCGCAGCGACTCCCAGGCTGTTGCTTGACGGCGTGGAGGTCAAGCTCCGTGCCGGGACGGGTGTAGGAGCTGCCAAAGTTGGCGACGAACTGCCGGCAGAGCTCTCCCCAGGAGGTTATGGACCCCTGGGGGAGATTCATGAGCCAAGACCAAGCTGGGCCGGTCAAGGCGATGGGGAAGTAGTTGGCCATGACAGCCTCATCCCCTCCTGCGGCAAGTACGGCGGTGGAGTAGATCTGGAGGAACTCCGCCGGGTTGACGCTACCGTCGTACTTCTCGGTCAGGTGCGGCCGAAACTTGCGCGGCCACCTCGCGAAGCGAAGGTGAGGTGCAAGGGACGCACATCCTGCTCCTGCTGCCGCAGGTATTGGCGCTGCGAACGCTTGGTTCGCACTTGGCACCGTGTATCCCGGCATGGGCAAGGCTGCACCATAGACCGGGGGCGCTGCTTGCGGCGCATATGGTTGTGGAATATGCTGCGCGGCGTGTGCCTGAGGCAGGACTCGCGTGGCGAATATCTGCCCTCCAGGTTGTATCGAGGCCGACGACATGCTGTCGCCAGCCTCATGGTTGCGACGCCTTTCTCGATGTCGCTCGAGGTACACTCGGGCATCCTGGCCCAAGTGGCACCGTTCCAGCTCCCTTCTCATGTCCGTCGACGGGAGCCTGGAGGAGCTGGAATCCGCTGTTTGCCCGTCAACCGTGGGCGTGTGCGTCAGCGACACTGCCGGTTGACTGGAGCGTCGTCCCCGCCAAAGTCGAGGGTTTGCGGCGGCGACGACGAGACGGTCTACCTCGCAAATCCACTGATGGGTCGCTGCCTGAGGCGCGTCCCCAGCAGGCGGATTGCACAGTAGCGCTCTTGCTACGGCTAGCGCACCCCCACTGGGTACGCCTAGCGCTACTGAAGACCTGATGCTGGTTGGAGCCTGCATTGCCGGGGTCGGTGCTGCCAGAGCCGGTTGCTGGCTCCCAGCTCGTTTCGACACACTCCGCCCTGAGCGTGTCGACATGTACCCCCCCGGTCGCGGTTCGCCGCGGAGGCGGGGGAGGTGAGTTTGCCGCTGAAGGGAGCTTGGTCATCTTCGTCGGCGGAAACTCGTCGCGCAAGGGGAAAAGGCCCCTACCTGGCGCGCCAAATGTCGAAGTGTTTGGTCGACACTTCCCCCGGGCCTGCACTGGGCAGCCCGTGGAGGTTCTTTTTTCGGTGGGGCTAGTCCCTTGCGGAGAGCTTGCGCGGATGGACAAGTTAGTAAGAGCTTGACATGGTGAGTTTTACGTGGTTCAGGCCGCCGGAGCGTAAAACCCTACATCCACGGCGAGCTTTGGAGCTCACTGTAATGCTTGCTGCTCAGGGCCGGAGTCCTGAGCTTGGGGGTGAGTTACAGCTTGGGTGTGGATAGCTAGCGTCTGAGTTGCAGAGATGCGAACCCTTGCTATCGTCGCCTACCCGAGCCTTTTATAGTCCAAGACTCGGGTGGCTTACAAGGGGGGCCCGGAACCCGATAGGTGGTCCCGGGGAGATTGACTGTTATCTACCGTATATGCAGTTATGCCGGTAGTTGCCTCTGGCGAAGGCTTCCGAGTCTCCGTCTTGCCTCCCTGCCCATGCCGCATGCTAGTCGTAGTGGTTGATGACGGCGCAGGCGGCATGGGATGTCTTGTCGCGGTGTTTATTGGCTGGCAGGTTCTGACACCGCACGCCAGTCCGTGATGCGACTGGGCGCAACGGCACCTGACAGAGGCGTGCGCCGCGTCTCCGCGTCTTGGGAAGACGCGGGCCTTGAATACCTTGTACGGGCAAGGTATGGGGCGTCTTTACGCCCGCTGCCTATCGCTCGGGGGCAGGCAGCGCCGTTCTGCTGGCCACGTGCGGGCCCGGAGCCCTTCTCAGAGGAGAGGAGGGTCCGGCCCCGCCAGGCACGTGGAGGCTTCGGACCGCTCCCCGCGGAGGGGGAGGTTCGGCTTCTGTCGGCCACGTGGCGGGTCCGGAGCTCCTCTCTGAGGAGAGGGAGGTCCGGCCCCGCCAGATACGTGGCACCTTCGGACCTCTCTCCCGCGGAGGGGGAGGTCCGGCCTTTGTATGCCACGTGGCGGGCCCGGAGCTCTCCTCTGAGGAGAGGGAGGTCCGGCCCCGCCGTACGCGTGGCGCCTTTGGAGCTCTCCCGGCAGAGAAGGGCGAGTTCCTTAAGCATTTTCCCCTGTGCACGGGGGTACCCCATATCGCAGGTACCGACAAATTCAAACAAAGGGAAGTGTGAAGGGAAGCGTGCGATGCAGATAAGATCACATTTTAAACTTCCCATACTCGATTCAAAATGATTCGAAACTCTTCGAATACGCTGCTTGCGACAACCGCTTCAGCTCCAAGACAAGCTTCGATGACAAGTGGACCCGAGCCATCCAGCAGAAGCGGTGGGGCCAAGAAGTCAGTCTCCCAAGAAGTCGAGCCTGCGGGACACTTCGGCGGTTCCCGAAAAGGCGCCGCTACGTGTAGAAGTGGCAGCCTTGGGAACCGCCGCAGTAAAAGCAACCATCAAGCAGGGCTCACGCTCCCACGATCCCACGACTGTTCGTGCTCCAACGGCGGTCAAAGAGGGTCTCCAAGAAGGTGCGCGAAGTAGAAGAGATGGGGGCCCCACCTCAGGCTCGCCATCTCCCCCGAGATGGGCCCGGGGGCCACTGTCGGTACCCTCAATATGGGGTACCCCAGCGCACAGGGGAAACTGCATAAGGACCTCGCCCCTCTCCGCGGGGGGAGCTTCGAGGGTGCCACGTGTCCCGTGGGGCCGGACCTCCCTCTCTACATAGGAGAGCTCCGGGCATGCCACGTGGCCAGCAGAGCCAGACCTCCCTTCTCCGCAGGGAGAGCTCCGAAGGCTCCACGTGTCCAGTGGGGCCGGACCTCCCTCTCCTCAGAGGAGAGCTCCAGGCCCACCACGTGGCCAACAGAGCCGGACCTCCCCCTCCGCTGGGAGAGCTTCGAAGGCTCCACGTGTCCAGCGGGGCCGGACCTCCCTCTCCTCAGAAGAGAGCTCCGGGCCCGCCATGTAGCAAGCAGAACAGCGCTACCTGCCCCCACGCGGTAGGCAGCAAGAGTAAAGACACACCATACCTTGTCCGTACAAGGTATTCAAGACCCACGCCTTCCCAAGGCGCGGAGACGCGGAGCACGCTGCTGTCAGGAGCCGTTGTGCCCAGTCGCATCGCAGTGAAGACTGGTAGGCCGCGTCAGAGGCTCTACACCAATAAACACAGCGACAAGACATCCCCTACCGCCCCTGCCGTCATCAACCACTACTCCTATCTAGTGGCGTGGGCAGGGCGGCAAGACGAAGACTCAGAAGCCCTCGCCAGAGACAACTACCGGCGTAACTGCAGGATACAGTAGATGGCAGGCAATCTCCCCGGGACCACCTATCGGGTCCTGGACCCACCTTGTAAGCCCCCCGAGCCTTGGACTATAAAAGGCTCGGGTAGGCAACGTTGCAAGGGATTCACACTCCAGCAGCTCGAACTCCATTAGGCTTCTTGCTCACTCACACGCTCAACACTCAAGCAATACAACGAGCATCTTTGCTCACCGTGGATGTAGGGTTTTACGCTCCGGCGGCCTGAACCACATGAAAAACCTCCGCCGCCCTGCTGCCCCTAGCAGATGCCTTGGGGCTTGCCCAGGCTGGCGTTCGGCAGGTCCAGGCCGCCCTAGAGCGAGAGCGGGAGGTGCTGGCTGGAGAGAGGGATCGCCTCCTCAGCCGGGAGCATCTCCTGTAGCAACGGACCTATGAGGCTAGGGCAGAGCTTGACTCGAGGCAGTCGAGGCTTGATGCCATGGAGGCGCTGCTCGACGCTCAGAAGAGGGCCATCGACCGCCTGGGCTCCGAGACCCGGCGGCTCCGCCAGGGGACCCGCGAAGCTCACGCCAGGGCCGAGGCGCGCTCCACTGCCATGGAGGAGCTGCGGTTGTAGGTGGCGCGTCGTGAGTGTGCCGTCGCGGATCAAGAGCGCGATTTGGTGGTCGAGGAGAAGAAGGTCGACGCACGGCTGGAGGCCAGCAAGGGCAAGCTGAAGGCCTGGGCCGAGGAGCTGGGGCATCAGGAGTCGGCTGTTGCCGCAAGGGAGGAGCACACCTCCCGGGAGCACCAGGCGGCACTGGATCATGAGCTGGCGGCCCGCCAAGAGGTGGAGAAGCTCTAGGCTTCGCGGTCTGTCGAGGCACGAGCGGTCTGGAGCTTTGTCGGTGAGGCGGGGTCCGCCCTGGTTCCCCTTGGTTTCAGCCCAGTGAGGACGGAGGCTCCGATGCAGGAGGTGGCTGAGGCAATCCTGGCGCTTGAGTCCATCGGCGCCAAGCTGGGCAGGCTCGAAGCTGTGATCGCCGACAATCTTGAGGCGGAGGGACGGGGCCTGGCGAAGGAGATCGCTACGCACATGTTGGCATGCTTCCGAAGTCAAGACCCTTCCTTCTCTCTGGAGCCGGTGAGACTGGGCCCCGTCGCCGAGCGGGAGGAAGCTGCCAGGGCCGAAGTTGGGGACATGGCCGCCCTCGTGGCCTCTAGGTTCCAGCGGGAGTCTGGGGACTCTTAGGCAGTCGCCCCTGCGGCCAGAAGGCCATGTATCTCTTCTTTTTTGCTTTTGTTGAGTCTGTAGTCCAGCTCATGGAGCTTTCAATGAATGGATAGACTCCTTATTATTGCGTCTGTCGGTACCCGCGATATGGGGTACCCCCGCGCACAGGGGAAAGTGCCTAAGGAACTCGCCCTTCTCCGCAGGGAGAGCTCCGAAGGCGCCACGCGTCCGGCGGGCCGGATCTCCCTCTCCTCAGAGGAGAGCTCCGGGCTCGCTACGTGGCCTGCAGAAGCCGGACCTCCCCCTCCGCGGGAGAGAGATCCGAAGGTGCCACGTGTCCAGCGGGGCCGGACCTCCCTCTCCTCAGAGAGGAGCTCCGGGCTCGCCACGTGGCCGACAGAAGCTGGACCCCCCCTCCGCGGGGAGAGGTCCGAAGGCTCCACGTGTCCTGCGGGGCCGGACTCCCCTCTTCTCTGAGGAGGGCTCCGCGCCCGCCACGTGTCTAGCAGAGGAACGCTGCCTGCCACCGAGCGATAGGCAGTGGGCGTAAAGACGCCCCATACCTTGCCCGTACAAGGTATTCAAGGCCCGCGTCTTCCCAAGACGCGGAGACGCGGAGCACGCCTCTGTCAGGTGCCGTTGCGCCCAGTCGCATCACAGACTGGCACGCGGTGTCAGAGCCTGCCAGCCAATAAACGCAGCGACAAGACATCCCATGCCGCCCCCGTCGTCATCAACCACTACGACTAGCATGCGGCATGGGCAGGGCTGCAAGATGAAGACTCAGAAGCCTTCGTCGGAGACAACTACCGGCATAACTGCAGATACGGTAGATAACAGTCAATCTCCCCGGGACCACCTGTCGGGTCCCGGGGCCCACTTGTAAGCCACCCAAGTCTTGGACTATAAAAGGCTCGGGTAGGCAACGTTAGCAAGGGTTCGCACTCTCGCAACTCATACGCTAGACTTCAGTCATCCCCAAGCTCAGGACTCCGGTTCTGAGCAACAAGCAATACAGCGAGCTCCATAGCTCGCCGTGGACGTAGGATTTTACGCTCCGGCGGCCTGAACCACGTAAAACTCGCCGTGTCAAGCTCTTACTAACTCGTCCATACGCTCAAGCTCTCCGCAAGTGACTAGCCCCACCGAAAAAAGAACCTCCGCGGGCTGCCCAGTGCAGGCCCGGGGGAAGTGTCGACCGAACACTTCGACATTTGGCGCGCCAGGTAGGGGGCTTTTTCCCTTGCGCGACGAGTTTCCACCGACGAAGATGACCAAGCTTCCTTCAGCGGCAAACTCTCCTCCCCCGCGTTCACGGCGAGCCGTGACCAGCGGGGAGTACATGTCGACGCACTCAAAACGGAGTGTGTCGGCACAAGCTGGTAGCCAGCAGCCGACTCCGGCAACGCTGACTCCGGCAAGGCAGGCTCCGACCAGCGTGAGATCTTCTGCAGCGCTGAGCGTACACCATGGGGGTGCGCTAGCTGCAGCAAGAGTGCTACTGCGCAACCCACCTGCTGGGGATGCGCCCCACTCAGCGACCCAGCAGTGGGTCCGCGAGGTGGACCGCCTCGTCGTCGCCGCCACAAACCCTCGGTTTCGGCGAGGGCGACGCCCCGGCCAACCGGCTGTGTCGCTGACGCGCACGCCAACGGTTGACGGGCAGACAGCGGACTCCAGCTCCACCAGGTTTCCATCGACGGACCTGAGGGCAGAGCTGGAGCGATGCCACTTGGGCCAAGATGCCCGAGTGTTTCTCGAGCGACGTCGAGAAAGGCGTCGCACCCAAGAGGCTGGCGACAGCGTGACGTCGGCCTCGACCCAGCCTGAAGGGCAGATCTTCGCCACGCGAGCTCTGCCCCAGGCGTATGCCACGCAGCATATGCCACAACCATATGCCCTGCAAGCGGCGTCCCCAGTCTATGGAGCAGCCTTGCCCATACCGGGGTACACCGTGCCAGGTGCGAACCAAGCGTTCGCGGCGCCAATACCTGCGGCAACAGGAGCAGGATGTGTGGCCCTTGCATCCCACCTTCGCTTCACGAGGTGGCCGCGCAAGTTTCGGCCACACCTGCCCGAAAAGTGCGACGGCAGCGTTAACCCGGCGGAGTTCCTCCAGATCTACTCCACCGCCGTACTTGCAGCAGGAGGGGATGAGGCTGTCATGGCCAACTACTTCCCCGTCACCTTGACCGGCCCAGCCCGGTCTTGGCTCATGAATCTCCCTCAGGGTTCCATAACTTCCTGGGGAGAGCTCTGCCGGCAGTTCATCGCCAACTTCAGCAGCTCCTACACCCGTCCCGGCACGGAGCTTGACCTCCACGCCATCAAGCAACAACCTGGGGAGTCGCTGCGTTCTTTCATCCAGCGGTTCTCCCAGGTACGCAACACCATCCCGCATACTCAAAGTGCTTCTGTGGTGGTGGCGTTCTGGCAGGGTGTCCGGGACGAGAAAATGCTTGAGAAGCTCGCGACCAGAGAGGTCCGCGACGTCTCTGAGCTATTCAGCCTGGCCGACAAATGCGGCAGAGCAGCTGAAGGGCGGAACTGGCACTCTCTGCCGACCTCCGAGTCAGGGGGACAGCCCGGGTCCGGCGCTGCTGCCTATGGAGGTGGCAAGAAGGCCAAGAACCAGGGGAGTGGCAAGATGAAGTCATCGTCCGTGGCTCCCGTCGCCGCAGCAGCGATGACTAGTGGAGCTCGGGGGCTGCGCCCCGACAAAAGGCAGCGGCAGTCACCAGCCCCAGATAGTGACCAGGGCGGGCTATGCCCCGTGCATGGCACCGGCAACCATACTGCTGCCGAGTGCTGGGATATCCAGAGGCTCGCAGAGCGCTTCCGCAAAGGAAGGCAGCAGAGAGCTGAAGCACCGCTCCACCCTCAGAGGGATGGCAAGCAGAAAGTCGACGCTCCAGTCAGCGCCGGCCACCAGGTGGGGTTTTCAGGAGCCTCAGCGTGTCATAAATACAGTGCATAACGGTGAGGACTTTAGCTCCGATGGTGACGGGCCGGGGCGGTAGCCGGCTGTGGCTGCCGTCCCAGGTCAGTGGAGGCTGCACTGCTGCGGCGTCAACCTTGGAGAAGCTCCAAGCAGTCGCAGCAGCCCAAGCGCCAATCACAATGGTGCAAGATCGGGCCAGCCCCACCTGAGAGCACGCCTCCGTGCCTCGGTCATACCTCCCGGGGGCCGCCCAAGGTCTGTCAACCCCTTGAAGGCCTTGCCAGAAGGGGAAGACGCCTTGGGTCTTCCAAGACGAGCCCGGGTCCATCTACCCCTTGAAGGCCTTAGCCAGAAGGGGAGAACTCCCCGGGGGCGCCAGGAGAAGCCGCGCAGGACCAGATCCAGCGTGAAGATGACAACCTCGTCGATGAGGCTCGGCTGCAGTTAACACCCCACAATGCACGGTCTCGGCTGCTACTCTAGCACTACCGCCAAAGAACCAAACGCGTCAGGGACCTGCAGAAAACCAACCTGGTGCCGCGGCACGCACTTTCCCGAGAAGGACCTATAAACTCTCTCCCAGCCGGGAAGGTCCCTTCCGAATCACGAAATCTACCGCCCCAGGTGTACATGCCTTTCAACCGAGTGTGGGATCCGTTCCCAAAACCCTTTGGCATGGAACAACACTGTAAGTCCTATTCCCCGAGCATTAGTAGAACAGGGTCATTCTCTTCTGTAATAAATCCCATAGAGTTTAGGAACAGCGCTTGGGGCAGCTAAGTCTCAAGGGACGGTCCAGGACTACGTCCAGCTTAGCCTGGTTCCGACCCTAAGCGCGTAGAGTCTTGCTTCCCTTGTAGACGAGGCGGGTCATTGCCTCCATGTACAGCCAGACTTCCACCTATGGGCATTAAAACAGAAACTTGTTCTACTTAGCTCTCTCTCATGTGCTCATTTAAATTACGCATTAATTTTTATGATCGCACTATCTATGTATGTTCATCGTACATCTAGCTCCCTCTCTCCCGCGCTCATCCATAGTCAGCATTCGCTATCCTACCGAGGGCGGTTGCGCTTGAGGCACCTGACGATGGCCGAGTGAGTCTCTCGGGCCTCCCCCAGTCAGTTGTTGCGGTGCCAGTTGGTCACCTCCAGGAAAGGCTTGCGTTGTGCAAGGGGGGTCCAGGGTGCATATCCCGCTTAGCCGGCTCCGTGCCCAAAGTGTGCGCATCTTGCCCTCCGGAGGTACAGGGGAGTACAACCGCTTTGCCTGGTCATGAACCCAAAGCACGTGCACTCTGCTTCCCCGGCGCACGGCCCGGTACTAGGGATTGGACGGCCGTACCCGAACCTCGGAGGGAGCCGGAGCTCCGGCGCCTCGCGCACAGAATTGCCCAAGCCCCGTATAACGGATCAGGATCATAAGCCGAATAAGACTAGGAGACGGGAGGGGAGGATTCCCTGAGGAGAATTACGTTTCCTCTGCCTGTGTGCAGGACCTCCAGGTTACAGCAACGGGGACTGCACGAAGCGGGGGGAAGGAGCTACCAACTAGTCCGGCATAGGACTGGAAGAACCGGGCCCCGCCCCTTCAGCAGGGGCGAGGCCTGAAGGCCCCACGTGTCCAGCGGGCCCGGAGCTCCCGCCCCCCCTGAGGGGGGCTCCGAACTCGCCATGTGGCAGGCGGAAACCGGACCTCCCCCTCGGCGGAGGGGGGGGGCTCCGAAAGCCCCACGTGTCCAACAGGGCCAGAGCCCCTGCCTCCTCAGGAGGGGCTCCGGACCCGCCACATGGCCGGCAGATCTGGACCTCCCCATAGGGCGAGATCCGGAGACCCCCGGGGGCCCCTAATATAGTTAGGACCCGGGGAAGGTGTCTGTGCAGAGCTCCGAGATTGGTGAAGGCCTCTGAGCACCTTGCGGAGCTAAGGACTCAGTTAGGAAAAGCCAAGAAGGAGAGAAAAGGCATCACAGACACAAACATTCAAGAGAGTCCATTTATGTGAGGCTCCATGAGCTGGACTACAGACTCGATAAAAAGGGAGAAACAAGTCCTAGGGTCCTCCCGGCTCATGCCGGAACCTAGCGGCTACAAGGGCGGCCACGTCCTCGACTTCAGCCCTGGCAGCTTCCTCCCGCTCCGCGGCTGGGCCCTCTCTCGCTGGCTCCAGGGAGAAAGAAGGGTCGCGGCTCTTAAAGCATGCCAGCACATGTGAGGCGACCTCTAAGGCCAAGCCGCATCCCTCGGCCTCAAGCTCGCTGGCGAACACCAAGTCTATCCTGTCCAGCTTGGTGCCGATCGACTCCAGCGCGGGGATCACCTTCGCCACCTTCAACGCAGGAGCTGCTGCCCTCACCGGACTGAAGCCAAGAGGGACCAGGGCAGATCCCGCTCGATTAACGAAGCTTGAGACCGCATGCGCCTCGGAGGACCACAAGGCCGAGAGCTCCTCCACCTCGCGGCGGGCTGCCTGCAGGGCCTCTTGGTTTCTCTCGGAGAATTCCTTCTCCTTGGCCGCCAGGGAGCTTTCCCGAATGTGGAGAGTCTTGGCGAGCCGCTCCAACTCAGAAGCCTTGAAGTCGGCAGCCAACTCCCGATCCAGGACCGCCCAGCGTTCGCGGGAGACCTGTTCCTCCCTCATGTCGAGGTCTGCCTTCTGAATCTCTAGCTCCTCGATCCGAGCTTGAAGGTCATCCTCGCCAGCCGCCAGCTGCGCAGCGACCCTCTCTGCCTCGGCTGCCGTGGAACGCTCCCGTTCCTCAATGACAAGTTTACGGCGCTCCAACAGCTGCCGTATCTCTTCAGCAGCAGAGAGGCTCTCCTCAGCCCGGGCGTGTGCCTCCAGGGCCTCCCTGTTGATCTGCCGCGACTCGGCATCCATGCGGTCGACAGACCGCTTCAGCCGGTCGAGGAGCACTTCCCTGAAGTCAAGCAACTCCTGCCTAGAGTCAAGCTTGCTCTTGACCTTCGCGGTCCGCTCCCGCAAAAGGTTCCCCCAGGTGAGGAGGCGATCCCGTTCAACCGTATGCTCCTCCCGCTCGTGACCTAGTGCGGCCAAGACCTGCTGGACGATCATTTCGGCAAGCGCAAAAGCATCCGCCAGGGGCAATGGAGCAGCAGAGGCCGGGGCAGCTCCCCCGACCTCCTCCATTACCTCGTCCTCAAGAGGAGTCGATGCACCAGCGACCGAGACGAGACGCCGGTCAGGAGAAGCTGGCGCCGGGGCTCCGGCAGCCGGACCTGCCGGACTCTCTCTCTGGCTTCTGGCTTCTTGACCTGTGGAGAGGGACGAGCCGGGGAAGGCGACGCCGGAATAAAGGCCGGGCCACCTGGTGCAGGGTCGACCTGCGCTGGCCTGGGGGCCACGGCGGCCGTCTCGGCAGGAAGAGATGACACCACCGCGGAGTCCGGGCACACCGGAACAGGAGAGGCTCGCGCTGGTTTGGGGGCCGCGGCAGCTGTCCCGGTTTCCGAGCGCAACGGTGCAGACTCCTCGCCAGTCTAGGATGGCCGGGAGGTGCGAACACTCCAGCGGGATCTGAACCCCGACTTCTGAGCCGGGGTAGGACTCCCAGAGCCCGCTGCCGTCACTGACGGCTGCTCCGCAGTCGCTTGAACTGGCGGAACAGGGGACGCCCCAGAAGCTCCCCTCAACGCATCAGCCCGGGGCCTCTTTGAGTCGCCACCGGAAGGAGTGCCATCTCCAGAAACAGGAGGTGCAGGCACTCCAGGTTCCCGACTTGGCATAGACGCGGCCACTGGAGGAGATCGAGCGCGCTTCTTCTCTGGTGGCGGGTTGGAGGCCATGACGAGGAAGGTCTCAAAGGCAAGAAGACAAAGGCACAAGAGTCCAAGGGAAAGCGCTGGGAAGTGCGAAGGGAAGCCACAATGTGGGTAAGGTCCCCTCTAAAAACTTCCCGGGTGCAATTCCAAGCGATCCGAAACTCTTCGAATACACCGCATCGGCAAACGCTTCGGCTCCAAGACCGAGCGCCAATGACAGGTGGGCCCAAGCCGCCCAACTGAAGCGGTGGGTAAAGGAGTCAGTCTCCTAAGAAGACAAGCCGGCAAGGCACTCCGGTGGTTCTCGAAGAAAGCGCCACGACGTACAGGAGTGGCAGTCTTGGGAACCGCCGCAGTAAAAGCAACCATCAAGTGGGCGCACGCTCCCATGATCCCGCGGCCGTTCATGCTCCGGCAGCGGTCAATGCAAGACTTAGAGAAAGTGTGCGGATCAGAAGAGACGGAGGTCCCACCTCGGGCTCGCTATCTCCCCCGAGATGGGCACGGGGGCCACTGTCGGTACCCACGATATGGGGTACCCCCGCGCACAGGGGAAAATGCCTAAGGAACTCACCCTTCTCCTCAGAGGAGAGCTCCGGGCTCGCCACGTGGCCTGCAGAAGCCGGACCTCCCCCTCCGTGGGAGAGAGGTCTGAAGGTGCCACGTGTCCAGCGGGGTTGGACCTCCCTCTCCTCAGAGAGGATCTCCGGGCTCGCCACGTGGCCGACAGAAGCCGGACCTCCCCCTCCGCGGGGAGAGGTCCGAAGGCTCCGCGTGTCCTGCGGGGCCGGACCCCCCTCTCCTCTGAGGAGGGCTCCGGGCCCGCCACGTGTCTAGAAGAGGAACGCTGCCTGCCACCGAGCGATAGGCAGTGGGTGTAAAGACGCCCCATACCTTGCCCGTACAAGGTATTCAAGGCCCGCGTCTTCCCAAGACGCGGAGACGCGGAGCACGCCTCTGTCAGGTGCCGTTGCGCCCAGTCGCATCACAGACTGGCGCGCGGTGTCAGAGCCTGCCAGCCAAGAAATGCAGCGACAAGACATCCCATGCCGCACCCGCCGTCATCAACCACTACGACTAGCATGCGGCATGGGCAGGGCTGCAAGACGAAGACTCAGAAGCCTTCGCCCGAGACAACTACCGGCATAACTGCAGATACGGTAGATAACAGTCAATCTCCCCGGGACCACCTGTCGGGTCCCGGGCCCCCCTTGTAAGCCACCCAAGTCTTGGACTATAAAAGGCTTGGGTAGGCAACGTTAGCAAGGGTTCGCACTCTCGCAACTCATAAGCTAGACTTCAGTCATCCCCAAGCTCAGGACTCCGGTTCTGAGCAACAAGCAATACAGCGAGCTCCATAGCTCACTGTGGACGTAGGGTTTTACGCTCCGGCGGCCTGAACCACATAAAACTCGCCGTGTCAAGCTCTTACTAACTCGTCCATACGCTCAAGCTCTCCGCAAGTGACTAGCCCCACCGAAAAAAGAACCTCCGCGGGCTGCCCAGTGCAGGCCCGGGGGAAGTGTCGACCGAACACTTCGACAACGTCTGTTCCTTATCTTCTCCTCGGCTTGACATGCCCAAGTCCTTTGCTCCGCAAGGAACTCAGAGGCCTTCACCAATCTTGAAGTCTTGCACAGACACCTTCCTCGGGTCCTTATTGTGTTAAGGGCCCAAGGGGTCTTCGGAGCTCGCCCTGTGAGGACGGGGGGAGATCCAGATATGCTGACCGCGTGGCGGGCCGGGAGCTCCTCTGAGGAGAGGGTGGTCTGACCCCATGGGACACGTGGAGCCTTCGGAGCTCGCCCCAGTGGAGGGGGCGGGGTCCGGTTCTGCCGGCCACATGGCCGGCCCGGGGCTATCCGTTGAGGAGAGGGGAGCTCCAGTCCCGCTGGTACACGTGGGGCCTTCGGAATGCGCCCGTGCGGAGGGAGCAGGGTCCGGTTCCTCCGGTCTTGAGTTGGAGTTGTCGGGAGCTCCGGTCTCTCCCTGCGCGGTCCCCGTAGTGGCCCCCTGGTAGGCGTGGCCAATGGTTTGGGCACTCCTACCATACTCCCGCGGGGAAGCTAAAGCCGGGAGGTCCTGCACACAAACAGAGGAACCGTAATTCTCCTTGGGGGCTCTCCCTTCCCTTTCTCATAGTCTTATTTTGCTTACAGTCCTAGTCCGATATACGGTGCCTGGGTACTTCAATGCACCCGGCGCCGGGGGTCCGCCTCCCTCCGAGGTCAGGGTACGACCGTCTGACCCCCAGGACTGGACTGTAATGCTGGGGGGGGCAGGGTGCACAGGCTTCCGGTACGGAACCAGGCAAAGCAAACTGTGCTCCCTTGGACCTCCGAAGAGCAGGGTGCGCACGCTTTGGGTCAAAAACCAGGCATAGCAGACTACGCATCCCGGGCTCCATTTGCACAGCGCAGGTTTTTCCTGGGGGTGACCAACTGATGTCGCAGCACCTGACTGGGGGAGGCCCGAAAGGCCCCCTAACCATCGGCAGGTACCTCAAGTGCAACCGCCTTCGGTAGGATAGCAAATGCCGACTATGGATGAGAGTGGGAAGGGAGATCTAAATGTACGGTCAGCATACACAGAGAGTGCGGTCATAAAAATTAATGCGTAATTTAAATGAGCACATGGGTAAGAGCGTGGTAGAACAGGTTTCTTTCCATATGAATATCCATAGGGGGAAGGCAGGCTAAACATGGAGACAACGACCCGCTCCATTAAGAAGGGAAGCAAGACTCTACGCGCTTAGGGTCGGAACCAGGCCAAGCTGAAACGTAGTCCTGGACCGTCCCCTGGGACTTAGCTTCTCCGAGCGCTGTTCCTAGACTCTATGGGATTTATTACAGAAAGAAAAAGAACTGTCCTACTACTGCTCTAGGGATAGAACTTACGGAGGTGTTCTATATTCCAAGGGTTCGGAAGCGGATCCCCATCCTCGGTGGAAAGGCGTACGCACCCGGGGCGGCAAACTTTTGTGACTCGGAAGGGGCCTTCCCAGCTGGGGGAGAGTTTGTTGGCCCCCTCACGAGAAAGTATGCGCCGCAGTACCAGGTCGCCTTCTTGCAGCTCCCGGACAAGCACGGACCTTTGGTGGTAGCGGCGGAGCGTCTGCCGGTACCGTGTGTTGTGGAGCGCTGCGTGTAATCGAGCCTCGTCGACGAGTTCAATGTCTTCACGCCGGAGGTTGTCCTGCGTGGCTTCGTCGTAAGCTCGGACATGGAGAGACCCCATGGTGATCTCCAGGGGGAGCACAGCTTCAGCCCTGTACACCATGAAGAAGGGTGTCTCTCCGGTGGCCCGGCTTTGGGATGTCCGGTTAGCCCATAGTGTGCTTGGAAGCTCGTCCACCCACTTGGCACCATGTTTCTTCAAGCCGGCATAGGTGGGAGTCTTGAGGCCCCGAAGAATCTCGGCGTTGGCCCTCTCGACTTGCCCATTGCTCTTTGGGTGAGCAACGGAGGCATAGCACACCTGGATGCCGAGGTCTTCGCAGTAGTCTTGGAATGCTGCGCTGGTGAACTGGGTCCCGTTGTCGGTGATGATTCTGTTCGGAACCCTGAACTGGCAGACGATTGACTTGATGAACTTGACTGCGGATTGCTTGTTGGTGGTGACGACGGGTGTAGCTTCCGGCCACTTGGTGAACTTGTCGATGGCGACATAGAGGTACCAGAATCCCCCGATGGCTTTGGGGAATGGTCCCAGGATGTCCAACCCCCATACGGTGAACGGCCACGAGGGCGGGATCATCTGAACCGCCTGAGCCGGTGTGTGGATCTGCTTGGCGTGGAACTGGCATGCCTTGCAGCTCTCGACCAGCTTGACGGCATCCTGGAGTGCTGTCGGCCAGTAGAAGCCATGCCGGAAGGCTTTACCGACGAGTGTGCGTGAGGAAGAGTGACTCCCACATTCGCCTCCATGGATCTCAGCGAGCAAGTCGCAGCCTTCCCCCTGGGTTATGCACCGCAATAGGACGTGGTTGGCGCCACGCCGGTAGAGATCCCCTTCTACCAGCGCATATCTTTTAGCCATGCGCACGATCCGTTCAGCGGATACATGTTCATCAGGGAGGATGTTGTCTTTCAAGTAGTCCCGGATCTCCGTGATCCATGCATTGGGTCTGACTTGAGCTTCTGGATCTTGAGCGCTGGGTTGCACGGAGTCCCCAGTGATGCTTACGATCCTTGGCGGCGTCCATGGCAACAGGGCCGCTGGGACCGCCAGCTTCAAGGTGCGGGTCCAGCCCCCTTCGCCCGGCTTGGCAGGCTGGGCTGTGGGCCGCAGCAACGTCCTCTCGAAGACTCCTTCGGGCACAGGGCTCCAGTGGAGGCCTTTGTTGAGAGGTCGTCGGCCGCGGCATTGCCAGCGCGCGGTACATGGCGCAGGTCCAAGGCGAGGAAGTCTTTCTCCAACATCTGCACGTGGAGCAGATAAGCAGCTAGTTGTGGGTCATTGCAGGAGCATTCACCCTTGACTTTCTTGATGACTAGCTGGGAGTCGCCCTGTGCCAACAACTGGCGAGCACCCAGAGACAGGGCTGTCTTTAGGCCAAAGATGAGTGCTTCATACTCTGCCATGTTGTTGGTTGCCTTGAAATTGAGACGCACCATGTACCCAAACTGCTCCCCCGATGGCATCAGAAGCAGTACGCCGGCACCGGCCCCCCGCTTTCGCGAGGAGCCGTCGAAGAAGAGCGTCCAGTGAGGCCCGGTGAAGACCGGAGCTCGGGGCTTTGGTTCACCATCTTTGTGGCCCCCTGGGTTGGTCATTGTTGGCGTCCACTTGGCCACGAAGTCAGCCAGTGCTTGGCTCTTGACTGCATGGCGAGGAAGGAAGTCCAGCTCAAACTCCTCGTGCTTGTCTTTGGCTGCCGGAGCAGGCTGCGGTGACGAGGGGTCCGGCCGCTCTGCGACGAGGACCATGCTCACCACCTCAGTTGTTGCCGCGATGTAGAGCAGCAAGTGCTCTTCGGGCTCGGGGGCTACCATAATGGGTAGGGTCGTCAGGAGCTGCTTTAACTCCTGGAAAGCTTCTTCTGCTTCGTCGGTCCAAGCAAATGGACCGGATTTGTACAGGAGCTTAAAGAAGGGGAGCGCCCGCTCTGCTAGCCTCGGTATAAACCGACTCAGCGCGGCTAGGGATCCTGTGAGTTTTTGGACATCCTTAATGCGGGCGGGGGGCCGCATCAGGTCGATGGCCTTGATCTTCTCTGGGTTGGGCTCGATCCCTCGGTGTGAGACCAGGAATCCTAAAAGCTTCCCAGAGGATACGCCGAACACACATTTGTCAGGGTTCAGCTTAGTGCACGTGGAGCACAGTTTGTCAAAGACTAGGGCTAGGTTATCTAACAAGGATGAGCTCCGCCTGACTTTGACAACGATGTCATCGACATACACCTCGACTAAGTCTCTTATTAGCTCTCCAAAGGTCTTGTGCATAGCACGTACAAAGGTGGGAAGAGCATTCTTTAGACCATAAGGCATAGAGACGTAACAATACAGGCCGTCTATTGTGATGGAAGAAGTGTGTTCTTCATCTTCTCTAGACATAGGGATCTGATGAAAGCCCGAGTAGGCGTCTAGGAAACATAGCATATCACAGCCTGATGTAGAGTCTACTATTTGATCTATTCTAGGGAGGGGGAATGTGTGGGGACCACCCCGTGGTTCACCCACTCCAAGATCGCATAGGGTGGTGCCGTGCGATGCGGCATCCAACAGCACACACGAAAAGATTAGAGGACAACATACAAACTTTTATTTTATATAAAGCAGCGAAAGTCTTTTACAAAATGTAACTATACAGCGGAAATAATGTACATTAGTAGCCTCTCATCCTAACTATGCAAAAGTGCAGCCGTCCAGCCCGGGGACGCTACACGCTAGCAGCATGGAACCGGAGAATTCACGGCGGCGTGCAGGGCTCCATCTCGGCCGTGTACCCTGACAGGGGCATCGCCTCATCCTCGGAACCCTCCTCATAGCTCTCAGCTGCATACAGCTCAAATATTGCAACCGTGAGCACGATGTCTCAGCAAGGCTTAACGTCTAGCCCAGGCATGGAACTCTACATGCAGGGATGTGTAAAATAGGAGAATGGACTTTGCAACAAAGACACGCCTATAAGTTGATCCTTACTTTCAGTTTTATAGCAGCAAATTCATGTGCCTTAGGCAGCCTTCACATCGGAAGTCCACAATCAAACAAGAAACGCTTTCCTCCGATGTGGTGATGCCCAAAGCAGAAATTATATTTAATTAGATCTACATCTACAGCAGTTATGGTTTCCAAAACATTAATATATCACCACAGCATATTATCATTCAACTGGCTTACTTCACTTCTTACTACGTCATGAAACAGTGAACAAGCGGTACTCAAATAACCGCGAGGGACAGTGATTGCAATTAGGAGACACCCGGACAACACGTTGCATACACCCACTTTCAGAAGCGTGATTCCACACCCCTTCCTACTCTGTTGTATGCAACAACCTTTCAAAGGCAACCCAAATGCCGAACCGGTCCATCCGTAACGGACAGGAAGTCCCCGCGTGGAGCGTGACTATGCCCACCGGCAGATTTACACCTTGCTACCCTCAACCCACTCCTATTTACAGTTGGGTAAGCCTCGGCACCCAGGTTAACCATTTACATCGGTTTCCTTCTTATGTCAGTATGTCATATGGTACTGTTTGATACTTGTTCAGCAGGCCCGCACATGACTCGGTCCTCAATCGACACCAACAGGGCTACGCACGTGAGACCTTCGCTCACTGCTTCCTATCCCCCCTGCTGGGTCTCATTTTCACCACTCTTAAGCCATTTTCTATTCTGACCAAACCGTGTGATAAACCTTACCTCGCGAGTAGATTCCAACTACTCGACTTCTACCGAGGTCCTAAGCATATTAGCAGGGCCTTGTCTACTCGTAGGCTCTGTAAGCTACCCAACCCTTCATAGGATTTAAAATGTTATGCAAGTGGGGTTTCAATCACCTTAACTCTAATGCAAACATTCACCCTAGACATAAGTGATACAAATAAAAAGCTTTATAAAAGGTACTTAAGTGCAAACTGGGGCTTGCCTGGTTGCGAGTTAAATGAGAAGTCAGCTTCTGGTGGGAGGACGTCCAAGGGCTCCGGTGCGTCTCCAACTTCGGTCACTATTATGAGATGTAATAAAATACATGTGTAAGTATTAAGGATTTATGAGAATTGGACTTCTATTCATAGCTATTGCTATTTAGAATCCTTAATTGGCTTTGGGATTTTTACAGAGGATACTAGACTCTAAGGATGATTTGAGCCAAATTTAGAGACATGTCATTGCACAATGTAGTCTTTACAATTTAGAGCCCAATTCAGGAGCTTTGACATAGCTAATAGTGGAAGATCTGATTAGGGTAAGTCTCCATGGTTCTAACAAAATTTGTTTCACTATTTTTTGGAGCTACCAACAGAGAGATATGGATTTTTGAAGTTGGATAGGAGTTCTAAAAAGTTTCTGTTTAAATTGGAATTTTCAAATAAAGGCTGAACTTTGGAAGGCAATTTGACCTAGCAAATGGACTCCAATGAAGCTCAAATTTTTACTGAAGATCAGTAACTAAGAAACGAATTAGCTGCCCAAATTTGGGATTATTTCATAAAGAATTGCTCCTGTAATAAATCCCTAAATATTTATTAAAAACAATTCTACAGAAATTCCTGAGCATTTTCATAGCCAAAAATTGGTTTCTCTATGAAGTACTCCTTATGAGGATTCCAACAAAATTGGTCTCACCCTCTTTGGAGTTTTCTACACAGAGTTATGAGTCTCCAAAGTTTGAACTGCATTAGGAAATTCTGGAAATATTTAAATCCTAGCGGTGGGTCCCACCCGTCAGTTCTTTCTTCTCCCTCGCGCCAAACAGAGGAGTCCGCGGCAGTTTCTCCGGTGAGGGTGGCAGGAACGGCTTTCCCGGCCATCTCCAGAGCCTACACTCGCCGCTCCCCCATATTTGACCGTGCTGAACACTCTGGGAGGGTCGCCGGCGGCCGTAGCTCACCGGAAACCACCGCGCACCGGTGACAGCAAGGTTTTGAACTCCGGCGAGGTCGGGAACCCTTATTCCTCCATCACACGATCGATTCTCGGGCTCTAGAGCATCAGTGAATGATGTAGGAGCCCGTAAGGGTCCTGGCCGCCGGTGAAACAGCCAGCAACCGAGGGCTCCATGGCGACCCGAGGTGCTTTTTGCACCGGCGACCACTAAAACAGCTAGGGCTCCCTCATTTCTTGATGTTTTTGCTCGGTTCTTCATCGAGGAGAGGCGCTAGGAAGTAGGGAAGCTGTGTGCACGCTTGCTTAAGCTCTAATGGATCGTGTGCCACGAATTCCTGGTTAGACCGAGCACTACCCGTCGGTGTGCAGTTTGGGGAAACGGTGAAATTCTCGCCACCGGTTCTAGCAATCGCTAAATGGCTTCCGGATACACGATCAGGACATGTCCATGCACCTTTCATGTACAGCAAGTTGGGGCAGAGGGTGACCGAGGCGCTCTGTCCACGGTGGCCCGACTTCGGTTCCCGCCGATGGCTTCGGTTCTTGGCGCCGATCCTCGGATTAGGGCCAACAGCAGCCTCAAGCGTCAAAGCTGAGCGGGGCACTACCTTGTACTCACGTCGGCGCTCCTCCTTTGCATTGGAAACTCGGGCGAGGAGGAATCAGTACTGGCTAGCGATCGAATATGGCCGAGACCGCACCGGCGGCTCGCGTTCGCGCGGGGGAGCAGAGCAGAGGCCGAAGCACAAGCTGTAAGTGGCGAAATGCTTCTGTGGCACTCGGGACGAGCTGATAAAGACGAGCAACAGCGAGGAGACCCTGAGGTGGCACGGCGGAAAGCCTCGGGCGTGGGTAAACGTCGAGCGCTGGCGCTCTGTGATCGCCCGGGGAGAAAACAAGTCGGTTGAGTTGCTTTGTGTGGCTGACAATTGGGTCCCACCTCCCCCCTTTGTTTAGTCAAATTTTTCTGATATTTTCCATCCAGCAACTCAACATTAAAGGCCTTACTTCACCCCAAAGTTAAGGTTTGAATTTTCTGAATTCAAATGGTTTGAATTTTGGTGTAGAATTTGAATTGTGTTTGACCCTTTGAATTTGAAATGGAGTTTGAATTCTCCACTTTGGGTTGTCCCAAACACATAGCAAACCAGCCCCAAAATTTCCAATTTTTGGCATGGCTGCTCATTCAAAGGTGGAGAACACATTTGTGAAACCCAATTTTCAAATTGAGGGAATTGGAATTTGAAACTGAATTTGAAATTCAGATTAGAGGGCTTTTCCTTTTAATCCCAAACAAATATGAAAACTCCTCCAAATGAGCTGGAATTTGGAAGGGTAAATATTTGGACTATGGAAATCCAAGCTGTGCATTTAGATCCCCATGTTTGGAAGTTTTGGTAAGTCTAAACCCTCACTTTGAACTTACACCATTATAATTCAAAGTTTTAAGTCCCCTCATTTTTCATAAGTGTACATGAGCTGAATTTTTCTTGCTACCACTTTTTAGGGATTTTACAGAATGGATCTTTGGGACATGCCGTATTGAGACTGGTGTAGTCGATGCAAATACGGAGCTTCCCGCCGGCCTTCGGGACGACGACAGGGTTCGCCAACCACCGGGGATGGTGGACTTCCCATATGAAGCCAGCGTCCAGCAGCTTCTTGATTTCTTCTCGGATGAAGTTCTGCCGCTCGATGGACTGCTTGCGGGGCTTCTGTTGGACTGGCCGGGCGTCAGGGAAGATCTTCAGATGGTGCTCGATCACCTCCCTGGGGATCCCCGGCATCTGTGACGGTTGCCATGCAAATGCGTCGATGTTGTGCCGGAGGAAGGTGATGAGCACGCCTTCCTATTTGCTATCCAGGCCCCGGCTACCCGGGTGGTCTGGGCAGCATCGGCGCCAACTTGGACGACCTTCAGAGGGACGTCGTCCTCATCGAGGGGTTGCACGCGGGGTGCTGAGGTCGAGGCACGGTGGCGTGCACTCGGGTGGAGCTGGCCCGGCTCTGCACCACCAGGGGCTGGTGCTCGGGCTGTTGCAAGTGCTTGGAGCTTCTCCAAGGCTGACACCGCAGCAGTGTAGTCTCCACGAATCTTGAAGACGCCTGTTGGTGTAGGCATCTTCAAGACGCGGTAGCCGTAGTGGGCTACCGCCATAAATCGGTACAGGGCTGGCCTGCCGATTATGGCGTTGAAGGGGAGGTCGATCTCCACCACGTCGAACAGAATGTACTCTGTTCGATAGCTGTCCGGTGCCCCAAAGGTCACCGTAAGGCTGATGTTGCCGTAGGGGATGACTTGTCCCGGCCCTACCCCTGAGAACGGGCTCGATGGGGTGAGCTTGGCCATCGGGACCTGCAGCTTCTGGAAAGCTGCACGGCTGATGAGGACCCGCCGTATATGACGTAGAGCGTCTTCCGACGCTCGTCGTCGCTGGAGCTGGAGTCCTCATAGTTGTGCACCGCCTTCACGGCGCGCTGAGGCTCCTGGAACTCCGCCTGGTGGTCGACGTTGTCTTGGGTGTCGACCTTCTGCTTGTACTCCCTTTGACGGAAGGGAGGGGCGTCAGCACGCGGTTGCTTCCCCTTGCGGAAGCGCTCCGCGAGCTTCTGAATCTCCCGGCACTCTGCAGTAGTATGGCTGCTGGTGTTGTGCACGGGGCACGGCTCGCCTTGGTCACCATCTGGAGCTGGTGACTGTCGCTGCCTCTTGTCAGGGCATGGCCCCCGAGCTCCACTGGGTTCTGCTGCTGCAGCAACGGGAGCTGCGGTCGGTGGCTTCATCTTGCCACCACCCCGGTTCTTGATCTTCTTGCTGCTTCCATGGGAAGCAGCGCCAGATCCAGACTGTCCTCCTGATTCGGAGGCTGACTGTGAGTGCCAGTTCCGCCCTTCTGCTGCCCTGGTGCACTTGTCCGCTAGGCTGAAGAGCTCTGAGACGTCGTGAACTTCTCGGGTCGTGAGCTTCTCGAGCATCTTCTTGTCCCATACACCCTGCCGGAACGCCACCACCACAGAGACATTTTGGATATGCGGGATGGTGTTCCGCACCTGGGAGAACCGCTGGATGAAGGAGCGCAGCGTCTCTCCAGGCTGTTGTTGGATGGCGTGGAGGTCGAGCTCCGTGCCAGGCCGGGTGTAGGAGCTGCCGAAGTTTGCAGTGAACTGCCGGCAGAGCTCTCCCCAGGAGGTTATGGAACCCTGGGGAAGATTCATGAGCCAAGACCGAGCTGGGCCGGTCAAAGCGACAGGAAAGTAGTTGTAACACCCCAAATTTTGATTTAAAACCCTAAACCATGTTCAGAGGGGAATTTAAAATTTTTTGGACGTTTTGCATGTTTTGCAAAAATTCAAATTTAAACTGGAATCCAAATTAAACTCAAATCAGAAAAGAAATGGAAAAAGAAAAAGAGAAAACGGAAAAAAACCGGCCAGTGGGCCGAAACCCGCCAGCCGGCCCAGTTTCCCCGCGCCAGCCCGCAGCCGCGCGCGCCCGCGCTCTCTCACACAGACAGGTGGGACCCACCTGTCATCCCCAACCCCGCGACCCCAGACTCTCTCCCGCGCGCGCGATCTTAACCGATCGGAATACCGCGTCCCTCAGCCCGAATTCCGGTCCCAGAAGAATCAAACTCGATCACAACTGACCCACCGCCCTCCCCCGGCTATAAAAACCCCAGCCCCGATCGGTTTTTCCCACGCGATCGCCGATTTTTACTCCGGTGAGCACCGAGACTTCGCCGGTGAATTCTGGCCGATCTAAACTCGGAAACTCTGATCTAACTCACTGGTCTTGATCCACCGCCTCCGGGGAACTTTGCAGGTGCAGAAAACTCAGAGAATTACGGTGTAAAAACAGCGCCGACGAGCTTCGCCGTGGTTTTGCCTCGGACCTCGACGCCAATCACTTTCCAGGACCCCCGAGCTCGAGAAAACCCCCGAGGTGAGATCTCTGACCTCCCCTCTACCGATCTATGCCATAAGATCAAAGTTCTAGGCAGAATTCTCGCGGATCCGAAACTTTCCGGCGAGATCGCCGCTTCCCGCCGCCGTGTGCCGCCGGCAGCGCCGCCCGCGCTCGATCAGAGCGACGTGGCCGCTTGTGCGCCGTTTATTTTAAATCGCACGGTAGACTTTAAAACCCCGCGTGCCGGTTCGATGTTATAATCTCAGCCGTCGGTTTAAAATCGGACGGTCCACGTTAGCCCCACGTTATAAAGACTGGAATTCTTACGTGCTACCCCCTGGGGTTCTCGAGAAATAAGAGCTAGCCCCGGAAACTTCTGATCTAGCCCCTGGAACTCCAGAAAATCATGTAAATTCATTTAAAAATCAGTTTTAGCCCCTGGACTTAATAAAAATTAGGAAAAACACCTCTGATAAGTGTAGCTAGACCCCTGGAAATTATGAAAATAATATTATAGACCCTGTAATGGGGTGAGTTCATTATTTTAGCCCTGTTTAGTATTTAATTTAGAAAATTGAATATGTAACTAGTGTTTAAAAATTAAAAAGTGGGACAAACATAATTGTCAAAATTAATTAAAAACTTTCTCAGTACTTAGGAAACTTTGGAGTGAGATAAAAATATATTTTGGGTTGAAATGAATCTGTTTCATTTATTATTCACATTATTTAGTATAGGGACACATTTTTAAGTAAAGAATAGCTATAGAAAAATAGGGAAAATAATTATGAAATAGTTTACATCAGAGGCCAAGGTCAAAATATGTTATTAAATTATTTAGGACCAAAACCTATACTGTTTAGATGATGTGTATTACTAGTTTCATAATAAAATACACAATTATGCATAGGAATATAAATCTGAAAAATATAGCAACTAGTAAATGATAAATGGAGTTTTTAAAATCCAAAGAGTTCAGTTTAGGGTTGATAGAAATTATGAAGGCACATATGGAGAAGAAAAATACTTTTCATACATACTTGGTAGTTTAATGTAAGGAATTTATTTAAAACTGAAACACACACACACACACACACACACACACATATATATATATATATATATATATAGTATGTAAGTATAAATATGAACACCAAAGTAGGAATCATACACATATAAATAAAAGTGTATGCAAGCCACAGATCAACACACAAAGTAACCACAACACATATAATGGTGAATGAATTTCATAAATATGAATGTGTGGTTTGTATGAAGTAAGAAGTGTGAACTATGTCTTATGATTGTTGTTTTTCTTTTGCTATGTGTGATGGTATGAAGTAGAATCTGTTCAAGAGCAAGTTATTCCTTTCCAAGATCAGGACTACCCATTTCAAGAGCAGCAAGAAGGAGGCAAGTGTCCTTGACCACTTTGATCCTATGCTAGGATGTGTAGATAGAATTATTTGCATTGTCAAATGAAATATGAAACCCATGCTAGGAAAGTTTCCCTAGAATTGCATTATCCTGTTTCCTTGTAGCTTGGATTGGGATTTATTTTACCATGTCATTTATTTCCATGCATATGCTTAGCCATGCTTAGAATGGGATATTTGGGACATGAGAATCATCAGTTTATATTACCATACTCTTGAATGAGACATTGTGAGTTATGTAGAGGTAGGGATCAAGGCAAGTTGGATGTTTTGGTTGTGTGCTGGGTGCACGAGACTTGGGTTTGTGTTTAGTACTTGCCTGGATCCTAAGGACCGGTTCATGGAGCATGTAACCCGGCTTTACAGTGCCAACCACATGCTGAGATGGGGCAGCTTGGCCAATTAATTAGGTGTATCCCCGGCGTAGTATGGGTGTGTTGGATGGTGCGGGGAGTAGGTGTCAGCTGGACTACCATATGAACCGCAAGGCTCAAGAGGGGGCCACTGCAGCGGGGTTGGAGCCTCTTGTATGCTGTTAGGGGTGAAACCTCAGTGGGCCCACGCTCGTCGGGAATCCCTTTGTAAAGGCTTTGTAGTGATCTCCTGGCTACACACCTGGGAAGTGTGAATGTGGTTCGTAGCCACTGGCATAATGGAGGTTCTTTTAGTCCACCCGGCAACGGGGGATGAAATCACTACATGTGGGTACAGTGGTACAAACTCTGCAGAGTCAAAACTGTCTTGACAGCCGTGCTCACGGTTAAGAGCGGCCTGGACTTATTCATGATTAGAGGATTGATGGTTTTGGAAGTTAAGCGGGGAGCTTAACATTGGAAATGATGTTATGGTTATTGGATTATGATGATGGGATGGGAGATTTGGACCATTTCACCTGTGTAGTAATGTAGGTGCTTAATAAGCTAAGGTGATAGGTATTAATTGCGTAGTGCTTTTACCATGAGTTCAACCTCTCCTTGTTCTAGCCATGCATGATATAATTTTCCCACACTTGCTGAGTACCATTGGTACTCAACCTTGCATATTTGTTGGTTTATATTTCTGCTCAGGTCAAGATAATGAGGTGGTGTATAATAACCAAGACTTTGGACCCGAAGAAGGTTTTTAGGTTCATGAAGACCCCCGGGCAACGCCTGTGATGGAGCCCTAAAGAATAATATTCCGCTGCTAGTTTATTTACTTGTGATGAACTTATTATTGTCCATCGAGACATTTACTATGTAAGACTTACTTATATTCGACACCTGGCTTGTAATAAATGATGCTTCACTATTTGTCATCACATGTATGAGAAAATGATCCTGGCATACATGTGATATTCACTTGGTTGTTCTTCGGAAAAACCGGGTGTGACAGAGGTGGTATCAGAGCCAAGGTTGCCTGTAGGAACGTGGACCTAGGTAGAAATGGACGTATTTAAGGGCCCTATTTTCTTAAAACTATTTTCCAAGGTGTGGGTTGAAGAGTGTTATTTAAGGAGTCATTTTCTTCATCTTACCCCAAATTTTCATTCAAAATGGGATTTTGTTTAAAAAGTTTATCTAACCTAAATTTAAATTCTTTTTGTTTTAGATGGTTCGCATGATTTGCACCGCCCGCAAGTCCACAGGAGGGAGAGTTCCCGTAGTTGCCCTTGCCGAAAGAGAGGAGAGTCGTCCAGTGACGTACCTTTCCTACGGATTGGCAGTAGGAGACTTGTTGCGCCGTCTTCGACGTATGCTCGAAGCCGCCGGCAATACGGGCAAGCTAATCATCCACTATAACTCCACCAGGACCATCCGTGAGAAGAGGGAAGAATGGAGTTCGGAGATGAGGATTATACACGAGAATCAGCTGCTTAAGATTCACCACTCTCCAGCTTGTCGAGCAACACAAGTTGATACAGAGAAAGATGTCACCTGGGAGGCCATCACCTGCCAGAGTCACATCTATCGTCGCTACTTGGACATAACTGAGTACATGTATGTCCTCCAACGTGAGAGTGGTACCACGGAGTACAAGTACCCACCGGTGCAGCAAGGGACTTCCCATGAGCACATGGACTTGTGCTTGGAGGATGCTGCTATGCTCAGCACTCGACTGCAGGAGTGTCAACAAGAGCTTCAGGATGTCCGAGACACCCTGAAGGAAACGGAGGCGTTGCTGCGAGCTTGCTTAAAGGCGAGAGAAAGAGGAGATGGGAATGAACTGTGTGTCACTGTGAATGATACATGGACTCCTGACTCCCCGGATCGCCGAGCAATCAGGCGTCGTCGCACTTCTCCACCAGCAGCCTCCCCACCCAAAGCAGAGTCAGAAGGTAGCCGAAATGAGGAGGAAGATCCCGAGGAGCCAGCTCAAGAGGACGAGTAGTGTAGAGTCTTTCCCCTAGCTAACAAGAGGTCGAGTAGTCGAGTCGTTACGTAGTTAATGGTGTGATAATGCTTGGTGTGTGACGTGAGTTGTGGAAGCCATGAGCAATTGTCCACAGCCTCGTCTTCAGATTGTTTTGCTTTGGTGTGTGAACCCACAGGAAATAATAGTGCATTTATTTGGTGTGAGATATAAACCCTCGTAAAATTTTAACAAAGCCTCAACACTTCAAAGTACAAACAAGTGAAAGTAGTAAGATGATACTAAATGCTTTCAAATTAACATTGGTTGATTCTGCCAGATGGTCGGAAGAGGAAAAGGACGTGCTGCCAACCCCGCCAACAACAATGATGAGGCATGCAACCCTCATCTTTCTGGAGGCCAGGACCGGGGTGGTCGCCGTGAAGAAGTTGATCCTCTCCACCAAATGCTGGAGAATCAAAATCAGCTCATCCAGAACTTGACTCAAGTGGTGGCCAACTTGCATCAAGTTCCACCTCCACAAGCTGCACCACGCCAACCAAGGTTGAGTGAGTTTCTAGGAACCCAACCTCCAAAGTTTGCAAGTGCTGCTGAACCCCTGGAGGCAGATGATTGGCTGAAGACCATTGAAAGTAAGATGAGGATCATACAGTGCCAAGGGTATGAGAGGGTGCTGTTTGCCTCTCATCAATTGCATGGACCTGCTGCTGATTGGTGGACCGCCTACGTGGCCGCCCATCATGACCCTGAGAGCATCACTTGGGAAGAGTTCAAGCGTAGCTTCCGCAACCATTACATCCCAAGAGGTGAACTCAAAAACAAGAGGAAGGAGTTTTTGGCACTGCAGCAGGGAAACATGACGGTGAGGGAATACCTCACTAAATTCACTCAACTATCCCGTTATGCCCCACGGGACATAGAGACTGATGAGCAGAAACAAGATTGTTTCGTGGAAGGGCTTACCGCAGAAATGCAGTGTGCAATGTCCTCAAATGAGTATGAAAGCTTTCAAAAGATGGTGGACAGAGCATTTATGGTGGAAAGGAAGCTAAAGGCCCTGGAAAATGAGAATAAGAGGAAGGCTGGGTGGTCACATCAAGCCTCAGGGAGCAACACCCGCCCACGTATGATGCAGCAACCTACGGGGCAGACGAGCCGTGCTGCGGTACCCTATTCAGCACCAAGAGGGTACAACCCAAACTACAGGCCTCCCGCAGTACCAGCACAGCCGCAACGTCAGTTTGCGCAGCAGCCTCGCCCCGCATATCCACCTCGACCAGCAGTGTAAGGACCCCCAAACCAACCCCAAGACAACAAGGGCCGGGCATCTAAGATTGGGGTGCAATGTTTCAGCTGTGGAGAAGTGGGGCACTACGCCCATAAGTGCCCAAAGAAGAAGCCTGCGCCGCCACAACAGCAGAATGTAATGAGAGGACGGGTGAACCACGTCACTATGGAGGAAGCACAAGAGGCACCCGACGTGGTAGTTGGTAAGTTTCGTGCCAATTTACACCTTACAACTCTGCTGTTTGATTCTGGTGCTACCCACTCGTTCATTGCTCAAGGGTTTGTTAAGAAGCATGACCTAGCAACCACACAAATGAACCATATGCTAGCCGTAAACTCTCCAGGTGGAGAAATAAGGACAAGACAAGTGTGTCCCAAAGTGAGCCTAGACATTAATGGGGTAGTATTTACTGCTAACCTCATAGTGATAGATTCACAAGGGATAGATATTATTTTGGGTATGGATTGGTTGACCAAACATAAAGGAATCATCCATTGTTCGACCAGAACGGTGGAACTAACTCACCCCAGTGGTACCAGAGTAAAGTTCATATCAATACACGAGCCTAGGAGGGACATTAAATTAAATCAAGTGGAGGTGAAAGTTGAGGAAATCAGGACCATCAGGGAATATCCAGATGTTTTTCTGGAGGAGTTGCCAGGTATGCCTCCCGACCGTGACGTGGAATTCGCAATTGAGCTAGTACCGGGAACAGCCCCGATATACAAGAGACCTTATCGAATGGACTCCAAGCAGCTAGAAGAGCTCAAGGATCATTTGAGAGAATTGTCGGAGAAGGGGTATATTCGCCCTAGTTCCTCACCATGGGGAGCTCCGGTGATATTTGTGCCTAAGAAAGACGGAACCCAAAGGTTATGCGTGGATTACCGTGCCTTGAATGAGGTAACCATTAAGAACAAGTACCCATTACCCCGCATTGAAGACTTGTTTGATCAGTTGAGGGGAGCTTGTGTGTTCTCGAAAATTGATCTCAGGTCGGGATACCACCAACTCAAGATAAGGCAATCTGATATTCCCAAAACAGCTTTCGTATCTCGGTACGGACTGTATGAATACACTGTCATGCCTTTCGGGCTAACCAATGCCCCGGCATATTTCATGTACCTCATGAACAAGGTATTCATGGAATATTTGGACAAATTTGTGGTGGTTTTCATAGATGATATTCTCGTCTTCTCCAAAGATGATGAAGAACATGAGAAACATCTAAGGTTGGTGTTACAGAGGCTGAGAGAACACCAACTATATGCCAAGTTGAGCAAGTGTGAGTTTTGGCTGAAGAGAGTTCCCTTTTTAGGACATATAATCTCGGAGGGAGGAATCTCCGTAGATCACGCCAAAATCGAGGATATCCAGAAGTGGAAGACCCCTGAAAATGTCGGGGAAGTTCGAAGCTTTTTGGGATTGGCGGGATACTATCGGCGGTTTATTGAGGGATTCTCCAAGATCTCGAGGCCTCTCACCAAACTGTTGGAAAAGGGAATCACATTCACCTGGATGCCACAGTGCGATACGAGCTTTCAGGAGCTAAAGAAGAGATTGACAACAGCCCCAGTGTTGGTTATGCCAGATATGCAGAAGAATTTCACAGTGTACTGCGATGCCTCTGGAAATGAGTTGGGATGTGTTCTCATGCAAGAAGGACATGTCGTGGCATATGCATCCCGGCAGCTTCGGAAGCACGAGAAGAACTATCCTACACATGACCTAGAACTAGCTGCAGTGGTACACGCGTTGAAAATTTGGCGGCACTATTTGATGGGGAAGAGGACAGAGATATATACGGATCATAAGAGTTTGAAGTACATATTCACACAGCCATTTCTCAACCTCCGACAAAGGAGATGGTTAGAGCTAATCAATGACTTTGATGTGGGCATCAACTATCATCCCGGGAAAGCAAACGTCGTGGCCGATGCTTTGAGTCGGAAAGTGCAGGTCAATAAGTTGAGCTTGAAGGACATGCCCGCAGAATTGAAGGACGAGGTTATAAGGCTCAATCTATGTCTAGTAAATAGTGGTGAAGCCATCGCCATGGAAGTGGACTCCACACTCGAGCAAGACATACGCGAGGGCCAAAAGAATGATGAGAAGATACAAGAGATCAGACAGCTCATCAAGGAAAATAAAGCTCCTGGTTTTAGAGAGGATGAACAAGGAACGGTGTGGCACGGGAAAAGGATCTGTGTGCCAGAAGTAAAGGAGATCCGTGAATTAATTTTGAAGGAGGCTCACGATTCTGACTATTCCATTCATCCTGGGAGTACGAAGATGTACCAGGACCTCAAGAGCAGGTATTGGTGGTATGGCATGAAGCGAGATGTCGCGGAACATGTTGCCCTATGTGACATATGTCAGTTAGTGAAAGCAGAACATCAACGACCCGTGGGATTGCTGCAACCACTCAAAGTGCCTGAATGGAAGTGGGAAGAAATCAGCATGGATTTTGTCGTGGGATTGCCTAGGACCCAATCCGGGTATGATTCAATATGGGTCATTATTGATAGGCTAACCAAGGTAGCTCATTTCATCCCTGTGAAAGAAAGCTACAGCGGATCCAAATTGGCAGAATTGTACATGTCAAGGATTGTGTGTTACCATGGAGTGCCAAAGAAGATAGTGTCGGACCGAGGGACACAGTTCACCTCGAGGTTTTGGCAGAAGCTGCATGAAACCATGGGAACCCATCTGAACTTCAGCTCTGCCTATCATCCCCAAACTGACGGGCAGACGGAGAGAACCAATCAGATCCTTGAAGATATGTTAAGGGCATGTGCACTCAAAAACAATAGGAGTTGGGACAAGAACTTACCGTATGCGGAGTTTTCCTATAACAACAGCTATCAAGCTAGTATGAAAATGTCACCGTTTGAAGCTTTGTATGGAAGGAAGTGCAGAACTCCCCTATTTTGGAACCAAACAGGAGAAAGTAAAGTGCTTGGTCCAGAAGTGCTACAAGAAGCCGAGGCGAAGGTGAGGGAGATTCGCAACAACTTGAGGATAGCACAAACACGCCAGAAGAGTTATGCTGATGTACGAAGAAGAGAGCTAGTTTTCAACGTGGGAGACTATGTTTATCTCAAGGTGTCCCCTATCAGAGGACTTCGTCGGTTCAAGGTGAAAGGGAAGTTGTCACCTCGATACATCGGACCCTTTCAAATTTAAACTGGAATCCAAATTAAACTCAAATCAGAAAAGAAATGGAAAAAGAAAAAGAGAAAACGGAAAAAAACCGGCCAGTGGGCCGAAACCCGCCAGCCGGCCCAGTTTCCCCGCGCCAGCCCGCAGCCGCGCGCGCCCGCGCTCTCTCACACAGACAGGTGGGACCCACCTGTCATCCCCAACCCCGCTACCCCGGACTCTCTCCCGCGCGCGCGATCTTAACCGATCGGAATACCGCGTCCCTCAGCCCGAATTCCGGTCCCAGAAGAATCAAACTCGATCACAACTGACCCACCGCCCTCCCCCGGCTATAAAAACCCCAGCCCCGATCGGTTTTTCCCACGCGATCGCCGATTTTTACTCCGGTGAGCACCGAGACTTCGCCGGTGAATTCTGGCCGATCTAAACTCGGAAACTCTGATCTAACTCGCTGGTCTTGATCCACCGCCTCCGGGGAGCTTTGCAGGTGCAGAAAACTCGGAGAATTACGGTGTAAACACAGCGCCGACGAGCTTCGTCGTGGTTTTGCCTCGGACCTCGCCGCCGATCACTTTCCAGGACCCCCGAGCTCGAGAAAACCCCCGAGGTGAGATCCCTGACCTCCCCTCTACCGATCTATGCCATATGATCACAGTTCTAGGCAGAATTCTCACGGATCCAAAACTTTCCGGCGAGATCGCCGCTTCCCGCCGCCGTGCGCCGCCGGCAGCACCGCCCGCGCTCGATCAGAGTGACGTGGCCGCTTGTGCGCCGTTTATTTTAAATCGCACGGTAGACTTTAAAACCCCGCGTACCGGTTCGATGTTATAATCTCAGCCGTCGGTTTAAAATCGGACGGTCCACGTCAGCCCCGCGTTATAAAGACTGGAATTCTTACGTGCTACCCCCTGGGGTTCTCGGGAAATAAGAGCTAGCACCGGAAACTTCTGATCTAGCCCCTGGAACTCCAGAAAATCATGTAAATTCATTTAAAAATCAGTTTTAGCCCCTGGACTTAATAAAAATTAGGAAAAACACCTCTGATAAGTGTAGCTAGACCCCTGGAAATTATGAAAATAATATTATAGACCCTGTAATGGGGTGAGTTCATTATTTTAGCCCTGTTTAGTATTTAATTTAGAAAATTGAATATGTAACTAGTGTTTAAAAATTAAAAAGTGGGACAAACATAATTGTCAAAATTAATTAAAAACTTTCTCAGTACTTAGGAAACTTTGGAGTGAGATAAAAATATATTTTGGGCTGAAATGAATCTGTTTCATTTATTATTCACATTATTTAGTATAGGGACACATTTTTAAGTAAAGAATAGCTATAGAAAAATAGGGAAAATAATTATGAAATAGTTTACATCAGAGGCCAAGGTCAAAATATGTTATTAAATTATTTAGGACCAAAACCTATACTGTTTAGATGATTGTATTACTAGTTTCATAATAAAATACACAATTATGCATAGGAATATAAATCTGAAAAATATAGCAACTAGTAAATGGTAAATGGAGTTTTTAAAATCCAAAGAGTTCAGTTTAGGGTTGATAGAAATTATGAAGGCACATATGGAGAAGAAAAATACTTTTCATACATACTTGGTAGTTTAATGTAAGGAATTTATTTAAAACTGAAACACACACACACACACATATATATATATATATATATATATATATATATAGTATGTAAGTATAAATATGAACACCAAAGTAGGAATCATACACATATAAATAAAAGTGTATGCAAGCCACAGATCAACACACAAAGTAACCACAACACATATAATGGTGAATGAATTTCATAAATATGAATGTGTGGTTTGTATGAAGTAAGAAGTGTGAACTATGTCTTATGATTGTTGTTTTTCTTTTGCTATGTGTGATGGTATGAAGTAGAATCTGTTCAAGAGCAAGTTATTCCTTTCCAAGATCAGGACTACCCATTTCAAGAGCAGCAAGAAGGAGGCAAGTGTCCTTGACCACTTTGATCCTATGCTAGGATGTGTAGATAGAATTATTTGCATTGTCAAATGAAATATGAAACCCATGCTAGGAAAGTTTCCCTAGAATTGCATTATCCTGTTTCCTTGTAGCTTGGATTGGGATTTATTTTACCATGTCATTTATTTCCATGCATATGCTTAGCCATGCTTAGAATGGGATATTTGGGACATGAGAATCATCAGTTTATATTACCATACTCTTGAATGAGACATTGTGAGTTATGTAGAGGTAGGGATCAAGGCAAGTTGGATGTTTTGGTTGTGTGCTGGGTGCACGAGACTTGGGTTTGTGTTTAGTACTTGCCTGGATCCTAAGGACCGGTTCATGGAGCATGTAACCCGGCTTTACAGTGCCAACCACATGCTGAGATGGGGCAGCTTGGCCAATTAATTAGGTGTATCCCCGGCGTAGTATGGGTGTGTTGGATGGTGCGGGGAGTAGGTGTCAGCTGGACTACCATATGAACCGCAAGGCTCAAGAGGGGGCCACTGCAGCGGGGTTGGAGCCTCTTGTATGCTGTTAGGGGTGAAACCTCAGTGGGCCCACGCTCGTCGGGAATCCCTTTGTAAAGGCTTTGTAGTGATCTCCTGGCTACACACCTGGGAAGTGTGAATGTGGTTCGTAGCCACTGGCATAATGGAGGTTCTTTTAGTCCACCCGGCAACGGGGGATGAAATCACTACATGTGGGTACAGTGGTACAAACTCTGCAGAGTCAAAACTGTCTTGACAGCCGTGCTCACGGTTAAGAGCGGCCTGGACTTATTCATGATTAGAGGATTGATGGTTTTGGAAGTTAAGCGGGGAGCTTAACATTGGAAATGATGTTATGGTTATTGGATTATGATGATGGGATGGGAGATTTGGACCATTTCACCTGTGTAGTAATGTAGGTGCTTAATAAGCTAAGGTGATAGGTATTAATTGCGTAGTGCTTTTACCATGAGTTCAACCTCTCCTTGTTCTAGCCATGCATGATATAATTTTCCCACACTTGCTGAGTACCATTGGTACTCAACCTTGCATATTTGTTGGTTTATATTGCTGCTCAGGTCAAGATAATGAGGTGGTGTATAATAACCAAGACTTTGGACCCGAAGAAGGTTTTTAGGTTCATGAAGACCCCCGGGCAACGCCTGTGATGGAGCCCTAAAGAATAATATTCCGCTGCTAGTTTATTTACTTGTGATGAACTTATTATTGTCCATCGAGACATTTACTATGTAAGACTTACTTATATTCGACACCTGGCTTGTAATAAATGATGCTTCACTATTTGTCATCACATGTATGAGAAAATGATCCTGGCATACATGTGATATTCACTTGGTTGTTCTTCGGAAAAACCGGGTGTGACAGTAGTTGGCCATGACGTCCTCATCCCCTCCTGCAGCAAGGATGGCGGTGGAGTAGATCTGGAGTTACTCCGCCGGGTTGACGCTGCCGTCGTACTTCTCGGGCAGGTGCGACCGGAACTTGCGCGGCCACTTCGCGAAGCGAAGGTGTGACGCCAGGGCCGCAGATCCTGCTCCTATTGCTGCAGGTGTTGGTGCCGCGAACGCTTGGTTCACTGTCGGCACTGTGTACCCCGGTATGGGCAAGGCTGCGCCATAGACGGGGGGCACCATTTGCAGGGCATATGGCTGGGGCATATGCTGCGTGGCGTATGCCTGGGGCAGAGATCGCGTAGCGAACATCTGTGGCTCAGGCTGGGTCAAGGCGGTCGACATGCTGTCGCCGGCCTCTTGGTTGCGACGCCTTTCTCGCCGTCGCTCGATGACCACTCGGGCATCCTTGCCCAGGTGGCGTCGTTCTAGCTCCGACCTCAGGTCCGCCGATGGGAGCCTGGTGGAGCGGGAGTCTGCCATCTGCCCATCAAGCGTTGGTGTGCGCGTCAGCGACACAGCCGGTTGACTGGGACGTCGTCCCCGCCGAAGTTGAGAGTTGGCGGCGGCGACGAAGAGATGATCTACGTCGCGAATCCACTGCTGGGTCGCTGACTGAGGCGCGTCCCCAGCAGGTGGATTATGCAGTAGCGCTCGTGCTGCAGCTAGTGCACTTCCGTGGGAGACACTCAGCGCTGCAGTGGATCTTGGGCTCGCTGGAGTCGGTGCTGCCGGAGTCGGCTGCTGGCTTCAAGCTTGCACCGACACACTCCGTCCCGAGTGCGTTGAGACGTAGTCTCCGCTGGTCACCGTTCATCATGAACGTGGGCGGGGAGAGCATGCCGCTGAAGGAAGCTTCGTCATCTTTGTCGGCCGAAGCTCGTCCCGCAAGGGAAAAGCCCCCTACCTGGCGCGCCAAATGTCGAAGTGTGTTGTCGACACTTCCCCCGGGCCTGCTCTGGGCAGCCCACGGAGGTTCTTTTTCGAAGGGGCTAGTCACTCACGGAGAGCTTACGCGTTAGGGACGATGGAAGGAGAAGCTTTACACAGAGATTTTTACGTGGTTCAGGCCGCCGGAGCGTAAAACCCTACGTCCACGGTGAGCAGAGATGCTCGTTGTATTGCTTGGTGCTCAGAACCGGAGTTTCGAGCTTGAGGATGACCTGAGTGCTAGAATGCCTAGGGAGCAAGTGTGCAAAGAGTCAAACCCTTGCTAACGTCGCCTACCCGAGCCTTTTATAGTCCAAGGCTCGGGCGGCTTACAAGGTGGGCCCGGGACCCGACAGGTGGTCCCGGGGAGATTGCCTGCCATCTACAGTATATGCAGTTACACCGGCAGTTGTCTCTGGCGAGGGCTTCTAAGTCTTCGTTCTGCCGCCCTGCCCATGCCGCAAGCTAGTCGTAGTGGCTGATGATGGCAGTGGCGGCAGGGGATGTCTTGTTGCTGTGTTTATTGGCGTACAACTTCTGACGCGGCGTGCCAGTCTTCATTGCGATGTGAGTGGGTGCAACGGCACCTGACAGAGGCGTGCTCCGCGTCTCCGCACCTTCCCTACCTTGTACGGGCAAGGTATGGCGTGTCTTTACTCTTGCTGCCTACCGCGCGGGGGCAGGTAGCGCTGTTCTGCTGGCCACGTGGTGGGCCCGGAGCTCTCTTCTGAGGAGAGGGAGGTTCGACCCCACTGGACACGTGGAGCTTTCGGAGCTCTCCCTGCGGAGGGGGGAGATCCGGCTCTGCTGACCATATGGCGGGCCCGGAGCCCTCCTCCGAGGAGAGGGAGGTCCGGCCCTGCTGGACACGTGGAGCCTTCGTAGCTCTCCCTGCTGAGGGGGGAGGTCTGGCTCTGCTGGCAACGTGGCGGACCCGGAGCCCTCCTCTGAGGAGAGGGAGGTCCGGCCACACTGGACACGTGGAGCCTTCGGAGCTCTCCCTGCGGAGGGGGGAGGTCCGGCTCTGTTGGCCATGTGGTGGGCCCGGAGCTCTCCTCTGAGGAGAGGGAGGTCCGGCCCCGCTGAACACATGCCGCCCTCGGAGCTCTCCCCGCGGAGAGGGGCGAGGTCCTTAGGCAGTTTCCCCTGTGCGCGGGGGTACCCCATATTGAGGGTACCGGCACACACACTCAACACTCAAGCAATACCTTGTACGGGCAGGGCATGGTGCAGCTTTACTCCTGCTGCCTACCGCGCTGGGTAGGCAGCGCTGCTTCGCTACCATGTGGCGGGCCCGGAGCTCTCCTCTGAAGAGAGGGAGGTCCGGACACGCTTGGACACGTGGAGCCTTCGGAGCCCTCCCCACGGAGGGGGGGAGGTACGGCTCTGCTGGCCACGTGGCGGACCCGGAGCTCTCCTCTGAGGAGAGGGAGGTCCGGCCCCGCAGAACACGTGGAGCCTTCGGAGCTCTCCCCGCGGAGAGGGGAGGTCCGGCTCTGCTGGCCACGTGGCGGGCCCAAAGCTCTCCTCTGAGGAGAGGGAGGTACGGCCCCGCTGGACACGTGGAGCCTTCAGAGCTCTCCCCGCGGAGAGGGGAGGTCCGGCTCAGGTGCCCTCGAAGTTCGCCCCTGCGGAGGGGGCGAAGTACTTAGATGATTTTCCCCTGTGCGCGGGGGTACCCCATATTGAGGGTACCGACAATACCTAAACCCTTGTTCATCATAAAACCCCATGAAAGCCCGTTAAAACATGCAAGAACACGTACAAACTGGTTTAATAAAACAGCACCATCGGATTTGCATTAATCTACCCCATCGCATCTTGAGTAAAGTTTGTGCATGATGTTTGGTTGCTGTAAATTTTGTATGTGTGTGGTCGTGAGTAGAAGAACAAGCTCAAGAGGCCATCTACGAGGAACTACAACACTAAAACTTCGAGATGTTCGAACAACAAGAACCACGGGAGCAAGGCAAATGCCCCTTGACCATATTGATCCCATGTTTTGAAACTATTTTGTTTACGAATACTCGTATGCTTGAGTCAACTTGATGGGACACCCTTTTGTAGGAGTTTACTAGTTTTGTTAACCATCCTTGTCGCCGGGAAGGTTAATGAGTCGGGTATGGTCGTTTTTCCTTTTTGCGTCGCTTAATCCACGGGATACATGAAGATGAATTAAAACATGTTTAGCTACTGAACTCATATGAATAATGATGATAAGAACTTGATGATGTTAATGAGCATGGAATCGGGGTGATCTAGGCAAGATTGGTTCATGGATGTTGCTGAATAAGATGGTGGTACTTGCCATAGATTAAGGACCGGTTCATGTTAGAATATGCCAGGAAAACAGTGCCACCACAAGGCCAAGTATGGGTGTGGCTTAGCTGATTAATTAGGTGTGTTGCTAGCTTGTTATGGACCGTGGATGGCGCGGGGAATGGGAGTCGAGAGAGGACTGCCCTGGGAATCGCATGGCGCAAGAGGGGGCCTGTGGGTGGGAGAATGGTGATTCGAGCCTGCCGGTGAAACCTCAGTGAGTCCATACATCTAGTAGCCCCTCTGTAAAGGCTATTTTGTGATCTCTTGGCCATACACCGACGGTTGTGTACTGGTATAATGGAGGTTCTGCAGTCGCCGACGGGTGACAAAATCACGAACTTGTGGGTAAAGTGGTGCCACCTCTGCAGAGTGTAAAACTATCATGATAGCCGTGCTTCCGGTCACAAGCACCTGGCCAACTTCCATGATTAGAGGGAAAATTTGGGATGGTTATTCGGTATTGTTATGGCATGGTCATTGGGATTTGTTTTGGGACTGTTTTGAGTCATGAAAGTGAGTATGGTTTTGGTTATATGAATATGAGATGGTTATGAATATTTATGAGCATGAGATGAACTTGAGAAAGATTAATGGCTGGATGAGACTTGATAAATGGTGAATTATGATGAAAGAATGCTGCTGTTTACTTGGTTATATTGGGATTAAACTCACCTAGACTTAGTTGCTGTTTTTTATCATGTTTGTGAAATAAAATTTGCTTGCTGCAATGAGCCTTTTTATTCCCTACCTTGTTGTAAGCTACATGTCATACCTTTCCCGCACTTGCTGAGTACGACATGTACTCACCCTTGCATTATCACATAAACATCAGCAACAGGAGAAGAGTACATCGAGGACCATGTGGAGTACTAGGCGTGCGAACTACCGTCAACATGCCTGTGGAGTTGAAGATGGAGCCTGCTGTCTTTATTGATATTCCGCTGTCGTTTAGAGACTTCCGCTGCAAGAATAAGTTAGAGATTCATGAGTGAGATAACGAGTCGATGTAATAAAGTACTTAAACACTATTTATTCATGTTTATTGTAAAAGTCCCAAAAATGTGTAGGAATAAAAACTATGGTTTGAGTTCATATGTGTGGCAATGACATGAAAAATGGGACTTGCTAAAACTTTTCTTCATGCAAAGTAATACGTGGATGATCATCCAAAAAGAGGCTCACCTTTTTATTTAAAAGTGTTGAACCAATAAGGAGTTAAATACCTCTTTGCATGAAAGTTTAAAATTCAGATTTGAAATTCAAAGTTCACACATGGGGTAACCAAAAACTTTGAATAAACATGCAGCCATATAGTTGGATTTAGAGAGAAAAGTTTTATCACCAACTTTCCATTTGTAGGGTGGGCTCAAAAGAGAGCTAAAAAGAACATATTGCAAATTCTAAACCAAATTCAGATTTAGTCTTTCAAATTCAAACTTAATTTGAGGAATTCAAATTCTAGCCCACCTTTTTAAACTTAGAATTAAAGAGATCAGCTTGAAAAAATATTTGGGAGGTACATGTGGAGTGGGACCCACAGGTCATAGAGCTAAAGGAGGAGACTTACTCACTAAGTTTTGCTCTCGGTGGGAAATTTTCCCGAACATCTCGCGAGCGCCACAGAGGAGCTTGCCGCGCTAGCTCCTGCTGCCGGCCTCCACGCGCTGGCGCCCCAGAGTCGGTTCTCACTGCTTCAGCAACGTGATCTCTCCCTCCTCGGACCAAGCCAACAGCATTTGCTTTCTCTCCTCGCGAGAACACCGAGCGACCCGAGCTCCTCTCCTCCGCCCTCTCGGTCGATCGGGAAACCGAAGAAATCGTAGCGTCTCTTCCTCCCCCGAGCTGCTAAACATCGCCGCGAGCTCGGCCTCCACCTCCCTGACCCGCAAGCCAGCGAGCTGTGGCCTCCAGTGCCCGAGAACAACCGCCGCCGCGGCGACCTCGCTCAAAAGCGTGATCGGGTGCTCGTGGACAGCCCTCCACAGCGGGTTTCACGGCCGAGCGATCACACCTACGGATGCGCACGGGTGCGGTACTGCTCTCAGCCCAAGCTCAGGCCGTGCCGCAAGCTATCGGCGGCGAATTTTGAGGTTTTGCTCCGGCGACCTCATTCCGAGCTTCCGGTATGATTCTTTCAAATTCTTGCCCTCTGATCCTCCTTAAGTCATCAAATTTGGCACATAGACGCTGGATTAGCCGGCAGTCATTTCTCCTTTAGGATCCAGCGCATGAAAACACCTCAGCACGACGGAATTCGAGCTCGACTTGAGGTGTTCATGGCGGACCCATTCGGTCGCACGGCGACAACCTAGTTCCCGCCACTTCCGAGCTACTTTGAGACCGTGCCGATCTTCCTAGAGGTGCGCTGGTGCTGTAGGGCGCGTCAGCGTAGGTTTTGGCGGGCTGGAAACCCTAGGCAACGCTACCGGACCTCCACAGTGGCTGCCGCACGTCGCCGGCCAGTTTCCGGCCGCCGGCAGCCCAAGCAGACCCCACAGACGTGTTCCTCGGTGTCATAAACTCCCTGGCGGCGAGTTTCAGCTCAGGCGGTGGCCGGAAATGGCGAGCCGGCGAGCTCCGGCGTCGGGCCGGCGAGGGGCAGCGCGGGCGCGGGGAGGAAGCCGGAGGAAGAAGACGAAGCGTGGACCCCGCCTGTCAGCAGCTCAAATTTTAAACCCGGGATCGGGTGTGGCCGGGATTCCGTGTGTTGGCGCGCAGACACGCTGTGGCCCGGTGTGGCTTCGTTTCTATTGGCTGGAATTTAAAACTGTGGGTCCAGCCGGATTTTCAATAGGAAAATAATTCCAGGGTTAGCTCAATCTTTGGAAATTCATATCTCCCTGTAGAAAACTCCAATTTGAGTGATTCCAATTGGGTTGGATTCATCTCTCTGAGTTCTATCCAAATATAAACTCATCTTTGTATGAAAGTCAATATTATATTCTGGAAAATTCTTTGAAGGTTTTCCGAAAAAGAATTATTGAGGGAGTTTGGATTATCCAAAAATCCCCAAATTTTGCCAGAATATTCTTTAGCATATTTTTGACCTACTAGCAAATGTTCAGCTCATTTGAAGATCATTTGAGTAGAAATTTGCTAAATGCAAACTACTGTGTTGAAAAGAGTCCAGAAGCATTGTCAGAAAATGTTTCCCACTTCAAAATTCTGTTCTGAGCAATCCATAGCTCCAAAAATCATAGGAAAATTTAGGCAATCTCTCTGGGACATACATGGAATTTTAGTTCACTTAGTTGGGCATGAAAATGCACATTACTACAGAATTAATTCTGTTGAGTACAAATGCTTAAAAAATTGTTCTGGGAGAACTACCCAAGTAAAAGGGCTGAATTTTGGACCAGATGACTCTCATGTGATCAAGAACTCACATGTAAATTATCAGCCCAAGATGAGTCCTGGAACTCCCTGTTCTTATTCTCCATACTTGTGTATATGTGGGAATACTTAAGAGATATTGTGAGAATTGGGGAGGACACAATATGACTCCACATTAGCTACAATTTGGCAAGCTAAATCCTTAGGTAGTATAGAACCTGCTGTAAAAGTTTTGAGGGCATTGGAGTTCTTGTTCTTCAGTTGCACTCAAATCTTTTCAGCTTGTCTATTATGATCATTAGGGAAAATGATTAGTGTATAGCTAAGGCCTTAAGGTCAATTTAGTTATTTCTGTTCTTTGCACAACAGAGGCAAACCAAGCCATGCTTGGCTTTTCCACACAACCTCTGTTCTTAAGAAAGTAATTCTATAACTTCTTTCCATTACATTCCAAGAAGCATATACATATGCAGTTCAATAGGAACCACAACGAAGGGGACTCAAAGGAGTGATTCATCAAAGTGGATCAAGCTCCGGAGAGTCAAGGGTGGATCTGCAAGGACACTAACTGTTATATACGAATACCCTGCAAAACAGGCAAGCTCCGGTTTGCATTTAACAACTATTAAGTTTTTATTTTGTATTCACCTTTGGTTAAGATTTGAACTGTGCATTAGGTCTAGTGTTTGATACTCTTGCATAGCCAAAGGACCCATGGAGTATTGGGTAGGTGTCTTTCACCGTGTAGAACTGCCATGCTTAAGTACGGTTCGGTAGAAGTCGAGTGGTGAGATGCTACTCGCAGTTTTAGGAACAACAGGGGCATACGGGATTGGTTCATAAATGATGTAGCAAGTTAAAGATGAGACCGGAAGGTTGTAGGGGCAGCAGGACATAGGGGCCTGGGTGCTGTAGACCTGTCCGTGTCGGTCAAGGACCGGTCCGTATGCGGCCCTGTTGAACAAGTTTGAGTTGTGTACCGGACTCATGCTGGCTATATGGGACCCAGTAAACCGATGTACCTCGGGAAGCTGTCGTTGGGACTTTTCGGGTCGCCTCAGGCGGACGGCCGGTGTGCAGTATGTGGGGAATATTCTCATGACATCTCACGTCGGAAGGTGCACCATGAGAGTAGCTACTGTACGGGGCGACTTGATCGATTCAGCGGGGGTGAAACGGGTGAAAGGCGGCCACGTACGATGTCAGTGATGGTTGTTGTAGGCAACATCGAGTACAGGCGTACGTGTCGTGTAGTCCGGGTGTTATTGATTCGAATCACCGTCGCTCGCGGAAAGGACCGAGCATACTTGTTCTCACAGTCGTGACGTAGTAAGAACTTGCATGAGAAAGGAACTAATCATTTTGATGTGAAGTATTATCCCACCTTTGTATTGGATCTTGATGCATAGGCTAGTGCAAACTCGATTCTTTTATGCCATGAGCAATTTACATCGGGGGAAAGCGTTTCTTGTCTGATTGTGGACTCCCGATGTGGCGTGCCCAGGGTTACTTAAAATGCTGCAATTAATACCTGAAAGTAAGGATGCACTTTTAGGCGAGTTTAATTATGCTTATGCCATCCTATGTTAGGTTCATAACCTTACTTAGAGTTTCATGTTTAGGGTGACGGTTAAGCCTTGCTGAGCGTTATGCTCACGGATGCTATCTGAGTTGTTTTGCAGGTAATTGACTCGATGCTTATGAGAAGGGGTGCCGATGAGACTCGGGAACCTCCGAGTGCTTACTCAAAGAGCATCCTCGCCGCTGCAGATTGTCTTCGTGTTGCTAGTAAGAAACGTCCACGGGCTGGACCGTTTCTTTGTTGCTAGTTTAGATATGAGTCGTGAGAGTGATAGTCTTCTGCTGTAGTTTACTCTGATATAAGTATTTGTAAAACTTTCTTGTACGCTTCCGCAAACTATTTATGTAATATGATGTGTTTCCATCGACCCGTGTGCTGTTGGGTGCCGCATAACACGGCACCACCCGACGAGGTCCCGTGGGGCCGTCTCAGCGTGGTATCAGAGCTGTTACACATGGTATCAGAGCTGTGTTGGGAACAGAGCACGGATTGAGCATCATATTATGTCAAAAACTTAGGATACGGTGAGTTAACGGTACTAGGCCCACATAAGGACTACTATTAGTATAATATGAAGGTGGCAAGCTAACCTATTTGTTATGTCGGAAAATCGTGCATCTCCGGGACGTTTATGTCTTGGGGGGTGCACATATGCGCTGTCCACCAGTGCGCACAAGCTGAAGGGTGGAGCCTCACGGGTGGCAGGTAACCCGACTCACTTTAGTATCCTCTACGACTCTTCATGTCGTTTGGGGTATTCGAGCAACGTCTTCCCGGGCGTGCGTGGTGCAATTCGGGAGACCCCGTCACGTGGTCAGTAACATGAACACGTAGCTCAAGGCGTGTTTGGCTTGAGAACACCTGGGCGAGTGATGACGCCCGGGTGTACAAACTGTTATGGATACCGGGTTCGGTGTGCAGCCGAACCTGATGATTGAGTGTGTTTTATGCAGGAACTAACCACGAAATAGTGCGTGTAGAACACGTTTGCGAGTGAACGTTTTAGTTCCACCTAAGGATACGTATATGCCGGTGTAATCCGGTTAGGTTTTTCTTTGGTGAGGCAACGTAGTACCGTCATATGTCTTACGGTGCATCGTCACCATACTACACTGGATAGTATTCTTACCTATGAAGAAATCATTCATGACTAACTTCCAAACTAAAAATGGATGTGATAATGCACATATTAGTTACGGAGCTCTTCATTTGAACTAAGTTTCAAAGAAGAGAATTACTAGGCTTCTTTTGATCTCAAAAACAGAGTGCTCTGTTCTGGCAGAAGTTTTGCCGAACTTTAACAGAGAGTAACTCTGATTAGCTTGAACCAATGGAGGTGTTTGATACCGTTATGGAAAGGTTACTAAGTGCTCTACAACTTTTCTGTAGAACTCCAGAGCAAAATCCGACACCAACTTGGTCGAATGTCTAGATCAATGCAAACTGTTCGGAAAACAGAGCAGCTGCAAACTTCTCGGGATGTTGCTGTAAATTAGCCGTCACAATCTGTAGAAAAATTTCTAAGGGTCATATGATACACCGTTGGAAAGGTTACGAAACTTGCAACGATTTTGTAGTTCTTAGTTTGATCAGAATTGTACCCCATTTGTATGTAAAACTGTGCTGAAAACAGCCACATACAAAGGAGGTGCTGGCAAAATTTAGCCAGAAAATTCTGTCAACTTGGAACAATCATAACTTCTGGTTAAGGGGTGATCCAGAGGCATGTCAGTACTCGTTGGAAAGATACGGAAGTTAACTTTAACTTTGGTATTCAACTTCAGTTATGAAAATGCTGGTAACTGGATCAAAATCTGGGTTAAGTACAGAAAGGTCGATTCTGTACAGAATAGAGGGATTGTTCTATTTTTGGCTTTAGAAGGATGTGTAAACATGAAGTATTGTTATACTTTCATAAAGTTTTAGCATGTTAATGTTTTACATACTTTCACATACTGCTGAGATCATGTTTTGACTCCCCTCAAAAATTATCTTTGTGCAGTATGGTGCGTACTCATTCTCCGGGTAGGGTTGATAGTTCTCGCCAAGACGGTGATGACTCGACTCCACCATGGGCACCGCCATCAACGGTATGGGCGGATGTCATGGCTCAGATGGTCGAGTCAAGTCAAGAGAACACCAGACTACTCCAAGCATTGGTACAACAAGGTTTACTCCAACGTGCACAACAGAACGTTCCACCTCAGAACGCCTATTTGGACTTCTTGGCGACACAACCGCCAATTTTCACGGAAGCCAATGAACTAGTGGAAGCTGATCAGTGGCTTCGAGTTATGGAGTCCAAGTTTGGAGTGTTTGAGTGCGATGAATATCAGAAGACATCCTTTGCAGCTCAACAACTCCATGGATCCGCCGGAAATTGGTGGTTCGCTTATCTTGCCACCGTTCCGGAAGGCCATCAAGTGGAATAGACGGAATTTCGCGAAGCATTCTATGCTCATCACATTCCTATGGGTTTTGTTAAGGCCCAACAGCAAGAATTCAGAAACTTGAAGCAGGGGGACATGAGTGTCCTCGATTATGTCAGACGATTCAACCTTCTGGCACAATATGCTCCTGCTTATGCGACGAGCGAAGCTGCAATGTGTGACTACTTTTTCTATGGCTTGAGTGCCATATTAAAGGAGAAGATAGCTTTGTTCAATCAAGGCAGTTACACCGAGTTGATCAGTGCTGCTCTGCTGCAAGAACAAGCGACACTTGAGTGTCAAGCAGAAAAGAGGGACCGGGAGGATGTGCAGGAAGACACCCCAGTCGTTCCTCGTAAATACCGTGTGGTGTATCACACACCATCCAAGGAGACATGGCACGCACCAGTAAGATCAACTCCGTACAGATTTCCTGCTCAAGAATCTTATCTTGAAGCAGCGCCATTACCGCAGCAACGAATGATACCTGTTGCATCATTGTTGCAGCCAAGTACATCAACTTCTCAACCGCAAGTCAACGAAGAACCGGGGAAACCTCCGTGTTCTTATTGCCACCGTTCTGGGCATTTTAGGCAGGAATGCCGGGAGAAGTTGGTGAACACCAGACAGCCATCATCGTCAGGTGGTATGCCGCCACCTGCTCAAGTCAACATAACAGCATTGCATTCCGGGAGTGTGCAACATCTTTCTATTGAGGATGTCCCGGAGGGAGCACTGGTGTTAGCGGGCGTGTTTACTCTCAAAGACGTGCACGTGCTCATACTTTTTGATTCCGGTGCCACCCACAATTTTATCAGCAAAACATGCGTGGATCAGCACCAACTATCCACCAATACTCCCACAACGAGTTTTCTTATACGATCACCGGGAGGAAATATCTCTCCCAATCAGATTGTGTCACGAGCAACGTTGTGTTTGGGCGGAAAAATATACCCAACATCGCTGATTATGTTGGATAGGCAGAAGATAGACATTATATTGGGGATGTCTTGGTTAAATCGTCACGGTGCCGTTCTCAATATCGGTAACCGTACTGTCCAGATTGACTCGCCGATTCACGGACAGCACACGCTGTTTTTAGACAGCGAAGATCCAGATATGGTAGAGGCCTACCACAAGGAAGCGCTGAAACTTGAAGATATTCCGGTGGTATGTGATTATCCCGATGTTTTTCCCGATGACTTACCGGGCATGCCGCCCGAACGGGACGTCGAGTTTAAGATTGAACTGGCACCGGGAACGACGCCTATCTCACGAAGGCCTTACAAGATGGCACCTAACGAGCTAGCGGAGTTGAAAGAGCAACTGAATGAACTTATGAGCAAGGGTTTCATACGACCAAGTTCTTCACCTTGGGGTTGCTCAGCGCTGTTCGTTAAGAAGAAGGACGAAACACTACGGCTATGTGTTGATTACCGTCCTCTAAATGCTGTCACAATAAAGAACAAGTATCCTTTGCCCCGCATCGACATTCTGTTCGATCAACTTGTGGGTGCAAAGGTATTTTCGAAGATGGATCTTCGGTCCGGATATCATCAAATCAGAATCCGACCGGAGGACATACCGAAGACAGCTTTCTCGACGAGATACGGACTGTATGAGTACCTCGTCATGTTATTTGGGTTAACCAACGCTCCGGCACACTTCATGTACTTGATGAATTCTGTGTTCATGCTGGAGTTAGACAAGTTCGTCGTGGTATTCATCGATGACATTTTGGTTTACTCCAAATCTGAAGAAGAGCACGCTGAACATTTGCGCATTGTGCTACAACGGTTGCGGGAGCACCAATTATATGCCAAGTTCAGCAAGCGCGAATTTTGGATTGGTCAAGTGCATTTCCTAGGCCATATTATTTCAGCAGAAGGTATTGCCGTGGACCCCAGCAAAATTGAACAAGTGCTGAAGTGGGAATCTCCCAAGTCAGTCCACGAGGTCCAAAGTTTCCTAGGTTTAGCAGGGTATTATTGGAGGTTCATTCCGAGCTTCTCAAAAATTGCTAAACCAATGATGGAGCTGCTGAAGAAGGGCACTAAATACATGTGGAATGCAGCATGTGAAGACGCATTCAAAACTTTGATGAAACATCTCATAACGGCTCCAGTTCTTGCTCAGCCGGACACGACGAAGCCATTTGATGTATACTGTGATGCATCCGGCATCGGTCTTGGCTGCGTTCTGATGCAAGAAGGGCGTGTAGTCGCCTATGGGTCTCGTCAACTGCAAAACCACGAGCAGCATTATCTAACTCATGATCTTGAGCTTGCTGCTGTGGTGTTGGCGTTGAAGATGTGGAGGCATTACCTGCTTGGTAATCTTGTTCACCTCTACACCGACCATAAAAACTTGAAGTATATCTTCACGCAGAAGGAGCTGAATATGAGGCAACGGAGATGGTTGGAGCTCATAAAAAAGATTATGAAATTGAGATCCACTATCATCCGGGAAAAGCAAACGTGGTTGCCGACGCGCTGAGTCGGAAAGCCCACGTTCACAACTTAGCGGCTGCTGAGTTGGAAGATGAAGAGCCAAGCCTCCGTGTCATTCCGTATGGTGCGCTTTATAATCTCGCGCTCATTCCAACGATCCGTGAAGAGATTGTTGAGGCTCAAAGAAGAGACATAGGTATGTCTCACATACGGAGAAGACTGGACAACAGAGAAGTCAAATGTTTCCGGAAGGATGAGAACGGTACAATATGGTTTAACGACCGTATAGTGGTACCGCGCAATATGAAACTCCGGAAGAAGATCTTGGATGAAGCCCACCTGTCGAAGTTTTCCATTCATCCCGGAAGTAACAAGATGTACCAAGATTTGAAATAGAAATTTTGGTGGACAAGGATGAAGAGGGAAATCGCTAAATACGTATCTGAATGTGATACGTGTAGACAGGTCAAGGCTGATCATATGCGGAAAGCCGGACTGCTACAACCTTTGAAGATACCGGCATGGAAATGGGAGGATGTGAGTATGGACTTCATCGTCGGATTACCGCTCACATCCAGAAAGCATGACTCGATATGGGTGATTGTCGACCGGTTGACAAAGTCGGCTCATTTTATACCGGTGAACACTCATTATCGAGCAAGGCAATATGCGGAGTTATTCATCTCTAGAATTATATGCTCACATGGTGTCCCGAAGACCATCATTTCAGATCGAGGTGTGCTGTTTGTCGCTCATTTTTGGGAGAAGCTGCATGCCTCGTTGGGCACCAAGCTAATTCGAAGCTCCGCATATCACCCTCAAACTGATGGACAAACTGAGAGGGTGAATCAAGTGCTTGAGGATATGTTGAGAGCGTGTGCCATCCACCACGGTAGGAATTGGGATGATCACCTACCGCTGGCGGAGTTTTCATACAACAATGGTTATCAAGCGAGTATTAAAATGGCACCGTATGAAGCTCTCTACGGCCGGAAGTGTCGCACACCACTAAATTGGTGTGAGTCCGGCGAAAGAGTTCTGTTTGGGATTGATCTTGTCAATGAAGCCGAAGACCGAGTTCGGTTGATACAAGAGAATTTAAAGGCTGCACAATCCCGACAGAAGAGCTACGCTGATCAAAGGCGTAGGCCTTTGCATTTTGACGTCGGAGAGCACGTGTACCTTCGGGTATCTCCGATGAAGGGAATTCACCGGTTCGGTGTAAAGGGGAAACTCGCTCCCCGTTTTATTGGTCCTTTCGCTATCACGGAGAAGTGCGGACCCATAGCCTACCGGCTGGATTTACCGGCAAGTTTAGCGGGTGCTCATGATGTATTTCATGTTTCACAGCTGCGGAAGTGCCTCAAATTCACCGCTGCTGTTCGCACTGAGGACATCGACGAATTGAAACCGGACCTGACCTACACCGAGCGACCGGTTCAGATTTTTGATGAAAAGACCCGGGTAACCCGGAATCGGACGATCCGATTTTTCAAGGTGCTGTGGAGTAATCACACCGCAGAAGAGGCGACGTGGGAAAGTGAAGATTATCTCCGCACCAACTACCCGGAACTTTTATCTTTGTACAGTTTGTAATTACCTCTCCCGTCTTGTTCCTCTTTTGTAATCTCGGGACGAGATTCTTTTAAGGGGGAGGAATGTAAAAGTCCCAAAAATGTGTATGAATAAAAACTATGGTTTGAGTTCATATGTGTGGCAATGACACAAAAAATGGGACTTGCTAAAACTTTTCTTCATGCAAAGTAATACGTGGATGATCATCCAAAAAGAGGCTCACCTTTTTATCTAAAAGTGTTGAACCAATAAGGAGTTAAATACCTCTTTGCATGAAAGTTTAAAATTCAGATTTGAAATTCAAAGTTCACACATGGGGTAACCAAAAACTTTGAATAAACATGCAGCCATATAGTTAGATTTAGAGAGAAAAGTTTTATCACCAACTTTCCATTTGTAGGGTGGGCTCAAAAGAGAGCTAAAAAGAACATATTGCAAATTCTAAACCAAATTCAGATTTAGTCTTGCAAATTCAAACTGAATTTGAGGAATTCAAATTCTAGCCCACCTTTTTAAACTTAGAATTAAAGAGATCAGCTTGAACAAATATTTGGGAGGTACATGTGGAGTGGGACCCACAGGTCATAGAGCTAAAGGAGGAGACTTACTCACTAAGTTTTGCTCTCGGTGGGAAATTTTCCCGAACATCTCGCTAGCGCCACAGAGGAGATTGCCGCGCCAGCTCCTGCTGCCGGCCTCCACGCGCTGGCGCCCCAGAGTCGGTTCTCACCGCTTCAGCAACGTGATCTCCCCCTCCTCGGACCAAGCCAACAGCATTTGCTTTCTCTCCTCGCGAGAACACCGAGCGACCCGAGCTCCTCTCCTCCGCCCTCTCGGTCGATCGGGAAACCGAAGAAAGTGTAGCGTCTCTTCCTCCCCCGAGCTGCTAAACATCGCCGCGAGCTCGGCCTCCACCTCCCTGACCCGCAAGCCAGCGAGCTGCGGCCTCCAGTGCCCGAGAACAACCGCCGCCGCGGCGACCTCGCTCAAAAGCGTGATCGGGTGCTCGTGGACAGCCCTCCACAGCGGGTTTCACAGCCGAGCGATCACACCTACGGACGCGCACGGGTGCGGTACTGCTCTCAGCCCAAGCTCAGGCCGTGCCGCAAGCTATCGGTGGCGAATTTTGAGGTTTTGCTCCGGCGACCTCATTCCGCGCTTCCGGTATGATTCTTTCAAATTCTTGCCCTCAGATCCTCCTTAAGTCATCAAATTTGGCACATAGACGCTGGATTAGCCGGCAGTCATTTCTCCTTTAGGATCCAGCGCATGAAAACGCCTCAGCACGACGGAATTCGAGCTCGACTAGAGCTGTTCATGGCGGACACATTCGATCGCACGGCGACAACCTAGTTCCCGCCACTTCCGAGCTACTTTGAGACCGTGCCGATCTTCCTAGAGGTGCGCTGGTGCTGTAGGGCGCGTCGGCGCAGGTTTTGGCGGGATGGAAACCCTAGGCAATGCTACCGGACCTCCACAGTGGCTGCCGCACGTCGCCGGCCAGTTTCCGGCCGCCGGCAGCCCAAGCAGACCCCACAGACGTGTTCCTCAGTGTCACAAACTCCCTGGCGGCGAGTTTCAGCTCAGGCGGTGGCCGGAAATGGCGATCCGGCGAGCTCCGGTGTCGGGCCGGCGAGGGGCAGCGCGGGCGCGGGGAGGAAGCCGGAGGAAGAAGACGAAGCGTGGGCCCCACCTGTCAGCAGCTCAAATTTTAAACCCGGGATCGGGTGTGGCCGGGATCCCGTGTGTTGGTGCGCAGACACGCTGTGGCCCGGTGTGGCTTCGTTTCTATTGGCTGGAATTCAAAACTGTGGGTCCAGCTGGATTTTCAATAGGAAAATAATTCCAGGGTTAGCTCAATCTTTGGAAATTCATATCTCCCTGTAGAAAACTCCAATTTGAGTGATTCCAATTGGGTTGGATTCATCTCTCTGAGTTCTATCCAAATATGAACTCAGCTTTGTATGAAAGTCAATATTATAGTCTGGAAAATTCTTTGAAGGTTTTCTTAAAAAGAATTATTGAGGGAGTTTGGATTATCCAAAAATCCCCAAATTTTGCCAGAATATTCTTTAGCATGTTGTTGACCTACTAGCAAGTTTTCAGCTCATTTGAATATCATTTGATTAGAAATTTGCTAAATGCAAACTACTGTGTTCAAAAGAGTCCAGAAACATTTTCAGAAAATGTTTCCCACTTCAAAATTCTGTTCTGAGCAATCCATAGCTCCAAAAATCATAGGAAAATTTAGGCAAGCTCTCTGGGACATACTTGGAATTGTAGTTCACTTAGTTGGGCATGAAAATGCACATTACTACAGAATTAATTCTGTTGAGTACAAATGCTTAAAGAATTGTTTTGGAAGAACTACCCAAGTAAAAGGGCTGAATTTTGGACCAGATGACTCTCATGTGATCAAGAACTCACATGTAAATTATCAGCCCAAGATGAGTCCTGGAACTCCCTGTTCTTATTCTCCATACTTGTGTATATGTGGGAATACTTAAGAGATATTGTGAGAATTGGGGAGGACACAATATGACTCCACATTAGCTGCAATTTGGCAAGCTAAATCCTTAGGTAGTATAGAACCTGCTGTAAAAGTTTTGAGGGCATTGGAGTTCTTGTTCTTCAGTTGCACTCAAATCTTTTCAGCTTGTCTATTATGATCATTAGGGAAAATGATTAGTGTATAGCTAAGGCCTTAAGGTCAATTTAGTTATTTCTGTTCTTTGCACAACAGAGGCAAACCAAGCCATGCTTGGCTTTTCCACACAACCTCTGTTGTTAAGAAAGTAATTCTATAACTTCTTTCCATTACATTCCATGAAACATATACATATGCATTTCAATAGGAACCACAACGAAGGGGACTCAAAGGAGTGATTCATCAAAGTGGATCAAGCTCCGGAGAGTCAAGGGTGGATCTGCAAGGACACTAACTGTTATATACGACTACCCTGCAAAACAGACAAGCTCCGGTTTGCATTTAACAACTATTAAGTTTTTATTTTGTATTCACCTTTGGTTAAGATTTGAACTGTGCATTAGGTCTAGTGTTTGATACTCCTCTTGCATAGCCAAAAGACCCATGGAGTATTGGGTAGGTGTCTTTCACCGTGTAGAACTGCCATGCTTAAGTACGGTTCGGTAGAAGTCGAGTGGTGAGATGCTACTCGCAGTTTCAGGAACAACAGGGGCATACGGGATTGGTTCATAAATGATGTAGCAAGTTAAAGATGAGACCGGAAGGTTGTAGGGGCAGCAGGACATAGGGGCCTGGGTGCTGTAGACCTGTCCGTGTCGGTCAAGGACCGGTCCGTATGCGGCCCTGTTGAACAAGTTTGAGTTGTGTACCGGACTCATGCTGGCTATATGGGACCCAGTAAACCGATGTACTTCGGGAAGCTGTCGTTGGGACTTTTCGGGTCGCCTCAGGCGGACGGCCGGTGTGCAGTATGTGGGGAATATTCTCATGACATCTCACGTTGGAAGGTGCACCATGAGAGTAGCTACTGTACGGGGCGACTTGATCGATTCAGCGGGGGTGAAACGGGTGAAAGGCTGCCACGTACGACGTTAGTGATGGTTGTTGTAGGCAACATCGAGTACGGGCGTACGTGTCGTGTAGTCCGGGTGTTATTGATTCGAATCACCGTCGCTCACGGAAAGGACCGATCATACTTGTTCTCACAGTCGTGACGTAGTAAGAACTTGCATGAGAAAGGAACTAATCATTTTGATGTGAAGTATTATGCCACCTTTGTATTGGATCTTGATGCATAGGCTAGTGCAAACTCGATTCTTTTATGCCATGAGCAATTTACATCGGGGGAAGCGTTTCTTGTCTGATTGTGGACTCCCGATGTGGCGTGCCCAGGGTTACTTAAAATGCTGCAATTAATACCTGAAAGTAAGGATGCACTTTTAGGCGAGTTTAATTATGCTTATGCAATCCTATGTTAGGTTCATAACCTCACTTAGAGTTTCATGTTTAGGGTGACGGTTAAGCCTTGCTGAGTGTTATGCTCACGGATGCTATCCGAGTTGTTTTGCAGGTAATTGACTCGATGCTTATGAGAAGGGGTGCCGATGAGACTCGGGAACCTCCGAGTGCTTACTCAAAGAGCATCCTCGCCGCTGCAGATTGTCTTCTTGTTGCTAGTAGGAAACGTCCACGGGCTGGACCGTTTCTTTGTTGCTAGTTTAGATATGAGTCGTGAGAGTGATCTTCCGCTGTAGTTTACTCTGATATAAGTATTTGTAAAACTTTCTTGTACGCTTCCACAAACTATTTATGTAATATGATGTGTTTCCATTGACCCGTGTGCTGTTGGGTGCCACATAACACGGCACCACCCGACGAGGTCCCGTGGAGCCGTCTCAGCGTGGTATCAGAGCTGTTACATTTATATTCTGAATTCAGTTTGTGGATTACATGTGTATGTGTGATGAACATCCTGGGCACACATATGCATTCTATTTTAGGAATCGGGTGTCACAGATTGGTATCAGAGCCACGTTGACCGTAGGACGCAAGCCTAGGTAGAATGGACACTCTAAAATACATAGGCACACCTCTCTAAACTGCTATTTTCGAAAATTGCTTGCTGCTGCACTTTACTTGTCAATTCAGCCACATCAAAGTGCTATTTTCAGCCCCTCTTTTCTCTTCTTTTGGACAGCAACACTTTTGCTTTCTTGCTCCATAGCTTCTGAAGTTTTGGAGTTATTCCTTCCTTCTCTAAAGTTTCTCAAGTCCTAGTTATAGATGTTGGTGGTCAGGAGCACAGCATGCATAAGGACTCTCCACCACCACGTGGCAGCGCACTTAACCACATTGAGGTGTCCGATGGACCATATTGGGAGGAGGTGAAGACGGAACCTCATGATGAAGAGTAAGTCAATAGCTCTATGCATGAGGAAGAGGACCTGGAAGAGGTGGAACCATTCAAAGACGATATGGAGGATGATCCACAAGAACGGCATCGGTACGCACCTCAAGAGGAGTTTCAAGCGGGCTTACACTCCATGGAGCCTCATGAAGCTATGACGGGAGGAGATGAACCTGAGGAGGAGCCACCCCTTGCTGAGGCCGAGAATGAAGGTGATGAATGGGCCAACCATTCAGTTCAAGAATTTTGGTCCGACGGAACAGAAGGAGGACACATATCCAGGGAGCTCAAAGTATTTCTGGATTGCTGCAGCCTATACCCAGAGTATCTCCTCAAGAAAGTCCCTCGTCTCGGACATGAAGAGTGGAAGGCTGAGGTAACCATCCTATCTAACCGTAGGGTTGTCACTCGGCACTTCGCGCCCACATGGAGAGCTACAAGGGCAGAAGCTATTGATGATGCTGCATGGCAAGCACTCACTGGACTGTGCTGCGCCTTACATGAGCAGCTTGAGGACACAACTTTTGAGCTGCACCCGTATGGGAAGAGTGGTACAAGGGAGATCATTGGACCCCATGTAACAGCTTTTTCCAACCCACAAGCTGCTGACAAGTCTTAGAGGTTGCTCGTGGAGTTAGGAAACCGCTACGCAAGCGCATAAGAAGTGATCCGTTACCTCCGCAAGAAGCTATACTTGATGGAAAAACAGGAGGAGACTCGTGCCAACACGGGAGCGAATGGAGCACCAGCGTCATCTAACCCTACATGGACTGCCGATTCACCATGGCGTGCGCCCATGTATGGACCACCCCCGTCACACGGCGAGAACAGCACCGGTTTTCACGATTAAGTATAGGTTTCCATTGAATAAAGCTGTAATAGGAATGTTAAGATCGTAGTAGCTTGAATAAGAGTGGTGTGCTGAAATTTTCATGATGATTGCTAGTGTTTGTGTGCTTGGTGTGACTTGTGGAATGCTTCGGCAAATGTCCACATCCACACATAGTAGAGAGATGTGATATGCTTCGGCACTTGTTCACATCCTCATATAGGATTATATTAATGAAACAAGTTGCTTAGTTCATACACCTTGATGCATATAGTTGGGAAATCGCTTCTTTCAATTCTGAATTCTATTCTGAGAGTAAGCATTAAAATAAGGGGGGTAGACTTTCTTGCCAACCTTATTGTCTTGGATTCCCAAGAGATTGACATAATACTTGGAATGGACTGGTTAAGCAAGCGCAACGGGGTAATACAATGTGCTCAAAGGATCATGCAGTTGACAAGTGAGCACGGTACTCGTATTGAGTTTGAGGCAGCCCAACCTGCAACCGAGAAGGCAGTGCTGAACTACATCGAAGAAGTGACATTGGAAAACATTCCGGTGGTAAGAGAATATTCAGATGTGTTTCCTAAAGAACTTACGGGTATGCCACCTGACCGGGACATTGAATTTGCCATTGATTTAGTACCTGGAACTGCACCTATAGCGAAAAAGCCGTATAGGATGCCCGCTAATAAACTAGTGGAGCTTAAGAAGCAAATTCAGTAGCAGCTAGAAAAGGGTTTTATACGCCCAAGCTCATTACCATGGGGAGCCCCTGTGCTCTTCGTAGACAAGAAGGATGGGACCCAAAGGATGTGTGTGGATTATAGGTCCCTCAATGAGGTGATGATCAAGAATAAATACCCGCTGCCCCGTATAGAGGACCTGTTTGACCAAATGAAAGGTGCCCGAATTTTCTCCAAGATTGATCTTCGGTCGGGATACTTCTAGCTGAAGATTAAACCCTCCGACATACCCAAGACTACATTTCAAACACGGTATGGTTCGTATGAATATACTGTTATGTCTTTTGGGTTAACGAATGCACCCGCATACTTTATGTACCTCATGAATAAGGTCTTCATGGAGTACTTGGACACATTAATCATGGTTTTCATCGACGATATCATGGTGTATTCGAAAAGCGAGGAAGAACACGAAGAACACTTGAGGTTAACATTGCAGAAACTACGAGAGCATCGATTGTATGCTAAGTTCAGCAAGTGTCAATTTTGGATAAAGGAGATATCGTTCCTAGGTCACATCATCTCCGAGGGAGGAGTATCGGTTGATCCCGGAAAAGTTGGAGATGTTCTGAAGTGGAACCAACCGCAGAATGTGAGAGATATTCGGAGTTTCCTTGGGATGGCTGGATACTACCGCCGGTTCATCAAGGATTTCTCCAAAATAGCGAAGCCTATGACTGAATTGCTAATGAAGGGAAAAGTATTTCAGTGGACACCAGTGTGTCAAGAAAGCTTTGAGGAGCTCAAGAAGAGACTAACCACAGCGCTGGTTTTGGTATTGCCAGACGTGAGCAAAAGCTTCGACATATATTGTGACGCATCAAGACAAGGGCTTGGATGTGTGCTCATGCAAGGAGGACAAGTGGTAGCCTATGCATCTAGACAACTAAAGAAACATGAGCCAAATTACCCCACACATGACTTGGAACTTGCAGCCGTGGTACATGCCTTGAACATTTGGAGGCATTATATCCTTGGCCACCGATGTGAGATCTATACGGATCACAAAAGCCTCAAGTATATATTCACGTAAACGGATTTGAATTTGAGGAAACGTCGATTGTTGGAACTCATTAAGGATTATGATGTTGGACTCAACTATCACCCCGGAAAGGCCAATGTAGTAGCTGATGCGTTGAGACGAAAGGGAACATGTCACCAACTCATGGTTCGGGAGCTGCCACCTGGGCTGCGCAAGGAGTTCGAACGGTTACATCTCGGGTTCTTGAACGAGATGGAAGTGATAGAACTCAACTCCTCGCTGGAACAAGAGATACAAGATGGCCAAGCAACGGATGAGGAAATCAAGGAAAGAACCCGACAAGGCATAGAAAAGGATTTCAAGGAAGACGAGAAAGGCACGCTTTGGTTAGGGAAAAGGATTTGTGTGCCTAACGTGAAGCACATCCGCAACACGATATTAAAGGAGACACATGACTCACCTTATTCCATACATCCCGGCTGTACAAAGATGTACAAGGACCTGAAAACTTGCTATTGGTGGGATGGTATGAAAAGGGACATAGCTGAATATGTTGCCTTATGCGATACGTGCCAACTGGTGAAGGCCGAACATCAAAGACCCGATGGACTGTTGCAGCCATTGAAAGTTTCCGAGTGGAAGTGGGAAGACATCAGCATGGATTTCGTCGTTGGATTGCCACGTACTCAATCAGGTTACTACTCTATTTGGGTTATCGTGGACCGATTGACGAAAACAGCCCATTTCCTTCCTGTTAGAACCAAGTATAGCGTTGCACAACTAGCCGAGCTGTACATGGAGCAAATCGTGTGTCGCCATGGAGTTCCGAAGAGGATAGTTTCAGATCGGGTTTCTCAATTCACCTCTAGGTTCTGGAATAAGCTGCATGAAGCCATGGGTACACGACTGAATTTCAGCTCCGCTTATCACCCGCAAACCGACAGGCAAACTGAGAGGACAAATCAAATTTTGGAAGACATGTTGAGAGCTTGTGCCTTGAAACATGGGAGTAGTTGGGATAGGAGCTTGCCGTACGCTGAATTCTCGTACAACAACAGCTACCAAGCCAGCTTGAAGATGTCACCTTTCGAAGCATTGTATGGTAGAAGGTGTAGAACGCCGCTGTTCTGGAATGAGACCGGAGAGAGCCAAGTGTTTGGACCCGAAGTGCTGCAAGACGCCGAGAAGCAAGTCCAAATGATACGAGAAAATTTGAAGGCTGCTCAGTCACGACAAAAAGGTTATTCGGACAATAGGCGAAGAAAATTGACCTTCGAAGTAGGAGACTTCGTGTATCTTAAGGTATCGCCTATCCGAGGCCAAAGACGGTTCAACGTCAAGGGCAAATTAGCACCTCGCTACATCGGGCCATTGAAGATTTTGGGCAAGCAAGGAGAAGTAGCCTATCAACTAGAGCTGCCAGCGCACCTCTCCGACGTACACGACGTGTTTCACGTATCCCAACTCAAGAAGTGCTTAAGAGTACCGGAAGAACAAGTATCGATGGATGAGCTCGAGCTTCAAGAGGATCTGACCTACGTGGAGCACCCCGTCAAAATTTTGAACGTGAAGGAAAGGGTCACGAGGAACAAAGTGATACGTTGGTGCAAGGTATAGTGGAGCCATCACACGGAAGTTGAAACTACATGGGAGCGTGAGGAAGACCTCAAGGCAGAATTCCCTCATCTATTCTCTACTCTATCGAATCTCGAGGGTGAGATTCAGTTTAAGGGGGGTAGGTTTGTAACACCCTCAAATTCATTTCCATGCATTGCATACATTTTTCATGTAGAGAAACATTATAAAAGAAGTAGAAATGGAGAAAGAACTATAGAAATGGAGAAAGAACTATAGAAATGAAGAACCATAGAAATGGAGAAAAGAACCATAGAAATGGAGAAAGAACTATAGAAATGGAGAAAGAACCATAGAAATGGTGGAAGGAACCATAGAAATGGAGAAAGAACCATAGAAATGGAGGAAGGAACCATAGAAATGGAGGAAAAACCACAGAAATGGAGAAGGGATGTAACACCCCAAAATCCTGTTAAGAGGGGAATTTAAAATTTCTTGGACATATTGCATGGGCTGCAGAAATTCAAATTCAAATTCAAACCAGAAAAGAAATGGAAAAAGAAAAAGAAAAACAGAAAAAAAACCGGTCAGTGGGCCGAAACCTACCAGCCGGCCCACCCCACCCCGCGCCAGCCCGCAGCCGCGCGCCCCGTTCCCTTTCTCGCTGACGTGTGGGGCCCACCATCCTTCTTCCTCCTCGCGCCCGCGCTCAGCCGGCCGGGACTCTTCTCTCCTCCGAATCAAAACCGCCCCGGATACTCGCGTATCCCAGCCGAATTTCGGTTCTGGACGACGCAAACTCGATCACAACCGAACGCCGCCCTTCCCCGGCTATATAAACATCGGCATCTTCCTGATTTTCACCCACGATCAGCCGTTTTTTCCTTCCGGTGAGAACCCGAGTTTCTCCGGCCAATTTTGCTCGATCTTCGCTCGGGATTTCTGATCTAACGCGCTGATCTTGATCCACCGCCTCCGGGGAATCACGCAGGTGCAGAAAACTCGGTGGTTTGTGCTTCAAACACAGCACCGATGAGCCTCACCGTGAATTCACCTCGGACCTCGTCGCCGACCGCTTTCCAGAACCTCTGAGCTCAAGAAAACCCCTGAGGTGAGATCCCCGACCTCCCCTCCACCGATCTAAGCTATGAAATACCAGTTTTTAGGAAGAATTGACGAAGATCCGAAGCTCTCCGGTGAGATCGCCGCCTTCCGCCGCCGCGCGCCGCCGAGCAGCGCCGCCCGCGCTCGATCAGAGCGACGTGGCCGCTTGTGCGCCGTCTATTTTAAATCGCACGGTAGAATTTAAATCCCCGCGCACCGGTTCGGCGTTATAATCTCAGCCATCTGTTTTAAATCGGATGGTCCACGTGAGCCCCGCATTATAAAGGCCGGGATTCTTACGCGCTACCCCCTGGGGTTCTCGGAAAATACGAGCTAGCCCCGGAAACTTCTGATCTAGCCCCTGGAACGTCAGAAATTCATGTAAATTCAATTAAAAATCAGTTTTAGCCCCCTGGACTAAATAAAAATTAGCAATAACCCTGTGTTATGTGTAGTTAGACCCCTGGAAATTTATAAAATAATATAATAGACCCTTTGATGGGGTAAGTTTGCCTTTTTAATCTTATATAATATTAAATTTAGGAATTTGACTATGTAATTAAGATTTAAATTTAAAAAGGGTGAGGCACACACATTGTAAATTCAAGCTTAAACTCTACTAACAATTGGGAAGCTTTAGAATGAGCTAGAAATAAAGTTTAGGCTGAAATGAAATCTGTTTGGGTGTGTTCATGTTTATTAGATATAGAAACACATTTTAGGCTAGGAAATAATTCTGAAAATTGGTAAAATAAATGTAAAATAGTTCACATCAGGGGAGAAGTTCAAAAATATATTATTTAATATTTTAGGTCACAACCTATTCTGTTTAGATGATGTGTCTTATTAGTTTCGTAATAAAGTTCACAACTAGGTATAGAAAGTAAATCTTAAAATATAGGAAAATAGGTATACATAACTAGAAAATGATAAATGAAATCTCCAAAATCGAAAGATTTCAGTTTAGGATTTGGTAGAAGGTCTGAAAACACATTTGGAGTAGGAAAATACCTTCAATGCATACTTGGTAGCTAAAATGTGTATCAATTGAATATAAGGAATTTATTTAAATTGGAAATTCATATATAGTATGCAAACATAAACATGAATACAAAAGTAGAAATCATATGCACATGTTTAAAAGTGCATGTAAGCCCAAAATCAGCACACATAGGGTAACCACAACACATAGAAATGTGAATGGTTTTCATAAATGTGAATGTGTGGTTTGTATGAAGTGGAAGTGTGAACTATGTCTTATGGATTGTTGTTTTCTTTGCTATATGTGATGGTATGAGTAGAACCTGCTCCAGAGCAAGTTTTTCCCTTCCAAGAACAAGACTTTCCATTCCCAGAGCAGCAGGAAGAAGGCAAGTGTCCTTGACCACTTTGATCCTATGCTAGGATATGTAGATAGAATTATTTGCATTGTCAATTGATATATGAAACCCATGCTAGGAAGTTTCCCTAGAATTGCATTATCTCGTTTCCTTGTAGCTTGGGATTGGGATTTATTTTATCATATCATTCATTTACATGCTTATGCTTAGCCATGCTTAGAATGAGATAATTGGGATATGAGATCATCAGTTTATTTAGCACACTCTTGAATGAGATGTTATGAGTTATGTAGAGGTAGGGATCAAGGCAAGTTGGATGTTTTGGTTGGTGCTGGGTGCACGAGACTCGGGTTTGTGTTTAGTACTTGCCTGGATCCTAAGGACCGGTTCATGGAGCATGTAACCTGGCTTTACCGTGCCAACCACATGCTGAGATGGGGCAGCTTGGCCAATTAATTAGGTGTATCCCTGGCGTAGTATGGGTGTGTTGGATGGTGCGGGGAATAGGTGTCAGCTGGACTACCATATGAACCGCAAGGCTCAAGAGGGGGCCACTGCAGCGGGGTTGGAGCCTCTTGTATGCTGTTAGGGGTGAAACCTCAGTGGGCCCACGCTCGTCGGGAATCCCTTTGTAAAGGCTTCGTAGTGATCTCTTTGCTACACATCTGGGAAGTGTGAATGTCGTTCATAGCCACTGGCATAATGGAGGTTCTTTTAGTCCACCCAGCAACGGGGGATGAAACCACTACATGTGGGTACAGTGGTACAAACTCTGCAGAGTCAAAACTGTCATGACAGCCGTGCTCACGGTCAAGAGCGGCTTGGACTTATTCATGATTAGAGGACGATGATTTTGGAAGTTGTGGATGTTAAGCGGGGAGCTTAACATTGGAAATGATGTTATGGTTATTTGATTATGATGATGGGTTGGGAGATTGGGACCATTTCACCTATGTAGTAATATAGGTGTTTAATAAGCTAAGGTGATAGGTATTAATTGCGTAGTGCTTTAACCATGAGTTCAACCTCTTCTTGTTCTAGCCATGCATGACATAACTTTCCCACACTTGCTGAGTACCACCGGTACTCAACCTTGCATATTTGTTGGTTTATATTGCTGCTCAGGTCAAGATAATGAAGTGGTGTTTAATGATCAAGACTTTGGACCCGAAGGAGGTTTCTAGGTTCATGGAGTCCCCTGGGCAACGCCTGTGACGGAGGCCATAAGAATAATATTCCGCTGCTATTTTATTTACTTGTTATGAACTCATTATCGTCCATCGAGACATATGCTATGTAAGACTTATTTCTATTCAACACCTGGCTTGTAATAAATGATGCTTCACTATTTGTCATCACATGTATGAGAAAATGATCCTGGCATACATGTGATATTCACTCGGTTGTTCTTCGGAGAAACCGGGTGTGACGGAAGTGGTATCAGAGCCAAGGTTGCCCGTAGGAACGTGGACCTAGGTAGAAATGGACGTATTTAAGGACCCTATTTTCTTAAAAACTATTTTACAAGGTGTGGGTTGAGAAGTGTTATTTAATGGGGTCACTTTATTCATCTTACCACAACTTTTATTCAAAATAGGATTTTTGTTTAAAATTTTATCTAACTTAAGTTTAAATGCTTTATCTTTTAGATGGTTCGCATGATTTGCACCGCTCGCAAGTCCACAGGAGGGAGAGTTCCCGTAGTTGCCCTTGCCCAAAGAGAGGAGAGCCGTCCGGTGACGTACCTTTCCTACGGATTGGCAGTAGGAGGCTTGTTGCGCCGTCTTCGACGCATGCTCCAAGCTGCCGGCAATACGGGGAAGCTAATCATACACTATAGCTCCACCCGGACCATCCGTGAGAAGCGGGAAGAATGGAGTTCAGAAATGAGGATTATCCACGAAAAACAGCTGCTCAAGATCCACCGCTCTCCAGCTTGTCGAGCGACACAGGTCGATGCGGAGAAGGATGTCACCTGGGAGGCCATCACCTACTAGAGTCACATCTACCGTCGCCACCTAGACAGGACTAAGTACATGTATGTCCTCCAGCGTGAGAGTGGTACGACGGAGTACAAGTACCCGCCAGTGCAGCAGGGGACTTCCCATGGGCACATGGACTTGTGCTTGGAGGATGCTGCTATGCTCAGCACTCGACTGCAGGAGTGTCAGCAGAAGCTTCAGGATGTTCGTGACACCCTGAAGGAAACCGAGGCGTTACTTCGAGCTTGATTGAGGGCAAGAGAAAGAGGAGATGGGAATGAACTGTGTGTCACCGTAAATGATACATGGACTCCTGACTCCCCAGATCGCCAGGCGATCAGGCGTCGTCGCACTTCTCCACCAGCAGCCTCCCCACCCAAAGCAGAGTCAGAAGGCAGTCGCAATAATGAGGAAGATCCCGAGGAGCCAGCTCAGTGATACGAGTAGTGTAGAGTCCTTTCCTTAGTTTAGCAGGATGTCGAGTAGTCGAGTCGTTACCCTAGTTAATGGAGTGTTAATGGTTGGTGTGTGACGTGAGTTGTTGAAGCCATGAGCAATTGTCCACAGCCTCGTCTTCAGGTTGTTTTGCTTTGGTGTGTGAACCCACATGAAATAATAGTGCATTTATTTTTGTGTGAGACATAAACCCTCAGAAAGTATAAATACAACAAAGACTCAACACTTCAAAGTAAAAACAAGTGAAAGTAGTAAGATAATACGTAATGCTTTAAATTGACAATTGGTTGATCATGCTAGATGGCCGGAAGAGGAAAGGGTCGTGCTGCCAACCCCGCCAACAACAACGATGAGGCCAGCAACCCTCATCTTTCTGGAGGCCAAGACAGCGGTGGTCGCCGTGAAGGAGTTGATCCCATCCACCAAATGCTTGAGAATCAAAATCAGCTCATCCAGAACCTGACTCGAGTGGTGGCCAACTTGCACCAAGCTCCACCTCCACAAGCTGCACCACGCCAACCAATGTTGAGTGAGTTTCTGGGAACTCAACCTCCAAAGTTTGCAAGTGCTGCTGAACCCCTGGAGGCAGATGACTGGCTAAAGACCATTGAGAGCAAGATGAGGATCATACAATGCCAAGGGTACGAGAGGGTGCTGTTTGCCTCTCACCAATTGCATGGACCTGCTGCTGATTGGTGGACCGCTTACGTGGCCGCCCATCATGACCCTGAGAATATCACTTGGGAAGAGTTCAAGCGTAGCTTCCGCAACCATTACATACCCAGGGGTGAACTCAAAAACAAGAGGAAGGAGTTCTTGGGATTGCAGCAAGGAAACATGACCGTGAGGGAATACCTCACTAAATTCACTCAACTCTCCCGTTATGCCCCACGGGATATAGAGACTGATGAGCAGAAACAGGATTGTTTCGTGGAAGGACTTACCGCAGAAATGCAGTGTGCAATGTCCTCCAACGAGTATGAAAGCTTCCAAAAGATGGTGGACAGAGCATTTGTTGTAGAAAGGAAGCTGAAGGCCTTGGAAAATAAAAACAAGAGGAAGGTCGGGTGGTCACACCAAGCCTCGGGTAGCAACACCCGCCCACGTCTGATGCAGCAACCCGCAGGGCAGACGAGCCGTGCTGCGGTACCCTACTCAGCACCGAGAGGGTACACCCCGAATTTCAGGCCCCCATCAGCACCAACACCGCCACAACGTCAGTTTGTACAGCAGCCTCGCCCCGCAAATCCACCTCGACCCGCAGTACAAGGACCCCCAAACCAACCCCAAGACAACAAAGGCCAGGCACCTAAGGTTGGGGTGCAATGCTTTAACTGTGGTGAAGTGGGGCACTACGCCCATAAGTGCCCAAAGAAGAAGCCCGTGCAGCCGCAACAGTAGAATATGATGCGAGGACGGGTGAACCTCGTGACCATGGAGGAAGCGCAAGAGGCACCTGATGTGGTAGTTGGTAAGTTTCCTGCCAATTTGCACATTGCAACCCTGTTTTTTGATTCTGGTGCTACCCACTCGTTCATTGCTCAAGGGTTTGTTAAGAAGCATGATCTAGCAACAACACAAATGAACCATATGCTAGCAGTAAACTCTCCAGGTGGAGAAATAAGGACAAGACAAGTGTGTCCCAAGGTGAACCTAGACATTAATGGGGTAGTATTTACTGCTAACCTCATAGTGATAGATTCACAAGGGATAGATATTATCTTGGGTATGGATTGGTTGACCAAACATAAGGGGATCATCCATTGTTCGACCAGAACGGTGGAACTAACTCACCCTAGTGGCACAAGAGTAAAGTTCATAACAATACAAGAGCCTAGGAGGGACATTAAATTAAATCAAGTTGAGGTGAAAGTGGAGGAGATCAGGATCATCAGGGAATATCCAGATGTTTTTCCGGAGGAGTTGCCAGGAATGCCTCCTGATTGTGAAGTGGAATTCGCAATTGAGCTAGTGCCTGGAACAGCCCCGATATACAAGAGACCTTATCGGATGGACTCCAAGCAGCTGGGAGAACTCAAGGATCATTTGAGAGAATTGACAGAGAAGGGGTATATTCGTCCTAGTTCCTCACCATGGGGAGCTCCAGTGATATTTGTGCCCAAGAAGGACGGAACCCAAAGGTTATGCGTAGACTACCGTGCATTGAATGAAGTAACCAACAAGAACAAGTACCCGTTACCCCGCATTGAAGACTTGTTTGATCAGTTGAGGGGAGCTTGTGTGTTCTCAAAAATTGATCTCAGGTTGGGATACCACCAACTTAAGATAAGGCAAACTGATATTCCCAAGACAGCTTTCGTATCTCGGTACGGACTGTATGAATACACCGTCATGCCTTTCGGGCTAACTAATGCCCCGGCATACTTCATGTATCTCATGAACAAGGTATTCATGGAATATCTGGACAAATTTGTGGTGGTTTTCATTGATGACATTCTCGTCTTCTCCAAAGATGAAGAGGAACATGAGAAATATCTAAGGTTGGTGTTGCAGAAGCTGAGAGAACACCAACTATATGCCAAGTTGAGCAAGTGTGAGTTTTGGCTGAAGAGAGATCCCTTCTTAGGACATATAATCTCGGAGGGAGGAATCTCCGTAGATCCCGCCAAGATCGAGGATATACAGAACTGGAAGACCCCTGAGAATGTCGGGGACGTTCGAAGCTTCTTGAGATTGGCTGGATACTATCGATGGTTTATTGAGGGATTCTCCAAGATCTCGAGACCCCTTACCAAACTGTTGGAGAAGGGAATCACATTCACATGGACGCCGCTATGCGAGACGAGTTTTCAGGAGTTAAAGAAAAGATTGAAAACAGCCCCAGTGCTAGTTATGCCAGATATGCAGAAGAACTTTTCGGTGTACTGCGATGCCTCTGCAAACGGGTTGGGATGTGTTCTCATGCAAGAAGGGCATGTCGTGGCTTATGCATCCCGGCAGCTCCGGAAGCACGAGAACTATCCTACACATGACCTAGAACTAGCCGCAGTGGTACACACGTTGAAAATTTGGCGGCACTACTTGATGGGGAAGAGGACAGAGATATATACGGATCATAAGAGTTTAAAGTACATTTTCACCCAGCCAGATCTCAACCTCAGATAAAGGAGATGGTTAGAGCTAATCAATGACTTTGATGTGGGCATCAACTATCATCCTGGAAAAGCAAATGTCGTGGCAGATGCTTTAAGTCGAAAAGTGCAGGTCAATAAGTTGAGCTTGAAGGACATGCCTGCCGAATTGAAGGACGAGGTTATAAGGCTCAATCTATGCCTGGTGAATAGTGGTGAAGCCATCGCTATGGAAGTGGACTCCACATTAGAGCAAGACATAAGCAATGGTCAAAAGAATGATGAGAAGATACAAGAAATCCGACAACTCATCAAGGATAATAGAGCCCCTGGTTTCAGAGAGGATGAACAAGGTACGGTGTGGCACGGGAAAAGAATCTGTGTGCCTGAAGTGAAGGAGATCCGCGAATTGATTTTGAAGGAGGCTCACGATTCCGACTATTCCATTCATCCTGGGAGTACGAAGATGTAGCAGGACCTCAAGAGCAGGTATTGGTGGTATGGCATGAAGCGAGATGTCACGGAACATGTTGCCCTATGTGACACATGTCAGTTGGTGAAAGCAGAACATCAACGACCCGCGGGATTATTGCAACCACTCAAAGTGCCTGAATGGAAATGGGAAGAAATCGGTATGGATTTCATAGAGGGACTGCCTAGGACCCAATCAGGATATGATTCGATATGGGTCATCATCGACAGGCTAACCAAGGTAGCTCATTTCATCCCCTTGAAAGAAAGCTACAGCGGATCCAAATTGGCGGAGTTGTACATGTCAAGGATTGTGTGTTACCATGGAGTGCCCAAGAAGATAGTGTCGGATCGAGGGACACAGTTCACCTCAAGGTTCTGGCAAAAGTTGCATGAAACCATGGGAACCCATCTGAATTTTAGCTCTGCCTATCATCCCCAAACTGACGGGCAGACGGAAAGAACCGATCATATTCTTGAGGATATGCTGAGAGCGTGTGCACTAAAAAACAATCGGAGTTGGGACAAGAACTTACCATATGCGGAGTTCTCCTATAACAACAGCTATCAGGCTAGTATGAAGATGTCGCCGTTTGAAGCTTTGTATGGGTGGAAGTGCAGAACTCCCCTATTTTGGAACCAAACGGGGGAAAGTAAAGTGTTTGGTCCTGAAGTACTACAAGAAGCCGAGGCGAAAGTGAGGGAAATTCGCAACAACTTGAGGATAGCACAGACACGACAAAAGAGCTATGCCGATGTTCGGAGAAGAGAGCTCGTTTTCAACGTGGGAGACTATGTCTATCTCAAGGTGTCCCCTATCCGAGGACTTCGTCGGTTCAAGGTGAAAGGGAAATGATCACCTCGATACATCGGACCCTTTCAAGTTCTCTAGAGGAAAGGAGAAGTGGCGTATCAACTAGAATTACCGGCTCGCCTATCGGATGTGCATGACGTATTCCATGTGTCCCAGCTCAAGAAATGTCTGAGAACACCTGAAGAGGTGTTACCCATGAACGAGGTTGACGTAGCTGAGGATTTGTCTTATGCCGAGCAACCATCCAAGATTTTTGAGACAATGGAACGCCTCACAAGAAATAAAAGAATCCGGATGTGCAAGGTGCAGTGGAAGCATCACTCGGAAGAGGAGGCCACATGGGAGCGAGAAGACGAACTTAAGGCACAATTTCCGGAATTGTTTTCTTAGAACAACCAATCTCGAGGACGAGATTTCTTTTAAGGGGGGTAGAGCTGTAACACCCCAAAATCCTGTTAAGAGGGGAATTTAAAATTTTTTGGACGTATTGCATGGGCTGCAGAAATTCAAATTTAGTTGGAATTCAAATTCAAATTCAAACCAGAAAAGAAATGGAAAAAGAAAAAGAAAAACAGAAAAAAAACCGGCCAGTGGGCCGAAACCCACCAGCCGGCCCACCCCACCCCGCGCCAGCCCGCAGCCACACGCCCCGTTCCCTTTCTCGCTGATGTGTGGGGCCCGCCATCCTTCTTCCTCCTCGCGCCCGCGCTCGGCCGGCCGGGACTCTTCTCTCCTCCGAATCAAAACCGCCCCGGATACTCGCGTATCCCAGCCGAATTTTGGTTCTGGACGACGCAAACTCGATCACAACCGAATGCCGCCCTTCCCCGGCTATATAAACATCGGCATCTTCCCGATTTTCACCCACGATCAGCCGTTTTTTCCTTCCGGTGAGAACCCGAGTTTCTCCGGCCAATTTTGCTCGATCTTCGCTCGGGATTTCTGATCTAACGCGCTGATCTTGATCCACCGCCTCCGGGGAATCACGTAGGTGCAGAAAACTCGGTGGTTTGTGCTTCAAACACAGCGCCGACGAGCCTCGCCGTGAATTCACCTCGGACCTCGTCGCCAACCACTTTCCAGGACCTCCGAGCTCAAGAAAACCCCTGAGGTGAGATCCCCGACCTCCCCTCCACCGATCTAAGCTATGAAATCCCAGTTTTTAGGAAGAATTGACGAAGATCCGAAGCTCTCCGGCGAGATCGCCGCCTTCCGCCGCCGCGCGCCGCCGGGCAGCGCCGCCCGCGCTCGATCAGAGCGACGTGGCCGCTTGTGCGCCGTCTATTTTAAATCGCACGGTAGAATTTAAATCCCCGCGTACCGGGTCGGCGTTATAATCTCAGCCGTCTGTTTTAAATCGGACGGTCCACGTCAGCCCCGCATTATAAAGGCCGGGATTCTTATGCGCTACCCCCTGGGGTTCTTTGAAAATACGAGCTAGCCCCGGAAACTTCTGATCTAGCCCCTGGAACTTCAGAAATTCATGTAAATTCAATTAAAATCAGTTTTAGCCCCCTGGACTAAATAAAAATTAGCAATAACCCTCTGTTATGTGTAGTTAGACCCCTGGAAATTTATAAAACAATATAATAGACCCTTTGATGGGGTAAGTTTGCCTTTTTAATCTTATATAATATTAAATTTAGGAATTTGACTATGTAATTAAGATTTAAATTTAAAAAGGGTGAGGCACACACATTGTAAATCAAGCTTAAACTCTACTAACAATTGGGAAGCTTTAGAATGAGCTAAAAATAAATTTTAGGCTGAAATGAAATCTGTTTGGGTGTGTTCATGTTTATTAGATATAGAAACACATTTTTAGGCTACGAAATAATTCTGAAAATTGGTAAAATAAATGTAAAATAGTTCACATCAGAGGAGAAGTTCAAAAATATATTATTTAATATTTTAGGTCAAAACCTATTCTGTTTAGGTGATGTGTCTTATTATTTTCATAATAAAGTTCACAACTAGGTATAGAAAGTAAATCTTAAAATATAGGAAAATAGGTATACATAACTAGAAAATGATAAATGGAATCTCCAAAATCCAAAGATTTCAGTTTAGGATTTGGTAGAAGGTCTGAAAACACATTTGGAGTAGGAAAATACCTTCCAGGCATACTTGGTAGCTAAAATGTGTATCAATTGAATATAAGGAATTTATTTAAATTGGAAATTCATATATAGTATGCAAACATAAATATGAATATAAAAGTAGAAATCATATGCACATGTTTAAAAGTGCATGTAAGCCCAAAATCAGCACACATAGAGTAACCACAACACATAGAAATGTGAATGGTTTTCATAAATGTGAATGTGTGGTTTGTATGAAGTGGAAGTGTGAACTATGTCTTATGGATTGTTGTTTTCTTTGCTATGTGTGATGGTATGAGTAGAACCTGCTCCAGAGCAAGTTTTTCCCTTCCAAGAACAAGACTTTCCATTCCCAGAGCAGCAGGAAGAAGGCAAGTGTCCTTGACCACTTTGATCCTATGCTAGGATATGTAGATAGAATTATTTGCATTGTCAATTGAAATATGAAGCCCATGCTAGGAAGTTTCCCTAGAATTGCATTATCTTGTTTCCTTGTAGCTTGGGATTGGGATTTATTTTATCATATCATTCATTTACATGTTTATGCTTAGCCATGCTTAGAATGGGATAATTGGGATATGAGATCATCAGTTTATTTAACACACTCTTGAATGAGATGTTATGAGTTATGTAATGGTAGGGATCAAGGCAAGTTGGATGTTTTGGTTGGTGCTGGGTGCACGAGACTCGGGTTTGTGTTTAGTACTTGCCTGGATCCTAAGGACCGGTTCATGGAGCATGTAACCTGGCTTTACCGTGCCAACCACATGCTGAGATGGGGCAGCTTGGCCAATTAATTAGGTGTATCCCCGGCGTAGTACGGGTGTGTTGGATGGTGCATGGAATAGGTGCCAGCTGGACTACCATATGAACCGCAAGGCTCAAGAGGGGAACACTGCACCGGGGTTGGAGCCTCTTGTATGCTGTTAGGGGTGAAACCTCAGTGGGCCCACGCTCGTCGGGAATCCCTTTGTAAAGGCTTCGTAGTGATCTCCTGGCTACACACCTTGGAAGTGTGAATGTGGTTCGTAGCCACTGGCATAATGGAGGTTCTTTTAGTCCACCCGGCAACGGGGGATGAAATCACTGCATGCAGGTACAGTGGTACAAACTCTGCAGAGTCAAAACTGTCATGACAGCCGTGCTCACGGTCAAGAGCGGCTTGGACTTATTCATGATTAGAGGACGATGATTTTGGAAGTTGTGGATGTTAAGCGAGGAGCTTAACATTGGAAATGATGTTATGGTTATTTGATTATGATGATGGGTAGGGAGATTGGGACCATTTCACCTATGTAGTAATATAGGTGCTTAATAAGCTAAGGTGATAGGTATTAATTGCGTAGTGCTTTAACCATGAGTTCAACCTCTCCTTGTTCTAGCCATGCATGACATAACTTTCCCACACTTGCTGAGTACCATCGGTACTCAACCTTGCATATTTGTTGGTTTATATTGCTGCTCAGGTCAAGATAATGAAGTGGTGTTTAATGATCAAGACTTTGGACCTGAAGGAGGTTTATAGGTTCATGGAGTCCCCCGGGCAACGCCTGTGACGGAGCCCACAAGAATAATATTCCGCTGCTATTTTATTTACTTGTTATGAACTCATTATCGTCCATCGAGACATATGCTATGTAAGACTTATTTATATTCGACACCTGGCTTGTAATAAATGATGCTTCACTATTTGTCATCACATGTATGAGAAAATGATCCTGGCATACATGTGATATTCACTCGGTTGTTCTTCGGAGAAACCGGGTGTGACAAGGGAATATAGAAATGGAGAATGGGGCATAGAAATGGAGAAGAGCAATGTAGAAATTGAGAATGGGACATAGAAATGGAGAGGAGAATGTAGAAATGGAGAATGGGACATAGAAATGGAGAGGATAATGTAGAAATCGAGAATGGAACATAGAAATGGAGAGGGGAATGTAGAAATGGAGCAAGTGACATAGAAATGGTGAGGAATGGGAAGAAAATAGCTGAAATAAGTCATTCCCGAATTTCCCCAAATTTCCCCGAAAATTTCCAAATTACCCAATTCCACAAAAGGGGAATTTTCGCCACATTTGGGGAATAAAATCCCCAAGGCTGCCGCACCTAACTGAAAAGATAAGTTTGTTGAGATCCAAAGTTGAGTTGGACTCTTATTTGAGCTCCAATTGGAGTAGGACTCCTCTTTTTCCCCTTATAAATATAACCCCCACCCCCTTGGCCGACTCCTATCTATTTTGGACGTCCTCCCCCTGCTGCCAAGCCCCCTTCCTTGCTGCCAAGTCGCCAAGTTCCCCCTCTTGCCAGAATTTGGCCGCCGTCGAGCCCCGCCATCGCCGGAGAACAAGCCCGACGATCTGTCCTACCAAAATTTTCCATAGAAAATTTCCCCAGTGCTGCCATTGCTAGGAGGAAGGCCCTTCCACCAAAAGGAAGTTAGGTAGGTCCCCATTACCCATCTTACGACGTCGTTGCTGTTTCTACGCATCTGATTTCTTCGCCCCCTTCGAGCAGAAACTTTTACGTGTGGACAGACCGTGTTTTGATCGGTTTTTGACGGTGGAATTGATCTAGATCTTGAGTCAATATCATCACCACGTCCACACTTGATCCCTAAACCTTTGTTCATCATAAAACCCCATGAAAGCACGTTAAAACATGCAAGAACACGTACAAATTGGTTTAATAAAACAGCACCATAGGATTTGCATTAATCTACCCCATCTCATCTTGAGTAAAGTTTGTGCATGATGTTTGATTGCTGTAAATTTTGTATGTGTGTGGTCGTGAGTAGAAGAACAAGCTCAAGAGGCCATCTATGAGGAACTACAGCACTAAAACTTCGAGACGCTCAAAAAACAAAAACCACGGGAGCAAGGCAAGTGCCCCTTGACCATATTGATCCCATGTTTTGAAACTGTTTTGTTTGCGAAAACTCGTACGCTTGAGTCAACTTGATGGGACACCGTTTTATAGGAGTTTACTAGTTTTGTTAACCATCCTTGTCACCGGGAAGGTTAATGAGTCGGGTATGGTCATTTTTCCTTTTTGCTTCGCTTAATCCACGGGATACGGGAAGCTGAATTAAAACATGTTTAGCTACTGCACTCATATGAATAATGATGATAAGAACTTGATGATGTTAATGAGCATGGAATCGGGGAGATCTAGGCAAGATTGGTTCGTGGATGTTGCTGAATAAGATGGTGGTACTTGCCGTAGATCTAAGGACCGGTTCATGCGAGAATATGCCAGGAAAACAGTGCCACCACAAGGCCAAGTATGGGTGCAGCTTAGCTGATTAATTAGGTGTGTTGCTAGCTTGTTATGGACCGTGGATGGCGCGGGGAATGGGAGTCGAGAGGGGACTGCCCTGGGAACTGCATGGCACAAGAGGGGTCCGTGGGTGGGAGAATGGTGATTCAAGCCTGCAGGTGAAACCTCAGTGAGTCCATACATCTAGTAGCTCCTTTATAAAGGCTATTTTGTGATCTCTTGGCCATACACCGACGGTTGTGTACTGGTATAATGGAGGTTCTGCAGTCGCCGACGGGTGACGAAATCACGAACTTGTGGGTAAAGTGGTGCCACCTCTGCAGAGTATAAAACTATCATGATAGTCGTGCTTCCGGTCACAAGCACCTGGCCAACTTCCATGATTAGAGGGAAAACTTGGGATGGTTATTCGGTATGATTATGTTGGGATTGGTTTTGGGACTGTTTTGAGTCATGAAAGTGAGTATGGTTTTGGTTATATGAATATGAGATGGTTACGAATATTTATGAGCATGAGATGAAATTGAGAAAGATTAATGGCTGGATGAGACTTGATAAATGGTGAATTATGATGAAAGAATGCTGCTGTTTTACTTGGTTATATTGGGATTAAACTCGCCTAGACTTAGTTGCTGTTTTTATCATGTTTGTGAAATAAAATTTGCTTGCTGCAATGAGCCTTTTTATTCCCTACCTTGTTGTTAGCTACATGTCATACCTTTCCCGCACTTGCTGAGTACGACATGTACTCACCCTTGCATTATCACATAAACATTAGCAACAGGAGAAGAGTACTTCGAGGACCATGTGGAGTACTAGGCGTGCGAACTACCGTCAACATGTCTGTGGAGTTGAAGATGGAGCCTACTGTCTTTATTGATATTCCGCTGTCGTTTAGAGACTTCCGCTGCAAGAATAAGTTAGAGATTCATGAGTGAGACAACGAGTCGATGTAATAAAGTACTTAAACACTATTTATTCGTGGTTATATTCTGAATTCAGTTTGTGGATTACATGTATATGTGTGATGAACATCCTGGGCACACATATGCATTCACTTGGTTCTATTTTCGGAACCGGGTGTCACAAAGAACAACTCCTCCACCACAATGCTCAAGCGGCGGTCGTGCTCAAGTCTTCCTTGAGCCAAGAAGAATTCAACAAAATTGATGGGTTGGAACAAGCCAAAGAAATATGGGATACACTCAAAATTGCACATGAAGGCAACCGCTCTGTCCGAGAAGCATAGATTGAGATGATTGAGGGGGAGCTTGGGAGATTTGCCATGGAAGATGACGAGACCCCTCAATAGATGTACAACCGACTCAAGACTCTCATAAACAAGAGTCGAGCGTATGGTTGTAAGAAGTGGACAGATCATGAAGTAGTCAAAAGGATGATAAGAGACTTCATGCCTCGCAATGTGACACTCTGCACCCTCATCCGAGAGAGTCCAAACTTCCACAAAATGACTCCGTATGAGGTGCTTGGCAAAATTATCAACCATGAGATGATAAATGGAAGCACGCCACGTCAACAATCTTGCCAAAGTTACATCCACCAAGAAAAGGGAATTGCTCTCAAAGCATCACCCAAGGCCAAGAATAAAGAGGTACAAGTCTCAAGTGATGATGAGGAAAGTGAAGAAGAAAGCACCGATATGGATGATGAGGAGTTGGTCTTCTTCATCAAGAAATTCAAAAGAATGATGAAGAAAAGAAGAGGACCAAGCTATGAGAGCAGAGGCAAGGACAAAAGCAAGTCAAGAACCAAGAAAGCTTGCTACAATTGCAGCGAGTCTGGGCATTACATCGTTAATTGCCCATACGAAAGGGAAGAAGACAAGAAGAGGATGAACAAGGATGAAAAGTAACAAGAGAAGAGGATATTGAAGAAGAAGAAGAAGGCACATGGGCATGCTCATGTTGGCAAAGAATGGGACTCCAATGATGAGTCCTCCTCCGATGATGAAGCGGAGATGGCAACCGTCGCCATCAATAAGCCAACAATGAAGAAGACTCTCCTGCCTAACAAGGGAGAATGGAAAAGCTCAAACCACACATGTCTCATTGCAAATGAGGGAAAGCAAAAGGTAAAAACTAAACTCTCCTTGCGTTCTATTAAAGATGAAGATTTTGATAGTGATAGTGAAAATGAATATATGTTTGAAGGATTGAGTAAAAATTCCCTAATTAAAATGAAAAAGTTCTTTGATGAAATTTTAGATAAAGAGAAACTTCTTAAGAGACAAGATGACTTGCTTATCGAGGAGAAGCAAAAGAATCTTGACCTTGAGAAGCTCCTCGAACTTAAGAAGGAGAAAAACATGACGCTTGAACTTGAACTTGCGGAATGCAAGGAGACCTCTTCGTGTCTTAAAAGTTTGAATGTTGTGGTCCAAGATGAGCTTGTGAGTTTGAACAAAGCTCACAAGAATCTTGAAGCACAATTCGCAACTCTCAAGTCAAGTGTTATCTCTTCTACCTTAACAAGCTCAAACTTGTCTAATTTAGAGTTAAACACTAAAATCTGTAAATGTGCAAAACTTAAACCCAATTTAAAAAAGGAGCTTAACATGGCAAAGAGCAAGAGTACACCTAAGAGTGGCATCTTTGACACGGAGAAGATTAAATATGCACGCAGTGCATACTCAATTGCATGGTCTCCCTTGATCAAAGATGGTCTTGGTTATTCAAGTAAAGCAAAGAAAAATGCAAATATCCCTAAGAATGACAAAATGCATATTGCCTTTGTCAAGGAAGGATCATACCAAACTATGAATGAATGTCATATCTCTACTTCTACAAAAATGACAAAATTTGATAAATGTACTAAAGATGCTAATAGTGTTAAGAATAACAACCTAACATTATTCCATGATTTTAATGCATCTTATGTTCTAATGAAAAGCAAATTTGGGTTGTCTATGCAAAATATGTTGGACCACTCCGCAAGACCCCAAAGCCTTGTATATGGGTACCCAAAACTCTTGTCACTAACCTCAAAGGACCCAGCCAAGCTTGGGTACCTAAAACCAAAGCCTAAACTTGTTTTGTAGGAGTACTCCTCCGGCACCACAAAGTGGGTATTAGATAGTGGCTGCACCAACCACATGACCGGAGCGATAAAAATGTTTGTAGAGTATGAAAAAACTAATGATCCAAGTCAAGGTATTTATTTCGGTGACAATAGCCAAGGAAGGGTACTAGGTATGGGTAAAATCTCCATTTCTCCACAACACACCATTTCAAATGTCATGCATGTTGAGTCACTAGATTATAATCTTTTATCCATATCTCAATTATGTGTCAAAGGTTTTAATTGCTTATTCACTAACGAAGGCGTGATTGTCAATAAAAGAGTAGATAACTCAATTGCCTTCTAAGGTGTGCTCACGAGAAAGCTTTATCGTGTGTACTTCTCTACGGATAAAACTCAACTTGACACATGTTTGATGGCAAAGACTAACATGGGTTGGCTGTGGCATCATAGGCTAGCCCATGTTGGTATGAGAAATCTCCAAAAACTTCTAAAAGGTAATCACGTCCGATGTCTTAAGAATATTGTTTTTGAGAAAGACCTTGTAGCGCGTACCAAGCCGGAAAACAAGTTGGAGTAGCTCATCCCGCCAAGAATGTGATGCAAACAACAAGACCATTAGAGATGCTTCACATGGACCTCTTTGATCCTATTGCTTACATAAGCATTGGCGGTAATAAATATGGTCTAGTTATTGTCGATGATTTTTCTCGCTTCACTTGGGTATTTTTCTTGCATGATAAGGGTGAAACTCAAGGTGTCCTCAAGAGTTTCTTGAGGAGAGCTCAAAATGAGTTCTCTTTGAGAATCAAGAAGATAAGAACCAACAATGGCACCTGTCGAAGTGTGTAGTCGACACTTCCCCCGGACCTGCTCTGGGCAGCCCGCGGAGGTTCTTTTTCGGAGGGGCTAGTCGCTTGCGGAGAGCTTAAGCGTAAGGGACGAGTGAGGGAGGAGCCTGACACGGCGAGTTTTACGTGGTTCGGGCCCCCGGAGCGTAAAACCCTACGTCCACAGTGAGCAGAGGTGCTCGCTGTATTGCTTGTTGCTCAGAACCGGAGTCCTGAGCTTGAGGGTGAGTTATGCCTAGGGTGTGAGTTGCTGGAGTGCAAACCCAACAGAGTTCGAACCCTTGCTAACGTTGCCTACCCGAGCCTTTTATAGTCCAAGGCTCGTGTGTCTTACAAAGGGGGGCCCGGGACCCAACAGGTGGTCCCGGGGAGATTTCCTGCCGACTATCATATCCAGAGTTATGCTGGTAGTTGTCTCTGGCGAAGGCTTCCGAGTCTTTGTTCTACCGCCCCGCCATGCCGCATGCTAGTCGTAGTGGTTGATGACGGCGGGGGCGGCAGGGGATGTCTTGTCGCTGAGTTTATTGGCTAGCAGGTTCTGACATGGTGCGCCAGTCTATGATGCGACTGGGCGCAATGACACCTGACAGGCATGCCCCGCGTATTCGTGTCTTGGGAAGGAGCGGGTCTTGAATGTTTGTACGGTAAAGGCATGGCGCGCCTTTACTCCCGCTGCCTACCGTGCCGGGCGGCAGCACTGCTCTGCTTGGCCACGTGTCAGACCCGGAGCTCTCATGTGAGGAGAGGGGGAGCTCCGGCTTCGCTGGACACGTGGAGCCTTCGGAGCTCACCCCCGCGGAGGGGGCGAGGTCCGGTCTTCCGGGCCACGTGGCAGGCTCGGAGCTATCCTTTGAGGAGAGGAGAGCCCCGGCCCCGCTGGACACGTGGCGCCTTCGGAGCTCGCCCTTGCGGAGGGGGCGACGTCCAGCCTCCTGGGCCACATGGCAGGCCTGGAGCTATCCTCCGTAGGGAGGGGAGCTCTGGCCCCGCTGGACACGTGACGCCTTCAAACCTCGCCCCTGTAGAGGGAGCGAGATCCTTAGGAAGTTTTACCCTGTCTGCGGGGGTACCCAGTATTGAGGGTACCGACAGTGGCCCCCGGGCTCACCTCAGGGGAGGTAACGAGCCCGAGGTGAGGCCTTCTCCTACTCGCGTACTTTTTTGTCTTGAGTACTCCCTGTGCTAGCAGGGTCTTGGCGGCTTCGGAGCTCAGCCTCTTAGGAGAGGGTAAAGCCTGGCATCGGAGCTCGGCCCGGCTGTGGGGGCGGAGGTCCGGAAGTCATCGGAGCTCAGGCCCATGAAGGGCGTGAGGTCCGGCATCAGGGCTCGCCTCCGAAAGGAGGACGAGGGCTGGCATCGGAGCTCGGTGTAACACCGCAAATTTTGATTTAAAACCCTAAACCATGTTCAGAGGGGAATTTAAAAATTTTTGGACGTGTTGCATGTTTTGCAAAAATTCAAATTCAAACTGAATTCAAATTAGACTCAAAACAGAAAAGAAATGGAAAAAGAAAAAGAGAAACGGGAAAAAAACCGGCCAGTGGGCCGAAACCCGCCAGCCGGCCCAGTCTCCCCCGCGCCAGCCCGCCCCCGCGCGCCCGCGCTGTCTCTCACAGACAGGTGGGACCCACATGTCATCCCCAACCCCGCGACCCCGGACTCTCTCCCGCGCGCGCGATCTTAACCGATCGGAAAACCCGTCCCGCAGCCCGAATTCCGGTCCCAGAAGAATCCAACTCGATCACAACTGACCCACCGCCCTTCCCCGGCTATAAAAACCCCAGCTCCGATCAGTTTTTCCCACGAGATCGCCGATTTTTACTCCGGTGAGCACCGAGACTTCGCCGGTGAATTCTGGCCGATCTAAGCTCGGAAACTCTGATCTAACTCGCTGGTCTTGATCCACCGCCTCCGGGGAACTTTGCAGGTGCAGAAAACTCGGAGAGTTACGGTGTAAACACAGCGCCGACGAGCTTCGCCGTGGTTTTGCCTCGGACCTCGCCGCCGATCACTTTCCAGGACCCCCGAGCTCGAGAAAACCCCCGAGGTGAGATCCCTGACCTCCCCTCTACCGATCTATGCCATAAGATCACAGTTTTAGGCAGAATTCTCGAGGATCCGAAACTTTCCGGCGAGATCGCCGCTTCCCGCCGCCGTGCGCCGCCGGCAGCGCCGCCCGCGCTCGGTCAGAGCGACGTGGCCGCTTGTGCGCCGTTTATTTTAAATCGCACGGTAGGGTTTAAATCCCCGCGTACCGATTCGATGTTATAATCTCAGCCGTCGGTTTAAAATCGGACGGTCCACGTCAGCCCCGCATTATAAAGACTGGAATTCTTACGTGCTACCCCCTGGGGTTCTCTGGAATTGAGAGCTAGCCCCGGAAATTTCAGATCTAGCCCCTGGAACTCCAGAAAATCATGTAAATTCATTTAAAAATCAGTTTTAGCCCCTGGACTTAATAGAAATTAGGAAAAACACCTCTGATAAGTGTAGCTAGACCCCTGGAAATTATGAAAATAATATTATAGACCCTGTAATGGGGTGAGTTCATTATTTTAGCCCTGTTTAGTATTTAATTTAGAAAATTAAATATGTAACTAGTGTTTAAAAATTTAAAAAGGGGGACAAACATAATTGTCAAAATTAATTAAAAACTTTCTCAGTACTTAGAAAACTTTGGAGTGAGATAAAAATATATTTTTGGGCTGAAATGAATCTGTTTCATCTATTATTCACATTTATTAGTATAGGGACACATTTTTAAGTAAAGAATAGTTATAGAAAAATAGGGAAAATAATTATGAAATAGTTTACATCAGAGGCCAAGGTTAAAAATATGTTATTAAATTATTTAGGACCAGAACCTATACTGTTTAGATGATGTGTGTTACTAATTTCATTATAAAATACACAATTATGCATAGGAATATAAATCTGAGAATATAACAACTAGTAAATGATAAATGGAGTTTTTAAATATCCAAAGAGTTCAGTTTAGGGTTGGTAAAATTATGAAGGCACATATGGGGAAGAAAAATACTTTGCATACATACACTTGGTAGTGAAAAAGTGTAGTAGTTGAATATAAGCAATTTATTGGAAACCCATATAAATAGTATGTAAGCATAAATGTGGACATAAAAGTAGGAATCATATACACATGGATAAAAGTGCATGCAAGCCACAACTCAACACACATAAAGTAACCACAACACATATAATGGTGAATGGATTTCATAAATGTGAATGTGTGGTTTGTATGAAGTGTAAGTGTGAACTATGTCTTATGGATTGTTGTTTTTCTTTTGCTATGTGTGATGGTATGAAGTAGAACCTGTTCAAGAACAAGTTATTCATTTCCAAGACCAGGACTACCCATTTCAAGAGCAGCAAGAAGGAGGCAAGTGTACTTGACCACTTTGATCCTATGCTAGGATGTGTAGCTAGAATTAATTGCATTGTCAATTTGAATATGAAGCCCATGCTAGGAAGTTTCCCTAGAATTGCATTACCTTATTTCCTTGTAGCTTGGGTTGGGATTTATTTTATCATGTCATTTAATATTTTGCATATGCTTAGCCATGCTTAGAATGGGATATTTGGGACATGAGATCATCAGTTTATATTACCATACTCTTGAATGAGACATTGTGAGTTATGTAGAGGTAGGGATCAAGGCAAGTTGGATGTTTTGGTTGTGTGCTGGGTGCACGAGACTTGGGTTTGTGTTTAGTACTTGCCTGGATCCTAAGGACCGGTTCATGGAGCATGTAACCCGGCTTTACAGAGCCAACCACATGCTGAGATGGGGCAGCTTGGCCAATTAATTAGGTGTATCCCCGGCGTAGTATGGGTGTGTTGGATGGTGCGGGGAGTAGGTGTCAGCTGGACTACCATATGAACCGCAAGGCTCAAGAGGGGGCCACTGCAGCGGGGTTGGAGCCTCTTGTATGCTGTTAGGGGTGAAACCTCAGTGGGCCCACGCTCGTCGGGAATCCCTTTGTAAAGGCTTCGTAGTGATCTCCTGGCTGCACACCAGGGAAGTGTGAATGTGGATCGTAGCCACTGGCATAATGGAGGTTCTTTTAGTCCACCCGGCAATGGGGGATGAAATCACTACATGTGGGTACAGTGGTACAAACTCTGCAGAGTCAAAACTGTCTTGACAGCCGTGCTCACGGTTAAGAGCGGCCTGGACTTATTCATGATTAGAGGAGTGAAGGTTTTTGGAAGTTGTGGATGTTAAGCGGGGAGCTTAACATTGGAAATGATGTTATGGTTATTGGATTATGATAATGGGTTGGGAGATTGGGACCATTTCACCTGTGTAGTAATGTAGGTGCTTAATAAGCTAAGGCGATAGGTATTAATTGCGTAGTGCTTTAACCATGAGTTCAACCTCTCCTTGTTCTAGCCATGCATGATATAATTTTCCCACACTTGCTGAGTACCGTTGGTACTCAACCTTGCATATTTGTTGGTTTATATTGCTGCTCAGGTTAAGATAATGAGGTGGTGTATAATGACCAAGATTTTGGACCCGAGGAAGGATTTTAGGTTCATGAAGACCCCCGGGCAACGCCTGTGATGGAGCCCTAAAGAATAATATTCCGCTGCTAGTTTATTTACTTGTGATGAAGCATTAGTGTCCATTGAGACATTTGCGATGTAAGACTTATTTATATTCGACACCTGGCTTGTAATAAATGATGCTTCACTATTTGTCATCACATGTATGAGAAAATGATCCTGGCATACATGTGATATTCACTTGGTTGTTTCTTCGGAAAAACCGTGTGTGACAGAGGTGGTATCAGAGCCAAGGTTGCCCGTAGGAACGTGGACCTAGGTAGAAATGGACGTATTTAAGGGCCCTATTTTCTTGAAAACTATTTTCCAAGGTGTGGGTGGAAAGGTGTTATTAAAGGAATCATTTTCTTCATCTTACCCCAACTTTCATTCAAAATAGGATTTTTGTTAGAGATTTTATCTAACCTAATTTTAAATTCTTTTGTTTTAGATGGTTCGCATGATTCGCACCGCCCGTAAGTCCACAGGAGGGAGAGTTCCCGTAGTTGCCCTTGCCGAAAGAGAGGAGAGTCGCCCCGTGACGTACCTTTCCTACGGATTGGCAGTAGGAGACTTGTTGCACCGTCTTCGACGTATGCTCGAAGCCGCCGGCAATACGGGCAAGCTAATCATCCACTATAACTCCACCAGGACCATCCGTGAGAAGAGGGAAGAATGGAGTTCGGAGATGAGAATTATACACAAGAATCAGCTGCTTAAGATTCACCACTCTCCAGCTTGTCGAGCAACACAAGTTGACGCGGAGAAAGATGTCACCTGGGAGGCCATCACCTGCCAGAGTCACATCTATCGTCGCCACTTGGACAAAACTGAGTACATGTATGTCCTCCAACGTGAGAGTGGTACCACGGAGTACAAGTACCCACCAGTGCAGCAAGGGACTTCCCATGAGCACATGGACTTGTGCTTGGAGGATGCTGCCATGCTCAGCACTCGACTGCAGGAGTGTCAACAAGAGCTTCAGGATGTCCGAGACACCCTGAAGGAAACGGAGGCGTTGCTGCGAGCTTGTTTAAAGGCGAGAGAAAGAGGAGATGGGAATGAACTGTGTGTCACCATGAATGATACATGGACTCCTGACTCCCCAGATCGCCGAGCAATCAGGCGTCGTCGCACTTCTCCACCAGCAGCCTCCCCACCCAAAGCAGAGTCAGAAGGTAGCCGAAATGAGGAGGAAGATCCCGAGGAGCCAGCTCAAGAGGACGAGTAGTGTAGAGTCTTTCCCCTAGCTAGCAAGAGGTCGAGTAGTCGAGTAGTTACGTAGTTAATGGAGTGATAATGCTTGGTGTGTGACGTGAGTTGTGGAAGCCATGAGCAATTGTCCACAGCCTCGTCTTCAGATTGTTTTGCTTGGGTGTGTGAACCCACAGGAAATGATAGTGCATTTATTTGGTGTGAGATATGAACCCTCGTAAAATTTTAACAAAGCCTCAACACCTTAAAGTACCAACAAATGAAAGTAGTAAAATGATACTAAATGGTATCAAATTAACATTTGTTGATTCTGCCAGATGGCCGGAAGAGGAAAAGGACGTGCTGCCAACCCCGCCAACAACAATGATGAGGCATGCAACCCTCATCTTTCTGGAGGCCAGGAAAGGGGTGGCCGCCGTGAAGAAGTTGATCCTCTCCACCAAATGCTGGAGAATCAAAATCAGCTCATCCAGAACTTGACTCAAGTGGTGGCCAACTTGACTCAAGTGGTGGCCAACTTGCATCAAGTTCCACCTCCACAAGCTGCACCACGTCAACCAAGGTTGAGTGAGTTTCTAGGAACTCAACCTCCAAAGTTTGCAAGTGCTGCTGAACCTCTGGAGGCAGATGATTGGCTGAAGACCATTGAAAGTAAGATGAGGATAATACAATGCCAAGGGTATGAGAGGGTGCTGTTTGCCTCTCATCAATTGCAGGGACCTGCTGCTGATTGGTGGACCGCCTACGTGGCCGCCCATCATGACCCTGAGAACATCACTTGGGAAGAGTTCAAGCGTAGCTTCCGCAACCATTACATCCCAAGAGGTGAACTCAAAAACAAGAGGAAAGAGTTTTTGGGACTGCAGCTGGGAAACATGACGGTGAGGGAATACCTCACTAAATTTACTCAACTATCCCGTTATGCTCCACGAGACATAGAGACCGATGAGCAGAAACAATATTGTTTCGTGGAAGGACTTACCGCAGAGATGCAGTGTGCCATGTCCTCCAATGAGTATGAAAGTTTTCAAAAGATGGTGGACAGAGCATTTGTGGTGGAAAGGAAGCTAAAAGCCCTGGAAAATGAGAATAAGAGGAAGGCTGGGTGGTCACATCAAGCCTCAGGGAGCAACACCCGCCCACGTATGATGCAGCAACCTACGGGGCAGACGAGCCGTGCTGCGGTACCCTATTCAGCACCAAGAGGGTACAACCCAAACTACAGGCCACCCGCAGCACCAGCACAGCCGCCACGTCAGTTTGTGCAGCAGCCTCGCCCCGCATATCCACCTCGACCAGCAGTACAAGGACCCCCAAACCAACCCCAAGACAACAAGGGCCAAGCATCTAAGATTGGGGTGCAATGTTTCAACTGTGGTGAAGTGGGGCACTACGCCCATAAATGCCCGAAGAAGAAGCCTGCGCCGCCACAACAGCAGAATGTAGTGAGAGGACGGGTGAACCATGTCACTATGGAGGAAGCACAAGAGGCACCCGACGTGGTAGTTGGTAAGTTTCCTGCCAATTTACACCTTGCAACTCTGCTGTTTGATTCTGGCGCTACCCACTCGTTCATTGCTCAAGGGTTTGTTAAGAAGCATGACTTAGCAGCCACACAAATGAACCATATGCTAGCGGTAAACTCTCCAGGTGGAGAAATAAGGACAAGACAAGTGTGTCCCAAAGTGAGCCTAGACATTAATGGGGTAGTATTTACTGCTAACCTCATAGTGATAGATTCACAAGGGATAGATATTATTTTGGGTATGGATTGGTTGACCAAACATAAAGGAATCATCCATTGTTCGACCAGAACGGTGGAACTAACTCACCCCAATGGCACAAGAGTAAAGTTCATAACAATACACGAGCCTAGGAGGGACATTAAATTAAATCAAGTGGAGGTGAAAGTTGAGGAAATCAGGACTATCAGGGAATATCCAGATGTTTTTCCGGAGGAATTGCCAGGTATGCCTCCCGACCGTGACGTGGAATTCGCAATTGAGCTAGTACCGGGAACAGCCCCGATATACCAGAGACCTTATCGAATGGACTCCAAGCAGCCAGGAGAGCTCAAGGATCATTTGAGAGAATTGATGGAGAAGGGGTATATTCGCCCTAGTTCCTCACCATGGGGAGCTCCGGTGATATTTGTGCCCAAGAAAGACGGAACCCAAAGGTTATGCGTGGATTACCGTGCCCTGAATGAGGTAACCATCAAGAACAAGTACCCATTACCCCGCATTGAAGACTTGTTTGATCAGTTGAGGGGAGCTTGTGTGTTCTCGAAAATTGATCTCAGGTCGGGGTACCACCAACTCAAGATAAGGCAATCTGATATTCCCAAGACAGCTTTCGTATCTCGGTACGGATTGTATGAATACACTGTCATGCCTTTTGGGCTAACCAATGCCCCGGCATATTTCATGTACCTCATGAACAAGGTATTCATGGAATATCTGGACAAATTTGTGGTGGTTTTCATAGATGATATTCTCGTCTTCTCCAAAGATGAAGAAGAACATGAGAAACATCTAAGGTTGGTGTTACAGAGGCTGAGAGAACACCAACTATATGCCAAGTTGAGCAAGTGTGAGTTTTGGCTGAAGAGAGTTCCCTTTCTAGGACATATAATCTCGGAGGGAGGAATCTCCGTAGATCCCGCCAAAATCGAGGATATCCAGAAGTGGAAGACCCCTGAAAATGTCAGGGAAGTTCGAAGCTTTTTGGGATTGGCTGGGTACTATCGACGGTTTATTGAGGGATTCTCCAAGATCTCGAGACCTCTCACCAAACTGTTGGAGAAGGGAATCACATTCACCTGGACACCACAGTGCGAGACGAGCTTTCAGGAGCTGAAGAAGAGATTGACAACAGCCCCAGTGTTGGTTATGCCAGATATGCAGAAGAATTTCACAGTGTACTGCGATGCCTCTGGAAATGGGTTGGGATGTGTTCTCATGCAAGAAGGACATGTCGTGGCTTATGCATCCCGGCAGCTTCGGAAGCACGAGAAGAACTATCCTACACATGACCTAGAACTAGCTGCAGTGGTACACGCGTTGAAAATTTGGCGGCACTATTTGATGGGGAAGAGGACAGAGATATATACGGATCATAAGAGTTTGAAGTACATATTCACACAGCCAGATCTCAATCTCAGACAAAGGAGATGGTTAGAGTTAATCAATGACTTTGATATAGGCATCAACTATCATCCTGGGAAAGCAAACGTAGTGGCTGATGCTTTGAGTCGGAAAGTGCAGGTCAATAAGTTGAGTTTGAAGGACATGCCTGCAGAATTGAAGGACGAGGTTATAAGGCTCAATCTATGTCTAGTAAATAGTGGTGAAGCCATCGCCATGGAAGTGGACTCCACACTCGAGCGAGACATACGCGAGGGCCAAAAGAATGATGAGAAGATACAAGAGATCCGACAGCTCATCAAGGAAAATAAAGCTCCTGGTTTTAGAGAGGATGAACAAGGAACGGTGTGGCACGGGAAAGAATCTGTGTGCCAGAAGTAAAGGAGATCCGTGAATTGATTTTAAAGGAGGCTCACGATTCTGACTATTCTATTCATCCTGGGAGTACGAAGATGTACCAGGACCTCAAAAGCAGGTATTGGTGGTATGGCATGAAGCGAGATGTCGCGGAACATGTTGCCCTATGTGACACATGTCAGTTGGTGAAAGCTGAACATCAACGACCCGCGGGATTATTGCAACCACTCAAAGTACCTGAATGGAAGTGGGAAGAAATCAGCATGGATTTTGTCGTGGGATTGCCTAGGACCCAATCCGGGTATGATTCAATATGGGTCATTATTGATAGGCTAACCAAGGTAGCTCATTTCATCCCGGTGAAAGAAAGCTACAGCGGATCCAAATTGGCAGAATTGTACATGTCAAGGATTGTGTGTTACCATATAGTGCCAAAGAAAATAGTGTCGGACCGAGGGACACAGTTCACCTCGAGGTTTTGGCAAAAGTTGCATGAAACCATGGGAACCCATCTGAACTTCAGCTCTGCCTATCATCCCCAAACTGACGGGCAGACGGAGAGAACCAATCAGATCCTTGAAGATATGTTAAGGGCATGTGCACTCAAACAACAGGAGTTGGGACAAGAACTTACCGTATGCGGAGTTTTCCTATAACAACAGCTATCAAGCTAGTATGAAGATGTCACCGTTTGAAGCTTTGTATGGAAGGAAGTGCAGAACTCCCCTATTTTGGAACCAAACAGGAGAAAGTAAAGTGTTTGGTCCAGAAGTGCTACAAGAAGCCGAGGAGAAGGTGAGGGAGATTCGCAACAACTTGAGGATAGCACAAACACGCCAGAAGAGTTATGCTGATGTACGAAGAAGAGAACTCGTTTTCAACGTGGGAGACTATGTTTATCTCAAGGTGTCCCCTATCAGAGGACTTCGTCGGTTCAAGGTGAAAGGGAAGTTGTCACCTCGATACATCGGACCCTTTCAAGTTTTGGAAAGAAAAGGCGAAGTGGCGTACCAACTAGAGTTACCGGTTCATCTATCGGACGTGCACGATGTATTCCATGTGTCACAACTCAAGAAATGCCTGAGGACGCCTGAAGAGGTGTTACCCATGAATGAAGTGGATGTAGCTGAAGATTTGTCTTATGCCGAGCAACCATACAAGATTTTGGAGACAATGGAACGCCTCACCAGAAATAAGAGAATCCGGATGTGCAAGGTGCAGTGGAAGCATCACTCAGAAGAGGAAGCCACCTGGGAACGGGAAGATGAGCTCAAGGCACAATTTCCGGAATTGTTTTCTTAGAAACACCAATCTCGAGGACGAGATTTCTTTTAAGGGGGTAGAGCTGTAACACCCCAAATTTTGATTTAAAACCCTAAACCATGTTCAGAGGGGAATTTAAAAATTTTTGGAGGTGTTGCATGTTTTGCAAAAATTCAAATTCAAACTGGAATTCAAATTAGACTCAAAACAGAAAAGAAATGGAAAAAGAAAAAGAGAAACGGGAAAAAAACCGGCCAGTGGGCCGAAACCCGCCAGCCGGCCCAGTCTCCCCCGCGCCAGCCCGCCCCCGCGCGCCCGCGCTGTCTCTCACAGACAGGTGGGACCCACATGTCATCCCCAACCCCGCGACCCCGGAATCTCTCCCGCGCGCGCGATCTTAACCGATCGGAAAACCCGTCCCGCAGCCCGAATTCCGGTCCCAGAAGAATCCAACTCGATCACAACTGACCCACCGCCCTTCCCCGGCTATAAAAACCCCAGCTCCGATCAGTTTTTCCCACGAGATCGCCGATTTTTACTCCGGTGAGCACCGAGACTTCGCCGGTGAATTCTGGCCGATCTAAGCTCGGAAACTCTGATCTAACTCGTTGGTCTTGATCCACCGCCTCCGGGGAACTTTGCAGGTGCAGAAAACTCGGAGAGTTACGGTGTAAACACAGCGCCGACGAGCTTCGCCGTGGTTTTGCCTCGGACCTCGCCGCCGATCACTTTCCAGGACCCCCGAGCTCGAGAAAACCCCCGAGGTGAGATCCCTGACCTCCCCTCTACCGATCTATGCCATAAGATCACAGTTTTAGGCAGAATTCTCGAGGATCCAAAACTTTCCGGCGAGATCGCCGCTTCCCTCCGCCGTGCGCCGCCGGCAGCGCCGCCCGCGCTCGATCAGAGCGACGTGGCCGCTTGTGCGCCGTTTATTTTAAATCGCACGGTAGGGTTTAAATCCCCGCGTACCGATTTGATGTTATAATCTCAGCCGTCGAATTAAAATCGGATGGTCCACGTCAGCCCCGCATTATAAAGACTGGAATTCTTACGTGCTACCCCCTGGGGTTCTCTGGAATTGAGAGCTAGCCCCGGAAACTTCAGATCTAGCCCCTGGAACTCCAGAAAATCATGTAAATTCATTTAAAAATCAGTTTTAGCCCCTGGACTTAATAGAAATTAGGAAAAACACCTCTGATAAGTGTAGCTAGACCCCTGGAAATTATGAAAATAATATTATAGACCCTGTAATGGGGTGAGTTCATTATTTTAGCCCTGTTTAGTATTTAATTTAGAAAATTGAATATGTAACTAGTGTTTAAAAATTTAAAAAGGGGGACAAACATAATTGTCAAAATTAATTAAAAACTTTCTCAGTACTTAGAAAACTTTAGAGTGAGATAAAAATATATTTTTGGGCTGAAATGAATCTGTTTCATCTATTATTCACATTTATTAGTATAGGGACACATTTTTAAGTAAAGAATAGTTATAGAAAAATAGGGAAAATAATTATGAAATAGTTTACATCAGAGGCCAAGGTTAAAAATATGTTATTAAATTATTTAGGACCAGAACCTATACTGTTTAGATGATGTGTGTTACTAATTTCATTATAAAATACACAATTATGCATAGGAATATAAATCTGAGAATATAACAACTAGTAAATGATAAATGGAGTTTTTAAATATCCAAAGAGTTCAGTTTAGGGTTGGTAAAATTATGAAGGCACATATGGGGAAGAAAAATACTTTGCATACATACACTTGGTAGTGAAAAAGTGTAGTAGTTGAATATAAGCAATTTATTGGAAACCCATATAAATAGTATGTAAGCATAAATGTGGACATAAAAGTAGGAATCATATACACATGGATAAAAGTGCATGCAAGCCACAACTCAACACACATAAAGTAACCACAACACATATAATGGTGAATGGATTTCATAAATGTGAATGTGTGGTTTGTATGAAGTGTAAGTGTGAACTATGTCTTATGGATTGTTGTTTTTCTTTTGCTATGTGTGATGGTATGAAGTAGAACCTGTTCAAGAACAAGTTATTCATTTCCAAGACCAGGACTACCCATTTCAAGAGCAGCAAGAAGGAGGCAAGTGTCCTTGACCACTTTGATCCTATGCTAGGATGTGTAGCTAGAACTAATTGCATTGTCAATTTGAATATGAAGCCCATGCTAGGAAGTTTCCCTAGAATTGCATTACCTTATTTCCTTGTAGCTTGGGTTGGGATTTATTTTATCATGTCATTTAATATTTTGCATATGCTTAGCCATGCTTAGAATGGGATATTTGGGACATGAGATCATCAGTTTATATTACCATACTCTTGAATGAGACATTGTGAGTTATGTAGAGGTAGGGATCAAGGCAAGTTGGATGTTTTGGTTGTGTGCTGGGTGCACGAGACTTGGGTTTGTGTTTAGTACTTGCCTGGATCCTAAGGACCGGTTCATGGAGCATGTAACCCGGCTTTACAGTGCCAACCACATGCTGAGATGGAGCAGCTTGGCCAATTAATTAGGTGTATCCCCGGCGTAGTATGGGTGTGTTGGATGGTGCGGGGAGTAGGTGTCAGCTGGACTACCATATGAACCGCAAGGCTCAAGAGGGGGCCACTGCAGCGGGGTTGGAGCCTCTTGTATGCTGTTAGGGGTGAAACCTCAGTGGGCCCACGCTCGTCGGGAATCCCTTTGTAAAGGCTTCGTAGTGATCTCCTGGCTGCACACCTGGGAAGTGTGAATGTGGATCGTAGCCACTGGCATAATGGAGGTTCTTTTAGTCCACCCGGCAACGGGGGATGAAATCACTACATGTGGGTACAGTGGTACAAACTCTGCAGAGTCAAAACTGTCTTGACAGCCGTGCTCACGGTTAAGAGCGGCCTGGACTTATTCATGATTAGAGGAGTGAAGGTTTTTGGAAGTTGTGGATGTTAAGCGGGGAGCTTAACATTGGAAATGATGTTATGGTTATTGGATTATGATAATGGGTTGGGAGATTGGGACCATTTCACCTGTGTAGTAATGTAGGTGCTTAATAAGCTAAGGTGATAGGTATTAATTGCGTAGTGCTTTAACCATGAGTTCAACCTCTCCTTGTTCTAGCCATGCATGATATAATTTTCCCACACTTGCTGAGTACCGTTGGTACTCAACCTTGCATATTTGTTGGTTTATATTGCTGCTCAGGTCAAGATAATGAGGTGGTGTATAATGACCAAGATTTTGGACCCGAGGAAGGATTTTAGGTTCATGAAGACCCCCGGGCAACGCCTGTGATGGAGCCCTAAAGAATAATATTCCGCTGCTAGTTTATTTACTTGTGATGAAGCATTAGTGTCCATTGAGACATTTGCGATGTAAGACTTATTTATATTCGACACCTGGCTTGTAATAAATGATGCTTCACTATTTGTCATCACATGTATGAGAAAATGATCCTGGCATACATGTGATATTCACTTGGTTGTTTCTTCGGAAAAACCGGGTGTGACACTCGGCCCAGCTTTGGGGGTGGAGGTCCGGAAGTCATCGGAGCTTAGGCCAGCGAAGGGCGTGAGGTCCGGAGGTCATCGGAGCTCAGGCCAGCAAAGGGCATGAGGTCTGGCAACAGTGCTCGCCTCTGAAAGGAGGGCGAGGGCTGGCATCGGAGCTCGGCCCAGCTGTGGGGGCGGAGGTCCGGAAATCATCGGAGCTCAGGCCAGCGAAGGGCGTGAGGTCCGGAAGTCATCGGAGCTCAGGCCAGCGAAGGGCATGAGGTCCGGCATCAGCGCTCGCCTCTGAAAGGAGGGCGAGGGCTGGCATCGGAGCTCGGCCCAGCTGTGGGGGCGGAGGTCCGGAAGTCATCGAAGCTCAGGCCAGCGAAAGGCGTGAGGTCCGGAGGTCATCGGAGCTCAGGCCAGCGAAGGGCATGAGGTCCGGCATCAGCGCTCGCCTCTGAAAGGAGGGCGAGGGCTGGCATCGGAGCTCGGCCAAGCTGTGGGGGCGGAGGTCCAGAAGTCATCGGAGCTCAGGCCAGCGAAGGGCGTGAGGTCCGTCATCAGCGCTCGCCTCTGAAAGGAGGGCGAGGGCTGGCATCGGAGATCGGTCCAGCTGTGGGGGCGGAGGTCCGAAAGTCATCGGAGCTCAGGCCAGCGAAGGGCGTGAGGTCCGGAGGTCATCGGAGCTCAGGCCAGCGAAGGGCGTGAGGTCCGGCATCAGCGCTTGCATCTGAAAGGAGGGCGAGGGCTGGCATCAGAGCTCGGCCCAGCTGTGCGACGGGGTCCGGTACTGCTCAAAGGTCCTCCCTTTCCTTTCCATTAGTCTCATTTGGCTTACTGTCCCGGGCCAGAATACGGGGCTTGGGTAATCCAGTGCACTTGGTTCCGGAGGTCTGGCCCCCAGCCCCAGTCAGGGTGTAACCGTCCAGCCCCCTGGTACTCAGACCGTAGCCCTGGGGGGGGCAGAGTGTGCATGCTTTGGATGCAGGACCGGGAAAAGCAAGGCTCCTGACCCCTCGGTCTAGCGTAGGTCTTTTCCCAGAGGAGACCAACTGGCGGTACAGTACCCTTACAGGGGGAGGTCCAAAAGGCCCCCGGGCCTCTGGCAGGTACCCCAAGCACTACCGCCTTCGGCAGGACGGCAAATATCGACTATGCATGAGAGCAGGAAAGAGGAACCGAGTGTACAATGGATGCACACTGTCTAGAGCGTGGGGAGGTGATCATATAAATTACTGCGTAATTTAAATAAACTCCTAAGTAAGCATGGTGGACTTACTATGGTAGCGTCGGAGCGCCTGTCTTCACGTAGAGCGGGTCATGCGTGGCTTCGTCGTACGCTCGGACACGGGGGGACCCCCATGGCGATCTCAGGGGGAAGCATGGCTTCGGCCCCGCATACCATGTAGAAGGGTAGTTCCCGTGACCCGGCCCTGGGAAGTCCGGCTGGCCCTCGACATAGAGGAGCCGGTATCCCCCGACGGCTATGGGTGCGCGTCTGCACCGGTTGTGTGGGTCTGCTTGGCGTGGACCTGGCACGCATTGCATCCCCTTAACTGGTTTGACGGCGTCCAGGTGGCTCTCGGTCAGTAGGAGCCATGCTGATTGGCTTAACCGACCAGCGTGCGGGACGATGAGCGTTCCCTGCACTCGCCTCCGTGGACTACTGCAAGCTAGTCGCAGCCTTCCTCCTGGGTTATGCACCGCAATAGGATGCCGTGGCGCCGCGCCAGTAAAGATACCAGCGTGTAGCACTTAGCCATCCGCACAATCCGTTCAGCGAATGCACGTTCATCAGGAAGGATGTCCTTCAAGGAGTCCCGGACCTCCGTGGTCCATGCATCGGGACTACTTGAGCTTCTGGATCTTGAGCACTGGGTTGCACGGAGTCCCCAGTGACGCTTACGATCCTTGGCGTCGTCCATGGTTGCAGGGCCGCCGGGACCGCCACCTTCGAGGTGCTGGTCCAGCCCCCTTCGTCCGGCTCGGCGGGCCGGACTGTGGGCCGCAGCAGCGTCCTCTCGAAGACCCCTTCGGGCGCAGGGGCCCCGGTGGAGGCCTTCGTTGAGAGGTCATCAGCTGAAGCATTGCCAGCGCGCGGTATATGGTGCAGGTCCAAGGCGAGGAAGTCTTTCTCCAGCATCTGCACGTGGAGCAGATAAGCAGCTAGCTGCGGGTTACTGCAGGAGCATTCGCCCTTGACTTGCTTGATAACCAGCTGGGAGTCGCCCTGTGCCAACAACTGGCGAGCGCCCAGAGATAGGGCTGTCTGTAGGCCACAGATGAGTGCTTCATACTCAGCCATGTTGTTGGTTGCCTTGAAATTGAAACGCACCATGTACCCAGACTGCTCCCCCGATGGCATGAGAAAAAGTACGCCGGCACTGGCCCCCTGCTTTCGTGGGGAGCTGTTGAAGAAGAGCGTCCAGTGAGGCTCGGTGGAGACCGGAGCTCGGTGCTCTAGTTCACCGTCTTCGTGGCCCCCTGGGTCAGCCTTCGTTGGTGTCCACTCAGCCACGAAGTCAGCCAGCTCTCGTCTTTTGACTGCATGGCAAGGAAGGAAGTCCAGCTCGAACTCCGCCAGCTCCGCTGCCCAGTTAGTGACGTTGCCAGTCGCATGGGGGCTGTGAAGGATCGTCTTCAGCGGATAGGAGGTGACTACCGAGACCCGGTGGGCCTGAAAGTAGTGGCGGAGCTTCCTGGACGCCACGAGCATTGCATAAAACAGCTTGTGGACCTCCAGGTACCTTGTCTTGGCGTCATGGAGGACTTAGCTGATGTAGTAGACAGGCCTCTCTTAGGTCAGAGAGGTCTTCATCCATTGGCTCGGGCCTGCCGGAGGTGAGCGGGTCCAGGGGGCTTCTAGGAGTTGGGACTCGAAGGCTCCTACACCCCCTTGACCTTCCGAGAGGTTCCGCTGGTTCTATGGGGGCTTGAGGAGGCCCCGCTGGACCTCCGGGAGGTCCCGTTGGGCCCCCGGGCGGTCCCGTTGGACCCCCGGGAGATTGTCTTGGAGGTCCGGGAGGCCGTCTTGGACCTCCGGGGCTTCCTGGCGTCTGTCTCCTGCTACCGGAGCAGGCTGTGATGACGAAAGGTCCGGCCGCTCTGCGACGAGGACCATACTCACCACTTCGGTTGTCGCCACGATGTAGAGCAACAAATGCTCCCCGGGCTCGGGGGCTACCATGATAGGTAGGGTCACCAGGGGCTGCTTCAACTCCTGGAAAGCTTCTTCTGCTTTGTCAGTCCAGGCAAATGGACCGGATTTGCGTAGAAGCTTGAAGAAGGGGAGCGCCCGCTCTGCTAGCCTCGGTATAAGCCGACTCAGCGCGGCTAGGCATCCCGTGAATTTCTGGACTTATTTGATGCAGGCAGGAGGCCGCATCAAGTTGATGGCCTTGATCTTCTCTGGGTTGGCCTCAATTCCTCGGTGGCTGGCAAAGAGTGCCAGTTCCGCCTGTCGAAGTGTTCGGTCGACACTTCCCCCGGGCCTGCACTGGGCAGCCCACGGAGGTTCTTTTTTTCGGTGGGGCTAGTCCCTTGCGGAGAGCTTGCGTGGATGGACGAGTTAGTAAGAGCTTGACACTGAGAGTTTTACGTGGTTCAGGCCGTCGGAGCGTAAAACCCTACATCCACGGTGAGCTATGGAGCTCGCTGTATTGCTTGCTGCTCAGGGCCGGAGTCCTGAGCTTGGGGTGAGTTACAGCCTGGGTGTGAATGGTTAGCGTATGAGTTGCAGAAATGCAAACCCAGGGGTGCGGATGGCTAGAGTCCGAACCCCTGCTAACGTCGCCTACCCGAGCCTTTTATTGTCCAAGACTCGGGTGGCTTACAAGGGGGGCCGGGACCCGACAGGTGGTCCCGGGGAGATTGACTGATATCTACCGTATCTGCAGTTATGCCGGTAGTTGTCTCTGCCGAAGGCTTCTGAGTCTTCGTCTTGTAGCTCTGCCCATGCCACATGCTAGTCGTAGTGGATGATGACGGCGGGGGCGGCATGGGATGTCTTGTCGCTGCATTTATTGGCTGGCAGCCTCTGACACTACGCGCCAGTCTGTGATGGGACTAGGCGCAACGGCACCTGACAGAGGCGTGCTCCGCATCTTGGGAAGGCGCGGGCCTTGAATACCTTGTACGGGCAAGGTATGGGGCGTCTTTACGCTCGCTGCCTATCGCTCGGGGGCAGGCAGCGCCGTTCTGCTGGCCACGTGGCGGGCCCAGAGCCCTCCTCAGAAGAGAGGGGGGTCCGGCCCCACAGGACACGTGGAGCCTTCGGACCTCTCCCCGCGGAGGGGGAGGTTCGGCTTCTGTTGGCCACGCGGCGAGCCCGGAGCTCCTCTCTGAGGAGAGGGAGGTCCGGCCTCTCCGGACACGCGGCACCTTCGGACCTCTCTCCCGCGGAGGGGAGGTCCGGCTTCTGTATGCCACGTGGTGGGCCCGGAGCTCTCCTCTGAGGAGAGGGAGGTCCGGCCTCTCCGGACACGCGACACCTTCGGACCTCTCTCCCACGGAGGGGGAGGTTCGGCTTCTGTTGGCCACGCGGCGAGCCCAGAGCTCCTTTCTGAGGAGAGGGAGGTCCGGCAGGTCCGGCCCCGCTGGACGCGTGGCGCCTTCGGAGCTCTCCCTGCGGAGAAGGGCGAGATCCTTAGGCATTTTCCCCTGTGCGCGGGGGTACCCCTTATTGAGGGTACTGACACCGCCCTTCTGCTGCTCTGGCGCACTTGCCCGCCAGGCTGAAGAGCTCTGAGACGTCGCGGACCTCTCTGGTCGCGATCTTCTCGAGCATCTTCTTGTCTCAAACGCCTTGCCGGAACACCACCACCACAGAAGCACTTTGAATGTGCGGGATGGTGTTCTGTACCTGGGAGAACCGCTGGATGAAGGAGCGCAGCGACTCCCCAGGTTGTTGCTGGATGGCGTGGAGGTCGAGCTCCGTGCCAGGCCGGGTGTAGGAACTACCAAAGTTGGTGGTGAACTGCCTGTAGAGCTCTCCCCAGGAAGTTATGGAACCCTGGGGGAGGTTCATGAGCCATGACCAGGCTGGGCCGGTCAAGGCGACGGGGAAGTAGTTGTCCATGACGGCCTCATCCCCTCCTGCAGCAAGGACGGCGGTGGAGTAGATCTGGAGGAACTCCGCTGGGTTGACGCTGCCGTCGTATATCTCGGGCAGGTGCGGCCAAAACTTGCGCGGCCACCTCGCGAAGCGAAAGTGGGGCGCCGGGGCTGCACATCCTGCTCCTGTTGCTGCAGGCGTTGGTGCCGCGAACGCTTGGTTCGCTGCAGGCACTGTACCCCGGTATGGGCAAGGCTGCGCCATAGACCGGGGGCGCCGTTTGCAGGGCATATGGCTGTGGCATATGCTGCGTGGCGTAGGCCTGGGGCAGAGATCGCGTAGTGAAGGTCTGCGCCTCAGGCAGGATCGAGGCTGACATCATGCTGCCGCTGACCTCTTGGTTGCGACGCCTTTCTCGTCGTCGCTCGAGGAATACTCGGGCATCTTGGCCCAAGTGGCATCGTTCCAGCTCTGTCCTCAGGTCCGTCGATAGGGGCCTGGTGGAGCTGGAGACCGCCGCCTGCTCGTCAGCCGTTGGCGTGCGCGTCAGCGACACAGCCGGTTGGCCAGGGCGTCGTCCCCGCCGAAATCGAGGGTTTGCGGCGGCGACGACAAGACGGTCTACTTCGTGAATCCACTGCCGGGTCGCTGCCTGAGGCACGTGCCCACCAGGTGGATTGTGCAGTAGCGCTCTTGCTGCAGCTAGCACACCCCCGTGGGAAACGCTAAGCGCTGCAGAAGATCTCACGCTGGCTGGAGCCTGCATTGCCGGAGTTGGCGTTGCCGGAGTCGGCTGCTGGCTTCCAGCTTGCACCGACACACCCCGTCCTGAGTGTGTCGACACGTATTCCCCGCTAGTCACGGTCCGCCGTGAACGCGGGGGAGGAGAGCTTGCCGCTGAAGGAAGCTTCGTCATCTTCGTCGGCGGAAACTCGTCGCGCAAGGGAAAAGCCCCCTTCCTGGCGCGCCAAATGTTGAAGTGTGTGGTCGACACTTCCTCCGGACCTGCTCTGGGCAGCCCGCGGAGGTTCTTTTTCGGAGGGGCTAGTTGCTTGCGGAGAGCTTAAGCGTAAGGGACGAGTGAGGGAGGAGCTTGACACGGCGAGTTTTACGTGGTTCGGGCCGCCGGAGCGTAAAACCCTACGCTGTATTGCTTGTTGCTTAGAACCGGAGTCCTGAGCTTGAGGGTGAGTTATGCCTAGGGTGTGAGTTGCTGGAGTGCAAACCCAACAGAGTTCGAACCCTTGCTAACATTGCCTACCCGAGCCTTTTATAGTCCAAGGCTCGTGTGGCTTACAAGGGGGGCCCGGGACCCGACAGGTGGTCCCGGGGAGATTTCCTGCCGACTATCGTATCCGGAGTTATGCTGGTAGTTGTCTCTGGCGAAGGCTTCCGAGTCTTTGTTCTGCCGCCCCGCCCATGCCGCATGCTAGTCGTAGTGGTTGATGACGGCGGGGGCGGCAGGGGATGTCTTGTCGCTGAGTTTATTGGCTGGCATGTTCTGACATGGTGCGCCAGTCTGTGATGCGACTGGGCGCAATGGCACCTGACAGGCGTGCCCCGCGTATTCGCCTCTTTGGAAGGCACGGGTCTTGAATGCTTTGTACGGTAAAGGCATGGCGCGCCTTTACTCCCGCTGCCTACCGCGCCGGGCGGCAGCACTGCTCTGCTTGGCCACGTGTCGGACCCGGAGCTCTCATCTGAGGAGAGGGGGAGCTCCGGCTTTGCTGGACACGTGGAGCCTTCGGAGCTCACCCCCGTGGAGGGGGCGAGGTCCGGTCTTCCGGGCCACGTGGCAGGCTCGGAGCTATCCTTTGAGGAGTGGAGAGCCCCGGCCCCGTTGGACACATGGCGCCTTCGGAGCTCGCCCTTGCGGAGGGGGCGAGGTCCGGCCTCCTGGGCCACATGGCAGGCCCGGAGCTATCCTCCGTGGGGAGGGGAGCTCTGGCCCCGCTGGACATGTGAAACCTTCAAACCTCGCCCCTGTAGAGGGAGCGAGGTCCTTAGGAAATTTTACCCTGTCCGCGGGGGTACCCAGTATTGAGGGTACCGACAGCACCGAATTCAGGAACACCGAAGTAGAAGAGTACATGGACGAGGAGGGCATCAAGCATGAGTTTTTGGCACCTTACATACCCGAACAAAATGGGGTGGCCGAAAGGAAGAACCAAACTCTAATAAAGATATCAAGAACAATGCTTGATGAGTACAAAACATCCGACCGGTTTTAGACGGAAGCGGTTAACACCGCTTGTCATGCCACAAACTGTCTCTACCTCTATCGTCTCTTGAAGAAGACTCCCTATGAACTCCTAACCATAATAAACCGAATATATCCTACTTTAGAGCCTTTGGTAGCAAGTACTATATTCTTAACAAGAAACCTCGAGTTTTGAAGTTTGCTTCGAAATTCGGTGAAGGTTTCTTGCGTGGTTATGATTCAAAACCTTACGCCTATCGTGTATTCAACAAAACCTCCGGTTGTGTTGAAATCGCACGTGACGTAGTGTTTGATGAAACTAATGGCTCCCAAAGGGAGCAAGTTGATCAATGTGCACTAGATGAAGAATAGGCACCTTGTATGGCATTAAGGAGGATGGCACTTGGTGACATACGACCACAAGAGCTACAAGACCCAAGTGACCCATCCTCGTCACAAGAAGTGACCCAAACACAAGATCAAGCACAAGATCCCCTATATGAAGAACAAGGTCAAGATTACCATGTTCAAGACATCGAAGGCCACGATGGTGATAGCAATCAAGGGGGAGATAAAGAGGAAGAAGAAGTTCACTCAAGACCAAGTGTTCCACACCCTAGAGTCCATCAATGTGTACAACGGGATCACTCCGTTGACAATATACTTGGGGTAATGACTCACTTTCGTATGGCTAACTTTTGTGCTCACTACTCTTGTGTGTCTTCTTTGGAGCCTTTCAAGGTTGAATATGCCCTTCGAGATCCGGATTGGGTGATGGCGATGCAAGAGGAGCTCACAAACTTCAAAAGAAACAAAGTGTGGGAGCTTGTGGAATGACCAAATGCAAACATAGTAGGCACCAAGTGGGTCTTTCGCAACAAGAAAGATGAGCATGAAGTAATAACAATAAACAAAGCTAGACTTGTGGCCAAGGGTTACTCACAAGTCGAAGGTTTGGACTTCGACGAAACCTTTGCTCACGTAGCTAGACTTGAATCAATTCGTATATTATTATCCTATGCTACTCACAATGATTTCAAGTTGTATCAAATGGACGTGAAAAGCGCCTTCCTCAATGGACCGATCAAGGAGGAAGTGTATGTGGAGCAACCACCCGGCTTTGAAGAAGATAAGTATCCTAACCATGTTTTTAAGCTTCACAAAGCCCTCTACGGCCTCAAACAAGCTCCTAGAGCTTGGTATGAGTGTCTTAGAGATTTCCTTATTGATAATGGTTTTAGGATAGGAAGGGATGACTATACACTTTTCATGAAAAATGTCACACCTGGTTTTTTCTGAAGAACGACCGAGTGCCTCCCACATGTAAGCCAGGATCATTTTCTCATACATGTGACGACAAATAGTGAAGCATCATTATATTACAAGCCAAGTGTTTGAATATAAATAAGTCTTACATAACATAACGTCTCGATGGACGATAATATGTTCATAGCATGTAAATAAAGTAGCAGCGGAAGATAAGTCTTGTGGGCTCCGTCCCAAGGGTTGCCCGGGGAACTCCGTGAACCTAGAATCCTTCTTCGGGTCTGAAGTCTTGGTCGTTGTACACTACGTCATTCCCTTGGCCTGAGCAGCAATTTAAACCAACAGAAAAGCAAGCTTGAGTACCGTTGGTACTTAGCAAGTGTGGGAAAGTTATGTCATGCATGGCTAGAGCAAGGAGAGGTTGTACTCATGGTTAAAACACTACGCAATTAATACCTATCACCTTAGCTTATTAAGCACCTACATTACTACATTGGTGAAAAGGTCCCAATCCCCTAACCCATCATCAATATCAAGCAATCATAGCTCCATTTCCAATGTTAGGCTCCCCGCTTAACATCCTCAACTTCCTAATTCATCATCCTCTAATCATGAATAAGTCCAAGCCGCTCTTGACCGTGAGCACGACTGTCATGACAGTTTTGACTCTGCAGAGTTTGCACCACTGTACCCACATGTAGTGATTTCATCCCCCGTTGCCGGTGGACTAGAAAACCTCCATTTTGCCAGTGGCCGTGAACCACATTCACACTTCCGAGGTGTGTAGCCAGGAGATCACTACGAAGCCTTTACAAAGGGATTCCCGACGAGTGTGGGCCCACTGAGGTTTCACCCCTAACAGCATCCAAGAGGCTCCAACCCCGCTGCAGTGGCCCCCTCTTGTGCCTTGCGGTTCATATGGTAGTCCAGCTGACACCTATTCCCCGCACCATTCAAACACCCATACTACGCCGGGGATGCACCTAATTAATTGGACAAGCTGCCCCATCTCAGCATGTGGTTGGCATGGTAAAGCCAGGTTACATGCTCCATGAACCGGTCCTTAGGATCTAGGCAAGCACTAAACACAAACCCGTGTCTCGTGCACACAATACCAACCAAAGCATCCAACTTGCCTAGATCCCTACCTCTACATAATTCATGATAATCCATTCACATGTAAGGTAATCAAGGTGATGATCTCATATCCCATGTATCCCATTCTAAGCATGGCTAAGCATGAGTAGCATAAATGAAAGATATAATAAAGTAACTCCCAACCCAATGCTACAAGGAAACAAGATAATGCAATTCTAGGGAAATTTCCTAGCTTGGGTATCATATTTCAAATTGACAATGCAATTAAATTCTAACTACACATCCTAGTATAGGATCAAAGTGGTCAAGGACACTTGCCTTCTTCCTGCTTCTCAGGAAATGGAAAGTCTTGGTCTTGGAAGGTGAGAACCTGCTCTGGGGCTGGTTCTACTCGTGCCAATACACACATAGCAAAAGAAAACAACATTCCATAAGCTATAGTCCACACATACATACACATTGAAGTCATACACATATTTAAGTTTGGTGTTTACCCTAGCTATGTTGATTCTATGTACACATGCACTTTTAAAAACATATTTTACTTCTACTCTTTGACATTCAGATTCCTAAGTGCACCATATATATGAATTTCCAATTTGAACAAAGTTTCTATATTAGATAATACCCTTCTTAGCCACAAAAGGTGCATGAAAGATAATTTTCCTACTCCATTTGGGTTTTCAGATCTTCTACACTATTCTTAACTTGAAGTTCTAAATGTGGGGACCTCACTGGACATTTTCTAATTATGTATACCCATTTCCCTATATTTTCAGATTTGTTTTCCCTACCCAAAAGTGAACTCCTATACTAAAATAGCAACATATATCACCTAAACAGGATATGTTCTGATCTAAAATGTCCAATAAAATATCTTTTGACTTCCCCTCTATTGGGATCAATTTAAATTTATTTTTACCGATTTTCAGAATTATTTTCTAGCCTAAAAATGAATTTTAAGCAATAAAACAGTAACCTAAATTCATACAAAAATTTGTACTGTTCCAATTACCTAAACAGAACCTTTATAAATTTTCCCTACCCCTTTTTGGTTAATTAGATTCATTTTTTCCACATATTTAAATTTGTTTTATGCCTAAAGGGTATATTTCAGAGATAAATCACAAAACAGCAACCTCATTTAATTTAAAAGTTTATTTCCCCTCTAAATTCAGACTTCAGATTGTTCTACAAATTTTCAACAGGGTTAGAATAATTCAACTGAAATTTAACCTATACCTATGTTTGAATTTAAATCCTATTCACAATTTCAATTTCCTAAAATTAATAACCCTTAGAGGCTGATGTGCAAATCCACACTGCAGTGGGGCCCCATTTCTCATTTTCTAAATTTTCAGGGGTCTAAGTGTGCAAAACAGGGAGGTTTTCCTAATTATTATTATGTCCAGGGGCTAAAACAGATGTTTAAGCGTGTTTGCATAAATTCCCGAGGGTCCAGGGGCTAGATCAGAAGTTTTCCAGGGCTAGATCGTGTTTTCCGAGATCCCCAGGGGGTAGCGCGTAAGATCTCCGGCGGTTATAACCCGGGGTAGCCGTGGACCATCCGATTCTAAATGGAGGGTTAAGATTATATCGCGAAGGGGTATGTTGGGTTCCTATTATGCGCCACACGATTTAAAATAGACGGCCCCCAAGGGGCCACGTCGCTCCTGGCCGGAGCTCGCCCATGCGCGCAGCGGCGCACGGCGGCAGAGGCGCGATTTCGCCGGCGAGGTCGCGGATCTTCATCTACAGACGCTAACACTCACCCTTTTCGGTAGCAACCGGTAGAGGGGAGATAGGAGAGCTCACCGGTGCAGTTTTCTTGAACCCGAAGGGGTCAGGAGGGCTCAACGGCGGTGAGGAGCGGCGATCGAAGGTGATCTTCGGTGGGAGAGCGATGGGGTCGATCCTCCTCAGATTTTCTTTGGCGATGAGCTTCTCTGGAGGCGGTCAAGCACTGCAAGCACGTTAGCATGGGGGAGAACGGAAGGGGGACCCGGAAAAAAGGCAGCAGCGGCGGCGGTTCTCACCTTGCGTTGGTTGTGGCCGATCGGGGAGGAAGGGGGCGCAGCCTCTGCGTTTAAATGGACGAGGGGCAGCGGGGTCGGCTGGGATCGTCTGGAACCGAACAGAACCGGAGATCGTGGGGGTGCGTGGGCGCGGGGTTCGGCGAGGTAGCATGATCGAGCACGAGAGACGCGGCGGCGGTTGGGAGAAGAAGAAGCTGACAGCTGGGCCCCGCGCGGCAGTGAGAGGAGAGGGGGGAAAGAAGCTACGGGCTGTTGGGCCGGCTGAGGTGGGTTTCGGCCCATTGGCCGTTTTTTTTTCTTTTATGTTTTTGATTCAAATTTGGATTCCAATTTGATTTTGAATTTTTCTCCACATGCATTACGTCCAAAAATTTTGAATTCACATTTTTGACACATTTTGGGGTGTTACAACTCTACCCCCTTAAAAGAAATCTCGTCCTCGAGATTGGTGACTCTAGGGAAACAGATCCAGAAACTGTGCCTTGAGCTCGTCTTCTCGCTCCCATGTGGCTTCCGCTTCCGAGTGGTGCTTCCACTGCACTTTGCACATACAGATTCTTTTATTCCTGGTGATGCTTTCCATCGCCTCCAGGATCTTGACCGGCTGCTCGGCATATGAAAGGTCCTATCGTATGTCCACCTCATTCATGGGTAACCTCTCTTCGGGTGTTCTTAAGCATTTCCTGAGTTGTGACACATGGAACACGTCGTGCACATCCGAGAGGCGAGCCGGCAATTCCAACTGATATGCCACTTTGCCTTTCCTCTCCAGAATCTGGAAGGGTCCGATGTATCGAGGTGATAACTTCCCTTTCACCTTGAACCGACGAAGCCCTCAGATAGGAGACACCTTGAGATAGACATAGTCCCCTACGTTGAAAATGAGCTCTCTTCTTTGTACATTGGCATAGCTCTTCTGTCGGGTCTGGGCTATCCTCAAGATGTTGCGGATTTCCCTCACTTTCGCCTCGGCTTCTTGTAGTACCTCGGGCCCAAACACTTCGCTTTCCCCAGTTTGGTTCCAAAACAATGGAGTTCTGCACTTCCTCCCATACAACGCCTCAAAGGGTGACATCTTCATACTAGCCTGATAATTGTTGTTGTAGGAGAACTCCGCATACGGTAAGTTCTTATCCCAACTCCTATTGTTCTTGAGTGCACAAGCTCTCAGCATATCCTCAAGGATCTGATTGGTTCTTTCAGTCTGCCCATCGGTCTGTGGATGGTATGCAGAACTGAAATTCAAATGAGTCCCCATGGTTTCATGTAACTTATGCCAGAACCTTGAGGTGAACTGTGTCCCTCGATCTGACACTATCTTCTTCGGCACTCCATAGAAACACACGATTCTTGACATGTACAGCCCTGCCAATGTGGATCCGTTGTAGCTTTCTTTCACAAGAATGAAATGAGCTACCTTAGTTAGCCTGTCGATAATGACCCAGATCGAATCATACCCCGATTGGGTCCTAGGCAGTCCCACTATGAGGTCCATACCTATTTCCTCCCATTTCCATTCGGGCACCTTGAGTGGTTGCAACAGTCCCGCGAGTCGTTGATGTTCTGCTTTCACCAACTGACATGTGTCACATAGGGCAACATGTTCTGTGACGTCCTGCTTCATGCCATACCACCAATATCTGCTCTTAAAGTCATGATACATCTTCGTACTCCCAGGATGGATGGAATAGTCGGAATCATGAGCCTCTTTCAGAATTAATTCACGGATCTCCTTTACTTCCGGCACATAGATTCTTTTCCCATGTCACACCGTGCCTTGTTCATCCTCTCTAAACCCCGGAGCATTATTCTCTTTGATGAGTTCTCTGATTTCTTGTATCTTCTCATCATTCTTCTGACCATTGCGTATGTCTTGCTCCAATGTGGAGTCCACTTCCATGGCGATGGCCTCACCACTATTCACCAGACATAGATTGAGTTTTGCAATCTCCTCCTTCAATTTCGTAGGCGTGTCATTTAAGCTCAACATGTTGACATGCACCTTCCTGCTTAAAGCATCTGCCACGACGTTCGCGATGATAGTTGATACCGACATCAAAGTCATTTATTAGCTCTAACCATCTCCTTTGTCTGAGGTTGAGATCTGGCTGTGTGAAAATGTACTTTTAGCTCTTATGATCTGTATATATCCATGTCCTCTTTCCCATCAAATAATGCCTCCAAAGCTTCAATGCGTGGACCACCGCGGCTAGCTCTAGGTCATGCGTAGGATAGTTCTTCTCGTGTTTTCGGAGCTGCCGGGACGCATAGGCAACGACATGCCCCTCTTGCATAAGAACACATCCCAACCCGTGTCCAGAAGCATCACAGTATATCGAAAAATTCTTCTGCATGTCTGGCATAACTAGCATTGGGGTTGTTGTCAATCTTTTCTTCAGCTCTTGGAAACTTGCCTCACACTCCGGTGTCTACGTGAATGTGATCCCCTTCTCTAACAATTTGGTGAGGGGTCTTGAGATCTTGGAGAAGCCCTCAATGAATCGTCGATAGTACCCAACCAATCCTAAGAAGCTCCGGATCTCCCCGACATTTTCAGGGGTCTTCCACTTCTGCACATCCGCGATCTTGGCGGGATCCATGGAGATTCCTCCTTCCGAGATTATATGTCCTAAGAAGGGAACTCTCTTCAGCCAAAATTCACATTTGCTTAGCTTGGCATATAGTTGGTGTTCTCTCAACTTCTGCAACACCAGTCTTAGATGCTTCTCATGTTCTTCTTCATCTTTGGAGAAGATGAGAATGTCATCAATGAAAACCACCACAAATACTCCATGAATACCTTGTTCATGAGATACATGAAGTACGCCGGGGCATTAGTTAGCCCGAACGGCATGACGGTGTACTCATACAGCCCGTACCGAGATACGAAAGCTGTCTTGGGAATGTCAGTTGCTCTTATCTTCAGTTGGTGATATCCCGACCTAAGATCGATTTTTCAGAATAAACAAGCCCCTCTCAACTGATCAAATAGGTCTTCACTGCGAGGTAATGGGTACTTGTTCTTGATGGTTACCTCATTCAACGCACGGTAGTCTACGCATAGCCTTTGGGTTCCATCCTTCTTGGGCACAAATATCACTGGAGCTCCCCATGGCGAGGAACTAGGGCGAATAAACCCTTTCTTTGTCAATTCCTGGATATGTTCTTTGAGCTCTTCTAGTTGTTTAGAATCCATCCGGTAAGGCCTCTTGTATATCGGAGCTGTTCTAGGCACTAGTTCAATCGCGAATTCCACTTCACGATCTGGAGGCATACCTGGCAACTCCTCAGGAAAAACGTCTGGATATTCCTTGATAACCCTTATCTCTTCCACTTCCACATCCACTTGATTGAGTTTAATGTCCCTCTTAGGTTTTTGTATGGCTATGAACTTCACTTTTGTGCCACTAGTGTGAGTTAGTTCCACCGTTCTAGTCGAACAATGGATGATACCTTTATGTTTGGTCAACCAATCCATACCCAAAATAATATCTATCCCTTGTGAGTTTATCACTATGAGGTTTGCAGTAAATACTACCCCATTAATGTCTAGATTCACTTTGGGACACACTTGTCTTGTCCTTATTTCTCCCCTGGGGAGTTCACTGCTAGTATATGATTCATTTGTGTTGTGGCTAGATCATTCTTCTCAACAAATCCTTGAGCAATGAACGAGTGGGTAGCACCAGAATCGAACAATATGGTTGCAATGTGTAAATTTGCAGGAACTTACCAATCACCACGTCAGGTGCCTCTTGTGCTTCCTCCATGGTCACGTGGTTCACCCTTCCTCGCATCACATTCTGCTGCTGTGGCTGCATAGGCTTCTTCTTTGGGCACTTATGAGCATAGTGCCCCACTTCACCACAGTTGAAGCATTGCACCCCAACTTTAGGTGCCTGGCCTTTGTTATCTTGGGGTTGGTTCTGTGACCCTTGTCCTAATGGTCGAGGTTGATAAGTGGGGCGTGGCTGCTGCACAAACTGACGCTGCGGCTGTACTGGTGCTGATGGAGGCCTGAAGTTCGGGTTGTACCCTCTCGGTGTCGAGTAGGGTACTACAGCACGGCTTGTCTGCCCTGCAGGTCGCTGCATCAGACGTGGACGTGTGTTGCTGCTTGATGCTTGGTGTGACCATATCATCTTCCTCTTGTTTTCATTCTCCAAGGCCTTCAGCTTCCTTTCCACAACAAACGCCCTGTCCACCATCTTTTGGAAACTTTCATATTCATTGGAGGACATTGTACATTGCATTTCCATGGTAAGACCTTCCACAAAACAGTCATGTTTCTGCTCATCAGTTTCGATGTCCCGTGGTGCATAACGGGGCAGTTGGGCGAACTTGGTGAGGTACTCCCTCACAGTCATGTTGCCCTGCTGCAGTCCCAAGAACTCCTTCCTCTTGTTCTTGAGTTCTCCCCTTGGTATGTAGTGGTTGCGGAAACTGCGCTTGAACTCTTCCCAAGTTATGTTCTCGGGGTCGTGATGGGCTGCCACGTAAGCGGTCCACCAATCAGCAGCAGGTCCATGCAATTGATGAGAGGCAAACAGCACCCTCTCATACCCTCGGCATTGTATGATCCTCATCTTGTTCTCAATGGTTTTGAGCCAGTCGTCAGCCTCTAGAGGTTCAGCAGCACTTGTAAACTTCGGGGGTTGAGTCCCCAGAAACTCGCTCAGCTTGGTTGACGTGGTGCAGCCTGTGGGGGTGGAGCATGGTGTAAGTTGGCCACCACTTGATTCAAATTCTGGATGAGCTGATTTTGATTGTCGATCATTTGGTAGATAGCATCAGCTCCTTCTCGGCGACCACCCCTGTCTTGCCCTCTAGGAAGGTGAGGATTGGCAGCCTCATTGTTGTTGTTGTTGAGGTTGGCACCACGACCTCTTCCTCTTCCGGCCATCTATTATGATCAACCAAGTGTCAACTTAATCATTACGCATTAATTTCCCTCATTGCTTGTATAAACTTAAACTTTTGAGACCTTAAAACTTTAGACAATTTCTGAAGATTTCGCATAGACTCTTAGGCACCATGTCTCATACGAAGATAAATGCAACTATCGATTCATAGGGTTTCACACACAATAAGCAAATGCAATCTTAAAGACGAGGTTGTGGACAAGTGCCCATGGCTTCCACAACTCATGTCATACACCAAACATTAACAAACAAATAGAAAGGTTCTTGACGCGACTACTCAATAACATGCTGAAGTAAGGGAAATAACTCTAATCAACTCATATCACTGAGCTGGCTCATCGGCGTCTTCCTCATCATTGCGGCTGCCCTCAGACTCCGCTCTAGATGGGGAAGCTGCTGGTGGAGAAGTGCGGCGACGCTTGTTCGCCCGGCGGTCTGGGGAGTCAGGAGTCCATGGGTCATTCTCGGTGACACACAGTTCATTCCCATCTCCTCTCTTCCTTGCCCTCAAGCTGGCGCGAAGCAACGCCTCAGTCTCCTTCAGGGTGTCACGGACGTCCTGAAGCTCCTGCTGGCACTCCTGCAGTCGAGTGCTGAGCATAGTTGCATCCTCCAAGCACAGGTCCATGTGCTCATGGGAAGTCCCCTGCTTCACCGGTGGGTACTTGTACTCCGCGGTGCCACTCTCACGCTGGAGGACATACATGTACTCAGTCCTGTCCAGGTGGCGACGGTTGATGTAACTCTAGCAGGTGATGGACTCCTAAGTGACATCCTTCTCAGCATCGGCCTGAGTCGCCCGACAAGCTGGAGAGCGGTGGATCTTGAGCAGCTTGTTGTCATGGATAATCCTCATCTCTGAGCTCCATTCTTCACGCTTCTTACGGATGGTCCTGGTGGAGCTGTAGTGTATGATCAACTTGCCAACATTGTCAGTGGCGTGGAGCATACGCCGAAGACGGCGCAACAAGCCTCCTACTGCCAAATCGTAGGAGTGGTGTAACACCCCAAAATCTTGTTAAGAGGGGAATTTAAAATTTTTTGGACGTATTGCATGCGGTGCAGAAATTCAAATTTAATTTGCAATTCAAATTCAAATAAAAACCAGAAAAGAAATGGAAAAAGAAAAAGAAAAACAGAAAACCCCGGCCAGTGGGCCGAAACCCACCAGCCGGCCCACCTTTTCCCGCGCCAGCCCGCAGCCGCGCGCTACCCTCTCTTTCTCACTAACACGCGGGGCCCGCGGTCATCTTCTTCCACGAGCGATCGCGCCAACCGCCGGGACTCCTCCGCGCGCCAAATCCAAACCACCCTAGAAATCCGCGTTCCCCCCGCCGAATTTCGGTTCTGGACGACTCCAGCTCAATCCCAACCGAACGCCGCCCTCCCTCGTCTATATAAGAGCCGGCATCGCCCGTTTTTTCATCCTGATCGCCTGTTTTTCCTCCCGGTGAGAACCAGAGCTTCTCCGGCCGTTTTCTCTCGATCTTCGCTCGGGATTTCTGATCTAACGCGCCGATCTTGTTCAACTGCCTCCGGGGAATCACGCAGGTGCAGAAAACTCGGTAGATTGCGCCCTAGACACAGCTCCGACGAGCATCACTTCGATTCCATCTCGGACCTCATCGTCGACCGCCTTACAGGGCCTCCGAGCTCAAGAAAAACCCCGAGGTGAGATCCCCGACCTCTCCTCTACCGATCTATGCCATGAAATCCCAGTTTTAGGAGGTATAGACGAAGATCCGAAGTTTTCCGGCGAGATCGCCGCCTCCCGCCGCCGCGCGCCGCCGGCCAGCGCGGGCTGGCTCCGGCCAGGGCGACGTGGCCGCTTGTGCGCCGTCTATTTTAAATCGCACGGTAGAATTAAAACCCGCGCGTACCGGTTCGATACTATAATCTCAGCCGTCTGTTTTAAATCGGACGGTCCACGTCGGCCCCGCATTATAAAGGTCGAGATTCTTACGCGCTACCCCCTGGGAATCTCGGAAAATACAAGCTAGCCCCAGAAACTTCTGATCTAGCCCCTGAAACTTCAGAAATTCATGTAAATTCATTTAAAAATCAGTTTTAGCCCCTGGACTTAATAAAAATTAGAAAGACCCCTCTGTTGTGCATAGTTAGACCCCTGGAAATTTGTAAAATAATAAATTAGACCCTACAGTAAGGTGAACTTACCTTTTTGACCCTATATGGTATTAAGTTTAGAAAGTTGAATGTGTGACTAGGATTTAAATTTAAAAGGAAAGACAAACACATGTGATAATTCAAGTTTAAACTCTACTAACACTTGGAAAACATTAGAATGAACTAAAAATAAATTTTAGGCTGAAATGAAATCTGTTTGGGTGTTGTTCATATTTATTAGTTCTAGGAACACATTTTTAGGTTAATAAATAATTCTGAAAATTGGTAAAATAAATTTAAATTAGTTCACATCAGAGGAGAAGTTTAAAAACATAATATTTAATATATTAGATCAGAACCTATTCTGTTTAGATGTTATGCCCTACTATTTAATATTTAAAACTCACTTTTAGGCATAGAAAATAAATCTGGAAAATAAAGGAAAAATAGGTATGCATAATTAGAAAATGATAAATGAAGTCTCCAAATCCAAAGACTTCAGTTTGGGATTTGGTAGAAGGTTTAAAAACCCACTTGGAATAGGAAATTACCTTCCATGCAAACTTGGTAGCTAAAGAGTGTGTTAATTGAATATAAAAAATTTGTTTAGAATTGAAATTCATATATATAGTGTGCAAATAAAAAATCTGAATACAAAAGTTAGAAATCATATACATATGTTTAAAAGTGCATGTAGGCCAAAAATCAACACATGTAGAGTAACCCCAACACTTAGAAATGTGAATGACTTTCATAGGTATGTATGTGTGTTTTGCATGAAGTGAAAATGTGAACTATGTCTTATGGATTGTGTTTTCTTTTGCTATGTGTATTGGCATGAGTAGAACCTGCCCCAGAGCAAGTTCTCCCCTTCCAAGACCAAGACTTTCCATTCTCAGAGCAGCAAGAAGAAGGCAAGTGTCCTTGACCACTTTGATCCTATACTAGGATGTGTAGATAGAATTATTTGCATTGTCAATTGAAATATGAAACCCATGCTAGGAAGTTTCCCTAGAATTGCATTACCTTGTTTCCTTGTAGCTTGGGTTGGGATTTATTTTATCATATCATTTATTATTATGCTTAGCCATGCTTAAATGGGATAATTGGGATATGAGATCATCAATTTATTTACCTTATTTTTGAATGAGATGTTATGAGTTATGTAGAGGTAGGGATCAAGGCAAGTTGGATGCTTTGGTTGGTGCTGGGTGCACGAGACTCGGGTTTGTGTTTAGTACTTGCCTGGATCCTAAGGACCGGTTCATGGAGCATGTAACCTAGCTTTACCGTGCCAACCACATGCTGAGATGGGGCAGCTTGGCCAATTAATTAGGTGTATCCCCGGCGTAGTATGGGTGTGTTGGATGGTGCGGGGGAATAGGTGTCAGCTGGACTACCATATGAACCGCAAGGCTCAAGAGGGGGCCACTGCAGCGGGGTTAGAGCCTCTTGTATGCTGTTAGGGGTGAAACCTCAGTGGGCCCATGCTCGTCGGGAATCCTATTGTAAAGGCTTCATAGTGATCTCCTGGCTACACACCTGGGAAGTGTGAATGTGGTTCGTAGCCACTGGCAAAATGGAGGTTCTTTTAGTCCAGCCGGCAACGGGGGATGAAATCACTACATGTGGGTACATTGGTGCAAACTCTGCAGAGTCAAAAATGTCATGACAGCCGTGCTCACGGTCAAGAGCGGCTTGGACTTATTCATGATTAGAGGATGATGACTTTGGAAGTTGTGGATGTTAAGTGGGGAGCTTAACATTGGAAATGATGTTATGGTTATTTGATCATGATGATGGGTTGGGAGATTGGGACCATTTCACTATGTAGTAATGTAGGTGCTTAATAAGCTAAGGTGATAGGTATTAATTGCGTAGTGCTTTAACCATGAGTTCAACCTCTCCTTGTTCTAGCCATGCATGACATAACCTTCCCCCACTTGGTGAGTACCAACGGTACTCAAACTTGCATATTTGTTGGTTTATATTGCTGCTCAGGTCAAGAGAATGATGTGGTGTTCAATGACCAAGACTTCGGACTCGAAGAAGGATTCTAGGTTCATGGAGTCCCCCAGGCAACTCCTGTGACGGAGCCCACAAGAATAATATTCCGCTGCTATTTTATTTACATGTTATGAACTTATTATCGTCCATCGAGATGTATGCGTTGTAAGACATTTATATTTGACACCTGGCTTGTAATAAATGATGCTTCACTATTTGTCATCACATGTATGAGAAAATGATCCTAGCATACATGTGATATTCACTCGGTTGTTCTTCGGAGAAACCGGGTGTGACAAGTGGTACGTCACCGGGCAGTTCTCCTCCCTCAAGGCAAGGGCAGCTACAAGAACTCTTCCTCCGGTGAACTTGCGAGCGGTGCGGACCATGCGAACCATCTAAAGTATAAAGCATTTAAAATCAAGTTAGATAAGAATTAAATAAAGACTGCAATTTGAATAAAAGTTGAGGCAAGATGAACAAATAAAATAAAGTGACAACATTAAATAACACTTTCACCTCACTCCTTTTGTAAAATAGTTTTTAAGAACATAGGGTCCTTAAATACGTCCATTTCTAACTAGGTCCACGTTCCTACGGGCAACCTGGCTCTGATACCACTTCTGTCACACCCGGTTTTTCCGAAGAACGACCGAGTGCCTCCCACATGTATGCCAGGATCATTTTCTCATACATGTGACGACGAATAGTGAAGCATCATTATATTACAAGCCAAGTGTTCGAATATAAATAAGTCTTACATAACATAACGTCTCGATGGACGATAATACGTTCATAACATGTAAATAAAACAGCAGCGGAAGATAAGTCTTGTGGGCTCCGTCACAGGCGTTGCCTGGGGAACTCCGTGAACCTAGAATCCTTCTTCGGGTCCGAAGTCTATGGTCGTTGTACACCACGTCATTCCCTTGGTCTGAGCAGCAATTTAAACCAACAGAAAAGCAAGCTTGAGTACCGTTGGTACTCAGCAAGTGTGGGAAAGTTATGTCATGCATGGCTAGAGCAAGAAGAGGTTGAACTCATAGTTAGAACACTATGCAATTAATACCTATCACCTTAGCTTATTAAGCACCTACATTACTACATAGGTGAAAAGGTCCCAATCCCCTAACAAATCATCAATATCAAGCAATCATAGCTCCATTTCCAATGTTAGGCTCCCTGCTTAACATCCTCAACTTCCCAATTCATCATCCTCTAATCATGAATAAGTCCAAGCCGCTCTTGACCGTGAGCACGGCTGTCATGACAGTTTTGACTCTGCAGAGTTTGCACCACTGTACCCACATGTAGTGATTTCATCCCCCGTTGTCGGGTGGACTAGAAAACCTCCATTTTGCCAGTGGCCGTGAACCACATTCACACTTCCGAGGTGTGTAGCCAGGAGATCACTACGAGGCCTTTACAAAGGGATTCCCGTCGAGTGTGGGCCCACTGAGGTTTCACCCCTAACAGCATCCAAGAGGCTCTAACCCCGCTGCAGTGGCCCCCTCTTGAGCCTTGCGGTTCATATGGTAGTCCAGCTGACACCTATTCCCCGCACCATCCAAACACCCATACTACGCCGGGGATACACCTAATTAATTGGCCAAGCTGCCCCATCTCAGCATGTGGTTGGCACGGTAAAGTCAGGTTACATGCTCCATGAACCGGTCCTTAGGATCCAGGCAAGCACTAAACACAAACCCGTGTCTCGTGCACACAGCACCAACCAAAGCATCCAACTTGCCTAGATCCCTACCTCTACATAATTCATAATAATCCATTCACAGGTAAGGTAATCAAGGTGATGATCTCATATCCCATGTATCCCATTCTAAGCATGGCTAAGCATGAGTAGCATAAATGAAAGAATAATAAAGTAACTCCCAACCCAATGCTACAAGGAAACAAGATAATGCAATTCTAGGGAAATTTCCTAGCTTGGGTATCATATTCCAAATTGACAATGCAATTAAATTCTAACTACACATCCTAGTATAGGATCAAAGTGGTCAAGGGCACTTGCCTTCTTCCTGCTGCTCCGAAAATGGAAAGTCTTTGGTCTTGGAAGGTGAGAACCTGCTCTGGGGCTGGTTCTACTCGTGCCAATACACACATAGCAAAAGAAAACAATATTCCATAAGCAATAGTCCACACATACATACACATTGAAGTGATACACATATTTAAGTTTGGTGTTTACCCTAGCTATGTTGATTCTATGTACACATGCACTTTTAAACACATATTTTACTTCTACTCTTTGACATTCAGATTCCTATGTGCACCATATATATGAATTTCCAATTTGAACAAAGTTTCTATATTAGATAATACCCTTCTTAGCCACAAAAGGTGCATGAAAGATAATTTTCCTACTCCATATGGGTTTTCAGATCTTCTACACTATTCTTAACTTGAAGTTCTAAATGTGGGGACCTCACTGGACATTTTCTAATTATGTATACCCATTTCCCTATATTTTCAGATTTGTTTTCCCTACCCAAAAGTGAACTCCTATACTAAAATAGCAACATATATCACCTAAACAGGATATGTTCTGATCTAAAATGTCCAATAAAATATCTTTTGACTTCCCCTCTGATGGGATCAATTTAAATTTATTTTTACCCATTTCAGAATTATTTTCTAGCCTAAAAATGAATTTCAGCAATAAAACAGTAACCTAAATTCATACAAAAATTTCTACTGTTCCAATTACCTAAACATAACCTTTATAAATTTTCCCTACCCCTTTTTGGTTACTTAGATTCATTTTTCCACATATTTAAATTTGTTTTATGCCTAAAGGGTATATTTCATAGATAAATCACAAAACAGCAACCTCATTTAATTTAAAAGTTTATTTCCCCTCTAAATTCAGACTTCAGATTGTTCTACAAATTTTCAACAGGGTTAGAATAATTCAACTGAAATTCAACCTATACCTATGTTTGAATTTAAATCCTATTCATAATTTCAATTTCCTAAAATTAATAACCCTCAGGGGCTGATGTGCAAATCCACACTGCAGTGGGGCCCCATTTCTCATTTTCTAAAATTTTCAGGGGTCTAAGTGTGCAAAACAGGGAGGTTTTCCTAATTCTTATTAAGTCCAGGGGCTAAAACAGATGTTTAAGTGTGTTTGCATAAATTCCCGAGGGTCCAGGGGCTAGATCAGAAGTTTTCCGGGGCTAGATCGTGTTTTCAGAGATCCCCAGGGGGTAGCGCGTAAGATCTCCGGCGGTTATAACCCGGGGTAGCCATGGACCGTCCGATTCTAAATGAAGGGTTAAGATTATATTGCGAAGGGGTACGCCGGGTTCCTATTATGCGCCACACGATTTAAAATAGACGGCCCCCAAGGGGCCACGTCGCTCCTGGCCGGAGCTCACCCATGCGCGCGGCGGCGCACGGCGGCAGAGGCGCGATTTCGCCGGCGAGGTCGCGGATCTTCATCTATAGACGCTAACACTCGCCCTTTTCGGTAGCAACCGGCAGAGGGGAGACAGGAGAGCTCACCAGTGCGGTTTTCTTGAACCCGAAGGGGTCAGGAGGGCTCAACGGCGGCTAGGAGTGGCGATCAAAGGTGATCTTCGGTGGGAGAGCGATGGGGTCGATCCTCCTCAGATTTTCTTCGGTGATGAGCTTCTCTGGAGGCGGTCAAGCACTGCAAGCACGTTAGCATGGGGGAGAATGGAAGGGAGACCCAGAAAAAAGGCAGCAGCGGCGGCGGTTCTCACCTTGCGTCGGTTGTGGCCGATCGGGGAGGAAGGGGACGTAGCCTCTGCGTTTAAATGGACGAGGGGCAGTGGGGTCGGCTGGGATCGTCTGGAACCGAACAGAACCGGAGATCGTGGGGGTGCGTGGGCGCGGGGTTCGGCGAGGTAGTGTGATCGAGCGCGAGAGATGCGGCGGCGGTTGGGAGAAGAAGAAGCTGACGGCTGGGCCCTGCGCGGCAGTGAGAGGGGAGGGGGGGAAGAAGCTGCGGGCTGTTGGGCCGGCTGAGGTGGGTTTCGGCCCATTGGTCGTTTTCCTTTTTCTTTTTCCTTTTTCTTTTCTGTTTTTGATTCAAATTTGAATTCCAATTTGAGTTTGAATTTTTCTCCACATGCATTACGTCCAAAAATTTTGAATTCACATTTTTGACACATTTTGGGGTGTTACAAAAAACTTGGACAATGACCTTTTTGTATGCCCAAATTTATGTCGATGACATAATATTTGGTTCTACTAATAAATCCTTTTGTGAATAATTTAGCAAAATCATGACGGAGAGGTTTGAGATGTCGATGATGGGAGAATTGAAGTTCTTTCTAGGGTTCCAAGTGAAACAACTCAAGGAAGGCACTTTCATATGTCAAAAAAAGTACACTCAAGACATACTTAAGAAGTTTGACATGGAGAAGGCCAAGCCCATCAAAACACCAATGGTGACAAACGGACACCTCGACCTCAATCAAGACAGCTCTAGCGTGTATCAAAAGGTACACCGTTCCATGATTGGATCCCTTCTTTATCTTTATGCATCTAGGCCCGATATTATGTTAATTGTATGCATGTGTGGAAGGTTTCAAGCCGCTCCTAAAGAGTGTCATCTAACAGCCGTGATGAGAATCTTGCGCTATCTAGTTCATACACCTAACCTAGGACTGTGGTATCCTAAAGGGTCCAAGTTCAATCTCATCGGATACTCCGTTCTGATTATGCCGGATGAAAAGTGGATAGGAAAAGTACCTCCGGATCCTGTTAATTTTTGGGCAGGTCCCTAGTGTGACATCCAGTTCCAAAAATAGAACCAAGTGAATGCATATGTGTGCCCAGGATGTTCATCACACATACACATGTAATCCACAAACTGAATTCAGAATATAACCACGAATAAATAGGGTTTAAGTACTTTATTACAATGACTCAATGTCTCACTCATGAATGTATATCTTATTCTTGCAGCGGAAGACTTAAACGACAGCAGAATATCAATAAAGGCAGCAGGCTCCAACTTCAACTCCACAGGCATATTGACGGTAGTTTGCACGCCTAGTACTCCACATGGTCCTCAAAGTACTTTTCTCATGTTCCTGATGTTTATGTGATAATGCAAGGGTGAGTATATGTTGTACTCAGCAAGTACGAGAAAAGTATGACATGTAGCTTACAACAAGGTAGGAAATAAAAGTGCTCATTGCAGCAAGCAAATTTTATTTCACAAACATGAAAAAACAGCAACTATTTCTAAGTGAAATTTATCACAACATGACCAAGTAATTCAGCAACATTTTCTCATCATAATTCACCACTTATCAAGTCTCATTCAGCCATTAATCTTTCTCAAGTTCATCTCATACTCATAAACATTCATAACTATCTCATATTCATATAACCGAAACCAAACTCATTATCATAACTCAAAACAGTCCCGAAACCAATCCCAATGACCATACCAAATAACCATCCCAAGTTTTCCCTCTAATCATGTGAGTTGGACAGGTGCTTTTGACCGGAAGCACGGCTATCATGATAGTTTTACACTCTGCAGAGGTGGCACCACTTTACCCACAAGTTTGTGATTTCGTCATCCGTTGGCGACTGCAGAACCTCCATTATACCCCAACACTACCGGACACGTGTCACCTCCGGGAGGTCCGACACTGTTGGACACATGTTAACCTCAGATTTCACCTCCGGGAGGTTCGACGCTATTGGACACGTGTCGACCTCGGAGCTCATCCCTGAGCAGAAAGAAAGTCCGGCGCGGTTAGGACACGTGGCACGATCGGAGCTCACCTCCGAAGAGAGGGGAGGTCCGGCACACGTGGCACATTCGGAACTCACCTCCGAAGAGAGGGGAGGTCCGGCACTGACACATGGCGCACGCGGAGCTTACCTCTGAGGGAGAGGGAGGCCCCGCCCGCCAGGACGCGTGGCGTACGCGGAGCTCGTATCTGAGAGAGAGGGAGGTCTCGCCCGCCTGACGTGCGGCACAACCGGAGCCCGCCTCTGCGGAAAAGGGAGGCCCGGCCCCCGCAGGACACGTGGAGCCTCCGGAGCTCATCACCGCGGAGGTGACGAGATCTGAAGCGGTTTTTGCTTCTGTACGCGCGGAAATACCGACACGGAAGGAAACCGACACGAATTCCACGTTGCTACCCCACCAAATCAATTGAAGATAAATTTTAAGATCCAAAACAAATCGAATAGGACTCTTATTTGAAATCCAATCAGATTAGGACTCTTCTTTTTCCGGTTATAAATAGAACCCGAAACAACCCCTTGGTCGTAACATCTTTTCTAAGCCGACAACTTAGAAGCCCTAGCCCCCAAACTCGCCGAGCTTAACCCCTTCGCCGGAGTTTGACCACCGGAGAGACCGCAGACGAACCCAGACACGATCGCCGCCACCGGAAGAGAGCCCCGACGATCTGTTTTTGCTAGGAGGGAGGACCCAAAGAAAGTAAGGTAGGTCTCCATTACCACCTTACGACACCATCGCAGTTTCTTTGCATCTGTTCTTCGATCCCTTCGAACAGAAGCTTTTTCGTGGACAGATCACGTGTTGGTCGGTTTGATCTAGAGTCAAGATCATCGCCACGTCCACATTTGATCCCTACACCTCTATTCATCATAAAACCCATGCAAACATGCAACAACACGTACAAACCAATCTAATAAAAACTGCATCATAGGATTAGCATGCATATGCATCATTGCATCTTGAGTAAAGTTTGTGTATGATAATTGATTGCTCTGAATCTTGAATGTGCGTGATCATAAATAGAAGGACAAGCTCAGGGAGCTATCTACGAAGGATTTCAGCACCAAGACTTCGAGATCCAAGAGCAACAGAAGCCACAGGAACAAGGCAAGTGCCCCTTGACCATATTGATCCCATGTTTTTGGAAAACTGTTTTGTTTGCGAAAAGGTGTGTGTGCTTGATTCAACTTGATGGGAAACCCTTTCTTAGGAGTTTACTAGTTTTGTTAACCACCCTTGTCGCCGGGACAGTTGATGAGTCGGGCATGGTCGTTTTTGCTTTTTGCTTCGCTAATCTACGGGATATGGGAAGCGATAGAATGTGTCTAGCTAACAGCACTCGTATGAGTAATGATAATGAGAACTTGATGTTAATGAACATGAATCGGAGGGAGATCTAGGCAAGCTTGGTTTTGTGGAAGTGGTAGAATGAGATGGTGGTTTACTTGCCGTAGATCTATGGACCGGTTCATGCCATCCATGCCAGGATAACAGTGCCACCACAAGGCCAAATATGGGCGCGGCTTAGCTGACTAATTAGGTAAGTTGCTAGATTGTTATGGACCGTGGAAGGCGCGGGGAATGGGAGTCGAGTAAGGACTGCCCTGGGAACTGCATGGCACAAGAGGGGGCCCGTAGGTGGGAGAATTGGAGATTATAGCCTGCTGGTGAAACCTTAGTGAGTTCATACATCTAGTAGCTCCTTTGTAAAGGCTATTTTGTGATCTCTTGTCCATACACCGACGGTTGTGTACTGGTATAATGGAGGTTCTCCAGTCGCTGACGGGTGACGAAATCAAAAACTTGTGGGTAAAGTGGTGCCACCTCTGCAGAGTATAAAACTATCATGATAGCCGAGCTTACGGTCACAAGCGCCTGGACAACTCACATGATTAGATGGGATGGTTATTGGGATGGTATTTGGTTTGGTTATTGGTTTGGTGATGGTTTGGTCTTTGGATTTGGTTTTCGGGACTGTTGAGTCCGGGTAATGAGATTGGTTGCATGACTGTTGAGTCATGGCAATGAGACTTGATCTCGGTTATGAGATGGAATTGAATATGAGATGAGATGGTAGTGAATACGAGATGGTATTCATGAGCATGTGAAAAGTTGAGAAAGATAAATGTTCGGATGAGATATGAAAAGTGGTGAATCATGATGGAGGTATGTTGATGTTTAAATACATGTTGGGATTACGTTCACTTAAAGCTAGTTGCTGTTTTTATCATGATTTGTGAAATAAACTTTGCTTTTATGCAATAAGCCTTTTTATACCTACCTCGTTGTAAGCTACATGTCATACTTTCCGCACTTGCTGAGTACGTCATGTACTCACCCTTGCATTATCATACATCATCAGCAACAGGAGAGGAGTACTATGAAGACCAAGTGGAGTATTAGGTGTGTAATCTACCCTCAACCTTGCCTGTGGAGTAGAGATGGAGCCGCTGCTGCTGCTTAGTTTGCTTCTGCTATAGTTTAGAAGACTTCCGCTGCTAGAATAAGACTTCTGCTGCTAAGATAAGACTTCCGCTGCAATAAAGATTGATGTAATAAAGTACTTGGATCTATTCATTCGTGGTTATATATATTCTGAATTCAGTTTGTGGATTATATGTGTATGTGTGATGAACATCCTGGGCACACATACGCATCAGTCCAGGTTCCTCATAGAACCGGGGCGTCACAAATTGGTATCAGAGCCACGGTTGATCGTAGGTCACACGCCTAGATAGGTCACAGATTGGTATCAAGCTACCACAGTTGACTGTAGATCACAAGCCTAGATAGAAATCACAGATTAGTTTTAGAAACCACGGTTGACTGTAGGTCACCAGCCTAGGTTGATCACAGATTGGTAGCAGAACCACGGTTGACCATAGGACACAAGCCTAGTCGCAGATTGGTATTAGGAGCCACGATGAACATAGGATGCAAGCCTAGGAAGAATGCATATATTGGCATTAGAACCCCATCGACCATAGGACAAAGTCACAGATTGGTAGCCACAGATTGGTCACAGATTGGTATCACCCCAAACCACATAGGACCCCCATTGAGTAAGCCTTAAATAGGAGTTGTGTGCTAAACTTTTGTGATGATTGTTGTGCTTGAGTGCTTAGTGTGAGTTGTGGGACGTTTCAGCGTTGTCCATATCCACACATAGTAGAGAGATGTGAGATGCTTCGGCACTTGTTCACATCCTCATATAGGATGATATATAGTCCATTCCCCTTGATGCATATAGTTGGGAGGGATCACTCTAAACTTCTAACCTCTATTCTACTCAACTCTCTCTCACAAGATGGTGAGAGGAAACGCCAGCCGTCAAGGGAGGAACGTCCGTGGCAACCAAGAGGATGACCACGTTGAGGTTCCTGAGAATGACAACCCCGGAGCTGGTGCAAAAAACCTGGAACGGTTGATGGCCATGCATAATCAGCTTATGCAAACTATGATCCAAACTTTGGGTCAGCTGCAAGCCAACAACAACAACCCCGTTCCTGCACCACCGCCACCACCACCGCCACCACCGCCAACTCACAACCGACTGGGAGAGTTCATGAGGACTCGACCACCTACCTTTGCATAAGCTAATGATCCCATGGACGCCGACGATTGGTTGAAGTCCATAGAGAAGAAGCTTGCCATAGTTCAGTGCAATGACCGAGAGAAAGTTCTCTTCGCATCGCACCAACTCATGGGAGCAGCCGCTGACTGGAGGGACGCCCTTTGCAATGCTCATGACAACCCGGAGACTATTACTTGGACTGAGTTCAAGGAGAGTTTCTGCTCTCATTACGTCCCTATGGGAGTCATGATGCTCAAAAGGCAAGAGTTCAAGGGTCTTCACGAAGGAAAGAAAAGCGTGAATGAGTACCTCAACAGGTTCACGTAACTTTCAAGGTATGCCCCCGAAGATGTCAACTCGGACCAGAGGAGGCAATACTTGTTCATGAGAGGGTTGAACAATGAGATCCAGTTTCAGCTCCTCAACAATGACTATGCGAGCTTCCAGAAGCTAGTTGACAAAGCCAAAGTGGTTGAGAGCAAGATCCGAGAGATCGAGCAAGAGGGAAAGAGAAAGATGCCATACCAGCCACAAGGGAGCAATGTACATCCCCGTTTCATGCCCCCAGCTGGACCACAGTATGGCTCGTCTACGTCTACTTTTTGCCCTAACCAACCACTGCAGCAACGTCCTGTTATGCAAGCACCTCATGTGCCTTTGCCTCCTGCACCCCGTCCAAACATGGGCGCTCCTGTTCAAAACCCCTGCCCCAACGTACCGGCTGTCGTGGGTAACAAGGCATGTTTTGCATGCGGGGAGATGGGACACTTTGCGAGCCAGTGCCCGAAGAGAGGTCCTGGACAACCAAGCAACGTGCCCAAGCAGAACCCACGGTTGAACGAGGGAGCCAATCAAGGAAACCGGGGACAGCAGAACTACGCTCGCGGCAACGTGAACCATGTCTTTGCTGAGGAAGTGCAACAGGTCGAGGACATCGTGATTGGTATATTCCTTGCCAACTCCAACCCAGCCACCATTCTATTTGATTCTGGAGCATCACATTCATTCATATCATCCAAGTATGTTGCCAAGTATAATCTACCCATATCACACTTGAAATATACTATGTTGATTAATTCTCCCAGTGGAGAGATGAGGACTAATATAGTATGTCCAAAAGTAAACCTTAAAATAAGCGGGGTAGACTTCCTTGCCAACCTCATTGTCTTGGATTCCCAAGGGCTTGACATAATACACGGAATGCATTGGCTAAGCAAGCACAACGGAGTAATCCAATGTGCTGAGAGGAGCGTGCAGTTGACCAACAAGCACGGTACTCGTATCGAGTTCGAATCGGCCCAACCAACAACCGAGAAGGCAGAATTCCCTCAACTATTCTCCACTATCGAATCTTGAGGGCAAGATTCAATTTAAGGGAGGTAGATTTGTGACACCCTCAATTTTGATTTTTGCATGCATTCATATTTTATATAAAGAAAACATTTTAAAAGAAGTGGAAACAGAAAAAGAATCAAAAGGATAGCCAAAAAGAGCAAATTCCAGTTCCCCGAGGAGCGCCATAGACACTTCCCGCGGCCCGCAGGCCACGTGGTGCCTTCAGAGCTCATCCCCGCAAAAGTGGGGAGAAGTCTGCCGCTAAACTGGCTACGTGGCTAGCTCGGAGCTTGCCTCTGCGGAAGGGGCGAGGTCCGACCCTGTGGGACACGTGTCGCCCCCGGAGCTAGTCTCTTTGGAGAAGCGAAGTCCAGCCCCACAGGACACGTGTCGTCACCGGAGCTAGTCGCTGCGGGGAAGTAAGGCCCAACCCGCTGGACACGTGTCGCTCTCAGAACTCACTTCCGAGAGGTCCGACACTGCGAGACACGTGTCGCTCTCGGAGCTAACCTCCGAGAGGTCCGGTCCTATTGGACACGTGTCACCTCCGGAGCTCACCTCCGGGAGGTCCGACACTACCGGACACGTTTCACCTCCGGGAGGTCCGACACTGTTGGACATGTGTTGACCTCAGATCTCACCTCCGGGAGGTCCGACGCTATTGGACACGTGTTGACCTCGGAGCTCATCCCTGAGCAGAAAGAAAGTTTGGCGCTGTTAGGACACGTGGCACTATCGGAGCTCACCTCCGAAGAGAGGGGAGGTCCGGCACTGACACGTGGCACATTCAGAGCTCTCCTCCAAAGAGAGGGGAGGTCCGGCACTGACACATGGCGCACGCGGAGCTTACCTCTGAGGGAGAGGGAGGTCCCGCCCGACAGGACGCGTAGCGCACGCGGAGCTCATCTCTGAGGGAGAGGGAGGTCTCGCCCGCCTGACACGCGGCACAATCGGAGACCGCCTCCGCGGAAAAGGGAGGCCCAGCCCCCGCAGGACACGTGGAGCCTCCAGAGCTCATCACCGCGGAGGTTACGAGAGCTGAAGCGGTTTTTGCTTCTGTACGCGCGGGAATACCGACACGGAAGGAAACCGACACGAATTCCACGTTGCTACCCCACCAAATCAATTGAAGATAATTTGTTAAGATCCAAAACAAATCGAATAGGACTCTTAGGTAAAATCCAATTAGATTAGGACTCTTCTTTTTCTGGTTACAAATAGAACCCGAAACAACCCCTTGGTCGTAACATCTTTTCTAAGCCGACAACTTAGAAGCCCTAGCCCCCAAACTCGTCGATCTTAACCCCTTCGCTGGAGTTTGACCACCGGAGTGACCGCCGATGAGCCCAGACACGATCACCACCACTGGAAGAGAGCGCCGACGATCTGTTTTTGCTAGGAGGGAGGACTCAAAGGAAGTAAGGTAGGTCTCCATTACCACCTTACGACACCATCGCAATTTCTTTGCATCTATTCTTCGATCCCTTCGAACAGAAGCTTTTTCATGGACAGATCACGTGTTGATCGGTTTGATCTAGAGTCAAGATCATCGCCACGTCCACATTTGATCCCTACACCTCTATTCATCGTAAAACCCATGCAAACATGCAAGAACACGTACAAACCAATCTAATAAAAACTGCATCATAGGATTAGCATGCATATGCATCATTGCATCTTGAGTAAAGTTTGTGCATGATAATTGATTGCTCTGAATCTTGTGCGTGATCATAAATAGAAGGACAAGCTCAGGTAGCTATCTACGAAGGATTTCAGCACCAAGACTTCGAGATCCAAGAGCAACAGAAGCCACAGGAACAAGGCAAGTGCCCCTTGACCATATTGATCCCATGTTTTTGGAAAACTGTTTTGTTTGCGGAAAGGTGTGTGTGCTTGATTCAACTTGATGGGAAACCCTTTCATAGGAGTTTACTAGTTTTGTTAACCACCCTTGTCGCCAGGACAGTTGATGAGTCGGGCATGGTCGTTTTTCCTTTTTGCTTCGCTAATCTACGGGATATGGGAAGCGATAGAATGTGTCTAGCTAACAGCACTCGTATGAGTAATGATAATGAGAACTTGATGTTAATGAACATGAATCGGAGGGAGATCTAGGCAAGCTTGGTTTTGTGGAAGTGGTAGAATGAGATGGTGGTTTACTTGCTGTAGATCTATGGACCGGTTCATGCCATCCATGCCAGGATAACAGTGCCACCACAAGGCCAAATATGGGCGCGGCTTAGCTGACTAATTAGGTAAGTTGCTAGATTGTTATGGACCGTGGAAGGCGCGGGGAATGGGAGTCGAGTGAGGACTGCCCTGGGAACTGCATGGCACAAGAGGGGGCCCGTAGGTGGGAGAATTGGAGATTCTAGCCTGCTGGTGAAACCTTAGTGAGTCCATACATCTAGTAGCTCCTTTGTAAAGGCTATTTTGTGATCTCTTGTCCATACACTGATGGTTGTGTACTGGTATAATGGAGGTTCTGCAGTCGCTGACGGGTGACGAAATCAAAAACTTGTGGGTAAAGTGGTGCCACCTCTGCAGAGTGTAAAACTATCATGATAGCCGAGCTTATGGTCACAAGCGCCTGGACAACTCACATGATTAGATGGGATGGTTATTGGGATGGTATTTGGTTTGGTTATTGGTTTGGTGATGATTTGGTCTTTGGATTTGGTTTTCGGGACTGTTGAGTCCGGGTAATGAGATTGGTTGCATGACTGTTGAGTCATGGCAATGAGACTTGATCTTGGTTATGAGATGGAATTGAATATGAGATGAGATGGTAGTGAATACGAGATGGTATTCATGAGCATGTGAAAAGTTGAGAAAGATAAATGTTCGGATGAGATATGAAAAGTGGTGAATTATGATGGAGGTATGTTGATGTTTAAATACATGTTGGGATTACATTCACTTAAAGCTAGTTGCTGTTTTATCATGATTTGTGAAATAAACTTTGCTTTTATGCAATAAGTCTTTTTATACCTACCTTGTTGTAAGCTACATGTCATACTTTCCGCACTTGCTGAGTACGTCATGTACTCACCCTTGCATTATCATACATCATCAGCAACAGGAGAGGAGTACTATGAAGACCAAGTGGAGTATTAGGTGTGTAATCTACCCTCAACCTTGCCTGTGGAGTAGAGATGGAGCCGCTGCTGCTGCTTAGTTTGCTTCCGCTATAGTTTAGAAGACTTCCGCTTCTAGAATAAGACTTCTGCTGCTAAGATAAGACTTCCGCTGCAATAAAGATTGATGTAATAAAGTACTTGGATCTATTCATTCATGGTTATATATATTCTGAAATTCAGTTTGTTGATTATATGTGTATGTGTGATGAACATCCTGGACACACATACGCATCAGTCCAGGTTCCTCACAGAACCGGGGCGTCACACCCATTCTCCATTTCTACATTGCCCTCCTCCATTTCTATGCCCCATTCTCCATTTCTATATTCCCTTCTCAATTTCTGTGGTTTTCCTCCTATTTCTATGGTTCCTTCATCCATTTCTATGGTTCTTTCTCCGTTTCTATGGTTCCTTCCTCCATTTCTATGGTCCTTTCTCCATTTCTATGGTTCTTTTCTCCATTTCTATTGTTCTTTCTCCGTTTCTACTTCTTTTATAATGTTTCTCTACATGAAAAAATGTATGCAATGCATTGGAAATGAATTTGAGGGTGTTACAAACCTACCCCCCTTAAACTGAATCTTGCCCTCAAGATTCGATTGAGTGGAGATAGATGAGGGAATTTTGCCTTGAGATCTTCCTCACGCTCCCATGTAGTTTTGGCTTCCTTGTGATGGCTCCACTGTACCTTACACCAACGGATCACTTTGTTCCTCGTGACCCTTTCCTTCACGTCCAAAATTTTGACGGTACTTGTTCTTCCGGTACTCTTAAGCACTTCTTGAGTTGGGATACGTGAAACACGTCGTGTAAGTCGGAGAGGTGCGTTGGCAGCTCTAGTTGATAGGCTACTTCTCCTCGCTTGCCCAAAATCTTGAATGGCTCGATGTAGCGAGGTGCTAATTTGCCCTTGACGTTGAACTGTCGTTAGCCTCGGATAGGCGATACCTTAAGATACACAAAGTCTCCTGCTTCGAAGGTCAATTTTCTTCTCCTATTGTCCGCATAACCTTTTTGTCGTGGCTGAGCAGCCTTCAAATTTTCTTGTATCGTTTAGACTTGCTTCTCGACGTATTGCAGCACTTTGGGTCTAAACACTTGGCTCTCTCCGGTCTCATTCCAGAACAGCGGCGTTCTACACCTTCTACCATACAATGCTTCGAAAGGAGACATCTTCAAGCTTACTTGATAGCTGTTGTTGTATGAGAATTCAGAATACGGCAAGCTCCTATCCCAACTACGCCCATGTTTCAAGGCACAAGCTCTCAACATGTCTTCCAAAATCTGATTTGTCCTCTCAGTTTGCCCGTCGGTTTGCGGGTGAAAAGCAGAGCTGAAATCCAGCCGTGTATCCATGGCTTCATGCAGCTTCTTCCAGAACCTAGAGGTAAATTGAGAACCTCAATCTGAAACTATCCTCTTCAGAACTCCATGGCGACACACGATTTGCTCCATATACAGCTCGGGTAGTTGTGCGACGGTGTACTTGGTTCTAACAGGAAGAAAGTGGACTGTTTTCGTCAATCGGTCCACGATAACCCAAATGGAGTCGCAGCTGGACTGATTACGGGGCAATCCGACTATGAAATCCATGCTGATGTCTTCCCACTTCCACTCGGGTACTTTCAATGGCTGCAACAATCCAGCGGGTCTTTGATGTTCAGCTTTCACTCGTTGGCACCTGTCGCATAAGGCAACATATTCAGCTATGTCCCTTTTCATACCATCCCACTAATAGCAAGTTTTCAGGTCCTTGTACATCTTTGTACAGCCGAAGTGTATGGAATAAGGTGAGTCATGTGCCTCCTTTAATATCGTGTCGCGGATGTGCTTCATGTTAGGCACACAAATCCTTTTCCCTAACCAAAGCGTGCCTTTATCGTATTCCTTGAAATCCTTTTCTATGCCTTGTCGGATTTTTTCCTTGATTTCCTCATCCGTTGCTTGGCCATCTCGTATCTCTTGTTCCAGCAAGGAGTTCAGTTCTATCACTTCCATCTCGTTCAAGAACCCGAGATGTAACCGTTCGAACTCCTTGTGCAGCTCGGGTGGCAGCTCCCGAACCATGAGTTGGTGACATGCTCCCTTTCGGCTCAACACATCAGCTACTACATTGGCCTTTCCGGGTGATCGTTGATTCCAACATCATAATCCTTAATGAGTTCCAACCATCGATGTAGCCTCAAATTCAGATCCGTTTGCGTGAATATATATTTGAGGCTTTTGTGGTCCGTATAGATCTCACATATCAGTGGCCAAGGATATAATGCCTCCAAATCTTCAAGGCATGTACCACGGCTGCAAGTTCCAAGTCATGTGTGGGGTAATTCAGCTTGTGTTTCTTTAGTTGTTTCGACGCATAGGCTACCACTCGTCCTTCTTGCATGAGCACACATCCAAGCCCTTGTCTTGATGTGTCACAATATATGTCAAAGCTTTTGCTCACGTCCGGCAATACCAAAACCGGCGCTGTGGTTAGTCTCTTCTTGAGCTCCTCAAAGCTTTCTTGACACGCTGGTGTCCACTGAAATGCTTTTCCCTTCATTAGCAATTCAGTCATAGGCTTCGCTATTTTGGAGAAATCCTTGATGAACCGGCGGTAGTATCTAGCCATCCCAAGGACTCTGAATATCTCTCACATTCTGCGCTTGGTTCCACTTCAGAACATCTCCCACTTTTCCAGGATCAACCGATACTCCTCCCTCGGAGATGATGTGGCCTAGAAACGATATCTCATTTAGCCAAAATTGACACTTGCTGAACTTAGCATACAATTGATGTTCTCGCAATTTCTGCAATGTTAACCTCAAGTGTTCTTCGTGTTCTTCCTCGCTTTTCGAATACACCATGATATCGTCAATGAAAACTACAACGAACTTGTCCAAGTACTCCATGAAGACCTTATTCATGATATACATAAAGTATACGGGTGCATTCGTTAACCTAAAATACATAACGGTATATTCATACGAACCATACCGTGTTCAAAATGCAGTCTTGGGTATGTCGGAGGGCTTAATCTTCAGCTGGAAATATCCTGACCGAAGATCAATCTTGGAGAATATTTGGGCACCTTTCATTTGGTCGAACAGGTCCTCTATACGTGGCAGCGGGTATTTATTCATCGTCACCTCATTGAGAGACCTATAATCCACACACATCCTTTGGGTCCCATCCTTCTTGTCTATGAAGAGCACGGGGGCTCCCCATGGTGACGAGCTTGGGCATATAAAACCCTTTTCTAGCTGCTCCTGAGTTTGCTTCTTAAGCTCCACTAGTTCATTAGCGGGCATCATATACGGACTTTTCGCTATAGGTGCAGTTCCAGGTACTAAATCAATGGAAAATTTAATGTCCCGGTCAGGTGGCATACCTGGAAGTTCTTCGGGAACACATCCGAATATTCTTGAACCACCGGAATGCTTTCCAATATCGCTTCTTCAATGTGGTTCAGCACTGCTTTCTCCGTTGTAGGTTGGGCTGCCTCGAACTCAATACGAGTACTGTGCTCACTCGTCAACTGCACAATCCTCTGAGCACATTGAATCACACCGTTGTGCTTGCTTAACCAGTCCATTCCAAGTATTATATCAATCCCTTGGGAATCCAAGACAATAAGGTTGGCAAGAAAGTCTACCCCCCTTATTTTAAGGCTTACTTTCGTACATTGTATGAGATAGAATTCAGATTTGAATTTCCAACTATATGCATCAAGGTGTATGAACTAAGCAACTTCTTTTATTAGTATCAGCCTATATGAGGATGTGAACACGTGCCGAAGCATCTCACATCTCTCCACTATGTGTGGATGTAGACATTCGCCGAAGTGTCCCATAACTCACATCAGCACATAAACACAAGCAATCATCACAAAAGTTCAACACACCACTCTTATTCAAGCTACTACGATCTAAATGTTCCTATTACAGCTTATTCAACGGGAATCCTAAACTTAATCATGTGAACCGGTGCTGTTCTCGCCGTGTGACGGGGGTGGTCCATACATGGGCGCACGCCATGGTGAGTCGGCAGTCCATGTAGGGTTAGATGACGCTGGTGCTCCATTTGCTACCGCGTTGGCATGAGTCTCCTCTTGTTTCTCCAGCAAATACAGCTTTTTGCGGAGGTAATAGATCTCTTCTTGTGCGCTTGCGTAGTGGTTTCCTAACTCCACGAGCAACCTCTGATACTTGTCAGCAGCTTGTGGGTTGGAAAGAGCTGTTACATGGGGTTCAATGATATCCCTTATACCACTCTTCCGATACGGGTGCAGCTCAAAAGTTGTGTCCTCAAGCTGCTCATGGAAGGTGTAGCACAGTCCGGTGAGTGCTTCCCATGCAGCATCATTGATAGCTTCTTCCCTTGTAGCTCTCCGTGTGGGTGCGAAGTGCTGGGTGAAAACCATACCGTTAGATAGGATGGTTACGTCAGCCTTCCACTCTTCATGTCCGAGAAGAGGGACTTTCTTGAGAAGATACTCCAGGTATAGGCTGCAGCAATCCAGAAATTCTTTGAGCTCCCTGGATATGTGTCCTCCTTTCGTTCTGTCGGACCGAAATTCTTGAACTGAATGGTTGGCCCATTCATCACCTTCATTATTGGTCTCAGCAAGGGGTGGCTCCTCCTCGGATTCGTCTCCTCCCTACATAGCTTCATGAGGCTCCACGGAGTGTAAGCCCGCGTGAAACTCTACCTGAGGTGCGTACCAATACCGTTCTTGTGGATCATCCTCCATATCGTATTCGAATGGTTCCACCTCTTCCGGGTCCTCTTCCTCATGCATAGAGCTATTGACTTCCTCTTCATCATGAGGTTCCGTCTTCACCTCCTCCCAATATGGTCCATCGGACACCTCAATGGGGTTAAGTGCACTCCCACGTGGTGGTGGACGAGTCCTTATGCGTGCCGGGCTCCTGATCCCCGGCATCTATAAATAGGACATGAGAATCTTTAGGGAATGAAGAAATAACTCCAAGACTTCAGAAGTTATGAAGCAACCAAACAAAAGTGTTGCTGCCCACAAGAAAAGAAGAAAAGAGGGGCTGAAAATAGCACTTTGCGGTGGCTGAATTGACAATTAAAGTGCAGCAGCAAGCAATTTTTGAAAATCGCAGTTTAGAGGGGTGTGCCTATGTGTTTTAGAGTGTCCATTCTACCTAGGCTTGCATCATATAGTCAACGTGGCTCTGATACCAATCTGTGACACCCGGTTCTGAAAATAGAACCAAGTGAATGCATATGTGTGCCCAGGATGTTCATCACACATACACATGTAATCCACAAACTGAATTCAGAATATAACCATGAATATATAGGGTTTAAGTACTTTATTACAATGACTCAATGTCTCACTCATGAATGTCTACCTTATTCTTGCAGCGGAATACTCTAAACGACAGCGGAATATCAATAAAGGCAGCAGGCTCCAACTTCAACTCGACGGGCATGTTGACGGTAGTTCGCAGGCGTAGTACTCCACATGGTCCTCGAAGTACTCTTCTCCTGTTGCTGATGTTTATGTGATAATGCAAGGGTGAGTACATGCCGTACTCAGCAAGTGCAGGAAAAGTATGACATGTAGCTTACAACAAGGTAGGAAATAAAAAGGCTCATTGCAGAAATCAAATTTTATTTCACAAACATGGTAAAAACAACAAATATTTCTAAGTGAAATTTATCCCAACATGACCAAGTAATTCAGCAACATTTTCTCATCATAATTCACCACTTATCAAGTCTCATTCAGCCATTAATCTTTCTCAAGTTCATGTCATACTCATAAACATTCATAACTATCTCATATTCATATAACCAAAACCAAACTCATTATCATGACTCAAAACAGTCCCGAAACCAATCCCAATGACCATACCATAACCATACCGAATAACCATCCCAAGTTTTCCCTCTAATCATGTGAGTTGGCCAGGTGCTTGTGACCGGAAGCACGGCTATCATGATAGTTTTACACTCTGCAGAGGTGGCACCACTTTACCCACAAGTTCGTGATTTCGTCACCCGTCGGCGACTGCAGAACCTCCATTATACCAGTACACAACCGTCGGTGTACGGATAAGAGATCACAAAATAGCCTTTACAAAGGAGCTACTAGATGTATGGACTCACTAAGGTTTCACCGCCCGGCTCGAGTCACCATTCTCCCACCCACGGGCCCCCTCTTGTGCCATGCAGTTCCCAGGGCAGTCCTCTCTCGACTCCCATTCCCCGCGCCATCCACGGTCCATAACAAGCTAGCAACACACCTAATTAGTCAGCTAAGACGCACCCATATTTGGCCTTGTGGTGGCACTGTTTTCCTAGCATGTGCTGGCATGAACCGGTCCTTAGATCTACGGCAAGTAAACCACCATCTCATTCAGCAACATCCACGAACCAATATTGCCTAGATCTTCCTGATTCCACGCTCATTAACACCATCAAGTTCTCATCATCATTTTCATGAGTGCAGTAGCTAACCACGTTTTAATTCAGTTTCCCGTATCCCGTAAATTAAGCAAAGCAAAAAGGAAAAACGACCATACCCGACTCATCAACTTTCCCGGCGACAAGGATGGTTAACAAAACTAGTAAACTACTATAAAAGGGTGTCCCATCAAGTTGACTCAAGCATACGAGTTTTCGCAAACAAAATAGTTTCAAAACATGAGATCAATATGGTCAAGGGGCACTTGCCTTGCTCCCGTGGTTCTTGTTGTTCGAGCGTCTCAAAGTTTTGGTGTTGTAGTTTCTCGTAGATGGCCTCTTGAGCTTGTCCTTCTACTCCCGACCACGCACATATAAAATTTACAGCAATCAATCATCATGCACAAACTTTACTCAAGATGCAATGGGGTAGATGAGTGCAGATCCTATGGTGCACTTTCAATAATCCAGTTTGTACGTGTTCTTGCATGTTTTAATGGGCTTTCATGGGGTTTTATGATGAACAAGGGTGTAGGTATCAAGTGTGGACGTGGTGATGATCTTGACTCAAGATCTAGATCAATTCCACCGTCAAAAACCAATCAAAACACGATCTGTCCACACGTAAAAGATTCTGCTCGAAGGGGGCGAAGAAAATGGATGCGTAGAAATAGTGACGACGTCGTAAGATGGGTAATGGGGGCCTACCTCACTTCCTTTTGGTGGCAAGGCCTTTCTCCTAGCAATGGCAGCAGCGGAGAATTTTTCTATGGAAAATTTTGGTAGGACAGATCGCCAGGCTTCTTCTCCGGCGATGGCGGGGCTCGACGGGGCTCGACGGCGGCTGAATTCCAGCAAGGGGGGAACTTAGCGACTTGGCAGCAAGGAAGGGGGCTTGGCAGCAGGGGGGGGACGACCAAAAGAGAGAGGGGTCGGCCAAGGGGGTGGGGGTAATATTTATATGGGGGAAAAAGAGGAGTCCTACTCCAATTGGAACTCAAATAAGAGTCCTACTCAATTCTGGATCTCAACAAACTTATCTTTTCAGTTAGGTGCGCCAGCTTTGGGGATTTTATCCCCCAAATGTGGAGAAAATTCCCCTTTTGTGGAATTGGGGAATTTGGAAATTTTGGGGGAAATTTGGGAATGGCTTATTTCAGCTATCGTTTTCCCATTCCTCAGCATTTCTATGTCACTTGTTCGATTTCTACATTCCCTCTCCATTTCTATGTCCCATTCTCCATTTCTACATTGCCCTTCTCCATTTCTATGCCCCATTCTCCATTTCTATGGTTTTTCCTCCATTTCTATGGTTCCTTCCTCCATTTCTATGGTTCTTTCTCCATTTCTATGGTTCCTTCCTCCATTTCTATGGTCCTTTCTCCATTTCTATGGTTCTTTTCTCCATTTCTATGGTTCTTTCTCCATTTCTATAGTTCTTTTATAATGTTTCTCTACATGAAAAATGTATGCAATGCATGGAAATGAATTTGAGGGTGTTACACCTAGTGTTAGGGTCATCCAAGAAACAAAATTCCATTACCCTATCCACAGCCGAAGCGGAGCACGTTGCAGCCGGAAGTTGTTATGCACAACTTCTTTGGATGCGACAAACTCTAAGAGACTATGGTCTCAATATGAACCATATTCCAATCCTATGCGACAATAAGAGTGCTATTAGGATTGCCTATAACCCTGTTGAACACTATAGGACTAAACACATTGATATCCGACACTATTTCCTGAGAGATCACTCAATAAAGGGAGACATAGTCATTTCACATGTTAGAATTGGAAAACAACTAGCCGATATCTTCACCAAGCCACTAGATGAAAAACGCTTTTGCGAACTTAGAAATGAGCTAAATATCCTTGACTCTCGAAATGTGGCTTAAGATGTTGCACATCTGTTTGTTAATTTTCTAATTTCTTCAGAACTGAGCATGTTTTTCGAAAACTATCTCTCTCAATTTTCTATCAAATTTTTTTGATCATCATCTCCTTTAATCATGGCCATTGTATGATTGTTTGTGTGCTCTACTGGCCATGTTCATTGAGAACACTTGTGAAAAATTAGTTTATATGGATCATTCTCTGCATATCTCTTCGTATATATGAGAGCGTAGTGTCAAGGGCTGGACTAATCTGCCTGAGTGGCCGGACAAGTCCGGAGTCCTAGACAAGTCTGACTAGGTTTAGATAAACCTATATTAGACTAGTCCGTTCCTCATTGGACTAGTCCGCACATTCAGACCAGTCCGGACCTGGTCCGGCAACCAGGCTTGTCCGGTATCTACGAACGGACTAGTCCAGACGGTTGGGACTTAACCCAACCGTCGGGGGCCGAGACCCCCCACTTCACTCGTAACACATCTCAACTTGCGCAGGCGCTCAATCTCGCCTCCATTGGTGATTTTTGAGAATTTCCACCAAAAAACTTCAAAGGATCCAAGTCATCTACCCCTTGGGGCCTCGGGAAGTCAATCTTCGGACTTCTCCTCACTTCAATCCGGCGATTTCATCAAATTTGAACAATCAAGGTGTGTTCTTGGGACAAAACCTAATCTCTTCAGATTTCCCAATTCTAGGATGTTTCTCCCATAAACTAGGATGTCTATTGCTCCATAACTTCATGCGATTCCTCCATAGGATTATTGCGAACTATTGATCGGATTTTCAGAAAATTCTTATAGTTAGGGTTTAACCCTAGGTAGTCCGGACAAGTCTGGTCAAACCTTGAGTTAACCCCTTAGTGTTTTTTCTGCATATCTATCGCGATAATCTTTTGTTCTCAACTCATATCCTTGCTCATTTGTTCTTCCAGCATGTCTCAACATGACAACTCTCCACCCCTCTCCGACCCGAAACGAGAAGCAGCTCGACAAGAGCTTTATCGCCGTCGTGAGGAGGAGGACGCGACACTTGCGCAACAGCTAGCTCATCGTGAAGCTCGAACCAAGAAGCGACATGAAAGAGAGGCAGCTCAAGATCAAGCTGAAGAAGAGCGCTCTAGCAGAAGAAAGAGGATAGTCTCCTTAGGTGAAAAAGAAAGGGCCCAAGCGGCCAACAAAGGAAAAAACCCATAAATGAAGGAGAAGCAGCAAAGAGAAAAGGCAGGGCCCCAGTTCAGAAGGTGCCCATCAAAAAGGCAGCACCAAGGAGACGGGCACCGGCTAGTAGGGGAGTTTTCATTCGAGACCGTCCCGTGGGGTCAAGTGCTCCCGCATAGGGTCCCATTGGGTCCTTGGTCATGACACCTCCCATGAATAACCCCAATCAACAACCGGAGCTTCCAAGCAACATCTTCCATGGGAAAGGCTCTGAAAAGGCAAAGAGATTTAGGGAAAAGGATTCCTACAAGTATGAAAAGTCCACACTGGATCATCGTTTTTGGTGTGACTTCCATTGTGACTACTATCGCCTTGTTTACTTGAAAATGAAGACGCCAGTTGCTGATGCTCAGTGGGTTGATTGGCCCTGTATGGAAAAGAAAAATCATCAAACCTTCAATGCAGTTGTACGAGCCACTGAGCATCACGGTTTGAAGGATCTCCTGGCCTTTCAAATATGACTGGAACACAAAGGTGGTGGCTCAGTTTTACACCATGTGCTACTTCTCTACCTTTGGGGATAGGAAGATTTCATGGATGACAGATGGAGTCCAATACTCCATCCTATATAGTGAGTTTGCACGGATTCTTGGACTTGAGGAGTCCCTGAGCCATGAGTTGATCATTCACAATCTCACGGCAATAGACCTGTGGGAGATGGAATTCATGTATGATGTTGGCTTTTATAATCCTCCTACAACTAAAATACTCTGTCCATTCTTTAGTGTGCTAAATAGGATCTTGAGAAAGACTTTAGCACCTAAAGACGGAGATGCGGGGATGATCCAGGGCCACCTCCGCTACTTGTTGAAGCTGATTTGTGAAGATGAAAAATTCAATGTGTTTGACTACATCTACAATGACATCTTCAACATATCCCACACCCCAATCGCTCATGTGGTTATGCTCCATTCATCATGTGCCTTATTGAGAAGGTGTCGGGACTAGAGTTTGTGAAGGACGTCAAGCATAGACCCCTTCACCCTCAAATTCCTCCTATTGTGCCAAAGATTGGCGGAGCTTCTAGGAGGAGCGCTCCCGATGCACCTCCTCCTCCACCCGCTCCTGCCTCTTCCTCTTTCGTAGACTCTTCCAGTGCATCCTAAAATTCTTGAAGTCTATCTTCACCTCTTGCCAAAAAGTTGAAGTCAAAACTTAGAAAATGGCTAAAAGGCAAGAAAAGTACCTGAAGAAGCTCTGTGATAAGGCAGACATTGCTATGTCTCCGGAGGCATCCGATGGCGAGGAGCTCACACCCTTTCCAGATCTCACGGAGGCAGAGGCTTCTCTCCTTAGGGGTGGACCCTCTGGTGCTGCTCCCGCCGTTGAGGAAGAAGAGGAAGATCAAGATGATGAGGAGGAAGATGAAGAAGCAACCCAAAGTGATGAAGATCATGGTGAGGAGAGTGAGAGCGATGACGACTAGACTTAGGCTCTTTTCTTTTCCTTTTTGGTGTCTTGATGTCAAAGGGGGAGAGATTGAGGGGGAGTAACTATGTCAACTCTCTTTGGTTGTAACGTTGCTACACTTTCATACTTTCATATTTGGGTTGTAATAGCTTTATGTTATGTTACTCTATGTTAACTTTCTTTATCAAATATCACTCTACCTTGGATTACGTATGTGTGATGATCTTTAATTTCAATTTGAGATGCATGTTTCACTTCTATTTTTCACATGTCAACATTTGCATCACACGTAGGCACTCCTAACACACAACTCTATAAATCTTCCATAGAGTTCAGTCTTGTGCATTACTTTTATTGCAAATTATTCATGCACACACTTAGGGGAACTTTCTATACACTAGTGTGTTATGAAAACCAACTCATTTACATTTCTATCAAAAACCTCAATGTGTTGTCATCAAATCACCAAAAAGGGGGAGATTGAAAGTGCATCTAGGCTAAATCCATGTGGGTTTTGATGATTAATGACAACACTTAAGGGACTAATGAGCATTTCAATTGAAAGTACAGGTGATTAAGAAATCGACGAAGATAGATGCACTCAAAAAAAAGGAAAAGAGGAGAAAAGGCAAACATACAAGAAGAGTAGAATTTAGGGATTTAAATTCTCTTGTGTTGAGTTTAGCCTTTAGGTATGAGTGTGTTCATAGAGTCAAGTGTTGAGAATCATCTAAGAGCTCATAATTTGTGTCTAGGTTGAGTGAAGTGAAGATTTAAGACAGCCCTGAGAATAGGGCCGGACTTGTTCGGGCTGGAAGGCTGGACTGGTCCGGAGCATTGGACTAATCTGATGTAGAATGGAACAAGAGGTTCTGTGTGAGTTCGGACTTGTCCATTTGGTTACGGACTAGTCCGTTGGATAGTGTGTCTGAGCTCTTCAGGAGCTAAGTGCTAAAAGACCGGACTAGTCCGCACTTTAAGGCTGGACTAGTCCGTAGACTCAGACTAGTCCGCTTCCAACCAGAACAAGAGGTTCTGTGTGAGATCGGACTAGTCCTCTGTGAGTCAGACTAGTCCGTTTGAAACTTGGAAATAGCTGCAGGGACTAAGTCCTGGATGGCCGGACTTGTCTGCCCCTTGAGGGCGGACTAGTCCGGTGGACTAGACTTGTCCGTTCTCAATCAGAACAATTGTTTTTGTGTGAGATCAGACTAGTCCGTTGTGGATCGGACTAGTCCATAGTGCTGTGATCATTTGAATTCAAAAGGAGGCGGGTGACCGTTTATTTGGTAGGATATGACCATTTAGCAGGTGAAGATTGATGTCACCAGTACCGGTAGGCCGGACTAGCCTGGACCTTTTCTGGTGGCAACGGCTAGCTCCCGGGACCTCTATAAAAAGGGGATGCCCGGGCCTCAAAGAAGACAAGAACCCTAACGCCAAAATAGCCTTCCTAGAGCTTTTCTAGCCCCTTCTCTTCAATTCATGGAGCCCTAAGAGCGATTCTTGAGGGTTTTGGGAGTTTTTGGGAAGAGGAGAAAAAGGGGAGTGAGCAGCATTGAGCTCTTGGTTGATTCTCTTGCCCTAAGTGGGCAGTGTGTTGTTGAGGGTGCTGATTTGTAAGTGCTTTGAGCTGAAATCTTGTGGCAGCCTCATGTTGTGAGTCGCCCCACGAATTGTTGTGAAGTCTTTGTGATCTAGTGGAAGAACAAGCCAACCTTTGTGGTGGGTCGGTGAGGATAGGGTTGAGAGCAACCTGGTCCTTTGTGGACTCCTCAACGTGGACGTAGGCTTCTTGGTGAAGCTGAACCACGGGATAAATCGTGTGCTCTGTCTCTTTCGATTTGCCTCTTATCATTTTAAAGTTCTTAGAGTCTTGCGATCCACCCAACTCTAGTAAGTTATTTTCCCGATCAACCTCACCACTAATTGCTGGAGTAAAGTACTTCACTACTCATCAAATATTTCAGCAAAAACTTCTAAGGATCCTCTCTTTTGTATTATATTTTTTTTGTCACCGGACTAGTCCGCCCCAGAACCAGGACTAGTGCGCACTCTATGAACTAATCAGTTTTATTAAGCCGAATTTCAGATTTTCCGCCTAATCACCCCCCTTTAGGCAACTTTCACATTTGATTACTAACCTATGGTAAAAACACCAACAGTTGGCGCACCAGGTAAGGGGTCGCTTTGTGTTTTCGTTTTTTCTGCTGTGATGGCTTTCGTGAGCTCAAGCTTCCGCGTCGGCGCGAAGTTTCGTTTCGGCAGCCTCGAGTTAGTCATCTCCCCCAACAACAAACTCGAGGTTGACGCCACCTTCATGCCCCATCAGGCTTTCCGTTTTGGAAATCTAGAGTTTGTCACCAGTGACGACGGCATTCTGCGTCTGATGAACGACGCGACCACCGACACCGTCAATCACTCCCATGAAAAGAACTTCATAGGAACGATCGACGAGGCATCGTTGCCTCTTCTTCCCCCATGAAGGACGCGAGCAGCTGCGGTTACAGTACCGACGCCAGGCCTCGTGAGGGCCATTTTCACTCCCACGAATGGTACTTTGCGAAAACTGGTAACGCCTCTCAAACAACTCCTCTCATCGACACCCCACTCTTGCCGGTACACATGCAGCGAGAAGCATTGCGCCGAAACCACAGCGAGGAGGCGGTGGCCACCCAGGAGGTGGCCGAGCAGCTCGAAGCATGTTGCACGGCGCTCGAGGCAGAGAAGGCGCAGCTGAACACGGACAGAGCTGCATTCGAATTATCACGAGGTCCATAGATGGCTCTAGTGAAGCGCAAGCGGGGGGTAGCCAGGTGTGGGCGAGCATTGTCGCTAGTCCACACAACCCGCCGAGTTTCGAGTGACCAAGCTATAACGTGGCAGCCACCACGTCCATAGTGCGAAACATTCTGGAGCCCGAAGATCCGGAGTCGTGACGCATGTATCAAATCCTTTGCTCAATGCTAGAAAAGGCCACGGCTTAACACGCCGAGAGCTAACTCGCTCGCAGACGAGTGGCATCCATCAAAACCGATTTCCGTGGGCATGTTCATAGCACAGCAAGGACACCCCGCGTCTGTGCACCAAGCCAAGCTGATAAAGTCGGTTCGTTTAACTCTTCGCATAGCTCGACGCACGAGCGTGCAGGGTTGTCTGACCTGAGTAGGGACCCCAAGACTCACAGAGGAACCAGGGGCAAAGTAGCAGAACGGCGTCCCGAGCTCCATAGGTCAGCTGTGCTGGGGCAGGTGCTATGACGACAGCGAAGACCAAAGCCCAAGCCCCGACGTTCCCGGGTCCCGGGCCTTCAGAAGAGGGTTATGCAACGCGCCCTTCCCGCCACATTTTCACGACCTGACAAATGTCATGAAATACGATGGAGAGTCGAACCCCAGCGTCTAGCTAGAGGACTATCACCTGGCATGCAGAACCAGCGGAGCAACTGATACCTGCTGCATCATCAAATACCTTTGCATCTAATTGGCGGACTCCACCCGAGCTTGGCTCAAATACCTCCTAGCGGGCAGCATCTGAAGTTGGTCGGAGCTGAAGGACACCTTCCTTGTAACTTTCAAGGCACCTATATGCACCCCGGAAACTCATGGGACCTCAAGGCATATGCCAGCAGAAGCCTGGCGAAACCTTGAGACAATACACCAATTGCTTCTCCAAGAAGTGCAATGAGCTACCCGATGTCGTCGATGCAGATGTCGTCAAAGTTTTCCTCTCTCGGACAACCTGCAAATCCCTGGTGCACAAGCTCGGCTGCATCAAGCTGAGGACCACCAAGGAATTACTTGACATTGCCACCAACCATGCCTCACGGAAAGTGGCAGTCAGGGCAATCTTTGACCAGCAGCCCCAAGGACGGTCGACGCAAGGAAGGACACCGCGCCGCGACAGAAGGATGAGAGGAGAAGAAGGTTTGGTGCTGACAAATGATGACATCAAGCTGAGATGGAATCGGATCTGGTCGTGGCAGCCTAGCGCCGAGAAGGCAAGAGGCCTGCCCAGGCACAAACCAAACACTTTGAGAAGCTGCTGGAGAAGCCGTGCACCAATCATAAATTTCCGGTCAGACAGACCGTCAAAGACTGCGCCATCCTCAAACATTTTTTGGGAAAGGAGCAGGGTCCCCAAAAGAACAAAGGCAAGAGGCCGGTGCAGGAGGCCGTCGAGCTCGAGGAGGTGCATGCGTTCCCAAAGCCTAACGGTTGCCTCATGATCTTTTGCGAACCGGCGCCCGCCTGCTAGGAGGCGCCAACAAGCAAGGGGAGGAAGGTCGGGAGCCCGCCCAAAAGAAGTGGGTCGACCCGAATGGTCGGAACTTGGATGAACCCGTGCGACTTAATGTGCCACATGGCATGCCAGCAGACTCGGACACCACACGACACATGGGGGGCTACCCACCCGCCATAAGCGGGACGACTGAGACCCTTAAGGCGTCAGCAAGACCTTTTTCCCAAAAGGCTTCCCCGCGCTTCCAAGCTAAGACGCTTTGCTCATCATCTTTGATTGAGAATTGATACTAGATCAAAGCGCAGTACGAGGAAAAAACAAATACATGCATAAATAAAGCTTGTTTTCTCCTTATAAAAAGGGGCGCTTCTAAGGGCTAAAACATTCACACCACAAAATAAAGAAGAAAAATACAAGGAGCCTAGCTTCTGTCGGCGTGTCCCAGGACAGAATCTGGCGTTACCATGGCCAAGGAGAGGGCGGCAGGCTTGACATGGGCATCGATGGCCCGAAGGTCCTCTTCCGAATGGCCGGAAGCAAATCCTTCCCCAGGAGCCGGAAGGTCGACCCCGTCGTAGTGGGAAACGACCACAAAAAAAATTCCAACTGCACCCCGAGCTGGGCCCCGGCGGTTGCCACCTCGTCAAGACGTGCCTTCACCTGCGTAGGAAGCTGCGTCAGCTGCACAACTAGAGGAGCGGCCAAGCTTCATGCACCACCTCGTCGGTAATATGGCTCGTGGCACGGAGATCTTCAAGCCCCTCCTAAGGGATCCCAGGATTTTGGCCGCGTCGCCAAGCTGATACGCCACAGCTCTGGGCGCCACTTGATTCACGGACTCCAGGGGGCCCAGAACGGCTTTGTAGACCTCCGTGCCCCGCCCTTGTGAGAAGCCTTCACTCCTAGTCCTCGATGGAAATCCGGGTCGTTGCCTTGCCGAGTCGCGAGATCGGCACTCGCATCTTCTGCGAGGGCCCGAGCACGGCTTCGCAGAGCTCGTTCCCAGATTTTTCAAGGCGGGCGAGCTCCGCCTCCCGAGTCTTAACCAGGCCCCTCGTTACAACAAGGAAGCCCTGCACCTCTACAAGTAGGAAGTGAAACAGAAAGCTTAGTCATAAAAGAAGGGCAAAATACGACGAAAATGCGGTCAGAAGAAAACTCACGATCAAACTCCCGCGCAGCCTGGGCTAGGGCAGCTTTCACCTTTTTAGATTCACTCTAGGAGGACCTCGCCGCATTGCCCACCTTGGTGCTCAACCCGACAAGATTCACCTTGACGGCTGCCACGGTTTCCTCTTTCTCCCAAAGCAACCTGGAGGCTTCCACTCGGGTCGTGGAGACCGTACGTTCCGCTTCCGCTCCGGCAGCCACGGCCTCGGCTCGAGCCTTCTCGGACTCCTCCCTCCACCTTGCCGCCTCGGCATCCGAGGGCTTCCTCAAGAAGTGGCCCCCATTTATCCTCCTACTTAGCAATCCTCTGCTCAAAAATAAGCCCAAAAGCACGGTCACAAACAAACCCTGGGGCGATCAGCGAAGAAAATAATAACAACGGGACTTACACTGATCGGGAGCATGCTGGGATTGAGCCTCCGAACCGCGTCTAGAAGATGGTCCCGACCGGAGGTAAATTGCCCTATGGCTTCAGCGAGCCAAGAATCGGGGAGGATCTCATCCTCCGCTCCTCCCACCACGGCGCGAGGGACGTAGCGTCGCCAATCTGCCAGAGATCCCGACCTCTCCTAAACTTGATTTGAAGCCACAGCCTGGGTCATTCCTCTCGAAGCACTAGGCTCCGAAGCTTGGGGTCGGCCGCGGGCAGGGTTGGAACAGTTGTCATCACAGACTCCCCTCCGCCATCAACCTCCACAATTCCTCCTATATCGGTGACGCCTAGGGGGACGATTCCACAAGGGTGACCCTCCACCTCAGCAGCAACATGCTCTTCCCCAGGGAGGGGGGCCTCACCTTATTTTGGTGGAGCCTCCACGACCATGGCCGGAGCCTCCCCTCCCTTGGATGGAGCTGCCACGACCGGGGCCGGCTCAGGGCCAACCAGGACGGGCGGTGGCGGCTGAGACTCCATAGTACCGGGATAGAGAGCACCACCCCCACCATCAGCTCTGCATCCCCTTGATGGCAGCATGGTTGGTTCGGCGGACAGAGTGGCAGAGGTGACGAGGTACCCGGCGGGGCTGGGACGCCCGACTGGTACGCCCTGCAGCAAGCAGAAGAAGAAGTAAAAAAACCAAAACAAAATTGCCTTGAGATGGGATAGAACAAATACTAGGAAAGGAACCTCTTTGACCTAGGATGGATCGGACGTTCGACCGCTTGGGACCCGGAGATCGATGGGACACCCTGGTACGCAGGGCGGGCAGTGGATGCCCGGCCCTCGGTCTGGCCAATCAGGTCTTCCATAGCCGAGTGTTCCATCTCGGCTCAGGCCACGGGAGCCTGGGCGTCGGATGAGCCTTCCATCCAAACATGGCATGGGGAAGGACGGACGACGAGCTTCTGGCTCTACGTCTGGGCCTTGGGGTCCGAGGCCGCTGAAGGACCAGCCCCGGCCGAACCTCCTGAAGCTTGTGTGGGAGGCAAGGAGGGGCCGCTCCCTTCGCCCGCTAGGGTCCTTTTCACGGCTGGAGCTTCGTTGTCAGCCCTCCTCTTCCGCCTCTCCGCCAGTATTGAGGAATCGTCCGACCCGGAAGAAGGGGCTATCGATTCAGAGGGCGTGGAAGGGGTAGCCTCACCTGCAGCCCTCGCGGCTTGCACCGCCCTTCGATGTTCCTCCATCATCCTCTGGCGGCGAATGTGGTTGGCCTTGCGATTGTCCTTTTTATTCTTTAGGGATGCATCACCACAGCCCTCCCGTCCCTCTCCGCCTTGTACTCGGGTTGCTTTGGTAGGCTTACAATGCCCCCGATCCCCTAGACGAAACTTCACGACATTAGATCAGCTCAGAGCGTCAGAAAGAATTGCGGTAAGATTGTGGGACGAGGGTCGAATGCTTACCCGAGTGGAAGGACGATCCGGGGAAAGGGGGTGTGGGTGGCACTCATCGTTCTCTGCATATTTCCCGGTGAGGTAGTGAAACCACCGCCGGACTTTGAAGTCGGGGATCTCCTCCCCAGACCCGCGTGTAGGGTCGCCAAGCCCAGTGTACTTTCACATGGCGTGGACACAGGCCCGAAGGGGATGGATCCTTCGCCTGACGAAGGTTTGAAGAATGACCTCTCCGGTCAGTCCCTCCGCCTGCAATGCCTCGACCTGCTCAAGGATGACGGCGACCCTGCGCTTGTCCTTCTCCACGCACACCCAATGCCATTGTTCCTGGGTGGCAGGCAGCTGGACCGTGAAGGACGGAAGCGTCGGGCCGTCGTCGCGGATGAAGAACCAGTCCTGGCACTAGTTCTTCGTAGCCTTTGGGAGCGGGAGGTTGAAATATCGCGGCTGGGCCCGTCGAAGCTAGACGCAGGCGCCACCGACCGCCGGAATCAGAGAATCCACGGAAGACGACCGCACCTAGAAGAAACGTCTCCACAGATCAAAGTGGGGTTCAATCCCTAGAAACACCTCGCACAATGTGCAGAAGATGGCAGCATGGAGGATCCCGTTCGGGATCAAGTGGTGAAGATCCAAGCCATAGTAGAAGAGGGCGGCGCGGAGGAAGTTGTGCGCCGGAAGTCCCAGCCCACGGAGGTGAAAATCAACGAAGCTAACGACCTCACCTTTGCACGGCTGGGCACTGCCTCCCCCGATGGAATGCGGATCCATTGGAGCTCCCATGCTAAAAGGATCCCCCGCTCGCCCAGAGAAGAGAGGCGACCGACGGTAACGCGAGACTTCATCCAGTCCGACATGTCCAATGACGAAGAAGAGGAAGAAGGGGAACCACTCATATTCTCCCTTGGCCTTTTCGCTTTTTCTGACTTGCGTTATCGGAACTTGCAGGAAAGCAGGAGCGCGAGAGGAATGGCGAAGGAAGGCGCAACGATAAGTATGGACTTATTCCCCGAGGGAGGTTTATGTAGTGCACCCGCGACGGTAACGAGGAGGGGCACCGGGGCTCACGGACGCTTCCGTCCCGCAATAATGCCGCCCACTTGCAGAGAGCACCCATGCCTCCCGAAAATTTCAGGGACGCGACGCCCACCATAATTTCAGCTAGACCGACCCACCTCTTTGATACCCGTGACAATTTAAGAAGCCACGCGCCACCTCTCTTTCTCCCAACCGTCTTTCTGTCGTCGCACCTCTTCGCCTACCCTTGATGCGACGTCGACGGGTCGTACGAATCGAAGGCCCACGTAAGTAGTTAAGACTTTTATGGCCCACTTTTGGGCCTCGATTGAAGTTCTATGTTCTAAGGTATACCTACCATGTAGGTCGAAAGGACCGCTGTCGAAGTGTGTGGTCGACACTTCCCCAGGACCTGCTCTGGGCAGCCCGCGGAGGTTCTTTTTCGGAGGGGCTAGTCGCTTGCGGAGAGCTTAAGCGTAAGGGACGAGTGAGGGAGGAGCTTGACACGGCGAGTTTTACGTGGTTTGGGCCGCCGGAGCATAAAACCCTACGTCCACGGTGAGCAGAGGTGCTCGCTGTATTGCTTGTTGCTCAGAACCGGAGTCCTGAGCTTGAGGGTGAGTTATGCCTAGGGTGTGAGTTGCTGGAGTGCGAACCCAACAGAGTTCGAACCCTTGCTAACGTTGCCTACCTGAGCCTTTTATAGTCCAAGGCTCGTGTGGCTTACAAGGGGGGGCCGGGACCCGACAGGTGGTCCCAGGGAGATTTCCTGCCGACTATCGTATCCGGAGTTATGCTGGTAGTTGTCTCTGGTGAAGGCTTCCGAGTCTTCGTTCTGCCGCCCCGCCCATGCTGCATGCTAGTCGTAGTGGTTGATGACGGCGGGGGCAGCAGGGGATGTCTTGTCGCTGAGTTTATTGGCTGGCAGGTTCTGACATGGTGCGCCAGTCTGTGATGCGACTGGGCGCAACGGCACCTGACAGGCATGCCCCGTGTATTCGCGTCTTGGGAAGGCGCGGGTATTGAATGCTTTGTACGGTAAAGGCATGGCGCGCCTTTACTCCCGCTGCCTACCGCGCTGGGCGGCCGCACTGCTCTGCTTGGCCACGTGTCGGACCCGGAGCTCTCATCTGAGGAGAGGGGGAGCTCCGGCTTCGCTGGATACGTGGAGCCTTCAGAGCTCACCCCCACGGAGGGGGCGAGGTCCGGTCTTCCGGGCCACGTGGCAGCCTCGGAGCTATCCTTTGAGGAGAGGAGAGCCCCGGCCCCGCTGGACACGTGGCGCCTTCGGAGCTCGCCCTTGCGGAGGGGGCGAGGTCCGGCCTCCTGGGCCACATGGCAGGCCCGGAGCTATCCTCCGTGGGGAGGGGAGCTCTGGCACCGCTGGACACGTGACGCCTTCAAACCTCGCCCCTGTAGAGGGAGCGAGGTCCTTAGGAAGTTTTACCCTGTCCGCGGGGGTACCCAGTATTGAGGGTACCGACAACCGCCTAGAACAAACTAGAGTGAGGGAAAGGCGATGTGAGATGGTCATCAATGGCGCACTCGGGAGCCTCAAAGCTCCCGACATCCCTAAGTCTGATATCCGAGTACCGATTTGGCAAATCTCTATAGCCCCCCAAGGGGCCGGCATCAAGCTGCCCAGGCCCTCAAATGGCCCAGGATCCACGCGAGTGTACCAATAGGGATCTTATGAAACATGGGCATTAGGCCTCAGTCAATTCATCCTGATTCCCCAGTTCTTGCAGAAAGGCACTAAGGTTCCACTTGGATTTACCCGTTAGGCAGCTCACCGAGCCCGAGAATTCGGCCATTGAGGAAACTTCCTGATGAGCTCAACCCCTCCAAGCCCGCAGACAGTTTGCGAACGGGGAGCGAAGCGGATTCGCTGAATAAACCGAGCCCAACCCACAGAGAGGGGCTCGGGGGCTATTTAATGACTCAAAGTCACGAAAGGCTCGGCGCCTGAGGCTTTGAGCTCAGACTTAGACATGAACCAAAACAAAACAACGATCTCACACAACTTCTGTTTTCTCTTGTCCATTCAGGCCCTCCACCGTATGAAGAAATATGTGACCGGTTCAGAAGAAGCTCGGCCGAAGTTCCGGGGGCTATTGACATAGTAACGTACCACAGCTACCCAAGGGACAATCAACCAGCCAACCGCATCAATACACGTGTTTCCACGAGCCACAAACCCACGGCACGAGCGCAGGACGACATCATCACGAAGTCAGACCCCCGGGAGCAGAGCAGCGGCCAACCTCCAAGCCCGGACGACGAGACTAAACGAGGGAAGCAATCCAGGCTCGTAGCCCGGACCAGCGGAAGACGAAAATCTTAAATGCCGATGTGACAGAACGGCGAAAGGGATTAAACATGGAGTAGGAGGCCACGCGCGACAGGACAAGCACGACGTTGGTCCATTATAACCACCCGTCTCATCCCGCTTGGCGAGGGTATACAGGGAGGGAAAGTATACATAGATCGTAGACTAGAAGGAGCAGCTGTACTCATGGCTCCTGTACCACTTTGGACCGACTTAGGCGCTGACACACCATGTAAACCCCTGCCCCATTTATGAGGAGCCGACGGGTAGGTATAGGAGACCGGGCTACAAAAAGGGAGGCCCAAAACCTCCCCTCGCACGGTGAAACTGCTCACGCACACGCAACACTTATACTTTCTCCTCGTTCTCACACGCGAGAAAGTCTCGCTTGTAACTACGGTTTTTTGAACCGTCTGAGCTAATACAAGGCTGATAAACACCTCAGACTGGACGTAGGACACGTGATCCGAACCAGTATAAATTCTTGTCTTTATTAGCTAGTCATTCAGACATAAAACATGAAGCATTCGATTACTAGCCGGTGGTAAAAACACCGACACATGCATTCTGCAAGAGAAAATATCCCCGTTGCACTCGAATAGATTCTATATGAACCATGCTTGGCTTTAAATTCAACTAAGGTGTGTTATACGTAGGTTGGTGCAAGTAGGTTAGACATTAGGTGAATCATACATACACTATTTGTATCGTCAATTTTATGTTTCTATTCATACACACACTAAGGTGTGTTAGACGGAGGCCGGGGCGTAGGGCGGGGCGGCGCGGCGCTGCGGGCGGGGTCCGGTGGCAGCGGACTCGGGATCGGCGCGGGCTTGAATGCCCATACCGACCCGGGGCCTGCGGGGTATATAGAGCCTATTTACGATGGCCATGGTCCGGCCGTCGTAAATAAGGTGTTATTTACGACGGACTGATCTTGTTCATCGTAAACAAGCTGTTATTTACGACGGGCGTGGCCGTCGTAAATAAACTTATTTATGACAGTTATAGGGTTAGCCGTCGTAAATAAATTTGGCCGTCATAAATTTACATGTTTCCGGTAGTGGTTGTATGCCTTATATATCATATGAGAAGAGAGGCACACAAGATACACTTATTTAATGAACTTCGTTATGTATGCAATCGTCGAGTTTTTTTAATTAAGTGCATGTATTTATATAATTGTGGCACTGTGATCGTAATGCATATTTCCAAAGTACATATCAATTTATTCCATATGTAAAAACTTTTTATAACTCATTGCATGAAATCATAAGAATGTATATTACATTTACTTCCATAACAACATCTCTCAAATATGTCTCTAAGTATTTTTTAAATCATAGTTGAGAAAATGAATACAATGGATGCAAAATTTTAAAACTTAAACCCTTTGATTGTAATGAAAGAAAGGGAAAGGGCAGCCCGGTGCATGTAGCTCCCGCTTGCGCAGGGTCCGGGGAAGGGTCCGACCCATTTGGGTCTTTTGTACGCAGCCTTTCCCTGCATTTCTGCAAGAGGCTGTTTCCAGGACTCGAACCCGTGACCTCATGGTCACAAGGCAACAGCTTTACCGCTGCGCCAAGGCCCCCCTTCAAACCCTTTGATTGTAATGCATATTTCAAAATTACATAACGATTCAATCCTTACACAAAAACTTTAAGTAACTCATTGCATGGAATCATAACAATATATACTTCATTTACTTCCATAACAACACTTTCCAAATATATCTCTAAGCATTTTTAAATCACTGTAAAAAACTGAATACAATAAAGTAAAAAATGTGCAATTTCTATCGCACACGACTGGCTGACGCTACCGTGGACAAATCGTCTAGTGGACGATTACTTGTCCACGTGAACAAATCTTCCACGACTTGCAGGACTAGGTGGCTGAAAAAATAATCTATTAATATAAAATGATTAAAAATCATGCTAAAATAATTCCCAGGATCAGAAGCCGAACTCCACCACGCAAACGCAGGACTAGAGAGCTGTTGAGAATGAAATTTGGAGAGACAAAGAAGTTGTGTAAATGATTGTATTAATTTCTCATTCATTTCCTTTCCTTTTATACATGTGATGGTGGCCATTGGCTAATGGACACGATTATTGATGAAGAGGCGCGTCAATAACTGCCGGTGTGGAAGTTGCCTTCTTTATTTTATTGTCCAGTGAGCATATGTCTCATAACACTCCCCCTTGAGCACTTGAATATCGCGTTGAATGAATATTATCTTCGAAAAACCTAGTGGGAAAAATCTGAAGATATATATAACTGAATGCTTGTGTAAAAACTCCTGAAACTTTTGTTAAGACGGGGAAAAACACAGCATGAAATGTCATAATCGTTTTCTATGAAAAACCCCGGTGGGGAAAATTAGAAAACGGGCATTTGTCTTACATTGTCATTGCCTCATTAAAACCTTATTGTGAGAAAACTTTAAAGTAAAACTCACATAAGAAAAGAGTACAATTTGATGTTTAATTGTCAGGTAGCTTTATGACAAAGCTCCCCCTAAACATTGTAAATCCCTAAGTTGGCGCAATCTATACCAGCAACACATTTAGAAAATGTGGAGTACGGTAGGGACTTAATGAATAAATCTTCCAAATTATCACATGACTTGGTTTGTATGAGATTAATTTCTCCATTAACTTGAAGTTCGTTTGGGTAGAATGTCACACCCGGTTTCTCCAAAGAACAACCGAGTGAATATCACATGTATGCCAGGATCATTTTCTCATACATGTGATGACAAATAGTGAAGCATCATTTATTACAAGCCAGGTGTCGAATAAATATGTCCTACAACGCATACGTCTCGATGGACGATAATAATCTCATAACATGTAAATAAAATAGCAATGGAATATTATTCTCGAGGGCTCCATCACAGGCGTTGCCCGGGGGACTCCATGAACCTAGAATCCTTCTTTGGGTCCGAAGTCTTGGTCATTGAACACCACATCATCCCCTTGACCTGAGCAGCAATTTAAACCAACAAATATGCAAGTTTGAGTACCGTTGGTACTCAGCAAGTGTGGGAAAGTTATATCATGCATGGCTAGAACAAGCAGAGGTTGAACTCATGGTCAAAGCACTACGCAATTAATACCTATCACCTTAGCTATTAAGCACCTACATTACTACATAGGTGAAATGGTCCCAATCTCCCAACCCATCATCAAAACTCAAGTAACCATAATATCATTTCCAATGTTAAGCTCCCCGCTTAACATCCTCAACTTCCAAATTCATCATCCTCTAATCATGAATAAGTCCAAGCCGCTCGTGACCGTGAGCACGGCTGTCATGATAGTTTTGACTCTGCAGAGTTTGCACCACTGTACCCACATGTAGTGATTTCATCCCCCGCTGCCGGGTGGACTAAAAGAACCTCCATTATGCCAGTGGCCACGAACCACATTCACACTTCCCAGGTGTGTAGCCAGGAGATCACTACGAAGCCGTTACAAAGGGATTCCCGATGAGCGTGGGCCCACTGAGGTTTCACCCCTAACAGCATACAAGAGGCTCCAACCCCGCTGTAGTGGCCCCCTCTTGAGCCTTGCGGTTCATATGGTAGTCCAGCTGACACCTATTCCCCGCACCATCCAACACACCCATACTACGCTGGGGATACACCTAATTAATTGGCCAAGCTGTCCCATCTCAGCATGTGGTTGGCACGGTAAAGCCAGGTTACATGCTCCATGAACCGGTCCTTAGGATCCAGGCAAGTACTAAACACAAACCCGAGTCTCGTGCACCCAGCACCAACCAATTCATCCAACTTGCCTCAATCCCTACCTCTACATAACTCATGATATCTCAATTCAAGAGTAAGGTAAATAAATTGATGATCTCATATCCCAATTATCCCATTCTAATCATGGCTAAGCATAAGCATATAAGTAAATGACATGATAAAATAAATCCCAACCCAAGCTACAAGGAAACAAGGTAATGCAATTCTAGGGAAACTTCCTAGCATGGGTTTCATATTTCAATTGACAATGCAAATAATTCTATCTACACATCCTAGCATAGGATCAAAGTGGTCAAGGACAATTGCCTTCTTCCTGCTGCTCTGGAATGGAAAGTCTTGGAAGGGGAGAACTTGCTCTGGAGCAGGCTCTACTCATGCCGACATAACAAAAGAAAACAACAATCCATAAGACATGATTTACACTTTCACCTTATACAAACCACACATACCTACTTATGAAGGTCATTCTCATTACTAAGTGTTGTGGTTGTCCTAGATTTGTTGATTTTTGGCCTACATGCACTTTTAAGCATATGTATATGATTTCTAACTTTTGTATTCAGATTTCTGTTTGCACACTATGTATAAATTTCCAATTTAAACAAATTCTTTAATACACTCTTTAGCTACCAAGTTTGCATGGAAAGTAATTCCCTATCCCAAATGGGTTTTCAGACCTTCTACCAAATCCCAAACTGAAGTCTTTGGATTTGGAGACTTCATTTATTATTTTCTAGTTATGCATACCTATTTTCCTTTATTTTCTAGATTTATTTTCTATGCCTAAAATTGAGTTTTAAATTTTAAATAGTTGGACTTATCCTCTAAACAGAATAGGTTCTGATCTAAAATATTAAATAATACACTTTTGAACTTCTCCTCTGATGTGAACTAATTTAAATTTATTTTATCAGTTTTCAGAATTATTTCCTAGCCTAAAAATGTGTTCCTAGATCTAATAAATGTGAACTACACTTAAGCAGATTTTATTTTAGCCTAAATTTTATTTTTAGTTCATTCTAAAGTTTCCCATGTGCCAGGAAAGTTTAAACTTGAATTTGCAATGTGTTTGCCTCACCCTTTAAATTGAAATCCAAATCCCATATTCAATTTTCTGAATTTAATATCATATAGGGAAAAAAAGGTAAATTCATCCTACTACAGGGTCTAATTTATTATTTCATAAATTTCCAGGGGTCTAACTACACATAACAGAGGGGTTTCCCCAATTTTTATTAAGTCCAGGGGCTAAAACTGATTTTTAAATGAATTTACACGAATTTCTGAAGTTCTAGAGGCTATATCAGAAGTTTCTGGGGCTAGCTCGTGTTTTCCGAGATCCCCAGGGGGTAGCGCGTAAGAATCCCGGCCTTTATAATGCGGGGCTGATGTGGACCGTCCGATTTAAAATAGACGGCTGAGATTATAACGCGAAGCGGTACGGGTTAGATCTAATAGGAACCGCACGATTTAAAATGGACGGGCCTCAGGGGGCCACGTCGCCCTGGCCTTGCGCGGGCGGCGCTGCCCGGCGGCGCACGGCGGTGGGAGGCGGCGATCTCGCCGGAAAACTTCGGATCTTCGTCTATACCTCCTAAAACTAGGATTTCATGGCATAGAACGGTAGAGGGGAGGTCGGGGATCTCACCTCGGGGTTTTTCTTGAGCTCGGAGGCCCTGGAAGGCGGTCGGTGTCGAGGTCCGGGGTGGAACCGCTGCGGTGCTCGTCGGAGCTGTGCCTAGAGCGAAAACCACCGAGTTTTCTGCACCTGCGTGACTCCCCGGAGGCGGTGGGACACGATCGACGCGTTAGATCAGAAAACCCGAGCAAAGATCGAGAGAAAATGGCCGGAGAAGCTCTGGTTCTCACCGGGAGGAAAAACAGTCGATCGGGGGAGAAAAACAGGGCGATGTCGGCATTTATGTAGACGGGGGAGGGCGGCGTGTCTGTTGGGATCGAGCCGGAGTCGTCCGGGACCAGAATTCGGCTGGGGGCGCGGGTTTCCGGGGTAGTTTGGATTCGGGCGCGTGGAGGAGTCCGGGTAGTTGGCGCGAGCGAGAGGTGGGGGATGACACGCAGGCCCCGCGTGTCAGTGAGAGGGAGAGGCGCGCGGCTGTGGGCTGGCACGGGGGGGGGGGGGGGGTATGGTGGGCCGGCTGGTGGGTTTTGGCCCACTAGCCAGGGGGTTTTCTTTTTCTTTTTCCATTTCTTTTCTATTTTGATTTGAATTTGAATTCCAATTTGAATTTTAATTTCTACAACACATGCAGTACGTCCAAAATTTTTTAAATTCCCCTCTTAACAAAATTTTGGGGTGTTACAGCTCTAATCCCCTTAAAAGAAATCTCGTCCTCGAGATTGGTGGTTCTAGGAAAACAATTCCGGAAACTGTGCCTTAAGCTAGTCTTCTCGCTCCCATGTGGTTTCCTCTTCCGAGTGATGCTTCCACTGCACCTTGCACATCCGGATTCTTTTATTTCTTGTGAGGCGTTCCATTGTCTCCAAAATCTTGAACGGTTGCTCGGCATAAGACAGATCCTCGGCTACGTCAACCTCATTCATGGGTAACGTCTCTTCAGGCGTCCTCAGACATTTTTTGAGCTGTGACACATGGAATACGTCATGCACATCTGATAGGCGAGCCGGTAGATCTAGTTGATATGCCACTTCCCCTTTCCTCTCCAGAACTTGAAAGGGTCCAATGTATCGATGTGATAACTTCCCTTTCACCTTGAATCGACGAAGTCCTCGGATAGGGGACACCTTGAGGTAGACATAGTCCCCCACGTTGAAAATGAGCTCTCTTCTTCGTACATCGGTATAGCTCTTTTGTCGTGTCTGTGCTATCCTTAGGTTGTTGCGGATTTCCCTCACTTTCGCCTCGGCTTCTTGTAGTACCTCGGGCCCAAACACTTTACTATCCCCGGTTTGGTTCCAAAATAGTGGAGTTCTGCACTTTCTCCCATACAAAGCCTCAAAGGGTGACATTTTCATACTAGCCTGATAGCTGTTGTTATAGGAGAACTCCGCATATGGTAAATTCTTATCCCAACTCCTATTGTTCTTGAGCGCACACGCTCTCAACATGTGCTCAGGGATCTGATTAGTTCTTTCCGTCTGTTCGTCAGTCTGGGGATGATAAGTAGAACTAAAATTCAGATGAGTCCCCATGGTTTCATGCAACTTCTGCCAGAACCTTGAGGTGAACTGTGTCCCTCGATCTGACACTATCTTCTTTGGCACTCCATGGAAACACACGATCTTGACATGTATAATTCTGCCAATTTGGATCCGCTGTAGCTTTCTTTCATAGGGATGAAATGAGCTACCTTGGTTAGCCTGTCAATGATGACCCATATCGAATCATATGCCGATTGGGTGCTAGGCTGTCCCACTATGAAATCCATACCGATTTCTTCCCATTTCCATTCAGGCACTTTGAGTGGTTGCAATAATCCCGCGGGTCGTTGATGTTCTGCTTTCACCAACTGACATGTGTCACATAGGGCAACATGTTCCGTGACATCTCGCTTCATGCCATACCACCAATACCTGCTCTTGAGGTCCTGGTACATATTCGTACTCCTAGGATGAATGGAATAGTCGAAATCATGAGCCTCCTTCAAAATCAATTCACGGATCTCCTTTACTTCAGGCACACATATTCTTTTCCCGTGCCACACCGTACCTTGTTCATCCTCTCTGAACCCAGGGGCTTTATTATCCTTGATGAGTTCTCTGATTTCTTGTATCTTCTCATCAGTCTTTTGACCGTTGCGTATATCTTGCTCTAATGTGGAGTCCACTTCCATGGCGATGGCCTCACCACTATTCACCAGACATAGATTGAGTTTTATAACATCTTCCTTCAATTCTGCAGGCATGTCATTCAAGGTCAACCTATTGACCTGCACCTTCCGACTTAAAGCATCTGCCACGACGTTCGCTTTCCAGGATGATAGTTGATGCCCACATCAAAGTCGTTGATTAGCTCTAACCATCTCCTTTGTCTGAGGTTGAGATCTGGCTGTGTGAAAATGTACTTTAAGCTCTTATGATCCATATATATCTCTGTCCTCTTCCCCATCAAGTAATGGCGCCAAATCTTCAACGCGTGTACCACTGCAGCTAGCTCTAGGTCATGTGTAGGATAGTTCTTCTCGTGTTTCCGGAGCTGTCGGGATGCATAAGCCACGACATGCCCCTCTTGCATGAGAACACATCCCAACCCGTTTCCAGAGGCATCGCAATATACCGAAAAGTTCTTCTGCATATCTGGCATAACTAGCACTGGGGTTGTTGTCAATCTTTTCTTCAGTTCCTGAAAACTCGTCTCGCACTGCGGTGTCCATTTGAATGTGATTCCCTTCTCCAACAATTTGGTGAGGGGTCTTGAAATCTTGGAGAAACCCTTGATAAACCGTCGATAGTATCCAGCCAACCCTAAGAAGCTTCGAAGTTCCCCGACATTCTCAGGGGTCTTCCACTTCTGTACATCCTCGATCTTGGCGGGATCTACGGAGATTCCTCCCTCTGAGATTATATGTCCTAAGAAGGGAACTCTCTTTAGCCAAAACTCGCACTTGCTCAACTTGGCATATAGTTGGTGTTCTCTCAGCTTTTGCAACACCAACCTTAGATGTTTCTCATGTTCTTCTTCATCTTTGGAGAAGACGAGAATGTCATCAATGAAAACCACCACAAATTTGTCTAGATATTCCATGAATACCTTGTTCATGAGATACATGAAGTATGCCGGGGCATTAGTTAGCCCGAAAGGCATGACGGTGTATTCATACAGTCTGTACCGAGATACGAAAGCTGTCTTTGGAATATCAGTTTACCTTATCTTAAGTTGGTGGTATCCCGACCTGAGATCAATTTTCGAGAACACACAAGCTCCCCTCAACTGATCAAACAAGTCTTCAATGCGGGGTAATGGGTACTTGTTCTTGATGGTTACCTCATTCAACGCACGGTAGTCCACGCATAGCCTTTGGGTCCCATCCTTCTTGGGCACAAATATCACTGGAGCTCCCCCTGGTGAGGAACTAGGACGAATGTACCCGTTTTCTGTCAATTCTCTTAAATGTTCCTTGAGTTCTTCCAGCTGTTTGTAGTCCATCCGATAAGGTCTCTTGTATATCGGGGCTGTTCCAGGCACTAGCTCAATTGCGAATTCCACTTCACGGTCGGGGGGCATACCTGGCAACTCCTCCGGAAAAACATCTGGATATTCCCTGATGGTCCTGATCTCCTCCACTTCCACCTCAACTTGATTGAGTTTAATGTCCCTCCTAGGCTCTTGTATAGTTATGAACTTTACTCTTGTGCCACTAGGGTGAGTTAGTTCCACCGTTCTTGTTGAACAATGGATGATTTCTTTATGTTTGGTCAACCAATCCATACCCAAAATAATATCTATCCCTTGGGAATCTATCACTATGAGGTTGGCAGTAAATACTACCCCATTAATGTCTAGATTCACCTTGGGACACACTTGTCTTGTCCTTATTTCTCCACCTGGAGAGTTCACTGCTAGCATATGGTTCATTTGTGTGGTTGCTAGATCATGCTTCTTAACAAACCCTTGAGCAATGAACGAGTGGGTAGCACCAGAATCAAACAACAGGGTTGCAATGTGTAAATTGGCAGGAAACTTACCAACAACCACGTCGGGTGCCTCTTGCGCCTCCTCCATGGTCACGTGGTTCACCCGTCCTCGCATCACATTCTGCTGTTGCGGCTGCACGGGCTTTTTCTTTGGGTACTTATGGGCGTAGTGCCCCACTTCACCACAGTTAAAGCATTGCACCCCAACCTTAGGTGCCTGGCCTTTGTTGTCTTGGGGTTGGTTTGGGGGTCCTTGTACTGCTGGTCGAGGTTGATATGTGGGGCGAGGCTGCTGTACAAACTGACGTTGTGGCTGTGCTGGTGCTGACGGAGGCCTGAAGTTCGGGTTGTACCCTCTCGGTGCTGAGTAGGGTACCGCAGCAAGGCTCGTCTGCCCTGCGGATTGCTGCATCAGACGTGGGCGTGTGTTGCTACCCGAGGCTTGGTGTGACCATCCCGCCTTCCTCTTGTTTTCATTTTCCAAGGCCTTCAGCTTCCTTTCCACAACAAATGCTCTGTCCACCATATTTTGGAAGCTTTCATACTCGTTGGAGGACATTGCACACTGCATTTCCGCTGTAAGTCCTTCCACAAAGCAGTCCCGTTTCTGCTCATCAGTCTCGATGTCCCGTGGTGCATAACGGGATAGTTGGGTGAATTTAGTGAGGTATTCCCTCACAGTCATGTTTCCTTGCTGCAGCCCCAAGAACTCCTTTCTCTTGTTTTTGAGTTCACCCCTTGGTATGTAATGGTTGCGGAAGCTACGCTTGAACTCTTCCCAAGTGATGTTCTCAGGGTCATGATGGGCGGCCACGTAAGCGGTCCACCAGTCCGCAGCAGGTCCATGCAACTGGTGAGAGGCGAACAGCACCCTCTCATACCCTTGGCATTGTATGATCCTCATCTTGCTCTCAATGGTATTTAGCTAATCATCTGCCTCCATAGGTTCAGCAGCACTTGCAAACTTTGGGGGTTGAGTCCCTAGAAACTCACTCAACCTTGGTTGGCGTGGTGCAGCTTGTGGAGGTGGAGCTTGGTGCAAGTTGGCCACCACTTGAGTTAGGCTCGGGATGAGCTGATTTTCATTTTCAAGCATTTGGTGGATGGGATCAACTCCTTCACGGCGACCACCCCTGTCTTGTCCTCCAGAAAGATGAGGGTTGCCGGCCTCATCGTTGTTGTTGGCGGGGTTGGCACCACGACCCTTTCCTCTTTCGGCCATCTATCATGATCAACCAAATGTCAATTTAAAGCATTACGTGTTAACTTCCCAATTTGCTTGTTTTAAACTTAAAATTCATGGGGTCTTATTATATTCACATTTTCTGAGGGTTTCACGTCTTACGCGAAAATAAATGCACTCTTAATTCATAGGGGTTCACACATCAAAGCAAAACAACCTGAAGACGAGGTTGTGAACAATTGCCCATGGCTTCCACAACTCACGTCACACACCAAACATTAACACATCATTAACTAAGGTATTGACTCGCCTACTCGATAACCTGCTGAACTATGGGAGAGGACTCTACATGACTCGTATCACTGAGCTGGCTCCTCGGGATCTTCCTCATTATTGCGGCTGCCCTCTGACTCCGCTTTAGGTGGGGAAGCTGCTGGTGGAGAAGTGCGGCGACGCCTGCTCGCCCGGTGATCTGGGGAGTCAGGAGTCCATTTGTCATTCACGGTGACACACAGTTCATTCCCATCTCCTCTTTCTCTTGCCCTCAAGCTGGCTCGAAGCAACGCCTCAGTCTCCTTCAGGGTGTCACGAACATCCCGAAGCTCCTGCTGACATTCCTGCAGTCGAGTGCTGAGCATAGCAGCATCCTCCAAGCACAGGTCCATGTGCTCATGGGAAGTCCCCTGCTGCACTGGCGGGTACTTGTACTCCGTGGTACCACTCTCATGCTGGAGGACATACATGTACTCAGTCCTGTCCAGGTGGCGACGATAGATGTGACTCTGGCAGGTGATGGCCTCCCAGGTGACATCCTTCTCTGCATCGACCTGTGTCGCTCGACAAGCTGGAGAGAGGTGGATCTTGAGCAGCTGATTTTCATGGATAATCCTCATTTCTGAACTCCATTCTTCCCGCTTCTCACGGATGGTCCGGGTGGAGCTGTAGTGTATGATTAGCTTGCCTGTATTGCCGGCGGCGTGGAGCATACGTCGAAGACGGCGCAACAAGCCTCCTACTGACAATCCATAGGAGAGGTACGTCACCGGACGGTTCTCCTCCCTCAGGGCAAGGGCAACTACGGGAACTCTCCCTCCGGTGGACTTGCGGGCGGTGTGGATCATGCGAACCATCTAAAACATAAAGCATTTAAAATTAAGTTAGATAAGATTTTAAACAAAAATCCTATTTTGAATAAAAGTTGGGGTAAGATGAATAAAGTGACCCCATTAAATAACACCTTCGACCCACACTTTTGTAAAATAGTTTTTAAGAAAATAAGGTCCTTAACTACGTCCATTTCTACCTAGGTCCACGTTCCTACGGGTAACCTTGGCTCTGATACCACTTCTGTCACACCCGGTTTCTCCGAAGAACAACCGAGTGAATATCACATGTATGCCAGGATCATTTTCTCATACATGTGATGAAAAATAGTGAAGCATCATTTACTACAAGCCAGGTGTCGAATAAATATGTCTTACAACGCATACGTCTCGATGGACGATAATAATCTCATAACATGTAAATAAAATAGCAGCGGAATATTATTCTCGTGGGCTCCGTCACAGGCGTTGCCCGGGGGGACTCCATGAACCTAGAATCCTTCTTCGGGTCCGAAGTCTTGGTCATTGAACACCACATCATCCCCTTGACCTGAGCAGCAATTTAAACCAATAAATATGCAAGTTTGAGTACCGTTGGTACTCAGCAAGTGTGGGAAAGTTATATCATGCATGGCTAGAACAAGGAGAGGTTGAACTCATGGTTAAAGCACTACGCAATTAATACATGTGATGAAAAATAGTGAAGCATCATTTACTACAAGCCAGGTGTCGAATAATCATGAATAAGTCCTATCACCTTAGCTATTAAGCACCTACATTACTACATAGGTGAAATGGTCCCAATCTCCCAACCCATCATCAAAACTCAAGTAACCATAATATCATTTCCAATGTTAAGCTCCCCGCTTAACATCCTCAACTTCCAAATTCATCATCCTCTAATCATGAATAAGTCCAAGCCGCTCTTGACCGTGAGCACGGCTGTCATGACAGTTTTGACTCTGTAGAGTTTGCACCACTGTACCCACATGTAGTGATTTCATCCCCCGTTGCCGGGTGGACTAAAAGAACCTCCATTATGCCAGTGGCCACGAACCACATTCACACTTCCCAGGTGTGTAGCCAGGAGATCACTACGAAGCCGTTACAAAGGGATTCCCGACGAGCGTGGGCCCACTGAGGTTTCACCCCTAACAGCATACAAGAGGCTCCAACCCCGCTGTAGTGGCCCCCTCTTGAGCCTTGCGGTTCATATAGTAGTCCAGCTGACACCTATTCCCCGCACCATCCAACACACCCATACTACGTCGGGGTCACACCTAATTAATTGGCAAGCTGCCCCATCTCAGCATGTGGTTGGCACGGTAAAGCCAGGTTACATGCTCCATGAACCGGTCCTTAGGATCCAGGCAAGTACTAAACACAAACCCGAGTCTCGTGCACCCAGCACCAACCAATTCATCCAACTTGCCTCGATCCCTACCTCTATATAACTCATGATATCTCAATTCAAGAGTAAGGTAAATAAATTGATGATCTCATATCCCAATTATCCCATTCTAAGCATGGCTAAGCATAAGCATATAAGTAAATGACATGATAAAATAAATCCCAACCCAAGCTACAAGGAAACAAGTTAATGCAATTCTAGGGAAACTTCCTAGCATGGGTTTCATATTTCAATTGACAATGCAAATAATTCTATCTACACATCCTAGCATAGGATCAAAGTGGTCAAGGACACTTGCCTTCTTCCTGCTGCTCTGGGAATGGAAAGTCTTGGTCTTGGAAGGGGAGAACTTGCTCTGGAGAAGGCTCTACTCATGCTCACATAACAAAAGAAAACAACAATCCATAAGACATGATTCACACTTTCACCTCATACAAACCACACATACCTACTTATGAAGGTCATTCTCATTACTAAGTGTTGTGGTTGTCCTAGATGTGTTGATTTTTGGCCTACATGCACTTTTAAGCATATGTATATGATTTCTAACTTTTGTATTCAGATTTCTGTTTGCACACTATGTATAAATTTCCAATTTAAACAAATTCTTTAATACACGCTTTAGCTACCAAGTTTGCATGGAAAGTAATTCCCTATCCCAAATGGGTTTTCAGACCTTCTACCAAATCCCAAACTGAAGTCTTTGGATTTGGAGACTTCATTTACTATTTTCTAGTTATGCATACCTATTTTCCTTTATTTTCCAGATTTATTTTCTATGCCTAAAATTGAGTTTTAAATTTTAAATAGTAGGACTTATCCTCTAAACAGAATAGGTTCTGATCTAAAATATTAAATAATACACTTTTGAACTTCTCCTCTGATGTGAACTAATTTAAATTTATTTTATCAGTTTTCAGAATCATTTCCTAGCCTAAAAATGTGTTTCTAGATCTAATAAATATGAACTACACTTAAGCAGATTTTATTTTAGCCTAAAATTTATTTTTAGTTCATTCTAAAGTTTCCCAAGTACCAGGAAAGTTTAAACTTGAATTTGCAATGTGTTTGCCTCACCCTTTAAATTCAAATCCAAATCCCATATTCAATTTTCTGAATTTAATATCATATAGGGAAAAAAGGTAAATTCATCCTACTACATGGTCTAATTTATTATTTCATAAATTTCCAGGGGTCTAACTACACATAACAGAGGGGTTTTCCCAAATTTTATTAAGTCCAGGGGCTAAAACTGATTTTTAAATGAATTTACACGAATTTTTGAAGTTCCAGGGGCTAGATCAGAAGTTTCTGGGGCTGGTTCGTGTTTTCCGTGATCCCCAGGGGGTAGCGCGTAAGAATCCCGGCCTTTATAATGCGGGGCTGATGTGGACCGTCCGATTTAAAACAGACGGCTGAGATTATAACGCGAAGCGGTACGGGTTAGATCTAATAGGAACCGCACGATTTAAAATGGACGGGCCTCAGGGGGCCACGTCGCCCTGGCCGTGCGCGGGCGGCGCTGCCCGGTGGCGCGCGGCGGCGGGAGGCGGCGATCTCGCCGGAAAACTTCGGATCTTCGTCTATACCTCCTAAAACTGGGATTTCATGGCATAGAACGGTAGAGGGGAGGTCGGGGATCTCACCTCGGGGTTTTTTCTTGAGCTCGGAGGCCCTGGAAGGCGGTCGGCGTCGAGGTCCGAGGTGGAACCGCTGCGGTGCTCGTCGGAGCTGTGCCTAGAGGGAAACCACCGAGTTTTCTGCACCCGCGTGACTCCCCGGAGGCGGTGGGACACGATCGACGCGTTAGATCAGAAAACCCGAGCAACGATCGAGAGAAAACGGCCGGAGAAGCTCTGGTTCTCACCGGGAGGAAAAACAGCCGATCGGGGGAGAAAAACAGGGCGATGCCGGCGTTTATATAGACGGGGGAGGGCGGCGTGTCTGTTGGGATCGAGCCGGAGTCATCCGGGACCAGAATTCGGCTGGGGGACGTGGGTTTCCGGGGTAGTTTGGATTCGGGCGCGCGGAGGAGTCCGGGTAGTTGGCGCGAGCGAGAGGTGGGGGATGACACGCGGGCCCCGCGTGTCAGTGAGAGGGAGAGGCGCGCGGCTGTGGGCTGGCACGGGGGGGGGGTATGGTGGGCCGGCTGGTGGGTTTCGGCCCACTGGCCAGGGGGGTTTCCTTTTTCTTTTTCCATTTCTTTTCTGTTTTAATTTGAATTTGAATTCCAATTTGAATTTGAATTTCTGCAACACATGCAGTACGTCCAAAAAATTTTAAATTCCCCTCTTAACAAAATTTTGGGGTGTTACATAGAATAGTTTAGGTGTTATGTGTTTAGTAACATTAGTTTTCACATAACTTGATTGCATCTTAGCAATGCAAGCGGCATTATCTTCATAGATAATGGTTGGTGACTCAATCGGCTCAATGCCGCATGAGATTTGAATACGGTTAATCACTCTACGTAGCCATGCACATTCACGTGCAACTTCATATAATGCTATGATTTCAGAGTAACTTGAAGATGTAGCAATTAGAGTATGTGTGGGGAACCCCTTCCAGGATCCACACTCCAGGAGACACATTGGGTGGTGTCGTGCGATGCGGCACCCAACAGCATACACGAAAAGAACCATAAACGTACAAAGTCTTTTATTTATCAACATAGTGTCTTTTACAAAATAATGTACCACGAGGGTACTCGCAGCGGAATATACATACACACATACTCTCGGTCCTAACTAAGCAAAAGAGAAGACGTCCAGCCCGCGGACGCTTCTTACTAGCTTCCACAAAGATGAGTGCAGCGGTGGGGTTTCCATTGAGTCTCTGATGGCTCACCGAACAACCATCTTCATAGCAAATTTTATAACCTGCAAAACACTAATAATGCAACCGTGAGCACAATGGCTCAGCAAGACTTAACCAACACTCCTAACCATGAAACTCTACATGCAGGGATTACTAACATAGGAAAAATATGATGCAACAATGACACGCCTACACGTTAATCCTTACTTTCAGTTTAATAGCAGCAGATTATTATGCCTTAGGCAGCCCTCACATCAGAAGTCCACAATCAAACAAGAAACGCTTTCCTACAATGTGGTGATGCCCAAAGAGGAAAATAAACTTAGTGAGCTCTACAACTACAGCATACATGGTTGGCAATACAATGACTTTAAGAACTTCACATCAGCAATGATTCATCTCACTTTATCTGGAAATAATTACTACATCACAACTCAGTGAACAAGTGGTACTCATATAACCGCGAGGGACGGTGATTGCAATCAGGACACATCCGGAATACACGACACATACACCTGCCTCGAAAGACTCACGCGAGCTCTTTCTTACGTTGTATGCAGAAACCTTTCACCCGTCACTCCAATGCCGAACTAGTTCCATCGACCCATCAGAAGGGCCACTACGCGGAACACGTCGAAGTTGCTCCGCTAGCGGGTTTACACCTCTGACACCAACCCCCAAAGGACGGCCGTATAAGTTTCGACATGAGAGTACCCGAGTTACATCGGTTTATCGGGTCCCATATATCCGATATGCATCCGGTACTGTTCAAAATTGCTCAGCAGGGCGGCATACGCATCGGTCCTTAACCGACACAAACAGAGCTATAGCCACACAGGCCCAACGTCCTGCTGCTCCTACTCTCTGCTCAGTCTCATTTTCCTTTCCAGAACTTTCATTCTCTAGAATCAAACCCCGCTGAACCAACATCCTAAACTCGCGAGTAGCTTCCAACTACCCGACTTGTACCGGATCCTATACAACTTAATCCTAGCCGAAGCTACACGAAGGTAACCTATTCTACCCTTTTAACTCCAAGGGTTTGTGGGTCATGCATTTGGAGTATCAATCACCTTGACCTAATGCACAATACATACCAGACCCATAAAAGTGATACAAAGCAAAATATAACTAAAAAGTTGTTAAATGCAAACCGGGGCTTGCCTTATGTTGCTGCAGGTTTAGTTCTACTTTAAGTCAGTAGCTTGGCGATGAGTTAAGCCTCAACTTTCTGCTCTGAGTCAAGTTGCTCGTCGACCTCCTTCGTCGTATTTCCTACCGACATGAATATGCATATATGTTTAGTTATAAAACATTTACCAACAAGTTCTAAAGACAAGTTTTCAAAACTGGAACCCTATTTAAGAATTTAAAATAACACTGGTGCTAGTGGTTTGGGTTTGGGTTAAAGTATTATGATCAAGTGATAAGTGGGGTTTATCACTTGGATGGTGCTCATTTCAGGAAGTTGAACAGAGTAGTACTAATCCAGGGCTCCAATGGAGCTGAAAATTTTCTTGTAAGTTCCTTGTCACAAGAACATCATCTGGACCAAAATTCAGAATAATTCAATGAGTAGATCACTCAGAACAATTCCCTAAGCATTTAGGCAAAAAAGGAATTAATTCTGAATAAATTTGCACTTTCATGCAGATTTAAGTGATCTACAATTTCATATACAGTTCAGGGAGCCTGCATGAATTTTCCTGGAATTTTTTGGAGCTAAGGCATGCCCAGAATTGAATTTCCAAGTTTTGGAAATTCTCTGAAATTGTTTCTGTATGCATTTGAACACAGAAATTTGATTTCATAATCATCCTATCTAAATCAGATCCAAATGAGCTTAAACTTTTACAAGAGTTCCCTATCATCCTGAAGAATATTCTTAAAAAAATTGGGGATTTTTGGATGAACCAAACTCCCTCTAAAATTCTTTTGCTGAAAAGTTTTAAAGAGTTTTCCAGAATGGGTGGCATATGTGGATAGAGTTTTTCATCCTGAATTCAACCCAATTTGAATCGCTAATTTTGGAGCTTCCTAGCAAAAGTTATGAGGTTCTAAAGTTTGAACCGAATTTGGAATTCAAATTAAATCGAGAATTGTTCAAACTCTGACTGCGGGTCATAGGCCACGTATCGATCGCTGGAACCCGAGCCACACGGGCCTCAGAGCTTTTCCAGCGTTGTTACAGACCGATCCGAGGCCACAGAAGATCTAACTCCCTCGTAACAGAGACTAACACGTGGGCCAACCCCCGTCTTCGTCTACCTCCAGCAGCCCACGCTCCCGCGCCGCCGAGCTCGCCGGAGCTCTCGCTGGGAGGGGGTTCCGGCGCTCAGAACTTGCTGGTTCTCGCCGCCCCCACGTATTCTCGTGCGAGGAACACGTTGCCGGTCTCATCTCGGATCGACGATGGCCGGAACCCTAGGTGCGACGGCGACAGCGGCTGTGGCAACTCCGGCGATGTCGCTAGGGCGTTATACTGCACTAAACACGTAGACGTTTTCGTGTACAGCACCACCGCACCGAGGAGAACACGGAACCAACTGCCGATCCGCTGAAACTCACCGGGAGTATGACCTCACCGTCGGGCTAGGTCAAAATCCGGCGAAAATCAAAAAATTTTATAAACAGCGGCTTTGCTCGATGGTTCTCTGTGGTTCTTGATCCTATGAATGCGCACGGAGGTATAGAAGGTGTGTTCTACGTTGTGTGTGGAGTGGTCCGACGTGTGAGACGAATTTACCGAGTTTTTTACCTCAGTTATTATTGTATGTCATCGGTAAAAACTAAATTCCGGCGAGCACCGTCCATGACAGGCAGCCGGGGTGGCGGTGAAGCGAGTAGGGGTATCGGCGAACCTTTTTGCTTTTGCAACTCGAGGGGAGAGGCTCTGTGGTGGCCGGGCGACGGGTTTTTGTCACGGCGACTTTCCCCGGTGCCGTGGAGACAACTGAGCTTGACGCCGGGTTTTCTTGTGGAGTCAGCACCTGTTTCTTGCGTCGGACATGTTCAGTGAGGGCTGGTGATGCTGTGGAGAGGCTCAGCGCAGCGTGTGACTCATCGGGCTGGCCGGGCGCCGATGAACTGCACGGTTTCTTCCGTGCGGTAGCAACTCGGCGAGGCAGGCACGAGATAGCGTCGGCAGTGGTGGGAGGCGGCTGTGTGGAGCGACGCTCTCTCGGTGGAGTTGATAAGGGCGATGGAAACCAACTCCAGAGCAGCTCGGGAGCTGGCGGCAACACTGCCTCGGTGGCGTGTGCTGCGTCCGGCGCCTTCGAGCGAAAAACAGAGAAAGTTGCTTCGGGTTTAAGCCTTCAGTGGCTCACTGACCAGTGGGACTACCCTCTATCTTATCCCTCCAACGTTCCCACAAATATCTCTCAAATTTGGCACAATGTAAATTTAAACCCTGAAGAGCTCAGATTCAAAATCTGTTTGGAATTTGACATGGTGTACTTCAGTTCAAATTTGAATTCAAATTTTAAGGAACTTCATAAGCCCTTTGATACTAATATCAAAGCACCTCCAAATTTTCTCCAAATTTGGCTCCCTCATAATTTGGACCTGAGGAATTCAAATATGCCCTCTGGTTTTTGAGTTGGTCATTGCAAATACCACTTCTTGAACAACAGTTTGAATTTTCCTTTTTGAAAATGGCCCTCTTCTCTTTGGAGTGAGCCTTTTAGTTCAAACTGAATTTGAAGTCCTCTTGCACATGCCAACACTTATATGATTAAACAAAAAGTTTTTGCAAGTCCCATTTCTTGGATTAAACTCAACTTTATTTATAGCTCAAGTTTTCCATTTACAAGTTTTTGGGACTTTTACATTCCTCCCCCCTTAAAAAGAATCTCGTCCCGAGATTCAGGATTAAGGACAATGCGGGGAGGACGACTAACATTCACTTGCTCATGAACTCGCAGCTTCACCAGAAGCGACTAGTTGCCTCCTTTCCTCCGCCGAAAGATGCTTAGCCAGAAGCGACGAAGGAGGGGAGCTGGGGAGGTAACCTTACCCCGTGGTCAAACTCTTGTCTTGTGGGTGGTCAATGTCAATAACATAAGCCTCTAATTACTCCAGATGATTGCGTTGCAAATAATCCTCGCTTTCCCATGTAGCTTCGTCGGACATGTGATTTTCCCATAGCACCTTGAAAAATCGCAGTGTCCGGTTTCTGGTCTCGCGAGTCTTTTCATCAATTATCCGGGTTGGATGCTCAACATATGTGAGGTCTGGCTTCAAATCTGCTATGCTTCCCTTGAGACTCTCCGTTGGAACTTGCAAACACTTCTGCAACTGAGATATGTGGAAGACGTTATGAATTCCGGCTAAGGCTGCCGGTAGCTCCAAACGGTATGCCACGGGTCCACATCTTTCAATGATGACGAAGGGACCGATAAAACACGGAGCTAACTTCCCTTTCACTTTGAATCGGTGAATGCCCTTCACAAGAGATACGTGGAGATATACGTGGTTCCCAATTTGAAATTCCAGAGGACGACGTCTTCTATCCGCATAGCTCTTTTGTCTGGACTGGGCGGCTTTGAGATTTGCTTGAATAAGCCTTACCCGCTCTTCAGCTTCATTTACGAGATCAATCCCGTAAACCACTCCCTCGCCGGATTCACACCAGTTCAAGGGTGTGCGGCACTTCCGGCCATAGAGCGCTTCATAAGGTGCCATTTTTATGCTCGTTTGATAACCATTGTTATATAAGAACTCCGCCAGCGGTAAATGGTCATCCTAGCTCTTACCGTGGTGGATGGCACATGCTCTTAGCATATCTTCCAAAACTTGATTCACCCTCTCAGTTTGCCCATCGGTTTGAGGGTGATATGCGGAGCTTCTAAGCAATTTGGTTCCCAAAGATGCGTGCAGCTGTTCCCAGAAACGAGAAACGAACAGTGCACCATGATCTGAAACTATTGTTCTTGGAACTCCATGCTGACATAAGATTCATTCAATGTATAATTCCGCATATTTCTTGGCGTTGAATCCCACATTCACCGGTATGAAGTGTGCTGACTTGGTTAATCGGTCAACGATTACCCAAACTGAATCATGCTTCCGAGATGTGAGTGGTAACACGACAATAAAATTCATACTCACATCTTCCCACTTCCATGCCGGAATATGAAGGGGCTGCAGCAAACCAGGTTTCTTCATGTGATCTGCTTTCACCCTTCGACACGTATCACACTCGGATACGTATTTAGCCATTTACCGCTTCATCCGTGTCCACCAAAACTTGTTTCTCAAATCTTGGTACATCTTGTTGCTGCCCGGATGAATGGAAAATTTTGATAAATGAGCTTCGTCTAATATATTCTTACGAAGATTCATGTTCCTCGGTACGACTATACGGTTCTTGAACCATAGCATACCATTCTCATCTTTCCGGAAGCACTCAGCTTCTCCTTTGTCTATTCTCTTCCGGATATGGGCCATTGCCTTATCTTTCTTTTGAGCCTCTACAATTTCATCACGAATTGTAGGAATGAGGGCAAGGTTAAACAATAACCCATAAGGAACCAAGCGCAGGCTCGGTTCTTCTTCTTCCATTGCAGCCATGGTTAGATTATGCACATGTGATTTCCGACTAAGTACGTCGGCAACCACATTCGCTTCTCCAGGATGGTAATGAATCTCTAGTTCATAATCCTTGATTAACTCTAACCATCTTCGTTGCCTCATATTTAGCTCCTTTTGTGTGAATATGTACTTTAAACTCTTGTGGTCGGTGTAGAGGTGGACTAAGTTTCCAAGCAAATAGTGCCTCCACATCTTTAGAGCAAGAACCACAGCAGCTAGCTCGAGATCATGTGTCAGATAATTCTGCTCATGATTCCGGAGCTGCCGGGATCCATACGCGACCACTCGCCCTTCTTGCATAAGCACGCAGCCAAGGCCGATGCTGGATGCATCGCAATAAACATCAAAAGCCTTAGTTGTATCGGGCTGCACCAACACTGGGGCTGTTGTGGGGTACTTTACCAATGCTTTGAGCGCCTCCTCACATGCTTCACTCCACACATATTTGCTGCCTTTCTTCAGAAGTTCCGTCATCGGTTTAGAGACCTTGGAGAAATTCGGAACGAATCTCCGGTAGTAACCCGCTAAACCGAGAAAGCTACGGACTTCGTGGACTGACTTTGGTGAACTCCAATTCAGCACTTGGATGATCTTGCTCGGATCAACTGTGATGCCCTCCGCAGAAATAATGTGCCCAAGAAATGGCACTTGGTTGATCCAGAACTCGCACTTGCTGAATTTTGCATATAGTTTGTGATCCCGTAGGCGTTGGAGCACAATATGCAGATGTTCGGCGTGTTCTTCCTCCGACTTAGAATATACCAAGATATCGTCGATGAAGACCACGACGAACTTATCCAGCTCCGGCATGAAGACTGAATTCATCAAGTACATAAAATGGGCCGGAGCATTAGTGAGTCCGAATGACATGACGAGATACTCATAACCCGTATCTCGTCGAGAATGCCGTCTTGGGTATGTCTTCCGCCCCGATTTTTATCTGGTGATACCCGGACCGAAGATCCATCTTCGAGAAAACCTTAGCACCCACTAATTGATCGAAAAGCATATCGATACGTGGTAGTGGATACTTGTTCTTGATAGTTACGGCATTGAGCGGACGATAGTCCACACATAACCTCAGAGTCTCGTCCTTTTTCTTGACGAACAGCGCGGAGCATCCCCATGGTGATGAACTGGGTCGAATGAAGCCTTTTCTTAACAAATCATTCAGCTGCTCCTTCAGCTCCGCGAGTTCCTTCGGTGCCATTTTATACGGCCTCCGAGATATGGGTGTGGTTCCCGGTGCTAGTTCAATTTTGAATTCCACTTCACGTTCGGGCAGCATGCCCGGTAGATCATCGGGAAACACGTCCAGATATTCCCGGACCACTGGAATGTCCTCCAGTTTCTTAGCTTCAATGGTGTGGACAGCAGTGACTTCCGGTGCAACATTTCTTAGAATCAACGTGTGTTGCCCGTGCTTCTTTGAATTCAGCTGCACCGTTCGTGAACTAATATTAAAGATAGCTTGGTGATGTGTCAACCAAGCCATTCCCAAGATGATGTCAATCCGCAAGCCTTCCAGGATGATAAGAGTAGTAGGATATATCCGCCCATCCAAACATATAGGCGCTCGAGCAACAATTCTGCCCGTTGTCCTACTACCTCCCGGTGAATTAATATGATATGATGCGGCCAAGGTCGTTGATGGTACTTGGTGCTTAACCACATAATCTTTGCTGATAAAATCATGTGTAGCACCCGAGTCGAACAACACGAGCGCGGGTTGATCACGTAGGCTGAATGTGCCCGCCAACACGGGTTCTCCTACGGGAACGTCTTCAGCTGCCATATAGTTTATGTTTCCCACTTTCAGTGCTGTTTTCCTTGACCGACCATGAAATTTCTTTGCAGCTTGAGATGACATATGACTGCTGCTCTGCTTGGTCACTTGACCCTCCTGAGGAATATGCTCTACATCGCTACAAGTGTTATCCGATGTGAGCTCAGGATCTTCACCATATGGAAGTGGTTGATATTCTTGTGCACTTTGCTGAGGTGGGGGTGCACAAATACTCATTTGCTGCTGTTGCAGCAGTGGCTGAACCTCCATGGTTGAATATGGACAGTATTGGATCTAAGGTGGTCCGTCAAATGACTGAATTTCCACCCCGGATGGTAAGCAATATATCACCAGTTGTTCTTGATGATAATCATCCATACTTGCCAGTGATAATTTTCTCTTCCTCTTACTTTCATTGTGCTCGAGTTCAGCTATTTCTTGAGATCATAGCGGCATTGACTAACTCGCTATTATTCCCTTTATTGCATTGTGCCACTTTTGTCCGAAGCTTCACATCGAGGCCTCGGAAGAAGTAATGACACTTCATCGTCTCGTTATGCACATAAGAGGATGCATATTATACTAAAAGGTTAAATTCCGTAAAGTACTTCATGACACTCATGTCTCCTTGCTTGAGTTCATAGAACTCTTCAATTCTGGTTTTGATGATGCCCTCACAAATATAACGTGCACGGAAAGCCTCACGAAACTCCGTCCACGTCACACGATGACCTTCAGCGATCTTAGCAAGATATTCAGACCACCAAGCCCCAGCGGATCCATGAAGTTGCTGAGCGGCAAATAAATCCTTCTCATATTCGTCACGCTGGAGCATTCCCAATTTAGATTCAATCACTCGGAGCCAATGATCTGCCTCCAAGGCTTCTTTAGCTTCAGAGAATACCGGTGGTTGTCTTGCTAGAAAATCCAAATAAGTGTTCAGTGTGGGGTTTTGCTGTGAGGTCTCTTGTCGGATGCCTTGCTGCACCAACAACTCAAGAGACTCAGCCATTCTTCCCAACACCTCCGCCAGTCTGGTTGATGATGGTGGTGATCGTCGCTGCGACGAATCATTTCCATCCCGACTGGAACCACCAACATCATACCCTGAATGAGTATGATCCATACTGCAAGAGTGAGTAATTTACGGTTAATATCCAAGATGTACTCCACTTGAACTCAGAATTATTAACCGCAAAAATATCACATCAACAGTGCAGCATACGTGAAGGAAACAAGGTTTTTGACAACCCCGAAATATAACCAATGATTGTTGAAGTTTATCAAACTCTTAAACTAACAACAAGGAATGATGAAAGATAACTAATGAATATGTCATGGAACTTAGAGAAGTATAAAAATCTTCATGTCCATAACAAGTCTCAAGTTACATGGGCAAGGAACAATGCTCTGTTCAGATTGACCATTTGACCAAATTCCCAGAATTTGATTATGAAAATGGCAGTTTCATGTCTCAAGGTGAATATAAAAGTTATATGTAACTTCAATATCTTTCCAACGAGTATTTATTTGTCTTCATATCAATTCTGGATCAGGGGTTACGATATTTCAAAGTTGACAGAAATCTGGAACAATTTTGACAGCACCTCCTCTGAAAGTGTCTGTTTTGTCCGCAAGATTTCATAAAATTAGACTCCCGATCAGGAGAAACTTTGAACAAAAAAGTCATAGAAAATATCACAAACTTTCCAAAGGTGTCTTACATGACCCTTAGAAATCTTTCTACAGGAAGTTATGGTCGAAATACAGAAAATTCCAGAGAGCATTTTTGGTCTGCCCTGTTTTTGGACAGTTAACACTCATCTGAGGTTTCTATCCATTTGGAGGGGATTCTGCTCTGGAGTTCTACATAAAAGTTGTAGAAGACTTCAAAGACTTTCCAGAAATGTATCCTTCACCTCCATTGGTTCAACCAATCAAAAGTTATGCCCTGTTCAAATTCAGCAAGAATTCTGCCAAAACAGGGGAGTTTGTTTCTAAATGTTTGAGATCAAAACTATACTCCCAATTGACTCTTAGTTCAATATAGGAGTTCATTAACCCCTAATGAAATCCTAGACTCCAAATTTACTCTTTCCTTTGAAAATTTCATTTTTCATGCAGTTAAGAACATATTACGGTACTACGTTTCCTCACCAAATCAAAATCCTAACCGGCGTCATACCGGCATATACGTCTCAAGTGGTGACACTAAAACGATCACTCAGAAACGTTTTCTAAACACAATATTCTAACGTGGTTAAGGCACCTGCAGAAAAACAATCAATAGTGATGCACACAAAGGTTTTCCATTACAGGCAGGTCCATATCATAGTAAAAACATACGCCCCGTATCATTGCCATACGGGCCGTCCTTGAGTCAAGTCACGTCTCAAGGTACATGGTCGCGTTTTCACACCACATGACAGGGAACCCGAGTAGAGCGTGAATGGGTCGTAACGGTTGGGAATGATATCAACCCAACGGATACCACCTACTGCCTCATGACTGTTGAGGCACGTCAATGGCGAGCGCTGCGTATGGCCCTTTGAACATTGAACGTTCAAGAGTTGCATACTATCGTGTTGCTTACCACCCGATGGGGTATTCTCACTTTTGCCTAAAGCACACTGGAGATCAGCGTTTTCATATGCTCTCAGAACCATAGAGAGGTTCAGAGACTCATATTAACTACCGTGCCAAGCCACGGTATACCATTCCATACTATTACTCGTATGGCGAGTTACCGCAATTGATCCGCCTGCGGTGGCGTACCTTACCTCTTACCTCCACGTAGGTGCGTTGTTACAGAATTGAAATACTGAATATTAACACACTGTTAGCTTGCCACCTTAAGTAACTATGCTTCTAATAGTCCTTATGTGGGCATACTATACATTCCTCACTCGTATACTTCTATGTTTTCGAAAATAAACTCTTTTCATGAGTGCTATTCCCAATGCGGCTCTGATACCACGCCTGTGGGGAACCCAGTCCGGGATCCACACTCCAGGATACACATTGGGTGGTGCCGGGTGATGCGGCACCCAACAGCATACATGAAAAGAACCATAAACGTACAAAGTCTTTTATTTATCAACAGAGTGTCTTTTACAAAATAATGTACCACAAGGGTACTCGCAGCGGAATATACATACACACTTACTCTCGGTCCTAACTAAGCAAAAGAGAAGATGTCCAGCCCGCGGACGCTTCTTACTAGCTTCCACAAAGATGAGTGCAGCGGCAGGGTTTCCGGTGAGTCTCTGATGGCTCACCGAACAACCATCTTCATAGCAAATTTTATAACCTGCAAAACACTAATAATGCAACCGTGAGCACAATGTCTCAGCAAGACTTAACCGACACTCCTAACCATGAAACTCTACATGCAGGGATTACTAACATAGGAAAATATGATGCAACAATGACACGCCTACACGTTAATCCTTACTTTCAGTTTAATAGCAGCAGATTATTATGCCTTAGGCAGCCCTCACATCGGAAGTCCACAATCAAACAAGAAACGCTTTCCTCCAATGTGGTGATGCTCAAAGAGGAAAATAAACCTAGTGAGCTCTACAACTACAGCATACATGGTTGGCAATACAATGACTTTAGGAACTTCACATCAGCAATGATTCGTCTCACTTTATCTGGAAATAATTACTACGTCACAACTCAGTGAACAAGTGGTACTCATATAACCACGAGGGACGGTGATTGCAATCAGGACACACCCGGAATACACGACACATACACCCGCTCCGAAAGACTCACGCGAGCTCTTTCTTACGTTGTATGCAGCAACCTTTCACCCGTCACTCCAATGCCGAACCAGTTCCGCCAACCCATCAGAAGCGCCACTACGCGGAACACGTCGAAGTTGCTCTGCTAGCGGGTTTACACCTCTGACACCAACCCCCAAAGGATGGTCATATGAGTTTCGACACGAGAGTACCCGAGTTACATCGGTTTATCGGGTCCCATATATCCGATATGCATCCGGTACTGTTCAAACTTGCTCAGCAGGGCGGCATACGCATCAGTCCTTAACCGACACAAACAGAGCTATAGCCACACAGGCCCAACGTCCTGCTGCTCCTACTCTCTGCTCGGTCTCATTTTCCTTTCCAGAACTTTCATTCTCTAGAATCAAACCCCGCTGAACCAACATCCTAAACTAGCGAGTAGCTTCCAACTACCCGACTTGTACCGGATCCTATACAACTTATGCCTAGCCAAAGCTACACGAAGGTAACCTATTCTACCTTTTTAACTCCAAGGGTTTGTGGGTCATGCATTTGGAGTATCAATCACCTTGACCTAATGCACAATACATACTAGACCCATAAAAGTGATACAAAGCAAAATATAACTAAAAAGTTGTTAAATGCAAACCGGGGCTTGCCTTATGTTGCTGCAGGTTTAGTTCTACTTTAAGTCAGTAGCTTGGCGATGAGTTAAGCCTCAACTTGCTGCTCTGAGTCAAGTTGCTCGTCGACCTCCTTCATCGTATTTCCTACCGACATGAATATGCATATATGTTTAGTTATAAAACTTTTACCAACAAGTTCTAAAGACAAGTTTTCAAAACTGGAACCCTGTTTAAGAATTTAAAATAACACTGGTGCTAGTGGTTTGGGTTTGGGTTAAAGTATTATGATCAAGTTATAAGTGGGGTTTATCACTTGGGTGGTGCTCACTTCAGGAAGTTGAACAGAGTAGTACTGATCCAAGGCTCCAATGGAGCTGAAAATTTTCTTCTAAGTTCCTTGTCCCAAGAACATCATCTGGACCAAAATTCAGAATAATTCAATGAGTAGATCACTCAGAACAATTCCCTAAGCATTTAGGCAAAAAGGAATTAATTCTGAATAAATTTGCACTTTCATGCAGATTTAAGTGATCTACAATTTCATATATAGTTCAGGGAGCCTGCATGAATTTTCCTGGAATTTTTTGGAGCTAAGGCATGCCCAGAACTGAATTTCCAAGTTTTGGAAATTCTCTGAAATTGTTTCTATATGCATTTGAACACAGAAACTTGATTTCATAATCATCCTAACTAAATCAGCTCCAAATGAGCGGAAACATTTACAGGATATCCCTATATCCTGAAGAATATTCTGGAAAAATTTGGGGATTTTTGGATGAACCAAACTCCCTCTAAAATTCTTTTGCTGAAAAGCTTTAAAGAGTTTTCCAGGATTTTCTATTGATTTTTATACAAATTGGGTGGCATATTTGGATATAGTTTTCCATCCTGAATTCAACCCAATTTGAATCGCTAATTTTGGAGCTTCCTAGCAAAAGTTACGAGGTTCTAAAGTTTGAACCGAATTTGGAATTCAAATTAAATCGAGAATTGTTCAAACTCTGACTGCGGGTCACAGGCCACGTGTCGACCGCTGGAACCCGAGCCACACGGGCCACAGAGTTTTCTCCGCGTTGTCATGGACCGATCCGAGGCCACAGAAGATCTAACTCCCTCGTAACAGAGACTGACACGTGGGCCAGCCCCCGTCTTCGTCTACCTCCAGCAGCCCGCGCTCCCGCGCCGCCGAGCTCGCCGGAGCTCTCGCCGGGAGGGGGTTCCGGCGCTCGGAACTTGCTGGTTCTCGCCGCCCCCACGTATTCTCGTGCGAGGAACACGTTGCCGGTCTCATCTCAGATCGACGATGGCCGGAACGCTAGGTGCGACGGCGACAGCGGCTGTGGCAACTCCGGCGATGTCACTAGGGCGTTATACTGCACTAAACACGTAGCCTTTTGCGCGTACAGCACCACCGCACCGAGGAGAACACGGAACCAACCGCCGATCTCGCTGAAACTCGCCGGGAGTATGACCTCACCGTCGGGCTAGGTCAAAATCCGGCGAAAATCAAAAAATTCGATGAACAGCAGCTTTGCTCGATGGTTCTCAGTGGTTCTTGATCCTATGAACGTGCACGGAGGTATAGAAGGTGTGTTCTATGTTGTGTGCGGAGTGGTCCGACGTGTGAGATGAATTTACCGAGTTTCTTCCCTTGGTTATTATTGTATGTCGTCGGTAAAAACAAAATTCCGGCAAGCACCGTCCATGACAGGCAGCCGGGGTGGCGGTGAAGCGAGTAGGGGTATCGGCGAACCTTTTTGCTTTTGCAACTCGAGGGGAGAGGCTCTGTGGTGGCCGGGCGATGGGTTTTTGTCACGGTGACTTTCCCTGGTGCCGTGGAGACAACTGAGCTTGACGCCGGGGTTTCTTGTGGAGTCAGCACCTATTTCTTGCGTCGGCCACGTTCAGTGAGGGATGGCGATGCTGTGGAGAGGCTCAGCGCGGCATGTGACTCGTTGGGCTGGCCGGGCGCCTATGAACTGCGCGGTTTCTTCCGTGCGGTAGCAACTCGGCGAGGCAGGCACGAGATAGTGTCGGCAGTGGTGGGAGGCGGCTGTGTGGAATTACGCTCTCTCGGTGGAGTTGATAAGGGCGATGGAAACCAACTCCAGAGTAGCTCGGGAGCTGGCGGCAACGCTGCCTCGGTGGCGCGTGCTGCGTCCGGCGCCTTCGAGCGAAAAACAGAGAAAGTTGCTTCGGGTTTAAGCCTTCAGTGGCTCACTGACCAGTGGGACCACCCTCCTTCTTATCCCTCCAACGTTCCCACAAATATCTCTCAAATTTGGACAATGCAAATTTAAACCCTGATGAGCTCAGATTCAAAAGCTGTTTGGAATATGACATGGTGTACTTCAGTTCAAATTTGAATTCAAATTTTAAGGAACTTCATAAGCCCTTTGATACTAATATCAAAGCACCTCCAAATTTTCTCCAAATTTGGCTCCCTCATAATTTGGACCTGAGGGATTCAAATATGCCCTCTGGTTTTTGAGTTGGTCATTGCAAATACCACTTCTTCAACAATAGTTTGAATTTTCCTTTTTGAAAATGGCCCTCTTCTCTTTGGAGTGAGCCTTTTAGTTCAAACTGAATTTGAAGTCCTCTTGCACATGCCAACACTTATATGATTAAACAAAAAGTTTTTGCAAGTCCCATTTCTTGGATTAAACTCAACTTTATTTATAGCTCAAGTTTTCCATTTACAAGTTTTTGGGACTTTTACAGTATGTTTACAAGACTTTCATGATATTGTTGTCTGTCTGCGTAAGAACACGAAGCCTGTCTGAGATTTATCATTGTGGGAATCACTCAAATATCCAGCATCAGCATAGCCAATCAGTTTGAGATCTTGATTTTTTCGGAAAGAAAAGACCTAGATCTTTTGTACCTTGAAGATATCGTAATACATCTTTGATTCCTTTCCAATAATGCATGGTTGGAGTGGCACTATATCTTGCTAGTAAATTGACTATAAAAGCAATATTGGCTCTTGTGTTATTAGCAAGATACATAAGTGCTCCTATGGCACTTAGGTATGGGAATTCTAAACCCAACACCTCTTATTCTTCTTGGCGTGGCCGAAATGGATCTGTATCCTTTTCTAAGGCTCTAACCAATATAGGAGCTTTAGATGGATAGGTTTTATCCATGTTGAGTTTCTCTAGTACTTTTTGGACATAAGCCGATTGATGTACGAGAATACCCGTATGAAGGTGCTCTAGTTGTAGACCTAGGCAAAATTTAGTTTTACCTAAATCCTTCATCTCGAATTCCATCTTAAGATGATTCCGTGCCTCATTAGTATCATGCTCAGTGCCAATGATATTTAAATCATCAACATATACTGAGATAATGCAAAATCCTGTTAAGGATTTTCGAATGAAGACACAAGGACAATCATCATTAGTAGAGTAGCCTTTGTTTAGAAGGAACTCCTTTAGTCGGTTATACCGCATCCTTCCAGATTGTTTCAAGCCATATAATGACTTGTTGAGCTTGATACAGTACATGTTACGACCTACATTTTCATTCGGTACAGATATCCCATCAGGGACTTTCATGTATATATCCGAATCTAGTGACCCATATAAATATGTAGTCACAATATCCATCAACTGCAAAGATAATTTTTTTGTGTTGACAGAGATATAAGATATTCGAAAGTTATTCCATTCATTGCTATAGAATATGTATTATTGAAGTCAATGCCAGGTCTCTACGTGAACCCTTATGCAACTAGCCTTGCCTTGTATATCACAACCTCATTGTTTCTCGTTCCTTTTTTCCGATGAAAACCCACTTGAACCCGACAGGATAGGTTCTAGGAGGTGTAGGTATTACATTACTAAATACCTCTCTCTTTTTTAGAGAGTCAAGTTCTGCCTTGATTGTCTCCATTCATTTGATCCAGTCCGTGCGTTGTCTACACTCTGCCATGGTTTTAGGATCAGGATCATTGAGAAGATCAGCTATCTTGGTTGAAAAGCATGAATTGACGACCGTTGTACTGTGGTCAAATAATTCTCCAGAACTAGTATAATTTATGGAAATTTATTGTACCCCGTGAAACTCATCATGATTTTCCAACATGTGAGAATTAGGGTCTTCCGATCATCCAGCCTTCTCTATAGTGTGCACTTGAGGGTTGGGTCGTGGATTTATCAAATCCACTTGGTGTCCATCAACATTTAGTTGACTTGCATTTACTTGCTTTGAGGAATATTTTGTCCTCGTGGTCTTTATATGCTTGTTTGAAGCATCTTTCTGCTGAATTGCTCTTTCCCTTTTCGGGGGTGGAGTGGTTTTTGTTGGTACCTCCACTCGAGGCACATTGATAGCAGGATTTAAAGACTTTGTGACACCTTTGTAGTCAGTATATGCGTCTGGCAGGTTACTAGCGATTTGTTGTAACTCAATAATTTTCTGAACTTGAAGTTCAGTCTCCTTTGTACGTGGATCAGAGGTTAGGATAGATTTGTCATCCCAATTAATTTCTTGGCTATCATTCAGAAATTTATTATCTCCTCGTAAAGCCGGAAATTGATCCTCATTAAAGAGACAGTCAGCAATCCGGGTTGTGAATAAATCACCCGTTAAGGGCTCCAAGTATTTTAAAATTGATGGGGATTGAAATCGCACGTAAATCCCTAATTTTCTGTGAGGTCCCATGGAGGTTCGCTTAGGTGGTGAAATTGGTGTGTACACAACACATCCAAATTTCCGCAGATGGGAAATATTTGGTTGATCTCCACATACAAGTTGTAGAGGACAGGTGGTATGGTATGCAGTTAGTCGTAGTTAAAGAAGGTCGGGAGCGTGTAAGACTGCATGACCCCAATAAGATGTTGGTAAATTGCAACCTTGCAATAACGGCCTAGCAATTAGCTTGATTCTCTTTATTAGAGATTCTGGAAAACCATTTTGTGTGTAAACATATGGAACAGAATGTTGTACTTCAATTCCTTGAGCCATACAATAATCATTAAAGGCTCGAGATAAAAATTCAGCAGCATTGTCCATACAGATACTTTTAATCCTATATTCAGGATAATTCACCTTTAATCTAATAACTTGTATCATAAATGTGGATAAAACATGGTTATGTGTAGATAGTAAACACACGTGTGACCATCTTGTAGATGCGTCAATTAGTACCATGAAGTATCTAAAAGAGCCACACATTGGTTGTATGGGGCCACAAATGTCTCCTTGAATGCGTTCATGGAATTTTAAAGGTTCAGCATAGATCTTAAGCGGAGAAGGTCGTAAGATCAACTTGCCCATAGAACATGAAGTACACACAAAATCATTAGATTTTGGAATTTTGACATTTCTTAAATCATGGCCGGTGCAATTTCGAATAATTTTCCACATCATCCCTATTCTAGGGTGGCCTAGCTAAACGTGAATGTCAGGTTTTGAATGTATCAACATTCTGGGAAAGCACCTTGTATGCAACATATGGTACGGTTTTAATGTATGTATAGTACAATCCAGATGGAGTAGAAGGAATTCTTTCTAAAATCTCATGTCCATATCCGAATTGTTGGTGATAAGAAGAAATTCTTCTTTGTTATCTTCATGGTTACACACATGTAACCCATTTTTTCAGATATCTCTAAAACTTATGAGGGTACGAGTAGAATTGGGATACAATAAAGTGTCCTCGATTATTACTTGTGTACCATTTGTAAACATTATAGTGGCTCTGCTAGAGCCAACTATTGTTGCATCACGTCCAACGATGGTTAAAACATTTCCTGGCCTTCTAGTTATGGTCTGGAAATATTTTGTTTCCCTAAGTATAGAGTTTGTGGTGCAGCTATCCACAAGGCACATTTCTTCTTCTATCAGAAAAACTTCCCGTGGGATCTAACAATTAAGCATTGCAACAGTTCAATTAATTGCATAATATATATGAATAATTATAATATAATATAACCAACATTGTTTATTACAACCCACTTTATTACATAGACTCAGTTGTTACATAATTTCTATGGTAAGCGATCTATATTAGATCGTCAAACTTGTCGTTCGATTTGTATTCCACATAGCATTATCCAAATCCATGTAGTCATCAACATTCAACATTGGCTCGTCGTTGCTTGGATTTTGGATATCCTTGCCTGAACAACCGGCTTCAAATGTTGGATTAGTCGGCATACTGAGATCAGTTTCATATCCATTCCTAGATCCTTGAGCTTTCTTCTCTTTCTTCAGTGATTTGTGGTATAATGCCACAAGGTGCTTAGGTGTACGACACTATAAGTTGTATGCTTGAAAGTGCCACACGTTTTACACTGCACATTTTTTCCTTCGGAGGGTGTACCATCCTTTTTCATTGTCTTTGAGAAGTTTTTATTTTTCTGCCTATTGTGGCGGCGTCTAGCAGATCTACCATTCTTCTTTGGAATTGAATCCTTAGAAGAACTTGCTTTCTTCTCATTGTGATGAACCTCAGGAAGAGGAGCAGCCCCAACACGATGTTGGTGATGATTCTTAATAGTAAGTTCATCATGCTTCTCTGCCTGGAGTAAATCACGAATGAGATCTACGTAGTGTTGGTAGTTCCGAGCCTGGTATTGATGTTGTAAGACCCGATCTGAGGGGAGCATTGTTTGAAGAGTCTTTTCAATTTTGTCCTCCTTTGATGGTTCTTTCTCACAAAACCGCAATTTGGCACAGATCTTATGAATAGCATGACTATAGTCTTCAATAGACTTAAAGTCTTGAAGACGAAGTTGAGTCCATTCATGGTTGGCCTCTGGCAATAAGATCGTCTTTTGCTGTTCATAACGGCCTTTTAGTGCCTCCCAAAGACTATGAGGTTTCTCCTCAATCACATATTCTGACCTTAAGTCAGAGTGAAGGTGGTTCCGGATAATATATAGTGCTTGATATTTGTATGTATCCAGAAATGTTGCATCTTTTTATGCAGGAGGAGTAAGAGCAGGCATGATTCCACGACAAGTCAAGCTTATCTTGATATCGAGAGCCCATGTAGGGTAGTTGTGACCATCAAGGGCAAGTTCTTCAAACTCGCGAGTCATTGAGTCCTACGTATAGGCAACCAGAGATTTTATTAATAAAATCGTCATGGTGGTGTTGTAATAAGTGCCATAATCATAATTTAAAGCACATGAATTTAAAGCAAAATTTTGAAAATTGACATAACAAAAGAATAAATCTGGGTATAATTCATGCTCCATAAGGCCAACTTAAAAATTGACCAAATGAAATGAGTTATACTATTTGCTGCATTTATAGTTGATTCTTGGTCGTATTAAGCCAAATTTTTAGGAAATGGCTTAATTAATATGAATCAAACCTTTTGGTATTTTATGTGTAATCATATTGCCTAATCATAAGCTAAATTAAAATTAGCTCAAATGATGGCACAAGCGAATATTCAAAATATAGTAAACAAAATTCTATGACTTTTAAGTCAAAAGAATTTTGGATAGTGTGTTGTAGATTGAATTTATAAATTAAATTGGTCATAATCTTAAAATTTTAGCCAAATATGATAAATCCAATATAACATTGCTTAGAAAATATATTTGAATGCAATATAACACCTGTCTTAATCAAAATGTAAATTTGGTCATAACTATATTTACATAATATTCTACTGGATTACAAATTCAAATGCAAACTTGAACTATATTTAAATTACAAATTCAATAAAACAGAAAATAAATAAAATAAAAGAACATAATAGAAGTGTGCAGCACAACCATTGTGGCCCATGCTGCAGCCCAGCCGGCACCGGCCCAGGCACTAGTCGAGCCAGTGGCCCATGTGGCGGTGCTTGCGACGCGGCCCAGACGGCAGTCCAGCCAGCGGGCGCGGCCCAGGCGGCGCGGCCCCAGGCCAACGCAGCTTGCAGGCGCGGCCCACGCGGCGGCATCTATCGGCGAGGGAGTAAAATGGGAACCAGTTAGGGCTAACCCTAACCGCCTCCATCTCCTCTCCTCCGCCTTCTCCGCCGCACTTCGGCTTCGGTTGCTCCACCGGTTTTGTCGCTCCTCCGGCGTCGTCGTTCTGTCCTTCCACCGTAGCCCCTTCGTGCGCCGCACCTCCACCGCATGTGCGACGTCAGCCCGGCTGGCGCGGCCTCAGCCACCGTGGCCCAGCCGGCGTGCCCTGGCCAGCGCGGCTTGGCCAGCGTGGCCTGGCCGGCGCGGCTTCGGCCGCTTGTCCGCCTCTCTGCAGCGTTGACGCTTCTCAACCTTTTGGCTTTGCCCACTCCTCCGGCGCAGCTCTTCCGCCTTCCACCTTGTCGGCGCCACTTCCCCTCCACTCGACCACTCACCGGCTTGACCCGGTGGCCAAATTTGAAGATTCGGGTTCTCGCGGCGAGGTGGGCAAATCGGCGGAGGGCACAGTTTCCACATGAGCCGGCGTTGAACCCGACCCCGAAGGTTCGGTATGGGGTGGCGGCGGCGGTGCGTGTGCGGCTTCGGCCAAAGTAGTGGAGACTGGCGGAGCGGACAGAGTCCTTGTCGCAAATGGTCCTTGAGGTTGACCATTTGGGCCGATGCAAATCCTTGCATTTCGGCGTATGGCCGACGGTGAGATGGATTTGGTAACCACCATGATCCGGCGGATACCATCTTCTTCTTGTCCTCCTATTTCCTCCCCCTGACGATCCGATGACGAAGGATCTAGGACCGGTGCAACCCGGTTTGGGATATCCCCACCATGGACGGCGCACGCTCCATCTTGACGACCCCTCTGATGGGCATCAGGATCCGAGGATCGTTCGGGGGAAGGGGATGGTGGTCGCTCCAATACTCGACGGTATGGTGCGGTTGAAGTTGATGCAGGGGCGCCGGCAACGTTATGACGGTGGTGTTGGCCTCTGCGGCGACAGCGACGTCGACGACGGCGATGAATCACTTCTTTAAATAAAGTTGCAAGAATAACTCTATGGGTATGCATCTTACCTGTTTTTTCTCTTAATTCGCTCGTAGAAGCAGTGCTGATAACGTGTTGAGAATGAAATTTAGGGAGACAAAGAAGTTGTGTAAATGATTGTATTAATTTCTTATTTATTTCCTTTCTTTTTATAAATATGATGGTGGCTATTGGCGAATCCATGAAGAGGCGCGTAAGGGGAGCTGCCGCTTCTCCCACGGGCGCCACCCCATTCCTTGTGCCCCTCCCTACCCGCCGCTCGCCTTGCCCCTAGGTCCTAGGGTTCCGCCGCCGTCACAGGAGGAGGAGTCGAACGCACGGCGATGGTACTGAGATTTTCTGACTTCTTCGTCGATTCGATTTAAAGCTGTCGCCTTGTCCATGTGTTCGCTACTCTTTTCGAGCTTAACACCCCCATGCCTTATGCCATTGATTTGGGCAGGCCGGTAGGCTCCTCGCGAACCTGGTCGTCATGGGCGGAGCCGTGGTGGGCAGGGCCATGCTCCAGGCCCATCGACGAGCCATCGTCAGTAACTGCTCGCTCCTCTTTCCTTTGGCAAATTAGGAACCCCTCTGCGCTGTTATGGTTGTCTTAGCGGTGCCTCACAGGGTGCGGTTGAGAATGATGCAGACAGTAATCAATAGTGTTGTGGGACTTATCTGCAACTCTCGTTTTAGTCAGTGGTATCTAGCTTGTGTCCATCCTCCCAATAGGGAGTTTTTTAGTCCTCGTGCAGTTATGCTGTGTGACACCTATGGTGCCCCAATTAGTGCTAGCACGAAGGTTCCAGTCATCTTCTTATTTGGTGCAAAAGACCTACAGAATCATTTGAAGTGGGCTGTTGTTAAAATGAGAATTAAAGACCCTAAAGTTTGCTCTTCTACTTTTACATTCTTTTAGGGATGTCATGAATTCAGATATACTATGTAGATTATATACTGTTGATCAAAAAAGGGAGCCTTTTTAGGCCTTTAACCCCCTTAGCTTGTGCTTTTGCATCTTTGCTGGCTGTGGAATGACTAAATGAGTGTGTCGGACTTGGCGCAGTGGTAGTGCATCTCCACTTGTGTTTTGAGGTCTTGCGTTCGAACCAGTCTCTCTGCAAATAGTAGGGGTAAGGATGTTTAGAAATGATCCTTCCCCTGACCCTACAATATATGGAAGCCTTCGGCATTGGGTACACTCCTTTGTGAAATGAGTGTGTTGAGGTACCTACGTATCACATTTTTATGTCGCTTGGTCATAAGTTCCATGGGCATCATTTCGGGTGCCATGCAAATCGTAGATGCAAAAATATATTCCTTTCTAATTCTGCACCGCCGAACTAACAAACATGGTGTATGTTCATGCTATGTCTATTTCAATCTTCTCACTTGCTTTTGCAGGGTGTAATAGATAGATGTGTAAAAATGTAATTATGTTAACAATTATCTACCGAGATTAAAATCATACCATGCTCTTGGTCTTTGGTTGCATCGTGATCAAACTTAATAAAAAGGCTTGGTTTTGTTGCAAGCATCATAAAGTACTTGAAGGCTCTGTGTGTTTTGGACTTTTGGGCTCTCAATGGTCCATGATTTTGGCTGAATTGTTTAGGTTCTAAGATCTCAATACATAAGCCCATATAAATTTATAAATAGTGATTTAGACCTCGAGTGGCACATTCAGTAAGTTTAGGATCCCAATCTGCAGTTCCTTCGATAGTTTAGGGACCTAAATGACACCGTGCTAAAATTTGAAGTATTGTTGGTGTACTTTACTCTTTTTATAATGTAATGTTTTCAAATAAATATAACCTTATAATGTTGAACCCCATAAGGAATTTGATACGGCCTTTGTCACTGGTAGCCTTTGGTGTCACTATTTGGTGGTGGTGAAATGAAAATGGCAAGTTAAACCATCTATCATGTGTCACGGTTTGGTCGTCAGATTTGCCCGCATCTTTTTGAGCGCCCCATTGTTAGAATGCAAATTATAGATGCAAAAATGTTCGTTCTTTGCCTAATTCTGCAACAGTGAGATAACAAGCATGTGGTAGTTCCATGCTTATGTCAATTTCAATCATAGGGTGTATTGATATTTCTCACTTTCTATCGTGGGATGTACTACTATTGGAAATAAGCTTGTCATAAGAGGCTTGTAGATGCATCTATACGCATCTATATATATATATATATATAGATGAGTTGTCCTAGTCTAGAGAAAATTAGCTTGTTCAATGAACTAGTGCTTTGCTAGCATTAGCTAGTAAAGTTGGATTTGAACACTTGAAGGTTGTAGTTAGTACTTTAGTTATATTAGTGTGCAAAATGGATGGTCATGAAGAGAACAAACTTGCTTTGACTAGATATTATACTAGTAAAAGGATATAATTAGAAATGCATCTTGAGTTAGCTTTATGAGTTTTTGCTTAACTTGAAAGGCAGAGTTGCACAAGTGAATTAGGAATAGCCTGCTAGCTAGTGCTTAGGTAATTGTGAGCAATACTCAGGGTATGATGGTTTGCAGGTCCTATAAAAGGACATGTGCCCCTCCTATGTAACCAAATAATTTTACAAAAGATAAATGGTAATAACAATAGAGTTTGAGTAGAGTTTTCTCATGCTTGTGCAAAACAAGAAAGAGCAAAGAGAGGAATGAGTAAATCATTTTCAAATTCCAACAGTTGTAGGGGATTGAGTGATTCAAAAACCAACTATACAACAACAACAACAACAACAACAACAACCAAGACTTTACCCCAAGCATGTTGCGGTCGGCTATACATGTGGAAAAAATTAATCGTGACAACAATTATATACTGAAATTATAATAATACCCTGTTCTGTTTAATAAAAAACCTTGGTTTTGATGTAAGCATCGCAAAGTACTTTCAGGCTCTGTTTTTGGAACATTTTATGATCCCTGATGATGACTAAAGTGATAGATTTGCCAGCACTTCTTTTTTTCCTCGAATACAAGTTGTATATCATTTCATTAAAGAAGGAAAAGAAATGAGTGCAACACCAACACCACACCCTTTCAGCTACAGCCGACGTGCCACTGAAACACACTTCTGAAAAGACTTTTTAATAGTGTTACCATATATGCATCCAGCCAAAGTGCTAGTGAACAAAGAGTTTTCCTGTGCTGTACCATCTGTGTGGCAGCAAAGAGACATAATTTTCTCAAAATGAACTAATGACAATCACTGCTAAGTTTTGTAGATGCAAACAAAACTGGAGCTGCCCAGTAAGCTATAAATGGTATTAAAAGGGCTAGAAAGACAAAACAGAGCAAGAAGCCCGGCAGATACTAGGTATCTCTGAACAATCGACTTGGGAAGAGATCATTAAGGTCTGACACTTTTGCCACTAAATATACCCCTGCAACAGCTAATTTCTTCTTATTTTTCTATCAAAGTCATATATCTTAAGAAAGTTAAATCATATTCTCTATCTGGGCCAAAACCTAATGTCAGTTTTCCTTCTACTTTGCAGAAGTATGATACGATGTTTGAGAGGAATGCCAAGAATGGGAGCTTCTATCTGCAGTCAAAGGTTCATCGGGCGAAAGAGTGTCTGGAAGCTGCATACAAAAAGCCTGAAGCAACAAACTGAGCTCACCTAGATGCCTATCTCCATTTGAAGCAGTATGTCTTATTGATGAATTTGCCAATGTCGCTGAAGATCATCATTCTGTTCTGGTAACTGTTGGGTACAGCAGTTTGGTTGTAACGCGGGGCACTCCTTTACTGGAACAAAAGAATAATGTTCTACAGTGATATGGAGTTCTGACCCATTTTTGTTCCTGGTGTCTCATTTATTTTTGTTTTGTTTATAAATTCAAGTTGATTGGCATTGTTGCCTGGGTGGAGCAGCTAGCAGGCCAGAAGCTAATGCTGGATCAATTCTGTCCTGTTCTTATGCAGCGCTACTAACGTGTGCTACTTTAAAAAACAAAAAAGGAATTCCATTAAATTATATTTTTTCCTGTTTCTGCTAAGTCGAGCTCAAAGCGGGTTAGTGAGAGATTCTAGGAAATTAATATTTTTACTGTACTTCACAACCAAAGCGCCCGTGGCCTAATGGATAAGGCGTCTGACTTCTAATCAGGCGATTGTGGGTTCGAGTCCCACCGGGCGTGTTTTCTCTTTTTCTCTTTCGCATAGTTGTTTTTTTAATTTTTTTGTTCCTTGGAATCTTTTTTTTCAGAAAACCTTGTGAGTCCGACTGGGCTGACTTCGAGTCCCACCGGGCGTGTCTTCTCTTTTTCTCTTTCGCGTAGTTGTTTTTTTAATTTTTTTGTTCCTTGGAATCATTTTTTTTCAGAAAACCTTGTGGGTCCGACTGGGCTGACTCACTCGTACGACCAGCGTTCGTTGCTAATTTGCACTGGGTGTTGCTCGTTGATTATCATTTGTTGTACGATCAGGCGATATGTATAGTAATGTTCTTTATTTTTTACTAGTTGTATCCATAAAAATAAAAATTCCATAATTATCAGTCAAAAGATGTACTACCTGAAAATTACAGCTCACTCGATGAAGTCTAAAAGTAAAGTTTATACGGGTCCTATATGCTATTTCTCATGTTTCAAGTATAAAAACCATATATATCATATTGTTCTAGAATATTGTATTCTTGCCACCAGTATGTGTTGAACCATGGGTTGGCGTTATTTGTTCTTTAGAGGAAGCTCACTTTACTCCTTTGAATATGATATGAGTCCAGGTAACTCCTTTAACTATTAAAATCGTTTACTTAACCATTACGATTCTCAAAATTGACTCACTTTTCGCTTTCAGTCATCAATACGAACTATTTTTATCTACGTGGACAGTGGTATTGTCATGTGACCTCCACATCACCTTTTTCTTCCTCTCGATCTCAATTTTCTAATTTGTCTTGCCTCTCTGGTCTACACAGAGAAAGAGCCATGCCACCTGTCCTAGCGCTGGAGTGACAGAAGAGGGATTAGGAGGTTCAGGGATGAAATTTGCTTGAAGTTAGCCATGTCTCCATATGCATTGTTACTGGTTGTCATGAGCTTGTCATCCCAACAGGGTGTGTCCCACGGGGCGTGTCTTCTCTTTTTTTTTTCTTTCGTATAGTTCTTTTTTTAATTTTTTTGTTCCTTGGAATCCCTTTTTTTTCAGAAAACCTTGTGGGTCCGACTGGGTTGACTCACTCGTACGACGAGCGTTTGTTGCTAATTTGCACTGGGTGTTGCTCGTTGATTATCATTTGTTGTACAATAAGGCGGTATGTATAGTAATGTTCTTTATTTTTTACTAGTTGTATCCATAAGAATAAAAATTCCATAATTATCAGTCAAAAGATGTACTAGCTGAAAATTACAGTTCACTCGATGAAGTCTAAAAGTAAAGGATATACGGGTCCTATATGTCATTTATCATGTTTCAAGTATAAAAACTATATATATCATATTATTCTAGAATATTGTATTCTTGCCACCAGTATGTGTTGAACCCTAGGCTGGCGTTATTTGTTCTTTAGAGGAAGTTCACTTTACTCCTTCGAATATGATATGAGTCCAGTTAACTCCTTTGACTATTAAAATCGTTTAATTAACCATTACGATTCTCAAAATTGACTCACTTTTCGCTTTCAATCATCAATACGAATTATTTTTATCTGCGTGGACGGTGGTATTGTCATGTGGCCTCCACATCACCTTTTTCTTCCTCTCGATCTCAATTTTCTAATTTGTCTTGCCTCTCTGGTCTACACAGAGAAAGAGCCATGCCACCTGTCCTAGCGCTGGAGTGACAGAAGAGGGATTAGGAGGTTCAGGGATGAAATTTGCTTGAAGTTAGCCATGTCTCCATATGCATTGTTACTGGTTGTCATGAGCTTGTCATCCCAACAGGGTGTGTCCCACGGGGCGTGTCTTCTCTTTTTTTTCTTTCGTATAGTTGTTTTTTTAATTTTTTTGTTCCTTGGAATCCCTTTTTTTTCAGAAAACCTTGTGGGTCCGACTGGGTTGACTCACTCGTACGACGAGCGTTTGTTGCTAATTTGCACTGGGTGTTGCTCGTTGATTATCATTTGTTGTACAATAAGGCGGTATGTATAGTAATGTTCTTTATTTTTTACTAGTTGTATCCATAAGAATAAAAATTCCATAATTATCAGTCAAAAGATGTACTAGCTGAAAATTACAGTTCACTCGATGAAGTCTAAAAGTAAAGGATATACGGGTCCTATATGTCATTTATCATGTTTCAAGTATAAAAACTATATATATCATATTATTCTAGAATATTGTATTCTTGCCACCAGTATGTGTTGAACCCTAGGCTGGCGTTATTTGTTCTTTAGAGGAAGTTCACTTTACTCCTTCGAATATGATATGAGTCCAGTTAACTCCTTTGACTATTAAAATCGTTTAATTAACCATTATGATTCTCAAAATTGACTCACTTTTCGCTTTCAATCATCAATACGAATTATTTTTATCTGCGTGGACGGTGGTATTGTCATGTGGCCTCCACATCACCTTTTTCTTCCTCTCGATCTCAATTTTCTAATTTGTCTTGCCTCTCTGGTCTACACAGAGAAAGAGTGATGCCACCTGTCCTAGCGCTGAGTGATAGAAGAGAGATTAGGAGGTCATGGATGAAATTCGCTTGAAGTTAGCCATGTCTCCATATGCATTGTTACTGGTTGTCATGAGCTTGTCATCCCAACAGTCGTCATGACCACTAGAGAGCATCACCTAAGCTATCGACATGGATCATTGTTGCGGTCTCTTGCAAGGAATTGCACCGGGTTAGGGTCAAAGAGTTGTGGCAGACGATAAGGCATATGATTGGATGGCATTGCAGTGTTACAAATATGATGCTTGTGTTATTCAGGAGGCCATGGGCCTCTATAAATAGATGTACATGGATAATGATTATGCAGAAAAGCCCTTATGCAAAAAGAGAAATACAAATATACCCCTACATCTCTAATCCCTCAAACTCAAGGTGCATCACGAACACTAAGTTTGGAGAGATAAAAACTATGTTGAGCTTGGGTTTGTGCCTTCGTGAAGAAATCTGTCAGCTCAAGCTCTGAAGGCACATACTGAAGATCAACAACACCATCATGTACATGTGCTCGTGTATAAGAAGCATCAGCACCAATATGATTAGTAAGCTCATGCTTAATCGGATCACGAGCAATACTGATAGCACCTGTACTGTCAGACAAAAGAGGAGTCGGCATACCAAAAAAACACCAAAGTTCTCGAGCAACCATTGCAACCAAGTAACCTCTGCACTCACAAGAGGCATAGCACGCAACTCAGCCTTTGCACTGGGACGAGAAACTGCTACCGCTTCTTAGTCTTCCAAGCAATGAGGGAACCACCAAGAAAAACACAATAGGCAGAAACAGATCAACGATCGGAGGGATCACTAGCCCAAGTAGCATCAGAATATGCTTTGAGCTGTAATCAGCTAGAGCGTGGAAAGAATAAGCGTCTAGAGATAGTCCCACGAAGATAACGCAAGACACGAAGCAAGTGACTATAGTGAATCTGGGTCAAGGCCGAAACAAACTGACTCAGAATATGAACAGAGTATGAAATATCAGGATGAGTGACACCAAGATACACTAGACTCCCTACAATACGATGCTAACGAGTACGATAAACAAGAGGCTCACCATCACTGGCTCGAAGATGGACATTGAGTTCCATGGGAGTCTCAACAGTCCAGTGATCAGTAAGAGAAGCCCAATCAAGAAGATCTAAATTCCCTCAGAGGAAGAGGAAACCTCAATCCCAAGAAAATAGCGAAGAGGACCAAGATCGGACATAAGAAACTGCTCACTAAGACGAGCCTTCACGAAGGCTATTGTAAGGATCGAAACGCCCAAGAGGGGGGGTGAATTGGGCTTTTTTAAAATTTTAGAGCAATTTAAAACTTTAATGGTTGAAGCCCAATTCCCTATGCAAACTAAGTACGCAAGTAAGAGAGTTGAGTGCGGAATAGTAAAAGCGTAATAGTAAGGGGTGAGGAGAGAAAGGCAAACTCCCGCGGAGACTCGGAGACACGGCGATTTTTCCCGTGGTTCGGTAAGATCATAAAAATCTTCCTACGTCCACGTTGTGGCACCCACCAAAGGGTATGGCCACTCCCAAGTCACCAAGACAAGGGAATCCACTATCTTTCTCCGTTCGCCCTCTCCGGCAAGGTGGAGCTCAAGCCTTGTACAACGGTGATTCTCCGGGCTTCCACAAACACCTTGGTAAGCTCCGGAGGGATCTCTTCTTCCTCCAATGTTTACAAGGTGAGAGAAGTCACCAAGACACTCTCTCTCACTAGCCTAGAGATTCCAATCACCAAGAATGGACGCACACAAGCTTCTCTCTAGCTAGATATAACTTATAGTTGGATTACAGGAGGTTTTGAAGTGTGGAAGTGGTAGCTCTTGGTCTTGAATGCTTGAGAATGTGTAGTGAGGCTCAGGAGATCAAGACTTGTCGAAATGGCCGGTTGGAGGGGTATTTATAGCCAGCCCACACGAGATAGCCGTTGGAAAAGTGGGCAGACTTTGTCAGTTAGCATCGGATCCTCCGATGCACCCCTTTATATGATCATCGGTCGAATTCCAAATTAGCTGATGTCACGTGTCAGATGTGACCGTTGGATATAACCGTTGGATCTTTTAATCGACCGATGTTACTTCAATTTATCATCGGATGATCCGGTGAGTTGATCTTCAGAATTGGGTCAGAAATATTGTCTCTGTTGAATTTGACCGACGTACACTTACTTCCTCATCGGATGATCCGGTGTGTATATCTTCATAATAACTCAGATATCAACCTTCGGGTGAACTCAACCGATGTGCCACTTCCTTCACATCGGATGATCCGATGAGTACTGGAATCTGAGGTCTTCTTCTTCTGCCAACTCAAACTCGACCGATGTAGTCATTTTGCAAGACATCGGATGATCCGGTGAATGCAACTTGTTTGCTTTGAGTTATTTTGAGTTGATCCTTTGGAATCTTCTTGAGTGACCTCTTTGACACTTGTTTGAAATGATATTACGGTAAAGTGTAAGCTTCTTGTGTTGCCAATTTCGATAGAATAGATTTGTATGAGTTCTTCATATCGAATGACCCCTTAGAATAGATCGTTGAGGGGTCTCCATTTGTATCCAATGAGCAGTAGATGGTGTGAATAGATAGTTCATTAACGGTTGATGTGATATATGTGAAACCTCGCATCCACAAACTCATTAGTGATAACGAACGGTTGTCATTAATCACCAAAACCATATCTCACGGGGGCCTAGATGCTTTCAATCTCCCCCTTTTTGGTGATTGATGACAACACAACGAGTAGAGCATATAATTGAATTAAAACACAATGCTCCAAAAAGAAATATAACAGGTACAAATTGCAACACAAGTGGCTCGAAGGCTCAAATAATAAACGATAAGGCGTAAGAGCACAGAGTAGCACCCGGAGTACAATAATAGCAAATAATAATAACGGTCAATCTCAAATAAAGTAGCAAAAAGAGATAGACACCCCCCCTAGAGCCAAGTACTCCCCCTAGAACTAAGCTAACCTCCCCCTGACTCTAACTCTTCTCCCCCTTTGGCATCAAGACACCAAAAAGGGAAGTTGAGTGACTACGACTCAGGCGCGCTCCTGGCGATGGTGAAGCGGTCGGCGTCGACGGTGCTGTCGCCGGAGCTGCTGGAGGTGGAGGTCGCTGGTGCTGGGGCTGGAGCGGGAGGAACTGGAGCTGCTGTGGGGGCTGGAGCTGGAGCTGCTGGGGGATCCGCTGAGACTGCTGGCGCCGGTGGAGGTACTGCCGGAAGAGGTGAGGACTGGAGCGACGTCGGTGGCAGTACTGGAGCTGGTGCCAGTGGGGGTGCACCTGAAGCCTGACTGAGTCCCAAGTGCTGAGGTGGAAGAGCCACTCCAGTCTGCTGGTAGAGGTTGGTGACCAACCCCAGGATGCCCAACAGCATCTGCTGAGTCTGCTGCTGCTGGTCTAGAGTGCGTCGCGTCATCTGATCGACAAGGTTGGTGAACCTGTCGGTGTCCTCTCGCCTCTGACGGGCAATCTCCAGCTGCATCTCCTGCTGCTGCCTCTGAAGCTCCTCCTGTCGAGCTGCCTGCTGCTCCTGCTGCTGAGCCATCCGCTGAAGTAAAGCAGTGAGCTCTGACGGCTGAGTCACCTGAGCCTCTGACACTGGAGGAGGTGAAGGTGGTGGAGCAGCTGAGCCTCCTGCCTCTGCGTCGTGCTGCCTCGGTGAGGGCGGAGCAGGAGGGAAGTACTCCTCGACACTGTCGCTGGTGTCGCTGTCCGACCATACGTGTTGTAGGTCTCCTCCCTGAGCCTCTGCCTGTGCCAGCTCTGCGTCCTCCTGAGTCAGCTCTGCCCAGTCCTCCTCAGACAGTCTGGCTCGTACCTCACGCTCGACGGGACGGCCAAGGCGGCGGTCTCCCGGAGTGGGGACTCGGTAGTGGCTGAACCGGGTTACGTGCATCTCTGTCAGCTGAGAGACTCCTGGAGTGTCCTCTGGAACCAGCTGGTGAAGAAGGTGACAGATCCAGTGACCAAAGACCAGCTGTCGTAGCATCCCAACTCCATCGGTGATCACGTCCTCCATCTCGCAGATCAGAATGTCTACTATGTAGAACTCCATCCCGTTCATCACATAGAACAGGATGGTCTGCTGAAGGCTCGTGAATCCCTCCAAGTAGCCGGACCTCGGCAGCAGGGTACGCCTGAGGACGTGGTGAATTGTCCGGGCTGCTGGGGTGAGAAGAGCTGGCACCCTCGGCTGGTCAGGAGTGAACGTCTGAGTGAACAGACCTCTGATCTCCTCGAAAGGCGGTGCCACTCCTCCAGTCAGTGGCCTCCTCGGCGGGTCTGCGTCTCCGTAGACTATCTGGTGCAGACACGTAGTAGAAAGCTCCACACCGAGCAGTCTGCCCAACAAGTCTCGAGACACGTCGTGGATCCGCCCCATGAACATGAAGTGGATCGAGCGACGGCCCTCAGAGACGTAGAGTGTCGCGTAGAACACCCTGACCCACTCCTCGACGTAGGCACTCCTCTGGTGTGAGAGCAAATCCACAAGTCCTCTGTATCTCTCAAAGAGGGGCCTGATCCCGTGTCCTGCTGCCACTGCAAGCTGATCCCAGTCAATGCTGTTATGCTGGAATAGCTTGTGACCCCGACGCCTGTAAGTCTCGTACAAGGACGCCTGTGTCAAGGTCCAGAAACGGGAGTCTACTCGAGAGTCCCTAGGCCGCGGGAACCACTCCTCAAGGATCACTGACCATCTGAGCTTCTTCAGTTGCCTAGCCTTTGTCTTCCTGTAGTCGGTGAGTCTGACATCCTCGGCAACACGGACAGCTGTGCCCATCAGGTGGATGGCCCTTTCGGCCTCTCTGTCCTCGGCGCGGTCAGCCGCAGAGGGACGCCGACTCGCCGTAGGAGTCTGTCCATCCCCACGAGTCCTCGGGGTGCGCCGGCGGATGAGAGGCTGCACTTCAGTCTCCTCCTCGTCGGAGCCCTCGGGAGGCACCGGCTGGATCGGAGGCTGCTCCTGCCTCTGCCGGGACTCGCGGATCCGTAAGGAACCGCGATGGCCGCGCTCACGCTCCTCGGCGGCACGAGCGGCCAACTCCGCACGACGAGCGTCCTTGGACATCTTGCGCTTCTTCGCGGCGGGCTCCTCGATTGCCTTGCCTTTTCCTTTGCGATCGCGACCCATCTTGATGCAATTTGAGAGCTAGGGTTAGCGACGGTTGAAATTGAAGACGAAAAGCAACGGAGGACGTCGCGCGGCACGGAGCAAACCTTAGCGACGAACGGCAAAGCTCGACGAGACCCAAGCGGAGAGGGTGATGCGAGCCGGCGGCGAGTGGTGGAGGGGAGACGGCGAGGGAGGCGCGGCAGTGCGTTGGAACAGCGGCGGCGCTCGCGGGAGAGCCGGTGACGGCGACTGGAAGGCGGCGCCCGGCGACTGGAGGTGGCGTGCGTGGAGAGGCGGCGGCGGCGGCCGGGGAGGCGGCGACGGCGGCCCCTGGAAGGCTGCGGCGGCGGCTGGGAGACGGCGCGCGCGGGAGGCGGCGTGCGCGGGAGAGGTGGCGGCGGCGGCGCCTGGGAGCCGGCGGCGGCGGCTGGGAGACGGCGGCGGTGACTGGGAGGCGGAGGCGCGTGGGAGAGGCGGCGGCGAGGGCGTCGGGTGGCGGCGGAGGTCGGGAAAGAAGAAGAAAACGGGCGGCGGCCGACCCCCCCTTTTTAAACTGTTGGGCAAACCCTAGCCGCGCATAACACACCGGATGGACCGATGACCATCGGAGGATGCATCGGTCGAGTTCAACAGAGAGCTGTTCCAAAAACTCTCTTTGAACACCGGATGATCCGATGTTGATGTGACGATCATCGGTCGATTTCTGCAGGGCACCAGGAAGGCTGAACATCGGATGCTCCGATGCCTTCTGAAAAGAGCTCATCGGTTGATTTGTGACATCTGACTTGATCTGAGCACTGAGCTGAAGCACCAATTGATCCGATGATCTGCTGGCCCTAGCATCGGATAATCCGATGGCTGCAGAAAATCTAAGACTGCCCATATATGTCCTTGGACTTAAGCACACAAAGATAAGGATTGGTCTTAGGACTTTTTGGGCAACTCCTAACCTCTAATATAAGGCCTTAAATATAGTGCCACATATTGGCTAAGCCCTTAAGCAAAGAGAACACACAGGGTTAGGAGTGAAACCATGAAAATGTAAGGCCCATGCTTTGTGAGCTAGAGTGTAGAGAACTTCTATCTCTTTAAAGCATGTACCTTTAGAATTTTGCTCTATCCACATCATATGAGTTGAGTTATTGCATTTTGAACAAGTCTCCTTCTCATGATGTGGTTTCCCTTTGTGACAATCTACCGTATGCAATGCCAACCAAAATGATGCAAGATATTGAATGAGTGCAAGTCTATATGGCAGGAATCATGCAAGTCATAATGTAAATCTATCTTGCCAAGTTTAAACCTGCCAAAGGCTTCCTCAGGAAAAACTATTTCTAGCTTGCCCCTATCCTTTGGGAGTTAGACAAGACCTATTTGATATGCAACCTTACATGAACATGGCAACTTACATGACGTTAGATGCATCTAGCACATTTAATTCACTTCTTAGTCTAGAAAAAGTTTTCTCATCAAGTGGTTTAGTGAAGATATCCGCCAATTGTTCTTCGGACCTTACACCTTGCAAAGAGATGTCTCCTTTAGCCTCATGGTCCCGCAAGAAGTGATGGCGAATATCAATGTGCTTAGTGCGGGAGTGTTGAACGGGGTTTCTAGCTATCTTAACCGCACTTTCATTGTCACAAAGGAGAGGCACACAATCAAACTTAATTCCAAAGTCCAAAAGGGTTTGCTTCATATATAGAATTTGGGCACAACATGCACCGGCCGCTATATACTCTGCCTCCGCGGTGGACAAAGCCACGGAGTTTTGCTTTTTGCTCGACCAAGATACTAGGGAACGCCCAAGTAAGTGGCACCCACCGGATGTACTCTTGCGATCCACACGGCATCCGGCAAAGTCCGAATCCGAGTAACCCAAGAGATGAAAACTAGCGTTCTTGGGGTACCACAAACCTACACTTGGGGTATGCTTGAGATACCTAAGTATCCTAAAGACCGCCTTACGATGCGATTCTTTAGGTGCTGCTTGAAAGCGAGCACACAAGCACACACTAAACATGATATCGTGCCTAGATGCGGTAAGATATAATAATGAACCAATCATGGAACGGTAATGAGATTGATCAATAGGTTTACCATCCATGTCCGCGTCGAGATGACAATTTGTTGCCATTGGAGTGCTTCTTGAGCTGCAATCTTCCATTTCAAACTTCTTCAAGAGGTCTTTGGTGTACTTTTCTTGGTAGATGAAGGTCCCCTCTTGAAGTTGCTTGATTTGAAATCCTAGGAAGAAATTGAGTTCTCCAATCATTGACATCTCGAACTCCCTAGACATCATGGTGCCAAACTCAAGACTAAGAGATTTGTTAGTTGAGCCAAAAATAATGTCATCAACGTAAATTTGACAAAGAAATAAATCCCCGTTGATGTCCTTGGTGAAAAGTGTAGTATCCACCCTCCCGATCTTGAATCCTTGCATGACTAGGAAGTCCCTAAGACGTTCATACCATGCCCTAGGTGCTTGCTTGAGCCCGTAGAGCGCCTTGTATAACCTATACACATGGTTAGGATTCCTCGGATCTTCAAACCCGGGAGGTTGCTCAACGAAAACAAGCTCGTTAATATAACCATTGAGGAAGGCACTTTTCACATCCATTTGATAAAGCATAATATTGTGATGTGAAGCAAAAGCTAGGAGTATACGAATAGCTTCTAACCGTGCGACCGGGGCAAATGTCTCTCCAAAATCTAGTCCTTCAACTTGTGAAAAACCCTTGGCCACAAGCCTTGCCTTGTTGCGGACCACCACGCCATTCTCGTCTTGTTTGTTGCGGTACACCCACTTCGTTCCGATGATGTTCTTGTCCTTAGGTCGCTCCTCCAATACCCAAACTTTATTGCGGGTGAAGTTGTTGAGTTCTTCTTGCATAGCCATCACCCAATTGGGATCTTGGAGTGCTTCCTCAATATTTGTGGGTTCTACACACGAAACAAAAGAGTAGTGCTCACAAAATGAAGCAACATGGCGAGAACGAGTACTTACTCCCCTTGACGGACTTCCGATGATTTGATCCATCGGATGTGCCTTGGAGACGCGCCCATGCCTCATAAGAGGTTGTGAGGCACTTGGTGGTGGTGAGGCATCTTGCTCGTCTTGTGGTTGGACTTGACCTTGGACTTCTTCTTCTTCTTGTTGTTGTGTGGCATGTGAATCTTGCATTGGCAATGGATCATTTTTCTCTTCTTCTTCATCAATTTGAGGCGCCATGGAGGTGTTGATGTTGTTACTTGAGGCTCCCCCTTGATCATGGCTCTCCTCAACTTCGGGCTTGATGTCTCCTATGGTCATGTTCTTCATAGCTTCTCGTAGAGGCTCATCATCTATATCATCATGACCAAAACTCTCCTCTTGGGAGCCATTAGTCTCATCAAACTCAACATCACAACTTTCTTCAACTAACCCGGAGGTTTGGTTGAATACTCGATATGCTTTTGAGTTTGACGCATAACCAAGAAAGATACCAACATCACACCTTCTTTCAAACTTACTGAGCCTTTTCTTGCGGTAGATGTAGCACTTGCACCCGAAGACTCGGAAGTAGGAGATGTTGGGCTTTCTTCCAATGAGGAGCTCATATGGGGTCTTTTGAAGTAGTCGATGAAGGTAGACCCTATTTGCGGCATGACACGCCGTGTTGATTGCTTTGGCCCAAAACTTCTCCGACGTGCCATAGTCATCAAGCATTGCTCTTGCAAGGGTGATGAGAGTTTTGTTCTTCCTTTCAACGACACCATTTTGTTGAGGGGTGTATGTGGCCGAAAACTCGTGCTTCACGCCTTCACGATCACACCACTCCCCAATGTTGTAGTTCTTGAACTCGGTGCCGTTGTCACTCCGGACCTTGATGATGGGAAGTTGAAATTCCCTTTGAGCTCGTTTAGCGAAGGTCTTGAAGATTTCCGGAGTTTCACCCTTGTCGCCTAGGAACAATGTCCAAGCATAGCGAGAGTAGTCATCAACAATAACAAGACAATAGAGGTTACCGCCAAGGCTTTGATACGTGGACGGTCCGAAGAGGTCCATGTGAAGTAGTTCAAGTGGCTTGGAGGTTGACACCATTGTCTTCAACGGATGGTGTGAGGCAACTTGCTTCCCGGCTTGACATGCGCTACAAAGCTTGTTCTTCTCAAATGTGACATCCTTCACGCCGGTCACCATCCCAAGCTTGAATGACTTCTTGAGCTTGCTCATCCCAATGTGAGCAATGCGCCGATGCCATAGCCATCCCAAACTAGTCTTGGTGAAAAGACAAGTGGTCAAGCTAGCATCCTTGTTGGAGAAGTCCACCAAGTAAAGATGTCCATGCCGAAAACCTTTGAATATTAGTTCTTTGCTTGACTCACTAGTCACCACAACACCATTCTTGTCAAATGTGCACGTTAGTCCAAGATCACATAATTGTGCAATAGAAAGTAAATTAAAGCTAAGAGACTTAACGTAAAGCACATTAGAGATGGACAAATCATGAGAAATAGCAATTTCACCCAAACCAATTACCTTCCCCTTTGAGTTATCACCAAAGGTGACTTGTTCATGATTGCCGGGGTTTTCTATGGAGGTGAACATACCATCATTGCCGGTCATATGTTGAGTGCACCCACTATCGAGTACCCAATGCTTTCCTCCGGCTTTGTAGTTCACCTACACACATGAAGTTAGTTTTTGAGTTTAGGAACCCAAGCCAACTTAGGTCCTTGTATATGTGATACAAGTGATTTTGGAACCCAAAGTTGCTTGGGGAGCTTCCCCTTCATGCCCTTGATGTCTTTGCCGATGAACCTTGCCTTCACCTTTCCACCTATTTTGCTCAATAGATAGTGATAATCATTGAAAGTAGATTTGTAGTTAGGAGGCAATTTGGGAGAAGGACGGTTGGGAAGAGGACAATCCCTCGTGTGATGTCCGGTGACCTCACAATGTTGGCAATATGACCCAACTTCCTTGATGAAGCTTGTCCTAAGCTCCGGTGAGGGCACCTTTCCTTTGTTGGGTACCGGGAAGGATCCAAGTCCTCTCTTGTTGAAGCTTTTCGCTTGTTGGTAGAGGATTTCCTTGTGCTTGTCCTCCCCCTTAGAGAGTCTTGCCACACTAGTGCGAAGACTTTCAATTTCGTCCATTAGCTCCTTCTCCCTAGGGCTTGCTTTCAAAGGCAAAGACTTATCCAAAACATTAGTGGCATGTGAATTAGATGATATTTTGCCATCAAGGGTTTCTTTCTTTGTGTTTTTCAATTTAAGTTCAATAGCTTCATAAGAACGGTTAAGCACTTCATGTTCTTGAACCAACTCATTGTGCTTTGCCAAGAGTGCTAAGTTAGCTAAGTCAAGCTCATGATACTTAAGCTTGATTGTAGCATTTTCATCCTCGATTTGTTTGACATTTAATTTGAGCGTGTCATGCTCTTTAAGTATGGTTACATACTTGTCATGCAAATCAAGGTTAGTACTTTCAAGCTTAGCACGAGCTAGCTCAAGAGCCTTAACCTTAGCCTTTTCCCTTTTTATCATGGCATGATATTCACTAATCATGGATGCTAATTCATCGGGTGAAAGCTCCTCATCATCATCGCTAGAGTCTTCACATACCTTTGAGTTACCTTTCGCCATTAGGCACATAGGAGGTGGACGAAGAGGGGAGTCATTCTTGTTGACGATGGCGAGGCCCGCCAAGTTTTCTTCATCTTCACTATCTTCGTCGCTTGACTCTTCATCCGTTATCCACTCATTTGCTTCACACATGAAGACCTTTTGAGGCCCTCTTCTTTTCTTTGGAAAGAGCTTGGTTTTCTTGCCTTTGTCAAATTTCTTCTTTCCAAAGGAGCGCTTGGGCTTGACCTCCTCTTCATCATCACTTTCTTCTAGCTTGTGATGCTTGCCAATTTCCTTTCTTTTGTCCGGTCTTGGGCAGTCATATGATATGTGGCCTAGATCACCACAATTGTAGCACGTCTTGTTTTCATCTTTTCTTGGCAAGAAGGCTTTCTTTTTGGGATCAAAAGAGTATCCCTTCTTTGCAATCTTGGAGTTGAGGCGTGAGAATTTTCTCATCATCAAAGCAAGCTCATCATCATCATCTTCGCTTGTTTCTTGCTCTTCTTCACTTGAGCTAGGCTCAACCACTTTCTTCTTCTTGGGAGTTGTCTTCTTGGTTGATGCCTTGAGAGCAATGGTTTTTGATGATGACTCCTCCATCATTCCAAGTACGCTCATTTCATGAGCATGAATTTCTCCAATGAGCTCCGAAACTTCAAGGTTGTCTAGTGACTCTTTTTGGAGCATTGAATTGATAATGTTGTACTTGGGCTTGGGTAGAAGCATGAGGATCTTGCGATTTATAAGTCCCTTGCCAAGAGAAGCAATATCAAGTGCGTTAATTTCCTCAATGAGCACATTTAAACGAGAAAACATTTGATTAACGTTTTCATGAGGAAACATCTTAAATTCATCATATTTTGATTTAAGCATGTGATATTTGAGTTCTTTGACACGAGACGAGCCCTCATGTATTTCAACTAGACATGCCCAAATTTCACATGCTTTTTCCTTGCTAGCAATCCTAGCAAAAACATCTTGACTAATGCATTCATATATGGCATTTCTAGCCTTAGCATCCCATTTTAATTGGTCTCCAACATAGTCAAGATTTCCAAACCCTGCATGGGTCGCTTCCCACACTTCGGGAGCAATTGCCTCAAGGTAAGCGCGCATGCGTGCTTTCCAATAAGCAAAATTCTTGCCCTCGAAGGTAGGAACCGAACCCCCATTCTTGGCCATTTTTGCTCTCTAGCGGTGAAGCTAGAATGATCCAATGAGCAACCAAGCTCTGATACCAATTGTAAGGATCGAAACGCCCAAGAGGGGGGGTGAATTGGGCTTTTTTAAAATTTTAGAGCAATTTAAAACTTTAATGGTTGAAGCCCAATTCCCTATGCAAACTAAGTACGCAAGTAAGAGAGTTGAGTGCGGAATAGTAAAAGCGTAATAGTAAGGGGTGAGGAGAGAAAGGCAAACTCCCGCGGAGACTCGGAGACACGGCGATTTTTCCCGTGGTTCGGTAAGATCATAAAAATCTTCCTATGTCCACGTTGTGGCACCCACCAAAGGGTATGGCCACTCCCAAGTCACCAAGACAAGGGAATCCACTATCTTTCTCCGTTCGCCCTCTCCGGCAAGGTGGAGCTCAAGCCTTGTACAACGGTGATTCTCCGGGCTTCCACAAACACCTTGGTAAGCTCCGGAGGGATCTCTTCTTCCTCCAATGTTTACAAGGTGAGAGAAGTCACCAAGACACTCTCTCTCACTAGCCTAGAGATTCCAATCACCAAGAATGGACGCACACAAGCTTCTCTCTAGCTAGATATAACTTATAGTTGGATTACAGGAGGTTTTGAAGTGTGGAAGTGGTAGCTCTTGGTCTTGAATGCTTGAGAATGTGTAGTGAGGCTCAGGAGATCAAGACTTGTCGAAATGGCCGGTTGGAGGGGTATTTATAGCCAGCCCACACGAGATAGCCGTTGGAAAAGTGGGCAGACTTTGTCAGTTAGCATCGGATCCTCCGATGCACCCCTTTATATGATCATCGGTCGAATTCCAAATTAGCTGATGTCACGTGTCAGATGTGACCGTTGGATATAACCGTTGGATCTTTTAATCGACCGATGTTACTTCAATTTATCATCGGATGATCCGGTGAGTTGATCTTCAGAATTGGGTCAGAAATATTGTCTCTGTTGAATTTGACCGACGTACACTTACTTCCTCATCGGATGATCCGGTGTGTATATCTTCATAATAACTCAGATATCAACCTTCGGGTGAACTCAACCGATGTGCCACTTCCTTCACATCGGATGATCCGATGAGTACTGGAATCTGAGGTCTTCTTCTTCTGCCAACTCAAACTCGACCGATGTAGTCATTTTGCAAGACATCGGATGATCCGGTGAATGCAACTTGTTTGCTTCGAGTTATTTTGAGTTGATCCTTTGGAATCTTCTTGAGTGACCTCTTTGACACTTGTTTGAAATGATATTACGGTAAAGTGTAAGCTTCTTGTGTTGCCAATTTCGATAGAATAGATTTGTATGAGTTCTTCATATCGAATGACCCCTTAGAATAGATCGTTGAGGGGTCTCCATTTGTATCCAATGAGCAGTAGATGGTGTGAATAGATAGTTCATTAACGGTTGATGTGATATATGTGAAACCTCGCATCCACAAACTCATTAGTGATAACGAACGGTTGTCATTAATCACCAAAACCATATCTCACGGGGGCCTAGATGCTTTCAGCTATATACTCAGAATCATCTCAGGTGATAATCATATCATCAACATAGAGAAGAAGAAGCGTGCGACCATGAGATGAAGTGTGCACAAAGAGCGTGGGATCATGAGCACTGGCAGAGAAACTTGCAGTAGTGACCACAGATGCAAAACGCTGAAACCAAGCACGAGGAGCCTGCTTAAGAGCATAAAGAGAACGTCGAAGACGACAAACCATACCCTCAGGAACAGAATACCTAGGTGGTGGCTGCATATAAACCTCCTCACGTAGCTCACCATTAAGGAAGGCATTCTTCACATCAAGCTGAGAGATGGACCAGTTACAAACACAGGCCACAACAAATAGAGTGGGAACAATGGTCATGTGAGCAACAGGAGCAAAGGTCTCATCGTAGTCACGACCATGTTCCTGCTAGAAGCAACGGGCGACTAAACGAGCCTTATAACCATCAGAGTGGGTCTTAATCTTATAGACCCACTTACAGGTGATAGGACGAACACATAGGGGACATGGCACCAAGTTCCCACGTGCCGATACGCTCAAGAGCAGCAATCAGCTCGGCCATCACATGCTGCCATTCCGGATGAGGACAACATCACTATAAGTAGCCGGCTCGGGCTGGGTAGCAACAACAAAGCTAGAAGGAGAATACCGATCAGGAGGTTGTTGAGGACAATGACCACGTCCAAGGGGCTGCTCAGAAGAAGAATCATCAGAAGGAGATGATCCCTCTGGAGAAGAGGACGTACCAGAAGAGACAGACTAAGCCGGAGAAGATGAATCATCAGAAGGTGACCCAACTGGAGTAGATGGCTCATCAGAAGAAGATGGTACGTCTGAAGGAGGGACAACCCGTCGAGTATAGACCTGAGTCACAGGAGGCTTCAAAGTATAATCGGGAACCAAAGAAGCAGGCTCTAAAGAAGAAGAAACCGTGGAATGTGACACCAAGTGTGAAGATGGTACACTAGTAACTGGAGCATCTGGAAAGAACAGAAACGAAATGGGATCGACCATAGATACAGGAGAAGTATCAGAAGAAGGACAAGGATAGAAAGAACGTGTCTCATCAAAAACAACATCCCGTGAAATTCTCATCCGTTGATCAACCGGATCCCAACAATGATACTCCTTATACTCGAAACTATATCCAAGGAAAACACACTCGACCGACTGAGCAGTCAGCTTAGTGCGCTCACGAGGTGCGAGCAACACGTAGCACACACATCCAAAAGACGAAGGTTGGTGTAGTCAGGCGTCTTACCTGTAAGACGCTCAAAAGGAACCCCCCTCTAAGTGCAGACGATGGGTGAATGTTAATCAAATAAGTGGATGTCGAGATCGCCTCGGCCCAAAAATGAGGCGGAACGGAGGAAGCAATCAGAAGAGTATGAGCTGTCTCAAGAAGACGACGATGCTTACACTCAGTAACACCATTCTGAGCATGAGCACCAGGATAAGAAAACTGAGCAAGAGTACCTTGCTCAAAAAGAAACTTACAAAGAGCATCAGAAAGGTACTCATCTGCGAAATCGGCTCAAAAAATACGAATAGGGGTGTCAAACTGAGTGCGGACCATAGTCGAGAACGACTTATAGATAGATAACGCCTCACTTCGATGTTTCATAAAGTAAACCCATGTGTGGCGTGAAAATCATCTATAAAAATGATATAGTATTTGTGTCCTTCTTTTAAAGCAAAAGGTGCATGTCCCCATACATCTGAATGAACAAGATCAAAAGGACGCTCAGACACTGACTCACTAGAATGATAAGGAAGCTGAATTTACTTCCCCAACCGACAACCCTGACAATGAGCTAAAGACTCAGAACTAGAGACTGGTCCTAAAAGACCACGACGAACTAGAACGGGCAAACAAGAGACATAGAGATGACCTAAACGGTGGTGCCACTTAGAAAACGTCGAATTGGATGAAGCTACAACACTGGAGCCGACTGAACTGGCAGGTGCAGCGGAAGGAAGACGAAGCCATTCAAGCTCCCAAAGACACTGTGAACCACAACGACGAGGGCCAGTACCAACCAGGCCACCCGTTCAACGATCCTTAACATAACAAATATCATGATCAAGAATCACTCAACAATTATTATCAGTGAGTTGACCATCGGATACAAGTTTCATTGTAAGTCTAGGAACAAAGGAAACATCAGGAACAACAAAAGAGTCAGATAAAAGAGTGCCCTGTCCAACAACCGAAAGAGGAGAACCATTGGCAGAATAAACAGTAGAAGAACGATACGAAGGACTCAAGGAAGACAAACTGGTACGATAAGGAGTCATATGGAATGAAGCACCAGAATCAAGAATCCATGGACAAGTAGCTGGAGCAGAAGTAGGTGGTCTCTCAATGGAAGCAGAAGAAGCAGCAGCAGTACTCGAAGGTGCAGAAGACTGAGTCACAGAACCAGCAGCTCCCGATGGTGTAGAAGTAGCGAGGCGACGAAGAAGCATGAGCAACTGTGCATCCGTAGTAGCAGAACTCCCCTGAGATCCTCCACTACTAGCACCACCAGCACCCTATGAAGACCGACGAGCATGAGCCTTCTTCTTCGTGAAACAATATGCCTCTACATGACCATCTTTACCACAATAGTCACAGTGAAAGGCACCACGCCCTCCCGAAGCAGAAGGAGGAGCAACTGAAGACGGTACAGTCGGTGAAGGAGCACGGAATTCAGTGGAATTTTGAGTGGAAAACAGCAACTTCCAAAGGATGTGCTGTTGAAGTTCTTCTAGAAATTATGTTGACTTTGAATTAGCATAACTTTGTAACCAGAGCTTATCTGGAGGAAAATCAATACTTGTTGGAAAGATACTGTAGTTAAATTTAACTTTGGTATTCAGCTTGAGTTTCAGCTCTGGAAGTCTACAACAAAGTTGTAGAGTACTTCAATACCTTTCCAGAACTATATAGCACACCTCACTCGGCTAAAATACCTGTGAGTTGTGCTCTGTTAAAGTTCGGCAACCTTGCTGCCCAAAACAGAGCACTCTGCTTTTCATACTTTTGGCTATACTGCTCCACTATCCCATTCTTATACCCAACCAGGGTCCTAAATGTTGAACCTAGAGATTTTTAATTCTTTGTTATCATTATTCTCATGCATATGCCTACAATATCTCGGTACTACGTTCCTCACAAAAGAAAATCCTAACCGGATTTTACCGGCATATACGTCTCAAATGTGGCACTAAATGGTCTCTCGCACACGTTTACTACACGGATACTTACGTGGTTAGTACCTGCAGAAGACCACACAATAATGGTACACTCAATGGTTATTCATTTCAGGCAGTTCCATATTTGAAAGTAAATACAAACGCCGGTATCATTGTCATACGGCTGTCCTTGAGTTAGGTCACGTCTCAAGGTACGTGATCGTGTTTCAACACCACACGACGGGGAACCCGAGTAGGTCATGAACGGGTCGTCACGGTTGGGAATGTTATCAACCCAACAGATACCACCTACTGCCCTGTAGGGCATGCCGATGGCAAGCGCTGCGTATGTCCTCCTGGGCTAATTCCAGAGGAACACACTCTCGCGTTACTGACCATGCGATGGGGTCTCCACTTACTTGCCTAATGCACGCTAGGGATCAGTGTTTCATATGAACTCAGGAATATGAAGAGTCCAAGAGTTTCATATTGACATCTCACACCAAGCTGTGAGACTCTATCCCTGAACCACATTCCTCGTCAGACGGAGCTAACCGAAATTGAACCGCTTTCGGTGGCGTTCCTTACCATACTTACCAGAGCGTAGGTGCGTCGTTACATAATTAAAATTCAGAATTATAACACATAGGTTAGCATTTGCCATTTTAAGTAACTATACTAATATAGTCCTTACTTGGGCAGCTACCGATTCCTCACCGTAACCTAAGTTTTCCCATAATGTAGTCCTTAAGTACTGTGCTATCCCCACTGCAGCTCTGATACCAGGCTGTGGCGGACCGGAATCCGCTCATCCAGGATCGCAGAGGGTGGTGCCGCGCGATGCGACACCCGACAGCACACATCATGAGGACATAATATATTACATGGGAAAAACAACTGAAACTGTACAAGCCGGTACAAACTTCAGTTACAACTATTGTTTATATTACACAGCGGAAGTCTACACTATACAACTCACGCCCGCCTATCTAGCAAAAGTTGGTTGCCCAGCCCTAGGGCAACCCACACTAGCTGCACTCCTCAGCTCAGCACGGCGTGTACGGCTCCCACTCAGCCGTGGTCCCCGACGGAGGGTAACCCTCGCCGGTGGACTCGTACTCCGAGTCCGTGGATGGCTCCTCACCTGAAAAACACTTAAGCAGCAACCGTGAGCACAAAGGCTCAGCAAGGCTTAACCGACTCACCTAAGCATGAAACTCTACATGAGGGGCACAATGGACATAGGATAGTAACATTTCAGCAAAAGGACACGCCTACAAGTTCATCCTTAGTTCATCTTTTAGCAACAAGTTAACAGTTCATGAAGTCTGAAATTTAGTAAGCAGTATTTGGTGGCACACATGTAGCAATACAATTATATCAACCAGCAATATTGAATCAACATGTTTCATCCATTAATCTACATCACGACTCAGTGACCAAGTGGTACTCTTCACCGCGAGGGACGGCGAATCGACTCGATATACACCTGCAGGGAAACCCAAAGAGCACGTCACGTACGCCCACCCGTGGAGCTGCACAGCACGCTCACTCGATGTCGTACGGGACAACCTTTCACCCAACAGCCCAAACGTCGAACCGGTCGCACCGAAACGAGCAGGAGGTTCCCCACACAGAGCATCTCTCTATGCCCGTTGGCAGATTTCCACCTTGCTGCCCTCAGCCTACACCTATAAATCTGTGCGTTATGCCTCGACGCCCGGAGGTTTAGGCTACATCGGTTTATCGGGGCCCATATATCCGATATGCCTTCGGTACGTTCAAACTTGATCAGCGTGGGCCGCACACGGCTCGGTCCTCAATCGACACGGACAGGGCTGCGCACACAAGACTCCCTCTTGCTGCGCCCTAGCCCCTGCCCAGTCTCATTTTCATTACTAATGTGATCTCACATCACTCAACTGAACCCGTGCGTCCCAGGCCTATCTCGCGAGTAGATTCCAACTACTCGACTTGTACCGAAGCCCTATGAATCTTTAAGCATAGCCTATCTATTCGAGGTCTTAGACACTACCCTCACTCTTTTAGGAATCTTTGGTTATGCAAGTGGGGTTTCATTCATCCTATACCTAATGCATAATCATATTTCATATGACACATGTAAACAAAGTAAGACTTATAAAAGGGTTAATGCAAACCGGGGCTTGCCTTGTTGCTGCTGGTCAGGGGTTAGTTCCTCTTCCGGAAGGAGGAAGTCCAGCACTTCCGGGGTCTCTTCTTCAATGGCTACACGTTGAATACAATACAACATGTAAATTTAAATGCAAATGTGTGAACTTAATTACATAATTGCTAATAACTCTAGCTAGCCCTCCCCTTTTGGTTCTGAGATTTTTATGGTGGATTGGTAGGGTCCTAACCAGAGTTTTGACCAAGTTTTATTTGAAACAAAGTTCATTTGAACCTTGTACAAATAGAAGCCCATTTGGTCAATAATTGAGCCTCTGGATGATTCCAGGGGTTTTCATGGTTCCAACCATTACTTTCTGGAAACTAGACTTTAAGATGGTTCTAATGGAGTTGGTTTCATGCCGTTTGAAGAATTCTACAGAAAGTTATGCCCTAATTAAGATTTGAGAAAATCTGAAAAATGTTTCTGTACATTTTTCTATTTTCTGAGGGCAGTTCTCTTAATCACCCGATTAGGGTAATTAAATGAACTTGGATTAGTCTGAGAATTTTACTGGTATTCTGGGATTTTCCAATGAACCTTTTAGCCAAATTTCAGAATTTTTCATAAAGTAGTTATCCAGATAAAATTCCCAACAGTTTAAATTTTTGGGATTTAATTCTGGAAAACTATTCACTTTCATGAACTGAATTTGGTATTGCTGGAAAGTGCTCAGAGAGCTAAATCCAACCAAATTTGGTTCACTCAATTTGGAGCTTTCTAGCCAAAGTTATGAGGATTTGAAGTTTGGAAGAATCCTGAAAATCGGGGGAAAAGTTTAAACTCTCGGGCCCGCGGGAACACGTGTCGAGCGCGGAGGTGTCCGGCACACCAGAGATACCACACGTGTTGAGCGCGGAGGTGTCCGGCACACCGGAGATACCACAGGGTATTTTGCGCGCCAGCACAGCCGATCCCCGGCCACACCCGATCCCGGTTTAAATTCTTCAGCCGCTGACACGTGGGCCAGCCGGCTTCGTCTTCCTCCCGCCGTTCTCTCACGCCCGCGCCACCGACCTCGCCGGAGCAGACTCGGGGCTCGCCGGCTCGCCGCTGCCGGACCTCCCAGGGGCTGAAACTCGCCGCCAGGGGGTTGTCAACGTCGAGGAACACGTCGGTGGTGTCAGGTCGGGCTGGGGGTGACCGGAAATAGCTCGGCGACGTGCCGCTGCCTCGGTTGAGGTTCGACACCGTCGACCGTGGTTTCTAAACCCGCCAACACCTCGAACAAACGGCCCTACAGCATCAGTGTACCTCTAGGAAGCTCGACAAGGTGTCAAAAGGGTTCACGGATGGCGGCAAGTCGGTCGGCACCGTGTGACCGATCGTGCCCGCCATGACCGCCCTCGATCGAGCTCAAAATTCGTCACTCCTAGACAGTTTCACGCTACGGATGCAGAAAAGAACTTGATCGCCGGCTAGTCCAGCATCTATGTGCAAGATTTGATGACCTCCGAAAGATCATAGAGTGAGAATTTTAAAGAAACCGTACCGGAAGCTCGGTTTACGGTCGCCGGAGCAAAAACTGGAAATTCTCTGCGGATTCCTCACGGTTGGCTTCCAAACTTGGAGGAGAGCAGCACGGTGGTCGCGCGCTCTTGTTGCCTCTCTCGCTGGACCGTGAAAACGCCTGTGGAACGCTGCCCACGGGCGCCTGACCCTCGGCTGAGGCTAGGTCGCCGCGGTGGCGATCGTCTTTGGGCAAAGGAGGTCGGAGCTCGAGGTTTCTGGCGTTGGAGAGGTGGAGTGCGATCTCAGGTGGCTGTCTAGCAGCTCAGGGATGAAGGAGAAGATGGTTTTGCTGGTTTTCCAGATTGAGCAGAGAGCTGCGGCGAGAAACAATGCCGCTGCTCGGGTTTGCCTGCGAGAAGATAAAGCCAGCCGACTCCTGCTCGGCTGAGGCGGTGCCGGTCGCGTGGAAGCGCGAGCCAGCCGCCCTGGGCGCCAGCTCGCGGAGAGGGAAGCAGCTGGTGGCGCCGGTAGCTGCTCGGTGGCACAGCCGACAGCTGCTCGGTGGAATTTCCCACCGAGACTCTGACTTTGGGTGCAAGTTTCTCCTTCTCCCCTCTATGACATGTGGGTCCCACCCGGGGTTTTAACCTCTGAAATTTACTCCTAATCACTGTTGTAAACAGTGAGCCCCATAATACCCCTGGTGAATCAAATTATTCACCCCTGAGCCATTTGAATCGAATAGAATTCAACTTGGGTTCGGTTTGAGTGAATTTCAGCACAAGTTCAGTTTTGAATTCAAATAAAGTTTGAATTCGTCCCACTTAGCTCATGTCAAGATCAACTCCGAATGGAGTGAAAATTGGTGTGGTGTGGTGATGAACACTTCAAATGTGTGCCAAAACTGAGGCCCTTACATTCCTCCCCCCTTAAAAGAATCTCGTCCCGAGATTACAAAATAAGAGATAGCGATGTAGTAGGGACTTACTCGTGTTGAGAAGCCATGAACTCCGGGTAATTTGAACGAAGGAATTCCTCGCTCTCCCACGTCGCTTCTTCCACGGTGTGGTTACTCCAGAGGATCTTGTAGAACCACAACGTTCTGCTACGCGTGGTTCGGGCTTTCTCATCAAGGATTTCCACCGGATACTCATCATATGTTAAATCCGGTTTCAACTCGCCGATGTCTTCGGTAGGAACAGCAGCTGTATGCTTCAAACATTTTCGTAGTTGCGAAACATGGAAAACATCATGGACACCAGCAAGAGATGCCGGTAGCTCCAATCTATACGCTGCTGGTCCACACTTCTCGGTGATAGCATAGGGTCCAATGAAACGGGGAGCGAGCTTTCCCTTCACACCGAACCGATGCACGCCCTTCATCGGAGACACGCGTAGGTACACGTGTTCCCCAACGTCAAAGTGCAACGGCCTACGCCTCTTATCAGCGTAGCTCTTCTATCGGGATTGAGCGGCTTTTAAATTGGCTTGAATTGTCCGAACGCGCTCTTCGGCGTCGTTCACCACATCAACCCCGAATGTGACCCTTTCACCGGACTCGCACCAATTTAATGGGGTGCGGCACTTGCGACCGTAGAGAGCTTCGTAGGGTGCCATCTTGATACTCGCCTGATAGCCGTTGTTGTACGAGAATTCCGCCAATGGTAGGTGATTATCCCAGTTCCTACCATGGTGGATGGCACATGCTCTCAGCATGTCTTCCAGAACTTGATTCACCCTCTCTGTCTGGCCATCTGTCTGAGGGTGGTATGCGGAGCTCCTAATCAGTTTAGTACCCAAAGCAGCGTGCAACTGCTCCCAAAAGCGAGATACAAACAATGCACCTCGGTCTGAGACTATGGTCTTGGGTACACCATGCAGGCATAGAATCCTGGCAATGTATAACTCCGTATATCGGTTGGCATGGAAATGTGTATGCACGGGAATGAAGTGAGCTGACTTGGTCAGTCAGTCAACGATCACCCATATGGAATCATGCTTGTTGGCTGTTAAGGGTAATCCCACGATGAAATCCATGCTCACATCTTCCCATTTCCATGCTGGAATCTTTAGGGGTTGCAGCAGCCCTGATTTCCTCATATGATCAGCCTTCACTCGTCTACACGTATCACACTCGGATACGTACTTAGCTACCTCCCGCTTCATCCGTGTCCACCAAAATTTCTTTTTCAAATCTTGGTACATTTTGTTGCCGCCCGGATGAATGGAGTATTTAGACAAGTGAGCTTCATCGAGGATCTTTTTCCTCAACTCCATATCTCGGGGCACGACTATGCGGTCATTAAACCATAGCGTCCCCTCCTCATCTTTCCGGAAACACTTGATCTCCCCATTGTCTATCCGTCTCTGGAGATGTGTCATGCCTTTATCCGTCTTCTGAGCTGCAATGATGTCCTCCCTAATAGTAGGGATGAGGGCAAGATTGTACAGCGATCCATAAGGAACCAAGTATAAACTTGGCTCTTCCTCCTCCACCGGTGTAATGGTGAGGTGATGGACATGTGATTTCTGACTCAACGCGTCGGCAACCACATTCGCCTTGCCGGGGTGGTAGTGAATCTCAATTTCATAGTCCTTGATTAATTCTAACCACCTCCGTTGCCTCATGTTCAGCTCCTTCTGGGTGAAAATGTATTTCAAGCTCTTGTGGTCGGTGTAGAGATGCACCAAATTTCCTAGGAGATAGTGCCTCCACATTTTCAGCGCCAAAACCACTGCAGCAAGCTCAAGGTCATGAGTGGGATAATGCTGCTCATGGTTCCGAAGTTGGCGTGAGCCATAAGCGACCACACGTCCTTCCTGCATCAACACGCAGCCAAGCCCAATACCGGACGCGTCACAATACACATCGAAGGGCTTTGTTGTATCCGGCTGAGCTAAGACCGGTGCTGTGGTGAGATGCTTCACCAATGTTTGGAATGCTCCTTCACACGCCGTGTTCCAAACATATTTCGTCCCTTTCTTCAGTAATTCTGTCATCGGTTTAGCGAGCTTGGAGAAACTTGGAATAAATCTCCGATAGTATCCCGCTAACCCGAGGAAGCTTCTGACTTCATGGACTGAAGTGGGAGCTTTCCATTTCAGCACTTGCGCTATCTTGCTTGGGTCAACTGCAATGCCTTCCGCTGAGATGATATGTCCCAAGAATGGCACTTGGCTGATCCAAAACTTGCATTTGCTGAACTTGGCGTAGAGCTTGTGGTCTCGCAATCGTTGAAGAACGATTCGCAAGTGTTCGGCATGTTCAGCTTCTGTCTTGGAGTAAACCAAGATATCGTGGATGAACACTACCACGAACTTGTCCAGCTCCGGCATGAACACCGAGTTCATGAGATACATGAAATGGGCTGGAGCATTTGTGAGACCAAAGGACATGACGAGATATTCATATAATCCATATCTCGTTGAGAAGGCCGTCTTCGGGATATCCTCCGCCCGGATCTTTATCTGGTGATATCCAGAGCGAAGGTCCATCTTGGAGAACACACTTGCACCCACAAGTTGATCAAACAATATGTCGATGCGAGGCAGTGGGTACTTATTCTTGATGGTGACGGCGTTGAGTGGCCGGTAATCCACACACAGCCTCAGGGTCTCATCCTTCTTCTTCACGAATAGCGCCGAGCATCCCCAAGGTGAGGAACTCGGCCTAATGAAACCCTTGCTCAACAGGTCATTGAGCTGTTCTTTCAGTTCAGCCAGCTCATTTGGATCCATCTTGTATGGTCTCCTTGAGATGGGCGTAGTCCCGGGTGCAAGTTCAATCTTGAACTCGACATCCCGCCCAGGTGGCATGCCCGGAAGATCATCCGGGAACACATCAGGATACTCCCGGACTACGGGGATGTCTTCTAACTTGAGAGCCTCAGCACTATTAATCGCTGAAACCTCTCTGACTGGATTATCTAATAGGAGGGACTGCGGACAGTGTAATGGGGAGTTGAGGTGAACCGTCCATGATAGTGTTTCCAGGAAAGCTCCATGGTAGCTTAGCCACGACATTCCCAAGATTGCATCAATCTTCTGCCCCCCTAGGATAATCATAGTGGTGGGATATATCTTCCCACCTAAGCACAGTGGTGCTTTTGGAACCATCATCGTTGCTGAAATCTTTCCTCCCGGTGAGCAGATCATATACGAACACTCGGTTGGAAAGGCTTCCAGCTGATGCTTAACCACGTACGATGCACTTATAAAGTTGTGGGTTGCACCAGAATCAAAAAGTATGACGATGGCTTGATGGTTGAGAGTAAACGTACCCGCCAGCACGTTGTCTCCCTCTGTGGCGTCCTCATTGTCGAGGTTGCGGACGCCTCCAGTCCGCTGACCAACCTTCTTCACCGGAGGTCGGCCTCGAGCACCGCCCTGGAGCTGGGCTTGCCCGCTGCTCTGCTGCCCCTGGGGGCAGTCCTTCGCGAAGTGGCCCGCCTGGCCACACGTGAAGCAGGTGAAACGGGGCGGTCCCCCGCTGATCGGTGGACGGAATCCCGGGGCGCGTTGTGATGGTGGAAACGCCGGGGGTACCGTCTGCTGCAGCTGTTGCTGTTGCTGTCTTGGTGGTGGCATCGGCGGACGGAACGGAGGTGCCTGAAAGGGACGTCCCCCGAACCGTTGAGGTCGCGCCGGTGGTTGCCACTGCTGCCCGGATGGTGTCCGATACACCATACAGTACTTCTGGGGAGCGCCACTCCCACCGCTGGCTGGAGCGCTACGCTTCCGCTGCTCAGCTGCCAACTCCCGCTAAGCATCCTCTTGCATGATCGCGGCATTGACTAAGTCGTTGAATGTGCTGCGATTCCACTGAACGAGGTGCGTCTTCATTTCGGGTGTAACCCCCGATAGAAATGCTCCCTCTTCTTCTCCTCCGTGGAGATGTAGTCTGACGCATACTGCGCCAGATGGTTGAAGGCACGGGAGTAGTCGTGGGCACTCCTCCCGCCCTGCTTCAGCTCCAAGAATTCTTGGAACTTCCTCTTCATTATTCCGGGAGGAATGTGGTAGGCGCGGAACGCCTCCCGGAACTCTTGCCATTCCACGGCATGGTCAGCCAGACGTGAGGCGACATAGTTCGCCCACCACGCACCAGCGGCACCGTGGAGCTGCTGTGCTGCAAACAGGGTCTTCTGCCGCTCCGTACATTGGAGCAGCCCGAACTTGGACTCGATGGTCGGCAGCCAGTTATCCACCTCCAGAGGTTCCTCAGCTTCGGTGAACACTGGAGGGTGCGTACTCATGAAATCCGAGTACGACACATCACGGGGCTCCCGAGGCCCTCTATCTTGACGTCCCCCCGCCTAGGACGTATTCTGCACGATCGTGCGGAGCAGGTCGGTTTGCTCCTCACGACCTCCCACCAATGCCTTTATCACATCCGCTAGAGTAAGCGGGGGCGGCGGTGGTGGCTGCTGCTGCGGGGTGCTGTCGTAGGCCGGTGGCTGGGAGTCATCACCTCCCTGTTGGCTAGAGCCACCAACCTCGTGCGTGGTCCTAGTACGAACCATCTGCAACCACACGACATTAAACATCAGTCCCGCAACATTTTGCATGCAGTCCAATAGAACTGGGCGTAAAAACATTATGACAACAAAACATGCGAAATATCTCGTAAGTAGATAATGTAATAACTTTGCACAAGCTACACCAGTACCAGACCAAACACAAGTTAGTTTAATCCAACTTGATGAACCCCCTCTTTGGAAGCTCACCATAACTGAGTTTGGTCACTACGAGACATTACTATCACGTTGTCATCATGTATAGCACCCTTAGGGTACAACACCCTCTCCAATGAGTTCAACTGTCATTCTTCTGTCAGAATGACCAGTTTCTACCTATTCCAAATTTTGATCTGGTTCTGTGCATTTTCATGACTCAAGTTGAATACCAAAGTTAAAGTTAACTTCAGTATCTTTACAACGAGTACTCATTTGCCCTCAGATCAGCTTTGGTTAAAAAGTTATGCTAATTCAAAGTCAACAGAATTCCTGGAAGAATTTTAACAGCACATCCCTTGGAAGTGGTTGTTTTCAACCCTGGTTTCCACTGAAATCTGTGCTGAAATTTCAGAAACTTTGAATTGCAAAGATGTCACACATCTTCTACTCTCTCTAAGGAGGTATTATATGACAATTTTAGATTTTTCTACTGGGAGTTATGTTTGAAAAACAGAACAGTTCAGAGAATGTTTTACTTTGTCCTGGTTCTGGACAGTTTACATTCCTCTGGAATTTAAGCCATCTTAAGGTGAGTTTCAGCTCTGGAAGTCTACAACAAAGTTGTAGAGTACTTCAATACCTTTCCAGAACTATATAGCACACCTCACTCGGCTAAAATACCTGTGAGTTGTGCTCTGTTAAAGTTCGGCAACTTTGCTGCCCAAAACAGAGCACTCTGCTTTACATACTTTTGGCTATACTGCTCCACTATCCCATTCTTATACCCAACCAGGGTCCTAAATGTTGAACCTATAGATTTTTAATTCTTTGTTATCATTATTCTCATGCATATGCCTACAATATCTCGGTACTACGTTCCTCACAAAAGAAAATCCTAACCGGATTTTACCGGCATATACGTCTCAAATGTGGCACTAAACGGTCTCTCGCACACGTTTACTACACGGATACTTACGTGGTTAGTACCTGTAGAAGACCACACAATAATGGTGCACTCAATGGTTATTCATTTCAGGCAGTTCCATATTTGAAAGTAAATACAAACGCCGGTATCATTGTCATACGGCTGTCCTTGAGTTAGGTCACGTCTCAAGGTACGTGATCGTGTTTCAACACCACACGACGGGGAACCCGAGTAGGTCATGAACGGGTCGTCACGGTTGGGAATGTTATCAACCCAACAGATACCACCTACTGCCCTGCAGGGCACGCCGATGGCAAGCGCTGTGTATGTCCTCCTGGGCTAATTCCAGAGGAACACCCTCTCGCGTTACTGACCATGCGATGGGGTCTCCACTTACTTGCCTAATGCATGCTAGGGATCAGCGTTTCATATGAACTCAGGAACATGAAGAGTCCAAGAGTTTCATATTGACATCTCACACCAAGCTGTGAGACTCTATCCCTGAACCACGTTCCTCGTCAGGGGGAGCTAACCGAAATTGAACCGCTTTCGGTGGCGTTCCTTACCATACTTACCAGAGCGTAGGTGCGTCGTTACATAATTAAAATTCAGAATTATAACACATAGGTTAGCATTTGCCACTTTAAGTAACTATACTAATATAGTCCTTACTTGGGCAGCTACCGATTCCTCACCGTAACCTAAGTTTTCCCATAATGTAGTCCTTAAGTACTGTGCTATCCCCACTGCAGCTCTGATACCAGGCTGTGGCGGACCGGAATCCGCTCATCCAGGATCGCAGAGGGTGGTGCCGCGCGATGCGACACCCGACAGCACACATCATGAGGACATAATATATTACATGGGAAAAACAACTGAAACTGTACAAGCCGGTACAAACTTCAGTTACAACTATTGTTTATATTACACAGCAGAAGTCTACACTATACAACTCACGCCCGCCTATCTAGCAAAAGTTGGTTGCCCAGCCGTAGGGCAACCCACACTAGCTGCACTCCTCAGCTTAGCGCGGCGTGTACGGCTCCCACTCAGCCGTGGTCCCCGACGGAGGGTAACCCTCGCCGGTGGACTCGTACTCCGAGTCCGTGGGTGGCTCCTCACCTGAAAAACACTTAAGCAGCAACCATGAGCACAAAGGCTCAGCAAGGCTTAACCGACTCACCTAAGCATGAAACTCTACATGAGGGGCACAATGGACGTAGGATAGTAACATTTCAGCAAAAGGACACGCCTACAAGTTCATCCTTAGTTCATCTTTTAGCAACAAGTTAACAGTTCATGAAGTCTGAAATTTAGTAAGCAGTATTTGGTGGCACACATGTAGCAATACAATTATATCAACCAGCAATATTGAATCAACATGTTTCATCCATTAATCTACGTCACGACTCAGTGACCAAGTGGTACTCTTCACCGCGAGGGACGGCGAATCGACTCGATATACACCTGCAGGGAAACCCAAAGAGCACGTCACGTACGCCCACCCGTGGAGCTGCACAGCACGCTCACTCGATGTCGTACGGGACAACCTTTCACCCAACAGCCCAAACGTCGAACCGGTCGCAGCGAAACGAGCAGGAGGTTCCCCACACGGAGCATCTCTCTATGCCCGTTGGCAGATTTCCACCTTGCTGCCCTCAGCCTACACCTATAAATCTGTGCGTTATGCCTCGACGCCCGGAGGTTTAGGCTACATCGGTTTATCGGGGCCCATATATCCGATATGCCTTCGGTACGTTCAAACTTGATCAGCGTGGGCCGCACATGGCTCGGTCCTCAATCGACACGGACAGGGCTGCGCACACAAGACTCCCTCTTGCTGCGCCCTAGCCCCTGCCCAGTCTCATTTTCATTACTAATGTGATCTCACATCACTCAACTGAACCCGTGCGTCCCAAGCCTATCTCGCGAGTAGATTCCAACTACTCGACTTGTACCGAAGCCCTATGAATCTTTAAGCATAGCCTATCTATTCGAGGTCTTAGACACTACCCTCACTCTTTTAGGAATCTTTGGTTATGCAAGTGGGGTTTCATTCATCCTATACCTAATGCATAACCATACTTCATATGACACATGTAAACAAAGTAAGACTTATAAAAGGGTTAATGCAAACCGGGGCTTGCCTTGTTGCTGCTGGTCAGGGGTTAGTTCCTCTTCCGGAAGGAGGAAGTCCAGCACTTCCGGGGTCTCTTCTTCAATGGCTACACGTTGAATACAATACTACATGTAAATTTAAATGCAAATGTGTGAACTTAATTACATAATTGCTAATAACTCTAGCTAGCCCTCCCCTTTGGGTTCTGAGATTTTTATGGTGGATTGGTAAGGTCCTAACCAGAGTTGTGACCAAGTTTTATTTGAAACAAAGTTCATTTGAACCTTGTACAAATAGAAGCCCATTTAGTCAATAATGGAGCCTCTGGATGATTCCAGGGGTTTTCATGGTTCCAACCATTACTTTCTGGAAACTAGACTTTAAGATGGTTCTAATGGAGTTGGTTTCATGTCGTTTGAAGAATTCTACAGAAAGTTATACCCTAATTAAGATTTGAGAAAATCTGAAAAATGTTTCTGTACATTTTTCTATTTTCTCAGGGCAGTTCTCTTAATCACCCGATTAGGGTAATTAAATGAACTTGGATTAGTCTGAGAATTTTACTGGTATTCTGGGATTTTCCAATGAACCTTTGAGCCAAATTTCAGAATTTTTCATAAAGTAGTTCTCCAGATAAAATTCCCAACAGTTTAAATTTTTGGGATTTAATTCTGGAAAACTATTCACTTTCATGAACTGAATTTGGTATTGCTGGAAAGTGCTCAGAGAGTTAAATCCAACCAAATTTGGTTCACTCGATTTGGAGCTTTCTAGCCAAAGTTATGAGGATTTGAAGTTTGGAAGAATCCTGAAAATCGGGGGAAAAGTTTAAACTCTCGGGCCCGCGGGGACACGTGTCGAGCGCGGAGGTGTCCGGCACACCAGAGATACCACACGTGTCGAGCGCGGAGGTGTCCGGCACACCGGAGATACCACAGGGTATTTTACGCGCCAGCACAGCCGATCCCCGGCCACACCCGATCCCGGTTTAAATTCTTCAGCCGCTGACACGTGGGCCAGCCGGCTTCGTCTTCCTGCCGCCGTTCTCTCACGCCCGCGCCGCCGACCTCGCCGGAGCAGACTCGGGGCTCGCCGGCTCGCTGCTGCCGGATCTCCCAGGGGCTGAAACTCACCGCCAGGGGGTTGTCGACGTCGAGGAACACGTCGGTGGTGTCAGGTCGGGCTGGGGGTGACCGGAAATAGCTCGGCGACGTGCCGCTGCCTCGGTTGAGGTTCGACACCGTCGAACGTGGTTTCTAAACCCGCCAACACCTCGAACAAATGGCCCTACAACATCAGTGTACCTCTAGGAAGCTCGACAAGGTGTCAAAAGGGTTCAGGGATGGCGGCAAGTCGGTCGGCACCGTGTGACCGATCGTGCCCGCCATGACCGCCCTCGATCGAGCTCGAAATTCGTCACTCCTAGACAGTTTCACGCTAGGGATGCAGAAAAGAACTTGATCGCCGGCTAGTCCAGCGTCTATGTGCAAGATTTGATGACCTCCGAAAGATCATAGAGCGAGAATTTTAAAGAAACCGTATCGGAAGCTCGGTTTACGGTCGCCGGAGCAAAAACTGGAAATTCTCTGCGGATTCCTCACGGTTGGCTTCCAAACTTGGAGGAGAGCAGCACGGTGGTCGCGCGCTCTTGTTGCCTCTCTCGCTGGACCGTGAAAACGCCTGTGGAACGCTGCCCATGGGCGCCTGACCCTCGGCTGAGGCTAGGTCGCCCCGGTGGCGATCGTCTTTGGGCAAAGGAGGTCGGAGCTCGAGGTTTCTGGCGTTGGAGAGGTGGAGTGCGAGCTCAGGTGGCTGTCTAGCAGCTCAGGGACGAAGGAGAAGATGGTTTTGCTGGTTTTCCCGATTGAGCAGAGAGCTGCGGCGAGAAACAATGCCGCTGCTCGGGTTTGCCCGCGAGAAGATAAAGCCGGCCGACTCCTGCTCGACTGAGGCGGTGCCGGTCGCGTGGAAGCGCGAGCCAGCCGCCCTGGGCGCCAGCGCGCGGAGAGGGAAGCAGCTGGTGGCACCGGTAGCTGCTCGGTGGCACAGCCGACAGCTGCTCGGTGGAATTTCCCACCGAGACTCTGACTTTGGGTGCAAGTTTCTCCTTCTCCCCTCTATGACATGTGGGTCCCACCCGGGGTTTTAACCTCTGAAATTTACTCCTAATCACTGTTGTAAACAGTGAGCCCCATAATACCCCTGGTGAATCAAATTATTCACCCCTGAGCCATTTGAATCGAATAGAATTCAACTTGGGTTCGGTTTGAGTGAATTTCAGCACAAGTTCAGTTTTGAATTCAAATAAAGTTTGAATTCGTCCCACTTAGCTCATGTCAAGATCAACTCCGAATGGAGTGAAAATTGGTGTGGTGTGGTGATGAAAACTTCAAATGTGTGCCAAAACTGAGGCCCTTACACTCAGGACTCCGGTTCTGAGCAACAAGCAATACAGCGAGCTCCCGAGCTCGCCGTGGACGTAGGGTTTTTTGCTCTGGCGGCCTGAACCACGTAAAACTCGCCGTGTCAAGCTCTTACTAACTCGTCCATACGCTCAAGCTCTCCGCAAGTAACTAGCCCCACCGAAAAGAGAACCTCCGCGGGCTGCCCAGTGCAGGCCCGGGGGAAGTGTCGATCGAACACTTCGACATTTGGCGCGCCAGGTAGGGGGCTTTCCCTTGCGCGACGAGTTTCCGCCGACGAAGATGACCAAGCTTCCTTCAGCGGCAAACTCTCCTCCCCCGCGTTCGCGGCGAACCGTGACCAGGGGGGAGTACATGTCGACACACTCAGGACGGAGTGTGTCGGCGCAAGCTGGGAGCCAGCAGCCGGCTCTGGCAGCGCCGACCCCGGCAATGCAGGCTCCAACCAGCGTCAGGTCTTCAGTAGCGCTGGGCGTACCCGGCGGGGGTGCGCTAGCTGCAGCAAGAGCGCTACTGCACAATCCGCCTGCTGGGGACGCGCCTCAGGCAGCGACCCAGCAGTGGATTCGCGAGGTAGACCGTCTCGTCGTCGCCGCCGCAAACCCTCGACTTCGGCGGGGACGACGCTCCGACCAACCGGCTGTGTCGCTGATGCGCACGCCAACAAAGATGACCAAGCTTCCTTCAGCGGCAAACTCTCCTCCCCCGCGTTCGTGGCGAACCGTGACCAGGGGGGTACATGTCGACACACTCAGGACGGAGTGTGTCGGCGCAAGCTGGGAGCCAGCAGCCAGCTCCGGCAGCGCCGACCCCGGCAATGCACGCTCCAACCAGCGTCAGGTCTTCAGTAGCGCTGGGCGTACCCGGCGGGGGTGCGCTAGCTGCAGCAAGAGCGCTACTGCACAATCCGCCTGCTGGGGACGCGCCTCAGGCAGCGACCCAGCAGTGGATTCGCGAGGTAGACCGTCTCGTCGTCGCCGCCGCAAACCCTCGACTTCAGCGGGGACGACGCTCCGACCAACCGGCTGTGTCGCTGATGCGCACGCCAACGGTTGACGGGCAGACGGCGGATTCCAGCTCCACCAGGCTTCCGTCAACGAACCTGAGGCAGAGCTGGAGCGATGCCACTTGGGCCAAGATGCCCGAGTGTTCCTCGAGCGACGTCGAGAAAGGCGTCGCATCCAAGGGGCTGGCGACAGCATGACGTCGGCCTCAACCCAGCCTGAAGAGCACATCTTCGCCATGCGGACTCTGCCCCAGGCATACGCCGCGCAGCATATGCCACAACCATATGCTTTGCAAACGGCATCCCCGGTCTTAGGCGCAGCCTTGCCCATACCGGGGTACACTGTGTCAGGTGCGAACCAAGCGTTCGCGGCACCAATACCTGCGGCAACAGGAGCAGGATGTGCGGCCCTTGCACCCGACCTTCGCTTCGCGAGGTGGCCGCGCAAGTTTCGGCCGCACCTGCCCGAGAAGTACAACGGCAGCGTCAACCCGGCGGAGTTCCTCCAGATCTACTCCACCGCCGTACTTGCCGTAGGAGGGGATGAGGCTGTCATGGCCAACTATTTCCCCGTCGCCTTGACCGGCCCAGCCCGGTCTTGGCTAATGAACCTCCCTCAGGGTTCCATAACTTCCTAGGGAGAGCTCTGCCGGCAGTTCATCACCAACTTTGGCAGCTCCTACACCTGTCCCGGCACGGAGCTTGACCTCCACGCCATCAAGCAACAACCTGGGGAGTCACTGCGCTCCTTCATCCAGCGGTTCTCCCAGGTACGCAACACCATCCCACACATTCGAAGTGCTTCTGTGGTGGTAGCGTTCCGGCAGGGTGTCCGGGACGAGAAGATGCTTGAGAAGCTTGCGACCAGAAAGGTTTGCGATGCCTCTGAGCTCTTCATCCTGGCGGACAAGTGCGCCAGAGCAGCCGAAGGGAGGAATTGGCACTCACTGCCAGCTTCCGAAGCCGGAAGACAGCCCGAAGACGGCGGAGTTCAAGCTGAGCTCCAGACCACGTCAGACAGCCAAGAGCCAAGCACTGGCTGACTTTGTGGCTGAGTGGACGCCAACGAATGCTGACCCAGGGGGCCGCGAAGACGGTGAACCAATGTACCGAGCTCCGGTCTTCACCGGGCCTCACTGGACGCTCTTCTTCGACGGCTCCTCGCGAAAGCAGGGGGCCAGTGCCGGCGTACTGCTTCTCATGCCATCGGGGGAGCAGTCTGGGTACATGGTGCGTCTCAATTCCAAGGCAACCAACAACTTGGCAGAGTATGAAGCACTCATCTTTGGCCTAAAAGGCAGTCCTGTCTCTAGGCGCTCGCCAGTTGTTGGCGCAGGGCGACTCCCAGCTAGTTATCAAGCAAGTTAAGGGTGAATGCCCCTGCAATGACCCACAGCTAGCTGCTTATCTGCTCCACGTGCGGATGTTGGAGAAACACTTGCTCGCCTTGGACCTGCGCCATGTACCGCGCGCTGGCAAGGCCACAGCTGACGACCTCTCAACGAAGGCCTCCATCGGAGCCCCTGCGCCCAAAGGAGTCTTCGAGAGGACGTTGCTGCGGTCCACAGCCTGGCCCGCCGAGCCGGGCGAAGGGGGCTCAACCAGTGCCTCGAAGCTAGGCAGTCCTGGCGGCCCTGCAGCCATGGATGCCGCGAAAGGATCGTAAGCGTCACTGGGGACTCCGTGCAACCCAGGGCTCAAGATCCAGAAGCTCAAGTAGTCCCGATGCATGGACCACGGAGGCCCGGGACTCCTTGAAGGACATCCTTCCTGATGAACGTGCATCCGCTGAATGGGTGGTGCGGATGGCTAAGTGCTACGCGCTGGTATCTTTACTAGCGTGGCGCCACGACATCCTATTGCGGTGCATAACCCAGGAGGAAGGCTGCGAATAGCTCGCAGTAGTCCAAGGAGGCGAGTGCTGGGAACGTTCATCGTCCCGTACGCTGGTCGGTTAAGCCACCCGGCATGGCTCCTACTGACCGAGAGCCACCTGGACGCCGTCAAACCGGCTAGGGATGCAATGCGTGCCAGGTCCACGCCAAGCAGACCCACACAACCGGTGCAGACGCGCACCCAAAGCCGTCGGGGGATACCGGCTCCTCCATGTCGAGGGCCAGCCGGACTTCCCAGGGCCGGGTCACGGGAACTACCCTTCCACATGGTATGCGGGGCCGAAGCCGTGCTTCCCCCTGAGATCGCCATGGGGGTCCCCCCGTGTCCGGCGTACGACGAAGCCACGCATGACCCGCTCTGCGTGAAGACAGGCGCTCCGACGCCACCCCTGTAAGTTCACCATGCTTACTTAGGTGTTTATTTAAATTACGCATTAATTTATATGAACACCTCCCCACGCTCTAGACAGTGTGCGTCCATTGTACACTCGGTTCCTCTTTCCTGCTCTCATGCATAGTCGATATTTGTCGTCCTGCCGAAGGCGGTAGTGCTTGGGGTACCTGCCAGAGGCCCGGTGGCCTTTTGGATTTCCCCCTGTAAGGGTACTGTACTGCCAGTTGGTCTCCTCCGAGAAAAGACCTACGCTAGACCGGGGGGTCAGGAGCTTTGCTTTGCCCGGTCTTGCACCCAAAGCATGCATACTCTGCCCCCCGACGCTACGGTCTGAGTACCAGGGGGCCGGACGGTTACACCCTGACTGGGGCCAGACCTCCGGGACCAAGTGCACTAGATTACCCAAGCCCCGTATTCCGGCCTGGGACAGTAAGCCAAATGAGACTAAGGGACAGGAAAGGGGGGACCACTGAGCAGTTCCGGACCTCCGCCCCCACAGCTGGGCCGAGCTCCGAGGCCAGCCCTCGCCCTCCTTTCAGAGGCAAGCGCTGATGCCGGACCTCACGCCCTTCCCTGGCCTGAGCTCCGATGACTTCCGGACTCCGCCTCCACAGCCAGGCCGAGCTCCGAGGCCAGCCCTCGCCCTCCTTTCAGAGGCGAGCGCTGATGCCAGACCTCACACCCTTCGCTGGCCTGAGCTCCGATGACTTCCGGACTCCGCCTCCACAGCCAGGCCGAGCTCCGAGGCCAGCCCTCGCCCTCCTTTCAGAGGCGAGCGCTGATGCCGGACCTCACGCCCTTCGCTGGCCTGAGCTCCGATGACCTCCGGACCTCACGCCCTTCGCTGGCCTAAGCTCCGATGACTTCCGGACTCCGCCCCCACAGCTGGGCTGAGCTCCGAGGCCAGCCCTCGCCCTCCTTTCAGAGGCGAGCGCTGATACCGGACCTCACGTCCTTCGTTGGCCTGAGCTCCGATGACTTCCGGACTCCACCCCCATAGCTGGGCCGAGCTCCGAGGCCAACCCTCGCCCTCCTTTCAGAGGCGAGCGCTGACGCCGTACCTCACGCCCTTCGCTGGCCTGAGCTCCGATGACTTCCGGACTCCGCCTCCATAGCCAGGCCGAGCTCCGAGGCCAACCCTCGCCCTCCTTTCAGAGGCGAGCGCTGATGCCGGACCTCACGCCCTTCGCTGGCCTGAGTTCCGATGACTTCCGGACCTCCGCCCCCACAGCTGGGCTGAGCTCCGATGCCAGCCCTTGCCCTCCTTTCAGAGGCGAGCCCTGATGCCGGACCTCACGCCCTTCGTGGACCTGAGCTCCGATGACTTCCGGACCTCCGCCCCAACAGCCGGGCTGAGCTCCGATGCCAGGCTTCACCCTCTCCTAAGAGGCTGAACTCCGAAGCCGTCAAGACCCTGCCAGCACAGGGAGTACTCAAGACAAGAAAGTGTGTGGGTAGGAGAAGGCCTCACCTCGGGCTCGTTACCTCCCCTGAGGTGAGCCCGGGGGCCACTGTCGGTACCCGCGATATGGGGTACCCCCACGCACAGGGGAAAATGCCTAAGGATCTCGCCCTTCTCCGCAGGGAAAGCTCCGAAGGCGCCATGTGTCCAGTGGGGCCGGACCTCCCTCCCCTCAGAGGAGAGCTCCGGGCTCGCCACGTGGCCTACAGCAGCCAGACCTCCCCCCCTCCGTGGGGAGAGCTCCGAAGGTGCCACATGTCCCGCGGGGCCGGACCTCCCCCTCCTTAGAGGAGAGCTCCAGACCCGCCACGTGGCCGACAGAAGTCAGACCTTCCCCCCCCCCCCCCCCGCGGGGGAGAGGTTCGAAGGCTCCACGTGTCCTGCGGGGCCGGACCTCCCTCTTCTCTGAGGAGGGCTCCGGGCCCGCCACGTGTCCAGCAGAAGAGCGCTGCCTGCCACCGAGCGGTAGGCGGCGGGCGTAAAGACGCCCCATACCTTGCCCGTACAAGGTATTCAAGGCCCGCGTCTTCCCAAGACGCGGAGACGCGGAGCACGCCTCTGTCAGGTGTCGTTGCGCCCAGTCGCATCACAGACTGGCGCGCAGTGTTAGAGCCTGCTAGCCAATAAATGCAGCGACAAGACATCCCATGCCGCCCCCGCCGTCATCAACCACTACGACTAGCATGCGGCATGGGCAGGGCGGCAAGATGAAGACGCAGAAGCCTTCGCCAGAGACAACTACCGGCATAACTGCAGATACGGTAGATAACAGTCAATCTCCCCGGGACCACCTGTCGGGTCCTGGGTCCCCCTTGTAAGCCACCCGAGTCTTAGACTATAAAAGGCTCGGATAGGCGACGTTAGCAAGGGTTCGCACTCTCGCAACTCATACGCTAGACTCCAGCCATTCACACCCAAGCTGTAACTCATCCTCAAGCTCAGGACTCCGGTCCTAAGCAACAAGCAATACAGCGAGCTCCCGAGCTCACCGTGGACGTAGGGTTTTACGCTCCGGCGGCCTGAACCACGTAAAACTCGCCGTGTCAAGCTCTTACTAACTCATCCATACGCTCAAGCTCTCCGCAAGTGACTAGCCCCACCGAAAAAATAACCTCCGCGGGCTGCCCAGTGCAGGCCCGGGGGAAGTGTCGACCGAACACTTCAACAACCGTATAGTTATACCTCGTAATATGAAGCTCTATGGCCAGAAATGTTGCACACCGCTGAGTTGGTGCGGGTACGGCGAAAGAGTACTGCTCGGGATTGATTTAGTCAACAAAGCCGACGACCGAGTTCGATTAATACAAGCAAACTTTAAGGCTGCACAATCCCGACAGAAAAGCTACGAGGATCAAAGGCGTAGACCGTTGCATTTCGACCGTGGAGAACATGTTTAGCTTTGTGTGTCTCCGATGAAAGGAATTCACTAGTTGGATGTAAAGGGGAGATTTTGCTTCCCGAGCTTTAGATCCATTTGCTATCACGGAGAAGTGCGGACCCGTAGCCTATCGGCTGGAACTACCGGCAAGTTTTGCAGGTGTTCACGACATGTTTCATGTGTCACAGCTGTGGAAGTGCCTCAATTTTACCGCTGCTGTCCGCAACGAAGAAATCGACGAGTGGAGACCGGACCTTACGTACGTCGAGCGACCGGTTCAGACTATCGATGAAAGGATCCGGACCACCTGAAATTGTACATTAAGATTTTACAAGGTGTTGTGGAGTAATCATACCACGGAAGAAACAACGTGGAAAGCAAAGATTACCTTTACATGAACGATCCGGAACTTTTATCGTCGTACAACTTGGAATTACCTCTCCCGTCTCGTTCTTCTTTTGGAATCTCGAGACGAGATTCTTTCTAAGGGGGGAGGAATGTAAAAGTCCCAAAAACTTATAAATGCAAGACTTGAGTTATGAGTAAAGTTGGGTTCAAATTCAAGAAAATGGGACTTACTAAAACTTTTTGACAAATGATGATGCACATGGATGTCTAACCAACCAAGCTCTAATACTCAATTGAGATGTGTTAAAACCAAGGTTGGATTAAACCCCATGTATAAAGTTTACATGTGCAGGATAAATTTCAAAGTCCACTTTTGAATCCAGATGTTCACTTAAATTCAAATGTGGCAATCTCAAATAGAGGATACAAACTGTGGTTGCAAACATTCTAAGTGCAGCAGCCAAATCCAAAGTTTGAATCCATATTTGATGTCTTCAGGTCCAAAATAGGGGGATGACAAAGTTTGAGAAAATTTGGAGGTACTTTGATATGTATGTCAAAGAGGCTTTGAATTTAATTTGAATTTGAATTCAAATTCGAAACTGAAGTAAACCTTATCAACCTCCCAAATGGATGTCAAATTTGAACTCCTCATGACTGAATTTTGCAACAGACTAAATTTGGAGATATTTTGAGAGAGAAAAGAGATGAGGGACCCACTTGTCACTGAGAGCAGTAGACTTACACCGGAAGTAACTCGTTGCGCTGTTCTCTCGGACACCCGAGTCAACCAGCGTGCGCCACCGAGGGCAGTGTTACCGTCACCTCCCGAGCGAACCCCGGCTTGTTTTTCTTGCCCTTATCAACTCAAGCCGGTAGTTCGTCACCTCACAAACCGCCTCACCGTAGCTGCTTGTCCATTATCACGTGTCCCTCGATGAAAACTCGTCCGCACACGAAGTAAACTTTACCAAGTGATTTGGACCACCTGCCAAATTTGGGAGGAATTTGGGAGCAACCAAGAGGGATAAGAAGGAGAGTCTAAAGGTGGGACCCACATGTCATTGGAAGGAAGACTTACAACCAAAGGAATTCTTTTCCTCTGTTCAGACTCTAACCAGCCGACTATGGAGCGCGCGCAACCGAGGGGGAGCTGCCGCCACCTCCCAGCTGCTTGAGCAGCGCTGGAGAGCAGCTAGGCGTCCTCATCACCTTTCAGCGTGTATGTTTTGCCCACTAAACCGAGCTGCAGTACCCGGCTTCTCCATCGAGCAAACAGAACCAAAACTTCGCCGCCATCTCCGGTCGATTGCGAGTCGGCCAATTCCAAGCGAGCTAAGCCTCCCTTGAGTAGAAGCAGGGTCCTGGTGGTTCATCCCCGACCTCCTCGACGCACAACTGCTTGAGTCCGAGCCGTTTTCACCGTAGGATGACTTTTTTGTGCGACGACCTAAAACAACCGGCACCGGCTCACCATGGACAGCTCTAACCGAAGACTTTCATGGCCGAATGGGGGCACTTAAAGACACGCCAGAACATCGTGCTGCTCCTCGCCAAATCTCAGCTCAAGCCGAGGATCATCGAGCTCTAATTCGGAGGTTTTCTCTCGGCGCGTGCAAAGTGACCCCGGGTGAGAATTTAGCAAAATTCGATCGCATTTCTTGTTTTTAGGCCACCAAATCTTGCACACGTGAACTAGATAGGCTAGCAGTTGATTTTCCTTCACAACCCTAGCTAGAAATCGACTGTGAGTGAGCTATTTCATGTTTTCCTGAGCTCGGACGTCGCAACACCTCTCGGGCGCACGGTGAAAACATGGTAGCCACCGTTCCCGGGCTTGTTTGCATCCTTGCCAAGTTTCCCTAGTATCCAAGGATGCTTTAGAGCCAATCACTAGGGCGTTTGGCGGGCTAGGACCACTGGCCTACGGCGCGAACCTCTCTCGAGGCCGCCGCACGTCGCCGGCACATTTCCGGTTCTTTAGCGCTCCTACCGACCCCATCAACAGATTCCCCGTAGCTGCAAACCCACAAGCGGCGATCCTACGACCGGATGGCGGCCGGGAACCTCGCTCCGGCGAGGCACCGCCTCAGTCTGGCGAGGGGGAGGGCGCACGCGGGAAGAGCGCGAGAGGAAGAAGAAAGGTGGGGGGCTGGCCCACCTTTCAGCGAGTGATTTTTAAACCCGGGATTGGTTGTGGCCAATGATCATTTGTGACTACACCGGTAGAACCTAGTAGCCCTGTGTGTCCTCGAATTTCATTGGCTGCAACTTAAATGGTGGGTCCAGCTCGAATTTCCAATAGGAAATCAATTCCAGTTTCAGCTCCAACTTTGAAATTTCATAACTTTCTGTAGGAAACTCCAAATTGACTGATTCAAATTGGTTGGATTCATTTTTAAAATATCTATCCAAACATGAACACCAATTTTATGAAAGTCAATAATAAATTCTGGAAAATTATTTGAAGGTTTTCTGAAAAGGAATTATTGAGGGAGCTTGGTTCATCCAAAAATCCCCAAACTTTTCCAGAATATTATTTAGGATATTGTTGAACTTCTAGCAAGTTTCAGCTCATTTGTAGTTGAATTGAGTAAGAATTCCCAGAGTACAATCTGCTGTGCTCAAAATTTTCCAGAAACTTTTTCAGAAAATGATCTTCCTTTGTAAAATCAGCTATGGGCAATCCTTAGCTCCAAAAATCATAGGAAAATTTAGACATGCTCTATGATCCATACTTGGAATGGTAGTTCACTTGATTGGGCATGAAAGTGCACATTACTTCAGAATTAATTCCTTGTAGCATAACTGCTTATAGAATTATTCTGGAGGGACTACTCAATGAAAAGTCCTGGATTTTGTACCAAAGTACTTTCTTGTGACCATAATTTCACATGTAAAGTTTAAGCTCAAGTTGAGCCTTAGAACTCCATGTATTGAGTTTCCATTCTTATGTATATGAGAAGTACATAGGAAATCTTGTGGGAATTTTGAGGGACACAATTTCCTTCCAATTGAGCTGCAATTTGGCAGGCTAAGTCCCTGTGTAAGGTAGGAAGTTATAAAAAAATTCAAAGCCATTAGAGTTTAGGATCTTTAGTGTCGTCCAAATATGTTCAGTCATCTCATATGTCCACTAGGAAACATAAAACATGTTAGAACTGAACTCCTAAGTGTAGAATGGTTTCTCTCCTTATTTTCTCTGCACAATAGAGGCCAAACATCACTTCTTAGCACTCCCACTCCATCCTCTGTTCTTAACAAGTTTAAGTTTTAAATTATCTAGTTGCATTATGAAACTTGTACATATACATGTTGATAGTGCTTACAACGAAGGCGGTCGACGACGGAATTCGACGGGGGGAGTTCAGTGAAGTGAATCAGTTGATCAAGCCTCAAGGAAGAGAAGACTCTAACTGGGTTGTATACTGTTAGACCAGCAGCAACAAGACAAGCCCCGGTTTGCATTGAACAAGTTTTTAAAGTTTTGCTTTATATACACTTAGTGTGACGTATGTGTGTGAGTTAGGTGTAGGATGGATGAAACCCCAAAATGTATAACCAGATCATGCCAACAAGAGTGAGGGTAGTGTCTAAGTCCTCGAGTAGTTATGCTCTGTTTAATGTGTATAGACTTCAGTACAAGTCGAGTAGTTGGTGAATCTACTCGCGAGTATAGGATTCGGGACACATGGGATTGGTTCGAGTTGTGAGAAATTTTTTTGAAAGAATAAATGGAGACTAGATAGGGGTTAGGACGCAGCAAGAGGAAGTCTTGTGTGCGTAGCCCTGTCTGTGTCGATTGAGGACCAATCCGTGTGCGGTCCCGCTGAACAAGTTTGAATATACCGAAGGCATATCGGATATATGGGCCCCGATAAACTGATGTAACCTATACCTCCAGGCGCCGAGGCATGACGCACCGGTTTACAGGTGTAGGTTGAGGGCAGCAAGGTGGAAATACGCTAACGGGCATAGAGAGATGCTCCATGTAGGAAACCTCCTGTCCGTTTGGGTGCGACCCGTTCGACGTTTGGGTTGTTTGGTGAAATGTTGTCCTGTATGACATCGAGTGAGCGTGCTGTACAGCTCCATGGGTGGGAGTACGTGACGTGCTATTCGGGTATCCCTGCAGGTGTATATCAAGCCGATTTGCCATCCCTCGCAGTTATGAGCACCATTTATTCACTGTGTCGTGGCGAGTTGTTTGCGGCCCACTTCGTCCTCGCCGCCACTCGGGAGTGTGAGTGGGCTCTTCTACGGTGTTCTCCGCGGGAAGTTGTTAAGTGTGTGTTTACTCACGTAGGGTCTTTTAGTTCAGTCTCAACATCTGCCACGGCTAGATGTTGTGACTGCGAGGGGGTCTTACTAGAGTGTGTTTGTGTTTACTCATGTAGAAAGTGTGTTATTGTCCAGTATCAACATCTGTCACAGCCAGAGTTTTGACTGCGGGGGGGATGTTAGACTGTGTGTATTGTGTGTGTGTCAAGGGTAGTTTGGTCATTAGCTAGGAGGACTCCTAAACCCTAGCATGTACCCTATATGTAACCTCTTGGCATTATCAAGGAATAGAGGATGCAGTTTCATTCTAACAGTTTCCAGCTCGGCCTGAGACTAACTCAGTACTTGTGTTAGTAGGAGGTGAATTTGCTGCTGAAGTTAGTGCAGTATCCAACCAACCTGTAAAGGATTCATCTACACTTGAAGCCATACTGAAGAAGCCACATGTACAATATAAAATTCTTGATAAGCATGGCTATGGAAATGAAAATTTATCTAGATTTGAGAAAGAATGTGTGGAGATTGATATCAAGTATGAAGGTTTCATTGGACGACAACAGGGTCAATTAGAGCAGGTAATTTGCTTTGTGATTATGTACTTTTGTTTTTACTAGGTAAGTTTGCTGAACTGCTAGAAATATAGTGTATCCATCATTTAGGATGTCCAACAATAATGCATATCGCACCCCTTGCACATAATTTTACCATTCATTGGGCATGTGTTCTATTTACTACAATAACTTGTTATGCTGTTTGGTAGCTGGTTTTGTTAGGACTCCTAGCTAGCATGTGAGTAGTGGTTGTTCTTTATCTTTTTCATTGATTAGACAACATCGTTGCAACATTTTTTCTTCTTTTCGTAAGAAAAGATCCACGCCCATTGATTTTGATGACTTTATTTATTCCCTTATCTAATTGAAAAGCCTTCCAACTCTTCGTTGTTTCTTCCCCTCTGTTAAGATTGTAAACCAAGAACACAGGAGGCTTCCTGAAGACTTGGATTACCACTCGATGACAAATCTATCGCTTGAAGCTCGTGAGAAACTTTCTAAGATAAGAATCTGCACATGAACCATACAATTTATAATCTGCAAATTTAAGTGAATCACAAACATTGTAGTTTCATTTATTAAGAACCTCTTGCCTGTTGCCCAGTCTCTTTTTTTCTCCATGCAAATAAGACCTGCATTCTGTGATAACTCATGGTTCAGAATTCTAAATATACCGGTTACTAGGTTTTCAGTGCTTGGCACATTTATCTGAAACTTTTTGTTATGTGAAGCATGAGCTCAGTGAAAATACCCCACACATGAAAACATAGAGCTGACAGAACACAGTTACACCTTATCCAATGTTTGCAAAAATGCAGTCTGGGATCGCGGTTTTATGGTTTCATTTAATTTACAACACATTTGCAGGTAAGACCGCAAACAGTTGGTCAGGCTAGCAGAATTGGCGGGGTGAGCCCAGCTGACATGACTGTTCTTCTCATTTGGATGGAGAGCAGCCGTCGCATGGCTAACCACAGGAGACAGCCAGACCAGCTGAAACCCGCTGCTGTAAATGCAGATGATTCTTCAGTGGAAGTGGTCCATAGCACCACTGCATAATTGATTGAACAGTGAACTTGTTACTAATTGAGGCACTTGAATTAGGAGCGACAAGTTTTTGTTAGGTAGCGTATTGTATGGTCCGTTATGAAGTGAAGCCTCTATCAGGTATAATTGTAGTATCTGTCAATGTGTATACACACTTATACTACTTACACACATCTACACATACCTATAACTACACATAATTTCTAAGAGCGTGTCCTTCGAAAGACTTTAAAAGAATAACAGAAAAGAGACGTCACATTCTCGTTGTGACACCTATAACTGCACCAAAAATTTATTTGAGTGCTTGTCACATGGAAATCAGAATGTCACATCAGTTTGGCAATTTAGTTGTAGAGACTTCCTGATGCTTTACAAATTAGAAGGCAAAGGGTAAAAAAAGACTACGATAAAAATGTGGAACGATAATGGAAAGCCACGCCACTGTACATCCAACCAACCACAACAGTTTTCTTTGCATCATGACATGATTCAGCTTAGATCAAACAAAGAAGACACAGATTTTTGACTCGGAAACCCTCTAAACCGAAGGGAAAAAACCACGGCTACCTGCCAGCAAATCTTCACTATATCGGGAGTTTTACAATCGCGAGAGATTATTTTTTTCAATATATATATATATATATATAGTTAATTACGATCCATATCGTGAGAGGCTTTGCCCCAGCGTCGTGAGAGGGCGTGGCTGCGGTGCAGGCCAAGCCTCCCTGTGACGGCTTTCATTTCGCTACGGAAATTTTGCATTTTCTAACTTTATTAGAATTTGGATCATTAATCAACACCTTCATTCTGGCGGCCTGGCTAGTGCCTTGGATTCTAATTTGCATGTAAACAGCAGATTTTCCTGAGGAAAGAATCAGCATTGCTGAGGCTGCAACATGAAAATGGTTAGGATTTTGTCAAGCCTGGTCCTCCTCATCCCTTCTTCTCCTTGCCTTTACCAGGCCCATTACACGGTCTTCATTCATGGCAGCGGGGGCTGTCCATTACTGAAACCACATCCTCGCTGTTTTGTTGTAGTCTCCGGGAGCGTCATCAGCTTTTCCCTTCTGCCGCAGCTCATCTTCCCGGAACTTCTTGAATTCACGCACAAGTTCTCAGCACTCCACCTTTGTGAGCTGAGCTGATCCACTTGTTGAAGCAGCGGTACCATTTCGTGAGGTCCCTCTCGAACTCCAAGTCCTGTGAGGCCATTGCCTTAAGTTTTGACAGGTTGTAAACAGAACAATAGAACGTTTAGAAGTCTTCGTACCCTTGAATGCGATCAACAAGGACAAATATCTTAATCTTTTACCTTTGACGAGAAAGAACTGGATATTGTAATGCTGATACTAATCTTGGACCGCACAAGCCTTACCACAACAGTCGTGTGAGTTCATTGTACTCGATTCTGCTCCTCTGGTTGGCTGGTTCATCCAGAGATTTGAACCGCCTATACTTCTTTTCATATTCCACCCGTTTCACTTCATCCTAGAACAAACACCGAAACATGTTCAGTACATATTTGACAGTAAATCGGACAAAATGTTAAATTAAATGACAGCTACAGTTTCCTGCACCTATTGAATTGAAATTTGTATTTACCCAATACTACATAAAGCACCGATAATAATGTCAATCAATTATCAAAAGTTTCTTTAATGATAATAAAGCGGGGATAGTTCAGTTTGGGGAGACGTCAGACTGAAGATTTGAAGGTCGTGTTCGATCCACGCTCACCGCATGTTGCATGTCGCTATTTTTTTTTCTATACAAACGCCTATAATCTGTTTGTCAATAGCATGTCATGAACGTGCGGTATTGAAAGGGAGTTCTAGATTGCTGATCAACATATTAATTTAAAATTTCTGGCCAACCTAGCAAATGGTACCAAGTACTCCCTCCATTTCGAATTATTTAACGCTGGTTAGTTTAGAATATATTTGACGCTGGTTAGTTTAATTTTAAACTAACCAGCGTCAAATAATTTGAAACGGAGGGAGTACCAAGAGAAAAACTTGTTTTTCTAGTGAACCCTGTTAACTTGGCCAAAATATGAAACTAAGGATTTAATTTTAGTGCTGTTTTTTGCAATAAAAACCAGTCTGGTTGAGCCTCTCATGTCTAGAAGTCGACTATAGGGACCAATAGTTTGACGGTTAAATCTTGTTAACTATTAATTGCTCAGGATTTGTTATTAAAATTTTATTACATGTGAGTATCATATGCCCATTTTTATGATTGTTGTGGTAAAATGGTGTGAGGGGGCAAAACCCCTTTAGAGTGGTCGGTCGAATGGGTTCTTGCCTCTGCATCGCATGGTCACGAAGAATGAAGTACGTTGGGTCCATGTGCTTCGGAAGTAAGATGATGACATCAAGCGCGAGAAACACTTCTGCTTATTTCATAAAAATCAGATTATTTTATGACCTAAAAAGTTAATCTGAAATTGTATAACACTTTAATTAGGTCATGCAATACATTTTCATTATTTATTTTATTCTATTTATTATCTTACTCATCAAGTGACATCTAACTTTGCATGACAAGTCGTCTAGACAGTTCTTTCATGATGAAGGTGATGGTTGGTGGATGAGGAGGCAAGGCCGGAAGAGGGGCTGGGAGAGGCATCGGTGAGAGGGAGCGAGCAACCGACGGGTTAATGTGGAGAGAAGAAGTTGCGGATGTGATGGTGGAGATGCTCACTGCATGGAGATAAATAGAGGAGGGGGAGCAAGCTCGGAGGTCGTAGTGAAAAGAGAGAATATTGTTTGGGCTAGAGGAAGAAGACAATCTGTTAGAAAGCTGATTTTTAGCCGGTTGAAAAATAGCAGAACCCTTGTAATAAAGTATTCGGCTCCATCAACCAATGTCGAAAAGAGCCGTTTTGAGATGAGGTGGAGCGGAAGCCATTTTTCAAGAAGATAAAGCCATACCAAAGGGGTCCTAAGATGACCCGACTCTCTCAGTCAGGCTTGTGCAAGGACATCCTCGACTCCTCGAGCACACTATTTAATTCCGTTCGTGGGCTGATGGGCTTGAACCTGTTGTGCACTCCTAGACAAGACCAGCAGCGAATTTAATTCTGGCCTGTCGGAGCACAAAGACTGACCGAGAAGTAAATCGCTCCGTACTCGGTTACTAGTGTCTTTCAGCCCATTATTGCAGACGAGCAAACTGGCCATTTTTTCCGGGAAAGAAGTCATATTTGTCTCCTATCGCAGCAACTTAGTTTTGCTTCATTACAGAACCGGGTAGTCTGACTATCTGAACTTCCAATCTCGTTAGGTTTTGGTAAATTAAAGTTCGCCTCTATTATTGCTCAAAAAAGGGAAATTGTCTCCTTAAGTTCGGTCGCAGTTAGATTGGAAGAGAATGATAGAGATTGGATAGATTTGAACCTAGACGTGACTTGTATGGAATTGAATCCTATTCAATATGTCTCTTTCAAATCTATGTGAAAAGAGAGAACTAAACAAGGCCTTAAACGATTCGTGTGCTTGCTAGTTCATCTGAATACTTTTACTGTCGGACTCAGTATTACAAAGAAAAGGATTGAAAAGCCGTCCACGATAGTAGCACGAGCCGGGAGGAGAAACCGAAGGAGAAGCGAACTAGTTCGGTACAACTTCTGATGGTCGGGGATCCCTTGCCTCGTCGCCGCGATATATATATATATATATATATATATATATATATATATATATATATATGCATAACTCTTTTCGTTTTAAAATAATTGACATTGGTCAGTTTAAAATTAAATTAATCAGCATCAAATAATTTAAAATAGAGAGAGTAAATTTAAAAGGAACATATAAATAAAAGTACGTGACAAAAAAGTCAAACTATATATTTTTCTATCGTTTTAACTTGCCCCACTATGGTAGAACGTACGACTCAAAGGGAGCCAGCTTCTAACCATAAACACAACCAGATAGTTCAACGGATTGGTCTTCAGGCTCTCAACTCAACGTTGTGAGTTTGATCTCCTCCCTATGACGGCTTTCATTTCGCTACGGAAATTTTGCCTTTTCTAACTTTATTAGAATTTGGATCATTAATCAACACCTTCATTCTGGCGGCCTGGCTAGTGCCTTGGATTCTAATTTGCATGTAAACAGCAGATTTTCCTGAGGAAAGAATCAGCATTGCTGAGGCTGCAACATGAAAATGGTTAGGATTTTGTCAAGCCTGGTCCTCCTCATCCCTTCTTCTCCTTACCTTTATCAGGCCCATTACACGGTCTTCATTCATGGCAGCGGGGGCTGTCCATTACTGAAACCACATCCTCGCTGTTTTGTTGTAGTCTCCGGGAGCGTCATCAGCTTTTCCCTTCTGCCGCAGCTCATCTTCCCGGAACTTCTTGAATTCACGCACAAGTTCTCAGCACTCCACCTTTGTGAGCTGAGCTGATCCACTTGTTGAAGCAGCGGTACCATTTCGTGAGGTCCCTCTCGAACTCCAAGTCCTGTGAGGCCATTGCCTTAAGTTTTGACAGGTTGTAAACAGAACAATAGAACGTTTAGAAGTCTTCGTACCCTTGAATGCGATCAACGAGGACAAATATCTTCATCTTTTACCTTTGACGAGAAAGAACTGGATATTGTAATGCTGATACTAATCTTGGACCGCACAAGCCTTACCACAACAGTCGTGTGAGTTCATTGTACTCGATTCTGCTCCTGGTTGGCTGGTTCATCCAGAGATTTGAACCGCCTATACTTCTTTTCATATTCCACCCGTTTCACTTCATCCTAGAACAAACACCGAAACATGTTCAGTACATATTTGACAGTAAATCGGACAAAATGTTAAATTAAATGACAGCTACAGTTTCCTGCACCTATTGAATTGAAATTTGTATTTACCCAATACTACATAAAGCACCGATAATAATGTCAATCAATTATCAAAAGTTTCTTTAATAATAATAAAGCGGGGATAGTTCAGTTTGGGGAGACGTCAGACTGAAGATTTGAAGGTCGTGTTCGATCCACGCTCACCGCATGTTGCATGTCGCTATTTTTTTTTCTATACAAACGCCTATAATCTGTTTGTCAATAGCATGTCATGAACGTGCGGTATTGAAAGGGAGTTCTAGATTGCTGATCAACATATTAATTTAAAATTTCTGGCCAACCTAGCAAATGGTACCAAGTACTCCCTTATTTAACGCTGGTTAGTTTAGAATATATTTGACGCTTGTTAGTTTAATTTTAAACTAACCAGCGTCAAATAATTTGAAACGGAGGGAGTACCAAGAGAAAAACTTGTTTTTCTAGTGAACCCTGTTAACTTGGCCAAAATATGAAACTAAGGATTTAATTTTAGTGCTGTTTTTTGCAATAAAAACCAGTCTGGTTGAGCCTCTCATGTCTAGAAGTCGACTATAGGGACCAACAGTTTGACGGTTAAATCTTGTTAAGTATTAATTGCTCAGGATTTGTTATTAAAATTTTATTGCATGTGAGTATCATATGCCCATTTTTATGATTGTTGTGGTAAAATGGTGTGAGGGGGCAAAACCCCTTTAGAGTGTTCGGTCGAATGGGTTCTTGCCTCTGCATCGCATGGTCACGAAGAATGAAGTACGTGTTGGAAAATTCACATGGCATGCAATTAATTTGACAAACCAGAACAGAGAAATAAGAAAAACAAATATACTAGCAGTCAACATGAATAGTGCTAGTATTAGACGAAAATGAATTAAGACATATACGAATAGACCGCTTATCAAAAATATCGAATCAGTCATGGATCGAGTAATTACTTACAAAGAATCCCGCTAAGGAAGTAGGGGATTAGATGACGAAGATGTTGAGGACGATGGAAGTGCTGCGAGCGGCCGTGCGAGCGCACTTCCCAGAAACCTGATCGCCGGCACCCGTGCAGGTCTTCAGATCACCGGTCGTCGGTTCGGAGACACCGCTCTCCCTCAATCCGTTGCACGACGAATGGAGGGACGGCAGGTAAAAAATCGGCGGCGCAGAGCAGTTTCTGAGAGGGTTGAGTTTGTGTGTCTTCTCCAGTACCCAGGACGTCTCTTTTATACTCGAGGCTGACAACCCTCTCAAATTCGATCTACCATAATTTCAGTAAACCGCCCACTGAAATCCTTCAACGTGCAACTAATGGAGCAATTATGGTCATTACACACATTAAACATGTGTCGGCATTTATGCATCATTACGCACATTAAACGTGTGTCTGCATTTATGCACCATTACGCACGTTAAACGTGTGCCTGCATTTATGCATCATTACGCACATTAAACGTGTGTCTGCATTTACGCGATATTACACACATTAAATGTGTGTCTGCATTTACGCGTCATTATACACATTAAACGTGTGTCTGCAGTTATGCCACAATTACTCCTCAAGTTGACCTGACAGTCTAGGTGTGATGAGATATTTCAAATTATATACGTGGCATAAAATAAAGGCTCAGTTGAGCACAACTCGTCACGACGCGAACGCGCAACGTCGCAAGTCACAAGTCACGCGATAAACACGCGTAAAATCGCGAAACGCGCGCGCGCGTGCGTGTGTGTCCATAGCAGCAGCCTTATCTCCCTCATTATTCTCATGTTAAGAAACACTCCAAAGGCCACTATATATATTGGGAAACACCCATCTAGGTAGGCAAGGTGGGACTAAACATCCCAGCCACCTCTCCACACCACACCTTGGCTTTATACCAATGGATTTGGCCCAAATAATTCAGCCCAGGACTGGGGTGCTGCTCATGTAGGCCAAATTCCAACATTCCCCACCAAAAGCCAAGGTCTACAAGTAACATTTCTGCGCTTTCATATATCAGCTTTCCGGTGCAGACCCATAACGGGTTGAGCTACACCTAGCATTCCATGATTCACATACTCACAATTTTGCAATGGACACAGCCTTGAATTGCTAGTTTTGTGTAAGTAAGTTTTAAATGAAAGCATCGCTGATACTAGGCCGACTAAAGCCATGCCTATGGTTGGAGCATTACGGTCTTGCTCCCGTGTCTGTTCATGAGTTTATTTGAGATTACCCATATCTCATAGACTGCGACCTCACAGTCAAACTCATATAGGTGTGTTCTTACAAGTATACCCTGCAGGATTGTATCTTGCCAAAATAGGCCTCAGAAAACATTAAGACATTAAAGTCAACCTTCCATGCAGTACTGAGAGTACGCATCTTCTAACGGAAATGAATAACGAATAGTACTCTCTAGTTATCTATACAACTTGTTTTTCCCAAGATCTACTTCACGGGATCTCCGATCAAATAGTTTGGGTTACTATTGTATGATAACATCATGTGGGTTTCAAACCCATTTCCCTTGATGCTTCATCAATTACAGCACGTGCTAATCCCTTAGTAAAAGGGTCTGCCAGATTTCTTTTAGTATTAATATACTTAATGGCAATCTCTCCCGTATTTCTCAAATGTCTCACGGATTTGATTCGCCGTTTCACATGTCTTGATGACTTTAAATTTTCTTTTGCATTGCCAACAGTTGTGATGACACTTTGATTATCACAATGCAAAAGAATGGCCGGCACAGGTTTATCGACCAAAGGAAAGTCCATCAAGAGTTGTTTCAGCCACTCCGCCTCACATGTGGCTGTCTCAAGCGCTACAAGTTCCGCCTCCATAGTAGACTTTGTCAATATAGTCTGCTTACGAGACCTCCATGAAACTGCAGCACCACCAATAGTGAATATGTATCCACTAGTGGCCTTAATCTCATCAGCATCTGAGATCCAATTTGAATCACTATACCCTTCAAGTACAGCTGGGTACCCCGTATAGTGAAGCCCATATGTTGAAGTACCTCTCAAGTATCTCATTACACGTTCTAGTGCACACCAGTGACCTCTTCCAGGATTGGAAGTAAATCTGCTCAATTTGCTTACTGCAAATGAGATGTCAGGTCTGGTTGCACCAGCAAGATACATGAGAGAACCAATAATCTGGGAATATCTCAACTGATTAATCCCTGGTCCTCTGTTTTTGCGAAGTTTTAGACTAGGATCATATGGCGTTGGAGAAGGTTTAGAATCTGAGTATCCAAATCGACTCAGAATATTTTCCACATAATGAGATTGTTTCAAAGTAATCTCATTCTCACACTTAATCAGTTTGATGTTTAGAATAACATCAGACTCTCCCAAATCCTTCATATCAAAGTTTTGGAACAAAAATGATTTTACATCATTTATCACCTCGATACTAGTTCCAAAAATTAATATGTCATCAACATATAAGCATAGTATTACTCCTTTACCCCCACCAAACCGATAGTACACACACGTGTCAGCATCATTTACCACAAAACCTGCTGAGATCATAGTTCTATCGAACTTCTCATGCCACTGCTTTGGTGCCTGCTTGAGGCCATACAAGGATTTTCGTAACTTACACACTTTGTTCTCTTGCCCAGGCACCACAAAACCATCAGGCTGCTTCATATATATCTCCTCATCGAGCTCGCCATTTAGGAAAGCCGTCTTCACATCCATTTGATGAATGAGGAGATCATTACACGCAGCAAGTGCAACAAGCACACGAATTGTGGTTAACCTAGCAACAGTTGAATAAGTATCGAAAAAATCCTCGCCTTCCTTTTGGGTAAATCCCTTGGCTACAAGTCTAGCCTTATATTTATCGACTGTACCATCTGGTTTGAGTTTCTTTTTAAATATCCACTTACACCCAACAGGTTTACACCCAACTGGACAGTCACATATTTCCCAAGTTCCATTTGTTAAAATGGACTCCATTTCAATATGTACTGCCTCCTTCCATCTCTCTGCATCTGGCGATGCATACGCTTCTGAAAGTGTTTTGGGTGTATCATCAATAAGGTAGACAGTAAAATCATCACCAAAGGATTTTTCAATCCTTTGTCTCTTGCTCCTTCGAGGAGCAATATTTGTACTGTCATCCTCAATGGGTTTTTCAGTGTAAGAACAAGGTACGAATAATGGAGAAGGATCAGGAGTAAAACTAGTAGATGTCTCGCTACGACCTGCAACTCTATCCTTCATTGGGAAAATATTCTCGAAAAATATGGCATCACGAGATTCAGTCACGGTGTTAATGTGCACATCAGGAATCTCGGATTTAATCACTAAAAATCTATAAGCTGCACTGTGTTGTGCGTATCCTAGAAAGACACAGTCCACAGTTTTTTGTCCCAATTTTCGTTTCTTAAACGCAGGCACATTAACTTTGGCCAAACAGCCCCATGCACGTAAGAAACCGAGAGCAGGCTTTCTTCCTTTCCATCCTTCATATGGGGTTATTTCACCCTTAGATGATGGAACTCGATTCAGCACAAAACATGCGGTCAAAATGGCTTCCCCCCACCATGAGTTGGATAATCCCGAACTGTCCAGCATGGCATTAACCAAGTCCGTAAGTGTTCGGTTTTTCCGCTCAGCCACCCCATTAGATTGGGGTGAGTAGGGAGCCGTTGTCTCATGGATAATTCCATGTTCCACACAATATTCGCTGAAATCATTAGAAAGATACTCCCCTCCTCTATCGGACCTAACTCGTTTGATTTTCCTTTCTAGTTGATTTTCTACCTCAGCCTTATAGATTTTAAAACAATCTAGTGCCTCATCTTTCGTTTTAATAAGATAGAGTTGGCAATATCTTGTAGCATCATCAATAAAAGATATAAAATATTTCTTCCCTGCTCTAGTCAAAATTCCATTCATTTCACACAAATCTGAGTGAATAAGATCTAGTGGTGATAAGCTCTTCTCTTCCACGCTTTTAAAAGGTTTACGTGGCTGCTTAGCTTGCACACACGCATGACACTTAGATCTTCTTTCAACAGGAATTTTTGGAATCAAATTAAGTTTGGACAGTTTAATGATGCGATCGTAATTAATGTGACAAAGCCGAGAGTGCCAAACAGTGTCCTCTCTTCCATTGCATTCAGACTTAGAACAAGCAACTGTGTTCACAAGATTATTACAATCTTCAACAACTGAAAGGCGGAACAGACCTCCGCTATCATAGCCTTTTCCGATAAATAAACCAAACTTCGAAACAATAAATTTGTTCGACTCAAACACTAACTTATAGCCATCACGACATAAAAGAGAACCACTAATCAGGTTCCTATTTATTCCAGGGACGTGCTGCACATTCTTCAAAGAAAGAGTCTTTCCGGAGGTCAACTTCAGATCGACTTTTCCAATTCCATGTACAGCAGTCCTAGACCCATTGCCCATCAACACGGAGCAATTGTCGGTAGCCTGATAAGAAGAAAACAAATTATAGTCAGAACACACATGCACATTAGCTCCCGTGTCTAACCACCAATCGGTAGAAAGACATGCTAGAAAAACTTCTGGAACATACCCTGATCCAGACGTTCCTCCAGCCTCGCTAATAGTGACATTCACCGATTTCTGACCACCACCTTTCTTGCCTTTTCTATTGCGGCATTTCCTGGCTATGTGGCCAAGTTCGCCGCATACAAAGCAAGTGAGGTCTTCTTTCTTCTTCTTCTTAAAGCTAGTGTTTTGTTTGGCCTTTCCTTTCCAGTTCTTGTTGTTCTTATTGCCACTACCCGATTTACCTTCAACCATATTGGCATTAGAAGGAGTTCCTTCTCGCGGAACAGAACGAGGCACATCCTTGGATCTTGCCTTTTCCTCAACATCAAGAGTTGAGATCAGACTTTCAACAGTCATAACCTCTTTCTTGTGTTTAAGACTCGTGGAAAAACTTCTCCAAGATGGAGGCAGTTTGGAAATAATTCCACCAACCACGAATTTGTCAGGCAAGACAGTATCAAAATGTGCAAGTTCCCCCACGAGAAGCTGGATCTCATGAGCCTGTTCCACGATAGATCGATCATCGACCATCTTGTATTCGTGGTACTGGTCATTAACATATAATTCACGTCCAGCATCTGATTCCGCATATTTGCGGTCTAGGGCCTCCCATAATTCTTTAGCCGATGTATGGTTCATGTAAATATCACAGAGTTGATCAGACACAAGTGACAACAAGCAACCAAGACAAGTTGAATTGTCCAGTTCATAGTCACGGTTCTGCTCCTCAGTGAGAGGAAGAACTGGGGAAATCACCCACCAGATCTTCATCGACATGAGCCAGAACTTGACCCGTGTCTGCCATCTCTTAAAATTGTCACCCCCGGCAAACCGTTCAGGTTTTAGCGCATCAGTAAGTCCAGCCATGTTAATTCTATCAGGTTTCTGGATTGTTGGAAAATTCACATGGCATGCAATTAATTTGACAAACCAGAACAGAGAAATAAGAAAAACAAATATACTAGCAGTCAACATGAATAGTGCTAGTATTAGACGAAAATGAATTAAGACATATACGAATAGACCGCTTATCAAAAATATCGAATCAGTCATGGATCGAGTAATTACTTACAAAGAATCCCGCTAAGGAAGTAGGGGATTAGATGACGAAGATGTTGAGGACGATGGAAGTGCTGCGAGCGGCCGTGCGAGCGCACTTCCCAGAAACCTGATCGCCGGCACCCGTGCAGGTCTTCAGATCACCGGTCGTCGGTTCGGAGACACCGCTCTCCCTCAATCCGTTGCACGACGAATGGAGGGACGGCAGGTAAAAAATCGGCGGCGCAGAGCAGTTTCTGAGAGGGTTGAGTTTGTGTGTCTTCTCCAGTACCCAGGACGTCTCTTTTATACTCGAGGCTGACAACCCTCTCAAATTCGATCTGCCATAATTTTAGTAAACCGCCCACTGAAATCCTTCAACGTGCAACTAATGGAGCAATTATGGTCATTACACACATTAAACATGTGTCGGCATTTATGCATCATTACGCATATTAAACGTGTGTCTGCATTTATGCACCATTACGCACGTTAAACGTGTGCCTGCATTTATGCATCATTACGCACATTAAACGTGTGTCTGTATTTACGCGATATTACACACATTAAATGTGTGTCTGCATTTACGCGTCATTATACACATTAAACGTGTATATGCAGTTATGCCACAATTACTCCTCAAGTTGACCTGACAGTCTAGGTGTGATGAGATATTTCAAATTATATACGTGGTAGAAAAAATAAAGGCTCAGTTGAGCACAACTCGTCACGACGCGAACGCGCAACGTCGCAAGTCACAAGTCACGCGATAAACACGCGTAAAATCGCGAAACGCGCACGCGCGTGCGTGTGTGTCCATAGCAGCAGCCTTATCTCCCTCATTATTCTCATGTTAAGAAACACTCCAAAGGCCACTATATATATTGGGAAACACCCATCTAGGTAGGCAAGGTGGGACTAAACATCCCATCCACCTCTCCACACCACACCTTGGCTTTATACTAATGGATTTGGCCCAAATAATTCAGCCCAGGACTGGGGTGCTGCTCATGTAGGCCAAATTCCAACAGTACGTTGGGTCCATGTCTTCGGAAGTAAGATGATGACATCAAGCGCGAGAAACACTTCTGCTTATTTTATAAAAATCAGATTATTTTATGACCTAAAAAGTTAATCTGAAATTGTATAACACTTTAATTAGGTCATGCAATACATTTTCATTATTTATTTTATTCTATTTATTATCTTACTCATCAAGTGACATCTAACTTTGCATGACAAGTCGTCTAGACGGTTCTTTCATGATGAAGGTGATGGTTGGTGGATGAGGAGGCAAGGCCGGAAGAGGGGCTGGGAGAGGCATCGGTGAGAGGGAGCGAGCAACCGACGGGTTAATGTGGAGAGAAGAAGTTGCGGATGTGATGGTGGAGATGCTCACTGCATGGAGATAAATAGAGGAGGGGGAGCAAGCTCGGAGGTCGTAGTGAAAAGAGAGAATATTGTTTGGGCTAGAGGAAGAAGACAATCTGTTAGGAAGCTGATTTTTAGCCAGTTGAAAAATAGCAGAACCCTTGTAATAAAGTATTCGGCTCCATCAACCAATGTCGAAAAGAGCCGTTTTGAGATGAGGTGGAGCGGAAGCCATTTTTCAAGGAGATAAAGCCATACCAAAGGGGTCCTAAGATGACCCGACTCTCTCAGTCAGGCTTGTGCAAGGACATCCTCGACTCCTCGAGCACACTATTTAATTCCGTTCGTGGGCTGATGGGCTTGAACCTGTTGTGCACTCCTAGACAAGACCAGCAGCGAATTTAATTCTGGCCTGTCGGAGCACAAAGACTGACCGAGAAGTAAATCGCTCCGTACTCGGTTACTAGTGTCTTTCAGCCCATTATTGCAGACGAGCAAACTGGCCATTTTTTCCGGGAAAGAAGTCATATTTGTCTCCTATCGCAGCAACTTAGTTTTGCTTCATTACAGAACCGGGTAGTCTGACTATCTGAACTTCCAATCTCGGTAGGTTTTGGTAAATTAAAGTTCGCCTCTATTATTGCTCAAAAAAGGGAAATTGTCTCCTTAAGTTCGGTCGCAGTTAGATTGGAAGAGAATGATAGAGATTGGATAGATTTGAACCTAGACGTGACTTGTATGGAATTGAATCCTATTCAATATGTCTCTTTCAAATCTATGTGAAAAGAGAGAACTAAACAAGGCCTTAAACGATTCGTGTGCTTGCTAGTTCGTCTGAATACTTTTACTGTCGGACTCAGGATTACAAAAAAAAGGATTGAAAAGCCGTCCACGATAGTAGCACGAGCCGGGAGGAGAAACCGAAGGAGAAGCGAACTAGTTCGGTACAGCTTCTGATGGTCGGGGATCCCTTGCCTCGTCGCCGCGATATATATATATATATATATATATATATATATATATATATATATATATATATATATATGCATAACTCTTTTCGTTTTAAAATAATTGACATTGTTCAGTTTAAAATTAAATTAATCAGCATCAAATAATTTAAAATAGAGAGAGTAAATTTAAAAGGAACATATAAATAAAAGTATGTGACAAAAAAGTCAAACTATATATTTTTCTATCGTTTTGCCCCACTATGGTAGAACGTACGACTCAAAGGGAGCCAGCTTCTAACCATAAACACAATCAGATAGTTCAACGGATTGGTCTTCAGGCTCTCAACTCAACGTTGTGAGTTTGATCTATATACCTAGACACTGATACAGAGTTCATGTCGTTCGTGTTTCGACGGCCTAACGATGCAGGAAAAGGAAGAACTACAGCCTCGGTTTGAACTGAAAAAGGCTTTACTCTGTGCTTACCTTTCACAGGATACCATCGGTTTGAACTGAAAAAGGCTTTACTCTGTGCTTACCTTTCACAGGATACCATCAGTTTAGACTCATGGATCGTCGTGCAGGGGTCGACTGTTTGTTCGGAAGTGTGGCTGCAACGCCTTTTCCGCTCATGGCGGACGGACATGGATAAGAGCGCACTGTGCAGCCGGATAAAATAAACTAACTGATGGAGGATGGGACAAAATAAAATCAAACGAATTTTATGTTTATTTTTAACTTAATATGTAACAAGGACCAGTATAATTTGTAAAAGTTCGTGTGCCGGACCTAGAGGCAACCACCGTTTGTCACGTTATTACTCTTGTCATCCAAATTGCGTCGCTAGTTGGTCTTGTCGACGCTGTTGAACCAGATCCCAGAGGCTGGCCTTCCAACGGCGGACACCACCTCCCGTCGCCTAGCACACCGGGCGCCGGAAACCGCGGCACGCCACCCACATCCTGGCCGCGTACGTGCCCGCGTCACGTGAGCTGATGCATGCACGGTGGAGGGGACCTTATCCGCGCTGCAACTGGCGCGTACGGCGGGCGGGAGGTGCATGCACGGAGCAAGATATTTCCGAGGCAAGTTGCTGCCTTCGTCTTGTCGTTTAGCCGCCGGGTCGCTCGGTGTTGCACGAGCTGTGCTTCAGAAGCTATCACCAGCACTTCATCTACTACTAGTACTACTGTGTAGTAGTCCTTGTCCTGGTTCTGGACCTGCTGCTTATCCACCTCGCGTGTTTCTTTTCTTCCCGGGCAAATGACATTCCAGCGGCGGGTAAAGCGGCGCGGTCTCGCCACTTGGCCTGTTGCCCCGAGATGGAAAGGACCACGGAACTGGATTCATGGCATCGTGCCTCTTTCTGCATGCACCGACAATACACAGTAAGGCGGGAGATAATATCTATGGATAACCATGACGCCACGATGGGAAGGACCAAGGCACGCGGCGCGAAGACCCAGCCGGCTGGGAAGGGAAGCACGCCGTGGGCCACGGCAGCGTCATATCGATTTCGATACTATATGGCGCGGGGGCGGTTCACCTCGCCGTCCCTGCCGGTCGTGGCGGCGGCAGTAGTCGGCGTCGTCCTTTCCTTCAGCTCTTGTTGTTTCGACGCGTGGAGTGGATCAACTGACGGCCGCAGCGTAAACGAAATCTTGGTGGCCTCATCAGGGGTAGGGTGGGAGTCGGGCCGGGCCGGGCCGCCACGACCCGAAATTTTCGTGCTTCGGGCCGATTCGGCCCGTGGCCCGAAAGCACATCGGGCCTTTTCAGGCCGGGCCGGCCAGCCCGAATTATCAAGCTGACGGCCGGAGCACGGCACGCGGCTTGACGGGCCTATTTCGGGCCGGGCCCGGCCCAAGCCGGGCCCGATAACAGAAAAAACCTAAATAATTTAAAAAAATACTGTAAAATCGAAAAAAATTTAAAAAATCTGTAAATAAAAAATCCAAAAAATATGTAAAACCGAAAAAAAATCATAAATATATATAAAACCAGGAAATTTCCAAAAAAATCTAAAAAATCCACAGAAAATTCAAAAAAATTCGGGCTTTTTTGGGCGTTCGGGCCTTTTCGGGCCGATGGGCCAATTTCGAACCAGGTCGGCCCGAGCACGGCCCGAAACTCAATTTCGGGCCGGGCCGCCCAAAGCCTCCGAACCCGGGCACGACACGGCCTGAAATTCCGTGCCGGCCCGGCCCGGCCTGAATCTATTTCGGGCCATTTTCGTGCCTGGGCCGTGCCAGCCTGTCGGGCTTCGGCCCACCCGAATTTGGCCCGGCCCATCTCCCACCTCTAATCAGGGGTAGGAGGAGATGAGAAAATCAGACGTCCATGACGTAGTACTGGTATAGAAAAAGAGATGGAAATCGCTGGGAAGAGGTAAGGGGAGGACCGTGTAATCCGGAAAAGAAGGCCATCCTGTCGCACAGAATGAGACAGGTCTGGCTACGCACACGCACCGCCACGCTGACCCGAACCGAGCCGAGATCGCTGCCTCACTCACACCTGCTCCGCTCCACTCCACTGCGGTCTGCGGCCAAGCCAACCAAAGAGAATCTGCGTCTGCCTGCAGGTCTACATGCCTAGCTACCCCACACTGCTCGGCTAAAGACGACCTCCACCGTGGTGCCGCGTGCCGGAGCCGCCGCGACCGGAGCTGGGAGCGCGGCGCGTCACCCCTCCCTTCTCGCCACCTGCGCTGCCTTGTTAAATCCGGCCAACGCGACGTCACCGGGCTCCGTCGCTGTCGCCGGCACCCACCGCGGTCTCCGTCGGCGACCACAACACGCCCCTTCGCCGCGCCTCCTGCTTACGTACGTGTACCGCTGTCCCACTGCCTGTTAACATCACGACAGTCGCGCAGACTGTAACACTAGTGTTCAACAGGAAGACCGTTTTGGGTGGCGGTGGACGAGCGGCGGCAGCGTCGCATGTGCACCGGCGACAAGGCCGGCTGGTGGCCGTGCAAGTCATCGTCATCGTCCGCCAAGGGAAGAAAACGACCGGCCGGCAACCCCAGCGCCGTCGCGGCAAAGGTTTTCACGGCCAATCGCTGACACTGCTCCCAACAATCACAGCACTCGCTCCTCGTTTCAGAGCAGCCTCCCCTCAAAAACATTTTCTTCTGAGAATTCAAAAGAAAAAGAACATGAAACGGTGCAAAAAAAGCCAGAAAAAGTCGCAAGGCGCACGTAGTAGTTCAGAAACACGAGTAATCGATTACATGGAACGTCAGGCTGACAAAACATGGGTCATTCACATTTAACATTAAGATTACAGGGGAATTCACCAATAGTGGGTAATAAGGTACTAGTACACAATATGCTGTGCGGGATGCCAATCTCAACAAAAAAATTACATCAACGAAATGGGGCTAACAAGCTCCTAGAAGCCCTTGATGCCCCATGCCATACATACGACGAAGGTAATAAAAACATATCAACAATACAAAGCAAGCTTGGGAATCGCAGAAATCAAGCGGCCGCCGTGCCCGCCGAAGGAAATCCGGTCACCTTCCTTCCGTCTTGATCTTCGCCATCAGCCGCATCTGCCATGCTTCGCCTCCACACCACACCGCCCCTATGCACAGAGGACGCGAACACCACCACCACCTCCTACTAAACATTTCCACATTTTTTACTATTTTTTTGGATATCTTCAGCAGCTACCTTGAGAACCCCAAAACAAATCCACCCCTCCTTCCTCCACCTTCCTGTGCTGCCTCCGTTGCAACAACGGGGAATATTCACATGGCGATGTGTGTGTACAGAGGAATTAGCGGAAACTTGGAAGCAGCCAACTTGTCTGACGGTCTTCGTGTTTGGTCTTACCAACTTGTCACTCGCAAAAGGAACTCTCCAGAGCGCCGCCTCAGTCGATGAGATCGGCGACCCACCCGACATCCGGACCTCCGATGAACCCAGCAGTTGCATCGCCGGAGATGGTACCTTCCTTGCCGAGACGCTCGAAGACTTTGGCGCGAAGGGCTCGGCCAGACTCCACCCTCTGCACCGGCTCCTCGCCGCAGTCGAAGCCAACATCCAGCGGCTCCAAGTTCGGCATGAAGCCGGTGGCTGTGCCCATGTTTGCCGGTGTCGCCCTCGGAGTGGATGGCAGGCTGTACAGCCCGGCAACGCCAGCCTTGGGCGAGCCGTAAGCCACTGAAGAGGCCGGGTAGCCTGACCATCCACCGGATGGGGACGAGTTGGCGTTGCTGAGGCGCAGCTGACGCAGCGAGGCCAGGACGTCGTTCACCGGGGACCCCACGCCGGGCCAGGGTCCGCGGCGGTAGGCGGCGGCCCCGTCGGGTGACAATGGCGGGGAGTCCGAGGAGGGCGACTTGGGCGTCGAGACGAGGGTGCTGGTCGGCGACGAGGACATGATGGCCTTGTTGAACGCCTGGCGCCGCAGAGGGGATCCGTCGTACGACTCGGCCAGCGGCGAGGCAGCGGCCGAGGCGGCCACGCCCCTGGGGCTGGAATGCTGCGGCGGGAGGACGCGCAGCTGGTCCAGTGTGTGGGCGAAGAAGCAGACGCGGCGGCGGCAGGCGGTGCCGTCCTTGCAGGGCTGGGTGCGGTAGCGCGCCGGGTGGAGCCAGCACTCGAAGACGCCGTGCGCGAACTCGCAGGCGTCCCCTCGCTTGCACCCGCCCTTGCGGAAGTCCGGGCAGGCGGTGCCGGAGTAGTGGTGCCTGCGCGGGTCGCGGCGGCGCGCCTTCTCCCCCGGGTGCGCGAAGGGGCACTCGGTCCAGTCGTGGCTGCGCGCGCGGGTGCACCGCCGCACCTTGAACTCGTACATGCGGAAGTCGTCGGAGGCGTAGGCGTCGACGGACGCGGCCATCGCGGCGGCCTCCTCGTCGTCGGAGGCGTAGTCGTTGGACGGCAGGTACTGCTGCAGCTCGGCCAGCAGGTACGGCGCCACCTCGTCGTCGCGGCCGCCGCTCACCGGGAGGTGGTGGGTCCACGGCGGGACGCTCATACCTTCGCCCATCATCATCATCATCATCGTGGCCATCGATCTGCGGCTAGGGCTGACTGAGGGGGACGGATCGTGTTCACTACTTCCTCTTCTGCGTGACGTGGTCTACCGGAAGATCTCGTGGACTCGGCTTACGGCGAGGAACGGTGTGGTGCGGGGCTTGGTGATGGATAGGGAAGACCTACGCGACGCGGTGCGCCTGTATTTATACGCCGCTTCGTTAACCACGGGTGTCCTCCATCGGGAGGGTCTGACCGTGGTTAGATAACCAGGGTTAATGATGACGGCGGAGTCTCCACAGCAGCGGGTGAACCGGACGCGTGGTGGGCGCGGAGGGGAGGTGTCAGACATGTGGGCACCCGGTCGTTCGGGACACGGAGGGAGGTGGCTTGGCGTTACGTCCGTCCCTCCGGGTAGGGCCGTGGTTCCGGTCCGTCACGGTGTCCGGCTGTACGAGTACTATTCGTGTAGGTTCTAGAAACCTTGGGGAAGGAGTGGCTGTATTCTCATTTCGGTCGGTACGCGATAATATCCAGTCTCCCTTCTTGTTTTTTTACTATTCGTGTAGGTTCTAGAAACCTGGGGAGGAATACGGGGGAACCAGGTAGGGGACATGGAAGTGGTATGTACATGCCCGCGCAAATCTAACGGCCAAGGAAGCGGTCGGAAGCTCCGATGCACGCATCCGATCCAACGGCTAGGTTGGGGTCCCCTCCCTCCTTCCCTCACTCCGTGCCACGCTGGTGCGTTTGCGCATATCGCAGGCCACGCCCGCGGGCGTGACCCGCCACGCCGGCTGCCACGTGGGAGCCTCGCGCGCGGATGACCCGCCACACAGGCTGCTACGTGGGGGCCTCGCGCATGGCGCGCGCCGGCCGGCCACCGACTCGCTATTCCTTTCTTCTCGTGTACTGTAGGGGATAAGGCGAAGGGCCTCACTCCTTCCGGGCCCACCGGTTACGGGCGAGCATGACCGAACGGTGTGCCGCCTCGTTTCTTGCTGCCCGTTTTTGTTTGTACCATGGACTCGCGGAGGTTTTAAGCACAAAGCGTGCGGGCAAGTTTTCGAGTTCAAGACGTTGCTCTTGGGCAAAACGAGACGATTTCTGCAGATCCCAGCAGCAGTAGACAAAACGGGAGGGAGGCCTAGGCGCAATCAGTTGGAATCGGCCACAGCATTGTGGTAGCTCTCCGCTACAGGCAGCAGTGAGTCAGGCAAGAAGGTTATATGGAGAATCCAAATAACACACCCAAGCACTGTGTAGCCATGCAGACAAACAGTGCGCAAGTACTGCTACTGCTGTGTGTGGTTCAGTCCATGTGCTTTGAATCGGAAGAGCGTGCCACTATAAAAAAAGGCAGGTCGTGCTGGCATAAACCGGACCGTTCAAGATAGATGCTGGTTACCGGGGTGCCCTAGCACGCACGTTAAGGCTCAAAGTAAGCGCAAAGAAATTTCACAGGAATGGGTTTCTAAGGAAAGGAAAGTGATTGATCAGTTTGAAATAAAAGGATGGTTCATTCCTTTCAGGGGGAAAGGCGACAGTTTACAACGTTTTAAAAGAATTGAAAAATCCACTCCAAGTCGACGCATTGTTTGTGGCTGTTGACATCCTAATCACTTAGAGTTGCTCTCCTTCCTACGCCCAAACTGGAGCTTTTAATTAAAAGAATAGCGTAAATAATTGGAGATAAAGGTATCCGCACTCCAGCATTAAAGAACCTATCTAGATTTTTGTCTAGTAGGATTGGATGGATCACGGTGTTCTGCTTGTTCCTCCTACTAAGCCTTCAGGTGAATTATCTCTGTTCCTCCTACTAAGCCTTCAGTGAATTATCTACTAGTTAATGATGTGGCGCTAATATTTTAACCTCGGGAGTCATCTACTCCATGGCTTGTTTGGATACAACTAAATACTCTCCGTTTGAAGTGGATTGAGGGAGATTAGAGTAAAAATTAGTTCATTTTCCACTCCTTTCCACTCTATTCCACTCCATTTCACTCTAATCCACTCTATCTCTTATTACCCAGACAAACCCTGATGAGTGTGCACAAGATCTCAATATGTTGGACTTTGGTCTGTTGTGACATATTTAGAGGTTCACACGTTTGGATTTTGCGGATCCTGGTTGAAGGTGCTACTAGCAAGGGAGTTGGTGTGATTGGTCATGAAGAACTCAACGATCGAACCTTTACTAGCGATGTTTTCATTAGAGTCGGATTTAAATATGAAGAGTCCAATATGGTCTGGATCAATGCCGATAAAATAGGAGCTGTTGACTGAGTAGGATAAACTTATCGTCTGGACAATGACGAGTGTTAGATCCTATAGAGAGAGGATGTCAATCTAGTTAATTGACATGGAGGTTGAACCCTCCGATATTAAGCTCATGTCCTCAAAGGACGCCCAGCTCGTTACGTCTCCCTTGACATTTATAGAGTTACGTGTCTCAAGACATAAACCGAGTCAGTTAAAAGATGAACTATTAAATATATTTTTTCTAGAAATTTTATATCTAATTTTGAGACGGTTGATTTCCTAATTGTACGAAGTCCAGAGATAGTACCTTTACCCGAACTCCCCTTTTATGTTGGGATAGAAATCAAGTCTTGGATGATGTAGTCGTGCCATAAACCCTATAACACATGGATGGCTCTTAACGGGTTTGATCTTCTTATCAGGACCCACTTTTTCTAGGGCTCACTTGTACATCCCGTACCAATCCCTAGATCAATAATTGGTATGCACAACAGAATGTATCAAGTTTCATTATATTATTCTCGACCAGACCATTATGGTCTTACAAGCAAGTCTTTAGTTTACAATCCATAGGTCTCGTAGGGCCACTGAAAACAGAAAGTTGAACAACAGCGGATTATGTGGCACCCTGCCCCTCAGGCAGCGTTGGACGCAGGACTAGACCTACTCGTCATTGAATCGCGCTTCGTCTTCTTCTTCCCTTCTTCCGCTTCTAAGGGTTATGAATAAAGAAAGAGTGAATACGGAAGGTACTCAGCAAGCCCTAATACTATTCAAGGGGAAGTCTCATGCAAGGGGTTGTAGCAAGGTATGGCCATACGGCTTAGAGTTTCCAAAAAGCATTCATGCAAGGTCTCTATGAAAGGGGGTTTGCAAAGCAAAGAGAGGGTAACTGTATCATGATTTTAGTTGGTGGGACCTGGGGAGTTTAGCTCCATTCCGCTAGTTCCCTAAGTTTTATTCGAACGTTCAAGCCCCATGGCTTTACTACTTCCGGAACACAGCCGTAATATTCAAAACACGGCAAGCACTGCCACCCAAACTACATCAAGGAATCATATTAAGACTAATCAACAAGAGCTCAGAACATAGTGTGCCAAGACCGTGACAACGGTTATCCAGATTTTAACACTCTGCAGAGGCTGTACACTTTACCCATAGGTCATGCACTCCTAGCAAGAAAGTAGTGTAACGTTCTCCTCATCTTCCTCAAGTAACCCCACAATCACACCTCGGGACACACCTAGGGGCTATTTGCGCAATTACTCTCCTAGACGGATCACGGGTAATGACTCTCCCGTGTCTTTTCCTGGTCTCCCGTGCCCTACTGGCCGTTACGTGGCTCATGCGGAAGTCACCAAGAAGGTAGAGGGAGTCCTGCCCATACAGGTTCTGTGGTTGTACGAAATCACTATGATGAGGTCATATGAACCGGTCCTTATGTTGGTGAGGCGGCTTCATCAAATCCACGACAGGTGGAGTACACCGAAGCGCACGACTACTGAATCACCATATCTCGCCTCAAGCGTTTCTTTTCCCCACTTCACCCTACACCAGTTGTACGACACAATTTCCTCAACCCACCTCCTAACTCACACCACCAAGACACCTTTCAACACTTTTCACAAAACCGTTGAATAGTTGCAGTGAGTTGCGACACGAACATCACAGGGGTCCCTAAGCATTCTACTTTTAAGGGAACACACACATCATCACATTATAGTGTGATGACGGGACCTTAGGGCATCAAGGAGGTAAGTTATCAAGGTCCAGGAGGGGTTCGTGGTACTTCACATGTCAAGCACGTGACTATCACCTTTCAAATATTCTGGCCTTGGATAACGAGAGGTAGTATGCTACTTGATAGTGTAACGGCTAGCCGATGTCATCGAGCTACCTTACTGAAGAGTAAGTAACCACCATCAATATCAATTCATCATCACGAAGTCATAAAACTACCATGTAGGCCAGACTACTTATATGGGGAAGCTACCACTAATCAAGTGGGTCTTAGCTACCACAACATTTAAAAATAGTCACGGTAAACATGCATAGTAAAACGGGCTATCAGGACTATTTTGCAAATCGTAGGAGCAATCACGATCAAGGAGTTAGAGCTTGCCTTCACAAGTTCTAGAAGTTCTTCGTAATCTGGGTCTTCAGGTTCCTCGGTGAACTCCTCATTTGCTACGATACGTAACTTTCACGAATAAGTGCTAAGCCTGAGATAACCACAAGAAATTCAAACTAAACTACACAAATATTAGTACTGATAATTTTTGGAAAATTATTGGTGAAGAAATTATTTATTTTAAAGCTTATATGTGATTCTTCCTTAGTTTATGGTTATTTAAATGATTCCTAGGAGGTTTTGGTTAACCACTAAATTCCAGTGACTTGTTTTGGATAATGTCGGTACCCTCGATATGGGGTACCCCCGCGCACAGGGGAAAATGCCTAAGGATCTCGCCCTTCTCCGCAGGGAGAGCTCCGAAGGCGCCACGCGTCCAGCGGGGCCGGACCTCCCTCTCCTCAGAGGAGAGCTCCGGACCCACCACGTGGCATATAGAAGCCGGACCTCCCCCTCCGCGGGAGAGAGGTCCGAAGGTGCCGCGTGTCCGGAGAGGCCGGACCTCCCTCTCCTCAGAGAGGAGCTCCGGGCTCGCCACGTGGCCAACAGAAGCCGAACCTCCCCCTCCGCGGGGAGAGGTCCGAAGGCTCCACGTGTCCTGCGGGGCCGGACCCCCTCTCTTCTTAGGAGGGCTTCGGGCCCGCCACGTGGCCAGCAGAACGGCGCTGCCTGCCCCCGAGCGATAGGCAGCGGGCGTAAAGACGCCCCATACCTTGCCCGTACAAGGTATTCAAGGCCCGCGCCTTCAAAAGACGCGGAGACGCGGAACACGCCTCTGTCAGGTGCCGTTGCGCCCAGTTGCATCACAGACTGGCGCGCAGTGTCAGAGGCTGCCAGCCAATAAACGCAGCGACAAGACATCCCATGCCGCCCCCGCCGTCATCATCCACTACGACTAGCATGCGGCATGGGCAGAGCTACAAGACGAAGACTCAGAAGCCTTCGGCAGAGACAACTACCGGCATAACTGCAGATACGGTAGATATTAGTCAATCTCCCCCCCCTTGTAAGCCACCCGAGTCTTGGACTATAAAAGGCTCGGGTAGGCGACGTTAGCAGGGGTTCACACTCTAGCCATTCGCACCCTGGGTTCGCATTTTGCAACTCATACGCTAGCCATACACTCTCAAGATGTAACTCACCCCCAAGCTCACGCCTCCGGCCCGGAGCAGCAAGCAATACAGCGAGCTCCATAGCTCGCCGTGGACGTAGGGTTTTACGCTCCGGCGGCCTGAACCACGTAAAACTCGCCGTGTCAAGCTCTTACTAACTCGTTCCATCCGTGCAAGCTCTCCGCTAGGAACTAGCCCCTCCGAAAAAAGAACCTCCGCGGGCTGCCCAGTGCAGGCCCGGGGGAAGTGTCGACCGCACACTTCGACATTTGGCGCGCCAGGTAGGGGGCTTTTCCCCTAGCGTGACGAGTTTCCGCCGATGAAGATGACCAAGCTTCCTTCAGCGGCGAACTCTCCCCCCTCGCCTCAGCGGCAAACCGCGACCAGGGGGGAGTACATGTCGACACACTCGGGACGGAGTGTGTCGGTACAAGCTGGGAGCCAGCAACCAGCTCTGGCAGCGCCGACCCCGGCAATGCAGGCTCCGACCAGTGTCAGGTCTTCAGTAGCGCTGGACGTACCCTGTGGGGGTGCGCTAGCTGCAGCAAGAGCGCTACTGCACAATCCACCTACTGGGGACGCGCCTCAGGCAGCGACCCAGCAGTGGATTCGAGAGGTAGACCGTCTTGTCGTCGCCGCCGCAAACCATTGACTTCGGCGGGGACGACGCTCCGACCAACCGGCTGTGTCACTGACGCGCACGCCAACGGTTGGCGGGCAGACGGCGTGTTCCAGCTCCACCAAGCTTCCGTCGACGGACCTGAGGACAGAGCTGGAACGGTGCCACTTGGGCCAAGATGACCGAGTGTTCCTCGAGCGACGTCGAGAAAGGCGTCGCACTCAAGAGGCTGGCGTCAACATGACGTCGGCCTCGACCCAGCCTGGAGGGCAGACCTTCGCTACGTGAGCTCTGCCCGAGGCGTACGCCGCACAGCATAAGCCACAACCATGTGCTCTGCAAGCGGCGTCCCCGGCCTATGGCGCAACCTTGCCCATACCGGGGTACACTGTGTCAGGCGCAACCAAGCGTTCGTGACACCAGTACCTGCACTGGGAGCCAGCAACCGGCTCTGGCAGCGCCGACCCCGGCAATGCAGGCTCCAACCAGCGTCAGGTCTTCAGTAGCGCTGGGCGTACCCGGCGGGGGTGCGCCAGCCGCAGCAAGAGCGCTACTGCGCAATCTGCCTGCTGGGGATGCGCCTCAGGCAGCGACCCAGCAGTGGATTCGAGAGATAGACCGTCTCGTCGTCGCTGCCGCAAACCCTCGACTTCGGCGGGGACGACGCTCCGGCCAACCGGCCGTGCCGCTGACGCGCACGCCAATGGTTGGCGAGCAGACGGCGGACTCCGGCTCCACCAGGCTTCCGTCGACGGACCTAGGGGCAGAGCCGGAGCGATGCCACTTGGGCAAAGATGCCCGAGTGTTCTTCGAGCGACGTCGAGAAAGGCGTCGCAACTAAGAGGCTGGCGACAGTATGACGTCGGCCTCGACCCAGCCTGAAGGGCAGATCTTCGCCACACGAGCTCTGCCCCAGGCATACGCCGCGCAGCATATGCCCCGCAAACAGCGTCCCCGGTCTATGGAGCAGCCTTGCCCATACCGGGGCACACTGTGCCAGCGACGAACCAAGCGTTCGCGGCACCAATACCTGCACTGGGAGCCAGCAACCGGCTCTGGCAGCGCCGACCCCGGCAATGCAGGCTCCGACCAGCGTCAGGTCTTTAGTAGTGCTGGGCGTACCCGGCGGGGGTGCGCTAGCCGCAGCAAGAGCGCTGCTACTCAATCCGCCTACTGGGGACGCGCCTCAGGCAGCGACCCAGCAGCGGATTCGTGAGGTAGACCGTTTCGTCGTCCCCGCCGCAAACCCTCGACTTTGGCGGGGACAACGCTCCGGCCAACCGGTCGTGTCGCTGATGCGCACGCCAATGGTTGGGGAACACACGGCAGATTCCAGCTACACCAGGCTCCGGTTTTGGCCGCACCTGCCCAAAAAGTTCGACAGCAGCGTCAACCCGGCGGAGTTCCTTCAGATCTACTCCACCGCCGTACTTGCCGCAGGAGGGGATGAGGCCGTCATGGCCAACTACTTCCCCGTCGCCTTGACCGGCCCGACCCGGTCTTGGCTCATGAACCTCCCTCGGGGTTCCATGACTTCCTGGGGAGAGCTCTGCCGGCAGTTCATCGCCAACTTCGGCAGCTCCTACAACCGTCCCGGCACGGAGCTTGACCTCCAAGCCATCAAGTAACAACCTGGTGAGTCGCTGCGCTCCTTCATCCAGCGGTTCTCCCAGGTACGCAACACCATCCCGCATATTCAAAGTGCTTCTATGATGGTGGCACTTCGACAGTGTCCGAGACGAGAAGATGCTTGAGAAGCTTGCGACCAAAGAGGTCTGCGATGCCTCTGAGCACTTCAGCCTGGCGGACAAGTGCGCCAGAGCAGCCGGTGGGCGGAGCTGGCACTCACTGCCAGCTTCCAAAGCCGGAAGACAGCCCGAAGACGGCGGAGTTCAAGCTGAGCTCCCGACCACGTCAGACAGCCAAGGGCCAAGCACTGGCTGACTTCGTGGCTGAGTGGACGCCAACGAAGGCTGACCCAGGGGGCCGCGAAGACGGTGAATCAAAGTACCGAGCTCCGGTCTTCACCGGGCCTCACTGGACGCTCTTCTTCGACGGCTCCTCGCGAAAGCAGGGGGCCGGTGCCGGCGTACTTCTCTCATGCCATCGGGGGAGCAGTTTGGGTACATGGTGCGTCTCAATTCCAAGGCAACCAACAACTTGGCAGAGTATGAAGCATTCATCTTTGGCCTAAAAGACAGTCCTGTCTTTGGGTGCTCGCCAGCTGTTGGCACAGGGCGACTCCCAGCTAGTTATCAAGCAAGTTAAGGGTGAATGCTCCTACAAAGACCCACAGCTAGCTGCTTATCTGCTTCACGTGCGGATGTTGGAGAAAGAATTCCTCGCCTTGGACCTGCGCCATGTACCGCATGCTGGCACGGCCGCAGCGGACAACCTCTCAACGAAGACCTCCATCGGAGCCCCCGCGCACGAAGGAGTCTTCGAGAGGTCGTTGCTGCGGTCCACAGCCTGGCCCGCTGAGCCGGGCAAAGGGGGCTGAACCAGTGCCATGAAGCTAGGCAGTCCCGGCGGCCCTGGATGCCGCCAAAGGATCGTAAGAGTCACTGGGGACTCCGTGCAACCCAGCGCTCGAGATCCAGAAGCTCAAGTAGCCCCGATGCATGGACCACGGAGGCCCGGGACTCCTTGAAGGACATCCTTCCTGATGAACGTGCATCCGCTGAACGGGTGGTGCGGTGGCTAAGTGCTACGCGCTGGTATCTTTACTGGCGTGGCGCCACGACATCCTATTGCGGTGCATAACCCAGGAGGAAGGCTGCGACTAGCTCGCAGTAGTCCAAGGAGGCGAGTGCTGGGAACGCTCATCGTCCCGCACGTTGGTCAGATAAGCCACCCGACATGGCTCCTACTGACCGAGAGCCACCTGGACACCATCAAACTGGTTAGGGATGCAATGCGTGCCAAGTCCACGCCAAGCAGACCCACACAACCGGTGCAGACGCGCACCCAGAGCCGTCGGGGGATACCGGCTCCTCCATGTTGAGGGCCTGCCGGACTTTCCAGGGCCGGGTCACGGGAACTACCCTTCCACATGGTATGCAGGGCCGAAGCCATGCTTCCCCCTGATATAGCCATGGAGGGTCCCCCCGTGTCCGGCGTACGACGAAGCCACACATGACCCGCTCTACGTGAAGACAGGCGCTCCGACGCCACCCCAGTAAGTTCACCATGCTTACTTAGGTGTTTATTTATTACGCATTAATTTATATGAACACCTCCCCACGCTCTAGACAGTGTGCGTCCATTGTACACTCGGTTCCTCTTTCCTGCTCTCATGCATAGTCGATATTTGCCATCCTGCCGAAGGCGGTAGTGCTTGGGGTACCTGCCAGAGGCCCGGTGGCCTTCTGGGTCTCCCCCTGTAAGGGTACTGTACCGCCAGTTGGTCTCCTGAGAAAAGACCTATGCTAAACCGCGGGGTCAGGAGCCTTGCTTTGCCCAATCTTGCACCCAAAGCATGCGCACTCTGCCCCCCGGCGCTGCGGTCTGAGTACCAGGGGGCCGGACAGTTACACCCTGACTGGGGCTGGGGCTAGACCCTCGGGACTAAGTGCACTGGATTACCCAGGCCCCGTATTCCGGCCTGGGACAGTAAGCCAAATGAGACTAAGGGACAGGAAAGGGGGGGACCACTGAGCAGTTCCGGACCTCCGCCCCCACAGCTGGGCCGAGATCCGATGCCAGCCCTCGCCCTCCTTTCAGAGGCGAGCGCTGATGCCGGACCTCACGCCCTTCGTTGGCCTGAGCTCCGATGACTGCCGAAGTCCGCCTCCACAGCCAGGCCGAGCTCCGAGGCCAGCCCTCGCCCTCCTTTCAGAGGTGAGCGCTGATGCCAGACCTTACGCCCTTCGCTGGCCTGAGCTCCGATGACTTCCGGACTCCGCCCCCATAGCCGGGCCGAGCTCCGAGGCCAGCCCTCGCCCTCCTTTCAGAGGCGAGCACTGATGCCGGACTTCACGCCCTTCGCTGGCCTGAGCTCCGATGACTTCCGGACTCCGCCCCCACAGCTGGGCCGAGCTCCGATGCCAGCCCTCGCCCTCCTTTCAGAGGGGAGCGCTGATGCCGGACCTCACGCCCTTCACTGGCCTGAGCTCCGATGACTTCCGGACCTCCGCCCCCACAGCCGGGCCGAGCTCCGATGCCAGGCTTCACCCTCTCCTAAGAGGCAGAACACCGAAGCCGTCAAGACCCTGCCAGCACAGGGAGTACTCAAGACAAGAAAGTGCACGGATCAGAAGAAACGGAGGTCCCACCTCAGGCTCGCTATCTCCCCCGAGATGGGCCCGGGGGCCACTGTCGGTACCCTCGATATGGGGTACCCCCGCGCACAGGGGAAAATGCCTAAGGATCTCGCCCTTCTCCGCAGGGAGAGCTCCGAAGGCGCCACGCGTCCAGCGGGGCCGGACCTCCCTCTCCTCAGAGGAGAGCTCCGGGCCCACCACGTGGCATACAGAAGCCGGACCTCCCCCTCCGCGGGAGAGAGGTCCGAAGGTGCCGCGTGTCCGGAGAGGCCGGACCTCCCTCTCCTCAGAGAGGAGCTCCGGGCTCGCCACGTGGCCAACAGAAGCCGAACCTCCCCCTCCGCGGGGAGAGGTTCGAAGGCTCCACGTGTCCTACGGGGCCGGACCCCACTCTCTTCTTAGGAGGGCTCCAGGCCCGCCACGTGGCCAGCAGAACGGCGCTGCCTGCCCCCGAGCGATAGGCAGCGGGCGTAAAGACGCCCCATACCTTGCCCGTACAAGGTATTCAAGGCCCGCGCCTTCCCAAGACGCGGAGACGCGGAACACGTCTCTGTCAGGTGCCGTTGCGCCCAGTCGCATCACAGACTGGCGCGCAGTGTCATAGGCTGCCAGCCAATAAACGCAGCGACAAGACATCCCATGCCGCCCCCGCCGTCATCATCCACTACGACTAGCATGCGGCATGGGCAGAGCTACAAGACGAAGACTCAGAAGCCTTCGGCAGAGATAACTACCGGCATAACTGCAGATACGGTAGATATTAGTCAATCTCCCCCCCCTTGTAAGCCACCCGAGTCTTGGACTATAAAAGGCTCGGGTAGGCGACGTTAGCAGGGGTTCGCACTCTAGCCATTCGCACCCTGGGTTCGCATTTTGCAACTCATACGCTAGCCATACACTCTCAAGATGTAACTCACCCCCAAGCTCAGGCCTCCGGCCCGGAGCAGCAAGCAATACAGCGAGCTCCATAGCTCGCCGTGGACGTAGGGTTTTACGCTCCGGCGGCCTGAACCACGTAAAACTCGCCGTGTCAAGCTCTTACTAACTCGTTCCATCCGCGCAAGCTCTCCGCTAGGAACTAGCCCCTCCGGAAAAAGAACCTCCGCGGGCTGCCCAGTGCAGGCCCGGGGGAAGTGTCGACCGCACACTTCGACAGATAAGTATTACTTTTTATTATCTTCTGGAGATCAATTATTGTTTACTAGGAAATTTTGACAGAGTTTTAGATAATTATTTGTATGAGTGTTACTTAATCTAGAGCTTAAGCATAAGTTCTCTTAGATAATTAAATGATTTATGGCAAGATATAGTTAATCTATAAAATTTATAGAGTTTAACCTGGCATATACCCACAACTAATATGTTTTAGAAATTAATTATTATTTTTAGTGAATTTTTCAGAATTTTTTCTACACTAAGGAATGCATTCCTTCAAATTCTGTGTACACTTGGGTGTGGATTTAGCATTTGTGTGCGATTCTAGCGGCTGACAGATGGGCCAGGGGACTCAGTTTGTGTTTGTGTCCTTGGTGTATGTGGACTATGTCTACCGAACTGAATCCTATGGACTATGATGAGTTGGCAGTACGTGGCAGCTGACTGGACTGCCACATGGGCAGCACTGCCGAGGTGGCAGGTGACTGGACTGCTACCTAAGAGAAATTTTTGGGGGCTCCCACGTATGTGCCTTTGTTGACAGGGTGCTAGCCTGCACGCAGTGTGCACCGTTTGGCTGATGTGGCGTGCTTCGTGTATGCCATAAGGGCGCCACATTAGCTGGCTGCGGTGAAGTGGCGGCTCGCCGGAGTAGCTCGCCATCGACAAGCCGGAGAATTGACTTTTCCTTCGCGCGACTTAAGCAACTATGTGCCGGTGATCTACTCTATGCGGTGATGTTACACCCTTATTTTTTATTTCTGCATATGTTCATATTTTATATAAAGAAAGCATTTTAAAAGAAGTAGAAACAGAGAAAATATTAAAAAGATAGCCAAAAAGAGCCAATTCTAGTTTGTCGAGGAGCGCTGTAGAAAATTTCCGCGGCAAATGGCCACGTGGTGTGTTCGGAGCTCATCTCCGCAAATGGGGAGAGGTATGCCGCTAAACTGGCTACGTGGCAGGCTCGGGGCTCATTCCCGCGAAGGGGGAGAGGTCCGACCCCGTGGGACATGTGTTGCCCCCGGAGCTAGCCTCTGCGGAAGAGCAAGGCCAGTCTCGTAGGGCACGTGTCGTCTTCGGAGCTATTCACTGCGGAAAAGAGAGGACCAGCCGCGCGGGACACGTGTCGCTCTCGGAGCTCACCTCCGAAAGGTCCAGCCCCGCTAGACACGTGTCGCTCTCAGAACTCACTTCCGAGAGGTCCGGTCCTACTGGACACGTGTCACCTCCGGGAGGTCCGACACTGTTGGACACGTGTCACCTCCGGAGCTTACCTCCGGGAGGTCCGGTCCTATTGGACACATGTCACCTTCGGAGCTCATCTCCGGGAGGTCCGACGCTGATGGACACGTGTCGACCTCGGAGCTCGTATCTGAGCAAAAAAGAAGTCTGGCGCTGTTAGGACACGTGGCACATTTGGAGCTCACCTCCGAAGGGAGGGGAGGTCCGTAACTGACACGTGGCATTCGCAGAGCTCGCCTCTGTTGAGAGGGGAGGTCCCGATCCACCAGACACGTGGCGCACGCGGAGCTCGCCTTTGAGGGAGAGGGAGGTCCCGCCCGCCAGGACGTGTGGCGCAGGTGGAGCTCACCTCTGAGTAAGAGGGAGGTCTCGCCCACCTGACACGTGGCACAACCGGAGCTTATCTCTGTGGAAACGGAAGCCCAGGTTCCCGCAGAACACGTGGAGCCTCCGGAGCTCATCACCGAGGAGGTAACGAGATCTGAAGCGGTTTTTGCTTCTGTACGCGTGGGAATACCGGTACGGGAGGAAACTGACACGAATTCCACGTTGCTACCGCACCAAAACAACTAAAGATAAGTTGTTAAGATCCAAAAACAATTTGAATAGGACTCTTATTCGAAATCCCATCAGATTAGGACTCTTCTCTTCCCGATTATAAATAGAACCCGAAACAACCCCTTGGTGGTAACATCTTTTCTAAGCCGACAACTTAGAAGCCCTAGCCCCAAACTCGCCGAGCTAAACCCCTTCGCCGGAGTTGACCACCAGAGAGATCGTCGACGAGCCCAGAGACGATTGCCATCGCCGGAGGAGAGCCGACGATCTGTTTCGCTGCCATTGCTAGGAGGAAGGACCCGAAGATAGTAAGGTAGCTCTACAATACCACCTTACGACATCATCGCGTTTTCTTTGCATCTGTTCTTCGATCCTTTCGAACAGAAGCTTTTTCATGGACAAATCACGTGTTGATCGGTTTGATCTGAGTCTAGATCATCGCCACGTCCACATTTAATCACTACACCTCTGTTCATCGTAAAACTCATGCAAGCCATGCAAGAACACGTACAAACTAAACTGCATCATAGGATTAGCATGCATATGCATCATTGTATCTTAAAGTAGAGTTTGTGCATGATGATTGATTGCTACGAATCTTGTATGTGTGTGATCGCGTATAGAAGGACAAGCTCAGGGAGCTACCTACGACGGACTACAACAGAAAGAATTTGAGCAACAGGAACCACAAGAACAAGGCAAGTGCCCCTTGACCATATTGATCCCATGTTTTTGAAAACTGTTTTGTTTGTGAAAAGGTGTGTGTGCTTGAGTCAACATGATAGGAAACCCTTTTATAGGAGTTTACTAGTTTTGGTTAAACCACCCTTATCGCCAAGGAAGTTTATGAGTCGGGTATGGTTTTTGCTTTTATGCTTCGCTGAGTACTTGGGATAAGGGAAGCGAGATAGATGTGTCTAGCTAACTGCACTCGTATGAATAATGAGAAACAGATATTGTTAATGAACGTGAATCTTAGGGAGATCTAGGCAAGCCTGGTTTTGTGAATGAGGTAGAATGAGATGGTGGTTACTTGCCGTAGATCTAAGGACCGGTTCATGCGAGCCATGCCAGGATAACAGTGCCACCACAAGGCCAAGTATGGGTGCGGCTTAGCTGAGTAATTAGGTAAGTTACTAGATTGTTATGGACCGTGGAAGACGTGGGGAATGGGAGTCGAATGAAGACTTCCCTGGGAACTGCATGGCACAAGAGGGGGCCCGTGGGTGGGAGAATTGGAGATTCTAGCCTGCCGGTGAAACCTTAGTGAGTCCATACATCTAGTAGCCCCTTTGTAAAGGCTATTTTGTGATCTTTTGGCCATACATCAACGGTTGTGTACTGGTATAGTGGAGGTTCTGCAGTCGCCGATGGGTGACAGAATCACAAACTTGTGGGTAAAGTGGTACAAACTCTGCAGAGTCTTAAAACTATCATCATAGCCAAGCTTACGGTCACGAGAGCCTGGACAACCCACATGATTAGATGGGATGCTTATTGGGAGGTTATGGTTTTTGGTATGGTTTTGGTTATGGTTTGGTCTTTGGTTTTGGTTTTTGGGACTGTTGAGTCCGGGTAATGACATTGGTTGCATGACTGTTGAGTCATGACAACAAGATTGGGTCTCAGAGTGAGACGGAATTGATTTTGAAATGGTAGTGAATACGAGATGGTATTCATGAGATGGTAGTGAATACGAGATGGTATTCATGAGCAAAGTTGAGAAAGATTAATGTCTGGTTGAGACATGGAAAGGGATGAATCATAATGGAGGTATGTTAATGTTTAAATACATGTTGGAATTACATTCACTTAAAGCTAAGTTGCTGTTTTTATCGTGTTTGTGAAATGAACTTTGCTTTCTGCAATAAGCCTTTTTGTACCTTACTTGTTGTGAGCTACATATCATATTTGTCCCGTACTTGTTGAGTACATCATGTACTCAAACTTGCATTATTACTTCATCATCAGCAACAGGAGAGGAGTACTATGAAGACCACATGGAGTGTTAGGCGTGTAATATGTCCTCAATCTTGCCTGTGGAGTAGAGATGGAGCCGCTGCTGCTGCTTAGATTGCTTCCGCACTAGTTAGAAGACTTTCGCTGCTAGAATAAAGACTTCCGCTGCTAGAATAAGACTTCTGCTGCTAAGATAAGACTTTCGTTGCTAGAATGAGTCCAAGACTCATAAGACATTGTAATAAACCCTGTTATTTGTGGTAATATATATTCTGAATTCGGTTTGTGGATGATATGTGTATATTTCATGAACATCCTGGGCACGCATACGCATCACTTCTCGGTTCTGTGTTCTACAGAAACTAGGGCGTCACAGGTGAACCCTTTGGTGGTGGTGCGCGGCCGCGAAGCATTTTGAAGCGTCAACGAGATCCCGCCAGAGGAGCCGGTGAAGGTGGTGCCCGCGGGTTATTACATGTGTGCACGTTTTCTTCGTTTTGAATGGCCGAGAAGGTGCGCAGGGGTGTGTGTTTGTGGTGTAGGTGCACCAGGTCCATTGAGGAGTTTTAATTGAAAGGGTGTGGTCGATGCTGAAGTGGCACTAGTGTGGCAGCTGTTGGACTGCCACGTTGGCAGAACTGCCAAGGTGGCTGCCACCTCCTCTGTCACGGATGCAAGGGTGTTGGATTAGATGGGTTGGCGCTGACTGGATGAAAACGTGGGCAGTTTGGCTTAGGTGGCACGCCATGTGGGCGACTCACAAGTGACACATAAGCACTGAGATCTGACATGGCTGTCGGAGCGGCAGAGGGTTGTCGGCGGCTAGCCGGCGCCCAAATTTCTTTGTTTTTCCGGGTTAACAAGCTAGTGGTCGGGCTTCTACACATTGTGGGGAGTCTACTGGTGGTGGAGGTCATCCGAGGGGATCACCGGAGAAGCAGCTATGGTTCGCCGGAGACGGCAGTGGGTCGCCGGCGGCTAGCCGGCGCCTGAACTTTTTGTTCGCATTTCCTAACAGATTGCTTGCCGGTGATCTACACGACATGGGGAGGGCAGTGGTCACGGTCCTAGGCTGAGAAGGTCGTCGGAATGGTGGCTAGGGTTTGCCGGAGCTCGGTCTGATGGTGGTGAAGTGGGGGAAATGCGTCCGGGGTTGAGATACGAAATTGAGCTCGGGGAGAGCTCGGGGGCGCCCGATTTCTGGTGGAAGTCCTCGGACGTTGTGGTCGGAGTTGAGAGGGAGGAAGGTGGCCTGTTAAAAGGGCCGGCAGAGTCGGTTTCCATGGCGCTCGTTGGAGGCGGTTAGTGGAGGCGGTGCACCGGGAATCTGGGGCGTGGTGGAGCTAGGGTGGTTCACAAGGGCGGTGGCGCTTCGTGTAGCACGGCACGACGGGACGGGACAGCGAGACAGCGAAGGGACAGGGCAGCGGTGCGGCGTGTTTTGCGCAGGGAAGAGGGCGCGCGCTGGAGGTTGAAGAAAGGTGGGGGCGGTGGGGGTTTTGGGCTGAGCTGGGCCGGGCCGCACGCAAGGAAAGAGGAGGGGAAAATAAAAAAGAGCTAGGCCGGTGTAAAATCCCCAAAAAAGTGCTAGCAAGAAATTCAGCACATTCACACTTAGGAAAAATGGGAGGAATCAAAACTTTGAATTATAACGGTGTGAGTTCAAAGTATTGATTCAAATCTCTCAAAAATTTCCAAAAATGAGGAGCTAAACTGAAAATTTAGTTCTCCATAGTTCAAATAGCAAGCCTCCCAAATTTCACCTAATTTGGAGGGGTTTTAGCATTTGTTTGGAATTAAGAGAGGAAGCCCTCAAACCTGAATTCAAATTTCAGTTTCAAATTCAAACTTCTCCAAAATGGCAAATTGGATTTACAAATGTGTTCACCACATCTGAGTTAGCATCCATACCAAATTTCAGATTTATTGGGTTTAGATTGCGAGGGCTTTGAATAAATGGAAAGGGGGAATTCAATTCCAAATTTTGAATTCGAACACCCAAATGCAATTCAAATGCTACACCCAGAAACTGAATAGAGTTGAATTCAAAAATTCAAATCATGACTTTGAGAGGAAGCAAAGCCTTTAATTTGGGAGAGGGGAGGAAAATATCAACAGTTGTATTAGGTGTGGTGGAGCCCACTAGTCAGCCACTCACTAGAGCAAACCGGAGTTGCCCTCTTTGGCCGATCGCCGCAAGAACGCCAGCGCCGGCTGCAACCGACCCAATGATTTTCAATGTCCATCTCCTGCTTCTTCGATCGCTTGCTCATTCTTATCGTGCACGCACCGAGCAGCCGACGGTCTCCTCACTTATGAAGTAAAGAATGAGAAATTGAGACCCAGCAGGGGGTTAGGATGCAGTGAGCGGAGGTCTCACGTGCGTAGCCCTGTTGGTGTCGGTTGAGGACCGAGCCATGTGCGGCCCTGCTAGACAAGTTTGAACAGTACCGGATGCATACTGGCATATGGGAACCAGAAAACCGATGTAATTGGATAACTTGGGTGCCCAGGATTACCCAACCGTTTTATATGTATGGGTTGAGGGTAGCAAGGTGTAAATCTACCGATGGGCACAGACACACTCCATGGAGGGACCTCCTGCCCGTTACGGATGGACCGGTTTGGCATTTGGGTTTTCTTTGAAAGGTTGCTGCATACAGCATAGTAGGAAGGTGTGAAGCACCACACTTCTGGAATGGGTGTATGTGACGTGTTATCCGGGTGTCTATTGATTGCAATCACCGTCCCTCGCGGTTACTTGAGTACCGCTTGTTCACTGCATTATGACGTAGTAATAATTGAAATAAGCCAGAAGAATATGATGCATTGTTATATTATTGTCTTGAAACCATGTATGATGTAAATGTAGAGCTCATTAAGTTTATATTCCACTTTGGGAATAACCACATTGGAGGAAAGCGTTTCTTGTTTGATTGTGGACTTCCGATGTTAGGGCTGCCTAAGGCATATTAAACTGCTGCTGTAAAACTGAAAGTAAGGATTAACATGTAGGCGTGCTTTCTCGCAATATTATTTTCCTATATTAACATTCCCTGCATGTAGAGTCTCATGTTTAGGAGTGACGGTTAAGCCTTGGTGTGCCATCATGCTCACCAGTTGTCACACCCGGTTTTTCCGAAGAACAACCAAGTGAATATCACATGTATGCCAGGATCATTTTCTCATACATGTGATGACAAATAGTGAAGCATCATTTATTACAAGCCAGGTGTCGAATATAAATAAGTCTTACATAGCAAATGTCTCGATGGACAATAATAAGTTCATCACAAGTAAATAAACTAGCAGCGGAATATTATTCTTGAGGACTCCATCACAGGCGTTGCCAGGGGGTCTCCATGAACCTAGAAACCTTCTTCGGGTCCAAAATCTTGGTCATTATACACCACCTCGTTATCTTGACCTGAGCAACAATATAAACCAACAAATATGCAAGGTCGAGTACCGATGGTACTCAGCAAGTGTGGGAAAGTTATGTCATGCATGGCTAGAACAAGGGGAGGTTGAACTCATGGTTAAAGCACTACGCAATTAATACCTATCACCTTAGCTTATTAAGAACCTACACTACTACACAGGTGAAATGGTCCCAATCTCCCATCCCATCATCATAATCAAATAACCATAACATGATTTCCAATGTTAAGCTCCCCGATTAACATCCACAACTTCGTAAAACCATCACTCCTCTAATCATGAATAAGTCCAAGCCGCTCTTGACCGTGAGCACGGCTGTCATGACAGTTTTGACTCTGCAGAGTTTGCACCACTGTACCCACATGTAGTGATTTCGTCCCCTGTTGCCGGGTGGACTAAAAGAACCTCCATTATGCCAGTGGCTACGAACCACATTCACACTTCCCAGGTGTGTAGCCAGGAGATCACTACGAAGCCTTTACAAAGGGATTCCCGACGAGCGTGGGCCCACTGAGGTTTCACCCCTAACAGCATACAAGAGGCTCCAACCCCGCTGCAGTGGCCCCCTCTTGAGCCTTGCGGTTCATATGGTAGTCCAGCTGACACCTACTCCCCGCACCATCCAACACACCCATACTACGCCGGGGATACACCTAATTAATTGGCCAAGCTGCCCCATCTCAGCATGTGGTTGGCACGGTAAAGCCAGGTTACATGCTCCATGAACCGGTCCTTAGGATCCAGGCAAGTACTAAACACAAACCCGAGTCTCGTGCACCCAGCACCAACCAAATCATTCAACTTGCCTTGATCCCTACCTCTACATAACTCACAATATCTCATTCAAGAGTATGGTAAAATAAACTGATGATCTCATATCGCAAATATCCCATTCTAAGCATGGCTAAGCATAAGCATGTAAATAAATGACATGATAAAATAAATCCCAACCCAAGCTACAAGGAAACAAGATAATGCAATTCTAGGGAAACTTCCTAGCATGAGTTTCATATTTCATTTGACAATGCAAATAATTCTATCTACACATCCTAGCATAGGATCAAAGTGGTCAAGGACACTTGCCTCCTTCCTGCTGCTCTTGAAATGGGTAGTCCTGATCTTGGAAAGGGAGAACCTGCTCTGGAGCAGGTTCTACATCATACCATCACACATAGCAAAAGAAAAATAACAATCCATAAGACATAGTTCACACTTCCACTTCATACAAACCACACATTCACATTTATGAAAGTCATTCACAATTATATGTGTTTTGGTTACTCTATGTGTGTTGATTTGTGGCTTACATGCACTTTTAATCATGTATATATGATTTCTACTTTTGTATTCACACTTATGTTTGCATACTATATATATGAGTTTCCAATTTAAATAAATTCCTTATATTCAATTACTACACCTTTTAGCTATCAGGTATGCATGAAAGGTATTTTCCTACTCCATATGTGTCTTCACCCTTCTACCAACCCTAAATTGAATTCTTTGGATTTTGGAAACTTCATTTATCATTTACTAGTTGCTATATTTTCAGATTTATTTCCTATGCCTAAATGTGAACTTTATTATGAAAATAATAAGACACATCATCTAAACAGAATAGGTTCTGATCTAAAATATTTAATAATATATTTTGACCCTTTTCCTCTGATGTAAACTATTTTACATTTATTTTCCTAATTTTCAGAACTATTCTTCACTTAAAAATGTGTCCCTATAACTAATAAATGTGAATAATAAATTAAACAGATTCATTTCAGCCAAAAATCTATTTTTATCTCACTCCAAAGTTTTCTAAGTACTGAGAAAGTTTTTAATTTAAATTCGACAATATCTTTGTCCCACTTTTTTAAATTTTAAATACTAGCCACATATTCAATTTTCTAAATTTAATATCAAACAGGGTTAAAAAGGTAAACTCATCCCACTACATGGTCTATAATATTATTTTAACAATTTTCAGGGGTCTAGCTACTCATAACAGAGGAGTTTTTCCTAATTTTTATTAAGTCCAGGGGCTAAAACTGGTTTTTAAATGAATTTACATGATTTTCTGAAGTTCCAGAGGCTAGATCAGAAGTTTCCGGGGCTAGCTCTTATTTTCCGAGAACCCCAGGGGGTAGCACGTAAGATTTCCAGTCTTTATAACGCGGGGCTGACGTGGACTGTCCGATTTAAAACAGATGGCTGAGATTATAACGTCGAACCGGTACGTGGGGATTTAAACTCTACCGTGCGATTTAAAATAAACGGCGCACAAGCGGCCACGTCGCTCAGATCGAGCGCGGGCGGCGCTGCCCGGCGGCGCACGGCGGCGGGAGGCGGCGATCTCGATGGAGAGTTTCGGATCTTCGGGAATCCTTCCTAGAACTGTGATTTTATGGCATAGATCGGTGGAGGGGAGGTCGGGGATCTCACCTCGGGGGTTTTCTTGAGCTCGGAGGTCCTGGAAGGCGGTCGGCGACGATGTCCGAGGTGAATTCACGGCGAGGCTCGTCGGCGCTGTGTTTGAACCGCAAACCATCGAGTTTTCTGCACCTGCGAGGTTCCCCGGAGGCGGTGGATCAAGACTAGCGAGTTAGATCGGAATTTCCGAGCGTAGATCGGGCAGAATTCGCCGGAGGGGCTCGGGTTCTCACCGGAGTAAAAATCGGCGGATCGCGTGGGAAAAACGGGACAAGGCCGGGGTTTTTATAGACGGGGGAGGGCGGCGGGTTGGTTTAGATCGAGCTGGAGTCTTCGGGGTCCGGAAATCGGCTGGGATACGCGAGAATTCCCGATCGGTTTTGATTCGGGTGAGAGAGTCCCGGCCGATCGCGGCGCGGGCACGAGGAAGAAGAAGCCTGGCGGGCCCCGCCTGTCAGTGGGAGGAAGGGGGCGCGCGCGGCTATGGGCTGGCGCGGAGCAGGGTGGGCCGGCTGGTGGGTTTCGGTCCACTGGCCGGTTTTTTTTCTGTTTTTCTTTTTCTTTTTCTATTTCTTTTCTATTTTGAGTTTAAATTGAATTCCAGTTTGAATTTAAATTGTTGCAAAACATGCAACACGTCCAAAATTTTTTAAATTCCCCTCTTAACAGGATTTTGGGGTGTTACAGCTCTACCCCCCTTAAAAGAAATCTCGTCCTCGAGATTGGTAGTTCTAAGAAAACAATTCCGGAAATTGTGCCTTGAGCTCATCTTCCCATTCCCAGGTGGCTTCCTCTTCTGAGTGATGCTTCCATTGCACCTTGCACATCCGGATTCTTTTATTTCTGATGAGGCGTTCCATTGTCTCCAAAATCTTGTATGGTTGCTCGACATAAGACAAATCTTTAGCTACGTCCACTTCATTCATGGGTAACACCTCTTCAGACGTTCTCAGACATTTTTTGAGTTGTGACACATGGAACACATCGTGCACATCCGATAGACGAGCCGGTAACTCTAGTTGATACGCCACTTCGCCTTTCCTTTCCAGAACTTGAAAGGGTCCGATGTATCGAGGTGACAACTTCCCTTTCACCTTGAACCGACGAAGTCCTCTGATAGGGGACACCTTGAGATAGACATAGTCTCCCACGTTGAAAACGAGCTCTCTTCTTCGTACATCGGCATAACTCTTTTGGCGTGTCTGTGCTATCCTCAAGTTGTTGCGAATTTCCCTCACCTTCGCCTTGGCTTCTTGTAGTACTTCTGGACCAAACACTTTACTTTCCCCCGTTTGGTTCCAAAATAGGGGAGTTCTGCACTTCCTCCCGTACAAGGCTTCAAACGGTGACATCTTCATACTAGCTTGATAGCTGTTGTTATAGGAAAACTCCGCATACGGTAAGTTCTTATCCCAGCTTCGATTGTTTTTGAGTGCACATGCCCTCAGCATATCTTCAAGAATCTGATTGGTTCTTTCCATCTGCCCATCAGTTTGGGGATGATAGGTAGAACTAAAGTTCAGATAGGTTCCCATGGTTTCGTGCAACTTCTGCCAGAACCTTGAGGTGAACTGTGTCCCTCGATCCGACACAATCTTCTTTGGCACTCCTTGGTAACACACGATCCTTGACATGTACAACTCTGCCAATTTGGATCCGCTGTAGCTTTCTTTCACGGGGATGAAATGAGCTACCTTGGTTAGCCTGTCAATGATGACCCATATTGAATCATATCCTGATTGGGTCCTAGGCAAACCCACTATGAAATTCATACCAATTTCTTCCCATTTCCATTCAGGCACTTTGAGTGGTTGCAATAATCCCGCGGGTCGTTGATGTTCTGCTTTCACCATCTGACATGTGTCACATAGGGCAACATGTTCCGCGACATCTCGCTTCATGCCATACCACCAATACATGCTCTTGAGGTCCTGATACATCTTCGTACTCCCAGGATGAATGGAATAGTCAGAATCATGAGCCTCCTTCAAAATCAATTCACAGATCTCCTTTACTTCTGGCACACAGATTCTTTTCCCGTGCCACACCGTTCCTTGTTCATCCTCTCTAAAACCAGGAGCTTTATTTTCCTTGATGAGTTGTCTGATCTCTTGTATCTTCTCGTCTTTCTTTTGACCCTCGCAGATGTCTCGCTCTAGTGTGGAGTCCACTTCCATGGCGATGGCTTCACCACTATTTACCAAGCATAGATTGAGCCTTATAACCTCGTCCTTCAATTCTGCAGGCATGTTCTTCAAGCTCAACTTATTGACCCGCACTTTCCGACTTAAAGCATCGACCACGACGTTTGCTTTCCCAGGATTATAGTTGATGCCCACATCAAAGTCATTGATTAGCTCTAACCATATCCTTTGTTTGAGGTTGAGATCTGGCTGTGTGAATATGTACTTCAAACTCTTATGATCCGTATATATCTCGGTCCTCTTCCCCATCAAATAGTGTCGCCAAATTTTCAACGCGTGTACCACTGCGGCTAGTTCTAGGTCATGTGTAGCATAGTTCTTCTCGTGCTTCCGAAACTGCCGGGATGCATAAGCCACGGCATGCCCTTCTTGCATGAGAACACATCCCAACCCGTTTCCAGAGGCATCGCAGTACACCGTAAAGTTCTTCTGCATATCTGGCATAACTAGCACTGGGGCTGTTGTCAATCTTTTCTTCAACTCCTGAAAACTCGTCTCGCACTGCGGCGTCCATGTGAATGTGATTCCCTTCTCCAACAGTTTGGTAAGGGGTCTCGAGATCTTAGAGAATCCCTCAATAAACCGTCGATAGTATCCAGCCAATCCCAAAAAGCTTCGAACTTCCCCGACATTTTCAGGGGTCTTCCACTTCTGTATATCCTCGATTTTGGTGGGATCCACGGAGATTCCTCCCTCCGATATGATATGTCCTAAGAAGGGAACTCTCTTCAGCCAAAACTCACACTTGCTCAACTTGGCATATAGTTGGTGTTCTCTCAGCCTCTGCAACACCAACCTTAGATGTTTCTCATGTTCTTCTTCATCTTTGGAGAAGACGAGAATGTCATCTATGAACACCACCACAAATTTGTTCAGATATTCCATGAATACCTTGTTCATGAAATACATGAAGTATGTCGGGGCATTAGTTATACCGAAAGGCATGACAGTGTATTCATACAGTCCGTACCGAGATACGAAAACTGTCTTGGGAATATCAGATTGCCTTATCTTGAGTTGGTGGTATCCCGACCTGAGATCAATTTTTGAGAACACACAAGCGCCCCTCAAATGATCAAACAAGTCTTCAATGCGGGGTAATGGGTACTTGTTCTTGATGGTTGCCTCATTCAATGCACGGTAATCCACGTATAACCTTTGGGTTCCATCCTTTTTGGGCACAAATATCACCGGAGCTCCCCATGGTGAGGAACTAGGGCGAATATACCCCTTCTCCGTCAATTCTCTCAAATGATCCTTGAGTTCTCCCAGCTGCTTGGAGTCCATCCGATAAGGTCTCTTGTATATCGGGGCTGTTCCAGGCACTAGCTCAATTGCGAATTCCACTTCACGATCGGGAGGCATACCCGGCAACTCCTCCGGAAAAACGTCTGGATATTCCCTGATAATCCGGATCTCCTCCACTTTCACCTCAACTTGATTTAATTTAACGTCCCTCCTAGGCTCTTGTATTGTTATAAACTTTACTTTTGTGCCACTAGGGTGCGTTAGTTCCACCGTTCTGGTCGAACAATGGATGATTCCCTTATGTTTGGTCAACAAGTCCATGCCCAAAATAATATCGATCCCTTGGGAATCTATCACTATGAGGTTAGCAGTAAACACTACCCCATTAATGTCTAGATTCACCTTGGGACACACTTGTCTTGTCCTTATTTCTCCACCTGGAGAGTTTACTGCTAGCATATAGTTCATTTGTGTTGTGGCTAGATCATGCCTCTTAACAAACCCTTTAGCAATGAATGAGTGGGTAGCACCAGAATCAAACAGCAGGGTTGCAATGTGTAAATTGGCAGGAAACTTACCAACTACCACATCAGGTGCCTCTTGTGCTTCCTCCATAGTGACGTGGTTCACCCGTCCTCTCATTACATTCTGCTGTTGTGGCTGCGTGGGCTTCTTCTTTGGGCACTTATGGGCGTAGTGCCCCACTTCACCACAATTAAAACATTGCACCCCAACCTTAGATGCTTGGCCTTTATTGTCTTGGGGTTGGTTTGGGGGTCCTTGCACTGCTGGTCGAGGTGGATATGCGGGGCGAGGCTGCTGTACAAACTGACGTTGCGGCTGTGTTGGTGCTGCCGGAGGCCTGTAGTTCGGGTTGTACCCTCTTGGTGCTGAGTAGGGAACCGCAGCACGGTTCGTCTGCCCTGCAGGTTGCTGCATCAGACGTGGGCGGGTGTTGCTCCCTGAGGCTTGATGTGACTACCCGGCCTTCCTCTTATTCTCATTTTCCAAGGCCTTCAGCTTCCTTTCTACCACAAACGCTCTGTCCACCATCTTTTGGAAGCTTTCATACTCACTGGAGGACATTGCACACTGCATTTCTGTGGTAAGTCCTTCCACGAAACAATCCTGTTTCTGCTCATCAGTCTCTATGTCCCGTGGGGCATAACGGGAGACTTGAGTAAATTTAGTGAGGTATTCCCTCACCGTCATTTTTCCCTGCTGCAGTCCCAAGAACTCCTTCCTCTTGTTTTTGAGTTCACCTCTTGGGATGTAATGGTTGCGGAAGCTACGCTTGAACTCTTCCCAAGTGATGTTCTCAGGGTCATGATGGGCAGCCACGTAGGCGGTCCACCAATCAGCAGCAGGTCCATGCAATTGATGAGAGGCAAACAGCACTCTCTCATACCCTTGGCACTGTAAGATCCTCATCTTGCTTTCAATGGTCTTTAGCCAATCATCTGTCTCCAGAGGTTCAGCAGCACTTGCAAACTTTGGAGGTTGAGTTCCTAGAAACTCACTCAACCTTGGTTGGCGTGGTGCAGCTTGTGGAGGTGGAACTTGATGCAAGTTGGCCACCACTTGAGTCAGGTTCTGGATGAGCTGATTTTGATTCTCCAGCATTTAGTGGAGGGGATCAACTCCTTCATGGCGTCCACCCCTGTCTTGGCCTCCAGAAAGATGAGGGTTGCAGGCCTCATCATTGTTGTTGGCGGGGTTGGCAGCACGACCTTTTCCTCTTCTGGCCATCTAGCATGATCAACCAAATGTTAATTTAAAGTATTACGTATTATCTTACTACTTTCACTTGTTTGTACTTTGAAGTGTTGAAGCTTTGTTATACTTTTCTGAGGTTTCATATCTCACACAAAATAAATGCAATATTATTTCATGTGGGTTCACACACCAAAGCAAGACAATCTGAAGACGAGGCTGTGGATAATTGCTCATGGCTTCCACAACTCACGTCACACACCAAACATTAACACACCATTAACTAACGTAACGACTCGACTACTCGACATCCTTCTAGTTTAAGGGAAAGGCTCTACGCTACTTGTTTTCTTGAGCTGGCTCCTCGGGATCTTCCTCATCATTTCGGCTGCCTTCTGACTCTGCTTTGGGTGGGGAGGCTGCTGGTGGAGAAGTGCGACGACGCCTGATCGCTCGGCGATCTGGGGAGTCAGGAGTCCATGTATCATTCATGGTGACACACAGTTCATTCCCATCTCCTCTTTCTCTCGCCCTCAAGCAGGCTCGAAGCAACGCCTCAGTTTCCTTCAGGGTGTCACGAACATCCTGAAGCTCCTGCTGACACTCCTGCAGTCGAGTGTTGAGCATAGCCGCATCCTCCAAGCACAAGTCCATGTGCTCATGGGAAGTCCCTTGCTGCACTGGTGGGTACTTGTACTCCGTGGTACCACTCTCACGCTGGAGGACATACATGTACTTAGTCCTGTCCAGGTGGCAACGATAGATGTGACTTTGGCAGGTGATGGCCTCCCAGGTGACATCCTTCTCCGCATCGACCTGTGTCGCTCGACGAGCTGGAGAGCGGTGGATCTTGAGCAGCTGATTTTCATGGATAATCCTCATCTCTGAACTCCATTCTTCCCTCTTCTCACGGATGGTCCTGGTGGAGCTATAGTGTATGATTAGCTTGCCCGTATTGCCGGCGGCTTGGAGCATACGTCGAAGACGGCGTAACAAGCCTCCTACTGCCAATCCGTAGGAAAGGCACGTCACCGGACGGCTCTCCCCTCTTTGGGCAAGGGCAACTACGGGAACTCTCCCTCCAGTGGACTTGCGAGCGGTGCGAATCATGCGAACCATCTAAAACAGAAAGCATTTAAACTTAGGTTAGATAAACTTTTAAACAAAAATCCTGTTTTGAATGAAAGTTGGGGTAAGATGAAGAAAGTGACTCCGTTAAATAACACTTTTCAACACACACCTTGTAAAATAGTTTTTAAGAAAATAGGGCCCTTAAATACGTCCATTTCTACCTAGGTCCATGTTCCTACGGGCAACCTTGGCTCTGATACCACTTCTGTCACACCCAGTTTTTCCAAAGAACAACCAAGTGAATATCACATGTATGCCAGGATCATTTTCTCATACATGTGATGACAAATAGTGAAACATCATTTATTACAAGCCAGGTGTCGAATATAAATAAGTCTTACATAGCAAATGTCTCGATGGACAATAATAAGTTCATCACAAGTAAATAAACTAGCAGCGGAATATTATTCTTGAGGACTCCATCACAGGCGTTGCCCGGGGGTCTCCATGAACCTAGAAACCTTCTTCGGGTCCAAAATCTTGGTCATTATACACCACCTCGTTATCTTGACCTGAGCAGCAATATAAACCAACAAATATGCAAGGTTGAGTACCGATGGTACTCAGCAAGTGTGGGAAAGTTATGTCATGCATGGCTAGAACAAGGGGAGGTTGAACTCATGGTTAAAGCACTACGCAATTAATACCTATCACCTTAGCTTATTAAGCACCTACATTACTACACAGGTGAAATGGTCCCAATCTCCCATCCCATCATCATAATCAAATAACCATAACATGATTTCCAATGTTAAGCTCCCCGCTTAACATCCACAACTTCCCAAAACCATCACTCCTCTAATCATGAATAAGTCCAAGCCGCTCTTGACCGTGAGCACGGCTGTCATGACAGTTTTGACTCTGCAGAGTTTGCACCACTGTACCCACATGTAGTGATTTCATCCCCCGTTGCCGGGTGGACTAAAAGAACCTCCATTATGCCAGTGGCTACGAACCACATTCACACTTCCCAGGTGTGTAGCCAGGAGATCACTACGAAGCCTTTACAAAGGGATTCCCGACGAGTGTGGGCCCACTGAGGTTTCACCCCTAACAGCATACAAGAGGCTCCAACCCCGCTGCAGTGGCCCCCTCTTGAGCCTTGCGGTTCATATGGTAGTCCAGCTGACACCTACTCCCCGCACCATCCAACACACCCATACTATGCCGGGGATACACCTAATTAATTGGCCAAGCTGCCCCATCTCAGCATGTGGTTGGCACGGTAAAGCCAGGTTACATGCTCCATGAACCGGTCCTTAGGATCCAGGCAAGTACTAAACACAAACCCGAGTCTCGTGCACCCATCACCAACCAAATCATCCAACTTGCCTTGATCCCTACCTCTACATAACTCACAATATCTCATTCAAGAGTATGGTAAAATAAACTGATGATCTCATATCCCAAATATCCCATTATAAGCATGGCTAAGCATAAGCATGTAAATAAATGACATGATAAAATAAATCCCAACCCAAGCTACAAGGAAACAAGATAATGCAATTCTAGGGAAACTTCCTAGCATGGGTTTCATATTTCATTTGATATTGCAAATAATTCTATCTACACATCATAGCATAGGATCAAAGTGGTCAAGGACACTTGCCTCCTTCCTGCTGCTCTTGAAATGGGTAGTCCTGATCTTGGAAAGGGAGAACTTGCTCTGGAGCAGGTTCTACATCATACCATCACACATAGCAAAAGAAAAATAACAATCCATAAGACATAGTTCACACTTCAAGAGCAGCAGGGTGATGGGTTACATGAGGTAAAAATCATTTGCAAGGACTCGCCTAATTAGTAGAACCTTACTTTCAAATTTTAGCAGCAGGTTGTGGAGAACCTTACGCTAAGGCACATGAGAGAGCCGCAATCAAACAAGAAACACATTTCTCTCATGTACTTTGCCCAAAGTTAAAAGGAACTTTAATTAGCTCTAGACTACAGCACATCATCAACAATCAATGTCCATAATTCAATCAGCAACATTTTAACATGTGTCTAGCCTGTTCTCTCTACGTCACAGTACAGTGAACAAGTGGTACTCACTGACCGCGAGGGACGGCGATTATAATCGATTTACACCTGCAGGGTTACCCGAACAACCCGTCACATACGCCCGTACTCGATGTTGCCTACAGCAACCATCACGGACGCCGTACGCAACTACCTTTCACCCGTTAGCCAAATGTTGAACCGGTCCAATTGTCCCAAGCAAGAGGTCTCTGCATGCGCATCTCAGTGCCGCCAGCCGATTTACACCTCGAGCTCTCAACCTACCCTCTGAACGACCAGCTATGCCTCAACACCCAGCTACCCGAGTTACATCGGTTTCCCGGTTGCCATATAGCCGGTAGGTCTTCAGTACTGTTCTAGCTTGTTCAACAGGCCCGCACACGGCTCGGTCCTCAATCGACACAAGCGGAGCTACAGCACACAGGCCCCAAATTCCTGTTGCCCTTACTCTCCGCTCGGTCTCATCTTTCTTGCCCTATGTACCATGTGCTATCTCTACCCGAGTCGAGTGCTTCTAGCCTATGCTCGCGAGTAGTTCCAACTACTCGGAGCTTGCCTTGATGCTCTTGGTCGTAGGCTAGCTGCTCCTCCGGAGTAACGAAGTCTAGGACTTCGGGTTCCTCCTCGACCTTAGCGACTACATGATATACAAGTATATGTATCAATTTAAATGCATTTGATTGTTTAAACTTGTGAAGTCTATGACTCTTACTAGACAGACTCAATGTCTGTGAAACTTTTACTGTGGCTTGGTTACAACCTAAGTACAGACTTGGTCAAGTTTTAGTTGCAGCAAAGCTCATTTGAGCCCTCCACAATTAATTATGTACTTGAACTTAATTGACACTCTTAGGGTGTTCTAGGGATTTTCATGGAACAAACTATGACTTTATGAGAACTAGATTTTTAGAGGGTTCTAATGGAGTTGGTCTCACTTAATTTGAAGGTTCCTAGCTAAAGATATGAGCTAAACAATTCCAGGGGAAATTCTGAAAATGTTTCTGAACATTTTCTATTTTCTCTGGAACAGTTTCATTAATCACACCATTAGGTGGATCAAATGAGATCAAATGGTCCTGGAATTTTTATGGTAGTTCAGGGATATTTTGGTGAACATCCCATCAAAATTTCAGGATCTTCCTCCAAAGGATTCTCCAGTTAAAATTCCAAACAGTTTAAATTTTGAGGAATTAATTCTGGAGAAATAAGGATTTTCATGAAGTGAAACTTGATTTGCTGGAAAGTACTCATAGAGCTGAATCCAACAAAATTTGGTTCACTCAATTTGGAGCTTTCTAGCCAAAGTTATGAGGATTTGAAGTTTGAATGAAATCTGAAAATCAGGGGAAAAGTTTAAATCTGCCGGGGACCGCGGGGACACGTGTTGAGCGCCGAGGCGACCGCACACCGTGGCCCACCGGGTTTTTGCGCGCCAGCACACCCGATCCCGGCCACACCCGATCCCGATTTCAAATTTTGAGCCGCTGACGCGTGGGCCAGCCGGCTTCGTCTACCTCTCGACGCGCCCGCGCGCCCGCGCCGCCGCCCCTCGCCGGAGAAGACCCGGTCTCCGGCTCGCCGCTGCCGGCCCTCCCATGGTCTGAAACTCGCCGCCAGGGGGTTGTCGACATCGAGGAACACGTCGGTGGTGTCAGTTCGGGCTGGCGGTGACCGGAAATAGCCCGGCGACGTGCCGCGGCCTCGGTTGAGGTTCGGCGCCGTCGACCGTGGGTTCTAACCTGCCAACACCTCGAACAAACGGTCCTACAGCATCAGTGTACCTCTAGGAAGCTCGACAAGGTGTCAAAAGGTTTCAAAGATGGCGGCAAGTCGGTCGGCACCGTGTGACAGATCGTGCCCGCCATGACCACCCTTGATCGAGCTCGAAATTCGTCACTTCTAGACAGTTTCATGCCACGGATGCAGAAAGGAACTTGATCGCCGGCTAGTCCAGCGTCTATGTGCAAGATTTGATAGCTAGAGAAGGATCTTAGAGCGAGAATTTGAGGGATCCGTACCGGAAGCTCGGTTTACGGTCGCCGGAGCAAAAACTGGAAATTCTCCGTGGATTCTTCACGGTTTGCTTCCAAACTTGGAGGAGAGCAGCACGGTGATTGCACGCTCCTGTTGCCTCTCTCGCTGGACCGTGAAAACGCCTGTGGAACGCTGTCCACGAGCGCCTGACTCTCGGCTGAGGCTACGTCGCCGCGGTGGCGATCGTTCTCGGGCAAGGGAGGTCGGAGCTCGGGGTGTCTGGTGTTGGGGAGGTGGAGGGCGATCTCAGGTTTCTGTCTAGCAGCTCAGGAACGAAGGAGGAGATCGTTTTCTGGTTTTCCCGATCGAGCAGTGAGCTGCGGGGAGAAGAACTGCCGCTGCTCGGGTTCACACGCGAGGAGATAAAGCCAGCCGACTCCTGCTCGGGCTGAGGCGGTGCCGGTCGCGTGGAGGCGCGAGCAAGCCGCCCTGGGCGCCAGCGCGCGTAGAGGGGAAGCAGCTGGTGGCGCCGGTGGCTGCTCGGTGGCACAGCCGACAGCTGCTCGGTGGAATTTCCCACCGAGGCTGTGACTTTGTGTGCAAGTTTTTCCTCCTTCTCTCTATGACATGTGGGTCCCACCCGGGGTTTTAACCTCTGAAATTTACTCCTAATCACTGTTGTAAACAGTGAGCCCCAAAATACCCCTGGTGATTCAAATTATTCACCCATGAGCCATTTGAATTGATTAGAATTCAAATTGGATTTGGTTTGAATGAATTTCAGCACAAGTTCAGTTTGGAATTCAATTAAAGTTTGAATTTGTCCTACTTAGCTCATGTCAAGATCAACTCCAAATGGAGTGAAAATTCGAGTGTGAGCTCACAAAAATGTGCTGGATAAGAATATGTCTCCCACTTTTGAATTCATGGGATAAAAACAGTTTGAATTTGAATATGGTTTCAAACTGCCCTCTTTCTAACTATACCCAAAATGACCTCAACAAGGTTTTGAATTTGGGTGAAACTTGGCATGGACATCCTTAGCAATGTGTAGGAGTTTTCATATGTCCAGCCCCTCTATATCACATGTGGGGAATACCACTTTTGCAATATGTGAGTTTGTTCTCTAATGAGCATGTTGATGGTGGTTACTTGCTCTTCATTTGTGTTCATCAACTTGCTTCAAATGAGGTGTGTGGTGTGGTGATGAACACTTCAAATATGTGTCAAAAACTGAGGCCCTTACATTGCTCCCCCCTTAAAAGAATCTCGCCCCGAGATTATAAGGTGAAAATGAGAGAGAGGACGGTGGAAAATTACCGGATATGCGACGTGAAAAAGTTGGGGTAGTTAGCGCGAAGAAATCCTTCGCTCTCCCATGTCACTTCGTCCACGGAGTGATTACTCCATAGAATCTTGTAGAACCACAACGTACGGTTGCGTGTGGTTCGGGCCTTTTCGTCAATAATCTGAACCGTTTCCTCCCGATAGGTGAGATCCGGTTGCAGTTCTTCAATGTCTTCCAGCTGAATGGTAGTTGATAGCTTGAGACACTTCCTCAGCTGGGAAATGTGAAAGACGTCGTGCACACCGGAAAGCGTTTCTAGTAATTTCAGCTGGTATGCTACCGATCCACATCTTTCAGTAATCTAGAATGGACCGATGAATCGGGGTGCCAACTTTCCTCTCACCCCAAATCTGTTTACGCCCTTCATTGGAGATACACGTAGATATACGTGATCCCCCACTTCGAATTGTAATGGGCGTCTTCTCCGGTCCGCATACTGTTTTTGACGGGATTGGGTGGCTTTTAGGTTCGCTTGAATCAGTCGAACCTTTTCTTCCGCGTTGTTGACAAAGTCAATCCCGAAGGCAACCCTTTCGCCAGACTCACACCAATTCAGTGGTGTGCGGCATTTTCTTCTGTATAGCGCCTCGTAGGGCGCCATTTTAATGCTGGCTTGGTACCCATTATTGTACGAGAACTCGGCTAACGGCAAGTGATCATCCCAATTCTTGCCGTGGTTGATAGCGCAAGCTCGTAACATGTCTTCTAAGATCTGATTTACCCGCTCGGTTTGCCCATCCGTCTGCGGGTGGTATGCTGAACTACGGATCAGTTCCGTCCCCAAGGCAGCGTGCAGCTGCTCCCAAAAACGGGACACAAATGAAGTGCCCCGATCCGATATGATGGTACGGGGTACGCCGTACAAGCATAGGATCCGTGAGATGTACAGTTCAGCGTACTTCTTGGCGTTGTAGTTGGTGTTGACCGGGATGAAATGGGCAACTTTGGTGAGCCGATCGACGATCACCCACACAGAATCATGTTTCTGCAAGGTGGTGGGTAAACTGACGATGAAATCCATGCTCACATCCTCCCACTTCTAGGCAGGAACGCCCAGTGGTTGTAGCAGTCCCGGTTTCCGCATATGGTCTGCTTTCACCCTTCGGCATGTATCACACTCAGACACGTACTTTGCAATCTCCCGCTTCATCCGTGTCCACCAAAACTTGCTTCTGAGTTCTTGATACATTTTTTTGCTGCCGGGGTGAATAGAAAACTTTGACAAGTGAGCCTCATCAAAGATTTTCTTCCGTAATTCCGGGTTTCAGGGTATGACGATCCGGTCCTTGAACCATAGGACGCCGTCTCCGTCCTTCCGGAAACATTTCAGCTCCCCACTGTCTACACGTCTCCACAAATGTGACATGCCCTTGTCATTCTTCTGGGCTGCCGCTATCTCTTCACGGATGGGGGGATCAAAGCTAGGTTGTAGAGAGCTCCGTGTGGAATCACATGTAGTGGTGGTTCGCTCTCTTCCAACGGTGTGATGGTCAGATTGTTGACGTGTGACTTGCAGCTCAGCGCATCTGCCACTACGTTTGCCTTGCCGGGGTGATAATGGATCTCTATTTCGTAATCCTTTATCAGTTCTAACCATCTTCGCTGCCTCATGTTCAGCTCCTTTTGAGTGAATATGTACTTGAGACTTTTGTGGTCGGTATATAGATGTACGAGGTTACCGAGTAGGTAGTGCCTCCACGTCTTGAGTGCAAGTACCACGGCAGCGAGCTCCAAGTCGTGAGTTGGATAATTTTGCTCATGGTTTCTAAGCTGCCGTGATCCATACGCGACCACCCTTCGGTCTTGCATCAGCACACATCCGAGCCCAATGCCGGATGCATCGCAGTACACATCGAACGGTTTTGTTGTGTCTGGCTGCACCAAAACCGGTGCTGATGTCAGGTGCTTGACTAAAGCCTTGAATGCCGCTTCACAGGTTGGACTCCAAACATATTTGGTAGCTTTCTTCAGCAGCCCTGTCATAGGCTTGGCAATCTTCGAGAAGTTTAGAATGAACCTCCGATAATATCCCGCGAGTCCGAGGAAACTCCGTACCTCATGAACAGTTCTCGGGGATTTCCAATTCAGCACTTGAGTGATCTTGCTCGGGTCTACAGCGATACCCTCCGCTGAGATGATATGCCCGAGAAAAGGCACTTGCGATATCCAGAACTCGCATTTGCTGAATTTCGCGTATAGCTTGTGATCCCGCAGCCGTTGCAAGACTATACGCAGATGCTTCTTGTGATCTTCTTCCGACTTGGAATATACCAGGATGTCGTCGATGAAGACCACGACAAACTTGTCCAGCTCCGGCATGAATACCGAGTTCATTAAGTACATGAAGTGAGCTGGAGCATTGGTGAGGCCGAAGGACATGACCAGGTACTCATAAAGTCCGTACCTCATCGAGGAAGCCGTCTTCGGAATGTCCTCAGCCCTTATCTTAATCTGATGGTACCCGGATCTTAAGTCCATCTTGGAAAAGATATTTGCTTCGACCAACTGATCAAACAACATGTCAATCCGTGGCAACGGGTAATTATTTTTGATGGTTACGGCATTTAATGGATGATAGTCCACGCAAAACCGTAACGTCTCATCCTTCTTCTTCATAAATAATGCCGAACAGCCCCATGGCGAGGAGCTCGGCCTAATAAAACCCTTTTCCAGCAGGTCCGTTAGCTGGGTCTTCAGTTCAGCCAACTCCTTGGGCGCCATCTTGTACGGCCTTCGGGATATTGGCATGGTTCCCGGTGCAAGTTAAATCTTGAACTCCACCTCTCTATCGGGCGACATCCCCGGCAAATCATCCGGGAATACGTCAGGGAACTCTCGGACCACTGGAATATCTTCCAATCTGATGGTTGTGGCTTGATAGACACTTGGAAGTTTTATTTCTAGACTGTCCAGAAATAAGGAGTGAGACTTGTGCACTTCTGAGTTCAAGTGCACAACTCGGAGGACGGTGTCTAAAACAGCGCCGTGGCGGGTTAACCACGACATCCCTAAGATGACATAGACCTTTTGTCCCTCTAAGATTATGAGAGACGTAGGGTATACTCTACCCTCTAAGCACAATGGCGCTTTTGGGACCATCAAGCTTGCTGAAAGTTTCCCACCCGGTGAACAGATCACATAAGTACTATCGGTGGGTAGTATTTGCAAGCAATATTTATCAATGAAAGCTTGGCTAATGAAGCTATGCGTGGCGCCTGAATCAAATAGTACTATGGCGGGATGCTGGTGGAGTTGGAACATACCCGCAAGGATTGGCTCGCCCTCCGGCACGTCCTCTATGGCAAGCTGGGGGACGGTGCCGGGCCTAGGGTTTGCCCGCCGCGCATTAGTAGGGTTCTAGGGTTGATTCCTCCCCGGAAACGGTGATGCAACTCCGCCTCCTTGCCTCTCCGGGCAACTGCTGGCGAAGTGTCCTGGACGACCACACTTGTAACATGTGGCCGCTGCTGATGTGGTGATCGGGGGACGAAAGCCCGGCATGCGTTGCTGAGGTGCATACGCACGCGGCATCATCCGCTGCTGCTGTTGTTGTTGTGGAAGTGGTGCTGGCAGTGTCGGTGAAGAGTACGGCCGACTGCGGAAAGGCATCGACCTCTGGGGTGGCTGTCAGCGTGGACCTGATGGTGGGCGATTCACCATCCGAAACTTCTGAGAAGGACCGCCTCCTTCTCCGCTGCTTTGCGGCGCGCTTCGCTTTCGCTTCGCCGCCGCCAACTCCTTGCCAGAGTCCTCTTGAACAATCACAGCATCAATGATGTCATTGAGGCTGCCGCGATTGAAAATCGCCAATTTGTCCTTCAGGAGCGGGTTAAGCCCCTGGTAAAAGTGGTCCTGCCGCTTCTCGTCGGTATCTGCGTGATACGACGGGTAGAGCGCGAGATCGTTGAACGCCCTGGAGTATTCCAGCGTGTTCCGGCTCCCTTGCTGCAGGTGCAGGAACCCCTGCGTCTTCCTCTTTATCAAGCCTGGCGGTATGTGATATGCCCTGAAGGCCGTCCGGAACTCCGTCCAGGTCATCACTCAGTCGGTGGGCTGTGAAGCACAGAAGTTGGCCCACCACGCGCTCGCGGATCCTTGGAGCTGCTGGACCGTGAACTGAGTCTTGCGCTGCTCACTTATTTGGAGCAGCCCGAACTTCATTTCTATTGCGTGGAGCCAGTTGTCCGCGTCAAGAGGTTCATCCGCCCTTGAAAATACCGGGGGATGAGTCACCAGGAAGTCAGAGTAGGAGCTCTGTTGACGCTCCTCACGGTCTTGACGTCTCTCTGGGCGAGACGTATTAGCGATGAGGGTCTGCAGCAACTCCGTGTGCTGCTGGTGTGAACCCGCCATTGCCGCAACGATGTCGGCCAATGTAACTGTCGGTAGTGGCGGTGGTGGTGTTTGCTGTTGCTGCTGCTGTCCCGAGGAGTCCTCGGGAGGCTGTTGGGAGGTCTCTCCCCCTTGACTAGTACCCCCAACGTCCGGGTTGGCACGAGTACGCGTCATTCTGAAATTCAAAACAGCAGCGGTTAGTACATGTCATACTTAAAATTCCATATGCAACAGTAGGTATTGAAGTGACACATGAATAATTTGCACAACATTCACATATATTGATAAAGTATAAACTTTATACAAGATACATTATTCTCGGGTCCCCGAGAAGTTGTGCTCATGTCGTCACTACCTATACATATGCTACTGTCTACACGACATGTCACCGATTACAAAAGTTGGTTACATTACCCTAGCTGCCCTACTTGGCAACTGTAACCCCCTACTCGGAGTAGAACTCGACCTCCTGCGGGTCTTCCTCCTCCGGTACCTCGGCTGGTGGCTCTGGATCTACCACCTCTTTGCCCATCTCGGGTTCTCCCATTGCTGGAAGGCCCAAGGCCACCGGTATTCCCAATACCGGAGGTACGAGGTCCTGCAAAGCATGCACCTCGTCCATGGCCTGGTTGTAATCTTCTTCCCAGCCTTGCCCTTCCTCAATAGCGTCATCCCGCTCTTGAGTAAGTTCCTCGTTCTGCTGGGTCAGATTCTGTACCAGTTCTTGCAACGCCGCGATGTCGACACGGCTCTTCTTCTTTGCCTTCTTCAGACGATGCAACTGATTGTGCTGTTCATTCAGTCGCTTGATCGTCGGAAGGAGCACATTACGGAGTGCGCTGTGAGCACTCTCGAAATGGTCTCCACGGCTCGTGTTCTCCTTGAGGTTCGTGGCGAGATGTTCCATATGAACAGCTTGGCTGTCCATCACGGCGTTTCCCGCCCTCATCTGGAGGCTAAGGTTTGCCTCCGCGGGGTTGTACCTTGGGCAACCCGGATCTGTTGCCTCCCGGTACCTCTCTTCCCACACATGCTGAGCCCGTCCCTCCACCGGAATGAGCATGTATGGAGTGCCCTCCATAGCCTGCACATGTAGTTGGCAGAAGCGTGACATAGTGTTACGGGCTGCCACTTGCCACATCCCTTCCGGTTGTCTTCCTCTCACCGTGACGGTGAACGGCACCCAACCGGGTGGCGTAGGTACTGCAGGGACTTCGACATGGATTGTCCACGTCTTGTTCCCCTCTTCGCCTTCTTCCTTAGCGAAGTACTGCGGCATCTGGTTATATCCGAAATATTGAAGCATCTGCCTCAATGTTTCCGGATAGCCGCTGCGGTGAGAACAGTGGGACACCACCCACCCGTTCTCCAACTGCTTTTCTGCTGTCATCTGTAAAAATTATATCTGAGAAATGTCAAATATTTATTTAAACAGTAAACCACTGAGTTATAACATAAGACATGTCATTGAACCCATAAAACTTGGAAACATAGTTCAAATTTTAAGCAAATTTGACTGCTGATCTGCTGTTCAACATGACAGCCCTGACCAGTTTCCATTTCAACCTGATTTAGGCCATGTCAAAAGCAAAACCAATTCTGGAACTCAACATCAAAGTTAAAGCTAACTTCAATAGCTTTCTAGAAAGTACTTGATTGTCCTAAGATCTGTCGTGGTTCAAAAGTTATCAGAGGTTAAAGTTAACAGAATTTCTGGAGAAAATTGGACAGCACCCCCCTGCTTTAGGTACTGATTTGATCCAAGAATTCCAGTTAATTCTGCTCCCAATCTGACAAAACTTTCTGTTACAAAGTTGTAACCCATCTCATAAGCTTTCCAGAACTACCTTATTTTCTATTTTTAGAATTTTATGCAGGAAGTTATGCTCAATTTACAGAGAGTTTACAGAGAGTCTTTGCTCTGCCCTGTTTTCTGGACTGTTTCAACTCTACTGCATTTTTCGATTGGTTATGGGATGAAACACCTCTGGACCTCAACAGAAATGTTGTAAAGCTCTTCCAAAGCTTTCCAAAAATGTATCATATGACCCCAACCTCGAAATAACTCAACCTCTAACCTCTATTTAACTTCAGCCTTAATTCAACTGAAAACAGAGTGCTCTGTCCTTAGCAACCTATAAGTTGAAAATTTGTTAACTTTGAATATCCTGATTAAGGGAAGGAGTTACATCAAGTTTTAGTGCTTTGGATCAAAGCCTTCAAGTTTTACAATGAGGTTGTTCATTTAGTGGGGTGTGACGTCGATGCGTCACCAGATCATGTCGGTACTACGTCCTCACAAAGAAAAACTTATACCGGACTTAGCCGGCTTCGTTACTTCAGTGGCACTAAACGTCACTCACACACGGATGCTACACATCTACCGTTTCATGGTCAGACTACCTGCAGAAACTCAAACAATCGTCAGACCCGGCTGCACACCGAGCCCGGTATCCATACAGTTCGTACACCCGGCCGTCATCACTCGCCCGGATGTTCTCAAGCCAAACACGCCTTGAGTTACGTGTTCACGTGTTAGACCACGTGACGGGGTCTCCCAAGTTGCACCATGCACGCTAGGGACAGACGTTGCTCGTATACCCCAAACGACATGAAGAGTCGTAGAGGATATCAAAGCGGGTCGGGTTACCTGCCACCCGTGGGGCTCCACCCTTCAGCTTGTGCGCACTGGTGGACAGCGCTTACGTGCACCCCCCAAGACATAAACGTCCCGAGATGCACGATTTTCCGACATAGACAAATAGGTTAGTATGCCACTTTCTATACACTAATAACATCCTTATACGGGCTACTAACTCGTTCCTCACTGGATTTTTGAAAAAGATAACCTTTGTAGTGCGTTAAACCTCAAGCGAGCTCTGATACCAACGCTGACACGACCCCACGGTCTTGTCGAGCCAGAATCACACTGAGGGGTACTGCATTGCACAGCACCGGATAACACACATACAAGGTACAAAGCGGAAGCAAAATTTTATTACATAAACTGGTTTATGAACATGTTTACATCAAAATAGTTCCAGTCTACACTCACGGGCGTAGACTACGCATCAAGTCCACGTTCAGCCCTTGAACGTGTCCTTGCTAGCACACATGCACCTTAACTCTGCGGCGTGCACGACTCCCACTCGACGGGGGTCCCCTCCTGGGGTTCCGTCTCTTTTTCGGGAGTCCCTTCCTCATAGAACCCTGCAAAAGCTTCAAACACAAGCAGTGAGCACGAAGGCTCAGCAAGTCTGACCCGTCTCACCTAAACATGGAACTTCTACATGAGGGGTGATGGGTTACATGAGGTAAAAATCATTTGCAAGGACTCGCCTAATTAGTAGAACCTTACTTTCAAATTTTAGCAGCAGGTTGTGGAGAACCTTACGCTAAGGCACATGAGAGAGCCGCAATCAAACAAGAAACACATTTCTCTCATGTACTTTGCCCAAAGTTAAAAGGAACTTTAATTAGCTCTAGACTACAGCATATCATTAACAATCAATGTCCATAATTCAATCAGCAACATTTTAACATGTGTCTAGCCTGTTCTCTCTACGTCATGGTACAGTGAACAAGTGGTACTCACTAACCGCGAGGGACGGCGATTATAATCGATTTACACCTGCAGGGTTACCCGAACAACCCGTCACGTACGTCCGTACTCGAGGTTGCCTACAGCAACCATCACGGACGCCGTACGCAACTACGTTTCACCCGTTAGCCAAATGTTGAACCGGTCCAATCGTCCCGAGCAAGAGGTCTCTGCACGCGCATCTCAGTGCCGCCAGCCGATTTACACCTCGAGCTCTCAACCTACCCTCTGAATGACCAGCTATGCCTCAACACCCAGCTACCCGAGTTACATCGGTTTCCCAGTTCCCATATAGCAGGTAGGTCTTCGGTACTGTTCTAGCTTGTTCAACAGGCCCGCACACGGCTCGGTCCTCAATCGACACAAGCGGAGCTACAGCACACAGGCCCCAAAGTCATGTTGCCCTTACTCTCCGCTCGGTCTCATCTTTCTTGCCCTATGTACCATGTGCTATCTCTACCCGAGTCGAGTGCCTCTAGCCCATGCTCGCGAGTAGTTCCAACTACTCGACTTGTACCGAATCCTACACTATCTTAGCATTGCAGTAGCTAACGGGGTTTGCAATCCTAAATCCAACCCATGGTTTTCTTGGCTATGCAATTGGGTTTTCAAACAAGACTCTAATGCAAAGAATAATAATACTCAAGTAAGTGCTCAAAACAATAAAAATTTATAAAATGGTTAATGCAGACCAGAGCTTGCCTTGCTGCTCTTGGTCATAGGCTAGCTGCTCCTCCAGAGTAACGAAGTCTAGGACTTCGGGTTCCTCCTCGATCTTAGCGACTACATGATATACAAGTATATGTATCAATTTAAATGCATTTGATTGAATTTAAACTTGTGAAGTCTATGACTTTTACTAGACAGACTCAATGTCTGTGAAACTTTTACTGTGGCTTGGTTACAACCTAAGTACAGACTTGGTCAAGTTTTAGTTGCAGTAAAGCTCATTTGAGCCCTCCACAATTAATTACGTACTTGACCTTAATTGACACTCTTAGGGTGTTCTAGGGATTTTCATGGAACAAACTATGACTTTCTGAGAACTATATTTTTAGAGGGTTCAAATGTAGTTGGTCTCACTTAATTTGAAGGTTCCTAGCTAAAGATATGAGCTAAACAATTCCAGGGGAAATTCTGAAAATGTTTCTGAACATTTTCTATTTTCTCTGGAACAGTTTCACTAATCACACCATTAGGTGGATCAAATGAGCTCAAATGGTCCTGAAATTTTTATGGTAGTTTAGGGATATTTTGGTGAACATCCCAGCAAAATATCAGGATCTTCCTCCAAAGGATTCTCCAGTTAAAATTCCAAATAGTTTAAACTTTGAGGAATTAATTCTGGAGAAATAAGGATTTTCATGAAGTGAAACTTGATTTGCTGGAAAGTACTCAGAGAGCTGAATCTAACAAAATTTGGTTCACTCGATTTGGAGCTTTCTAGCCAAAGTTATGAGGATTTGAAGTTTGAACAAAATCTGAAAATCGGGGGAAAAGTTTAAATCTGCCGGGGCCCGCGGGGACACGTGTTGAGCGCCGAGGCGACCGCACACCGCGGCCCACCGGGTTTTTCCGCGCCAGCACACCCGATCCCGGCCACACCCGATCCTGATTTCAAATTTTGAGCCGCTGACGCGTGGGCCAGCCGGCTTCGTCTATCTCTCGACGCGCCCGCGCGCCCGCGCCGCCGCCCCTCGCCGGAGCAGACCCGGAGCTCGCCGGCTCGCCGCTGCCGGCCCTCCCATGGTCTGAAACTCACCGCAAGGGGGTTGTCGACGTCGAGGAACACGTCGGTGGTGTCAGTTCGGGCTGGCGGTGACCGGAAATAGCTCGGCGACGTGCCGCGGCCTCGGTTGAGGTTCGACGCCGTCGACCGTGGGTTCTAACCCGCCAACACCTCGAACAAACGGTCCTACAGCATCAGTGTACCTCTAGGAAGCTCGACAAGGTGTCAAAAGGTCTCAAAGATGGCGGCAAGTCGGTCGGCACCGTGTGACCGATCGTGCCCGCCATGACCACCCTTGATCGAGCTAGAAATTCGTCACTTCTAGACAGTTTCACGCCACGGATGCAGAAAGGAACTTGATCGCCGGCTAGTCCAGCGTTTATGTGCAAGATTTGATAGCTAGAGAAGGATCTTAGAGCGAGAATTTGAAGGATCCGTACCGGAAGCTCGATTTACGGTCGCCGGAGCAAAAACTGGAAATTCTCCGTGGATTCTTCACGGTTTGCTTCAAAACTTGGAGGAGAGCAGCACGGTGATCGCGCGCTCCTGTTGCCTCTCTTGCTGGACTATGAAAACGCCTGTGGAACGCTGTCCACGAGCGCCTGACTCTAGGCTGAGGCTAGGTCGCCACGGTGGCGATCGTTCTCGGGTAAGGGAGGTCGGAGCTCGGGGTGTCTGGCGTTGGGGAGGTGGAGGGCGATCTCAGGTTGCTGTCTAGCAGCTCAGGAATGAAGGAGGAGATAGTTTGCTGGTTTTCCCGATCGAGCAGTGAGCTGCGGGGAGAAGAACTGCCGCTGCTCGGGTTCACACGCGAGGAGATAAAGCCAGCCGACTCCTGCTCGGGCTGAGGCGGTGCCGGTCGCGTGGAGGCGCGAGCAAGCCGCCCTGGGCACCAGCGCGCGTAGAGGGGAAGCAGCTGGTGGCGCCGGTGGCTGCTCGGTGGCACAGCCGACAGCTGCTCGGTGGAATTTCCCACCGAGGCTGTGACTTTGTGTGCAAGTTTTCCCTCCTTCTCTCTATGACATGTGGGTCCCACCCGGGGTTTTAACCTCTGAAATTTACTCCTAATCACTGTTGTAAACAGTGAGCCCCAAAATACCCCTGGTGATTCAAATTATTCACCCATGAGCCATTTGAATTGATTAGAATTCAAATTGGATTTGGTTTGAATGAATTTCAGCACAAGTTCAGTTTGGAATTCAATTAAAGTTTGAATTTGTCCTACTTAGCTCATGTCAAGATCAACTCCAAATGGAGTGAAAATTGGAGTGTGAGCTCACAAAAATGTGCTGGATAAGAATATGTCTCCCACTTTTGAATTCATGGGATAGAAACAGTTTGAATTTGAATATGGTTTTAAACTGCCCTCTTTCTAACTATACCCAAAATGACCTCATAAAGGTTTTGAATTTGGGTGAAACTTGGCATGGACATCCTTAGCAATGTGTAGGAGTTTTCATATGTCCATCCCCTATATATCACATGTGGGGAATACCACTTTTGCAATATGTGAGTTTGTTCTCTAATGAGCATGTTGATGGTGGTTACTTGCTCTTCATTTGTGTTCATCAACTTGCTTCAAATGAGGTGTGTGGTGTGGTGATGAACACTTCAAATATGTGTCAAAAACTGCAGCCCTTACACGTACTTGACCGAGTATCAGTACGCGGAGGTAAGTTATTATTGTTAACTATTTCCAATAATTACTTATGTTAACAGTAGTTGATGAAATACTAAATATGTGCAGGTTAGTACTAGCTGGTTATAGAGTCATCCCAATGCGTACCGGGCTCTTTGTCGATACTGGGCTAGCTAGGACTTCATCAATAAGTCCACGAGGGCTCAAGCCTGCAGAGGAACAGACGGCCAGCACAACTACGGCAGTGATGGCTACGTGCGTATGGCTAAACGCATGGTAAATATATGTTAATATTCGTTCATGTGTTGATAATATATTTCTTCAACTAACACGTATCTACAGGAGCGAGAAACCGGTCAGGAGCCGACACCGATCGAGGTTTGGAAGAGAGGTCACAGGGGAAGTGACCCTTCCCAGCCTGTGTAGTGTAGTCAGGTCGTGGCCGACCGACTGTAAGTTTTCAAAATCCATCAATTTAATTATAAGTAATACTAGTACTGACAAACTTGCAATATTTCTTTGTTTTTTAGGAAAAATACGTGTAACACTCTCAAATTCATTACCATTCATTGCATATATTTTTCATGTAGATAAGCATTTGAAAAGAAGTAAAAATGGAGAAAGAACCCTAGAAATGGAGAAGGAATCATAGAAATGGAGAAAGAACCATTGAAATGGAGAAAGAACCATAGAAATGGAGAAAGGGACATAGAAATGGAGAGGGAAATATAGAAACGGAGAAAGGGACACAGAAATGGAAAGAAATGGAAATAAGATAGCTGAGCTGAGCCATTCCCGAATTTCCTAAAATTTTTTACAATGTAGACGCAGCCCTACAGGGGGAAAAACCCCTAGGACTCTTTGGTTGAGTCCCAATTAGACTAGAACTCTTTGGTTGAGTTCCAATAAGACTAGGACTCTTTGGTTGAGTTCCAATTGGACTAGGACTCTTCTTTTCTCTCCCTTATAAATACAACCCCCAGCCCCCCGTCTACACCTTGCCCGCAGCCCCCTCCCCCCCCCAAAGTCGCCGAGTTGGCCCTATCCCCCCCCCCCCCAACTCGCTGAGTTGGCCACCCCCCTGCCAGAGTTTGGTCGCCGGTGAGCCCCGCCGTCGAGCCCCGTCGTCGAGCCCTGCCTTCGATCCCCGTCATCGAGCCCCGCCTTCGAGCCCCTTCGTTGAGCCCCGCCGTGGAGACCCGCCGATGAGCCCCATCACGCCTCGCCGTCGCCGGAGAAGAAGCCCGACGTTCTGCTCTACCATAATTTTCCATAGAAAAATTCCCCGCTGCTGCCGTTGCTAGAAGAAAGGCCCTGCCACAAGGACTAAGTGAGGTAGGTATTCATTACTCATCTTACAACATCGCCGCTGTTTCTACGCATCTGTTTTCTTCGCCCCCTTCGAGCAGAAACTTTCGCATGTGGACAGATCATGTTTTGATTGATTTTTAATGGTGGAATTGATCTAGATCTTGTGTAAAGATCATCACCACATCCACACTTGATCCCTACACCCTTGTTCCTCATAAAACCCCATGAAAGCCCATTAAAACATGCAAGAACACGTACAAACTGGTTTTATAAAACTGCACTATAGGATTTGCATTCATCTACCCCATTGCATCTTGAGTAAAATTTGTGCTTGATGATTGATTGCTGTAAATTTTGTAGTGCGTGATTGTTAGTAGAAGGTAAGGCTCAAGAGGCCGTCTACGAGGAACTATAGCACCAAGACTTTGAGATGCTTGAGCAACACGAGCCATGGGAGCAAGGCAAGTGCCTCTTGACCATATTGGTTCCCATGTTTTGAAACTGTTTTGTTTGCGAAAACTATCTATGCTTTAGTCAACTTGATGGGACACCCTTTTTATAGGAGTTTACTAGTTTTGTTAACCATCCTTGTCGCCGAGAAAGTTGATGAGTCGGGTATGGTCGTTTTCCCTTTTTGCTTCGCTTAATTTATGGGATACGGGAAGCTGAATTAAAACATGGTTAGCTACTGCACTCATATAAATAATGATGATGATAACTTGATGATGTTGATAAGCATGGAATCGGGGAGATCCAGGCAAGCTTGGTTCGTGGATGTTGCTGAATGAGATGGTGGTTTACTTGCCGTAGATCTAAGGACCGGTTCATGCGAGCACATGCCAGGAAAAACAGTGCCACCACAAGGCCAAATATGGGTGCGGCTTAGCTGACTAATTAGGTATGTTGCTAGTTTGTTATGGACCGTTAGATGGCGCGGGGAATGGGAGTCGAGAGGGACTGCCTTGGGAACTGCATGGCACAAGAGGGGGCCCGTGGGTGGGAGAATGGAGATTCGAGCCTGCCGGTGAAAGCTCAGTGGGTCCGTACATCCTAGTAGCCCCTTTGTAATGGCTATTTTGTTATCTCTTGGCCATACACCGACGGTTGTGTACTGCTATAATGGAGGTTATTTCTAGTCACCGACGGGTGACGAAATCACAAACTTGTGGGTAAAGTGGTGCCACCTCTACAGAGTGTAAAACTATCATGATAGTCGTGCTTCCGGTCACAAGCACCTGGCCAACTTCCATGATTAGAGGCAAAACTTGGTATGGATATTCGGTATGGTTATGGTATGGTCATTGGGATTGGTTTTGAGACTGTTTTGGGTCATGAAAATGAGTTTGGTTTTGGTTATATGAATATGAGATGGTATGAATATTTATGAGTATGAGAGGAAATTGAGAAAGATTAAGGGCTGGTTGAGACTTGATATATAGTAAAATATGATGAAGGAATGTTGATGATTTAACTTGGTTATGATGGGATTTTAACTCACCTAGAAATAGTTGCTGTTTTTACCATGTTTGTGAAATAAAATTTGCTTGCTGCAATGAGCCTTTTATATCCTACCTTGCTGTAAGCTACATGTCATACTTTTTCCCGCACTTGCTGAGTACGATATGTACTCACCCTTGCATTACCACATATACATCAGCTACAGGAGAAGAGTACTTCGTGGAACATGTGGAGTACTAGGCGTGCGCACTACCGTAACATGCCTGTTTTAGTCACTTTCCGCTGTCGTTTAAAGTCTTCCGCTGCAAGAATAAGTTAGAGATTCATGAGTGAGACATTGAGTGATTGTAATAAAGTACTTAAACACTATTTATTTGTGGTTATATTCTGAATTCAGTTTGTGGATTACATGTGTATGTGTGATGAACATCCTGGGCACACATATGCATTCACTTGGTTCTATTTTCGGAACCGGGTGTCACAAATTGGTACCAGAGCCACGTTGACTGTAGGATGCAAGCCTAGGTTGAATGAACACTCTAAAACACATAGGAACACCCCTCTAAACTATTATTTTCGAAAATTGCTTGCTGCTGCACTTTACTTGTCAATTCAGCCACCGCAAAGTGCTATTTTCAGCCCCTCTTTTCGCTTCTATTGGACAGCAACACTTTTGCTTTCTTGCTTCATAGCTTCTGAAGTTTTGGAGTATTTTCTTCTTCTCTAAAAATTCTCATGTCCTATTTATAGATGCCAGTGATCAGGAGCACAGCACGCATAAGGACTCGTCCACCACCACTTGGGAGTGCACTTAACCCCATTGAGGTGTTCAATGGACCATATTGGGAGGAGGTGAAGATGGAACCTCATGATAAAGAGAAAGTCAATATCTCTATGCATGAGGAAGAAGATCCGGAAGAGGTGGAACCATTCGAAGACAATATGGAGGATGATTCACAAGAACGACATTGGTACGCACCTCAGGAGGAGTTTCACGCAGGCTTACACCCCGTGGAGCCTCATGAAGCTATGTCGGGAGGAGATGAATACGAAGAGGATCCACCCCTTGCTGAGACCAGTTCAAGAACTTTGGTCTGACGGAATGGAAGGAGGACACATGTCCAAGGAGCTCAAAGAATTTCTGGATTGTTGCAGCTTATACCCAGAATATCTTCTCAAGAAAGTCCCTCGTCTCGGACATTAAGAGTGGAAGGCTGAAGTAACCATACTATCTAACGGTAGGGTTGTCACTCAGCACTTCGCACCCACATGGAGAGCTACAAGGGCAGAAGATATCGATGATGCTGCATGGGATGCACTCACCGGACTGTGCTACGCCTTCCGTGAGCAGCTTGAGGACACCACTTTTGAGCTGCACCCGTATCGGAAGAGTGGTACAAGGGAGATCATTGGACCCCATGTAGGAGCTCTTTCCAACCCACAAGCTGCTGACAAGTCTCAGAGGTTGCTCATGGAGTTAGGAAACTACTATGCAAGCGCACAAGAAGAGATCCGTTGCCTCTGCAAGAAGCTGTATTTGCTGGAGAAACAAGAGGAGACTCGTGCCAACGCGGGAACAAACTGAGCACCAGCGTCATCTATCCCTACATGGACAGCCGACTCACCATGGAGTGCGGCCATGTATGGACCACCCCCGTCACACAGCGAGAACAACACCGGTTCTCACGATTAAGTTTAGGTTTTCATTGAATAAAACTGTAATAGGAACGTTTAGATTGCTGTAAGTCAAATAAGAGTAGTGTGCTGAAATTTATGTGATGATTGCTTGGTTTGTGTGCTGATGTGAGTTGTGGGACACTTCCATAGTGGAGAGATGTGAGATGCTTCGACACGTGTTCACATCCTCATATAGGCTGAAATTGATAAAAGAAGATACTTAGTTCATACACCTTGATGCATATAGTTAGGGGGATCAATCTAAATCTCTATTTCCTACTCTACTCTCTCTCACACAGATGGTGAGGGAAAACTCCAACCGTCAAAGGAGGAACGCTCATGGTAACAACGAACCACAAGAAATGGCAATGTTGAAGTTCCTGAAAATGCCAACCCCGGGGCTGATGCAAGCAACCTTGAACGGTTGATGGCTATGCAAAACCAGCTGTCACACCCGATTTCTCCAAAGAGCAACCGAGTGAATATCACATGTATGTCAGGATCATTTTCTCATACATGTGACGACAAATAGTGAAGCATCCTTTATTACAAGCCAGGTGTCGAATATAAATAAGTCTTACATAGCATACGTCTCGAAGGACGATAATAAGTTCAGAACATGTAAATAAAACATCAACGGAATATAAATCTTGTGGGCTTCGTCACAGGCGTTGCCCGGGGGACTCCATGAACCTAGAATCCTTCTTCGGGTCCGAAGTCTTGGTTATTGAACACCACATCATCCCCTTGACCTGAGCAGCAATTTAAACCAACAAATATGCAAGTTTGAGTACCATTGGTACTCAACAAGTGTGGAAAAGTTATGTCATAGATGGCTAGAGCAAGGAGAGGTTGAACTCATGGTTAAAGCACTACGCAATTATTACCTATCACCTTAGCTTATTAAGCACCTACATTACTACACAGGTGAAATGGATCCCAATCCCTCAACCCATCATCATTATCAAGTAGACATAGTCTCATCTACAATGTTAAGCTTCCCGCTTAACATCCACAACTTTCCAATCCATCATCCTCTAATCATGAATAAGTCCAAGCTGCTCTTGACCGTGAGCACGGCTTTCATGACAGCTTTGACTCTGCAGAGTTTGCACCACTGTACCCACATGTAGTGATTTCATCCCCCGTTGCCGGGTGGACTAAAAGAACCTCCATTATGCCAGTGGCCGCGAACCACATTCACACTTCCCAGGTGTGTAGCCAGGAGATCACTACGAAGCCTTTACAAAGGGATTCCCGACGAGCATGGGCCCACTGAGGTTTCACCCCTAACAGCATACAAGAGGCTCCAACCTTGCTGCAGTGGCCCCCTCTTGAGCCTTGCGGTTCGTATGGTAGTCCAGCTGACACCTATTCCCCGCACCATCCAACACACCCATACTACGCCGGGGATACACCTAATTAATTGGCCAATCTGCCCCATCTCAGCATGTGGTTGGCACGGTAAAGCCAGGTTACATGCTCCATGAACCGGTCCTTAGGATCCAGGCAAGTACTAAACACAAACTCGAGTCTCGTGCACCCAACACCAACCAAATCATCCAACTTGCCTTGATCCCTACCTCTACATAACTCATAACATCCCATTCGAGAGTAAAGTAAATAAATTGATGATCTCATATCCCAATTATCCCATTCTAAGCATGGCTAAGCATATGCATAATAATAAATGACATGATAAAATAAAGCCCAACCCAAGCTACAAGGAAACAAGGTAATGCAATTCTAGGGAAACTTCCTAGCATGGGTTTCATATTTCAATTGACAATGCAATTAATTCTATTTACACATCCTAGTATAGGATCAAAGTGGTCAAGGACACTTGCCTTCTTCCTGCTGCTCTGGGAATGGAAAGCCTTGGTCTTGGAAGGGGAGAACTTGTTCTGGGGCAGGTTCTACTCATTCCAATACACATAGCAAAAGAAAAGAACAATCCATAAGACATAGTTCACACTTTCACTTCATACAAACCACACATACATACCTATGAAAGTCATTCTCATTTCTAAGTGTTGTGGTTACTCTTCATGTGTTGATTTTTGGCCTTCATGCACCTTTAAACATATGTATATGATTTCTAACTTCTGTATTCAGATTTCTATTTGCACACTATATATGAAGTTCCAATTTGAACAAATTCTTTATATTTAATTATTACACTTCTTAGCCACAAAGTTTATATAAAAGGTATTTTCCTACTCCAAATAGGTTTTCAGATCTTCTACCAAATCCTAAACTGAAGTTTTGGGATTTGAAGACTTCATTTATCATTTCCTAATGATGCATACCTATTTTCCTATATTTTCAGATTTATTTTCTATGCCAAAAAGTGAGTTTTAAATATTAAATAGTAGAACATGTCATCTAAACAGAATAGGTTCTGATCTAAAATATTAAATAATATATTTTTTAACTTCTCCTCTGATGTGAACTAATTTAAATTTATTTTGTCAGTTTTTAGAATTATTTCCTAACCTAAAAATGTGTCCCTATAACTAATAAATGTGAACAATCAATTAGACAGATTCATTTCAGCTTAAAATCTATTTTTAACTCATTCTAAAGTTTTCCAAGTGCTAGGAGAGTTTAATTTTGAATTTACAATGTGTTTGCTTTACCTTTTAAATTTAAAACCTATTCACATATTCAAATTTCTGAATTTAATATCATATAGGGTCAAAAAAGGTAAATCCACCCTACTACAGGGTCTAATTTATTATTTCATAAATTTCAAGGGGTCTAACTACATATAACAGAGGGGTTTTCCCAATTTTTATTAAGTCCAGGGGCTAAAACTTATTTTCAAATGAATTTACACGAATTTCTGAAGTTCCAGGGGCTAGATCAGAAGTTTCCGGGGCTAGCTCGTGTTTTCCGAGATCCCCAGGGGGTAGTGCGTAAGAATCCTGGCCTTTATAACGTGGGGCTGATGTGGACCGTCCGATTTAAAATAGACGGCTCAGATTAGATCGCCGAACCGGTACGCGCGGGTTTTGATTCTACCGTGCGATTTAAAATAGACGGCGCACAAGGGGCCACGTCGCCCTGGCCGGAGCCAGCCCGCGCTGCCCAGCGGCGGGAGGCGGCGATCTCGCCGGAGATCTTCGGATTTTCGTCTATACTTCCTAAAACTTGGATTTCATGGCATTGAACGGTAGAGGGGAGGTCGGGGATCTCACCTCGGGGTTTTTTGTCACACCCGGTTTTTCCGAAGAAACAACCAAGTGAATATCACATGTATGCCAGGATCATTTTCTCATACATGTGATGACAAATAGTGAAGCATCATTTATTACAAGCCAGGTGTCGAATATAAATAAGTCTTACATTTGCAAATGTCTCAATGGACAATAATAAGTTCATCACAAGTAAATAAACTAGCAGCGGAATATTATTCTTGAGGGCTTCATCACAGGCGTTGCCCGGGGGTCTCCATGAACCTAGAAACCTTCTTCGGGTCCAAAGTCTTGGTTATTATACACCACCTCATTATCTTGACCTGAGCAGCAATATAAACCAACAAATATGCAAGGTTGAGTACCAATGGTACTCAGCAAGTGTGGTAAAATTATACCATGCATGGCTAGAACAAGGAGAGGTTGAACTCATGGTTAAAGCACTACGCAATTAATACCTATCACCTTAGCTTATTAAGCACCTATATTACTACACAAGTGAAATGGTCCCAATCTCCCATCCCATCATCATAATCCAATAACCATAACATCATTTCCAATGTTAAGCTCCCCGCTTAACTTCCAAAACTATCAATCCTCTAATCATGAATAAGTCCAAGCCGCTCTTGACCGTGAGCACGGCTGTCATGACAGTTTTGACTCTGCAGAGTTTGCACCAATGTACCCACATGTAGTGATTTCATCCCCCGTTGCCGGGTGGACTAAAAGAACCTCCATTATGCCAGTGGCTACGAACCACATTCACACTTCCCAGGTGTGTAGCCAGGAGATCACTACGAAGCCTTTACAAAGGGATTCCCGACGAGCGTGAGCCCACTGAGGTTTCACCCCTAACAGCATACAAGAGGCTCCAACCCCGCTGCAGTGGCCCCCTCTTGAGCGTTGCGGTTCATATGGTAGTCCAACTGACACCTATTCCCCGCACCATCCAACACACCCATACTACGCCGGGGATACACCTAATTAATTGGCCAAGCTGCCCCATCTCAGCATGTGGTTGGCACGGTAAAGCTAGGTTACATGCTCCATGAACCGGTCCTTAGGATCCAGGCAAGCACTAAACACAAACCCGAGTCTTGTGCACCCAGCACACAACCAAAACATCCAACTTGCCTTGATCCCTACCTCTACATAACTCACAATATCTCATTCAAGAGTATGGTAAAATAAACTGATGATCTCATATCCCAAACATCCCATTCTAAGCATGGCTAAGCATATGCATAATAATAAATGACATGATAAAATAAATCCCAACCCAAGCTACAAGGAAACAAGGTAATGCAATTCTAGGAAAACTTCCTAGCATGGGTTTCATATTTCATTTGACAATGCAAATAATTCTATCTACACATCCTAGTATAGGATCAAAGTGGTCAAGGACACTTGCCTCCTTTCTGCTGCTCTTGGAATGGGTAGTCCTGATCTTGGAAAGGAAGAACTTGCTCTGGAGCAGGTTCTACATCATACCATCACACATAGCAAAAGAAAAACAACAATCCATAAGACATAGTTCACACTTCCACTTCAAACAAACCACACATTCACCTTTATGAAAGTCATTCACAATTTTATGTGTTGTGGTTACTCTATGGGTGTTGATTTGTGTCTTGCATACACTTTTAATCATATGTATATGATTCCTACTTTTGTATTCACATTTATGCTTGCATACTATATATATGAGTTTCCAATTTAAATAGATTCCTTATATTCAATTACTACACCTTTTAGCTACCAAGTATGCATGAAAGGTATTTTCCTTCTCCACATGTGTCTTCATAATTTCTACCAACCCTAAACTGAATCCTTTGGATTTTAGAACTCCATTTATCATTTACTAGTTGCTATATTTTCAGATTTATTTCCTATGCCTAAATGTGAACTTTATTATGAAAATAACAAGACACCTCATCTAAACAGGATAGGTTCTGATCTAAAATATTTACTAATATATTTTTGACCTTTTCCTCTGATGTAAACTATTTTACAATTATTTTCACTATTTTCTAAAACTATTCATTACTTAAAATTGTGTCCCTAAATGTGAATAATAAATTAAACAGATTCAATTGAGCCCAAAATATGTTTTTATCTCACTCCAAAGTTTTCTAAATACTGAGAAAGTTTTTAATTTAATTATGACAATATGTTTGTCCCACTTTTTAATTTTTAAACACTAGCCACATATTCAATTTCCTAATTTAAATACTAAACAGGGCTAAAAAGGTAAACTCACCCCATTACAGGGTCTATAATATTATTTTCAGAATTTCCAGGGGTCTAGCTACACTTATCAGAGGTGTTTTTCCTAACTTTTATTAAGTCCAGGGGCTAAAACTGATTTTTAAATGAATTTACATGATTTTCTGGAGTTCCAGGGGCTAGATCAGAAGTTTCCGGGGCTAGCTCTTATTTCCCGAGAACCCCAGGGGGTAGCACGTAAGAATTCCAGTCTTTATAACGTGGGGCTGACGTGGACCGTCCGATTTTAAACCGACGGCTGAGATTATAACGCCGAACCGGTACGCGGGGGTTTAAACCCTACCGTGCGATTTAAAATAAACGGCGCACAAGCGGCCACGTCGCTCTGATCGAGCGCGGGCGGCGCTGCCAGCGGCGCACGGCGGCGGGAAGCGGCGATCTCGCCGGAAACTTTCGGATCTTCGGGAATTCTTCCTAGAACTGTGATTTTATGGCATAGATCGGTAGAGGAGAGGTCGGGGATCTCACCTCGGGGGTTTTCTTGAGCTCGGAGGTCCTGGAAGGTGATCGGCGACGAGGTCCGAGGCAAAACCACGGCGAAGCTCGTCGGCGCTGCGTTTACACCGCAAATCACCGAGTTTTCTGCACCTGCAAGGTTCCCCGGAGGCGGTGGATCAAGACCAGCGAGTTAGATCGGAATTTCCGAGCTTAGATCGGCCAGAATTCGCCGGAGAAGTCTCGGTTCTCACCGGAGGAAAAATCGGCGGATCGCGTGGGAAAAACAGAACGAGGCCGGGGTTTTTATAGACGGGGGAGGGCGGCGGGGTGGTTTAGATCATGTCTGCGTCGCCTACGAACAGAATTCAGCGGGGATACGCCAAAATCCCGATCGGTTTTGATTCGGGGGCGAGGGAGTCCGGCGCGGCGCGAGGTAGACGAAGATCGGGTGGGTCCCGCCTGTCAGTGTGAGGCAGCAGCGCGCGCGGCTGCGGGCTGGCGCGGGCGCTGGCTGGGCCGGCTGGTGGGTTTCGGCCCACTGGCCGGTTTTTTTTTCTGCTTTCTCTTTTTCTTTTTCTATTTCTTTTCTGATTTGAGTTTAATTTGAATTCCAGTTTGAATTTGAATTTTTGCAAAACATGCAACACATCCAAAAAATTTTAAATTCCCCTCTTAACATGATTTAGGGCTTTGAATCAAAATTTTGGGGTGTTAAAGCTCTACCCCCCTTTAAAGAAATCTCGTCCTCGAGATTGGTGTTTCTAAGAAAACAATTCCGGAAATTGTGCCTTGAGCTCATCTTCCCGCTCCCAGGTGGCTTCCTCTTCTGAGTGATGCTTCCACTGCACCTTGCACATCCGGATTCTTTTATTTCTGGTGAGGCGTTCCATTGTCTCCAAAATCTTGTATGGTTGCTCGGCATAAGACAAATCCTCAGCTACATCCACTTCATTCATGGGTAACACCTCTTCAGGCGTCCTCAGACATTTCTTGAGTTGTGACACATGGAATACATCGTGCACATCCGATAGATGAGCCGGTAACTCTAGTTGATACGCCACTTCGCATTTCCTTTCCAAAACTTGAAAGGGTCCGATGTATTGAGGTGACAACTTCCCTTTCACCTTGAACCGACGAAGTCCTCTGATAGGGGACACCTTGAGATAGACATAGTCTCCTACGTTGAAAACGAGCTCTCTTCTTCGTACATCGGCATAGCTCTTTTGGCGTGTCTGTGCTATCCTCAAGTTATTGCGAATTTCCCTCAGCTTTGCCTCGGCTTCTTGTAGTACTTCTGGACCAAACACTTTAGTTTCCCCTGTTTGGTTCCAAAATAGGGGAGTTCTGCACTTCCTCCCGTACAAAGCTTCAAACGGTGACATCTTCATACTAGCTTGATAGCTGTTGTTATAGGAAAACTCTGCATACGGTAAGTTCTTGTCCCAACTCCGATTGTTTTTTAATGCACATGCCCTCAGCATATCTTCAAGAATCTGATTGGTTCTCTCCGTCCGCCCGTCGGTTTGGGGATGATAGGCAGAGCTGAAATTCAGATGGGTTCCCATGGTTTCATGCAACTTCTGCCAAAACCTCGAGGTGAACTGTGTCCCTCGATCCGACAGAATCTTCTTTGACACTCCATGGTAACACACGATCCTTGACATGTACAGCTCTGCCAATTTGGATCCGCTGTAGCTTTCTTTCACGGGGATGAAATGAGCTACCTTGGTTAGCCTATCAATGATGACCCATATCGAATCATATCCTGATTGGGTTCTAGGCAATCCCACGATGAAATCCATGCTGATTTCTTCCCATTTCCATTCAGGCACTTTGAGTGGTTTCAATAATCCCGCGGGTCGTTGATGTTCTGCTTTCACCAACTGACATGTGTCACATAGGGCAACATGTTCCGCGACATCTCGCTTCATACCATACCACCAATACCTGCTCTTAAGGTCCTGATACATTTTCGTACTCCCAGGATGAATGGAATAGTCAGAATCATGAGCCTCCTTTAGAATCAATTCACGGATCTCCTTTACTTCTGGCACACAAATTCTTTTCCCGTGCCACACCGTTCCTTCTTCATCCTCTCTAAAACTCGGAGCTTTATTTTTCTTGATGAGTTGTCTAATTTCTGGTATCTGCTCATCATTATTTTGACCCTCGCATATGTCTCGCTCTAGTGTGGAGTCCACTTCCATGACGATGGCTTCACCACTATTTACTAGACATAGATTGAGCCTTATAACCTCGTCCTTCAATTCTGCAGGCATGTCCTTCAAGCTCAACTTATTGACCTGCACTTTCCGACTCAAAGCATCGGCCACGACATTTGCTTTCCCAGGATGATAGTTGATGCCTACATCAAAGTCATTGATTAGCTCTAACCATCTCCTTTGTCTGAGGTTGAGGTCTGGCTGTGTGAATATGTACTTCAAACTCTTATGATCCGTATATATCTCGGTCCTCTTCCCCATCAAATATTGTCGCCAAATTTTCAACGCGTGTACCACTGCGGCTAGTTCTAGGTCATGTGTAGGATAGTTTTTCTCGTGCTTCCGAAGCTGCCGGGATGCATATGCCACGACATGCCCTTCTTGCATGAGAACACATCCCAACCCATTTCCAGAGGCATCGCAGTACACCGTAAAGTTCTTCTGCATATCTGGCATAACTAACACTGGGGCTGTTGTCAATCTCTTCTTTAGCTCCTGAAAACTCGTCTCGCACTGTGGCGTCCAGGTGAATGTGATTCCCTTCTCCAACAGTTTGGTGAGAGGTCTCGAGATCTTGGAGAATCCTTCAATAAACCGTCGATAGTATCCAGCCAATCCCAAGAAGCTTCGAACTTCCCCGACATTTTCAGGGGTCTTCCACTTCTGGATATCCAAGATTTTGGCGGGATCTACGGAGATTCCTCCCTCCGAGATTATATGTCCTAAGAAGGGAACCCTCTTCAGCCAAAACTCACACTTGCTCAACTTGGCATATAGTTGGTGTTCTCTCAGCCTTTGCAACACCAACCTTAGATGTTTCTCATGTTCTTCTTCATCTTTGGAGAAGACAAGAATGTCATCTATGAAAACCACCACAAATTTGTCCAGATATTCCATGAATACCTTGTTCATGAGATACATGAAGTATGCCGGGGCATTAGTTAGCCCGAAAGGCATGACAGTGTATTCATACAGTCCGTACCGAGATACGAAAGCTGTCTTGGGAATATCAGATTGCCTTATCTTGAGTTGGTGGTACCCCGACCTGAGATCAATTTTTGAGAACACACAAGTTCCCCTCAACTGATCAAACAAGTCTTCAATGCGGGGTAATGGGTACTTGTTCTTGATGGTTACCTCATTCAAGGCACGGTAATCCACGCTAACCTTTGGGTTCCGTCCTTCTTGGGCACAAATATCACCGGAGCTCCCCATGGTGAGGAACTAGGACAAATATACCCCTTCTCCGTCAATTCTCTTAAATGATCCTTGAGTTCTTCTAGCTGCTTCGAGTCCATCTGATAAGGTCTTTTGTATATCGGGGCTGTTCCAGGCACTAGCTCAATTGCAAATTCCACTTCACGATCGGGAGGCATACCTGGCAACTCCTCCGGAAAAATATCTGGGTATTCCCTGATGGTCCTGATCTCCTCAACTTTCACCTCAACTTGATTTAATTTAATGTCCCTCCGAGGCTCGTGTATTGTTATGAACTTTACTCTTGTGCCACTAGGGTGAGTTATTTCCACCGTTCTGGTCGAACAATGGATGATTCCTTTATGTTTGGTCAACCAATCCATACCCAAAATAATATCTATCCCTTGTGAATCTATCACTATGAGGTTAGCAGTAAATACTACCCCATTAATGTCTAGGTTCACTTTGGGACACACTTGTCTTGTCCTTATTTCTCCACCCGGAGAGTTTACGGCTAGCATATGGTTCATTTGTGTTGTTGCTAGGTCATGCTTCTTAACAAACCCTTGAGCAATGAATGAGTGGGTAGCACCAGAATCAAACAGCAGGGTTGCAATGTGTAAATTGGTAGGAAACTTACCAACTACCACGTCGGGTGCCTCTTGTGCTTCCTCCATAGTGACGTGGTTCACCCGTCCTCTCATTACATTCTGCTGTTGTGGCTGCGTGGGCTTCTTCTTTGGGCACTTATGGGCGTAGTGCCCCACTTCTCCGCAGCTAAAACATTGTACCCCAACCTTAGGTGCCTGGCCTTTGCTGTCTTGGGGTTGGTTTGGGGGTCCTTGTACTACTGGTCGAGGTGGATATGCAGGGCGAGGCTGCTGTACAAACTGACGTTGCGGCTGTGCTGGCGCTGTCGGAGGCCTGTAGTTTGGGTTGTACCCTCTTGGCGCTGAGTAGGGTACCGCAGCACGGTTCGTCTGCCCTGCTGGTTGCTGCATCATACGGGGGCGGGTGTTTCTACCCGAGGCTTGATGTGACCAAATGGCCTTCCTCTTATTCTCATTTTCCAAGGCCTTTAGCTTCCTTTCTACCACAAATGCTCTGTCCACCATCTTTTGGAAGCTTTCATACTCATTTGAGGACATTGCACACTGCATCTCCGCGGTAAGTCCTTCCATGAAACAATCTTGTTTCTGCTCATCAGTCTCTATGTCTCGTAGGGCATAACGGGATAGTTGAGTAAATTTAGTGAGGTATTCCCTCACAGTCATGTTACCTTGCTGTAACCCCAAAAACTTCTTCCTCTTGTTTTTGAGTTCACCTCTTGGGATTTAATGGTTGCGGAAGCTACGTTTGAACTCTTCCCAAGTGATGTTCTCAGGGTCATTATGGGCAGCCATGTAGGCGGTCCACCAATCAGCAGCAGGTCCATGCAATTGATGTGAGGCAAACAGCACCCTCTCATACCCTTGGCACTGTATGATCCTCATCTTGCTTTCAATGGTCTTTAGCCAATCATCTGCCTCCAGAGGTTCAGCAGCACTTGCAAACTTTGGAGGTTGAGTTCCTAGAAACTCACTCAACCTTGGTTGGCGTGGTGCAGCTTGTGGAGGTGGAACTTGATGCAAGTTGGCTACCACTTGAGTCAAGTTCTGGATGAGCTGATTTTGATTCTCCAGCATTTGGTGGAGAGGATCAACTTCTTCACGGCGACCACCCCGGTCCTGGCCTCCAGAAAGATGAGGGTTGCATGCCTCATCGTTGTTGTTGGCGGGGTTGGCAGCACGTCCTTTTCCTCTTCCGGCCATCTGGCAGAATCAACCAATGTTAATTTGAAAGCATTTAGTATCATCTTACTACTTTCATTTGTTTGTACTTTGAAGTGTTGAGGCTTTGTCATACTTTTCTGAGGGTTCATTTCTCACACAAAATTAAATGCACTATTATTTCATGTGGGTTCACACACCAAAGCAAAACAATCAAAAGACGAGGTTGTGGACAATTGCTCATGGCTTCCACAACTCACGTCACACACCAAGCATTAACACACCATTAACTTAACTTAACGACTCGACTATTCGACATCTTGCTAACTAAGGGAAGGACTCTACACTACTTGTTTTCTTGAGCTGGCTCCTCAGGATCTTCCTCATCATTTCGGCTGCCTTCTAACTCTGCTTTGGGTGGGGAGGCTGCTGGTGAAGAAGTGCGACGACGCCTGATCGCCCGACGATCTGGGGAGTCAGGAGTCCATGTATCATTCACGGTGACACACAGTTCATTCCCATCTCCTCTTTCTCTCGCCCTTAAGCAGGCTCGCAGCAACGCCTCCGTTTCCTTCAGGGTGTCTCGGACATCCTGAAGCTCCTGTTGACACTCCTGCAGTCGAGTGCTGAGCATAGAAGCATCCTCCAAGCACAAGTCCATGTGCTCATGGGAAGTCCCTTGCTGCACTGGTGGGTACTTGTACTCCGTGGTACCACTCTCACGTTGGAGGACATACATGTACTCAGTTTTGTCCATGTGGCGACGATAGATGTGACTCTGGCAGGTGATGGCCTCCCAGGTGACATCTTTCTCCGCATCGACCTGTGTCGCTCGACAAGTTGGAGAGTGATGAATCTTAAGCAGCTGATTTTCGTGTATAATCCTCATCTCTGAGCTCCATTCTTCCCTCTTCTCACGGATGGTCCTGGTGGAGTTATAGTGGATGATTAGCTTGCTCGTATTGCCGGCGGCTTCGAGCATACGCCGAAGACTGCGCAATAAGCCTCCTACTGCCAATCCGTAGGAAAGGTACGTCACCGGACGGCTCTCCTCTCTTTGGGCAAGGGCAACTACGGGAAGTGTGAATCATGCGAACCATCTAAAACAGAAAACATTTAAACTTAGATTAGATAAACTTTTAAACAAAAATTCTATTTTGAATGAAAGTTGGGGTAAGATGAAGAAAGTGACTCCATTAAATAACACTTTTCAACACACACCTTGTAAAATAGTTTTTAAGAAAATAGGGCCCTTAAATACGTCTATTTCTACCTAGGTCCACGTTCCTACGGGCAACCTTGGCTCTGATACCACCTCTGTCACACCCGGTTTTTCCGAAGAAACAACCAAGTGAATATCACATGTATGCCAGGATCATTTTCTCATACATGTGATGACAAATAGTGAAGCATCATTTATTACAAGCCAGGTGTCGAATATAAATAAGTCTTACATTCGCAAATGTCTCAATGGACAATAATAAGTTCATCACAAGTAAATAAACTAGCAGTGGAATATTATTCTTGAGGGCTTCATCACAGGCGTTGCCCGGGGGTCTCCATGAACCTAGAAACCTTCTTCGGGTCCAAAGTCTTGGTTATTATACACCACCTCATTATCTTGACCTGAGCAGCAATATAAACCAACAAATATGCAAGGTTGAGTACCAATGGTACTCAGCAAGTGTGGTAAAATTATATCATGCATGGCTAGAACAAGGAGAGGTTGAACTCATGGTTAAAGCACTACGCAATTAATACCTATCACCTTAGCTTATTAAGCACCTACATTACTACACAAGTGAAATGGTCCCAATCTCCCATCCCATCATCATAATCCAATAACCATAACATCATTTCCAATGTTAAGCTCCCCGCTTAACTTCCAAAACCATCAATCCTCTAATCATGAATAAGTCCAAGCCGCTCTTGACCGTGAGCACGACTGTCATGACAGTTTTGACTCTGCAGAGTTTGCACCACTGTACCCACATGTAGTGATTTCATCTCCCGTTGCCGGGTGGACTAAAAGAACCTCCATTATGCCAGTGGCTACGAACCACATTCACACTTCCCAGGTGTGTAGCCAGGAGATCACTACGAAGCCTTTACAAAGGGATTCCCGACGAGCATGGGCCCACTGAGGTTTCACCGCTAACAGCATACAAGAGGCTCCAACCCCGCTGCAGTGGCCCCCTCTTGAGCGTTGCGGTTCATATGGTAGTCCAGCTGACACCTATTCCCCGCACCATCCAACACACCCATACTACGCCGGGGATACACCTAATTAATTGGCCAAGCTGCCCCATCTCAGCATGTGGTTGGCACGGTAAAGCCAGGTTACATGCTCCATGAACCGGTCCTTAGGATCCAGGCAAGCACTAAACACAAACCCGAGTGTCGTGCACCCAGCACACAACCAAAACATCCAACTTGCCTTGATCCCTACCTCTACATAACTCACAATATCTCATTCAAGAGTATGGTAAAATAAACTGATGATCTCATATCCCAAACATCCCATTCTAAGCATGGCTAAGCATATGCATAATAATAAATGACATGATAAAATAAATCCCAACCCAAGCTACAAGGAAACAAGGTAATGCAATTCTAGGAAAACTTCCTAGCATGGGTTTCATATTTCATTTGACAATGCAAATAATTCTATCTACACATCCTAGTATAGGATCAAAGTGGTCAAGGACACTTGCCTCCTTCCTGCTGCTCTTGGAATGGGTAGTCCTGATCTTGGAAAGGAAGAACTTGCTCTGGAGCAGGTTCTACATCATACCATCACACATATCAAAAGAAAAACAACAATCCATAAGACATAGTTCACACTTCCACTTCAAACAAACCACACATTCACCTTTATGAAAGTCATTCACAATTTTATGTGTTGTGGTTACTCTATGGGTGTTGATTTGTGTCTTGCATACACTTTTAATCATATGTATATGATTCCTACTTTTGTATTCACATTTATGCTTGCATACTATATATATGAGTTTCCAATTTAAATAGATTCCTTATATTCAATTACTACACGTTTTAGCTACCAAGTATGCATGAAAGGTATTTTCCTTCTCCACATGTGTCTTCATAATTTCTACCAACCCTAAACTGAATCCTTTGGATTTTAGAACTCCATTTATCATTTACTAGTTGCTATATTTTCAGATTTATTTCCTATGCCTAAATGTGAGCTTTATTATGAAAATAACAAGACACCTCATCTAAACAGAATAGGTTCTGATCTAAAATATTTACTAATATATTTTTGACCTTTTCCTCTGATGTAAACTATTTTACAATTATTTTCACTATTTTCTAAAACTATTCATTACTTAAAATTGTGTCCCTAAATGTGAATAATAAATTAAACAGATTCAATTCAGCCCAAAATATGTTTTTATCTCACTCCAAAGTTTTCTAAATACTGAGAAAGTTTTTAATTTAATTATGACAATATGTTTGTCCCACTTTTTAATTTTTAAACACTAGCCACATATTCAATTTCCTAATTTAAATACTAAACAGGGCTAAAAAGGTAAACTCACCCCATTACAGGGTCTATAATATTATTTTCAGAATTTCTAGGGGTCTAGCTACACTTATCAGAGGTGTTTTTCCTAACTTTTATTAAGTCCAGGGGCTAAAACTGATTTTTAAATGAATTTACATGATTTTCTGGAGTTCCAGGGGCTAGATCAGAAGTTTCCGGGGCTAGCTCTTATTTCCCGAGAACCCCAGGGGGTAGCACGTAAGAATTCCAGTCTTTATAACGTGGGGCTGACGTGGACCGTCCGATTTTAAACCGACGGCTGAGATTATAACGCCGAACCGGTACGCGGGGGTTTAAACCCTACCGTGCGATTTAAAATAAACGGCGCACAAGCGGCCACGTCGCTCTGATCGAGCGCGGGCGGCGCTGCCGGCGGCGCACGGCGGCGGGAAGCGGCGATCTCGCCGGAAACTTTCGGATCTTCGGGAATTCTTCCTAGAACTGTGATTTTATGGCATAGATCGGTAGAGGAGAGGTCGGGGATCTCACCTCGGGGGTTTTCTTGAGCTCGGAGGTCCTGGAAGGTGATCGGCGACGAGGTCCGAGGCAAAACCACGGCGAAGCTCGTCGGCGCTGCGTTTACACCGCAAATCACCGAGTTTTCTGCACCTGCAAGGTTCCCCGCAGGCGGTGGATCAAGACCAGCGAGTTAGATCGGAATTTCCGAGCTTAGATCGGCCAGAATTCGCCGGAGAAGTCTCGGTTCTCACCGGAGGAAAAATCGGCGGATCGCGTGGGAAAAACAAAACGAGGCCGGGGTTTTTATAGATGGGGGAGGGCGGCGGGGTGGTTTAGATCATGTCCGCGTCGCCTACGAACAGAATTCAGCGGGGATACGCCGAAATCCCGATCGGTTTTGATTCGGGGGCGAGGGAGTCCGGCGCGGTGCGAGGTAGACGAAGATCGGGTGGGTCCCGCCTGTCAGTGTGAGGCAGCAGCGCGCGCGGCTGCGGGCTGGCGCGGGCGCTGGCTGGGCCGGCTGGTGGGTTTCGGCTCACTGGCCGGTTTTTTTCTGCTTTCTCTTTTTCTTTTTCTATTTCTTTTCTGATTTGAGTTTAATTTGAATTCCAGTTTGAATTTGAATTTTTGCAAAACATGCAACACGTCCAAAAATTTTTAAATTCCCCTCTTAACATGATTTAGGGCTTTGAATCAAAATTTTGGGGTGTTACATTTTTCTTGAGCTCGGAGGCCCTGGAAGGCGGTCGGCGGCGAGGTCCAAGGTGAAAACGCGGCGGTGCTCATCGGAGCTGTGTCTAGAGCGCAAAACACCGGATTTCCTTCACCTGCGAGATTCCCCGGAGGCGGTGGAACATGGTCAGCGCGTTAGATCAGGAAATCCGAGCTAGGATCGAAGGAACACGGCGGGTGAAGCTTCGATTCTCACCGGGAGGAAAAACAGCCGATCGTGGGGGAAAACAGGGCAATGTCGACGTTTATATAGGCGAGAGGGGGGCGGCGGTCTGTTGGGATCGAGTTGGAGTCGTCCCGGACCGGGAGTCAGGCTCGGGACGCGGGTTTCCGGAGTTGGTTGCGATCGGGCGCGGGGAAGAGTCCGGCCGTTGGGGCGCCCGGAGGTAGGAGATGACACGCGGGCCCCACGTGTCAGTGAGAGGGAGAGAGGGCGCGCGGTCGTGGGCTGACTTGGGGGGGGGAGAATAGTGGGCCGGCTGGTGGGTTTCGGCCCACTGGCCGGTTGGGTTTTCTTTTTCTTTTTCCTTTTCTTTTCTGTTTTAATTCGAATTTGAATTCCAATTTGAATTTGAATTTCTGCACCACATGCAATACGTCCAAAAAATTTTAAATTCCGCTCTTAACAGATTTTGGGGTGTTACAGCTCTACCCCCCTTAAAAGAAATCTCGTCCTCGAGATTGGTGGTTCTAGGAAAACAATTCCGGAAATTGTTCCTTAAGCTCGTCTTCTCGCTCCCATGTGGCTTCCTCTTTCGAGTGATGCTTCCACTTTACCTTGCACATCCGGATTCTTTTATTTCTTGTGAGGCGTTCCATTGTCTCCAAAATCTTGACCGTTTGCTCGGCATAAGACAAATCCTCTCGTACGTCAACCTCATTCATGGGTAACATCTCTTCAGGCGTCCTTAGACATTTCTTGAGCTGTGACACATGGAATACATCATGCACATCCGATAGGCGAGCCGGTAGTTCTAGTTGATATGCCACTTCGCCTTTCCTCTCTAGAATCTAAAAGGGTCCGATGTATCAAGGTGATAACTTCCCTTTCACCTTGAACCGACGAAGTCCTCGGATAGGGGACACCTTGAGATAGACATAGTCCCCCATGTTGAAAACGAGCTCTCTTCTCCGTACATCGGCATAGCTCTTTTGTCGTGTCTGTGCTATTCTCAAGTTGTTGCGGATTTCCATCACTTTTGCCTCGGCTTCTTGTAGTACTTTGGGCCCAAACACTTTACTTTCCCCCGTTTGGTTCCAAAATAGGGGAGTTCTGCACTTCCTCCCATACAAAGCCTCAAAGGGTGACATCTTCATACTAGCCTGATAGCTGTTGTTATAGGAGAACTCCGCATACGGTAAGTTCTTATCCCGACTCCTGTTGTTCTTGAGCGCACACGCTCTCAACATATCCTCAAGGATCTGATTGGTTCTTTCCGTCTGTCCATCAGTCTGGGATGATAGGCAGAACTAAAATTCAGATGAGTTCCCATGGTTTCATGCAACTTCTGCCAGAACCTTGAGGTGATCTGTGTCCCTCGATCTGACACTATCTTCTTTGGCACTCCATGGAAACACGTGATCCTTGACATGTATAATTCTGCCAATTTGGATCCGCTGTAGCTTTCTTTCACGGGGATGAAATGAGCTACCTTGGTTAGCCTGTCGATGATGACCCATATCGAATCATATCCTGATTGGGTCCTAGGTAGTCCCACTATGAAATCCATACTGATTTCTTCCCATTTCCATTCAGGCACTTTGAGTGGTTGCAATAATCCCACGGGTCGTTGATGTTCTGCTTTCACCAACTGACATGTGTCACATAGGGCAACATGTTCCGCGACATCTCGCTTCATTCCATACCACCAATATCTGCTCTTGAGGTCATGATACATCTTCGTACTTCCAGGATGAATGGAATAGTCGGAATCATGAGCCTTCTTCAAAATCAATTCATGGATCTCCTTCACTTCAGGCACACAGATTCTTTTCCCGTGCCACACCGTACCTTGTTCATCCTCTCTGAAACCAGGGGCTTTATTATCCTTGATGAGTTCTCTGATTTCTTGTATTTTCTCATCAGTCTTTTGACGTTGCGTATACCTTGCTCTAATGTGGAGTCCACTTCCACCTCAACTTGATTGAGTTTAATGTCCCTCTAGGCTCTTGTATGGTTATGAACTTTACTCTTGTGCCACTAGGGTGAGTTAGTTCCACCGTTCTTGTCGAACAATGGATGATTCCTTTATGTTTAGTCAACCAATCCATACCCAAAATAATATCTATCCCTTGTGAATCTATCACTATGAGGTTGGCAGTAAATACTACCCCATTAATGTCTAGATTCACCTTGGGACACACTTGTCTTGTCCTTATCTCTCCCCCTGGAGAGTTTACTGTTAGCATATGGTCCATTTCAGTTGTTGCTAGATCATGCTTCTTAACAAACCCTTGAGCAATGAACGAGTGGGTAGCACCAGAATCAAACAACAGGGTTGCAATGTGTAAATTGGCAGGAAACTTACCAATCACCACGTCAGGTGCCTCTTGCGCTTCCTCCATGGTCACGTGGTTCACCCGTCCTCGCATCACATTCTGCTGTTGTGGCTGCATGGGCTTCTTCTTTGGGCACTTATGGGCGTAGTGCCGCACTTCACCACAGTTGAAGCATTGCACCCCAACCTTAGGTGCCTGGCCTTTGTTGTCTTGGGGTTGGTTCTGTGGTCCTTGCACCGCTGGTCGAGGTTGATATGTGGGGCGAGGCTGCTGTACAAACTGACGTTGTGGCTGTGCTGGTGCTGACGGAGGCCTGAAATTCGGGTTGTACCCTCTCGGTGCTGAGTAGGGTACCACAGCACGGCTCGTCTGCCCTGTGGGTGGCTGCATCAGTCGTGGGCGTGTGTTGCTACCCGAGGCTTGGTGTGACCATCCCGCCTTCCTCTTATTTTCATTTTCCAAGGCCTTCAGCTTCCTCTCCACCACAAATGCTCTATCTACCATCTTTTGGAAGCTTTCATACTCGTTGGAGGACATTGCACATTGCATCTCCGCAGTAAGTCCTTCCACAAAGCAGTCTTGTTTCTCCTCATCAGTCTCGATGTCCCGTGGTGCATAACGGGATAGTTGGGTGACTTAGTGAGGTATTCCCTCACAGTCATGTTTCTTTGCTGCAGTCCCAAGAACTCCTTCCTCTTGTTTTTGAGTTCACCCCTTGGTATGTAATGATTGCGAAAACTGCGCTTGAACTCTTCCCAAGTAATGTTCTCGGGGTCATGATGGGCTGCTACGTAAGCGGTCCACCAATCAGCATCAGGTCCATGCAATAGGTGAGAGGCAAATAGTACCCTCTCATACCCTTGGCATTGTATGATCCTCATCTTGCTCTCGATGGTCTTTAGCCAGTCATCTGCCTCCAGAGGTTCAGCAGCACTAGCAAACTTTGGAGGTTGAGTCCCCAGAAATTCACTCAACCTTGGTTGGCGTGGTGCTGCTTGTGGAGGTGGGGCTTGGTGCAAGTTGGCCACCACTTGAGTTAAACTCTGGATGAGCTGATTCTGATTTTCAAGCATTTGGTGGATGGGATCAGCTCCTTCACGGAGACCACCCCTGTCTTGTCCTCCAGAAAGATGAGGGTTGCCGGCCTCATCGTTGTTGTTGGCGGGGTTGGCACCGCGACCCTTTCCTCTTCCGGCCATCTATCATGATCAACCAAATGTTAATTTAAAGCATTACGTATTAACTTCCCCATTTTCTTGTTTAAACTTAAACTTTTGAGGCCTTATTATATTGACATTTTCTGAGGGTTTCACGTAGATCTTTGGGAGTCACGTCTCACGCGAAAATAAATGCACTCTTAATTCATAGGGGTTCACACATCAAAGCAAAGCAATCTAAAGACGAGGTTGTGGACAAATGCCCATGGCTTCCACAACTCACGTCACACACCAAACATTAACAAACAAATAACTAAGGTATTGACTCGACTACTCGATAACCTGCTGAACTAAGGGAAAGGACTCTACATGACTCGTATCACTGAGCTGGCTCGTCGGGGTCTTCCTCATTATTGCGGCTGCCCTCTGATTCTGCTTTAGGTGGGGAAGCTGCTGGTGGAGAAGTGCGGCGACGCCTGCTCGCCCGGTGGTCTGGGGAGTCAGGAGTCCATGTGTCATTCACGATGACACACAGTTCATTCCCATCTCCTCTTTCTCTTGCCCTCAAGCTGGCTCGAAGCAACGCCTCAGTCTCCTTCAGGGTGTCACGAACATCCTGAAGCTCCTGCTGACACTCCTGTAGTCGAGTGCTGAGCATAGCAACATCCTCCAAGCAAGGGTCCATGTGCTCATGGGAAGTCCCCTGCTGCACTGGCGGGTACATGTACTCCGCTGTACCACTCTCCCGCTGGAGGACATACATGTACTCAGTCCTGTCCAGGTTACGACGGTTGATGTGACTCTGGCAGGTGATGGCCTCCTAGGTGACATCCTTCTCAGCATCGACCTGGGTCGCCCTACAAGCTGGAGAGCGGTGGATCTTGAGCAGCTGATTTTCATGGATAATCCTCATTTCTGAACTCCATTCTTCCTGCTTCTCACGGATGGTCCGGGTGGAGCTGTAGTGTATGATTAGCTTGCCCGTATTGCCGGCTGCGTGGAGCACACGCCGTAGACGGCGCAACAAGCCTCCTACTGCCAACCCGTAGGAGTGGTACGTCACCGGACAGTTCTCCTCTCTCAAGGCAAGGGCAACTACAGAAACTCTCCCTCCGATGGACTTGCGGGCGGTGCGGATCATGCGAACCATCTAAAATATAAAGCATTTAAAATTAAGTTAGATAAGAGTTAAATAAAATTGTATTTTGAATAAAAGATGGGGTAAGATGAATAAAGTGACCCCATTATATCACACCTTCAACCCACACCTTTGTAAAATAGTTTTTAGGAAAATAGGGTCCTTAAATACGTCCATTTCTACCTAGGTCCACGTTCCTACGGGTAACCTTGGCTCTGATACCACTTCTGTCACACCTGATTTCTCCAAAGAGCAACCGAGTGAATATCACATGTATGTCAGGATCATTTTCTCATACATGTGACGACAAATAGTGAAGCATCCTTTATTACAAGCCAGGTGTCGAATATAAATAAGTCTTACATAGCATACATCTCGAAGGACGATAATAAGTTCAGAACATGTAAATAAAACAGCAGCGGAATATAAATCTTGTGGGCTCCGTCACAGGCGTTGCCCGGGGGACTCCATGAACCTAGAATCCTTCTTCAGGTCCGAAGTCTTGGTTATTGAACACCACATCATCCCCTTGACCTGAGCAGCAATTTAAACCAACAAAAATGCAAGTTTGAGTACCGTTGGTACTCAGCAAGTGTGGGAAAGTTATGTCATGGATGGCTAGAGCAAGGAGAGGTTGAACTCATGGTTAAAGCACTACACAATTATTACCTATCACCTTAGCTTATTAAGCACCTACATTACTACACAGGTGAAATGGATCCCAATCCCTCAACCCATCATCATTATCAAGTAGACATAGTCTCATTTCTAATGTTAAGCTTCCCGCTTAACATCCACAACTTTCCAATCCATCATCTTCTAATCATGAATAAGTCCAAGCCGCTCTTGACCGTGAGCATGGCTGTCATGACAGTTTTGACTTTGCAGAGTTTGCACCACTATACCCACATGTAGTGATTTCATCCCCCGTTGCCGGGTGGACTAAAAGAACCTCCATTATGCTAGTGGCCGCGAACCACATTCACACTTCCCAGGTGTGTAGCCAGGAGATCACTACGAAGCCTTTACAAAGGGATTCCCGATGAGCATGGGCCCACTGAGGTTTCACCCCTAACAGCATACAAGAGGCTCCAACCCCGCTGCAGTGGCCCCCTCTTGAGCCTTGCGGTTCGTATGGTAGTCCAGCTGACACCTATTCCCCGCACCATCCAACACACCCATACTACGCCGGGGATACACCTAATTAATTGGCCAAGCTGCCCCATCTCAGCATGTGGTTAGCACGGTAAAGCAAGGTTACATGCTCCATGAACCGGTACTTAGGATCCAGGCAAGTACTAAAGACAAACCCGAGTCTCGTGCACCCAGCACCAACCAAATCATCCAACTTGCCTTGATCCCTACCTCTACATAACTCATAACATCTCATTCAAGAGTAAAGTAAATAAATTGATGATCTCATATCCCAATTATCCCATTCTAAGCATGGCTAAGCATATGCATAATAATAAATGACATGATAAAATAAAGCCCAACCCAAGCTACAAGGAAACAAGGTAATGCAATTCTAGGGAAACTTCCTAGCATGGGTTTCATATTTCAATTGACAATGCAATTAATTCTATCTACACATCCTAGTATAGGATCAAAGTGGTCAAGGACACTTGCCTTCTTCCTGCTGCTCTGGGAATGGAAAGTCTTGGTCTTGAAAGGGGAGAACTTGCTCTGGGGCAGGTTCTACTCATGCCAATACACATAGCAAAAGAAAACAACAATCCATAAGACATAGTTGTAACACCCCAAAATTTTGTTAAGACCCTAAATCATGTTAAGAGGGGAATTTAAAAATTTTTGGACGTGTTGCATGTTTTGCAAAAATTCAAATTCAAACTGGAATTCAAATTAAACTCAAATCAGAAAAGAAATAGAAAAAAAGAAAAAAAGAAAACAGAAAAAAAACCGGCCAGTGGGCCGCAACCCACCAGCCGGCCCAACCAGCGCCGCGCCAGACCGCAGCCGCGCGTGCCGCTTTCCCCCACTAACAGGCGGGGCCCACCAGTTCATCGTCTACCTCGCGCCAGCGCCGGACTCTCTTACTTGAATCAAAACCGATCGGGAATTCTCGCGTATTCCAGCCGAATTCGGTTCGGGGGCGACGCAAACTCGATCTAAACCACTCAGCCGCCCTCCCCCGTCTATAAAAACCCCGGCCTCGTTCTGTTTTTCCCACGCGATCCGCTGATTTTCCTCCGGTGAGAACCGAGACTTCGCCGGCGCATTCTGGCCGATCTAAGCTCGGAAATTCCGATCTAACTCGCTGGTCTCTTGATCCACCGCCTCCGAGGAACCTTGCAGGTGCAGAAAATTCGGTGACTTGCGGTGTAAACACAGCGCCGACGAGCCTCGCCGTGAATTCACCTCGGACCTCATCGTCGATCACCTTCCAGGACCTCCGAGCTCAAGAAAACCCCCGAGGTGAGATCCCCGACCTCCCCTCCACCGATCTATGCCATAAAATCACAGTTCTAGAAAGAATTCTCGAAGATCCGAAAGTCTCCGGCGAGATCGCCGCTTCTCGCCGCCGTGCGCCGCCGGCAGCGCCACCCGCGCTCGATCAGAGCGACGTGGCCGCTTGTGCGCCGTTTATTTTAAATCGCACGGTAGGGTTTAAATCCCCGCGTACCGGTTCGACGTTATAATCTCAGCCGTCGGTTTAAAATCGGACGGTCCACATCAGCCCCGCGTTATAAAGACTGGAAATCTTACGTGCTACCCCCTGGGGTTCTTGGGAAATAAGAGCTAGCCCCAGAAACTTCTGATCTAGCCCCTGGAACTTCAGAAAATCATGTAAATTCATTTAAAAATCAGTTTTAGCCCCTGGACTTAATAAAAATTAGCAAAACCCCTCTGATAAGTGTAGCTAGACCCCTGGAAATTCTGAAAATAATATTATAGACCCTGTAGTGGGGTGAGTTTACCTTTTTAGCCCTGTTTAGTATTTAATTTAGGAAATTGAATATGTGGCTAGTGTTTAAAAACTAAAAAGTGGGACAAACATATTGTCAAAATTTAATTAAAGACTTTCTCAGTATTTAGGAAACTTTGGAGTGAGATAAAAACATATTTTGGGCTGAATTGAATCTGTTTAATTTATTATTCACATTTAGGGACACATTTTTAAGTAAAGAATAGTTCTAGAAAATAGGGAAAATAATTGTGAAATAATTTACATCAGAGGCAAAGGTCAAAATATGTTATTAAATTATTTAGGACCAGAACCTATTCTGTTTAGATGATGTGTCTTACTATTTTCATAATAAAGTACACATTTATGCATAGGAAAATAAATCTGAAAATATAGCAACTAGTAAATGATAAATGGAGTTTCTAAAATCCAAAGAATTCAGTTTAGTGTTGGTAGAATTTATGAAGACACATATGGAGAAGGAAAATACCTTTCATGCATAATTGATAGCTAAAAGGTGTAGTAATTGAATATAAGGAATTTATTTAAATTGGAAATTCATATATATAGTATGTAAGTATAAATGTGAACACAAAAGTAGGAATCATATACACATGATTAAAAGTGCATGCAAGCCACAAATCAACACACACGGAGTGACCACAACACATATATTGGAGAATGACTTTCATAAATATGAATGTGTTGTTTGTATGAAGTGGAAGTGTGAACTATGTCTTATGGATTGTTGTTTTTCTTTTGCTATGTGTGATGGTATGATGTATAACCTGCTCCAGAGCAAGTTCTTTCTTTCCAAGATCAGGACTACCCATTCCAAGAGCAGCAGGAAGGAGGCAAGTGTCCTTGACCACTTTGATCCTATACTAGGATGTGTAGATAGAAATATTTGCATTGTCAATTGAAAATATGAAACCCATGCTAGGATGTTTCCCTAGAATTGCATTACCTTGTTTCCTTGTAGCTTGGGTTGGTATTTATTTTATCATGTCATTTATTATTATGCATATGCTTAGCCATGCTTAGAATGAGATATTTAGGATATGAGATCCTCAGTTTATTTTACCATACTCTTGAAGGAGATATTGTGAGTTATGTAGAGGTAGGGATCAAGGCAAGTTGGATATTTTGGTTGTGTGCTGGGTGCACGAGACTTGGGTTTGTGTTTAGTACTTGCCTGGATCCTAAGGACCAGTTCATGGAGCATGTAACCTGGCTTTACAGTGCCAACCACATGCTGAGATGGGGCAGCTTGGCCAATTAATTAGGTGTATCCCCGACGTAGTATGGGTGTGTTGGATGGTGCAGGAAATAGGTGTCAGCTGGACTACCATATGAACCGCAAGGCTCAAGAGAGGGCCACTGCAGCGGGGTTGGAGCCTCTTGTATGCTGTTAGGGGTGAAACCTCAGTGGGCCCACGCTCGTCGGAAATCCCTTTGTAAAGGCTTCGTAGTGATCTCCTGGCTACACACCTGGGAAGTGTGAATGTGGTTCGTAGCCACTGGCATAATGGAGGTTCTTTTAGTCCACCCGGCAACGGGGGATGAAATCACTACATGTGGGTACAGTGGTGCAAACTCTGGAGAGTCAAAACTGTCATGACAGCCGTGCTCACGGTCAAGAGCGGCTTGGACTTATTCATGATTAGAGGATTAATGGTTTTGGAAGTTGTGGATGTTAAGCGGGGAGCTTAACATTGGAAATGATGTTATGGTTATTTGATTATGATGATGGTATGGGAGCTTGGGACCATTTCACCTGTGTAGTAATGTAGGTGCTTAATAAGCTAAGGTGATAGGTATTAATTGCGTAGTGATTTAACCATGAGTTCAACCTCTCCTTGTTCTAGCCATGCATGATATAATTTTCCCACACTTGCTGAGTACCATTGGTACTCAACCTTGCATATTTGTTGGTTTATATTGCTGCTCAGGTCAAGATAATGAGGTGGTATATAATGACCAAGACTTTGGACCCGAAGAAGGTTTCTAGGTTCATGGAGGCCCTCGGGCAACGCCTGTGATGGAGCCTACGAGAATAATTATTCCGCTGCTAGTTTATTTATTTGTGATGAACTATTTATCATCCATCGAGACATATGCTTTGTAAGACTTATTTATATTCGATACCTGGCTTGTAATAAATGATGCTTCACTATTTGTCATCACATGTATGAGAAAATGATCCTGGCATACATGTGATATTCACTCGGTTGTTCTTCGGAGAAATCGGGTGTGACAGAAGTGGTATCAGAGCCAAGGTTGCCCGTAGGAACATGGACCTAGGTAGAAATGGACGTATATAAGGGCCTTATTTTCTTAAAAACTATTTTTACGAGGTGTGTGTTGAAAAGTGTTATTTAATGAGTCACTTTCTTCATCTTACCCCAATTTTCATTCAAAATAGGATTATGTTTAAAAAGTTTATCTAACCTAAGTTTTAATGCTTTTTGTTTTTAGATGGTTCGCATGATTCGCACCGCTCGCAAGTCCACAGGAGGGAGAGTTCCCGTAGTTGCCCTTGCCGAAAGAGAGGAGAGCCGTCCGGTGACGTACCTTTCCTACGGATTGGCAGTAGGAGGCTTGTTGCGCCGTCTTCGACGTATGCTCGAAGCCGCCGGCAATACGGGCAAGCTAATCATCCACTATAACTCCACCAGGACCATCCGTGAGAAGAGGGAAGAATGGAGCTCAGAGATGAGGATTATACACGAAAATCGGCTGCTTAAGATCCACCGCTCTCCAGCTTGTAGAGCAACACAGGTCGATGCGGAGAAGGATGTCACCTGGGAGGCCATCACCTGCCAGAGTCACATCTATCGTCACCACCTGGACAGGACGGAGTACATGTATGTCCTCCAGCGTGAGAGTAGTACCACGGAGTACAAGTACCCGCCCGTGCAGCAAGGGACTTCCCATGAGCACATGGACTTGTGCTTGGAGGATGCTGCTATGCTCAGCACTCGACTGCAGGAGTGTCAACAAGAGCTTCAGGATGTCCGGGACACCCTGAAGGAAACGGAGGCGTTGCTGCGAGCCTGCTTAAGGGCGAGAGAAAGAGGAGATGGGAATGAATTGTGTGTCACCGTGAATGATACATGGACTCCTGACTCCCCAGATCGCCGAGCGATCAGGCGTCGTCGCACTTCTCCACCAGCAGCCTCCCCACCCAAAGCAGAGTCAGAAGGCAGCCGAAATGATGAGGAAGATCCCGAGGAGCCAGCTCAAGAAAACGAGTAGCGTAGAGCCTTTCCCTTAAATTAGAAGGATGTCGAGTAGTTGAGTCGTTACGTAGTTAATGGTTGTTAATGCTTGGTGTGTGACGTGAGTTGTGGAAGCCATGAGCAATTGTCCACAGCCTCGTCTTTAGATTGTTTTTCTTTGGTGTGAGAACTCACATGAAATAATATTGCATTTATTTTTGTGTGAAAAATGAACCCTCAGAAAAGTATAACAAAGCCTCAATGCTTCAAAGTACAAATAAATGAAAGTAGTAAGATGATACTAAATGCTTTCAAATTAACATTGGTTGATTTTGCCAGATGGCCGGAAGAGGAAAAGGACGTGCTGCCAACCCCGCCAACAACAATGATGAGGCATGCCACCCTCATCTTTCTGGAGGCCAGGACCGGGGTGGTCGCCGTGAAGGAGTTGATCCCCTCCACCAAATGCTGGAGAATCAAAATCAGCTCATCCAGAACTTGACTCAAGTGGTGGCCAACTTGGATTAAGTTCCACCTCCACAAGCTGCACCACGCCAACCAAGGTTGAGTGAGTTTCTAGGAACTCAACCTCTAAAGTTTGCAATTGCTTCTGAACCTCTGGAGGCAGATGATTGGATAAAGACCATTGAAATCAAGATGAGGATCATCCAGTGCCAAGGGTATGAGAGGGTGCTGTTTGCCTCTCATCAATTGCATGGACCTGCTGCTGATTGGTGGACCGCCTACGTGGCTGCCCATCATGACCCTGAGAACATCACTTGGGAAGAGTTCAAGCGTAGCTTCCGCAACCATTACATCCCAAGAGGTGAACTCAAAAACAAGAGGAAGGAGTTTTTGGGACTGCAGCAGGGAAACATGACGGTGAGGGAATGCCTCACTAAATTTACTCAACTATCCCATTATGCCCCACGGGACATAGAGACTGATGAGCAGAAACAAGACTGTTTCGTGGAGGGACTTACCGCAGAGATGCAGTGTGCAATGTCCTCCAACGAGTATGAAAGCTTCCAAAAGATGGTGGACAGAGCGTTTGTGGTAGAAAGGAAGCTAAAGGCCTTGGAAAATGAGAATAAGAGGAAGGCCGGGTGGTCACATCAAGCCTCAGGGAGCAACACTCGCCCACGTCTGATGCAGCAACCTGCAGGGCAGACGAACCGTGCTGCGGTACCCTACTCAGCACCAAGAGGGTACAACCCGAACTACAGGCCTCCCGCAGCACCAGCACAGCCACAACGTCAGTTTGTACAGCAGCCTCGCCCCGCATATCCACCTCGACCAGCAGTGCAAGGACCTCCAAACCAACCCCAAGACAATAAAGGCCAAGCACCTAAGGTTGGGGTTCAATGTTTTAGCTGTGGTGAAGTGGGGCACTATGCCCATAAGTGCCCAAAGAAGAAGCCCACGCAGCCACAACAGCAGAATGTAATGAGAGGACGAGTGAACCACGTCACTATGGAGGAAGCATAAGAGGCAACCGACGCGGTAGTTGGTAAGTTTCCTGCCAATTTACACCTTGCAACCCTGCTGTTTGATTCTGGTGCTACCCACTCGTTCATTGCTCAAGGGTTTGTTAAGAAGCATGACCTAGCAACCACACAAATGAACCATATGCTAGCCGTAAACTCTCCGGGTGGAGAAATAAGGACAAGACAAGTGTGTCCCAAGGTGAACCTAGACATTAATGGGGTAGTATTTACTGCTAACCTCATAGTGATAGATTCACAAGGGATAGATATTATTTTGGGTATGGATTGGTTGACAAAACATAAAGGAATCATCCATTGTTCGACCATAACGGTGGAACTAACTCACCCTAGTGGCACAAGAGTAAAGTTCATAACAATACACGAGCCTAGGAGGGACATTAAATTAAATCAAGTTGAGGTGAAAGTTGAGGAAATCAGGACCATCATGGAATATCCAGATGTTTTTCCGGAGGAGTTGCCAGGTATGCCTCCCGATCGTGAAGTGGAATTCGCAATTGAGCTAGTACCTGGAACAGCCCCGATATACAAGAGACCTTATCGGATGGACTCCAAGCAGCTAGAAGAACTCAAGGATCATTTAAGAGAATTGACGGAGAAGGGGTATATTTGTCCTAGTTCCTCACCATGGGGAGCTCCGGTGATATTTGTGCCCAAGAAGGACGGAACCCAAAGGTTATGTGTGAATTACCGTGCTTTGAATGAGGTAACCATCAAGAACAAGTACCCATTACCCCGCATTGGAGACTTGTTTGATCAGTTGAGGGGAGCTTGTGTGTTGTCGAAAATTGATCTCAGGTCGGGATACCACCAACTCAAGATAAGGCAAACTGATATTCCCAAGACAGCTTTCGTATCTCGGTACGGACTGTATGAATACACCGTCATGCCTTTCGGGTTAACTAATGCCCCGGCATACTTCATGTATCTCATGAACAAGGTATTCATGGAATATCTGGACAAATTTGTGGTGGTTTTCATAGATGACATTCTTGTCTTCTCCAAAGATGAAGAAGAACATGAGAAACATCTAAGGTTGGTGTTGCAAAGGCTGAGAGAACACCAACTATATGCCAAGTTGAGCAAGTGTGAGTTTTGGTTGAAGAGAGTTCCCTTCTTAGGACATATAATCTCGGAGGGAGGAATCTCCGTAGATCCCGCCAAAATCGAGGATATCCAGAAGTGGAAGACCCCTGAAAATGTCGGGGAAGTTCGAAGCTTTTTGGGATTGGCTGGATATTATCGACGGTTTATCGAGGGTTTCTCCAAGATCTCGAGACCCCTCACCAAACTGTTGGAAAAGGGAATCACATTCACATGGACGCCACAGTGCGAGACGAGTTTTCAGGAGCTAAAGAAAAGATTGACAACATCCCCAGTGTTGGTTATGCCAGATATGCAGAAGAATTTCACAGTGTACTGCGATGCCTCTGGAAACGGGTTGGGATGTGTTCTCATGCAAGAAGGGCATGTCGTGGCATATGCATCCCGACAGCTCCGGAAGCATGAGAAAAACTATCCTACACATGACCTAGAACTAGCCGCAGTGGTACACGCGTTGAAAATTTGGCGGCACTATTTGATGGGGAAGAGAACCGAGATATATACGGATCATAAGAGTTTGAAGTACATTTTCACACAGCCAGATCTCAACCTCAGACAAAGAAGATGGTTAGAGCTAATCAATGACTTTGATGTGGGCATCAACTATCATCCTAGGAAGGCAAACGTCGTGGCCGATGCTTTAAGTCGGAAAGTGCAGGTCAATAAGTTGAGCTTGAAGGACATGCTTGCAGAATTGAAGAACGAGGTTATAAGTCTCAATCTATGCCTGGTAAATAGTGGTGAAGCCATCGCCATAGAAGTGGACTCCACACTAGAGCGAGACATACGCGAGGGTCAAAAGAAAGACGAGAAGATACAAGAGATCAGACAACTCATCAAGGAAAATAAAACTCCTGGTTTTAGAGAGGATGAACAAGGAACGGTGTGGCACGGGAAAAGAATCTGTGTGCCAGAAGTAAAGGAGATCCGTGAATTGATTTTGAAGGAGGCTCATGATTCTGACTATTCCATCCATCCTGGGAGTACGAAGATGTACCAGGACCTTAAGAGCAGGTATTGGTGGTATGGTATGAAGCGAGATGTCGCGGAACATGTTGCCCTATGTGACACATGTCAGTTGGTGAAAGCAGAACATCAATGACCCACGGGATTATTGCAACCACTCAAAGTGCTTGAATGGAAATGGGAAGAAATCAGCATGGATTTCATTATGGGATTGCCTAGAACCCAATCAGGATATGATTCGATATGGGTCATCATTGACAGGCTAACCAAGGTAGCTCATTTCATCTCCGTGAAAGAAAGCTACAGCGGATCCAAATTGGCAGAGTTGTACATGTCAAGGATCGTGTGTTACCATGGAGTGCCAAAGAAGATTGTGTCGGATCGAGGGACACAGTTCACCTCAAGGTTCTAGCAGAAGTTGCACGAAACCATGGGAACCCATCTGAACTTTAGTTGTGCCTATCGTCCCCAAACTGATGGGCAGACGGAGAGAACCAATCAGATCCTTGAAGATATGCTGAGGGCATGTGCACTCAAAAACAATCGGAGTTGGGACAAGAACTTACCGTATGCGGAGTTTTAATATAATAATAGCTATCAAGCTAGTATGAAGATGTCACCGTTTGAAGCTTTGTACGGGAGGAAGTGCAGAACTCCCCTATTTTGGAACCAAACAGGGGAAAGTAAAGTGTTTGGTCCAGAAGTACTACAAGAAGCCGAGGCAAAGGTGAGGAAATTCGCAATAACTTGAGGATAGCACAGACACGCCAAAAGAGCTATGCCGATGTACGAAGAAGAGAGCTCGTTTTCAACGTGGGGGACTATGTCTATCTCAAGGTGTCCCCTATCAGAGGACTTCGTCGATTCAAGCTGAAAGAGAAGTTGTCACCTCGATACATCGGACCCTTTCAAGTTTTGGAGAGGAAAGGCAAAGTGGCGTATCAACTAGAATTACCGGCTCGTCTATCGGATGTGCACGATGTATTCCATGTGTCACAACTCAAGAAATGCCTGAGGACGCCTGAGGAGGTGTTACCCATGAATGAAGTGGACGTAGCTGAGGATTTGTCTTATGCCGAGCAACCATACAAGATTTTGGAGACAATGGAACGCCTCACTAGAAATAAAAGAATCCGGATGTGCAAGGTGCAGTGGAAGCATCACTCAGAAGAGGAAGCCACCTGGGAGCGGGAAGATGAGCTAAAGGCACAATTTCCGGTATTGTTTTCTTAGAACCACCAATCTCGAGGACGAGATTTCTTTTAAGGGGGGTAGAGCTGTAACACCCCAAAATTTTGTTAAGACCCTAAATCATGTTAAGAGGGGAATTTAAAAAAATTTTGGACGTGTTGCATGTTTTGCAAAAAATCAAATTCAAACTGGAATTCAAATTAAACTCAAATCAGAAAAGAAATAGAAAAAGAAAAAGAGAAAACAGAAAAAAAAAACCGGCCAGTGGGCCGCAACCCACCAGCCGGCCCAACCAGCGCCGTGCCAGCCCGCAGCCGCACGCGCCGCTTTCCCCCACTGATAGGCAGGGCCCACCAGTTCATCGTCTACCTCGCGCCAGCGCCGGACTCTCTCACCCGAATCGAAACCGATCGAGAATTCTTGCGCATTCCAGCCGAATTCGGTTCGGGGGCGACGCAAACTCGATCTAAACCACCCAGCCGCCCTCCCCCGTCTATAAAAACCCCGGCCTCGTTCTGTTTTTCCCACTCAATCCGCCGATTTTCCTCCGGTGAGAACCGAGACTTCGCCGGCGAATTCTGGCCGATCTAAGCTCGGAAATTCCGATCTAACTCGCTGGTTTTGATCCACCGCCTCCAGGGAATCTTGCAGGTGCAGAAAACTCGGTGACTTGCGGTGTAAACACAGCGCCGACGAGCCTCGCCGTGAATTCACCTCGGACCTCGTCGCCGATCACCTTCCAGGACCTCTGAGCTCAAGAAAACCCCCGAGGTGAGATCCCCGACCTCCCCTCCACCGATCTATGCCATAAAATCACAGTTCTAGGAAGAATTCTCGAAGATCCGAAAGTCTCCGGCGAGATCGCCGCTTCCCACCGCCGTGCGCCGCCGGCAGCGCCGCCCGCGCTCGATCAGAGCGACGTGGCCGCTTGTGCGCCGTTTATTTTAAATCGCACGGTAGGGTTTAAATCCCCGCGTACCGGTTCGACGTTATAATCTCAGCCGTCGGTTTAAAATCGGACGGTCCACGTCAGCCCCGCGTTATAAAGTCTGGAAATCTTACGTGCTACCCCCTGGGGTTCTCGGGAAATAAGAGCTAGCCCCGGAAACTTCTGATCTAGCCCCTGGAACTTCAGAAAATCATGTAAATTCATTTAAAAATCAGTTTTAGCCCCTGGACTTAATAAAAATTAGCAAAACCCCTCTGATAAGTGTAGCTAGACCCCTGAAAATTCTGAAAATAATATTATAGACCCTGTAGTGGGGTGAGTTTACCTTTTTAGCCCTGTTTAGTATTAAATTTAGGAAATTGAATATGTGGTTAGTGTTTAAAAACTAAAAAGTGGGACAAACATATTGTCAAAATTTAATTAAAGACTTTCTCAGTATTTCGGAAACTTTGGAGTGAGATAAAAACATATTTTGGGCTGAATTGAATCTGCTTAATTTATTATTCACATTTAGGGACACATTTTTAAGTAAAGAATAGTTCTAGAAAATAGGGAAAATAATTGTGAAATAGTTTACATCAGAGGCAAAGGTCAAAATATGTTATTAAATTATTTAGGACCAGAACCTATTCTCTTTAGATGACGTGTCTTACTATTTTCATAATAAAGTACACATTTATGCATAGGAAAATAAATCTGAAAATATAGCAACTAGTAAATGATAAATGGAGTTTCTAAAATCCAAAGAATTCAGTTTAGTGTTGGTAGAAATTATGAAGACACATATGGAGAAGGAAAATACCTTTCATGCATAATTGATAGGTAAAAGGTGTAGTAATTGAATATAAGGAATTTATTTAAATTGGAAACTCATATATATAGTATGTAAGTATAAATGTGAACACAAAAGTAGGAATCATATACACATGATTAAAAGTGCATGCAAGCCACAAATCAACACACATGGAGTGACCACAACACATATAATGGAGAATGACTTTCATAAATATGAATGTGTGGTTTGTATGAAGTGGAAGTTTGAACTATGTCTTATGGATTGTTGTTTTTCTTTAGCTATGTGTGATGGTATGATGTAGAACCTGCTCAAGAGCAAGTTATTCCTTTTCAAGACCAGGACTACCCATTTCAAGAGCAGCAGTAAGAAGGCAAGTGTCCTTGACCACTTTGATCCTATACTAGGATGTGTAGATAGAAATATTTGCATTGTCAATTGAAAATATGAAACCCATGCTAGGATGTTTCCCTAGAATTGCATTACCTTGTTTTCTTGTAGCTTGGGTTGGGATTTATTTTATCATGTCATTTATTATTATGCATATGCTTAGCCATGCTTAGAATGGGATATTTGGGATATGAGATCCTCAGTTTATTTTACCATACTCTTGAAGGAGATATTGTGAGTTATGTAGAGGTAGGGATCAAGGCAAGTTGGATGTTTTGGTTGTGTGCTGGGTGCACGAGACTTGGGTTTGTGTTTAGTACTTGCCTGGATCCTAAGGACCGGTTCATGGAGCATGTAACCTGGCTTTACAGTGCCAACCACATGCTGAGATGGGGCAGCTTGGCCAATTAATTAGGTGTATCCCCGGCGTAGTATGGGTGTGTTGGATGGTGCGGGGAATAGGTGTCAGCTGGACTACCATATGAACCACAAGGCTCAAGAGGGGGCCACTGCAGCGGGGTTGGAGCCTCTTGTATGCTGTTAGGGGTGAAACCTCAGTGGGCCCACGCTCGTCAGGAATCCCTTTGTAAAGGCTTCGTAGTGATCTCCTGGCTACACACCTGGGAAGTGTGAATGTGGTTCATAGCCACTGGCATAATGGAGGTTCTTTTAGTCCACCCGGCAACGGGGGATGAAATCACTACATGTGGGTAAAGTGGTGCAAACTCTGCAGAGTCAAAACTGTCATGACAGCCGTACTCACGATCAAGAGCGGCTTGGACTTATTCATGATTAGAGGATTAATGGTTTTGGAAGTTGTGGATGTTAAGCGGGGAGCTTAACATTGGAAATGATGTTATGGTTATTTGATTATGATGATGGTATGGGAGCTTGGGACCATTTCACCTGTGTAGTAATGTAGGTGCTTAATAAGCTAAGGTGATAGGTATTAATTGCGTAGTGCTTTAACCATGAGTTCAACCTCTCGTTGTTCTAGCCATGCATGATATAATTTTCCCACACTTGCTGAGTACCATTGGTACTCAACCTTGCATATTTGTTGGTTTATATTGCTGCTCAGGTCATGATAATGAGGTGGTATATAATGACCAAGACTTTGGACCCGAAGAAGGTTTCTAGGTTCATGGAGACCCCCGGGCAACGCCTGTGATGGAGCCTACGAGAATAATTATTCCGCTGCTAGTTTATTTATTTGTGATGAACTATTTATCGTCCATCGAGACATATGCTTTGTAAGACTTATTTATATTCGACACCTGGCTTGTACTAAATGATGCTTCACTATTTGTCATCACATGTATGAGAAAATGATCCTGACATACATGTGATATTCACTTGGTTGTTTGTCGGAGAAATCGGGTGTAACAATAGTTCACACTTTCACTTCATACAAACCACACATACATACCTATGAAAGTCATTCTCATTTCTAAGTGTTGTGGTTACTCTTCATGTGTTGATTTTTGGCCTTCATGCACTTTTAAACATATGTATATGATTTCTAACTTCTGTATTCAGATTTCTATTTGCACACTATATATGAAGTTCCAATTTGAACAAATTCTTTATATTTAATTATTACACTTCTTAGCCACAAAGTTTGTATAAAAGGTATTTTCCTACTCCAAATAAGTTTCCAGATCTTCTACCAAATCCTAAACTGAAGTTTTGGGATTTGGAGACTTCATTTATCATTTCCTAATGATGCATACCTATTTTCCTATATTTTCAGATTTATTTTCTATGCCAAATAGTGAGTTTTAAATATTAAATAGTAGAACATGTCATCTAAACAGAATAGGTTCTGATCTAAAATATTAAATAATATATTTTTTAACTTCTCCTCTGATGTGAACTAATTTAAATTTGTTTTGTCAGTTTTTAGAATTATTTTCTAACCTAAAAATGTGTCCCTATAACTAATAAATGTGAACAATCAATTAGACAGATTCATTTCAGCTTGAAATCTATTTTTAACTCATTCTAAAGTTTTCCAAGTGCTAGGAGAGTTTAATTTTGAATTTACAATGTGTTTGCCTCACCTTTTAAATTTAAAACCTATTCACATATTTAAATTTCTGAATTTAATATCATATAGGGTCAAAAAGGTAAATCCACCCTACTACAGGGTCTAATTTATTATTTCATAAATTTCCAGGGGTCTAACTACACATAACAGAGGGGTTTTCCTATTTTTTATTAAGTCTAGGGGCTAAAACTGATTTTTAAATGAATTTACATGAATTTCTGAAGTTCCAGGGGCTAGATCAGAAGTTTCCAGGGCTAGCTCGTGTTTTCCGAGATCCCCAGGGGGTAGCGCGTAAGAATCCCGGCCTTTATAACGCGGGGCTGATGTGGACCGTCCGATTTAAAATAGACGGCCCAGATTAGATCGCCGAACCGGTACGCGCAGGTTTTGATTCTACCATGCGATTTAAAATAGACGGTGCACAAGGGGCCACGTCGCCATGGCTGGAGCCAGCGCGCGGCGGCGGGAGGCGGCGATCTCGCCGGAGATCTTCGGATTTTCGTCTGTACTTCCTAAAACTTGGATTTCATGGCATAGAACAGTAGAGGGGAGGTCGGGGATCTCACCTCGGGGTTTTTCTTGAGCTCGGAGGCCCTGGAATGCGGTCGGCGGCGAAGTCCGAGGTGAAAACGCGGCGGTGCTCGTCGGAGCTGTGTCTAGAGCGCAAAACACTGGATTTCCTTCACCTGCGAGATTCCCCAGAGGCGGTGGAACATGATCAGCGCGTTAGATCAGGAAATCCGAGCTAGGATCGAAGGAACACGGCGGGAGAAGCTTCGGTTCTCACCGGGAGGAAAAACAGCCGATCATGGGGAAAACAGGGCAATGTCGACGTTTATATAGGCGAGAGGGGGGGCGGCGGTCTGTTGGGATCGAGTTGGAGTCGTCCCGGACCGGGAGTCGGGCTCGGGACGCGGGTTTCCGGAGTTGGTTGCGATCGGGCGTGGGGAAGAGTCCGGCCGTTGTGGCGCTCGGAGGTAGGAGATGACACGCGGGCCCCACGTGTCAGTGAGAGGGAGAGAGGGCGCGCGGTCGTGGGCTGGCGTGGGGGGGGGAGAATAGTGGGCCGGCTGGCGGGTTTCGGCCCACTGGCCGGTTGGGTTTTCTTTTTCCTTTTCTTTTCTGTTTTGATTCGAATTTGAATTCCAATTTAAATTTAAATTTCTACACCACATGCAATACGTCCAAAAATTTTTAAATTCCCCTCTTAACAGATTTTGGGGTGTTACACCAGCTCATGCAAACTATGACACAAACGTTGGGACAGTTGCAGGCCAACAACAACAACAATCCTAACCCCGTTTCTGCACCCCCACCGCCGCCACCACCGTCGGTTCACAACAGATTGGGAGAGTTCATGAGGACTAGGCCGCCTACTTTTGCACAAGCCAATGATCCTATGGAGGCTAATTATTGGCTGAAGTCTATGGAAAAGAAGCTTGCTATTGTTCAGTGCAATGATCGGGAGAAAGTTCTCTTCGCATCGCACCAACTTATGGGAGCAGCCGCTGATTGGTGGGACGCTCTTTGCAATGCTCATGTCAACCAGAATACTATCACTTGGGCTGAATTCAAGGAGAGTTTCCGCTCTCATTTTGTCCCTGCAGGAGTCATGATGCTTAAAAGGCAAGAGTTTGAAGGTCTCCGCCAAGGAAGGAAGAGCGTGAATGAGTACCTCAACAAGTTCACGCAGTTGTCAAGGTATGCTCTAGAAGATGTCAACTCGGATCAAAGAAAGCAATACTTGTTCATGAGAGGATTGAACAATGAGATCCAAGTTCAGTTGCTCAACAATGATTATGCAAACTTCCAGAAACTCGTTGACAAAGCTATAGTGGTTGAGAGCAAGATCCGTGAGATTGAGCAAGAGGGCAAGAGGAAGATGCCATATCAAGGACAGCCACAACGGAGCAATGTACGTCCCCGCTTTATGCTACCAGCTGCACCACATTATGTCTCGTCCGCTTCTACTTTCCGCCCTGCAAATCCACCTCGCCCTAATCAGCCACCGAAACAACGCCCTGTTATGCATGCACCTCGTATGCCTTTGCCTCCTGCGCCCCGTCCCAACATGGGCGCCTATGCTCAAAACCAGCCTCGCCCCAACATTCCTGCTGTTATGGGCAACAAAGCATGTTTTTCATGCGGGGAGGCGGGACACTTTGCAAACCAGTGCCCCAAGAAAGGCCTTGGACAGCCGAGCAACGCAGAGAAACAGAACCCATGGCCGAATGGAGGAGCTACACAAGGTAACTGTGGACAGTAGAATTATTTTCGTGGCAATGTGAATCACGTCTCCGCCGAGGAAGCACAACAAGCTGAGGACCTCGTGATTGGTATGTTTCTTGCCAACTCCAACCCAGCCACTTCTTTATTTGATTCCAGAGCATCAAATTCATTCATATCATCCAAGTATGTTCCAAGTATAACCTGCCCATATCACACATGAAACAAACTATGTTGGTTAATTCTCCTGGTGGAGAAATGAGGATGAATATTGTATGTCCAAAAGTAAGCCTTAAAATAAGGGGGGTAGACTTTTTCGCCAACCTTATTGTCTTGAATTCCCAAGGGATTGACATAATACTTGGAATGTATTGGTTAAGCAAGCACAACGGAGTAATTTAATGTGCTGAGAGGATCGTGCAATTGACAAGTGAGCACGGTACTCGTATTGAGTTCGAGGCAGCCAAACCGGCAACCGAGAAGGCAGTGCTGAACCACGTCGAAGAAGCGACATTGGAAAGCGCCGCGGTGGTTCAAGAATATTTAGATGTGTTTCCGGAAGAACTTCCAGGTATGCCACCTGACCGGGACATTGAATTTGCCATTGATTTAGTACCCGGAACTGCACCTATAGCGAAGAGGTCGTATAGGATGCCCGCTAATGAAGTAATGGAGCTGAAGAAGCAAATTCAGGAGCAGCTAGAAAAGGGTTTTATACGCCCAAGCTCGTCACCGTGGGGAGTCCCCGTGCTCTTCATAGACAAGAAGGATGGGACCCAAAGGATGTGTGTGGATTATAGTTCTCTCAATGAGGTGACAATTAAGAATAAATACCCGCTGCCCCGTATAGAGGACCTATTCAACCAAATGAAAGGTGCCCGAATTTTCTCCAAGATTGATCTTCGGTCGGGATACTTCCAGCTGAAGATTAAGCCCTCCGACATACCTAATATTGCATTTCGAACACGGTATGGTTTATATGAGTATTACCTGTGACACCCTCATCTCGGGTGTCAGCATATGTTCATGTGTTAGGAAGAAGAAAACATTTTAAGAAAAGATGGAACAATGACAAATACCAAAAGGATAGCCAATAAAGCTCTCAGAAGAGCACCGAAGGCAACTTCCGCGGCCAACCGGCCACGTGGCGTGTTCGGAGCTCGTCCTTGCAAGAAGTTGGGAGAGGTCTGCCGCTAAACTGACTACGTGGCAGGCTCGGGGGTCACCTCCGCAATTAAAGAGAGGTCCGATCCTGTGGGACACGTGTTGCCCACGGAGCTAGCGTCTGCAGAATAAGCAAAGGCATTTCTGCAAGACACATGTCATCCTCGGAGCTAGTCCTCACGACAATCAGAGGACCAGTCGCGCGGGATGCGTGTCGATCTCGGAACTCATCTCCGAGAAGTCCGGAACTATCGAACACGTGTCGCCACCGGAGCTTATCTCCGGGAGGTCCGTCGCAGCTGAACACGTGTCGACCGCGTGGCATGTCCCTGAGGAAAGAAGAAAGGAAAGACCGGCGCCAACACGTGGCGTGCGCGGAGCTCACCTCCAAAGGAGGGGGAGGTCTCGCTCGTGACACGCGGCACAACCGGAGCTCGTCTCTGCGGGAGAAGAGATACCGGGCCTGGAAGGACACGTGGAGCTTCCGGAGCTCATCGCCGCAAGGGTAACGAGTTCTGGAGCGGATTTTACGCGTAATGATATCGGTACGCAACAGAAACCGATCTAAATTCCACGATGTTACTAAAGATAAGATGTTAGGATCCAACAAAGATCTGAATAAGACTCTTATTCGGGATCCAATCAGATTAGGACTCTTCTCTTCCCGATTATAAATAGAACCCAAAAACCTCTGGCCAAAACCACAAACTTCTCTTTCAATCCTGAGCCGACGACTTAGAGCCCTAGCCCTAACTCGCCGAGCAAAACATCGCCGAAGCGCAACAAGGGAGATCATCAGAGAAGGACCAAGTGGTCTGAGGAGGACCTCGAAGACAAGAAGAGCGTGAGGTAGGACTTCAATACCACCTTACGACATCATTGTGTTCATCTCTTGCATCTGTTCTTCAATTCCTTTCGAACAGAAGCCTTCTCGTGGGCAGATCACTCGATGATCAGTTTGATCTAAAGACAAGATCATCGCCACGTCCACCTTTGATCCGAACACCTCTGTCCATGCAAGCCATGCAAGAGCACACCAATCTAATAACAATCATAGGCTAGCATGCATGTGCATCATCGCATCTAGTTTAAGGTTTGCGCATGATATTGATTGCTGCGTATCTTGTATGCACGTGAATCCTACATAGCAGGACAGGTTCAGGGAGCTGTCTACGACGAGCTGCAGCAACAAGGTTTTGAGAATCAAGAACAACCGGAACCGCAAGTACAAGGCAAGTGCTCCTTGACCATATTGATCCTATGTTTTGGGTAAAACTATTTTGTTTGCGAAAAGGTGTGTGTACTGAGTCAAACATGATGGGAAACCCTTTTATAGGAGTTTACTAGTTTTGATTAAATCACCCTTGTTGCCAGGGAAGTTTATGAGTCGGGTATGGTTTTGTTTTATGCTTCGCTGAGTCCATGGGATTGGGAAGCGAGATAGATATGTCTAGCTAACTGCACTCGTAATGATAATGAGAAACTGATGATGTTAATAAACATGGATCGGAGGGAGATCTAGGCAAGCCTGGGTTTGTGAATGAGGTAGCATGAGATGGTGTTTTTACTTGCCGTAGATCTAAGGACCGGTTCATGCATGCACATGCTAGGATAACAGTGCCACCACAAGGCCAAATATGGGTGCGGCTTAGCTGAGTAATTAGGTAAGTTGCTAGAGTGTTATGGACTGTGGAAGGCATGGGGAATGGGAGTCGAGTGAGGACTGCCCTGGGAACTGCATGGCACAAGAGGGGGCCTGTGGGTGGGAGAATTGGAGATTCTAGCCTGCCGGTGAAACCTTAGTGAGTCCATACATCTAGTAACCCCTTTGTAAAGGCTATTTTGTGATCTCTTGACCATACACCGACGGATGTGTACTGGTATAATGGAGGTTCTGCAGTCATTGACGGGTGACGAAATCACAAACTTGTGGGTAAAGAGGTGCAAACTCTGCAGAGTTACTAAAACTATCATGATAGCCGAGCTTACGGTCACGAGCACCTGGCTAAACTGCCATGATTAGTTGGGATGGTTTTCGGGATGGTTATTGGGAAGGTTCTCGGTTATGGTTATTGGTTTGGAACAGTTGAGTCTGGATGATGAGATGGTTGCATGACTGTTGGGTCATGACATGAGATTGGTCTCGGTGTGAGACGAGGTTGATTTGTGAGATGAGGTGGTAGCGAATACGAGGAGGTATTCGTGAGTATGAATAAAGGATTGATTAATGCTCGGATGGAACACGGGAAGTGATGGAGGTATGTTGGTAATTTAATATATGCTGGGATTACATCTAAAGTTAAGTTGCTGTTGTCATGATTTTACAAATCTGCTTTTCTGCAAATGAGCCTTTTATGCCTACCTTGTTTATGAGCTGCATATCATGTGTTTTCCCGCACTTGCTGAGTACATCATTGTACTCAACCTTGCATTATTACTTCATCATCAGCAGCAGGAGAAGCCTACTATGAATATCAAGTGGAGCATTATGGCGTGTGATCTATTCCCAACCTTGCCTGTGGAGGGAGTAGAGATGGAGCCACTTCTGCTTAGTTTTGCTTCCGCATTAGTTTTTGCTTCCGTATTTAAATAAGGACTTCCGCTGCATAGAAATAAGACTTCCGCTGTAAGCATGAGTCCAAGACTCATTAGACGTTGTAATAAACTCTGCTATTCGTGGTTATATACATCTGAATTCAGTTTGTGGAACGTATGTGTATGTGTGATAAACATCCTGGGCACACATATACATTAGTTCTCGGTTCCGTGGTTTTCCCACAGAATTGAGGGCATCACAGATTGGTATCAGAGCCACGGGTTGACAGTAGGTTACACGCCTATATAGAAACCTTAGATTGATATTAGGACCACGGGTTAACAGCAAGTTACACCCTAAATAGGAGTCACAGGAAGCTAAGCCACGCTGACAAAAGGAAGCATCCTAGGGTGAATAGCTTAGATTGGCCTTTAGAAACCACCTTGACATGGGAAGCCCTCCTTGAATAGGAGTTGTGTGGGCCCTTGTGATAATTATTTGTGAATATGTGTTTAGTATGAGTTGTGGGACGTCTCAAAAACGTTGTCCATATCTATACGTAAGAAGAAAGAGGTGTGAAATGCTTCGGCACTTGATCACATCCTCATAAGGACTAATATATATAGTCCAATTCACCTTGATGCATATAGTTGAAGGGACCTACCTAACCTTCTAACCTTCTATTCTATTTCGTTCTCCCTCACAGATGGTGAGAGGAAACGCCAGCCGAAGGAACGTCCAAGAGGATGACCATGAGGAAGTTCCTGCTAACCCCGGAGCTGGTGAAAATCACCTGGAACGGCTGCTGGCCATGCAAAACCAGCTTATGCAAACCATGATCCAAACTTTGGGTCAGTTGCAGGCCAACCAAAACCCCATTCCGGCACCGCCGCCACCACTACCGCCGGCTCATAACAGGTTGGGAGAGTTCATGAGGACTCGACCACCCACCTTTGCTCAAGCCAGTGACCCCATGGAGGCCGATGATTGGTTGAAATCCATGGAGAAGAAGCTCGCAATTGTTCAGTGCAACGACCGAGAGAAGGTTCTCTTTGCGTCGCACCAACTTATGGGATCTGCCACTGACTGGTGGGATGCCTTGAGCAACGCCCATGCCAACCCGGAAACAGTCACTTGGACTGAGTTCAAGGAAAGTTTCCGCTCCCACTACATCCCTGTTGGTGTAATGATGCTTAAGAGGCAGGAGTTTGAAGGTCTCCGCCAAGGACAGAAAAGTGTGAATGAATATCTTAACAAGTTCATACAACTGTCCCAGTATGCCCCCGAAGATGTCAACTCAGATCAGAGGAAGCAGTACCTGTTCATGAGAGGGTTGAACAATGAGATCCAAGTTCAGCTCCTCAACAATGACTACGTAATCTTCCAGAAGCTGGTTGACAAGGCTATTGTGGTTGAAAACAAGATCCGGGAGATCGAGCAAGAGTGCAAGAGGAAGATGCCATACCAGCCCCAAAGGAGCAACGTACGACCTAGGTACATGCCCCTGCACCGCAGTATGGATCGACCACTCCTACGTACCGCCCTGGTCAGCCACCACAGCAACGGTTCGTTGCACCGGCACCTCGTGTGCCCATGCCTCCTGCGCCCCGGCCTAACAATGGCGCCCCTGTTCAAAACCCCCGCCCCAACGTACCTGCTGCCGTAGGCAACAGGGCATGCTTTGCATGCGGGGAAGTAGGCCACCTCGCTAACTAGTGCCCGAGGAGAGGCCCTGGACAGCAAGGTAACATGCCCAAGCAGAACCAGCGAACAAACGGAGGGGACAACCAAGGGAACCGTGGACCGCAGAACTATGCTCGTGGCCACGTAAACCATGTCACTGCTGAGGAAACACAACAGGCTGAGGACGTCGCCATTGGTATGTTCCTTGCCAACTCCAACCCAGCCACCATTTTATTTGACTCCGGAGCATCGCATTCCTTCATATCATCCAAATATGTTGCCAAACATCATCTGCCCGTATCCCACTTAGAATGTGCTATGTTAGTTAATTCTCCCGGAGGAGAAATGAGGACTAATATAGTATGTTCTAAAGTAAGCCTTAAAATAAGGGGGTAGACTTCCTTGCCAACCTTATTGTCTTGGACTCCCACGGGATTGACATCATACTCGGAATGGACTGGTTAAGCAAGCACAATGGAGTAATCCAATGTGCTGAGAGAAGCGTGCAGTTGACAAACGAACACGGTATCCGTGTAGAGTTTGAGTCAGCCCAGCAAGCAACCGAAGGGGCAGATCTGAACCATGTCGAAGGAACAACATTAGACAGCATTCCAGTGGTTCAGGAATTTTCGGACGTGTTCCCGGAAGAGCTCCCGGGAATGCCACCTGACCGGGACATCGAGTTTGCCATAGATTTGGTACCCGGAACTGCACCTATAGCTAAGAGACCATATAGGATGCCCGTCAACGAGTTAGTTGAACTCAAGAAGCAAATTCAAGAACAGTTGGAGAAGGGTTTTATCCGTCCAAGCTCGTCACCATGGGGAGCTCCGGTACTCTTCGTGGACAAGAAGGACGGAACCCAAAGAATGTGCGTGGACTACAGGTCTCTCAACGAGGTGACAATCAAGAATAAATACCCTCTGCCCCGTATAGAGGACCTGTTCGATCAAATGAAAGGAGCCCAAGTATTTTCCAAGATTGATCTTCGGTCGGGATATTTCCAGCTGAAGATTAAGCCCTCCGATATACCTAAGACAGCCTTTCGGACACGGTATGGTTCATATGAATATACCGTTATGTCTTTTGGATTGACGAATGCACCCGCATACTTCATGTACCTTATGAACAAGGTTTTCATGGAGTACATGGACAAGTTTGTCGTGGTTTTCATCGATGACAGTATGGTGTATTCAAAAAGTAAGGAGGAGCATGAAGAACATCTGAGATTGACCTTGCAGAAGTTGCGCGAGCATCAGTTGTATGCCAAGCTCAACAAGTGTCAATTTTAGCTAAAGGAAATATCTTTCCTAGGCCACATCATCTCCAAGGAAGGGGTATCGGTTGATCCTGGAAAGGTGAGAGATGTTCTGAAGTGGGACCAACCGAAGAGCGTGAGGGATATTCGAAGTTTCCTTGGAATGGCAGGATACTATCGGCGCTTCATTAAAGACTTCTCTAAGATAGCAAAACCTATGACGGAGTTGTTAATGAAGGGAAAAGTCTTTCAACGGACACACGTCTGCCAAGAAAGTTTTGAGGAACTCAAGAAAAGGCTAACCACAACACCAGTTCTGGTATTGCCAGACATAAGCAAGAGCATTGACATATATTGTGATGCATCCAAACAAGGGCTCGGATGTGTGCTCATGCAGGAAGGACAAGTGGTAGCCTATGCCTCACGACAATTAAAGAAGCACGAGCTTAATTATCCTACACATGACTTGGAGTTAGCAGCAGTAGTGCATGCATTGAAGATTTGGAGACATTATATCCTTGGCCACCAATGTGAGATCTATACGGATCATAAAAGCCTCAAGTACATATTTACCCAAATGGATTTGAATTTAAGGCAACGTCGATGGTTGGAACTCATCAAGAATTATGATGTTGGAATTAACTATCACCCCGGGAAGGCCAATGTAGTAGCTGATGCATTGAGCAGAAAGGGAGCATGTCACCAACTCATGGTTCGGGAGCTACCACCCGAACTACGTAAGGAGTTTGAACGGTTACACCTCAGATTCTTGAATAACATGGAGATAATAGAGATCCACTCCCCATTGGAGCAAGAAATAAGAGAGGGCCAATCAACGGACGAGGGGATCAAGGAGATCAAGGAAAGAATCCGACAAGGGATAGAGAAGGATTTCAAGGAGGATGAAAAGGGTACGCTTTGGCTAGGAAAAAGTATTTGTGTGCCAAACATAAGACACCTTCGCGACATGATATTGAAGGAGGCACATGATTCACCCTATTCCATACATCCAGGGAGCACCAAAATGTACAAGGATTTGAAAACTTGCTATTGATGGGATGGTATGAAGAGGGATATAGCCGAATACGTTGCCCTATGCGACACATGCCAACGGGTAAAAGCCGAACATCAAAAACCCGCTGGATTGCTGCAACCTTTGAGAATACCCGAATGGAAATGGGAGGACATCAGTATGGACTTCATCGTCGGATTACCACGTACTCAGTCAGGATACGATTCCATCTGGGTCATTGTGGACCGGTTGACGAAAACCACCCATTTTCTTCCGGTAAAGACTAGTTACAACGTTGCAAAATTGGCAGAGTTGTACATGGAGCAGATCGTGTGCCGTCACGGAGTTCCGAAGAGGATAGTCTCAGATCGAGGTTCTCAGTTTACCTCTAGATTCTGGAGGAAGCTGCAGAAGGCCATGGGTACACGACTGGATTTTAGCTCCGCCTATCACCCACAAACAGATGAACAAACCGAAAGGACGAACCAAATTTTGGAGGACATGTTGAGAGCTTGCGCCTTGAAACGTGGGCGTAGTTGGGATAGGAGTTTACCGTATGCCGAGTTCTCCTATAACAATAGATATCAAGTTAGTTTGAAGATGTCGCCTTTCGAAGCCTTATATGGTAGACGGTGTAGAACGCCACTGTTTTGGAACGAGACTGGAGAGAACCAGGTATTTGGACCCGAAGTACTACAAGAGGCTGAAAAACAAGTCCAAACGATACGGGAGAACTTAAAGGCTGCTCAGTCACGACAGAAAGGCTATGCGGACAATAGGCGTAGGAAGTTGACCTTTAAAGTAGGAGACTTCGTATACCTTAAGGTATCGCCTATCCGAGGCCAACGACGTTTCAACGTCAAAGGCAAGCTAGCACCTCGCTACATTGGACCCTTTAAGATTTTGGACAAGCGAGGAGAAGTAGCCTATCAACTAGAGCTCCCAAACCACCTCTCCGACGTACATGACGTGTTTCATGTATCCCAGCTCAAGAAGTGCTTGAGAGTACCAGAGGAACAAGTGTCAATGGGAGAACTTGAACTTCAAGAGGACCTGACTTACGCAGAACACCCTGTCCGAATCTTGGACGTAAAGGAAAGGGTCACCCGAAACAAGGTGATTCGATGGTGCAAGGTACAATGGAGCCATCACACTGATGCTGAAGCCACATGGGAGCGTGAAGAGGATATCAAGGCAGAATTTCCCCATCTATTTTCTACTAACGAATCTCGAGGGCGAGATTCAAATTAAGGGGGGTAGATTTGTGACACCCTCATCTCGGGTGTCAGCATATGTTCATGTGTTAGGAAGAAGAAAACATTTTAAGAAAAGATGTAACAATGACAAATACCAAAAGGATAGCCAATAAAGCTCTCAGAAGAGCACCGAAGGCAACTTCCGCGGCCAACCGGCCACGTGGCGTGTTCGGAGCTCATCCCTGCAAGAAGTTGGGAGAGGTCCGCCGCTAAACTGACTACGTGGCAGGCTCGGGGGTCACCTCCGCAATTAAAGAGAGGTCCGATCCTGTGGGACACGTGTTGCCCACGGAGCTAGCGTCTGCAGAAGAAGCAAAGGCATTTCCGCAAGACACGTGTCATCCTCGGAGCTAGTCCTCATGACAATCAGAGGACCAGTCGCGCGGGATGCGTGTCGATCTCGAAACTCATCTCCGAGAAGTCCGGAACTATCGAACACGTGTCGCCACCGGAGCTTATCTCCAGGAGGTCCGTCGCAGCTGAACACGTGTCGACCGCGGGACATGTCCCTGAGGAAAGAAGAAAGGAAAGACCGGCGCCAACACGTGGCGTGCGCGGAGCTCACCTCCAAAGGAGGGGGAGGTCTCGCTCGTGACACGCGGCACAACCGGAGCTCGTCTCTGCGGTAGAAGAGATACCGGGCCCGGAAGGACACGTGGAGCTTCCGGAGCTCATCGCCGCAAGGGTAACGAGTTCTGGAGCGGTTTTTACGCGTAAAGATACCGGTACGCAACAGAAACCGATCTAAATTCCACGATGTTACTAAAGGTAATATGTTAGGATCCAACAAAGATCTGAATAAGACTCTTATTCGGGATCTAATCAGATTAGGACTCTTCTCTTCCCGATTATAAATAGAACCCAAAAACCTCTGGCCAAAACCACAAACTTCTCTTTCAACTCCTGAGCCGACGACTTAGAGCCCTAGCCCTAACTCGCCGAGCAAAACATCGCCGAAGCGCAACAAGGGAGATCATCAGAGAAGGACCAAGCGGTCCGAGGAGGACCTTGAAGACAAGAAGAGCGTGAGGTAGGACTTCAATACCACCTTACGACATCATTGTGTTCATCTCTTGCATCTGTTCTTCAATTCCTTTCGAACAGAAGCCTTCTCGTGGGCAGATCACTCGATGATCAGTTTGATCTAAAGACAAGTTCATCGCCACGTCCACCTTTGATCTGAACACCTCTGTCCATGCAAGAGCACACCAATCTAATAACAATCATAGGCTAGCATGCATGTGCATCATCGCATCTAGTTTAAGGTTTGCGCATGATATTGATTGCTGCGAATCTTGTATGCACGTGAATCCTACATAGCAGGACAGGTTCAGAGAGCTGTCTACGACGAGCTGCAGCAACAAGATTTTGAGAATCAAGAACAACCGGAACCGCAAGTACAAGGCAAGTGCTCCTTGACCATATTGATCCTATATTTTGGGTAAAACTATTTTGTTTGCGAAAAGGTGTGTGTACTGAGTCAAACATGATGGGAAACCCTTTTATAGGAGTTTACTAGTTTTGATTAAATCTCCCTTGTCGCCAGGGAAGTTTATAAGTCGGGTATGGTTTTTGTTTTATGCTTCGCTGAGTCCATGGGATTGGGAAGCGAGATAGATATGTCTAGCTAACTGCACTCGTAATGATAATGAGAAACTGATGATGTTAATAAACATGGATCGGAGGGAGGTCTAGGCAAGCCTGGGTTTGTGAATGAGGTAGCATGAGATGGTGGTTTTACTTGCCGTAGATCTAAGGACCGGTTCATGCATGCACATGCCAGGATAACAGTGCCACCACAAGGCCAAATATGGGTGCGTCCTAGCTGAGTAATTAGGTAAGTTGCTAGAGTGTTATGGACTGTGGAAGGCGCGGGGAATGGGAGTCAAGTGAGGACTGCCGTGGGAACTGCATGGCACAAGAGGGGGCCCGTGGGTGGGAGAATTGGAGATTCTAGCCTGCCGGTGAAACCTTAGTGAGTCCATACATCTAGTAACCCCTTTGTAAAGGTTATTTTGTGATCTCTTGACCATACACCGATGGATGTGTACTGGTATAATGGAGGTTCTGCAGTCGCCGATGGGTGACGAAATCACAAACTTGTGGGTAAAGAGGTGCAAATTCTGCCGAGTTACTAAAACTATCATGATAGCCGAGCTTACGGTCACGAGCACCTGGCTAAACTGCCATGATTAGTTGGGATGGTTTTCGGGATGGTTATTGAGAAGGTTCTCGGTTATGGTTATTGGTTTGGAACTGTTGAGTCTGGATGATGAGATGGTTGCATGACTGTTGGGTCATGACATGAGATTGGTCTCGGTGTGAGACAAGGTTGATTTGTGAGATGAGATGGTAGCGAATACGAGGAGGTATTCATGAGTATGAATAAAGGATTGATTAATGCTCGGATGGAACACGGGAAGTGATGGAGGTATGTTGATAATTTAATATATGCTGGGATTACATCTAAAGTTAAGTTGCTGTTGTCATAATTTTACAAATCTACTTTTCTGCAAATGAGCCTTTTATGCCTACCTTGTTTATGAGCTGCATATCATGTGTTTTCCCGCACTTGCTGAGTACATCATTGTACTCAACCTTGCATTATTACTTCATCATCAGAAGCAGGAGAAGCCTACTATGAAGATCAAGTGGAGCATTATGGCGTGTGATCTATTCTCAACCTTGCCTGTGGAGGGAGTAGAGATGGAGCCACTTCTGCTTAGTTTTGCTTCCGCATTAGTTTTTGCTTCCGTATTTAAATAAGGACTTCCGCTGCATAGAAATAAGACTTCCGCTGTAAGCATGAGTCCAAGACTCATGAGACGTTGTAATAAACTCTGCTATTCGTGGTTATATGCATCTGAATTTAGTTTGTGGAACATATGTGTATGTGTGATAAACATCCTGGGCACACATATATATTAGTTCTCGGTTCCGTGGTTTTCCCACAGAATTGAGGGCGTCACAATACCGTTATGTCTTTTAGGTTGACGAATGCACCCGCATACTTTATGTACCTCATGAATAAGGTCTTCATGGAGTACTTGGACAAGTTCGTCGTGGTTTTAATCGACGATATCATGGTGTGTTCAAAAAGTGAGGAAGAACATGAAGAACACTTGAGATTGACATTGCAGAAACTGCGAGAGCATCAATTGTATGCCAAGTTCAGCAAGTGTCAGTTTTGGCTAAAGGAGATATCGTTCCTAGTCCACATTATCTCCGAAGGAGGAGTATCGGTTGATCCCGGAAAAGTGGGAGATGTTTTAAAGTGGAACCAACCGCAGAATGTGAGAGATATTCGGAGTTTCCTTGGGATGGCTGGATACTACCGCCTGTTCATCAAGGATTTCTCCAAAATAGCGAAGCCTATGACTGAATTGTTGATGAAAGGGAAAGCGTTTCAGTGGACACAACCATGTCAAGACAGCTTTGAAGGACTAAAGAAGAGATTAACAACAGCACCGGTTTTGGTATTGCCGGACGTGAGCAAGAGTTTCGACATATATTGTGACGCATCAAGACAAGGGCTTGGATGTGTGCTCATGCAAGGAGGACAAGTGGTAACCTATGCATAGAGACAACTAAAGAAACATGAGCTGAATTACCCCATACATGACTTGGAACTAGCAGCCGTGGTACATGCTTTGAAGATTTGGAGGCATTATATCCTTGGTCACCGATGTGAGATCTATACGGATCACAAAACCCTCAAGTATATATTCATGCAAATGGATCTGAATTTGAGGCAACGTCGACGGTTGGAACTCATCAAGGATTATGATTTTGGAATAAACTATCACCCCGGAAAGACCAATGTAGTAGCTGATGCGTTGAGCCGAAAAGGAGCATGTCATCAACTCACGGTTCGGGAGCTGCCACCCGAGCTGCGTAAGGAGTTTGAGCGGTTGCATCTCGGATTCTTGAACGAGATGGAGGTGATAGAACTGAACTCAACACTGGAACAAGAGATACGAGATGGCCAAGCAATAGATGAGGAAATCAAGGAAATCAATGAAAGGAATCCGACAAGGCATAGAGAAGGATTTCAAAGAAGACGAGAATGGCACGCTTTGGTTAGGGAAAAGGATTTATGTGCCTAATATGAAGCACATCCGCGACACAATACTAAAGGAGGCACATGACTCACCTTATTCCATACACCCCGGCTGTACAAAGATGTACAAGGACCTAAAAACTTGCTATTGGTGGGACAGTATGAAAAGGGACATAGCTGAATATGTTGCCTTATGCGATACGTGCCAATGGGTGAAGGCCGAACATCAAAGACCCCTAGATTATTGCAGCCATTAAAAGTACCCGAGTGGAAGTGGGAAGATATCAGCATGGGTTTCATTGTCGGATTGTCGTGTACTCAGTCCGGCTACGACTCTATTTGGGTTATCGTGGACCGATTGATGAAAACAACCCACTTCCTTCCTGTTAGAACCAAGTACACCGTCGCACAACTAGCTGAGCTGTATATGGAGCAAATCATGTGTCGCCTTGGAGTTCCAAAGAGGATAGTTTCAGATCGAGGTTCTCAATTTACCTCTATGTTCTAGAAGAAGCTGCATGAAGCCATGGGTACACGGTTGAATTTCAGCTCCGCATATCACCCGCAAACCGACGGGCAAACTGAGAGAACAAATCAGATTTTGGAAGACATGTTAAGAGCTTGCACCTTGAAACATGGGCGTAGTTGGGATAAGAGCTTGCCATATGCTGAATTCTCGTACAACAACAGTTACCAAGCCAGCTTGAAGATGTCATCCTTCGAAGCATTGTATGGTAGACGCTGTAGAACACCGCTGTTCTGGAATGAGACCGGAGAAAGCCAAGTATTTGGAACCGAAGTGCTGCAAGACTCTGAAAAGCAAGTCCAAACAATACGTGAAAACTTGAAGGCCGCTCAGTCATGACAAAAGGGTTATGCGGACAATAGGCGAACAAGATTGACCTTCGAAGTGGGAGACTTCGTGTATCTTAAGGTGTCGCCAATCCAAGGCCAACGGCGGTTCAACGTCAAAGGCAAGTTAGCATCTCGCTACATCAGGCCGTTCAAGATTTTGGGCAAGCGAGGAGAAGTGGCCTATCAACTAAATCTGCCAATGCACCTCTCCGACGTGCACGCCGTGTTTCACGTATCCCTACTCAAGAAGTGCTTAAGAGTACCGGAAGAACAAGTACCGATGGATGAGCTCGAACTTCAAGAGGTCTGACCTACGCGGAACACCCCGTCAAAATCTTGGACGTGAAGGAAAGGTTCACGAAAAACAAAGTGATCCGTTGGTGCAAGGTACAATGGAGCCATCACACGGAAGCCGAAACTACATGGGAGCGTGAGGAAGATCTCAAGGCAGAATTCCCCCATCTATTCTCCACTCTATCGAATCTCGAGGGGAGATTCATTTTAAGGGGGGGGGTATGTTTGTAACACCCTAAAATTAATTACTATGCATTGCATACATTTTTCATGTAGAGAAGCATTTGAAAAGAAGTAGAAATAGAGAAAGAACCCTAGAAATAGAGAAGGAACCATAGAAATGGAGAAAGAACCATAGAAATGGAGAAAGGAACATAGAATTGGAGAGGGGAATATAGAAATGGAGAAAGGGACATAGAAATGGAGAGAAATGGAAATAAGATAGCTGAAATGAGCCATTCCTAAATTTCCTCAAAATTTCCCCAAATTCCCAAAATTTACCAAAGGGGAATTTCCCCCACATTTGGGGGGAATTTTTCCCAAATTTAGCCGTAGCCCTAGAGGGGGGAAAACCCCTAGGACTCTTTTGTTGAGTCCCAATTGGACTAGGACTCTTTGGTTGAGTTTCAATTGCACTAGGACTCTTTGGTTGAGTTCCTATTGGACTAGGATTCTTCTTTTCTCCCTCTTATAAATACAACCCCCACCCCCCTCTACACCTTGGCCACAGCCCTCTCCCCCCCAAAAGTCAACGAGTTGGCCCTGCCCCCCCCCCAACTCGCCGTGTTGTCCACCCCCCTGCCGGAGTTTGGTCGCCGGTGAGCCCCACCGTCGAGCCCGAGCCCCGCCGTCGAGCCCCGTCGTCAAGCTCCGCCGTCAAGCCCTGCCAACGAGCCCCGTTGTTGAGCCCCGCCGTCGAGACCCGCCGACGAGCCCCGTAACGCCTCGCCATCGCCGGAGAAGCCTGATGATCTGCCCTACCATAATTTTCCATAGAAAAATTCTCCGCTGCTGCTGTTGTTAGGAGAAAGGCCCTGCCACAAGGAGGAAGTGAAATAGGTCTTCATTACTCATCTTACGACGTCGCCCTTTGAGCAGAAACTTTCGCGTGTGGACAGATCATGTTTTGATCGATTTTTGAAGGTGGAATTGATCTAGATCTTGTGTCAAGATCATCACCATGTCCACACTTAATCCCTACATCCTTGTTCCCCATAAAACACCATGAAAGCCCATTAAAACATGCAAGAATACGTACAAACTGGTTTTATAAAATTGCACTATAGGATTTGCATTCATATACCCCATTGCATCTTGAGTAAAGTTTGTGCATGATGATTCATTGCTGTAAATTTTGTATGTGCGTGGTCGTGAGTAGAAGTACAAGCTCAAGAGGCCGTCTACGAGGAACTACAGCACCAAGAGTTTGAGACGCTTGAGCAACACGAGCCATGGGAGCAAGGCAAGTGCCCCTTGACCATATTGATCCCATGTTTTGAAACTGTTTTATTTGTGAAAACTTGTATGCTTGAGTCAACTTGATGGGACACCCTTTTTATAGGAGTTTACTAGTTTTGTTAACCATCTTTGTCGTCGGGAAAGTTGATGACTCGAGTATGGTCGTTTTTCCTTTTTGCTTCGCTTAATTTATAGGATCCGAGAAGCTGAATTAAAACATGGTTAGCTACTACACTCATATGAATAATGATGATGAGAACTTGATGATGTTGATAAGCATGGAATCGGGGAGATTTAAGCAAGCTTGGTTCATGGATGTTGCTGAATGAGATGGTGGTTTATTTGCCGTAGATCTAAGGACCGGTTCATGCGAGCACATGCCAGGAAAACAGTGCCACCACAAGGCCAAATATGGGTGCGGCTTAGCTGACTAATTAGGCGTGTTGCTAGTTTGTTATGGACCGTTGATGGCGTGGGGAATGGGAGTCGAGAGGGACTGCCCTTGGAACTGCATGGCACAAGAGGAGGCCCGTGGGTGGGAGAATGGAGATTCGAGCCTGCCGGTGAAACCTCAGTGGGCCCGTACATCCTAGTAGCCCCTTTGTAATGGCTATTTTGTGATCTCTTGGCCAGACACCGACGGTTGTGTACTGCTATAATGGAGGTTCTTTCTAGTCACCGACGGGTGACGGAATCACAAACTTGTGGTTAAAGTGGTGCCACCTCTACAGAGTGTAAAACTATCATGATAGCCGTGCTTCCGGTCACAAGCACCTGGCCAACTTCCATGATTAGAGGCAAAACTTGGGATGGATATTCGGTATGGTTATGGTATGGTCATTGGGATTGGTTTTGGGACTGTTTTGGGTCATGAAAATGAGTTTAGTTTCGGTTATATGAATATGAGATGGTATGAATATTTATTAATATGAGAGGAACTTGAGAAAGATTAAGGGCTGGTTGAGACATGATATATGATGAAATATGATGAAAGAATGTGATGATTTAACTTGGTTATGATGGGATTTTATCTCACCTAGAAATATTTGTTGTTTTTACCATGTTTTTGAAATAAAATTAGCTTGCTGCAATGAGGCTTTTTATTGCCTACCTTGTTGTAAGCTACATGTCATACTTTTCCCCGCACTTGCTGAGTACAACATATACTCACCCTCGCATTACCACATATACATCAGCTATAGGAGAAGAGTACTTCGAGGAACATGTGGAGTACTAGGCGTGCGCACTACCGTCAACATGCCTGTGGAGTTGAAGTTGGAGCCTGCTGTTTTAGTCACTTTCCACTGTCGTTTAAAGTCTTTCGCTGCAAGAATAAGTTAGAGATTCATGAGTGAGACATTGAGTCATTGTAATAAAGTACTTCAACACTATTTATTCGTGGTTATATTCTGAATTCAGTTTGTGGATTACATGTGTATGTGTGATGAACATCCTGGGCACACATATGCATTCACCTGGTTCTATTTTTGGAACCGGGTGTCACAGTACGCGTAGGAGGTGAAGAAGATACATGGTAAAGGCTACGATTGGGAAAACGCGCCAATCAAGCCTAAAGCCATGTACGCAAGCGGCGGCGGGAAGGCCCATGGACGGTGAGTTGGTCAACTGTTTCATTTTTTAAAACTTCCTTCTTCTACTTATTATTTTTCTATGTTTCTTAGGTTTGTCATTTTCAATGGAGTTGTTGACTCGAGGGCGGCGCGGCCTTCGAGAGGCACTCCATTGACAAAGGCTTCGTCCGTTGGGCCGTCGAGTGGTCGTCTGTCACAGAGTGACTTGGAGTTCCGTGGCGTGGAAGATAGGCTTGCGTGGACCCAAGAGGAGATCGACAGGACGAGTGCCATCCAGGAGTACCAGGCCAACCTCATGGCCCAAATGCAGACAGTGGTGGAGGTAAGTAATTTCAATTATTGTATTTTAATTTTTTAGCATTTCAGTAATATACATGTGTTCTAATATGTTGCAATGACAGGCTTTAGCTCCACAGAGTGGCCAGGAGCTCCCGTTTCCTTCATGGACGCAGCCGCCACAGGCGCCCTCGACACAGCCGCCCTAGCACAGGTACAAATGACGAGAGAGAGAGAGAGAGACAGAGAGAGAGAGAGAGAGAAGGGATAGGTGATGGGGAGAGGGACAACGAGAGCGAGAGAGAGAGAAGGGAGAGGGGATGGGGAGAGGGACAACGAGAGCAAGAGAGAGAGAAGGGAGAGGAGGATGGGGAGAGGGATAATGAGAGCGAGAGAGAGAGAAGGGAGAGGGGGATGGGGAGAGTAACAACGAGAGCGAGAGAGAGAGAGAAGGGAGAGGGGGATGGGGAGAGGGACAACGAGAGCGAGAGAGAGAGAGAGAGAGAGAAGTGAGAGGGGGATGGGGAAAGGGACAACGAGAGCTAGAGAGAGATAAGGGAGAAGGGGATGGGAGAGGGACAACGAGAGCGGGAGAGAGAGAAGGAGAGGGGGATGGGGGAGGGACAATGAGAGCGAGAGAGAGAGAAGTGAGAGGGGGATGGGGAGAGGGATAACGAGAGCAAGAGAGAGATAGAGAAGGGAGTGGGGGATTGGGTGTTGGACAACAAGAGCGAGAGAGAGAGAGAGAAGTGAGAGGGGGTGGGGAGAGGAACAATGAGAGTGGGAGAGAGAGAAGAGAGAGGGGGATGGGGAGAGGGACAACGAGAGAGAGAGAGAGTGAAAGAGGAGTACTGAGAGTGAAAGAGAAAGAGAGAATGAGGGAGAGAGAATGAGACATATATAACTTTTATTTACTTTCCAGGGTTCACCGACGGAGGCGCAGACTCCATCTCCGCAGCTACAGGCACCGGGAGGAACACACGAAGATGAAGTTCACGGCTGCGGAGGTAGTCGTGAGGAGAGTGTGTAGCCAAGTGTTTTTAGATTTTCTTGGACTTTATGAATGAACCGTCATATCTGTGTCTTGTATTGTTTTGTGTGTGTGAATGCCTGCTTCGTTTGTCTCGGCTGGCAACTGTGCCAGGGAGTTTTTTTTTAAAAAAAATAAAACTATAACTTACGACGGCCTGTATACAGGCTGTCGTAAGTTAGCCCATGTTACTTACGACGGCTGCTATAGCCGTCGTAAGTAAGCCCAAATTACTTACTACGGACTGGACCTAGCCGTCGTAAGTGGTATGGCCCAGCCCACCACGTGGCCCAGACACTTACATACGACGGCTACGGGCCACCGTCGTAAATTGCAGAACGCCGTCATAAGTTGCCTAACTTAGGATGGCAGCCGTCGTAAGTTACTTAACTTACGATCAATTCCTGACGATGGCTAAAAACCGTTGTAATTAGGCTTAAACCGTCATAATTAAGCTAATTACGACAGTTTGACCTTACGACGGTTTTAGCCGTCGTAAGTGAGTCGTATTGCCGTAGTGTTAGGAGTGACGGTTAAGCCTTGCTAAGCCATCGTGCTCACAATTGCTATATTAAGATGTTGCAGGTGAGACGTATGAGGAATGCTCTAAGGATGAGGCGGTGCCCCCGTCGGGGTACACGGCCGAGCTGGATACTTGCACGCCGCCGTGATCTTCGCATGATTGCTGCTAGTGTGTAGCGTCCCTGGGCTGGACGGATGCACTTTTTGCATAACTAGACTGAGAGTGTAGCTATGAATAATACTTCCGCTGTATATTATGTATTGTAAAAGACTTCTGATGTTTTATGTAAAATAAAAATTTGTATGTCGTTCTTAATCTTTTCTTGTGTGCTATTGGGTGCCGCATCGCACAACACCACCCTCTGCGATCTCGGAGTGGGAGGACCACGGGGTGGAAGAGCCTAATTTGAAAACTTAGAAGTAGTCGAGTAAGGATTAGTCATTATGCCCACATAAGGTCTATTATAGTAGTAGCTACTTAAGGTGGAAAAGATAATTATGTGTTATACATTCTATAATGACGCTTCGACATCAGGTAAGAGGTAAGGTACACCACCGCCAGCGGATCAGTTGTGGTAAGCTTGCCATACGAGCAATGGTATGGAATGGTTTACCTTGGCTTGGCACGGTAGTGAATATGAGTCTGTGAACCTTCTCATGGTTCTGAGAGCATATGAAAACGCTGATCTCCAGCGTACTTTAGGCAAAAGAGAGAATACCACATCATGTGGTAAGCAACACGATAGTATGCAACTCTTGAACGTTCAATGTTTAAAGGGCCATACGCAGTGCTCGCCATCGGCGTGTCTCAACGGTCATGAGGCAGTAGGTGGTATCCGTTGGGTTGACAAAATAACCCACCATAACGACCCGTTCAGGCTCTACTCGGGTTCCCCGTCATGTGGTGTGAAAACACGACCATGTACCTTGAGACGTGGCCTGACTCAAGGACGATCCATATGGAAATGATAAGGAATGTTGGTTTTTACTATGATATGGACCTGCCTGAAATGTTAAACCCTTGTGTGCTTCATTATTGAGTGGTTTTCTGCATGTACATTAACCACATTAGAGCATGACGTTTAGAAATCGTTTGTGAGTGACGTTCTTAGTTCCACCATTTGACACGTATATGAGAGAATACCAGATTAGGATTTTTCTTTGGTGAGGAAACGTAGTACCGATATGAGTTCTTTAGTGCATAAAAAGGATGTTTTCAAAGAAAAGAGACAATTTGGAGTTTAGGATTCATGTTAGGGGTTATTGAACTCCATATTGAACTAAGAGGCAATTGGGAGTATAGATTCATTTCCAAAGATTTAGGAATAACCTCCCCTGTTTTTGGAAGAATTTTTCTGAACTTAAAAAGGGAATAACTTTTGATTGGTTGAACCAATGGAGGTTTGTGATGATATTTTGGAAAGGTTTTGAAGTTTTCTACAACTTTTATGTAGAATTCCAGAATAAAATCTCCCTCCAAATGGATGAAAATCTCAGATGAGTATGCACTATCCAGAAATAGGGCAGACCAAAAATGCTCTCTGGAATTTTCTGTATTTCGACTATAGCTTCTTGTAGAAAAATTTCTAAGGGTCAGGAAAGACACTGTTGGAAGTGTAGGATATGTGCTACAACGTTGTAGTTCAATCTTTTCCCAGATTGTGGGCAGAAATAGTTGGAATTTTGTAGACAAAACAGCCACTTGCAAAGGAGGTGCTGTCAAAATTCCTGAGAAAAACCTGTCAAATTGTAAAAATCATAATTCCTAAACTAGAAAATCCATGGAGGCAAATAAATACAATATGGATTCATTTTTGAGTCTACTACAACTTTGTTGTTGACCTCCAGTCCAGATTTTGCCTCCAAAGTGGTCAAAACAGTTGAATACTTCAAACTGGTCTGGACCAAAAATCTGGACAAGGAAACCAGGTTTGAGGTTTTCAATTCAAACCACTTGGTTTCACATTTTGAGATCCAGCTGCTGTTGTAAAACAGCGGGTTGGATTCGAAAATGTTATACATTTAACATATCACTAGCGAGGACAATGTTTGGGTCTTGTACAATAGCGAGGATATATGCATGTTAACGCACTTAACATCCCGTGGCGATCCACGATAGTCGAAATGAACTTTTAATCCATGGAGTTCATTGTTTTGGAACTCGATTGTGGTGACATGGTCCAGGGATGTACATGTTGTATAAAGTGTATAGTTTATCCATATGTGTGAATGTTATGCGTGTCATTTGTTTATTCTCGCAGTACTATTGTACAGACTGCATGAAGTAAACAAACATGTACTGATCGTTTGAATTGTGTGAATGCAGAATGGTGCGTACACGGTCCACGTACTTGGAGGGAGGCCCATGTCAGGGTCGTGGTGATGAGTATCCACCCCCGAGCAAACCACGACGCAGCAAAAACCACCTCCTCCACTACAAAAACTTCCAAGAAATCTTGCGGAGGTTCTCGCTGCAGTACTCGGCTCGCGCGACGAGCAAACCAAGTTACTACGGATGCTGGTGCAGCAAAATGCGTCCCATCAGGGAGGACGCCAAGACAATGGGCAACGCCAGCCCCAACATAATTCATACTCGGATTTATTGGCAACCCATCCACCGGTCTTTACGGAGGCCGAAGAGCCTTTGGAGGCGGAAAGCTTCATCCACACTCTCGAAGCGAAGTTCGGTCTTCTTCGGTGCACCGAACACCAGAAGGCGCTGTTTGCAGCACAACATCTCCAAGGGGAAGCCGGTACATGGTGGGCGAACTACATCGCCTCATTACTGGCTGACCATGCCGTCACTTGGGCAGAGTCCCGGTGTTATGCAGAGGAAGCTCCAGGAGTTCCTGGAGCTGAAACAAGGCGAGAGGAGTGCTCATGAGTACTCTAGAGCATTCAACCGGCTGGCGCAATATGCGCCAGAATATGTGGGGACGGAAGAACAGAAATGAAACACATTCTTCCGGGGCCTGGATTCAAAAATGAGGGTCCATCTCGCCCAAAGCAACCGTGGCACATTCAACGACCTTGTCAATGCCGCGATTGCACAAGAAGATGCTCAGTGCGAATGCTGTTCTGATAAGAGGAAATGCAGCACGCTGACGAGCAGTAGTGGTGGGGCGTCACCATCTGGTCAGAGATGGCAGCCACCGGCGCGACCGCCTCAGTTTCATGGCCATCAATTTAATGCGCCAAGCTTCCGACTGTCATATCCACCACAGCAACAGTGGCAGCAAAGGATGGTCCCACGTGCGACTCGATTTCAACCGCATGCACCGAGATTCCTGTGTGGGGCATATTGCCAAGGACTGCCCCGAGCAGAGACGGGCAGGGGTTCAGCAACCGTATCAGGGTGCAAATCAACCCCGCAACCAGCCCAAGAAACCAACACCAAAACCCGGCAACGTCCAACACTTAGCCATCGAAGACGTGCCGGAAGGCGAACCCATCCTCGTGGGTACGTTTTCTTATTTAGATCATCCCGTAGTCATACTTTTTGACTCCGGTGTAAAATCCCCAAAAGTGGTAGCAAGAAAATTCTGCTCATATACACTTATGAAAAATGAGGGGAATTAAAACTTTGAATTATAAGGGTGTGAGTTCAAAGTGAGGGTTTAGACTTCCCAAAACTTCCAAACATGGAGATCTAAATTCATAACTTGGATCTTCATAGTCCAAATATTCAACCTTCCAAACTTCAGCTCATTTGGAGGAGTTTCAATATTTATATGGAATTAAAAGGAAAAGCCCTCTAATCTGAATTTCAAATTCAGTTTCAAATTCCAATTCCCTCAATTTCAAAATTTGGTTTCACAACTGAGTCCTCCACCTTTGAATGAGCAGCCAAGCCAAAAATTGAAAACTTTGGAGCTGGTTTGCTATATTTTTGAGGCAATACAAAGTGGAGAATTCAAACTCTTTTTCAAATTCAAATGATCAAACCAAATCCAAATTTCACACCTGAATTCAAACCCTTTGAATTCAGCAAATTCAAACTTAACTTGGGGTGAAAGTCTAGCCTTAAATTTTGAGTTGCTGGATGGAAAAGATCAGAGAAAGTTTGAATAAACAAAGGGGGAAGTGGGGCCCAGTGGTCAGTTTCACAGCAAAGCAACCGCCTTTGCTTCATTCGGTCGAACAGCGGGAGCACGCCAGCTCCCGGTTGAACCCGCGCCCGAGGGAGAGCCCGCGCCACCTCCTGCTGCCTCGGTGGCTCGGTTGGATCACGGCAAGGGGTGCGCCGGAGCTGTTTCACTTCTTTCCCCTGCTATAACCCGCGCTTCCGCTGTTTCTTTCGCCCAGAACAACGCCGCCATTCCTCCCGATCACGCCGCAGCTACTGAGCTCGGTTGCTCGAGCGCCCCACAGGGAAAGCTGCGCCCACCAGTGCTCTAGCCATCCAGCACCTCTCCTGTCCTGTCCCGAGCGTGATTGCTCCAGAATTTGGCAAAATAGCCTTGATCCTCGGGTGAACGGGGAAGAACCGAGGGAGGTCACCGTGGAATGCTCACACCGAGCAAGATCACGGCAAAACAAGTCAGCCCCTCGGTGCATCCTCGACCCCAGCTGCTCGAGCCCAAAGCTCAGCCCTGGACGTTGATCACAGCAGAAGAATTCCGGGTTTTTCTCCCGGACGGTACAAACTGACCCCGAGGTAGGAATTGCCAAATTCATCGTTAATTCGTGTTCTCGTTGATTAAAACTGTACACGAAGCTTCCTAACTACTTGGCGCACTTCCTCCCTCGATTTTAGATCTAGACATGGGGTGTAGCGGGAGAATTTCCATGTCTTGATCATGGTGCACCGCCGGACCGCCTCGGGCGCACGGTGCCGATAGGGTTCCGGCGATCCTCGATCAGTTTAGACCCCATGTCGAGCTTCTACTCCCTCCACTGGTGCTCTAGAGCCCGAGAACCGATCATTTGGTGGAGGTATGAGGGCTCCTGATTACACCGGAGTGCGAAACATTGCTGTCGCCGGTGCGCGGTGGTTTCCGGTGGACTTCGGCCGCCGGCGACCCACCCAAAGTGCTCAGCGCGGTTAAATATGGGGGAGCGGCGAGTTTGATGAAGTTTGGACCACGGGAACCCCGTCCCGGCGAGCCTCGCCAGCGTGCGCCGCCGCGGGAGGCGCGGGCAGCGCGAGGAAGACGAAGGAGGACCGGGTCCCACTGGTCAGCCTCCGTATACGCGCGGGGATCGGCCTGTGGCGCCGGATCCAGTGCGGCTGCGCGGGAATAACCCCGTAGCCCCCGGTGTTGCCGAGATCTCACTGGTCCGATTTTAAACAGTGGGCCCAGCCCAATTATTTGAAGTTTCTATTAGAGAAATAATTCCAGGAATTAGCTGATCTTTACAAGCCCATAACTTTGTGTAGAAAGCTCCAAAAAGGGTGAGACCAATTTTGTTGGATTCCTCATAAGGAGTACTTCACAGAGAAACCAAGTTTAGGCTATGAAAATGCCCAGGAATTTCTGTAGAATTGTTTTTAGTAAATCTTTAGGGATTTATTACAGGAGCAATTCTTTATGAAATATTCCCAAATTTGGGCAGCAGATCCTCTTCATAGATACTGATCTCCAGTAAAAACTTGGGCTTCATTGGAGTTCATTTGCTAGGTCAAATTACCTTCCCAATTTCAGCCTTTATTTGGAAAATTCAATTTAAATAGAAACTTTTCAGAACTCGTGTCCAACTTCAAAAATTCATATCTCTTTGATGGTAGCTTCAAAAATGGTGAAACAAATTTTGTTAGAACCATGGAGACTTACCCTAATCAGATCTTCCACCATTAGCTGTGTCAAAGCTCCTGAATGGGACTCAAGATTCAGAGAAGCATTGTACTTACAGGAATTTTAAAGACTACATTGTGCAATGACATATCTCGAAATTTGGCTCAAATCATCCTTAGAGAGTCTAGTATCCACTGTAAAATTCCCAAAGCCAATTAAGGATTTTAAATAGCAGTAGCTATGAATAGAAGTCCAATTCTTATAAATCCTTAATACTTATACATGTATTTTATTACATTTCATAATAGTGACCGAAGTTGAGGGCGCACCGGAGCCTTTGGACGTCCTCCCACCAGAAGCTGACTTCCCCTTTAAATCGCAACCAGGCAAGCCCCGGTTTGCACTTAAGTACATTTTATAAATCTTTTCATTTGTATCACTTATGTCTAAGTTGAATTGTATGCATTAGAGTTAGGGTGATTGAAACCCCACTTGCATAGCCTTTTAAATCCTATAAAGGGTTGGGTAGTTTACAAACTCGACGAGTAGAGAATGTCATGCTAATGCTTAGGACCTCGGTAGAAGTCGAGTAGTTGGAATCTACTCGCGAGGTAAGGTTTTATCACACGGTTTGCTCAGAATAGAAAATGGCTTAAGAATGGAGAAAATGAGACCCAGTAGGGGGGATAGGAAGCAGTGAGCGGAGGTCTCACATGCGTAGCCCTATTGGGGTCGATTGAGGACCGAGTCGTGTGCGGGCCTGATGAACAAGTATCGAACAGTACCGGATGGCATACTGACATAAGCAGGAAACCGATGTAAATGGTTAACCTGGTTGCCGAGGCTTACCCAACCGTAAACAGGAGTGGGTTGAGGGTAGCAAGGTGTAAATCTGCTGGTGGGCACAGTCACGCTCCACGCGGGGACCTCCTGCCCGTTACGGATGGACCGGTTCGGCTTTTGGGTTGCCTTTGAAAGGTTGTTGCATACAACAGAGTAGGAAGGGGTGTGGAATCACGCTTCTGAAAGTGGGTGTATGCAACGTGTTGTCCGGGTGTCTCCTAATTGCAATCACCGTCCCTCGCGGTTATTTGAGTACCGCTTGTTCACTGTTTCGTGACGTAGTAAGAAGTGAAGTAAGCCAGTTGAATGATAATATGCTGTGATGATATATTAATTTTTTGGAAACCATGTCTGCTGTAGATGTAGAGCTAATTAAGTTTACTTTCCGTTTTGGGCATCACCACATCGGAGGAAAGTGTTTCTTGTTTGATTGTGGACTTCCGATGTGAGGACTGCCTAAGACACGGGAATCTGCTGCTATAAAACTGAAAGTAAGGATCAACTTATAGGCGTGTCTTTATTGCAAAATCCTTTCCTACCTTACACAGCCCTGCATGTAGAGTTCCATGTCTAGGCTAGACGGTTAAGCCTTGCTGAGCCATCGTGCTCACGGTTGCAATATTTGAGCTGTATGCAGGTGAGAGCTATGAGGAGGGTTCCGAGGACAAGGTGATGCCCCCGTCAGGGTACATGGCCGAGATGGAGCCCTGCACACCGTCGTGATCTCCGGTTTCATGCTGCTAGCGTGTAGCATCCCCGGGCTGGACGGCTGCACTTTTGCATAGCTAGGATGAGAGGCCATATATGTATATTACTTCCGCTGTATGAATAGGTTTTGTAAAAAGACTTCCGCTGTTTTATATCAAATAAAAGTTTGTATGTTGTTCTTTATTCTTTTCGTGTGTGCTGATGGGTGCCGCATCGCACGGCACCACCCTATGCGATCCTGGAGTGGGTGAACCACGGGGTGGTCCCCACATCCAATGCCACCCATATTTTCATAAGTCAATCTTATGTTATTAAATATCAATTGCCTATCATTCACATAAAAAGTTCATACTTGTTTTGCTCTCCAGGTGGGAAAATAATAGCTGATAGGATGGTCTATAGAGCACCATTGCAATTGGGTGGGAATCTATATCCGACATTTCTAATTTTGTTAGAGAGTCAAAAACTCGATGTCATTTTAGGAATGTCATGGCTACATCGCCATGGTGCTGTTCTTGACATCGTTCCACGTGTGGTTTGTTTAAACTCTCCACTTCATGAACCTATACTCTTATTCTTGACCATTCGGTCCAAGAAATCCCAGCCACATATAACACAGAAGCCACAAAACTTGAGGATATTCGTGTGGTCCGTGAATACTCGGACGTATTTCCGGATGATCTCCCGGGCATGCTACCAAAAGGCATGTCAAGTTCAAGATCGAACTTGTACCCGAGACAACACCGATATCACAGAGACCGTACAAGATGGCTCCGAATGAGCTAGCTGAATTGAAGGAGCAGCTCAATGATTTGATGAGTAAGGGTTTCATTCGACCGAGTTCCTCACCATGGGGATGTTCGACGCTGTTTGTGAAAAAGAAGGATGAAAGCTTGAGGTTGTGTGTGGATCACCGACCTCTCAACGCCATCACCATCAAAAATAAATATCCACTGCCCCGCATCGATATCTTATTCGATCAACTTGTGGGTGCAAGTGTATTTTCGATTATGTATCTTCGCTCCGGATATCTCCAAATCAAGATCCGAACGGAGGATATTCCAAAGACGGCCTTCTCGACGAGATATGAGGTTTATGAATATCTCGTCATGTCTTTTGGTCTCACCAACTCCCCGGCACATTTCATGTACTTAATGAACTCAGTGTTCATGCCAGAGTTGGACAAGTTAGTGGTGGTGTTTATCGACAACATCTTGGTTTATTCCAAGTCTGAAGAAGAACACGCCGAACACTTGCATATCGAGCTTCAACGATTGCGAGACCATAAGCTTTATGCCAAGTTCAGAAAGTGCGAGTTTTGGATCAACCAAGTGCCATTTCTTGGTCATATTATTTCTGCAGAAGGCATTGCAGTTGATCCAAGCAAAATTGAGCAAGTGCTGAAATGGAAATCCCCCACAACTGTCCATGAAGTCAGAAGTTTCCTCAGTCTAGCGGGATATTATCAGATATCCATCCCGAGCTTCTCTAAGCTTGCTAAACCGATGACTGAATTGTTGAAGAAGGGAATTAAATATGTTTGGAGCTCAGCATGTGAAGGAGCTTTCCAATCATTGGTGAAGCATCTTACAACAGCCCCGGTGTAAGCTCAACCAGATACGACGAAGCCCTTCGATGTATATTGTGATGCGTTCGGTATCGGGCTTGGCCGCCTATGGCTCACCTCAACTTCTTAACCACGAGAAGCACTAACGGACTCACGATCTTGAGCTCGCTGCTGTGGTATTGGCATTAAAAATGCGGAGGCACTATCTACTTGGGAACTTAGTGAACCTCTACACCGACCACAAAAGATTGAAGTATATATTCACTCAAAAGGAGTTGAATATGCGGTAACGGAGATGGCTAGAACTGATCCAAGATTATGAGATCGAGATTCACTACCATCCGGGCAAGGCAAACGTGGTTTCCGATGCCTTGAGCCGTAAATCTCACGTCAACAGTCTGTCCATCACTCCGCTTGAAGAGGACGAGCCGAGTTTATACTTGGTTCCATATGGAGCACTATATAATCTTGCTCTCGTCCCTACCATACGAGAGGAGATTATGGAAGCTCAGAACAAAGATATGGGAATGTTGCACATTCGGAGAAGAATAAAGAATGGCGAAATGAAATGCTTCCGAAGGGATGAATACGATACTCTATGGTTTAAAGATCGTATAGTGGTACCCCGTGACATGGTACTTCGGAAGAAAATCTTGGACGAAGCTCATTTGTCCAAGTATTCTATTCATCCGGACAGCAACAAGATGTACCAAGATCTGAAAATCAGGTTTTGGTGGACAAGGATGAAAAGAGAAATCGCAAAGTACGTATCCCAATGCGATACGTGTCAGCGTGTGAAAGCCGACCATATGCGCAAAGTCGGACAGATGCAACCATTGAACATTCCGGCATGGAAGTGGGTGGATATCAGCATGGACTTCATAGTTGGCTTACCTCTCACGTCCCACAAGAATGATTCGATTTGGGTGATAGTCGATCCGCTAACCAAATCGGCTTATTTTATTCCCGTACATACAAAGTACGTTGCTAAGCAATATGTGGAGTTGTATATTGCAAGGATCTTGTGATTGCACGGTGTTCCACGCACAATCATTTCAGATCACGGTGCGATGTTCGTTGCTCGATTTTGGGAGCAGATGCACGCGTCATTGGGACCAAACTGATCCGAAGCTCCGCATATCACCCGCAGACGGATGGTCAAACTGAGCGGGTGAATCAAGTGCTTGAAGATATGTTACGCGCTTGTGCCATCCACCACGGTAAAAACTGAGACGATAATTTTCCGTTGGCGGAGTTTTCATATAACAATGGCTATCAATCTAGCATCAAGATGGCACCGTATGAAGCTCTTTACGGCCGGAAATGTCGCACACCACTCAACTGGTGTGAGTCCAGCGAACGAGTTATCTACGGCATTGAGCTTGTGAATGAGGCCGAAGAACGAGTAGGAGTAATACAAGCAAATCTCAAGGCTGCTCAATCTCGTGAGAAGAGTTATGTGGATAAAAGACGCCATCCTCTCCACTTCTACATCAGGGACCATGTTTATGTCCGTGTGTCTCCGATGAAAGAAGTTCATCGTTTCGGAGTAAAAGGAAAACTTGCTCCGCGATTCATCGGTCCGTTCACCGTCATTCAAAATGCAGACTCGTGGCCTATCGCTTGGAGTTACCGGCGTCACTCGCGGGAATTCACAACGTATTCCACATCTCTCAGCTGAGGAAATGCCTCAAGCCCTCGGCGGATATCCGCACCGAAGACATAGAAGTTCTCCAACTGGACCTCACATATTCGGAGTATCCGATCCGGATTATTGATGAAACGACTCGCGCCACAAGAAATCGGACTTTAGGGTTTTATAAAGTCTTGTGGAGTAACCATACCGCTGATGAGGCGACATGGGAAAGCGAGGACTATCTACAAGCAAATTATCCGAACTTGCTATTTATACCCTGTAAAGTTTCCCCCACTTTGCTTTTCCTTGTGAAATCTCGGGACGAGATTCTTTTTAAGGGGAGAGGGATGTAAAATCCCTAAAAAAGTGCTAGCAAAAAATTCAGCACATTCACACTTAGTAAAAGTGGGGGGAATTAAAACTTTGAATTATAAAGGTGTGAGTTCAAAGTGCTGATTCAAATATCTCAAAAATTTCCAAACATGAGGAGCTAAACTGAAAATTTAATTCTCCATAGTTCAAATAGCAAGCCTCCCAAATTTCAGCTAATTTGGAGGGGTTTACCATTTTTTGGAATTAAGAGAGGAAGCCCTCAAACCTGGATTCAAATGTCAGTTTCAAATTCAAACTTCTCCAAAGTGGCAAATTGGATTCACAAATGTGTTCTCCACATCTGAGTTAGCATCCATACCAAATTTCAGATTTATTGGGTTTAGATTTATAGGGTTTTGAATAAATGGAAAGGGGAATTCAATTCCAAATTTCGAATTCAAACACCCAAATGCAATTCAAATGCTACACCTAGAAACTGAATAGAGTTGAATTCAAAAATTCAAATCATGACTTTGAGAGGAAGAAAAGCCTTTAATTTGGGAGAGGGGAGGAAAATATCAGCAGCTGTATTAGGTGTGGTGGAGCCCACTGGTAACCCACTCACTAGAGCAAACTGGTGTTGCTCTCTTCGGCCTATCGCTGTAAGAACGCCAGCGCCGGCCGCAACCGACCCGATGATTTTCACTGTTCCATATCCTGCTTCTTCGATCGCCTGCTCATTCTTTTCGTGCACGCACCGAGCAGCCGACGGTCTCCTCACTCATAGTTCGTTCTCTCTGTTCTTCTCCCGTGAACACGAACCAGCGCCGCGCCTCCTCTGTTCTTGCTAGCCTCAGCCACTCGAGCTCGGCATGGTCAAGCTCCAAACAGAGAAAAGTAGTGCCCCGACGTGCCCTAGCATCTCCCCTCTCCACTCCGAAGTTCACTGCTCAGAGCTGTTTACAAATCAAGAATTGGCGCCAAAATATCGAGGTGAACCGGACATCACCGTTTCAGTTCACCGTCGACCGCCCGCTACGGACCGCTTCTCCTTCACCTCCCTACACAAAAGGGTGCGCTTCCCTGCCTAGATCGTGTAGAAGAAAGCCGTCTCTCAATTGCTAAAATGGGTAGCTCGAATTTTCCATTTTACTGAAACCTTGTTCATAGTCATAGCGCTCGGTCTAACCCCAAATTCTGAGTTCACGGGTAACCAACGGTCGAGCAAGTTCACAAGAAGTTTCCTCACCCCCTAGGCCCCTCCTTGAAGAAGAAACGATGAAAATCATTGAGAATCGGCTAGGTTTTAGCTGTTTTTCTCGCCGCCGGTGAAAAACACCTCGGCTCACCGTCGACGATATGGTTGCCGGCCTTTTCATCGTGATTGGGATCCATTTTCGAGTTCCTCGAGTTGCCACGGTGCTCTCCGAGCAAAAACCAGCCGGTTTAGCGCATCCTAGTGCAAGAACACCATCGCTGAAACCCTAGCCGCCGCTGCCATCATCGCACACGTGCTTCTGGCCATCGCCGGCGGCCGCCGACCTCCTAGAAGTGTTCGGCAAGTTGTGTTAGCACTAGGCGGCGAGTTACAGCTCCGGGGCAGGCCGGGAACCAAGTTCCGGCGAGCCTCGCAGGCATGCACCACCGCCACGGAGCTCAGTTGGCGCGAGGAGGAAGATGCCTGGATGGGACTCACTGTTACCCGTTTAAACATTTCTGTTATTTTCAGAATTCCATTCAAATTTTGAAACCCCAAAACTTTTAGTAGGAATGTCCAAAATTTGTGAAAAAATTTTGTTGGATTCCCCTCAGTAACTACTTTGCAGAAATGCAAAGAATTTGATCTGAAGATCCCTGGAATTTTCTACAAAATTCATCAAATTTAACACTTTGGGAATTAATTCCAGAATATTCCTGTTATGGAATTTCCTCAATTTGGTCAGATGATCCTTCATGATTCTAGTGATCTCCTGTAAAAATTTTAGCTTCATTGGAGTAAATCTGCTAGGCTAAACTCTGATCAAAGTTCAGCCTTCATTTGGAATTTCCAAAATAGACAGAATCTTTTTCGGCATTTCCTATTAGATTCAAAATTCCATTTCTCCCTGTAGGTAGCTCGAAAAATTGTGAAATGTTTTTTGCTAGAACCAGTGAGACCTTGTCTAATTAGATCTTTCACTGTTAGCCATGTGAAAACTTCAGATTTGGGATCAAAATTTAGAGAAGCCATGTATTTGTGGGAATTTTGGAGACCACAAGCTTCCATGAGAATTTCTCAAATTTTGCTCAAATCATCTTCAGAGAGTCTAGTATCCATTGGGAAAATCCTAAAGCCAATTAAGAAACCTTAATTGTAGTAGTTAGTAATGGAAGTTTATTTCTTATAAATCATTATCACTTATACATACATGTTGTTGCATATCATATAGTGACCGAAGTTGAAGACACTCCAGAGCTGTTGGAGGTCCTTCCACCATAAGCTAACTTCCCGTTTAACCTGCAGCCAGGCAAGCCCCGGTTTGCATTTAACTACTTTTGCAAAGTTTTACTTTGTATCACTTATGTCTAGAATGAATTGGTTGCATTAGAGTTAAGGTGATTGAAACCCCACTTGCATGACCTTTGAATCCTATGGAGGGTTGGGTAGTCTAGAGCTCGATAAGTAGAAAAGGCTATGCTAATATTTTTAGGATCTCGGTAGAAGTCGAGTAGTTGGAAACTACTCGCGAGATAGGATTTTATCACACGAGCTAGAATGAAGTAAAGAATGGCTTAAGAATGAGAAATTGAGACCCAGCAGGGGGTTAGGATGCAGTGAGCGGAGGTCTCACGTGCGTAGCCCTGTTAGTGTCGGTTGAGGACCGAGCCATGTGCGGCCCTGTTGGAGAAGTTTGAACAGTACCGGATGCATACTGCCATATGGGGACCAGGAAACCGATGTAATTGGTTAACTTGGGTGCCGAGGCTTACCCAAACGTTTTATAGGAGTGGGTTGAGGGTACTAAGGTGTAAATCTGCCGGTGGGCACAGATACGCTCCACGCAGGGACCTTCTGTCCGTTATGGATGGACCGGTTCGGCATTTGAGTTTACTTTGAAAGGTTTCTGCATACAGCAGAGTAGGAAGGTGTGAAGCACCACACTTCTGAAATGGGTGTATGTGACGTGTTATCCGGGTGTCTATCGATTGCAATCACTGTCCCTCGCGGTTATTTGAGTACCGCTTGTTCACAGCGCTGTGATGTAGTAATAATTGAAAGGAGCCAGAAGAATATGATGCATTGTTATATTATTGTTTTGAAACCATGTATGCTGTAAATGTAGAGCTCATTAAGTTTATATTTCACTTTGGGCATAACCACATCGGAGTAAAGCGTTTCTTGTTTGATTGTGGACTTCCGATGTGAGGGCTTCCTAAGGCATATTAAACTGCTGCTGTAAAACTGAAAGTAAGGATCAACATGTAGGTGTGTCTTTATCGCAATATTATTTTCCTATATTAACAATCCTTGCATGTAGAGTCTCATGTTTAGGAGTGACGGTTAAGCCTTATTGAGCCATCGTGCTCACGGTTGCTATATTAAGATGTTGCAGGTGAGACGTATGAGGAAGGCTCTGAGGATGAGGCGATGCCCCCGTTGGGGTACACAGCCGAGCTGGAGCCTTGCACGCTGCCGTGATCTTCGCATGATTGATGCTAGTGTGTAGCGTCCCCGGGCTGGATGACTACAGTTTTTGCATAGCTAGACTGAGAGTGTAGCTATGAATAATACTTCCACTGTATATTATGTATTGTAAAAGATTTCTGATGTTTTATGTAAAACAAAAGTTTGTATGTTGTTCTTAATCTTTTCTTGTGTGATGTTGGGTGCCGCATCGCACGACACCATCCTCTGCGATCCCGGAGCGGGAGGACCACAGGGTGGCCCCCACAGCCGGCTGGGGAGAGAGGAAAATAAATGGGCTACGCCAGAAAATGAAGGAAGAAAACGGAGATGGGCTCGGCCCAGGAAGGAGAGAAGTTTTGATTATTTACATAATCCAATTTTGAATTTGGATTTGGTTTGTATGGTGTAGTTCCTGTCATTTGTTATAATATACCTCACACTTGATTTTGTTACGAGATTTAAATTAATATATATATATATATATGGGTGTAGATGTATATAATCATGCTTATGCTACCTAGGTTAATATCTCTTTCCTTGATTTATTTATTTTAGACTAACTATTGGCACACATATATATGCATATATACACATATACGCTAACTTTACCCATTTAATTCATTCGTTCTAATCAATTTATTAGTTGATCCCACACTTCTACTAATACCTCAACTTTTGCATTTAAATTATTGTTGTTGGTTTTGTGTTGTGTGTACAGGTTGATTTTCTTTCCATTTTTGATTTGGGTTCACTTGCACCAGATCTTCTAGTTGAATTTGGTTTGTACTGGCCAATTTGTATATGTATACACATAAACATCAACATTAATCCTCTTTCGAGCTTGGTTATTGAAACATACTAAGGGGTTCGAACTGCACATGTGTATATGTTGTTTTTAAGTTAGTTTTGGTTCAAGGTTCGATCTCATACTTTTGTTTATTGTTTAATGAGGTAAGTATTTATAGATGACAAACGCATATGCATACATATATACACCTCATTTTTAATTAGAAATTAATATAATCTCAAGACCTTCTACAAATTTTAGTTTGGACCTATTTCTATTTGGTTTCAAGAATTCGGGATGTGACAGATCTACCCCACTTAAATAGAATCTCGTCCTCGAGATTCTTATAGTTCCTTTTAGTAGCTTGGGAAACCTAGTTTCTCTGCCTTGGCCATCTCTAACAATTTCTCGAAAATGAGTCTCGGTATCCATGTTTCACTGGTACTTTTCTGCCTAGGGGTGTAGCTTTCAAACTAAACACTGTAGACTCTATTTTGCGCCTACGTGGTTGGCAGATGACTATTGATGCATCCTGTGGCAGCCTTGTGGTTCACACGTGACGTTCTTTCCTTGACGGGATGCCAACCAATCTGCTAAGGGGATAGTAGGTACGTTATCTGACTGGACTACTGGGTCCGCTAAAAGCTCTACCCCACTTAAAATGGGTTTTAACTCCTATGTGTTCAAATTGATATTGATAGTCGCTATTGTTGATATGGTTACCTGCATGTAGTTTTTTTAAGGGTTTCCAACAATGCATTTGTAGCAGCAGCTTCGAGGTGATAAAGGAGGTAAAGCTCTAAGTTAGATCGGTGTGTGACAAGAGTGGGATTGGCTAGTTACTAACTGGTTAAATCGTTCGATGACTCTCCATCGTGTTGTGCACCAATATGGTTGACACGACTTCGTTCAATTGGTTGAGCTCTACCCTGCTGAGCAGATACTGGAGGTGTACGTCTTACAATTCCAGATCCAACGGTTTTTGTTCCTGGGTGAGCAGGTGTATTGATCGACTTCTTGTTGTATGGGCAATTTTCTATTAGATGCCCTGGTTCCTGACAGTTGAACCATGGCCCGGGGGGGGGGGGGGGGGGGGGGGCTTGGTGCTTGTGTCACACTATGGCTACTATGCTGGGATTGGTTGGTGCTTTGCTGATGAAACGATTGTGTCAGTGAATTGGTTGTAGAGGTACGGTATTGCATGGTAGGCTGGTACCTAGCTTTCTGCGGGTGGTTTAAGCTAGACCTCTAAAACTGATTTTTCAACTTAATCTCCTTGTTCTGGAACCTTCTCTTTTGTTCTCCGTCTATGTGAGAGCATCCTCCAATAGTAGGGCTCGATTCATGAGGGTATTGAAATCCGAGTAGATGTGAGGGACTAGTTGCGTCCTCATTGCACTGTTTAGGCCCTTTCTACAACAATCTTGTTTCATCCTATCTATACTGGCCTCATCAGGTGCATAACGTGCCAGCTTTGTGAATTTCTTAGTATACCGGTTGACTGTCATGACACCTTGCCTCAAAGACCTGAATTCATCCGCTTTCATTTCTATTACTCCTTCCAGTATGTGGTAGTCGCAGAATGCCTGCTGGAATTCTACCTAGCTAATGGCATCCGGCTCTGAGGCTGCTTCTTGGTAATTATCCCACCATTCTCCAAGTGCTCCTATTAGCTGGTTGGTAGCCAGCAGAATTCACTCTTGATCTGTTGCAGCGGCTATGTTGAGCTTTTTGTTTATGTTCCGTAGCTAGTCATCGGCTGCTTACGGATCTTCATTGGTACCGTCAAAAACCGACCGCCTGAGCCTTAGAAATTTAGACATCTTGGATGGAGGTGGTATTCCTTGTCCTTGTTGTCTTTGCAACCCTTGGGATATGGTTTGCATTAATTGCCTTTGCAAAGCCATTGCATCGGCCAATGTTGAGGGTGGAGGTGGCGGCATCACCTCTCCTTCAGGGGTCATGTGATCCTCTTGTTTACTTCTCCAGCTCCTTCTTGGGGGTCACTTATTCTGTCCAGGTTGTCGACCTCTGCTACTGTTGCCTGTGGAGTCCTACTACGGCGGCTAACGGCTCTGCCTCTAGGGGTTGTCCTGCCCCTAGGAGCATTTTCATATTGAATGTGGTCCTCTCGTGCCTGTGTGGTGCGTTCACGACGAGCTTGTACGGGGGCAGATCTCTTAAGGACCATACTATGGATTGTGAGAAATTTTTAGTTACTTAGTTATTTTTTCTTTTTTGTATGTTCATATATGTATATTCTTTTTATTATTGCCTGTATATGTGTGTGTATATATTTATACCCTACATATACACCCCCTATTTGTAGGTGAGTTTTACTTGATATAAATATAGGTATATGTGTGTATATACATACACGTACCTGATATGTATTTATTTTATTAAGCACACAACTTATCCTTCAATTTGGTTATTTGGTTTGTATTTGCATTGGAGCACACGATTTGGCACTCATTGTAAAAGCCAAATAAAGTCAACAATCATTGGTAGATTACAAACTCCTATATACTATATTACCCTAGCGCACTACTCGCGACTCACTCTAGCTTATGACATAAGCTACTCTTCATAGGGAGCTATAATCACATACTAATGTTTCACGGCCACGGCTGAGGTATGGGAGGGTCGGCGTAGGTCTTTCATGCTATGATTTCAACGTCACTCCTATTATGAGTTAATGACGTCACCGAGTAGCTTTTCACAGTTGCAGTCGTACTCCCTTCCTCTGGTCCGTCAATGATTCGGTGTGACTGAATTCTTCAGAAAGGATTCATGTAGATGTCGTAAAAGTCCAGTCTCGGGGAGACTATCGATAACCAACAGTGGGGTCATCCATATTCTAGGATAGGTTGACAAGGTACTGGTGATCAAAGTAGGCAAATAGAGTTTTAATGAAATAAGAGAGCAGGAACATAGAGGGGAGGGAGACTTTTCGCAAATGGTATTATATTATGCAAAATAGGCATATAATGGTGTGAGATAACTCTAAGGTTTCATCCTACAACCAAGTACGACTCTGATACCACTCTTTCACGACCCACCTTTCCTGGGCCCATTTATGCATCACGTACCAATCCCTAGATCAGTAGTCGGTATGCACAACAGAATGTATCGAGTTTCATTATATTATTCTGAACCAGACCATTATGGTATTACAAGAAAGTCTTTAGTTTACAATCCATGGGCCTCGCAAGGCCACTGAAAATAGAAAAGTTGGACAACAACAGATTATGTAGCACCCTGCCCCTCAGGCAGCCTTGCGTGGAGGACTAGACCTACTCGTCATTGAATCGCACTTCTTCTTCTTCTTCCCTTTCTTCTTCCACTTTTGAGGGTTGTGAAGAGAGCAAGAGTGAGTACGGAAGGTACTCAGCAAGCCCTAACACTACTCAAGGGGAAGTCTCATGCAAGGGATTGTAGCAAGACATGGCCATTCAGCTTAGAGTTGCCAAAAAGCATTCATGCAGGGTCTCTTTTGAAAGGGGGTTTGCAAAGCAAAGAAGGTAACTGTATCGTGATTTTAGTTGGTGGGATCTGGGTGAGTTGAGCTCCATCCCGCCAGTTCCCTAAGTTTTATTCGAACGTTCAAGCCCCATGGCTTTACTAGTTCCGGCACATAGCCGTAATATCCAAAACACGGCAAGCAATGCCACCCAAACTACATCAAGGAATGAAGCATCCCGACCCATAAGATCAGAACTAAACATGTAATATTATGCCAGAAACAAAGTTCGGTACATAATATTACAACACAAGTGGAACCACAACCATACAGAGCTTTATTACAACGACATACACTTTAGGACAACAATAATAAGGACTAACATAACGATGATTAACGACATAAAAACATGGACGACTAGCTCCTCCTTGTACATGGTTCCACGATAACACCTTGGGTGTGGATGTGACCCTACTAGAAGTCCTCCGGGTTGAAGTCAAGATCCTCTGAAGATATCAACAACAGTTGAGTACAAAAGTACTCAGCAAGCTCCACCTCGCCCCTCGGGAGGGGAATGAAACAAACATAGATGCAATGCACAACAATAAGAGTAATGCAACTAAATGCAACCAAATAACCCATCCAGAGACATTCCTCACCTCATTCTCACAACAGGTGGCTTCCTAGTTGTTAGGACCACACCATAACCTGTCCTATACCAAGGACACGGCCGTCCAAATGGGTTATACACACTGCAGAGATTGTACGCTGTACCCACATGCACGGACCATCAAAGATAGCCCGTCATAACCGACACCCAGTCGAAACATCACCCACACCAGTCGTCCCCAACCCAGTGTCATGACTTATCTCAATATCATCTCAATTTTCATAAATGCATCTCTCTCTCTCTCTCTCCACCGTGGACGACTGTCGGGCTAGCCACCGGGGTTAGGCTAAGCCCAGCCCATACAGGGTCATGTGGTCGTACTGAAGAAAGTTAGGTGAGATGTCAAAACAACTCGGTCCTTAAGGCTCACCAGGGCACCCTCCATACTCAAACCACGAGCCTATCATCTTGATAGTACTCACTGTAAGTCTATCACCACGATAGCGCTTACACCAACACTAACCCTTCTGCCCCGGTCTCAACTCATGCTCTCCCCAACCGTGCGACATAAACAGGGCAACATCATCATGCATAATTTCATCATATCAATATGCTGCAAAAAGGAGAAACTAGTATGTTTACACTCTATCACTCGAATAACTTATGCTCAACAATGAGGCCTAATCTACTGGCCACAATGGATGAACCTCACATAGGAGCAATATGATCAAAAAGGGGGTGATGGAACTTGCCTTCGCTACCGTCTGCAGCGTCGTGCTCTTGGTCACTTGGCTCCCCTGTGTTCTCTTCCGACACTAGTTCTACACCGCGCACAAGCAAACATACAAACAAAGCAAATATACATCATTCAGACTTGGTTGCACTAACTATATTATGACATTAGATGATTTTTATAAAAAGAATCGGATTAGGTGATCTTTGTGTGTGGGTGAGATCTGGTCTAAGGACAATCAAGGGGTTGCTTAGGGTTGGGTTCAAATCAGCGAGAGTAAATGGGGGAAGGCTCGCCAGAGAGTAAGAAATCGAACGCCGAGGCTATGGCTCACTCTATTAAGCTGTCGATTTTGGGTAGGAAGTAGAACAACTTCATGGAAGGGCGGCCATGCCACAGGGTGGTCGCGGCCAAACCCGAGGAGAGGGAGAAGGGGGGATGACTCGGAGAGAAGAGTGGAGGTTGGGGTGCTCACCTTGGTCGTGGCTTGGCGGGGCTCGGCGGGGAGAGTTCCTCGTCGGAGATCGATGTTGGGGGAAGGCCCGAGCGCCGGTGCTCAATGGGGTGGGGAAGAAAGTGAGCTCCCGAGCCCCTTTTATAGATGAAGGGGGAAGGGATAGGGATGAAGGAAGGAGAGGTAGGTGAGGTGTAATTAATGCAGGTTCCGGGAGCTTCTCGTGGAGTGGATAAGGATGGGGGGAGATATATGTGAGGGGTGGTTCCGGGAGCTTCTCGTGGAGTGGATAAGGATAGGGGGGAGAGATAGTTCCTGAAGCTTCTCGTGGAATGGATAAGGATGAAAGAGGAATGGGTATGTGGAGGGTGATTCTGGAAGCTTCTCGTGAAATAGATAAGGATGGAGGAGGAAGGGGTATGTGGGGGGGTGATTCCGGAAGCTTCTCGTGGAATGGATAAGGATAAAGGAGGAAGGGGTTTGTGGGGGGTGATTCCGGAAGCTTCTCGTGAAATGGATAAGGATAGAGGAAGAAGGGATATGGGAGGGGTGACTCCGGGAGCTCCTCGTGAAATGGATAAGGATGGGGGAGGAAGAGGTGGGTGATGTGTGGTTCTAGAAGCTTCTCGTAGAATGGATGAGGATGGGGGAGGAAGAGGAAAAGGGTTTGCCTTAGGCAAAAGTAGGGGGTGGCTGCACCAGTTTTGATGAAAGGCATATCTGAAATCGGCCAGTAGTGTGCGTAATTTGTCTGCTGGTTAATTCTATAACCCTGATTTATTAGCTTTACGAAAAATGGGGCGTTACAGACCTACCCCACTTAGGATGAATCTCGTCCTCGAGATTCGAGTGGTCTGCAAAGAGATGGGGGAACTCTGTCCGCAATGCATCTTATCTTTCCCAAGTAGCTTCGGCCTCCGAGTGTCTGCTCCACTGGACTCGACAAAGTGTGATGGTGTTTCTCCGTGTCCTTCGGGTGACTGTTTCCAGGATCTTTACTGGCACCTCCTGGTAGCGCAGATCATCTTGCAGGTCTAGGGTTTCTTGTGCCACCTGTTCCTCGGGAACCCGTAGGCATTTTCTTAGCTGTGACACGTGGAAGACGTTGTGCACGCCTGACATTTCTTCAGGTAGCTAAATCTCATACGCTACTGATCCTACCCTTTTTAGGACTGAGAAAGGGCCAATGCACCGTGGTGCCAACTTTCCACGTACTTGGAATCTGCGCGTGCCACGGATAGGAGATACTTTAAGGTACACATGATCTCTAGCTTGGAAACTGAGTTCACGCCTCCTCTTGTCTGCGTAGCTTTTCTGACGTGATTGGGCGGCCTTGAGATTCGCTCGAATCTCCGCTACCTTGTCCTCTGCTGCCAATATGAAGTCTGGTTGCTCCACAATACGGTCCCAAACTTCTGACCACATGAGTGGGGTTCGACACTTCCTTCCGTGGAGGGCTTCATACGGTGACATCTTGATGCTGGCCTGATAACTGTTGTTGTATGAGAACTCGGCATACGGTAAACTGTCTTCCCAATCCTTGCCGTAGGTGAGAACAGCGGCCCTCAACATGTCTTCCAAGATTTGGCTGATCCTCTCTGTCTGACCATCCATCTGAGTGTGATATGCTGAACTAAAATCTAACTTGGTACCAAGTGCCTTTTGAAGACTCCTCCAAAACCTTGACGTAAATTGAGTACCTCGATTTGAGACTATCCTCGAGGGTACTCCATGTAGTTTCACAATATGGTCTATGTACAACTTGGTCAGCTTACTCCCATTGTAGGTAGTGCGCACAGGAATAAAGTGTGCAACTTTAGTCAGACGGTCGACCACTACCCACACGTAGTCATTACCATTCTTAGTCCTTGGTAGGCCAGTGATGAAATTTCCTACCTCATCCCATTTCCAAACGAGAATCGGTAAGGGCTGTAATAGGCCACTCGGCTTTTGATGCTCAGCTTTGACCCTTCTACACACATCACAATAAGCCACAAATTTGGCTATGTCACCCTTCATGCCAACCCACCAATATTTCTGCTTAATATCCCCGTACATCTTTGTGGCTCCAGGGTGGATAGAGTAGGCAGAGTTATGAGCTTCATCCATGATCGTATTCCGATAGTGACCTTGTAAAGGCACACACAACCGTTTCTTGAACCACAATATTCCATCTCTATCAACTCTAAAGTCTAGTGCCTTGCCTTCACCGGTTTGTTCCTTTGTCTTCATTAGCTTTTCATCCTCCTGTTGAACCTTCTTAATCTGGTCATCCAGGACAGGGTGAACACTAAGGTTGTAGTTGTAGGAGTGAGGTACAATACTTAGGTTCAACTTCATCATCTCTTCGCACAGTTGTGGTACTTGAGTCACCAAGTGATGACAGTATGCTTTCCCGCTGAGAGTGTCTGCCACAACATTTGCTTTACCCGGGTGGTAGCGGATCTCCACATCATAATCCTTAATTAGTTCCAACCATCTTTGTTGTCTTAGGTTCACATCAGGCTGGGTAAAGATATACTTGAGGCTCTTGTGATCTGTGTATATTTCACACTTGTTACCGATCAGATAGTGTCTCCAAATCTTAAGAGCATGCACTACCGCAGCCAATTCCAAGTCATGGGTTGGGTAGTTCTGCTCGTGCGGCCTTAACTGACGAGAGGCATAGGACACCACTCGTCCTTCTTTCATTAGCACACATCCTAGGCCGTGTCTAGAAGCATCATAATAAATAACAAAGTTCTTGTGAATATCCGATAAGACTAAGACTGGGGCCGTGGTTAGTCTTCCCCTCAACTCACGAAAACTCCGCTCACATGCTTCAGTCCACACAAACTTCTTATCCTTCTTTAGTAGATCCGTCATTGGTCGGGCTAGCTTGGAAAATCCTTCGATGAACCTCCGACAATAACCAGCCATACCCAGAAAACTACGAATCTCCGAGACCGAAGTTGGTTGCTTCCAAGATGATACGGCTTTGACCTTCTCTGAATCAACTGCAACTCCCTCGGCCGTCAGCACATGCCCAAGGAAACTAACTTTCTGTAACAAAACTCACATTTGCTGAACTTGGCATAAAGTTGATGGCTCCTGAGCCGGTCCAAAACAACACGCAGATGTTGCGCGTGCTCTGCTTCACTTCGTGAATAGATTAGAATGTCGTCGATGAAGACAACGACAAACTTGTCCAACTCTTGCATGAACACCCGGTTCATTAGGTTCATAAAGTAGGCAGGGGCATTAGTCAATCCAAAAGACATCACTGTGAACTCAAACTGCCCGTAGCGAGTCACAAATGTTGTCTTAGGTATATCTTCAGGCTTAATCCTCACTTGATGATATCCAGACCTCAAGTCAACCTTCAAGAAAAACTTGGCCCCCTTTAGCTGGTCGAATAGATCATCTATCCGTGGTAGAGGGTATTTGTTCTTGATGGTCACCGCATTAAGAGCTCGATAATCTACACAGAGTCTCTTACTTCCATCCTTTTTCTCTACAAAGAGGACTGGTGCGCCCCATGGTGATGCACTACGCCTTATGTATCCTTCCTCTTGCAATTCATCTAACTATTTCTTTAACTCGGCGAGTTCTGGCACTGCCATTCTATAAGGCCTCTTAGCTATTGGGGCAGTTTCAGGAACTAGATCAATGGAGAACTCCACTTCTCTTTCTGGCGGCATGCCTGGCAACTCCTCGGGGAACACATCAACATACTCTTTAATCACTGGCACTTCCTGAGGTGTTTCTGCCTTCAAGTGATTTACTACTGGCTCAGACAGACTGGACTTGACATGACATGTGACAGTCTTTCCTTCATGGTTTGTCATTGTCACAGTCCTCTGTGCACAAGCTATACTCTCATTGCACTTGGCTAACCAATCCATACCGAGGATCACATCTATGCCATGGGAGTCAAGCACTACTAGATTAACCAAGAACTCTACCCCACTTAGGTTTAAAGGGATGTTGTTAACTCCTAGGTGGCAAGGTATATAACCTCCCAGTGATCAAGTCATTAAGGGCCTCTTAAGGGCTACCGTAGTGTAGCACCCCAAAAATCTTGTTAAGACCCTAAATCATGTTAAGAGGGGAATTTAAAAATTTTTGGACGTGTTGCATGTTTTGCAACAATTTAAATTCAAACTGGAATTCAATTTAAACTCAAAACAGAAAAGAAATAGAAAAAGAAAAAGAAAAAAAGGAAACAGAAAAAAACCGGCCAGTGGGCCGAAACCCACCAGCCGGCCCAACCATCAACCGCGCCAGCCCGCAGCCGCGCGCACCTCTTCCTCCCACTGACAGGCGGGGCCCGCCAGCCCTTCTTCTACCTCGCGCCGCGCCAGGACCCTCTCACCCCGAATCCAAACCGACCCGGATTTCTGCGAATCCCAGCCGAATTTCGATCGGGGGCGACGCAAACTCGATCTAAACCAACCCGCCGCCCTCCCCCGTCTATAAAAACCCCGTCCTCGTTCCGTTTTACTCACGCGATCGCTGTTTTTACTCCGGTGAGAACCCGAGCCTTCTCCGGTGAATTCTGGCCGATCTAAGCTCGGAAATTCCGATCTAACTCGCTGGTCTTGATCCACCGCCTCCGGGGAACCTCGCAGGTGCAGAAAACTCGGTGACTTGCGGTTCAAACACAGCGCCGACGAGCCTCGCCGTGGTTTCAATTCGGACCTCGTCGCCGACCGCCTTCCAGGACCTCCGAGCTCAAGAAAACTCCCGAGGTGAGATCCCCGACCTCCCCTCCACCGATCTATGCCATAAAATCACAGTTCTAGGGAGAATTCTCGAAGATCCGAAAGTCTCCGGCGAGATCGCCGCTTCCCGCCACCGTGCGCCGCCGGGCAGCGCCGCCCACGCTCGATCAGAGCAACGTGGCCGCTTGTGCGCCGTCTATTTTAAATCGCATGGTAGACTTTAAATCCCCGCGTACTGGTTCGACGTTATAATCTCAGCCGTCTGTTTTAAATCGGATGGTCCACGTCAGCCCCGCGTTATAAAGACTGGAAATCTTACGTGCTACCCCCTGGGGTTCTCGGGAAATAAGAGCTAGCCCCAGAAACTTCTGATCTAGCCCCTGGAACTTCAGAAAATCATGTAAATTCATTTAAAAATCAGTTTTAGCCCTGGACTTAATAAAAATTAGGAAAAACTCCTCTGTTATGTATAGCTAGACCCCTGAAAATTGTTAAAATAATATTATAGACCCTGTAGTGGGGTGAATTTACCTTTTTAGCCCTGTTTGATATTTAATTTAGGAAATTGAATATGTGGCTAGTATTTAAAATTTAAAAAGTGGGACAAACATATTGTCAAAATTAAATTAAAAACTTTCTCAGTATTTAGGAAACTTTGGAGTGAGATAAAAATATTTTTTGGGCTGAAATGAATCTGTTTAATTTATTATTCACATTTAGGGACACATTGTTAAGTAAAGAATAGTTCTAGAAAATAGGGAAAATAATTGTAAAATAGTTTACATCAGAGGAAAAGGTCAAAAATATATTAGTAAATATTTTAGATCAGAACCTATTCTGTTTAGATGATGTGTCTTGTTATTTTCATAATAAAGTTCACATTTAGGCACAGGAAATAAATCTGAAAATATAGCAACTAGTAAATGATAAATGGAGTTTCTAAAATCCAAAGAATTCAGTTTAGGGTTGGTAGAAATTCTGAAGACACATATGGAGAAGGAAAATACCTTTCATGCATACTTGGTAGCTAAAAGGTGTAGTAATTGAATATAAGGAATTTATTTAAATTGGAAACTCATATATATAGTATGTAAGTATAAATGTGAACACAAAAGTAGGAATCATATACACATGATTAAAAGTGCATGCAAGCCACAAATCAACACACATAGAGTAACCACAACACATATAATGGTGAATGACTTTCATAAATATGAATGTGTGGTTTGTATGAAGTGGAAGTGTGAACTATGTCTTATGGATTGTTGTTTTTCTTTTGCTATGTGTGATGGTATGATGTAGAACCTGCTCAAGAGCAAGTTATTCCTTTCCAAGATCAGGACTACCCATTTCAAGAGCAGCAGGAAGGAGGCAAGTGTCCTTGACCACTTTGATCCAATACTAGGATGTTCAGATAGAATTATTGCATTGTCAAGTTAAATATGAAACCCATGCTAGGAAGTTTCTCTAGAATTGCATTACCTTGTTCCCTTGTAGCTTGGGATTGGGATTTATTTTATCATGTCATTTATTATTATGCATATGCTTAGCCATGCTTAGAATGGGATATTTGGGATATGAGATCATCAGTTTATTTTACCATACTCTTGAATGAGATATTGTGAGTTATGTAGAGGTAGGGATCAAGTCAAGTTGGATGTTTTGGTTGTGTGCTGGGTGCACGAGACTCGGGTTTATGTTTAGTACTTGCCTGGATCCTAAGGACCGGTTCATGGAGCATGTAACCTGGCTTTACCGTGCCAACCACATGCTGAGATGGGGCAGCTTGGCCAATTAATTAGGTGTATCCCCGGCGTAGTATGGGTGTGTTGGATGGTGCGGGGAGTAGTGTCAGCTGGACTACCATATGAACCGCAAGGCTCAAGAGGGGGCCACTGCAGCGGGGTTGGAGCCTCTTGTATGCTGCTAGGGGTGAAACCTCAGTGGGCCCACGCTCGTTGGGAATCCCTTTGTAAAGGCTTCGTAGTGATCTCCTGGCTACACACCTGGGAAGTGTGAATGTGGTTCGTAGCCACTGGCATAATGGAGGTTCTTTTTGTCCACCCGGCAACGGGGGATGAAATCACTACATGTGGGTACAGTGGTACAAACTCTGCAGAGTCAAAACTATCATGACAGCCGTGCTCACGGTCAAGAGCGGCTTGGACTTATTCATGATTAGAGGATTGATGGTTTTGGAAGTTGTGGATGTTAAGCGGGGAGCTTAACATTGGAAATGATGTTATGGTTATTGGATTATGATGATGGGATGGGAGATTGGGACCATTTCACCTGTGTAGTAATGTAGGTGCTTAATAAGTTAAGGTGATAGGTATTAATTGCGTAGTGCTTTAACCATAAGTTCAACCTCTCCTTGTTCTAGCCATGCATGATATAATTTTCCCACACTTGCTGAGTACCATCGGTACTCAACCTTGCATATTTGTTGATTTATATTGCTGCTCAGGTCATGATAATGAGGTGGTGTATAATGACCAAGACTTTGGACCCGAAGAAGGTTTCTAGGTTCATGGAGACCCCCGGGCAACGCCTGTGACGGAGCCCTCAAGAATAATTATTCTCTGCTAGTTTATTTACTTGTGATGAACTTATTATTGTCCATCGAGACATTTGCTATGTAAGACTTATTTATATTTGACACCTGGCTTGTAATAAATGATGTTTCACTATTTGTCATCACATGTATGAGAAAATGATCCTGGCATACATGTGATATTCACTTGGTTGTTCTTCGGAAAAACCGGGTGTGACAGAGGTGGTATCAGAGCCAAGGTTGCCCGTAGGAACGTGGACCTAGGTAGAAATGGACGTATTTAAGGGCCTTATTTTCTTAAAAACTATTTTTACAAGGTGTGTGTTGAAAAGTGTTATTCAATGAGTCACTTTCTCCATCTTACCCCAATTTTCATTCAAAATAGGATTTTTGTTTAAAAGTTTATCTAACCTAAGTTTAAATGCTTTTTGTTTTAGATGGTTCGCATGATTCGCACCGCTCGCAAGTCCACAGGAGGAATAGTTCCCGTAGTTGCCCTTGCTGAAAGAGAGGAGAGCCGTCCGGTGACGTACCTTTCCTACGGATTGCAGTAGGAGGCTTGTTGCGCCATCTTCGACGTATGCTCGAAGCCGCCGGCAATATGGGCAAGCTAATCATCCACTATAACTCCACCAGGAACATCCGTGAGAAGAGGGAAGAATGGAGTTCAGAGATGAGGATTATACACGAAAATCAGCTGCTTAAGATCCATCGCTCTCCAGCATGTAGAGCGACACAGGTCGATGCGGAGAAGGATGTCACCTGGGAGGCCATCACCTGCTAGAGTCACATCTATCGTCGCCACCTGGACAGGACTGAGTACGTGTATGTCCTCCAGCGTGAGAGTGGTACCACGGAGTACAAGTACCCGCTAGTGCAGCAAGGGACTTCCCATGAGCACATGGACTTGTGCTTGGAGGATGCTGCTATGCTCAGCACTCGACTGCAGGGGTGTCAGCAAGAGCTTCAGGATGTTCGGGACACCCTGAAGAAAACGGAGGCATTGCTGCGAGCCTACTTGAGGGCGAGAGAAAGAGGAGATGGGAATGAACTGTGTGTCACCGTGAATGATACATGGACTCCTGACTCCCCAGATCGCCGAGCGATCAGGCGTCGTCGCACTTCTCCACCAGCAGCCTCCCCACCCAAAGCAGAGTCAGAAGGCAGCCAAAATGATGAGGAAGATCCCGAGGAGCCAGCTCAAGAAAACGAGTAGCGTAGAGCCTTTCCCTTAAATTAGAAGGATGTCGAGTAGTCGAGTCGTTAAGTTAGTTAATGGTGTGTTAATGCTTGGTGTGTGACGTGAGTTGTGGAAGCCATGAGTAATTGTCCACAGCCGCGTCTTCAGATTGTTTTGCTTTGGTGTGTGAACCCACATGAAATAATATTGCATTTATTTTTGTGTGAGAAATGAACCCTCAGAAAGGTATAACAAAGCCTCAACACATCAAAGTACAAACGAGTGAAAGTAGTAAGATGATACGAAATGCTTTCAAATTAACATTGGTTGATTCTACCAGATGGCCGGAAGAGGAAAAGGACGTGCTGCCAACCCCGCCAACAACAACGATGAGGCCTGCAACCCTCATCTTTCTGGAGGCCAAGACAGGGGTGGACGCCGTGAAGGAGTGGATCCCCTCCACCAAATGCTGGAGAATCAGAATCAGCTCATCCAGAACTTGACTCAAGTGGTGGACAACTTGCATCAAGTTCCACCTCCACAAGCTGCACCACGCCAACCAAGGTTGAGTGAGTTTCTAGGAACTCAACCTCCGAAGTTTGCAAGTGCTGCTGAACCTCTGGAGGCAGATGATTGGCTAAAGACCATTGAAAGCAAGATGAGGATCATACAGTGCCAAGGGTATGAGAGGGTGTTGTTTGCCTCACATCAATTGCATGGACCTGCTGCTGATTGGTGGACCGCCTACGTGGCCGCCCATCATGACCCTGAGAACATCACTTGGGAAGAGTTCAAGCGTAGCTTCCGCAACCATTACATCCCAAGAGGTGAACTCAAAAACAAGAGGAAGGAGTTTTTGGGACTGCAGCAGGGAAACATGACGGTGAGGGAATACCTTACTAAATTTACTCAACTATCCCGTTATGCCCCACGGGACATAGAGACTGATGAGCAGAAACAAGATTATTTCGTGGAAGGACTTACCGCAGAAATGCAGTGTGCAATGTCCTCAAATGAGTATGAAAGCTTCCAAAAGATGGTGGACAGAGCATTTGTGGTAGAAAGGAAGCTAAAGGCCTTGGAAAATGAGAATAAGAGGAAGGCCGGGTGGTCACATCAAGCCTCGGGTAGCAACACCCGCCCACATCTGATGCAGCAACCTGCAGGGCAGACGAACCGTGCTGCGGTACCCTACTCAGCACCAAGAGGGTACAACCCGAACTACAGGCCTCCCGCAGCACCAACACAGCCACAACGTCAGTTTGTACAGCAGCCTCGCCCCGCATATCCACCTTGACCAGCAGTACAAGGACCCCCAAACCAACCCCAAGACAACAAAGGCCAGGCACCTAAGGTTGGGGTGCAATGTTTTAGCTGTGGTGAAGTGGGGCACTATGCCCATAAGTGCCCAAAGAAGAAGCCCACGCAGCCACAACAGCAGAATGTAATGAGAGGACGGGTGAATCACGTCACTATGGAGGAAGCACAAGAGGCACCCGACGTGGTAGTTGGTAAGTTTCCTGCCAATTTACACATTGCAACCCTGCTGTTTGATTCTGGTGCTACCCACTCGTTCATTGCTAAAGGGTTTGTTAAGAAGCATGATCTAGCAACAACACAAATGAACTATATGCTAGCAGTAAACTCTCCAGGTGGAGAAATAAGGACAAGACAAGTGTGTCCCAAAGTGAACCTAGACATTAATGGGGTGGTATTTACTGCTAACCTCATAGTGATAGATTCACAAGGGATAGATATTATCTTGGGTATGGATTGGTTGACAAAACATAAAGGAATCATCCATTGTTCGACCAGAACGGTGGAACTAACTCACCCTAGTGGCAGAAGAGTAAAGTTCATAACAATACACGAGCCTAGGAGGGACATTAAATTAAATCAAGTTGAGGTGAAAGTTGAGGAAATCAGGACCATCAGGGAATATCCAGATGTTTTTTCGGAGGAGTTGCCAGGTATGCCTCCCGATCGTGAAGTGGAATTCGCAATTGAGCTAGTGCCTGGAACAGCCCCGATATACAAGAGACCTTATCGGATGGACTCCAAGCAGCTGGGAGAACTCAAGGATCATTTGAGAGAATTGACGGAGAAGGGGTATATTCGTCCTAGTTCCTCACCATGGGGAGCTCCAGTGATATTTATGCCCAAAAAGGACGGAACCCAAAGGTTATGCGTGGACTACCGTGCCTTGAATGAGGTAACCATCAAGAATAAGTACCCATTACCCCGCATTGAAGACTTGTTTGATCAGTTGAGGGGAGCTTGTGTGTTCTCGAAAATTGATCTCAGGTCGGGATACCACCAACTCAAGATAAGGCAATCTGATATCCCCAAGACAACTTTCGTATCTCGGTACGGACTGTATGAATACACTGTCATGCCTTTCGGGCTAACTAATGCCCCGGCATACTTCATGTATCTCATGAACAAGGTATTCATGGAATATATGGACAGAGTTGTGGTGGTTTTCATAGATGACATTCTCGTCTTCTCCAAAGATGAAGAAGAACATGAGAAACATCTAAGGTTGGTGTTGCAAAGGCTGAGAGAACACCAACTATATGCCAAGTTGAGCAAGTGTGAGTTTTGGCTGAAGAGAGTTCCCTTCTTAGGACATATAATCTCGGAGGGAGGAATCTCCGTGGATCCGGCCAAAATCGAGGATATACAGAAGTGGAAGACCACTAAAAATGTCGGGGAAGTTCGAAGCTTCTTGGGATTGGCTGGATACTATCGACGGTTTATTGAGGGATTCTCTAAAATCTCGAGACCCCTCACCAAACTGTTGGAGAAGGGAATCACATTACATGGACGCTGCAGTGCGAGACGAGTTTTCAGGAGTTAAAGAAAAGATTGACGACAGCCCCAGTGATGGTTATGCCAGATATGCAAAAGAACTTTACGGTGTACTGCGATGCCTCTGGAAACGGGTTGGGATGTGTTCTCATGCAAGAAGGGCATGTCGTGGCTTATGCATCCCGACAGCTTCGGAAGCACGAGAAGAACTATCCTACACATGACCTAGAACTAGCCGCAGTGGTACACGCGTTGAAAATTTGGCGGCACTATTTGATGGGGAAGAGGACATAGATATATACGGATCATAAGAGTTTGAAGTACATTTTCACACAGCCAGATCTCAACCTCAGACAAAGGAGATGGTTAGAGCTAATCAATGACTTTGATGTGGGCATCAACTATCATCCTGGGAAAGCAAACGTCGTGGCCGATGCTTTAAGTCAGAAAGTGCAAGTCAATAAGTTGAACTTAAAAGACATGCCTGCAGAATTGAAGGACGAGGTTATAAGGCTCAATCTATGCCTTGTGAATAGTGGTGAAGCCATCGCCATGGAAGTGGACTCCACACTAGAGCAAGACATACGTGATGGTCAAAAGAACGACGATAAGATACAAGAAATCAGGCAACTCATCAAGGAAAATAAAGCTCCTGGTTTCAGAGAGGATGAACAAGGTACGGTGTGGCACGGGAAAAGGATCTGTGTGCCTGAAGTAAAGGAGATCCGTGAATTAATTTTGAAGGAGGCTCATGATTCTGACTATTCCATTCATCCTGGGAGTACGAAGATGTACCAGGACCTCAAGAGCAAGTATTGGTGGTATGGCATGAAGCGAGATGTCGCGGAACATGTTGCCCTATGTGACACATGTCAGTTGGTGAAAGCAGAACATCAACGACCCGCGGGATTATTGCAACCACTCAAAGTGCCTGAATGGAAATGGGAAGAAATCGGTATGGATTTCATAGTGGGATTGCCTAGGACCCAATCCGGATATGATTCAATATGGGTCATCATCGACAGGCTAACCAAGGTAGCTCACTTCATCCCCGTGAAGGAAAGCTACAGCGGATCCAAATTGGCGGAGTTGTACATGTCAATGATCGTATGTTACCATGGAGTGCCAAAGAAGATTGTGTCGGATCGAGGGACACAGTTCACCTCAAGGTTCTGGCAGAAGTTGCATGAAACCATGGGAACCCATCTGAATTTCAGCTCTGCCTATCATCCCCAAACTGACGGGCAGACGGAAAGAACCAATCAGATTCTTGAAGATATGCTGAGGGCATGTGCACTCAAAAACAATCGGAGTTGGGATAAGAACTTACCGTATGCGGAGTTTTCCTATAACAACAGCTATCAAGCTAGTATGAAGATGTCACCGTTTGAAGCCTTGTACGGGAGGAAGTGTAGAACTCCCCTATTTTGGAACCAAACGGGGGAAAGTAAAGTGTTTGGTCCAGAAGTACTACAAGAAGCCGAGGCGAAGGTGAGGGAAATTCGCAACAATTTGAGGATAGCACAAACACGCCAAAAGAGTTATGCCGATGTACGAAGAAGAGAGCTCGTTTTCAACGTGGGAGAATATGTCTATCTCAAGGTGTCCCCTATCAGAGGACTTCATCGGTTCAAGGTGAAAGGGAAGTTGTCACCTCGATACATCGGACCCTTTCAAGTTCTGGAAAGGAAAGGCGAAGTGGCGTATCAACTAGAGTTACCGTCTCGTCTATCGGATGTGCACGATGTATTCCATGTGTCACAACTCAAGAAATGCCTGAGGATGCCTGAAGAGGTGTTACCCATGAATGAAGTGGACGTAGCTGAGGATTTGTCTTATGCCGAGCAACCATACAAGATTTTGGAGACAATGGAACGCCTCACCAGAAATAAAAGAATCCGGATGTGCAAGGTGCAGTGGAAGCATCACTCAGAAGAGGAAGCCACCTGGGAGCGGGAAGATGAGCTCAAGGCACAATTTTCGGAAATGTTTTCTTAGAACCACCAATCTCGAGGACGAGATTTCTTTTAAGAGGGGTAGAGCTGTAACACCCCAAAAATCTTGTTAAGACCCTAAATCATGTTAAGAGGGGAATTTAAAATTTTTTGGACGTGTTGCATGTTTTGCAACAATTTAAATTCAAACTGGAATTCAATTTAAACTCAAAACAGAAAAGAAATAGAAAAAGAAAAAAAAGAAAACAGAAAACAGAAAAAACCGGCCAGTGGGCCGAAACCCACCAGCCGGCCCAACCATCATCCGCGCCAGCCCGCAGCCGCGCGCGCCTCTTCCTCCCACTGACAGGTGGGGCCCGCCAGCCCTTCTTCTACCTCGCGCCGCGCCGGGACTCTCTCACCCCGAATCCAAACCGACCCGGATTTCTGTGAATCCCAGCCGAATTTCGATCGGGGGCGATGCAAACTCGATCTAAACCAACCCGCCGCCCTCCCCCGTCTATAAAAACCCCGGCCTCGTCCCGTTTTACTCACGCGATCTGTTGTTTTTACTCTGGTGAGAACTCGAGCCTTCTCCGGCGAATTATGGCCGATCTAAGCTCGGAAATTCCGATCTAACTCGCTGGTCTTGATCCACCGCCTCCAGGGAACCTCGCAGGTGCAGAAAACTCGGTGACTTGCGGTTCAAACACAGCGCCGACGAGCCTCGCCGTGGTTTCAATTGGACCTCGTCGCCGACCGCCTTACAAGACCTCCGAGCTCAAGAAAACTCCCGAGGTGAGATCCCCGACCTCCCCTCCACCGATGTATGCCATAAAATCACAGTTCTAGGGAGAATTCTCGAAGATCCGAAAGTCTCCAGCGAGATCGCCGCTTCCCGCCGCCGTGCGCCGCCGGGCAGCGCCGCCCGCGCTCGATCAGAGCAACGTGGCCGCTCGTGCGCCGTCTATTTTAGATCGCATGGTAGACTTTAAATCCCCGCGTACCGGTTCGACGTTATAATCTTAGCCGTCTGTTTTAAATCGGACGGTCCACGTCAGCCCTGCGTTATAAAGACTGGAAATCTTACGTGCTACCCCCTGGGGTTCTCGGGAAATAAGAGCTAGCCCCGGAAACTTCTGATCTAGCCCCTGGAACTTCAGAAAATCATGTAAATTCATTTAAAAATCAGTTTTAGCCCTGGACTTAATAAAAATTAGGAAAAACTCCTCTGTTATGTATAGCTAGACCCCTGAAAATTGTTAAAATAATATTATAGACCCTGTAGTGGGGTGAATTTACCTTTTTAGCCCTGTTTGATATTTAATTTAGGAAATTGAATATGTGGCTAGTATTTAAAATTTAAAAAGTGGGACAAACATATTGTCAAAATTAAATTAAAAACTTTCTCAGTATTTAGAAAACTTTGGAGTGAGATAAAAATATATTTTGGGCTGAAATGAATCTGTTTAATTTATTATTCACATTTAGGGACACATTTTTAAGTAAAGAATAGTTCTGGAAAATAGGGAAAATAATTGTAAAATAGTTTACATCAGAGGAAAAGGTCAAAAATATATTAGTAAATATTTTAGATCAGAACCTATTCTGTTTAGATGATGTGTCTTGTTATTTTCATAATAAAGTTCATATTTAGGCACAGGAAATAAATCTGAAAATATAGCAACTAGTAAATGATAAATGGAGTTTCTAAAATCCAAAGAATTCAGTTTAGGGTTGGTAGAAATTCTGAAGACACATATGGAGAAGTAAAATACCTTTCATGCATACTTGGTAGCTAAAAGGTGTAGTAATTGAATATAAGGAATTTATTTAAATTGGAAACTCATATATATAGTATGTAAGTATAAATGTGAACACAAAAGTAGGAATCATATAAACATCATTAAAAGTGCATGCAAGCCACAAATCAACACACATAGAGTAACCACAACACATATAATTGTGAATGACTTTCATAAATATGAATGGTGTGGTTTGTATGAAGTGGAAGTGTGAACTATGTCTTATGGATTGTTGTTTTTCTTTTGCTATGTGTGATGGTATGATGTAGAACCTGCTCAAGAGCAAGTTATTCCTTTCCAAGATCAGGACTACCCATTTCAAGAGCAGCAGGAAGGAGGCAAGTGTCCTTGACCACTTTGATCCTATACTAGGATGTTTAGATAGAATTATTGCATTGTCAAGTTAAATATGAAACCCATGCTAGGAAGTTTCCCTAGAATTGCATTACCTTGTTCCCTTGTAGCTTGGGATTGGGATTTATTTTATCATGTCATTTATTATTATGCATATGCTTAGCCATGCTTAGAATGGGATATTTGGGATATGAGATCATCAGTTTATTTTACCATACTCTTGAATGAGATATTGTGAGTTATGTAGAGGTAGGGATCAAGGCAAGTTGGATGTTTTGGTTGTGTGCTGGGTGCACGAGACTCGGGTTTGTGTTTAGTACTTGCCTGGATCCTAAGGACCGGTTCATGGAGCATGTAACCTGGCTTTACCGTGCCAACCACATGCTGAGATGGGGCAGCTTGGCCAATTAATTAGGTGTATCCCCGGCGTAGTATGGGTGTGTTGGATGGTGCGGGGAGTAGGTGTCATCTGGACTACCATATGAACCGCAAGGCTCAAGCGGGGGCCACTGCAGCCGGGTTGGAGCCTCTTGTATGCTGTTAGGGGTGAAACCTCAGTGGGCCCACGCTCGTTGGGAATCCCTTTGTAAAGGCTTCGTAGTGATCTCCTGGCTACACACCTGGGACGTGTGAATGTGGTTCATAGCCACTGGCATAATGGAGGTTCTTTTAGTCCACCCGGCAACGGGGGATGAAATCACTACATGTGGGTACAGTGGTACAAACTCTACAGAGTCAAAACTGTCATGACAGCCGTGCTCACGGTCAAGAGCGGCTTGGACTTATTCATGATTAGAGGATTGATGGTTTTGGAAGTTGTGGATGTTAAGCGGGGAGCTTAACATTGGAAATGATGTTATGGTTATTGGATTATGATGATGGGATGGGAGATTGGGACCATTTCACCTGTGTAGTAATGTAGGTGCTTAATAAGCTAAGGTGATAGGTATTAATTGCGTAGTGCTTTAACCATGAGTTCAACCTCTCCTTGTTCTAGCCATGCATGATATAATTTTCCCACACTTGCCGAGTACCATCGGTACTCAACCTTGCATATTTGTTGGTTTATATTGCTGCTCAGGTCATGATAATGAGGTGGTGTATAATGACCAAGACTTTGGACCTGAAGAAGGTTTCTAGGTTCATGGAGACCCCCGGGCAACGCCTGTGACGGAGCCGTCAAGAATAATTATTTCGCTGCTAGTTTATTTACTTGTGATGAACTTATTATTGTCCATCGAGACATTTGCTATGTAAAACTTATTTATATTCGACACCTGGCTTGTAATAAATGATGCTTCACTATTTGTCATCACATGTATGAGAAAATGATCCTGGCATACATGTGATATTCACTTGATTGTTCTTCGGAAAAACCGGGTGTGACGCGTAGATATATCATGTGTCTCTACAAAGTGTGATGATATAAAAGAATGCGATGCACCAGAATCAAATAGTACTGAAGCCAAAACTGACTGAACCAAGAACTCACCAAGTAGAACTCCTGGTGTTGCATCCGCCTCTTCGGCGTAGACGTGGTTTACTGTGGCCTTTCCAAAGGAGTGTTGAGTCCTTGACGGTGCTCTGCGGCTGCCTCCAGCTAGCTGCCTTGGTCCGTTAACTGAGTTGGAGACGACAGATGGTGCTGGCTTAACCTTGTAAGGGAAGTTAACGGCGATATGCCCAGGCTCACGGCAGCTGAAACGGATCCTCTGGCCACCAGTTTGATTGACCCCAGACTGCTGAGGATGGAATGAGCCATGTGATTTAGCAGGCTGTACCGGTTGCTTGAAGGTGGTGGTTGGTGCTTTATAGGATACATCACTATGAGCCATCTGCCCAGAGTAAATAGGTTGTTGGGTCTTCTGCACAAAGTAGGTTGGTTGTTGGGTCCTCTGTACTGAATAGACAGGTTGATTAGTCCTCTGAAGTTTCACCTGCTGGAACCCCTTCTTGTCCTCAAATTTCCTTTTTCTTCTCCCGTAGCTCATCCTCTATGTTCTTTTCTGTAGTGATGGCCTTTTTAACCAGGGTACTGAAATCTGGATAAACAGATGCTTCAAGAAATTTCCTGATTTCAGTGTTTAACCCACGCAGAAAGGCTTCTTGCTTCTTCTCTTCTGTATCCACAGCGTGGGGGTCATAGCGGGATAACCCGGTAAACTTGTGTAGATACTCCGTCACAGTTAGACCCTTCTATTCAAGGTTCATAAACTCTTCCCTCTTTAGCTTCACAATGCTACTTGGGATGTGTTGCTCTCTAAACAACTTCACAAACTCATCCCATATCATGGTCCTAGCATGTGGATGCATCTCTCTGTAGCTGTGCCACCAGGCTAAGGCAGATCCTCTCAGTTGTTGGACTGCAAGCAGAACCTTATCCTGCTCATTTGCATGCACAACCTCGAGCTTCATCTCAATCTCTCTTAGCCAGTCATCTGCCTCAATAGGGTCCTCAGATCTAGAAAACTTGGGCGGGTTCATCCTGTTGAAGTCTGCGATCTGGTGATTGTATTGAGGCGCTGGCTGATGGTTGTTGAGACCATCGTTGTTCCGGGCAGCCAGGGTGTTCGCCAGTAGCTCGAGGAGTCAAGTCTGGTGGTATAGAATGGCGGTCAGGTCATAGTTAGGTGCTTGGGGATGTGGCCGGACAGGTGCACTCTCCGCTGTCTCATGCTCGTGAGGTGCAGGCGGAATCTCTTGTAGTCCTTGGTCCGCCCCGTGTCCATTAGTGGCTCGGCTCGAGTGGCGAGGCATCCGTGACAAGGCAATCGATGGGTTTAGATTTTCTTCCTATTATTATTACTATGGTGCGTCATAATTAGTTATGCTTACTGTATTTTATTATTGTTATTATTATTATTTTCTATTTTACTACGTGTATCTAAACACGCATATATAGTTTTATACCACACAATTCACGCAAACATCAAACATTGCAAGCAACACACCAAGCATTCATTCATTCGAGCAAGTGGGTACAAGATACATAGCGCATGTCGTCCCTGGGTTTGTTCCCTTAAGGGTCAGCCGGGACCTCTGCCTGCCTACTGGGTCCTACATCTTGATCTTTAGGGTCTTTGTTGGTCCCGCGAGGTGAGGTCGGAGGGGTAGGTGGCACAGGCTCACAAATCCTCCTACAGGGGTTGGATAGGTGATATGTTGGAGTTCCTTCTAGGATCAGTGGCTCCGTCGTTGCACCTGCCTGACGGTCCTTCCGCTTGGCCTGGTCTACGAGGTAGACACCCCTAAGCAGCTGGCTGTGACGGTCGGCCTGCTCCTTAAGGTTCTCCTCGCCCAAGGCGACTCGACTTTCGGCGCTGGCAACCCGAGCTTCAGCCTGCGCTAGTGCTAGCTTAGCCTTTCGCCAGCGGGTCTCCAATGTCTCAGCACGCTGGACGAGGGTCTCCACACGCTGGTTCAGCTGGTCGCACAAGTCGTCTAGGCTCAATAAATAACCGGACATGGCGACAATGGTGGGGTCGTCTTTGGTCGACCCGAGGCCTTCCAAGTTGTGAATCCTCGCCATCCATGCGAGACGACTACGGTCCAGTGGTGGGAAGTACTTCATGGGTGTGGAACCCAAATGCCAGTCAAACATGTGGCAGAGGTACTTCAGAGCTTTGCGGGCCACCAATTGGCACGTATCTTTCATGCGGCATCCAGTGGCGGAGACATTCCATGGCTTCATGTCCAGGAACCTATCACTGGCGCCGATGTGCACAGTGACCTCGCAGCTTTCGGTGCCATGCTCCATGAACTCATGACCCACGTACTCCGGACGGTCTTGAATACCGAGTCGTGTCGTGGCGGCATAGAGCACCTTGGGGAAGCCATCTTTGTTGATGCAGAAGGTGGTGATACGGTCGTCCGCCATCTGGCTTAGAATAGGGCACAAGGATTAGATGAGAGCAAAACCTATCACCAAGGCTCTACGGTCCAGGTTTCCTACATGCCAACTATTCTACGGTCTCCTATGGTCACCTAAGTACTAGGGTACGCATCCTACAGCCAAGTATGGCTCTGATACCACTTGAAGCGTCCCGACCCATATGATCAGAACTAAACATGTAATATTATGTCAGAAACAGAGTTCGGTACATAATATTACAACACAAGTGGAACCACAACCATACAGAGCTTTATTACAACGGCATACACTTTAGTACAACAATAATAAGGACTAACATAAGGATGATTAACAACATAAAAACATGGACGACTAGCTCCTCCTCGTACATGGTTCCACGATAACACCTTGGGTGTGGATGCGACCCTACTCGAAGTCCTCCGGGTTGAAGTCAAGATCCTCTGAAGATATCAACAACAGTTGAGTACAAAAGTACTCAGCAAGCTCCACCTCGCCCCTCGGGAGGTGAATGAAACAAACATAGATGCAATGCACAACAATAAGAGTAATGCAACCTAATGCCACTAAATGCAACCAAATAACCCATACAGAGACATTCCTCACCTCATTCTCACAACAGGTGGCTTCCTAGTTGTTAGGACCACACAATAACCTTTCCTATACCGAGGACATGGCCATTCGAACGGGTTCTACACTCTGCAGAGATTGTACGTTGTACCCACATGCACGGACCATCAAAGACAGCCCGTCATAACCGACACCCAGTCCAAACATCACCCAAACCAGTCGTCCCCAACCCAGTGTCATGACTTATCTCAATATCATCTCAATTTTCATAAATGCATCTCTCTCTCCACCGTGGACGACTGTCATGCTAGCCACCAGGGTTAGGCTAAGCCCTGCCCATACAGGGTCATGTGGTCGTACTGAAGAAAGTTAGGTGAGATGTCAAAACAACTCGGTCCTTAAGGCTCACCAGGGAACCCTCCATACTCAAACCACGAGCCTATCATCTTGATAGTACTCACTGTAAGTCTATCACCACGATAGCGCTTACACCAACACTAACACTTCTACCTCGGTCTCAACTCATGCTCTCCCCAACCGTGCGACATAAACAGGGCAACATCATCATGCATAATCTCATCATATCAATATGCTGCAAAAATGAGAAACTAGTATTTACACTCTATCACTCGAATAACTCATGCTCAACAATGCAGAGGCCTAATATACTGGCCACAATGGATGAACCTCACATAGGAGCAATATGATCAAAGAGGGGGTGATGGAACTTGCCTTTGCTACCGTATGTAGCATCATGCTCTTGGTCACTTGGCTCCCCTGTGTTCTCTTCCGGCACTGGTTCTACACCGCGCACAAGCAAACATACAAACAAAGAAAATATACATCATTCAGACTTGGTTGCCCTAACTATATTATGACATTAGACGATTTTTATAAGAAGAATCGGATTAGGTGATCTTTGTGTGTGGGTGAGATCTGGTCTAAGGCCAATCAAGGGGTTGAGTAGGGTTGGGTTCAAATCAGCGAGAGTAAACGGGGGAAGGTTGGCCAGAGAGTAAGAAATCGAACGCTGAGGCTATGGCTCACTCGATTAAGCTGCCGATTTTGGGTAGGAAGTAGAGCAACTTCATGGAAGGGCGGCCATGCCACGGGGTGGTCGCGGCCAAACCCGAGGAGAGGGAGAAGGGGGGATGACTCGGGGACAAGAGTGGAGGTTGGGGTGATCACCTTGGCCGTGGCTTGGCGGGGCTCGGCGGGGAGGGTTCCTCGTCGGAGATCGATGTTGGGGGAAGGCGCGAGCGCCGGTGCTCAATGGGGCGGGGGAGAAAGTGAGCTCCCGAGCCCCTTTTATAGATGAAGGGGGAAGGGATAGGGATGGAGGAATGAGAGGTAGGTGAGGTGTAATTAATGCAGGTTCCGGGAGCTTCTCGTAGAGTGGAGAAGGATGGAAGGGAGATATATGTGAGGGGTGGTTCCGGGAGCTTCTCGTGGAGTGGATAAGGATAGGGGGGAGAAATATGTGAGGGGTGGTTCCAGAAACTTCCCGTGGAATGGATGAGGATGAAAGAGGAATGGGTATGTGGAGGGTGATTCTGGAAGCTTCTCGTGAAATAGATAAGGATGGAGGAGGAAGGGGTATGTGGGGGTGATTCCGGAAGATTCTTGTGGAATGGATAAGGATAAAGGAGGAATGGGTATGTGCGGGGGTTGATTCCGGAAACTTCTCATGAAATGGATAAGGATAGAGGAAGAAGAGATATGGGAGGGGTGACTCCGGGAGCTCCTCGTGAAATGGATAAGGATGGGGGAGGAAGAGGTGGGTGATGTGTGGTTCTAGAAGCTTCTCGTAGAATGGATGAGGATGGGGGAGGAAGAGGAAAAGGGTTTGCCTTAGGCAAAAGTTGGGGGGTGGCTGCACCAGTTTCGATGAAAGGCATATCTGAAATCGGCTAGTAGTGTGTGTAATTTGTCTGGTGGTTAATTCTATAACCCTGATTTATTAGCTTTACAAAAAAATGGGGCGTTACAAGGAATCATACTAAGACTAATCAACATGAGCTCAGAACAAAGTGTGTCAAGACCTTGACAACGGTTATCCGGATTTTAACACTCTACAGATGTTGTACATTTTATCCATAGGTCATGCACTCCTAGCAAGGGAGTAGCGTAATGTTCACCTCATATTCCCCGAGTAACCCCACAACCACACCTCAGAACGCACCCAGGGGCTATTTGAGCAATTACACTCCCAGCACGATCACAGGTAATGACTCCCCCATGTCTTTTCCTGGTCTCCCGTGCCCTACTGGCCGCTAGGTGGCTCATGCAGAAGTCACCAAGAAGGTAGAGGAAGTCCTGCCCATACAGGTTCTGTGGTTCTACAAAATCACTATGATGGGGTCATTCGAACCGGTCCTTATGTTGGTGAAGTGGCTCCATCAAGTCCACGGCAGGTGGACTACACCGCAGCACGCGACTACTGAATCACCATATCCCGCCTCAACCATTCATTTTCCCCACTTCACCCTACACCAGTTGTATGACACAATTCCCTCAACCCACCTCCTAACTCACACCACCAGAACACCTTTCAACACTTTTTGCAAATCCGGTGAATAGTTGCAGTGAGTTGCGATGTGAACATCGCAGAGGTCCCTAAGCATTCTACTTTCAAGGAACACACACGTCATCATACACACACGTCATCACATTATAGTGCGATGATGGGATCTTAGGGCATCAAGGAGGTAAGTTATCAAGGTCAAGGAGGGGTTCGTGGTACTTCACATGTCAAGCACGTGACTATCACCTTGCAAATACTCTCGTCTTGGATGACTGTGAGACCTATGTGTGCTGAATACATTGGCAATTAGGATAAAAGTTAGCATTAACATTCAAAGTTTTGAATATTGCCAAAACATTCTTATGTGGCAAGGTCCGACAAGTTCTTTTTTAGGTCCGCCAAGTGTTGGCAAGGTCCGACGCAAGGTCCGGAGAGCTCCTGCAAGGTCCGGAGAGCTTCTGTGAGGTCCGGAGCTTGTTTCTAGGGAGCTCCCGTGAAGTTCAACTCGTAGAACTGCAGCGTCTTGTTTTTGCTTTTAACTCGCAATGTTTCAAACTTGCTTTATGGGAAGGTTTGCTTAGTATTAATTTGCTAAGTTTTTGGTGTGTTTTGGTGGTTATGGCTGTTATCATTTGATATGGTTTGCAACATGCTTATGTGACGTGCTCATGTAAGGTGTTGTGGTTTTCGAACTAACGTGAGTCAAGTCGAGGACTTGTGCTCGAAAGAATTGGTTGTTTATTCATGTGCAGGTGTTGCTTGAGTTCAAGACATGGCTGGTGACGGGATCCTTGGACTAGTCTCAGGGAGGACATGAGGTTCCAACAACCATGTTCGGGAGGAGCTGTGGTGGAGTTGATCGGGAGGTCGCGCAGCATGTTTGGATCAAGGGCAGTGCATATGAAGGTTGCGTGTACGTCGTTGGAAGGTGTTTGCACGTGTGCAAGGAGTGCATGGCGTGGCAACATTTTTCCAAAGCGTGATGAAGAGAAGTGGACGTAAAGAATTGGTCGGAAAGGTCCAACCGACTAGGTTATGGACTCAGGTTGCGGCTGAGTCGTGTTTGACTTAAATATGGAATGTTTTGAGTTGGTTATGATAGGATTTCATGTGGGTCACAAATTTGAGTTGTTTTAGGAATGTTTGGGACGTTCCTAAGGTGTTTGGAAGTCTTAAGATTGCTTCTATCTGCGTATAGAAGAGTCTTGAGCAGTATTGGAATGTTACAGTTTGAATCCAAGTAGGAGTAGGAGTCCTAGTTTGAATTGGATTGGCCATAGAGCTGGTTATATAAGCAAGGGAGGCCAGAGCTCGTGGTGCACGACTTTGGGCTGTTCCTCTTGTATTTGTATTGAATAAAGTTCATAGTTTCGAGGAGCTTTTGTGCCTTGTTCGTCCGACTTGTTTTTCGTCAAGTCTTTCTCGCCGAGTTTCTGGACAGACCGACGTTGCTTCGGTGTTTCGTTCATAACTCGAGTTTTACAGATCCGATTGACGTGATTCTTTTTGGGTTGTCTTCACAACTCAATTATCTATCATATTTGAAATTTTCACGAGCTTCGGATCTGTATTTTTTGAGATACACGAGTTTCTTTGCAGCGTTGCAGATCTGTTTTATATCGGGTAGAACAGATTGATCTTCGTTTAATGTTTTGATCGTATCTCAAGTTTTATTTCGTGTTTTCAAGTGATTATTGTTGCATTAGATCCGTGACTTGATTCTCTACCTCTCTACTTGATTTGTCACGGTTGAACACGTTTGAAAACACTTGCACACACGGTTTCTTTAACCGATTGATTTTTTGCTGAGGGGTTTTTGTTGTTTCCGCTGCGAAAAGTTTTAATCTACCATTCACCCCCCTCTGGTAGCTTTTCACGTGCTCTTCGATCCTACAATTGGTATCAGAGCCAAGGTGCTCTAATCTTTGTGATTTGCACGTGTTTTGACTAACCATCATGGAGAAGTACTCCGCAAAACCTTGTGTGTTCAATGGCATCGATTTTCAGGTTTGGAAGGCACGGATAGAGGCCTACATACAGGCGCAAGGCTTCGCCATATGGGAAAAGGTCTACCGGAACTTTGATGTACCACCCAACCATCAAGTTACGGCTGCGAACATGAGAGATGTTGACAACAACAACAAGGCTTGCAACTTGATCATCCAAGGATTGACTCAAAGCGACTTCGACCGTGTTGCACACCTCCGATCTGCATATGATGTTTGGAAAGCTCTTTGTGACTACCATGAAGGATCCAATACGATCAAGGAGGTAAGGCAAGATATGTTCAAGAAAGAGTACATGCGTTTTGAGATGCAACCCGGTGAGTCAATTGACGACCTTTTTGCTCGCTTTAATAAAATTCTCAGCAACTTGCGTAGTGTCAATGTTAACTTTTCAGATGCTGAAAATGCTAGACAATTGTTAGGAGCATTAGATATGTCAATTTGGGAGATGAAAGTTACATCTATTCGTGAATCTACTGTCATGAGTTCTCTTACTTTAGATGTGCTTTATTCTAAATTGAAAACTCATGAAATTAACATCATCTCACGTAAAAACCCCAACAAGTCTATTGCATTTGTTTCGTGACGTGACATGTCTAGTTCTAGTCAATCATCATCTAGTGGTGCACTCTCTTTGCTGTCCTCTCTAACCCTTGAACAGATTGAAGAGTTTCCAGAGGAGGAGCTTGCACTCATCTCTACTCGGTTCTCAAAAGCATTGCAAAATGTGAGAACTAGAAGGAGAGGAAGCTCCGGACCTCAACGATGTTTTGAATGTGGTAAGACAGGACATTTTCGTACGGAGTGCCCTAACCTTTCAGGTCCGACTTCACGTGAAGAGCAAACAAGGCCGAAGAAATCGTTTGCAAAGAATAAGAAGAAGAAAGATTTATCAATGCGCAACATAGTGCATAGTATGATCTCTGCACTTCAAAATTTCGGCTCAAGTGATGTGGACACCGGTAGTGATGAAGTTGAAGAAGCTATGGCAAATATGTGCTGCATGGCGAGCAAGTCAAGTTCAAGCTCCGAGGAGGCAGAACACAACAGCGACGATGAAGAGGTATGTCCCACTTGCGAAGAAATGTGTGATGCTATTTCTCGTGCCACTGTTATATTAAAGAAAAAGGATAAAAAACTTAGGAACAATGCTGTTAAAATTGAATCACTAGAATCTGAAATTAATCGTTTAAAAACTTTGATTCCTAGTGATGATTCTTGTTCCTCATGTGATTTGATTTATGAACAATTATCCTCTTTAAGAAGTGCACACACATCTACACTTGATAAACTTGAACTTGAAATTGAAAAGAACAAAGAGCTTGCTGCACTTAATGATAAAAATTTGAAAGATGCTTGTTGTTCTACAATTGATTTGCATTGTTCTTCATGTGATGATCTGAATAAGAAACTAAATGATGCTATGAATGAGATTTCTATTTTGAGCAATGCTTTACGTGTGCATGAAGTTAAATATTGTTCAAATTGCAAACTAAAAGGAAAAACTTCATGTGAAAACTGCTTTGATCTGTCCAATAAACTTGATGACATGCATAGGACACTAGATCGGTTTTCTAATGCAAATAAGAACCTAAACTTGCTGCTGAATTCTTCCAAGTCTTGTAATGATAAAACTGGTTTAGGATTTAATTCTCATGCTCATGCTAAGGCACACCCACCTAAAGTTGTAAAGTCATTAGGAAGCGGTTTGATTCAAATAGCTCCTAGACAAAAAGAGGTGATTTTCAAATCTGTAGGAGTACTGTCCTATTCGGGTTTTAATAAACGTGTTGCTTGCTCATCTAGACATGATAATAAGGTTATTTTTCATTGTACCTACCGTGGTAGAGATGGTCATGTCATGGATTTCTGTTATAGACTAGCTAAACACGATAAGAAACAAAGAATACTTGCTAGATCACATAACAACCAAGCAATCTGCTAGACCGAATGTTCGGAGCTTGCAACCTGCTGTAATGAGTCAAAAACTTGCTCCCGGACCTACTGTTTTTTGTGCTACATATAACACATCTTCTAAGTCAGTAGTTGGGAACAAAAAATTTCGATGTTTGGCTCATAAACCTTCTGTACCTTCTCAGCTTTCGCGTGTTATTCCTGCTGGACGTCGTGTGACTCAGTACTGGATTCCTAAAAGTCTTTTAACTAACCCCAGTATTGAGTCATCGACGTATTGTGCTGCTGTGTAGGTTTCACGTTTGAGGAAGGAGAACATTTGAATTGTGGATTCAGGTTGCTCACGCCACATGACCGGTAACAAAGAATGGTTCTCCTCTCTCTCTTTTGTGTCACGTGTAGAAAATGTTACTTTCGCCGATAACTCTTCTACTCCCATAATTGCTAAAGGTTCGGTTAGAGTAAACAATCTCTACACTTTGAAAGATGTGACACTTATTAAAAATTTGAAATATAACTTGCTTTTGGTTTCACAATTGCTAGATGAAAATCTAGAGGTTAGCTTTGCTAAAAATTGCTGCAAGATTGTAGATTCAAAAGGTGAGCTTTTGTTTAACATGTCTAGGTTTGGAAGAGTTTTTAAAGCTGATTTTGATTTGTCAACTTCTAAGCATCGGTGTCTAGTTGCTAATGATACAAAGGATCTATATTTTTGGCATCGTAGACCTGGCCACATAGGCTTTGATCATCTCACTCGTGTTAGTGCTCTCGATCGCATACGTGGGCTGCCGAAGCTTAAAAAAGACAATGATATTGTGTGCTCTTCTTGTAGACATGCTAAGTTTGTTGCAGGTTCACATGCTCCTCTCACAATGACCATGACAGCTGAACCGGGACAACTTTTACATCTTGACACAGTAGGTCCGGCACGTGTTCAATCCTTCGGAGGTAAATGGTATGTGCTTGTGATTGTTGATTATTATTCCAGATATTCTTGGGTTTATTTTATGACATCTAAGAATGAAGCTTTTAGTCATTTTAGAACTTTATTTCTTATATTATCTATTGATCACCCAGGATCATTAAAAGCAATTAGAAGTGATAACGGAACTGAATTTAAAAACCAATCCTTTGATCACTTTTGTGCTGAAAATGGAATAGATCATCAATACTCTTCACCCTATGTACCACAACAAAATGGTGTCGTAGAAAGAAAGAACAGGACCTTAGTTGAGATGGCTAGGACTATGCTTGATGAATATCAATCTCCTAGGATATTTTGGGATGATGCAATTGCAACCGCTTGTTATGTCTCAAATCGTGTTTTCTTGCGTGCTAAGCTTGAAAAAACCCCATATGAGCTCCGGTTTGGACATAGGCCTAGTGTTACACACTTTAGGGTTTTTGGTTGCAAATGCTTTGTTAAGAAACATGGTAATCTTGATAAATTTGAAGCTAGATCTGTTGATGGCATGTTTCTTGGTTATCCATCTCATACTAGAGGCTACCGTGTGCTTTTACTTGACACTAACAAAATTGTGGAGACTTGTGAGGTTTCTTTTGATGAAGCTAGCCCAAGTACTAGCTCCGATATTGCAGGTCCGGATCCATATCCGCAGGGGGAGAGTATTTTTATTGAAGAAGATGAAGAAGTGGTGCTGCTACCCGAAAACTCGGAAGTAAATAACGATCAAGCTGCTGATTTTGCACCACAACCAGCACCAACAGTCACTACTGCTGGTTCGGACCTTCCTCAATCAACAAGCTCTCCTAATCAAAGGTCCGAACATGAAGAAGAAGGTGCTTGTGAAGTGTCTACTCCCCTCCGAGTACTCAAAAGTCATCCTCCACAACAAATCATTGGAAGCTTGCATGAACGAGTCACTCGGTCTAGGTTTTGCGATCCAAACTCTCATGCTCATTCTGCTTTTGTTGCTTCTTTTGAACCCAAGGATATATCACACGCACTCACTAATGAATCTTGGATTAATGCCATGCAAGAAGAGTTAGAAAACTTTGAAAGAAATAATGTTTGGAAACTTGTACCTCCACCTCAAGGTCACACATTAATTGGAACTAAACGGGTATTTAAAAATAAGCAAAGTGAGGATGGGGTTGCGGTTAGGAACAAAGCTAGGTTGGTTGCTCAAGGTTTCACTCAAATTGAAGGTCTAGATTTTGATGAAACATTTGCTCCTGTTGCTAGATTAGAAGCTATAAGAATTTTATTAGCATTTTCTGCATCTAAAGGTTTCAAGTTATATCAAATGGATGTTAAAAGTGCTTTTCTTAATGGCTACATAGCGGAGGAGGTTTATGTTAAGCAGCCACCGGGTTTTGAAAATCCAAATTTTCCTAATCATGTTTACAAACTGTCCAAAGCCTTGTACGGTCTAAAACAAGCCCCTAGAGCATGGTATGATAGGTTAAAAACATTCTTACTTGAAAAGGGGTTTACCATGGGCAAGGTTGATAAAACTCTTTTTGTACTTAAGCATGGCAATGACTCATTATTCGTTCAAGTGTATGTGGATGATATTATCTTTGGTTGTGCTTCTCATGATCTCATGTCCAAGTTTTCAGCTATGATGAGTTCAGAATTTGAGATGAGTATGATGGGAGAACTCACATACTTTTTGGGGCTGCAAATCAAGCAAACAAAAGAAGGAACTTTTGTGCATCAAACTAAGTATACAAAGGACCTTCTTAAGCGCTTCAACATGGACAAATGCAAGCCTCTTCGGACACCAATGGGAACAGCAACAACACATGAACTTGACGAAGATGGTGACTCGGTCGATAAAAAAGAATATAGAAGTATGATTGGATCACTTTTGTATCTCATGGCGTCAAGACCGGACATACAATTCAGCGTATGTCTTTGTGCACGTTTTCAAGCTTCTCCACGTGCTTCACATCGCCAAGCCATCAAAAGGATTCTCAGGTACCTACATGGAACTAAAAAATTTGGCATTTTTCTTCCTTCTTCCTCAACCGTTTCTTTGAAAGCTTTTTCGGATGCTGATTTTGGGGGTTGTAGGATTGATAGGAAAAGTACTTCGGGTGCTTGTCATTTTCTTGGTAATTCACTTCTTGCTTAGTCCTCTAGAAAACAAAGTTCAGTTGCACAATCCACGGCCGAATCTAAATATGTAGCTGCGGCTAGCGCTTGCTCACAAATTCTTTGGATTGTTCAAACACTTAAGGACTATGGGGTTGATTTAGATAGTGTTCCACTGTTTTGTGATAACACTAGTGCAATTTGTATTGCTAAAAACCCCGTGAAACACTCTAGAACTAAGCACATTGACATTAGGTATCACTTTCTTCATGATAATGTTGAAAAAGGAAACATTGTGCTTCACCATGTCGATACCGAACAACAATTGGCTGATATTTTTACAAAACCTTTGGATTTCACTCGTTTTTGTTTCATTCGTAGTGAAATAGGGGTTATGCATCCTCATAGCTTAAATTGAGGGGGAGTTTTTGAAACTTTGAAAGTCTATGTGTGAATCTGAAACTAAAATAATATGAGCATAGTATTTCATACATATATGACTTTGTGATTCCTTTTACAGGCTGAAAGTTCTTACTACATTACTCATGTTATACATTTTGTAGTTTTTACCATGACTAGTAATTGGAATAATTACTTACACTAAATCTGGTCATGATCGAACTTTCTTGCTGTTTTGAACTTGTTGCATGCTCACAAGTGCTTTTAATCATAAAAATTAATCAAGAGATCAGCTCACATGTTGAGTTTTCAAATAAAAAATTGAGAAAAGATCAAGAGAATATGCATGCATCGCACTTCTTCTTTTGAGATTGCTTATCATTGCACTAAGATATGAACTTGGAAGGAATTGTGTATGACTAAAACCATGTCCTTAAGCTTCTGATTGTCAAATGACATAGGCTTGGCTTGGTTGGTTAGAATAAGGCTGATGTGGCATATAATCTCTTGCAAATATCATATGATCAACTTTGTGTCTTAAATGATTATGAATAATAAAAATGCAGCAACAAGTGTCATGTTTTCAGGTTTTGAAATAGTTGAGTAAGGGAGATCATGACTTGCTTAAACTGAAAAAATACATTTGATCTCTAGCATGGCTTACACTACTTTATGTATCTCATTGATGTGATAGTGTAAGTAACCTGATAGTATGACTTGGATGAGCTTTGTTTTGCATGTATATGTTATAATATGCTCATAACATTTAAAAATTTCTCTTTTGAACCTTGCTGAATACATTATCAAAGGGGGAGAAATATGTATAAGGAGAGATTTTTTTTACACTTTGCATATGTTATACACTTTCTTCCTTCTCTGATTTTAAAAAATGGGGAGAAATTAATAAAGGGAGAGAAATGAGTTTTCAAAGCTTTTCAAAACTTTTCATAAGCCAATGTTCAGATTTTAACTGGTGTTGCCAATGCATTCATCAAGGGGGAGATTGTGAGACCTATGTGTGCTGAATACATTGGCAATTAGGACAAAAGTTAGCATTAACATTCAAAGTTTTGAATATTGCCAAAACATTCTTCTGTGGCAAGGTCCGACAAGTTCTTTGTTAGGTCCGCCAAGTGTTGGCAAGGTCCGACGCAAGGTCCGGAGAGCTCCTGCAAGGTCCGGAGAGCTTCTGTGAGGTCCGGAGCTTGTTTTTAGGGAGCTCCGGTGAAGTTCAACTCGTAGAACTGCAGCGTCTTGTTTTTGCTCTTAACTCGCAATGTTTCAAACTTGCTTTATGGGAAGGTTTGCTTAGTATTAATTTGCTAAATTTTTGGTGTGTTTTGGTGGTTATGGCTGTTATCATTTGATATGGTTTGCAACATGCTTATGTGACGTGCTCATGTAAGGTGTTGTGGTTTTCGAACTAACGTGAGTCAAGTCGAGAATTTGTGCTCGGAAGAATTGGTTGTTTATTCATGTGCAGGTGTTGCTTGAGTTCAAGACATGGCTGGTGACGGGATCCTTGAACTAGTCTCAGGGAGGAGATGAGGTTCCAACAACCATGTTCGGGAGGAGCTGTGGTTGAGTTGATCGGGAGGTCGCGCAGCATGTTGGGATCAAGGGCAGTGCATATGAAGGTTGCGTGTATGTCGTTGGAAGGTGTTTGCACGTGTGCAAGGAGTGCATGAACGTGGCAACATTGTTCCAAGGCGTGATGAAGAGAAGTGGACGTAAAGAATTGGTCGGAAAGGTCCAACCGACTAGGTTATGGACTCAGGCTGCGGCTGGGTCATGTTTGACTCAAATATGGAATGTTTTGAGTTGGTTATGATAGGATTTCGTGTGGGTCACGAATTTGAGTTGTGTTAGGAATGTTTGGGACGTTCCTAAGGTGTTTGGAAGTCTTAAGATTGCTTCTATCTGCGTATAAAAGAGTCTTGAGCAGTATTGGAAAGTTACAGTTTGAATTCAAGTAGGAGTAGGAGTCGTAGTTTGAATTGGATTGGCCATAGAGCTGGTTATATAAGCAAGGGAGGCCAGAGCTCGTGGTGCACAACTTTGGGCTGTTCCTCTTGTGTTTCTATTGAATAAAGTTCATAGTTTCGAGGAGCTTTTGTGCCTTGTTCGTCCGACTTGTTTTTCGTCAAGTCTTTCTCGCCGAGTTTCTGGACAGACCGACGTTGCTTCGGTGTTTCGTTCATAACTCGAGTTTTACAGATCCGATTGACGTGATTCTTTTTGGGTTGTCTTCACAACTCAATTATCTATCATCTATGAAATTTTTACAAGCTTCAGATCTGTAGTTTTTGAGATACACGAGTTTCTTTGCAGCGTTGCAGATCTGTTTTATATCGGGTAGAACAGATTGATCTTCGTTTAATGTTTTGATCGTATCTCAAGTTTTATTTCGTGTTTTCAAGTGATTCTTGTTGCATTAGAGCCGTGACTTTATTCTCTACCTCTTTACTTGATTTGTCACGGTTGAACACGTTTGAAAATACTTGCACACACGGTTTCTTTAACCGATTGATTTTTTGCTGAGGGGTTTTTGTTGTTTCCGCTGCGAAAAGTTTTAATCTACCATTCACCCCCCCTCTGGTAGATTTTCACGTGCTCTTCGATCCTACAATGACGAGAGGTAGTATGCTACTTGCTAGTGTAACGGCTAGATAATGTCATCGAGCTACGTTACTGAAGAGCAAGTAACCACCATCAATATCAATTCATCATCACGAAGTCATAAAACTATCGTGTCAGCCCTGTCGGCCATACTACTTACATGGGGAAGCTACCACTAATCACGTGGGTCTTAGCTACCACAATATTTAAAAATAGTCACGGTAAACATGCATAGTAAAATAGGATATCAAGACTATTTTGCAAATCGTTGGAGCAATCATGATAAAGGAGTTAGAGCTTATCTTCACAAGTTTCTAGAAGTTCTTCGTAATCTAGGTCTTCAGGTTCCTCGGCGAACTCCTCGTTCGCTATGGTACGTAACTTTCAAGAATAAGTGTTAAGCCCAAGATAACCCCAAGGAATTCAAACAAAACTACAGAAATATTAGTACTGATAATTTTTGGAAAAATATTGGTCAAGAGATTATTTATTTTAAATCTTATATGTGATTCTTCCTTGGTTTATGGTTATTTAAATGATTCCTAGGAGATTTTTTTAACCTCTCACTTTCTGTGACTTGTTTAGGACAAGTATTACTTTTTATTATCTTCTCGATATCAAATATTGTTTACTAGGAAAATTTGATGGAGTTTTAGATAAATATTTGTATGAGTGTTACTTAATCTGGAGCTTAAGCATAAGTTCTCTTAGATAATTGAATGATTTATGGCAAGATATAGTTAATCTATAAATTTATACAGTTTAACTTGGCATCTACCCACAGCTATTATGTTTTAGAAATTAATGATTATTTTTGGAGAATTTTCTAGAATTTTTTTCTACACCAAGGAATGCATTCCTTCAAATTTTGTGTACACTTGGGTGTGGATTTAGCATTTATGTGTAATTCTAGTGGCTGGGATGGGCCAGGGGACTTTGTCCTTGGTGTATGTGGACTTTGTCTACCGAACTGATTTGAATCCTATAGATTATGATGATTTAGCAGTACGTGGCAGCTGACTAGACTGCCACATTGGCAGCACTGCTGAGGTGGCAAATGACTGAACTGCCACCTCAGAGAAATTAATAAATGCTCAAGATATTCTATAAATTTTAGTTTGGACCTACTTTTATTTGGTTTCAAAATTTTGACACTTCTTCAATACCTCGGGTCTGGCCCACCGGGTGGCCATCTCCTTATCACCCACCGTCGCACTCGCCACGACAAGCACAGGGGAATGACAAAATTGTTAGCAATGATTTAGAGTTAAGAGGTTTCACTACAGAAAACACAACAACTTACGACGGCTCTAGGGTTGACCGTCGTAAGTTAAATTAATTACGACGGCCAACTCTGGCCGTCGTAAATAATGACGGCTAGGGCTTGGCCGTCGTAAATAAACTTATTTATGACAGCCAGACAACGGGCCATCATAAATAAGACTTATAGAACCCGCGGGCCCGGGTCGGCGCGGGCATTCACGCCCGCACCGACTCGAGCCCCTGCCGCCGCGCGCCGCTGCCCGCAGCCGCCCCGGCCGCCGCCGCCGCCCGCTGCTGCCCGCCGCTGCCTCTGGACGTCACCGCCGCCGGCCTCTGCCGCCCTAGGCCTCCCTCGCCGGCGCCGCCACGAAGCTCCGCCGCCCCCAGCCGCCGCCGCACCGCCCCCGTCGACCCCACCCACCACCGCGCTGGCTCCCGCCACCCCAACCGCCGCCGCCCCCGCCTCCCACTCCCGAACGCCTAAGCTCGGCTAGCCCCGCCTCCCCGGCCCCCGCCGCCCGGCACCTCCACTCCCTTGGCCGCCGCTGCCCCCGACCCCGGCGGTGGTTTCGGCGCCCTCCACGACACCGGCAGCCCGCGGCGATCCTCCCCGACCCGGCATCTTGCTGCCCCGCCTCCGGCCCCGAGCTCACACACCATCAAGCACGTCGCAACCGTCGACAAGTTAGTATTTTTAATTTAGTTGATAATTGGATTTAGTTTAGATAATTTAGTCATTAATTATTATTGTTTAATTTATGCAAATTGTTTTATTAGTTTTAGATTGAATTTTATTTAGTTGTTAATTGTTTAGTTTATGAATTTTGTTAAATATAGTTGACGATTCTTTGTATTAGTTTTAGATTTAATTTAGTTTAGTTGTAAATTATTTAGTTTATGAATTTTATTTAATTTAGGAAAGAACATACCTAGAACACCTTTTTATCATTCATCAAATAGATGTTCATGCTTACTTTTCTTTCTTTTTTGAATACTTGAACAAATGTTTTAGCTGCAACGTTCCTCCATCAAACAAGAGTACAAGACCATGTGAAGTTATAAAGAGGACAACTGTAAAAAAGTAGACAAACAAAAGGCCGAATGAAATTAGTTCTATAAAATAAAGTCTCTGCTACTTAAATACCTTCGATGCTTGACAAACATATGGCAAAATTTTGGCAAATTTGCGACATCTGTTTGCGATCGAAGCAATTTTGAGGGGCTAGCAAACCCGATTTAGGAAGAGGATCACAACGAAGGGGAGGTCCAAAGCGACGAAGCGACGAAGCAGAGGCAGCTTTAGGCGTGAGGCGAGCGAGACGCTAATACCATTCTAGTTATGGGAATTAGGATGGATGGAAGGAGAAAGCGTACACATGTACATGATGAATTACATGATATTATTGGACTGCAGAAATTGCTTTAGACTAAGCAAAACTTGAGCTACCAGCACTTGGAGGAACACATGCCAGCGGTATGATTATATTTTATAAGTTGTTTTTTCTATTTCACAACGGAATGGTAACTCCTCATTTTTTGACAAATTATATATTTTTTCTTTCTTTCTATAGTACATATATACATAAAATTATGTGCCCCCTGCAGTCTGGGTCCTAGGCGGTTGCCCCTCCCGCCTAGACCTAGAGCCAGGCCTGTACGTGGACAGCCAAATAGATTTAAGTTATCATCTTAACGGGGAATATAAATAAGAAACATGCAATGACATTGTAAATTTTTTTTTGACACGTGTCTCTCATACAAATGTTAAAGCAGATGAGGAGCACTGCGAACAACGTCCCATCGGTTTGTTTCACTCAGTTGCTTTAGAGAGAGGCACACGACAAAAATCTAGAATGTGTTGTAAAAGAGAGGTTTCACACCACAGATTTTTTCTTCAAATAAAACTGTCCCTAGCGCCCCTAGAAAATTGAAGGATGTAATGACTGTAATAAAGTCGAAACTGCTCAGACCACAACAAGATTTGACCGGTCCCCCCGACCAAACCCTATCCGCTTTGGTCTCTGGGTTCCATGTTCCCCGTCACACGCATGCCACTCATTCTGAAACAAAGCAGCGACCAATCCCTTGTTTAGTAAGTATAAGGTGCAGTTTAGTAGTTCCAGTTGGTCGCAAAGGGCAATCAGTGGTTTGCCGCTTTGAGATTCCGAGACTGCACGTGTGCACGTCGTCCCTTGTGGGGTATTGGGGTGCCTTGGATAGATTGCGTATAGATGCACGTCGTCCACCACACATTAAAATAAGAGTTAGAAGTGCGTGGAGATTACTAATATAACAAAGTAGAAATCGGCGGGATGATGCCAATGAGTCGTTGTGCATCATAGATTCTTTTTCCATCCCGGGCGCGCGAGCCAGGTAGTAGAACGCAGGCAGATTCGGTGTAAGGCCATCCGCACTTGTTATAGGCTACTCTAAAAGTATATTCTCATTATTTTTCAACACACTCTAAAATATACTCTGCTTTTCAGCACATACTTCCGCACTCGTCGTACTCTAAACACGTACTCTAAATAAACTATTACTCATTCTTTAATGTATCTTTTCATTTTTTCTTTACACTTTTAAACACTAGTATTATTAGAAATACTTAGAATAATTTACTTTTAATTTCGTTTCATTTTCCCTCTATTTTTTCCTTCAATTTACTTTCCTTTGCCTCGTGACGTTGGCAGTCTCGTCCCCGACAGCCTCGCTCGCGCGTCAACGTTTCCTTGCCCTCTGCATGCTGCCTCCCCCTCCACATTGCCTCGCCGGCGCCGTTCTCGTGCTGCCCCCATCGTCCCCTCCGCCCCCCGGCTGCCGCTCTGGCCACCTCTCCCCTTCCACTCGGGCCCTCGGCCGTACATGCAGACAACAGCCAGACTGCAAAGTGGACCCACGGATCCTCCAGTAGCGACGCCATGCTGGGGAGATGCCCATGGGTGTAGCCTACGGGCAAATCCTGTAGCGCTTCCAGTACCCCAGTGCGGCGAATACAACCACGCACACCTGCACCTAGGCCTGAAAATGGGCCGCATAAACACGCGGGCCGAAAAGGATTGTACCAGTTGGGCTAAATGTATAAGGGCTGATATGGGCTGTAAAATAAAAAGGATCGGACCAGACCGGATCCTGTGTAAAAAGGATTGGATTATGTACAAGGCCCGTTTAGTAAATCAGGGTCGAGCCCATGGATCTTAGCCCGTGTTATTGTGTTGGACCCTAACTCAACAGTCACAAGCACCGCGGCGGCACTGCAAACACTACTCAGTTCGACACTACCGGTCACCAAACCCTAAGTAGGTGGCGGCAGCGGGCCTGCAGGCGCGCGACAGCAGGCCAGTTGAGCAGGCGCGCGCGCGGCGGAGGCGGGCCAGGGGAGCAGGCTCGCGCGCGACGTCGGCTGGCCAGGGGAGCCCGTCGACCGTGGCGGCCGCTGGCTAGGCGAGCAGGCTGGCGCGCGCTGCTGGCCAGGGGAGCAGGCGTGTGGCTAGCAAGGGCGCAGGCGTGTGGCTGGCAGAGGAGCAGGAGTGTGGCTGGTGGCAGAGGAGCAGGAGCGTGGCTGGCACAGGAGGAGGGGTGCGGCTGCTAGGGGAGCAGGCCACGGCACATCAGGAACGCGACGGCAGCTGGGCCTGACGTGCAGGCACGCTAGGGAGGCGACGGCACAACACATCTTCTCCTACGCCCTTCATCTACAACAGCGGTTTGTGAATCTCCTCAATCTCTTCTAGTACTTCCTTATTAGTTTATGAATCCTTATTGTTTAGTACAGTAGTTCTTGGTTTTCTTGCAAGATCTTCTTGTAAAAAATTGATATGAACCAACTACCTTCTTTTTGCATAGCATCAGAGTATAATAGTTATGGATATCTCAATGTTGAAAGAAAATTATAGCATCCGTTTGTGGTATGATGGAGAAGAGTGGAATGTTGTAAGACTGGTTATGTTCTCTTCTGATGAAACATATTTCTACACTAGCTTTTGAGTGTTCCCGTCCTCATTGTAGAAGGTATTAAGGTGTGAATACTCTCTAACGGTCGTGTAGTATCACCAGTTCTCAGATTAGACTATTCAACCTGATCTACTCTGAATTTTTTGTTATTTCCTTTGTCAATCAGTATATATAGGCAGATCTGAATATTGAATTAGCAATTTACTTTGATCAGTAAACTCCATTCCGTGATACTACAGTAATGAAACACAACTTATGACCCTAAAATATTTTTGTACTTACGTTTTCAATCTGAAATATATACGATGGAGAGGGTCCCTTCAATGTCTGAGGGGGTAGCTGATAGTCGTGAGTTAGCAGACCAGTCAAGCCGCTCTTCTAAGAAAAGAGCTTTGGTTTGGAAATACGTTGAAACAGAATTAGTGGATGGCAAAGACAAAGCAATATGTAGATATTACAAGCTCCATTTGTCTAATGAACTGGGTAAAGGAATGAGTCACCTAAATAGACATATCGGATACCATTGTTTAGAAATCCCACAGGAGGATAGGACAGCATTCCTGAAAACTTTGAAGCTAAAGTCGGGTGAGGGAGATGAAGTCATCTTTGACCCTGATGTCTGTCGCACCTTGATTGCTAAGTTTTTTATTAGTGCGGAGATTGCTTTTAGAAAAGCTGATGACCATATTGGAAAAAGTTGATGAGCTATTGTCACCCATCTTTTAGAACAGTTGGTCGACAAAGTGTGCGCGCTGATATCCTTTCAGTCTACGAAGATGAGAGGCATCAATTGGTTGATATTATTGCAGGCTTGGATTCACACATTAGTTTGACAGCTGACTTGTGGACGTCTAATCAGAATTTAGGGTATCTTTGTGTTACAGCACACTTCATAGATGAACATTATTTCTTGTGGAAGAAAATCATTGCATTCAAGCAAATTTCATTCCCACATACATCATATGTTGTTCAAGATGCCATCACCTCTTGTTTGATGGATTGGAGCCTAATAGGAAAGTTATTTACACTGACACTAGATAATGCAACAGTGAACGATAGGGCTGCTAAAGACATTCGGGGTGCCTTAGGTGCTGAGATGTTTCTCAAAAGTGAACATCTTCATGTGCGTTGTGCTGCTCATGTTCTCAATATCATGGTTCAACAAGGTGTGAAGATCATTCCTCATGCAATTTCGAGAGTGCGGGATATTATTAAAGTGGTGACATCCACACCTTCTTGCTTACAAATCTTCAACTCTATTGTAGAGAAATCAGGTCTTAAAACTAAGTCAGGGATGATTATGGATGTTCCACACCGTTGGAATGCGACATACGATATGTTACATGAGGCCCTTGAATATAAAGTAGCTCTAAATAGATATGCTACTGAACAGTACCATGTGGCTCCAACGGAGCAAGAGTGGGGTAAAGTGGAAGGTCTTCATAGTTTTCTTCAAGAATTTAGTGAAGCAACTAAAGCCTTCTCTGCTCATCGGCATCCAACAGCTCATTTGTTTTTGAAAATGATTTTAGCAATTCGAGATGTATTGTTAGATGAGTCTTGGAACTCGGATGAGCTTCTAAATGTGATGGCTAATGCAATGTATAACAAGTTTGAGAAATACTGGGCTCAACCTAATATAGTTTTACTCGTAGCTGCTGTTCTTGATCCCACACTAAAAATTGCATTTCTTAGATTCTATTTATATACTGTCAATGAAAATGTTGAAGAAAAACTGAGGGGTCTAAGGACATATATGAACAAATTCTATGAAGAATACGAAAAGGTTGAGAGAAGGGATAATCTGTCTATGAGTACAACATTTGATCAAAATATGGTTGTTAGTGGTTCTGGTTCTATATCATTGAGAGGTCCGCTTTTGGGTAAAAGGAGAGTTGAGTTAGCTTTTGCTCAGTTTGCATCGAAAAGACTTGATTTTGGATCACAACGATCAGAACTAGACAAATACTTGGAGGATCCTAGAGTACAGATGAATGGAGATGAGAACTTTGATATCTTGGCGTGGTGGAAAAAAGAACTCAGAAGTATATCCGTGTAAAGGTCCCAAAAATATGAATACAAAGAAACACTTGTTTACAAAAGCTGGTTTCATATGTATGAAATTTGGGACTTGTTAAAACTTTACCACATGTGATAACACACATGAGGGTTTTCTTCACACAAGTTCAAATGCTTATTTGGAAACTTGGATCCCAAGAGGGGTCAAAAACTAAGATGGGAAGTTCCCATGTGTGTGAGAAAACTAAAATCAGATTTGGGAACAACTTGTTCAAACTCAAAATTCAAATGAGAGCAACACTATGAAATTCAAAACTGTTGTGCTATAAGTCTCATTTGCAGCAGCAGCAAAATGAAAATCAGATTTCATATTTGAATTCCTTGGGTCCAAATTAGGGGGTATGCAAAGTTTTATGATTTATAGAAAAGATTTGCAACCCATTTTTCCAAAATGGACTTTAAATAACAAAGAATTCAAACACCCATTTGAATTTGGATGAAACTTGTCCAATTATCCAAATACATACCAGATTTGAATTCCCACAATTGAATTCCATCAATATTCAAACTTGGGAGATATTTTAGAAGGGATAAGGAGGGACGGAACAATGAGACCCACATGTCATTAAGAGAAACTGAAAATTGCAAAAGATCTTCAGAGAGTGGTCTCTGTTTGCTTTCTTCAGTCGGCACTCGACACAGAGGGGCGCTCCTCTCCGGGCGACACCGAGGGACAGTCGGCAGCCAGCTCCTGGTGATTCTCAGCGCACTGGAGAGCTGTCTGGACGCCTTTAAACACTTCCGTGCTCCCTTTCTCCCTCGACACCGAAGCCCCAACGCTGTTCTTCCCTCCCTCACGCAAGAAACCAACCGAGAACCGCCGCTGAGCTCTCGGTCGATCAGCCACCGCATAGCTCGTGTGCCAGCCTCATCTGAGCAGCAAAATCACACCGCAGAACACCCCACGACATCCTCGAGCCATCACTGAGCGGGTTCACGCCCTCTACACCGAGAACACCGAGTTTCCGTGGCGGCCGAACCCATCAGCGACGAGGTGTGCCCGCGGACAGCTCCACAGAGCAGCTTTCACGACCAAGCAAGAGGGCCCTGGGACGCGCAGGAGCTCCCTACAGCTTCCACCCGAAGCACAGAGCTTGTCTCTGCCTCTCGACGACGAATTTCGAAGGTCCTCTCCGGCCGGTGAAAACTGACCTGCGGTTATGATTCTGTGAAATTCCCGAATGATTTATGTTTAGACACCACGAAACTTCACACACACGGGCTAGACATGTAGGCGCACCAATTCTTTTGAAACCTAGCTGGAAACACACTGTGCATGGCGCAATTTCAACTTTTCCGATGGCAGTGTTGGTAGAACACATCGGGCACACAGTGAACCCTAATTTAGAGCCGTTTCCGAGCTGTTTCATCCCCACGTCGATGTTCCCTAGCGTCCGCCGGTGCTCTAGAGCTTGGAAACCGAAGCTTGGAAGGCTTAGGGCGTCAGGGCGACGTCGCCGGACTTCATCCGAGCCGATGCGCCGTCGCGGGCTTCTTTGGGGGCCCTGCCAGCTCGGGAAAACCACACCAGCGTGTTCCTCATGTTGAATTAGGGGCTAGCGGCGAGTTTGAGCAGTTGAGATGGCCGGACGACCAAATTCGAAGCTGCTCCGGCGAGCCCGGCGACTATATCGCGCGGGAGCGCGAGGTTGAAGACGACCTCGCCGGTCCCGCCTGTCAGCGACTCGGGAGAGAGGGGGTCGGATACTATGGCGCGGGATCGGCTGTGACAGCGTGGGAAATAACCCTGTGATCCCGTGTGGCGCACTCCCGGTAACTGACACGTGCCCCCTTGGTCCCACATTTCTTGGATTTATTCAAATTCCAGGATTTCCCCAAACTTTAGAAGAGCATAACTTTTGCTAGGAACCTCCAAAATTAGTGATTCAAATTGGGTTAGATTCAGATTGATAAAATATATCCAAATATACAACCCAATTTGTATGAACGTATTTATTTAAATCTGGAAAATTCTTTAAAGCTTTTCAGTAAAAGAATTTTAGAGGGAGTTTGGTTTATACAAAAATTCTCAAAATTTGCCAGAATATTCTTTAGGGTGTTATTAGACTCCTGTAAAAGTTTCAGCTCATTTGGAGTTGATTTGTTCAGGGTAATTCAGATTGTAAGTTGCTTTGTTCAATTGAATACAGAACCATTTTCAGAGAATTTCCAGAACTTGTAAATTCAGTTCTGGGCAATTCTTAGTTCCGAAAATCCTAGGAAAATTCATGCAAGCTCTATGAACTATAATTGAAATTCTAGTTCACTGAGTTTTACATGAACATAAGTGTTACCTCAGAATAAATTCTTCTTTGCTTAATTGCTTGAAAATTGTTCTAAATAAAACACTCAATGAAAAGTGATAATTTTGGTCCAGATAACTTTCTTGTGATAAGGAACTCACATGAAAATTTTCAGCTGCATTGGAGCTCTGGATCACCACTGTTATGTGTAACCCCTTAAGGGGATCAACACTTAACGTGGGAGAAGCACTCAACATTTGATCATAGTGTTTAAACCTAACCCAAACCACTAGCACCAGTGTCATTTGAAATTCTTAAATAGAGTTCCAGTTTTAAAAACTGTCATTAGATCTTATTAGCAAAAGCTTTTTAATTAAATACATGTGCATGATCATATCGTGTAGCATCTACGTGAAGAACGTGAGAAGGACTTAAAGTGAAGATCAAGGAGGAAGGAAAGCAAGTGATCAAGCTCCAAGTGATCGTCACTAACTGATTGTAATCTTAGCCACCTGCAAAACAGACAAGCTCCGGTTTGCATTTGAACAGTTTTACAAGCATTTCTATTTTTAGAGATCATAGCTTTGCATCGTTGATTGCATTAAGTCTAGATGATATTGAAAACCCCACTTGCATGACCAGAAATACCTAAGAGAGAAAGGGTAGAATAGCACCTCCTCGAGTGGATTTGGCTACGCTAAATGTTAGTAGGAAAGGTCCGGTAGAAGTCGAGTAGTTGGAAGCTACTCGCGAGTTTAGGGCTGGTTTACTCGGAACGGGTCCGAATTAGAAAAGATGAGGAAAGTTCACACATAAGAAATGGAGACCGGGCAGGGAGGTTTAGATGCAGCAGGTTGCAGGCCGTGCGTGCATAGCCATGCATGTGTCGGTTAAGGCCCGTCCGTGCTTGGCCCTGTTGGACAAGTTTGAGTTGTGTACCGGGCGCATACTGGCTATATGGGACCCAGGAAACCGATGTACTATGGGAGATCCATAGTGGAACTTTTCCAACTACCTTAGGCTTTCAGCGTCAGGGTAGCAGGAGGTAACTCGCTTAACAACATACCACTACGGGTATGTACCTTGAGGGAGCTTGCGTACTCGGGGCAGTTGGACTGCGTCCAATGTGGAAGATTTTAGGAAAGGTGGCCGCGTACAACGTCAGTCGAGGTTGCTGCCGGCAACTCGGAGTACGGGTGTATGTGTCGTGTAGTCCGGGCGTGTACTGATTCGAATCACCGTCGCTCACGGTCATATGAGCATACTTGCCCACTGCGTCTTGACGTAGTAACAACTAGAATTGGTTATCTTTGAACTTGATAAGGTTGTGCTGTAACTTGTATTGCAACCATGATTGAATTAGAGATAGGCGCATTAAACTTTACTTTCACTTTGCGCAAGGAGCATCACAACAAAGCGTTTCTTGTTTGATTGTGGAGTTGCGATGCTTTTCGGCTCAAGGTCTGCACAATGAGGCTTAAAATCTGAAAGTTAAGGGTCAACTGTAGTCGAGTTCTTTATGCAAATCTAGCTAACCCAATTGCAACCGTCGTGCATGTAGAGTTTCTTGTTTAGGAGAGACGGATCAGTCTTGCTGAGTCTATGTGCTCACACTTGCTATATAAGTGATTTTGCAGGTTAACATCGATGCTAAGATGGAGGTTGTCCGGTGAGACTCGGAGACTTCCGAGTCAGGTAACACATGGAGAACCCAGCCGCTGCTGCTTGTCTTCGTGTTGCTAGCGAGAGGAGTCCGCGGGCTGGACTTCATCTCGAGTGCTCTTAGTTATTCGACGTGAGTTGTTATAAACTTTCGTTGTAGCTATTTGATGTAAATTATTTACAAAGAAAAATTTGTAAGCTTCCGCTATTGTTTTATGTAATACATTGTCCCTCATATGTGTGCTGTTGGGTGCCGCACAACACGGCACCACCCAATGTGATTCCCAGGCGAGCGCCCCGTCCCCGTGACTAAACGGGCGGCGTCGGGCCGCGTCAATCCGATCTTGTCTAAAATGGCTAGAGATTTTTTGGCCATTCCTGTGAGCACAGTTTGGTCAGAATCTGCATTTAGTACTGCTGGAAGGATACTTGGAAAAGAGAGAACATCACTAGCTCCCGAAACACTTGAAGCTTTGATATGCTCTAAAGATTGGTTCATAGGATTTAGTTCTGATGATGAAGGTAATTTAAGTACTATATTATTTTTATACTTTTTATAGTGTTATATTATTATTTTGAACTAGATTTTAGTATTCAACTCATTGTGCAGGTCAACCTATGGAGGGAAAGCGTATCTTTGATGATGACGAAGATGACGACCCATTGTCAACTTGACACAAAGGTAGTGCTTTTTTTTCCCCTGAAATGCTACTTTGTTGGAGCCCCTGTGTTGCATACTCTAAGATGCTATCTTGCTGCTCTCCCACTTGTAGTTCATACTATTCTTCGAGGTTTTGGTCAGGATCTGTTGTCCAATATTTCAGTTTGGCTTACTGTATTTGTAGTTCAGCACCAGAAACGAATCTGCTTAAAAGTGCTAATTGTTGTGGGTACTAGAAACAAATATTTTTTATTGTTTTCTAAACTCTGAACTGTGGCTAGTGGATTTAGACTGTGGTCCCAATTCTCACATGGTCATGGGCCATTGCTTACATTGGGTGTGTTGTTTTTTGTTTTCTAAACTACCTTGTCTGAACTCTGAGTTTTCTTGTTTTTTTAATGGAACTTGCAAGCGCAATGGTTTATCCAAGGTGTCAGATGGAGTGAGAAGCATCAGTTTCACAAAACCAATCTTCTTTGCACTTGTAGGGTGTAGTAGGATCTAGTGCTGCTTGTACTTTTTCCTTCCTATCTGTTATATGTGTCAGATTACTATAATTTGTTATATATGTTGTCTTCATCTCTTGTACTGACTTGATGAGATATGGGTTTGTCAACTAAAAAAATGCTGACTATTAACTGTATTATAAGATCTTGATGTGATGCAGATTACACTTGTTCTCATAGAATTTGATATCTCCTAGTTCCAGAGTACAACAACAACAACCAGGCCTTTATCCCAAGCATGTTGGGGTCGGCTAGACATGAAACCCAATATCAATGAAGTAAAAGAGAGGAAGAGATATAAGAACAAGAAAAAAGAAAAAGAAAAAATAGAAAAAAAGGAAAAAAAAGAAAAAGAAAAAAATGAGAAAAAAAGAAAAAGAAAAAGAAAAGGAAAAAAGAAAAATAAAAAATAAAAAACAAGACTAAGGTTGTGGCACATGAATTGCTACTTTCCATGCGGTCCTATCATGAGCTAAGTCCCTGGATATATTCCGATCTCTCAAATCTCGTTTTACCGCCTCCTCCCAGGTCAACCTTGGTCGTCCTCTACCCCTTCTAATATTTTCTCTACCTCTTAAAATCTCACTGTTAATCGGTGCTTCTGGAGACCTTCGCTGGATATGTTCAAACCACCTAAGTCGATGTTGGACTAACTTCTCTTCAATCGGCGCCACCCCTAACTTATCACGAATCGCCTCATTCCTTGTTCGGTCTCTTCTCGTGTGCCCGCACATCCACCGTAGCATGCACATCTCTGCGACACTCATTTGTTGGACATGTTGCTGTTTAGTTGGCCAACATTCCGCCCCATAAAGCATCGCGGGTCTGATCACCGTCCTATAGAACTTCCCTTTTAGCTTTTGTGCGACCTTCCTATCACATAGGATTTCAGAGGCTTGTCGTCATTTCATCCACCCTACCTTGATCCTGTGGCAAACATTCTCATCAATATCGCCATTGCTTTGTAACATTGATCCTAAGTATCGGAAAGAGTCCCTTCTAGGTACTACTTGTCCTTGTAGACTAACATTTCCCTCTTCACGAGCAACACCACTAAAGTCACACCTCATATACTCGGTCTTGGTCCTACTAAGTCTAAACCCCTTGGACTCTAAGTTTTGTCTCCATAACTCTAATTTCTTATCAACACCATCCCTAGTTTCATCTACCAGCACTACATCATCGGCAAAGAGCATGCACCAAGGGATATCCCCATGTATATCCTTCGACACCTCATCCGTCACCAAGGAAAAGATGTATGGGCTCAAAACTGATCCTTGATGTAGTCCTACCGTGATAGGAAATGCATCAGTCTCACTATCACTTACGCGCACACTTGTCCTAACATTATTGTACATATCCTTGATAAGGGTAATGTAGTTTGTTGGAACTTTATGTTTCTCTAGTGCCCACCACATGATTGACCTTGGTATCTTGTCGTACACCTTCTCCAAGTCAATGAACACCATATGCAAGTCCTTCTTCTGCTCCCTATATCTCTCCATAAGGTGACGAAGCAAGAAAATTGCCTCCATTGTAGACCTCCCAGGCATAAAACCAAACTGGTTTTTAGTGATATTGGTCACTTTCCTTAGGCGGTGTTCAATCACTCTCTCCCAAAGCTTCATAGTATGACTCATAAGCTTAATCCTTCGATAATTAGTACAACTTTGAATATCACCTTTATTTTTGAAGATAGGTACTAATATACTTTTCCTTCATTCTTCAGGCATCTTGTTTGACTGAAAAATGTGGTTAAATAGCTTTGTGAGCCATACTATTGCCACGTCCCTAAGGCATCTTCACACCTCAATAGGGACATCATCAGGGCCGAGAGCCTTTCCTCCTTTCATCCAGAGTACATTTTAAAAAAAACAAAGTCTTGGACTACAACTGTTCTAAAAAAGGAAGGCTTGGCCGCTGGCACGCTGCCACGCTTAATTTGATATAATTAGTTCAGTTATCCATGGGCCTAATTAGCAAGTGCTAATTACAACAATATAACAATACACATGTCAAAACTGGACCAGCCCGAATTTTTAAAATGGGCCAGGATAGGATAGGATTTGTCTTGTTAAAGGGCTGGGTCGGATGGAGCCTTTTAGGCTGAGAACGGGCCGGATAAGGATTGGGCCCAATACACATAATAAAAGGCTGGACTGAGATTTAGATTGGACCTTGGCCCATTGTCAGGTCTACCTGCACCTGGCTAGTCCGCTTCTCCAGTATGCGGGTGCGGACGGTTTTATCTTGCTGCTTTTTCAGCATCTATCAGTCTTACTGGAACGCAATGCAAGCTCTTTTTTGTACTATGAAAAAACAGTTTGTCTCCTGATTCTCGGACGATACGGTTGCTTACTGTAAGCCATCTCGCTCGCTGCTTACGGAGGTAGTAGGCACATCCATGCGGACAGACATGGCAGGTACACGTTCCTCCAGCCATGTTCTACACCCGATAAGAACGGACCGCACGGCACGGAAAAAGGCATACGATTGGCCATTGCAGTGGCAACGCTAATGCACGCGAGTAAGCGTCGCCATGGATTGTGATCCAAGCAAGGTATGTCCACGATCGACACGGAAAGGGAAAGAAGGATTAGGGTTAGTGAATCACCATCACCATCGTTTTCTGGATGATTGAAGGGGCAGATGGCTCGAGATCTGTGATGGACGGATAAGAATGTGCTGGACGATCGACGCCAAAGGCAGCTGCCCCGGGTAAGCTGCAAATGGAATGTCGTCGAGACCTCTTTTTTGGTGTCCCAAGGTTTCGGTCCCCCGGCGGCCACGGCGACAAGACTGTAAAACCAATCCTGGTCCATCCACGTCCTCATCAGAACAGAGCAACGCACAAATAAACTATCGGAACCCTCAGCCTTTGACTGATCACTGTTACGGGGTCTAAGATTCGACTGGTAGTCAGCATATCGTAGCAGCAGGTTACGCGGCGAGCTCAGCCGCAGCAGCAGCAGCGCGATCGATTGATCGGCGTGGATAAAGCGATGGATGAGGCAAGCCGTAGGCGCTAAGGGATCCAGGATCACATGCGACGGGCGCGCCTCCCATGTGCGTCGTCGACGAGCCGGAACACGTCGCGCACGCACGGGGTCTTCCTCATTCTTCTGGTGGTGGTAGCGGCCGTGGGGACGTGCGTGCGGGGGTCGCGGTCGCGGCGGCACGCGGACATGGCCCGCGCGGTGGTGGCAGGAGGGATGGGCGGGAAGACGAGAGGAGCAAAAGCGGCGGGTGGGCCGGGCACGTGAGGTTGGTGAGCGCGCCTTGAACTGGTGGCCGGGCCGCGGCGCGCCGCGCAGTTGCGTGATGGCCAGACGCCCGCGGCGCGAGGTCCCGCGCGTTGCAGCAGCGGGTGGCGATCGACCTCCCCGCCTCCCGGCTGGCGACACGGAGACCGGCCGGCGCGGACCTGAGGTCAGATCAGGTGGCGTGGGAGTCGATGCTTGCAATTAAACTTGGCGCGCCATGCCGTGCTACCGCAAGACTTGGCAGCAGCGAAGTACTGGCAGTTGATACCCTTGGCCGGTGCTTCTCCCATTATCGGTGCAACTGGAATCCGTGCTCGAGTGGGAGAGAGGATCCGGGTGAGGGTGCATCACGACGTCTAGCGGCGCAGGGGCAAGACGACATCACTATGTATGCGTCAAGATAAACTGAACACCAGCTCAAGAACAATATATCCTTTTCTTTTCTTGAGAGGACAGTAGAACCTATGGTGCAATCTCCTGAGTGAGGCCTTGTTGGGGGATCAATCGGTCCAAAGGTACCACGGGAACTGACCATAATTGATCGAAAAGGTCCAACCGGCTCGATTGCGTACTCAGGCTGAGGCTGAGTCAGATATGGCTCAAATATGGAAGATTTGAGTTGGTTATGATAGAATTTCGTGCTAGGCACGAAGTTGAGTTATTTTAGAAATGTTTAGGACGTTCCTAAGGTGTTTGGAAGTCTCACGATTGCTTCTATCTGCGAATAGGAGAGTCCTGAGCAGTTATGGTAAGTTAGGATACGAGTCCAATTAGGAGGAGTCCTAGATTGGATTGTTTAGCCAGAGGGCTGGCTATAAAAGCAAGGGAGACCAGAGCTCTCGTGTGTAGAGAACTTTGGGCTGTTCCTCTTGTGTTTCTATTGAATAAAGTTCATAGTTTTGAGGAGCTTTTGTGCCTTGTTCGTCCGACTTATTTTTTGTCAAGTCTTTCTCGCCGAGTTTCTGGACAGACCGACATTGCTTCAGTGTTTCGTTCATAACTCGAGTTTTACAGATCCGATTTACGTGATTCTTTTTGGGTTGTCTTCACAACTCAATTGTATATCATCTGTGAAATTTTCACGAGCTTCGGATCTGTAGTTTTTGAGATACACGAGTTTCTTTGCAGCGTTGCAGATCTGTTTTATATCGGGTAGAATAGATTGATCTTCGTTTAATGTTTTGATCGTATCTCAAGTTTTACTTCGTGTTTTCAAGTGATTCTTGTTGCATTAGATCCGTGACTTGATTCTCTACCTCTCTACTTGATTTGTCATGGTTGAACACGTTTGAAAACACTTGCACACACGGTTTCTTTAACCGATTGTTTTTTGCTGAGGGGTTTTTGTTGTTTCCGCTGCGAAAAGTTTTAATCTACCATTCACCCCCCTCTGGTAGCTTTTCACGTGCTCTTCGATCCTACAGTATCAGATCCACGGTTGACGGTAGGTTACACGCTTAGATAGAAGTCACAAGTTGGTATCAGACACAGATTGGTATCAACCTGCCACGGGTTGACCGTAGATCACACAACCTAGATAGGTCATAGATTGATATTAAAGCCGCCATGCCTAGAGCTATAGCACCCAGGCCCCAAAGTCCTGCTACCCTTACTCTCCGCTCGGTCTCATTTTTCTTGCCATGTGTATCATGTGCTATCTCTACCCGAGTCGAGTGCCTCCAGCCTATGCTCGCGAGTAGTTCTAACTACTCGACTTGTACCGAATCCTACTCTATCTTAGCATTGCAGTGGCTAACGAGGTTTTCAATCTTAATCCCAATCCATGGTGTTCTTGGCTATGCATTTGGGGTTTCAAACAAGACTCTAATGCAAGAAGTAATGATACCCAAGTAAGTGCCCAAAACAATAAAAAATTATAAAAAGGTTAATACAAACCGGAGCTTGCCTTGCTGCTCTTGGTCGTAGGCTAGCTGCTCTTCTGGAGTAACGAAGTCTAGGACTTCGGGTTCCTCCTCGACCTTAGCGACTACATGATATACAAGTATATGTATTAATTTAAATGCATTTGAATTAGATTACTCGCCTCTGAGGGAGAGGGAGGTCCCGCCCGCCAGACACGTGGCGCACCCAGAGCTTGTCTCTGCGGGAAAGGGAGGCCAGGCCCCCGCTGAACACATGGAGTCACCGGAGCTCTCCACTGCGGAGGTGACGAGATCCCTAAGCGGTTTTCTCCTATAGCCGTGAGAATACCCGGTACTGAGGGAAACCAACACGATTTCACGCTGCTACCGCACCAAACCGATTGGAGATAAGTTGTTAAGATCCAAAACAATTTATATAGGAATCTTATTAAAAATCCAATCGGAGTAGGACTCTTCTTTATCCCCTTATAAATAGAACCCAAAACCCCTTGGTCGCAACCACGTACTCTTATAAATAGAAGCCCTAGCCCCAGCTCGCCGAGTTAGATTTTTCACCCCTTCGCCGGAGTTCAGACGAAAGTGAGCCCCACCGGTGAGCCGCCGACGAGCTCCCCGCTGCTGCCATCGCTAGGAGGAAGGCCCTGACACCAAGGAGAGGTGAGGTAGGTCTTCATTACCACCTTACGACATCATCACGGTTTCCTTCGCATCTGTTTCTTCGATCCCTTCGAACAGAAGCTTTGTCGTGTGGACAGATCACGTGTTGATCAGTTTGATCTAGATCTTGATACAAGATCATCACCACGTCCACACTAGACCCTTACACCCTTGTTCATCGTAAAACCCCATGAAAGGCTATTAAAACATGCAAAGAACACGTACAAACTGATCTAATGAAACTGCACCATAGGATCAACATGCATCTACACCATTGCATCTTGAATAAAGTTTGCACATGATGATTGATTGCTGTGAATCTTGTATGTGTGTGATCGTGAGTAGAAGGACAAGCTCAGAGAGCTATATATGAAGGACTACAGCACCAAGACTTCGAAGCGCCTAGCAACAAAAGCCACAGGAACAAGGCAAGTGCCCCTTGACTATATTGATCCCATGTTTTGAAAACTGTTTTGTTTGCGAAAATGTGTATGCTGGAGTCAACTTGATGGGAAACCCTTTTATAGGAGTTTACTAGTTTTGTTAACCACCCTTATCACCGGGAAAGTTGATGAGTCGGGTATGGTCGCTTTTGCTTTTTGCTTCGCTAATCCTCGGGATATGAGAAGCGAGATAGAATGTGTCTAGCTACTGCACTCATATGAACAATGATAATGAGAACTTGATGTTGATAATGAACCTGAATCGGGGGATATCTAGGCAAGCTTAGTTTGAGGATGTGGTAGAATGAGATGGTGGTTTACTTGCCGTAGATCTAAGGACCGGTTCATGCGAGCACATGCGAGGGAAACAGTGCCACCACAAGGCCAAGTATGGGTGCGGCTTAGCTGACTAATTAGGTAAGTTGCTAGATTGTTATGGACCGTGGAAGGCGCGGGGAATGGGAGTCGAGAGAGAACTGCCCTGAGAACTGCATGGCACAAGAGGGGGCCCGTAGGTGGAGAATGGTGATTCGAGCCTGCTGGTGAAACCTTAGTGAGTCCATACATGTAGTAGCCCCTTTGTAAAGGCTATTTTGTGATCTCTTGGCCATACACCGACGGTTATGTACTGGTATAATGGAGGTTCTGCAGTCGCCAACGGGTGACAAAATTACAAACTTGTGGGTAAAGTGGTGCCACCTCTATAGAGTGTAAAACTATCATGATAGCCGTGCTTCTGGTCACAAGCACCTGACCAACTTCCATGATTAGATGGTATGGTTATTGGTTTGGTTATGGTATGGTCTTTGGTTTTGGTTTCAGGACTGTTGAGTCTTGGTAATGAGAATGGTTTCGGGACTGTTGAGTCGTGACAATGAGTTTTGGTTCGGATATGTGATCATGAGATGGATATCATGAATATGAGATGGTTATGGATATCATGAGCATGAGATGAAAGTTGAGAAAGGTTTGTGGTTGGTTGAGACATGAAAGGTAGTGAATCATAAAGGAGGTATGTTGATGTTTTAATTGGATATATGCTGGGATTAAATTCACTTAAAGTTAGTTGCTATTTTATCATGTTTGTGAATTAAACTTTGTTTTCTGCAATGAGCCTTTTTAATCCTACCTTGCTGTAAGCTACATATCATATTTTTCCGCACTTGCTGAGTACGTCATGTACTCAAACTTGCATTATTACTTTATCATCAGCAACAGGAGAAGAGTACTTCGAAGATCATGTGGAGTACTAGGCGTGTGATCTACCGTCAACTTTCCTGTGGAGTTAGAGATGGAGCTGCTGCTGCTGTTTAGTTTGCTTCCGCTATCGTTAGAGACTTCCGCTGCTAGAATAAGTTAGAAGACTTTCGCTGCAAGAATAAGTTAGAGATTAATGTAATAAAGTACGTAACCCTATTATTCATGGTTATATTCCGAGTTCAGTTTGTGGATTACATGTGTATGTGTGATGGACATCCTGGGCACACACATATGCATTAGATCGGATCCGTTTTCACGGGACCGGGCGTCACATCTGATATGGGTGCAGCTCAAAGGTAGTGTTTTCAAGCTGCCCACGGAAAGCGTATCATAGTCCGGTGAGTGCATCTCATGCAGCATCATCAACAGCTTCTGCCCTTGTGGCTCTCCATATGGGTGCGAAGTGTCGTGTGACAACCCTACCATTAGATAGGATGGTTACTTCAGCCTCCCACTCTTCATATTCGATACGAGGGACTTTCTTGAGGAGGTACTCTGGGTATAAGCTGCAGCAATCAAGGAACTCTCTCAGCTCATTGGTTATATGTCCTCCCTCCATCCCGTTGGACCGGAATTCCTGAGCAGAACGGATGACCCATTCATCATCTTCATTCTCGGCCTCAGCAGGTGGTGGCTCCTTTCTGTGTTCATATTCTCCCGATGCAGCTTCATGGGGCACCACCGGGTGTAAGCCCGTGTGGTATTCCTCCTGAGGTGCGTACCAGTGCTGTTCTTCTTGTGGATCGTCTTCCATGTCATCTTCGCTTAGTTCCACCTCTTCAGGATCCTCTCCCTCATACATAGATCTATTGACTTCATCATGAGATTCCATCTTCACCTCCTCCCAATATGGTCCATCGGACACCTCGATGGGGTTAAGTGCGCTCCCACGTGGTGGTGGACGAGTTCTCATGCGTGCTGTGCTCCTAGTGACCGACATCTATAAGGAAGACATGAGAACCTTAGAGAAGAGGGTAAATAAATCCAAAACTTCAGCAGCTATTAGGCAAGAAGACAGAAGGTGTGGCTGTCCAAAAGAAAAGAAGAAAAGGGGCTGAAATAGCACTTTGCGGTGGCTGGGTTGACAAGTAAAATGCAGCAGCAAGCAATTTTGGAAAATAGCAGTCTAGAGGGGTGTTCCTATGTGTTTTAGAGTATCCATTCTACCTAGGCTTGCATCCTACGGTCAACGTGGCTCTGATGCCAATTTGTGACACCCGGTTCCGAAAATGAACCAAGTGATGCTTATGTGTGCCCAGGATGTTCATCACACATACACAGGTTCATCACAAACTGAATTCAGAATATAACCACGTTATAAATAGTGCTTAAGTACTTTATTACAATAACTCAATGTTTCAATCATAAGTATCTAATTTGTTCTGCAGCGGAAGACTCTAAATGACAGCGTAAATAAACTAAAGATGATGGGGCTCCAACTCCGACTCCATAGGCAGTTGACGGTAGTGCGCATGCCTAATACTCCACCTGCTCTTCAAAGTATTCTCCTCCTGTTGCTGAGGTATATGTAGGAATGCAAGGGTGAGTACATGTCGTACTCAGCAAGTGCGGGAAAGTATGACATATAGCTTAAAACAAGGTAGGAAATAAAAGGTTTCATTGCAGCAAGCAAGTTTTATTTCAAAATCACAATAAAAACAGCCTATTATGTCTAGGTGAGTTAAATCCCAACATAACCAAGTAATTCATCATCCCTCCCTGTTTCATACCATCATAATTCAGCATTTATCAAGTCTCAATCGGCCAATTCTCTTTCTCAAACTTACTTCATAACAATTGCTCATGATCAGCTCATATGCACATAACCGAAACCAAACTCATAAGCATAACCAAAACCAGTCCCAAAACCAATCCCAATGGCAATACCATAACCATACCGAATAACCATCCCAAGTTTTGCCTCTAATCATAGAAGTTGGCCAGGTGCTTGTAACCAGAAGCACGACTATCATGATAGTTTTACACTCTGTAGAGGTGGCGCCACTTTACCCACAAGTTCGTGATTTCGTCACCCGTCGGTGACTAGATAAAACCTCCATTCTGCCACTACACAATCGTCGGTGTATGACCAAGAGATCACAAAATAGCCTTTACAAAGGGGCTACTAGGATGTACGGACCCACTGAGGTTTCACCGACAGGCTCGTATCTCTATTCTCCCACCCACGGGCCCCCTCGTGTGGCATGCAGTTCCCAGGGCAGTCCTCCTTGACTCCCATTCCCTGCGCCATCCAATGGTCCATAACAAGCTAGCAACACACCTAATTAGTCAGCTAAGCTGCACCCATATTTGGCCTTGTGGTGGCACTATTTTCCTTGCATGTGCTCGCATGAATTGGTCCTTAGATCTAAGGCAAGCAAACCACCATCTTCATTCACACATAACCACAAGCCAAGCTTGTCTAGATCTCCCCGATTCCATGCGCATTAACATCGTCATGTTCTCATCATATTTAATCTTTATGAGTGCAGTAGCTAAACAAACTTATTTCAGTTTTCCTCAAAATCCCTAAGCATGCGGCGCAAAAGAGAAAACGACCATACCCGACTCAACAAGTTCCCGATGACAAGGGTGGCTAACAAAGATAGTAAACTCCCACTAAAGGGTTTTCCATCAAGTTGACACGAGCATGCAGTTTTCACAAGCAAAACAATTCGAAAGCATAAGTTCAATATGGTCAAGAGGCACTTGCCTTGCCCCTGCGGTCTGTGTTGCTCAAACGTGTCGAAGGCTTGGTGCTGGAGGTCCTCGTAGATGGCCTCTTGAGCGTGTTATTCTACTCACGACTACGTACATACACACAATACAGCAATCAATATCATGCACAAGTTTTACTCAAGATGCGATGATGTGGATGCATGCAAATCCTATAGTGCAGCCTATAGCAATCAGTTTGCATGTGTTCCTGCGAGTTCTAGCAAGTTTTCGTGTGGTTTTACGACGAATGGTGCTGCTGGAAATCAGTACGGATGTGGCTATGATCCTAGCTCGAGTAGTAGATCAATTCCACCGTCAAAACATAGACCGGAGCATGATCTACCTACGTACAGTAGCTCCTGTTCGCAGGGTGTGCGGAAACGAGGTTCGTGACGACAGCATCAACGTGGTAAGAGGGGTGACGGGGACCTACCTCTCTTCTTCATCCTCTCTTCCTCAGCGGCTGGCCACCTCCTTGCAATGGCAGCAGCTGGTGTTTGTACTCGGGGCAGAACAGTGCTGCGGCTAGGGCAGAGTGCCGGGGTCTTATTCTCCGGCGCCGGTGAGGCGAGGCAGAGCTTCGACGGCGGCCAAGGCACCAGCAGGGGCGGCGACCAGAGCTTGGCAGCAAGGGGCGGCAGCAAGGGATTTTTGGGGCAGGGTGGCGACTAGGAAAGGGGAGAGGGTCTTATTTATAAGGGGGAAAAATAGCCAAGGGGGCTAGGATTTCAGCAAATCTTTTCATCAATGGCTGGGATTTAATTTGAGAAAAGATGGGAGCTAGGGGCTAGGGTTTTTCCAAATATTTTCCATCAAGGGCTAAGATTAATTGGGGGAGAGGAAAATCCCAAGGGAGGGATTTTAGGGCTGCAGCTAGGGTCCCCCCACCCCCCAACGGGTGCGGCCAAGGAGAGGGGGAAATCCCAATGTGGGGGGATCCCTAGGGATTTTTGGGCGCCGACCAAAATTTGGTGAAAATCCCTAAATGTGGGGAAATTCCCTAGGGAGGGAATTAGGGGGGGCATTAAGGGAGAATTTGGGGAAATTTTGGGTCGGCCATGTTTTTTTATTTTTCTTTTTCTTTTATTTATTTTATTTCCTATTTTTATTTTATTTATTTATTTGTCCATATACTCTTTTATCTCTTTTCTTTCTCTTTCTACATGCTTCTCTATATGCAATGCATGATGATGAATATGAGGCTGTTACATTCTAGTATGGTGATAACTAGAATGGATACCAAGGAAGCATATTTTCTCGCACCCAGCAGTCGAGTTGATGATATGGTCAGTGCAAGGATGTGGGAAGTGGTCCTTCGGACATGCTTTGTTAAGCGATGTGAAGTCGACACACATGCACAATACATTTGTATTTTTCTCAGGTACCAAGACTGGGTTTGCTACCCATCAGAGTGAGTAAGATCCCGTATGAATCCGGTTGCGCGAAAGCGAGTATCTGCTCCCCGCGCCCCAATAGCTCCGCATTCCTCCTCAAAAAAACATCATAGGTCTTGCTTGATAGAAATTGCACCCAGATATATGTTGAGCTCATTCTCGGCAAGTTCCCTAGACACATTTGGCATGTCAGAAGGCTTCTATGCAAATATGTACTAGTTCTCACGGGTGAACTTGATGACCCCGTCTTCCTATTTGCTTTTGAGGTTGGTGTAGATCAAGGCGGTCTTGATGGGGTCAGTTAGATGGATCATGACAGGTATTGTTTTTTCTTCCGCCTTGAAATTCTCACCTGCAACTTGTTTTTTTTTTGTCGGTGGCAGTGGGTTGATATCGGTGGACTTCTTGAGATCATCTAGTTCTTACTAATTGCCAAAAAGGTAAGAAATTTCATCAAGTTCCTCCTCACAGGCGTTGGAGCGCTGAAAGCTTTTAGAAAAAGTGATGATTTCTTTGGGACCCAACATCTTAAGCTTGAGGTAGACGTATAGGTGACGATCCATAAACTTAGCATAGGCAAATCGTCCATAACCGCATAATAGGCTGAACTGAAGTTCACTACTTTGAACTCGAGTTTTTTGGGTCGAAAATTATTCTTGTCGTGAAGATTACGTCCAAAGATATTTTCCTGAGCTGGCTGGCTAGCTTCCCTGATATGATGCCATGGAAGGTCGTGTCTTTTGTCTCCAGATTGTCAAAAGAAAGTTTCATCCTCTTTAACGTGTAGGCATATATAGTGTTGATGAGCACTCTATTGAGGTTATATCCACCGATCTGGGGGTCGACTAACAGAGTTACTTATCTAGCAAGAGTCCATACATTAGTCTTCACCTTTATTCCATTTTTTATACATGGCAATGTCTGTATCGCATGCTTATTATAGTTGTTATGAGTAAGCTAGGTTGCATAATCTTGGTGGACTTCATATTGATCAATCCACTGGGCTTACCAACCTGGGTGGCCATACCCTTCACTGCATGCGCTCCAATCCTAGATGGACAGGTCCGGCCACCCAATGCATTATAGCCGTTAGATAAATAATAAACTAAATAAACAAATGTAACAATTAATTTATATCTAATAAACTAGAAAATTATCTAACCAAATGTTATCTAACATATTTTCCATCTATTCTAATAATCAGCGAATTACACAAATAAAAAACATAATTGGGGTGGCGACGACGGCGTCAGAGGCGGTGGCGGGAAGGCTAGGGCCGGGAGCCGTGGGCCGGGCGCCAGGTGTCGGGGGCCGAAGCGCAGAGGGCGCCAGGGGGTGGCGGCCGGAGCGGCGTCTCGGGGCCGGGCGCGGCACGGCTGGGGGCGGGGGCGGGCGGCGGCAGCGGGCGGGGGCGGTGGTGCTCGGGGCGGCAGACAGGGGCGGCGGCGGGTGGCGGCTCGCGGGCTCAGGGTTGGCGCAGGAGTGAATGCCCGCGCCGATCGCGGGCCCGTGGAGTTTATACCCTCTTGTTTATGGTGGCCCGTGGCCAAGCCGTCGTAAATAACCTTGTTTACGATGGCCAACCAGTGCCGTTGTAAATAAGATATTATTTATGACGGCCTAGATTAAACCATCATAAACACGTTTTTATTTACGACGGCCAAACCTGTCCTTCATAAATAATATTATTTATAATGGCTAACTCTATAACCGTCGTAAATATCAAAGACCGTAGTAAATTTAACCTTTTCCTGCCTTGGCCCAACCCCTGGCTTCAAACACCATCTCCAGTCCGAGAGAACTAGAGAGAGAGAGGATGGCAGGGATTTGGTCGCTGGTCTCTCGCAGCCTGAGCACTGTTCAGATAGTACATGTACCACCGCTGATATTTGATTCTCTCTCCCTGTCTCTGGCTTGGCCTCTTGGAGACCGGCAGCTCGATCAGCTCAAATACAGGACGAAGTTTAGGGTTGTTTCGCTGCGTCTGTCGTCCTGGACATTGCCGCAAGTTGGCTGGCGACCGGCGTACGCGAATCGGATTACTTTGTTAGCAACGACAATGTCGCTCGCTGGGAGTGAACGCGGTGAGTTTTAAGCACACACGATGAGGGGTCGATGATCTGGTTTGTGACGCAAGTAACTCGGCCTCAAAGCCGGATACACTTCATATATTGCAACAGAAAAATAACAAACTTGGAATGAGCCTTCCTACTCCCACGGCGCGATCACATGATCCGCTCGACGCGCTCAACGTGCTGCCACACCGAGCTCACTACATGCAATCTCCTACGTGCACGTGCAATCTCCTACATGCAAACGTGCATTCATGTGCATGCATGTAAAGAAACAAACGTGATCATGCAGACAAACACACAAGGCTTATTCAACAAATTCCCCCCTAAGCCTTGTCCACTTCTAGGGTGTTGAGGACGTCAATCTTTGTTCTCATCTCGATGAAATGATCACGTCCGAGGGGTTGGGTTAGAACATCGGCCAGCTGCTCGTTCATGCCGGCTGCTTCTATCTTCACCCTCTCCTCTTCAACACATTGCCTGATAAAATATTATCTGGTGTCTATATGTTTACTTCCGTCATGGAACACAGGATTTCTGATCAGTGCGGACAGATTATCGATCTTCAAAGTGACAGCATCAATAGCTCCCCCTTTGATCTCGGCCAAAAGACGCGCCTACCAACTCCTTGACACGATGCCATTGCAGCCGCTATGTATTCTGCTTCACAACTTGACAATGCAACAACTCTTTGCTTCTGTGAATGCCAGGAGATGACATTTCCACCGAGTAGATACAGAACACCGGTAGTGCTCCGGTGAGTATCGACATCCCCAGCCAAGTCACTGTCGCTATAGCCGACTAGCTCGAGTTCCTTTTGCTTTATCCTGTAAAAACATCCATGATGAATAGTTCCAGCAACATACCTCAATCTTTACAGCAAGAAGATTTTCAATGGTCGGCTTCTCCATGAACCGGCTGACATATCCCACTGAATAAGTCAGATCAGGTCTTGTGTTTACTAGATACCGAAGAGTCCCAACAAGCTTTCGGTACTCAGTTGGATCAATAGCATGTGAATCACAGCTTTTACTTAGCTTCAAACAAGGTTCCATAGGAGTGTGACACGGATTGCACTTGATCAAGTTAGCTGCCTTTAGAATCTTCATAGCATAAGCCTCTTGACTTACTGCAATACCAATGCCCGTCTGATTCACCTCCAAACCAAGGTAGTAACTCAGCTTTCCCAGGTCAGCCATCTTGAACTCTCCTTGCATCTCTTTCTTGAACTTCTTGATCTCATACTCGTTCCCTCCCGTGATGATGAGATCATCCACATAAACACCCAGAATTATCCGTCCATCACCACACCCTCAAGTATAAACTGTATGTTCAGCTTCACCACGATGAAACCCAAGTTCAGTTAGCGATGCATCCAACTTGGCATACCAAGCGCGTGGGGCTTGTCTTAACCCATAGAGTGCCTTCTTAAGTTTCAGCACCTTGTGTTCCTCCCCCACAATAACGAATGTAAGCATATTAGAAGAAGATGCACACTTAATTCATTGAGAGTCATAACTTATACATGAAGAGGCAACAAGGGCCGGCCTGGAAACTAGGGCGTCGTGGAACGATCGCCCGATAATGTGCCGCAGAAGAATAGGATCGGATGAGATCGTGAGAAACAGACTCGGTTGGGCCGAGACGTATTCTATGCGCTAATACCCCCCTCAGTTTGCGCGTTTATACATGATACGCCCAAACTGTTACAAAAATTGCTAAACACCGAGCTTGTAAGACCCTTTGTCATGATGTCCGCATATTGCAGTGATGTGAGTACATGCAGAACTCGAGCTTCACTGATCATCACTTTTTCGCACACGAAGTGTATGTCTAATTCAATGTGCTTGGTTCTCCTGTGATGAACTAGATTTTCTGATAAATAAACAGCTGAAATATTATCACAGTATATAATCTTAGCTTTTTGAATCGGTGAGTGCAGTCTTGAAGAAGACTTCGGATCCAGCAGCATTCAGCGGTGGTGTTTGCAACAGCTCTATATTCTGCCTCGGCACAGGATCTTGAGACGGTTGGTTGGCGTTTAGAAAACCAGGGAACTATTGATCCGCCAAGGAAAACACAAAACCCTGACGTATAACGCCGAGTGTCGGGGCATTCAGCCCAATCCGCGTCTGAATATGCAATAAGATCTGTGGAAGTAGAAGCCGAGATTTAAATACCGTTTGTTGTTGTACCTTTGATGTATCAAACAATTCTCTTCACCAATGACCAATGCATATCTCTTGGAGAGTGCATGTGAAGAGCCACCTGATTAACAACATATGTGATATCTGGTCGTGTAAGAGTTAAGTATTGTAAGGAACCTACGATACTTCGGTGAAACGAGGCATCTTTGAATTCATGTCCGTCGGTTGCTGAAGATTTTGGCTTCGTATCAACTGGTGTTGAGGCTGGTTTACATATGTGCATACCAGCACGCTCAAGCACTTACATGCATACTTGCCCTGTGAGAGTGAGAATCCAGAAGAGCATCGGTTGACTTGAATACCAAGAAAATAGTGTACTGGTCCGAGATCTTTGATAGAAAAAGTTGACTGAAGTTGCTTGATAATCTTATGCAGAAGAATATTGCTGGATGCAGTAATAATGATATCATCAACATATAGCAATAGAATTACCGTGTCATTTCCTTGTTTGTAGATGAATAGAGAATTATCAGCAACCGAGGATCGAAAACCATGAATTTTCAAATGAGATGAAATCCTATTGAACCATGCACGCACGGGGGGCTTGTTTAAGTCCATACAAGGACTTTGAAAGCAAGCAGACGTGATCTGGATGTTCAGTGTCAACAAAACCACTTGGTTGTAGACAGTATACTTTTTCTTTGAGAACTCCATGAAGAAATGCGTTCTTCACATCAAGTTGATTAACAGGCCAAGATCTTGATGCAGAAAGTTGAAGAAAAATTCTTATGGAAGCAGGTTCGACCACAGCTGAAAAGGTTTGGTCGAAGTCTATACCTTGATGTTGATGAAAACTGTGCACGACCCAACGTGCCTTGTCACATTCAAACGTGCCGTCGGACATGTATTTGTTCTTGAAAATCCATTTTCCAGAGATCACATGAGCACCTGGTGGACGAGGTACCAACGCCCATGTTTTGTTAAGTAACAAAGCTTTGTACTCATCGTCCATGGCGGCACGCCATGCAGGATGCTGAAGTGCTTCGCGTACAGATTTTAAAATTGGGACATGTTCAGTGGTGCATGCATATTTGGGGTTGGGTTTGAGTATTCCGGCCCGGAGTCTAGTGATCATGTTATGTGGTGCGATTGTATTGTTGGAGTGCTGGTCTGGAGGTGGAACGTGTAAATTTGATGAGGCCGGAACATGCATGACGTCAGGTGCCGGAATGGGAGAATGCAGCGGGTATGACGGATCATGGACAGGAGCATGCACGGGTGGTTGTGGGATGGCAACGACACCATGTTGCGGTGACTGATTTTGTGGCGGCGGGTGACGTTGGATAGGTATCATATAGGAAGAATATCTGGTGATGGTGGTGGGGTTTTGCGGCAACTGAATGGCTGGGCCGATGATAGCTGTTGAAATGGAAAAGTAGTTTCATCAAAGGAAACGTGACGGGAGATGTGCACCCGATGTTGTACTGAATCATAGCAGCGGTAGCCCTTTGTCTGGGGTGGATACAAAAGGAAAACACATGGTAAGGATCTGGTTGTAGTTTATGGGAAAGATGAGTGGTATTTGGATAGCAAAGGCATCCAAATACTCGCAAGTGATCATAATCTGGTGGTGAACCGAACAATAGCTGATATGGTGTTGCTTGCTGTCTTGGACGGCATGGTCGACGATTGAGAAGAAAAGTAACCGTCGACAGGGCATCGGGCCAGAAGCTGGCAGGAATGCACGCATGAAATAGAAGATAGCGTACGCTGTCATTTAACGTCCGAAGAAGACGTTCAGCTCGCCCGTTCTGTTGATAGGTATAGGGGCAAGTTAATCGAAGTGCAATCCCGTGAGCTGATAGAAAGGACCTGAGTGCCAAGTTATCAAACTCTTTTCCACTATTCGATTGAAAACTATATATGTCATGCTGAAACTGAGTCCGAATATAGGCATGAAAAGAAATAATTGTAGGAAGAACATCTGACTTGTGTTTAAGGGAAACGTCCATGCATAATTAGAATAATCATCCATAATAGCCAGATAAAATTAGAAACCAGAATTACTAGCAACTGGTGACGTCCAAACGTCACAATGAAGTAGTTGGAAGGGAAAGTAAGAAATATTCTGAGACTCCTGGAATGGTTGTTTAACATTTTTGCCAGTGCGACACACATGACAAAAATGATCAAATGACTTCTTACAACTGAAACCGAAAATTCTCAAGATACGAGACAGAGATTCTTGACCCAAATGTCCAAGATGAGCATGCCATAACCCGGACTTATTCGTCGTGAATAAAGAAAACTTTGTCGATGAAGATGCAGGTGGCAGGGGATATAAATCACTGGTGCTATCACATTAGAGCAGAACCGACTTGGTCAGAAGATCCTTGATGGAAAAACCAAACAGTCACATATTGTTGTCGCGTGTCAAAGCATGAACTGAAATCAGATTCTTCACAAGTTTGGGGGAGATCAATTAAAACGTGATTCAGTTGCAGTAATGAAGTTGGGGTTGGAAACAAAGCTTTCCCAGAAGATTGAACCGGCAAAAAAGAACCATCACCAACAACAATGTGTGAAGCGGTATTATCCGAGGTTAGAGAAGAAAGAATACCAGGATTGTTTGACATATGTGAAGAAGCGCCGGTGTCAAGGTACCAATCATTGCCGGTATATGGTGCAGAAGCCGGCATGCCTTGTACTGCAAAGTACAGACTTTGTGGCACATACTGGTGACTTGTAGTCGTACTTGGCAGCTGTTGGTACATGTTCGGTGCAATTGCAGTCAGTGCTTGCTGCTGCGGTGCAGGAGGCGGAGGACCGTAATAGTTCATGGCCGGCATGCGCCACTGAGGCAGCTGCCAGGCTTGAACCATTCCCATCCAGGGCCCGGTTCGAGGAGTTCAGGGAGCCGTGGGATGTTGAGTAGTGTTGTTGTTGGACGTGCCGTGGGAGCCACGACCCCGCCCGTGACCCCTGCCACGTTTGCCACCGCGATGTCCACCGGTGTTCGAGGGCAGTTGCGATGGTGGAGGAGATGGTGTTGTCGAAGAAGTCATAGAACTTTGTGTTGCTGAAGAAGCCGTAGCCATGAGTGCCTTTGCGGCCTCCATTTTGGCAGTCTCAGCAAGCCGGACCTCTTCATGCACAAGGTAGTTGCGTGTATAGAAGAAGTCAGGTGGTGGTACTCTGGAGGTGAGGTTGGCGATGGCGTGACTGAATTTCGAATTCAGTCCACGTAGAGTGTTGATGCTGAGTGCGGCATCGGAGATAGGAGAACCAACGTCGCGAAGTGTATCTGCAAGTTTCTTTAGGCGGCTGCAGTACTCATCAACAGAAAACTCATCTTGATAAAGGCTATGGAATTCTTGAAGTGCACACACGGCGCGCTGCATGCCATTGTCAAGAAACAGCTCGAGTATGCGATGCCATGCAGAAAATGCAGTGGAGTTCGCCTGATAACGTGCGGCGGAAGAATAGGATCGGATGAGATCGTGAGAAACAGACTCGGTTAGTCCAAGACATATTCTATGCGCTAATAATGAATCCGGGTGGTTGAGATATACAAACACCTCCTCTTGCAAGTCACCATTAAAAAAAGCGGACTTGACGTCCATGTGATGAACTACCCAACCTTGGTGTGCCGCATATGCCAACAATAACCGTACTGTTTCCAAACCTGTTACATGTGCGAATGCTTCCTCAAAATCCACACCTTGTTGTTGCACGTACCCCTTCGCCACCAAGCATGCTTTGTGTTTGATGATGAGACCATCTGCATGTCTATTAGTTTTAAATACCCATTTGAGACCAATAGGACGTTGATTCTTCAGAGTAGTGACCAGTTCCCATGTATCATTTGCCTCAATCGCCGTCATTTCGTCAAGCATCGCTTGACGCCAGCAATCAAACACCTGTGCTTCTTGAAAAGAGGTAGGATCATCAGTGTTGATCATCAACAAGTCCACACCTAGTTCTTGTGCATCATGATGTTCCGGCTCCGTTGCCTCCATAATGTCCTGAATGGATTGATACCGTATCGGGGCATCATCATGATCGGCGTCGAGCTCGCTTGATGTAGTGGAAGCCGGACTCGGGACTTGTGTTGAAGACTCAACAACTTGTGGACTTGGAGAGGAAGACACTTGACGTGGTACTGGTGACGTCCCACCCATAACCGGGCTCATGATCACCGGGTCATCGTGAGACACCATCATATAGTCGATGATGAAATCGTTGTCAGGCTCTTCGCCCTCCCACTTCCATGTTGCTTCTTCGTCTAACACAACGTCCCTAGTGACTTGCACTCTTTTGGTGTTGGGATCATAGGTGCAGTACACCTTCGACCCTTACTCATATCCGATAAAGATCATCGGCCTACTTCTATCATCAAGCTTCCTCAACTGACCAGTTGTCTTCGTATGAGTAATGCACCCGAATGTGTGTAGATGATACTCCGCTGTTTGCGTTCCTGCCCATAATTCAAATGGGGTCTTCCCGCCATTTCGTTTGGTCACGGTGCGGTTCAAGATGTAAATCGCTGTCACCACTGCTTCTCCCCAGAACGTCCCCGTGAGATTCTTGGCCTTCAACATGCTGCGTGCAGCACCAACTATTGTCCGATTTTGCCTTTCTACGACACCATTCTGTTGGGGAGTATAAGGCACCGTCAATTCCCGGTGAACTCCGAGCTCTGCGAAATATTGATTCAGCTGTCTAGAGGTGAACTCTCCCCCTCTGTCGGTACGCAGTGCACCAAGCCTTTTTCTCACTCTTGCGTTCTACCGCCACCTGAAATTTCTTGATCGCTTCTAGCGCCTCATCTTTTGTGGATAGAAGAAACACCCCCATATAGCGACTGTAATCATCAACAAGTAGAAGGAAGTAGCCTTTACCACTTGGTGTTGTTGGCGTGATAGCACCTCTATGGACAAGCTCCAACACATCAGTGGCATGCCAAACACCTTGGCGTGGAAACAGAGCTCGCTGATGTTTCCCATCCAAGCATGCTTCACACACTTTGTTCACCTGTGTGAGAAGTGGTGAACTGTGCACCAATCCTTCACGAGCCATCCGTCGAAGTGCTCCGAAATTGGCATGTCCAAATCGGGCATACCAGCGCCATGCATCCTCACCCACCGGTCTACCGGACCTCGACGCCGAATGCACCTGATATATTGCAGCGGAAAAAACGAACAAGGAACGAGCCCTCCTACACTTACGGCGCGATCACACGATCCGCTCGACGAGCTCAACGTGTTGCCACACCGAGCTCACCTACATGCAATCGTGCGTACATGTGCATGCATGCAAAGAAATAAACTGATCATGCGAAACAAACACAGAAGGCTTATTCAACAGGCAGCAGGAGGGCTGCACGCGGCAGTCACTGGCTGGCTGCCGAGCTTGGTTCGTCGGCATGCGCTGCATGGCCGCCCAGTCCACGGCTCCATCCTCTGCCACCGGTAGGCACAGTCTGCAGTGGCCAGCTGCCGCGCGCAGGGAGAGGGAGTTGGTGAAGGTACGTCTGCAGCGTTGAAGGAGCCTCATACCTACCGCCCTGGTCGGACCCGATCATCCGTCCGCCCACCACCTCTTCTTCTTCAAATCTGTTCGCGACCATCTCAGCCGCCTCCCATCCGGCTCCGTCGGGGCAACCACCAACGCCCATGCTGGATGCCTGGATAGTTTGAGAATGATGCATGGTGGCTTTGGTGAAAATCTCCTACCTCCAAAACACGAAATTCATGTTCTGCAGTATGTATTTGTGAGATGTTTTATTTGTCATTGTTAAAACTAATCTTGACTTGTGCGTGTGTGTGCGTGTTGGTTTGTTCTACTTTTATTGGTGTGTCCCAGTAGGTTTGCAAGCTAGGCTAGTGCGTGTAGCAGTGGCGTGACTGGTGGAGTTGATTTGCATGTTGGCCGGGGCTTCAGAACGTGTAGGAGGTAGCAGTCGATCCATTTCTGTTGCCATGCAGGCTGGACCGGCTGCATGCAGGAGGAGGCGTCAACAACTTGCTCCATTCATGCAGGACTGGGCTGCATCCACGGGGAGTCAAAGCACAGTAAATTTGCATGCATGTGTGTAAGTGTTTGTGTTAGTTAGCTTCAGAGTAAGAAGCGGACCACGTGAGGTATGGGAGTTCGCTGAGTTTGTTGCTCCCTAGGCGTGTCCTCTGGGGCTATATAAGCCATTCTAACTTGTTGTTTGTTCAACAAGAAGAGAAACATATGGTCAAGGCGTTGGTGCGCTGAGCCATGCATTAATAAGTACACTCCATTTTCCACTGGGGCAGCTGCTAGGCTTGAACCATTCCCATCCAGGGCCCGGGTCAAGGAGTCCAGGGAGCCGTGTGGTGTTGAGTAGTGTTGTTGTTGGATGTGCCGACCCCGCCCGCGACCCCTGCCACGTTTGCCACCACGATGTCCACCGGTGTTCGAGGGCAGTTGCGACGGTGGAGGAGATGGTGTTGTCGAAGAAGTCGTAGAACTTTGTGTTGCCGAAGAAGCCGTAGCCATGAGTGCTGTTGCGGCCTCCGTTTTGGCAGTCTCAGCAAGCCGGACCTCTTCACGCACGAGGTAGTTGCGTGTATAGAAGAAGTCAGGTGGTGGTACTCTGGAGGTGAGGCTGGCGATGGCGTGACTGAATTTTGAATTCAGTCCACGTAGAGTGTTGATGACGAGTGCGGCGTCGGAGATCGGAGAACCAACGTCGCGAAGTGTATCTGCAAGTTTATTTAGGCGTCTGCAGTACTCATCAACAGACAACTCACCTTGATAAAGGCTATGGAATTCTTGAAGTTCATACACGGCGTGCTGCATGCCATTGTCAAGAAACAGCTCAAGTATGTGATGCCATGCAGAAAATGCAGTGGAGTTCGGCTGATGAATCATATCGTAGATGGCTGTGGACACCGAAGTGTTCAACAAAGAGACGATGCACTTGTCGACTTGAGTCCACTCGGAATCATCAAGACACAACTGTGCATCGGTTGTACCGTCGATATGATCCAGAAGTCCGAACTTGTTGACGGTGAGTTCGAACAGTTCCCTCCATGCCAAGAAATTGGGTTCGGCCATGTCTAGCACCATGGCAACATGAGATCGAATGTTGATCAAGTTTACTGTGTTGGCGGTGATTGGAACTGGAGGCGCAGCAAAGAAGGGATTTGAGGGTGATGCAGCACTCGACGGAGAGGATTGTTGTGAGGCCATTTGCGGAAGCAAGAAGAAGAGGAACATAGGTTCACTGATATCATGTAAGCATATTAGAAGAAGATGTGCACTTCATTCATTGAGAGAGTTGTAACTTATACAGGAAGAGGCAACGAAGGCCGGCCTGGAAACTAGGGCGTCATGGAACGATCGACTGATAACGTGCGGCGGAAGAATAGGATCGGATAAGATTGTGAGAAACAGACTCGGTTAGGCCAAGACTTATTATATGCGCTAATAATGAATCCGGATGGTTGAGACATACAAGCACCTCCTCTTTTGCAAGTAACCATTGAGAAAAGCGGACTTGACGTCCATGTGATGAACTACCCAACCTTGGTGTGCCGCATATGCCAACAATAACCATACTGTTTCCAAACGTGTCACAGGTGCGAATACTTCCTCAAAATCCACACCTTGTTGTTGCACGTACCCATTCGCCACCAAGCATGCTTTGTGTTTGATGATGAGACCATCTGCATCTCTCTTAGTTTTAAATACCCATTTGAGACCAATAGGACGTTGATTCTTCGGAGTACTGACCAGTTCCCATGTATCATTTGCCTCAATCGTCATCATTTCGTCAAGCATCGCTTGACGCCAGCAATCGAACACCTGTGCTTCTTGAAAAGAGGTAGGTTCATCAGTGTTGATCATCAACAAGTCCTCACCTAGTTCTTGTGCATCACGATGTTCTGGCTCCTATGCCTCCGTAATGTCCCGAATGGATCCATACCGTATCGGGGCATCATCATGATTGGCGTCGAGCTCGCTTGATGTAGTGGAAGCTGAACTCGGGCCTTGTGTTGAAGACTCAACAACATGTGGACTTGGAGAGGAAGACACTTGATGTGGTACTGGTGACGTCCCACCCATAACCGGGCTCATGATCACCGGGTCATCGTGAGACACCATCACAAAGTCGATGATGAAATCATTGTCACGCTCTTCACCCTCCCACTTCCATGTTGCTTCTTCGTCGAACACAACGTCCCTAGTGACTCGCACTCTTTTGGTGTTGGGATCATAGATGTGGTACGCCTTCGACCCTTGCTCATATCCGATAAAGATCATTGGCCTACTTCTATCATCAAGCTTCCTCAACTGACCAGTTGTCTTCGTATGAGCAATGCTCCCGAACGTGCATAGATGATACACCGCTGTTTGCCTTCCTGCCCATAATTCAAATGTGGTCTTCCCGCCATTTCCTTTGGTCACCGTGCGGTTCAAGATGTAAACCGCTGTCAGCACTGCTTCTCCCCAGAACGTCCCTGGGAGATTCTTGGCCTTCAACATGCTACGTGCAGTACCAACTATTGTCTGATTTCGCCTTTCTACGACGCCATTCTGTTGGGGACTATAAGGCGCCGTCAATTCCCGGTGAACTCCGAGCTCTGCGAAATATTGATTCAGCTATCTAGAGGTGAACTCTCTCCCTCCGCCGATATGCAGTGCACCAAGCCTTTTCCCACTCTTGAGTTCTACCACCACCTGAAATTTCTTGATCGCTTCTGGCGCCTCATCTTTTTGTGGATAGAAGAAACACCCCCGTATAGCGACTGTAATCATCAACAAGTAGAAGGAAGTAGCCTTTACCACTCTGTGTTGTTGGCGTGATAGCACCTCCATGGACAAGCTCCAACACATCAGTGGCATGCCGTGCACCTTGACGTGGAAACGGAGCTCACCGGTGTTTCCCAGCCAAGCATGCCTCACACACTTTGTTCACCAGTGTGAGAAGTGGTAAACCCCGCACTAATCCTTCACGAGCCATCCGTCGAAGTGCTCGGAAATTGGCATGTCCAAATCGGGCATGCCAGCACCATGCATCCTCACCCACCGGTCTACCGGACCTCGACACAAAATGCACCTGATATATTGCAGCGGAAAAACGAACGAGGAACGAGCCCTCCTACACTTACGGCGTGATCACACGATCCACTAAACATGTTGCCACACCGAGCTCACCTACCTGCAATCGTGCGTACATGTGCATGCATGCAAAGAAATAAACTGATCATGCGAAACAAACACAGAAGGCTTATTCAACAGGCAGCAGGAGGGATGCACGCGGCAGTCACTGGCTGGCTGCCGAGCTTGGTTCATCCGCATGCGCTGCATACCGACACAGTCTGCAGTGGCCAGCTGCCGTGCGCAGGGAGAGGGAGTTGGTGAAGGTACGTCTGCAGCATCGATCACGCGTCCGTACGTTCAATGTACGCAAACTCTTCCACATGAATGGCAGCACGAAGGAGCCTCATCCCTGCCGCCCTGTTCGAACCCGATCATCCATCTGCCCACCCCCTCTTCTTCTTCAAATCCGTTCGCGACCATCTCGGCCGCCTCCCACCCAGCTCCGGCGGGGCAACCGCCAACGCCCATGCTGGATGCCTGGATGGTTTGAGAATGATGTATGATGGCTTTGGTGAAAATCTCCTACCTCCAAAAACACGAAATTCATGTTCTGCAGTATGTATTTGTGAGGTGTTTTATTTGTTATTGTTAGAATTAATCTTGACTTGTGCGTGTGTGAGTGTTGGTTTGTTCTACTTTTCTTGGTTTGTCCCAGTAGGTTTGCATGCTAAGCTAGCGCGTGTAGCAGTGGCGTGACTGGTGGAGTTGATTTGCATGTTGGCCGGGCTTCAGAACGTGTAGGAGGTAGCAGTCGATCCATTTCTGTTGCCATGCAGGCGGGACCGGCTGCATGCAGGAGGCGCCAACAACTTGCTCCATTCATGCCGGACTGGGCTGCATCCACCGGGAGTCAAAGCATAGTAGTTGCTGCATGCATGTGTGTAAGTGTTCGTGTTAGTTGGCTTCAGAGTAAGAAGCGGACCACGTGAGGTATGTGAGTGTGCTGAGTTTGTTGCTCCCTAGGCGTGTCCTCTAGGGCTATATAAGCCATTGTAACTTGTTGTTTGTTCAACGAGAAGAGAAACATATGATCAAGGCGTTGGTGCGCTGAGCCATGCATTAACAAGTGCACTCCATTTTCCACCTCGTGTATGTGGGTAAGCGGCTCTAACAATTGGTATTCAGAGCCACCAGATCCTAAGCTCCATGGCATTTGTTCCGCACAGTCACGGAGGAAGCAGTAGCGCCTCACTCGCATACCCGATGCTTCCTCGACAAACTACACCGCGTGGGCGATCAAGATAGAGGCCATCTTTGACGGCAAAGGCCTTTGGGACGCCGTGAGTCTGGCGGAAGGTGAGGTGGATGTGTGGAAGGACAAGACGGCGACGGCGCAGCGTCTTCAATCTTTGCCGGAGGTCATCCTCATGCAAGTCGCCATGAAGCCGACAGTGAAGGATGTGTGGGACAGCTTCAAAATAAGGTTTGTCGGCACCGATCGCGTGAAGGCTGCTCGCCTTGCAACTCTCAAGGGCGAGTTTGACAAGGTGACCATAGAGGATGCAGAGTCATTGGACCACTATGCCGGCAAAATTAGCATCATGGCAGCGAGGTACATCAACTTTGGCGTGACACTCAATGATGCAGCCATGGTCAAGAAGCTCCTCAACATAGTCCCCTATTGGCTCTATCCTGCCGTTGCGGAGATCGAGAAGTTCTGTGATGTTGAGAATATGTTGTTTTAGTAGGCACTTGGGAGGCTGAAGGCATTCGACGAGCGCTGCCGGTGGCGCACTCAAGGCAACGAGACCACTACAGGTGATGGTCGGCTCCTGCTCATGGAGGCTGAATGGCGAGCTCGGGAGAAGCATAAGTCTTCAATAAATAAAGGTAAATGCTACAATTGTGGTGTTGTGGATATTTTGCCAGGGAATGTCCAAATCCAAAGAAGGAAGAAGCACTACTCGCAATGGCGGATGAAGAACTGTCATTGCTTTAAAGTATCTTGAAGGAATAATACAAGCAGCGTGTTCGTCGGGTATTGTGTTCGTTGCCAAGAAAATTTGTGTGCTCTCACGTTCATGTGCGTGTGTGAGTGATGCAGTTTTAATAATCCATGTCAAGATTACACTACAACAACAAGCTTCCTCTCAGGCGGTTCTAAACGTATTAGCACACGCGGTTGTCGAAACCACCTGAAACAAAGAGCCTGTGATAATCAGCAATTTTCACAGACAGAAACCTAAACCACCTGTGAAAAAGTTATCATAGTTGGTCTTAACCTTCATGAATCCGCATGTGAAGACTCTTTATCATAGGCAGTTTGTAACGTAAGAGTATCCGCCTGTGATAACTCCATTATCGTAGGCGTTTCTTTACCTACACTGTCCGCCTGTGAAGAACGTTTATCACAGGCGGTTTGTAACATAAAGAGTATCCGCCTGTGATAACTCCATTATCACAGGCGGTTCTTTACCTACGATCGTCCGGCTGTGAAGAATGTTTATCACAGGTGGTTTGTAATGTAAGATTATCCGCCTGTGTAACTCCATTATCGTAGACGGTTCTTTACCTACGACTAGCCGCCTATGAAACTATATTATCACAGGCGGTTCATTACCTACGATAAGCCGTCTGTGAAATTATATGATCACAGGCTGTTTGTTAGGTACTACATGCTGTTATTTCTAATTTCCAGGTCAATTTCATATGCACATTCACACACAATAGAAACAATATATTCTGACAAGCATCATCGACACAATATCACCAAAAAGTCATCTCATATACATATGTAAGTACAATACATCTCAATCCATAGTTTACAAGTTTTTCACTAAAACCAAATTGATGCTTAGTATACTGGTAAAGTTCTGGCACATCAGCTATTACACCTGCGTCATTGAAGAACTGCGCTTTTCGGTGGAAAATTTTACGACGCATGAAGTGACACAATTCACTCGCAATCATCTCGGCTCCTCCACCAAGCATATCTCTAGAATCCGTCCATTCTTCATCCATATTCGTGTGCTGCAATGAAACACATAACAAGGTTTAGAACGTGTTGGTGACAATGATAACATAATAGTATGAAAATATGCTAGTTATAATGAAAATGAAACTCAAAAGTAAGAAAATACAATATTGACATTAAGGATAACTTACATCCTCATGATTCACTCTATATTCGTAGGCGGTCCGAAGATGCTCGCATACATAATACCCGCATAAGACGCTCCCAGAAGGCTGTTTAGGACAAGGATAATAAGTTGATATCTGCAACACATCCTTATTAGGAGGTCTCTGACCGCTAAGTTGTTTCGCATAAAACCGCCAAGCGTTGTCATACAAAGAATGTCATATAAGAGTTGCCAACCTATATATATATATGCGTGCATATTAAAAGTATCGAATAACCGTACGTTCTCAAAATGGTAAGAAAATCTTTGTAAGTATCTTGTGAGTAATCGGCTGAGTGTAAGACCGTTGCCAAACCCTGCGTTGGCTTGATGAAGATCATTATGTAGTGTTTACTGCATACGCACAAACACATGTGTTAAGTTAAAACTTAGCAATAATTGCTATTTCCATGCCATGTGTCGAAATTACTCGAAGTGGTACGGAGCCTTTACGAGGTCCTTGCCATCTCTAATGAAGTTAAACATGGAATGTATGTGACACCCCCATTTTTGGATTTTGCATGTATTCATCTTTCATGTAGAAAAACACTTTTAAAATAAGTTGAAACCGAGAAAATATTAAAAAGATAGCCAAAAAGAGCCAATTCTAGTTCACAGAGAGCGTCGAAGACAATACCCGCGGCCCGCTGGCCACGTGGCGCGTTCGGAGCTCATCTCCGCAAAGGGAGAGAGGTCCGACCCCGTGGGACACGTGTTGCCCCCGGAGCTAGCCTCTGCGGAAGGAGCGAGGCCAGTCCCGCAGGACACGTGTCGGCTGCGGAGCTATTCACCGCGGAAAAGAAAGGACCAGCCGCGCGGGACACGTGTCGCTCTCGGAGCTCACCTCCGAGGGGTCCGGCCCCGCTAGACACGTGTCACTCTCGGAGCTCACTACCGAGAGGTCCGGCCCCTCTAGACACGTGTTGCTCTCGGAGCTCACCTCCGGGAGGTCCGACACTATCGAACACGTGTCACCTCCGGAGCTTATCTCCGTTAGGTCCGACGCTGTTGGACACGCGTCAACCTCGGAGCTCATCTCTGAGAAGAAAGGAAGTCTGGCACTGTTAGGACACATGGCATATCCATAGCCACCTCCGAAGAGAAGGGAGGTCCGGAATTGACACGTGGCATACGCGGAGGTCGTCTCTGAGAAGGGGGATGACACGACCCCACTGGTCCTGTCGGGCCAGGATCACGCTGAGGGGTGCTGCGTTGCACAGCACCGTATAACACACGTCAAAGGTACAAAGCGGAAGCGGAAATTTTATTGCATAAACAAGTTTATGAACATGTTTACATCAAAATAAGTTCAGTCTACACTCGCGGGCGTAGACTAAGCATCAAGTGCACATTCAACCCTCGAACGTGTCCACGCTAGCACACACGCACACTAACTCTGCGGCGTGCATGACTCCCACTCGACGGGGTTCCCCTCCTGGGGTGCCGTCTCCTCTTCGGCAGTCCCTTCCTCATAGAACCCTGCAAAAGCTTCAAACACAAGCAGTGAGCACGAAGGCTCAGCAAGTCTGACCCGTCTCACCTAAACATGGAACTTCTACATGAGGGTAATGGGTTACATGAGGTAAAAATCAGTTGCAAGGACTCGCCTAATTAGTAGAACCTTACTTTCAAGTTTTAGCAGCAGGTTGTGGAGAACCTTACGCTAAGGCACATGAGAGAGCCGCAATCAAACAAGAAACGCATTTCTCTCATGTACTTTGCCCAAAGTTGAAAAGAACTTTAGTTAGCTCTAAGCTACAGCATATCATTAACAATCAATGTCCAGCTTTCAATCAGCAACATTTTAACATGTGACTAGCCTGTTCTTTCTACGTCACGGTACAGTGAACAAGTGGTGATTCGAGCCTGCTGGTGAAACCTTAGTGAGTCCATACATGTAGTAGCCCCTTTGTAAAGGCTATTTTGTGATCTCTTGGCCATACACCGACGGTTATGTACTGGTATAATGGAGGTTCTGCAGTCGCCAACGGGTGACAAAATTACAAACTTGTGGGTAAAGTGGTGCCACCTCTATAGAGTGTAAAACTATCATGATAGCCGTGTTTCTGGTCACAAGCACCTGACCAACTTCCATGATTAGATGGTATGGTTATTGGTTTGGTTATGGTATGGTCTTTGGTTTTGGTTTCAGGACTGTTGAGTCTTGGTAATGAGAATGGTTTCGGGACTGTTGAGTCGTGACAATGAGTTTTGGTTCGGATATGTGATCATGAGATGGATATCATGAATATGAGATGGTTATGGATATCATGAGCATGAGATGAAAGTTGAGAAAGGTTTGTGGTTGGTTGAGACATGAAAGGTAGTGAATCATAAAGGAGGTATGTTGATGTTTTAATTGGATATATGCTGGGATTAAATTCACTTAAAGTTAGTTGCTATTTTATCATGTTTGTGAATTAAACTTTGTTTTCTGCAATGAGCCTTTTTAATCCTACCTTGCTGTAAGCTACATATCATATTTTTCCGCACTTGCTGAGTACGTCATGTACTCAAACTTGCATTATTACTTTATCATCAGCAACAGGAGAAGAGTACTTCGAAGATCATGTGGAGTACTAGGCGTGTGATCTACCGTCAACTTTCCTGTGGAGTTAGAGATGGAGCTGCTGCTGCTGTTTAGTTTGCTTCCGCTATCGTTAGAGACTTCCGCTGCTAGAATAAGTTAGAAGACTTTCGCTGCAAGAATAAGTTAGAGATTAATGTAATAAAGTACGTAACCCTATTATTCATGGTTATATTCCGAGTTCAGTTTGTGGATTACATGTGTATGTGTGATGGACATCCTGGGCACACACATATGCATTAGATCGGATCCGTTTTCACGGGACCGGGCGTCACATCTGATATGGGTGCAGCTCAAAGGTAGTGTTTTCAAGCTGCCCACGGAAAGCGTATCATAGTCCGGTGAGTGCATCTCATGCAGCATCATCAACAGCTTCTGCCCTTGTGGCTCTCCATATGGGTGCGAAGTATCGTGTGACAACCCTACCATTAGATAGGATGGTTACTTCAGCCTCCCACTCTTCATATTCGATACGAGGGACTTTCTTGAGGAGGTACTCTGGGTATAAGCTACAGCAATCAAGGAACTCTCTCAGCTCATTGGTTATATGTCCTCCCTCCATCCCGTTGGACCGGAATTCCTGAGCAGAACGGATGACCCATTCATCATCTTCATTCTCGGCCTCAGCAGGTGGTGGCTCCTTTCTGTGTTCATATTCTCCCGATGCAGCTTCATGGGGCACCACCGGGTGTAAGCCCGTGTGGTATTCCTCCTGAGGTGCGTACCAGTGCTGTTCTTCTTGTGGATCGTCTTCCATGTCATCTTCGCTTAGTTCCACCTCTTCAGGATCCTCTCCCTCATACATAGATCTATTGACTTCATCATGATATTCCATCTTCACCTCCTCCCAATATGGTCCATCGGACACCTCGATGGGGTTAAGTGCGCTCCCACGTGGTGGTGGACGAGTTCTCATGCGTGCTGTGCTCCTAGTGACCGACATCTATAAGGAAGACATGAGAACCTTAGAGAAGAGGGTAAATAAATCCAAAACTTCAGCAGCTATTAGGCAAGAAGACAGAAGGTGTGGCTGTCCAAAAGAAAAGAAGAAAAGGGGCTGAAATAGCACTTTGCGGTGGCTGGGTTGACAAGTAAAATGCAGCAGCAAGCAATTTTGGAAAATAGCAGTCTAGAGGGGTGTTCCTATGTGTTTTAGAGTATCCATTCTACCTAGGCTTGCATCCTACGGTCAACGTGGCTCTGATGCCAATTTGTGACACCCGGTTCCGAAAATGAACCAAGTGATGCTTATGTGTGCCCAGGATGTTCATCACACATACACAGGTTCATCACAAACTGAATTCAGAATATAACCACGTTATAAATAGTGCTTAAGTACTTTATTACAATAACTCAATGTCTCAATCATAAGTATCTAATTTATTCTGCAGCGGAAGACTCTAAATGACAGCGTAAATAAACTAAAGATGATGGGGCTCCAACTCCGACTCCATAGGCAGTTGACGGTAGTGCGCATGCCTAATACTCCACCTGCTCTTCAAAGTATTCTCCTCCTGTTGCTGAGGTATATGTAGGAATGCAAGGGTGAGTACATGTCGTACTCAGCAAGTGCGGGAAAGTATGACATATAGCTTAAAACAAGGTAGGAAATAAAAGGTTTCATTGCAGCAAGCAAGTTTTATTTCAAAATCACAATAAAAACAGCCTATTATGTCTAGGTGAGTTAAATCCCAACATAACCAAGTAATTCATCATCCCTCCCTGTTTCATACCATCATAATTCAGCATTTATCAAGTCTCAATCGGCCAATTCTCTTTCTCAAACTTACTTCATAACAATTGCTCATGATCAGCTCATATGCACATAACCGAAACCAAACTCATAAGCATAACCAAAACCAGTCCCAAAACCAATCCCAATGGCAATACCATAACCATACCGAATAACCATCCCAAGTTTTGCCTCTAATCATAGAAGTTGGCCAGGTGCTTGTAACCAGAAGCACGACTATCATGATAGTTTTACACTCTGTAGAGGTGGCGCCACTTTACCCACAAGTTCGTGATTTCGTCACCCGTCGGTGACTAGATAAAACCTCCATTCTGCCACTACACAATCGTCGGTGTATGACCAAGAGATCACAAAATAGCCTTTACAAAGGGGCTACTAGGATGTACGGACCCACTGAGGTTTCACCGACAGGCTCGTATCTCTATTCTCCCACCCACGGGCCCCCTCGTGTGGCATGCAGTTCCCAGGGCAGTCCTCCTTGACTCCCATTCCCTGCGCCATCCAATGGTCCATAACAAGCTAGCAACACACCTAATTAGTCAGCTAAGCTGCACCCATATTTGGCCTTGTGGTGGCACTATTTTCCTTGCATGTGCTCGCATGAATTGGTCCTTAGATCTAAGGCAAGCAAACCACCATCTTCATTCACACATAACCACAAGCCAAGCTTGTCTAGATCTCCCCGATTCCATGCGCATTAACATCGTCATGTTCTCATCATATTTAATCTTTATGAGTGCAGTAGCTAAACAAACTTATTTCAGTTTTCCTCAAAATCCCTAAGCATGCGGCGCAAAAGAGAAAACGACCATACCCGACTCAACAAGTTCCCGATGACAAGGGTGGCTAACAAAGATAGTAAACTCCTACTAAAGGGTTTTCCATCAAGTTGACACGAGCATGCAGTTTTCACAAGCAAAACAATTCGAAAGCATAAGTTCAATATGGTCAAGAGGCACTTGCCTTGCCCCTGCGGTCTGTGTTGCTCAAACGTGTCGAAGGCTTGGTGCTGGAGGTCCTCGTAGATGGCCTCTTGAGCGTGTTATTCTACTCACGACTACGTACATACAAACAATACAGCAATCAATATCATGCACAAGTTTTACTCAAGATGCGATGATGTGGATGCATGCAAATCCTATAGTGCAGCCTATAGCAATCAGTTTGCATGTGTTCCTGCGAGTTCTAGCAAGTTTTCGTGTGGTTTTACGACGAATGGTGCTGCTGGAAATCAGTACGGATGTGGCTATGATCCTAGCTCGAGTAGTAGATCAATTCCACCGTCAAAACATAGACCGGAGCATGATCTACCTACGTACAGTAGCTCCTGTTCGCAGGGTGTGCGGAAACGAGGTTCGTGACGACAGCATCAACGTGGTAAGAGGGGTGACGGGGACCTACCTCTCTTCTTCATCCTCTCTTCCTCAGCGGCTGGCCACCTCCTTGCAATGGCAGCAGCTGGTGTTTGTACTCGGGGCAGAACAGTGCTGCGGCTAGGGCAGAGTGCCGGGGTCTTATTCTCCGGCGCCGGTGAGGCGAGGCAGAGCTTCGACGGCGGCCAAGGCACCAGCAGGGGCGGCGACCAGAGCTTGGCAGCAAGGGGCGGCAGCAAGGGATTTTTGGGGCAGGGTGGCGACTAGGAAAGGGGAGAGGGTCTTATTTATAAGGGGGAAAAATAGCCAAGGGGGCTAGGATTTCAGCAAATCTTTTCATCAATGGCTGGGATTTAATTTGAGAAAAGATGGGAGCTAGGGGCTAGGGTTTTTCCAAATATTTTCCATCAAGGGCTAAGATTAATTGGGGGAGAGGAAAATCCCAAGGGAGGGATTTTAGGGCTGCAGCTAGGGTCCCCCCACCCCCCAACGGGTGCGGCCAAGGAGAGGGGGAAATCCCAATGTGGGGGGATCCCTAGGGATTTTTGGGCGCCGACCAAAATTTGGTGAAAATCCCTAAATGTGGGGAAATTCCCTAGGGAGGGAATTAGGGGGGGCATTAAGGGAGAATTTGGGGAAATTTTGGGTCGGCCATGTTTTTTTATTTTTCTTTTTCTTTTATTTATTTTATTTCCTATTTTTATTTTATTTATTTATTTGTCCATATACTCTTTTATCTCTTTTCTTTCTCTTTCTACATGCTTCTCTATATGCAATGCATGATGATGAATATGAGGCTGTTACATTCTAGTATGGTGATAACTAGAATGGATACCAAGGAAGCATATTTTCTCGCACCCAGCAGTCGAGTTGATGATATGGTCAGTGCAAGGATGTGGGAAGTGGTCCTTCGGACATGCTTTGTTAAGCGATGTGAAGTCGACACACATGCACAATACATTTGTATTTTTCTCAGGTACCAAGACTGGGTTTGCTACCCATCAGAGTGAGTAAGATCCCGTATGAATCCGGTTGCGCGAAAGCGAGTATCTGCTCCCCGCGCCCCAATAGCTCCGCATTCCTCCTCAAAAAAACATCATAGGTCTTGCTTGATAGAAATTGCACCCAGATATATGTTGAGCTCATTCTCGGCAAGTTCCCTAGACACATTTGGCATGTCAGAAGGCTTCTATGCAAATATGTACTAGTTCTCACGGGTGAACTTGATGACCCCGTCTTCCTATTTGCTTTTGAGGTTGGTGTAGATCAAGGCGGTCTTGATGGGGTCAGTTAGATGGATCATGACAGGTATTGTTTTTTCTTCCGCCTTGAAATTCTCACCTGCAACTTGTTTTTTTTTTGTCGGTGGCAGTGGGTTGATATCGGTGGACTTCTTGAGATCATCTAGTTCTTACTAATTGCCAAAAAGGTAAGAAATTTCATCAAGTTCCTCCTCACAGGCGTTGGAGCGCTGAAAGCTTTTAGAAAAAGTGATGATTTCTTTGGGACCCAACATCTTAAGCTTGAGGTAGACGTATAGGTGACGATCCATAAACTTAGCATAGGCAAATCGTCCATAATCGCATAATAGGCTGAACTGAAGTTCACTACTTTGAACTCGAGTTTTTTGGGTCGAAAATTATTCTTGTCGTGAAGATTACGTCCAAAGATATTTTCCTGAGCTGGCTGGCTAGCTTCCCTGATATGATGCCATGGAAGGTCGTGTCTTTTGTCTCCAGATTGTCAAAAGAAAGTTTCATCCTCTTTAACGTGTAGGCATATATAGTGTTGATGAGCACTCTATTGAGGTTATATCCACCGATCTGGGGGTCGACTAACAGAGTTACTTATCTAGCAAGAGTCCATACATTAGTCTTCACCTTTATTCCATTTTTTATACATGGCAATGTCTGTATCGCATGCTTATTATAGTTGTTATGAGTAAGCTAGGTTGCATAATCTTGGTGGACTTCATATTGATCAATCCACTGGGCTTACCAACCTGGGTGGCCATACCCTTCACTGCATGCGCTCCAATCTTAGATGGACAGGTCCGGCCACCCAATGCATTATAGCCGTTAGATAAATAATAAACTAAATAAACAAATGTAACAATTAATTTATATCTAATAAACTAGAAAATTATCTAACCAAATGTTATCTAACATATTTTCCATCTATTCTAATAATCAGCGAATTACACAAATAAAAAACATAATTGGGGTGGCGACGACGGCGTCAGAGGCGGTGGCGGGAAGGCTAGGGCCGGGAGCCGTGGGCCGGGCGCCAGGTGTCGGGGGCCGAAGCGCAGAGGGCGCCAGGGGGTGGCGGCCGGAGCGGCGTCTCGGGGCCGGGCGCGGCACGGCTGGGGGCGGGGGCGGGCGGCGGCAGCGGGCGGGGGCGGTGGTGCTCGGGGCGGCAGACAGGGGCGGCGGCGGGTGGCGGCTCGCGGGCTCAGGGTTGGCGCAGGAGTGAATGCCCGCGCCGATCGCGGGCCCGTGGAGTTTATACCCTCTTGTTTATGGTGGCCCGTGGCCAAGCCGTCGTAAATAACCTTGTTTACGATGGCCAACCAGTGCCGTTGTAAATAAGATATTATTTATGACGGCCTAGATTAAACCATCATAAACACGTTTTTATTTACGACGGTCAAACCTGTCCTTTATAAATAATATTATTTATAATGGCTAACTCTATAACCGTCGTAAATATCAAAGACCGTAGTAAATTTAACCTTTTCCTGCCTTGGCCCAACCCCTGGCTTCAAACACCATCTCCAGTCCGAGAGAACTAGAGAGAGAGAGGATGGCAGGGATTTGGTCGCTGGTCTCTCGCAGCCTGAGCACTGTTCAGATAGTACATGTACCACCGCTGATATTTGATTCTCTCTCCCTGTCTCTGGCTTGGCCTCTTGGAGACCGGCAGCTCGATCAGCTCAAATACAGGACGAAGTTTAGGGTTGTTTCGCTGCGTCTGTCGTCCTGGACATTGCCGCAAGTTGGCTGGCGACCGGCGTACGCGAATCGGATTACTTTGTTAGCAACGACAATGTCGCTCGCTGGGAGTGAACGCGGTGAGTTTTAAGCACACACGATGAGGGGTCGATGATCTGGTTTGTGACGCAAGTAACTCGGCCTCAAAGCCGGATACACTTCATATATTGCAACAGAAAAATAACAAACTTGGAATGAGCCTTCCTACTCCCACGGCGCGATCACATGATCCGCTCGACGCGCTCAACGTGCTGCCACACCGAGCTCACTACATGCAATCTCCTACGTGCACGTGCAATCTCCTACATGCAAACGTGCATTCATGTGCATGCATGTAAAGAAACAAACGTGATCATGCAGACAAACACACAAGGCTTATTCAACAAATTCCCCCCTAAGCCTTGTCCACTTCTAGGGTGTTGAGGACGTCAATCTTTGTTCTCATCTCGATGAAATGATCACGTCCGAGGGGTTGGGTTAGAACATCGGCCAGCTGCTCGTTCATGCCGGCTGCTTCTATCTTCACCCTCTCCTCTTCAACACATTGCCTGATAAAATATTATCTGGTGTCTATATGTTTACTTCCGTCATGGAACACAGGATTTCTGATCAGTGCGGACAGATTATCGATCTTCAAAGTGACAGCATCAATAGCTCCCCCTTTGATCTCGGCCAAAAGACGCGCCTACCAACTCCTTGACACGATGCCATTGCAGCCGCTATGTATTCTGCTTCACAACTTGACAATGCAACAACTCTTTGCTTCTGTGAATGCCAGGAGATGACATTTCCACCGAGTAGATACAGAACACCGGTAGTGCTCCGGTGAGTATCGACATCCCCAGCCAAGTCACTGTCGCTATAGCCGACTAGCTCGAGTTCCTTTTGCTTTATCCTGTAAAAACATCCATGATGAATAGTTCCAGCAACATACCTCAATCTTTACAGCAAGAAGATTTTCAATGGTCGGCTTCTCCATGAACCGGCTGACATATCCCACTGAATAAGTCAGATCAGGTCTTGTGTTTACTAGATACCGAAGAGTCCCAACAAGCTTTCGGTACTCAGTTGGATCAATAGCATGTGAATCACAGCTTTTACTTAGCTTCAAACAAGGTTCCATAGGAGTGTGACACGGATTGCACTTGATCAAGTTAGCTGCCTTTAGAATCTTCATAGCATAAGCCTCTTGACTTACTGCAATACCAATGCCCGTCTGATTCACCTCCAAACCAAGGTAGTAACTCAGCTTTCCCAGGTCAGCCATCTTGAACTCTCCTTGCATCTCTTTCTTGAACTTCTTGATCTCATACTCGTTCCCTCCCGTGATGATGAGATCATCCACATAAACACCCAGAATTATCCGTCCATCACCACACCCTCAAGTATAAACTGTATGTTCAGCTTCACCACGATGAAACCCAAGTTCAGTTAGCGATGCATCCAACTTGGCATACCAAGCGCGTGGGGCTTGTCTTAACCCATAGAGTGCCTTCTTAAGTTTCAGCACCTTGTGTTCCTCCCCCACAATAACGAATGTAAGCATATTAGAAGAAGATGCACACTTAATTCATTGAGAGTCATAACTTATACATGAAGAGGCAACAAGGGCCGGCCTGGAAACTAGGGCGTCGTGGAACGATCGCCCGATAATGTGCCGCAGAAGAATAGGATCGGATGAGATCGTGAGAAACAAACTCGGTTGGGCCGAGACGTATTCTATGCGCTAATACCCCCCTCAGTTTGCGCGTTTATACATGATACGCCCAAACTGTTACAAAAATTGCTAAACACCGAGCTTGTAAGACCCTTTGTCATGATGTCCGCATATTGCAGTGATGTGAGTACATGCAGAACTCGAGCTTCACTGATCATCACTTTTTCGCACACGAAGTGTATGTCTAATTCAATGTGCTTGGTTCTCCTGTGATGAACTAGATTTTCTGATAAATAAACAGCTGAAATATTATCACAGTATATAATCTTAGCTTTTTGAATCGGTGAGTGCAGTCTTGAAGAAGACTTCGGATCCAGCAGCATTCAGCGGTGGTGTTTGCAACAGCTCTATATTCTGCCTCGGCACTGGATCTTGAGACGGTTGGTTGGCGTTTAGAAAACCAGGGAACTATTGATCCGCCAAGGAAAACACAAAACCCTGACGTATAACGCCGAGTGTCGGGGCATTCAGCCCAATCCGCGTCTGAATATGCAATAAGATCTGTGGAAGTAGAAGCCGAGATTTAAATACCGTTTGTTGTTGTACCTTTGATGTATCAAACAATTCTCTTCACCAATGACCAATGCATATCTCTTGGAGAGTGCATGTGAAGAGCCACCTGATTAACAACATATGTGATATCTGGTCGTGTAAGAGTTAAGTATTGTAAGGAACCTACGATACTTCGGTGAAACGAGGCATCTTTGAATTCATGTCCGTCGGTTGCTGAAGATTTTGGCTTCGTATCAACTGGTGTTGAGGCTGGTTTACATATGTGCATACCAGCACGCTCAAGCACTTACATGCATACTTGCCCTGTGAGAGTGAGAATCCAGAAGAGCATCGGTTGACTTGAATACCAAGAAAATAGTGTACTGGTCCGAGATCTTTGATAGAAAAAGTTGACTGAAGTTGCTTGATAATCTTATGCAGAAGAATATTGCTGGATGCAGTAATAATGATATCATCAACATATAGCAATAGAATTACCGTGTCATTTCCTTGTTTGTAGATGAATAGAGAATTATCAGCAACCGAGGATCGAAAACCATGAATTTTCAAATGAGATGAAATCCTATTGAACCATGCACGCACGGGGGGCTTGTTTAAGTCCATACAAGGACTTTGAAAGCAAGCAGACGTGATCTGGATGTTCAGTGTCAACAAAACCACTTGGTTGTAGACAGTATACTTTTTCTTTGAGAACTCCATGAAGAAATGCGTTCTTCACATCAAGTTGATTAACAGGCCAAGATCTTGATGCAGAAAGTTGAAGAAAAATTCTTATGGAAGCAGGTTCGACCACAGCTGAAAAGGTTTGGTCGAAGTCTATACCTTGATGTTGATGAAAACTGTGCACGACCCAACGTGCCTTGTCACATTCAAACGTGCCGTCGGACATGTATTTGTTCTTGAAAATCCATTTTCCAGAGATCACATGAGCACCTGGTGGACGAGGTACCAACGCCCATGTTTTGTTAAGTAACAAAGCTTTGTACTCATCGTCCATGGCGGCACGCCATGCAGGATGCTGAAGTGCTTCGCGTACAGATTTTAAAATTGGGACATGTTCAGTGGTGCATGCATATTTGGGGTTGGGTTTGAGTATTCCGGCCCGGAGTCTAGTGATCATGTTATGTGGTGCGATTGTATTGTTGGAGTGCTGGTCTGGAGGTGGAACGTGTAAATTTGATGAGGCCGGAACATGCATGACGTCAGGTGCCGGAATGGGAGAATGCAGCGGGTATGACGGATCATGGACAGGAGCATGCACGGGTGGTTGTGGGATGGCAACGACACCATGTTGCGGTGACTGATTTTGTGGCGGCGGGTGACGTTGGATAGGTATCATATAGGAAGAATATCTGGTGATGGTGGTGGGGTTTTGCGGCAACTGAATGGCTGGGCCGATGATAGCTGTTGAAATGGAAAAGTAGTTTCATCAAAGGAAACGTGACGGGAGATGTGCACCCGATGTTGTACTGAATCATAGCAGCGGTAGCCCTTTGTCTGGGGTGGATACCCAAGGAAAACACATGGTAAGGATCTGGTTGTAGTTTATGGGAAAGATGAGTGGTATTTGGATAGCAAAGGCATCCAAATACTCGCAAGTGATCATAATCTGGTGGTGAACCGAACAATAGCTGATATGGTGTTGCTTGCTGTCTTGGACGGCATGGTCGACGATTGAGAAGAAAAGTAACCGTCGACAGGGCATCGGGCCAGAAGCTGGCAGGAATGCACGCATGAAATAGAAGATAGCGTACGCTGTCATTTAACGTCCGAAGAAGACGTTCAGCTCGCCCGTTCTGTTGATAGGTATAGGGGCAAGTTAATCGAAGTGCAATCCCGTGAGCTGATAGAAAGGACCTGAGTGCCAAGTTATCAAACTCATTTCCACTATTCGATTGAAAACTATATATGTCATGCTGAAACTGAGTCCGAATATAGGCATGAAAAGAAATAATTGTAGGAAGAACATCTGACTTGTGTTTAAGGGAAACGTCCATGCATAATTAGAATAATCATCCATAATAGCCAGATAAAATTAGAAACCAGAATTACTAGCAACTGGTGACGTCCAAACGTCACAATGAAGTAGTTGGAAGGGAAAGTAAGAAATATTCTGAGACTCCTGGAATGGTTGTTTAACATTTTTGCCAGTGCGACACACATGACAAAAATGATCAAATGACTTCTTACAACTGAAACCGAAAATTCTCAAGATACGAGACAGAGATTCTTGACCCAAATGTCCAAGATGAGCATGCCATAACCCGGACTTATTTGTCGTGAATAAAGAAAACTTTGTCGATGAAGATGCAGGTGGCAGGGGATATAAATCACTGGTGCTATCACATTAGAGCAGAACCGACTTGGTCAGAAGATCCTTGATGGAAAAACCAAAAAGTCACATATTGTTGTCGCGTGTCAAAGCATGAACTGAAATCAGATTCTTCACAAGTTTGGGGGAGATCAATTAAAACGTGATTCAGTTGCAGTAATGAAGTTGGGGTTGGAAACAAAGCTTTCCCAGAAGATTGAACCGGCAAAAAAGAACCATCACCAACAACAATGTGTGAAGCGGTATTATCCGAGGTTAGAGAAGAAAGAATACCAGGATTGTTTGACATATGTGAAGAAGCGCCGGTGTCAAGGTACCAATCATTGCCGGTATATGGTGCAGAAGCCGGCATGCCTTGTACTGCAAAGTACAGACTTTGTGGCACATACTGGTGACTTGTAGTCGTACTTGGCAGCTGTTGGTACATGTTCGGTGCAATTGCAGTCAGTGCTTGCTGCTGCGGTGCAGGAGGCGGAGGACCGTAATAGTTCATGGCCGGCATGCGCCACTGAGGCAGCTGCCAGGCTTGAACCATTCCCATCCAGGGCCCGGTTCGAGGAGTTCAGGGAGCCGTGGGATGTTGAGTAGTGTTGTTGTTGGACGTGCCGTGGGAGCCACGACCCCGCCCGTGACCCCTGCCACGTTTGCCACCGCGATGTCCACCGGTGTTCGAGGGCAGTTGCGATGGTGGAGGAGATGGTGTTGTCGAAGAAGTCATAGAACTTTGTGTTGCTGAAGAAGCCGTAGCCATGAGTGCCTTTGCGGCCTCCATTTTGGCAGTCTCAGCAAGCCGGACCTCTTCATGCACAAGGTAGTTGCGTGTATAGAAGAAGTCAGGTGGTGGTACTCTGGAGGTGAGGTTGGCGATGGCGTGACTGAATTTCGAATTCAGTCCACGTAGAGTGTTGATGCTGAGTGCGGCATCGGAGATAGGAGAACCAACGTCGCGAAGTGTATCTGCAAGTTTCTTTAGGCGGCTGCAGTACTCATCAACAGAAAACTCATCTTGATAAAGGCTATGGAATTCTTGAAGTGCACACACGGTGCGCTGCATGCCATTGTCAAGAAACAGCTCGAGTATGCGATGCCATGCAGAAAATGCAGTGGAGTTCGCCTGATAACGTGCGGCGGAAGAATAGGATCGGATGAGATCGTGAGAAACAGACTCGGTTAGTCCAAGACATATTCTATGCGCTAATAATGAATCCGGGTGGTTGAGATATACAAACACCTCCTCTTGCAAGTCACCATTAAAAAAAGCGGACTTGACGTCCATGTGATGAACTACCCAACCTTGGTGTGCCGCATATGCCAACAATAACCGTACTGTTTCCAAACCTGTTACATGTGCGAATGCTTCCTCAAAATCCACACCTTGTTGTTGCACGTACCCCTTCGCCACCAAGCATGCTTTGTGTTTGATGATGAGACCATCTGCATGTCTATTAGTTTTAAATACCCATTTGAGACCAATAGGACGTTGATTCTTCAGAGTAGTGACCAGTTCCCATGTATCATTTGCCTCAATCGCCGTCATTTCGTCAAGCATCGCTTGACGCCAGCAATCAAACACCTGTGCTTCTTGAAAAGAGGTAGGATCATCAGTGTTGATCATCAACAAGTCCACACCTAGTTCTTGTGCATCATGATGTTCCGGCTCCGTTGCCTCCATAATGTCCTGAATGGATTGATACCGTATCGGGGCATCATCATGATCGGCGTCGAGCTCGCTTGATGTAGTGGAAGCCGGACTCGGGACTTGTGTTGAAGACTCAACAACTTGTGGACTTGGAGAGGAAGACACTTGACGTGGTACTGGTGACGTCCCACCCATAACCGGGCTCATGATCACCGGGTCATCGTGAGACACCATCATATAGTCGATGATGAAATCGTTGTCAGGCTCTTCGCCCTCCCACTTCCATGTTGCTTCTTCGTCTAACACAACGTCCCTAGTGACTTGCACTCTTTTGGTGTTGGGATCATAGGTGCAGTACACCTTCGACCCTTACTCATATCCGATAAAGATCATCGGCCTACTTCTATCATCAAGCTTCCTCAACTGACCAGTTGTCTTCGTATGAGTAATGCACCCGAATGTGTGTAGATGATACTCCGCTGTTTGCGTTCCTGCCCATAATTCAAATGGGGTCTTCCCGCCATTTCGTTTGGTCACGGTGCGGTTCAAGATGTAGATCGCTGTCACCACTGCTTCTCCCCAGAACGTCCCCGTGAGATTCTTGGCCTTCAACATGCTGCGTGCAGCACCAACTATTGTCCGATTTTGCCTTTCTACGACACCATTCTGTTGGGGAGTATAAGGCACCGTCAATTCCCGGTGAACTCCGAGCTCTGCGAAATATTGATTCAGCTGTCTAGAGGTGAACTCTCCCCCTCTGTCGGTACGCAGTGCACCAAGCCTTTTTCTCACTCTTGCGTTCTACCGCCACCTGAAATTTCTTGATCGCTTCTAGCGCCTCATCTTTTGTGGATAGAAGAAACACCCCCATATAGCGACTGTAATCATCAACAAGTAGAAGGAAGTAGCCTTTACCACTTGGTGTTGTTGGCGTGATAGCACCTCTATGGACAAGCTCCAACACATCAGTGGCATGCCAAACACCTTGGCGTGGAAACGGAGCTCGCTGATGTTTCCCATCCAAGCATGCTTCACACACTTTGTTCACCTGTGTGAGAAGTGGTGAACTGTGCACCAATCCTTCACGAGCCATCCGTCGAAGTGCTCCGAAATTGGCATGTCCAAATCGGGCATACCAGCGCCATGCATCCTCACCCACCGGTCTACCGGACCTCGACGCCGAATGCACCTGATATATTGCAGCGGAAAAAACGAACAAGGAACGAGCCCTCCTACACTTACGGCGCGATCACACGATCCGCTCGACGAGCTCAACGTGTTGCCACACCGAGCTCACCTACATGCAATCGTGCGTACATGTGCATGCATGCAAAGAAATAAACTGATCATGCGAAACAAACACAGAAGGCTTATTCAACAGGCAGCAGGAGGGCTGCACGCGGCAGTCACTGGCTGGCTGCCGAGCTTGGTTCGTCGGCATGCGCTGCATGGCCGCCCAGTCCACGGCTCCATCCTCTGCCACCGGTAGGCACAGTCTGCAGTGGCCAGCTGCCGCGCGCAGGGAGAGGGAGTTGGTGAAGGTACGTCTGCAGCGTTGAAGGAGCCTCATACCTACCGCCCTGGTCGGACCCGATCATCCGTCCGCCCACCACCTCTTCTTCTTCAAATCTGTTCGCGACCATCTCAGCCGCCTCCCATCCGGCTCCGTCGGGGCAACCACCAACGCCCATGCTGGATGCCTGGATAGTTTGAGAATGATGCATGGTGGCTTTGGTGAAAATCTCCTACCTCCAAAACACGAAATTCATGTTCTGCAGTATGTATTTGTGAGGTGTTTTATTTGTCATTGTTAAAACTAATCTTGACTTGTGCGTGTGTGTGCGTGTTGGTTTGTTCTACTTTTATTGGTGTGTCCCAGTAGGTTTGCAAGCTAGGCTAGTGCGTGTAGCAGTGGCGTGACTGGTGGAGTTGATTTGCATGTTGGCCGGGGCTTCAGAACGTGTAGGAGGTAGCAGTCGATCCATTTCTGTTGCCATGCAGGCTGGACCGGCTGCATGCAGGAGGAGGCGTCAACAACTTGCTCCATTCATGCAGGACTGGGCTGCATCCACGGGGAGTCAAAGCACAGTAAATTTGCATGCATGTGTGTAAGTGTTTGTGTTAGTTAGCTTCAGAGTAAGAAGCGGACCACGTGAGGTATGGGAGTTCGCTGAGTTTGTTGCTCCCTAGGCGTGTCCTCTGGGGCTATATAAGCCATTCTAACTTGTTGTTTGTTCAACAAGAAGAGAAACATATGGTCAAGGCGTTGGTGCGCTGAGCCATGCATTAATAAGTACACTCCATTTTCCACTGGGGCAGCTGCTAGGCTTGAACCATTCCCATCCAGGGCCCGGGTCAAGGAGTCCAGGGAGCCGTGTGGTGTTGAGTAGTGTTGTTGTTGGATGTGCCGACCCCGCCCGCGACCCCTGCCACGTTTGCCACCACGATGTCCACCGGTGTTCGAGGGCAGTTGCGACGGTGGAGGAGATGGTGTTGTCGAAGAAGTCGTAGAACTTTGTGTTGCCGAAGAAGCCGTAGCCATGAGTGCTGTTGCGGCCTCCGTTTTGGCAGTCTCAGCAAGCCGGACCTCTTCACGCACGAGGTAGTTGCGTGTATAGAAGAAGTCAGGTGGTGGTACTCTGGAGGTGAGGCTGGCGATGGCGTGACTGAATTTTGAATTCAGTCCACGTAGAGTGTTGATGACGAGTGCGGCGTCGGAGATCGGAGAACCAACGTCGCGAAGTGTATCTGCAAGTTTATTTAGGCGTCTGCAGTACTCATCAACAGACAACTCACCTTGATAAAGGCTATGGAATTCTTGAAGTTCATACACGGCGTGCTGCATGCCATTGTCAAGAAACAGCTCAAGTATGTGATGCCATGCAGAAAATGCAGTGGAGTTCGGCTGATGAATCATATCGTAGATGGCTGTGGACACCGAAGTGTTCAACAAAGAGACGATGCACTTGTCGACTTGAGTCCACTCGGAATCATCAAGACACAACTGTGCATCGGTTGTACCGTCGATATGATCCAGAAGTCCGAACTTGTTGACGGTGAGTTCGAACAGTTCCCTCCATGCCAAGAAATTGGGTTCGGCCATGTCTAGCACCATGGCAACATGAGATCGAATGTTGATCAAGTTTACTGTGTTGGCGGTGATTGGAACTGGAGGCGCAGCAAAGAAGGGATTTGAGGGTGATGCAGCACTCGACGGAGAGGATTGTTGTGAGGCCATTTGCGGAAGCAAGAAGAAGAGGAACATAGGTTCACTGATATCATGTAAGCATATTAGAAGAAGATGTGCACTTCATTCATTGAGAGAGTTGTAACTTATACAGGAAGAGGCAACGAAGGCCGGCCTGGAAACTAGGGCGTCATGGAACGATCGACTGATAACGTGCGGCGGAAGAATAAGATCGGATGAGATTGTGAGAAACAGACTCGGTTAGGCCAAGACTTATTATATGCGCTAATAATGAATCCGGATGGTTGAGACATACAAGCACCTCCTATTTTGCAAGTAACCATTGAGAAAAGCGGACTTGACGTCCATGTGATGAACTACCCAACCTTGGTGTGCCGCATATGCCAACAATAACCATACTGTTTCCAAACGTGTCACAGGTGCGAATACTTCCTCAAAATCCACACCTTGTTGTTGCACGTACCCATTCGCCACCAAGCATGCTTTGTGTTTGATGATGAGACCATCTGCATCTCTCTTAGTTTTAAATACCCATTTGAGACCAATAGGACGTTGATTCTTCGGAGTACTGACCAGTTCCCATGTATCATTTGCCTCAATCGTCATCATTTCGTCAAGCATCGCTTGACGCCAGCAATCGAACACCTGTGCTTCTTGAAAAGAGGTAGGTTCATCAGTGTTGATCATCAACAAGTCCTCACCTAGTTCTTGTGCATCACGATGTTCTGGCTCCTATGCCTCCGTAATGTCCCGAATGGATCCATACCGTATCGGGGCATCATCATGATTGGCGTCGAGCTCGCTTGATGTAGTGGAAGCTGAACTCGGGCCTTGTGTTGAAGACTCAACAACATGTGGACTTGGAGAGGAAGACACTTGATGTGGTACTGGTGACGTCCCACCCATAACCGGGCTCATGATCACCGGGTCATCGTGAGACACCATCACAAAGTCGATGATGAAATCATTGTCACGCTCTTCACCCTCCCACTTCCATGTTGCTTCTTCGTCGAACACAACGTCCCTAGTGACTCGCACTCTTTTGGTGTTGGGATCATAGATGTGGTACGCCTTCGACCCTTGCTCATATCCGATAAAGATCATTGGCCTACTTCTATCATCAAGCTTCCTCAACTGACCAGTTGTCTTCGTATGAGCAATGCTCCCGAACGTGCATAGATGATACACCGCTGTTTGCCTTCCTGCCCATAATTCAAATGTGGTCTTCCCGCCATTTCCTTTGGTCACCGTGCGGTTCAAGATGTAAACCGCTGTCAGCACTGCTTCTCCCCAGAACGTCCCTGGGAGATTCTTGGCCTTCAACATGCTACGTGCAGTACCAACTATTGTCTGATTTCGCCTTTCTACGACGCCATTCTGTTGGGGACTATAAGGCGCCGTCAATTCCCGGTGAACTCCGAGCTCTGCGAAATATTGATTCAGCTATCTAGAGGTGAACTCTCTCCCTCCGCCGATATGCAGTGCACCAAGCCTTTTCCCACTCTTGAGTTCTACCACCACCTGAAATTTCTTGATCGCTTCTGGCGCCTCATCTTTTTGTGGATAGAAGAAACACCCCCGTATAGCGACTGTAATCATCAACAAGTAGAAGGAAGTAGCCTTTACCACTCTGTGTTGTTGGCGTGATAGCACCTCCATGGACAAGCTCCAACACATCAGTGGCATGCCGTGCACCTTGACGTGGAAACGGAGCTCACCGGTGTTTCCCAGCCAAGCATGCCTCACACACTTTGTTCACCAGTGTGAGAAGTGGTAAACCCCGCACTAATCCTTCACGAGCCATCCGTCGAAGTGCTCGGAAATTGGCATGTCCAAATCGGGCATGCCAGCACCATGCATCCTCACCCACCGGTCTACCGGACCTCGACACAAAATGCACCTGATATATTGCAGCGGAAAAACGAACGAGGAACGAGCCCTCCTACACTTACGGCGTGATCACACGATCCACTAAACATGTTGCCACACCGAGCTCACCTACCTGCAATCGTGCGTACATGTGCATGCATGCAAAGAAATAAACTGATCATGCGAAACAAACACAGAAGGCTTATTCAACAGGCAGCAGGAGGGATGCACGCGGCAGTCACTGGCTGGCTGCCGAGCTTGGTTCATCCGCATGCGCTGCATACCGACACAGTCTGCAGTGGCCAGCTGCCGTGCGCAGGGAGAGGGAGTTGGTGAAGGTACGTCTGCAGCATCGATCACGCGTCCGTACGTTCAATGTACGCAAACTCTTCCACATGAATGGCAGCACGAAGGAGCCTCATCCCTGCCGCCCTGTTCGAACCCGATCATCCATCTGCCCACCCCCTCTTCTTCTTCAAATCCGTTCGCGACCATCTCGGCCGCCTCCCACCCAGCTCCGGCGGGGCAACCGCCAACGCCCATGCTGGATGCCTGGATGGTTTGAGAATGATGTATGATGGCTTTGGTGAAAATCTCCTACCTCCAAAAACACGAAATTCATGTTCTGCAGTATGTATTTGTGAGGTGTTTTATTTGTTATTGTTAGAATTAATCTTGACTTGTGCGTGTGTGAGTGTTGGTTTGTTCTACTTTTCTTGGTTTGTCCCAGTAGGTTTGCATGCTAAGCTAGCGCGTGTAGCAGTGGCGTGACTGGTGGAGTTGATTTGCATGTTGGCCGGGCTTCAGAACGTGTAGGAGGTAGCAGTCGATCCATTTCTGTTGCCATGCAGGCGGGACCGGCTGCATGCAGGAGGCGCCAACAACTTGCTCCATTCATGCCGGACTGGGCTGCATCCACCGGGAGTCAAAGCATAGTAGTTGCTGCATGCATGTGTGTAAGTGTTCGTGTTAGTTGGCTTCAGAGTAAGAAGCGGACCACGTGAGGTATGTGAGTGTGCTGAGTTTGTTGCTCCCTAGGCGTGTCCTCTAGGGCTATATAAGCCATTGTAACTTGTTGTTTGTTCAACGAGAAGAGAAACATATGATCAAGGCGTTGGTGCGCTGAGCCATGCATTAACAAGTGCACTCCATTTTCCACCTCGTGTATGTGGGTAAGCGGCTCTAACAATTGGTATTCAGAGCCACCAGATCCTAAGCTCCATGGCATTTGTTCCGCACAGTCACGGAGGAAGCAGTAGCGCCTCACTCGCATACCCGATGCTTCCTCGACAAACTACACCGCGTGGGCGATCAAGATAGAGGCCATCTTTGACGGCAAAGGCCTTTGGGACGCCGTGAGTCTGGCGGAAGGTGAGGTGGATGTGTGGAAGGACAAGACGGCGACGGCGCAGCGTCTTCAATCTTTGCCGGAGGTCATCCTCATGCAAGTCGCCATGAAGCCGACAGTGAAGGATGTGTGGGACAGCTTCAAAATAAGGTTTGTCGGCACCGATCGCGTGAAGGCTGCTCGCCTTGCAACTCTCAAGGGCGAGTTTGACAAGGTGACCATAGAGGATGCAGAGTCATTGGACCACTATGCCGGCAAAATTAGCATCATGGCAGCGAGGTACATCAACTTTGGCGTGACACTCAATGATGCAGCCATGGTCAAGAAGCTCCTCGACATAGTCCCCTATTGGCTCTATCCTGCCGTTGCGGAGATCGAGAAGTTCTGTGATGTTGAGAGTATGTTGTTTTAGTAGGCACTTGGGAGGCTGAAGGCATTCGACGAGCGCTGCCGGTGGCGCACTCAAGGCAACGAGACCACTACAGGTGATGGTCGGCTCCTGCTCATGGAGGCTGAATGGCGAGCTCGGGAGAAGCATAAGTCTTCAATAAATAAAGGTAAATGCTACAATTGTGGTGTTGTGGATATTTTGCCAGGGAATGTCCAAATCCAAAGAAGGAAGAAGCACTACTCGCAATGGCGGATGAAGAACTGTCATTGCTTTAAAGTATCTTGAAGGAATAATACAAGCAGCGTGTTCGTCGGGTATTGTGTTCGTTGCCAAGAAAATTTGTGTGCTCTCACGTTCATGTGCGTGTGTGAGTGATGCAGTTTTAATAATCCATGTCAAGATTACACTACAACAACAAGCTTCATCTCAGGCGGTTCTAAACGTATTAGCACACGCGGTTGTCGAAACCACCTGAAACAAAGAGCCTGTGATAATCAGCAATTTTCACAGACAGAAACCTAAACCACCTGTGAAAAAGTTATCATAGTTGGTCTTAACCTTCATGAATCCGCATGTGAAGACTCTTTATCATAGGCAGTTTGTAACGTAAGAGTATCCGCCTGTGATAACTCCATTATCGTAGGCGTTTCTTTACCTACACTGTCCGCCTGTGAAGAACGTTTATCACAGGCGGTTTGTAACATAAAGAGTATCCGCCTGTGATAACTCCATTATCACAGGCGGTTCTTTACCTACGATCGTCCGGCTGTGAAGAATGTTTATCACAGGTGGTTTGTAATGTAAGATTATCCGCCTGTGTAACTCCATTATCGTAGACGGTTCTTTACCTACGACTAGCCGCCTATGAAACTATATTATCACAGGCGGTTCATTACCTACGATAAGCCGTCTGTGAAATTATATGATCACAGGCTGTTTGTTAGGTACTACATGCTGTTATTTCTAATTTCCAGGTCAATTTCATATGCACATTCACACACAATAGAAACAATATATTCTGACAAGCATCATCGACACAATATCACCAAAAAGTCATCTCATATACATATGTAAGTACAATACATCTCAATCCATAGTTTACAAGTTTTTCACTAAAACCAAATTGATGCTTAGTATACTGGTAAAGTTCTGGCACATCAGCTATTACACCTGCGTCATTGAAGAACTGCGCTTTTCGGTGGAAAATTTTACGACGCATGAAGTGACACAATTCACTCGCAATCATCTCGGCTCCTCCACCAAGCATATCTCTAGAATCCGTCCATTCTTCATCCATATTCGTGTGCTGCAATGAAACACATAACAAGGTTTAGAACGTGTTGGTGACAATGATAACATAATAGTATGAAAATATGCTAGTTATAATGAAAATGAAACTCAAAAGTAAGAAAATACAATATTGACATTAAGGATAACTTACATCCTCATGATTCACTCTATATTCGTAGGCGGTCCGAAGATGCTCGCATACATAATACCCGCATAAGACGCTCCCAGAAGGCTGTTTAGGACAAGGATAATAAGTTGATATCTGCAACACATCCTTATTAGGAGGTCTCTGACCGCTAAGTTGTTTCGCATAAAACCGCCAAGCGTTGTCATACAAAGAATGTCATATAAGAGTTGCCAACCTATATATATATATGCGTGCATATTAAAAGTATCGAATAACCGTACGTTCTCAAAATGGTAAGAAAATCTTTGTAAGTATCTTGTGAGTAATCGGCTGAGTGTAAGACCGTTGCCAAACCCTGCGTTGGCTTGATGAAGATCATTATGTAGTGTTTACTGCATACGCACAAACACATGTGTTAAGTTAAAACTTAGCAATAATTGCTATTTCCATGCCATGTGTCGAAATTACTCGAAGTGGTACGGAGCCTTTACGAGGTCCTTGCCATCTCTAATGAAGTTAAACATGGAATGTATGTGACACCCCCATTTTTAGATTTTGCATGTATTCATCTTTCATGTAGAAAAACACTTTTAAAATAAGTTGAAACCGAGAAAATATTAAAAAGATAGCCAAAAAGAGCCAATTCTAGTTCACAGAGAGCGTCGAAGACAATACCCGCGGCCCGCTGGCCACGTGGCGCGTTCGGAGCTCATCTCCGCAAAGGGAGAGAGGTCCGACCCCGTGGGACACGTGTTGCCCCCGGAGCTAGCCTCTGCGGAAGGAGCGAGGCCAGTCCCGCAGGACACGTGTCGGCTGCGGAGCTATTCACCGCGGAAAAGAAAGGACCAGCCGCGCGGGACACGTGTCGCTCTCGGAGCTCACCTCCGAGGGGTCCGGCCCCGCTAGACACGTGTCACTCTCGGAGCTCACTACCGAGAGGTCCGGCCCCTCTAGACACGTGTTGCTCTCGGAGCTCACCTCCGGGAGGTCCGACACTATCGAACACGTGTCACCTCCGGAGCTTATCTCCGTTAGGTCCGACGCTGTTGGACACGCGTCAACCTCGGAGCTCATCTCTGAGAAGAAAGGAAGTCTGGCACTGTTAGGACACATGGCATATCCATAGCCACCTCCGAAGAGAAGGGAGGTCCGGAATTGACACGTGGCGTACGCGGAGGTCGTCTCTGAGAAGGGGGATGACACGACCCCACTGGTCCTGTCGGGCCAGGATCACGCTGAGGGGTGCTGCATTGCACAGCACCGTATAACACACGTCAAAGGTACAAAGCGGAAGCGGAAATTTTATTGCATAAACAAGTTTATGAACATGTTTACATCAAAATAAGTTCAGTCTACACTCGCGGGCGTAGACTAAGCATCAAGTGCACGTTCAACCCTCGAACGTGTCCACGCTAGCACACACGCACACTAACTCTGCGGCGTGCATGACTCCCACTCGACGGGGTTCCCCTCCTGGGGTGCCGTCTCCTCTTCGGCAGTCCCTTCCTCATAGAACCCTGCAAAAGCTTCAAACACAAGCAGTGAGCACGAAGGCTCAGCAAGTCTGACCCGTCTCACCTAAACATGGAACTTCTACATGAGGGTAATGGGTTACATGAGGTAAAAATCAGTTGCAAGGACTCGCCTAATTAGTAGAACCTTACTTTCAAGTTTTAGCAGCAGGTTGTGGAGAACCTTACGCTAAGGCACATGAGAGAGCCGCAATCAAACAAGAAACGCATTTCTCTCATGTACTTTGCCCAAAGTTGAAAAGAACTTTAGTTAGCTCTAAGCTACAGCATATCATTAACAATCAATGTCCAGCTTTCAATCAGCAACATTTTAACATGTGACTAGCCTGTTCTTTCTACGTCACGGTACAGTGAACAAGTGGTGATTCGAGCCTGCTGGTGAAACCTTAGTGAGTCCATACATGTAGTAGCCCCTTTGTAAAGGCTATTTTGTGATCTCTTGGCCATACACCGACGGTTATGTACTGGTATAATGGAGGTTCTGCAGTCGCCAACGGGTGACAAAATTACAAACTTGTGGGTAAAGTGGTGCCACCTCTATAGAGTGTAAAACTATCATGATAGCCGTGTTTCTGGTCACAAGCACCTGACCAACTTCCATGATTAGATGGTATGGTTATTGGTTTGGTTATGGTATGGTCTTTGGTTTTGGTTTCAGGACTGTTGAGTCTTGGTAATGAGAATGGTTTCGGGACTGTTGAGTCGTGACAATGAGTTTTGGTTCGGATATGTGATCATGAGATGGATATCATGAATATGAGATGGTTATGGATATCATGAGCATGAGATGAAAGTTGAGAAAGGTTTGTGGTTGGTTGAGACATGAAAGGTAGTGAATCATAAAGGAGGTATGTTGATGTTTTAATTGGATATATGCTGGGATTAAATTCACTTAAAGTTAGTTGCTATTTTATCATGTTTGTGAATTAAACTTTGTTTTCTGCAATGAGCCTTTTTAATCCTACCTTGCTGTAAGCTACATATCATATTTTTCCGCACTTGCTGAGTACGTCATGTACTCAAACTTGCATTATTACTTTATCATCAGCAACAGGAGAAGAGTACTTCGAAGATCATGTGGAGTACTAGGCGTGTGATCTACCGTCAACTTTCCTGTGGAGTTAGAGATGGAGCTGCTGCTGCTGTTTAGTTTGCTTCCGCTATCGTTAGAGACTTCCGCTGCTAGAATAAGTTAGAAGACTTTCGCTGCAAGAATAAGTTAGAGATTAATGTAATAAAGTACGTAACCCTATTATTCATGGTTATATTCCGAGTTCAGTTTGTGGATTACATGTGTATGTGTGATGGACATCCTGGGCACACACATATGCATTAGATCGGATCCGTTTTCACGGGACCGGGCGTCACATCTGATATGGGTGCAGCTCAAAGGTAGTGTTTTCAAGCTGCCCACGGAAAGCGTATCATAGTCCGGTGAGTGCATCTCATGCAGCATCATCAACAGCTTCTGCCCTTGTGGCTCTCCATATGGGTGCGAAGTATCGTGTGACAACCCTACCATTAGATAGGATGGTTACTTCAGCCTCCCACTCTTCATATTCGATACGAGGGACTTTCTTGAGGAGGTACTCTGGGTATAAGCTGCAGCAATCAAGGAACTCTCTCAGCTCATTGGTTATATGTCCTCCCTCCATCCCGTTGGACCGGAATTCCTGAGCAGAACGGATGACCCATTCATCATCTTCATTCTCGGCCTCAGCAGGTGGTGGCTCCTTTCTGTGTTCATATTCTCCCGATGCAGCTTCATGGGGCACCACCGGGTGTAAGCCCGTGTGGTATTCCTCCTGAGGTGCGTACCAGTGCTGTTCTTCTTGTGGATCGTCTTCCATGTCATCTTCGCTTAGTTCCACCTCTTCAGGATCCTCTCCCTCATACATAGATCTATTGACTTCATCATGATATTCCATCTTCACCTCCTCCCAATATGGTCCATCGGACACCTCGATGGGGTTAAGTGCGCTCCCACGTGGTGGTGGACGAGTTCTCATGCGTGCTGTGCTCCTAGTGACCGACATCTATAAGGAAGACATGAGAACCTTAGAGAAGAGGGTAAATAAATCCAAAACTTCAGCAGCTATTAGGCAAGAAGACAGAAGGTGTGGCTGTCCAAAAGAAAAGAAGAAAAGGGGCTGAAATAGCACTTTGCGGTGGCTGGGTTGACAAGTAAAATGCAGCAGCAAGCAATTTTGGAAAATAGCAGTCTAGAGGGGTGTTCCTATGTGTTTTAGAGTATCCATTCTACCTAGGCTTGCATCCTACGGTCAACGTGGCTCTGATGCCAATTTGTGACACCCGGTTCCGAAAATGAACCAAGTGATGCTTATGTGTGCCCAGGATGTTCATCACACATACACAGGTTCATCACAAACTGAATTCAGAATATAACCACGTTATAAATAGTGCTTAAGTACTTTATTACAATAACTCAATGTCTCAATCATAAGTATCTAATTTATTCTGCAGCGGAAGACTCTAAATGACAGCGTAAATAAACTAAAGATGATGGGGCTCCAACTCCGACTCCATAGGCAGTTGACGGTAGTGCGCATGCCTAATACTCCACCTGCTCTTCAAAGTATTCTCCTCCTGTTGCTGAGGTATATGTAGGAATGCAAGGGTGAGTACATGTCGTACTCAGCAAGTGCGGGAAAGTATGACATATAGCTTAAAACAAGGTAGGAAATAAAAGGTTTCATTGCAGCAAGCAAGTTTTATTTCAAAATCACAATAAAAACAGCCTATTATGTCTAGGTGAGTTAAATCCCAACATAACCAAGTAATTCATCATCCCTCCCTGTTTCATACCATCATAATTCAGCATTTATCAAGTCTCAATCGGCCAATTCTCTTTCTCAAACTTACTTCATAACAATTGCTCATGATCAGCTCATATGCACATAACCGAAACCAAACTCATAAGCATAACCAAAACCAGTCCCAAAACCAATCCCAATGGCAATACCATAACCATACCGAATAACCATCCCAAGTTTTGCCTCTAATCATAGAAGTTGGCCAGGTGCTTGTAACCAGAAGCACGACTATCATGATAGTTTTACACTCTGTAGAGGTGGCGCCACTTTACCCACAAGTTCGTGATTTCGTCACCCGTCGGTGACTAGATAAAACCTCCATTCTGCCACTACACAATCGTCGGTGTATGACCAAGAGATCACAAAATAGCCTTTACAAAGGGGCTACTAGGATGTACGGACCCACTGAGGTTTCACCGACAGGCTCGTATCTCTATTCTCCCACCCACGGGCCCCCTCGTGTGGCATGCAGTTCCCAGGGCAGTCCTCCTTGACTCCCATTCCCTGCGCCATCCAATGGTCCATAACAAGCTAGCAACACACCTAATTAGTCAGCTAAGCTGCACCCATATTTGGCCTTGTGGTGGCACTATTTTCCTTGCATGTGCTCGCATGAATTGGTCCTTAGATCTAAGGCAAGCAAACCACCATCTTCATTCACACATAACCACAAGCCAAGCTTGTCTAGATCTCCCCGATTCCATGCGCATTAACATCGTCATGTTCTCATCATATTTAATCTTTATGAGTGCAGTAGCTAAACAAACTTATTTCAGTTTTCCTCAAAATCCCTAAGCATGCGGCGCAAAAGAGAAAACGACCATACCCGACTCAACAAGTTCCCGATGACAAGGGTGGCTAACAAAGATAGTAAACTCCTACTAAAGGGTTTTCCATCAAGTTGACACGAGCATGCAGTTTTCACAAGCAAAACAATTCGAAAGCATAAGTTCAATATGGTCAAGAGGCACTTGCCTTGCCCCTGCGGTCTGTGTTGCTCAAACGTGTCGAAGGCTTGGTGCTGGAGGTCCTCGTAGATGGCCTCTTGAGCGTGTTATTCTACTCACGACTACGTACATACAAACAATACAGCAATCAATATCATGCACAAGTTTTACTCAAGATGCGATGATGTGGATGCATGCAAATCCTATAGTGCAGCCTATAGCAATCAGTTTGCATGTGTTCCTGCGAGTTCTAGCAAGTTTTCGTGTGGTTTTACGACGAATGGTGCTGCTGGAAATCAGTACGGATGTGGCTATGATCCTAGCTCGAGTAGTAGATCAATTCCACCGTCAAAACATAGACCGGAGCATGATCTACCTACGTACAGTAGCTCCTGTTCGCAGGGTGTGCGGAAACGAGGTTCGTGACGACAGCATCAACGTGGTAAGAGGGGTGACGGGGACCTACCTCTCTTCTTCATCCTCTCTTCCTCAGCGGCTGGCCACCTCCTTGCAATGGCAGCAGCTGGTGTTTGTACTCGGGGCAGAACAGTGCTGCGGCTAGGGCAGAGTGCCGGGGTCTTATTCTCCGGCGCCGGTGAGGCGAGGCAGAGCTTCGACGGCGGCCAAGGCACCAGCAGGGGCGGCGACCAGAGCTTGGCAGCAAGGGGCGGCAGCAAGGGATTTTTGGGGCAGGGTGGCGACTAGGAAAGGGGAGAGGGTCTTATTTATAAGGGGGAAAAATAGCCAAGGGGGCTAGGATTTCAGCAAATCTTTTCATCAATGGCTGGGATTTAATTTGAGAAAAGATGGGAGCTAGGGGCTAGGGTTTTTCCAAATATTTTCCATCAAGGGCTAAGATTAATTGGGGGAGAGGAAAATCCCAAGGGAGGGATTTTAGGGCTGCAGCTAGGGTCCCCCCACCCCCCAACGGGTGCGGCCAAGGAGAGGGGGAAATCCCAATGTGGGGGGATCCCTAGGGATTTTTGGGCGCCGACCAAAATTTGGTGAAAATCCCTAAATGTGGGGAAATTCCCTAGGGAGGGAATTAGGGGGGGCATTAAGGGAGAATTTGGGGAAATTTTGGGTCGGCCATGTTTTTTTATTTTTATTTTTCTTTTATTTATTTTATTTCCTATTTTTATTTTATTTATTTATTTGTCCATATACTCTTTTATCTCTTTTCTTTCTCTTTCTACATGCTTCTCTATATGCAATGCATGATGATGAATATGAGGCTGTTACATTCTAGTATGGTGATAACTAGAATGGATACCAAGGAAGCATATTTTCTCGCACCCAGCAGTCGAGTTGATGATATGGTCAGTGCAAGGATGTGGGAAGTGGTCCTTCGGACATGCTTTGTTAAGCGATGTGAAGTCGACACACATGCACAATACATTTGTATTTTTCTCAGGTACCAAGACTGGGTTTGCTACCCATCAGAGTGAGTAAGATCCCGTATGAATCCGGTTGCGCGAAAGCGAGTATCTGCTCCCCGCGCCCCAATAGCTCCGCATTCCTCCTCAAAAAAACATCATAGGTCTTGCTTGATAGAAATTGCACCCAGATATATGTTGAGCTCATTCTCGGCAAGTTCCCTAGACACATTTGGCATGTCAGAAGGCTTCTATGCAAATATGTACTAGTTCTCACGGGTGAACTTGATGACCCCGTCTTCCTATTTGCTTTTGAGGTTGGTGTAGATCAAGGCGGTCTTGATGGGGTCAGTTAGATGGATCATGACAGGTATTGTTTTTTCTTCCGCCTTGAAATTCTCACCTGCAACTTGTTTTTTTTTTGTCGGTGGCAGTGGGTTGATATCGGTGGACTTCTTGAGATCATCTAGTTCTTACTAATTGCCAAAAAGGTAAGAAATTTCATCAAGTTCCTCCTCACAGGCGTTGGAGCGCTGAAAGCTTTTAGAAAAAGTGATGATTTCTTTGGGACCCAACATCTTAAGCTTGAGGTAGACGTATAGGTGACGATCCATAAACTTAGCATAGGCAAATCGTCCATAATCGCATAATAGGCTGAACTGAAGTTCACTACTTTGAACTCGAGTTTTTTGGGTCGAAAATTATTCTTGTCGTGAAGATTACGTCCAAAGATATTTTCCTGAGCTGGCTGGCTAGCTTCCCTGATATGATGCCATGGAAGGTCGTGTCTTTTGTCTCCAGATTGTCAAAAGAAAGTTTCATCCTCTTTAACGTGTAGGCATATATAGTGTTGATGAGCACTCTATTGAGGTTATATCCACCGATCTGGGGGTCGACTAACAGAGTTACTTATCTAGCAAGAGTCCATACATTAGTCTTCACCTTTATTCCATTTTTTATACATGGCAATGTCTGTATCGCATGCTTATTATAGTTGTTATGAGTAAGCTAGGTTGCATAATCTTGGTGGACTTCATATTGATCAATCCACTGGGCTTACCAACCTGGGTGGCCATACCCTTCACTGCATGCGCTCCAATCTTAGATGGACAGGTCCGGCCACCCAATGCATTATAGCCGTTAGATAAATAATAAACTAAATAAACAAATGTAACAATTAATTTATATCTAATAAACTAGAAAATTATCTAACCAAATGTTATCTAACATATTTTCCATCTATTCTAATAATCAGCGAATTACACAAATAAAAAACATAATTGGGGTGGCGACGACGGCGTCAGAGGCGGTGGCGGGAAGGCTAGGGCCGGGAGCCGTGGGCCGGGCGCCAGGTGTCGGGGGCCGAAGCGCAGAGGGCGCCAGGGGGTGGCGGCCGGAGCGGCGTCTCGGGGCCGGGCGCGGCACGGCTGGGGGCGGGGGCGGGCGGCGGCAGCGGGCGGGGGCGGTGGTGCTCGGGGCGGCAGACAGGGGCGGCGGCGGGTGGCGGCTCGCGGGCTCAGGGTTGGCGCAGGAGTGAATGCCCGCGCCGATCGCGGGCCCGTGGAGTTTATACCCTCTTGTTTATGGTGGCCCGTGGCCAAGCCGTCGTAAATAACCTTGTTTACGATGGCCAACCAGTGCCGTTGTAAATAAGATATTATTTATGACGGCCTAGATTAAACCATCATAAACACGTTTTTATTTACGACGGTCAAACCTGTCCTTTATAAATAATATTATTTATAATGGCTAACTCTATAACCGTCGTAAATATCAAAGACCGTAGTAAATTTAACCTTTTCCTGCCTTGGCCCAACCCCTGGCTTCAAACACCATCTCCAGTCCGAGAGAACTAGAGAGAGAGAGGATGGCAGGGATTTGGTCGCTGGTCTCTCGCAGCCTGAGCACTGTTCAGATAGTACATGTACCACCGCTGATATTTGATTCTCTCTCCCTGTCTCTGGCTTGGCCTCTTGGAGACCGGCAGCTCGATCAGCTCAAATACAGGACGAAGTTTAGGGTTGTTTCGCTGCGTCTGTCGTCCTGGACATTGCCGCAAGTTGGCTGGCGACCGGCGTACGCGAATCGGATTACTTTGTTAGCAACGACAATGTCGCTCGCTGGGAGTGAACGCGGTGAGTTTTAAGCACACACGATGAGGGGTCGATGATCTGGTTTGTGACGCAAGTAACTCGGCCTCAAAGCCGGATACACTTCATATATTGCAACAGAAAAATAACAAACTTGGAATGAGCCTTCCTACTCCCACGGCGCGATCACATGATCCGCTCGACGCGCTCAACGTGCTGCCACACCGAGCTCACTACATGCAATCTCCTACGTGCACGTGCAATCTCCTACATGCAAACGTGCATTCATGTGCATGCATGTAAAGAAACAAACGTGATCATGCAGACAAACACACAAGGCTTATTCAACAAATTCCCCCCTAAGCCTTGTCCACTTCTAGGGTGTTGAGGACGTCAATCTTTGTTCTCATCTCGATGAAATGATCACGTCCGAGGGGTTGGGTTAGAACATCGGCCAGCTGCTCGTTCATGCCGGCTGCTTCTATCTTCACCCTCTCCTCTTCAACACATTGCCTGATAAAATATTATCTGGTGTCTATATGTTTACTTCCGTCATGGAACACAGGATTTCTGATCAGTGCGGACAGATTATCGATCTTCAAAGTGACAGCATCAATAGCTCCCCCTTTGATCTCGGCCAAAAGACGCGCCTACCAACTCCTTGACACGATGCCATTGCAGCCGCTATGTATTCTGCTTCACAACTTGACAATGCAACAACTCTTTGCTTCTGTGAATGCCAGGAGATGACATTTCCACCGAGTAGATACAGAACACCGGTAGTGCTCCGGTGAGTATCGACATCCCCAGCCAAGTCACTGTCGCTATAGCCGACTAGCTCGAGTTCCTTTTGCTTTATCCTGTAAAAACATCCATGATGAATAGTTCCAGCAACATACCTCAATCTTTACAGCAAGAAGATTTTCAATGGTCGGCTTCTCCATGAACCGGCTGACATATCCCACTGAATAAGTCAGATCAGGTCTTGTGTTTACTAGATACCGAAGAGTCCCAACAAGCTTTCGGTACTCAGTTGGATCAATAGCATGTGAATCACAGCTTTTACTTAGCTTCAAACAAGGTTCCATAGGAGTGTGACACGGATTGCACTTGATCAAGTTAGCTGCCTTTAGAATCTTCATAGCATAAGCCTCTTGACTTACTGCAATACCAATGCCCGTCTGATTCACCTCCAAACCAAGGTAGTAACTCAGCTTTCCCAGGTCAGCCATCTTGAACTCTCCTTGCATCTCTTTCTTGAACTTCTTGATCTCATACTCGTTCCCTCCCGTGATGATGAGATCATCCACATAAACACCCAGAATTATCCGTCCATCACCACACCCTCAAGTATAAACTGTATGTTCAGCTTCACCACGATGAAACCCAAGTTCAGTTAGCGATGCATCCAACTTGGCATACCAAGCGCGTGGGGCTTGTCTTAACCCATAGAGTGCCTTCTTAAGTTTCAGCACCTTGTGTTCCTCCCCCACAATAACGAATGTAAGCATATTAGAAGAAGATGCACACTTAATTCATTGAGAGTCATAACTTATACATGAAGAGGCAACAAGGGCCGGCCTGGAAACTAGGGCGTCGTGGAACGATCGCCCGATAATGTGCCGCAGAAGAATAGGATCGGATGAGATCGTGAGAAACAAACTCGGTTGGGCCGAGACGTATTCTATGCGCTAATACCCCCCTCAGTTTGCGCGTTTATACATGATACGCCCAAACTGTTACAAAAATTGCTAAACACCGAGCTTGTAAGACCCTTTGTCATGATGTCCGCATATTGCAGTGATGTGAGTACATGCAGAACTCGAGCTTCACTGATCATCACTTTTTCGCACACGAAGTGTATGTCTAATTCAATGTGCTTGGTTCTCCTGTGATGAACTAGATTTTCTGATAAATAAACAGCTGAAATATTATCACAGTATATAATCTTAGCTTTTTGAATCGGTGAGTGCAGTCTTGAAGAAGACTTCGGATCCAGCAGCATTCAGCGGTGGTGTTTGCAACAGCTCTATATTCTGCCTCGGCACTGGATCTTGAGACGGTTGGTTGGCGTTTAGAAAACCAGGGAACTATTGATCCGCCAAGGAAAACACAAAACCCTGACGTATAACGCCGAGTGTCGGGGCATTCAGCCCAATCCGCGTCTGAATATGCAATAAGATCTGTGGAAGTAGAAGCCGAGATTTAAATACCGTTTGTTGTTGTACCTTTGATGTATCAAACAATTCTCTTCACCAATGACCAATGCATATCTCTTGGAGAGTGCATGTGAAGAGCCACCTGATTAACAACATATGTGATATCTGGTCGTGTAAGAGTTAAGTATTGTAAGGAACCTACGATACTTCGGTGAAACGAGGCATCTTTGAATTCATGTCCGTCGGTTGCTGAAGATTTTGGCTTCGTATCAACTGGTGTTGAGGCTGGTTTACATATGTGCATACCAGCACGCTCAAGCACTTACATGCATACTTGCCCTGTGAGAGTGAGAATCCAGAAGAGCATCGGTTGACTTGAATACCAAGAAAATAGTGTACTGGTCCGAGATCTTTGATAGAAAAAGTTGACTGAAGTTGCTTGATAATCTTATGCAGAAGAATATTGCTGGATGCAGTAATAATGATATCATCAACATATAGCAATAGAATTACCGTGTCATTTCCTTGTTTGTAGATGAATAGAGAATTATCAGCAACCGAGGATCGAAAACCATGAATTTTCAAATGAGATGAAATCCTATTGAACCATGCACGCACGGGGGGCTTGTTTAAGTCCATACAAGGACTTTGAAAGCAAGCAGACGTGATCTGGATGTTCAGTGTCAACAAAACCACTTGGTTGTAGACAGTATACTTTTTCTTTGAGAACTCCATGAAGAAATGCGTTCTTCACATCAAGTTGATTAACAGGCCAAGATCTTGATGCAGAAAGTTGAAGAAAAATTCTTATGGAAGCAGGTTCGACCACAGCTGAAAAGGTTTGGTCGAAGTCTATACCTTGATGTTGATGAAAACTGTGCACGACCCAACGTGCCTTGTCACATTCAAACGTGCCGTCGGACATGTATTTGTTCTTGAAAATCCATTTTCCAGAGATCACATGAGCACCTGGTGGACGAGGTACCAACGCCCATGTTTTGTTAAGTAACAAAGCTTTGTACTCATCGTCCATGGCGGCACGCCATGCAGGATGCTGAAGTGCTTCGCGTACAGATTTTAAAATTGGGACATGTTCAGTGGTGCATGCATATTTGGGGTTGGGTTTGAGTATTCCGGCCCGGAGTCTAGTGATCATGTTATGTGGTGCGATTGTATTGTTGGAGTGCTGGTCTGGAGGTGGAACGTGTAAATTTGATGAGGCCGGAACATGCATGACGTCAGGTGCCGGAATGGGAGAATGCAGCGGGTATGACGGATCATGGACAGGAGCATGCACGGGTGGTTGTGGGATGGCAACGACACCATGTTGCGGTGACTGATTTTGTGGCGGCGGGTGACGTTGGATAGGTATCATATAGGAAGAATATCTGGTGATGGTGGTGGGGTTTTGCGGCAACTGAATGGCTGGGCCGATGATAGCTGTTGAAATGGAAAAGTAGTTTCATCAAAGGAAACGTGACGGGAGATGTGCACCCGATGTTGTACTGAATCATAGCAGCGGTAGCCCTTTGTCTGGGGTGGATACCCAAGGAAAACACATGGTAAGGATCTGGTTGTAGTTTATGGGAAAGATGAGTGGTATTTGGATAGCAAAGGCATCCAAATACTCGCAAGTGATCATAATCTGGTGGTGAACCGAACAATAGCTGATATGGTGTTGCTTGCTGTCTTGGACGGCATGGTCGACGATTGAGAAGAAAAGTAACCGTCGACAGGGCATCGGGCCAGAAGCTGGCAGGAATGCACGCATGAAATAGAAGATAGCGTACGCTGTCATTTAACGTCCGAAGAAGACGTTCAGCTCGCCCGTTCTGTTGATAGGTATAGGGGCAAGTTAATCGAAGTGCAATCCCGTGAGCTGATAGAAAGGACCTGAGTGCCAAGTTATCAAACTCTTTTCCACTATTCGATTGAAAACTATATATGTCATGCTGAAACTGAGTCCGAATATAGGCATGAAAAGAAATAATTGTAGGAAGAACATCTGACTTGTGTTTAAGGGAAACGTCCATGCATAATTAGAATAATCATCCATAATAGCCAGATAAAATTAGAAACCAGAATTACTAGCAACTGGTGACGTCCAAACGTCACAATGAAGTAGTTGGAAGGGAAAGTAAGAAATATTCTGAGACTCCTGGAATGGTTGTTTAACATTTTTGCCAGTGCGACACACATGACAAAAATGATCAAATGACTTCTTACAACTGAAACCGAAAATTCTCAAGATACGAGACAGAGATTCTTGACCCAAATGTCCAAGATGAGCATGCCATAACCCGGACTTATTTGTCGTGAATAAAGAAAACTTTGTCGATGAAGATGCAGGTGGCAGGGGATATAAATCACTGGTGCTATCACATTAGAGCAGAACCGACTTGGTCAGAAGATCCTTGATGGAAAAACCAAAAAGTCACATATTGTTGTCGCGTGTCAAAGCATGAACTGAAATCAGATTCTTCACAAGTTTGGGGGAGATCAATTAAAACGTGATTCAGTTGCAGTAATGAAGTTGGGGTTGGAAACAAAGCTTTCCCAGAAGATTGAACCGGCAAAAAAGAACCATCACCAACAACAATGTGTGAAGCGGTATTATCCGAGGTTAGAGAAGAAAGAATACCAGGATTGTTTGACATATGTGAAGAAGCGCCGGTGTCAAGGTACCAATCATTGCCGGTATATGGTGCAGAAGCCGGCATGCCTTGTACTGCAAAGTACAGACTTTGTGGCACATACTGGTGACTTGTAGTCGTACTTGGCAGCTGTTGGTACATGTTCGGTGCAATTGCAGTCAGTGCTTGCTGCTGCGGTGCAGGAGGCGGAGGACCGTAATAGTTCATGGCCGGCATGCGCCACTGAGGCAGCTGCCAGGCTTGAACCATTCCCATCCAGGGCCCGGTTCGAGGAGTTCAGGGAGCCGTGGGATGTTGAGTAGTGTTGTTGTTGGACGTGCCGTGGGAGCCACGACCCCGCCCGTGACCCCTGCCACGTTTGCCACCGCGATGTCCACCGGTGTTCGAGGGCAGTTGCGATGGTGGAGGAGATGGTGTTGTCGAAGAAGTCATAGAACTTTGTGTTGCTGAAGAAGCCGTAGCCATGAGTGCCTTTGCGGCCTCCATTTTGGCAGTCTCAGCAAGCCGGACCTCTTCATGCACAAGGTAGTTGCGTGTATAGAAGAAGTCAGGTGGTGGTACTCTGGAGGTGAGGTTGGCGATGGCGTGACTGAATTTCGAATTCAGTCCACGTAGAGTGTTGATGCTGAGTGCGGCATCGGAGATAGGAGAACCAACGTCGCGAAGTGTATCTGCAAGTTTCTTTAGGCGGCTGCAGTACTCATCAACAGAAAACTCATCTTGATAAAGGCTATGGAATTCTTGAAGTGCACACACGGCGCGCTGCATGCCATTGTCAAGAAACAGCTCGAGTATGCGATGCCATGCAGAAAATGCAGTGGAGTTCGCCTGATAACGTGCGGCGGAAGAATAGGATCGGATGAGATCGTGAGAAACAGACTCGGTTAGTCCAAGACATATTCTATGCGCTAATAATGAATCCGGGTGGTTGAGATATACAAACACCTCCTCTTGCAAGTCACCATTAAAAAAAGCGGACTTGACGTCCATGTGATGAACTACCCAACCTTGGTGTGCCGCATATGCCAACAATAACCGTACTGTTTCCAAACCTGTTACATGTGCGAATGCTTCCTCAAAATCCACACCTTGTTGTTGCACGTACCCCTTCGCCACCAAGCATGCTTTGTGTTTGATGATGAGACCATCTGCATGTCTATTAGTTTTAAATACCCATTTGAGACCAATAGGACGTTGATTCTTCAGAGTAGTGACCAGTTCCCATGTATCATTTGCCTCAATCGCCGTCATTTCGTCAAGCATCGCTTGACGCCAGCAATCAAACACCTGTGCTTCTTGAAAAGAGGTAGGATCATCAGTGTTGATCATCAACAAGTCCACACCTAGTTCTTGTGCATCATGATGTTCCGGCTCCGTTGCCTCCATAATGTCCTGAATGGATTGATACCGTATCGGGGCATCATCATGATCGGCGTCGAGCTCGCTTGATGTAGTGGAAGCCGGACTCGGGACTTGTGTTGAAGACTCAACAACTTGTGGACTTGGAGAGGAAGACACTTGACGTGGTACTGGTGACGTCCCACCCATAACCGGGCTCATGATCACCGGGTCATCGTGAGACACCATCATATAGTCGATGATGAAATCGTTGTCAGGCTCTTCGCCCTCCCACTTCCATGTTGCTTCTTCGTCTAACACAACGTCCCTAGTGACTTGCACTCTTTTGGTGTTGGGATCATAGGTGCAGTACACCTTCGACCCTTACTCATATCCGATAAAGATCATCGGCCTACTTCTATCATCAAGCTTCCTCAACTGACCAGTTGTCTTCGTATGAGTAATGCACCCGAATGTGTGTAGATGATACTCCGCTGTTTGCGTTCCTGCCCATAATTCAAATGGGGTCTTCCCGCCATTTCGTTTGGTCACGGTGCGGTTCAAGATGTAGATCGCTGTCACCACTGCTTCTCCCCAGAACGTCCCCGTGAGATTCTTGGCCTTCAACATGCTGCGTGCAGTACCAACTATTGTCCGATTTTGCCTTTCTACGACACCATTCTGTTGGGGAGTATAAGGCACCGTCAATTCCCGGTGAACTCCGAGCTCTGCGAAATATTGATTCAGCTGTCTAGAGGTGAACTCTCCCCCTCTGTCGGTACGCAGTGCACCAAGCCTTTTTCTCACTCTTGCGTTCTACCGCCACCTGAAATTACTTGATCGCTTCTAGCGCCTCATCTTTTGTGGATAGAAGAAACACCCCCATATAGCGACTGTAATCATCAACAAGTAGAAGGAAGTAGCCTTTACCACTTGGTGTTGTTGGCGTGATAGCACCTCTATGGACAAGCTCCAACACATCAGTGGCATGCCAAACACCTTGGCGTGGAAACGGAGCTCGCTGATGTTTCCCATCCAAGCATGCTTCACACACTTTGTTCACCTGTGTGAGAAGTGGTGAACTGTGCACCAATCCTTCACGAGCCATCCGTCGAAGTGCTCCGAAATTGGCATGTCCAAATCGGGCATACCAGCGCCATGCATCCTCACCCACCGGTCTACCGGACCTCGACGCCGAATGCACCTGATATATTGCAGCGGAAAAAACGAACAAGGAACGAGCCCTCCTACACTTACGGCGCGATCACACGATCCGCTCGACGAGCTCAACGTGTTGCCACACCGAGCTCACCTACATGCAATCGTGCGTACATGTGCATGCATGCAAAGAAATAAACTGATCATGCGAAACAAACACAGAAGGCTTATTCAACAGGCAGCAGGAGGGCTGCACGCGGCAGTCACTGGCTGGCTGCCGAGCTTGGTTCGTCGGCATGCGCTGCATGGCCGCCCAGTCCACGGCTCCATCCTCTGCCACCGGTAGGCACAGTCTGCAGTGGCCAGCTGCCGCGCGCAGGGAGAGGGAGTTGGTGAAGGTACGTCTGCAGCGTTGAAGGAGCCTCATACCTACCGCCCTGGTCGGACCCGATCATCCGTCCGCCCACCACCTCTTCTTCTTCAAATCTGTTCGCGACCATCTCAGCCGCCTCCCATCCGGCTCCGTCGGGGCAACCACCAACGCCCATGCTGGATGCCTGGATAGTTTGAGAATGATGCATGGTGGCTTTGGTGAAAATCTCCTACCTCCAAAACACGAAATTCATGTTCTGCAGTATGTATTTGTGAGGTGTTTTATTTGTCATTGTTAAAACTAATCTTGACTTGTGCGTGTGTGTGCGTGTTGGTTTGTTCTACTTTTATTGGTGTGTCCCAGTAGGTTTGCAAGCTAGGCTAGTGCGTGTAGCAGTGGCGTGACTGGTGGAGTTGATTTGCATGTTGGCCGGGGCTTCAGAACGTGTAGGAGGTAGCAGTCGATCCATTTCTGTTGCCATGCAGGCTGGACCGGCTGCATGCAGGAGGAGGCGTCAACAACTTGCTCCATTCATGCAGGACTGGGCTGCATCCACGGGGAGTCAAAGCACAGTAAATTTGCATGCATGTGTGTAAGTGTTTGTGTTAGTTAGCTTCAGAGTAAGAAGCGGACCACGTGAGGTATGGGAGTTCGCTGAGTTTGTTGCTCCCTAGGCGTGTCCTCTGGGGCTATATAAGCCATTCTAACTTGTTGTTTGTTCAACAAGAAGAGAAACATATGGTCAAGGCGTTGGTGCGCTGAGCCATGCATTAATAAGTACACTCCATTTTCCACTGGGGCAGCTGCTAGGCTTGAACCATTCCCATCCAGGGCCCGGGTCAAGGAGTCCAGGGAGCCGTGTGGTGTTGAGTAGTGTTGTTGTTGGATGTGCCGACCCCGCCCGCGACCCCTGCCACGTTTGCCACCACGATGTCCACCGGTGTTCGAGGGCAGTTGCGACGGTGGAGGAGATGGTGTTGTCGAAGAAGTCGTAGAACTTTGTGTTGCCGAAGAAGCCGTAGCCATGAGTGCTGTTGCGGCCTCCGTTTTGGCAGTCTCAGCAAGCCGGACCTCTTCACGCACGAGGTAGTTGCGTGTATAGAAGAAGTCAGGTGGTGGTACTCTGGAGGTGAGGCTGGCGATGGCGTGACTGAATTTTGAATTCAGTCCACGTAGAGTGTTGATGACGAGTGCGGCGTCGGAGATCGGAGAACCAACGTCGCGAAGTGTATCTGCAAGTTTATTTAGGCGTCTGCAGTACTCATCAACAGACAACTCACCTTGATAAAGGCTATGGAATTCTTGAAGTTCATACACGGCGTGCTGCATGCCATTGTCAAGAAACAGCTCAAGTATGTGATGCCATGCAGAAAATGCAGTGGAGTTCGGCTGATGAATCATATCGTAGATGGCTGTGGACACCGAAGTGTTCAACAAAGAGACGATGCACTTGTCGACTTGAGTCCACTCGGAATCATCAAGACACAACTGTGCATCGGTTGTACCGTCGATATGATCCAGAAGTCCGAACTTGTTGACGGTGAGTTCGAACAGTTCCCTCCATGCCAAGAAATTGGGTTCGGCCATGTCTAGCACCATGGCAACATGAGATCGAATGTTGATCAAGTTTACTGTGTTGGCGGTGATTGGAACTGGAGGCGCAGCAAAGAAGGGATTTGAGGGTGATGCAGCACTCGACGGAGAGGATTGTTGTGAGGCCATTTGCGGAAGCAAGAAGAAGAGGAACATAGGTTCACTGATATCATGTAAGCATATTAGAAGAAGATGTGCACTTCATTCATTGAGAGAGTTGTAACTTATACAGGAAGAGGCAACGAAGGCCGGCCTGGAAACTAGGGCGTCATGGAACGATCGACTGATAACGTGCGGCGGAAGAATAGGATCGGATGAGATTGTGAGAAACAGACTCGGTTAGGCCAAGACTTATTATATGCGCTAATAATGAATCCGGATGGTTGAGACATACAAGCACCTCCTATTTTGCAAGTAACCATTGAGAAAAGCGGACTTGACGTCCATGTGATGAACTACCCAACCTTGGTGTGCCGCATATGCCAACAATAACCATACTGTTTCCAAACGTGTCACAGGTGCGAATACTTCCTCAAAATCCACACCTTGTTGTTGCACGTACCCATTCGCCACCAAGCATGCTTTGTGTTTGATGATGAGACCATCTGCATCTCTCTTAGTTTTAAATACCCATTTGAGACCAATAGGACGTTGATTCTTCGGAGTACTGACCAGTTCCCATGTATCATTTGCCTCAATCGTCATCATTTCGTCAAGCATCGCTTGACGCCAGCAATCGAACACCTGTGCTTCTTGAAAAGAGGTAGGTTCATCAGTGTTGATCATCAACAAGTCCTCACCTAGTTCTTGTGCATCACGATGTTCTGGCTCCTATGCCTCCGTAATGTCCCGAATGGATCCATACCGTATCGGGGCATCATCATGATTGGCGTCGAGCTCGCTTGATGTAGTGGAAGCTGAACTCGGGCCTTGTGTTGAAGACTCAACAACATGTGGACTTGGAGAGGAAGACACTTGATGTGGTACTGGTGACGTCCCACCCATAACCGGGCTCATGATCACCGGGTCATCGTGAGACACCATCACAAAGTCGATGATGAAATCATTGTCACGCTCTTCACCCTCCCACTTCCATGTTGCTTCTTCGTCGAACACAACGTCCCTAGTGACTCGCACTCTTTTGGTGTTGGGATCATAGATGTGGTACGCCTTCGACCCTTGCTCATATCCGATAAAGATCATTGGCCTACTTCTATCATCAAGCTTCCTCAACTGACCAGTTGTCTTCGTATGAGCAATGCTCCCGAACGTGCATAGATGATACACCGCTGTTTGCCTTCCTGCCCATAATTCAAATGTGGTCTTCCCGCCATTTCCTTTGGTCACCGTGCGGTTCAAGATGTAAACCGCTGTCAGCACTGCTTCTCCCCAGAACGTCCCTGGGAGATTCTTGGCCTTCAACATGCTACGTGCAGTACCAACTATTGTCTGATTTCGCCTTTCTACGACGCCATTCTGTTGGGGACTATAAGGCGCCGTCAATTCCCGGTGAACTCCGAGCTCTGCGAAATATTGATTCAGCTATCTAGAGGTGAACTCTCTCCCTCCGCCGATATGCAGTGCACCAAGCCTTTTCCCACTCTTGAGTTCTACCACCACCTGAAATTTCTTGATCGCTTCTGGCGCCTCATCTTTTTGTGGATAGAAGAAACACCCCCGTATAGCGACTGTAATCATCAACAAGTAGAAGGAAGTAGCCTTTACCACTCTGTGTTGTTGGCGTGATAGCACCTCCATGGACAAGCTCCAACACATCAGTGGCATGCCGTGCACCTTGACGTGGAAACGGAGCTCACCGGTGTTTCCCAGCCAAGCATGCCTCACACACTTTGTTCACCAGTGTGAGAAGTGGTAAACCCCGCACTAATCCTTCACGAGCCATCCGTCGAAGTGCTCGGAAATTGGCATGTCCAAATCGGGCATGCCAGCACCATGCATCCTCACCCACCGGTCTACCGGACCTCGACACAAAATGCACCTGATATATTGCAGCGGAAAAACGAACGAGGAACGAGCCCTCCTACACTTACGGCGTGATCACACGATCCACTAAACATGTTGCCACACCGAGCTCACCTACCTGCAATCGTGCGTACATGTGCATGCATGCAAAGAAATAAACTGATCATGCGAAACAAACACAGAAGGCTTATTCAACAGGCAGCAGGAGGGATGCACGCGGCAGTCACTGGCTGGCTGCCGAGCTTGGTTCATCCGCATGCGCTGCATACCGACACAGTCTGCAGTGGCCAGCTGCCGTGCGCAGGGAGAGGGAGTTGGTGAAGGTACGTCTGCAGCATCGATCACGCGTCCGTACGTTCAATGTACGCAAACTCTTCCACATGAATGGCAGCACGAAGGAGCCTCATCCCTGCCGCCCTGTTCGAACCCGATCATCCATCTGCCCACCCCCTCTTCTTCTTCAAATCCGTTCGCGACCATCTCGGCCGCCTCCCACCCAGCTCCGGCGGGGCAACCGCCAACGCCCATGCTGGATGCCTGGATGGTTTGAGAATGATGTATGATGGCTTTGGTGAAAATCTCCTACCTCCAAAAACACAAAATTCATGTTCTGCAGTATGTATTTGTGAGGTGTTTTATTTGTTATTGTTAGAATTAATCTTGACTTGTGCGTGTGTGAGTGTTGGTTTGTTCTACTTTTCTTGGTTTGTCCCAGTAGGTTTGCATGCTAAGCTAGCGCGTGTAGCAGTGGCGTGACTGGTGGAGTTGATTTGCATGTTGGCCGGGCTTCAGAACGTGTAGGAGGTAGCAGTCGATCCATTTCTGTTGCCATGCAGGCGGGACCGGCTGCATGCAGGAGGCGCCAACAACTTGCTCCATTCATGCCGGACTGGGCTGCATCCACCGGGAGTCAAAGCATAGTAGTTGCTGCATGCATGTGTGTAAGTGTTCGTGTTAGTTGGCTTCAGAGTAAGAAGCGGACCACGTGAGGTATGTGAGTGTGCTGAGTTTGTTGCTCCCTAGGCGTGTCCTCTAGGGCTATATAAGCCATTGTAACTTGTTGTTTGTTCAACGAGAAGAGAAACATATGATCAAGGCGTTGGTGCGCTGAGCCATGCATTAACAAGTGCACTCCATTTTCCACCTCGTGTATGTGGGTAAGCGGCTCTAACAATTGGTATTCAGAGCCACCAGATCCTAAGCTCCATGGCATTTGTTCCGCACAGTCACGGAGGAAGCAGTAGCGCCTCACTCGCATACCCGATGCTTCCTCGACAAACTACACCGCGTGGGCGATCAAGATAGAGGCCATCTTTGACGGCAAAGGCCTTTGGGACGCCGTGAGTCTGGCGGAAGGTGAGGTGGATGTGTGGAAGGACAAGACGGCGACGGCGCAGCGTCTTCAATCTTTGCCGGAGGTCATCCTCATGCAAGTCGCCATGAAGCCGACAGTGAAGGATGTGTGGGACAGCTTCAAAATAAGGTTTGTCGGCACCGATCGCGTGAAGGCTGCTCGCCTTGCAACTCTCAAGGGCGAGTTTGACAAGGTGACCATAGAGGATGCAGAGTCATTGGACCACTATGCCGGCAAAATTAGCATCATGGCAGCGAGGTACATCAACTTTGGCGTGACACTCAATGATGCAGCCATGGTCAAGAAGCTCCTCGACATAGTCCCCTATTGGCTCTATCCTGCCGTTGCGGAGATCGAGAAGTTCTGTGATGTTGAGAGTATGTTGTTTTAGTAGGCACTTGGGAGGCTGAAGGCATTCGACGAGCGCTGCCGGTGGCGCACTCAAGGCAACGAGACCACTACAGGTGATGGTCGGCTCCTGCTCATGGAGGCTGAATGGCGAGCTCGGGAGAAGCATAAGTCTTCAATAAATAAAGGTAAATGCTACAATTGTGGTGTTGTGGATATTTTGCCAGGGAATGTCCAAATCCAAAGAAGGAAGAAGCACTACTCGCAATGGCGGATGAAGAACTGTCATTGCTTTAAAGTATCTTGAAGGAATAATACAAGCAGCGTGTTCGTCGGGTATTGTGTTCGTTGCCAAGAAAATTTGTGTGCTCTCACGTTCATGTGCGTGTGTGAGTGATGCAGTTTTAATAATCCATGTCAAGATTACACTACAACAACAAGCTTCATCTCAGGCGGTTCTAAACGTATTAGCACACGCGGTTGTCGAAACCACCTGAAACAAAGAGCCTGTGATAATCAGCAATTTTCACAGACAGAAACCTAAACCACCTGTGAAAAAGTTATCATAGTTGGTCTTAACCTTCATGAATCCGCATGTGAAGACTCTTTATCATAGGCAGTTTGTAACGTAAGAGTATCCGCCTGTGATAACTCCATTATCGTAGGCGTTTCTTTACCTACACTGTCCGCCTGTGAAGAACGTTTATCACAGGCGGTTTGTAACATAAAGAGTATCCGCCTGTGATAACTCCATTATCACAGGCGGTTCTTTACCTACGATCGTCCGGCTGTGAAGAATGTTTATCACAGGTGGTTTGTAATGTAAGATTATCCGCCTGTGTAACTCCATTATCGTAGACGGTTCTTTACCTACGACTAGCCGCCTATGAAACTATATTATCACAGGCGGTTCATTACCTACGATAAGCCGTCTGTGAAATTATATGATCACAGGCTGTTTGTTAGGTACTACATGCTGTTATTTCTAATTTCCAGGTCAATTTCATATGCACATTCACACACAATAGAAACAATATATTCTGACAAGCATCATCGACACAATATCACCAAAAAGTCATCTCATATACATATGTAAGTACAATACATCTCAATCCATAGTTTACAAGTTTTTCACTAAAACCAAATTGATGCTTAGTATACTGGTAAAGTTCTGGCACATCAGCTATTACACCTGCGTCATTGAAGAACTGCGCTTTTCGGTGGAAAATTTTACGACGCATGAAGTGACACAATTCACTCGCAATCATCTCGGCTCCTCCACCAAGCATATCTCTAGAATCCGTCCATTCTTCATCCATATTCGTGTGCTGCAATGAAACACATAACAAGGTTTAGAACGTGTTGGTGACAATGATAACATAATAGTATGAAAATATGCTAGTTATAATGAAAATGAAACTCAAAAGTAAGAAAATACAATATTGACATTAAGGATAACTTACATCCTCATGATTCACTCTATATTCGTAGGCGGTCCGAAGATGCTCGCATACATAATACCCGCATAAGACGCTCCCAGAAGGCTGTTTAGGACAAGGATAATAAGTTGATATCTGCAACACATCCTTATTAGGAGGTCTCTGACCGCTAAGTTGTTTCGCATAAAACCGCCAAGCGTTGTCATACAAAGAATGTCATATAAGAGTTGCCAACCTATATATATATATGCGTGCATATTAAAAGTATCGAATAACCGTACGTTCTCAAAATGGTAAGAAAATCTTTGTAAGTATCTTGTGAGTAATCGGCTGAGTGTAAGACCGTTGCCAAACCCTGCGTTGGCTTGATGAAGATCATTATGTAGTGTTTACTGCATACGCACAAACACATGTGTTAAGTTAAAACTTAGCAATAATTGCTATTTCCATGCCATGTGTCGAAATTACTCGAAGTGGTACGGAGCCTTTACGAGGTCCTTGCCATCTCTAATGAAGTTAAACATGGAATGTATGTGACACCCCCATTTTTGGATTTTGCATGTATTCATCTTTCATGTAGAAAAACACTTTTAAAATAAGTTGAAACCGAGAAAATATTAAAAAGATAGCCAAAAAGAGCCAATTCTAGTTCACAGAGAGCGTCGAAGACAATACCCGCGGCCCGCTGGCCACGTGGCGCGTTCGGAGCTCATCTCCGCAAAGGGAGAGAGGTCCGACCCCGTGGGACACGTGTTGCCCCCGGAGCTAGCCTCTGCGGAAGGAGCGAGGCCAGTCCCGCAGGACACGTGTCGGCTGCGGAGCTATTCACCGCGGAAAAGAAAGGACCAGCCGCGCGGGACACGTGTCGCTCTCGGAGCTCACCTCCGAGGGGTCCGGCCCCGCTAGACACGTGTCACTCTCGGAGCTCACTACCGAGAGGTCCGGCCCCTCTAGACACGTGTTGCTCTCGGAGCTCACCTCCGGGAGGTCCGACACTATCGAACACGTGTCACCTCCGGAGCTTATCTCCGTTAGGTCCGACGCTGTTGGACACGCGTCAACCTCGGAGCTCATCTCTGAGAAGAAAGGAAGTCTGGCACTGTTAGGACACATGGCATATCCATAGCCACCTCCGAAGAGAAGGGAGGTCCGGAATTGACACGTGGCGTACGCGGAGGTCGTCTCTGAGAAGGGGGATGACACGACCCCACTGGTCCTGTCGGGCCAGGATCACGCTGAGGGGTGCTGCATTGCACAGCACCGTATAACACACGTCAAAGGTACAAAGCGGAAGCGGAAATTTTATTGCATAAACAAGTTTATGAACATGTTTACATCAAAATAAGTTCAGTCTACACTCGCGGGCGTAGACTAAGCATCAAGTGCACGTTCAACCCTCGAACGTGTCCACGCTAGCACACACGCACACTAACTCTGCGGCGTGCATGACTCCCACTCGACGGGGTTCCCCTCCTGGGGTGCCGTCTCCTCTTCGGCAGTCCCTTCCTCATAGAACCCTGCAAAAGCTTCAAACACAAGCAGTGAGCACGAAGGCTCAGCAAGTCTGACCCGTCTCACCTAAACATGGAACTTCTACATGAGGGTAATGGGTTACATGAGGTAAAAATCAGTTGCAAGGACTCGCCTAATTAGTAGAACCTTACTTTCAAGTTTTAGCAGCAGGTTGTGGAGAACCTTACGCTAAGGCACATGAGAGAGCCGCAATCAAACAAGAAACGCATTTCTCTCATGTACTTTGCCCAAAGTTGAAAAGAACTTTAGTTAGCTCTAAGCTACAGCATATCATTAACAATCAATGTCCAGCTTTCAATCAGCAACATTTTAACATGTGACTAGCCTGTTCTTTCTACGTCACAGTACAGTGAACAAGTGGTGATTCGAGCCTGCTGGTGAAACCTTAGTGAGTCCATACATGTAGTAGCCCCTTTGTAAAGGCTATTTTGTGATCTCTTGGCCATACACCGACGGTTATGTACTGGTATAATGGAGGTTCTGCAGTCGCCAACGGGTGACAAAATTACAAACTTGTGGGTAAAGTGGTGCCACCTCTATAGAGTGTAAAACTATCATGATAGCCGTGTTTCTGGTCACAAGCACCTGACCAACTTCCATGATTAGATGGTATGGTTATTGGTTTGGTTATGGTATGGTCTTTGGTTTTGGTTTCAGGACTGTTGAGTCTTGGTAATGAGAATGGTTTCGGGACTGTTGAGTCGTGACAATGAGTTTTGGTTCGGATATGTGATCATGAGATGGATATCATGAATATGAGATGGTTATGGATATCATGAGCATGAGATGAAAGTTGAGAAAGGTTTGTGGTTGGTTGAGACATGAAAGGTAGTGAATCATAAAGGAGGTATGTTGATGTTTTAATTGGATATATGCTGGGATTAAATTCACTTAAAGTTAGTTGCTATTTTATCATGTTTGTGAATTAAACTTTGTTTTCTGCAATGAGCCTTTTTAATCCTACCTTGCTGTAAGCTACATATCATATTTTTCCGCACTTGCTGAGTACGTCATGTACTCAAACTTGCATTATTACTTTATCATCAGCAACAGGAGAAGAGTACTTCGAAGATCATGTGGAGTACTAGGCGTGTGATCTACCGTCAACTTTCCTGTGGAGTTAGAGATGGAGCTGCTGCTGCTGTTTAGTTTGCTTCCGCTATCGTTAGAGACTTCCGCTGCTAGAATAAGTTAGAAGACTTTCGCTGCAAGAATAAGTTAGAGATTAATGTAATAAAGTACGTAACCCTATTATTCATGGTTATATTCCGAGTTCAGTTTGTGGATTACATGTGTATGTGTGATGGACATCCTGGGCACACACATATGCATTAGATCGGATCCGTTTTCACGGGACCGGGCGTCACATCTGATATGGGTGCAGCTCAAAGGTAGTGTTTTCAAGCTGCCCACGGAAAGCGTATCATAGTCCGGTGAGTGCATCTCATGCAGCATCATCAACAGCTTCTGCCCTTGTGGCTCTCCATATGGGTGCGAAGTATCGTGTGACAACCCTACCATTAGATAGGATGGTTACTTCAGCCTCCCACTCTTCATATTCGATACGAGGGACTTTCTTGAGGAGGTACTCTGGGTATAAGCTGCAGCAATCAAGGAACTCTCTCAGCTCATTGGTTATATGTCCTCCCTCCATCCCGTTGGACCGGAATTCCTGAGCAGAACGGATGACCCATTCATCATCTTCATTCTCGGCCTCAGCAGGTGGTGGCTCCTTTCTGTGTTCATATTCTCCCGATGCAGCTTCATGGGGCACCACCGGGTGTAAGCCCGTGTGGTATTCCTCCTGAGGTGCGTACCAGTGCTGTTCTTCTTGTGGATCGTCTTCCATGTCATCTTCGCTTAGTTCCACCTCTTCAGGATCCTCTCCCTCATACATAGATCTATTGACTTCATCATGATATTCCATCTTCACCTCCTCCCAATATGGTCCATCGGACACCTCGATGGGGTTAAGTGCGCTCCCACGTGGTGGTGGACGAGTTCTCATGCGTGCTGTGCTCCTAGTGACCGACATCTATAAGGAAGACATGAGAACCTTAGAGAAGAGGGTAAATAAATCCAAAACTTCAGCAGCTATTAGGCAAGAAGACAGAAGGTGTGGCTGTCCAAAAGAAAAGAAGAAAAGGGGCTGAAATAGCACTTTGCGGTGGCTGGGTTGACAAGTAAAATGCAGCAGCAAGCAATTTTGGAAAATAGCAGTCTAGAGGGGTGTTCCTATGTGTTTTAGAGTATCCATTCTACCTAGGCTTGCATCCTACGGTCAACGTGGCTCTGATGCCAATTTGTGACACCCGGTTCCGAAAATGAACCAAGTGATGCTTATGTGTGCCCAGGATGTTCATCACACATACACAGGTTCATCACAAACTGAATTCAGAATATAACCACGTTATAAATAGTGCTTAAGTACTTTATTACAATAACTCAATGTCTCAATCATAAGTATCTAATTTATTCTGCAGCGGAAGACTCTAAATGACAGCGTAAATAAACTAAAGATGATGGGGCTCCAACTCCGACTCCATAGGCAGTTGACGGTAGTGCGCATGCCTAATACTCCACCTGCTCTTCAAAGTATTCTCCTCCTGTTGCTGAGGTATATGTAGGAATGCAAGGGTGAGTACATGTCGTACTCAGCAAGTGCGGGAAAGTATGACATATAGCTTAAAACAAGGTAGGAAATAAAAGGTTTCATTGCAGCAAGCAAGTTTTATTTCAAAATCACAATAAAAACAGCCTATTATGTCTAGGTGAGTTAAATCCCAACATAACCAAGTAATTCATCATCCCTCCCTGTTTCATACCATCATAATTCAGCATTTATCAAGTCTCAATCGGCCAATTCTCTTTCTCAAACTTACTTCATAACAATTGCTCATGATCAGCTCATATGCACATAACCGAAACCAAACTCATAAGCATAACCAAAACCAGTCCCAAAACCAATCCCAATGGCAATACCATAACCATACCGAATAACCATCCCAAGTTTTGCCTCTAATCATAGAAGTTGGCCAGGTGCTTGTAACCAGAAGCACGACTATCATGATAGTTTTACACTCTGTAGAGGTGGCGCCACTTTACCCACAAGTTCGTGATTTCGTCACCCGTCAGTGACTAGATAAAACCTCCATTCTGCCACTACACAATCGTCGGTGTATGACCAAGAGATCACAAAATAGCCTTTACAAAGGGGCTACTAGGATGTACGGACCCACTGAGGTTTCACCGACAGGCTCGTATCTCTATTCTCCCACCCACGGGCCCCCTCGTGTGGCATGCAGTTCCCAGGGCAGTCCTCCTTGACTCCCATTCCCTGCGCCATCCAATGGTCCATAACAAGCTAGCAACACACCTAATTAGTCAGCTAAGCTGCACCCATATTTGGCCTTGTGGTGGCACTATTTTCCTTGCATGTGCTCGCATGAATTGGTCCTTAGATCTAAGGCAAGCAAACCACCATCTTCATTCACACATAACCACAAGCCAAGCTTGTCTAGATCTCCCCGATTCCATGCGCATTAACATCGTCATGTTCTCATCATATTTAATCTTTATGAGTGCAGTAGCTAAACAAACTTATTTCAGTTTTCCTCAAAATCCCTAAGCATGCGGCGCAAAAGAGAAAACGACCATACCCGACTCAACAAGTTCCCGATGACAAGGGTGGCTAACAAAGATAGTAAACTCCTACTAAAGGGTTTTCCATCAAGTTGACACGAGCATGCAGTTTTCACAAGCAAAACAATTCGAAAGCATAAGTTCAATATGGTCAAGAGGCACTTGCCTTGCCCCTGCGGTCTGTGTTGCTCAAACGTGTCGAAGGCTTGGTGCTGGAGGTCCTCGTAGATGGCCTCTTGAGCGTGTTATTCTACTCACGACTACGTACATACAAACAATACAGCAATCAATATCATGCACAAGTTTTACTCAAGATGCGATGATGTGGATGCATGCAAATCCTATAGTGCAGCCTATAGCAATCAGTTTGCATGTGTTCCTGCGAGTTCTAGCAAGTTTTCGTGTGGTTTTACGACGAATGGTGCTGCTGGAAATCAGTACGGATGTGGCTATGATCCTAGCTCGAGTAGTAGATCAATTCCACCGTCAAAACATAGACCGGAGCATGATCTACCTACGTACAGTAGCTCCTGTTCGCAGGGTGTGCGGAAACGAGGTTCGTGACGACAGCATCAACGTGGTAAGAGGGGTGACGGGGACCTACCTCTCTTCTTCATCCTCTCTTCCTCAGCGGCTGGCCACCTCCTTGCAATGGCAGCAGCTGGTGTTTGTACTCGGGGCAGAACAGTGCTGCGGCTAGGGCAGAGTGCCGGGGTCTTATTCTCCGGCGCCGGTGAGGCGAGGCAGAGCTTCGACGGCGGCCAAGGCACCAGCAGGGGCGGCGACCAGAGCTTGGCAGCAAGGGGCGGCAGCAAGGGATTTTTGGGGCAGGGTGGCGACTAGGAAAGGGGAGAGGGTCTTATTTATAAGGGGGAAAAATAGCCAAGGGGGCTAGGATTTCAGCAAATCTTTTCATCAATGGCTGGGATTTAATTTGAGAAAAGATGGGAGCTAGGGGCTAGGGTTTTTCCAAATATTTTCCATCAAGGGCTAAGATTAATTGGGGGAGAGGAAAATCCCAAGGGAGGGATTTTAGGGCTGCAGCTAGGGTCCCCCCACCCCCCAACGGGTGCGGCCAAGGAGAGGGGGAAATCCCAATGTGGGGGGATCCCTAGGGATTTTTGGGCGCCGACCAAAATTTGGTGAAAATCCCTAAATGTGGGGAAATTCCCTAGGGAGGGAATTAGGGGGGGCATTAAGGGAGAATTTGGGGAAATTTTGGGTCGGCCATGTTTTTTTATTTTTATTTTTCTTTTATTTATTTTATTTCCTATTTTTATTTTATTTATTTATTTGTCCATATACTCTTTTATCTCTTTTCTTTCTCTTTCTACATGCTTCTCTATATGCAATGCATGATGATGAATATGAGGCTGTTACATTCTAGTATGGTGATAACTAGAATGGATACCAAGGAAGCATATTTTCTCGCACCCAGCAGTCGAGTTGATGATATGGTCAGTGCAAGGATGTGGGAAGTGGTCCTTCGGACATGCTTTGTTAAGCGATGTGAAGTCGACACACATGCACAATACATTTGTATTTTTCTCAGGTACCAAGACTGGGTTTGCTACCCATCAGAGTGAGTAAGATCCCGTATGAATCCGGTTGCGCGAAAGCGAGTATCTGCTCCCCGCGCCCCAATAGCTCCGCATTCCTCCTCAAAAAAACATCATAGGTCTTGCTTGATAGAAATTGCACCCAGATATATGTTGAGCTCATTCTCGGCAAGTTCCCTAGACACATTTGGCATGTCAGAAGGCTTCTATGCAAATATGTACTAGTTCTCACGGGTGAACTTGATGACCCCGTCTTCCTATTTGCTTTTGAGGTTGGTGTAGATCAAGGCGGTCTTGATGGGGTCAGTTAGATGGATCATGACAGGTATTGTTTTTTCTTCCGCCTTGAAATTCTCACCTGCAACTTGTTTTTTTTTTGTCGGTGGCAGTGGGTTGATATCGGTGGACTTCTTGAGATCATCTAGTTCTTACTAATTGCCAAAAAGGTAAGAAATTTCATCAAGTTCCTCCTCACAGGCGTTGGAGCGCTGAAAGCTTTTAGAAAAAGTGATGATTTCTTTGGGACCCAACATCTTAAGCTTGAGGTAGACGTATAGGTGACGATCCATAAACTTAGCATAGGCAAATCGTCCATAATCGCATAATAGGCTGAACTGAAGTTCACTACTTTGAACTCGAGTTTTTTGGGTCGAAAATTATTCTTGTCGTGAAGATTACGTCCAAAGATATTTTCCTGAGCTGGCTGGCTAGCTTCCCTGATATGATGCCATGGAAGGTCGTGTCTTTTGTCTCCAGATTGTCAAAAGAAAGTTTCATCCTCTTTAACGTGTAGGCATATATAGTGTTGATGAGCACTCTATTGAGGTTATATCCACCGATCTGGGGGTCGACTAACAGAGTTACTTATCTAGCAAGAGTCCATACATTAGTCTTCACCTTTATTCCATTTTTTATACATGGCAATGTCTGTATCGCATGCTTATTATAGTTGTTATGAGTAAGCTAGGTTGCATAATCTTGGTGGACTTCATATTGATCAATCCACTGGGCTTACCAACCTGGGTGGCCATACCCTTCACTGCATGCGCTCCAATCTTAGATGGACAGGTCCGGCCACCCAATGCATTATAGCCGTTAGATAAATAATAAACTAAATAAACAAATGTAACAATTAATTTATATCTAATAAACTAGAAAATTATCTAACCAAATGTTATCTAACATATTTTCCATCTATTCTAATAATCAGCGAATTACACAAATAAAAAACATAATTGGGGTGGCGACGACGGCGTCAGAGGCGGTGGCGGGAAGGCTAGGGCCGGGAGCCGTGGGCCGGGCGCCAGGTGTCGGGGGCCGAAGCGCAGAGGGCGCCAGGGGGTGGCGGCCGGAGCGGCGTCTCGGGGCCGGGCGCGGCACGGCTGGGGGCGGGGGCGGGCGGCGGCAGCGGGCGGGGGCGGTGGTGCTCGGGGCGGCAGACAGGGGCGGCGGCGGGTGGCGGCTCGCGGGCTCAGGGTTGGCGCAGGAGTGAATGCCCGCGCCGATCGCGGGCCCGTGGAGTTTATACCCTCTTGTTTATGGTGGCCCGTGGCCAAGCCGTCGTAAATAACCTTGTTTACGATGGCCAACCAGTGCCGTTGTAAATAAGATATTATTTATGACGGCCTAGATTAAACCATCATAAACACGTTTTTATTTACGACGGTCAAACCTGTCCTTTATAAATAATATTATTTATAATGGCTAACTCTATAACCGTCGTAAATATCAAAGACCGTAGTAAATTTAACCTTTTCCTGCCTTGGCCCAACCCCTGGCTTCAAACACCATCTCCAGTCCGAGAGAACTAGAGAGAGAGAGGATGGCAGGGATTTGGTCGCTGGTCTCTCGCAGCCTGAGCACTGTTCAGATAGTACATGTACCACCGCTGATATTTGATTCTCTCTCCCTGTCTCTGGCTTGGCCTCTTGGAGACCGGCAGCTCGATCAGCTCAAATACAGGACGAAGTTTAGGGTTGTTTCGCTGCGTCTGTCGTCCTGGACATTGCCGCAAGTTGGCTGGCGACCGGCGTACGCGAATCGGATTACTTTGTTAGCAACGACAATGTCGCTCGCTGGGAGTGAACGCGGTGAGTTTTAAGCACACACGATGAGGGGTCGATGATCTGGTTTGTGACGCAAGTAACTCGGCCTCAAAGCCGGATACACTTCATATATTGCAACAGAAAAATAACAAACTTGGAATGAGCCTTCCTACTCCCACGGCGCGATCACATGATCCGCTCGACGCGCTCAACGTGCTGCCACACCGAGCTCACTACATGCAATCTCCTACGTGCACGTGCAATCTCCTACATGCAAACGTGCATTCATGTGCATGCATGTAAAGAAACAAACGTGATCATGCAGACAAACACACAAGGCTTATTCAACAAATTCCCCCCTAAGCCTTGTCCACTTCTAGGGTGTTGAGGACGTCAATCTTTGTTCTCATCTCGATGAAATGATCACGTCCGAGGGGTTGGGTTAGAACATCGGCCAGCTGCTCGTTCATGCCGGCTGCTTCTATCTTCACCCTCTCCTCTTCAACACATTGCCTGATAAAATATTATCTGGTGTCTATATGTTTACTTCCGTCATGGAACACAGGATTTCTGATCAGTGCGGACAGATTATCGATCTTCAAAGTGACAGCATCAATAGCTCCCCCTTTGATCTCGGCCAAAAGACGCGCCTACCAACTCCTTGACACGATGCCATTGCAGCCGCTATGTATTCTGCTTCACAACTTGACAATGCAACAACTCTTTGCTTCTGTGAATGCCAGGAGATGACATTTCCACCGAGTAGATACAGAACACCGGTAGTGCTCCGGTGAGTATCGACATCCCCAGCCAAGTCACTGTCGCTATAGCCGACTAGCTCGAGTTCCTTTTGCTTTATCCTGTAAAAACATCCATGATGAATAGTTCCAGCAACATACCTCAATCTTTACAGCAAGAAGATTTTCAATGGTCGGCTTCTCCATGAACCGGCTGACATATCCCACTGAATAAGTCAGATCAGGTCTTGTGTTTACTAGATACCGAAGAGTCCCAACAAGCTTTCGGTACTCAGTTGGATCAATAGCATGTGAATCACAGCTTTTACTTAGCTTCAAACAAGGTTCCATAGGAGTGTGACACGGATTGCACTTGATCAAGTTAGCTGCCTTTAGAATCTTCATAGCATAAGCCTCTTGACTTACTGCAATACCAATGCCCGTCTGATTCACCTCCAAACCAAGGTAGTAACTCAGCTTTCCCAGGTCAGCCATCTTGAACTCTCCTTGCATCTCTTTCTTGAACTTCTTGATCTCATACTCGTTCCCTCCCGTGATGATGAGATCATCCACATAAACACCCAGAATTATCCGTCCATCACCACACCCTCAAGTATAAACTGTATGTTCAGCTTCACCACGATGAAACCCAAGTTCAGTTAGCGATGCATCCAACTTGGCATACCAAGCGCGTGGGGCTTGTCTTAACCCATAGAGTGCCTTCTTAAGTTTCAGCACCTTGTGTTCCTCCCCCACAATAACGAATGTAAGCATATTAGAAGAAGATGCACACTTAATTCATTGAGAGTCATAACTTATACATGAAGAGGCAACAAGGGCCGGCCTGGAAACTAGGGCGTCGTGGAACGATCGCCCGATAATGTGCCGCAGAAGAATAGGATCGGATGAGATCGTGAGAAACAAACTCGGTTGGGCCGAGACGTATTCTATGCGCTAATACCCCCCTCAGTTTGCGCGTTTATACATGATACGCCCAAACTGTTACAAAAATTGCTAAACACCGAGCTTGTAAGACCCTTTGTCATGATGTCCGCATATTGCAGTGATGTGAGTACATGCAGAACTCGAGCTTCACTGATCATCACTTTTTCGCACACGAAGTGTATGTCTAATTCAATGTGCTTGGTTCTCCTGTGATGAACTAGATTTTCTGATAAATAAACAGCTGAAATATTATCACAGTATATAATCTTAGCTTTTTGAATCGGTGAGTGCAGTCTTGAAGAAGACTTCGGATCCAGCAGCATTCAGCGGTGGTGTTTGCAACAGCTCTATATTCTGCCTCGGCACTGGATCTTGAGACGGTTGGTTGGCGTTTAGAAAACCAGGGAACTATTGATCCGCCAAGGAAAACACAAAACCCTGACGTATAACGCCGAGTGTCGGGGCATTCAGCCCAATCCGCGTCTGAATATGCAATAAGATCTGTGGAAGTAGAAGCCGAGATTTAAATACCGTTTGTTGTTGTACCTTTGATGTATCAAACAATTCTCTTCACCAATGACCAATGCATATCTCTTGGAGAGTGCATGTGAAGAGCCACCTGATTAACAACATATGTGATATCTGGTCGTGTAAGAGTTAAGTATTGTAAGGAACCTACGATACTTCGGTGAAACGAGGCATCTTTGAATTCATGTCCGTCGGTTGCTGAAGATTTTGGCTTCGTATCAACTGGTGTTGAGGCTGGTTTACATATGTGCATACCAGCACGCTCAAGCACTTACATGCATACTTGCCCTGTGAGAGTGAGAATCCAGAAGAGCATCGGTTGACTTGAATACCAAGAAAATAGTGTACTGGTCCGAGATCTTTGATAGAAAAAGTTGACTGAAGTTGCTTGATAATCTTATGCAGAAGAATATTGCTGGATGCAGTAATAATGATATCATCAACATATAGCAATAGAATTACCGTGTCATTTCCTTGTTTGTAGATGAATAGAGAATTATCAGCAACCGAGGATCGAAAACCATGAATTTTCAAATGAGATGAAATCCTATTGAACCATGCACGCACGGGGGGCTTGTTTAAGTCCATACAAGGACTTTGAAAGCAAGCAGACGTGATCTGGATGTTCAGTGTCAACAAAACCACTTGGTTGTAGACAGTATACTTTTTCTTTGAGAACTCCATGAAGAAATGCGTTCTTCACATCAAGTTGATTAACAGGCCAAGATCTTGATGCAGAAAGTTGAAGAAAAATTCTTATGGAAGCAGGTTCGACCACAGCTGAAAAGGTTTGGTCGAAGTCTATACCTTGATGTTGATGAAAACTGTGCACGACCCAACGTGCCTTGTCACATTCAAACGTGCCGTCGGACATGTATTTGTTCTTGAAAATCCATTTTCCAGAGATCACATGAGCACCTGGTGGACGAGGTACCAACGCCCATGTTTTGTTAAGTAACAAAGCTTTGTACTCATCGTCCATGGCGGCACGCCATGCAGGATGCTGAAGTGCTTCGCGTACAGATTTTAAAATTGGGACATGTTCAGTGGTGCATGCATATTTGGGGTTGGGTTTGAGTATTCCGGCCCGGAGTCTAGTGATCATGTTATGTGGTGCGATTGTATTGTTGGAGTGCTGGTCTGGAGGTGGAACGTGTAAATTTGATGAGGCCGGAACATGCATGACGTCAGGTGCCGGAATGGGAGAATGCAGCGGGTATGACGGATCATGGACAGGAGCATGCACGGGTGGTTGTGGGATGGCAACGACACCATGTTGCGGTGACTGATTTTGTGGCGGCGGGTGACGTTGGATAGGTATCATATAGGAAGAATATCTGGTGATGGTGGTGGGGTTTTGCGGCAACTGAATGGCTGGGCCGATGATAGCTGTTGAAATGGAAAAGTAGTTTCATCAAAGGAAACGTGACGGGAGATGTGCACCCGATGTTGTACTGAATCATAGCAGCGGTAGCCCTTTGTCTGGGGTGGATACCCAAGGAAAACACATGGTAAGGATCTGGTTGTAGTTTATGGGAAAGATGAGTGGTATTTGGATAGCAAAGGCATCCAAATACTCGCAAGTGATCATAATCTGGTGGTGAACCGAACAATAGCTGATATGGTGTTGCTTGCTGTCTTGGACGGCATGGTCGACGATTGAGAAGAAAAGTAACCGTCGACAGGGCATCGGGCCAGAAGCTGGCAGGAATGCACGCATGAAATAGAAGATAGCGTACGCTGTCATTTAACGTCCGAAGAAGACGTTCAGCTCGCCCGTTCTGTTGATAGGTATAGGGGCAAGTTAATCGAAGTGCAATCCCGTGAGCTGATAGAAAGGACCTGAGTGCCAAGTTATCAAACTCTTTTCCACTATTCGATTGAAAACTATATATGTCATGCTGAAACTGAGTCCGAATATAGGCATGAAAAGAAATAATTGTAGGAAGAACATCTGACTTGTGTTTAAGGGAAACGTCCATGCATAATTAGAATAATCATCCATAATAGCCAGATAAAATTAGAAACCAGAATTACTAGCAACTGGTGACGTCCAAACGTCACAATGAAGTAGTTGGAAGGGAAAGTAAGAAATATTCTGAGACTCCTGGAATGGTTGTTTAACATTTTTGCCAGTGCGACACACATGACAAAAATGATCAAATGACTTCTTACAACTGAAACCGAAAATTCTCAAGATACGAGACAGAGATTCTTGACCCAAATGTCCAAGATGAGCATGCCATAACCCGGACTTATTTGTCGTGAATAAAGAAAACTTTGTCGATGAAGATGCAGGTGGCAGGGGATATAAATCACTGGTGCTATCACATTAGAGCAGAACCGACTTGGTCAGAAGATCCTTGATGGAAAAACCAAACAGTCACATATTGTTGTCGCGTGTCAAAGCATGAACTGAAATCAGATTCTTCACAAGTTTGGGGGAGATCAATTAAAACGTGATTCAGTTGCAGTAATGAAGTTGGGGTTGGAAACAAAGCTTTCCCAGAAGATTGAACCGGCAAAAAAGAACCATCACCAACAACAATGTGTGAAGCGGTATTATCCGAGGTTAGAGAAGAAAGAATACCAGGATTGTTTGACATATGTGAAGAAGCGCCGGTGTCAAGGTACCAATCATTGCCGGTATATGGTGCAGAAGCCGGCATGCCTTGTACTGCAAAGTACAGACTTTGTGGCACATACTGGTGACTTGTAGTCGTACTTGGCAGCTGTTGGTACATGTTCGGTGCAATTGCAGTCAGTGCTTGCTGCTGCGGTGCAGGAGGCGGAGGACCGTAATAGTTCATGGCCGGCATGCGCCACTGAGGCAGCTGCCAGGCTTGAACCATTCCCATCCAGGGCCCGGTTCGAGGAGTTCAGGGAGCCGTGGGATGTTGAGTAGTGTTGTTGTTGGACGTGCCGTGGGAGCCACGACCCCGCCCGTGACCCCTGCCACGTTTGCCACCGCGATGTCCACCGGTGTTCGAGGGCAGTTGCGATGGTGGAGGAGATGGTGTTGTCGAAGAAGTCATAGAACTTTGTGTTGCTGAAGAAGCCGTAGCCATGAGTGCCTTTGCGGCCTCCATTTTGGCAGTCTCAGCAAGCCGGACCTCTTCATGCACAAGGTAGTTGCGTGTATAGAAGAAGTCAGGTGGTGGTACTCTGGAGGTGAGGTTGGCGATGGCGTGACTGAATTTCAAATTCAGTCCACGTAGAGTGTTGATGCTGAGTGCGGCATCGGAGATAGGAGAACCAACGTCGCGAAGTGTATCTGCAAGTTTCTTTAGGCGGCTGCAGTACTCATCAACAGAAAACTCATCTTGATAAAGGCTATGGAATTCTTGAAGTGCACACACGGCGCGCTGCATGCCATTGTCAAGAAACAGCTCGAGTATGCGATGCCATGCAGAAAATGCAGTGGAGTTCGCCTGATAACGTGCGGCGGAAGAATAGGATCGGATGAGATCGTGAGAAACAGACTCGGTTAGTCCAAGACATATTCTATGCGCTAATAATGAATCCGGGTGGTTGAGATATACAAACACCTCCTCTTGCAAGTCACCATTAAAAAAAGCGGACTTGACGTCCATGTGATGAACTACCCAACCTTGGTGTGCCGCATATGCCAACAATAACCGTACTGTTTCCAAACCTGTTACATGTGCGAATGCTTCCTCAAAATCCACACCTTGTTGTTGCACGTACCCCTTCGCCACCAAGCATGCTTTGTGTTTGATGATGAGACCATCTGCATGTCTATTAGTTTTAAATACCCATTTGAGACCAATAGGACGTTGATTCTTCAGAGTAGTGACCAGTTCCCATGTATCATTTGCCTCAATCGCCGTCATTTCGTCAAGCATCGCTTGACGCCAGCAATCAAACACCTGTGCTTCTTGAAAAGAGGTAGGATCATCAGTGTTGATCATCAACAAGTCCACACCTAGTTCTTGTGCATCATGATGTTCCGGCTCCGTTGCCTCCATAATGTCCTGAATGGATTGATACCGTATCGGGGCATCATCATGATCGGCGTCGAGCTCGCTTGATGTAGTGGAAGCCGGACTCGGGACTTGTGTTGAAGACTCAACAACTTGTGGACTTGGAGAGGAAGACACTTGACGTGGTACTGGTGACGTCCCACCCATAACCGGGCTCATGATCACCGGGTCATCGTGAGACACCATCATATAGTCGATGATGAAATCGTTGTCAGGCTCTTCGCCCTCCCACTTCCATGTTGCTTCTTCGTCTAACACAACGTCCCTAGTGACTTGCACTCTTTTGGTGTTGGGATCATAGGTGCAGTACACCTTCGACCCTTACTCATATCCGATAAAGATCATCGGCCTACTTCTATCATCAAGCTTCCTCAACTGACCAGTTGTCTTCGTATGAGTAATGCACCCGAATGTGTGTAGATGATACTCCGCTGTTTGCGTTCCTGCCCATAATTCAAATGGGGTCTTCCCGCCATTTCGTTTGGTCACGGTGCGGTTCAAGATGTAAATCGCTGTCACCACTGCTTCTCCCCAGAACGTCCCCGTGAGATTCTTGGCCTTCAACATGCTGCGTGCAGTACCAACTATTGTCCGATTTTGCCTTTCTACGACACCATTCTGTTGGGGAGTATAAGGCACCGTCAATTCCCGGTGAACTCCGAGCTCTGCGAAATATTGATTCAGCTGTCTAGAGGTGAACTCTCCCCCTCTGTCGGTACGCAGTGCACCAAGCCTTTTTCTCACTCTTGCGTTCTACCGCCACCTGAAATTTCTTGATCGCTTCTAGCGCCTCATCTTTTGTGGATAGAAGAAACACCCCCATATAGCGACTGTAATCATCAACAAGTAGAAGGAAGTAGCCTTTACCACTTGGTGTTGTTGGCGTGATAGCACCTCTATGGACAAGCTCCAACACATCAGTGGCATGCCAAACACCTTGGCGTGGAAACGGAGCTCGCTGATGTTTCCCATCCAAGCATGCTTCACACACTTTGTTCACCTGTGTGAGAAGTGGTGAACTGTGCACCAATCCTTCACGAGCCATCCGTCGAAGTGCTCCGAAATTGGCATGTCCAAATCGGGCATACCAGCGCCATGCATCCTCACCCACCGGTCTACCGGACCTCGACGCCGAATGCACCTGATATATTGCAGCGGAAAAAACGAACAAGGAACGAGCCCTCCTACACTTACGGCGCGATCACACGATCCGCTCGACGAGCTCAACGTGTTGCCACACCGAGCTCACCTACATGCAATCGTGCGTACATGTGCATGCATGCAAAGAAATAAACTGATCATGCGAAACAAACACAGAAGGCTTATTCAACAGGCAGCAGGAGGGCTGCACGTGGCAGTCACTGGCTGGCTGCCGAGCTTGGTTCGTCGGCATGCGCTGCATGGCCGCCCAGTCCACGGCTCCATCCTCTGCCACCGGTAGGCACAGTCTGCAGTGGCCAGCTGCCGCGCGCAGGGAGAGGGAGTTGGTGAAGGTACGTCTGCAGCGTTGAAGGAGCCTCATACCTACCGCCCTGGTCGGACCCGATCATCCGTCCGCCCACCACCTCTTCTTCTTCAAATCTGTTCGCGACCATCTCAGCCGCCTCCCATCCGGCTCCGTCGGGGCAACCACCAACGCCCATGCTGGATGCCTGGATAGTTTGAGAATGATGCATGGTGGCTTTGGTGAAAATCTCCTACCTCCAAAACACGAAATTCATGTTCTGCACTATGTATTTGTGAGGTGTTTTATTTGTCATTGTTAAAACTAATCTTGACTTGTGCGTGTGTGTGCGTGTTGGTTTGTTCTACTTTTATTGGTGTGTCCCAGTAGGTTTGCAAGCTAGGCTAGTGCGTGTAGCAGTGGCGTGACTGGTGGAGTTGATTTGCATGTTGGCCGGGGCTTCAGAACGTGTAGGAGGTAGCAGTCGATCCATTTCTGTTGCCATGCAGGCTGGACCGGCTGCATGCAGGAGGAGGCGTCAACAACTTGCTCCATTCATGCAGGACTGGGCTGCATCCACGGGGAGTCAAAGCACAGTAAATTTGCATGCATGTGTGTAAGTGTTTGTGTTAGTTAGCTTCAGAGTAAGAAGCGGACCACGTGAGGTATGGGAGTTCGCTGAGTTTGTTGCTCCCTAGGCGTGTCCTCTGGGGCTATATAAGCCATTCTAACTTGTTGTTTGTTCAACAAGAAGAGAAACATATGGTCAAGGCGTTGGTGCGCTGAGCCATGCATTAATAAGTACACTCCATTTTCCACTGGGGCAGCTGCTAGGCTTGAACCATTCCCATCCAGGGCCCGGGTCAAGGAGTCCAGGGAGCCGTGTGGTGTTGAGTAGTGTTGTTGTTGGATGTGCCGACCCCGCCCGCGACCCCTGCCACGTTTGCCACCACGATGTCCACCGGTGTTCGAGGGCAGTTGCGACGGTGGAGGAGATGGTGTTGTCGAAGAAGTCGTAGAACTTTGTGTTGCCGAAGAAGCCGTAGCCATGAGTGCTGTTGCGGCCTCCGTTTTGGCAGTCTCAGCAAGCCGGACCTCTTCACGCACGAGGTAGTTGCGTGTATAGAAGAAGTCAGGTGGTGGTACTCTGGAGGTGAGGCTGGCGATGGCGTGACTGAATTTTGAATTCAGTCCACGTAGAGTGTTGATGACGAGTGCGGCGTCGGAGATCGGAGAACCAACGTCGCGAAGTGTATCTGCAAGTTTATTTAGGCGTCTGCAGTACTCATCAACAGACAACTCACCTTGATAAAGGCTATGGAATTCTTGAAGTTCATACACGGCGTGCTGCATGCCATTGTCAAGAAACAGCTCAAGTATGTGATGCCATGCAGAAAATGCAGTGGAGTTCGGCTGATGAATCATATCGTAGATGGCTGTGGACACCGAAGTGTTCAACAAAGAGACGATGCACTTGTCGACTTGAGTCCACTCGGAATCATCAAGACACAACTGTGCATCGGTTGTACCGTCGATATGATCCAGAAGTCCGAACTTGTTGACGGTGAGTTCGAACAGTTCCCTCCATGCCAAGAAATTGGGTTCGGCCATGTCTAGCACCATGGCAACATGAGATCGAATGTTGATCAAGTTTACTGTGTTGGCGGTGATTGGAACTGGAGGCGCAGCAAAGAAGGGATTTGAGGGTGATGCAGCACTCGACGGAGAGGATTGTTGTGAGGCCATTTGCGGAAGCAAGAAGAAGAGGAACATAGGTTCACTGATATCATGTAAGCATATTAGAAGAAGATGTGCACTTCATTCATTGAGAGAGTTGTAACTTATACAGGAAGAGGCAACGAAGGCCGGCCTGGAAACTAGGGCGTCATGGAACGATCGACTGATAACGTGCGGCGGAAGAATAGGATCGGATGAGATTGTGAGAAACAGACTCGGTTAGGCCAAGACTTATTATATGCGCTAATAATGAATCCGGATGGTTGAGACATACAAGCACCTCCTCTTTTGCAAGTAACCATTGAGAAAAGCGGACTTGACGTCCATGTGATGAACTACCCAACCTTGGTGTGCCGCATATGCCAACAATAACCATACTGTTTCCAAACGTGTCACAGGTGCGAATACTTCCTCAAAATCCACACCTTGTTGTTGCACGTACCCATTCGCCACCAAGCATGCTTTGTGTTTGATGATGAGACCATCTGCATCTCTCTTAGTTTTAAATACCCATTTGAGACCAATAGGACGTTGATTCTTCGGAGTACTGACCAGTTCCCATGTATCATTTGCCTCAATCGTCATCATTTCGTCAAGCATCGCTTGACGCCAGCAATCGAACACCTGTGCTTCTTGAAAAGAGGTAGGTTCATCAGTGTTGATCATCAACAAGTCCTCACCTAGTTCTTGTGCATCACGATGTTCTGGCTCCTATGCCTCCGTAATGTCCCGAATGGATCCATACCGTATCGGGGCATCATCATGATTGGCGTCGAGCTCGCTTGATGTAGTGGAAGCTGAACTCGGGCCTTGTGTTGAAGACTCAACAACATGTGGACTTGGAGAGGAAGACACTTGATGTGGTACTGGTGACGTCCCACCCATAACCGGGCTCATGATCACCGGGTCATCGTGAGACACCATCACAAAGTCGATGATGAAATCATTGTCACGCTCTTCACCCTCCCACTTCCATGTTGCTTCTTCGTCGAACACAACGTCCCTAGTGACTCGCACTCTTTTTGTGTTGGGATCATAGATGTGGTACGCCTTCGACCCTTGCTCATATCCGATAAAGATCATTGGCCTACTTCTATCATCAAGCTTCCTCAACTGACCAGTTGTCTTCGTATGAGCAATGCTCCCGAACGTGCATAGATGATACACCGCTGTTTGCCTTCCTGCCCATAATTCAAATGTGGTCTTCCCGCCATTTCCTTTGGTCACCGTGCGGTTCAAGATGTAAACCGCTGTCAGCACTGCTTCTCCCCAGAACGTCCCTGGGAGATTCTTGGCCTTCAACATGCTACGTGCAGTACCAACTATTGTCTGATTTCGCCTTTCTACGACGCCATTCTGTTGGGGACTATAAGGCGCCGTCAATTCCCGGTGAACTCCGAGCTCTGCGAAATATTGATTCAGCTATCTAGAGGTGAACTCTCTCCCTCCGCCGATATGCAGTGCACCAAGCCTTTTCCCACTCTTGAGTTCTACCACCACCTGAAATTTCTTGATCGCTTCTGGCGCCTCATCTTTTTGTGGATAGAAGAAACACCCCCGTATAGCGACTGTAATCATCAACAAGTAGAAGGAAGTAGCCTTTACCACTCTGTGTTGTTGGCGTGATAGCACCTCCATGGACAAGCTCCAACACATCAGTGGCATGCCGTGCACCTTGACGTGGAAACGGAGCTCACCGGTGTTTCCCAGCCAAGCATGCCTCACACACTTTGTTCACCAGTGTGAGAAGTGGTAAACCCCGCACTAATCCTTCACGAGCCATCCGTCGAAGTGCTCGGAAATTGGCATGTCCAAATCGGGCATGCCAGCACCATGCATCCTCACCCACCGGTCTACCGGACCTCGACACAAAATGCACCTGATATATTGCAGCGGAAAAACGAACGAGGAACGAGCCCTCCTACACTTACGGCGTGATCACACGATCCACTAAACATGTTGCCACACCGAGCTCACCTACCTGCAATCGTGCGTACATGTGCATGCATGCAAAGAAATAAACTGATCATGCGAAACAAACACAGAAGGCTTATTCAACAGGCAGCAGGAGGGATGCACGCGGCAGTCACTGGCTGGCTGCCGAGCTTGGTTCATCCGCATGCGCTGCATACCGACACAGTCTGCAGTGGCCAGCTGCCGTGCGCAGGGAGAGGGAGTTGGTGAAGGTACGTCTGCAGCATCGATCACGCGTCCGTACGTTCAATGTACGCAAACTCTTCCACATGAATGGCAGCACGAAGGAGCCTCATCCCTGCCGCCCTGTTCGAACCCGATCATCCATCTGCCCACCCCCTCTTCTTCTTCAAATCCGTTCGCGACCATCTCGGCCGCCTCCCACCCAGCTCCGGCGGGGCAACCGCCAACGCCCATGCTGGATGCCTGGATGGTTTGAGAATGATGTATGATGGCTTTGGTGAAAATCTCCTACCTCCAAAAACACGAAATTCATGTTCTGCAGTATGTATTTGTGAGGTGTTTTATTTGTTATTGTTAGAATTAATCTTGACTTGTGCGTGTGTGAGTGTTGGTTTGTTCTACTTTTCTTGGTTTGTCCCAGTAGGTTTGCATGCTAAGCTAGCGCGTGTAGCAGTGGCGTGACTGGTGGAGTTGATTTGCATGTTGGCCGGGCTTCAGAACGTGTAGGAGGTAGCAGTCGATCCATTTCTGTTGCCATGCAGGCGGGACCGGCTGCATGCAGGAGGCGCCAACAACTTGCTCCATTCATGCCGGACTGGGCTGCATCCACCGGGAGTCAAAGCATAGTAGTTGCTGCATGCATGTGTGTAAGTGTTCGTGTTAGTTGGCTTCAGAGTAAGAAGCGGACCACGTGAGGTATGTGAGTGTGCTGAGTTTGTTGCTCCCTAGGCGTGTCCTCTAGGGCTATATAAGCCATTGTAACTTGTTGTTTGTTCAACGAGAAGAGAAACATATGATCAAGGCGTTGGTGCGCTGAGCCATGCATTAACAAGTGCACTCCATTTTCCACCTCGTGTATGTGGGTAAGCGGCTCTAACAATTGGTATTCAGAGCCACCAGATCCTAAGCTCCATGGCATTTGTTCCGCACAGTCACGGAGGAAGCAGTAGCGCCTCACTCGCATACCCGATGCTTCCTCGACAAACTACACCGCGTGGGCGATCAAGATAGAGGCCATCTTTGACGGCAAAGGCCTTTGGGACGCCGTGAGTCTGGCGGAAGGTGAGGTGGATGTGTGGAAGGACAAGACGGCGATGGCGCAGCGTCTTCAATCTTTGCCGGAGGTCATCCTCATGCAAGTCGCCATGAAGCCGACAGTGAAGGATGTGTGGGACAGCTTCAAAATAAGGTTTGTCGGCACCGATCGCGTGAAGGCTGCTCGCCTTGCAACTCTCAAGGGCGAGTTTGACAAGGTGACCATAGAGGATGCAGAGTCATTGGACCACTATGCCGGCAAAATTAGCATCATGGCAGCGAGGTACATCAACTTTGGCGTGACACTCAATGATGCAGCCATGGTCAAGAAGCTCCTCGACATAGTCCCCTATTGGCTCTATCCTGCCGTTGCGGAGATCGAGAAGTTCTGTGATGTTGAGAATATGTTGTTTTAGTAGGCACTTGGGAGGCTGAAGGCATTCGACGAGCGCTGCCGGTGGCGCACTCAAGGCAACGAGACCACTACAGGTGATGGTCGGCTCCTGCTCATGGAGGCTGAATGGCGAGCTCGGGAGAAGCATAAGTCTTCAATAAATAAAGGTAAATGCTACAATTGTGGTGTTGTGGATATTTTGCCAGGGAATGTCCAAATCCAAAGAAGGAAGAAGCACTACTCGCAATGGCGGATGAAGAACTGTCATTGCTTTAAAGTGTCTTGAAGGAATAATACAAGCAGCGTGTTCGTCGGGTATTGTGTTCGTTGCCAAGAAAATTTGTGTGCTCTCACGTTCATGTGCGTGTGTGAGTGATGCAGTTTTAATAATCCATGTCAAGATTACACTACAACAACAAGCTTCATCTCAGGCGGTTCTAAACGTATTAGCACACGCGGTTGTCGAAACCACCTGAAACAAAGAGCCTGTGATAATCAGCAATTTTCACAGGCAGAAACCTAAACCACGTGTGAAAAAGTTATCATAGTTGGTCTTAACCTTCATGAATCCGCATGTGAAGACTCTTTATCATAGGCAGTTTGTAACGTAAGAGTATCCGCCTGTGATAACTCCATTATCGTAGGCGTTTCTTTACCTACACTGTCCGCCTGTGAAGAACGTTTATCACAGGCGGTTTGTAACATAAAGAGTATCCGCCTGTGATAACTCCATTATCACAGGCGGTTCTTTACCTACGATCGTCCGGCTGTGAAGAATGTTTATCACAGGTGGTTTGTAATGTAAGATTATCCGCCTGTGTAACTCCATTATCGTAGACGGTTCTTTACCTACGACTAGCCGCCTATGAAACTATATTATCACAGGCGGTTCATTACCTACGATAAGCCGTCTGTGAAATTATATGATCACAGGCTGTTTGTTAGGTACTACATGCTGTTATTTCTAATTTCCAGGTCAATTTCATATGCACATTCACACACAATAGAAACAATATATTCTGACAAGCATCATCGACACAATATCACCAAAAAGTCATCTCATATACATATGTAAGTACAATACATCTCAATCCATAGTTTACAAGTTTTTCACTAAAACCAAATTGATGCTTAGTATACTGGTAAAGTTCTGGCACATCAGCTATTACACCTGCGTCATTGAAGAACTGCGCTTTTCGGTGGAAAATTTTACGACGCATGAAGTGACACAATTCACTCGCAATCATCTCGGCTCCTCCACCAAGCATATCTCTAGAATCCGTCCATTCTTCATCCATATTCGTGTGCTGCAATGAAACACATAACAAGGTTTAGAACGTGTTGGTGACAATGATAACATAATAGTATGAAAATATGCTAGTTATAATGAAAATGAAACTCAAAAGTAAGAAAATACAATATTGACATTAAGGATAACTTACATCCTCATGATTCACTCTATATTCGTAGGCGGTCCGAAGATGCTCGCATACATAATACCCGCATAAGACGCTCCCAGAAGGCTGTTTAGGACAAGGATAATAAGTTGATATCTGCAACACATCCTTATTAGGAGGTCTCTGACCGCTAAGTTGTTTCGCATAAAACCGCCAAGCGTTGTCATACAAAGAATGTCATATAAGAGTTGCCAACCTATATATATATATGCGTGCATATTAAAAGTATCGAATAACCGTACGTTCTCAAAATGGTAAGAAAATCTTTGTAAGTATCTTGTGAGTAATCGGCTGAGTGTAAGACCGTTGCCAAACCCTGCGTTGGCTTGATGAAGATCATTATGTAGTGTTTACTGCATACGCACAAACACATGTGTTAAGTTAAAACTTAGCAATAATTGCTATTTCCATGCCATGTGTCGAAATTACTCGAAGTGGTACGGAGCCTTTACGAGGTCCTTGCCATCTCTAATGAAGTTAAACATGGAATGTATGTGACACCCCCATTTTTGGATTTTGCATGTATTCATCTTTCATGTAGAAAAACACTTTTAAAATAAGTTGAAACCAAGAAAATATTAAAAAGATAGCCAAAAAGAGCCAATTCTAGTTCACAGAGAGCGTCGAAGACAATACCCGCGGCCCGCTGGCCACGTGGCGCGTTCGGAGCTCATCTCCGCAAAGGGAGAGAGGTCCGACCCCGTGGGACACGTGTTGCCCCCGGAGCTAGCCTCTGCGGAAGGAGCGAGGCCAGTCCCGCAGGACACGTGTCGGCTGCGGAGCTATTCACCGCGGAAAAGAAAGGACCAGCCGCGCGGGACACGTGTCGCTCTCGGAGCTCACCTCCGAGGGGTCCGGCCCCGCTAGACACGTGTCACTCTCGGAGCTCACTACCGAGAGGTCCGGCCCCTCTAGACACGTGTTGCTCTCGGAGCTCACCTCCGGGAGGTCCGACACTATCGAACACGTGTCACCTCCGGAGCTTATCTCCGTTAGGTCCGACGCTGTTGGACACGCGTCAACCTCGGAGCTCATCTCTGAGAAGAAAGGAAGTCTGGCACTGTTAGGACACATGGCATATCCATAGCCACCTCCGAAGAGAAGGGAGGTCCGGAATTGACACGTGGCGTACGCGGAGGTCGTCTCTGAGAAGGGGGATGACACGACCCCACTGGTCCTGTCGGGCCAGGATCACGCTGAGGGGTGCTGCGTTGCACAGCACCGTATAACACACGTCAAAGGTACAAAGCGGAAGCGGAAATTTTATTGCATAAACAAGTTTATGAACATGTTTACATCAAAATAAGTTCAGTCTACACTCGCGGGCGTAGACTAAGCATCAAGTGCACGTTCAACCCTCGAACGTGTCCACGCTAGCACACACGCACACTAACTCTGCGGCGTGCATGACTCCCACTCGACGGGGTTCCCCTCCTGGGGTGCCGTCTCCTCTTCGGTAGTCCCTTCCTCATAGAACCCTGCAAAAGCTTCAAACACAAGCAGTGAGCACGAAGGCTCAGCAAGTCTGACCCGTCTCACCTAAACATGGAACTTCTACATGAGGGTAATGGGTTACATGAGGTAAAAATCAGTTGCAAGGACTCGCCTAATTAGTAGAACCTTACTTTCAAGTTTTAGCAGCAGGTTGTGGAGAACCTTACGCTAAGGCACATGAGAGAGCCGCAATCAAACAAGAAACGCATTTCTCTCATGTACTTTGCCCAAAGTTGAAAAGAACTTTAGTTAGCTCTAAGCTACAGCATATCATTAACAATCAATGTCCAGCTTTCAATCAGCAACATTTTAACATGTGACTAGCCTGTTCTTTCTACGTCACGGTACAGTGAACAAGTGGTACTCACTGACCGCGAGGGACGATGATTATAATCGATTTACACCTGCAGGGTTACCCGAACAACCCGTCACGTACGCCCGTACTCGATGTTGCCTACAACAACCATCACGGACGCCGTACGCGACTACCTTTCACCCGTTAGCCAAATGTTGAACCGGTCCAATCGTCCCGAGCAAGAGGTCTCTGCACGCGCATCTCAGTGCCGCCAGCCGATTTACACCTCGAGCTCTCAACCTACCCTCTGAACGACCAGCTATGCCTCAACACCCAGCTACCCGAGTTACATCAGTTTCCCGGTTCCCATATAGCCGGTAGGTCTTCGGTACTGTTTTAGCTTGTTCAACAGGCCCGCACACGGCTCGGTCCTCAATCGACACAAGTGGAGCTACAGCACACAGGCCCCAAAGTCCTGCTGCCCTTAACCTCCGCTTGGTCTCATTTTCTTGCCATGTGTTTCATGTGCTATCACTACCCGAGTCGAGTGCCTCTAGCCTATGCTCGTGAGTAGTTCCAACTACTCGACTTGTACCGAATCCTACTCTATCTTAGCAATGCAGTGGCTAACGAGGTTTTCAATCCTAAACCCAACCCATGGTTTTCTTGGCTATGCAGTTGGGTTTCCAATCAAGACTCTAATGCAAAGAACAATATTCAAAGATGTGCTCAAAACAATAAATATTTGTAAAAAGGTTAATGCAAACCGGAGCTTGCCTTGCTGATCTTGGTCGTAGGCTAGCTGTTCCTCCGGAGTAACAAAGTCTAGAACTTCGGGTTCCTCCTCAACCTTAGCGACTACATGATATAAGAAACATATGTATCAATTTAAATGCATTTATATTAACTTTGAAGTTGTGAAGTCTATAACCCTTTCTAGACAGACCTAATGACTGTGAAACTTTTACTGTGGCTTGGTTACAACCTAAACAGAGATTTGGTCTAGTTTTAGTTGCAGCAAAGCTCATTTGAGCCCTCCACATATAATTATGGCCTTGACCTTAATTAGAACTCTTAGGGTGTTCTAGGAATTTTCTTGAAGCAAACTATGACTTTCTGAAAACTAGGTTTTCAGAGGGTCCTAATGGAGTTGGTCTCACTTAATTTGAAGGTTCCTAACTAAAGATATGAGCCAAACAATTTCAGAGAAAATTCTGAAAATGTTTCTGAACATTTTCTATTTTCTCTGGAACAGTTTCACTGATCACACCATTAGGTGGATTAAATGAGCTCAAATGGGTCTGAAATTTTTATGGTAGTTCAAGGATATTTTGGTGAACATCTCAGCAAAATTTCAGGATTTTCCTCCAAAGGCTTCTCCAGTTAAAATTCCTAACAGTTTAAATTTTGAGGAATTAATTCTGGAGAAATAAGGAATTTCATGAAGTGAAACTTGATTTTCTGGAAAGTACTCAGAGAGCTGAATCCAGCAAAATTTGGTTCACTCAATTTGGAGCTTTCTAGCCAAAGTTATGAGGATTTGAAGTTTGAAGGAAATCTGAAAATCGGGGAAAAGTTTAAACTCGCGCGTGGGCCTAGGGGACACGCGTCGCACGCCGAGGCGACAGCACACCGCGGTCCACAAGGATTTTGCGCGCCAGCACACCCGATCCCGGCCACAGCCGGATCCCGATTCAAAATATCTCCCGCTGACAGCTGGGGTCCACCTCCTTCTTCAACCTCGCGATACCCGCGCACCGCCGCCGAGGGATCTCGCCGGAGAGCTCGCCGCCGGCCGCTGTACAGCTCCAAACTTCTCGATTCTGGCCGCCCCTGCCTACTTTTACTCGGGGAACAGGATTCTAGGGTCAGCTGCTCATGACAATGACCGGAGCATGGTCGGCGACGAGCCGCCACCTCGGAACAACTTCGATCATGTCGGCTGACCCCCCTAGCACCTCAGCTACTTGGGAAATCGATCGGGGAGCATCAGTGGACCTTAGAGAAGGTCGACATGAGCTCGAGGCAGCTCGGGGAAGGCCCTAAATAGGTCCTCACCGTGCGTCCGATGCCGCCCGTTCATTCCGCCATTAGTAGACCTCAAATTACGCCTGGCACAGAGGTTCTCCGGCCCAGAGTTGTGAAGGCAACTTGTGCGTTACCGTGTCTAGCTCGTGTGAGAGCGGCTTGAGGCCCTCTAATCCTTTCTAGAGCACGAATTAAACAGAATCGTACCCGAAGGTCGTTCTGCACACAGAAAGGGGAAAAGTGGAAATTCGCCGCCGGTGAGCAACCACTCGAGCTGTGGCTCGGGGATGAGCAGCACCGGTCACCCGCGCGTCCAAGGGTGCCTTTGCTCGGGCGTGACAACGCCCTGGTTGGGCTGTCCATGGGACCCCAGGTGCGGCGGTTCCAAGTCCCTAATTTGATCTTTCGGCACAGCCGATATCAATCGGTTTCAACCGAATTCTAGCAACGGGGAGGACGGAGGAAGGTTTCTAGTACCTTGCTGGGGCTCTGGAGTGGACGGAGGGAGCTGCGATCGGCGTTCTCCGATCAAGTCCGAGCTGCGGAAGTTTTCGGCCGGCGCTGAGTTCTTGCGGGGAAGAACGGCGGTGCCTCGGCCGAGGAGGGGGGCAGGCGCCTTAAAAAGGCTCTGCACTGCCTCACGCTCGCGCGTGGGCAAGCAGCTGCTGGCGCGGCGGCTGCCCTCGGTGGCGATCACCGCTGCGGCTCGGCGACCCGAGTGAAAAAGTCTCAGTCGGTTTGATCTGAGCAGTGGCTGACATGTGGGTCCCACCTCCAGTTTTAACCTCTGAAATTTACTCCTAATCACTGTTGTAAACAGTGAACCCCATACTACCCTTGGCAATTCAAATTATTCACCCATGAGCCATTTGAATTGATCAAAGTTCAAATGAGGTTTGGTTTGAATGAATTTCAGCACAAGTTCAGTTTGAAATTCAAATAAAGTTTGAATTTCTCCCCCTTAGCTCATGTCAAGATCAACTCCAAATGGAGTGAAAATTGGTGTGTGAGCTCACAAAAATGTGCTGAGTAAGAATATGCCTTCCACTTTTAAATTCATGGGATAAAAACAGTTTGAATTTGAATATGGTTTCAAACTGCCCTCTTCCTAACTATACCCAAACTGACCTCAAAAAGGTTTTGAATTTGGGTGAAACTTGGCATGGACATCCTTAGTAAAGTGTAGGAGTTTTCATATGTCCAGCCCATCTATATCACATGTGGGAAATACCACTTCTGCAATGTGTGAGTTTGTTCTCTAATGAGCATGTTGATAATTGTTACTTGCTCTTCATTTGTGTTCATCATTCTTCCTCAAATGAGGTGTGTGGTGTGGTGATGAACACTGCAAATGTGTGTCAAAAACTGAGGCCCTTACATTCCTCCCCCCTTAAAAGAATCTCGTCCCGAGATTATAAGGTGAAAATGAGAGAGAGGACGGTGGAAAATTACCGGATATGCGACGTGAAAAAGTCGGGGTAGTTAGTGCGAAGGAATTCTTCGCTCTCCCATGTCGCTTCGTCCATGGAGTGATTACTCCATAGAACCTTGTAGAACCACAACGTACGGTTGCGTGTGGTTCGGGCCTTTTCATCAATAATCTGCACCGGTTCCTCCCGATAGGTGAGATCCGGTTGCAGTTCTTCAATGTCTTCCAGCTGAACGGTAGTTGATAGCTTGAGACATTTCTTCAGCCGGGAAACGTGAAAGACGTCGTGCACACCGGAAAGTGCTTCTGGTAACTTCAGCCGGTATGCCACTGATCCACATCTCTCGGTAATCTGAAATGGACCGATGAATCGGGGTGCCAACTTTCCTCTCACCCCAAATCTGTTTACGCCCTTCATTGGAGACACCCGTAGATATACGTGATCTCCAACTTCGAATTGTAATGGGCGCCTTCTCCGGTCCGCATACTGTTTCTGACGGGATTGAGCGGCTTTTAGGTTCGCTTGAATTAGTCGAACCTTTTCTTCCGCGTTGTTGACAAGGTCAATCCCGAAGGTAACCCTTTCGCCAAACTCACACCAGTTCAACGGTGTGCGGCATTTTCTTCCGTATAGCGCCTCGTAGGGCGCCATCTTGATGCTGGCTTGGTACCCATTGTTGTACGAGAACTCGGCTAACGGCAAGTGATCATCCCAATTCTTGCCGTGGTCGATAGCGCAAGCTCAAAGCATGTCTTCTAGAATCTGATTTACCCGCTCGGTTTGTCTATCCATCTGCGGGTGGTAGGCTGAACTACGGATCAGCTTCGTCCCCAAGGCAGCGTGCAGCTGCTCCCAAAAACGGGACACAAATAAAGTGCCCCGATCCGATATGATAGTACGGGGTACTCCGTATAAGCATAGGATCCGTGAGATGTACAGTTCAGCGTACTTCTTGGCGTTGTAGTTGGTGTTGACCGAGATGAAATGGGCAACTTTGGTGAGCCGATCGACGATCACCCACACGGAATCATGTTTCTGTAAGGTGGTGGGTAAACCGACGATGAAATCCATGCTCACGTCCTCCCACTTGCAGGTAGGAATGCCCAGTGGTTGCAGCAGTCCCGGTTTCCGCATATGATCTGCATTCACCCTTCGACATGTATCACACTCGGACACGTATTTTGCAACCTCGCGCTTCATCCGTGTCCACCAAAACTTTCTTCTGAGTTCTTGATACATTTTGTTGCTGCCGGGGTGAATAGAAAATTTTGACAAGTGAGCCTCATCAAAGATTTTCTTCCGTAATTCCGGGTTTCGGGGTACGACGATCCGGTCCTTGAACCATAGGACGTCGTCTCCGTCCTTCCGGAAACATTTCAGTTCCCCACTGTCTACACGTCTCTGCAAATGTGACATGCCCTTATCATTCTTCTGGGCTGCCGCTATCTCTTCATGGATGGTGGGGATCAAAACTAGGTTGTAGAGAGCTCCGTGTGGAATCACATGGAGTGGTGGTTCGCTCTCTTCCAACGGTGTGATGGTCAGATTATTGACGTGTGACTTGCGGCTCAGCGCATCTGCCACTACGTTTGCTTTGCCCGGATGATAATGGTTCTCTATTTCGTAATCCTTTATCAGTTCTAACCATCTTCGTTGCCTCATGTTCAGCTCCTTCTGAGTGAATATGTACTTGAGACTTTTGTGGTCGGTATATAAGTGTACGAGGTTACCGAGTAGGTAGTGCCTCCAAATTTTTAGTGCAAGTACCACGGCAGCGAGCTCCAAATCGTGAGTTGGATAATTTTGCTCATGGTTTCTAAGCTGCCGTGATCCATACGCGACCACTCTTCGGTCTTGCATCAGCACACACCCGAGCCCAATGCCGGATGCATCGCAGTACACCTCGAACGGTTTTGTTGTGTCTGGCTGCGCCAAAACCAGTGCTGATGTCAGGTGCTTGACTAAAGCCTTGAATGCTGCTTCACATTTTGGACTCCAAACATATTTGGTAGCCTTTTTCAGCAGCTCCTTCATTGGCTTGGCAATCTTCGAGAAGTTCGGAATGAACCTCCGATAATATCCCGCGAGTCCGAGGAAACTCCGTACCTCATGAACAGTTCTCGGGGATTTCCAATTCAGCACTTGCGTGATCTTGCTCGGGTCCACAGCGATACCCTCCGCTGAGATGATATGCCCGAGGAAAGGCACTTGCGATATCCAAAACTCGCATTTGCTGAATTTTGCGTATAACTTGTGATCCCGCAGCCGTTGCAAGACTATACGCAGATGTTTCTTGTGATCTTCCTCCGACTTGGAATATACCAGGATGTCGTCGATGAAGACCACGACAAACTTGTCCAGCTCCGGCATGAATACCGAGTTCATCAAGTACATGAAGTGAGCTGGAGCATTGGTGAGGCCAAAGGACATGACCAGGTACTCATAAAGTCCGTACCTCGTCAAGAAAGCCGTCTTTGGAATGTCCTCCGCCCTTATCTTAATCTGGTGGTACCCGGATCTTAAATCCATTTTGGAAAAGATCTTTGCTTCGACCAACTGATCAAACAACATGTCGATCCGTGGCAACGGGTACTTGTTCTTGATGGTCACGGCATTTAATGGACGATAGTCCACGCAAAGCCGCAACGTCTCATCCTTTTTCTTGACAAATAATGCCGAACAGCCCCATGGCGAGGAGCTCGGCCTAATAAAACCCTTCTCCAGAAGGTCCGTGAGCTGAGTCTTTAGTTCAGCCAACTCCTTGGGCGCCATCTTGTACGGCCTTTGGGATATTGGCATGGTTCCCGGTGCAAGCTCAATCTTGAACTCCACCTCTCTATCGGGCGGCATCCCCGGCAAATCGTCCGGGAATACGTCAGGGAACTCTCGGACCACTGGAATATCTTCCAATCTGATGGTTGTGGCTTGATAGACACTTGGAAGTTTTATTTCTGGATTGTCCAAAAATAATGAGTGAGACTCGTGCACTTCGGAATTCAAGTGCACGACTCGGAGGACGGTGTCTAAAACAGCGCCGTGGAGGGTTAACCACGACATTCCTAAGATGACATCGACCTTTTGTCCCTCTAAAATTATGAGAGACGTAGGGTAAACTCTACCCTCTAAGCACAATGGCGCTTTTGGGACCATCATGCTTGCTGAAATTTTCCCACCCGGTGAACAGATCACATAAGGACTATCGGTGGGTAGTATTTGCAAGCTATACTTATCAATGAAAGCTTGGCTAATGAAGCTATGCGTGGCGCCTGAATCAAATAGTACTATAGCGGGATGCTGGTGGAGTTGGAACATACCCGCAAGTATTGGCTCGCCCTCCGGCACGTCCTCAATGGCAAGCTGGTGGACGGTGCCGGGCCTAGGGTTTGCCCGCCGCGCATTAGTAGGGTTCCGGGGTTGACTCCTCCCCGGAAACTGTGGCGCCACTCCGCCGCCTTGCTTCTCCGGGCAACTGCTCGCGAAGTGCCCTGGACGACCACACTTGTAACATGTGGCCGCTGCTGGTGGAGTGCTCGGTGGACGAAATCCCGGCATGCGTTGCGGAGGTGCAAACGCACGCGGCATCGCCCACTGCTGCTGTTGTTGTTGCGGTGGTACTGGCAGTGCCGGCCGGAATGCCGGTGAAGAATACGGCCGACTGTGGAACGGCATCGACCGCTGTGGTGGCTGCCAGCGTGGACCTGATGGTGGGCGATTCACCATCCGAAACTTCTGAGAAGGACCGCCTCCTTCTCCGCTGCTCTGCGGCGCGCTTCGCTTCCTCTCCGCCGCTGCTAACTCCTTGCCGGAGTCCTCCTGAACAATCGCAGCATCAATGATGTCGTTGAGGCTGCCGCGATTGAACATCGCCAACTTGTCCTTCAGGAGCGGGTTAAGCCCCTGGTAAAAATGGTCCCGCCTCTTCTCGTCGGTATCAGCATGATACGACGCATATAGCGCGAGATCGTTAAACGCCCTGGAGTATTCCAGCGCGTTCCGGCTCCCTTGTTGCAGGTGTAGGAACTCCTGCGTCTTCCTCTTCATCAGACCGGGCGGTATATGATAGGCCCTGAAGGCCGTCCGGAATTCCGCCCAGGTCATCACTCGGTCGGTGGGCTGTGAAGCACAGAAGTTGGCCCACCACGCGCTCGCGGATCCTTGGAGCTGCTGGACCGCGAACTGAGTCTTGCGCTGCTCGCTGATTTGGAGCAGCCCGAACTTCATTTCTATGGCGCGGAGCCAGTTGTCCGCGTCAAGTGGTTCATCCGCCCTTGAGAATACTGGGGGATGAGTTTCCAGGAAGTCGGAGTAGGAGCTCTGTTGACTCTCCTCACGGTCCTGACGCCTCTCTGGGCGAGACGTATTCGCAATTAAAGTTTGCAGCAGCTCCGTGTGCTGCTGATGTGAACCCGCCATTGCCGCGACAATGTCGGCCAATGTAACCGTCGGCAGTGGCGGTGGCGGAGTTTGCTGTTGCTGTTGTTGTCCCGAGGAGTCCTCGGGAGGTGTTTGGGAGGTCTCTCCCCCTTGACTGGTACCCCCAACGTCAGGGTTGGCACGAGTACGCGTCATTCTGAAATTCAAAACAGCAGCAATTAGCACATGTCTTACTTAAAATCCCATACGCAACAGTAGGTATTGAAGTGACACATGATTAATTTGCACAACATTCACATATATTGATAAAGCATAAACTTTATACAAGATACATTATTCTCGGATCTCCGAGAAGTCGTGCTCATGTCGTCACTACTTATACATACGCTACTGTCTACACGACATGTCACCGATTACAAAAGTTGGGTTACGCTACCCTGGCTGCCCTACTTGGCAACCGTAACCCCCTACTCGGAGTAGAACTCGACCACCTGGGGGTCGTCCTCCTCCGGTACCTCTGCTGGTGGCTCTGGGTCTACCACCTCTTCTCCCATCCCGGGTTCTCCCATTGCTGGAAGACCCAAGACTACCGGTACGCCTAACACCGGGGGCACGAGGTCCTGCAAAGCATGCACCTCGTCCATAGCCTGGTTGTAGTCCTCTTCCCAGCCTTGTCCTTCCTCAATAGCGTTGTCCCGCTCTTGAGCAAGGTCCTCATTCTGCTGGGTTAGGGTCTGCACCAGCTCTTGCAACGCCGCGATGTCAACACGGCTCTTCTTCTTTGCCTTCTTCAGACGACGCAACTGATTGTGTTGTTCATTCAGTCGCTTGATCGTCGGAAGGAGCACATTGCGGAGTGCGCTGTGAGCACTCTCGAAATGATCTCCACGGCTCATGCTCTCCTTGAGCTTTGTGGCGAGACGCTCCGTATTAACAGCTTGGCCGTCCATCACGGCGTTTCCCGCCCTCATCTGGAGGCTGAGATTTGCCTCCGCGGGGTTGTACCTTGGGCAACTCGGGTCCGTTGCTTCCAGGTACCTCTCTTCCCACACATGCTGAGCTCGTCCCTCCACCGGAACGAGTGCGTATGGAGTTCCCTCCATAGCCTGCACGTGCAGTTGGCAGAAACGTGACATAGTGTCGCGGGCTGCCACTTGCCACATCTCTTCCGGTTGTCTTCTTCTCACCGTGACGGTGAATGGCACCCAACCGGGTGGCGTAGGTCCTGCAGGAACCTCGACATGGATCGTCCACGTCTTGTTCCCCTCCTCGCCTTCTTCCTTGGCGAAGTATTGCAGCATCTGATTGTACCCGAAATATTGGAGCATTTGCCACAATGCTTCCGGGTAGCCGCTACGGTCAGAACAGTGGGAAGCCACCCACCCGTTCTCCAACTGTTTATCTGCTGCTATCTGTAAAAATATATTTGAGAATTGTCAAATATTTATTTAAACAGTAAACCCCTGAGTTATAACATAAAACATGTCATTGAACCCATAAAACTTTGAAACATAGTTCAAATTTTTAAACAAATTTGACTGCTGATCTACTGTTCCCATGACAGCCTTGACCAGTTTCCATTTCAACCTGATTTAGGCCAGTTTAAAAGCAAAACCAATTCTGGAGCTCAACATCAAAGTTAAATCTAACTTCAATAGCTTTCCAGAAAGTGTTTGCTTGGCCTAAGATATGTCCTGGTTCAAAAGTTATGAGATGTCAAAGTTAACAGAATTTCTGGAATCAATTGGACAGCACCTCCCTGCTTTAGGTACTGAATTGATCCAAGAATCCCAGTTAATTCTGTTCCCAATCTGACAAAACTTTTTGTAACAAAGTTGTAACCCATCTCATAAGCTTTCCAGAACTACCTCATTTTATATTTTTGGATTTTTATGCAGGAAGTTATGCTCAATTTACAGAGAGTCTACAGAGAGTCTTTATTCTGTCCTGTTTTCTGGACAGTTTCAACTTTACTGCATTTTTCGAGTGGTTAAGGGATGAAACACCTCTGGAACTCAACATAAAAGTTGTAAAGCTCTTCCAAATCTTTCCATAAATGTATAATACGACCCCAACCTCGAAAGAACTCAACCTCTAACCTCTGATTAACTCCAGCCTTGATTCAGCTGAAAACAGAGTGCCCTGTCCTTAACAACCTATAAGTTGAAAATTTGTTAACTTTGAATATCCTGTTCAAGGGAAGGAGTTACATCAAGTTTTACTACTTGGGATCAAACCTTCCAGTTTTTAAATGAAGTTGTTCATTTAGTTGGGTGTGACGTCGATGCGTCACCAGATTATGTCGGTACTACGTCCTCACAAAGGAAAAACCTATACCGGACTTAGCCGGCTTCGTTAGTTCAGTGGCACTACTCGTCACTCGCACACGGATGCTACACGTCTACCGTTTCGTGGTAAGGCTACCTGCAGAAACTCAAACAATCATCAGACTCGGCTGCACACCGAGCCCGGAATCCATACAGTTCGTACACCCGGCCGTCATCACTCGCCCGGATGTTCTCAAGCCAACCACGCCTTGAGTTACGTGTTCACGTTTCAGACCACGTGACGGGGTCTCCCAAGTTGCACCACGCACACCAGGGACAGACGTTGCTCGAATACCCCAAACGACATGAAGAGTCGTAGAGGATACTAAAGCGGGTCGGGTTACCTGCCACCCGTGGGGCTCCACCCTTCAGCTTGTGCGCACTGGTGGACAGCGCTTACGTGTACCCCCCAAGACATAAACGTCCCGAGATACACGATTTTACGACATAACAATTAGGTTAATATGCCACTTTCTATAGGCTAATAACATCCTTATACGGGCTACTAACTCGTTCCTCACTGGATTTTTGAAAAAGAAGACCTTTGTACTGTGTTAAACCTCAAGCGAGCTCTGATACCAACGCTGACACGACCCCACTGGTCCTGTCGGGCCAGGATCACGCTGAGGGGTGCTGCGTTGCACAGCACCGTATAACACACGTCAAAGGTACAAAGCGGAAGCGGAAATTTTATTACATAAACAAGTTTATGAACATGTTTACATCAAAATAAGTTCAGTCTACACTCGCGGGCGTAGACTAAGCATCAAGTGCACGTTCAGCCCTCGAACGTGTCCTCGCTAGCACACACGCACACTAACTCTGCGGCGTGCACGACTCCCACTCGACGGGGTTCCCCTCCTGGGGGTGCCGTCTCCTCTTCGGGAGTCCCTTCCTCATAGAACCCTGCAAAAGTTTCAAACACAAGCAGTGAGCACGAATGCTCAGAAAGTCTGACCCGTCTCACCTAAACATGGAACTTCTACATGAGGGTAATGGGTTACATGAGGTAAAAATCAGTTGCAAGGACTCGCCTAATTAGTAGAACCTTACTTTCAAGTTTTAGCAGCAGGTTGTGGAGAACCTTACGCTAAGGCACATGAGAGAGCCGCAATCAAACAAGAAACGCATTTCTCTCATGTACTTTGCCCAAAGTTGAAAAGAACTTTAGTTAGCTCTAAGCTACAGCATATCATTAACAATCAATGTCCAGCTTTCAATCAGCAACATTTTAACATGTGACTAGCCTGTTCTTTCTACGTCACGGTACAGTGAACAAGTGTACTCACTGACCGCGAGGGACGACGATTATAATCGATTTACACCTGCAGGGTTACCCGAACAACCCGTCACGTACGCCCGTACTCGATGTTGCCTACAACAACCATCACGGACGCCGTACGCGACTACCTTTCACCCGTTAGCTAAATGTTGAACCGGTCCAATCGTCCCGAGCAAGAGGTCTCTGCACGCGCATCTCAGTGCCGCCAGCCGATTTACACCTCGAGCTCTCAACCTACCCTCTGAACGACCAGCTATGCCTCAACACCCAGCTACCCGAGTTACATCAGTTTCCCGGTTCCCATATAGCCGGTAGGTCTTCGGTACTGTTCTAGCTTGTTCAACAGGCCCGGACACGGCTCGGTCCTCAATCGACACAAGTTGAGCTACAGCACACAGGCCCCAAAGTCCTGCTGCCCTTAACCTCCGCTTGGTCTCATTTTCTTGCCATGTGTTTCATGTGCTATCACTACCCGAGTCGAGTGCCTCTAGCCTATGCTCGCGAGTAGTTCCAACTACTCGACTTGTACCGAATCCTACTCTATCTTAGCAATGCAGTGGCTAACGAGGTTTTCAATCCTAAACCCAACCCATGGTTTTCTTGGCTATGCAGTTGGGTTTCCAATCAAGACTCTAATGCAAAGAACAATATTCAAAGATGTGCTCAAAACAATAAACATTTGTAAAAAGGTTAATGCAAACCGGAGCTTGCCTTGCTGCTCTTGGTCGTAGGCTAGCTGTTCCTCCGGAGTAACGAAGTCTAGGACTTCGGGTTCCTCCTCGACCTTAGCGACTACATGATATAAGAAACATATGTATCAATTTAAATGCATTTATATTAACTTTGAAGTTGTGAAGTCTATAACCCTTGCTAGACAGACCTAATGACTTTGAAAATTTTACTGTGGCTTGGTTACAACCTAAACAGAGATTTGGTCAAGTTTTAGTTGCAGCAAAGCTCATTTGAGCCCTCCACAATTAATTATGGCCTTGACCTTAATTAGAACTCTTAGGGTGTTCTAGGAATTTTCATGAAGCAAACTATGACTTTCTGAAAACTAGGTTTTCAGAGGGTCCTAATGGAGTTGGTCTCACTTAATTTGAAGGTTCCTAACTAAAGATATGAGCCAAACAATTTCAGAGAAAATACTGAAAATGTTTCTGAACATTTTCTATTTTCTCTGGAACAGTTTCACTAATCACACCATTAGATGGATTAAATGAGCTCAAATGGATCTGAAATTTTTATGGTAGTTCAAGGATATTTTGGTGAACATCTCAGCAAAATTTCAGGATTTTCCTCCAAAGGCTTCTCCAGTTAAAATTCCTAACAGTTTAAAGTTTGAGGAATTAATTCTGGAGAAATAAGGAATTTCATGAAGTGAAACTTGATTTTCTGGAAAGTACTCAGAGAGCTGAATCCAGCAAAATTTGGTTCACTCAATTTGGAGCTTTCTAGCCAAAGTTATGAGGATTTGAAGTTTGAAGGAAATCTGAAAATCGGGGAAAAGTTTAAACTCGCGCGTGGGCCCAGGGGACACGCGTCGCACGCCGAGGCGACAGCACACCGCGGTCCACAAGGATTTTGCGCGCCAGCACACCCGATCCCGGCCGCAGCCGGATCCCGATTCAAAATATCTCCCGCTGACAACTGGGGTCCACCTCCTTCTTCAACCTCGCGACACCCGCGCCCCGCCGCCGAGGGATCTCGCCGGAGAGCTCGCCGCCGGCTGCTGTACAGCTCCAAACTTCTCGATTCTGGCTGCCCCTGCCTACTTTTACTCGGGGAACAGGATTCTAGGGTCAGCTGCTCATGACAATGACCGGAGCATGGTCGGCGACGAGCCGCCACCTCGGAACAACTTCGATCATGTCGGCTGACCCCCCTAGCACCTCAGCTACTTGGGAAATCGGTCGGGGAGCATCAGTGGACCTTAGAGAAGGTCGACATGAGCTCGAGGCAGCTCGGGGAAGGCCCTAAATAGGTCCTCACCGTGCGTCCGATGCCGCCCGTTCATTCCGCCATTAGTAGACCTCAAATTACGCCTGGCACAGAGGTTCTCCGGCCCAGAGTTGTGAAGGCAACTTGTGCGTTACCGTGTCTAGCTCGTGTGAGAGCGGCTTGAGGCCCTCTAATCCTTTCTAGAGCACGAATTAAACAGAATCGTACCCGAAGGTCGTTCTGCACACAGAAAGGGGAAAAGTGGAAATTCGCCGCCGGTGAGCAACCACTCGAGCTGTGGCTCGGGGATGAGCAGCACCGGTCACCCGCGCGTCCAAGGGTGCCTTTGCTCGGGCGTGACAACGCCCTGGTTGGGCTGTCCATGGGAGCCCGAGGTGCGGCGGTTCCAAGTCCCGAATTTGATCTTTCGGCACAGCCGATATCAATCGGTTTCAACCGAATTCTAGCAACGGGGAGGACGGAGGAAGGTTTCTAGTACCTTGCTGGGGCTCTGGAGTGGACGGAGGGAGCTGCGATCGGCATTCTCCGATCAAGTCCGAGCTGCGGAAGTTTTCGGCCGGCGCTGAGTTCTTGCGGGGAAGAACGGCGGTGCCTCGGCCGAGGAGGGGGGCAGGCGCCTTAAAAAGGCTCTGCACTGCCTCACGCTCGCGCGTGGGCAAGCAGCTGCTGGCGCGGCGGCTGCCCTCGGTGGCGATCACCGCTGCGGCTCGGCGACCCGAGTGAAAAAGTCTCAGTCGGTTTGATCTGAGCAGTGGCTGACATGTGGGTCCCACCTCCAGTTTTAACCTCTGAAATTTACTCCTAATCACTGTTGTAAACAGTGAACCCCATACTACCCTTGGCAATTCAAATTATTCACCCATGAGCCATTTGAATTGATCAAAGTTCAAATGAGGTTTGGTTTGAATGAATTTCAGCACAAGTTCAGTTTGAAATTCAAATAAAGTTTGAATTTCTCCCCCTTAGCTCATGTCAAGATCAACTCCAAATGGAGTGAAAATTGGTGTGTGAGCTCACAAAAATGTGCTGAGTAAGAATATGCCTTCCACTTTTAAATTCATGGGATAAAAACAGTTTGAATTTGAATATGGTTTCAAACTGCCCTCTTCCTAACTATACCCAAACTGACCTCAAAAAGGTTTTGAATTTGGGTGAAACTTGGCATGGACATCCTTAGTAAAGTGTAGGAGTTTTCATATGTCCAGCCCATCTATATCACATGTGGGAAATACCACTTTTGCAATGTGTGAGTTTGTTCTCTAATGAGCATGTTGATAATTGTTACTTGCTCTTCATTTGTGTTCATCATTCTTCCTCAAATGAGGTGTGTGGTGTGGTGATGAACACTGCAAATGTGTGTCAAAAACTGAGGCCCTTACAGGCGGGTCTCGCCCACCTGACACGCGGCACAATCGGAGCTTGTCTCTGCAGCAAAGGGAGCCAGGTTCCCGCAGGACACCTGGAGCTTCCGGAGCTCATCACCGTGTAGGTAACGAGTTCTGAAGCGGTTTTTTGCTTCTGTACGCGTGGGAATCCCCGGTACTGAGGAAAGTGACATGAAATCCACAATTTTACCGCAACGAATCGATCTAAAATAAGTTGTTAAGATTCAAAAACCATTTGAATAGGACTCTTATTCGAAATCCAAACAGATTAGGACTCTTCTCTTCCCGATTATAAATAGAACCAAAAACTCTGGCCAAAACCACGAACTTCTTTTCCAACTCTCGAGCAGACAACTTAGAGCCCTAGCCCTAGCTCGCCGAGTAAACCTCTTCACCGGAGTTTGACCACCAGAGAGATTGCTGACGAGCCCAGAGACGATTGCCATTGCCGGAGGAGCCAAGACGATCTGTTTGCTAGGAGGGAGATCCCGAAGAACGTAAGGTAGGTTTCCAATACCACCTTACGACATCATCGTGTTTTATTTGCATTTGTTCTTCGATTCTTTTCGAACAGAAGCTTTGTTGTGGGCAGATCACGTGTTGATCGGTTTGATCTAAGTCAAGATCATCGCCACGTCCACAACTGATCTCTACAACTTTGTTCATCGTAAAACCCATTCAAAAATACAAGGGCACATACAACTGATCTAATAAAAATTGCATCATAGGAATTAACATACATACGCATCATCGCATCTTGATTAGAGTTTGTGCATGGTATTGATTGCTATGAATCTTGTATGTGCGTTATCATGCATAGAAGGACAAACTCAAGGAGCTGTCTACGACGAGCTGAAACAACAAGGTTTCGAGATCCAAGAGCAACCGGAACCGCAAGAACAAGGCAAGTGCCCCTTGACCATATTGATCCTATGTTTTGGGAAACTGTTTTGTTTGCAAAAAGGTGTGTGTGCTGAGTCAAACATGATGGGAAACCCTTTCATAGGAGTTTACTAGATTTGGTTAAACCACCCTTGTCACAAGGGAAGTTTATGAGTCGGGTATGGTTTTGCTTTTATGCTTCGCTGAGTCCATGGGATTGGGAAGCAAGATAGATATGTCGAGCTAGCTGCGCTCGTAATGATAAGGAGAAACTGATGTTTCTAATGAACATGGATCGGAGGGAGATTTAGGCAAGCCTGGATTTGTGAATGAGGTACAATGAGATGGTGGTTTTACTTGCCATAGATCTAAGGACCGGTTCATGTGAGCCATGCCAGGATAACAGTGCCCCCACATGGCCAAGTATGGGTGTGCCTTAGCTGAGTAATTAGGTAAGTTACTCGATTGTTATGGACCGTGGAAGGCGCGGGGAATGGGAGTCGAGTGAGGACTGCCCTGGGAACTGCATGGCACAAGAGGGGGCCCGTAGGTGGGAGAATTGGAGATTCTAGCCTGCTGGTGAAACCTTAGTGAGTCCATACAACTAGTAACCCCTTTGTAAAGGCTATTTTGTGATCTCTTGACCATACACCGGCGGTTGTGTACTGGTATAATGGAGGTTCTGGAGTCGCCGACGGGTGTCGAAATCACAAATTGTGGGTTAAGTGGTACAAACTCTTCAGAGTCTTAAAACTATCATGATAGCCGAGCTTACGGTCACGAGCGCCTAGACAACCCACATGATTAGATGGGATGGTTTTGGTTATGGATGGTTATGGTTTGCTTTTTGTTTGGTTTTCGAGACTGTTGAGTCCGGGTGATAAGACTTAGTTGCATGACTGTTGAGTCATGGCAACGGGATTGGTCTCCATGTGAGATGGAATTGTTTATGAGATGAAATGGTAGAGAATACGAGATGGTCCTCGTGAGATGGTAGCGAATGCGAGAAGGTATTCGTGAGCAAAGTTGAGAAAGATTAATGTCTGGAAAGTGATGAAACATAATGAAGGTATGTTGGTATTTTAATACATGTTGGGATTACATTCAATTAAAGTTGAGTTGCTGTTTTTATCGAGGTTTGAGAAATAACTTTGCTTTCTGCAATGAGCCTTTTTATACCTTTCTTGCTGTGAACTACATATCATATTTTCCCGCACTTGCTGAGTACATCATTGTACTCAAACTTGCATTATTACTTCATCATCAGCAATAGGAGAAGAATACTATGAAGACCAAGTGGAGCATTAGGCGTGTGATCTATCCTTGCCTGTGGGGAAGGAGTAAAGATGGAGCTGCTGCTGCTGCTGCTTAGTTCGCTTCCGCATTAGATTTAGACTTCCGCTGCTTAGACAAGACTTCCGCTGTTAACATGAGTCTAAGACTCATGAGACATTGTAATAAACCCTGTTATTCGTGGTAATATATTCTGAAATTCAGTTTGTGAAGTATATGTGTATGTGTGATGAACATCCTGGGCACACATATGCATCAGTTCTCGGTTCCGTGGTTTTCCACAGAATTGAGGGCGTCACAGATTGGTATCAGAGCCACGGTTGAGGGTAGATTACACACCTAGATACAACCACAGATTGGTATCAACCTGCCACGGGTTGACGGTAGGTTACACACACAGATAGAAAACATAGATTGGTATCGGACACAGATTGGTATCAACCTGCCACGGGTTGATCGTAGATCACACAGCTAGATAGGTCACAGAATTAGAGCTGCCATGCCTAGTCACAGATTGGTACAATCCACAGATTGATACCAAGCTACCACGGTTGACTGTAGGTCACAAACGTAGAATGATCACAGATTGGTCATAGAGCCACGATGACTATAGGACGCACCCTAGTAACAAATTGGCATTAAAACTACCTTGACATAGGATGCAAGCCTAGGAGGAGCCATAGCCAGATCACAAATTTGTAACACCCCAAATCACCTTGACACATGGTGAAGTCACATATTGATATCACCCTAAAACCCCATAGGACCCCATTTGAAAAAAAGCCTTGAATAGGAGTTGTGTGAGCCTTTGTGATGATTGTTTGCTTAGTGTGAGTTGTGAGACGTCTTAAGCGTTGTCCACACATAAATAGAAAGAGGTGTGAGATGCCTCGGCACTTGTTCGCATCCTCATATGGGCTAATATATATAGTCCATCCACCTTGTTGCATATAGTTGGGAGGGATCCATCTAAACTTCTAACCTCTATTCTATTCCATTCTCTCTCACAGATGGTGAGAGGAGACGCCGGCCGCCAAGGAAGGAACGTCCGTGGCAACCAAGAGGATGGCCACGACGAAGTTCCTGTCAACCCCGGAGCTGGTGAGAACAGCCTAGAACGATTGATGGCCATGCAGAATCAGCTTATGCAGACCATGATCCAAACTTTGGGTCAGCTGCAGGCCAAAAACAACAATCCTGTTCCGGCACCACCGCCACCACCACCGGCTCATAACAGGCTGGGAGAGTTCATGAGGACTCGACCACTTACTTTCTCACAAGCTAATGACCCCATGGAGGCCGACGACTGGTTGAAGTCCATGGAAAAGAAGCTTGCCATAGTTCAGTGCAACGACAGAGAGAGTTCTCTTTGCGTCGCACCAACTCATGGGAGCTGCCGCAGATTGGTGGGATGCCCTGTGCAATGCTCATGTCGACCCAGAGATGATCACTTGGACTGAGTTCAAGGAGAGTTTTCGCTCTCATTACATCCCTGCTGGTGTAATGATGCTCAAGAGACAGGAGTTCGAAGGTCTCCGCCAAGGACAGAAAAGTGTGAATGAGTACCTCAACAAGTTCACAAAACTGTTCCGGTATGCCCCCGAAGATGTCAACTCAGACCAGAGGAAGCAGTACCTGTTCATGAGAGGATTGAACAATGAGGTCCAGGTTCAGCTTCTCAACAATGACTATGCTAGCTTCCAGAAACTGGTTGACCAGGCTATTGTGGTTGAAAGCAAGATCCGAGAGATCGAGCGAGAGGGCAGAAGAAAGATGCCGTACCAGCCAAAAGGGAGCAACGTACGCCCCCGGTACATGCCCCCAGCTGCACCACAGTACGGATCGCCTGCTCCTGCATACCGCCCTAATCAGCCACCGCAGCAACGACCCGTCGCACAAGCACCTCGTGTGCCTTTGCCTCCAGTGCCCCGTCCCAACATGGGCGCTCCTGTTCAAAACCCCCGCCCCAATGTACCTGCTTCCGTGGGCAACAGGGCATGCTTTGCATGCGGGGAGACAGGACACTTCGCGAGCCAGTGCCCGAGGAGAGGTCCTGGACAGCAAGGCAACGGCCCCAAGCAGATCCCACGGCCGAACGGAGGAGCCAACCAAGGAAACCGTGGACAGCAGAACTACGCTCGCGGCAACATGAACCATGTCTCTGCTGAGGAAGCGCAACAGGCTGAGGACGCCGTAATTGGTATGTTCCTTGCCAACTCCAACCCAGCCACCATCTTATTTGATTCTGGAGCATCACATTCCTTCATATCATCCAAGTATGTTGCCAAGTACAATCTACCCGTGTCACTTGAAATATACTATGTTAGTTAATTCTCCCGGTGGAGAGATGAGGACTAATATAATATGTCTGAAAGTACACCTTAAAATAAGGGGGGTAGACTTCCTTGCCAACCTCATTGTCATGGATTCCCAAGGGCTTGACATAATACTCGGAATGGATTGGTTAAGCAAGCACAACGGAGTAATCCAATGTGCTGAGAGAAGCGTGCAGTTGACAAACGAGCACAGTACCCGTATCGAGTTCGAGTCAGGCCAGCCCACAACCGAGAAGGCAACGTTGAACCACGTCGAAGGAGCAACATTGGAAGATATTCCTGTGGTTCAAGAGTTCTCGGACATGTTCCTGGAAGAACTTCCCGGTATGCCACCCGACCGGGATACCGAGTTTTCCATTGACCTAGTACCCGGAACCGCACCTATAGCAAAGAGACCATATAAGATGCCTGTCAACAAACTCGTGGAGCTCAAGAAGCAAATCCAAGAGCAGCAGAGAAGGGTTTTATACGTCCAAGCTCGTCACCATGGGGAGCCCCCGTGCTCTTCATAGACAAGAAGGATGGAACCCAAAGGATGTGCGTAGACTATAGGTCTCTCAACGAGGTGACGATCAAGAACATGTACCCTCTACCCCGTATAGAGGACCTGTTCGACCAAATGAAGGGAGCCCGAGTGTTCTCCAAAATTGATCTTCAGTCAGGATACTTCCAGCTGAAGATTAAGCCCTCTGATATACCCAAGACTGCCTTTCGAACACGGTATGGTTCATATGAATATACCGTTATGTCTTTTGGGTTAACGAATGCACCCGCATACTTCATGTACCTCATGAACAAGGTATTCATGGAGTACTTGGACAAGTTCATCGTGGTTTTCATTGACGACATCATGGTGTATTCAAAAAGTGAGGAAGAACATGAAGAACACTTGAGATTAACAATACAGAAGCTACGGGAGCATCAGCTGTATGCCAAGTTTAGCAAATATCAATTTTGGCTAAAGGAGATATCATTCCTAGGCCACATCATCTCCAAGGAAGGAGTATCGGTTGATCCCGGAAAAGTGGGAGATGTTCTGAAGTGGAACCAACCGAAAAACGTGAGGGATATTCGGAGTTTTCTTGGGATGGCTGGATATTACCGCCGGTTCATCAAGGACTTCTCTAAGATAGCAAAGCCTATGACGGAGTTGCTAACGAAGGGAAAAACCTTCCAATGGACACCAGCGTGCCAAGAAAGCTTTGAGGAGCTCAAGAAGAGGCTAACCACAGTGCCGGTTTTGGTATTCCCGGACGTAAGCAAGAGCTTTGACACATATTGTGACGCATCCAGACAAGGGCTTGGATGTGTGCTCATGCAAGAAAGACAAGTTGTAGCCTATGCCTCAAGACAACTCAAGAAGCATGAGCTCAATTACCCTACACATGACTTGGAGCTAGCAGCCGTGGTGCATGCATTGAAGATTTGGAGACATTATATCCTTGGTCATCAATGTGAGATCTATACGGATCATAAGAGCCTCAAGTACATATTCACTCAAATGGATTTGAATTTGAGGCAACGTCGATGGTTGGAACTTATCAAGGATTATGATGTTGGAATCAACTATCACCCCGGAAAGGCCAATGTAGTAGCCGATGCATTGAGCCGGAAGGGAGCATGTCACCAACATACGGTTCGGGAGCTACCACCCGAGCTACAAAAGGAGTTCGAACGGTTACATCTCGGTTTCTTGAATGAGATGGAAGTGATGGAACTCCACTCATCATTGGAACAAGAGATAAGAGAGGGCCAAGCTACGGATGAGGAGATCAAAGAGATCAAGGAAAGGATCCAACAAGGAATAGAGAAGGACTTCGAGGAAGACGAGAAGGGTACGCTTTGGCTAGGAAAAAGGATTTGTGTGCCTAACGTGAAGCACATCCGCGACACGATATTAAAGGAGGCACATGACTCACTTTATTCCATACATCCCGGAAGTACCAAGATGTACAAGGACCTGAAGACTTGTTATTGGTGGGATGGTATGAAGAGGGACATAGCTGAGTAAGTTGCCCTATGCGACACATGCCAATGGGTGAAGGCCGAACATCAAAGACCCGCTGGACTGTTGCAACCCTTGAAGGTACCCGAGTGAAATGGGAAGACATCAGTATGGATTTCATCGTCGGATTGCCACGTACTCGATCGGGTTACGACTCCATCTGGGTTATTGTAGACCGATTGACGAAAACAACTCATTTTCTTCCTGTTAAACCATGTACAACGTTGCACAGCTAGCCGATCTGTACATGGAGCAAATCGTGTGCCGCCATGGAGTCCCGAAGAGGATAGTCTCAGATCAGGGTTCTCAGTTTACCTCTAGATTTTGGAGGAAGCTGCAGAAAGCGATGGGTACACGACTGGATTTTAGCTCCGCCTACCATCCGCAAACCGATGGGCAAACCGAAAGGATGAACCAAATTTTGGAGGACATGTTGAGAGGTTGCGCCTTGAAACATGGGCGTAGTTGGGATAGGAGTTTACCGTACGCCGAATTCTCCTATAACAACAGCTATCAAGCTAACTTGAAGATGTCACCTTTCGAAGCATTATACGGTAGACGGTGTAGAACGCCGTTGTTTTGGAACGAGACCGGAGAGAACCAAGTGTTTGGACCCGATGTGCTACAAGAGGCTGAAAAGCAAGTCCAAACCATACGGGAGAACTTGAAGGCTGCTCAGTCATGCCAAAAGGGCTATGCGGACAATAGGCGAAGAAAGTTGACCTTCAAAGTAGGAGACTTCGTATACCTTAAGGTATCGCCTATCCGAGGCCAACGACGTTTCAACGTCAAAGGCAAGCTAGCACCTCGCTATATCGGGCCATTTAAGATTTTGGACAAGCGAGGAGAAGTAGCCTATCAACTAGAGCTTCCAATGCACCTCTCCAACATACATGACATGTTTCATGTATCCCAGCTCAAGAAGTGCTTGAGAGTGCTAGAAGAGCAAATACCAATGGAAGAGCTTGAACTTCAAGAGGATCCGACCTATGCAGAGCACCCCGTCCGAATTTTGGACGTAAAGGAAAGGGTCACGAGGAACAAAGTGATCCGATGGTGCAAGGTACAATGGAGCCATCATACGGAAGCAAAAGCCACATGGGAACGTGAAGAAGACATTGAGACATAGTTCCCTCATCTATTCTCTACTAACGAATCTCGAGGGCGAGATTCAATTTAAGGGGGGTAGATTTGTAACACCCTCATTTTCGGGTTTTGCATGTCTTCATGTTTCATGTAGAAAACACTTTTACAATAAGTTCAAACTGAGAAAATGTTAAAAAGATAGCCAAAAAGAGCCAATTCTAGTTCACAGAGAGCGTCGAAGACAATACCCACGGCCCGCTGGCCACGTGGTGTGTTCGGAGCTCATCTCCGCAAAGGGGGAGTGGTCCAACCCCGTGGGACACGTGTTGCCCCCGGAGCTAGCCTCTGCGGAAGGAGCGAGGCCAGTCCCGCAGGACACGTGTCGGCTACGGAGCTATTCACCGCGGAAAAGAAAGGACCAGCCGTCACTCTCGGAGCTCACCTCCGAGGGGTCTGGCCCCGCTAGACACGTGTCACTCTCGGAGCTCACTACCGAGAGGTCCGGCCCCTCCAGACACGTGTTGCCCTCAGAGCTCACCTCCGGGAGGTCCGACACTATCGGACACGTGTCACCTCCGGAGCTTATCTGCGTTAGGTCCGACACTGTTGGACACGTGTCAACCTCGGAGCTCGTCTCTGAGAAGAAAGAAAGTCTGGCGCTGTTAGGACACGTGGCACATCCGGAGCCACCTCCGAAAAGAAGGGAGGTCCGGAATTGACACGTGGCGTACGCGGAGCTCGCCTCTGAGAAGTGGCGGGGGGGTCTCGCCCACCTGACACGTGGCACAATCAGAGCTTGTCTCTGCAGAAAAGGGAGCCAGGTTCCCGCAGGACACGTGGAGCTTCCGGAGCTCACCACCGCATAGGTAACGAGTTCTGAAGCGTTTTTTGCTTTTGTACACGTGGGAATCCCCTGTACTGAGGAAACCAACATGAAATCCACAATGTTACCGCACCGAATCGATCTATAATAAGTTGTTAAGATTCAAAAACCATTTGAATAGGACTCTTATTCGAAATCCAAACAGATTACGACTCTTCTCTTCCCGATTATAAATAGAACCAAAAACCTCTGGCCAAAACCACGAACTTGTTTTCCAACTCTCGAGCAGACAACTTAGAGCCCTAGCCCTAGCTCGCCGAGTAAACCTTTTCGCCGGAGTTTGACCACCAGAGAGATCACCGACGAGCTCAGAGACGATTTCCATTGCCGGAGGAGCCCCGACGATCTGTTTGCTAGGAGGGAGATCCCGAAGAACATAAGGTAGGTTTCAATACCACCTTACGACATCATCATGTTTTATTTGCATCTGTTCTTCGATTCTTTTCAAACAGAAGCTTTTTCGTGGGCAGATCACGTGTTGATCGGTTTGATCTAAGTCAAGATCATCGCCACGTCCATAATTGATGTCTACAACTTTGTTCATCGTAAAACCCATGCAAAAATACAAGGACACGTACAACTGATCTAATAAAAATTTGCATCATAGGAATTAGCATGCATATGCATCATCGCATTTTGATTAGAGTTTGTGAATGGTATTGATTGCTATGAATCTTGTATGTGCGTAATCGTGCATAGAAGGACAAGCTCAGGGAGCTGTCTACGACGAGCTGCAACAACAAGGTTTCGAGATCCAAGAACAACCGGAACCGCAAGAACAAGGCAAGTGCCCCTTTACCATATTGATCCTATGTTTTGGGAAACTGTTTTGTTTGCGAAAAGGTGTGTGTGCTGAGTCAAACATGATGGGAAACCCTTTCATAGGAGTTTACTAGATTTGGTTAAACCACCCTTGTCACCAGGGAAGTTTATGAGTCGGGTATGGTTTTGCTTTTATGCTTCGCTGAGTCCATGGGATTGGGAAGCGAGATAGATATGTCTAGCTAACTGCACTCGTAATGATAATGAGAAACTGATGTTGCTAATGAACATGGATTGGAGGGAGATCTAGGCAAGCCTGGGTTTATGAATGAGGTAGAGTGAGATGGTGGTTTTACTTGCTATAGATCTAAGGACCGGTTCATGCGAGCCATGCCAGGATAACAGTGCCACCACAAGGCCAAGTATGGGTGCGGCTTAGCTTAGTAATTAGGTAAGTTACTAGATTGTTATGGACCGTGGAAGGCGCGGGGAATGGGAGTCGAGTGAGGACTGCCCTTGGAACTGCATGGCACAAGAGGGGGCCCGTAGGTGAGAGAATTGAAGATTCTAGCCTGCTGGTGAAACCTTAGTGAGTCCATACATCTAGTAACCCCTTTGTAAAGTCTATTTTGTGATCTCTTACACCGACGGTTGTGTACTGGTATAATGAAGGTTCTGCAGTCGCCCACGGGTGACGAAATCACAAACTTGTGGGGAAAGTGGTACAAACTCTGCAGAGTCTTAAAACTATCATGATAGCCGAGCTTACGGTCACGACCGCCTGGACAACCCACATGATTAGATGGGATGGTTTTCGTTATGGATGGTTATGGTTTGGTTATGGTTTAGTTTTGGTTTGGTTTTCGGGACTGTTGAGTCCGGGTGATAAGACTTGGTTGCATGACTGTTGAGTCATGGCAACGGGATTGGTCTCGGTGTGAGATGGAATTGTTTATGAGATGAAATAGTAGCGAATACGAGATGGTATTAGTGAGATGGTAGCGAATGCGAGAAGGTATTCGTGAGCAAAGTTGAGAAAGATTAATGTCTAGAAAGTGATGAAACATAATGAAGTTATGTTGGTATTTTAATACATGTTGGGATTACATTCAATTAAAGCTGAGTTGCTGTTTTTATCGAGGTTTGAGAAATTACTTTGCTTTCTGCAATGAGCCTTTTTGTACCTTTCTTGCTGTGAACTACATATCATATTTCCCCGCACTTGCTGAGTACGTCATTGTACTCAAACTTGCATTATTACTTCATCATCAGCAACAGGAGAAGAATACTATGAAGACCAAGTGGAGCATTAGGCGTGTGATCTGTCCTCAACCTTGCCTGTGGGGAAGGAGTAGAGATGGAGCTGCTGCTGCTGCTTAGTTCGCTTCCGCATTAGATTTAGACTTCCGCTGCTTAGACAAGACTTCCGCTGTTAACATGAGTCCAAGACTCATGAGACATTGTAATAAACCCTGTTATTCGTGGTAATGTATTCTGAAATTCAGTTTGTGAAGTATATGTGTATGTGTGATGAACATACTGGGCACACATACGCATCAGTTCTCGGTTCCTTGGTTTTCCACAGAATTGAGGGTGTCAAAATGTCCTATGTAGGTTGCAACATTTGTCTTTTTATCCTTCTTTTGGCTTGCGATTGACTTTTTCAAATTTTTTTTTGTCAGGTGCTTGTATTGTTCTGAGTCCCGTTGCACCTGAAAGTTGAAATTTGACTTTGCAATAACTATAGGGTCAAGGATACCTGTTTTGCAGTTTAGATTTTCATTATCCATGTATTACATCCTATTCTATTGACTAAGTCTGGAATTTTTATAATCTCATGAGATGTGTATGCGTGTAGTAAGAAAAGCAAATACGAAATATTTGTCACACCCGGTTTTTCCGAAGAACAACCAAGTGAATATCACATGTATGCCAGGATCATTTTCTCATACATGTGATGATAAATAGTGAAGCATCATTTATTACAAGCTAGGTGTCGAATATAAATAGGTCTTACATAGCAAATGTCTCGATGGACAATATTAAGTTCATGACAAGTAAATAAACTAGCAGCGGAAAAATTATTCTTGAGGGCTCCATCACAGGCGTTGCCCGGGGATCTCCATGAACCTAGAAACCTTCTTCGGGTCCAAAATCTTGGTCATTATACACCACCTCATTATCTTGACCTGAGCAGCAATATAGACCAACAAATATACAAAGTTGAGTACCAATGGTACTCAGCAAGTGTGGGAAAATTATATCATGCATGGCTAGAACAAGGAGAGGTTGACTCATGGTTAAAGCACTACGCAATTAATACTTACCACCTTAGCTTATTAAGCACCTACATTACTACACAAGTGAAATGGTCTCAATGTCCCTTCCCATCATCATAACCAAAAAAAACCATAACATCATTTTCAAATGTTAAGCTCCCCGCTTAACATCCACAACTTCCAAAAACCATCACTTCTCTAATCATGAATAAGTCCAAGCCGCTCTTGATCGTGAGCAAGGCTGTCATGACAGTTTTGACTATGCAAAGTTTGTACCACTGTACCCACATGTATTGATTTCATCCCCCATTGCCGGGTGGACTAAAAGAATCTCCATTATGCTAGTGGCTACGAACCACATTCACACTTCCCAGGTGTGTAGCCAGGAGATCACTACGAAGCCTTTACAAAGGGATTCCCGACGAGCGTGGGCCCACTGAGGTTTCACCCCTAACAGCATACAAGAGGCTCCAACCCCGCTGCAGTGGCCCCCTCTTGAGCCTTGCGGTTCATATGGTAGTCCAGCTGACACCTACTCCCCGCACCATCCAACACACCCATACTACGCCGGGGATACACCTAATTAATTGGCCAAGCTGCCCCATCTCAGCATGTGGTTGGCACTGTAAAGCCAGGTTACATGCTCCATGAACCGGTCCTTAGGATCCAGGCAAGTACTAAACACAAACCCAAGTCTCCTGCACCCAGCACACAACCAAAACATCCAACTTGCCTTGATCCCTACCTCTACATAACTCACAATATCTCCTTCAAGAGTATGGTAAAATAAACTGATGATCTCATATCCCAAATATCCCATTCTAAGCATGGCTAAGCATATGCATAATAATAAATGACATGATAAAATAAATCCCAACCCAAGCTACAAGGAAACAAGGTAATGCAATTCTAGGGAAACATCCTAGCATGGGTTTCATATTTTCAATTGACAATGCAAATAATTTCTATCTACACATCCTAGTATAGGATAAAAGTGGTCAAGGACACTTGCCTCCTTCCTGCTGCTCTTGGAATGGGTAGTCCTGATCTTGGAAAGGAATAACTTGCTCTTGAGCAGGTTCTACTTCATACCATCACACATAGCAAAAGAAAAACAACAATCCATAAGACATAGTTCACACTTCCACTTCATACAAACCACACATTCATATTTATGAAAGTCATTCACCATTATATGTGTTGTGGTTACTCTATGTGTGTTGATTTGTGGCTTGCATGCACTTTTAATCATATGTATATGATTCCTACTTTTGTGTTCACATTTATACTTACATACTATATATATGAGTTTCCAATTTAAATAAATTCCTTATATTCAATTACTACACCTTTTAGCTACCAAGTATGCATGAAAGGTATTTCCTTCTCCATATGTGTCTTCATAATTTCTACCAACCCTAAACTGAATTCTTTGGATTTTAGAACTCCATTTATCATTTACTAGTTGCTATATTTTCAGATTTATTTCTTATGCTTAAATGTGAGCTTTATTATGAAAATAACAAAATACATCATCTAAACAGAATAGGTTCTGATCTAAAATATTTGCTAATATATTCTTGACCTTTTCCTCTGATGTAAACTATTTTACAATTATTTTCCCTATTTTCCAGAACTATTCTTTACTTAAAAATGTGTCCCTAAATGTGAATAATAAATTAAACAGGTTCACTTCAGCCCAAAATATGTTTTTATCTCACTCCAAAGTTTTCTAAATAATGAGAAAGTTTTTAATTTAATTTTGACAATATGTTTGTCCCACTTTTTAAATTTTAAACACTAGCCACATATTCAATTTCCTAAATTAAATGTTAAACAGGGCTAAAAAGTTTAACTTACCCCACTACAGGGTCTATAATATTATTTTAAGAATTTTCAGGGGTCTAGCTACTCATAACAGAGGTGTTTCTCCTAATTTTTATTAAGTCCAGGGGCTAAAACTGATTTTTAAATGAATCTACATGATTTTCTGGAGTTCCAGGGGCTAGATCAGAAGTTTCCGGGGCTAGCTCTTGTTTCCCGAGAACCCCAGGGGGTAGCACGTAAGATTTCCAGTCTTTATAACGCGGGCTGACGTGGACCGTCTGATTTTAAACCGACGGCTGAGATTATAACGTCGAACCGGTACGCGGGGATTTAAACCCTACCGTGCGATTTAAAATAAACGGCGCACAAGCGGCCACGTCGCTCTGATCGAACGCGGGCGGCGCTGCCGGCGGCGCACAGCGGCGGGAAGCGGCGATCCCGCCGGAGAGTTTCGGATCTTTGTGAATTCTTCCTAGAACTGTGATTTTATGGCATAGATCGATAGAGGGGAGGTCGGGGATCTCACCTCGGGGGTTTTATTGAGCTCGGAGGTCCTGGAAGGTGATCGGCGACGAGGTCCGAGGTGAAACCACGGCGAAGCTCGTCGGCGCTGTGTTTACACCACAAGTCACCGAGTTTTCTGCACCTGCAAGGTTCCCCGGAGGCGGTGGATCAAGACCAGCGAGTTAGATCGGAATTTCCGAGCTTAGATCGGCCAGAATTCACCGGAGAAGTCTCGGTTCTCACCGGAGGAAAATCGGCGGATCGCGTGGGTAAAACAGAACGAGGCCGGGGTTTTTATAGACGGGGAAAGGCGGCGGGGTGGTTTAGATCAAGTCCGCGTCGCCTACGAACGGAATTTAGCGGGGATACGCAGGAATCCGGGTCTGTTTTGATCCGGGGTGAGAGAATCCCGGCGCGGGCGCGAGGTAGAAGAAGGGCTGGCGGGCCCCACCTGTCAGCGGAAGGAAACAGCGCGCGCGGCTGCAGGCTGGCGCGGTTGCTGGGTGGGCCGGCTGGTGGGTTTCGGCCCACTGGCCGGTTTTTTTCTGTTTTCTCTTTTTCTTTTTCTATTTCTTTTCTGATTTGAGTTTAATTTGAATTCCAGTTTGAATTTGAATTTTTGCAAAACATGCAACACGTCCAAAAAATTTTTAAATTCCCCTCTTAACATGATTTAGGGTTTTAATCAAAATTTTGGGGTGTTACAGCTCTACCCCCCTTAAAAAAAAATCTCGTCCTCGAGATTGGTGGTTCTAAGAAAACAATTCCGGATATTGTGCCTTGAGCTCATCTTCCCGCTCCCAGGTGGCTTCCTCTTCTGAGTGATGCTTCCACTACACCTTGCACATCCGAATTCTTTTATTTCTGGTGAGGCGTTCCATTGTCTCCAAAATCTTGTAGGGTTGCTCGGCATAAGAGAAATCCTCTGCTATGTCCACTTCATTCATGGGTAACACCTCTTCAGGCATCTTCAGGCATTTCTTGAGTTGTGACACATGGAACACATCGTGCACATCCGATAGACGAGCCGGTAATTCTAGTTGATACGCCACTTCGCCTTTCCTCTCCAAAACTTGAAAAGGTCCGATGTATCGAGGTGACAACTTCCCTTTCACCTTGAACCGACGAAGTCCTCTGATAGGGGACACCTTGAGATAAACATAGTCTCCCACGTTGAAAACGAGCTCTCTTCTTCGTACATCGGCATAGCTCTTTTGGTGTCTGTGCTATCCTCAAGTTATTGCGAATTTCCCTCACCTTCGCCTCGGCTTCTTGTAATACTTCTGGACCAAACACTTTACTTTCCCCCGTTTGGTTCCAAAATAGGGGAGTTCTGCACTTCCTCCCGTACAAGGCTTCAAACGGTGACATCTTCATACTAGCTTGATAGCTGTTGTTATAGAAAAACTCCGCATACGGTAAGTTTTTATCCCAACTCCGATTGTTTTTGAGTGCACATGCCCTCAGCATATCCTCAAGAATCTGATTGGTCCTCTCCGTCTGCCCGTCAGTTTGGGGATGATAGGCAGAGCTGAAATTCAGATGGGTTCCCATAGTTTCATGCAACTTCTGCCAGAACCTTGAGGTGAACTGTGTCCCTCGATCCGACACAATCTTCTTTGGCACTCCATGGTAACACATGATCCTTGACATTTACAACTCTGCCAATTTGGATCCGCTGTAGCTTTCCTTCACGGGGATGAAGTGAGCTACCTTGGTTAGCCTATCAATGATGACCCATATCGAATCGTACCCTGATTGGGTCCTAGGCAATCCCATGATGAAATCCATGCTGATTTCTTCCCATTTCTATTCAGGCACTTTGAGTGGTTGCAATAATCCCGCGGGTCGTTGATGTTCTGCTTTCACCAACTGACATGTGTCACACAGGGCAACATGTTCCGCGACATCTCGCTTCATGCCATACCACCAATACCTGCTCTTGAGGTCCTGGTACATCTTTGTACTCCCAGGATGAATGGAATAGTCAGAATCATGAGCCTCTTTCAAAATTAATTCACGGATCTCCTTTACTTCTGGCACACAGATCCTTTTCCCGTGCCACACCGTTCCTTGCTCATCCTCTCTAAAACCAGGAGCTTTACTTTCCTTGATGAGTTGTTTGATCTCTTGTATCTTCTCGTCATTCTTTTGACCCTTGCGTATGTCTCGCTCGAGTGTGGAATCCACTTCCATGGCGATGGCTTCACCACTATTCACAAAGCATAGATTGAGCCTTATAACCTCATCCTTCAATTCTGCAGGCATGTCCTTCAAGCTCAACTTATTGACCTGCACTTTTCGACTTAAAGCATCGGCCACGACGTTTGCTTTCCCAGGATGATAGTTGATGCCCACATCAAAGTTATTGATTAGCTCTAACCATATCCTTTGTCTAAGGTTGAGATCTGGATGTGTGAAAATATACTTCAAACTCTTATGATCCGTATATATCTCGGTCCTCTTCCCCATCAAATAGTGCCGCCAAATTTTCAACGCGTGTACCACTGCGGCTAATTCTAGGTCATGTGTAGGATAGTTCTTCTCGTGCTTCCGAAGCTGCCGGGATGCATATGCCACGACATGCCCTTCTTGCATGAGAACACATCCCAACCCGTTTCCAGAGGCATCACAGTACACCGTAAAGTTCTTCTGTATATCTGGCATAACGAGCACTGGGGCTGTTGTCAATCTTTCCTTTAACTCCTGAAAACTCATCTCGCACTGCGGCGTCCATGTGAATGTGATTCCCTTCTCTGACAGTTTGGTGAGAGGTCTCGAGATCTTAGAGAATCCCTCAATAAACCGTCGATAGTATCCAGCCAATCCCAAAAAGCTTCAAACTTCCCCGACATTTTCAGGGGTCTTCCACTTCTGTATATCCTCGATTTTGGCGGGATCTACGGAGATTCCTCCCTCCGAGATTATATGTCCTAAGAAGGGAACTCTCTTCAGCCAAAACTCACACTTGCTTAATTTGGCATATAGTTGGTGTTCTCTTAGCCTCTGCAACACCAACCTTAGATGTTTCTCATGTTCTTCTTCATCTTTGGAGAAGACGAGAATGTCATCTATGAAAACCACCACAAATTTGTCCAGATATTCCATGAATACCTTGTTCATGAGATACATGAAGTATGCCGGGGCATTAGTTAGCCCGAAAGGCATGACAGTGTATTCATACAGTCCGTACCGAGATATGAAAGCTGTCTTGGGAATATCAGATTGCCTTATCTTGAGTTGGTGGTATCCCGACCTGAGATCAATTTTCGAGAACACACAGGCTCCCCTCAACTGATCAAACAAGTCTTCAATGCGGGGTAATGGGTACTTGTTCTTGATGGTTACCTCATTCAAGGCACGGTGATCCACGCATAACCTTTGGGTTCCGTCCTTCTTGGGCACAAATATCACCGGAGCTCCCCATGGTGAGGAACTAGGGCGAATATACCCCTTCTCCGTCAATTCTCTCAAATGATCCTTGAGTTCTTCCAGCTGCTTGGAGTCCATCCGATAAGGTCTCTTGTATATCGGGGCTGTTCCAGACACTAGCTCAATTGCAAATTCCACTTCACGATCGGGAGGCATACCTGGCAACTCCTCCGGAAAAACATCTGGGTATTCCCGGATAATCCTGATCTCCTCCACTTTCACCTCAACTTGATTTAATTTAATGTCCCTCCTAGGCTCCTGTATTGTTATAAACTTTACTCTTGTGCCACTAGGGTGAGTTAGTTCCACCGTTCTGGTCGAGCAATGGATGATTCCCTTATGTTTGGTTAACCAGTCCATGCCCAAAATAATATCGATCCCTTGGGAATCTATCACTATGAGGTTGGCAGTAAATACCACCCCATTAATGTCTAGGTTCACTTTGGGACACACTTGTCTTGTCCTTATTTCTCCCCCTGGAGAGTTTACGACTAGCATATGGTTCATTTGTGTTGTTGGTAGGTCATGCTTCTTAAAAAACCCTTGAGCAATGAACGAGTGGGTAGCACCAGAATCAAACAGCAGGGTTGCAAGATGTAAATTGGCAGGAAACTTACCAACTACCACGTTGGGTGCCTCTTGCGCTTCCTCCATAGTGACGTGGTTCACCCGTCCTCGCATCACATTCTGCTGTTGTGGCTGTGCGGGCTTCTTCTTTGGGCATTTATGGGCATAGTGCCCCACTTCACCGCATCTAAAACATTGCACCCCAACCTTAGGTGCCTGGCCTTTGCTGTCTTGGGGTTGGTTTGGGGGTCCTTGTACTGCTGGCCGAGGTGGATATGCGGGACGAGGCTGCTGTACAAACTGACATTGTGGTGGTGCTGGTGCTGCCGGTGGCCTGAAGTTCGGGTTGTACCCTCTCGGTGCTGAGTAGGGTACCGCAGCACGGTTCATCTGCCCTGCAGGTTGCTGCATCAGACGTGGCCGGGTGTTGCTACCCGAGGCTTGATGTGACCAACCGGCCTTCCTCTTATTCTCATTTTCCAAGGCCTTTAGCTTCCTTTTACCACAAATGCCCTGTCCACCATCTTTTGGAAGCTTTCATACTCATTTGAGGACATTGCACACTGCATCTCCGCGGTAAGTCCTTCCACGAAACAATCTTGTTTCTGCTCATCAGTCTCTATGTCCCGTGGGGCATAACGGGATAGTTGAGTAAATTTAGTGAGGTATTCCCTCACCGTCATGTTTCCCTGCTGCAGTCCCTTGCTGCACCGGCGGGTACTTGTATTCCGTGGTACCACTCTCACGCTGGAGGGCATACATGTACTCAGTCCTGTCCAGGTGGCGACGATAGATGTGACTCTGGCAGGTGATGGCCTCCCAGGTGACATCCTTCTCCGCATCGACCTGTGTCGCTCTACAGGCTGGAGAGCGGTGGATCTTAAGCAGCTGATTTTCGTGTATAATCCCCATCTCTGAACTCCATTCTTCCTCTTCTCACGGATGGTCCTGGTAGAGTTATAGTGGATGATTAGCTTGCCCGTATTGCCGGAGGCTTCGAGCATACGTCGAAGACGGCGCAACAAGCCTCCTACCACCAATCCGTAGGAAAGGTACGTCACCGGACGGCTCTCCTCTCTTTGGGCAAGGGCAACTACGGGAACTCTCCCTCCTGTGGACTTGCGAGCGGTGCGAATCATGCGAACCATCTAAAACAAAAAGAATTTAAACTTAGGTTAGATAAACTCTTAAACAAAAATCCTATTTTGAATGAAAATTGGGGGTAAGATGAAGAAAGTGACTCCATTAAATAACACTTTTCAACACCCACCTTGTAAAATAGTTTTTAAGAAAATAGGGCCCTTAAATACGTCCGTTTCTACCTAGGTCCACGTTCCTACGGGCAACCTTGGCTCTGATACCACTTCTGTCACACCCGGTTTTTCTGAAGAACAACCAAGTGAATATCACATGTATGCCAGGATCATTTTCTCATACATGTGATGACAAATAGTGAAGCATCATTTATTACAAGCCAGGTGTCGAATATAAATAGGTCTTACATAGCAAATGTCTCGATGGACAATATTAAGTTCATCACAAGTAAATAAACTAGCAGCGGAAAAATTATTCTTGAGGGCTCCATCACAGGCGTTGCCCGGGGGTCTCCATGAACCTAGAAACCTTCTTCGGGTCCAAAGTCTTGGTCATTATACACCACCTCATTATCTTGACCTGAGCAGCAATATAGACCAACAAATATGCAAGGTTGAGTACCAATGGTACTCAGCAAGTGTGGGAAAATTATATCATGCATGGCTAGAACAAGGAGAGGTTGACTCATGGTTAAAGCACTACGCAATTAATACCTACCACCTTAGCTTATTAAGCACCTACATTACTACACAAGTGAAATTGTCCCAATCTCCCTTCCCATCATCATAACCAAAAAAAACCATAACATCATTTTCAAATGTTAAGCTCCCCGCTTAACATCCACAACTTCCAAAAACCATCACTTTTCTAATCATGAATAAGTCCAAGCCGCTCTTAACCGTGAGCACGGCTGTCATGACAGTTTTGAGTCTGCAGAGTTTGTACCACTGTACCCACATGTAGTGATTTCATCCCCGTTGCTGGGTGGACTAAAAGAACCTCCATTATGCTAGTGGCTACGAACCACATTCACACTTCCCAGGTGTGTAGCTAGGAGATCACTACGAAGCCTTTACAAAGGGATTCCCGACGAGCGTGGGCCCACTGAGGTTTCACCCCTAACAGCATACAAGGGGCTCCAACCCCGCTGCAGTGGCCCCCTCTTGAGCCTTGCGGTTCATATGGTAGTCCAGCTGACACCTACTCCCCGCACCATCCAACACACCCATACTACGCTGGGGATACACCTAATTAATTGGCCAAGCTGCCCCATCTCAGCATGTGGTTGGCACTGTAAAGCCAGGTTACATGCTCCATGAACCGGTCCTTAGGATCCAGGCAAGTACTAAACACAAACCCAAGTCTCGTGCACCCAGCACACAACCAAAACATCCAACTTGCCTTGATCCCTACCTCTACATAACTCACAATATCTCCTTCAAGAGTATGGTAAAATAAACTGATGATCTCATATCCCAAATATCCCATTCTAAGCATGGCTAAGCATATGCATAATAATAAATGACATGATAAAATAAATCCCACCCAAGCTACAAGGAAACAAGGTAATGCAATTCTAGGGAAACATCATAGCATGGGTTTCATATTTTCAATTGACAATGCAAATAATTTCTATCTACACATCCTAGTATAGGATCAAAGTGGTCAAGGACACTTGCCTCCTTCCTGCTGCTCTTGGAATGGGTAGTCCTGATCTTGGAAAGGAATAACTTGCTCTTGAGCAGGTTCTACTTCATACCATCACACATAGCAAAAGAAAAACAACAATCCATAAGACATAGTTCACACTTCCACTTCATGCAAACCACACATTCATATTTATGAAAGTCATTCACCATTATATGTGTTGTGGTTACTCTATGTATGTTGATTTGTGGCTTGCATGCACTTTTAATCATAGGTATGTGATTCCTACTTTTGTGTTCACATTTATACTTACATACTATATATATGAGTTTCCAATTTAAATAAATTCCTTATATTCAATTACTACACCTTTTAGCTACCAAGTATGCATGAAAGGTATTTCCTTCTCCATATGTGTCTTCATAATTTCTACCAACCATAAACTGAATTCTTTGGATTTTAGAACTCCATTTATCATTTACTAGTAGCTATATTTTCAGATTTATTTCTTATGCTTAAATGTGAGCTTTATTATGAAAATAACAAAATACATCATCTAAACAGAATAGGTTCTGATCTAAAATATTTGCTAATATATTCTTGACCTTTTCCTCTGATGTAAACTATTTTACAATTATTTTCCCTATTTTCCAGAACTATTCTTTACTTAAAAATGTGTCCCTAAATGTGAATAATAAATTAAACAGGTTCACTTCAGCCCAAAATATGTTTTTATCTCACTCCAAAGTTTTCTAAATAATGAGAAAGTTTTTAATTTAATTTTGACAATATGTTTGTCCCACTTTTTAAATTTTAAACACTAGCCACATATTCAATTTCCTAAATTAAATGTTAAACAGGGCTAAAAAGTTAAACTTACCCCACTACAGGGTCTATAATATTATTTTAAGAATTTTCAGGGGTCTAGCTACTCATAACAGAGGTGTTTCTCCTAATTTTTATTAAGTCCAGGGGCTAAAACTGATTTTTAAATGAATTTACATGATTTTCTGGAGTTCCAGGGGCTAGATCAGAAGTTTCCGGGGCTAGCTCTTATTTCCCAAGAACCCCAGGGGGTAGCACGTAAGATTTCCAGTCTTTATAACGCGGGGCTGACGTGGACCGTCTGATTTTAAACCGACGGCTGAGATTATAACGTCGAACCGGTACGCGGGGATTTAAACCCTACCGTGCGATTTAAAATAAACGGCGCACAAGCGGCCACGTCGCTCTGATCGAACGCGGGCGGCGCTGCCGGCGGCGCACGGCGGCGGGAAGCGGCGATCTCGCCGGAGAGTTTCGGATCTTCGTGAATTCTTCCTAGAACTGTGATTTTATGGCATAGATCGATAGAGGGGAGGTCGGGGATCTCACCTCTGGGGTTTTCTTGAGCTCGGAGGTCCTGGAAGGTGATCGGCGACGAGGTTCGAGGTGAAACCACGGCGAAGTTCGTCAGCGCTGTGTTTACACCGCAAGTCACCGAGTTTTCTGCACCTGCAAGGTTCCCCGGAGGCTGTGGATCAAGACCAGCGAGTTAGATCGGAATTTCCGAGCTTAGATCGGCCGGAATTCGCCGGAGAAGTCTCGGTTCTCACCGGAGGAAAATCGGCGGATCGCTTGGGAAAAACAGAACGAGGCCGGGGTTTTTATAGACGGGGAAAGGCGGCGGGGTGGTTTAGATCAAGTCCGCGTCGCCTACGAACGGAATTCAGCGGGGATACGCAGGAATCCGGGTCTGTTTTGATCCGGGGTGAGAGAATCCCGGCGCGGGCGCGAGGTAGAAGAAGGGCTAGCGGGCCCCACCTGTCAGCGGAAGGAAACAGCGCGCGCGGCTGCGGGCTGGCGCGGTTGCTGGGTGGGCCGGCTGGTGGGTTTCGGCCCACTGGCCGGTTTTTTTTTCTGTTTTCTCTTTTTCTTTTTCTATTTCTTTTCTGATTTGAGTTTAATTTGAATTCCAGTTTGAATTTGAATTTTTGCAAAACATGCAACACGTCCAAAAATTTTTAAATTCCCCTCTTAACATGATTTAGGGTTTTAATCAAAATTTTGGGGTGTTACAATATTAGAGGCACTCACAAGCACCACACGAGTAACAGGTTGATTTTGAGCATGCCTCGATAGAAAAGACTCCACAGATCTTCAAAGAGAAGGGCTCGTTTATCTACTTCAATGCTACAGAATGCTCCTTTTGGCACACAATATGTGACGTAACAAAGTTCATATTTTGTGCTGGCAGTGATGTACCACTCATGCAATCTTCTGAGCGAGAAAGGTTGTTTGCTAAGTTGTGCCGATGTCATGAATGGCTTCCCATTCTCATATTCAGGAGGAACGCCCTGAATCTTGTATATCGGAACTCCTGGTTTAACTAAAGCTGTCTCCCGAGTATATTTCACACCGTCTTATTTCCACTCCTCAATATCTACTAATGCTGGATCATGTGAAGCACGAGATGCATTAGATTTTGTAATATTTTTCTTCATTTTTTTTCAAATATTTTGATACTTCTTTAGAAGGTTCCCTATTTTCGTATGAGCTAACTTTCATAGGCACTGACTGTGACAACCTCAATTTCGTATCCATGCATGCATACATAATTCATATAGAGAAACATTTTAAAAGAATTAGAATGGGAGAAAGAATCAGAAAGATAGCCGAAAAGAGCCAAATCCAGTTCACCGAGGAGCGCCGTCGACCCTTCCCGCGGCCCGCTGACCACGTGGCGCCTTCGAGGCTCATCCCTGCGGAGGGGGTAAGGTCCGGCACCGTTGGCCACGTGGCATGCTAGGAGCTCGCCTCTACGGAAGGGGGCGAGGTCCGGCCCGCTAGACACGTGTTGCTTTCGGAGCTAGTCTCTGCGGAAGAAGCGAGGCCCAGCCCCGTGGAACACGTGTTGACTACGGAGCTAGTCCCCGCGGAGAAGCGAGGCTCAGCCCCGCGGGACAAGTGTCGACTTTGGAACTAACCTCTGCGGAAGGGATGAGGTCTGCCCCACGGGACACTGGTAGGCTCGGAGCTTGCCTCCGAGAGGTCCAACCCGCGGGACACGTGTCACCCTCGAAGCTTGCCTCCGGGAGGTCCGACACTGCGGGACACGTGTCACCCTCGGAGCTCGCCTCCGGGAGGTCCGACACCACGGGACACGCGTCGCTCTCGGAGCTCGCCTCCGAGAGGTCCGCCCCGCTGGACACGTGTCGACCTCGGAGCTCGCCTCCGAGGAGATGGGAGGTCCGACGCTGCTGGACACGTGTCGCTCTCGGAGCTCGCCTCCGAGAGGTCCGCCCTCTGGACACGTGTCAACCTCGGAGCTCGTCTCTGAGGAGAAAGGAAGTCCGGCGCTGCTGGACACGGGGCATTCTCGGAGCCCACCTCCAAGGAGAGGGGAGGTCCGGCACTAACACGTGGCGCACGCGGAGCTCACCTCTGAGGAGAGGGGAGGTCCCGCCCGCCAGACACGTGGCGCACGCGAACCTCGCCTCTGAGGGAGAGGGAGGTGCCGCCTGCCAGACACATGGCGCAACCGAAGCTCGCCTCTGAGGAAAAGGGAAGCCCGGCCTCCGCTAGACACGTGGAGCCTCCGGAGCTTATCCCTGCGGAAGGACGAGATCCTTAAGCAGTTTTCCCCTGTACGCGAGTACCCGATACTGAGGAAACCGGCACAAATTCTTCCATGTTGAATACTGCAACCAAATCAATTGGAGATAAGTTGTTAAGATCCAAAACAAATTGAATAGGACTCTTATTTGAATTCCAATCGGAGTAGTACTCTTCTTTCATCCCTTATAAATAGAACCCAAAAACCCCATTGGCCGTAACACCTCTTTCAAGTCGACAACTTAGCGGCCCTAGCCCCCAACTCGCTGAGTTAACCCCCTTCGCCGGAGTTCAGCCACTGGTGAGCACCGCCGACGAGCCCCGTCACGCTCTCCGTCACCGGAAGAGAGCCGACGAACTGTCCTGTTGCCATTTCTAGGAGGAAGGCCGAGGTAGGTCTTCATTACCACCTTACGACATCATCGCAGTTTTCTTCACATCTGTTTCTTCGAACAGAAACTTTTTTGTGTGGAGAGATCACGTGTTGATAGGTTTTTGACGGTGGTATTGATCTAGATCTTGAGTCAAGATCATCACCACGTCCACACTTGATGCCTACACCCTTGTTCACCATAAAACCCCATGCAAGCCATTAAAACATGCAAGAACACGTACAAACTGATCTAATAAAAACAGCACCATAGGATTAGCATGCATATGCACCATTGCATCTTGAGTAAGGATTTGTGCATGATGTTTGATTGCTGTAAATCTTGTATTCGCATGGTCGTGAGTAGAAGGACGAGCTCAGGAAGCTATTTACGAAGGACTACATCACTGAGACTTCGAGACACAAGAGCAACAAAAGCCACAGGAACAAGGCAAGTGCCCCTTGACCATATTGATCCCATGTTTTGGAAACTGTTTTGTTTACGAGAACATGTATGCTTGAGTCAACTTGATGGGACACCCTTTTATAGGAGTTTACTAGTTTTGTTAACCACCCTTATCGCCGGGAAATTTTATGAGTCGGGTATGGTCGTTTTTGCTTTTTGCTTCGCCGAGTCCACGGGATATGGGAAGCGAGACAGAATGTGTCTAGCTACTACACTCATATGAACAATGATAATGCGAACTTGATGTTGATAATGAACATGAATCGGGGGAGATCTAGGCAAGCTTGGTTTGTGGATGTGGTAGAATGAGATGGTGGTTTACTTGCCGTAGATCTAAGGACCGGTTCATGCCAGCACATGCCAGGAAAACAATGCCACCACAAGGCCAAATATGGGTGCGGCTTAGCTGACTAATTAGGTAAGTTGCTAGATTGTTATGGACCGTGGAAGGCGCGGGGAAGGAGTCGAGAGAGGACTGCCCTGGAAACTGCATGGCACAAGAGGGGGCCCGTAGGTGGGAGAATGGTGATTCGAGCCTGCTGGTGAAACCTTAGTGAGTCCATACATCTAGTAGCCCCTTTGTAAAGGCTACTTTGTGATCTCTTGGCCACACCGACGGTTGTGTACTGGTATAATGGAGGTTCTGCAGTTGCCGACGGGTGACGAAATCACAAACTTGTGGGTAAAGTGGTGCAACCTCTTAAGAGTGTAAAACTATCATGATAGCCGTGCTTACGGTCACAAGAGCCTGGCCAACTCACATGATTAGATGGGATGGTTATTGGTATGGTTATGGTATGAGATTGGTTTCGGGGCTGTTGAGTCTTGGTAATGAGATTGGTTTCGGGGCTGTTGAGTCTTGGTAATGAGATTGGTTTCAGGACTGTTAAGACATGACAATGAGTTTCGGTCTCTGTTATGAGATGGATATGAATATGAGATGGTTATTATGAGCATGAGATGATGTTGAGAAAGATTAATGGCTGGATGAGACGTGATAAGTGGTAAAATATGATGGAGGTATGTTACTGTTTTAATTGATATATGTTGGGATCAAATTCACTTAAAGATAGTTGCTGTTTTTATCGTGTTTGTGAAATAAATTTTGCTTTCTGCAATGAGCCTTTTATTCCTACCTTGCTGTAAGCTACATGTCATACATTTCCTGCACTTGCTGAGTACGACATGTACTCACCCTTGCATTATCATACGATCATCAGCAACGGGAGAGGAGTACTTCGAAGATCACGTGGAGTACTAGGTGTGTGAACTACTGTCAACTTGCCTGTGGAGTTGGAGATGGAGCCGCTGCCGTGTTTAGTTTGCTTCCGCTATCGTTTAGAGACTTCCGCTGCTAGAATAGGTTAGAGACTTCCGCTGCAAGAATACGCTAGAGATTGATGTAATAAAGTACTTAAACCCTATTATTCGTGGTTATATTCTGAATTCAGTTTGTGGATTACATGTATGTGTGTGATGAACATCCTGGGCACACATATGCATAAGCTGGGTTCCGTTTTCACGGGACCGGGCGTCACACTGACCGAGGAGTAGTCTTCGGAAGTTGGACATTGGCCTATTGTTGAACCTGTTGTTCAACTGATTGATCTTTACTACCACCAGCTTGCTCTTGTACTGCTTTAAGCTGTTGTTCAACTGGTTGCTCTTGGTTATCTTTACTAACAAGGTTACTATCATCCTTGTTGAGACATAGTGGGAGTGGATCTTCCTAGACTTTCGGCGAAGAAGATAGGGCTACAGTCTTTCGAGATGTGACGGGGCTAGACCTCGGCTCATCGTCCAACACGATATCGCGTCGGTGCCAAAGGAATAAGTGGTTAACGGCTTGCCCTAGAGTCGTGATCCTCTCAGGTGTGATGTGGTCTATTTCATAATCTTCATAATCATTATCAATGATTTTAAGAACTTGTGCCACAACATAATACAACGGAAGTGAATTGCTGTTGAAGACACGATTCGGCTTTGCCATAGTAGTGGCAACCTGTTTTGTTTTGTTCCCTGCTCTGCCAATCGGGAGAAGAAGATGACAAGATGTGTCCTTAACAATATCATCGACAGGGAACTTATAGATTGACCCTGAGCCTGGCACAGAACCTACGCTGCTAGGGTAGGAAGTTGGAGATATCAAATGCTCCTTTGCCACAGGAACCATGCTCTATTCTGTGGCGTTAATTGTCCTGATTCTATAAGTTTATCTATTGTTTCTTCCACAAATTCCTTGAACTTTTGATCAATCGTATCTTCAATTGTCTTCTTGAACTTGTCACATCTTCTATATAACTCTTTATCGTTAGGGAAACCATCTCTCTAGGGCATCTGAGAAGAGATTGCTCGAACCCGTCCACCGTATTCAGGGTTGCCTAGGAGTGATAAGTTGATCATTCTCCCTCTTCGGCTTGAAGAGACCCTTATGTTGCTTTTCAATTACTTCTTTCATTTTTTGCTCTACTTGGTTCACAGAGTCGGGCTTTTCAAGTTTACCCTCGCTGGTCAAACCTGACCGAGCTAAGACCCACCGATTAGTTCTCTCATCGCAGCCTTGTAGCGGGTCAAGATTACCCTTACTGACAGTTTTCTCAAATATTTTATTCCAATTCTCAATTTTGGGGGCATATCCGGCAGACCCCAAGTGATGATGGTATTTGTTCTTTTTGGCAAGCTCTGACCTAGATTCACTTAGGGATTTAGCCTTAGGTGTGGTCTTTTTACAAACAAATTATTGCCACTGATCTTGTGTATTTTTCCCATCTTCTTTGGGCTAGGGACCTTATTGTCCTTAACATAAGCATTCATTTCACTCTTCCAGCCACAAAAGTTCTTGCCGCAAGAGACCAATGTTGCTTTCTTTACAGCTTCTTCCGTGCCTTTTGGGAACTTGAATTGTTTCTTTAACTTCTCCCACAACTCATTCCTGTCCGCCTCAGGGGATTTTCTCCAACTCTCGGTTGTGATAGGCACGAGCTCTCTAACACGACAACCGCATGCATTTCGGTACTTTGTAACTGAATCTAGTGGATCTTGGGGAAGCCCACCTGGACCGACACTTGTTATGTATATGATGTGGTTCAATTGACCCTTATTGGGACCTCGTTGCCCTCGTTTTCGCTTGACTGAATTTGAGGATTCAACCATTGGAGAATCTTCTGCGCTTTTATGAGCCGAAGTCACCTCGTTGTCTTGGCAATTAAGCTAGGTAGAAAAGAATTATAAGTGTCGGTACCTGAGATATGGGGTACCCCCGCGCACAGGGTAAAATGCCTAAGGAACTCGCCCTTCTCCGCAGGGAGAGCTCCGAAGGCGCCACGCGTCCGGCGGGGCCGGACCTCCCTCTCCTCAGAGGAGAGCTCCGGGCCCGCCACGTGGCATACAGAAGCCGGACCTCCCCCTCCGCGGGAGAGAGGTCCGAAGACGCCGGGTGTCCAGCGGGGCCGGACCTCCCTCTCCTTAGAGGAGAGCTCCGGGCCCGCCACGTGGCCAGCAGAAGCCGAGCCTCTCCCTCCGTGGAGAGAGGTCCGGAGGCTCCACGTGCCCCGCGGGACTAACCCTTCTCTTCTCTGAGAAGGGCTCCGGGCCCGCCACGTGGCAGCAGAGCGACGCTGCCTGCCCCGAGCGATAGGCAGCGGGCAAAAATACGCCCCATACCTTGCCCGTACAAGGTATTCAAGGCCCGCGTCTTCCCAAGACGCGGAGACGCGGAGCACGCTTCTGTCACGTGCCGTTGCGCCCAGTCGCATCACAGACTGACGCGCGGTGTCAGAACCTGTCAGCCAATAAACACCGCGACAAGACAACCCATGCCGCCTGCGCCGTCATCAACCGCTACGACTGGCATGCGGCATGGGCAGGACGGCAAGATGAAGACTCAGAAGCCTTCGACCAGAGACAACTACCGGCATAACTGCAGATACGGTAGATAATAGACAATCTTCCCGGGACCACCTGTCGGGTCCCGGCTCCCCTTGTAAGCCGCCCGAGTCTTAGATTATAAAAGGCTCGGGTAGGCGTCGATAGCAAGGGTTCGCATTTTGCAACTCATACGCTAGCCATACACTCTCAAGCTGTAACTCACCCCCAAGCTCAGGCCTCCGGCCCTGAGCAGCAAGCAATACAGCGAGCTCCATAACTCGCCGTGGACGTAGGGTTTTACGCTCTGGCGGCCTGAACCACGTAAAACTCGCCGTGTCAAGCTCTTACTAACTCGTTCCATCCGCGCAAGCTCTCCGCTAGGAACTAGCCCCTCCGAAAAAAGAACCTCCGCGGGCTGCCCAGTGCAGGCCCGGGGGAAGTGTCGACCGCACACTTCGACATTTGGCGCGCCAGGTAGGGGGCTTTTCTCCTAGCGCGACGAGTTTCCGCCGACGAAGATGACCAAGCTTCCTTCAGCGGCAAACTCTCCCCCTCCGCATTCACGGCGAACCGTGACCACTAGGGAGTACATGTCGACACACTCAGGACGGATTGTGTCGGCACAAGCTGGTAGCCAGCAGCCGACTCCGGCTATGCAGGCCCAGACAAGTGTGAGATCTTCTGCAGCGCTGAGCGTACACCATGGAGGTGCGCTAGCTGCAGCAAGAGCGCTACTGCGCAACCCACCTGCGGGAGATGTGCCCCATTCAGCGACCCAGCAATGGGTCCGTGAGGTGGACCGCCTCGTCGTCGCCGCCGCGAACCCTCGGTTTCGGCGAGGACGGCGCCCAGGACAACCGGCTGTGTCGCTGACGCGCACACCCACGGTTGACGGGCTGACGGCGGATTCCAGCTCCTCCAGGCTCCTGTCGACGGACCTGCGAAGGAAACTGGAACGGTGCCACTTGGGCCAGGACGCCCGGGGGTACCTCGAGCGACGCCGAGAGAGGCGTCGCAGCCATGAGGCAGGCGACAGCATGTCGTCGGCCTCAACACAACCAGAAGGGCAGGCCTTCGCCACGCGAGCCCTGCCTCAGGCATATGCTGCGCAGCATATGCCACAGCTATATGCGCCGCAAGTAGCGGCCCCGGCCTATGGTGCAGCCTTGCCCATGCCGGGATACGCAGTGCCAGGTGCGAACCAAATGTTCGCAGCACCAGTACCTGCAGCAGCAGGTGCAGGATGTGCGGCCCTTGCACCCCACCTTCGCTTCGCAAGGTGGCCACGCAAGTTTCGCCCGCACCTGCCCGAGAAGTACGACGGCAGCGTCAACCCAGCGGAGTTCCTCCAGATCTACTCCACCGCCGTACTTGCTGCAGGAGGGAACGAGGCTGTTATGGCCAACTACTTCCCCGTCGCCTTGACCGGCCCAGCTCGGTCTTGGCTCATGAATCTACCTCAGGGGTCCATAACCTCCTGGGGTGAGCTCTGCCGGCAGTTCGTCGCCAACTTCGGCAGCTCTTACACCTGTCCCGGCACGGAGCTTGACCTCCACGCCGTCAAGCAACAACATGGGGAGTCGCTGCGCTCTTTCATCCAGCGGTTCTCTCAGGTACGCAACACCATCCCGCATATCCAAAGTGCCTCAGTGGTGGTGGCGTTCCGACAGGGTGTCCGGGACGAGAAAATGCTTGAGAAGCTCGCGACCAGAGAGGTCCGCGACGTCTCGGAGCTCTTCAGCCTGGCGGACAAGTGGGCCAGAGCAGCTGAAGGGCGGAACTGGCACGCTCTGCCGACCTCCGAGTCAGGAGGACAGCCCGGGTCCGGTGCTGCTGCCTATGGGGGTGGCAAGAAGACCAAGAACCGGGGGGGGGGGGTGGCAAGATGAAGTCACCATTCACGACCCCCGTCGCCGCAGCAGCGACGACCAGTGGAGCTCGGGGGCCACGCCCCGACAAAAGGCAGCGGCAATCACCGGCCCCAGACAGTGGCCAAGGCGGGCTATGCCCCGTGCATGGCACCTGCAACCATACTGCTGCCGAGTGCTGGGAGATCCAGAGGCTCGCAGAGCGCTTCCGCAAAGGGAGACAGCAGAGGGCTGAAGCGCCGCCCTACCCTCAGAGGGATGGCAAACAGAAGGTCGATGCCCCAGTCACTGCTACCCACCAGGTGGGGTTCCAGGAGCCTCAGCGTGTCATAAAGACAGTGCATGACGGTGAGGACTCCAGTTCCGACGGTGACAGGACAGGGCGTTAGTCAACTGCGGCGCGCCTCCGTGCCTCGAACATACCTCTCGGGGGCCGCCTAAGGTCTGTCAACCCCTTGAAGGCCTTGCCAGAAGGGGAAGACGCCTTAGGTCATCCAAGACGATCCCGGGCCTACCTACCCCTTGAAGGCCTTAGCCAGAAGGGGAGAACTCCCCAGGGGCCCCCAGGAGAAGCCGTGCAGGACCTGATCCAGCGCGAAGATTACAACCTCATCGACAAGACTCGGCTGCAGCGAACACCCCGCAACGCACGGTCTCGGCTAATGCTCTAAGCACTACCGCCAAAGAACCAAACGCGTCGGGGGCCTGCAGGAGGGCAACCTGGTGAAGCGGCACGCTCTATTCCAAGAAGGACCCATAAGCTCTCCCCCAGCAGGGAAGGTCCCTTCCGAATCACGAAAGCTGCCGCCCCAGGTACACATGCCTTTCAACCGAGAGTGGGATCCGTTCCCGAAAATCCTTGCCATGGAGCAACACTGTAAGTCCTACTTCCTGAGCATCAGTAGGACAGGGTTATTCCCTTCTGTAAAAGATCCCATAGAATTTAGGAACAGCGCTTGGGGCAGCTAAGTCTCAAGGGACGGTACAGGACTACGTCCAGTTTAGCCTGGTTCCGACCCTAAGCGCGTAGAGTCTTGCTTCCCTTGAAGACAAGGTGGAACATTGCCTCCCTGTACAGCCATAATTCCACCTATGGGTACGAATACAGAGCCCTGTTCTACTTAGCTCTCTATCATGCGCTCATTTAAATTATGCATTAATTTTTATGATCGCACTATCTCTGTATGTTCATCGTACATCTAGCTCCCCCTCTCCTGCGCTCATCCATAGTCGGCATTTGCTATCCTACCGAAGGCGGCTGCGCTTTAGGCACCTGTCGATGGCCGAGTGAGTCTCTCGGGCCTCCCCCAGTCAGGTGTTGCGGTGCCAGTTGGTTACCTCCAGGAAAGGCCAGCGTTGTGCATGGGGGGTCCAGGGTGCGTATCCAGCTTAGCCGGCCCAGAGCCCAAAGCATGCGCATCCTGCCCTCCGGAGGTCCAGGGGAGTACGTCCGCTTTGCCTGGTCATGAACCCAAAGCGCGTGCACTCTGCTTCCCCAGCGCATGGCCCGGTACTAGGGATCGGACGGCCGTACCCGGACCTCGGAGGGAGCCGGAGCTCCGGGGCCTCGTGCACAGAATTGCCCAGGCCCCGTATAGCGGATTAGGGTCGTAAGACGGATAAGACTAGGAGACGGGAGGGGAGGACCCCCCGAGGAGAATTACGTTTCCTCTGCCTGTGTGCAGGACCTCCAGGTTACGGCAACAGGGACTGCATGAAGCGGGGGAAAGGAGCTACCAGCTACTCCGGCCTGGGACTGGAAGGACCGGGACCTGCCCCTCCAGCAGGGGCGGGACCCGGGGGCCCCACGTGTCCAGCGGGCCCGGAACTCTCTCCTCCCTTGAGGAGGGCTCCGGGCTCGCCACGTGGTGGGCGGAAGCCGGACCTCCCCCTCGGTGGGAGGGCTCCGAAAGCCCTACGTGTCCAACATGGCCGGAGCTCCCGCCTCTTAGGAAGGAGCTCCGGACCCGCTATGTGGCAGGCAGATCTGGAGCTCCCCATAGGGCGAGATCCGGAGACCTCCGGGGGCCCCTAACACGGTTAGGACCCGGGGAGGGTGTCTGTGCAAAGATCTGAGATTGGAAATGGCCTCTGAGTACCTTGCGGAGCTAAGGACTCAGCCAGGCAAAGCCAAGAAGGAGAGAAAAAGCATCACAGACACAAGTATCCAAGAGAGTCAAATTAAGCAAGGCTCCATGAGCTGGACTACAGACTCGATAAAAAGGGAGAAACAAGTCCTAAGGACCCCCCGGCTCTCGCCGGAACCTTGCGGCTACAAGGGCGACCACATCCTCGACTTCAGCCCTGGCAGCTTCCTCCCGCTCCGCGGCTGGGCCCTCTCTCGCTGGCTCTAGCGAAAAAGAGGGATCGCGGCTCTTGAAGCATGCCAGCACATGCGAGGCGACCTCCAAAGCTAAGCCGCGGCCCTCGGCCTCAATCTCGCTGGCGACCACCGAGTCGAGTCTGTCCAGCTTGGCACCGATCGACTCCAATGCAGGGATCACCTCCGCCACCTTCAATGCGGGAGTCGCGGCCCTCACCGGACTGAAGCCAAGAGGGATCAGGGCGGACCCCGCTCGATTGGGCGTTGCTCAAGGCATCCCACCAGTCAGCAGCTGCTCCCATCAGTTGGTGCGACGCAAAGAGAACCTTCTCTCGGTCGTTGCACTGAACAATGGCAAGCTTTTTCTCCATGGATTTCAACCAATCATCGGCCTCCATTGGATCGCTTGCTTGAGCAAAGGTGGGTGGTCGAGTCCTCATGAACTCTCCCAACCTGTTATGAGCCGGCGGTGGTGGTGGCGGTGGTGCCGGAACGGGGTGTTGGTTGGCCTGCAACTGACCCAAAGTTTGGATCATGGTTTGCATAAGCTGGTTGCGGTTCCGGTTGTTCTTGGATCCCTTGTTGCTGCAGTTCGTCGTAGACAGCTCCCTGAGCTTGTCCTGCTATGTAGGATCACGTGCATACAAGATTCACAGCAATCAATATCATGCACAAACCTTAAACTAGATGCGATGATGCATATGCATGCTATCCTATGATTAGTTTTATTAGATTGGTTTGTACGTGTTCTTGCATGGCTTACATGGACAGAGGTGTTTGGATCAAAGGTGGACGTGGCGATGATCTTGTCTTTAGATCAACCTGATCATCAAATGATCTGTCCACGAGAAGGCTTCTGTTCGAAAGGAATCGAATAACAGATGCAAAGAAAACACAACGATGTCGTAAGGTGGTATTGGAGACCTACCTTACGTTTTTCTTGGTCTCGAGGTCCTCCTTACATTGTTAGGCTTCCTTCGGCGATCTTCCTTGCTGCACTCCGGCGATGGTGTACCCGGCGGGTTGGGACTAGGGCTCTAAGTCGTCGGCTCAAGAGCTGGAAAAGAAGTTTGTGGTTTCGGCGAGAGGTTCTGGGTTATATTTATAATCAGGAAGAGAAGAGTCCTAATCTGATTGTATCCTGAATAAGAGTCCTGTTCAAATTTGTCGTTGAATCTTACAACTTATCTTTGGTTGATTTGGTACGGTATCATTGCGGAATTCAGGTCGGTTTCTGTTCTGGTATCTTTATGCGTACAGAATCCAAAAATCGTTCCTAGAACTCGTTACCTCCTCGGTGATGAGCTCCGGAGGTTCCACATGTCCACCGGGTCCTGTTCTCCCCCTTTCCGCAGAGACGGGCTCCGGTTATGCCACGTGTCAAACGAGCAAGACTTCCCTCTTCCTTCGGAGGCGAGCTCCGCGCACGCCACGTGTTAGTGCCGGTCTTTCCTTCTTTCCTCAGAGACGTGCTCCGAGGTTAACACGTGTCCAGCAGCGACGGGCCTTCCGGAGATAAGCTCCGGTAGCGACACGTGTTCAATAGAACCGGACCTCTCGGAGGTAAGCTCCGAGACCGACGTGTATCCCGTGCAACTGGTCCTCTGACTTTCCATGATGGCTAGCTCCGGGGGCAACACGTGTCCTATAGGGTCGGACCTCTCCTCCTTTGTGGAGATGAGCCCCGAGCCTGCCACGTAGCCAGCTTAGCAGCGGACCTCTCCCCACTTCGCAGGGATGAGCTCCGAACACGCCACGTGGCCAGCGGGCCGCGGAAGTTGTCTTCGGCGCTCTCTGAGAGCTGGATTCGGCTCTTATTGGCTATCCTTTTGATATTTTTCTCTGTTCCTACTTTTTTTAAAATGTTTTCTCTTCATAAAACATGAACATATTCTGACACCCGAGATGAGGGTGTCACACTTAATCTTCAGATGGAAGTATCCCGACCGAAGATCAATCTTGGAGAAAATTCGGGCACCTTTCATTTGGTCGAACAGGTCCTCTATACGGGGCAGCGGGTATTTATTCTTGATCGTCACCTCAATGAGAGACCTATAATCCACACACATCCTTTCGGTCCCATCCTTCTTGTCTACGAAGAGCACGGGGGCTCCCCACGGTGACAAGCTTGGGCGTATAAAACCCTTTTCTAGCTGCTCCTGAATTTGCTTCTTAAGTTCCACTAGTTCATTAGCGGGCATCCTATATGGCCTTTTCGCTATAGGTGCAGTTCCAGGTACTAAATCAATGGCAAATTCAATGTCCCGGTCAGGTGGCATACCAGGAAGTTCTTTCGGGAACACATCTGAAAAATCTCAAACCACCGGAATGCTTTCCGATGTTGCTTCTTCGACGTGGTTCAACGCTGCCTTCTCGGTTGCCGGTTGGGCTGACTCGAACTCAATTCGAGTACCGTGCTCATTTGTCAACTGCACTCTCATCTCAGCACATTGAATTACTCCGTTGTGCTTGCTTAACCAATCCATTCCAAGTATTATATCAATCCCTTGGGAATCTAAGACAATAAGGTTGGTAAGAAAGTCTACCCCTCTTATTTTAGAGTTTACTTTCGGACATACTATGTTAGTCCTCATCTCTCCACCGGGAGAATTAACCAACATAGTGTGTTTCATGTGTGATATGGGCAGATTATACTTGGCAACATACTTGGATGATATGAATGAATGCGATGCTTTGGAATCAATACAAACAGTGGCTGGGTTGGAGTTGGCAAGGAACATACCAATCACGACATCCTCATCTTGTTGCACTTCCTCAACGGAGACATGATTCACGTTGCCACGAGCGTAGTTCTGCTGCCCACGGTTACCTTGCATAGCTCCTCCATTCGGCCGTGGGTTCTGTTTTGGTGCGTTGGTCGGCTGTCCAAGGCCTTTCTTCGGGCATTGACTTGCAAAGTGTCCCGCCTCTCCGCATGCAAAGCATGCATTGTTGCCCAAAACAGCAGGAACGTTGGGGCAAGGGTGGTTTTGAGCATAGGCGCCCATGTTGGGACGGGGTGCAGGAGGCAAAGGCATACAAGGTGCTTGCATGGCAGGATGTTGCTGCGGTGGTTGATTAGGGCGAGGTGGATTTGCAGGGCAGAAAGTAGAAGCGGACGAGCCATACTGTGGTGCAGCTGGGGGCATGAAACGGGGGCGTACATTACTCCCTTGTAGCTGGTATGGCATCTTCCTCTTGCCCTCTTGCTCGATCTCACGGATCTTGCTCTCAACCACTATAGCTTTGTCAACAAGCTTCTGGAAGTTTGCATAATCATTGTTGAGCAGCTGAACTTGGATCTCATTGTTCAATCCTCTCATGAACAAGTATTGCTTCCTTTGATCTGAGTTGACGTCTTCAGGAGCATACCTTGACAGCTGCGTGAACTTGTTGAGGTACTCATTCACGCTCTTCCTTCCTTGGCGGAGACCTTGAAACTCTTGCCTTTTAAGCATCATGACTCCAGAAGGGACGTAATGAGAGCGGAATCTCTCCTTGAATTCAGCCCAAGTGATAGTCTCCTGGTTGTCATGAGCATTGCAAAGAGCGTCCCACCAGTCTACTGCTGGTCCCATAAGTTGGTGCAATGCGAAGAGAACTTTCTCCCGATCATCGCATTGAACAATAGCAAGCTTATTTTCCATGGATTTCAACCGATCATCAGCCTCCATGGGATCATTAGCTTGTGCAAAAGTAGGTGGTCGAGTCCTCATGAACTCTCCCTATCTGTTGTGAACCGGCGGTGGTGGCGGCAGTGGTGGTGGTGGTGCAGGAACGGGGTTAGGATTGTTGTTGTTGTTGGCTTGCAGCTGTCCCAACGCTTGTATCATAGTTTGCATGAGCTGGTTCTGCATAGCCATCAACTGTTCAAGATTGTTTGCATCGGCCCCGGGGTTGGCATTTTCAGGAACTTCAACGTTGCCATCCTCTTGTGGTTCATGGTTACCACGTACGTTCCTCCTTTGACGGCTGGCGTTTTCCCTCACCATCTGTGAGAGAGAGTTGAGTAGAATAGAAGATAGAAGTTTGGATTGATCCCCCCAACTATATGCATCAAGGGGTATGAACTAAATATCTTCTTTTATTAATTTCAGCCTATATGAGGATGTGAACACATGTCGAAGCATCTCACATCTCTCCACTATGTGTCGATGTGGATATTCGCCGAAGCGTCCCACAACTCACACCAGCACACAAACACAAGCAATCATCACAAAAGTTCAACACACCACTCCTATTCAAGCTACTACGATTTAAAAGTTCCTATTACGGCATATTCAATGGGAGTCCTAAACTTAATCATGTGAACTGGTGCTGTTCCCGCCGTGTGACGGGGCTGGTCCATCGGACACCTCAATGGGGTTAAGTGCACTCCCACGTGGTGGTGAACGAGTACTCCTTCTGTGGATCACCGGCATCTATAAATAGGACATGAGAAAATTTAGAGAAGGAAGAAAATACTTCAAAACTTCAGAAGCTATGAAGCAAGGAAGTGAAAGTGTTGTTGTCCAAAAGAAGAGAAAAAGAGGGGCTGAAAATAGCACTTTGCGGTGGCAGAATTGATAAGAAAAGTGCAGAAGCAAGCAATTTTCGAAAATAGCAGTTTTAGAGGAGTGTGCCTCTGTGTTGTAGGGTGTCCATTCTATCTAGGTTTGCGTCCTACGGTCAACGTGGCTCTGATACCAATCTGTGACACCCGGTTCCAAAAACAGAACCAAGTTAATGCATATGTGTGCCAAGGATGTTCATCACACATACACATGTAATGCACAAACTGAATTCAGAATATAACCACGAATAAATAGGGTTTAAGTATTTTATTACATCGACTCATTGTCTCACTCATGAATTTCTAATTTATTCTTGCAGCGGAAGTCTCTAAACGACAGCGGAAATAACTAAATAGCAGCAGGCTCCATCTTCAACTCCACAGGCATGTTGACGGTAGTTCGCACGCCAAGTACTCCACATGATCCTCGAAGTACTCTTCTCCTGTTGCTAATGTTTATGTGATAATGCAAGGGTGAGTACATGTCGTACTCAGCAAGTGCGGGAAAAGTATGACATGTAGCTTACAACAAGGTATGGAATAAAAAGGCTCATTGCAGCAAGCAAATTTTATTTCACAAACATGATAAAAACAGCAACAATTTCTAAGTGATATTTATCCCAATATAACCAAGTATAACAGCAACATTCCTCCATCATGATTCACCATTTATCGAGTCTCAACCAACCATTAATCTTTCTCAAGTTCATCTCATGCTCATAAATATTCATATCCATCTCATATTACTATAACCAAAACCAAACTCATTTTCATGACTCAAACAGTCCCAAAACCAATCCCATACCATAACCATACCGAACATCCATCCCATGTTTTCCGTCTAATCATGTGAGTTGGCCAAGTGCTTGTGACCGGAAGCACGGCTATCATGATAGTTTTACACTCTGCAGAGGTGGCACCACTTTACCCACAAGTTTGTGATTTCGTCACCCGTCGGCGACTGCAGAACCTCCATTATACCAATACACAACCGTCGGTGTATGGCCAAGAGATCACAAAATAGCCTTTACAAAGGAGCTACTAGATGTATGGACTCACTAAGGTTTCACCGGCAGGCTCGAATCACCATTCTCCCACCCACGGGCCCCCTCTTGTGCCATGCAGTTCCCAGGGCAGTCCTCTCTTGACTCCCATTCCCCGCGCCATCCACAGTCCATAACAAACTAGTAACACACCTAATTAGTCAGCTAAGCCGCACCCATATTTGGTCTTGTGGTGGCACTGTTTTCCTGGCATGTGCTGGCATGAACCGGTCCTTAGATCTACGGCAAGTAAATCACCATCTCATTCAGTAACATCCACGAACCAAGCTTGCCTAGATCACCCTGGATCCATGCTCATTAACATCATCAAGTTCTCATCATTACTATTCATAAGAGTGCAGTAGCTAACCATATTTTAATTCAGCTTCCCGTATCCCGTGGATTAAGCAAAGCAAAAAGGAAAAACGACCATACCCGACTCATCAACTTTCCCGGCGACAAGGGTGGTTAACAAAACTAGTAAACTCCCATAAAAGGGTGTCCCATCAAGTTGACTCAAGCATACACGTTTTCGCAAACAAAACAGTTTCAAAACATGGGATCAATATGGTCAAGGGGCACTTGCCTTGCACCCCTGGCTCTTGTTGCTCAAGCGTCTCGAAGTCTTGGTGCTGTAGTCCTTCGTAGATGGCTTCCTGAGCTTGTCCTTCTACTCACGACTACGAACATACAAAATTTACAGAAATCAAACATCATGCACAACTCTACTCAAGATACAATGGTGTAGACGAATGCAAATCCTAGGGTGTTGTTTTATTAAATCAGTTTGTACGTGTTCTTGCATGTTTTAATGGGCTTTCATGGGATTTTATGATGAACAAGGGTGTAGGGATCAAGTGTGGACGTGGTGATGATCTTGACTCAAGATCTAGATCAATTTCACCGTCAAAAAACCAATCAAAACGTGATCTGTCCACACAAAAAAGTTTCTGTTCAAAGAGAGTGAAGAAAACGGATGCGTAGAAACAGTGACGACGTCGTAAGATGGGTAACAAATACCTACCTTACTTCCCTTATGGTCGTCAGCTCTTTTCCGGCGACGGTGAGGCGTGACGGGGCTTGTCGGCGGGCTCACCGGCGTTTGAACTCCGGCGAGGGGGTGTGTGTCCAACTCGGCGAGTTGGGGGCTAGGACCTCCAAGTCATCAACTCGGGAGGGTGAAAAAAGAAAGGGGTTACGGCCAAGGGTGTTTTTGAGTTCTATTTATAAGGGGAAAAAGAGGAGTCCTACTCCAATTAGAGCTCAAATAAGAGTCCAACTCAATTTTGGATTTCAACAAACTTATCTTTTTAGTTAGGTGCGGCAGCCTTGGGGATATTGTGTCCGTACCCTCAGTACCGGGTACTCCCGCGCATAGAAGAAAAATCCGCCTAAGGACCTCGTATCTCCGCAGTGGTGAGCTCCGGAGGTGCCATGTGTCCGGTGGGGGCCGGGCCTCCCCTCTCCTTAGAGGCGAGCTCCGAGCCTGCCACGCGGCCAGTAGAGCCGGGCCTCGCCCCCTCCGCAGGGGCGAGCTCCAAGGACGCCACGCATCCAGCAGGGTCGGACCTCCCTTCTCCTCAGAGGCGATCCCCGAGGGCGCCAAGTGTCCAGCGGGGCCGGACCTCCCCTCTCCTCAGAGGAGAGCTCCAAGGGCACCACGTGTCCCATGAGGCCGGACCTCGTTCCTTCCACAGGGGTGAGCTCCGAGGGCGACACATGTCCAGCGGTGTCGGACCTCATCCCCTCCGCATAGGTGAGCTCCGATAGAGACACGTGTCTAGCGGTGCCGGACCTCCCCTCTCCTCAGAGGCGAGCTCCGAGGGCGACACATGTCCAGCGGGGCCATACCTCCCCTCTCCTCAGAGGCGAGATCTGGGGGCGCCACGTGTCCCATGGAGCCGGACCTCTCCCCCCTCCGCAGGGGTGAGCTCCGCGGGCGCCACGTGTCCCGCGGTGCCGGACCTCACCCCCTCCGCAGGGGTGAGCTCTGCGGGCGCCACGTGTCCCGTGGTGCCGGACCTCACCCCCTCCGCGGAGGTGAGATCCGTAGGCGCCACATGTCCCACGGTGCCGGACCTCACCCCCTCCGCAGGGGTGAGCCCCGTGGGCGCCACGTGTCCCGTGGTGTCGGACCTCACCCCCTCCGCGGAGGTGAGCTCCGAGGGCGACACGCGCCCAGCGGGGTCGGGGAAAGTGTCGACAACGCACCTTGGCAAATTGGAATTGGCTCATTTCAGCTATCTTTTTCCCATTCCTCACAATTTTTATGATTCTTTCTCCATTTCTACTTCTTTTATAATGTTTCTCTATGAAAAATGTATGCAATGCAAGGAAATGAATTTGAGGGTGTTACAACTTCGTGCGTAGCCAGCTTCTCGAGCATCTTCTTGTCACGGACACCTTGCCGGAATGTAACACCCCAAAATTTTGATTCAAAACCCTAAATCCTGTTAAGAGGGGGATTTAAAAATTTTTGGACGTGTTGCATGTTTTGCAAAAATTCAAATTCAAACTGGAATTCAAATTTAACTCAAATCAGAAAAGAAATAGAAAAAGAAAAAGAGAAAACAGAAAAAAACCGGCCAGTGGGCCGAAACCCACCAGCCGGCCCAGCCAGTGCCCGTGCCAGCCCGCAGCCGCGCGCGCTGCTGCCTCACACTGACAGGCGGGGCCCACCCGATCGTCGTCTACCTCGCGCCCGCGCCGGACTCTCTCTCACCGAATCCAAACCGATCGGAATTGCTGCGGATCACAGCCGAATTTCGCTCGGGGGTGAAGCAAACACGATCTAAACCACCCCGCCGCCCTCCCCCGTCTATAAAAAAACCCCGGCCTCGTTCTGTTTTTCCCACGCGATCCGCCGATTTTCCTCCGGTGAGAACCGAGACTTCTCCGGCGAATTCTGGCCGATCTAAGCTCGGAAATTCCGATCTAACTCGCTGGTCTTGATCCACCGCCTCTGGGGAACCTTGCAGGTGCAGAAAACTCGGTGACTTGCGGTGTAAACACAGCGCCGACGAGCTTCACCGTGGTTTCGCCTCGGACCTCGTCGCCGATCACTTTCCAGGACCTCCGAGCTCAAGAAAACCCCCGAGGTGAGATCCCCGACCTCCCCTCTACCGATCTATGCCATAAAATCACAGTTCTAGGAAGAATTCCCGAAGATCCGAAAGTTTCCGGCGAGATCGCCGCTTCCTGCCGCCGTGCGCCGCCGGCAGCGCCGCCCGCGCTCGATCAGAGCGACGTGGCCGCTTGTGCGCCGTTTATTTTAAATCGCACGGTAGGGTTTAAATCCCCGCGTACCGGTTCGATGTTATAATCTCGGCCGTCGGTTTAAAATCGGACGGTCCACATCAGCCCCGCGTTATAAAGACTGGAAATCTTACGTGCTACCCCCTGGGGTTCTCGGGAAATAAGAGCTAGCCCCAGAAACTTCTGATCTAACCCTTGGAACTCCAGAAAATCATGTAAATTCATTTAAAAATCAGTTTTAACCCCTGGACTTAATGAAAATTAGGAAAAACACCTCTGATAAGTGTAGCTAGACCCCTGGGAATTCTGAAAATAATAGACCCTGTAGTGGGGTAAGTTTAACTTTTTAGCCCTGTTTAGTATTTAATTTAGGAAATTGAATATGTGGCTAGTGTTTAAAAATTAAAAAGTGGGACAAACATATTGTCATAATTAAATTAAAAACTTTCTCAGTATTTAGAAAACTTTGGAGTGAGATAAAAACATATTTTGGGCTGAGTTGAATCTGTTTAATTTATTATTCACATTTAGGGACACAATTTTAAGTAATGAATAGTTTTAGAAAATAGGGAAAATAATTGTAAAATAGTTTACATCAGAGGAAAAGGTCAAAAATATATTAGTAAATATTTTAGATCAGAACCTATTCTGTTTAGATGAGGTGTCTTGTTATTTTTATAATAAAGTTCACATTTAGGCATAGGAAATAAATCTGAAAATATAGCAACTAGTAAATGATAAATGGAGTTCTAAAATCCAAAGGATTCAGTTTAGGGTTGGTAGAAATTATGAAGACACATATGGAGAAGGAAAATACCTTTCATGCATACTTGGTAGCTAAAAGGTGTAGTAATTGAATATAAGGAATTTATTTAAATTGGAAACTCATATATAAAGTATGCAAGCATAAATGTGAATACAAAAGTAGAAATCATATACATATGATTAAAAGTGTATGCAAGACACAAATCAACACACATAGAGTAACCACAACACATATAATGGTGAATGACTTTCATAAATGTGAATGTGTGGTTTGTATGAAGTGGAAGTGTGAACTATGTCTTATGGATTGTTGTTTTTCTTTTGCTATGTGTGATGGTATGATGTAGAACCTGCTCAAGAGCAAGTTATTCCTTTCCAAGACCAGGACTACCCATTTCAAGAGCAGCAAGAAGGAGGCAAGTGTCCTTGACCACTTTGATCCTATGCTAGGATGTGTAGATAGAATTATTTGCATTGTCAAATGAAATATGAAACCCATACTAGGAAGTTTCCCTAGAATTGCATTACCTTGTTTCCTTGTAGCTTGGGTTGGGATTTATTTTATCATGTCATTTATTATTATGCATATGCTTAGCCATGCTTAGAATGGGATGTTTGGGATATGAGATCATCAGTTTATTTTACCATACTCTTGAATGAGATATTGTGAGTTATGTAGAGGTAGGGATCAAGGCAAGTTGGATGTTTTGGTTGTGTGTTGGGTGCACGAGACTCGGGTTTGTGTTTAGTACTTGACTGGATCCTAAGGACCGGTTCATGGAGCATGTAACCTGGCTTTACCGTGCCAACCACATGCTGAGATGGGGCAGCTTGGCCAATTAATTAGGTGTATCCCCGGCGTAGTATGGGTGTGTTGGATGGTGCGGGGAGTAGGTGTCAGCTGGACTACCATATGAACCGCAAGGCTCAAGAGGGGGCCACTGAAGCGGGGTTGGAGCCTCTTGTATGCTGTTAGGGGTGAAACCTCAGTGGGCCCACGCTCGTCGGGAATCCCTTTGTAAAGGCTTCGTAGTGATCTCCTGGCTACACACCTGGGAAGTGTGAATGTGGTTCGCGGCCACTGGCATAATGGAGGTTCTTTTAGTCCACCCGGCAACGGGGGATGAAATCACTACATGTGGGTACTGTGGTGCAAACTCTGTAGAGTCAAAACTGTCATGACAGCCGTGCTCACGGTCAAGAGCGGCTTGGACTTATTCATGATTAGAGGATTGATGGTTTTGGAAGTTGTGGATGTTAAGCGGGGAGCTTAACATTGGAAATGATGTTATGGTTATTGGATTATGATGATGGGATGGGAGATTGGGACCATTTCACTTGTGTAGTAATGTAGGTGCTTAATAAGCTAAGGTGATAGGTATTAAGTGCGTAGTGCTTTAACCATGAGTTCAACCTCTCCTTGATCTAGCCATGCATGATATAATTTTCCCACACTTGCTGAGTACCATTGGTACTCAACCTTGCATATTTTGTTGGTTTATATTGCTGCTCAGGTCAAGATAATGAGGTGGTGTATAATGACCAAGACTTTGGACCCGAATAAGGTTTCTAGGTTCATGGAGACCCCCGGGCAACGCCTGTGACGGAGCCCTCAAGAATAATATTCCGCTGCTAGTTTATTTACTTGTGATGAACTTATTATTGTCCATCGAGATATTTGCTATGTAAGACTTATTTATATTCGACACCTGGCTTGTAATAAATGATGCTTCACCATTTGTCATCACATGTATGAGAAAATGATCCTGGCATACATGTGATATTCACTTGGTTGTTCTTCGGAAAAACCGGGTGTGACACGGAAGGCGACGACGAGGGAGGCATTGGAGATGCAGGGGATGGTATTCCTAACCTGGGAGAACCGCTGGATGAAGGATCACAGTGACTTCCCATCACGCTGACGAACGGCGTGGAGGTCGAGCTCGGTGCTGGGGCGCGTGTAGGAACTCCCGAAGTTGGTTGTGAATCTCCAGCACAGCTCTTCCCAGGACGTGATGGTGCCTGGGGGAAGGTTCATGAGCCATGACCGGCCTGTGCTAGTCAGAGCCAAGGGGAAGTAGTTGGCCATGACGACCTCATCCTCTCCTGCAGCTAGGATGGAGGTGGAGTAGATCTGCAAGAACACAGCAGAGTTGACTGTCCCGTCATATTTTCCGGCAAGTGGGGCAAGAACTTAGGTGGCCAGACCACCATACGAAGGTGCAGGGCGAGCGCCATGCAGCCCCCTACTACCCCTGGAGAGTCAGGCGTAGGTGAGGCGCGTCCCGCTGGTACAGCACTCGGAGAGCCGTACTCTCCTTCGAGGTTGCGACGTCTCTCACGCCGTCATTCGATGGTGAAGCGACCATCTTTGCTTGCAAGGAGACGGTCTAGGTCGACCCTGAGATCATCTGTAGCCCTCGCACGTGTGGTTGCCGTCCCACGAGCCACCGTCGGCAGACGCGACTGGGCCAGCAAGGGTTAAGCCCGCTCTCCTGTAAACAGGAGAGTTCATGGTAGCAGTGATGAGGTGGTCGACGACATGTCGCCACTGCTCTGCTGCCTCAGGGGTGTCGCCCTCACCCGGAGGGTTGTGGAGCATAGTGCGTGCTGTGGCTAGCACGCTCCCCGGACTCGGTCATGGTGGTGCTGTCGCCGCCGTTGGAGTAGAGGGCCGCCGTGAGGAAGCGGCCACTAGCGGTGTGAGCGCTGATGGCACACCGACTGTACGGTCGCCTGCCCATCCTGACCTGACCATCTGACCGTCTACTCTGCCTGATCTGGGCGACGTGGCCGCCGTAGACACGGCGACCGTCTGGCCGTCACCCTGGCCAGACCTGCCCGCTCTTGAGCGGTAGGTAGCCTCATCGTCTCCCGCTTGAAGATGACAACGAGTTGTGCGAGAAGGCTCGCAATGAGTGGTGATGGTCACCATGGTCGCGTGGAGAGCACGGAAAGCCCCCTGACGCAGCCCCACGGCCTCGTCGAGCCAGGATCACGCTGAGAGGTGTTGCGTTGCACAACACCGGATAACGCATGTCAAAGATACAAAGCGGAAGCAAAGTTTTATTACATAAACGAGTTTATGAACATTTTTACAAAAAAAATATGTTCAGTCTACACTCACGGGCGTAGACTATGCATCGAGTTCACGATCAGCCCGTGAACGTGTCCCCGCTAGCACACACGCACACTAACACGGCGGCGTGCACGACTCCCATTCGACGGGATTTCCCTCTTGGGGTTCCATCTCCTCATCGAGAGTCCCTTCCTCATAAACCCCTGCAAAAGCTTCAAACACAAGCAGTGAACACAATGGAAAAGCAAGTCTGACCCGTCTCTCCTATACATGAAACTTCTACATGAATGGTTTTAGGGTACATGAGGTAAAATAAGTGGCAAAGGACTCGCCTAATTATTTGAACCTTACTTTCAAGTTTTAGCAGCAGGTTGTGGAGAACCTTACGCTAAGGCACATGAGAGAGCCGCAATCAAAAAAGAAATGCATTTCTCTCATTTACTTTGCCCAAAGTTGAAAAGAACTTTAATTAGCTCTAAACTACCACAAGACATTACCAAGCAAAGTATATCTTTCAAATCAGCAAACTTTTAACATGTATCTAGCCTGTTCTTTCTACGTCATGGTACAGTGAACAAGTGGCACTCACTGATCGCATGGGACGGCGATTATAATCATTTACACCTGCAGGGTTACCCAAATAACCCGTCACGTACACCCGTACTCGATGTTGCCTACAACAACCATCACGGACGTCATACGCAACCACCTTTCACCCATCAGCCAAATATTGAACCAGTCCTATCGTCCCGAGCAAGAGGTCTCTGCACGCGCATCTGCAGTGCCGCCAGCCTATTTACACCTCAAACTCTCAACCTACCCTCTGAACGACAGGCGATGCCTCAATACCCAGCTACCCGAGTTACATCGGTTTCCCGGTTCCCATATAGACGGTAAGTTTTCGGTACTGTTCTAGCTTGTTCCACAGGCCCGCACACGGCTTGGTCCTCAATCGATACAAGCGGAGCTATGACACCTAGGCCCCAAAGTCCTGCTGCCCTTACTCTCCGCTCGGTCTCATTTTTCTTGCCATGTGTTTCATTTGCTATCTTTACCCGAGCAATGTGCTTCTAGCCTATTCTCGCGAGTAGTTCCAACTACTCGACTTGTAACGAATCCTACACTATCTTAGCATTGCAGTAGCTAATGAGGTTTTCAAATCTAATCCCAACCCAGGGTTTTCTTGGCTATGCATTTGGGTTTCAAACAAGACTCTAGTGCAAGAATTAAGTTGGTGCTCAAAGTAAGTTCTCAAAACAGTAAAAATTTGTAAAAAGGGTTAATGCAAACCGGAGCTTGCCTTGCTGCTCTTGGTCGTAGGCTAGCTGTTCCTCTGGAGTGATGAAGTCTAAGACTTCGAGTTCCTCCTCAACCTTAGCGACTACATGAGAGAATACATACATGTATCGATTTGAATGCATTTAAATTGAAGTTTAAACTTGTGAGAATTATAAGTCTTACTAGACAGGCCCAATGACTCTGAAATTTTTACTGTGGTTTGGATACAACCTAAAAAGAGACTTAGCCAAGTTTCATTTGCAGCAAAGCTCATTTGAGCTCTCCACAAATAATTATGTACTTGGCCTTCATTAGAGCTCCTAGGGTGTTCTAGGGATTTTCATGGAGCAAGCCATGACTTTATGAAAACTAGATTTTCAGATGGTTCTAATAGAGTTGGTATCACTTAATTTGAAGGTTCCTAGCTAAATATATGAGCTAAACAATTTCAGAGAATTCCTGAAAATGTTTCTGGACATTTTCTATTTTCTCTGGAACAGTTTTATTAATCACAGAATTAGGTAGATCAAATGAGCTCAAATGGATCTGAAATTTTTATGGTATGTCACTTATATTTTGGTGAACATCCTAGAAAATTTTCAGAATTTTCCTCCAAAGGGTTCTCCAGTTAAAATTCTAAACAATTTAAACTTTGAAGAATTAATTCTGTATAAATAAGGATTTTCATATAATGAAACTTGATTTGTTGGAAATTACTCAGATATCTGAATCCAACAAAATTTGGTTCACTCGATTTGGAGTTTTCTAGCTAAAGTTATGTGGGTTTGAAGTTTGAACTAAAACTGAAAATCGGGGAAATGTTTAAAACACTGCACGTGGGTCCCACGCACAGTGTCTTCGTCTACCTCCCGCCAGTGTAAGGGCCTCAGTTTTGACACACATTTGCAGTGTTCATCACCACACCACACACCTTATTTGAGTAAGGATGATGAACACAAATGAAGAGCAAGTAACAATTATCAACATGCTCATTAGAGAACAAACTCACACATTGCCAAAGTGGTATTTCACACATGTGATATAAGGGAGGGCTAGACATATGAAAACTACTACATTTTGCTAAGGATGTCCATGCCAAGTTTCACCCAAATTCCAAACCTTTTTGAGGTCATTTTGGGTATAGTTAGAAAGAGGGCAGTTTGAAACCATATTCAAATTCAAACTGTTTTTATCCGATGAATTTAAAAGTGGGAGGCATATTCTTGCTCAGCACATTTTTGTGAGCTCACACACCAATTTTCACTCCATTTGGAGTTGATCTTGACATGAGCTAAGTGGGAGAAATTCAAACTTTATTTGAATTTCAAACTGAACTTGTGCTGAAATTCACTCAAACCAAACCTCATTTGAACTTTGATCAATTCAAATGGCTCATGGGTGAATAATTTGAATTGCCAGGGGTAGTATGGGGTTCACTGTTTACAACAGTGATTAGGAGTAAATTTCAGAGGTTAAAATGGGGAGTGGGACCCACATGTCAGCCTCCATTTCAACACAAACCGACTGAAACACAGCTCAATCGGTTCCCGGGTGCAGTGTGCGCGCGCCACCGGGGGGCAGCCGGCGCCAGCTCCTGCTGCGCGCCCCAAGCCGGAGACCATTCGCTGGGCTACTTATCCCCTCCCCGGCGTGCTTCTATCACCCATTCCCCGAGCTGCCGACGTGCGCGACCTATTCTTCCACTGCCATCGCCGCCGCCCGAGCTCACGCTTGATCAAGCCCGATCACTCGTGAGCACAGCCTCCTCCACAGCAAAACGGCACCAAGAGATCGTGAGCAACCTCCTAGACCCCGTGTTGTCCAGTGAGCAAGCGTCCTCGAGCTGTACGAGCCGTTTCTCCGGCGAGCCGAGCATCGCCGCCGATCGGGCTCTCGTGGACAGCACACCACAGCCGCTGTCACGTCCTCTTCTCTACACAAAAAAGGTGCGTGATTTTATGTATATGGAGTAGCCGAAAGCCGTTTGACGATTGATCGAACCTCGGCCGAGAATTTCCAAATTTACTCTTGATCAGTTCATAAGGACCGAGCTCACCTTCGGGTGAAATTCGTGCTCTATACCCGAGGATTGGACGAGCTCGTTCCCTAGTAGCTTCTACGCACGATAGCGCCCATGCTCGAACTGGAATCAGAGGAAACCGTCGAGAATCGGCCATGATATGGTCATTTTCCCCGCCGCCATGGCTGAACACCTCGGCTCACCGTCGAGAGCCTAGTTGCCGGTATTTCTAGCTTCCACCCAGCCCTGGTTCGTGTTTCCCACGCTCTACTGATGCTCTCCGACCGATTCCCGGTCGATTTGGCGCACGGGAGAGCGGGACCAACCTCACCGGAACCCTAGCAAGTGCTGTCACCTGTGCGCACGGGTTTCCGGTCATCGCCGGCGGCCGGCGACCCCACCATCGAGTCCAGAGGGTCGGTAAAGGGGCAGGCGGCGAGTTTCGGGCAGGGGGGTGGCCGAGAACTCAGTTCCGGCGAGGGTCGCCGGAGATCGCCGCCACTGCGCAGTTGGCGCGAGGAGGGAGACGACGCACTGTGTGCGGGGCCCACGAGCAGGAATTTAAACTTTTCCCCGAATTTCAGTTTCAGTTCAAACTTCAAATCCTTATAACTTGGGCTAGAAAGCTCCAAATCGAGTGAACCAAATTTTGTTGGATTCAGATATCTGAGCACTTTCCACCAAATCAAGTTTCACTTATTGAAATTCCTTATTTTTCCAGAATTAATTCCTCAAAGTTTAAACTGTTTGGAATTTTAACTGGAGAATCCTTTGGAGAAAAATCCTGGAATTTTGCTGAGAGGTTCACCAAAATATCCCTGAACTACCATAAAAATTTCAGACCCATTGGAGCTCATTTAATCCACCTAATGGTGTGATTAGTGAAACTGTTCCAGAGAAAATAGAAAATGTTCAGAAACATTTTCAGAATTTTCTCTGAAATTGTTTAGCTCATATCTTTAGCTAGGAACCCTCAAATTAAGTGAGACCAACTCCATTAGAACCCTATGAAAATCTAGTTTTCAGAAAGTCATAGTTTGTTTCATGAAAATCTTTAGAACGCCTTAAAAGCCTTTAATTAATGTCAAGTACATAATTAATTGTGGAGGGCTCAAATGAGCTTTGCTGCAACTAAAACTTGACCAAGTCTCTATTTAGGTTGTAACCAAGCCACATTAAAAGTTTCACAGTCATTGAGTCTGTCTAGTGGGACTTATAAGCTTCACAAATTCAAAATTAATACAAATGCATTCAAATTAATACATGTACCTCTTATATCATGTAGTCGCTAAGGTCGAGGAGGAACCCGAAGTCCTAGACTTCGTAACTCCGGAGGAGCAGCTAGCCTACGACCAAGAGCAGCAAGGCAAGCTCCGGTTTGCATTAACCTCTTTACAAATTTTTATTGTTTTGAGCACATACTTGTTTCCTTTATTCTGTGCATTAGAGTCTTGTTTGGAAGCCCCACTGCATAGCCAAGAGAACCATGGGTTGGGTTTAGGATTGCAAACCCCGTTAGCTACTGCATTGCTAGGATAGAGTAGGATTCGGTACAAGTCGAGTAGTTGGAACTACTCGCGAGAATAGGCTAGAGGCACATTGCTCGGGTAAAGATAGCACATGATACACATGGCAAGAAAATGAGACCGAGCGGAGAGTAAGGGCAGCAGGACTTTGGGGCCTGTGTGCTGTAGCTCCGCTTGTGTCGATTGAGGACCGAGCCGTGTGCGGGCCTGTTGAACAAGCTAGAACAGTACCGAAGACCTACCGGCTATATGGGAACCGGGAAACTGATGTAACTCGGGTAGCTGGTTATTGAGGCATTGCCCGTCGTTCAGAGGGTAGGTTGAGAGTTTGAGGTGTAAATCGGCTGGCGGCACGGAGATGCGCGTGCAGAGACCTCTTGCTCGGGACGATGGGACCGGTTCAATATTTGGCTAACGGGTGAAAGGTAGTCGCGTACGGCGTCCGTGATGGTTGTTGTAGGCAACATCGAGTACGGGCGTACGTGACGGGTTGTTCGGGTAACCCTGCAGGTGTAAATCGATTATAATCGCCGTCCCTCGCGGTCAGTGAGTACAACTTGTTCACTGTACTGTGACGTAGAAAGAACAGGCTAGTTACATGTTAAAATGTTGCTGATTGAAAGCTGGACATTGATTGTTAATGATATGCTGTAGCTTAGAGATAACTAAAGTTCTTTTCAACTTTGGGCAAAGTACATGAGAGAAATGTGTTTCTTGTTTGATTGCGGCTCTCTCATGTGCCTTAGCGTAAGGTTCTCCACAACCTGCTGCTAAAACTTGAAAGTAAGGTTCTACTAATTAGGCGAGTCCTTGCAACTGATTTTACCTCATGTAACCCATTACCCTCATGTAGAAGTTCCATGTTTAGGTGAGACGGGTCAGACTTGCTGAGCCTTCGTGCTCACTGCTTGTGTTTGAAGCTTTTGCAGGGTACTATGAGGAAGGGACTCCCGAAGAGGAGACGGAACCCCAGGAGGGGAACCCCGTCGAGTGGGAGTCATGCACGCCGCAGAGTTAGTGTGCGTGTGTGCTAGCAAGGACACGTTCAAGGGCTGAACGTGCACTTGATGCTTAGTCTACGCCCGCGAGTGTAGACTGAACTTATTTTGATGTAAACATGTTCATAAACTTGTTTATGTAATAAAATTTCCGCTTCCGCTTTGTACCTTTGACGTGTGTTATACGGTGCTGTGCAACGCAGCACCCCTCAGCGTGATCCTGGCTCGACAGGACCAATTGGGGTCCGTGTCAGCCAGCGCCCGAGCGTGCGACGCCAAGCGACAGTGGATGGTTCATTCTTGGCCGCTACTGCCTAATTTACGACACGGTTTCTTCCTACGTGATCCTTGGAGCACGGCACACACGCGGGCAACTTCTCGGACCTTGACATCGCCGGAAACATAGTCGGCGACGGTGGAGGTGGAACATGAGCTCGGGTCCGACGGTGCTATCTCGTCTCAGCGGTGAACACGATCAACCAATGGGTCACAAAGCACCACTGGGGCACGGGGAAGCTAACCCCGCCCTCCTCTTGGCTGGAGACCACCGGGAAAGTAGACTTCACCAGCGACCCGAGCCGTTTTCACCGATGGTGGCCAAACTCAGGTGCTCTGCTCACTGGGTTGATTATCACCGCTAGGATTTGGCTGAGGTGACCATGAGGTGCTACTCTAGCTTCAGCTCGACCAGGATTACCAGTGATCAAGTGATCAAGAGGAATTTTGAGTTTTGGTTCTCGGTGGTCTATACGGTGATCATCGGAAGAATTGAAATTCCGGCTAACCGGCACTATGAGGGATTTAGGGAGTTCGGGGAGAGCTACTAGACTTCGATGCTAACCTAAGAGACACGTTTGCCGCGCTGGAGAAGCTTAGAGCTTCTCGGATGGCGGCGTCGAGTTGGAGGAGCTTTCGGGTTGACAGAGCGATGGAAGATCGGCTCGGACAAGCTCCACCAAAGCTGATCACGAGCAGCTGAGGGCTGTAGCACGTAGAGCAAAGACCGGCAGTGCCGTTTGTGGCCTTATCTTGTGGTGGAAGGGACGGCTTTGGCCGGTCGGCGGCGGGGTGGTGAGGTGGAGCTGTGCGGCGACTTGCTCTGGTTTCTCAGTGCTGGAAACGTTGAGGCAGCGTGAAAAGGGCTGCTGCCATCGGCAGCTCGAATCTAAATAGCTGAGGACGTCGGTTTGTGGCCCTGATCAGCGACCAGGAGGTGGCAGCGGCGTGCAGTGCCATGGCGATCGCGTGGGCGCGTGCAAGAACCGAGCCTCGGTGGCTTCAGCCGGTTAAAACACTAGTGAGGCTGACATGTGGGTCCCACTCCGGTTTTAGCCTCTGAAATTAAATTTTCCCCACTGGTCTAAACAGTAGAGACCCAAATACCCTTGGACATTTGAATTATCTACCAACTGGCCATTTAAATTGGATAGAATTCAAATTGTGGAGTGTTTGAATATATTTTCAGCACATATGCAGTTTGAAATTCAAATTGAGTTTGAATTTGCTAAACTTAGCTCATGTCAAGATCAACTCCAAATGGAGTGAAAATTGGTGTGTGAGCTCACAAAAATGTGCTGAGTATGAATATGCCTTCCACTTTTGAAGTCATGGGATGGAAGTAGTTTGAACTTGAATTTGAGTTCAAACTAATCCCTTTCTAGTTATACCTCAGAAAGGTTTTGGATTTGGGTGAATTTTGGCATGAGCATTCCTAGCAAGGTGTTGGAGTTTTTCATATGCTCATCCCCTAGATGATGCATGTGGGAAAAGCCACTTTTGCATTTTGTGAGTTTATTCTCTAATAACCATGTTGATGGTGTTTACTTGCTCTTCAAATGTGTTCACAAATTTTCCTCAAATGAGCTGTGTGTGTGGTGATGAACACTTTGAATATGTGAAACTTAGGCCCTTACATTCCCCCCCCTTAAAAGAATCTCGTCTCGAGATTATAAGGTGAAAATGAGAGAGGGGGGTGGAAAATTACCGTATATGCGACGTGAAAAAGTCGGGGTAATTAGCGCGAAGAAATGCTTCGCTCTCTCATGTCGCTTCATCTACGAAGTGATTACTCCATAGAACTATGTAGAACCACAACGTATGGTTGCGTGTGGTTCGGACCTTTTCATCAATGATCTGAACCGGTTCCTCCCGAAACGTAAGATCCGGTTTCAGTTCTTCAATATCCCCTAGATGAATAGTAGTTGATAGCTTGAGACACTTCCTCAGCTGGGAGATGTGAAAGACATCATGCACACCGGAGAGTGCTTCTGGTAATTCCAGCCGGTATGCTACCGATCCACATCTTTTGGTAATCTGAAATGGACCGATGAATCGGAGTGCTAACTTTCCTCTCACCCCGAATCTGTTCACGCCCTTCATTGGAGACACACGTAGATATACGTGATCTCCGACTTCGAACTGTAATGGGCGTCTTCTCCGGTCTGCATACTGTTTTTGTCGGGATTGGGCAGCTTTTAGGTTCGCTTGAATCAGCCGAACCTTTTCCTCTGTGTTGTTGACAAGATCAATCCCGAAGGTGACCTTTCGCCAGACTCACACCAATTCAATGGTGTGCGGCATTTTCTCCCGTATAGCGCCTCATAGGGCGCCATTTTGATTCTGGCTTGGTACCCATTGTTGTTCGAGAACTCGGCCAACGGTAAGTGATCATCCCAATTCTTACCGTGGTTGATAGCGCAAGCTCGTAATATTTGGTTTACCCGCTCGGTTTGCCTATCCGTCTGCGGGTGGTATGCTGAACTACGGATCAGCTTCGTCCCTAAGAGCAGCGGGTGGTATGCTGAACTACGGATCAACTCCAACCATCTTCGCTGCCTCATGTTCAGCTCTTTCTGAGTGAATATGTACTTGAGGCTTTTATGGTCGGTATATAGATGCACGAGGTTACCGAGTAGATAGTGCCTCCACATTTTAAGTGTGAGTACCACGGCAGCGAGCTCCAAGTCATGAGTCGGATAATTCTGCTCATGGTTCCTGAGCTGCCGTGACCCATACGCGACCACTCTTCGGTCTTGCATCAGCACACATCTGAGCCCAATGCCGGATGCATCGCAGTACACATCAAACGGTTTTGTTGTGTTTGGCTGCGCCAGAACCGGTGCTGATGTTAGGTGCTTCACTAATGCCTTGAACGCTGCTTCACATGCTGGACTCCAAATGTATTTGGTAGCCTTCTTCAGCAGCTCTGTCATAGGCTTGGCAATCTTCGAGAAGTTTGGAGTGAACCTCCGATAATATCCCGCGAGCCCGAGGAAACTCCGTACCTCATCAACAGTTCTCGGGGACTTCCAATTCAGCACTTGTGTGATCTTACTCGGGAATACAGCGATGCCCTCCGCTGAGATGATATGCCCGAGAAAATTCACTTGCGATATCCAGAATTCACATTTGCTGAATTTCGCGTATAGCTTTTGATCCCGCAGCTGTTGCAAGACTATACGCAGATGCTTCGTGTGGTCTTCCTCCAACTTGGAATATACCAATATGTCGTTGATGAAGACCACGACAAACTTGTCCAGCTCCGGCATGAATACCGAGTTCATCAAGTACATGAAATGAGCTGGAGCGTTGGTGAGGCTGAAGGACATGACCAGGTACTCATAAAGTTCGTACCTCGTTGAGAAAGCTGTCTTCCGAATATCCTCAGTCCGTATCTTAATCTGATGGTACCCGGATCTTAAGTCCATTTTGGAAAAGATCTTTGCTTCGACCAACTGATCAAACAACATGTCGATCCGTGGCAACGGGTACTTGTTCTTAATGGTTACAGCGTTTAGTGGACGATAGTCCATGCAAAGCCGCAACATCTCGTCTTTCTTCTTCACAAATAATGCCGAACAGCCCCATGGTGAGGAGCTCGGCCTAATAAAATCCTTCTCCAGCAGGTCCGTTAACTGTGTCTTCAGTTCAGCCAATTCCTTGGGCGCCATCTTGTACGGCCTTCGGGATATTGGCATAGTTCCCGGTGCAAGTTCAATCTTGAACTCCACCTCTCGTTCGGGCGGCATTCCCGGTAAATCATCCGGGAATATGTCAGGGAACTCACGGACTACTGGAATGTCTACCAATCTAATGGTTGTCGATTGATATACACTTGGAAGTTCTATTCTTGGACTGTCCAGAAATAAAGAGTGCGACTCGTGCACTTCTGAGTTTAAATGCACGACTCGGAGGACGATGTCTAAAACAGCGCCGTGGTGGGTTAACCATGACATCACTAGGATGACATCGACCTTCTGTCCCTCTAAAACTATGAGAGATGTAGGGTATACTCTACCCTCTAACCATAATGGCGCTTTTGGAACCATCATGCTTGCTGGAATTTTCCCACCCGGTGAACAAATCAAGTATGGACTTTTGGTGGGTAATATTTGCAAACTGTATTTAGCAATGAAAGCTTGGCTAATGAAGCTATGTTTGGCGCCTGACTCAAATAATACTATAGCGGGATTGTGACGCCCGGTCCCGTAGAACACGGAACCCAGCTAATGCATACACGTGATCTTCGAAGTACTCCTCTCCTGTTGCTGATGTTTGTATGATAATGCAAGGGTGAGTACATGTCGTACTCAGCAAGTGCGGGAAAAGTATGACATGTAGCTTTCAGCAAGGTAGGAATGAAAAGCCTCATTGCAGAAAGCAAAGTTTATTTCACAAACATGATAAAAAACAGCAACTATCTTTAAGTGAATTTGATCCCAACATATATCCAATTAAAACAGTAACATACCTCCATCGTATTTTTCCACTTATCACGTCTCATCCAGCCATTAATATTTCTCAACATCATCTCATGCTCATAATAACCATCTCATATTCATATCCATCTCATAACCGAGACCAAAAACTCATTGTCATGTCTTAACAATCCCAAAACCGATCTCATTACCAAGACTCAACAGTCCCGAAACCAATTTCCATTGACCATACCATAACCAAACCAATGATCATCCCAAATAACCATCCCAATAACCATCCCATAACCATCCCATCTAATCATGTTAGTTGGCCAGGCGCTTGTGACCGTAAGCACGGCTATCATGATAGTTTTACACTCTTAAGAGGTGGCACCACTTTACCCACAAGTTTGTGATTTCGTCAACCGTCGGCGACTGCAGAACCTCCATTATACCAGTACACAACCGTCGGTGTATGGCCAAGAGATCACAAAATAGCCTTTACGAAGGGGCTACTAGATGTATGGACTCACTAAGGTTTCACCAGTAGGCTCGAATTACCATTCTCCCACCTACGGGCCCCCTCTTGTGCCATGCAGTTCCCAGGGCAGTCCTCTCTCGACTCCCATTCCTCGCGCCTTCCACGGTCCATAACAATCTAGCAACTTACCTAATTAGTCATCTAAGCCGCACCCATATTTGTGTGGTGGCACTGTTTTCCTGGCATGTGCTGGCATGAACCGGTCCTTAGATCTACGGCAAGTAAGCCACCATCTCATTCTACCACATCCTCAAACCAAGCATGCCTAGATCTCCGCCGATTCATGTTCATTATCAACATCAAGTTCTCATTATCATTGTTCAGATGAGTGCAGTATCTAGACACATTCTATCTCGCTTCCCATATCCCGTGGACTCGGCGAAGCAAAAAAGCAAAAACGACCATACCCGAATTAACTTTACCGGCGACAAGGGTGGTTAACAAAACTATTAAACTCCTATAAAAGGGTTTCCCGTCAAGTTGACTCAAGCACACACGTTTTCTCAAACAAAACAGTTTCTAAAACATGGGATCAATATGGTCAAGGGGCAATTGCCTTGTTCCTGTGGCCTTTGTAGCTCTGGCGTCTCGATGTCTTGGTGATGTAGTCCTTCGTAGGTAGCTCCCTGAGCTTTTCCTTCTACTCACGATCACGTACATACAAGATTCACAGCAATCAATCATCATGCACAAACTTTACTTAAGATGCAATGGTGTAGGTGCATGCTAATCCTATGGTGCAGTTTCATTAATTCAGTTTGCACGTGTTCTTGCATGTTTTAATGGCTTTGCATGGGGTTTTACGATGAACAGGGATCAAGTGTGGACGTTGTGATGATCTTGACTCAAGATCTAGATCAATTCCACCATCAAAAACTGATCAACACGTGATCTGTCCACACGAAAAACCTTATGTTCGAAGAAAAATAGATGCTAAGAAAACCGCGATGATGTCATAAGGTGGTAACGAGGACAAACCTCACTTATCTTAGCAATGGCAGCGGGGCAGATCGTCGGCTCTCTTCCGGCGACGGCGAGCGTGACGAGGCTCGTCGGCGGTGCTCACCGGCGACTGAACTCCGGCGAAGGGGGTTAACTCGGCGAGTTGGGAGCTAGGGCCTCCAAGTCATCGACTCGGGAGGTACAAAATAAGTACGTGGTTGTGGCCAGGGGGTTTTGGGTTCTATTTATAAGGGGTGAAAGAAGAGTCCTACTCCGATTGGATTTCAAATAAGAGTCCTATTCAATTTGTTTTGGATCTTAACAACTTATCTCCAATAGATTTGGTGCGGTAGCAACGTGGAAATCGTGTCAGTCTCCTCAGTACCGGGTATTCGCGCACGGGGGAAAAACCGCTTAAGGATCTCGTCCTTCTGCAGGGTGAGCTCCAGAGATGACATGTGTCCAGCGGGGGCCGGGCCTCCCTTTTCCTCAGAGGCGAGTTCCGTTGTGTAGAGTGTCTGGCGGGCAGGACCTCCCTCTCCCTCAGAGGCGAGCTCCGCGTGCGCCACGTGTCTAGCGGGCGGGACCTCCCCTCTCCTCAGAGGCGAGCTCCGCGTGCGCCACGTGTCAGGCGGGTCGGACCTCCCCTTTTTACAGAGGCGAGTTCTGGGGGCGCCACGTGTCAGTGCCGGACCTCCCCTCTCCTTGGAGGTGGGCTACAAGAATGCCATGTGTCCAGTAGCGCCGGACCTCCTTTCTCCTCAGAGACGAGCTCCGAGGTCAACACGTGTCCAGCGGGGCGGACCTCTCGGAGGCGAGCTCCGAGAACGACACGTGTCCTACAGCGTCGGACCTCCCTTCTCCTCGGAGGTGAGCTCCGAGGGTGACACGTGTCCAGCTGTGTCGGACCTCCCGGAGGTGAGCTCCGAGGGTGACACGTGTCCAGTAGTGTTGGTCCTCCCGAAGGCGAGCTCCGAGGGTGACACGTGTCCCGCGGGATCAGACCTCTCGGAGGCGAGCTCCGAGCCTGCCACATGTCCCGTGGGGTGGACCTCATCCCTTCCGTAGGGGTGAGTTCCAAAGTCGGCATGTGTCTTGCGGGGCTGAGCCTCGCTTCTCCGCAGGGACTAGCTCCGTAGTCAACACGTGTCCCGCAGGGCTGGGCCTCGCTTCTTCCGCAGAGACTAGCTCCCAAGGCAACATGTGTCCAGCGGGGTCGGACCTCGCCCCTTCTCCTGAGGCGAGCTCCAAGCCTGCCACATGGCCAGCAGTGCCGGACCTCACACCCTCCACAGGGATGAGATCCGAAGGCGCCACGTGGCCAGCAGGCCGCGGAAAGTGTCGACGGCGCTCCTCGGCGAATTGGAATTGGCTCTTTTTGGCTATCTTTCTGATTCTTTCTCCCGTTCTAATTCTTTTAAAATGTTTCTCTATATGAATTATGTATGCATGCATGGATATGAAATTGAGGGTGTCACGAACCTACCCCCATTAAACTAAATCTCGCCCTCGAGATTCAATAGAGTAGAGAATAGATGAGAGAATTCTGCCTTGAGGTCTTCCTCACGCTCTCATGTAGCTTCGGCTTCCGTGTGATGGCTCCACTGTACCTTGCACCATCGGATCACTTTGTTCCTCGTGACCCTTTCCTTTATGTCCAAAATTCGGACAGGGTTCTCTACATAGGTCAAATCCTCTTGAAGCTCGAGCTCGTCCATCGGTACTTGTTCTTCTGGTACTCTCAAGCACTTCCTGAGCTGGGATATGTGAAACACGTCATGCACGTCGGAGAGGTGCGTTGGGAGGTCTAGTTGATAGGCTACCTCTCAGCACATTGGATGACTCCGTTTTGCTTGCTTAACCCATCCATTCCAAGTATTATATCAAGCCCTTGAGAATCCAAGACAATAAGGTTGGCAAGGAGGTCTACCCCCCTTATTTTAAGGTTCACTTTTGGACATACTGTATTAGTCCCCATCTCTCCATCGGGAGAATTAACCAACATAGTATATTTCATGTGTGATATGGGCAGATTATACTTGGCAACATACTTGGATGATATGAATGAATGTGATGCTCCAGAATCAAATAAAACAGTAGCTGGGTTGGAGCAGGCAAGGAACATACCAATCATGATGTGCTCAGCCTGTTGTGCCTCCTCAGCGGAGACATGATTAACGTTTCCACGAGCTTAGTTCTGCTGCCCACGATTGCCTTGCGTAGCTCCTCCATTCGGTCATGAGTTCTGCTTGGGCGCGTTGATTGGCTGTCCAAGGCCTTTCCTCGGGCACTGACTTGCAAAGTGTCCCGTCTCTCCGCATGAAAAACATGCCTTGTTGCCCAAGACAGCCGGAACGTTAGGGCGGGGTGGTTTTGAGCATGAGCACCCATGTTGCGACGGGGTGCAGAAGGCAAAGGCACACAAGGTGCTTGCATGACAGGACGTTGCTGCGGTGGTGGATTAGGGCGAAAAGTAGAAGTGGACGAGCCATACTGCAGTGCAGCCGGGGGCATGAAACGGGGACGTACATTGCTTGCTTGTGGCTGGTATGGCATCTTCCTCTTGCCCTCTTGCTCGATCTCACGGATCTTGCTCTCAACCACTATAGCTTTGTCAACAAGTTTCTGGAAGTTTGCGTAGTCATTGTTGAGCAGTTGAACTTGGATCTCATTGTTCAACCCTCTCATGAACAAGTATTACTTCCTTTGATCCGAGTTGACATCCTCGGGGCATACTGATGAGGACATCACAACAGTGGATACTCACATTGATATACAAGTACCAAGCACAAGAGCACGAGCATGGTTACTAAATCAGCAGGTGAACTCATTCCTAACTTCCTACCCATGTAAGTTTGAGAATGGATTGCTATCTAATGATTTAATTATTATCAGGAACCATGGACATGATCAACAAGTAAAGGGAGGAGGATTTGGGGACGTGGAGAACCAGATGGGACGTCCACAAGTTGATGGAAACAGTCGCCAACTCGGACTCGAGTTCAACTCGGAGTCTAGGAGAAGTCCATCTTAAAACGGACGCCCAGGATGCATACGGACTCCGTTTTTGAAGTTCTACATATGCATGGAAAGATGATAAGATAAAAATTTCCAATGGTTCTGGTCCCACATTAAAATTCGCCCGAAGTCATTGGGAATTGTCGAAACAAGTCGAATTTGGAGTTCTGTCCGGTGTTGCACCACCGTATTGGGCTTTTGGGCCTTGTATCCCGTATGAGTCCATTAGGGATGCATCTAAGGGTTTTATGGAGGAACCCTAGCCTTTAAATACTGCAGCTGGCGGCCATATTTGGTGGGTTTTGCTTAGATTAACACTTTCGCCGTTCTACGGTTTGTGAGACCCCAATTTCGCAATTTCAGATTGCATCTTCATCGTTCTTGCTTGTGTTCTCGGTTGCACCTGCAGGGATAGCCTTATTGGCAAGGTCAAGCATGTGAAGCACGGTTGATAACCAACGGAGCAGTGGTGTAGTGATTGCAGGGGTATTCGGATCTGCTCGAGTGCCTCGGATCATCAACGTCGAGATCTCCACTTCAATCGACCTACCTTTCGGAAGATCGGGACTAAACTACTCATCACATACCTTGACAGCTGCGTGAACTTGTTAAGGTACTCATTCACACTCTTCCTGCCTTGGCGGAGACCTTCGAACTCTTGCCTTTTTAGCATCATGACTCCGACAGGGACGTAATAAGAGCGGAAACTCTCCTTGAACTCAGCCCAAGTGATAGTCTCCTGGTCGACATGAGCATTGCAAAGAGCGTCCCTCCAGTTAGCGGTTGCTCCCATAAGTTGGTGCGATGCGAAGAGAACTTTCTCCCGATCATTGCACTGGATAATAGCAAGCTTCTTCTCCATGGATTTCTACCAATCATCGGCCTCCATGGGATCATTAGCTTGTGCAAAAGTAGGCGGCCAAGTCCTCATGAACTCTCCCAATCTGCCGGTGGTGGTGGTGGTGGTGCAGGAACAGGGTTAGGATTGTTATTGTTGTTGGCTTGCAGCTGACCCAAAGTTTGGATCATAGTTTGCATGAGCTGGTTCTGCATAGCCATCAACCGTTCAAGGTTGTTTTCACCAGCCCCAGGGTTAACATTATCAGGAACTTCAACGTGGTCATCCTCCTGTGGTTCCTGGTTGTCACGAACGTTCCTCCTTTGATGGCTGGCGTTTTCCTCACCATCTGTGAGAGATAGTTGGGTAGAATAGAAGTTCAGAAGTTTAGATTGATCCCCCTCAACTATATGCATCAAGGTGGATGGACTAAATATATTTACTTTTATATAAGGATGTGAACACATGCCGAAGCATCTCACATCTCTCTACCATGTGTGGATATGGACAACGCTGAAGCGTCCCACAACTCACACTAAGCACTCAAACACAAGCAATCATCACAAAAGTTCAACACACCACTCCTATTCAAGCTTCTATGGTTTAAACGTTCCTATGGGTTTGAGGGTGTCCATTCTGCCCAGTCTTGCATCCTACGGTCAAGGTGGTTTTGATGCCAATCTATGCATTCTACCTAGGCTTGCATCCTACGGTCAATGTGGCTCTAATGCAAATTTGTGACTTCTTCCTAGGCTTTCATCCTATGGCCAACGTGGTTCTAATGCCAATATGTGACTTCTACCTAGGCTTGCGTCCTACAGTCAACGTGGCTCTAATGCAAATCTGTGACTTCTACCTAGGCTTGCATCCTACAGTCAACGTGGCTCTAATGCAAATCTGTGACTTCTACCTAGGCTTGCGTCCTACAGTCAACGTGGCTCTGATACCAATATGTGACGCCCGGTCTCGTAGAACACGGAACCCAGCTAATGCATATGTGTGCCCAGGATGTTTAACACACATACACATGTAATCCACAAACTGAATTCAGAATATAACAACAGTAATAGGGTTTATGTACTTTATTACATCAATCTCTAGCCCATTCTTGCAGCGGAAGTCTCTAACTTATTCTAGCAGCGGAAGTCTCTAAACGATAGCGGAAGCAACTAAACACGGCAGCGGCTCCATCTCCAACTCCACAGGCAAGTTGACGGTAGTTTGCACGCCTAGTAATCCACATGATCTTCCAAGTACTCCTCTCCTGTTGCTGATGTTTGTATGATAATGCAAGGGTGAGTACATGTCGTACTCAGCAAGTGCGGGGAAAGTATGACATGTAGCTTTCAGCAAGGTAGGAATAAAAAGACTCATTGCAGAAAGCAAAGTTTATTTCACAAACATGATAAAAACAGCAACTATCTTTAAGTGAATTTGATCCCAACATATATCCAATTAAAACAGTAACATACCTCCATCGTATTTTTCCACTTATCACGTCTCATCCAGCCATTAATCTTTCTCAACATCATCTCATGCTCATAATAACCATCTCATATTCATATCCATCTCATAACCGAGACCAAAATCTCATTGTCGTGTCTTAACAGTCCCAAAACCAATCTCATTACCAAGACTCAACAGTCCTGAAACCAATTTCCAATGACCATACCATAACCAAACCAATGACCATCCCAAATAACCATCCCATTTAATCATGTGAGTTGGCCAGGTGCTTGTGACCGTAAGCACGGCTATCATGATAGTCTTACACTCTTAAGAGGTGGCACCACTTTACCCACAAGTTTGTGATTTCGTCACCCGTTGACGACTACAGAACCTCCATTTTACCAGTACACAACTGTCGGTGTATGGCCAAGAGATCACAAAATAGCCTTTACAAAGGGGCTACTAGATATATGGACTCACTAAGGTTTCACCAGCAGGCTCGAATCACCATTCTCCCACCTACGGGCCCCCTCTTGTGACATGCAGTTCCCAGGGCAGTCCTCTCTTGACTCCCATTCCCCGCGCCTTCCATGGTCCATAACAATCAAGCAACTTAACTAATTAGTCAGCCAAGCCGCACCCATATTTGTGTGGTGGCACTGTTTTCCTGGCATGTGCTGGCATGAACCGGTCCTTAGATCTACGACAAGTAAGCCACCATCTCATTCTACCACATCCTCAAACCAAGCTTGCCTAGATCTCCCCCGACTCATGTTCATTATCAACATCAAGTTCTCATTATCATTGTTCATATGAGTGCAGTAGCTAGACACATTCTATCTCGCTTCCCATATCCTGTGGACTCGGTGAAGTAAAAAGAAAAAAACGACTATACCCGACTCATTAACTTTCCTGGCGACAAGGGTGGTTAACAAAACTAGTAAACTCCTATAAAAGGGTTTCCCATCAAGTTGCCTCAAGCACACACGTTTTCGCAAATAAAACAGTTCCCAAAACATGGGATCAATATGGTTAAGGGGCACTTGCCTTGTTCCTGTGGCCTTTGTTGCTCTGGCGTCTCGATGTCTTGGTGATGTAGTCCTTCGTAGGTAGCTCCCTGAGCTTGTCCTTCTACTCACGATCACGTACATACAAGATTCACAGCAATCAATCATCATGCACAAACTTTACTTAAGATGCAATGGTGTAGGTGCATGCTAATCCTATGGTGCAATTTCATTAATTCAGTTTGCACGTGTTCTTGCATGTTTCAATGGCTTTGCATGGTGTTTTACGATGAACAAGGGTGTAGGGATCAAGTGTGGACGTGGTGATGATCTTGACTCAAGATCTAGATCAATTCCACCGTCAAAAACTAATCAACACGTGATCTGTCCACACGAAAAAGCTTCTGTTCGAAGAAAAACATATGCGAAGAAAACCGCGATGATGTCATAAGGTGGTAATGAAGACCTACCTCACTTCTCTTAGCAATGGCAGCAGGACAGATCGTTGGCTCTCTTCTGGCAACGGCGAGCATGATGCGGCTCGTCTATGGTGCTCACCAGCGACTGAACTCCGGCGAAGGGGGTTAACTTGGCGAGTTGGGAGCTAGGGCCTCCAAGTCGTCGACTCGGGAGGTGGAAAATAGGTACGTGGTTGCAGCCAGGGGGTTTTGGGTTCTATTTATAAGGGGTGAAAGAAGAGTCCTACTCCGATTGAAATTCAATAAGAGTCCTATTCAATTTGTTTTGGATCTTAACAACTTATCTCCAATTGATTTGGTGCGGTAGCAACGTGGAAATCGTGTCGGTCTCCTCAATACCGGGTATTCGTGCACGGGGAAAAACCGCTTCAGGATCACGTCCTTCCACAGGGTGAGCTCCGGAGATGCCATGTGTCCAGCGGGGGCCGGGCCTCCCTTTTCCTCAGAGGCGAGCTCCGGTTGCGCCGTGTGTCTGGCAGGCGGGACCTCCCTCTCCCTCAGAGGCGAGCTCCGCGTGCGCCACGTGTCTAGCGGGCGGGACCTCCCCTCTCCTTGGAGGCGAGCTCCGCGTGCGCCACGTGTTAGGCAGGTCGGACCTCCCCTTTTTACAGAGGTGAGTCCTGGGGGAGCCACGTGTCAGTGCCGGACCTCCCCTCTCCTCGGAGGTGGGCTCCGAGAATGCCACGTGTCCAGTAGCGCCGGACCTCCTTTCTCCTTAGAGACGAGCTCCAAGGTCCACACGTGTCCAGCGGAGCAGACCTTTCGGAGGCGAGCTCCAAAAATGACACGTGTCCAACAGCGTCGGACCTCCCTTCTCCTCGGAGGTGAGCTCCGAGGGTGACACGTGTCCAGCGGTGTCGGACCTCCCGGAGTCGAGCTCCGAGGGTGACACATGTCCAGTAGTGTCAGTCCTCCCGGAGGCGAGCTCCGAGGGTGACACGTGTCCCACGGGATCAGACCTCTCGGAGGCGAGCTCCGATCCTGCCACGTGTCCCGTGTGGCGGACCTCATCCCTTCCGCAGGGTTGAGTTCCGAAGTCAACACGTGTCCCGCGGGGTTGAGCCTTGCTTCTCCGCAGGGACTAGCTCCGTAGTCAACACGTGTACCGCGGGGCTGGGCCTCGCTTCTTCCGCAGAGACTAGCTCCGAAGGCAACACGTGTCCAGTGGGGTCGGACCTCGCCCCTTCTCCTGAGGCGAGCTCCGATCCTGCCACGTGGCCAGCAGTGTCGGACCTCACCCCCTCCGCAGGGATGAGCTCCGAAGGCGCCACGTGGCCAGCAGGCCGCGGGAAGTGTCGACGGCGCTCCTCGACGAATTGGAATTGGCTCTTTTCGGCTATCTTTCTGATTCTTTCTCCCGTTCTAATTCTTTTAAAATGTTTCTCTATATGAATTATGTATGCATGCATGGATACGAAATTGAGGGTGTCACATGGATGCTGGTGGAGTTGGAACATACCCGCAAGGATTGGCTCTCCCTCCGGAATGTCCTCTATGGCAAGTTGGTGGATGGTGCCGGGCCTTGGATTTGCCCGCCGCGCATTAGTGGGGTTCCGGGGCTGATTCCTCCTGCAAACTGCAGTGCCACTCCGCCGCCTTCCCTCTCAGGACAGTTGTTGGTGAAATGTCCTGGGCGACCACATTTGTAGCATGTGTCTGTTGACTGGTCGGTGCTTGGGGAACGAAAGCCTGGCATGCGCTGCTGAGGTGCATACGCACGCAGCATCGCCTGCTGCTGCTGTTGTTGCTGCGGAGGTGGTGCTGGCAGCGCCGGCCTGAATGCCGGTGAAGAATATGGCCGACTGCGGAATGGCATCGGCCTCTGTGGTGGCTACCAGCGTTGACCCGATGGTGAGCGATTCACCATACGGTATTTTTGAGAAGGAAAACCTCCTTCTCCACTACCTATACTGGTGGCTCTGGGTCCATGACCTCCTCTTCCGGTTCAGGTTCTCCCATCGCCGGGATACCCAAAACCACGGGTACGGCACCAACCATCGGTAGGCCCATTACCGGAGGTACGAGGTCCTGCAACGCGTGCACCTCGTCCATGGCCTGGTTGTAGTCCTCTTCCCAGCTTTGCCCTTCCTCAATAGCATCATCACGCTCTTGAGTGAGGACCTCATTTTGCTGGGTCAAGGCCTGCACCTGTTATTGCAAAGCCGTGATATTGACGCAGCTTTTCTTCTTCGCCTTCTTCAGACGATGCAACTGATTGTGTTGTTTGTTCAGTCGCTTTATCGTCGGAAGGAGAACATTACGGAGTGCGCTGTGAGCACTCTCGAAACGATATCCACGGCTGGTGCTCTCCTTGAGATTCACGGCGAGAAAAACCGTATGAACAGCTTGGCTGTCCATCACGGCCTTTCCCGCCCTCAACTTGAGGCTAAGGTTTGCCTCCGCGGGGTTGTAACTTGGGCAACCCGGATCTGTTGCCTCCATGTACCTTTCCACCCACACATGATTAGCTCATCCCTCCACTGGAACGAGCGCGTATGGAGTGCCCTCCATAGCTCTCACGTGTAGTTGGCAGAAACGCGACATGGTGTCGCTGGCTGCCACTTGCCACATTTCCTCCGGCTGTCTGCCCCTCACCGTAACGGTGAACGGCGCCCAACCGGGTGGCGTAGGTCCGGTAGGAACTTCGACATGGATCATCCACGTCTTGTTCCCCTCCTCGCCTTCTTCCTTGGTGAGGTACTGCAGCATCTCGACGTACCCGAAATATTGAAGCCTTTGCTTCAACACTTCCGGATAACCGCTGCGGTGAGAACAGTGGGACACCACCCACCCGTTCTCCAATTGTCTATTCGCTGTCATCTGGAGAAACCTATTTGAGAAATGTCAAATATTTATTTGAACAGTAAACCATTGAGTTATAACATAAAACTTGTCATTGAACTCATAAAACTTGGAAACATAGTTCAAACTCAAACAAATTTGACTACTGATCTGCTGTCCAAGATGACAGCCCTGACCAGTTTATATTTCAACCTGATTTAGACCATGCTAACAGCAAAACCAATTCTGGAGCTCAACATCAAAGTTAAATCTAACTTCAATAGATTTCCAGAAAGTATTTGCTTAGCCTAATATCTGTCCTTGTTCAAAAGTTATGAGATGTCAAAGTTGACAGAATTTCTGGAGAACATTGGATAGCACCTCCCTGCTTGAGGTACTGATTTGATCCAAGAATTCCAGTTAATTCTACACCAAATTTGACAAAACTTTCTGTTACAAAGCTGTAACCCATCTCATGGACTTCTCAGAACTACATCATTTTCTATTTTTGGATTTTAATGCAGGAAGTTGTGCTCAATTTACAGAGAGTTACAGAGAGTGTTTGCTCTGCCCAGTTTTCTGGACAGTTTCAACTCTACTGCATTTTTCGACTGGTTAAGGGATGAAACACCAATGGACATCAACAGAAAAGTTGTAAATATCTTCCAAAAATTTCCATAAATGTATCATATGACCCCAACCTCGAAAGAACTCAACCTCTAACCTCTGATTAACTTCAGCCTTCTTTCAGCTGAAAACAGAGGACTCTGTCCTTAGTATCCTATACGTTGAAAACTTGTTAACTTTGAACATCCTGATTAAGGGAAGAAGTTACATCAAAGTTTTAGTGCTCTGGATTAAAACTTTCAAGTTTTACAATGAAGTTGCTCATTGAGTGGGGTGTGACGTCGATGCGTCACCAGTTCATGTCGGTACTACGTTCCTCACAAAAAGAACCTATACCGGACTTAGCCGGCTTCGTTAGTTCAGTGGCAATAAACGTCTCTCGCACACGGATGCTACACGTCTACCGTTTCGTGGTTAGACTACCTGCAAATAACTCATACAATCGTCAGACTCGGCTGCACACCGAGCCTGGTATCCATACAGTTCATACACCCGGCCGTCATCACTCGCCCGGATGTTCTCAAGCCAAACACGCCTTGAGCTACGTGTTCACGTTACTGACCACGTGACGGGGTCTCCCAAACTTGCCCAAAGCATGCCAGGGAATGGCGTTGCTCGAACACCCCAAACGACATGAAGAGTCGTAGAGGATATCAAAGCGGGTCGGGTTACCTGCCACCCGTGGGGCTCCACCCTTCAGCTTGTGCGCACTAGTGGACAGTGGTTACGTGCACCCCCCAAGACATAAAACGTCCCGAGATGCACGATTTTCCGACATAAGAAAATATGTTAGTATGTCACTTTCTATACACTAATAACATCCTTATATGAACTACTAACTCGTTCCTCACCGAATTTTTGAAAAAGATGACCTTTGTAGTGCGTTAAACCTAAAGCGAGCTCTGATACCACGCTGACACGGCCCCATGGCCTCGTCGAGCCAGGATCATGCTGAGGGGTGCTGCGTTGCACAACACCGGATAACGCACATCGAAGATACAAAGTGGAAGCAAAGTTTTATTACATAAACGAGTTTATGAACATTTTTACAACAAAATATGTTTAGTCTACAGTCACGGGCGTAGGCTACGCATCGAGTTCACGTTCAGCCCGTGAACGTGTCTCCGCTAGCACACACGCACACTAACACGGTGGCGTGCATGACCCCATTCGACGGGATTTCCCTCTTGGGGTTCCGTCTCCTCCTCAGGAGTTCCTTCTTCATAAACCCCTGCAAAAGCTTCAAACACAAGCAGTGAGCACGATGGCTCAGCAAGTCTGACCCGTCTCTCCTATACATGAAACTTCTACATGAATGGTTTTAGGGTACATGAGGTAAAATAACTTGCAAAGGACTCACCTAATTATTTGAACCTTACTTTCAAGTTTTAGCAGCAGGTTGTGGAGAACCTTACGCTAAGGCACATGAGAGAACCGCAATCAAACAAGAAACGCATTTCTCTCATGTACATTGCCCAAAGTTGAAAAGAACTTTAATTAGCTCTAAACTACCACAATACATTACCAAGCAAAGTATATCTTTCAAATCAGCAAACTTTTAACATGTATCTAGCCTGTTCTTTCTACGTCACGGTACAGTGAATAAGTGGTACTCACTGACCGCGAGGGATGGCGATTATAATCGATTTACACCTGCAGGGTTACCCGAATTACCCGTCACGTACGCCCGTACTCGATGTTTGCCTACAGCAACCATCACGGACGTCGTACGCAACCACCTTTCACTTGTCAACCAATTATTGAACCGGTCATATCGTCCCGAGCAAGAGGTCTCTGCGCGCGCATCCACAGTGTTGCCAGCCGATTTACAGCTCAAGCTCTCAACCTACCCTCTAAACGACAGGCAATGCCTCAATACCCAGCTACCTGAGTTACATCGGTTTCCCGGTTCCCATATAGCCGGTAGGTCTTCCGTACTGTTCTATCTTGTTCAACAGGCCCGCACACGGCTCGGTCCTCAATCAATACAAGCGGAGCTATGGCACCCAGGCCCCAAAGTCCTGCTGCCCTTACTCTCCGCTCGGTCTCATTTTTCTTGCCATGTGTTTCATTTGCTATCTTTACCCGAGCAATGTGCCTCTAGCCTATTCTCGTGAGTAGTTCCAACTACTCTACTTGTACCGAATCCTACACTATCTTAGCATTGCAGTAGCTAACGAGGTTTTCAAACCTAATCCTAACCCAGGGTTTTCTTGGCTATGCATTTGGGTTTCAAACAAGACTCTAATGCAAGAATTAAGTGGGTGCTCAAAGTAAGTTCTCAAAATAGTAAAAATTCATAAAAAGGGTTAATGCAAACCGGAGCTTGCGTTGCTACTCTTGGTCGTAGGCTAGCTGTTCCTCTGGAGTGACAAAGTCTAATACTTCGGGTTCCTCCTCAACCTTAGCGACTACATGAGAGAATACATACATGTATCAATTTGAATGCATTTAAATTGAAGTTTAAACTTGTGAGAATTATAAGTCTTACTAGACAGGCCCAATGACTCTTAAATTTTTACTGTGGTTTGGATACAACCTAAACAGAGACTTGGCCAAGTTTCATTTGCAGAAAAGCTCATTTGAGCTCTCCACAAATAATTATGTACTTGGCCTTCATTGGAGCTCCTAGGGTGTTCTAGGGATTTTCATGGAGCAAGCCATGACTTTCTGGAAACTAGATTTTCAGATGGTTCTAATAGAGTTGGTCTCACATAATTTGAAGGTTCCTAGCTAAAGATATGAGCTAAACACTTTCAGAGAATTTCTGAAAATATTTATGGACATTTTCTATTTTCTCTGGAACAGTTTTATTAATCACACCATTAGGTGGATCAATGAGCTCAAATGGATCTGAAATTTTTATGGTAGCTCAGGGATATTTTGGTGAATATCCTAGCAAAATTTCAGAATTTTCCCCAAAAGGGTTCTCCAGCTAAAATTCTAAACAGTTTAAATTTTGAAGAATTAATTCTGGAGAAATAAGGATTTTAATAGAGTGAAACTTGATTTATTGGAAAGTACTCATATAGTGAATCCAACAAAGTTTGGTTCACTCGATTTGGAGTTTTCTAGCTAAAGTTATGTGGGTTTGAAGTCTGAACTAAAACTGAAAATCAGGGAAATGTTTAAAACACTGCACGTGGGTCCCACGCACAGTGTCTTCATCTAGCTCCCGCCAGCGCCCGAGCGCGCGACGCCCAGAGAGAGTAGAGTGATTCGTTCTTGGCCGCTACTGCCTAATTTTCGACACGGTTTCTTCCTACGTGATCCTTGGAGCACGGCGCACACGCCGGGCAACTTCTCGGACCTCGACATCGCCGGAAACATAGTCGGCGACGGTGGAGGCGGAACATGAGCTCGGGTCCGACGGTACTAGATCGTCTCAGCGGTGAACACGATCAACCAATGGGTTGCAAAGCACCACTGGGGCACGGAGAAGCTAACCCCGCCCTCCTCTTGGCTGGAGATCGCCGGGAAAGTAGACTTCACCGGTGACCCGAGCCGTTTTCACCGGCGGTGGCGAAACTCAGGTGCTCTGCTCACTGGGTTGATTATCACCGCTAGGATTTGGCTGAGGTGACCGTGAGGTGCTACTCTAGCTTCAGCTCGACCAGGATTACCAGTGATCAAGTGATCGAGAGGAATTTTGAGTTTTGGTTCTCGGTGGTCTATACGGTGATCATCGGAAGAATTGAAATTCCGGCTAATCGGCGCTTAGAGGGAGCTAGGGAGTTCGGGGAGAGCTACTAGACTTCGATGCTAACCTCAGAGACATGTTTGCCGCGCTGGAGAAGCTTAGAGCTGCTCGGACGGCAGCGTCGAGTTGGAGGAGCTTTCGGGTTGACAGAGCGATGGAAGATCGGCTTGGACAAGCTCCACCGAAGCTGATCATGAGCATCTGAGGGCTGTAGCACGTCGAGCAAAGACCGGTGGTGCCGTTTGTGTCCTTAGCTTGTGGTGGAAGGGACGGCTTTTGCCGGTCGACGGCGGGGTGGTGAGGTGGAGCTGTGCGGCGACTTGCTCTTGTTTCTCAATGCTGAAAACGTTGAGGCAGCGTGAGAACGGGCTGCTGCCGTCGGCAGCTCGAAGCTAAATAGCTGAGGACGTCAGTTTCTGGCTGTGATCGGCGACCAGGAGGTGGCAGCGGTGTGCAGTGCCGTGGCAATCGTGTGGGCGCACGCAAGAACCGAGCCTCGGTGGCTTCAGTCGGTTAAAACACTAGTGAGGCTGACATGTGGGTCTCACTCCGGTTTTAACCTCTGAAATTGAATTTTCCCCACTGCTCTAAACAGTATAGACCCAAATACCCTTGGTCATTTGAATTATCTACCAACTGGCCATTTGAATTGGATAGAATTCAAATTGTGGAGTGTTTGAATATATTTTCAGCACATATGCAGTTTGAAATTCAAATTGAGTTTGAATTTGCTAAACTTAGCTCATGTCAAGATCAACTCCAAATGGAGTGAAAATTGGTGTGTGAGCTCACAAAAATGTGCTGAGTATGAATATGCCTCCCACTTTTAAAGTTATGGGATGGAAGTAGTTTTAATTTGAACTTGAGTTCAAACTAATCCCTTTCTAGTTATACCTCAAAAAGGTTTTGGATTGGGTGAATTTTGGCATGAGCATTCCTAGCAAGGTGTTGGAGTTTTTCATATGCTCAGCCCCTAGATGATGCATGTGGGAAAAGCCACTTTTGCATTTTGTGAGTTTATTCTCTAATAACCATGTTGATGGTGTTTACATGCTCTTCAAATATGTTCACAATTTTTCCTCAAATGAGGTGTGTGTGTGGTGATGAACACTTTGAATATGTGCAAAAAACTTAGGCCCTTACACCCCCTTCCTAGTGTGCCAAATGTCACAGTGTGTGAGCTGCGACACTCCTCCCGGCCTTCTACGGAAGCAACCCGCAAGGTTCTTTGATTGGAGGGGGCTTGGCGCCCTACGCGATCGGACTCGAGGCAGCGGATGAACACCAAGATTTACGTGGTTTAGGCCGCCAGAGCTTAATACCCTACGTCCACGGGAGTGTCTGTTCTATTGCTTGTGCGTGTGTGCGTGAGAAGGTGCTGGGTTGCGAACCCTTTGTCAGGTGGTCACACTGGTCCTTTTATACTCCAAGGCCAGGGTGGTTACAATGTGGCTTTGGCCAAACAGGTGGCCCTGAAGCTATATGGACCCTATACATGATCTAGAGTTTTATACTCTGAGTAGAGTAGTCGGTAAGGGAGTTAAGTCTCGCCGCCTGGCGCGCTAAGCGCCCCTGTCCGTGCGTCAGGCAATGATGAAGACGCTGTCTTGTTGCCGCGTCTTGTCGTTCCACTTGGGCGGCACTGTACCACTGTCACACCTTGTCTTCCTATCTTGTCACCGTAATGGCGGTCAAGCGGAGGACGGAGGTGTGCACCGTGTGCCATGCTTCTGGGGAAGGCGTGAGCCTTGAATGCGCGGCGTGACAGCGCACTTCCTCCTTGAATTCGTCGACCCTCGACCCACGACGGATTGTGGGGCATGTGGAAGCTTCGGAGCTCTTGCCGACGGGTTCGGAGCCAGGAGACATGTGGCAGCTCTGGACCTCACCTCAGCGGGGAGGCTTAGACCGAAGCCCAGGGCACATGTCGGCTCCGGAGCTCTCCTCGGCAGGGAGGAGGTTCTAAGCCTAGAGACACGTAGCAGCTCCGAACCTCACCTCAGCGGGGAGGCTCGGACCGGAGCCCAGAACACGTGTCAGCTCTGGAGCTCTCCTCAGCAGGGAGGAGTGTCGGAGCCCGGATACACGTGGCAGCTCCGGACCTCACCTCAGCAGGAAGGTTCGGACTGGAGCCTAGGGCACGTGTTAGCTCTAGAGAACCTCCTCGGCAAGGTGGGGGTTCTGAGCCAACCGACACGTGGCAGCTCCGGACCTCACCTCCGCAGGGAGGATCGACCCAGAGCCCAGGGCACGTGTCGGCTCTAGAACTCAAGCACACGTGGCAGTCCCATGGCTGACCTCGGGGCCAAGGACACGTGGCTACGTTGGGGCCCGCCTTAGCAGGGAGGCGGGGCCCAGCTGTCTTTTACCCTCTATGCGGGGGTACCAGGTCTGTAGGGTACCGACAATTCAGGATTACAAAGTAGTACACTGTGCACATTTTTGTGTACTACAACAGCTCGCAATAGCTGAGTCGTACATCGAGGAACACGAAATTGAGCTTCGCAGAAAAAACCAAGGCCGCACAGAGGACTAGATCATGAAAGAGCACAGAAGACGTTTCATTGAATTAATGGACAAAAATATACCATAAGGAGACTCTAAAGAAGAGGCAACAATGAAGAAGTTAGCTTCTATCCCATCTGCTTTGGTGACATCATGGCAAGCATATGACATCAATGGTTACACATTTTGCACTAAGGAAAAAGACGGTAAGAGTGTTGCACAAAATAGTGGTGTTCTTATAGAGGCTTATGATCCACAAGGATAGAAGACCACATACTCCGGGTTCATAGAGGAAATATGGGAACTCGATTATGGCGAAAGAATGCAAATGCCCGTGTTTAAGTGCCAATGGGTCAAACATTCTGATGGTGTGAAACTGGACAACTACGGGCTGACACTGGTATACTTGAACAAAGTGGGTTATAAAGATGACCCGTGGGTTCTCGCCGATCGTGTTGCACAAGTTTTTTATGTACAGGATACAAGAACTGAGAAGATGCACGTAATTGTTAATGGAAAGCAAAATATTGTTGGGGTTTAGAATTTGGAAGATAATTAAGAGGAATATAATCAATATGAAGATATGTACCTTTTCACCGATCCAGAAAACATCAAGCGCATAGAAAGAAGCATTAAAAAATATTTGAAACCCTATATGGGAGAAGATGTCAATGGTGGAAAAATGTATGACATATATTTTATATATTTGTAATATTATAATGAAGCTTTAATATTTTAATTTGACAAATTTTCTCTCTTTTAATATTTGAATTTTGACATGTTGGAATGTTTTAAAAAAATAACAAAATTCATACAGTGAAATACTAGCTTTGAGTTGGCCGTAGACTTCAACAGTGAAATACACTACGCTTGAAGCCATCGTCGACTCAGTGCTGCTTCATCTCTATGTGTACGTGTGAGCTCTGTTTTTTCTCTGTTTTTCCTTCAAGTAAAGACAACCGAAAAGGGCAGTTCTTCAATAACGCAGGTGTAATAGCTGATGTGCCAGAACTTTGCCAGTATACTGAGCATCAATTTGGTTTTTAGTGAAAAACTTGTAAACTATGAATTGAGATGTATTGTACTCACATATGTATATGAGATGACTTTTTGGTGATACTGTGTCAATGATGCTTGTCAGAATATATTGTTTCTACTGTGTGAATGTGCATATGAAATTGACCTGGAAATTAGAAATAACAGCATGTAGTACCTAACAAACCAGTTGTGATAATATAGTTTCACATATGGCTTATCGTAGGTAATGAACCGCCTGTATAATATAGTTTCATAGGCGGCTAGTCGTAGGTAAAGAACCGCCTGCGATAATAAAGTTACATAGGCGGATAATCTTACATTACAAACCGCCTGTGATAAGTTAAATACAATTTTCATAGGTGTCTATTGGTTAAGGACCGTTTGTGAAAATTGGTTAAGGCGAGTGTGTATTTATATCAATCATCGTTTTGGTGGATTTATATTGAATTCAAAGGACGCATGTACTGCACGCGTTGCTCTCGGTAACTGAAAAGGCGCGCTTGTCCGGTCGCTTCAGCTGCATGTATTAATGGCCAATATTGCAGGCGGATCCTACTCCACGGTCCGCCTGTATCGTGCAGTCGTTGCCATTTGCACGCAGAATTCGAAGCAATCCGACCTCTCCTTCTACGCACGATTATAACTTGCACCTTCCCCTTCTCTGCACCACCATCACAGTCTTCCTCTTCCCTCTAGTCTTCTTCTTACTCGCCGCACCGTAGCCCTAGTCTCAATGGCACCACCGACGAAGCGCTCCCAACCATGCTCTACACTCGCCGCGTCTCCATCCCCGGCTCCAACCGCACCTCCGTCCCCGGCTCCAACCGCGTTTCCGTCCCCGTCTCCAACCGCACCTTCGTCCACGGCTCCAACCGCACCTCCGTGCCCGAATCCAACCGCACCTCCGCCGCCTTCCTGGGTGGAAGAGAGAGTACACCTGCTTGGAAAAGTCGCTTTCCTAGAGTAGAGTTTAGTTGCCCTTAGGACAGAGGCGGATGACCTATCACCGTTGCGTCGGCAGATGGCGAAGGATGTATTTAACAATACATCTGATGCCATGCAGTTTCTGGGTCTTCGTCACCTTCCAGAATGTACTGGAATGGACACCATAGGCCATTATCTCTTCGGGTTAAGCGTAGTGCTCGGTCATCTTGACGCGATGCGGGAGACGCTCGGTGAGGTTCTTGGGTTGGAAGGCAGCAGGAAGTTTGATGAGGACACCTCTCCTTTGCATACAATGCAAGGACCGATCACTAGAGCACGTGCACGACAATTGGATCTCCAGGTACATTCTAACCTTGTCAATTGTTTTTCAGAACTTACGCTTGTTTCCATGCATGTTTTATTGATTAGGAACAATGGAGAGGACCATCAAGGGCTGGGAGGAGTCCAAGGAGTCGAGGAGGAGGAGATAGGACGTGCACACCAAGGAGGAGCCCAAGTACAACTCGACTTCGACTCCACCTCGGGTTCCACGAGCTGCCTTCACCAAAACTGATGTCCCGGACACATACGGTGTCGGATTTGGACGTTCTATATATGGTTGGAACTGTGATTTCAAAAAGATTCCAATGGAACCAGCCCCACCTCAAGATTCCTTCTAAGTTGATGGGAATCAGCGAAACAAGTGGGCATCCAGAATCTGTCCGGTGCTGCGCCACCGCCTTTTGGGCTGCTGGCCCATGTATCATGTGGAAGCCCATTAGGGTTGCGTCCAGGGGTTTTGCATGCCCCTAAACTCCTTTTTATACAGCAGCCACCACCACATTAGGGTTGGGTTTTGCTTAGTTACAATCTGTCATTGAACAGTGTCGCCGATCATTGGTTGTGAGACCCCAAATTCGTGATCAATTCAGTTTTGATTGCAACTTCTCTGTTCTTGCTTGTGTTCTTGATTGTGCTTGCCGGGATAAGCCTTCATGGCGAGGTCATTCGTGTGACACGGGTGATAACCAACGGAGCAGTGGTGTAGTGATTGCGGGGTTTCGTTCGTTCGGAGCCTTGGATCATCAACATCAAGATCTCCACCCAATCAAGTTTATCCTACCTCTCGGAAGATCGGGACTCATCCACCTATCAATTGGTATCAGATTTCCAGGTTCACCGTAAAGTATACTTGTGTGCTCTTTAGATTTATTTTGTTTCAGTCCTATCGTCCACAAAAAGCCACAAAAATTTTTTTTAGTTTCCCTGACCTACAACCCCCGCTCAACCTTTTGCACAATTTAGTTTCGGAGTCCGTAGTTCTGAGTTCGTGTCCTAGGTTGAGTCTGGTTGCTGGATTAGATTTGTTTTGGTTCAGTTTTGTTTCTTCCATCCGCTGCCATCTACAAAAAACCAATCTACAAAAAAATTCCATCCACCGATTCGTTTCTGTTGCAGTTTCCACCACCACCAAAACCTGATTCGGGGTATCCTCCTTAAAATGGGCATAACTTTTCGCTCGTAACCCCGAATGAGGCGCATTTTTTTCTCGGAAAGGTCTCAAAAAAGTCCACATAGGATACACCAGCTACGCCGGTCACGGCGTTTTCAAAAAAAATTAAAAAAAATTAAGAAGGCCCTCGTTTCGAACTCCGAAGTTCCAGCACCAGTTTTTCCAATCGCTCCTGAATTTGTGCCGATCTCATCTTTCATCGGTTTGAGCTAATACTTGGTGCTGTTTCTATTCTTATGCCCCTGGTTGAGAAAAAAATGTCAAAAAAATAAAGAGAAAAAAAAAAATTTTGATTTCTACTAGTGCTTCAATACAAAAACAGGAGGCTACTAATACATTCTTAGGCCAGCAACTAGGTGAAATTCTTTGGACACTTATTCAGCATTGCTATCTGTTACTAACTTGTGTGCCACATACATATACTGCATTTGAGCCTTCCAAGCTCCACCTTCTCTCGAGCAGAACAGGTAACCTTTGCAATCACACCCACTCTCTGCTTGCTTCACACCGGTCACCGTTGGCCACCTGCAGTGCTGGTAAGAAACTTGTAAGAGCGGGGTAAGACGCATCTTACTGATCGATTTTCCACCCACTTCGGAGAGCGTAGTAATAGGGTTCTTCACGATCTTTTTGTCTTCGTTTCTGTTTTATACTAACAATGACAGGAAAGAAGCCTATGGATAAGACCTCTGGTTCTACACCTCCGGATGATGATGAGTGCGTGTCCCATATGGAACTAAGGGACATGATGCGGGCAATGACCGAAGCTTTCAACAATTACCAGACCACTACAACAGCCACCTTTCAGAGGCTCCATACAAGTGTTGCTGGTCTGACCACACGGTTGGACGAGATGGAGACTCGTCTTCCCCAACAAGCCACACCATCTATCATCCTTGATGGTGATGCACATGCTCACTACAACACAGAGGATGACTTCAATAACGATGAGGTTGATGCACAGAAGCACCGTCGCCCTCGACGAAATCGTCAAGGTATGGGAGGTAGACCTCGTCCTCATGCTCCTGAACAAGATAATGATCCTTATGCTAAGATTAAGTTTTCTATTCCAATATTTTATGGATCTTATGATGCTGAGACTTACTTGGATTGGGAGATGACGGTAGAACAAAATTTAGCTCTCATCTTGTTCCTGAGCGACATAGAGTTAGACAAGACACTAGTGAGTTTAAAGATTTTGCTATAATTTGGTGGAATGAACTTGTCAATACACGTAACGCACCACAAACATGGGTTGCGTTAAAAGAAGAGATGTGCGCTAGGTTTGTTCCTCCTTCATATAGACGTGATCTTCTTAAGAAATTACAACGCTTTGATCAGGATGACATGACTGTCCAAGAGTACTACCAAGAGTTGCAGAAAGGTATGCTTCGTTGTAGTTGAGGATCAGGAAGACCAAATTGTTAGGTTTTATGGGGGCTTGCGGCGTGAGATCCAGGACATAGTTGACTACAAGGAATATCATTCTATTCAACGTTTATTTCAACTTGCTATGTTAGCAGAAAAAGAAGTGCAGGGTCACCAACAGCAGCGTCGGAACAACACCTTCACGCCACGACAATTTCCGGTGCCATCTAAAGCAGCGCCCTCCTCGAGCTTACGTGCTTCTACACCACCCTTCACGGGTGTTGTACGCAGCAGCATCGCACCTTCTACATCACGGGGACAAGATAACAGAAAGTCCCAGATGCCTCCAGGTGTTGCAGCGAAGGCGGCTGCACCCAACACTTCGACAAGTCGTAGCTCCGACATCAAGTGCCACCGCTGCCAGGGACTTGGCCATATGCAACGAGATTGCCCCAGCAAACGGGCGATCATTGCCACTGCTGATGGTGGGTATGTTAGTGCTTCTGATATAGAAGATGAAAATATTATTGCAACTAACATTTCAGGTTCGGATGATGGTGCTGAGGAGGTTCTTGGTACATCTGCGACAAACAACTATAGGACTTTGATTGTGCAGCGAGCTTTGAGTGCCACGGTTAGAGAGGACGACAACCGCCAACATCACAACCTTTTCAACATGTTTCTCGTCGTCAAGGACTGCCGTGTACATACCATAATTGATGGTGGTAGCTGCAACAATTTGGTGAATGTTGAGGTGGTCAAGAAGTTTGGTTTGACCACACGGGAGCATCCCCACCCTTATCACATTCAATGGTTTAACAACAATGGTAAGGTAAAGGTAACACAAACAGCAAGGATACATTTTTTCCATTGGTTCTTATCATGATTTTGCTGATTTTGATGTGGTACCTATGGATGCTTGTTCTCTTTTGTTGGGACGTCCTTGGGAGTTTGATGCTGATGCTATTCACCATGGTCGATCTAATAAGTATACTCTCATGCATAAGGGCAAGAAACTTGTGTTGCTTCCTATGAGTCCCACTGAAATTGTACAATTTGAGCAGGAGAAAAAGAATAATGCTAAGCAAAAGGGTGTTTTCAATTCTGAAATTCAGCAACCTATTAAGTTGAAAAATCCTATTTTGTTTGCAACTAAATCTGATCTTGATGATTTATATGCCTCTAATTAAACTTGCTATGATTTAGTGTGCAAACATGCTTTATATTCCATTGAGGATACATCCATTGTCTTGCCACCTGCTGTTGCTAACCTTTTGCAGGAATATATGGATGTTTTTCCATCAGAGATAACCCCTGGATTACCACCTGTGCGAGGCATTGAGCACAAGATTGATTTGGTTCCAGGGGCGAGCTTGCCAAACCGTGCTGCCTACAGGACCAACCCCAACGAGACTAAGGAAATTCAGCGACAAGTCCAAGATCTTCTGGACCGCGGGTACATTCGTGAGAGCCTTAGTCCTTGTTCTGTTCCTGTTCTTTTGGTTCCAAAAAAAGATGGCACTTGGCGCATGTGTGTTGATTGTAGAGCCATCAATAACATTACCATTTGTTATCGCTATCCTATTCCTAGATTGGATGACATGCTTGATGAGTTGAGTGGTTCTGTTATTTTCTCCAAGATTGATTTGCGTAGTGGGTATCATCAGATTCGTATGGCTTTAGCTGATGAATGGAAAACTGCTTTTAAAACTAAATTCGTACTTTATGAATGGTTAGTCATGCCATTTGGTTTAACTAATGCGCCCAGCACTTTCATGAGGTTGATGAATGAGGTTTTACGTGCTTTCATTGGTAAATTTGTGGTGGTTTACTTTGATGATATCCTTATTTACAGCAAGTCATATGATGAGCATCTTGAACATTTGCGTGTTGTTTTTAATGTCATGCGCGATGCACATTTATATGGTAACCTTGAGAAGTGCACCTTTTGCACCGATCGTGTGTCTTTTATTGGGTATGTTGTTACTTCGCAGGGCATTGAGGTGGACGAGGCAAAGATTGTTGCCATCACGAGCTAGCCACTTCCGACTACGGTCACACAGGTTCGGAGTTTTCTTGGTCTCGCAGGTTTCTACCGGTGTTTCGTGCGGGGTTTCAGCACCATTGCGGCACCTCTCCACGAGTTGACAAAGCATGGAGTGCCGTTTCGACGGGGACCAGCACAACAACAAGCTTTTGATGTTCTCAAGTCGAAGCTCACACAAGCACCATTGCTGCAACTTCCTGATTTTGAGAAGACCTTCGAGCTTGAATGTGACGCGAGCGGCATTGGCATTGGAGGAGTGCTAATTCAAGGAGGTAAACCTGTTGCCTTCTTTAGTGAAAAATTGCATGGGCCTTCGCTAAATTATTCTACATATGACAAAGAACTTTATGCTTTAGTGTGTGTCTTGTAAACTTGGCAACATTACCTATGGTCTAAAGAATTTGTCATACATTCAGATAATGAGTCTTTGAAGTATCTTAAAGGACAAGCTAATCTGAACAAACGTCATGCTAAATGAATTGAGTTCATAGAATCATTTTCTTACATCATTAAACATAAGAAAGGGAAAGACAATGTGATTGCCGATGCTTTATCTAGACGTTATACCATGCTGTCCCAACTTTCTCATAAAATCTTTGGTTTGGAAACCATAAAGAGGTTATATGCTACTGATTTGGACTTCAAAGATGCCTTTGAAAATTGTAGAGAGGGAAGAACGTGGCAAAAATTCCTGCTGCGTGAAGGCCTTCTCTACCGTGCTAACAAGCTGTGTGTTCCAGCTAGCTCCGTTCGTCTTTTGTTGTTGCAGGAAGCGCATGGAGGTGGTTTGATGGGACATTTTGGTGTTAAAAAGACAGAGGATGTGCTGGCCGCTCACTTCTTTTGGCCACGAATGAGGCGTGATGTGGAGCGCTACGTTTCACGTTGCACGACATGCAACAAAGCTAAGTCTCGACTTAACCCACATGGTCTTTATATGCCTCTTCCGGTTCCTAGTGCACCTTGGGAGGATATTTCTATTGACTTTGTTTTAGGATTGCCTAGAACAAAGAGGGGGAGGGATAGTGGCTTCGTAGTTGTTGATCGTTTCTCTAAAATGGCTCATTTTATACCCTGCCACAAGACCGATAATGCTTCACATGTTGCTGATTTGTTCTTTAATGAGGTTGTGCGTTTGCATGGTGTTCCAAATACTATTGTTTCTGATAGGGATGCTAAGTTTTTTAGTCACTTTTGGAGAACTTTATGGTATAAATTAGGAATAAAGTTGCTGTTTTCTACTACTTGTCATCCACAAACTGATGGGCAAACGGAGGTAGTTAATCGTACCTTATCTACTATGTTGTGGGCTGTTTTGAAAGACAATTTGATGTTGTGGTAGGAGTGTTTGCCACATATTGAGTTTGCTTATAACAGGTCTATTCACTCCACAACCAAGTTAAATACGTTTATGGTAGTCTATGGTTTCAATCCTCGTGCTCCAATTGATTTGCTACCTTTACCACATACTGAAATTGTGAACTTAGATGCTACACAACGTTCTAAATTTATTCTTAAATTGCATGAAACTACTAAGTTACAAATTGAAAAAATGAATGAAAAGTATCGCATTGCTACTAGTAAAGGTAGGAAGGAGGTAAAATTGGAACCCGGTGATTTGGTGTGGGTTCATTTGAGAAAAGATAGGTTCCCGGATTTGAGAAAGTCCAAACTCATGCCACGTGCTGCTGGACCTTTTAAGGTTCTTGAGAAGATAAATGACAATGCATATAAACTTGAGTTGCCTCCCGAGTTTGGGGTTAGTCCCATATTTAACATTTCAGATTTGAAGCCATACTTGGGTGAGGAATATGAGCTTGAGTCGAGGACGACTCTAATTCAAGAGGGGGGGATGATGAGGACATCTCTTCTTTGCATACAATGCAAGGACCGATCACTAGAGCACGTGCACGACAATTGGATCTCCAGGTACGTTCTAACCTTGTCAATTGTTTTTCAGAACTTACGCTTGTTTCCATGCATGTTTTATTGATTAGGAACAATGGAGAGGACCAGCAAGGGCTGGGAGGAGTCCAATGAGTCAAGTAGGAGGAGATAGGACGTGCACACCAAGGAGGAGCCCAAGTACAACTCGACTTCGACTCCACCTCGGGTTCTAGGAGCTGCCTTCACCAAAACTGACGTCCCGGACACATACGGAGTCGGATTTGGACGTTCTATATATGGTTGGAACCATGATTTCATAAAGCTTCCAATGGAACCAGCCCCACCTCAAGATTCCTTCTAAGTTGATGGGAATCAGCGAAACAAGTGGGCATCCAGAATCTGTCCGGTGCTGCGCCACCGCCTTTTGGGCTGCTGGCCCGTGTATCATGTGGAAGCCCATTAGGGTTGCGTCCAGGGGTCTTGCACGCCCCTAAACTCCTTTTTATACAGCAGCCGCCACCATATTAGGGTTGGGTTTTGCTTAGTTACAATCTGTCATTGAACAGTGTCGCCGATCATTGGTTGTGAGACCCCAAATTCGTGATCAATTCAGTTTTGATTGCAACTTCTCTGTTCTTGCTTGTGTTCTTGATTGCACTTGCAGGGATAAGCCTTCATGGCGAGGTCATTCGTGTGACACGGGTGATAACCAACGGAGCAGTGGTGTAGTGATTGCGGGGTTTCGTTCGTTCGGAGCCTTGGATCATCAACGTCGAGATCTCCACCCAATCAAGTTTACCCTACCTCTCGGAAGATCGGGACTCATCCTCCTATCAAAGTTGGTGGAGGCGATTGCCGAAAGGTGTGGGGTTCCTCCACAACCGGAGGACTAGGCGATCGTTTGTTGTTTTCTTTTGTTATTTGTAAAAAATTAATTTTTAATAAATATTTGTTTGATGATGAATGTTTGTTATCGATTATCAAATTGTTTGTTGTTTTTTTTGTTTGATGCTAAATGTGGTTGATGTATACCGAGCCGCGACGTTTGGTGGCTTCGAATTAAATTTAAAGGCGTGTTCCCCTCGGTAACCGCAAAGGTCGCGCACGCCCGGTCGCTTCAGCCGCCTGTATTAATGGCCAATATTGCAGGCGGCTCCTTCTCCACGGTCCGCTTGTGAAAATTGATATGTTTACACAGACGGTTTGCCTTTGTGAGTCGTTTGTGATGTTCATTCATCACATATGGCTATTAATTTATTCGACATCACAGGCGCATTTTTTACGGACCGCCTGAGTCTGAAAAACGGGGCGTCTGTGAAAATGGTTTTTGTAGTAGTGTTAGAAGGGAATTTGTTTGAATTAATCTCGACTTGTGCGTGTGTATGCGTGTTGGTTTGTTCTACTTTTCTGGGTGTGTCGCAGTATGTTTGCATGCTAGGCTAATACGTGTAGCAGTGGCGTGAGAGGTGGAGTTGATTTGCATCTTGGCCGGGTCTTCAGAACGTGTAGGAGGTAGCAGTCGATCCATTTTTGTTGCCATGCAGGCGGGACCGGCTGCATGCAGGAGGAGGCACCAACAACTTGCTCCATTCATGCAGCACTGGGCTGCATCCACCGGGAGTCAAAAGCACAGTAATTGTTGCATGCATGTGTGTTCGTGTTAGTTAGCTTCAGAGTTAGAAGCGGACCACGTGAGGTATGAAAATTCGCTGAATTTGTTGCTCCCTAGGCGTGTCCTCTGGGGTTATATAAGCCACATTGTAACTTGTTGTTTGCTCAAGAAACAGATGGTTAAGGTGTTGGTGCGCTAAGTCATTAATAAGTACACTCCATTTTCCGCCTCGCGTATGTGAGTAAGCGGCTCCAACAGTCATGAATCTATCAGCAGAGGCTAGTTTCCTCTACAATATGGACACAATGACCGTCAGGAGTTATGATGCTTTTTAAGGAGTAGCAGTGTTCTTTGGATTTTCTATAGGAAAAAAATATACTACCTTCGAGTATCTGCATTGTTCACTTAACCTACTAAATAAAATTCTGATCTGATTTACTTCTCTGAACTATTTAGATTATTTTAATTCAGTCTAGTGAAAATTTTCTTTTTTTCTCTTTGTACACATCACATAAAATTTATAAGATTATAAATTACAACATATCGTATATAAAAATACTTTTAAGATTTTTCTGTAATACTTTTATACTTCAGAAGCATGTAATAAATATATGACATGGGAGATGAAATAATAGAAGAAAAATTATGAAAATTATAGAAGGAATTTTTATTGCATATTATATGATGTCATCTACAATCGTACAAAACTTGAACATCAAACATAACTCAGATAAAGAGAAATAAAAAATGAAAAAAAACACTAGGAGGTGAATTGAACCAATCTAAATAGTTAGAAAGAAATCAAACTAAATCTTGTTTAGGGGTTAATTGAATAACGTAGATATATTAGGTAGTAAAATCAATTTTTTTATTTTCTTATACGAAGCTCATGAACGTTTCAGTGGCTTCTAAATGCTCTTTAGTTGGGCCTTCATCTACTGGCCGGGATGCCGGGCTGATCTGCTGGCTACCATTTTGTGACAGCCATTTCATTTTCTTGTTTGTAACACGTATACCTCTCATGGGCTACGGTTGGGCCGACACTTAGCTTGGACCGAGGAAACACATTGCATTGGTGCTAAACTGCTCCAGTCCAAGCGAGAATAATTTTTCTTCATCCCAACCTTGTGCATCACCGCGAAAACGTTAACCACATGTCCAAACCACTAGTCTCAAATCATCAGGTTTTCAGGGTTAGGATTAGGGTTACGATTTATTGGATGGGGTTAATGTTTAAAGTTAGAGTTTAATATTTAAAATTTAGTTTTTAGGGTTTAGTGTTAGTGTTTTAGGGTTTAACATATGGAGAAAATACAGAAATCAACATTTTAAAATTAAAAAAGGACATGTGGCACGTATCCAAGCGGGAATGCACAGTCCCCTCGATGGCATATTGGATGTAGAGAATTTGGTTTAAGTCCAAGCACCTAGAGATGGTAATCCCACGCGTGGGTGCGGGTACCTGACAGGTTTTGCACCTGATAGGTGTGGGTGTGGGTGGGATTTTTCATCCGCGGGTCTAACTCCGACCCGACTTATCGCGGGTGTGGGTGCGGATTTTATTTTGCGCCCGCAAGTACCCTACGGGTACCCGAAATAATTTATGTTTATAATTTTGAAGTAAATTTTAATTTTTTCTATAATTTAATTATTTCATCTTACTTATCGTAACCTATATTTATAGTCTTTATAAGCAACTTAATATTTTTTATTATATTATCATTCAAAATGGATGATTTTTAGACTTATTCATTAAACGTTGTAGTATGTTTATAAAAAAGTCAACCCCGACGGGCATCTAAAACTCGCCCGAAACCCGACGGGTGCGGGTGCGAATTCTCACCGGCGGGCGAGTGTCTCAAATTTCACCCACAACCTCTTTTGCTTCAGGTGGATTTTTTCTCCATTCGACACGAGTCCGACCCATTGCCATCCCTACAAGTGTCGCTATCCATGCCATTCTAGCATTTGTACGTGATGCGTGCAACTTCCATTGCATCCTAAAACTGCGTCTCCATGATTTATTATCATCAAAATAAAGTTAAATCTGGAAATGAGATTTTATAGACATGTTCCTCTGCATATTTATTTCTGTCAAATATTATTCTTAGATATACACACATAATCCCACTGAATTCTCCCAAGTTTGGTGGTAGAGGTCAGGTAGATTTTACACCGTTCCACTTTTTTTTTTCTGTTCAATAAAAAAAATACGATTTACAGGTGGCAGATTGACCGTCTTTCTGCCTATCTTCCTCAAGGAAAGTATCTCTCAAGCTCCTGTATAATCATGATGTGTCATTACTCATTAGGACAAAATTTCTGACATTAGTAGTTTTTAAGGATGGTAATGTGTCGGGTTTGGGTTGGGTCAAGTAAAAATTCGCCCGCGACGAGAGAGACCACGGGCGAAAATTGAGACCCGCCCTAGCACCGGCGGTCGCGTTCATGTAAAAGTCCCAAAACTTGTGAATAGAAAACTTGAGCTATGAATAAAGTTGAGTTTATATGCAAGAAATGGGACTTACAAAAACTTTTGTTTACTCATGAAAGTGTTGGCATGAGCGATAAAAACTTTGAATTCAGTTTGAATTAAGAGGGTCACTTCCAAAAGAGGAGGGGCCATCTCCAAAGAGGAAAATGCAAACTGAGGTTTAAAAAGTTGTATTTGCAATGACCAAGATCAGAGGGCATATTCAAACTCCCCGGGTTCAAATTGTAGAGGGGGCAAATTTGGAACAAATTTGGAGGTGCTTTGATATGTGTATCAAAGCTACTTGTGAATTGTCATTGAAATTTGAATTCGAATTTGAAACTGAAGTAAAAATTTCCAAATTTCCAATTGGCCTTTGAATTTGAGCTCTTCATAGCTGAATTTGCCATGTGCCAAGATTTGGAGGTATTTGTGAAAGTTTTGGGGATAAGAAAGGGGGTGGGCCCCACATGTCATAGTGACATTCAAACTTACCCTCGAAGCAATCTTGCTGTTTCCCTCGAGCGGCCGAGACCTTCCTCCGAACGACACCGGGGCGCCACCGAGGCCACCGCCTCACCCTCTTTCGGGCGCTGGCGACCAGTTTACCGCCTCCCTCCCTACCTCGGCGTGATCTTTTTCCTCTGAACCGAGCCAACGGTGTTTCTTTTCCCCTCCTCGCGCCCGATAAACCCTGAGCTCGCCGCCGCTTCGGGTCTGACCGGAGGTGCATGCCAAACCAGCGCGCAGCAACTTCTGAGCCGCAAAACGGCAAGGCCTGATCGTCCTCCACTCCCTCAGCTCAAGAGCAGTCCGGTTCCGGCCTCCCTTCCCTAGCAAAGCTCGTTCCCACGGCAACCGAACTGCACAGCAGATCGTCGCTCCCGTGGACAGCGGAGTCTAGCGCCTTTCACGGCCAAGCAAGGACATCCCCGGACGCGCCAGCGAGCCCTGCTGCTTCCACCCAAACCACAAGGCAAGCCATGAACCACCGAGCAAGAATTCAGAAAAACTTCGCCGGCGGCCACCGGGCGACGTTCTGGTACGAATTCTCCAAATTCTCACTCCTTTCTTGTCTTTAGGTCACTAAACTGTGCTCAAAGGACCTAGACTCGAGGACGACCCGATCCCCTCCCCAATCCTGGCTTGAAACCCCATATTAGCAGATCATTTTGAAGTTTCCGTGCGGCGATCATGGCGGGGACCCTCGGGCGTACGGTGAACCCCCACTTGCCGCCATTCCCTAGCCAGTTCGAGGCCATGCCGAGGTGGACTGACCTTCACTGGTTCTGTAGAGCAAATTTCCCGAGCTTTTGGCGGGCTAGTGTGCTCGGGCCATGGTGCCGAAGCCTCACCGAGGTGTGCGCACGTCGCCGACCGGTTTCCGGTCGCCGGCAGCCCGAATGCACCGCACCGTTGAATTCCTCGTGGCTGAAAACCCCCAGGCGGCGAGTAGAAGGCCGGGAGACGGTCGGGAAGCCGACTCCGGCGAGCTCCGACGAGTCTCCGGCGAGGGGGCGGCGCGGGAAAAGGAGGACGGGCCGAGGTTGAAGACGACCGGCCGGTCCCACCTGTCAGCGGCGATATTTTAAATCTTCGATCCGCTGCGGCCCCGTATCCAGTGTGGTGGCGCGGGAAAAGGTCTGTGGCCCCGTGTGGCTCGTGTTCCAGCGGTCGACACGTGGCCCTGTGGCCCACAGGTAGAGTTTGAACTTTTCCCGAATAAATTTGAATTCCAGATTTGGTTCAAACTTTGGATCTGCATAACTTTTGTTAGAGAGCTCCAAAGATAGTGATTCAAATTGGGTTGGATTAAGGATGAAAATCTCAATCCAAATATACAACCCAATTTTCATGAAAAGCAATAGAAAATTCTGGAAAATTCTTTAAAGCTTTTCAGCAAAAGAATTTTAGAGGGAGTTTGGTCCATCCAAAATTCCCCAAATTTTGCCAGGATATTCTTTAGGATAGTAGGAGACTACTGTAAAAGTTTCAGCTCAATTGGAGTTGATTTAATTAGAGTAATTCTGATTCCAAGTTTCTGTATTTAAATGAATACAGAAACATTTTCAGGAAATTTCCAAAACTTGGAAATTCAATTCTAGTCATTCCTTAGCTCCAAAAATCCTAGGAATATTCATGCATACTCCCTGAGCTATGTATGAAATTATAGTTCACTTAGATTTGCATGAAAGTGCAAGTTTAATCAGAATTAATTCCTTTATGCTTAAATGCTTAGGGAATTGTTCTGGGTGATCCACTTAGTGAAATGTTCTGAATTTTGGTCCAGAGAACTTTCTTGTGACAAGGAACTCCCAAGAAAATTGCCAGCTCCATTGGAGCCCTGGATAATTAGTATTCTGTTCAACCATTAGTTGATCTCCCCACCCAAGTGATGAACCTCACTTCTCACTTGATGATAGTGCTTAGACACACACCCAAACCACTAGCACCAGTTTCATTTTAAATTCTTAAACAAATTTCCAGTTTCAAACTTGTCCTTAGCACTTGTTAGCAAATGTTTTACAATTAAACATGTATGCATCTTCACAACGTTGTAACACCCCAAATTTTGATTTAAAACCGTAAACCATGTTCAGAGGGGAATTTAAAAATTTTTGGACATGCTGCATGTTTTGCAAAAATTCAAATTCAAACTGGAATTCAAATTAGACTCAAAACAGAAAAGAAATGGAAAAAGAAAAAGAGAAACGGGAAAAAAACCGGCCAGTGGGCCGAAACCCGCCAGCCGGCCCAATCTTCCCCGCGCCAGCCCGCCCCCGCGCGCGCCGCGCTCTCTCACACAGACAGGTGGGACCCACATGTCATCCCCAACCTCGCTCGCGCCGACCCCGGACTTTTCCCCCCGAGCGCGCGCGATCTTAACCGATCGAAAAACCGCGTTCCTCAGCCAAATTCCGGTCCCAGATGAATCCAACTCGATCACAACTGACCCACCGCCCTCCCCCGGCTATAAAAACCCCAGCCCCGATCAGTTTTTCCCACGCGATCGCCGATTTTTACTCCGGTGAGCACCGAGACTTCGCCGGTGAATTCTGGCCGATCTAAGCTCGGAAACTCTGATCTAACTCGCTGGTCTTGATCCACCGCCTCCGGGGAACTTTGCAGGTGCAGAAAACTCGGAGAGTTACGGTGTAAACACAGCGCCGACGAGCTTCGCCGTGGTTTTGCCTCGGACCTCGCCGCCGATCACTTTCCAGGACCCCCGAGCTCGAGAAAACCCCCGAGGTGAGATCCCTGACCTCCCCTCTACCGATCTATGCCATAAGATCACAGTTTTAGGCAGAATTCTCGAGGATCCGAAACTTTCCGGCGAGATCGCCGCTTCCCGCCGCCGTGCGCCGCCGGCAGCGCCGCCCGCGCTCGGTCAGAGCGACGTGGCCGCTTGTGCGCCGTTTATTTTAAATCGCACGGTAGGGTTTAAATCCCCGCGTACCGGTTCGATGTTATAATCTCAGCCGTCGGTTTAAAATCGGACGGTCCACGTCAGCCCCGCGTTATAAAGACTGGAATTCTTACGTGCTACCCCCTGGGGTTCTCTGGAATTGAGAGCTTGCCCCGGAAACTTCAGATTTAGCCCCTGGAACTCCAGGAAATCATGTAAATTCATTTAAAAATCAGTTTTAGCCCCTGGACTTAATAAAAATTAGGAAAAACACCTCTGATAAGTGTAGCTAGACCCCTGGAAATTATGAAAATAATATTATAGACCCTGTAATGAGGTGAGTTCATTATTTTAGCCCTGTTTAGTATTTAATTTAGAAAATTGAATATGTAACTAGTGCTTAAAAATTAAAAAGTGGGACAAATATAATTGTCAAAATTTATTAAAAACTTTCTCAGTACTTAGAAAACTTTGGAGTGAGATAAAAATATATTTTTGGGCTGAAATAAATCTGTTTCATCTATTATTCACATTTATTAGTATAGGGACACATTTTTAAGTAAAGAATAGTTATAAAAAAATAGGGAAAATAATTATGAAATAGTCTACATCAGAAGCCAAGGTCAAAAGATGTTATTAAATCATTTAGGACCAGAACCTATACTGTTTAGATGATGTGTATTACTAATTTCATAATAAAATACACAATTATGCATAGGAATATAAATCTGAAAATATAGCAACTAGTAGAAGATAAATGGAGTTTCTAAAATACAAAGAATTCAGTTTAGGGTTGGTAGAAATTCTGAAGGCACATATGGAGAAGAAAAATACTTTTCATACATACTTGGTAGTGAAAAGGTGTAGTAGTTCAATATAAGGAATTTATTTAAAAACTGAAACACACATGTATATATATATATAGTAAGTAAGTATAAATATGGACACCAAAGTAGGAATCATATACATATAAATAAAAGTGTATGCAAGCCACAGATCAACACACACACAGAGTAACCACAACACATATAATGGTGAATGAATTTCATAAATATGAATGTGTGGTTTGTATGAAGTGTAAGTGTGAACTATGTCTTATGGATTGTTGTTTTTCTTTTGCTATGTGTGATGGTGTGATGTAGAACCTGCTCAAGAGCGAATTATTCCTTTCCAAGATCAGGACTACCCATTTCAAGAGCAGCAAGAAGGAGGCAAGTGTCCTTGACCACTTTGATCCTATGTTAGGATGTGTAGATAGAATTATTTGCATTGTCAAATGAAATATGAAACCCATGCTAGGAAAGTTTCCCTAGAATTGCATTACCTTGTTTCCTTGTAGCTTGGGTTGGGATTTATTTTGGTCATTGTCATTTATTTACATGCATATGCTTAGCCATGCTTAGAATGGGATATTTGGGACATGAGATCATCAGTTTATATTACCATACTCTTGAATGAGACATTGTGAGTTATGTAGAGGTAGGGATCAAGGCAAGTTGGATGTTTTGGTTGTGTGCTGGGTGCACGAGACTTGGGTTTGTGTTTAGTACTTGCCTGGATCCTAAGGACCGGTTCATGGAGCATGTAACCCGGCTTTACAGTGCCAACCACATGCTGAGATGGGGCAGCTTGGCCAATTAATTAGGTGTATCCCCGGCGTAGTATGGGTGTGTTGGATGGTGCGGGGAGTAGGTGTCAGCTGGACTACCATATGAACCGCAAGGCTCAAGAGGGGGCCACTGCAGCGGGGTTGGAGCCTCTTGTATGCTGTTAGGGGTGAAACCTCAGTGGGCCCACGCTCATCGGGAATCCCTTTGTAAAGGCTTCGTAGTGATCTCCTGGCTGCACACCTGGGAAGTGTGAATGTGGATCGTAGCCACTGGCATAATGGAGGTTCTTTTAGTCCACCCGGCAATGGGGGATGAAATCACTACTTGTGGGTACAGTGGTACAAACTCTGCAGAGTCAAAACTGTCTTGACAGCCGTGCTCACGGTTAAGAGCGGCCTGGACTTATTCATGATTAGAGAATTGATGGTTTTGGAAGTTAAGCGGGGAGCTTAACATTGGAAATGATGTTATGGTTATTGGATTATGATAATGGGTTGGGAGATTGGGACCATTTCACCTGTGTAGTAATGTAGGTGCTTAATAAGCTAAGGTGATAGGTATTAATTGCGTAGTGCTTTAACCATGAGTTCAACCTCTCCTTGTTCTAGCCATGCATGATATAAATTTTCCCACACTTGCTGAGTACCATTGGTACTCAACCTTGCATATTTGTTGGTTTATATTGCTGCTCAGGTCAAGATAATGAGGTGGTGTATAATGACCAAGATTTTGGACCCGAGGAAGGATTTTAGGTTCATGAAGACCCCCGGGCAACGCCTGTGATGGAGCCCTAAAGAATAATATTCCGCTGCTAGTTTATTTACTTGTGATGAAGCATTAGTGTCCATTGAGACATTTGCGATGTAAGACTTATTTATATTCGACACCTGGCTTGTAATAAATGATGCTTCACTATTTGTCATCACATGTATGAGAAAATGATCCTGGCATACATGTGATATTCACTTGGTTGTTTCTTCGGAAAAACCGGGTGTGACAGAGGTGGTATCAGAGCCAAGGTTGCCCGTAGGAACGTGGACCTAGGTAGAAATGGACGTATTTAAGGGCCCTATTTTCTTAAAAACTATTTCCCAAAGTGTGGGTGGAAAAGTGTTATTAAAGGAGTCATTTTCTTCATCTTACCCCAACTTTCATTCAAAATAGGATTTTTGTTTGAGATTTTATCTAACCTAATTTTAAATCCTTTTGTTTTAGATGGTTCGCATGATTCGCACCGCCCGTAAGTCCACAGGAGGGAGAGTTCCCGTAGCTGCCCTTGCCGAAAGAGAGGAGAGTCGCCCCGTGACGTACCTTTCCTACGGATTGGCAGTAGGAGACTTGTTGCGCCGTCTTCGACGTATGCTCGAAGCCGCCGGCAATACGGGCAAGCTAATCATCCATTATAACTCCACCAGGACCATCCGTGAGAAGAGGGAAGAATGGAGTTCGGAGATGAGAATTATACACGAGAATCAGCTGCTTAAGATTCACCACTCTCCAGCTTGTCGAGCAACACAAGTTGACGCGGAGAAAGATGTCACCTGGGAGGCCATCACCTGCCAGAGTCACATCTATCGTCGCCACTTGGACAAAACTGAGTACATGTATGTCCTCCAACGTGAGAGTGGTACCACGGAGTACAAGTACCCACCAGTGCAGCAAGGGACTTCCCATGAGCACATGGACTTGTGCTTGGAGGATGCTGCCATGCTCAGCACTCGACTGCAGGAGTGTCAACAAGAGCTTCAGGATGTCCGAGACACCCTGAAGGAAACGGAGGCGTTGCTGCGAGCTTGTTTAAAGGCGAGAGAAAGAGGAGATGGGAATGAACTGTGTATCACCGTGAGTGATCCATGGACTCCTGACTCCCCGGATCGCCGAGCAATCAGGCGTCGTCGCACTTCTCCACCAGCAGCCTCTCCACCCAAAGCAGAGTCAGAAGGTAGCCGAAATGAGGAGGAAGATCCCGAGGAGCCAGCTCAAGAGGACGAGTAGTGTAGAGTCTTTCCCCTAGCTAGCAAGAGGTCGAGTAGTCGAGTCGTTACGTAGTTAATGGTGTGATAATGCTTGGTGTGTGACGTGAGTTGTGGAAGCCATGAGCAATTGTCCACAGCCTCGTCTTCAGATTGTTTTGCTTTGGTGTGTGAACCCACAGGAAATAATAGTGCATTTATTTGGTGTGAGATATAAACCCTCGTAAAATTTTAACAAAGCCTCAACACCTTAAAGTACCAACAAATGAAAGTAGTAAGATGATACTAAATGGTATCAAATTAACATTTGTTGATTCTGCCAGATGGCCGGAAGAGGAAAAGGACGTGCTGCCAACCCCGCCAACAACAATGATGAGGCATGCAACCCTCATCTTTCTGGAGGCCAGGACCGGGGTGGTCGCCGTGAAGAAATTGATCCTCTCCACCAAATGCTGGAGAATCAAAATCAGCTCATCCAGAACTTGACTCAAGTGGTGGCCAACTTGCATCAAGTTCCACCTCCACAAGCTGCACCCCGCCAACCAAGGTTGAGTGAGTTTCTAGGAACTCAACCTCCAAAGTTTGCAAGTGCTGCTGAACCTCTGGAGGCAGATGATTGGCTGAAGACTATTGAAAGTAAGATGAGGATAATACAATGCCAAGGGTATGAGAGGGTGCTGTTTGCCTCTCATCAATTGCAGGGACCTGCTGCTGATTGGTGGACCGCCTACGTGGCCGCCCATCATGACCCTGAGAACATCACTTGGGAAGAGTTCAAGCGTAGCTTCCGCAACCACTACACCCCAAGAGGTGAATTCAAAAACAAGAGGAAAGAGTTTCTGGGACTGCAGCAGGGAAACATGACGGTGAGGGAATACCTCACTAAATTTACTCAACTATCCCGTTATGCTCCACGAGACATAGAGACTGATGAGCAGAAACAAGATTGTGTCGTGGAAGGACTTACCGTAGAGATGCAGTGTGCAATGTCCTCCAATGAGTATGACAGCTTTCAAAAGATGGTGGACAGGGCGTTTGTGGTAGAAAGAAAGCTAAAGGCCCTGGAAAATGAGAATAAGAGGAAGGCTGGGTGGTCACATCAAGCCTCAGGGAGCAACACCCGCCCACGTATGATGCAGCAACCTACGGGGCAGACGAGCCGTGCTGCGGTACCCTATTCAGCACCAAGAGGGTACAACCCAAACTACAGGCTTCCCGCAACACCAGCACAGCCGCAACGTCAGTTTGCGCAGCAGCCTCGCCCCGCATATCCACCTCGACCAGCAGTACAAGGACCCCCAAACCAACCCCAAGACAACAAGGGCCAAGCATCTAAGATTGGGGTGCAATGTTTCAGCTGTGGTGAAGTGGGGCACTACGCCCATAAATGCCCAAAGAAGAAGCCTGCGCCGCCACAACAGCAGAATGTAATGAGAGGACGGGTGAACCATGTCACTATGGAGGAAGCACAAGAGGCACCCGACGTGGTAGTTGGTAAGTTTCCTGCCAATTTACACCTTGCAACTCTGCTGTTTGATTCTGGTGCTACCCACTCGTTCATTGCTCAAGGGTTTGTTAAGAAGTATGACCTAGCAACCACACAAATGAACCATATGCTAGCCGTAAACTCTCCAGGTGGAGAAATAAGGACAAGACAAGTGTGTCCCAAAGTGAGCCTAGACATTAATGGGGTAGTATTTACTGCTAACCTCATAGTGATAGATTCACAAGGGATAGATATTATTTTGGGTATGGATTGGTTGACCAAACATAAAGGAATCATCCATTGTTCGACCAGAACGGTGGAATTAACTCACCCCAGTGGTACCAGAGTAAAGTTCATAACAATACACGAGCCTAGGAGGGACATTAAATTAAATCAAGTGGAGGTGAAAGTTGAGGAAATCAGGACTATCAGGGAATATCCAGATGTTTTTCCGGAGGAATTGCCAGGTATGCCTCCCGACCGTGACGTGGAATTCGCAATTGAGCTAGTACCGGGAACAGCCCCGATATACTAGAGACCTTATCGAATGGACTCCAAGCAGCTAGGAGAGCTCAAGGATCATTTGAGAGAATTGACGGAGAAGGGGTATATTCGCCCTAGTTCCTCACCATGGGAAGCTCCGGTGATATTTGTGCCCAAGAAAGACGGAACCCAAAGGTTATGCGTGGATTACCGTGCCTTGAATGAGGTAACCATCAAGAACAAGTACCCATTACCCCGCATTGAAGACTTGTTTGATCAGTTGAGGGGAGCTTGTGTGTTCTCGAAAATTGATCTCAGGTCGGGGTATCACCAACTCAAGATAAGGAAATCTGATATTCCCAAGACAGCTTTCGTATCTCGGTACGGACTGTATGAATACACTGTCATGCCTTTCGGGCTAACCAATGCCCCGGCATATTTCATGTACCTCATGAATAAGGTATTCATGGAATATCTGGACAAATTTGTGGTGTTTTTCATAGATGATATTCTCGTCTTCTCCAAAGATGAAGAAGAACATGAGAAACATCTAAGGTTGGTGTTACAGAGGCTGAGAGAACACCAATATATGCCAAGTTGAGCAAGTGTGAGTTTTGGCTGAAGAGAGTTCCCTTTTTGGGACATATAATCTCGGAGGGAGGAATCTCCGTAGATCCCGCCAAAATCGAGGATATCCAGAAGTGGAAAACCCCTGAAAATGTCGGGGAAGTTCGAAGCTTTTTGGGATTGGCTGGATACTATCGACGGTTTATTGAGGGATTCTCCAAGATCTCGAGACCTCTCACTAAACTGTTGGAGAAGGGAATCACATTCACCTGGACACCACAGTGCGAGACGAGCTTTCAGGAGCTAAAGAAAAGATTGACAACAGCCCCAGTGCTGGTTATGCCAGAGATGCAGAAGAATTTCACAGTGTACTGCGATGCCTCTGGAAATGGGTTGGGATGTGTTCTCATGCAAGAAGGACATGTCGTGGCATATGCATCCCGGCAGCTTCGGAAGCACGAGAAGAACTATCCTACACATGACCTAGAACTAGCTGCAGTGGTACACGCGTTGAAAATTTGGCGGCACTATTTGATGGGGAAGAGGACAGAGATATATACGGATCATAAGAGTTTGAAGTACATATTCACACAACCAGATCTCAACCTCAGACAAAGGAGATGGTTAGAGCTAATCAATGACTTTGATGTGGGCATCAACTATCATCTCGGGAAAGCAATTGTCGTGGCCGATGCTTTGAGTCGGAAAGTGCAGGTCAATAAGTTGAGTTTGAAGGACATGCCTGCAGAATTGAAGGACGAGGTTATAAGACTCAATCTATGTCTAGTAAATAGTGGTGAAGCCATCGCCATGGAAGTGGACTCCACACTCGAGCGAGACATACGCGAGGGCCAAAAGAATGATGAGAAGATACAAGAGATCAGACAGCTCATCAAGGAAGATAAAGCTCCTGGTTTTAGAGAGGATGAACAAGGAACGGTGTGGCACGGGAAAAGGATCTGTGTGCCAGAAGTAAAAGAGATCCGTGAATTAATTTTGAAGGAGGCTCACGATTCCGATTATTCCATTCATCCTGGGAGTACGAAGATGTACCAGGACCTCAAAAGCAGGTATTGGTGGTATGGCATGAAGCGAGATGTCGCGGAACATGTTGCCCTATGTGACACATGTCAGTTGGTGAAAGCTGAACATCAACGACCCGCGGGATTATTGCAACCACTCAAAGTGCCTGAATGGAAGTGGGAAGAAATCAGCATGGATTTTGTCGTGGGATTGCCTAGGACCCAATCCGGGTATGATTCAATATGGGTCATTATTGATAGGCTAACCAAGGTAGCTCATTTCATTCCTGTGAAAGAAAGCTACAGCGGATCCAAATTGGCAGAATTGTACATGTCAAGGATTGTGTGTTACCTTGGAGTGCCAAAGAAGATAGTGTCGGACCGAGGGACACAGTTCACCTCGAGGTTTTGGCAGAAGTTGCATGAAACCATGGGAACCCATCTGAACTTTAGCTCTGCCTATCATCCTCAAACTGACGGGCAGACGGAGAGAACCAATCAGATCCTTGAAGATAGGGCATGTGCACTCAAAAACAATAGGAGTTGGGACAAGAACTTACAGTATGCGGAGTTTTCCTATAACAACAACTATCAAGCTAGTATGAAAATGTCACCGTTTGAAGCTTTGTATGGAAGGAAGTGCAGAACTCCCCTATTTTGGAACCAAACAGGAGAAAGTAAAGTGTTTGGTCCAGAAGTGCTACAAGAAGCCGAGGCAAAGGTGAGGGAGATTCGCAACAATTTGAGGATAGCACAAACACGCCAAAAGAGTTATGCCAATGTACGAAGAAGAGAGCTCGTTTTCAACGTGGGAGACTATGTTTATCTCAAGGTGTCCCCTATCAGAGGACTTCGTCGGTTCAAGGTGAAAGGGAAGTTGTCACCTCGATACATCGGACCCTTTCAAGTTTTGGAAAGAAAAGGCGAAGTGGCGTACCAACTAGAGTTACCGGTTCATCTATCGGACGTGCACGATGTATTCCATGTGTCACAACTCAAGAAATGCCTGAGGACGCCTGAAGAGGTGTTACCCATGAATGAAGTGGATGTAGCTGAAGATTTGTCTTATGCCGAACAACCATACAAGATTTTGGAGACAATGGAGCGCCTCACCAGAAATAAAAGAATCCGGATGTGCAAGGTGCAGTGGAAGCATCACTCAGAAGAGGAAGCCACCTGGGAACGGGAAGATGAGCTCAAGGCACAATTTCCGGAATTGTTTTCTTAGAAACACCAATCTTGAGGACGAGATTTCTTTTAAGGGGGGTAGAGCTGTAACACCCCAAATTTTGATTTAAAACCCTAAACCATGTTCAGAGGGGAATTTAAAAATTTTTGGACGTGTTGCATGTTTTGCAAAAATTCAAATTCAAACTGGAATTCAAATTAGACTCAAAACAGAAAAGAAATGGAAAAAGAAAAAGAGAAACGGGAAAAAAACCGGCTAGTGGGCCGAAACCCGCCAGCCGGCCCAATCTTCCCCGCGCCAGCCCGCCCCCGCGCGCGCCGCGCTCTCTCACACAGACAGGTGGGACCCACATGTCATCCCCAACCTCGCTCGCACCGACCCCGGACTTCTCCCCCCGAGCGCGCGTGATCTTAACCGATCGAAAAACCGCGTTCCTCAGCCGAATTCCGGTCCCAGATGAATCCAACTCGATCACAACTGACCCACCGCCCTCCCCCGGCTATAAAAACCCCAGCCCCGATCAGTTTTTCCCACGCGATCGCCGATTTTTACTCCGGTGAGCACCGAGACTTCGCCGGTGAATTCTGGCCGATCTAAGCTCGGAAACTCTGATCTAACTCGCTGGTCTTGATCCACCGCCTCCGGGGAACTTTGCAGGTGCAGAAAACTCGGAGAGTTACGGTGTAAACACAGCGCCGACGAGCTTCGCCGTGGTTTTGCCTCGGACCTCGCCGCCGATCACTTTCGAGGACCCCCGAGCTCGAGAAAACCCCTGAGGTGAGATCCCTGACCTCCCCTCTACCGATCTATGCCATAAGATCACAGTTTTAGGCAGAATTCTCGAGGATCCGAAACTTTCCGGCGAGATCGCCGCTTCCCGCCGCCGTGCGCCGCCGGCAGCGCCGCCCACGCTCGGTCAGAGCGACGTGGCCGCTTGTGCACCGTTTATTTTAAATCGCACGGTAGGGTTTAAATCCCCGCGTACCGGTTCGATGTTATAATCTCAGCCGTCGGTTTAAAATCGGACGGTCCACGTCAGCCCCGCGTTATAAAGACTGGAATTCTTACGTGCTACCCCCTGGGGTTCTCTGGAATTGAGAGCTAGCCCCGGAAACTTCAGATCTAGCCCCTGGAACTCCATAAAATCATGTAAATTCATTTAAAAATCAGTTTTAGCCCCTGGACTTAATAAAAATTAGGAAAAACACCTCTGATAAGTGTAGCTAGACCCCAGGAAATTATGAAAATAATATTATAGACCCTGTAATGAGGTGAGTTCATTATTTTAGCCCTGTTTAGTATTTAATTTAGAAAATTGAATATGTAACTAGTGCTTAAAAATTAAAAAGTGGGACAAATATAATTGTCAAAATTTATTAAAAACTTTCTCAGTACTTAGAAAACTTTGGAGTGAGATAAAAATATATTTTTGGGCTGAAATAAATCTGTTTCATCTATTATTCACATTTATTAGTATAGGGACACATTTTTAAGTAAAGAATAGTTATAGAAAAATAGGGAAAATAATTATGAAATAGTCTACATCAGAAGCCAAGGTCAAAAGATGTTATTAAATCATTTAGGACCAGAACCTATACTGTTTAGATGATGTGTATTACTAATTTCATAATAAAATACACAATTATGCATAGGAATATAAATCTGAAAATATAGCAACTAGTAAAAGATAAATGGAGTTTCTAAAATACAAAGAATTCAGTTTAGGGTTGGTAGAAATTCTGAAGGCACATATGGAGAAGAAAAATACTTTTCATACATACTTGGTAGTGAAAAGGTGTAGTAGTTCAATATAAGGAATTTATTTAAAAACTGAAACACACATGTATATATATATATATATAGTAAGTAAGTATAAATATGGACACCAAAGTAGGAATCATATACATATAAATAAAAGTGTATGCAAGCCACAGATCAACACACACACAGAGTAACCACAACACATATAATGGTGAATGAATTTCATAAATATGAATGTGTGGTTTGTATGATGTGTAAGTGTGAACTATGTCTTATGGATTGTTGTTTTTCTTTTGCTATGTGTGATGGTGTGATGTAGAACCTGCTCAAGAGCGAGTTATTCCTTTCCAAGATCAGGACTACCCATTTCAAGAGCAGCAAGAAGGAGGCAAGTGTCCTTGACCACTTTGATCCTATGTTAGGATGTGTAGATAGAATTATTTGCATTGTCAAATGAAATATGAAACCCATGCTAGGAAAGTTTCCCTAGAATTGCATTACCTTGTTTCCTTGTAGCTTGGGTTGGGATTTATTTTGGTCATTGTCATTTATTTACATGCATATGCTTAGCCATGCTTAGAATGGGATATTTGGGACATGAGATCATCAGTTTATATTACCATACTCTTGAATGAGACATTGTGAGTTATGTAGAGGTAGGGATCAAGGCAAGTTGGATGTTTTGGTTGTGTGCTGGGTGCACGAGACTTGGGTTTGTGTTTAGTACTTGCCTGGATCCTAAGGACCGGTTCATGGAGCATGTAACCCGGCTTTACAGTGCCAACCACATGCTGAGATGGGGCAGCTTGGCCAATTAATTAGGTGTATCCCCGGCGTAGTATGGGTGTGTTGGATGGTGCGGGGAGTAGGTGTCAGCTGGACTACCATATGAACCGCAAGGCTCAAGAGGGGGCCACTGCAGCGGGGTTGGAGCCTCTTGTATGCTGTTAGGGGTGAAACCTCAGTGGGCCCACGCTCGTCGGGAATCCCTTTGTAAAGGCTTCGTAGTGATCTCCTGGCTGCACACCTGGGAAGTGTGAATGTGGATCGTAGCCACTGGCATAATGGAGGTTCTTTTAGTCCACCCGGCAACGGGGGATGAAATCACTACTTGTGGGTACAGTGGTACAAACTCTGCAGAGTCAAAACTGTCTTGACAGCCGTGCTCACGGTTAAGAGCGGCCTGGACTTATTCATGATTAGAGGATTGATGGTTTTTGAAGTTAAGCGGGGAGCTTAACATTGGAAATGATGTTATGGTTATTGGATTATGATAATGGGTTGGGAGATTGGGACCATTTCACCTGTGTAGTAATGTAGGTGCTTAATAAGCTAAGGTGATAGGTATTAATTGCGTAGTGCTTTAACCATGAGTTCAACCTCTCCTTGTTCTAGCCATGCATGATATAAATTTTCCCACACTTGCTGAGTACCATTGGTACTCAACCTTGCATATTTGTTGGTTTATATTGCTGCTCAGGTCAAGATAATGAGGTGGTGTATAATGACCAAGATTTTGGACCCGAGGAAGGATTTTAGGTTCATGAAGACCCCCGGGCAACGCCTGTGATGGAGCCCTAAAGAATAATATTCCGCTGCTAGTTTATTTACTTGTGATGAAGCATTAGTGTCCATTGAGACATTTGCGATGTAAGACTTATTTATATTCGACACCTGGCTTGTAATAAATGATGCTTCACTATTTGTCATCACATGTATGAGAAAATGATCCTGGCATACATGTGATACTCACTTGGTTGTTTCTTCGGAAAAACCGGGTGTGACAAACGTGTAGTGATTAAACGTGGATAAGTAAAGAAGAAGTTGAGCTTGGATCAAGGAACAAGAAGGGTAGAAGTTGAACTTCAAGGCATCAGCAACTAACCCCATATCATCTGACTTTAGTCACCTGCAAAACCAAGGCAAGCCCCGGTTTGCACTTAAGTTGTTTTTAAAATTTTTCCTTTGTTCACTACTATTGGTCGAGGTTTGTATGTGCATTAGGTCCAGGATGTTTGATACTTCACTTGCATAACCAAACATGAACCCTGAGGTCAAGGGTAGAGGTGTGTCATCGTTGTAGAATAAGGCCGTGGTAAATAGACTAGGACAGCCGGTAGAAGACGAGTAGTTGGAATCTACTCGCGAGCTTTGTTCCAGGACCACATAAGTGGGAATTGGAAAAGGTAGCAAACTAAAGTTTAAGATGAGACCGGGCAGAGGGGTTAGACAGCGACAAGACGAGGCCTTGGTCGAGTAGCTCTGCCCGTGTCGGTCAAGGACCGAAGCGTATGCGGCCCTGGGAGCAAGTATTGAGTTGTGTACCGGATGCTTACTGACATATGGGAATCAGGAAACTGATGTACCAGGTTCACTGGGTTGTAGAGGCATACCACATCGTCTCGTTAGACCTATGAGCCCGAGACGGCGCGACCGGTTCTACAGTCTAGTGTCCTGAGAAAGGTTGCCACATACGACATAATGAAGGACGCCAGAGTTGGGTCTTTAGAGGCGGGCGTACGTGTCGAGTTATCCGGGTAGTGTTTGATTCGAATCACCGTCCCTCGCGGTTATGAGTACCGCTTGCTCACTGCGCTGTGACGTAGTTAATCAACTTGTGTGGAAACAGTCTGCAAAAGTATAATTGCTGCTATGATTATGTTAAGTTGCATGAAAACCATGTTTGAAGTAGAGATAGAGCTAACTAAAGTTATTTTCTACCTTGGGGCAAGTAACATTGGAATGAAGCGTTTCTTGTTTGATTGTGGAGTTCCAATGTTGCTGATCGCAAGGTCATTATTAATATGGCTAAAATTTGAAAGTTAAGGATGAACTCGTAGGCGAGTCTTTTCGCAAATGACAGGTTTAGGTCTTAGGTTACTTTCATATAGAGTTCCATGCTTTAGGAGAGACGGTTAAGTCTTGCTGAGCCTTTGTGCTCACTCTTGCCATATAAGTGGTTTTGCAGGTAAACATCGACGCTATAAAGAAGGTTGTCCGGTGAGACTCGGGAACTTCCGAATCATGTCACCCTTGGAGAACCTAGCCGCTGCCATGTCTTCGTGTTGCTAGCGAGAGGAGTCCGCGGGCTGGATCTCTTCTCGAGTGCTTCTTAGCAATTCATCGTGAGCTGTTTATAGACTTCCGTTGTAGCTATTTTATGTAAATTATTTACAAAGAACAGTTGTAAGCTTCCGCTTTTGATTTATGTAATACTGTGTTCCTTATATGTGTGCTGTTGGGTGCCGCATAACACGGCACCACCCAATGCGATTCCTCGGGCAAGGCGGCACGGCCCCGTGATCGGGATCGGGCCCCCTCAGCGTGGTATCAGAGCCGCATTGGTAATAGCGCACGGATTATGGATCGTATTACGACAAAAACTTAGGATATGGTGAGGAAACGATATTAGTCCCACATAAGGACTATAGTAGTGTAGTTATTTAAAGTGGCAAGACTAACATATGTGTTTTAATTCTGAATTTTCATTATGTAACGACGCACCTACGCTCAGGTAAACATGGTAAGGAATGCCACCGAAAGCGGTTCAATTTCGGTTAGCTCCCCTGACGAGGAATGTGGTTCAGGGAAAGATCTCACAGCTTGGTGTGAGACGTCAATATGAACTCTTGGACTCTTCATGTTCCTGAGTTCATATGAAACGCTGATCCCTAGCGTGCATTAGGCAAGTAAGTGGAGACCCCATCGTGTGGTCGGTAACGCGATAGTGTGTTCGTCTGGAAGTAGCCCAGGAGGACATACGCAGCACTTGCCATCGGCGTGCCCTGCAGGGCAGTAGGTGGTATCCGTTGGGTTGATAACATTCCCAACCGTGACGACCCGTTCATGACATACTCGGGTTCCCCGTCGTGTGGTGTTGAAACACGATCACGTACCTTGAGACGTGACTTAACTCAAGGACGGCCTTATGACAATGATACGGGCGTTTGTATTTACTTTTAAATATGGAACTGCCTGAAATGAAACAAACCCTTGAGTGCACCACTATTGAGTGATCTTCTGCAGGTACTAACCACGTACGTATCTCGTGTAGTACACATGTGCGAGAGACCGTCTTAGTGCCACTGATAAAACGGATATGCCGGTATAATCCGGTTTAGGATTTTCTTTTGGTGAGGCAATGTAGTACCGACATGTTCTTACGGTGCATCGACACCGTACTACACTTAATAACCTCTTCCCTATGAAGAAATGATCCATGGAATAACTTGCAACTAAAAATGGAAGTTTGAAACAAGTATTAGCTACTAAACTCTTATTTTGAGCTAAGATTCAAATGAGAGTATAACTAGGTGTCAAAGTTTTCAAAAACAGAGAGCTCTGTTTCTGGCAGGAATTCTTGCTGGGCTTTAACAGAGCATAACTCTGAGTAGATTTAACCAATTAAGGTGTATGATAAAGTTCTGGAAAGATTTTTAAGTGCTCTACAACTTCTTTGTAGACCTCCAGAGCAAAATCACACGTTAAGTTGGTGAAAAGTCCAGTTGAAGGCAAACTGTTCAGAATCAGGACAGTAGCAAAAGCTCTCTGGACCTTTCTGTTTTAAGCCATAACGTACTGTAGAAAAATCTTTAAGAAGCATATAAGTACTCGTTGGAAAGATACTGAAGTTTACTAAAACTTTGGTGTTGAACTCAAGTCAAGAATCTGTTGATAACTTGAGTAAAATTTGGAGTTTGTGTGAGCTGGTCAGGGTAGTCCCGCTGATTAGCTTAGCGTACATAAGATTTGTTTAAACATGAATGTGGTTATGCTTTCATAAAGTTCATGACATGTTCATGTTTTACTTATCTTTACTTACTACTGAGATAGAATTTTGATGGACTCAAAATTTTGTTTCGTGCAGTATGGTACGTACACATTCTCAAATGGAGATTGGAGGTTCCAGTCGAGGTGGGAATGACTCGACTTCATCATAAGAGCCATCGCCAACCTGAAATTATGGCGAAGATGAATGAAACTCTCCAAACTCTAGTTCAGCAAGGCATAGATCGAGAAGCTCAACATCACATGCCAATCCAGAGCACGTATCTGGATTTCTTGGCGACACAACCGCCGGTATTCTCTGAGGCGGCTGACCATTGTGAAGCAAATCACTGGTTACGTGTCATTGAGTCCAAGTTTGGGTTGATCCGATGTGACGAATTCTCGAAGACTCTATATGCCGCTCAGCAGCTTCACGGCTTTGCTGGAGCATGGTGGGCAGAGTACCTTGCTGTCCAACCAGTAGGGCATCGTGTCATATGGGCAGAGTTCCAGGCTGCATTTCGTGCTCGTTTCATCCCTGCGGGCATAATGCAAACCAGTCTGGATGAGTTCTGGAGTCTGAAGCAAGGGGACATGAGTGTTATTGAGTATGCAAAGGAATTCAATCGCTTAGCTCAATATGTCCCTGACTATGTGAAATCACCATCCATGAGGGGTTATCATTTTTATCGAGGGCTGACTGCTAGGCTGCGATGTGAATTGGCTCAAGTTAGCCAAGAGAATTTTGATGAGTTTGTGAGCTGTGCTATCGCTCAAGAATATTATTCCAACCTCTACCTCAAAGAAAAGAGGGAGAGGGACTCATCACAATATGAAGATAATCGTCTACCTCAGAAGTATCGGTTGGTAATCCGTCCACCTTCCGGTCGAGAGATTCCACAAGAGGTGCAATCATTCTGGGAGTGTGACGACTCTTCTACTCCACAGAGGTCTTATTCACCTCCACCACAGCAGCAACTTGTTTCTTATGCACCTCAGTATCAACAAGGTGCACTAGAATATTATTACCCTCAAGAGGTTGAAGATGAACATGGTAATTTCTCAGTTGAACCTAGTGCTGTCCCACTCCACGTTGACAATGAGCTCAATGTCAATGAAGCAACTGAACCGAGCAGTAACAATGTGTCTGCGGGTCCAGTTCCACAGAGCGATCTTGGGCAGCAAAGAAAAGCTATGTACAAAGTAGGGACAGTTAATTATGTGTCAGTCGATGATCTGCCAAAGGGAGGACCTGTTCTTGCCGGCAGGTTCACCTTAAATGACAAGCCGGTTGTCATTTTATTCGACTCTGGTGCAACACATAACTTCATTAGCCGGGCAACGGTAATCCGGGATCAGATCTCCACAACTGTCACAAAAGGTTCTTACCTTATTCATTCACCAGGTGGAGACATCTCAACTAATGAAGTCGTCTCTCGAGCACCACTTTGCTTGGGTGGAAAAATTTATCCTACCACCCTCATCATTCTCGAAGACCAGGGAATCAATGCCATATTGGGAATATCATGGTTGACCTTCCATAAGGCTGTCCTGGACATCGAGAACAGGAGTGTTCACTTGGACTCTCCACTTCACGGACGTCAAACTTTGTATCTCGGCAAAGCGGTTTCTAAAGGCCCGGAAGTATGTAATGCCGAGGTGTGCAAGTTAGAAGACATTCCGGTAGTCCGTGAATATCCGGACGTGTTTCCCGAAGATCTTCCAGGCTTACCACCTGAGCGCGAGGTGGAATTCAAAATAGAATTGATGCCGGGAACTACGCCAATCTCTCGGAGACCATACAAAATGGCTCCGAACGAATTAGCCGAGCTGAAGGAGCAACTCAAGGATCTAATGGACAAGGGGTTTATTCGTCCAAGTTCATCACCATGGGGTTGCTCAGCTTTATTTGTGAAGAAGAAGGATGAGACGCTGAGGCTATGCGTCGATTATCGTCCTTTAAATGCTGTGACCATAAAGAACAAGTATCCACTACCAAGAATTGATATCCTCTTCGATCAACTAGTGGGTGCTAAAGTCTTCTCCAAGATGGACTTAAGGTTGGGATATCATCAAATCAAGATTCGAGCGGAAGATATCCCGAAAACAGCATTCTCGACAAGATATGGACTCTATGAATATCTTGTCATGTCATTTGGGTTGACCAATGCTCCGGCCCTACCTTATGAACTCGGTGTTCATGCCGGAGCTGGATCAGTTCGTCGTGGTATTCATCGACGACATCTTGGTCTACTCCAAATCTGAAGAGGAACACGCTAAACATTTGCATATTGTGCTCCAACGACTGAGAGATCACAAGCTCTATGCAAAGTTTAGTAAATGTGAATTCTGGATCAACCAAGTGCCGTTTCTTGGACATATTATTTCAGCAGAAGGCATTGCTGTTGATCCAAGCAAGATTGATCAAGTACTGAAATGAAAGTCTCCAACATCAGTCCATGAAGTTCGTAGCTTCTTGGGTTTGGCGGGATATTATCGGAGGTTCATCCCGAGCTTCTCAAAAATCTCCAAACCTATGACGGAGCTACTGAAGAAGGGCATCAAATATGATTGGAGCAAGCCATGTGAGGAAGCTTTTCAAGCGTTGGTGAAACACCTCACAACAGCCCCGGTTCTAGCTCAACCGGATACAACCAAGCCTTTTGATGTTTATTGTGATGCATCCGGCGTCGGGCTTGGTTGTGTACTCATGCAAGGAGGACGTGTGGTTGCATATGGATCACGGCAATTACGGAATCATGAGAAACATTATCCAACTCATGATCTCAAGCTTGCTGTCGTGGTACTAGCTTTGAAGATGTGGAGACATTACCTATTGGGAAATCTGGTTCATCTCTACACCGACCACAAAAGTTTGAAGTACATATTCACTCAAAAGGAGTTGAATATGCGGCAACGGCGATGGTTGGAGCTGATCAAGGACTATGAGATTGAAATTCATTATCATCCGGGCAAGGCAAATGTGGTTGCCGATGCACTAGCCGGAAGTCTCATATTCATAGCCTAACCATCACGCCGATAGAAGAGGAAGAACCAAGTCTTTACTTGGTTCCATTTGGAGCTCTGCATAACCTAGCCCTCATACCCACAATAAAAGAGGAGGTTATGGCAGCTCAAAAGAAAGACAAGGGCATGGCTCATATCAGAAGGAGATTGAAGAACGGGGAAATGAAATGTTTCCGGTTAGATGATGAAGACACTCTATGGTTCAAGGACCGGATAGTCGTACCCCGTGATATTAGGCTGCGGAAGAAAGAAAATTTTGGATGAGGCTCACTTATCCAAATTTTCTATTCATCCGGGCAGCAACAATATGTACCAAGAATTGAGGACTAAATTCTGGTGGACCCGGATGAAGAGAGAAGTTGCTAAATACGTATCAGAATGTGATACGTGTCTGCGAGTTAAAGCCGACCACATGAAGAAAGCGGGAACCTTACAACCGTTAAGCGTTCCGGCATGGAAGTGGGAGGATATTAGTATGTACTTCATCGTTGGACTACCTCTCACGGCTAGTAAGCATGATTCAATTTGGGTAATCGTGGATCGGTTAACCAAATCAGCACGCTTCATTCCGATGCGTACCAAATACAGCGCCAAAAAGTATGCGGAGTTGTACATAGCACGAATCTTTTGCTTGTATGGAGTTCCCCGTACCATTGTGTCCGACAGAGGATCGCTGTTCGTATCCCGCTTCTGGGAACAGCTGCACACATCCTTGGGAACTAAATTGATTCGAAGCTCCGCGTATCACCCTCAAACCGATGGGCAAACTGAGAGGGTGAATCAAATACTTGAAGATATGCTGAGAGCATGTGCCATTCATCACGGTAAGAGCTGGGATGATCACTTACCGTTGGCGGAGTTCTCATATAACAACGGGTATCAATCAAGTATCAAAATGGCGCCTTATGAAGCTCTCTACGGCTGGAAGTGCCGCACACCCTTGAACTGGTGTGAAGCCGGCGAGAGAGTTATTTATGGGATTGATCTCATAAATGAAGCGGAAGAGCGGGTACGGCTTATTCAAGCAAATCTTAAAGCCGCTCAATCCAGACAAAAGAGCTATGCGGATAAGAGACGTCGTCCTCTGGATTTCCATGTTGGGGACCACGTATACCTCCGCGTATCTCCTATGAAGGGCATTCAGCGATTCGGAGTGAAAGGAAAATTAGCTCCGTGTTTTATCGGTCCCTTCGTCATCATTGAAAGATGTGGACCCGTAGCATACCGTTTGGAGTTGCCGGCAACCTTAGCCGGAGTACATAACGTCTTCCACATATCTCAGTTGTGGAAGTGTTTAAAAGTTCCAACGGAGATTCTCACGGGAGACATAGAAAATTTGAAGCCGGACCTCACGTATGTTGAGCGACCAACCCGCATAATTGATGAAAAGACTCGCGAAACCAGGAATCGGACGCTGCGATTTTTCAAAGTGCTATGGGAAAATCACACGTCCGATGAAGCTACATGGGAAAGCGAGGAATATTTGCAACGCAATCATCCGGAGTTATTAGAGGCGTATGTTGAGTAACTGTCCTCTCCACCTTGTCCTTAATCATGAATCTCGGGACGAGATTCTTTTTAAGGGGTGAGGAATGTAAAAGTCCCAAAACTTGTGAATAGAAAACTTGAACTATGAATAAAGTTGAGTTTATATGCAAGAAATGGGACTTACAAAAACTTTTGTTTACTCATGAAAGTGTTGGCATGAGCGATAAAAACTTTGAATTCAGTTTGAATTAAGAGGGTCACTTCCAAAAGAGGAGGGGCCATCTCCAAAGAGGAAAATGCAAACTGAGGTTTAAAAAGTTGTATTTGCAATGACCAAGATCAGAGGGCATATTCAAACTCCCCAGATTCAAATTGTAGAGGGGGCAAATTTGGAACAAATTTGGAGGTGCTTTGATATGTGTATCAAAGCTACTTGTGAATTGTCATTGAAATTTGAATTCGAATTTGAAACTGAAGTAAAAATTTCCAAATTTCCAATTGGCCTTTGAATTTGAGCTCTTCATAGCTGAATTTGCCATGTGCCAAGATTTGGAGGTATTTGTGAAAGTTTTGGGGATAAGAAAGGGGGTAGGCCCCACATGTCATAGTGACATTCAAACTTACCCTCGAAGCAATCTTGCTGTTTCCCTCGAGCGGCCGAGACCTTCCTCCGAACGACACCGGGGCGCCACCGAGGCCACCGCCTCACCCTCTTTCGGGCGCTGGCGACCAGTTTACCGCCTCCCTCCCTACCTCGGCGTGATCTTTTTCCTCTGAACCGAGCCAACGGTGTTTCTTTTCCCCTCCTCGCGCCCGATAAACCCTGAGCTCGCCGCCGCTTTGGGTCTGACCGGAGGTGCATGCCAAACAAGAGCGCAGCAACTTCTGAGCCGCAAAACGGCAAGGCCTGATCGTCCTCCACTCCCTCAGCTCAAGAGCAGTCCGGTTCCGGCCTCCCTTCCCTAGCAAAGCTCGTTCCCGCGGCAACTGAACTGCACAGCAGATCGTCGCTCCCGTGGACAGCGGAGTCTAGCGCCTTTCATGGCCAAGCAAGGACATCCCCGGACGCGCCAGCGAGCCCTGCTGCTTCCACTCAAACCACAAGGCAAGCCATGAACCACCGAGCAAGAATTCGGAAAAACTTCGCCGGCGGCCACCGGGCGACGTTCTGGTACGAATTCTCCAAATTCTCACTCCTTTCTCGTCTTTAGGTCACTAAACTGTGCTCAAAGGACCTAGACTCGAGGACGACCCTATCCCCTCCCCAATCCTGGCTTGAAACCCCATATTAGCAGATCATTTTGAAGTTTCCGGGCGGCGATCATGGCGGGGACCCTCGGGCGTACGGTGAACCCCCACTTGCCGCCATTCCCTAGCCAGTTCGAGGCCATGCCGAGGTTGCCTGACCTTCACTGGTTCTGTAGAGCAAATTTCCCGAGCTTTTGGCGGGCTAGTGTGCTCGGGCCACGGTGCCGAAGCCTCACCGAGGTGTGCGCACGTCGCCGACCGGTTTCCGGTCGCCGGCAGCCCGAATGCACCGCACCGTTGAATTCCTCGTGGCTGAAAACCCCCAGGCGGCGAGTAGCAGGCCGGGAGATGGTCGGGAAGCCGACTCCGGCGAGCTCCGACGAGTCTCCGGCGAGGGGGCGGCGCGGGAAAAGGAGGACGGGCCGAGGTTGAAGACGACCGGCCGGTCCCACCTGTCAGCGGCGATATTTTAAATCTTCGATCCGCTGCGGCCCCGGATCCGGTGTGGTGGCGCGGGAAAAGGTCTGTGGCCCCGTGTGGCTCGTGTTCCAGCGGTCGACACGTGGCCCTGTGGCCCACAGGCAGAGTTTGAACTTTTCCGGAATAAATTTGAATTCCAGATTTGGTTCAAACTTTGGATCTGCATAACTTTTGCTAGAGAGCTCCAAAATTAGTGATTCAAATTGGGTTGGATTCAGGATGAAAATCTCTATCCAAATATACAACCCAATTTTCATGAAAACCAATAGAAAATTCTGGAAAATTCTTTAAAGCTTTTCAGCAAAAGAATTTTAGAGGGAGTTTGGTGTCACACCCGGTTTTCCGAAGAACAACCAAGTGAATAACACATGTATGCCAGGATCATTTTCTCATACATGTGATGAAAAATAGTGAAGCATCATTTATTACAAGCCAGGTGTCTAATATAATTAAGTCTTACGTAGCAAATGTCTCGATGGACAATAATAAGTTCATCACAAGTAAATAAACTAGCAGCGGAATATTATTCTTTAGGGCTCCATCACAGGCGTTGCCCGGGGGTCTCCATGAACCTAGAAACCTTCTTCGGGTCCAAAGTCTTGGTCATTATACACCACCTCATTGTCTTGACCTGAGCAGCAATATAAACCAACAAATATGCAAGGTTGAGTACCAAGGGTACTCAGCAAGTGTGGGAAAATTATATCATGCATGGCTAGAACAAGGAGAGGTTGAACTCATGGTTAAAGCACTATGCAATTAATTCCTATCACCTTAGCTTTTTAAGCACCTACATTACTACATAGATGAAATGGTCCCAAGCTCCCATACCCTCATCATAATCAAATAACCATAACATCATTTCCGATGTTAAGCTTCCCGCTTAACATTCACAACTTCCAAAACCATCAACCCTCTAATCATGAATAAGTCCAAGCCGCTCTTGACCGTGAGCACGGCTGTCATGACAGTTTTGACTCTGCAGAGTTTGTACCACTGTACCCACATGTAGTGATTTCATCCCCCGTTGCCGGGTGGACTAAAAGAACCTCCATTATGCCAGTGGCTACGAACCACATTCACACTTCCCAGGTGTGTAGCCAGGAGATCACTACGAAGCCTTTACAAAGGGATTCCCGACGAGCATGGGCCCACTGAGGTTTCACCCCTAACAGCATACAAGAGGCTCCAACCCCGCTGCAGTGGCCCCCTATTGAGCCTTGCGGTTCATATGGTAGTCCAGCTGACACCTATTCCCCGCACCATCCAACACACCCATACTACGCCGGGGATACACCTAATTAATTGGCCAAGCTGCCCCATCTCAGCATGTGGTTGGCACTGTAAAGCCAGGTTACATGCTCCATGAACCAGTCCTTAGGATCCAGGCAAGTACTAAACACAAACCCGAGTCTCGTGCACCCAGCACACAACCAAAACATCCAACTTGCCTTGATCCCTACCTCTACATAACTCATAATATCTCATTCAAGAGTATGGTAAAAATAAATTGATGATCTCATATCCCAAATATCCCATTCTAAGCATGGCTAAGCATATGCATAATAATAAATGACATGATAAAATAAATCCCAACCCAAGCTACAAGGAAACAAGGTAATGCAATTCCAGGGAAACTTCCTAGCATGGGTTTCATATTTCAATTGACAATGCAAATAATTCTAGCTACACATCCTAGCATAGGATCAAAGTGGTCAAGGACACTTGCCTCCTTCTTGCTGCTTTTGAAATGGGTAGTCCTGGTCTTGGAAAGGAATAACTTGCTCTTGAGCAGGTTCTACATCATACCATCACACATAGCAAAAGAAAAACAACAATCATAAGACATAGTTCACACTTCTACTTCATACAAACCACACATTCACATTTATGAAAGCTCTTTACCATTATATGTGTTGTGGTTACTTTATGTGTGTTGAGTTGTGGCTTGCATGCACTTTTAACCATGTGTATATGATTCCTACTTTTGTGTTCACATTTATACTTACATACTATATATATGAGTTTCCAATAGATTTCTTATATTCAACTACTACACCTTTTCACTACCAAGTATGTATGAAAAGTATTTTTCTTCCCCATATGTGCCTTCATAATTTCTACCAACCCTAAACTGAACTCTTTGGATTTTAAAAACTCCATTTATCATTTACTAGTTGCTATATTTTCAGATTTATATTCCTATGCATAATTGTGTATTTTATTATGAAATTAGTAATACACATCATCTAAACAGAATAGGTTCTGGTCCCAAATAATTTAATAACATATTTTGACCTTTGCCTCTGATGTAAACTATTTCATAATTATTTTCCCTATGTTCAGAGCTATTCTTTACTTAAAAATGTGTCCCTATAACTAATAAATGTGAATAATAAATTAAACAGATTCATTTCAGCCCAAAATCTATTTTTATACCACTCCAAAGTTTTCTAAGTACTGAGAAAGTTTTTAATTTAATTTTGACAATATGTTTGTCCCACTTTTTAAATTTTAAATACTAGCCACATATTTAATTTCCTAGATTAAATATCAAACAGGGTTAAAAAGGTAAATCCACCCCATTACAGGGTCTATAATATTATTTTCAGAATTTCCAGGGGTCTAGCTACACTTATCAGAGGTGTTTTTCCTAATTTTTATTAAGTCCAGGGGCTAAAACTGATTTTTAAATGAATTTACATGATTTTCTGGAGTTCCAGGGGCTAGATCAGAAGTTTTCGGGGCTAGCTCTTATTTCCCGAGAACCCCAGGGGGTAGCGCGTAAGAATTCCAGTCTTTATAACGCGGGGCTGACGTGGACCGTCCGATTTTAAACCGACGGCTGAGATTATAACGTCGAACCGGTACGCGGGTATTTAAACCCTACCGTGCGATTTAAAATAAACGGCGCACAAGCGGCCACGTCGCTCTGATCGAGCGCGGCCGGCGCTGCCGGCGGCGCACGGCGGCGGGAAGCGGCGATCTCGCCGGAAACTTTCAGATCCTCGAGAATTCTGCCTAGAACTGTGATCCTATGGCATAGATCGGTAGAGGGGAGGTCGGGGATCTCACCTAGGGGGTTTTCTTGAGCTCGGAGGTCCTGGGAGGTGATCGGCGGCGAGGTCCGAGGCAAAACCACGGCGAAGCTCGTCGGCGTTGTGTTTACACCGCAAGTCACTGAGTTTTCTGCACCTGCAAGGTTCCCCGGAGGCGGTGGATCAAGACCAGCGAGTTAGATCGGAGTTTCCGAGCTTAGATCGGCCGGAATTCACCGGAGAAGTCTCGGTTCTCACCGGAGTAAAAATCGGCGATCACGTGGGAAAAACAGAACGGGGCCGGGGTTTTTATAGACGGGAGAGGGCGGCGGGGTGGTTTAGATCATGTCCGTTTCCTCCTCGAGTGAAATTCGGCTGTGATCCGCAGCAGTTCCGATCGGTTTGGATTCGGTGAGAGAGAGTCCGGCGCGGCGCGAGGTGGAAGACAAAGCCCGGGTGGGTCCCGCCTGTCAGCGTGAGAAAACGCGGGCGCCCGGCTGCGGGCTGGCGCGGCGTAAGTTGGGCCGGCTGGTGGGTTTCGGCCCACTGGCCGGTTTTTTTCTGTTTTCTCTTTTTCTTTTTCCATTTCTTTTCTGATTTGAGTTTAATTTGAATTCCAGTTTGAATTTGAATTTTTGCAAAACATGCAACACGTCCAAAAATTTTTAAATTCCCCTCTTAACATGATTTTAAGGTTTTGAATCAAAATTTTGGGGTGTTACAGCTCTACCCCCTTAAAAGAAATCTCGTCCTCGAGATTGGTGTTTCTAAGAAAACAATTCCGGAAATTGTGCCTTGAGCTCATCTTCCCGCTCCCAGGTGGCTTCCTCTTCTGAGTGATGCTTCCACTGCACCTTGCACATCCGGATTCTTTTATTTCTGGTGAGGCGTTCCATTGTCTCCAAAATCTTGTATGGTTGCTCGGCATAAGACAAATCCTCAGCTACATCCACTTCATTCATGGGTAACACCTCTTCAGGCGTCCTCAGACATTTCTTGAGTTGTGACACATGGAATACATCGTGCACATCCGATAGATGAACCGGTAACTCTAGTTGATACGCCACTTCGCCTTTCCTTTCCAAAACTTGAAAGGGTCCGATGTATCGAGGTGACAACTTCCTTTTCACCTTGAACCGACGAAGTCCTTTGATAGGGGACACCTTGAGATAAACATAGTCTCCCACGTTGAAAACGAGCTCTCTTCTTCGTACATCGGCATAGCTCTTTTGGCGTGTCTGTGCTATCCTCAAGTTGTTGCGAATCTCCCTCACCTTTGCCTCGGCTTCTTGTAGCACTTCTGGACCAAACACTTTACTTTCTCCTGTTTGGTTCCAAAATAGGGGAGTTCTGCACTTCCTTCCATACAAAGCTTCAAACGGTGACATCTTCATAATAGCTTGATAGCTGTTGTTATAGGAAAACTCCGCACACGGTAAGTTCTTGTCCCAACTCCTATTTTTTTTAGTGCACATGCTCTTAACATATCTTCAAGGATCTGATTGGTTCTTTCCGTCTGCCCGTCAGTTTGGGGATGATAGGCAGAGCTGAAGTTCAGATGGGTTCCCATGGTTTCATGCAACTTCTGCCAAAACCTCGAGGTGAACTATGTCCCTCGGTCCGACACTATCTTCTTTGGCACTCCATGGTAACACACGATCCTTGACATGTACAATTCTGCCAATTTGGATCCGCGGTAGCTTTCTTTCACGGGGATGAAATGAGCTACCTTGGTTAGCCTATCAATGATGACCCATATTGAATCATACCCGGATTGGGTCCTAGGCAATCCCACGACAAAATCCATGCTGATTTCTTCCCATTTCCATTCAGGCACTTTGAGTGGTTGCAATAATCCCGCGGGTCGTTGATGTTCTGCTTTCACCAACTGACATGTGTCACATAGGGCAACATGTTCCGCGACGTCTCGCTTCATGCCATACCACCAATACCTGCTCTTGAGGTCCTGGTACATCTTCGTACTCCCAGGATGAATGGAATAGTCGGAATCGTGAGCCTCCTTCAAAATTAATTCACGGATCTCCTTTACTTCTGGCACACAAATCCTTTTCCCGTGCCACACCGTACCTTGTTCATCCTCTCTGAAACCTTGAGCTTTATTTTCCTTGATGAGTTGCCTGATTTCCTGTATCTTCTCATCATTCTTTTGGCCCTCGCGTATGTCTCGCTCGAGTGTGGAGTCCACTTCCATGGCGATGGCTTCACTACTATTTACTAGACATAGATTGAGCCTTATAACCTCGTCCTTCAATTCTGCAGGCATGTCCTTCAAGCTCAACTTATTGACCTGCACTTTCCGACTCAAAGCATCGGCCACGACGTTTGCTTTCCCGGGATGATAGTTGATGCCCACATCAAAGTCATTGATTAACTCTAGCCATCTCCTTTGTCTGAGGTTGAGGTCTGGCTGTGTGAATATGTACTTCAAACTCTTATGATCCGTATATATCTCTGTCCTCTTCCCCATCAAATAGTGCCGCCAAATTTTCAACGCGTGTACCACTGCGGCTAGTTCTAGGTCATGTGTAGGATAGTTCTTCTCGTGCTTCCGAAGCTGCCGGGATGCATATGCCACGACATGCCCTTCTTGCATGAGAACACATCCCAACCCATTTCCAGAGGCATCGCAGTACACGGTGAAATTCTTCTGCATATCTGGCATAACCAACACTGGGGCTGTTGTCAATCTCTTCTTTAGCTCCTGAAAGCTCGTCTCGCACTGTGGCGTCCAGGTGAATGTGATTCCCTTCTCCAACAGTTTGGTGAGAGGTCTCGAGATCTTGGAGAATCCCTCAATAAACCGTCGATAGTATCCAGCCAATCCCAAAAAGCTTCGAACTTCCCCGACATTTTCAGGGGTCTTCCACTTCTGTATATCCTCGATTTTGGCGGGATCTACGGAGATTCCTCCCTCCGAGATTATATGTCCTAAAAAGGGAACTCTCTTCAGCCAAAACTCAAACTTGCTCAACTTGGCATATAGTTGGTGTTCTCTCAGCCTCTGCAACACCAACCTTAGATGTTTCTCATGTTCCTCTTCATCTTTGGAGAAGACGAGAATGTCATCTATGAAAACCACCACAAATTTGTCCAGGTATTCCATGAATACCTTGTTCATGAGATACATGAAGTATGCCGGGGCATTGGTTAGCCCGAAAGGCATGACAGTGTATTCATACAGTCCGTACCGAGATACGAAAGCTGTCTTGGGAATATTAGATTGCCTTATCTTGAGTTGGTGGTATCCCGACCTGAGATCAATTTTCGAGAACACATAAGCTCCCCTCAACTGATCAAACAAGTCTTCAATGCGAGGCAATGGGTACTTGTTCTTGATGGTTACCTCATTCAAAGCACGGTAATCCACGCATAACCTTTGGGTTCCGTCTTTCTTGGGCACAAATATCACCGGAGCTCCCCATGGTGAGGAACTAGAGCGAATATACCCCTTCTCCGTCAATTCTCTCAAATGATCCTTGAGTTCTTCTAGCTGCTTGGAGTCCATCCGATAAGGTCTCTTGTATATCGGGGTTGTTCCCGGTACTAGCTCAATTGCGAATTCCACTTCACGATCGGGAGGCATACCTGGCAACTCCTCCGGAAAAACATCTGGATATTCCCTGATAGTCCTGATTTCCTCAACTTTCACCTCCACTTGATTTAATTTAATGTCCCTCCTAGGCTCGTGTATCGTTATGAACTTTACTCTTGTGCCACTAGGGTGAGTTAGTTCCACCGTTCTGGTCGAACAATGGATGATTCCTTTATGTTTGGTCAACCAATCCATACCCAAAATAATATCTATCCCTTGTGAATCTATCACTATGAGGTAAGCAGTAAATACTACCCCATTAATGTCTAGGTTCACTTTGGGACACACTTGTCTTGTCCTTATTTCTCCACCTGGAGAGTTTACAGCTAGCATATGGTTCATTTGTGTGGTTGCTAGGTCATGCTTCTTAACAAACCCTTGAGCAATGAACGAGTGGGTAGCACCAGAATCAAACAGCAGAGTTGCAAGGTGTAAATTGGCAGGAAACTTACCAACTACCACGTCGGGTGCCTCTTGTGCTTCCTCCATAGTGACGTGGTTCACCCGTCCTCTTATTACATTCTGCTGTTGTGGTGGCGCAGGCTTCTTCTTTGGGCATTTATGGGCGTAGTGCCCCACTTCACCACAGCTAAAACATTGCACCCCAATCTTAGATGCCTGGCCTTTGTTGTCTTGGGGTTGGTTTGGGGGTCCTTGCACTGCGGGTCGAGGTGGATATGCGGGGCGAGGCTGCTGCACAAACTGACGTTGCGGCTGTGCTGGTGCTGCGGAAGGCCTGTAGTTTGGGTTGTACCCTCTTGGTGCTGAATAGGGCACCGCAGCACGGCTCGTATGCCCCGTAGGTTGCTGCATCATACGTGGGCGGGTGTTTCTCCCTGAGGCTTGATGTGACCACCCGGCCTTCCTCTTATTCTCATTTTCCAGGGCCTTTAGCTTCCTTTCTACCACAAATGCTCTGTCTACCATCTTTTGGAAGCTTTCATACTCATTTGAGGACATTGCACACTGCATCTCTGCGGTAAGCCCTTCCACGAAACAATCTTGTTTCTGCTCATCAGTCTCTATGTCTCGGGGGGCATAACGGGATAGTTGAGTAAATTTAGTGAGGTATTACCTCACCGTCATGTTTCCCTGCTGCAGTCCCAAAAACTCCTTCCTCTTGTTTTTGAGTTCACCTCTTGGGATGTAATGGTTGCAGAAGCTACGCTTGAACTCTTCCCAAGTGATGTTCTCAGGGTCATGATGGCCGGCCACGTAGGCGGTCCACCAATCAGCAGCAGGTCCATGCAATTGATGAGAGGCAAACAGCACCCTCTCATACCCTTGGCATTGTATAATCCTCATCTTACTTTCAATGGTCTTCAGCCAATCATCTGCCTCCAGAGGTTCAGCAGCACTTGCAAACTTTGGAGGTTGAGTTCCTAGAAACTCACTCAACCTTGGTTGGCGTGGTGCAGCTTGTGGAGGTGGAACTTGATGCAAGTTGGCCACCACTTGAGTCAAGTTCTGGATGAGCTGATTCTGATTCTCCAGCATTTGGTGGAGGGGATCAACTCCTTCACGGCGACCACCCCGGTCCTGGCCTCCAGAAAGATGAGGGTTGCATGCCTCATCGTCGTTGTTGGCAGGGTTGGCAGCACGTCCTTTTCCTCTTCCGGCCATCTGGCAGAATCAATCAATGTTAATTTGAAAGCATTTAGTCTCATCTTACTACTTTCATTTGTTTGTACTTTGAAGTGTTGAGGCTTTGTTATACTTTTACAAGGGTTCATATCTCACACCAAATAGATGCACTATTATTTCATTTGGGTTCACACACCAAAGCAAAACAATCTAAAGACGAGGCTGTGGACAATTGCTCATGGCTTCCACAACTCACGTCACACACCAAGCATTAACACACCATTAACTACGTAACGACTCGACTACTCGACATCCTTCTAATTTAAGGGAAAGGCTCTATGCTACTCGTTTTCTTGAGCTGGCTCCTCAGGATCTTCCTCATCATTGCGGCTGCCTTCTGACTCCGCTTTGGGTGGGGAGGCTGCTGGTGGAGAAGTGCGACGATGCCTGATCGCTCGGCGATTCGGGGAGTCAGAAATCCATGTATCATTCGTGGTGACACACAGTTCATTCCCATCTCCTCTTTCCCTCGCCTTTAAGCAGGCTCGCAGCAACGCCTCCGTTTCCTTCAGGGTGTCCCGGACATCCTGAAGCTCTTGTTGACACTCCTGCAGTCGAGTGCTGAGCATAGCAGCATCCTCCAAGCACAAGTCCATGTGCTCATGGGAAGTCCCTTGCTGCACTGGCGGGTACTTGTACTCCGTGGTACCACTCTCACGTTGGAGGACATACATGTACTCAGTTTTGTCCAAGTGGCGACGATAGATGTGACTCTGGCAGGTGATGACCTCCCAGGTAACATCTTTCTCCGCATCGACCTGTGTTGCCCGACAAGCTGGAGAGTGGTGAATCTTAAGCAGCTGATTTTCGTGTATAATCCTCATCTCTGAGCTCCATTCTTCCCTCTTCTCACGGATGGTCCTGGTGGAGTTATAGTGGATAATTAGCTTGCCCGTATTGCCGGCGGCTTCGAGCATACGCCGAAGACGGCGCAATAAGCCTCCTACTGCCAATCCGTAGGAAAGGTACGTCACCGGACGGATCTCCTCTCTTTCGGCAAGGGCTACTACGGGAACTCTCCCTCCTGTGGACTTGCGAGCGGTGCGAATCATGCGAACCATCTAAAACAAAAAGAATTTAAAATTAGGTTAGATAAACTCTCAAACAAAAATCCTATTTTGAATGAAAGTTGGGGTAAGATGAAGAAAATGACTCCTTAAATAACACTTTTCAACCCACACCTTGGAAAATAGTTTTTAAGAAAATAGGGCCCTTAAATACGTCCATTTCTACCTAGGACCACGTTCCTACGGGCAACCTTGGCTCTGATACCACCTCTGTCACACCCGGTTTTTCCGAAGAACAACCAAGTGAATAACACATGTATGCCAGGATCATTTTCTCATACATGTGATGACAAATAGTGAAGCATCATTTATTACAAGCCAGGTGTCTAATATAATTAAGTCTTACATAGAAAATGTCTCGATGGACAATAATAAGTTCATCACAAGTAAATAAACTAGCAGCGGAATATTATTCTTTAGGGCTCCACCACAGGCGTTGCCCGGGGGTCTCCATGAACCTAGAAACCTTCTTCGGGTCCAAAGTCTTGGTCATTATACACCACCTCATTGTCTTGACCTGAGCAGCAATATAAACCAACAAATATGCAAGGTTGAGTACCAAGGGTACTCAGCAAGTGTGGGAAAATTATATCATGCATGGCTAGAACAAGGAGAGGTTGAACTCATGGTTAAAGCACTATGCAATTAATTCCTATCACCTTAGCTTTTTAAGCACCTACATTACTACATAGATGAAATGGTCCCAAGCTCCCATACCCTCATCATAATCAAATAACCATAACATCATTTCCGATGTTAAGCTTCCCGCTTAACATTCACAACTTCCAAAACCATCAACCCTCTAATCATGAATAAGTCCAAGCCGCTCTTGACTGTGAGCACGGCTGTCATGACAGTTTTGACTCTGCAGAGTTTGTACCACTGTACCCACATGTAGTGATTTCATCCCCCGTTGCCGGGTGGACTAAAAGAACCTCCATTATGCCAGTGGCTACGAACCACATTCACACTTCCCAGGTGTGTAGCCAGGAGATCACTACGAAGCCTTTACAAAGGGATTCCCGACGAGCATGGGCCCACTGAGGTTTCACCCCTAACAGCATACAAGAGGCTCCAAACCCGCTGCAGTGGCCCCCTCTTGAGCCTTGCAGTTCATATGGTAGTCCAGGTGACACCTATTCCCCGCACCATCCAACACACCCATACTACGCCGGGGATACACCTAATTAATTGGCCAAGCTGCCCCATCTCAGCATGTGGTTGGCACTGTAAAGCCAGGTTACATGCTCCATGAACCGGTCCTTAGGATCCAGGCAAGTACTAAACACAAACCCGAGTCTCGTGCACCCAGCACACAACCAAAACATCCAACTTGCCTTGATCCCTACCTCTACATAACTCATAATATCTCATTCAAGAGTATGGTAAAAATAAATTGATGATCTCATATCCCAAATATCCCATTCTAAGCATGGCTAAGCATATGCATAATAATAAATGACATGATAAAATAAATCCCAACCCAAGCTACAAGGAAACAAGGTAATGCAATTCTAGGGAAACTTCCTAGCATGGGTTTCATATTTCAATTGACAATGCAAATAATTCTAGCTACACATCCTAGCATAGGATCAAAGTGGTCAAGGACACTTGCCTCCTTCTTGCTGCTCTTGAAATGGGTAGTCCTGGTCTTGGAAAGGAATAACTTGCTCTTGAGCAGGTTCTACATCATACCATCACACATAGCAAAAGAAAAACAACAATCATAAGACATAGTTCACACTTCTACTTCATACAAACCACACATTCACATTTATGAAAGCTCTTTACCATTATATGTGTTGTGGTTACTTTATGTGTGTTGAGTTGTGGTTTGCATGCACTTTTAACCATGTGTATATGATTCCTACTTTTGTGTTCACATTTATACTTACATACTATATATATGAGTTTCCAATAGATTTCTTATATTCAACTACTACACCTTTTCACTACCAAGTATGTATGAAAAGTATTTTTCTTCCCCATATGTGCCTTCATAATTTCTACCAACCCTAAACTGAACTCTTTGGATTTTAAAAACTCCATTTATCATTTACTAGTTGCTATATTTTCAGATTTATATTCCTATGCATAATTGTGTATTTTATTATGAAATTAGTAATACACATCATCTAAACAGAATAGGTTCTGGTCCTAAATAATTTAATAACATATTTTGACCTTTGCCTCTGATGTAAACTATTTCATAATTATTTTCCCTATGTTCAGAGCTATTCTTTACTTAAAAATGTGTCCCTATAACTAATAAATGTGAATAATAAATTAAACAGATTCATTTCAGCCCAAAATCTATTTTTATCTCACTCCAAAGTTTTCTAAGTACTGAGAAAGTTTTTAATTTAATTTTGACAATATGTTTGTCCCACTTTTTAAATTTTAAATACTAGCCACATATTCAATTTCCTAGATTAAATATCAAACAGGGTTAAAAAGGTAAACCCACCCCATTACAGGGTCTATAATATTATTTTCAGAATTTCCAGGGGTCTAGCTACACTTATCAGAGGTGTTTTTCCTAATTTTTATTAAGTCCAGGGGCTAAAACTGATTTTTAAATGAATTTACATGATTTTCTGGAGTTCCAGGGGCTAGATCAGAAGTTTTCGGGGCTAGCTCTTATTTCCCGAGAACCCCAGGGAGTAGCGCGTAAGAATTCCAGTCTTTATAACGCGGGGCTGACGTGGACCGTCCTATTTTAAACCGACAGCTGAGATTATAACGTCGAACCGATACGCGGGTATTTAAACCCTACCGTGCGATTTAAAATAAACGGCGCACAAGCGGCCACGTCGCTCTGATCGAGCGCGGGCGGCGCTGCCGGCGGCGCACGGCGGCGGGAAGCGGCGATCTCGCCGGAAACTTTCGGATCCTCGAGAATTCTGCCTAGAACTGTGATCTTATGGCATAGATCGGTAGAGGGGAGGTCGGGGATCTCACCTCAGGGGTTTTCTTGAGCTCTGAGGTCCTGGGAGGTGATCGGCGGCGAGGTCTGAGGCAAAACCACGGCGAAGCTCGTCGGCGCTGTGTTTACACCGCAAGTCACCGAGTTTTCTGCACCTGCAAGGTTCCCCGGAGGCGGTGGATCAAGACCAGCGAGTTAGATCGGAGTTTCCGAGCTTAGATCGGCCGGAATTCACCGGAGAAGTCTCGGTTCTCACCGGAGTAAAAATCGGCGATCGCGTGGGAAAAACAGAACGGCGCTGGGGTTTTTATAGACGGGAGAGGGCGGCGGGGTGGTTTAGATCATGTTCGTTTCCTCCTCGAGCGAAATTCGGCTGTGATCCGCAGCAGTTCCGATCAGTTTGGATTCGGTGAGAGAGAGTCCGGCGCGGCGCGAGGTGGAAGACGAAGCCCGGGTGGGTCCCGCCTGTCAGCGTGAGAAAACGCGGGCGCGCGGCTGCGGGCTGGCGCGGGGTAAGTTGGGCCGGCTGGTGGGTTTCGGCCCACTGGCCGGTTTTTTTTTCTGTTTTCTCTTTTTCTTTTTCCATTTCTTTTCTGATTTGAGTTTAATTTGAATTCCAGTTTGAATTTGAATTTTTGCAAAACATGCAACACGTCCTAAAATTTTTAAATTCCCCTCTTAACATGATTTTAAGGTTTTGAATCAAAATTTTGGGGTGTTACAGCTCTACCCCCTTAAAAGAAATCTCGTCCTCGAGATTGGTGTTTCTAAGAAAACAATTCCGGAAATTGTGCCTTGAGCTCATCTTCCCGCTCCCAGGTGGCTTCCTCTTCTGAGTGATGCTTCCACTGCACCTTGCACATCCGGATTCTTTTATTTCTGGTGAGGCGTTCCATTGTCTTCAAAATCTTGTATGGTTGCTCGGCATAAGACAAATCCTCAGCTACATCCACTTCATTCATGGGTAACACCTCTTCAGGCGTCCTCAGACATTTCTTGAGTTGTGACACATGGAATACATCGTGCACATCCGATAGATGAACCGGTAACTCTAGTTGATACGCCACTTCGCCTTTCCTTTCCAAAACTTGAAAGGGTCCGATGTATCGAGGTGACAACTTCCCTTTCACCTTGAACCGACGAAGTCCTCTGATAGGGGACACCTTGAGATAAACATAGTCTCCCACGTTGAAAACGAGCTCTCTTCTTCGTACATCGGCATAGCTCTTTTGGCGTGTCTGTGCTATCCTCAAGTTGTTGCGAATCTCCCTCACCTTCGCCTCGGCTTCTTGTAGCACTTCTGGACCAAACACTTTACTTTCTCCTATTTGGTTCCAAAATAGGGGAGTTCTGCACTTCCTTCCATACAAAGCTTCAAACGGTGACATCTTCATACTAGCTTGATAGCTGTTGTTATAGGAAAACTCCGCATACGATAAGTTCTTGTCCCAACTCCTATTGTTTTTGAGTGCACATGCTCTTAACATATCTTCAAGGATCTGATTGGTTCTTTCCGTCTGCCCGTCAGTTTGGGGATGATAGGAAGAGCTGAAGTTCAGATGGGTTCCCATGGTTTCATGCAACTTCTGCCAAAACCTCGAGGTGAACTGTGTCCCTCGGTCCGACACTATCTTCTTTGGCACTCCATGGTAACACACGATCCTCGACATGTACAATTCTGCCAATTTGGATCCGCGGTAGCTTTCTTTCACGGGGATGAAATGAGCTACCTTGGTTAGCCTATCAATGATGACCCATATTGAATCATACCCGGATTGGGTCCTAGGCAATCCCACGACAAAATCCATGCTGATTTCTTCCCATTTCCATTCAGGCACTTTGAGTGGTTGCAATAATCCCGCGGGTCGTTGATGTTCTGCTTTCACCAACTGACATGTGTCACATAGGGCAACATGTTCCGCGACGTCTCGCTTCATGCCATACCACCAATACCTGCTCTTGAGGTCCTGGTACATCTTCGTACTCCCAGGATGAATGGAATAGTCGGAATCGTGAGCCTCCTTCAAAATTAATTCACGGATCTCCTTTACTTCTGGCACACAGATCCTTTTCCCGTGCCACACCGTACCTTGTTCATCCTCTCTGAAACCTTGAGATTTATTTTCCTTGATGAGTTGCCTGATTTCCTGTATCTTCTCATCATTCTTTTGGCCCTCGCGTATGTCTCGCTCGAGTGTGGAGTCCACTTCCATGGCGATGGCTTCACTACTATTTACTAGACATAGATTGAGCCTTATAACCTCGTCCTTCAATTCTGCAGGCATGTCCTTCAAGCTCAACTTATTGACCTGCACTTTCCGACTCAAAGCATCGGCCACGACGTTTGCTTTCCCGGGATGATAGTTGATGCCCACATCAAATTCATTGATTAACTCTAGCCATCTCCTTTGTCTGAGGTTGAGGTCTGGCTGTGTGAATATGTACTTCAAACTCTTATGATCCGTATATATCTCTGTCCTCTTCCCCATCAAATAGTGCCGCCAAATTTTCAACGCGTGTACCACTGCGGCTAGTTCTAGGTCATGTGTAGGATAGTTCTTCTCGTGCTTCCGAAGCTGCCGGGATGCATATGCCACGACATGCCCTTCTTGCATGAGAACACATCCCAACCCATTTCCAGAGGCATCGCAGTACACGGTGAAATTCTTCTGCATATCTGGCATAACCAACACTGGGGCTGTTGTCAATCTCTTCTTTAGCTCCTGAAAGCTCGTCTCGCACTGTGGCGTCCAGGTGAATGTGATTCCCTTCTCCAACAGTTTGGTGAGAGGTCTCGAGATCTTGGAGAATCCCTCAATAAACCGTCGATAGTATCCAGCCAATCCCAAAAAGCTTCGAACTTCCCCGACATTTTCAGGGGTCTTCCACTTCTGTATATCCTCGATTTTGGCGGGATCTACGGAGATTCCTCCCTCCGAGATTATATGTCCTAAAAAGGGAACTCTCTTCAGCCAAAACTCACACTTGCTCAACTTGGCATATAGTTGGTGTTCTCTCAGCCTCTGCAACACCAACCTTAGATGTTTCTCATGTTCCTCTTCATCTTTGGAGAAGACGAGAATGTCATCTATGAAAACCACCACAAATTTGTCCAGGTATTCCATGAATACCTTGTTCATGAGATACATGAAGTATGCCGGGGCATTGGTTAGCCCGAAAGGCATGACAGTGTATTCATACAGTCCGTACCGAGATACGAAAGCTGTCTTGGGAATATTAGATTGCCTTATCTTGAGTTGGTGGTATCCCGACCTGAGATCAATTTTCGAGAACACACAAGCTCCCCTCAACTGATCAAACAAGTCTTCAATGCGAGGCAATGGGTACTTGTTCTTGATGGTTACCTCATTCAAAGCACGGTAATCCACGCATAACCTTTGGGTTCCGTCTTTCTTGGGCACAAATATCACCGGAGCTCCCCATGGTGAGGAACTAGAGCGAATATACCCCTTCTCCGTCAATTCTCTCAAATGATCCTTGAGTTCTTCTAGCTGCTTGGAGTCCATCCGATAAGGTCTCTTGTATATCGGGGCTGTTCCCGGTACTAGCTCAATTGCGAATTCCACTTCACGATTGGGAGGCATACCTGGCAACTCCTCCGGAAAAACATCTGGATATTCCCTGATAGTCCTGATTTCCTCAACTTTCACCTCCACTTGATTTAATTTAATGTCCCTCCTAGGCTCGTGTATCGTTATGAACTTTACTCTTGTGCCACTAGGGTGAGTTAGTTCCACCGTTCTGGTCGAACAATGGATGATTCCTTTATGTTTGGTCAACCAATCCATACCCAAAATAATATCTATCCCTTGTGAATCTATCACTATGAGGTAAGCAGTAAATACTACCCCATTAATGTCTAGGTTCACTTTGGGACACACTTGTCTTGTCCTTATTTCTCCACCTGGAGAGTTTACAGCTAGCATATGGTTCATTTGTGTGGTTGCTAGGTCATGCTTCTTAACAAACCCTTGAGCAATGAACGAGTGGGTAGCACCAGAATCAAACAGCAGAGTTGCAAGGTGTAAATTGGCAGGAAACTTACCAACTACCACGTCGGGTGCCTCTTGTGCTTCCTCCATAGTGACGTGGTTCACCCGTCCTCTTATTACATTCTGCTGTTGTGGCGGCGCAGGCTTCTTCTTTGGGCATTTATGGGCGTAGTGCCCCACTTCACCACAGCTAAAACATTGCACCCCAATCTTAGATGCCTGGCCTTTGTTGTCTTGGGGTTGGTTTGGGGGTCCTTGCACTGCGGGTCGAGGTGGATATGCGGGGCGAGGCTGCTGCACAAACTGACGTTGCGGCTGTGCTGGTGCTGCGGAAGGCCTGTAGTTTGGGTTGTACCCTCTTGGTGCTGAATAGGGCACCGCAGCACGGCTCGTCTGCCCCGTAGGTTGCTGCATCATACGTGGGCGGGTGTTGCTCCCTGAGGCTTGATGTGACCACCCGGCCTTCCTCTTATTCTCATTTTCCAGGGCCTTTAGCTTCCTTTCTACCACAAATGCTCTGTCTACCATCTTTTGGAAGCTTTCATACTCATTTGAGGACATTGCACACTGCATCTCTGCGGTAAGCCCTTCCACGAAACAATCTTGTTTCTGCTCATCAGTCTCTATGTCTCGGGGGGCATAACGGGATAGTTGAGTAAATTTAGTGAGGTATTACCTCACCGTCATGTTTCCCTGCTGCAGTCCCAAAAACTCCTTCCTCTTGTTTTTGAGTTCACCTCTTGGGATGTAATGGTTGCAGAAGCTACACTTGAACTCTTCCCAAGTGATGTTCTCAGGGTCATGATGGGCGGCCACGTAGGCGGTCCACCAATCAGCAGCAGGTCCATGCAATTGATGAGAGGCAAACAGCACCCTCTCATACCCTTGGCATTGTATAATCCTCATCTTACTTTCAATGGTCTTCAGCCAATCATCTGCCTCCAGAGGTTCAGCAGCACTTGCAAACTTTGGATGTTGAGTTCCTAGAAACTCACTCAACCTTGGTTGGCGTGGTGCAGCTTGTGGAGGTGGAACTTGATGCAAGTTGGCCACCACTTGAGTCAAATTCTGGATGAGCTGATTCTGATTCTCCAGCATTTGGTGGAGGGGATCAACTCCTTCACGGCGACCACCCTGGTCCTGGCCTCCAGAAAGATGAGGGTTGCATGCCTCATCGTTGTTGTTGGCAGGGTTGGCAGCACGTCCTTTTCATCTTCCGGCCATCTGGCAGAATCAACCAATGTTAATTTTAAAGCATTTAGTCTCATCTTACTACTTTCATTTGTTTGTACTTTGAAGTGTTGAGGCTTTGTTATACTTTTACAATGGTTCATATCTCACACCAAATAGATGCACTATTATTTCATGTGGGTTCACACACCAAAGCAAAACAATCTAAAGACGAGGCTGTGGACAATTGCTCATGGCTTCCACAACTCACGTCACACACCAAGCATTAACACACCATTAACTACGTAACGACTCGACTACTCGACATCCTTCTAATTTAAGGGAAAGGCTCTACGCTACTCGTTTTCTTGAGCTGGCTCCTCAGGATCTTCCTCATCATTGCGGCTGCCTTCTGACTCCGCTTTGGGTGGGGAGGCTGCTGGTGGAGAAGTGCGACGACGCCTGATCGCTCGGCGATTCGGGGAGTCAGAAATCCATGTATCATTCGCGGTGACACACAGTTCATTCCCATCTCCTCTTTCCCTCGCCTTTAAGCAGGCTCGCAGCAACGCCTCCGTTTCCTTCAGGGTGTCCCGGACATCCTGAAGCTCTTGTTGACACTCCTGCAGTCGAGTGCTGAGCATAGCAGCATCCTCCAAGCACAAGTCCATGTGCTCATGGGAAGTCCCTTGCTGCACTAGCGGGTACTTGTACTCCGTGGTACCACTCTCACGTTGGAGGACATACATGTACTCAGTTTTGTCCAAGTGGCGACGACAGATGTGACTCTGGCAGGTGATGGCCTCCCAGGTGACATCTTTCTCCGCATCGACCTGTGTTGCCCGACAAGCTGGAGAGTGGTGAATCTTAAGCAGCTGATTTTCGTGTATAATCCTCATCTCTGAGCTCCATTCTTCCCTCTTCTCACGGATGGTCCTGGTGGAGTTATAGTGGATAATTAGCTTGCCCGTATTGCCGGCGGCTTCGAGCATATGCCGAAGACGGCGCAATAAGCCTCCTACTGCCAATCCGTAGGAAAGGTACGTCACCGGACGGATCTCCTCTCTTTCGGCAAGGGCTACTACGGGAACTCTCCCACCTGTGGACTTGCGAGCGGTGCGAATCATGCGAACCATCTAAAACAAAAAGAATTTAAAATTAGGTTAGATAAACTCTCAAACAAAAATCCTATTTTGAATGAAAGTTGGGGTAAGATGAAGAAAATGACTCCTTAAATAACACTTTTCAACCCACACCTTGGAAAATAGATTTTAAGAAAATAGGGCCCTTAAATACGTCCATTTCTACCTAGGTCCACGTTCCTACGGGCAACCTTGGCTCTGATACCACCTCTGTCACACCCGATTTTTCTGAAGAACAACCAAGTGAATAACACATGTATGCCAGGATCATTTTCTCATACATGTGATGACAAATAGTGAAGCATCATTTATTACAAGCCAGGTGTCTAATATAATTAAGTCATACATAGCAAATGTCTCGATGGACAATAATAAGTTCATCACAAGTAAATAAACTAGCAGCGGAATATTATTCTTTAGGGCTCCATCACAGGCGTTGCCCGGGGGTCTCCATGAACCTAGAAACCTTCTTCGGGTCCAAAGTCTTGGTCATTATACACCACCTCATTGTCTTGACCTGAGCAGCAATATAAACCAACAAATATGCAAGGTTGAGTACCAAGGGTACTCAGCAAGTGTGGGAAAATTATATCATCCATGGCTAGAACAAGGAGAGGTTGAACTCATGGTTAAAGCACTATGCAATTAATTCCTATCACCTTAGCTTTTTAAGCACCTACATTACTACATAGATGAAATGGTCCCAAGCTCCCATACCCTCATCATAATCAAATAACCATAACATCATTTCCGATGTTAAGCTTCCCGCTTAACATTCACAACTTCCAAAACCATCAACCCTCTAATCATGAATAAGTCCAAGCCGCTCTTGACCGTGAGCACGGCTGTCATGACAGTTTTGACTCTGCAGAGTTTGTACCACTGTACCCACATGTATTAATTTCATCCCCCGTTGCCGGGTGGACTAGAAGAACCTCCATTATGCCAGTGGCTACGAACCACATTCACACTTCCCAGGTGTGTAGCCAGGAGATCACTACGAAGCCTTTACAAAGGGATTCCCGACGAGCATGGGCCCACTGAGGTTTCACCCCTAACAGCATACAAGAGGCTCCAACCCCGCTGCAGTGGCCCCCTCTTGAGCCTTGCGGTTCATATGGTAGTCCAGCTGACACCTATTCCCCGCACCATCCAACACACCCATACTACGCCGGGGATACACCTAATTAATTGGCCAAGCTGCCCCATCTCAGCATGTGGTTGGCACTGTAAAGCCAGGTTACATGCTCCATGAACCGGTCCTTAGGATCCAGGCAAGTACTAAACACAAACCCGAGTCTCGTGCACCCAGCACACAACCAAAACATCCAACTTGCCTTGATCCCTACCTCTACATAACTCATAATATCTCATTCAAGAGTATGGTAAAAATAAATTGATGATCTCATATCCCAAATATCCCATTCTAAGCATGGCTAAGCATATGCATAATAATAAATGACATGATAAAATAAATCCCAACCCAAGCTACAAGGAAACAAGGTAATGCAATTCTAGGGAAACTTCCTAGCATGGGTTTCATATTTCAATTGACAATGCAAATAATTCTAGCTACACATCCTAGCATAGGATCAAAGTGTTCAAGGACACTTGCCTCCTTCTTGCTGCTCTTGAAATGGGTAGTCCTGGTCTTGGAAAGGAATAACTTGCTCTTGAGCAGGTTCTACATCATACCATCACACATAGCAAAAGAAAAACAACAATCATAAGACATAGTTCACACTTCTACTTCATACAAACCACACATTCACATTTATGAAAGTTCTTTACCATTATATGTGTTGTGGTTACTTTATGTGTGTTGAGTTGTGGCTTGCATGCACTTTTAACCATGTGTATATGATTCCTACTTTTGTGTTCACATTTATACTTACATACTATATATATGAGTTTCCAATAAATTTCTTATATTCAACTACTACACCTTTTCACTACCAAGTATGTATGAAAAGTATTTTTCTTCCCCATATGTGCCTTCATAATTTCTACCAACCCTAAACTGAACTCTTTGGATTTTAAAACTCCATTTGTCATTTACTAGTTGCTATATTTTCAGATTTATATTCCTATGCATAATTGTGTATTTTATTATGAAATTAGTAATACACATCATCTAAACAGAATAGGTTCTGGTCCTAAATAATTTAATAACATATTTTGACCTTTGCCTCTGATGTAAACTATTTCATAATTATTTTCCCTATGTTCAGAGCTATTCTTTACTTAAAAATGTGTCCCTATAACTAATAAATATGAATAATAAATTAAACAGATTCATTTCAGCCCAAAATCTATTTTAATCTCACTCCAAAGTTTTCTAAGTACTGAGAAAGTTTTTAATTTAATTTTGACAATATGTTTGTCCCACTTTTTAAATTTTAAATACTAGCCACATATTCAATTTCCTAGATTAAATATCAAACAGGGTTAAAAAGATAAACCCACCCCATTACAGGGTCTATAATATTATTTTCAGAATTTCCAGGGGTCTAGCTACACTTATCAGAGGTGTTTTTCCTAATTTTTATTAAGTCCAGGGGCTAAAACTGATTTTTAATGAATTTACATGATTTTCTGGAGTTCCAGGGGCTAGATCAGAAGTTTTCGGGGCTAGCTCTTATTTCCCGAGAACCCCAGGGGGTAGCGCGTAAGAATTCCAGTCTTTATAACGCGGGGCTGACGTGGACCGTCCGATTTTAAACCGACGGCTGAGATTATAACGTCGAACCGATACGCGGGTATTTAAACCCTACCGTGCGATTTAAAATAAACGGCGCACAAGCGGCCACGTCGCTCTGATCGAGCGCGGGCGGCGCTGCCGGCGGCGCACGGCGGCGGGAAGCGGCGATCTCGCCGGAAACTTTCGGATCCTCGAGAATTCTGCCTAGAACTGTGATCTTATGGCATAGATCGGTAGAGGGGAGGTCGGGGATCTCACCTCGGGGGTTTTCTTGAGCTCGGAGGTCCTGGGAGGTGATCGGCGGCGAGGTCCGAGGCAAAACCACGGTGAAGCTCGTCGGCGCTGTGTTTACACCGCAAGTCACCGAGTTTTCTGCACCTGCAAGGTTCCCCGGAGGCGGTGGATCAAGACCAGCGAGTTAGATCGGAGTTTCCGAGCTTAGATTGGCCGGAATTCACCGGAGAAGTCTCGGTTCTCACCGGAGTAAAAATCGGCGATCGCGTGGGAAAAACAGAACGGGGCCGGGGTTTTTATAGACGGGAGAGGGCGGCGGGGTGGTTTAGATCATGTCCGTTTCCTCCTCGAGCGAAATTCGGCTGTGATCCGCAGCAGTTCCGATCGGTTTGGATTCGGTGAGAGAGAGTCCGGCGCGGCGCGAGGTGGAAGACGAAGCCCGGGTGGGTCCCGCCTGTCAGCGTGAGAAAACGCGGGCGCGCGGCTGCGGGCTGGCGCGGGGTAAGTTGGGCCGGCTGGTGGGTTTCGGCCCACTGGCCGGTTTTTTTCTGTTTTCTCTTTTTCTTTTTCCATTTCTTTTCTGATTTGAGTTTAATTTGAATTCCAGTTTGAATTTGAATTTTTGCAAAACATGCAACACGTCAAAAAAAATTTAAATTCCCAAAATTTGAGTTTAACATGATTTTAAGGTTTTGAATCAAAATTTTGGGGTGTTACATTTGGTCCATCCAAAATTCCCCAAATTTTGCCAGGATATTCTTTAGGATAGTAGGAGACTACTGTAAAAGTTTCAGCTCAATTGGAGTTGATTTAATTAGAGTAATTCTGATTCTAAGTTTCTGTATTCAAATGAATACAGAAACATTTTCAGGAAATTTCCAAAACTTGGAAATTCAATTCTAGTCATTCCTTAGCTCCAAAAATCCTAGGAATATTCATGCATACTCCCTGAGCTATGTATGAAACTATAGTTCACTTAGATTTGCATGAAAGTGCAAGTTCAATCAGAATTAATTCCTTTATGCTTAAATGCTTAGGGAATTGTTCTGGGTGATCCACTTAGTGAAATGTTCTGAATTTTGGTCCAGAGAACTTTCTTGTGACAAGGAACTCTAAAGAAAATTCCCAGCTCCATTGGAGCCCTGGATCATTAGTGTTCTTTTCAACCATTAGTTGATTTCCCCACCCAAGTGATGAACCTCACTTCTCACTTGATGATAGTGCTTAGACACATACCCAAACCACTAGCACCAGTTTCATTTTAAATTCTTAAACAAAGTTCCAGTTTCAAACTTGTCCTTAGCACTTGTTAGCAAATGTTTTACAATTAAACATGTATGGATCTTCACAACGTGTAGTGATTAAACGTGGATAAGTAAAGAAGAAGTTGAGCTTGGATCAAGGAACAAGAAGGGTAGAAGTTGAACTTCAAGGCATCAGCAACTAACCCCATATCATCTGACTTTAGTCACCTGCAAAACCAAGGCAAGCCCCGGTTTGCACTTGTGACGCCCTCAATTCTGTGGAAAACCACGGAACTGAGAACTAATGCATATGTGTGCCCAGGATGTTTATCACACATACACATACGTTCCACAAACTGAATTCAGATTATATATATTACCACGAATAACATAGTTTATTACAACACCTCATGAGTCTTGGACTCATGCTCACAGCGGAAGTCCTTATTTCTACGCAGCGGAAATCTTATTTAAATGCGGAAGCAAAAACTAATGCGGAAGCAAAACTAAGCAGAAGTGGCTCCATCTCTACTCCCTCCACAGGCAAGGTTGAGAACAGATCACACGCCATAATGCTCTACTCGGTCTTCATAGTAGCCTTCTCTTGCTGTTGATGAAGAAATAATAATGCAAGTTTGAGTACAATGATGTACTCAGCAAGTGAAGGAATAACACATGACATGCAGCTCATAAACAAGGTAGGTATAAAAGGCTTATTTGCAGAAAAGCAGATTTATAAAACCGTGATAAAACAGCAACTTAACTTTAGATGAATGTATTCCCAGCATGTATGAAATTACCAACATACCTTCATCACTTCCCGTGTTCCATCCAAACATTAACCAATCCTTTATTCATACTCACGAATACCTCCTCGTATTCGCTACCATCTCATTTCACAAATCAACCTCGTCTCACACCGAGACCAATCTCATGTCATGACGCAACAGTCATGCAAACATCTCATCATCCGGATTCAACAGTTCCAAACTAATGACCATAACCGAGAACCTTCCCAATAACCATACCAATAACCATCCCAATAACCATCTCATCTAATCATGGCAGTTTAGTCAGGTGCTCGTAACCGTAAGCTCGGCTATCATGATAGTTTTAATAACTCTGCAGAGTTTGCACCTCTTTACCCACAAGTTTGTGATTTCGTCACCCGTCGGCGACTGCAGAACCTCCATTATACCAGTACACATCCGTCGGTGTATGGTCAAGAGATCACAAAATAGCCTTTACAAAGGGGTTACTAGATGTATGGACTCACTAAGGTTTCACCGGCAGGCTAGAATCTCCAATTCTCCCACCCACGGGCCCCCTCTTGTGCCATGCAGTTCCCAGGGCAGTCCTCACTCGACTCCCATTCCCCGCGCCTTCCACAGTCCATAACACTCTAGCAACTTACCTAATTACTCAGCTAAGACGCACCCATACTTGGCCTTGTGGTGGCACTGTTATCCTGGCATGTGCATGCATGAACCGGTCCTTAGATCTACGGCAAGTAAAACCACCATCTCATGCTACCTCATACACAAACCCAGGCTTGCCTAGATCCCCCTCCGATCCATGTTCATTATTAACATCAGTTTCTCATTATCATTAGGAGTGCAGTTAGCTAGACACATCTATCTCGCTTCCCAATCCCATGGACTCAGCGAAGCATAAAACAAAAACCATACCCGACTCATAAAACTTCCCAGGTGACAAGGGTGGTTTAACCAAAACTAGTAAACTCCTATAAAAGGGTTTCCCATCATGTTTGACTCAGCACACACACCTTTTCGCAAAACAAAATAGTTTTACCCAAAACATAGGATCAACATGGTCAAGGAGCACTTGCCTTGTTCTTGCGGTTCCGGTTGTTCTTGATTCTCAAAACCTTGTTGCTGCAGCTCATCGTAGACAGCTTCCTGAACCTGTCCTGCTATTGTAGGATTCACGTGCATACAAGATTCACAGCAATCAATATCATGCGCAAAACCCTAAACTAGATGCGATGATGCACATGCATGCTATCCTATGATTAGATTGATCTGTACGTGTTCTTGCATGGATTGCATGGTCAGAGGTATTCGGATCAAAGGTGGTCGTGGCGATGATCTTGTTTTTAGATCAAACTGATCATCGAGTGATCTGTCCACGAAAAGGCTTCTGTTCGAAAGGAATCGAAGAACAGATGCAAAGAGATGAACAACATGATGTCGTAAGGTGGTATTGAAGTCCTACCTCACGTTTTTCTCGACTTCGAGGTCCTCCTCAGACCACTCGGTTCTTCTCCGATGATCTCCCTTGTTGCGCTTCGGCGATGTTTTGCTCGGCGAGTTAGGGCTAGGCTCTAAGTCGTCGGCTCAGGATTTGAAAGAGAAGTTTGTGGTTTCGGCCAGAGGTTTTGGGTTCTACTTATAATCGGGAAGAGAAGAGTCCTAATCTGATTGGATCCCGAATAAGAGTCTTATTCAGATCTTTGTTGGATCCTAACGTCTTATCTTTGGTAACATCGTGGAATTTAGATCGGTCTATGTTGCGTACCGGTATCTTTACGCGTAAAAACCGCTCCAAAATTCACTACTTCCGTGATGATGAGCTCCGGAAGCTCCACGTGTTCTCCGGGCCTGGTATCTCCTCATCCGCAGAGACGAGCTCCGGTTGTGCCGCGTGTCAATTGATCAAGACCTCCTTCTTCTTCGGAGATGAGCTCCGCGCACGCCACGTGTGGGTGCCGGTCTTTCCGCCTTTCCTTCCCTCAGGGACATGCCCCGAGGTCGACACGTGTCCAGCAGCGACGGACCTCCGGAGATAAGCTCCGGTGGTGACACGTGTTCAATAGATCTGGACTTCTTGGAGATAGGTTCCGAGATTAACACGTATCTCGTGCGACTGGTCCCCTGACTTCCGCGAGGACTAGCTCCGAAGGTGACATGTGTCCCATGAAAAATGCCTTTGCTTCTTCCGCAGAGGCTAGCTCCACGGGCAACACGCGTCCCACAGGGTCGGACCTCTTTCCAATTGCGGAGGTGACCCCCGAGCCTGCCACGTAGCTAGTTTAACGGCGGACCTCTCCCAATTTCTCGGGGATGAGCTCCGAACACGCCACGTGGTCTGATGGCCGTGGAAATTGCCTTCGGTGTTCTCGGAGAGCTTTGTTGGCCATCCTTTTGATACTTGTCTCTGTTCCTTCTTTCTTAAAATGTTTTTTTCTTCATAAAACATGAACATATGCTGACACCCGAGATGAGGGTGTCACAAATCTACCCCCCTTAAATTGAATCTCGCCCTCGAGATTTGTTAGTAGAAAATAGATGGGGGAATCTCGCCCTCAAGGACCGAAGCGTATGCGGCCCTGGGAGCAAGTATTGAGTTGTGTACCGGATGCTTACTGACATATGGGAATCAGGAAACCGATGTACCAGGTTCACTGGGTTGTAGAGGCATACCACATCGTCTCGTTAGACCTATGAGCCCGAGACGGCGCGACCGGTTCTACAGTCTAGTGTCCTGAGAAAGGTTGCCACATACGACGTAATGAAGGACGCCAGAGTTGGGTCTTCAGAGGCGGGCGTATGTGTCGAGTTATCCGGGTAGTGTTTGATTCGAATCACCGTCCCTCGCGGTTATGAGTACCGCTTGCTCACTGCGCTGTGACGTAGTTAATCAACTTGTGTGGAAACAGTCTGCAAAAGTATAATTGCTGCTATGATTATGTTAAGTTGCATGAAAACCATGTTTGAAGTAGAGATAGAGCTAACTAAAGTTATTTTCTACCTTGGGGCAAGTAACATTGGAATGAAGCGTTTCTTGTTTGATTGTGGAGTTCCAATGTTGCTGATCGCAAGGTCATTATTAATATGGCTAAAATTTGAAAGTTAAGGATGAACTCGTAGGCGAGTCTTTTCGCAAATGACAGGTTTAGGTCTTAGGTTACTTTCATATAGAGTTCCATGCTTTAGGAGAGACGGTTAAGTCTTGCTGAGCCTTTGTGCTCACTCTTGCTATATAAGTGGTTTTGCAGGTAAACATCGACGCTATAAAGAAGGTTGTCCGGTGAGACTCGGGAACTTCCGAGTCATGTCACCCTTGGAGAACCTAGCCGCTGCCATGTCTTCGTGTTGCTAGCGAGAGGAGTCCGCGGGCTGGATCTCTTCTCGAGTGCTTCTTAGATATTCATCGTGAGCTGTTTATAGACTTCCGTTGTAGCTATTTTATGTAAATTATTTACAAAGAACAGTTGTAAGCTTCCGCTTTTGATTTATGTAATACTGTGTTCCTTATATGTGTGCTGTTGGGTGCCGCATAACACGGCACCACCCAATGCGATTCCTCGGGCAAGGCGGCACGGCCCCGTGATCGGGATCGGGCCCCCTCAGTTCATAGCCGATGACCATCGCCTTGTGCCACTCTTGTCAGAGGGGCCGAACCCACCGCATTGCGCCCTTGCCGCATGGGGCGGACCTCGTGCAGTGTGCTGCTCTGAGCCAAATGTCGTCTATGACTCCCAAAGAATGGAAATGAGAGCAGGGACTAATCTAGATTCCATACCTTGTGGGTGAAGGTCGTGTGCTCCTGTGTGTGGACTGCGCATAGTCACTCCTTCCCGCAGTTGTGCTCCCAGACCTCATCCGAATTCCAATTTTCCATGGCCGTTGAAAAAGCACTTTAAGAAGCGGATGTCTCCTTGGGCGCAGGCGGCAGCCTGGAAGCAGAGACCGATCTGGAAAAGGAAAAAACTGGGTGAATTGAGGCAATCAATAGGCCAAGGGGGGTGATAACTCGAAGAGGTGAGAGGCATTGTGGGGTATGCGGTTGCAATCTGTATCGCGCTTGTCGTTAGGGCAGCCACTTCCACCAAGAACTTATACGCCAAGCAGTGTCTATGATTCGATGGGATGAGATGCTTCGGGAGCGAGAGCTATCCTATGTACCACACTACTAGCACTTCGGTTTTTAGATCTAGACGGTACATTAAAAAATGCGTCTATGATGTCGAATGAATAATAGCCGTCTGTGATTAAAAAACATCACAGACGGCTCGCAAATGCAAACTGTCTGTGTAAACATATCAATTTTCACATGCGGACCGTGGAGTAGGAGTCGTCCGCAATATTGGCCATTAATACAGGCGGCTTAAACGACCGGGCGTGCGCAACGGTTATCGAGGGGAACGTGACTTTGAATTCAATTCGAATCCACCAAACCATCCAACCGGACCGTGGAGTAGGAGCCGCCTGCAATATTGACCATTAATACAGACGGCTGAATCGACCGGGCGTGCGCGCCTTTTCGGTTACCGAGGGGAACGCGCGCAGTACATGCGTCCTTTGAATTCAATTCGAAGTCACCAAACGATGATTGATATAAATACACACCCTCACGATCGTCTTTTCGGCACAACCAAAGTACTACTCTTTCTCTTCTTTCTCCGCACGCCCAATCGACCTCCACACGAAATGGCAGACAACCAAAAGCTGCCGCCAAGCCCGCCGAGGGAACTAGCGGCTAAGCGGCCGTGATCCTCCCTCTCCCCTCGAGCTCCACACAAATGGAGGATTCGCGTCATGACTTTGTGCGAGATGTATTTAATAGTACATCTCACTCCATGAAGCGCCTGGGCCTCGGTACCCTTCCAGAACATACTGGAATGAACACCGTGGGCCACGACTTGTTCGGGCTCACGCGTGGCCGGTCGTCTTGATGCTTTGTGGGAGACGATGGCTAAGGAGCTCGGGGTCCACGACCGCATGAACCTGGTGGCGGCGATGGCCAGGAAACTGGTTTTCCCGGTTCCGCTGCCGGAGGTGCCTCAGGAGGAGGAGGAGGAGGAGGAGAATTAGTAGGATTAGTTGTTTTTTCTTTTCTTGTTTTTAGTTGATGTTCTGTTTTCTTTTCTTGTTCTGTAGTGTTGTTTTTATCTCCTAAGCATAATAGATATCACATGTATGCATCTTATGCACTCAAAAGCAATCGCATCGCTTCACTTCACTTCACTCGTGGCCTCATACATGCCTCGTGATCACCACCATCACCTCCTCTCCCTCCTCTTCCTTTGCAATATGTACAACCTTCTACTTGAAACCGTAATGTTGCAGGTATCTTTTCCTCTAGTGACTTTTCTTGTTCTAAAAGTGTTGTGCTGCAATGTTGTGTTACACATTATCGCATAAAAGTTGATATCATAAAGTGGCATAAGTTTTCACAGGCGGTCCTTAACCAATAGACGTCTGCGAAAATTGTATTTACCAATCATGCAAAATGTTTTCACAGACGGTTTTTATTTGACTTAAAAAGGAAGGAAAACTATATACACACACCAACAGAGGAAAAACGGAGCTCACATGTACACATAGAGATGAAGCAGCACTCAGTCGGCCATGGCTTCAAGCGTAGTGTATTTCATTGTTGAAGTCTACGGCCAACTCAAAATCAATATTTCACTGTATGAATTTTGTTAATATTTTAAAGCATTCCAACATTTCAAAATTCAAATATTAAAAGAGAAAATTTTGTCAAATTAAAATATTAAAGCTTCATTACAATATTACAAATATATAAAATATATGTCATACATTTTTTCCAGCATTGACATCTTCTCGCATATAGGGTTTCAAATCTATTTTAATGCTTCTTTCTACGTGCTTGATGTTTTTTGGATCGGTGAAAAGGTACATTTCTTCGTATTGATTATATTCCTCTTCATTATCTCCCACATTCTCAACCCCAACAATATTTTACTTTCCAGAAACAACTACGTCCATCTACTCAGTTACAGGATCCTGTACATAAAAAACTTGTGCAAAACGATCGGCGAGAACCCACTGGTCATCTTTATAACCTACTTTGTTCAAGTCTACCAGTGTCAGCCCGTAGTTGTCCACTTTCACACCATCAAGATGTTTGACCCATTGGCACTTAAACACGGCCATTTGCATTCTTTCGCCATAATCAAGTTCTCATATTTCCTCTATGAACCTGAAGTATGTGGTCTTCTTCCCTTGTGGATCATAAGCCTCTATACGAATATCACTGTTTTGTGCAACACTCTTACCGTCTTTTTTCTTAGTGTAAAATGTGTAACCATTGATGTCATATGCTTGCCATAATATCACCAAAGCAGATGGGCCAGAAGCTAACTTCTTTATTGTTGCCTCTTATATAGACTCTCCATATGGTATATTTTTGTCCATTAACCATTCAGTGAAACGTCTTCTTTGCTCTTTCATGATCCAGTCCTCTCTACGGCCTTGGTTTTTTCTACGAAGCTCAATTTTGTGTTCCTCGACGTACGACTCAGCTATTCCGAGCTGTTGTAGTACACTAAAATGTGCACGGTGTATTAATTTGTAATCCTGAACGATAAAAGTTTTCTTACCCACCTTGCCTCTTCCACATAGTCTACCCTCATGTACTGGTATAGGCACACCTATCCACTTTCCACCTTTGATGTAATCAGCGCAACCCTCATTCACTTCTTCAGTAGTGTATCCTTGCATAATTGAACCCTTTGGGTGAGCACGGTTCTGCATATAACCCTTTAATACTTCTAAATATCTCTCCAACGGAAACATATGATGTAAATACAGTGGCCTCAATGCTTTTATCTGATCAACAAGATGTATGGTTAGGTGTACTTTCATATCAAAAAAGGATGGTGGGAAACACATCTCAAGCTTGCATATAGTCTCGACGATGTATGTTTTTAAAAAGTTTAAGTCTTCACAGGCTATCACCTTTTGCGATACTATATTGAAAAAGTAACACAAACGTCTGATGACAAGTTTTACATGCTCAGATTTGATGACCCTTATTGCAATGGCAAGGAACACTGTCATTATCATGTGACAGTCATGAGAATTATAGCCGAATAAAGATAAGTCTTTCATCGAGACTAGTTTGCGGATATTGAATGAGAAATTCGTGGGCACTCTGATCCCAAGCAAGCATTCGCAAATTGCCTTTTTCTCCTGTAGTGTTAAGTTGTAGCTTGCTGGGGAAGGTAATGCTTCCCGTTGGCCTTTTCTACCGGGTAAAGCTCTAGTCTCATATCAAGATTTACTAGGTTCATACGTGATTTTAATCCGTCCTTTGTTTTCCTCGACATGTCTAGCAAGGTTTCAATGATGTTGTCAAATACGTTCTTTGTAACGTGCATCAAATCAATACTATGGCAAATTTCCAGGTTCTTCCAGTACGAAAGATACTTGAAAAAAATTGATTGTTTCTTGAAAGCCGTGTCAGTTGTATCACTGTCTTTCTAGATGAAGTGAGGTACAAAAATTCAGTTTCATCCATGCACCTTACACAACATTTCTTCCCTTTCATTTGTCCCGATAATATAAACAGTCCAGGATAATCATGCCCGGTAACGAATATCATTGCTCTTAGCGTGAAATATTCCCGCTTGTACTCATCCCATGTACGTACCCCTTCATTCCACAGTTTTACCATATCTTCTATTAGAGGTTCCAAAAACACATCAATTTCAATGTCAAGTCGTTTCGTACCTTGTATAAGAATAGATAACAAAAATATATTTTCTTTTGTGACACAACCCCGTCGGTAGGTTGTGCATCGTCGGGCCATGTGCTGTGTATGCTCCTTTTTTCACCAAACAAATTCATTTCATCTGTACCCAAGGCAAACCTTACATTTCTAATTTTCTTTGCAAACTCTGGATACCGAATATCAAAATTTTTGCACTAGAATGCATCACCAGGGTGTCGAATATGTTTTTCATTCTTCCTGCGCTGCTCGAAATGCCAACGCATAAGTTCAGCCTCCCTAGGGTTTGAGAACAAACGCTTCAAGCGATCAATTTCTTGAAGGTACCACGTCACCAAGGTAGGAATTTTTCTCTTATTCTTCCCGCATGCATCGTCAGAAGTATCGTCGTCGTCACCTTTAGGGCCAATAATATTCTTCTTATTCTTCAGCGTCTTATTCATGTTGGTAACATACTAGTGATTGTAGTCCATGTATCTACTGACACCGTAGATGGGGCATCTAGTTGTGAGCTCATGCTCTTTGCGATACAGAATACAATGTTTCACACAAGCGTGTATTTTTGTCACACCTAGTGACATCGAGCAAAGAATTTTCTTTGGTTTATAAGTGCTTCTAGGGAGTTTATTGGGATTTGGAAGAATTTATGTCAAAAGATTCAAAAGATCAGAGAAACTACAATCAGACCATCTGTGTGTGGCTTTCAACTTTAGTAGTTCTAGAACTGTACGCAATCTAGTAAACTCTTTATCACAACCCTTTGATTTATCATATAAGAGCTCCGTCACCGCAATCTTCAATTTCTCCATTTTATTTAAACCTTTACTTGATCCAATAGAAATCAATAGATGTGGTTCGATGTGACGCAATATCTCCTCACATTCAAACTCATCATCATCACCATTATCACCCTGATTGTCACTATCATAATCGATATGAGCATTATCGTCATCAGAACCTCTCTCATCATCTTTATCCACCTCATGTGTATCTAACTCACCATGCTTTGTCCATATTGTGTAGTTTTTTTAGACCCCCTTTTACCAAATGAGATTGGATTACTATAGTATCTATCAAGCAATCTTATTTTCACAGTCGATACATGGACATAATATGTCATCTATCTTTTGCATCTTCGCATGTCTCTTGTACGCTTCAACAAAGTTTGCAACATTTTGAATGTACATAGGATCAGGTCATGGCATGTTGTACATTCATGCTTGATGGTCCATCTTCTATGTCAAACTGTAAAAATAAAAATATGATAGTAACCACTTCTTGAGCAAGTTCATACAAACAAATATTAGAAACAAATAATATTGCTTATATGACATCTTATTCAGCAAAATCAAGCACACCCTTAGTGTCATTAATATTGCTTATCAAATACACCCTTGCCACACCAAACAAATTAAATATTTACAGAGCATCAATTAATTTAAATAACCCCTAATGCAAGTGAAGGCCAAAAGTTGAACACAAGGTTCATCAAGCTAGCGTACAGTGATGGCACTTGGAGGTGAGGACAACGACGTGCGCGCGCTTGGGGTTGAGGGCGAGGACGGCCACATGGGCTCAACAGCGAGGGAGAGCACGGTGGCGGCGGCGACGGCCAGGATGATGGCGGCAGCGGCGAGGGGCAAATGTATTTTTTTGGCAGCCTCATGGCGTCAATGTGAAACCTCCCAAGTTATGTTTTTTCGGTGCCCGAGCGGTGCTTTATATAGTCGTCCATTATCACAGGCGGGTTTTAAGACAGTCCATTAAAAAACCGCATATGATAATTACTTCTTCATAGGTGTGCTCTTCAGTTTCTTCTTCCTTTTGCTTTGTTTTTTATTTAGATACTAATGTAAATACTCGATCATGTATAGATTCTGCAGATTAAGTTCAAACTCGATGATTATTTTTTCTATATTCTTCAGAAATTAATATATATCAGATGGAACAAAAAGTTTAAAACTTATATAGATAACATTGTTATGTTTTGGTAAATATAGAATTAATTTATATGCACATATTATTCAGATTTTTATATCTTTTAAAAAAATGGATCTTCTATTAAAAGTTAGTTTGTATGAACAAATTGTCTTATTTATACATGTATGAATTTTGTTAATTTTCCTAAAGCATTCCAATATGTCAAAATTAAAATTATCCATCGTTCTAATGAAATGCTCATATACATATGAACATTCTTCAAATTTTGAACACATATTGATTCAAGCAATTTTATAAAAATCTGAAAAAAAATCATAGGGGTTGGTATGATGACTAAAATATCCCATAGAAAAATTCACTCATAAAATCATTGTATCAAGCAAGATACAAAAATGACAAATAATATATTTATTTATTTATTATGTTTGGACCAATTTCAAAGATTTTTCCAAGTTAAATTTAATGGGCACCTGTAATACCAAATCATATTACAAGAACTTGGAATTTCAGCTTTTACAAGCACCCTCATTTTGATCAAGAATATTAATTAATTATAAACTTAGTAAACTTTTTTCACAAACGGTTTTAAATTACAAACCTCCTGCGCTAATACATCTTTGCAGGTGGTGTTTAATACATTTTTGAGGAGGAGGAGGAGGTCGCACGCCGGTCGCACGTCTCTGCACCACCGGCCGCAATTAAGTTCTCCGTAGCTCTTCCTCCTCGGGCCGCGCGTCTCCCTTTGTCAATAATGGAATACACGATTTTCTCTCGCCCAATTCTGCATCATTGGCCGCAATTAAGTTCTCCGCACCTTCTCCTCCTCGGGTCACGCATCTCCCTTCCGTCCAACTCCAGCCGCTCTCTCTTCGAACCCTTAGCGATCGACCAACTCTAGTGCGACCGCCGCCTGCCGTCCACTGTTCGCCATCGCCGTCGTTGTCGCCATCACTACTCCCTCCTATCCTACGCTACTTATATTCCACTTTTTATGTAGTTCATGGTTGGAAGCTTTGTTATCGGCTTGGCGCGTTGCCGACTCAAGAAGGAGCGCTTGGCATGACGCAAAACCACCCCCATGTATGTACATATGGCACACCGGTCGTATGGTTGTATGTAGCTCTGCAATGGACTGATGAACTTAAACTCTGTAGTTTTACTTTTCCGTCTTGTTTGTTTTTGGTATTTGCAATTTCATAGCTCGCCATTTGCACTTGTTGTCTGATTTCTCTGCGTAGGGTTTCTCTGCGAAGCCTGAGAGACTTAATGAAGTGACAGTGCATCGTCCCGGTAAAGAAGGGTTAAGTCATAAAGAATATTCATAATCCAGTATAACCATCGTCCCCTTATTAATGAATTTCCTTTGTAGACTGACTGGGAAGGTGGTTACTATCCATTGACAATCTACTTCTCGGATGACTATCTCTTGGTACCTCTAAGATGCACCTTTCCACCTGGTTTCTTCCACCCGAATGTCCATCTCTCAGGAGCACTCTGCCTTGGGGTTCTTGATCAAGATATTGTAAGATAGACTTATTTTGCTTAAGTAATTAGTAATGGTTATCGAACTTATTTGAAGTGGTTCTTATGTTGCTTAAATTATATTTTGTAGGGGTGGTGTCCTGGTATTATTGTCAAAATTTTACTAGTTGAAATTCAGTGTTTGCTTCATCAGCCAAATGCACTCGATGTTGAAAATGATTGCTATAGTCTACTTGTAAAGGTTAGTAACTTTATGTTAGTGAGCAACCTAGGTTATATATCATTTCTCATTCGACATTTGTTAATTTAAAGAATGTCAATGTTATTTTCAGGACCCACGGGAATATAAGAGTGTTTGGGAGCAAGCTCGACGGTACAGTTTAGATCGATCGATGGGAGCTTCATAGGAATATAAGTCTGAAAATCTAGTTTAGAGGGCGTGCAATGTGTATAAACTATGAAATGTTTATTGAGTTGCAAATGTTTATCTCTAAATTGTAATGTGGTTGCGGTTCATCGTGGCAACGATGCACATTTATTATCACTGCGCGCGAAGTGGCAACAGACAAATATACTATAAAGAACATAATTTAAACATTTTTCACAGACGGTGTTTAACTAAGAGCCACCTGTGAAAATATGTGCCTATATAAGGCCGCTCAGACGGTTCTAAATTACAATTTGCAAGTCAACTGCACTATACATCTTCGCAGGTGATGTTTAACTAAGAGCCGCATATGAAAATCTGCGCCTATATAAGGCTGCTCAATCTCCTTGAAATAACCCAACCTTGGAGATTTCACTTAGACGTCGCCAAGCTGCCAAAATTTTCCTCTGCCGCCAAAGCCCTCGCCACCGAGCTTCGTCCTCGCCGTCCTCACCGCCGAGCTTCGTCCTCGCCGCCGAGCTTCGTCGCCGTTGCCGTCTATGTACGTACGCCTCTTTCCTCCCTTCTCTCCCTCCTCCCTTCTTTGTCCCCCGTGCCGCCTCCTTCCCTCCTCCCTCCCCGTGCCACCTGCCTCCTCACCCTCGTCGTCGGCTGAGTGTCGTCCTCGCCCTCGCCGCCACCTCCCTCCTCCCTTTTCTGTCCCCCTACGGCACCATCGCGGCCGCACCCCCGCACCTTAATCCTCCCTGCGCCGCCTCCTCCTTCCCGGCATCTACCCCTACCGTGTGCTGCCCCCTCCCCACCGTCCCCCACCGTCGGCGCTCTCCCACTGCGCCAAGGCCCCCCCCCTTTTGGATTGGTTTGATTGTTTAGATTACTTGTTTAAAGACCTTGACAATTGCTTAGATTAATTGTTTAGATTTTGTTTAAAGGTGGACCAGAGAGCAAATTGTTTAGAGAGCAAATTAATTGTTTACATCAGAAAGAAAAGCAAATTTAGCTTAATTGTTTCTTGTACATTTTCTGTGTGTGTTCATACCGGCACCAATTAGTTGTTTAGAATAGTTGTTGTGTTAAAGAAGATAATCTTGTTGTGCTAACAGGTAGTCCATGTTTTCTTTGTAATCACTGAGTACTATAACAGGGATACAAGTTGTCTTTGTAAATCCACCATGTCCACTATATTTTATATATTAGGATGTGATTTTACATATTAGGATGTCTTTGTAATCACTGAGTACTATAACAAGAAACCCCTTCTGTTGCTTTTCAAGTTCTAACATGGAAAGCCCTAAGAAGACTGGTGCTGATAGTAACAATGAATTCGACAATATGGAGTTTAGTGACTCCAGAAGTTTAGCCTCGAATGACAATCCATCGGATCCTTTTCCAAATATAAAAGTTAAAAAGACTTCAGAGGATCTCAACCCGTAATATGATCCTGCTGGCGAGGTATGGATCAAGAATCTTAACTCCAGCAATTTAAGTCAATGTTGGTTGTCAAGTATATGAAGTTTTATAATTTTTTCTACCTAACTTAATTGCCAAGATAACGAGGTGACTTCGGCTCCAAAAACCGCAGAAGGTTCTCCAATGGTTGAATCCTCAAATTCAGTCAAGTGAAAACGAGGGCAACGAGGTCCCAATAAGGGTCCATTGAACCGCATCATATGCATAACATGTGTTAGTCCAGGTGGGCTTTCCCAAGAACCACTGGATTCAGTTACAAAGTACCGAAATGCATGCAGTTGTCTTGTTAGAGAGATCGTGCTGATCACAACCGAGAATTGGAGAAAATTCCTTGAGGTGGACAAGAATGAGTTGTGGGAGAAGTTAAAGAAACAATTCAAATTCCTAAAAGGCACGGAAGAAGCTATAAATAAAGCAACATTGGTCTCTTGCGGCAAGAAGTTTCATGGCTGGAAGAGTGAAATGTTAAGGACAATAAGGTCCCTAGCCCGAAGAAGATGGGAAAAATCACACAAACTCAGTGGCAAGAATTTGTTAATCAAAATACCACACCTAAGGCTAAAGCCCTAAGTGAATCTAGGTCAGATCTTGCCAAAAAGAACAAATAGCATCATCGCTTGGGGAATGCCGGATATGCCCCCAAAGTTAAGAAATGGAATAAAATATTAGAGGAAACTGTCAGTAAGGGAAATCCTAACCCGCTACAAGGCTGTGATGAGAGAACTAAGTTGTGGGTCTTAGCTCGGCCAGGTTTGACCAGCGAGGGCAAACTTGAAAAGCCCAACTCTGTGAACCAAGTAGAGCAAAAAACAAAAGAAGTAATTGAAAAGCAACAGAAGGGTCTCTTCAAGCTGAAGCGGGAGAATGACCAACTTACCGCTATCCTAGGCAACCCTAAACACGGTGGACAGGTTCGGGCAATCTCTTTTCAGATGTCCTGGAGAGATAGTTTCACGAACGACAAAGAGTTATATAGAATACATGACAAGTTCAAGGAGACAATTGAAGATACGATTGGTCAAAAGGTCAAGGCATCTATGAAAACAACAATATATCAACTTATAGAATCGGGACAATTAATGCCATAGAATAGAGCGATGGTTCCCGTGGCAAAGGAGCATTTGATATATCCAACTTCCTACCCTAGCAGCATAGGTTATGTGCCAGTCTCAGGGTCAAGCCATAAGTTCACTGTCGATGATATTGTTAAGGACACATCTTGTCGTCTTCTTGTCCCGATCGGCAGAGCAGGGAACAAAACAAAATAGGTTGCCACTGCTATGGCAAAGCCGAATCGTGTCTTCAACGACAATTCACTTCCGTTGTATTATGTTGTGGTGCAAGTTTTTCAGATCATTGATAATGATTATGAAGATTATGAAATAGACCACATCACACCTGACGGGATCACGACTCTGGGGCAGGCCATCAACCAGTTTATCCTTTGGCACCGACGCGATATCGTGTTGGACTATGAGCCGATGTCTAGCCCCGTTGCATCTCGGAAGGCTGCAGCCCCGTCTTCTTCGCTGAAAGTCCAGGAAGATCCACTCCCGCTATGTCCCAGCAAGGATGATAGTAACCTTGCTAGTAAAGATAACCAAGAGCAACCAGTTGAACAACAGCTTGAAGTAGTACAAGAGCAAGCCGCTGGTAGTAAAGAGCAATCAGTTAAACAACAGGTTCAACAACAGGCCAATGTCCAACTTCCGACGACTACTTCTTGATCAGTGCCTGTGAAAGTTAGCTCGTACGAAAATAAGGAACCTTCTAAAGAAGTGTCAAAATATTTGGAAAAAATGAAGAAAAATATTACAAAATCTAATGCATCTCGTGGTTCACATGAGCCAGCATTAGAAAATATTGAGTAGTGGGAAGAAGACTGTATGAAATACACTCAGGAGACAACTTTAGTTAAACCAGGAGTTCCAGTATACAAGATTCAGGACGTTCCTCCTAAATATGAGAATGAGAAGCCGTTCATGACATCGGCACAACTTAGCAAACAAGCTTTCTCGCTCAGAAGAATGCACGAGTGGTACATCACTGCCAGCACAAAATATGAACTTTGTTACGTCACATTTCGTGTTCCAAAAGAAGCATTCTAGAGCATTGGAGAAGATAAACGAGCCCTTCTCTTTGAAGACCTGCGGAGCCTTTTCTATCGAGGCATGCTCAAAATCAACCTGCAACTCATCTGGTGCTTGTAAGTGCCTCTAATATTTTGTATTTGCTTTTCTTACTACACACATACACATGTCATGAGATATAACAATTCCGGACTTCTTCAATAGTATGCAATACATAGATAATGAAAAGCTGAACTCGAAGATAGGTATCCTTGACCCTATAGTGATTGCAAAGTCGAATTTCGACTTTCAGGTGCAACGGGACTCAGAACAGTACAAGCACCTGACAAAAAAAGAATTTGAAAAATCAATCGCAAACCAAAAGAAGGATAAAAAGACAAAGATTGCAACCTACATAGGACATGCCATGTTTAACTTTGTCAAAGATGGCAAGGACCTCGTAAAGGCTCCGTACCACTTCGAGTAAGTTCGACACATGGCATGGAAATAACAATTATTACTAATTTTTAACTTAACACATGTGTTTGTACGTGTGCAGTATACACTATATATAATCTTCATCAAGCCAACGTAGGATTTGGTAACAGTATTGGACTCAACCGATTACTCATAAGATACTTACAAAGATTTCCTTGCCATTTTGAGAATGTACGATTATTCGATACTTTTAATATACACGCATATATATAGGTTGGCAACTCTTATATGATATTCTTTGTATGACAGCGCTTGGCAGCTTTACGCGAAACAACTTGGCAGTCAGAGACCTCCTAATAAGGATGCATTGCAAATATCAATATATTATCCTTGTCCCAAACAACCTTCGGGGAGCGTCTTATGCGGGTATTATGTATGTGAGCATCTTCGGACCGCCTGCAAATATAGAGTGAATCATGAGGATGTAAGTTATCCTTAATGTCAATATTGTATTTTCTTACTTTTGAGTTTCATTTTCATTGTAACTAGCATATTTTAATACAATTATGTTATCATTGTCACCAACAACTTCTAAACCTTGTTATGTGTTTCATTGTAGCACACGAATGTGGACGAAGAATGGCCGATTTCTAGAGATATGCCTGGTGGAGGAGCCGATAAGATTGCGAGTGAAATGTGTCTCTTCAGGTGTCGGGAAATTTTCCACCGAAAAGGGCAGTTCTTCGATGATGCAGGTGTAATCGCTGATGTGCCAGAACTTTGGTAGTATGAGCATCGAAAGAGTTTTTAGTGAAACTCGTAAACTATGAATTGAGATGTATTATACTGTACATATGTATATGAGATCACTTTTTGGTGATATTGTGTCGATGATGCTTGTCAGAATATATTGTTTTGACTGTGTGTGAATGTGCATATGAAATTGACCTGGAAATTAGAAATAACAGTATGTAGTACCTAACAAACCGCCTGTGATAATATAATTTCATAGACGGCTTATCGTAGGTAAAGAACCGTCTGTGATAATATAGTTTCATAGGCGGTTAGTCGTAGGTAAAGAACCGTCTGCGATAATGGAGTTATACGGATGGATAATCTTACGTTACAATCCGTCTGTGATAAAACATTCTTCACATACGGACAGTGGTAGGTAAAGAACCGCATGCGATAATGGAGTTATCACAGATGGATACTCTTACATTACAAACCGCCTATGATAAAGGTTCTTCACAGACGGCTAGTCATAGATAAATAACCGCCTGCGATAATGGAATTATCACACGCGGATACTCTTACGTTACAAACCGCCTGTGATAAAGATTCTTCACAGACAGCTAGTCATAGGTAAAGAACCGCCTGCGATAATGGAATTATCACAGACGGATATCTTATGTTACAAACCTCCTATGATGAAAATTCTTCACAGACGACTAATCGTAGGTAAAGAATCACATGTGATAATAGAGTTATCACAGGCAGATACTCTTACGTTACAAACCGCCTGTGATAAAGAGTCTTACAGGCGGATTCATGAAGCTTAAGATCACCCGTGATAACTTTTTTCACAGGCGGTTTAAGTTTCCGCCTATAAAAATTGTTGATTATCACAGGCTCTTCGTTTAGGCATTTTTTAAAACCGCGTGGGATAATACGTTTAGAGCCGCCTGAGATGAAGCTTGTTGTAGTAGTGTCATATATGAAAAGTTTGTGTTTGTATACATTTTTGTAAAGTCTTCTCTTTTATGGAGAAACTTTACCATAATTATCTGAAAGTTGCCTAGAGAGGGGTGAATAGACTAATAAAACTTAAAATACGGTTAATTCAACAAAACAGATAGAGTCTGGACTTGTCAGGGGTTAGAGTCCGGACTTGTCTAGGTTAGCATAGTGAGAATCTGAATTAATGTGTTTCGACAATTCCTAGCATAATTATTTTGAACTAGTGCACGTAAAATATGCTAAGCACTTATCGTTATTGTAAGCCCAAGAGTGCACAAAGTAATTGATATAACAAAAGTATAACAAGTCGTGTATGAGACCCTAATATGTATTTTTAATTATAAGCAAGTAAATAAGAGAACAATGGACACGGGAATTTTTCACCAAATATCAGTTCCGCAAAGAAACCTACGTCTCCGTTGAGGAGTCCACAAAGGACCAGGTCTCTCTCAACCTTTATCCTCACTAAGTGATCAAAACGATCAAATTCAGTTTATCCATTATGAATCACAAGGGTAGTACAAACTTCCTAGGACTCACACAACTTGGGAGCCTCCGGGTGACACCTAGCCGTCTAGGGGATGAATCCCCAAGAGTAACAAATGCAAACAGGAGACGGTAATGAAAACATGAATCGAGGCTCAATTACTATGTGTTCTTCACTCCAAAACACTCACAAAATCTCCACCTTCACTGAAAATCAACTTTGTGTGCAAGAGGGTGAGAGAGTGGACTAGAATGGCTCAGGAGTGCTTGTGGCAATGCTTGAGTTCATCTCTTTTAAAATGGGGACGAGGGCCTTCCTTTTATAGGATCCCCAAAATCTTATTGTTATCAGCAATAAATGTTCGGGCATGTCCGAGGTCGACTCCTGACAAGTCCGCCCTCAACGGTCATCTAGATTCAAAAAGATTACGTACCTAGATATGCCCGGGATAGGATCTAGACAAGTCCGACGTTCCAGTAACTACTTTTCCGTGGTCATATATGGCAAAGTCCGGACTTCCGGACATGTCCGAGTTATTGTCCAGACATGTACGAGGCTCCAGAAACTACTTGTCCGCATACAAGTCCGAGCCTTGGACTTCCGGACATCCCTTGGGACCCCATAGACCTCTTTTCAAAAGAAAAGTTCGGACAATATGCAGAACCCGGACATGTCCGGACTCAGGTCCGGACAAGTACGGAGGTCTAGAAACTACTTGTCCGTAGCCACTCCCGGAGAAGTCCGGATGTCCGGACATGTCTGATCTAATATCCAGACAAGTCTGAGACTCTAATAACTTCTTATTCGCGGTCTTTCCCGGATATGTCCGGGTTTTAGCCGTGCTTCTTCTTTTCAACTATTTTACTTGACTCGTGTTAACTTTTATGGATTGAGCCTTGACCATTTTCATCACAATCTACGTCGTATCCCTCTTAATAGTATGGCATTCTTATACTCAAGTAAAAATAGAAATCCTAACACTAAATAGATTTCAGCGCCGCCTTATCCTTTTTCCTTAAGGGATCCACATCCATTTTTCATTCTTCATAAATCTGCATTCATTCTTGTCAAAATGATTAGATCTTTAATTGTTTGTCATTAATCAACCAAAACCCACATGGGGAGGCCTAGATACACTTTCAATCTCCCCCTTTTTGGTGATTGATGACACTCAATTAAAGTTCACAATTTAGAGATAAAGAGTATTTTGAAAATAATGACTATATGAAAAGACTCCCCCTAAACATGTGCATCATTAGATTAATCAAGTTCCACAACAAGCACACTAAGTGAGAGAATGGGAGTTCTTCATATACGCGTTGTAATCGTGGGGTGCCTAAGATTTAAAGACAGATGACCATGTGACGAGTAGAACAATTTAAATGAATGTAGTTAATCACACATCACCAAATAAAAGGACCCAATGCTCATGAATAGCAATATAGATGAAAACCATAGGATCCACGATTACAAGCATCCAACATCAAATAAAATACAAGTCCAAAGTACTCAAGTCTTAGAGTAGATAATATGATAAGTCCATATAATAGGATAAGACTCAACACGATACAAACTACTACACCACTTCGCCCCATATAATAGGATAAGACTTGACACGATACAAACTACTACACCACTTCTCCCCCTATGTCATCAAGGCACCAAAAAGGGAAAAGATGGGTCTACTCCTCGGCATCATCGTCTCCATCGTCGTCCTCCTTGTACTCCTCGTCGTCATCATAATCGTCGTTGTCGCCGCGTGGAGGAGCTGCTGTAGGAGCTGTGCTTGAGCTGGCAGAACATAGAGAAAGAAAAGGTCTCAAAAATGTCAACATTCTGACTTTTAACAGCACAAATGAGTATGATAATTTATTTACCATTCTTTTTTATTTTAAGCACTATTAATGGCTTGATACCAGTGCAAATATTCATGCATTTGTTGATATGTCTATGATACTAGATCTTGCTATGTTTATTTATTACAAACTAAAGATTAAATTTTAGACTACTTTAAAATTTATACGGCTGAAGTTGAAAACCAATTAAAAACAAAGATCAAGTGTCTTAGATAAGATCATGATGATGAGTATTGTACTAAATTATTTAATGAATTTTATGAGAAATGGTATTATCAATGAGAGAACACCTCCCTATTCATTCCAATCACATGGGATCGTCGAGAAAAAAAAACACGTTGACTGACTTGGTGAGTTGGAAACAGAAATAAAGAGAAAATCCGTTATGAGAAATGGGTTGGGAGAAAATCATCATACTTGCGCAATTGAGGATGTTTAGCAAAAGTCAACATTCCAATCTCCAAGAAACACAAGATTGGATCAAAAATAGTGGATTGTATATTTTCGGGTAATGCTTAACGGAGCATTTCCTATAGATTTTTAGTAACCAAATCCAGGATATTTGATATGCATGTTGATAGTATAATAGAATCTCATGATATAACATTTTTAAAGAATATTTTTTATAAAATATATGCATAACACTATTAGGATTTCTTCTAAATTTTTTATTGAATCTAGTACTTTGAGATATTATTTCGAACAACCACGAGGATATCCTTAAGAAGAAATACAACGAAAATACTCTGAAGAGTAAGAGACGGATGATTGCAAAATCCTTAGTAATGTTTTCATTGTGTACCTTGTGTATGATACTATCAAATCTATTATAGAGTCATATGCATATCCTGATGAATATAACTAGAAAGTAGTACTTTATAGTGAGATTGATTCAATATTTTAATGGAATTTGAAATTAATTGAATGATCATATGATTATAATCCTATGGATCGTAAGTCGGTGTTCAAGAAAAAGCTTAGACTTGAGGGTACTATTGAGAAGTATAAGGCAAGGCTAGTGGCCAAATGGTATATTAAAAAGAAAGACGAAGATTATTTTGACAACTATTCATCCATCACTCGGATGATAAGTATTTAATTATTATTTTCCTTGACTGCCTCTTATGGTCTTATCTTAATCAAGTAAACGTAAACCCACATTTTCTTAATGGAGAGTTGGATAATAAAATCTATATGAAACGAACTGAGGGGTTCGTAATAAAGGGTGAAGAAAATATGATGTACAAAATTACTAAACTATTTGTATGGGTTCAAACAAAACCCTAAGCAAAGCATGAGAAGTTCGACTGAATACTAATTTTTGTGGGTCTTTTTTTATTAATGAGGCTGATAGGTGCATGTATTATTGATATGGTGAGGGTGATAGTGTTATATTCTGCTTGCATGTGAATGATATACTCAATTTTTATACGAGCGTTAATATAATCACTGAGGTAAAGTCTTTCCTATCAAAATTATTAAATACAAAAAAAATAAGAGAAGCTAATGTTATCCTAATCATTAAGTTAAATAGGAACAAGAGTGGGTTTACTTTAGCGCAATCTCACTATGTTAAGAAAAATTTACTCGATTTAGCTTTATTGAAAACAAGATTTCTTTCAACATCTTATGATATATTAAAGACAAATCCCTAATTGTCTTTGATATCCGGTGGGGGATTGTTAGAATTTGTCCCATAACACCAAAGCACAAATAAAATTCTTAATGAATATCAAAGGCCCATATATTGTAAGAGTGAGTACTAAATTCTAGTACCACACAGAGAGTGAAAGTGGAGTGAGACTCACTTATAGATGGAGATGTTCTACCACTACACAAGTGGGTGAGAAGAGTAGCTGTCGGTACCTGCGATATGGAGTACCCCCGCGCACAGGGGAAAATGCCTAAGGAACTCGCCCTTCTCCGCAGGGAGAGCTCCGAAGGCGCCACGCGTCCGGCGGGGTCGGACCTCCCTCTCCTCAGAGGAGAGGTCCGGGCCCGCCACATGGCATACAGAGGCCAGACCTCCCCCTCCGCGGGAGAGAGGTCCGAAGGTGCCACGTATCCGGCGGGGCCGGACCTCCCTCTCCTCAGAGAGGAGCTCCGGGCCCACCACGTGGCCGACAGAAGCCAAACCTCCCCCTCCACGGGGAGAGGTCCGAAGGCTCCACGTGTCCCGCAGGGCCGGACCCCCCCTCTCCTGTGAGGAGGGCTCCGAGCCCGCCACGTGGCCAGCAGAACGGCGCTGCCTGCCCCCGAGCGATAGGCAGCGGGCGTAAAGACGCCCATACCTTGCCCGTACAAGGTATTCAAGGCCCGCGTCTTCCCAAGACGCGGAGACACGGAGCACGCCTCTGTCAGGTGCCGTTGCGCCCAGTCGCATCACAGACTGGCGCGCGGTGTCAGAGCCTGCCAGCCAATAAACGCAGCGACAAGACATCCCATGCCGCCCCCGCCGTCATCATCCACTACGACTAGCATGCGGCATGGGCAGGGCTGCAAGACGAAGACTCAGAAGCCTTCGTCAGAGACAACTACCGGCATAACTGCAGATATGGTAGATGATAGACAATCTCCCCGGGACCACCTGTCGGGTCCCGGGCCCCCTTGTAAGCTACCCGAGTCTTGGACTATAAAAGGCTCGGGTAGGCGACGATAGCAAGGGTTCGCACCTCTGCAACTCATACGCTAGCCATTCACGCCCAAGCTGTAACTCACCCCCAAGCTCAGGACTCCGGTTCTTTGCTGCAAGCAATACAGCGAGCTCCATAGCTCGCCGTGGACGTAGGGTTTTACGCTCCGGCGGCCTGAACCACGTAAAACTCACCGTGTCAAGCTCTTACTAACTCGTCCACACGCGCAAGCTCTCCGCAAGGGACTAGCCCCACCGAAAAAAGAACCTCCGTGGGCTGCCCAGTGCAGGCCCGGGGGAAGTGTCGATCGAACACTTCGACAGTAGTAGTACACATGTGCTCCTCCAACTTCTTACTTGCACACACGCCCTCCCACGACGCCTCGCATGCACGCACGTGCATGTTTTGTGAATTTGAGCCGAATCAACTTTTCTTCTTACTAGTCAGGAAATAGAGTCACATACGAACACATCAAAAAATAGCTGAGTCGGTTCAGATCACAACCAAATAATACGTTGTTGTAACTAACTCAGGAATCTTCTCGGCCTAAGGGGCATGCTAGGCGATATACCTTAGACAATGGAACAATTAGGTTTTGTATCTCTCGCTACTTGCACTGATATTGTAGTCTACTTCATCCTGATCATCGGCGTGCACCGACTATCGGGGGTACAAGTCTCCAAAACCACTCGAACTTGTGATCCTTGATGGAGAGAACTTAATAAAGTTTTTAAAGTGTTCCGTGCTTCTTACCGCTGTCTTCTTCACTGTCGTTTGCTTAAACCAATATTAATAAACACTAACACAGAACAATCTACAGCGATTTCTCGAGTTACAGATCGGTACATGCAACCAATATGTGTTCTAATATGTTAATATGGGTACAGTTACATGTGCATTGTTACTGTTTGACTGTTTGTTTTGATTACTGTTTCGGTCATGAATTATTTTCTGAATCAATCACGAAATTACTTAAACTTCTAACATTTTTTTCATTTTTCCAAGTTGGCTCTTTTTTCTTTCTTCAAAGTTCCGCCTTCTGGTAGCAACTGGCGCCACGAACGTCCGCTAGCTATAGACACGCACTCATATTACAAGTGGCAATTTGTCCCATTTTTGGTTGGTGCCGCAGATTTCGCTCGCTGTGATCTCTTCTTGACATAGGGAGTGCGACCCTTGTGCAGTTTATAGCATAGATTAAAGCAACTTTACTAGCATACACCAAACCGATCTCTGATATCTTGTAAAATATGAAGCTGTTGAGGTTTCATATGACCATAAAACTTTATCAGGATCTGAAGCTGTACATGTGCACAGTTGGGTGGATTTGTCATGTTTGATTTTATTCCTCTTCTGAGATGGAGATGTTCGTGTTGGGACTAAACTGAAGAATTGATGTCTGGTCCTGGACAAATCCACGTCTCTGCTCCAAGGGGACACAAGAATATCTGCCAGAAACAAAGATATATCTGCAAGCTAGACAACGTTCCATATTATAAACTCCATACCTAAAGACATTAATCGCTCTTCAGAAAAGAGGTTAATTAAATATTCAAGCTGTTTTAAGACGAATGCGTAATTTTTTTTTCAGTTTGGTGTCATAAAAGGCCAATGCAATGTAGACAACATGAACAAAAAGCTTACTGTTGGTAGGTAGTCCAACCAGTTTGGAATATGGTTTACTTTTTGGTGTCGGCGCATACGCTCCCTGATACTTGTAACTATTTCTAACACAAATGGTTTGGTCAAAATTGCTGTTTAATTTGGTGCAGCCGTAGCCGTGACGCTGACGTTGCTGACGCTAAAGCCTTACCATTCCTTGCGAAATTGCTTTTCAAGTAAGCAACGTACGTGAAATTTTAAAATGCGCACTTGCCGAAAACCGTTGAACAGGTTCCGTTTTTTTTTCATTCCTTTCCGCAAAAGCTGATTTGGCAAAAAAAAACACAGCCAGCGTTTCCCCACTCCAGTGTCAATTCCGGCTGCACTGTTTTGCTGCGTGCAGCTCTGGTGCTTACGCAACATGCATGTCACGTGGCACAATAAAACACTAGTTTCAACCGGAGCGGAGGCTTAATTTGTCATCTAATTTGTTGCGTCGATCATGAGTTGCATAATCAGATGGCGGCTAGCCCTGTGACCGGTGAGGTAGCACGGGTGATCATGGGGCATTCTTAATTATTTGACCGGTGAGCTAGCTAGCAAGGAAGCGCCATTCTTTTTAGGCGTTCAGATTTGGGGGCAACCTTGCAGCACTCCGGCCGGAGACAGCTCGAGCTCGACAAGTCGTCCATGCTTAGAGAGTCATCACCCTTGTTTAATCGCTGGGCTTTGGAGGTCAAACACGGCTAGCCGATGCGCTTGATTTCTTCTAATCGGATGCAGCCAGTCCAAGCTTGATACGCTGTCACCAGGTCGCGCGCGGGGTGTTGTCGACGTCCTCGTAGACATCAAGCCCAGCTTAATTTCGAAGGTTTAGGTCAAAAACGAGTTTGAAGACATGTAACAACGTGGTAACAGAGACAAAAGCGACACCTCTTTCAATACATGGATGACGAAAGAAAAAAAAAAGAGAGAGATCGTCTTGCAAGAAAAGTCCCGAACATGTCGAGCTGTGCGTCTCGTTTGACATGCTCCAGAAACTGGCAAATATTCCCCTTCCGATTTTGCTGGCGCGGAACCACCAGCAACGCCAAGGCCGGCGCACGCAGGCGCAGGTCCATGAAACTCCGATCGCGTCCGGGATTAAAGAAAAGGTTAGGAGATAATGCGCGCATCTGGACGCGCGATCCCTCGCGGAGCTGCGCGCTCTCTGCCGCTGCTGCTGATGCTGATGCCAACAGCCCAACTGAACTCCCCTTCCATCAGCCCGGGAAAGGTAACAAATGAAGCTACCTTTGCAGCAGGATTAAGGCGGGGAACAGCTGTACTCGGCCGTGCACACTCCGTAGCTGCATCAGTACGTACCTCCCACGCGCAGAGAGCTCAAGTTGACAACTGGACTGGATTAAAGATCGAGGGACACAATCATTGACAGGGAAGTAAGCTCAATTAGGTTAAGCTCCTCCTTTATTATTATATCATTTGATTTGAGAGATGAGAACAGATGGTCCGGGTCACAACTGCTTGATCTGATGCCCCCCCCTCTCAGCTTTGAAATTTGCCAAAAAAAGGTTTGACATTTATTAGTGGTTTCGTACGAGTATAAATACTTGCACTGCCTATATATACCCCTCACAACTGGTAGGATCGTCACACCCTGCCTTGTGTGTTCATTTCTTGAGCACTTAGACGGTCATTGCACTGTAAATTCTACAAAGCTTTGCAAGCATCAAGAAGCCTACTTGCTGCTTGCATTGTGTGAGAGAAGTGCGAAGGCGGCCATGGGTGGCAAGCTGTTGCGTGATGCAAGCACCGAGACATCGCCTCCCCTGTCGCAGGTGGCCACCTCCGCCGCCCATGGAGAGGACTCCCCCTACTTCGCGGGGTGGAAGGCCTACGACGAGAACCCCTACGACGCCGTTTCCAATCCGAGCGGCGTCAATCAGATGGGCCTCGCAGAGAACCAGGTCTCCTTCGACCTCCTCGAGGGATACCTCAGGGACCACCCAGAGGCGGCTGGCTGGGGTGGCGCCAGAGCGGGCTCCGGCGTGGCCAGCTTTAAGGACAACGCCTTGTTCCAGGACTATCACGGCCTCAAGGCCTTCAGGAAGGTGAGTGGTCGTGAGAGTGCTCTGCTTTGCTCGTCCTCGTGGTCGTTGACAAGTGCAACGTACTGACGGAATCATTTGCCTGAAGGCCATGGCGAGCTTCATGGAGAAGATAAGGGGCGGCAAGACGAGGTTTGACCCAGACCGCATCGTGCTCACCGCCGGCGCGACGGCGGCCAACGAGCTGCTCACGTTCATCCTGGCTAATCCCGGAGAAGCGCTGCTGATCCCTACTCCTTACTACCCTGGGTAAGCATCGAGTATGCTGCATGCATGCACCTACTGGCGCTACAGTTACATTGCCAGAGTGCTCTACAGTTACACGAGCAGTGTTGTAGCTTCTGTTCTGACATGGTGGCTCTGTACTTGTGCAGGTTTGATCGGGACTTGAGGTGGAGAACAGGGGTGAACATCGTGCCGGTGCACTGCGACAGCGCGAACGGCTTCCAAGTCACGGTGGCCGCGCTCGAGGCGGCGTACGAGCAGGCCGCCGCCGCGGGAATGCGCGTAGCCGGTGTCCTGCTCACGAACCCGTCCAACCCGCTCGGCACAACCGTGAAGCGATCGGTCCTCGAAGACGTGCTCGACTTCGTGGCGCTCCAGAACATCCACCTCATCTCCGACGAGATATACTCCGGCTCGGTCTTCGCGGCGCCGGACCTTGTCAGCATCGCGGAGCTCGTCGCGTCCCGCGCGCGCCGCGGCGACGCCAGCATCGCGCGACGCGTGCACATCGTGTACAGCCTCTCCAAGGACCTGGGGCTACCAGGCTTCCGCGTCGGCGTTGTGTACTCGTACAATGACGCCGTGGTCACCACGGCCCGGCGCATGTCCAGCTTCACGCTCGTGTCGTCGCAGACGCAGAAGACGCTCGCTGCCATGCTCTCGGACGCGGAGTTCGCCGACACCTACATCCACACCAACCGCGAGCGCCTCCGGAAGCGGCACGACCACATTGTGGCCGGGCTGGCCCGCGCCGGCGTGCCGTGCCTTCGCAGCAATGCGGGGCTATTTGTGTGGATGGACATGCGGAAACTTCTCGGAGAGGCAACCGTAGCCGGGGAGTTGAGGCTGTGGGATCGGATGCTGGACGAGGTGAAGCTCAACATATCGCCGGGCTCATCCTGCCATTGCTCGGAGGCCGGCTGGTTCAGGGTGTGCTTCGCCAACATGAGCTTGGACACATTGGATGTTGCACTGGCAAGGATAAGCTGCTTCATGGACAGGTCGAACAAGTGACATTGTGAACACGGCAAGAACAGCATTAGAGAATTTAAAAGTTTTTTGGGGTAAATAAATAGATTGATTTATTCAGAGTAATTAATCAGGGGGGTTAATCCCGGTTCTTTTTCCATTATTATGTTGATCGTAACATCAATTTTGTAAAAATAATTGTCTCTCAAAAGGAGGGAACGGTATAAAAATTATGTATATAGCTTATAGAAGCCTTTTGCTATACTTTACGTGATGTGTTTGCTTTTCTTAGATGGCTATGAAGTATTAATCTTCACTTTTGTGAAATTAAAAAATATTTTTTCCGTGGTCATCATTGTTGTATCTTTGCTCCTTTTCCTGAAAAAGATTTGGTTCCCCAAATGTGGCAGCATATGCTTGACTCCTGCATTTATAAATAAAGGCAAAATAGCCAATTTTATCCCTCATCTTCAATGTGATGCATAATTTTTTCCTTAAACTTCAGAATGGGTAAATGTAGTCCCCAAACTTTGATTTTGATTTCAAATTCATCGCTATCGAAGTGTGTGGTCGACACTTCCCCCAGACCTGCTCTGGGCAGCCCGCGGAGGTTCTTTTTCGGAGGGGCTAGTCGCTTGCGGAGAGCTTAAGTGTAAGGGACGAGTGAGGGAGGAGCTTGACACGGCGAGTTTTACGTGGTTCAGGCCGCCGGAGCGTAAAACCCTACGTCCACGGCGAGCAGAGGTGCTCGCTGTATTGCTTGTTGATCAGAACCGGAGTCCTGAGCTTGAGGATGAGTTACGCCTAGGGTGTGAGTTGCTGGAGTGCGAACCTAAGGGTGTGGATGGCTGGAGTGCCAACCCTTGCTAACGTTGCCTACCCGAGCCTTTTATAGTCCAAGGATCGAGCGGCTTACAAGGTGGACCCTGGACCCGACAGGTGGCCCCGGGGTGATTTCCTACCAGCTATTATGTCTTGGCGCTGGCGTCGAGGTCCTCGTCCTGCCGCCCTACCCATGCCGTAGGCTAAGTGTAGCGTGTAGTCGTTTGCTATGGCAGGGGCGGCAGGGCATGTCTTGTCCGGTCTTGTCGCTGCCTTCAATGGTCCGCAGCTTCAGACACTGTACGCCTGTCCTGACTATGACTGGTCACAGCGCCTCCTGACAGGCGTGCGCTGCGCCTCTTCGTCTCGGGAAGGCGCGGGTCTTGAATGCTTTGTACGGTAAAGGCATGGCGCGCCTTTACTCCCGCTGCCTACTACGCCAGGCGGCAACACTGCTCTGCTGGCCACGTGTCGGACCCGGAGCTCTCCTCTAGGGAGAGGGGGAGCTCCGGCTCCGCTGGACACGTGGAGCCTTCGGAGCTCACCCCCGCGGAGGGGGCGAGGTCCGGTCTTCCGGGCCACGTGGCAGGCTCGGAGCTATCCTTTGAGGAGAGGAGAGCCCCGGCCCTGCCGGACACGTGGCGCCTTCGGAGCTCGCCCTTGCGGAGGGGGCGAGGTCCGGCCTCTTGGGCCACGTGGCAGGCTCGGAGCTATCCTCCGTGGGGAGGGGAGCTCCAGCCCCGCTGGACACGTGGCGCCTTCAAACCTCGCCCCTGCAGAGGGAGCGAGGTCCTTAGGAAGTTTTACCCTGTGCGCGGGGGTACCCGGTATTGAGGGTACCGACAGTGGCCCTCGGGCTCACCTCGGGGGAGGTAACGAGCCCGAGGTGGGGCCTTCTCCTACCCGCGCACTTTCTTGTCTTGAGTACTCCCTGTGCTGGCAGGGTCTTGACGGCTTCGGAGTTAAGCCTCTGAGGAGAGGGTGAAGCCTGGCATCGGAGCTCAGCCCTTGTGAAAGGGGGAGGTCCGGCTTCGGAGCTCGCCTCTGAGAAGAGGGGTGGTCCGGGAAGTCATCGGAGCTCAGGCCCACGGAGGGCATGAGGTCCAGCATCAGGGCTCGCCTCTGAGATGAGGGCGAGGGCTGGCATCGGAGCTCGGCCCGGCTGTGGGGGCGGAGGTCCGGAAGTCATCGGAGCTCAGGCCCACGAAGGGCGTGAGGTCCGGCATCAGGGCTGGCCTCTGAAAGGAGAGCGAGGGCTGGCATCGGAGCTCGGCCCAGCTGTGAGGGCGGAGGTCTGGAAGTCATCGGAGCTCAGGCCCACGAAGGGCGTGAGGTCCGGCATCAGGGCTCGCCTCTGAAAGGAGGGCGAGGGCTGGCATCGGAGCTCGGCCCAGCTGTGGGGGCGGAGGTCCGGAAGTCATCGGAGCTCAGGCCCACGAAGGGCGTGAGGTCCGGCATCAGGGCTCACCTCTAAAAGGAGGGCGAGGGCTGGCCTCGGAGCTCGGCCCAGCTGTGGGGGCGGAGGTCCAAAAGTCATCGGAGCTCAGGCCAGCGAAAGGCGTGAGGTCCGGAGGTCATCGGAGCTCAGGCCAGCGAAGGGCGTGAGATCCGGAGGTCATCGGAGCTCAGGCCGGCGAAGGGCGTGAGGTCCGGCATCAGCGCTCGTCTCTGAAAGGAGGGCGAGGGCTGGCCTCGAAGCTCGGCCCAGCTGTGGGGGCGGAGGTCCGGAATTCATCGGAGCTCAGGCCAGCGAAGGGCGTGAGGTCCGGAGGTCCTCGGAGCTCAGGCCAGCGAAGGGCGTGAGGTCCGGCATCAGCGCTCGCCTCTGAAAGGAGGGGTGAGGGCTGGCATCGGAGCTTGGCCCAGCTGTGGGGGCGGAGTCCGGTACTGCTCAGAGGTCCTCCCTTTCCTGTCCCTTAGTCTCATTTGGCTTACTGTCCTAGGCCGGAATACGGGGCTTGGGTAATCCAGTGCACTTGGTCCCCGAGGTCTGGCCCCCAGCCCCAGTCAGGGTGTAACCGGCCGCCCCCCTAGTACTCAGACCATAGCGCTGGGGGGCAGAGTGCGCATGCTTTGGGTGCAGGACCGGGCAAAGCAAGGCTCCTGACCCCCCGGTCTAGCGTAGGTCTTTTCTCGGAGGAGACCAACTGGCGGCACGGTACCCTTACAGGGGGGGGGTCCAAAAGGCCCCCGGGCCTCTGGCAGGTACCCCAAGCACTACCGCCTTCGGCGGGATGGCAAATATCAACTATGCATGAGAGCAGGAAAGAGGAACCGAATGTACAATGGATGCACACTGTCTAGAGCGTGGGGAGGTGATCATATAAATTAATGCGTAATTTAAATAAACACCTAAGTAAGCATGGTGAACTTACTGTGGTAGCGTCGGAGCGCCTGTCCTGGGCTCCCATGCATGGAACGGCGGTGGTAGCGCTGAGGCCCGCCGGTTCCGTGCGATCCGGGGCGTGGCTTGCCATCTTGCCTCGACGACGAGGTAGATGTCCTCACGCAGAGCGGGTCATGCGTGGCTTCGTCGTACGCTCGGACACGGGGGGACCCCCATGGCGATCTCAGGGGGAAGCATGGCTTCGGCCCCGCATACCATGTAGAAGGGTAATTCCCGTGACCTGGCCCTGGGAAGTCCGGCTGGCCCTCGACATAGAGGAGTCGGTATCCCCCGACGGCTCTGGGTGCGGCGTCTGCACCGGTTGTGTGGGTCTGCTCGGCGTGGACCTGGCACGCATTGCATCTCCTAATCGGTTTGACGGCGTCCAGGTGGCTCTCGGTCAGTAGGAGCCATGCCGGATGGCTTAACCGACCAGCGTGCGGGACGATGAGCGTTCCCAGCACTCGCCTCCGTGGACTACTGCGAGCTGGCCGCAGCCTTCCTCCTGGGTTATGCACCGCAATAGGATGTCGTGGCGCCACGCCAGTAGATATACCAGCGCGTAGCACTTAGCCATCCGCACAATCCATTCAGTGAATGCACGTTCATCAGGAAGGATGTCCTTCAAGGAGTCCCGGACCTCCGTGGTCCATGCATCGGGACTACTTGAGCTTCTGGATCTTGGGCGCTGGGTAGCACGGAGTCCCCAAGGCGCATACGATCCTTTGGATGTCACCATGGCTGCATGGCCGCCGGGACCGCCAGCTTCGAGGTGCTAGTCTCGCCCCCTTCGCCCAGTCGGCACTCCGGGCTGTGAGTTGCGGCAACGTCCCTTCGAAGGCTCCTTGGAGCTCCGGGGCTCCGGTGGAGACCTTCTCTGTCAGGTTGTTGGCGATGGTGTCGTCGGCGCGTGGTACATGGCACAGGTCCAAGGTACCCAAACCGCTCCCGCGTTGGCATGAGGAGCAGCACGCCGTCGAGGTAGAATGTCCAGTGGGGCTCGGTGAAGACCGATGCTCGGGGCTCTGGTTCTCCATCTTCAGGGCCCCCCCTGGGATTCTTGGTGGTGGTGTCCACCTGACCACGTAGTCAGTCGGTGCTTGGCTCTTGACTGTCTGACGTGGTCGGGAGCTCAGCTTGAACTCCGCCGTCTTCGGGCTGTCTTCCGGCTTCGGAGGCTGGCAGTGAGTGCCAATGACGCTCGTCTTATGCTCTGGCGCACTTGTCCGCCAGGCTGAAGAGCTCCGAGATGTCTTGCACCTCCCTGGTGGCCAACTTCTCGAGCATCTTCTCGTCCCGGACACCCTGCCAGAATGCCACCACCACAGAAGCACTTTGAATGTGCGGGATGGTGTTGCGTACCTGGGAGAACCGCTGGATGGAGGAGCGCAGCGTCTCTCCAGGTTGTTGCTGGATGGCATGGAGGTCGAGCTCCGTGCCAGGCCGGGTGTAGGAGTTGCTGAGGTTGGCGGTGAACTTACGGCAAAGCTCTCCCCAGGAGGTTATGGAACCCTGGGGGAGGTTCATGAGCCAAGACCGGGCTGGGCCGGTCAAGGCAACAGGGAAGTAGTTGGCCATGACGGCCTCGTCCCCTCCAGCAGCTAGGACGGCGGTGGAGTAGATCTGGAGGAACTCCGCCGAGTTGACGCTGCCATCGTACTTCTCGGGCAGGTGCGGCCGAAACTTGCGCGGCCACCTCGCGAAGCGAAGGTGGGGCGGCAGGGCCGCACATCCTGCTCCTGTTGCTGCAGGCGTTGGTGCCACGAACGCTTGGTTCGCTGCTGGCACTGTGTACCCTGATATGGGCAAGGCTGCGCCATAGACCGGGGGCACCGTTTGCAGGGCATATGGCTGTGGCATATGCTGCGTGGCGTATGCCTGGGGCAGAGTTCGCGTGGCGAAAGTCTGCGCCTCAGGCAGGGTCGAGGCAGACGTCATGCTGTCGCCGGCCTCTTGGCTGCGACGCATTTCTCGTCGCCGCTCGAGGAACACTCGGGCATCTTGGCCCAAGTGGCATCGTTCCAGCTCTGTCCTCAGGTCCGTCGATGGGAGCCTGGTGGAGCTGGAATCCGCCGTCTGTCCGTCAACCGTTGGCATGCGTGTCAGAGACACAGCCGGTTGGCCGGAACATCGTCCCCGCCGAAGTCGAGGGTTTGCGGCGGCGATGACGAGACGGTCTACTTCGCGAATCCACTGCTGGGTCGCTGACTGAGGCGCGTCCCCAGCAGGTGGATTGCGCAGTAGCGCTCTTGCTGCAGCTAGCGCGTCCCCGTGGGGGACGCTCAGCGCTGCAGAAGATCTGACGCTTGCTGGAGCCTGCGTTGCCGGAGTCGGCTGCTGGCTTCCAGCTTGCACCGACACACTCCGTCCAGAGTGTGTCGACACGTATTCCCCGCTAGTCACGGTCCGTCGTGAACGCGGGGGAGGAGAGCTTGCCGCTGAAGGAAGCTTCGTCATCTTCGCCGGCAGAAGCTCGTCGCGCAAGGGTAAAGCCCCCTACCTAGCACGCCAAATGTCGAAGTGTGTGGTCGACACTTCCCCCGGACCTGCTCTGGCAGCCCGCGGAGGTTCTTTTTCGGAGGGGCTAGTTGCTTGCGGAGATCTTAAGCGTAAGGGACGAGTGAGGGAGGAGCTTGACACGGCGAGTTTTACGTGGTTCAGGCCGCCGGAGCGTAAAACCCTATGTCCACGGCGAGCAGAGGTGCTCGCTGTATTGCTTGTTGCTCAGAACTGCAGTCCTGAGCTTGAGGATGAGTTACGCCTAGGGTGTGAGTTGCTGGAGTGCGAACCTAAGGGTGTGGATGGCTGGAGTGCCAACCCTTGCTAAAGTTGCCTACCTGAGCCTTTTATAGTCCAAGGCTCGAGCGGCTTACAAGGTGGGCCAGGGACCTGACAAGTGGCCCCGGGGTGATTTCCTACCAGCTATTATGTCTTGGCGCTGGCGTCGAGGTCCTCGTCCTGCCGCCCTGCCCATGGCACAGGCGAAGTGTAGCGTGTAGTTGTTGGCGATGGCAGGGGCGGCAGGGCATGTTTTGTCCGGTCTTGTCGCTGCCTTCAATGGCCCGCAGCTTCAGACACTGTATGCCTGTCCTGACTGTGACTGGTCACAGCGCCTCCTGACAGGCGTGCGCTGCGCCTCTTTGTCTTGGGAAGGCGCGGGTCTTGAATGCTTTGTACGGTAATGGCATGGCGCGCCTTTACTCCCGCTGCCTACTGCGCCGGGCGGCAGCACTGCTCTGCTGGCCACGTGTCGGACCCGGAGTTCTCCTCTAGGGAGAGGGGGAGCTCCGGCTCCGCTGGACACGTGGAGCCTTCGGAGCTCACCCCCTCGGAGGGGGCGAGGTCCGGTCTGCCGGGCCACGTGGCAGGCTCGGAGCTATCCTTTGAGGAGAGGAGAGCCCCGGCTCTGCCAGACACGTGGCGCCTTCGGAGCTCGCCCTTGCGGAGGGGGCGAGGTCCGGCCTCCTGGGCCACGTGGCAGGCTCGGAGCTATCCTCCATGGGGAGGGGAGCTCCGGCCCCGCTGGACACGTGGCGCCTTCAAACCTCGCCCCTGCAGAGGGAGCGAGGTCCTTAGGAAGTTTTACCCTGTGCGCGGGGGTACCCGGTATTGAGGGTACCGACAATCACTGATCCAAGATGACAGTCAATGTGGCATATCCAGTAATCAGGACTGTCTTATGATGATGAGTCATCTATATAACTATTCAAGCGTAAAATTATCTATATGTTGTCCTAAATAGTAAATGCGTAAATGTTATCTTGTTCACTAATACCTTTCTTATTTTAATATTGAAATTAACAACAATGTTATCCTAAACGGTAAACGGTAGACAGTCGGTGGAGGTCTATTTACCGTTTAGTCTGTCTAAATGATGTTTAAATGGTGTTTAGACGGATTAAACGCTTTGTACTGTAGCTACACTGTTGCAGCAAGTAAAATATATAACTTTAATCAATAAGTCCCCGTCTTCACAACTAAAGTACATAACTTGCAATAAATCACATGGAGGTTATTTAGATAAATTAGAACCCCGTACTCTTATTGAGTTTCAGCTGTCTTGCAACTCTCAAACATGAAAATATAGAAAGTTATAAAGTAAAAGGCTAATAAAAGATGCAACTCACATGTGCCATATGTATACTCTATGTCCCTGATATGAGAAAGCGCGCGGGGAGACTAAGCTGCGTGTGCCGCGCAGGGACTCTGGTGCACGGGTTCGGAGTATGTGGCAGGGAGATGGTGGGAGAGGGCGATCAAGCTGCGCGTGGGCGGTGGCTGATGGCGGGCTACTTCGGTTGCGAGCCAAGGGGGTGGGGGGATACCTGGTGGCAGCGGATCGGCGGCAGATCGAATACTACAACAGACCCGTGTCAGCGTAATCAATAGGATTCTTCGACCGCGTGCAGCTTAATGGGCTGAAAGAAACTGGTTCTAACATTTTCACTTCACCTAAACGGGTCAAAACGCGTTTAAACACGAATAGAAACCGTTTTGTTTAATCCGTTTACACCGTCTAGACGGCCGTTGACCCGTTTAAACGGGTCAACCGTTTAAATGTCCATTTAGGGCCTAAACTACACAGTAAGTGTATGTTTACCGTTTGAACACGTTTAAACGGCCGTTTAATACCGTTTAGGATGACACTGATTAACAATAACATGACTCGTATATATGGCTAAAAAATATGTCAGATATCGATTTAATGGTTATTTTACTTCCGCCTCAATGAAGATTGTATTTTAAAAGTGCCAAAAGTGTAGTACTATAGTAGGAATATAGGTTTATTGAACCTAGTAGACAAGCCTCGCTGATTCGACATGCCAACATGGACTGCCAACTCAGTTTAGTGACTAATTTAGACTCGACACTAAATGTCAGGGGCTAAATTGTACCCTTTCAAGGTTCAAGTATGAAATTGAGCTGATGGCTAAATCTGAGGGACAAATTTGTAAGGGCCTCAGTTTTTGACACTCATTTGCAGTGTTCATCACCACACCACACACCTCATTTGAGGAAGAATGATGAACACAAATAAAGAGCAAGTAACAATTATCAACATGCTCATTAGGGAACAAACTCACACATTGCAAAAGTGGTACTTCCCACATGTGATATAGATGGGCTGGACATATGAAAACTCCTACACTTTGCTAAGGATGTCCATGCCAAGTTCCACCCAAATTCAAAACCTTTTTGAGGTCATTTTGGGTATAGTTAGGAAGAGGGCAGTTTGAAACCATATTCAAATTCAAACTGTTTTCACCCACTGAATTTAAAAGTGGAAGGCATATTCTTGCTCAGCACATTTTTGTGAGCTCACACACCAATTTTCACTCCATTTGGAGTTGATCTTGACATGAGCTAAGGGGGAGAAATTCAAACTTTATTTGAATTTCAAACTGCACTTGTGCTGAAATTCATTCAAACCAAACCTCATTTGAACTTTGATCAATTCAAATGGCTCTTGGGTGAATAATTTGAATTGCCAAGGGTAGAATAGGGTTCACTGTTTACCACAGCTGTTAGGAATAAATTTCAGAGGTTAAAAGAGAAGTGGGACCCACATGTCAGCCTCTGCCTCAAAGCAAACCGACTGAACCACAGTTCAGTCGGTTCCCGGCAGCTGTGCGCGCGCGCCACCGAAGGGGGCAGCCGGCGCCAGCTCCTGCTGCGTGCCCCAAGCCGGAGACCAGCCGGCCGGGCTATTTATTCCCTCCCCGGCGTGCTTCAGTCACCATTTCCTCGAGCTGCCGACGCACACGACTTGTTTTTCCACTGCCATCGCCGCCGCTCGAGTTCCTGCTTGATCAAGCCGATCGCAGCCCCCTCCTTCCATTCCAAGGTCCCAGCAAGGTACTAGCAACCATCCTCCATCCTTCCCATTGATAGAAATCGATTGAAACCGAGTGATATCGGCTGTGCCGAAAGATCAAACTCGGAACTGGAAACCGCCGCACCTCGGGCTCTCGTGGACAGCCCAACCTGGGCGTTGTCACGCCCGAGCCAAGGCACCCTTGGACGCGCAAGTGATCGGTGCTGCTCATCCCCGAGCCATAGCTCGAGTGGTTGCTCACCGGCGGCGAATTTCCACTTTTCCCCTTTCTGTGTGCAGAACGACCCTCGGGTACGATTCTGTTTAATTCGTGCTCTAGAAAGGATTAGAGGGCCTCAGGCCACTCCCACACGAACTAGACACGGTGACGCACAAGTTGCCTTCACAACTCTGGGCCGGAGAACTTCTGTGCCCGGCGTAATTCAAGGTCTACTAATGGCGGAACGCACGGGGGGTATCGGGCGCACGGTGAGGACCTATTTCGGGCCTTCCCCGAGCTGCCCCGAGTTCATGTCGACCTTCTCTGAGGTCCACTGATGCTCCCCGACCGGTTTCCCAAGTAGCTGAGGCACTAGGAGCATCAGCCGACATGGCCGAAGTCGTTCCGATATGGCGGCTCGTCGCCGACCATGCTCCGGCCGTTGTCATGAGCAGCTGACCCTCGGATCATGTTCCCCAAGTAAAAGTAGGTAGGGGCGGCCAGAATCAAGAAGTTTGGAGCGGTACAGCAGCCAGCGGCGAGCTCTCCGGCGAGGTCCCTCGGCGGCGGAGCGCGGGTGTCGCGAGGTTGAAGAAGGGGGTGGACCCCAGCTGTCAGCGGCCGATATTTTGAATCGGGATCCGGCTGCGGCCGGGATCGGGTGTGCTGGCGCGCAAAAGCCTTGTGGGCCGCAGTGTGCTGTCGCTTCGGCGTGCGACGCGTGTCCCCTGGGCCCACGCGCGAGTTTAAACTTTTCCCCGATTTTCAGATTTCCTTCAAACTTCAAATCCTTATAACTTTGGCTAGAAAGCTCCAAATTGAGTGAACCAAATTTTGCTGGATTCAGCTCTCTGAGTACTTTCCAGAAAATCAAGTTTCACTTCATGAAATTCCCTAATTCTCCAGAATTAATTCCTTAATGTTTAAACTGTTAGGAATTTTAACTAGAGAATCCTTTTGCGGAAAATCCTGAAATTTTGCTGAGATGTTCACCAAAATATCATTGAGCTACCATAAAAATTTCAGATCCATTTGAGCTCATTTAGTCCACCTAATGGTGTGATTAGTAAAACTGTTCCAGAGAAAATAGAAAATGTTCAGAAACATTTTCAGGATTTTCTCTGAAATTGTTTAGCTCATATCTTTAGTTAGAGACTTCCAAATTAAGTGAGACCAACTCCATTAGAACCCTCTGAAAATCTAGTTTTCAGAAAGTCATAGTTTGTCTCATGAAAATCCCTAGAACACCCTAAGGGTTCCAATTAAGGTCAAGGACATAATTATTTGTGGAGGGCTCAAATGAGCTTTGCTGCAACTAAAACTTGACCAAGTCTTTGTTTAGGTTGTAACCAAGCCACAGTAAAAGTTTCACAGTCATTAGGTCTGTCTAGTAAGAGTTATAGGCTTCACAACTTCAAAGTTAATACAAAGGCCTCTAAATTAATACATACATTGTTCTTATCATGTAGTCGCTAAGATCGAGGAGGAACCCGAAGTCCTAGACTTCGTTACTCCGGAGGAACAGCTAGCCTACGACCAAGAGCAGCAAGGCAAGCCCCGGTTTGCATTAACCTTTTTACAAATATTTATTGTTTTGAGCACATCTTTGAATATTGTTCTTTGCATTAGAGTCTTGATTGGAAACCCAACTGCATAGCCAAGAAAACCATGGGTTGGGGTTTAGGATTGCAAACCCCGTTAGCTACTGCATTGCTAGGATAGAGTAGGATTCGGTACAAGTCGAGTAGTTGGAACTACTCGCGAGAATAGGCTAGAGGCACATTGCTCGGGTAGAGATAGCACATGAAACACATGGCAAGAAAATGAGACCGAGCGGAGAGTAAGGGCAGCAGGACTTTGGGGCCTGAGTGCTGTAGCTCCGCTTGTGTCGATTGAGGACCGAGCCGTGTGCGGGCCTGTTGAACAAGCTAGAACAGTACCGAAGACCTACCGGCTATATGGGAACCGGGAAACTGATGTAACTCGGGTAGCTGGGTGTTGAGGCATTGCCCGTCGTTCAGAGGGTAGGTTGAGAGCTCGAGGTGTAAATCAGCTGGCGGCACAGAGATGCGCGTGCAGGGACCTCTTGCTCGGGACGATGGGACCGGTTCAATATTTGGCTAACGGGTGAAAGGTAGTCGCGTACAGCGTCCGTGATGGTTGTTGTAGGCAACATCGAGTACGGGCGTACGTGACGGGTTGTTCGGGTAACCCTGCAGGTGTAAATCGATTATAATCGCCGTCCCTCGCGGTCAGTGAGTACCACTTGTTCACTGTACCGTGACGTAGAAAGAACAGGCTAGTTACATGTTAAAATGTTGCTGATTGAAAGTTGGATATTGATTGTTAATGATATGTTGTAGCTTAGTGCTAACTAAAGTTCTTTTCAACTTTGGGCAAAGTACATGAGAGAAATGCGTTTCTTGTTTGATTGCGGCTCTCTCATGTGCCTTAGCGTAAGGTTCTCCACAACCTGCTGCTAAAACTTGAAAGTAAGATTCTACTAATTAGGCGAGTCCTTGCAAATGATTTTTACCTCATGCAACCCATTACCCTCATGTAGAAGTTCCATGTTTAGGTGAGACGGGTCAGACTTGCTGAGCCTTCGTGCTCACTGCTTGTGTTTGAAGCTTTTGCAGGGTTCTATGAGGAAGGGACTCCCGAAGAGGAGACGGAACCCCAGGAGGGGAACCCCGTCGAGTGGGAGTCGTGCACGCCGCAGAGTTAGTGTGCGTGTGTGCTAGCAAGGACACGTTCGAGGGCTGAACGTGCACTTGATGCTTAGTCTACGCCCGCGAGTGTAGACTGAACTTATTTTGATGTAAACATGTTCATAAACTTGTTTATGTAATAAAATTTCCGCTTCCGCTTTGTACCTTTGACGTGTGTTATACGGTGTTGTGCAACGCAACACCCCTCGGCGTGATCCTGGCTCGACAGGACCAAATGGGGTCGTGTCAGCGTGGTATCAGAGCTCGCTTGAGGTTTAACACAGTACAAAGGTCTTCTTTTTCAAAAATCCAGTGAGGAACGAATTAGTAGCCCGTATAAGGATGTTATTAGTATATAGAAAGTGGCTTATTAACCTATTTGTTATGTCGGAAAATCGTGCATCTCGGGACGTTCATGTCTTGGGGGGTGCACGTAAGCGCTGTCCACCAGTGCGCACAAGCTGAAGGGTGGAGCCCCACGGGTGGCAGGTAACCCGACCCGCTTTAGTATCTTCTACGACTCTTCATGTCGTTTGGGGTATTCGAGCAACGTCTGTCCCTGGCGTGCGTGGTGCAACATGGGAGACCCCGTCACGTGGTCTGAAACGTGAACACGTAACTCAGGGCGTGTTTGGCTTGAGAACATCCGGGCGAGTGATGACGGCCGGATGTACCAACTGTATGGATTCCGGGCTCGGTGTGCAGCCGAGTCTGATGATTGGTTGAATTTCTGCAGGTAGCCTTACCACGAAACGGTAGACGTGTAGTATCCGTGTGCGAGTGACGAGTAGTGCCACTGAAGTAACGACGCCGGCTAAGTCCGGTATAGGTTTTTCCTTTGTGAGGACGTAGTACCGACATAATCTGGTGACGCATCGACGTCACACCCAACAAAATGAACAACTTCATTTAAAATTTGAAGGTTTTGATCCAAAGTAGTAAAACTTGATGTAACTCCTTCCCTTGAACAGGATATTCAAAGCTAATAAGTTTTCAACTTATAGGATGTTAAGGACAGAGCACTCTGTTTTCAGCTAAATCAAGGCTGAAGTAATCAGAGGTTAGAGGTTGAGTTCTTTCGAGGTTGGGGTCGTATGATACATTTCTGGAAAGCTTTGGAGGAGCTTTACAACTTTTCTGTTGAGTTCCAGAGGTGTTTCGTCCCTTAACCACTCGAAAAATGCAGTAGAGTTGAAACTGTCCAGAAAACAGGACAGAGCAAAGACTCTCTGTAAACTCTCTGTAAATTAAGCATAACTTCCTGCTTAAAAATCCAAAAATAGGAAATGAGGTAGTTCTGGAAAGATTATGAGATGGGTTACAACTTTGTAACAGAAAGTTTTGTCAGATTAGGAACAGAATTAACTGGAATTCTTGGATCAAATCAGTACCTAAGGCAGGGAGGTGCTGTCCAATTGTTTCCAGAAATTCTGTTAACTTTGACATCTCATAACTGTTGAACCAGAGCAGATCTTAGGCCAACCAAATACTTTCTGGAAAGCTATTGAAGTTAACTTTAACTTTGATGTTGAGCTCCAGGACTGGTTTTGCTTTTAACCTGGCCTAAATCAGATTAATATGGGAACTGGTCAGGGCTGTCATGGGAACAGCAGATCAGCAGTCAAATTTGTTTAAAAATTTGAACTATGTTTCCAAGTGTTAAGGGTTCAATGACATATCTTATGTTATAACTCAATGGTTTACTGTTTAAATAAATATTTGACATTTCTCAAATATATTTTTACAGATGGCAGCAGATAAACGGTTGGAGAACGGGTGGGTAGTTTCCCACTGCTCTGACCGTAGCGGCTACCCGGGAGCATTGTGGCTAATGCTCCAATATTTCGGGTACAACCAGATGCCGCAATACTTCGCCAAGGAAGAAGGCGAAGAGGGGAACAAGACGTGGACGATCCATGTCGAGGTTCCTGCAGGGCCTACGCCACCCGGTTGGGTGCCATTCACCGTCACGGTGAGAGGAAGACAACCGGAAGGGATGTGGCAAGTGGCAGCCCGTGACACTATGTCACGTTTCTGCCAACTACACGTGCAGGCTATGGAGGGAACTCCATACGCACTCGTTCCGGTGGAGGGACGAGCTCAGCATGTGTGGGAAGAGAGGTACCTAGAGGCAACAAACCCGAGTTGCCCAAGGTACAACCCCGCGGAGGCAAATCTCAGCCTCCAAATGAGGGCGGGAAACGCTGTGATGGACAGCCAAGCTGTTCATACGGAGCATCTCGCCACCAAGCTCAAGGAGAGCACAAGCCGTGGAGATCATTTTGAGAGTGCTCACAGTGCACTCCGCAATGTGCTCCTTCCGACGATCAAGCGACTGAATGAACAACACAATCAGTTGCGTCGTCTGAAGAAGGCAAAGAAGAAGAGCCGTGTTGACATTGCGGCGTTGCAAGAGCTGGTGCAGACCCTAACCCAGCAGAATGAGGACCTTGCTCAAGAGCGGGACGACGCTATTGAGGAAGGACAAGGCTGGGAAGAGGACTACAACCAGGCTATGGACGAGGTGCATGCATTGCAGGACCTCGTGCCCCCGGTATTGGGCGTACCGGTAGTCTTGGGTCTTCCAGCAATGGGAGAACCCGGAATGGGAGAAGAGGTGGTAGATCCAGAGCCACCAGCAGAGGTACCGGAGGAGGACGACCCACAGGAGGTCGAGTTCTACTCCGAGTAGGGGGTTACGGTTGCCAAGTAGGGCAGCTAGGGTAGCGTAACCCAACTTTTGTAATCGGTGACATGTCGTGTAGACAGTAGCGTATGTATAGGTAGTGACGGCATGAGCACGACTTCTCGGAGGTCCGAGAATAATGTATCTTGTATAAAGTTTATGCTTTATCAATATATGTGAATGTTGTGCAAGTTAGTCATGCGTCGCTTCAATACTTACTGCTGTTTATGGAATTTTGAGTAAGACATGTGCTAATTGCTGCTGTGTTGAATTTCAGAATGACGCGTACTCGTGCCAACCCTGATGTTGGAGGTACTAGCCAAGGGGGAGAGACCTCCCAACCGCCTCCCGAGGACTCCTCGGGACAGCAGCAGCAACAGCAACAGCAAACACCGCCACCGCCACTGCCAACGGTTACATTGGCCGACATCGTCGCGGCAATGGCGGGTTCACATCAGCAGCATACAGAGCTGCTGCAAACGTTAATTGCGAATACGTCTCGCCCAGAGAGACGTCAAGATCGTGAGGAGCGCCAACAGAGCTCCTACTCCGACTTCCTGGCGACTCATCCCCCTGTATTCTCAAGGGCGGATGAACCACTTGACGCGGACAACTGGCTCCGCGCCTTAGAGATGAAGTTCGGGCTGCTCCAAATCAGCGAGCAGCGCAAGACTCAGTTCGCGGTCCAGCAGCTCCAAGGATCCGCGAGCGCGTGGTGGGCCAACTTTTGTGCTTCACAACCCACCGACCGAGTGATGACCTGGGCGGAGTTTCGGACGGCCTTCCGGGCCTATCATATACCGCCCGGTTTGATGAAGAGGAAGACGCAGGAATTCCTACACCTGCAACAAGGGAGCCGGAACGCGCTGGAGTACTCCAGAGCGTTCAACGATCTCGCACTCTACGCGTCGTATCACGCAGATACGGACGAGAAGCGGCGGGACCACTTTTACCAGGGGCTTAACCCGCTCCTGAAGGACAAGCTGGCGATGTTCAATCGCGGCAGCCTCAACGACATAATTGATGCTGCGATTGTTCAGGAAGACTCCGGCAAGGAGTTGGCGGCGGCAGAGCGAAAGCGAAGCGCGCCACAGAGCAGCGGAGAAGGAGGCGGTCCTTCTCAGAAGTTTCGGATGGTGAATCGCCCACCATCAGGTCCGCGCTGGCAGCCACCACAGCGGTCGATGCCGTTCCGCGGTCGGCCGTATTCTTCACCGGCATTCCGGCCGGCACTGCCAGCACCACCGCAACAACAGCAGCAACAGCGGGCGATGCCGCGTGCGTTTGCACCTCCGCAACGCATGCCGGGCTTTCGTCCACCAAGTACTCCACCAGCAGCGGCCACATGTTACAAGTGTGGTCGTCCAGGACACTTCGCGAGCAGTTGCCCGGAGAGGCAAGGCGGCGGAGTGGTACCACAGTTTCCGGGGAGGAATCAACCCCGGAACCCTACTAATGCGCGGCGGGCAAACCCTAGGCCCGGCACTGTCCACCAGCTTGCCATTGAGGACGTGCCGGAGGGCGAGCCAATCCTTGCGGGTATGTTCCAACTCCACCAGCATCCCGCTATAATACTATTTGATTCAGGCGCCACGCATAATTTTATTAGCCAAGCTTTCATTGCTAAACACAGCTTGCCAATACTACCCACCGATAGTCCATATTTAATTTGTTCACCGGGTGGGAAGATTTCAGCAAGCGTAATGGTCTCCAAAGCACCATTATGCTTAGCGGGTAGAGTGTACCCCACGTCTCTCATTATCTTAGAGGGACAGAAGGTCGATGTCATCCTAGGGATGTCGTGGTTAACCCGCCACGGCGCTGTTTTAGACACCGTCCTCCGAGTCGTGCACTTAAACTCAGGAGTGCACGGTTCTCACTCATTATTTCTGGACAGTCCAGAAATAAAACTTCCAAGTGTCTATCAAGCCACAACCATCAGATTGGAAGACATTCCAGTGGTCCGAGAGTTCCCTGATGTATTCCCGGATGATTTGCCGGGGATGCCACCCGATAGAGAGGTGGAGTTCAAGATTGAACTTGCACCGGGAACCATGCCAATATCCCGAAGGCCGTACAAGATGGCGCCCAAGGAGTTGGCGGAACTGAAGACTCAGCTCACGGACCTTCTGGAGAAGGGTTTTATTAGGCCGAGCTCCTCGCCATGGGGCTGTTCGGCATTATTTGTCAAAAAGAAGGATGAAATGTTGCGGCTTTGCGTGGACTACCGTCCATTAAATGCCGTAACCATCAAGAACAAGTACCCGTTGCCACGGATCGACATGTTGTTTGATCAGTTGGTCGAAGCAAAGGTCTTTTCCAAGATGGATTTAAGATCCGGGTACCATCAGATTAAGATCAGGGCTGAGGACATTCCAAAGACAGCTTTTTCGACAAGGTACGGACTTTATGAGTACCTGGTCATGTCCTTTGGCCTCACCAATGCTCCAGCTCACTTCATGTATTTAATGAACTCGGTGTTCATGCCGGAGCTGGACAAGTTTGTCGTGGTCTTCATCGACGACATCCTGGTATACTCCAAGTCGGAGGAAGATCACAAGAAACATCTGCGTATAGTCTTGCAACGGCTGCGGGATCACAAGTTATACGCAAAGTTCAGCAAATGCGAGTTTTGGATATCGCAAGTGCCTTTCCTCGGGCATATCATCTCAGCGGAGGGTATCGCTGTGGACCCGAGCAAAATCACGCAAGTGCTGAATTGGAAATCCCCGAGAACTGTTCATGAGGTACGGAGTTTCCTCGGACTCGCGGGATATTATCGGAGGTTCATTCCGAACTTCTCGAAGATTGCCAGGCCAATGACAGAGCTGCTGAAGAAGGCTACCAAATATGTTTGGAGTCCAGCATGTGAAGCAGCATTCAAGGCTTTAGTCAAGCACCTGACATCAGCACCGGTTTTGGCGCAGCCAGACACAACAAAACCGTTCGATGTGTACTGCGATGCATCCGGCATTGGGCTCGGATGTGTGCTGATGCAAGACCGAAGAGTGGTCGCGTATGGATCACGACAGCTTAGGAACCATGAGCAAAATTATCCAACTCACGATTTGGAGCTCGCTGCCGTGGTACTTGCACTGAAAATGTGGAGGCACTACCTACTCGGTAACCTCGTACATTTATATACCGACCACAAAAGCCTCAAGTACATCTTCACTCAGAAGGAGCTGAACATGAGGCAACGAAGATGGTTGGAACTGATAAAGGATTACGAGATAGAGATCCATTATCATCCGGGCAAGGCAAACGTTGTGGCAGACGCGCTAAGCCGCAAGTCACACGTCAATAATCTGACCATCACACCGTTGGAAGAGAGCGAACCACCACTACATGTGATTCCACATGGAGCTCTCTACAACCTAGCTTTGATCCCCACCATCCGTGAAGAGATAGCGGCAGCCCAGAAGAATGACAAGGGCATGTCACATTTGCGGAGACGTGTAGACAGTGGGGAGTTGAAATGTTTCCGGAAGGACGGAGACGGCGTCTTATGGTTCAAGGACCGGATCGTCGTACCCCGAAACCCGGAGTTAAGGAAGAGAATCTTTGATGAAGCTCACTTATCAAAGTTTTCTATTCACCCCGGCAGCAACAAGATGTATCAAGAACTCAGAAGCAAGTTTTGGTGGACACGGATGAAGCGAGAGACGGCAAAATACGTGTCCGAGTGTGATACATGTCGACGGGTGAAGGCAGACCACATGCGGAAACCGGGACTGCTGCAACCACTGGGCATTCCTGCCTGGAAGTGGGAGGACGTGAGCATGGATTTCGTCGTCGGTTTACCCACCACCTTACAGAAACATGATTCTGTGTGGGTGATCGTCGATCGGCTCACCAAAGTTGCCCATTTCATCCCGGTCAACACCAACTATAACGCCAAGAAGTACGCTGAACTGTACATCTCACGGATCCTATGCTTATACGGCGTACCCCGTACCATCGTATCGGACCGGGGCACTTTATTTGTGTCCCGTTTTTGGGAGCAGCTACACGCTGCCCTGGGGACGAAGCTGATCCGTAGTTCAGCCTACCACCCGCAGACGGATGGGCAAACGGAGCGGGTAAATCAAATCCTAGAAGACATGCTACGAGCTTGCGCTATCGACCACGGCAAGAATTGGGATGATCACTTGCCATTAGCCGAGTTCTCGTACAACAATGGGTACCAAGCCAGCATCAAGATGGCGCCCTACGAGGCGCTATACGGCAGGAAATGCCGCACACCACTGAACTGGTGTGAATCTGGCGAGAGGGTTACCTTCGGGACTGATCTTGTCAACAACGCGGAAGAAAAGGTTCGATTAATTCAAGCGAACCTAAAAGCCGCTCAATCCCGACAGAAACAGTATGCGGACCGGAGGAGGCGCCCATTACAATTCGAAGTTGGAGATCACGTATACCTACGAGTGTCTCCAATGAAGGGCGTAAACAGATTTGGGGTGAGAGGAAAGTTAGCACCCCGATTCATCGGTCCATTCCAGATTACCGAAAGATGTGGATCGGTGGCATACCGGCTAAGATTACCAGAAGCACTTTCCGGTGTGCACGACGTCTTTCACATTTCCCAGCTGAGGAAGTGTCTCAAGCTATCAACTACCGTTCAGCTGGAAGACATTGAAGAACTGCAACCGGATCTCACCTATCGGGAGGAACCGGTGCAGATTATTGATGAAAAGGCCCGAACCACACGCAACCGTACGTTGTGGTTCTACAAGGTTCTATGGAGTAATCACTCCATGGACGAAGCGACATGGGAGAGCGAAGAATTCCTTCGCACTAACTACCCCGACTTTTTCACGTCGCATATTCGGTAATTTTCCACCGTCCTCTCTCTCATTTCACCTTATAATCTCGGGACGAGATTCTTTTAAGGGGGGAGGAATGTAAGGGCCTCAGTTTTTGACACTCATTTGCAGTGTTCATCACCACACCACACACCTCATTTGAGGAAGAATGATGAACACAAATAAAGAGCAAGTAACAATTACCAACATGCTCATTAGGGAACAAACTCACACATTGCAAAAGTGGTACTTCCCACATGTGATATAGATGGGCTGGACATATGAAAACTCCTACACTTTGCTAAGGATGTCCATGCCAAGTTCCACCCAAATTCAAAACCTTTTTGAGGTCATTTTGGGTATAGTTAGGAAGAGGGCAGTTTGAAACCATATTCAAATTCAAACTGTTTTCACCCACTGAATTTAAAAGTGGAAGGCATATTCTTGCTCAGCACATTTTTGTGAGCTCACAGACCAATTTTCACTCCATTTGGAGTTGATCTTGACATGAGCTAAGGGGGAGAAATTCAAACTTTATTTGAATTTCAAACTGCACTTGTGCTGAAATTCATTCAAACCAAACCTCATTTGAACTTTGATCAATTCAAATGGCTCTTGGGTGAATAATTTGAATTGCCAAGGGTAGAATAGGGTTCACTGTTTACCACAGCTGTTAGGAATAAATTTCAGAGGTTAAAAGAGAAGTGGGACCCACATGTCAGCCTCTGCCTCAAAGCAAACCGACTGAACCACAGTTCAGTCGGTTCCCGGCAGCTGTGCGCGCGCGCCACCGAAGGGGGCAGCCGGCGCCAGCTCCTGCTGCGTGCCCCAAGCCGGAGACCAGCCGGCCGGGCTATTTATTCCCTCCCCGGCGTGCTTCAGTCACCATTTCCTCGAGCTGCCGACGCACACGACTTGTTTTTCCACTGCCATCGCCGCCGCTCGAGTTCCTGCTTGATCAAGCCGATCGCAGCCCCCTCCTTCCATTCCAAGGTCCCAGCAAGGTACTAGCAACCATCCTCCATCCTTCCCATTGATAGAAATCGATTGAAACCGAGTGATATCGGCTGTGCCGAAAGATCAAACTCGGAACTGGAAACCGCCGCACCTCGGGCTCTCGTGGACAGCCCAACCTGGGCGTTGTCACGCCCGAGCCAAGGCACCCTTGGACGCGCAAGTGATCGGTGCTGCTCATCCCCGAGCCATAGCTCGAGTGGTTGCTCACCGGCGGCGAATTTCCACTTTTCCCCTTTCTGTGTGCAGAACGACCCTCGGGTACGATTCTGTTTAATTCGTGCTCTAGAAAGGATTAGAGGGCCTCAGGCCACTCCCACACGAACTAGACACGGTGACGCACAAGTTGCCTTCACAACTCTGGGCCGGAGAACTTCTGTGCCCGGCGTAATTCAAGGTCTACTAATGGCGGAACGCACGGGGGGTATCGGGCGCACGGTGAGGACCTATTTCGGGCCTTCCCCGAGCTGCCCCGAGTTCATGTCGACCTTCTCTGAGGTCCACTGATGCTCCCCGACCGGTTTCCCAAGTAGCTGAGGCACTAGGAGCATCAGCCGACATGGCCGAAGTCGTTCCGATATGGCGGCTCGTCGCCGACCATGCTCCGGCCGTTGTCATGAGCAGCTGACCCTCGAATCATGTTCCCCAAGTAAAAGTAGGCAGGGGCGGCCAGAATCAAGAAGTTTGGAGCGGTACAGCAGCCAGCGGCGAGCTCTCCGGCGAGGTCCCTCGGCGGCGGAGCGCGGGTGTCGCGAGGTTGAAGAAGGGGGTGGACCCCAGCTGTCAGCGGCCGATATTTTGAATCGGGATCCGGCTGCGGCCGGGATCGGGTGTGCTGGCGCGCAAAAGCCTTGTGGGCCGCAGTGTGCTGTCGCTTCGGCGTGCGACGCGTGTCCCCTGGGCCCACGCGCGAGTTTAAACTTTTCCCCGATTTTCAGATTTCCTTCAAACTTCAAATCCTTATAACTTTGGCTAGAAAGCTCCAAATTGAGTGAACCAAATTTTGCTGGATTCAGCTCTCTGAGTACTTTCCAGAAAATCAAGTTTCACTTCATGAAATTCCCTAATTCTCCAGAATTAATTCCTTAATGTTTAAACTGTTAGGAATTTTAACTAGAGAATCCTTTTGCGGAAAATCCTGAAATTTTGCTGAGATGTTCACCAAAATATCATTGAGCTACCATAAAAATTTCAGATCCATTTGAGCTCATTTAGTCCACCTAATGGTGTGATTAGTAAAACTGTTCCAGAGAAAATAGAAAATGTTCAGAAACATTTTCAGGATTTTCTCTGAAATTGTTTAGCTCATATCTTTAGTTAGAGACTTCCAAATTAAGTGAGACCAACTCCATTAGAACCCTCTGAAAATCTAGTTTTCAGAAAGTCATAGTTTGTCTCATGAAAATCCCTAGAACACCCTAAGGGTTCCAATTAAGGTCAAGGACATAATTATTTGTGGAGGGCTCAAATGAGCTTTGCTGCAACTAAAACTTGACCAAGTCTTTGTTTAGGTTGTAACCAAGCCACAGTAAAAGTTTCACAGTCATTAGGTCTGTCTAGTAAGAGTTATAGGCTTCACAACTTCAAAGTTAATACAAAGGCCTCTAAATTAATACATACATTGTTCTTATCATGTAGTCGCTAAGATCGAGGAGGAACCCGAAGTCCTAGACTTCGTTACTCCGGAGGAACAGCTAGCCTACGACCAAGAGCAGCAAGGCAAGCCCCGGTTTGCATTAACCTTTTTACAAATATTTATTGTTTTGAGCACATCTTTGAATATTGTTCTTTGCATTAGAGTCTTGATTGGAAACCCAACTGCATAGCCAAGAAAACCATGGGTTGGGGTTTAGGATTGCAAACCCCGTTAGCTACTGCATTGCTAGGATAGAGTAGGATTCGGTACAAGTCGAGTAGTTGGAACTACTCGCGAGAATAGGCTAGAGGCACATTGCTCGGGTAGAGATAGCACATGAAACACATGGCAAGAAAATGAGACCGAGCGGAGAGTAAGGGCAGCAGGACTTTGGGGCCTGAGTGCTGTAGCTCCGCTTGTGTCGATTGAGGACCGAGCCGTGTGCGGGCCTGTTGAACAAGCTAGAACAGTACCGAAGACCTACCGGCTATATGGGAACCGGGAAACTGATGTAACTCGGGTAGCTGGGTGTTGAGGCATTGCCCGTCGTTCAGAGGGTAGGTTGAGAGCTCGAGGTGTAAATCAGCTGGCGGCACAGAGATGCGCGTGCAGGGACCTCTTGCTCGGGACGATGGGACCGGTTCAATATTTGGCTAACGGGTGAAAGGTAGTCGCGTACGGCGTCCGTGATGGTTGTTGTAGGCAACATCGAGTACGGGCGTACGTGACGGGTTGTTCGGGTAACCCTGCAGGTGTAAATCGATTATAATCGCCGTCCCTCGCGGTCAGTGAGTACCACTTGTTCACTGTACCGTGACGTAGAAAGAACAGGCTAGTTACATGTTAAAATGTTGCTGATTGAAAGTTGGATATTGATTGTTAATGATATGTTGTAGCTTAGTGCTAACTAAAGTTCTTTTCAACTTTGGGCAAAGTACATGAGAGAAATGCGTTTCTTGTTTGATTGCGGCTCTCTCATGTGCCTTAGCGTAAGGTTCTCCACAACCTGCTGCTAAAACTTGAAAGTAAGATTCTACTAATTAGGCGAGTCCTTGCAAATGATTTTTACCTCATGCAACCCATTACCCTCATGTAGAAGTTCCATGTTTAGGTGAGACGGGTCAGACTTGCTGAGCCTTCGTGCTCACTGCTTGTGTTTGAAGCTTTTGCAGGGTTCTATGAGGAAGGGACTCCCGAAGAGGAGACGGAACCCCAGGAGGGGAACCCCGTCGAGTGGGAGTCGTGCACGCCGCAGAGTTAGTGTGCGTGTGTGCTAGCAAGGACACGTTCGAGGGCTGAACGTGCACTTGATGCTTAGTCTACGCCCGCGAGTGTAGACTGAACTTATTTTGATGTAAACATGTTCATAAACTTGTTTATGTAATAAAATTTCCGCTTCCGCTTTGTACCTTTGACGTGTGTTATACGGTGTTGTGCAACGCAACACCCCTCGGCGTGATCCTGGCTCGACAGGACCAAATGGGGTCGTGTCAAAATTTGTCTATTTGCCATAAATAAACTATATTCTTGAGCTGTTGAGACGTACTGCTATAATTAAACAAAAAACTGCTATTCCAAGTTCTGACTAACGAACACCATGGTAAATTCAATTAATTTCCGAAGGTCAACCCTTCCTTAAGTCGGTAGGGTTCGTCGGTACCTAACTGCAAGAACGTCCAGGTTCAATTCTTCGATTTAGTATGTGTGTGATATCTACAACTAATTTTTCTTTCAGTGAATTTTCACGCGTAAGGATGACAATTCGTATTTAGCTGATGATCTATAACTCTGAATATAACTTTTGGAGATGCATGTCATTTATTATTTTTTATGCCTCGCTAGAACGCCTGACATATCGAGATAAAAAAGTGGTGATGTGATAGAAGTATATTAACATTTAAGACATGAAGTACTGGGAAAGCACTGGATATATGAAGGAGGTTGATTTCATCACATCATTTAAATTTCAAGAAGAACATATCCCATTATTTAGTATTAGAATTGACACAGAAATAAGATGAAGAAAGTAAACTAAAAGAATTTCTCAATAGTATTCTATTCATTTGATTTTTCATTATTCCATTCCAGATTATTTTCAGAGCCCCTAATAAATCAGAAGTTTAAGCATTTGACCAGATTTTACCCAAATCAAAGTGTCATGGTCTCTTAGAAGTATTTAAAAATAATGTCATTGTGGCCTAGAAAGTTACTCCCTTGGATATTTGATTCAATATAAAAAACCCGGAGGCCTAAAATAGTTCATTTATATCTGATAATGTCGGTACTCTCAGTACCGGGTACCCCCGCGCACAGGAGAAAAACCGCCTAAGGACCTCACCCCTCCGCAGGGGTGAGCTCCGAAAGCGCCGCGTGTCCAGCAGGGCCGGGCCTCCCCTCTCCTCAGAGGAGAGCCCCGGGCCTGCCACGTGGCCAGCAGAACCGGGCCTCGCCTCCTTCGCAGGGGCGAGCTCCGAAGACGCCACGTGTCTAGCGGGGCCGGGCCTCCCCTCTCCTCAGAGGCGATTCCCGGGCTGCCACGTGGCCAGCAAAGACGGGCCTCGCCGCCTTCGCAGGGGCGAGCTCCGAAGGCGCCACGTGTCCAGCGGGGCTGGGCTTCCCCTCTCCTCAGAGGCGAGCCCCGGGCCTCCCACGTGGCCAGCAGTGCCGGACCTTACCCCCTCCGCAGGGGTGAGCTCCGAAGGCGCCACGTGTCGTGCTGCCCACCCCGGCTCGGTGGGCAGCAGGAGTAAAGGCACACCATGCCTTGTCCAATCAAGACATTCAAGACCCGCGCCTTCCCAAGACGCGGAGACACGGCGCACACCCCTGTCAGGCGACACTGTGACCAGTCGCGTTACAGTTAAGACAAGCACGCCATGTCAGAAGCTGTTGACCAATAAATACGGCGACAAGACATGTTCCATCGTCCCTGCCACCATCAACCACTACGCCTAGCTTGCGGCACGGGCAGGACGGCAGGACGACGACTAAGAAGCCATTGCCAGAGATAACTACCAGCTTTCACTGCAAGATATGGTAGATGGCAGGAATCTCCCCGGGGCCACCTGTTGGGCCCCGGGACCAACCTTGTAAGCCGCCCGAGCCTTGAAGTATAAAAGACTCGGGTTGGCAACGTTGCAAGGGGTTCGGACACTTGAGGGTTCGGTTCAAACTCAGTTCATCTAGATCTCCAAGCTTAGAACTCCGGTTCTAAGCTCTGAGCAATACAGCTCCCGTGGATGTAGGTTGTTACGCTCCGGCGGCCGGAATGTCACACCCGGTTTCTCCGAAGAACAACCGAGTGAATATCACATGTATGCCAGGATCATTTTCTCATACATGTGATGACAAATAGTGAAGCATCATTTATTACAAGCCAGGTGTCAAATATAAATAAGTATTACATAGCATATGTCTCGATGGACGATAATAAGTTCATAACATGTAAATAAAATAGCAGCGGAATATTATTCTTGTGGGCTCCGTCACAGGCGTTGCCCGGGGGACTCCATGAACCTAGAATCCTTCTTCGGATCCGAAGTCTTGGTCATTGAACACCATATCATCCCCTTGACCTGAGCAGCAATTTAAACCAACAAATATGCAAGGTTGAGTACCGTTGGTACTCAGCAAGTGTGGGAAAGTTTTGTGATGCATGGCTAGAACAAGGAGAGGTTGAACTCATGGTTAAAGCACTACACAATTATTGCCTACCACCTTAGCTTGTTAAGCACCTACATTACTACACAGGTGAAATGGTCCCAATCTCCCATCCCATGATCATAATCAAATAACCATAACATCATTTCCAATGTTAAGCTCTCCGCTTAACATCCACAACCTCCAAGGTTATCATACTCTAATCATGAATAATTCCAAGTCGCTCTTGACCGTGAGCACGGCTGTCATGACAGTTTTGACTCTGCAGAGTTTGCACCACTGTACCCACATGTAGTGATTTCATCCCCCGTTGCCGGGTGGACTAAAAGAACCTCCATTATGCCAGTGGCTACGAACCACATTCACACTTCCCAGGTGTGTAGCCAGGAGATCACTACGAAGCCTTTACAAAGGGATTCCCGACGAGCGTGGGCCCACTGAGGTTTCACCCCTAACAGCATACAAGAGGCTCCAACCCCGCTGCAGTGGCCCCCTCTTGAGCCTTGCGGTTCATATGGTAGTCTAGCTCACACCTATTCCCCGCACTATCCAACACACCCATACTACGCCGAGGATACACCTAATTAATTGGCCAAGCCGCCCCATCTCAGCATGTGGTTGGCACGGTAAAGCCAGGTTACATGCTCCATGAACCGGTCCTTAGGATCCAGGCAAGTACTAAACACAAACCCGAGTCTCGTGCACCCAGCACCAACCAAATCATCCAACTTGCCTCGATCCCTACCTCTACATAACTCATAATATCTCATTCAAGAGTAAGGTAAACAAGTTGATGATCTCATATCCCACTTATCCCATTCTAAGCATGGCTAAGCATAATGTCACACCCGGTTTTTCCGAAGAAACAACCAAGTGAATATCACATGTATGCCAGGATCATTTTCTCATACATGTGATGACAAATAGTGAAGCATCATTTATTACAAGCCAGGTGTTGAATATAAATAAGTCTTACATCGCAAATGTCTCAATGGACACTAATGCTTCATCACAAGTAAATAAACTAGCAGCGGAATATTATTCTTTAGGGCTCCATCACAGGCGTTGCCCGGGGGTCTCCATGAACCTAAAAACCTTCCTCGGGTCCAAAATCTTGGTCATTATACACCACCTCATTATCTTGACCTGAGCAGCAATATAAACCAACAAATATGCAAGGTTGAGTACCAATGGTACTCAGCAAGTGTGGGAAAATTATATCATGCATGGCTAGAACAAGGAGAGGTTGAACTCATGGTTAAAGCACTACGCAATTAATACCTATCACCTTAGCTTATTAAGCACCTACATTACTACACAGGTGAAACGGTCCCAATCTCCCAACCCATTATCATAATCCAATAACCATAACATCATTTCCAATGTTAAGCTCCCCGCTTAACTTCCAAAACCATCAATCCTCTAATCATGAATAAGTCCAGGCCGCTCTTAACCGTGAGCACGGCTGTCAAGACAGTTTTGACTCTGCAGAGTTTGTACCACTGTACCCACATGTAGTGATTTCATCCCCCGTTGCCGGGTGGACTAAAAGAACCTCCATTATGCCAGTGGCTACGATCCACATTCACACTTCCCAGGTGTGTAGCCAGGAGATCACTACGAAGCCTTTACAAAGGGATTCCCGATGAGCGTGGGCCCACTGAGGTGTCACCCCTAACAGCATACAAGAGGCTCCAACCCCGCTGCAGTGGCCCCCTCTTGAGCCTTGCGGTTCATATGGTAGTCCAGCTGACACCTATTCCCCGCACCATCCAACACACCCATACTACGCCGGGGATACACCTAATTAATTGGCCAAGCTGCCCCATCTCAGCATGTGGTTGGCACTGTAAAGCCGGGTTACATGCTCCATGAACCGGTCCTTAGGATCCAGGCAAGTACTAAACACAAACCCAAGTCTCGTGCACCCAGCACACAACCAAAACATCCAACTTGCCTTGATCCCTACCTCTACATAATTCACAATGTCTCATTCAAGAGTATGGTAATATAAACTGATGATCTCATATCCCAAATATCCCATTCTAAGCATGGCTAAGCATATGCATGTAAAGAAATGACATGAAAAAATAATATCCCAACCCAAGCTTCAAGGAAACAAGGGTAATGCAATTCTAGGGAAACTTTCCTAGCATGGGTTTCATATTTCATTTGACAATGCAAATAATTCTATCTACACATCCTAGCATAGGATCAAAGTGGTCAAGGACACTTGCCTCCTTCTTGCTGCTCTTGAAATGGGTAGTCCTGATCTTGGAAAGGAATAACTTGCTCTTGAACAGGTTCTACTTCATACCATCACACATAGCAAAAGAAAAACAACAATCATAAGACATAGTTCACACTTCTTACTTCATACAAACCACACACTCACATTTATAAAAGTTCTTTACCATTATATGTGTCGTGGTTACTTTATGTGTGTTGAGTTGTGGCTTGCATACACTTTTATTTATATGTGTATGATTCCTACCTTGGTGTTCATATTTATACTTACATACTATATATATATGTGTGTGTTTCAGTTTTAAATAAATTCCTTATATATTAAACTACTGAGTATGTAAGAAAAGTATTTTTCTTCTCCATATGTGCCTTCATAATTTCTATCAACCCTAAACTGAACTCTTTGAATTTTAAAAACTCCATTTATCATTTACTAGTTGCTATATCTTCAGATTTATATTCCTATGCATAATTGTGTATTTTATTATGAAATTAGTAATACACATCATCTAAACAGTATAGGTTCTGGTCCTAAATAATTTAATAACATATTTTGACCTTGGCTTCTGATGTAGACTATTTCATAATTATTTTCCCTATTTTTCTATAACTATTCTTTACTTAAAAATGTGTCCCTATACTAATAAATGTGAATAATAGATGAAACAGATTCATTTCAGCCCAAAAATATATTTTTATCTCACTCCAAAGTCTTCTAAGTACTGAGAAAGTTTTTAATTAATTTTGACAATTATGTTTGTCCCCCTTTTTAATTTTTTAAACACTAGTTACATATTCAATTTTCTAAATTAAATACTAAACAGGGCTAAAATAATGAACTCACCCCATTACAGGGTCTATAATATTATTTTCATAATTTCCAGGGGTCTAGCTACACTTATCAGAGGTGTTTTTCCTAATTTCTATTAAGTTCAGGGGCTAAAACTGATTTTTAAATGAATTTACATGATTTTCTGGAGTTCCAGGGGCTAGATCTGAAGTTTCCGGGGCTAGCTCTCAATTCTAGAGAACCCCAGGGGGTAGCACGTAAGAATTCCATTCTTTATAACGCGGGGCTGACGGCTGAGATTATAACATCGAACCGGTACGCGGGGTTTTAAAGTCTACCGTGCGATTTAAAATAAACGGCGCACAAGCGGCCACGTCGCTCTGATCGAGCGCGGGCGGCGCTGCCGGCGGCGCACGGCGGCGGGAAGCGGTGATCTTGAACCGACGAAGTCCTTTGATAGGGGACACCTTGAGATAAACATAGTCTCCCACGTTGAAAACGAGTTCTCTTCTTCGTACATCAGCATAACTCTTCTGGCGTGTTTGTGCTATCCTCAAATTGTTGCGAATCTCCCTCACCTTTGCCTCAGCTTCTTGTAGCACTTCTGGACCAAACACTTTACTTTCTCCTGTTTGGTTCCAAAATAGGGGAGTTCTGCACTTCCTTCCATACAAAGCTTCAAACGGTGACATCTTCATACTAGCTTGATAGCTGTTGTTATAGGAAAACTCCGCATACGGTAAGTTCTTGTCCCAACTCCTATTGTTTTTTGAGTGCACATGCCCTTAACATATCTTCAAGGATCTGATTGGTTCTCTCCGTCTGCCCGTCAGTTTGGGGATGATAGGCAGAGCTGAAGTTCAGATGGGTTCCCATGGTTTCATGCAACTTCTGCCAAAACCTCGAGGTGAACTGTGTCCCTCGGTCCGACACTATCTTCTTTGGCACTCCATGGTAACACACGATCCTTCACATGTACAATTCTGCCAATTTGGATCCGCTGTAGCTTTCTTTCACAGGGATGAAATGAGCTACCTTGGTTAGCCTATCAATAATGACCCATATTGAATCATACCCGGATTGGGTCCTAGGCAATCCCACGACAAAATCCATGCTGATTTCTTCCCATTTCCATTCAGGTACTTTGAGTGGTTGCAATAATCCCGCGGGTCGTTGATGTTCTGCTTTCACCAACTGACATGTGTCACATAGGGCAACATGTTCCGCGACATCTCGCTTCATGCCATACCACCAATACCTGCTTTTGAGATCCTGGTACATCTTCGTACTCCCAGGATGAATGGAATGGTCGGAATCGTGAGCCTCCTTCAAAATTAATTCACGGATCTCTTTTACTTCTGGCACACAGATCCTTTTCCCGTGCCACACCGTTCCTTGTTCATCCTCTCTAAAACCAGGAGCTTTATTTTCCTTGATAAGCTGTCTGATCTCTTGTATCTTCTCATCATTCTTTTGGCCCTCGCGTATGTCTTGCTCGAGTGTGGAGTCTACTTCCATGGCGATGGCTTCACCACTATTTACTAGACATAGATTGAGTCTTATAACTTCGTCCTTCAATTCTGCAGGCATGTCCTTCAAACTCAACTTATTGACCTACACTTTCTGACTCAAAGCATCGGCCACGACCTTTGCTTTCCCAGGATGATAGTTGATGCCCACATCAAAGTCATTGATTAGCTCTAACCATCTCCTTTGTCGGAGGTTGAGATCTGGCTGTGTGAATATGTACTTCAAACTCTTATGATCCGTATATATCTCTGTCCTCTTCCCCATCAAATAGTGCCGCCAAATTTTCAACGCGTGTACCACTGCAGCTAGTTCTAGGTCATGTGTAGGATAGTTCTTCTCGTGCTTCCGAAGCTGCCGGGATGCATAAGCCACGACTTGTCCTTCTTGCATGAGAACACATCCCAACCCATTTCCAGAGGCATCGCAGTACACTGTGAAATTCTTCTGCATATCTGGCATAACCAACACTGGGGCTGTTGTCAATCTTTTCTTTAGCTCCTGAAAGCTCGTATCGCACTGTGGCGTCCAGGTGAATGTGATTCCCTTCTCCAACAGTTTGGTGAGAGGTCTCGAGATCTTGGAGAATCCCTCAATAAACCGTCGATAGTATCCAGCCAATCCCAAAAAGCTTCGAACTTCCCCGACATTTTCAGGGGTTTTCCACTTCTGGATATCTTCGATTTTGGCGGGATCTACGGAGATTCCTCCCTCCGAGATTATATGTCCTAAAAAGGGAACTCTCTTCAGCCAAAACTCACACTTGCTCAACTTGGCATATAGTTGGTGGTCTCTCAGCCTCTGTAACACCAACCTTAGATGTTTCTCATGTTCTTCTTCATCTTTGGAGAAGACGAGAATATCATCTATGAAAACCACCACAAATTTGTCCAGATATTCCATGAATACCTTGTTCATGAGGTACATGAAATATGCCGGGGCATTGGTTAGCCCGAAAGGCATGACAGTGTATTCATACAGTCCGTACCGAGATACGAAAGCTGTCTTGGGAATATCAGATTGCCTTATCTTGAGTTGGTGGTACCCCGACCTGAGATCAATTTTCGAGAACACACAAGCTCCCCTCAACTGATCAAACAAGTCTTCAATGCGGGGTAATGGGTATTTGTTCTTGATGGTTACCTCATTCAAAGCACGGCAATCCACGCATAACCTTTGGGTTCCGTCTTTCTTGGGCACAAATATCACCGGAGCTCCCCATGGTGAGGAACTAGGGCGAATATACCCCTTCTCCGTCAATTCTCTCAAATGATCCTTGAGCTCTTCTAGCTGCTTGGAGTCTATTCGATAAGGTCTCTTGTATATCGGGGCTGTTCCCGGTACTAGCTCAATTGCGAATTCCACTTCACGGTCGGGAGGCATACCTGGCAATTCCTCCGGAAAAACATCTGGATATTCCCTGATAGTCCTGATTTCCTCAACTTTCACCTCCGCTTGATTTAATTTAATGTCCCTCCTAGGCTCGTGTATTGTTATGAACTTTACTCTGGTGCCACTGGGGTGAGTTAGTTCCACCGTTCTGGTCGAACAATGGATGATTCCTTTATGTTTGGTCAACCAATCCATACCCAAAATAATATCTATCCCTCGTGAATCTATCACTATGAGGTTAGCAGTAAATACTACCCCATTAATGTCTAGGCTCACTTTGGGACACACTTGTCTTGTCCTTATTTCTCCACCTGGAGAGTTTACGGCTAGCATATGGCTCATTTGTGTGGTTGCTAGGTCATACTTCTTAACAAACCCTTGAGCAATGAACGAGTGGGTAGCACCAGAATCAAACAGCAGAGTTGCAAGGTGTAAATTGGCAGGAAACTTACCAACTACCACGTCGGGTGCCTCTTGTGCTTCCTCCATAGTGACGTGGTTCACCCGTCCTCTCACTACATTCTGCTGTTGTGGCGGCGCAGGCTTCTTCTTTGGGCATTTATGGGCGTAGTGCCCCACTTCACCACAGCTGAAACATTGCACCCCAATCTTAGATGCTTGGCCCTTGTTGTCTTGGGGCTGGTTTGGGGGTCCTTGCACTTCTGGTCGAGGTGGATATGCGGGGCGAGGCTGCTGCACAAACTGACGTTGCGGCTGCACTGGTGCTGCGGGAGGTCTGTAGTTTGGGTTGTACCCTCTTGGTGTTGAATAGGGTACCGCAGCACGGTTCGTCTGCCCCGTAGGTTGCTGCATCATACGTGGGCGGGTGTTGCTCCCTGAGGCTTGATGTGACCACCCGGCCTTCCTCTTATTCTCATTTTCTAGGGCCTTTACCTTCCTTTCTACCACAAATGCTCTGTCCACCATCTTTTGGAAGCTTTCATACTCATTTGAGGACATTGCACACTGCATCTCTGCGGTAAGTCCTTCCACGAAACAATCTTGTTTCTGCTCATCAGTCTCTATGTCTCGTGGAGCATAACGGGATAGTTGAGTAAATTTAGTGAGGTATTCCCTCACCGTCATGTTTCCCTGCTGCAGTCCCAGAAACTCTTTCCTCTTGTTTTTGAGTTCACCTCTTGGGATGTAGTGGTTGCGGAAGCTATGCTTGAACTCTTCCCAAGTGATGTTCTCAGGGTCATGATGGGCGGCCACGTAGGCGGTCCACCAATCAGCAGCAGGTCCATGCAATTGATGAGAGGCAAACAGCACCCTCTCATACCCTTGGCATTGTATTATCCTCATCTTACTTTCAATGGTCTTCAGCCAATCATCTGCCTCCAGAGGTTCAGCAGCACTTGCAAACTTTGGAGGTTGAGTTCCTAGAAACTCACTCAACCTTGGTTGGCGTGGTGCAGCTTGTGGAGGTGGAACTTGATGCAAGCTGGCCACCACTTGAGTCAAGTTCTGGATGAGCTGATTTTGATTCTCCAGCATTTGGTGGAGAGGATCAACCTCTTCACGGCGACCACCCCGGTCCTGGCCTCCAGAAAGATGAGGGTTGCATGCCTCATCATTGTTGTTGGCGGGGTTGGCAGCACGTCCTTTTCCTCTTCCGGCCATCTGGCAGAATCAACAAATGTTACTTCGATATCATTTAGTATCATCTTACTACTTTCATTTGTTTGTACTTTGAAGTGTTGAGGCTTTGTTATTCAGATATGAGGGCTCATATCTCACACCAAATAAATGCACTATTATTTCCTGTGGATTCACACACCAAAGCAAAACAATCTGAGGACGAGGCTGTGGACAATTGCTCATGGCTTCCACAACTCACGTCACACACCAAGCATCATCACACCATTAACTACGTAACGACTCGACTACTCGACCTCTTGCTAGCTAGGGGAAAGACTCTACACTACTCGTCCTCTTGAGCCGGCTCCTCGGGATCTTCCTTCTCATTTCGGCTACCTTCTGACTCTGCTGGGTGGGGAGGCTGCTGGGGGAGAAGTGCGACGACGCCTGATCGCTCGGCGATCCGGGGAGTCAGGAGTCCATGGATCACTCACGGTGACACACAGTTCATTTCCATCTCCTCTTTCTCTCGCCTTTAAGCAAGCTCGCAGCAACGCCTCCGTTTCCTTCAGGGTGTCTCGGACATCCTGAAGCTCTTGTTGACACTCCTGCAGTCGAGTGCTGAGCATAGCAGCATCCTCCAAGCACAAGTCCATGTGCTCATGGGAAGTCCCTTGCTGCACCGGTGGGTACTTGTACTCCGTGGTACCACTCTCACGTTGGAGGACATACATGTACTCAGTTTTGTCCAAGTGGCGACGATAGATGTGACTCTGGCAGGTGATGGCCTCCCAGGTGACATCTTTCTCCGCGTCAACTTGTGTTGCTCGACAAGCTGGAGAGTGGTGAATCTTAAGCAGCTGATTCTCGTGTATAATCCTCATCTCCGAACTCCATTCTTCCCTCTTCTCACAGATGGTCCTGGTGGAGTTATAGTGGATGATTAGCTTGCCCGTATTGCCGGCGGCTTCGAGCATACGTCGAAGACGGCGCAACAAATCTCCTACTGCCAATCCGTAGGAAAGGTACGTCACTGGACGACTCTCCTCTCTTTCGGCAAGGGCAACTACGGGAACTCTCCCTCCTGTGGACTTACGAGCGGTGCGAATCATGCGAACCATCTAACACAAAAGAATTTAAAATTAGGTTAGATAAATTCTCAAACAAAAATCCTATTTTGAATGAAAGTTGGGGTAAGATGAAGAAAATAACTCTTTAAATACCGCTTTTCAACCCACACCTTGGAAAATAGTTTTTAAGAAAATAGGGCCCTTAAATACGTCCATTTCTACCTAGGTCCACGTTCCTACGGGCAACCTTGGCTCTGATACCACCTCTGTCACACCCGGTTTTTCCGAAGAAACAACCAAGTGAATATCACATGTATGCCAGGATCATTTTCTCATACATGTGATGACAAATAGTGAAGCATCATTTATTACAAGCCAGGTGTCGAATATAAATAAGTCTTACATCGCAAATGTCTCAATGGACACTAATGCTTCATCACAAGTAAATAAACTAGCAGCGGAATATTATTCTTTAGGGCTCCATCACAGGCGTTGCCCGGGGGTCTCCATGAACCTAAAAACCTTCCTCGGGTCCAAAATCTTGGTCATTATACACCACCTCATTATCTTGACCTGAGCAGCAATATAAACCAACAAATATGCAAGGTTGAGTACCAATGGTACTCAGCAAGTGTGGGAGAATTATATCATGCGTGGCTAGAACAAGGAGAGGTTGAACTCATGGTTAAAGCACTACGCAATTAATACCTATCACCTTAGCTTATTAAGCACCTACATTACTACACAGGTGAAATAGTCCCAATCTCCCAACCCATTATCATAATCCAATAACCATAACATCATTTCCAATGTTAAGCTCCCCGCTTAACTTCCAAAACCATCAATCCTCTAATCATGAATAAGTCCAGGCCGCTCTTAGCCGTGAGCACGGCTGTCAAGACAGTTTTGACTCTGCAGAGTTTGTACCACTGTACCCACATGTAGTGATTTCATCCCCCGTTGCCGGGTGGACTAAAAGAACCTCCATTATGCCAGTGGCTATGATCCACATTCACACTTCCCAGGTGTGTAGCCAGGAGATCACTACGAAGCCTTTACAAAGGGATTCCCGACGAGCGTGGGCCCACTGAGGTTTCACCCCTAACAGCATACAAGAGGCTCCAACCCCGCTGCAGTGGCCCCCTCTTGAGCCTTGCGGTTCATATGGTAGTCCAGCTGACACCTATTCCTCGCACCATCCAACACACCCATACTACGCCGGGGATACACCTAATTAATTGGCCAAGCTGCCCCATCTCAGCATGTGGTTGGCACTGTAAAGCCGGGTTACATGCTCCATGAACCGGTCCTTAGGATCCAGGCAAGTACTAAACACAAACCCAAGTCTCGTGCACCCAGCACACAACCAAAACATCCAACTTGCCTTGATCCCTACCTCTACATAATTCACAATGTCTCATTCAAGAGTATGGTAATATAAACTGATGATCTCATATCCCAAATATCCCATTCTAAGCATGGCTAAGCATATGCATGTAAAGAAATGACATGACAAAATAATATCCCAACCCAAGCTTCAAGGAAACAAGGGTAATGCAATTCTAGGGAAACTTTCCTAGCATGGGTTTCATATTTCATTTGACAATGCAAATAATTCTATCTACACATCCTAGCATAGGATCAAAGTGGTCAAGGACACTTGCCTCCTTCTTGCTGCTCTTGAAATGGGTAGTCCTGATCTTGGAAAGGAATAACTTGCTCTTGAACAGGTTCTACTTCATACCATCACACATAGCAAAAGAAAAACAACAATCATAAGACATAGTTCACACTTCTTACTTCATACACACCACACACTCACATTTATAAAAGTTCTTTACCATTATATGTGTCGTGGTTACTTTATGTGTGTTGAGTTGTGGCTTGCATACACTTTTATTTATATGTGTATGATTCCTACCTTGGTGTTCATATTTATACTTACATACTATATATATATGTGTGTGTTTCAGTTTTAAATAAATTCCTTATATATTAAACTACTGAGTATGTAAGAAAAGTATTTTTCTTCTCCATATGTGCCTTCATAATTTCTATCAACCCTAAACTGAACTCTTTGAATTTTAAAAACTCCATTTATCATTTACTAGTTGCTATATCTTCAGATTTATATTCCTATGCATAATTGTGTATTTTATTATGAAATTAGTAATACACATCATCTAAACAGTATAGGTTCTGGTCCTAAATAATTTAATAACATATTTTGACCTTGGCTTCTGATGTAGACTATTTCATAATTATTTTCCCTATTTTTCTATAACTATTCTTTACTTAAAAATGTGTCCCTATACTAATAAATGTGAATAATAGATGAAACAGATTCATTTCAGCCCAAAAATATATTTTTATCTCACTCCAAAGTCTTCTAAGTACTGAGAAAGTTTTTAATTAATTTTGACAATTATGTTTGTCCCCCTTTTTAATTTTTTAAACACTAGTTACATATTCAATTTTCTAAATTAAATACTAAACAGGGCTAAAATAATGAACTCACCCCATTACAGGGTCTATAATATTATTTTCATAATTTCCAGGGGTCTAGCTACACTTATCAGAGGTGTTTTTCCTAATTTCTATTAAGTTCAGGGGCTAAAACTGATTTTAAATGAATTTACATGATTTTCTGGAGTTCCAGGGGCTAGATCTGAAGTTTCTGGGGCTAGCTCTCAATTCTAGAGAACCCCAGGGGGTAGCACGTAAGAATTCCAGTCTTTATAACGCGGGGCTGACGTGGACCGTCCGATTTTAAACCGACGGCTGAGATTATAACATCGAACCGGTACGCGGGGTTTTAAAGTCTACCGTGCGATTTAAAATAAACGGCGCACAAGCGGCCACGTCGCTCTGATCGAGCGCGGGCGGCGCTGCCGGCGGCGCACGGCGGCGGGAAGCGGCGATCTCGCCGGAAAGTTTCGGATCCTCGAGAATTCTGCCTAAAACTGTGATCTTATGGCCTAGACCGGTAGAGGGGAGGTCAGGGATCTCACCTCGGGGGTTTTCTCGAGCTCGGGGGTCCTGGAAAGTGATCGGCGGCGAGGTCCGAGGCAAAACCACGGCGAAGCTCGTCGGCGCTGTGTTTACACCGTAACTCTCCGAGTTTTCTGCACCTGCAAAGTTCCCCAGAGGCGGTGGATCAAGACCAGAGAGTTAGATCAGAGTTTCCGAGCTTAGATCGGCCAGAATTCACCGGCGAAGTCTCGGTGCTCACCGGAGTAAAAATCGGCGATCGCGTGGGAAAAACCGATCGGGGCTGGGGTTTTTATAGCCGGGGGAGGGCGGTGAGTTGGTTGTGATCGAGTTTGAGTCTTTCGGGATCAGAATTTGGGCTGAGGGACGCGGTTTCCGGGCGGTTAAGATCGCGCGCGCTCGGGGGGAAAAGTCCGGGGTCGGCGCGAGCGAGGTTGGGGATGACAGGTGGGTCCCACCTGTCTGTGTGAGAGGGCGCGGGCGCGCGCGGGGGCGGGCTGGCGCGGGGAAACTGGGCCGGCTGGCGGGTTTCGGCCCACTGGCCGGTTTTTTCCCGTTTTCTCTTTTTCTTTTTCCATTTCTTTTCTGTTTTGAGTTTAATTTGAATTCCAGTTTGAATTTGAATTTTTGCAAAACATGCAACACGTCCAAAGATTTTTAAATTCCCCTCTGAACATGGTTTAGGGTTTTGAATCAAAATTTGGGGTGTTACACATAAGTAATATGAATGAATCACATAATAAAATAAACCCAACCCAAGCTACAAGGAAACAAGATAATGCAATTCTAGGGAAACTTCCTAGCATGGGTGTCATATTTAAATTGACAATGCAAATAATTCTATCTAGACATCCTAGTATAGGATCAAAGTGGTCAAGGACACTTGCCTTCTTCCTGCTGCTCTGGGAATGGATAGTCCTGATCTTGGAAGGGAAGAACTTGCTCTGGGGCAAGTTCTACTCATGCCAACACACATAGCAAAAGAAAATAACAATCCATAAGACATAGTTCACACTTTCACTCCACACATACATTCATATGATAGTCATTCACATTTCTAAGTGTTGTGGTTACTCTAGATGTGTTGATTTTTAGCCTACATGCACTTTTAAACATATGTATAAGATTTCTAACTTTTGTATTCAGATTTCTGTTTGCACACTATATATGAATTTTTAATTTGAACAAATTATTTTTATTTAAATAATATACTTCTTAACTACCAAGTTTGCATGGAAGGTAATTTCCTACTCCAAATGGGTTTTCAGATCTTCTACCAAATCCTAAACTGAAGTCTTTGGATTTGGAGACTTCATTTATCATTTTCCAGTTATGCATACCTATTTTCCTATATTTTCCAGATTTATTTTCTATGACTAAAAGTGAGTTTTAAATATTAAGTAGTAGGGCATATCATCTAAACAGAATAGGTTCTGATCTAAAATATTAAATAATATATTTTTGAACTTCTCCTCTAATGTGAACTAATTTAAATTTATTTTACCAATTTTCAGAATTATTTCCTAACCTAAAAATGTGTCCCTATAACTAATAAATGTGAACAATCAATTAGACAGATTCATTTCAGCTTAAAATCTACTTTTAACTCATTCTAAAGTTTTCCAAGTGCTAGGAGAGTTTAAATTTGAATTTACAATGTGTTTGTCTCACCTTTTAAATTTAAATCCTAATCACATATTCAAATTTCTAAATTTAATATCATATAGGGTTAAAAAGGTAAACTCACCCCACTACAGGGTCTATTATATTATTTCATAAATTTCCAGGGGTCTAGCTACACATAACAAAGGGGTTTTCCTAATTTTTATTAAGTCCAGGGGCTAAAACTGATTTTTAAATAAATTTACATGAATTTCTGTAGTTCCGGGGGCTAGATCAGAAGTTTCCGGGGCTAGCTCGTATTTTCTGAGATCCCCAGGGGGGTAGCGCGTAAGAATCCCGGCCTTTATAATGCGGGGCTGATGTGGACCGTCCGATTTAAAACAGACGGCTCAGATTAGATCGCCGAACCGGTACGCGCGGGTTTTAATTCTACCGTGCGATTTAAAATAGACGGCGCATAAGCGGCCACGTCGCTCTGACCGTGCGCAGGCGGCGTTGCCCGGCGGCGCGTGGCGACGATCTCGCCGGAAAACTTCGGATCTTCGTCTATTCCTCCTAAAACTGGGATTCCATGGCATAGATCGGTATAGGGGAGGTCGGGGATCTCACCTTGGGGTTTTTCTTGAGCTCGGAGGCCCTGGAAGGCGGTCGGCGACGAGGTCTAAGATGGAATCGTGGCGATGCTCGTCGGCGCTGTGTCTGGGGCGAAATCTACCGAGTTTTCTGCACCTGCGTGATTCCCCGGAGGCGGTAGAACATGATCGGCGTGTTAGATCAGAAAACCCGAGCAAAGATCGAGAGAAAACGGTGATCGGAGCTTCGGTTCTCACCGGGAGGAAAAACAGCTGATCGGGTGGCAAAAACGGGACGACGCCGGTGTTTATATAGACGGGGGAGGGCGGCGTGTCGGTTTGTGATCGAGTTTGAGTCGTCCGGGACCAGAATTCGGCAGGGGAACACGGTTTCCGGGGTGGTTTGGATTCGGCGCGCGGAGGAGTCCCGGCGGTTTGCGCGATCGCGCGAGGAAGACGATGACCGCGGGCCCCGCGTGTCAGTGAGAAAGAGAGGGGAGCGCGCGGCTGCGGGCTGGCGTGGGGGCGGGTGGGCCGGCTGGTGGGTTTCGGCCCACTGGCCGGGGGTTTGGTTCTTTTTCTTTTTCTTTTTCTTTTCTGTTTTGATTTGAATTTGAATTCCAATTTGAATTTGAATTTCTGCACCACATGCAATACGTCCAAAATTTTTTAAATTCCCCTCTTGACAGGTTTTGGGGTGTTACAGCTCTACCCCACTAAAAAAATCTCGTCCTCAAGACTGGTGGTTCTAGGAAAACAATCCCGGAAACTGTGCCTTAAGCTCGTCTTCTCGCTGCCATGTGGCTTCCTCTTCCGAGTGATGCTTCCACTGCACCTTGCACATCCAAATTCTTTTATTTCTTGTGAGGCGTTCCATTGTCTCCAAAATCTTGAATGGTTGCTCGGCATAAGACAGATCCTCAGCTACGTCAACCTCATTCATGGGTAACATCTCTTCAGGCGTCCTCAGACATTTCTTGAGCTGTGACACATGGAATACGTCATGCACATCTGATAGGCAAGCCGACAGTTCTAGTTGATATGCCACTTCGCCTTTCCTCTCCAGAACTTGAAAGGGTCCGATGTATCGGTGTGATAACTTCCCTTTCACCTTGAACCGACGAAGTCCTCGGATAGGGGACACCTTGAGATAGACATAGCCTCCCACGTTGAAAACGAGCTCTCTTCTCCGTACATCAGCATAGCTCTTTTGTCGTGTTTGTGCTATCCTCAAGTTGTTGCGGATTTCCCTCACTTTCGCCTCGGCTTCTTGTAGTACCTCGGGCCCAAACACTTTACTTTCCCCTGTTTGGTTCCAAAATAGTGGAGTTCTGCACTTCCTCCCATACAAAACCTCAAATGGTGACATCTTCATACTAGCTTGATAGTTGTTGTTGTAGGAGAACTCCGCATACGGTAAATTCTTATCCCAACTCCTATTGTTCTTGAGCGCGCACGCTCTCAGCATATCCTCAAGGATCTGATTGGTTCTTTCCGTCTGCCCGTCAGTCTGGGGGTGATAGGCAGAACTAAAATTTAGATGGGTTCCCATGGTTTCATTTAACTTCTGCCAGAACCTTGAGGTGAACTGTGTCCCTCGATCCGACACTATCTTCTTTGGCACTCCATGGAAACACAAGATCGTTGACATGTACAATTCCGCCAATTTGGATCCGCTGTAGCTTTCTTTCACGGGGATGAAATGAGCTACCTTGGTTAGCCTGTCGATGGTAACCCATATCGAATCATATCCCGATTGGGTCCTGGGTAGTCCCACTATGAAGTCCATACCTATTTCTTCCCATTTCCATTCAGGCACTTTGAGTGGTTGCAATAATCCCGCGGGTCGTTGATGTTCTGCCTTCACCAACTGACATGTGTCACATAGGGTAACATGTTCCGCGACATCTCGCTTCATGCCATACCACCAATACCTGCTCTTGAGGTCATGATACATCTTCGTACTCCCAGGATGAATGGAATAGTCGGAATCATGAGCCTCCTTCAAAATCAATTCACGGATCTTCTTCACTTCAGGCACACAGATTCTTTTCCTGTGCCAAACCGTACCTTGTTCATCCTCTCTGAAACCAGGGGCTTTATTATCCTTGATGAGTTCTCTGATTTCTTGTATCTTCTCATCCGTCTTTTGACCATCGCGTATGTCTTGCTCTAATGTGGAGTCCACTTCCATGGCGACGGCCTCACAACTATTCACCAGACATAGATTGAGTTTTATAACATCTTCCTTCAATTGTGCAGGCATGTCCTTCAATCTCAACCTATTGACCTGCACCTTTCGGCTTAAAGCATCTGCCACGACGTTCGCTTTCCCAGGATGATAGTTGATGCCCACATCAAAGTCGTTGATTAGCTCTAACCATCTCCTTTGTCTGAGGTTGAGATCTGGCTGTGTGAAAATGTACTTTAAGCTCTTATGATCCGTATATATCTCTGTCCTCTTCCCTATCAAGTAGTGCCACCAAATTTTCAACGCGTATACCACTGCGGCTAGTTATAGGTCATGTGTAGGATAGTTCTTCTCGTGTTTCCGGAGCTGCCGGGATGCATAAGCCACGACATGCCCCTCTTGCATGAGAACACATCCCAACCCGTTTCCAGAGGCATCGCAGTACACCAAAAAGTTCTTCTGCATATCTGGCATAACTAGCACTGGGGCTGTTGTCAATCTTTTCTTCAGTTCCTGGAAACTCGTCTCGCACTGCGGCGTCCATGTGAAAGTGATTCCCTTCTCCAACAGTTTGGTGAGGGGTCTCGAGATCTTGGAGAAACCCTCAATAAAGCGTTGATAATACCCAGCCAATCCTAAGAAGCTTCGAACTTCCCCGACATTCTCAGGGGTCTTCCACTTCTGTACATCCTCGATCTTGGCGGGATCTACGGAGATTCCTCCCTCCGAGATTATATGTCCTAAGAAGGGAACTCTCTTCAGCCAAAACTCACACTTGCTCAACTTGGCATATAGTTGGTGTTCTCTCAGCTTCTGCAACACCAACCTTAGATGTTTCTCATGTTCTTCTTCATCTTTGGAGAAGACGAGAATGTCATCTATGAAAACCATCACAAATTTGTCCAGATATTCCATGAATACCTTGTTCATAAGATACATGAAGTATGCCGGGGCATTAGTTAGCCCGAAAGGCATGACGGTGTATTCATACAGTCCGTACCGAGATAAGAAAGTTGTCTTTGGAATATCAGTTTGCCTTATCTTAAGTTGGTGGTATCCCGACCTGAGATCAATTTTTGAGAACACACAAGCTCCCCTCAACTGATCAAACAAGTCTTCAATGCGGGGTAATGGGTACTTGTTCTTGATGGTTACTTCATTCAAGGCACGGTAGTCTACGCATAACCTTTGGGTTCCGTCCTTCTTGGGCACAAATATCACTGGAGCTCCCCATGGCGAGGAACTAGGACGAATGTACCCCTTCCCTGTCAATTCTCTTAAATGATCCTTGAGTTCTCCCAGCTGCTTGGAGTCCATCCGATAAGGTCTCTTGTATATCGGAGTTGTTCCAGGCACTAGCTCAATCGCTAATTCCACTTCACGATCGGGAGGCATACCTGGCAACTCCTCCGGAAAAACGTCTAGATATTACCTGATAATCCTGATCTCCTCCACTTTCACCTCAATTTAATTTAATTTAATGTCCCTCCTAGGCTCTTGTATTGTTATGAACTTTACTCTTGTGCCACTAGGGTGAGTTAGTTCCACCGTTCTGGTCGAACAATGGATGATTCCCTTATGTTTGGTCAACCAATCCATGCCCAAAATAATATTTATCCCTTGTGAATCTATCACTATGAGGTTGGCAGTAAATACTACCCCATTAATGTCTAGATTCACCTTGGGACACACCTGTCTTGTCCTTATTTCTCCACCTAGAGAGTTTACTGCTAGCATATGGTTCATTTGTGTTGTTGCTAGATCATGCTTCTTAACAAACCCTTGGGCAATGAACGAGTGGGTAGCACCAGAATCGAACAACAGGGTTGCAATGTGTAAATTGGCAGGAAACTTACCAACTACCACGTCGGGTGCCTCTTGCGCTTCCTCCATGGTCACGTGGTTCGCCCATCCTCGCATCACATTCTGCTGTTGCTGCTGCACGGGCTTCTTCTTTGGGCACTTATGGGCGTAGTGCCCCACTTCACCACAGTTAAAGCATTGCACCCCGACCTTAGGTGCCTGGCCTTTGTTGTCTTGGGGTTGGTTCGGGCGTCCTTGTACTGCTGGTCGAGGTTGATATGCGGGGCGAGGCTTCTGTACAAACTGACGTTGTGGCTGTGATGGTGCTGACGGAGGCCTGAAATTCGGGTTGTAACCTCTCGGCGCGGAGTAGGGTACCGCAGCACGATTCGTCTGCCCCGCGGGTTGCTGCATCAGATGTGGGCGGGTGTTGCTACCCGAGGCTTGGTGTGACCATCCCGCCTTCCTCTTGTTTTCATTTTCCAAGGCCTTAAGCTTCCTTTCTACAACAAATGCTCTCTCCACCATCTTTTGGAAGCTTTCATACTCGTTGGAGGACATTGCACACAGCATTTATGCTGTAAGTCCTTCCACGAAGCAATCCTGTTTCTGCTCATTAGTCTCTATTTCCCGTGGGGCATAACGGGATAGTTGGGTGAATTTAGTGAGGTATTCCCTCACAGTCATGTTTCCTTGCTGCAGTCCCAAGAACTCCTTTCTCTTGTTTTTGAGTTCACCTCTGGGTATGTAATGGTTACGGAAGCTACGCTTGAACTCTTCCCAAGTGATGTTCTCAGGGTCATGATGGGCGGCCACGTAAGCGGTCCATCAATCAGCAGCAGGTCCATGCAATTGGTGAGAGGCAAACAACACCCTCTCATACCCTTGGCATTGTATGATCCTCATCTTGCTCTCAATGGTCTTTAGCCAGTTATCTGCCTCCAGAGGTTCAACAGCACTTGCAAACTTTGGAGGTTGAGTCCCTAGAAACTCACTCAACCTTGGTTGGTGTGGTGCAGCTTGTGGTGGTGGAGCTTGGTGTAAGTTGGCCACCACTTGAGTTAGGCTCTGGATGAGCTGATTCTGATTTTCAAGCATTTGGTGGATGGGATCAGCTCCTTCACAGCGACCACCCCTGTCTTGTCCTCCAGAAAGATGAGGGTTGCCGGCCTCATCGTTGTTGTTGGAGGGGTTGGCACCACGACCCTTTCCTCTTCCGGCCATCTATCATGATCAACCAGATGTTAATTTAAAGCATTATGCATTAACTTCCCAATTTGCTTGTTTAAACTTAAACTTTTGAGGCCTTATTATATTTACATTTTATGAGGGTTTCACATCTCACGTAAAAATAAATGCACTCTTAATTCATAGGGGTTCACAAATCAAAGCAAAACAACCTGAAGACGAGGTTGTGGACAAATGCCCATGGCTTCCACAACTCACGTCACACACCAAACATTAACACACCATTAACTAAGGTATTGACTCGACTACTCGATAACCTGCTGAACTACGAGAAAGGACTCTACACGACTCGTATCACTGAGCTGGCTCCTCGGGATCTTCCTCATTATTGCAGCTGCCCTCAGACTCCGCTTTGGGTGGGGAGGCTGCTGGTGGAGAAGTGCGGCGACGCCTACTCGCCCGGCGATCTGGGGAGTCAGGAGTCCATGTGTGACACACAGTTCATTCCCATCTCCTCTTTCTCTCGCCCTCAAGCTGGCTCGAAGCAACGCCTCAGTCTCCTTCAGGGTGTCACGAACATCCTGAAGCTCCTGCTGGCACTCCTGCAGTCGAGTGCTGAGCATAGCAGCATCCTCCAAGCACAGGTCCATGTGCTCATGGGAAGTCCCATGCTGCACTGGCGGGTACTTGTACTCCGTTGTACCACTCTCACGCTAGAGGACATACATGTACTCAGTCCTGTCCAGGTGGCGACGGTAGATGTGACTCTGGCAGGTGATGGCCTCCCAGGTGACATCCTTCTCTGCATCGACCTATGTCGCTCGACAAGCTGGAGAGCGGTGGATCTTAAGCAGCTGATTTTCATGGATAATCCTCATTTCTGAACTCCATTCTTCCCGCTTCTCACGGATGGTCCAGGTGGAGCTGTAGTGTATGATTAGCTTGCCCGTATTGCCGGCGGCGTGGAGCATACGTCGAAGACGGCGCAAAAAGCCTCCTACTGCCAATCCGTAGGAGAGATACGTCACCGGACGGTTCTCCTCTCTCAGGGCAAGGGCAACTACGGGAACTCTCCCTCCGGTGGACTTGCGGGCGGTGCGGATCATGTGAACCATCTAAAACATAAAGCATTTAAAATTAAGTTAGATAAGATTTTAAACAAAAATCCTATTTTGAATAAAAGTTGGGGTAATATGAATAAAGTGGCCCATTAAATAACACTTTTTAACCCACACCTTTGTAAAATAGTTTTTAAGAAAATAGGGTCCTTAATTACGTCCATTTCTACCTAGGTCCACGTTCCTACGGGCAACCTTGGCTCTGATACCACTTCTGTCACACCCGGTTTCTCCGAAGAACAACCGAGTGAATATCACATGTATGCCAGGATCATTTTCTCATACATGTGATGACAAATAGTGAAGCATCATTTATTACAAGCCAGGTGTCGAATATAAATAAGTCTTACATAGCATATGTCTCGATGGACGATAATAAGTTCATAACATGTAAATAAAATAGCACCGGAATATTATTCTTGTGGGCTCCGTCACAGGCGTTGCCCGGGCGACTCCATGAACCGAGAATCCTTCTTCGGGTCCGAAGTCTTGGTCATTGAACACCATATCATCCCCTTGACCTGAGCAGCAATTTAAACCAACAAATATGCAAGGTTGAGTACCGTTGGTACTCAGCAAGTGTGGGAAAGTTATGTCATGCATAGCTAGAACAAGGAGAGGTTGAACTCATGGTTAAAGCACTACGCAATTATTGCCTACCACCTTAGCTTGTTAAGCACCTACATTACTACACAGGTGAAATGGTCCCAATCTCCCATCCCATCATCATAATCAAATAACCATAACATCATTTCCAATGTTAAGCTCTCCGCTTGCCATCCACAACCTCTAAGGTTATCATACTCTAATAATGAATAAGTCCAAGCCGCTCTTGACCTTGAGCACGGCTGTCATGACAGTTTTGACTCTGCAGAGTTTGCACCACTGTACCCACATGTAGTGATTTCATCCCCCGTTGCCGGGTGGACTAAAAGAACCTCTATTATGCCAGTGGCTACGAACCACATTCACACTTCCCATGTGTGTAGCCAGGAGATCACTACGAAGCCTTTACAAAGGGATTCCCGGCGAGCGTGGGCCCACTGAGGTTTCACCCCTAACAGCGTACAAGAGGCTCCAACCCCGCTGCAGTGGCCCCCTCTTGAGCCTTGCAGTTCATGTGGTAGTCCAGCTGACACCTATTCCCCGCACTATCCAACACACCCATACTACGCCGAGGATACACCTAATTAATTGGCCAAGCTTCCCCATCTCAGCATGTCGTTGGCACGGTAAAGCCAGGTTACATGCTCCATGAACCGGTCCTTAGGATCCAGGCAAGTACTAAACACAAACCCGAGTCTCGTGCACACAGCACCAACCAAATCATCCAACTTGCCTCGATCCCTACCTCTACATAACTCATAATATCTCATTCAAGAGTAAGGTAAACAAGTTGATGATCTTATATCCCACTTATCCCATTCTAAGCATGGCTAAGCATAAGTAATATGAATGAATGACATAATAAAATAAACCCAACCCAAGCTACAAGGAAACAAGATAATGCAATTCTAGGGAAACTTCCTAGCATGGGTGTCATATTTAAATTGACAATGCAAATAATTCTATCTAGACATCCTAGTATAGGATCAAAGTGGTCAAGGACACTTGCCTTCTTCCTGCTGCTCTGGGAATGGATAGTCCTGATCTTGGAAGGGAAGAACTTGCTCTGGGGCAGGTTCTACTCATGCCAACACACATAGCAAAAGAAAACAACAATCCATAAGACATAGTTCACACTTTCACTCCACACATACATTCATATGATAGTCATTCACATTTCTAAGTGTTGTGGTTACTCTAGATGTGTTGATTTTTAGCCTACATGCACTTTTAAACATATGTATATGATTTCTAACTTTTGTATTCAGATTTCTGTTTGCACACTATATATGAATTTTCAATTTGAACAAATTATTTTTATTTAATTAATATACTTCTTATCTACCAAGTTTGCATGGAAGGTAATTTCCTACTCCAAATGGATTTTCAGATCTTCTACCAAATCCTAAACTGAAGTCTTTGGATTTAGAGACTTCATTTATCATTTTCCAGTTATGCATACCTATTTTCCTATATTTTCTAAATTTATTTTCTATGACTAAAAGTGAGTTTTAAATATTAAATAGTAGGGAATATCATCTAAACAGAATAGATTCTGATCTAAAATATTAACTAATATATTTTTGAACTTCTCCTCTGGTGTGAACTAATTTAAATTTATTTTACCAATTTTCAGAATTATTTTCTAACCTAAAAATGTGTCCCTATAACTAATAAATGTGAACAATCAATTAGACAGATTCATTTCAGCTTAAAATCTACTTTTAACTCATTCTAAAGTTTTCCAAGTGCGAGGAGAGTTTAAATTTGAATTTACAATGTGTTTCTCTCACCTTTTAAATTTAAATCCTAATCACATATTCAAATTTCTAAATTTAATATCATATAGGGTTAAAAAGGTAAACTCACCCCACTACAGGGTCTATTATATTATTTCATAAATTTCCAGGGGTCTAGCTACACATAATAGAGGGGTTTTCCTAATTTTTATTAAGTCCAGGGGCTAAAACTGATTTTTAAATGAATTTACATGAATTTCTGTAGTTCCGGGGGCTAGATCAGAAGTTTCCGGGGCTAGCTCGTATTTTCCGAGATCACCAGGGGGTAGCGCGTAAGAATCCCGACCTTTATAATGCGGGGCTGATGTGGACCGTCCGATTTAAAACAGACGACTCAGATTAGATCGCCGAACCGGTACGCGCAGGTTTTAATTCTATCATGCGATTTAAAATAGACGACGCATAAGCGGCCACGTCGCTCTGACCGTGCGCGGGCGGCGCTGCCCGGCGGCGCGCGGCGGAGGGAGGCGGCGATCTCGCCGGAAAACTTCGAATCTTCGTCTATTCCTCCTTAAACTGAGATTTCATGGCATAGATCGGTAGAGGGGAGGTCGGGGATCTCACCTCGAGGTTTTTCTTGAGCTCGGAGGCCCTGGAAGGCGGTCGGCGACGAGGTCCGAGATGGAATCGCAGCGATGCTCGTCGGCGCTGTGTCTGGGGCAAAATCTACCGAGTTTTCTGCACCTGCGTGATTCCCCGGAGGTGGTGGAACAGGATCGGCGTGTTAGATCAGAAAACCCGAGCAAAGATCGAGAGAAAACGGTGATCGGAGCTTCGGTTCTCACCGGGAGGAAAAACAGCTGATCGGGTGGGGAAAACGGGGCGACGCCGGCGTTTATATAGACGGGGGAGGGCGGCGTGTCAGTTGTGATCGAGTTTGAGTCGTCCGGGACCAGAATTCGGCTGGGGAACGCGGTTTTCGGGGTGGTTTGGATTCGGCGCGCGGAGGAGTCCCGGCGGTTTGCGCGATCGCGCGAGGAAGACGATGACCGCGGGCCCCGCGTGTCAGTGAGAAAGAGAGGGGAGCGCGCGGCTGCGGGCTGGCGCGGGGGCGGGTGGGCCGGCTGGTGGGTTTCGGCCCACTGGCCGGGGTTTTGGTTTTTTTTCTTTTTCTTTTCTGTTTTGATTTGAATTTGAATTCCAATTTGAATATTAATTTCTGCACCACATGCAATACGTCCAAAAATTTTTAAATTCCCCTCTTAATAGGTTTTGGGGTGTTACACGGAACCACGTAAAAGTCCTTGTGTCAATCCTCTCACAACCAACGTGACCTCCCGAGAGAACTAGCCCCTCCGAAAAATAACCTCCGCGGGTTGCTCCTAAAGCAGGCCCGGGGGAAGTGTCGACGGCACACTTCAATAGATAATAATTAAAACATTAGCTTTTGTGTTAAGAGCGGTGTAGTGCATGAATTTTTATAGTGCAACACATTAGAGTTATTAGTCCATTAACCTGTGCTTTGCACAGCGAGTCTATTGCTATTATAGAACCCCTTTCGAACAGCTTCGACGAAATAAGACTCATATGATGGGATTTGATAGAATATAACTTTTAACATTGGCATATAATTAAAATAGAACTATAGTGTAATTAATTCATTTTTTCATGTATTTAGACCACCTGAAATGACTGAATCAACGTTTTCCTTGACCAAATTAGCCTTTTCAACAAAATAGTTGTGGTTGCTTCGAAACAGGTTGAAGAAGAAGCCGCTGCTCTCGATTGTGGCGGGTGGCGGAGCGCGACCTGCAGCAGGATTGCAGCGGGCGGCGGGGGCGTGGCGGGCAGCGTGGAGCAGATAGGAGAGGAGGGCGGCGGGGGATTCGTTCCACGGGAGGAGAACCGGAAATAAAAAGAGAGAAAATTGATTCAGGGTAATATAGTCATTTCAGGTGGTCTAAGGATAAGAAAAGAAAAGGAAAAAATGTTTAAAAGAGTTAAATTAGACTATAATTCTATTTTAGCAGTGTGTCAAAATTAAAAGTTATATTTATCGAAGCCTATCACATGAGTTCTATTTTATGCCACTCGATATAGATTCTATAATAACAATAATCGGCTCCTGCACGGCCTAGCTATCAGCTGTTACAAAAACATGGATGACTATTATTTTATATAGCTACGATACAAACATTATCAATTAGAAAGCATGAATTACACTCTTGAATTAGTTGATGGATATGTGTTATCTGAGTTTTCTCCCTCACTTGTCGTTTGTTACTATATCAATTATATCTCCGTTGTTCTCGTGAGCTCTTCTTATACCTACGACCTCATGACTACATCACGCCACCCACAATCTCTCCCCTTCCCAAGCCCCATGCATCCTGGCCTATGATCCTTCTTCTGCAAAGCATAGTTTCCCAAAATGTCATCGATACCCATATCCCCTGGCTGCAACTATTTGCTCGTATCCAGCAGTGCCATCGGTATTCACTCTCGTAAGCCTCACATCTAATCCCATCTTTTTTGGTGTTCGATTACTGGAAATTAGAACTTTTGGTGTTCAATTTTTTACTTAGTCTTGTGTCTTCTAGCTATATATCAGCCATTCAGTTTTTTGTTTGTTTTGTACAAGTAAATAACACATAAGCCAAAAGGTAACAGTAAAGGATCATACTGTATGCATCTGGCATAGCGTTTTCGTGATGGATTGTGTTCTATTCTCCTACTATGTGGTACACCAGTTTCACGGTTTATGGTAGACAATATATATTGGCCCTCCTGTAAAGGCCCATTGTGTTTAAGATTTGCCTTGGTTTCTATGGCAGACAATTTATTCTGCCGTTGATAGTTACTCCCTCCGTTCTGAAATAATTGGCTGGTTAGTTCAATTTGAACTAACTAGCGTCAAATAATTCGAAACGGATAGAGTAAATGACTTCTAATTTCGGTAACCTCACATCCTTTCAACCTCCCTCTTCTTTCTCTAGCTGCATCATAGTTGGTAATGGATCACTAATGCTTGTTACCTCCACCGGTCGCACTTTTTTTTACCTTTGCTCGGCCCTTATATATGCATCGTATTTTTGTGTCTCACATTATAAGGATTTGATTTTTGTTCGTAAGTTCACCATTTACAATAATGTTTCTATCGAATTTGATCTATTTTATCTTTTTGTGAAGGATTTGCATACTCGAAACATGATCGCTCTCTGTAATAGTTGTTGGTGATATGCCCAAGAGGCAATCATAACAATTCGGATAAAGGCCTGATGGATATTTGATCCATAAGAAATTAGGGTACTAATGGGCCTGTGACCTAAAAGCCCATTAGCGCGCCTATAAATATGAGGGGTAGGGTTATGGAAAGAATGGTCCACCAGATAGCAGTCCTAGCCGCCACCCCTCACAGGTCAGCCGCCGAAACCCCTGCCGCGCGCACGGTGCTAGCACACCGACGCACGGCGTTCCTCCCTGTACGTGTGGACTCCGTGGAGGCGCTGCTGTTACTGCTGCGCTGATGGGCTACGACGCGCATCTACGATCCGCTGCGCTGCGCGTCTAGTGGTAACGATCCATGACCTTCTTACTCGCATGTTTCCTGGGTGATACGGTCGAATTGCTAGAGTAGTGCATCGCCTATTTCCCTACAGTGGTACCAGAGCCGACTTGCGTAGCTTTTGGTATGGATCTTAGATGCGATCTACTGCAGACAAGTTCATATAATGAATTTTTATAGTTCGGCTTTTGGGGTTTGGAATTGGTTAGAGTAGATTGCCATCATATGACTAAAGGATTAGTTCGTGCTCCTTCTCTGCTGTGTGCGCAACCTGTCCCTACCGGCTGGAATCACCATCGGGACTAATAGTGTACATAGCTAACAGATTGAGCCAACAGATCACGGTCATGTGTCGCGATCTTCTCGTGGATAACCAGTCACAATGAAAATTGAGGCATTTTGAATGGCTCAGATTCGGGTTGATCTGATCAATTCGATGAGATTTTCATAGTGATTTCATAGATGCGATCTATGTAATTCCGTTTGGTGTTCAGGGCGCTGCCCTGAAACCCGGGGGGGGGGGGGGGGGGGGGGGCTCCCCCCTCGACCCCCCGCCCGCTAACCGGCTAGCGGGACCGCCGTTGCCGTCTGCTATAGTGACATCATTAAGTTGTTTCGCGATAGACATCGTTCTACGCTTAACTTGTTTTTGCAGGGAATGATGTGAATGGTATGGCCTAAATATGATGTGATAATCTATGTGTAAAATTCGTGCAGCCTGTGTGTTGCAAATTTAACACAACCGGGTTGAGATTGTCACATATTTATATAACGACCTACGTGTCGCCCTGTGATGCCTGATCTCTCTTGGGCATATCACCAACAACTGCTGCGTTGATCTGCTACGGCGCGCATCTACGATCCGCTGCGCTGCGCGTCTAGTGGTAACCACACCGTTCACTCCTTGGCACCGTTGGCTTGATCTTTTTGTATCATGATACTTTGTCCCAGATTTGTACATCTTGTAATAAAAAGGATCTTGAAGCTATTTGTCATGCTTGTCAAGTTAGATATCATACACAGTTTCCTTTTATTATATCAAACTCTCGTGACTTTAGTAATTTTGATATAATATATTATGATTTGTGGACCTCTCCTGTGCAAATTGTTCCCGGTTATAGTATTATCTTATTGTTCTTGACAACTATTCTTATTTTTATGAACTTTTCCACTCCGCCTCAAATCCGACACTTTTCTAACATTGTCACACTTTTTCACCTATGTCTTCACTCAGTTTGGCTGCACCATTAAAGTCATCTAATGTGACAATAGTCACGAAGTGCATTATTCCTTTACCATGGTGTCACTATGCGTCTTTATGTCCTCACACATCTCATCAGAAAGGACGTGTTGAGCGCATCATTTCTACCACTAATAAAACTATGTGCTCTTTAATGTTTCAATCTAGTATTCCAGTCGTTTATAGGGTATAAGCATTTTATATTGCTACATATTTAATTAACTTGGGACCACAGAAGTGGTTTAGTTTGTCACTCAAATTTTACTATTTTTGGCACCAATACTGATCTCTCTCATCTTCGTGTTCTTTTTTGCAAGTGCTACCCCAATATTTTTGTTATGGCTTCCAACAAGCTTGCTCCTCACTCTATTGTGTGTATCTTTCTTGGTTATCCATCGGAACATAAATGCTATCATGGTCTATACTTAGTCACAAACCGCGGATAACCATCTCTCGTCATGTCACAATTGATGAATTATGTTTCCTTTTTGCTAATATTTTCAACCCTTCTTTATCTCACTTTAATTTTCTACCTAGCTATGATTGTTCGACATTGCCTGTTAGTACTCACCCTTTTGCATGTACAACAGTTTGACTTTGCCTCCATGCAGTCAGCCGGTAGCCCCAAGCAGTCAGATCGCGTCTACAGGCGATCCGACTGCCCCCACAGAACAGAGCCCCTCCAGCTTCTGTTCACCTCGCGGTCGGATCACGTTACGTGGCGGTCCGACCATCACGCTAAATAGAGCGCCGCCGGCCTCTATTCCCTAGTGGTCATATCGCGTCTCTAGACAGTCCGATCAGCCCTCCGGCTTCTGTTCACCCAATGGTCCGATCGCGTCTTCAGGCGGCCCAACCATCCCGCAAAACAGGGCCCTGCGAGCTTCTGTTCACCTGGCGATCTAACTGCCACACCAAAAAAAGACCCTGCGGACCTCTGTTTGGCCTCGTGGTCTGATCGCCATTTCAAGAGGTTAGATGACCACGCCTCAAGTCTTCGCCGCATTGTCACCACGTCGTCTTTCACCCCCCTGTTCTTCTGGTTGCTCCGGTAGCAAATGAGCACACCATGCACACTCGTGAGAAGTTTAGAATTCATCTTTCGGTTCAACGTCTGAATCCTCAGGCCTCAGCCATGTCCCTATTGTACGAGACCTATCTTAACTGATAGGTGAGTCTCTATCACCTATAATTGTGAACTCTCATGATGGATCGCATGGTTATGAAAGGTTGTTAGCATGTTAGCGACACAAAACCATCTACACTATATACGTTGCCATTTTTCTGTGTCCTTACTCAAATAATGCAGGAGGTGTTACTTCTTGCAGTTGCAGGACAGCATGAGGTGTCTAATTAGGGCAGCATAACTGTTTACTTGTCAGAATATTTAGAGATTGCCTTAGCTAGATTCAGAGATTGTTTTTATACATTTACCTTTTTCTTGTGTCCCTAGATGATCATATAAGCCACGAGTTCTCAGTTGCCTTAGCCTGAACACTATAAGCAAGTGAATTAGCACACACTGTTACCCAGCTTGTTCGTCTAGTTTTACTTTAGCATCATGTGAAAACATACATCCTGAAATGGTATTTTTGGTTGGACTCATTTTCAGACAAGTAACTAAGAAGAGAAGGCCATTGGCACAGTTCCCTGAGAACAGTGAACAAAAATCATTTGTATTCGGACCAGTAACGCCTTCATTTGGCTTTTCTTATTCTTAATATTTTTTACAATTTTTTAGTATTTTTAGAACTCCTGTAATGGCTGTTGTCGGTACCCCGCAGACCGGGTACCCCCGCGTGGAGGGTAAAAGACAGCCCAGGCACCGCCTCTGTGCTGAGGCGGGCCTTGGCGTAACCACATGTCCTTGGCACTGAGGTCAGCCCTAGGCTGCCACGTGCGCTTGAGTTCGAGAGCCGGCATGTGTCCTGGGCTCTGGGTCGAGCCTCCCCGCCGAGGTGAAGACCGGAGCTGCCACGTGCCGTTAGGCTCAGAGCCTCCTCCCTGCTGAGGAGGTTGTCCGGAGCTGACACGTGCCCTGGGCTCAGGTACGAGCCTCCTCGCTGAGGTAAGGTCCAGAGCTGCCACGTGTCTCCTAGCTCAGAGCCTCCTCCCTGCTGAGGAGGTTCTCCAGAGCTAACACGTGCCCTGGGCTCCGGTCCGAGCCTCCCCGTTGTGGTAAGGTCCGGAGCTGCCACGTGTCTCCTGGCTCAGAGCCTCCTCCCTGACGAGGAGATCACCGGAGCTCACACGTGCCCTGGGCTCCGGTCCGAGCCTCCCCACTGAGGTGAGGTCCGAAGCTGCCACGTGTCTCTTGGCTAAGAGCCTCCTCCCTGCTGAGGAGAGCTCCGGAGCTGACATGTGCCCTTGGCTCCGGTCCGAGCCTCCCCGCTGAGGTGAGGTCCGGAGCTGCCACGTGTCTCATGGCTCAGAGCCTCCTTCATGCTGAGGAGAGCTCCGGAGCTGACATGTGCTCTGGGCTTTGGTCTGAGCCTCCCCGCTGAGGTGAGGTACGGAGCTGCCACGTGTCTCCTGGCTCACAACCTCCTCCTGCTGACGAGAGCTCCAGAGCTGACACGTGCCCTTGGCTCCGGTCCGAGCCTCCCCGCCGAGGTGAGGTCAGGAGCTGCCAAGTGTCTCCTGGCTCCAAACCCGTCGATAAGAGCTCCGAAACTGCCACATGCCCCACGATCCATCGTGGGCCGTGGGTCGACAAAGTCAAGGTGGAACTACGCTGTCAGGCTGCGCATTCAAGGCTCACACCTTCCCTAGAAGCATGGCGCACTACACACGCCTCCGTCCTTTGCCTGTTTGACATTATGGTGATAAGACATGACGACAAGGCGTGATAGCGGTACAGTACCGCCCAACAGCACGAAGCCGCCCAAGCAGGGCGAGAAGACGCGGTGACAAGACGACGTCTTCATCATCACCTGACACATGGACAGGGGCGCTCAGCGCTCCAGGCGGTGGGACTTAACTCCCCCACCGACTTCTCTACTCAGAGTACAAAACCCTAGATCATGTATAGGGTTCGCATAGATTCGAGGCCACCTGTCGGGCCCAAAGCTTCATTGTAACCACCCCGGCCTTGGACTATAAAAGGACCGGGGTGTCCACCCGGTAGGGGGTTCGCAACCCAGCACCCTTGCACACTTATACAAGCAAACAATACAATAAGCACTCCGGTGGACGTAGGGTATTACGCTCCGGTGGCCCGAACCACGTAAATCTCTGTGTTCATCCGCTCTCTCGAGACCGATCGCGTGAGGGCGCCAAGCCTACTCCAATCAAAGAACCTTGCGGGATGCTTCCGTAGCAGGCCGGGAGGAGTGTCGCAGCTCACACACTCCAACATTTGGCTCACTCGAGTAGGGGGGCTTTTCGTGCTTTCGACGTGACCATGGTGAACGTCACCTCCCATGGCGAGTCTTCTCGCCCAACTCGCCGTTGTCTCTAGGCCGGAGACGACGAGGCTACCTCCTGGCAATCAGACAATTGATGTACCAGCGGCGCCCAAATCCGGCCAAACCAGTGACCAGATCGCTGGCGTCCCTGCGGCGCCCACAGCGCCCAGGTCAGGACGGGCCGGCAACCATACGGTCGGTGTGCCCTCGGCGCTCACACCGCCAGTGGCCGTTTCCTCTCGACGGCCCTCTACTCCAACGGTGGCGACAACACCACCGCCGTCGAGCCCGGAGAGCCTGCTGGCCGCAGCACACACTCTGCTCCACAACCCTCCGGGCGAGGGCACCACCGCCGAAGCGGCAGAGCAGTGGCGACATGACGTCGACCACCTCGTCGCTGCAGCCATGAACTATCCTGCCTACAGGAGACAACGGGCTGAACCTTCGCTGGCCCAGTCACGTACGCCGACGGTGGCCCATGTAAAAGGATGGCAACCACACATGCGACGGCTACAGCTGACCTCAGGGTCGAGCTAAACTGTCGCCTTGCAAGCAAAGATGGTCACATCACTATCGAACAACGTCGTGAGAGGCATCGCAACCTCGAAGGAGAGTACGGCTCTCCAAGTGTTGTACTAGCGGGTCGCGCTCCGCCTACACCTGCCTCTCCAGGGGCAGTAGGGGGCTACATGGCACTCGCCCTGCACCTTCGTATGGTGCTCTATCCACCTATGTTTCGGCCCTACTTGCCGAAAAAATACGATGGGACAGTCAACCCCGCTGAGTTCCTGCAGATATACTCCACCTCCATCCTAGCTTCAGGAGGGGATGAGGCCGTCATGGCCAACTACTTCCCCATCGCCCTGACTAGCACGACGGCCCGGTCATGGCTCATGAACCTTCCCCTAGGCTCTATCAGGTCCTGGGAAGAGTTGTGCTGGAGATTCACAGCCAACTTTGGGAGTTCCTACACGCGCCCCGGCACCTGGCTCGACCTCGACGCCGTACGTCAGCGTGATGGGGAGTCGCTGTGATCCTTCATCCAGCGGTTCTCCTAGGTCAGGAACACTATCCCCTGCATCTCCAACGCCTCCGTCATTGTTGCCTTCCGGCATGGCGTCCCTGACAAGAAGATGCTCGAGAAGTTAGCCACGCACGACATGCAAGACGTCTCCGAGCTCTTCAGGCTGACCAACAAATGTGCCAGGGAGGCGGAAGGCCGAGACTGGCACTCACGATCTGCCTCTGCGGCAGTGAGAGCCGGAGAGGCTGCTGCTCCGTGCAGCAGCAAGAAGAACAATTCCAGGGGCAGGAACAAGCCTCTGGCCAGGGCACCCACTGCCGCCCTAGCAGCGGCCGGGTGGAGCCGAGCCCCGCGTACTGACAAGCGCCCGCGACTGTCGTCTGCCAGCGACGACGGTCAGTAGTGCCCAGTGCACAACTCCAGCCGCCATGGCGCCAACGACTGCCGTGAGATCAAGAAGTTGCGGAGCGCTTCCATGAGCTGCAACAACAGCGGTCGCGCCAAGACGGCGCACCCTCCTGTCAGCGGTAGGGCAAATAAAAGGCCAAACCTGAGGCCAGTGCTGAGTAGGAGATGGAGTATCAAGACACCGAGCAGGCGTTGAAGGCCGTCTACGGCCACTCCAACTCCGAACGCAGTGCCAACAGCTAGCGGCGCAAGACCCTCCACGTCTAGCCAGGCGTTCCACCCGTCGTGCGACAAGGGAAACTCCCTCTTACACTGGTGTAGGGGGTCGATGCCGCCCTCCCCCTGAAAACACAAAGGCCTCATCCCACGTACAGACAAACGAGGAAGCTATGCAAGACCAGCTTCCACGTGAGGATATCAACCTCATCGACGAGGAAACATTGCTAGAGGATGCTCGAAATGCGCTACACCACGAAAAGCTCCGGCGGTATCAGCAACGATACGCGCAGAGTAGATATCCCAAGGTAGGGCCACCTAGTGCCTCGGATAATACTTTCTCGAGAAGGCGTGACAAACCCTCCGCTAGCTGGGAGGGTCCCTTCCGAGCAGCACAAGTATGCCACCCCGGATGTGCCCACCTAGCCATAGAGGATTGGGTACCTCTACCCAATCCACGGAACATAGAACACCTCCATAAGTTCTATCCTTAGTGCAGTGATAGGGTATTTTTTTCTTTTTCTCTTTCTTCGTAAAGGTGTCATGGTGTCAAAGAACAACGCCTAGAACAGCTAAGCCTAGGAGAAGTCCCGCTACTCTTGTCATCCGGGGCGGGTCGTGGCCTTCTTGTACGGCATGTTTCCTCCTATCACTCGAAGGAAGCATGGAATGAGAAAAAATTATCCTACCCTATGTACCTTTTTACAGTTTGTGCTCACTCATGCATATCAACTTCAAATGGCATGTCCGGGGCCTGTCCTACACACTTGTCCTAGGTCCCGTGGCACTGGAAGGTCTCCTCGCTGAAAGGTTAACGCTCGCGGGAGGTCCAAGACGCGCAGCCTGCTTAGCCTAGTTCTGTACCCTAAGCTTGCCGCACTGCCTCCTCTGTGCTACAACTGAGTACTTGGGGGCCAGAAAGAACAGGCCTACGGGCAAGAAAAGTAACCGGACCCCGGACATTGTCTCCCCTCCTTTTGTGCTATCTTTCCATACTACTCCGGCCGTGTGGCCAGTCACATTTTCCTGTGTTCAACCATAGCAAGAGTTGTGCTATCCTTCCATAGGCAGTTCTGCTTCAGATACTCGTGGCATACCCGGGGTCCTATGGTTATCTCATTGCTCGGAAGCCCTATGGCGCCGAATGGTCCCTCCCCTGAAAGGCTTATGCTAGCGGGAGGTCTAGAGTGTGTAGCTTTCTATGTCTGGTTTTGTACCGCTAGCGTGCACACCTGCCTCTCCAGCGCTACATCTCAGTACCAGGGAGCAGGACGGCTACTACCCTGAGCAAAGTTTTAACCGTAACATGGGGACCTTTGGTTCTCATTTCCTAGGGGTCCTATGGTGTCGAATGGTCCTTCCCTCAAAAGGCATACACCAGTGGAAGGTCCAGGGTGTGTACCTTCTATGCCTAGTTCCGTACCCCTAGCGTGCAAACCCTGCCTCTCCAACGCTACAGCACAGTACTGGGGAACCGGAAGGCTCATTGTGGCGGACCGAGATTCGCTCATCCAGGATCGTAGAGGGTGGTGCCGCACGATGCGACAGTGTGACACCCTCATTTTCGGGTTCTGCATATATTCATATTTTATATGTAGAAAACATTTTAAAATAAGTAGAAACCGAGAAAGAATAAAAAAGATAGCCAAAAAGAGCAAATTCTAGTTTACAGAGAGCGCCAAAGACAACTCCCGCGGCTCGCTGGCCACGTGGCGTGATCAGAGCTCATCTCCGCAAATGGGGAGAGGTCCGCCGCCAAACTGGCCACGTGGCAGGCTCGGGCTCATCCCCGCAAAAGGGGAAAGGTCCGATCCCGTGGGACACGTGTTGCCCCCGGAGCTATCCTTTGCGGAGGAGCGAGGCCAGTCCCGCAGGACACGTGTCGTCACCGGAGCTAGTCACCGCGGAAAAGAGAGGACCAGCCGCGCGGGACACGTGTCACTCTCGGAGCTCACTTCCAAGAGGTCCGGTCCCGCCAGACACGTGTCGCTCTCGGAGCTCACTTCCGAGAGGTCCGGTCTTACCAGACACGTGTCACCTCCATAGCTCATCTCCGGGAGGTCCGACACTACCGGACACGTGTCACCTCCGGAGCTCATCTCCGGAAGGTCTGACACTGACAGACACGTGTCGACCTCGGAGCTCGTCTCCGAGCAGGAAGGGAGTTCGGCGCTACTTGACACGTGGCATTCTCGGAGCCCACCTCCAAAGAAAGGGGAGGTCCGGATTTGACTCGTGGCACAATCGGAGCTACCTTCAGTGAGGGGGAGGTCCGGAACTGACACGTGGCGTTCGCGGAGCTCGCCTCTGTTGAGAGGGGAGGTCCCGACCCACTAGACATGTGGCGCACGCGGAGCTCGCCTCTGGAGAGAGGGAGGTCCCGCACGCCAGGACACGTGGCGCACGCGGAGCTTACCTCTCAGGAAGAGGGAGGTCTTGACCATCTGACACGCGACACAACCAGAGCTCACCTCTGCGGAAAAGGGAAGCCCAAGCCTCTGCTGGACACGTGGAGCCTCCGGAGCTTATTCCTGCAGAAGGACACGATTCAAAGCGGTTTTCCTCTGTACGTGAGTACCCGTTACCGAGGAAACCGACACGATCTCTTCTACGTTGAATACTGCAGCCAAATCAACTAAAGATAAGTTGTTAAGATTCAAAAACAATTTGAATAGGATTCTTATTCGAATTCCGATCAGATTAGGACTCTTCTCTTCCCGATTATAAATAGAACCCATAACCTTTCGTCGCAACCACATACTTCTTTTCCATCTCCTGAGCCGACAACTTAGAGCCCTAGCCCCCAGCTCGCCGAGTAAACCCCTTCGCCGGAGTTTGACTACCGAAGAGACCGCCGACGAGCCTGGATCACAATTGCCATCGCCGGAGGAGGGCCGACGATCTGTCTTGCTAGGAGAAGGATCCCGAGACCAAGAAGAACGTAAGGTAGGTCTCCAATACCACCTTACGACGTCATCACGTTTTCTTTGCATCTGTTCTTCGAGTCCTTTCGAACAGAAGCTTTTTCGTGGACAGATCACGTGTTGATCAGTTTGATCTAAAGTCAAGATCATCACCACGTCCACAATTGATCTTTACACCTCTGTTCATCGTAAAAGCCATGCAAACATGCAAAAACACGTACAAACCGATCTAACAAAAACTGCATCATAGGATTAACATGCATATGCATCATCTTAAAGTAGAGTTTGTGCATGATGATTGATTACTATGAATCTTGTATGTGCGTGATCGCGTATAGAAGGATAAGCTCAGGGAGCTACCTACGACGGACTACAACAGCAAGAGTTTGAGCAACAGGAACCGCAAGAACAAGGCAAGTGCCCCTTGACCATATTGATCCCATATTTTGGAAAACTATTTTGTTTGCGAAAAGGTGTGTGTGCTTGAGTCAATATGATGGGAAACCTTTTATAGGAGTTTACTAGTTTTGTCAAACCACCCTTGTCGTCGGGACAGTTAATGAGTTGGGTATGGTTTTTACTTTTTGCTTTGCTGAGTCCACAGGATTTTGGGAAGCGAGATAGATGTGTCTAGCTAACTGCACTCATAATGACAATGAAAACTTAATGTTAATGAACGTGAATCAGAGGGAGATCTAGGCAAGTCTGGGTTTGTGAATGAGGTAGAATGAGATGATGGTTACTTGCCGTAGATCTAAAGACCGGTTCATGCCAGCCATGCCAGGATAACAGTGCCACCACAAGGCCAAGTATGGGTGCGGGTTAGCTGAGTAATTAGGTAAGTTACTAGATTGTTATGGACCGTGGAAGGCGCGGGGAATGGGAGTCGAGTGAGGACTGCCCTGGGAACTGCATGGCACAAGAGGGGGCCCGTGGGTGGGAGAATTGGAGATTCTAGGCTGCCGGTGAAACCTTAGTGAGTCCATACATCTAGTAGCCCCTTTGTAAAGGCTATTTTGTGATCTCTTGGCCATACACCGACGGTTGTGTACTGGTATAATGGAGGTTCTGCAGTTGCCGACGGGTGACGGAATCACAAACTTGTGGGTAAAGTGGTACAAATTCTGCAGAGTCTTAAAACTATCATGATAGCCGAGCTTACGGTCACGAGCGCCTGGACAACTCACCTGATTAGTTGGGATGGTTTCGGTTATGGTTTGGTTATGGTTTTGGTTTTTGGGACTGTTGAGTCCGGGTAATGAGATTGGTTGCATGACTGTTGAGTCATGGCAACGAGATTTGGTCTCGGTATGAGATAGAATTGAATGTGAGATGAAATGGTAGCGATTACGAGATGGTATTCATGAGATGGTAGTGAATACGAGATGGTATTCATGAGCATAGTTGATTAATGTCTGGCTGAGACATGGAAACGGGATGAATCATAATGGAGGTATGTTAATGTTTTAAATACATGTTGGGATTACATTCACTTAAGGCTAAGTTGCTTTTTTTATCGTGTTTTAAGAAATGAACTTTGCTTTCTGAAATGAGCCTTTTTATACCTTCCTTGCTGTGAGCTACATATCATATTTTCCCGCACTTGCTGAGTACATCATTGTACTCAAACTTGCATTATTACTTCATCATCAACAACAGGAAAGGAGTACTATGAAGACCACGTGGAGGATTAGGCGTGTAATCTGTCCTCAACCTTGCCTGTGGGGATGGAGTAGAGATGGAGCCACTGCTGCTGCTTAGATTGCTTCCGCTGCTAGAATAAAGACTTTCACTGCTAGACTTAGACTCCCGCTGCTAGATTTAGACTTCCGCTACTAAAATAGACTTCCGCTGCTAGAATGAGTCCAAGCCTCATGAGACTTTGTAATAAACCCTGTTCATTCGTGGTAATATATATTCTGAATTCAGTTTATGGATGTTATGTGTATGTGTGATGAACATCCTCGGCACACATACGCATCAGTTCTCGGTTCTGTGTTCTACAGAATTGAGGGCGTCACAGATTGGTATCAGAGCCACGGGTTGACGGTAGGTTACACGCCTAGATAGAAAACACAATTTGGTATCAACCTGCCACGGGTTGATCGTAGATCACACAGCCTAGATAGGTCACAGATTGATATTAAAGCTGTCATGCCTAGTCACAGATTGGTACAATCCATAGATTGGTACCAAGTTACCACGGTTGACTGTAGGTCACAAACCTAGAATGATCACAGATTGGTAGCTGAACCACGTTGACCGTAGGATGCACCCCTAGTAACAGAATGGTATTAGAAGCCACGCTGATCATAGGATGCAAGCCTAGGATGCATAGATTGGCATTGGAACCACCTTGATATAGGATGCAAGCCTAGGAGAAGCCATAGTTGGATCACAGATTGGTATCACCTCAAACCACCTTGACATAGGGTGAAGTCACATATTGATATCACCCTAAAACCCCATAGGACCCCCATTGAAAAAGCTTTGAATATGAGTTGTGTGAGTCTTTGTGATGATTGCTTGTGCTTGTGTGCTTACTGTGAGTTGTGGGACGTTTCAGCGTTGTCCATATCCACACATAGTAGGGAGGTGTGAGATGCTTCAGCACTTGTTCACATCCTCATGTGGGCTAATATATATATAGTCCAATCCACCTTGATGCATATAGTTAGGGGGATCCATCTAACCTTCTAAACCTCTATTCTATCCAAATCTCTCTCAAGATGGTGAGAAGAAACACCGACCGTTAAAGGAGGCACGTCCATGGCAACCAAGAGGAGGACCACGTCGAAGTTCTCGAGAATATTAACCTCGGAGCTAGAGCAAACAATTTGGAACGGTTGATGGCCATGCAGAATCAGCTTATGCAAACTATGATCCAAACTTTAGGTCAGCTGCAGGCCAACAACAACAACCCCGTTCCGGCACCACCGCCACCACCACCGGCTCACAATAGGCTGGGAGAGTTCATGAGAACTCGACCACCTACTTTCTCACAAATTAATGACCCCATGGAGGCCGACGACTGGTTGAAGTCCATGGAGAAGAAGCTTGCCATAGTTCAGTGCAATGACCGAGAGAAAGTTCTCTTCACATCGCACCGACTCATGGGAGCAGCCGCCGACTGGTGGGATTCCCTTTGTAATGCTCACGTCGACCCAGAGACTATCACTTGGACTGAGTTCAAGCAAAGTTTCCGCTCTCATTACATCCCCACTGGTGTAATGATGCTCAAGCGACAAGAGTTTGAAGGTCTCCGCCAGGTCAAGAAAAGTGTGAACGAGTACCTCAACAAGTTCACGCAGCTTTCAAGGTATGCCCCCAAAGATGTCAACTCGGACCAGAGGAAGCAATACCTGTTCATGAGAAGGTTGAACAATGAGATCCAGGTTCAACTGCTCAACAATGACTATGCTAGCTTCCAGAAGCTGGTTTACAAGGCTATAGTGGTGGAAAGCAAGATCCGAGAGATCGAGCAAGAGGGCAAAATGTAACACCCCAAATTTTGATTCAAAACTCTAAACCATGTTCAGAGGGGAATTTAAAAATTTTTGGACGTGTTGCATGTTTTGCAAAAATTCAAATTCAAACTGGAATTCAAATTAGACTCAAAACAGAAAAGAAATGGAAAAAGAAAAAGAGAAACGGGAAAAAACCGGCCAGTGGGCCGAAACCCGCCAGCTGGCCCAGTCTCCCCCGCGCCAGCCCGCCCCCGCGCGCGCTGCGCTGTCTCTCACAGACAGGCGGGACCCACATGTCATCCCTAACCCTGAGCCCCCGCGACCCCGGACTTTTCCCCCGAGCGCGCGCGATCTTAACCGATCGGAAAACCCGTCCCGCAGCCCGAATTCCGGTCCCAGAAGAATCCAACTCGATCACAACAGACCCACCGCCCTCCCCCGGCTATAAAAACCCCAGCTCCGATCAGTTTTTCCCACGCGATCGCCGATTTTTACTCCGGTGAGCACCGAGACTTCGCCGGTGAATTCTGGCCGATCTAAGCTCGGAAACTCTGATCTAACTCGCTGGTCTTGATCCACCGCCTCCGGGGAACTTTGCAGGTGCAGAAAACTCGGAGAGTTACGGTGTAAACACAGCGCCTACGAGCTTCGCCGTGGTTTTGCCTCGGACCTCGCCGCCGATCACTTTCCAGGACCCCCGAGCTCGAGAAAACCCCCGAGGTGAGATCCCTGACCTCCCCTCTACCGATCTATGCCATAAGATCACAGTTCAAGGCAGAATTCTCGCGGATCCGAAACTTTCCGGCGAGATCGCCGCTTCCCGCCGCCGTGCGCCGCCGGCAGCGCCGCCCGCGCTCGGTCAGAGCGACGTGGCCGCTTGTGCGCCGTTTATTTTAAATCGCACGGTAGGGTTTAAATCCCCGCGTACCGGTTCGATGTTATAATCTCAGCCGTCGGTTTAAAATCGGACGGTCCACGTCAGCCCCGCATTATAAAGACAGGAATTCTTACGTGCTATCCCCTGGGGTTCTCTGGAATTGAGAGCTAGCCCCGAAAACTTCAGATCTAGCCCCTGGAACTCCAGAAAATCATGTAAATTCATTTAAAAATCAGTTTTAGCCCCTGGACTTAATAAAAATTAGGAAAACACCTCTGATAAGTGTAGCTAGACCCCTGGAAATTATGAAAATAATATTATAGACCCTGTAATGAGGTGAGTTCATTATTTTAGCCCTGTTTAGTATTTAATTTAGAAAATTGAATATGTAACTAGTGTTTAAAATTTTAAAAAGGGGGACAAACATAATTGTCAAAATTAATTAAAAACTTTCTCAGTACTTAGAAAACTTTGGAGTGAGATAAAAATATATTTTTGGGCTGAAATGAATCTGTTTCATCTATTATTCACATTTATTAGTATGGGGACACATTTTTAAGTAAAGAATAGTTATAGAAAAATAGGGAAAATAATTATGAAATAGTTTACATCAGAGGCCAAGGTTAAAAATATGTTATTAAATTATTTAGGACCAGAACCTATACTGTTTAGATGATGTGTGTTACTAATTTCATTATAAAATACACAATTATGCATAGGAATATAAATCTGAGAATATAACAACTAGTAAATGATAAATGGAGTTTTTAAATATCCAAAGAGTTCAGTTTAGGGTTGGTAAAATTATGAAGGCACATATGGGGAAGAAAAATACTTTGCATACATACACTTGGTAGTGAAAAAGTGTAGTAGTTGAATATAAGAAATTTATTGGAAACCCATATAAATAGTATGTAAGCATAAATGTGGACATAAAAGTAGGAATCATATACACATGGATAAAAGTGCATGCAAGCCACAACTCAACACACATAAAGTAACCACAACACATATAATGGTGAATGAATTTCATAAATGTGAATGTGTGGTTTGTATGAAGTGTAAGTGTGAACTATGTCTTATGGATTGTTGTTTTTCTTTTGCTATGTGTGATGGTATGAAGTAGAACCTGTTCAAGAACAAGTTATTCATTTCCAAGACCAGGACTACCCATTTCAAGAGCAGCAAGAAGGAGGCAAGTGTCCTTGACCACTTTGATCCTATGTTAGGATGTGTAGATAGAATTATTTGCATTGTCAAATGAAATATGAAACCCATGCTAGGAAAGTTTCCCTAGAATTGCATTACCTTGTTTCCTTGTAGCTTGGGTTGGGATTTATTTTGGTCATTGTCATTTATTTACATGCATATGCTTAGCCATGCTTAGAATGGGATATTTGGGACATGAGATCATCAGTTTATATTACCATACTCTTGAATGAGACATTGTGAGTTATGTAGAGGTAGGGATCAAGGCAAGTTGGATGTTTTGGTTGTGTGCTGGGTGCACGAGACTTGGGTTTGTGTTTAGTACTTGCCTGGATCCTAAGGACCGGTTCATGGAGCATGTAACCCGGCTTTACAGTGCCAACCACATGCTGAGATGGGGCAGCTTGGCCAATTAATTAGGTGTATCCCCGGCGTAGTATGGGTGTGTTGGATGGTGCGGGGAGTAGGTGTCAGCTGGACTACCATATGAACCGCAAGGCTCAAGAGGGGGCCACTGCAGCGGGGTTGAAGCCTCTTGTATGCTGTTAGGGGTGAAACCTCAGTGGGCCCACGCTCGTCGGGAATCCCTTTGTAAAGGCTTCGTAGTGATCTCCGGGCTGCACACCTGGGAAGTGTGAATGTGGATCGTAGCCACTGGCATAATGGAGGTTCTTTTAGTCCACCCGGCAACGGGGGATGAAATCACTACTTGTGGGTACAGTGGTACAAACTCTGCAGAGTCAAAACTGTCTTGACAGCCGTGCTCACGGTTAAGAGCGGCCTGGACTTATTCGTGATTAGAGGAGTGAAGGTTTTTGGAAGTTGTGGATGTTAAGCGGGGAGCTTAACATTGAAAATGATGTTATGGTTATTGGATTATGATGATGGGATGGGAGATTGGGACCATTTTCACCTGTGTAGTAATGTAGGTGCTTAATAAGCTAAGGTGATAGGTATTAATTGCGTAGTGCTTTAACCATGAGTTCAACCTCTCCTTGTTCTAGCCATGCATGATATAATTTTCCCACACTTGCTGAGTACCATTGGTACTCAACCTTGCATATTTGTTGGTTTATATTGCTGCTCAGGTCAAGATAATGAGGTGGTGTATAATGACCAAGATTTTGGACCCGAGGAAGGATTTTAGGTTCATGAAGACCCCCGGGCAACGCCTGTGATGGAGCCCTAAAGAATAATATTCCGCTGCTAGTTTATTTACTTGTGATGAAGCATTAGTGTCCATTGAGACATTTGCGATGTAAGGCTTATTTATATTCGACACCTGGCAATAAATGATGCTTCACTATTTGTCATCACATGTATGAGAAAATGATCCTGGCATACATGTGATATTCACTTGGTTGTTTCTTCGGAAAAACCGGGTGTGACAGAGGTGGTATCAGAGCCAAGGTTGCCCGTAGGAACGTGGACCTAGGTAGAAATGGACGTATTTAAGGGCTCTATTTTCTTAAAAACTATTTTCCAAGGTGTGGGTGGAAAAGTGTTATTAAAGGAGTCATTTTCTTCATCTTACCCCAACTTTCATTCAAAATAGGATTTTTGTTTGAGATTTCATCTAACCTAATTTTAAATTCTTTTGTTTTAGATGGTTCGCATGATTCGCACCGCTCGTAAGTCCACAGGAGGGAGAGTTCCTGTAGTTACCCTTGCCGAAAGAGAGGAGAGTCGCCCAGTGACGTACCTTTCCTACGGATTGGCAGTAGGAGATTTGTTGCGCCGTCTTCGACGTATGCTCGAAGCCGCCGGCAATACGGGCAAGCTAATCATCCACTATAACTCCACCAGGACCATCCGTGAGAAGAGGGAAGAATGGAGTTCGGAGATGAGGATTATACACGAGAATCAGCTGCTTAAGATTCACCACTCTCCAGCTTGTCGAGCAACACAAGTTGACGCGGAGAAAGATGTCACCTGGGAGGCCATCACCTGCCAGAGTCACATCTATCGTCGCCACTTGGACAAAACTGAGTACATGTATGTCCTCCAACGTGAGAGTGGTACCACGGAGTACAAGTACCCACCGGAGCAGCAAGGGACTTCCCATGAGCACATGGACTTGTGCTTGGAGGATGCTGCTATGCTCAGCACTCGACTGCAGGAGTGTCAACAAGAGCTTCAGGATGTCCGAGACACCCTGAAGGAAACGGAGGCGTTGCTGCAAGCTTGCTTAAAGGCGAGAGAAAGAGGAGATGGGAATGAACTGTGTGTCACCGTGAATGATACATGGACTCCTGACTCCCCGGATCGCCGAGCGATCAGGCGTCGTCGCACTTCTCCACCAGCAGCCTCCCCACCCAAAGCAGAGTCAGAAGGTAGCCGAAATGAGGAGGAAGATCCCGAGGAGCCAGCTCAAGAGGACGAGTAGTGTAGAGTCTTTCCCCTAGCTAGCAAGAGGTCGAGTAGTCGAGTCGTTACGTAGTTAATGGTGTGATAATGCTTGGTGTGTGACGTGAGTTGTGGAAGCCATGAGCAATTGTCCACAGCCTCGTCTTCAGATTGTTTTGCTTTGGTGTGTTAACCCACAGGAAATAATAGTGCATTTATTTGGTGTGAGATATAAACCCTCGTAAAATTTTAACAAAGCCTCAACACCTTAAAGTACCAACAAATGAAAGTAGTAAGATGATACTAAATGGTATCAAATTAACATTTGTTGATTCTGCCAGATGGCCGGAAGAGGAAAAGGACGTGCTGCCAACCCCGCCAACAACAATGATGAGGCATGCAACCCTCATCTTTCTGGAGGCCAGGACCGGGGTGGTCGCCGTGAAGAAATTGATCCTCTCCACCAAATGCTGGAGAATCAAAATCAGCTCATCCAGAACTTGACTCAAGTGGTGGCCAACTTGCATCAAGTTCCACCTCCACAAGCTGCACCCCGCCAACCAAGGTTGAGTGAGTTTCTAGGAACTCGACCTCCAAAGTTTGCAAGTGCTGCTGAACCTCTGGAGGCAGATGATTGGCTGAAGACTATTGAAAGTAAGATGAGGATAATACAATGCCAAGGGTATGAGAGGGTGCTGTTTGCCTCTCATCAATTGCAGGGACCTGCTGCTGATTGGTGGACCGCCTATGTGGCCGCCCATCATGACCCTGAGAACATCACTTGGGAAGAGTTCAAGCGTAGCTTCCGCAACCATTACATCCCAAGAGGTGAACTCAAAAACAAGAGAAAGGAGTTTTTGGGACTGCAGCAGGGAAACATGACGGTGAGGGAATACCTCACTAAATTTACTCAACTATCCCGTTATGCTCCACGAGACATAGAGACCGATGAGCAGAAACAAGATTGTTTCGTGGAAGGACTTACCGCAGAGATGCAGTGTGCCATGTCCTCCAATGAGTATGAAAGTTTTCAAAAGATGGTGGACAGAGCATTTGTGGTGGAAAGGAAGCTAAAAGCCCTGGAAAATGAGAATAAGAGGAAGGCTGGGTGGTCACATCAAGCCTCAGGGAGCAACACCCGCCCACGTATGATGCAGCAACCTACGGGGCAGACGAGCCGTGCTGCGGTACCCTATTCAGCACCAAGAGGGTACAACCCAAACTACAGGCCTCCCGCAGCACCAGCACAGCCGCCACGACAGTTTGTGCAGCAGCCTCGCACCGCATATCCACCTCGACCAGCAGTACAAGGACCCCCAAACCAACCCCAAGACAACAAGGGCCAAGCACCTAAGATTGGGGTGCAATGTTTCAGCTGTGGTGAAGTGGGGCACTACGCCCATAAATGCCCAAAGAAGAAGCCTGCGCCGCCACAACAGCAGAATGTAGTGAGAGGACGGGTGAACCACGTCACTATGGAGGAAGCACAAGAGGCACCCGACGTGGTAGTTGGTAAGTTTCCTGCCAATTTACACCTTGCAACTCTGCTGTTTGATTCTGGTGCTACCCACTCGTTCATTGCTCAAGGGTTTGTTAAGAAGCATGACTTAGCAACCACACAAATGAACCATATGCTAGCGGTAAACTCTCCAGGTGGAGAAATAAGGACAAGACAAGTGTGTCCCAAAGTGAGCTTAGACATTAATGGGGTAGTATTTACTGCTAACCTCATAGTGATAGATTCACAAGGGATAGATATTATTTTGGGTATGGATTGGTTGACCAAACATAAAGGAATCATCCATTGTTCGACCAGAACGGTGGAACTAACTCACCCGAATGGTACCAGAGTAAAGTTCATAACAATACACGAGCCTAGGAGGGACATTAAATTAAATCAAGTGGAGGTGAAAGTTGAGGAAATCAGCACTATCAGGGAATATCCAGATGTTTTTCCGGAGGAATTGCCAGGTATGCCTCCCGACCGTGACGTGGAATTCGCAATTGAGCTAGTACCGGGAACAGCCCCGATATACAAGAGACCTTATCGAATGGACTCCAAGCAGCTAGAAGAGCTCAAGGATCACTTGAGAGAATTGACGGAGAAGGGGTATATTCGCCCTAGTTCCTCACCATGGGGAGCTCCGGTGATATTTGTGCCCAAGAAAGACGGAACCCAAAGGTTATGCGTGGATTACCGTGCCTTGAATGAGGTAACCATCAAGAACAAGTACCCATTACCCCGCATTGAAGACTTGTTTGATCAGTTGAGGGGAGCTTGTGTGTTCTCAAAAATTGATCTCAGGTCGGGGTATCACCAACTCAAGATAAGGCAATCTGATATTCCCAAGACAGCTTTCGTATCTCGGTACAGACTGTATGAATACACTGTCATGCCTTTCGGGCTAAACAATGCCCCAGCATATTTCATGTACCTCATGAATAAGGTATTCATGGAATATCTGGACAAATTTGTGGTGGTTTTCATAGATGATATTCTCGTCTTCTCCAAAGATGAAGAAGAACATGAGAAACATCTAAGGTTGGTGTTACAGAGGCTGAGAGAACACCAACTATATGCCAAGTTGAGCAAGTGTGAGTTTTGGCTGAAGAGAGTTCCCTTTTTAGGACATATAATCTCGGAGGGAGGAATCTCCGTGGATCCTGCCAAAATCGAGGATATCCAGAAGTGGAAGACCCCTGAAAATGTCGGGGAAGTTCGAAGCTTTTTGGGATTGGCTGGATACTATCGACGGTTTATTGAGGGATTCTCCAAGATCTCGAGACCTCTCACTAAACTGTTGGAAAAGGGAATCACATTCACCTGGACGCCACAGTGCGACACGAGCTTTCAGGAGCTAAAGAAAAGATTGACAACAGCCCCAGTGTTGGTTATGCCAGATATGCAGAAGAATTTCACAGTGTACTGCGTTGCCTCTGGAAATGGGTTGGGATGTGTTCTCATGCAAGAAGGACATGTCGTGGCATATGCATCCCGGCAGCTTCGGAAGCACGAGAAGAACTATCCTACACATGATCTAGAACTAGCCGCAGTGGTACACGCGTTGAAAATTTGGCGGCACTATTTGATGGGGAAGAGGACAGAGATATATACGGATCATAAGAGTTTGAAGTACATATTCACACAGCCAGATCTCAATCTCAGACAAAGGAGATGGTTAGAGTTAATCAATGACTTTGATATAGGCATCAACTATCATCCTGGGAAAGCAAACGTCGTGGCCGATGCTTTGAGTCGGAAAGTGCAGGTCAATAAGTTGAGTTTGAAGGACATGCCTGCAGAATTGAAGGACGAAGTTATAAGACTCAATCTATGTCTAGTAAATAGTGGTGAAGCCATCGCCATGGAAGTAGACTCCACACTCGAGCAAGACATACGCGAGGGCCAAAAGAATGATGAGAAGATACAAGAGATCAGACAGCTTATCAAGGAAAATAAAGCTCCTGGTTTTAGAGAGGATGAACAAGGAACGGTGTGGCACGGGAAAAGGATCTGTGTGCCAGAAGTAAAAGAGATCCGTGAATTAATTTTGAAGGAGGCTCACAATTCCGACTATTCCATTCATCCTGGGAGTACGAAGATGTACCAGGACCTCAAAAGCAGGTATTGGTGGTATGGCATGAAGCGAGATGTCGCGGAACATGTTGCCCTATGTGACACATGTCAGTTGGTGAAAGCTGAACATCAACGACCCGCGGGATTATTGCAACCACTCAAAGTACCTGAATGGAAGTGGGAAGAAATCAGCATGGATTTTGTCATGGGATTGCCTAGGACCCAATCCGGGTATGATTCAATATGGGTCATTATTGATAGGCTAACCAAGGTAGCTCATTTCATTCCTGTGAAAGAAAGCTACAGCGGATCCAAATTGGCAGAATTGTACATGTCAAGGATTGTGTGTTACCATGGAGTGCCAAAGAAAATAGTGTCGGACCGAGGGACACAGTTCACCTCGAGGTTTTGGCAAAAGTTGCATGAAACCATGGGAACCCATCTGAATTTCAGCTCTGCCTATCATCCCCAAACTGACGGGCAGACGGAGAGAACCAATCAGATCCTTGAAGATATGTTAAGGGCATGTGCACTCAAAAACAATAGGAGTTGGGACAAGAACTTACCGTATGCGGAGTTTTCCTATAACAACAGCTATCAAGCTAGTATGAAGATGTCACCGTTTGAAGCTTTGTATGGAAGGAAGTGCAGAACTCCCCTATTTTGGAACCAAACAGGAGAAAGTAAAGTGTTTGGTCCAGAAGTGCTACAAGAAGCCGAGGCGAAGGTGAGGGAGATTCGCAACAACTTGAGGATAGCACAAACACGCCAGAAGAGTTATGCTGATGTACGAAGAAGAGAACTCGTTTTCAACGTGGGAGACTATGTTTATCTCAAGGTGTCCCCTATCAGAGGACTTCGTCGGTTCAAGGTGAAAGGGAAGTTGTCACCTCGATACATCGGACCCTTTCAAGTTTTGGAAAGAAAAGGTGAAGTGGCGTACCAACTAGAGTTACCGGTTCATCTATCGGACGTGCACGATGTATTCCATGTGTCACAACTCAAGAAATGCCTGAGGACGCCTGAAGAGGTGTTACCCATGAATGAAGTGGATGTAGCTAAAGATTTGTCTTATGCCGAGCAACCATACAAGATTTTGGAGACAATGGAACGCCTCACCAGAAATAAGAGAATCCGGATGTGCAAGGTGCAGTGGAAGCATCACTCAGAAGAGGAAGCCACCTGGGAACGGGAAGATGAGCTCAAGGCACAATTTCCGGAATTGTTTTCTTAGAAACACCAATCTCGAGGACGAGATTTCTTTTAAGGGGGGTAGAGCTGTAACACCCCAAATTTAGATTCAAAACTCTAAACCATGTTCAGAGGGGAATTTAAAATTTTTTGGACGTGTTGCATGTTTTGCAAAAATTCAAATTCAAACTGGAATTCAAATTAGACTCAAAACAGAAAAGAAATGGAAAAAGAAAAAGAGAAACGGGAAAAAAACCGGCCAGTGGGCCGAAACCCGCCAGCCGGCCCAGTCTCCCCCGCGCCAGCCCGCCCCCGCGCGCGCCGCGCTGTCTCTCACAGACAGGCGGGACCCACATGTCATCCCTAACCCTGAGCCCCCGCGACCCCGGACTTTTCCCCCGAGCGCGCGCGATCTTAACCGATCGGAAAACCCGTCCCGCAGCCCGAATTCCGGTCCCAGAAGAATCCAACTCGATCACAACAGACCCACCGCCCTCCCCCGGCTATAAAAACCCCAGCTCCGATCAGTTTTTCCCACGCGATCGCCGATTTTTACTCCGGTGAGCACCGAGACTTCGCCGGTGAATTCTGGCTGATCTAAGCTCGGAAACTCTGATCTAACTCGCTGGTCTTGATCCACCGCCTCCGGGGAACTTTGCAGGTGCAGAAAACTCGGAGAGTTACGGTGTAAACACAGCGCCGACGAGCTTCGCCGTGGTTTTGCCTCGGACCTCGCCGCCGATCACTTTCCAGGACCCCCGAGCTCGAGAAAACCCCCGAGGTGAGATCCCTGACCTCCCCTCTACCGATCTATGCCATAAGATCACAGTTCTAGGCAGAATTCTCGAGGATCCGAAACTTTCCGGCGAGATCGCCGCTTCCCGCCGCCGTGCGCCGCCGGCAGCGCCGCCCGCGCTCGGTCAGAGCGACGTGGCCGCTTGTGCGCCGTTTATTTTAAATCGCACGGTAGGGTTTAAATCCCCGCGTACCGGTTCGATGTTATAATCTCAGCCGTCGGTTTAAAATCGGACGGTCCACGTCAGCCCCGCATTATAAAGACTGGAATTCTTACGTGCTACCCCCTGGGGTTCTCTGGAATTGAGAGCTAGCCCCGGAAACTTCAGATCTAGCCCCTGGAACTCCAGAAAATCATGTAAATTCATTTAAAAATCAGTTTTAGCCCCTGGACTTAATAAAAATTAGGAAAAACACCTCTGATAAGTGTAGCTAGACCCCTGGAAATTATGAAAATAATATTATAGACCCTGTAATGAGGTGAGTTCATTATTTTAGCCCTGTTTAGTATTTAATTTAGAAAATTGAATATGTAACTAGTGTTTAAAAATTTAAAAAGGGGGACAAACATAATTGTCAAAATTAATTAAAAACTTTCTCAGTACTTAGAAAACTTTGGAGTGAGATAAAAATATATTTTTGGGCTGAAATGAATCTGTTTCATCTATTATTCACATTTATTAGTATAGGGACACATTTTTAAGTAAAGAATAGTTATAGAAAAATAGGGAAAATAATTATGAAATAGTTTACATCAGAGGCCAAGGTTAAAAATATGTTATTAAATTATTTAGGACCAGAACCTATACTGTTTAGATGATGTGTGTTACTAATTTCATTATAAAATACACAATTATGCATAGGAATATAAATCTGAGAATATAACAACTAGTAAATGATAAATGGAGTTTTTAAATATCCAAAGAGTTCAGTTTAGGGTTGGTAAAATTATGAAGGCACATATGGGGGAGAAAAATACTTTGCATACATACACTTGGTAGTGAAAAAGTGTAGTAGTTGAATATAAGAAATTTATTGGAAACCCATATAAATAGTATGTAAGCATAAATGTGGACATAAAAGTAGGAATCATATACACATGGATAAAAGTGCATGCAAGCCACAACTCAACACACATAAAGTAACCACAACACATATAATGGTGAATGAATTTCATAAATGTGAATGTGTGGTTTGTATGAAGTGTAAGTGTGAACTATGTCTTATGGATTGTTGTTTTTCTTTTGCTATGTGTGATGGTATGAAGTAGAACCTGTTCAAGAACAAGTTATTCATTTCCAAGACCAGGACTACCCATTTCAAAAGCAGCAAGAAGGAGGCAAGTGTCCTTGACCACTTTGATCCTATGTTAGGATGTGTAGATAGAATTATTTGCATTGTCAAATGAAATATGAAACCCATGCTAGGAAAGTTTCCCTAGAATTGCATTACCTTGTTTCCTTGTAGCTTGCGTTGGGATTTATTTTGGTCATTGTCATTTATTTACATGCATATGCTTAGCCATGCTTAGAATGGGATATTTGGGACATGAGATCATCAGTTTATATTACCATACTCTTGAATGAGACATTGTGAGTTATGTAGAGGTAGGGATCAAGGCAAGTTGGATGTTTTGGTTGTGTGCTGGGTGCACGAGACTTGGGTTTGTGTTTAGTACTTGCCTGGATCCTAAGGACCGGTTCATGGAGCATGTAACCCGTCTTTACAGTGCCAACCACATGCTGAGATGGGGCAGCTTGGCCAATTAATTAGGTGTATCCCCGGCGTAGTATGGGTGTGTTGGATGGTGCGGGGAGTAGGTGTCAGCTGGACTACCATATGAACCGCAAGGCTCAAGAGGGGGCCACTGCAGCAGGGTTGGAGCCTCTTGTATGCTGTTAGGGGTGAAACCTCAGTGGGCCCACGCTCATCGGGAATCCCTTTGTAAAGGCTTCGTAGTGATCTCCTGGCTGCACACCTGGGAAGTGTGAATGTGGATCGTAGCCACTGGCATAATGGAGGTTCTTTTAGTCCACCCGGCAACGGGGGATGAAATCACTACTTGTGGGTACAGTGGTACAAACTCTGCAGAGTCAAAACTGTCTTGACAGCCGTGCTCACGGTTAAGAGCGGCCTGGACTTATTCGTGATTAGAGGAGTGAAGGTTTTTGGAAGTTGTGGATGTTAAGCGGGGAGCTTAACATTGAAAATGATGTTATGGTTATTGGATTATGATGATGGGATGGGAGATTGGGACCATTTTCACCTGTGTAGTAATGTAGGTGCTTAATAAGCTAAGGTGATAGGTATTAATTGCGTAGTGCTTTAACCATGATTTCAACCTCTCCTTGTTCTAGCCATGCATGATATAATTTTCCCACACTTGCTGAGTACCATTGGTACTCAACCTTGCATATTTGTTGGTTTATATTGCTGCTCAGGTCAAGATAATGAGGTGGTGTATAATGACCAAGATTTTGGACCCGAGGAAGGATTTTAGGTTCATGAAGACCCCCGGGCAACGCCTGTGATGGAGCCCTAAAGAATAATATTCCGCTGCTAGTTTATTTACTTGTGATGAAGCATTAGTGTCCATTGAGACATTTGCGATGTAAGGCTTATTTATATTCGACACCTGGCTTGTAATAAATGATGCTTCACTATTTGTCATCACATGTATGAGAAAATGATCCTGGCATACATGTGATATTCACTTGGTTGTTTCTTCGGAAAAACCGGGTGTGACACAAAAGGAAGATGCCATACCAGCCACAAGAGAGCAACGTACGCCCTCGGTACATGCCCCCAGCTGCACCACAGTATGGATGGACCGCTCCTGCATACCGCCCTAATCAGCCACCACAGCAACGACCCGTTGCACAGGCACCTCGTGCGCCTTTGCCTCCAGCGCCCCGTCCCAACATGGGCGCCCCTGCTCTAAACCCCCGCCCCAACGTACCTGCTGCCGTAGGCAACAGGGCATGCTTTGCATGCGGGGAGACGGGACACTTCGTGAGCCAGTGCCCGAGGAGAGGTCCTGGACAGCAAGGCAACGTCCCCAAGCAGAACCCACGGCACGAACGGAGGAGCCAACCAAGGAAACCGTGGACAGCAGAACTACGCTCGTGGCAACGTGAACCATGTCTCTGCTGAGGAAGTGCAACAGGCTGAGGACGTCGTGATTGGTATGTTTCTTGCCAACTCCAACCCATCCACCATTCTATTTGATTCTGGAGCATCATATTCCTTCATATCATCCAAGTATGTTGCCAAGTATAATCTACCCATATCACACTTGAAATATACTATGTTGGTTAATTCTCCCGGTGGAGAGATGAGGACTAATATAGTATGTCCGAAAGTAAACCTTAAAATAAGGGGGGTAGACTTCCTTGCCATCCTCATTGTCTTGGATTCCCAAGGGCTTGACATAATACTCGGAATGGATTTGCTAAGTAAGCACAACGGAGTAATTCAATGTGCTGAGAGGAGCGTGCAGTTGACAAACAAGCACGGTACTCATATCGAGTTTGAGTCAGCCCAGCCAACAGCCGAGAAGGCAGAATTCCCTCATTTATTCTCCACTAGCGAATCTCGAGGGCGAGATTCAATTCAAGGGGGGGGGGTAGATTTGTGACACCCTCATTTTCGGGTTCTGCATATGTCGGTACCCGCGATATGGGGTACCCCCGCGCACAGGGGAAAATGCCTAAGGAACTCGCCCTTCTCCGCAGGGAGAGCTCCGAAGGCGCCACGCGTCCGGCGGGGCCGGACCTCCCTCTCCTCAGAGGAAAGCTCCGGGCCCGCCACGTGGCATACAGAAGCCGGACCTCCCCCTTCCGCGGGAGAGAGGTCTGAAGGCACCGCGTGTCCAGCAGGGCCGGACCTCCCTCTCCTCAGAGGAAAGCTCCGGGCTTGCCACGTGGCCGACAGAAGCCGGGCCTCCCCCTCCGCCGGGAGAGGTCCGAAGGCTCCACGTGTCCTGCGGGGCCAGACCCCCTCTCCTCTGAGGAGAGCTCCGGGCCCGCCACGTGTCCAGCAGAAGAGCGCTGCCTGCCCCCGAGCGGTAGGCGGCGGGCGTAAAGACGCCCCATACCTTGCCCGTACAAGGTATTCAAGGCCCGCATCTTCCCAAGACGCGGAGACGCGGAGCACGCCACTATCAGGTGCCGTTGCGCCCAGTCGCATCACAGACTGGCGCGCAGTGTCAGAGCCTGCCAGCCAATAAACGCAGCGACAAGACATCCCATGCCGCCCCCGCCGTCATCATCCACTACGACTAGCATGCGGCATGGGCAGGGCTGCAAGACGAAGACTCAGAAACCTTCGCCAGAGACAACTACCGGCATAACTGCAGATACAGTAGATAATAGTCAATCTCCCCGGGACCACCTGTCGGGTCCCGGGCCCCCCTTGTAAGCACCCCGAGTCTTGGACTATAAAAGACTCAGGTAGGCGACGTTAGCAAGGGGCACTTTGCAACTCATACGCTAGCCATACACTCTCAAGCTGTAACTCACCCCGAGCTCAGGACTCCGGTCCTGAGCAGCAAGCAATACAGCGAGCTCCATAGCTCGCCGTGGACGTAGGGTTTTATGCTCCGGCGGCCTGAACCACGTAAACCTCACCGTGTCAAGCTCTTACTAACTCGTCCATCTGCGCAAGCTCTCCGCAAGGGACTAGCCCCACCAAAAAAAGAACCTCCGCGGGCTGCCCAGTGCAGGCCCGGGGGAAGTGTCGACCGAACACTTCGACATTTGGCGCGCCAGGTATGGAGCTTTTCCCTTGTGCGACGAGTTTCCGCCGACGAAGATGACCAAGCTCCCTTCAGCGGCAAACTCCCCCCCTCCGCGTTCACGGCGAACCGTGACCAGCGGGGAGTACATGTCGACGCACTCAGGACGGAGTGTGTCGGCACAAGCTGGTAGCCAGCTGCCGACTCCGGCAACGCCGACTCCGGCAATGCAGGCTCCGACTAGTGTGAGATCTTCTGCAGCGCTGAGCGTGCACCATGGGGGTGCGCTAGCTGCAGCAAGAGCACTACTGCGCAACCCACCTGCTGGGGATGCGCCCCATTCAGTGACCCAGCAGTGGGTCCGCGAGGTGGACCGCCTCGTCGTCGCCGCCGCGAACCCTTAACTTCGGCGGGGACGACGCTCCGGCCAACCGGCTGTGTTGCTGACGCGCACGCCGACGGTTGACGGACAGACGGCGGATTCCAGCTCCACCAGGCTTCCATCGACGGACCTGAGGACTGAGCTGGAACGATGCCACTTGGGCCAAGATGCCCGAGTGTTCCTCGAGCGACGTCGAGAAAGGCGTCGCACTCAAGAGGCTGGCGACAACATGACGTCGGCCTCGACCCAGCCTGAAGGGCAGACCTTCACCAGCGAGCTCTGCCCCAGGCGTACGCCGCGCAGCATAAGCCGCAACCATGTGCTCTGCAAGCGGCGTCCCCGGCCTATGGCGCAACCTTGCCCATACCGGGGTACACTGTGTCAGGCGCAACCAAGCGTTCGCGGCACCAGTACCTGCACTGGGAGCCAGCAACCGGCTCTGGCAGCGCCGACCCTGGCAATGCAGGCTCCAACCAGCGTCAGGTCTTCAGTAGCGCTGGGCGTACCCGGCGGGGGTGCGCCAGCCGCAGCAAGAGCGCTACTGCGCAATCCGCCTGTTGGGGACGCGCCTCAGGCAGCGACCCAGCAGTGGATTCGTGAGATAGACCGTCTCGTCGTCGCCGCCGCAAACCCTCGACTTCGGCGGGGACGACGCTCCGGCCAACCGGCTGTGTCGCTGATGCGCACGCCAATGGTTGGCGAGCAGATGGCGGACCCCAGCTCCACAAGGCTTCCGTCGACGGACCTGAGGGCAGAGCCGGAGCGATGCCGCTTGGGCCAAGATGCCCGAGTGTTCTTCGAGCGACATCGAGAAAGACGTCGCAACCAAGAGGCTGGCGTCAGCATGACGTCGGCCTCGACCCAGCCTGAAGGGCAGATCTTCGCCACGCAAGCTCTGGCCCAGGCATACGCCGCACAGCATATGCCACGATCATATGCCCCGCAAATGGCGTCCCCGGTCTAGGAAGCAGCCTTGCTCATACCGGGTTACACTGTGCCAGCGGCGAACCAAGCGTTCGCGGCACCAATACCTGCACTGGGAGCCAGCAGCCGGCTCTGGCAGCGCCGACCCCGGCAATGCAGGCTCCAACCAGCGTCAGGTCTTCAGTAGCGCTGGGCGTACCCGGCGGGGGTGCGCTAGCCGCAGCAAGAGTGCTACTGCACAATCCGCCTGCTGGGGACGCGCCTCAGGCAGCGACCCAGCAGTGGATTCGCGAGGTAGACCGTCTTGTCGTCGCCGCCGCAAACCCTTGACTTCGGCGGGGACGACGCTCCGGCCAACCGGCTGTGTCGCTGACGCGCACGCCGACGGTTGACAGACAGACGGCGGATTCCAGCTCCACCAGGCTTCCGTCGACGGACCTGAGGACTGAGCTGGAACGATGCCACCTGGGCCAAGACGCCCGAGTGTTCCTCGAGCGGCGACAAGAAAGGCGTCGCAGCCAGGAGGCTGACGTCAGCATGACGACTGCTTCAATCCTGCCTGAGGCGCAGACTTTCGCCACGCGAACTCTGCCCCAGACATACGCCACGCAGCATATGCCCCAGCCATATGTCCTGCAAACGGCGCCCCCGGTCTATGGCGCAGCCTTGCCCATACCGGGGTACACTGTGCCAGCGGCGAACCAAGCGTTCGCGGCACCAACGCCTGCAGCAACAGGGGCAGGATGTACGGCCCTGGAGCCCCACCTCCGCTTCACGAGGTGGCCGCGCAAGTTTCGGCCGCACCTGCCCGAGAAGTACGACGACAGCGTCAACCCGGCGGGGTTCCTCCAAATCTACTCCACCGCCGTACTTGCCGCAGGAGGGGACGAGGCCGTCATGGCCAAACTACTTCCCCGTCGCCTTGACCGGCCCAGCCCGGTCTTGGCTAATGAACCTCCCTCAGGGTTCCATAACTTCCTGGGGAGAGCTCTGCTGGCAGTTCATCGCCAACTTCGGCAGCTCCTACACCCGTCCCGGCACGGAGCCTGACCTTCACGCCATCAAGCAAACAACCTGGGGAGTCGCTGCGCCCCTTCATCCAGCGGTTCTCCTAGGTACGCAACACCATTCCGCATATTCAAAGTGCTTCTGTGGTGGCGGCACTTCGACAGTGTCCGGGACGAGAAGATGCTTGAGAGGCTTGCAACCAGAGAGGTCTGCGATGCCTCCGAGATCTTCAGCCTGGCGGACAAGTGCGCCAGAGCAGCCGGAGGGCGGAGTTGGCACTCACTGCCAGTTTCCGAAGCCGGAAGACAGCCCGAAGACGGCGGAGTTCAAGCTGAGCTCCCGACCACGTCAGACAGCCAAGAGCCAAGCACTGGCTGGCTTCGTGGCTGAGTGGACGCCAACGAAGGCTGATCTAGGGAACCGCGAAGACGGTGAACCAAAGTACCGAGCTCCGGTCTTCACCGGGCCTCACTGGGCGCTCTTCTTTGACGGCTCCTCGCGAAAGCAGGGGGCCGGTGCCGGCGTACTGCTCCTCATGCCATCGGGGGAGCAGTCTGGGTACATGGTGCGTCTCAATTCCAAGGCAACCAACAACTTGGCAGAGTATGAAGCACTCATCTTTGGCCTAAAAGACAGTCCTGTCTCTGGGCGCTCGCCAGTTGTTGGCGCATGGCGACTCCCATCTAGTTATCAAGCAAGTTAAGGGTGAATGCCCCTGCAATGACCCACAGCTAGCTGCTTATCTGCTCCACGTGCGGATGTTGGAGAAAGACTTCCTCGCCTTGGACCTGCGCCATGTACCGCGCGCTGGCAAGGCCGCAGCTGATGACCTCTCAATGAAGGCCTCCATCGGAGCCCCTGCGCCCGAAGGAGTCTTCGAGAGGACGTTGCTGCGGTCCACAGCCCGGCCCGCCGAGCCGGGCGAAGGGGGCTGAACCAGTGCCTCGAAGCTAGGCAGTCCCGGCGGCCATGGATGCCGCCAAAGGATCGTAAGCGTCACTGGGGACTCCGTGCAACCCAGGGCTCAAGATCCAGAAGCTCAAGTAGTCCCGATGCATGGAGCACGGAGGTCCGGGACGCCTTGAAGGACATCCTTCTTGATGAACGTGCATTCGCTGAACGGGTGGTGCGGATGGCTAAGTGCTACGCGCTGGTATCTTTACTGGCGTGGCGCCACGACATCCTATTGCGGTGCATAACCCAGGAGGAAGGCTGCGAATAGCTCACAGTAGTCCAAGGAGGCAAGTGCTGGGAACGCTCATCGTCCCACACGCTTGTCGGTTAAGCCACCCGGCATGGCTCCTACTGACCGAGAGCCACCTGGACGCCGTCAAACCGGTTAGGGATGCAATGCGTGCCAGGTCCACGCCAAGCAGACCCACACAACCGGTGCAGACGCACACCCAAAGCCGTCGGGGGATACCGGCTCCTCCATGTCGAGGGCCAGCCGGACTTCCCAGGGCCGGGTCACGGGAACTACCCTTCCACATGGTATGCGGGGCCGAAGCCGTGCTTCCCCCTGAGATCGCCATGGGGGTCCCCCCGTGTCCGGCGTACGACGAAGCCACGCATGACCCGCTCTGCGTGAAGACAGGCGCTCCGACGCCACCCCAGTAAGTTCACCATGCTTACTTAGGTGTTTATTTAAATTACGCATTAATTTATATGAACACCTCCCCACGCTCTAGACAGTGTGCGTCCATTGTACACTCGGTTCCTCTTTCCTGCTCTCATGCATAGTCGATATTTGCCGTCCTGCCGAAGGCGGTAGTGCTTGGGGTACCTGCCAGAGGCCCGGTGGCCTTTTGGGTCTCCCCCTGTAAGGGTACTGTACCGCCAGTTGGTCTCCTACGAGAAAAGACCTACGCTAGACCGGGGGGTCAGGAGCCTTGTTTTGCCCGGTCTTGCACCCAAAGCATGCGCACTCTGCCCCCCGGCGCTGTGGTCTGAGTACCAGGGGGCCGGACGGTTACACCCTGACTGGGGCTGGGGCCAGACCTCCGGGACCAAGTGCACTGGATTACCCAAGCCCCGTATTCCGGCCTGGGACAGTAAGCCAAATGAGACTAAGGGACGGGAAAGGGAGGACCACTGAGCAGTTCCGGACCTCCGCCCGCACAGCTGGGCCGAGCTCCGAGGCCAGCCCTCGCCCTCTTTTCAGAGGCAAGCGCTGATGCCGAACCTCACGCCCTTCGCTGGCCTGAGCTCCGATGACTTCCGGACTCTGCCTCCACAGCCAGGCCGAGCTCCGTGGCCAGCCCTCGCCCTCCTTTCAGAGGCGAGTGCTGATGCCGGACCTCACGCCCTTCGCTGGCCTGAGCTCCGATGACTCCCGGACCTTCGCCCCCATGGCTGGGCCATGTTCCGAGGCCAGCCCTCGCCCTCCTTTCAGAAGCGAGCGCTGATGCCGGACCTCACGCCCTTCGCTGGCCTGAGCTCCGATGACCTCCGGACCTCACGCCCTTCGCTGGCCTGAGCTCAGATGACTTCCGGATCTCCGCCCCCACAGCTGGGCCGAGCTCCGATGCCAGCCCTCGCCCTCCTTTCAGAGGCGAGCCCTGATGCTGGACCTCACGCCCTTCGTGGACCTGAGCTCCGATGACTTGCGGACCTCCGCCCCCAAAGCCGGGCCGAGCTCCGATGCCAGGCTTCACCCTCTCCTAAGAGGCTGAACTCCGAAGCCGTCAAGACCCTGCCAGCACAGGGAATACTCAAGACAAGAAAGTGCGCGGGTAGGAGAAGGCCTCACCTCGGGCTCGTTACCTCCCCCGAGGAGAGCCCGGGGGCCACTGTCGGTACCCGCGATATGGGGTACCCCCACACACAGGGGAAATGCCTAAGGAACTCGCCCTTCTCCGCAGGGAGAGCTCCGAAGGCGCCACGCGTCCGGCGGGGCCGGACCTCCCTCTCCTCAGAGGAAAGCTCCGGGCCCGCCACGTGGCATACAGAAGCCGGACCTCCCCCTTCCGCGGGAGAGAGGTCCGAAGGCGCCGCGTGTCCAGCAGGGTCAGACCTCCCTCTCCTCAGAGGAAAGCTCCGGGCTTGCCACGTGGCCGACAGAAGCCGGGCCTCCCCCTCCGCCGGGAGAGGTCCGAAGGCTCCACGTGTCCTACAGGGCCGGACCCCCTCTCCTCTGAGGAGAGCTCCGGGCCCACCACGTGTCCAGAAGAAGAGCGCTGCCTGCCCCCGAGCGGTAGGCGGCGGGCGTAAAGACGCCCCATACCTTGCCCGTACAAGGTATTCAAGGCCCGCATCTTCCCAAGACGCGGAGACGCGGAGCACGCCACTGTCAGGTGCCGTTGCGCCCAGTCGCATCACAGACTGGCGCGCAGTGTCAGAGCCTGCCAGCCAATAAACGCAGCGACAAGACATCCCATGCCGCCCCCGCCGTCATCATCCACTACGACTAGCATGCGGCATGGGCAGGGCTGCAAGACGAAGACTCAGAAACCTTCGCCAGAGACAACTACCGGCATAACTGCAGATACGGTAGATAATAGTCAATCTCCCCGGGACCACCTGTCGGGTCCCGGGCCCCCCTTGTAAGCCACCCGAGTCTTCGACTATAAAAGACTCAGGTAGGCGACGTTAGCAAGGGTTCGCACTTTGCAACTCATACGCTAGCCATACACTCTCAAGCTGTAACTCACCCCCGAGCTCAGGCCTCCGGTCCTGAGCAGCAAGCAATACAGCGAGCTCCATAGCTCGCCGTGGACGTAGGGTTTTATGCTCCGGCGGCCTGAACCACGTAAACCTCGCCGTGTCAAGCTCTTACTAACTCGTCCATCTGCGCAAGCTCTCCGCTAGAGACTAGCCCCACCGAAAAAAGAACCTCCGCGGGCTGCCCAGTGCAGGCCCGGGGGAAGTGTCGACTGAACACTTCGACAGCATATATTCATATTTTATATGTAGAAAACATTTTAAAATAAGTAGAAACCGAGAAAGAATAAAAAAGATAGCCAAAAGAGCAAATTCCAGTTTACAGAGAGCGCCGAAGACAACTCCTGCGGCCCGCTGGCCACATGGCGTTATCAGAGCTCATCTCCGCAAATGGGGAGAGGTCCGCCGCCAAACTGGCCACGTGGCAGGCTCGGGGCTCATCCCCACAAAAGGGGAAAGGTCTGACCCCGTGAGACACGTGTTGCCCCCGGAGCTAGCCTTTGCGGAGGAGCGAGGCCAGTCCCGCAGGACACGTGTCGTCACCGGAGCTAGTCACCGCTGAAAAGAGAGGACCAGCCGCGCGGGACACGTGTCGCTCTCGGAGCTCGCTTTCAAGAGGTCCGGCCCTGCCATACACGTGTCGCTCTCGGAGCTCACTTCTGAGAGGTCCGGTCCTCCGGACACGTGTCACCTTCGGAGCTCATCTCCGGGAGGTCCGACACTACCGGACACGTGTCACCTCCGGAGCTCATCTCCGGAAGGTCCAACGCTGATAGACACGTGTCGACCTCGGAGCTCGTCTCCGAGCAGAAAGGAAGTCCGGCGCTACTTGACACGTGGCATTCTCGGAGCCCACCTCCAAAGAAAGGGGAGGTCCGGCTCTGACACGTGGCACATTCGGAGCTACCTCCAGAGAGGGGGGAGATCCAGAATTGACACGTGGTGTTCACGGAGCTTGCCTCTGTTGAGAGGGGAGGTCCTGACCCACCAGACACGTGGCACACGCGGAGCTCGCCTCTAGAGAGAGGGAGGTCCCGCCCGCCACGACGCGTGGCGCACGCGGAGCTCACCTCTGAGGAAGAGGGAGGTCTCGACCGCCTGACACGTGGCACAACCAGAGCTCGCCTCTGCGGAAAAGGGAAGCCCAGTCCTTTGCTGGACACGTGGAGCCTCCGGAGATTATTCCTGCAGAACGATGCGATTCTGAAGCGATTTTCTTCTGTACCTGAGTACCCGTTACCGAGGAAACCGACGTGAACTCTTCTACGTTGAATACTGCAGCCAAATCAACTAAAGATAAGTTGTTAAGATTCAAAAACAATTTGAATAGGACTCTTATTCGAATTTCGATCAGATTAGGACTCTTCTCTTCCCGATTATAAATAGAACCCAGAACCTTTGGCCGCAACCACGTACTTCTTTTCCATCTCCTGAGCCGACAACTTAGAGCCCTAGCCCCCAGCTCGCTGAGTAAACCCCTTCGCCGGATTTTGACAACCGAAGAGACCGCCGACGAGCCTGGATCACAATTGCCATCGCCGAAGGAGAGCCGACGATCTGTCTTGCTAGGAGAAGGACCCCGAGACCAAGAAGAATGTAAGGTAGGTCTCCAATACCACCTTACGACATCATCGCATTTTCTTTGCATCTGTTCTTCGATTCCTTTTGAACAGAAGCTTTTTCATGGACAGATCACGTGTTGATCGGTTTAATCTAAAGTCAAGATCATAGCCACGTCCACAATTGATCTTTACACCTCTGTTCATCGTAAAAGTCATGCAAACATGCAAAAACACGTACAAACCGATCTAATAAAAACTGTATCATAGGATTAACATGCATATGCATCATTGCATATTAAAGTAGAGTTTGTGCATGATGATTGATTACTATGAATCTTGTATGTGAGTGATCGCGTATAGAAGTACAAGCTAAGGGAGCTACCTACGAAGGACTACAACAGCAAGAGTTTGAGCAACCGGAACCGCAAGAACAAGACAAGTGCCCCTTGACCATATTGATCCCATATTTTGGAAAACTGTTTTGTTTGTGAAAAGGTGTGTGTGCTTGAGTCAATATGATGGGAAACCTTTTATAGGAGTTTACTAGTTTTGTCAAACCAACCTTGTCGCCGGGACAATTAATGAGTTGGATATGGTTTTTACTTTTTGCTTCGCTGAGTCCACGGGGTTTTGGGAAGCGAGATAGATGTGTCTAGCTAACTGCACTCGGAATGATAATGAGAACTTGATGTTAATGAACGTGAATCGGAGGGAGATCTAGGCACGCTTGGGTTTGTGAATGAGGTAGAATGAGATGGTGGTTACTTGTTGTAGATCTAAGGACCGGTTCAAGCCAGCCATACCAGGATAACAGTGCCACCACAAGGCCAAGTATGGGTGCGGCTTAGCTGAGTAATTAGGTAAGTTACTAGATTGTTATGGACCGTGGAAGGCGCGGGGAATGGAAGTCGAGTGAGAACTGCCCTGGGAACTGCATGGCACAAGAGGGGGCCCGTGGGTGGGAGAATTAGAGATTCTAGCCTGCCGGTGAAACCTTAGTGAGTGATATGCACCGAATTTGGTTCGGCGAAGGGTGGCCAGATCTTCACGACAGGAGGCTCAAGAACAAGATAACTTGCTGTATAAACAACGCGGATAACTAGCTTTATACCTGACCAAGGTTGGATGCGACCAAGCGACGGGGAGAGAGACACCGAAACCGCGAAGACTTCGACTCGATCTCCGAACGACCGCAATACCACAACCGGAGCTAATCCACACAAGACGGGGCAGCCGTACTGGAACCCGCAGAGCACGAATTAGTGGATCTCAGAGAGATCTCTCCACAAGTTCAAGAAGAACAAGGAAAAACAAGGGTTGAGTAAGACACTCAAGCAGCTCGGCTGCAAATATCACTGGATTAATCTTAATTCATCAAAAAGTGTTTCTTGGCTTACAAAAAAGAGCGGTGTTTATGCCAACAACTAGTCTAAAAATATATGTGAACTGAAAAAGCCACGTCGGAAGGTGGAAGGCCAACTGGCTTGATCATTCATGCAGTGGTCATCAATTTCCCGCATGTCTTCTGGCCTTTTGAGTGGTCTTCAATGTTTTAATCATAACTCCACCTAGGGACACCCAAAAGACACGGGACCAGATGCGTTGGAAAGCTAATTCAATAACCTTTCACACCATGTGTAGCATGCTTCACGAAATATTGTAGAGTGATACATTTTCTCACGGAAACTTGGATATCAGGCTGACTATTGATCTTCTGAACAGTCTGCACCAAAAGCAATCGGATGCCAAGCTGGGAGCTCTAAAGCACTCGGCACTTAGTGGCATTAGAAAGTTGACTTCAACACCTTTCCAACAAGTACTCATGGACCTTCACAGATTCTATAAATCAAGAGATATGACTGTTTCTTCATGACAGTTCTGCCAGGCCGAACTGGTTCGACGTAGTTCTCCTCTCTGGTTCAGTCTCGGCGTGTCCTTGTCATCCTCCTTGGTGAACCTGAGTAATAGAAACATGTACGATTTAGGAAGTATATAATTCTCATTAATACATGGAATTTCACAAAGTAGCGCGTGCACCTCTTGTTGTAGCTGTTTAGCTCGGCTACGAGTAATTGGTCCATCGAAGACATGAGCTGGTGCAGCTTGACTTGATGATTGTTCCATATTGCTTGATGTAGTCGGTATACTTGATGGTGTGGTCGGCGTGGGCATATCATTCTCCCCCCTTGAAAAAGAGTCGTCCTCGACTCTTCCAATCCAAAGAATGGAGAGAGGTCGGACACATTGAAACTGGTACTCACACCATAAGTACTTGGCAGATCAATTTCATAAGCGTTGTCATTGATCTTGTGTAGAACTTTGAATGGTCCGTCAGCCTGGGGTTGCAACTTGCTCTTGCGCAGCTCTGGAAAACGATCCTTTCGAAGGTGCACCCAAACCAAGTCCCCTGGTTCGAACAACACCTTCCTGCGACCCTTGTTAGCGTGCTTCTCATACTTCTTGGTCATCTTTTCAATATTGGCCCAAGCCCTATCATGAATGTTCTTGACAAATTCAGCTCGCTTGCTTGCATCAAAGTTAACAAGTTCCTGCATGGGTAAAGACAAAAGATCTATGGGAGCAGTGGGTGTGAATCCATATACAATTTCTAATGGACAAAATCTAGTGGTCGAGTGTACTGCCCTATTGTATGCAAACTCAACATGTGGCAAGCTTTCTTCCCATAGTTTCAGGTTCTTCTTAAGGACAGCTCGGAGCAACATTGATAGTGTTCGATTCACAACTTCAGTTTGGCCGTCCGTTTGCGGATGACATGTTGCGAAGAACAACAGTCTTGTCCCAAGTTTGCCCCACAATGTCTTCCAAAAGTAGCTCAAGAACTTGGTGTCACGATCCGACACAATGGTACGTGGCATTACATGTAGTCGCATGATTTCCCTGAAAAATAATTCAGCAAGACGGGAAGCATCGTCGCTCTTTTGGCAAGGAATAAAATGTGCTATTTTACTGAAACGATCAACCACGACAAAAATTGAATCCCTTCCCCTTTTGGTCCGTGGTAACCCAAGAACAAAATCCATTGAAATGTCCTCCTAAGGTGCATTAGGAATAGGAAGAGGAGTATATAAACCATGAGGGTTCAGACGAGACTTAGCTTTGTGGCAGTTTTCGCAGCGAAGAACATGTCTCTCTACATCTCGTCACATTTTTGGCCAAAAGAAATGGTCGGCCAACACTTACTCCGTCTTCTTGGCTCCAAAATGGCCCATAAGTCCACCTGCATGAGCTTCCTGCACGAGTGAAAGTCGAACAGAGCAATCTGGAATACAAAGTTTGTTAGTGTGAAATAAAAATCCATCATGCACATGATACTTTTCCCATCCTTTGCCATTACGGCACTTGGCATATGGTTCAGCAAAATAGGAATCAGTGGCATATAATTCCTTTATACTTTCCAATCCGAGAATTTTAGCATCAAGTTGTGTGAGCAAAGCATGACTTAGAGATAAAGCATCAGCTACAATATTGTCTTGATCTTTCTTATATTTGACAATATAAGGAAAGGACTCAATAAATTCACTCCACTTAGCATGTCGTTTATTCAGTTTTAGTTGTCCCTTAATATGTTTCAATGATTCATGGTCTGAATGTATTACAAATTCTTTAGGATAAAGGTAGTGTTGCCAAGTTTCCAAACTCCGAACGAGAGCATATAATTCTTTATCATAAACTGAATAATTCAAAGTCGGACCACTTAGCTTTTCACTGAAGAATGCAATTGGTCTCTTTTCTTGCATCAGCACGCCTCCAATCCCAACTCCACTTGCATCACATTCAGTTTCAAATGTCTTGTTGAAATCAGGAAGTGCAAGGACTGGGGATGTTGTGAGCTTCTTCTTTAATTCTTCAAAAGCCTTTTGTTGTGCTTCTCCCCATTTGAAAGGTACGTCTTTCTTGGTCAGCTCATTGATTGGAGCAGCGATCGTGTTGAAATCTTTCACGAAGCGCCGGTAGAAACCAACAAGTCCAAGGAAGCTTCTCACTTGGCTCACGTTCTGTGGAGGCGTCCATTCGTGTACAGCCTTGACTTTCTCAGCATCCACCTCCACGCCTTGTCCTGAAACAACAAAACCAAGGAAAACTACCTTGTCGGTGCAGAAGGTGCACTTCTCAAGGTTAGCGTACAATTTTTGTTTACGCAGGACAGCAAACACGCTCTGGATATGTGCAACATGTTCTTCAAGAGTCTTGCTGTAGATTAGGATGTCATCAAAATAAACCACATCAAATTTACCAATGAAAGTTCTAAGCACATGATTCATTAATCGCATAAATGTACTAGGTGCATTGGTTAAACCAAAAGGCATCACTAACCATTCATACAATCCAAATTTTGTTTTAAAGGCTGTTTTACACTCATCTCCTTCTTTCATATGAATCTGATGATAGCCACTTCTTAAATCAATTTTAGTGAAAAAATTAGCACCACTAAGTTCATCAAGCATATCATCTAAGCAAGGAATGGGATGCCTATATCTTACTGTGATGTTGTTAATTGCGCGGCAATCCACACACAGTCTCCAAGACCCATCTTTCTTAGGCACTAAAAGAACAGGGACAGCACAAGGGGAAAGACTTTCCTGTACATGCCTTTTTTAATCAATTCCTCCACTTGTCGTTGAATTTCTTTTGTCTCCTCTGGGTTGGTGCGGTATGCAGCCCTGTTCGGAAGTGACGCACCAGGAACCAAGTCAATTTGATGCTCGATCCCTCTCTTAGGTGGCAGTCCTGGTGGTACTTCGTCCGGAAAGACATCTTCATATTCCTGCAAGACATTCAAAAGAGTACTCGGCAGGGTAGAGGGTAAGGCATTAGTAGAAAGAAAAGTGTCCTTGTACATAAGTACAAAGAACATGGCATCGGGGTCACTCAATGCTTTGATATCCCCCTTCCTAGCCATCATTACTAAACCCTCTTTTCCCGGTTTCTGGGTTCCTTGCAGCTGTGGGGTTTGATTTGTCTGTGGACACTCTTCCTTACTATTTTTGTGGCTCACTCGCAAGTGGTGCTCGCTCTCGCGCTGTTTCTTCCTGATATCATCCTTCAAAATTTCTTCCGGTGTCAAAGGAAGCAAGGAAATTCGCTCTCCTTTGTACACAAAAGACAGCTTGTTGGTCCTTCCAAAAATCTGGACATCACGATCATATAGCCATGGTCGACCGAGCAGAAGCTGGCAGGCTTGCATAGGCACCACGTCGCACTCCACATGATCATTGTATTTACCAACAGAGAATGGTACAGTCACAGTATTACTGACACGTAGTGCACCACAATCATTAAGCCACTGCATCTTGTATGGACTAGGATGACGCCGTGGTTTCAGTCCCAATCTGTCCACCAATTCTTCGCTAGCAATATTGTTGCAGCTGCCATTATCAACGATGATGCGACACACCTTATCTTTGATTAGTCCACGGGTATGGAACAAATTATGTCGCTGCCCGTTGTCTTCCTTTTCTGCTGTTACACTAAGCACTCGTTGAGAAATAAAGCAATTATGTTCTCCTTCTTCAGGCTGGATCTCATTCCCTTCCTCCTCAATTTCTTCATCACATATCGGTCCAGCATCTTCCGGATCACTCTCGGATTCCCATTCACCTTTCTCATTCAACAACATGGCCCTCTTACTTGGGCATTGGGCAGCAATGTGCCCACGGCCGTGGCATTTATGGCATACAATTTCTCTGCTTCGAGAAGAAGATGTAGCTCCCGAGACATTGCTGTGGGCTGCTGAACTTGCAGCGGGTCGCTGCTGAGTTGTTGGTGATGACGCGGTGGAGGCTGCCATCTTCGATGGAACAAATGATTGAGAAGACTTGGCAGCAGCCCCTTGAGATCGTCCACCACCATAGGAAGTACTTGACTGCTGTTTGCGCCATGGGGCAGCAATAGAATAACTGCCATAAGATTTTCCACGTGACTCTTGCTGAATCTTTTTCTCTGTTCGCATAGCTTGATCAACAAGATCCTGCAATGTACGATATGGAAACATCTCCACAAAACCAGAAATTTCTTCATTAAGACCTCCTAGAAATCTTGCCATTGTTGACTCTGCATCTTCTCTTATTCCAGCCCGCACCAACAGTAGCTCCATCTCCTTGAAATACACATCAACTGATCTCTTCCCTTGCTTTAACATTTGCAACCGGTTCCTGAGATCACGCTGATAGCTAGATGGCACGAATCGCCTTCTCATCACTTGCTTCATCTCCTCCCATGTATTGATATATCTGCGTCCCAAATCACGTTGATTCTCCTGCACTTGGTTCCACCAAGTGAGAGCATATCCAGAGAGTTCCACCGAAGCAAGATTCACACGGCGCTGAGCCGAAAGATTATGTACTCGGAATATTTGATCACACTGCTCAGCCCATTCAAGAAATTCATCAGGATTCTTCTTTCCAGTAAACTTTGGAATACTCAACTTGACACGAGCGATGTTATCTGGTTTGTCATGAGGACGTCGACCACGATGGTATTCCCGTTCTTCAAAATCAGCAGGCCAGCAATGATGACGCCGATCAAACCTGCCACCTTGACCGAAAGGATTTTCATCATCATGAGATCCTTCTTCATGATCTTGATATTCAAACTCTTCGTCTTCAAAATGCACGCGGCGACCATCAGCATTGCGCCTATGTGCGCAACGCCCACCATGGTAATTATTAAAAATAGCATGGTGACCACCACCAGATCCGTCAGGGCCATCTCCGAAGCGATTGAATCCATGGCCGAAACCAGAGTTCTCATCGCCGGACTCCTCTCGATGACAGTCCTCTTGATCACGACATGCTCGACGTCCTCCAGCCGCGGGAAGACGCTCATCGAGGAGCCTGCCCATGGCCTCCATGAGTGAATCAGCCATGCGACGCATCTCATCCCGTGAGACAGGGGGTTCCCTATCACCATGGTGTCCACCATGAACACTTGAATCTGAGTCTGCCATGTTAGGAGCAGCAAAAAAAAAAAGAAAAAATGTATGTATATATATATATATATATGTGTGTGTGTGTGTGTATGTGTACACACTTGATCTCACCTCTTACTTACCCAAGTTCTTGCCTGATCTCAAGAACTGTGATGGTGCTGGTGTGACAGCTTCAACGGAGGTGGTAAAGAGGCCGTAAGGAGTACAAATCGAAAGTCCCGGTTCAGGTTTTTGGTGGAGCTATAGGTGGCTGAACCAGGAGGGCTACAGTACTGCCAATCAAGTGAAAAAGATGTGCTAAAAAGATAAAAAAATTGCTGCTATCAAGATTACCACCAACTTGGATATGAAAACTGAAAATTTCAACACCCAACCGTAACACGAAATTCTTCAGAATCTTTTCACTTGTGCTCTCTTTTTTGACTCTTTTTTTTATAACACTAACAGGGGTGCTGATTACAAAAGATATAGGTAAACGGTGGTGACGAGCAACTGGAAGAACACAAACACAAGATAACAGTACCGTCAAAAGGGCTATAGGTATTTTTTTGGACTATAGGACAAACAAATATATGTAAAAGATAAACACAGGGATGAATATGTGGATGGTGAAAACTGTAACAGATTGAAAAAGGGTGGGAGGGTGGGTGATAAAAAAAATGAACCTACCGTGACAACGATAGCTCTGATTACCACATGATATGCACCGAATTTGGTTCAGCGAAGGGTGGCCCGATCTTCACGACAGGAGGCTCAAGAACAAGATAACTTACTGTATAAACAGCGCGGATAACTAGCTTTATACCTGACCAAGGTTGTATGCGACCAAGCGACGGGGAGAGAGACACCGAAACCGCGAAGACTTCGACTCGATCTCCGAACGACTGCAAAACCACAACCGGAGCTAATCCACACAAGACGGGGCAGCCGTACTGGAACCCGCAGAGCACGAATTAGTGGATCTCAGAGAGATCTCTCCACAAGTTCAAGAAGAACAAGGAAGAACAAGGGTTGAGTAAGACACTCAAGCAGCTCGGCTGCAAATATCACTGGATTAATCTTAATGCATCAAAAAGTGTTTCTTGGCTTACCAAAAAGAGCAGTATTTATGCCAACAACTAGTCTAAAAATATATGTTAACTGAAAAAGCCACGTGGGAAGGTGGAAGACCAACTGGCTTGATCATTCATGCAGTGGTCATCAATTTCCCGCATGTCTTCTGGCCTTTTGAGTGGTCTTCAATGTTTTAATCATAACTCCACCTAGGGACATCCAAAAGACATGGGACCAGATGCGTTGGAAAGCTAATTTGATTAGCTTTCACACCATGTGTAGCATGCTTCACGAAATATTGTAGAGTGATACAGTTTCTCACGGAAACTTGGATATCAGGCTGACTATTGATCTTCTGAACAGTCTGCACCAAAAGCAATCGGCTGCCAAGCTGGGAGCTCTAAAGCACTCGGCACTTAGTGGCATTAGAAAGTTGACTTCAACACATTTCCAACAAGTACTCATGGACCTTCACAGCTTCTATAAATCAAGAGATATGACTGTTTCTTCATGACAGTTCTGCCAGGCCGAACTGGTTCGACGAAGTTCTCCTCTCTGGTTCAGTCTCGGCGTGTCCTTGTCATCCTCCTTGGTGAACCTGAGTAATAGAAAAATGTACGATTTAGGAAGTATATAATTCTCATTAATAAATGGAATTTCACAAAGTAGCGCGTGCACCTCTTGTTGTAGCTGTTTAGCTCGGCTACGAGTAATTGGTCCATCGAAGACATGAGCTGGTGCAACTTGACTTGATGATTGTTCCATCTTGCTTGATGTAGTCGGTATACTTGATGGTGTGGTCGGCTTGGGCATATCAGTGAGTCCATACATCTAGTAGCCCCTTTGTAAAGGCTATTTTGTGATCTCTTGGCCATACACCGACGGTTGTGTACTGGTATAATGGAGGTTCTGCAGTCGCCGACGGGTGACGAAATCACAAACTTGTGGGTAAAGTGGTACAAACTCTGTAGAGTCTTAAAACTATCATGATAGTCGATCTTACAGTCACGAGCGCCTGGACAACTCACATGATTAGTTGGGATGATTTTTGGGATGGTTGGTTATGGTTTGGTTATGGTTTTGGTTTTTGGGACGTTGAGTCCGGGTAATGAGATTGGTTGCATGACTGTTGAGTCATGGCAACGAGATTTGGTCTCGGTATGAGATAGAATTGAATGTGAGATGAAATAGTAGCGAATACGAGATGGTATTCGTGAGATGGTAGTGAATACGAGATGATATTCATGAGCAAAGTTGATTAATGTCTGGTTGAGACATGGAAAAGGGATGAATCATAATGGAGGTTTGTTAATGTTTTAAATACATGTTGGGATTACATTCACTTAAGGCTAAGTTGCTGTTTTTATCGTGTTTTAAGAAATAATCTTTGCTTTCTGAAATGAGCCTTTTTATACCTTCCTTGCTGTGAGCTACATATCATATTTTCCCGCACTTGTTGAGTATATCATTGTACTCAAACTTGCATTATTACTTCATCATCCGCAACAGGAGAGGAGTACTATGAAGAACACGTGGAGAATTAGGCGTGTAATCTGTCCTCAACCTTGCCTGTGCGGATGGAGTAGAGATGGAGCCACTGCTACTGCTTAGATTGCTTCCGCGCTAGAATAAAGACTTCCGCTGCTAGACTTAAACTTCCGCTGCTAGATTTAGACTTCCGCTGCTAAAATAGACTTCCGCTGCTAGAATGAGTCTGTCGGTACCCTCAATATGGGGTACCCCGCGCACAGGGGAAACTGCCTAAGGACCTCGCCCTTCTCTGCAGGGAGAGCTCCGAAGGCGCCATGTGTCCAGTGGGGCCGGACATCCCTCTCCTCAGAGGTAAGCTCCAGGCCAGCCACGTGGCCAACTGAGCCGGACATCCCCCCTCCGCGGGGAGAGCTCCGGAGGCTCCACGTGTCCAGCGGGGCCGGAACCTCCCTCTCCTCAGAGGAGAGCTCCGGGCCCGCCATGTGGCCAACTGAGCCGGACCTCCCCCCTCCGCGGGGAGAGCTCCAGAGGCTCCACATGTCCAGCGGGGCCGGACCTCCCTCTCCTCAGAGGAGAGCTCCAGGCCCGCCACGTGGCCAGCAGAGCCGAACCTCCCCCTCCGTGGGGAGAGCTCCGAAGGCTCCACGTGTCCAGCGGGGCCGGACCTCCCTCTCCTCAGAGGAGAGCTCCGGTCCGCCACGTGGCCAGCAGAGCAGCGCTACCTGCCCCCGCGCGGTAGGCAGCAAGAGTAAAGACACGCCATACCTTGCCCGTACAAGGTATTCAAGACCCGCGCCTTCCCAAGGCGCGGAGACGCGGAGCATGCCTCTGTCAGATACCGTTGCGCCCAATCACATCGCAGTGAAGACTGGCGTGCCGCGTCAGAGGCTGCACGCCAATAAACACAGCGACAAGACATCCCTGCCGCCCTTGCCATCATCAACCACTACGACTAGCTTGCGGCATGGGCAGGGCGGCAGAGCGAAGACTCGGAAGCCCTCGCCAGAGACAACTACCGGCGTAACTGCAGATACGGTAGATGGCAGGCAATCTCCCTGGGACTACCTGTCAGGTCCCGGGCCCACCTTGTAAGCCGCCCGAGACTTGGACTATAAAAGGCTCGGGTAGGCAACGTTAGCAAGGGTTCGCACCTCGGCCATTCACACCTGAGGGTTCGACAGTGTGTTCCTCCTCCAGGACATTCTCAAATGGTGTTTCAGAAAACTCGCTAGTTGTGATGGGTTCAGGATAAATTTCAGAATAAATCCTAACAGTGCTATGCATATCTTTCATAGGAAATATATTCTCAAAAAATGTTACATCACGAGAATCTATAATAGTATCAACATGCATATCTGAAAGCTCAGATTTAACTACTAAAAATCTATATGCAATGCACCGGTGAGCATAGCCTAGAAAGACGCAATCCATGGTCTTTGGTCCAAGCTTTCGTTTCTTGGTGATTGGAATATTGACCTTTGCCAAACATCCCCAAGTATGCAAATATGACAGTGATGATTTTCTCCCAATCCAATCCTCATAAGGGGTTTTCTCTTTATTCTTGTTCGGAACGCGGTTTTTAGGACATGACATGTTGTCAATAGAGCCTCCTCCCACCACGCCTTAGATAAACCGGAAGTCTCTAACATGGCACTTACCAAGTCACACAATGTGCGGTTTTTCCTCCCGGCTACCCCGTTTGGTTAGGGTGAACAGGGAGGCGTCCTCTCATGTATAATATCGTTTTCCTCACAGAAATCATCAAATATCTTGGGAAAATACTCACCACCACGATTTGACCTAAGACGTTTGATCTTTCTCTCTAATTGATTTTCTATTTCAGCTTTATAGATTTTAAAGTGGTCTAAAGATTCATCTTTAGTTTGCAACAAGTAAACATAGCAAAATCTAGTAGAGTCATCTATAAATATCATAAAGTATTTCTTTCCACCTTTTGTCAACACACCATTTGTCTCGCATAGATCAGAATGTATGAGTTCTAGTGGCGCCAAGTTTCTCTCTCCGGCTTCCTTGTGAGGCTTTCGAGGCTGCTTTGATTGCACACAACTATGACACTTAGAACCTTTGGCAATGGTAAATTCTAGAATTAATTTGAGACTAGATAGCCGATTCATTAAACTAAAGTTGACATGACATAAACGAGAATGCCAAACACTTGCATTATCATTAAAAATGTCATAAATATGGTTTACTAACTTATTATCAATCTCTGAAAGTGAAAAGCGGAACAAGCCTATGCATTCACTACCTTTACCAATAAATTGTCCATGCTTCGACATAACTATTTTATTGGATTCCAAAACTACTTTAAACCCATCTCTACATAAAAGGGAGCCTCTAACAAGATTCTTTTTCATAGTAGGGACATGTTGCACATTCCTCAGCTGGACAATCTTTCCCGAAGTGAACTTCAGATCGACTGTGCCAACACCATAAACCGAAGAATGTGACCCATTTCCCATTAGGACGGAGGAATCCTTGATGAACTGGTAAGAAGTTGTCACACCCGGTTTTCTTGAAGACAAACCAAATGAATAGACACATGTATGCAAGGATCTGTTTGCTCATACATGTGAGGACAATAGGGAAGCATCATTTAATACAAGCCAAGTATAACGAATACATAAAAGTCTTACATAAATGTCTCAAAGGACTATTAAATATTCAAAGTACATCGTAAGACAACGCATCGGAAATAGATTCTTGTGGAGCTCATTCATAGGCGTTTCCTGGAGGATTCTGCAAGCCTAGAAAACGTCTTCGGGGTCGAAGTCGTTGTACTCCACACCTTCACCATGGCCTGAGTAGCAAGTAAAACCAACAAAAATCAAGCTTTAGTACCTAAGGTACTCATCAAGTGTGGGAAAGAAATGATATGCAAGCTAAAACAAGGAAAGACTTAAGTCATGGTTATTGCACTACGCATTAATTTCTATCACCTTAGCTTATTAAGCACCTATATTACTACATAAGTGAGATAGTCCCAATCCCATAACCTCATCATCGTCAATGTTAAGCTTTCCGCTTAACATTACCAAACTCTCACTTCATAATCCACCTAATTATGAAGAAGTCTAAGCCGCTCTTGACTGTGAGCACGGTTGTCATCACAGTTTCCAACTCTGCAGAGTGTGTACCTCTTTACCCACAAGTAGTGATTTCATCCCCCGTTTTCAGATGGACTAAGGAACCTCCATTTTGCCTGTGGCCGTGTACCGCATTCACACTTCCTAGGTGTGTAGCCAAAAGATCACTACGAGACCTTTACAAAGGGATTCCCGACGAGCATGAGCCCACTGAGGTTTCACCCCTAATAGCATCTAGGAGGCTCCAACCTCCGCTACGCTCTTGAGCCTTGCGGTTCCCAAGGTAGTCCAGTTGACTGCTATTCCCCGCACCTTCCAAACACCCACACTATATCGGAAATACACCCTAATTAATTGGCCAAACTTTCCCATATCAACGTGTGGTGGCACGGCAAGCCAGGTTAAATGCTCCATGAACCGGTCCTTAGAACCCAGGCAAGCACTAAACACTAACCCAAGTTCTCGTGCACACAGCACCAACCAAATACATCTAGCTTGCCTAGATTCCTATCTCTACAACATGTCATCAAGTTCCATTCAATGGTAAATAATTCAAAGTTGCATCTCATATCCGAAGTATCCCAACTCTAAGCATGGCTAACCATAAAGAGTATGAATCATAAATATACTAAGTAATTCCCACCTAGGCTACAAGGAATAAGTCATGAAAAGCTAGGGGAGACATCCTAACATGGGTTTTCATAATTCATAACTCAATGCAAACTCTAACTAAACATCCTAGCTCGGCGACGGTGATGTGCGGCGGTCGTCGGCGAACGGCGTCAGGAGGGCGTTTGGGTATGGTTTTCTTCAAGATTTCCTATTGTCGAGCTTCCCTGTGAATGGTTGATGGTGTACGGAGGGTCAGAGTGGATCCAAACAGGGAAATTCAGTGCTTTCACCAGCGAGCAACGGCGACCCTTACCGGCGTGCGTCGGCGTCGAGTTTGCCGACGAGTTCTCGGTGCGGGGTGGATGTCTATGGGTTGTACAAGTTGCTGCGGAGGAGGGAGATGCATAAGGTAGAAGAAATCGATGACGGGGAAGGATAATTGCAGAGTTCAGCGGCGGCGACTCACCGAGATCGAAGATCGACCGAGCGAGGGAGAGAAACGAACAAGGATTCATTTTTTATCTTGGCCGAACAGCGGAGGTTGTTGCGATCGTGCGGAACAGCGTGGGAGTCCGAGATCGTGGGGCACGCGCGGCGATTTCGGGCGTTGGCAGTGTGGAGTCCCTGCGCGGGAAGAGTGGGCGGCGTTTGAAGAAGGCGATGCTGACATGTGGGGCCAGGTTGGCAGCGACAGAAGGAGGGGGAGGGGGCTGGCGGGCTGCTGGGCTGCATGGGGAATTTGGCCCAAGTGCCCTTTTCTTTTTCTTTTCCTTTTTTCATTCTGTTTCCTCTTCAAAATTTGAATTCAGTTTCAAATCTTCAAAATTTTGAACATGCACAACATCCTATTATTTGAAATTTGGGTTTGCAAAAATTTGGATGTTACAACTCTACTCCCTTAAAAGGAATCTCGTCTTCGAGATTCGGTAACTCCTAGGGGAATAGGTCCGAAAACTGTGCCTTGAGTTCTTCTTCTCTTTCCCACGTGGCTTCTTCTTCCGAATGATGTTTCCACTGCACTTTGCACATATTAACTCTTTTGTTCCTTGTGATGCATTCCGTCGTTTTGAGAATCTTAACTGGGTACTCGGTATATGAAAGGTCTTCTTGGATGTCCAACTCATTCATTGGCAACCTCTCCTCGGGTGTTCTCAAACATTTCTTAAGTTGTGACACATGGAACACATCATGCACATCGGATATGCAAGAAGTAGCTCCAACCGATATGCAACTTCTCCTTTTCTCTCTAGAATCAGGAAAGGTCCGATAGACCGAGGTGCTAGTTTTCCTTTCACTTTAAACCGATGAAGTGCTCTTATAGGAGACACCTTGAGATATACGTAGTCCCCTAGTTCAAAGGTGAGTTCTCTTCATCTTGTACCCGCATAGCTCTTTTGTTGAGTTTGCGCTATATTCAAGTTACCGCGAATTTCCTTCACTTTTCTCTCGGCATCTTGTAACACTTCTAGCGCGAACACTTGACTCTCTCCGGTTTGATCCCAGAACAAAGGAGTTCTGCATTTTCTCTCATATAACGCCTCAAACGGAGACATCTCCATGCTGCCCTGGTAATTGTTATTATAGGAGAACTCGACATATGGTAAGTTCTTGTCCCAACTTCTGCTATTGTTGAGTGCACAAGCTCTTAGCATGTCCTCAAGGATTTGGTTTGTTCTTTCTGTCTACCCGTCGGTCTATGGGTGATATGCATAACTAAAATTGAGATAAGTCCCCATGGTTTCATGTAATTTCTGCCAGAATCTCGAGGTAAACTGTGTTCCTCAATTTGATACTATCTTCTTTGGCACCCCGTGTAGGCACATGATTCTGGACATGTAATTCAGCCAATTTAGAACCGTTGTAATGTTCTTTTACCGGGATAAAGTGAGCTACCTTGGTTAGTCGATCGACTATTACCCATATCGAATCATATCCCGATTGGATTCCAGGCAGCCCTACTATGAAGTCCATAGTTAACTCTTCACATTTCCATTCCGGTACTTTGAGTGGTCACAATAATCCCGCAGGTCTTTGGTGCTCTTCTTTCACCAATTGACAGGTGTCACACAATGCAACGTGTTATGCGACATCTCACTTTATGCCATACCACTAGTACCTACTCTTAAGACCCTGATACATCTTACTACTCCCAGGATGAATGGAATAGTCGGAATCATGAGCTTCTCTCAAGATCAATTCACGGATTTCCTTCACATCAGGCACACATATCCTTTTCCCATGCCATATCGTGCCCCGTTCATCCTCTCTAAATGACACGACCCCACGGTCTTGTCGAGCCAGGATCACGCTGAGAGGTGCTGCGTTGCACAGCACCGGATAACACACGTCAAAGGTACAAAGCGGAAGCGAAGTTTTATTACATAAACAAGTTTATGAACATTTGTACATCAAAATAAGTCCAGTCTACACTCACGGGCGTAGACTACACATCAAGTTCACGTTCAGCCCGTGAACATGTCCTTGCTAGCACACACGCACACTAACACGACGGCGTGCACGACTCCCACTCGACGGATTTCCCCTCCTGGGGTTTCGTCTCCTCTTCGGGAGTCCCTTCCTCATAGAACCCTGCAAAAGCTTCAAACACAAGAAGTGAGCACGAAGGCTCAGCAAGTCTGGCCCGTCTCACCTAAATATGGAACTTCTACATGAGGGATGGTGGGTTACATGAGGTAAAAATCATTTGCAAGGACTCACCTAATTAGTAGAACCTTACTTTCAAGTTTTAGCAGCAGGTTGTGGAGAACCTTACGCCAAGGCACATGAGAGAGCCGCAATCAAACAAGAAACGCATTTCTCTCATGTACTTTGCCCAAAGTTGAAAGGAACTTTAGTTAGCTCTAAACTACAACAAACCATTAACAAGCAAAGTCCATCTTTCAATCAGCAGCATTTTAACATGTAACTAGCCTGTTCTTTCTATGTCACGGTACAGTGAACAAGTGGTACTCACTGACCGCGAGGGACGGCGATTATAATCGATTTACACCTGCAGGGTTACCCGAACAACCCGTCACGTACGCCCGTACTCAATGTTGCCTACAACAACCATCACGAACGCCGTACACGACTACGTTTCACCCGTTAGCCAAATGTTGAACCGGTCCAATCGTCCCTAGCAAGAGGTTTCTGCACGCGCATCTCAGTGCCGCCATCCGATTTACACCTCGAGCTCTCATCCTACCCTCTGAACGACCAGCTCGCTACCTGCCCCTGCGCGGTAGGCAGCAAGAGTAAAGACACGCCATACCTTGTCCGTACAAGGTATTCAAGACCCGCGCCTTCCCAAGGCGCGGAGACGTGGAGCACGCCGCTGTCAGGAGCCGTTATGCCCAGTCGCATCGCAGTGAAGACTGGCAGGCCGCGTCAGAGGCTCTACCAATGAACACAGCGACAAGACATCCCCTGCCGCCCCTGCCGTCATCAACCACTACGCCTAGCTAGCGGCATGGGCAGAGCGGCAAGACGAAGACTCAGAAGCCCTCGCCAGAGACAACTACCGGCGTAACTGCAGGATATGGTAGATGGTAGGCAATCTCCCTGGGACCACTTGTCGGGTCCCGGACCCACCTTGTAAGCCGCCCCAGCCTTGGACTATAAAAGGCTCGGGTATGCAACGTTGCAAGGGGTTCGCACTCCAGCAGCTAGAACTCCATTATGCTTATTGCTCACTCACACGCTCAACACTCAGGCAATACAACGAGCATCTCTGCTCACCGTGGACGTAGGGTTTTACGCTCCGGCAGCCTGAACCACGTAAAAAACCTCTGTGTCAACCTTTCTCCTTCCATCGTCCCCAACGCGTAAGCTCTCCATGAGTGACTAGCCCCTCCGAAAAAGAAACTTCGTGGGCTGCCCAGTGCAGGCCCGGGGGAAGTGTCGACGGCACACTTCGACAGGCCCATTTTACAAATGTCTCCAAAAGTGCCTCAAAAAGTATTGGATTTGCATGAAATTTGGCCTAAGCCTTCCCAAGACTATTTAGGGTCTATGGGTGAGCTAAACCTTTCATGCTTATGCGTAGAAATCCTACTTTTTGGAAGTTAGTGTAAAATCCCCAAAAGTGGTAGCAAGAAAATTCTGTTCATGTGCACTTATGAAAAATGAGGGGAATTAAAACTTTGAATTATAATGGTATAAGTTCAAAGTGAGGGTTTAGACTTTCCAAAACTTCCAAACATGGAGATCTAAATTCATAACTTGGATCTTCATATCCCAAATATTCACCCTTTCAAATTTCAGCTCATTTGGAGGAGTTTTCATATTTGTTTGGGATTAAAAGGAAGAGCCCTCTAATCTGAATTTCAAATTCAGTTTCAAATTCCAATTCCCTCAATTTGAAAATTGGGTTTCACAAATGTGTTCTACACCTTTGAATGAGCAGCCATGCCAAAAATTGGAAATTTTGGAGCTGGTTTGCCATACTTTTGAGGCAATATAAAGTGGAGGATTCAAACTCTTTTCCAAATTCAAATGATCAATCCACATCCAATTTTCAAACCCGAATTCAAACTATTTGAATTCAGCAAATTCAAACTATGACTTGGGGTTGAAGTCAAGTCTTTAATGTTGAGTTGCTGGGGTAAAATATCAGAGGAAATTGGATAAGAATTAGAAATAGTGGGGCCCAATTGTCAGCCACCCAAAGCAAACCAACTGACTGTTTTTCCTCCTCGGGTGATCACCGCGCGCCAGCTCCCGAGCAGCCCGTCGCCCGACGTTGTCCACCGAGCTGCTTCCCCCGACGTCAGTTCACGCGCGTGGCCAGTTATAGCGGCAGCCGAGTGCCGTATCTGCCCTCATCCTCATTACCCCGCAGCCTCTCCACGCTCTGCTCGAGCCTCGTGAACCCAAAACCCCCGCCCGGCGGAAGAAACCTTCGGCTCATCGGCACCCGGCGAGCTCGGCGTGCCTCTCGCGCGGCTGAGCCGCGGGATCGTTGCGCCAGGTCTCTCTCCTGCTCCCCGAAGCCTCAAGTGAACACCAGCACCGGTGGTTGGCGCCTACGAGCTGGAATTCCCTTCGAAGCTCCGGTGTTGATCGCCTGTACGCCACACCGTCGCCCGACGGATTTGCGGCCTCTTCCGATCAACAGAAAGGTCCCTGAGGTGCGTGAGGAACCCTTCCTCCTTCCTTTCCACCAGTTCCTGCTTTCTTAGCTCCGGTACCGAGTATTTTGAAGTTTGGCGCCGGCGGTTCTTTAGGAACCCGAGGACTCTTCGAAGAAATTCGTTGTGCTCGGGGTAGCTCCACTCTAGATAAGCTTACAGTAGCTCCAGCACAGACTTGCGCATCTCCCCGAAGTTCTAGCAGCTCAAATGAGCAAGTAGGGATGCCGGGTATCGAGTTTTTGTCGCCGCCGGAGTATTGCAGGCTCAGGTCGCCGGTGAGGTCCCATCTCCGGTGGGTTTCCGGGAGAGCGAGCTATGGGTCGAGGATGTCCATGGGACACTGGTGCTTTTGGAGCCAACCCTAGCCCGAAAGACCCACTGTTGAGGGAGAGCGAGGTCGCCGAAGTAAGGTTCGACATGGTCGCCGGTGCAAGCACCTTTCCGGCTGTTGTCATCGGCTCCCGACCCCACCATCGTGTTCAGCACGGTGTAGAACTCACAGGCGGCGAGTTTGACGAAGTTCGGACCACAGGAACCCTGTCCCGGCGAGCCTCGCCGGCGTGCGCCACCGCAGGAGGCGCGGGCAGCGCGAGGAAGACGAAGGAGGGCCGGTCCCACCGGTCAGCCTCCGGGTTCACGCGAGGATCGGCTTGTGGCGCCGGATCTGGTGCGGCTGCGCGGGAATAACCCCGTAGCCCACGGTGTTGCTAAAATCTGACTGGTCCGAATTAAAACAGTGGGCCCAGCCCAATTATTTGAAGTTTCTATTAGAGAAATAATTCCAGAATTTAGCTGATCTTTATAAGGCCATAACTTTGTGTAGAAAACTCCAAAAAGAGTGAGACCAATTTTGTTGGGTTCCTCATGAGGAGTACTTCACAGAGAAACCAAATTTTGGCTATGAAAATGCCCAGGAATTTCTGTAGAATTGTTTTTAGTAAATCCTTTAGGGATTTATTACAGGAGCAATTCTTTATGAAATATTCCCAAATTTGGTCAGAAAATCCTTCTCATAGTTACTGATCTCAAATTTGGGCTTCATTGGAGGTCATTTGCTAGGTCAAATTACCTTCTCAAGTTCAGCCTTTATTTGAAAATTCAAATATAAACAGAAACTGTTCAGCACTTCTGTCCAAACTTCAAAAATTCATATCTCTCTGATGGTAGCTCCAAAAATGGTGAAACAAATTCTGTTAGAACCATGGAGACTTACCCTAATCAGATCTTCCACCATTAGCTATATCAAAGCTCCTGAATTGGGCTCAAAATTCAGATAACCATTGTACTTGTAGGAATTTTAAAGACTACATTATGCAATGACATGTCTCCAAATTTGGCTCAAATCATCCTTAGAAAGTCTAGTATCCACTGTAAAAATCCCAAAGCCAATTAAGGATTTTAAATAGCAGTATCTATGGGTAGAAGTCCAATTCTTATAAATCCTTAATACTTATACATGTATTTTATTACATTTCATAATAGTGACCCAAGTTGAGGACGCACCGGAGCCGTTGGACGTCCTCCCACCAGAAGCTGACTTTCCGTTTAACTCGCAACCAGGCAAGCCCTGGTTTGCACTTAACTACCCTTTTATAAAGTTTTCGTTTGTATCAATTTTGTCTAGGTTGAATGTTTGCATTAGAGTTAGGGTGATTGAAACCCCACTTGCACAGCCTCTTTAAATCCTATGGAGGGTTGGGTAGTTTATAAACTCGACGAGTAGAGAACGCCATGCTAATGTATAGGATCTCGGTAGAAGTCGAGTGGTTGGAAGCTACTCGCGAGATAGTACTTATTACACGGAATGAAAAGAGGTAGAAAATGGCTTAAGTTATGAAAATGAGACCCAGCAGGGGGTGATAGGAAGCAGTGAGCAGAGGTCTCACGTGCGTAGCCCTGTTGGTGTCAGTTGAGGACCGTCCGTGTGCGGCCCTGCTGGACAAGTATCGAACAGTACCGGATGCATACTGGCATATGGGAATCAGGAAACCGATGTAATTGGTTAACCTGGGTGTCGAGGCTTACCCAACCGTAAATAGGAGTGGGTTGAGGGTAGCAAGGTGTAAATCTGCCGGTGGGCACAGTCACGCTCCACGCGGGGACCTCCTACCCGTTACGGATGGACCGGTTTGGCATTTGGGTTGCCTTTGAAAGGTTGTCACATACAACAGAGTAGGAAAGGGTGTGGAATGACGCTTCTGAAAGTGGGTGTATGTGACGTGTTATCCGGGTGTGTCTTGATTGCAATCACCGTCCCTCGCGGTTATTTGAGTACCCGCTTGTTCACTGCGCTGTGACGTAGTAAGAAGTGAAATACGCCAACTGAAAATGCTGTATTGATCTTAATGTCTTGCATACCTTGATTGCTGTAGATATAGAGCTAATTAAGTTTACATTCCACTTTGGGCATCACCACATCGGAGGAAAGCGTTTCTTGTTTGATTGTGGACTTCCGATGTGAGGGCTGCCTAAGGCACATGAATCTGCTGCTATAAAACTGAAAATAAGGACCAACTTATAGGCGTGTCTTTATTGCAAAATCCTTTCCTATCTTACATACCCTTGCACGTAGAGTTCCATGCCATAGGGTTGACGGTTAAGACTTGCTGAGCCTTCGTGCTCACGGTTGCAATATTTGAGCTGTTTGCAGGTGAGAGTTATGAGGAAGGTTCCGAGGACGAGGCGATGCCCCCGTCGGGGTACACGGCCGAGCTGGAGCCATGCACGCCGCCGTGATCTCCAGTTTCATGCTGCTAGTGTGTAGCGTCCCCGGGCTGGACGGCTGCACTTTTGCTTAGTTAGGGTTTGAGAGCAACTATGTATATAACTTCCGCTGTTAATTAGGTTTTGTAAAATACTTCCGCTGTTTTATATCAAATAAAAGTTTATATGTTGTTCTTTATTCTTTTCATGTGTGCTGTTGGGTGCCGCATCGCACGGCACCACCCTATGCGATCTTGGAGTGGGTGAACCACGGGGTGGTCCCCACAGCTGTGGTATCAGAGCCGCATTGGGAATAGCACGCTCGAAAAGAGCCTATTTTTGAAAACTTAGAAGTAGTCGAGTGAGGATTAGTCATTAAGCCCACATAAGGTCTATGATAGTAGTAGTTACTAAGGTGGAAAAGCTAACTTATGTGTTATACATTCTGTAACGACGCTCCGACGTCAGGTAAGAGGTAAGGTACGCCACCGTAGGTGGATCAATTACGGTAACTTGTCATACGAGTAATGGTATGGAAGGTTATACCATGGCTTGGCACGGTAGTTAATATGAGTCTCTGAACCTCTTAATGGTTCTGAGAGCATATGAAAACGCTGATCTCCAGCGTGCTTTAGGCAAAAGTGAGAATACCCCATCGTGTGGTAAGCAACACGATAGTATGCAACTCTTGAACGTTCGATGTTCAAAGGGCCATACGCAGCGCTCGCCATCGGCGTGCCTCAACGGTCATGAGGCAGTAGGTGGTATCCGTTGGGTTGATAAAATTCCCAACCGTGACGACCTGTTCGCGCTCTACTCGGGTTCCCCGTCGTGTGGTGTGAAAACACGACCATGTACCTTGAGACGTGGCTTGACTCAAGGACGATCCGTATGGCAATGATACGGACCGTATGTTTTTAATATGATATGGAACTGCCTGTAATGTTAAAAACCTTTGTGTGCACCATTATTGTGTGTTCTTCTGCAGGTACATTAACCACGTTAGTGCATGACGTGTAGAAACCGTTTGCGAGTGACGTCTTTAGTTCCACCATTTGACACGTATATGCCGGAATACCGGTTTAGGATTTTTCTTTGGTGAGGAAACGTAGTACCGACTGCATAAAAGTTTATTTTCAAAGAAAAGAATCACAATGAAGTATAGGAATTCATTTAGGGGTTAGTAAACTCCTATATTGAACTAAGAGTCAATTGGGAGTATAGGTTCAATTTCAAAAGTTTAGGAACAATCTCCCCTGTTTTTGGCAGAAATTTTTCTGAAATTGAACAGGGCATAACTTAAGATTTGTTGAACCAATGGAGGTGTGGAATACCATTCTAGAAAGGTTTAGAAGTCCTCTACAACTTTTCTGTAGAGTTCCAGAACAAAATCTCCCTCCAAAGGGATGAAAGTCTCAGATGAATAGGTACTGTCCAAAAACAGGGCAGACCAAATGCTCTCTGGAATTTTCTGTATTTCAACCAAAACACTTAGTTTCACCGTTCGACGTCCAGTGGCTGTTGTAAAACAGCGAGTTGGAGTCGAAGGGTTTATGCATTTGACATATCACTTCGAGTTAGTACATGTTTGGGTCCAATACAATAGCGAGGAAGTACGCATGCTAACACACTTAACATCCCGTGGTGACCCCGATGGTCGAAATGAACTTTTAACCCATAAAGTTCAATACTTTGGAACTCGATCGTATGACACGGTCCAGGGATGTATATGGTGCATAAAGTCTATACTTTATCCATATGTGTGATTGTTATGCACGTTATTTATCCCATTCTCGCATTACTATTGTATAGACTGGATGAGCTAAACCCACATGTTCTGATCATTTGAGTGGTATGAATGCAGAATGGTGCGGACACGTTCAACGCAAGAGGAGGGAGGTCCGAGTCAAGTTCGTGGTGATGAGTCTCCACCTCCGGAACAGACCACGACGCAGCAGCAACCACCTCCTCCACCGCCAGAACTTCCAAGGAATCTTGCGGAGGTTCTCGCTGCAGTGCTCGGCTCGCGCGACGAGCAAACCGAGTTACTGCAGATGTTGGTGCAGCAGAATGCGTCCCATCAGGGAGGACGCCAAGACAATGGGCAACGCCAGCCCCAACAAAGCTCGTATTCAGAATTCATGGCGACCCATCCACCGGTCTTCACGGAGGCCGAAGAACCTTTGGAGGCGGACAGCTTTATCCGCACTCTAGAGGCAAAGTTCGGGCTGCTACGATGCACCGAACATCAGAAGGCGCTGTACGCAGCGCAACAGCTTCAAGGAGAAGCCGGTACCTGGTGGGCGAACTACACCGCCTCCTTACCGGCTGGCCATGCCGTCACATGGACGGAGTTCCGGGAGGCGTTCCACGCCTATCACATACCTCCCGGTGTGATGGAGATGAAGCTCCAGGAGTTCCTGGCGCTACGGCAAGGCGAGAGGAGTGCTCATGAGTACTCCAGATTATTCAACTGGCTGGCGCAGTATGCGCCAGGATTTGTTGGCACGGAAGACAACAAGCGCAATGCGTTCTTCCGGGGCCTGAACTCCAAGATGAAGGTCCATCTCGCCCAGAGAAATGGCGGCACATTCAACGACCTAGTTAATGCCGTGATTCTACAGGAGAATGCTCAGCGCGAGCGCGGTTCTGACAAGAGGAAACGCAGCGCGCTGACGAGCAGCAGTGGTGGAACGCCACAGAAATACCGCGTGGTGTATCGCTCACCATCCGGTCAGAGATGGCACCCACCGGCGCGACCGCCTCAGTTTCGCGGTCAGCAATATAATGCGCCGGGCTTTCGACCGACGTATCCCCCACAGCAACAGCAGCAAAGGATGGTTCTGCGTGCGCCCCAGTTTCAACAGCGTGCACCGGGATTCCGTCCTCAAGTCGGCGGGACCCCGACTCCTTACACGTGCTATACGTGTGGCCGTGTCGGGCTCATTTCGAGGGACTGCCCCGAGCCGCGACAGGGCAGGGGTGCAGCACCATATCAGGGTGCTAATCAGCCCCGCAACCAGCCCAAGAAACCAGCACCAAAACCCGGCAACGTCCACCACTTAGCCATCGAAGACGTGCCGGAAGGCGAACCTGTCCTCGCGGGTATGTTCTCTTACCTAGATCATCCCGTAGTCATACTTTTTGACTCCGGTGCCACCCATAATTTCATAAGTCAGTCTTATGTTATTAAATATCAACTGCCTATCATTCCCACAAATAATTCATATTTGATATGTTCTCCGGGTGGGAAAATAACAGCTGATAGAATGGTCTATAGAGCACCGTTACAGTTGGGTGGGAATCTATATCCAACTTCTCTAATCATGTTAGAGAGTCAAAAACTTGATGTCATTTTAGGAATGTCATGGCTACATCGCCATGGTGCTGTGCTTGACATCATTCCACGTGTGGTTCATCTCAATTCTCCACTTCATGAACCACATGTTCTTAATCTTGACCGATCGGTTCAAGAAACCCCAGCCACATATAACATGGAAGCCACGAAACTTGAAGATATTCGTGTGGTCCGTGAATATCCGGATGTCTTTCTGGATGATCTTCCGGGCATGCCACCTGAAAGAAATGTCGAGTTCAAGATTGAACTTGTACCGGGGACGACACCGATCTCACGGAGACCGTACAAGATGGCTCCGAATGAGCTGGCTGAATTGAAGGAGCAGCTCAATGATTTAATGAAGAAGGGTTTCATTCGACCGAGTTCCTCGCCATGGGGATGCTCGGCGCTGTTTGTGAAGAAGAAGGATGAAACCTTGAGGTTGTGTGTGGACTACCGGCCTCTCAACGCCGTCACCATCAAGAATAAATATCCACTGCCCCGCATCTATATATTATTCGATCAACTTGTGGGTGCAAGTGTATTTTCAAAGATGGATCTTCGCTCCAGACATCATCAAATCAAGATCCGGGCAGAAGATATTCCAAAGACGGCCTTCTCGACAAGATATGGGTTATATGAGTACCTCGTCATGTCCTTTGGTCTCACCAACGCCCCGGCACACTTCATGTATCTCATGAACTCAGTGTTCATGCCGGAGTTGGACAAGTTTGTAGTAGTGTTCATAGACGACATCTTGGTCTACTCCAAGTATGAAGAGGAACACACCAAGCACTTGCATATCGTGCTTCAACGATTAAGAGACCATAAGCTTTATGCCAAGTTCAGCAAGTGCGAGTTTTGGATCAGCCAAGTGCCATTCCTTGGTCATATCATTTCTGCAGAAGGCATTGCAGTTGATCCAAGCAAAATCGAACAAGTGCTGAAATGGAAGTCCCCCACATCAGTCCATGAAGTCAGAAGTTTCCTCAGGTTAGCAGGATATTACCGGAGATTCATACCAAACTTCTCCAAGCTTGCTAAGCCGATGACTGAACTGTTGAAGAAGGGGATCAAATATGTTTGGAGCTCAGCTTGCGAAGAAGCTTTCCAAGCATTAGTGAAGCATCTTACAACAGCCCCGGTGTTAGCTCAACCGGATACAACCAAACCCTTCGACGTATATTGTGATGCGTCCGGTATCGGGCTTGGCTGTGTATTGATGCAAGGAGGAAGAGTGGTCGCCTATGGCTCACGTCAACTTCGTAACCACGAGCAGCACTATCCGACTCATGATCTTGAGCTCGCTGCTGTGGTATTGGCCTTGAAGATGTGGAGGCACTGTTTGCTTGGGAACTTAGTGCACCTCTACACTGACCACAAGAGTTTGAAGTATATCTTCACTGAAAAGGAGTTGAATATGCGGCAACGGAGATGGCTAGAACTGATTAAAGACTATGAGATCGAGATTCACTACCATCCCGGGAAGGCAAACGTGGTTGCCGATGCCTTAAGCCGCAAATCCCATGTCAACAATCTGTCCATCACCCCACTTGAAGAGGAGCCGAGTCTGTACTTGGTTCCATATGGGGCATTATATAATCTTGCTCTCATCCCAACCATAAGAGAGGAGATTATGAAGGCTCAGAAGAAGGACATGGGAATGTCGCACATTCGGAGAAGAATGGAGAATGGCGAAATGAAATGCTTCCGAAGAGATGAACACGACACTCTATGGTTTAAAGACCATATAGTGGTACCCCGTGACATGAAGCTTCGGAAGAAAATCTTGGACGAGGCTCATTTGTCCAAGTATTCTATTCATCCGGGCAGCAACAAGATGTACCAGGATCTGAAAACCAGATTTTGGTGGCCACGGATGAAAAGAGAAATCGCGAAATACATATCCGAATGTGATACGTGTCGGCGTGTGAAAGCCGACCATATGCGTAAAGCCGGACAGCTGCAACCATTGAACATTCCGGCATGGAAGTGGGAGGATATCAGCATGGACTTCATAGTCGGGTTATCTCTTACGTCTCACAAGCATGACTCGATTTGGGTGATAGTCGATCGACTAACCAAGTCGGCTCATTTTATCCCTGTACATACAAAGTACGTGGCCAAGCAATATGCGGAGTTGTATATTGCAAGGATCTTGTGTTTGCACGGTGTTCCCCGCTCCATCATTTCAGATCGCGGTGCGCTGTTCGTCTCTCGATTTTGGGAACAGCTGCACGCATCACTGGGAACCAAACTGATCCGAAGCTCCGCGTATCACCCACAGACAGATGGTCAAACTGAACGGGTGAATCAAGTGCTTGAAGACATGCTATGCGCTTGTGCCATCCACCACGGCAAGAATTGGGACGATCATTTGCCGTTGGCGGAGTTTTCTTATAATAATGGCTATCAAGCTAGCATCAAGATGGCGCCGTATGAAGCTCTCTACGGCCAGAAATGTCGCACACCTCTCAACTGGTGCGAGTCCGGCGAGCGAGTCATCTACGACATTGAACTTGTGAATGAATCTGAAGAACGAGTGCGAGTAATACAAGCCAATCTCAAGGCTGCTCAATCTTGTCAGAAGAGCTATGCGGATAAGAGACGCCGCCCTCTCCACTTCGACATCGGGGACCATGTTTATGTCCGTGTGTCTCCGATGAAGGGAGTTCACCGTTTTGGAGTGAAGGGTAAACTTGCGCCGCGGTTCATTGGACCGTTCGCCATCATTGAAAGATGCGGACCCGTGGCCTATCGCCTAGAGTTACCAGCGTCGCTCGCAGGCGTTCACAACGTCTTCCACATTTCTCAGCTGAGGAAGTGCCTCAAACCCTCCGCTGAAATCCGCACGGAAGACATAGAAGTTCTTCAACCGGACCTCACGTACACGGAGTATCCAATCCGGATTATCGATGAAAAGACTCGTGCCACAAGAAACCGGACCTTATGGTTCTACAAGGTCTTGTGGAGTAACCATACCGCTGATGAGGCGACATGGGAAAGTGAGGATTATCTACGTACGTATTATCCAGACTTGCTATCATCATATACCCGGTAAAGTTTTCCCCACTTTGCTTTTCCTTTGGAATCTCGGGACGAGATTCTTTTTAAGGGGGGAGGGATGTAAAATCCCCAAAAGTGGTAGCAAGAAAATTCTGTTCATGTGCACTTATGAAAAAATGAGGGGAATTAAAACTTTGAATTATAATGGTATAAGTTCAAAGTGAGGGTTTAGACTTTCCAAAACTTCCAAACATGGAGATCTAAATTCATAACTTGGATCTTCATAGCCCAAATATTCACCCTTTCAAAATTTCAGCTCATTTGGAGGAGTTTTCATATTTGTTTGGGATTAAAAGGAAGAGCCCTCTAATCTGAATTTCAAATTCAGTTTCAAATTCCAATTCCCTCAATTTGAAAATTTGGTTTCACAAATGTGTTCTCCACCTTTGAATGAGCAGCCATGCCAAAAATTGGAAATTTTGGAGCTGGTTTGCCATACTTTTGAGGCAATATAAAGTGGAGGATTCAAACTCTTTTTCAAATTCAAATGATCAATCCACATCCAATTTTCACACCCGAATTCAAACTATTTGAATTCAGCAAATTCAAACTATGACTTGGGGTTGAAGTCAAGTCTTTAATGTTGAGTTGCTGGGGTAAAATATCAGAGAAAATTGGATAAGAATTAGAAATAGTGGGGCCCAATTGTCAGCAACCCAAAGCAAACCAACCGACTGTTTTTCCTCCTCGGGTGATCACCGCGCGCCAGCTCCCGAGCAGCCCGTCGCCCGACGTTGTCCACCAAGCTGCTTCCCCCGACGTCGGTTCACGCGCGTGGCCGGTTATAGCGGCAGCCGAGTGCCGTATCTGCCCTCATCCTCATTACCCCACAGCCTCTCCACGCTCTGCTCGAGCCTCGTGAACCCAAACCCCCGCCCGGCGGAAGAAACCTTCGGCTCATCGGCACCCGGCGAGCTCGGCGTGCCTCTTGCGCGGCTGAGCCGCGGGATCATTGCGCCAGGTCTCTCTCCTGCTCCCCGAAGCCTCAAGTGAACACCAGCACCGGTGGTTGGCGCCTACGAGCTGGAATTCCCTTCGGAGCTCCGGTGTTGATCGCCTGTACGCCACACCGTCGCCCGACGGATTTGCGGCCTCTTCCGATCAACAGAAAGGTCCCTGAGGTGCGTGAGGAACCCTTCCTCCTTCCTTTCCACCAGTTCCTGCTTTCTTAGCTCCGGTACCAAGTATTTTGATGTTTGGCGCCGGCGGTTCTTTAGGAACCCGAGGACTCTTCGAAGAAATTCGTTGTGCTTGGGGTAGCTCCGCTCTAGATAAGCTTACAGTAGCTCCAGCACAGACTTGCGCATCTCCCCGAAGTTCTAGCAGCTCAAATGAGCAAGTAGAGATGCCGGGTATCGAGTTTTTGTCGCCGCCGGAGTTTTGCGGGCTCAGGTCGCCGGTGAGGTCCCATCTCCGGTGGGTTTCCAGGAGAGCGAGCTATGGGTCGAGGATGTCCATGGGACACTGGTGCTTTTGGAGCCAACCCTAGCCCGAAAGACCCACTGTTGAGGGAGAGCGAGGTTGCCAAAGTAAGGTTCGACATGGTCGCTGGTGCAAGCACCTTTCCGGCCGTTGTCATCGGCTCCCGACCCCACCATCGTGTTCAGCACGGTGTAGAACTCACAGGCGGAGCGTAAAACCCTACGTCCACGGCGAGCTATGGAGCTCGCTGTATTGCTTGCTGCTCCGGGCCGGAGGCCTGAGCTTGGGGGTGAGTTACAGCTTGAGAGTGTATGGCTAGCGTATGAGTTGCAAAAATGCGAACCCTTGCTATCGACGCCTACCCGAGCCTTTTATAGTCCAAGACTCGTGCGGCTTACAAGGGGAGCCGGGACCCGACAGGTGGTCCCGGGAAGATTGTCTATTATCTACCGTATCCGCAGTTATGCCGGTAGTTGTCTCTGGCCGAAGGCTTCTGAGTCTTTATATTGCCGCCCTGCCCATGCCGCACGCTAGTCGTAGTGGTTGATGACGGCGCAGGCGGCATGGGACGTCTTGTCGCGGTGTTTATTGGCTGGCAGGTTCTGACACCGCGCGCCAGTCTGTGATGCGACTGGACGCAACGACACCTGACAGACGCATGCTCCGCGTTTCCGCGTCTTGGGAAGACGCGGGCCTTGAATACCTTGTATGGGCAAGGTGTGGGCGCCTTTACGCCCGCTGCCTACCGCTCGGGGGCAGGCAGCACCGTTCTTCTAGCCACGTGGCGGGTCCGGAGCCCTTCTCTGAGGAGAGAAGGGTCCGGCCTGCGGGGCACGTGGAGCCTCCGGACCTCTCCCCGCGGAAGAGGAGGAGGTCCGGCTTCTGTATGCCACGTGGCGGGCCCGGAGCTCTCCTCTGAGGAGAGGGAGGTCCGGCCCCGCCAGACGCGTGGCGCCTTCGGAGCTCTCCCTGCGGAGAAGGGCGAGTACCTTAGGCATTTTACCCTGTGCGCGGGGGTACCCCATATCTCAGGTACCGACAGTGGCCCCCGGGCCCATCTCGGGGGAGATAGCGAGCCCGAGGTGGGACCTCCGTCTCTTCCGATCCGCGCACTTTCTCTAAGTCCCGAATTGACCGCTGCCGGAGCACGAACAGCCTCGGGATCGTGGGAGCGTGCGCTCACTTGATGGTTGCTTTTACTGCGGCGGTTCCCAAGACTGCCACTGACACGACCCCATTGGTCCTGTCGAGCCAGGATCACGCTGAGGGGTGCTGCGTTGCACAGCACCGTATAACACACGTCAAAGGTGCAAAGCGGAAGCGGAAGTTTTATTACATAAACAGTTATATGAACATGTTTACATCAAAATAAGTTTAGTCCACACTCGCGGGCGTAGACTAAGCATCAAGTACACGTTCAGCCCTTGAACGTGTCCTTGCTAGCACACACGCACACTAACTCTGCGGCGTGCACGACTCCCACTCGACGGGGTTCCCCTCCTGGGGTTCCGTCTCCTCTTCGGGAGTCCCTTCCTCATAGAACCCTGCAAAAGCTTCAAACACAAGTAGTGAGCACGAAGGCTCAGCAAGTCTGACCCGTCTCACCTAAACATGGAACTTCTACATGAGGGTAATGGGTTGCATGAGGTAAAAATCATTTGCAAGGACTCGCCTAATTAGTAGAACCTTACTTTCAAGTTTTAGCAGCAGGTTGTGGAGAACCTTACGCTAAGGTACATGAGAGAGCCGCAATCAAACAAGAAACGCATTTCTCTCATGTACTTTGCCCAAAGTTGAAAAGAACTTTAGTTAGCACTAAGCTACAGCATATCGTTAACAATCAATATCCAACTTTCAATCAGCAACATTTTAACATGTAACTAGCCTGTTCTTTCTACGTCACGGTACAGTGAACAAGTGGTACTCACTGACCGCGAGGGACGGCGATTATAATCGATTTACACCTGCAGGGTTACCCGAACGACCCGTCACGTACGCCCGTACTCGATGTTGCCTACAACAACCATCACGGACGCCGTACGCGACTACCTTTCGCCCGTTAGCCAAATATTGAACCGGTCCCATCGTCCCGAGCAAGAGGTCCCTGCACGCGCATCTCTGTGCCGCCAGCTGATTTACACCTCGAGCTCTCAACCTACCCTCTGAATGACGGGCAATGCCTCAATACCCAGCTACCCGAGTTACATCAGTTTCCCGGTTCCCATATAGCCGGTAGGTCTTCGGTACTGTTCTAGCTTGTTCAACAGGCCCGCACACGGCTCGGTCCTCAATCGACACAAGCGGAGCTACAGCACACAGGCCCCAAAGTCCTGCTGCCCTTACTCTCCGCTCGGTCTCATTTTCTTGCCATGTGTATCATGTGCTATCTCTACCCGAGCAATGTGCCTCTAGCCTATTCTCGCGAGTAGTTCCAACTACTCGACTTGTACCGAATCCTACTCTATCTTAGCAATGCAGTGGCTAACGAGGTTTTCAATCCTAAACCCAACCCATGGTTTTCTTGGCTATGCAGTTGGGTTTCCAATCAAGACTCTAATGCAAAGAACAATATTCAAAGATGTGCTCAAAACAATAAACATTTGTAAAAAGGTTAATGCAAACCGGGGCTTGCCTTGCTGCTCTTGGTCGTAGGCTAGCTGTTCCTCCGGAGTAACGAAGTCTAGGACTTCGGGTTCCTCCTCGACCTTAGCGACTACATGATAAGAACAATGTATGTATTAATTAAATGCTTTTGTATTAACTTTGAAGTTGTGAAGTCTATAAACCTTGCTAGACAGACCTAATGACTGTGAAACTTTTACTGTGGCTTGGTTACAACCTAAACAGAGACTTGGTCAAGTTTTAGTTGCAGCAAAGCTCATTTGAGCCCTCCACAATTAATTATGTCCTTGACCTTAATTGGAACTCTTAGGGTGTTCTAGGAATTTTCATGAGACAAACTATGACTTTCTGAAAACTAGATTTTCAGAGGGTTCTAATGGAGTTGGTCTTACTTAATTTGGAAGTCTCTAACTAAAGATATGAGCTACACAATTTCAGAGAAAATTCTGAAAATGTTTCTGAACATTTTCTATTTTCTCTGGAACAGTTTCATTAATCACACCATTAGGTGGACTAAATGAGCTCAAATGGATCTGAAATTTTTATGGTAGTTCAAGGATATTTTGGGGAACATCTCAGCAAAATTTCAGGGTTTTCCTCCAAGGGATTCTCCAGTTAAAATTCCTAACAGTTTAAACTTTAAGGAATTAATTCTGGAGAATTAAGGAATTTCATGAAGTGAAACTTGATTTTCTGGAAAGTACTCAGAGAGCTGAATCCAGCAAAATTTGGTTCACTCAATTTGGAGCTTTCTAGCCAAAGTTATAAGGATTTGAAGTTTGAAGGAAATCTGAAATTCGGGGAAAAGTTTAAACCCGCGCGTGGGCCCAGGGGACACGCGTCGCACGCCGAAGCGACAGCACACCGCGGCCCACAAGGATTTTGCGCGCCAGCACACCCGATCCCGGCCGCAGCCGGATCCCGATTCAAAATATCGGCCGCTGACAGCTGGGGTCCACCCCCCTTCTTCAACCTCGCGACACCCGCGCTCCGCCGCCGAGGGACCTCGCCGGAGAGCTCGCCGCTGGCTGCTGTACAGCTCCAAACTTCTTGATTCTGGCCGCCCCTGCCTACTTTTACTTGGGGAACCTGACCCGAGGGTCAGCTGCTCATGACAACGGCCGGAGCATGGTCGGCGACGAGCCGCCATATCGAAACGACTTCGGCCATGTCGGCTGACTCTCCTAGTACCTCAGCTACTTGGGAAATCGGTCGGGGAGCATCAGTGGACCTCAGAGAAGGTCGACATGAACTCGGGGCAGCTTGGGGAAGGCTCGAAATAGGTCCTCACCGTGCGCCTGATCCCCCCCCCCGTTCGTTCCGCCATTAGTAGACCTTGAATTACGCCGGGCACAGAGGTTCTCCGGCCCAGAGTTGTGAAGGCAACTTGTGCGTCACCGTGTCTAGCTCGTGTGGGAGTGGCCTGAGGCCCTCTAATCCTTTCTAGAGCACGAATTAAACAGAATCGTACCCGAAGGTCGTTCTGCACACAGAAAGGGGAAAAGTGGAAATTCGCCGCCGGTGAGCAATCACTCGAGCTATGGCTCGGGGATGAGCAGCACCGGTCACCTGCGTGTCCAAGGGTGCCTTGGCTCGGGTGTGACAACGCCCAGGTTGGGCTGTCCACGAGAGCCCGAGGTGCGGCGGTTTCCAGTTCCGATTTTTATCTTTCGGCACAGCCGATAGCAATCGGTTTCAATCGACTTCTAGCAATGGGGAGGATGGAGGAAGGTCTCTAGTACCTTGCTGGGACCCTGGAGTGGAAGGAGGGAGCTGCGATCGGCTTGATAAAGCAGGAACTCGAGCGGCGGTGATGGCAGTGGAGAAATGGATCGTGCACGTCGGCAGCTCGGGGAATGGCGACTGAAGCACGCCGGGGAGGGAATAAATAGCCCGGCGGCTGGTCTCCGGCTTGGGGCACGCAGCAGGAGCTGGCGCCGGCTGCCCCCCTTCGGTGGCGCGCGCACACAGCAGCCGGGAACCGACTGAACTGTGTTTCAGTCGGTTTGCTTTGAGGCTGAGGCTGACATGTGGGTCCCACCCCTCTTTTAACCTCTGAAATTTACTCCTAACAGCTGTGGTAAACAGTGAACCCTATTCTACCCTTGGCAATTCAAATTATTCACCCAAGAGCCATTTGAATTGATCAAAGTTCAAATGAGGTTTGGTTTGAATGAATTTCAGCACAAGTTCAGTTTGAAATTCAAATAAAGTTTGAATTTCTCCCCCTTAGCTCATGTCAAGATCAACTCCAAATGGAGTGAAAATTGGTGTGTGAGCTCACAAAAATGTGCTGAGCAAGAATATGCCTTCCCCTTTTAAATTCAGTGGGTGAAAACAGTTTGAATTTGAATATGGTTTCAAACTGCCCTCTTCCTAACTATACCCAAAATGACCTCAAAAAGGTTTTGAATTTGGGTGAAACTTGGCATGGACATCCTTAGCAAAGTGTAGGAGTTTTCATATGTCCAGCCCATCTATATCACATGTGGGAAATACTCCTTTTGCAATGTGTAAGTTTGGTCTCTAATGAGCATGTTGATAATTGTTACTTGCTCTTCATTTGTGTTCATCATTCTTCCCCAAATGAGGTGTGTGGTGTGGTGATGAACACTGCAAATGAGTGTCAAAAACTGAGGCCCTTACATTCCTCCCCCCTTAAAAGAATCTCGTCCCGAGATTATAAGGTGAAAATGAGAGAGAGGACGGTGGAAAATTACCGGATATGCGACGTGAAAAAGTCGGGGTAGTTAGTGCGAAGGAATTCTTCGCTCTCCCATGTCGCTTCGTCCATGGAGTGATTACTCCACAGAACCTTGTAGAACCACAACGTACGGTTGCGTGTGGTTCGGGCCTTTTCATCTATGATCTGCACCGGCTCCTCCCGATAGGTGAGATCCGGTTGCAGTTCTTCAATGTCTTCCAGCTGAACGGTAGTTGATAGCTTGAGACACTTCCTCAGCTGGGAAATGTGAAAGACGTCGTGCACACCGGAAAGTGCTTCTGGTAATTGCAGCCGGTATGCTACCGATCCACATCTTTCGGTAATCTGGAATGGACCGATGAATCGGGGTGCCAACTTTCCTCTCACCCCAAATCTGTTTACGCCCTTCATTGGAGACACTCGTAGATATACGTGGTCTCCAACTTCGAATTGTAACGGGCGCCTTCTCCGTCCGCATACTGTTTCTGTCGGGATTGAGCGGCTTTTAGGTTCGCTTGAATCAGTCGAACCTTTTCTTCCGCGTTGTTGACAAGGTCAATCCCGAAGGTAACCCTCTCGCCAGACTCACACCAGTTCAGTGGTGTGCAGCATTTCCTGCCGTATAGCGCCTCGTAGGGCGCCATCTTGATGCTGGCTTGGTACCCATTGTTGTACGAGAGCTCGGCTAATGGCAAGTGATCATCCCAATTCTTGCCGTGGTCGATAGCGCAAGCTCGTAGCATGTCTTCTAGAATCTGATTTACCCGCTCGGTTTGTCCATCCGTCTGCGGGTGGTAGGCTGAACTACGGATCAGCTTCGTCCCCAAGGCAGCGTGTAGCTGCTCCCAAAAACGGGACACAAATAAAGTGCCCCGGTCCGAGATGATGGTACGGGGTATGCCGTATAAGCATAGGATCCGTGAGATGTATAGTTCAGCATACTTCTTGGCGTTGTAGTTGGTGTTGACCGGGATGAAATGGGCAACTTTGGTGAGTCGATCGACGATCACCCACACAGAATCATGTTTCTGTAAGGTGGTGGGTAAACCGACGACGAAATCCATGCTCACGTCCTCCCACTTCCAGGCAGGAATGCCCAGTGGTTGCAGCAGTCCCGGTTTCCGCATGTGGTCTGCCTTCACCGTTCGACATGTATCACACTCGGACACGTATTTTGCAGTCTCTCGCTTCATCCGTGTCCACCAAAACCTTCTTCTGAGTTCTTGATACATTTTGTTGCTGCCGGGGTGAATAGAAAACTTTGATAAGTGAGCCTCATCAAAGATTTTCTTCCGTAACTCCGGGTTTCGGGGTACGACGATCCGGTTCTTGAACCATAGGACGCCGTCTCCGTCCTTCCAGAAACATTTCAACTCCCCACTGTCTACACGTCTCCGCAAATGTGACATGCCCTTGTCATTCTTCTGGGCTGCCGCTATCTCTTCACGGATGGTGGGGATCAAAGCTAGGTTGTTGAGAGCTCCGTGTGGAATCACATGTAGTGGTGGTTCGCTCTCTTCCAACGGCGTGATGGTCAGATTATTGACGTGTGACTTGCGGCTCAGCGCATCTGCCACAACGTTTGCCTTGCCCGGATGATAATGGATCTCTACCTCGTAATCCTTTATCAGCTCTAACCATCTTCGTTGCCTCATGTTCAGCTCCTTCTGAGTGAATATGTACTTGAGGCTTTTGTGGTCGGTATATAAATGTACGAGGTTACCGAGTAGGTAGTGCCTCCACATCTTCAGTGCAAGTACCACGGCAGCGAGCTCCAAATCGTGAGTTGGATAATTTTGCTCATGGTTCCTAAGCTGCCGTGATCCATACGCGACCACTCTTCGGTCTTGCATCAGCACACATCCGAGCCCAATGCCGGATGCATCGCAGTACACATCGAACGGTTTTGTTGTGTCTGGCTGCGCCAAAACCGGTGCTGATGTCAGGTGCTTGACTAAAGCCTTAAATGCTGCTTCACATGCTGGACTCCAAACATATTTGGTAGCCTTCTTCAGCAGCTCTGTCATTGGCTTGGCAATCTTCGAGAAGTTCGGAATGAACCTCCGATAATATCCCGCGAGTCCGAGGAAACTCCGTACCTCATGAACAGTTCTCGGGGATTTCCAATTCAGCACTTGCGTGATCTTGCTCGGATCCACAGCGATACCCTCCGCTGAGATGATATGCCCGAGGAAAGGCACTTGCGATATCCAAAACTCGCATTTGCTGAACTTTGCGTATAACTGGTGATCCCGCAGCCGTTGCAAGACTATACGCAGATGTTTCTTGTGATCTTCCTCCGACTTGGAATATACCAGGATGTCGTCGATGAAGACCACGACAAACTTGTCCAGCTCCGGCATGAACACCGAGTTCATTAAGTACATGAAGTGAGCTGGAGCATTGGTGAGGCCAAAGGACATGACCAGGTACTCATAAAGTCCGTACCTTGTCGAGAAAGCTGTCTTTGGAATGTCCTCCGCCCTTATCTTAATCTGATGGTACCCGGATCTTAAATCCATCTTGGAAAAGATCTTCGCTTCGACCAACTGATCAAACAACATGTCGATCCGTGGCAACGGGTACTTGTTCTTGATGGTTACGGCATTTAATGGACGGTAGTCCACGCAAAGCCGCAACGTTTCATCCTTCTTTTTGACAAATAATGCCGAACAGCCCCATGGCGAGGAGCTTGGCCTAATAAAACCCTTCTCCAGAAGGTCCGTGAGCTGAATCTTCAGTTCCGCCAACTCCTTGGGCGCCATCTTGTACGGCCTTCGGGATATTGGCATGGTTCCCGGTGCAAGTTCAATCTTGAACTCCACCTCTCTATCGGGTGGCATCCCCGGCAAATCGTCCGGGAACACATCCGGGAACTCTCGGACCACTGGAATGTCTTCCAATCTGATGGTTGTAGCTTGATAGACACTTGGAAGTTTTATTTCTGGACTGTCCAGAAATAATGAGTGAGAACCGTGCACTTCTGAGTTTAAGTGCACGACTCGAAGGACGGTTTCTAAAACAGCGCCGTGGCGGGTTAACCACGACATCCCTAGGATGACATCGACCTTCTGCCCCTCTAAGATAATGAGAGACGTGGGGTACACTCTACCCGCTAAGCATAATGGTGCTTTGGAGACCATTACGCTTGCTGAAATCTTCCCACCCGGTGAACAAATTAAATATGGACTATCGGTGGGTAGTATTGGCAAGCTGTGTTTAGCAATGAAAGCTTGGCTAATAAAATTATGTGTGGCGCCTGAATCAAATAGTACTATAGCGGGATGCTGGTGGAGTTGGAACATACCCGCAAGGATTGGCTCGCCCTCCGGCACGTCCTCAATGGCAAGCTGGTGGACAGTGCCGGGCCTAGGGTTTGCCCGCCGCGCATTAGTAGGGTTCCGGGGTTGATTCCTCCCCGGAAACTGTGGTGCCACTCCGCCGCCTTGCCTCTCCGGGCAACTGCTTGCGAAGTGTCCTGGACGACCACACTTGTAACATGTGGCCGCTGCTGGTGGAGTACTCGGGGGACGAAAGCCCGGCATGCGTTGCGGAGGTGCAAACGCACGCGGCATTGCCCGCTGCTGCTGTTGTGGTTGCGGTGGTGCTGGCAGTGCCGGCCGGAATGCTGGTGAAGAGTATGGCCGACCACGGAACGGCATCGACCGCTGTGGTGGCTGCCAGCGTGGACCTGATGGTGGGCGATTCACCATCCAAAACTTCTGAGAAGGACTGCCTCCTTCTCCGCTGCTCTGCGGCGCGCTTCGCTTTCGCTCTGCCGCCGCCAACTCCTTGCCGGAGTCCTCCTGAACAATCGCAGCATCAATTATGTCGTTGAGGCTGCCGCGATTGAACATCGCCAGCTTGTCCTTCAGGAGCGGGTTAAGCCCCTGGTAAAAGTGGTCCCGCCGCTTCTCGTCCGTATCTGCGTGATACGACGCGTAGAGCGCGAGATCGTTGAACGCCCTGGAATATTCCAGCGCGTTTCGGCTCCCTTGTTGCAGGTGTAGGAACTCCTGCGTCTTCCTCTTCATCAAACCGGGCGGTATATGATAGGCCCTGAAGGCCGTCCGGAACTCCGCCCAGGTCATCACTCGGTCGGTGGGCTGTGAAGCACAGAAGTTGGCCCACCACGCGCTCGCGGATCCTTGGAGCTGCTGGACCGCGAACTGAGTCTTGCGCTGCTCGCTGATTTGGAGCAGCCCGAACTTCATCTCTATGGCGCGGAGCCAGTTGTCCGCGTCAAGTGGTTCATCCGCCCTTGAGAATACAGGGGGATGAGTCACCAGGAAGTCGGAGTAGGAGCTCTGTTGGCGCTCCTCACGATCTTGACGTCTCTCTGGGCGAGACGTATTCGCAATTAACGTTTGCAGCAGCTCTGTGTGCTGCTGATGTGAACCCGCCATTGCCGCGACAATGTCGGCCAATGTAACCGTTGGCAGTGGCGGTGGCGGTGTTTGCGGTTGCTGTTGCTGCTGCTGTCCCGAGGAGTCCTCGGAAGGCGGTTGGGAGGTCTCTCCCCCTTGACTGGTACCCCCAACATCAGGGTTGGCACGAGTACGCGTCATTCTGAAATTCAACACAGCAGCAATTAGCACATGTCTTACTCAAATTTCCATAAACAGCAGTAGTATTGAAGCGACGCATGATTATCTTGCACAACATTCACATATATTGATAAAGCATAAACTTTATACAAGATACATTATTCTCGGATCTCCGAGAAGTCGTGCTCATGTCGTCACTACCTATACATACGCTACTGTCTACACGACATGTCATCGATTACAAAAGTTGGGTTACGCTACCCTAGCTGCCCTACTTGGCAACCGTAACCCCCTACTCGGAGTAGAACTCGACCTCCTGTGGGTCGTCCTCCTCCGGTACCTCGGCTGGTGGCTCTGGATCTACCACCTCTTCTCCCATTCCAGGTTCTCCCATGGCTGGAAGACCCAAGACTACCGGTACGCCCAATACCAGGGGCACGAGGTCCTGCAATGCATGCACCTCGTCCATAGCCTGGTTGTAGTCCTCTTCCCAGCCTTGTCCTTCCTCAATAGCGTCGTCCCGCTCTTGAGCAAGGTCCTCATTCTGCTGGGTTAGGGTCTGCACCAGCTCTTGCAACGCCGCGATGTCAACACGGCCCTTCTTCTTTGCCTTCTTCAGACGACGCAACTGATTGTGTTGTTCATTCAGTCGCTTGATCGTCGGAAGGAGCACATTGCGGAGTGCGCTGTGAGCACCCTCGAAACGATCTCCACGGCTTGTGCTCTCCTTGAGCTTGGTGGCGAGATGCTCCGTATGAACAGCTTGGCTGTCCATCACAGCGTTTCCCGCCCTCATTTGGAGGCTGAGGTTTGCCTCCGCGGGGTTGTACCTTGGGCAATTTGGGTCCGTTGCCTCCAGGTACCTCTCTTCCCACACATGCTGAGCCCGTCCCTCCACCGGAACGAGTGCGTATGGAGTTCCCTCCATAGCCTGCACGTGTAGTTGGCAGAAACGTGACATAGTGTCACGGGCTGCCACTTGCCACATCCCTTCTGGTTGTCTTCCTCTCACCGTGACGGTGAAGGGCACCCAACCGGGTGGCGTAGGTCCTGCAGGAACCTCGACATGGATCGTCCACGTCTTGTTCCCCTCTTCGCCTTCTTCCTTGGCGAAGTATTGCGGCATCTGGTTGTACCCGAAATATTGGAGCATTTGCCACAATGCTTCCGGGTAGCCGCTACGGTCAGAACAGTGGGAAGCCACCCACCCGTTCTCCAATTGTTTATCTGCTGTCATCTGTAAAAATATATTTGAGAAATGTCAAATATTTATTTGAACAGTAAACTTCTGAGTTATAACATAAGATATGTCATTGAACCCATAACACTTGGAAACATAGTTCAAATTTTTAAATAAATTTGACTGCTGATCTGCTGTTACCATGACAGCCCTGACCAGTTTCCATATCAATCTGATTTAGGCCAGATTAAAGCAAAACCAGTCCTGGAGCTCAATATCAAAGTTAAAGTTAACTTCAATAGCTTTCCAGAAAGTATTTGGTTGGCCTAAGATCTGTCCTGGTTCAAAAGTTATGAGATGTCAAAGTTAACAGAATTTCTGGGAACAATTGGACAGCACCTCCCTGCCTTAGGTACTGATTTGATCCAACAATCTCAGTTACTTCTGTTCCTAATCTGACAAAACTTTCTGTCACAAAGTTGTAACCCATCTCATAAGCTTTCCAGAACTACCTCATTTTCTATTTTTGGATTTTTATGCAGGAAGTTATGCTTAATTTACAGAGAGTCTACAGAGAGTCTTTGCTCCGTCCTGTTTTCTGGACAGTTTCAACTCTGCTGCATTTTTCGAGTGGTTAAGGGATGAAACACCTCTGGAACTCAACAGAAAAGTTGTAAAGCTCCTCCGAAGCTTTCCAGAAATGTATCATACGACATCAACCTCGAAAGAACTCAACCTCTAACCTCTGATTAACTTCAGCCTTGATTTAGCTGAAGACAGAGTGCTCTGTCCTTAACATCCTATAAGTTGAAAACGTATTAGCTTTGAATATCCTGTTCAAGGGAAGGAGTTACATCAAGTTTTACTACTTTGGATCAAAACCTTCAAGTTTTTAAATGAAGTTGTTCATTTAGTTGGGTGTGACGTCGATGCGTCACCAGATTATGTCGGTACTACGTCCTCACAAAGGAAAAACCTATACCGGACTTAGCCGGCTTCGTTAGTTCAGTGGCACTACTCGTCACTCGCACACGGATGCTACACGTCTACCGTTTCGTGGTAAGGCTACCTGCAGAAACTCAAACAATCATCAGGCTCGGCTGCACACCGAGCCCGGAATCCATACAGTTGGTACACCCGGCCGTCATCACTCGCCCGGATGTTCTCAAGCCAAACACGCCTTGAGTTACGTGTTCACGTTTTAGACCACGTGACGGGGTCTCCCATGTTGCACCACGCACGCCAGGGACAGACGTTGCTCGAATACCCCAAACGACATGAAGAGTCGTAGAGGATATCAAAGCGGGTCGGGTTACCTGCCACCCGTGGGGCTCCACCCTTCAGCTTGTGCGCACTGGTGGACAGCGCTTACGTGCACCCCCCAAGACATGAACGTCCCGAGATGCACGATTTTCCGACATAACAAATAGGTTAATATGCCACTTTCTATATGCTAATAACATCCTTATACGGTCTACTAACTCGTTCCTCACTGGATTTTTGAAAAAGAAGACCTTTGTACTGTGTTAAACCTCAAGCGAGCTCTGATACCACGCTGACACGACCCCATTGGTCCTGTCGAGCCAGGATCACGCTGAGGGGTGCTGCGTTGCACAGCACCGTATAACACACGTCAAAGGTGCAAAGCGGAAGCGGAAGTTTTATTACATAAACAGTTATATGAACATGTTTACATCAAAATAAGTTTAGTCCACACTCGCGGGCGTAGACTAAGCATCAAGTACACGTTCAGCCCTTGAACGTGTCCTTGCTAGCACACACGCACACTAACTCTGCGGCGTGCACGACTCCCACTCGACGGGGTTCCCCTCCTGGGGTTCCGTCTCCTCTTCGGGAGTCCCTTCCTCATAGAACCCTGCAAAAGCTTCAAACACAAGCAGTGAGCACGAAGGCTCAGCAAGTCTGACCCGTCTCACCTAAACATGGAACTTCTACATGAGGGTAATGGGTTGCATGAGGTAAAAATCATTTGCAAGGACTCGCCTAATTAGTAGAACCTTACTTTCAAGTTTTAGCAGCAGGTTGTGGAGAACCTTACGCTAAGGCACATGAGAGAGCCGCAATCAAACAAGAAACGCATTTCTCTCATGTACTTTGCCCAAAGTTGAAAAGAACTTTAGTTAGCACTAAGCTACAGCATATCGTTAACAATCAATATCCAACTTTCAATCAGCAACATTTTAACATGTAACTAGCCTGTTCTTTCTACGTCACGGTACAGTGAACAAGTGGTACTCACTGACCGCGAGGGACGGCGATTATAATCGATTTACACCTGCAGGGTTACCCGAACAACCCGTCACGTACGCCCGTACTCGATGTTGCCTACAACAACCATCACGGACGCCGTACGCGACTACCTTTCGCCCGTTAGCCAAATATTGAACAGGTCCCATCGTCCCGAGCAAGAGGTCCCTGCACGCGCATCTCTGTGCCGCCAGCTGATTTACACCTCGAGCTCTCAACCTACCCTCTGAACGACGGGCAATGCCTCAATACCCAGCTACCCGAGTTACATCAGTTTCCCGGTTCCCATATAGCCGGTAGGTCTTCGGTACTGTTCTAGCTTGTTCAACAGGCCCGCACACGGCTCGGTCCTCAATCGACACAAGCGGAGCTACAGCACACAGGCCCCAAAGTCCTGCTGCCCTTACTCTCCGCTCGGTCTCATTTTCTTGCCATGTGTATCATGTGCTATCTCTACCCGAGCAATGTGCCTCTAGCCTATTCTCGCGAGTAGTTCCAACTACTCGACTTGTACCGAATCCTACTCTATCTTAGCAATGCAGTGGCTAACGAGGTTTTCAATCCTAAACCCAACCCATGGTTTTCTTGGCTATGCAGTTGGGTTTCCAATCAAGACTCTAATGCAAAGAACAATATTCAAAGATGTGCTCAAAACAATAAACATTTGTAAAAAGGTTAATGCAAACCGGGGCTTGCCTTGCTGCTCTTGGTCGTAGGCTAGCTGTTCCTCCGGAGTAACAAAGTCTAGGACTTCGGGTTCCTCCTCGACCTTAGCGACTACATGATAAGAACAATGTATGTATTAATTAAATGCTTTTGTATTAACTTTGAAGTTGTGAAGTCTATAAACCTTGCTAGACAGACCTAATGACTGTGAAACTTTTACTGTGGCTTGGTTACAACCTAAACAGAGACTTGGTCAAGTTTTAGTTGCAGCAAAGCTCATTTGAGCCCTCCACAATTAATTATGTCCTTGACCTTAATTGGAACTCTTAGGGTGTTCTAGGAATTTTCATGAGACAAACTATGACTTTCTGAAAACTAGATTTTCAGAGGGTTCTAATGGAGTTGGTCTTACTTAATTTGGAAGTCTCTAACTAAAGATATGAGCTACACAATTTCAGAGAAAATTCTGAAAATGTTTCTGAACATTTTCTATTTTCTCTGGAACAGTTTCATTAATCACACCATTAGGTGGACTAAATGAGCTCAAATGGATCTGAAATTTTTATGGTAGTTCAAGGATATTTTGGGGAACATCTCAGTAAAATTTCAGGGTTTTCCTCCAAGGGATTCTCCAGTTAAAATTCCTAACAATTTAAATTTTAAGGAATTAATTATGGAGAATTAAGGAATTTCATGAAGTGAAACTTGATTTTCTGGAAAGTACTCAGAGAGCTGAATCCAGCAAAATTTGGTTCACTCAATTTGGAGCTTTCTAGCCAAAGTTATAAGGATTTGAAGTTTGAAGGAAATCTGAAATTCAGGGAAAAGTTTAAACCCGCGCGTGGGCCCAGGGGACACGCGTCGCACGCCGAAGCGACAGCACACCGCGGCCCACAAGGATTTTGCGCGCCAGCACACCCGATACCGGCCGCAGCCGGATCCCGATTCAAAATATCGGCCGCTGACAGCTGGGGTCCACCCCCCTTCTTCAACCTCGCGACACCCGCGCTCCGCCGCCGAGGGACCTCGCCGGAGAGCTCGCCGCTGGCTGCTGTACAGCTCCAAACTTCTTGATTCTGGCCGCCCCTGCCTACTTTTACTTGGGGAACCTGACCCGAGGGTCAGCTGCTCATGACAACGGCCGGAGCATGGTCGGCGACGAGCCGCCATATCGAAACGACTTCGGCCATGTCGGCTGACTCTCCTAGTACCTCAGCTACTTGGGAAATCGGTCGGGGAGCATCAGTGGACCTCAGAGAAGGTCGACATGAACTCGGGGCAGCTTGGGGAAGGCTCGAAATAGGTCCTCACCGTGCGCCCGATCCCCCCCCCCCCCCCCCCCCGTTCGTTCCGCCATTAGTAGACCTTGAATTACGCCGGGCACAGAGGTTCTCCGGCCCAGAGTTGTGAAGGCAACTTGTGCGTCACCGTGTCTAGCTCGTGTGGGAGTGGCCTGAGGCCCTCTAATCCTTTCTAGAGCACGAATTAAACAGAATCGTACCCGAAGGTCGTTCTGCACACAGAAAGGGGAAAAGTGGAAATTCGCCGCCGGTGAGCAATCACTCGAGCTATGGCTCGGGGATGAGCAGCACCGGTCACCTGCGTGTCCAAGGGTGCCTTGGCTCGGGTGTGACAACGCCCAGGTTGGGCTGTCCACGAGAGCCCGAGGTGCGGCGGTTTCCAGTTCCGATTTTTATCTTTCGGCACAGCCGATAGCAATCGGTTTCAATCGACTTCTAGCAATGGGGAGGATGGAGGAAGGTCTCTAGTACCTTGCTGGGACCCTGGAGTGGAAGGAGGGAGCTGCGATCGGCTTGATCAAGCAGGAACTCGAGCGGCGGTGATGGCAGTGGAGAAATGGATCGTGCACGTCGGCAGCTCGGGGAATGGCGACTGAAGCACGCCGGGGAGGGAATAAATAGCCCGGCGGCTGGTCTCCGGCTTGGGGCGCGCAGCAGGAGCTGGCGCCGGCTGCCCCCCTTCGGTGGCGCGCGCACACAGCAGCCGGGAACCGACTGAACTGTGTTTCAGTCGGTTTGCTTTGAGGCTGAGGCTGACATGTGGGTCCCACCCCTCTTTTAACCTCTGAAATTTACTCCTAACAGCTGTGGTAAACAGTGAACCCTATTCTACCCTTGGCAATTCAAATTATTCACCCAAGAGCCATTTGAATTGATCAAAGTTCAAATGAGGTTTGGTTTGAATGAATTTCAGCACAAGTTCAGTTTGAAATTCAAATAAAGTTTGAATTTCTCCCCCTTAGCTCATGTCAAGATCAACTCCAAATGGAGTGAAAATTGGTGTGTGAGCTCACAAAAATGTGCTGAGCAAGAATATGCCTTCCCCTTTTAAATTCAGTGGGTGAAAACAGTTTGAATTTGAATATGGTTTCAAACTGCCCTCTTCCTAACTATACCCAAAATGACCTCAAAAAGGTTTTGAATTTGGGTGAAACTTGGCATGGACATCCTTAGCAAAGTGTAGGAGTTTTCATATGTCCAGCCCATCTATATCACATGTGGGAAATACTCCTTTTGCAATGTGTAAGTTTGGTCTCTAATGAGCATGTTGATAATTGTTACTTGCTCTTCATTTGTGTTCATCATTCTTCCCCAAATGAGGTGTGTGGTGTGGTGATGAACACTGCAAATGAGTGTCAAAAACTGAGGCCCTTACATTCCTCCCCCCTTAAAAGAATCTCGTCCCGAGATTATAAGGTGAAAATGAGAGAGAGGACGGTGGAAAATTACCGGATATGCGACGTGAAAAAGTCGGGGTAGTTAGTGCGAAGGAATTCTTCGCTCTCCCATGTCGCTTCGTCCATGGAGTGATTACTCCACAGAACCTTGTAGAACCACAACGTACGGTTGCGTGTGGTTCGGACCTCGCCGGAGAGCTCGCCGCTGGCTGCTGTACAGCTCCAAACTTCTTGATTCTGGCCGCCCCTGCCTACTTTTACTTGGGGAACCTGACCCGAGGGTCAGCTGCTCATGACAACGGCCGGAGCATGGTCGGCGACGAGCCGCCATATCGAAACGACTTCGGCCATGTCGGCTGACTCTCCTAGTACCTCAGCTACTTGGGAAATCGGTCGGGGAGCATCAGTGGACCTCAGAGAAGGTCGACATGAACTCGGGGCAGCTTGGGGAAGGCTCGAAATAGGTCCTCACCGTGCGCCCGATCCCCCCCGTTCGTCCCGCCATTAGTAGACCTTGAATTACGCCGGGCACAGAGGTTCTCCGGCCCAGAGTTGTGAAGGCAACTTGTGCGTCACCGTGTCTAGCTCGTGTGGGAGTGGCCTGAGGCCCTCTAATCCTTTCTAGAGCACGAATTAAACAGAATCGTACCCGAAGGTCGTTCTGCACACAGAAAGGGGAAAAGTGGAAATTCGCCGCCGGTGAGCAATCACTCGAGCTATGGCTCGGGGATGATCAGCACCGGTCACCTGCGCGTCCAAGGGTGCCTTGGCTCGGGTGTGACAACGCCCAGGTTGGGCTGTCCACGAGAGCCCGAGGTGCGGCGGTTTCCAGTTCCGATTTTTATCTTTCGGCACAGCCGATAGCACTCGGTTTCAATCGACTTCTAGCAATGGGGAGGATGGAGGAAGGTCTCTAGTACCTTGCTGGGACCCTGGAGTGGAAGGAGAGAGCTGCGATCGGCTTGATCAAGCAGGAACTCGAGCGGCGGTGATGGCAGTGGAGAAATGGATCGTGCACGTCGGCAGCTCGGGGAATGGCGACTGAAGCACGCCGGGGAGGGAATAAATAGCCCGGCGGCTGGTCTCCGGCTTGGGGCGCGCAGCAGGAGCTGGCGCCGGCTGCCCCCCTTCGGTGGCGCGCGCACACAGCAGCCGGGAACCGACTGAACTGTGTTTCAGTCGGTTTGCTTTGAGGCTGAGGCTGACATGTGGGTCCCACCCCTCTTTTAACCTCTGAAATTTACTCCTAACAGCTGTGGTAAACAGTGAACCCTATTCTACCCTTGGCAATTCAAATTATTCACCCAAGAGCCATTTGAATTGATCAAAGTTCAAATGAGGTTTGGTTTGAATGAATTTCAGCACAAGTTCAGTTTGAAATTCAAATAAAGTTTGAATTTCTCCCCCTTAGCTCATGTCAAGATCAACTCCAAATGGAGTGAAAATTGGTGTGTGAGCTCACAAAAATGTGCTGAGCAAGAATATGCCTTCCCCTTTTAAATTCAGTGGGTGAAAACAGTTTGAATTTGAATATGGTTTCAAACTGCCCTCTTCCTAACTATACCCAAAATGACCTCAAAAAGGTTTTGAATTTGGGTGAAACTTGGCATGGACATCCTTAGCAAAGTGTAGGAGTTTTCATATGTCCAGCCCATCTATATCACATGTGGGAAATACCCCTTTTGCAATGTGTAAGTTTGGTCTCTAATGAGCATGTTGATAATTGTTACTTGCTCTTCATTTGTGTTCATCATTCTTCCCCAAATGAGGTGTGTGGTGTGGTGATGAACACTGCAAATGAGTGTCAAAAACTGAGGCCCTTACAGCCACTTCTGCACGTTGCGGCGCTTTCTTCGGGAACCGCCGAAGTGCCTTGCCGGCTCATCTTCTTAGGAGACTGACTCCTTGCCCCCACCGCTTCAGTTAGGCGGCTTGGGCCCACCCGTCATCAGCATTCGGTCTAGGAACCGAAGCGGTTGCCGGTGCGGGATATTCGAAGAGTTCCGAATCGCTTGGAATTGCACCGGGAACCTTTTTAGAGGGGGTCTTACCCACATTGCAGCTTCCCTTCGCACTTCTCAGCGTTTCTTCTCGGACTCTTGTGCTTTTGCTCTCTTGCCTTTGAGTTCTCCCTTGCCATGGCATCCAACCCGCCGCCAGAGAAGAAACACGCTCGATCTCCTCCAGCAACGGCGTCGGTGCCAAGTCGGGATTCTGGGGTGCCTGACACTCCCTCCGGTGGCGACTCGAAGAGGCCCCGGGTTGATGCGCTGGGGGAAGCTTCTGGGGCGTCCCCTGTTCCGCCAGTCCAAGCGACTGCGGAGCGGTCGTCGGTGACGGTAGCGGGCTCTGGAAGTCCTACCCCGGCTCGGAAGTCGGGGTTCAGAGCCCGCTGGAGTGTCCGCGCTTCCCGGCCTTCCCCGTATTGCGGGGAATCTGTGCCGCTGCGCTCGGAGCCAGGGGCAACTGCCGCGGCCCCCAGGCCAGCGCGAACTTCTCCTGTTCCGGTGTGCCCGTACTCCGCGGCGGCGTCGTCTCTTCCTGCCGAGACGGCCACCACGGCCCCCGAGCCAGCGCAGGCTGACCCTGCACTAGGCGGCCTGGCCTCTTCTCCAGCACCGCCTTCCCCGGCTCGCCCCTCTCCTCAGGTCAAGGAGCCAGAAGCTGAAGAGAGCCCGGCTGGCCTGGCTGCCTGATCCACGGAGCCAGCTTCTCCTGATCGGCGTCTCGTCTCGGTTGCTGGTGCATCGGCTCTTCCTGAGGACGAGGTAATGGAGGAGGTCGGGGGGACTGCCCCAGCCTCTGCTGCTCCATTGCCTCTGGCGGACGCCTTCGCGCTTGCCGAGTCGAGCGTCCGGCAGGTCTTGGCTGCACTAGGGTGAGCTCGACTCCAGGCGGGAGTTGCTCGACTTCAGGGAAGCGCTCATCGACCGGATGAAGCGGGCTGTCGACCGCATGGACACCCAATCGCGGCGGATCAACAGGGAGGCCCTGGAGGCACACGCCCGGGCCGAAGAGAGCCTCTCTGCTGCTGTGGAGATACGGCAGCGGTTGGAGCGCCGTGAACTCGCCGTTGAGGAACGGGAGCGTTCCATGGCAGCTGAGGCGGAGAGGGTCGCCGCGCAGCTGGCTGCGGGCGAGGATGACCTTCGAGCTCGGATGGAGGAGCTGGAGATCCTGAAGGCAGACCTCGACTTGAGGGAGGAACAGGTCAACCATGATCGCCGGGCGGTCTTGGACCGGGAGCTGACCGCCGACTTCAAGGCTGCTGAGTTGGAGCGGCTCGCCAAGACTCCTTACCTTCGGGAGAGCTCCCTGGCGGCCAAGGAGAAGGAATTCTCTGAGAGGAACCTGGAGGCTCTGCAGGCGGCCCGCCGCGAGGTGGAGGAGCTCTCAGCCTTGCGGTCCTCCGAGGCTCTTGCGGTCTCAAGCTTCGTGGATCGAGCGGGGTCCGCCCTGATCCCTCTTGGCTTCAGTCCGGTGAGGGCCGCGACTCCTGCATTGAAGGTGGCGGAGGTGATCCCTGCGTTGGAGTCGATCGGCGCCAAGCTGGACAGACTCGACTCGGTGGTCGCCAGCGAGCTTGAGGCCGAGGGCCGCGGCTTAGCTTTAGAGGTCGCCTCGCATGTGCTGGCATGCTTCAAGAGCCGCGATCCCTCTTTTTCGCTAGAGCCAGCGAGAGAGGGCCCCGCCGCGGAGCGGGAGGAAGCTGCCAGGGCTGAAGTCGATGATGTGGCCGCCCTTGTAGCCGCAAGGTTCCGGCGAGAGCCGGGAGGACCTTAGGACTTGTTTCTCCCTTTTTATCGAGTCTGTAGTCCAGCTCATGGAGCCTTACTTAATTTGACTCTCTTGGATACTTGTGTCTGTGATGCTTTTTCTCTCCTTCTTGGCTTTGCCTGGCTGGGTCCTTAGCTCCGCAAGGTACTCAGAGGCCATTTCCAATCTCGGAGCTTTGCACAGACACCCTCCCCGGGTCCTAACCGTGTTAGGGGCCCCCGGAGGTCTCCGGATCTCGCCCTATGGGGAGCTCCAGATCTGCCTGCCACGTGGCGGGTCCGGAGCTCCTTCCTAAGAGGCGGGAGCTCCGGCCATGTTGGACACGTAGGGCTTTCGGAGCCCTCGCACCGAGGGGGAGGTCCGGCTTCCACCCACCACGTGGCGAGCCCGGAGCCCTCCTCAAGGGAGGAGAGAGTTCCGGGCCCACTGGACACGTGGGGCCCCCGGGTCCCGCCCCTGCTGGAGGGGCAGGTCCCGGTCCTTCCAGTCCCAGGATGGAGTAGCTGGTAGCTCATTTCCCCCCGCTTCATGCAGTCCCAGTTGCCGTAACCTGGAGGTCCTGCACACAGGCAGAGGAAACGTAATTCTCCTCGGGGGGGGGGGGGTCCTCCCCTCCCGTCTCCTAGTCTTATCCGTCTTACGACCCTGATCCGCTATAAGGGGCTTTCGCAATTCTGTGCACGAAGCGCCGGAGCTCCGGCTCCCTCCAAGGTTCGGGTACGGCCGTCCGATCCCTAGTACCGGGCCATGCGCTGGGGAAGCAGAGTGCACGCGCTTTGGGTTCATGACCAGGCAAAGCGGACGTACTCCCCTGGACCTCCGGGGGGCAGGATGCGCATGCTTTGGGCTCTGGGCCGGCTAAGCTGGATACGCACCCTGGACCCCCCATGCACAACGCAGGCCTTTCCTGGAGGTAACCAACTGGCACCGCAACACCTGACTGGGGGAGGCCCGAGAGACTCACTCGGCCATCGGCAGGTGCCTCAAGCGCAGCCGCCTTCGGTAGGATAGCGAATGCCAACTATGGACGAGCGCAGGAGAGGGGGAGCTAGATGTACAATGAACATACAGAGATAGTGCGATCATAAAAATTAATGCATAATTTAAATGAGCGCATGAGAGAGAGCTAAGTAGAACGGGGCTCTGTATTCGTACCCATAGGTGGAATTCTGGCTGTACAGGGAGGCAATGTTCCGCCTTGTCTTCAAGGGAAGCAAGACTCTACGCGCTTAGGGTCGGAACCAGGCTAAACTAGACGTAGTCCTGTACCGTCCCTTGAGACTTAGCTGCCCCAAGCGCTGTTCCTAAATTCTATGGGATCTATTACAGAAGGGAATAACCCTGTTCTACTGATGCTCAGGAAGTAGGACTTACAGTGTTGCTCCATGGCAAGGATTTTTGGGAACGGATCCCACTCTCGGTTGGAAGGCATGTGTACTTGGGGCGGCAGCTTTCATGATTCGGAAGGGACCTTCCCTGCTGGGGGAGAGCTTATGGGTCCTTCTTGGAATAGAGCGTGCCGCTTCACCAAGTTGCCCTCCTGCAGGCCCCCGACGCGTTTGGTTCTTTGGCGGTAGTGCTTAGAGCGTTAGCCGAGACCGTGCGTTGCGGGGTGTTTCCTGCAGCCGAGTCTTGTCGACGAGGTTGTTATCTTCGCGCTGGATCAGGTCCTGCGCGGCTTCTCCTGGGGGCCCCCGGGGAGTTCTCCCCTTCTGGCTAAGGCCTTCAAGGGGTAGGTAGGCCCGGGCTCGTCTTGGATGACCTAAGGCGTCTTCTCCTTCTGGCAAGGCCTTCAAGGGGTTGACAGACCTTAGGCGGCCCCCGAGAGGTATGTTCGAGGCACGGAGGCGCGCCGCAGTCAGCTAACGCCCTGGCCTGTCACCGTCGGAACTGGAGTCCTCACCGTCATGCACTGTCTTTATGACACGCTGAGGCTCCTGGTACCCCACCTGGTGGGCAGCAGTGACTGGGGCATCGACCTTCTGTTTGCCACCCCTCTGAGGGTAGGGCGGCGCTTCAGCCCTCTGCTGTCTTCCTTTGCGGAAGCGCTCTGCGAGCCTCTGGATCTCCCAGCACTCGGCAGCAGTATGGTTGCAGGTGCCATGCACGGGGCATAGCCCGCCTTGGTCACTGTCTGGCCCGGTGATTGCCGCTGCCTTTTGTCGGGGCGTGGCCCCCGAGCTCCACTGGTCGTCGCAGCTGCGGCGACGGGGACCGTGAATGGTGACTTCATCTTTCCACTCCCCCGGTTCTTGGTCTTCTTGCCACCCCCATAGGCAGCAGCACCGGACCCGGGCTGTCCTCCTGACTCGGAGGTCGGCAGAGCGTGCCAGTTCCGCCCTTCAGCTGCTCTGGCGCACTTGTCCGCCAGGCTAAAGAGCTCCGAGACGTCGCGGACCTCTCTGGTCGCGAGCTACTCAAGCATTTTCTCGTCCCGGACACCCTGTCGGAACGCCACCACCACAGAGGCACTTTGGATATGCGGGATGGTGTTGCGTACCTGAGAGAACCGCTGGATGAAAGAGCGTAGCGACTCCCCAGGTTGTTGCTTGACGGTGTGGAGGTCAAGCTCCGTGCCGGGATGGGTGTAGGAGCTGCCGAAGTTGGCGACGAACTGCCGGCAGAGCTCTCCCCAGGAGGTTATGGACCCCTGAGGTAGATTCATGAGCCAAGACCGAGCTGGGCCGGTCAAGGCGACGGGGAAGTAGTTGGCCATGACAGCCTCATCCCCTCCTGCGGCAAGTACGGCGGTGGAGTAGATCTGGAGGAACTCCGCTGGGTTGACGCTACCATCATACTTCTCGGGCAGATGCGGGCGAAACTTGCGTGGCCACCTTGCGAAGCGAAGGTGGGGTGCAAGGGCCGCACATCCTGCACCTGCTGCTGCAGGTACTGGCGCTGCGAACGTTTGGTTCGCACCTGGCACCGCGTATCCCGGCATGGGCAAGGCTGCACCATAGGCCGGGGCCGCTACTTGCGGCGCATATAGCTGTGGCATATGCTGCGCAGCATATGCCTGAGGCAGGGCTCGCGTGGCGAAGGCCTGCCCTTCTGGTTGTGTCGAGGCCGACGACATGCTGTCGCCTGCCTCATGGCTGCGACGCCTCTCTCGGCGTCGCTCGAGGTACACCCGGGCATCCTGGCCCAAGTGGCACCGTTCCAGTTTCCTTCGCAGGTCCGTCGACAGGAGCCTGGAGGAGCTGGAATCCGCCGTTAGCCCGTTGTGGCGGACCGGAATCCGCTCATCCAGGATCGCAGAGGGTGGTGCCGCGCGATGCGACACCCGACAGCACACGTCATAAGAACACAATATATTACATGGGAAAAACCGCTGAAACTGTACAAATAAGTACAAACTTCAGTTACAATTATTGTTCTATTACACAGCGGAAGACTACACTAAACAACTCACGCCCGCCTATCTAGCAAAAGTCGGTTGCCCCGCCCTAGGGCAACCCACACTAGCTGCACGTCTCAGCTCAGCGCGGAGTGTACGGCTCCCACTCAGCCGTGGTCCCCGACGGAGGGTAACCCTCGCCGGTGGACTCGTACTCCGAGTCCGTGGGTGGCTCCTCACCTGAAAAACACTTAAGCAGCAACCGTGAGCACGAAGGCTCAGCAAGGCTTAACCGACTAACCTAAGCATGAAACTCTACATGAGGTATACCAAGACATAGGTTGGTAGCATTTCAGCAAAACGACACGCCTACAAGTTCATCCTTAGTTCATCTTTTAGCAACAAGTTAACAGTTCATGAAATCTGAAATTTAGTAAGCAGTATTTGGTGGCACACATGTAGCAATACAATTATATCAATCAGCACCATTGAATAAACATATTTCATCCATTAGTCTACGTTACGACGCAGTGAACAAGCAGTACTCGTCACCGCGAGGGACGGCGAATCGACTCGATATACACCTGCAGGGAAAACCCAAAGAGCACGTCACGTACGCCCACCCGTGGAGCTGCACAGCACGCTCACTCGATGTCGTACGGGACAACCTTTCACCCAACAGCCCAAACGTCGAACCGGTCGCACCGAAACGAGCAGGAGGTTCCCCACACGGAGCATCTCTCTATGCCCGTTGGCAGATTTCCACCTTGCTGCCCTCAACCTACACCTATAAATCGGTGTGCTATGCCTCGACGCCCGGAGGTTTAGGCTACATCGGTTTATCGGGGCCCATATATCCGATATGCCTTCGGTACGTTCAATACTTGTTCAGCAGGGCCGCACACGGATCGGTCCTCAATCGACACGGGCAGGGCTGCGCACACAAGACTCTCTCTTGCTGCGCCCTAGCCCCTGCCTAGTCTCATTTTCATTACTAAAGTGATCTCACATCACTCAACCGAACCCGTGTGTCCCACTGCCTATCTCGCGAGTAGATTCCAACTACTCGACTTGTACCGAAGTCCTATGACTCATTACGCATAGCCCGTCTACTCGAGGTCTTAGACACTACCCTCACTCTTTTAGGAACCTTTGGTTATGCAAGTGGGGTTCCATTCATCCTACACCTAATGCACAATCATACTTCACATGACTCATGTAAACAAAAGAAGACTTATAAAAAGGTTAATGCAAACCGGGGCTTGCCTTGTTGCTGCTGGTCAGGAGTTAGCTCTTCGCCCGGAAGAAGGAAGTCCAGCACTTCCGGAGTCTCTTCTTCAACGGCTACACGTTAATGAAATACTACATGTTAATTTAGATGCACAGGTGAGTTTTAGAGTAAGACTTCTACTATTAGTTCTAATACCTAGCCTCTATCACCTGGAACTTTGTTTAAGAATTTAAAGATGAACTGGTGTTGGTGGTTTGGCTTGGACTTAGTCACATGGTTAAGTGCTAAGTGGTTTCCCCCCTTTTCCATCTTAATACCTTAAGTGGGTAAACAGGACAGGGGTGATCTAGAGCTCCAATGGAGCTGAGAATTTTTATGTGAGTTCCTTGTCACAAGCAAACTCTCTGGACCAAACCTTAGCACTTTTCATGGAATGGTTTGCTCAGAGTAATTTCTTTAGCAAATAAGCAAGGAGGAATTAATTCTGAGGTCAGACCCCTGTTCATGCTCAACTTGATGATCTAGAATTTCAATTATAGCTCATAGAGTTTGCATGAATTTTCCTAGCATTTTTGGATTCAAGGTTTGCCCAGAATTGAATTTCCAAGTTTTGGAAATTCTCTGAAAATGTTTCTGCATTCAAATGAACACAGCACTTTCCAATTTGAATTGCTCTGACCAAATCGACTCCAAATGGTCTGAAACTTTTACAGGGGTTTACTAATGTCCTAAAGAACATTCTGGTGATATTTGGGGATTTTTGGATGAACCAAACTCCCTCTAAAATTCTTTTGCTGAAAAGCTTTAAAGAATTTTCCAGAATTAATTAATGGGTTTCATACAAATTGGGTTGTATCTCTGGACAGAGCTAGGCAAGATGAATCCAACCCAACTTGAATCACTAAATTTGGAGCTTCCTAGCCACGGTTATGGATTTCTAAAGTTTGAGCTAATCCCTGAATTATTTTCCTACAGAAAATCCCCTCCCGCGCTAAACCAGAGGCTGACAGCGGGGCCCGCCCATTTAAATTGAACTAACCGCGCGCTCGCGCGCGATTAACACAGGGGCTGACAGGTGGGGCCGCGCCCTTCGTCTACCTCCCGACGTCGCCGCCCCGAGCCGCCGGAGCTCCGGCGAGGTCAGCGTTCCCGGCGATCTAGCTCACCGGAGCCGACGAGACTCGCCGCCCCCACGTAATCTCGGGTGCTGAACCCGCTGGACACCATGTCGCCGCCGGCTAACCGCCATAGCTCGCCGGCGACGAGCCCTATGCCTCTGTGCTACCTCGGCAATGTGTTCCCGCCCTTCTGACCGTTTTCTTCGTGCGCTAATCGCGTCGCCACACTCAGGGAAACCTCGGGAAACTCGGCATGAGCTCTGTTGGCCCCTAAACGGCCGGCAACCCAGACCTCACCGGCGACCCCCTCCTCCGCCATACTGTCCTAGGGTGAACTTAGGGTTCCGGCGGTGATTTCCTTCCGGTTTTCGAACGAGAAGGGTCGCCAGAACCTCTAGATACTCTCTCACAGCTCCGTTCGGCCTCCCACCCACTATGCTTCCCAAATTTCTGCTAAACCTAATTGGGTCCCGAAAGGAGCTACTCGCCCTAAACTGAGAAATTCTCCGCGCACAGAGGTCGAACCTTGGAACGGTTTGCGCGGTGGTCTTGAGGACGATCTAGCGCTCCACTTTCCTATGGAGGTCGAAGCCGGAAGATGATCACAGCTGGGGTGGCACACGATCGGAGCTCGGGCGACTAGGCTGCTGGTTACAGAACTTCGCGAGAATCAGTAACTCGCCGGCGGTCTCGGGCCTTTTATAGGCTCCTGAGGCCAGGGGAGAGCGCGACACCTGCTGTGCCACCTCCTCTGCCGAAGCAGGAGCTGGCCGGCCGAGGTGGTCGGTCGCCGCCGCTGGCTGCAGCTGGCGAGCGCGCTCGGTCGAGGGGTCGGCTGAAGAGACTTCGGTGCTAAGTCTACTGATCAGTGGGCCTCCCCTCTAACTCTTTTGTTTTTTCCAATTTTCTGAATTCTGTTGTGCCAAAATATCCTCAGCTACTCACAATTTAATGTGAGACTTAGTCACCAAGCCTTTGTTTGAATTTGAATTCTCAAATTCAAACTTTGTTTGGTTAAATTTGCTTCATATTCAAACTGAAATTCAAATTCAGTTTTGAATTCTTGCAAATTTAGCTCTTGACAAGATGAGCTCCAATGGAGATGAAAGTTGGTGGGTTCACTCAGAAAAATGTGCTGAGTATAGATATGGAGCTAACTTTTGAATTTGGGTGATGAAAGTTGCTGCAATTTGAATTTACATTCAAATTGGCCTCCTTTTGAAATAACCCAAAAGTGCCTCAAAAATTGTTGAATTTGCATGAGCTTTGGACTGAACCTTCCCAAGACTTTTTAAATTCTAGGGGTGAGCTCAACCTCTCATGCTCATTTGTAGAAACCCTATATTATGAAAGTGAAGGCTTTCCCCTCTAATCATTCTTTTGATGGAGGTTACTTGCTCTTCACAACATTTCCTATGGTGTCCACAATAAAAACTGTGGTGTTGTGAGGTGAAGAAAAGTTTTTGCAAGTCCCTTTTCTTGGGCTTTTACATCCCTCCCCCCTTAAAAGAATCTCGTCCCGAGATTATAAAAGAAGAGATACCGATGTAATAGGGATTTACCCGTGTTGAGAAGCCATAAACTCCGGGTAATTTGAGCGAAGGAACTCCTCGCTCTCCCACGTCGCTTCTTCGGCGGTGTGGTTGCTCCAGAGTATTTTGTAGAACCACAATGTTCTGCTGCGTGTGGTCCTGGCTTTCTCATCAAGAATTCCCACCGGATATTCATCATAGGTTAAATCCGGTTTCAGCTCGCCGATGTCTTCGGTAGGAACAGCAGCTGTATGCTTCAAGCATTTTCGCAGTTGCGAAACATGGAAAATATCATGGACACCAGCCAGAGATGCCGGTAGCTCCAATCGATACGCTGCTGGTCCACACTTCTCGGTGATAGCGTAGGGTCCAATGAAACGGGGAGCGAGCTTCCCCTTCACACCGAATCGGTGCACGCCCTTCATTGGAGACACGCGGAGGTACACGTGTTCCCCAACGTCAAAGTGCAACGGCCTACGCCTCTTGTCAGCGTAGCTCTTTTGTCGGGATTGAGCGGCCTTCAAATTGGCTTGAATTGTCCGAACGCGCTCCTCGGCGTCGTTCACCACATCAACCCCGAATGTGACCCTTTCACCGGACTCGCACCAATTTAATGGGGTGCGGCATTTACGACCGTAGAGAGCTTCATAGGGTGCCATTTTGATACTCGCCTGATAACCGTTGTTGTACGAGAATTCCGCCAATGGTAGGTGATCATCCCAGTTCCTACCATGGTGGATGGCACACGCTCTCAACATGTCTTCCAGGACTTGATTCACCCTTTCAGTCTGACCATCTGTTTGAGGGTGATAAGCGGAGCTCCTGATCAACTTAGTACCCAATGCAGCGTGTAGCTGCTCCCAAAAGCGAGATACAAATAATGCACCTCGATCTGAGACAATGGTCTTGGGTACCCCGTATAGGCATAGAATCTTCGCTATGTATAGCTCCGCATATTTGCCGGCATTGTAACGTGTATTCACCGGAATGAAGTGAGCCGTCTTGGTTAACCGATCAACGATTACCCATATGGAATCATGCTTGTTGGCTGTTAGGGGTAATCCCACAATGAAATCCATGCTCACATCTTCCCATTTCCATGCCGGGATCTTCAGGGGTTGCAGCAGCCCTGATTTCTTCATATGATCAGCTTTCACTCGTCTACACGTATCACACTCGGATACGTACTTAGCTACCTCCCGCTTCATCCGTGTCCACCAAAATTTCTTTTTCAAATCTTGGTACATTTTGTTGCTGCCCGGATGAATGGAGTATTTAGACAAGTGAGCTTCATCGAGGATCTTTTTCCTCAACTCCATATCCCGGGGTACGACTATGCGGTCATTGAACCACAGAGTCCCCTCATCATCTTTCCGGAAACATTTAATTTCTCCATTGTCTATCCGTCTCCGGAGATGTGCCATGCCTTTATCCGTTTTCTGAGCTGCAATGATGTCCTCCCTAATAGTAGGGATGAGGGCAAGGTTGTACAGCGATCCATAAGGAACCGAGTATAAACTTGGCTCTTCCTCCTCCACCGGTGTAATGGTGAGGTGATGGACATGTGATTTCCGACTCAGCGCGTCGGCAACCACATTCGCCTTGCCGGGGTGGTAATGGATCTCAATCTCATAATCTTTGATCAGTTCTAACCACCTCCTCTGCCTCATGTTCAGCTCCTTCTGGGTGAAAATGTATTTCAAGCTCTTGTGGTCGGTGTAGAGATGCACCAAGTTCCCCAGGAGATAGTGCCTCCACATTTTCAGCGCCAACACCACGGCAGCAAGTTCAAGATCGTGAGTCGGGTAGTGCTGCTCATGGTTCCGGAGTTGGCGTGAGCCATAAGCGACCACACGTCCTTCCTGCATCAACACGCAGCCAAGCCCAATACCGGACGCGTCACAATACACGTCGAAGGGCTTTGTTGTATCCGGCTGAGCTAACACCGGGGCTGTGGTGAGATGCTTCACCAATGTTCGGAACGCTCCTTCACACGCGGTGTTCCAAACATATTTTGTCCCTTTTTTCAGCAACTCTGTCATCGGCTTAGCGAGCTTGGAGAAGCTTGGAATGAATCTCCGGTAGTATCCCGCTAACCCGAGGAAGCTTCTGACTTCATGGACTGAAGTGGGAGCTTTCCATTTCAACACTTGCTCGATTTTACTTGGGTCAACCGCAATGCCTTCAGCTGAGATGATATGTCCCAAGAATGGCACTTGGCTGATCCAAAATTCGCATTTGCTGAACTTGGCGTAGAGTTTGTGGTCTCGCAATCGTTGAAGAACGATCCGCAAGTGTTCGGCATGTTCAGCTTCGGTCTTGGAGTAAACCAAGATGTCGTCGATGAACACTACCACGAACTTGTCCAGCTCCGGCATGAACACCGAGTTCATGAGATACATGAAATGGGCTGGAGCATTTGTGAGACCAAAGGACATGACGAGATATTCGTATAAGCCGTATCTCGTCGAGAACGCCGTCTTCGGGATATCCTCCACCCGGATCTTGATCTGGTGATATCCAGAGCGAAGGTCCATCTTTGAGAATACACTTGCCCCACAAGTTGATCAAACAAGATATCAATACGGGGCAGTGGGTACTTATTCTTGATGGTGACAGCGTTGAGCGGCCGGTAATCCACACACAGCCTCAGGGTCTCATCCTTCTTCTTCACGAACAGCGCCGAGCATCCCCAAGGCGAGGAACTCGGCCGAATGAAACCCTTGCTCAACAGATCATTGAGCTGTTCTTTTAGTTCAGCCAGCTCATTTGGAGCCATCTTGTATGGTCTCCGTGAGATGGGCGTAGTCCCGGGTGCAAGTTCAATCTTGAACTCGACATCCCGCTCAGGTGGCATGCCCGGAAGATCATCCGGGAACACATCAGGATACTCCCGGACTACGGGGATGTCTTCTAACTTGAGAACTTCAGCATTATTGATTGCTAAAACTTCCCGGACTGGCGTGTCTAACATCATGGAATGCGGACGGTGGAATGGAGAATTCAAGTGGACCGTCCGGGTCCGAGTCTCTAGGACAGCGCCATGGTATTGCAGCCATGACATCCCTAAGATTGCATCAATCTTTTGTCCCATAAGGATTATCAAGGTGGTGGGATATAGCTTCCCGCCTAAGCACAGAGGTGCCTTTGGAATCATCATATTAGCTGAAATCTTCCCTCCCGGTGAGCATATCATATAAGTGCAGTCGGTTGGGAAGACTTGCAATTGATGTTTAGCCACATAAGATGCACTTATAAAGCTGTGGGTTGCACCAGAATCAAATAATATGACGATGGCTTGATGGTTGAGAGTAAACGTACCCGCCAGCACGTTGTCTCCCTCTGGGGCGTCCTCATTGTCGAGGTTGCGGACACCCCCAGTCCGCTGACCAACCTTCTTCGCCGGAGGTCGGCCTCGAGCACCGCCCTGAAACTGGGCTTGTCCGCTGCTCTGCTGCCCCTGGGGACAGTCCTTCGCAAAGTGGCCCGCCTGGCCACACGTGAAGCAGGTGAAACGGGGCGGTCCCCCGCTGATCGGTGGGCGGAAACCTGGGGCGCGTTGTGGCGGTGGAAACGCCTGGGGTACCGTCTGCTGTTGCTGCTGTCTTGGTGGTGGCATCGGCGGACGGAACGGAGGTGCCTGAAAGGGACGTCCCCCGAACCGTTGCGGTCGCGCCGGTGGTTGCCACTGCTGCCCGGATGGTGTCCGATACACCATACGGTACTTCTGGGGAGCGCCACTCCCACTGCTGCTAGGTGGAGCGCTGCGCTTCTTCTGCTCAGCTGCTAACTCCCGCTGAGCGTCCTCTTGCATGATGGCGGCATTGACTAGGTCGTTGAATGTGCCGCGGTTCCATTGTACGAGGTGGGTCTTCATTTCGGGATGTAACCCCCGATAGAAGTGCTCCCTCTTCTTCTCCTCCGTGGAGATGTAGTCTGACGCATACTGCGCCAGATGGTTGAAGGCACGGGAGTAGTCGTGGGCACTCCTCCCGCCCTGCTTTAGTTCCAAAAATTCTTGGAACTTTCTCTTCATTATTCCGGGAGGAATGTGATAGGCGCGGAACGCCTCCCGGAACTCTTGCCATTCCACGGCATGGCCAGCCGGACGTGAGGCGACATAATTCGCCCACCACGCACCAGCGGCACCGTGGAGCTGCTGTGCTGCGAACAGTGTCTTCTGCCGCCCCGTACACTGGAGCAGCCCGAACTTGGACTCGATAGTCCGCAGCCAGTTGTCCGCCTCCAGTGGTTCTTCAGCTTCGGTGAACACTGGAGGGTGCGTACTCATGAAATCCGAGTACGACACTTCGCGGGGCTCACGAGGCCCTCGCTCTTGACGTCCTCCCGCCTGGGACGTATTCTGCACGATCGTGCGGAGCAGGTCGGTCTGCTCCTCACGACCTCCCACCAATGCCGCTATCACATCCGCTAGAGTAAGCGGAGGCGGCGGTGGTGGCTGCTGCTGCGGGGTGCTGTCGTAGGCCGGTGGCTGGGAGTCATCGCCTCCACCTTGGCTAGAGCCACCAACCTCGTGCGTGGTCCTAGTACGAACCATCTGCAACCATACGACATTAACCATCAGTTCCGCAACATTTTGCATGCAGTCCAATAGAACTGGGGGTAAAAACCTTATGACAACCAAAACATGCAAAATATCTCGTAAGTAGATGATGTAATAACTTTGCACAAGCTACCCCATTACCAGACCAAACACAAGTTAGCTTAATCCAACTTGATGAACCCCCTCTTTGGAAGCTCACCATAACTGGGTTTGGTCTCTACGAGACATTATTATTGCGTTGTCATCACGTATAACACCCTTTTCAATGAGTTCAACCGTCATTCTTCTGTCAGAATGACCAGTTGCTACCTATTCCAAGTTTTGATCTGGTTCTGTGCATTTTCATGACTCAATATGAATACCAAAGTTAAAGTTAACTTCAGTATCCTTCCAACAAGTACTCATTTGCCCCCATATTAGCCTTGATTAAAAAGTTATGCTAATTCAAAGTTAGCAGAATTTCTGGAAGAATTTTAACAGCACCTCCCCTGGAGGTGGCTGTTTTCAACCCTGATTTCCACTAAATTCTGTGCTGAAATTTCAGGAACTTTGAATTGCAAAGATGTCACACATCTTCTACTCTTTCTAAGGATGTATTATATGAAAATTTTAGATTTTTCTACTGGGAGTTTATCCTTGAAAAACAGAACAGTCCAGAGAATGTTTTAACACTGTCCTAGTTCTGGATAGTTACATGTCTCTGGGATTTAAGCCATCTTAAGGTGAGTTTCAGCTCTGGAAGTCTACAACAAAGTTGTAGAGTACTTGAATACCTTTCCAGAACTATATAGCACACCTCGCTGGCTAAAAGACCTGTGAGTTATGCCCTGTTGAAGATCAGCAAACTTGCTGTCCCAAAACAGAGCACTCTGTTTTTCAATCTTTTTAGAACTACAATCATCACTATCCCATTCTTATACCCAGCCAGGGTCCTAAATGTTAAACCTATAGATTTTTAATTCTTAGTTATCATTATACTCATGCATATGCCTACAATGTCTCGGTACTACGTTCCTCACAAAAGAAAATCCTAACCGGATCATACCGGTATATACGTCTCAAGTGTGGCACTAAACGGTCTCTCGCACACGTTTTCTACACGGATACATACGTGGTTAGTACCTGCAGAAGACCACACAATGATGGTGCACTCAAAGTTCGTTCATTTCAGGCAGTTCCATATCTAAAAGTAAATACAAACGCCCGTATCATTTCCATACGGCCGTCCTTGAGCTAAGTCACGTCTCAAGGCACGTGATCGTGTTTCAACACCACACGACGGGGAACCCGAGTATGTCATGAACGGGTCGTCACGGTTGGGAATGTTATCAACCCAACAGATACCACCTACTGCCCTGCAGGGCACGCCGATGGCAAGCGCTGCGTATGTCCTCCTGGGCTATTTCCAGACGAACACACTCTCGCGTTACTGACCACGCGATGGGGTCTCCACTTACTTGCCTAATGCACGCTAGGGATCAGCGTTTCATATGAACTCAGGGACATGAAGAGTCCAAGAGCTTCATATTGACATCTCACACCAAGCTGTGAGATCAATCCCTGAACCACGTTCCTCGTCAGGGAGAGCTAACCGAAATTGAACCGCTTTCGGTGGCGTTCCTTACCATACTTACCAGAGCGTAGGTGCGTCGTTACATAATTGAAATTCAGAATTATAACACATAAGTTAGTCTTTGCCACTTTAAGTAACTAGGCTAATATAGTCCTTACTTGGGCAACTACCGATTCCTCACCGTATACCTAAGTTTTTTCCCATAATGCAGTCCTTAAGTACTGTGCTATCCCCACTGCAGCTCTGATACCAGGCTGTGGCGGACCGGAATCCGCTCATCCAGGATCGCAGAGGGTGGTGCCGCGCGATGCGACACCCGACAGCACACGTCATAAGAACACAATATATTACATGGGAAAAACCGCTGAAACTGTACAAATAAGTACAAACTTCAGTTACAATTATTGTTCTATTACACAGCGGAAGACTACACTAAACAACTCACGCCCGCCTATCTAGCAAAAGTCGGTTGCCCCGCCCTAGGGCAACCCACACTAGCTGCACGTCTCAGCTCAGCGCGGCGTGTACGGCTCCCACTCAGCCGTGGTCCCCGACGGAGGGTAACCCTCGCCGGTGGACTCGTACTCCGAGTCCGTGGGTGGCTCCTCACCTGAAAAACACTTAAGCAGCAACCGTGAGCACGAAGGCTCAGCAAGGCTTAACCGACTAACCTAAGCATGAAACTCTACATGAGGTATACCAAGACATAGGTTGGTAGCATTTCAGCAAAACGACACGCCTACAAGTTCATCCTTAGTTCATCTTTTAGCAACAAGTTAACAGTTCATGAAATCTGAAATTTAGTAAGCAGTATTTGGTGGCACACATGTAGCAATACAATTATATCAATCAGCACCATTGAATAAACATATTTCATCCATTAGTCTACGTTACGACGCAGTGAACAAGCAGTACTCGTCACCGCGAGGGACGGCGAATCGACTCGATATACACCTGCAGGGAAAACCCAAAGAGCACGTCACGTACGCCCACCCGTGGAGCTGCACAGCACGCTCACTCGATGTCGTACGGGACAACCTTTCACCCAACAGCCCAAACGTCGAACCGGTCGCACCGAAACGAGCAGGAGGTTCCCCACACGGAGCATCTCTCTATGCCCGTTGGCAGATTTCCACCTTGCTGCCCTCAACCTACACCTATAAATCGGTGTGCTATGCCTCGACGCCCGGAGGTTTAGGCTACATCGGTTTATCGGGGCCCATATATCCGATATGCCTTCGGTACGTTCAATACTTGTTCAGCAGGGCCGCACACGGATCGGTCCTCAATCGACACGGGCAGGGCTGCGCACACAAGACTCTCTCTTGCTGCGCCCTAGCCCCTGCCTAGTCTCATTTTCATTACTAAAGTGATCTCACATCACTCAACCGAACCCGTGTGTCCCACTGCCTATCTCGCGAGTAGATTCCAACTACTCGACTTGTACCGAAGTCCTATGACTCATTACGCATAGCCCGTCTACTCGAGGTCTTAGACACTACCCTCACTCTTTTAGGAACCTTTGGTTATGCAAGTGGGGTTCCATTCATCCTACACCTAATGCACAATCATACTTCACATGACTCATGTAAACAAAAGAAGACTTATAAAAAGGTTAATGCAAACCGGGGCTTGCCTTGTTGCTGCTGGTCAGGAGTTAGCTCTTCGCCCGGAAGAAGGAAGTCCAGCACTTCCGGAGTCTCTTCTTCAACGGCTACACGTTAATGAAATACTACATGTTAATTTAGATGCACAGGTGAGTTTTAGAGTAAGACTTCTACTATTAGTTCTAATACCTAGCCTCTATCACCTGGAACTTTGTTTAAGAATTTAAAGATGAACTGGTGTTGGTGGTTTGGCTTGGACTTAGTCACATGGTTAAGTGCTAAGTGGTTTTCCCCCTTTTCCATCTTAATACCTTAAGTGGGTAAACAGGACAGGGGTGATCTAGAGCTCCAATGGAGCTGAGAATTTTTATGTGAGTTCCTTGTCACAAGCAAACTCTCTGGACCAAACCTTAGCACTTTTCATGGAATGGTTTGCTCAGAGTAATTTCTTTAGCAAATAAGCAAGGAGGAATTAATTCTGAGGTCAGACCCCTGTTCATGCTCAACTTGATGATCTAGAATTTCAATTATAGCTCATAGAGTTTGCATGAATTTTCCTAGCATTTTTGGATTCAAGGTTTGCCCAGAATTGAATTTCCAAGTTTTGGAAATTCTCTGAAAATGTTTCTGCATTCAAATGAACACAGCACTTTCCAATTTGAATTGCTCTGACCAAATCGACTCCAAATGGTCTGAAACTTTTACAGGGGTTTACTAATGTCCTAAAGAACATTCTGGTGATATTTGGGGATTTTTGGATGAACCAAACTCCCTCTAAAATTCTTTTGCTGAAAAGCTTTAAAGAATTTTCCAGAATTAATTAATGGGTTTCATACAAATTGGGTTGTATCTCTGGACAGAGCTAGGCAAGATGAATCCAACCCAACTTGAATCACTAAATTTGGAGCTTCCTAGCCACGGTTATGGATTTCTAAAGTTTGAGCTAATCCCTGAATTATTTTCCTACAGAAAATCCCCTCCCGCGCTAAACCAGAGGCTGACAGCGGGGCCCGCCCATTTAAATTGAACTAACCGCGCGCTCGCGCGCGATTAACACAGGGGCTGACAGGTGGGGCCGCGCCCTTCGTCTACCTCCCGACGTCGCCGCCCCGAGCCGCCGGAGCTCCGGCGAGGTCAGCGTTCCCGGCGATCTAGCTCACCGGAGCCGACGAGACTCGCCGCCCCCACGTAATCTCGGGTGCTGAACCCGCTGGACACCATGTCGCCGCCGGCTAACCGCCATAGCTCGCCGGCGACGAGCCCTATGCCTCTGTGCTACCTCGGCAATGTGTTCCCGCCCTTCTGACCGTTTTCTTCGTGCGCTAATCGCGTCGCCACACTCAGGGAAACCTCGGGAAACTCGGCATGAGCTCTGTTGGCCCCTAAACGGCCGGCAACCCAGACCTCACCGGCGACCCCCTCCTCCGCCATACTGTCCTAGGGTGAACTTAGGGTTCCGGCGGTGATTTCCTTCCGGTTTTCGAACGAGAAGGGTCGCCAGAACCTCTAGATACTCTCTCACAGCTCCGTTCGGCCTCCCACCCACTATGCTTCCCAAATTTCTGCTAAACCTAATTGGGTCCCGAAAGGAGCTACTCGCCCTAAACTGAGAAATTCTCCGCGCACAGAGGTCGAACCTTGGAACGGTTTGCGCGGTGGTCTTGAGGACGATCTAGCGCTCCACTTTCCTATGGAGGTCGAAGCCGGAAGATGATCACAGCTGGGGTGGCACACGATCGGAGCTCGGGCGACTAGGCTGCTGGTTACAGAACTTCGCGAGAATCAGTAACTCGCCGGCGGTCTCGGGCCTTTTATAGGCTCCTGAGGCCAGGGGAGAGCGCGACACCTGCTGTGCCACCTCCTCTGCCGAAGCAGGAGCTGGCCGGCCGAGGTGGTCGGTCGCCGCCGCTGGCTGCAGCTGGCGAGCGCGCTCGGTCGAGGGGTCGGCTGAAGAGACTTCGGTGCTAAGTCTACTGATCAGTGGGCCTCCCCTCTAACTCTTTTGTTTTTTCCAATTTTCTGAATTCTGTTGTGCCAAAATATCCTCAGCTACTCACAATTTAATGTGAGACTTAGTCACCAAGCCTTTGTTTGAATTTGAATTCTCAAATTCAAACTTTGTTTGGTTAAATTTGCTTCATATTCAAACTGAAATTCAAATTCAGTTTTGAATTCTTGCAAATTTAGCTCTTGACAAGATGAGCTCCAATGGAGATGAAAGTTGGTGGGTTCACTCAGAAAAATGTGCTGAGTATAGATATGGAGCTAACTTTTGAATTTGGGTGATGAAAGTTGCTGCAATTTGAATTTACATTCAAATTGGCCTCCTTTTGAAATAACCCAAAAGTGCCTCAAAAATTGTTGAATTTGCATGAGCTTTGGACTGAACCTTCCCAAGACTTTTTAAATTCTAGGGGTGAGCTCAACCTCTCATGCTCATTTGTAGAAACCCTATATTATGAAAGTGAAGGCTTTCCCCTCTAATCATTCTTTTGATGGAGGTTACTTGCTCTTCACAACATTTCCTATGGTGTCCACAATAAAAACTGTGGTGTTGTGAGGTGAAGAAAAGTTTTTGCAAGTCCCTTTTCTTGGGCTTTTACATCCCTCCCCCCTTAAAAGAATCTCGTCCCGAGATTATAAAAGAAGAGATACCGATGTAATAGGGATTTACCCGTGTTGAGAAGCCATAAACTCCGGGTAATTTGAGCGAAGGAACTCCTCGCTCTCCCACGTCGCTTCTTCGGCGGTGTGGTTGCTCCAGAGTATTTTGTAGAACCACAATGTTCTGCTGCGTGTGGTCCTGGCTTTCTCATCAAGAATTCCCACCGGATATTCATCATAGGTTAAATCCGGTTTCAGCTCGCCGATGTCTTCGGTAGGAACAGCAGCTGTATGCTTCAAGCATTTTCGCAGTTGCGAAACATGGAAAATATCATGGACACCAGCCAGAGATGCCGGTAGCTCCAATCGATACGCTGCTGGTCCACACTTCTCGGTGATAGCGTAGGGTCCAATGAAACGGGGAGCGAGCTTCCCCTTCACACCGAATCGGTGCACGCCCTTCATTGGAGACACGCGGAGGTACACGTGTTCCCCAACGTCAAAGTGCAACGGCCTACGCCTCTTGTCAGCGTAGCTCTTTTGTCGGGATTGAGCGGCCTTCAAATTGGCTTGAATTGTCCGAACGCGCTCCTCGGCGTCGTTCACCACATCAACCCCGAATGTGACCCTTTCACCGGACTCGCGACGACGAGGCGGTCCACCTCACGGACCCATTGCTGGGTCGCTGAATGGGGCGCATCCCCCGCAGGTGGGTTGCGCAGCAGCGCTCTTGCTGCAGCTAGCGCACCTCCATGGTGTACGCTCAGCGCTGCAGAAGATCTCACACTGGTCGGGACCTGCATAGCCGGAGTCAGCGTTGCCGGAGTCGGCTGCTGGCTACCAGCTTGTGCCGACACACTCCGTCCTGAGTGTGTCGACATGTACTCCCCAGTGGTCACGGTTCGCCGTGAAGGCGGAGGGGGAGAGTTTGCCACTGAAGGAAGCTTGGTCATCTTCGTTGGCGGAAACTCGTCGCGCTAGGAGAAAACCCCCCTTCCTGGCGTGCCAAATGTCGAAGTGTGCGGTCGACACTTCCCCCGGGCCTGCACTGGGCAGCCCGCGGAGGTTCTTTTTTCGGAGGGGCTAGTCCCTAGCGGAGAGCTTGCGCAGATGGAACGAGTTAGTAAGAGATTGACACGGCGAGTTTTACGTCGTTCAGGCCGCCGGAGCGTAAAACCCTACGTCCACGGTGAGCTATGGAGCTCGCTGTATTGCTTGCTGCTCCTGGCCGGAGGCCTGAGCTTGGGGGTGAGTTACAGCTTGAGAGTGTATGGCTAGCGTATGAGTTGCAAAAATGCGAACCCTTGCTATCGACGCCTACCCGAGCCTTTTATAGTCCAAGACTCGGGCGGCTTACAAGGGGAGCCGGGACCCGACAGGTGGTCCTGGGAAGATTGTCTATTATCTACCGTATCCGAAGTTATGCCGGTAGTTGTCTCTGGCCGAAGGCTTCTGAGTCTTCATCTTGCCGCCCTGCCCATTCCGCACGCTAGTCGTAGTGGTTGATGACGGCGCAGGCGGCATGGGACGTCTTGTCGCGGTGTTTATTGGCTGGCAGGTTCTGACACCGCGCGCCAGTCTGTGATGCGATTGGACGCAACGGCACCTGACAGACGCGTGCTCCGCGTTTCCGCGTCTTGGGAAGACGCGGGCCTTGAATACCTTGTACGGGCAAGGTGTGAGCGCCTTTACGCCCGCTGCCTACCGCTCGGGGGCAGGCAGCACCGTTCTTCTGGCCACGTGGCGGGTCCGGAGCCCTTCTCTGAGGAGAGAAGGGTCCGGCCTGTGGGGCACGTGGAGCCTCCGGACCTCTCCCCGCAGAGGAGGAGGAGATCCGGCTTCTGTATGCCACGTGGCGGGCCCGGAGCTCTCCTCTGAGGAGAGGGAGGTCCGGCCCCGCCGGACGCGTGGCGCCTTCGGAGCTCTCCCTGCGGAGAAGGGCGAGTACCTTAGGCATTTTACCCTGTGCGCGGGGGTACCCCATATCTCAAGTACCGACAGCCATAATCGGCAGGCCAGCCCTGTACCGATTCATGGCAGTAGCCCACTACGGCTACCTCGTCCTAAAGATGCCTACACCAACGGGTGTCCTCAGGATTCGTGGAGACCGCACTGCTGCAGTGTCGGCCTTAGAGAAACTCCAAGCGCTCGCAACAGCTGGGGCACCAGCCCCTGGCAGTGCAGAGCCGGACCAGCTCCACCCGAGCGCACGCCACCGTGCCTCTGCCACAGCACCCCGGGTGCAACCCCTCGACGAGGGCGGCCTCCCCTTAAAGGTCGTCCAAATCGGCGCCGAAGCCACCCAGACCACCCGGGTAGCCGGGGGCCTGGATAGCAAATAGGAAGGCGCGCTCGTCACCTTCCTCCGGCACAATGTTGACATGTTTGCATGGCAGCCGTCACAGATGCCGGGGATCCCCAGGGAGGTGATCGAGCACCACTTAAAAGTCTTCCCCGACGCCTGGCCAGTTCAACAGAAGCCCCGCAAGCAGTCCATCGAGCGGCAAAACTTCATTCATGAAGAAATCAAGAAGCTGCTGGACACTGGCTTCATACGGGAAGTCCACCACCCCCGGTGGTTGGCGAACCCCGTCGTTGTCCCGAAGGCCGGCGGGAAGCTCCGGATGTGCATCGACTACACCAGTCTCAATAAGGCATGTCCCAAAGATCCATTCCCTCTCCCTAGAATTGATCAAATAGTAGACTCAACATCAGGCTGTGATATGCTGTGCTTCCTAGACGCCTACTCGGGTTTCCATCAGATCCCATGTCTAGGGAGGACGAAGAGCACACCTCGTTCATCACAGTAGATGGCCTTTATTATTATGTGTCTATGCCTTACGGCCTAAAGATTGCTCTCCCCACCTTTATGCGAGTGATGCACAAAACCTTTGGGGAGTTAATAAGAGACTTAGCTGAGGTGTACGTCGATGACATCGTTGTCAAGGTCAAGCAGGGTTCATCTTTGTTAGATAACCTAGCCTTAGTTCTTGACAAATTGCGCTCTACGCGCACCAAGCTGAACCCCAACAAATGTGTGTTCGGTGTGTCCTCTGGGAAGCTCTTAGGATTCCTGGTCTCGCACCGGGAGATTGAGGCCAACCCAGAGAAGATCAAGGCCATCGACTTGATGCGGCCTCCTGCCCACGTCAAAGATGTCCAGAAACTCACGGGATGCCTAGCCGCGCTGAGTCGGTTTGTACCGAGGCTAGCAGAGCGGGCACTCCCTTTCTTTAAGCTCCTGCGCAAGTCTGGCCCATTTGCCTGGACTGACGAAGCAGAAGAGGCTTTCCAGGAGTTGAAGCGGCTCCTGACGACCCTGCCTATCATGGTAGCCCCAGAGACCGGAGAGCACCTGTTGCTCTACATCGCGGCAACAACCGAGGTGGTGAGTATGGTCCTCCTCGCAGAGCGGCCGGACCTCTCACCTTCACGACCTGCTCCGGCAGCAGAAGACAGACGCCAGGAGGCCCCGCAGGACCGAGATGGTCTCTCGGACCTCCAAGGCAACCTCCCGGAGGTCCAGGTCAGCCTCCCGGAGGTCCAGGGCGGTCTCCCGGACCCCCAAGATAAACCCCCGGGGGTCCTGTGGGACCCCCCGGGGGCCCAACGGGACCTCCCGAAGATCCCTCAAGACCCTCCAGAGCTCCCGGAGAACCAGCGGGGCCCCCCCGGAGAGCCAAGATAGCTTAAGGGCCTCCGGGTTCCAACTCCGGGAGGCCCCCGTGGGTCCACTCACCTCCAGCGGGCCAGGGCCAATGGATGAAGACCTCCCAGACCTAAGAAAGAGGGTTCGAACCATCCAGAGGCCTGTCTACTACATCAGCGAAGTACTTCATGATGCCAAGACAAGGTACCTAGAAGTCCACAAGCTGCTGTATGCGGTGCTCGTGGCCTCCAGGAAGCTCCGCCATTACTTCCAGGCCCACCGGGTCTCGGTAGTCACCTCGTATCCGCTGAAGACGATTCTTCACAGCCCCCATGCGACTGGCAACGTTGCTAAATGGGCGGCGGAGCTGGCGGAGTTCGAGCTGGACTTCCTTCCACGCCATGCAGTCAAAAGCCAAGCACTGGCCGACTTTGTGGCAGAATGGACACCAAGGAAGACTGACCCAGTGGGCCACGAAGACGGTGAACCAGAGCACCAAGCTCCGGTCTTCACCGAGCCCCACTGGACACTTTTCTTCGATGGCTCCTCGCGAAAGCAGGGGGCCGGTGCCGGCGTACTGCTCCTCATGCCATCGGAGGAACAGTTTGGGTACATGGTGCGTCTCAATTTCAAGGCAACCAACAACATGGCAGAGTATGAAGCACTCATCTTTGGCCTGCAGATAGCCCTGTCTTTAGGCGCTCGCCAGTTGTTGGCACAGGGCCACTCCCAGCTGGTCATCAAGCAAGTCAAGGGCGAATGCTCCTGCAATGACCCACAGCTAGCTGCATATCTGCTTCACGTGCAGATGTTGGAGAAAGACTTCCTCGCCTTGGACCTGCGCCACGTACTGCGTGCTGGCAATGCCGCAGCTGACGACCTTTCAACGAAGGCTTCCACCGGAGCCCCCGTGCCCGAAGGAGTTTTCGAGAGGATGTTGCTGCGGCTCACAGCCCGGCCCGCCGAGCCGGGCGAAGGGGGCTTGACCAGCACCTCGAAGCTGGCGGTCCCGGCGGCCCTACAGCCATGGATGCCGCCAAGGATCGTAAGCGTCACTGGGGACTCCGTGCAACCCAGCGCTCAAGATCCAGAAGCTCAAGTCAGACCCGATGCATGGATCACGGAGATCCGGGACTACTTGAAGGACAACATCCTCCCTGATGAACATGCAACCGCTCAACGGATTGTGCGTATGGCTAAGAGATACGCGCTGGTAGAGGGGGATCTCTACCGGCGCGGCGCCAACCACATCCTATTGCGGTGCATAACCCAGGGGGAAGGCTGCGACTTGCTCACTGAGATCCATAGAGGCGAATGTGGAAGTCACTCTTCCTCATGCACGCTTGTCGGTAAAGCCTTCCGGCATGGCTTCTACTGGCCGACAGCACTCCAGGATGCCGTCAAGCTGGTCGAGAGCTGCAAGGCGTGCCAGTTCCACGCCAAGCAGATCCATACACCGGCTCAGGCGGTACAGATGATCCCACCCTCATGGCCGTTTGCCGTATGGGGGCTGGACATCTTGGGACCATTTCCCAGAACCGTCGGGGGATTCCGGTACCTCTATGTCGCCATCGACAAGTTCACCAAGTGGCCGGAAGCCACACCAGTTGTCACCATCACAAGCAATCCGCAGTAAAGTTCATCAAGTCTATTGTCTGCCGGTTCGGGGTCCCGAACAGAATCATCACCGGACAACGGGGACCCAGTTCACCAGCGCAGCCTTCCAAGACTACTGCGAAGACCTCGGCATTCAGGTGTGCTATGCCTCTGTTGCCCATCCAAAGAGCAATGGGCAAGTCAAGAGGGCCAACGCGGAGATTCTCCGGGGCCTTAAGACCCGCACCTACGCCAGTCTGAAGAAATATGGTGCCAATTGGGTGGATGAGCTTCCGAGCACACTACGGGCTAACCGGACATCCCAGAGCCGGGCCACCGGAGAGACACCCTTCTTCATGGTGTATGGGGCCGAAGCCGTACTTCCCCTAGAAATCACCATGAAGTCTCACCGTGTCCGGGCTTACGACGAAGCCGCGCAAGACAACCTCCGGCGTGGAGAAATCGACCTCGTCGACGAGGTCTGATTGCATGCAGCACTCCGTAACGCACGGTACAGACAAGCGCTTCGTCGCTACCACCAGAGATCTGTGCGTGCCCGGGAGCTGCAGGAAGGTGACCTGGTGCTACGGCGCATACTTTCTCGCGAAGGGACCCACAAACTCTCCCCTAGTTGGGAAGGTCCCTTCCGAGTCGCAAAAGTGTGCCGCCCCGGGTGCGTGCGCCTTTCCACCGAGGATGGGGACCTGCTCCCAAACCCTTGGAACATAGAACACCTCCGTAAGTTCTACCCCTAGAGCAAAGATAGGACAGTCCCTTCTTTTCGTAATAAATTCCATAGAGTCCAGGAACAGCGCTCGGAGCAACTAATCCCCAGGGACGGTACAGGACTACGTTCAGCTTTGCCTGGTTCCGACTCCAAGCGCGTAGAGTCTTGCTTCCCTTCTTAATGGGGCGGGTCGTGGCCTCCATGTTTAGCCTGCCTTCCTCCTGTGGAAAGTTATACGAAAAGAAGCCTGTTCTACTTTGCTCTTTCCTCGTACTCATTTAAATTATGTACTAAGTTTTTTATGACTACCCTTGCGGTGCATGCCCGCCATGCGCTCAGCTCCCTCTTCTCATTCTCACCACTAGTCGGCATTTGCTGCCCTACCAGAGGCGGTTGCATCGGAGGTACCTGCCGATAGTCGAAGGGGCCCCGAGCCCCCGGCACTTCGCGCACTACAGTCCCCAAGCACCGTGCATATGGTTAGGGACGTGAGTCAAATAAGACTATGAGATAAGGAGGGGGAGCCCCCAAGGAGAATTACGTTTCCCCTACTTGTGTGCAGGACCTCTCGGCCTCAAATCCCTACAGGAATGTGGTAGGAGCACCTAACCAATGGGACACCCCTACCAGGGGGCCACTACGGGATCACGCAAGACCGGAACTCAAGGCAAGACCGAAGGATCCACGGGTCCAGCGGGACCGGACCCCCCCTCTGAGGGGAGGGGTCCGAAGACCCCACGTGTCCCGCGGGGCCAGACCTCCCTCTCCTGAGAGGAGAGCTCCGGGCCCGCCACGTGGCCGGCTGATGCGGGCCTCCCCATCCTCATGAGGCGGGCCCCGAAGACCTCCGGGGCCCTTAATACAGTAAGGACCCGGGGAAGGTTCCGAAGTAGAACGTAGAGATTGGTGAAGGCCTCTGAGCACCTTGTGGAGCTAAGGGCTCGGCCAGGCAAAACCAAGAAGAAGACAGAAAACATCGCAGGCACGAAGGGTCATAAGAGTTCATGTATTCATGGCTCCATGAGCTGGACTACAAACTCGATAAAAAGAAAGAAACAAGCCCCAGGGTTCCCTGGCACGACCAGAGCCTAGAAGTTGCAAGAACAGCCACGTCATCAGGCTTCAGCCCTGGCGGCGTTCTCTCCGCTCCGTGACCCTAGCACAGGAATCACCTCGGCCATCACCAGCGCAAGGGCCGGTACCATCAAGGATGCTCCTGAAGCCCCCTCCGCTGCTTCAGCGGTTTCCTTGGAGACTCCTCCGCCTGAAGTTCCCTCATCACCAGCGCAAAGGCCGGTGTCATCAAGGGTGCTCCTGAGCCCCCCCCCCCCCCCCCCCCCCCCCGCAGCTTCAGCGGTCTTCTTGGAGACTCTGCCGCCTGGAGTCCTCCTTGGTGCTTCAGCAGTTTCTTTGAAGACTCCACCATCTGAGAAGGGACGCAACGCCAGGGAACTTTCTGCCTGCCGTCGCCGAGGAAGGGTCCCGTCGGGAGGACAAACCTGAGACCCCCCCTTGGAGGCGTCACCTCTAGAGGCAAGGCATGCAGGCTCCCTGGGTCCCAGACTTGGTGCAGACGCCGTCGCCGGAGGAAATCGAGAGCGATTCCCCCCCCCCCAAAGGCGGGTTAGAAGCCATGGAAGAAGACAAGGCCGCAGAGACTCGAGGGAGGTGCAAGGGCTGGAAGCCTTATAAGGGGAGCATACCCACGTTGCGGTTTCTTTTCACACCTTCCAGGTATGATTCAAAGCAATTCGAAACTCTTCGAATACGCCGCATCGGCAACCGCTTCGGCTCCAAGACCGAGCGCCGATGACAGGTGGACCCAAGCCGCCCAACTGAAGCGGCGGGTCAAGCAGTCAGTCTCCTAAGAAGACAAGCCGGCAAGGCACTCCGGCGGTTCCCGAAGAAAGCGCCACAATGTGCAGAAGTGGCAGTCTAGGGAACCGCCGTAGTAAAAGCAACCATCAAGTGGGCGCACGCTCCCACGATCCCGCGACTGTTCGTGCTCCGGCAGCGGACGATGCAGGACTTAGAAAAAGCGCGCGGATCAGAAGAGACGGAGGTCCCACCTCGGGCTCTCTATCTCCTCCGAGATGGGCCCGGGGGCCACTGTCGGTACCCGTGATATGGGGTACCCCCGTGCACAGGGGAAAATGCCTAAGGATCTCGCCCTTCTTTGCAGGGAGAGCTCCGAAGGCGCCACGCGTCCGACAGGGCCGGACCTCCCTCTCCTCAGAGGAGAGCTCCGGGCTCGCCACGTGGCCTGCAGAAGCCGGACCTCCCCCTCCGCGGGAGAGAGGTCCGAAGGTGCCACGTGTCCAGCGGGGCCGGACCTCCCTCTCCTCAGAGAGGAGCTCCGGGCTCGCCACGTGGCCGACAGAAGCCGGACCTCCCCCTCCGAGGGGAGAGGTCCGAAGGCTCCACGTGTCCTGCGGAGCCGGACCCCCCTCTCCTCTGAGGAAGGCTCCGGGCCCACCACGTGGCCAGTAGAACGGCGCTGCCTGCCCCCAAGCAGTAGGAGGCGGGCGTAAAGATGCCCCATACCTTGCCCGTACAAGGTATTCAAGGCCCGCGCCTTCCCAAGACGCGGAGCACGCCTCTGTCAGGTGCTGTTGCGCCCAGTCGCATCACAGACTGGCGCGTGGTGTCAGAGCCTGCCAACCAATAAACGCAGCGACAAGACATCCCATGCCGCCTCCGCCGTCATCAACCACTACGACTAGCTTGCGGCATGGGCAGGGCGGCAAGACGAAGACTCAGAATCCTTCGCCAGAGACAACTACCGGCATAACTGCGGATACGGTAGATAACAGTCAATCTCCCCGGGACCACCGGTCGGGTCCCGGGCCCTCCTTGTAAGCCACCCAAGTCTTGGACTATAAAAGGCTCGGGTAGGCGACGTTAGCAAGGGTTCGCACTCTCGCAACCCATACGCTAGACATCAGTCATCCCCAAGCTCAGTACTCCGGTTCTGAGCAGCAAGCAATACAGCGAGCTCCCTAGCTCGCCGTGGACGTAGGGTTTTACGCTCCGGCGGCCTGAACCACGTAAAACTCGCCGTGTCAAGCTCTTACTAACTCGTCCATACGCTCAAGCTCTCCGCTAGGGACTAGCCCCTCCGAAAAAAGAACCTCCGCGGGCTGCCCAGTGCAGGCCCGGGGGAAGTGTCGATCGCATACTTCGACATGTGCGGTCGACACTTCCCCCAGACCTGCACTGGGCAGCCCACGGAGGTTCTTTTTCGGAGGGGCTGGTCACTTGCGGAGAGCTTAAGCGTATCCATGGCTGGGCCCTCTCTCGCTGGCTCTAGCAAAAAAGAGGGGTCGCGGCTCTTGAAGCATGCCAGCACATGCGAGGCGACCTCTAAAGCTAAGCCGCGGCCCTCGGCCTCAAGCTCGCTGACGACCACCGAGTCGAGTCTGTCCAGCTTGGCGCCGATTGACTCCAACGCAGGGATCACCTCTGCCACCTTCAATGCGGGAGTCGCGGCCCTCACCGGACTGAAGCCAAGAGGTATCAGGGCGGACCTCGCTCGATCCACAAAGCTTGAGACCGCAAGAGCCTCGGAGGACCGCAAGGCTGAGAGCTCCTCCACCTCGCGGTGGGCCGCCTGCAGAGCCTCTAGGTTCCTCTCGGAGAATTCCTTCTCCTTGGCCGCCAGGGAACTCTCCCGAAGGTGGAGAGTCTTGGCTAGCCGCTCCAACTCAGCGGCCTTGAAGCCGGCGGTCAACTGCCGGTCCAAGACCACCCGGCGATCATGGGAGACCTGTTCTTCCCTCAAGTCGAGGTCTGCCTTCAGAATCTCCAGCTCCTCCATCCGAGCTCGGAGGTCATCCTCGCCCGCGGCCAGCTGCGCGGCGACCCTCTCTGCCTCAGCTGCCACGGAACGCTCCCGCTCCTCAACGGCGAGTTCACGGCGCTCCAACCGCTGCCGTATTTCCACAGCAGCAGAGAGGCTCTCTTCGGCCCGGGCGTGTGCCTCCAGGGCCTCCCTGTTGATCCGCCGCGATTGGGTGTCCATGCGGTCAACAGCCCGCTTCATCCGGTCGACGAGCGCTTCCCTGAAGTCGAGCAACTCCTGCCTGGAGTCGAGCTCACTCTTAACCTTCGCGGTCCTCTCCCGCAAAAGGTTCCCCCAGGTGAGGAGGCGATCCCGTTCAACCGTATACTCCTCCCGCTCGCGCCCTAATGTAGCCAAGACCTGCCGAACGCTTGTCTCGGCAAGCGCGAAGGCATCCGCCAGAGGCAATGGAGCAACAGAGGCCGGGGCAGTCCCCCCGACCTCCTCCATTACCTCTTCCTCAGGAAGAGTCGGCGCACCAGCAACTGAGACGAGACGCCGATCAGGTGAAGCTGGCTCCGAGGCTCTGGCAGCCAGGCCTGCCGGGCTCTCTTCAGCTTCTGGCTCCTTGATCTGAGGAGAGGGGCGAACCGGAGAAGGCGGTGCTGGAGAAAAGGCCGGGCCGCCTAGTGCAGGGTCGACCTGCGCCGGCTTGGGGGCCGCGGTGGCCGTCTCGGCAGGAAGAGACGACGCCGCCGCGGAGTCCGGGCACACCGGAACAGGAGAAGTTCGCGCTGGCCTGGGGGCCGTGGCAGTTGCCCCTGGCTCCGAACGCTGCGGCACAGATTTCCCGCAAGACAGGGAAGGCCGGGAAGCGCGGACACTCCAGCGAGCTCTGAACCCCGACTTCCGAGCCGGGGTAGGACTCCCAGAGCCCGCTATCGTCACTGATGGCTGCTCTGCAGTCGCTTGGACTGGCGGAACAGGGGACGCCCCAGAAGCTTCCCCCAGCGCGTCAACCCGGGGCCTCTTCGAGTCGCCACCGGAGGGAGTGTCAGGCACCCCAGAATCCCGACTTGGCACCGACGCCGTTGCTGGAGGAGATCGAGCGCGTTTCTTCTCTGGCAGTGGGTTGGAAGCCATGTCAAGGGAGAACTCAAAAGCAAGAGAGCAAAAGCACAAGAGTCCGAGAAGAAACGCTGAGAAGTGCCAAGGGAAGCTGCAATGTGGGTAAGACCCCCTCTAAAAAGCTTCCCGGTGCAATTCCAAGTGATTCGGAACTCTTCTGTCGAAGTGTGCGATCGACACTTCCCCCGGGCCTGCACTGGGCAGCCCGCGGAGGTTCTTTTTTCGGAGGGGCTAGTTCCTAGCGGAGAGCTTGCGCAGATGGACGAGTTAGTGAGAGCTTGACACGGGAAGTTTTACGTGGTTCAGGCCGCCGGAGCGTAAAACCCTACGTCCACGGCGAGCTATGGAGCTCGCTGTATTGCTTGCTGCTCAGGGCCGGGGGCCTGAGCTTGGGGGTGAGTTACAGCTTGAGAGTGTATGGCTAGCGTATGAGTTGCAGAATGCGAACCCTTGCTATCGACGCCTACCCGAGCCTTTTATAGTCCAAGGCTCGGGCGGCTTACAAGGGAAGCCGGGACCCGACAGGTGGTCCCGGGAAGATTGTCTATTATCTACCGTATCTGTAGTTATGCCGGTGGTTGCCTCCGGTCGAAGGCTTCTGAGTCTTCCTTTTGCCGCCCTGCCCATGCCGTGCGCTAGTCGTAGTGGTTGATGACGGCGCAGGCGGCATGGGATGTCTTGTCGCGGCGTTTATTACCTGTCAGGTTCTGACACCGCGCGCCAGTCTGTGATGCGACTGGACGCAACGGCACCTGACAGGCGCGTGCTCCGCGTTTCCGCGTCTTGGGAAGACGCGGGCCTTGAATTCCTTGTACGGGCAAGGTGAGGGGCACCTTTACGCCCGCTGCCTACCGCTCGGGGGCAGGCAGCACCGTTCTTCCAGCCACGTGGCGGGTCCAGAGCTCTTCTCTGAGGAGAGGGAGGTCCGGCCCCGCTGGACGCGTGGCGCCTTCGGACCTCTCTCCCGCGGAGGGGGAGGTCCGGCTTCTGCATGCCACGTGGCGGGCCCGGAGCTCACCTCTGAGGAGAGGGAGGTCCGGCCTCGCTGGACGCGTGATGTCTTCGGACCTCTCTCCCGCGGAGGGGGAGGTCCGGCTTCTGTATGCCATGTGGCGGGCCCGGAGCTCTCCTCTGAGGAGAGGGAGGTCCGGCCCCGCCAGACGCGTGGCGCCTTCGGAGCTCTCCCTGCGGAGAAGGGCGAGCACCTTAGGCATTTTACCCTGTGCGCGGGGGTACCCCATATCTCAGGTACCGACAGTGGCCCCCGGGCCCATCTCGGAGGAGATAGCGAGCCTGAGGTCGGACCTCCGTCTCTTCCGATCCGCGCACTTTCTCTAAGTCCCGACTTGACCGCTGCCGGAGCACGAACGGCCGTGGGGTCGTGATAGCATGCGCCCACTTGATGATTGCTTTTACTGCGGTGGTTCCCAAGGCTGCCACTTCTGCACGTTGCGGCGCTTTCTTCGGGAACCGCCGAAGGGCCTTGCCGGCTCATCTTCTTAGGAGACTGACTCCTTGCCCCCACCGCTCCAGTTAAGCGGCTTGGGCCCACCCGTCATCGGCACTCGGTCTAGGAACCGAAGCGGTTGCGGGTGCGGGGTATTTGAAGAGTTCCGAATCGCTTGGAACTGCACCGGGAAGCTTTTTAGAGGGGGTCTCACCCACGTTGTAGCTTCCCTTCGCACTTCTCTGCGTTTCTTCTTGGACTCTTGCGCTTTTGCTTTCTTGCCTTTGAGCTCTCCCTTGCCATGGCTTCCAACCCGCTGCCAGAGAAGAAACGCGCCCGATCTCCTCCAGCAACGGCGCCGGTGCCAAGTCGGGATTCTGGGGTGCCTGACACTCCCTCCGGTGGCGACTCGAAGAGGCCCCGGGCTGATGTGCTAGGGGAAGCCTCTGTGGCGTCCCCTGTTCCGCCAGTCCAAGCGACTGCGGAGCGGTCGTCGGAGACGGTAGCGGGCTCTAGAAATCCTACCCCGGCTCGGAAGTCGGGGTTCAGAGCCCGCTGGAGTGTCCGCGCTTCCCGGCCTTCCCCGTCTTGCGGGGAATCTGTGCCGATGCGCTCGGAGCCAGGTGCGACCGCTGCGGCCCCCAGGCCAGCGCGGACTTCTCCTGTTCCGGTGTGCCCGGACTCCGCGGCGGCGCCGTCTCTTCCTGCCGAGACGGTTACCGCGGCCCCCGAGCCAGCACAGGTTGATCCTGCACTAGGCGGCCTGGCTTCTTCTCCAGCTCAGTCTTCCCCAGCTCGTCCCCCTCCTCAGGTCAAGGAGCCTGAAGCTGAAGAAAGCCCGGCTGGCCCGGCTGCCAGGGCCGCTGGGCCAGTTTCTCCTGATCGGCGTCTCGTCTCGGCGGCTGGCGCACCGGCTCTTCCCGAGGACGAGGTAATGGAGGAGGTCGGAGGGACTGCGCCAGCTTCTGTTGCTCCATTGCCTCTGGCGGACGCCTTCGCGCTCGCCGAGTCGAGCGTCCGGCAGGTCTTGGCTGCGCTAGGGCGCGAGCGGGAGGAGTATACGGTTGAACGGGACCGCCTCCTCACCTGGGGGAACCTTTTGCGGGAGAGGACCGCGAAGGTTAAGAGCGAGCTCGACTCCAGGCGGGAGTTGCTCGACTTCCGGGAAACGCTCGTCGACCGGATGAAGCGGGCTGTTGACCGCATGGACACCCAGTCGCGGCGGATCAACAGGGAGGCCCTGGAGGCTCACGCCCGGGCCGAAGAGAGCCTCTCTGCTGCTGTGGAAATACGGCAGCGGTTGGAGCACCGCGAACTCGCCGTTGAGGAGCGGGAGCGTTCCGTGGCAGCTGAGGCAGAGAGGGTCGCCGCGCAGCTGGCTGCGGGCGAGGATGACCTCCGAGCTCGGATGGAGGAGCTGGAGATTCTGAAGGCAGACCTTGACTTGAGGGATGAACAGGTCTCCCATGATCGCCGGGCGGTCTTGGACCGCAAGTTGACTGCCGGCTTCAGGGCCGCTGAGTTGGAGCGGCTAGCCGAGACCCTCCGCCTTCGGGAGAGTTCCCTGGCGGCCCAGGAGAAGGAATTCTCCGAGAGGAACCTGGAGGCTCTGCGGGCGGCCCGCCGCGAGGTGGAGGAACTCTCAGCCCTACGGTCCTCCGAGGCCCTTGCGGTCTCAAGCTTCGTGGATCGGGCGGGGTCCGCCCTGATCCCTCTTGGTTTCAGTCTGGTGAGGGCCGCAACTCCCGCATTGCAGGTTGCAGAGGTGATCCCTGCATTGGAGTCGATCGGCGCCAAGCTGGACAGACTCGACTCGGTGGTCGCCAGCGAGCTTGAAGCCGAGGGCCGCGGCTTAGCTTTAGAGGTCGCCTCGCATGTGCTGGCATGCTTCAAGAGCCACGACCCCTCTTTCTCACTGGAGCCAGCAAGAGAGGGCCCAGCCGCGGAGCGGGAGGAAGCTGCCAGGGCTGAAGTCGAGGATGTGGCCGCCCTTGTAGCAGCAAGGTTCCGGCGAGAGCCGGGTGGTCCTTAGGACTTGCTTTTCCCTTTTTTATCGAGTCTGTAGTCCAGCTCAAGGAGCCTTGCTTAATTTGACTCTCTTGGATACTTGTGTCTGTGATGCTTTTCCCTCCTTCTTGGCTTTGCCTGGCTGAGTCCTTAGCTCTGCAAGGTACCCAGAGGTCATTTCCAATCTCGGAGCTTCGCTCAGACACCCCCCCGGGTCCTAACCGTGTTAGGGGCCCCCGGAGGTCTCCGAACCTCGCCCTATGGGGGGCTCCAAATCTGCCGGCCACGTGGTGGGTCCAGAGCTCCTCCTCAAGAGACAGGAGCTCCGGTCATGTTGGACACGTAGGGCTTTCGGAGCCCTCCCGCTGAGGGGGGAGGTCCGGTTCCTGCCTGCCACGTGGCGAGCCCGGAGCCCTCAAGGAAGGAGTTCCGGGCCTGCTGGACACGTGGGGCCCCTGGGCCCTGCCCCTGCTGGGGGGGGCATGTCCCGGTCCTTCCAGTCCCAGGCCGGTGTAGCTGGTAGCTCCTTTCCCCCCGCTTCATGCAGTCCCTGTTGCCGTAACCTGAAGGTCCTGCACACAGGTAGAGGAAACGTAATTCTCCTCGGGGGGTCCTCCCCTCCTGTCTCCTAGTCTTATCCGTCTTATGGTCCTGGCCCGCTATACGGGGCTTGGACAATTCTGTGCACGAGGCGCCGGAGCTCCGGCTCCCTCCAAGGTCCGGGTACGGCCGTCCGATCCCTAGTACCGGGCCATGCGCTGGGGAAGCAGAGTGCACGCGCTTTGGGTTCATGACCAGGCAAAGCGGACGTACTCCCCTGGACCTCCGGAGAGCAGGATGCGCATTCTTTGGGCTCTGGGCCGGCTAAGCTGGATACGCACCCTGGACCCCCCATGCACAACGCTGGCCTTTCCTGGAGGTGACCAACTGACACCGCAACACCTAACTGGGGGAGGCCCGAGAGACTCACTCGGCCATCGGCAGGTGCCTCAAGCGCAGCCGCCTTCGGGAGGATAGCAAATGCCGACTATGGGTGAGCGCAGGAGAGGGGGAGCTAGACGTATGATGAACATACAGAGATAGTGCGATCATAAAAATTAATGCATAATTCAAATGAGCGCATGAGAAGGAGCTAAGTAGAACAGGTCTCTGTATTCGCGCCCATAGGTGGAATTCTGGCTGTTCGTGGGGGCAATGTTCCGCCTCGTCTACAAGGGAAGCAAGACTCTACGCGCTTAGGGTCGGAACCAGGCTAAACTGGACGTAGTCCTGTACCGTCCCTTGAGACTTAGCTACTCCAAGCTCTGTTCCTAAGTTCTATGGGGTATATTACAGAAGTGAATAACCCTGTTCTACCGATGCTCAGTAAGTAGGACTTACAGTGTTGCTCCATGGCAAGGATTTTTGGGAATGGATCCCACTCTCGGTTGAAAGGCATGCGTACCTGGGGCGGCAGCTTTCATGATTCGGAAGGGACCTTCCCTGCTGGGGGAGAGCTTATGGGTCCTTCTTGGAATATAGCGTGCCGCTTCACCAGGCTGCCTTCTTGCGGGCCCCCGTCGCGTTTGGTTCTTTGGCGGTAGTGCTTAGAGCATTAGCCGAGACCGTGCGTTGTGGGGTGTTCCCTGCAAGCCGAGTCTTGTCGAAGTTGCTGTCTTCACGCTGGATCAGGTCCTGCGTGGCTTCTCTCCGGGGCCCCTGGGGAGTTCTCCCCTTCTGGCTAAGGCCTTCAAGGGGTAGGTGGACCCGGGCTCGCCTTGGATGACCTAAGGCGTCTCCCCCTTCTGGCAAGGCCTTCAAGGGGTTGACGGACCCTAGGCGGCCCCCGAGAGGTATGTTCGAGGCACGGAGGCGTGCCGCAGCTGGCTAACGCCTTGGCCCGTCACCGTCAGAACTGGAGTCCTCACCGTCATGCACTGTCTTTATGACACGCTGAGGCTCCTGGAACCCCACTTGGTGGGCAGCGGTGACTGGGGCATCGGCCTTCTGTTTGCCATCCCTCTGAGGGTAGGGCGGTGCTTCAGCCCTCTGCTGTCTTCCATTACGGAAGCGCTCTGCGAGCCTCTGGATCTCCCAGCACTCGGCAGCTGTATGGTTGCAGGTGCCATGCACGGGGCATAGCCCGCCTTGGCCACTGTCTGGGGCCGGTGATTGCCGCTGCCTCTTGTCGGGGCGCGGCCCCCGAACTCCGCTGGTTGTCGCAGCTGCGGCGACGGGGGCCGTGAAAGGTGGCTTCATCTTCCCACTCCCCCGGTTCTTGGTCTTCTTGCCACCCCCATAGGCAGCAGCACCGGACCCGGGCTGCCCTCCTGACTCGGAGGTCGGCAGTGCGTGCCAGTTCCGCCCTTCGGCTGCCCTGGCGCACTTATCCGCCAGGCTAAAGAGCTCCGAGACGTCGTGGACCTCTCTGGTCGCGAGCTTCTCGAGCATTTTCTCGTCCCGGACACCCTGTCGGAACGCCACCACCACAGAGGCGCTTTGGATATGTGGGATGGTGTTGCGCACCTGAGAGAACCGCTGGATGAAAGAGCGCAGCGACTCCCCAGGTTGTTGCTTGACGGCGTGGAGGTCGAGCTCCGTGCCGGGACGGGTGTAGGAGCTGCCGAAGTTGGCGACGAACTGCCGGCAGAGCTCACCCCAGGAGGTTATGGACCCCTGGGGTAGGTTCATGAGCCAGGACCGGGCTAGGCCGGTCAAGGCGACGGGAAAGTAGTTGGCCATGACAGCCTCATCGCCTCCTGCAGCAAGTACGGCGGTGGAGTAGATCTGGAGGAACTCCGCCGGGTTGACGCTTCCGTCGTACTTCTCGGGCAAGTGCGGGTGAAACTTGCGCGGCCACCTTGCGACGCGAAGGTGGGGCGCAAGGGCCGCACATCCTGCACCTGCTGCGGCAGGTACTGGTGCTGCGAGCAGGTGGTTCACACATGGCACCACGTATCCCGGCATGGGCAAGGCTGCACCGTAGGCCGGGGCCGCTACTTGCGGCGCATATGGTGGTGGCATATGTTGCGCAGCATATGCCTGAGGCGGGGCTCGCATGGCGAAGGCCTGCCCTTCCGGTTGTGTCGAGGCCGATGACATGCTGTCGCCTGCCTCATGGTTGCGACGCCTTTCTCGACGTCGCTCGAGGTACACTCGGGCGTCCTGTCCCAAGTGGCACCATTCCAGTTCCCTTCGCAGGTCCGTTGACAGGTGCCTGGAGGAGCTGGAATCCGCCGTTAGCCCGTCAACCGTGGGTGTGCGCGTCAGCGACCCAGCCGGTTGCCCTGGGCGCCGCCCTCGCCGAAACCGAGGGTTCGCGGCGGCGACGACGAGGCGGTCCACCTCGCGGACCCATTGCTGGGTTGCTGAATGGGGTGCATCCCCTGCAGGTGGGTTGCGCAGCAGCGCCCTTGCTGCAGCTAGCGCACCTCCATGGTGTACGCTCAGCGCTGCAGAAGACCTCACGCTGGTCGGGGCCTGCATAGCCGGAGTCGGCGTTGCCGGAGTCGGCTGCTGGCTACCCGCTTGTGCCGACACACTCCGTCCTGAGTGCGTCGACATGTACTCTCCGCTGGTCACGGTTCGCCGTGAATGCGGAGAGGGAGAGCTTGCCGCTGAAGGGAGCTTGGTCATCTTCGTTGGCGGAAACTCATCGCGCTAGGGGAAAAGCCCCCTACCTGGCGCGCCAAATGTCGAAGTGTGCGATCGACACTTCCCCCGGGCCTGCACTGGGCAGCCCGTGGAGGTTCTTTTTTCGGAGGGGCTAGTTCCTAGCGGAGAGCTTGCGAGGATGGACAAGTTAGTGATAGCTTGACACGGGAAGTTTTACGTGGTTCAGGCCGCCGGAGCGTAAAACCCTACGTCCACGGCGAGCTATGGAGCTCGCTGTATTGCTTGCTGCTCAGGGCCGGGGGCCTGAGCTTGGGGGTGAGTTACAGCTTGAGAGTGTATGGCTAGCGTATGAGTTGCAGAATGTGAACCCTTACTATCGACGCCTACCCGAGCCTTTTATAGTCCAAGGCTCGGGCGGCTTACAAGGGAAGCCGGGACCCGACAGGTGGTCCCGGGAAGATTGTCTATTATCTACCGTATCTGTAGTTATGCCGGTGGTTGCCTCCGGTCGAAGGCTTCTGAGTCTTCCTTTTGCCGCCCTGCCCATGCCGTGCGCTAGTCGTAGTGGTTGATGACGGCGCAGGCGGCATGGGATGTCTTGTCGCGGCGTTTATTACCTGTCAGGTTCTGACACCGCGCGCCAGTCTGTGATGCGACTGGACGCAACGGCACCTGACAGGCGCGTGCTCCGCGTTTCCGCGTCTTGGGAAGACGCGGGCCTTGAATTCCTTGTACGGGCAAGGTGAGGGGCGCCTTTACGCCCGCTGCCTACCGCTCGGGGGCAGGCAGCACCGTTCTTCCAGCCACGTGGCGGGTCCGGAGCTCTTCTCTGAGGAGAGGGAGGTCTGGCCCCGCTGGACGCGTGGCGCCTTCGGACCTCTCTCCCGCGGAGGGGGAGGTCTGGCTTCTGCATGCCACGTGGCGGGCCCGGAGCTCACCTCTGTGGAGAGGGAGGTCCGGCCACGCTGGACGCGTGACGTCTTCGGACCTCTCTCCCGCGGAGGGGGAGGTCCGGCTTCTGTATGCCACGTGGCGGGCCCGGAGCTCTCCTCTGAGGAGAGGGAGGTCCGGTCCCGCCAGACGCGTGGCGCCTTCGGAGCTCTCCCTGCGGAGAAGGGCGAGCACCTTAGGCATTTTACCCTGTGCGCGGGGGTACCCCATATCTCAGGTACCGACATCTTCAAATATCCCGTACCGGCAACCGCTTCGGTTCCTAGACCGAATGCCGATGACGGGTGGGCCCAAGCCGCCTAACTGAAGCGGTGGGGGCAAGGAGTCAGTCTCCTAAGAAGATGAGCCGGTAAGGCACTTCGGCGGTTCCCGAAGAAAGCGCCGCAACGTGCAGAAGTGGCAGTCTTGGGAACCGCCGCAGTAAAAGCAACCATCAAGTGAGCGCACGCTCTCACGATCCCGTGGCCGTTCGTGCTCCGGCAGCGGTCAAATTCGGGACTTAGATAAAGTGCGCGGATCGGAAGAGACGGAGGTCCCACCTCGGGCTCGCTATCTCCCCCGAGATGGGCCCGGGGGCCACTGTCGGTACCTGAGATATGGGGTACCCCCGCGCACAGGGTAAAATGCCTAAGGTACTCGCCCTTCTCCGCAGGGAGAGCTCCGAAGGCGCCACGCGTCCGGCGGGGCCGGACCTCCCTCTCCTCAGAGGAGAGCTCCGGGCCTGCCACGTGGCATACAGAAGCCGGACCTCCCCCTCCGCGGGAGAGAGGTCCGAAGACGCCACGCGTCCAGCGGGGCCGGACCTCCCTCTCCACAGAGGAGAGCTCCGGGCCCTCCACGTGGCATACAGAAGCTGGACCTCCCCCTCCGCGGGGAGAGGTCCGGAGGCTCCACGTGCCCCGCAGGCCGGACCCTTCTCGCCTCAGAGAAGGGCTCCGGACCCGCCACGTGGCCAGAAGAACGGTGCTGCCTACCCCCGAGCGGTAGGCAGCGGGTGTAAAGGCGCCCCACACCTTGCCCGTACAAGGTATTCAAGGCCCACGTCTTCCCAAGACGCGGAAACGCGGAGCACGCGTCTGTCAGGTGCCGTTGCGCCCAGTCGCATCACAGACTGGCGCGCGGTGTCAGAACCTGCCAGCTAATAAACGCCGCGACAAGACATCCCATGCCGCCTGCGCCATCATCAACCACTACGACTAGCATGCGGCATGGGCAGGGCGGCAAGATGGAGACTCAGAAGCCTCCGACCAGAGGCAACTACCGGCGTAACTACAGATACGGTAGATAATAGACAATCTTCCCGGGACCACCTGTCGGGTCCCGGCTCCCCTTGTAAGCCACCCGAGTCTTGGACTATAAAAGGCTCGGGTAGGCGTCGATAGCAAGGGTTCGCATTTTGCAACTCATACGCTAGCCATACGCCCTCAAGCTGTAACTCACCCCCAAGCTCAGGCCTCCGGCCCTGAGCAGCAAGCAATACAGCGAGCTCCATAGCTCGCCGTGGACGTACGGTTTTACGCTCCGGCGGCCTGAACCACGTAAAACTCGCCGTGTCAAGCTCTCACTAACTCGTCCATCTGCACAAGCTCTCCGCTAGGGACTAGCCCCTCCGAAAAAAGAACCTCCGCGGGCTGCCCAGTGCAGGCCCGGGGGAAGTGTCGATCGCATACTTCGACATGTGCGGTCGACACTTCCCCCAGACCTGCACTGGGCAGCCCACGGAGGTTCTTTTTCGGAGGGGCTGGTCACTTGCGGAGAGCTTAAGCGTATGGACGAGTTAAGGAAAAGCTTGACACAGCGGATTTTACGTGGTTCGGGCCGCCGGAGCGTAAAACCCTACGTCCACGGTGAGCTGAGGAGCTCGCTGTATTGCTCGTTGCTCAGAACCGGAGTCCTGAGCTTGGGGATGACTGATGTCTAGCGTATGAGTTGCGGGAGTGCGAACCCTTGCTAACGTCGCCTACCCGAGCCTTTTATAGTCCAAGACTCGGTGGCTTACAAGGGGGGCCCGGAACCCGACAGGTGGTCAGGGGGAGATTGCCTGCAGACTATCGTATCCGCAGTTATGTTGGTAGTTGTCTCTGGCAAAGGCTTCTGAGTCTTCGTCTTGCCACCCTGCCCATGCCGCATGCTAGTTGTAGTGGTTGATGACGGCGGGGGCGGCATGGGATGTCTTGTCGCTGCGTTTATTGGCTGGCAGGCTCTGACACCACGCGCCAGTCTGTGATGCGACTGGGCGCAACGGCACCTGACAGAAGCGTGCTCCGCGTCTCCGCGTCTTGGTAAGGAGCGCGCCTTGAATACCTTGTACGGGCAAGGTACGGTGCGTCTTTACGCCCGCTGCCTACCGCTCGGGGGCAGGCAGCGCTCTTCTGCTGGACACGTGGCGGGCCTAGAGCCCTCCTCAGAGGAGAGGGAGGTCCGGCCCCGCAGGACACGTGGAGCCTCCGGACCTCTCCCCGCAGAGGGGGAGGTCCGGCTTCTGTCGGCCACGTGGCAAGCCCGGAGCTCTCCTCTGAGAAGAGGGAGGTCCGGCCCAACTGGACACGTGGCGCCTTCGGACCTCTCCCCCGCGGAGGGGGGAGGTCCGGCTTCTGCAGGCCACGTGGCGAGCCCGGAGCTCTCCTCTGAGGAGAGGGAGGTCCGGCCCCGTCGGACGCGTGGCGCCTTCGGAGCTCTCCCTGCGGAGAAGGGCGAGATCCTTAGGCATTTTCCCCTATGCGCGGGGGTACCCCATATCGCGGGTACCGATAGTGGCCCCCGGGCCCATCTCGGGGGAGATAGCGAGCCCGAGGTGGGACCTCCGTCTCTTCTGGTCCGTGCACTTTTTCTAAGTCCCGCATTGACCGCTGCCGGAGCACGAACAGTCGCGGGATCGTGGGAGCGTGCGCCCACTTGATGGTTGCCTTTACTGCGGCGGTTCCCAAGGCTGCCATTCCTTTACGTCGCGGCGCTCTCTTCAAGAACCGCCGAAGCGCCTTGCCGGCTTGTCTTCTAGGGAGACTAACTCCTTGACCCACCGCTTCAGTTGGGCGGCTTGGGTCCACCTGTCATCGGTGTCCGGTCTCGGAGCCAATGTGGTCGCCGATGCAATGTATTCGAAGATTTTCGAATCACCTCGAATCGTTCCTGGAAAATTTTAAAAGGGGATCTCACCCGCATCGCGGCTTCCCTTCGCATTTCCTAGCGCTCGTTCTTCCATTGAACTATTGCACCTCGGCTTTCCTGTCCTTGTGCTCTCTTTCGCCATGGCTTCCAACTTGCTCCCGACGCATTTCGTTCGTTCCTCCGAGCTTGGGCCAGTGTGCTGGCTGCTGGGCTGGCACACGGAGGAACAGAAATGCCGGCTCCGCCGGGGATCTCTCCCCCTGATCCTGGAAAAGGGGGAGATGGTCTTGTTCACTGCTTATGCTCTGGCGGGGTTCATCCCGCCAATTTCTTCCTTCTTTGTCACACTGCTGGAGACGTATGGGCTCCAGCTCCACCATCTCTCTCCCAACTCCTTCGCAATGGCCGCTGTCTTCGTCCACTTCTGCGAGATGTTTGTGGGGGTGCACGCTTCTGTGACGCTCTTCCGCTACTTCTTTGTGTTGCGGACGACTGGGCGTGGCTCGAAGACCCAGATGGGGGCATACTACTTCCAGCATCGCTGCAAGGACCCAAAGGTATCTGGGTACCTTCTGCCCTTCAGCGCATCAAGGTGGGAAAACTGGAGGGAGAGCTGGGTGGTAGTGCAGACCGACGAGCACGATCGCCTACAACTCCCGACCGCCAGCCCAACCACCGATCGTCGCTTATGGGAGGAGATCCCTGAGCTGGAGCAGGAGTACGCCCCGGTCTTGGAGCGGATCCGGTTCTTGGCCAACGAGGGGCTGACGTCCCTGATGGTGCTGATGGACTTCATGTCGCGCCGTATTGCGCCCTTGCAGCAGCGCAGTCGCCCAGCGTGGTACTATACTGGCGAGCAGGACTGTACCAGGGTGGAGAGGGGCCCCGGCTCCGACCCTTCTGACAAGGAGCTGTACGAGATGGTGGGCAAGGTGAGCGGCGACTACATTACCAGTGGCGACCCCGCCCTTCCGCCCTCTGCCACCCCCTCTTCTTGGAGCCACAGAGGAGGTCAGAGCTCCTGCGGAAGATGCCAAACCTCGACGACATCGGGATCGCCGTCCGGCAGGTCGGGGATGCCTTCCGGGGTATTACGATCCCAGGAACCGAGCGTTCCGGATCAGGGCACGAGGCGTCTACTGCTGCCCAACCCTTCCCAAGAGCCGATGGAACTCAAGCCGCCGACAAGGGGAAGGGGAAGGAGCCGGCCCCCAGGCATCCAGAGAAGAAACACACCCGGTCTCCTCCGAGGGCACCGCCTGCGCCGAGTCAGGGTGCCGGAGCATCCTTGCACCCATCTCCCGGGGGTGCTGGTCCATCAGGTGGCGACCCGAAGAGGCCCCGGGTGTCCCACCCCAGCGGGTCTCTTCCCGGACAGCGGCAGTCCGAAGTAACCCAAGCACCTCGTCATCCTTCCTCAAGTGGAGGGGCTTCTAGGACGGATGCTGGTGGGGCGACGCCGGGGAGTGTACCGGGGGTCCAGGCGCCACGTCCCACGGCCATTCCAACCGCAGGTCCTGGCGGTTCAATTACAGCCCAGAGGCCGGTGCTGCAAGCCCGTTGGAGCGCTCATGTCGCCCAGTAAGTGTTGCTCCTTCTGGCTTGTAGGAGCAGCGTTCTCGTCTCCTCTCTTAGCCTAAGAGCTTTCTTTTCTTGCAGGGACCGACCAGCTGCCTGGGGCGGGCCTCTTACCCGGCCGTCTTCAACTGACGGAGGCTCCGCGCCTCAGCATCTGGGAACTGTGGTGGCTCCCATGGCCCCCAAGTCGACGGGGGCTTCCTCTGTGCCGGCGAGTTCACCCTCCGTGGTGGCCGCACCCGCTCCTGTCCGCCCTCCTTCACCAGCCCAGAAATCCGGTCCTGAGACTGGGAGGGCCGCTGTAGGTGCGCCTGCTGGCCCCCTAGCTTCCATAGGACAGCGTCCCACTCCGGTTGCCGAGGCACTGGCTCCTCCGCCGGTCTTAGACTCGACAGGGGGGGGTCAGGGGCGTGAATCCTGCTCCCTCTGTCCCGGCGCCTGTGTGGGATGCCCTGGGGCGTGTCCAGGCCAGCGCCCGGCAGCTCCAGTCCGCCTTCGAGCAGGAGCGGGGGGCGCTGGCCGGCGAGAGGGAACGCCTTCTCAGCTGGCAGCAGCGGGCCCAGGAGGCTAGGGCGGATCTTGACTCGAGGCAGTCAAGGCTTGAGGCCATGAGTGTTCTGCCTGACACTCAGAAGAAGGCCATTAGCCACTTGGAGTCAGAGACCCGGCGGCTCCGTGCTTCCTACCGCGAGGCCCTGGCCCATGTTGAAGCTGTCGAAGTGTGCGATCGACACTTCCCCCGGGCCTGCACTGGGCAACCCGCGGAGGTTCTTTTTTCAGAGGGGCTAGTTCCTAGCGGAGAGCTTGCGCGGATGGACGAGTTAGTGAGAGCTTGACACGGGAAGTTTTACGTGGTTCAGGCCGCCGGAGCGTAAAACCCTACGTCCACGGCGAGCTATGGAGCTCGCTGTATTGCTTGCTGCTCAGGGCCGGGGGCCTGAGCTTGGGGGTGAGTTACAGCTTGAGAGTGTATGGCTAGCGTATGAGTTGCAGAATGCGAACCCTTGCTATCGACGCCTACCCGAGCCTTTTATAGTCCAAGGCTCGGGCGGCTTACAAGGGAAGCCGGGACCCGACAGGTGGTCCCGGGAAGATTGTCTATTATCTACCGTATTTGTAGTTATGCTGGTGGTTGCCTCCGGTCGAAGGCTTCTGAGTCTTCCTTTTGCCGCCCTGCCCATGCCGTGCGCTAGTCGTAGTGGTTGATGACGGCGCAGGCGGCATGGGATGTCTTGTCGCGGCGTTTATTACCTGTCAGGTTCTGACACCGCGCGCCAGTCTGTGATGCGACTGGATGCAACGGCACCTAACAGGCGCGTGCTCCGCGTTTCCGCGTCTTGGGAAGACGCGGGCCTTGAATTCCTTGTACGGGCAAGGTGAGGGGCGCCTTTACGCCCGCTGCCTACCGCTCGGGGGCAGGCAGCACCGTTCTTCCAGCCACGTGGCGGGTCCGGAGCTCTTCTCTGAGGAGAGGGAGGTCCGGCCCCGCTGGACGCGTGGCGCCTTTGGACCCCTCTCCCGCGGAGGGGGAGGTCCGGCTTCTGTATGCCACGTGGCGGGCCCAGAGCTCTCCTCTGAGGAGAGGGAGGTCCGGCCCCGCCAGACACATGGCGCCTTCGGAGCTCTCCCTGCGGAGTAGGGCGAGCACCTTAGGCATTTTACCCTGTGCGCGGGGGTACCCCATATCTCAGGTACCGACAGTGGCCCCCGGGCCCATCTCGGGGGAGATAGCGTGCCCGAGGTGGGACCTCCGTCTCTTCCGATCCGCGCACTTTCTCTAAGTCCCGACTTGACCGCTGCCGGAGCACAAACGGCCGCGGGGTCGTGAGAGCGTGCGCCCACTTGATGATTGCTTTTACTGCGGTGGTTCCCAAGGCTGCCACTTCTGCACGTTGTGGCGCTTTCTTCGGGAACCACCGAAGGGCCTTACCGGCTCATCTTTCTAGGAGACTGACTCCTTGCCCCCACCGCTCCAGTTAAGCGGCTTGGGCCCACCCGTCATCGGCACTCGGTCTAGGAACCGAAGCGGTTGCGGGTGCGGGGTATTCGAAGAGTTCCGAATCGCTTGGAACTGCACCGGGAAGCTTTTTAGAGGGGGTCTCACCCACGTTGTAGCTTCCCTTCGCACTTCTCTGCGTTTCTTCTTGGACTCTTGCGCTTTTGCTTTCTTGCCTTTGAGCTCTCCCTTGCCATGGCTTCCAACCCGCTGCCAGAGAAGAAACGCGCCCGATCTCCTTCAGCAACGGCGCCGGTGCCAAGTCGGGATTCTGGGGTGCCTCACACTCCCTCCGGTGGCGACTCGAAGAGGCCCCAGCCTCATGTGCTAGGGGAAGCCTCTGTGGCGTCCCCTGTTCCGCCAGTCCAAGCGACTGCGGAGCGGTCGTCGGAGACGGTAGCGGGCTCTGGAAATCCTACCCCGGCTCGGAAGTCGGGGTTCAGAGCCCGCTGGAGTGTCCACGCTTCCCGTCCTTCCCCGTCTTGCGGGGAATCTGTGCCGATGCGCTCGGAGCCAGGGGCGACCGCTGCGGCCCCCAGGCCAGCGCGGACTTCTCCTGTTCCGGTGTGCCCGGACTCCGTGGCGGCGCCGTCTCTTCCTGCCGAGACGGTTACCGCGGCCCCCGAGCCAGCACAGGTTGATCCTGCACTAGGCGGCCTGGCTTCTTCTCCAGCTCCGTCTTCCCCGGCTCGTCCCCCTCCTCAGGTCAAGGAGCCTGAAGCTGAAGAAAGCCCGGCTGGCCCGGCTGCCAGGGCCGCTGGGCCAGTTTCTCCTGATCGGCGTCTCGTCTCGGCGGCTGGCGCACCGGCTCTTCCCGAGGACGAGGTAATGGAGGAGGTCGGAGGGACTGCCCCATCTTCTGTTGCTCCATTGCCTCTGGCGGACGCCTTCGCGCTCGCCGAGTCGAGCGTCCGGCAGGTCTTGGCTGCGCTAGGGCGCGAGCGGGAGGAGTATACGGTTGAACGGGACCGCCTCCTCACCTGGGGGAACCTTTTGCGGGAGAGGACCGCGAAGGTTAAGAGCGAGCTCGACTCCAGGCGGGAGTTGCTCAACTTCCGGGGAACGCTCGTTGAGGAGCGGGAGCGTTCCATGGCAGCTGAGGCAGAGAGGGTCGCCGCGCAGCTGGCTGCGGGCGAGGATGACCTCCGAGCTCGGATGGAGGAGCTGGAGATTCTGAAGGCAGACCTTGACTTGAGGGATGAACAGGTCTCCCATGATCGCCGGGCGGTCTTGGACCGCAAGTTGACTGCCGGCTTCAGGGCCGCTGAGTTGGAGCGGCTAGCCGAGACCCTCCGCCTTCGGGAGAGTTCCCTGGCGGCCCAGGAGAAGGAATTCTCCGAGAGGAACCTGGAGGCTCTGCGGGCGGCCCGCCGCGAGGTGGAGGAACTCTCAGCCCTACGGTCCTCCGAGGCCCTTGCGGTCTCAAGCTTCGTGGATCGGGCGGGGTCTGCCCTGATCCCTCTTGGTTTCAGTCTGGTGAGGGCCGCAACTCCCGCATTGCAGGTGGCAGAGGTGATCCCTGCATTGGAGTCGATCGGCGCCAAGCTGGACAGACTCGACTCGGTGGTCGCCAGCGAGCTTGAAGCCGAGGGACGCGGCTTAGCTTTAGAGGTCGCCTCGCATGTGCTGGCATGCTTCAAGAGCCGCGACCCCTCTTTCTCACTGGAGCCAGCAAGAGAGGGCCCAGCCGCGGAGCGGGAGGAAGCTGCCAGGGCTGAAGTCGAGGATGTGGCCGCCCTTGTAGCAGCAAGGTTCCGGCGAGAGCCGGGTGGTCCTTAGGACTTGCTTTTCCCTTTTTTATCGAGTCTGTAGTCCAGCTCAAGGAGCCTTGCTTAATTTGACTCTCTTGGATACTTGTGTCTGTGATGCTTTTCCCTCCTTCTTGGCTTTGCCTGGCTGAGTCCTTAGCTCTGCAAGGTACTCAGAGGTCATTTCCAATCTCGGAGCTTCGCTCAGACACCCCCCCCCGGGTCCTAACCGTGTTAGGGGCCCCCGGAGGTCTCCGAACCTCGCCCTATGGGGGGCTCCAAATCTGCCGGCCACGTGGTGGGTCCAGAGCTCCTCCTCAAGAAACGGGAGCTCCGGTCATGTTGGACACGTAGGGCTTTCGGAGCCCTCCCGCTGAGGGGGGAGGTCCGGTTCCTGCCTGCCACGTGGCGAGCCCGGAGCCCTCAAGGAAGGAGTTCCGGGCCTGCTGGACACGCGGGGCCCCTGGGCCCTGCCCCTGCTGGGGGGGGCAGGTCCCGGTCCTTCCAGTCCCAGGCCGGTGTAGCTGGTAGCTCCTTTCCCCCCGCTTCATGCAGTCCCTGTTGCCGTAACCTGAAGGTCCTGCACACAGGTAGAGGAAACGTAATTCTCCTCGGGGGGTCCTCCCCTCCTGTCTCCTAGTCTTATCCGTCTTATGGTCCTGGCCCACTATACGGGGCTTGGGCAATTCTGTGCACGAGGCGCCGGAGCTCCGGCTCCCTCCGAAGTCCGGGTACGGCCGTCCGATCCCTAGTACCGGGCCATGCGCTGGGGAAGCAGAGTGCACGCGCTTTGGGTTCATGACCAGGCAAAGCGGACGTACTCCCCTGGACCTCCGGAGAGCAGGATGCGCATGCTTTGGGCTCTGGGCCGGCTAAGCTGGATACGCACCCTGGACCCCCCATGCACAACGCTGGCCTTTCCTGGAGGTGACCAACTGACACCGCAACACCTAACTGGGGGAGGCCCGAGAGACTCACTCGGCCATCGGCAGGTGCCTCAAGCGCAGCCGCCTTCGGGAGGATAGCAAATGCCGACTATGGGTGAGCGCAGGAGAGGGGGAGCTAGACGTATGATGAACATACAGAGATAGTGCGATCATAAAAATTAATGCATAATTCAAATGAGCGCATGAGAAGGAGCTAAGTAGAACAGGTCTCTGTATTCGCGCCCACAGGTGGAATTCTGGCTGTTCGTGGGGGCAATGTTCCACCTCGTCTACAAGGGAAGCAAGACTCTACGCGCTTAGGGTCGGAACCAAGCTAAACTGGACGTAGTCCTGTACCGTCCCTTGAGACTTAGCTACCCCAAGCTCTGTTCCTAAGTTCTATGGGGTCTATTACAGAAGTGAATAACCCTGTTCTACCGATTCTCAGTAAGTAGGACTTACAGTGTTGCTCCATGGCAAGGATTTTCGGGAATGGATCCCACTCTCGGTTGAAAGGCATGCGTACCTGGGGCGGCAGCTTTCATGATTCGGAAGGGACCTTCCCTGCTGGGGGAGAGCTTATGGGTCCTTCTTGGAATATAGCATGCCGCTTCACCAGGCTGCCTTCTTGCGGGCCCCCGTCGCGTTTGGTTCTTTGGCGGTAGTGCTTAGAGCATTAGCCGAGACCGTGCGTTGTGGGGTGTTCCCTGCAAGCCGAGTCTTGTCGAAGTTGTTGTCTTCACGCTGGATCAGGTCCTGAGTGGCTTCTCTCCGGGGCCCCGGGGAGTTCTCCCCTTCTGGCTAAGGCCTTCAAGGGGTAGGTGGACCCGGGCTCGCCTTGGATGACCTAAGGCGTCTCCCCCTTCTGGCAAGGCCTTCAAGGGGTTGACGGACCCTAGGCGGCCCCCGAGAGGTATGTTCGAGGCACGGAGGCGTGCCGCAGCTGGCTAACGCCTTGGCCCGTCACCGTCAGAACTGGAGTCCTCACCGTCATGCACTGTCTTTATGACACGCTGAGGCTCCTGGAACCCCACTTGGTGGGCAGCGGTGACTGGGGCATCGGCCTTCTGTTTGCCATCCCTCTGAGGGTAGGGCGGTGCTTCAGCCCTCTGCTGTCTTCCATTACGGAAGCGCTCTGCGAGCCTCTGGATCTCCCAGCACTCGGCAGCTGTATGGTTGCAGGTGCCATGCACGGGGCATAGCCCGCCTTGGCCACTGTCTGGGGCCGGTGATTGCCGCTGCCTCTTGTCGGGGCGCGGCCCCCGAGCTCCGCTGGTTATCGCAGCTGCGGCGACGGGGGCCATGAATGGTGGCTTCATCTTCCCACTCCCCCGGTTCTTGGTCTTCTTGCCACCCCCATAGGCAGCAGCACCGGACCCGGGCTGCCCTCCTGACTCGGAGGTCAGCAGTGCGTGCCAGTTCCGCCCTTCGGCTGCCCTGGCGCACTTATCCGCCAGGCTAAAGAGCTCCGAGACGTCGCGGACCTCTCTGGTCGCGAGCTTCTCGAGCATTTTCTCGTCCCGGACACCCTGTCGGAACGCCACCACCACAGAGGCGCTTTGGATATGTGGGATGGTGTTGCGCACCTGAGACAACCGCTGGATGAAAGAGCGCAGCGACTCCCCAAGTTGTTGCTTGACGGCGTGGAGGTCGAGCTCCGTGCCGGGACGGGTGTAGGAGCTGCCGAAGTTGGCGACGAACTGCCGGCAGAGCTCACCCCAGGAAGTTATGGACCCCTGGGGTAGGTTCATGAGCCAGGACCGGGCTGGGCCGGTCAAGGCGACGGGAAAGTAGTTTGCCATGACAGCCTCATCGCCTCCTGCAGCAAGTACGGCGGTGGAGTAGATCTGGAGGAACTCCGCCGGGTTGACGCTTCCGTCGTACTTCTCGGGCAAGTGCGGGCGAAACTTGCGCGGCCACCTTGCGAAGCGAAGGTGGGGCGCAAGGGCCGCACATCCTGCACCTGCTGCGGCAGGTACTGGTGCGGCGAGCAGGTGGTTCACACCTGGCACCACGTATCCCGGCATGGGCAAGGCTGCACCGTAGGCCGGGGCCGCTACTTGCGGCGCATATGGTGGTGGCATATGTTGCGCAGCATGACCTGAGGCGGGGCTCGCATGGCGAAGGCCTGCCCTTCCGGTTGTGTCGAGGCTGATGACATGCTGTCGCCTGCCTCATGGTTGCGACGCCTTTCTCGACGTCGCTCGAGGTACACTCGGGCGTCCTGCCCCAAGTGGCACCGTTCCAGTTCCCTTCGCAGGTCCGTCGACAGGAGCCTGGAGGAGCTGGAATCCGCCGTTAGCCCGTCAACCGTGGGTGTGCGCGTCAGCGACACAGCCGGTTGCCCTGGGCGGTGACGACGAGGCGGTCCACCTCGCGGACCCATTGCTGGGTTGCTGAATGGGGTGCATCCCCTGCAGGTGGGTTGCGCAGCAGCACGCTTGCTGCAGCTAGCGCACCTCCATGGTGTACGCTCAGCGCTGCAGAAGACCTCACGCTGGTCGGGGCCTGCATAGCCGGAGTCGGCGTTGCCGGAGTCGGCTGCTGGCTACCCGCTTGTGCCGACACACTCCGTCCTGAGTGTGTCGACATGTACTCTCCGCTGTTCACGGTTCGCCGTGAATGCGGAGGGGGAGAGCTTGCCGCTGAAGGGAGCTTGGTCATCTTCGTTGGCGGAAACTCGTCGCGCTAGGGGAAAAGCCCCCTACCTGGCGCGCCAAATGTCGAAGTGTGCGATCGACACTTCCCCCGGGCCTGCACTGGGCAGCCCGCGGAGGTTCTTTTTTCGGAGGGGCTAGTTCCTAGCGGAGAGCTTGCGCGGATGGACGAGTTAGTGAGAGCTTGACACGGGAAGTTTTACGTGGTTCAGGTCACCGGAGCGTAAAACCCTACGTCCACGGCGAGCTATGGAGCTCGCTGTATTGCTTGCTGCTCTGGGCCAGGGGCCTGAGCTTGGGGGTGAGTTACAGCTTGAGAGTGTATGGCTAGCGTATGAGTTGCAGAATGCGAACCCTTGCTATCGACGCCTACCCGAGCCTTTTCTAGTCCAAGGCTCGGGCGCCTTACAAGGGAAGCCGGGACCCGACAGGTGGTCCTGGGAAGATTGTCTATTATCTACCGTATCTGTAGTTATGCCGGTGGTTGCCTCCGGTCGAAGGCTTCTGAGTCTTCCTTTTGCCGCCCTGCCCATGCCGTGCGCTAGTCGTAGTGGTTGATGACGGCGCAGGCGGCATGGGATGTCTTGTCGCGGCGTTTATTACCTGTCAGGTTCTGACACCGCGCGCCAGTCTGTGATGCGACTGGACGCAACGGCACCTGACAGGCACGTGCTCCGCGTTTCCGCGTCTTGGGAAGACGCGGGCCTTGAATTCCTTGTACGGGCAAGGTGAGGGGCGCCTTTACGCCCGCTTCCTACCGTTCGGGGGCAGGCAGCACCGTTCTTCCAGCCACATGGCGGGTCCGGAGCTCTTCTCTGAGGAGAGGGAGGTCCGGCCCCGCTGGACGCGTGGCGCCTTCGGACCCCTCTCCCGCGGAGGGGGAGGTCCGGCTTCTGTATGCCACATGGCGGGCCCGGAGCTCTCCTCTGAGGAGAGGGAGGTCCGGCCCCGCCAGACGCGTGGCGCCTTCGGAGCTCTCCTTGCGGAGAAGGGCGAGCACCTTAGGCATTTTACCCTGTGCGCGGGGGTACCCCATATCTCAGGTACCGACAGAAGCCAAAGCCGAGGAGCGTTCCGCCGCCTCGGAGGAGTTGCGGCTGCAGGTAGCTCGTCGAGAGTGCGCTGTCGCCGATCGGGAACACGCTGCAGCGGCCGAGGAGGAGAAGACCACCGCCCGGCTGAGAGCCAAAGTGGGGGAGCTAAGGGCTCGGACTGAGGAGCTGGAGCTCCGTGAGTCGGCTGTTGCCGCGAGGGAGGAGCAGTTCTCCCAGGAGCACCAGGCGGTGATGGATCACGAGCTGGCGGCTCGCCAAGAGGTAGAGAAGCTCCAGTCTTTGCGGTCTGCCGAGGCCCAGGCATTCTGGGGCTTTATTGCCAAGGTGGGGTCCGCCTTGGCTCCTCTTGGTTTCAGCCCTTTGCGGATGGAGGCTCCGGCGCGGCAGATGTCCGAAGCGATCCTGGCACTTGAGTCCATCAGCGACAAGCTGGGTCGGCTCGAAGCGGTGATCGCCGACGAGCTTGAAGTGGAAGGACGGGGCCTAGCGAAGGAGGTCGCTATGCATGTACTGGCGTGCTTCCGGAGCCAAGACCCTGCCTTTTCTCTGGGGCCAGTCCGTCTAGGACCCGTTGCCGAGCGGGAGGAAGCTGCCAGGGCCAAGGTCAAGGACGTAGCTGCCCTTGTGGCCTCTAGGTTTCATTGGGAGTCCGGGGACTCTTAGGCATCTGCCCCCGTGGCCACAAGGACCTGTACCTCCTTTTTTATTTTTGTCGAGTCTGTAGCCCAGCTCGTGGAGCCTTGTATGAACAGACTCCTGTTTCCTTCTGTGTCTGCATGTCCTAGTCTTCTTCCTGGTTTTTCCTGGCCGAGTCCTTAGCTCCGCAAGGTACTTGGAGGCCTTGACCAATCTCGAAGCTCTGCATAGACACCTTCTCCGGGTCCTTACTGTATATTAAGGGCCCCGGAGGTCTCCCGGACCCGCCTCATGAGAATGGGGGGGTCCGGGCCTGTTGGCCACGTGGCAGGCCCGGAGCTCCCCTCTGAGGGGAGGTCCGAGCTTGCGGGGCACGTGGAGCCCTCGGACCTCTCCCCGCGGAGGGGGGGGGGGGAAGGTTCGTCTTCTTGAGGCCACGTGGCGGGCCCGGAGCTTCCCCCTCAAGGAGGTGGATGGTCCGGCCCCGCTTGGACACGTGGGACCTTCGGGCCTCACCCCTGCGGAAGCGGTGAGGTCTAGGTTCTTTGATCTTACCTTGGGGTTTCGGTCTTGCGCGATCCCGTAGCGGCCCCCTGGTAGGTGCGTTCCATTGGATGGATGTGCCTACCATACTCCTGCGGGGAGCTGAGGCCGAGAGGTCCTGCACACAAGTAAGGGAAACGTAATTCTCCTTGGGGGCTCCCCCTCCTCTATCTCATAGTCTTATTTGGCTTACGGTCCCCATCCACTTATACGGTGCTTGGGGACTACCGTGCGCGAAGTGCCAGGGGCTCGGGGCCCCCCTGGCTATCGGCCGGTACCTCCAACGCAACCGCCTTTGGTAGGGCAGCAAATGCCGACTAAAGGTGAGAATGAGAAGAGGGAGCTGAGCGCATGGTGAGCATGCGCTAGTAGTGCAGTCATAAAAATTTAATAAGTAAATTAAATGAGCACCAAAGAAGAGGAACGTAGGACAGGTTTCTTTTCATATATATTTCCATAGGAGGAAGGCAGGCTAAGTATGGAGGCCACGACCCGCCTAAAGGGAAGCAAGACTCTACGCGCTTCGGGTCGGAACCAGGTGATGCTGAACGTAGTCCTGGACCGTCCCCTGAGGCTTAGCTGCTCCGAGCACTGTTCCTGGACTTTATGGAATTTATTATAAAAAGAAGAGACTGTCCTATTGTTGCTTTAGGAGTAGAACTTACGGAGGTGTTCTGTGTTCCGAGGGTTCGGGAGCGGGTCCCCACCCTCGGTTCTGGGGAATGGTCCCAGGTCTCAAGATGTCCAGCCCCCGTACGGCAAATGGCCATGTGGGCGGGATCATCTGTACCGTCCTAGCCGGTGTATGGATCTGCTTGGCGTGGAACAGGCACGCCTTGCAGTTCTCGACTAGCTTGACGGCATCCTGGAGTGTTGTCGGCTAGTAGAAGCCATGCCGGAAGGCTTTACCGACAAGCGTGTGTGAGGAAGAGTGACTCCCACATTCGCCTCCATGGATCTCAGCAAGCAAGTCGCAGCCTTCCCCCTGGGTTGTGCACCGCAATAGGACGCGGTTGGCGCTGCGTCGGTAGAGATCCCCTTCTACCATCACGTGTCTCTTAGCCATCCGCACGATCCGTTCAGCGGATAGTCAGGGAGGATATTGTCTTTCAAGTAGTCCCGGTGTCGATACCCGCGATATGGGGTACCCCCGCGCACATGGGAAAATGCCTAAGGAACTCGCCCTTCTCCGTAGGGAGAGCTCCGAAGGCGCCACGCGTCTGGCGGGGCCGGACCTCCCTCTCCTCAGAGGAGAGCTCCGGGCCTGCCACGTGGCACAAAGGCCGGACCTCCCCCTCCGTGGGAGAGAGGTCCGAAGGTGCCACGTATCCGGCGGGGCCGGACCTCCCTCTCCTCAGAGAGGAGCTCCGGGCCCGCCACGTGGCCGACAGAAGCCGAACCTCCACCTCCACGGGGAGAGGTCCAAAGGCTCCACGTGTCCTGCGGGGCCGGACTCTCCTCTCCTCTGAGGAGGGCTCCGGGCCCGCCACGTGGCACACAGAATGGCGCTGCCTGCCCCCGAGCGATAGGCAGCGGGCGTAAAGACGCCCCATACCTTGCCCGTACAAGGTATTCAAGGCCCGCGTCTTCCCAAGACGCGGAGACGCGGAGCACGCCTCTGTCAGGTGCCGTTGCGCCCAGTCGCATCACAGACTGGCGCGCAGTGTCAGAGCCTGCCAGCCAATAAACGCAGCGACAAGACATCCCATGCCGCCCGCGCCGTCATCAACCACTACGACTAGCATGCGGCATGGGCAGGGCTGCAAGACGAAGACTCAGAAGCCTTCGCCAGAGACAACTACCGGCATAACTGCAGATACGGTAGATGATAGACAATCTCTCCGGGACCACCTGTCGGGTCCCGGGCCCCCCTTGTAAGCCACCCGAGTCTTGGACTAAAAAAGACTCGGGTAGGCGACGTTAGCAAGGGTTCGCACTCTAGCCATTCACCGTCAAGCTGTAACTCATCCCCAAGCTCAGGACTCCGGTTCTGAGCAGCAAGCAATACAGCGAGCTCCATAGCTCGCCGTGAATGTAGGGTTTTACGCTCCGGCGGCCTGAACCACGTAAAACTCGCCGTGTCAAGCTCTTACTAACTCGTCCATACGCTCAAGCTCTCCGCAAGGGACTAGCCCCACCGAAAAAAGAACCTCCGCGGGCTGATCAGTGCAGGCCCGGGGGAAGTGTCGACCGAACACTTCGACATTTGGCGCGCCAGGTAGGGGGCTTTTCCCCTTGCGCGACGAGTTTCCGCCGACGAAGATGACCAAGCTTCCTTCAGTGGCAAACTCTCCTCCCCCGCCTCCGCGGCGAACCGCGACCAGGGGGGAGTACATGTTAACACACTCGGGACAGAGTGTGTCGGTACAAGCTGGGAGCCAGCAACCGGCTCTGGCAGCGCCGACCCCGGCAATGCAGGCTCCAACCAGCGTCAGGTCTTCAGTAGCGCTGGGCGTACCCGGTGGGGGTGCGCTAGCTGCAGCAAGAGCGCTACTGCACAATCCGCCTGCTGGGGACGCGCCTCAGGCAGCGACCTAGCAGTGGATTCGCGAGGTAGACCGTCTCATCGTCGCCGCCACAAACCCTCGACTTCGGTGGGGACGATGCTCTGGCCAACCGGCCGTGTCGCTGATGCGCACACCAATGGTTGACGAGCAGACGGCAGATTCCAGCTCTATCAGGCTCCAGTCGACGGATCTGAGGACAGAGCTGGAGCGGTGTCACTTGGGTCAAGATGCCCGGGTATACCTCGAGCAACGCCGAGAAAGGCGTCGCAACCAAGAGGCTGGCGGCAGCATGACGTCGGCCTCGACCCAGCCTGAAGAGCAGACTTTCACCACGCGATCTCTGCCCCAGGCCTACGCCGTGCAGAATATGCCACAGTCATATGTCCTGCAGATGGCGCCCCCGGCCTATGGCGCAGCCTTGCCCATACGGGGGTACACTGTGCCCGGTGCGAACCGAGCGTTCGCGGCACCAGAACCTGCGGCGACAGAAGCAGGATGTGCGGCCCTCGCGCCCCACCTTCGCTTCGCGAAGTGGCCGCGCAAGTTTTGGCCACACCTGCCCGAGAAGTACGACGGCAGCGTCAACCCGGCGGAGTTCCTCCAGATCTACTCCACCGCCGTACTTGCCGCAGGAGGGAATGAAGCCGTCATGGCCAATTACTTCCCTGTTGCCTTGACCGGTCCAGCCCGGTCTTGGCTCATGAACCTCCCCCAGGGTTCCATAACTTCCTGGGGAGAGCTCTGCCGCCAGTTCATCGCCAACTTCAGCAGTTCCTACACCCGGCCTGGCACGGAGCTCGACCTCCACGCCATCCAGCAACAACCGGGGGAGTCGCTGCGCTCCTTCATCCAGCGGTTCTCCCAGGTGCGGAACACCATCCCACACATTCAAAATGCTTCTGTAGTGGTGGCGTTCCGGCAAGGCGTCCGGGACAAGAAGATGCTCGAGAAGCTCGCGACCAGAGAGGTCCGCAATGTCTCCGAGCTCTTCAGCCTGGCAGACAAGTGCGCCAGGGCAGCCGAAGGGCGAAACTGGCACTCACTGCCGTCCTCCGAGTCAGGAGGACAGCCCGGATCTGGTCCTACTCCCTACGGAGGCAGCAAGAAGGCCAAGAACCGAGGCAGAGGCAAGATAGAATCACCGACCGCAGCTCCAGTCGTCACTGCAGCGACGCTCAGTGGGGCTCGGGGGCCGCGCCCCGACAAGAGGCAGCGAAGATCACCAATCCCAGAAGGTGATCAAGACAATATATGCCCCGTGCACGGCAGCTGTCGCCACACTACTGCCGAGTGCCGGGAGATCCGAAAGCTCGCAGAGCGCTTCCGCAAGGGGAAGCAGCAGCGGACTGATGCCCCACCCTTCCGTCCAAAGGAGGGCAAGCAGAGGGTCGATGTCCCAGACAGCATCGACCACCCAGAGGAGTTCCAGGAGCCTCAGCGCGCCGTGAAGGCGGCACGCAACCATGAGGACTCCAGCTCCAGCGACGATGAGCGTCGAAAGAAGCTCTACGTCATATACAGCGGGTCCGCCGACCCCTCATCCTGAAGCGCAGTCAAGACCCTGCGCCGAGCGGTAGCGTCGGTGGCTCCACTTCCAAGTGCCGCACCGCACCTCAAGTGGATGGGGACCCCCATCAGCTTTGACGCCGCCGACTGCCCCAGGAACATGGCTGGGGCCGGCCAACTACCGCTCTTGGTAGCTCCGACCATCGCCAATGTGAGGATGTACCAAGTGTTGGTAGATGGTGGAGCTGGGCTGAACCTCATCAGCCGTGCAGCTTTCCAGAAGCTGCAGATCCCAATGGCCAAGCTCACCCCGTCGAGCCCGTTCTCAGGGGTAGGGCCGGGACAGGTCGTTCCCTACGGCAACATTAGCCTCCCGGTGACCTTCGGAGCTCCGGACAGCTATCGGACAGAGTACATTCTGTTCGACGTAGCGGAGATAGACCTCCCCTTCAATGCCATAATCGGCAGGCCAGCCCTGTATCGATTCATGGCAGTAGCCCACTACGGCTACCTCGTCCTGAAGATGCCTACACCGACGGGCATCCTCAGGATTCGTGGAGACCGCACTGCTGCAGTGTCGGCCTTAGAGAAACTCCAAGCGCTCGCAACAGCTGGGGCATCAGCCCCCGGCAGTGCAGAGCCGGACCAGCTCCGCCCGAGCACACGCCATCGTGCCTCCGCCACAGCACCCCGGGTGCAACCTCTCGACGAGGGCGGCGTCCCCTTAAAGGTCGTCCAAGTCAGCGCCGAAGCCACCCAGACCACCAGGGTAGCCGAGGGCCTGGATAGCAAATAGGAAGGCGCGCTCGTCACCTTCCTCCGGCACAACGTTGACGTGTTTGCATGGCAGCCGTCACAGATGCCGGGGATCCCCAGGGAGGTGATCGAGCACCACTTAAAAGTCTTCCCCGACACCCGGCTGGTTCAACAGAAGCCCCGCAAGCAGTCCATCGAGCGGCAAAACTTCATTCGTGAAGAAGTCAAGAAGCTGCTGGACGCTGGCTTCATACGGGAGGTCCACCACCCCTGGTGGTTGGCGAACCCCGTCGTTGTCCCGAAGGCCAGCGGGAAGCTCCGGATGTGCATCGACTACACCAGTCTCAATAAGGCATGTCCCAAAGATCCATTCCCTCTCCCTAGAATAGATGAAATAGTAGACTCAACATCAGGCTGTGATATGCTGTGCTTCCTAGACGCCTACTCGGGTTTCCATCAGATCCCCAAGTCTAGGGAGGATGAGGAGCACACCTCCTTCATCACAGTAGATGGCCTTTATTGTTATGTGTCTATGCCTTACGGCCTAAAGAATGCACTCCCCACCTTTGTGCGAGCAATGCACAAAACCTTTGGGGAGTTAATAAGAGACCTAGTTGAGGTGTACGTCGATGACATAGTTGTCAAGGTCAAGCAGGGTTCATCTTTGTTAGATAACCTAGCCTTAGTTTTTGACAAGCTGCGCTCTACGCGCACCAAGCTGAACCCCGATAAATGTGTGTTCGTTGTGTCCTCTGGGAAGCTCTTAGGATTCCTGGTCTCGCACCGAGGGATTGAGGCCAGCCCAGAGAAGATCAAGGCCATTGACTTGATGCGGCCCCCTGCCCGCGTCAAGGATGTCCAGAAACTCACGGGATGCCTAGCCGCGCTGAGTCGGTTTATACCGAGGCTAGCAGAGCGGGCACTCCCTTTCTTTAAGATCCTGCGCAAGTCAGACCCATTTGCCTGGACTGACAAAGCAGAAGAGGCTTTCCAGGAGTTGAAGCGATTCCTGACGACCCTACCTATCATGGTAGCCCCTGAGCCCGCAGAGCACCTGCTGCTCTACATCGGGGCGACAACTGAAGTGGTGAGTATGGTCCTCGTCGCAGAGCGGCCGTCCCCTCATCTTCACAACCTGCTCCGGTAGCAGAAGACAGACGCCAGGAGGCCCCGCAGGACCAAGACGGTCTCCTGGACCTCCAAGGCAACCTCCCGGAGGTTCTGGTTTGCCTCCCGGAGGTCCAGGGCGGTCTCCCGGACCCCCAAGATAAACCCCCGGGGGTCCTGCGGGACCCCCCGGGGGCCAAATGGGACTTCCCGGGGGTCCCTCAAGACCCCCCGGAGCTCCCGGATAACCAAGATAGCTTAAGGGCCTCCGGGTCCCAGCTCCCGGAGGCCCCGTGGGTCCACTCACCTCCAGCGGGCCAGGGCCAATGGACGAAGACCTCCCAGGCCTAAGAGAGAGGGTTCAAACCATCCAGAGGCCTGTCTACTACATCAGCGAAGTACTTCATGATGCCAAGACAAGGTACCTAGAAGTCCACAAGCTGCTGTATGCGGTGCTCGTGGCCTCCGGAAGCTCCGCCATTACTTCCAGGCCCACCGGGTCTCGGTAGTCACCTCGTATCCGCTGAAGACAATTCTTCACAGCCCCCATGCGACTGGCAACGTTGCTAAATGGGCGGCGGAGCTGGCGGAGTTTGAGCTGGACTTCCTTCCACGCCATGCAGTCAAAAGCCAAGCACTGGCTGACTTTGTGGCAGAGTGGACACCAACGAAGACTGACCCAGGGGGCCATGAAGACGGTGAACCAGAGCACCAAGCTCCGGTCTTCACCGAGCCCCACTGGACACTTTTCTTCAATGGCTCCTCGCGAAAGAAGGGGGCCGGTGCCGGCGTACTGCTCCTCATGCCATCGGGAGAACAGTTTGGGTACATGGTGCGTCTCAATTTCAAGGCAACCAACAACATGGCAGAGTATGAAGCACTCATCTTTGGCCTGCAGACAGCCCTGTCTTTAGGCGCTCGCTAGTTGTTGGCACAGGGCGACTCCCAGCTGGTCATCAAACAAGTCAAGGGCGAATGCTCCTGCAATGACCCACAGCTAGCTGCGTATCTGCTTCACGCGCAGATATGGAGAAGGAATTCCTCACCTTGGACCTGCGCCACGTACCGCAAGCTGGCAATGCTGCAGCTGACAACCTTTCAAACGAAGGCTTCCACCGGAGCCCCCGCGCCCGAAGGAGTTTTCGAGAGGACGTTGCTGCGGCCCACAGCCCGGCCCGCCGAACCGGGCGAAGGGGGCTTGACCAGCACCTCGAAGCTGGCGGTCCCGGTGGCCCTACAGCCATGGATGCCGCCAAGGATCGTAAGCGTCACTGGGGACTCCGTGCAACCCAGCGCTCAAGATCCAGAAGCTCAAGTCAGACCTGATGCATGGATCACGGAGATCCGGGACTACTTGAAGGACAACATCCTCCCTAAAGAACATGCAACCGCTGAACGGATTGTGCGTATGGCTAAGAGATACGCACTGGTAGAGGGGGATCTCTACTGGCGTGGCGCCAACCACATCTATTGCGGTGCATAACCCAGGGGGAAGGCTGCGACTTGCTCGCTGAGATCCATGGAGGCGAATGTGGAAGTCACTCTTCCTCACGCACGCTTGTCGGTAAAGCCTTCCGGCATGGCTTCTACTGGCCGACAGCACTCCAGGATGCCGTCAAGCTGGTCGAGAGCTGCAAGGCGTGCCAGTTCCACGCCAAGCAGATCCATACACCTGCTCAGGCGGTACAGATGATCCCGCCCTCGTGGCCATTTGCCGTATGGGGGCTGGACATCTTGGGACCGTTTCCCAGAACCGTCGGGGGATTCCGGTACCTCTATGTCGCCATCGACAAGTTCACCAAGTGGCCGGAAGCCACGCCAGTTGTCACCATCAACAAGCAATCCGCAGTAAAGTTCATCAAGTCTATTGTCTGCCAGTTCGGGGTCCCGAACAGAATCATCACCGACAACGGGACCCAGTTCACCAGCGCAGCCTTCCAAGACTACTGCGAAGACCTCGGCATTCAGGTGTGCTATGCCTCTGTCGCCCATCCAAAGAGCAATGGGAAAGTCGAGAGGGCCAACGCGGAGATTCTCCGGGGCCTTAAGACTCGCACCTACGCCAGTCTGAAGAAACATGGTGCCAATTGGGTAGATGAGCTTCCAAGCACACTATGGGCTAACCGGACATCCCAGAGCCGGGCCACCGGAGAGATACCCTTCTTCATGGTGTATGGGGCCGAAGCCGTACTTCCCCCAGAAATCACCATGAAGTCTCACCGTGTCCGGGCTTACGACGAAGCCGCGCAGGACAACCTCCGGCGTGGAGAAATCGACCTCGTCGACGAGGTCCGATTGCATGCAGCACTCCGTAACGCACGGTACAGACAAGCGCTTCGTCGCTACCACCAGAGATCTGTGCGTGCCTGGGAGCTGCAGGAAGGTGACTTGGTGCTGCGGCGCATACTTTCTCGCGAAGGGACCCACAAACTCTCCCCTAGTTGGGAAGGCCCTTTCCGAGTCGCGAGAGTATGCCGCCCCGGGTGTGTGCGCCTGTCCACCGAGGATAGGGACCTGCTCCCAAACCCTTGGAACATAGAACACCTCCGTAAGTTCTACCCCTAGAGCAAAGATAGGACAGTCCTTTCTTTTCGTAATAAGCTCCATAGAGTCCAGGAACAGAGCTCGGAGCAACTAAGCCCCAGGGGACGGTACAGGACTACGTTCAGCTTTGCCTGGTTCCGACTCCAAGCGAGTAGAGTCTTGCTTCCCTTCTTAATGGGGCGGGTCGTGGCCTCCATGTTTAGCCTGCCTTCCTCCTGTGGAAAGTTATACGAAAAGAAACCTGATCTACTTTGCTCTTTCCTCATACTCATTTAAATTATGTACTAAGTTTTTTATGACTACCCTTGCGGTGCATGGCTTCCATGTGCTCAGCTCCCTCTTCTCATTCTCACCACTAGGCAGCATTTGCTGCCCTACCAGAGGCGGTTGCGCCGGAGGTACCTGCCGATAGTCGAAGGGGCCCCGAGCCCCCGGCACTTCGCGCACTACAGTCCCCGAGCACCGTGCGTATGGTTAGGGACCGTAAGTCAAATAATACTATGAGATAAGGGAGGGGGAGCCCCCAAGGAGAATTACGTTTTCCCTACTTGTGTGCAGGACCTCTCGGCCTCAAATCCCTACAGGAATGTGGTAGGAGCGCCTGACCAATGGGACGCCCCTGCCAGGGGGCCACTGCGGGATTACGCAAGACCAGAACTCCAAGGCAAGACCGAAGGATCCACGGGTCCAGCGGGACCGGACCCCCCCTCTGAGGGGAGGGGCCCGAAGGCCCCACGTGTACCGCAGGTCCGGACCTCCCTCTCCTCAGAGGAGAGCTCCGAGTCCGCCACGTGGCCGGCTGATCTAGGCCTCCCCGTCCTCGTGAGGCGGGCCCTGAGGACCTCCGGGGCCCTTAATATAATAAGGACCCGGGGAAGGTGCCGGAGCAGAACGTCGAGATTGGTGAAGGCCTCTGAGCACCTTGCGGAGCTAAGGGCTCGGCCAGGCAAAACCAAAAAGAAGACGGAAAACATCGCAGGCACGAAGGGTCATAAGAGTTTATGTATTCATGGCTCCATGAGCTGGGCTACAAACTCGATGAAAAAGAAAGAAACAAGCCCCAAGGTTCCCCCAACACGACCAGGGTCTAGAAGTTGCAAGAACGGCCGCGGCACCAGGCTTCAGCCCTGGCGGCGTTCTCCCGCTCCATGACCCGAGCGCAGGAATCACCTCCCTCATCACCAGCGCAAAAGCCGGTGTCATCAAGGGTGCTCCTGAGGCCCCCTCCACAGTTTCAGCGGTCTTCTTGGAGACTCTGCCGCCTGGAATTCTCCTTGGTGCATCGGCGGTTTCCTTCTCCTGAAGTCCCCTCATCACCGGCGCAAAAGCCGGTGTCATCAAGGGTGCTCCTGAAGCCCCCTCCGCAGCTTCAGCGGTCTTCTCGGAGACTCTGCCGCCTGGAATTCTCCTTGGTGCTTCAGCGGTTTCTTTGAAGACTCCACCATCTGAGAAGGGACGCAATGCCAGGGAGCTTTCTGCCTGCCATCACTGAGGAAGGGCCCCGTCGTGAGGACAAACCTGAGACCCCCTGGAGGCTCCACCTCCAGAAGCAAGGCAGGCAGGTTCCCTGGGTCCCAGACTTGGTGCAGACGCCGTCGCTGTAGGAAATTGAGAGCGATTCCCCCCCCCCCAAAAACCGGGTTAGAAGCCATGGAAGAAGACAAGACCGCAGAGACTCGAGGGAGGTGCAAGGGCTGGAAGCCTTATAAGGGGAGCGCACCCACGTGGCGGTTTCTTTTCACACCTTCCAGGTACGAGTCAAAGCAATTCGAAACTCTTCGAATACGCCGCATCGGCAACTGCTTCGGCTCCGAGACCGAGCGCCGATGACAGGTGGACCCAAGCCGCCCAACTGAAGCGGTGGGTCAAAGAGTCAGTCTCCCCAGAAGACAAGCCGGCAAGGCGCTTCGGCGGTTCCGGAAGAAAGCGCCGCAACGTGCAGAAGTGGCAGTCTTGGGAACCGCCGCAGTAAAAGCAACCATCAAGTGGGCGCACCCTCCCACGAACCCGCGGCCGTTCGTGCTCCGGCAGCGGTCAATGCGGGACTTAGAGAAAGTGCGCGGGTCAGAAGAGACGGAGGTCCCACCTCGGGCTCGCTATCTCCCCCGAGATGGGCCCGGGGGCCACTGTCGGTACCCGCGATATGGGGTACCCCCACGCACAGGGGAAAATTCCTAAGGATCTCGCCCTTCTCCGCAGGGAGAGCTCCGAAGGCGCCACGCGTCTGGCGGGGCCGGACCTCCCTCTCCTCAGAGGAGAGCTCCCGGCCCGCCACATGGCATACAGAGGCCGGACCTCCCCCTCCGCGGGAGAGAGGTCCGAAGGTCCCACGTATCAGGCGGGGCCGGACCTCCCTCTCCTCAGAGAGGAGCTCCGGGCCCGCCACGTGGCCGACAGAAGCCGAACCTCCCCCTCCACGTGGAGAGGTCCGAAGGTGTCAGTACCCTCGATATGGGGTACCCCCGCGCACAGGGGAAAATGCCTAAGGATCTCGCCCTTCTCCGCAGGGAGAGCTCCGAAGGCGCCACGCGTCCAGCGGGGCCGGACCTCCCTCTCCTCAGAGGAGAGCTCCGGGCCCACCACGTGGCATACAGAAGCCGGACCTCCCCCTCCGCGGGAGAGAGGTCCGAAGGTGCCGCATGTCCGGAGAGGCCGGACCTCCCTCTCCTCAGAGAGGAGCTCCGGGCTCGCCGCGTGGCCAACAGAAGCCGAACCTCCCCCTCCGTGGGGAGAGGTTCGAAGGCGCCACGTGTCCTGCGGGGCCGGACCCCCCTTTCTTCTGAGGAGGGCTCCGGGCCCGCCACGTGGCCAGCAGAACGGCGCTGCCTGCCCCCGAGCGATAGGCAGCGGGCGTAAAGACGCCCCATACCTTGCCCGTACAAGGTATTCAAGGCCCGCGCCTTCCCAAGACGCGGAGACGCGGAGCACGCCTCTGTCAGGTGCCGTTGCACCCAGTCGCATCACAGACTGGCGCGCAGTGTCAGAGGCTGCCAGCCAATAAACGCAGCGACAAGACATCGCATGCCGCCCCCGCCGTCATCATCCACTACGACTAGCATGCGGCATGGGCAGAGCTACAAGACAAAGACTCAGAAGCCTTTGGCAAAGACAACTACCGGCATAACTGCAGATACGGTAGATATCAGTCAATCTCCCCGGGACCACCTGTCGGGTCCCGGCCCCCCTTGTAAGCTACCCGAGTCTTGGACTATAAAAGGCTCGGGTAGGTGACGTTAGAAGGGGTCCGCAGTCTAGCCATTCGCACCCTGGGTTCCCACTTTGCAACTCATACGCTAGCCATACACACTCAAGCTGTAACTCACCCCCGAGCTCTGGCCTCCGGTCCCGAGCAGCAAGCAATACAGCGAGCTCCATAGCTCGCCGTGGACGTAGGGTTTTACGCTCCGGTGGCCTGAACCACGTAAACCTCGCCGTGTCAAGCTCTTACTAACTCGTCCATCTGTGCAAGCTCTCCGCTAGAGACTAGCCCCACCGAAAAAAGAACCTCCGCGGGCTGCCCAGTGCAGGCCCGGGGTAAGTGTCGACTGAACACTTCGACATTTGGCGCGCCAGGTAGGGGGCTTTTCCCCTTGCGCGACAAGTTTCCGCCGACGAAGATGACCAAGCTTCCTTCAGCGGCAAACTCTCCCCCCCTGCGTCCGCGGCAAACCGTGACCAGGGGAGAGTACATGATGACACACTCAGGACGGAGTGTGTCAGGGCAAGCTGGGAGCCAGCAACCGGCTCTGGCAGCGCCGACCCCGGCAATGCAGGCTCCAACCAGCGTCAGGCCTTCAGTAGCGCCGGGCGTACCCGGTGGGGGTGCGCTAGCAGCAGCAAGGGCGCTACTGCACAAATATTGTGAGAAATTCACAAGATAAGATTTCCATTTCTTTTGAAAAAGAAGAGTTCCTTTTGATGCAAGAATTACCTTTCCTTGATATCGAACATAATGCATAAGAGGATCCCTCCATACCTCGATCGAGATAGTGGATCCGCCTGCTGGGGACGCGCCTCAGGCAGCGACCCAGCAGTGGATTCACGAGGTAGACCGTCTTGTCGTCGCCGCCGCAAAACATTGACTTCGGCGGGGACGATGCTCCGGCCAACCGGCTGTGTCGCTGATGCGCACGCCAACGGTTGACGGGCAGACGGCGGGTTCCAGCTCCACCAAACTTCCGTCGACGGACCTGAGGACAGAGCTGGAACGGTGCCACTTGGGCCAAGATGCTCGAGTGTTCCTCGAGCGACGTCGAGAAAGGCGTCGCACTCAAGAGGCTGGCGACAACATGACGTCGGCCTCGACCCAGCCTGGAGGGCAGACCTTCGCTACGCGAGCTCTGCCCCAGGCGTATGCCGCACAGCATAAGCCACAACCATGTGCTCTGCAAGCGGCGTCCCCGGCCTATGGCGCAACCTTGCCCATACCGGGGTACACTGTGCCAGGCGCAACCAAGCGTTCGCGGCACCAGTACCTGCACTGGGGGCCAGCAACCGGCTCTGGCAGCGCCGACCCCGGCAATGCAGGCTCCAACCTGCGTCAGGTCTTCAGTAGCGCTGGGCGTACCCGGCGGGGGTGCGCTAGCCGCAACAAGAGCGCTACTGCACAATCCGCCTGCTGGGGACGCGCCTCAGGCAGCGACCCAGCAGTGGATTCGCGAGGTAGACCGTCTTGTCGTTGCCGCCGCAAACCCTTGACTTCGGCGGGGATGACGCTCCGGCCAACCGGCTGTGTCGCTGACGCGCACGCCAATGGTTGACGGACAGACGGCGGATTCCAGCTCCACCAGGCTTCCGTCGACGGACCTGAGGACTGAGCTGGAATGATGCCACCTGGTCCAAGACGCCCGAATGTTCCTTGAGCGGTGACGAGAAAGGCATCGCAGCAAAGAGGCCGGCGTCAGCATGACGACTGCCTCAACCCTGCCTGAGGCGCAGACTTTCGCCACGCGAACTCTGCCCCAGACATACGCCACGCAGCATATGCCACAGCCATATGTCCTGCAAACGGCGCCCCGGTCTATGGCACAGCCTTGCCCATACCGGGGTACACTGTACCAGCGGCGAATCAAGCGTTCGTGGCACCAACACCTGCAGCAACAGGGGCAGGATGTACGGCCCTGGAGCCCCACCTCCGCTTCACGAGGTGGCCGCGCAAGTTTCGGCCGCACCTGCCCGAGAAGTACGACGGCAGCGTCAACCCGGCGGGGTTCCTCCAGATATACTCCACCGCCGTACTTGCCGCAGGAGGGGATGAGGCCGTCATGGCCAAGCTACTTCCCTATCGCCTTGACCGGCCCAGCCCGGTCTTGGCTAATGAACCTCCCTCAGGGTTCCATAACTTCCTGGGGAGAGCTCTACCGGCAGTTCATCGCCAACTTCGGCAGCTCCTACACCCGTCCCGGCACGGAGCTTGACCTCCAAGCCATCAAGCAACAACCTGGGGAGTCGCTGCGCTCCTTCATCCAGCGGTTCTCCCAGGTACGCAACACCATTCCGCATATTCAAAGTGCTTCTGTGGTGGCGGCACTTCGACAGTGTCCAGGACAAGAAGATGCTTGGGATGCTTGCAACCAGAGAGGTCTGCGATGCCTCCGAGCCCTTCAGCCTGGCGGACAAGTGCGCCAGAGCAGCCGGAGGGCGGAGCTGGCAATCACTGCCAGCTTTCGAAGCCGGAAGACAGCCCGAAGACGGCGGAGTTCAAGCTGAGCTCCCGACCACGTCAGACAGCCGAGAGCCAAGCACTGGCTGGCTTCGTGGCTGAGTGGACGCCAACGAAGGCTGACCCAGGGGGCCGCGAATACGGTGAACCAAAGTACCGAGCTCCGGTCTTCACCGGGCCTCACTGGACGCTCTTCTTCGATGGCTCCTCACGAAAGCAGGGGGCCGGTGCCGGCGTACTGCTTCTCATGCCATCGGGGGAGCAGTCTGGGTACATGGTGCGTCTCAATTCCAAGGCAACCAACAACTTGGCAGAGTATGAAGCACTCATCTTTGGCCTAAAAGACAGTCCTGTCTCTGGGCGCTTGCCAGTTGTTGGCGCAGGGCGACTCCCAGCTAGTTATCAAGCAAGTTAAGGGTGAATGCCCCTGCAATGACCCACAGCTAGCTGCTTATCTGCTTCACGTGCGGATGTTGGAGAAAGAATTCCTCGCCTTGGACCTGCGCCATGTACCGCGCGCTTGCACGGCCGCAGCTGACGACCTCTCAACGAAAGCCTCCATCGGAGCCCCTGCACATGAAGGAGTCTTCGAGAGGACGTTGCTGCGGTCCACAGCCCGGCCCGCCAAACCGGGCGAAGGGGGCTGAACCAGTGCCTCGAAGCTAGGCAGTCCCGGCGGCCCTGGATGCCGCCAAAGGATCGTAAGAGTCACTGGGGACTCCGTGCAACCCAGCGCTCCAGATCCAGAAGCTCAAGTAGTCCCGATGCATGGACCACGGAGGTCCGGGACTCCTTGAAGGACATCCTTCCTGATCAACGTGCATCCGCTGAACGGGTGGTGCGGATGGCTAAGTGCTACGCGCTGGTATCTTTACTGGCGTGGCGCCACGACATCCTATTGCGGTGCATAACCCAGGAGGAAGGCTGTGATTAGCTCGCAGTAGTCCAAGGAGGCGAGTGCTGGGAACGCTCATCGTCCCGCACGTTGGTCGGTTAAGCCACCCGGCATGGCTCCTACTGACCGAGAGCCACCTGGACGCCGTGAAACCGGTTAGGGATGCAATGCGTGCCAGGTCCACGCCAAGCAGACCCACACAACCGGTGCAGACGCGCACCCAGAGCCGTCGGGGGATACCGGCTCCTCCATGTCGAGGGCCAGCCGGACTTCCCTGGGCCGGGTCACGGGAACTACCCTTCCACATGGTATGTGGGGCCGAAGCCATGCTTCCCCCTGATATAGCCATGGGGGTCCCCCCGTGTCCGGCGTACGACGAAGCCACGCATGACCCGCTCTGCGTGAAGACAGGCGCTCCGACGCTACCCAGTAAGTTCACCATGCTTACTTAGGTGTTTATTTAAATTACGCATTAATTTATATGAACACCTCCCCACGCCCTAGACAGTGTGCGTCCATTGTACACTCGGCTCCTCTTTCCGGCTCTCATGCATAGTCGATATTTGCCGTCCTGCCGAAGGCGGTAGTGCTTGGGGTACCTGCCAGAGGCCCGGTGGCCTTTTGGATCTCCCCCTATAAGGGTACTGCACCGCCAGTTGGTCTCCTCCGAGAAAAGACCTACGCTAGAACGGGAGGTCAGGATCCTTGCTTTGCCCGGTCTTGCACCCAAAGCATGCGCACTCTGCCTCCCGGCGCTACGGTCTGAGTACCAAGGGGCCGGGCGGTTACACCCTGACTGGGGCTGGGGCTAGACCTCCGGAACCAAGTGCATTGGATTACCCAAGCCCTGTATTCCGGCCTGGGACAGTAAGCCAAATGAGACTAAGGGATAGGAAAGGGGGGCCACTGAGCAGTTCCGGACCTCCGCCCCCACAGCTGGGCCGAGCTCCGAGGCCAGCCCTCGCCCTCCTTTCAGAGGCGAGTGCTGATGTCGGACCTCACGCCCTTCGCTGGCCTGAGCTCCGATGACTTTCGGACTCCGCCTCCACAGCCAGGCCGAGCTCCGAGGCCAGCCCTCGCCCTCCTTTCAGAGGCGAGCGCTGATGCCTGACCTCACGCCCTTCGCTGGCCTGAGCTCCGATGACTTCCGGACTCCGCCCACATAGCTGGGCCGAGCTCCGAGGCCAGCCTTCGCCCTCCTTTCAGAGGCGAGCGCTGATGCCGGACCTCACGCCCTTCGCTGGCCTGAGCTCCGATGACCTCCGGACCTCACGCCCTTCGCTGGCCTGAGCCCCGATGACTTCCGGACTCCGCCCCCATAGCTGGGCCGAGCTCCAAGGCCAGCCCTCGCCCTCCTTTCAGAGGCGAGCGCTGACGCCGGACCTCACGCCCTTCGCTGGCCTGAGCTCCGATGACTTCCAGACTCCGCCTCCACAGCCAGACCGAGCTCCGAGGCCAGCCCTCGCCCTCCTTTCAGAGGCGAGCGCTGATGCTGGACCTCACGCCCTTCGCTGGCCTGAGCTCCGATGACTTCCGGACCTCCGCCCACACAGCCGGGCCGAGCTCCGATGCCAGGCTTCACCCTCTCCTAAGAGGCTGAACACCGAAGCCGTCAAGACCCTGCCAGCACAGGGAGTACTCAAGACAAGAAAGTGCGCGGATCAGAAGAGACGAAGGTCCCACCTCGGGCTCGCTATCTCCCCCGAGATGGGCCCGGGGGCCACTGTCGGTACCCTCGATATGGGGTACCCCCGCGCATAGGGGAAAATGCCTAACGATCTCGCCCTTCTCCGCAGGGAGAGCTCCGAAGGCGCCACGCGTCCAGCGGGGCTGGACCTCCCTCTCCTCAGAGGAGAGCTCCGGGCCCACCACGTGGCACACAGAAGCCGGACCTCCCCCTCCGCGGGAGAGAGGTCCGAAGGTGCCGCGTGTCCGGAGAGGTCGGACCTCCCTCTCCTCAGAGAGGAGCTCCGGGCTCGCCGCGTGGCCAACAGAAGCCGAACCTCCCCCTCCGCGGAGAGAGGTCCGAAGGCTCCACGTGTCCTGCGGGGCTGGACCCCCCTTTCTTCTGAGGAGGGCTCCGGGCCCGCCACGTGGCCAGCAGAACGGCGCTGCCTGCCCCCGAGCGATAGACAGCGGGCGTAAAGATGCCCCATACCTTGCCCGTACAAGGTATTCAAGGCCCGCGCCTTCCGAAGACGCGGAGACGCGGAGCACGCCTCTGTCAGGTGCCGTTGCGCCCAGTCGCATCACAGACTGGCGTGCAGTGTCAGAGGCTGCCAGCCAATAAACGCAGCGACAAGACATCCCATGCCGCCCCCGCCGTCATCATCTACTACGACTAGCATGCGGCATGGGCATAGCTACAAGACGAAGACTCAGAAGCCTTCGGCAAAGACAACTACCGGCATAACTGCAGATACGGTAGATATCAGTCAATCTCCCCGGGACCACCTGTCGGGTCCCGGCCCCCCTTGTAAGCTACCCGAGTCTTGGACTATAAAAGGCTCGGGTAGGCGACGTTAGCAGGGGTCCGCACTCTAGCCATTCGCACCCTGGGTTCGCACTTTGCAACTCATACGCTAGCCATACACACTCAAGTTGTAACTCACCCCCGAGCTCAGGCCTCCGGTCCCGAGCAGCAAGCAATACAGCGAGCTCCATAGCTCGCCGTGGACGTAGGGTTTTACGCTTCGGCGGCCTGAACCACGTAAACCTCGCCGTGTCAAGCTCTTACTAACTCGTCCATCTGCGCAAGCTCTCCGCTAGAGACTAGCCCCACCGAAAAAAGAACCTCCGCGGGCTGCCCAGTGCAGGCCCGGGGGAAGTGTCGACTGAACACTTCGACAGAAGGCTCCACGTGTCCCGCGGGGCTGGACTCTCCTCTCCTCTGAGGAGGGCTCCGGGCCCGCCACGTGGCCAACAGAATGGCGCTGCTTGCCCCCGAGCGATAGGCAGCAGGCGTAAAGACGCCCCATACCTTGCCCGTACAAGGTATTCAAGGCCCGCATCTTCCCAAGACGTGGAGACGCGGAGCACGCCTCTGTCAGGTGCCGTTGCGCCCAGTCACATCACAGACTGGCGCGCAGTGTCAGAGCCTGCCAGCCAATAAACGCAGCGACAAGACATCCCATGCCGCCCGCGCCGTCATCAACCACTACGACTAGCATGCGGCATGGGCAGGGCTGCAAGACGAAGACTCAGAAGCCTTCGCCAGAGACAACTACCGGCATAACTGCAGATACGGTAGATGACAGACAATCTCCCCAGGACCACCTGTCGGGTCCCGGGCCCCCCTTGTAAGCCACCCGAGTCTTGGACTATAAAAGACTCGGGTAGGCGACGTTAGCAAGGGTTCGCACTCTAGCCATTCACCCCCAAGCTGTAACTCATCCCCAAGCTCAGGACTCCGGTTCTGAGCAGCAAGCAATACAGCGAGCTTCATAGCTCGCCGTGGACGTAGGGTTTTACGCTCCGGCGGCCTGAATCACGTAAAACTCGCCGTGTCAAGCTCTTACTAACTCGTCCATACGCTCAAGCTCTCCGCAAGGGACTAGCCCCACCGAAAAATGAACCTCCGCGGGCTGCCCAGTGCAGGCCCGGGGGAAGTGTCGACCGAACACTTCGACACCCGGATCTCCGTGATCCATGCATCGGGTCTGACTTGAGCGTCTGGATCTTGAGCGCTGGGTTGCACGGAGTCCCCAGTGACGCTTACGATCCTTGGCGGCGTCCATGGCCGCCGGGACCGCCAGCTTTGAGGTGCTGGTCTAGCCCCCTTCGCCCGGCTCGGCGGGTCGGGCTGTGGGCCGTGGCAACATCCTCTCGAAGCCTCCTTCAGGCACAGCGGCTCCGGTGGGGGTCTTCGTTGAGAGGTCGTCAGCTGCAGCCTTGCCAGCGCGCGGTACGTGGCGTAGGTCCAAGGCGAGGAAGTCTTTCTCCACCATCTGCACATAAAGCAGATGAGCAGCTAGCTGTGGGTCACTGCAGGAGCATTCACCCTTAACTTGCTTGATAACTAGCTGGGAGTCGCCCTGTGCCAACAACTGGCGAGCGCCTAGAAACAGTGCTGTCTTTAGGCCAAGGATGAGTGCTTCATACTCTGCCATGTTGTTGGTTGCCTTGGAATTGAGACGCACCATATACCCAGACTGCTCCCCCGATGGCATGAGGAGCAGTACGCCAGCACCGGCCCCCTGCTTTCTCAAGGAGCCGTCGAAGAAGAGCGTCCAGTAAGGCCTGGTGAAGGCCAGAGCTCGGGGTCCTGGTTCACCGTCTTCATGGCCCCCTGGGTCAGCCTGCGTTGGCGTCCACTTCAGCCACGAAGTCAGCTAGTGCTTGGCTGTTGACTGCGTGACGAGGAAGGAAGCCTAGCTCAAACTCCAGTAGCTCCGCTGCCCATTTGGCGGCATCGTCCGTCGCGTGGGGGCTGTGGAGGATAGCCTTCAGCGGGTAGGAGGTGACCACTGAGGCCCGGTGTGCTTAGCAGCAGTGTCGGAGATTCCTGGACGCCACGAGCACTGCATACAGCAGCTTATGTACCTCCAGGTACCTTGTCTTGGCGTCATGGAGGACCTCGCTGATGAAGTAGACAGAACCTCCCTCGGGCCCGGGGAGGCCGCCGGGAGCTGATACTCAGAGGCCCCAAGGCTGTCTTGGACCTCCGGGAGGTCCCGCTGATTTCCCGGGAGCTCCGGGGGGTCCCGTTGGACATCCGGGAGGTTCTGTTGGACCTCCGGGGGGTCCCGTTGCACCTCCAGGAGGTCCTGCTGGTCCTCCGGGAGGTTGTGTCGGGGGTCCGGGGTCCATTTTGGACCTCCGGGGGGGGTTGCCTCGGAGACCCGGGGGGTCGTCTCGGACCTCCGGGGTTTCCTTGGCGCCTGTTTCCCGATACCGGAGCAGGATGCGGTGATGAGGGGTCCGGCCGCTCTGCGGCGAGGACCATACTCACCACTGCAGCCGTCGCCACGATGTAGAGCAACAGATGCTCTTCGGGCTCGGGGGCTACCATTACGGGTAGGGTCATCAGGAGCTGCTTCAGCTCCTGGGGAGCTTCCTCCGCTTCGTCGGTCCAAGCGAATGGGCCGGATTTGCGTAGGAGCTTAGAGAAGGGGAGCGTTCGCTTTGCTAACCCCGGTACAAACCGACTCAGCGCAGCTAGGCATCCCGTGAGTTTCTGGACTTCTTTGATGCGGGCGGGGGGCCGCCTCGAGCCGCTGGCTTTGATCTTCTCTGGGTTACCCTCAGTTCCTCGGTGTGAGGCCAGGAATTCTAAGGGTTTTCCAGAGGATACACCAAACTCACACTTGTCGGAAAGACGAAGACTAAGGCCAGGTTATCTAGCAGGGCCTGACCTTAACAACAATGTCATCGACATACACCTCAACTGAGTCTCTCATTAGCTCTCCGAAGGTCTTGTGCATTGCACGTACGAAGGTAGGGAGAGCGTCCCTTAGGCCATAAGGCATAGAGGCATAACAGTACAGACTGAATACTGTGATGAAGGAGGTGTGCTCTTTCATCTTCTCTAGACATAGGGATCTGGTGGAAACCCGAGTAAGCATCTAGGAAGCACAGCATATCGCAGCCTGACGTCGAGTCTACTATTTGATCTATTATAGGGAGAGGAAATAGATCTTTGGGACATGCCTTATTGAGACTGGTGTAGTCGATGCACATCCGGAGCTTCCCGCTGGCCTTTGGGACAACAACAGGGTTCGCCAAGCACCGGGGGTGGCGGACTTTCCGTACGAAGCCAGCGCCCAGCAGCTTCTTGATTTTTTCGCGGATGAGGCTTTACTGCTCGGTGGACTGCTTGAGGGGCTTCTGTCGGACAGGCCGGGCGTCGGGGAAGACCTTTAAGTAGTGCCCAATCACCTGCCTAGGGATCTCTGGCATCTGCGATGGCTGCCATGCAAACACATCGACATTGTGCCGGAGGGAGGTAACGAGCGCGCCTTCCTACTTGCTATCCAGGCCCCCGGCTACCCGGGTGGTCTGGGTGGCATCGGCGCTGATTCGGATGAGCCTCAAGGGGACGTCGTCCTCGTCGAGGGGTTGCACATGGGGTGCTGTGGTAGAGGCACGGTGGCGTGCACTCGGGTGGAGCCGGTTTGGTTCTGCACTGCCTGATGTTGGTGCTCTAGCTGTTGTAAGCGCTTGGAGCTTTTCCAAGGCTAACACTGCGGCAGTACGGTCTCCACGAACCTTGAGGATGCCTGTTGGTGTAGGCATCTTCAAGACAAGGTAGCTGTAGTGGGCTACTGCCATGAATCGGTACAGGGCTGGCCTGCCAATTATGGCATTGAAGGGGAGGTCGATCTTGGCCACGTCGAACAGAATGTACTCTGTCCGATAGCTGTCCGGTGCCCCAAAGGTCACCGGGAGGCTGATGTGGCCGTAGGGAACGACCTTTCCCGGCCCTACCCCTGAGAACGGGCTTGATGGGGTGAGCTTGGCCATCGGGATCTGCAGCTTCTGGAAAGCTGCGCGACTGATGAGGTTCAGTCCAGCCCCGCCATCCACCAAAACGTGGTACATCCTCACGTTGGCGATGGTGAGGGCCACCAAGAGCGGTAGTTGGCCGGCCCCAGCCATGTTCCTGGGGCAGTCGGTGGCATCGAAGCTGATGGGGGTTCCCATCCACCTGAGGTGCTGTGCTGCACTCGGGAGGGGAGCCACCGACGCTACCGCTCGGCGCAAGGCCTTAGCCGTGCTTCGGGACGAGGGGTCAGCGGACCCACCGTAGATGACGTAGAGCATCTTCCGGTGCTCGTCATCACTGGAGCTGGAGCTCTCATGATTGCGCACCGCCTTCACGGCACGCTGAAGCTCCTGGAACTCCACCTGGTGGTCGATGTCGTCTGGGGTGTCAACCTTCTGCTTGCCCTCCCTTTGACGGTAGGGTGGGGCATCAGTTAGAAGATGCTTCCCTTTCCGGAAGCGCTCCCCGAGCTTCTGGATTTCCCGGCACTCGGCAGCAGTGTGGTAACTGTTGCCGTGCACGGGGCATAGCTCGCCCGGGCCTCCGTCTGGAGCCGGTGATTGTCGCGGCCTTTTGTCGGGGCGCGGCCCCCGAGCTCCACTGGGCGCCGCTGCTGCGGCAACGGGGGCCGCGGCTGGCGGTTTCATCTTGCCACCGCCCCTGTTCTTGATCTTCCTGCCGCTTCCATAAGAAGCGGCGCCAGATCCTGGCTGACCCCCTGGCTCGGAGGCTGGCAGTGAGTGCCAGCTCCGCCCTTCGGCTGCTCTGGCACACTTGTCGGCCAGGCTGAAGAGCTCCAAGACGTTGCAGACCTCCCTAGTCGCGAGCTTCTCGAGCATCTTCTTGTCCCGAACGCCTTGCCGGAACGCCACCACCACAGAAGCGTTCTGGATGTGTGGGATGGTGTTCCGCACCTGGGAGAACCGCTGGATGAAGGAGCGCAGCGACTCCCCTGGTTGTTGCTGGATGGCGTGGAGGTCGAGCTCCGTGCCAGGCCGGGTGTAGGAACTGCCGAAGTTGGCGACGAACTGCCGGCAGAGCTCTCCCCAGGAGGTTATGGAATCCTGGGGTAGGTTCATGAGCCAAGACCGGGCTGGGCCGGTCAAGGCGACGGGGAAATAGTTGGCCATGACGGCCTCATCCCCTCCTGCGGCAAGTACGGCGGTGGAGTAGATCTGGAGAAACTCCGCTGGGTTGATGCTGCCGTCGTGCTTCTCGGGCAGGTGCGGCCGAAACTTGCGCGGCCACCTCGCGAAGCGAAGGTGGGGTGCAAGGGCCGCACATCCTGCTCCTGTTGCCGCAGGTATTGGTGCCGCGAACGCTTGGTTTGCACCTGGCACAGTGTACCCCGATATGGGCAAGGCTGCGCCAAAGACCGGGGATGCCGTTTGCAAAGCATATGGCTGTGGCATATGCTCTGCGGCGTATGCCTGGGGAAGAGTCCGCGTGGCGAAGATCTGCTCTTCAGGCTGGGTCGAGGCCGATGTCATGCTGTCGCCAGCCCCTTGGATGCGATGCCTTTCTCAACGTCACTCGAGGAACACTCGGGCATCTTGGCCCAAGTGGCATCGCTCCAGCTCTGCCCTCAGGTCCGTTGACGGAAGCCTGGTGGAGCTGGAGTTCGGCGTCTGCCCGTCAACCATTGGCGTGCGCGTCAGCGACACAGCCGGTTGACCGGAGTGTCATCCCCGCCGAAGTCGAGGGTTCACGGCGGCGACGACGAGGCGGTCTACCTCACGTATCCACCGCTGGGTTGCTGAATGAGGTGCGTCTCCAGCAGGTGGATTGTGCAGTAGCGCTCTTGCTGCAGCTAGCGCACCCCTGTGGGGTACGCTTATCGCTGCAAAAGATCTGACGCTGGTTGGAGCCTGCATTGCCAGAGTCGGCGTTGCCGGAGTCGGCTGCTGGCTACCAGCTTGCGCCGACACACTCCGTCCTGAGTGGGTCGACATGTACTCCCCACTGGTCACGATTCGCCGTGAACGCAGAGGAGGAGAGTTTGCCGCTGAAGGAAGCTTCGTCATCTTCGTCGGCAAAAGCTCGTCGCGCAAGGGAAAAGCCCCCTACCTGGCACGCCAAATGTCGAAGTGTGTGGTCGACACTTCGCCCAGACCTGCACTGGGCAGCCCGCGGAGGTTCTTTTTCGGAGGGGCTAGTAACTTGCGGAGAGCTTAAGTGTATGGACGAGTTATGGAAAAGCTTGACATGGTGCGTTTTACGTGGTTCGGGCCGCCGGAGCGTAAAACCCTACGTCCTCGGTGAGCTGAGGAGCTCGCTGTATTGCTCGTTGCTCAGAACCGGAGTCCTGAGCTTGGGGATGACTGATGTCTAGCGTATGAGTTGCGGGAGTGCGAACCCTTGCTAACGTCGCCTACCTGAGCCTTTTATAGTCCAAGACTCGGTGGCTTACAAGGGGGGCCCGGGACCAGACAGGTGGTCACGGGGAGATTGCCTGCAGACTATCGTATCTGCAGTTATGTCGGTAGTTGTCTCTGGCGAAGGCTTCTGAGTCTTCGTCTTGCCGCCCTGCCCATGCCGCATGCTAGTCGTAGTGGTTGATGACAGCGGGGGCGGCATGGGATGTCTTGTCGCTGCGTTTATTGGCTGGCAGGCTCTGACACCGCGCGCCAGTCTGTGATGCGACTGGGCGCAACGGCACCTGACAGAAGCATGCTCCGCATCTCCGCGTCTTGGGAAGGCGCGGGCCTTGAATACCTTGTACGAGCAAGGTACGGTGCGTCTTTACGCCCGCTGCCTACCGCTTGGGGGCAGGCAGCGCTCTTCTGCTGGACACGTGGCGGGCCCGGAGCCCTCCTCAGAGGAGAGGGAGGTCCGGCCCCGCAGGACACGTGGAGCCTCCAGACCTCTCCCCGCGGAGGGGGAGGTCCGGCTTCTGTCGGCCACGTGGCAAGCCCAAAGCTCTCCTCTGAGAAGAGGGAGGTCCGGCCCCGCTGGACACGTGGCGCCTTCGGACCTCTCCCCCGCGGAGGGGGAAGGTCCGGCTTCTGCAGGCCACGTGGCGAGCCCGGAGCTCTCCTCTGAGGAGAGGGAGGTCCGGCCCCGCCGGACGCGTGGCTCCTTCGGAGCTCTCCCTGCGGAGAAGGGCGAGATCCTTAGGCATTTTCCCCTGTGCGCGGGGGTACCCCATATCGCGGGTACCGACAGTCTCTATACCTTATGGCCTAAAGAACGCTCTTCCCACCTTTGTACGTGCAATGCACAAAACCTTCGGGGAGTTAATAATAGACTTAGTTGAGGTGTATGTCGATGACATCGTTGTTAAGGTCAGGCAGAGTTCATCCCTGCTAGATAACCTGGCCTTAGTCTTTGACAAACTGCGCTCTACGCGCACCAAGCTGAACCCCGACAAGTGTGTGTTCGGCGTATCCTCTGGAAAACTCTTAGGATTCCTGGTCTCACACCGAGGAATTGAGGTTAACCCAGAGAAGATCAAGGCCATCGACTTGATGTGGCCCCCCGCCCGCATCAAAGAAGTCCAGAAACTCACGGGATGCCTAGCCGCGCTGAGTCGGTTTATACCGAGGTTAGTAGAGCGAGCGCTCCCCTTCTTTAAGCTCCTGCGCAAATCCAGTCCATTTGCTTCGACCGACGAAGCAGAAGAAGCTTTCCAGGAGTTGAAGCAACTCCTGACGACCCTACCCATCATGGTAGCCTCGAGCCTGAAGAGCATTTGCTGCTCTACATCGCGGCGACAACTGAAGTGGTGAGTATGGTCCTCGTCGCAGAGCGGCCGGACCTCTCGTCGCCACAGCCTGCTCCGGTAGCAGGAGACAGGCACCAGGAAACCCCGGAGGTCCAAGACGGCCTCCCGGACCTCCAAGACAACCCCCCGGAGGTCCGAGAGGGACCCTGGGACCTCCATGACAACCTCCCGGAGGACCAACGGGACCTCCCGGAGGCCCAACGGGACCTCCCGGAGCTCCCGGAAAATCAGCGGGACCTCCCGGAGGTCCAAGGCGGCTTGGGAGCCTTCGAGTCCCAGCTCCCGGCAGCCCCCCTGGACCTGCCCACCTCCGGTAGGCCTGAGCCAATAGATGAAGACATCTCTGGCCTGCGAGGGAGGGTCCGGACCATCCAGAGGCCTGTCTACTACATCACCGAGGTCCTCCATGACACCAAGACAAGGTACCTGGAGGTCCACAAGCTGTTGTATGCAGTGCTCGTGGCGTCCAGGAAGCTCCGCCACTACTTCCAAGCCCACCGGGTCTCGGTGGTCACCTCCTATCCGCTGAAGGCTATCCTTCACAGCCCCCACGCGACTGGCAATGTCGCTAAATGGGCAGCGGAGCTGGCGGAGTTTGAGCTGGACTTCCTCCCTCCTCATGCAGTCAAGAGCCAAGCACTGGCTGACTTCGTGGCTGAGTGGACGCCAACGAAGGCTGACCAGGAGGCCACGAAGACGGTGAACCAAAGCACCGAGCTCCGGTCTTCACCGGGCCTCACTGGATGCTCTTCTTCGACGGGTTCCTCGCGAAAGCAGGGGGCCGGTGCCGGCGTACTGCTTCTCATGCCATCGGGGGAGCAGTTCGGGTATATGGTGCGTCTCAATTTCAAGGCAACCAACAACAAGGCAGAGTATGAAGCACTCATCTTTGACCTAAAGACAGCCCTGTCTCTGGGCGCTAGCCAGTTGTTGGCACAGGGCGACTCCCAGCTAGTTATCAAGCAAGTTAAGGGTGAATGCTCCTGCAATGACCCACAGCTAGATGCTTATCTGCTCGACATGCAGATGTTGGAGAAAGACTTCCTCGCCTTGGACCTGCGCCACGTACTGCGCGCTGGCGATGCCGCAGCTGACGACCTCTCAACGATGGCCTCCACCGGAGCCCCTGCGCCCGAAGGAGTCTTCGAGAGGACGTTGCTGCGGCCCACAGCCCGGCCTTCTGAGCCGGGCAAAGGGGGCTGGACCAGCACCTCGAAGCTGGCGGTCCTGGCGGCCCTACAGCCATGGATGCCACCAAGGATCGTAAGCGTCACTGGGGACTCCGTGCAACCCAGCGCTCAAGATACAGAAGCTCAAGTCAGACCCGATGCATGGATCACGGAGATCTGGGACTACTTGAAAGACAACATCCTCCCTGATGAACGTGTATCCGCTGAACGGATCGTGCGCATGGCTAAGAGATACGCGCTGGTAGATGGGGATCTCTACCGGCGTGGCGCCAACCATGTCCTATTGCGGTGCATAACCCAGGGGGAAGGCTGCGACTTGCTCGCTGAGATCCATGGAGGCGAATGTGGGAGTCACTCTTTCTCACGCACGCTTGTCGGTAAAGCCTTCCGGCATGGCTTCTACTGGCCGACAGCACTCCAGGATGCCATCAAGCTGGTCGAGAGCTGCAAGGCGTGCCAGTTCCACGCCAAGCAGATCCATACACCGGCTCAGGCGGTACAGATGATCCCGCCCTCATGGCCGTTTGCTGTATGGGGGTTGGACATCCTGGGACCATTCCCCAGAGCCGTCAGGGGATTCCGGTACCTCTACGTCGCCATCGACAAGTTCACCAAGTGGCCGGAAGCCACACCAGTCGTCACCATCAACAAGCAATCCGCAGTAAAGTTCATCAAGTCGATTGTCTGCCGGTTCGGGGTCCCGAACAGAATCATCACCGACAACGGGACCCAGTTCGCCAGCGCAGCCTTCTAAGACTACAGCGAAGACCTCGGCATCCAGGTGTGCTATGCCTCTATTTCTCACCCAAAGAGCAATGGGCAAGCCCAGAGGGCCAACACCGATATTCTTCGGGGCCTCAAGACTCACACCTATGCCGGCTTGAAGAAACATGGTGCCAATTTTGTGGATGAGCTTCCGAGCACACTATGGGCTCACCGGACATCCCAGAGCCGGGCCACTGGAGAGAGACCCTTCTTCATGGTATACGGAGGCGAAGCTGTGCTTCCCCCAGAGATCACCATGAAGTCTCACCGTGTGCGGGCTTACGACGAAGCCGCACAGGACAACCTCCGGCGTGGAGACATCGACCTCATCGACGAGGCCCGATTGCATGCAGCACTCCGCAACGCACGGTACAGACAAGCGCTCCGGCACTTCCACCAGAGGTCTGTGCGTGTCCGGGAGCTGCAGGAAGGCGACCTGGTGTTGCGGCGCATACTTCCTCGCGAAGGGACCCACAAACTCTCCCCTAGCTAGGAAGGTCCTTTCCAAGTCACAAAAGTTGCCATCCCGGGTGCGTACGCATTTCCACTGAGGATGGGAATCCGCTCCCGCACCCTTGGAACATAGAACACCTCCGTAAGTTCTACCCCTAGGGCAATAGTAGGACAGCCTTTTCCTTTTGTAATAGATTCCATAGAGTCCAGGAACAGCGCTCGGAGCCGCTAAGTCTCAGGGGACGGTCCAGGACTACGTTCAGCTTTGCCTGGTTCCGACCCTAAGCACGTAGAGTCTTGCTTCCCTTTTTAATGGGACAGGTCATTGCCTCCATGTTTAGCCTGCCTTCCTCCTTTGGAAATTTATATGAAAAGAAACCTTTCCTACTTTGCTCTTCCCTTGTGCTCATTTAAATTACGTATTAAATTTTTATGACCGCACTTCCGGTGTATGCTCACCATGCGCTCAGCTCCCTTTTCTCATTCTCACCTCTAGTCGGCATTTTCTGCCCTACCGAAGGCGGCTGCGTTGGAGGTACCTGCCGAGGGCCAGGGGGCCCCGAGCTCCCGGCTCTTCGTGCACGGTAGTCCCCAAGCACCGTACCAATGGATGGGGACCGTAAGACAAATAAGACTATGAGATAGGGAAGGGGGAGCCCCCAAGGAGAATTCAATTCCCTTATTTGTGTGCAGGACCTCTCGGCCTCAGCTCCCCGCAGGAGTACGGTAGGAGCACCCAACCAATGGGCCACACCTACCAGGGGGCCGCTATAGGATCACGCAAGACCGGAACTCCAAGGTAAGATCGAAGAATCCGGACCTCGCCACCTCCACAGGGGCGAGCCCTGAAGGCCCCATGTGTCCAGCGGGGCCAGACCTCCCTCTCCTCAGGGGGGTGCTCCGGGTCCGCCACGTGGCCAGCAGAAACGGGACCTCCCCCCCCCCCCCCCCCCGGGGGGAGAGCTCCGAAGGCTCCACGTGTGCCGTGGGGCCGGACCTCCCTCTTCTCAGAAAAGAGCTCCGGGCCTGCCACGTGACCAGCAGAAGCCGGACCTCCCCCTCCGCAGGGAGAGCCCCGAAGGCTCCACGTGTCCCGCGGGGCCGGGCCTCTCTCTTCTCAGAAAGGAGCTCCGGGTCTGCCACGTGGCTAGCAGGTCCGGACCTCCCAATTCTCATGGGGCGGGTCCTGGAGACCTCCGGGGCCCTTAATACTGTAAGGACCCGGGGAAGGTGTCTGTGCAGAGCTTCGAGATTGGTCAAGGCCTCTAAGTACCTTGCGGAGCTAAGGGCTCGGCCAGGCAAAACCAAGAAGAAGACTAAAGCACACAGACGCAGAAGATAACAAGAGTCTATTCACTCAAGGCTCCATGAGCTGGGCTACAGACTCAACAAAAATAAAAAAGAAGAAGAAGAAGGTACAGGACCTTTTAGCCACGGGGGCGGATGCCTAAGAGTCCCCGGACTTCCGTTGGAATCTAGAGGCCACAAGGGCGGCCACGTCCTCGACCTCGGCCCTGGCAGCTTCCTCCCGCTCGGCGGCAGGCCCTAGACGGACTGGCTCCAGAGAGAAGTAAGGGTCTTCGCTCCGGAATCACGCCAGCACATGCATAGCGACCTCCTTCGCCAGGCCCCGTCCCTCCACCTCAAGCTCGTCGGCGATCACCGCTTCGAGCCGGCCCAGCTTGCCGCCGATGGACTCAAGCGCTGGGATTGCCTCGGACACCTCCTGCGCTGGAGCCTCCGTCCGCACCGGGCTGAAACCAAGAGGAACCAAGGCGGACCCCGCCTCGGTAACAAAGCCCCAGACCGCCTGGGCCTCGGCAGACCACGAAGACTGGAGCTTCTCTACCTCTTGGTGAGCCGCCAGCTCGCGATCCAGCGCCGCCTGGCGCTCCCGGGAGGATTGCTCCTCCCTCGCAGCGGCAGCCGTCTCGCGGAGCTCCAGCTCCTCGGCCGGAGCCCTCAGCTCGCCCCCTCTGGCCTTTAGCCGTGCGGCAATCTTCTCCTCCTCGGCCGCCACAGCACGTTCCCGATCGGCGACGGCGCACTCTCGACGAACTACCTGCAGCCGCAACTCCTCTGCGGCAGCAGAGTGCGCCTCGGCCTTGGCTTCGACCTGGGCCAGGGCTTTGCGGTAGGAAGCGCGGAGCTGCCGGGTCTCTGAGTCCAGGCGGCTGACGGCTTCCTTCTGAGCATCGAGCAGAGCACCCATGGCCTCAAGTCTCGACTGCCTCGAGTCAAGCTCCGCCTTAGCCTCCTGGGTCCGCTGCTGCAGGAGGTGCTCCGAGCTAAGAAGGCGTTCCCTCTCTCCAGCCAGCGCCCTCCGCTCCCGCTCAAAGGCGGCCTGGAACTGTCAGGCGTCGGTCTGAACACGACCCAGGGCATCCCACATGGGCGCCGGGACAGCGGGGACAGGAGTCGTGCCCCTGACCTCCCCTGTCGCGTCTATGACTGACGGAGGTGCTTGTGCCTGAACAACTGGAGCAAGACGCTGACCTGAGGGAGCCAGGGAGCCAGCAACTGCACCTACAGCGGCCCTTCCAGCCTCAGCACCGGACTTCCGGGCTGGTGAAGGAGGGCGAACAGGTGCTGCCGCAGCCATCGCAGAGGGCGAACCCGCCGGCACAAAAGAAGCCCCCGCCGACTTGGGGGGCGTTGGAACCACCGCGGTTCCCAGATGCTGTGGCGCGGAGCCTCCACCAACTGGAGATGCCCGGGTAATAGGCCCGCCCCCGGCAGCCGGTCGGTCCCTGCAGGAAAAGAAAGCTCTCAAGCTAAGAGAGGAGAAGAGAACGCTACTCCTACAAGCCAGAAAGAGCAACACTTACTGGGCGACATGAGCGCTCCAACAGGCTTGTAGCCCCGGCCTCTGGGCCGCAGTTGAACCGCCAGGACCTGCGGCCGGGACATTCGCAAGCTGTGGCGTCTGGATCCCGGCACACTCCCCGGCGTCGCCCCACTGGCGTCCATCCTAGAAGCCCCTCCACCTGAGGAAGGATGGCAGGACGCTTGGGGTTCTTCGGACTGCCGCTGTCCGTGAAGAGACCCGCTGGAGTGGGACACCCGGGGTCTCTTTGGGTCGCCACTCGATGGACCAGCGCCTCCGGGACATGGGTGCAAGGGTGCACCGGCCCCCTGACTCGGCGCAGGCGACGCCCTCGGAGGAGACCGGGCGCGTTTCTTCTCCGGCTGCCCGGGGCCGGCTCCTTCTCCTTCCCCTTGTCGGCGGCTTGAGTTCCATCGGTCCTCGGGGCGGGTTGGGCAGCGACAGACGCCTCGCGCTCCGATCTGGAGCGCTCGGTCCCCGGGATCGAGATGCCCCGGAAGGTATCCCCAACCTGACGGACGGCGATCCCGATGTCGTCGAGGTTCGGCATCTTCTGCAGTAGCTCTGACCTCCTCTACGGCTCTAAGAAGAGGGGAGTGGCAGAGGACGGGAAGCCGGGGTCGCCACTGGGGATGAAGTCGCCGCTCACCTTGCCCACCATCTCGTACAGCTCCTCATCGGAAGGATCAGAGCCGAGACCCCTCTCCAACCTGGTACAGTCCTGCTCACCAGTGTAGTACATGCCAGGCGGTTGCGCTGCTGCAAGGGCGCAATACGGCACGACATGAAATCCATTAGCACCATCAGGGACGTTAGCCCCTCGTTGGCCAAGAACCGGATCCGCTCCAAGACCGGTGTGTACTCCTGCTCCAGCTCTGGGACCTCCTCCCAGAAGCGACGCTCGGTGGTTGGGCCGGCGGTTGGGAGCTGCAGGCAATCGTGCTCGTCGGCTGCACGATCACCCAGCTCTCCCTCCAGTTTTCCCACCTCGACGCACTGAAAGGTAGAAGGTACCCAGAGACCTTTGGGTTCCTTGCAGCGATGCTGGAAATAGTACGCTCCCATCTGGATCTTCGAGCCGCGCCCGGTCATACGCAAAACGAAGAAGTAGCGGAAGAGCGTCACTGAAGCGTGCACCCCCACAAACATCTCACAGAAATGGATGAAGACAGCGGCCATTGCGAAGGAGTTGGGGGAAAGGTGCTGGAGCTGGAGACCATACGTCTCCAGCAATGTGACGAAGAAGGAAGAAATTGGCGGGACGAACCCCGTCAGGGTGTAGGCAGTAAAGAAGACCATATCCCCCTTTTCTAGGAGCAGGGGGAGAGATCCCCGGCAGAGCCGGCCTTTCTGCTCCTCCGTGTGCCAGCCCAGCAGCCTGCACACTGGCCCAAGCTCGGCGGAACGAACGAGACGCGTTGGGAGCAGGTTGGAAGCCATGGTGGGCGAGAGCTCAAGGACAGGAAGACAAAGGCGCAAGAGTTCAACGAAGGTGCAATCGCTGGGAAGTGCGAAAGGAAGCCGTGATGCGGGTAAGATCCCCTTTTATAACTTTCCAGGTACGATTCAAAGCGATTCGAAACTCTTCGAATACGCCGCATGGGCAACCGCTTCGGCTCCAAGACCGAGCCCGATGACAAGTGGACCCAAGTCATCCTGCTGAAGCGGGGGGCCAAGAAATCAGTCTCCCTAGGAGACGAGCCGGCAAGGCGCTTCGGTGGTTCCCGAAAAAAGCGCCGCAGCGTGCAGAAGTGGCAGCCTTGGGAACCGCCGCAGTAAAAGCAACCATCAAGTGGGCGCACGCTCCCACGATCCCGCGACTGTTCGTGCTCCAACAACGGTCAACGCGGGACTTAGAGAAAGTGCACGGAACAGAAGAGACGGAGGCTCCACCTCGGGCTCGCTATCTCCCCCGAGATGGGCCCGGGGGCCACTGTCGGTACCCTCGATATGGGGTACCCCCGTGCACAGGGGAAAATGCCTAAGGATCTCGCCCTTCTCCGCAGGGAGAGCTCCGAAGGCGCCACGTGTCCAGCGGGGCCGGACCTCCCTCTCCTCAGAGGAGAGCTCGGGACCCGCCACGTGGCCAGCAGCAACCGGACCTCCCCCCTCCGTGGGGAGAGCTCCGAAGGCGCCACGTGTCCCATGGGGCTGGACCTCTCTCTCCTCAGAGGAGAGCTCCAGGCCCGCCATGTGGCCGGCAGAAGCCGGACCTCCCCCCTCCGCGGGGAGAGCTCCGAAGGCTCCACGTGTCCTGCGGGGCCGGACCTCCCTCTCCTCAGAGGAGAGCTCCGTGCCTGCCACGTGGCCAGCAGGACGACGCTGCCTGCCCCTGCGCGGTAGGCAGCAGGCGTAAAGACGCACCATACCTTGCCCGTACAAGGTATTCAAGGCCCGCGCCTTCTCAAGACGCGAAGACGCGGAGCACACCTCTGTCAGGTGCCGTTGCGCCCAGTCACATCACAGACTGGCGCGCCGTGTCAGAGCCTGCCCGCCAATAAACGCAGCAACAAGACATCCCCTGCCGCCCCTGCCGTCATCAACCACTGTGACTAGCTTGCGGCATGGGCAGGGCGGCAGAACGAAGACTCGGAATCCTTCGCTAGAGACAACTACCGGCATAACTGCAGATACGATAGATGGCAGGAAATCTCCCCGGGACCACCTGTTGGGTCCCGGGCCCACCTTGTAAGCCGCTCGAGCCTTGGACTATAAAAGGCTCGGGTAGGCAACGTTAGCAAGGGTTCGGACTCTGTGAACTCGCACCCTAGACTTCACTCACCCTCAAGCTCAGGACTCCTGTTCTAGCAGCAAGCAATACAGCGAGCACCTCTGCTCACCGTGGACGTAGGGTTTTACGCTTCGGCGGCCCGAACCACGTAAAACTCGCCGTGTCAAGCTTCTCCCTCACTCGTCCCTAACGCTGAAGCTCTCCGCAAGTGTCTAGCCCCACCAAAAAAGAACCTCCACGGGCTGCCAGAGCAGGTCCGGGGGAAGTGTCGACCACACACATCGACACGTGCCCTGGGCTCCAGTCCAAGCCTCCCCACTGAGGTGAGGTCCAGAGCTGCCACATGTCTCCTGGCTCAAAGCCTCCTCCCTGCTGAGGACAGCTCCAGAGTTGAGACGTGCCCTGGGCTCTGGTCCGAGCCTCCCCGCTAAGGTGAGGTCCGGAGCTGCCACGTGTCTCTCGGCTCCAAACCCGTCGATAAGAGCTCCGAAGCCGCCACGTGCCCCACGATCCATTGTGGGCCGTGGGTCGACAAAGTCAAGGAGGAAGTGCGCTGTCAGGCTTCACATTCAAGGCTCGCGCCTTCCCAAGAAGCATGGTGCACTACACACGCCTCCGTCCTCTGCCCGTTCTCCATTACGGTGACAAGACAGGACGGCAAGGCATGACAGCAGTTCAGTGCCGCCCAAGCAGAGCGAGAAGACGTGGTGACAAGACGGCGTCTTCATCATCACCTGACACACGAACAGGGGCGCTCAGCGCGCCAGGCGGTGGGACTTAACTCCCCCGCCGAGTACTCTACTCGAAGGACAAAGCACTAGATCATGTATAGGGTCCGCATAGCTTCGGGGGCACCTGTCGGCCCCCAAGCCACATTGTAACCACCCCGGCCTTGGACTATAAAGGACCGGGCTGGCTAACCGACAATGGGTTCCCGGTTCCGCATAGGCAACCCTACACCCTCACAAGCACATACAAGCAAGCAATATAACAAGCACTCCCGTGGACATAGGGTATTACGCTCCGACAGCCCGAACCACGTAAATCTCGGTGTTCATCCGCTATATCGAGCCCAGTCGCGTAGGGCGCCAAGCCCTCTCAAATCAAAGAACCTCAGTTTCGCAGCTCACACACTCCGACATTTGGCGCGCCAGGTAGGGGGGCTTTTTGCGCTCTCCACGCGCCCATGGAGAACATCACCTCCCATGCGAGCCTCCTCGCCCAACTCACCGTCGTTTCCAGGCGGGAGACGACAAGGCTACCTGCCGCTCCAGAGTGGGCACGTCTGGCCAAGCCGGTAGCCAAACGGACGGCGCACTCTGCGTGATGTACGGGGGTTCTTCCGACGTCTCGTCCAGGCGAGCCGTCAAGACCATGCACCGAGCAGTTGCGGCAGCTGCTCCAACCCCCGGGCTGGCACCACATCGTAAGTGGATGGAGACACCGATCAGCTTCGACGCCTCCGACTGCCCCAAGAACATGGCAGGCGCTGGGCAGCTGCCCCTCCTCGTCGCCCCGACCATCTCCAACATGAAGCTATACCACGTGCTGATCGATGGCGGGGCGTCTCTCAGCGATATCAGCCTCGCAGCCTTCAAGAAGCTGCAAATCCCTATGTCCCAGCTTACCCTCTCGAGACCGTTCTTGGGGATAGGCTGGTACCCAATCTTCCGATGTGGTAGCATGTCCCTCCTGGTGACATTCGGGACACCTGAGAACTACCGTACAGAAAGCATCGTCTTTGACGTTGCAGAGGTCAGCCTCCCCTTCAATGCCATAATCGACAGGCCAGCCCTGTACCGGTTCATGGCAGTAGCCCACTACGACTACATGGTCTTGAAGATGCCAACTCCGAGTGGCGTCCTCAATATCTGAAGTGACCGCACCGTGGCTGTCTCAGCGCTGGAAAAGCTCCAAGCGCTGGTAGCAGCACAGGAGGCCGCTTCCGATCACGCTGAAGCTAGCCGGCCGCCTCCAAGCATGCGTCAGCGAGGGATTACATATGCAACCCGTGTGCAGCCCTCGGACGGCGAGGACATGCCAGTCAAGGTCGTTCAAGTCAGTCCTGATGTTGCCCAGACAACCCGAATCACCGGGGGCTTGGGTGGAAAATAGGAAGACACGGTCGTCACCTTCCTCCGGGCCAATGTCGATATGTTTGCATGGCAACCATCAAAAATGTTTCGGATCCCTAGGGAGGTGATTGAGTACCAACTGAAGATCCGCCCTGACGCCAGGCCGATCCAACAGAAGCCTCGGAAGCAATCTATCCAGCGGCAAGACTTCATCCGTGAAGAAATCATGAAGGTGCTCGACGTTGGCTTCATCTGAGAAGTCCACCATCCACGATGGTTGGCCAACCCTGTTGTCATCCCCAAGGCTGGCAGGAAGCTACGCATGTGCATCGACTACACCACCCTCAATAAGACATGTCCAAAGGATCCGTTTCCTCTCCCCCGTATAGACCAAATAGTTGATTCTGCATCTGGTTGTGATATACTGTGTTTCCTAGACGCATATTCAGGTTTCCACATGATACCTATGTCTAGGGAAGATGAAGAGCATACCGCCTTCATCACAGTAGATGGTCTATACTGCTATATGTCCATGCCTTATGGTCTTAAGAATGCCCTTCCCACTTTTGTCTTTGCCATGCACAAAACATTTGGTAACCTCATTCGAGACCTAGTAGAGGTTTATGTCGATGACACCGTAGTGAAGGTTAAGTTGCAAGCATCTCTGTTCGACAACCTAGCCTTAGTCTTCGACAGACTGTGTTCGACACGCACGAAGTTGAACCTAGACAAATGTGTCTTCGGGGTCTCTGCCGGGAAGCTGCTCGGTTTCTTGGTCTCACACCGAGGAATTGAAGCTAACCCAGAGAAGATTAAGGCGATAGAACTGTTCCGACCCCCTGCACGCTTGGCTTACCGGATGCTTGGCTGTGCTCAGTCGGTTTATCTCTAGATTGACCGAGCGGGCTCTTCCGTTCTTCAAGCTTCTGTGCAAACCCGATCCATTCGTATGGACCAAGGAGGCGGATGAGGCGTTCCAGGAGCTGAAGAAGTTTCTCACAACGCTGTCGATCATGGTGGCCCCGGAACAAGGCGAGCCTATACTCCTCTACATTGTTGCCACAACTGAGGTTGTGAGCATGGTTCTGGTTGCAGAGCGGCTCGAACTCCATCGACCTCAAGTCTCAGATAAGGCTCCTGCTGCCATTGGTGTAAAGCCGTAGGGCTCAGACTCCACAGGAGACCCTAGGGATGAGGAGATAATCAGGTCCCAAACAGTCGGACGTGATGATCAATGCATATCCAGGTCTGAGCTCCCGGAATGCAGTCCCAGACCCAGGGGCCAGGGCGCCCCGAGTCCCGGACCTCCCCGAGAAGGTCTAGTCAGGTCTCAGCCAGGTGGACCTGATGACTAGTGCGCATTTGGGTCCGAGCTCCCAGAGTGCAGTTCCGGACCCGGGGGCCGGGGGGCCCCGAATCCTGGACCTCTACATAAAGACACATCGGACCCCTCCAGGAGGGTCCGAACCATCCATCGTCCGGTCTACTTCATCAGTGAGGTCCTCCACGATGCCAAGACAAGATATCTGGAGGTGCACAAGCTGCTCTATGCAGTCCTCGTTGCTTCAAGGAAGTTGTGCCACTACTTTCAAGCTCATAAGATCTCGGTCGTTACCTCATACTCGGTGAGAACCATCATCAACAACCCCAACGCAACCAGAAACATAGCCAAATGGGCTGCGGAGCTGGCGAAGTTCGAGCTGGACTTCTTACCGTGCCATGAGGTGAAGAGCCAGGCACTAGCTGACTTTTTTGGCAGAGTGGACACCACCACCATGCCATCTAGGGGGCCAAGACATCGGTGGACCAGAGCCCAGATCTCCGGTCTTCACTGGGCTTTACTGGACTATCTTCTTCGATGGCTCCTCGTGGAAGCAAGGTGCCCAAGCAGGGGTTCTGCTCCTTACACCAACCGGAGAGCAGTTTAAGTACATGGTGCAACTTGACTTTAAGGCGACTAACAACATGGCGGAGTATGAGGCGCTCATCTTCGGGTAAAGACCGCACTGTCCCTCGGCGTCCAGAAGTTGTTGGTCAAGGGTGATTCTCAGTTCATCATCAAACAAGTCAAGGGAGAGTGTCGCTGCAACGACCCACAGCTTGCAGCCTATCTCCTCCAAGTACAGAAGTTGGAGAAGAACTTCTTATCCTTGGACTTGTGTCATGTTCCCCGTGCCAACAATACAATAGCCGATGACCTATCAACTAAGGCTTCCACTTGGGCTCCGGTGCCTGAGGGGGTCTTTGAAAGGAAGTTGATGCGACCTACCGCGTGGCCGGCCGAACCAGGCGAAGGGGGCAGGACCAGCACCTCGAAGCTGGCGGTCCCGACGCCCATGTTACCATGGCGCCTGCCAAGGATCGTAAGCGTCACCGGGTACTCCGTGCAAACCCGCGCTCAAGATCCAAGTGCTCATGTAGGTCCCGACGCATGGATCACGGAGATCCGGGGCTACTTGAAAGACAATTTCCTTCCCGGTGAGCGTGTATCCGCTGAAGGATTGCTCGGTTGGCTAAGAGATACACGCTGGTAGAAGGAGATCTCTACCGGCGTGGAGCTAATGGCGTCCTATTGCGGTGCATAACCCGGGAGGAGGGTTGTGACCTACTCGTAGAGATCCATGGAGGCGAGTGTGGGAACCATGCATCTTCCCGCAAACTGGTCGGTAAAGCCTTCCAACATGGCTTTTACTAGCCGACAGCTCTCCAGGATGCCGTCGACATGGTCAAGAGATGCAAGGCGTGTCAATTCTATGCTAAGCAGATACACACACCAGTGCAGACATTGCAGATGATCCCGCCCTCATGGCCCTTCGCTGTGTGGGGGCTGGACATCCTAGGACCATTCACCAGATCCGGTAGAGGGTACCGGTACCTCTACGTTATCGTAGACAAGTTCACCAAGTGGCCGGAAGCTGCCCCTGTAGTAACTATCAACAAGCAGTCAGCAGTCAAGTTCATCAAGTCGATTGTCTACCGGTTCGGGGTCCCAAACAGAATCATCACCGACAACGGGACCCAGTTCACCAGTGTAGTGTTCCAAGACTACTGCAAAGACTTTGGCATCCAAGTTTGATATGCTTCGGTTGCTCACCTAGAGAGTAACAGTCAAGTCGAAAGAGCAAATGCCGAGATACTCAGGGGACTCAAGACGCGCACCTACGACAGCTTGAAGAAGCACGGTGCCAATTGGGTTGAAGAGCTTACGTGTGCACGGTAGGTTAGCCGGACGTCCCTCAATTGCTCGATAGAGGAAAGGACCTTCTTCCTGGTGCATGGGGCTAAGGCCGTCCTCCCCCCGGAAATCACCATGGGCTTTATCTCGTATCTGAGCGTATGATGAAGCCGCGCAGGATCCGCTCCGGCGTGAAGATATCGACCTTATCGATGAGCGAAGGTGGCAAGCAGTTGTTCGAAACGCACAATACCGTCAAGTGCTCCGGCGTTGTCAGCAGCGGTTCGTGCGGAGTAGATAGCTCGAGGTGGGTGACTTGGTGAATGTAGCCTAGAGGGGGGTGAATAGGCTTTTTGATGCTTTGTTGAAACCTGAAACACTTAGTAATCTATCAAATACAGGGAAATCGAACTAGTCCGGTAGAGTGTGGAATAGTCCGTTTTCTAAACAGAGAAAAATCGGACTAGTCCGGTACTGGACGGACTAGTCCGGTATACGTGAACCAGGGAGATCAACATTGATCAATGTTCACTTCTAATATTTTATGCAACGGAAATTGAACGATAACTTAGATGTATTGTAACAATAATATAATGAATGACAGGAATCAACTTGATTTTAATGTTTGAACGTTAGTTTCAAAGGATTGATTAAACACTCTAAAATGATGAACAATTAATAAACAAGAGTGGGAGACAAGTGTTTATCACGAGGTTCGATTCCACGAAGGCAATCTACGTCCCCGTTGAGGAGTCCACTAAGGATCGGGTCTTCTCCAACCCTACCCTCGTCGAATCGCCACAAAGGCCGATTCTCTTCCACTAATCACAAGGGGCAATAGAATTGTTCAAGGGGCCTTCTCACAAGTTGAGGGCTCCCCAAGAATTACAACGAATGAGTGAACACGACTCAACACACTCAACAGATGAACAATTAACAATGAAAAGTGTGCGAGAGATTAAACCCAAGATCTCAAGATGGTGTAGAACTAGTCTCTCCTTTGATCAATTGCCAATCCACAAGAATTGATCCTTCTTGGGTTAGAATGTATGGAGAGAGGTGAATTTTGGGCTCTTGGGAGGTGTGACGGTGCAGGGGAGTCGAAAGTTGTGTTGGTATGGTTGTACACCTCTTGTTATAGTTGGGTTTCCAAAGGGTACGTTAGGGTTTGCGATGTCCGGACTAGTTCGTGGTTGACTCTGGACTAGTCCGGTGTGCGGTGTTTAGAAAGCCCTAAGTGTCGTGAGATATTAGACTAGTCCGTGATATTGCGGACTAGTCCATTTTCTGTCCAAAGACAAAATCGGACTTGTCCGGATGATATCAGACTAGTCCGTTTTCTGGTCAGAAAGAAAATCGGACTAGTCCGGCTGATATCGGACTAGTCTGGGCGTGTTGAAATTGTGTAGTAAGTTTGATTTCTTTCTCTTTAGCTCTTGGGGTGTGTTTCTCCAACACACTCTATACTAAGTGATCTATTCTTTTCAGTTCTTGAGCTCTTATCACTTTGGATCCTCCTTCTCCTTTCTTTTTGCTTTTTTCTTCTTAATTTCTTTGAGAACCTGCTCTCATTCTCAACAATTTTGTTAGGGTCTCATTTGTTTGTCATAAATCAACCAAAACCCACAAGGGGTTCCTAGATGCACTTTCAATCTCCCCCTTTTTGGTGATTGATGACAACCAATTGAGATCTCACAAATATGACAATAAGAATTCAGATTTTCATAAAGTGTGCACATATGAGTTTTGAACAAAATAGGCAATGAAGACATGAGACATATGTGCACTCTTTATGGTGGGGTGCAAAACTACATGTGTGAGCAATAATTTTGATGTAAATATCATAATGAGCATAATCATCAAGAGTTATAACATTCATCAAAAGCATAACATAGTCATCATTTCACATCATGAAAGCATAAAGATGGCATAATAGCATAAGTCTTACAACAGCATAACAGTCTTATACAAGCTCATCTCTTAAGCTAAGATACAAAATGAAGAAAGACCTATGACCTATGACCCCCCCTCAATCTCTCCCCCTTTGGCATCAAGACACCAAAAAGAAAAAGAGAAGAGATCTACTTGTCGTGGCCGGCTCACTCCTCGCTGTCCGTCCTTTCTTCATCTTCGTCATCAGCTTGAGGAAGAGGAGGAGAGGAACCACTCATCGTGCCAAAGTAGGCACGCTCTGAAGGAGAGAGAGGAGGAAGCTCTGTAAACTCAGATGCAGAGTCCTTTGAGATAACCGGGGATCCAATGGGCTCAATCTCCAGTTTTCGGCATATTTCTTTTACATTTGCCTTCATGTATCTCATCTATGCTTTTCTTGCCTTGTTCATCTTATGTAGCTTCACTTCAGTTTTGCGGCAAGATGTGAGGACCCGCCGTCCCGGTTCACGGGGACGGGGCACCTCGCCTGGGAATCGCATTGGGTGGTGTCGTGCGATGCGGCACCCAACAGCACACATAATAAAGCATCATATTACATAAATCAAGCGGAAGCTTACAAAGTGTAAATTTTACAAATACTTCTCAAAATATTCTACAGCGGAAGACTATTACAACTCACGTCTCATACCTATGCTAAGTAACAGAGAAGGTATCCATCCCGCGAACCCTTCTCGCTAGCAACACTATCACAATAGCAGCGGCAGGGGTTGTAATGAGTTCACCACTCGGAGAGCTCCGAGTCTCATCAGACACCCGTACTTAGCAGCGTACAGTTATTACCTGCAAAACAACTTATGCAGTATCTGTGAGCACAAAGCTCGGCAAGACTGACCCGTCACCCTAGTCATGAAACTCTACATGATGAAAATAGAGGGCTGATTATAGAAGTTTGCACAAATGATGAACTTGAGCTAAAGGATAGTCCTTACTTCAAGTTTTAAGCAACTTTTATAGCCCTCGTGCAACTTACATTGAGACTCCACAATCAAACAAGAAACGCTTCATCTCGATGTCACTTGCCCGAGGTGAAAGTAACTTTAGTGAGCTATCCTAGACTCATACGGACCTTGCGCCATCAACGTCGAGACTCCACAATCAAACAAGAAACGCTTTGCCTTGACGCTACTAGCCCAAGGTGGAAATTAAATTTAGTGAAGTGTTGATCATTCCTCATCTCCATTATGAGGATTACTCACGAAGCATGTTAAATGTTTCCCCGGTTTATTACTACGTCACGACTCAGTGTACAAGTATGCTCACTACCGCGAGCGACGGTGATTGCAATAAAAAACACCCGGCTGACACGACACGCACACCCGTACTCGACATTGCACACAGCAACCGTCACTGACGTCGTATGTGGCAACCTTTCACACGACACCCATGTGACACCCTCATCTCGGGTGTCGGCATATGTTCGTATCCTATGAAACGGAAACATTTTAATGGAAAATAGGGACAGAAAGAGTTATAAAAAAATAGCCAATAAAGCCCTTAGAGTGCGTCGAAGGCAACTTCCGCGGCCAGCAGGCCACGTGGCATGATCGGAGCTCATCCCTGCGAAGTGGGGAGAGGCCGCCGCCAAGCTGGCTACGTGGCAGGCTCAAGACTCATCTCCGCAAAGGGGAGAGGTCCGATCCTGTGGGACACGTGTTGCCCACGGAGCTAGCCTCTGCGAAAGAAGCAAAGGCATTTCCGCAGGACACGTGTCATCCTCAGAGCTAGTCCTCACGGAAATCAGAGGACTATCCGCGCGGGGTACGTTTCGATCTCGGAGCTCACCTGTGAGAGGTCCTGTTCTATTGGACATGCGTCGACCGCGGGGCATGTCCCTGAGGAAAGAAGAAGAGGAAGACCGGCGCCAACACGTGGCGTGCTTGGAGCTCATCTCCGAAGAAGAGGAAGGTCTCGCTCGTGACACGCGGCACAACCGGAGCTCATCTTTGCGGGAGAAGAGATACCAGGCCCGGAGGACACGTGGAACTTCCGGAGCTCTTCACCATGGAAGTAACGAGTCTGGAGCGGTTTTTACGCGTAAAGATACCGGTACGCAACGGAAACCGATCTAAACTCCATGATGTTACCGAAGATAAGACGTCGGGATCTAACAAAGATCTGAAAATGACTCTTATTCGGGATCCAATCAGATTAGGACTCTTCTCTTCCCGATTATAAATAGAACCCAAAACCTCTGGCCGAAACCACGAACTTCTCTTTCAACTCCTGAGCCGACGACTTAGAGCCCTAGCCCTAACTCGCCGAGCAAAACATCGCTGAAGCACAACAAGGGAGATCATCGGAGGAGGACCTCGAAGACAAGAAGAACGTGAGGTAGGATTTCAATACCACCTTACGACATCATGGTGTTCATCTCTTTGCGTCTGTTCTTCGATTCCTTTCAAACAGAAGCCTTTTCATGGGTGGAACACTCGATGATCAGTTTGATCTAAAGACAGGATCATCGCCCCGTTCGTCTTTGATATGAACACCTCTGACCATGCAAGCCATGCAAGAACACGTACAGATCAATCTAATAAAAGACTAATCATAGGATAGCATGCATGTACATCATCGCATCTAGTTTAAGGTTTGCGCATGATATTGATTGCTGTGAATCTTGTATGCACGTGAATCCTACATAGCAGGACAAACTCAGGAAGCTGTCTACGACGAGCTGCAGCAACAAGGTTTTGAGAATCATGGACAACCGGAACCGCAAGAACAAGGCAAGTGCTCCTTGACCATGTTGATCCTATGTTTTGGGTAAAACTGTTTTGTTTTGCGAAAAGGTGTGCGTGCTGAGTCAAACATGATGGGAAACCCTTTCTTATAGGAGTTTACTAGTTTTGGTTAAACCATCCTTGTCGCTTGGGAAGTTTATGAGTCAGGTATGGTTTTTGCTTTATGCTTCGCTGAGTCCATGGGATTGGGAAGCGAGATAGATGTGTCTAGCTAACTGCACTCGTAATGATAATGAGAAACTGATGAGGTTAATGAACATGGATCGGAGGGAGATCTAGGCAAGTCTGGGTTTGTGAAAGAGGTAGCATGAGATGGTGGTTTTACTTGCCGTAGATCTAAGCACCGGTTCATGCATGCACATGCCAGGATAACAGTGCCACCACAAGGCCAAGTATGGGTGCGGCTTAGCTGAGTAATTAGGTAAGTTGCTAGAGTGTTATGGACTGTGGAAGGCGCGGGGAATGGGAGTCGAGTGAGGACTGCCCTGGGAACTGCATGGCACAAGAGGGGGCCCGTGGGTGGGAGAATTGGAGATTCTAGCCTGCCGGTGAAACCTTAGTGAGTCCATACATCTAGTAACCCCTTTGTAAAGGCTATTTTGTGATCTCTTGACCATACACCGACGGTTGTGTACTGGTATAATGGAGGTTCTGCAGTCGCCGACGGGTGACGAAATCACAAACTTGTGGGTAAAGAGGTGCAAACTCTGCAGAGTTATTAAAACTATCATGATAGCCGAGCTTACGGTCACGAGCACCTGGCTAAACTGCCATGATTAGATGGGATGTTTACTAGGATGGTTATTGGAATGGTCATTGGGAAGGTTCTTGGTTATGGATATTGATTGTGGTTCGGTTTGAGATTGTTGAGTCCGGATGATGAGATGTTTGCATGACTGGTGGGTCATAACATGAGATTGGTCTCAGTGCGAGACGAGGTTGTTTTATGAGATGAGACGGTAGCGAATACGAGGAGATATTCGTGAGTATGAGCAAAGGATTGATTAATGTTCGGATGGAACACGGGAAGTGATGGAGGTATGTTGGTAATTTAATACATGCTGGGACTACATTCATCTAAAGTTAAGTTGCTGTTTTATCATGGTTTTATAAATTTGCTTTTCTGCAAATAAGCCTTTTATACCTACCTTGTTTATGAGCTGCATATCATGTGTTATTCCCGCACTTGCTGAGTACATCATTGTGCTCAAACTTGCATTATTATTTCTTCATCAACAGCAAGAGAAAGCTACTATGAAGATCAAGTAGAGCATTATGGCGTGTGATCTGTTCTCAACCTTGCCTGTGGAGGGAGTAGAGATGGAGCCACTTCTGCTTAGTTTTGCTTCCGCATTAGTTTTTGCTTCCACATTTAGATAAAGATTTCCGCTGCGTAGAAATAAAGACTTCCGCTGTGAGCATGAGTCCAAGACTCATGAGGTGATTGTAATAAACTCTGTTATTCGTGGTAATATATAATCTGAATTCAGTTTGTGGAACGTATGTGTATGTGTGATGAACATCCTGGGCACACATATGCATTAGTTCTCGGTTCCGTGGTTTTCCACAGAATTGAGGGCGTCACAGATTGGTATCAGAGCCACGGGTTGACAGTAGGTTACACGCCTAGATAGAAACCTTAGATTGATTTTAGAATCACGGGTTAACGGCAAGTTACACCCCTAAATAGAAATCACAGATAGCTAAGCCACGCGGACCAAAGGAAGCATCTTAGGGTGAATAGCTTAGATTGGCCTTTAAAACCACCTTGACATAGGGAAACCATCCTTGAATAGGAATTTGAGTGGGCCCTTGTGATGATTATTTGTGAATATATGCTTAGTGTGAGTGGTGGGACATCTCAAAAACGTTGTCCATATCCGCACATAAGAAGAAGGAGGTGTGAGATGTTTCGGCACTTGCTCACATCCTCATAAGGGCTAATATATATAGTCAAACTCACCTTGATGCATATAGTTGAAAGGACCTATCTAACTTTCTAACCTTCTATTACTATTTCGTTCTCTCTCACAGATGGTGAGAGGAAACGCCAGCCGAAGGAACGTCCAGGAAGATGACCACGAGGAAGTTCCTGCTAACCCCGGAGCTGGCGAAAACAACCTAGAAAGGTTGATGGCCATGCAAAACCAGCTTATACAAACCATGATCCAAACTTTGGGTCAGTTGCAGGCCAAACAACACCCCGTTCCGGCACCACCGCCACCACCACCGCCGGCTCATAACAGGCTGGGAGAGTTCATGAGGACTCGACCACCCACCTTTGCTCAAGCAAGCGATCCAATGGAGGCCGATGATTGGTTGAAATCCATGGAGAAGAAGCTTGCCATTGTTCAGTGCAACGACCGAGAGAAGGTTCTCTTTGCGTCGCACCAACTGATGGGAGCAGCTGCTGACTGGTGGGATACCTTGAGCAACGCCCATGCCAACCTGGAGACAATCACTTGGACTGAGTTCAAGGAAAATTTCCGCTCCCACTACATTCCTGTTGGTGTAATGATGCTCAAGAGGCAGGAGTTTGAAGGTCTCCGCCAAGGGCAGAAAAGTGTGAACGAATATCTCAACAAGTTCATACAACTGTCCCGGTATTGCCCCCCAAGATGTCAACTCAGATCAGAGGAAGCAGTACCTGTTCATGAGAGGGTTGAACAATGAGATCCAAGTTCAACTCCTCAACAATGACTACGTAAGCTTCCAGAAGCTGGTTGATAAGGCTATTGTGGTGGAAAACAAGATCCGAGAAATTGAGCGCGAGTGCAAAAGGAAGGTGCCATACCAGCCCCAAGGGAGCAACGTACGACCTAGGTACATGCCCCCTGCACCGCAGTATGGACCAACCACTCCTACGTACCGCCCTGGTCAGCCACCACAGCAACGGTTTGTTGCACCGGCACCTCGTGTGCCCATGCCTCCTGCACCCCGGCCTAACAATGGTGCTCCTGTTCAAAACCACTGCCCCAACATACCTGCTGCCGTAGGCAACAGGGCATGCTTTGCATGCGGGGAAGTAGGCCACTTCGCTAACCAGTGCCCGAAGAGAGGCCCTGGACAGCAAGGTAACGTGCCCAAGCAGAACCAGCGACCAAACGGAGGGGACAACCAAGGGAACCGTGGACCGCAGAACTATGCTCGTGGCCATATTAACCATGTCACTGCTGAGGAAGCACAACAGGCTGAGGACGTCGCAATTGGTATGTTCCTTGCCAACTCCAACCCAGCCACCATTTTATTTGATTCCGGAGCATCACATTCCTTCATATCGTCCAAATATGTTGCCAAACATCACCTACCCGTATCCCACTTAGAATGTGCCATGTTAGTTAATTCTCCCAGAGGAGAAATGAGGACTAGTATAGTATGTCCTAAGGTAAGCCTTAAAATAAGGGGGATAGACTTCCTCGCCAACCTTATTGTCTTGGACTCCCACGGAATTGACATCATACTCGGAATGGACTGGTTAAGCAAGCACAATGGAGTAATCCAATGCGCTGAGAGAAGCGTGCAGTTGACAAACAAACACGGTATCCGTGTCGAGTTTGAGTCAGCCCAGCAAGCAACCGAATGGGCGGATTTGAAACATGTTGAAGGAGTAGCATTAGACAATATTCCAGTGGTTCAGGAATTTTCGGATGTGTTCCCGGAAGAACTTCCAGGTATGCCACCTGACCGGGACATCGAGTTTGCCATAGATTTGGTACCTGGAACTGCACCCATAGCTAAGAGACCATATAGGATGCCCGTCAACGAGTTAGTTGAACTCAAGAAGCAAATTCAGGAACAGTTGGAGAAGGGTTTTATCCGTCCAAGTTCGTCACCATGGGGAGCCCCGGTACTCTTCGTAGACAAGAAGGACGGAACCCAAAGAATGTGCGTGGACTACAGGTCTCTCAACGAGGTAACAATCAAGAATAAATACCCTCTGCCCCGTATAGAGGACCTGTTCGATCAAATGAAAGGAGCCCAAGTGTTCTCCAAGATTGATCTTCGGTCGGGATATTTCCAGCTGAAGATTAAGCCCTCCGATATACCTAAGACGGCCTTTCGGACGCGGTATGGTTCATATGAATATACCGTTATGTCTTTTGGATTGACGAATGCACCCGCATACTTCATGTACCTTATGAATAAGGTTTTCATGAAGTACTTGGACAAGTTTGTCGTAGTTTTCATCGACGACATTATGGTGTATTCAAAAAGTGAGAAGGAGCATGAAGAACATCTGAGATTAACCTTGCAGAAGTTGCGCGAGCATCAGTTGTATGCCAAACTCAACAAGTGTCAATTTTGGCTAAAGGAAATATCTTTCCTAGGCCACATCATCTCCAAGGAAGGGTTATCGGTTGACCCCGGAAAGGTGAGAGATGTTCTGAAGTGGGACCAACCGAAGAGCGTGAGGGATATTCGAAGTTTCCTTGGGATGGCAGGATACTATCGTCGCTTCATTAAAGACTTCTCTAAGATAGCAAAACCTATGACGGAGTTGCTAATGAAGGGAAAAGTCTTTCAATGGACACAAGCCTGCCAAGAAAGTTTTGAGGAACTCAAGAAAAGGCTAACCACGGCACCAGTTCTGGTATTGCCAGACGTAAGCAAGAGCTTTGACATATATTGTGACGCATCCAGACAAGGGCTCGGATGTGTACTCATGCAGGAAGGACAAGTGGTAGCCTATGCCTCACGACAATTAAAGAAGCATGAGCTTAACTATCCTACGCATGACTTAGAGTTAGCAGCAGTGGTGCATGCATTGAAGATTTGGAGACACTATATCCTTGGTCATCGATGTTAGATATATATAGATCATAAAAGCCTCAAGTACATATTTATACAAACGGACTTGAATTTGAGGCAGCGTCGATGGTTAGAACTCATTAAGGATTATGATGTAAGAATCAACTACCACCCCGGGAAGGCCAATGTAGTAGCTGACGCATTGAGCAGAAAGAGAGCATGCCACCAACTCACGGTTCGGGAGCTACCACCCGAACTTCGAAAGGAGTTCGAACGGTTACACCTCGGATTCTTGAATAACATGGAAATAATGAAGATCCACTCCTCATTGGAGCATGAAATAAGAGAGGGCCAAGCAACGGACGAGGGGATCAAGGAGATCAAGGAAAGAATCCGACAAGGGATAGAAAAGGATTTCAAAGAGGATGAAAAGGGTACGCTTTGGCTAGGAAAAAGGATTTGTGTGCCAAACATAAGACACCTTCGCGACATGATATTGAAGGAGGCACATGATTCACCCTATTCCATACATCCAGGGAGCACCAAAATGTACAAAGACTTGAAAACTTGCTATTGGTGGGATGGTATGAAGAGGGATATAGCCGAATACGTTGCCCTATGCGACACATGCCAACGGGTAAAGGCCGAACATCAAAAACCCGCTGGGTTGTTGCAACCTTTGAAAATACCTGAATGGAAATGGGAGGACATCAGTATGGACTTTATTGTCGGATTGCCAAGAACTCAGTCAGGATACAACTCCATCTGGGTCATTGTGGACCGATTGACGAAAACCGCCCATTTTCTCCCTGTAAAGACCAGTTACAATGTAGCACAATTGGCAGAATTGTACATGGAGCAGATCGTGTGCCATCATGGAATTCCGGAGAGGATAGTCTCAGATCGAGGTTCTCAGTTTACCTCTAGATTCTGGAGGAAGCTGCAGAAAGCCATGGGTACACGACTGGATTTTAGCTCCGCCTATCACCCACAAACAGATGGGCAAACCGAGAGGACGAACCAAATTTTGGAAGACATGCTGAGAGCTTGTGCCTTGAAACGTGGGCGTAGTTGGGATAGGAGTTTACCATATGCCGAGTTCTCCTATAACAACAGCTATCAAGCTAGCTTGAAGATATCGCCTTTCGAAGCCTTATATGGTAGACGGTGTAGAACGCCGCTGTTCTGGAACGAGACTGGAGAGAACCGGGTGTTTGGACCAGAAGTACTACCAGAGGCTGAAAAGCAAGTCCAAACGATACGGGAGAACTTAAAGGCTGCTCAGTCACGACAGAAAGGCTATGCGGACAATAGGCGTGGGAAGTTGACCTTTGAAGTAGGAGACTTCGTATACCTTAAGGTATCACCTATCCGAGGCCAACGATGTTTTAACGTCAAAGGCAAACTAGCGCCTCGCTACATCGGACCATTTAAGATTTTGGACAAGCGAGGAGAAGTAGCCTATCAACTAGAGCTCCCAAACCACCTCTCCGACGTACATGACGTGTTTCATGTATCCCAGCTCAAGAAGTGCTTGAGGGTACCAGAGGAACAAGTGTCGATGGGAGAACTTGAACTTCAAGAGGACCTGACTTACGCAGAACACCCTGTCCGAATCTTGGACGTAAAGGAAAGGGTCACCCGAAACAAGGTGATTCGATGGTGCAAGGTACAATGGACCATCACACTGAAGCTGAAGCCACATGGGAGCGAGAAGAGGATATCAAGGCAGAATTTCCCCATCTATTTTCTACAAACGAATCTCGAGGGCGAGATTCAATTTAAGGGGGGTAGATTTGTGACACCCTCATCTCGGGTGTCGGCATATGTTCGTATCCTATGAAACGGAAACATTTTAATGGAAAATAGGGACAGAAAGAGTTATCAAAAAAATAGCCAATAAAGCCCTTAGAGTGCGTCGAAGGCAACTTCCGCGGCCAGCAGGCCACGTGGCGTGATCGGAGCTCATCCCTGCGAAGTGGGGAGAGGCCGCCGCCAAGCTGGCTACGTGGCAGGCTCGGGACTCATCTCCGCAAAGGGGAGAGGTCCGATCCTGTGGGACACGTGTTGCCCACGGAGCTAGCCTCTGCGAAAGAAGCAAAGGCATTTCCGCAGGACACGTGTCATCCTCAGAGCTAGTCCTCACGGAAATCAGAGGACTATCCGCGCGGGGTACGTGTCGATCTCGGAGCTCACCTGCGAGAGGTCCTGTTCTATTGGACACGCGTCGACCGCGGGGCATGTCCCTGAGGAAAGAAGAAGAGGAAGACCGGCGCCAACATGTGGCGTGCGTGGAGCTCATCTCCGAAGAAGAGGAAGGTCTCGCTCGTGACATGCGGCACAACCGGAGCTCATCTTTGCGGGAGAAGAGATACCAGGCCCGGAGGACACGTGGAACTTCCGGAGCTCTTCACCACGGAAGTAACGAGTCTGGAGCGGTTTTTACGCGTAAAGATACCGGTACGCAACGGAAACCGATCTAAACTCCACGATGTTACCGAAGATAAGATGTCGGGATCTAACAAAGATCTGAAAAAGACTCTTATTCAGGATGCAATCAGATTAGGACTCTTCTCTTCCCGATTATAAATAGAACCCAAAACCTCTGGCCGAAACCACAAACTTCTCTTTCAACTCCTGAGCCGACGACTTAGAGCCCTTGCCCTAACTCGCCGAGCAAAACATCGCCGAAGCACAACAAGGGAGATCATCGGAGGAGGACCTCGAAGACAAGAAGAACGTGAGGTAGGATTTCAATACCACCTTACGATGTCATGGTGTTCATCTCTTTGCGTCTGTTCTTCGATTCCTTTCGAACAGAAGCCTTTTCATGGGCAGAACACTCAATGATCAGTTTGATCTAAAGACAGGATCATCGCCCCGTTCGTCTTTGATATGAACACCTCTGACCATGCAAGCAATGCAAGAACACGTACAGATCAATCTAATAAAAGACTAATCATAGGATAGCATGCGTGTACATCATCGCATCTAGTTTAAGGTTTGCGCATGATATTGATTGCTGTGAATCTTGTATGCACGTGAATCCTACATAGCAGGACAAACTCAGGAAGCTGTCTACCGACGAGCTGCAGCAACAAGGTTTTGAGAATCAAGGACAACCGGAACCGCAAGAACAAGGCAAGTGCTCCTTGACCATGTTGATCCTATGTTTTGGGTAAAACTGTTTTGTTTTGCGAAAAGGTGTGCGTGCTGAGTCAAACATGATGGGAAACCCTTTTTTATAGGAGTTTACTAGTTTTGGTTAAACCATCCTTGTCGCTTGGGAAGTTTATGAGTCGGGTACGGTTTTTGCTTTATGCTTCGCTGAGTCCATGGGATTGGGAAGCGAGATAGATGTGTCTAGCTAACTGCACTTGTAACGATAATGAGAAACTGATGAGGTTAATGAACATGGATCGGAGGGAGATCTAGGCAAGCCTGGGTTTGTGAAGGAGGTAGCATGAGATGGTGGTTTTACTTGCCGTAGATCTAAGGACCGGTTCATGCATGCACATGCCAGGATAACAGTGCCACCACAAGGCCAAGTATGGGTGCGGCTTAGCTGAGTAATTAGGTAAGTTGCTAGAGTGTTATGGACTGTGGAAGGCGTGGGGAATGGGAGTCGAGTGAGGACTGCCCTGGGAACTGCATGGCACAAGAGGGGGCCCGTGGGTGGGAGAATTGGAGATTCTAGCCTGCCGGTGAAACCTTAGTGAGTCCATACATCTAGTAACCCCTTTGTAAAGGCTATTTTGTGATCTCTTGACCATACACCGACGGTTGTGTACTGGTATAATGGAGGTTCTGCAGTCGCCGACGGGTGACGAAATCACAGACTTGTGGGTAAAGAGGTGCAAACTCTGCAGAGTTATTAAAACTATCATGATAGCCGAGCTTACGGTCACGAGCACCTGGCTAAACTGCCATGATTAGATGGGATGTTTACTGGGATGGTTATTGGAATGGTCATTGGGAAGGTTCTTGGTTATGGATATTGATTGTGGTTCGGTTTGAGATTGTTGAGTCCGGATGATGAGATGTTTGCATGACTGGTGGGTCATAACATGAGATTGGTCTCAGTGCGAGACGAGGTTGTTTTATGAGATGAGACGGTAGCGAATACGAGGAGATATTCGTGAGTATGAGCAAAGGATTGGTTAATGTTCCGATGGAACACGGGAAGTGATGGAGGTATGTTGGTAATTTAATACATGCTGGGACTACATTCATCTAAACTTAAGTTGCTGTTTTATCATGGTTTTATAAATTTGCTTTTCTGCAAATAAGCCTTTTATACCTACCTTGTTTATGAGCTGCATATCATGTGTTATTCCCGCACTTGCTGAGTACATCATTGTGCTCAAACTTGCATTATTATTTCTTCATCAACAGCAAGAGAAAGCTACTACGAAGATCAAGTAGAGCATTATGGCGTGTGATCTGTTCTCAACCTTGCCTGTGGAGGGAGTAGAGATGGAGCCACTTCTGCTTAGTTTTGCTTCTGCATTAGTTTTTGCTTCCGCATTTAGATAAATATTTCCGCTGCGTAGAAATAAAGACTTCCGCTGTGAGCATGAGTCCAAGACTCATGAGGTGATTGTAATAAACTCTGTTATTCGTGGTAATATATAATCTGAATTCAGTTTGTGGAACGTATGTGTATGTGTGATGAACATCCTGGGCACACATATGCATTAGTTCTCGGTTCCGTGGTTTTCCACAGAATTGAGGGCGTCACAACCCAAATGTCGAACCGGTCCCACCGACTGGGATTAAGTCTCTCTACGGCAAACCCTCGTAGAGCCGACTTCTCTATCCTTTCAGCATTGGCATCAGACGGCGAGGTATGCCTCGACACCCAGTTTAACATGTTACATCGATTTCCTGGGTCCCATATAGCCAGTATGCATCCGGTACACATCTCAAACTTGTCCAGTGGGGCCGCACACGAGAACGGGCCTTAATCGATTCAGACATAGACTAGGTTCACAGAACCACATCCTTGAGCCTTCCATCCACTGCCCGGTCTCCATTCCCAACTATGAGGATCAATTCCCAACTCTTCCGGTTGATCCCCCTTAATCCCGGTTCACGAGTAGGAAACTGCCCACTCGAGTTATGCCTCTTTTAATCCACTGTTGTTAACTTGAGATCAGCAGTAATAATCAATTGATAACCTACTCTACATTATACTCCAGGGTTTTCTGGGTCATGCAGTTGGAGTGTCATGCCACCTAGACTTAATGCAATAAACAAAATGCTAGACATATAAAGTGAATACAAATAAAAACTGGTAATGTTTTGATGCAAACCGGGGCTTGCCTTTGTTTTGCAGGGGACTTATATATATACGAAGTTCAGTTAGTGGAGACCACTTGGTGCTTGATCAACTTCTTTCCTCCTTCCTTGATCTCTACTCCGATGACTCCAAGTTCTTCACGTAGATGCTACACGTAATGAACATGCACATATGTTTAATTGTAAAAGTTTTGCTAACAAGTGCTAAAGACAAGTTTAAAACTGGAACTCTGTTTAAGAATTTAAAATGACGTGGTTGCTAGTGGTTTGGGTTTGTGTCTAAGCAAAAAGATGAAATACTAAGTGTCTTCCCCCTCTTCTCTATTGATCATCTTAAGAGGTTAAACTGAACAGGGGTGACCCAGAGCTCCAATGGAGCTGAGAATTTTCATGTGAGTTCCTTGTCACAAGGAAACACTCTGGACCAATATTTGGAATTATCCAATGATTAGATCACTCATAATAATTCCCTAAGCCTTTAGACAAAAAGGAATTAATTCTGAATAAACTTGCATGTTCATGCCAAACTTAGTGAACTACAATTTAAATTATAGTTCATATAGCTTGCATGAATTTTCCTAATATTTTTGGAGCTAAGAACTTCCCAGAAATGAATTTCCAAGTTTTGGAAATTCTCTGAAAATGTCTCTGTATTCAATTGAATACAGCAACTTTAAATCTGAATTTCCCTTGCCAAATCAACTCCAAATGAGCTAAAACTTTTACAGGAGTTCACTAATATCCTAAAGTATATTCTGGCAAAATTTGAGGATTTTTGGATTAACCAAACTCCCTCTAAAATTCTTTTGCCAAAAAGCTTTAAAAAATTTTCTAGAATGATATAATGAGTTTCATAAATTGGGTTGCATATTTGGATAGAGCTATTCAAGATGAATCCAACCCAATTTTAATCACTAAATTTTGAGCTTCCTAGCAAAAGTTATGAAGTTCTAAAGTTTGGAGAAAAATTCTGAAATTGAACTCTGTTCTATTTTCCAATTTTCAGAGACATAAGGAATTAACACCACATTTGGCCAAGCAAATGAGTTCCAATGTTTCTGAAAATTTTACTGGATCTCATGTATTTTTGGGGGAATCTCCTTCCCAAATTTGGAAATTTTCCAATACACAGAACTCCTGAAAAATTCCTACACGATTTTCTTTATATGAATTAATGAGCCAAAACCAGGGATTTTCATAAATATTGGGATGTACCCCTGGATAGTCCTCTCTTATAGGAATCTAACAAAATTTATCTCACTATTTGTGGACCTTTCTACACAGAGTTATGCATTTTCCAAGTTTGAACAACTCTCTGTTTAATTTTAAACAGAACAGTCTAACATGGGGCCCACGGTCAGGTGCTTCTTCAACCTCCCGCCAGAGCCCGCGGGTGCACACCGGCAGAAAGCGTGGCGCGGCTCGTTCTCTCTCATTTCTCCACCAAATGAGCTCCGGTTTCGCCCTACATGCTCCTTGGAACATGGCGCAGCTGCCGGGCAAGGTTTCCGCGTATGAAAACGGCCGAAGACAGGTCGGCACCGGTGGGGCGGCTCGGGAGCTCGGCATGAACGCGTTCTGGCGCGTCCGAAGCTTCTCCCGGCAAGCTACCTTGCCCTAAAGCATAACCAGAGCTCGTGGAGCATGGAACGCACCTCAGTTCGTGCAGCAATTGGCAGGAATAGGGCGGTCACCGGAGACCCGACCCGTTTTTGCCGCCGGCGGCGAATTCTCGTCGCCCGGGGCGTGTGATGATCGGTTTTCTTTGGCTCTCGGCGTGGGAGGGTGCTAGGGCATCTAGTTGCTGTGGTTTGAATTGTAGGAGGGATGATCAAACGGTTCGAGCTAATTTGGAGAATTGAACAGCGCCGGTTCTTCACGTGCTCCGGCGGTAAACTGTGAAATCCGGCTAGCCGGCGGCAGGGAAGAGCAGGGGGACGACGGGATGAGGATCAATACCTCATGGCGCACCTCTGTGGCCTCTTGAGCATGCCGGAGAGGCGCTGGAGCAGCCAGTCGATGTGTAGCAGCGAGAGTGTGTCGTTGCTTTGTTCTGCGGAAGAAAACTGGCTCAGAAACAGCGGAGAACGGCCGGGGACGAGCTGAGAACACGTTGAGGACGTCGGGGAGTAATATCAGTGCACGAGCAGCTCGCCAGCATGATGAAACCGCCCCCGGACGTGCCGCAGTGGGTGTCTCGGTGGCGTCCGTGGCTGGGTCAGTTGCTCGAGTGGAAAACTGAAGACCGAATACTGAAGGCTGAAGACTGAAGATCTTTTGGGCATATGACAAGTGGGTCCCACTTTCCCCCTTATCCCCTCTCAACAGCTCTCAAATATCTCCACAGTTTGGCAAATAATCATTCCAAATGTTTGAAGTTGCAAATTGAGCCGCATTTAGAGAGTTGGGCAAATTTCATCCAAATTCATATGTGTATTTGAATTCTTTGCACATTTAAGTCCTTTTGGGAAAAATGGACAGAAAACTTTTCAAAATTGATGAAAATTTGCCTACCCACTAATTTGGACCTAAGGAATCCAAATATGGCATCTGATCTTTTATTTGGCTGCTGCAAATGAGACTTTTAATACAACAGTTTGAAAACCATTGTGTTACTCTCATTTGAATTTTTGAGTGGAACAATTTGTCCTCAAAATCTGACTTTAGCTTCCTCCCACATATGGGAACTTCCCAACTTGGTTTTAGATCCCACTTGGGTTCCATGTCTTCAAACAAATATTTGAACTTGTGTGAAGAAAGCTCTCATGTGCATTATCACATGTGAAAAAGTTTAAACAAGTCCCATTTTTCACACATAGGAAACCAACTTGGTGCAAACAAGAGTTTCTTTGTATTCATATTTTGGGACCTTTACACAAGAGCTGAAGATAGCAGCCAAAAACTTCATGATCCCACTGGAGGAACCCTTCTGTGGAGAGGCCCTAGTCTTGGATGTAGGCCTTGCCTCTTCATGCGCTCTCTCTGGATGTTCTTCAGGTGATCCAGGTGAGGGAGTGTGACACCCTCATCTCGGGTGTCGGCATATATTCGTATCCTATGAAACGGAAACATTTTAATGGAAAATAGGGACAGAAAGAGTTATCAAAAAATAGCCAATAAAGCCCTTAGAGTGCGTCGAAGGCAACTTCCGCGGCCAGCAGGCCACGTGGCGTGATCGGAGCTCATCCCTGCGAAGTGGGGAGAGGCCGCCGCCAAGCTGGCTACGTGGCAGGCTCGGGACTCATCTCCGCAAAGGGGAGAGGTCCAATCCTGTGGGACACGTGTTGCCCACGGAGCTAGCCTCTGCGAAAGAAGCAAAGGCATTTCCGCAGGACACGTGTCATCCTCAGAGCTAGTCCTCGCGGAAATCAGAGGACTACCCGCGCGGGGTACGTGTCGATCTCGGAGCTCACCTGCGAGAGGTCCTGTTCTATTGGACACGCGTCGACTGTGGGGCATGTCCCTGAGGAAAGAAGAAGAGGAAGACCGGCGCCAACACGTGGTGTGCGTGGAGCTCATCTCCGAAGAAGAGGAAGGTCTCGCTCGTGACACGCGGCACAACCGGAGCTCATCTTTGCGGGAGAAGAGATACCAGGCCCGGAGGACACATGGAACTTCCGGAGCTCTTCACCACGGAAGTAACGAGTCTGGAGCGGTTTTTACGCGTAAAGATACCGGTACGCAACGGAAACCGATCTAAACTCCACGATGTTACCGAAGATAAGACGTCGGGATCTAATAAAGATCTGAAAAAGACTCTTATTCAGGATCCAATCAGATTAGGACTCTTCTCTTCCCGATTATAAATAGAACCCAAAACCTCTGGCCGAAACCACGAACTTCTCTTTCAACTCCTGAGCCGACGACTTAGAGCCCTAACTCGCCGAGCAAAACATCGCCGAAGCACAACAAGGGAGATCACCGAAGGAGGACCTCGAAGACAAGAAGAACGTGAGCAGGACAAACTCAGAAAGCTGTCTATGACGAGCTGCAGCAACAAGGTTTTGAGAATCAAGGACAACCGGAACCGCAAGAACAAGGCAAGTGCTCCTTGACCATGTTGATCCTATGTTTTGGGTAAAACTGTTTTGTTTTGCGAAAAGGTGTGCGTGCTGAGTCAAACATGATGGGAAACCCTTTTTTATAGGAGTTTACTAGTTTTGGTTAAACCATCCTTGTCGCTTGGGAAGTTTATGAGTCGGGTATGGTTTTTGCTTTATGCTTCGCTGAGTCCATGGGATTGGGAAGCGAGATAGATGTGTCTAGCTAACTGCACTCGTAATGATAATGAGAAACTGATGAGGTTAATGAACATGGATCGGAGGGAGATCTAGGCAAGCCTGGGTTTGTGAAGGAGGTAGCATGAGATGGTGGTTTTACTTGCCGTAGATCTAAGGACCGGTTCATGCATGCACATGCCAGGATAACAGTGCCACCACAAGGCCAAGTATGGGTGCGGCTTAGCTGAGTAATTAGGTAAGTTGCTAGAGTGTTATGGACTGTGGAAGGCGCGGGGAATGGGAGTCGAGTGAGGACTGCCCTGGGAACTGCATGGCACAAGAGGGGGCCCGTGGGTGGGAGAATTGGAGATTCTAGCCTGCCGGTGAAACCTTAGTGAGTCCATACATCTAGTAACCCCTTTGTAAAGGCTATTTTGTGATCTCTTGACCATACACCGACGGTTGTGTACTGGTATAATGGAGGTTCTGCAGTCGCCGACGGGTGACGAAATCACAAACTTGTGGGTAAAGAGGTGCAAACTCTGCAGAGTTATTAAAACTATCATGATAGCCGAGCTTACGGTCACGAGCACCTGGCTAAACTGCCATGATTAGATGGGATGTTTACTGGGATGGTTATTGGAATGGTCATGGGGAAGGTTCTTGGTTATGGATATTGATTGTGGTTCGGTTTGAGATTGTTGAGTCCGGATGATGAGATGTTTGCATGACTGGTGGGTCATAACATGAGATTGGTCTCAGTGCGAGACGAGGTTGTTTTATGAGATGAGACGGTAGCGAATACGAGGAGATATTCGTGAGTATGAGCAAAGGATTGGTTAATGTTCGGATGGAACACGGGAAGTGATGGAGGTATGTTGGTAATTTAATACATGCTGGGACTACATTCATCTAAAGTTAAGTTGCTGTTTTATCATGATTTTATAAATTTGTTTTTCTGCAAATAAGCCTTTTATACCTACCTTGTTTATGAGCTGCATATCATGTGTTATTCCCGCACTTGCTGACTACATCATTGTGCTCAAACTTGCATTATTATTTCTTCATCAACAGCAAGAGAAAGCTACTATGAAGATCAAGTAGAGCATTATGGCGTGTGGTCTGTTCTCAACCTTGCCTGTGGAGGGAGTAGAGATGGAGCCACTTCTGCTTAGTTTTGCTTCCGCATTAGTTTTTGCTTCCGCATTTAGATAAAGATTTCCGCTGCGTAGAAATAAAGACTTCCGCTGTGAGCATGAGTCCAAGACTCATGAGGTGATTGTAATAAACTCTGTTATTCGTGGTAATATATAATCTGAATTCAGTTTGTGGAACGTATGTGTATGTGTGATGAACATCCTGGGCACACATATGCATTAGTTCTCGGTTCCGTGGTTTTCCACAGAATTGAGGGCGTCACAGGGAGCAGCTGGGAGGGAGGCCTGAGGAGGCTTCTGAGGCCTTAGAGCAGTGTGCTCTACATCCTTCACAAACTCAATTCCCGTGACTTTCTCAATCATGAACATAAGAAAGGAGGATGGCCACAGGAACGGTTTGGTGTGCAGGATATGTTCACCATGTCATTCCAAATATAGTCGAAGATATTAAATCTTCTCCTCCTGCTGATCACTTTCATCAAGGTTCTCAGATAACCATGGACGCTCCCAGCATCTCCATCCTTTGGAGCGATTGTCTTCCGGAGCACTTTGTTGAGAACAATGAAGAAAGGCTTCATGTTCTTGGTTGAGGGAGGGTTGAAAGGAAGTCGAGTATCATAGAGGAACTCCATCTTGTCCTTCTCCACCACTCCCAGATTGTGAATCACAATCTCATCATTGTCGGTGTCCTCAAGATGCAGCAGTCTAGCAAACTCAGTGTAGGAGATTGTGTACTTGGATCCATGTGTCATCCAAGTCACTTTGTCTTCTACATCATGAGCAAAGTGGCAAGTCGAGTAAAACTGGACAATGATCTCATCATTCCAGTTGTACCTGAAGGCGAGTAGGTCCTTGAGTCCATGTCTCTCTGCAGCCTCTATGACCTCCTCAAAAGCTTCACAACTTCTCCTTTCAAAGTACGTCCAATCTATCCATTGACTTCGGACCACTGGAGTCTTCATTTGGAGGTACACTGAACTATAGTAGTCCGAGTGAAAGTTACTCCAAAATCTCTTTTCGGCTGCCTTTTTGCCGGAGCTGTAGGCATCAACCTGCCTCAGGTTCCATGCCACTTCGCTCCCTTTGCCACTGAATTTCTGCTCCGATGGATCTCTATTTCCCTGCCTTGGAGCTGTCATCTTCAGGGGACCAATCAGGCCGGAAGCAAGCCCCTTTCCCTTGCCCTTGACTTGGCGTTGAGCCGCCAACCTAGAACCAGCCACATTTGCTCTTGAAGCTGGTCTCTTGATTGTGACCTTTCGGCGAACTCTAGGTGGGGTGAGCGAGGGCTCGTCAGCATGATCTTGTCTCCTTTTGGAGCGAGACTCCGGATGATGAGATATGACATCTTGATCCATTTCTGCCTCAAAGTCGGAGAGACTTTCATTTGATCCCGATATGTTTCCTGACAAGGAAGATAAAGTGGGTGTGAATAATCAAGAATGACAAAAGATTGCATTGAGTTGACATAAGCTAGGATTCCCTAACAAGATCACTGAATCATGGCATACCGGACTAGTCCGGTGTTCAGGGTCAGACTAGTCCGGAGTACCAGACTTGTCCGCCCTAATAACGGACTAGTCCATTCTGTGGCTGCTCAAGCCCTAATGTGATCTAGGGTACATGTAAGACATCAATGAAGCATGTATTGACTAGAGGAGCTAAGCTATTTGAGCAAAAACAAGGAAGATCAAAGGTTCTAGGGTTTGGAGAGAAGTTTACTAAATCCTTCGATTCGAGGTGTTGAGGAAGTTTTTGATCTGGACTAGTCTGGGGTCTTTGATCCCTTGGCGGTGGAGAACGATTTCCGCGGAAATTTGAGAGGTTTTGGTGGAGAACTTGCGAATTCACCTTGGAAGCTCTTGAGTGAGGAGAGAGAGAGTTGGGAGAGTTCTGAAGATGAAGAAAATTAGGTTTTAGCCGTCCTTAGGGTTATGGAGTCGAAATATTGGACTAGTCCGGACCATATCGGACTAGTCCGTTTTCTGTCTAGAGAGAAAATAGGACTAGTCCGTGGTTGTCCGGACTAGTCAGGACTAACGGACTAAGTGCGGACTAGTCCGGGGTGACCACGGACTAGTCCGTGGTCCCTTGTACAGAGGTGCATAAAACATATATATATATATATATATATATATATATATGTATTCAAGGGTTTCTATTTGGAAATAAGGTACAAAGGCACCTAGGTATTCTTGATGAATATGATCAGTGAACAAACAACAATCAAACTATGACCATAATTCATCAAGATCAAATAATTAACATAGTTTTTAAGAGAAAAATAGAGAGAGGTGATTTTTTAATATCATTAACATGATTTTGAGGATGGCATACAGATATGCAAGTTTTCAAGCCAAGTTTCAAGCATCAAGGATATTTAGTTCATTTCGGAGCTCACAAAAGCGTTTTTCATCAAGTGGCTTGGTAAAGATAACGGCTAGTTGTTTTTCAGTGTTGACATGGGAAATGGCTATGTCTCCTTTCAATGAGTGATCTCTCAAGAAATGATGCCGGATATCTATATGTTTGGTTCTAGAGTGCTCAACAGGGTTATGGTCAATTTTGATAGCACTCTCATTGTCACAAAGGAGTAGAATACGGCTCATATTGTAACCGTAATCCCTTAGAGTTTGTCGCATCCAAAGGAGTTGTGCACACCAACTCCCGGTTGCAACATACTCCACTTCGTCTGTGGATAGAGAAATTGAATTTTGTTTCTTGGAGGACCAAGAAACTAGGGATCTACCTAGGAATTGGCAAGTACCAGAAGTACTTTTTCTATCTACCTTACATCTGGCATAATCTGTATCGGAGTATCCAATGAGATTGAATTTTGAACCTTTGGGATACCAAAGGCCTAGATTGGGTGTATGAACTAAATATCTCAAGATCCTTTTAACGGCTGCCAAAAGACACTCCTTAGGATTGGCTTGAAACCTTGCACATAGACATACACTCAACATGATATCAGGCCTATATGCACATAGATAGAGTAGGGAGCCAATCATGGAACGATATACCTTTTGATCCACATTAGGTCCATCTTAATTTAGATCCAAGTGTCCATTTGTTGCCATGGGAGTCTTTATGGGCTTTTCTTTGTCCATTCCAAACTTCCTGAGAATGTCTTGAGTGTACTTTGTTTGGCTTATGAACGTCCCGTCCTTTTGTTGCTTCACTTGGAATCCCAAGAAGTACCTCAGTCTCCCATCATGGACATCTCAAATCTATCTGTCATAATCTTGCTAATTTTTTTACAGAAGGATTTGTTAGTTGAACCAAATATTATATCGTCAACATAGATTTGGCAAATGAAGAGGTCATCATCAAAGTGTTTAGTAAACATGGTGTAATCAGCTTTTCTGATCTTGAAGTATTTTTCAATTAAAAAATATCTAAGGCACTCATACCAAGCTCTAGGAGCTTGTTTGAGGCCATAGAGAGCCTTACACAGTTTAAACACGTAGTCGGGGTGCTCTTGATCTTCAAAACCGGGTGGTTGCTCCACATACACCTCCTCCTTGATCGGTCCGTTGAGAAAGGCGCTTTTCACGTCCATTTGATAAAGCTTGAAATCATTGTGAGTAGCATATGCAAGTAATATACGAATCGACTCAAGCCTAGCTACGGGAGCAAAAGTCTCATCGAAATCCAAACCTTCGACTTGTGAGTACCCTTTTGCCACAAGTCGTGCCTTGTTCCTTGTTACTACTCCATGTTCGTCTTGCTTGTTGCGGAAGACCCATTTAGTGCCGACGACATTGGACTTGGGTCTCTTAACGAGCTCCCACACTTCGTTCCTTTTGATGTTGTTCAGTTCTTCTTGCATCGCCATCACCCAGTCCGGATCTTTTAATGCATCCTCGAACCTGTTTGGTTCCAAAGAAGATACAAAAGAATAGTGTTCACAAAAATTAGCTATGCGAGATCGAGTTACTACTCCCTTTCGGATGTCACCGATTATGTTGTCAACGGGGTGATCTCTTTGGGTGCTTTGGTGCACTCTTGGATGTGGCACTTGTGGTCTTGAATCTTCATTATCATCTTCTGCTCCCCCTGGATAGTTTCCCTCATTGATGTTTTGGCCTTCTTGATTTTCTTGAGGTTGATCTTGTATGGAAGCTCCCCCTTGATCATTTTCCTCCATCTGTGGTTCATTTTCTTCATTCGCATTTGAAGGTGGCACTTGTGGTCGAACATCGCCCAAAGCCATTCTTCTCAATGCTTGACATGGACCTTTTCTTGATCTAGCACACACTGATCAACTTGCTCTTCTTGACAGCCGTTAGTTTCATCAAACACTACGTCACGTGCTACTTCAACAAGTCCGGAGGTTTTGTTGAAGACACGATAAGCGTAGGAGTTCGAATCATAGCCAAGTAAGAAACCTTCATCGGACTTCGAAGCAAACTTCGAGGCCCTTGGCTTCTTATTTAAAATATAGCATTTTGAACCAAAGACTCGAAAGTATAAAATATTTGGTTTGTTACCCGTGAGTAGTTCATAAGAGATTTTCTTGAGCAGCCGATGAAGATATAGTCGGTTTATGGCGTGACAAGCGGTGTTAACCGATTCAGGCCAAAACCTGTCCGAAGTCTTGTATTCATCGAGCATTGTCCTCGACATCTCAATGAGAGTTCTATTCTTCCTTCCGGCTACTCCGTTTTGTTGAGGAGTGTATGGTGCTGAAAATTCATGCTTTATCCCTTCTTCGTCTGGATACTCCTCAACTTGGGTGTTCTTGAATTTTGTTCCATTGTCACTTCGTATGTTCTTGATCTTCAATGAGAATTCATTTTGGGCACACTTGATGAACTTCTTGAGAGTTCCTTGAGTTTCTGTCTTATCATGCAAAAAGAAAACCCACGTAAAGCGTGAAAAATCATCAACAATGACTAGACCGTATTTATTACCGTCGATGCTTACGTAGGCAATTGGACCAAATAGATCCATGTGAAGTAGCTCAAGTGGTCTTGTTGTAGTCATGACATTCTTCGCGGGATGGGGTGCTCCTACTTGTTTTCCTGCTTGACATGCTCTACACGGCCTGTCTTTCTCAAAAAAACCATCCTTTAAACCTCGGATGTGATCACCTTTTAGGAGTTTTTGAAGATTCCTCATACCAACATGTGCTAGCCTTCTATGACACAGCCAACCCATGTTGGTCTTTGCAATCAAGCATGTGTCAAGTTCAGCTTTATCTTTGTTGAAGTCAACTAGATAAAGTTTTCACTTCAACACACCCTTGAATGCAATTGAGTTATCACTCCTTCGGTACCAAGCACTTTTCCTTGACTATTATCACCAAAGTAAATGCCTTCACTTGGATTTTCATTTTCTTCGTATTCCATGAACATTCTTCTTTCTCCGGTCATGTGATTGGTGCATCCACTATCTAGCACCCATTTTGCTCCGCCGGATGAATAAGTCTGCAAAAAATAAATTATGCCTTGGTCTTAGGTACCCAAGCTTGCTTGGGTCCTTTGAGGTTAGTCACAAGTGATTTGGGCACCCACACATGAGACTTGGTATTCCCATGGCGTGGCCCAACATATTTAGCATAAACTCTTCCAAGATTACTTTTCATAAGTACACATGAAGAATCAAAGGTTCTAAATAGAAGTTGTTGTTCATATGTGTTCACATTGTTAAATTTATCAACATTACTAAGCTTTGTAGTTTGAGAAGAGTTTCCCTTGACAAAGGCAATGCAACCCTTGTTATTCTTGTGGTTTCTAGCATTGTGTTTTTCACCATTAGAATATCCAATGCCATATTTGACTTTAGGAGGTCTTGTGACCGAGTATGCACTGCGTGCATACTTGATCTTCTCCTTGTCAAATATGCCACTTTTAGAAGATTGCTTGTCATTTGTCAAGTTTGGTTTTTTCTTCATGTTAGTGTCATTTTTGGCACAAGTACAAATAATGCTAGTTTCATACTTTGTGTGTTGAGAATGTGAGCTAGACGTTGATGAAGAACCACTTTGCTTGAGTGACTCAACTTGTCCCTCAAGGATCTTGTTAACTTTGGTTAAGTTAGCAAGTTTATCATTGATGGTGGTGTTTGAGTCTTTTAACTTCAAGCAAGCTTCCTTGCTTGAAGCTAATTCAAGCTCTAGTGATTTATTTTGTTCCTTTTCAAATTCAAGAAGCTTTTCAATCTCAAGATATTCCTCTATCGGTACCCGCGATACGGGGTACCCCTGCGCACAGGGGAAAATGCCTGAGGATCTCGCTCTTCTCCGCAGGGAGAGCTCCGAAGGCGCCACGCGTCCAGCGGGGCCAGACCTCCGTCTCCTAAGAGGAGAGCTCCGTGCTCGCCACGTGGCCTGCGGAAGCCGGACCTCCCCCCTCCGCGGGGGAGAGGTCCGAAGGCGCCACGTGTCCAGTGGGGCCGGACCTCCCTCTCCTCAGAGGAGAGCTCCGGGACCGCCACGTGGCCGACAGAAGCCGGACCTCCCCCTCTGCGGGGAGAGGTCCGAAGGCTCCACTGTCCTGCGGGGTCGTACCCCCCTCTCCTCTGAGGAGGGCTCCGGGCCCGCCACGTGTCCAGCAGAACAGCGCTGCCTGCCCCCGAGCGGTAGGCAGCGGGCATAACGACACCCCATACCTTGCCCGTACAAGGTATTCAAGGCCCGCGCCTTCCCAAGACGCGGAGATGTGGAGCACGCCTCTGTCAGGTGCCATTGCGCCCAATCGCATCACAGACTGGCGCGCAGTGTTAGAACCTGCCAGCCAATAAACAGAGCGACAAGACATCCTCTGCCGCACCCGCCGTCATCAACCACTACGACTAGCATGCGGCATGGGCAGGGCGGCAAGACGAAGACTCGGAAGCCTTTGCCAGAGACAACTACCGACATAACTGCAGATACGATAGTCGGCAGGCAATTTCCCTGGGACCACCTGTCGGGTCCCGCCCCCCCCCCCCCCTTGTAAGCCACACGAGCCTTGGACTATACAAGGCTCGGGTAGGCGACGTTAGCAAGGGTTTGCACTCTAGCCATTCGCACCCTGGGTTTGCACTCCAGCAACTCATACCCTAGGCATAACTCATCCTCAAGCTCAGGACTCCGGTTCTGAGCAACAAGCAATACAGCGAGCACCTCAGCTCACCGTGGACGTAGGCTTTTACGCTCCGGCGGCCCGAACCACGTAAAACTCACCGTGTCAAGCTCCTCCCAAACTCGTCCTTACGCTTAAGCTCTCCGCAAGCGACTAGCCCCTCCGAAAAAGAACCTCCGCGGGCTGCCCAGAGCAGGTCCGGGGGAAGTGTCGACCACACACTTCGACATTTGGCACGCCAGGTAGGGGGCTTTTCCCTTGCGCGACGAGTTTCTGCCGACGAAGATGACCAAGCTTCCTTCAGCGGCAAGCTCCCCTCCCCCGCGCTCACAGCGAACCGTGACCAGCGGGGAATACGTGTCGACGCACTCAGGACGGAGTGTGTCGGCGCAAGCTGGAAGCCAGCAGCCGACTCCGACAATGCAGGCTCCAACCAGCGTGAGATCTTCTGCAGCGCTGAGCGTACCCCACGGGGGAGCGCTAGCTACAGCAAGAGCGCTACTGCACAATCCGCCTGCTGGGGACGCGCCTCAGGCAGCGACCCAGCAGTGGATTCACGAGGTAGACCGCCTCGTCGTCGCCGCCGCAAACCCTCGACTTCGGCGGCGACGACGCTCCGGCCAACCGGCTGTGTCGCTGACGCGCACGCCAACGGTTGACGGACAGACGGCGGATTCCAGCTCCACCAGGCTTCAGTCGACGGACCTGAAGACAGAGCTGAAACGGTGCCACTTGGGCCAGGATGCTGTCGGGGCCCCTAGTCCCAATCACGGGGACGGGGCACCTCGCCTGGGAATCGCATTGGGTGGTGCCGTGCGATGCGGCACCCAACAGCACACACAATAAAACATCATATTACATAAACCAAGCGGAAGCTTACAAAGTGTAAGTTTTACAAATATTTCTCAAAATACTCTACAGCGGAAAACTAACACAACTCACGTCTCATATCTGTGCTAAGCAACAGAGAAGACATCCAGCCCGCGGACCCTTCTCACTAGCATCACGATGACAACAGCAGCGGCAAGGGTTTCCATGAGTTTACCACTCGGAGAGTTCCGAGTCTCATCGGACAACCGTACTCAGTAGCATAGTGTTATTACCTGCAAAACAACTTGTATAGTATCCGTGAGCATAACGCTGAGCAAGACTTAACCGTCGGCCCTAAGCATGAAACTCTACATGATGGTAGAAACTTAACATAGGATAGTACATTGCATATGAACTCGCCTAAAAATGGGTCCTTACTTTCAAATGTTATTAGCAGCAAATTAAACATAACCTTGGGCACTTCACATCGGGAGTCCACAATCAAACAAGAAACGCTTTCTCCCGATGTAACTTGCTCATGGTGGAAATGAATCGAATTTGCACTAACCTATTCACAAATCATAACATTACGTTACTAGTATTAACTTCAAAACAATGATGATTATTTCTTATCTCCGTGCAAGTTACCTCTACGTCACGACGCAGTGAACAAGCGGTACTCATAACGGCGAGGGACAACGAATCGACTCATTATACACCTGCAGAGATACCCGAATAGCACGTCACGTACGCCCATACTCGGAGCCGCACACAGCACGCTCCCCTGATGTCGTACGGGACAACCTTTCACCCAACAGCCCAAACGTCGAACCGGTCGCACCGAAACGAGCAGGAGGTTCCCCACACGGAGCATCTCTCTATGCCCGTTGGCAGATTTCCACCTCGCTGCCCTCAGCCTACACCTATAAATCGGTGCGTTATGCCTCGACGCCCGGAGGTATAGGTTACATCGGTTTATCGGGTCCCATATATCCGATATGCCTTCGGTACGTTCAATACTTGTTCAGCAGGGCCGCATACGGGTCGGTCCTCAACCGACATGGACAGGTCTAAGCACCCAGGCCCCCATGTCCTGTTTACCACTCGGAGAGTTTCGAGTCTCATCGGACAACCGTACTCAGTAGCATAGTGTTATTACCTGCAAAACAACTTGTATAGTATCCGTGAGCATAACGCTCAGCAAGACTTAACCGTCGGCCCTAAGCATGAAACTCTACATGATGGTAGAAACTTAACATAGGATAGTACATTGCATATGAACTCGCCTAAAAATGGGTCCTTACATTCAAATGTTATTAGAAGCAAATTAAGCATAACCTTGGGCACTTCACATCGGGAGTCCACAATCAAACAAGAAACGCTTTCTCCCGATGTAACTTGCTCATGGTGGAAATGAATCGAATTTGCACTAACCTATTCACAAATCATAACATTACGTTACTAGTATTAACTTCAAAACAATGATGATTATTTCTTATCTCCGTGCAAGTTACCTCTACGTCACGACGTAGTGAACAAGCGGTACTAATAACCGCGAGGGACGGCGAATCGACTCGTTATACACCTGCAGGGATTCCCGAATAGCACGTCACGTACGCCCATACTCGGAGCCGCACACAGCACGCTCCCCTGATGTCGTACGGGACAACCTTTCACCCAACAGCCCAAACGTCGAACAGGTCGCACCAAAACGAGCAGGAGGTTCCCCACACGGAGCATCTCTCTATGCCCGTTGGCAGATTTCCACCTTGCTGCCCTCAGCCTACACCTATAAATCGGTGCGTTATGCCTCGACGCCCGGAGGTATAGGTTACATCGGTTTATCGGGTCCCATATATCCGATATGCCTTCGGTACGTTCAATACTTGTTCAGCAGGGCCGCATACGGATCGGTCCTCAACCGACATGGACAGGTCTAAGCACCCAGGCCCCCATGTCCTGTTGCCCCTACACCCTGCCCAGTCTCATTTCAACTTACTAGCAACCTTTTGAACCAATCCCCTATGCTCCCAATTTCCAATACTCGCGAGTAGCGTCCAGCCACTCGACTTCTACCGAGTCCTACTTAAGCATGGCATATTCTACACGGTGGAAGGACACCTACCCAAATACTCCATAGGTTTTCTGGTCATGCAAGAGTAGTATCAAACATCTAGACTTAATGCACAATTCATCCTAACCGACGTATTGTATACAAAGTAAAAACTTAGTGGTAGTTAAATGCAAACCGGGGCTTGCCTGTTTTGCAGGGTCTAATAGTATATAGTTCAGTTAGAGTCTTGTCTCACTTGGGGCTTGATCAACTGGTCCACTTCAGCGAAACCCCTCCGTCGAATTCCTCCATTGGTTGCCTCCGTCGTAAGTCCTATTAATATGTATATGCATATGTTTTTATTATGCAGGTTAAAGAAGTAAAGACTCAACTTGTTAATAACATGGAACTGTGTGGGAGTACTAAGAATGAAGTTCTTGTCCCTGTTGTGCAGAGGGATTAGGGAAGAAATCACATGTCCATAAGAATTTCCATTAACATGTTTTATGGTTCCTAATGGACATGTGACATGAGTTGAAATGGATTGAAAGGAACTAAAGGTCCTGATCTCCAATGACTTCAAACTTCTTACCTGAAGTCATACATTACACAGAGACTTAGCTTGCCAAATTGCAGCTAATGTGTGTGGAAATTGTGTCTTCCATAATTCCCACTGTAATCCTCTATGTGTTGCTCATATACAAGCATGGAGAACAAGAACAGGTGGATCTAAAGTTCAATTTGAGCTGAAACTTTACAGGTGAGTTCCTGGTCACCTGAAAGTGTTCTGGACCAAAATTAAGGACTTTTCATTGTGTAGTTCCTCCAGAATAATTCTATAAGCAATTATGCTACAAGGATTTAATTCTGAAGTAAGGTGCATTTTCATGCCCAATAAGATGATATACCATTTCAAGTATGGCTCATGGAGCATGTCTGAATTTTTCCTATGATTTTTGGAACTAAGGATTTCCCAGAACTGATTTTTACAAAGGAAAACCATTTTCTGGAAAAGTTTCTGGATAATTTTGAGTATAGCAGATTGTACTATGGAAATTCCTACTCAAATCATCTTCAATTGATCTGAAACTTTGCTGAAAGTCTAATAATATCCTAAAGAATATTCTGGCAAAAATTGAGGATTTTTGGATAAACCAAACTCTCTCAATAACTCTTTTACAGGAAAACTTAAAATAATTATCCAGAATTTAGTATTGAATTTAATACAAATTGGGGTTCATATTTGGATAGACCTTTGCAAAAGGAATCTAACCCAATTTGAATCACCTAATTCGGAGTTTCCTACACAAAGTTATGAATTTTCAAAGTTGGAGCTGAAACTGGAATTGTTTTGCTATTGGAAAAGGACTTGGGCCCACGTTTTAAATTGCAGCCAGTGAGATTCCAGCCACACCGGGCTACACCATTTTGGCGCGCAGCCACACGGGATCACAGAGCTACAACCGATCCGTTTTTAAATGTTCGGTCGCTGACACATGGGGCCCGTCGGGTCATCTTCTTCCTCGGGTCACTTTCCCGCTCCCGCGCTGTCCCGACGCCGGGCCTTCGCCGGAGCTCACCGGGTCGGTGTTTCCGGCAATCTCCCGGCCGGAGACTCGCCGTCCGGGGGTTTTCAGGGCCGGGGAGTACGTTGGCGGGGTTGGCATGGGTGATAGACCACCGGCAATGTGCCGGCGACGTGCGGCCATCTCGGGAGAGGTCCGGCGCCGTCGACCGGTAATCCTAGCCCGCCAAACTTTCGAGGAATTGGCTCTACAGCATCCTTGGATGCTAGGGAAGCTCGGCATAGCCTTGGAATTGCTCGGCAACAGCGGCAAATCGGTCTTCACCGTGCACCCGAGACACCTTCCACGTTTTGAGCTCGAAAAACTCAAAAATTTGGCGGTCTACATGCATTTCTAAGCTAGGGTTGTTAAGAACAATTGTTCGCCGACTAGTTTCGGCCCTTTGTGCAAGATCTGGGGAACTAAGAGTGAAGATTGAGATCGAATTTGAGAGTTCATTACCGGAAGGTCAGTTTATGGCCGCCGGAGATCTTTCCTCGAATTTGCGCTCTGTCGTCCATGTCATGGCTTGAGCTCTGGAGGTGAGCATCACCGAGGACCAGCACATCCGAAAGTGTTCTTGCTCGGGCACGAGAAGCTCTCTGTGGAGCTGTCCACGGGAGACCGATTGCTGGCTTGTGTTAGGTTTCCGCGCAAAACACTGTGTTCTCAGTGTAGAGCGGTTTGGCTGCCCCGGTGGCGAGTGGAGAAGGTAGGGGATGACCCCTCAGCGCTTCTGTGCAGCTCGGGGAGCTCGGTGGCCCGAGTTTGGCCGTCTCCCGAAGAAAACCAAAGTGGCGGCGCCGGAGGGGGGCTCTGTTCTGTGTGGGAGGGAGAAGGCATCGGTGTCTGGTTTGTGAGCAACGAGAGCCACGTTGGGAGCTGCTGATCACGTTGAGCAAGCCACGGAGAAGCTCCAGCTGCTGAAGAGGTGTCCCGATCACCCCTCGGTGTCGCCCGGAGCTCACTCGGCTCGGTTGCTTCGGCCGGGTTACGAGCGAGGGAACCAGCACCCGGTCGGCTTGGTTGTGGTCGAGTGGATCGCACCGAGCGAGAGAGGAACAGCGAAGCTGGTCGCCAGCGCAAAGAGGAAACGGGGCGTGGCTTCGGGGCTGCATTCGGTGGTGCTCCGGAGAGGAGTCCCGGTTGATTCGTTTCTGAACCGAGGACCCGGTTGCTCAGTGTACACAGACAGAGGTGACTTAGGGGGTAAGTTACACTTTTTGCCCAATGATATGTGGGGCCCACTGTCCCCCTTATCCCCTCAATTTTTCTCTAAATTGGAGAATGACTCCTGTCGAAGTGTTTGGTCGACACTTCCCCCGGGCCTGCACTGGGTAGCCCGCGGAGGTTCTTTTTTCGGTGGGGCTAGTCACTTGCGGAGAGCTTGAGCGTATGGACGAGTTAGTAAGAGCTTGACACGGCAAGTTTTACGTGGTTCAGGCCGCCGGAGCGTAAAACCCTACGTCCACGGCGAGCTACGGAGCTCGCTGTATTGCTTGTTACTCAGAACTGGAGTCCTAAGCTTGGGGATGACTGATGTCTAGCGTATGAGTTGCGGGAGTACGAACCCTTGCTAACGTCGCCTACCCGAGCCTTTTATAGTCTAAGACTCGGGTGGCTTACAAGGGGGGCCCAGGACCCGACAGGTGGTCCCGGGGAGATTGACTGTTATCTACCGTATCTGCAGTTATGCCGGTAGTTGTCTCTGGCGAAATCTTCTGAGTCTTCGTCTTGCAGCCCTGCCCATGCCGCATGCTAGTCGCAGTGGTTGATGACGGCGGGGGCGGCATGGGATGTCTTGTTGCTGCGTTTATTGGCTGGCAGGCTCTGACACCGTGCGCCAGTCTGTGATGCGACTGGGTGCAACGGCACCTGACAGAGGCGTGCTCTGCGTCTCCGCGTCTTGGGAATACGCGGGCCTTGAATACCTTGTACGGGCAAGGTATGGGGCGTCTTTACGCCCGCCGCCTACCGCTCGGGGGCAGGCAGCGCTCTTCTGCTAGACACGTGGCGGGCCCGGAGCCCTCCTTAGAGGGGAGGGGGTCCGGCCCCGCAGGATACGTGGAGCCTTCAGTCCTCTCCCCGCGGAGGGGGAGGTCCGGCTTCTGTCGGCCACGTGGCAAGCCCGGAGCTCTCCTCTGAGGAGAGGGAGGCCCGGCCTTGCTGGACACGTGGCGCCTTCGGGCCTCTCTCCCGCAGAGGGGGAGGTCCGGCTTCTGTATGCCATGTGGCGGGCCCGGAGCTTTCCTCTGAGGAGAGGGAGGTCCGGCCCCGCCGGACGCGTGGCGCCTTCGGAGCTCTCCCTGCGGAGAAGGGCGAGTTCCTTAGCCATTTTCCTCTGTGCGCGGGGGTACCCCATATCACGGGTACCGACAGTGGCCCCCGGGCCCACCTTGGGGGAGATAGCGAGCCCGAGGTGGGACCTCCGTCTCTTCTGATCCGCGCACTTTCTCTAAGTCCCGCATTGACCGCTGCCAGAGCACGAACGGCCGCGGGATCATGGGAGCGTGCGCCCACTTGATGGTTGCTTTTACTGCGGCGGTTCCCAAGACTGCCACTTCTGCACGTTGCGGCGCCTTCTTCGGGAACCGCCGGAGTGCCATGCCGGCTTGTCTTCTTAGGAGACTGACTCCTTGACCTGCCGCTTCAGTTGGGTGGCTTGGGTCCACCCGTCATCGGCGCTCGGTCTTGGAGCCGAAGCGTTTGCCGATGCGGTGTATTCGAAGAGTTTTGGATCACTTGGAATTGCACCCGGGAAGTTTTTAGAGAGGATCTTACCCACATTGTGGCTTCCCTTCGCACTTCCCTGCGCTTTTCCTTGGACTCTTGTGCCTTTGTCTTCTTGCCTTTGAGACCTTCCTCGTCATGGCCTCCAACCCGCCACCAGAGAAGAAGCGCGCTCGATCTCCTCCAGTGGCGGCGTTTGTGCCAAGTCGGGAACCTGGAGTGCCTGCATCTCCTGTTTCTGGAGATGGCACTCCTTCCGGTGGCGACTCAAAGAGGCCCCGGGCTGATGCGTTGAGGGGAGCTTCTGGGGCGTCCCCTGTTCCGCCAGTTCAAGCGACTGCAGAGCGGCCGTCAGTGACGGCGGCAGGCTCTGGGAGTCCTACCCCGGCTCGGAAGTCGGGGTTCAAAGCCCGCTGGAGTGTTCGCACTTCTCGGCCATCCCCTGGCGGGGAGTCTGCGCCGTTGCGCTCGAAAACTGGGACAGCTGCCGCGGCCCCCAAGCCAGCGCGAGCCTCTCCTGTTCCGGCATGCCCGGACTCCGCGGCAGCGTCATCTCTTCCTGCCGAGACGGCCGCCGCGGCCCCCAGGCCAGTGCAGGTCGACCCTGCACCAGGCGGAGCCCCGGCGCCAGCTTCTCCTAACCGGCGTCTCGTCTCGGTCGCTGGTGCATCGACTCCTCTTGAGGACGAGGTGATGGAGGAGGTCGGGTGAGCTGCCCCGGCCTCTGCTGCCCCATTGCCCCTGGCGGATGCTTTCGCGCTTGCCGAAACGAGCATCCGGCATGTCTTGGCCGCACTAGGTCGCGAGCGGGAGGAGCATACGGTTGAACGGGATCGCCTCCTCACCTGGGGGAACCTTTTGCGGGAGCGGACCGCGAAGGTCAAGAGCGAGCTCGACTCGAGGCAGGAGTTGCTTGACTTCAGGGAAGTGCTCCTCGACCGGCTGAAGCGGTCTGTCGACCGCATGGACGCCAAGTCGTGGCGGATCAACAGGGAGGCCCTGGAGGCACACGCCCGGGCCGAGGAGAGCCTCTCTGCCGCTGAGGAGATACGGCAGCTGTTGGAGCGCCGTAAACTTGTCGTTGAGGAACGGGAGCGTTCCACGGCAGCCGAGGCGGAGAGGGTCGCCGCGCAGCTGGCGGCGGGCGAGGATGACCTTCGAGCTCGGATCGAGGAGCTGGATATTCAGAAGGCAGACCTCGACATGCGGGAGGAACAGGTCTCCCGCGAACGCCTGGCGGTCCTGGATCAGGAGTTGGCTGCCGACTTCAAGGCTTCTGAGTTGGAGCGGCTCGCAGAGACTCTCCGCCTTCGGGAAAGCTCCCTGGCGGCCAAGGAGAAGGAATTCTCCGAGAGAAACCAAGAGGCCCTGCAGGCAGCCCGCCGCGAGGCGGAGGAGCTCTCGTCCTTGCGGTCCTCCAAGGCGCATGCGGTCTCAAGCTTCGTTAATCGAGTGGGGTCCGCCCTGATCCCTCTTGGCTTCAGTCTGGTGAGGGCAGCGGCTCCTGCGTTGAAGGTGGCGGAGGTGATCCCCGCGCTGGAGTCGATCGGCGCCAAGCTGGACAGGCTAGACTCGGTGGTCGCCAGCGAGCTTGAGGCCGAGGGACGTGGCCTGGCCTTAGAGGTCGCCTCACATGTGTTGGCATGCTTCAAGAGCCGCGACCCTTTTTTCTCCCGGGAGCCAGCGAGAGAGGGCCCAGCCGCGGAGCGGGAGGAAGCTGCCAGGGCTGAAGTCGAGGACGTGGCCGCCCTTGTAGCCGCTAGGTTCCAGCGTGAGCCGGGAGGACCCTAGGACTTGGTTCTCCCTTTTTATCGAGTTTGTAGTCCAGCTCATGGAGCCTCGCATAAATAGACTCTCTTGGATGTTTGTGTCTGTGATGCCCTTTCTCTCCTTCTTGGCTTTGCCTGACTGAGTCCTTAGCTCCGCAAGGTACTCAGAGGCCTTCACTAATCTCGGAGCTCTGCACAGACACCTTCCCCGGGTCCTAACTGTATTAGGGGCCCCCGGGGGTCTCCGGATCTCTCCCTATGGGGAGGTCCAGATCTGCCGGCCACGTGGCGGGTCCGGAGCCCCTCCTGAGGAGGCGGGAGCTCTGGCCCTGCTGGACACGTGGGGCTTTCGGAGCCACCCCCTCGCCGAGGGGGAGGTCTGGTTTCCGCCAGCCACGTGGCGAGTCCGGAGCCCCCCTCAGGTGAGGCGGGAGCTCCGGGCCTGCAGTACACGTGGGGCCTTCAGACCTCGCCCCTGCTGAAGGGGCGGGACCCGTCCTTCCAGTCCTATGCCGGAGTAGTTGGTAGCTCCTTTCCCCCCGCTTCATGCAGTCCCCGTTGCTGTAACCTGGAGGTCCTGCACACAGGCAGAGGAAACGTAATTATTCTTGGGGAGTCCTCCCCTCCCGTCTCCTAGTCTTATTCGGCTTACGATCCTGTTCCGTTATACGGGGCTTGGGCAATTCTGTGCGCGAGGCGCCGGAGCTCCGGCTCCCTCCGAGGTCCGGGTACGGCCGTGCGATCCCTAGTACTGGGTCGTGCGCCGGGGAAGCAGAGTGCACGTGCTTTGGGTTCATGACTAGGCAAAGCGGTTGTACTCCCCTGTACCTACGGGGGGCAGGATGCGCACGCTTTGGGCACAGAGCCGGCTAAGCGGGATACGCACACTGGACCCCCCATGCACAACGCAGGCCTTTCCTGGAGGTGACCAACTGGCACCGCAACACCTGACTGGGGGAGCCCGAGAGACTCACTTGGCCATCGGCAGGTGCCTCAAGTGCAACCGCCCTCGGTAGGATAGCGGATGTTGACTATGGATGAGCGCGGGAGAGGGGGAGCTAGATGTACGATGAACATACATAGATAGTGCGATCATAAAAATTAATGCGTAATTTAAATGAGCACATGAGAGAGAGCGAAGTAGAACAAGTTTCTGTGTTAATGCCCATAGGTGGAAGTCTGGCTGTACATGGAGGCAATGACCCGCCTCGTCTACAAGGGAAGCAAGACTCTACGCGCATAGGGTCGGAACCAGGCTAAGCTGGACGTAGTCCTGGACCGTCCCTTGAGACATAGCTGCCCCAAGCGCTGTTCCTAAACTCTATGGGATTTATTACAGAAGGGAATGACCCTGTTCTACTAATGCTCGGGGGATAGGACTTACAGTGTTGTTCCATGCCAGGGGTTTTGGGAACGGATCCCACACTCGGTTGAAAGGCATGTGTACCTGGGGCGGCAGCTTTCGTGATTCGGAAGGGACCTTCCCGGCTGGGGGAGAGTTTATAGGTCTGTCGAAGTGTTCGGTCGACACTTCCCCCGGGCCTGCACTGGGCAGCCGGCGGAGGTTCTTTTTTCGATGGGGCTAGTCCCTAGCGGAGAGCTTGCGCAGATGGACGAGTTAGTAAGAGCTTGACACAGCGAGTTTTACGTGGTTCAGGCCGCCGGAGCGTAAAACCCTACGTCCACGGCGAGCTATGGAGCTCGCTGTATTGCTTGCTGCTCAGGACCGGAGGCCTGAGCTTGGGGCTGAGTTACAGCTTGAGAGTGTATGGCTAGCGTATGAGTTGCAAAGTGCAAACCCCTGCTATCGATGCCTACCCGAGCCTTTTATAGTCCAAGACTCGGGCGGCTTACAAGGGGAGCCGGGACCCAACAGGTGGTCCCGGGAAAATTGTCTATTATCTACCGTATCTGCAGTTATGCCGGTAGTTGTCTCTGGTCGAAGGCTTCTGAGTATTCATCTTGCCGCCCTGCCCATGCCACATGCTAGTCGTAGTGGTTGATGACGGCGCAGGCGGCATGGGATGTCTTGTCGCGGTGTTTATTGGCTGACAGGTTCTGACACCGCGCGCCAGTCTGTGATGCGACTGGGTGCAACGACACGTGACAGAAGCGTGCTCCGCGTCTTGGGAAGACGCGGGCCTTGAATACCTTTTACGGGAAAGGTATGGGGCGTATTTACGCCCGCTGCCTATCGCTCGGGGCAGGCAGCGTCGCTCTGCTGCCATGTGGCGGGCCCGAAGCCCTTCTCAGAGAAGAGAAGGGTCAGTCCCGCGGGGCACGTGGAGCCTGCGGACCTCTCCTCGCGGAGGGAGAGGCTCGTCTTCTGATGGCCACGTGGCGGGCCCGGAGCTCTCCTCTGAGGAGAGGGAGGTCCGGCCCCGCTGGACACGTGGCGCCTTCGGACCTCTCTCCCGCGGAGGGGGAGGTCCGGCTTCTGTATGCCACGTGGCGGGCCCGGAGCTCTCCTCTGAGGAGAGGGAGGTCCGGTCCCGCCAGACGCGTGGCGCCTTCGGAGCTCTCCCTGCGGAGAAGGGCGAGTTCCTTAGGCATTTTACCCTGTGCTAGGGGGTACCCCATATCTCAAGTACCGACAGTGGCCCCCGGGCCCATCTCGGAGGAGATAGCGAGCCCGAGGTGGGACCTCCGTCTCTTCCGATCCACGCACTTTCTCTAAGTCCCAAATTGACCGCTGCCGGAGCACGAACGGCCACGGGATCGTGGGAGCGTGCGCTCAATTGATGGTTGCTTTTACTGCGGCGGTTCACAAGACTGCCACTTCTGCAAGTTGCGGCGCTTTCTTCGGGAACCACCGAAGTGCCTTGCCGGCTCATCTTCTCAGGATACTGACTCCTTGACCCCACCTCTTCAGTTAGGCGGCTTGGGCCCACCCGTCATCGGCACTCGGTCTAGGAACCGAAGCGGTTGCCGGCGCGGGGTATCCGAAGAGTTCCGAATCACTTGGAATTGCACCCGGGAAGTTTTTAGAGGGGGTCTTACCCACATTGCAGCTTCCCTTCGCACTTCTCTGCGTTTCTTCTCGGACTCTTGTGCTTTTGCTCTTGAGTTCTCCCTTGCCATGGCTTCCAACCCGCCACCAGAGAAGAAGCGCGCTCGATCTCCTCCAGCAGCGGCGTCTGTGCCAAGTCGGGATTCTGGGGTGCCTGACACTCCCTCCGGTGGCGACTCAAAGAGGCCCCGGGCTGATATGCTGGGGGAAGCCTCTGGGGTGTTCCCTGTTGCGCCAGTTCAAGTGACTGCGGAGCGGCAGTCAGTGACGGTAGCGGGCTCTGGAAGTCCTACCCCGGCTCGGAAGTCGGGGTTCAGAGCCCGCTGGAGTGTCCGTGCTTCCCGGCCTTCCCCGACTTGCGGGGAATATGTGCCGCTGCGCTCGGAGCCAGGGGCAACTGCCGCGGCCCCCAGGCCAGCGCGAACTTCTCCTGTTCCGGTGTGCCCGGACTCCGCGGTGGCGTCGTCTCTTCCTGCCGAGACGGCCACCGTGGCCCCCAAGCCAGCGCAGGTTGACCCTGCACTAGGCGGCCCGGCCTCTTCTCCAGCACCGCCTTCCCTGGCTCGCCCCTCTCCTCACGTCAAGGAGCCAGAAGCTGAAGAGAGCCCGGCTGGCCTGGCTGCCAGAGCCTTGGAGCCAGCTTCTCCTGATCGGCGTCTCGTCTCGGTTGCTGGTGCGTCGGCTCTTCCTGAGGACGAGGTAATGGAGGAGGTCGGGGGGACTGCCCCGGCCTCTGTTGCTCCATTGCCTCTGGCGGATGCCTTCACGCTTGCCAAGACGAGTGTCCGGCAAGTCTTGGCTGCACTAGGGCGCGAGCGGGAGGAGTATACGGTTGAACGGGACCGCCTCCTCACCTGGGGGAACCTTTTGCAGGAGAGGACCGCGAAGGTTAAGAGTGAGCTCGACTCCAGGCGGGAGTTGCTCGACTTCAGGGAAGCGCTCCTCGACCGGATGAAGCGAGCTGTCGACCGCATGGACGCCCAATCGCGGCGGATCAACAGGGAGACCCTGGAGGCACACACCCGGGCCGAGGAGAGGCTCTCTGCTGCTGTGGAGATACGGCAGCGGTTGGAGCGCCGTGAACTCGCCGTTGAGGAACGGGAGCGTTGCATGGCAGCTAAGGCGGAGAGGGTCGCCGCGCAGCTGGCTGCGGGCGAGGATGACCTCCGAGCTCGGATGGAGGAGCTGGAGATCATGAAGGCAGACCTCGACTTGAGGGAGGAACAGGTCTCCCGTGATCGCCGGGCGGTCTTGGACCAGGAGTTGACCGCCAACTTCAAGGCCGCTGAGTTGGAGCGGCTCGCCGAGACTCTCCACCTTCGGGAGAGCTCCCTGGCGGCCAAGGAGAAGGAATTCTCCGAGAGGAACCTGGAGGCTCTACAGGCGGCCCGCCGTGAGGTGGAGGAGCTTTCGGCCTTGCGGTCCTCCGAGGCTCTTGCGGTCTCGAGCTTCGTGGATCGAGCGGGGTCCGCCCTGATCCCTCTTGGCTTCAGTCCGGTGAGGACCGCGGCCCCTGCGTTGGAGGTGATCCCCGCGCTGGAGTCGATCGGCGCCAAGATGGACAGGCTAGACTCGGTGGTCGCCAGCGAGCTTGAGGCCGAGGGGCGCGGCCTAGCCTTAGAGGTCGCCTCACATGTGCTGGCATGCTTTAAGAGCCGCGACCCCTCTTTTTCGCTAGAACCAGCGAGAGAGGGCCCAGCCGCAGAGCGGGAGCAAGCTGCCAGGGCAGAAGTCGAGGATGTGGCCGCCCTTATAGCCGCAAGGTTACGGCGGGAGCCGGGAGGTCCTTAGGACTTGTTTCTCCCTTTTTATCGAGTCTGTAGTCCAGCTCATGGAGCCTCGCTTAATTTGACTCTTCTGGATATTTGTGTCTGTGATGCTTTTTCTCTCCTTCTTGGCTTTGCCTGACGGAGTCCTTAGCTCCGCAAGGTACTCAGAGGCCATCTCCAATCTCGGAGCTTTGCACAGACACCCTCCCCGGGTCCTAACCATGTTAGGGGCCCCCGGAGGTCTCCGGATCTCGCCCTACGGGGAGCTCCAGATCTGCCTGCCACGTGGCGGGTCCGGAGCTCCTCCTTAAGAGGCGGGAGCTCCGGCCATGTTGGACACGTAGGGCTTTCGGAGCCCTCCCACCGAGGTGGAGGTCCGGTTTCCGCCTGCCACGTGGCGAGCCCGGAGCCCTCCTCAAGGGAGGAGAGAGTTCCGGGCCCGCTGGACACGTGGGGCCCCCGGGTCCCGCCCCTGCTGGAGGGGCAGGTCCCGGTCCTTCCAGTCCTAGGCCGGAGTAGCTGGTAGCTCCTTTCCCCCTGCTTCATGCAGTCCCTGTTGCCGTAACCTGGAGGTCCTGCACACAGGCAGAGGAAACGTAATTCTCCTCGGGGGGTCCTCCCCTCCCGTCTCCTAGTCTTATCCGTCTTACGATCCTGATTCGCTATACGGGGCTTGGGCAATTCTGTGCATGAGGCGCCGGAGCTCCGGCTCCCTCCGAGGTCCGGGAACGGCCGTCCGATCCCTAGTACCGGGCCATGCGCTGGGGAAGCAGAGTGCACGCTCTTTGGGTTCATGACCAGGCAAAGCGGTCGTACTCCCCTGTACCTCCGGAGGGCAGGATGCGCATGCTTTGGGCTCATGGCCGGCTAAGCTGGATACGCACCCTGGACCCCCCATGCACAACGCAGGCCTTTCCTGGAGGTAACCAACTGGCACCGCAACACCTGACTGGGGGAGGCCCGAGAGACTCACTCGGCCATCGGCAGGTGCCTCAAGCGCAGCCGCCTTTGGTAGGATAGCGAATGCCGACTATGGATGAGCGCAGTAGAGGGGGAGCTAGATGTACGATGAACATACAGAGATAGTGCGATCATAAAAATTAATGCATAATTTAAATGAGCGCATGTGAGAGAGCTAAGTAGAACATGTCTCTGTATTCGTGCCCATAGATGGAATTCTGGCTGTACATGGAGGCAATGTTCCGCCTCGTCAACAAGGGAAGCAAGACTCTACGCGCTTAGTGTCGGAACCAGGCTAAACTGGACGTAGTCCTGTACCGTTCCTTGAGACTTAGCTGCCCCAAGCTCTGTTCCTAAATTCTATGGGATCCATTACAGAAGGGAATAACCCTGTTCTACTGATGCTCAGGAAGTAGGACTTACAGTGTTGCTTCAAGGCAAGGATTTTTGGGAATGGATCCCACTCTCGGTTGAAAGGCATGTGTACCTGGGGCGGCAGCTTTCAAGATTCGGAAGGGACCTTCCCTGCTGGGGGAGAGCTTATGGGTCCTTCTTGGAATAGAGCGTGCCGCTTCACCAGGTTGCCCTCCTGCAGGCCCCCGACGCGTTTGGTTCTTTGGCGGTAGTGCTTAGAGCATTAGCCGAGACCGTGCGTTGCGGGGTGTTCCCTGCAGCCGAGTCTTGTCGACGAGGTTGTTATCTTCGCGCTGGATCAGGTCCTGCGCGGCTTCTCCTGGGGGCCCCTGGGGAGTTCTCCCCTTCTGGCCAAGCCCTTCAAGGGGTAGGTGGGCCCGGGCTCGCCTTGGATGACCTGAGGCGTCTTCCCCTTCTGGCAAGGCCATCAAGGGGTTGACAGACCTTAGGCGGCCCCCGAGAGGTATGTTCGAGGCACGGAGGCGCGCCGCAATTGGATAACACCCTGGCCCGTCACCGTCAGAACTGGAGTCCTCTCCGTTATGCACTGTTTTCATGACGCGCTGAGGCTCCTGGAACCCCACCTGATGGGCAGCGGTGACTGGGGCATCGACCTTCTGTTTGCCATCCCTCTGAGGGTATGGCGGTGCTTCAGCCCTCTGCTGTCTTCCTTTGCGGAAGCGCTCTGCGAGCCTCTGGATCTCCCAGCACTCGGCAGCAGTATGGTTGCAGGTGCCATGCACGGGGCATAGCCCGCCTTGGTCACTGTCTGGGGCCGGTGATTGCCGCTGCCTTTTGTCGGGGCGTGGCCCCCGGGCCCCACTAGTCGTCGCAGCTGCGGCGACGGGGGCCGTGAATGGTGACTTCATCTTTCCACTCCCCCGGTTCTTGGTCTTCTTGCCACCCCCATAGGCAGCAGCACCGGACCCGGGCTGTCCTCCTGACTCGGAGGTCGGCAGAGCGTGCCAGTTCCGCCCTTCAGCTGCTCTGGCGCACTTGTCCGCCAGGCTGAAGAGCTCCGAGACGTCGCGGACCCCTCTGGTCGCGAGCTTCTCAAGCATTTTCTGGTCCCGGACACCCTGTCGGAATGCCACCACCACAGAGGCACTTTGGATATGTGGGATGGTGTTGCGTACCTGAGAGAACCGCTGGATGAAAGAGCGCAGCGACTCCCCAGGTTGTTGCTTGACGGCGTGGAGGTCAAGCTCCGTGCCGGGACGGGTGTAGGAGCTGCCGAAGTTGGCGACGAACTGCCGGCAGAGCTCTCCCCAGGAGGTTATGGACCCCTGAGGTAGATTCATGAGCCAAGACCGAGCTGGGCCGGTCAAGGCGACGGGGAAGTAGTTGGCCATGACAGCCTCATCCCCTCCTGCGGCAAGTACGGCGGTGGAGTAGATCTGGAGGAACTCCGCTGGGTTGACGCTGCCATCGTACTTCTCGGGCAGGTGCGGGCGAAACTTGCATGGCCACCTTGCGAAGCGAAGGTGGGGTGCAAGGGCCGCACATCCTGCACCTGCTGCTGCAGGTACTGGCACTGTGAACGCTTGGTTCGCACTCGGCACCGCGTATCCCGGCATGGGCAAGGCTGCACCACAGACCGGGGCCAGTGCTTGCGGCGCATATAGTTGTGGCATATGTTGCGCAGCATATGCGTGAGGAAGGGCTCGCGTGGCGAAGGCCTGCCCTTCTGGTTGTGTCGAGGCCGACGACATGCTGTTGCCAGCCTCATGGTTGCGACGCCTTTCTCGGCGTCGCTCGAGGTACACCCGGGCGTCCTGGCCCAGGTGGCACCGTTCCAGTTCCCTTCGCAGGTCCGTCGACAGGAGCCTGGAGGAGCTGGAATCCGCCGTTAGCCCGTCAACCGTGGGTGTGCGCGTCAGCGACACAGCCGGTTGTCCTGGGCGCCGTCCTCGCCGAAACCGAGGGTTCACGGCGGCGACGACGAGGCGGTCCACCTCGCGGACCCATTGCTGGGTCGCTGAATGGGGCGCATCCCCCGCAGGTGGGTTGCGCAGCAGCGCTCTTGCTGCAGCTAGCGCACCTCCATGGTGTACGCTCAGCGCTGCAGAAGATCTCACACTGGTCGGGGCCTGCATAGCCGGAGTCGGTGTTGCCGGAGTCGGCTGCTGGCTACCAGCTTGTGCCGACACACTCCGTCCTGAGTGTGTCGACATGTACTCCCCAGTGGTCACGGTTCGCCGTGAACGCGGAGGGGGAGAGTTTGCCGCTGAAGGAAGCTTGGTCATCTTCGTTGGCAGAAACTCGTCGCGCTAGGAGAAAAGCCCCCTACCTGGCGCGCCAAATGTCGAAGTGTTCGGTCGACACTTCCCCCGGTCCTGCACTGGGCAGCCCGCGGAGGTTCTTTTTTCCGTGGGGCTAGTCCCTAGCGGAGAGCTTGCGCAGATGGACGAGTTAGTAAGAGCTTGACATGGCGAGTTTTACGTGGTTCAGGCCGCCGGAGCGTAAAACCCTACGTCCACGGCGAGCTATGGAGCTCGCTGTATTGCTTGCTGCTCAGGACCGGAGGCCTGATCTTGGGGGGTGAGTTACAGCTTGAGAGTGTATGGCTAGCGTATGAGTTGCAAAGTGCGAACCCCTGCTATCGACGCCTACCCGAGCCTTTTATAGTCCAAGACTCGGGCGGCTTACAAGGGGAGCCGGGACCCGACAGGTGGTCCCGGGAAGATTGTCTATTATCTACCGTATCTGCAGTTATGCCGGTAGTTGTCTCTGGTCGAAGGCTTCTGAGTCTTCATCTTGCCGCCCTGCCCATGCCGCATGCTAGTCGTAGTGGTTGATGACAGCGCAGGCGGCATGGGATGTCTTGTCGCGGTGTTTATTGGCTAACAGGTTCTGACACCGCGCGCCAGTCTGTGATGCGACTGGGTGCAACGGCACCTGACAGAAGCGTGCTCCGCGTCTCCGCGTCTTGGGAAGATGCGGGCCTTGAATACCTTGTACGGGCAAGGTATGGGGCGTATTTATGCCCGCTGCCTATCGCTCGGGGCAGGCAGCGTCGCTCTGCTGCCACGTGGCGGGCCCGAAGCCCTTCTCAGAGAAGAGAAGGGTCAGTCCCGCGGGGCACGTGGAGCCTCCGGACCTCACCCCGCGGAGGGAGAGGCTCGGCTTCTGATGGCCACGTGGCGGGCCCGGAGCTCTCCTCTGAGGAGAGGGAGGTCCGGCCCCGCTGGACACGCGGCGCCTTCGGACCTCTCTCCCGCGGAGGGGGAGGTCCGGCTTCTGTATGCCACATGGTGGACCCGGAGCTCTCCTCTGAGGAGAGGGAGGTCCGGTCCCGCCGGACGCGTGGCGCCTTCGGAGCTCTCCCTGCGGAGAAGGGCGAGTTCCTTAGACATTTTACCCTGTGCTCGGGGGTACCCCATATCTCAGGTACCGACAAGGTCCTTCTCGGGAAAGTGCGTGCCGCGACACCAGGTTGCCTTTCTGCAGCCGAGCCTTGTCGACGAGGTTGTCATCTTCACGCTGGATCTGGTCCTGCGCGGCTTCTCCTGGGCGCCCCCGGGGAGTTCTCCCCTTCTGGCTAAGTTCTTCAAGGGGTAGGTGGACCCGGGCACGTCTTGGAAGACCCAAGGCGTCTTCCCCTTCTGGCAAGGCCTCCAAGGGGTTGACAGACCTTGGGCGGCCCCCGGGAGGTATGACCGAGGCACAGAGGCGTGCTCTCGGGTGGGGCTGGCCCGATCTTGCACCATTGTAATTGGCACTTGGGCTGCTGCGACTGCTTGGAGCTTCTCCAAGGTTGATGCCGCAGCAGTGCAGCCTCCACTGACCTGGGACGGCAGCCACAGCCGGCTACCGCCCCGGCCCGTCACCATCGGAGCTGGAGTCCACACCGTTATGCACTGTCTTTATGACACGCTGAGGCTCCTGAAACCCCACCTGGTGGCCAGGCTGACTGGAGCGTCGACTTTCTGCTTGCCATCCTTGTGAGGTTGGAGCGGTGCTTCAGCTCTCTGCTGCCTTCCTTTGCGGAAGCGCTCTGCGAGCCTCTGGATATCCCAGCACTCGGCAGCAGTATGGTTGCCGGCGCCATGCACGGGGCATAGCCCACCCTGGTCGCTATCTGGGGCTGGTGACTGCCGCTGCCTTTTGTCGGGGCGTGGCCCCCGAGCTCCACTAGGCGTCGCTGCTACGGCGACGGGAGCCGCGGACGATGGCTTCATCTTGCCACTGCCCTGGTTCTTGGCCTTCTTGCCACCTCCATAGGCAGCAGCGCCGGATCCGGGCTGTCCTCCTGACTCGGAGGTCGGCAGAGAGTGCCAGTTCTGCCCTTCTGCTGCTCTGGCGCATTTGTCCGCCAGCCTGAATAGCTCAGAGACGTCGCGCACCTCTCTGGTCGCGAGCTTCTCAAGCATTTTCTCGTCCCGGACACCCTGCCGGAACGCCACCACCACGGAAGCACTTTGAATATGCGGGATGGTGTTGCGTACCTGGGAGAATCGCTGGATGAAGGAGCGCAGCGACTCCCCAGGTTGTTGCTTGATGGCGTGGAGGTCAAGCTCCGTGCCGGGACGGGTGTAGGAGCTGCCGAAGTTGGCGATGAACTGCCGGCAGAGCTCTCCCCAGGAAGTTATGGAACCCTGAGGGAGGTTCATGAGCCAAGACTGGGCTGGCCCGGTCAAGGCGACGGGGAAGTAGTTGGCCATGACAGCCTCGTCCCCTCCTGCGGCAAGCACGGCGGTGGAGTAGATCTGGAGGAACTCTGCCGGGTTAACGCTGCCGTCGTACTTTTCGGGCAGGTGCGGCCGAAACTTGCGCGGCTACCTTGCGAAGCGAAGGTGGGGTGCAAGGGCCGCACATCCTGCTCCTGTTGCCGCAGGTATTGGTGCCGCGAACGCTTGGTTCACACCTGGCACAGTGTACCCCGGTATGGGCAAGGCTGCGCCATAGACCGGGGACGCCGTTTGTAGGGCATATGGTTGTGGCATATGCTGCACGGCGTATACCTGGGGCAGGGCTCGCGTGGCGAAGATCTGCCCTCCAGGCTGGGTCGAGGCCGATGTCATGCTGTCGCCAGCCTCTATGTTGCGACGCCTTTCTCGACATCGCTCGAGGTACACCCGGGCATCCTGGCCCAAGTGGCACCATTCCAGCTCTGTCCTCAGGTCCTCGACGGGAGCCTGGAGGAGCTGGAACCCGCCGTCTGCCCGTCAACCGTTGGCGTGCGCGTCAGCGACACAGCCGGTTGGCCGGGGCGTCGCCCTCGCCGAAACCGAGGGTTTGCGGCGGCGACGACGAGGCGGTCCACCTCGCGAACCCACTGTTGGGTCGCTGAATGGGGCGCGTCCCCAGCAGGTGGGTTGCGCAGTAGCGCTCTCGCTGCAGCTAGCGCACCCCTGTGGTGTACGCTCAGCGCTGCAGAAGATCTCACGCTGGTCGGAGCCTGCATTGCCGGAGTCAGCGTTGCCGGAGTCAGCTGCTGGCTACCAGCTTGTGCCGACACACTCCGTCCTGAGTGCGTCGACATGTACTCCCCGTTGGTCACGGTCCGCCGTGAACGCGGAGGAGGAGAGTTTGCCGCTGAAGGAAGCTTGGTCATCTTCGTCGATGGAAACTCGTCGTGCAAGGGAAAGCCCCTACCTGGCGCGCCAAATGTCGAAGTGTTCGGTCGACACTTCCCCCGGGCCTGCACTGGGCAGCCCGCGGAGGTTCCTTTTTCGGTGGGGCTAGTCACTTGCGGAGAGCTTGAGCGTATGGACGAGTTAGTAAGAGCTTGACACAGCGAGTTTTACGTGGTTCAGGCCGCCGGAGCGTAAAACCCTACGTCCACGGCGAGCTACGGAGCTCGCCGTATTGCTTGTTGCTCAGAACCAGAGTCCTGAGCTTGGGGATAACTGATGTCTAGCGTATGAGTTGCGGGAGTGCGAACCCTTGCTAACGTCGCCTACTCGAGCCTTTTATAGTCTAAGACTCGGGTGGCTTACAAGGTGGGCCCAGGACCCGACAGGTGGTCCCGGGGAGATTGACTGTTATCTACCGTATCTGCAGTTATGCCGGTAGTTGTCTCTGGCGAAAGCTTCTGAGTCTTCGTCTTGCAGCCCTGCCCATGCCGCATGCTAGTCGCAGTGGTTGATGACGGCGAGGGCGGCATGGGATGTCTTGTCGCTGCGTTTATTGGATGGCAGGCTCTGACACCGTGCGCCTGTCTATGATGCGACTGGGCGCAACGGCACCTGACAGAGGCGTGCTCCGCGTCTCCGCGTCTTGGGAATACGCGGGCCTTGAATACCTTGTATGGGCAAGGTATGGGGCGTCTTTACGCCCGGCGCCTACCGCTCGGGGGCAGGCAGCGCTCTTCTGCTAGACATGTGACGGGCCCGGAGCCCTCCTTAGAGGGGAGGGGGTCCGGACCCACAGGACACGTGGAGCCTTCGGACCTCTCCCCGTGGAGGGGGAGGTCCGGCTTCTATCGGCCACGTGGCAAGCCCGGAGCTCTCCTCTGAGGAGAGGGAAGCCCGGCCTTGCTGGACACGTGGCGCCTTCGGACATCTCTCCCGCGGAGGGGGAGGTCCGGCTTCTGTATGCCACGTGGCGGGCCTGGAGCTTTCCTCTGAGGAGAGGGAGGTCCGGCCCCGCCGGACGCGTGGCGCCTTCGGAGCTCTCCCTGCGTAGAAGGGCGAGTTCCTTAGGCATTTTCCCCTGTGCGCGGGGGTACCCCATATCGCGGGTACCGACAACTCCCTTCCATAGTGGGAAAGTTTGAACCCGGTCTGAATTTGAAGGTTTGGACAAGTTTCATCCAATTTCACATTTGAATTTGAATTCCTATGCAATTTAAAGTCCATTTAACAAATGGGTAACAAATCATTTCAATAATTCATGAAACTTTGTCTACCCACTTATGTCGAAGTGTGCGGTCGACACTTCCCCCGGACCTGCACTGGGCAGCCCGCGGAGGTTCTTTTTCGGAGGGGCTAGTCACTTGCGGAGAGCTTAAACGTATGGACGAATTAAGGAGAAGCTTGACACGGCGAGTTTTACGTGGTTCAGGCTGCCGGAGCGTAAAACCCTACGTCCACGGCGAGCTGAGGAGCTCGCTGTATTGCTTGTTGCTCAGAACCGGAGTCCTGAGCTTGGGGATGAGTGATGTCTAGCGTATGATTTGCTGGAGTGCGAACCATTGCTAACGTTGCCTACCCGAGCCTTTTATAGTCCAAGGCTCGGGTGGCTTACAAGGGGGGCCGGGACCCGACTGGTGGTCCCGAGGAGATTGCCTGCAGACTACCGTATTTGCAGTTATGTCGGTAGTTGTCTCTGGCGAAGGCTTCTGAGTCTTTGTCTTGCCGCCCTGCCCCATGCCGCATGCTAGTCGTAGTGGTTGATGACGGCGGGAGCGGCATGGGATGTCTTGTCGCTGCGTTTATTGGCTGGCAGGCTCTGACACCGCGCGCCAGTCTGTAATGTGACTGGGCGCAACGGCACCTGACAGAGGCGTGCTCCGCGTCTCTGCGTCTTGGGAAGGCGTGGGCCTTGAATACCTTGTACGGGCAAGGTATGGGGCGTCTTTACGCCCGCTGCCTACCGCTCGTGGGCAGACAGCGCTGTTCTGCTGGACATGTGGCGGGCCCGGAGCCCTCCTCAGAGGAGAGGGGGGTCCAACCCCGCAGGACACGTGGAGCCTTCGGACCTCTCCCCGCGGAGGGGGAGGTCCTGCTTCTGTCGGCCACATGGCAAGCCCGGAGCTCTCCTCTGTGAAGAGGGAGGTCCGGCCCCGCTGGACACGTGGCGCCTTTGGAACTCTCCCCGCGGAGGGGGAGGTCCGGCTTCTGCAGGCCACGTGGGGAGCCCGGAGCTCTCCTCTGAGGAGATGGAGGTCCGGCCCCGCCGGACGCGTGGGCCTTCGGAGCTCTCCCTGCGGAGAAGGGCGAGATCCTTAGGCATTTTCCCCTGTGCGCGGGGGTACCCCATATCGCGGGTACCGACAACTTATTTAGACCAAAGGAATCCAATTATGAAATATGATTTTGGTTTTGGCTGCTGCAAATGAGGTTTTTGTGCACAACAGTTTGCCTTCCTATTTGTTGCCCTCATTTGCAATTTCAATTGAATAATTTGAGTTCCCACTCTGAATTTCCTTCAACCTAGCATATGAGAGCTTACACATGAGTTTTACTTAACTCTGTCCCACAAACACCCTCTTGATCATAGCCTAAAGTGGTGGGACACTCATGTGTGTCATCACATGTGGAAAAATTTAAACAAGTCCCAATTTTTACAAACTTGAACCAAAGGGTGTTCCCACTTCAGTTCATTTGTATTCAAAATTTTGGGACCTTTACAGATGCCCGGGTGTACCTCGAGCGACGTCGAGGGAGGCGTCGCAACCAAGAGGCTGGCGACGGCATGACGTCAGCCTCGACCCAGCCTGAGGCGCAGACCTATGCCACACGATCTCTGCCCCAGGCGTACGCTGTGCAGCATATGCCACAGCCATATGCCCTGCAAACGGCGTCCCCGGTCTATGGCGCAGCCTTGCCCATACCGGGGTACACTGTGCCAGCGGCGAACCAAGCGTTCGCGACACCAACGCCTGCCGCAGAAGGGGCAGGGTGTGCGGCCCTGGCGCCCCACCTTCGCTTCGCGAGGTGGCCGCGCAAGTTTCGGCCGCACCTGCCCGAGAAGTACGACAGCAGCGTCAACCCGGCGGAGTTCCTCCAGATCTACTCCACCGCCGTCCTTGCTGCAGGAGGGGATGAGGCTGTCATGGCCAACTACTTCCCCGTTGCCTTGACCGGCCCAGCCCGGTCTTGGCTCATGAACCTCCCCCAGGGCTCCATAACTTCCTGGGGAGAGCTCTGCCGGCACTTCACCGCCAACTTCGGCAGTTCCTACACCCGGCCTGGCACGGAGCTCGACCTCCACGCCATCCAACAACAACCTGGGGTGTCACTGCGTTCCTTCATCTAGCGGTTCTCCCAGGTGCGGAACACCATCCCACACATCCAAAACGCTTTGGTGGTGGTGGCGTTCCAGCAAGGTGTTCGGGACAAGAAGATGCTCGAGAAGCTCGTGACCAGAGAGGTCCGCGATGTCTCCGAGCTCTTCAGCCTGGCAGACAAGTGCGCCAGAGCAGCCGAAGGGCGGAACTGGCACTCACTGCCGACCTCCGAGTCAGGAGGACAGCCCGGGTCTGGCGCTGCTTCCTATGGAGGCAGCAAGAAGGCCAAGAACCGGGGCAGAGGCAAGATGGAATCGCCGGCCGCGGCCCCCGTCGCCGCAGCAGCGGCACCCAGTGGAGCTCGTTGGCCGCGCCCCGACAAGAGGCAGCGACAGTCACCAGCCCCAGAAGGTGACCAAGACAAGCTATGCCCCGTGCACGGCAGCTGTCGCCATACTACTTCCGAGTGCCGGGAGATCCAGAAGCTCACGGAGCGCTTCCGCAAAGGGAAGCAGCAGCGGACTGATGCTCCATCCTTCTGCCAAAGGGATGGCAAGCAGAAGGTCGACGCCCCAGACAGCGTCGACCACCAAGTGGAGTTCCAGGAGCCTCAGCGCGCCGTGAAGGCGGTGCGCAACCATGAGGACTCCAGCTCCAGTGATGATGAGCGTCGAAAGAAGCTCTACGTCATATACGGCGGGTCCGCCGACCCCTCGTCCCGAAGCGCAGTTAAGACTCTGGGCCGAGCGGTAGCGTCGGTGGCTCCACTCCCAAGTTCCGCACCGCACCTCAAGTGGATGGGAACCCCCATCAGCTTTGATGCCACTGACTGCCCCAGGAACATGGCTGGGGCCGGCCAACTACCGCTCTTGGTAGCACCCACCATCGCCAACGTGAGGATGTACCACGTTTTGGTAGATGGCGGAGCTGGGCTGAACCTCATATGCCGTGAAGCTTTCCAGAAGCTGCAGATCCCGATGGCCAAGCTCACCCCGTCGAGCCCGTTCTCAGGGGTAGGGCCGGGACAGGTCGTTCCCTACGGCAACATCAGCCTCCCGGTGACCTTCGGAGCTCCCGACAGCTATCGGACAGAATACATTCTGTTCGACGTAGCGGAGATCGACCTCCCCTTCAATGCCATAATTGGCAGGCCAGCCCTGTACCGATTCATGGCAGTAGCCCACTACGGCTACCTCGTCCTGAAGATGCCTACACCAACAGGCGTCCTCAGGATTCGTGGAGACCGCACTGCTGCAGTGTCGGCCTTGGAAAAACTCCAAGCGCTTGCAACAGCTTGAGCACCAGCCCCTAGGTCGTCCAAGTCGGCGCCGAAGCCACCCAGACCACCCGGGTAGCCGGGGGCCTGGATAGCAAATAGGAAGGCGCGCTCGTCACCTTCCTCCGGCACAATGTTGACGTGTTTGCATGGCAGCCGTCACAGATGCCGGGGATCCCTAGGGAGGTGATCGAGCACCACTTAAAGGTCTTCCCCGACGCCCGGCCAGTTCAACAGAAGCCCCGCAAGCAGTCCATCGAGCGGCAAAACTTCATTCACGAAGAAATCAAGAAGCTGCTGGACGCTGGCTTCATACGGGAAGTCCACCACCCCCGGTGGTTGGCGAACCCCGTCGTTGTCCCGAAGGCCGGTGGGAAGCTCCGGATGTGCATCGACTACACCAGTCTCAATAAGGCATGTCCCAAAGATCCATTCCCTCTCCCTAGAATAGATCAAATAGTAGACTCGACATCAGGCTGCGATATGCTGTGCTTCCTAGACGCCTGTCGGTACCCTCAATACCGGGTACCCCCGCGCACAGCGTAAAACTTCCTAAGGACCTCGCTCCCTCTGCAGGGGGGAGGTTTGAAGGCGCCACGTGTCCAGCGGGGCCGGAGCTCCCCTCCCCACGGAGGACAGCTCCGAGCCTACCATGTGGCCCAGGAGGCCGGACCTCACCCCTTTGCAGGGGCGAGCTCCGAAGGCACCACATGCCCAGCGGGGCCGGAGCTCCCCTCCCCTCGGAGGATAGCTCCGGGCCTGCCGTGCGGCCCAAGAGGCCAGACCTCGCCCCCTACGCAAGGGCGAGCTCCGAAGGCGCCACGTGTCCGGCAGGGCCGGGGCTCTCCTCTCCTCAAAAGATAGCTCCGAGCCTGCCACGTGGCCCGGAAGACCGGACCTCGCCCCCTCCGCGGGGGTGAGCTCCGAAGGCTCCACGTGTCCAGCGGAGCCGGAGCTCCCCCTCTCCTCAGAGGAGAGCTCCGGCTCCGACACGTGGCCAGCAGAGCAGTGCTGCCGCCCGGCGCGGTAGGCAGCAGGAATAAAGGCGCGCCATGCCTTTACCGTACAAAGCATTCAAGACCCGCGCCTTCGAGAGGAGTCTTCGAGAGGACGTTGCTGCGGCCCACAGCCCGGCCCGCCGAGCCGGGCGAAGGGGGCTTGACCAGCACCTCGAAGCTGGCGGTCTTGGCGGCCCTGCAGCCATGGACGCCGCCAAAGGATCGTAAGCATCACTGGGGACTCTGTGCAACCCAGCGCTCAAGATCCAGAAGCTCAAGTAGTCCCGATGCATGGACCACGGAGGTCCGGGACTCCTTGAAGGACATCCTTCCTGATGAACGTGCATTTGCTGAACGGATTATGCGGATGGCTAAGTGCTACGCGCTGGTATCTTTACTGGCGTGGCGCCACGACATCCTATTGCGGTGCATAACCCAGGAGGAAGGCTGCGACTAGCTTGCAGTAGTCCACGGAGGCGAGTGCTGGGAACACTCATCGTCCCGCACGCTGGTCGGTTGAGCCACCCGGCATGGCTCCTACTGACCGAGAGCCACCTGGACGCCGTCAAACCGGTTAGGAGATGCAATGCGTGCCAGGTCCACACCAAGCAGACCCACACAACAGGTGCAGATGCGCACCCAAAGACGTCGGGGGATACCGGCTCCTCTATGTCGAGGGCCAGCCGGACTTCCCAGGGCTGGGTCACGGGAACTACCCTTCTACATGGTGTGCGGGGCCGAAGCCATGCTTCCCCCTGAGATGGCCATGGGGTCTCCCGTGTCCAAGCATACGACGAAGCCACACATGACCCGCTCTGCGTGATGACATGGCGCTCCGACGCTACCCCAGTAAGTTCACCATGCTTACTTAGGTGTTTATTTAAATTACGCATTAATTTATATGATCACCTTCCCACGCTCTAGACAGTGTACATCCATTGTACACTCGGTTCCTCTTTCCTGCGCTCATGCATAGTCGATATTTGCCATCTTGCCGAAGGCGGTAGTGCTTGGGGTACCTGCCAGAGGCCCGGGGACCTTTCGGACCTCCCCCTGTAAGGGTACTGTACCGCCAGTTGGTCTCCTCCGAGAAAAGACCTACGCTAGACCGGGGGGTCAGGAGCCTTGCTTTGCCCGGTCCTGCACCCAAAGCATGCGCACTCTGCCCCCTAGCGCTATGGTCTGAGTACCAGGGGGCCGGACGGTTGCACCCTGACTGGGGTTGGGGGCCAGACCTCCGGGACCAAGTGCACTGGATTACCCAAGCCCCGTATTCTGGCCCGGGACAGTAAAACAAATGAGACTAAGGGACAGGAAAGGGAGGACTTCTGAGCAGTACCGGACTCCGCCCCCACAGCTGGGCCAAGCTCCGAGGCCAGCCCTCGCCCTCCTTTCAGAGGCGAGCGCTGATGCAGGACCTCACGCCCTTCGCTGGCCTGAGCTCCGATGACTTCCGGACCTCCGCCCCCCACAGCTGGGCCGAGCTCCGAGGCCAGCCCTCGCCCTCCTTTCAGAGGCGAGCACTGATGCCGGACCTCACGCCCTTCGCCGTCCTGAGCTCCGATGACTTCTGGACCTCCGCCCCCCACACCTGGGCCGAGCTCCGAGGCCAGCCCTCGCCCTCTTTTCAGAGGCGAGCGCTGATGCCGGACCTCACGCCCTTCGCTGGATTGAGCTCCGATGACTTCCGGACCTCACGCCTTTCGCTGGCCTGAGCTCCAATGACCTCCGGACCTCCGCCCCCCACAGCTGGGCCGAGCTCCGAGGCCAGCCCTCACCCTCCTTTCAGAGGCGAGGGCTGATGCTGGACCTCACGCCCTTCGCTGGCCTGAGCTCCGATGACTTCCGGACCTCCGCCCCCCACACCTGGGCCGAGCTCCGAGGCCAGCCCTCGCCCTCTTTTCAGAGGCGAGCGCTGATGCCGGACCTCACGCCCTTTGCTGGCTTGAGCTCCGATGACTTCCGTACCTCACGCCCTTCGCTGGCCTGAGCTCCGATGACCTCCGGACCTCACGCCCTTCTCTGGCCTGAGCTCCGATGACTTCCGGACCTCACGCCCTTCGCTGGCCTGAGCTCCGATGACTTCCGGACCTCCGCCCCCCCACAGCTGGGCCGAGGTCCGAGGCCAGCCCTCGCCCTCCTTACAGAGGCGAGCGCTGATGCCGGACCTCACGCCCTTCGCTGGCCTGAGCTCCGATGACCTCCGGACCTCACGCCCTTCACTGGCCTGAGCTCCGATGACCTCCGGACCTCATGCCCTTCGCTGGCCTGAGCTCCGATGACTTCCAGACCTCCGCCCCCGCAGCTGGGCCGAGCTCCGATGCCAGCCCTCGCCCTCCTTTCAGAGGCGAGCCCTGATGCCAGACCTCACGCCCTACGTGGGCCTGAGCTCCGATGACTTCCGGACCTTCGCCCCCACAGCTAGGCGAGGCGAGCCATGATGCCGGACCTCACGCCCTTCGTGGGCCTGAGCTCCGATGACTTCCCGGACCACCCCTCTTCTCAGAGGCGAGATCCAAGGCCGGACCTCCCCTTTTCACAAGGGCAGAGCTCCGATGCCAGGCTTCACCCTCTCCTCAAAGGCTGAACTTCGAAGCCGTCAAGACCCTGCCAGCACAGGGAGTACTCAATACAAGAAAGTGCGCGGGTAGGAGAAGGCCCCACCTCGGGCTCGTTACCTCCCCCGAGGTGAGCCCGAGGGCCACTGTCGGTACCCTCAATACCGGGTACCCCCGCGCACAGCGTAAAACTTCCTAAGGACCTCGCTCCCTCTGCAGGGGGGAGGTTTGAAGGCGCCACGTGTCCAGCGGGGCCGGAGCTCCCCTCCCCACGGAGGACAGCTCCGAGCCTGCCACGTGGACCAGGAGGCCGGACCTCACCCCTTTGTAGGGGCGAGCTCTGAAGGCACCACATGTCCAGCGGGGCCGAAGCTCCCCTCCCCTCGGATGATAGCTCCGGGCCTGCCGTGCGGCCCAAAAGGCCAGACCTCGCCCCCTCCGCAAGGGCAAGCTCCGAAGGCGCCACGTGTCCGGAAGGGCCGGGGCTCTCCTCTCCTCAAAGGATAGCTCCGAGCCTGCCATGTGGCCCGGAAGACCGGACCTCGCCCCCTCCGCGGGGGTGACCTCCGAAGGCTCCACGTGTCCAGCGGAGCCGGAGCTCCCCCTCTCCTCAGAGGAGAGCTCCGGCTCCGACACGTGGCCAGCAGAGCAGTGCCGCCGCCCGGCACGGTAGGCAGCAGGAGTAAAGGCGCGCCGTGCCTTTACCGTACAAAGCATTCAAGACCTGCGCCTTCCCAAGACACGAAGACGCGGAGCACGCCTCTGTCAGGTGCCGTTGCGCCCAGTCGCATCGCAGACTGGCGCGCCGTGTCAGAACCTGCCAGCCAATAAACCCAGCGACAAGACATCCCCTGCCGCCCCACCGTCATCAGCCACTACGACTAGCATGCGGCATGGGCAGGACGGCAGAACGAAGACTCGGGAGACTTCGGCAGAGACAACTACCGACATAACTGCGGATACAATAGTCGGCAGGAAATCTCCTCGGGACCACATGTCGGGTCCTGGGCCCCCCTTGTAAGCCACACGAGCCTTAGACTATAAAAGGCTCGGGTAGGCGACGTTAGCAAGGGTTCACACTCTAACCATTCACACCCTGGGTTGGCACTCCAGCAACTCATACGCTAGGCATAACTCATCCTCAAGCTCAGGACTCCGGTTCTGAGCAACAAGCAATACAGCGAGCTCCTCAGCTCACCGTGGACATAGGGTTTTACGCTCCGGCAGCGCGAACCACGTAAAACTCGCCGTGTCAAGCTCCTCCTTAACTCGTCCCTACGCTCAAGCTCTCCGCAAGTGACTAGCCTCTCCGAAAAAAGAACCTCCGCGGGCTGCCCAGAGCAGGTCCGGGGGAAGTGTCGACCACACACTTCAACATTTGGCGCGCCAGGTAGGGGCCTTTTCCCTTGCGCGACGAGCGTCTGCCGATGAAGATGACCAAGCTTCCTTCAGCGGCAAGCTCTCCTCCCCCGCGTTCACGACGGACCGTGACTAGCGGGGAGTACGTGTCGACAGACTCTGGACAGAGTGTGTCGGCGCAAGCTGGAAGCCAGCAGCCGACTCCGGCAACGCAGGCTCCAGCCAGCGTGAGATCTTCTGCAGCGCTTAGCGTACCCCACGGGGGTGCGCTAGCTGCAGCAAGAGCGCTACTGCGCAATCCACCTGCTGGGGACGCACCCCATTCAGCGACCCAGCAGTGGATTCACGAGGTAGACCGTCTCGTCGTCGCCGCCGCAAACCCTCGGCTTCGGCGGGGACGACACTCCGGCCAACCGGCTGTGTCGCTGACGCGCACGCCAACGGTTGACGGACAGACGGCGGATTCCAGCTCCACCAGGCTTCCGTCGACGGGCCTGAGGACAGAGCTGGAACGATGCCACCTGGGCCAAGACGACCGAGTGTTCCTCGGGCGGCGACGAGAAAGGCGTCGCAGCCAAGAGGCCGGCGTCAGCATGACGACTGCCTCAACCCTGCCTGAGGCGCAGACTTTTGCAACGCGAACTCTGCCCCAGGCATACGCCACGCAGCATATGCCACAGCCATATGTCCTGCAAACGGCGCCACCGGTCTATGGCACAGCCTTGCCCATACCGGGGTACACTGTGCCAGCGGCGAACCAAGCATTCGCGGCACCAACGCCTGCAGCAGCAGGGGCAGGATGTGCGGCCCTGGCGCCCCACCTCCGCTTCACGAGGTGGCCGCGCAAGTTTCGGCCGCACCTGCCCTAGAAGTACGACGGCAGCGTCAACCCGGCGGAGTTCCTCCAGATCTACTCCACTGCCGTACTTGCCGCAGGAGGGGATGAGGCCGTCATGGCCAACTACTTCCCCGTCGCCTTGACCGGCCCAGCCCGGTCTTGGCTTATGAACCTCCCCCAGGATTCCATAACTTCCTGGGGAGAGCTCTGCCGGCAGTTCGTTGCCAACTTCGGCAGTTCCTACACCCGTCCAGGCACAGGGCTTGACCTCCACGCCATCAAACAACAACCTGGGGAATCACTGCCCTCCTTCATCCAGCGGTTCTCCCAGGTACGCAACACCATCCCCACATCCCGAATGCATCAGCAGTGGTCGCATTCCGACAAGGTGTGAGGGACAAGAAGATGCTCGAGAAGTTGGCCACTAGGGAGGTGCAAGACATCTCAGGGCTCTTCAGCCTGGCGGACAAGTGCGCCAGAGCAGAATACGGGCGTCATTGGCACTCACTGCCAGCTTCCGAAGCCGGAAGACAGCTCGAAGACGGCGGAGTTCAAGCTGAGCTCCCGACCACGTCAGACAGTCAAGAGCCTAGCACTGGCTGACTTCGTGGCTGAATGGACGCCAACGAAGGTTGACCCAGGGGGCCACGAAGACAGTGAACCAAAGCACCGAGCTCCGGTCTTCACCGGGCCTCACTGGACGCTCTTCTTCGACGGCTCCTCGCGAAAGCAGGGGGCCGGTGCCGGCGTACTGCTTCTCATGCCATCGGGGGAGCTGTCAAAGTGTTCGGTCGACACTTCCCCCGGGCCTGCACTGGGCAGCCCGCAGAGGTTCTTTTTTCTGTGGGGCTAGTCCCTTGCGTAGAGCTTGAGCGTATGGACGAGTTAGTAAGAGCTTGACACGGCAAGATTTACGTGGTTCAGGCCGCCGGAGCGTAAAACCCTACGTCCACGGCGAGCTATGGAGCTCGCTGTATTGCTTGCTGCTCAGAACCGGAGTCCTGAGCTTGAGGATGAGTTACAGCTTGGGGGTGAATGGCTAGAGTGCGAACCCTTGCTATCGTCGCCTACCCAAGTCTTTTATAGTCCAAGACTCGGGTGGCTTACAAGGGGGGGCCCGGGACCCGACAGGTGGTCCCGGGGAGATTGTCTGTCATCTACCGTATCTGCAGTTATGCCGGTAGTTGTCTCTGGCGAATGCTTCTGAGCCTTCGTCTTGCAGCCCTTCCCATGCCGCATGCTAGTCGTGGTGGTTGATGACGGCGCGGGCGGCATGGGATGTCTTGTCGCTGCGTTTATTGGCTGGCAGGCTCTGACACTGCGCTCCAGTCTGTGATGCGACTGGGCGCAACGGCACCTGACAGAGGCGTGCTCCGCGTCTTGGGAAGACGCGGGCCTTGAATACCTTGTACGGGCAAGGTATGGGGCGTCTTTATGCCCGCTGCCTATCGCTCGGGGGCAGGCAGCACCATTCTGTTGGCCACGTTGTGGGCCCGGAGCCCTCCTCAGAGGAGAGGAGGGTCCGGCCCCGCGGGACACGTGGAGCCTTCGGACCTCTCCCCGCGGAGGGGGAGGTTCGGCTTCTGTCGGCCACGTGGCGGGCCCGGAGCTCCTCTCCGAGGAGAGGGAGGTCCGGCCCCGCCGGATACGTGGCACCTTTGGACCTCTCTCCCATGGAGGGGGAGGTCCGGCCTCTGTATGCCACGTGGCGGGCCCGGAGCTCTCCTCTGAGGAGAGGGAGGTCCGGCCCCGCCAGACGCGTGGCGCCTTCGGAGCTCTCCTTGCGGAGAAGGGCGAGTTCCTTAGGCATTTTCCCCTGTGCGCGGGGGTACCCCATATCGCGGGTACCGACAGTGGCCCCCGGGCCCATCTCGGGGGAGATAGTGAGCCCGTGGTGGGACCTCCGTCTCTTCTGATCTGCGCACTTTCTCTAAGTCCCGCATTGACTGCTGCCGGAGCACGAACGGCCGCGGGATCGTGGGAGCGTGCGCCCACTTGATGGTTGCTTTTACTGCGGCGGTTCCCAAGACTGCCACTTCTGCACGTTGCGGCTCTTTCTTCGGGAACCGCCGAAGTGCCTTGCCGGCCTGTCTTCTTAGGAGAATGAATCCTTGACCCACCGCTTTAGTCGGGCGGCTTGGGTCCACCTGTCATCGGCGCTCGGTTTAGGAGCCGAAGCGGTTGCCGATGCGGTGTATTCGAAGAGTTCCGAATCGCCTGGAATTGCACCTGGGAAGGTTTTTAGAGGGGATCTTACCCGCATTGCGGCTTCCCTTCACACCTCCTAGCGTTTCTTCCTACACTCTTGTGCTTTTGCCCTCTTGCCCTTGAGTCCTCCCTCGCCATGGCCTCCAATCCGCCACCAGAGAAGAAGCACGCTTGATCTCCTCCAGCGGCGGCGTCTGTGCCAAGTCAGGAATCTGGGGTGCCTGGCACTCCTTCCGGTGGCGACTCAAAGAGGCCCCGGGCTGATGCGTTGAGGGGAGCTTCTGGGGCGTCCCCAGCTTCGCCAGTTCAAGCGACTGCGGAGCGGCCGTCTGTGACGGCAACGGGCTCTGGGAGTCCTACCCCGGCTCGGAAGTCAGGGTTCAGAGCCCGCTGGAGTGTCCGCGCTTCCCGGCCATCCCCGACTAGCGTGAAGTCTGTGCCGTTGCGCTCGGAACCGGGGACAACTACCGCGGCCCCCAAGCCAGCGCGAGCTTCTCCTGTTCCGGTGTGCCCGGACTCCGCGGCGGCGTCATCTCTTCCTGCCGAGACGGTCACCGCGGCCCCCAAGCCAGCGCAGGTTGACCCTTCACCAGGCGGCCCGGCCTTTATTCCAGCGCCGCCTTCCCCGGCTCGCCCCTCTCCACAGGTCAAGAAGCCAGAAGCTAAAGAGGGCCCGGCAGGTCCGGCTGCCAGAGCCCCGGCGCCAGCTTCTCCTGACCGGCGTCTCGTCTTGGTTGCTGGTGCATTGACTCCTCTTGAGGACGAGGTGATGGAGGAGGTCGGGGGAACTGCCCCGGCCTCTGTTGCTCCATTGCCCCTGGCAGATGCCTTCGCGCTTGCCGAGACGAGCGTCCGGCAGGTCTTGGCTGCACTAGGTCGCGAGAGGGAGGAGTATACAGTTGAACGGGATCGCCTCCTCACCTGGGGGAACCTTTTGCGGGAGCGGACCGCGAAGGTCAAGAGCGAGCTTGACTCCAGGCAGGAGTTGATAGACTTCAGGGAAGTGCTCCTCGACCGGCTGAAGCGGGCTGTCAACCGTATGGACGCCGAATCGCTGCGGATCAACAGGGAGGCTCTGGAGGCACACGCCCGGGCCGAGGAGAGCCTCTCTGCCGCTGAGGAGATATGGCAGTGGATGGAGCGCCGTAAACTCGCCGTTGAGGAACGGGAGCATTCCACGGCAGCCGAGGTGGAGAGGGTCGCCGCGCAGCTGGCGGCGGGCGAGGATGACCTTCGAGCTCGGATCGAGGAGCTAGAGATTCTGAAGGCAGACCTCAACCTGAGGGAGGAACAGGTCTCCCGCGAACGCCAGGCGGTCTTGGAACGGGAGTTGGCTGCCGACTTCAAGACTTCTGAGTTGGAGCGGCTCGCCAAGACTCTCCACCTTCGGGAGAGCTCCCTGGCAGCCAAGGAGAAGGAATTCTCCGAGAGAAACCTAGAGGCCCTGCAGGCAGCCCGCCGCGAGGTGGAGGAGCTCTCGGCCTTGCGGTCCTCCGAGGCTCTTGCGGTCTCAATCTTCGTTGATCGAGCGGGGTCCGCCCTGATCCCTCTTGGCTTCAGTCCGGTGAGGGCAGAGGCTCCTGCGTTGAAGGTGGCGGAGGTGATCCCCGCGCTGGAGTCGATCGGCGCCAAGCTGGACAGGCTAGACTCGGTGGTCGCCAGCGAGCTTGAGGCCGAGGGACGCGGCCTAGACTTAGAGGTCGCCTCACATGTGCTGGCATGCTTCAAGAGCCGCGACCCCTCTTTCTCGCTAGAACCAGTGAGAGAGGGCCCAGCCGCGGAGCGGGAGGAAGCTGCCAGGGCTGAAGTCGAGGATGTGGCCGCCCTTGTAGCCGCAAGGTTCCGGCGGGAGCCGGGAGGTCCTTAGGACTTGTTTCTCCCTTTTTATCGAGTCTGTAGTCCAGCTCATGGAGCCTCGCATAGTTTGACTCTTTTAGATATTTGTGTCTGTGATGCCTTTTCTCTCCTTCTTGGCTTTGCCTGACTGAGTCCTTAGCTCCGCAAGGTACTCAGAGGCCTTCTCCAATCTCGGAGCTCTGCACAGACACCTTCCCCGGGTCCTAACCGTGTTAGGGAACCCCGGGGCTCTCCGGATCTCGCCCTATGGGGAGCTCCAAATCTGCCTGCCATGTGGCGGGTCCGGAGCCCCTCCTTAGGAGGCGGGAGCTCTGGCCCTGCTGGACACGTAGGGCTTTCGGAGACCTCCCACCGGGGGGGTCCGGTTTCCGCCTGCCACGTGGCGAGTCCGGAGCCCCCCTTAGGGGAGGCGAGAGCTCCGGGCCTGCTGGACACGTGGGGCCTTCGGGCCTCGCCCCTGCTGAAGGGGCGGGACCCGGACCTTCCAGTCCTAGGCCGGAGTAGTTGATAGCTCCTTTCCCCCCGCTTCATGCAGTCCCCGTTGCCGTAACCTGGAGGTCCTGCACACAGGCAGAGGAAACGTAATTCTCCTCGGGGGGTCCTCCCCTCCCGTCTCCTAGTCTTATTCGTCTTATGATCCTGATCCGTTATACGGGGCTTGGGCAATTCTATGCTCGAGGCGCCGGAGCTCCTGCTCCCTCCGAGGTCCGGGTACGGTCATCCGATCCCTAGTACCGGGCCGTGCGCTGGGGAAGCAGAGTGCACGTGCTTTGGATTCATGACCAGGCAAAGCGGTTGTACTCCCCTGTACCTCCAGAGGGCAGGATGCGCACGCTTTGGGCTCATGGCCTGCTAAGCGGGATACGCACCCTGGACCCCCCATGCACAACGCAGGCCTTTCCTGGAGGTGACCAACTGGCACTGCAACACCTGACTGGGGGAGGCCCGAGAGACTCACTCGGCCATCGGCAGGTGCCTCAAGCGCAGCCGCCCTCGGTAGGATAGCGAATGCTGACTATGGATGAGCGCGGGAGAGGGGGAGATAGATGTACGATGAACATACATAGATAGTGCGATCATAAAAATTAATGCATAATTTAAATGAGCGCATGAGAGAGAGAGCTAAGTAGAACAGGTTTCTGTGTTCATGCCCACAGGTGGAATTCTGGCTGTACATGGAGGCAATATTCCGCCTCGTCTACAAGGGAAGCAAGACTCTACGCGCTTAGGGTCGGAACCAGGCTAAACTGGACGTAGTCCTGTACCATCCCTTGAGACTTAGCTGCCCCAAGCTCTGTTCCTAAATTCTATGGGATTCATTACAGAAGGGAATGACCCTGTTCTACTGATGCTCGGGGAGTAGGACTTACAGTGTTGCTCCATGCCAAGGATTTTGGGAACGGATCCCACACTCGGTTGAAAGGCATGTGTACCTGGGGCGGCAGCTTTCATGATTCGGAAGGGACCTTCCCTGCTGGGGGAGAGTTTATGGGTCCTTCTCGGGAAAGAGCGTGCCACGACACAGGTTGCCCTTCTGCAGGTCCCTGACGCGTTTAGTTCTTTGGCGGTAGTGCTTAGAGCATCAGCCGAGACCTTGCATTGTGGGGTTTTACCTGCAGCCGAGTCTCATCGACGAGGTTGTTATCTTCACGCTGGATCAGGTCCTGCGCGGCTTCTCCTGGGGGCCCCCGGGGAGTTCTCCCCTTCTGGCTAAGGCCTTCAAGGGGTAGGTGGACCCGGGCTCGTCTTGGATGACCTAAGGCATCTTCCCCTTCTGGCAAGGCCTTCAAGGGGTCGACAGACCTTGGGCGGCCCCCGGGAGGTATGTCCGAGGCACGGAGGCGTGCTCTCGGGTGAGGCTGGCCCGACCTTGCACCATTGTGGTCGGTACTTGGGCTGCTGCGACTACTTGGGGCTTCTCCAAGGTTGATGCCGCAGCAGTGCAGCCTCCACTGACCCGGGACGGCAGCCGCAGCCGGCTACCGCCCTGGCCCGTCACCGTCAGAGCTGGAGTCCTCACCGTTATGCACTGTCTTTATGACACGCTGAGGCTCCTGAAACCCCACCTGATGGGCGGCGGTGACTGGGGCATCGACCTTCTGCTTGCCATCCCTCTGAGGGTAGGGCGGTGCTTCAGCTCTCTGCTGTCTTCCTTTGCGGAAGCGCTCTGCGAGCCTCTGGATATCCAAGCACTCGGCAGCAGTATGGTTGCCGGCGCCATGCACGGGGCATAGCCCGCCCTGGTCACTATCTGGGGCCGGTGACTGCCGCTGCCTTTTGTCGGGGCGTGGCCCCCGTGCTCCACTAGTCGTCGCTGCTGCGGCGACGGGAGCCGTGAACGATGACTTCATCTTGCCACTCCCCCGGTTCTTGGCCTTCTTGCCACCCCCATAGGCAGCAGCGCTAGACCCGGGCTGTCCTCCTGACTCGGAGGTTGGCAGAGAGTGCCAGTTCCGCCCATCAGCTGCTCTGGCGCATTTGTCCGCCAGGCTGAAGAGCTCAGAGACGTCGCAGACCTCTCTGGTCGCGAGCTTCTCAAGCATTTTCTCGTCCCGGACACCCTGTCGGAACGCCACCACCACAGAAGCACTTTGAATATGCGGGATGGTGTTGCGTACCTGGGAGAACCGCTGGATGAAAGAGCGCAGCGACTCCCCAGGTTGTTGCTTGACGGCGTGGAGGTCAAGCTCCGTGCCGGGACGGGTGTAGGAGCTGCCGAAGTTGGCGACGAACTGCCGGCAGAGCTCTCCCCAGGAGGTTATGGACCCCTGGGGGAGATTCATGAGCCAAGACCGAGCTGGGCCAGTCAAGGCGACGGGGAAGTAGTTGGCCATGACAGCCTCATCCCCTCCTGCGGCAAGTACGGCGGTGGAGTAGATCTGGAGGAACTCCCCCGGGTTGACGCTACCGTCGTACTTCTCGGGCAGGTGCGGCCGAAACTTGCGAGGCCACCTCGCGAAGCAAAGGTGGGGTGCAAGGGCCGCACATACTGCTCCTGCTGCCGCAGGTATTGGCGCTGCGAACGCTTGGTTCGCACTTGGCACCGTGTACCCCGGTATGGGCAAGGCTGTACCCGGAGACAATCACTTGGACTGAGTTCAAGGAAAGTTTCCGCTCCCACTACATCCCTGTTGGCGTAATGATGCTCAAGAGGCAGGAGTTTGAAGGTCTCCGCCAAGGGCAGAAAAGTGTGAACGAATACCTCAACAAGTTCATACAACTGTCCCGATATGCCCCCGAAGATGTCAACTCAGATCAGAGGAAGCAGTACCTGTTCATGAGAGGGTTGAACAATGAGATCCAAGTTCAGCTCCTCAACAATGACTACGTAAGCTTCCAGAAGCTGGTTGATAAGGCTATTGTGGTGGAAAACAAGATCCGAGAGATCGAGCGTGAGTGCAAAAGGAAGATCCCATACCAGCCCCAAGGGAGCAACGTACGACCTAGATACATGCCCCCTGCACCGCAGTATGGATCGACCACTCCTACGTACCGCCCTGGTCAGTCACCACAGCAACGGCTCGTTGCACCGGCACCTCGTGTGCCCATGCCTCCTGCGCCCTGGCCTAACAATGGCGCTCCTGTTCAAAACCCCCGTCCCAACGTACCTGCTGCCGTAGGCAACAGGGCATGCTTTGCATGCGGGGAAGTAGGCCACTTCGCTAACCAGTGCCCGAAGAGAGGCCCTGGACAGCAAGGTAACGTGCCCAAGCAGAATCAGCAACCAAACGGAGGGGACAACCAAGGGAACCGAGGACCACAGAACTATGCTCGTGGCCACGTTAACCATGTCACTGCTGAGGAAGCACAACAGGCTGAGGACGTCGCAATTGGTATGTTCCTTGCCAACTCCAACCCAGCCACCATTTTATTTGATTCTGGAGCATCGCATTCCTTCATATCATCCAAATATGTTGCCAAACATCATCTACCCGTATCCCACCTAGAATGTGCTATGTTAGTTAATTCTCCCGGAGGAGAAATGAGGACTAATATAGTATGTCCTAAAGTAAGCCTTAAAATAAGGGGGGTAGACTTCCTTGCCAACCTTATTGTCTTGGACTCCCACGGAATTGACATCATACTCTGAATGGATTGGTTAAGCAAGCACAATGGAGTAATCCAATGTGCTGAAAGAAGCGTGCAGTTGACAAACAAACACGGTATCCGTGTCGAGTTTGTGTCAGCCCAGCAAACAACCGAATAGGCAGATTTGAACCACACCGAAGGAACAACATTGGACAGCATTCCAGTGGTTCAGGAATTTTCGGATGTGTTCCCGGAAGAACTTCCAGGTATGCCACCTAACCGGGACATCGAGTTTGCCATAGATTTGGTACCCGGAACTGCACCTATAGCTAAGAGACCATATAGGATGCCCGTCAACGAGTTAGTTGAACTCAAGAAGCAAATTCAAGAACAGTTGGAGAAGGGTTTTATCCGTCCAAGTTCGTCACCATGGGGAGCCCCGGTACTCTTCGTGGACAAGAAGGACGGAACCCAAAGAATGTGCGTTGACTACAGGTCTCTCAACGAGGTAACAATCAAGAATAAATACCCTCTGCCCCGTATAGAGGACCTGTTCGATCAAATGAAAGGAGCCCAAGTATTCTCCAAGATTGATCTTCGGTCGAGATATTTCCAGCTGAAGATTAAGCCCTCCGATATACCTAAGACAGCCTTTCGGACGCGGTATGGTTCATATGAATATACCGTTATGTCTTTTGGATTGAGGAATGCACCCGCATACTTCATGTACCTTAAGAACAAGGTTTTCATGGAGTATTTGGACAAGTTCGTCGTGGTTTTCATCGACGACATTATGGTGTATTCAAAAAGTGAGGAGGAGCATGAAGAACATCTGAAATTGACCTTGCAGAAGTTGCGTGAGCATCAATTGTATGCCAAGCTCAATAAGTGTCAATTTTGGCTAAAGGAAATATCTTTCCTAGGCCACATCATCTCCAAGGAAGGGGTATCGGTTGATCCTGGAAAGGTGAGAGATGTTCTAAAGTGGGACCAACCGAAGAGCGTGAGGGATATTCGGAGTTTCCTTGGGATGGCAGGATACTATCGGCGCTTCATTAAAGACTTCTCTAAAATAGCAAAACCTATGACGGAGTTGCTAACAAAGGGTAAGATCTTTCAATGGACACAAGCCTGCCAAGAAAGTTTTGAGGAACTCAAGAAAAGGCTAACCACAGCACCAGTTCTGGTATTGCCAGACGTAAGCAAGAGCTTTGACATATATTGTGACGCATCCAGACAAGGGCTCGGGTGTGTACTCATGCAGGAAAGGCAAGTGGTAGCCTATGCCTCACGACAATTAAAGAAGCACGAGCTTAACTATCCTACACATGATTTGGAGTTAGCAGCAGTGGTGCATGCATTGAAGATTTGGAGACATTATATCCTTGGTCATCGATGTGAGATCTATAGGGATCATAAAAGCCTCAAGTACATATTTACACAAACGGACTTGAATTTGAGGCAACGTCGATGGTTAGAACTCATCAAGGATTATGATGTGGGAATCAACTACCATCCTGGGAAGGCCAATGTAGTCGCTGACGCATTGAGCAGAAAGGGAGCATGCCACCAACTCACGATTCGGGAGCTACCACCCGAACTACGAAAGGAGTTCGAACGGTTACACCTCGGATTCTTGAATAACGTGGAGATAATAGAGATCCACTCCCCATTGGATCAAGAAATAAGAAAGGGCCAAGCAATGGACGAGGGGATCAAGGAGAGAGCCGCTCCAACTCAGCGGCCTTGAAGTCGGCGATCAGCTCCCGGTCCAAGACCGCCCGGCGATCACGGGAGACCTGTTCCTCCCTCAAGTCAAGGTCTGCTTTCAGGATCTCCAGATCCTCCATCCGAGCTCGAAGGTCATCCTCGCCCGCAGCCAGCTGCGCGGCGACCCTCTCCGCCTCAGCTGCCATGGAACGCTCCCGTTCCTCAACGGCGAGTTCACGGCGCTCCAACCGCTGCCGTATCTCCACAGCAGCAGAGAGGCTCTCTTCGGCCCGGGCGTGTGCCTCCAGGGACTCCCTGTTGATCCGCTGCGATTGGGTGTCCATGCGGTCGACAGCCCGCTTCATCCGGTCGACGAGCGCTTCCCTGAAGTCGAGCAACTCCCGCCTGGAGTCGATCTCGCTCTTAACCTTCGCGGTCCTCTCCCGCAAAAGGTTCCCCCAGATGAGGAGGCAGTCCCGTTCAACCGTATACTCCTCCTGCTCGTGCCCTAGTGCAGCCAAGACCTGCCGGACGCTCGACTCGGCAAGCGCGAAGGCGTCCGCCAGAGGCAATGGAGCAACAGAGGCTGGGGCAGTCCCCCCGACCTCCTCCATTACCTCGTCCTCAGGAAGAGCCGACGCACCAGCAGCCGAGACGAGACGCCGATCAGGAGAAGCTGGCTCCGCGGCTCTGGCAGCCAGGCCAGCCGGGCTCTCTTCAGCTTCTGGCTCCTTGACCTGAGGAGAGGGACGAGCCAGGGAAGGCGGTGCTGGAGAAGAGGCCAGGCCGCCTAGTGCAGGGTCAACCGGCGCTGGCTCGGGGGCCACGGTGGCCGCCTCGGCAGGAAGAGACGACGCCGCCACGGAATCCGGGCACACCGGAACAGGAGAAGTTCGCGCTGGCCTGGGGGCCGCGGCAGTTGCCCCTGGCTCCGAGCGCAGCGGCACAGATTCCCCGCAAGACGGGGAAGGCCGGGAAGCGCGGACACTCCAGCGGGCTCTGAACCCCGACTTCCGAGCCGGGGTAGGACTTCCAGAGCCCGCTACCGTCGCCGACGGCCGCTCCGCAGTCGCTTGGACTGGCGGAATAGGGGACGCCCCAGAGGCTTCCCCCAGCGCATCAACCCGGGGCCTCTTCGAGTCGCCACCGTAGGGAGTGTCAGGCACCCCAGAATCCCGACTTGGCACCGACGCCGTTGCTGGAGGAGATCGAGCGCGTTTCTTCTCTGGCAGCGGGTTGGAAGCCATGGCAAGGGAGAACTCAATGGCAAGAGAGCAAAAGCACAAGAGTCCGAGAAGAAACGCTGAGAAGTACGAAGGGAAGCTGTAATGTGGGTAAGACCCCCTCTAAAAAGCTTCCCGGTGCAATTCCAAGCGATTCAGAACTCTTCGAATATCCCGTACCGGCAACCGCTTCGGTTCCTAGACCGAATGCCGATGACGGGTGGACCCTAGCTGCCCAACTAAAGAGGTGGGTCAAGGAGTCAGTCTCCTGAGAAGATGAGCCGGCGAGGCACTTTAGCGGTTCCCGAAGAAAGCGCCGCAAAGGTGGCAGTCTTGGGAACCGCCGCAGTAAAAGCAACCATCAAGTGAGCGCACGCTCCCACGATCCCGTGGCTGTTCGTGCTCGGGCAGCGGTCAATTCGGGACTTAGAAAAAGTGCGCGGACCGGAAGAGACGGAGGTCCCACCTCGGGCTCGCTATCTCCCCCGAGATGGGCCCGGGGGCCACTGTCGTTACCTGAGATATGGGGTACCCCCGCGCACAGGGTAAAATGCCTAAGGAACTCGCCCTTCTACGCAGGGAGAGCTCCGAAGGTGCCACGCGTCCGGCGGGGCCAGACCTCCCTCTCCTCAGAGGAGAGCTCCGGGCCCGCCACGTGGCATACAGAAGCCGGACCTCCCCCTCCGCGGGAGAGAGGTCCGAAGACGCCGCGTGTCCAGCGGGGCCGGACCTCCCTCTCCTTAGAAGAGAGCTCCGGGCCCACCACGTGGCCAGCAGAAGCCGAGCCTCTCCCTCCGTGGAGAGAGGTCCGGAGGCTCCACGTACCCCGCGGGACTAACCCTTCTCTTCTCTGAGAAGGGCTCCGGGCCCGCCACGTGGCAGCAGAGCGACGCTGCCTGCCCCGAGCGATAGGCAGCAGGCATAAATACACCCCATACCTTGCCCGTACAAGGTATTCACGGCCCGCGTCTTCCCAAGATGCGGAGACGCGGAGCACGCTTCTGTCAGGTGCCGTTGCGCCCAGTCGCATCACAGACTGACGCGCGGTGTCAGAACCTGTCAGCCAATAAACACCGCGACAAGACAACCCATGCGGCCTGCGCCGTCATCAACCGCTACGACTGGGATGCGGCATGGGCAGGGCGGCAAGATGAAGACTCAGAAGCCTTCGACCAGAGACAACTACCGGCATAACTGCAGATACGGTAGATAATAGACAATCTTCCCGGGACCACCTGTCGGGTCCCGGCTCCCCTTGTAAGCCGCCCGAGTCTTAGATTATAAAAGGCTCGGGTAGGCGTCGATAGCAAGGGTTCGCATTTTGCAACTCATACGCTAGCCATACACTCTCAAGCTGTAACTCACCCCCAAGCTCAGGCCTCCGGCCCTGAGCAGCAAGCAATAAAGCGAGCTCCATAGCTCGCCGTGGACGTAGGGTTTTACGCTCCGGCAGCCTGAACCACGTAAAACTCGTTGTGTCAAGCTCTTACTAACTCGTTCCATCCGCGCAAGCTCTCCGCTAGGAACTAGCCCCTTCGAAAAAAGAACCTCCGCGGGCTGCCCAGTGCAGGCCCAGGGGAAGTGTCGACCGCACACTTCGACAATAAGACTTCATATACTTGACAACCAACATTAACTTAAACTGTTGGAGTTAAGATTCGTGATCCATACCTCGCCGGCAGGATCATATTCCGGGTCGAGATCCTCTGAAGTCTTTTTAAGTTTTATATTTGGAAAAGGATCTGATGGACTATGATATGAGCCTGAACTACTGGAGTCACTAAACTCAACATCGTCGACTTCATTGTTACTACCAGCACCAGTCTTATTAGGGCTTTCCATGTTAGAACTTGAAAAGCAATAGAAGGGGTTTCTCGTTATAGTACTCACTGATTACAAAGACATCTTAATTTGTAAAATCACATCCTAATATATAAAATAGAGTGAACATGGTGGATTTACAAAGTCAACACGTATCCCTGTTATAGTACTCAGTGATTACAAAGACAACATGGACTACCTGTTAGCACAACAAGACTATCTCCTTTAACAAAACAACTATTCTAAACAACTAATTGGTGCCGGTATGAACACACACAGAAAATGTAGAAGAAACAATTGAGCTAAATTTGCTTTGCTTTGTGATGTAAACAATTCATTTGCTCTCTAAACAATTTGCTCTCTAGTCCACCTTCAAACAAAATCTAAACAATTAATCTAACCAATTGTCAAGGTCTCTAAACAAGTAATCTAAACAATCTAAACAATCTAAAAGGGGGGGCTCGGCGCAGTGGGAGTGCGCCGGCGGTGGGGGACGGTGGGTAGGGGGCAGCGCACGATGGGGGTAGATGCGGGAAGGAGGAGGCGGCGCAGGGAGGATTAAGGCGTGGGGGTGCGGCGGCGATGGTGCTGGAGGGGGTCAGAAAAGGGAGGAGGGAGGCGGCGGCGAGGGCGAGGAGGGAGGTGGCACGGGGAGGGGGAGGGAAGGAGGCGACGCGGGGGACAAAGAAGCGAGGAGGGTGAGAATGGAGGAAAGAAGCGGACATACATAGATGACAACGGCGACGGCGACGAAGCTCGGTGGCGAGGATGAAGCTCGGGGGCGAGGGCTTTGGCGGCAAAGGAAAATTTCGGCAGCCTAACGGCATCTAAGTGAAATCTCCAGGGTTGGGTTTTTTCGAGGAGACTGAGCGGCCTTATATAGGCACAGATTTTCACAGACGGCTCTTAGTTAAACACCGCCTGTGAAGATGTATTAGTGCAGGTGGTTTGTAAATTGTAATTTAGAACCACGTGAAGGGTCTTATATAGGCGCATATTTCACAGGCGGCTCTTAGTTAAACACCGCCTGTGAAAATGTTTAAATTATGTTCTTTCTAGTATATTTGTCCGTTGACACTTCGCGCGCAGAGATAATAAATGTGCATATTTGCCACAATGAACATATAGAACCGCAATCACATTGCAATTCAGAGATAAAACATGTGCAACTCATTGAATATTTCATAGTTTATACACATTCCGTGCCCTATAAACTAAACATTTCAGACCTATATTCCTATGAAGCTCCCATCGATCAATCTAAACTGTACCGTCAAGCTTGCTCCCAAACACGTCTCTTATATTCCTTCGATCCTGAAAATAACATTGATATTCTTTAAATTGGCAAATGTCGAATGAGGAATGATATATAACCTAGGTTGCTCACTAACAAAAAGTTACTAACCTTGATAAGTATATTATAGCAATCATTTTCAACATCGGGCGCATTTGGCTGATGAAGCAAACACTGAACTTCAAGTAGTAAAGTTTTGACAGTAATACTTGAACACCACCCCTGCAAAATATCAATTTAAGCAACATAATAAACCACTTCAAATAAGTCCGGCAACAATTAATAATTACTTGATCAAAATAAGTCTATCTTACAGTCTCTTGATCAAGAACCCCAAGGCAGAGTGCTCCTGAGCGATGGACATTCGGGTGGAAGAAACAAGGTGGAAAGGCGCATCTTGGAGGTACGAAGGGATAGTCCTCCGAGAAGGAGATTGTCAGTTGGTAGTAACCACCTTCCCAGTCAGTCTAAAATGGAAATTCATTAATAAGGGGACGATGGTTATACTGGATCGTGCTTATTCTTCATGATTTACCCCATATTTAACGGGGACGATGCACTGCCACTTCATTAAGTCTCCCAACTTAGGCTTCGCAGAGAAACCCTACGCAGAGAAATTGGACAACAAGTGACGCAAATGGCGAGCCATGAAATTGCAAATACCAATTTCAAGACGGAAAAGCAAAACTACAGAGCGACCGGTGTGCCATATGTACATACATGGGGGTGGTTCCTACGCCACGCCAAGCGCTCCTCCTTGAGTCGGCCACGCGCCAAGTCGATAGCAAAGTTCCCAGCCATGAACGACGACGATGGAGAATAGGAGGGAGTAGTGAAGGCGACGACGGCGATGGCGAACAGTGGACGGCAGGTGGCGGTCGCACTGGAGTTGGTCGATCGCTAAGGGTTCAAAGAGAGAGCGGCTGGAGTTGGATGGAAGGGAAATGTGTGTCCTGAGGAGGAGGTGTGGAGAATTTAATTGTGGTCGGTGGTGCAGAAACAAGTGAGATAAAAGCATGTCTTCCATTGTTGACAAAGGGAGACGAGCGGCCCGAGGAGGACAAGCTGCGGAGAACTTATGTGTGGCCGGTGGTGCAGAGAAGTAAGATCGGCATGTGACCCTCCTCCTCCTCGAATATGAATTAAACACCGCCCGCGAAGATGTATTATCACAGATGGTTTTTGAATATAGAACCACCTGTGAAAAAAGTTTACTAAGTTTAAAATTAATTAATATTCTTGATGTTTGAGTTAATGTGTGTTCAAAATTTGAAGAATGCTTCATATGTATATGAGTATTTCATTAGAATGATGGATAATTTGAATTTTGACATGTTTGATTGCTTCAAAAAAATTAACAAAATTCATACATGTATAAATAAGACAATATGTTAATACAAACCAACTTTCAGTGGAAGATCCATTTTTTAGGAGATATGAAATCTGAATAATATGTGCATATAAATTAATTTTATATTTACCAAAACATAACAATGTTACCTATATAAGCTTTAAACTTTTTGTTCCATCTGGTATATATTAATTTTTGAAGAATATAGAAAAAAGAATCATCGAGTTTGGACTTAATTTGCAGAATCTATACATGTTTGAGTATTTACATTGGAATCCAAATAAAAATGAAGCAAAGGAAGAAGAAACTAAAGAGCAGACCTATGAAGAGGCAATTATCACAGGCGGTTTTTAGTGGACCACCCTAAAACCTGCATGTGATAATGGACGACTATATAAAGCACCGCTCGGGCACCGCAAAAACCTAACTCGGGAGATTTCACATCGACGCCGTCAGGCTGCCAAAAAATACATTCGTCCCTCGGCGCCGCCGCCATCCTGACCGTCGCCTCCAACGCCGTCCTCTCCCTCGCTGCCGAGCCCATGTTGCCGTCCTCGCCCTCGCCTCCAAGCACGCGCACGTCATCGTTCTCGCCTCCAAGTGCCATCACTGTTCACTAGCTTTATGAACCTTGTGTTCAACTTTCAGGCTTCACTTGCATTCAAGAAATGGTTAGTATCATATTTTTATTTTTATAGTTTCACATAGGAGATGGACCGCTGAGCGTGGATGTACAACATGCCAAGACCTGATCCTATGTACATTCAAAATATTGCAAACTTTATTGAAGCGTCCAAGATACATGCGAAGATGCAAAATATAGATGACATATTATGTCCATGTATCGACTATGAAAATAAGATTGCTTGGATAGATACTATAGTAATCTAATCTCATTTGGTGAAAAGGGGTTTCAAAGAAAACTACACAATATGGATAGAGCATGGTGAGTTAGATGCACATGAGGTGGATAAAGATGATGAGAGAGGTTCTGATGACGATAATGCTCATATTGATTATGGTAGTGACAATCAGGATGATGATGGTGATGAAGATGATGATGAGTTTGATTGTGAGGAGATGTTGCGTCACATTGAACCACATCTATTGATTTCTATGGGAGAAAGTAAAGGTTTAAGTAAAATGGAGACATTGCAGAATGCAGCGACGGAGCCTTTATATGATGAATCAAAGGGTTGTGATAAAGAGTTTACTACATTCCATGCAGTCGTAGAACTACTAAAGTTGAAAGCCATAGACGGATGGTCCGATTGTAGTTTCTCTGATCTTTTGAGTCTTTTGGCAAAAATTCTTCCAAATCCTAATAAACTGCCCAGAAGCACTTATAAAGCAAAGAAACTTCTTTGCTCGATGTCACTAGGTGATAAAAATACACGCATGTGTGAACCATTGTACTTTATATTGCAAAGAGCATGAGCTCGCAACTAGATGCCCCATCTGCGGTGTCAGTAGATACAAGAAGGACTACAATCACCAGTATGTTACCAACATGAATAAGATCCTGAAGAATAAGAAGAATATTATTGGCCGTGAAGGTGACGATGACGATACTTCAGACGATGCAGGCGGAAAGAATAAGAGAAAAATTCCTACCTTGGTGATGTGATACCTTCCAATAATTGATCACTTGAAGCTTCTATTTTCAAACCCTAGGGAGGCTGAACTTGTGCGTTGGCATTCCGAGCAGCGCAGGAAGAATGAAAAACATATTTGTCACCCTGGTGATGCAACCAGTGGAAAATTTTTGATATTCAGTATCCAGAGTTTGCAAAGGAAATCAGAAATGTAAGGTTTTTCTTGGGTACAGACGGAATGAATCCGTTTGGTGAAAAAAAGAGCATACACAGCACATGGCCCGTGGTCTTAATGATGTACAACCTACCGACGTGGTTATGTCACAAAAGGAAATACATTTTGTTATCTATTCTTATACAAGGTCCGAAACAACCCGGCATCGAAATTGATGTGTTCTTGGAACCTCTAATTGAATATATGGTAAAACTGTGGAATGAAGGGGTACGTACATGGGATGGGTACAAGCGGGAGTATTCACGCTAAGAGCAATGATATTCGTTACCGTGCATGATTATCCCGAACTGTTTACATTATCGGGACAAATGAAAGTGATGAAAGGTTGTGTAAGGTGCGTGGAGGGAACTGGATTTTGTACCTCACTTCATCCAGAAAGACGGTGTACATGAGACACTGGCGGTTCTTGAAAGATACACACAAGTACAGGAAGATGAAAGAACAATTTAATAACAAAATTGAAATAGATACTGCACCAAAACCTTAAAGTGGAAAACTCGTGTTTGAAATGGTCAAGAACATTCAGGTTGCTTTCGGTAAGGGCAAAAAATGTAAAGGAACAAAGAGAAAAAAACTACATCTTCAGGTGATACAACTGACACGGCTTTCAAGAAACAATTAATTTTTTTCAATTATCTTCCGTACTGGAAGAACCTGGAAATTTGCCACAGTATTGATTTGATGCACATTACAAAGAATGTATTTGACAACATCATTGGAACCTTGCTGGACATGCCGAGGAAAAAAGGACGGATTAAAATCACGTATGGACCTAGTAAATCTTGATATGAGACCATAGCTTCACCCGGTAGAAAAGGCCAACGGGAAGCGTTACCTTCCCCCAGCCAGCTATAATTTTACACAACAGGAGAAAAAGGCTATTTGCGAATGCTTGCTTGGGGTCAGAGTACCCACGAGTTTCTCATCCAATATCCGCAAACTAGTCTCGATGAAAGTCTTGTCTTTATTCAGCTATAATTCTCACTAGTGTCACATGATGATGGCAGTGTTCCTTGCTATTGAAATAAGGGTCATCAAACATGAGCATGTAAAAGTTTTCATCACACGTTTGTGTTATTTCTTCAATGCAGTATCGCAAACGGTGATAGTGTGACACCCGGTTCCGAAAATAAAACTAAGTGAATGCATATGTGTGCCCAGGATGTTCATCACACATACACATGTATTCCACAAACTGAATTCAGAATATAACCACGAATAAATAATGTTTAAGTGATTTATTACAATGACTCAATGTCTCACTCATGAATGTCTAACTTATTTAGCAGCGGAAGACTCTACACGACAGCGGAAGATGGCTAAGACAACAGGCTCTAATCTTCAACTCCACAGGCATGTTGACGGTAGTTTGCACGCCTAGTACTCCACATGTTCCTCGAAGTACTCTTCTCCTGTAGTTGATGTATATGTGGGAATGCAAGGGTGAGTACATGTCGTACTCAGCAAGTGCGGGAAAAGTATGACATGCAGCTTACAACAAGGTAGAAAATAAAGAGGCTCACTGTAGCAAGCAAATTTTATTTCACAAACAAGGTAAAACAGCAACTAAGTCTAGATGAGTTAAATCCCAATATAACCAAGTAAATCAGCAACATTCTTTCATCATAATTCACCATTTATCAAGTCTCAACCAGCCAATAATCTTTCTCAAGTTCATCTCATACTCATAAATAGGCATAACCATCATATTCATATAACCGAAACCAAACTCATTTTCATGACTCAAAACAGTCCCAAAATCAATCCTGATGACCACACCATAACCATACCGAATAACCATCCCAAGTTTTGCCTCTAATCATGGAAGTTGGCCATATGCTTGTAACCGGAAGCACGGCTATCATGATAGTTTTACACTCTGCAGAGGTGGCACCACTTTACCCACAATTTCATGATTTCATCATCCGTCGGTGACTAAAAAGAACCTCTATTATACCAGTACACAAATGTCGGTGTATGGCCAAGAGATCACAAAATAGCCTTTACAAAGGGGCTACTAGGATGTACGGACCCACTGAGGTTTCACCGGCAGGCTCGAATCTCCATTCTCCCGCCCACGGGCCCCCTCTTGTGCCATGCAGTTCCCAGGGCAGTCCCTCTCGACTCCCATTCCCCGCACCATACAACGGTCCATAACAAGCTAGCAATACACCTAATTAGTCAGCTAAGCCGCACCCATATTTGGCCTTGTGGTTGCACCGTTTTCCGCATGAACCGGTCCTTAGATCTACGACAAGCAAACCACCATCTCATTCAGCAACATCCACGAACCAAGCTTGCCTAGATCTCCCCGACTCCATGCTCATCAACATCATTAAGTTATCATCATCTTTAATATCATGAGTGCAGTAGCTAACAAGTTTTATTTCAGCTTCCCGTATCCCATAAGTTAAGCAAAGCAAAAAGGAAAAAAAACGACCATACCCGACTCATCAACTTTCCCAGCGACAAGGATGGCTAACAAAACTAGTAAACTCCTATAGAAGGGTGTCCCATCAAGTTGACTCAAGCATACGGGTTTTTGCAAACAAAACAGTTTCAAAAACATAGGATCAATATGGTCAAGGGGCACTTGCCTTGCTCCCATGGTTCTTGTTGCTCAAGCGTCTCGAAGTCTTGCTGCTGTAGTTCCTCGTAGACGGCCTCTTGAGCTTGTCCTTCTACTTACGACCACACACATACAAAATTTACAGCAATCAATCATCATGCACAAACTTTACTCAAGATGCAATGGGATAGATGAATGCAAACCCTATAGTGCAGTTTTATAAAACCAGTTTGTACGTGTTCTTGCATGTTTTAATGGGCTTTTCATGGGGTTTTATGATGAACAAGGGTGTAGGGATCAAGTGTGGACGTGGTGACGATCTTGACACAAGATGTAGATCAACTCCACCGTCAAAAATTGACCAAAACATGATCTGCCCACACGCCAAAAGTTTCTGCTCGAAGGGAGCGAAGAAAACGGGTGCGTAGAAACAGCGGTGACATCGTAAGAGAGGTAATGAAGACCTACCTCACTTCCTCCTTGCGGCAGGGCCTCCCTCCTAGCAATGGCAGCAGCGGGGGATTTTTTCTGCGGGGAATTATGGTAGGAAAGAATGTTGGGCTTCTTCTCCAGCGACGGCGAGGCGTGACAGGGCTCGACGGCGGGGCTCGTCGACGGGGCTCGTCGGCGGCCAAACTCCGTCAAGGGGGGTGCAACTCGGCGAGTTGGGGGCCAGGGGGAAACACGGCGAGTTGGAGGGGCGACGGCCAAAGGTGTAGGGAGGCTGGGGATTGTATTTATAAGGGAGAAAAAGAAGAGTCCTGGCAAGATGAGACTCATCCCAAAGAGTCCTAGGGTTTCCCCCCCTCTAGGGCTGCGGTCAATTTGGGGGAAAATCCCCCCCCCCTCAAAGCTGCGGCCAATTTGGGGGCAAATCCCCCCAAATGTGGGGGAAATTCCCCATTTGGGGAATTTGGGGAAGATTTGGAATTTTGGGAAAATTTGAAATGGCTCAATTCAGCTATATTATTTCCATTTCTCCATTTCTATGTCCCTTTCTCCATTTCTATATTCCCTTCTCCATTTCTATATTCCTTTCTCCATTTCTATGGTTCCTTCTCCATTTCTATGTTTCTTTCTCCATTTCTATGGTTCTTTCTCCATGCCTATGGTTCTTTCTCCACTTCTACTTCTTTTTAAATGCTTCTCTACATGAAAAATGTATGCAATGCATGGTAGTGAAATTGAGGGGGTTACAAACCTACCCCCCTTAAAATGAATCTCACCCTTGAGATTTGATAAAGTGGATAAAAGATGGGGGAATTCTGCCTTGAGATCTTCCTCACGTTCCCATGTAGTTTTGGCTTCCGTGTGATGGCTCCATTGTACCTTGCACCAACGGATTACTTTGTTAATCGTGACCCTTTCCTTCACGTCCAAGACTTTGATGGGGTGTTCCACGTAGATCAGATCCTCTTCAAGCTCTAGCTCATCCATCGGTACTTGTTCTTACGGTACTCTTAGACATTTCTTGAGTTGGGATACTTGAAACACGTCGTGCACGTTGGAGAGGTGCGTTGGCAGCTCTAGTTGATAAGATACCTCTCCTCGCTTGCCCAAAATCTTGAATGACCTGATGTAGCGAGGTGCTAGCTTGCCTTTGACGTTGAACCGTCGTTGGCCTCGGATAGGCGATACCTTAAGATACACGAAGTCTCCCACTTCGAAGGTTAATTTTCTTCGCCTATTGTCCGCATAACCCTTTTATCATGACTGAGCGGCCTTCAAGTTTTCACGTATCGTTTGGACTTGCTTTTCGGCGTCTTGCAGCACCTCGGGTCCAAATACTTGGCTTTCTCCGGTCTCATTCAAGAACAGCAGTGTCCTACACCGTATACCATACAATGCTTCGAAGAGTGACATCTTCAAGCTGGCTTGATAGCTGTTGTTGTACGAGAATTCAGCATATGGCAAGCTCTTATCCCAACTACGCCGATGCTTCAAAGTGCAGGCTCTTAACATGTCTTCCAAAATCTGATTTGTCCTCTCGGTTTGCCCATCGGTTTGCGGGTGATATGCGGAGCTGAAATTCAACCGTGTACCCATGGCTTCATGCAGCTTCTTCCATAACCTAGAGGTAAACTGAGAACCTCGATCTGAAACTATCCTTTTTGGAACTCCATGGCGACACACGATTTGCTCCATATACATCTCGTCTAGTTGCGCGACGGTGTACTTGGTTCTCACAGGAAGGAAATGGGCTGTTTTCGTCAATCAGTCCACGATAACCCAAATGGAGTCGTAGCCGGACTGAGTACGCGGCAATCCAACTATGAAATCCATGCTGATGTCTTCCCACTTCCACTTGGATACTTTTAATGGCTGCAACAATCCAGCGGGTCTTTGATGTTCGGCCTTCACTCATTGGCACGTGTCGCATAGGGCAACATATTCAGCAATATCCCTTTTCATACCATCCCACCAATAGCATGTTTTCAGGTCCTTGTACATCTTTGTACAGCCGGGATGTATGGAATAAGGTGAGTCATGTGCCTCCTTTAGTATCGTGTCCAGATGTGCTTCACGTTAGGCACACAAATCCTTTTCCCTAACTAAAGCGTGCCTTTCTCGTCTTCCTTGAAATCCTTTTCTATGCCTTGTCGGATTGTTTCCTTGATTTTCTTGATTTCCTCATCCGTTGCTTGGCCATCTCGTATCTCTTGTTCCAGCGAAGAGTTGAGTTCTATCACTCCCATCTCGTTCAAGAACCTGAGATGTAACTGTTCGAACTCCTTGAGCAGCTCGGGCGGTAGCTCCCGAACCGGGAGTTGGTGACATGCTCCCTTTCGGCTCAACGCATCAGCTACTACATTGGCCTTTCCGAGGTGATAATTGATTCCAACATCATAATCCTTGATGAGTTCCAACCATTGACGTTGCCTCAAATTCAGATCCGTTTGCGTAAATATATACTTGAGGCTTTTGTGATCCGTATAGATCTCACATCGGTGGCCAAGGATATAATGCCTCCAAATCTTCAAGGCATGTACCATGGCTGCAAGTTCCAAGTCATGTGTGGGGTAATTCAGCTCGTGTTTCTTTAGTTGTCTCGACGCATAGGCTACCACTTGTCTATCTTGCTTGAGCACACATCCAAGCCCTTGTCCTGATGCGTCACAATATATATCGAAACTCTTGCTCATGTCCGGCAATACCAAAACCGGCGCTGTGGTTAGTCTTTTCTTGAGCTCCTCAAAGCTTTCCTGGCACACTGGTGTCCACTGAAATGCTTTTCCCTTCATTAGCAATTCAGTCATAGGCTTCGCTATTTTGGGGAAATCCTTGATGAACCGTCGGTAGTATCCAGCCATCCCAAGGAAACTCCGAATATCTTTCACATTCTGCGGTTGGTTCCACTTCAGAACATCTCCCACTTTTCCGGGATCAACCGATACTCCTCTCTCGGAGATGATGTGGCCTAGAAATGATATCTCCTTTAGCCAAAATTGAAACTTGCTGAACTTGGCATACAATTGATGCTCTCGCAGTTTCTGCAATGTCAATCTCAAATGTTCTTCATATTCTTTCTCGCTTTTTGAATACACCATGATATTGTCGATAAAAACCACGACGAACTTGTCCAAGTACTCCATGAAGACCTTATTCATGAGGTACATAAAATATGCGGGTGCATTCGTTAACCCAAAATACATAACGGTTTATTCATACGAACCATACCGTGTTTGAAATGCAGCCTTGGGTATGTCGGAGGGCTTAATGTGACGCCCTCAATTCTGTGGAAAACCACGGAACCGAGAACTAATGCATATGTGTGCCCAGGATGTTCATCACACATACACATACGTTCCACAAACTGAATTCAGATTATATATTACCACGAATAACAGAGTTTGTTACAATATCTCATGAGTCTTGGTCTTATGCTCACAGCGGAAGTCTTTATGTCTACGCAGCGGAAGTTTTTATTCTAATGCGGAAGAAAACTAACTAATGCGGAAGCAAATCTAAGCAGAAGTGGCTCTATCTCTACTCCCTCCACAGGCGAGGTTGAGAATAGATCACACGCCTTAATGCTCCACTTGGTCTTCATTGTAGACTTCTGCTGCTGACGATGAAGTAATAATGCAAGTTTGAGTACAATGATGTACTCAGCAAGTGCGGGAAAAACACGATATGTAGCTCTTAACAAGGTAGGTATAAAAAGGCTTATTTGCAGAAAAGTAGATTTATAAAACCATGATAAAACAGCAACTTAACTTTAGATGAATGTAATCCCAGAATGTATTAAATTACCAACATACCTCCATCGCTTTCCATGTTCCACCCGAACATTAACCAAACTTCATTCTTACTCACAAATACCTCTTCGTATTCGCTACCATCTTACAAATACCTTCTCGTATTCGCTACCATATTATCACTCGGACTCAACAGTCCCAAAACCAAACCATAAACATAATCAATAACCATAACCAAGAACCATCCCAATAACAATCCCAACTAATCATGTTAGTTGGCCAGGCGCTCGTGACCGTAAGCTCGGCTATCATGATAGTTTTAGACTCTGTAGAGTTTGCACCTCTTTACCCACAAGTTTGTGATTTCGTCACCCGTCGGCGACTGCAGAACCTCTATTATACCAGTACACAACCGTCGGTGTATGGTCAAGAGATCACAAAATAGCCTTTACAAAGGGGTTACTAAATGTATGGACTCACTAAGGTTTCACCGGCAGGCTAGAATCTCCTATTCTCCCACCCACGGGCCCCCTCTTGTGCCATGCAGTTCCCAGGGCAGTCCTCACTCGACTCCCATTCCCCACGCCTTCCACAGTCCATAACACTCTAGCAACTTACCTAATTACTCAGCTAAGCCGCACCCATACTTGGCCTTGTGGTGGCACTGTTATCCTGGCATGTGCATGCATGAACCGGTCCTTAGATCTACGGCAAGTAAACCACCATCTCATGCTACATCATTTACAACCCAGGCTTGCCTAGATCTCCCTCTGATCCATGTTCATTAACATCATCAGTTTCTCATATCGTTATGAGTGCAGTTTAGCTAGACACATCTATCTCGCTTCCCAATCCCATAGACTCAGCGAAGCATATAGCAAAAACCATACCCGACTCATAAACTTCCCTGGCGACAAGGGTGGTTTAACCAAACCTTGTAAACTCCTATAAAAAGGATTCCCCATCATGTTCGACTCAGCACGCACACCTTTTCGCAAAACAAAACAGTTTCACCCAAAACATAGGATCAATATGGTCGAGGAGCACTTGCCTTGTTCTTGCGGTTCCGGTTGTTCTTGGATCTCAAAACCTTGTTGCTGCAGTTCGTCGTAGACAGCTCCCTGAGCGTGTCCTGCTATGTAGGATCACGTGCATACAAGATTCACAAAAATCAATATCATGCACAAACCTTAAACTAGATGCGATGATGCATATGCATGCTATCCTATGATTAGTTTTATTAGATTGGTTTGTACGTGTTCTTGCATGGCTTGCATGGACAGAGGTGTTTGGATCAAAGGTGGACGTGGCGATGATCTTGTCTTTAGATCAACCTGATCATCAAATGATCTGTCCACGAGAAGGTTTCTGTTTGAAAGGAATCGAAGAACAAATGCAAAGAAAACACAACGATGTCGTAAGGTGGTATTGGAGACCTACCTTACGTTTTTCTCGGTCTCGAGGTCCTCCTCAGATCGTTAGGCTTCCTTTGGTGATCTTCCTTGCTGCACTCCGGCGATGGTCTACCCGGCGGGTTGGGACTAGGGCTCTAAGTCGTCGGCTCAGGAGCTGGAAAAGAAGTTTGTGGTTTCGGCAAGAGGTTCTGGGTTCTATTTATAATCGGGAAGAGAAGAGTCCTAATCTGATTGTATCCCGAATAAGAGTCCTGTTCAAATTTGTCGTTGAATCTTACAACTTATCTTTGGTTGATTTGGTACGGTATCATTGTGGAATTCAGGTCGGTTTCTGTTCTGGTATTTTTATGCGTACAGAATCCAAAAACCGTTCCTAGAACTTGTTACCTCCTCGGTGATGATCTCCGGAGGTTCCACGTGTCCACAGGGTCCTGGTCTCCCCCATTTCCGCAGAGACAGGCTCCGGTTGTGCCGCGTGTCAAACGAGCAAGACTTCCCTCTTCCTTCGGAGGCGAGCTCCGTGCACGCCACGTGCTAGTGCCGGTCTTTCCTTCTTTCCTGAGAGACGTGCTCCGAGGTTAACACGTGGCCAGCAGCGACGGGCCTTCCGGAGATAAGCTCCGGTAGCGACACGTGTTCAATAGAACCGGACCTCTCGGAGGTAATCTCCGAGACCGACGCGTATCCCGTGCGACTGGTCCTCTGACTTTCCGTGATGGCTAGCTCCGGGGGCAACACGTGTCCCATAGGGTCGGACCTCTCCTCCTTTGTGGAAATGAGCCCCGAGTCTGCCACGTAGCCAGCTTAGCGGCGGACCTCTCCCCACTTCGCAGGGATGATCTCCGAACACGCCACGTGGCCAGCGGGCCGCGGAAGTTGTCTTTGGCGCTCTCTGAGAGCTGGATTCGGCCCTTATTGGCTATCCTTTTGATATTTTTCTCTGTTCCTACTTTTCTTAAAAAATTTTCTCTTCAGAAAACATGAACATATGCTGACACCCGAGATGAGGGTGTCACAAATCTACCCCCCCTTAAATTGAATCTCGCCCTCGAGATTCGTCAGTAGAGAATAGATGGGGAAATTCTGCCTTGATATCCTCTTCACGCTCCCATGTGGCTTCAGCTTCTGTGTGATGGCTCCATTGTACCTTGCACCATCGAATCACCTTGTTCCGGGTGACCCTTTCCTTTACGTCCAAGATTCGGACAGGGTGTTCCGCATAAGTCAGATCCTCTTGAAGTTCAAGTTCTCCCATTGATACTTGCTCCTCTGGTGCTCTCAAACACTTCTTGAGCTGGAATATATGAAACACGTCTTGTACGTCGGAGAGGTGGGTTGGGAGCTCTAGTTGGTAGGCTACTTCCCCTCGCTTGTCCAAAATCTTAAATGGTCTGATGTAGCGAGGTGTTAGCTTGCCTTTGACGTTGAAACGTCGTTGGCCTCGGATAGGCGATACCTTAAGGTATACGAAGTCTCCTACTTCGAAGTTCAACTTCCTTCGCCTATTGTCCGCATAGCCTTTCTGTCGTGACTGAGCAGCCTTTAAGTTCTCCCGTACCGTTTGGACTTGCTTTTCAGCCTCTTGTAGCACTTCGGGTCCAAACACCTGGTTCTCTCCGGTCTCGTTCCAGAACAGTGGCGTTCTACACTGCCTACCATATAATGCTTTGAAAGGCGACATCTTCAAGCTAGCTTGATAGCTGTTGTTATAGGAGAATTCGGCATACGGTAAACTCCTATCCCAACTACGCCCACGTTTCAAAGCGCAAGCTCTCAACATGTCCTCCAAAATTTGGTTTGTCCTTTCGGTTTGTCCATCAGTTTGTGGGTGATAGGCGGAGCTAAAATCCAGTCGTGTACTCATGGATTTCTGCAGCTTCCTCCAGAATCTAGAGGTAAACAGAGAACCTCGATCTGAGACTATCCTCCTTGGAAGTCTGTGACGACACACGATCTGCTCCATGTACAACTCGGCTAATTGTGCAACGTTGTAATTGGCCCTTACGGGGAGAAAATGGGCGGTTTTCGTCAATCGGTCCACGATAACCCAGATGGAGCCGTGACCCGACTGAGTATGTGGCAATCCGACGATGAAATCCATACTGATGTCCTCCCACTTCCATTCGGGTATCTTCAAGGGTTGCAACAATCCAGCGGGTCTTTGATGTTCGGCCTTCACCCGTTGGCATGTGTCGCATAGGGCAACGTATTCAGCTATATCCCTTTTCGTACCATCCCACCAATAACAAGTCTTCAAGTCCTTGTACATTTTGGTACTTCCAGGATGTATAGAATAGGGTGAATCATGTGCCTCCTTCAATATCATGTTGCGGAGGTGTTTTATGTTAGGCACACAAATCCTTTTTCCAAGCCAAAGCGTACCCTTCTCATCTTCTTTGAAATCCTTCTCTATTCCTTGTCGGATTCTTTCCTTGATATCCTCATCCGTTGCTTGGCCATTTCTTATCTCTTGCTCCAATGAGGAGTGGATCTCCATTATTTCCATGTTGTTCAAGAATCCGAGGTGTAACCGTTCGAACTCCTTACGTAGTTCGGGTGGTAGCTCCCAAACCGTGAGTTGGTGACATGCTCCCTTTCGGCTCAATGCATCAGCTACTACATTGGCCTTTCTGGGGTGGTAGTTGATTCCAACATCGTAATCCTTAATGAGTTCCAACCATCGACGTTGCCTCAAATTCAAATCCGTTTGTGTGAATATGTACTTGAGGCTTTTATGATCCGTATAGATCTCACATCGATGACCAAGGATATAATGTCTCCAAATCTTCAATGCATGCACCACTGCTGCTAGCTCCAAGTCATGTGTAGGATAATTAAGCTCGTGCTTCTTTAATTGTCATGAGGCATAGGCTACCACTTGTCCTTCTTGCATGAGTACACATCCGAGCCCCTGTCTGGATGCATCACAATATATGTCAAAGCTCTTGCTTACGTCTGGAAATACCAGAACCGGCGCTGTGGTTAGCCTTTTCTTGAGTTCCTCAAAACTTTCTTGGCTGGCTGGTGTCCATTGAAAGACCTTTCCCTTCATTAGCAACTCCGTCATGGGTTTTGCTATTTTAGAGAAGTCTTTAATGAAGCGTCGATAGTATCCTGCCATCCCAAGGAAACTTCGAATATCCCTCACGCTCTTCGGTTGGTCCCACTTCAGAACATATCTCACCTTTCCAGGATCAACTGATACCCCTTCCTTGGAGATAATGTGGCCTAGGAAAGATATTTCCTTTAGCCAAAATTGACACTTGTTGAGGTTGGCATACAATTGATGCTCGCGCAACTTCTGCAAGGTCAATCTCAGATGTTCTTCATGCTCCTCCTTACTTTTTGAAAACACCATAATGTCATCGATGAAAACCATGACGAACTTGTCCAAGTACTCCATGAAAACCTTGTTCATAAGGTACATGAAGTACGCGGGTGCATTTGTCAACCCAAACAACATAACGGTATATTCATACGAACCATACCGTGTTTGAATGTGTGACACCCTCATCTCGGGTCAGCATAGGTTCATGTTTTGTGAAGAGGAAACACTTTAAGAAAAGTAGGGACAGAGAAAAATATCAAGAGGATAGCCAATAAGAGCCGAATCCAGCTCTTACCGCGGCCGCTGGCCACGTGGCGTGTTCGGAGCTCGTCCCTGCGAGGTGGGGAGAGGTCCGCCACTAAAATAGCTACGTGGCAGGTTCGGGACACGTCTCCGCAAAGGGGAAAGGTCCGATCCTGTGGGACACGTGTTGCCCACGGAGCTAGCCTCTGCGGAAGAAGCAAAGGCATTTCCGCAAGACACATGTCATCCTCGGAGCTAGTCCTCGCGGAAATAAGAGGACCAGTCGCGCGGGATACGTGTCGATCTCGGAGCCCACCTCCGAGAGGTCCTGTTCTATTGGACACGCGTCGCCACCGGAGCTTATCTCCGGGAGGTCTGTCGCAGCTGGACACGTGTTGACCTCGGGGCATGTCCCTGAAGAAAGAAGAAAGGAAAGACCGGCGCCAACACGTGGCGTGCGCGGAGCTCACCTCCAAAGGAGGGGGAGGTCTCGGTCGATTGACACGCGGCACAACCGGAGCTCGTCTCTGCAGAGGAGGAGATATCAGGCCCCAGAAGGACACGTGGAGCCTCCGGAGCTCATCGCCGCGAAGGTAACGAGTTCTGGAGCGGCTGTTACGCGTAAGAATACCGGTACGTAAGGGAAACCGACCTGAATTCCACAACGTTACCGCACCAAATCAACTAAAGATAAGATGATAGGATCCAACGACGGTCTGAATAAGACTCTTATTCGGGATACAATCAGATTAGGACTCTTCTCTTCCCGATTATAAAAAGAACCCAGATCCTCTGGCCAAAACCACAAACTTCTTTTCCAATTCCTGAGCCGACGACTTAGAGCTCTAGCCCTAACTCGCCGATAAAGCCATCGCCGGAGCGCGGCAAGGAAGATCGCCGGAGGAAAGCCCAGCGGTCTGAGGAGGACCTCGAAAGCCGAGAGGAAACGTAAGGTAGGCCCTGATACCACCTTATGATATCGTTGTGTTTTCCTTGCATCTGTTCTTTGATTCCTTTCGAACAGAAGCCTTCTCATGGATAGATCACTTGATGATCAGATTGATCTAAAGACAAGATCATTGCCATGCCCACCTTTGATCCGAACACCTCTGTCCATGCAAGCCATGCAAGAACACACCAATCTAATAAAAATCGTAGGATAGCATGCATGTGCATCATCGCATCTAGTTTTGTGCATGGTATTGATTGCTGTGAATCTTGTATGCACGTGATCCTACCTAGCAGGACAAGCTCAGGGAGCTGTCTACGACGAGCTGCAGCAACCAGGTTTTGAGATTCAAGAACAACCGGAACCGCAAGAACAAGGCAAGTGCTCCTTGACCATATTGATCCTATGTTTTGGGTGAAACTGTTTTGTTTTGCGAAAAGGTGTGCGTACTGAGTCAAACATGATGGGAAACCCTTTAATAGGAGTTTACTAGTTTTGGTTAAACCACCCTTGTCGCCTGGGAAGTTTTATGAGTCAGGTATGGTTTTGGCTTTATGCTTCGCTAAGTCTATGGGATTGGGAAGCGAGATAGATGTGTCTAGCTAACTGCACTCGTATTGATAATAAGAAACTGATGTTAATAATGGACATGGATCGGAGGGAGATCTAGGCAAGCCTGGGTTTGTGAATGAGGTAGCATGAGATGGTGGTTTACTTGCCGTAGATCTAAGGACCGGTTCATGCATGCACATGCCAGGATAACAGTGCCACCACAAGGCCAAGTATGGGTGCGGCTTAGCTGAGTAATTAGGTAAGTTGCTAGAGTGTTATGGACTGTGGAAGGCGCGGGGAATGGGAGTCGAGTGAGGACTGCCCTGAGAACTGCATGGCACAAGATGGGGCCCGTGGGTGGGAGAATTGGAGATTCTATCCTGCCGGTGAAACCTTAGTGAGTCCATACATCTAGTAACCCCTTTGTAAAGTCTATTTTGTGATCTCTTGACCATACACCGACGGATGTGTACTAGTATAATGGAGGTTCTGCAGTCACCGACGGGTGATGAAATCACAAACTTGTGGGTAAAGAGGTGCAAACTCTGCAGAGTTATTAAAACTATCATGATAGTCGAGCTTACGGTCACGAGCACCTGGCTAAACTGCCATGATTAGCTGGGATGGTTATTGGAAAGGTTCTTGGTTATGGATTTAGTTATGGTTTGGTTGTTGGGACTGTTGAGTCTGGGTAATGAGATGGTTGCATGACTGTTGAGTCATGGCAACGAGTATGGTCTCGGTGTGAGACGAAGTTGTTTTGAGATGGTAGCGAATACGGGGAGGTATTCGTGAGATGGTAGCGAATACGGGGAGGTATTCGTGAGATGGTAGCGAATACGAGGAGGTATTCGTGAGTGTGAATAAAGGTTGGTTAATGTTCGGATGGAATATGGAACGCGATGGAGGTATGTTGGTAATTTAATACATGCTGGAATTACATTCATCTAAAGTTAAGTTGCTGTTTTATCATGGTTTTATAAATCTATTTTTCTGCAAATAAGCCTTTTATATACCTACCTTGTTTATGAGCTGCATATCATGTGTTTTCCCGCACTTGCTGAGTACATCATTGTACTCAAACTTGCATTATTACTTCATCAGCAGCAGCAGGAGAAGCCTACTATGAAGACCAAGTGGAGCATTATGGCGTGTGATCTGTTCTCAACCTTGCCTGTGGAGGGAGTAGAGATGGAGCCACTTCTGCTTAGATGTGCTTCCGCATTAGCTAAATTGCTTCCGCTTTAGAATAAAGACTTCCGCTGTGAGCAAGAGTCCAAGGCTCATGAGGTATTGTAATAAACTCTGTTATTTGTGGTAATATATAATCTGAATTCAGTTTGTGGAACGTATGTGTATGTGTGATGAACATCCTGAGCACACATATGCATTAGTTCTCGGTTCCGTGGTTTTCCACAGAATTGAGGGCGTCACAGATTGGTATCAGAGCCCACGGGTTGACAGTAGTTTACACGCCTAGATAGAAACCTTAGATTGATATTAGAGCCACGGGTTAAAAGCAAGTTACACCCTAAATAGGAGTCACAGGTAGCTAAGCCACGCTGACCAAAGGAAGCATCCTAAGGTGAATAGCTTAGATTGGCCTTTAAACCCACCTTGACATAGGAAACCATCCTTCAATAGGAGTTGTGTGGGCCCTTGTGATGATTATTTGTGATTGTGTGCTTAGTGTGAGTTGTGGGACGTCTCGAAACGTTGTCCATATCCACACGTAAGAAGAAAGAGGTGTGAGATGTTTCGGCACTTGCTCACATCCTCATATGGGCTAATATATAAATAGTCCAACTCACCTTGATGCATATAGTTGAAGGGACCTACCTAACCTTCTAACACTCTATTCTATTTCAGTCTCTCTCACAGATGGTGAGAGGAAACGCCGGCCGAAGGAACGTCCAGGAGGATGACCATGATGAAGTTCCTGCTAACCCAGGAGCTGGCGAAAACCATCTGGAAAGGTTGATGGCCATGAAAAACCAGCTTATGCAAACCATGATCCAAACTTTGGGTCAGTTGCAGACCAACCAAAACCCCGTTCTGGCACCGCCGCCACCACCACCACCGGCTCATAACAGGTTGGGAGAGTTCATGAGGACTCGACCACCCACCTTTGCTCAAGCTAGTGATCCCATGGAGGCCGATGATTGGTTAAAATCCATGGAGAAAAAAATTGCCATTGTTCAGTGCAATGACCAAGAGAAGGTTCTCTTCACATCGCACCAACTTATGGGAGCCGCTGCTGACTGGTGGGATGCCCTGAGCAACGCTCATGCCAACCCGGAGACAATCACTTGGACTGAGTTCAAGGAAAGTTTCCGCTCTCACTACATCCCTGCTGGTGTAATGATGCTCAAAAGGCAGGAGTTCAAAGGTCTCCTCCAAGGACAGAAAAGTGTGAGTGAGTATCTCAACAAGTTCATACAATTGTCCCGGTATGCCCCCGAAGATGTCAACTCAGATCAGAGGAAGCAGTACCTGTTCATGAGAGGGTTGAACAATGAGATCCAGGTTCAGCTCCTCAACAATGACTACGTAAGCTTCCAGAAGCTGTTTGACAAGGCCATAGTGGTTGAAAACAAGATCCGAGAGATTGAGCGAGAGTGCAAGAGGAAGATGCCATACCAGCCCCAAGGGTGCAACGTACGACCTAGGTACATGCCCCCTGCACCGCAGTATGGATCGACCACTCCTGCGCACCGCCCTGGTCAGCCACCACAGCAACAACTCGTTGCTCCGGCACCTTGTGTGCCCATGCCTCCTGCGCCCCGACCTAACAATGGTGCCCCTATTCAAAACCCCCGCCCCAACGCACCTGCTGCCGTAGATAACAGGGCATGCTTTGCATGTGGGGAAGTAGGCCACTTCACGAACCAGTGCCCGAGGAGAGGCCCTGGACAGCAAGGTAACGTGCCCAAGCAGAAACCGCGACCAAACGGAGGAGACAATCAAGGGAACCGTGGACAGCAGAACTATGCTCGCGGTCACGTGAACCATGTCACTGCTGAGGAGGCACAACATGCTGAGGACGTCGTAATTGGTATGTTCCTTGCCAACTCCAACCGAGCCACCATCTTATTTGATTCTGGAGCATCGCATTCCTTCATATCATCCAAATCCGTTGCCAAACATCATCTACCCGTATCCCACTTAGAATGTGCTATGTTAGTTAATTCTTCCGGAGGAGAAATGAGGACTAATATAGTATGTCCGAAAGTAAGCCTTAAAATAAGGGGGGTAGACTTCCTTGCCAACCTTATTGTCTTGGACTCCCAAGGGATTGACATCATACTTGGAATGGATTGGCTAAGCAAGCACAACGGAGTAATCCAATGTGCCGAAAGGAGCGTGCAGTTGACAAACAAGCACGGTATTCGTGTCGAGTTTGAGTCATCCCAACAAACAACCGAACGGGCAAATTTGAACCACGTCGAAGAAGCAACATTGGACAACATTCCAGTGGTTCAGGAATTTTCGGACGTGTTCCCGGAAGAGCTTCCAGGTATGCCACCTGACCGGAACATCGAGTTTGCCATAGATTTGGTACCCGGAACTGCACCCATAGCCAAGAGACCCTATAGGATGCCCGTCAACGAGCTAGTTGAACTCAAGAAGCAAATTCAAGAACAGTTGGAAAAGGGTTTTATCCATCCAAGCTCGTCACCATGGGGAGCTCCGGTGCTCTTCGTAGACAAGAAGGATGGAACCCAAAGGATGTGCGTGGACTATAGGTCTCTCAACGAGGTAACAATCAAGAACAAATACCCTCTGCCCCGTATAGAGGACCTGTTCGACCAAATGAAAGGAGCCCGAGTGTTCTCCAAGATTGATCTTCGGTCGGGATATTTCCAGCTGAAGATTAAGCCCTCCGATATACCTAAGACAGCCTTTCGGACACGGTATGGTTCGTATGAATATACCGTTATGTCGTTTGGGTTGACAAATGCACCCGCGTACTTCATGTACCTTATGAACAAGGTTTTCATGGAGTACTTGGACAAGTTCGTCGTGGTTTTCATCGATGACATTATGGTGTATTCAAAAAGTGAGGAGGAGCATGAAGAACATCTGAGATTGACCTTGCAGAAGTTGCGTGAGCATCAATTGTATGCCAATCTCAACAAGTGTCAATTTTGGCTAAAGGAAATATCTTTCCTAGGCCACATTATCTCCAAGGAAGGGGTATCGGTTGATCCTGGAAAGGTGAGAGATGTTCTGAAGTGGGACCAACCGAAGAGCGTGAGGGATATTCGGAGTTTCCTTGGGATGGCAGGATACTATCGACGCTTCATTAAAGACTTCTCTAAAATAGCAAAACCCATTACGGGGTTGCTAATGAAGGGAAAGGTCTTTCAATGGACACCAGACTGCCAAGAAAGTTTTGAGGAACTCAAGAAAAGGCTAACCACAGCGCCGGTTCTGGTATTGCCAGACGTAAGCAAGAGCTTTGACATATATTTCGACGCATCGAGACAGGGGCTCGGATGTGTGCTCATGCAGGAAGGACAAATGGTAGCCTATGCCTCACGGCAATTAAAGAAGCACGAGCTTAACTATCCTACACATGACTTGGAGTTAGCAGCAGTGGTGCATGCATTGAAGATTTGGAGACATTATATCCTTGGTCATCGATGTGAGATCTATACAGATCATAAAAGCCTCAAGTACATATTCACACAAACGGACTTGAATTTGAGGCAACGTCGATGGTTAGAACTCATCAAGGATTATGATGATGGAATTAACTACCACCCCGGGAAGGCCAATGTAGTAGCTGATACATTGAGCAGAAAGGGAGCATGTCACCAACTCACGGTTCGGGAGCTACCACCCGAACTACGTAAGGAGTTCGAACGGTTACACCTCGGATTCTTGAATAACATGGAAATAATGGAGATCCACTCCTCATTGGAGGAAGAAATAAGAGAGGGCCAAGCAACGGACGAGGAGATCAAGGAGATCAAGGAAAGAATCCGACAAGGAATAGAGAAGGATTTCAAGGAGGATGAAAAGGGTACGCTTTGGCTAGGAAAAAGGATTTGTGTGCCAAACATAAGACACCTCCGCGGCATGATATTGAAGGAGGCACATGATTCCCCCTATTCCATACATCCCGGAAGCACCAAAATGTACAAGGACTTGAAAACTTGCTATTGGTGAGATGGTATGAAGAGGGCTATAGCCGAATACGTTGCCCTATGCGACACATGCCAATGGGTGAAGGCCGAACATCAAAAACCCGCTGGATTGTTGCAACCTTTGAAAATACCCGAATGGAAGTGGGAGGACATTAGTATGGATTTCATCGTCGGATTGCCACGTACTAAGTCGGGATACGACTCCATCTAGGTCATTGTGGACCGATTGATGAAAACCGCCCATTTTCTCCCTGTAAAGACCAGTTACAACATTGCACAATTGGCAGAGTTGTACATGGAGCAGATCGTGTGCCATCACGGAGTTCCGAGGAGGATAGTCTCAGATCGAGGTTCTCAGTTTACCTCTAGATTCTGGAGGAAGCTGCAGAAAGTCATGGGTACACGACTGGATTTTAGCTCCGCCTATCACCCACAAACAGATGGACAAACCGAAAGGACAAACCAAATTTTGGAGGACATGTTGATAGCTTGCGCCTTGAAACGTGGGCGTAGTTGGGATAGGACTTTACCGTATGCCGAATTCTCCTATAACAACAGCTATCAAGCTAGCTTGAAGATGTCGCCTTACGAAGCCTTATATGGTAGACGGTGTAGAACGCCACTGTTTTGGAACGAGACCGGAGAAAACAAGGTGTTTCGACCCGAAGTGCTACAAGAAGCCAAAAAGCAAGTCCAAACGGTACGAGAGAACTTAAAGGCCGCTCAGTCACGACAGAAAGGCTATGCGGACAATAGGCGTAGGAAGTTGACCTTCGAAGTAGGAGACTTCGTGAATCTTAAGGTGTCACCTATCCGAGGCCAACGACGTTTCAACGTCAAAGGCAAGCTAGCACCTCGTTACATCGGACCATTTAAGATTCTGGATAAGCGAGGAGAAGTAGCCTATCAACTAGAGCTCCCAACCCACCTCTCTGACGTACATGACGTGTTTCATGTATCTCAGCTCAAGAAGTGCTTGAGGGTACCAGAGGAACAAGTATCAATGGGAGAGCTTGAACTTCAAAAGGACCTGACTTATGCGGAACACCCTGTCCGAATCTTGGACGTAAAGGAAAGGGTCAACCGGAACAAGGTGATTCGATGGTGCAAGGTACAATGGAGCCATCACACCGAAGCTGAAGCCACATGGGAGCGTGAAGAGGATATCAAGGCAGAATTTCCCCATCTATTTTCTACTAACGAATCTCGAGGGCGAGATTCAATTTAAGGGGGGTAGATTTGTGACACCCTCATCTCGGGTGTCAGCATAGGTTCATGTTTTGTGAAGAGAAAACACTTTAAGAAAAGTAGGGACAGAGAAAAATATCAAGAGGATAGCCAATAAGAGCCAAATCCAGCTCTTACCGTGGCCGCTAGCCACGTGGCTTGTTCGGAGCTCGTCCCTGCGAGGTGGGGAGAGGTCCGCCGCTAAAATAGCTACGTGGCAGGTTCGGGACTCGTCTCCGCAAAGGGGAAAGGTCCGATCCTGTGGGACACGTGTTGCCCACGGAGCTAGCCTCTGCGGAAGAAGCAAAGGCATTTCCGCAAGACACGTGTCATCCTCGGAGCTAGTCCTCGCGGAAATCAGAGGACCAGTCACGCGGGATACGTGTCGATCTCGGAGCCCACCTCCGAGAGGTCCTGTTCTATTGGACACACGTCGCCACCGGAGCTTATCTCCGGGAGGTCTGTCACTGCTGGACACGTGTCGACCTCGGGGCATGTCCCTGAAGAAAGAAGAAAGGAAAGACCGGCGCCAACACGTGGCGTGCGTGGAGCTCACCTCCAAAGGAGGGGGAGGTCTCGGTCGATTGACACGCGGCACAACCGGAGCTCGTCTCTGCGGAGGAGGAGATATCAGGCCCCGGAAGGACACGTGGAGCCTCCGGAGCTCATCGCCGCGAAGGTAACGAGTTCTGGAGAGGCTGTTACGCGTAAGAATACCTGTACGTAAGGGAAACCGACCTGAATTCCACAACGTTACCGCACCAAATCAACTAAAGATAAGATGATAGGATCCAACGACGATCTGAATAAGACTCTTATTCGGGATACAATCAGATTAGGACTCTTCTCTTCCCGATTATAAAAAGAACCCAGATACTCTGGCCGAAACCACAAACTTCTTTTCCAATTCCTGAGCCGACGACTTAGAGCCCTAGCCCTAACTCGCCGATAAAGCCATCGCCGGAGCGCGGCAAGGAAGATCGCCGGAGGAAAGCCCAGCGGTCTGAGGAGGACCTCAAAAGCCGAGAGGAAACGTAAGGTAGGCCCCGATACCACCTTACGATATCGTTGTGTTTTCCTTGCATCTGTTCTTTGATTCCTTTCGAACAGAAGCCTTCTCATGGATAGATCACTTGATGATCAGATTGATCTAAAGACAAGATCATTGCCACGTCCACCTTTGATCCAAACACCTCTGTCCATGCAAGCCATGCAAGAACACACCAATCTAATAAAAATCATAGGATAGCATGCATGTGCATCATCGCATCTAGTTTTGTGCATGGTATTGATTTCTGTGAATCTTGTATGCACGTGATCCTACCTAGCAGGACAAGCTCAGGGAGCTGTCTATGACGAGCTGCAGCAACCAGGTTTTGAGATTCAAGAACAACCGGAACCGCAAGAATAAGGCAAGTGCTCCTTGACCATATTGATCCTATGTTTTGGGTGGAACTGTTTTGTTTTGCGAAAAGGTGTGCGTACTGAGTCAAACATGATGGGAAAACCTTTTATAGGAGTTTACTAGTTTTGGTTAAACCACCCTTGTCGCCTGGTGTGACGCCCTCAATTCTGTGGGAAAAACCACGGAACCGAGAACTAATGCATATGTGTGCCCAGGATGTTCATCACACATACACATACGTTCCACAAACTGAATTCAGATTATATATTACCATGAATAACAGAGTTTATTACAACACCTCATGAGTCTTGGACTCATGCTTACAGCGGAAGTCTTATTTCTATGCAGCGGAAGTCCTTATTTAAATGCGGAAGCAAAAACTAATGCGGAAGCAAAACTAAGCAGAAGTGGCTCCATCTCTACTCCCTCCACAGGCAAGGTTGAGAACAGATCACACGCCATAATGCTCTACTCGGCCTGCATAGTAGTCTTCTCTTGCTGTTGATGAAGAAACAATAATGCAAGTTTGAGTACAATGATGTACTCAGCAAGTGCGGGAAAACACATGATATGCGGCTCATAAACAAGGTAGGTATAAAAAGGCTTATTTGCAGAAAAGCGAACTTGTAAATCCATGATAAAACAGCAACTTAACTTTAGATGAATGTAATCCCAGCATGAATTAAATTACCAACATACCTCTATCACTTCCCGTGTTCCATCCAAACATTAACCAATCCTTTATTCATACTCACGAATACCTCCTCGTATTCGCTACCATCTCACTTCGTAAAACAACCTTGTCTCACACCGAGACTCATGTCATGTCTCAACAGTCATGCAACCATCTCATCATCCGGACTCAACAGTTCCAAACCAATAACCATAACCAAGAACCCTCTCAATAACCATCCCATCTAATCATGGCAGTTTAGCCAGGTGCTCGTGACCATAAGCTCGGCTATCATGATAGTTTTAATAACTCTGCAGAGTTTGCACCTCTTTACCCACAAGTTTGTGATTTCGTCACCCTTCGGCGGCTGCAGAACCTCCCTTATACCAGTACACAACCGTCGGTGTATGGTCAAGAGATCACAAAATAGCCTTTACAAAGGGGTTACTAGATGTATGGACTCACTAAGGTTTCACCGGCAGGCTAGAATCTCCAATTCTCCCACCCACGGGCCCCCTCTTGTGCCATGCAGTTCCCAGGGCAGTCCTCACTCGACTCCCATTCCCCGCGCCTTCCACAGTCCATAACACTCTAGCAACTTACCTAATTACTCAGCTAAGCCGCACCCATACTTGGCCTTGTGGTGGCACTGTTATCCTGGCATGTGCATGCATGAACCGGTTCTTAGATCTACGGCAAGTAAAACCACCATCTCATGCTACCTCATTCACAAACCCAGGCTTGCCTAGATCTCCCTCCGATCCATGTTCATTAACCTCATCAGTTTCTTATTATCAGTACGAGTGCAGTTAGCTAGACACATCTATCTCGCTTCCCGATCCCAAAGACTCAGCGAAGCATAAAGCAAAAACCATACCCCACTCATAAACTTCCCAGGCGACAAGGGTGGTTTAATCAAAACTAGTAAACTCCTATAAAAGGGTTTCCCATCATGTTTGACTCAGTACGCACACCTTTTCGCAAAAACAAACAGTTTTTCCCAAAATATAGGATCAATATGGTCAAGGAGCACTTGCCTTGTTCTTGCTGTTCCGGTTGTTCTTGATTCTCAAAACCTTGTTGCTGCAGTTCGTTGTAGACAGCTCCCTGAGCTTGTCCTGCTAGGTAGGATGACGTGCATACAGGATTCACAGCAATCAATATTTATGCACAAACCTTAAACTTGATGCGATGATGCATACCATCCCAATAACCATCCCAACTAATCATGGCAGTTGGCCAGGCGCTCGTGACCGTAAGCTCGGCTATCATGATAGTTTTAGACTCTGCAGAGTTTGCACCTCTTTACCCACAAGTTTGTGATTTCGTCACCCATCGGCGACTGCAGAACCTCCATTATACCAGTACACAACCGTCGGTGTATGGTCAAGAGATCACAAAATAGCCTTTACAAAGGGGTTACTAGATGTATGGACTCACTAAGGTTTCACCGGCAGGCTAGAATCTCCAATTCTCCCACCCATGGGCCCCCTCTTGTGCCATGCAGTTCCCAGGGCAGTCCTCACTCGACTCCCATTCCCCACGCCTTCCACAGTCCAAAACACTCTAGCAACTTACCTAATTACTCAGCTAAGCCGCACCCATACTTGGCCTTGTGGTGGCACTGTTATCCTGGCATGTGCATGCATGAACCGGTCCTTAGATCTACGGCAAGTAAACCACCATCTCATGCTACATCATTCACAACCCAGGCTTGCCTAGATCTCCCTCCGATCCATGTTCATTAACATCATAAGTTTCTCATATCGTTACGAGTGCAGTTTAGCTAGACACATCTATCTCGCTTCCCAATCCCATAGACTCAGCGAAGCATATAGCAAAAACCATACCCGACTCATAAACTTCCCTGGCGACAAGGGTGGTTTAACCAAAGCTAGTAAACTCCTATAAAAAGGATTCCCCATCATGTTCGACTCAGCACGCACACCTTTTCGCAAAACTAAACAGTTTCACCCAAAACATTTGATCAATATGATCCAGGAGCACTTGATTATGGTTATGGTTTGGTTTTGGGACTATTGAGTCCGGGTGATAAGATGGTAGCGAATACGAGAAGGTATTCGTAAGATGGTAGCGAATACGAGGAGGTATTCGTGAGTAAGAATGAAGTTTGGTTAATGTTCAGGTGGAACATTGAAAGCGATGGAGGTATGTTGGTAATTTAATACATTCTGGGATTACATTCATTTAAAGTTAAGTTGCTGTTTTATCATGGTTTTGTAAATCTACTTTTCTGCAAATGAGCCTTTTTTATACCTACCTTGTTAAGAGCTACATATCGTGTTTTTCCCGCACTTGCTGAGTACATCATTGTACTCAAACTTTCATTATTACTTCATCGTCAGCAGCAGGAGAAGCCTACTATGAAGACCAAGTGGAGCATTAAGGCGTGTGATCTATTCTCAACCTCGCCTGTGGAGGGAGTAGAGATAGAGCCACTTCTGCTTAGATTTGTTTCCGCATTAAAATAAAAACTTCCGCTGCGTAGACATAAAGACTTCCGCTGTGAGCATGAGACCAAGACTCATGAGATATTGTAACAAACTCTGTTATTCGTGGTAATATATAATCTGAATTCAGTTTGTGGAACGTATGTGTATGTGTGATGAACATCCTGGGCACACATATGCATTAGTTCTCGGTTCCGTGGTTTTCCACAGAATTGAGGGCGTCACAGATTGGTATCAGAGCCACGGGTTGACAGTAGGTTACACGCCTAGATAGAAATCTCAGATTGATATTAGAGCCCCGGGTTAACAGTAGGTTACACTCCTAAATAGGAGTCACATATTGGTATTGGACACAGATTGGTAGCTAAGCCACGCTGACCAAAGGAAGCATCCTAGGACGCTTAGATTGGATTTAAAACTACCTTGGCATAGGAAACCAGCCTTGAATAGGAGTTGTATGAGCCCTTGCAATGATTGTTTGTGATTATGTGCTTAGTGTGAGTTGTGGGATGTCTTAAAACGTTGTCCATGTCCACACGAAAGTAGGAAGAGGTGTGAGATGTCTCGGCACTTGCTCACATCCTCATATGGGCTAGTATATATATATAGTACAACTCACCTTGATGCATATAGTTGAAGGGACCTACCTAACCTTCTAACATTCTATTCTATTTCGATCTCTCTCACAAGATGGTGAGAGGAAACGCCGGCCGAAGGAACGTCCGTGACAACCAAGAGGATGATCACGAGGAAGTTCCTGTTAACCCCGGAGCTGGCGAGAACAACCTGGAAAGGTTGATGGCCATGCAGAACCAGCTTATGCAAACCATGATCCAAACTTTGGGTCAGTTGCAGGCCAACAACAACCCTGTTCCGGCACCACCGCCACCACCACCGCCGGCTCACAACAGACTGGGAGAGTTCATGAGGACTCAGCCACCCACCTTTGCTCAAGCTATTGATCCCATGGAGGCTGATGACTGGTTGAAATCCATGGAGATAAAGCTTGCCATTGTTCAGTGTAATGACCGAGAGAAGGTTCTCTTTGCGTCGCACCAACTTATGGGAGCTGCCGCTGACTGGTGGGATTCCCTATGCAACGCCCATGTCAACCCGGAGACAATCACTTGGACTGAGTTCAAGGAAAGTTTCCGCTCTCATTACATCCCTGCTGGTGTAATGATGCTCAAGAGGCAGGAGTTCGAAGGTCTCCGCCAAGGATAGAAAAGTGTGAATGAGTATCTCAACAAGTTCACGCAACTGTCCTGATATGCCTCCGAGGATGTCAACTCAGACCAGAGGAAGCTGTACCTGTTCAATGGAGGATTGAACAATGAGATCCAGGTTCAGCTCCTCAATAATGACTACGTAAGCTTTCAGAAGCTGGTTGACAAAGCCATAGTGGTTAAAAACAAGATCTGAGAGATCGAGCGAGAGTACAAGAGGAAGATGCCATACCAGCCCCAAGAGAGCAACGTACGACCTCGGTACATGCCCCATCTGCACCGCAGTATGGGTCAACTACTCCTGCATACCGCCCTGGTCAGCCACCATGGCAACAATTCGTTGCACCAGCACCTCGCGTGCCCATGCCTCCTGCGCCCCGACCTAAAAATGGCGCTCCTGTTCAAAACCCCGCCCCAACGTATCTGCTGCCGTAGGCAACAGGGCATGCTTGGCATGCGGGGAGATAGGACACTTCGCGAACCAGTGCCCGAGGAGAGGCCCTGGACAGCAAGGTAACATGCCCAAGCAGAACCCACGACCGAACGGAGGGGACAATCAAGGAAATCGGGGACAGCAGAACTATGCTCGCGGCAACTTGAACCATGTCTCTGCTGAGGATGCACAACATTCTGAGGACGTCGTAATTGGTATGTTCCTTGCCAACTCCAACCCAGCCACCATCTTATTGGATTCTGGAGCATCACATTCCTTCATATCATCCAAATATGTTGACAAACATCATCTACCCGTATCCCACTTAGAATGTGCTATGTTAGTAAATTCTCCCAGAGGAGAAATGAGGACTAATATAGTATGTCCAAAAGTAAGCCTTAAAATAAGGGGGGTAGACTTCCTTGCCAACCTTATTGTCTTGAATTCCCAAGGGATTGACATTATACTCGGGATGGATTGGTTAAGTAAGCACAACGGGGTAATCCAATGTGCTGAAAGAAGTGTGCAGTTGACAAATGAGCACGACATCCGTGTGGAGTTTGAGTCAGCCCAACAAACCACTGAAAAGGCAATTTTGAACCACGTCGAAGGAACAACATTGGACAACATTCCAGTGGTTGAGGAATTTTCGGACGTGTTCCTAGAAGAGCTCCCAGGTATGCCACCTGACCGGGATATTGAGTTTGCCATTGATTTGGTACCCGGAACTGCACCCATAGCCAAGAGACCCTGCAGGATGCCCGTCAATGAACTGGTAGAACTCAAGAAGCAAATTCAAGAACAGTTGGAGAAGGGTTTCATACGTCCAAGCTCGTCACCATGGGGAGCTCCTGTGCTCTTCGTAGACAAGAAGGATGGAACCCAAAGGATGTGCATGGACTATAGGTCTCTCAACGAGGTAACAATCAAAAACAAATACCCGCTGCCCCGTATAGAGGACCTATTCGACCAAATGAAAGGAGCCCGAGTGTTCTCCAAGATTGATCTTCGGTCGGGATACTTCCAGCTTAAGATTAAGCCCTCCGATATACCCAAGACAGCCTTTCTGTGACGCCCTCAATTCTGTGGGAAAACCACGGAACCGAGAACTAATGCATATGTGTGCCCAGGATGTTCATCACACATACACATACGTTCCACAAACTGAATTCAGATTATATATTACCACGAATAACAGAGTTTATTACAATACCTCATGAGTCTTGGACTCATGCTCACAGCGGAAGTCTTTATTCTAAAGCAGAAGCAATTTAGCTAATGCGGAAGCAAATCTAAGCAGAAGTGGCTCCATCTCTACTCCCTCCACAGGAAAGGTTGAGAACAGATCACACGCCATAATGCTCCACTTGGTCTTCATAGTAGGCTTCTCCTGCTGCTGATGATGAAGTAATAATGCAAGTTTGAGTACAATGATGTACTCAGCAAGTGCGGGAAAACACATGATATGCAGCTCATAAACAAGGTAGGTATATAAAAGGCTTATTTGCAGAAAAATAGATTTATAAAACCATGATAAAACAGCAACTTAACTTTAGACGAATGTAATTCCAGCATGTATTAAATTACCAACATACCTCCATCGCGTTCCATATTCCATCCGAACATTAACCAACCTTTATTCACACTCACGAATACCTCCTCGTATTCGCTACCATCTCACGAATACCTCCCCGTATTCGCTACCATCTCACGAATACCTCCCCGTATTCGCTACCATCTCAAAACAACTTCGTCTCACACCGAGACCATACTCGTTCCCATGACTCAACAGTCATGCAACCATCTCATTACCCGGACTCAACAGTCCCAACAACCAAACCATAACTAAATCCATAACCAAGAACCTTTCCAATAACCATCCCAACTAATCATGGCAGTTTAGCCAGGTGCTCGTGACCGTAAGCTCGGCTATCATGATAGTTTTAATAACTCTGCAGAGTTTGCACCTCTTTACCCACAAGTTTGTGATTTCGTCACCCATCGGTGACTGCAGAACCTCCATTATACCAGTACACATCCGTCGGTGTATGGTCAAGAGATCACAAAATAGCCTTTACAAAGGGGTTACTAGATGTATGGACTCACTAAGGTTTCACCGGCAGGATAGAATCTCCAATTCTCCCACCCACGGGCCCCCTCTTGTGCCATGCAGTTCCCAGGGCAGTCCTCACTCGACTCCCATTCCCCGCGCCTTCCACAGTCCATAACACTCTAGCAACTTACCTAATTACTCAGCTAAGCCGCACCCATACTTGGCCTTGTGGTGGCACTGTTATCCTGGCATGTGCATGCATGAACCGGTCCTTAGATCTACGGAAAGTAAACCACTATCTCATGCTACCTCATTCACAAACCCAGGCTTGCCTAGATCTCCCTCCGATCCATGTCCATTATTAACATCAGTTTGTTATTATCAATACGAGTGCAGTTAGCTAGACACATCTATCTCGCTTCCCAATCCCATAGACTTAGCGAAGCATAAAGCAAAAACCATACCCGACTCATAAAACATCCCAGGTGTGACACCCTCACCTCGGGTGTCAGCATATGTTCATGTTTTATGAAGAAGAAAAACATTTTAAGAAAAGTAGGAACAGAGACAAGTATTAAAGGGATAGCCAATAAAGCTCTCTGAGAGCACCAAAGGCAAACTTCCACGGCCAGCGGACCACGTGGCGTGTTCGAAGCTCATCCCCGAGAGATTTGGGAGAGGTCCGCCACTAAACTAGCTACGTGGCAGGCTCGGGGGTCACCTCCGCAATTGGAAAAGAGTCCGACCCTGTGGGACACGTGTTGCCCATGGAGCTAGCCTATGCGGAAGAAGCAAAGGCATTTCCGCAGGACACGTGTCATCCTCGGAGCTAGTCCTCGCGGAAATCAGAAGACCAGCCGCACGGGATAAGTGTCGAATCTCGGAGCTTATCTCAGAGAAGTCCGGATCTATCGAACACGTGTCACCACCGGAGCTTATCTCCGGAAGGTCCGTCGCAGCTAAACACGTGTCGACCTCGGGGCATGTCCCTGATGAAAGGAGAGCGGAAAGACCGGCACCCACACGTGACGTGCGCGGAGCTCATCTCCGAAGAAGAGGGAGGTCTCGATCGATTGACACGCGGTACAACCGGAGCTCGTCTCTGCGGACAAGGAGATTCCAGGCCCGGAGGACACGTGGAGCTTCCGGAGCTCATCATAACGGAGGTAACGAGTTCTGGAGCAGCTGTTACGCGTAAGGACACCGGTACGCAACAGAAACCGATCTAAACTCCACAATGTTACCAAAGATAAGACGTCAGGATCTAACAAAGATCTGAATAAGACTCTTATTCGGGATCCAATCAGATTAGGACTCTTCTCTTCCCGATTATAAATACAACCCAAAACCTCTGGCCGAAACTACAAACTTCTCTTTCAACTCCTGAGCCGACGACTTAGAGCCCTAGCCCTAACTCGCCGAGCAAAACATCGCCGTAGCACAACAAGGGAGATCATCGGAGGAGAACCGAGCGGTCTGAGGAGGACCTCGAAGACAAGAAGAGCGTGAGGTAGGACTTCAATACTACCTTACGACATCATTGTGTTCATCTCTTTGCATCTGTTCTTCGATTCCTTTCGAACAGAAGCCTTTTCGTGGGCAGAACACTCGATGATCAGTTTGATCTAAAAGGCAAGAATATCGCCACGTTCACCTTTGATCCGAACACCTCTGCCCATGTAAGGCCATGCAAGAACACATACAGATCAATCTAATAAAACTAATCATGAGACAGCATGCATATGCATCATCGCATCTAGTTTAAGGTTTGTGCATAAATATTGATTGCTGTGAATCCTGTATGCACATGATCCTACCTAGCAGGACAAGCTCAGGGAGCTGTCTACAACGAACTGCAGCAACAAGGTTTTGAGAATCAAGAACAACCGGAACCGCAAGAACAAGGCAAGTGCTCCTTGACCATATTGATCCTATATTTTGGGAAAAACTGTTTGTTTTTTGTGAAAAGGTGTGCGTACTGAGTCAAACATGATGGGAAACCCTTTTATAGGAGTTTACTAGTTTTGATTAAACCACCCTTGTCGCCTGGGAAGTTTATGAGTCGGGTATGGTTTTTGCTTTATGCTTCGCTGAGTCTCTGGGATCGGGAAGCGAGATAGATGTGTCTAGCTAACTGCACTCGTACTGATAATAAGAAACTGATGAGGTTAATGAACATGGATCGGAGGGAGATCTAGGCAAGCCTGGGTTTGTGAATGAGGTAGCATGAGATGGTGGTTTTACCTGCCGTAGATCTAAGGACCGGTTCATGCATGCACATGCCAGGATAACAGTGCCACCACAAGGCCAAGTATGGGTGCGGCTTAGCCGAGTAATTAGGTAAGTTGCTAGAGTGTTATGGACTGTGGAAGGCGTGGGGAATGGGAGTCAAGTGAGGACTGCCCTGGGAACTGCATGGCACAAGAGGGGGCCGTGGGTGGGAGAATTGGAGATTCTAGCCTGCCGGTGAAACCTTAGTGAGTCCATACATCTAGTAACCCCTTTGTAAAGGCTATTTTGTGATCTCTTGACCATACATCGACGGTTGTGTACTGGTATAAGGGAGGTTCTGCAGTCGCCGACGGGTGACGAAATCACAAACTTGTGGGTAAAGAGGTGCAAACTCTACAGAGTTATTAAAACTATCATGATAGCCGAGCTTACGGTCACGAGCACCTGGCTAAACTGCCATGATTAGATGGGATGGTTATTGAGAGGGTTCTTGGTTATGGTTATTGGTTTGGAACTGTTGAGTCCGGATGATGAGATGGTTGCATGACTGTTGAGACATGACATGAGATTGGTCTCGGTGTGAGACAAGGTTGTTTTACGAAGTGAGATGGTAGCGAATACGAGGAGGTATTCGTGAGTATGAATAAAGGATTGGTTAATGTTTGGATGGAACACGGGAAGTGATAGAGGTATGTTGGTAATTTAATTCATGCTGGGATTACATTCATCTAAAGTTAAGTTGCTGTTTTATCATGGATTTACAAGTTCGCTTTTCTGCAAATAAGCCTTTTTATACCTACCTTGTTTATGAGCCGTATATCATGTGTTTTCCCGCACTTGCTGAGTACATCATTGTACTCAAACTTGCATTATTGTTTCTTCATCAACAGCAAGAGAAGACTACTATGAAGGTCGAGTAGAGCATTATCGCGTGTGATCTGTTCTCAACCTTGCCTGTGGAGGGAGTAGAGATGGAGCCACTTCTGCTTAGTTTTGCTTCCGCATTAGTTTTTGCTTCCGCATTTAAATAAGGACTTCCGCTGCATAGAAATAAGACTTCCGCTGTAAGCATGAGTCCAAGACTCATGAGGTGTTGTAATAAACTCTGTTATTCGTGGTAATATATAACCTGAATTCAGTTTGTGGAACGTATGTGTATGTGTGATGAACATCCTGGGCACACATATGCATTAGTTCTCGGTTCCGTGGTTTTTTCCCACAGAATTGAGGGCGTCACAGATTGGTATCAGAGCCATGGATTGACAGTAGGTTATACGCCTAGATAGAAAGCCTTAGATAGATAATAGAACTACGGGTTAAACCCCAGGAAGGAGTTACAAGCACCCTAGGGTGAATAGCCTAGATTGGCCTTTAAAACCACCTTGACATAGGAAACCATCCTTGAATAGGAGTTGAGTGGGCCCTTGTGATGATTATTTGTGAATATGTGCTTAGTGTGAGTTGTGGGATGTCTCAAAAACGTTGTCCATATCCACATGTAAGAAGAAGGAGGTGTGAGATGTTTCGGCACTTGCTCACATCCTCATAAGGGCTAATATATATATATATAGTCCAACTCACCTTGATGCATATAGTTGAAAGGACCTACCTAACTTTCTAACCTTCTATTCTATTTCGTTCTCTCTCACAGATGGTGAGAGGAAACGCCGGCCGAAGGAACGTCCAGGAAGATGACCACGAGGAAGTTCCTGCTAACCCCGGAGCTGGCGAAAACAACCTAGAAAGGTTGATGGCCATGCAAAACCAGCTTATGCAAACCATGATCCAAACTTTGGGTCAGTTGCAGGCCAACCAACACCCCGTTCCGGCACCACCGCCACCACCACCACCGGCTCATAACAGGTTGGGAGAGTTCATGAGGACTCGACCACCCACCTTTGCTCAAGCAAGCGATCCAATGGAGACCGATGACTGGTTGAAATCCATGGAGAAGAAGCTTGCCATTGTTCAGTGCAGCGACCGAGAGAAGGTTCTCTTTGCGTCGTACCAACTGATGGGAGCAGCTGCTAACTGGTGGGATGCCTTGAGCAACGCCCATGCCAACCCGGAGACAATCACTTGGACTGAGTTCAAGGAAAGTTTCCGCTCCCACTACATCCCTGTTGGCGTAATGATGCTCAAGAGGAAGGAGTTTTAAGGTCTCCGCCAAGGGTAGAAAAGTGTGAACGAATATCTCAACAAGTTCATACAACTGTCCCGGTATGCCCCCGAAGATGTCAACTCAGATCAGAGGAAGCAGTACCTGTTCATGAGAGGGTTGAACAATGAGATCCAAGTTCAGCTCCTCAACAATGACTACGTAAGCTTCCAGAAGCTAGTTGATAAGGCTATTGTGGTGGAAAACAAGATCCGAGAGATCGAGCGAGGGTGCAAAAGGAAGATGCCATACCAGCCCCAAGGGAGCAACGTACGACCTAGGTACATGCCCCCTGCACCGCAGTATGGACCGACCACTCCTGCGTACCGCCCTGATCAGCCACCACAGGAACGATTCGTTGCACCGGCACCTCGTGTGCCCATGCCTCCTGCGCCCCGGCCTAACAATGGCGCTCCTGTTCAAAACCCCCGCCCCAACGTACCTGCTGCCGTAGGCAACAGGGCATGCTTTGCATGCGGGGAAGTAGGCCACTTCGCTAATGAGTGCCCGAGGAGAGGCCCTGGACAGCAAGGTAACGTGCCCAAGCAGAACCAGCGACCAAACGGAGGGGACGACCAAGGGAACCGTGGACCGCAGAACTATACTCGTGGCCACGTTAACCATGTCACTGCTGAGGAAGCACAACAGGCTGAGGACGTCGCAATTGGTATGTTCCTTGCCAACTCCAACCCAGCCACCATTTTATTTGATTCTGGAGCATCACATTCCTTCATATCATCCGAATATGTTGCCAAACATCATCTACCCGTATCCCACTTAGAATGTGCTATGTTAGTTAATTCTCCCGGAGGAGAAATGAGGACTAATATAGTATGTCCAAAAGTAAGCCTTAAAATAAGGGGGGTAGACTTCCTTGCCAACCTTATTGTTTTGGACTCCCACGGGATTGACATCATACTCAGAATGGATTGGTTAAGCAAGCACAATGGAGTAATCCAATGTGCTGAAAGGAGTGTGCAGTTGACAAACGAACACGGTATTTGTGTCGAGTTTGAGTCAGCCCTGCAAGCAACCAAACGGGCAGGTTTGAACCATGTTGAGGGAGCGACAGTGGACAGCATTCCAGTGGTTCAGGAATTTTCGGACGTGTTCCCGGAAGAACTTCCAGGAATGCCACCTGACCGGGACATCGAGTTTGCCATAGATTTGGTACCCGGAACTGCACCTATAGCTAAGAGACCATATAGGATGCCCGTCAACGAGTTAGTTGAACTCAAGAAGCAAATTCAAGAACAGTTGGAGAAGGGTTTTATCCATCCAAGCCCGTCGCCATGGGGAGCTCTGGTACTCTTCGTGGAAAAGAAGGATGGGACCCAAAGAATGTGCGTGGACTATAGGTCTCTCAACGAGGTAACAATCAAGAACAAATACCATCTGCCCCGTATAGAGGACCTGTTTGATCAAATGAAAGGAGCCCAAGTATTCTCCAAGATTGATCTTCGGTCAGGATATTTCCAGCTGAAGATTAAGCCCTCCGATATACCTAAGACAGCCTTTCGGACACGGTATGGTTCGTATGAATATACCGTTATGTCTTTTGGATTGACGAATGCACCCGCATACTTCATGTACCTTATGAACAAGGTTTTCATGGAATACTTGGACAAGTTCGTCGTGGTTTTCATCGATGACATTATGGTGTATTCAAAAAGTAAGGAGGAGCAAGAAGAACATCTGAGATTGACCTTGCAGAAGTTGCGTGAGCATCAGTTGTATGCCAAGCTCAACAAGTGTCAATTTTGGCTAAGGGAAATATCCTTCCTAGGCCACATCATCTCCAAGGAAGGGGTATCGGTTGATCCTGGAAAGGTGAGAGATGTTCTGAAGTGGGACCAACCAAAGAGCGTGAGGGATATTCGGAGTTTCCTTGGAATGGCAAGATATTATTGGCGCTTCATTAAAGACTTCTCTAAGATAGCAAAACCTATGACGGAGTTGCTAATGAAGGGAAAAATCTTTCTATAGACACAAGTGTGCCAAGAAAGTTTTGAGGAACTCAAGAAAAGGCTAACCATGGCACCAGTTCTGGTATTGCCAGACGTAAGCAAGAGCTTTGACATATATTGTGATGCATCAAGACAAGGGCTCGGGTGCGTACTCATGCAGGAAGGACAAGTGGTAGCCTATGCCTCACGACAATTAAAGAAGCACGAGCTTAACTATCCTACGCACGACTTGGAGTTAGCAGCAATAGTGCATGCATTGAAGATTTGGAGACATTATATCCTTGGTCATCGATGTGAGATCTATACGGATCATAAAAGCCTCAAGTACATATTTACACAAACGGACTTGAATTTGAGGCAACGTCGATGGTTAGAACTCATCAAGGATTATGATGTAGGAATCAACTACCACCCCGGGAAGGCCAATGTAGTAGCTGACGCATTGAGCAGAAAGGGAGCATGCCATCACCTCATGGTTCGGGAGCTACCACCCGAACTAAGCAAGGAGTTCGATCGGTTACACCTCGGATTCTTGAATAACATGGAAATAATGGAGATCCACTCCTCATTGGAGCAAGAAATAAGAAAGGGCCAAGCAACAGACGAGGGGATCAAGGAGATCAAGGAAAGAATCCGACAAGGGATAGAGAAGGATTTCAAGGAGGATGAAAAGGGTACGCTTTGGCTAGGAAAAAGGATTTGTGTGCCAAACATAAGACACCTTCGCGACATGATATTGAAGGAGGCACATGATTCACCCTACTCCATACATCCAGGGAGCACCAAAATGTAAAGGGCTTGAAAACTTGCTATTGGTGGGATGGTATGAAGAGGGATATAGCCGAATACGTTGCCCTATGCGACACATGCCAACGGGTAAAAGCCGAACATCAGAAACCCGCTGGATTGTTGCAACCTTTGAAAATACCAGAATGGAAATGGGAGGACATCAGTATGGACTTTATTGTCGGATTGCCAAGAACTCAGTCAGGATACGACTCCATCTGGGTCATTGTGGACCGGTTGACGAAAACTGCCCATTTTCTTCCGGTAAAGACCAGTTACAACGTTACACAGTTGGCAGAGTTGTACATGGAGCATATCGTGTGCCGTCATGGAGTTCCGAAGATAATAGTCTCAGATCAAGGTTCTCAGTTTACCTCTAGATTCTGGAGGAAGCTGCAGAAAGCCATGAGTACACGACTGGATTTTAGCTCCGCCTATCACCCACAAACAGATGGGCAAACCGAGAGGACGAACCAAATTTTGGAGGACATGCTGAGAGCTTGCGCCTTGAAACGTGGGCGTAGTTGGGATAGGAGTTTACCGTATGCCGAGTTCTCCTATAACAACAGCTATCAAGCTAGCTTGAAGATGTCGCCTTTCGAAGCCTTATATGGCAGACGGTGTAGGACGCCGCTGTTCTAGAACGAGACTGGAGAGAACCAGGTGTTTGGACCCGAAGTATTACAAGAGGCTGAAAAGCAAGTCCAAACGATACGGGAAAACTTAAAGGCTGCTCAGTCACGACAGAAAGGCTATGCGGACAATAGGCGTAGGAAGTTGACCTTTGAAGTAGGAGACTTCGTATACCTTAAGATATCGCCTATCCGAGGCCAACGACGTTTTAACGTCAAAGGCAAACTAGCGCCTCGCTACATCGGACCATTTAAGATTTTGGACAAGCGAGGAGAAGTAGCCTATCAACTAGAGCTCCCAAACCACCTCTCTGACGTACATGACGTGTTTCATGTATCCCAGCTCAAGAAGTGCTTGAGAATACCAGAGGAACAAGTGTCAATAGGAGAACTTGAACTTCAAGAGGACCTGACTTACGCAGAACACCCTATCCGAATCTTGGACGTAAAGGAAAGGATCACCCGAAACAAGGTGATTCGATGGTGCAAAGTACTATGGAGCCATCACACTGAAGCTGAAGCCACATGGGAACGTGAAGAGGATATCAAGGCAGAATTTCCCCATCTATTTCCTACTAACGAATCTCGAGGGCGAGATTCAATTTAAGGGGGGTAGATTTGTGACACCCTCACCTTGGGTGTCAGCATATGTTCATGTTTTATGAAGAAGAAAAACATTTTAAGAAAAGTAGGAATAGAGACAAGTATTAAAGGGATAGCCATTAAAGCTCTCCGAGAGCACTGAAGGCAAACTTCCACGGCCAGCGGACCACGTGGCGTGTTCGGAGCTCATCCCCGAGAGATTTGGGAGAGGTCCGCCGCTAAACTAGCTACGTGGCAGGCTCGGGGGTCACCTCCGCAATTGGAAAAAGGTCCGACCCTGTGGGACACGTGTTGCCCACGGAGCTAGCCTATGCAGAAGAAGCAAAGGCATTTCCGCAGGACACGTGTCATCCTCGGAGCTAGTCCTCGCGGAAATCAAAGGACCAGCCGCGCGGGATAAGTGTCAAATCTCGGAGCTCATCTCAGAGAAGTCCGGATCTATCGAACACGTGTCGCCACCTGAGCTTATCTCCGGAAGGTCCGTCGCACCTAAACACGTGTCGACCTCGGGGCATGTCCCTGAGGAAAGGAGAGCGGAAAGACCGGCACCCATACGTGACGTGCGCGGAGCTCATCTCCAAAGAAGAGGGAGGTCTCGATCGATTGACACGCGGTACAACCGGAGCTCATCTCTGCGGACGAGGAGATACCAGGCCCGGAGGACACGTGGAGCTTCCGGAGCTCATCATAACGGAGGTAACGAGTTCTGGAGCGGCTGTTACGCGTAAGGACACCGGTACGCAACAGAAACCGATCTAAACTCCACAATGTTACCGAAGATAAGACGTCAGGATCTAACAAAGATCTGAATAAGACTCTTATTCGGGATCCAATCAGATTAGGACTCTTCTCTTCCCGATTATAAATAGAACCCAAAACCTCTGGCCGAAACCACAAACTTCTCTTTCAACTCCTGAGCCGACGACTTAGAGCCCTAGCCCTAACTCGCCGAGCAAAACATCGTCGTAGCACAACAAGGGAGATCATCGGAGGAGAACCGAGCGGTCTGAGGAGGACCACGAAGACAAGAAGAGCGTGAGGTAGGACTTCAATACTACCTTACGACATCATTGTGTTCATCTCTTTGCATCTGTTCTTCGATTCCTTTCGAACAGAAGCCTTTTCGTGGGCAGAACACTCGATGATCAGTTTGATCTAAAAGACAAGACCATCACCACGTTCACCTTTGATCCGAACACCTCTGCCCATGTAAGGCCATGCAAGAACACGTACAGATCAATCTAATAAAACTAATAGACCAGGGGCGCTGCTTGCGGCGCATATGGTTGTGGCATATGCTGCGCGGCGTATGCCTTAGGCAGGCTCGCGTGGCGAAGATCTGCCCCCCAGGTTGTGTCGAGGCCGACGTCATGCTGTCGCCAGCCTCATGGTTGCGACGCCTTTCTCGACGTCGCTCGAGGTACACCCGGGTATCCTGGCCCAAGTGGCACCGTTCCAGCTCCCTTCTCAGGTCCGTCGACGGGAGCCTGTAGGAGCTGGAATCCGCCGTTTGCCCGTCAACTGTAGGCGTGCGCGTCAGCGACACAGCTGGTTGACCGGGGCGTCGCCCTCGCCGAAACCGAGGGTTCGCGGCGGCGACGACGAGGCGGTCCACCTCGCGGACCCATTGTTGGGTCGCTGAATGGGGCACATCCCCAGCAGGTGGGTTGGGCAGCAGTGCTCTTGCTGCAGCTAGCGCATGAGGAGGCCCGATCCCGATCACGGGGCCGTGCCGCCTTGCCCGAGGAATCGCATTGGGTGGTGCCGTGTTATGCGGCACCCAACAGCACACATATAAGGAACACAGTATTGCATAAACCAAAGAGGAAGCTTACAACTGTTCTTTGTAAATAAATTACATAAAATAGCTACAGCGGAAGTCTATAAACAGCTCACGATGAATAACTATGAAGCACCGAGAAGAGGTCCAGCCCGCGGACTCTTCTCGCTAGCAACACGAAGACAAGGCAGCGGCTAGGTTCTCCAAGTGTGACATGACTTGGAAGTTTCCGAGTCTCACCGGACAACCCTCTTTATAGCGTCGAGGTTTACCTGCAAAACCACTTATATAGCAAGAGTGAGCACAAAGGCTCAGCAAGACTTAACCGTCTCTCCTAAGACATGAAACTCTAGATGAAAGTAACCTAAGACCTAAACCTGTCATTTGCGAAAAGACTCGCCTACGAGTTCATCCTTAACTTTCAAATTTTAGCCATATTAATAATGACCTTGTGATCAGCAACATTGGAACTCCACAATCAAACAAGAAACGCTTCATTCCAATGTTACTTGCCCCAAGGTAGAAAATAACTCTGGTTAGCTCTATCTCTACTTCAAACATGGTTTTCATGCAACTTAACATCATCATAGCAGCAATTATACTTTTGCAGTTTCCACACAAGTTGATTAACTACGTCACAACATGGGAGCAAGCGGTACTCAATAACCGCGAGGGACGGTGATTCGAATCAAACACTACCCGGATAACTCGACACATACGCCCGCCTCTGAAGACCCATCTCTGGCGTCCTTCATTACGTCGTATGTGGCAACCTTTCTCAGGACACTAAACTGTAGAACCGGTCGCGCCGTCTCGGGCTCATAGGTCTAACGAGACGATGTGGTATGCCTCTACAATCCAGTGAACCTGGTACATCGCTTTCCTGGTTCCCATATATCAGTAAGCATCCGGTACACAACTCAATACTTGCTCCTGGACGCGGCATACGCATCGGTCCTTAACCGACACAGGCAGAGCTACTCGACCAAGACCTCGTCTTGTCGCAGCCTAACCCCTCTGCCCGGTCTCATCTTTATAAATGTAAACTTTAGTTTGCTTCCTTTCCCAACCACACTTATGATCTTCTGAACTATAGCTCGCGAGTAGATTCCAACTACTCGTCTTCTACCGGATGTCCTAGCCTAATTAGCATTGCCTTATTCTACAGCGATGACACATTTCTACCCTTGACCTCAGGGTTCATGTTTGGTTATGCAAGTGGAGTATCACACATCCTTGACCTAATGCACATACAAACCTTGACCAAATGTAGTGAACAAAGGGAAAACTTTAAAAACAACTTAAGTGCAAACCGGGGCTTGCCTTGGTTTTGCAGGTGACTAAAGTCAGTTGAGAGAAAGTCAGTTTCTGATGTATTGAAGTTCACTCCTGCCCTTCTTGTTCCTTGATCCAAGTTCACCTCCTCCTTCTTCACTTTCCACGTTTAATCACTACACGTTAGGAATATGCATACATGTTCAATTATAAAACTTTTTGCTAACAAATGCTAAAGGCAAGTTTAAAACTGGAACTCTGTTCAAGAATTTAAATTGACACTGGGGTGGTGGTTTAAGTGTGTGTTTGACCACTATCATCAAGTGAGAAGTGAGGTTCATCACTTGGGTGGGGGATCAACTAATGGTTGAAAAGAACACTAATGATCCAGGGCTCCAATGGAGCTTGTAATTTTCTTGGGAGTTCCTTGTCACAAGAAAGTCCTCTGGACCAAAATTCAGAACATTTCACTAAGTGGATCTCCCAGAACAATTCCCTAAGCATTTAAGCAAAAAGGAATTAATTCTGATTAAATTTGCACTTTCATGCAAATTCAAGTGAACTATAATTTTCTACATAGCTCAGAGAGTATGCCTGAATTTTCCTAGGATTTTTGGAGCTAAGGAATGGCTAGAACTGAATTTCCAAGTTTTGGAAATTCTCTGAAAATGTTTCTGTATTTACTGGAATACAGAAATTTGAAGTTAGAATTACCCTAAATAAATCAACTCCAAATGAGCTGAAACTTTTACAGGGGTCTCCTAAAATCCTAAATAATATCCTGGCAAAATTTGGGCAATTTTGGATGAATCAAATTCCCTCTAAAATTCTTTTGCTGAAAAGCTTTAAAGAATTTTCCAGAATTTCCTATGGGTTTTCATGCAAATTGGGTTGCATATTTGGATATAGCATTTCATCCTGAATCCAACCCAATTTGAATTACTAAATTTGGATCTTCCTAGCAAAAGTTATGCATTCTACAAGTTTGAACAACTCTCTGTTTGATTTTAAACAGCACAGTCACATGTGGGGCCCACGGGTCAGGTGCTTCTTCAACCTCCCGCCAGAGCCCGCGGGTGCACACCGGCTGAAAGCTTGGCATGGCTCGTTCTCCCTCATTTATCCACCAAATGAGCTCCGGTTCCGCCCTACATACTCCTGGGAACGTGGTGCAGCTGCCGGGCAAGATTTCCCCGCGTGAAAACGGCTGTAGGTGGGTCGGCACCGGCGGGGCGGCTCGGGAGCTCGACATGGACGCGTTCCCGCGTGTCCAAGGCATCTCCCGGCGAGCTACGATGTCCTACAGAATCCCTATGGGTCTAGGAACATGGAACGGAGATCAAATCGAGCAGAACATTGCTGCAAACTAGTCGTCACCGTGGACCGTGGCAGTTTTGGCCGCCGGCGACGATTTCTCGTCGCCCGGGGCATAGGGTGGTCGGTTTGCTTCGTGCTTTGGCATGGAAGGGCACTAGGAACCCTAGTAGCTGTGGTCTGAATTGTAGAACGAACAATCAATCGATTGGAGCTAATTTCAGAAATTTGCTGAGGTCGGTCCTTCACGTGCGCCGGCGCCAAAAACGAAATTCCGGCTAGCCGGCGTCGGGGGAGAGCAGGGGGACGACAGGATGAGAATCAGTACCTCCTGGCGCACCCCTGTGGCCTCTTGAGCACGCCGGAGAGGCGCTGGGCTGGCCGGGAGAGAGGGAGCAGTGGAGCAGCGCCGGTGAGGGAAAACACACGTTACAGCTGCTGATCGTGAGGAGGAAAACCAACACGGTTGGCTCAGCTGTGTGGGGTAATATCAGTGCCTGAGCAGCTCGCCAGCGTGAAGAATTCAGGCAGGAGGTGGAGCTTTGGGGCGTGGAGCAGCAGCTGGGTGTCAGCCGGAGGCAGGGCCTCGGTGGAGTGAGGAACAGAGAGCAATACTTAGGGACTAAGTCTACTCATTCCTATGACATGTGGGGTCCACCCCTCTTCTTATCCCCCAAAACTCTCACAAATATCTCCAAATTTTGGCACCTTGCAAATTCAGATATGAGGTACTCAAATCCAAAAGTCATTTGGCAATTTGACCAGTTTTGCCTCAGTTTCAAATTTGAATTCAAATTTGGATGAAATTTACAAGTCCTCTTGATATTCATATCCAAGCACCTCCAAATTTCCTCCAAATTGGTCTCCCTCATAATTTGGATCTGAGGAATTCAAATATGTCCTCTGATCTTTGAGTTGGCTGTTGCAAATACACTTTTTCAAACAACAGTTTGAATTTTCTCTTTTGAACATGCCCTCCTTCTTTTTGAAGTGCACCTCTTAATTCAAACTGAATTCAAAGTTTTATTGCACATGCCAACACTTTCATGAGGAACACAAAAGTTTTTGTAAGTCCCATTTCTTGCATATAAACTCAACTTTATTCACAGCTCAAGTTTTCTATTTACAAGTTTTGGGACTTTTACATTCCTCCCCCTTAAAAAGAATCTCGTCCCGAGATCCATGATTAAGGACAAGGTGGAGAGGACAACTACTACATATAAGCCTCTAACAACTCCGGATGATTGCGTTGCAAATACTCCTCGCTTTCCCATGTAGCTTCGTCGGACGTGTGATTTTCCCATAGCACCTTGAAAAATCGCAGCGTCCGATTCCTGGTTTCGCGAGTCTTTTCATCAATTAACCGGGTTGGTCGCTCAACATACGTGAGGTCCGGCTTCAAATTTTTTTATGTCTCCCGTGAGAATCTCCGTTGGAACTTTTAAACACTTCCGCAACTGAGATATGTGGAAGGCGTTATGAACTCCGGCTAAGGTTGCCGGCAGCTCCAAACGGTATGCCACGGGTCCGCATCTTTCAATGATGACGAAGGGACCGATAAAGCGCGGAGCTAATTTTCCTTTCACTCCGAATCGGTGAATGCCCTTCATAGGAGATACGCGGAGGTAGACGTGGTCTCTAACTTGAAAGTTCAGAGGACGACGTCTCTTATCCGCATAGCTCTTTTGCCTGGACTGAGCGGCTTTCAGATTTTCCTGAATAAGCCTCACCCGCTCTTCTGATTCATTTACGAGATCAATCCCGTAAATAACTCTCTCGCCGGATTCACACCAGTTCAAGGGTGTGCGGCACTTCCGGCCGTAGAGAGCTTCATAAGACGCCATTTTGATACTTGATTGATACCCGTTGTTATATGAGAATTCTGCCAACGGTAAGTGATCATCCCAGCTCTTACCGTGGTGGATGACACATGCTCTCAGCATATCTTCAAGTATTTGATTCACCCTCTCAGTTTGTCCATCGGGTTGAGGGTGATACGCGGAGCTTCAAATCAATTTAGTTCCCAAGGATGTGTGTAGCTGTTCCCAGAAACGGGATACGAACAGCGATCCTCTGTCGGAGACAATGGTACAGGGAACTCCGTGCAGGCATAAGATTCGTGCTATGTATAACTCCGCATACTGCTTGGCGCTGTAGTTGGTATGCACCGGAATGAAACGTGCCGATTTGGTTAATCGGTCAATGATTACCCAAATCGAATAATGGTGGTGGGAGGTCATCGGCAACCCAACGATGAAATCCATACTCAAGTCTTCCCACTTCCATGCCGGTATTTGTAGCGGTTGCAGCAGGCCTGACTTCTTCACATGGTCGGCCTTAACTCTTCAACACGTATCACATTCTGAAACGTATTTTGCGACTTCACGTTTCATACGCGTCCACCAAAACTTCTTTCGGAGGTCTTGGTACATTTTATTGCTACCAGGATGAATAGAAAATTTGGATAAGTGAGCCTCATCCAAAATTTTCTTCCGCAGCCTCATATCGCGGGGTACGACTATCCGGTCCTTGAACCATAGGGTGTCTTCATCATCTGACCGGAAACATTTCATCTCCCCGTTCTTCAACCTCCTTTTGATATGAGCCATGCCCTTGTCTCTCCTTTGAGCTTCCATGACCTCCTCTCTTATTGTGGGTATGAGAGCTAGGTTATGTAGGGCCCCATAGGGAACCAAGTAGAGACTTGGTTCTTCCTCTTCTATCGGCGTGATGGTTAGGTTATGAATACGAGACTTCCGGCTGAGTGCATCGGCAACCACATTTGCCTTGCCCGGATGGTAATGAATTTCAATCTCATAGTCCTTGATCAGCTCCAACCATCGCCGTTGCCGCATATTCAACTCCTTTAGAGTGAATATGTACTTCAAGCTTTTGTGGTCGGTGTAGAGATGAACCAGATTTCCCAATAGGTAATGTCTCCACATCTTCAAAGCTAGTACCACGGCAGCAAGCTCGAGATCATGCGTTGGATAATGTTGCTCATGATTCCGTAATTGCCGTGATCCATATGCGACCACACGTCCTCCTTGCATGAGTACACAACCAAGCCCGACGCCAGATGCATCACAATAAACATCAAAAGGCTTGGTTGTATCCGGTTGAGCTAGAACCGGGGCTGTTGTGAGGTGTTTTACCAACGCTTGAAAAGCTTCCTCACATGGCTTGCTCCAATCATACTTGATGCCCTTCTTCAGTAGTTCCGTCATAGGTTTGGAGATTTTTGAGAAGCTCGGGATGAACCTCCGATAATATCCTGCCAAACCCAAGAAACTACGAACTTTATGGACTGATGTTGGAGACTTCCATTTCAGCACTTGATCAATCTTGCTTGGATCAACAGCAATGCCTTCCGCTGAAATAATATGTCCAAGAAACGGCACTTGGTTGATCCAGAATTCACATTTACTAAACTTTGCATAGAGCTTGTGATCTCTCAGTCGTTGGAGCACAATATGCAAATGTTTAGCGTGTTCCTCTTCAGATTTGGAGTAGACCAAGATGTCGTCAATGAATACCACGACGAACTGATCCAGCTCCGGCATGAACACCGAGTTCATAAGATACATAAAGTGGGCCGAAGCATTGGTCAACCCAAATGACATGACAAGATACTCATAGAGTCCGTATCTTGTCGAGAATGCTGTTTTCGGGACATCTTCCGCTCAAATCTTGATTTGATGATATCCCGACCTTAAGTCCATCTTAGAAAAGACTTTAGCACCCACTAGCTGATCAAAGAGGATATCAATTCTTGGTAGTGGATACTTGTTCTTTATGGTCACAGCATTCAAAGGACGATAATCGACGCATAGCCTCAGCGTCTCATCCTTCTTCTTCACAAATAAAGCTGAGCAACCCCATGGTGATGAACTTGGACGAATAAACCCCTTGTCCATTAGATCCTTGAGTTGCTCCTTCAGCTCGGCTAATTCTTTCGGAGCCATTTTGTATGGTCTCCGAGAGATTGGCATAGTTCCCGGCATCAATTCTATTTTGAATTCCACCTCGCGCTCAGGTGGTAGGCCTGGATGATCTTCAGGAAATACGTCCGGATGTTCACGGACTACCGGAATGTCTTCTAACTTGCACGCCTCGGCATTACATACTTCCGGTTCTTTAGAAATCGCTTCGCCGAGGTACAATGTTTGACGTTCGTGAAGTGGAGAGTCCAAGTGAAGACTCCTGTTCTCGATGTCCAGAACAGCCTTATGGAAGGTCAGCCACGATATTCCCAATATGGCATTGATTCCCTGGTCTTCGAGAATGATGAGGGTGGTAGGATAAATTTTTCCACCCAAGCAAAGTGGTGCTCGAGAAACGACTTCATTATATGAGATGTCTCCACCTGGCGAATGAATAAGGTAAGAACCTTTTGTGACAGTTGTGGAGATCTGATCCCGGATCACTGTTGCCCTGCTAATGAAGTTATGTGTCGCACCAGAGTCGAATAAAATGACAACCGGCTTGTCGTTTAAGGTGAACCTGCCGGCAAGAACAGGTCCTCCCTTTGGCAGATCATCGACTGACACATAATTGACTGTTCCCACATTGGACATAGCTTTTCTTGGCTGTCCAAGATCACTCTGTGGAACTAAACCCGCCGACACATTGTTGCTGCTCGGTCCAGTAGCTTCATTGACATTGTGAAGTGGGACAGCACTTGGTTTAGCTGAGAAATCACCTTGTTCATCTTCAACCTCTTGAGGGTAATAATATTCTAGTGCACCTTGTTGATACTGAGGTGCATAAGAAACAAGTTGCGGCTGCGGTAGAGGTGAATAAGACCTCTGTGGAGTAGAAGATTCGTCACACTCCCAGAATGATTGCACCTCTTGTGGAATCTCTCGACCGGAAGGTGAACGGATCACCAACCGATACTTCTGAGGCAGATGATTGTCTTCAGCCTGTGATGAGTCCCTCTCCCTCTTTTCTTTGAGGTAGAGGTTGGAATAATATTCTTGAGTGATAGGACAACTCACAAACTCATCAAAATTCTCTTGGCTAACTTGAGCCAATTCACATCGCAGCCTAGCAGTCAGCCCTCGATAAAAATGATAACCCCTCATGGATGGTGATTTCACATAGTCAGGGACATATTGAGCTAAGCGATTGAATTCCTTTGCATACTCAATAACACTCATGTCCCCTTGCTTCAGACTCCAGAACTCATCCAGACTGGTTTGCCTTATGCCCGCAGGGATGAAACGAGCACGAAATGCAGCCTGGAACTCCGCCCATGTGACACGATGCCCTGCTGGTTGGACAGCAAGGTACTCTGCCCACCATGCTCCAGCAAAGCCGTGAAGCTGTTGAGCGGCATACAGAGTCTTCGAGAATTCGTCACATCGGATCAACCCAAGCTTGGACTCAATGACACGTAACCAGTGATTTGCTTCACAATGGTCAGCCGCCTCGGTGTCACACCCAGTTTTTCTGAAGAACAACCGAGTGAATATCACATGTATGCCAGGATCATTTTCTCATACATGTGATGACAAATAGTGAAGCATCATTTATTACAAGCCAGGTGTCGAATATAAATAAGTCTTACATAGCAAATGTCTCGATGGACAATAATAAGTTCATCACAAGTAAATAAACTAGCAGCGGAATATTATTCTTTAGGGCTCCATCACAGGCGTCGCCCCGGGGTCTCCATGAACCTAGAAACCTTCTTCGGGTCCAAAGTCTTGGTCATTATACACCACCTCATTGTCTTGACCTGAGCAGCGATATAAACCAACAAATATGCAAGGTTGAGTACCAAGGGTACTCAGCAAGTGTGGGAAAATTATATCATGCATGGGTAAAACAAGGAGAGGTTGAACTCATGGTTAAAGCACTACGCAATTAAATACCTATCACCTTAGCTTATTAAGCACCTACATTATGACACAGGTGAAATGGTCCCAATCTCCCATCCCATCATCATAATCCAATAACCATAACATCATTTCCAATGTTAAGCTCCCCGCTTAACATTCACAACTTCCAAAACCATCACTCCTCTAATCATGAATAAGTCCAAGCCGCTCTTGACCGTGAGCACGGCTGTCATGACAGTTTTGACTCTGCAGAGTTTGTACCACTGTACCCACATGTAGTGATTTCATCCCCCGTTGCCGGGTGGACTAAAAGAACCTCCATTTTGCCAGTGGCTACGAACCACATTCACACTTCCCAGGTGTGTAGCCAGGAGATCATTACGAAGGCTTTACAAAGGGATTCCCGACGAGCGTGGGCCCACTGAGGTTTCACCCCTAACAGCATACAAGAGGCTCCAACCCCGCTGCAGTGGCCCCCTCTTAAGCCTTGTGGTTCATATGGTAGTCCAGCTGACACCTATTCCCCGCACCATCCAACACACCCATACTACGCCGGGGATACACCTAATTAATTGGCCAAGCTGCCCCATCTCAGCATGTGGTTGGCACTGTAAAGCCAGGTTACATGCTCCATGAACCGGTCCTTAGGATCCAGGCAAGTACTAAACACAAACCCGAGTCTCGTGCACCGAGCACACAACCAAAACATCCAACTTGCCTTGATCCCTACCTCTACATAATTCATAATATCTCATTCAAGAGTATGGTAGAAATAAATTGATGATCTCATATCCCAAATATCCCATTCTAAGCATGGCTAAGCATATGCATAATAATAAATGACATGATAAAATAAATCCCAACCCAAGCTACAAGGAAACAAGGTAATGCAATTCTAGGGAAACTTCCTAGCATGGGTTTCATATTTAACTTGACAATGCAAATAATTCTATCTACACATCCTAGCATAGGATCAAAGTGGTCTAGGACACTTGCCTCCTTCTTGCTGCTCTTGAAATGGGTAGTCCTGGTCTTAGAAAGAAATAACTTGCTCTTGAGCAGGTTCTACATCATACCATCACACATAGCAAGAGAAAAACAACAACCATAAGACATAGTTCACACTTCTACTTCATACAAACCACACATTCACATTTATGAAAGTTCTTTACCATTATATGTGTTGTGGTTACTTTATGTGTGTTGGGTTGTGGCTTGCATGCACTTTTAACCATGTGTATATGATTCCTACTTTTGTGTCCACATTTATACTTACATACTATATATATGAGTTTCCAATAAATTTCTTATTCAACTACTACACCTTTTCACTACCAAGTGTGTATGAAAAGTATTTTTCTTCCCCATATGTGCCTTCATAATTTCTACCAACCCTAACTGAACTCTTTGGATTTTAAAAACTCCATTTATCATTTACTAGTTGCTATATTTTCAGATTTATATTCCTATGCATAATTGTGTATTTTATTATGAAATTAGTAATACACATCATGTAAACAGAATAGGTTCTGGTCCTAAATAATTTAATAACATATTTTGACCTTTGCCTCTGATGTAAACTATTTCATAATTATTTTCCCTATTTTCTATAACTATTCTTTACTTAAAAATGTGTCCCTAAATGTGAATAATAAAATAAACAGATTCAATTCAGCCCAAAATATGTTTTTATCTCACTCCAAAGTTTCCTAAACACTGAGAAAGTCTTTAATTAAATTTTGACAATATGTTTGTCCCACTTTTTAATTTATAAACACTAGCCACATATTCAATTTCCAAATTTAAATACTAAACAGGACTAAAAAGTTAAACTTACCCCACTACAGGGTCTATAATATTATTTTCAGAATTTCTAGGGGTCTAGCTACACTTATCAGAGGTGTTTTTCCAAATTTTTATTAAGTCCAGGGGCTAAAACTGATTTTTAAATGAATTTACATGATTTTCTGGAGTTCCAGGGGCTAGATCAGAAGTTTCCGGGGCTAGCTCTTATTTCCCGAGAACCCCAGGGGGTAGCACGTAAGATTTCCAGTCTTTATAACGCGGGCCTGACGTGGACCGTTCGATTTTAAACCGACGGCTGAGATTATAATGCCGAACCGGTACGCGGGGGTTTAAACCCTACCGTGCGATTTAAAATAAACGGCGCACAAGCGGCCACGTCGCTCTGATCGAGCGCGGGCGGCACTGCCGGCGGCGGGAAGCGGCGATCTCGCCGGAAACTTTCGGATCCTCGAGAATTCTGCCTGGAACGGTGATCTTATGGCATAGATCGGTAGAGGGGAGGTCAGGGATCTCACCTCGGGGGTTTTCTTGAGCTTGGAGGTCCTGGAAGGTGATCTGCGGCGAGGTCCGAGGCAAAACCACGGCGAAGCTCGTCGGCGCTGTGTTTACACCGCAAGTCACCGAGTTTTCTGCACCTGCAAGGTTCCCCGGAGGCGGTGGATCAAGACCAGCGAGTTAGATCGGAATTTCCGAGCTTAGATCGGCCAGAATTCGCCGGAGAAGTCTCGGTTCTCACCGGAGTAAAAATCGGCGATCGCGTGGGGAAAACAGAACGGGGCCGGGGTTTTTATAGACGGGAGAGGGCGGCGTGTCGGTTGTGATCGAGTTTGAGTCGTCCGGGACCAAAATTCGGCTGGGGGACGCGGTTTCCAGGGGGTAGTTTTGATTCGGGAGAGAGAGGTGTCCCGGGGTCGGCCGATCGCGCACGAGGAAGAAGATGACGGCGGGCCCCGCATGTCAGTGAGAGGGAGAGGCGCGCGGCTGTGGGCTGGCGGGGGAAAAATGGTGGGCCGGCTGGTGGGTTCGGCCCACTGGCCGGTTAGGTTTTAGTTTTCTTTTTCTTTTTTTTTTCTATTTCTTTTCTGATTTGAGTTTAATTTGAATTCCAGTCTGAATTTAAATTTTTGCAAAACATGCAACACGTCCAAAAATTTTTAAATTCCCCTCTTAACATGATTTAAGGTTTTGAATCAAAATTTTGGGGTGTTACAGCTCTACCCCCTTAAAAGAAATTGCATCCTCGAGATTGGTGTTTCTAAGAAAACAATTCCGGAAATTGTGCCTTGAGCTCATCTTCCCGCTCCCAGGTGGCTTCCTCTTCTGAGTGATGCTTCCACTGCACCTTGCACATCCGGATTCTTTTATTTCTAGTGAGGCGTTCCATTGTCTCCAAAATCTTGTATGGTTGCTCGGCATAAGACAAATCCTCAGCTACATCCACTTCATTCATGGGTAACACCTCTTCAGGCGTCCTCAGACATTTCTTGAGTTGTGACACATGGAATACATCGTGCACATCCGATAGATGAACCGGTGACTCTAGTTGATACGCCACTTCGCCTTTCCTTTCCAAAACTTGAAAGGGTCCGATGTATCGAGGTGACAACTTCCCTTTCACCTTGAACCGACGAAGTCCTCTGATAGGGGACACCTTGAGATAAACATAGTCTCCCACGTTGAAAACGAGCTCTCTTCTTCGTACATCGGCATAGCTCTTTTGGCGTGTCTGTGCTATCCTCAAGTTGTTGCGAATCTCCCTCACCTTCGCCTCGGCTTCTTGTAGCACTTCTGGACCAAACACTTTACTTTCTCCTGTTTGGTTCCAAAATAGGGGAGTTCTGCACTTCCTTCCATACAAAGCTTCAAACGGTGACATCTTCATACTAGCTTGATAGCTGTTGTTATAGGAAAACTTTGCATACGGTTAGTTCTTGTCCCAACTCCTATTGTTTTTGAGTGCACATGCTCTTAACATATCTTCAAGGATCTGATTGGTTCTTTCCGTCTGCCCGTCAGTTTGGGGATGATAGGCAGAGCTGAAGTTCAGATGGGTTCCCATGGTTTCATGCAACTTCTGCCAAAACCTCGAGGTGAACTATGTCCCTCGGTCTGACACTATCTTCTTTGGCACTCCATGGTAACACACGATCCTTGACATGTACAACTCTGCCAATTTGGATCCGCTGTAGCTTTCCTTCACGGGGATGAAGTGAGCTACCTTGGTTAGCCTATCAATGATGACCCATATTGAATCATACCCGGATTGGGTCCTAGGCAATCCCACGACAAAATCCATGCTGATTTCTTCCCATTTCCATTCAGGCACTTTGAGTGGTTGCAATAATCCCGCGGGTCGTTGATGTTCTGCTTTCACCAACTGACATGTGTCACATAGGGCAACATGTTCCGCGACATCTCGCTTCATGCCATACCACCAATACTTGCTCTTGAGGTCCTGGTACATCTTCGTACTCCCAGGATGAATGGAATAGTCGGAATCATGAGCCTCCTTCAAAATCAATTCACGGATCTCCTTTACTTCTGGCACACAGATTCTTTTCCCGTGCCACACCGTTCCTTGTTCATCCTCTCTAAAACCAGGAGCTTTATTTTCCTTGATGAGCTGTCTGATCTCTTGTATCTTCTCATCATTCTTTTGGCCCTCGCGTATGTCTCGCTCGAGTGTGGAATCCACTTCCATGGCGATGGCTTCACCACTATTTACTAGACATAGATTGAGCCTTATAACCTCGTCCTTCAATTCTGCAGGCATGTCCTTCAAGCTCAACTTATTGACCTGCATTTTCCGACTCAAAGCATCGGCCACGACGTTTGCTTTCCCGGGATGATAGTTGATGCCCACATCAAAGTCATTGATTAGCTCTAACCATCTCCTTTGTCTGAGGTTGAGGTCTGGCTGTGTGAAAATGTACTTCAAACTCTTATGATCCGTATATATCTCTGTCCTCTTCCCCATCAAATAGTGTCGCCAAATTTTCAACGCGTGTACCACTGCGGCTAGTTCTAGGTCATGTGTAGGATAGTTTTTCTCGTGCTTCCGAAGCTGCCGGGATGCATAAGCCACGACATGTCCTTCTTGCATGAGAACACATCCCAACCCATTTCCAGAGGCATCGCAGTACACTGTGAAATTCTTCTGCATATCTGGCATAACCAACACTGGGGCTGTTGTCAATCTCTTCTTTAGCTCCTGAAAGCTCGTCTCGCACTGTGGCGTCCAGGTGAATGTGATTCCCTTCTCCAACAGTTTGGTGAGAGGTCTCGAGATCTTGGAGAATCCCTCAATAAACCGTCGATAGTATCCAGCCAATCCCAAAAAGCTTCGAACTTCCCCGACATTTTCAGGGGTCTTCCACTTCTGTATATCCTCGATTTTGGCGGGATCTACGGAGATTCCTCCCTCCGAGATTATATGTCCTAAAAAGGGAACTCTCTTCAGCCAAAACTCACACTTGCTCAACTTGGCATATAGTTGGTGTTCTCTCAGCCTCTGCAACACCAACCTTAGATGTTTCTCATGTTCTTCTTCATCTTTGGAGAAGACGAGAATGCCATCTATGAAAACCACCACAAATTTGTCCAGATATTCCATGAATACCTTGTTCATGAGATACATGAAGTATGCCGGGGCATTGGTTAGCCCGAAAGGCATGACAGTGTATTCATATAGTCCGTACCGAGATACGAAAGCTGTCTTGGGAATATCAGATTGCCTTATCTTGAGTTGGTGGTATCCCGACCTGAGATCAATTTTCGAGAACACACAAGCTCCCCTCAACTGATCTAACAAGTCTTCAATGCGAGGCAATGGGTACTTATTCTTGATGGTTACCTCATTCAAAGCACGGTAATCCACGCATAATCTTTGGGTCCCGTCCTTCTTGGGAACAAATATCACCGGAGCTCCCCATGGTGAGGAACTAGGGCGAATATACCCCTTCTCCGTCAATTCTCTCAAATGATCCTTGAGTTCTTCTAGCTGCTTGGAGTCCATCCGATAAGGTCTCTTGTATATCGGGGCTGTTCCCGGTACTAGCTCAATTGCGAATTCCACTTCACGGTCGGGAGGCATACCTGGCAACTCCTCCGGAAAAACATCTGGATATTCCCTGATAGTCCTGATTTCCTCAACTTTCATCTCCACTTGATTTAATTTAATGTCCCTCCTAGGCTCGTGTATCGTTATGAACTTTACTCTTGTGCCACTAGAGTGAGTTAGTTCCACCGTTCTGGTCGAACAATGGATGATTCCTTTATGTTTGGTCAACCAATCCATACCCAAAATAATATCTATCCCTTGTGAATCTATCACTATGAGGTTAGCAGTAAATACTACCCCATTAATGTCTAGGTTCACTTTGGGACACACTTGTCTTGTCCTTATTTCTCCACCTGGAGAGTTTACAGCTAGCATATGGTTCATTTGTGTGGTTGCTAGGTCATGCTTCTTAACAAACCCTTGAGCAATGAACGAGTGGGTAGCACCAGAATCAAACAGCAGAGTTGCAAGGTGTAAATTGGCAGGAAACTTACCAATTACCACGTCGGGTGCCTCTTGTGCTTCCTCCATAGTGACGTGGTTCACCCGTCCTCTCATTACATTCTGCTGTTGTGGCGGCGCAGGCTTCTTCTTTGGGCATTTATGGGCGTAGTGCCCCACTTCACCACAGCTAAAACATTGCACCCCAATCTTAGATGCCTGGCCTTTGTTGTCTTGGAGTTGGTTTGGGGGTCCTTGCACTGCAGGTCGAGGTGGATATGCGGGGCGAGGCTGCTGCACAAACTGACGTTGCGGCTGTGCCGGTGCTGCGGAAGGCCTGTAGTTTGGGCTGTACCCTCTTGGTGCTAAATAGGGTACCGCAGTACGACTCGTCTGCCCCGTAGGTTGCTGCATCATACGTGGGCGGGTGTTGCTCCCTGAGGCTTGATGTGACCACCCGGCCTTCCTCTTATTCTCATTTTCCAGGGCCTTTAGCTTCCTTTCTACCACAAATGCTCTGTCCACCATCTTTTGGAAGCTTTCATACTCATTTGAGGACATTGCACACTGCATCTCTGCGGTAAGCCCTTCCACGAAACAATCTTGTTTCTGCTCATCAGTCTCTATGTCTCGTGGGGCATAACGGGATAGTTGAGTAAATTTAGTGAGGTATTCCCTCACCGTCATGTTTCCCTGCTGCAGTCTCAAAAACTCCTTCCTCTTGTTTTTGAGTTCACCTCTTGGGATGTAATGGTTGCGGAAGCTACGTTTGAACTCTTCCCAAGTGATGTTCTCAGGGTCATGATGGGCGGCCACGTAGGCGGTCCACCAATCAGCAGCAGGTCCATGCAATTGATGAGAGGCAAACAGCACCCTCTCATACCCTTGGCATTGTATGATCCTCATCTTACTTTCAATGGTCTTCAGCCAATCATCTGCCTCCAGAGGTTCAGCAGCACTTGCAAACTTTGGAGGTTGAGTTCCTAGAAACTCACTCAGCCTTGGTTGGCGTGGTGCAGCTTGTGGAGGTGGAACTTGATGCAAGTTGGCCACCACTTGAGTCAAGTTCTGGATGAGCTGATTCTGATTCTCCAGCATTTGGTGGAGGGGATCAACTCCTTCACGGTGACCACCCCGGTCCTGGCCTCCAGAAAGATGAGGGTTGCATGCCTCATCGTTGTTGTTGGCGGGGTTGGCAGCACGTCCTTTTCCTCTTCCGGCCACCTGGCAGAATCAACCAATGTTAATTTGAAAGCATTTAGTATCATCTTACTACTTTCATTTGTTTGTACTTTGAAGTGTTGAGGCTTTGTTATACTTTTACGAGGGTTCATATCTCACACCAAATAAATGCACTATTATTTCATGTGGGTTCACACACCAAAGCAAAAAAATCTAAAGACGAGGCTGTGGACAATTGCTCATGGCTTCCACAACTCACGTCACACACCAAGCATTAACACACCATTAACTACGTAACGACTCGACTACTCGACATCCTTCTAATTTAAGGGAAAGGCTCTACGCTACTCGTTTTCTTGAGCTGGCTCCTCGGGATCTTCCTCCTCATTTCGGCTGCCTTCTGACTCTGCTTTGGGTGGGGAGGCTGCTGGTGGAGAAGTGCGACGACGCCTGATCGCTCGGCGATCCGGGGAGTCAGGAGTCCATGTATCATTCACGGTGACACACAGTTCATTCCCATCTCCTCTTTCCCTCGCCTTTAAGCAGGCTCGCAGCAATTCCTCCGTTTCCTTCAGGGTGTCCCGGACATCCTGAAGCTCTTGTTGACACTCCTGCAGTCGAGTGCTGAGCATAGCAGCATCCTCCAAGCACAAGTCCATGTGCTCATGGGAAGTCCCTTGCTGCACTGGCGGGTACTTGTACTCCGTGGTACCACTCTCACGTTGGAGGACATACATGTACTCAGTTTTGTTCAAATGGCGACGATAGATGTGACTCTGGCAGGTGATAGCCTCCCAGGTGACATCTTTCTCCGCATCTACTTGTGTCGCTCTACAAGCTGGAGAGTGGTGAATCTTAAGCAGCTGATTTTCGTGTATAATCCTCATCTCCGAACTCCATTCTTCCCTCTTCTCACGGATGGTCCTAGTGGAGTTATAGTGGATGATTAGCTTGCCCGTGTTGCCGGCGGCTTCGAGCATACGCCGAAGACGGCGCAATAAGCCTCCTACTGCCAATCCGTAGGAAAGGTACGTCACCGGACGGCTCTCCTCTCTTTCGGCAAGGGCTAATACGGGAACTCTCCCTCCTGTGGACTTGTGAGCGGTGCGAATCATGCGAACCATCTAAAACAAAAAGAATTTAAAATTAGGTTAGATAAACTCTCAAACAAAAATCCTATTTTGAATGAAAGTTGGGGTAAGATGAAGAAAATGACTCCTTAAATAACACTTTTCAACCCACACCTTGGAAAATAGTTTTTAAGAAAATAGGGCCCTTAAATACGTCCATTTCTACCTAGGTCCACGTTCCAACGGGCAACCTTGGCTCTGATACCACCTCTGTCACACCCAGTTTTTCCGAAGAACAACCGAGTGAATATCACATGTATGCCAGGATCATTTTCTCATACATGTGATGACAAATAGTGAAGCATCATTTATTACAAGCCAGGTGTCGAATATAAATAAGTCTTACATAGCAAATGTCTCGATGGACAATAATAAGTTCATCACAAGTAAATAAACTAGCAGCGGAATATTATTCTTTAGGGCTCCATCACAGGCGTCGCCTGGGGGTCTCCATGAACCTAGAAACCTTCTTCGGGTCCAAAGTCTTGGTCATTATACACCACCTCATTGTCTTGACCTGAGCAGCGATATAAACCAACAAATATGCAAGGTTGAGTACCAAGGGTACTCAGCAAGTGTGGGAAAATTATATCATGCATGGGTAAAACAAGGAGAGGTTGAACTCATGGTTAAAGCACTACGCAATTAAATACCTATCACCTTAGCTTATTAAGCACCTACATTATGACACAGGTGAAATGGTCCCAATCTCCCATCCCATCATCATAATCCAATAACCATAACATCATTTCCAATGTTAAGCTCCCCGCTTAACATTCACAACTTCCAAAACCATCACTCCTCTAATCATGAATAAGTCCAAGCCGCTCTTGACCGTGAGCACGGCTGTCATGACAGTTTTGACTCTGCAGAGTTTGTACCACTGTACCCACATGTAGTGATTTCATCCCCCGTTGCCGGGTGGACTAAAAGAACCTCCATTTTGCCAGTGGCTACGAACCACATTCACACTTCCCAGGTGTGTAGCCAGGAGATCACTACGAAGCCTTTACAAAGGGATTCCTGACGAGCGTGGGCCCATTGAGGTTTCACCCCTAACAGCATACAAGAGGCTCCAACCCCGCTGCAGTGGCCCCCTCTTGAGCCTTGCGGTTCATATGGTAGTCCAGCTGACACCTATTCCCCGCACCATCCAACACACCCATACTACGCCGGGGATACACCTAATTAATTGGCCAAGCTGCCCCATCTCAGCATGTGGTTGGCACTGTAAAGCCAGGTTACATGCTCCATGAACCGGTCCTTAGGATCCAGGCAAGTACTAAACAAAAACCCGAGTCTCGTGCACCCAGCACACAACCAAAACATCCAACTTGGCTTGATCCCTACCTCTACATAATTCATAATATCTCATTCAAGAGTATGGTAGAAAAAAATTGATGATCTCATATCCCAAATATCCCATTCTAAGCATGGCTAAGCATATGCATAATAATAAATGGCATGATAAAATAAATCCCAACCCAAGCTACAAGGAAACAAGGTAATGCAATTCTAGGGAAACTTCCTAGCATGGGTTTCATATTTAACTTGACAATGCAAATAATTCTATCTACACATCCTAGCATAGGATCAAAGTGGTCAAGGACACTTGCCTCCTTCTTGCTGCTCTTGAAATGGGTAGTCCTGGTCTTGGAAAGAAATAACTTCCTCTTGAGCAGGTTCTACATCATACCATCACACATAGCAAGAGAAAAACAACAACCATAAGACATAGTTCACACTTCTACTTCATACAAACCACACATTCACATTTATGAAAGTTCTTTACCATTATATGTGTTGTGGTTACTTTATGTGTGTTGGGTTGTGGCTTGCATGCACTTTTAACCATGTGTATATGATTCCTACTTTTGTGTCCACATTTATACTTACATACTATATATATGAGTTTCCAATAAATTTCTTATATTCAACTACTACACCTTTTCACTACCAAGTGTGTATGAAAAGTATTTTTCTTCCCCATATGTGCCTTCATAATTTCTACCAACCCTAACTGAACTCTTTGGATTTTAAAAACTCCATTTATCATTTACTAGTTGCTATATTTTCAGATTTATATTCCTATGCATAATTGTGTATTTTATTATGAAATTAGTAATACACATCATCTAAACAGAATAGGTTCTGGTCCTAAATAATTTAATAACATATTTTGACCTTTGCCTCTGATGTAAACTATTTCATAATTATTTTCCCTATTTTCTATAACTATTCTTTACTTAAAAATGTGTCCCTAAATGTGAATAATAAATTAAACAGATTCAATTCAGCCCAAAATATGTTTTTATCTCACTCCAAAGTTTCCTAAACACTGAGAAAGTCTTTAATTAAATTTTTACAATATGTTTGTCCCACTTTTTAATTTTTAAACACTAGCCACATATTCAATTTCCAAATTTAAATACTAAACAGGACTGAAAAGTTAAACTTACCCCACTACAGGGTCTATAATATTATTTTCAGAATTTCTAGGGGTCTAGCTACACTTATCAGAGGTGTTTTTCCAAATTTTTATTAAGTCCAGGGGCTAAAACTGATTTTTAAATGAATTTACATGATTTTCTGGAGTTCCAGGGGCTAGATCAGAAGTTTCCGGGGCTAGCTCTTATTTCCCGAGAACCCCAGGGGGTAGCACGTAAGATTTCCAGTCTTTATAACGCGGGGCTGACGTGGACCGTTCGATTTTAAACCGACGGCTGAGATTATAACGTCGAACCGGTACGCGGGGGTTTAAACCCTACCGTGCGATTTAAAATAAACGGCGCACAAGCGGCCACGTCGCTCTGATCGAGCGCGGGTGGCGCTGCTGGCGGCGCACGGCGGCGGGAAGCGGCGATCTCGCCGGAAACTTTCGGATCCTCGAGAATTCTGCCTGGAACTGTGATCTTATGGCATAGATCGGTAGAGGGGAGGTCAGGGATCTTACCTCGGGGGTTTTCTTGAGCTCGGAGGTCCTGGAAGGTGATCGGCGGCGAGGTCCGAGGCAAAACCACGGCGAAGCTCGTCGGCGCTGTGTTTACACCGCAAGTCACCGAGTTTTCTGCACCTGCAAGGTTCCCCGGAGGCGGTGGATCAAGACCAGCGAGTTAGATCGGAATTTCCGAGCTTAGATCGGCCAGAATTCGCCGGAGAAGTCTCGGTTCTCACCGGAGTAAAAATCGGCGATCGCGTGGGGAAAACAGAACGGGGCCGGGGTTTTTATAGACGGGAGAGGGCGGCGTGTCGGTTGTGATCGATTTTGAGTCGTCCGGGACCAAAATTCGGCTGGGGGACGTGGTTTCCAGGGGGTAGTTTTGATTCGGGAGAGAGAGGTGTCCCGGGGTCGGCCGATCGCGCGCGAGGAAGAAGATGACGGCGGGCCCCACATGTCAGTGAGAGGGAGAGGCGCGCGGCGGTGGGCTGGCGGGGGAAAAATGGTGGGCCGGCTGGTGGGTTTGGCCCACTGGCCGGTTAGGTTTTAGTTTTCTTTTTCTTTTTTTTTCTATTTCTTTTCTGATTTGAGTTTAATTTGAATTCCAGTTTGAATTTAAATTTTTGCAAAACATGCAACATGTCCAAAAATTTTTAAATTCCCTCTTAACATGATTTAAGGTTTTGAATCAAAATTTTGGGGTGTTACACTCGGAGAATACCGGCGGTTGTGTCGCCAAGAAATCCAGATACGTGCTCTGGGTTGGCATGTGATGTTGAGCTTCTCGATCTATGCCTTGCTGAACTAGAGTTTGGAGAGTTTCATTCATTTTGGCCATAATTTCCGCCAATCCGGTTGGCGATGGCTCTTGTGATGAAGTCGAGTCATTCCCACCTCGACTTGAACCTCCAAGCTCCATTTGAGAATGTGTACGTACCATACTGCACGAAACAAAATTTTGAATCAATCAAAATTCTATCTCAGTAGTAAGTAAAGATAAGTAAAACATGAAAATGTCATGAACTTTATGAAAGCATAACCACATTCATGTTTAAACCAATCTTATGTACGCTAAGCTAATCAGCGGGACTACCCTGACCAGGTCATACAAACTCCAAATTTTACTCAAGTTATAAACAGATTCTAGACTTGAGTTCCATACCAAAGTTTTAGTAAACTTCAGTAGCTTTCCAACAAGTACTTATGTGCTCCTTAAGGATTTTTCTACAGGAAGTTATGGCTTAAAAACAGAAAGGTCCAGAGAGGTTTTTGCTACTGTCCTGGTTCTGAACAGTTTGCCTTCAACTGGACTTTTCACCAACTTAACGTGTGATTTTGCTCTGGAGGTCTACAAAGGAGTTGTAGAGCACTTAAAAATCTTTCCAGAACTGTATAATACACCTCAATGGGTAAATCTACTCAGAGTTATGCTCTGTTAAAGCCCAGCAAGAATTCCTGCCAGAAACAGAGCACTCTGTTTTTTTTATTGAAAATTTTGATACCTAGTTATACTCTCATTTGAATCTTAGCTCAAAAGAAGAGTTCAGTAGCTACTACTTGTTTCAAACTTCCACTTTTAGTTGAAAGTTAGTTCATGAATCATTTCTTCATAGGGAAGAGGTTATTAAGTGTAGTACGGTGTCGATGCACCGTAAGAAACATGTCGGTACTACGTAGCCTCACCAAAGAAAATCCTAAACCGGATTATACCGGCATATCGCTTTTTTTTCAGTGGCACTAAGACGGTCTCTCGCACACGTGTACTACACGGGATACGTACGTTGTTAGTACCTGCAGAAGAACACTCAATAGTGGTGCACTCAAAGGTTATTTCATTTCAGGCAGTTCCATATTTGAAAGTAAATACAAACGCCCGTATCATTGCCATACGGCCGTCCTTGAGTTAAGCCACGTCTCAAGGTACGTGATCGTGTTTCAACACCACACGACGGGGAACCCGAGTATGTCATAAACGGGTCGTCACGGTTGGGAATGTTATCAACCCAACGGATACCACCTACTGCCCTGCAGGGCACGCCGATGGCAAGCGCTGCGTCTGTCCTCCTGGGCTATTTCCAGACGAACACACTATCGCGTTACTGACCACACGATGGGGTCTCCACTTACTTGCCTAATGCATGCTAGGGATCAGAGTTTCATATGAACTCAGGAACATGAAGAGTCCAAGAGTTTCATATTAACATCTCACACCAAGCTATGAGATCTAACCCTGAACCACTTTCCTCGTCAGGGGAGCTAACTGAAATTGAACCGCTTTCGGTGGCGTTCCTTACCATGCTTACCAGAACGTAGGTGCGTCATTACATAATGAAAATTCAGAAGTAGAACACATAGGTTAGTCTTGCCACTTTAAGTAACTATGCTACTATAGTCCTTATGTGGGCCTAATATCGTTTCCTCACCGTATCCTAAGTTTCGTCGTAATACGATCCTTACTTCGTGTGCTATTACCAATGCGGCTCTGATACCACGCTGAGGAGGCCCGATCCCGATCACGGGGCCGTGCCGCCTTGCCCGAGGAATCGCATTGGGTGGTGCCGTGTTATGCGGCACCCAACAGCACACATATAAGGAACCCAGTATTGCATAAACCAAAGTGGAAGCTTACAACTGTTCTTTGTAAATAATTTACATAAAATAGCTACAGCGGAAGTCTATAAACAGCTCACGATGAATAACTATGAAGCACCGAGAAGAGGTCCAGCCCGCGGACTCTTCTCGCTAGCAACACGAAGACAAGGCAGCGGCTAGGTTCTCCAAGTGTGACATGACTTGGAAGTTTCCGAGTCTCACCGGACAACCCTCTTTATAGCATCGAGGTTTACCTGCAAAACCACTTATATAGCAAGAGTGAGCACAAAGGGTCAGCAAGACTTAACCGTCTCTCCTAAGACATTAAACTCTAGATGAAAGTAACCTAAGACCTAAACATGTCATTTGCGAAAAGACTCGCCTACGAGTTCATCCTTAACTTTCAAATTTTAGCCATATTAATAATGACCTTGCGATCAGCAACATTGGAACTCCACAATCAAACAAGAAACGCTTCATTCCAATGTTACTTGCCCCAAGGTAGAAAATAACTCTGGTTAGCTCTATCTCTACTTCAAACATGGTTTTCATGCAACTTAACATCATCATAGCAGCAATTATACTTTTGCAAACTGTTTCCACACAAGTTGATTAACTATCACAACATGGGAGTAAGCGGTACTCAATAACCGCGAGGGACGGTGATTCGAATCAAACACTACCTGGATAACTCGACACATACGCCCGCCTCTGAAGACCCATCTCTGGCGTCCTTCATTACGTCGTATGTGGCAACCTTTCTCAGGACACTAAACTGTAGAACCGGTCGCGCCGTCTCGGGCTCATAGGTCTAACGAGACGATGTGGTATGCCTCTACAATCCAGTGAACCTGGTACATCGGTTTCCTGGTTCCCATATATCAGTAAGCATCCGGTACACAACTCAATACTTGCTCCTGGACGCGGCATACGCATCGGTCCTTAACCGACACAGGCAGAGCTACTCGACCAAGACCTCGTCTTGTCGCAGCCTAACCCCTCTGCCCGGTCTCATCTTTAGAAATGTAAACTTTAGTTTGCTTCCTTTCCCAACCACACTTATGATCTTTTGAACTATAGCTCGCGAGTAGATTCCAACTACTCGTCTTCTACCGGATATCCTAGCCTAATTAGCATTGCCCTATTCTACAGCGATGACACATTTCTACCCTTGACCTCAGGGTTCATGTTTGGTTATGCAAGTGGAGTATCACACATCCTTGACCTAATGCACATACAAACCTTGACCAAATGTAGTGAACAAAGGGAAAACTTTAAAAACAACTTAAGTGCAAACCGGGGCTTGCCTTGGTTTTTCAGGTGACTAAAGTCAGTTGAGAGAAAGTCGGTTTCTGATGTATTGAAGTTCACTCATGCCCTTCTTGTTCCTTGATCCAAGTTCACCTCCTCCTTCTTCACTTTCCACGTTTAATCACTACACGTTAGGAATATGCATACATGTTCAATTATAAAACTTTTTGCTAACAAATGCTAAAGCCAAGTTTAAAACTGGAACTCTGTTCAAGAATTTAAATTGACACTGGGGTGGTGGTTTAAGTGTGTGTTTGACCACTATCATCAAGTGAGAAGTGAGGTTCATCACTTGGGTGGGGGATCAACTAATGGTTGAACAGAACACTAATGATCCAGGGCTCCAATGGAGCTTGTAATTTTCTTGGGAGTTCCTTGTCACAAGAAAGTCCTCTGGACCAAAATTCAGAACATTTCACTAAGTGGATCTCCCAGAACAATTCCCTAAGCATTTAAGCAAAAAGGGATTAATTCTGATTAAATTTGCACTTTCATGCAAATTCAAGTGAACTATAATTTTCTACATAGCTCAGAGAGTATGCCTGAATTTTCCTAGGATTTTTGGAGCTAAGGAATGGCTAGAACTGAATTTCCAAGTTTTGGAAATTCTCTGAAAATGTTTCTGTATTTACTGGAATACAGAAACTTGAAGTTAGAATTACCCTAACTAAATCAACTCCAAATGAGCTGAAACTTTTACAGGGGTCTCCTAAAATCCTAAAGAATATCCTGGCAAAAGTTGGGCAATTTTCGATGAACCAAACGCCCTCTAAAATTCTTTTGCTGAAAAGCTTTAAAGAATTTTCCAGAATTTTCTATGGGTTTTCATGCAAATTGGGTTGCATATTTGGATAGAGCATTTCATCCTGAATCCAACCCAATTTGAATTACTAAATTTGGAGCTTCCTAGCAAAAGTTATGCATTCTACAAGTTTGAACAACTCTCTGTTTGATTTTAAACAGCACAGTCACACGTGGGGCCCACGGGTCAGGTGCTTCTTCAACCTCCCGCCAGAGCCCGCGGGTGCACACCGGCTGAAAGCTTGGCATGGCTCGTTCTCCCGCATTTCTCCACCAAATGAGCTCCGGTTTCGCCCTACATGCTCCTGGGAACGTGGCGCAACTGCCGGGCAAGGTTTCCCCGCGTGAAAACGTAGGTGGGTCGGCACCGGCGGGGCGGCTCGGGAGCTCGACATGGACGCGTTCCTGCGTGTCCAAGGCATCTCCCGGCGATCTACGATTCCTACAGAATCCCTATGGGTCCAGGAACATGGAACGGAGATCAAATCGAGCAGAACATGGCTGCAAACTAGTCGTCACCGTGGACCGTGGCAGTTTTGGCCGCCGGCGACGATTTCTCGTCGCCCGGGGCATAGGGTGGTCGGTTTGCTTCTTGCTTCGGCGTGGAAGGGTGCTAGGAACCCTAGTAGCTGTGGTCTGAATTGTAGAATGAACAATCAATCGATTGGAGCTAATTTCAGAAATTTGCTGAGGTCGGTCCTTCACGTGCGCCGGCGCCAAAAACGAAATTCCGGCTAGCCGGCGTCGGGGGAGAGCAGGGGGACGACAGGATGAGGATCAGTACCTCCTGGCGCACCTCTGTGGCCTCTTGAGCACGCCGGAGAGGCGCTGGCCTGGCCGGGAGAGAGGGAGCAGTGGAGCAGCGCCGGTGAGGGAAAACACACGTTGCAGCTGCTGATCGTGAGGAGGAAAACCAACACGGTTGGCTCAGCTGTGTGGGGTAATATCAGTGCCTGAGCAGCTCGCCAGCGTGAAGTATTCAGGCAGGAGGTGGAGCTTTGGGGCATGGAGCAGCAGCTGGGTGTCAGCCGGAGGCAGGGCCTCGGTGGAGTGAGGAACAGAGAGCAATACTTAGGGACTAAGTCTACTCATTCCTATGACATGTGGGGTCCACCCCTCTTCTTATCCCCCAAAACTCTCACAAATATCTCCAAATTTTTGCACCTTGCTAATTCAGCTATGAGGTACTCAAATCCAAAAGTCATTTGGCAATTTGACCAGTTTTGCCTCAGTTTCAAATTTGAATTCAAATTTGGATGAAATTTACAAGTCCTCTTGATATTCATATCCAAGTACCTCCAAATTTCCTCCAAATTGGTCTCCCTCATAATTTGGATCTGAGGAATTCAAATATGTCCTCTGATCTTTGAGTTGGCTGTTGCAAATACACTTTTTCAAACAACAGTTTGAATTTTCTCTTTTGAACATGCCCTCCTTCTTTTTGAAGTGCATCTCTTAATTCAAACTGAATTCAAAGTTTTATTGCACATGCCAACACTTTCATGAGGAACACAAAAGTTTTTGTAAGTCCCATTTCTTGCATATAAACTCAACTTTATTCATAGCTTAAGTTTTCTATTTACAAGTTTTGGGACTTTTACAGCGCACCCCCATGGTGTACGCTCAGCGCTGCAGAAGATCTCACACTGGTCGGAGCCTGCATTGCCGGAGTCGGCTGCTGGCTACCAGCTTGTGCCGACACACTCCGTCCTGAGTGCGTCGACATGTACTCCCCGCTGGTCACGGTTCGCCGTGAACGCGGAGGGGCAGAGTTTGCCGCTGAGGGAAGCTTGGTCATCTTCGTCGGCGGAAACTCGTCGCGCAAGGGAAAAGCCCCCTACCTGGCGCGCCAAATGTCGAAGTGTTCGGTCGACACTTCCCCCGGGCCTGCACTGGGCAGCCCACGGAGGTTCTTTTTTCGGTGGGGCTAGTCCCTTGTGGAGAGCCTGCGCGTGTGGACGAGTTAGTAAGAGCTTGACACGGTGAGTTTTACGTGGTTCAGGCCGCCGGAGCGTAAAACCCTACGTCCACGGCGAGCTATGGAGCTCGTTGTATTGCTTGCAGCTCAGAACCGGAGTCCTGAGCTTGGGGGTGAGTTACAGCTTGGGCGTGAATGGCTAGCGTATGAGTTGCAGAGGTGCGAACCCTTGCTATCGTCGCCTACCCGAGCCTTTTATAGTCCAAGACTCGGGTGGCTTACAAGGGGGGCCCGGGACCCGAGAGGTGGTCCCGGGGAGATTGTCTATCATCTACCATATCTGCAGTTATGCCGGTAGTTGTCTCTGGCGAAGGCTTCTGAGTCTTCGTCTTGCAGCCCTGCCCATGCCGCATGCTAGTCGTAGTGGATGATGACGGCGGGGGCGGCATGGGATGTCTTGTCGCTGCGTTTATTGGCTGGCAAGCTCTGACACCGCGCGCCAGTCTGTGATGCGACTGGGCGCAACGGCACCTGACAGAGGCGTGCTCCATGTCTCCGCGTCTTGGGAAGACGCGGGCCTTGAATACCTTGTACGGGCAAGGTATGGGGCGTCTTTACGCCCGCTGCCTATCGCTCGGGGGCAGGCAGCGCCATTCTGCTGGCCATGTGGCGGGCCCGGAGCCCTCCTCAGAGGAGAGGGGGGTCCGGCCCTGCGGGACACGTGGAGCCTTCGGACCTCTCCCTGCGGAGGGGGAGGTTTGGCTTCTGTCGGCCATGTGGCGGGCCCGGAGCTCCTCTCTGAGGAGAGGGAGGTCCGACCCCGCCGGATACATGGCACCTTCGGACCTATCTCCCGCGGAGGGGGAGGTCCGGCCTCTGTATGCCATGTGGCGGGCCCGGACCTCTCCTCTGAGGAGAGGGAGGTCCGACCCCGCCGGACGCGTGGCGCCTTCGGAGCTCTCACTGCGGAGAAGGGCGAGTTCCTTAGGCATTTTCCCCTGTGCGCGGGGGTACCCCATATCGCAGGTACCGACAGCACCCTGGACCCCCCATGCACAACGCAGACCTTTTCCTGGAGGTGACCAACTGGCACCGCAACACCTGACTGGGGGAGGCTCGAGAGACTCACACGGCCATCGGCAGGTGCCTCAAGCGCGGCCACCCTCGGTAGGATAGCGAATGCTGACTATGGATGAGCGCGGGAGAGAGGGAGCTAGATGTACGATGAACATACATAGATAGTGCGATCATAAAAATTAATGCATAATTTAAATGAGCGCATGAGAGAGAGCTAAGTAGAACAAGTTTCTGTGTTCATGCCCATAGGTGGAATTCTGGCTGTACATGGAGGCAATGATCCGCCTCGTCTACAAGGGAAGCAACACTCCACGCGCTTAGGGTCGGAACCAGGCTAAACTGGACATGGTCCTGTACCGTCCCTTGAGACTTAGCTGCCCCAAGCAATGTTCCTAAATTCTATGGGATTCATTACAGAAGGGAGTGACCCTGTTCTACTAATGCCCGGGGAGTAGGACTTACAGTGTTGCTCCATGCCAAGGGTTTTGGGAACGGATCCCACACTCGGTTGAAAGGCATGTGTACCTGGGGCGGCAGCTTTCGTGATTCGGAAGGGACCTTCCTTGCCGGGGGAGAATTTATAGGTCCTTCTCGGGAAAGAGCGTGCCGCGACACCAGGTTGCCCTTCTGCAGGTCCCTGACGCGTTTGGTTCTTTGGCAGTAGTGCTTAGAGCATCAGCCGAGACCGTGCATTGTGGGGTGTTACCTGCAGCCGAGTCTCGTCGATGAGGTTGTCATCTTCACGCTGGATCAGGTCCTGAGCGGCTTCTCCTGGGGGCCCCCGGGGAGTTCTCCCCTTCTGGCTAAGGCCTTCATGGGGTAGGTGGACCCGGGCTCGTCTTGGATGACCCTAGGCGTCTTCCCTTCTCGCAAGGCCTTCAAGGGGTTGACAGACCTTGGGCGGCCCCCAGGAGGTATGTCCGAGGCACGAAGGCGTGCTCTCGAGTGAGGCTGGCCCGACCTTGCACCATTGTGACCGGTGCTTGGGCTGCTGCTACTACTTGGGGCTTCTCCAAGGTTGACGCCGCAGCAGCGCAGCCTCCACTGACCTGGGACGGCAGCCACAGCCGGCTACCGCCCCGGCCCGTCACCATCGGAGCTGGAGTTCTCACCGTTATGCACTGTCTTTATGACACGCTGAGGCTCCTGAAACCCCACCTGGTGGGCGGCGCTGACTGGAGCGTCGACCTTCTGCTTGCCCTCCCTCTGAGGGTAGGGCGGTGCTTCAGCTCTCTGCTGTCTTCCTTTGCGGAAGCACTCTGCGAGCCTCTGGATATCCCAGCACTCGGCAGCAGTATGGTTGCCGGCGCCATGCACGGGGCATAGCCCGCCCTGGTCACTATCTGGGGCCGGTGACTGCCGCTGCCTTTTGTCGGGGCGTGGCCCCCGAGCTCCACTAGTCGTCGCTGCTGCGGCGACGGGAACCGTGAACGATGACTTCATCTTGCCACTGCCCCAATTCTTGGCCTTCTTGCCACCTCCATAGGCAGCAGCGCCAGACCCGGGCTGTCCTTCTGACTCGGAGGTCGGCAGAGAGTGCCAGTTCCGCCCTTCAGCTACTCTGGCGCATTTGTCTGCCAGGCTGAAGAGCTCAGAGACGTCGCGGACCTCTCTTGTCGCGAGCTTCTCAAGCATTTTCTCGTCCCGGACACCCTGCCGGAACGCCACCACCACAGAAGCACTTTGGATATGCGGGATGGTGTTGCGTACCTGGGAGAACCGCTGGATGAAAGAGCACAGCGACTCCCCAGGTTGTTGCTTGACGGCGTGGAGGTCAAGCTCCGTGCCGGGACAGGTGTAGGAGCTGCCGAAGTTGGCGACGAACTGCCGGCAGAGCTCTCCCCAGGAAGTTATGGAACCCTGAGGGAGATTCATGAGCCAAGACAGGGCTGGGCCGGTCAAGGCGACGGGGAAGTAGTTGACCATGACAGCCTCATCCCCTTTTGCTGCAAGTACGGCGGTGGAGTAGATCTGGAGGAACTCCGCCGGGTTGACGCTACCGTCGTACTTCTCGGGCAGGTGCGGCCGAAACTTGCGTGGCCACCTCGCAAAGCGAAGGTGGGGTGCAAGGGCCGCACATCCTGCTCCTGTTGCCACAGGTATTGGCGCTGCGAACGCTTGGTTCGCACTTGGCACCGTGTACCCCGGCATGGGTAAGGCTGCACCATAGACCGGGGGCGCCGCTTGCAGTGCATATGGTTGTGGCATATGCTGCGCGGCGTATGCCTGGGGCAGGGCTCGCGTGGTGAAGATCTGCCCTCCAGGCTGGGTCGAGGCCGACGTCATGCTGTCGCCAACCTCCTGGTTGCGACGCCTTTCTCGACGTCGCTCGAGGTACACCCGGGCATCCTGGCCCAAGTGGCACCGTTCCAGCTCCCTTCTTAGGTCCGTCGACGGGAGCCTGGAGGAGCTATAACCCGCCGTCTTCCCGTCAACCGTTGGCGTGCGCGTCAGCGACACAGCCGGTTGGCCGAGGCGTCGCCCTCGCCGAAACCGAGGGTTCGCGGCGGCGACGACGAGGCAGTCCACCTCACGGACCCACTGTTGGGTCGCTGAATGGGGCGCATCCCCAGCAGGTGGGTTGCGCAATAGTGCTCTTGCTGCAGCTAGCGCACCCCCATGGTGTACGCTCAGAGCTGCAGAAGATCTCACACTGGTCGGAGCCTGCATTGCCGGAGTCGGTGTTGCCGGAGTCGTCTGCTGGCTACCAGCTTGTGCCGACACACTCCGTCCTGAGTGTGTCGACATGTACTCTCCGCTGGTCATGGTTCGCCATGAACGCGGAGGAGGAGAGTTTGCCGCTGAAGGAAGCTTGGTCATCTTCGTCGGCGGAAACTCGTCGCGCAGGGGAAAATCCCCCTTCCTGGCGTGCCAAATGTCGAAGTGTTCGGTCGACACTTCCCCCGGGCCTGCACTGGGCAGCCCGCGGAGGTTCTTTTTTCGGTGGGGCTAGTCCCTTGCGGAGAGCTTGAGCGTATGGATGAGTTAGTAAGAGCTTGGCACGGCGAGATTTACGTGGTTCAGGCCACCGGAGCGTAAAACCCTACGTCCACGGCGAGCTATGGAGCTCGCTGTATTGCTTGCTGCTCAGAACTGGAGTCCTGAGCTTGAGGATGAGTTACAGCTTGGGGGTGAATGGCTAGAGTGCGAACCCTTGCTATCGTCGCCTACCCGAGTCTTTTATAGTCCAAGACTCGGGTGGCTTACAAGGGGGGCCCGGGACCCGACAGGTGGTCCCGGGGAGATTGTCTGTCATCTACCGTATCTGCAGTTATGCCGGTAGTTGTCTCTGGCGAAGGCTTCTGAGTCTTCGTCTTGCAGCCCTGCCCATGCCGCATGCTAGTCGTGGTGGTTGATGACGGCGCGGGCGGCATGGGATGTCTTGTCGCTGTGTTTATTGGCTGGCAGGCTCTGACACTGCGCGCCAGTCTGTGATGCGACTGGGCGCAACGGCACCTGACAGAGGCGTGCTCCGCATCTTGGGAAGACGCGGGCTGTAAGGGCCTCAGTTTTTGACACACATTTGCAGTGTTCATCACCACACCACACACCTCATTTGAGGAAGAATGATGAACACAAATGAAGAGCAAGTAACAATTATCAACATGCTCATTAGAGAACAAACTCACACATTGCAAAAGTGGTATTTCCCACATGTGATATAGATGGGCTGGACATATGAAAACTCCTACACTTTACTAAGGATGTCCATGCCAAGTTTCACCCAAATTCAAAACCTTTTTGAGGTTAGTTTGGGTATAGTTAGGAAGAGGGCAGTTTGAAACCATATTCAAACTGTTTTTATCCCATGAATTTAATAGTGGAAGGCATATTCTTACTCAGCACATTTTTGTGAGCTCACACACCAATTTTCACTCCATTTGGAGTTGATCTTGACATGAGCTAAGGCGGAGAAATTCAAACTTTATTTGAATTTCAAACTGAACTTGTGCTGAAATTCATTCAAACCAAACCTCATTTGAACTTTGATCAATTCAAATGGCTCTTGGGTGAATAATTTGAATTGCCAAGGGTAGTATGGGGTTCACTGTTTACAACAGTGATTAGGAGTTAATTTCAGAGGTTAAAACTGGAGGTGGGACCCACATGTCAGCCACTGCTCAGATCAAACTGACTGAGACTTTTTCACTCGAGTCGCCGAGCCGCAGCGGTGATCGCCACCGAGGGCAGCCGCCGCGCCAGCAGCTGCTTGCCCACGCGCGAGCGTGAGGCGGTGCAGAGCCTTTTTAAGGCGCCTGCCCCCCTCCTCGGCCGAGGCACCGCCGTTCTTCCCCGCAAGAACTCAGCGCCGGCCGAAAACTTCCGCAGCTCGGACTTGATCGGAGAACGCCGATCGCAGCTCCCTCCGTCCACTCCAGAGCCCCAGCAAGGTACTAGAAACGTTCCTCCGTCCTCCCCGTTGCTAGAATTCGGTTGAAACCGATTGATATCGGCTGTGCCGAAAGATCAAATTCGGGACTTGGAACCGCCGCACCTCGGGCTCCCGTGGACAGCCCAACCAGGGCGTTGTCACGCCCGAGCCAAGACACCCTTGGACGCGCGGGTGACCGGTGCTGCTCATCCCCGAGCCACAGCTCGAGTGGTTGCTCACCGGCGGCGAATTTCCACTTTTCCCCTTTCTGTGTGCAGAACGACCTTCGGGTACGATTCTGTTTAATTCGTGCTCTAGAAAGGATTAGAGGGCCTCAAGCCGCTCTCACACGATCTAGACACGGTAACGCACAAGTTGCCTTCACAACTCTGGGCCGGAGAACCTCTGTGCCCGGCGTAATTTGAGGTCTACTAATGGCGGAATGAACGGGCGGCATCGGGCGCACGGTGAGGACCTATTTAGGGCCTTCCCCGAGCTGCCTCGAGCTCATGTCGACCTTCTCTAAGGTCCACTGATGCTCCCCGACCGATTTCCCAAGTAGCTGAGGTGCTAGGGGGGTCAGCCGACATGATCGAAGTTGTTCCGAGGTGGCGGCTCGTCGCCGACCATGCGGACCGCGGTGTGCTGTCGCCTCGGCGTGCGATGCGTGTCCCCTGGGCCCACGCGCGAGTTTAAACTTTTCCCCGATTTTCAGATTTCCTTCAAACTTCAAATCCTCATAACTTTGGCTAGAAAGCTCCAAATTGAGTGAACCAAATTTTGCTGGATTCAGCTCTCTGAGTACTTTCCAGAAAATCAAGTTTCACTTCATGAAATTCCTTATTTCTCCAGAATTAATTCCTCAAATTTAAACTGTTAGGAATTTTAACTGGAGAATCCTTTGGAGGAAAATCCTGAAATTTTGCTGAGATGTTCACCAAAATATCCTTGAACTACCATAAAAATTTCAGATCCATTTGAGCTCATTTAATCCACCTAATGGTGTGATTAGTGAAACTGTTCCAGAGAAAATAGAAAATGTTCAGAAACGTTTTCAGAATTTTCTCTGAAATTGTTTGGCTCATATCTTTAGTTAGGAACCCCCAAATTAAGTGAGACCAAATCCATTAGAACCCACTGAAAATCTAGTTTTCAGAAAGTCATAGTTTGCTTCAAGAAAATTCCTAGAACACCCTAAGAGTTCTAATTAAGGTCAAGGCCATAATTAATTGTGGAGGGCTCAAATGAGCTTTGCTGCAACTAAAACTTGACCAAATCTCTGTTTAGGTTGTAACCAAGCCACAGTAAAAGTTTCACAGTCATTAGGTCTGTCTAGCAAGGGTTATAGACTTCACAACTTCAAAGTTAATATAAATGCATTTAAATTGATACATATGTTTCTTATATCATGTAGTCGCTAAGGTCGAGGAGGAACCCGAAGTCCTAGACTTCGTTACTCCAGAGGAACAGCTAGCCTACGACCAAGAGCAGCAAGGCAAGCTCCGGTTTGCATTAACCTTTTTACAAATGTTTATTGTTTTGAGCACATCTTTGAATATTGTTCTTTGCATTAGAGTCTTGATTGGAAACCCAACTGCATAGCCAAGAAAACCATGGGTTGGGTTTAGGATTGAAAACCTCGTTAGCCACTGCATTGCTAAGATAGAGTAGGATTCGGTACAAGTCGAGTAGTTGGAACTACTCGCGAGCATAGGCTAGAGGCACTCGACTCGGGTAGTGATAGCACATGAAACACATGGCAAGAAAATGAGACCAAGCGGAGGTTAAGGGCAGCAGGACTTTGGGGCCTGTGTGCTGTAGCTCCACTTGTGTCGATTGAGGACCGAGCCGTGTGCGGGCCTGTTGAACAAGCTAGAACAGTACCGAAGACCTACCGGCTATATGGGAACCGGGAAACTGATGTAACTCGGGTAGCTGGGTGTTGAGGCATAGCTGGTCGTTCAGAGGGTAGGTTGAGAGCTCGAGGTGTAAATCGGCTTGCGGCACTGAGATGCGCGTGCAGAGACCTCTTGCTCGGGACGATTGGACCGGTTCAACATTTGGCTAACGGGTGAAAGGTAGTCGCGTACAGCGTCCGTGATGGTTGTTGTAGGCAACCTCGAGTACGGGCGTACGTGACGGGTTGTTCGGGTAACCCTGCAGGTGTAAATCGATTATAATCGCCGTCCCTCGCGGTCAGTGAGTACCACTTGTTCACTGTACCGTGACGTAGAAAGAACAGGCTAGTCACATGGTAAAATGTTGCTGGTTGAAAGCTGGACATTGATTGTTAATGATATGCTGTAGTTTAGAGCTAACTAAAGTTCTTTTCAACTTTGGGCAAAGTACATGAGAGAAATGCGTTTCTTGTTTGATTGCGGCTCTCTCATGTGCCTTAGCGTAAGGTTCTCCACAACCTGCTGCTAAAACTTGAAAGTAAGGTTCTACTAATTAGGCGAGTCCTTGCAACTGATTTTTACCTCATGTAACCCATTACCCTCATGTAGAAGTTCCATGTTTAGGTGAGACGGGTCAGACTTGCTGAGCCTTCGTGCTCACTGCTTGTGTTTGAAGCTTTTGCAGGGTTCTATGAGGAAGGGACTCCCGAAGAGGAGACGGAACCCCAGGAGGGGAACCCCGTCGAGTGGGAGTCGTGCACGCCGCAGAGTTAGTGTGCGTGTGTGCTAGCGAGGACACGTTCGAGCGCTGAACGTGCACTTGATGCTTAGTCTACACCCGCGAGTGTAGACTGAACTTATTTTGATGTAAACATGTTCATAAACTTGTTTATGTAATAAAATTTCTGCTTCCGCTTTGTACCTTTGACGTGTGTTATACGGTGTTGTGCAACGCTGCACCCCTCAGCGTGATCCTAGCTCGACAGGACCATTGGGGTCATGTCAGCGTTGGTATCAGAGCTCGCTTGAGGTTTAACACAGTACAAAGGTCTTCTTTTTCAAAAATCCAGTGAGGAACGAGTTAGTAGCCCGTATAAGGATGTTATTAGCCTATAGAAAGTGGCATATTAACCTAATTGTTATGTCGGAAAATCGTGTATCTCGGGACGTTTATGTCTTGGGGGTACACGTAAGCGCTGTCCACCAGTGCGCACAAGCTGAAGGGTGGAGCCCCACGGGTGGCAGGTAACCCGACCCGCTTTAGTATCCTCTATGACTCTTCATGTCGTTTGGGGTATTCGAGCAACGTCTGTCCCTGGCGTGCGTGGTGCAACTTGGGAGACCCCATCACGTGGTCTGAAACGTGAACACGTAACTCAAGGCGTGGTTGGCTTGAGAACATCCGGGCGAGTGATGACGGCCGGGTGTACGAACTGTATGGATTCCGGGCTCGGTGTGCAGGCGAGTCTGATGATTGTTTGAGTTTCTGCAGGTACCCTTACCACAAAACGGTAGACGTGTAGCACCCGTGTGCGAGTGACGATTAGTGCCACTGAACTAACGAAGCCGGCTAAGTCCGGTATAGGTTTTTCCTTTGTGAGGACGTAGTACCGACATAATCTGGTGACGCATCGACGTCACACCCAACTAAATGAACAACTTCATTTAAAGACTTGAAGGTTTTGATCCAAAGTAGTAAAACTTGATGTAACTACTTCCCTTGAACAGGATATTCAAAGTTAACAAGTTTTCAACTTATAGGTTGTTAAGGACAGGGCACTCTGTTTTCAGCTGAATCAAGGCTGAAGTTAATCAGAGGTTAGGGGTTGAGTTCTTTCGAGGTTGGGGTCGTATGATACATTTCTGGAAATCTTTGGAAGAGCTTTACAACTTTTCTGTTGAGTTCTAGAGGTGTTTCATCCCTTAACCAATCGTAAAATACAGTAGAGTTGAAACTGTCCAGAAAACAGGGCAGAGCAAAGACTCTATGTAAACTCTCTGTAAATTAAGCATAACTTCCTGCATAAATATCCAAAAATAGAAAATGAGGTAGTTCTGGAAAGCTTATGAGATAGGTTACAACTTTGTAACAGAAAGTTTTGTCATATTAGGAACAGAACTAACTGGGATTCTTCGACCAAATCAGTACCTAAAGCAGGGAGGTGCTGTCCAATTGTTTCCAGAAATTCTGTTAACTTGAACATCTCCTAACTTTTGAACCAGGACAGATCTTAGGCCAAGCAAAAACTTTCTGGAAAGCTATTGAAGTTAGCTTTAACTTTGATGTTGAGCTCCAGAATTAGTTTTGCCTTTAACATGGCCTAAATCAGGTTGAAATGGAAACTGGTCAGGGCTGTCATGGGAACAGCAGATCAGCAGTCAAATTTGTTTAAAATTTGAACTATGTTTCCAAATATTACGGGTTCAATGACATGTTTTATGTTATAACTCAGCGGTTTACTGTAAATAAATATTTGACATTTCTCAAATATATTTTTACAGATGACAGCAGATAAGCAACTGGAGAACGGGTGGGTGATGTCCCACTGTTCTCACCATGGCGGCTACCCGGAAGCATTGTGGCAAATGCTCCAATATTTCGGGTATAGTCAGATGCCGCAGTACTTCGCCAAGGAAGAAGGCGAGGAGGGGAACAAGACGTGGACGATCCATGTCGAGGTTCCTGCAGGACCTACGCCACCCGGTTGGGTGCCATTCACCGTCACGGTGAGAGGAAGACAACCGGAAGAGATGTGACAAGTGGCAGCCCGCGACACTATGTCACGTTTCTGCCAACTGCACGTGCAGGCTATGGAGGGCACTCCATACGCACTCATTCCGGTGGAGGGACGAGCTCAGCATGTGTGGGAAGAGAGGTACCTGGAAGCAACGGACCCGAGTTGCCCAAGGTACAACCCCGCGGAGGCAAATCTCAGCCTCCAGATGAGGGCGGGAAACGCCGTGATGGACAGCCAAGCAGTTCATACGGAGCATCTCGCCACAAAGCTCAAGGAGAGCACGAGCCGTGGAGATCATTTCGAGAGTGCTCACAGCGCACTCCGCAATGTGCTCCTTCCGACGATCAAGCGACTGAATGAACAACACAATCAGTTGCGTCGTCTGAAGAAGGCAAAGAAGAAGAGCCGTGTTGACATCGCGGCGTTGCAAGAGCTGGTGCAGACCCTAACCCAGCAGAATGAGGACCTTGCTCAAGAACGGGACAACGCTATTGAGGAAGGACAAGGCTGGGAAGAGGACTACAACCAGGCTATGGACGAGGTGCATGCTTTGCAGGACCTCGTGCCCCCGGTGTTAGGCGTACCGGTAGTCTTGGGTCTTCCAGCAATGGGAGAACCCGGGATGGGAGAAGAGGTGGTAGACCCAGAGCCACCAGAAGAGGTACCGGAGGAGGACGACCCCCAGGAGGTCGAGTTCTACTCCGAGTAGGGGGTTACGGTTGCCAAGTAGGGCAGCCAGGGTAGTGTAACTCAACTTTTGTAATCGGTGGCATGTCGTGTAGACAGTAGCGTATGTATAGGTAGTGACGACATGAGCACGACTTCTCGGAGATCCGAGAATAATGTATCTTGTATAAAGTTTATGCTTTATCAATATATGTGAATGTTGTGCAAATTAATCATGTGTCACTTCAATACCTACTGTTGCGTATGGGATTTTAAGTAAGACATGTGCTAATTGCTGCTTTTTTGAATTTCAGAATGACGCGTACTCGTGCCAACCCTGACGTTGGGGGTACCAGTCAAGGGGGAGAGACCTCCCAACCACCTCCCGAGGACTCCTCGGGACAGCAGCAGCAACAGCAACAGCAAACACCGCCACCGCCACTGCCAACAGTTACATTGGCCGACATAGTCGCGGCAATGGCAGGTTCACATCTGCAGCACACGGAGCTGCTGCAAACTTTAATTGCGAATACGTCTCGCCCAGAGAGACGTCAGGACCGTGAGGAGCGTCAACAGAGCTCCTACTCCGACTTCCTGGCAACTCATCCCCCGGTAGTCTCAAGGGCGGATGAACCACTTGACGCGGAAAACTGGCTCCGCGCCATAGAAATGAAGTTCGGGCTGCTCCAAATCAGCGAGCAGCGCAAGACTCAGTTCTCGGTCCAGCAGCTCCAAGGATCCGCGAGCGCGTGGTGGGCCAACTTCTGTGCTTCACAGCCCACCGACCGAGTGATGACCTGGGCGGAATTCCGGACGGCCTTCAGGGCCTATCATATACCGCCCGGTCTGATGAAGAGGAAGACGCAGGAGTTCCTACACCTGCAACAAGGGAGCCGGAACGCGCTGGAATACTCCAGGGCATTTAACGATCTCACGTTATATGCGTCGTATCATGCTGATACCGACGAGAAGAGGCGGGACCATTTTTACCAGGGGCTTAACCCGCTCCTGAAGGACAAGTTGGCGATGTTCAATCACGGCAGCCTCAACGACATCATTGATGCTGCGATTGTTCAGGAGGACTCCGGCAAGGAGTTAGCAGCGGCGGAGAGGAAGCGAAGCGCGCCGCAGAGCAGCGGAGAAGGAGGCGGTCCTTCTCAGAAGTTTCAGATGGTGAATCGCCCACCATCAGGTCCACGCTGGCAGCCACCACAGCGGTCGATGCCGTTCCGCAGTCGGCCGTATTCTTCACCGGCATTCCGGCCGGCACTGCCAGTACCACCGCAACAACAACAGCAGCAGCGGGCGATGCCGCGTGCGTTTGCACCTCCGCAACGCATGCCGGGCTTTCGTCCACCGAGCACTCCACCAGCAGCGGCCACATGTTACAAGTGTGGTCGTCCAGGGCACTTCGCGAGCAGTTGCCCGGAGAGGCAAGGCGGCGGAGTGGCGCGACAGTTTCCGGGGAGGAGTCAACCCCGGAACCCTACTAATGCGCGGCGGGCAAACCCTAGGCCCGGCACCGTCCACCAGCTTGCCATTGAGGACGTGCCGGAGGGCGAGCCAATACTTGCGGGTTTGTTCCAACTCCACCAGCATCCCGCTATAGTACTATTTGATTCAGGCACCACGCATAGCTTCATTAGCCAAGCTTTCATTGATAAGTATAGCTTGCAAATACTACCCACCGATAGTCCTTATGTGATCTGTTCACCGGGTGGGAAAATTTCAGCAAGCATGATGGTCCCAAAAGCGCCATTGTGCTTAGAGGGTAGAGTTTACCCTACGTCTCTCATAATTTAGAGGGACAAAAGGTCGATGTCATCTTAGGGATGTCGTGGTTAACCCGCCACGACGCTGTTTTAGACACTGTCCTCCGATTCGTGCACTTGAATTCCGAAGTGCACGAGTCTCACTCATTATTTCTGGACAATCCAGAAATAAAACTTCCAAGTGTCTATCAAGCCACAACCATCAGATTGGAAGATATTCCGGTGGTCCGAGAGTTCCCTGATGTATTCCCGGACGATTTGCCGGGGATGCCGCCCGATAGAGAGGTGGAGTTCAAGATTGAGCTTGCACCGGGAACCATGCCAATATCCCGAAGGCCGTACAAGATGGCGCCCAAGGAGTTGGCTGAACTGAAGACTCAGCTCACGGACCTTCTGGAGAAGGGTTTTATTAGGCCGAGCTCCTCGCCATGGGGCTGTTCGGCATTATTTGTGAAGAAAAAGGATGAGACGTTGCGGCTTTTCATGGACTATCGTCCATTAAATGCCGTAACCATCAAGAACAAGTACCCGTTGCCACGGATCGACATGTTGTTTGATCAGTTGGTCGAAGCAAAGATCTTTTCCAAGATGGATTTAAGATCCGGGTACCATCAGATTAAGATAAGGGCTGAGGACATTCCGAAGACTGCTTTCTCGACGAGGTACGGACTTTATGAGTACCTGGTCATGTCCTTCGGCCTCACCAATGCTCCAGCTCACTTCATGTACTTAATGAACTCGGTGTTCATGCCGGAGCTGGACAAGTTTGTCGTGGTATTCATCGACGACATCCTAGTATATTCCAAGTCGGAGGAAGATCACAAGAAACATCTGCGTATAGTCTTGCAACGGCTGCGGGATCACAAGTTATACGCAAAATTCAGCAAATGCGAGTTTTGGATATCGCAAGTGCCTTTCCTCGGGCATATCATCTCAGCGGAGGGTATCGCTGTGGACTCGAGCAAGATCACGCAAGTGCTGAATTGGAAATCCCCGAGAACTATTCATGAGGTACGGAGTTTCCTCGGACTCGCGGGATATTATCGGAGGTTCATTCCGAACTTCTCGAAGATTGCCAAGCCAATGACAGAGCTGCTGAAAAAGGCTACTAAATATGTTTGGAGTCCAACATGTGAAGCAGCATTCAAGGCTTTAGTCAAGCACCTGACATCAGCACCGGTTTTGGCGCAGCCAGACACAACAAAACCGTTCGATGTGTACTGCGATGCATCCGGCATTGGGCTCGGGTGTGTGCTGATGCAAGACCGAAGAGTGGTCGCATATGGATCACGGCAGCTTAGAAACCATGAGCAAAATTATCCAACTCACGACTTGGAGCTCGCTGCCGTGGTACTTGCACTAAAGATGTGGAGGCACTACCTACTCGGTAACCTCGTACATTTATATACCGACCACAGAAGCCTCAAGTACATATTCACTCAGAAGGAGCTGAACATGAGGCAACGAAGATGGTTAGAACTGATAAAGGATTACGAAATAGAGATCCATTATCATCCGGGCAAAGCAAACGTAGTGGCAGATGCGCTGAGCCACAAGTCACACGTCAACAATCTGACCATCACACCGTTGGAAGAGAGCGAACCACCACTACATGTGATTCCACACGGAGCTCTCTACAACCTAGCTTTAATCCCCACCATCCGTGAAGAGATAGCGACAGCCCAGAAGAATGACAAGGGCATGTCACATTTGCGGAGACGTGTAGACAGTGGGGAGTGGAAATGTTTCCGGAAGGACGGAGACGGCGTCCTATGGTTCAAGGACCGGATTGTCGTACCCCGAAACCCGGAACTACGGAAGAAGATCTTTGATGAGGCTCACTTATCAAAGTTCTCTATTCAACCCGGCAGTAACAAGATGTATCAAGAACTCAGAAGAAAGTTTTGGTGGACACGGATGAAGCGCGAGGTTGCAAAATACGTGTCCGAGTGTGATACATGTCGACGGGTGAAGGCAGATCATATGCGGAAACCGGGACTGCTGCAACCACTGGGCATTCCTACCTGGAAGTGGGAGGACGTGAGCATGGATTTCATCGTCGGTTTACCCACCACCTTACAGAAACATGATTCCGTGTGGGTGATCGTCGATCGGCTCACCAAAGTTGCCCATTTCATCCCGGTCAACACCAACTACAACGCCAAGAAGTACGCTGAACTGTACATCTCACGGATTCTATGCTTATACGGCGTACCCCGTACCATCATATCGGACCGAGGCACTTTATTTGTGTCCCGTTTTTGGGAGCAGCTACACACTGCCTTGGGGACGAAGCTGATCCGTAGTTCAGCCTACCACCCGCAGACGGATGGACAAACCGAGTGGGTAAATCAAATCCTAGAAGACATGCTACGAGCTTGCGCTATCAACCACGGCAAGAATTGGGATGATCACTTGCCGTTAGCTGAGTTCTCGTACAACAATGGGTACCAAGCCAGCATCAAGATGGCGCCCTACGAGGCGCTATACGGAAGAAAATGCCACACACCATTGAACTGGTGTGAGTCTGGCAAAGGGGTTACCTTCGGGATTGACCTTGTCAACAACGCGGAAGAAAAGGTTCGACTAATTCAAGCGAATCTAAAAGCTGCTCAATCCCGTCAAAAACAGTATGCGGACCGGAGAAAGCGCCCATTACAATTCGAAGTTGGAGATTACGTATATCTACGGGTGTCTCCAATGAAGGGCGTAAACAGATTTGGGGTGAGAGGAAAGTTGGCACCCCGATTCATCGGTCCATTTCAGATTACCGAGAGATGTGGATCAGTGGCATACCGGCTGAAGTTACCAGAAGCACTTTCCGGTGTGCACGACGTCTTTCACATTTCCCAGCTGAGGAAGTGTCTCAAGCTATCATCTACCGTTCAGCTGGAAGACATTGAAGAACTGCAACCGGATCTCACCTATCGGTAGGAACCGGTGCAGATTATTGATGAAAAGGCCCGAACCACACGCAACCGTACGTTGTGGTTCTACAAGGTTCTATGGAGTAATCACTCCATGGATGAAGCGACATGTGAGAGCGAAGAATTCCTTCGCACTAACTACCCCGACTTTTTCACGTCGCATATCCGGTAAGTTTCCATCGTCCTCTCTCTCATTTTCACCTTATAATCTCGGGACGAGATTCTTTTAAGGGGGGAGGAATGTAAGGGCCTCAGTTTTTGACACACATTTGCAGTGTTCATCACCACACCACACACCTCATTTGAGGAAGAATGATGAACACAAATGAAGAGCAAGTAACAATTATCAACATGCTCATTAGAGAACAAACTCACACATTGCAAAAGTGGTATTTCCCACATGTGATATAGATGGGCTGGACATATGAAAACTCCTACACTTTACTAAGGATGTCCATGCCAAGTTTCACCCAAATTCAAAACCTTTTTGAGGTCAGTTTGGGTATAGTTAGGAAGAGGGCAGTTTGAAACCATATTCAAATTCAAACTGTTTTTATCCCATGAATTTAAAAGTGGAAGGCATATTCTTACTCAGCACATTTTTGTGAGCTCACACACCAATTTTCACTCCATTTGTAGTTGATCTTGACATGAGCTAAGGGGGAGAAATTCAACTTTATTTGAATTTCAAACTGAACTTGTGCTGAAATTCATTCAAACCAAACCTCATTTGAACTTTGATCAATTCAAATGGCTCTTGGGTGAATAATTTGAATTGCCAAGGGTAGTATGGGGTTCACTGTTTACAACAGTGATTAGGAGTAAATTTCAGAGGTTAAAACTGGAGGTGGGACCCACATGTCAGCCACTGCTCAGATCAAACCGACTGAGACTTTTTCACTCGGGTCGCCGAGCCGCAGCAGTGATCGCCACCGAGGGCAGCCGCCGCGCCAGCAGCTGCTTGCCCATGCGCGAGCGTGAGGCGGTGCAGAGCCTTTTTAAGGCGCCTGCCCCCCTCCTCGGCCGAGGCACCGCCGTTCTTCCCCGCAAGAACTCAGCGCCGGCCGAAAACTTCCGCAGCTCGGACTTGATCGGAGAACGCCGATTGCAGCTCCCTCCGTCCACTCCAGAGCCCCAGCAAGGTACTAGAAACCTTCCTCCGTCCTCCCCGTTGCTAGAATTCGGTTGAAACCGATTGATATCGGCTGTGCCGAAAGATCAAATTCGGGACTTGGAACCGCCGCACCTCGGGCTCCCGTGGACAGCCCAACCAGGGCATTGTCACGCCCGAGCCAAGGCACCCTTGGACGCGCGGGTGACCGGTGCTGCTCATCCCCGAGCCACAGCTCGAGTGGTTGCTCACCGGCGGCGAATTTCCACTTTTCCCCTTTCTGTGTGCAGAACGACCTTCGGGTACGATTCTGTTTAATTCGTGCTCTAGAAAGGATTAGAGGGCCTCAAGCCGCTCTCACACGATCTAGACACGGTAACGCACAAGTTTCCTTCACAACTCTGGGCCGGAGAACCTCTGTGCCCGACGTAATTTGAGGTCTACTAATGGCGGAATGAACGGGCGGCATCGGGCGCACGGTGAGGACCTATTTAGGGCCTTCCCCGAGCTGCCTCGAGCTCATGTCGACCTTCTCTAAGGTCCACTGATGCTCCCCGACCGATTTCCCAAGTAGCTGAGGTGCTAGGGGGGTCAGCCGACATGATCGAAGTTGTTCCAAGGTGGCGGCTCGTCGCCGACCATGCTCCGGTCATTGTCATGAGCAGCTGACCCTAGAATCCTGTTCCCCGAGTAAAAGTAGGCAGGGGCGGCCAGAATCGAGAAGTTTGGAGCTGTACAGCGGCCGGCGGCGAGCTCTCCGGCGAGATCCCTCGGCGGCGGGGCGCGGGTGTCGCGAGGTTGAAGAAGGAGGTGGACCCCAGCTGTCAGCGGGAGATATTTTGAATCGGGATCCGGCTGCGGCCGGGATCAGGTGTGCTGGCGCGCAAAATCCTTGTGGACCGTGGTGTGCTGTCGCCTCGGCGTGCGACGCGTGTCCCCTGGGCTCACGCGCGAGTTTAAACTTTTCCCCGATTTTCAGATTTCCTTCAAACTTCAAATCCTCATAACTTTGGCTAGAAAGCTCCAAATTGAGTGAACCAAATTTTGCTGGATTCAGCTCTCTGAGTACTTTCCAGAAAATCAAGTTTAACTTCATGAAATTCCTTATTTCTCCAGAATTAATTCCTCAAAATTTAAACTGTTAGGAATTTTAACTGGAGAATCCTTTGGAGGAAAATCCTGAAATTTTGCTGAGATGTTCACCAAAATATCCTTGAACTACCATAAAAATTTCAGATCCATTTGAGCTCATTTAATCCACCTAATGGTGTGATTAGTGAAACTGTTCCAGAGAAAATAGAAAATGTTCAGAAACGTTTTCAGAATTTTCTCTGAAATTGTTTGGCTCATATCTTTAGTTAGGAACCCCCAAATTAAGTGAGACCAAATCCATTAGAACCCTCTGAAAATCTAGTTTTCAGAAAGTCATAGTTTGCTTCAAGAAAATTCCTAGAACACCCTAAGAGTTCTAATTAAGGTCAAGGCCATAATTAATTGTGGAGGGCTCAAATGAGCTTTGCTGCAACTAAAACTTGACCAAATCTCTGTTTAGGTTGTAACCAAGCCACAGTAAAAGTTTCACAGTCATTAGGCCTGTCTAGCAAGGGTTATAGACTTCACAACTTCAAAGTTAATATAAATGCATTTAAATTGATACATATGTTTCTTATATCATGTAGTCGCTAAGGTCGAGGAGGAACCCGAAGTCCTAGACTTCGTTACTCCGGAGGAACAGCTAGCCTACGACCAAGAGCAGCAAGGCAAGCTCCGGTTTGCATTAACCTTTTTACAAATGTTTATTGTTTTGAGCACATCTTTGAATATTGTTCTTTGCATTAGAGTCTTGATTGGAAACCCAACTGCATAGCCAAGAAAACCATGGGTTGGGTTTAGGATTGAAAACCTCGTTAGCCACTGCATTGCTAAGATAGAGTAGGATTCGGTGCAAGTCGAGTAGTTGGAACTACTCGCGAGCATAGGCTAGAGGCACTCGACTCGGGTAGTGATAGCACATGAAACACATGGCAAGAAAATGAGACCAAGCGGAGGTTAAGGGCAGCAGGACTTTGGGGCCTGTGTGCTGTAGCTCCACTTGTGTCGATTGAGGACCGAGCCGTGTGCGGGCCTGTTGAACAAGCTAGAACAGTACCAAAGACCTACCGGCTATATGGGAACCGGGAAACTGATGTAACTCGGGTAGCTGGGTGTTGAGGCATAGCTGGTCGTTCAGAGGGTAGGTTGAGAGCTCGAGGTGTAAATCGGCTGGCGGCACTGAGATGCGCGTGCAGAGGCCTCTTGCTCGGGACGATTGGACCGGTTCAACATTTGGCTAACGGGTGAAAGGTAGTCGCGTACGGCGTCCGTGATGGTTGTTGTAGGCAACATCGAGTACGGGCGTACGTGACGGGTTGTTCGGGTAACCCTGCAGGTGTAAATCGATTATAATCGCCGTCCCTCGCGGTTAGTGAGTACCACTTGTTCACTGTACCATGACGTAGAAAGAACAGGCTAGTCACATGGTAAAATGTTGCTGGTTGAAAGCTGGACATTGATTGTTAATGATATGCTGTAGTTTAGAGCTAACTAAAGTTCTTTTCAACTTTGGGCAAAGTACATGAGAGAAATGTGTTTCCTGTTTGATTGCGGCTCTCTCATGTGCCTTAGCGTAAGGTTCTCCACAACCTGCTGCTAAAACTTGAAAGTAAGGTTCTACTAATTAGGCGAGTCCTTGCAACTGATTTTTACCTCATGTAACCCATTACCCTCATGTAGAAGTTCCATGTTTAGGTGAGACGGGTCATACTTGCTGAGCCTTCATGCTCACTGCTTGTGTTTGAAGCTTTTGCAGGGTTCTATGAGGAAGGGACTCCTGAAGAGGAGACGGAACCCCAGGAGGGGAACCCCGTCGAGTGGGAGTCGTGCACGCCGCAGAGTTAGTGTGCGTGTGTGCTAGCGAGGACACATTCGAGGGCTGAACGTGCACTTGATGATTAGTCTACGCCCGTGAGTGTAGACTGAACTTATTTTGATGTAAACATGTTCATAAACTTGTTTATGTAATAAAATTTCCACTTCCGCTTTGTACCTTTGACGTGTGTTATACGGTGTTGTGCAACGCAGCACCCCTCAGCGTGATCCTGGCTCGACAGGACCATTGGGGTCATGTCACGGGCCTTGAATACCTTGTACGGGCAAGGTATGGGGCGTCTTTACGCCCGCTGCCTATCGCTCGGGGGCAGGCAGCGCCATTCTGTTGGCCACGTGGTGGGCCCGGAGCCCTCCTCAGAGGAGAGGAGGGTCCGGCCCCGCGGGACACGTGGAGCCTTCGGACCTCTCCCCGCGGAGGGGGAGGTTCGGCTTCTGTCGGCCACGTGGCGGGCCCGGAGCTCCTCTCTGAGGAGAGGGAGGTCCGGCCCCGCCAAATACGTGGCACCTTCGGACCTCTCTCCCGCGGAGGGGGAGGTCCGGCCTCTGTATGCCACGTGGCGGGCCCGGAGCTCTCCTCTGAGGAGAGGGAGGTCCGGCCCCGCCAGACGCGTGGGGCCTTCGGTGCTCTCCCTGCGGAGAAGGGCGAGTTCCTTAGGCATTTTCCCCTGTGCGCAGGGGTACCCCATATCGCGGGTACCGACAGGAGCAGTCTGGGTACATGGTGCGTCTCAATTCCAAGGCAACCAACAACTTGGCAGAGTATGAAGCACTCATCTTTAGCCTAAAAGACAGTCCTGTCTCTGGGCGCTCGCCAGTTGTTGGCGCAGGGCGACTCCCAGCTAGTTATCAAGCAAGGTAAGGGGTGAATGCCCCTGCAATGACCCACAGCTAGCTGCTTATCTGCTCCACGTGCGGATGTTGGAGAAAGACTTCCTCGCCTTGGACCTGCGCCATGTACCGCGCGCTGGCAAGGCCGCAGCTGACGACCTCTCAACGAAGGCCTCCACCGGAGCCCCTGTGCCCGAAGGAGTCTTCGAGAGGACGTTGCTGCGGCCCACAGCCCGGCCCGCCGAGCCGGGCGAAGGGGCTTGACCAGCACCTCGAAGCTGGCGGTCCCGGCGGCCCTGCAGCCATGGACGCCGCTAAAGGATCGTAAGCGTCACTGGGGACTCCGTGCAACCCAGTGCTCAAGATCTAGAAGCTCAAGTAGTCCCGATGCATGGATCACGGAGGTCCGGGACTCCTTGAAGGACATCCTTCCTGATGAACGTGCATTTGCTGAACGGATTGTGCGGATGGCTAAGTGCTACGCGCTGGTATCTTTACTGGCGTGGCTCCACGACATCCTATTGCGGTGCATAACCCAGGAGGAAGGCTGCGACTAGCTCGCAGTAGTCCACGGAGGCGAGTGCTGGGAACGCTCATCGTCCCGCACGCTGGTCGGTTAAGCCACCCGGCATGGCTCCTACTGACCGAGAGCCACCTGGACGCCGTCAAACCGGTTAGGAGATGCAATGCGTGCCAGGTCCACGCCAAGCAGACCCACACAACCGGTGCAGACGCGCACCCAAAGCCGTCGGGGGATACCAGCTCCTCTATGTCAAGGGCCAGCCGGAGTTCCCAGGGCTGGGTCACAGGAACTACCCTTCTACATGGTGTGCGGGGCTGAAGCCATGCTTCCCCCTGAGATCGCCATGGGGGTCCCCCGTGTCTGAGCGTACGACGAAGCCACACATGACCCGCTCTGCGTGATGACATGGCGCTCTGACGCTACCCCAGTAAGTTCACCATGCTTACTTAGGTGTTTATTTAAATTACGCATTAATTTATATGATCACCTTCCCACGCTCTAGACAGTGTACATCCATTGTACACTCGGTTCCTCTTTCCTGCGCTCATGCATAGTCGATATTTGCCATCTTGCCGAAGGCGGTAGTGCTTGGGGTACCTGCCAGAGGCCGGGGGACCTTTCGGACCTCCCCCTGTAAGGGTACTGTACCGCCAGTTGGTCTCCTCCGAGAAAAGACCTACGCTAGACCGGGGGTCAGGAGCCTTGCTTTGTCCAGTCCTGCACCCAAAGCATGCGCACTCTGCCCCCCAGCGCTACGGTCTGAGTACCAGGGGGCCGGACGGTTGCACCCTGACTGGGGTTGGGGGCCAGACCTTCGGGACCAAGTGCACTGGATTACCCAAGCCCCGTATTCTGGCCCGGGACAGTAAGCCAAATGAGACTAAGGGACAGTAAAGGGAGGACTTCTGAGCAGTACCGAACTCCGCCCCCACAGCTGGGCCGAGCTCCGAGGCCAGCCCTCGCCCTCCTTTTAGAGGCGAGCGCTGATGCCGGACCTTACGCCCTTCGCTGGCCTGAGCTCCGATGACTTCCGGACCTCCGCTGCCCACAGCTGGGCCGAGCTCCGAGGCCAGCCCTCACCCTCCTTTCAGAGGCGAGCGCTGATGCCGGACCTCATGCCCTTCGCCGGCCTGAGCTCCGATGACATCCGGACCTCCGCCCCCCACAACTGGGCCGAGCTCCGAGGCCAGCCCTCGCCCTCTTTTTAGAGGCAAGCGCTGATGCCGGACCTCATGCCCTTCGCTGGATTGAGCTCCGATGACTTCCGGACCTCACGCCTTTCGCTGGCCTGAGCTCCGATGACCTCCGGACCTCCGCCCCCCACAGCTGGGCCGAGCTCCGAGGCCAGCCCTCGCCCTCCTTTCAGAGGCGAGCGCTGATGCTGGACCTCACGCCCTTCACTGGCCTGAGCTCCGATGACTTCCGGACCTCCGCCCCCCACAGCTGGGCCAAGCTCCGAGGCCAGCCCTCGCCCTCTTTTCAGAGGCGAGCGCTGATGCCGGACCTCACGCCCTTCGCTGGCTTGAGCTCCGATGACTTCCGGACCTCACGCCCTTCGCTGGCCTGAGCTCCGATGACCTCCGGACCTCACGTCCTTCGCTGGCCTGAGCTCCGATGACTTCCGGACCTCACGCCCTTCGCTGGCCTGAGCTCCGATGACTTCCGGACCTCCACCCCCCCCCCCCCCACAGCTGGGCCGAGGTCCGAGGCCAGCCCTCACCCTCCTTACAGAGGCGAGCGCTGATGCCGGACCTCACGCCCTTCGCTGGCCTGAGCTCCGATCACCTCCGGACCTCACGCCCTTCGCTGGCCTGAGCTCCGATGACCTCCGGACCTCACGCCCTTCGCTGGCCTGAGCTCCGATGACTTCCGGACCTCCGCCCCCGCAGCTGGGCCGAGCTCTGATGCCAGCCCTCGCCCTCCTTTCAGAGGCGAGCCCTGATGCCGGACCTCACGCCCTTCGTGGGCCTGAGCTCCGTTGACTTCCGGACCTCCGCCCCCACAGCTGGGCCGAGCTCCGACGCCAGCCCTCGCCCTCCTTTCAGAGGCGAGCCCTGATGCCGGACCTCACGCCCTTCGTGGGCCTGAGCTCCGATGACTTCCCGGACCACCCCTCTTCTCAGAGGCGAGATCCAAGGCCGGACCTCCCCCTTTCACAAGGGCAGAGCTCCGAAGCCAGGCTTCACCCTCTCCTCAAAGGCTGAACTCCGAAGCCGTCAAGACCCTGCCAGCACAGGGAGTACTCAATACAAGAAAGTGCGCGGGTAGGAGAAGGCCCCACCTCAGGCTCGTTACCTCCCCCGAGGTGAGCCCGGGGGCCACTGTCGGTACCCTCAATACCGGGTACCCCCGCGCACAGCGTAAAACTTCCTAAGGACCTCGCTCCCTCTGCAGGGGGGAGGTTTGAAGGCGCCATGTGTCCAGCGGGGCCGGAGCTCCCCTCCCCACGGAGGACAGCTCCGAGCCTGACACGTGGCCCAGGAGGCCGGACCTCACCCCTTGGCAGGGGCGAGCTCCGAAGGCACCACATGTCCAGCGGGCCGGAGCTCCCCTCCCCTCGGAGGATAGCTCCGGGCCTGCCGTGCGGCCCAAGAGGCCAGACCTCGCCCCCTCCGCAAGGGCGAGCTCCGAAGGCGCCATGTGTCCGGCAGGGCCGGGGCTCTCCTCTCCTCAAAGGATAGCTCCGAGCCTGCCACGTGGCCCGGAAGACCAGACCTCGCCCCCTCCGCGGGGGGAGCTCTGAAGGCTCCACGTGTCCAGCGGAGCCGGAGCTCCCCCTCTCCTCAGAGGAGAGCTCCGGCTCCGACACGTGGCCAGCAGAGCAGTGCTGTCGCCCGGCGTGGTAGGCAGCAGGAGTAAAGGCGCGCCATGCCTTTACCGTACAAAGCATTCAAGACCCGCGCCTTCCCAAGACGCGGAGCACGCCTCTGTCAGGTGCCATTGCGCCCAGTCGCATCGCAGACTGGCGCGCCGTGTCAGAGCCTGCCAGCCAATAAACACAGCGACAAGACATCCCCTGCCGCCCCCACCGTCATCAACCACTACGACTAGCATGCGGCATGGGCAGGACGGCAGAACGAAGACTCGGGAGACTTCGGCAGAGACAACTACCGACATAACTGCGGATACGATAGTCGGCAGGAAATCTCCCCGGGACCACCTGTCGGGTCCCGGGCCCCCCTTGTAAGCCGCACGAGCCTTGACTATAAAAGGCTCGGGTAGGAGACGTTAGCAAGGGTTCGCACTCTAGCCATTCGCACCCTAGGTTGGCACTCCAGCAACTCATACGCTAGGCATAACTCATCCTCAAGCTCCGGACTCCGGTTCTGAGCAACAAGCAATACAGCGAGCTCCTCAGCTCACCGTGGACGTAGGGTTTTACGCTCCGGCGGCCCGAACCACGTAAAACTCACCGTGTCAAGCTCCTTAACTCGTCCCTACGCTCAAGCTCTCCGCAAGTGACTAGCCCCTCCGAAAAAAGAACCTCCGCGGGCTGCCCAGAGCAGGTCCGGGGGAAGTGTCGACCACACACTTCGACAACGCCTACTCGGGTTTCCATCAGATCCCCATGTCTAGAGAAGATGAAGAGCACACCTCCTTCATCACAGTAGATGGCCTGTATTGTTATGTCTCTATGCCTTATGGCCTAAAGAATGCTCTCCCCACCTTTGTACGTGCAATGCACAAAACCTTTGGAGAGTTAATAATAGACTTAGTTGAGGTTTACGTCGATGACATCGTTGTCAAGGTCAGGCAGGGTTCATCTTTGTTAGCTGTTGAAGTGTTCGGTCGACACTTCCCCCGGGCCTGCACTTGGCAGCCCGCGGAGGTTCTTTTTTCGGTGGGGCTAGTCCCTTGTGGAGAGCTTGAGCGTATGGATGATTTAGTAAGAGCTTGACACGGCGAGATTTACGTGGTTCAGGCCGCCAGAGCGTAAAACCCTACGTCCACGACGAGCTATGGAGCTCGCTGTATTGCTTGCTGCTCAGAACCGGAGTCCTGAGCTTGAGGATGAGTTACAGCTTGGGGGTGAATGGCTAGCGTATGAGTTGCGGGAGTGCGAACCCTTGCTATCGTCGCCTACCCGAGTCTTTTATAGTCCAAGACTCGGGTGGCTTACAAGGGGGGCCCGGGACCCGACAGGTGGTCCCGGGGAGATTGTCTGTCATCTACCGTATCTGCAGTTATGCCGGTAGTTGTCTCTGGCGAAGGCTTCTGAGTCTTTGTCTTGCAGCCCTGGCCATGCCGCATGCTAGTCGTAGTGGTTGATGACGGCGCGGGCGGCATGGGATGTCTTGTCGCTGCGTTTATTGGCTGGCAGGTTCTGACACTGCGAGCCAGTTTGTGATGCGACTGGGCGCAACGGCACCTGACAGAGGCGTACTCCGCGTCTCCGCGTCTTGGGAAGACGCGGGCCTTGAATACCTTGTACGGGCTAGGTATGGGGCGTCTTTACGCCCGCTGACTATCGCTCGGGGGCAGGCAGCGCCATTCTGCTGGCCACGTGGCAGGCCCGGAGCCCTCCTCAGAGGAGAGGAGGGGTCCGGCCCCGTGGGACACGTGGAGCCTTCAGACCTCTCCCTGCGGAGGGGGAGATTCGGCTTCTGTCGGCCACATGGCGGGCCCGGAGCTCCTCTCTGAGGAGAGGGAGGTCCGGCCCCGCCGGATACGTGGCACCTTCGGACCTCTCTCCCGCGGAGGGGGAGGTCCAGCTTCTGTATGCCACGTGGCGGACCCGGAGCTCTCCTCTGAGGAGAGGGAGGTCCGGACCCGCCGGATGCGTGGCGCCTTCGGAGCTCTCCCTGCGGAGAAGGGCGAGTTCCTTAGGCATTTTCCCTTGTGCGCGGGGGTACCCCATATCGCGGGTACCGACAGTGGCCCCCGGGCCCATCTCGGGGGGGATAGCGAGCCCGAGGTGGGACCTCCGTCTCTTCTGATCCGCGCACTTTTTCTAAGTCCCGCATTGACCACTGCCGGAGCATGAACGGCCGCAGGATCGTGGGAGCGTGTGCCCACTTGATGGTTGCTTTTACTACGGCGGTTCCCAAGACTGCCACTTCTGCACGTTGCGGCGCTTTCTTCGGGAACCACCGAAGTGCCTTGCCGGCTTGTCTTCTTAGGAGACTGACTCCTTGACCCACCGCTTCAGTCGGGCGGCTTGGGTCCACCTGTCATTGGCGCTCGGTCTTGGAGCCGAAGCGGTTGCCGATGCGGTGTATTTGAAGAGTTCTGAATCGCTTGGAATTGCACCCAGGAAGGTTTTAGAGGGGATCTTACCCGCATCGCGGCTTCCCTTCGCACTTCCCAGCGCTTCTTCTTGGACTCTTGTGCCTTTGCCCTCTTGCCCTTGAGTCCTCCCTCGTCATGGCCTCCAACCCACCACCGGAGAAGAAGCGTGCTCGATCTCCTCCAGCGGCGGCGTCTGTGCCAAGTCGGGAACCTGGGGTGCCTGGCACTCCTTCCGGTGGCAACTCAAAGAGGCCCCGGGCTGATGCGTTGAGGGGAGCTTCTGGGGCATCCCCTGCTCCGCCAGTTCAAGCGACTGCGGAGCGGCCGTCAGTGACGGCAGCGGGCTCTGGGAGTCCTACCCCGGCTCGGAAGTCGGGGTTCAGAGCCCGCTGGAGTGTCCACGCTTCCCGACCATCCCCGACTGGCGGGGAGTCTGTGCCGTTGCGCTCGGAACCCGGGACAGCTGCCGCGGCCCCCAAGCCAGCACGAGCTTCTCCTGTTCCTCAGCCTCCACTGACCTGGGACGGCAGCCACAGCTTGCTACCGCCCCGGCACGTCACCATCGGAGCTGGAGTCCTCACCGTTATGCACTGTCTTTATGACACGCTGAGGCTCCTGAAACCCCACCTGGTGGGCGGCGCTGACTGGAGCATCGACCTTCTGCTTGCCATCCCTCTGAGGGTAGGGCGGTGCTCCAGCTCTCTGCTGTCTTCCTTTGCGGAAGCGCTCTGCGAGCCTCTGGATATCCCAGCACTCGGCAGCAGTATGGTTGCCAGCGCCATGCACGGGGTATAGCCCGCCCTGGTCACTATCTGGGGCCGGTGACTGCCGCTGCCTTTTGTCGGGGTGTGGCCCCCGAGCTCCACTAGTCATCGCTGCTGCGGCGATGGGAGCCGTGAACGATGACTTCATCCTGCCACTGCCCCGGTTCTTGGCCTTCTTGCCACCCCCATAGGCAGCAGCGCCAGACCCGGGCTGTCCTCCTGACTCGGAGGTCGGCAAGAGTGCCAGTTCCGCCCTTCAGCTGCTCTGGCGCATTTGTCCGCCAGGCTGAAGAGCTCAGAGACGTCGCGGACCTCTCTGGTCGCGAGCTTCTCAAGCATTTTCTCGTCCCGGACACCCTGCCGGAACGCCACCACCACAGAAGCACTTTGAATATGCGGGATGGTGTTGCGTAACTGGGAGAACCGCTGGATGAAAGAGTGCAGCGACTGCCCAGGTTGTTGCTTGACGGAGTGGAGGTCAAGCTCCGTGCCGGGACGGGTGTAGGAGCTGCCGAAGTTGGCGACGAACTGCCGGCAGAGCTCTCCCCAGGAGGTTATGGACCCCTGAGGGAGATTCATGAGCCAAGACTGAGCTGGGCTGGTCAAGGCGACGGAGAAGTAGTTGGCTATGACAGCCTCATTCCCTCCTGCGGCAAGTACAGCGGTGGAGTAGATCTGGAGGAACTCCGCCGGGTTGACGCTACCGTCGTACTTCACGGGCAGGTGCGGCCGAAACTTGCGTGGCCACCTCGCGAAGCGAACGTGGGGTGCAAGGGCCGCACATCCTGCTCCTGCTGCCGCAGGTATTGGCGCTGCGAACGCTTGTTTCGCACTTGGCACCATGTACCCCGGCATGGGCAAGGTTGCACCATAGACCGGAGGCGCTGCTTGCGGCGCATATGGTTGTGGCATATGCTGCGCAGCGTATGCCTGAGGCAGTACTCGCGTGGCGAAGATCTGCCCTCCAGGCTGTGTCGAGGCCGACGTCATGCTGTCGCCAGCCTCATGGTTGCGACGCCTTTCTCGACGTCGCTCGAGGTACACCCGGGCATCTTGGCCCAAGTGGCACCGTTCCAGCTCCCATCTCAGTTCCGTCGACAGGAGCCTGGAGGAGCTGGAATCCTCCGTCCGCCCGTCAACCGTTGGCGTGCGCGTCAGCGACACAGCCGGTTGACCGGGGCGTCGCCCTCGCCGAAACCGAGGGTTCACGGCGGTGACGACGAGGCGGTCCACCTCGTGGACCCACTGTTGGGTCGCTGAATGGGGCGCATCCCCAGCAGGTGGGTTGTGCAGTAGTGCTCTTGCTGCAGCTAGCGCACCCCCATGGTGTACGCTCAGTGCTGCAGAAGATCTCACACTAATCGGAGCCTGCATTGCCGGAGTCGGCGTTGCCGAAGTCGGCTGCTGGCTACCAGCTTGTGCCGACACACTCCGTCCTGAGTGTGTCGACATGTAATCCCCGCTGGTCACGGTTCGCCGTGAACGCGGAGGAGGAGAGTTTGCCGCTGAAGGAAGCTTGATCATCTTCGTCGGCGGAAACTCGTCGCGCAGGGGAAAAGCCCCCTACCTGGCGCGCCAAATGTCGAAGTGTTCGGTCGACACTTCCCCGGGCCTGCACTGGGCAGCCCGCGGAGGTTCTTTTTTCGGTGGGGCTAGTCCCTTGCGGAGAGCTTGAGCGTATGGACGAGTTAGTAAGAGCTTGACACGGCGAGTTTTACGTGGTTCAGGCCGCCGGAGCGTAAAACCCTACGTCCACGACGAGCTATGGAGCTCGCTGTATTGCTTGCTGCTCAGAACCGGAGTCCTGAGCTTGAGGATGGGTTACAGCTTGGGGGTGAATGGCTAGCGTATGAGTTGCGGGGGTGCCAACCCTTGCTATCGTCGCCCTCCCGAGTCTTTTATAGTCCAAGACTCGGGTGGCTTACAAGGGGGGCCCAGGACCCGACAGGTGGTCCCGGGGAGATTGTCTGTTATCTACCGTATCAGCAGTTATGCCGGTAGTTGTCTCTGGCGAAGGCTTCTGAGTCTTCGTCTTGCAGCCCTGCCCATGCCGCATGCTAGTCGTAGTGGATGATGACGGCGGGGGCGGCATGGGATGTCTTGTCGCTGCGTTTATTGGCTGGCAGGCTCTGACACCGCGCGCCAGTCTGTGATGCGACTGGGCGCAACGGCACCTGACAGAGGCGTGCTCCGCGTCTCCGCGTCTTGGGAAGACGCGGGCCTTGAATACCTTGTACGGGCAAGGTATGGGGCGTCTTTACGCCCGCTGCCTATCGCTCGGGGCAGGCAGCACCGTTATGCTGGCCACGTGGCGGGCCCGGAGCCCTCCTCAGAGGAGAGGGGGGGTCTGGCCCCGCGGAACACGTGGAGCCTTCGGACCTCTCCCCCCAGAGGGGGAGGTTTGGCTTCTGTCGGCCACGTGGCGGGCCCGGAGCTCCTCACTGAGGAGAGGGAGGTCCGGCCCCACCGGATACGTGGCACCTTCGGACCTCTCTCCCGCGGAGGGGGAGGTCCAGCGTCTGTATGCCACGTGGCGGGCCCGGAGCTCTCCTCTGAGGAGAGGGAGGTCCGGCCCCGCCGGACGTGTGGCGCTTTCGGAGCTCTCCCTGCGGAGAAGGGCGAGTTCCTTAGGCATTTTCCCCTATGCGCGGGGTACCCCATATCGCGGGTACCGACAGATGTGAAAACAACTTTCCTTCATGGAATCTTGGAGGAGGAGATCTATATGGAACAGCCTGACGGGTTCATAGTAAAAGGTGAAGAGAGAAAGGTGTGCAAATTGTTGAAATCTTTATATGGCTTAAAGCAAGCACCTAAGAAATGACATGAAAAGTTCGATAGTATTTTAACGTCTGCGAGCTTTTTCATTAGTGAGGTTGACCGGTGCATGTACTATCGCCATGGTGGGGGTGATAGCGTTATATTATGCTTGTATGTGGATGATATACTCATTTTTTGGTACGAGCATTAATATAATTTCTGAGGTCAAGTCTTTTTTATCAAAGTGTTTTGATATGAAATATCTGGGAGAAGCTAATGTTATTCTGAACATTAAGCTGAAGAAGGATGAGAGTGGAATTACTTTAACGCAATCCCACTATGTGGAGAGCATCTTAAGCCAGTTTGGCTTTATGGATAGCAAGATTTCTCCAACACCTTATGATCCAAGTGCGATACTCAGGAAGAATAAGCGAGAGCTAATAGATCAACTTAAATATTCTCAGATGATCGGTTCACTAATGTACTTAGCAAGCGCAACCCGTCCTGATATCTCGTTTGCTGTGAGCAAACTGAGCAGGTTCATGTAAAACCCGGGTACAGATTATTGGCATGCACTTAAAAGGTTTATGCGCTACTTGAGAGGTACAATGAGTTATGGAATTCATTATACTGGGCATCCGGTCGTGCCTCAGTGTTATAGTGCTTCAAACTGGATCTCTGATATTGATGCGTTCTATTCCATGGGTGGATATGTGTTCACTCTAGCTGGAGGCGCTATATCATGGAGATCTTGCAAACAGACCATATTGATGAGATCAACCATGAAAGCAGAACTCACTGCTTTAGAGACAACAACTACGGAGGCAGAATGGCTGCGAGAGCTCTTGATGTATTTGTCTGTGGTTGAGAAACCATTGCCGACAATTCTTATGAACTGTGACAATCAAACTGTGATTGCTAGAGTAATCAATTCTAAGGATAATGCAAAATCATAAAGACACGTCAAGAGGCGATTAAAATCTGTCAGAAAAATGAGAAACTCCGGAGTCATAACTATTTCGTACATACAAACATACAAAAACCTAGCAGATCTCTTTACGAAGGGACTATCACGTAACGTGATACCCATGAATGTGACACCATAGTGGAAACTCAGCCTATGTGATCAGAGATCCTGTGAATTAGGACAAGGGTAAAACAATCTAGTGGTTCACTGAGGAGAGTATTTTACTAAGGCCCTCTCTATATGAAGATGCACACTTATACTCTCAAACTGTAAGGCAGGTTGGCGATATGCCTTAATGTGTTTCTGTTGGCTATGTGTAGCAAAGATGTTGTCCTACAGGGCAATCTTGAAAGAAACACACCTATACGAGATCCGACTGTCTAATGTCGCAGTCTGTGAGATTTGGGTGATCTCTAGAAAGCTCATGAAGAGACCAGTGAGTATGACGAATATGCTCCACCCGCGGGGTAGACTACTGGTAGTCAAGTACTAGTAATGGTCCTTGGGTGAAAACAGATTCACACAAAACTTGCAATTCAAGGCATAGTCCTTGTCCAAGTTGTGAACTGATTTAACTTAAGGATCTAGACAGAAGTTCAACTTAACAGTCTTTACCGAAACACTAGTATATGAAATAAGGAATGAGAATGATGTCTCTCCTAATGACTTTGAGATCTGGCGGGGGTTGTTGGAATTTGGGCTAGGCCCATTAATAATAATTCTGGAATAATTCCAAATAAATCTCGAAGACCCATTAGTGCAAGAGAAAGTAGTGACTAATTGTTTAGTCCCACATGGGAAGTTGAAGGGGTGGAATCCTCATATAAAAGGGAGGTTGTTATTTCACTCCTTGAGTGAGTGAGAAGAGGAGTGGGCCACGCGCGCTCCTCCTCCTCGCTTGCCTCGCCACGCTCCGCCCGGCCCCGCACACGCGTGTGTGTTCGCGTGAATTTGAGCCTCAAGACGGACCCGATTTTTATTTTTGTTGCATAAAATTAAATTGGGCTTCCTGTGGGCCTCCAAATTTTGGGCTTTTGAGTTGGGCCAAGTTCAAGTTGGAGACGGACACATCTAAAACAACCGAACCGCATCTCGGGGATCTGGATAAGAACCGAACCGCATCTCAGGGATCCGGACCAGAACCAAACCACCTCTAGGGGACTCTATAAATAGTGGACGTGTGCGATGGGATAAGACATTCCACAATCCCATCTATCCATGTTCTCTTCCTTGCGCCGCCATCGTAGCCTAATCCATCCTGAGGGCCCGCGTGCACCGATGATCTTGAGAGCAGGTCTCCGGAACCTCTCACTCGTGTGATCCTGCACCGGGATAGGGCGAATAAGGTTTTTGAGAAGCGCTTTGCGCGACTACTCGCGTTCTTCATCATGGGTCACCTACGCCGAGATCGGACACTGCTTCCCAACGTCGCCACCGACGCCTACAATGACTTCTCACGCCCGTGACAACAGCTTCAACGGTTCCTCTGACAATAGATCGATACGTGCAATTTTCTCGCCCAAATCCTGTGCCAATATTTACGCTGTTGTTTCGATCGTGACTTTTCCAGATTTTCTCATGAAATTGCCGATTTCATCTAACATACTCTACAGTGGCGAATCCGGAGAAGGGGTCTCAGAGTCTTACATACTGCCCATCGGCCAGTTAAGCCACTCGTAATTTTTTTTAGTCATATAAGGGAGCTTGAGGGCTAGAGGTTGAAGAGAGTATGTAGTTGAGTGTTTTATAATTTTTGTGTGGATCCACCACTAGTAATACACGCGTGAAACTTACCGTGTTTAACCGAAAGTTTAAAGTGCATTCTAAGTTTTCTAACTCTGTAGTCTTGTATCTAGTGCTTGCATACATTTTTTAGGGGGCATTGTTTGTATACATTATTGCTGAGTTACATTATTACACGTGGCTAATAATTAACTACCGAGTAATCCATCTATTACATTGAGGGGACCGAGATGATAAACATAAGACACCGAAATTCCAACAAGAGGAGCCTGCTATGCCCAAATAATTTGCTAGAAATCCGGCATCTACACATCATGAATGGACACAAGGTTACCAACGTTCACGATCAGATGGATAGAGCACCGACATGTCATAGCAAACCCTCACAATTCATTAAACCAAAGACCGACTTGGAAAAACAAACAACGAAAATATTTGACGGATCCGATGATACCCAGACAAACGATGCTAAGCACAACAAATTATTGGTATGCCTAGGGGGTACTCACTATTGACATGATCAAGCTGTAGCTTGAGAAAATACCGGGGGAGGGAGCTTTTTGTGTATGTGGTGGAAACGGTGAGTGCACAAGAACATGATGCAATTCTTGGTTGTATTCCTCCTTGTATAACTATGGTTTTGAGTTTTTCCCTGCTTGTACAATCATCATATCTGTTTGTTGATATATAGATAGTCACCTACATAGACCCTATTACGATCACACAAAAAAAACTTCAAATGAGTCCAGAGTTTTTTAGTTGAGTTTAATAATAAATCCATATTTCATAGAAGGGTACATACCTCATCTGAAAACGTGTATGTAACCAAGTGTGTCCAAAATGCAACTTGATGCGGTATTTTGGCATCCATGACCCATGTTCTGTGTTTTTTCTTCAAATACTGATTACTCTGACCAAGTTATAAACACATAGTCGGCAGTGTCATCACCTACTGCCCTGGAAATCAGCCTGATATCAGGTTATAAAACTTTGGTACAATTAATCTTTATTTAAAGAGAAATCAGGTTTCCAGGGTAGGAATCGCTGTAAAAGTATTATCTGTGAACTCATGAGTTATTGCCATATCAGTGAGCTTAATTGATCTTAATTTATTGTATTATTTTCTTAATTGGTTTACTTTTTTAGGTACTAATAAATCTTTGTTTGCCTCAAAACTCAGTAACCTCACAAGTGCAACCTATTTTACTGCCTCATTTGTATGTCTAGCGGCCGTTTCAGAATGCAAGCAAAACTCAGGTTGGGCGTTCCGTTAACCGAAAACGATCGGTTTGGTTTTTCAGTTTTGTTTTTAAATTTGGTTATTAAAATCTGGAAACCGAAATAATATAATACAATTAGTTAACCGAAAAGTTCGGTTCGGTTTCAGTTCAACTGAGAAAACCGAACTTCCTTGGGGCGCCGGGGGCTCGGGGTGCGGAGGGCCGGAGGCGGGGCGGCGTCGCGGCGTCCGCCGCTGTCGGGGGCGGGGCGCAGGGATGCGGAGGGCCAGCGTTGGGGCGTCGGCCATCGGGGGCAGGGTACAGGAGTGCGGAGGTCCGGAGGCGGAGCGGCGTCGGGGCAGGGGTGCATGGCGGCAGGGCGGAGGGCGGCGATGTGATGGGGGCGCAGGACGGGGTGGTGGCATGCGGTCCTCAGGAACCGAGGGGATGAGGGCAGGGGCTGAGCCACAGAGGGGTTAGGGTTTTAGTTATTTCGGTTGGGCTGTTATGTGATGGGATAAATCTATTGGGTCTAATTCAATTAACCCGGTTAACCAGAGGTGAAAACCGAAAATTGAAAAAAATAGTTTTCATAGAATGATAACCGAAATATTGTCCGGTTTGATCGATTCCGGTTTTTCGGTTCGGTTTCGGTTTTTTCACTTTCAGTGTTCGGTTTATTTTGCCGGAGGTGAAACTCCCGTGTATCGTAAGGAACCTGTTCATCTTTCTTAAGACCAAATCCAATTTAATTTGTTATCGGGAATGGAAGCTCCGAGGGATGTTTTCTCTGAGAACGTGCAGTGCACGTATTTCATCAAGAAGGGAAGCACTATGATGTTTTTTCTCATTTGTTTTCAGCTTTGTTGAATGGTGCGTCTTGTCCTTTTTGATAGGACCTTAGCGTCTTGGTAAGCTTTTATCTCCATTTGATACCCTAGCGTCATAGCAAGTTAACGGTGCTCGAATTTTGATACAAAAGAGGACCACTGGTGAATTTGATTATTTGACACTGAATGTTGTCCATATTCTGCATTCCAGTGATCTCTATGTGATCTTTCCATTTGCATCAATACAGGTGCTGAAATCAGTGAGCTACTGAGCTCTACATAATATATCAACAGCGAGCAATACGGCAATACTTCTAGCCATTTCAGGAATCATGGATGTATCGACAAATGGGCAGTCCAGTACATGTAGCTTCCGCTTGCGCAAGGTCCGACCTATTTGGGTCTTTCGTACACAGTCTTTGTCTGTATTTTTATAAGAGTCTGTCTATACGACTCGAACCTGTGACCTCATGGATGTATATGACAAATATGAAAGAAAGAAAAAGATGTCAGCTAGTCCTTCATTACAATGTCAGATGTTCTCTTCGATCTATTTATATCTGACAATTGTGAAAGAAAAAAAAGGAAACTATAACCTACTGATGTTAAGTATATACACAGGTTACAAGGGAGCTAGACAGCCAATGATCCCAGCCGCATTCGGAGCTCCAGTCACATCAATGTTTTATCTTCCCTCAGATGCTTTGCTGGGCTGCCCTTCAATAGGACCTCCTTGTAAGTATGTAACACTATAAAGCGGAAGTCGAGTCGGCTGTCGGCGGCAGAGCCCGTGCGTTTTAAACTGGCAGCATAGGAAGTAGCTTATTCGACTGCTGGACTAGGAAGAAGGCAGTGAACATCTAACCGACACGAACTCGTTACATGGGCGACAAGGCAGTACCACTGCCCAATGTTGTTGGCACAAGCGCAAGTATCTGGTTCGTTATGATAGAGAGAGAGCTCTCTATGTCCTTGTAGACTGCGAGGTTTTCTGGACAGCTTGGGCGCAGCATTGAGGAAGCACGCTCCAGGACACCTGCTATATTAGCAGGTGGGTGCCGCGAGTCGCTAAGGCGCTGCAAGAAATTGGAGAAGGAACTTGAAACGATAGGAACCATATCATAGTCTAGTTGACAACAGATGTTAGTCTTTTACCTTGATTGAAATAACTGTTGTAATGCAGTTAGATATCAAGTTGGACCGAAGTCGGGCATCCCAAATAGCATTTTCAGATTCCCGGACTATGCATTCTGTTGCTTGATTCGATGTGCCTACCTCTTCATCATCAGAGCTTGCCTGTAGAACACATCAACAACACATCGAGTGAATGAAAAAACTACTCACATAGAATTTGGTAATAACTAGTTAGGCTGTAACCTACCAGCATGGCTCCATCAGAAAGCTGGGAGCTTTTTGTGTATGTGGTGGAAACGGTGAGTGCACAAGAACATGATGCAATTCTTGGTTGTATTCCTCCTTGTATAACTATGGTTTTGAGTTTTTCCCTGCTTGTACAATCATCATATCTGTTTGTTGATATATAGATAGTCACCTACATAGACCCTATTACGATCACACAAAAAAAACTTCAAATGAGTCCAGAGTTTTTTAGTCGAGTTTAATAATAAATCCATATTTTATAGAAGGGTACATACCTCATCTGAAAACGTGTATGTAACCAAGTGTGTCCAAAATGCAACTTGATGCGGTATTTTGGCACCCATGACCCATGTTCTGTGTTTTTTCTTCAAATACTGATTACTCTGACCAAGTTATAAACACATAGTCGGCAGTGTCATCACCTACTGCCCTGGAAATCAGCCTGATATCAGGTTATAAAACTTTGGTACAATTAATCTTTATTTAAAGAGAAATCAGGTTTCCAGGGTAGGAATCGCTGTCAAAGTATTATCTGTGAACTGATGAGTTATTGCCATATCAGTGAGCTTAATTGATCTTAATTTATTGTATTATTTTCTTAATTGGTTTAGTTTTTTAGGTACTAATAAATCTTTGTTTGCCTCAAAACTCAGTAACCTCACAAGTGCAACCTATTTTACTGCCTCATTTGTATGTCTAGAGGCCGTTTCAGAATGCAAGCAAAACTCAGGTTGGTGGTGAAACTCAGGTTGGGCGTTCCGTTAACCGAAAACGATCGGTTTGGTTTTTCAGTTTTGTTTTTAAATTTGGTTATTAAAATCTGGAAACCGAAATAATATAATACAATTAGTTAACCGAAAAGTTCGGTTCGGTTTCAGTTCAACTGAGAAAACCGAACTTCCTTGGGGCGCCGGGGGCTCGGGGTGCGGAGGGCCGGAGGCGGGGCGGCGTCGCGGCGTCCGCCGCTGTCGGGGGCGGGGCGCAGGGATGCGGAGGGCCAGCGTTGGGGCGTCGGCCATCGGGGGCAGGGCACAGGAGTGCGGAGGTCCGGAGGCGGAGCGGCGTCGGGGCAGGGGTGCATGGCGGCGGGGCGGAGGGTGGCGATGTGATGGGGGCGCAGGACGGGGTGGTGGCATGCGGTCCTCGGGAACCGAGGGGATGAGGGCAGGGGCTGAGCCACAGAGGGGTTAGGGTTTTAGTTATTTCGGTTGGGCTGTTATGTGATGGGATAAATCTATTGGGTCTAATTCAATTAACCCGGTTAACCAGAGGTAAAAACCGAAAATCGAAAAAAATAGTTTTCATAGAATGATAATCAAAATATTGTCCTGTTTGATCGATTCCGGTTTCCTCACTTTTAGTGTTCGGTTTATTTTGCCGGAGGTGAAACTCCCGTGTATCGTAAGGAACCTGTTCATCTTTCTTAAGACCAAATCCAATTTAATTTGTTATCGGGAATGGAAGCTCCGAGGGATGTTTTCTCCGAGAACGTGCAGTGCACGTATTTCATCAAGAAGGGAAGCACTATGATGTTTTTTCTCAGTTATTTTCAGCTTTGTTGAACGTCTTGTCCTTTTTGATAGGACCTTAGCGTCTTGGTAAGATTTTATCTTCATTTGATACCCTAGCGTCATAGCAAGTTAACAGTGCTCGAATTTTGATATAAAAGAGGACCACTGGTGAATTTGATTATTTGACACTGAATGTTGTCCATATTCTGCATTCCAGTGATCTCTATGTGATCTTTCCATTTGCATCAATACAGGTGCTGAAATCAGTGAGCTACTGAGCTCTACATAATATATCAACAGCGAGCAATACGGCAAAGCTTCTAGCCATTTCAGGAATCATGGATGTATAGACAAATGGGCAGTCCAGTACATGTGGCTTCCGCTTGCGCAAGGTCCGACCCATTTGGGTCTTTCGTACACAGTCTTTCTCTGTATTTTTATAAGAGTCTGTCTATACGACTCGAACCTGTGACCTCATGGATGTATATGACAAATATGAAAGAAAGAAAAAGATGTCAGCTAGTCCTTCATTACAATGTCAGATGTTCTCTTCGATCTATTTATATCTGACAATTGTGAAAGAAAAAAAAGGAAACTATAACCTACTGATGTTAAGTATATACACCGGTTACAAGGGAGCTAGACAGCCAATGATCCCAGCCGCATTCAGAGCTCCAGTCACATCAATGTTTTATCTTCCCTCAGATGCTTTGCTGGGCTTCCCTTCAATAGGACCTCCTTGTAAGTATGTAACACTATAAAGCGGAAGTCGAGTCGGCTGTCGGCGGCAGAGCCCGTGCGTTTTAAACAGGCAGCATAGGAAGTAGCGTATTCGACTGCTGGACTAGGAAGAAGGCAGTGAACATCTAACCAACACGAACTCGTTACATGGGTGACAAGGCAGTGCCACTGCCCAATGTTGTTGGCACAAGCACAAGTATCTGGTTCGTTATGATAGAGAGAGAACTCTCTATGTCCTTGTAGACTGCGAGGTTTTCTGGACAGCTTGGGCGCAGCATTGAGGAAGCACGCTCCAGGACACCTGCTATATTAGCAGGTGGGTGCCGCGAGTCGCTAAGGCGCTGCAGGAAATATGAGAAGGAACTTGAAACGATAGGAACCATATCATAGTCTAGTTGACAACAGATGTTAGTCTTTTACCTTGATTGAAATAACTGTTGCTATGCAGTTAGATATCAAGTTGGACCGAAGTCGGGCATCCCAAATAGCATTTTCAGATTCCCGGACTATGCATTCTGTTGCTTGATTCGATGTGCCTACCTCTTCATCATCAGAGCTTTCCTGTAGAACACATCAACAACACATCGAGTGAATGAAAAAAATACTCACATAGAATTTGGTAATAACTAATTAGGCTGTAACCTACCAGCATGGCTCCATCAGAAATGTGGCGGACTGGAATCCGCTCATCCAGGATCGCAGAGGGTGGTGCCGTGCGATGCGACACCCGACAGCACACGTCATAAGAACACAATATATTACATGGGAAAAACAGCTGAAACTGTACAAACAGGTACAAACTTCAGTTACAACTATTGTTCTATTACACAGCGGAAGACTACACTATACAACTCACGCCCACCTATTTAGCAAAAGTCGGTTGCCCAGCCCTAGGGCAACCCACACTAGCTGCACGTCTCAGCTCAGCGCGGCGTGTACGGCTCCCACTCAGCCGTGGTCCCCGACGGAGGGTAACCCTCGCCGGTGGACTCGTACTCCGAGTCCGTGGGTGGCTCCTCACCTGAAAAACACTTAAGCAGCAACCGTGAGCACGAAGGCTCAGCAAGGCTTAACCGACTCACCTAAGCATGAAACTCTACATGAGGTATACCAATACATAGGTTAGTAACATTTCAGCAAAACGACACGCCTACAAGTTCATCCTTAGTTCATCTTTTAGCAACAAGTTAACAGTTCATGAAATCTGAAATTTAGTAAGCAGTATTTGGTGACACACATGTAGCAATACAATTATATCAATCAGCATCATTGCATCAACATATTTCATCCATTAGTCTACGTTACGACGCAGTGAACAAGCAGTACTCGTCACCGCGAGGGACGGCGAATCAACTCGATATACACCTGCAGGGAAAAACCAAAGAGCACGTCACGTACGCCCACCCGTGGAGCTGCCTAGCACGCTCGCTCGATGTCGTACGGGACAACCTTTCACCCAACAGCCCAAACGTCGAACCGGTCGCACCGAAACGAGCAGGAGGTTCCCCACACGGAGCATCTCTCTATGCCCGTTGGCAGATTTCCACCTTGCTGCCCTCAACCTACACCTATAAATCGGTGTGCTATGCCTCGACGCCCGGAGGTTTAGGCTACATCGGTTTATCGGGGCCCATATATCCGATATGCCTTCGGTACGTTCAATACTTGTTCAGCAGGGCCGCACACGGATCGGTCCTCAATCGACACGGGCAGGGATGCGCACACAAGACTCCCTCTTGCTGCGCCCAAGCCACTGCCTAGTCTCATTTTCATTACTAAAGTGATCTCGCGTCACTCAACCGAACCCGTGTGTCCCCAGCCTATCTCGCGAGTAGATTCCAACTACTCGACTTGTACCGAAGTCCTATGACTCATTAAGCATAGCCTGTCTACTCGAGGTCCTTGACACTACCCTCACTCTTTTAGGAAACTTTGGTTATGCAAGTGGGGTTTCAGTCATTCTATACCTAATGCACATACATACTTCATATGACACATGTAAACAAAGTAAAGCTTTTAAAAAAGGTTAATGCAAACCGGGGATTGCCTTGTTGCTGCTGGTCAGGAGTTAGTTCTTCGTCCGGAAGGAGGAAGTCCAGCACTTCCGGAGTCTCTTCTTCAACGGCTACACGTTAATGAAATACTACATGTTAATTTAGATGCAAATGTGAATTTTAGAGTAAGACTTCTACTATTAGTGCTGATAACCAGTCTCTAACACCTGGAACTTTGTTTAAGAATTTAAAGATGAACTGGTGTTGGTGGTTTGGCTTGAACTTAATCACATGGTTAAATGCTAAGTGGTTTTCCCTCCTTTTCCACATTAATCCCTTAAGTGGTTAAACAGGACAGGGGTGATCTAGAGCTCCAATGGAGCTGAGAATTTTTGTGTGAGTTCCTTGTCACAAGAAAACTCTCTGGACCAAACCTTAGCACTTTTCATGGAATGGTTTGCTCAGAGTAATTTCTTTAGCAAATAAGCAAGGAGGAATTAATTCTGAGGTCAGACCCCTGTTCATACCCAACTTAGTGAACTACAATTTCAATTATAGCTCCTAGAGTTTGCATGAATTTTTCTAGTATTTCTGGAGTTAAGGTTTGCCCAGAATTGAATTTCCAAATTTTGGAAATTCTCTGAAAATGTTTCTGCATTCAAATGAACACAGCACCTTCCAATTTGAATTGCCCTAACCAAATCAACTCCAAATGGTCTGAAACTTTTACATGGGTTTACTAATGTCCTAAAGAACATTCTGGCAAAATTTGGGGATTTTTGGATGAACCAAACTCCCTCAAAAATTCTTTTGCTGAAAAGATTTAAAGAATTTTCCAGAATTAATTAATGGGTTTCATACAAATTGGGTTGTATATCTGGACAGAGATAGGCAAGATTAATCCAACCCAATTTGAATCACTAAATTTGGAGCTTCCTAGCAAAAGTTATGGATTTCTAAAGTTTGAATGGAAACTGGAATTGTTTTACTATTGGAAAATAACCTGGGCCCACTTTTTAATTCGCAGCCAGTGAGAAGCGAGAACACACAGGGTTACTGGGTTCTCCTGTGCACAGCCACACGGAATCCTGGCCATATTTGATCCCGTTTTTAAACTCGCCCTCACTGACTGGTGGGCCTGCCCCACCCTTCTTCTTCCTCCGAGCCCTCCTTCCCGCGCGCGCGCTAACCTCGCCGGACCGAGGCGGCGCCTCACCGGCTGAGTGTCTCCGGCCGTCTCCCGGCTGGAGGCTCGCCGCCTGGGGGTTTATGGGGTCGGCAAACATGTTTGTGGGCTCGGTTTAGGCGCTAGAGGATCGGAACCGTGCCGGCAGCGTGCGGCGGCCTTGGGGAATGATCGGCGTCGTCGCCCGGTGGTCCTAGCCTGCTAACGACTCAGCCCACCCGTTCTAGAGCACCAGTAGGTGCTAGGGAAACCCGGCAAGCAAAGGCCAGCGCATGGCAACACCTCCAGAGGAGTTCTCACCGTGCGCCCGACTCCTGCCGCGCGTTTGAGCGTGGAACGACATGAAATACCCCGAACTATGTCAGTTTTCTAGCTAGGGTTGCGAAGAGAAATTGAACGCTAGCCAGTCTAGGTCCTGTGTGCACGATTTGGTGGCCTAAGAACGAAGATTAAGGATGAATTCGATGGATTCTTACCCGGAGGTCCGAGTGGATGTGCCGGGAGGAAAACGTCAAATTGACGCTCGATGGTCCACCGTCGGGGCTGTGGCTTGGCTAGTCGCAGCGTGACTATCCGGCGCGTCTCTGAGTGGCCTAGCTCGGCCAGGAAAGCCTCGGGTTCGAGCTGCCCACGGTGAGCCCGTGCCAACTGTTCTTCTCGGTCACCGCCGATAGTCTCCGGGCTAGGTTCTGGGCAGCTAAACTCGATTGTCTTCGGCCGGAGGAGGTAGAGGGCGAGTAGTTGGTGTGGTTTTTGGGCTAGGGGAGGCGCTGCTCGCGGTGAATTTCTGGTTTCTCGATCGAATGAACACGGCGGCGAGCGTAGCGCTCTCTGTTCATGCGTAAAGGACCCGAGCCTCGGTGGTTTCGTGCTGTGAGCGACCGACCGCCTAGGGGTTGATCGATCCGGGAGCAGCTCGCCAGCTCGGGCAGGAGACCAGGAGGTGGCAGCGCGAGGGGGTCCGGCGCCGGCGTTCCTTTGTGCTGTCTCGGCCGAGAGAGGAAAAGATCAGAGGGATACTTCTCTGTTAAGTCTACTGACAGGTGGGACCTCCCCTCCCCCTAATTCTTTTTCCAATTTTTTTCCAATTCTGATATGCCAAATATTCTCAGCTACTCACAATTTAATGTGAGACTTAGTCACCAAGTCTTAGTTTAAATTTGAATTCTCAAATTTGAACTGTGTTTGGCTAAATTTGCTGCATGTTTAAACTGAAATTCAAATTCAGTTTTGAATTCTTGCAAATTTAGCTCCTGACAAGATGAGCTCCAATGGAGATGAAAATTGGTGGGTTTACTCAGAAAAATGTGCTGAGTATAGATATGAAGCTAACTTTTGAATTTGGGTGATGAAAGTTGCTGCAATTTGAATTTACATTCAAATTGGCCTCTTTTTGAAACAACCCAAAAGTGCCTCAAAAAGTGTTGAATTTGCATGAGCTTTGGACTGAACCTTCCCAAGACTTTTTAAATCCTAGGGGTGAGCTCAACCTCTCATGTTCATGTGTAGAAACCCTACATTGTGAAGGTGAAGGCTTTCCCCTCTAATCATTCTTTTGATGGAGGTTACATGCTCTTCACAACATTTCCTAAGGTGTCCACAATAAAAACTGTGGTGTGGTGAGGTGAAGAAAAGTTTTTGCAAGTCCCTTTTCTTGGGCTTTTACATCCCTCCCCCCTTAAAGGAATCTCATCCCGAGATTATAAAAGAATAGATAGCGATGTAATAGGGACTTACCCGTGTTGAGAAGCCATGAACTCCGGGTAATTTGAGCGAAGGAACTCCTCGCTCTCCCACGTCGCTTCTTCGGCGGTGTGGTTGCTCCAGAGTATTTTGTAGAACCGCAACGTTCTGCTGCGTGTGGTCCTGGCTTTCTCATCAAGAATTCCCACCGGATATTCATCATATGTTAAATCCGGTTTCAGCTCGCCGATGTCTTCGGTAGGAACAGCAGCTGTATGCTTCAAGCATTTTTGCAGTTGCGAAACATGGAAAATATCATGGACACCAGCCAGAGATGCCGGTAGTTCCAATCGATACGCCGCTGGTCCACACTTCTCGGTGATGGTGTAGGGTCCAATAAAACGGGGAGCGAGCTTCCCCTTCACACCGAACCGGTGCACGCCCTTCATCGGGGACACGCGGAGGTACACGTGTTCCCCAACGTCAAAGTGCAACGGCCTACGCCTCTTATCAGCGTAGCTCTTCTGTCGGGATTGAGCGGCCTTCAAATTGGCTTGAATTGTCCGAACGCGCTCCTCGGCGTCGTTCACCACATCAACCCCGAATGTGACCCTTTCACCGGACTCGCACCAATTTAATGGGGTGCGGCATTTACGACCATAGAGAGCTTCGTAAGGTGCCATTTTGATACTCGCCTGATAACCGTTGTTGTACGAGAATTCTGCCAATGGTAGGTGATCATCCCAGTTCCTACCATGGTGGATGGCACATGCTCTCAACATGTCTTCCAGAACTTGATTCACCCTCTCTGTCTGGCCATCTGTTTGAGGGTGATAAGCGGAGCTCCTGATCAACTTAGTACCCAATGCAGCGTGTAGCTGTTCCCAAAAGCGAGATACAAATAATGCACCTCGATCTGAGACAATGGTCTTGGGTACCCCGTATAGTCATAGAATCTTTGCTATGTATAGCTCCGCATATTTGCCGGCATTGTAACGTGTATTCACCGGAATGAAGTGAGCCGTCTTGGTTAACCGATCAACGATTACCCATATGGAATCATGCTTGTTGGCTGTTAGGGGTAATCCCACAATGAAATCCATGCTCACATCTTCCCATTTCCATGCCGGGATTTTCAGGGGTTGCAGCAGCACTGATTTCTTCATTTGATCAGCCTTCACTCGTCTACACGTATCGCACTCGGATACGTACTTAGCTACCTCCCGCTTCATCCGTGTCCACCAAAATTTCTTTTTCAAATCTTGGTACATTTTGTTGCTGCCCGGATGAATGGAGTATTTGGACAAGTGAGCTTCATCGAGGATCTTTTTCCTCAACTCCATATCTCGGGGTACGACTATGCGGTCATTGAACAACAGCGTCCCCTCACCATCTTTCCGGAAACATTTAATTTCTCCATTGTCTATCCGTCTCCGGAGATGTGCCATGCCTTTATCCGTTTTCTGAGCTGCAATGATGTCCTCCCTAATAGTAGGGATGAGGGCAAGGTTGTACAGCGATCCATAAGGAACCAAGTATAAACTTGGCTCTTCCTCCTCCACCGGTGTAATGGTGAGGTGATGGACATGTGATTTCCGACTCAGCGCGTCGGCGACCACATTCGCCTTGCCGGGGTGGTAATGGATCTCAATCTCATAATCTTTGATCAGTTCTAACCACCTCCTCTGCCTCATGTTCAGCTCCTTCTGGGTGAAAATGTATTTCAAGCTCTTGTGGTCGGTGTAGAGATGCACCAAGTTCCCCAGGAGATAGTGCCTCCACATTTTCAGCGCCAACACCACGGCAGCAAGTTCAAGATCGTGAGTCGGGTAGTGCTGCTCATGGTTCCGAAGTTGGCGTGAGCCATAAGCGACCACACATCCTTCCTGCATCAACACGCAGCCAAGCCCAATACCGGACGCGTCACAATACACGTCGAAGGGCTTTGTTGTATCAGGTTGAGCTAAGACCGGGGCTGTTGTGAGATGCTTCACCAATGTTCGGAACGCTCCTTCACACGCCGTGTTCCAAACATATTTCTTCCCTTTTTTCAGCAACTCTGTCATCGGCTTAGCGAGCTTGGAGAAACTTGGAATGAATCTCCGGTAGTATCCCGCTAACCCGAGGAAGCTTCTGACTTCATGGACTGAAGTGGGAGCTTTCCATTTCAGCACTTGCTCTATTTTGCTTGGGTCAACCGCAATGCCTTCAGCTGAGATGATATGTCCCAAGAATGGCACTTGGCTGATCCAAAATTCACATTTACTGAACTTGGCATAGAGTTTGTGGTCTCGCAATCGTTGAAGAACGATCCGCAAGTGTTCGGCATGTTCGGCTTCGGTCTTGGAGTAAACCAAGATGTCGTCGATGAACACTACCACGAACTTGTCCAGCTCTGGCATGAACACCGAGTTCATGAGATACATGAAATGGGCCGGAGCATTTGTGAGACCAAAGGACATGATGAGATATTCGTATAAGCCGTATCTCGTCGAGAATGCCGTCTTCGGAATATCCTCCGCCCGGATCTTGATCTGGTGATATCCAGAGCGAAGGTCCATCTTTGAGAATACACTTGCCCCCACCAGTTGATCAAACAAGATGTCAATACGGGGCAGTGGGTACTTATTCTTGATGGTGACGGCGTTGAGCGGCCGGTAATCCACACACAGCCTCAGGGTCTCATCCTTCTTCTTCACAAATAGCGCCGAGCATCCCCAAGGCGATGAACTCGGCCTAATGAAACCCTTGCTCAACAGATCATTGAGCTGTTCTTTCAGTTCAGCCAGCTCATTCGGAGCCATCTTGTATGGTCTCCGTGAGAGGGGCGTAGTCCCGGGTGCAAGTTCAATCTTGAACTCGACATCCCGCTCAGGTGGCATGCCCGGAAGATCGTCCGGAAACACGTCGGGATACTCCCGGACTACGGGGATGTCTTCTAACTTGAGAACTTCAGCATTATTAATTGCTAAAACTTCCCGGACTGGCGTGTCTAACACCATGGAATGCGGACGGTGGAATGGAGAATTTAAGTGAACCGTCCGTGTCCGAGTCTCTAGGACAGCGCCATGGTATTGCAGCCATGACATCCCTAAGATTGCATCAATCTTTTGTCCCATAAGGATTATCAAGGTGGTGGGATATAGCTTCCCACCTAAGCACAGAGGTGCCTTTGGAATCATCATATTAGCTGAAATCTTCCCTCCCGGTGAGCATATCATATAAGTGCAGTCGGTTGGGAAGACTTGCAATTGATGTTTAGCCACATAGGATGCACTTATAAAGCTGTGGGTTGCACCAGAATCAAATAATATGACGATGGCTTGATTGTTGAGAGTAAACGTACCCGCCAGCACGTTGTCTCCCTCTGGGGCATCCTCATTGTCGAGGTTGCGGACGCCTCCAGTCCGCTGACCAACCTTCTTCACCGGAGGTCGGCCTCGAGCACCGCCCTGGAACGGGGCTTGCCCGCTGCTCTGCTGCCCCTGAGGACAGTCCTTCGCAAAGTGGCCCGCCTGGCCACACGTGAAGCAGGTGAAACGGGTCGGTCCCCCGCTGATCGGTGGACGGAAACCTGGGGCGCGTTGTGGCGGTGGAAACGCCCGGGGTACCGTCTGCTGTTGCTGTCTTGGTGGTGGCATCGGCGGACGGAACGGAGGTGCCTGAAAGGGACGTCCCCCGAACCGTTGTGGTCGCGCCGGTGGTTGCCACTGCTGCCCGGATGGTGTCCGATACACCATACGGTACTTCTGGGGAGCGCCACTCCCACCGCTGCTAGGTGGAGCGCTACGCTTCCTCTGCTCAGCTGCTAACTCCCGCTGAGCGTCCTCTTGCATGATGGCGGCATTGACTAAGTCGTTGAATGTGCCGCGGTTCCACTGTACGAGGTGAGTCTTCATTTCGGGGTGTAAACCCCGATAGAAGTGCTCCCTCTTCTTCTCCTCCGTGGAGATGTAGTCTGACGCATACTGCGCCAGATGGTTGAAGGCACGGGAGTAGTCGTGGGCACTCCTCCCGCCCTGCTTCAGTTCCAAAAATTCTTGGAACTTTCTCTTCATTATTCCGGGAGGGATGTGATAGGCGCGGCACGCCTCCCGGAACTCTTGCCATTCCACGGCATGGCCAGCCGGACGTGAGGCGACATAATTCGCCCACCACGCACCAGCGGCACCGTGGAGCTGCTGTGCTGCGAACAGTGTCTTCTGCCGCTCCGTACACTGGAGCAGCCCGAACTTGGACTCGATAGTCCGCAGCCAGTTGTCCGCCTCCAGTGGTTCTTCAGCTTCGGTGAACACTGGAGGGTGCGTACTCATGAAATCCGAGTACGACACTTCGCGGGGCTCACGAGGCCCTCGCTCTTGACGTCCTCCCGCCTGGGACGTATTCTGCACGATCGTGCGGAGCAGGTCGGTCTGCTCCTCACGACCTCCCACCAATGCCGCTATCACATCCGCTAGAGTAAGCGGAGGCGGCGGTGGTGGCTGCTGCTGCGGGGTGCTGTCGTAGGCCGGTGGCTGGGAGCCATCGCCTCCCCCCTGGCTAGAGCCACCTACCTCGTGCGTGGTCCTAGTGCGAACCATCTGCAACCATACGACAATAACATCAGTCCCGCAACACTTGCATGCAGTTCCATTACAATGGGCGTAAAAATATTATGACAACAAAAACATGCGATATATCTCGTAAGCAGATAATGTAATAACTTTGCACAAGCTACACCATTACCAGGCCAAACACAAGCTAGTTTAATCCAACTTGATGAACCTCCACTTTGGAAGCTCAACATAACTAGGTTTGGTCACTACGAGACATTACTATCGCGTTGTCATCACGCATACCACCCCTAGGGTACAACATCCTTTCCAATGAGTTCAACTGTCATTCTTCTGTCAGAATGACCAGTTGCTACCTATTCCAAGTTTTGATCAGGTTTTGGGCCTTTTCATGACTCAAGTTGAATACCAAAGTTAAAGTTAACTTCAGTATCTTTCCAAGGAGTACTCATTTGCCCCCAGATCAGCTTTGATTAAAAAGTTATGCTAATTCAAAGTTAGCAGAATTTCTGGAAGAATTTTAACAGCACCTCCCTTGGAAGTGACTGTTTTCAACCCTGATTTCCACTAAAGTCTGTGCTGAAACTTCAGAAACTTTGAATTGCAAAGATGTCACACATCTCCTACTCTTTCTAAGGATGTATTATATGACAATTTTAGATTTTTCTACTGGGAGTTATATTTGAAAAGCAGATCAGTTCAGAGGATGTTTTACTCTGCCCTGGTTCTGGACAGTTTACATTTCTCTGGGCTTTAAGCCATCTTAAGGTGAGTTTCAGCTCTGGAAGTCTACAACAAAGTTGTAGAGTACTTCAATACCTTTCCAGAGCTATGTAGCACACCTCCCTGGGCTAAAAGACCGGTGAGTTACGCCCTGTTGAAGATCAGCAAACATGCTGCCCAAAACAGAGCACTCTGTTTTTCAGTATTTTTGGAACTACAATCATCACTATCCCATTCTTATACCCAACCAGGGTCCTAAATGTTGAACCTATAGATTTTAATTCTTTGTTATCGTTATACTCATGCATATGCCTACAATATCTCGGTACTACGTTCCTCACAAAAGAAAATCCTAACCGGATCATACCGGCATATACGTCTCAAGTGTGGCACTAAACGGTCTCTCGCACACGTTTTCTACACGGATACATACGTGGTTAGTACCTGCAGAAGACCACACAATGATGGTGCACTCAAAGTTTGTTCATTTCAGGCAGTTCCATATTTAAAAGTAAATACAAACGCCCGTATCATTGTCATACGGCCGTCCTTGAGCTAAGTCACGTCTCAAGGCACGTGATCGTGTTTCAACACCACACGACGGGGAACCCGAGTATGTCATGAACGGGTCGTCACGGTTGGGAATGTTATCAACCCAACAGATACCACCTACTGCCCTGCAGGGCACGCCGATGGCAAGCGCTGCGTATGTCCTCCTGGGCTACTTCCAGACGAACACACTCTCGCGTTACTGACCACGCGATGGGGTCTCCGCTTACTTGCCTAATGCACGCTAGGGATCAGCGTTTCATATGAACTCAGGGACATGAAGAGTCCAAGAGATTCATATTGACATCTCACACCAAGCTGTGAGACTATACCTGAGCCACGTTCCTCGTCAGGGGGAGCTAACCGAAATTGACCCGCTTTCGGTGGCGTTCCTTACCATACTTACCAGAGCGTAGGTGCGTCGTTACATAATTGAAATTCAGAATTATAACACATAAGTTAGTATTTGCCACTTTAAGTAACTATGCTAATATAGTCCTTACTTGGGCAACTACCGAATCCTCACCGTATACCTAAGTTTTTCCCATAATGCAGTCCTTTAGTACTGTGCTATCCCCACTGCAGCTCTGATACCAGGCTGTGGCGGACCGGAATCCGCTCATCCAGGATCGCAGAGGGTGGTGCCGCGCGATGCGACACCCGACAGCACACGTCATAAGAACACAATATATTACATGGGAAAAACAGCTGAAACTGTACAAACAGGTACAAACTTCAGTTACAACTATTGTTCTATTACACAGCAGAAGACTACACTATACAACTCACGCCCACCTATTTAGCAAAAGTCGGTTGCCCATCCCTAGGGCAACCCACACTAGCTGCACGTCTCAGCTCAGCGCGGCGTGTACGGCTCCCACTCAGCCGTGGTCCCCGACGGAGGGTAACCCTCGCCGGTGGACTCGTACAACGAGTCCGTGGGTGGCCCCTCACCTGAAAAACACTTAAGCAGCAACCGTGAGCACGAAGGCTCAGCAAGGCTTAACCGACTCACCTAAGCATGAAACTCTACATGAGGTATACCAATACATAGGTTAGTAACATTTCAGCAAAACGACACGCCTACAAGTTCATCCTTAGTTCATCTTTTAGCAACAAGTTAACAGTTCATGAAATCTGAAATTTAGTAAGCAGTATTTGGTGGCACACATGTAGCAATACAATTATATCAATCAGCATCATTGCATCAACATATTTCATCCATTAGTCTACGTTACAACGCAGTGAACAAGCAGTACTCGTCACCGCGAGGGACGGCGAATCAACTCGATATACACCTGCAGGGAAAACCCAAAGAGCATGTCACGTACGCCCACCCGTGGAGCTGCCTAGCACGCTCGCTCGATGTCGTACGGGACAACCTTTCACCCAACAGCCCAAACGTCGAACCGGTCGCACCGAAACGAGCAGGAGGTTCCCCACACGGAGCATCTCTCTATGCCCGTTGGCAGATTTCCACCTTGCTGCCCTCAACCTACACCTATAAATCGGTGTGCTATGCCTCGACGCCCGGAGGTTTAGGCTACATCGGTTTATCGGGGCCCATATATCCGATATGCCTTCGGTACGTTCAATACTTGTTCAGCAGGGCCGCACACGGATCGGTCCTCAATCGACACGGGCAGGGATGCGCACACAAGACTCCCTCTTGCTGCGCCCTAGCCACTGCCTAGTCTCATTTTCATTACTAAAGTGATCTCACGTCACTCAACCGAACCCGTGTGTCCCCAGCCTATCTCGCGAGTAGATTCCAACTACTCGACTTGTACCGAAGTCCTATGACTCATTAAGCATAGCCTGTCTACTCGAGGTCCTTGACACTACCCTCACTCTTTTAGGAAACTTTGGTTATGCAAGTGGGGTTTCAGTCATTCTATACCTAATGCACATACATACTTCATATGACACATGTAAACAAAGTAAAGCTTTTAAAAAGGGTTAATGCAAACCGGGGCTTGCCTTGTTGCTGCTGGTCAGGAGTTAGTTCTTCGTCCGGAAGGAGGAAGTCCAGCACTTCCGGAGTCTCTTCTTCAACGGCTACACGTTAATGAAATACTACATGTTAATTTAGATGCAAATGTGAATTTTAGTGTAAGACTTCTACTATTAGTGCTGATAACCAGTCTCTAACACCTGGAACTTTGTTTAAGAATTTAAAGATGAACTGGTGTTGATGGTTTGGCTTGAACTTAATCACATGGTTAAATGCTAAGTGGTTTTCCCTCCTTTTCCACATTAATCCCTTAAGTGGTTAAACAGGACAGGGGTGATCTAGAGCTCCAATGGAGCTGAGAATTTTTGTGTGAGTTCCTTGTCACAAGAAAACTCTCTGGACGAAACCTTAGCACTTTTCATGGAATGGTTTGCTCAGAGTAATTTCTTTAGCAAATAAGCAAGGAGGAATTAATTCTGAGGTCAGACCCCTGTTCATACCCAACTTAGTGAACTACAATTTCAATTATAGCTCCTAGAGTTTGCATGAATTTTTCTAGTATTTTTGGAGTTAAGGTTTGCCCAGAATTGAATTTCCAAATTTTGGAAATTCTCTGAAAATGTTTCTGCATTCAAATGAACACAGCACCTTCCAATTTGAATTGCCCTAACCAAATCAACTCCAAATGGTCTGAAACGTTTACAGGTGTTTACTAATGTCCTAAAGAACATTCTGGCAAAATTTGGGGATTTTTGGATGAACCAAACTCCCTCAAAAATTCTTTTGCTGAAAAGCTTTAAAGAATTTTCCAGAATTAATTAATGGGTTTCATACAAATTGGGTTGTATATCTGGACAGAGCTAGGCAAGATGAATCCAACCCAATTTGAATCACTAAATTTGGAGCTTCCTAGCAAAAGTTATGGATTTCTAAAGTTTGAGTGGAAACTGGAATTGTTTTACTATTGGAAAATAACCTGGGCCCACTTTTTAATTCGCAGCCAGTGAGAAGCGAGAACACACAGGGTTACTGGGTTCTCCTGTGCACAGCCACACGGAATCCTGGCCATATTTGATCCCGTTTTTAAACTCGCCCTCACTGACTGGTGGGCCTGCCCCACCCTTCTTCTTCCTCCGAGCCCTCCTTCCCGCGCGCGCGCTAACCTCGCCGGACCGAGGCGGCGCCTCACCGGCTGAGTGTCTCCGGCCGTATCCCGGCCGGAGGCTCGCCGCCTGGGGGTTTATGGGGTCGGGAAACATGTTTGTGGGCTCAGTTTAGGCGCTAGAGGATCGGAACGGTGCCGGCAGCGTGCGGCAGCCTTGGGGAACGATCGGCGTCGTCGCCCGGTGGTCCTAGCCTGCTAACGACTCAGCCCACCCGTTCTAGAGCACCAGTAGGTGCTAGGGAAACCCGGCAAGCAAAGGCCAGCGCATGGCAACACCTCCAGAGGAGTTCTCACCGTGCGCCCGACTCCTGCCGCACGTTTGAGCGTGGAACGACATGAAATACCCCGAACTATGTCAGTTTTCTAGCTAGGGTTGCGAAGAGAAATTGAACGCTAGCCAGTCTAGGTCCTGTGTGCACGATTTGGTGGCCTAAGAACGAAGATTAAGGATGAATTCGATGGATTCTTACCCGGAGGTCCGAGTGGATGTGCCGGGAGGAAAACGTCAAATTGACGCTCGATGGTCCACCGTCGGGGCTGTGGCTTGGCTAGTCGCAGCGTGACTATCCGGCGCGTCTCTGAGTGGCCTAGCTCGGCCAGGAAAGCCTCGGGTTCGAGCTGCCCACGGTGAGCCCGTGCCGACTGTTCTTCTCGGTCACCGCCGATAGTCTCCGGGCTAGGTTCTGGGCAGCTAAACTCGATTGTCTTCGGCCGGAGGAGGTAGAGGGCGAGTAGTTGGTGTGGTTTTTGGGCTAGGGGAGGCGCTGCTCGTGGTGAATTTCTGGTTTCTCGATCAAATGAACACGGCGGCGAGCGTAGCGCTCTCTGTTCATGCGTAAAGGACCCGAGCCTCGGTGGTTTCGTGCTGTGGGCGACCGACCGCCTAGGGGTTGATCGATCCGGGAGCAGCTCGCCAGCTCGGGCAGGAGACCAGGAGGTGGCAGCGCGAGGGGGTCCGGCGCCGGCGTTCCTGTGTGCTGTCTCGGCCGAGAGAGGAAAAGATCAGAGGGATACTTCTCTGTTAAGTCTACTGACAGGTGGGACCTCCCCTCCCCCTAATTCTTTTTCCAATTTTTTTCCAATTCTGATATGCCAAATATTCTCAGCTACTCACAATTTAATGTGAGACTTAGTCACCAAGTCTTAGTTTAAATTTGAATTCTCAAATTTGAACTGTGTTTGGCTAAATTTGCTGCATGTTTAAACTGAAATTCAAATTCAGTTTTGAATTCTTGCAAATTTAGCTCCTGACAAGATGAGCTCCAATGGAGATGAAAATTGGTGGGTTTACTCAGAAAAATGTGCTGAGTATAGATATGAAGCTAACTTTTGAATTTGGGTGATGAAAGTTGCTGCAATTTGAATTTACATTCAAATTGGCCTCTTTTTGAAACAACCCAAAAGTGCCTCAAAAAGTGTTGAATTTGCATGAGCTTTGGACTGAACCTTCCCAAGACTTTTTAAATCCTAGGGGTGAGCTCAACCTCTCATGTTCATGTGTAGAAACCCTACATTGTGAAGGTGAAGGCTTTCCCCTCTAATCATTCTTTTGATGGAGGTTACATGCTCTTCACAACATTTCCTAAGGTGTCCACAATAAAAACTGTGGTGTGGTGAGGTGAAGAAAAGTTTTTGCAAGTCCCTTTTCTTGGGCTTTTACAAGAAAGCTGGGAGCTTTTTGTGTATGTGGTGGAAACGGTGAGTGCACAAGAACATGATGCAATTCTTGGTTGTATTCCTCCTTGTATAACTATGGTTTTGAGTTTTTCCCTGCTTGTACAATCATCATATCTGTTTGTTGATATATAGATAGTCACCTACATAGACCCTATTACGATCACACAAAAAAAAAACTTCAAATGAGTCCAGAGTTTTTTAGTCGGGTTTAATAATAAATCCATATTTCATAGAAGGGTACATACCTCATCTGAAAACGTGTATGTAACCAAGTGTGTCCAAAATGCAACTTGATGCGGTATTTTGGCACCCATGACCCATGTTCTGTGTTTTTTCTTCAAATACTGATTACTCTGACCAAGTTATAAACACATAGTCGGCAGTGTCATCACCTACTGCCCTGGAAATCAGCCTGATATCAGGTTATAAAACTTTGGTACAATTAATCTTTATTTAAAGAGAAATCAGGTTTCCACGGTAGGAATCGCTGTAAAAGTATTATCTGTGAACTCATGAGTTATTGCCATATCAGTGAGCTTAATTGATCTTAATTAATTGTATTATTTTCTTAATTGGTTTACTTTTTTAGGTACTAATAAATCTTTGTTTGCCTCAAAACTCAGTAACCTCACAAGTGCAACCTATTTTACTGCCTCATTTGTATGTCTAGAGGCCGTTTCAGAATACAAGCAAAACTCAGGTTGGTGGTGAAACTCAGGTTGGGCGTTCCATTAACCGAAAACGATCAGTTTGGGTTATTAAAATCTGAAAACCGAAATAGTATAATACAATTAGTTAACCGAAAAGTTCGGTTCGGTTTCAGTTCAACTGAGAAAACCGAACTTCCTTGGGGCGCCGGGGGCTCGGGGTGCGGAGGGCCGGAGGCGGGGCGGCGTCGCGGCGTCCGCCGCTGTCGGGGGCGGGGCGCAGGGATGCGGAGGGCCAGCGTTGGGGCATCGGCCATCGGGGGCAGGGCACAGGAGTGCGGAGGTCCGGAGGCGGAGCGGCTTCGGGGCAGGGGTGCATGGCGGCAGGGCGGAGGGCGGCGATGTGATGGGGGCGCAGGACGGGGTGGTGGCATGCGGTCCTCGGGAACCGAGGGGATGAGGGCAGGGGCTGAGCCACAGAGGGGTTAGGGTTTTAGTTATTTCGGTTGGGCTGTTATGTGATGGATAAATCTATTGGGTCTAATTCAATTAACCCGGTTAACCAGAGGTGAAAACCGAAAAAAAAAAGTTTTCATAGAATGATAATCAAAATATTGTCCGGTTTGATCGATTCCGGTTTTTCGGTTCGGTTTCGGTTTCTTCACTTTCAGTATTCGGTTTATATTGCCGGAGGTGAAACTCCCGTGTATCGTAAGGAACCTGTTCATCTTTCTTAAGACCAAATCCAATTTAATTTGTTATCGGGAATGGAAGCTCTGAGGGATGTTTTCTCCGAGAACGTGCAGTGCACGTATTTCATCAAGAAGGGAAGCACTACATTCTCTGCCTACCTCTTATGGTCTTATCATCTATCAAATAGATGTTGTCGAAGTGTTCGGTCGACACTTCCCCCGGGCCTGCACTGGGCAGCCCGCGGAGGTTCTTTTTTTGGTGGGGCTAGTCCCTTGCGGAGAGCTTGAGCATATGGACGAGTTAGTAAGAGCTTGACACGGCGAGTTTTACGTGGTTCAGGCCGCCGGAGCGTAAAACCTATGCCACGGCGAGCTATGGAGCTCGCTGTATTGCTTGCTGCTCAGAACCGGAGTCCTGAGCTTGAGGATGAGTTACAGCTTGTGGGTGAATGGCTAGCGTATGAGTTGCGAGGGTGCCAACCCTTGCTATCGTCGCCCTCCCGAGTCTTTTATAGTCCAAGACTCGGGTGGCTTACAAGGGAGGTCCGGGACCCGATAGGTGGTCCCGGGGAGATTGTCTGTTATCTACCGTATCAGCAGTTATGCCGGTAGTTGTCTCTGGCGAAGGCTTCTGAGTCTTCGTCTTGCAGCCCTGCCCATGCCGCATGCTAGTCGTAGTGGATGATGACGGCGGGGGCGGCATGGGATGTCTTGTCGCTGCGTTTATTGGCTGGCAGGCTCTGACACCGCGCGCCAGTCTGTGATGCGACTGGGCGCAACGGCACCTGACAGAGGCGTGCTCCGCGTCTCCGCGTCTTGGGAAGACGCGGGCCTTGAATACCTTGTACGGGCAAGGTATGGGGCGTCTTTACGCCCGCTGCCTATCGCTCGGGGCAGGCAGCACCGTTATGCTGGCCACGTGGCGGGCCCGGAGCCCTCCTCAGAGGAGAGGGGGGGTCCGGCCCCGCGGGATACGTGGAGCCTTCGGACCTCTCCCCGCGGAGGGGGAGGTTCGGCTTCTGTCGGCCACGTGGCAGGCTCGGAGCTCCTCTCTGAGGAGAGGGAGGTCCGGCCCCGCCGGATACGTGGCACCTTCGGACCTCTCTCCCGCGGAGGGGGAGGTCCAGCGTCCGTATGCCACGTGGCGGGCCCGGAGCTCTCCTCTGAGGAGAGGGAGGTCCGGCCCCGCCGGACGCGTGGCGCCTTCGGAGCTCTCCCTGCGGAGAAGGGTGAGTTCCTTAGGCATTTTCCCCTGTGCACGGGGGTACCCCATATCGCGGGTACCGACAGTGGCCCCCGGGCCCATCTCGGGGGAGATAGCGAGCCCGAGGTGGGACCTCCGTCTCTTTTGATCCGCGCAGTTTCTCTAAGTCCCGCATTGGCCGCTGCCGGAGCGCGAACGGCCGCGGGATCGTGGGAGCGCGCGCCCACTTGATGGTTGCTTTTACTACGGCGGTTCCCGAGACTGCCACTTCTGCACGTTGTGGCGCTTTCTTCGGGAACCGCCGAAGTGCCTTGCCGGCTTGTCTTCTTAGGAGACTGACTCCTTGACCCACCGCTTCAGTTGGGTGGCTTGGGTCCACCTGTCATCGGCGCTCGGTCTCGGAGCCGAAGCGATTGCCGATGCGGCGTATTCGAAGAGTTCCGAATCGCTTGGAATTGCACCCGGGAAGGTTTTAGAGGGGATCTTACCCGCATTGCGGCTTCCCTTCGCACTTCCCAGCGCTTCTTCTTGGACTCTTGCGCCTTTGCCCTCTTGCCCTTGAGTCCTCCCTCGTCATGGCCTCCAACCCGCCACCAGTGAAGAAGCGCGCTCGATCTCCTCCAGCGGCGGCGTTTGTGCCAAGTCGGGAACCTGCGGTGCCAGGCACTCCTTCCGGTGGCGACTCAAGAGGCCCCGGGCTGATGCGTTGAGGGGAGCTTCTGGGGCATCCCCTGCTCCACCAGTTCAAGCGACTACAGAGCGGCCGTCAATGACTGCAGTGGGCTCTGGAATTCCTACCCCGGCTCGGAAGTCGGGGTTCAGAGCCCGCTGGAGTGTCCGCGCTTCCCGGCCATCCCCGACTGGTGGGGAGTCTGTGCCGTTGCGCTCGGAACCCGGGACAGCTGCCGCGGCCCCCAAGCCAGCGCGTGCTTCTCCTGTTCCGGTGTGCCCGGACTCCGCGGCGGCGTCATCTCTTCCTGCCGAGATGGCCGCCGCGGCCCCCAGGCCAGCGCAGGTCAACCCTGCACCATGCGGCCCGGCCTTTATTCCAGCGCCGCCTTCCCCGGCTCACCCCTCTCCATAGGTCAAGAAGCCAGAAGCTAAAGAGGGCCCGGCAGGTCCGGCTGCCAGAGCCTCGGCGCCAGCTTCTACTGACCGGCGTCTCGTCTCGGTCGCTGGTGCATCGACTCCTCTTGAGGACGAGGTGATGGAGGAGGTCGGGGGAACTTCCCCGGCCTCTGTTGCTCCGTTGCCCCTGGCAGATGCCTTTGCGCTTGCCGAGACGAGCGTCCGGCAGGTCTTGGCTGCACTAGGTCGCGAACGGGAGGAGTATACAGTTGAACAGGATCGCCTCCTCACCTGGGGGAACCTTTTGCGGGAGCGGACCGCGAAGGTCAAGAGCGAGCTTGACTCCAGGCAGGAGTTGCTCGACTTCAGGGAAGTGCTCCTCGACCGGCTGAAGCGGGCTGTCAACCGCATGGACGCCGAATCGCGGCGGATCAACAGGGAGGCCCTGGAGGCACACGCCCGGGCAGAGGAGAGCCTCTCTGCCGCTGAAGAGATACAGAAGCGGTTGGAGCGCCGTAAACTCGCCGTTGAGGAACGGGAGCGTTCTACGGCAGCCGAGGCGGAGAGGGTCGCCGCGCAGCTGGCGGCGGGCGAGGATGACCTTCGAGCTCGGATCGAGGAGCTAGAGATTCTGAAGGCAGACCTCGACCTGAGGGAGGAACAGGTCTCCCGCGAACGCCGGGCGGTCTTGGAACGGGAGTTGACCGCCGACTTCAAGGCTTCTGAGTTGGAGCGGCTCGCCAAGACTCTCCACCTTTGGGAGAGCTCCCTGGCAGCCAAGGAGAAGGAATTCTCCGAGAGAAACCTAGAGGCCCTGCAGGCAGCCCGCCGCGAGGTGGAGGAGCTCTCGGCCTTGCGGTCCTCCGAGGCTCATGCGGTCTCAAGCTTCGTTGATCGAGCGGGGTCCGCCCTGATCCCTCTTGGCTTCAGTCCGGTGAGGGCAGCGGCTCCTGCGTTGAAGGTGGCGGAGGTGATCCCCGCGCTGGAGTCGATCGGCGCCAAGCTGGACAGGCTAAACTCGGTGGTCGTCAGCGAGCTTGAGGCCGAGGGACGTGGCCTAGCCTTAGAGGTCGCCTCACATGTGCTGGCATGCTTCAAGAGCCGCGACCCCTCTTTCTCCCTGGAACCAGCGAGAGAGGGCCCAGCCGTGGAGCGGGAGGAAGCTGTCAGGGCTGAAGTCGAGGATGTGGCCGTCCTTGTAGCCGCTAGGTTCCGGCGTGAGCCGGGAGGTCCTTAGGACTTGTTTCTCCCTTTTTATCGAGTCTGTAGTCCAGCTCATGGAGCCTCGCATAATTTGACTCTTTTAGATATTTGTGTCTGTGATGCCTTTTCTCTCCTTCTAGGCTTTGCCTGACTGAGTCCTTAGCTCCGCAAGGTACTCAGAGGCCTCCCCCAATCTCGGAGCTCTGCACAGACACCTTCCCCGGGTCCTAACTGTGTTAGGCTGTGACACCCTCATCTCGGGTGTCAGCATATGTTCATGTTTATGAAGAAGAAAAACATTTTTAGAAAAGAGGGAACGGAGACAAGTATCAAAAACATAGCCAATAATGCTCTCCGAGAGCGCCGAAGGCAACTTCCACGACCAGCAGACCACGTGGTGTGTTCGGAACTCATTCCCAAGAGATAGGGAGAGGTCCGACGCTAAACTGGATACGTGGCAGGCTCGGGGGTCACCTCCGCAATTGGAAAGAGGTCCGACCCTGTGGGACACGTGCTGCCACGGAGATAGCCTCTGCGGAAGAAGCAAAAGGCATTTTTCATAGGACGCGTGTCGTCCACGGAGCTAGTCCTCGCGGAAATAAGAGGACCAGTTGCGGGGGATACGTGCCAATCTCGGAGCTCATCTCAGAGAAGTCCGGATCTATTGAACACGTGTCGCCACCGGAGCTTATCTAACCTTGCTCCGGTTAGCTCCTACAACATCGCCACCACCTCGGGAGCAACGTCTAGGGCTCTGATCTCGCGAGAAACGACAGCAACTAGGGTCTCACCGTGCGACCTAGGGCAATTTTGGGGAAAACTGGAAAAATTCGAAGAACTGAGGGTTTCCTCAACGGTCCTCCCTAGTTCTTGATCCCACGTGCCCGCACGGATGTCTACAACTGGGTTTCTAGGTCTGGTGATGAGTGGTGCACCGTGCTTCCCTAATTTCTCGGTCTGCTGCCTACGGTTCATATCGCATGTCCACGGGAAAAGTTAAATTCCGGCGAGCACGGGCTGTGGCACGCTGCCGGTGTTGCTGTGAAGCAAGAAGAGTTACAGGCGCACCTTTTCGCTTTTGCAACTCAACGGGAGGTGCTCTGTTGTGGCTGGGCGACGGATTCTTGCAGCGGCGACTTTGCCCGGTGCCGTGGGGAAGGATTGAGCTCGCCGCCGGGGTTCCCGTGGGTTTAGCACCGATTTCTTGCGTCGTTCACGTTCAGTGAGGTCTGGCGACGCGGTGGAGGGACTCAGCGCGGCGTGCGACTCGTTGAGCTGACCGGGCGTCGAGGAACCGACCGTGTTCTTCCGTGCGGCAGCAGCTCGGCGAGGAAAACGCGAGGTGACCGACGGCAGCTGTGGGAGGCGGTTTGCGGGAGCGTCGTTCACTCGGTGGGGTTGATAAGGGCGCGAGCAAACCGACTCCGGAGCAGCTCGGAAGGTGCTTCCGGTTCCTCGGTCGGCAGCGCGTGGCGCCTCGCGGTGGCTCGGTGTGAGGTCGGGTGTGAACTGAGAACAGAGTGACTTCGTCAGTAAGTTAGGTCCCCCTCCTCTCACTGACCAGTGGGGCCCACAGCTCCCCTCTGCCCCAAAATATCTCCAAATTTTTGACACATTGTAAATTCATCCATGCAGGACCCAAATCCAAAAGCCATTTTGACATTTGACAATTTTTGACACAGTTTCAAATTTAAATTCAAATTTGGATGGAATTCACAAGTCCCTTTGATATTCATATCAAAGCACCTCCAAATTTGCCCCAAATTTGCCCCCTCTACAATTTGAACCTGGGGAGTTTGAATATGCCCTCTGATCTATGAGTTGGTCATTGCAAATACAACTTTTTAAACATCAGTTTGCATTTTCCTCTTTGGAGATGGCCCCTCCTCTTTTGGAAGTGACCCTCTTAATTCAAACTGAATTCAAAGTTTTTATCGCTCATGCCAACACTTTCATGAGTAAACAAAAGTTTTTGTAAGTCCCATTTCTTGCATATAAACTCAACTTTATTCATAGCTCAAGTTTTCTATTCACAAGTTTTGGGACTTTTACAATCAGTTTGATCTAAAAACAAGATCATCGCCACGACCACCTTTGATCCGAATACCTATGATCCATGCAAGCCATGCAAGAATACGTACAGATCAATCTAATGAAACTAATCATAGGATAGCATGCATGTGCATCATCGCATCTAGTTTAGGGTTTTGTGCATGATATTGATTGCTGTGAATCTTGTATGCATGTGAATCCTACATAGCAGGACAGGTTCAGGAAGCTGTCTACGACGAACTACAGCAATCAGGTTTTGAGAATCAAGAACAACCGGAACCGCAAGAACAAGGCAAGTGCTCCTTGACCATGTTGATCCTATGTTTTGGGTAAAACTATTTTGTTTTGCGAAAAGGTGTGTGTGCTGAGTCAAACATGATGGGAAAACCCTTTTTATAGGAGTTTACTTGTTTTGATTAAACCATCCTTGTCGCCTGGGAAGTTTATGAGTCGGGTATGGTTTTTGCTTTATGCTTCGCTGAGTCCAAGGGATTGGGAAGCGAGATAGATGTGTCTAGCTAACTGCACTCATAATAATAATGAGAAACTGATGTTAATAATGAACAAGGACCGGAGGGAGATCTAGGCAAGACTGGGTTTGTGAATGAGGTAGCATGAGATGGTGGTTTTGCTTGCCGTAGATCTAAGGACCGGTTCATGCATGCACATGCTAGGATAACAGTGCCACCACAAGGCCAAGTATGGGTGCGGCTTAGCTGAGTAATTAGGTAAGTTGCTAGAGTGTTATGGACTGTGGAAGGCGCGGGGAATGGGAGTCGAGTGAGGACTGCCCTGGGAACTGCATGGCACAAGAGGGGGCCCGTGGGTGGGAGAATTGGATATTCTAGCCTGCCGGTGAAACCTTAGTGAGTCCATACATCTAGTAACCCCTTTGTAAAGGCTATTTTGTGATCTCTTGGCCATACACCGACGGTTGTGTACTGGTATAATGGAGGTTCTGCAGTCGCCGACGGGTGACGAAATCACAAACTTGTAGGTAAAGAGGTGCAAACTCTGCAGAGTTACTAAAACTATCATGATAGCCGAGCTTACGGTTACGAGCACCTGGATAAACTGCCATGATTAGATGGGATGGTTACGGGAATGGTTGTTGGGAAGGTTCTTGGTTATGGTCATTGATTATGGTTTGGTTTGGGACTGTGAGTCCGGGAGATGAGATGGTTGCATGACTGAGGGGTCATGATATGAGATTTGGTCTCGGTGCGAAATGCGATTGTTTTATGAGGTGAAATGGTAGCGAATACGAGGAGGTATTCGTGAGTATGAATAAAAGATTGGTTAATGTTCGGATGGAACACGGGAAGTGATGAAGGTATGTTGGTAATTTAATACATGCTGGGACTACATTCATCTAAAGTTAAGTTGCTATTTTATCACGGTTTTATAAATATGCTTTTCTGCAAATAAGCCTTTTATACCTACCTTGTTTATGAGCTGCATATCATGTGTTATTCCCGCACTTGCTGAGTACATCATTGTGCTCAAACTTGCATTATTATTTCTTCATCAACAGCAAGAGAAGACTACTATGAAGACCGAGTAGAGCATTATGGCGTGTGATCTGTTCTCAACCTTGCCTGTGGAGGGAATCGAGATGGAGCCACTTCTGCTTAGTTTTGCTTTCGCATTAGTTTTTGCTTCCGCATTTAAATAAGATTTCCGCTGCATAGAATTAAGACTTCCGCTGTGAGCATGAGTCCAAGACTCATGAGGTGCTGTAATAAACTCTGTTATTCGTGGTAATATATATAATCTGAATTCAGTTTGTGGAACGTATGTGTATGTGTGATGAACATCCTGGGCACACATATGCATTAGTTCTCGGTTCCGTGGTTTTCCACAGAATTGAGGGTGTCACAGATTGGTATCAGAGCCACGGGTTGACAGTAGGTTACACGCCTAAAGATAGAAGCCTTAGATTGGTATTAGAGCCACGGGTTGACCGCAAGTTACACCCCTGAATAGGAGTCATAGGTAGCTAAGCCACGCGGACCAAAGGAAGCATCCTAGGATGAATAGCTTAGATTGGCCTTGAAACCACCTTGACATAGGAAACCATCCTTGAATAGGAGTTGAGTGGGCCCTTGTGATGATTATTTGTGAATATGTGCTTAGTGTGAGTTGTGGGACGTCTTAAAAACGTTGTCGATATCCACACGTAAGAAGAAAGAGGAGTGAAATGATTCGGCACTTCATCACATCCTCATAAGGACTAATATATATAGTCCAACTCACCTTGATGCATATAGTTGAAAGGACCTATCTAACCTTCTATTCTATTTTGTTTCCCCTCACAGATGGTGAGAGGAAACGCCAGCCGAAGGAACGTCCAGGAAGATGACCGCGAGGAAGTTCCTGCCAACCCCGGAGCTGGCGAAAACAACCTAGAAAGGTTGATGGCCATGCAAAACCAGCTTATGCAAACCATGATCCAAACTTTGGGTCAATTGCAGGCCAACCAACACCCCGTTCCGGCACCACCGCCACCACCACCGCCGGCTCATAACAGGCTGGGAGAGTTCATGAGGACTCGACCACCCACCTTTTCCCAAGCAAGCGATCCAATGGAGGCCGATGATTGGTTGAAATCCATGGAGAAAAAGCTTGCCATTGTTCAGTGCAACGACCGAGAGAAGGTTCTCTTTGCGTCGCACCAACTGATGGGAGCAGCTGCTGACTGGTGGGATGCCTTGAGCAACGCCCGTGCCAACCCGGAGACAATCACTTGGACTGAGTTCAAGGAAAGTTTCCGCTCCCACTACATCCCTGTTGGCGTAATGATGCTCAAGAGGCAGGAGTTTGAAGGTCTCCGCCAAGGGCAGAAAAGTGTGAACGAATACCTCAACAAGTTCATACAACTGTCCCGGTATGCCCCCGAAGATGTCAACTCAGATCAGAGGAAGCAGTACCTGTTCATGAGAGGGTTGAACAATGAGATCCAAGTTCAGCTCCTCAACAATGACTACGTAAGCTTCCAGAAGCTGGTTGATAAGGCTATTGTGGTGGAAAACAAGATCCGAGAGATCGAGCGCGAGTGCAAAAGGAAGATCCCATACCAGCCCCAAGGGAGCAACGTACGACCTAGATACATGCCCCCTGCACCGCAGTATGGATCGACCACTCCTACGTACCGCCCTGGTCAGCCACCCCAGCAACGGCCCGTTGCACCGGCACCTCGTGTGCCCATGCCTCCTGCGCCCCGGCCTAACAATGGCGCTCCTGTTCAAAACCCCCGCCCCAACGTACCTGCTGCCGTAGGCAACAGGGCATGCTTTGCATGCGGGGAAGTAGGCCACTTCGCTAACCGGTGCCCGAAGAGAGGCCCTGGACAGCAAGGTAACGTGCCCAAGCAGAACCAGCGACCAAACGGAGGGGACAACCAAGGGAACCGAGGACCGCAGAACTGTGCTCGTGGCCACGTTAACCATGTCACTGCTGAGGAAGCACAACAGGCTGAGGACGTCGCAATTGGTATGTTCCTTGCCAACTCCAACCCAGCCACCATTTTATTTGATTCCAGAGCATCACATTCCTTCATATCAACCAAATATGTTGCCAAACATCATCTACCCGTATCCCACCTAGAATGTGCTATGTTAGTTAATTCTCCCGGAGGAGAAATAAGGACTAGTATAGTATGTCCTAAGGTAAGCCTTAAAATAAGGGGGGTAGACTTCCTTGCCAACCTTATTGTCTTGGACTCCCACGGAATTGACATCATACTCGGAATGGACTGGTTAAGCAAGCACAATGGAGTAATCCAATGCGCTGAGAGAAGCGTGCAATTGACAAACGAACACGGTATCCGTGTCGAGTTTGAGTCAGCCCCGCAAGCGACCGAACGAGCGGATCTGAACCATGTTGAAGGGGTAGCATTGAACAACATTCCAGTGGTTCAGGAATTTTCGGATGTGTTCCCGGAAGAACTTCCAGGTATGCCACCTGACCGGAACATTGAGTTTGCCATAGATTTGGTACCTGGAACTGCACCCATAGCTAAGAGACCATATAGGATGCCCGTCAACGAGTTAGTAGAACTTAAGAAGCAAATTCAAGAACAGTTGGAGAAGGGTTTTATCCGGCCAAGCTCGTCACCATGGGGAGCCCCGGTACTCTTCGTGGACAAGAAGGACGGAACCCAAAGAATGTGCGTGGACTACAGGTCTCTCAACGAGGTAACAATCAAGAATAAATACCCTCTACCCCGTATAGAGGACCTGTTCGATCAAATGAAAGGAGCCCAAGTGTTCTCCAAGATTGATCTTCGGTCGGGATATTTCCAGCTGAAGATTAAGCCCTCCGATATACCTAAGACAGCCTTTCGGACGCGGTATGGTTCATATGAATATACCGTTATGTCTTTTGGACTGACGAATGCACCCGCATACTTCATGTACCTTATGAATAAGGTTTTCATGGAGTACTTGGACAAGTTCGTCGTGGTTTTCATCGACGACATTATGGTGTATTCAAAAAGTGAGGAGGAGCATGAAGAACATCTGAGATTGACCTTGCAGAAGTTGCGAGAGCATCAGTTGTATGCCAAGCTCAACAAGTGTCAATTTTTGCTAAAGGAAATATCTTTCCTAGGCCACATCATCTCCAAGGAAGGGGTATCGGTTGATCCTGGAAAGGTGAGAGATATTCTGAAGTGGGACCAACCGAAGAGCGTGAGGGATATTCGGAGTTTCCTTGGGATGGCAGGATACTATCGTCGCTTCATTAAAGACTTCTCTAAGATAGCAAAACCTATGACGGAGTTGCTAATGAAGGGAAAAGTCTTTCAATGGGCACAAGCTTGCCAAGAAAGTTTTGAGGAACTCAAGAAAAGGCTAACCACAGCACCAGTTCTGGTATTGCCAGACGTAAGCGAGAGCTTTGACATATATTGTGACGCATCCAGACAAGGGCTCGGGTGTGTACTCATGCAGGAAGGACAAGTGGTAGCCTATGCCTCACGACAATTAAAGAAGCATGAGCTTAACTATCCTACTCATGATTTGGACTTAGCAGCAGTGGTGCATGCATTGAAGATTTGGAGACATTATATCCTTGGTCATCGATGTGGGATCTATACGGATCATAAGAGCCTCAAGTACATATTTACACAAACGGACTTGAATTTGAGGCAACGTCGATGGTTAGAACTCATCAAGGATTATGATGTGGGAATCAACTACCATCCCGGGAAGGCCAATGTAGTCGCTGACGCATTGAGCAGAAAGGGAGCATGCCACCAACTCACGATTCGGGAGCTACCACCCGAACTACGAAAGGAGTTCGAACGGTTACACCTCGGATTCTTGAATAACATGGAAATGATGGAGATCCACTCCTCATTGGAGCAAGAAATAAGAAAGGGACAAGCAACGGACGAGGGGATCAAGGAGATCAAGGAAAGAATCCAACAAGGGATATAGAAGGATTTCAAAGAGGATGAAAAGGGTACGCTTTGGCTAGGAAAAAGGATTTGTGTGCCAAACCTAAGACACCTTCGCGACATGATATTGAAGGAGGCACATGATTCACCCTATTCCATACATCCAGGGAGCACCAAAATGTACAAGGACTTGAAAACTTGCTATTGGTGGGATGGTATGAAGAGGGATATAGCCGAACATGTTGCCCTATGCGACACATGCCAACGGGTAAAAGCCGAACATCAAAAACCCGCTGGATTGTTGCAACCTTTGAAAATACCTGAATGGAAATGGGAGGACATCAGTATGGACTTTATTGTCGGATTGCCACGAACTCAGTCAGGGTACGATTCCATCTGGGTCATTGTGGACCGGTTGACAAAAACCGCCCATTTTCTTCCGGTAAAGACCAGTTGCAACGTTGCACAGTTGGCAGAGTTGTACCTGGAGCAGATCGTGTGCCGTCATGGAGTTCCGAAGAGGATAGTCTCAGATCGAGGTTCTCAGTTTACCTCTAGATTCTGGAGGAAGCTGCAGAAAGCCATGGGTACACGACTATATTTTAGCTCTGCCTATCACCCACAAACAGATGGACAAACCGAGAGGACGAACCAAATTTTGGAGGACATGCTGAGAGCTTGCGCCTTGAAACGTGGGCGTAGTTGGGACAGGAGTTTACCGTATGCCGAGCTCTCCTATAACAACAGCTATCAAGCTAGCTTGAAGATGTCGCCTTTCGAAGCCTTATATGGTAGACGATGTAGAACGCCACTGTTCTGGAACGAGACTGGAGAGAACCAGGTGTTTGGACCCGAAGTACTACAAGAGGCTGAAAAGCAAGTCCAAACGATACGGGAGAACTTAAAGGCTGTTCAGTCACGACAGAAAGGCTATGCGGACAACAGGCGTAGGAAGTTGACCTTTGAAGTTGGAGACTTCGTATACCTTAAGGTATCGCCTATCTGAGGCCAACGACGTTTTAACGTCAAAGGCAAACTAGCGCCTCGCTACATCGGACCATTTAAGATTTTGGACAAGCGAGGAGAAGTAGCCTATCAACTAGAGCTCCCAAACCACCTCTCCGACGTACATGACGTATTTCATGTATCTCAGCTCAAGAAGTGCTTGAGAATACCAGAGGAACAAGTGTCAATGGGAGAACTTAAACTTCAAGAGGACCTGACTTACGCAGAACACCCTATCCGAATCTTGGACGTAAAAGAAAGGGTCACCCAAAACAAAGTGATTCGATGGTGCAAGGTACAATGGAGCCATCACACTGAAGCTGAAGCCACATGGGAGCATGAAGAGGATATTAAGGCTGAATTCCCCTATCTATTTTCTACTAACAAATCTCGAGGGTGAGATTCAATTTAAGGGGGGTAGGTTTGTGACACCCTCATCTCGGGTGTCAGCATATGTTCATGTTTATGAAGAAGAAAAACATTTTTAGAAAAGAGGGAACGGAGACAAGTATCAAAAAGATAGCCAATAATGCTCTCCGAGAGCGCCGAAGGCAACTTCCACGACCAGCAGACCACGTGGTGTGTTCGGAACTCATTCCCGAGAGATAGGGAGAGGTCCGACGCTAAACTGGATACGTGGCAGGCTCGGGGGTCACCTCCGCAATTGGAAAGAGGTCCGACCCTGTGGGACACGTGCTGCCGCGGAGATAGCCTCTGCGGAAGAAGCAAAAGGCATTTTTCATAGGACGCGTGTCGTCCACGGAGCTAGTCCTCGCGGAAATAAGAGGACCAGTTGCGGGGGATACGTGTCAATCTCGGAGCTCATCTCAGAGAAGTCCAGATCTATTGAACACGTGTCGCCACCGGAGCTTATCTCCGGAGGTCCGTCGCTGCTGGACACGTGTCGACCTCGGGGCATGTCCCTGAGGGAAGGAAAGGCGGAAAGACCGGCACCCACACGTGGCGTGCGCGGAGCTCATCTCCGAAGAAGAGGGAGGTCTCGATCGATTGACACGCGGCACAACCGGAGCTCTTTTCTGCGGATGAGGAGATACCAGGCCCGGAGGACACATGGAGCCTCTGGAGCTCATCGACACGGAGGTAACGAGTTTTGGAGCGGCTGTTACGCGTAAGGACACCGGTACGCAACAGAAACCGATCTAAACTCCACAATGTTACCAAAGATAAGACGTCAGGATCCAACAAGATCTGAATAAGACTTTTATTCGGGATCCAATCAGATTAGGACTCTTCTCTTCCCGATTATAAATAGAACCCGAAACCTCTGGCCGAAACTACGAACTTCTCTTTCAACTCCTGAGCCGACGACTTAGCGCTCTAGCCCTAACTCGCCAAGCAAAACATCGCCGAAAGCACAACAAGGGAGATCATCGGAGAAAGAACCAAGCGGCCTGAGGAGGACCTCGAAGACAAGAAGAGCATGAGGTAGGACTTCAATACCACCTTACGACATCATGGTGTTCATCTTTTGCATCTGTTCTTCGATTCCTTTCGAACAGAAGCCTTTTCGTGGACAGATCACTCGATGATCAGTGAGGGGCTGTGGCACGGGCTGTCCGCGGGAAAAGTTAAATTCCGGCGAGCACGGGCTGTGGCACGCTGCCGGCGTTGCTGTGAAGCAAGAAGAGTTACAGGCGCACCTTTTCGCTTTTGCAACTCAACGGGAGGTGCTCTGTTGTGGCTGGGCGACGGATTCTTGCAGCGGCGACTTCGCCCGGTGCCGTGGGGAAGGATTGAGCTCGCCGCCGGGGTTCCCGTGGGTTTAGCACTGATTTCTTGCGTCGGTCACGTTCAGTGAGGTCTGGCGACGCGGTGGAGGGACTCAGCGCGGCGTGCGACTCGTTGAGCTGACCGGGCGTCGAGGAACCGACCATGTTCTTCCGTGCGGCAGCAGCTCGGCGAGGAAAACGCGAGGTGACCGACGGCAGCTGTGGGAGGCGGTTTGCGGGAGCGTCGTTCACTCGGTGGGGTTGATAAGGGCGCGAGCAAACCGACTCCGGAGCAGCTCGGGAGGTGCTTCCGGTTCCTCAGTCGGCAGCGCGTGGCGCCTCGCGGTGGCTCGGTGTGAGGTCGGGTGTGAACTGAGAACAGAGTGACTTCGGCAGTAAGTTAGGTCCCCCTCCTCTCACTGACCAGTGGGGCCCACAGCTCCCCTCTGCCCCAAAATATCTCCAAATTTTTGACACATTGTAAATTCATCCATGCAGGACCCAAATCCAAAAGCCATTTTGACATTTGACAATTTGTGACACAGTTTCAAATTTAAATTCAAATTTGGATGGAATTCACAAGTCCCTTTGATATTCATATCAAAGCACCAACAAATTTGCCCCAAATTTGCCCCCTCTACAATTTGAACCTGGGGAGTTTGAATATGCCCTCTGATCTATGAGTTGATCATTGCAAATACAACTTTTAAAACATCAATTTGCATTTTCCTCTTTGGAGATGGCCCCTCCTCTTTTGGAAGTGACCCTCTTAATTCAAACTGAATTCAAAGTTTTTATCGCTCATGCCAACACTTTCATGAGTAAACAAAAGTTTTTGTAAGTCCCATTTCTTGCATATAAACTCAACTTTATTCATAGCTCAAGTTTTCTATTCACAAGTTTTGGGACTTTTACATTCCTCCCCCCTTAAAAAGAATATCGTCCCGAGATTCATGATTAAGGACAAGGTGGAGAGGACAGTTACTCAACATACGCCTCTAACAACTCCGGATGATAGCGTTGCAAATATTCCTCACTTTCCCATGTAGCTTCGTCGGACGTGTGATTTTCCCATAGCACTTTGAAAAATCGTAGCGTCCGATTCCTGGTTTCGCGAGTCTTTTCATCAATTATCCGGGTTGGTCGCTCAACATACGTGAGGTCCGGCTTCAAATTTTCTATGTCTCCCGTGAGAATCTCCGTTGGAACTTTTAAACACTTCCGCAACTGAGATATGTGGAAGACGTTATGCACTCCGGCTAAGGTTGCCAGCAGCTCCAAATAGTATGCCACGGTTCCACATCTTTCAATGATGACGAAGGGACCGATAAAGCGCGGAGCTAATTTTCCTTTCACTCCAAATCGGTGAATGCCCTTCATCGGAGATACGCGGAGGTATACGTGGTCCCCAACATGGAAATCCAGCGGACGACGTCTCCTATCCGCATAGCTCTTTTGTCTGTACTGAGCGGCTTTCAGATTTTCTTGAATAAGCTTTACCCGCTCTTCTGCTTCATTTACGAGATCAATCCCGTAAGTTACCCTCTCGCCGGATTCACATCAGTTCAAGGGTGTGCGGCACTTCCGGCCGTAGAGAGCTTTATAAGGCGCCATTTTGATACTTGATTGATACCCGTTGTTATATGAGAACTCCGCCAACGGTAAATGATCATCCCAGCTCTTACTGTGATGAATGGCACATGCTCTCAGCATATCTTTAAGTATTTGATTCACCCTCTCAGTTTGCCCATCGGTTTGAGGGTGATACGCGGAGCTTCGAATCAATTTAGTTCCCAAGGATGTGTGCAACTGTTCCCAGAAGCGGGATACGAACAGCGATCCTCTGTCGGACACAATGGTACGGGGAACTCCATACAAGCAAAAGATTCGTGCTATGTACAACTCCGCATACTTTTTGGCGCTGTATTTGGTACGCACCGGAATGAAGCGTGCTGATTTGGTTAACCGATCCACGATTACCCAAATTGAATCATGCTTATTAGCCGTGAGAGGTAGTCCAACGATGAAGTCCATACTAATATCCTCCCACTTCCATGCTGGAACGCTTAACGGTTGCAGCAGGCCCGACTTCTTCACATGGTCGGCCTTAACTCTTCGACACGTATCACATTCTGATACGTATTTAGCAACTTCTCTCTTCATCCGGGTCCACCAAAATTTAGTCCTCAATTCTTGGTACATCTTGTTGCTGCCCGGATGAATAGAAAATTTGGATAAGTGAGCCTCATCCAAAATTTTCTTCCGCAGCCTCATATCACGGGGTACGACTATCCGGTCCTTGAACCATAGAGTGTCTTCATCATCTAACCGGAAACATTTCATTTCCCCGTTCTGCAATCTCCTTCTGATATGAGCCATGCCCTTGTCTTTCTTTTGAGCTGCCATAACCTCCTCTCTTATTGTGGGTATGAGGGCTAGGTTATGCAGAGCTCCAAATGGAACCAAGTAAAGACTTGGTTCTTCCTCTTCTATCGGCGTGATGGTTAGGCTATGAATATGAGACTTCCGGCTGAGTGCATCGGCAACCACATTTGCCTTGCCCGGTGATAATGAATTTCAATCTCATAGTCCTTGATCAGCTCCAACCATCGCCGTTGCCGCATATTCAACTCTTTCTTAGTGAATATGTACTTCAAACTTTTGTGGTCGGTGTAGAGATGAACCAGATTTCCCAATAGGTAATGTCTCCACATTTTCAAAGCTAGTACCACAGCAGCAAGCTCGTGATCATGAGTTGGATAATGTTTCTCATGATTCCGTAATTGCCGTGATCCATATGCGACCACACGTACTCCTTGCATGAGTACACAACCAAGCCCGGCGCCGGATGCATCACAATAAACATCAAAAGGCTTGGTTGTATCCGGTTGAGCTAGAACCGGGGCTGTTGTGAGGTGTTTCACCAACGCTTGAAAAGATTCCTCACATGGCTTGCTCCAATCATACTTAATGCCTTTCTTCAGTAGCTCCGTCATAGGTTTGGAGATTTTTGAGAAGTTCGGGATCAACCTCCGATAATATCCCGCCAAACCCAAGAAGCTACGAACTTCATGGACTGATGTTGGAGACTTCCACTTCAGCACTTGTTCAATTTTGCTTGGATCAACAGCAATGCCTTCTGCTGAAATAATGTGCCCAAGAAATGGCACTTGGTTGATCCAGAATTCACATTTACTGAACTTTGCATAAAGCTTGTGATCTCGCAGTCGTTGGAGCACAATATGCAAATGTTTAGCGTGTTCCTCTTCAGATTTGGAATAGACCAAAATGTCGTCGATGAATACCACGACAAACTGATCCAGCTCCGGCATGAACACCGAGTTCATAAGATACATAAAGTGGGCCAGAGCATTGGTCAACCCAAATGACATGACAAGATATTCATAGAGCCCATATCTTGTCGAGAATGCTGTTTTCGGGACATCTTCCGCGCAAATCTTGATTTGATGATATCCCGACCTTAAGTCCATCTTAGAAAAGACTTTAGCACCCACTAGCTGATCGAAGAGGATATCAATTCTCGGTAGTGGATACTTGTTCTTTATGGTCACAGCATTCAAAGGACGATAATCGATGCATAGCCTCAGCGTCTCATCCTTCTTCTTCACAAATAAAGCTGAGCAACCCCATGGTGATGAACTTGGACGAATAAACCCCTTGTCCATTAGATCCTTGAGTTGCTCCTTCAGCTCAGCTAATTCGTTCGGGGCCATTTTGTATGGTCTCCGAGAGATTGGCGTAGTTCCCGGCATCAATTCTATTTTGAATTCCACCTCGCGCTCAGGTGGTAAGCCTGGAAGATCTTCGGGAAACACGTCCGGATATTCATGGACTACCGGAATGTCTTCTAACTTGCACGCCTCGGCATTACATACTTCTGGGTCTTTAGAAACCGCTTCGCCGAGGTACAATGTTTGACGTCCGTGAAGTGGAGAGTCCAAGTGAACACTCCTGTTCTCGATGTCCAGGACAGCCTTATGGAAGGTCAACCATGATATTCCCAATATGGCATTGATTCCCTGGTCTTCGAGAATGATGAGGGTGGTAGGATAAATTTTTCCACCCAAGCAAAGTGGTGCTCGAGAGACGACTTCATTAGTTGAGATGTCTCCACCTGGCGAATGAATAAGGTAAGAACCTTTTGTGACAGTTGTGGAGATCTGATCCCGGATTACCGTTGCCCGGCTAATGAAGTTATGTGTTGCACCAGAGTCGAATAAAATGACAACCGGCTTGTCATTTAAGGTGAACCTGCCGGCAAGAACAGGTCCTCCCTTTGGCAGATCATCGACTGACACATAATTAACCGTCCCCATTTTGGCCATAGCTTTTCTTTGCTGCCCAAGATTGCTCTGTGGAACTGCACCCGCAGACACTATGTTGCTGCTCGGTTCAGTTGCTTCATTGACGTTGAGCTCGTTGTCAACATGAAGTGGGACAGCACTTGGTTCAGCTGAGAATTCACCTTGTTCATCTTCAACCTCTTGAGGGAAATAATATTCTGATGCACCTTGTTGATACTGAGGTGCATAAGAAATAATTTGCTGCTGCGGTGGAGGTGAATATGACCTCTGTGGAGTAGAAGAGTCGTCACACTCCCAGAATGATTGCACCTCTTGTGGAATATCTCGACCGGAAGGTGAACGGATTACCAACCGATACTTTTGGGGTAGACGATTGTCTTCATCCTGTGATGAGTCCCTCTCCCTCTTTTCTTTGAGGTAGAGGTTGGAATAATATTCTTGAGCGATAGTACAGCTCACGAACTCATCAAAATTCTCTTGGCTAACTTGAGCCAATTCACATTGCAACCTAGCGGTCAGCCCTCGATAGAAATGATAACCTTTCATGGCTGGTGATTTCACATAGTCAGGGACATATTGAGCTAAGCGATTGAATTCCTTCGCATACTCAATAACACTCATGTCCCCTTGCTTCAGACTCCAGAACTCATCCAGGCTGGTTTGCATTATGCCCGCAGGGATGAAACGAGCACGAAATGCAGCCTGGAACTCCGCCCATGTGACACGATGCCCTGCTGGTTGAACAGCAAGGTACTCTGCCCACCATGCTCCAGCACAGCCGTGAAGCTGCTGAGCGGCATATAGAGTCTTCGAGAATTCATCACATTGGATCAACCCAAACTTGGACTCAAGGACACGTAACCAGTGATTTGCTTCACAATGGTCAGCCGCCTCGGAGAATACCAGCGGTTGTGTCGCCAAGAAATCCAGATACGTGCTCTGGGTTGGCATGTGACGTTGAGCTTCTCGATCTACGCCTTGCTGAACTAGTGTTTGGAGAGTTTCATTCATCTTCGCCATAATTTCAGCCAATCCGGTTGGCGATGGCTCTTGTGATGAAGTCGAGTCATTCCCACCTCGACTTGAACCTCCAAGCTCCATTTGAGAACGTGTGCGTACCATACTGCACGAAACAAAATTTTGAGTCAATCAAAATTCTATCTCAGTAGTAAGTAAAGATAAGTAAAACATGAACATGTCATGAACTTTATGAAAGCATAACCACATTCATGTTTAAACCAATCTTAGGTACGCTAAGCTAATCAGCGGGACTACCCTGACCAGCTCACACAAACTCCAAATTTTACTCAAGTTATCAACAGATTCTTGACTTGAGTTCAATACCAAAGTTTTAGTAAACTTCAGTAGCTTTCCAACAAGTACTTATGTGCTCCTTAAGGATTTTTCTACAGGAAGTTATGGCTTAAAAACAGAAAGGTCCAGAGAGGTTTTTGCTACTGTCCTGGTTCTGAACAGTTTGCCTTCAACTGGACATTTCACCAACTTAAAGTGTGATTTTGCTCTGGAGGTCTACAAGGAAATTGTAGAGCACTTGAAAATCTTTCCAGAACTGTATAATACACCTTAATTGGTTAAAGCTACTCAGAGTTATGCTCTGTCAAAGTCCAGCAAGAATTCCTGCCAGAAACAGAGCACTCTGTTTTTGAAAACTTTGATACATAGTTATACTCTCATTTGAATCTTAGCTCAAAATAAGAGTTCAATAACTAATATTTGTTTCAAACTTCCATTTTTAGTTGAAAGTTAGTTCATGAATCATTTCTTCATAGGGACGGGGTTATTATGTATAGTACGGTGTCGATGCACCGTAAGAACATGTCGGTACTACGTTGCCTCACCAAAAGAAAATCCTAAACCGGATTATACCGGCATATCCGTTTTATCAGTGGCACTAATACAGTCTCTCGCACACGTGTACTACACGGGATAAGTACGTGGTTAGTACCTGCAGAAGAACACTCAATAGTGGTGCACTCAAGGTTGTTTCATTTCAGGCAGTTCCATAATTGAAAGTAAATACAAACGCCCGTATCATTGCCATACGGCCATCCTTGAGTTAAGTCACGTCTCAAGGTACGTGATCGTGTTTCAACACCACACGACGGGGAACCTGAGTATGTCATGAACGGGTCGTCACGGTTGGGAATGTTATCAACCCAACGGATACCACCTACTGCCCTGCAGGGCACGCCGATGGCAAGCGCTGCGTATGTCCTCCTGGGCTACTTCTAGAAGAACACACTATCGCGTTACTGACCACACGATGGGGTCTCCACTTACTTGTCTAATGCACGCTAGGGATCAGCGTTTCATATGAACTCAGGAACATGGAGAGTCCAGGAGTTCATATTGACGTCTCACACCAAGCTGTGAGATTTTTCCCTGAATCACATTCCTCGTCAGGGGAGCTAACCGAAATTGAACCGCTTTCGGTGGCGTTCCTTACCATTCTTACCAGAACGTAGGTGCGTCGTTGCATAATCAAAATTTCAGAATTATAACAAGTAAGTTAGCAATGCCACTTTAAGTAACTATACTACTATAGTCCTTATGTGGGCCTAATATCGTTTCCTCACCGTATCCTAAGTTTTTGTCGTAATACGATCCTTATTCCGTGCGCTATTACCAATGCGGCTCTGATACCACGCTGAGTGGGCCCGACCCCGATCACGAGGTCGTGCCGCCTTGCCCGGGAATCGCATTGGGTGGTGCCGTGTTATGCGGCACCCAACAGCACACATATAAGGAACAATGTATTACATAAATCAAAAGCGGAAGCTTACAAATTGTTCTTTGGAAATAATTTACATAAAATAACTACAGCGGAAGTCTATAAACAGCTCACAATGAATATCTAAGAAGCACTCGAGAAGACATCCAGCCCGCGGACTCCTCTCGCTAGCAACACGAAGACATGGCAGCGGCTAGGTTCTCCAAGGGTGACATGACTCGGAAGTTCCCGAGTCTCACCGGACAACCTTCTTTATAGCGTCGATGTTTACCTGCAAAACCACTTATATAGCAAGAGTGAGCACAAAGGCTCAGCAAGACTTAACCGTCTCTCCTAAAGCATGGAACTCTATATGAAAGTAACCTAAGACCTAAGCCTGTCCTTTGCGAAAAGACTCGCCTACGAGTTCATCCTTAACTTTTAGATTTTAGCCATAATAGTAGTGACCTTGCGCCCAGCAACATTGGAATTCCACAATCAAACAAGAAACGTTTCATTCCAATGTTACTTGTCCCAAGGTGAAAAATAACTTTAGTTTGCTCTATCCCTTCTTCAACCATGGTTTTCATGCAATTTATAATTAGCATAACAGCATTTAAAACTTTGGCAAACTATTCCCACACAACTTGATTACTACGTCACAGCGCAGTGAGCAAGCGGTACTCATAACCGCGAGGGACGGTGATTCGAATCAAACACTACCCGGATAACTCGACACATACGCCCGCCTCTGAAGACCCAACTCTGGCGTCCTTCATTACGTCGTATGTGGCAACCTTTCTCAGGCCACTAAACTGTAGAACCGGTCGCGCCGTCTCGGGCTCATAGGTCTAACGAGACGATGTGGTATGCCTCTACAATCCAGTGTACCCGGTACATCGGTTTCCTGGTTCCCATATATCAGTAAGCATCCGGTACACAACTCAATACTTGCTCCCAGGGCCGCATACGCTTCGGTCCTTGACCGACACGGGCAGAGCTACTCGACCAAGACCTCGTCTTGTTGCTGTCTAACCCCTCTGCCCGGTCTCATCTTTAGAAACGTAAACTTTAGTTTGCTACCTTTTTCGAACCCCACTTATGTGGTCCTAGAACAATGCTCGCGAGTAGATTCCAACTACTCGTCTTCTACCGGCTGTCCTAGCCTATTTAGCACGGCCTTATTCTACAGCGATGACACACTTCTACCCTTGACCTCAGGGTTCATGTTTGGTTATGCAAGTTGAGTATCAAACTGTAAGGGCCTCAGTTTTTGACACACATTTGCAGTGTTCATCACCACACCACACACCTCATTTGAGGAAGAGTGATGAACACAAATGAAGAGCAAGTAACAATTATGTGGCGGACCGGAATCCGCTCATCCAGGATCGCAGAGGGTGGTGCCGCGCGATGCGACACCCGACAGCACACGTCATAAGAACGCAATATATTACATGGGAAAAACAGCTGAAACTGTACAAACAGGTACAAACTTCAGTTACAACTATTGTTCTATTACACAGCGGAAGACTACACTATACAACTCACGCCCGCCTATTTAGCAAAAGTCGGTTGCCCAGCCCTAGGGCAACCCACACTAGCTGCACGTCTCAGCTCAGCGCGGCGTGTACGGCTCCCACTCAGCCGTGGTCCCCGAAGGAGGGTAACCCTCGCCGGTGGACTCGTACTCCGAGTCCGTGGGTGGCTCCTCACCTGAAAAACACTTAAGCAGCAACCGTGAGCACGAAGGCTCCGCAAGGCTTAACCGACTCACCTAAGCATGAAACTCTACATGAGGTATACCAAGACATAGGTTAGTAACATTTCAGCAAAACGACACGCCTACAAGTTCTTCCTTAATTCATCTTTTAGCAACAAGTTAACAGTTCATGACATCTGAAATTTAGTAAGCAGTATTTGGTGGCACACATGTAGCAATACAATTATGTCAATCAGCATCATTGAATCAACATATCTCATCCATTAGTCTACGTTACGACGCAGTGAACAACCAGTACTCGTCACCGCGAGGGACGGCGAATCGACTCGATATACACCTGCAGGGAAAACCCAAAGAGCACGTCACGTAAGCCCACCCGTGGAGCTGCCTAGCACGCTCGCTCGATGTCGTACGGGACAACCTTTCACCCAACAGCCCAAACGTCGAACCGGTCGCACCGAAACGAGCAGGAGGTTCCCCACACGGAGCATCTCTCTATGCCCGTTGGCAGATTTCCACCTTGCTGCCCTCAACCTACACATATAAATCGGTGTGCTATGCCTCGACGCCCGGAGGTTTAGGCTACATCGGTTTATCGGGGCCCATATATCCGATATGCCTTCGGTACGTTCAATACTTGTTCAGCAGGGCCGCACACGGATCGGTCCTCAATCGACACGGACAGGGCTGCACCCACAAGACTCTCTCTTGCTGCGCCCTAGCCCCTGCCTAGTCTCATTTTCATTACTAAAGTGATCTCACATCACTCAACCGAACCCGTGTGTCCCCAGCCTATCTCGCGAGTAGATTCCAACTACTCGACTTGTACCGAAGTCCTATGACTCATTAAGCATAGCCTGTCTACTCGAGGTCCTTGACACTACCCTCACTCTTTTAGGAAACTTTGGTTATGCAAGTGGGGTTTCAGTCATTCTATACCTAATGCACATACATACTTCATATGACACATGTAAACAAAGTAAAGCTTTTAAAAAGGGTTAATGCAAACCGGGGCTTGCCTTGTTGCTGCGGGTCAGGAGTTAGTTCTTCGTCCGGAAGAAGGAAGTCCAGCACTTCCGGAGTCTCTTCTTCAACGGCTACACGTTAATGAAATACTATATGTTAATTTAGATGCAAATGTGAGTCCTAGAGTAAGACCTCTACTATTAGTTATAATAACCAGCCTCTAACCCCTGGAACTTTGTTTAAGAATTTAAATATGAATTGGGGTTGGTGGTTTGGCTTGGACTTAGTCACATGGTGAAATGCTAAGTGGCTTCCCCCCTTTTCCATATCAATCCTTTAATTGGTTAAACAGGACAGGGGTGATCTAGAGCTCCAATGAAGCTGAGAATTTTTTTGTGAGTTCCTTCTCACCAGAGAACTCTCTGGACCAAACATTAGCATTTTTCATGGTGTGGTTTGCTCAGAATAATTTCCTTAGCAAATAAGCAGGGAGGAATTAATTCTGAGGTCAGACCCCTGTTCATACCCAACTTAATGAACCCCAATTTCAATTATAGCTCATAGAGTTTGCATGAATTTTCCTAGCATTTTTGGAGTTAAGAATTGCCCAGAACTGAATTTCCAAGTTTTGGAAATCCTCTGAAAATGTTTCTGTATTCAAATGAACACAGCACCTTCCAATTTGAATTGCTCTGACCAAATCAACTCCAAATGGTCTGAAACTTTTACAGGGGTTTACTAATGTCCTAAAGAACATTCTGGTAAAATTTGGGGATTTTTGGATGAACCAAACTCCCTCTAAAATTCTTTTGCTGAAAAGCTTTGAAGAATTTTCCAGAATTAATTATTGGGTTTCATAAAAATTGGGTTGTGTATTTGGACAGAACTAGGCAAGAGGAATCCAACCCAATTTGAATCACTAAATTTGGAGCTTCCTAGCAAAAGTTATGCAGTTCCAAAGTTTGAACCAATTCTGGAATTCAAATTAATTCGGGAAAAGTTCAAACTCTGCCTGTGGGTCCACCCTACACGTGTCAACCGCCGGACTCGCGCCACACGGGGGCCACAGACCTTTTCCCGCGCCACCACACGGGATCACACGCCACAGCTGATCCGGGGTTTTAATCTTCAGCTGCTGACACGTGGGCCCGGTGGGTCTTCTTCCTCCTCTCGCTCCCGCGCCTCCCCCTCGCCGGCGCTGTACTGCAGCTCGCCGGACCCATCTTCCCGGCCACCTCTCGGCCGGAGACTCGCCGCCTGGGGGTTTTCAGGGTCGGGGAACAAGTCTATGGGGTTGGCTCGGGCTGCCGGTGGCCGGAAGTAGGCTGGCGACGAGCCGCGGCCTTCGGTGATGATCGGCACCGTCGCCCGAGCACATTAGCCCGCCAAAAGCTCGGCGGATCCGCTCTAAAGCATCAGTGGAGGTCAGGAAATCTTGGCGTGGCCTCAACCTGGCTCGGAAACGACGGCAAACCGGTCGTCACCGTGCGCCCGCGTGTTCCCGCCATGGCCGCCGACCGAAAAGCTCGAAATTAGCTGTAACCACGGCGTTTCTAGCTAGGGTTGTGGAGGGAAAAGGTTCCCTATCCTCTCTAGTTCTGGTGTGCGCAAAATGAACAACTTTAACCGAGAATTAAGCGTAAATTTCCACCGTTCTTACCCGCGGTCCGGTTTTCCTCGTCCGAGGGGAAAACTTGAAATTCCGAAGCTACGTCGCACGGATTGCTCTGGAATTTGGAGAGGAGCAGCGCAGGGAGTTGGCGCACCTTGGGGTGCTCTCGCTCAGTCGTGAAACTGGTTGGTGTGAGCTGCCCACGGGAGCCCGACGTCGGTTTCCACCGGTTGCACCTCGGCTTCGGTGCTGATGCTCAAAATACGGCCGACAGGAAACCCGAACGCCGGAGCTGAGCTGAGGGAACTCTTGTGCACGCGCTGGCGCTCCTTTTTCGTGTTGATCGCTTGAGCAGTCGGGATGCGATGCCGGCTTAGGATCGGGACGAACAGGCGCGGCGCCGGCGGCTTGTTTGCTCGGGAGGAAAGATAACAGGGCTCGTGGGAGGGCTGTGGCCGACTGAGCACGGCGTAGGGGAGATAAGGGCGCGGGGGAACCGATGCTTGAAGCAGCTCGGGAGGTGCTTCGGTCGTCGGTCGACCGTGCGGTGGCAGCCGGTGGGAGAGCGCAACTCGCTCAAGTGTGAACTGTGGAACCGATTAACTTAGGCAGTAAGCTTCTCCCCTCTCTTCTCACTGACCAGTGGGGCCCACAGCTCCCCTCTGCCCCAAAATATCTCCAAATTTTTGGCAAATGAGTAATTCAAAAGTTTGAAGTCTCAAACTGAGCCACATTTGCATGTTTGGACAAGTTTCCCTCAAATTCAAATGTATATATGCATTCTTGCCTATTTGGCTCCTTTTTGGACCATTGGGTAGCAAACCCTTGCAAAAATTATTGAGACTTTGCCTCCCCACTAATTTGAACCTGAGGAATCCAAGTATGCCCTTTACTCCTTGTTTTAACTGCTGAAATCCTGAAGTTGAATGCAACAGTTTGAAATGTCCCTCCCATGTGTGATCATATGTGTATAACCCTACTTTGTGAAAGTGAAGACTTTCCCTTCTAATCACTCCTTTGATGGAGGCCACTTGCCCTTCACAATATTTCACAATCTACCCACAACAAAACTGTTGTGTTGTGAGGTGCATAAAAATTTTGCAAGTCCCTTTTCTTGGGCTTTTACATCCCTCCCCCCTTAAAAGAATCTCGTCCCGAGATTATAAAAGAAGAGATAGCGATGTAATAGGGACTTACCCGTGTTGAGAAGCCATGAACTCCGGGTAATTTGAGCGAAGGAACTCCTCGCTCTCCCACGTCGCTTCCTCGGCGGTGTGGTTGCTCCAGAGTATTTTGTAGAACCACAACGTTCTGCTATGCGTGGTCCTGGCTTTCTCATCAAGAATTCCCACCGGATATTCATCATATGTTAAATCCGGTTTCAGCTCGCCGATGTCTTCGGGGGGAACAGCAGCTGTATGCTTCAAGCATTTTCGCAGTTGTGAAACATGGAAAATATCATGGACACCAGCCAGAGATGTCGGTAGCTCCAATCGATACGCTGCTGGTCCACACTTCTCGGTGATAGCGTAGGGTCCAATGAAACGGGGAGCGAGCTTCCCCTTAAAACCGAACCGGTGCACGCCCTTCATCGGAGACACGCGGAGGTACACGTGTTCCCCAACGTCAAAGTGCAATGGCCTACGCCTCTTATCAGCGTAGCTCTTCTGTCGGGATTGAGCGGCCTTCAAATTGGCTTGAATTGTCCGAACGCGCTCCTCGGCGTCGTTCACCACATCAACCCCGAATGTGACCCTTTCACCGGACTCGCACCAATTTAATGGGGTGCGGCATTTACGACCATAGAGAGCTTCGTAAGGTGCCATTTTGATACTCGCCTGATAACCGTTGTTGTACGAGAATTCTGCCAATGGTAGGTGATCATCCCAGTTCCTACCATGGTGGATGGCACATGCTCTCAACATGTCTTCCAGAACTTGATTCACCCTCTCTGTCTGGCCATCTGTCTGAGGGTGATAAGCGGAGCTCCTGATCAACTTAGTACCCAATGCAGCGTGTAGCTGTTCCCAAAAGCGAGATACAAATAATGCACCTAGATCTGAGACAATGGTCTTGGGTACCTCGTATAGGCACAGAATCTTCGCTATGTATAGCTCCGCATATTTGCCGGCATTGTAACGTGTATTCACCGGAATGAAGTGAGCCGTCTTGGTTAACCGATCAATGATTACCCATATGGAATCATGCTTGTTGGCTGTTAGGGGTAATCCCACAATGAAATCCATGCTCACATCTTCCCATTTCCATGCCGGGATCTTCAGGGGTTGCAGCAGCCCTGATTTCTTCATGTGATCGGCCTTCACTCGTCTACACGTATCGCACTCGGACACGTACTTAGCTACCTCCCGCTTCATCCGTGTCCACCAAAATTTCTTTTTCAAATCTTGGTACATTTTGTTGCTGCCCGGATGAATGGAGTATTTGGACAAGTGAGCTTCATCGAGGATCTTTTTCCTCAACTCCATATCTCGGGGTACGACTATGCGGTCATTGAACCACAGCGTCCCCTCACCATCTTTCCGGAAACATTTAATTTCTCCATTGTCTATCCGTCTCCGGAGATGTGCCATGCCTTTATCCGTTTTCTGAGCTGCAATGATGTCCTCCCTAATAGTAGGGATGAGGGCAAGGTTGTACAGCGATCCATAAGGAACCAAGTATAAACTTGGCTCTTCCTCCTCCACCGGTGTAATGGTGAGGTGATGGACATGTGATTTCCGACTCAGCGCGTCGGCAACCACATTCGCCTTGCCGGGGTGGTAATGGATCTCAATCTCATAATCCTTGATCAGTTCTAACCACCTCCTCTGCCTCATGTTCAGCTCCTTCTGGGTGAAAATGTATTTCAAGCTCTTGTGGTCGGTGTAGAGATGCACCAAGTTCCCCAGGAGATAGTGCCTCCACATTTTCAGCGCCAACACCACGGCAGCAAGTTCAAGATCGTGAGTCGGGTAGTGCTGCTCATGGTTCCAAAGTTGGCGTGAGCCATAAGCGACCACACGTCCTTCCTGCATCAACACGCAGCCAAGCCCAATACCGGACGCGTCACAATACACGTCGAAGGGATTTGTTGTATCCGGTTGAGCTAAGACCGGGGCTGTTGTGAGATGCTTCACCAATGTTTGGAACGCTCCTTCACACGCCGTGTTCCAAACATATTTCTTCCCTTTTTTCAGCAACTCTGTCATCGGCTTAGCGAGCTTGGAGAAACTTGGAATGAATCTCCGATAGTATCCCGCTAACCCGAGGAAGCTTCTGACTTCATGGACTGAAGTGGGAGCTTTCCATTTCAACACTTGCTCTATTTTGCTTGGGTCAACCGCGATGCCTTCAGCTGAGATGATATGTCCCAAGAACGGCACTTGGCTGATCCAAAATTCGCATTTGCTGAACTTGGCATAGAGTTTGTGGTCTCGCAATCGTTGAAGAACGATCCGCAAGTGTTCGGCATGTTCGGGTTCGGTCTTGGAGTAAACCAAGATGTCGTCGATGAACACTACCACGAACTTGTCCAGCTCCGGCATGAACACCGAGTTCATGAGATACATGAAATGGGCTGGAGCATTTGTGAGACCAAAGGACATGACGAGATATTCGTATAAGCCGTATCTCGTCGAGAACGCCGTCTTCGGGATATCCTCCGCCCGGATCTTGATCTGGTGATATCCAGAGCGAAGGTCCATCTTTGAGAATACACTTGCCCCCACCAGTTGATCAAACAAGATGTCAATACGGGGCAGTGGGTACTTATTCTTGATGGTGACGGCGTTGAGCGGCCGGTAATCCACACACAGCCTCAGGGTCTCATCCTTCTTCTTCACGAATAGCGCCGAGCATCCCCAAGGCGAGGAACTCGGCCTAATGAAACCCTTGCTCAACAGATCATTGAGCTGTTCTTTCAGTTCCGCCAGCTCATTTGGAGCCATCTTGTATGGTCTCCGTGATATGGGCGTAGTCCCGGGTGCGAGCTCAATCTTGAACTCGACATCCCGCTCAGGTGGCATGCCCGGAAGATCGTCCGGGAACACGCCAGGATACTCCCTGACTACGGGGATGTCTCCTAACTTGAAAACTTCAGCATTATTAATTGCTAAAACTTCCCGGACTGGTGTGTCTAACACCATGGAATGCGGACGGTGAAATGGAGAATTTAAGTGAACCGTCCGTGTCCGAGTCTCTAGGACAGCGCCATGGTATTGCAGCCATGACATCCCTAAGATTGCATCAATCTTTTGTCCCATAAGGATTATCAAGGTGGTGGGATATAGCTTCCCACCTAAGCACAGAGGTGCCTTTGGAATCATCATATTAGCTGAAATCTTCCCTCCCGGTGAGCATATCATATAAGTGCAGTCGATTGGGAAGACTTGCAATTGATGTTTAGCCACATAGGATGCGCTTATAAAGCTGTGGGTTGCACCAGAATCAAATAATATGAGGATGGCTTGATGGTTGAGAGTAAACGTACCCGCCAGCACGTTGTCTCCTTCTGGGGCGTCCTCACTGTCGAGGTTGCGGACACCCCCAGTCCGCTGACCAACCTTCTTCACCGGAGGTCGGCCTTGAGCACCGCCCTGGAACTGGGCTTGCCCGCTGCTCTGCTGCCCCTGGGGACAGTCCTTCGCAAAGTGGCCCGCCTGGCCACACGTGAAGCAGGTGGAACGGGGCGGTCCCCCGCTGATCGGTGGACGGAAACCTGGGGCGCGTTGTGGCGGTGGAAACGCCCGGGGTACCGTCTGCTGCTGCTGCTGTCTTGGTGGTGGCATCGGCGGACGGAACGGAGGTGCCTGAAAGGGACGTCCCCCGAACCGTTGCGGTCGCGCCGGTGGTTGCCACTGCTGCCCGGATGGTGTCCGAGACACCATACGGTACTTCTGGGGAGCGCCACTCCCACCGCTGCTAGGTGGAGCGCTACGCTTCCTCTGCTCAGCTGCTAACTCCCGCTGAGCGTCCTCTTGCATGATGGCGGCATTGACTAGATCGTTGAATGTGCCGCGGTTCCATTGTACGAGGTGGGTCTTCATTTCGGGATGTAACCCCCGATAGAAGTGCTCCCTCTTCTTCTCCTCCGTGGAGATGTAGTCTGACGCATACTGCGCCAGATGGTTGAAGGCACGGGAGTAGTCGTGGGCACTCCTCCCGCCCTGCTTCAGTTCCAAAAATTCTTGGAACTTTCTCTTCATTATTCCGGGAGGGATGTGATAGGCGCGGAACGCCTCCCGGAACTCTTGCCATTCCACGGCATGGCCAGCCGGACGTGAGGCGACATAATTCGCCCACCACGCACCAGCGGCACCGTGGAGCTGCTGTGCTGCAAACAGTGTCTTCTGCCGCTCCGTACACGGGAGCAGCCCGAACTTGGACTCGATAGTCCGCAGCCAGTTGTCCGCCTCCAGTGGTTCTTCAGCTTCGGTGAACACTGGAGGGTGCGTACTCATGAAATCCGAGTACGACACTTCGCGGGGCTCACGAGGCCCTCGCTCTTGACGTCCTCCCGCCTGGGACGTATTCTGCACGATCGTGCGGAGCAGGTCGGTCTGCTCCTCACGACCTCCCACCAATGCTGCTATCACATCCGCTAGAGTAAGCGGAGGCGGCGGTGGTGGCTGCTGCTGCGGGGTGCTGTCGTAGGCCGGTGGCTGGGAGTCATCGCCTCCACCTTGGCCAGAGCCACCAACCTCGTGCGTGGTCCTAGTGCGAACCATCTGCAATCATACGACAATAACATCAGTCCCGCAACACTTGCATGCAGTTCCATCATAATGGGCGTAAAAATATTATGACAACAAAAACATGCGATATATCTCGTAAGCCGATAATGTAATAACTTTGCACAAGCTACACCATTACCAGACCAAACACCAGCTAGTTTAATCCAACTTGATGAACCTCCACTTTGGAAGCTCAACATAACTAGGTTTGGTCACTACGAGACATTACTATCACGTTGTCATCACGTATCACACCCTTAGGGTACAACACCCTCTCCAATGAGCTCAACTGTCATTCTTCTGTCAGAATGACCAGTTTCTACCTATTCCAAGTTTTGATCTGGTTCTGTGCATTTTCATGACTCAAGTTGAATACCAAAGTTAAAGTTAACTTTAGTATCTTTCCAACGAGTATGCATTTGCCCCCAGATCAGATTTGGCTAAAAAGTTATGCTAATTAAAAGTCAGCAGAATTTCTGGAAGAATTTTAACAGCACCTCCCTTGGAAGTGGCTGTCTTCAACCCTAATTTCCACTAATTTCTGTGCTGAAACTTCAGAAACTTTGAATTGCAAAGATGTCACACATCTTCTACTCTTTCTAAGCGTGTATTATATGACAATTTTAGATTTTTTCTACTGGGAGTTATATTTGAAAAACAGATTAGTTCCGAGGATGTTTTACTCTGCCCTGGTTCTGGACAGTTTACATTTCTCTGGGCTTTTAGCCATCTCAAGGTGAGTTTCAGCTCTGGAAGTCTACAGCAAAGTTGTAGAGTACTTAAATACCTTTCCAGAGCTATATAGCACACCCCTCTGGGCTAAAAGACCGGTGAGTTATGCCCTGTTGAAGATCAGCAAACGTGCTGCCCAAAACAGAGCACTCTGTTTTTCATCCCTTTAGCTATCCTGGTCCACTATCCCATTCTTATACCCAACCAGGGTCTTAATTGTTGAACCTAATGATTTTAATTCTTTATTATCATTATTCTCATGCATATGCCTACAATATCTCGGTACTACGTTCCTCACAAAAGAAAATCCTAACCGGATCATACCGGCATATACGTCTCAAGTGTGGCACTAAACGGTCTCTCGCACACGTTTTCTACACGGATACAATACGTGGTTAGTACCTGCAGAAGACCACACAATGATGGTGCACTCAAAGGTTATTCATTTCAGGCGGTTCCATATTTGAAAGTAAATACAAACGCCCGTATCATTGTCATACGGCCGTCCTTGAGTTAGGTCACGTCTCAAGGCACGTGATCGTGTCTCAACACCACACGACGGGGAACCCGAGTATGTCATGAACGGGTCGTCACGGTTGGGAATGTTATCAACCCAACAGATACCACCTACTGCCCTGCAGGGCACGCCGATGGCAAGCGCTGCGTATGTCCTCCTGGGCTATTTCCAGACGAACACACTCTCGCGTTACTGACCACGCGATGGGGTCTCCACTTACTTGCCTAATGCACGCTAGGGATCAGCGTTGCATATGAACTCAGGGACATGAAGAGTCCAATAGCTTCATATTGACATCTCACACCAAGCTGTGAGATCAATCCCTGAACCACGTTCCTCGTCAGGGAGAGCTAACCGAAATTGAACCGCTTTCGGTGGCGTTCCTTACCATACTTACCAGAGCGTAGGTGCGTCGTTACATAATTTAAAATTCAGAATTATAACACATAGGTTAGTATTGGCCACCTTAAGTAACTATGCTAATATAGTCCTTACTTGGGCAACTACCGAATCCTCACCGTATACCTAAGTTTTTCCCATAATGCAGTCCTTTAGTACTGTGCTATCCCCACTGCAGCTCTGATACCAGGCTGTGGCGGACCGGAATCCGCTCATCCAGGATCGCAGAGGGTGGTGCCGCGCGATGCGACACCCGACAGCACACGTCATAAGAACGCAATATATTACATGGGAAAAACAGCTGAAACTGTACAAACAGGTACAAACTTCAGTTACAACTATTGTTCTATTACACAGCGGAAGACTACACTATACAACTCACGCCCGCCTATTTAGCAAAAGTCGGTTGCCCAGCCCTAGGGCAACCCACACTAGCTGCACGTCTCAGCTCAGCGCGGCGTGTACGGCTCCCACTCAGCCGTGGTCCCCGACGGAGGGTAACCCTCGCCGGTGGACTCGTACTCCGAGTCCGTGGGTGGCTCCTCACCTGAAAAACACTTAAGCAGCAACCGTGAGCACGAAGGCTCCGCAAGGCTTAACCGACTCACCTAAGCATGAAACTCTACATGAGGTATACCAATACATAGGTTAGTAACATTTCAGCAAAACGACACGCCTACAAGTTCATCCTTAATTCATCTTTTAGCAACAAGTTAACAGTTCATGACATCTGAAATTTAGTAAGCAGTATTTGGTGGCACACATGTAGCAATACAATTATGTCAATCAGCATCATTGAATCAACATATCTCATCCATTAGTCTACGTTACGACGCAGTGAACAAGCAGTACTCGTCACCGCGAGGGACGGCGAATCGACTCGATATACACCTGCAGGGAAAACCCAAAGAGCACGTCACGTACGCCCACCCGTGGAGCTGCCTAGCACGCTCGCTCGATGTCGTACGGGACAACCTTTCACCCAACAGCCCAAACGTCGAACCGGTCGCACCGAAACGAGCAGGACGTTCCCCACACGGAGCATCTCTCTATGCCCGTTGGCAGATTTCCACCTTGCTGCCCTCAACCTACACCTATAAATCGGTGTGCTATGCCTCGACGCCCGGAGGTTTAGGCTACATCGGTTTATCGGGGCCCATATATCCGATATGCCTTCGGTACGTTCAATACTTGTTCAGCAGGGCCCCACACGGATCGGTCCTCAATCGACACGGACAGGGCTGCACCCACAAGACTCTCTCTTGCTGCGCCCTAGCCCCTGCCTAGTCTCATTTTCATTACTAAAGTGATCTCACATCACTCAACCGAACCCGTGTGTCCCCAGCCTATCTCACGAGTAGATTCCAACTACTCGACTTGTACCGAAGTCCTATGACTCATTAAGCATAGCCTGTCTACTCGAGGTCCTTGACACTACCCTCACTCTTTTAGGAAACTTTGGTTATGCAAGTGGGGTTTCAGTCATTCTATACCTAATGCACATACATACTTCATATGACACATGTAAACAAAGTAAAGCTTTTAAAAAGGGTTAATGCAAACCGGGGCTTGCCTTGTTGCTGCGGGTCAGGAGTTAGTTCTTCGTCCGGAAGAAGGAAGTCCAGCACTTCCGGAGTCTCTTCTTCAACGGCTACACGTTAATGAAATACTATATGTTAATTTAGATGCAAATGTGAGTCCTAGAGTAAGACCTCTACTATTAGTTATAATAACCAGCCTCTAACCCCTGGAACTTTGTTTAAGAATTTAAATATGAATTGGGGTTGGTGGTTTGGCTTGGACTTAGTCACATGGTGAAATGCTAAGTGGCTTCCCCCCTTTTCCATATCAATCCTTTAATTGGTTAAACAGGACAGGGGTGATCTAGAGCTCCAATGAAGCTGAGAATTTTTGTGTGAGTTCCTTCTCACCAGAAAACTCTCTGGACCAAACATTAGCATTTTTCATGGTGTGGTTTGCTCAGAATAATTTCCTTAGCAAATAAGCAGGGAGGAATTAATTCTGAGGTCAGACCCCTGTTCATACCCAACTTAATGAACCCCAATTTCAATTATAGCTCATAGAGTTTGCATGAATTTTCCTAGCATTTTTGGAGTTAAGAATTGCCCAGAACTGAATTTCCAAGTTTTGGAAATCCTCTGAAAATGTTTCTGTATTCAAATGAACACAGCACCTTCCAATTTGAATTGCTCTGACCAAATAAACTCCAAATGGTCTGAAACTTTTACAGGGGTTTACTAATGTCCTAAAGAACATTCTGGTAAAATTTGGGGATTTTTGGATGAAACAAACTCCCTCTAAAATTCTTTTGCTGAAAAGCTTTGAAGAATTTTCCAGAATTAATTATTGGGTTTCATACAAATTGGGTTGTGTATTTGGACAGAACTAGGCAAGAGGAATCCAACCCAATTTGAATCACTAAATTTGGAGCTTCCTAGCAAAAGTTATGCAGTTCCAAAGTTTGAACCAATTCTGGAATTCAAATTAATTCGGGAAAAGTTCAAACTCTGCCTGTGGGTCCACCCTACACGTGTCAACCGCCGGACTCGCGCCACACGGGGGCCACAGACCTTTTCCCGCGCCACCACACGGGATCACACGCCACAGCTGATCCGGGGTTTTAATCTTCAGCTGCTGACACGTGGGCCCGGTGGGTCTTCTTCCTCCTCTCGCTCCCGCGCCTCCCCCTCGCCGGCGCTGTACTGGAGCTCGCCGGACCCAGCTTCCCGGCCACCTCTCGGCCGGAGACTCGCCGCCTGGGGGTTTTCAGGGTTGGGGAACAAGTCTATGGGGTTGGCTCGGGCTGCCGGTGGCCGGAAGTAGGCTGGCGACGAGCCGCGGCCTTCGGTGATGATCGGCACCGTCGCCCGAGCACATTAGCCCGCCAAAAGCTCGGCGGATCCGCTCTAAAGCATCAGTGGAGGTCAGGAAATCTCGGCGTGGCCTCAACCTGGCTCGGAAACGATGGCAAACCGGTCGTCACCGTGCGCCCGCGTGTTCCCGCCATGGCCGCCGACCGAAAAGCTCGAAATTAGCTGTAACCACGGCGTTTCTAGCTAGGGTTGTGGAGGGAAAAGGTTCCCTATCCTCTCTAGTTCTGGTGTGCGCAAAATGAACAACTTTAACCGAGAATTAAGCGTAAATTTCCACCGTTCTTACCCGCGGTCCGGTTTTCCTCGTCCGAGGGGAAAACTTGAAATTCCGAAGCTACGTCGCACGGATTGCTCTGGAATTTGGAGAGGAGCAGCGCAGGGAGTTGGCACACCTTGGGGTGCTCTCGCTCAGTCGTGAAACTGGTTGGTGTGAGCTGCCCACGGGAGCCCGACGTCGGTTTCCACCGGTTGCACCTCGGCTTCGGTGCTGATGCTCAAAATACGGCCGACAGGAAACCCGAACGCCGGAGCTGAGCTGAGGGAACTCTTGTGCACGCGCTGGCGCTCCTTTTTCGTGTTGATCGCTTGAGCAGTCGGGATGCGATGCCGGCTTAGGATCGGGACGAACAGGCGCGGCACCGGCGGCTTGTTTGCTCGGGAGGAAAGATAACAGGGCTCGTGGGAGGGCTGTGGCCGACTGAGCACGGCGTAGGGGAGATAAGGGCGCGGGGGAACCAATGCTTGAAGCAGCTCGGGAGGTGCTTCGGTCGTCGGTCGACCGTGCGGTGGCAGCCGGTGGGAGAGCGCAACTCGCTCGAGTGTGAACTGTGGAACCGATTAACTTAGGCAGTAAGCTTCTCCCCTCTCTTCTCACTGACCAGTGGGGCCCACAGCTCCCCTCTGCCCCAAAATATCTCCAAATTTTTGGCAAATGAGTAATTCAAAAGTTTGAAGTCTCAAACTTAGCCACATTTGCATGTTTGGACAAGTTTCCCTCAAATTCAAATGTATATATGCATTCTTGCCTATTTGGCTCCTTTTTGGACCATTGGGTAGCAAACCCTTGCAAAAATTATTGAGACTTTGCCTCCCCACTAATTTGAACCTGAGGAATCCAAGTATGCCCTTTACTCCTTGTTTTAACTGCTGAAATCCTGAAGTTGAATGCAACAGTTTGAAATTTCCCTCCCATGTGTGATCATATGTGTATAACCCTACTTTGTGAAAGTGAAGACTTTCCCTTCTAATCACTCCTTTGATGGAGGCCACTTGCCCTTCACAATATTTCACAATCTACCCACAACAAAACTGTTGTGTTGTGAGGTGCATAAAAATTTTGCAAGTCCCTTTTCTTGGGCTTTTACAAATTATCAACATGCTCGTTAGAGAACAAACTCACACATTGCAAAAGTGGTATTTCCCACATGTGATATAGATGGGCTGGACATAAGAAAACTCCTACACTTTGCTAAGGATGTCCATGCCAAGTTTGACCCAAATTCAAAACCTTTTTGAGGTCAGTTTGGGTATAGTTAGGAAGAGGGCAGTTTGAAACCATATTCAAATTCAAACTGTTTTTATCCAATGAATTTAAAAGTGAGGGGCATATTCTTACTCAGCACATTTTTGTGAGCTCACACACCAAATTTCACTCCATTTGGAGTTGATCTTGACATGAGCTAAGTGGGAGAAATTCAAACTTTATTTGAATTTCAAACTAAACTTGTGCTGAAATACATTCAAACCAAACCTCATTTAAACTTTGATCAATTCAAATGGCTCATGGGTGAATAATTTGAATTGCCAAGGGTAGTATGGGGTTCACTGTTTACAACAGTGATTAGGAGTAAATTTCAGAGGGTAAAATGGGGGGTGGGACCCACATGTCAGCCTCTACTTCAACACAAACCGACTGAAACACAGTTCAGTCGGTTCCCGGGTGCAGTGTGCGCGCGCCACCGAGGGGGGCAGCCGGCGCCAGCTCCTGCTGCGTGCCCCAAGACGGAGACCAGTCACCGGGCTACTTATCCCCTCCCCGGCGTGCTCCAGTCGCCCATTCCCCGAGCTGCCGACGTGCACGACCGGTTCTTCCACTGCCATCGCCGCCGCCTGAGCTCACGCTTGATCAAGCCCGATCACTCGCGAGCACAGCCTCCTCCATAGCAAAACGGCACCGGGAGATCGTAAGCAACCTCTTAGACCCCGTGTTGTCCAGTGAGCAAGCGTCCTCGAGCTGTACGAGCCATTTCTCCGGCGAGCCGAACATCGCCGCCGATCGGGCTCCCGTGGACAGCACAGCACAGCCGTTGTCACATCCTCTTCTCTACACAAGAAAGGTGCGTGATTGTATGTAGATGGAGTAGCCGAAAGCCGTTTGGCGATTGATCAACCCTCGGCCGAGAATTTCCAAATTTACTCTTGATCAGTTCATAAGGACCGAGCTCGCCTTCGGGTGAAATTCGTGCTCTATGCACGAGGGTTGGACGAGCTCGTTACCTAGTAGCTTCTACGCACGATAGCGCCCATGCTCGAACTGGAATTAGAGAAAACCATCGAGAATCGGCCATGATATGGCTGTTTTCCCCGCCGCTATGGCTGAACACCTCGGCTCACCGTCGAGAGCCTAGTTGCCGGTATTTCTAGCTTCCACCCAGCCCTGGTTCGTGTTTCCCATGCTCTACTGATGCTCTCCGACCGATTTCCGGTCGATTTGGTGCACAGGAGAGCGGGACCGACCTCACCGGAACCCTAGCAGGTGCTGTCATCGGTGCGCACGGGTTTCCGGTCATCGCCGGCGGCCGGCGACCCCACCATCGAGTCCAGGGGGTCAGTAAAGGGGCAGGCGGCAAGTTTCGGGCCGGGGGGTGGCCGGGAACTCAGTTCCGGCGAGGGTCGCTGGAGATCGCCGCCGCCGCGCAGTTGGCACGAGGAAGGAGACGACGCACTGTGTGCGGGGCCCACAAGCCAGAGTTTAAACTTTTTCCCGAATTTCAGTTTCAGTTCAAACTTCAAATCCTTATAACTTTGGCTAGAAAGCTCCAAATTGAGTGAACCAAATTTTGCTGGATTCAGCTCTCCGAGTACTTTCCAGAAAATCAAGTTTCACTTCATGAAAACCCTTAATTTTCCAGAATTAATTCCTCAAAGTTTAAACTGTTAGGAATTTTAACTGGAGAATCCTTTGGAGGAAAATCCTGAAATTTTTCTGAGATATTCACCTAAATATCCTTGAACTACCATAAAAATTTCAGATCCATTTGAGCTCATTTAATCCACCTAATGGTGTGATTAGTGAAACTGTTCCAGAGAAAATAGAAAATGTTCAGAAACATTTTCAGAATTTTCTCTGAAATTGTTTAGCTCATATCTTTAGTTAGAGACTTCCAAATTAAGTGAGACCAGCTCCATTAGAACCCTCTGAAAATCTAGTTTTCAGAAAGTCATAGTTTGTCTCATGAAAATTCCTAGAACACCCTAAGAGTTCCAATTAAGGTCAAGGACATAATTAATTGTGGAGGGCTCAAATGAGCTTTGCTGCAACTAAAACTTGACCAAGTCTCTGTTTAGGTTGTAACCAAGCCACAGTAAAAGTTTTACAGTCATTAGGTCTGCCTAGCAAAGGTTATAGACTTCACAACTTCAAAGATAATACAAATGCATTTAAATTAATACATACATTGCTCTTATCATGTAGTCGCTAAGGTCGAGGAGGAACCCGAAGTCCTAGACTTCGTTACTCCGGAGGAACAGCTAGCCTACGACCAAGAGCAGCAAGGCAAGCCCCGGTTTGCATTAACCTTTTTACAAATTTTATTGTTTTGAGCACATACTTGTTTCCTTTGTTCTGTGCATTAGAGTCTTGTTTGGAAATCCAACTGCATAGCCAAGAAAACCACGGGTTGGGTTTAGGATTGCAAACCCCGTTAGCCACTGCATTGCTAGTACAGAGTAGGATTCGGTACAAGTCGAGTAGTTGGAACTACTCGCGAGAATAGGCTAGAGGCACATTGCTCGGGTAGAGATAGCACATGATACACATGGCAAGAAAATGAGACCGAGCGGAGAGTAAGGGCAGCAGGACTTTGGGGCCTGTGTGCTGTAGCTCCGCTTGTGTCGATTGAGGACCGAGCCGTGTGCGGGCCTGTTGAACAAGCTAGAACAGTACCAAAGACCTACCGGCTATATGGGAACCGGGAAACTGATGTAACCCGGGTAGCTGGGTATTGAGGCATTGCCCGTCGTTCAGAGGGTAGGTTGAGAGCTCGAGGTGTAAATCGGCTGGCGGCACAGAGATGCGCGTGCAGAGACCTCTTGCTCGGGACGATGGGACCGGTTCAATATTTGGCTAACGGGTGAAAGGTAGTCGCGTACGGCGTCCGTGATGGTTGTTGTAGGCAACATCGAGTACGGGCGTACGTGACGGGTTGTTCGGGTAACCCTGCAGGTGTAAATCGATTATAATCGCCGTCCCTCGCGGTCAGTGAGTACCACTTGTTCACTGTACCGTGACGTAGAAAGAACAGGCTAGTTACATGCTATAATGTTGCTGATTGAAAGCTGGACATTGATTGTTAATGATATGCTGTAGCTTAGAGCTAATTAAAGTTCCTTTCAACTTTGGGCAAAGTACATGAGAGAAATGCGTTTCTTGTTTGATTGCGGCTCTCTCATGTGCCTTAGCGTAAGGTTCTCCACAACCTGCTGCTAAAACTTGAAAGTAAGGTTCTACTAATTAGGCGAGTCCTTGCAAATGATTTTTACCTCATGCAACCCATTACCCTCATGTAGAAGTTCCATGTTTAGGTGAGACGGGTCAGACTTGCTGAGCCTTCGTGCTCACTGCTTGTGTTTGAAGCTTTTGCAGGGTTCTATGAGGAAGGGACTCCCGAAGAGGAGACGGAACCCCAGGAGGGGAACCCCGTCGAGTGGGAGTCGTGCACGCCGCAGAGTTAGTGTGCGTGTGTGCTAGCAAGGACACGTTCGAGGGCTGAACGTGCACTTGATGCTTAGTCTACGCCCGCGAGTGTAGACCGAACTTATTTTGATGTAAACATGTTCATAAACTTGTTTATGTAATAAAACTTCCGCTTCCGCTTTGCACCTTTGACGTGTGTTATACGGTGCTGTGCAACGCAGCACCCCTCAGCGTGATCCTGGCTCGACAGGACCAGTGGGGTCGTGTCAGCGTGGTATCAGAGCTCGCTTGAGGTTTAACACAGTACAAAGGTCTTCTTTTTCAAAAATCCAGTGAGGAACGAGTTAGTAGCCCGTATAAGGATGTTATTAGCATATAGAAAGTGGCATATTAACCTATTTGTTATGTCGGAAAATCGTGCATCTCGGGACGTTCATGTCTTGGGGGGTGCACGTAAGCGCTGTCCACCAGTGCGCACAAGATGAAGGGTGGAGCCCCGCGGGTGGCAGGTAACCCGACCCGCTTTGATATCCTCTACGACTCTTCATGTCGTTTGGGGTATTCGAGCAACGTCTGTCCCTGGCGTGCGTGGTGCAACATGGGAGACCCCATCACGTGGTCTGAAACGTGAACACGTAACTCAAGGCGTGTTTGGCTTGAGAACATCCGGGCGAGTGATGACGGCTGGGTGTACCAACTGTATGGATTCCGGGCTCGGTGTGCAGCCGAGTCTGATGATTGTTTGAGTTTCTGCAGGTAGCCTGACCACAAAACGGTAGACGTGTAGCATCCGTGTGCGAGTGACGAGTAGTGCCACTGAAATAACGAAGCCGGCTAAGTCCAGTATAGGTTTTTCTTTGTGAGGACGTAGTACCGACATAATCTGGTGATGCATCGACGTCACACCCAACTAAATGAACAACTTCATTTAAAAACTTGAAGGTTTTGATCCAAAGTAGTAAAACTTGATGTAACTCCTTCCCTTGAACAGGATATTCAAAGTTAACAAGTTTTCAACTTATAGGTTGTTAAGGACAGAGCACTCTGTTTTCAGCTGAATCAAGGCTGAAGTTAATCAGAGGTTAGAGGTTGAGTTCTTTCGAGGTTGGGGTCGTATGATACATTTCTGGAAAGCATTAGAAGAACTTTACAACTCTTCTGTTGAGGTCCAGAGGTGTTTCATCCCTTAACCACTCGAAAAATGCAGTAGAGTTGAAACTGTCCAGAAAACAGGACAGAGCAAAGACTCTCTGTAAATTCTCTGTAAATTAAGCATGACTTCCTGCTTAAAAATCCAAAAATAGGAAATGAGGTACTTCTGGAAAGCTTATGAGATGGGTTACGACTTTGTAACAGAAAGTTTTGTCATATTGGGAACATAATTAACTGGGATTCTTGGATCAATTCAGTACCTAAAGCAGGGAGGTGCTGTCCAATTGATTCCAGAAATTCTGTTAACTTTGACATCTCATAACTTTTGAACCAGGACATATCTTAGGTCAACCAAATACTTTCTGGAAAGCTATTGAAGTTAACTTTAACTTGGATGTTGAGCTCCAGAATTGGTTTTGCCTTTAACATGGCCTAAATCAGGTTGATATGGAAACTGGTCAGGGCTGTCATGGGAACAGCAGATCAGCAGTCAAATTTGTTTAAAATTTGTACTATGTTTCCAAGTTTTATGGGTTCAATGACATGTTTTATGTTATAACTCAGGGGTTTACTGTTTAAATAAATATTTGACAATTCTCAAATATATTTTTACAGATGGCAGCAGATAAACAGTTGGAGAACGGGTGGGTGGCTTCCCACTGTTCTGACCGTAGCGGCTACCCGGAAGCATTGTGGCAAATGCTCCAATATTTCGGGTACAACCAGATGCCGCAATACTTCGCCAAGGAAGAAGGCGAAGAGGGGAACAAGACGTGGACAATCCATGTCGAGGTTCCTGCAGGACCTACGCCACCCGGTTGGGTGCCATTCACCGTCACGGTGAGAGGAAGACAACCGGAAGGGATGTGGCAAGTGGCAGCCCGTGACACTATGTCACGTTTCTGCCAACTACACGTGCAGGCTATGGAGGGTACTCCATACGCACTCGTTCCGGTGGAGGGACGAGCTCAGCATGTGTGGGAAGAGAGGTACCTGGAGGCAACAGACCCGAGTTGCCCAAGGTACAACCCCGCGGAGGCAAATCTCAGCCTCCAAATGAGGGCGGGAAACGCTGTGATGGACAGCCAAGCTGTTCATACGGAGCATCTCACCACCAAGCTCAAGGAGAGCACAAGCCGTGGAGATCATTTCGAGAGTGCTCACAGCGCACTCCGCAATGTGCTCCTTCCGACGATCAAGCGACTGAATGAACAACACAATCAGTTGCGTCGTCTGAAGAAGGCAAAGAAGAAGAGCCGTGTTGACATCGCGGCGTTGCAAGAGCTGGTGCAGACCCTAACCCAGCAGAATGAGGACCTTGCTCAGGGGCGGGATGACGCTATCGAGGAAGGCCAAGGCTGGGAAGAGGACTACAACCAAGCTATGGACAAGGTGCATGCCTTGCAGGACCTCGTGCCCCCGGTATTGGGCGTACCGGTAGTCTTGGGTCTTCCAGCCATGGGAGAACCTGGAATGGGAGAAGAGGTGGTAGACCCCGAGCCACCAGCAGAGGTACCGGAGGAGGACGACCCACAGGAGGTCGAGTTCTACTCCGAGTAGGGGGTTACGGTTGCCAAGTAGGGCAGCTAGGGTAGCGTAACCCAACTTTTGTAATCGGTGACATATCGTGTAGACAGTAGCGTATGTATAGGTAGTGACGACATGAGCACGACTTCTCGGAGATCCGAGAATAATGTATCTTGTATAAAGTTTATGCTTTATCAATATATGTGAATGTTGTGCAAATTAATCATGTGTCACTTCAATACCTACTGTTACGTATGGAATTTTAAGTAAGACATGTGCTAATTGCTGCTGTTTTGAATTTCAGAATGACGCGTACTCGTGCCAACCCTGACGTTGGGGGTACCAGTCAAGGGGGAGAGACCTCCCAACCACCTCCCGAGGACTCCTCGGGACAGCAGCAGCAACAGCAACAGCAAACACCGCCATCGCCACTACCAACGGTTACATTGGCCGACATTGTCGCGGCAATGGCGGGCTCGCATCAGCAGCACACAGAGTTGCTGCAGATTCTCATCGCCAATACGTCTCGCCCAGAGAGACGTCAAGATCGTGAGGAGCGCCAACAGAGCTCCTACTCCGACTTCCTGGCGACTCATCCCCCTGTATTCTCAAGGGCGGATGAACCACTTGACGTGGACAACTGGCTCCGCGCCATAGAGATGAAGTTCGGGCTGCTCCAAATCAGCGAGCAGCGCAAGACTCAGTTCGCGGTCCAGCAGCTCCAAGGATCCGCGAGCGCGTGGTGGGCTAACTTTTGTGCTTCACAGCCCACCGACCGAGTGATGACCTGGGCGGAGTTCCGGACGGCCTTCAGGGCCTATCATATACCGCCCGGTCTGATGAAGAGGAAGACGCAGGAGTTCCTACACCTGCAACAAGGGAGCCGGAAAGCGCTGGAATACTCCAGAGCGTTCAACGATCTCGCGCTCTACGCGTCGTATCACGCGGATACAGACGAGAACCGGCGAGACCATTTTTACCAGGGGCTTAACCCGCTCCTAAAGGACAAGTTGGCGATGTTCAATCGAGGCAGCCTCAACGACATCATTGATGCTGCGATTGTTCAGGAGGACTCCGGCAAGGAGTTGGCGGCGGCAGAGCGAAAGCGAAGCGCGCCGCAGAGCAGCGGAGAAGGAGGCGGTCCTTCTCAGAAGTTTCGGATGGTGAATCGCCCACCATCGGGTCCACGCTGGCAGCCACCACAGCGGTCGATGCCGTTCCGCAGTCGGCCGTACTCTTCACCGGCATTCCGGCCGGCACTGCCAGCACCACTGCTACAACAACAGCAGCAGCGGGCGATGCCGCGTGCATTTGCACCTCCGCAACGCATGCCCGGCTTTCGTCCACCGAGTACTCCACCATCAGCGGTCACATGTTACAAGTGTGGTCGTCCAGGACACTTCGCGAGCAGTTGCCTGGAAAGGCAAGGCGGCGGAGGGGCACCACAGTTTCCGGGGAGGAATCAACCCCGGAACCCTACTAATGCGCGGCGGGCAAACCCTAGGCCCGGCACTGTCCACCAGCTTGCCATTGAGGACGTGCCGGAGGGCGAGCCAATCCTTGCGGGTATGTTCCAACTCCACCAGCATCCCGCTATAGTACTATTTGATTCAGGCGCCACGCATAATTTTATTAGCCAAGCTTTCATTGCTAAACACAGTTTGCCAATACTACCCACCGATAGTCCATATTTAATTTGTTCACCGGGTGGGAAGATTTCAGCAAGCGTAATGGTCTCCAAAGCACCATTATGCTTAGCGGGTAGAGTATACCCCACGTCTCTCATTATCTTAGAGGGACAGAAGGTCGACGTCATCCTAGGGATGTCGTGGTTAACCCGCCACGGCGCTGTTTTAGACACCGTCCTTCGAGTCGTGCACCTAAACTCAGAAGTGCACGGTTCTCACTCATTATTTCTGGACAGTCCAGAAATAAAACTTCCAAGTGTCTATCAAGCCACAACCATCAGATTGGGAGACATTCCAGTGGTCCGAGAGTTCCCTGATGTATTCCCGGACGACTTGCCGGGGATGCCACCCGATAGAGAGGTGGAGTTCAAGATTGAACTTACACCAGGAACCATGCCAATATCCCGAAGGCCGTACAAGATGGCGCCCAAGGAGTTGGCTGAATTGAAGACTCAGCTCACGGACCTTCTGGAGAAGGGTTTTATTAGGCCGAGCTCCTCCCCATGGGGCTGTTCGGCATTATTTGTCAAGAAGAAGGATGAGACGTTGCGGCTTTGCGTGGACTACCGTCCATTAAATGCCGTAACCATCAAGAACAAGTACCCGTTGCCACGGATCGACATGTTGTTTGATCAGTTGGTTGAAGCAAAGATCTTTTCCAAGATGGATTTAAGATCCGGGTACCATCAGATTAAGATAAGGGCGGAGGACATTCCAAAGACAGCTTTCTCGACAAGGTACGGACTTTATGAGTACCTGGTCATGTCCTTTGGCCTCACCAATGCTCCAGCTCACTTCATGTATTTAATGAACTCGGTGTTCATGCCGGAGCTGGACAAGTTTGTCGTGGTCTTCATCGACGACATCCTGGTATATTCCAAGTCGGAGGAAGATCACAAGAAACATCTGCGTATAGTCTTGCAACGGCTGCGGGATCACAAGTTATACGCAAAATTCAGCAAATGCGAGTTTTGGATATCGCAAGTGCCTTTCCTTGGGCATATCATCTCAGCAGAGGGTATCGCTGTGGACCCGAGCAAGATCACGCAAGTGCTGAATTGGAAATCCCCGAGAACTGTTCATGAGGTACGGAGTTTCCTCGGACTCGCGGGATATTATCGGAGGTTCATTCCGAACTTCTCGAAGATTGCCAAGCCAATGACAGAGCTGCTGAAGAAGGCTACCAAATATGTTTGGAGTCCAACATGTGAAGCAGCATTCAAGGCTTTAGTCAAGCACCTGACATCAGCACCGGTTTTGGCGCAGCCAGACACAACAAAACCGTTCGATTTGTACTGCGATGCATCCGGCATTGGGCTCGGATGTGTGCTGATGCAAGACCGAAGAGTGGTCGCGTATGGATCACGGCAGCTTAGGAACCATGAGCAGAATTATCCAACCCACGATTTGGAGCTCGCTGCCGTGGTACTTGCACTGAAGATGTGGAGGCACTACCTACTCGGTAACCTCGTACATTTATATACCGACCACAAAAGCCTCAAGTACATATTCACTCAGAAGGAGCTGAACATGAGGCAACGAAGATGGTTAGAACTGATAAAGGATTACGAGATAGAGATCCATTATCATCCGGGCAAGGCAAATGTTGTGGCAGATGCGCTGAGCCGCAAGTCCCACGTCAATAATCTGACCATCACACCGTTGGAAGAGAGCGAACCACCACTACATGTGATTCCACACGGAGCTCTCTACAACCTAGCTTTGATCCCCACCATCCGTGAAGAGATAGCGGCAGCCCAGAAGAATGACAAGGGCATGTCACATTTGCGGAGACGTATAGACAGTGGGGAGTTGAAATGTTTCCGGAAGGACGAAGACAGCGTCCTATATGGTTCAAGGACCGGATCGTCGTACCCCGAAACCCGGAGTTACGGAAGAAAATCTTTGATGAGGCTCACTTATCAAAGTTTTCTATTCACCCCGGCAGCAACAAAATGTATCAAAAACTCAGAAGAAAGTTTTGGTGGACACAAATGAAGCGAGAGACTGCAAAATACGTGTCCGAGTGTGATACATGTCGAAGGGTGAAGGCAGACCACATGCGGAAACCGGGACTGCTGCAACCACTGGGCATTCCTGCCTGGAAGTGGGAGGACGTGAGCATGGATTTCATTGTCGGTTTACCCACCACCTTACAGAAACATGATTCGGTGTGGGTGATCGTCGATCGGCTCACCAAAGTTGCCCATTTCATCCCGGTCAACACCAACTACAACGCCAAGAAGTACGCTGAACTGTACATCTCACGGATCCTATGCTTATACGGCGTACCCCGTACCATCATATCGGACCGGGGCACTTTATTTGTGTCCCGTTTTTGGGAGCAGCTACACGCTGCCTTGGGGACGAAGCTGATCCGTAGTTCAGCCTACCACCCCCAGACGGATGGGCAAACCGAGCGGGTAAATCAAATCCTAGAAGACATGCTACGAGCTTGCGCTATCAACCACGGCAAGAATTGGGATGATCACTTGCCGTTAGCCGAGTTCTCGTACAACAATGGGTACCAAGCCAGCATCAAGATGGCGCCCTATGAGGCGCTATGCGGAAGAAAATGCCGCACACCATTGAACTGGTGTGAGTCTGGCGAAAGGGTTACCTTCGGGATTGACCTTGTCAACAACGCGGAAGAAAAGGTTCGATTAATTCAAGCGAACCTAAAAGCCGCTCAATCCCGACAGAAACAGTATGCAGACCGGAGAAGGTGTCCATTACAATTCGAAGTTGGAGATCACGTATATCTACGGGTGTCTCCAATGAAGGGCGTAAACAGATTTGGGGTGAGAGGAAAGTTGGCACCCCGATTCATCGGTCCATTCCATATTACCGAAAGATGTGGATCGGTGGCATACCGGCTGAAATTACCAGAAGCACTTTCCGGTGTGCACGACGTATTTCACATTTCCCAGCTGAGGAAGTGTCTCAAGCTATCAACTACCGTTCAGCTGGAAGACATTGAAGGACTGCAACCGGATCTCACCTATCGGGAGGAACCGGTGCAGATTATTGATGAAAAGGCCCGAACCACACGCAACCGTACGTTGTGGTTCTACAAGGTTCTCTGGAGTAATCACTCCATGGACGAAGCGACATGGGAGAGCGAAGAATTCCTTCGCACTAACTACCCCGACTTTTTCACGACACATATCCGGTAATTTTCCACCGTCCTCTCTCTCATTTTCACCTTATAATCTCGGGACGAGATTCTTTTAAGGGGGGAGGAATGTAAGGGCCTCAGTTTTTGACACACATTTGCAGTGTTCATCACCACACCACACACCTCATTTGAGGAAGAGTGATGAACACAAATGAAGAGCAAGTAACAATTATCAACATGCTCGTTAGAGAACAAACTCACACATTGCAAAAGTGGTATTTCCCACATGTGATATAGATGGGCTGGACATATGAAAACTCCTACACTTTGCTAAGGATGTCCATGCCAAGTTTGACCCAAATTCAAAACCTTTTTGAGGTCAGTTTGGGTATGGTTAGGAAGAGGGCAGTTTGAAACCATATTCAAATTCAAACTGTTTTTATCCAATGAATTTAAAAGTGAGGGGCATATTCTTACTCAGCACATTTTTGTGAGCTCACACACCAAATTTCACTCCATTTGGAGTTGATCTTGACATGAGCTAAGTGGGAGAAATTCAAACTTTATTTGAATTTCAAACTAAACTTGTGCTGAAATACATTCAAACCAAACCTCATTTAAACTTTGATCAATTCAAATGGCTCATGGGTGAATAATTTGAATTGCCAAGGGTAGTATGGGGTTCACTGTTTACAACAGTGATTAGGAGTAAATTTCAGAGGGTAAAATGGGGGGTGGGACCCACATGTCAGCCTCTACTTCAACACAAACCGACTGAAACACAGTTCAGTCGGTTCCCGGGTGCAGTGTGCGCGCGCCACCGAGGGGGGCAGCCGGCGCCAGCTCCTGCTGCGCGCCCCAAGCTGGAGACCAGTCGCCGGGCTACTTATCCCCTCCCCGGCGTGCTCCAGTCGCCCATTCCCCGAGCTGCCGACGTGCACGACCGGTTCTTCCAATGCCATCGCCGCCGCCTGAGCTCACGCTTGATCAAGCCCGATCACTCGCGAGCACAGCCTCCTCCACAGCAAAACGGCACCGGGAGATCGTAAGCAACCTCCTAGACCCCGTGTTGTCCAGTGAGCAAGCGTCCTCGAGCTGTACGAGCCATTTCTCCGGCGAGCCGAACATCGCCGCCGATCGGGCTCCCGTGGACAGCACAGCACAGCCGTTGTCACGTCCTCTTCTCTACACAAGAAAGGTGCGTGATTGTATGTAGATGGAGTAGCCGAAAGCCGTTTGGCGATTGATCAACCCTCGGCCGAGAATTTCCAAATTTACTCTTGATCAGTTCATAAGGACCGAGCTCGCCTTCGGGTGAAATTCGTGCTCTATGCACGAGGGTTGGACGAGCTCGTTACCTAGTAGCTTCTACGCACGATAGCGCCCACGCTCAAACTGGAATTAGAGAAAACCATCGAGAATCGGCCATGATATGGCTGTTTTCCCCGCCGCTATGGCTGAACACCTCGGCTCACCGTCGAGAGCCTAGTTGCCGGTATTTCTAGCTTCCACCCAGCCCTGGTTCGTGTTTCCCATGCTCTACTGATGCTCTCCGACCGATTTCCGGTCGATTTGGTGCACGGGAGAGCGGGACCGACCTCACCGGAACCCTAGCAGGTGCTGTCATCGGTGCGCACGGGTTTCCGGTCATCGCCGGCGGCCGGCGACCCCACCATCGAGTCCAGGGGGTCAGTAAAGGGGCAGGCGGCAAGTTTCGGGCCGGGGGGTGGCCGGGAACTCAGTTCCGGCGAGGGTCGCCGGAGATCGCCGCCGCCGCGCAGTTGGCGCGAGGAAGGAGACGACGCACTGTGTGCGGGGCCCAGAAGCCAGAGTTTAAACTTTTTCCCGAATTTCAGTTTCAGTTCAAACTTCAAATCCTTATAACTTTGGCTAGAAAGATCCAAATTGAGTGAACCAAATTTTGCTGGATTCAGCTCTCCGAGTACTTTCCAGCAAATCAAGTTTCACTTCATGAAAACCCTTAATTTTCCAGAATTAATTCCTCAAATTTTAAACTGTTAGGAATTTTAACTGGAGAATCCTTTGGAGGAAAATCCTGAAATTTTGCTGAGATATTCACCAAAATATCCTTGAACCACCATAAAAATTTCAGATCCATTTGAGCTCATTTAATCCACCTAATGGTGTGATTAGTGAAACTGTTCCAGAGAAAATAGAAAATGTTCAGAAACATTTTCAGAATTTTCTCTGAAATTGTTTAGCTCATATCTTTAGTTAGAGACTTCCAAATTAAGTGAGACCAACTCCATTAGAACCCTCTGAAAATCTAGTTTTCAGAAAGTCATAGTTTGTCTCATGAAAATTCCTAGAACACCCTAAGAGTTCCAATTAAGGTCAAGGACATAATTAATTGTGGAGGGCTCAAATGAGCTTTGCTGCAACTAAAACTTGACCAAGTCTCTGTTTAGGTTGTAACAAAGCCACAGTAAAAGTTTCACAGTCATTAGGTCTGCCTAGAAAAGGTTATAGACTTCACAACTTCAAAGATAATACAAATGCATTTAAATTAATACATACATTGCTCTTATCATGTAGTCGCTAAGGTCGAGGAGGAACCCGAAGTCCTAGACTTCGTTACTCCGGAGGAACAGCTAGCCTACGACCAAGAGCAGCAAGGCAAGCCCCGGTTTGCATTAACCTTTTTACAAATTTTATTGTTTTGAGCACATACTTGTTTCCTTTGTTCTGTGCATTAGAGTCTTGTTTGGAAATCCAACTGCATAGCCAAGAAAACCACGGGTTGGGTTTAGGATTGCAAACCCCGTTAGCCACTGCATTGCTAGGATAGAGTAGGATTCGGTACAAGTCGAGTAGTTGGAACTACTCGCGAGAATAGGCTAGAGGCACATTGCTCGGGTAGAGATAGCACATGATACACATGGCAAGAAAATGAGACCGAGCGGAGAGTAAGGGCAGCAGTACTTTGGGGCCTGTGTGCTGTAGCTCCGCTTGTGTCGATTGAGGACCGAGCCGTGTGCGGGCCTGTTGAACAAGCTAGAACAGTACCGAAGACCTACCGGCTATATGGGAACCGGGAAACTGATGTAACCCGGGTAGCTGGGTATTGAGGCATTGCCCGTCGTTCAGAGGGTAGGTTGAGAGCTCGAGGTGTAAATCGGCTGGCGGCACAGAGATGCGCGTGCAGAGACCTCTTGCTCGGGACGATGGGACCGGTTCAATATTTGGCTAACGGGTGAAAGGTAGTCGCGTACGGCGTCCGTGATGGTTGTTGTAGGCAACATCGAGTACGGGCGTACGTGACGGGTTGTTCGGGTAACCCTGCAGGTGTAAATCGATTATAATCGCCGTCCCTCGCGGTCAGTGAGTACCACTTGTTCACTGTACCGTGACGTAGAAAGAACAGGCTAGTTACATGCTATAATGTTGCTGATTGAAAGCTGGACCTTGATTGTTAATGATATGCTGTAGCTTAGAGCTAATTAAAGTTCCTTTCAACTTTGGGCAAAGTACATGAGAGAAATGCGTTTCTTGTTTGATTGCGGCTCTCTCATGTGCCTTAGCGTAAGGTTCTCCACAACCTGCTGCTAAAACTTGAAAGTAAGGTTCTACTAATTAGGCGAGTCCTTGCAAATGATTTTTACCTCATGCAACCCATTACCCTCATGTAGAAGTTCCATGTTTAGGTGAGACGGGTCAGACTTGCTGAGCCTTCGTGCTCACTGCTTGTGTTTGAAGCTTTTGCAGGGTTCTATGAGGAAGGGACTCCCGAAGAGGAGACGGAACCCCAGGAGGGGAACCCCGTCGAGTGGGAGTCATGCACGCCGCAGAGTTAGTGTGCGTGTGTGCTAGCAAGGACACGTTCGAGGGCTGAACGTGCACTTGATGCTTAGTCTACGCCCGCGAGTGTAGACCGAACTTATTTTGATGTAAACATGTTCATAAACTTGTTTATGTAATAAAACTTCCGCTTCCGCTTTGCACCTTTGACGTGTGTTATACGGTGCTGTGCAACGCAGCACCCCTCAGCGTGATCCTGGCTCGACAGGACCAGTGGGGTCGTGTCACAAACATCCTGGACCTAATGCACATACAAACCTCGACCAATAGTAGTGAACAAAAGGAAAACTTTAAAAACAACTTAAGTGCAAACCGGGGCTTGCCTTGGTTTTGCAGGTGTCTAAAGTCAGATAAGATGAAGTTAGTTGCTGATGATGACTTGAAACTTAATCCCTGCCTTCTTGCTCCTTGATCAAATCTTCACTTATCCACGTTTAAGCACTACGCGTTATGTACATGCATACCTTTAATTATAAAACTTTTTGCTAACAAATGCTACAGACAAATTTAAAACTGGAACTTTGTTTAAGAATTTAAAATGACACTGGGGGTGGTGGTTTGGATGTGTGTCTAAGCACTTTCCTCAAGTGAGAAGTGAGGTTCATCACTTGGGTGGTGATCACCTAATGAGGTTGAACAGGACACAATGATCCAGGGCTCTAATGGAGCTGGGAATTTTCTTGGGGGTTCCTTGTCACAAGAAAGTCCTCTGGACCAAAATTCAGAACATTTCACTAAGTGGATCACCCAGAACAATTCCCTAAGCATTTAAGCATAAAGGAATTAATTCTGATTAATCTTGCCCTTTCATGCAAGTCTAAGTGAACCATAATTTCCTACATAGCTCAGAGAGTATGCCTGAATTTTTCTAGGATTTTTGGAGCTAAGGAATGGCTAGAACTGAATTTCCAAGTTTTGGAAATTCTCTGAAAATGTTTCTGTATTCATTTGAATACAGAAACTTGAAATTGGAATTATCTTAACTAAATCAACTCCAAATGAGATGAAACTTTTACAGGAGTCTCCTAATATTCTAAAGAATATTCTGGCAAAATTTGGGGAATTTTGGATGAACCAAACTCCCTCTAAAATTCTTTTTCTGAAAAGCTTTAAAGGATTTTCCAGAATTTCCTATTGGTTTTCATGCAAATTGGTTTGTACATCTGAATAGAGCTCTTCATCCTGAATCCAACCCAATTTGATTCACTAAATTTGGAGCTTCCTAGCAAAAGTTATGAGGTTCTAAAGTTTGAACCGAATCTGGAATTCAAATTAATTCGGGAAAAGTTTAAACTCTGACAGTGGTCCCATCCCCACGTGTCAGCTGCTGCGTTCACGTCACACGGGGCCACAGACCTGTCCCCGCGTTGTCACAAACCGATCCGAGGCCACAGACAATCCCACTCCCTCGCAACAGCGACTGACGCGTAGGCCAGCCCCCGTCTTCGTCTTCCTCCAGCCGCCCGCACTCCCGCGCCGCCGAGCTCGCCGGAGCTCTCGCCGGGAGTGGGTTCCGGTGCTCGGAACTTGCTGGATCTCGCCGCCCCCATGTATTCTCGTGCCAGGAACACGTTGCCGGGCTTATCTCAGCTCGACGATGGCCGGAAACCTAGGTGCGACGGCGATAGCGGCTGTGGCAACTTCGGCGATGTTGCTAGGGCACTGTAGTGCTCTAACCTTGCTCCGGTTAGCTCCTACAACATCGCCACCACCTCGGGAGCAACGTCTAGGGCTCTGATCTCGCGAGAAACGACAGCAACTAGGGTCTCACCGTGCGACCTAGGGCGATTTTGGGGAAAACTGGAAAAATTCGAAGAACCGAGGGTTTCCTCAACGGTCCTCCCTAGTTCTTGATCCCACGTGCCCGCACGGATGTCTACAACTAGGTTTCTAGGTCTGGTGATGAGTGGTGCACCGTGCTTCCCTAATTTCTCGGTCTGCTGCCTACGGTTCATATCGCATGTCCGCGGGAAAAGTTAAATTCCGGCGAGCACGGGCTGTGGCACGCTGCCGGCGTTGCTGTGAAGCAAGAAGAGTTACAGGCACACCTTTTCGCTTTTGCAACTCAACGGGAGGTGCTCTGTTGTGGCTGGGCGACGGATTCTTGCAGCGGCGACTTTGCCCGGTGCCGTGGGGAAGGATTGAGCTCGCCGCCGGGGTTCCCGTGGGTTTAGCACCGATTTCTTGCGTCGGTCACGTTCAGTGAGGTCTGGCGACGCGGTGGAGGGACTCAGCACGGCGTGCAACTCGTTGAACTGACCGGGCGTCGAGGAACCGACCGTGTTCTTCCGTGCGGCAGCAGCTCGGCGAGGAAAATGCGAGGTGACCGACGGCAGCTGTGGGAGGCGGTTTGCGGGAGCGTCGTTCACTCGGTGGGGTTGATAAGGGCGCGAGCAAACCGACTCCGGAGCAGCTCGGGAGGTGCTTCCGGTTCCTCGGTTGGCAGCGCGTGGCGCCTCGCGGTGGCTCGGTGTGAGGTCGGGTGTGAACTGAGAACAGAGTGACTTCGGCAGTAAGTTAGGTCCCCCTCCTCTCACTGACCAGTGGGGCCCACAGCTCCCCTCTGCCCCAAAATATCTCCAAATTTTTGACACATTGTAAATTCATCCATGCAGGACCCAAATCCAAAAGCCATTTTGACATTTGACAATTTGTGACACAGTTTCAAATTTAAATTCAAATTTGGATGGAATTCACAAGTCCCTTTGATATTCATATCAAAGCACCTCCAAATTTGCCCCAAATTTGCCCCCTCTACAATTTGAACCTGGGGAGTTTGAATATGCCCTCTGATCTATGAGTTGGTCATTGCAAATACAACTTTTTAAACATCAGTTTGCATTTTCCTCTTTGGAGATGGCCCCTCCTCTTTTGGAAGTGACCCTCTTAATTCAAACTAAATTCAAAGTTTTTATCGCTCATGCCAACACTTTCATGAGTAAACAAAAGTTTTTGTAAGTCCCATTTCTTGCATATAAACTCAACTTTATTCATAGCTCAAGTTTTCTATTCACAAGTTTTGGGACTTTTACAATCAGTTTGATCTAAAAACAAGATCATCGCCACGACCACCTTTGATCCGAATACCTCTGATCCATGCAAGCCATGCAAGAATACGTACAGATCAATCTAATGAAACTAATCATAGGATAGCATGCATGTGCATCATCGCATCTAGTTTAGGGTTTTGTGCATGATATTGATTGCTGTGAATCTTGTATGCATGTGAATCCTACATAGCAGGACAGGTTCAGGAAGCTGTCTACGACGAACTACAGCAATCAGGTTTTGAGAATCAAGAACAACCGGAACCGCAAGAACAAGGCAAGTGCTCCTTGACCATGTTGATCCTATATTTTGGGTAAAACTATTTTGTTTTGCGAAAAGGTGTGTGTGCTGAGTCAAACATGATGGGAAAACCCTTTTTATAGGAGTTTACTAGTTTTGATTAAACCATCCTTGTCGCCTGGGAAGTTTATGAGTCGGGTATGGTTTTTGCTTTATGCTTCGCTGAGTCCAAGGGATTGGGAAGCGAGATAGATGTGTCTAGCTAACTGCACTCATAATAATAATGAGAAACTGATGTTAATAATGAACAAGGACCGGAGGGAGATCTAGGCAAGCCTGGGTTTGTGAATGAGGTAGCATGAGATGGTGGTTTTGCTTGCCGTAGATCTAAGGACCGGTTCATGCATGCACATGCCAGGATAACAGTGCCACCACAAGGCCAAGTATGGGTGCGGCTTAGCTGAGTAATTAGGTAAGTTGCTAGAGTGTTATGGACTGTGGAAGGCGCGGGGAATGGGAGTCGAGTGAGGACTGCCCTGGGAACTGCATGGCACAAGAGGGGGCCCGTGGGTGGGAGAATCGGATATTCTAGCCTGCCGGTGAAACCTTAGTGAGTCCATACATCTAGTAACCCCTTTGTAAAGGCCATACACCGACGGTTGTGTACTGGTATAATGGAGGTTCTGCAGTCGCCGACGGGTGACGAAATCACAAACTTGTGGGTAAAGAGGTGCAAACTCTGCAGAGTTACTAAAACTATCATGATAGCCGAGCTTACGGTTACGAGCACCTGGCTAAACTGCCATGATTAGATGGGATGGTTACGGGAATGGTTGTTGGGAAGGTTCTTGGTTATGGTCATTGATTATGGTTTGGTTTGGGACTGTGAGTCCGGGAGATGAGATGGTTGCATGACTGAGGGGTCATGATATGAGATTTGGTCTCGGTGCGAAATGCGGTTGTTTTATGAGGTGAAATGGTAGCGAATACGAGGAGGTATTCGTGAGTATGAACAAAAGATTGGTTAATGTTTGGATGGAACACGGGAAGTGATGAAGGTATGTTGGTAATTTAATACATGCTGGGACTACATTCATCTAAAGTTAAGTTGCTGTTTTATCACGGTTTTATAAATCTGCTTTTGTGCAAATAAGCCTTTTATACCTACCTTGTTTATGAGCTGCATATCATGTGTTATTCCCGCACTTGCTGAGTACATCATTGTGCTCAAACTTGCATTATTATTTCTTCATCAACAGCAAGAGAAGACTACTATGAAGACCGAGTAGAGCATTATGGCGTGTGATCTGTTCTCAACCTTGCCTGTGGAGGGAATAGAGATGGAGCCACTTCTGCTTAGTTTTGCTTCCGCATTAGTTTTTGCTTCCGCATTTAAATAAGATTTCCGCTGCATAGAATTAAGACTTCCGCTGTGAGCATGAGTCCAAGACTCATGAGGTGCTGTAATAAACTCTGTTATTCGTGGTAATATATATAATCTGAATTCAGTTTGTGGAACGTATGTGTATGTGTGATGAACATCCTGGGCACACATATGCATTAGTTCTCGGTTCCGTGGTTTTCCACAGAATTGAGGGCGTCACATAGGGGCCCCCGGGGGTCTCCGGATCTCGCCCTATGGGGAGCTCCAGATCTGCCTGCCACGTGGCGGGTCCAGAGCCCCTCCTCAAGAGGCGGGAGCTCTGGCCCTGCTGGACACGTAAAGCTTTCGGAGCCCTCCCACCGAGGGGGAGGTCCGGTTTCTGCCTGCCACGTGGCGAGTCTGGAGCCCCCCTCAGGGGAGGCGGGAGCCCCGGGCCCGCTGGACACGTGGGGCCTTTGGGCCTCGCCCCTGCTGAAGGGGCGGGACCCGGTCCTTCCAGTCCTAGGCTGGAGTAGTTGGTAGCTCCTTTCCCCCCGCTTCATGCAGTCCCCATTGCCGTAACCTGGAGGTCCTGCACACAGGCAGAGGAAACGTAATTCTCCTCGGGGGGTCCTCCCCTCCCGTCTCCTAGTCTTATTCGGCTTATGATCCTGATCCGTTATACGGGGCTTGGGCAATTCTGTGCTCGAGGCGCCAGAGCTCCGGCTCCCTCCGAGGTCCGGGTACGGTCGTCCGATCCCTAGTACCGGGCCGTGCGCTGGGGAAGCAGAGTGCACGTGCTTTGGGTTCATGACCAGGCAAAGCGGTTGTACTCCCCTGTACCTCCGGAGGGCAGGATGCGCACGCTTTGGGCTCGGAGCCTGCTAAGCGGGATACGCACCCTAGACCCCCCATGCACAACGCAGGCCTTTCCTAGAGGTGACCAACTGGCACCGCAACACCTGACTGGGGGAGGCCCGAGAGACTCACTCGGCCATCGGCAGGTGCCTCAAGCGCGACCGCCCTCGGTAGGATAGCGAATTCTGACTATGGATGAGCGCGGGAGAGGGGGAGCTAGATGTATGATGAACATACATAGATAGTGTGATCATAAAAATTAATGCATAATTTAAATGAGCGCATGAGAGAGAGCTAAGTAGAACAAGTTTCTGTGTTCATGCCCATAGGTGGAATTCTGGCTGTACATGGAGGCGATGATCCGCCTCGTCTACAAGGGAAGCAAGACTCTACGCGCTTAGGGTCGGAACCAGGCTAAACTGGACGTAGTCCTGTACCGTCCCTTGAGACTTAGCTGCCCCAAGCACTGTTCCTAAATTCTATGGGATTCATTACAGAAGGGAATGACCCTGTTCTACTAATGCTCGGGGAGTAGGACTTACAGTGTTGCTCCATGCCAAGGGTTTTGGGAACGGATCCCACACTCGGTTGAAAGGCATGTGTACCTGGGGCGGCAGCTTTCGTGATTCGGAAGGGACCTTCCCTGCTGGGGGAGAGTTTATAGGTCCTTCTCGGGAAAGAGCGTGCCGCGACACCAGGTTGCCCTTCTGCAGGTCCCTGACGCGTTTGGTTCTTTGGCGGTAATGCTTGGAACATCAGCCGAGACCGTGCATTGTGGGGTGTTACCTGCAGCCGAGTCTCATCGACGAGGTTGTCATCTTCACGCTGGATCAGGTCCTGCGCGGCTTCTCCTGGGGGCCCCCGGGGAGTTCTCCCCTTCTGGCTAAGGCCTTCAAGGGGTAGGTGGACCCGGGCTCGTCTTGGAAGACCTAAGGCGTCTTCCCCTTCTGGCAAGGCCTTCAAGGGGTTGACAGACCTTGGGCGGCCCCCGGGAGGTATGTCCGAGGCACGGAGGCGTGCTCTCGGGTGAGGCTGGCCCGACCTTGCACCATTGTGATCGGTGCTTGGGCTGCTGCGACTACTTGGGGCTTCTCCAAGGTTGACGCCGCGCTGTTCTGTTGGCCAGTGGCGGGCCCGGAGCTCTCCTCTGAGGAGAGGGAGGTCCGGCCCCGCTGGACACGTGGATCTTTCGGAGCTCTCTTAGCGGAGGGGGGAGGTCCGGCTCTGCTGGCCACGTGGCGGACCCGGAGCTCTCCTCTGAGGAGAGGGAGGTCCGGCCTCGCTGGACACGTGGAGCCTTCGGAGCTCTCCCTGCGGAGAAGGGAGGTCTGGCTTTGCTGGCCACGTGGCGGGCCCGGAGCTCCCCTCTGTGGAGAGGGAGGTCCGGCCCCGCGGGACACGTGGCGCCCTCGGAGCTCTCCCCTCGGAGAGGGGCAAGGTCTTTAGGCAGTTTCCCCTGTGCGCAGGGGTACCTCATATTGAGGGTACCGACAGTGGCCCCCGGGCCCATCTCGGGGGAGATGGCGAGCCCGAGGTAGGGCCCCCGTCTCTTCTACTTCGTGCACCTTCTTGAATACCCTCTTTGACCGTCGTTGGAGCACAAACAGTCGTGGGATCGTGGGAGCGTGAGCCCTGCTTGATGGCTGCTTTTACTGCGGCGGTTCCCAAGCCTGCCACTTCTGCACGTCACAGCACCTTTTCAGGGACCGCCGAAGCGTCCCGCCGGCTCGACTTCTTGGGAGACTGACTTCTTGGCCCCACCGCTTCTGCTGGATGGCTCGGGTCCACTTGTCATCGACGCTTGTCTTGGAGCTGAAGCGGTTGCCGCAAGCAGCATATTCGAAGAGTTTCGAATCATTTTGAATCGAGTATGGGAAGTTTAAAAGGGGATCTTATCTGCATCGCAGGCTTCCCTTCGCACTTCCCTTCGCCTGAGCCCTTCCTTGTTTCTTCGAGCTCTTGTGCCCTTGTCTTCCAAGTTCTTGAGCTTCCGTCGGTCATGGCTTCCAACCTGCCTCCGCCGCGCCTTACCCGATCGGCTGAGCTCGGGACGGTGCGCAAGCTGCTGGGCTGGCGCGCAGAGGAGCAGAAACACTAGCTCCGGCGGGGATCTCTCCCCCTGTTCCTGTATAAGGGGGAGATAGTCTTCTTCACCGTCTATGCCTTGGCGGGGTTCGTCCCGCCAATCTCTTCTTTCTTCGTGACGCTGCTGGAGACGTACGGTCTCCAGCTTCATCACCTCTCCCCAACTCCTTCGCGATGGCCGCCGTCTTCGTGCACTTCTGCGAAATGTTCGTGGGGGCGCGCGCCTCGGTGACGTTCTTCCGCCACTTCTTCATGCTGCGGACGACCGGGCGCGGGCTGAAGAACCAGCTGGGGGCGTACTACTTCCAGCATCGCTGCAAGGACCCGAAGGCTACTGGGTATCTTCTGCCCTTCAGCGCGGCGAGGTGGGAAAACTGGAGGGAGAACTGGGTGATCGTGCAGACCGACGAGCATGATCGCCTTCAGCTGCCAACTGCCGGCCCGACCACCGAGCGTCACTTCTGGGAGGAGATCCCGGAGCTGGAGCCGGAGTACGCGCCGGTTCTGGAGCGGATCCGGTTTCTGGTCAACGAGGGGCTGACATCCCTGATGGTGCTGATAGACTTCCTGTCACGCCAGATTGCACCCTTGCAACAGCGCAGCCGCCCAGCGTGGTACTACACCGGCGAGCACGACTGCACCAGATTGGAGACGGACCTCGACTCCGACCCATCTGAGGAGATGTTGTACGAGATGGTGGCAAGGATGAGCGGCAACTTTATCAGCGGCGGCTGTAAAGGTCCCAAAATTATGAATACAAAGAAACACTTGTTTGCAAAGTTCTGTTTCATGTGTATGAAATTTGGGACTTGTTAAAACTTTTTCCCACATGTGATAACACACATGAGGGCTTTCTTCACACAAGTCAAATGCTCATTTGAGAACTTGGAACCCTAGAGGGGTCTAAAACAAAGATGGGAAGTTCCCATATGTGTGAGAAAACAAAAATCAGATTTGGAACAATTTGTTCAAACAAAAATTCAAATTAGAAAAACACAATGGAATTCAAAACTGTTGTGCTAAAAATCTCATTTGCAGCAGCCAAAATAAAAATCAGATTTCATATTTGAATTCCTTGAGTCCAAATTAGGGGGTGTGCAAAGTTTCATGATTTATGGAAATAGTTTGCAACCCATTTTGCAAAATGGACTTTAAAAGACAAAGAATTCAAATGCATGTTTGAATTTGGATGAAACTTGCCAATTATCCAAATGCATACCAGATTTGAATTCCCACAATTGAATTCACTCAACATTCAAACTTGGGAGATATTTGGAGAGGGGATAAGGAGGACTGATCAGTGGGTCCCACATGACATAGTGTGAACTGAAAACTTGCAAAAGATCTCAGTGTTGGGTCTCTGTTTTGCCTCCCCGGGTGATCGACACCGAGGGCAGCACCGGTCGACACCGGGCAGCGCCGAGCCACCACCTGCTTCACCGGTGGGCGCCTGGCGAGCTGCTTTTTCTTCTTATCACCTCGGCCGTGTCCTCTTACCACAGCCCCGAGGAACCACTCCGTTTCTTCTCCCCTCGCGCCCTGAACAGCACCAACGCCGCCGCCGTCGTTTGCTCGACAGCCGGCTCAAACAGGCGCGAACAACAGCTGGTCAATAGCCAGATAGCACCGGCGCAGCTCCCTCTCCCTCCTCAACGCGTCCCCGACCGATGATCGGCTCTCCTACCTCGGGTACACCACGGCCGTGCGGTGGCCGAACAAGGATCGATTGGGAGGCGTCCGTGGACAGCTCAATCTGGTGAGTATCACGACCAAGTGCCGGCGCCTCTGGACGTGCCAAGGCACCATGCTGCTCCCCTCCAAAGATCAGACCGTGCCATGCATCACCGGGAGGGAATTTGGAAAAATTGCTCCGGCGTACTCCCTCTGACATTCCGGCACGGTAATCCCGAATTCCTCTTCAATTCTCAATATTTGTTCATCACAGTTTGCACGAAGGGTCCAAAGTAGTAGGCGATCCTTTGCTCTTCACGTTTCTAGCCTCAAACTGCACCTAGAGCGAGTATTTCAGGATTTTCTACCGGCAACCGAACCGGGGGACCGCGGTCGCACGGTGAAAGCAGATTTACCATGGTTCCCGAACGTTTTTGAGGCTAGGCCGAGCTTCCCCATCGTTCACTGGTGCTGTAGCACCATTTTGTCGAACTGTTGGTGCACTAGGATGGCGGGCCGACGTCGGCGATGAAGTGCCGGGCTGCCGCAGCGTCGCTAGCTACCATAGAGGTTTTGCCGGCTCGGGGAAACCTTACCATCGTGCTCAGCAGGGCAGGTTAGGCTCTGGCGGCGAGCAAGGGCTCGAGCAGAGGCCGGGAGATCGAGTTCCGGCGATCTCCGGTGAGGGCGGCGGCGCGGGCACCCGGAGCGCGGGAACTGACCCGAGGTAGAAGAAGGGGTCGGCGGGCCAAGTCGTCAGTCAGAGAGGGTTTAAAACCCTGATCCTCTGTGGCTGTGGGATCCCGTGTGACTGCACAGAGGAATATGTGTGGCCCCGTGTGCCTTTGATTCTGTAAGTGACACGTGCCCCATGGCCCACAGTCAGGTTTAAACTTTTCACCGGATTTATTCAAATCTCAGATTTTTTCCCCAAACTTTAGAAGAGCATAACTTTTGCTAGGAACCTCCAAAATTAGTGATTCAAATTGGGTTAGATTCATATTGACAAACTCTATCCAATTATGCAACCCAATTTGTATGAAAGTCTTTATTTAATTCTGGAAAATTCTTTAAATCTTTTCAGCAAAAGAATTTTAGAGGATGTTTGATTTATCCAAAAATCGTCAAATTTTGCCAGAATATTCTATAGGGTGTTATTAGACTCCTGTAAAAGTTTCAGCTCATTTGGAGTTGAATTGATTAGGGTAATTCAGATTGTAAGTTCCTGTATTCAAATGAATACAGAAAACATTTTCAGAGAATTTCCAAAACTTGTAAATTCAGTTCTGGGAAATTCTTAGCTCTAAAAATCCTAGGAAAATTTATGTAGACTCTATGAACTATAATTGAATTTGTGGTTCACTTAGTTTGACATGAACATGGGTGTTACCTCAGAATTAATTCATCTTTGACTAAACCCTAGAGAATTATTCTGGATAAACCACTCCATGAAATGTGCTAAATTTTGGTCCAGAGGACTTTCTTGTGACAAGGAGCTCACATGAAAATTCTCAGCTCAATTAGAGCTCTGGATCACCCCTGTCATGTGTGATCTCTTAAGGTGATCAACACTTAAGTGGGAAAAGCACTTAATAATTGATCTTAGTGTTTAAGCCCAACCCAAACCACTAGCACCAACGTTATTTTTAAATTCTTAAACAAAGTTCCAGTTTTAAAGCTGTCATTAGATCTTATGAGCAAAAGCTTTTCAATTAAATACATATGCATGATCATATCGTGTAGCATATACGTGAAGAAGGTGAGAAGGACTTGAAGTGAAGATCAAGGGGGGAGGAGAACAAGTGATCAAGCTCCAAGTGATCGTCACTAACTGATTGTAACAGTAGTCACCTGCAAAACAGGCAAGCCCCGATTTGCATTTGAACCGTTTTATAAAACATTTTCATTTGTAGAGATCATAGCTTTGCATCGTTGATTGCATTACGTCTAGATGATATTGAAAACCCCACTTGCATGCCCAGAAACACCTAAGAGAGAAAGGGTAGAATAGCAACTCCTCGAGGGAATTTGGCTACGCTAATGTTAGTAGGAAAGGTCCGGTAGAAGACGAGTAGTTGGAATCTACTCACGAGTTTAGGGCTGGTTTACTCGGGACGGGTCCGAATTAGGAAAGATGAGGAAAGTTCACACTTAAGAAATGGAGACCGGGCAGGGAGGTTTAGATGCAGCAGGTTGCAGGCCGTGCGTGCATAGCCCTGCCTGTGTCGGTTAAGGCCCGTCCGTGCTTGGCCCTGTTGGACAAGTTTGAGTTGTGTACCGGGCACATACTGGCTATATGGGACCCAGGAAACCGATGTACCTTGGGAGATCCATAGTGGAACTTTTCCAACTGCCTTAGGCTTTCGGCGTCAGGGTAGCAGGAGGTACCTCGCTCAAGAACATACCACAGCGGGTATGTACCTTGAGGGAGCTTGCGTACTCGGGGCAGTTGGACTGCGTCCAATGTGGAAGATCTTGGGAAAGGTGGCCGCGTACAACGTCAGTCGAGGTTGCTGCCGGCAACTCGGAGTACGGGTGTACATGTCGTGTAGTCCGGGCGTGTACTGATTCGAATCACCGTCGCTCGCGGTCATATGAGCATACTTGCCCACTGCGTCTTGACGTAGTAAGAACTGAACTGGCTATTCTCTTGAACTTGATAAGGCTGTGTTATAACTTGTATTGCAACCATGATTGAATTAGAGATAGGCTCATTAAAGTTTACTTTCACTTTGTGCAAGGAGCATCGCAACAAAGCATTTCTTGTTTGATTGTGGAGTTGCGATGCTTTTCGGCTCAAGGTCTGCACAATGAGGCTTAAAATCTGAAAGTTAAGGATCAACTTTAGGCGAGTCCTTTATGCAAATCTAGCCGACCCAATTGTAACTGTCGTGCATGTAGAGTTTCTTGTTTAGGAGAGACGGGTCAGACTTGCTGAGCCTATGTGCTCACGCTTGCTATATAAGTGGTTTTGCAGGTTAACAACGATGCTGAAAAGAAGGTTGTCCGGTGAGACTCGGGGACTCCCGAGTCAGGTAACACATGGAGAACCCAGCCGCTGCTGCTTGGCTTCGTGTTGCTAGCGAGAGGAGTCCGCGGGCTGGACTTCATCTCGAGTGCTTTTAGTTATTCGACGTGAGTTGATATAGATTTCCGCTGTAGTTACTTGATGTAAAGTATTTACAAAGGAAAAACTTGTAAGCTTCCGCTATTGTTTTATGTACATTGTTCCTCATATGTGTGTTGTTGGGTGCCGCACAACACGGCACCACCCAATGCGATTCCCGGGCGAGTGGCCTGTCTCGGCTGAGCGGGTCGCGCCAGCGGCGACCTCACTTTCCCGGTCTCCTCCACTCCCCTCTTCTTGGAGCCGCAGCGAAGGGCGGAGTTGCTGCGGAAGATGCCGAACCTGGACGACATCGGGATTGACGTGCGTCAGGTTGGGGATGCCTTCCGGGGGATCTCGATCCCCGGGGTCGAGCGCTCCGGAGCGGAATGCGAGGCGTCGGCTGCTGCCCAACCCGCACCGAGGGGCGACAGAGCTCGGACCGTCGACAAGGGGAAGGGGAAGGGGAAGGAGCCGGCCTACGAGAAGTCGGAGAAGAAGCGTGCCCGGTCCCCTCCGAGGGCGCCGTTTGTGCCGAGCCAGGGGACCCGGGTGCCCTTGCGCCCATCTTCAGGAGGCGCTGGTTCGTCAGGAGACGACCCCAAGAGGCCTCGGGTCTTCCGCTCCGACGGGGCTCCTCTCGGACAGCGGCGGTCCGAGGACCTCCGAGCGTCCCACCTTCCTTCTTCAGGCGGAGGAGCTTCGAGGAGGGACGCCGTTGGTGCGATGCCTGGGGGTGGGCCGAGGGCTCAGGCGCCCCGGCCAGCGAGCGTCCCAGCTGCAGGTTTGGCAGGCGGTGGCGCCGGAAGGAGCAGCGCTGGGGCTCATCCGGGGGCGCAGGCACCCCGGGCCTCAGGAGCTGGATCGGCGAGCAGCGCTAGAGGCGCTGCCGACGGGGGCCCTACTTCTCTGCCTCCTAGGGGGGCTCCGGGCATGCCTCCTACTCCGCTGGTCCGGGTACCTGCTGTGCAGGCGGCGGCGGCAGGCTCCGATGGTTCTGCCGCGGCTCGGAAGTTGGGGCTCCATGCCCGTTGGAGCGCTCGCGTCCCTCGGTAGGTGTTGTTCTTTCCTGGTTTTAGAACTAGCGTTATTTTCTCTTTTTCTTAGCTTGAGAGCTTCCCATGTTGGCAGGGACTCATCGGCTGCCGGGGGCGAGTCCGTTCCCTGGCCATCTCCGGCTGGCGGAGGATCTGTGCCACAGCGCCCGGAAGCCGCGGCGGCTTCGCCGGCCCCCAAGTCGGTGCAGGCTTCTTCTGTGCCGGTGGGATCGACCCCTGCGGCGGCGGCTGCACCTGTTCGCCCCCTTTCGCCAGATTGGAAGCCGGCGGTTACTGAAGGCTCGGCGGAGCCGGTTGGCGGTGTCCGACTCTCCGGTGCTGAGACGGGAGGAGCACTGCTGGAGCAGCTGCAGGTCCTCCAGTGGGCGGCGAGCAGGGGCGCATCGAAAGCGATCCTGCTCCGGTGCCTGTTTCTCCAGACCGGTGCCTTCTGAGGACGATGTGATGGAGGAAGTCGGGGGCGCGGCTTCGGCCTCTGCCGCCCCGCTGCCCCTGGCAGACACCTTGGAGCTTGCCCAGACGAGCGTCCGGCAGGTCCTGGCCGCGCTAGAGCATGAGCGGGAGGCGCAAGCTGGGGAGAGGAACCGCCTCCTCAGCTGGGGGCACCTCCTGAGGCAGCGGACTCAGGAGGCTAGGGCGGAGCTCGACTCGAGGCGGTCGAGGCTTGATGCCATGAAGGCGCTCCTCGACACTCAAAAGAGGGCCGTCGACCATCTAGACTCCGAGACCCGGCGGCTCCACCAGGAGACCCGGGAGGCTTACGCCAGGGCCGAGGCGCACTACACTGCCATGGAGGAGCTGTGGCTGCAGCTGGTGCGCCGCGAGTGCGCCGTCGCGGATCGGGAGCTCGCGGTGGCGGCCGAGGAGAAGAAAGTCGCCGCAGGCTGGAGGCCAGCGAGGGCGAGCTGAAGGCTCGGGCTGGGGAGCTAGAGCTTCGGGAGGCAGCTCTAGCCGAGAGGGAGGAGCAGGCCTCCCGGGAGCGTCAGGCGGTGCTGGACCGCGAGTTGGCAGCCGACTTCCGGGCATCAGAGTTGGAGCAGCTCACCAAGGATCTCCAGCTCCGGGAGGACTCTCTGGCAGCCAAGGAGAAGAGATTCTCCGAGGAGGGACTCGCCGCCCTGCTGGCAGCCCGCCAAGAGGTGGAAAAGCTCCAGGCTTTGTGGTCCGTCGTGGCCCGAGCAGTCTGGAACTTTGTCAGCCAGGCGGGGTCCTCCCTGGTACCCCTCGGCTTCAGCCCCGTGAGGATGGAGGCTCCGGCGCAGGAGGTGACCGAGGTGATCCCAGCGCTCGAGTCCATTGGCCCCAAGCTGGACAGGCTCGAGGCCGTGATCGTCGATGAGCTTGAGTCAGAGGGACGGGGCTTGGCGAAGGAGGTCGGCACGCACGTGCTGGTGTGCTTCCGGAGCTGGGATCCTTCCCTCTCTCTGGAGCCAGTAAGACTAGGCCCCGTTGTCGAGCGGGAGGAAGCTGCCAGAGTTGAGGTCGGGGACGTGGCCACCCTTGTCGCCTCTACGTTCCAGCGGGAGTCCGGGGACTCCTATGTAGTCGCCCCCGCGGCCGGAAGGCCTTGTATCTTTTCTTTTTTGCTTTTGTTGAGTCTGTAGCCCAGCTCATGGAGCTTTGAATGAATGAATAGACTCTTAATTATTGTGTCTGTTCCTTACCTTCTTCTTGGCTTGGCCTGTCCGAGTCCTTAGCTCCGCAAGGTACTCGGAGGTCTTCACCAATCCTGAAGCCTTGCACAGACACCTTCCTCGGGTCCTTGTTGTGTTAAGGGCCCAAGGGGTCTTCGGAGCTTTCCCTGTGAGGACGGAGGGAGGTCCGACTCTGCTGGCCACGTGGCGGACCCGGAGCTCTCCTCTGAGGAGAGGGTGGTCCGGCCCCGCGGGACACGTGGAGCCTTCGGAGGTCGCCCCTGCGGAAGGGGCGAGGTCCGGCTCTACCGACCACGTTGCAGGCCTGGGGCTATCCTCTGAGGAGAGGGGGGCTCCGGCCCCGCCGGACACGTGGGGCCTTCGGAACCCGCCCCTACGGAGAGGGGCCGGGTCCGGTTCCTCCAGTCTTGAGCTGGAGTAGTCAGGAGCTCCGATCTCCCTTCGCACGGTCCCCGTAGTGGCCCCCTGGTAGGTGTGGCCAATGGATTGGGCACACCTACCATACTCATGTGGGGGAGCTAAAGCCGGGAGGTCCTGCACACAAGTAGAGGAAACGTAATACTCCTCGGGGGCTCTCCCTCAAGGAGAGCTAGATGTACGGTGAGCATACATGGAAAGTGCGGTCATAAAAATTAATGCGTAATTTAAATGAGCACAAGGGTAAGAGCGTGGCAGGACAGGTTTCTTTCCATATAAATATCCATAGGAGGAAGGCAGGCTAAACATGGAGACAACGACCTGCCCCATTAAGAAGGGAAGCAAGACTCTACGCGCTTAGGTTCGGAACCAGGCCAAGCTGAAACGTAGTCCTGGACCGTCCCCTGGGACTTAGCTGTTCCGACCGCTGTTCCCGGACTCTATGGGATTTATTACAGAAAGAAAAAGAACTTTCCTACTACTGCTCTAGGGATAGAACTTACGAAGGTGTTCTATGTTCCAACGGTTCGGGAGCAGATCCCCATCCTCGGTGGAGAGGCGTACGCACCAGGGGCGGCAAACTTTCGTGACTCGGAAGAGACCTTCCCAGCTGGGGGAGAGTTTGTTGGTCCCTTCACGAGAAAGTATGCGCTGCAGTACCAGGTCGCCTTCTTGCAGCTCCCGGACACGCACGGACCTTTGGTGGTAGCGCCGGAGCGTCTGCCGGTACCGTGCTTTGCGGAGCGCAGCGTGTAATTGAGCCTCGTCGACGAGGTCGATGTCTTCATGCCGTAGGTTGTCCTGCGCGTCTTCGTCGTAAGCTCGGACACAGAGAGACCCCATGGTGATCTCTGGGGGAAGCACAGCTTCGGCCCCGTACACCATGAAGAAGGGTGTCTCACCGGTGGCCCGGCTTCGGGATGACCGGTTAGCCCACAGTGTGCTCGGAAGCTCGTCCACCTACTTGGCACCATGTTTCTTCAAGCCGGCATAGGTGCGAGTCTTGAGGCCCCGAAGGATCTCAGCGTTGGCCCTCTCGACTTACCCATTGCTCTTTGGGTGAGCAACGGAGGCATAGCACACCTGGATGCCAAGGTCTTCGCAGTAGTCTTGGAATGCTGCGCTGGTGAACTGGGTCCCGTTGTCGGTGATGATTCTGTTCGGGACCCGAACCGGCAGACGATTGACTTGATGAACTTGACTGCAGATTGCTTGTTGATGGTGATGACGGGTGTAACTTCCGGTCACTTGGTGAACTTGTCGATGGCGACGTAGAGGTACCGGAATCCCCCGACGGCTTTGGGGAATGGCCCCAGGATGTCCAACCCCCACACCGCGAACGGCCACGAGGGCGGGATCATCTGTACCGCCTCAGCAGGTGTGTGGATCTGCTTGGCGTGGAACTGGCATGCCTTGCAGCTCTTGACCAGCTTGACGGCATCCCGGAGTGCTGTCGGCCAGTAGAAGCCATGCCGGAAGGCGTTACCGACAAGCGTGCGTGAGGAAGAGTGACTCCCACATTCGCCTCCATGGATCTCAGCGAGCAAGTCGCAGCCTTCCCCCTGGGTTATGCACCGCAATAGGACGTGGTTGGCGCCTAGCCATTAGAGATCCCCTTCTACCAGCGCGTATCTTTTAGCCATGCGCACGATCCGTTCAGCGGATACACGTTCATCAGGGAGGATATTGTCTTTCAAGTAGTCCCGGATCTCCGTGATCCATGCGTCGGGTCTGACTTGAGCTTCTGGATCTTGAGCGCTGGGTAGCACGGAGTCCCCAGTGACGCTTACGATCCTTGGCGGCGTCCATGATAGCAGGGCCGCCGGGACTGCCAGCTTCGAGGTGCTGCTGCAGCCCCCTTCGCCCGGCTCGACAGGTCGGGCTGTGGGCCGCAGCAACGTCCTCTCGAAGACTCCTTCGGGCACGGGGGCTCCGGTGGAGGCCTTCGTTGAGAGGTCATCAGCCGCGGCATTTCCAGCGCACGGTACATGGCGCAGGTCCAAGGCGAGGAAGTCTTTCTCCAGCATCTGCACGTGGAGCAGATAAGCAGCTAGTTGCGGGTCATTGCAGGAACATTCACCCTTGACTTGCTTGATGACTAGCTGGGAGTCGCCCTGTGCCAACAACTGGCGAGTGCCCAGAGACAGGGCTGTCTTCAGGCCAAAGATGAGTGCTTCATACTCTGCCATGTTGTTGGTTGCCTTGAAATTGAGACGCACCATGTACCCAAACTGCTCCCCCCATGGCATGAGAAGCAGTACTCCGGCACCGGCCCCCTGCTTTCGTGAGGAGCCGTTGAAGAAGAGGGTACAGTGAGGCCCGGTGAAGGCCGGAGCTTGGGGCTTTGGTTCACCGTCTTCGTGGCCCCCTGGGTTGGTCGTTGTTGGCGTCCACTCGGCCACCAAGTCAGCCAGTGCTTGGCTCTTGACCGCGTGGCGAGGAAGGAAGTCTAATTTGAACTCCGCCAACTCCGCTGCCCATTTAGCGACATTGCCGGTCGCGTTGGGGCTGTGAAGAATGGCCTTCAGCGGATATGAGGTGACCACCGAGATCCGGTGGGCTTGGAAGTAGTGACGGAGCTTCCTGGACGCCACGAGTACTGCATACAGCAGCTTATGGACCTCCAGGTACCTTGTCTTGGCGTCGTGGAGGACTTCTCTGATGTAGTAGACAGGCCTCTGGATGGTACGGACCCTCCCCCTGGGCCTGAGACTTCTTCCTCCATTGACTCAGGCCGACAGGAGGTAGACGGGTCCGGGGGAGCCTCCGGGAGCTGGGACCCGGGGGCTTCTAGGCCGTCTTGGACCTCCGGGTGGTCATCTTGTTCTCCTGGGAGGTCCCTTTGGACCTCCGGGGGTTTATCTTGGAGCTCCGGGAGGTCCCGTTGGACCTCCGAGAGGTTGTCTTGGAGCTCCGGGAGGTCACCTTGGAGCTCCGGGAGGTCGTCTTGAGTCTCCGGGGTCTCCTGGTGCTTGTCTTCTGCTACCGGAGCATGTTGCGGTGATGAGGGGTCTGGCCGCTCTGCGACGAGGACCATGCTCACCACCTCTGTTGTTGCCGGGATGTAGAGCAGCAAGTGCTCTTCGGGCTCGAGGGCTACTGTCGAAGTGTGTGGTCGACACTTCCCCCGGACGTGCTCTGGGCAGCCCACGGAGGTTCTTATTCGGAGGGGCTAGTCGCTTGCAGAGAGCTTAAGCGTAGGGACGAGTGAGGGAGGAGCTTGACACGGCGAGTTTTACGTGGTTCGGGCCGCCGGAGCGTAAGACCCTACGTCCACGGTGAGCAGAGGTGCTCGCTGTATTGCCTGTTGCTCAGAACCGGAGTCCTGAGCTTGAGGATGAGTAATGCCTAGGGTGTGAGTTGCTTGAGTGCGAACCCTTTCTAACGTTGCCTACCCGAGCCTTTTATAGTCCAAGACTCGTGTGGCTTACAAAGGGGGCCCAGGACCCGCCAGGTGGTCTCGGGGTGATTGCCTGCCGACTATCGTATCCGCAGTTATGTCGGTAGTTGTCTCTGGCGAAGGCTTCTGAGTCTTCGTCTTGCCGCCCTGCCTATGCCGCATGCTAGCCGTAGTGGTTGATGATGGCGGGGGCAGCTGGGGATGTCTTGTCGCTGTGTTTATTGGCTGGCAGGTTCTGACACCGCGCGCCAGTCTGTGATGCGACTGGGCGCAACGGCACCTGACAGAGGCGTGCTCCGCGTCTCCGCTTCTTGGGAAGGCGCGGGCCTTGAATACCTTGTACGGGCAAGGTTTGGTGCGTCTTTACGCCCGCTGCCTACCGCTCGGGGGCAGGCAGCGCTTCTGCTGGACACGTGGCGGGCCCGGAGCTCTCCTCTGAGGAGAGGGAGGTCCGGCCCCGCAGGACACGAGGAGCCTTCGGACCTCTCCCCACGGAGGGGGGAGGTTCGGCTTCTGTCGGCCACGTGGCAGGCCCGGAGCTCTCCTCTGAGGAGGGGGAGGTCCGGCCCCGCGGGATACGCGGCGCCTTCAGAGCCTTCCCCCCGGAGGGGAGGTCTGGCTGCTGTTGGCCACGTGGCGGGCCTGGAGCTCTCCTCTGAGGAGAGGGAGGTCCGGCCCCACTGGACACGTGGCGCCTTCGGAGCTCTCCCTGCGGAGAAGGGCGAGATCCTTAGACATTTTCCCCTGTGCGCGGGGGTACCCCATATCGCGGGTACCGACAGTGGCCCCGGGCCGATCTCGGGGGAGATAGCGAGCCCGAGGTGGGGCCTCCGTCTCTTCTGTTCCGCGCACTTTCTCTAAGTCCCGCATTGACCGCTGTCGGAGCACGAACAATCGCAGGGTCGTGGGAGCGTGCGCCCACTTGATGGTTGCTTTTACTGCGGCGGTTCCCAAGGCTGCCACTTCTGCACGTTGCGGTGCTTTCTTCGGGAACCGCCGAAGTGCCTTGCCGGCTCGTCTTCTTGGGAGACTGACTCCTTGACCCACCGCTTCAGCTGGGCGGCTTGGGCCCACCTGTCATCGGCGCTCGGTCTTGGAGCCGATGCGGTTGCCGATGCGGTGTATTCGAAGAGTTTTGAGTCGTTTGGAATCGCATCTGGGAAGTTTTAAAAGGGGATCTTACCCGCATTGCGGCTTCCCTTCGCACTTCCCAGCGCTTTTCCTTGGACTCTTGTGCCTTTGTCTTCTTGTCTTTGAGCCCTCCCTCGCCATGGCTTCCAACCCACTCCTAGAGAAGAAACACACTCGATCTCCTCCAGTGGTGGCATCTGTGCCAAGTTGGGGATCCAGGGTGCCTGCACCTCCTGCTTCTGGAGATGGCACTCCTTTTTGTGGCGACACGAAGAGGTCTCGGGCTGATCATTCCGATGGGACCCCTCTTAAGCGACAACAGGCCAGAGGTTCCCAGACGTCGCGTCCTCCTTCCTTAAGTGGTGGAGTCTCTGGGGAACCTGCTGATGCGCCGAGGGAAGCTTCTGGAGCGTCCCTTGCTCCGTCAGTCCAGGCGACTGCGGAGCGGCCGTCAGTGACGACGGCGGGCTCTGGGGATCCTACCCCGGCTCGGAAGTCGAGGTTCAGGGCCTGCTGGAGTGTTCGCGCTTCTCAGCCGTCCCCGGCTGGTGGGGAGTCTGCTCCGTTGCGCTCGGAAACCGGGACAGCTGCCGCGGCCCCCAAGCCAGCGCGAGTTTCTCCTGTTCCGGTGTGCCCGGATTCCACGGCAGCGTCATCTCCTCCTGCCGAGACGGCTGCCGCGGCCCCCAAGCCAGCGCAGGTCAACCTTGTACCAGGTGGCCCAGCTTCTATTTCAGCGTCGACTTCCCCCACTCGTCTCTCTCCACGGGCTGAGGAGCCAGAAGTTAGTGGGAGTTCGGCGGGTCCTGTGGCGGACCGGAATCCGCTCATCCAGGATCGCAGAGGGTGGTGCCGCGCGATGCGACACCCGACAGCACACGTCATAAGAACACATTATATTACATGGGAAAAACAAACTGAATGTACAAAGTAGTACACTTCTCAGTTACAAACTAGGGTCTTTATTACACAGCGGAAGTTTCTTTTGTACATCTCACGGCCGCCTATCTAGCAAAAGTCGGTTGCCCAGCCCTAGGGCAACCCACACTAGCTGCACGTCTCAGCTCAGCGCGGCGTGTACGGCTCCCACTCAGCCGTGGTCCCCGACGGAGGGTAACCCTCGCCGGTGGACTCGTACTCCGAGTCTGTGGGTGGCTCCTCACCTGAAAAACACTTAAGCAGAAACCGTGAGCACGAAGGCTCAGCAAGGCTTAACCGACTCACCTAAGCATGAAACTCTACATGAGGTGTACCATGACATAGGATAGCAATGTTGCAGCAAATGGACACGCCTACAAGTTCATCCTTAGTTCATCTTTTAGCAACAAGTTAACGGTTCATAAAGCTGAAATTTAGTGAGCAATATTTGGTGGCACACATGTAACAATACAATTATATCATAACAGCAATATTGAATCATAACATTTCATTCATTAATCTACGTTACGACGCTGTGAACAAGCGGTACTCGTCACCGTGAGGGACGGCGAATCAACTCAATATACACCTGCAGGGAAAACCCAAAGAGCACGGCACGTACGCACAACCGTGGAGCTGCACAGCACGCTCACTCGATGTCGTACGGGACAACCTTTCACCCAACAGCCCAAACGTCGAACCGGTCGCACCAAAACGAGCAGGAGGTTCCCCACACGGAGCATCTCTCTATGCGCGTTGGCAGATTTCCACCTTGCTGCCCTCAGCCTACACCTATAAATCGGTGCGTTATGCCTCGACGCCCGGAGGTTTAGGCTACATCGGTTTATCGGGGCCCATATATCCGATATGCCTTCGGTAAGTTCAATACTTGTTCAGCAGGGCCGCACACGGATCGGTCCTCAATCGACACGGGCAGGGCTGCGCACACAAGACTCTCTCTTGCTGCGCCCTAGCCCCTGCCTAGTCTCATTTTCATTACTAAAGTGATCTCGCGTCACTCAACCGAACCCGTGTGTCCCAATGCCTATCTCGCGAGTAGATTCCAACTACTCGACTTGTACCGAAGTCCTATGACTCATTAAGCATAGCCTTTCTACTTGAGGTTCTTGACACTACCCTCACTCTTTTAGGAACCTTTGGTTATGCAAGTGGGGTTTCATTCATCCTATACCTAATGCACAAACATACTTCATATGACACATGTAAACAAAGTAAGACTTATAAAAGGTTAATGCAAACCGGGGCTTGCCTTGTTGCTGCTGGTCAGTAGTTAGCTCTTCTTCCGGAAGGAGGAAGTCCAGCACTTCCGGAGTCTCTTCTTCAATGGCTACACGTTATTGAAAGACTACATGTAAATTTAAATGCAAAGTACATACAAGTTTGTTGTAAGGTTACTGCTATTAGTTCTAATAACCAGTTCTAACAACAGGAACTTTGTTTAATAATTTAAAGATGAACTGGTGTTGGTGGTTTGGCTTAGACTTAATCACATGGTTAAATGCTAAGTGGTCTTCCCCCCTTTTCCATATTAATCCCTCAAGTGGTTAAACAGTACAGGGGTGATCCAGAGCTCCAATGGAGCTGAGAATTTTTGTGTGAGTTTCTTATCACAAGAAAACTCTCTGGACCAAACACTAGCACTTTTCATGGAGTGGTTTGCCCAGAATAATTCTCTTAGCAAATAAGCAAGGAAGAATTAATTCTGAGATAATATCCCTGTTCATGCCCAACTTAGTGAACTAAAATTTCAATTATAGATCATAGAGTTTGCATGAAGTTTCCTTGCATTTTTGGAGCTAAGGCTTGCCCAGAACTGAATTTCCAAGTTTTGGAAATTCTCTGAAAATGTTTCTGTATTCAAATGAACACAGCATCTTCAAATTTGGATTGTTTTGACCAAATCAACTCCAAATGATCTGAAACTTTTCCAGGGGTTCACTAATGTACTAAAGAACATTCTGGTAAAATTTGGGAATTTTTGGATGCACCAAACTCCCTCTAAAATTCTTTTGCTGAAAAGCTTTAAAGAATTTTCCAGAATTAATTAATGGGTTTCATAGAAATTGGGTTTCAGATTTGGATTGTACTCAGAATTCTGAGTTCAGCAAAATTTGGTTCATCGCATTTGGAGTTTCCTAGTCAAAGTTCTATGCCTTTGAAGTTTGAACTAAAACTGGAAATTCCAAAAATGTTTAAATCCTGCGGGTGGGTCCACGCACACGTGTCGACCGCTGGAGCCGAGCCACACGGGGCCACAGACTCCTTCCCGCGCGGCCGCAGTGGATCCTGTACCACAGAGAATCCCGCTCGCTACCTCCAGCCGCTGACGCATGGGGCCTCCCCCCTTCTTCTTCCTCCGGCCACCCGCGCAATCCCACCCCCGAGCTCGCCGGAGCTCTCGCCGGAGAGGGGTTCCGACCTTCGGAGCTTGCTGATTCTCGCTGCCTGTGCCTAACTCGATTCGGAGAACACACTGGTGCCCTCACCGGAGCTTGACAACGGCCGGAACAGTGCTCCCTCCGGCAACAGCGGCCGGGAGCTCATCGGCGACGTCAAACTCAGCATCCCCTGCACCTTTTTCGATGCGGTTTGCTCGGGGAGCTCCGCTGACACCCGCTGATCATGGATATGGGCACTGATCTCTGTGAAAACAACTGCAACTATGACCTCACCGTTGACCTAGACCGGAAATCGGCGCCGATGCAAAAAGCTCGAAGAACATCGCCCATACTCGATGAAACTCGATGATTTCTGATCTCAGAGACGCGTGGGCGAGTCTAGATCTTGTCTTTAGCTCGGCCTAAGGAGTGGTGGCGTACTTGCTGTGAATTTCCGGATTTCGCATGGTTCGGTTCTAAACACCCCGACACACCAATCCCCCAAATTCTTTGCCGACCGTGCGAGAGAGAGAGAGGGCGAGGTCAGTATGGTGGTGATCAGTACCTCGAGGCGGTTCTTTCTTGTGTTGCTTGCCGGGCACGAGAGTGCCTGGGTTGCTCGGACTCTGGCGACCAGAGAGCGGCGAGGAACAAGTTTGCGCGCGGGGGCGATTGTGGAAGGGGAAACGCTGGGACGGCCGGGGCACCGTGAAAACAGCCGAGCGAGCGTCGTGCTGGCGTGGTGACTCCGCGCTTTCACTGTGCAGTGGCCGCGTTGGGACGGGGTCGACCCCGTGCGTTGTCGCCCGCGGGGGTGTTCGACCTCATGCCTGAGTCGGTTTGGTTCTCAGGGTGGCTGACCAGTGGGCCCTCTTCTCCCCTCTAATTCCTTCTCCCCCTTTCTGTTGTAAATATCCCAGCTACTGAACATTGAATGGGAGACTTAGCCCCCAAGTCTTGGTTTGAATTTGAGTTTTCAAATTCAAACTTTGTTTGGTTAAATTTTCTTCATGTTTAAACTGAAGTTCAAATTCAGTTTTGAATTATTGCAAATTTAGCTCCCGACAAGATGAACTCCAATAGGGATGAAAATTGGTGGTCTAACTCAGAAAAATGTGCTGAGTTTGAATATGAAGCTAACTTTTGAATTTGAGTGATGAAAGTTGCTGCAAATTGAATTTACATTCAAATTGGCCTCCTTTTCAAATACCTCCAAAAGTGCCTCAAAAAGTGTTGGGTTTGCGTGAAACTTGGCTTGAACCCTCCCAAGACTTTTTAAGTCCTAGGGGTGAGCTCAACCTCTCATGTTCATGTGTAGAAATCCTACTTTGTGAAAGTGAAGGCTTTCCCCTCTAATGACCTTTTTGATGGAGGTTACTTGCTCTTCACACTTTTTCCTAAGATATCCACAATAAAAACTGTGGTGTTGTGAGGTGAAGAAAAGTTTTTGCAAGTCCCCTTTCTTGGGCTTTTACATCCCTCCCCCCTTAAAAGAATCTCGTCCCGAGATTACAAAAGAAGAGATAGTGATGTAATAGGGACTTACCCGTGTTGGGAAGTCATGAACTCCGGGTAATTTGAGCGAAGGAATTCCTCGTTCTCCCACGTCACTTCTTCGGCGGTGTGGTTGCTCCAGAGTATTTTGTAGAACCACAACGTTCTGCTACGCGTGGTCCTGGCTTTTTCATCAAGAATGGCCACCGGATACTCCTCATATGTTAGATCCGGTTTCAGCTCGCCGATGTCTTCGGTAGGAACAGCAGCAGTATGCTTTAAACATTTTCGCAGTTGCGAAACATGAAAAACATCATGGACACCAGCAAGGGATGCCGGTAATTCCAATCGATACGCCGCTGGTCCACACTTCTCGGTGATAGCGTAGGGTCCAATGAAACGGGGAGCGAGCTTCCCCTTCACACCGAACCGGTGCACGCCCTTCATCGGAGACACGTGGAGGTACACGTGTTCACCGACGTCGAAGTGCAACGGTCTATGCCTCTTATCAGCATAGCTCTTCTGCCGGGATTGAGCGGCCTTCAAATTGGCTTGAATTGTCCGAACGCGCTCTTCGGCGTCGTTCACCACATCAACCCCGAATGTGACCCTTTCACTGGACTCGCACCAGTTTAATGGGGTGCGGCATTTACGACCGTAGAGAGCTTCGTAGGGTGCCATCTTGATACTCGCCTGATAGCCGTTGTTGTACGAGAATTCCGCCAATGGTAGGTGATCATCCCAGTTCCTACCATGGCGGATGGCACAGGCTCTCAACATGTCTTCCAGAACTTGATTCACCCTCTCTGTCTGGCCATCTATTTGAGGGTGATAGGCGGAGCTCCTAATCAACTTAGTACCCAATGCAGCGTGTAGCTGCTCCCAAAAGCGAGATACAAATAATGCACCTCGATCTGAGACAATGGTCTTGGGTACCCTGTATAGGCATAGAATCTTCGCTATGTATAGCTCCGCATATTTGCCGGCATTGTAACGTGTATTCACCGGGATGAAGTGAGCCGTCTTGGTTAACCGATCAACGATTACCCATATGGAATCATGCTTGTTGGATGTTAGGGGTAATCACACAATGAAGTCCATGCTCACATCTTCCCATTTCCATGCCGGGATCTGCAGGGGTTGCAACAGTCCTGATTTCTTCATGTGATCAGCTTTCACTCGTCTACACGTATCGCACTCGGATACGTACTTAGCTACCTCCCGCTTCATCCGTGTCCACCAAAATTTCTTTTTCAAATCTTGGTACATCTTGTTGCTGCCCGGATGAATGGAGTACTTGGACAAGGGAGCTTCATCGAGGATCTTCTTTCTCAACTCCATATCCCGGGGTACGACTATGCGGTCATTGAACCACAGCGTCCCCTCATCATCCTTCTGGAAACATTTAATCTCTCCATTGTCTATCCGTCTCCGGAGATGTGCCATGCCTTTATCAGTCTTCTCAGCTGCAATGATGTCCTCCCTAATAGTAGGGATGAGGGCAAGGTTGTACAGCGATCCATACGGAACCAAGTATAAACTTGGCTCTTCCTCCTCCACCGGTGTAATGGTGAGGTGATGGACATGTGATTTCCGACTCAGCGCGTCGGCAACCACATTCGCCTTTCCGGGGTGGTAGTGGATCTCAATTTCATAGTCTTTGATTAATTCTAGCCACCTCCGTTGCCTCATGTTCAGCTCCTTCTGGGTGAAAATGTATTTTAAGCTCTTGTGGTCAGTGTAGAGATGCACCAGATTCCCCAGGAGATAGTGCCTCCACATTTTCAGCGCCAAAACCACTGCAGCAAGCTCAAGATCATGAGTGGGATAATGCTGCTCATGGTTCCGAAGTTGGCATGAGCCATATGCGACCACACGTCCTTCCTGCATCAACACGCAGCCTAGCCCGATACCAGACGCGTCACAATACACGTCGAAGGGCTTTGTTGTATCCGGCTGAGCTAATACCGGGGCTGTTGTGAGATGCTTCACCAATGCTTGGAACGCTCCTTCACACGCCATGTTCCAAACATACTTCATCCCTTTCTTTAGCAATTCTGTCATCGTCTTAGCGAGCTTGGAGAAACTTGGAATGAATCTCCGGTAGTATCCCGCTAACCCGAGGAAGCTTCTGACTTCATGAACTGAAGTGGGAGCTTTCCATTTCAGCACTTGCTCTATTTTGCTTGGGTCAACCGCAATGCCTTCTGCGGAGATGATATGCCCCAAGAATGGCACTTGGCTGATCCAAAACTCACATTTGCTGAACTTGGCGTAGAGCTTGTGGTCTCGCAATCGTTGAAGAACGATTCGTAAGTGTTCGGCATGTTCGGCTTCTGTCTTGGAGTACACCAAGATATCGTCGATGAACACTACCACGAACTTGTCCAGCTCCGGCATGAACACCGAGTTCATGAGATACATGAAATGGGCTGGAGCATTTGTGAGACCAAAGGACATGATGAGATATTCATATAGTCCATATCTCGTCGAGAAGGCCGTCTTCGGGATATCCTCCACCCGGATCTTGATCTGGTGATATCCAGAGCGAAGGTCCATCTTTGAGAACACACTTGCACCCACAAGTTGATCAAACAATATGTCGATGCGGGGCAGTGGGTACTTATTCTTGATGGTGACGGCGTTGAGCGGCCGGTAGTCCACACACAGCCTCAAGGTTTCATCTTTCTTCTTCACGAACAGCACCGAGCATCCCCAAGGCGAGGAACTCGGCCTAATGAAACCCTTGCTCAACAGATCATTGAGCTGTTCTTTCAGTTCCGCCAGCTCATTTGGAGCCATCTTGTATGGTCTCCGTGATATGGGCGTAGTCCCGGGTGCAAGTTCAATCTTGAACTCGACATCCCGCTCAGGTGGTATGCCTGGAAGATCATCCGGGAACACGTCGGGATACTCCCGGACTACGGGGACGTCCTCCAATTTGAGAGCTTCAGTATGGTTGATCACTGAAACTTCCCGGACTGGATTATCTAATAAGAGGGACTGCGGACGGTGTAATGGAGAGTTGAGGTGAACCGTCCGTGCTAGAGTTTCCAGGACAGCGTCATGGTAGCTTAGCCATGACATTCCTAAGATTGCATCAATCTTCTGCCCCTCCAGGATAATCATAGTGGTGGGATATATCTTCCCACCTAAGCACAGTGGTGCTTTCGGAACCATCATCGTTGCTGAAATCTTTCCTCCCGGTGAGCAGATCATATACAAACACTCGGTTGGAAAGACTTCCAGCTGATGCTTAACCACATACGATGCACTTATGAAGTTGTGGGTTGCACCAGAATCAAACAATATGACAATGGCTTGATGGTTGAGAGTAAACGTACCCGCCAGCACATTCTCTCCCTCTGGGGCGTCCTCATTGTCGAGGTTGCGGACGCCCCCAGTCCGCTGACCAACCTTCTTCACCGGAGGTCGGCCTCGAACACCGCCCTGGAACTGGGCTTGCCCGCTGCTCTGCTGCCCCTGGGGACAGTCCTTCGCGAAGTGGTCCGCCTGGCCACACGTGGAGCAGGTAAAACGGGGCGGTCCCCCGCTGATCGGTGGACGGAAACCCTAGGCGCGTTGTGGCGGTGGAAATGCCCGGGGTACCGTCTGCTGCTGCTGTTGCTGTCTTGGTGGTGGCATCGGCGGACGGAACGAGGGTGACTGGAAAGGACGTCCCCCGAACCGTTGAGGTCGCGCCGGTGGATGCCACTGCTGCCCGGATGGTGTCCGATATACCATACGGTACTTCTGTGGCGCGCCACCACCGCTGCTAGGTGGAGCGCTACGCTTCCTCTGCTCAGCTGCCAACTCCCACTGAGCATCCTCTTGCATAATCGCGGCATTGACTAGGTCGTTGAAAGTGCCGCGATTCCACTGAACGAGGTGCGTCTTCATTTCGGGGTGTAACCCCCGATAGAAATGCTCCCTCTTCTTCTCCTCCGTGGAGATATAGTCTGACGCGTATTGCGCCAGATGGTTGAAGGCACGGGAGTAGTCATGGGCACTCCTCCCACCCTGCTTCAGCTCCAAGAATTCTTGGAACTTCCTCTTCATGATCCCGGGAGGAATGTGATAGGCGCGGAACGCCTCCCGGAACTCTTGCCATTCCACGGCATGGCCAGCCGGACGTGAGGCGACATAATTCGCCCACCACGCACTAGTGGCACCGTGGAGCTGCTGTGCTGCGAACAGGGTCTTCTGCCGCTCCATACATTGGAGCAGCCCGAACTTGGACTCGATAGTCCGCAGCCAGTTGTCCGCCTCCAGTGGTTCTTTGGCTTCGGTGAACACTGGAGGGTGCGTACTCATGAAATCTGAGTACGACACTTCGCGGGGCTCACGAGGCCCTCGCTCTTGACGTCCCCCTGCCTGGGATGTATTCTGCACGATCGTGCGGAGCAGGTCGGTCTGCTCCTCACGACCACCCACCAGTGCCACAATCACATCCTCTAGAGTAAGCGGAGGCGGCGGTGGTGGCTGCTTCTGCGGGGTGCTGTCGTAGGCCGGTGGCTGGGAGTCGTCACCTCCCTGTTGGCTAGAGCCACCAACCTCGTGCATGGTCCTAGTACGAACCATCTGCAACCACACGACAATAATCATCAGTCCTGCAACATTTTGCATGCAGTCCAAAGAAAATAGGCGTAAAATATAATGACAATAATTCATGCGATACATCTCGTATGTAGATAATGTAATAACTTTGCACAAGCTACACCATTACCAGACCAAACACAAGCTAGTTCAATCCAACTTGATGAACCTCCTCTTTGGAATCTCAACATAACTAGGTTTGTTCACTACAAGACATTACTATCGCATTGTCATCACGTATACCACCCTTAGGGTACAACACCCTCTCCAATGAGTTCAACTGTCATTCTTTTGTCAGAATGACCAGTTCCTACCTATTCCAAGTTTTAATCTGGTTCTGGGCATTTTCATGACTCAAGTTGAATACCAAAGTTAAAGTTAACTCCAGTATCTTTCCAACGAGTATTCATTTGCCCCCAGATTATCTTTGTTCAACAAGTTATGCTAATTCAAAGTCAGCAGAATTTCTGGAAGAATTTTAACAGCACCTCCCTCGGAAGTGGCTGTTTTCAACCCTGGTTTCACTGAAATCTGTGCTGAAATTTCAGAAACTTTGAATTGCAAAGATGTCACACATCTTCTACTCTTTCTAAGGATGTATTATATGACAATTTTGATTTTTCTACTGGGAATTATGTTTGAAAAACAGAACAGTTCAGAGAATGTTTTACTCTGTCCTGGTTCTGGACAGTTTACATTCCTCTGGGATTTCAGCCATCTTGAGGTGTGTTTCAGCTCTGGAAGTCTACAAAAAAATTGTAGGGTACTCAAATACCTTTCCAGAACTATATGCCACACCTCCCTCGGCTAAAAGACCTGTGAGTTGTGCTCTGTTGAAGTTCAGCAACCTTGCTGCCCAAAACAGAGCACTCTGTTTTTCATCCCTTTGGCTATCCTGCTCCACTACCCCATTCTTATACCCAACCAGGGTCCTAAATGTTGAACCTATAGATTTTAATTCCTTGTTATCATTAATTTGTATGCATATGCCTATGATATCTCAGTACTACGTTCCTCACAAAAGAAAATCCTAACCGGATTATACCGGCATATACGTCTCAAGTGTGGCACTAAACGGTCTCTCGCACACGTTTACTACACGGATACATACGCGGTTAGTACCTGCAGAAGACCACACAATAGTGATGCACTCAGAGGTTTTGTTTCCATTTCAGGCAGTACCATATTTGAAAGTAAATACAACCGCCCGTATCATTGTCATACGGCCGTCCTTGAGTTAGGTCACGTCTCAAGGTACGTGATCGTGCTTCAACACCACACGACGGGGAACCCGAGTATGTCATGAACGGGTCGTCACGGTTGGGAATGTTATCAACCCAACAGATACCACCTACTGCCCTGCAGGGCACGCCGATGGCAAGCGCTGCGTATGTCCTTCTGGGCTATTTCCAGACGAACACACTCTCGCGTTACTGACCACGCGATGGGGTCTCCACTTACTTGCCTAATGCACGCTAGGGATCAGCGTTTCATATGAGCTCAGGGGCATGAAGAGTCCAAGAGGTTCATATTAACGTCTCACACCAAGCTGTGAGATCAATCCCTGAACCACGTTCTTCGTCAGGGGGAGCTAACCGAAATTGAACTGCTTTCGGTGGCGTTCCTTACCAAACTTACCAGAACGTAGGTGCGTCGTTACATAATTGAAATTCAGAATTATAACACATAAGTTAGTCTTTGCCACTTTAGGTAACTATTCTACTATAGTCCTTACTTGGGCAACCACCGAATCCTCACCGTAACCTAAGTTTTTCCCATAATATAGTCCTTAAGTACTGTGCTATCCCCAATGCAGCTCTGATACCAGGCTGTGGCAGACCGGAATCCTCTCATCCAGGATCGCAGAGGGTGGTGCCGCGCGATGCGACACCCGACAGCACACGTCATAAGAACACATTATATTACATGGGAAAAACAAACTGAATGTACAAAGTAGTACACTTCTCAGTTACAAACTAGGGTCTTTATTACACAGCGGAAGTTTCTTTTGTACATCTCACGGCCGCCTATCTAGCAAAAGTCGGTTGCCCAGCCCTAGGGCAACCCACACTAGCTGCACGTCTCAGCTCAGCGCGGCGTGTACGGCTCCCACTCAGCCGTGGTCCGCGACGGAGGGTAACCCTCGCCGGTGGACTCGTACTCCGAGTCCGTGGGTGGCTCCTCACCTGAAAAACACTTAAGCAGCAACCGTGAGCACGAAGGCTCAGCAAGGCTTAACCGACTCACCTAAGCATGAAACTCTACATGAGGTGTACCATGACATAGGATAGCAATGTTGCAGCAAATGGACACGCCTACAAGTTCATCCTTAGTTCATCTTTTAGCAACAAGTTAACGGTTCATAAAGCTGAAATTTAGTGAGCAATATTTGGTGGCACACATGTAACAATACAATTATATCATAACAGCAATATTGAATCATAACATTTCATTCATTAATCTACGTTACGACGCAGTGAACAAGCGGTACTCGTCACCGCGAGGGACGGCGAATCGACTCGATATACACCTGCAGGGAAAACCCAAAGAGCACGGCACGTACGCCCACCCGTGGAGCTGCACAGCACGCTCACTCGATGTCGTACGGGACAACCTTTCACCCAACAGCCCAAACGTCGAACCGGTCGCACCGAAATGAGCAGAAGGTTCCCCACACGGAGCATCTCTCTATGCCCGTTGGAAGATTTCCACCTTGCTGCCTCAGGCTACACCTATAAATCGGTGCATTATGCCTCGACGCCTGGAGGTTTAGGCTACATCGGTTTATCGGGGACCATATATCCGATATGCCTTCGGTACGTTCAATACTTGTTCAGCAGGGCCGCACACGGATCGGTCCTCAATCGACACGGGCAGGGCTGCGCACACAAGACTCTCTATTACTGCGCCCTAGCCCCTGCCTAGTCTCATTTTCATTACTAAAGTGATCTCGCGTCACTCAACCGAACCCGTGTGTCCCAATGCCTATCTCGCGAGTAGATTCCAACTACTCGACTTGTACCGAAGTCCTATGACTCATTAAGCATAGCCTTTCTAATCGAGGTCCTTGACACTACCCTCACTCTTTTAGGAACCTTTGGTTATGCAAGTGGGGTTTCATTCATCTTATACCTAATGCACAAACATACTTCATATGACACATATAAACAAAGTAAGACTTATAAAAGGTTAATGCAAACCGGGGCTTGCCTTGTTGCTGCTGGTCAGTAGTTAGCTCTTCTTCCGGAAGGAGGAAGTCCAGCACTTCCGGAGTCTCTTCTTCAATGGCTACACGTTATTGAAAGACTACATGTAAATTTAAATGCAAAGTACATACAAGTTTGTTGTAAGGTTACTGCTATTAGTTCTAATAACCAGTTCTAACAACAGGAACTTTGTTTAAGAATTTAAAGATGAACTGGTGTTGGTGGTTTGGCTTAGACTTAATCACATGGTTAAATGCTAAGTGGTCTTCCCCCCTTTTCCATATTAATCCCTCAAGTGGTTAAACAGGACAGGGGTGATCCAGAGCTCCAATGGAGCTGAGAATTTTTGTGTGAGTTTCTTATCACAAGAAAACTCTCTGGACCAAACACTAGCACTTTTCATGGAGTGGTTTGCCCAGAATAATTCTCTTAGCAAATAAGCAAGGAAGAATTAATTCTGAGATAATATCCCTGTTCATGCCCAACTTAGTGAACTACAATTTCAATTATAGATCATAGAGTTTGCATGAATTTTCCTCGCATTTTTGGAGCTAAGGCTTGCCCAGAACTGAATTTCCAAGTTTTGGAAATTCTCTGAAAATGTTTCTATATTCAAATGAACACAGCATCTTAAAATTTGGATTGTTTTGACCAAATCAACTCCAAATGGTCTGAAACTTTTACAGGGGTTCACTAATGTACTATAGAACATTCTGGTAAAATTTGGGGATTTTTGGATGCACCAAACTCCCTCTAAAATTCTTTTGCTGAAAAGTTTAAAGAATTTTCCAGAATTAATTAATGGGTTTCATACAAATTGGGTTTCAGATTTGGATTGTACTCAGAATTCTGAGTTCAGCAAAATTTGGTTCATCGCATTTGGAGTTTCCTAGCCAAAGTTCTATGCCTTTGAAGTTTGAACTAAAACTGGAAATTCCAAAAATGTTTAAATCCTGCGGGTGGGTCCACGCACACGTGTCGACGGCTGGAGCCGAGCCACACGGGGCCACAGACTCCTTCCCTCGCGGCCGCACTGGATCCTGGACCACAGAGAATCCCGCTCGCTACCTCCAGCCGCTGACGCGTGGGGCCTCCCCCCTTCTTCTTCCTCCGGCCACCCGCGCAATCCCGCCGCCGAGCTCGCCGGAGCTCTCGCCGGAGAGGGGTTCCGACCTTCGGAGCTTGCTGATTCTCGCCGCCTGTGCCTAACTTGACTCGGAGAACACACTGGTGCCCTCACCGGAGCTTGACAACGGCCGGAACAGAGCTCCCGCCGGCAACAGCGGCCGGGAGCTCATCGGCGACGTCAAACTCAGCATCCCCTGCACCTTTTTCGATGCGGTTTGCTCGGGGAGCTCCGCTGACACCCGCTGATCATGGATATGGGCACTGATCTCTGTGAAAACAACTGCAACTACGACCTCACCGGTGACCTAGACCGGAAATCGGTGCCGATGCAAAAAGCTCGAAGAACATCACCCATACTCGATGAAACTCGATGATTTCTGATCTCAGAGACGCGTGGGCGAGTCTAGATCATGTCTTTAGCTCGGCCTAAGGAGTGGTGGTCTACTTGCTGCGAATTTCCGGATTTCGCATGGTTCGGTTCTAAACACCCCGACACACCAATCCCCCAAATTCTTTGCCGACCGTGCGAGAGAGAGGGCGAGGTCAGTACGGTGGTGATCAGTACCTCGAGGCAGTTCTTTCTTATGTTGCTTGCCGGGCACGAGAGTGCCTGGGTTGCTCGGACTCCGGCGACCAGAGAGCGGCGAGGAACAAGTTTGCGCGCGGGGGCGATTGTGGGAGGGGAAACGCTGGGACGGCCGGGGCACCGTGAAAACAGCCGAGCGAGCGTCGTGCTGGCGTGGTGACTCCGCGCTTTCACCGTGCGGTGGCCGCGTTGGGACGGGGTCGACCCCGTGCGTTGTCGCCCGCGGGGGTGTTCGACTTCGTGCCTGAGTCGGTTTGGTTCTCAGGGTGGCTGACCAATGGGCCCTCTTCTCCCCTCTAATTCCTTCTCCCCCTTTCTGTTGTAAATATCCCAGCTACTGAACATTGAATGGGAGACTTAGCCCCCAAGTCTTGGTTTGAATTTGAGTTTTCAAATTCAAACTTCGTTTGGTTAAATTTGCTTCATGTTTAAACTGAAGTTCAAATTCAGTTTTGAATTATTGCAAATTTAGCTCCCGACAAGATGAACTCCAATAGGGATGAAAATTGGTGGGCTAACTCAGAAAAATGTGCTGAGTTTGAATATGAAGCTAACTTTTGAATTTGAGTGATGAAAGTGCGGGGAGGTGGGTTGGGAGCTTTAGTTGATAGGCTACTTCTCCTCGCTTATCCAAAATCTTAAATGGTCCGATGTAGCGAGGTGCTAGCTTGCCTTTGACGTTAAAATGTCGTTGGCCTCGGATAGGCGATACCTTAAGGTATATGAAATCTCCTACTTTAAAGGTCAACTTCCTACGCCTATTGTCCGCATAGCCTTTCTATCGTGACTGAGCAGCTTTTAAGTTCTCCCGTACCATTTGGACTTGCTTTTCAGCTTCTTGTAGTACTTCGGGTCCAAACACCTGGTTTTCTCCGGTTTCCTTCCAGAACAGTGGCGTTCTACACCGTCTACCATATAATGCTTCGAAAGGCAACATTGTGACACCCTCGTCTCGGGTGTCAGCATATGTTTATGTTTTATGAAGAAGAAAAACATTTTAAGAAAAGAAGGAACAGTACAAGTATCAAAAGGATAGCCAATAAAGATCTCCGAGAACACCGAAAGGCAACTTCCACGGCCAGCAGACCACGTGGCGCGTTTGGAGCTCATCCCCGGAAGATTTGGGGAGGTCCGACGCTAAACTGGCTACGTGGCAGGCTCAGGGGTCACCTCCGCAATTGGAAAGAGGTCCGACCCTGTGGGACACGTGCTGCCCGCGGAGCTAGCCTCTGCGGAAGAAGCAAAGGCATTTTTCATAGGACGCGTGTCAAACTCGGAGCTCATCTCAGAGAGAAGTCCGGGTCTATCGAACACGTGTCGCCACCGGAGCTTATCACCGGAAGGTCCGTCGCAAAACACGTGGCGTGCGCGGAGCTCGTCTCCGAAGAGGAGGGAGGTCTCGCTCGTGACACGCGGCACAACCGGAGCTCGAGAAGAGATACCAGGCTCGGAAGGACACGTGGAGCTCCCGGAGCTCATCACCGCGGAGGTAACAAGTCGGGAGCGGTTTTTACGCGTGAAGATACCGGTACGCAACGGGAACCGATCTAAACTCCATGATGTTACCGAAGAAAAGACGTCAGGATCTAACAAAGATCTGAATAAGACTCTTATTCGGGATCCGATCAGATTAGGACTCTTCTCTTCCCAATTATAAATAGAACCCAAAACCTCTGGCCGAAACCACGAACTTCTCTTTCAACTCCTGAGCCGACGACTTAGAGCCCTAGCCCTAACTCGCCAAGCAAAACATCGCCGAAGCACAGCAAGGGAGATCATCGGAGGAGAACCAAGCAGTCTGAGGAGGACCCCGAAGACAAGAAGAACGTGAGGTAGGACTTCAATACCACCTTACGACATCATGTTGTTCATCTCTTTGCGTCTGTTCTTCGATTCCTTTCGAACAGAAGCCTTTTCATGGGCAGAACACTCGATGATCAGTTTGATCTAAAGACAAGATCATCGCCAAGTTCATCTTTGATCTGAACACCTCTGACCATGCAAGCCATGCAAGAACACCAGATCAATCTAATAGAACTAATCGTAGGATAGCATGCATGTGCATCATCGCATCTAGTTTAGGGTTTGTGCATGATATTGATTGCTGTGAATTTGTATGCACGTGAATCCTACATAGCAGGACAAACTCAGGAAGCTGTCTACGACGAGCTGCAGCAACAAGGTTTTGAGAATCAAGAATAACCGGAACCGCAAGAACAAGGCAAGTGCTCCTTGACCATGTTGATCCTATGTTTTGGGTAAAACTATTTTGTTTTGCGAAAAGGTGTGTGTGCTGAGTCAAACATGATGGGAAACCTTTTTATAGGAGTTTACTAGTTTTGATTAAACCACCCTTGTCGCCAGGGAAGTTCATGAGTCGGGTATGGTTTTTGCTTTATGCTTCGCTGAGTCCATTGGATTGGGACGCGAGATAGACATGTCTAGCTAACTGCACTCGTATTGATAATAAGTAATTAATGAGGTTAATGAACATGGATCGGAGGGAGATCTAGGCAAGCCTGGGTTTGTGTATGAGGTAGCATGAGATGGTGGTTTTACTTGCCGTAGATCTAAGGACCGGTTCATGCATGCACATGCCAGGATAACAGTGCCACCACAAGGCCAAATATGGGTGCGGCTTAGCTGAGTAATTAGGTAAGTTGCTAGGGTGTTATGGACTGTGGAAGGCACGGGGAATGGGTGTCGAGTGAGGACTGCCCTGGGAACTGCATGGCACAAGAGGGGGCCCGTGGGTGGGAGAATTGGAGATTCTAGCCTGCCGGTGAAACCTTAGTGAGTCCATACATCTAGTAACCCCTTTGTAAAGGATATTTTGTGATCTCTTGACCATACACCGACGGATGTGTACTGGTATAATGGAGGTTCTGCAGTCGCCGATGGGTGACGAAATCATAAACTTGTGGGTAAAGAGGTGCAAACTCTACAGAGTTATTAAAACTATCATGATAGCCGAGCTTACGGTCACGAGCACCTGGCTAAACTGCCATGATTAGATGGGATGGTTACTGGGATAGTTATTGGAATGGTTATTGGGAAGGTTCTTGGTTATGGTTACTGATTATGGTTTGGTTTGGGACTGTGGAGTCCGGGAGATGAGATGGTTGCATGACTGATGGGTCATGACATGAGATTGGTCTCAGTGCGAGACGAGGTTGTTTTATGAGGTGAGATGATAGCGAATACGAGGAGGTATTCGTGAGTATGAATAAAATATTTGTTAATGTTCAGATGGAACACGGGAAGTGATGAAGGTATGTTGGTAATTTAATACATGTTGAGATTACATTTAAACTTAAGTTGTTCTTTTATCATGGTTTTTACAGAACTGCTTTTCTGCAAATAAACCTTTTTATGCCTACCTTGTTTATGAGCTGCATATCATGTGTTTTCCCGCACTTGCTTAGTACATCATTGTACTCAAACTTGCATTATTATTTCTTTATCAACAGCAAGAGAAGACTACTATGAAGACCGAGTAGAGCATTATGGCGTGTGATCTGTTCTCAACCTTGCCTGTGGAGGGAGTAGAGATGGAGCCACTTCTGCTTAGTTTTTGCTTCCGCATTTAAATAAGGACTTCCGCTGCATAGAATTAAGATTTCCGCTGTGAGCATGAGTCCAAGACTCATGAGGTATTGTAATAAACTCTGTTATTCGTGGTAATATATAATCTGAATTCAGTTTGTGGAACGTATGTGTATGTGTGATGAACGTCCTGGGCACACATATGCATTAGTTCTCGGTTCCGTGGCTTTCCATAGAATTGAGGGCGTCACAGATTGGTATCAGAGCCATGGGTTGACAGTAGGTCACACGCCTAGATAGAAACCTTAGATTGATATTAGAGCCACGGATTAACAGCAAGTTACACCCCTAAATAGGAGTCACAAGTAGCTAAGCCACGCTGACCAAAGGAAGCGCCCTAGGGTGAATAGGCTAGATTGGCCTTTAAAACCACCTTGACATAGGAAACCATCCTTGAATAGGAGTTGAGTGGGCCCTTGTGATGATTATTTGTGAATATGTGCTTAGTGTGAGTTGTTGGACGTCTCAAAAACGTCGTCCATATCCACACGTAAGAAGAAAGAGGTGTGAGATGTTTTGGCACTTGCTCACATCCTCATAAGGGCTAATATACATATAGTCCGACTCACCTTGATGCATATAGTCGAAAGGACCTACCTAACTTTCTAACCTTCTATTCTATTTCGTTCTCTCTCACAGATGGTGAGAGGAAACGCTAGCCGAAGGAAATCCAGGAAGATGACCACGAGGAAGTTCCTGCTAACCCCGGAGCTGGCGAAAATAACCTAGAAAGGTTGATGGCCATGCAAAACCAGCTTATGCAAACCATGATCCAAACTTTGGGTCAGTTGCAGGCCAACCAACACCCCGTTCCGGCACCACCGCCACCACCACCGCCGGCTCATAACAGGTTGGGAGAGTTCATGAGGACTCGACCACCCACCTTTGCTCAAGCAAGCGATCCAATGGAGGCCGATGATTGGTTGAAATCCATGGAGAAGAAGCTTGCCATTGTTCAGTGCAACGACCGAGAGAAGATTCTCTTTGCGTCGCACCAACTGATGGGAGCAGCTGCTGACTGGTGGGATGCCTTGAGCAACGCCCATGCCAACCCGGAGACAATCACTTGGACTGAGTTCAAGGAAAGTTTCCGCTCCCACTACATCCCTGTTGGCGTAATGATGCTCAAGAGGCAGGAGTTTGAAGGTCTCCGCCAAGGGCAGAAAAGTGTGAACGAATATCTCAACAAGTTCATACAACTGTCCCGGTATGCCCCCGAAGATGTCAACTCAGATCAGAGGAAGCAGTACCTGTTCATGAGAGGGTTGAACAATGAGATCCAAGTTTAGCTCCTCAATAATGACTACGTAAGCTTCCAGAAGCTAGTTGATAAGGCTATTGTGGTGGAAAACAAGATCCGAGAGATCGAGCGCGAGTGCAAAAGGAAGATCCCATACCAGCCCAAGGGAGCAACGTACGACCTAGGTACATGCCCCCTGCACCGCAGTATGGATCGACCACTCCTACGTACCACCCTGGTCAGCCACCACAGCAACGGCTCGTTGCACCGGCACCTCGTGTGCCCATGCCTCCTGCGGCCCAGCCTAACAATGGCGCTCCTGTTCAAAACCCCCGCCCCAACGTACCTGCTGCCGTAGGCAACAGGGCATGCTTTGCATGCGGGGAAGTAGGCCACTTCGCTAACTAGTGCCCGAAGAGAGGCCCTGGACAGCAAGGTAACGTGCCCAAGCAGAACCAGCGACCAAACGGAGGGGACAACCAAGGGAACCGTGGACCACCGAATTATGCCCGTGGCCACGTTAACCATGTCACTGCTGAGGAAGCACAACAGGCTGAGGACGTCGCAATTGGTATGTTCCTTGCCAACTCCAACCCAGCCACCATTTTATTTGATTCCGGAGCATCACATTCCTTCATATCATCCAAATATGTTGCCAAACATCATCTACCCGTATCCCACTTAGAATGTGCTATGTTAGTTAATTCTCCCGGAGGAGAAATGGGGACTAGTATAGTATGTCCTAAGGTAAGCCTTAAAATAAGGGGGTAGACTTCCTTGCCAACCTTATTGTCTTGGACTCCCACGGAATTGACATCATACTCGGAATGGACTGGTTAAGCAAGCACAATGGAGTAATCCAATGCGCTGAGAGAAGCGTGCAGTTGACAAACGAACACGGTATCCGTGTCGAGTTTGAGTCAGCCCAGCAAGCAACCGAACGGGTGGATTTGAACCATGTTGAAGGAGTAGCATTGGACAACATTCCAGTGGTTCAGGAATTTTCGGATGTGTTCCCGGAAGAACTTCCAGGTATGCCACCTGACCGTGACATCGAGTTTGCCATAGATTTGGTACCTGGAACTGCACCCATAGGTAAGAGACCGTATAGGATGCCCTTCAACAAGTTAGTTGAACTCAAGAAGCAAATTCAAGAACAGTTGGAGAAGGGTTTTATCCGGCCAAGCTCGTCACCATGGGGAGCCCCGGTACTCTTCGTGGACAAGAAGGACGGAACCCAAAGAATGTGCGTGGACTACAGGTCTCTCAACGAGGTAACAATCAAGAATAAATACCCTCTGCCCCGTATAGAGGACCTGTTTGATCAAATGAAAGGAGCCCAAGTGTTCTCCAAGATTGATCTTCGGTCGGGATATTTCCAGCTGAAGATTAAGCCCTCCGATATACCTAAGAAAGCTTTTCGGACACGGTATGGTTCATATGAATATACCGTTATGTCTTTTGGATTGACGAATGCATCCGCATACTTCATGTACCTTATGAACAAGGTTTTCATCGAGTACTTGGACAAGTTCGTCGTGGTTTTCATCGACGACATTATGGTGTATTCAAAAAGTAAGGAGGAGCATGAAGAACATCTGAGATTGACCTTGCAGAAGTTGCGCGAGCATCAGTTGTATGCCAAGCTCAACAAGTGTCAATTCTGGCTAAAGGAAATATCTTTCCTAGGCCACATCATCTCCAAGGAAGGGGTATCGGTTGATCCTGGAAAGGTGAGAGATGTTCTAAAGTGGGACCAACCAAAGAGCGTGAGGGATATTCGAAGTTTCCTTGGGATGGCAGGATACTATCGTCGCTTCATTAAAGACTTCTCTAAGATAGCAAAACCTATGACGGAGTTGCTAATGAAGGGAAAAGTCTTTCAATGGACACAAACCTGCCAAGAAAGTTTTGAGGAACTCAAGAAAAGGCTAACCACAGCACCAGTTCTGGTATTGCCAGACGTAAACAAGAGCTTTGACATATATTGTGACGCATCCAGACAAGGGCTCGGATGTGTGCTCATGCAGGAAGGACAAGTGGTAGCCTATGCCTCACGACAATTAAAGAAGCATGAGCTTAACTATCCTACACATGATTTTGGAGTTAGCAGCAGTGGTGCATGCATTGAAGATTTGGAGACATTATATCCTTGGTCATCGATGTGAGATCTATACGGATCATAAAAGCCTCAAGTACATATTTACACAAACGGACTTGAATCTGAGGCAACGTCGATGGTTAGAACTCATCAAGGATTATGATGTAGGAATCAACTACCACCCCGGGAAGGCCAATGTAGTAGCTGACGCATTGAGCAGAAAGGGGCATGCCACCAACTCACGGTTCGGGAGCTACCACCCGAACTACGTAAGGAGTTTGAACGGTTACACCTCGGATTCTTGAATAACATGGAAATGATGGAGATCCACTCCTCATTGGAGCAAGAAATAAGAAAGGGACAAGCAACGGACGAGGGGATCAAGGAAATCAAGGAAAGAATCCGACAAGGGATAGAGAAGGATTTCAAGGAGGATGAAAAGGGTACGCTTTGGCTAGGAAAAAGGATTTGTGTGCCAAACATAAGACACCTTCACGACATGATATTGAAGGAGGCACATGATTCACCCTATTCCATACATCCAGGGAGCACCAAAATGTACAAGGACTTGAAAACTTGCTATTGGTGGGATGGTATAAAGAGGGATATAGCCGAATACGTTGCCCTATGTGACACATGCCAACGGGTAAAAGCCGAACATCAAAAACCCGCTGGGTTGTTGCAACCTTTGAAAATACCTGAATGGAAATGGGAGGACATCAGTATGGACTTTATTGTCGGATTGCCCCGAACTCAGTAAGGATACGACTCCATCTGGGTCATTGTGGACCGGTTGACGAAAACCGCCCATTTTCTTCCGGTGAAGACCAGTTACAATGTTACACAGTTGGCAGAGTTGTACATGGAGCAGATCGTGTGCCGTCATGGAGTTCCAAAGAGGATAGTCTCAGATCGAGGTTCTCAGTTTACCTCTAGATTCTGGAGAAAGCTGCAGAAAGCCATGGGTACACGACTGGATTTTAGCTCCGCCTATCACCCACAAACAGATGGACAAACCGAAAGGACGAACCAAATTTTGGAGGACATGCTGAGAGCTTGCGCCCTGAAACGTGGGCGTAGTTGGGATAGGAGTTTACCGTATGCCGAGTTCTCCTATAACAACATCTATCAAGCTAGCTTGAAGATGTTGCCTTTCGAAGCCTTATATGGCAGACGGTGTAGAACGCCGCTGTTCTGGAACGAGACTGGAGAGAACCAGGTGTTTGGGCCCGAAGTACTACAAGAGGCTTAAAAGCAAGTCCAAACGATACGGGAAAACTTAAAGGCTGCTCAGTCACGACAGAAAGGCTATGCGGACAATAGGCGTAGGAAGTTGACCTTTGAAGTAGGAGACTTCGTATACCTTAAGGTATCGCCTATCCGAGGCCAACGACGTTTTAACGTCAAAGGCAAACTAGCGCCTCGCTACATAAGACCATTTAAGATTTTGGATAAGCGAGGAGAAGTAGCCTATCAACTAGAGCTCCCAAACCACCTCTCCGACGTACATGACGTGTTTCATGTATCCCAGCTCAAGAAGTGCTTGAGAATACCAGAGGAACAAGTGTCAATAGGAGAACTTGAACTTCAAGAAGACCTGACCTACGCAGAACACCCTGTCCGAATCTTGGACGTAAAGGAAAGGGTCACCCGAAACAAGGTGATTCGATGGTGCAAGGTACAATGGAGCCATCACACTGAGGCTGAAGCCACATGGGAGCGAGAAGAGGATATCAAGGCAGAATTTCCCCATCTATTTTCTACTAACGAATCTCGAGGACGAGATTCAATTTAAGGGGGGTAGATTTGTGACACCCTCGTCTCGGGTGTCAGCATATGTTCATGTTTTATGAAGAAGAAAAACATTTTAAGAAAAGAAGGAACAGAGACAAGTATCAAAAGGATAGCCAATAAAGATCTCCGAGAACACCGAAAGGCAACTTCCACGGCCAGCAGACCACGTGGCGCGTTCGGAGCTCATCCCCGAGAGATTTGGGGAGGTCCGACGCTAAACTGGCTACGTGGCAGGCTCGGGGGTCACCTACGCAATTGGAAAGAGGTCCGACCCTGTGGGACACGTGCTGCCCGCGGAGCTAGCCTCTGCGGAAGAAGCAAAGGCATTTTTCATAGGACGCGTGTCAAACTCGGAGCTCATCTCAGAGAGAAGTCCGGGTCTATCGAACACGTGTCGCCACCGGAGCTTATCACCGGAAGGTCCGTCGCAAAAGACGTGGCGTGCGCGGAGCTCGTCTCCGAAGAGGAGGGAGGTCTCGCTCGTGACACGCGGCACAACCGGAGCTCGAGAAGAGATACCAGGCTCGGAAGGACACGTGGAGCTCCCGGAGCTCATCACCGCGGAGGTAACAAGTCGGGAGCGGTTTTTACGCGTGAAGATACCGGTATGCAACGGGAACCGATCTAAACTCCACGATGTTACCGAAGAAAAGACGTCAGGATCTAACAAAGATCTGAATAAGACTCTTATTCGGGATCCGATCAGATTAGGACTCTTCTCTTCCCAATTATAAATAGAACCCAAAACCTCTGGCCGAAACCACGAAGTTCTCTTTCAACTCCTAAGCCAACGACTTAGAGCCCTAGCCCTAACTCGCCAAGCAAAACATCACCGAAGCACAGCAAGGGAGATCAACGGAGGAGAACCAAGCGGTCTGAGGAGGACCCCGAAGACAAGAAGAACGTGAGGTAGGACTTCAATACCACCTTACGACATCATGTTGTTCATCTCTTTGCGTCTGTTCTTCGATTCCTTTCGAAGAGAAGCCTTTTCGTGGGCAGAACACTCGATGATCAGTTTGATCTAAAGACAAGATCATCGCCACGTTCATCTTTGATCTGAACACCTCTGACCATGCAAGCCATGCAAGAACACCAGATCAATCTAATAGAACTAATCGTAGGATAGCATGCATGTGCATCATCGCATCTAGTTTAGGGTTTGTGCATGATATTGATTGCTGTGAATTTGTATGCACGTGAATCCTACATAGCAGGACAAACTCAGGAAGCTGTCTACGACGAGCTGCAGCAACAAGGTTTTGAGAATCAAGAACAACCGGAACCGCAAGAACAAGGCAAGTGCTCCTTGACCATGTTGATCCTATGTTTTGGGTAAAACTATTTTGTTTTGCGAAAAGGTGTGTGTGCTGAGTCAAACATGATGGGAAACCTTTTTATAGGAGTTTACTAGTTTTTATTAAACCACCCTTGTCGCCAGGGAAGTTCATGAGTCGGGTACGGTTTTTGCTTTATGCTTCGCTGAGTCCATGGGATTGGGACGCGAGATAGACGTGTCTAGCTAACTGCACTCGTATTGATAATAAGTAATTAATGAGGTTAATGAACATGGATCGGAGGGAGATCTAGGCAAGCCTGGGTTTGTGTATGAGGTAGCATGAGATGGTGGTTTTACTTGCCGTAGATCTAAGGACCGGTTCATGCATGCACATGCCAGGATAACAGTGCCACCACAAGGCCAAATATGGGTGCGGCTTAGCTGAGTAATTAGGTAAGTTGCTAGGGTGTTATGGACTGTGGAAGGCGCGGGGAATGGGAGCCGAGTGAGGACTGCCCTGGGAACTGCATGGCACAAGAGGGGGCCTGTGGGTGGGAGAATTGGAGATTCTAGCCTGCCGTTGAAACCTTAGTGAGTCCATACATCTAGTAACCCCTTTGTAAAGGCTATTTTGTGATCTCTTGACCATGCACCGACGGATGTGTACTGGTATAATGGAGGTTCTGCAGTCGCCGACGGGTGACGAAATCACAAACTTGTGGGTAAAGAGGTGCAAACTCTGCAGAGTTATTAAAACTATCATGATAGCCGAGCTTACGGTCACGAGCACCTGGCTAAACTGCCATGATTAGATGGGATGGTTACTGGGATAGTTATTGGAATGGTTATTGGGAAGGTTCTTGGTTATGGTTATTGATTATGGTTTGGTTTGGGACTGTGGAGTCCGGGAGATGATATGGTTGCATGACTGATGGGTCATGACATGAGATTGGTCTCGGTGCGAGACGAGATTGTTTTATGAGGTGAGATGATAGCGAATACGAGGAGGTATTCGTGAGTATGAATAAAAGATTTGTTAATGTTCGGATGGAACACGGGAAGTGATGAAGGTATGTTGGTAATTTAATAAATGTTGAGATTACATTTAAACTTAAGTTGTTGTTTTATCATGGTTTTTACAGAACTGCTTTTCTGCAAATAAAACTTTTTATGCCTACCTTGTTTATGAGCTGCATATCATGTGTTTTCCCGCACTTTCTGAGTACATCATTGTACTCAAACTTGCATTATTATTTCTTCATCAACAGCAAGAGAAGACTACTATGAAGACCGAGTAGAGCATTATGGCGTGTGATCTGTCCTCAACCTTGCCTGTGGAGGGAGTAGAGATGGAGCCACTTCTGCTTAGTTTTGCTTCCTCATTAGTTTTTGCTTCCGCATTTAAATAAGGACTTCCGCTGCATAGAATTAAGATTTCCGCTGTGAGCATGAGTCCAAGACTCATGAGGTATTGTAATAAACTCTGTTATTCGTGGTAATATATAATCTGAATTCAGTTTGTGGAACGTATGTGTATGTGTGATGAACATCCTGGGCACACATATGCATTAGTTCTCGGTTCCGTGGCTTTCCACAGAATTGAGGGCGTCACAGACATCTTCAAGCTAGCTTGATAGCTGTTGTTATAGGAGAATTCGGCATACGGTAAACTCCTATCCCAACTACGCCCACGTTTCAAGGCGCAAGTTCTTAACATGTCCTCCAAAATTTGGTTTGTCCTTTCGGTTTGTCCATCTCTTTGTGGGTGATAGGCGGAGCTAAAATCCAGTCGTGTACCCATGGCTTTCTGCAGCTTCCTCCAGAATCTAGATGTAAACTGAGAACCTCGATCTGAGACTATCCTCCTCGGAACTCCGTGACGGCACACAATCTGCTCCATGTACAACTCTGCCAATTGTGCAACGTTGTAACTGGTCTTTACAGGGAGAAAATGGGCGGTTTTTGTCAATCGGTCCACAATGACCCAGATGGGGTCGTAACCCGACTGAGTACGTGGCAATCCGACGATGAAATCCATACTGATGTCCTCCCACTTCTATTCGGGTACTTTCAAAGGTTGCAACAATCCATCGGGTTTTTGATGTTCGGCCTTCACCCGTTGGCATGTGTCGCATAGGGCAACGTATTCGGCTATATCCTTCTTCATACCATCCCACCGATAATAAGCTTTCAAGTCCTTGTACATTTTGGTGCTTCCGGGATGTATAGAATAGGGGGGAATCATGTGCCTCCGTCAATATCATGTCGCGGATGTGTTTTATGTTAGGCACACAAATCCTTTTTCCTAGCCAAAGCGTACCCGTCTCATCTTCTTTGAAATCCTTCTCTATTCCTTGTCGGATTCTTTCCTTGATCTCCTCATCCATTGCTTGGCCATCTCTTATTTCTTGTTCCAATGAAGATTGGATCTCCATTATTTCCATGTTATTCAAGAATCTGAGGTGTAACCGTTCGAACTCCTTACGTAGTTCGGGTGGTAGCTCCTGAACCGTGAGTTGGTGACATGCTCCCTTTCGGCTCAATGCATCGGCTACTACATTGGCCTTCCCGGGGTGGTAGTTGATTCCAACATCACAATCCTTGATGAGTTCCAACCATCGACGTTGCCTCAAATTCAAGTCCGTTTGTGTAAATATGTACTTGAGGCTTTTATGATCCGTATAGATCTCACATCGATGACCAAGGATATAATGTCTCCAAATCTTTAATGCATGCACCACTGCTGCTAGCTCCAAGTCATGTGTAGGATAATTAAGCTCGTGTTTCTTTAATTGCCGTGAGGCATAGGCTACCACTTGTCCTCCTTGCATGAGCACACATCCGAGCCCCTGTCTGGATGTGTCACAATATATGTCAAAGCTCTTGCTTACGTCTGGCAATACCAGAACCGGTGCTGTGGTTAGCCTGTTCTTGAGTTCCTCAAAACTTCCTTGGCAGGCTGGTGTCCATTGGAAGACCTTCCCCTTCATTAGCAACTCCGTCATAGGCTTTGCTATTTTAGAGAAGTCTTTAATGAAGCGTCGATAGTATCCAGCCATCCCAAGAAAACTCCGAATATCCCTCACGCTCTGCGGTTGGTCCCACTTTAGAACATCTCTCACCTTTCCGGGATCAACTGATACCCCTTCCATGGAGATGATGTGGCCTAGGAATGATATTTCCTTTAGCTAGAATTGACACTTGTTAAGCTTGGCATATAATTGATGCTCACGTAATTTCTGCAAGGTCAATTTCAAATGTTCTTCATGCTCCTCCTCACTTTTTGAATACACCATAATGTCGTTGATGAAAACCACGACGAACTTGTCCAAGTACTCCATGAAAACCTTGTTCATAAGGTACATGAAGTATGCGGGTGCATTTGTCAACCCAAAAGACATAACAGTATATTCATACGAACCATACCGTGTTCGAAAAGTTGTCTTGGGTATATCGGAGGGCTTAATCTTCAGCTGGAAGTAATCCGACCGAAGATAAATCTTGGAGAACACTCGGGCTCCTTTCATTTGGTCGAACAGGTCCTCTATACGGGGCAGAGGGTATTTTTTTTTGATTGTTACCTCGTTGAGAGAACTATAGTCCACGCACATCCTTTGGGTTCCATCCTTCTTGTCTACGAAGAGCACCGGAGCTCCCCATGGTGACTAGCTTGGACGTATAAAACCCTTCTCCAACTGCTCTTGAGTTTGCTTCTTGAGTTCTACTAGTTCATTGACGGGCATCCTATAGGGTCTCTTGGCTATGGGTGCAGTTCCGGGTACCAAATCGATGGCAAACTCAATGTCTCGGTCAGGGGGCATACCTGGAAGCTCTCTCGGAAACACGTCCGAAAATTCCTGAACCACCGGAATACTGTCCAATGTTGCTCCTTCAACGATGTTCAAATTTGCCCTTTCAGTGGTTTGTTGGGCTGACTCAAACTCGACACGGATGCCGTGCTCGTTTGTCGACTGCACGCTTCTTTTAGCACATTGGATTACCCTGTTGTGCTTGCTTAACCAATCCATCCCGAGTATTATGTCAATCCCTTGGGAGTCCAAAACAATAAGGTTGGCAAGGAAGTCTACCCCCCTTATTTTATGGCTTACTTTCGGGCATACTATATTAGTCCTCATTTCTCCTGCTGGAGAATTTATTAACATAGCACATTCTAAGTGGGATACTGGTAGATGATGTTTGTCAACATATTTGGATGATATGAAGGAATGTGATGCTCCAGAATCAAACAAGATGGTGGCTGATTGGAGTTGGCAAGGAACATACCAATTACGACGTCCTCACCCGGTTGTGCTTCCTCAGCAGAGACATGGTTCACGTTGCCGCGAGCATAGTTCTGTTGTCCCCGATTTCCTTGATTGACCCCTTCTTCGGTCGCAGGTTCTGCTTGGGCACGTTGCCTTGCTGTCCAGGGCCTCTCCTCGAGCACTGGTTCGCGAAGTGTCCTATCTCTCCGCATGCAAAGCATGCCCTGTTGCCTGCGGCAGCAGGTACGTTGGGGCGGGGGTTTTGAACAGGAGCGCCATTGTTAGGTCGGGGCGCAGGAGGCATGGGCACACGAGGTGCCGGTGCAACGAATTGTTGCTGTGATGGCTGATCAGGGCGGTATGCAGGAGCGGTCGATCCATACTGCGGTGCAGGGGACATGTACCGAGGTCGTACGTTGCTCCCTTGAGGCTGGTATGGCATCTTCCTCTTGCACTCTCGCTCGATCTCTCGGATCTTGTTTTCAACCACTATGGCCTTGTCAACCAGCTTCTGGAAGCTCACGTAGTCATTGTTGAGGAGTTGAACCTGAATCTCATTGTTCAACCCTCTCATGAACAGGTACTGCTTCCTCTGATCTGAGTTGACATCTTCGGGGGCATACCGGGACAGTTTCGTGAACTTGTTGAGGTACTCATTCACACTTTTCTGTCCTTGGCGGAGACCTTCGAACTCCTGTCTCTTGAGCATCATTACACCAGCAGGGATGTAATGAGAGCAGAAACTTTCCTTGAACTCAGTCCAAGTGATCGTCTCCGGGTTGATATGGGTGTTGCATAGGGCATCCCACCAGTCAGCAGCGGCTCCCGTAAGTTGGTGCGACGCGAAGAGAACCTTCTCTCGGTCACTGCACTGTACTATGGCAAGCTTCTTCTCCATGCACTTCAACCAGTCATCGGCCTCCATGGGATCACTAGCTTGAGTAAAGGTGGGTGGTCGAGTCCTCATGAACTCTCCCAGTCTGTTGTGAGCCGGCGGTGGTGGTGGCGGTGGTGCCGGAACAGGGTTGTTGTTGGCCTGCAACTGACCCAAAGTTTGGATCATAGTTTGCATAAGCTGGTTTTGCATGGCCATCAACCTTTCTAGGTTGTTCCCGCCAGCTCCGGGGTTAACAGGAACTTCCTCGTGATCATCCTCTTGGTTGTCACGGACATTCCTTCGGCCGGCGTTTCCTCTCACCATCTGTGAGAGAGGTCAAAATAGAATAGAATGTTAGAAGGTTAAGTAGGTCCCTTCAACTATATGCATCAAGGTGAGTTGGACTATATATATATTAGCCCATAGGAGGATGTGAACAAGTGCTGAAGCATCTCACACCTCTTTTCTTCTTACGTGTGGATATGGACAACGTTTGGGGGACGTCCCATAACTCACACTAAGCACACAATCACAAACAATCCTTGCAAGGGCTCATACAACTCCTATTCAAGGATGGTTCCCTATGTCAAGGTGGGTTTAAAGCCAATCTAAGCGTCCTAGGGTGCTTCCCTTGGTCAGCGTGGCTTAACTACCAATCTGTGTTTTAATACCGATCTATGATTCCTAGTTAGGGGTGTAACCTACGGCTAACCCGTGGCTCTAATGTCAATCTATGGTTTCTATCTAGGCGTGTAACCTACTGTCAGCCTGTGGCTCTGATACCAATCTGTGACGCCCTCGATTCTGTGGAAAACCACGGAACCAAGAACTAATGCATATGTGTGCCCAGGATGTTCATCACACATATACATATATTCCACAAACTGAATTCAGAATATATATAACCCCACGAATAACAGAGTTTATTACAACGTCTCATGAGTCTTGGACTCATGCTTACAGGGAAGTCTTATTTCTATGCAGCGGAAGTCTTTATTCTAATGCGGAAGTAATTTAACTAGTGCGGAAGCAAATCTAAGCAGAAGTAGCTCCATCTATACTCCCTCCACAGGCAAGGTTGAGAACAGATCACACGCATTAATGCTCCACTTTATCTTCATAGTAAGCTTCTCCTGCTGCTGATGACGAAATAAATATGCAAGTTTGAGTACAATGATGTACTCAGCAGGTGCGGGAAAAAACATGATATGCAGCTCATAACAAGGTAAGTATAAAAAGGCTTATTTGCAAAAAAGAAGATTTATAGAACCATGATAAAACAGCAACTTAACTTTAGATGAATGTAATCCCATCATGTATTAAATTACCAACATTCCTCCATTGCTTTCCATGTTCCACCTGAACATTAACCAACCTCATTCTTACTCACGAATACCTCCTCGTATTCGCTACCATCTCACGAATACCTTCATGTATTCGCTACCATCTTATCTCATAAAACAACTTTGTCTCACACCGAGACCCATCTCGTTACCATGACTCAACAGTCATGCAACCATCTTATCACCCAGACTCAACAGTCCCAAAGCCAAACCACAACCAAAAACAATAACCATAACCAAGTACCTTCCCAATAACCATCCCAACTAATCATCCCAATAACCATCCCAACTAATCATGGCAGTTTAGCCAGGTGCTCGTGACCGTAAGCTCGGCTATCATGATAGTTTTAGACTCTGCAGAGTTTGCACCTCTTTACCCACAAGTTTGTGATTTCATCACCCGTCGGCGACTGCAGAACCTCCATTATACCAGTACACAACCGTCGGTGTATGGTCAAGAGATCACAAAATAGCCTTTACAAAGGGGTTACTAGATGTATGGACTCACTAAGGTTTCACCGGCAGGCTAGAATCTCCAATTCTCCCACCCACGGGCCCCCTCTTGTGCCATGCAGTTCCCAGGGCAGTCCTCACTCGACTCCCATTCCACGTGCCTTCCACAGTCCATAACACTCTAGCAACTTACCTAATTACTCAGCTAAGCCACACCCATACTTGGCCTTGTGGTGGGACTGTTATCCTGGCATGTGCATGCATGAACCGGTCCTTAGATCTACGGCAAGTAAACCACCATCTCATGCTACCTCATTCAAAAATCCAGGCTTGCCTAGATCTCCCTCCGATCCATGTTCATTAACATCATCAGTTTCTCATTATCATTACGAGTGCAGTTAGCTAGACAAATCTATCTCGCTTCCCAATCCCATAGACTCAGCGAAGCATAAAGCAAAAACCATACCTGACTCATAAACTTCCCAGGTGACAAGGGTAGTTTAACCAATATTAGTAAACTCCTATAATAAGGTTTCCCATTATATTTGACTCAGCACACACACCTTTTCGCAAAACAAAACAGTTTCACCCAAAACATAGGATCAATATGGTCAAGGAGCACTTGCCTTGTTCTTGCGGTTCCGGTTGTCCTTGGATCTCAAAACCTTGTTGCTGCAGTTCGTCGTAGACAAGTCCCTGAGCTTATCCTGCTATGTAGGATTACGTGCATACAAGATTCACAGCAATTAATATCATGCACAAACCTTAATCTAGATGCGATGATGCATATGCATACTATCCTATCATTAGTTTTATTAGATTGGTCTGTACATGTTCTTGCATGGCTTGCATGGACAGAGGTGTTCGGATCAAAGGTGGACGTGGCGATGATCTTGTCTTTAGATCAACCTGAACAACAAGTGATCTGTTCCACGAGAAGGCTTCTGTTCGAAAGGAATCAAAGAACAGATGCAAAGAAAACACAACGATGTCGTAAGGTGGTATTGGAGACCTACCTTACGTTCTTCTCTGTCTCGAGGTCCTCCTCAGATCGTTGGGCTTTCCTCTGGCGTTCTTCCTTGCCGCACTCCGGCGATGGTCTACTCGGCGGGTTGGGACTTAGGGCTCTAAGTCGTCGGCTCAGGAGTTGGAAAAGAAGGTTGTGGTTTCGGCCAGAGGTTCTGGGTTCTATTTATAATCGGGAAGAGAAGAGTCCTAATCTGATTGCATCCCGAATATGAGTCCTGTTTGAATCTTACAACTTATCTTTAGTTGATTTGGCGCGGTATCATCGTGGAATTCAGGTTGGTTTCTGTTCCGGTATTTCTACGCGTACAAATTCCAAAATCGATTCAGAACCCGTCACCTTCGCGGTGATGAGCTCCGGAAGCTCCACGTGTCCACCAGGCCTGGTCTCTTCCTTTTTGCACAGACGGGCTCCGGTTGTGCCGCGTGTCAAACGAGCAAGACTTTCCTCTTCCTCGGAGGTGAGCTCCGCGTGCGCCACGTATCCTGTCGGTCGGGACCTCCTCTCTTTTCGGAGGTGGCTCCACGCACGCCACGTGTCAAGTAGCGCCAGACCCTCCTTCCTTCTCAGAGACGAGCTCCGAGGTTAACACGTGTCCAGCAGTGACGGACCTCCCGGAGATAAGCTCCGGTGGCGACACGTGTTCAATAGAACCGGACCTCTCGGAGTTGAGCTCCGAGATCGACACGTATCCCGCGCGACGGGTCCTCTGATTTCTGCGGTGACTAGCTCCGAAGGTGACATGTGTCCTGCGGAAATGCCTTTGCTTCTTCCGCAGAGGCTAGCTCCGGGGCAACATGTGTTCCACAGGGTCGGACCTCCACCCCTTTTTGTGGAGATGAGCCCCGATCACGCCACGTAGACTACTTTAGCGGCGGACCTCTCCCCACTTCGCAGGGATGAGCTCTGATCACGCCACGTGGCCAGCGGGCCGCGGAAGTTGTCTTCGGCGCTCTCTGAGAGCTGGATTCGGCTCTTATTGGCTATCCTTTTGATATTTTCCTCTGTTCCTACTTTTCTTGAAATGTTTTCTCTTTATAAAACATGAATATATGCTGACACCAGGAATGAGGGTGTCACAGATATCCATCACAAGAGTGGTGGTGTTGTGAGGTGATGAAATGAACACTTTTGCAATTTCATTTCTTGGGCTTTTACACTCATACCCTTGGGCAAGGCTTTAACCATAGCCCAGACGACCCACATCGAATTACCCAAGCCCCGTATCTCAGCTGAGGACCGTAAGCCACAGTAAAACTACCAAACAAGGAAGAGTGACCAGAAAGCACGATTACTCCTCCTTTCTGCCATTTCTGCAGGTCCAAACAGGTCCTTGGCATCCCGAACCTCCCAGAGAGCCCAATGCTGAAGTCCTGCCTCATCCGGTGGTAGATGCGCCCCAACACAACGGCCACACCTACCAGGGGGCCATCACGGTGAACCACACGGGCAGGACGTCGGACCACTGCAGCAGCAAGCAAAGACTCTGAGCATCAGCTACGAAAAGCTGAAGACACGGGCCGAACCTTCCTCGGGTCCTTGCGCTGCCAAGGACCCGGAAGGAGTGGTAGCCACACTGCCGAAGCGCCCTGGGTCCTTGCGCTGCTAAGGACCCGGAGGAACAAGCTTGGGACATCGGCAAAGAGCTATCCACGTCAGCTAAGTCATTCCGAACCTTTGCGCTGCCAAGGGTCCAAAGTCTACATCAACAACTCAAGACAACGTAAGACTTGAAACAAAAAGTCTTTATTAACCACAGAGCTCCGGCGTACATAGGAGGATACAAGGCAAGCGGGAGACCAAGGAGCTATCCGTGCAGGAACCTAGCAGCGACAAGTAGGGCGACCTCCTCAACAGAAGACTTCGCCGCCCCCGACAACTCTGTGTTGTGGCTCTGCACCACAGCTTCCAGGGAGATTCTGGGGTTGCAGCTCCAAAGGCAGGCGAGCACATGCCCTGCCACCATATGGGCCAGAGCCTTGCCTTCGCCCTCTAGCTGCTATCCTATGATGCTCTCCAGCGCCAGGAGCTTCTCCCCGACTAAGTCCAGGGCAGGGAGCACCTGGCTCACCTCCTGGACCGGCCCTCCGGGGCGCAAGGGGCCAAAGCCGAAGGGTTCCATAGCCGCCTCCGCGCGGCCGAGGAAGTCCCAAACCTTCTATGCCTCAGTGGAACGAGAAGCCCGGAGATCTTCGACCACCTTGGTGGAAGAAGCCAGCTTCCCCGCCGAACTCCTCCACGCCACCTCATGTTCCCGGGTGGCCAGCTCCTGCTCCAAAGCAACCAGGACCTGCTCCTTGGTGGCCAGCCACGCGGTCCGCTCATCCAGGCCAGACTCCCTGGACGCTGTGACGAGCTCCCGGTCATGGACGCCCTGAAGTCACTCCTTCAGGCACCTCCTGCTCCTCCTCATGGGCAGTCAGACGATCGGAGAGCTCCCTCTCCCTCGCCTCCACCTCCTTCTCCCGATGGAGGAGCGTCTCCCGGAACTCCGTCAGACCCGTGAGACGTGCATCGGAGGAGGCATGGAGGTTCTTGGCCTCAGCCAGGAGGTTCACCGCATTCGTGTGGAGGTCGGTGACGACGACCTCCTTCTCCTCCAGCACCTCCTCCCGAGCCTCGAGGTGCTCCTCTCGAGCCCGAGCCTTTGCCTTGGCAGACTGGACCCGCGCCTTCAACAGGTCGTCCCAGTCTCGAAGGTGCTCCTCTCAGACCTCAGCTCGGCCCACTCCTACTCGAGCACGTCCTGCATCTGGTCCAGGCTAGAGCAGACAACTCTCACTGCCCTGGGGATCGGGACAGCCTTCGGCATTGCCAGGCGAGGTATCGCATTCACACCCTCCGGCTCTTCATCCTCCGGTGGGGTTGCCACCATGGCAACCTGCAAAGAAAGAGGAGGAGGGCTAGCAGCCCTCTCAGCAGTAGCCGCAGCACTACTAGTGGCGTCCGTGCTCACCGGTTGGCTGGCCTCGGGGGCCTGGGTGCCGATATCCAGAGCCGCCCCAGGTGCAGGCTCAGGCATTGCCACCGGCGTTGGAGATTCCGAAGAGAAGGAGCTCCAACTCCCGGACTGCTGCGGAGGAGGAGGAGGAGAGGTGCTCTGTTGAGGAGCACTGCAAGAAGAAGCAACAAGTCTCAACTACGCCATCCAGCGGCTCGGTACACAGCCTGGACTACAAGGTTGAGCCGTACCTAGAGGTCCCGAACTTCCACCCCACGCGGAGCTTTTTACGCGGAGGGCTCGAGCCACTCGCCCCCGCCGGTGTCGAGGTCGCTTCCACTGGCTTTGGAGCCGGCGGAACCTGAGGGGTCTTCATCACCGAAGAACAGCAGGGGCCTCCCTGCTGAGGACCTCAACGTCGAGGATGCGCTCTGTGCCGGGGCTTCCCTCGACAGCTGAGGAGCCGACGGCACTGCTGGAACCCTTGTCGCCACCGGCGCCACTCGAGGAGTCTTCCCCGATGACGGCTTCCGAGCCCGGGATGCACCCGAGGACTGCCTCTGCATCGTGGGTGTGTCGGAGGCCCTCATTGCAGCTCCAGCAGCGCCAGCCACCCTTCCCGTGGCCGCTGGGGCTGCTCTGCCAGCAGCAGCTCTAGAGCTGCCATTGGCGCCAGTCGTCTAGCTCGGTGTGGGACCGTGGGAAGCCTGAGATCCCCCTGTGCGGGGGCCCGAGACAAAGCTTCCATCAGGGCGTACCAGCTTCCTCTACGGCACCCTGCCCGACTTCAGGGCATCCCTGGGCGGTGAGCGAGGGTACTCCAGAGGGACGGATCTATCAGCCGACTCCTTCCCCCCTGTTTGGGAGTGAGTTCGGCGCAGGCCCCGACTGGCCCTCGGCGCTGCCCGCTTCAAGGATCTCTATGCCCCACGAGAGATCGCCGATCTACCGCTGTCGGTACCCTTGATATGGGGTACCCCCACGCACAGGGTAAAATGCCTAAGGAACTCGCCCTTCTCCGCAGGGAGAGCTCCGAAGGCGCCACGCGTCCGGCGGGGCCGGACCTCCCTCTCCTCAGAGGAGAGCTCCGGGCCCACCACGTGGCATACAGAAGCCGGACCTCCCCCTCCGCGGGAGAGAGGTCCGAAGGCGCCGCGTGTCCAGTGGGGCCGGACCTCCCTCTCCTCAGAGGAGAGCTCCGGGCCCGCCACGTGGCCAGCAGAAGCCGGACCTCCCCCTCCGCGGGAGAGAGGTCCGAAGACGCCACGTGCCCCGCGGGACTGACCCTTCTCTTCTCTGAGAAGGGCTCCGGGCCCGCCACGTGGCAGCAGGGCGACGCTGCCTGCCCCGAGTGGTAGGAAGCGGGCGTAAATACGCCCCATACCTTGTCCGTATAAGGTATTCAAGGCCCGCGTCTTTCCAAGACGTGGAAACGCGGAGCACGCGTCTGTCAGGTGCCGTTGCGCCCAGCCGCATCACAGACTGGCGCGCGGTGTCAGAACCTGTCAGCCAATAAACACTGCGACAAGACAACCCATGCCGCCTGCGCCGTCATCAACCGCTACGACTGGCATGCGGCATGGGCAGGGCGGCAAGATGAAGACTCAGAAGCCTTCGGCCAGAGACAACTACCGGCATAACTGCAGATACGGTAGATAATAGACAATCTTCCCGGGACCACCTGTCGGGTCCCGGCTCCCCTTGTAAGCCGCCCGAGTCTTGGACTATAAAAGGCTCGGGTAGGCGTCGATAGCAAGGGTTCGCATTTTGCAACTCATACGCTAGCCATACACTCACAAGCTGTAACTCATCCCCAAGCTCAGGCCTCCGGCCCTGAGCAGCAAGCAATACAGCGAGCTCCATAGCTCGCCGTGGACGTAGGGTTTTACGCTCCGGCGGCCTGAACCACGTAAAACTCGCCGTGTCAAGCTCTTACTAGCTCGTTCCATCCGCGCAAGCTCTCCGCTAGGAACTAGCCCCTCCGAAAAAAGAACCTCCACGGGCTGCCCAGTGCAGGCCCGGGGGAAGTGTCGACCGCACACTTCGACATTTGGCGCGCCAGGTAGGGGGCTTCTCCCCTAGCGCGACGAGTTCCCGCCGACGAAGATGACCAAGCTTCCTTCAGCGGCGAACTCTCCCCCCTCGCCTCAGCGGCAAACCGCGACCAGGGGGGAGTACATGTCGACACACTCGGGACGGAGTGTGTCGGTACAAGCTGGGAGCCAGCAACCGGCTCTGGCAGCGCCGACCCCGGCAATGCAGGCTCCAACCAGCATCAGGCCTTCAGTAGCGCCGGGCGTACCCGGTGGGGGTGCGCTAGCAGCAGCAAGGGCGCTACTGCACAATCCGCCTGCTGGGGACGCGCCTCAGGCGGCGACCCAGCAGTGGATTCACGAGGTGAACCATCTCGTCGTCACCGCCGCAAACCCTCGACTTCGACGGGGACGACGCTCCGGCCAACCGGCTGTGTCGCTGATGCGCGCGCCAACGGTTGACGGGCAGACGGCGGACTCCAGCTCCACCAGGCTTCCGTCGACGGATCTGAGGGCAGAGCTGGAGCGAAGCCGCTTGGGCCAAGATGCCCGAGTGTTCCTCGAGCGACGTCGAGAAAGGCGTCGCATCCAAGAGGCTGGCGACAGCATGACGTCGGCCTCAACCCAGCCTGAAGGGCAGATCTTCGCCACGCGAGCTCTGCCCCAGGCGTACGCCGCGCAGAATATGCCACAGTCATATGTCCTGCAAACGGCGCCCCCGGCCTATGGCGCAGCCTTGCCCATACAGGGGTACACTGTGCCAGGCGCGAACCAAGCGTTCGCGGCACCAATACCTGCACTGGGAGCCAGCAACCGGCTCTGGCAGCTCCGACCCCGGCAATGCAGGCTCCGACCAGTGTCTGGTCTTCAGTAGCGCTGGACGTACCCGGTGGGGGTGCGCTAGCTGCAGCAAGAGCGCTACTGCACAATCCACCCGCTGGGGACGCGCCTCAGGCAGCGACCCAGCAGTGGATTCACGAGGTAGACCATCTCGTCGTCGCCGCCGCAAACCCTCGACTTCAGCGGGGACGACGCTCCGGCCAACCGGCTGTGCCGCTGATGCGCACACCAATGGTTGACGAGCAGACGGCAGATTCCAGCTCTACCAGGCCCCAGTCGACGGATCTGAGGACAGAGCTGGAACGGTGTCACTTGGGCCAGGATACCCGAGTGTACCTCGAGCGACGTCAAGAAAGTCGTCGCACTCAAGAGGCTGGCGACAACATGACGTCGGCCTCGACCCTGCCTGAAGGGCGGACCTTCACCACGCGGGCTCTACCCTAGGCGTACGCCGCGCAGCATAAGCCACAACCATGTGCTCTGCAAGCGGCGTCCCCGGCCTATGGTGCAACCTTGCCCATACCGGGGTACACTGTGTCAGGCGCAACCAAGCACTCGCGGCACCAATACCTGCACTGGGAGCCAGCAACCGGCTCTGGCAGCGCCGACCCTGGCAATGCAGGCTCCGGCCAGTGTCAGGTCTTCAGTAGCGCTGGACGTACCCGGCGGGGGTGCGTCAGCCGCAGCAAGAGCGCTACCGCACGATCCGCCTGTTGGGGACGCGCCTCAGGCAGCGACCCAGCAGTGGATTCGCGAGATAGACAGGAGCAGGATGTACGGCCCTGGAGCCCCACCTCCGCTTCATGAGGTGGCCGTGCAAGTTTCGGCCGCACCTGCCCGAGAAGTACGACGGCAGCGTCAACCCGGCGGGGTTCCTCCAGATCTACTCCACCACCGTACTTGCCGCAGGAGGGGATGAGGCCGTCATGGCCAATCTACTTCCCCGTCGCCTTGACCGGCCCGACCCGGTCTTGGCTAATGAACCTCCCTCGGGGTTCCATAACTTCCTGGGGAGAGCTCTGCCGGCAGTTTGTCGCTAACTTCGGCAGCTCCTACACCCGTCCCGGCACGGAGCTTGACCTCCAAGCCATCAAGCAACAACCTGGGGAGTCGCTGCGCTCCTTTATCCAGCGGTTCTCCCAGGTATGCAACACCATTCCACATATTCAAAGTGCTTCTGTGGTGGCGGCACTTCGACAGTGTCCAGGACAAGATGATGCTTGAGAGGCTTGCAACCAGAGAGGTCTGTGATGCCTCTGAGCCCTTCAGCCTGGCGGACAAGTGCGCCAGAGCAGCCGGAGGGCGGAGCTGGCACTCACTGCCAGCTTCCGAAGCCGGAAGACAGCCCGAAGACGGCGGAGTTCAAGCTGAGCTCCCGACCACGTCAGACAGCCAAGAGCCAAGCACTGGCTGACTTCGTGGCTGAGTGGACGCCAACGAAGGCTGACCCAGGGAGCCGCGAAGACGGTGAACCAAAGTACCGAGCTCCGGTCTTCACCGGGCCTCACTGGACGCTCTTCTTCGACGGCTCCTCACGAAAGCAGGGGGCCGGTGCCGGCGTACTGCTTCTCATGCCATCGGAGGAGCAGTTTGGGTACATGGTGCGTCTCAATTCCAAGGCAACCAACAACTTGGCAGAGTATGAAGCATTCATCTTTGGCCTAAAAGACAGTCCTGTCTTTGGGCGCTCGCCAGCTGTTGGCACAGGGCGACTCCCGGCTAGTTATCAAGCAAGTTAAGTGTGAATGCTCCTACAAAGACCCACAGCTAGCTGCTTATCTGCTTCACGTGCGGATGTTGGAGAAAGAATTCCTCGCCTTGGACCTGCGCCATGTACCGCGCGCTGGCATGGCCGCAGCGGACAACCTCTCAACGAAGACCTCCATCGGAGCCCCCGCGCACGAAGGAGTCTTCGAGAGGTCGTTGCTGCGGTCCACAGCCCGGCCTGCCGAGCCGGGCGAAGGGGGCTGAACCAGTGCCATGAAGCTAGGCAGTCCCGGCGGCCCTGGATGCCGCCAAAGGATTGTAAGAGTCACTGGGGACTCCGTGCAACCCAGCGCTCGAGATCCAGAAGCTCAAGTAGCCCCGATGCATGGACCACGGAGGTCCGGGACTCCTTGAAGGACATCCTTCCTGATGAACGTGCATCCGCTGAACGGGTGGTGCGGTGGCTAAGTGCTACGCGCTGGTATCTTTACTGGCGTGGCGCCACGACATCCTATTGCGGTGCATAACCCAGGAGGAAGGCTGCGACTAGCTCGCAGTAGTCCAAGGAGGCGAGTGCTGGGAACGCTCATCGTCCCGCATGTTGGTCAGATAAGCCACCCGGCATGGCTCCTACTGACCGAGAGCCACCTGGACGCCGTCAAACTGGTTAGGGATGCAATGCGTGCCAAGTCCACGCCAAGCAGACCCACACAACCGGTGCAGACGCGCACCCAGAGCCGTCGGGGGATACCGGCTCCTCCATGTTGAGGGCCAACCGGACTTCCCAGGGCCGGGTCACGGGAACACCCTTCCACATGGTATGCAGGGCCGAAGCCATGCTTACCCCTGATATAGCCATGGAGGGTCCCCCCGTGTCCGGCGTACGACGAAGCCACGCATGACCCGCTCTGCGTGAAGACAGGCGCTCCGACGCCACCCCAGTAAGTTCACCATGCTTACTTAGGTGTTTATTTATTACGCATTAATTTATATGAACACCTCCCCACGCTCTAGACAGTGTGCGTCCATTGTACACTCGGTTCCTCTTTCCTGCTCTCATGCATAGTCGATATTTGCCGTCCTGCCGAAGGCGGTAGTGCTTGGGGTACCTGCCAGAGGCCCGGTGGGCTTCTGGGTCTCCCCCTGTAAGGGTACTGTACCGCCAGTTGGTCTCCTCTGAGAAAAGACCTATGCTAAACCGGGGGGTCAGGAGCCTTGCTTTGCCCAGTCTTGCACCCAAAGCATGCGCACTCTGCCCCCCGGCACTGCGGTCTGAGTACCAGGGGGCCGGACGGTTACACCCTGACTGGGGCTGGGGCCAGACCTCCGGGACCAAGTGCACTGGATTTCCCAGGCCCCGTATTCCGGCCCAGGACAGTAAGCCGAATGAGACTAAGGGACAGGAAAGGGGGGACCGCTGAGCAGTTCCGGACCTCCACCCCCACAGCTGGGCCGATCTCCGATGCCAGCCCTCGCCCTCCTTTCAGAGGCGAGCGCTGATGCCGGACCTCACGCCCTTCGTTGGCCTGAGCTCCGATGACTGCCGGACTCCGCCCCCACAGCTGGGCCGAGCTCCGATGCCAGCCCTCGCCCTCCTTTCAGAGGCGAGCGCTGATGCCGGACCTCACGCCCTTCGTTGGCCTGAGCTCCGATGACTGCCGGACTCCGCCTCCACAGCCAGGCCGAGCTCCGAGGCCAGCCCTCACCCTCCTTTCAGAGGTGAGCGCTGATGCCGGACCTCACGCCCTTCGCTGGCCTGAGCTCCGATGACTTCTGGACTCCGCCCCCATAGCCGGGCCGAGCTCCGAGGCCAGCCCTCGCCCTCCTTTCAGAGGCGAGCACTGATGCCGGACCTCACGCCCTTCGCTGGCCTGAGCTCCGATGACTTCCGGACTCTGCCCCCACAGCTGGGCCGAGCTCCCATGCCAGCCCTCGCCCTCCTTTAAGAGGCGAGCGCTGATGCCGGACCTCACGCCCTTCGCTGGCCTGAGCTCCGATGACTTCCGGACCTCCGCCCCCACAGCCGGGCCGAGCTCCGATGCCAGGCTTCACCCTCTCCTAAGAGGTTGAACACCGAAGCCGTCAAGACCCTGCCAGCACAGTGAGTACTCAAGACAAGAAAGTGCGCGGATCAGAAGAGACGAAGGTCCCACCTCGGGCTCGCTATCTCCCCCGAGATGGGCCCGGGGGCCACTGTCGGTACCCTCGATATGGGGTACCCCCGCGCACAGGGTAAATGCCTAAGGAACTCGCCCTTCTCCGCAGGGAGAGCTCCGAAGGCGCCACGCGTACGGCGGGGCCGGACCTCCCTCTCCTCAGAGGAGAGCTCCGGGCCCGCCATGTGGCATACAGAAGCCGGACCTCCCCCTCCACGGGAGAGAGGTCCGAAGGCGCCGCGTGTCCAGTGGGGCCGGACCTCCCTCTTCTCAGAGGAGAGCTCCGGGCCCGCCACGTGGCCAGCAGAAGCCGGACCTCCCCCTCCGCGGGAGAGAGGTCCGAAGACGCCACGTGCCCCGCGGGACTGACCCTTCTCTTCTCTGAGAAGGGCTCCGGGCCCGCCACGTGGCAGCAGGGCGACGCTGCCTGCCCCGAGTGGTAGGCAGCGGGCGTAAATACGCCCCATACCTTGCCCGTACAAGGTATTCAAGGCCCGCGTCTTCCCAAGACGCGGAAACGCGGAGCACGCGTCTGTCAGGTGCCGTTGCGCCCAGCCGCATCACAGACTGTCGCGCGGTGTCAGAACCTGTCAGCCAATAAACACTGCGACAAGACAACCCATGCCGCCTGCGCCGTCATCAACCGCTACGACTGGCATGCGGCATGGGCAGGGCGGCAAGATGAAGACTCAGAAGCCTTCGGCCAGAGACAACTACCGGCATAACTGCAGATACGGTAGATAATAGACAATCTTCCCGGGACCACCTGTCGGGTCCCGGCTCCCCTTGTAAGCCGCCCGAGTCTTGGACTATAAAAGGCTCGGGTAGGCGTCGATAGCAAGGGTTCGCATTTTGCAACTCATACGCTAGCCATACACTCACAAGCTGTAACTCACCCCCAAGCTCAGGCCTCCGGCCCTGAGCAGCAAGCAATACAGCGAGCTCCATAGCTCGCCGTGGACGTAGGGTTTTACGCTCCGGCGGCCTGAACCACGTAAAACTCGCCGTGTCAAGCTCTTACTAGCTCGTTCCATCCGCGCAAGCTCTCCGCTAGGAACTAGCCCCTCCGAAAAAAGAACCTCCGCGGGCTGCCCAGTGCAGGCCCGGGGGAAGTGTCGACCGCACACTTCGACAACCGCACTGCGACATCGATGTCGTCCAGTGTCGGCAGCTCCCTCAGCAGCCTTGACCTCACCTGCAGGTTGAGGTAGACGGGTTGGCATCTCGCCGGCGGGGAGATGGATTCATCAAAGATCGGGTCGCAGGAGAGCTTCAGCAGCATCGTCCTCACCATCTCCCGGTCCGGCGACGTCCCCGCTCCGCGCGCTAACCGGGTCATGCCGCCCTCCCCAGTGTACTGCCAGGCGGGTCGGACGCGCTATTGGAGAGGGGCAATCCCGCGGGATAAGAAGTCAGCCAAGACCATCAGCGAGGTCAGGCCTTCCTCCACCAGGTACTTAATCCTCTCCAACACCAGCTTGTAGGTGTCCTGCAGGTTGGGGATCTCATCCCCAACGGCCACCTCGGCCATCGGCGAACCATCTGGCAGCTCCAGGCGGTCATGGACGTCCGTCTGGGCGATCACCCAGTCCTCCCTCCAGTGCTCCCACTTCCAGGGAGCGAAGGGCGCAATGTAGGGCGAGGAGCTCCTACCTTGGTGCTGGAAGTAGTAAGCCCCATGTGGCTTGTGCTTCTCCCCGAGGCCTTCAAGGAGAAGAATACCCTGAAGAGTCGCACCGAATGCCGCACGCACACAAACATCTCGCAGAAGTGGACGAAGATGGCCACCAGTGCGAGGGCGTGCGGCGTAAGGTGCTGGAGCTGGAGCCCATACACCTCCAGCAGGGTGAGGAGGAAGGACGACGCTGGGAGCGCGAACCCGGACAGCACATACGAGTTGAAAAGAACCACCTCGTCGGGTTGCATGTCGGTCAGCGGGACCCTCCAGCGACGGATCTTTTCGTCGAACGTGGCCGACTGCCAGCCGAGCAGGCGCCTCACAATAGCTATGTCACCATCGCCGTGAAGCCTGGATGAACGGAGGCCAGAAGACATGGTGGCGAGGAAAGGTTGTGAGCGTTGGGGAGCGGAGGCTTCGAGCGCACAAAAGAAGACGAAGATTGCAAACGGCGGAAGGGAACCGTCCTTCTCTGGAAGGCTTCCTTTTCTTCGTATGCAACCGTTGGCAGGGCAACAGGCACGTCATTTAGGTTTCCACCATACCACTCCGCAGGCTACTCGCCTCTCTCAATGATAGGTAGGACCCAGGTCCACCCATCAGACGCTAGGAGCGAGGCAGGTAACTCCTCGGGAACGTCCAGCGGTTCCCGAGAAAAGCGGCATGGTGGTACTACAGCGGTCGACCCGAGGGTTGCCGCAGTAAATACCCTGGGGCAACCCCTCGAGCACGTCGCCACGACCCACCAGTCAGCAGCAAACACGTGTCCATTACGACGACGACGTGCTGCTGCTTCGACTGGCAAATACGCCCTCGACGCGAAGGACGTGGACCCTTCTCATCTCCCAGGTACAACCACTCATCCACTACGCAAAAATCTCGCCACCACTTCGGTTTCCAAAGTGCAGGTTCAAAACCACCACGCGGGAGAGAAAGAGGCCCCACCTGCGATCTCGTTGCTTCCCCCGAGATGGGCCCGGGGGCCACTGTTGGTACCCTGCAGACCTGGAACCCCCGCGTGGAGGGTAAAAGACAGCCCAGGCCCTGCCTCGCTGCTGAGGCGGGCTCTGGCGTGGCCACGTGTCCTTGGCCCTGAGGTCAGCCCTAGGGCTGCCACGTGCGCATGAAATCCAGAGCCGACACGTGTCTTGGGCTCTGGGCTGAGCCTCCCCACCGAGGTGAAGTCCGGAGCTTCCACGTGCCTTTAGGCTCAAAGCCTCCTCCCTGCTGAGGAGGTTCTCCGGAGCTGACACATGCCCTGGGCTCCGGTCCGAGCCTTCCCGCTGAGGTAAGGTCCGGAGCTGCCACGTGTATCTTGGCTCAGAGCCTCCTCCCTACTGAGGAGGTTCTCTGGAGCTGACACATGTCCTGGGCTCCGGTCCAAGCCTCCCCGCTGAGGTAAGGTCTGGAGCTGCCACGTGTCTTTTGGCTCAGAGCCTCTTCCCTGCTGAGGAGAGCTCCGGAGCTCACACGTGCCCTAGGCTCCGGTCCGAGCCTCTCCGCTGAGGTAAGGTCCAGAGCTGCCACGTGTCTCTTGGCTTAGAGCCTCCTCCCTGCTGAGGAGAGCTCCGGAGCTAACACGTGCCCTGGATTCCGGTCCAAGCCTCCCCGCTGAGGTGAGGTCCGGAGCTGCCATGTGTCTCTTGGCTCAGAGCCTCCTCCCTGCTGAGGAGAGCTTCGGAGCTGGCACGTACCCTGGGCTCCAGTCTGAGCCTCCTCGCTGAGGTGAGGTCCGGAGCTGCCACGTGTCTCCTGGCTCAGAGCCTCCTCCCTGCTGAGGAGAGCTCCGGAGCTGACACGTGCCCTGGGCTCCGGTCTGAGCCTCCCCACCGAGGTGAGGTCCAGAGCTGCCACATATCTCCTGGCTCCAAACCCGTCGATAAGAGCTCCAAAGCTGCCACGTTCCCTACGATCCATCGTAGGCCTTGGGTCGACGAAGTCAAGGTGGAAGTGCGCTGTCAGGCCGCGCATTCAAGGCTCACGCATTCCCCAGAAGCATGGCGCACTTCGCACACCTCCGTCCTCTTCCCATTTGCCATTACAGTGACAAGACAGGATAACAAGGCGTGACAGCGGTACAGTACCACCCAACGGCACGAAGCTGCCCAAGAAGGGCGAGAAGACGCGGCGACAAGACGACGTCTTCATCATCACCTGACACACGGGTAGGGGCGCTCAGCGCGCCAGGCAGTAACTCCCCCACCAACTGCTCTACTCAGAGTACAAAACGCTACATCATGTACAGGGTTCGCATAGCTTGGGGGCCACCTGTCGGGCCCTAAGCCTCATTGTAACCACCCTAACCTTGGACTATAAAGAGACCGAGGTGTCCACCTGATAGGGGGTTCGCAACCCAGCACCCTTGCACACTCATATAAGCAAACAATACAACAAGCACTCTCGTGGACGTAGAGTATTACGCTCCGATGGACCAAACCACGTAAATCTCGGTGTTCATCCACTCTTTCGAGCCCGATCGCGTGAGGGCGCCAAGCCCCTCCAATCAGAGAACTTCGCGGGCTGTTTCCGTAGCCGGCCGGGAGGAGTGTCGCATCTGTCGAAGTGTGTAGCCGACACTTCCCCCGGGCCTGCACTGGGCAGCCCGTGGAGGTTCTTTTTCGCAGGGGCTAGTCACTCGCGGAGAGCAACAGCGTAGGAACGATTGAGGGAGAAGCTTGACACAGGGAGTTTTACATGGTTCAGGCTGCCAGAGCATAAGACCCTACGTCCACGGTGAGCAGATATGCTCGCTGTATTGCTTGCTGCTCAGAACCGGAGTCCTGAGCTTGAGGGTGAGTGTCGAAGTGTGTAGTCGACACTTCCCCTGGACCTGCTCTGGGCAGCCCGCGGAGGTTCTTTTTCGGAGGGGCTAGACACTTGCGGAGAGCTTCAGCGTTAGGGACGAGTGAGGGAGAAGCTTGACACGGGGAGTTTTACGTGGTTCAGGCCGCCGGAGCGTAAAACCCTACGTCCACGGTGAGCAGAGGTGCTCGCTGTATTGCTTGCTGCTCAGAACCGGAGTCCTGAGCTTGAGGGTGAGTGATGTCTAGAGTGCGAGTTCACAGAGTTTGAACCCTTGCTAACGTCGCCTACCCGAGCCTTTTATAGTCCAAGGCTCGAGCGGCTTACAAGGTGGGCATAGGACCCGACAGGTGGTCCTGGGGAGATTGCCTGCCGTCTACCGTATCTGCAGTTATGCTGGTAGTTGTCTCTGGCGAAGGCCTCCGAGTCTTCGTTCTGCCGCCCTGCCGATGCCGCAGGCTAGTCGTAGTGGTTGATGATGGCAGGGGCGGCAAGGGATGTATTGTCGCTGTGTTTATTGGCGGGCCGGCTCTGACACGGCGCGCCAGTCTGCGATGTGACTGGGTGCAACGGCACCTGACAGAGGCGTGCTCCGCGTCTCCGCGTCTTGGGAAGGCGCGGACCTTGAATACCTTGTACGGGCAAGGTATGGCGCGTCTTTACGCTTGCTGCCTACCGCGCGGGGGCAGGCAGCGTTGCTCTGCTGGCCACGTGGGGGGCCCGGAGCTCTCCTCTGAGGATAGGGAGGTCTGGCCCCGTGGGACACGTGGGTCCTTCAGAGCTCTCCCCACGGAGGGGGGGAGGTCCGGCTGCTGCTGGCCACGTGGCGGGCCCGGAGCTCTCCTCTAAGTAGAGGGAGGTTCGGTCCCGCAGGACACGTGGAGCCTTCGGAGCTCCCCCCACGGAAGGGGGAGGTCCGGCTCAGTTGGCCCCGTGGCAGGCCCGGAGCTCTCCTCTGAGGAGAGGGAGGTCCGGTCCCGCTGGACACGTGGCGCCTTCGGACCTCTCCCTGCGGAGAAGGGCGAGGTCCTTAGGCATTTTCCCCTGTGCGCGGGGGTACCCCATATCGAGGGTACCGACAGTGGCCCCCGGGCCCATCTCGGAGGAGATAGCGAGCACGAGGTGGGACCCCCGTCTCTTCCATTCTGCGCACCTTCTCTAAGTCCCACATTGACTGTTGCCGGAGCACGAACAGTCGCCGGATCGTGGGAGCGTGATCCCACTTGATGGTTGCTTTTACTGCGGCGGTTCTCAAGGCTGCCACTTCTGCACGTTGCGGCGCCTTTTTCGGGAACCGTCAAAGCGCCTTGCCGGCTCGTCTCCTTGGGAGACTGACTTCTTGGCCCACCGCTTCAGCTGGATGACTTGGGTCCATTTGTCATCAACGCTTAGTCTTGGAGCCAAAGCAGTTGCACAAGTGGCGTATTTGAAGAGTATCGAATCGCTTTGAATCGCACCTGGGAAGTTTTAAAAGGGGATCTTACCCGCATCGCGGCTTCCCTTCGCACTTCCCAACGCTTGCACCTTCCTTGAGCTCTTGCGCCTTTGTCTTCTGCCATGGCTTCCAACCCGCCTCCAGAGAAGAAACGCGCTCGATCTCCTCCGGTGGCGGCGTCTGCGCCGAGTCAGGGATCCAGGGCGCCTGCACACCCTGCATCTGGAGATGGCGCCCCGTCCGGTGGCGACCCCAAGAGGTCTCGGGCTCATCATCCCGACAGGACTCCTCTTGAGCGACGACAGGCTGAATGTTCCCGGGCGTCACGTCCTCCCTCCTTAGGCGGTGGAGTCTCCAAGGAAACTGCTGACGTGTCGAGGAGGGCTTGAGGTGGTGGAGTCTCCAAGGAGACTGCTGACGCGCTGAGGAGGGCTTCAGGCGGTGGAGTCTCCAAGGAGACTGCTGATGTGTCGAGGGGAGCTTCAGGAGCATCCCCTGCTCCGTCAGTCCAGGCGACTGCGGAGCAGCCGTCGGCGGCAACAGCGGGCTCTAGTGGTCCTACCCCGGCTCGGAAGCCTTGGTTCAGAGCTTGTTGGAGTGCTCGCGTTTCTCGGCCATTCCCGACTGATGGGGAGTCTGCACCACAGCGCTTGGAAGACGAGACGGTAGCCGCGACCCCCAAGCCAGCGCAGGTTCCTCCTGTACCAGGCGGCCCGGCTTCTATGGCAGCATCGACTCTGTCGGTACCTGAGATATGGGGTACCCCCGCGCACAGGGAAAAATGCCTAAGGTACTCACCCTTCTCCGCAGGGAGAGCTCCGAAGGCGCCACGCGTCCGGCGGGGCCGGACCTCCCTCTCCTCAGAGGAGAGCTCCGGGCCCGCCACGTGGCATACAGAAGCCGGACCTCCCCCTCCGCGGGAGAGAGGTCCGAAGACGCCACGCGTCCAGCGGGGCCGGACCTCCCTCTCCGCAGAGGAGAGCTCCGGGCCCGCCACGTGGCATACAGAAGCTGGACCTCCCCCTCCGCGGGGAGAGGTCCGGAGGCTCCACGTGCCCCGCCGGCCGGACCCTTCTCACCTCAGAGAAGGGCTCCGGACCCGCCACGTGGCCAGAAGAACGGTGCTGCCTGCCCCCGAGCGGTAGGCGGCGGGCGTAAAGGCGCTCCTCACCTTGCCCGTACAAGGTATTCAAGGCCCGCGTCTTCCCAAGACGCGGAAACGCGGAGCACGCGTCAGTCAGGTGCCGTTGCGCCCAGTCGCATCACAGACTGGTGCGCGGTGTCAGAACCTGCCAGCCAATAAACGCTGCGACAAGACATCCCATGCCGCCTGCGCCGTCATCAACCACTACGACTAGCACGCGGCATGGGCAGGGCGGCGAGATGAAGACTCAGAAGCCTTCGACCAGAGGCAACCACCGGCGTAACTACAGATACGGTAGATAACAAGCAATCTTCCCGGGACCACCTGTCGGGTCCCGGCTCCCCTTGTAAGCCGCCCGAGTCTTGGACTATAAAAGGCTCGGGCAGGCGTCGATAGCAGGGGTTCGCACTTTGCAACTCATACGCTAGCCATACACTCTCAAGCTGTAACTCACCCTCGAGCTCAGGCCTCCGGCCCTGAGCAGCAAGCAATACAGCGAGCTCCATAGCTCGCCGTGGACGTAGGGTTTTATGCTCCGGCGGCCTGAACCACGTAAAACTCTCCGTGTCAAGCTCTCGCTAACTCGTCCATCCGCGCAAGCTTTCCGCTAGGAGTCTAGCCCCGCCGAAAAAAGAACCTCCGCAGGCTGCCCAGTGCAGGCCCGGGGGAAGTGTCGATCGCACACTTCGACATTTGGCGCGCTAGGTAGGGGGCTTTTCCCCTTGCGCGACGAGTTTCCGCCGACGAAGATGACCAAGCTTCCTTCAACGGCAAACTCTCCCCCTCCGCATTCACGGCGAACCGTGACCACTGGAGAGTACATGTCGACACACTCAGGACGGAGTGTGTCGGCACAAGCGGGCAGCCAGCAGCCGACTCCGGCAACGCCGACTCCGGCTATGCAGGCCCCGACCAGTGTGAGGTCTTCTGCAGCGCTGAGTGTACACCATGGAGGTGCGCTAGCTGCAGCAAGAGCGCTGCTGCGCAACCCGCCTGCGGGGGATGCGCCCCATTCAGCGACCCAGCAATGGGTCCGCGAGGTGGACTGCCTCGTCGTCACCGCCGCGAACCCTCGGTTTCGGCGAGGACGACGCCCAGGGCAACCGTCTGTGTCGCTGACGCGCACACCCACGGTTGACGGGCTAACGGCGGATTCTAGCTCCTCCAGGCTCCTGTCGACGGACCTGCGAAGGGAACTGGAACGGTGCCACTTGGGGCAGGACGCCCGGGTGTACCTCGAGCGACGCCGAGAAAGGCGTCGCAACCAGGAGGCAGGCGACAGCATGTCGTCGGCCTCGACACAACCAGAAGGGCAGGTCTTCGCCATGCAAGCCCCGCCACAGGCATATGCTGCGCAGCATATGCCACAACCATATGCGCCGCAAGTAGCGGCCCCGGTCTATGGTGCAGCCTTGCCCATGCCGGGATACGCAGCGCCAGGTGCGAACCAAGTGTTTGCAGCGCCTATACCTGCCGCAACAGGTGCAGGATGTGCGGCCCTTGCACCCCATCTTCGCTTCGCAAGGTGGCCACGCAAGTTCCGCCCGCACTTGCCCGAGAAGTACGACGGCAGCGTCAACCCCGCGGAGTTCCTCCAGATCTACTCCACCGCCGTGCTTGCCGCAGGAGGGGACGAGGCTGTCATGGCCAACTACTTCCCCGTCGCCTTGACCGGCCCAGCCTGGTCTTGGCTCATGAATCTACCTCAGGGGTCCATAACCTCCTGGGGTGAGCTCTGCCGGCAGTTCGTCGCCAACTTCGGCAGCTCTACACCCGTCCCGGCACGGAGCTCGACCTCCACGCCGTCAAACAACAACCTGGGGAGTCGCTGCGCTCTTTCATCCAGCGGTTCTCTCAGGTGCGCAACACCATCCCACATATCCAAAGCGCCTCTGTGGTGGTGGCGTTCCGACAGGGTGTCCGGGACGAGAAAATGCTCGAGAAGCTCACGACCAGAGAGGTCCGCGACGTCTCGGTGCTCTTCAGCCTGGCGGACAAGTGCGCCAGAGCAGCTGAAGGGCGGAACTGGCACGCACTGCCGACCTCCGAGTCAGGAGGGCAGCCCGGGTCCGGTGCTGCTGCCTACGGGGGTGGCAAGAAGACCAAGAACCGGGGGGTGGCAAGATGAAGTCACCATTCACGGCCCCCGTCGCCGCAGCTGCGACGACCAGTGGAGCTCGGGGGCCACGCCCTGACAAAAGGCAGCGGCAGTCACCGGCCCCAGACAGTGACCAAGGTGGGCTATGCCCCGTACATGGCACCTGCAACCATACTGCTGCCGAGTGCTGGGAGATCCAGAGGCTCGCAGAGCGCTTCCGCAAAGGAAGACAGCAGAGGGCTGAAGCACCGCCCTACCCTCAGAGGGATGGCAAACAGAAGGCCGACGCCCCAGTCACCGCTGCCCACCAGGTGGGGTTCCAGGAGCCTCAGCGTGTCATAAAGACAGTGCATGGCGGTGAGGACTCCAGTTCCGACGGTGACGGGCCTGGGCGTTAGCCAACTACAGCACGCCTCCGTGCCTCAAACATACCTCTCGGGAGCCGCCTAAGGTCCGTTAACCCCTTGAAGGCCTTGCCAGAAGGGGAAGACGCCTTAGGTCATCCAAGGTGAGCCCAGGTTCACCTACCCCTTGAAGGCCTTAGCCAGAAGGGGAGAACTCCCCGGGGGGCCCCGAGAGAAGCCGCGCAGGGCCTGATCCAGCGTGAAGATAACAACCTCGACAAGACTCGGCTTGCAGGGAACACCCCACAATGCACGGTCTCGGCTAATGCTCTAAGCACTACCGCCAAAGAACCAAACGCGACGGGGCCCGCAAGAAGGCAACCTGGTGAAGCGGCACGCTATATTCCAAGAAGGACCCATAAGCTCTCCCCCAGCCGGGAAGGTCCCTTCCGAATCATGAAAGCTGCCGCCCCAGGTACACATGCCTTTCAACCGAGAGTGGGATCCATTCCCAAAAAATCCTTGCCATGAAGCAACACTGTAAGTCCTACTTACTGAGAATCGGTAGAACAGGGTTATCCACTTCTGTAATAAACCCCATAGAATTTAGGAACAGAGCTTGGGGTAGCTAAGTCTCAAGGGACGGTACAGGACTACGTCCAGTTTAGCCTGGTTCCGACCCTAAGCGCGTAGAGTCTTGCTTCCCTTGTAGACGAGGCGGAACATTGCCCCCATGTACAGCCAGAATTCCACCTATGGGTATGAATACAGGGACCTGTTCTACTTAGCTCTCTCTCATGCGCTCATTTAAATTATGCATTAATTTTTATGATCGCACTACCTATGTATGTTCATCGTACATCTAGCTCCCCCTCTCCTGCGCTCATCCATAGTCGGCATTTGCTATCCTACCGAAGGCGGCTGTGCTTGAGGCACCTGCCGATGGCCGAGTGAGTCTCTCGGGCCTCCCCCAGTCAGGTGTTGCGGTGCCAGTTGGTCACCTCCAGGAAAGGCCAGCATTGTGCATGGGGAGTCCAGGGTGCGTATCCAGCTTAGCCGGCCCAGAGCCCAAAGCATGCGCATCCTGCCCTCCGGAGGTCCAGGGGAGTACGTCCGCTTTGCCTGGTCATGAACCCAAAGCGCGTGCACTCTGCTTCCCCAGCGCATGGCCCGGTACTAGGGATCGGACGGCCGTACCCGGACCTCGGAGGGAGCCGGAGCTCCGTCGCCTCGTGCACAGAATTGCCCAAGCCCCGTATAGCTGGTCAGGACCATAAGATGAATAAGACTAAGAGACAGGAGGGGAGGACCCCCCCGAGGAGAATTACGTTTCCTCTACCTGTGTGCAGGACCTCCAGGTTATGGCAACAGGGACTACATGAAGCGGGGGGAAAGGAGCTACCAGCTACTCTGGCCTAGGACTGGAAGGACCGGGACCTGCCCCTCCAGCAGGGGCGGGGCCCGGGGGCCCCACGTGTCCAGCGGGCCAGGGACTCTCTCCTTCCTTGAGGAGAGCTCCGGGCTCGCCACGTGGCAGGCAGGAACCGGACCTCCCCCCCCTCAGTGGGAGGGCTCCGGAAGCCCTACGTGTCCAACATGGCCGGAGCTCCCGCCTCTTGAGGAGGAGCTCCGGACCCGCCACGTGGCAGGCAGATTTGGAGCCCCCCATAGGGCGAGGTTCGGAGACCTCCGGGGGCCCCTAACACGGTTAGGACCCGGGGAGGGTGTCTGTGCGAAGCTCCGAGATTGGAAATGGCCTCTGAGTACCTTGCGGAGCTAAGGACTCAGCCAGGCAAAGCCAAGAAGGAGAGAAAAAGCATCACAGACACAAGTATCCAAGAGAGTCAAATTAAACAAGGCTCCATGAGCTGGACTACAGACTCGATAAAAAAGGGAGAAATAAGTCCTAAGGACCTCCTGGCTCTCGCCGGAACCTTGCGGCTACAAGGGCGGCCACATCCTCAACCTCAGCCCTGGCAGCTTCCTCCCGCTCCACGGCTGGGCCCTCTCTCGCTGGCTCTAGCGAAAAAGAGGGGTCGCGGCTCTTGAAGCATGCCAGTACATGCGAAGCGACCTCTAAAGCTAAGCTGCGGCCCTCGGCCTCAAGCTCGCTGGCGACCACCGAGTCGAGCCTGTCCAGCTTGGCGCCGATCGACTCCAATGCAGGGATCACCTCTGCCACCTTCAGCGCGGGAGTCGCGGCCCTCACCGGACTGAAGCCAAGAGGGATCAGGGCGGACCCCGCTCAATCCACGAAGCTTGAGACCGCAAGGGCCTCGGAGGACCGCAAGGCGGAGAGCTCCTCCACCTCGCGGCGGGCCGCCTGCAGAGCCTCCAGGTTCCTCTCGGAGAATTCCTTCTCCTTGGCCGCCAGGGAACTCTCCCGAAGGTGGAGAGTCTTGGCTAACCGCTCCAACTCAGCGGCCTTGAAGCTGGCAGTCAACTCTCGGTCCAAGACCGCCCGGCGATCATGGAAGACCTGTTCCTCCCTCAAGTCAAGGTCTGCCTTCAGAATCTCCAGCTCCTCCATCCGAGCTCGGAGGTCATCCTCGCCCACGGCCAGCTGCGCGGCGACCCTCTCTGCCTCAGCTTCTACGGAACGCTCCCGCTCCTCAACGGCGAGTTCGCGGCGCTCCAACCGCTGCCGTATTTCCACAGCAGCAGAGAGGCTCTCTTCGGCCCGGGCGTGTGCCTCCAGGGCCTCCCTGTTGATCCGCCGCGACTGGGTGTCCATGCGGTCGACAGCCCGCTTCATTCGGTCGACGAGCACTTCCCTGAAGTCGAGCAACTCCCGCCTGGAGTCGAGCTCGCTCTTAACCTTCGCGGTCCTCTCCCGCAAAAGGTTCCCCCAGATGAGGAGGCGGTCCCGTTCAACCGTATACTCCTCCCGCTCGCGCCCTAGCGCAGCCAAGACCTGTCGGACGCTCGACTCGGCAAGCGCGAAGGCGTCCGCCAGAGGCAATGGAGCAACAGATGCTGGGGCAGTCCCTCCGACCTCCTCCATTACCTCGTCCTCAGGAAGGGCCGACGCACCAGCAGCTGAGACGAGACGCCGATCAGGAGAAGCTGGCTCCGCGGCTCTGGCAGCCAGGCCAGCCGGGCTCTTTTCAGCTTCTGGCTCCTTGACCTGAGGAGAGGGACGAGCCGGGGAAGGCGGTGCTGGAGAAGAAGCCAGACCGCCTAGTGCAGGATCAACATGTGCTGGCTCGGGGGCCGCGGTTGCCGTCTCGGCAGGAAGAGACGACGCCGCCGCGGAGTCCGGGCACACCGGAATAGGAGAAGTCCGCGCTGGCCTGGGGGCCGCGGCAGTTGCCCCTGGCTCCGAGCGCATCGGCGCAGATTCCCCGCAAGACGGGGAAGGCCGGGAAGCGCGGACACTCCAGCGGGCTCTGAACCCCGACTTCCGAGCCGGGGTAGGACTTCCAGAGCCCGCAACCGTCGCCGACGACCGCTCCGCAGTCGCTTGGACTGGCGGAACAGGGGACGCCCCAGAGGCTTCCCCCAGCGCATCAACCCGGGGCCTCTTCGAGTCGCCACCGGAGGGGGTGTCAGGCACCCCGGAATCCCGACTTGGCACCGACGCCGTTGCTGGAGGAGATCGAGCGCGTTTCTTCTCTGGCAGCGGGTTGGAAGCCAAGGCAAGGGAGAACTCAAAAGCACAAGAGTCCGAGAAGAAATGCTGAGAAGTGCGAAGGGAAGCTGCAATGGGGGTAAGACCTCCTCTAAAAAGCTTCCCGGTGCAATTCCAAGCGATTCGGAACTCTTCGAATATCCCGCACCGGCAACCGCTTCGGTTCCTAGACCGAATGCTGATGACGGGTGGGCCCAAACCGCTTAGCTAAAGCGGTGGGGTCAAGGAGTCAGCCTCCTGAGAAGATGAGCCGGCAAGGCACTTCGGCGGTTCCCGAAGAAAGCGCCGCAACGTGCAGAAGTGGCAGCCTTGGGAACCGCCGCAGTAAAAGCAATCATCAAGTGAGTGCACGCTCTCACGACCCCACGGCCGTTCGTGCTCCGGCAGCGGCCAATTCGGGACTTAAAGAAAGTGCACGGATCGGAAGAGATGGAGGTCCCACCTCGGGCTCGCTATCTCCCCCGAGATGGGCTCGGGGGCCACTATCGGTACCTGAGATATGGGGTACCCCCGCGCACAGGGAAAAATGCCTAAGGTACTCGCCCTTCTCCGCAGGGAGAGCTCCAAAGGCGCCACGCGTCCGGCGGGGCCGGACCTCCCTCTCCTCATAGGAGAGCTCCGGGCCCGCCACGTGGCATACAGAAGCCGGACCTCCCCCTCCGCAGGAGAGAGGTCCGAAGATGCCACGCGTCCAGCGGGGCCGGACCTCCCTCTCCGCAGAGGAGAGCTCCGGGCCCGCCACATGGCATACAGAGGCCGGACCTCCCCCTCCGCGGGGAGAGGTCCGGAGGCTCCACGTGCCCCGCCGGCCGGACCCTTCTCACCTCAGAGAAGGGCTCCGAACCCGCCACGTGGCCAGAAGAACGGTGCTGCCTGCCCCCGAGCGGTAGGCGGCGGGCGTAAAGGCGCTCCTCACCTTGTCCGTACAAGGTATTCAAGGCCCGCGTCTTCCCAAGACGCGGAAACGCGGAGCACGCGTCTGTCAGGTGCCGTTGCGCCTAGTCGCATCACAGACTGGCGCGCGGTGTCAGAACCTACCAGCCAATAAACGCTGCGACAAGACATCCCATGCCGCCTGTGCCGTCATCAACCACTACGACTAGCACGCGGCATGGGCAGGGCGGCGAGATGAAGACTCAGAAGCCTTCGACCAGAGGCAACCACCGGCGTAACTACAGATACGGTAGATAACAAGCAATCTTCCCGGGACCACCTGTCGGGTCCCGGCTCCCCTTGTAAGCCGCCCGAGTCTTGGACTATAAAAGGCTCGGGCAGGCGTCGATAGCAGGGGTTCGCACTTTGCAACTCATACGCTAGCCATACACTCTCAAGCTGTAACTCACCCCCGAGCTCAGGCCTCCGGCCCTGAGCAGCAAGCAATACAGCGAGCTCCATAGCTCGCCGTGGACGTAGGGTTTTACGCTCCGGCGGCCTGAACCACGTAAAACTCTCCGTGTCAAGCTCTCGCTAACTCGTACATCCGCGCAAGATTTCCCCTAGGAGTCTAGCCCCGCCGAAAAAAGAACCTCCGCGGGCTGCCCAGTGCAGGCCCGGGGGAAGTGTCGATCGCACACATCGACAGACTCCATCCTCTCGTCCCTCTCCACCGGCTCAGGAGCCCACTGTGGGTGGGGGTTCGGCGGGTCTGGCTGTCAAAGTCCTGACGCCGGCTTCTCCTGACCAGCGTCTCATCCCGGTCACCGGTGCGTCGTCTTCTCTTGAAGATGACGTGATGGAGGAAGTCGGGGGAGCCGCTCCGGCCTCTGCTGCCCCACTGCCCCTGGCAGATGCTCTCGCGCTCACCCAGACGAGCGTCCAGCAGGTCTTGGCTGCGCTTAGTCGTGAGCGAGAGGAGCAGGTGGTTGAGAGGGATCGCCTCCTCATCTGGGGGAACCTTTTGCGGGAGCGGACCGTGAAGGTCAAGGGCGAGATCGACTCCAGGCGGGAGTCGCTTGAAATCATGGAGGCGCTCTGTCGAAGTGTTCGGTCGACACTTCCCCCGGGCCTGCACTGGGCAGCCCGCGGAGGTTCTTTTTTCGGTGGGGCTAGTCCCTTGCGGAGAGCTTGCACGGATGGACGAGTTAGTAAGAGCTTGACGCGGTGAGTTTTACGTGGTTCAGGCCGCCGGAGCGTAAAACCCTACGTCCACGACGAGCTATGGAGCTCGCTGTATTGCTTGCTGCTCAGGGCCTGAGTCCTGAGCTTGGGGGTGAGTTACAGCTTGGGAGTGTATGGCTAGCGTATGAGTTGCAGAGTGCGAACCCAGGGGTGCGGATGGCTAGAGTCCGACCCCTGCTAACGTCGCCTACCTGAGCCTTTTATAGTCCAAGACTCGGGTGGCTTACAAGGGGGGCCGGGACCTGACAGGTGGTCCCGGGGAGATTGACTGATATCTACCGTATCTGCAGTTATGCCGGTAGTTGTCTCTGCCGAAGGCTTCTGAGTCTTCGTCTTGTAGCTCTGCCCATGCCGCATGCTAGTCGTAGTGGATGATGACGGCGGAGGCGGCATGGAATGTCTTGTCTCTACGTTTATTGGCTGGCAGCCTCTGACACTGCGCGCCAGTCTGTGATGCGACTGGACGCAACGGCACCTGACAGAGGCGTGCTCCGCGTCTCCGATTCTTGGGAAGGCGCGGGCCTTGAATACCTTGTACGGGCAAGGTATGGGGCGTGTCGAAGTGTTCGGTCGACACTTCCCCCGGGCCTGCACTGGGCAGCCCGCGGAGGTTCTTTTTTCGGAGGGGCTAGTTCCTAGCGGAGAGCTTGCGCAGATGGACGAGTTAGTGAGAGCTTGACACGGAGAGTTTTACGTGGTTCAGGCCGCCGGAGCGTAAAACCCTACGTCCACGGCGAGCTATGGAGCTCGCTGTATTGCTTGCTGCTCAGGGCCGGGGGCCTGAGCTTGGGGGTGAGTTACAGCTTGAGAGTGTATGTCTAGCGTATGAGTTGCAAAATGCGAACCCTTGCTATCGACGCCTACCCGAGCCTTTTATAGTCCAGAACTCGGGCGGCTTACAAGGGGTGCCGGGACCCGACAGGTGGTCCCGGGAAGATTGTCTATTATCTACCGTATCTGTAGTTACGCCGGTAGTTGCCTCTGGTCGAAGGCTTCTGAGTCTTCATCTTGCCGCCCTGCCCATGCCGCACGCTAGTCGTAGTGGTTGATGACGGCGCAAGCGGCATGGGATGTCTTGTCGCAGCGTTTATTAGCTGGCAGGTTCTGACACCGCGCGCCAGTCTGTGATGCGACTGGGCGCAACGGCACCTGACAGACGCGTGCTCCGCGTTTCCGCGTCTTGGGAAGACGCGGGCCTTGAATACCTTGTACGGGCAAGGTGTGGGGCGCCTTTACGCCCGCTGCCTACCTCTCGGGGGCAGGCAGCACCGTTCTTCTGGCCACGTGGCGGGTCCGGAGCCCTTCTCTGAGGAGAGAAGGGTCCGGCCTGCGGGGCACGTGGAGCCTCCGGACCTCTCCCCGCGGAGGGGGAGGTCCGGCTTCTGTATGCCACATGGCGGGCCCGGAGCTCTCCTCTGCGGAGAGGGAGGTCCGGCCCCGCTGGACGCGTGGCATCTTCGGACCTCTCTCCCGCGGAGGGGGAGGTCCGGCTTCTGTATGCCACGTGGCGGGCCCGGAGCTCTCCTCTGAGGAGAGGGAGGTCCGGCCCCGCCGGACGCGTGGCGCCTTCAGAGCTCTCCCTGCGGAGAAGGGCGAGTACCTTAGGCATTTTACCCTGTGCGCGGGGGTACCCCATATCTCAGGTACCGACAGGGCATCTTTACGCCCGCTGCCTATCGCTCGGGGGCAGGCAGCACCGTTCTGCTGGCCACGTGGCAGGCCCGGAGCCCTCCTCAGAAGAGAGGGGGGTCCGGCCCCGCAGGACACGTGGAGCCCTCGGACCTCTCCCCGCGGAGGGGGAGGTTCGGCTTCTGTTGGCCACGCGGCGAGCCCGGAGCTCCTCTCTGAGGAGAGGGAGGTCCGGCCTCTCCGGACACGCGGCACCTTTGGACCTCTCTCCCGCGGAGGGGGAGGTCCGCTTCTGTATGCCACATGGTGGGCCCGGAGCTCTCCTCTGAGGAGAGGGAGGTCCGGCCCCGCTGGACGCGTGGCGCCTTCGGAGCTCTCCCTGCGGAGAAGGGCGAGATCCTTAGGCATTTTCCCCTGTGCGCGGGGGTACCCCATATCGAGGGTACCGACAGTGGCCCCCGGGCCCATCTCGGGGGAGATAGCAAGCCCGAGGTGGGACCTTCGTCTCTTCTGATCCGCGCACTTTCTTGTCTTGAGTACTCCCTGTGCTGGCAGGGTCTTGACGGCTTCGGTGTTCAGCCTCTTAGGAGAGGGTGAAGCCTGGCATCGGAGCTCGGCCCGGCTGTGGGGGCGGAGGTCCGGAAGTCAACGGACCTCAGGCCAGCGAAGGGCGTGAGGTCTGGCATCAGCGCTCGCCTCTGAAAGGAGGGCGAGGGCTGGCCTCGGAGCTCGGTCTGGCTGTGGAGGCGGAGTCTGGAAGTCATCGGAGCTCAGGCCAGCGAAGGGCGTGAGGTCCGACGTCAGCGCTCGCCTCTAAAAGGAGGGCAAGGGCTGGCCTCGGAGCTCGGCCCAGCTATGGGGGCGGAGTATGGAAGTCATCGGAGCTCAGGCCAGCGAACGGCGTGAGGTCCGGCATCAGCGCTCGCCTCTGAAAGGAGGGCGAGGGCTGGCCTCGGAGCTCGGCCTGGCTGTGGAGGCGGAGTCCGGAAGTCATCGGGGCTCAGGCCAGCGAAGGGCGTGAGGTCCGGAGGTCATCGGAGCTCAGGCCAGCGAAGGGCGTGAGGTCCGGCATCAGCGCTCGCCTCTGAAAGGAGGGCGAGGGCTGGCATCAGAGCTCGGCCCAGCTATGGGCTTGAGGTCCAGCATCAGCGCTCGCCTCTGAAAGGAGGGCGAGGGCTGGCCTCGGAGCTCGGCCTGGCTGTGGAGGCGGAGTCTGGAAGTCATCGGAGCTCAGGCCAGCGAAGGGCGTGAAGTCCGGCATCAGCGCTCGCCTCTGAAAGGAGGGCGAGGGCTGGCCTCGGAGCTCGGCCTGGCTGTGGAGGCAGAGTCCGGAAGTCATCGGAGCTCAGGCCAGCGAAGGGCGTGAGGTCCGGCATCAGCGCTCGCCTCTGAAAGGAGAGCGAGGGCTGGCCTCGGAGCTCGGCCCAGCTGTGGGGGCGAAGGTCCGGAACTGCTCAGTGGTCCCCCCTTTCTTATCCCTTAGTCTCATTTGGCTTACTATCCCAGGCCGGAATACGGGGCTTGGGTAATCCAGTGCACTTGGTCCCGGAGGTCTGGCCCCAGCCCCAGTCAGGGTGTAACCGCCCGGCCCCCTGGTACTCAGACCGTAGCGCCGGGAGGCAGAGTGCGCATGCTTTGGGTGCAAGACCGGGCAAAGCAAGGCTCCTGACCCCCCGTTCTAGCGTAGGTCTTTTCTCGGAGGAGACCAACTGGCGGTGCAGTACCCTTATAGGGGGAGATCCAAAAGGCCACCGGGCCTCTGGCAGGTACCCCAAGCACTACCGCCTTCGGCAGGACGACAAATATCGACTATGCATGAGAGCCGGAAAGAGGAGCCGAGTGTACAATGGACGCACACTGTCTACAGCGTGGGGAGGTGTTCATATAAATTAATGCGTAATTTAAATAAACACCTAAGTAAGCATGGTGAACTTACTGGGTAGCGTCGGAGCGCCTGTCTTCACGCAGAGCGGGTCATGCGTGGCTTCGTCGTACGCCAGACACGGGGGGCCCCCATGGCTATATCGGGGGGAAGCATGGCTTCGGCCCCGCATACCATGTGGAAGGGTAGTTCCCGTGACCCGGCCCTAGGAAGTCCGGCTGGCCCTCGACATGGAGGAGCCGGTATCCCCCGACGGCTCTGGGTGCGCGTCTGCACCGGTTGTGTGGGTCTGCTTGGCGTGGACCTGGCACGCATTGCATCCCTAACTGGTTTGACGGCGTCCAGGTGGCTCTCGGTCAGTAGGAGCCATGCCGGGTGGCTTAACCGACCAACGTGCGGGACGATGAGCGTTCCCAGCACTCGCCTCCTTGGACTACTGCGAGCTAATCGCAGCCTTCCTCCTGGGTTATGCACCGCAATAGGATGTCGTGGCGCCATGCCAGTAAAGATACCAGCGCGTAGCACTTAGCCATCCGCACCACCCGTTCAGCGGATGCACGTTCATCAGGAAGGATGTCCTTCAAGGAGTCCCGTACCTCCGTGGTCCATGCATCGGGACTACTTGAGCTTCTGGATCTTGAGCGCTGGGTTGCACGGAGTCCCCAGTGACTCTTACGATCATTTGGCGGCATCCAGGGCTGCCGGGACTGCCTAGCTTCGAGGCACTGGTTCAGCCCCCTTCGCCAGGCTTGGCAGGCCGGGCTGTGGACCGCAGCAACGTCCTCTCGAAGACTCCTTCATGCGCAGGGGCTCCGATGGAGGCTTTCGTTGAGAGGTCGTCAGCTGCGGCCGTGCAAGCGCGCGGTACATGGCGCAGGTCCAAGGCGAGGAATTCTTTCTCCAACATCCGCACGTGAAGCAGATAAGCAGCTAGCTGTGGGTCATTGCAGGGGCATTCACCCTTAACTTGCTTGATAACTAGCTGGGAGTCGCCCTGCGCCAACAACTGGCGAGCGCCCAGAGACAGGACTGTCTTTTAGGCCAAAGATGAGTGTTTCATACTCTGCCAAGTTGTTGGTTGCCTTGGAATTGAGACGCACCATGTACCCAAACTGCTCCCCCGATGGCATGAGAAGCAGTACGCCGGCACCGGCCCCCTGCTTTCGCGAGGAGCCGTCGAAGAAGAGCGTCCAGTGAGGCCTGGTGAAGACCGGAGCTCGGTACTTTGGTTCACCGTCTTTGCGGCCCCCTGGGTCAGCCTTCGTTGGCGTCCACTCAGCCACGAAGTCAGCCAGTGCTTGGCTCTTGGCTGTCTGACGTGGTCGGGAGCTCAGCTTGAACTCTGCCGTCTTCGGGCTGTCTTCCGGCTTCGGAAGCTGGCAGTGAGTGCCAGCTCTGCCCTCCGGCTGCTCTGGCGCACTTGTCCGCCAAGCTGAAGGGCTCGGAGGCATCGCAGACCTCTCTGGTTGCAAGCCTCCCAAGCATCTTCTTGTCCTGGACACTGTCGAAGTGTCGCCACCACAGAAGCACTTTGAATATGCGGAATGGTGTTGCGTACCTGGGAGAACCGCTGGAAGAAGGAGCGCAGCGACTCCCCAGGTTGTTGCTTGATGGCTTGGAGGCCAAGCTCCGTGCCGGGACGGGTGTAGGAGCTGCCGAAGTTGGTGATGAACTGCCGACAGAGCTCTCCCCAGGAAGTTATGGAACCATGAGGGAGGTTCATTAGCCAAGACCGGGCTGGGGCGGTCAAGGCGACCGGGAAGTAGTTTGGCCATGACGGCCTCATCCCCTCCTGCGGCAAGTACGGCGGTGGAGTAGATCTGGAGGAACTCCGCCGGGTTGACGCTGCCGTCGTACTTCTCGGGCAGGTGCGGCCGAAACTTGCGCGGCCACCTCGTGAAGCGGAGGTGGGGCTCCAGGGCCGTACATCCTGCCCCTGTTGCTGCAGGTGTTGGTGCCACGAACGCTTGGTTCGCCGCTGGCACAGTGTACCCCGGTATGGGCAAGGCTACGCCATAGACCGGGGGCGCCGTTTGCAGGACATATGGCTGTGGCATATGCTGCGTGGCGTATGTCTGGTGCAGAGTTCGCATGGCAAAACTCTGCGCCTCAGGCAGGGTTGAGGCAGTCGTCATGCTGACGCCGGCCTCTTGGCTGCGACGCCTTTCTCGTCGCCGCTCGAGGAACATTCGGGCGTCTTGGCCCAGGTGGCATGGTTCCAGCTCAGTCCTCAGGTCCGTCGACGGAAGCCTGGTGGAGTTGGAATCCGCCGTCTGTCCGTCAACCGTTGGCGTACGCGTCAGCGACACAGCCAGTTGGCCGGAGCGTTGTCCCCACCGAAGTCAAGGGTTTGCGGCGGTGACGACAAGACGGTCTACCTCGCGAATCCACTGCTGGGTTGCTGCCTGAGGCGCGTCCCCAGCAGGCGGATTGTGCAGTAGCGCTCTTGTTGCAGCTAGCACACCCCCGCCGGGTACGCCCAGCGCTACTGAAGACCTGACGCTGGTTGGAGCCTGCATTGCCGGGGTCGGCGCTGCCAGAGCCGGTTGCTGGCTCCCAGTGCAGGTACTGGTGCCGCGAACGCTTGGTTGCGCCTGGCACAGTGTACCCCGGTATGGGCAAGGTTGCGCCATAGGACGGGGATGCCGCTTGCAGAGCACATGGTTGTGGCTTATGCTGTGCGGCGTACGCCTGGGGCAGAGCTCGCGTAGCGAAGGTCTGCCCTCCAGGCTGGGTCGAGGCCGACGTCATGTTGTCGCCAGCCTCTTGAGTGCGACGCCTTTCTCGACGTCGCTCGAGGAACACTCGGGCATCTTGGCCCAAGTGGCACCGTTCCAGCTCTGTCCTCAGGTCCGTCGACGGAAGTTTGGTGGAGCTGGAACCCGCCGTCTGCCCGTCAACCGTTGGCGTGCGCGTCAGCGACACAGCCGGTCGGCCGGGGCATCGTCCCCGCCGAAGTCAATGGTTTGCGGCAGCGACGACAAGACGGTCTACCTCGCGAATCCACTGCTGGGTCGCTGCCTGAGGCACGTCCCCAGCAGGCGGATTGTGCAGTAGCGCCCTTGCTGCTGCTAGCGCACCCCCACCGGGTACGCCCGGCGCTACTGAAGGCCTGACGCTGGTTGGAGCCTCCATTGCCGGGGTCGGCGCTGCCAGAGCCGGTTGCTGGCTCCCAGCTTGCCCTGACACACTCCGTCCTGAGTGTGTCATCATGTACTCTCCCCTGGTCACGGTTTGCCGCGGACGCAGGGGGGGAGAGTTTGCCGCTGAAGGAAGCTTGGTCATCTTCGTCGGCGGAAACTCGTCGCGCAAGGGGAAAAGCCCCCCTACCTGGCGCGCCAAATATCGAAGTGTTCGGTTGACACTTCCTCCGGGCCTGCACTGGGCAGCCCGCGGAGGTTCTTTTTTCGGTGGGGCTAGTCCCTTGCGGAGAGCTTGCGTGGATGGACGAGTTAGTAAGAGCTTGACGCGGTGAGTTTTACGTGGTTCAGGCTGCCGGAGCGTAAAACCCTACGTCCACGGCGAGCTATGGAGCTCGTTGTATTGCTTGCTGCTCAGGGCCGGAGTCCTGAGCTTGGGGGTGAGTTACAGCTTCGGAGTGTATGGCTAGCGTATGAGTTGCAGAGTGCGGACCCAGGGGTGCGGATGGCTAGAGTCCGACCCCTGCTAACGTCGCCTACCCGAGCCTTTTATAGTCCAAGACTCGGGTGGCTTACAAGGGGGGCCGGGACCCGACAGGTGGTCCCGGGGAGATTGACTGATATCTAGCGTATCTGCAGTTATGCCGGTAGTTGTCTCTGCCGAAGGCTTCTGAGTCTTTGTCTTGTAGCTCTGCCCATGCCGCATGCTAGTCGTTGTGGATGATGACGGCGGGGGCGGCATGGGATGTCTTGTCTCTGCGTTTATTGGCTGGCAGCCTCTGACACTGCGGCCAGTCTGTGATGCGACTGGGCGCAACGGCACCTGACAGGGGCGTGCTCCGCGTCTCCGCGTCTTGGGAAGGCGCGGGCCTTGAATACCTTGTACGGGCAAGGTATGGGGCGTCTTTACGCCCGCTGCCTATCGCGCGGGGGCAGGCAGCGCCGTTCTGCTGGCCACGTGGCGGGCCCGGAGCCCTCCTCAGAAGAGAGGGGGGTCCGGCCCCGCAGGACACGTGGAGCCTTCGGACCTCTCCCCGCGGAGGGGGAGGTTCGGCTTCTGTTGGCCACGCGGCGAGCCCGGAGCTCCTCTCTGAGGAGAGGGAGGTCCGGCCTCTCCGGACACGCGGCACCTTCGGACCTCTCTCCCGCGGAGGGGGAGGTCTGGCTTCTGTATGCCACGTGGTGGGCCCGGAGCTCTCCTCTGAGGAGAGGGAGGTCCGGCCCCGCTGGACGCGTGGCGCCTTCGGAGCTCTCCCTGCGGAGAAGGGCGAGATCCTTAGGCATTTTCCCCTGTGCACGGGGGTACCCCATATCGAGGGTACCGACACGCTCCTCGACCGGTAGAAGCAGGTTGTCGACCGTCTGGACTCCGAGACGTGGCGGCTCCACAGGGAGGCCCTTAAGGCGCATGCCCGGGCCGAGGAGAACTTCTCTACCCTGGAGGAGGTACGTCAGAGGCTGGCGCGACGTAAGCGCGCCGTTGAGGACCAGGAGCGCTCCGTGGCAGCCGAGGCAGAGAGGGTCGCTGCACGGCTGGCGGCGGGCGAGGGCCACCTCCGAGCTCGGGCCACGGAGCTAGAGGCCCGGAAGGCAGACCTTGCCACAAGGGAAGAGCAGGTCTCCCGGGAGCGCCAGGCGATCCTGGATCGGGAGTTGGCTGCCGACTTCCGGGCTTCAGAGTTGGAGCGGCTTGCCCTGACTCTCCGCCTTCGGGAAAGCTCCCTGGCGGCCAAGGAGAAGGAATTCTCCGAGGGAAGCCACGACGCCCTGCGGGCAGCCCGCCGCGAGGTAGAGGGGCTCTTGGCCTCGCGGTCTTTCGAGGCCCGTGTGGTCTTGAGCTTCGTTGACCAGGCAGGGTCCGCCTTGGTCCCCCTTGGCTTCAGCCCAGTGAGGACGGCGGCCCCTGCACTGAAGGTGGCTGAAGTGATCCCCGCGCTGGAGTCAATCAGCGCCAAGCTGAGCAGGCTAGATGCGGTGGTCGCCGGCGAACTCAAGGCAGAGGGACGGGGCCTGGCCGTGGAGGTTGCCACTCATGTGTTGGCATGCTTCAGGAGCCGGGACCCTTCTTTCTCACTGGAGCCAGCGAGACAGGGCCCTGCTGCGGAGCGGGAGGAGACCGCCAAGGCTGAAGTCGGGGATGTGGCCGCCCTTGTAGCCTCTAGGTTCCGGCGCGAGCCAGGGGGACCCTAGGGCTTGTATCTCCCTCTTTTTCTTTTTATTGAGTCTGTAGTCCAGCTCATGGAGCCATGAATAAATAGACTCTTGTGACCTTTTGTGCCTGTTATGCTCTTGTCTTCTTCTTGGTTTTGCCTGGCCGAGCCCTTAGCTCCGCAAGATACTCAGAGGCCTTCACCAATCACGAAGCTCTGCACGGACACCTTCCCCGGGTCCTTATTGTATTAAGGGCCCCGGAGGTCTCCGGAGCTCGCCCCATGAGAATGGGGAGGTCCGGATCTGCCGGCCACGTGGCGGGCCTGGAGCTCCCCTCTGAGGAGAGGGAGGTCCGGCCCCGTGGGACACGTGGAGCCTTCGGAGCTCTCCCCTCGGAGGGGGAGGTCCAGCTTCTGCCGGCCACGTGGCGGGTCCGGAGCTCCTCCTAAGGAGACGGGAGCTCCGACCCCGCTGGACACGTGGGGCCTTCGGGCCTCGTCCCTGTTGAAGGGGCGAAATCTGGATCCTCCGGTCTTGACTGGAGTAGTCGGTAGCTCCTTGCCCCCCCCTTCATGCAGCCCCCGTAGCTATAACCTGGAGGTCCTGCACACAGGTAGAGGGAGCGTAATTCTCCTCGGGGGGTTCTCCCCTCCCTGTCCCTTAGTCTTATTCGGCTTACGGTCCTAGTCCGGTATACGGGGCTTGGGCAATTCTGTGCGCGAGGCACCGGGGCTCCGGCTCCCTCCAAGGTCCGGGTACGACCGTCCGGCCCCTAGCACCGGACCGTACGCCAGGGAAGCAGAGTGCACAGGCTTTGGGTACGGAACCAGGCAAAGCGGTTGTACTCCCCTGGACCTCCGGAGGGCAGGGTGCGCACGCTTTGGGTACAGAGCCGGCTCAGCGGGATACGCACCCTGGACCCCCCATGCACGGCGTAGGCCTTTCCTGGAGGTGACCAACTGGCATCGCAACACCTGACTGGGGGAGGCCCGAGAGGCCCCCTGGCCATCGGCAGGTGCCTCAAGCACAACCGCCTTCGGTAGGATAGCAAATGCTGACTATGGATGAGTGCGGGAAAGGAGAGCTAAGTGTACGGTGAGTATACATAGAAAGTGCGGTCATAAAAATTAATGCGTAATTTAAATGAGCACATGAGTGAGAGCGAGGTAGAACAGGTTTCTGTGTAAAAGCCCATAGGAGGAAGGCAGGCTGTACATGGAGGCAACGACCCGCCCCATTAAGAAGGGAAGCAAGACTCTACGCGCTTGGGGTCGGAACTAGGCCAAGCTGGACGTAGTCCTAGACCGTCCCCTGAGGCTTAGTTGCTCCGAGCGCTGTTCCTGGACTCTATGGGGTTCATTACAGAAAGGTAAAACCCTGTTCTACTAATGCTCAAGAGGTAGAACTTACTGTGTTGTTCCATGCTCCAAGGGTTCGGGAACGGATCCCATCCTTGGTTGAAAGGCATGTGTACCTGGGACAGCAACTTTCGTGACTCGGAAGGGACCTTCCCGGCTGTGGGAGAGTTTATAGGTCTTTTGTGGGAAAGTGTGTGCCGCGGCACCAGGTTGCCTTCTTGCAGGTCCCTGACGCGCTTGGTCCTTTGGCGGTAGTACTAGAGCACCAGCCGAGGCCGTGCGTTGTGGGGTGTCACCTGCAGTCGTGCCTCGTCGACAAGGTCGATATCTTCGCGCTGGAGCGGGTCCTGCGCGGCTTCTCCCGGGGGCCCCGGGGTAGCTTCCCCTTCTGGCTAAGGCCGTCAAGAGGTAGGAGGACCCGGACTCTTCTCGGGAGACCCAAGGCGTCTTTCCCCTTCTGGCTAAGGCCGTCAAGAGGTTGACTGACCCTGGGCGGCCCCCAGGAGGTAAGGCCGAGGCATAGAGACGTGCACTCGGGTGGAGCTGGCCCGGTTCTGTACCGTCGGGGCTGGTGCTTGGGCTGCTGCAACTGCTTGGAGCTTCTCCAAGGTTGATATCGCAGCAGTGCAGTCTCCACTGACTTTTCGGGGCAGCCGTAGTCGGCTACTGCCCCGGCTCATCAACACTGGAGCTGGAGTCCTCACCATTGTGCACTGTGTTTATGGCGCGCTGAGGCTCCTGAAACCCCACCTGGTGGCCGACGTTGTCTGGGGCGTCGACCTTCTGCTTGCCCTCTCTTTGACGGAAGGGCGGGGCATCAGCTCACAGCTGCCTCCCTTTGCGGAAGCGCTCTGCGAGCCTCTGGATGTCTCGGCACTCAGCGGCAGTATGGTAGCTGGTGCCGTGTACGGGGCACAGCTCACCTTGGCCTCCCTCTGGAGCTGGTGACTGTCGCTGCCTTTTGTCAGGGCATGGCCGCCGAGCCCCACTGGGTGCTGCTGCTGCAGCAACAGGAGCCGCAGCCGGTGGTTTCATCTTGCCGCCGCCCCGGTTCTTGATCTTCTTGCCGCTTCCATAGGAAGCAGCACCAGATCCGGGCTGTCCTCCTGACTCGGAGGCTGGCAGAGAGTGCCAGTTCCGCCCTTCAGCTGCCCTGGCGCATTTGTCTGCCAGGCTGAAGAGCTCTGAGATGTCGCGAACCTCTCTGGTCGCGAGCTTCTCAAGCATCTTCTCGTCCCGGACAACCTGCCGGAACGCCACCACCACAGAAGCACTTTGAATGTGCGGGATGGTGTTGTGTACCTGGGAGAATCGCTGGATGAAGGAGCGCAGCGTCTCCCCAGGTTGTTGCTAGATGGCGTGGTGGTCGAGCTCCGTGCCAGGCCGGGTGTAGGAGCTGCCGAAGTTAGAGGTGAACTGCCAGCAGAGCTCTCCCCAGGAGGTTATGGAACCCTGGGGAAGGTTCATGAGCCAAGACCGGGCCGGGCCGGTCAAGGCGACGGGGAAGTAGTTGGCGATGACGGCCTCGTCCCCTCCTGCCGCAAGGACGGCGGTGGAGTAGATCTGGAGGAACTTCACCGGGTTGACGCTGCCATCGTACTTCTCGGGCAGGTGTAGCCCAAACTTGCGCGGCCACCTCGCGAAGTGAAGGTGTGGCACCAGGGCCGCACATCCTGCTCCTGTTACTGCAGGCGTTGGTGCCGCGAACGCTTGGTTCGCTGCTGGCACAGTGTACCCCGGTATGGGCAAGGCTGCGCCATAGACTGGGGGCGCCATTTGCAGGGCATATGGCTGGGGCACATGCTGCGTGGCGTATGCCTGGGGCAGAGATCGCATGGCAAAAGTCTGCGCCTCAGGCAGGGTTGAGGCAGACGTCATGCTATCGCCGGCCTCTTGGTTGTGACACCTTTCTCGTTGTCGCTCAATGAACACTCGGGCATCTTTGCCCAAGTGGCATCGTTCCAGCTCCGTCCTCAGGTCCGTCGATGGGAGCCTGGTGGAGTGGGAATCGGCGGTCTGCCCGTCAACCGTTGGCGTGCGTGTCAGCAACACAGCCGGTTGGCCGGAACGTCGTCCCCGCCGAGGTCGAGGGTTTGCGGCGGCGACGGCGAGACGGTCTACCTCGTGAATCCACTGCTGGGTCGCTGACTAATGCGCGTCCCCAGCAGGTGGATTGCGCAGTAGCGCCCTTGCTGCAGCTAGCGCGCCCCCGTGGGGGACGCTCAGCGCTGCAGAGGATCTCACGCTCGCTGGAGCCTTCGTTGCCGGAGTCAGCACTGCTGGAGTCGGCTGCTGGCTTCCAGCTTGCGCCGACACACTCCGTCCAGAGTGTGTCGAGACGTAGTCCCCACTAGTCACGATCCGTCGTGAACGCGGGGGAGGAGAGCTTGCCGCTGAAGGAAGCTTGGTCATCTTCGCCGGCAAAAGCTCGTCGCGCAAGGGAAAAGCCCCCTTCCTGGCGCGCCAAATGTCGAAGTGTGTAGTCGACACTTCCCCTGAACCTGCTCTGGGCAGCCTGCGGAGGTTCTTTTTCGGAGGGGCTAGACACTTGCAGAGAGCTTCAGCGTTAGGTACGAGTGAGGGAGAATCTTGACACGGGGAGTTTTACGTGGTTCAGGCCATCGGAGCGTAAAACCCTACGTCCACGGTGAGCAGAGGTGCTCGCTGTATTGGTTGCTGCTCAGAACCGGAGTCCTGAGCTTGAGGGTGAGTGATGTCTAGAGTGCGAGTTCACAGAGTTCGAACCCTTGCTAACGTCGCCTACCCAAGCCTTTTATAGTCCAAGGCTCGAGCGGCTTACAAGGTGGGCCCGGGACCCGACAGGTGGTCCCGAGGAGATTGCCTGCCGTCTACCGTATCTGCAGTTATGCCGGTAGTTGTCTCTGGCGAAGGCCTCCGAGTCTTCGTTCTGCCGCCCTGCCCATTCCGCAGGCTAGCGTAGTGGTTGATGATGGCAGGGGCGGCAGGGGATGTCTTGTCGCTGTGTTTATTGGCAGACCGGCTCTGACACGGCGCGCCAGTCTGCGATGTGACTGGGTGCAACGGCACCTGACAGAGGCGTCCTCCGCGTCTCCACGTCTTGGGAAGGCGCGGGCCTTGAATACCTTGTACGGGCAAGGTATGGCGCGTCTTTACGCTTGCTGCCTACCGCGCGGGGGCAGGCAATGTTGCTCTGCTGGCCACGTGGGGGGCCCGGAGCTCTCCTCTGAGGAGAGGGAGGTCTTGCCCCACGGGACACGTGAGGCCTTCGGAGCTCTCCCCGCGGAGGGGGGAGGTCCGGATGCTGTTGGCCACATGGTGGGCCCGGAGCTCTCCTCTGAGGAGAGGGAGGTTCGGTTCCGCAGGACACGTGGAGCCTTCGGAGTTCCCCCCACGGAAGGGGGAGGTCCGGCTCAGTTGGCCACGTGGCAGGCCCGGAGCTCTCCTCTGAGGAGAGGGAGGTCCGGTCCCTCTGGACACGTGGCGCCTTCGGAGCTCTCCCTGCGGAGAAGGGCGAGGTCCTTAGGCATTTTCCCCTGTGCGCGGGGGTACCCCATATCGAGGGTACCGACAGTGAGTGATGTCTAGAGTGCAAGTCAACAGGGTTCGAACCCTTGCTAACGTTGCCTACCCGAGCCTTTTATAGTCCAAGGCTCGAGCGGCTTACAAGGTGGGCCTGGGACCCGACAGGTGGTCCCAGAGAGATTTCCTGCCATCTACCATATCTGCAGTTATGCCGGTAGTTGTCTCTGGCGAAGGCTTCCGAGTCTTCGTTCTGCCGCCCTGCCCATGCCGCAGGCTAGTCATAGTGGTTGATGACGGCAGGGGCGGCAGGGGATGTCTTGTCGCTGTGTTTATTGGCGGGCAGGCTCTGACACGGCGCGCCAGTCTGCGATGTGATTGGGCGCAACGGCACCTGACAGAGGCGTGCTCCGCGTCTCCGCGTCTTGGGAAGGCGCGGTCCTTGAATACCTTGTACGGGCAAGGTATGGCGCGTCTTTACGCCTGCTGCTTACCGCGCGGGGGCAGGCAGCGTTGCTCTGCTGGCCACGTGGCGGGCCCGGAGCTCTCCTCTGAGGAGAGGGAGGTCCAGCCCCGCTGGACATGTGGAGCCTTCGGAGCTCTCCCCGCGGAGGGGGGGAGGTCCGGCTGCTGCTGGCCACGTGGCAGGCCCGGAGCTCTCCTCTGAGGAGAGGGAGGTCTGGTCCCGCAGGACACGTGGAGCCTTCAGAGCTCTCCCCACGGAGGGGGGAGGTCCGGCTCAGTTGGCCACGTGGCAGGTCTGGAGCTCTCCTCTGAGGAGTGGGAGGTCCGGACCCGTTGGACACGTGGCGCCTTCGGAGCTCTCCCTGCGGAGAAGGGCGAGGTCCTTAGGCATTTTCCTATGTGCGCGGGGGTACCCCATATCGAGGGTACCGACAGTGGCCCCCGGGCCCATCTCGGGGGAGATAGCGAGCCCGAGGTGGGGCCTCCATCTCTTCCGTTCTGCGCACCTTCTCTAAGTCCCGCATTGACCGTTGTCGGAGCACGAGCAGTCGCGAGATCGTGGGAGCGTGAGCCCACTTGATGGTTGCTTTTACTGCGGCGGTTCCCATGGCTGCCACTTCTGCACGTTGCGGCGCTTTTTTCGGAAACCGCCTGTCGGTACCTGAGATATGGGGTACCCCCGCGCACAGGAAGGAATGCCTAAGAAACTCGCCCTTCTCCGCAGGGAGAGCTCCGAAGGTGCCACGCGTCCGGCGGGGCCGGACCTCCCTCTCCTCAGAGGAGAGCTCCGGGCCCGCCACGTGGCATACAGAAGCCGGACCTCCCCATCCGCAGGAGAGAGGTCCGAAGGCGCCACGCGTCCAGCGGGGCCGGACCTCCCTCTCCTCATAGGAGAGCTCCGGGCCCACCACGTGGTCGACAGAAGCCCAGCCTCCCCCTCCGCGGGGAGAGGTCCGAAGGCGCCACGCGTCCAGCGGGGCCGGACCTCCCTCTCCTCAAAGGAGAGCTCCGGGCCCGCCGCATGGCCTGCCCCCGAGAGATAGGCAGCGGGCGTAAAGATGCCCCATACCTTGCCCGTACAAGGTATTCAAGGCCCGTGTCTTCCCAAGACGCGGAGACGTGGAGCACGCTTCTGTCAGGTGCCGTTGCACCCAGTCGCATCACAGACTGGCGCGCTGTGTCAGAACCTGCCAGCCAATAAACTCCGCGACAAGACATCCCATGCCGCCTGCGCCGTCATCAACCACTACGACTGGCATGCGGCATGGGCAGGGCGGCAAGATGAAGACTCAGAAGCCTTCGACCAGAGACAACTACCGGCATAACTGCAGATACGGTAGATAATAGACAATCTTCCCGGGACCACCTGTCGGGTCCCGGCTCCCCTTGTAAGCCGCCCGAGTCTTGGACTATAAATGGCTCGGGTAGGCGACGATAGCAAGGGTTCGCACTCTGCAACTCATACGCTAGCCATACACTCCCAAGCTGTAACTCACCCCCAAGCTCAGGACTCCGGCCCTGAGCAGCAAGCAATACAGCGAGCTCCATAGCTCGCCGTGGACGTAGGGTTTTACGCTCCGGCGGCCTGAACCACGTAAAACTCTCTGTGTCAAGCTCTTACTAACTCGTCCATCTGCGCAAGCTCTCCGCTAGGGACTAGCCCCACCGAAAAAAGAACCTCCGCGGGGTGCCCAGTGCAGGCCCGGGGGAAGTGTCGACTGAACACTTCGACATTTGGCGCGCCAGGTAGGGGCTTTTCTCCTAGCGCGACGAGTTTCTGCCGACGAAGATGACCAAGCTTCCTTCAGCGGCAAACTCTCCCCCTCCGCGTTCACGGCGAACCGTGACCAGTGGGGAGTACATGTCGACACACTCAGGATGGAGTGTGTCGGCACAAGCTGGTAGCCAGCAGCCGACTCCGGCGATGCAGGCTCAGACCAGTGTGAGATCTTCTGCAGCGCTGAGCGTACACCATGGGGGTGCGCTAGCTGCAGCAAGAGCACTGCTGCGCAACCCACCTGCTCGGGATGCGCCCCATTCAGCGACCCAACAGTGGGTCCGCGAAGTGGACCGCCTCGTCGTCGCCGCCGCGAACCCTCGGTTTCGGCGAGGGCGACGCCCCGGTCAACCGGCTGTGTCGCTGACGCGCACGCCAACGTTTGACGGGCAAACGGCGGATTCCAGCTCCTCCAGGCTCCCGTCGACGGACCTGAGAAGGGAGCTGGAACGGTGCCACTTGGGCCAGGATGCCTGAGTGTACCTCGAGCGACGCCGAGAAAGGCGCCGCAACCATGAGGCTGGCGACAGCATGACGTCGGCCTCGACACAACCTGGAGGGCAGGTCTTCGCCACGCGAGCCCTGCCTCAGGCATATGCCGCGCAACATATGCCACAACCATATGCGCCGCAAGCAGCGCCCCCGGTCTATGGTGCAGCCTTGCCCATGCCGGGATACGCGGTGCCGAGTGCGAACCAAGCGTTCGCAGCGCCAATACCTGCAGCAGCAGGTGCAGGGTGTGCGGCCCTTGCACCCCACCTTTGCTTCGTGAGGTGGCCGCGCAAGTTCCGGCCGCACCTGCCCGAGAAGTACGACGGTAGCGTCAACCCGGCGGAGTTCCTACAGATCTACTCCATCGCCGTACTTGCCGCAGGAGGGGATGAGGCTGTCATGGCCAACTACTTCCCCGTCGCCTTGACCGGCCCAGCTCGGTCTTGGCTCATGAATCTACCTCAGGGGTCCATAACTTCCTGGGGAGAGCTCTGTCGGCAGTTCGTCGCCAACTTCGGCAGCTCCTACACCCGTCCTGGCACGGAGCTTGACCTCCACGCCATCAAGCAACAGTCTGGGGAGTCGCTGCGTTCTTTTATCCAGCGGTTCTCCCAGGTACGCAACACCATCCCGCATATTCAAGGTGCCTCTGTGGTGGTGGCATTCCGTCAGGGTGTCCGGGACGAGAAAATGCTTGAGAAGCTCGCGACCAGAGATGTCCGGGACGTCTCTGAGCTCTTCAACCTGGCGGACAAATGCGCCAGAGCAGCTGAAGGGCGGAACTGGCACGCTCTGCCGACCTCCGAGTCAGGAGGACAGCCCGGGTCCGACGCTGCTGCCTATGGGGGTGGCAAGAAGGCCAAGAACCGGGGGAGTGGCAAGATGAAGTCACCGTTCACGGCCCCCGTCGCCGCAGCTGCGACGACTAGTGGAGCTCGGGGGCCACGCTCCGACAAAAGGCAGCGGCAATCACCGGCCCCAGACAGTGACCAGGGCGGGCTGTGCCCCGTGCATGGCACCGGCAACCATACTGCTGTCGAGTGCTGGGATATCCAGAGGCTCGCAGAGCGCTTCCGCAAAGGAAGACAGCAGAGGGCTGAAGCACCGTCCTACCCTCAGAGGGATGGCAAACAGAAGGTCGATGCCCCAGTCACCGCTGCCCATCAGGTGGGGTTCCAGGAGCCTCAGCGTGTCATAAAGACAGTGCATAACGGTGAAGACTCCAGTTCCGACGGTGACGGGCCAGGGCGTTAGCCAACTGCGGCACGCCTCCGTGCCTCGAACATACCTCTCGGGAGCCGCCCAAGGTCTGTCAACCCCTTGAAGGCCTTGCCAGAAGGGGAAGATGCCTTAGGTCATCCAAGACGAGCCCGGGCCCACCTACCCCATGAAGGCCTTAGCCAGAAGGGGAGAACTCCCCGGGGGCCCCCAGGAGAAGCCGCGCAGGACCTGATCCAGCGCGAAGATAACAACCTCGTCGACAAGACTCGGCTGCAGGTAACACCCCACAACGCGTGGTCTCGGCTGATGCTCTAAGCACTACCGCCAAAGAACCGAACGCGTCGGGGGCCTGCTGGAGGGCAACCTGGTGTAGCGGCACGCTCTATTCCAAGAAGGACCCATAAGCTCTCCCCCAGCAGGGAAGGTCCCTTCCGAATCATGAAAGCTGCCGCCCCAGGTACACATGCCTTTCAACCGAGAGTGGGATCCGTTCCCAAAAATCCTTGCCATGAAGCAACACTGTAAGTCCTACTTCCCGAGCATCAGTAGAACAGGGTTATTCCCTTCTGTAATGGATCCCATAGAATTTAGGAACAGAGCTTGGGGCAGCAAAGTCTCAAGGGACGGTACAGGACTACGTCCAGTTTAGCCTGGTTCCGACCCTAAGCGCGTAGAGTCTTGCTTCCCTTGCAGACGAGGCGGAATATTGCCTCCATGTACAGCCAGAATTCCACCTATGGGCATGAATACAGAAACCTGTTCTACTTAGCTCCCTCTCATGCGCTCATTTAAATTATGCATTAATTTTTATGATTGCACTACCTATGTATGTTCATCGTACATCTAGCTCCCCCTCTCCCGCGCTCATCCATAGTCGGCATTCGCTATCCTACCGAAGGCGGCCGCACTTGAGGCACCTGCCGATGGCCGAGTGAGTCTCTCGGGCCTCCCCCAGTCAGGTGTTGCGGTGTCAGTTGGTCACCTCCAGGAAAGGCCTGCGTTGTGCATGGGGGGTCCAGGGTGCGTATCCAGCTTAGCAGGCCATGAGCCCATAGCATGTGCATCCTGCCCACCGGAGGTACAGGGGAGTACAACCGCTTTGCCTGGTCATGAACCCAAAGCACGTGCACCCTGCTTCCCCAGCGCATGGCCCGGTACTAGGGATCGGACGACCGTACCCGGACCTCGGAGGGAGCCGGAGCTCCGGCGCCCCGAGCACAGAATTGCCCAAGCCCCGTATAACGGATCAGGATGGTAAGACGAATAAGACTAGGAGACGGGAGGGGAGGACCCCCCGAGGAGAATTACGTTTCCTCTACCTGTGTGCAGGACCTCTAGGTTATGGCAGCAGGGATTGCATGAAGCGGGGGGAATGGAGCTACCAACTACTCCGGCCTAGGACTGGAAGGACCGGGCCCTGCCCCTTCAGCAGGGGCAGGACCCGAGGGCCCACGTGTCCAGCGGGCCCGGAGCTCTCGCCTCCCCTGAGGAGGGCTCCGGGCTCGCCACGTGGCAGGCGGAAACCGGACCTTCCCCCCCGGTGGGAGGGCACCGAAAGCCCTACGTGTCCAGCATGGCCGGAGCTCCCGCCCCTTGAGGAGGGGCTCCGGACCTGCCACGTGGCAGGCAGATTCGGAGCTCCCCATGGGGCGAGATACGGAGACCCCCGGGGGCCCCTAACACGGTTAGGATCCGGGGAAGGTGTCTATGCGGAGCTCCGAGATTGGAGATGGCCTCTGAGTACCTTGCGGAGCTAAGGACTCAGTCAGGCAAAGCCAAGAAGGAGAGAAAAAGCATCACAGACACAGATATCTAAAAGAGTCGAACTAAGCGAGGCTCCATGAGCTGGACTACAGACTCGATAAAAAGGGAGAAACAAGTCCTAAGGACCTCCCGGCTCCCGCCGGAACCTTGCGGCTACAAGGGCGGCCACATCCTCGACTTCTGCCCTGGCAGCTTGCTCCAGCTCTGCGGCTGGGCCCTCTCTCGCTGGTTCTAGCGAGAAAGAGGGGTCGCGGCTCTTAAAGCATGCCAGCACATGTGAGGCGACCTCTAAGGCTAGGCCGCGCCCCTCGGCCTCAAGCTCGCTGGCGACCACCGAGTCTAGCCTGTACAGCTTGGCGCCGATCGACTCCAGCGCGGGGATCACCTCCGCCACCTTCAACGCAGGGGCCGCGGCCCTCACCGGACTGAAGCCAAGAACGATCAGGGCGGACCCCGCTCGATCCACGAAGCTCGAGACCGCAAGAGCCTCGGAGGACCGCAAGGCCGTAAGCTCCTCCACCTCGCGGCGGGCCGCCTGCAGAGCCTCCAGGTTCCTCTCGGGGAATTCCTTCTCCTTGGCTGCCAAGGAGCTCTCCCGAAGATGGAGAGTCTTGGCGAGCCGCTCCAACTCGGCAGCATTGAAGTCGGCGGTCAACTCCCAATCCAAGACCGCCCGGCGATCACGGGAGACCTGTTCCTCCCTCAAGTCGAGGTCTGCCTTCAGGATCTCCAGCTCCTCGATCCGAGCTCGAAGGTCATCCTCGCCCGCCGCCAGCTGCGCGGCGACCCTCTCCGCCTCAGCCGCCATGGAACGCTCCCGTTCCTCAACGGCGAGTTCACGGCACTCCAACTTCTGCCGTATCTCCACAGCAGCAGAGAGGCTCTCTTCGGCCCGGGCGTGTGCCTCCAGAGCCTCCCTGTTGATCCGCCGCGATTGGGTGTCCATGCGGTCGACAGCCCGCTTCATCCGGTCGAGGAGCACTTCCCTGAAGTCAAGCAACTCCCGCCTGGAGTCGAGCTCGCTCTTAACCTTCGCGGTCCTCTCCCGTAAAAGGTTCCCCCAGGTGAGGAGGCGATCCCGTTCAACCGTATACTCCTCCCGCTCGTGACCTAGTGCAGCCAAGACCTGCCAAATGCTTGTCTCGGCAAGCATGAAGGCATCCGCCAGGGGCAATGGAGCAACAGAGGCCGGGGCAGTCCCCCCGACCTCCTCCATTACCTCATCATCAAGAGGAGTCGACGCACCAGCGACCGAGACGAGACGCCGATCAGGAGAAGCTGGCTCCGAGGCTCTGGCGGTCGGACCTGCCGGGCTCTCTTCAGCTTCTTGCTCCTTGACCTGTGGAGAGGGGCGAGCTGGGGAAGGCGGTGCTGGAGTAAAGGCCGGGTCGCCTGGTGCAGGGTCGACCTGCGCTGGCTTGGGGGCCGCGGTGGCCGTCTTGGCAGGAAGAGACGACGCCGCCGCGGAGTCCGGGCACACCGGAACAGGAGAAGTTCGCGCTGGCCAGGGGGCCGCGGCAGTTGCCCCTGGCTCCGAGCGCAACGGCATAGACTCCCCACAAGTCGGGGATGGCTGGGAAGCGCGGACACTCCAGAGGGCTCTGAATCCCGACTTCCGAGCCGGGGTAGGACTCCCAGAGCCCGCTACCGTCACTGACGGCCGCTCCGCAGTCGCCTGAACTGGCGGAACAGAGGACGCACCAGAAGCTTCCCTCAACGCATCAGCCCGGGGCCTCTTCGAGTCGCCACCGGAGGGAGTGCCAGGCACCCCAGATTCCTGACTTGGCGCCGACGCCGTCGCTGGAGGAGATCCAGCGCGCTTCTTCTCTGGTGGCGGGTTAGAGGCCATGGCTAGGGAGGACAAAAGCACGAGAGGCCGAGAAGAAGCGCTGGGAGGTGCGAAGGGAAACCGCAATGCGAGTAAGATCCCCTCTAAAGACCTTCCCGGGTGCAATCCCAAGCGATTCGGAACTCTTCGAATACACCGCGTCAGCAACCGCTTCGGCTCCTAGACCGAGCGCCAATGACAGGTGGGCCCAAGCCACCCGACCGGAGCGGTGGACCAAGGAGTCAGTCACCTAAGAAGACAAGCAGGCAAGGCTCTTCGGCGGTTCCCGAAGAAAGCGCCGCATCATGCAGAAGTGGCAGCCTTGGGAACCGCCGCAGTAAAGGTAACCATCAAGTGGGCGCACGCTCCCACGATCCCGAGACTGTTCGTGCTCCGGCAGCGGTCATTTCGGGACTTAGAGAAAGTGCGCGGATCGGAAGAGACGGAGGTCCCACCTCGGGCTCGCTATCTCCCCCGAGATGGGCCCGGGGGCCACTGTCGGTACCTAAGATATGGGGTACCCCCGCGCACAGGAAGGAATGCCTAAGGAACTCGCCCTTCTCCGCAGGGAGAGCTCCGAAGGCGCCACGCGTCCGGCGGGGCCGGACCTCCCTCTCCTCAGAGGAGAGCTCCGGGCCCGCCATGTGGCATACAGAATCCGGACCTCCCCCTCCGCGGGAGAGAGGTCCGAAGGCGCCACGCGTCCAGCGGGGCCGGACCTCCCTCTCCTCAGAGGAGAGCTCGGGCCCACCGCATGGTCGACAGAAGCCGAGCCTCCCCCTCCGCGGGGAGAGGTCCGAAGGCGCCACGCATCCAGCGGGGCCGGACCTCCCTCTCCTCAAAGGGGAGCTCCGGGCCCGCTGCGTGGCCAGAAGAACGGTGCTGCCTGCCCACAAGAGATAGGCAGCGGGCGTAAAGACGCCCCATACCTTGCCCGTACAAGGTATTCAAGGCCCGTGTCTTCCCAAGACGCGGAGACGCGGAGCACGCTTCTGTCAGGTGCCGTTGCGCCCACTCGCATCACAGACTGGCGCGCGGTGTCAGAACCTGCCAGCCAATAAACTCCGCGACAAGACATCCCATGCCGCCTGCGCCGTCATCAACCACTACGACTGGCATGCGGCATGGGCAGGGCGGCAAGATGAAGACTCAGAAGCCTTCGACCAGAGACAACTACCGGCATAACTGCAGATACGGTAGATAATAGACAATCTTCCCGGGACCACCTGTCGGGTCCCGGCTCCCCTTGTAAGCCGCCCGAGTCTTGGACTATAAAAGGCTCGGGTAGGCAACGATAGCAAGGGTTCGCACTCTGCAACTCATACGCTAGCCATACACTCCCAAGCTGTAACTCAACCCCAAGCTCAGGACTCCGGCCCTGAGCAGCAAGCAATACAGCGAGCTCCATAGCTCGCCGTGGACGTAGGGTTTTACGCTCCGGCGGCCTGAACCACATAAAACTCTCTGTGTCAAGCTCTTACTAACTCGTCCATCTGCGCAAGCTCTCCGCTAGGGACTAGCCCCACCGAAAAAAGAACCTCCGCGGGCTGCCCAGTGCAGGCCCGGGGGAAGTGTCGACTGAACACTTCGACACCGCCGAAGCGCCTTGCCGGCTCGTCTCATTGGGAGACTGACTTCTTGGCCCACCGCTTCAGCTGGATGACTTGGGTCCACTTGTCATCGACGCTTAGTCTTGGAGCCGAAGCGGTTGCACAAGCGGCATATTCGAAGAGTTTCGAATCGCTTTGAATCACACCTGGGAGGTTTTAAAAGGGGATCTTACCCGCATCACGGCTTCCCTTCGCACTTCTCAGCGCTTGCACCTTCCTTGAGCTCTTGTGCCTTTGTCTTCCCTGTTCTTGAGCTCTCCCCTGCCATGGCTTCCAACCTGCTTCCATCGCGTCTCGCTCGGTCGGCCGAGCTCGGACCAGTGTGCAGGCTGCTGGGCTGGCAGACGGAGGAGCAGAAACGCCGGCTCCGCCGGGGATCTCTCCCCCTGCTCCTATAAATGGGGGAGATGGTCTTCTTTACTGCCTATGCCATGGCGGGGTTTGTCCCGCCAATTTCTTCCTTCTTTGTCACGTTGCTGGAGATGTACGGTCTCCAGCTCCACCACCTTTCCCCCAACTCCTTCGCGATGGCCGCCGTCTTCGTCCATTTCTGCGAGATGTTTGTGGGGGTGCATACTTCAGCGACGCTCTTCCGCTACTTCTTCGTGTTGCGGATGACCGGGCGCAGCTCGAAGACCCAGCTGGGTGCGTACTATTTCCAGCATCGCTGCAAGAACCCGAAGGCCTCTGGGTACCTTCTACCTTTCAGTGCGTCGAGGTTGGAAAACTGGAGGGAGAACTGGGTGATCGTGCAGACCGACGAGCACGATCGCCTGCAGCTCCCAACTGCCGGCCCAACCACCGAGCGTCGCTTCTGGGAGGAGGTCCCAGAGCTGGAGCAGGAGTACGCACCAGTCTTGGAGCGGATCCGATTCCTGGCCAACGAGGGGCTGACGTCCCTGATGGTGCTAGTGGATTTCTTGTCGCGCCGCATTGCGCCCTTGCAGCAGCGCAACCGCCCGGCATGGTACTACACTAGTGAGCACGACTGCACCAGGTTGGAGAGGGGTCTCGGCTCTGATGCTTCCGATGAGGAGTTGTACGAGATGGTGGGCAAGGTGAGCGGCGACTACGTCACCGGTCGCGACCTCGCCTTCTCGACTGTCAGTACCTGAGATATGGGGTACCCCCGCGCACAGGGGAAAATGCCTAAGGAACTCGCCCTTCTCCGCAGGGAGAGCTCCGAAGGCGCCACACGTCCGGCGGGGCAGGACCTCCCTCTCCTCAGAGGAGAGCTCCAGGCCCGCCACGTGGCATACAGAAGCCGGACCTCCCCCTCCGTGGGAGAGAGCTCCGAAGGCGCCACGCGTCCGGCGGGGCCGGACCTCCCCCTCCTCAGAGAAGGGCTCCGGGCCCGCCACGTGGCCAGAAGAACGGCGCTGCCTGCCCCCGAGAGATAGGCAGCGGGCGTAAAGACGCCCCATACCTTGCCCGTACAAGGTATTCAAGGCCCGCGTCTTCCCAAGACGCGGAGACGCGGAGCACGCCTCTGTCAGGTGCCGTTGCGCCCAGTCGCATCACAGACTGGCGCGCGGTGTCAGAACCTGCCAGCCAATAAACACCACGACAAGACATCCCATGCCGCCTGCGCCGTCATCAACCACTACGACTAGCATGCGGCATGGGCAGGGCGGCAAGAGGAAGACTCAGAAGCCTTTGACCAGAGACAACTACCGGCATAACTGCAGATACGGTAGATAATATACAATCTTCCTGGGACCACCTGTCGGGTCCTGGCCCCCCTTGTAAGCCGCCCGAGTCTTGGACTATAAAAGGCTCGGGTAGGCGACGATAGCAAGGGTTCGCACTCTGCAACTCATACGCTAGCCATACACTCCCAAGCTGTAACTCACCCCCAAGCTCAGGACTCCGGCCCTGAGCAGCAAGCAATACAGCGAGCTCCATAGCTCGCCGTGGACGTAGGGTTTTACGCTCCAGCGGCCTGAACCACGTAAAACTCACCGCGTCAAGCTCTTACTAACTCGTCCATCCGCGCAAGCTCTCCGCAAGGGACTAGCCCCACCGAAAAAAGAACCTCCACGGGCTGCCCTGTGCAGGCCCGGGGGAAGTGTCGATCGAACACTTCGACATTTGGCGCGCCAGGTAGGGGGCTTTTCTCCGAGCGCGACGAGTTTCCGCCGACGAAGATGACCAAGCTTCCTTCAGCGGCAAACTCTCCTCCCCCGCGTTCACGACGAACCGTGACCAGTGGGGAGTACATGTCGACACACTCAGGATGGAGTGTGTCAGCACAAGCTGGTAGCCAGCAGCCGACTCCGGCAATGCAGGCTCCGACCAGTGTGAGATCTTCTGCAGTGCTGAGCGTACACCATGGGGGTGCGCTAGCTGCAGCAAGAGCACTGCTGCGCAACCCACCTGCTGGGGATGCGCCCCATTCTGCGACCCAAAAGTGGGTCCGCGAGGTGGACCACCTCGTCGTCGCCGCCGCGAACCCTCGGTTTCGGCGACGGCGACGCCCCGGTCAACCGGCTGTGTCGCTGACGCGCACGCCCACAGTTGACGGGCAAACGGCGGATTCCAGCTCCTCCAGGCTCCTGTCAACGGACCTGAGAAGGGAGATGGAACGGTGCCACTTGGGCCAGGATGCCCGGGTGTACCTCGAGCGACGTCAAGAAAGGCGTCGCAACCAAGAGACTGGCGACAGCATGACGTCGGCCTCAACGCCGCATGGAGGGCAGATCTTTGCTACGCGAGTCCTGCCTCAGGCATATGCCGCGCAGCATATGCCACAACCACATGCGCCGCAAGCAGCGCCCCCGGTCTATGGTGCAGCCTTGCCCATGCCGGGATACACGGTGCCAAGTGCGAACCAAGCGTTCGCAGTGCCGATACCTGTGGCAGCAGGAGCAGGATGTACAGCTCTTGCCCCCCACCTTTGCTTCGCGAGGTGGTCACGCAAGTTTCGCCCGCACCTACCTGAGAAGTACGACGGTAGCGTCAACCCGGAGGAGTTCCTCCAGATCTACTCCACCGCCGTACTGGCCGCAGGAGGGGATGAGGCTGTCATGGCCAACTACTTCCCCGTCGCCTTGACCGGCCCAGCTCGGTCTTGGCTCATGAATCTACCTCAGGGGTCCATAACTTCCTGGGGAGAGCTCTGCCGGCAGTTCGTCGCCAACTTTGGCAGCTCCTACACCCGTCCCGGCACGGAGCTTGACCTCCACGCCGTCAAGCAACAACCTGGGGAGTCGCTGCGCTCTTTCATCCAGCGGTTCTCCCAGGTACGCAACACCATCCCGCATATCCAAAGTGCTTCTGTGGTGGTGGCATTCCGACAGGGTGTCCGGGACGAGAAAATGCTTGAGAAGCTCGCGACCAGAGAGGTCCGCGACGTCTCTGAGCTCTTCAGCCTGGCGGACAAATGCGCCAGAGCAGCTGAAGGGCGGAACTGGCACTCTCTGCCGACCTCCGAGCCAGGAGGACAACCCGGGTCCGGCGCTGCTGCCTATGGGGGTGGCAAGAAGGCCAAGAAACTGGGGAGTGGCAAGATGAAGTCATCGTTCACGGCTCCCGTCGCCGCAGCAGCGACGACTAGTGGAGCTCAGGGGCCACGCCCCGACAAAAGGCAGCGGCAGTCACCGGCCCCAGATAGTAACCAGGGCGGGCTATGCCCCGTGCATGGCGCCGGCAACCATACTGCTGCCGAGTGCTGGGATATCCAGAGGCTCGCAGAGCGCTTCCGCAAAGGAAGACAGCAGAGAGCTGAAGCACCGCCCTACCCTCAGAGGGATGGCAAACAGAAGGTCGATGCCCCAGTCACCGCTGCCCATCAGGTGGGGTTCCAGGAGACTCAGCGTGTCATAAAGACAGTGCATAACGGTGAGGACTCCAGCTCCGACGGTGACGGGCCAGGGCGGTAGCCAACTGCGGCACGCCTCCGTGCCTCAGACATACCTCCTGGGGGCCGCCAAAGATCTGTCAACCCCTTGAAGGCCTTGCCAGAAGGGGAAGACGCCTTAGGTCATCCAAGACGAGCCCGGGTCCACCTACCCCTTGAAGGCCTTAGCCAGAAGGGGAGAACTCCCCGGGGGCCCCCAGGAGAAGCCGCGCAGGACCTGATCCAGCGCGAAGATGACAACCTCGTCGACGAGACTCGGCTGCAGGTAACACCCCACAACGCGCGGTCTCGGCTGATGCTTTAAGCACTACCGCCAAAGAACCGAACGCATCGGGGACCTGCAGGAGGGCAACCTGGTGTCGCGGCACGCTCTATTCCAAGAAGGACCCATAAGCTCTCCACCAGCAGGGACGGTCCCTTCCGAGTCATGAAAGCTGCCGCCCCAGGTACACATGCCTTTCAACCGAGTGTGTGATCCGTTCCCAAAATCCTTGTCATGAAGCAACACTGTAAGTCCTACTTCCTGAGCATCAGTAGAACAGTGTTATTCCCTTCTGTAATGGATCCCATAGAATTTAGGAACAGAGCTTGGGGCAGCTAAGTCTCAAGGGACGGTACAGGACTACGTCCAGTTTAGCCTGGTTCCGACCCTAAGCGCGTAGAGTCTTGCTTCCCTTGTAGACGAGGCGGAATATTGCCTCCATGTACAGCCAGAATTCCACCTATGGGCATGAATACAGAAACCTGTTCTACTTAGCTCTCTCTCATGCGCTCATTTAAATTATGCATTAATTTTTTTGACCGCACTATCTTTGTATGTTCATCGTACATCTAGCTCCCCCTCTCCCGCGCTCATCCATAGTCCGCATTCGCTATCCTACCGAGGGCGGCTGCGCTTGAGGCACCTGCCGATGGCCGAGTGAGTCTCTCGGGCCTCCCCCAGTCAGGTATTGTGGTGCTAGTTGGTCACCTCCAGGAAAGGCCTGCGTTGTGCATGGAGGGTCCAGGGTGCGTATCCAGCTTAGCAGGCCATGAGCCCAAAGCATGCGCATCCTGCCCTCCGGAGGTACAGGGGAGTACAACCGCTTTGCCTGGTCATGAACCCAAAGCACGTGCACTCTGCTTCCCCAGCGCATGGCCCGGTACTAGGGATCGGACGACCGTACCCGGACCTCGGAGGGAGCCGGAGCTCCAGCGCCTCGAGCACAGAATTGCCCAAGCCCCGTATAATGGATCAGGATCGTAAGACGGATAAGACTAGGAGACGGGAGGGGAGGACCCCCCGAGGAGAATTACGTTTCCTCTGCCTGTGTGCAGGACCTCCAGGTTACGGCAACAGGGACTGCATGAAGCAGGGGGAAAGGAGCTACCAACTACTCCGGCCTAGGACTGGAAGGACCGGGTCCCGCCCCTTCAGCAGGGGCGAGGCCCGAGGGCCCCACATATCCGGCGGGCCCAGAGCTCTCGCCTCCCCTGAGGGGGGCTCCGGGCTCACCACGTGGCAGGCGGAAACCGGACCTCCCCCCCCCCCCCCCGGTGGGAGGGCTCCGAAAGCCCTACGTGTCCAGCATGGCCGGAGCTCCCGCCTCCTAAGGAGGGGCTCCGGACCAGCCACATGGTAGGCAGATTTGGAGCTCCCCATAGGGCGAGATCCAGAGACCCCCGGGGGCCCCTAACACGGTTAGGACCCGCGGAAGGTGTCTATGCAGAGCTCCGAGATTGGAGATGGCCTCTGAGTACCTTGCGGAGCTAAGGACTCAGTCAGGCAAAGCCAAGAAGGAGAGAAAAAGCATCACAGACACAAATATCTAAAAGAGTCAAACTAAGCGAGGCTCCATGAGCTGGACTACAGACTCAATAAAAAGGGAGAAACAAGTCCTAAGGACCTCCCGGCTCCCGCCGAAACCTTGCGGCTACAAGGGCGGCCACATCCTCGACTTCAGCCCTGGCAGCTTCCTCCCGCTCCACGGCTGGGCCCTCTCTCGCTGGTTCTAGCGAGAAAGAGGGGTCGCGGCTCTTGAAGCATGCCAGCACATGTGAGGCGACCTCTAAGGCTAGGCCGCGTCCCTCGGCCTCAAGCTCTCTGGCGACCACCGAGTCTATCCTGTCCAGCTTGGCGCCGATCGACTCCAGCGCGGGGATCACCTCCGCCACCTTCAACGCAGGAGCCGCGGCCCTCACTGGACTGAAGCCAAGAGGGATCAGGGTGGACCCCGCTCGATCCACGAAGCTCGAGACCGCAAGAGCCTCGGAGGACCGCAAGGCCGAGAGCTCCTCCACCTCGCGGCGGGCTGCCTGCAGGGCCTCCAGGTTCCTCTCAGTGAATTCCTTCTCCTTGGCCGCCAGGGAGCTCTCCCGAAGATGGAGAGTCTTGGCGAGCCGCTCCAACTCAGCAGCCTTGAAGTCGGCGGCCAACTCCTGGTCCAAGACCGCTCGGCTTTCACGGGAGACCTGTTCCTCCCTCAAGTCGAGGTCTGCCTTCAGAATCTCCAACTCCTCGATCCGAGCTCGAAGGTCATCCTCGCCCGCCGCCAGCTGCGCGGCAACCCTCTCCGCCTCAGCTGCCGTGGAACGCTCCCGTTCCTCAACGGCGAGTTTACGGCGCTCCAACTGCTGCCATATCTCCACAGCGGCAGAGAGGCTCTCCTCGGCCCGGGCGTGTGCCTCCAAGGCCTCCCTGTTGATCCGCCGTGATTCGGCGTCCATGCGGTCGACAGCCCGCTTCAGCCGGTCGAGGAGCACTTCCCTGAAGTCGAGCAACTCCCGCCTGGAGTCGAGCTCGCTCTTAACCTTCGTGGTCCTCTCCCGCAAATGGTTCCCCCAGTTGAGGAGGCGATCCCGTTCAACCGTATACTCCTCTCGCTCGCGACCTAGTGCAGCCAAGACCTGCCGGACGCTCGTCTCGGCAAGCGCAAAGGCATCCACCAAGGGCAATGGAGCAACAGAGGCCGGGGCGGTCCCCCCGACATCCTCCATTACCTCGTCCTCAAGAGGAGTCGACGCACCAGCAACCGAGACGAGACGCCGGTCAGGAGAAGCTGGCTCCGAGGCTCTGGCAGCCGGACCTGCCGGGCTCTCTTCAGCTTCTGGCTCCTTGACCTGTGGAGAGGGGCGAGCCGGGGAAGGCGGCGCTGGAGTAAAGGCCGGGCCGCCTGGTGCAGGGTCGACCTGTGCTGGCTTGGGGGACGCGGTGGCTGTCTCGGCAGGAAGAGACGACACCGCCACGGAGTCCGGGCACACCGGAACAGGAGAAGTTCGCGCTGGCCTGGGAGCCGAGGCAGTTGTCCCTGGCTCCGAGCGCAACGGCACAGACTCCCCGCAAGTCGGGGATGGTCGGGAAGCGCGGACACTCCAGCGGGCTCGGAACCCCGACTTCTGAGCCGGGGTAGGACTCCCAGAGCCCGCTACCATCACTGACGGCCGCTCCACAGTCGCTTGAACTGGCGGAACAGAGGATGCCCCAGAAGCTTCCCTCAACGCATCAGCCCGGGGCCTCTTCGAGTCACCACCGGAGGGAGTGCCAGGCACCCCAGATTCCCAACTTGGCACAGACGCCGCCGCTGGAGGAGATCGAGCGTGCTTCTTCTCTGGTGGCGGGTTGGAGGCCATGGCAGGGGAGAACTCAAGGGAAAGAGAGCAAAAGCACAAGAGTCCGAGAAGAAACGCAGAGAAGTGCGAAGGGAAGCCGCAATGTAGGTAAGATCCCCCCTAAAAACTTCCCGGGTGCAATTCCAAGCGATTCGGAACTCTTCGAATACACCGCATCGGCAACCGCTTCGGCTCCTAGACCGAGTGCCGATGACGGGTGGACCCAAGACGCCCAACTGAAGCGGTGGGTCAAGGAGTCACTCTCCTGAGAAGATGAGCCGGCAAGGCACTTCGGCGGTTCCCGAAGAAAGCGCCGCAACGTGCAGAAGTGGCAGTCTTGGGAACCGCCGCAGTAAAAGCAACCATCAAGTGAGCGCACGCTCCAACGATCCCGCGGCCGTTCGTGCTTCGGCAGCGGTCAATTCGGGACTTAGAGAAAGTGCGCGGATCGGAAGAGACGGAGGTCCCACCTCGGGCTCGCTATCTCCCCCGAGATGGGCCCGGGGGCCACTGTCGGTACCTGAGATATGGGGTACCCCCGCGCACAGGGGAAAATGCCTAAGGAACTCGCCCTTTTCCGCAGGGAGAGCTCCGAAGGCGCCACGCATCCGGTGGGGCCGGACCTCCCTCTCCTCAGAGGAGAGCTCCGGGCCCGCCACGTGGCATACAGAAGCCGGACCTCCTCCTCCGCAGGAGAGAGCTCTGAAGGTGCCACGCGTCCGACGGGGCCGGACCTCCCCCTCCTCAGAGAAGGGCTCTGGGCCCGCCACGTGGCCAGAAGAACGGCGCTGCCTGCCCCTGAGAGATAGGCAGCGGGCGTAAAGACGCCCCATACCTTGCCCGTACAAGGTATTCAAGGCCCGTGTCTTCCCAAGACGCGGAGACGCGGAGCACGCCTCTGTCAGGTGCCGTTGCGCCCAGTCGCATCACAGACTGGCGCGCGGTGTCAGAACCTGCCAGCCAATAAACACCACGACACGACATCCCATGCCGCCTGCGCCGTCATCAACCACTACGACTAGCATGCGGCATGGGCAGGGCGGCAAGAGGAAGACTCAAAAGCCTTCGACCAGAGACAACTACCGGCATAACTGCAGATACGGTAGATAATAGACAATCTTCGCGGGACCACCTGTCGGGTCCCGGCCCCCCTTGTAAGCTGCCCGAGTCTTGGACTATAAAAGGCTCGGGTAGGCGACGATAGCAAGGGTTCGCACTCTGCAACTCATACGCTAGTCATACACTCCCAAGCTGTAACTCACCCCCAAGCTCAGGACTCCGGCCCTGAGCAGCAAGCAATACAGCGAGCTCCATAGCTCGTCGTGGACGTAGGGTTTTATGCTCCGACGGCCTGAACCACGTAAAACTCACCGCGTCAAGCTCTTACTAACTCGTCCATCCGCGCAAGCTCTCCGCAAGGGACTAGCCCCACCGAAAAAAGAACCTCCGCGGGCTGCCCAGTGCAGGCCCGGGGGAAGTGTCGATCGAACACTTCGACACCGACCTCTGCCACTCCCCTCTTCTTGGAGCCGTAGAGGAGGTCAGAGCTGCTGCGGAAGATGCCAAACCTCGACGACATTGGGATCGCCATTCGTTTGGTTGGGGATACCCTCCGGGGCATCTCGATCCTAGGGACCGAGCGCTCCAGATCGGAGCACGAGGCCTCTGTCGCTGCCCAACCCGCGCCGAGGGCCGGCAGAACTCAAGCCGCTGACAAGGGGAAGGGGAAGGAGCCGGCCCCCGGGTAGCCAGAGAAGAAACGTGCCCGGTCTCCTCCGAGGGCGTTGCTTGCGCCGAGCCAGGGGACCGGGGCACCCTTGCGCCCATCTCCCAGAGGCGCTGGTCCGTCGAGTGGCGACCCAAAGGAACCCCGGTTGTCCAACTCCAGCGGGTCTCTTCCCGGACAGCGGCAGTCCGATGAACCCCAAGCGTCCCACCACTCTTCCTCAGGCGGAGGGGCTTCCAGGAAGGACGCCAGTGGGGCTACGCCCGGGAGTGTGCCGGTGGGACAGCATGCGAGCGTTCCGGCCGCAGGTCCTGGCGGTTCTGCCCCAGCCCAGAGGCCAGGGCTACAAGCCCGTTGGAGCGCTCACGTCGCCCAGTAAGTGTTGCTCTTTCTAGCTTGTAGGAGTAGCGTTCCCTTCTCCTCTCTTTGCCTGTAGGGACTCACCGGCTGCCGGGGACGAGCCTATTCCCCGGCCATCTCCAGTTGGCGGAGGCTCCGCGCCGCAGCATCCGGGAACTGCGGTGGTTCCAACAGCCCCCAAGTCGGCGGGGGCTTCTTCTGTGCCGGCGGGTTCGACCTCTGCGGTGGCTGCGGCAGCACCTGTTCGTCCTCCTTCGCCAGCCCGGAAGTCCAGTGCTGAGGCTGGAAGGGCTGCTGTAGGCGCAGATGCTCGCTCCCTGGCTCCCCCGGGTCAGCGTCCTGCCTGCCGAGGCACCAGCACCTTCGCCGGTTGTGGACGCGACAGGGGAGGTCAGGGGCACGACTCCTGCCCCCGCCGCCCCGATGCCCATGTGGGATGCCTTGGGGCGTGCTCAGACTGGCGCCCGACAGATCCAGGCCGCCTTTGAGCGGGAGCGGGGGGGCGCTGGCTGGAGAGAGGGAGCGCCTTCTTAGCTGGGAGCACCTCCTGCAGTAGCGGACCCAGGAGGCTAAGGCAGAGCTCGACTCGAGGCAGTCGAGGCTTGACGCTATGGGTGCTCTGCTCGACGCTCAGAAGAAAGCCGTCGGCCGCCTTGACTCAGAGACCCGGCGGCTCCGCGCTACCTTCCGCGAAGCTCTGGCCAAGGCCAAAGCGCGCTCTGCTGCCGTGGAGGAGTTGCAGCTGCAGGTAGTTCGCCGAGGGTGCGCCGTCGCCGATCGGGAACGTGCCGTGGCAGCCGAGGAGGAGAAGGTTGTCGCACGGCTGAAGGCCAGAGAGGGCGAACTGAGGGCTCGGGCCGAGGAGCTGGAGTTCCGCGAGTCGGCTGCTGCCGCGAGGGAGGAGCAATTCTCCCGGGAGCGCCAGGCGGCGCTGGATCGCGAGCCGGCGGCCCGCCAAGAGGTAGAGAAGCTCCAGGCTTCGCGGTCTGTCGAGGCCCAGGCGGTCTGGAGCTTTGTTACCGAGGTGGGGTCCGCCTTGGTTCCTCTTGATTTCAGCCGGGTGCGGACGGAGGCTCCAGCGCAGGAGGTGTCTAGGGCAATCCCGGCGCTTGAGTCCATCGGCGCCAAGCTAGGCCGGCTCGAAGCGGTGATCGCCGATGAGCTTGAGGTGGAGGGACGAGGCCTGGCGAAGGAGGTCGCCACGCATGTGCTGGCGTGCTTCCGGAGCCAAGACCCTTCCTTCTCTCTGGAGCCAGTCCGTCTAGGGCCCGCCGTCGAGCGGGAGGAAGCTGCCAGGGCCGAGGTCGGGGACGTGGCCGCCCTTGTGGCCTCTAGGTTCCAACGGGAGTCCGGGGACTCTTAGGCATCCGCCCCCGTTGCCAAAAGGACCTGTATCTTTTTTCCCTTTTTTCTTTATTTTTGTTGAGTCTGTAGTCCAGCTCATGGAGCCTTGAATGAATAGACTCTTGTTATCTTCTGTGTCTGCGTGCTTTAGTCTTCTTCTTGGCTTGGCCTGACCAAGCCCTTAGCTCCGCAAGGTACTCAGAGGCCTTCACCAATCTTGCAGCCCTGCACAGACACCTTCTCCGGGTCCTTATTGTGCTAGGGGCCCCGGAGGTCTCCGGAACTCACCCCGGGAGAACGGGGAGGTCCGGGTCTACCGACCACGTGGCGGGCCCGGAGCTCTCCTCTGAGGAGAGGGAGGTCCGGCCCCATGGGAGACGTGGAGCCTTCAGAGCTCTCCCCACGGAGGGGGGAGGTCCGGCTTCTGCCGGCCACGTGGCGGGCCCGGGGCTCCTCCTGAGGAGAGGGGAGCTCCGGCCCCGCTGGACACGTGGGGCCTTCGGGGCTCGCCCCTGCGGAGGGGGCGAGGTCCGGATCCTTCGGTCTTTCCTTGGAGCTCTGGTCTTGTGCGATCCCGTAGTGGCCCCCTGGTAGGTGTGGTCCATTGCTTGGGCGATCCTACCATACTCCTGCGGGGAGCTAAGGCCAGGAGGTCCTGCACACAAGTAAGGGAAACGTAATTCTCCTTGGGGCTACCCCTTCCCTATCTTATAGTCTTATTCGGCTTACGGTCCTTATCCATTTGTACAGTGCTTGGGAACTACAGTGCTCGAAGTGCCGGGAGCTCGGGGCCCCCTGGCCATCGGCAGGTACCTCAAACGCAACCGCCTTCAGTAGGATAGCAAATGCCGACTAGTGGTGAGAATGAGAAAAGGGAGCTGAGTGCATGGTGAACATACACTGTAAGTGCGGTCATAAAAATTAAAACGTAATTTAAATGAGCACAAGGGAAGAGCAAAGTAGGACAGGTTTCTTTTCATATAAATTTTCATAGGAGGAAGGCAGGCTAAACATGGAGGCAACGACCCGCCCCATTAAGAAGGGAAGCAAGACTCTACGCGCTTAGGGTCGGAACCAGGCCAAGCTGAACGTAGTCCAGGACCATCCCCTGAGACTTAGCTGCTCCGAGCGCTGTTCCTGGACTCTATGGAATCTATTACAAAAAGAAGAGATTGTCCTATTATTGCTCTAGGGGTAGAACTTACGGAGGTGTTCTATGTTCCAAGGGTTCGGGAGTGGGTCCCCATCCTTGGTGGAAAGGCGTACGCACCCGGGGCAGCATACTTTCGTGACCCGGAAGGGACCTTCCCAGCCGGGGGAGAGTTTGTCGGTCCCTTCATGAGAAAGTATGCGCCGCAACACCGGGTCGCCTTCCTGCAGCTCCCGGACACGCACAGACCTTTAGTGGTAGCGCCGGAGCGTTGTCGGTATCGTGCGTTGCGGAGTGCTGCATGTAATCGAGCCTCGTCGACAAGGTCAATGTCTTCACGCCGGAGGTTGTCCTGCGCGGCTTCGTTGTAGCTCGGACACGGAGGGACCCCACGGTGATCTCTGGGGGAAGCACAGCCTCGGCCCCGTATACCATGAAGAAGGGTGTCTCTCCAGTGGCCCGGCTCTGGGATGTCCGGTTAGCCCATAGTGTGCTCAGAAGCTCGTCCACCCACTTGGCGCCATGTTTCTTCAAGCCGGCATAGGTGCGGGTCTCGAGGCCCTGAAGAATCTCGGCGTTGGCCCTCTCAACTTGTCCATTGCTCTTTGGTTGAGCAACGGAGGCATAGCACACCTGGATGCCGAGGTCTTCGCAGTATTCTGGGAATGCTGCGCTGGTGAACTGGGTCCTGTTGTCAGTGATGATTCTGTTCGGGACCCCGAACCGGTAGACGATCGACTTGATGAACTTTACTGCAGATTGCTTGTTGATGGTGACGAAGGGTGTGGCTTCCGGCCACTTGGTGAACTTGTCGATGGCGACGTAGAGGTACCGGAATCACCCGATGGCTCTGGGGAATGGTCCCAGGATGTCCAACCCCCATACGGCGAACGGCCATGAGGGTGGGATCATCTGAACCGCCTGAGCCGGTGTATGGATCTGCCTGGTGTGGAACTGGCACGCCTTGCAGCTCTCGACCAGCTTGACGGCATCCTGGAGTGCTGTCGGCCCGTAGAAGCCATGCCGGAAGGCTTTATCGACAAGCGTGCATGAGGAAGAGTGACTCCCACATTCGCCTCCATGGATCTCAGTGAGCAAGTCGCAGCCTTCCCCCTGGGTTATGCACCGCAATAGGACGTGGTTGGCGCCACGCCGGTATAGATCCCCTTCTACCAGTGCGTACCTCTTAGCCATGCGCACGATCTGTTCAGCGGATACACGTTCATCAGGGAGGATGTTGTCTTTCAAGTAGTCCCGGATCTCCGTGATCCATGCATCGGGTCTGACTTGAGCTTCTGGATCTTGAGCGCTGGGTTGCACAGAGTCCCCAGTGACGCTTACGATCCTTGGCGGCGTCCATGGCTGCAGGGCCGCTGGGACCGCCAGCTTCGAGGTGCTGGTCCAGCCCCCTTCGCCCGGCTCGGCAGGCCGGGCTGTGGGCCGCAGCAACGTCCTCTCGAAGACTCCTTCGGGCACAAGGGCTCCGGTGGAGGCATTCGTTGAGAGGTCGTCAGCTGCGGCATTGCCAGCGCGCGGTACATGGTGCAGGTCCAAGACGAGGAAGTCTTTCTCCAACATCTGCACATGGAGCAGATAAGCAGCTAGCTGTGGGTCATTGCAGGAGCATTCACCCTTAACTTGTTTGATGACTAGCTAGGAGTCGCCCTGTGCCAACAACTGGCGAGCGCCCAAAGACAGGGCTGTCTTTAGGCCAAAGATGAGCGCTTCATACTCTGCCATGTTGTTAGTTGCCTTGAAGTTGAGACGCACCATGTACCCAAACTGCTCCCCCGATGGCATGAGAAGCAGTACGCCGGCACCGGCCCCCTGCTTTCGCGAGGAGCCGTCGAAGAAGAGCGTCCAGTGAGGCCCGGTGAAGATCGGAGCTCGCTGCTTCGGTTCACCGTCTTCGTGGCCCCCTGGGTCAGCCTTCGTTGGCGTCCACTCAGCCACGAAGTCAGCCAGTGCTTGGCTCTTGACTGCATGGCGAGGAAGGAAGTCCAGATCAAACTCCGCCAGTTCTGCTGCCCATTTAGCGACATTGCCGGTCGCATCAGGGTTGTGGAGGATCGTCTTCAGCGGATAGGAGGTGACCACCGAGATCCGGTGTGATTGAAAGTAGTGGCGGAGCTTCCTGGATGCCACGAGCACTGCATACAGCAGCTTGTGGACCTCCAGGTACCTTGTCTTGGCGTCGTGGAGGACTTCGCTGATGTAGTAGACAGGCCTCTGGATGGTCCGGACCCTCAATCCCGTGCCAGAGATGTCTTCATCCATTGGCTCAGGCCTACCGGAGGTGGGTGGGACCAGGAGGGCTTCCGGGAGCTGGGACTCGAAGGCTCCTAAGCCGCCTTGGACCTCTGGGAGATCCCGCTGGTTTTCCGGGAGCTCCGGAAGGTCCCGTTGGACCTTCGGGAGGTTGTCTGGAGGTCCGAGGGTCCGTCTTGGACCTCCGAGAGGTTGTCTTGGAGGTCCGGGGGGACGTCTTGGACCTCCGAGGTTTCTTGGAGCTTGTCTCCTGCTACCGGAGCAGGCTGTCGTGAAGAGAGGTCCGGCCGCTCTGTGACGAGGACCATACTCACCACTTCAGTTGTTGCCGCGATGTAGAGCAACAAATGCTCTTCGGGCTCGGGGGCTACCATAATGGGTAGGGTCGTCAGGAGTTGCTTCAACTCCTGGAAAGCTTCTTCTGCTTCGTCGGTCCAAGCAAATGGACCGGATTTGCGCAGGAGCTTAAAGAAGGGGAGCGCTCGCTATGCTAGCTTCGGTATAAACCGACTCAGCGCGGCTAGGCATCCCGTGAGTTTTTGGACTTCTTTGATGCGGGCGGGAGGCCGCATCAGGTCGATGGCCTTGATCTTCTCTGGGTTGGCCTCAATTCCTCGATGTGATACCAGGAATCCTAAGAGTTTTCCAGAGGATACGTCGAACACACACTTGTCGGGGTTCAACTTGGTGCGCGTGGAGTGCAGTTTGTCAAAGACTAAGGCCAGGTTATCTAACAAGGATGAACTCTGCCTAACCTTGACAACGATGTCATCGACATACACCTCAACTAAGTCTCTTATTAATTCTCCAAAGGTTTTGTGCATTGCACGTACAAAGATGGGAAGAGCATTCTTTAGGCCATAAGGCATAGAGACATAACAATACAGGTCGTCTACTGTGATGAAGGAGGTGTGCCCTTCATCTTCTCTAGACATAGGGATCTGATGGAAACCCGAGTAGGCGTCTAGGAAGCACAGCATATCACAGCCTGATGTCGAGTCTACTATTTGATCTATTCTAGGGAGAGGGAATGGATCTTTGGGACATGCCTTATTGAGACTGGTGTAGTCGATGCACATCCGGAGCTTCCCGCCGACCTTCGGGACAACAACGGGGTTCGCCAACCACTGGGGGTGGTGGACTTCACGTATGAAGCCAGCGTCCAGCAGCTTCTTGATTTCTTCTCGGATGAAGTTTTGCCGCTCGATGGACTGCTTGCGAGGCTTCTGTTGGACTGGCCGGGCGTCTAGGAAGACCTTCAGGTGGTGCTCGATCACCTCCTTAGGGATCCCCGGCATCTGTGACGGCTGCCATGCAAACACGTCAACATTGTGCCGGAGGAAGGTGACGAGCTCGCCTTCCTATTTGCTATCCAGGCCCCCGGCTACCCGGGTGGTCTAGGCAGCATCGGCGCCGACTTGGACGACCTTCAGGGGGACGTCGCCCTCGTCGAGGGGTTGCACACGGGGTGCTGCGGTAGAGGCACGGTGGTGTGCACTCGGGTGGAGCCGGTTTGGTTCTGCACTGCCAGGGGCTGGTGCTCGAGCTGTTGCAAGTGCCTAGAGCTTTTCCAAGGCTGACACTGCAGCAGTGCGGTCTCCACGAATCCTGAGGACGCCTGTTGGTGTAGGCATCTTCAAGACGAGGTAGCCGTAGTGTGCTACTGCCATGAATCGGTACAGGGCTGGCCTGCCGATTATGGCGTTGAAGGGGAGGTCGATCTCCGCCACGTCGAACAGAATGTACTCTGTCCGATAGCTGTCCGGTGCCCCAAAGGTCACCTGAAGGCTGATGTTGCCATAGGGAACGACCTGTCCCGGCCCTACCCCTGAGAATGGGCTCGATGGGGTGAGCTTGGCCATCGGGATCTGCAGCTTCTGGAAAGCTGCGCGGCTGATGAGGTTCAGCCCAGCCCCGCCATCTACCAGAACGTGGTACATCCTCACGTTGGCGATGGTGGGCACTACTAAGAGCGGTAGTTGGCCGGCCCCAGCCATGTTCCTGGGGCAGTCGGTGGCATCGAAGCTGATGGAGGTTCCCATCCACTTGAGGTGCGGCGCAGGGTCTTAACCGCGCTTCGGGACGAGAGGTCAGCGGACCCACCGTAGTGACGTAGAGCATCTTCTAGCGCTCGTCATCACTGGAGCTGGAGTACTCATGGTTGCGCACCGCCTTCATGGCACGCTGAGGCTTCTGGAACTCCACTTGGTGGTCGACGTTGTCTGGGGCGTCGACCTTCTGCTTGCCCTCCCTTTGACGGAAGGGTGGGGCATCAGTACGCAGCCGCTTCCCTTCCCGGAAGCGCTCCGCGAGCTTCTGGATCTCCCGGCACTAGGCAACAGTATGGTAACTGGTGCCGTGCACGGGGCATAGCTCGCCTTGGTCACCATCTGGAGCTGGTGACTGTCGCTGCCTTTTGTCGGGCGTGGCCCCCGGGCCCCACTGGGTGCTGCAGCTGCAGCAACGGGAGCCGTGGCTGGTGGCTTCATCTTGCCACCGCCCCCGGTTCATGATCTTCTTGCCGCTTCCATAGGAAGCAGCGCCAGATCCGGGCTGTCCTCCTGACTCGGAGGCTGGCAGAGAGTGCCATTCCGCCCTTCTGCTGCTCTTGCGCACTTGTCCGCCAGGCTGAAGAGCTCCGAGACGTCGTGAACCTCTCTGGTCGCGAGCTTCTCAAGCATCTTCTTGTCCCGTACACCCTGCCAGAACGCCACCACCACAGAAGCATTTTGGATATGCGGGATGGTGTTCCGTACCTGGGAGAACCGCTGGATGAAGGAGCGCAGCGTCTCTCCAGGTTGTTGCTGGACGGCGTGGAGGTCGAGCTTCGTGCCAGGCCGGGTGTAGGAGCTACCGAAGTTAGCAGTAAACTACCGGCAGAGCTCTCCCTAGGAGGTTATGGAACCCTGGGGGAGGTTCATGAGCCAAGAGCGGGTCGGGCCGGTCAAGGCGACGGGGAAGTAGTTGGCCATGACGGCCTCGTCCCCTCCTGCAGCAAGGACGCGGTGGAGTAGATTTGGAGGAACTCCGCCGGGTTGACGCTGCCGTTGTACTTCTCGGGCAGATGCGGCCGGAACTTGCGTGGCCACCTCGCGAAGCGAAGGTGTGGCGCCAGGGCTGCACATCCTGCTCCTGTTGCTGTAGGCGTTGGTGCCGCGAACGCTTGGTTCGCTGCTGGCACTGTGTACCCCGGTATGGGCAAGGCTGTGCCATAGACTGGGGGCACCGCTTGCAAGGCATATGGTTGGGACATATGCTGCACGGCGTATGCCTGGGGCAGAGATCGCGTAGCGAATGTTTGCGCCTCAGGCTGGGTTGACGCAGTCGACATGCTGTCGGCGGCCTCCTGGTTGCGACGCCTTTCTCGTCGTCACTCGAGGAACACTCGGGCATCTTGGCCCAAGTGGCATCATTCCAGCTCCGTCCTCAGGTCCGTCAATGGGAGCCTGATGGAGCGGGAATCCGCCGTCTGCCCGTCAACCGTTGGCGTGCGTGTCAGCGACACAGCCGGTTGGCCGGAACGTCGTCCCCGCCGAAGTCGAGGGTTTGCAGCGGCGACGACGAGGCGGTCTACCTCGCGAATCCACTGCTGGTTGCTGACTGAGGCGCGTCCCCAGCAGGTGGATTGTGCAGTAGCGCTCTTGCTGCAGCTAGCACGCCCCCGTGGGGGACACTCAGCGCTGCAGAGGATCTCACACTCGCTGGAGCCTGCGTTGCCGGAGTCGGCTGCTGGCTTCCAGCTTGCGTCGACACACTCCGTCCAGAGTGTGTCGAGACGTAGTCCCCGCTAGTCACTGTCCGTCATGAGGAGAGCTTGCCGCTGAAGGAAGCTTCGTCATCTTCGCCGGCAAAAGCTCGTCGCGCAAGGGAAAAGGCCCCTACCTGGCGCGCCAAATGTCGAAGTGTGTAGCCGACACTTCCCCCGGGCCTGCACTGGACAGCCCGCGGAGGTTCTTTTTCGGAGGGGCTAGTCACTCGCGGAGAGCTTCAGCGTAGGGACGATTGAGGGAGAAGCTTGACACAGGGAGTTTTAGGTGGTTCAGGCCGCCGGAGCGTAAGACCCTACGTCCACGGTGAGCAGAGATGCTCGCTGTATTGCTTGCTGCTCAGAACCGGAGTCCTGAGCTTGAGGGTGAGTGATGTCTAGAGTGCGAGTCAACAGGGTTCGAACCCTTGCTAACGTTGCCTACCCGAGCCTTTTATAGTCCAAAGCTCGAGCGGCTTACAAGGTGGGCCCGGGACCCGACACGTGGTCCCAGGGAGATTTCCTGCCATCTACCATATATGCAGTTATGCCGGTAGTTGTCTCTGGCGAAGGCTTCTGAGTCTTCGTTATGCCGCCCTGCCCATGCCGCAGGCTAGTCGTAGTGGTTGATGACGGCAGGGGTGGCAGGGGATGTCTTATCGCTGTGTTTATTGGCGGTCAGGCTCTGACACAGCGCGCCAGTCTGCGATGTGATTGGGCGCAACGGCACCTGACAGAGGCGTGCTCCGCGTCTTGGGAAGGTGCGGGCCTTGAATACCTTGTACGGGCAAGGTATGGCGCATCTTTACGCCTGCTGCCTACCGCGCGGGGGCAGGCAGCGTTGCTCTGCTGGCCACGTGGCGGGCCGAGAGCTCTCCTCTGAGGAGAGGGAGGTCCGGCCCCGCGGGACACGTGGAGCCTTCGGAGCTCTCCCCGCGGAGGGGGTGGTCCGGCTGCTGCTGGCCACGTGGCGGGCCCAGAGCTCTCCTCTGAGGAGAGGGAGGTCCGGTCCCGCAGGACACGTGGAGCCTTCAGAGCTCTCCCCACGTAGGGGGGGGGGTCCGGCTCAGTTGGCCACGTGGTAGGTCCAGAGCTCTCCTCTGAGGAGAGGGAGGTCCGGTCCCGCTGGACACGTGGCGCCTTCGGAGCTCTCTCTGTGGAGAAGGGCGAGGTCCTTAGGCATTTTCCCCTGTGCGCGGAGCTACCCTATATCGAGGGTACTGACAGCAGCTCACACACTCCGATAGTTGTGTTGCCTACGAAGTGGGGGCTGGCGGCCTCGCGCGACAATGACGGGGAACACGTGCAGGTCGAACCCATGGCTATATCCACAGTTTTAACCCAAACAGCTGGTTGGTCTGGACTAATCAAAGTGATATTTAGTGGGTTGGGTAGAGGTTGGGGCAATTAGCTGATTGGGGTGGGTGGGGGCGGGGCTGGTTTATGACCCATTACCGGGGCCTGAGTTCGTCTCCGCGCGCGCGCGTTCGGCGTGAAGGAAGTAGCCTCGAGCCATGCATGCAGGTCCTAGCTCGTGGCATCTGAACTGCTGTCCTAAGTCCTAACTCTTAAGGCTGTTAAAGGCCATTAGTTGATCGAACATGGCATGGTATATTAGGCTCCAGGATTAAACAGAGTGACATGGCCATGGCCATGGCCAGACCCACCTCGCTGATCTGCAACCCCCCTCTGCCGGCTTCAACATCATCGTAAGCTGTCGGTGGATCGATCTCGGACAGCAGGAGAAGGAGCAATGATCGAACGGACGAAGCCAATAACCACGAGCCGAGAATCCTCCATTCCTCTCACTCCAAAATCCTGTGCTTAGGCTATCCATACTCATATACTCTAAAATTTTATTGTATATTAATATTTTCATCTTTTTTAGCACATTATAAATATTCTCTAATTTACAGTATGTACCGCCGCACTACTTCCAAAATGTACTCTGAATCAACTACCACTTATTCTTTAATATTTCTTTCTATTATTTTTTTTTCTTTCTTTTATTTTCTTTCCTTTCTCTTTCTCTATTCTCTTCCTTTTATTTTCTTTCCTTTTTCTCTCTTTTCTTTTCTTTTTATTTTCATTCCTTCTATTCTAGCTTCCAAATAAGCCCAATTTCCTTACTTCACGCTCGGATTTTAGACAAGCAATGCTATTAATTTCCTTATATTCCACTTTCCTTATTCTTTATTTCCTTTTTCCTTATCATTATTTCCTTATATTTTCTATTTCCCTTATATTTATTTCCTTCTATTTGCTTCTCCAACCTTCTCGTTTCTTCTATTACTTTCTTCTTCGATCGCTACCCACTCTCCGACATTGAGCCACATTCTCTCCTCTTGTTCCCAAATTCACGAAACATCTTCCTCCTCCTAGATACCGGTAGCAGGCGAAGCGGCAGATTCGGCCGCGGGGCCGCTTGTATGGCTGTCCGCGTCGCCCGCATCACCAACTGCTCCGCCACCGCTGGTGCCCCAGCCTCCATCGCGGCCGCCGGCTTTCGCCCCTGCCCCCGTCTTCCACCGCTCCTGCTGGCCGCCGTTCTTGGCCTCCGCCGCCGTCCCCTGGCGCCTGCGCCTCATGCGGTCGGCGCCTACAAGCTGCTCTCACGTCGGGCCTCCACTCTAGCCATGCATCGTCTGGTCGGAGTCTTCCGCGCGCGAAGCAATGAACAATCGATCTCCCCGCCATCCCGCTCACGGCTGCATGCGCTTGTTGAGCGCTGCCCTGTAGCATCCTCCCTCTTTGAGGTATGTCACCCCGCACACCGGTGCGAACAATTTTTTTACCAAGAGCGCCAAACACGACGTCCCGCATGTCCTCCAGTACAGGATGCGCACAGCCTTAGATTTAAGTCTCTCTGGCTGAACTCCTCAACGTCAGATGCGCGGGAGTACGACTAGAGGTGGGTATAAAACTCGAACCCGAACTATTGTCTCGAAAAAACCCGAACCTAAAAACCGAAACCCAAAATTATTTTTCGTGTAGAGGTTAGCAAAATTTGATAACATTTCAGGTATTTTCGGGTAATGATGTCGGTACCCGAAATACCCAAATTAACCGATTTCTAGGTTGTGTCATAGCTTTTCCGCGCTTGGCCCGACGCACCCTGGGTTTAGGCCGTGGTTTGCATGTAATTGGAATGTTACAAGGTCACACTAACGTTCTTCAATTATCATTATAAACTTTCACTTATTTTACCGTTAGAATATCAATTTTATTTCTTTTTTAGCTGCTGTATTTTTAGCTATTTTTAGTTGTTGTGTCACTATTCGAGTAATATGGGTAACCCGAATCCGAATTTTTAAGTACCCGGTTTTTTAGTACGCAAAAGTTAATTTGAATACAATTTCATATAGTGTTTTAGAAATCCAAATTTTTTAAAACCTGAGTTTTCTAACCCCAAATTTCGGATAATCCAAACGCCAACCGCTAAGTAGGACACGGCAGGATGCACCCTGTGCCACCAGTTCGTGCGAGTCGTCGTTATAACGCTGGTACGTACGGCGATGCTGCTGGCCATTACTTCTGATTGTTAGCAACGACGGGACGGACAATCTAGTGTGGACGGGGCATTTTCTTGCAGGCACAACCACAGTCAACTGATTGATCATCCACGCAGATATTGCACATTCAAACCGAGAGCAATGCATGGTCGCTGCTTAATTAATTAAACCCAACCGACACGTACTTTCCCTCCCTACCCGTGTCTGGACCGCTAGGATGGGAGGCGTCGATTTGTTATATGTCATGCTCCAGTCGACAGATGACATTTAGGCGACCAAATGAAGTAAAAATAATTTCAAATTTCAAGTCTAGTATGTGTTTTTTTGTCCTTTAGGCTGACTCTAAGATTTTGGAGATGTAAAATCAGATGGACAAAATAAATAGAGAGAAAATATTTGATATCTTTAATAGAGTATCCAGTTTTTCTAATTGATAGATGGAGCATAGAGAAATGCATATGAGAGAAAAGAGACTCCTCATTTTTACCTATCATCTCTCATTATATGTAAAAGTGTTATTCCATTTGTATATATTGTTGAAGACTGTTTAGGCTGCTTCTCAAAATCTAAATTGGATTTAGGTTATTATTTAGGTCGTTTGCTGGAAACAACCTTATAATTACAGTGGCGTGCCTATTTGATAATTACTGCTGATAGCATAATTTTTTTTCATCTTCGTAACTCCTAAATGAACTTGATGACCTTGCATATCATATTGATTAGGAAAAAAAAGCTGAGGGAGTACTAGTCAACACGAACTCAACTGCATATATAAGTGCTCTATTCACGACGCCAAGCTGGCCGCGCATCGAAATTGCAGGTCAACTAGCTAGAGCTTCTAATGCGTAACACAGTATGTTCAGCTGCGCACGCTGGCGTCGGACGTGTACATACCTACCTACTTGCTTGCACGCGTCTGGTGAGTATTGCGACTACCAAGGATATTAAGGGTGTGTTTGGTTTCAAAGCACAACTCAAGTCATATTTATCATATGTAAGCAAAGTCAAGTTTGATCAGTTTAATCATATGTTTGGTTCATTGTTGGCGCAAGATCACCGGACACAAGAACTCGCACGCTAAGAACGCATCATGAACTCGCCGTGGTGACAACGGAGTTTGTGGACTGAATATGAGACAGTGTTTTGCAATAGGCTCGACACACCCATAACCAAACTTCATTGTGTTTTTATAGATGGATTACAACAGTAACAACACACCCACGTACTCACACGTACGCACTAACAAACTGACTACCCGGTCTTCATGTCGTGCCCGCCTAGCGCGCGATCCGCCTAAGTCGGTACACACGTTCAACCATGCACTCCCGTCGACCCCGGATCTTTTCTGACCATAAACGCCAGCTGAGTCCTGGTCCGTTATTCAAACACGATAAGGCTATGACAAGATTAGCTAACATCTCACCCCCCTAATCTTGGTGTATGGGAATGATCTTCAGCTTCTGTCTATTCTCGATATGCTTGACTCTGCCAAGAGCCTTGGTGAGCATATCTGCAACTTATCTTCAGTCCCAACATGAGCAAGTTCTACCAGTCCCTCTTCAACACATCCTCTGATGTAATGGAATATGGTATCAATATGTTTAACTCGATCATGATACCTGGGATTTTTGCTCAGTTCAATTGCAGATTTGTTATCCGCCATAAGTCTGAAACTCTGAACTTCCTCACCTAGCATATCGGCTAGTAATCTGCTCAGCCACACTCCTTGACAAGCAACAATGGCAGCTGCTATATATTCAACTTCACAAGATGAGAGTGCAACCACTTTCTATTTCTGAGAGCACCAAGTAATCAGATTTCCTCCCAAAAAGAATATAACACCAGATGTGCTTTTCCTATCACTTATGTCTCCAGTAAGGTCACTGTCACTATAACCAACTAGCTTTAGAGAATATCCTGGATCATACCAGCAACCATAGTCTATGGTGCCAGCTATGTATCTAAGAATCCTTTTTACTGCCAGCCAGCGCAGTTCAGAGGGCTCTTGCATAAATCTACTAGTCATTCCCACTGCAAATGTCGGATCAGGCCTTCTGTTGGCAAGGTATCTGAGGCACCCAATGATGCTTCTTGAAAAATTAGCATCAAACCTTCTGCTATCACCAGTAGTGCTCAAATGCAGTCTCTGTTCCATAGGAGTGTCACTTGCATTGCAATCCTTAAGACCTGCATTCTCTAGTACTTTTAAGGCATATGCTTTCTGACTAAGGAAAATGCCACTCTGAGTTTGTTTTACCTATATACCAAGATAGTAGGACAGAACTTCCAAGTCTGTCATGCTGAAGCTCTGTTTCATTTCTTTCTTGAATGCTTCTATTTCTTTCACACTTGGGCCAGTGACTATTATGTCATCGACATAGACTTCCAATATCAACATGTCTCCTCCTGTCCCTCATCTATATAAAGCATGTTCAACTTCACTTCTAATAAACCCAAGCCTGCTTAATTCTTGATCAAGCCGTATGTTCCAAGCCCTGGGAGCTTGTTTAAGCCCATACAGAGCTTTCTTGAGTTTCAGAACTTTGCCTTGATACTTCTTGTCTTCAAAGCCAGTAGGCTGCTGGACATACACCTCTTGCTCTAGCTCCCCATTCAGGAAAGCTGATTTTACATCAAGATGATTCACCTCCCACCTTTTGTTTGCAGCTAGAGCAAGCATTGTTCTTACTATCTCCAATCTCGGCACTGGTGCAAAGACTTCCTCATAATCCAGTCCCTGTCTTTGTGAATACCCTTTGGCAACTAATCTGGCCTTATACTTGATTATGTTACCCGTTGGATCTTTCTTGACTTTAAATACCCATTTAAGTCCAATTGCTTTGCAACTAGGTGGGAGATCAGAAAATACCGAAGTCTTGTTTTCCTCTATAGCCTGAAGTTCTGTCAGCATTGCTTCTCTCTAGTTCATTTCTTGCAGAGCTTGATCAACAGTTGCTGGCTCTTCTGCTGCCATCAAACATAGGCCATGTTGGTGATATGCCCAAGATGCAATCATAACAATTCGGATAAAGGCCTGATGGATATTTGATCCATAAGAAATTAGGGTACTAATGGGCCTGTGACCTAAAAGCCCATTAGCGCGCCTATAAATATGAGGGGTAGGGTTACGGACAGAAGTCTCCACCAGATAGCAGTCCCAGCCGCCGCCCCTCACAGGTCAGCCGCCGAAACCTCTGTCGCGCGCACGGTGCTAGCACACCGACGCACGGCGTTCCTCCCTGTACGTGTGGACTCCGTGGAGGCGCTGCTGTTACTGCTGCGCTGATCGGCTACGGCGCGCATCTACGATCCGCTGCGCTGCGCGTCTAGTGGTAACGATCCATGACCTTCTCACTCGCATGTTTCCTGGGTGATACGGTCGAATTGCTAGAGTAGTGCATCGCTTATTTCCCAACAGGCCACTGTATTCAAAGTCTTGCAAGAGCTCACTGTTGTCCACCACATCACTGACACGCCTGAACCTTTGAGGGACTCCTTCAGAGTCCACTTCTTGCCCAGTAGGTGGTGTTACCCACTGGACTCCAGCTGGTGGGTTCTGCACATTTTGATCAGCTTGAGGTGTTCTGGGAGTTGCAGGCTCCTGAGGAAACTGTTCTTCATTTTTTTTTGTTGATTTTCAGTAGTTTCAATCCTCCTGACAGTGAATATGGAATCAGAGTCTGGCATATTACCATCTGCTCCTTTCCACTTCCATGTTGTTTTTTCATCAAATACAACATCTCTGGACACAATAATCTTGTTCTCTTCAGGATCATACAGCCTGTAAGCTTTTGTATTTGATTCATAACCCAAGAGCACACAAGCTGTTGCTCTGTCAGACAATTTTGTCTGACCAGGCCCAACTTTCTTGGCAATGCTACACATCCAAAAACCCTGATGTGCTTCACCACTGGCTTTCTACCAGTCCAATCTTCAAATGGAGTCATGCCCTTCAAGGTCTTTGTAGGTGATCTGTTCAGCAGGTACACTGCAGTAGTTACAGCTTCTCCCCAAAAATATGCAGGAATATTCATTGCCTTTAGCATACATCTAGCCATTTCTATGACCATTTGATTTCTTCTCTCCACCACACCATTTTGCTGGGGAGTATATGGTGCAGTGGTAAAATGCTTGATCCCACAATCACCTAAATAAGCACTGGAGGCATTGGAATTAAACTCACCTCCTCTGTCTGTTCTGAAGCTTTTCAGTCTTGCACTATGTTCAGTTTCAGTCTGAACTTTGATTAGTCTGAAAAAATGCAGTGTCTGATCCTTGGTGGCCAATAATTCAATCCACATTATCTGTTGTAATCATCAACTACAAGAAGAAAATGTCTCTTACCTCCAGGTGTAGGTGGATCAATGTAGCCACAAAATCCCCATGAAAGAGATCAAGCCTCTTGTCAGCTCGATATGCAGAAGGATGTGGAAAAGGTTTGCGATGCTGTTTCCCAAGAGAACAACTATCACATACCTGTTCCACCTGATCTATGACTGGAATTCCCAAAGCCATCTTCTTCATCCCAAGGTCTCTTAGAGCTCTGAAATTTGAATGACAAAACCTCATGTGCCATAACCATCCTTCATCAGAGATCTTGGCCATCAGACATATTGGCTTGACTGGTTTCAGAGTTGCAACATAGAGTCTGTTTGAGGCTCTTGAGTCTTTGATGAGCAATGTACTGTTCAGACCATAAATACACATGCTCCCATCCTCCATCACAATTCTGCACCTCTTTCTTCCAGTTGTCCAAGACTGATAATATTACTCTTCAACTTGGGAATGAAATAGATGTCAGAAAGTACCTTGTGTTCTTCATATATGCCACTGAAGACTACAGATCCCAGTCCACACATATCCACCTGCGATCCATCACCAAAGCGTACCTTGCCCTTTACAGAATCATCAAGTGAGGATAAAAAGGACTTCTCTCGAGTCATATGATTACTGGCACCACTGTCAAGATACCACTGAACATCTTCTGCAGAACTCTGAACTGTGCCTTCTTCATTCAGATTAGCCTCTTGTGTCTGAACCTCAACCTTGGTCAGTAACAAAGCTGGGTGATCACCATCTGTTCTGGTCAGATGTGCCTCTTCTTCTTTCAGATCACGCTTTGGCTTTCTACAGTCTCTGATCCAATGGCCCCAAACACCACAGTTTCTACACTTCCCTTTTCTACGTGGAGTTACTTCAGACGTGACCTTGCCTTTGTTGTCACGTTGTTCTGGGCGTCCTCCTGCCTTTGCTTTCCCTTGAGAGGTACCTCCAGACTTTTTATTTGTCGATGAATTCTCTGGCGTTAGACGATGCTTGTACTTTGCCAGCCATTCATCTTCGGCTAGCAGTAGACGTCTGGACTTGTCCGTGACATCCCCATTGCCTCCGACTCTATATTCTGCAGCTCTTAATCTCCCCACCAGTTCTTCCACTGAGAGCTTGTTGAGATCAAGGAGAGTCTCAATAGACAAGGCTATCTGCATGTAACAAGATGGAACTACACACAAAAATTTCTTGACAACCCTGACCTCTTCAAGCGACTCACCGAGTGTTCGAAGACTGCTGGCCAGGCCAGTGATCCTGATTGTAAAATCGTCAACTGTCTCCCCATCTCTGAACTGAATGTTCTCAAACTCCTTGATCAACTGCTGGGCATTGTCTTCTCTCACACGATCATCTCCTATCCGCATGCTTTTCACCGACTCCCACGCCTCCATTGCACTCTTCTTAGAGGCCAGCGACATGCACATGTCGCCGGAAACGCCTCTGAGTGTTGCCGTCAGAGCAAGTCGGTCCTCCTGGCGATCCTTGACCTCAGACTTCACGGCATGCCATAGGTCTTGAGCTTCAAGATTAACTTGCATGACGAGAGCTCACTGATTGTAATTCGTCCGGGATAGCATTGGATACACCAATCAACTTCCAGACTCTTCCACAATCCGCTCGATCACAACAGAGCCTGCACCACCACTTGGACCTTCACCAGTGACTGGTCAAGGTGGTGACTGTCGTCCGACCACCGCCTATCAGCTCCACAGCTCCAACCTGGCTCTAATGCCACATGTTGGCGTAAGATCACCAAACACAAGAACTCGCACGCCAAGAACGCGTTACGAACTCGCCGTGGTGACCATGCACTGAGGAGTTTGTGGACTGAATATGAGACAGTGTTTTGCAATGGGCTCGGCCCACCCATAACCAAACTTCATTGTGTTTTTATAGATGGATTACAACAGTAATAGCACACCCACGTACTCACACGTACGCACTAACAAACTGACTACCCGGTCTTCACGTCGTGCCCGCCTAGCGCGCGATCCAGCCAGGTCGGTACACACACACGTTCAACCATGCACTCCCGTCTCTTCTGACCACGAACCCCAGCTGAGTCCTAGTCCGCTATTCAAACATGATAAGGTTACGACAAGATTAGCTAACATTCATGACCATAATTATGACAAGATTCTTTATATCACTCAAAAAATATGGCCAGATTCTTTTAGGCTTGCTGAACTATAGCTAAAAATTTAAATAAGTAAGCTTAGTATAATTTAACATGACAAATAGTGACGACCTGAGTATATCAACCAAATGGTGGTCGATTCCGCCATTAGGAACTGCTGACGAACCTGGATGGAGACCTGGGAACCATTAACTGCGTTGTCGCGCACGCATGCTCCATTGGACAGCCTTCCCTTCTTCTCTTTTTCTTTTTACTCACGGACTTCGTTCCAATGAGCAAGGCACAGGCACAGTACTTCGAAGCAAGGGTTAGGTGTCCATATGGCTTAATAGTAACACACTTGCTACGCATTCTCTTCTTCGATCACCTGCCTTGCGTTTTGTGTGCCAAGCGCGTCATGCATGCCGACTCCATCTCTGCTAACATGCCCAAGATTCATGGAGAACATGCACAAGCTTTTTCTAGGTTCGTTATACAAACACTGTTGCCCGTTGGTGATCATCTTCGCACGGACAGCAGAAGGTTTGCATAATCGACCGAGATGGAGCCCGGAGTTTGACGTTCCAGTGCAGGAAACACGTAAATTTACGAGCCAAATTTATTTACAACGGCTAACCCTACAATCGTCGTAAATAAGTTTATTTACGACGGCCAGTTTTGGCCGTCGTAAATAACAACTTATTTACGACGGCTGGACCTGGCCATCGTAAATAGGCTCTATATACCCCGCGGGCCCGGGGTCAACGCGGGAATGCCCGCGCCGACCTCGAGACCACCGCCGCCAGACCCCACCCGAAGCGCCGCCCCGCTCGCTGCCGGACCCCGCCATTGCCCCTGCCGCCACCGCCCCGGCCGCCGCTGCCTCGCCCTCCGCCCGGCAGCGTCCGCCCTAGCCGCGGCCACCCAGGCATCCGACGCCCCAGCCGCTGCCCCGGCCGCAGCCGCGCCGGATTCCGCCGACCCAGCCACCGCACCGGATTCCGCCGACCCCGCCACAGCCACTGCGTCACATCCTACTTGTATAAGGTGAACATGGTCCAAAATTAATTGATTAGTTGTTCAATTTAGTTAATTTTGTAATTGATTGATTTTAGTTATTTTAGAAATCGGTTCGGCTTTTAGTTATTTAATTTAGTTAATTGATTCATTAGTTGTTTAATTGATTCATTAGTTGTTTAATTGATTGATTAGTTATTTAATTTAGTTAATTTAGTAATTGATTGATTCTAGTTATTTTAAATATTTAATTTTTGCTTTACTCCCCGGCCTCGCCGCCCCGGCCCTAGGCGATTTAGCGTTTTCAAGCCAATGCCTAGGCGTCCAGCCTCTCGCTCCGCCACCGCTGACGCCTCACGCCCCCGAGCCTGCCTCTCAGCCCTTGCCCAAAGCTTTACTCTGCCGCCGCCTCCATCGGCGCCCGCCGTCCGCCGACGCCGCTTCAACCACGGCCGCCGCCCCCGGCCCTACCGTCGCTGCTGCCCCTGCCCTCGCTCGACTCCGAGCCGCCGCGCTGTCCAGGCCCCCTGCATCCCTGGCCCCCAGCGGGCCCCCCTCTTGGCCCCTGGCAGCCCACCCAGCCGCCGCCGGACTTCGTGCCCTCTTTGAGTCATTTTTTAATAAATATTTTTTGTTTATGAATTACTCGCGTTTTGTTTGAAAAATGAGTGATAATTATTCGCTTCATGATATTTAGCTATACGCCGTCGTGAGAGCATGTAATACGGTAATTAATAGTTAGACATCTATCAAGCCGTGCTTTAAGGCAAACGGTGCCGGTGCAGACGCGAAGCGCTTGTTGGAAAACGACGGTGTACACGAGATATACATGGAGCTTCGAGCACCCAAGGACGTGGAGAGACGCTCGACGAGAGCCGTCGGTCTGGGCTCGACGCCCGACTGACCTTCCTCCAACGCTTGACCGCTCAACCGCCGTGACACGTCGCAGAAGGGTACAAGGACCCCCCAACAACTCGTGTCCGGTGCCCGAGCTCCCCAAAAGGCCAGCGGGCTTTGGCTTCGTCCTTCTCCTGTTGTTCTTGAGACCCGGGACATGCCGAAGGATTAGGACGCATGGACGTAGACCCGCGAGTTGACGGTCATCCCTATTCTTTCCCCCCACTCTCTATCTTTCGTTCTTTCCACCTTCTCTCTCATAAATGACTCAAAAATGAATGAGTAACGTAAACTGAAAGTGCATCTAGGCACCCCTTGTGGGTTTTGGTTGATTTATGACAAACAAATGAGACTCTAACAAAATTGTTGAGAATGAGCGCAGGTTCTCAAAGAAATTAAGAAGAAAGCGCAAAAAGAAAGGAGAAGGAGGATCCAAATTGATAAGAGCTCAAGAACTGAAAAGAATAGATCACTTAGTATAGAGTGTGTTGGAGAAACACACCCCAAGAGCTCCATAGAAAGAAATCAAACTAACTGCACAATTTCAACATGTCCGGACTAGTCCGATATCAGCCGGACTAGTCCGATATCATCCGGACAAGTCCGATTTTGTCTCTGGACAGAAAACGGACTAGTCCGCAATATCACAGACTAGTCCGATATCTCACGACACTTAGGATTTTCTACACACCGCACACCAGACTAGTCCGGAGTCAACCATGGACTAGTCCGGACATCGCAAACCCTAACGAACCCATTGGAAACCCTACTATAAAAAGAGGTGTACGGCCATACCAACATAACTCTTGACCCCCCTGCGCCATCACACCTCCCAAGAGCCCAAAATTCACATCTCTCCACACATTCTAACCCAAGAAGGATCAATTCTTGGGGATTGGCAATTGAACAAAGGAGAGACTTGTTCTACACCTCTTGAGCTCTTGGGATTGATCTCTCGTACACTCCTGTTTGTTAATTATTCATCTGTTGAGTGTGTTTGGTTGTGTTCATTCGTTGTAATTCTTGGGGAGCCCTCAACTTGTGAGAAGGCCCCTTGAACAATTTTATTGCCCTGTGTGATTAGTGGAAGAGAATCGGCCTTTGTGGTGATTCGACGAGGGTAGGGTTGGAGAAGACCCGATCCTTAGTGGACTCCTCAATAGGGACGTAGATTGTCTTCGTGGAATCGAACCTCGGGATAAACACTTGTCTCCTACTCTTGTTCATTAATTGTTTATTATATTTTAGTGTTTAATCTATCCTTTGAAATTCACATTCAACCATTAAAATCAAAGTTATTTCCTCTTACTCATTGTGTCACTAACTAACAATTAATTTCCGCTGCATAGAGTATTAGAAGTGAACATTGATCAATCTTGATCTCCCTAGTCCACGCATACCGGACTAGTCCGCCCAGCACCGGACTAGTCCGGTTTTTCTCTGTTTAGAAAACGGACTAGTCCACACTCTACCGGACTAGTCCGATTTCCCTGTATTTGATAGACTACTAAGTGTTTCAGGTTTCAACAAAGCGTCGAAAAGCCTATTCACCCCCCCTCTAGGCTACATTCATAAACCATTAGAATATGCATCACCCGTGTCGAACCGGCCCATCTCACATGCGTTACGCATGTGAGCCGGGTAGGTTCGGAATTGTCCCTTTTTGGACAACCTGAGAGTGACCGATGGGCGTGCCTATGACGAGACGCGGGTCTGAATCCGGATGAGATTTCGACAGTGTAACCCTATTGTTCTCTGCTGCACCATTATCGGGCATGCAGTCGGATAACAGCGGGGTTATGCTGCCGAAATTTCGTCTGGATTCGGACCTGGCATCTCGTCAGAAGCACGTTCCTCTCGGTCACTCTTGGGTGGGTTTAGCACCTATCTGTCCCAATAGAAGTATAAATTAACGATATTTTCCCTGTCTTTAATCTGTAGCCTCTGTAAAATCCCCAAAAAGTGGTAGCAAGAATTTTCAGCTCATGTACACTTAGGAAAAATGAGGGGAATTAAAACTTTGAATTATAACGGTGAAGGTTCAAAGTGAGGATTCAAACTTCCCAAAACTTCCAAACATGGAGATCTAAATTCATAACTTGGGTCTTCATATTTCAAATATTCAACCTTCCAAATTTCAGCTCATTTGGAGGGGTTTCAATATTTGTTTGGGATTAAAAGGAGAAGCCCTCTAATCTGAATTGCAAATTCAGTTTCAAATTCCAATTTCCTCAATTTGCAAATTGGGTTCCACAAATGTGTTCTTCACATTTGAATTAGCAGCCATGCCAAAAATCAGAAACTTTGGAGTGGGTTTGCTATTTAAATTTGGGGTGACACCAAAAACCCTTAGAATTCAAATTTGAATTTGAACTTGAACCAAACTTGATCAAATGCAGCATGGAAGTCAAAATTCGGATTCTCCATATTTAATTTGGCTTCCCTGCAAATATCTAGAATTTTTGGACAAAAGTTGGTGGCAGAAATAAAAGATCAGAAATATTAAGAGGGGAAAAGAGAGGATGACATGTGGGGTCAGCTAGTCAGTGTCCACCGAGCCAACGTCGGTTCTCCCGTTCTCCTCCGCAGCCGCCACGGCGACGCAGCGTGCCACGGCGACGACGTTTTGCTTGGCGCCGAAGACACCGCTTCGCTTGGTGCAGCTGTGCTCAAGCCGCGCATTGAAGCAGCTGTCAGGGACTCCACTCACTCGGTGAAGAAACAGCGCACGTCGGTTCCTCTGTTTTCACTGCCAAACGCGAACTCGCCGTTCCTCTGCTCACTCGCTGCGTTAGCCCAGGCTTTCTTCGGTTGAACAAGGTCGCCGGCGGTGTGGGGTGCCACTGTCCAAGCTAGGGGCAGCTGCGGTGCCTCTCCAGCTGCGATCGCAGACCGTTTGCTCCGAGCTACCGAAAGAACAGCCGACCGTCTACCCCGAAATTCGTCTCCAAGGTGAAACCATAGTATAATTGCTTTGGCTCGATACTTCTACACAACCTAGCGTAGCTCCTCGACGAAGAACCATCGGAAACCGTAGAGAAATGAAGCTGTAGGCTGAGTTTTTCCGGCCGCCGACGCACAACCCTAGTTGCACCGTCGAGCTACACTTTGCACGAGTTTTCACCCATCTTTGGATGCAAAAACGTGTTTCTCACATCACCCCGGTGCTTAGGGTGATCTCCTCAACCGGGATACTCGTCTCCCATGCGAGAACGACGGCGCCGGGGTGGGGTTTGCCGCTGCCGCCGTCGGGGAGGTATGCCCGGCCATTTAGCGCCACCACCGAGCTCACCAGCGTGTTCCTCGTCGGGTACTGGGCAACCGTTCTGGGGAAGGGGTCGCTCGGGCACGAGGAAGACGACGGTGGGGGCCTGTCCCACCTGTCAGTGGCACAATTTAGGCGCGGGATCGGGGTGCGGCTCGGGATCGGTTGTGGCTGCGCAGATTAACTCCGTAGCCCCGGTATTACCGCAATTTTACTGGGCCGGTTTAAAACAGTGGGCCCGGCCCCAATTATTTGAAGTTTCTGTTAGACAAATAATTCCAGAAATTAGCTGATCTTTACAAGCCCATAACTTTGTGTAGAAAACTCCAAAAAGGGTGAAACCAATATTGTTGGAATCCTCACGAGGAATACTTCACAGAGAAACAAATTACTTGCTATGAAAATGCCCAGGAATTTCTGTAGAATTGTTTTTAGTAAATCCTTTAGAGATTTATTACAGGAGCAATTCTTTATGAAACATCCTCAAATTTGGGCAGCAAATCCTTTTCATAGATACTGATCTCCAGTAAAAATTGGCTTCATTGGAGTTCATTTGCTAGGCTAAATTGCCTTCCAAAGTTCAGCCATTATTTGGAAATTCAAATTTAAATAGAAACTTTTTCAGAACTTCTATCCAACATCAAAAATTCATATCTCTCTGTTGGTAGCTCCAAAAATGGTGAACCAAATTTTTTTAGAACCATAGAGACTTACCCTAATCAGATCTTCCACTGTTAGCTACGTCAAAGCTCCTGATTTGGGCTCAAAATTCAGAGAAGCCTTGTGCTTGTGGGAATTTTGGAGACCACAATGTGCAATGACATTTCTCCAAATTTTGCTCAGATCATCCTTAGAGAGTCTAGAATCCACTGTAAAAATTCCAAAGCCAATTAAGGAACATAAATAGCAGTAGCTATGAATAGAAGTGAATTCTTATATTTCATAAGCACTTATACATATATTTTGCTACATCTCATATAGTGACCGAAGTCGAAGATACACCGGAGCCCTTGGACGTCCTGCCACCCGACGCTAACTTCTCCTCTGACTCGCAACCAGGCAAGCCCCAGTTTGCATTTAAGTACTTTTGCAAATTCTTTATTTGTATCACTTATGTCTAGGGTGAATGCTTGCATTAGAGTTAGGGTGATTGAAACCCCACTTGCATAACCTTTTAAATCCTATGGGGGGTTGTGTAGTTTTGAGACTCAACGAGTAGAGAATGCCGCGCTAATATGCTTAGGATCTCGGTAGAAGTCGAGTAGTTGGAATCTACTCGCGAGGTAAGGTTTTATCACATGGTTTGGTCAGAATAGAAAATAACTTAAGAGTGGAGAAAATGAGACCCAGCAGGGGGGATAGGAAGCAGTGAGCGGAGGTCTCACGTGTGTAGCCCTGTTGGTGTCAATTGAGGACCGAGACGTGTGCGGGCCTGCTGAACAAGTATCAAACAGTACCAGATGGCATACTGACATAAGCAGGAAACCGATGTAATTGGTTAACCTGGTTGCCGAGGCTTACCCAACCGTAAATAGGAGTGGGTTGAGGGTAGCAAGGTGTAAATCTGTCGGTGGGCACAGTCACGCTCCACGCGGGGACCTCCTGCCCGTTACAGATGGACCGGTTTGGAATTTGGGTTGCCTTTGAAAGTTTGTTGCATACAACAGAGTAGGAAGGGGTGTGGAATCACGCTTCTGAATGTGGGTGTATGCAGCGTGTTGTCCGGATGTTTCCTGATTGCAATCACCGTCCCTCGCGGTTATTTGAGTACCACTTGTTCACTGTTCTGTGATGTAGGAAGAAGAACAATAAGCCAGAGGAATGATAATATGCTGTGATGAATTATTAATGTTTTGAAACCATGTTTGTTGTAGGTGTAGAGCTAATTAAGTTTATCTTTCACTTTGGGCATCACCACATCGAAGGAAAGCGTTTCTTGTTTGATTGTGGACTTCTGATGTGAGGGCTGCCTAAAGCTCATTAAACTGTTGCTATAAAACTGAAATTAAGGATCCACATGTAGGCGTGTCTTTATTGCAAAGTCCTTGTCCTATATTATACCTCCTGGCATGTAGAGTTCCATGACTAGGGTGTCAGTTAAGTCTTGCTAAGCCATCATGCTCACGGTTGCAATATTTGAGCTGTATGCAGGTGAGAGCTATGAGAAGGGGTCCGAGGACGAGGCGATGCCCCCGTTGGGGTACACGGCCGAGCTGGAGCCCTGCACGCCGCCGTGATCTCCGGTTCCATGCTGCTAGTGTGTAGCGTCCCCGGGCTGGACAGCTACACTTTTGCTTAGTTAGAATGAGAGAGTGTTAATAAAGAATACTTCCGCTGTATAATTATGTTTTGTAAAAGACTTCCGCTGTTTTATATCAAATAAAAGTTTGTATGTTGTTCTTTATTCTTTTTGTGTATGCTCTTGGGTGCCGCATCGGCACCACCCTATGCGATCTTGGAGTGGGTGAACCACGGGGTGGTCCCCACAGTCGTGGTCCCCACAGTCGTGGTCCCCACAGTTGTGGTATCAGAGCCGCATTGAGAATAGCACGCTTGAAAAGAGCCTATTTTGAAAACTTAAAAGTAGTCGAGTGAGGATTAGTCACTAAGCCCACATAAGGTCTATGATAGTAGTAGTTACTAAGGTGGAAAAGCTAACTTATGTGTTATACATTCTGTAACGACGCTCCGACGTCAGGTAAGAGGTAAGGTACGCCACCGCAGGCGGATCAATTGTGGTAACTCGCCATACGAGTAATGGTATGGAAGCTGATCTCCAGCGTGCTTCAGGCAAAAGTGAGAATACCCCATCGTGTGGTAAGCAACACGATAGTATGCAACTCTTGAACGTTCAATGTTCAAAGGGCCATACGCAGCGCTCGCCATCGGCGTGCCTCAACGGTCATGAGGCAGTAGGTGGTATCCGTTGGGTTGATAAAATTCCCAACCATGATGACCCGTTCGTGCTCTACTCGGGTTCCCCGTCGTGTGGTGTGAAAACACGACCATGTACCTTGAGATGTGGCTTGACTCAAGGACGATCCGTATGGCAATGATACAAACCATATGTTTTTATTATGATATGGAACTTCCTGCAATGTTAAAACCTTTGTGTGCACCATTATTGTGTGTTCTTCTGCAGGTACATTAACCACGTTAGTGCATGACGTTTAGAAACCATTTGTGAGTGACGTTCTTAGTTCCACCATTTGACACGTATATTCCGGAATACCGTCTTAGGATTTTTCTTTGGTGAGGAAACGTAGTAATGAGACTGCATAAAAGGATATTTTTAAAGAAAAGAGTCAAAAACTTGATGTCATTTTAGGGATGTCATGGCTACATCGCCATGGTGCTGTTCTTGACATCATTCCACGTGTGGTTCGTTTAAACTCTCCACTTCATGAACCACATGTTCTCATTCTTGACCGTTCGGTTCAAGAAGCTCCAGCCACATATAACACAGAAGCCACAAAACTTGAGGATATTTGTGTGGTCCGTGAATACCCGGATGTCTTTCCGGATGATCTTCCGGGCATGCCACCTGAAAGAGATGTCGAGTTCAAGATTGAACTTGTACCTAGGACGACGCCGATTTCACGGAGACCGTACAAGATGGCTCCGAATGAGCTGGCTGGACTGAAGGAGCAGCTCAATGATTTAATGAGGAAGGGTTTCATTCGACCGAGTTCCTCGCCATTGGGATGCTCGGCGCTGTTTGTGAAGAAGAAGGATGAAACGTTGAGGTTGTGTGTGGACTACCGACCTCTCAACACCGTCACCATCAAGAATAAATATCCACTACCCCACATCGATATTCTCTTCGATCAACTTGTGGGTGCGAGTGTATTTTCAAAGATGGATCTTCGCTCCGGATATCACCAAATCAAGATCCGAGCAGAGGATATTCCGAAGACGGCCTTCTCGACGAGATATGGGTTGTATGAATACCTCGTCATGTCCTTTGGTCTCACCAACGCCCCGGCACACTTCATGTATCTCATGAACTCAGTGTTCATGCCGGAGTTGGACAAGTTCGTGGTGATGTTCATAGATGACATCTTGGTCTACTCCAAGTCAGAGGAAGAACATGCCAAACACTTGCATATCGTACTTCAACGATTGCGAGGTCATAAGCTTTACGCCAAGTTCAGCAAGTGCAAGTTTTGGATCAACCAAGTGCCATTCCTTGGTCACATTATTTTTGCGGAAGGCATTGCAGTTGATCCAAGCAAAATCGAACAAGTGCTGAAATGGAAGTCACCCACATCAGTCCACGAAGTCAGGAGTTTCCTAGGGTTAGCAGGATATTATCAGAGATTCATACCGAACTTCTCCAAGCTTGCTAAGCCGATGACTGAACTGTTGAAGAAGGGGATCAAATATGTTTGGAGCTCAGCTTGTGAAGAAGCTTTCCAAACATTAGTGAAGCATCTTACAACAGCCCTGGTGTTAGCTCAACCGGATACAACCAAGCCCTTCGACGTATATTGTGATGCGTCCGGTATCGGGCTTGGATGCCTATTGATGCAAGGAGGAAGAGTAGTCACCTATGGCTCACGTCAACTTTGTAACCACGAGCAGCACTACCCGACTCATGATCTTGAGCTTGCTGCTGTGGTGTTGGCCTTGAAAATGTGGAGGCACTATTTTCTTGGGAACTTAGTGCACCTCTACACCGACCACAAGAGTTTGAAGTATATATTCACTCAAAAGGAGTTGAATATGTGGCAACAGAGATGGCTAGAACTGATCAAAGACTATGAGATCGAGATTCACTACCATCCCGGAAAGGCAAACGTGGTTGCCGACGCCTTAAGCCGCAAGTCTCATGTCAATAACCTATCCATCACCCCACTTGAAGAGGAGGAGCCGAGTCTGTACTTGGTTCCACATGGGGCATTATATAATCTTGCTCTCGTCTCTACCATACGAGAGAAGATTATGGAAGCTCAAAAGAAAGACATGGGAATGTCGCACATTCAGAGAAGAATGAAGAAGGCGAAATGAAATGCTTCCGAAGGGATGAACACGGGACTCTATGGTTTAAAGACCGTATAGTGGTACCCCATGACATGGAGCTTTGGAAGAAAATCTTTTACGAGGCTCATTTGTCCAAGTATTCTATTCATCCGGGCAGCAACAAGATGTACCAGGATCTGAAAACCAGGTTTTGGTGGACACGGATGAAAAGAGAAATCGCAAAGTACGTATCCGAATGTGATACGTGTCGGCGTGTGAAAGCCGACCATATGCGTAAAGCCGGACAGCTACAACCATTGAACATTCCGGCGTGGAAGTGGGGGGATATCAGCATGGACTTCATTGTTGGTTTACCTCTCACATCTCACAAGCATGATTCGATTTGGGTGATAGTCGATCGACTATCCAAGTCGGCTCATTTTATTCCAGTACATACAAGTTACATAGCCAAGAAATATGCGGAGCTTTATATTGCAAGAATCTTGTGCTTGCACGGTGTTCCCCGCTCCATTATTACAGATCGCGGTGCGCTGTTCATCGCTCGGTTTTGGGAACAGCTGCACGCGTCATTGGGGACCAAACTGATCCGAAGCTCCGCGTATCACCCGCAGGCGGATGGTCAGACTGAACGGGTGAACCAGGTGCTGGAAGACATGCTACGCGCTTGTGCCATCCACCATGGCAAGAATTGGGACGATTATTTGCCGTTGGCGGAGTTTTCTTACAACAATGGCTATCAAGCTAGCATCAAGATGGCGCCGTATGAAGCTCTCTACGGCCGGAAATGTCGCACACCCCTCAACTGGTGCGAGTCCGGCGAGCGAGTTATCTACGGTATTGAACTTGTGAATGAGGCTGAAGAACGAGTGCGAGTAATACAAGCCAATCTCAAGGCTGCTCAATCTCGTCAGAAAAGCTATGCGGATAAAAGACGTCGCCCTCTCCACTTCGACATCGGGGACCATGTTTATGTCCGTGTGTCTCCGATGAAGGGAGTTCATCGTTTTGAAGTGAAGGGCAAGCTTGCGCCGTGGTTCATTGGTCTGTTCGCCGTCATTGAAAAATGTGGACCTGTGGCCAATTGCTTGGATTTACCGGCGTCACTCGCAGGGATTCACAATGTCTTCCACATTTCTCAGCTGAGGAAGTGTCTCAAACCCTCCGCTGAAATCCGCACTGAAGACATAGAAGTTCTTCAACCGGACCTCATGTACACGGAGTATCCAATCCGAATTATCTATGAAAAGACTCGCGCCACAAGAAATCAGACCTTATGGTTCTACAAGGTCTTGTGGAGTAGCCCATACCGCTGATGAAGCGACATGGGAAAGCAAGGACTATCTACGAACATATTATCCGGACTTGCTATCATCGTATACCCGGTAAAGTTTCCCCCACTTTGCATTTCTTTTGGAATCTCGGGACGAGATTCTTTTTAAGGGGGGGAGGGATGTAAAATCCCAAAAAAAGTGGTAGCAAGAATTTTCAGCTCATGTACACTTAGGAAAAATGAGGGGAATTAAAACTTTGAATTATAACGGTGAAGGTTCAAAGTGAGGATTCAAAATTCCCAAAACTTCCAGACATGGAGATCTAAATTCAAAACTTGGGTCTTCATATTTCAAATATTCAACCTTCCAAATTTCAGCTCATTTGGAGGGGTTTCAATATTTGTTTGGGATTAAAAGGTGAAGCCCTCTAATCTGAATTGCAAATTCAGTTTCAATTTCCAATTTCCTCAATTTGCAAATTGGGTTCCACAAATGTGTTCTTCACATTTGAATTAGCAGCCATGCCAAAAATCAGAAACTTTGGAGGAGTGGGTTTGCTATTTAAATTTGGGGTGACACCAAAAACCCTTAGAATTCAAATTTGAATTTGAACTTGAACCAAACTTGATCAAATGCAGCATGGAAGTCAAAATTCGGATTCTCCATATTTAATTTGGATTCCCTGCAAATATCTAGAATTTTTGGACAAAAGTCGGTGGCATAAATAAAAGATCAGAAATATTAAGAGGGGAAAAGAGAGGATGACATGTGGGGTCAGCTAGTCAGTGTCCACCGAGCCAACGTCGGTTCTCCCATTTTCCTCCGCAGCCGACACAGCGACGCAGCGCGCCACGGTGACGACGTTTTGCTTGGCGCCGAAGACACCACTTCGCTTGGTGCAGCTGTGCTCAAGCCGCGCATCGAAGCAGCTGTCAGGGACTCCACTCACTCGGTGAAGAAACAGCGCACGTCGGTTCCTCTGTTTTCACTGCCGAACGTGAACTCGCCGTTCCTCTGCTCTCTCGCTGCGTTAGCCTCGGCTTTCTTCGGTTGAACAAGGTCGCCGGCGGTGTGGGGTGCCACTGTCCAAGCTAGGGGCAGCTGCGGTGCCTCTCCAGCTGCGATCACAGACCGTTTGCTCCGAGCTACCGAAAGAACGCACGACAGTCTACCCCGAAATTCGGCTCCAAGGTGAAACCATAGTCTAATTGCTTTGGCCCGATACTTCTACACGACCTAGCGTAGCTCCTCGACGAAGAACCATCGGAAACCGTAGAGAAATGAAGCTGTAGGCTGAGTTTTTCCGGCCGCCGACGCACAACCCTAGCTGCACCGTCGAGCTACACTTTGCACGAGTTTTCACCCATCTTTGGATGCAAAAACGTGTTCCTCACATCACCCCGGTGCTTAGGGTGATCTCCTCAACCGGGATACTCGTCTCCCATGCGAGAACGACGGCGCCGGGGTGGGGTTTGCCGCTGCCGCTGTCGGGGAGGTATTCCCGGCCATTTAGCGCCGCCACCGAGCTCACCGGCGTGTTCCTCGTCGGTTTTTGGGCACAGGCGGCGAGATTTGGGCCGTCTGGGGCACTGGGCAACCGTTCCGGCGAGGCCCCCCCCCCCCCCCCCGGGCACGAGGAAGACGACGGTGGGGGCCTGTCCCACCTGTCAGTTGCACGGTTTAGGCGCGGGATCAGGGTGCGGCTCGGGATCGGTTGTGGCTGCACGTATTAACTCCGTAGCCCCGGTGTTGCCGCAATTTCACTGGGCCGGTTTAAAACAGTGGGCCCGGCCCCAATTATTTGAAGTTTCTGTTAGACAAATAATTCCAGAAATTAGCTGATCTTTACAAGCCCATAACTTTGTGTAGAAAACTCCAAAAAGGGTGAGACCAATTTTGTTGGAATCCTCATGAGGAATACTTCACAGAGAAACAAATTGCTTGCTATGAAAAAGCCCAGGAATTTCTGTAGAATTGTTTTTAGTAAATCCTTTAGAGATTTATTGCAGGAGCAATTCTTTATGAAACATCCTCAAATTTGGGCAGCAAATCCTTTTCATAGATACTGATCTCCAGTAAAAATTGGCTTCATTGGAGTTCATTTGCTAGGCTAAATTGCCTTCCAAAGTTCAGCCATTATTTGGAAATTCAAATTTAAACAGAAACTTTTTCAGAACTTCTATCCAACATCAAAAATTCATATCTCTCTGTTGGTAGCTCCAAAAATGGTGAAACAAATTTTTTTAGAACCATAGAGACTTACCCTAATCAGATCTTCCACTGTTAGCTATGTCAAAGCTCCTGATTTGGGCTCAAAATTCAGAGAAGCCTTGTGCTTGTGGGAATTTTGGAGACCACAATGTGCAATGACATTTCTCCAAATTTTGCTCAGATCATCCTTAGAGAGTCTAGAATCCACTGTAAAAATTCCAAAGCCAATTAAGGAACATAAGTAGCAGTAGCTATGAATAGAAGTGAATTCTTATATTTCATAAGCACTTATACATATATTTTGCTACATCTCATATAGTGACCGAAGTCGAAGATACACCGGAGCCCTTGGACGTCCTGCCACCCGACGCTAACTTCTCCTCTGACTCGCAACCAGGCAAGCCCCAGTTTGCATTTAAGTACTTTTGCAAATTCTTTATTTGTATCACTTATGTCTAGGGTGAATGCTTGCATTAGAGTTAGGGTGATTGAAACCCCACTTGCATAACCTTTTAAATCCTATGGGGGGTTGGGTAGTTTAGAGACTCGACGAGTAGAGAATGCCGCGCTAATATGCTTAGGATCTTGGTAGAAGTCGAGTAGTTGGAATCTACTCGTGAGGTAAGGTTTTATCACACGGTTTGGTCAGAATAGAAAATGGCTTAAGAGTGGAGAAAATGAGACCCAGCAGGGGGGATAGGAAGCAGTGAGCGGAGGTCTCACGTGCGTAGCCCTGTTGGTGTCGATTGAGGACCGAGTCGTGTGCGGGCCTGCTGAACAAGTATCGAACAGTACCGGATGGCATACTGACATAAGCAGGAAACTGATGTAATTGGTTAACCTGGTTGCCGAGGCTTACCCAACCATAAATATGAGTGGGTTGAGGGTAGCAAGGTGTAAATCTGCCAGTGGGCACAGTCACGCTCCACGCGGGGACCTCCTGCCCGTTACAGATGGACCGGTTCGGCATTTGGGTTGCCTTTGAAAGGTTGTTGCATACAACAGAGTAGGAAGGGGTGTGGAATCACGCTTCTGAAAGTGGGTGTATGCAGCGTGTTGTCCGGGTGTCTCCTGATTGCAATCACCATCCCTCGCGGTTATTTGAGTACCGCTTGTTCACTGTTCTGTGACGTAGTAAGAAGAACAATAAGCCAGAGGAATGATAATATGCTGTGATGAATTATTAATGTTTTGAAACCATGTGTTGCTGTAGGTGTAGAGCTAATTAAGTTTATCTTTCACTTTGGGCATCACCACATCGAAGAAAAGTGTTTCTTGTTTGATTGTGGACTTCCGATGTGAGCGCTGCCTAAAGCTCATTAAACTGTTGCTATAAAACGGAAATTAAGGATCCACATGTAGGCGTGTCTTTATTGTAAAGTCCTTGTCCTATATTATACCTCCTGTCCATGTAGAGTTCCATGACTAGGGTGTCGGTTAAGTCTTGCTGAGCCATCATGCTCACGGTTGCAATATTTGAGCTGTATGCAGGTGAGAGCTATGAGAAGGGGTCCGAGGACGAGGCGATGCCCCCGTCGGGGTACACGGCCGAGCTGGAGCCCTGCACGCCGCCATGATCTCCAGTTCCATGCTGCTGGTGTGTAGCGCCCCCGGGCTGGACAGCTACACTTTTGCTTAGTTAGAATGAGATAGTGTTAATAAAGAATACTTCCGCTGTATAATTATGTTTTGTAAAAGACTTCTGCTGTTTTATATCAAATAAAAGTTTGTATGTTGTTCTTTATTCTTTTCGTGTGTGCTGTTGGGTGCCGCATCACACGGCACAACCCTATGCGATCTTGGAGTGGGTGAACCATAGGGTGGTCCCCACAGTCGTGGTCCCCATACTAGAAGAAAAGGGGTAATCATGCCGTGTAGTTGCATTTTCCCTGCTCGCTGGCTCCATTGTGACTTATGATCCTCTGCTAAGCTACGGGACCTGGGCAATTCGGTGCAGCAGTGTCCACACCCTTGTTACCATCCTTCCCAGGGTGGTGTGCCATCCGGGCCCCCATCACTTAGGTGCTGCACTGAAGAGGCAGAGTGTGCACGCTTAGGGCACAAGACCAAGCTAAGCAGGCTACACACCCTGGACCTCCCGCTGGCCAGGCACTCCGAAGGGAGGAGGCTTTCTTCCGGCACCACCGCACCCGAGAAGGAAGGTAACCAAGGGGGTTCAGAGACAACGCAGGTGTCTCAGGCGTTTCCGTCTTGTAGCAGGACAACATAACTTTGGCCAAGAGTAAGACAGGGAGACACAACTATTTACACGTCGAGAGACATGCAAAAACGTGCGCAAACTCGAAAGGAATGCTGCATAAATGTAGATGTGCATAAGGTAAGAGAGCACAAAGGTCCAGAACGACTTAGCTGATGTGTGTAGCTCTTTGCCAATGTCCCAAGCTTGTCCCTTCGGGCCCTTAGCAGCGTAAGGACCCCGAGAGCTCTGTCTGTGTGGCTACCACTCCCTCCGGGTCCCTGGCAACGCAAGGACTCGTGGGAAGTTTGGTCTTTGTCTTCTAGTTGCCGCAGCTGATGCTCCGGGTCTTCTGCTTGCTGCCGCAGGGGTCCGACGTCCTGCCCACGTGGTTCATCATGGCGGCCCCCTGGTAGGGTGGCACCTGTGTTGGGGTGCACCTACCACTGGATGAGGCACGGCGTCAGCATCGGGCCCCCTGGGAGGTCCGAGACGCCAAGGAGCTGTGCAGACCTGCAAACATGGCAGAAAGAGCGAGTAGTGTTGCTCTCTGGTCGCTTTTCCTTGTTTGGTAGCATTACTGTGGCCTACGGCCCTCAGCCGATCTATGGGGTTTGGGTAATTCGATGTGGATCGTCCAACATATGGTTGAAGCCTTGCTCATGGGTATGAGCCATCCGGTTCCCCGGTACTGAGATATAGCGTTGGAGAGGCGGGATGTGCATGCTTAGGGCACAGGACCAGCTAAGCAGGCTACACACCCTGGACCTCCCGCTGGCGTAAGCCTTTCAGGGGAGGACCATTCGGCACCACAGGGCCCCCGAGCAATGAGACAACCACTGGATCCCGTTACATCACAGGTACCTCAAGCAGACCCGCCTGCGGGAGGATAGCACAACTCCTGCTACGGTGGAACGCGGGAAAAAGTGACTGGTCGCACGGCCGGAGCGGAATGGAAAGAAAACGCGTAAAGAGTATTTGGGCAATGTCCGGGGTCCGGTTATTCCTCTTGTCCATAAGCGAACTTCTTCTGGCCCCCGAGTACTCAGTTGTTGCGCTGGGGAGGCAGGATGTGCACGTTAGGGGTTCGGAACCAGGCATAGCAGGCTACACACCCTGGACCTCCCGCTAGTGTTAACCTTTTAGCGAGGAGACCTTCCGGTGGCACGAGACCTTGGACAAGTGTGTAAGACGGGCTCCAAACATGTCGTTCACGGTTGATATGCGTGAGCTAGCACAAGCTGTAAATAAAGTGCGCAGGGTATGATACGCTTTTCTTATTTCCAGCTTCCCTCGGGCAATAGGAGGTAACAGGCAGTGTAAGAAGGCAGTGACCCGCCCTGGATAAAAAGAGTAGCTGGACCCTTCCGGGACTTCAGATGTTCTAAGCTTTGTTCCTAGACACTATGACACCCTTACAGGAAAGAGAAAAAGAAAAGAATATCCTACTACTGCGCTAAGGGTAGAACTTACGGAGGTGTTCTATGTCCTGTGCTCTGGGTAGAGATTCCCATCCCCTGCAGCCAGGCGGGCGCACCTGAAGCGAGATACTTGTGCTGGTCGGGAGGGACCCTCCCAGCTGGGGGGAGGGTTCATCACCCCTCCTCGAGAAAGCATTAGCAGAGGCACCCGATAGCCTACCTTGGGCTGCCTACTCTTCACGCAGAAGCTGATCCTGCGCGGCTTTGACGTATGTCTAGACGTCGGGTGAGCCCTTGTCGCACGACAGAGGAGGGAACACCTGGTTAGGCATGGAGCGTCTTGCGTCCCTCGCTGTGGTCGGAGTAGGAGCTATCTCCTTGGTCATAGATGACCTTCAACGCCCGCTTGGCGTCTTGGAACTCCATCTCCTAGTCGTTGTTGACCTCCAGGTCAGTCTTTTGCTTGCCCTCCCGCTGGCAGAAGGGTGCGCCATCTTGGCGCTGCTGTCGGAGCTCTCGGAAGCACTCCGCCAGCTTCTGGATCTCCCTGCATCGATGGCGTTGTGCGCTTGGTGTTGTGGACCAGGCACCTATGGTCGCCGTCATCGCTGTCGGATGGCTGCCGGGCGTTTGGTTGTGCGTGGCCTCCGGCCCCCTGCAACTGCTACTGCTGCTGCAGTGTGGGCTCCCGGCCAGCGGCTTATCCTTGCTGTCGGTCTTCTTCTTCTTGCCGCCAGAGCCCTCCCTGGCAGACTCACTCCCCTTGCCAGGCGGTGTGTGCCAGTTGCGACCCTTCGTGGCCCCAGCACACTTGTCCGCCAAGCTGAAGAGCTCAGAGACGTCCTGCATGTCATGCGTGGCCAACTTCTCGAGCATCTTCTTGTCACGGACGCCCTGCCGGAAGGCGACGACGATGGAGGCGTTGGAGATGCGGGGGATGGTGTTCCTAACTTGGGAGAAACGCTAGATAAATGAGCGCACCGACTCTCCCAGTCGCTGTTGTAGGGCGTGGAGGTCAGCCTCCATGCCCGACCGGATGTAGGAACTCCCGAAGTTGGTCGTGAAGACGGCACAACTCTTCCCAGGAGGTTATAGACCCTTGGGGCAAGTTCATGAGCCATGACCGGGCGGACCCGGTCAAGGCCACGGGGAAGTAGTTGGCCATGATGGCCTCATCCCCTCCTGCAGCTAGGATGGCGGTGGAGTAGATCTGCAGGAACTCGACGGGGTTGACCGCCCTGTCGAAATTCTCCGGCAAGTGCGGCCGTAACTTGCGTGACCACACCGCCATACAAAGGTGCGGAGCCATAGCCATGCAGCCTCCCACTGAGCCTGGGGAGACGGGATTTTGGCCCGCATTGATGGGGCACATGGCACCCGGGGTACCATACTCCTCCTGCAATGCCGATCGCGCTGTCGTTCAATGGCGACGCGGGTGTCGAAGTGTGCCATCGACACTTCCCCTGGGCCTGCACTGGGCAGCCCGCGGAGGTTCTTTTTCAGAGGGGCTAGTCACTCACGGAGAGCTTACGCGTTAGGGACGATGGAAGGAGAAGGATGACACTGAGATTTTTTACGTGGTTCAGGCCGCCGAAGCGTAAAACCCTATGTCCATGATGAGCAGAGATGCTTGTTGTATTGCTTGAGTGTTGAGCGTGTGAGTGTGCAAGAAGCCTAATGGAGTTTGAGCTGCTGGAGTGCGAACCCCTTGCAACGTTGCCTACCCGAGCCTTTTATAGTCCAAGGCTCGGGCGGCTTACAAGGTGGGCCCAGGACCCGACAGGTGGTCCCGGGGAGATTGCGTGCCATCTACCTTATCCTGCAGTTACGCCGGTAGTTGTCTCTAGTGAGGGCTTCTGAGTCTTCGTCTTGCCGCCCTGCCCACGCCGCAAGCTAGGTGTAGCGTGCAGCCGTTGGTGATGGCAGGGGGGTAGGGCATGTCTTGTCCGTGTCTTGTCGCTGCCTTCAATGGTCTGCAGCTTCTGACACTGTGCACCTGTCTTGACTGTGACTGGTCATAGTGGCGCCTGGCTGGCGTGCGCCGCACCTCCGCGTCTTGGGAAGGCGCGCCTTTACTCCCGCTACCTACCGCGCTGGGCCGACAGCGCTGCTCTGCTAGCCACGTGTCGGGCCCGGAGCTCACCTCTGAGGAGAGGGGAGCTTCGGCCCCGCTGGACACGTGGAGCCTTCGGAGCTCACCCCCGCGGACGGGGCGAGGTCCGTCCTCCTGGGCCACGTGGCAGGCCCGGCGCTATCCTCCGAGGGGAGAGGAGCTCCGGCCCCGCTGGACACGTGGCTTCTTCGGAGCTCGCCCCTGCGGAGGGGGCGAGGTCTTTAGGCGGTTTCACCCTGTGCGCGAGGGTACCTGGTATTGAGGGTACCGACAGTGGCCCCCGGGTCCATCTCGGGGGAGGTAACGAGCCCGAGGTGGGGCCTTCTTCTTCCCGCGCACCTTCTTGTCTTGAGTACTCCCTGCGCCAGGAGGGTCTCGACGGCTTCGGAGTTCAGCCTCTGAGGAGACGGTGAAGCCTGGCATCGGAGCTCAGCCCTTGTGAAAGGGGGAGGTCCGGCTTCGGAGCTCGCCTCTGATGAGAGGTAGAGGTCCGGCTTTGGTGCTCACCCCCGCGGAGGGGGTGTAGACCGGCATCAGAGGTCACCCCTGCTGAGGGGGTGAGGTCTGGCATCGGAGCTCAGCCTCTGAGGAGAGGGGAGGTCCGGGAGGTCATCGGAGCCCAGGCCAGCGGAGGGCGTGAGGTCCGGCATCGGAGCTCAGTCTCTGAGAAGAGGGGAGGTCCGGGAGGTCATCGGAGCTCAGGCCAGAGGTCCGTCATCGAAACTCAGCCTCTGAGAAGAGGGGAGGTCCGGGAGGTCATCGGAGCTCAGGCCAGCGGAGGGCGTGAGGTCCGGCATCGAAGCTCAACCTCTGAGAAGAGGGGAGGTCCGGGAGGTTATCGGAGCTTAGCCTCTGGGGAGAGGGTGAGGTCCGACATCGGAGCTTGCCTCTGAGGAGAGGGCGAGGGCTGGCATCGGAGCTCAGGCCAGCGGTGGGCGTGAGGTCCGGAGGTCATCGAAGCTCAGCCTCTGAGGAGAGAGTGAGGTCCGGTATCGGGGCTCGCCTCTGAGGAGAGGGCGAGGGCCGGCATCGGAGCTCAGCCCAGTGTAGGTCACAATTTCTGGCTTCGGTGTTCACCCCTGGGGGTGGCGACCGGCTTCGGAGATCGCCCCTGCGATAGGGGTGTCGTCTGGCATCAGACCTCAGCCTAGTTTAGGGCGCAAGGTCCGGCTTCGGTGTTCACCCCTGGGGGTGGCGATCGGCTTCGGAGTCCACCCCTGTTATAGGGGTGTCATCCGGCATCGGACCTCATCCCAGTGTAGGGCGCACGGTCCGGCTTCGGTGTTCGCCCTTGGGGGTGGCGACCGGCTTCGGAGTCCACCCCTGCGATAGGGGTGTCGTCCAGCATCGGACCTCAACCCAGTGTAGGGCGCACGGTCTGGCTTCGGTGTTCACCCCTTGGGGTGGCGACCGGCTTCGGAGATCGCCCCTGCGATAGGGGTGTCGTCCGGCATCGGACCTCAGCCCAGTGTAGGGCGCGCCGTCCGGCTTCGGTGTCCACCCCTGGGGGTGGCGACCGGCTTCGGAGTCCACCCCTGCGATAGGGGTGTCATCCGGCATCGGACCTCAGCCCAGTGTAGGGCGCAAGGTCCGGCTTTGGTGTTCACCCTGGGGGTGGCGACCGGCTTCGGAGGCCACCCCTGCGATAAGGGTGTCGTCCGGCATCGGACCTCAGCTCAGTGTAGGGCGCAAGGTCCGGCTTCGGTGTTCAACCGTGGGGGTGGCGACCGGCTTCGGAGATCGCCCCTGCGATAGGGGTGTCGTCCGGCATCGGACCTCAGCCCAGTGTAGGGCGCACGGTCCGGCTTTGGTGTTCACCCCTGGGGGTGGCGAACGGCTTCGGAGTCCACCCGTGCGATAGGGGTGTCGTCCGGCATCGGACCTCAGCCCAGTGTAGGGCGCAAGGTCTGGCTTCGGTGTGACCCCTGGGGGTGACGACCGGCTTCGGAGTCCACCCCTGCGATAGGGGTGTCGTCCGGTATCGGACCTCAGCCCAGTGTAGGGCGCAAGGTCCGGCTTTGGTGTTCACCCCTGGGGGTGGCGACCGGCTTCGGAGATCGCCCCTGCGATAGGGGTGTCGTCCGACATCGGACCTCAGCCCAGTGTAGGGCGCACGGCCCAGCTTCGGTGTTCACCCCTGAGGGTGACGACCGGCTTCGGAGTCCACCCTGCGATAGGGGTGTCGTCCGGCATCGGACCTCAGCCCAGTGTAGGGCACAAGGTCCGGCTTCGGAGCTCACCCCCGCTAAGGGGGTGAGGTCTGGTACTGCTTAGAGGTCCTCCTTTCTCTGCCTCTTAGTTTTATTTGGCTTACAGTCCCGGGCCAGTGTACGGGGCTCAGGGCAATCCAGTGCCTTTGGTCCGGGAGGTCTGGCTCCCGTCGTAGTTAGGGTGTAACCGTCCGGTCCCTAGTACTCAGACCGTAACGCAGGTGAGGCAGAGTGCGCATGCTTTGGGTGCAGGACCGGGCAAAGCAAGGTTCCTGGACCTCCCGCTTTGGCGTAGGTCTTTTCCTGGAGGAGACCAACTGGCGTCAAAGTGCCCTAACTGGGGGAGGTCCGAGAGGCCCTCAGGCCATCGGCAGGTACCCTAAACGCGACCGCACTCGGCAGGATAGCAAATGTCGACTAGGCATGAGAACAGGGAAGGGGAGCCGAGTGTACGGAGGGCGTACACTATCTAGAGCTCAGGGAAGTGATCATATAAATTAATGCGTAATTTAAATGAACACCTAAGTAAGTGTGGTAGAACTTGCAGAGGTAGGGCCGGAGCGCCTGCCTCGTGCTCCCACGCATGGACCGGCGGTGGTAGCGCTGGAGCTCCCGACAGGGTCGTGCGATCTGGAGCGTCGTTTCACATCTTGCCTCGTCGTCGAGGTTGATGTGTCCTCACGCAGAGTGGATCATGCATGGCTTCGTCGTACGCTCGGACACAGGGGGACCCCCATGGCGATCTTGGGGGGGGAGCATGGCTTCGGCCCTGCATACCATGTAGAAGGGTAATTCTCGTGACCCGGCCCTGGGATGTCCGGCTGGCCCCCGACATAGAGGAGTCGGTATCCCCCGATGGATCTGGGTGCAGCGCCTGCACCGGTTGTGTGGGTCTGCTCGGCGTGGACCTGGCACGCCTTGCGTCTCCTAACCGGCTTGACGGCGTCTAGGTGGCTCTCGATCGGTAGGAGCCATGCCGGATGGCTTAACCGACCAGCGTGTGGGAAGATGAGCTTCCCAGCACTCGCCTCCGTGGATTTCTACGAGCGGGTTGACAGCAGTAGCGACGAGGTAGTTGATGTTGCGGATCCACTGTCGGGTGGCCCCCTGGGGAGCGTCTTCAGCAGGTGGACTATCCAGGAGCGCTTCTGCGGCAGTTAGCGCTCTTGCTTGAGTGACGCTCTGCGGCGCGGCAGATCTTGAGACTGATGGAGTTCGCCGGGTACGTCGGCGGGAAGAGCTTGCCGCTGTCGGAGGCTTGGTCATCTTCGTCGGCGTAGACTCGTCGGAGAGCGAAAAGCCCCCTACCTGGTGTGCCAAATGTCGAAGTGTACCATCGACACTTCCCCCGGGCAAGCACTGGGCAGCCTGCGGATGTTCTTTTTCGGAGGGGCTAGTCACTCATGGAGAGCTTACGCGTTAGGGACGATGGAAGGAGAAGGATGACACATAGATTTTTTACGTGGTTCAGGCCGCCGGAGCGTAAAACCCTACGTCCACGGTGAGCAGAGATGCTCGTTGTATTGCTTGAGTGTTGAGCATGTGAGTGTGCAAGAAGCCTAATGGAGTTTGAGCTGCTGGAGTGCGAACCCCTTGCAACGTTGCCTACCCGAGCCTTTTATAGTCCAAGGCTCGGGCGGCTTACAAGGTGGGCCCGGGACCTGACAGGTGGTCCCAGGGAGATTGCCTGCCATCTACCGTATCCTGCAGTTATGCCAGTAGTTGTCTCTGGCGAGGGCTTCTGAGTCTTCGTCCTGCCGCCCTGCCCACGCCGCAAGCTAGGTCTGGCACGCGGGGCGCCTCTGACCGGGTAGTAGGTGATGATGAAGACCCCATCTTGTCGCCGCGTCTCCTCGCTCTCGTGTGCGGCTCTGTGCCGTTGGGCGGCACTGTTCCGCCGTCACGCCTCGCCGTCCTGTCTTGTCACCGTAATGGTGAATAGGCGGAGGACGGAGGCGTGCGCTGCAAGCCATACTTCTGGGCAAGGAGCGAGCCTTGAATGCACGGCGTGGCAGCGCACCTCCCTCTCTACTCCTTGGCTATCCGCCCGTTGCTTGTCGGCGTGGCGTTCGGGTAGCTGGTCCCCGGGACACGCGTCACCACCGGGGCTGTCCTGCGGAGTAGCAAGGGGTCCAGAGTCGTCAGACACGTGGCGGCACTGGATCTCTCCCATGTTGGAGGTCGGGCCCGGAGCTGTAGGACACGTGGCACCTCTGGAGCTCTCCTTGGCGGGATGGTACTCCTGGAGTCGTTGCCCACGTGGCAGCACCGGAGCCCTCCCATGCTGGTGGTCGGGCCCGGCACCATCGGACACGTGGTGGCTCCGGAGCCAGCCTCAACCGCTTAGTAAAGGCTCGGAGCCTGTAGACACACGACAGCCTTAGAGCCCTCCTTAGCAGGTGGTCGAGCCTGAGGCCCACGGCACGTGGCTTATCCTGGGACCCGCCTCAGCAGGAAGATGGGTCCCAGGCTGTCTTTTACCCACTACGCGGGGGTACCCTGCATGAAGGGTATCGACAGATGTACATTGATTGGAACAAGATAGGTGGTAACTCAGATGGTTGGTTCACAAAGAAAGATGCTTCTGTCGATCGATCCTTTTGTTGTCGACGATCGATAAGTTGCGATGCCAATGTACGAAATGCCAAACATAAAGTGGCTTGATAAAATGACTCTTTCGATACACTTGTGTCAAAATGGTTACACGTCACATTATAAGGTGTGGAGTTTTCACGGCGAGACAACTTCTAAAGCCGTACAAGAAGTGCAAGAGGATGATGACAACACGGGGGTTGATAGAATGGATGAGATGCTACAAGCTATTGAACTAGAGGCCACGGAGGATTCTCCAACAACGGAGGTAGAAGCGTTCTTCAATGTGACACCCTCAATTTTGATTTCTGCATGCATTCATATTTTATATAGAGAAACATTTTAAATGAATTGGAAACAGCAAAAGAATCAAAAGGATAGCCGAAAAGAGCTAATTCCAGAAGCGCCGAAGACATTTTCCGCGGCCCGCTGGCCACGTGGCGCCTTCGGAGCTCATCCCCGCAAAAGGGGAGAGGTCCGCCGCTAACTGGCTACGTGGCAGGCTCGGGGCTCGTCTCTGCGGAAGGGGCGAGGTCCGACCCCATGGGACACGTGTTGCCCCCGGAGCTAGCCTCTACGGAGAAGCGAAGTCCAGCCCCGCAGGACAGGTGTCACCATCAGAGCTAGTCACTACGGAAAAGAGAGGACCAGCCGCACGGGGCACGTGTCGCTCTCGGAGCTAACCTCCGAGAGGTCCGGTCTTATTGGACACGTGTCACCTCCGGAGCTCACCTCCAGGAGGTCCGACACTACCGGACACGTGTCACCTCTCGAGCTCACCTTCGGAAGGTCCGACACTGTTGGACACGTGTCACCTCCGGAGCTCACCTCCGGGAGGTCCGACGCTGACAGACACGTGTCGATCTCGGAGCTCGCCTCCGAGAAGTAAGTAGGATAGGCGCTACTTGAGACGTGGCATTCTCGGAGGTCACCTCCGAAGAGAGGGGAGGTCTAGAACGGACACGTGGCACTACCAGAGCCCGCCTCCGAAGAGAGGGGAGGTCCGACACTGACACGTGGCACCCCCGGAGCCACCTCCGAAGAGAGGGGAGGTCCGGAACTGACACATAGCGTACAAGGAGCTCGTCTCTAGAGAGAGGGGAGGTCCCGACCCACCAGACGCATGGCGCACGCGGAGCTCACCTCTGAGGGAGAGGGAGGTCTCGCCCGCCTGACACGCGTCACAAGTGGAGCCCGCCTCTGCGGAAAAGGGAGGCCTGGCCTCCGCAGGACACGTGGAGCCTCTGGAGCTCATCACCGCGAAGGTGACAAGATCTGAAGCGGTTTTTGCTTCTGTACGCGCGGGAATACATACACGAAAGGAAACCGACACGAATTCCACGTTGCTACCGCACCAAATCAATTGAAGATAAGTTGTTAAGATTTAAAAATGATTTGAATAGGACTCTTATTTGAAATCCAATCAGATTAGAACTCTTATTTTTTTTGTTTATAAATAGAACCTGAAATAACCCCTTGGTCGTAACATCTTTTCTAAGCCGACAACTTAGAAGCCCTAGCCCCCAAACTCACCGAGCTAAACCCCTTCGCCGGAGTTTGACCACCGGAGAGACCGCCGACGAGCCCGGACCACGATCGCCATCGCTGGAGGAGAGCCGACGATCTGTTTTTGCTAGAGAAAGGACCCGAAGGAAGTAAGGTGGGTCTCCATTACCACCTTACGACGTCATCGCGTTTTCTTTGTATCTGTTTCTTCGATCTCTTCAAACAGAAGCTTTTTCATGGACAGATCACGTGTTGATCAGTTTGATCTAGATATTGAGTCCAGATCATCACCACGTCCACATTTGATCCCTACACCCTTGTTCATCGTAAAACTCATGCAAGCCTATTAAAAATATGCAAGAGCACGTACAAACTAAACTGCACCGTAGGATTAGCATGCATATGCACCATTGCATCTTGAGTAAAGTTTGTGCATGATGATTGATTGCTATAAATCTTGTATATACGTGATCGTAATTAGAAGGATAAGCTCAGGGAGCTATCTACGAAGGACTACCGCATCAAGACATCGAGACACAAGAGCAACAAGAGCCACAGGAACAAGGAAAGTGCCCCTTGACCATATTGATCCCATGTTTTAGAAACTGTTTTGTTTGCAAAAAGGTGTGTGTGCTTGAGTCAACTTGATGGGAAAACCTTTCATAGGAGTTTACTAGTTTTGTTAAACACCCTTTTCGCCAGGACAGTTGATGAGTCGGGTATGGTCAATTTTCCTTTTTGCTTCGCTGAGTCTACGGGGTGTGGGAAGCAAAATAGAATATGTCTAGCTATTGCACTCACATGAACAATGATAATATGAACTTGATGCTGAACATGAATCGGGGGGAGATCTAGGCAAGCTTGGTTTGTGGATGAGGTAGTATGAGATGGTGGTTACTTGCCGTAGATCTAAGGACCGGTTCATGCCAGCCATGCCAGGATAATAGTGCTACCACAAGGCCAAATATGGGTGCGGCTTAGCTGACTAATTAGGTAAGTTACTAGATTGTTATGGACTGTGGAAGGCGCGGGGAATGGGAGTCGAGTGAGGACTGCCCTGAGAACTGCATGGCACAAGAGGGGGCCCGTTGGTGGGAGAATTGGAGATTCTAGCCTACTGGTGAAACCTTAGTGAGTCCATACATCTAGTAGCCCCTTTGTAAAGGCTATTTTGTGATCTCTTGGCCATACACCGACGGTTGTGTACTGGTATAATTGAGGTTCTGCAGTCGCCGATGGGTGATGAAATCACAAACTTGTGGGTAAAGTGGTGCCACCTCGGCAGAGTATAAAACTATCATGATAGCCGAGCTTACGGTCACAAGCGCCTGGACAACTCACATGATTAGATGGGATGGTTATTGGGATGTGTCGGTACCTGAGATATGGGGGACCCCCGCGCACAGGGTAAAATGCCTAAGGTACTCGCCCTTCTCCGCAGGGAGAGCTCCGAAGGCGCCACGCGTCCGGCGGGGCCGGACCTCCCTCTCCTCAGAGGAGAGCTCCAGGCCCGCCACGTGGCATACAGAAGCCGGACCTCCCCCTCCGCGGGAGAGAGGTCCGAAGACGCCACGCGTCCAGCGGGGCCGGACCTCCCTCTCCGCAGAGGAGAGCCCCGGGCCCGCCACGTGGCATACAGAAGCCGGACCTCCCCCTCCGCGGGGAGAGGTCCGGAGGCTCCACGTGCCCCGCAGGCCGGACCCTTCTCTCCTCAGAGAAGGGCTCCGGACCCGCCACATGGCCAGAAGAACGGTGCTGCCCGCCCCCGAGCGGTAGGCAGTGGGCGTAAAGGCGCCCCGCACCTTGCCCGTACAAGGTATTCAAGGCCCGCATCTTCCCAAGACGCGGAAACGCGGAGCACGCGTCTGTCAGGTGCCGTTGCGCCCAGTCGCATCACAGACTTGCGCGCGGTGTCAGAACCTGCCAGCTAATAAACGCTGCGACAAGACATCCCATGCCGCCTGCGCCGTCATCAACCACTACGACTAGTGTGCGGCATGGGCAGGGCGGCAAGATGAAGACTCAGAAGCCTTCGACCAGAGGCAACTACCGGCGTAACTACAGATACGGTAGATAATAGACAATCTTCCCGGGACCACCTGTCGGGTCCCGGCACCCCTTGTAAGCCGCCCGAGTCCTGGACTATAAAAGGCTCGGGTAGGCGTCGATAGCAGGGGTTCGCATTTTGCAACTCATACGCTAGCCATACACTCTCAAGCTGTAACTCACCCCCAAGCTCAGGCCCCCGGCCCTGAGCAGCAAGCAATACAGCGAGCTCCATAGCTCGCCGTGGACGTAGGGTTTTACGCTCCGGCGGCCTGAACCACGTAAAACTCTCTGTGTCAAGCTCTCACTAACTCGTCCATCTGCGCAAGCTCTCCGCTAGGAACTAGCCCCTCCGAAAAAAGAACCTCCGCGGGCTGCCCAATGCAGGCCCGGGGGAAGTGTCGACCGAACACTTCGACATTTGGCGCGCCAGGTAGGGGCGCTTTTCCCCTAGCGCGACGAGTTTCCGCCGACGAAGATGACCAAGCTCCCTTCGGCGGCAAGCTCACCTCCCCCGCCTCCGCGGCGAACCGCGACCAGGGGGGAGTACAAGTCAACACACTCGGTACGGAGTGTGTCAGTACAAGCTGGGAGCCAGCAACCGGCTCTGGCAGCGCCGACCCCGGCAATGCAGGCTCCAACCAGCGTTAGATCTCCGGTAGCGCCGGGCGTACCCGGAGGGGGTGCGCTAGCTGCAGCAAGAGCGCTACTGCACAATCCGCCCGCTGGGGACGCGCCTCAGGCAGCGACCCAGCGGTGGATTCTCGAGGTAGACCGTCTTGTCGTCGCTGCCGCAAGCCCGCGACTCCGGCGGAGACGACACTCTGACCAACCGGCCGTGTCGCTGATACGCACGTCGGTGGTTGACGAACAGACGGCAGACTCCAGCTCTGCCAGCCCTCAATTGATGGATCTGAGGACAGAGCTGGAGCGGTGTCGCTCGGGTCAAGATGCCCGGGTATACCTCGAGCAATGCCGAGAAAGGCGTCGCTACCAAGAAGCTGACGGCAGCGTGACGTCGGCCTCGACCCAGCCTGAAGAGCAGACCTTCGCCATGCGATCTCTGCCCCAGGCCTGCGCCGTGCAGAATATGTCACAGTCATATGTACTGCAGATGGTGCCCCCGGCCTATGGTGCAGCCTTGCCCGTACCGGGGTACACTGTGCCCAGTGCGAACCCAGTGTCCACGGCACCGGAACCTGCGGTGACAGAAGCAGGGTGTGCAGCCCTCGCGCCTCATCTTCGCTTTGCGAAGTGGCCGCGCAAGTTTCGGCCACACCTGCCCGAGAAGTACGACGGCAGCGTCAACCCGGCGGAGTTCCTCCAGATCTACTCCACCGCCGTACTTGCCGCAGGAGGGAATGAAGCCGTCATGGCCAACTATTTCCCCGTCGCCTTGACCGGTCCAGCTCGGTCTTGGCTTATGAACCTCCCCCAGGGTTCCGTCACCTCCTGGGGAGAGCTTTGCCGACAGTTCGTAGCCGACTTCGGCAGCTCCTACACCCGGCCTGGCACGGAGCTTGACCTCCACGCCGTCCAGCAGCAACCTGGGGAGTCGCTGCGCTCTTTCATCCAGCGGTTCTCCCAGGTACGGAACACCATCCCACATATCCAAAATGCTTCTGTGGTGGTGGCGTTCCGGCAGGGCGTCCGGGACAGGAAGATGCTCGAGAAGCTCGCGACCAGGGAGGTCCGCGACGTCTCAGAGCTCTTCAGTTTGGCAGACAAATGCGCCAGAGCAGCCGAAGGACGGAACTGGCACTCGCTGCCATCCTCCGAGTCAGGGGGACTGCCCGGATCTAGTCCTACTCCCGGTGGAGGCAGCAGGAAGGCCAAGAACCGAGGCAGAAACAAGATAGAATCACCGACGGCAGCCCCAGTCCTCACTGCAGCGACGCTCGGTGGGGCTCGGGGGCCGCGCCCCGACAAGAAGCAGCGAAGATCACCAATCCCAGAAGGTGATGAAGACAATATGTGCCCCGTGCACGGCAGCTGTCGCCACACTGCTGCCGAGTGCCGGGAGATCCGAAGGCTCGCAGAGCGCTTCCTCAAGGAGAAGCGGCAGCGGGCTGATGCCCTGCCCTTCCGTCCAAAGGAAGATGAGCAGGGGGTGGATGTTCCAGACAACATTGACCACCCAGAGGAGATACAGGAGCCTCAGCGTGTCGTGAAGGCGGCACGCAATCATGAGGATTCCGGCTCCAGCGACGATGAGCATCGGAAGAAGCTCTACGTCATATACGGCAGGTCCGCCGACCCCTCGTCCCGAAGCGCAGTCAAGACTCTGCGCCGAGCGGTAGCGTCGGTGGCGCCACTCCCAAGTGCTGCACCGCACCTAAAGTGGATGGGGACCCCCATCAGCTTTGATGCCACCGACTGCCCCAGGAACATGGCTGGGGCCGGCCAACTACCGCTCCTGGTGGCCCCTACCATCGCCAACGTGAGAATGTACAACGTTTTGGTAGATGGAGGGGCTGGGCTGAACCTCATCAGCCGTGCAGCTTTCCAGAAGCTGCAGATCCCGATGGCCAATCTCACCCCGTCGAGCCCGTTCTCAGGGGTAGGGCCGGGACAGGTTATCCCCTACGGCAACATTAGTTTCCCGGTGACCTTCGGGGCTCCGGACAGCTATCGAACAGAGTACATTCTGTTCGACGTAGCGGAGATAGACCTCCCCTTCAACGCCATAATCGGCAGGCCAGCCCTGTACCGGTTCAAGGCTGTAGCTCATTACGGCTACCTTGTCCTGAAGATGCCAACACCGACAGGTGTTTTCAGGATTCGTGGGGACCGCACTGCTGCAGTGTCGGCCCTGGAAAAGCTCCAAGCACTCGCAACAGCTGGGGCATCAGCCCCTGGCAATACGGAGCCGGACCAGCTCCGCCCGTGCGCACGTCACCGTGCTTCCACCACAGCACCCCGGGTGCAACCTCTCGACGAGGGCGGCGTCGTCTTAAAGGTCGTCCAAGTCGGCGCCAAAGCTACCCAGACCACCTGGGTAGCCGGGGGCCTGGATAGTAAATAGGAAGGCGCGCTCCTCACCTTCCTCCGGCACAACGTCGACGTGTTTGCATGGCGGCCGTCACAGATGCCGGGGATCCCTAGGAAGGTGATCGAGCACCACTTGAAAGTCTTCCCCGATGCCCGGCCGGTTCAACAGAAGCCCCGCAAGCAGTCCATCGAGCGGCAGAACTTCATCCGTGAAAAAGTCAAGAAGCTGCTGGACGCTGGCTTCATACGGGAGGTCCACCACCCTCGATGGTTGGCGAACCCCGTCGTTGTCCCGAAGGCTGGCGGGAAGCTCCGGATGTGCATCGACTACACCAGTCTCAATAAGGCATGTCCTAAAGATCCATTCCCTCTCCCTAGAATAGATCAAATAGTAGACTCAACGTCAGGCTGTGATATGCTGTGCTTCCTAGACGCCTACTCGGGTTTCCATCAGATCCCCATGTATAGGGAGGACGAGGAGCACACTTCCTTCATCACAGTAGACGGACTTTATTGCTATGTGTCTGTCGGTACCTGAGATATGGGGTACCCCGCGCACAGGGTAAAATGCCTAAGGTACTCGCCCTTCTCCGCAGGGAGAGCTCCGAAGGCGCCACGCGTCCGGCGGGGCCGGACCTCCCTCTCCTCAGAGGAGAGCTCCGGGCCCGCCACGTGGCATACAAAAGCCGGACCTCCCCCTCCGCGGAAGAGAGGTCCGAAGACGCCACGCGTCCAGCGGGGCCGGATCTCCCTCTCCACAGAGGAGAGCTCCGGGCCCGCCACGTGGCATACAGAGGCCGGACCTCCCCCTCCGCGGGGAGAGGTCCGGAGGCTCCACGTGCCCCGCAGGCCAGGCCCTTCTCACCTCAGAGAAGGGCTCCGGACCCGCCACGTGGCCAGAAGAACGGTGCTGCCTGCCCTCGAGCGGTAGGCGGCGGGCATAAAGGCGCTCCTCACCTTGCCCGTACAAGGTATTCAAGGCCCGCGTCTTCCCAAGACGCGGAAACGTGGAGCACGCGTCTGTCAGGTGCCGTTGCGCCCAGTCGCATCACAGACTGGCGCGCGGTGTCAGAACCTGCCAGCCAATAAACGCTGCGACAAGACATCCCATGCCGCCTGCGCCGTCATCAACCACTATGACTAGCGTGCGGCATGGGCAGGGCGGCAAGATGAAGACTCAGAAGCCTTCGGCCAGAGGCAACTACCGGCGTAACTACAGATACGGTAGGCAATAGACAATCTTCCCGGGACCACCTGTCGGGTCCCGGCTCCCCTTGTAAGCCGCCCGAGTCTTGGACTATAAAAGGCTCGGGTAGGCGTCGATAGCAAGGGTTCGCATTTTGCAACTCATACGCTAGCCATACACTCTCAAGCTGTAACTCACCCCCAAGCTCAGGCCCCCGGCCCTGAGCAGCAAGCAATACAGCGAGCTCCATAGCTCGCCGTGGACGTAGGGGTTTACGCTCCGGCGGCCTGAACCACGTAAAAATCTCTGTGTCAAGCTCTCACTAACTCGTCCATCTGCGCAAGCTCTCCGCTAGGAACTAGCCCCTCCGAAAAAAGAACCTCCGCGCGCTGCCCAGTGCAGGCCCGGGGGAAGTGTCGACCGAACACTTCGACATTTGGCGCGCCAGGTAGGGGGCTTTTCCCCTAGCGCGACGGGTTTCTGACGACGAAGATGACCAAGCTCCCTTCGGCGGCAAGCTCACCTCCCCCGCCTCCGCGGCGAACCGCGACCAGGGGGAGTACAAGCCAACACACTCGGGACGGAGTGTGCCAGTACAAGCTGGGAGCCAGCAACCGGCTCTGGCAGCGCCGACCCCGGCAATGCAGGCTCCAACCAGCGTCAGATCTTCAGTAGCGCCGGGCGTACCCGGAGGGGGTGCGCTAGCTGCAGCAAGAGCGCTACTGCACAATCCGCCCGCTGGGGACGCGCCTCAGGCAGCGACCCAGCGGTGGATTCTCGAGGTAGACCGTCTTGTCGTCGCTGCCGCAAGCCCGCGACTACGGCGGAGACGACACTCTGACCAGCCGGCCGTGTCGCTGATACGCACGCCGGTGGTTGACGAACAGACGGCAGATTCCGGCTCTGCCAGCCCTCAATCGATGGATCTGAGGACAGAGCTGGAGCGGTGTCGCTCGGGTCAAGATGCCCGGGTATACCTCGAGCAACGCCGAGAAAGGCGTCGCTACCAGGAGGTTGATGACAGCATGACGTCGGCCTCGACCCAGCCTGAAGAGCAGACCTTTGCCATGCGATCTCTGCCCCGGGCCTGCGCCGTGCAGAATATGCCACAGCCATATGTACTGCAGATGGCGCCCCCGGCCTATGGTGCAGCTTTGCCCGTACCAGGGTACACTGTGCCTAGTGCGAACCCAACGTTCGCGGCACCAGAACCTGCGGTGACGGAAGCAGGGTGTGCAGCCCTCGCGCCCCATCTTCGCTTTGCGAAGTGGCCGCGCAAGTTTCGGCCATACCTGCCCGAGAAGTACGACGGCAGCGTCAACCCAGCGGAGTTCCTCCAGATCTACTCCACCGCCGTACTTGCCGCAGGAGGGAATGAAGCCGTCATGGCCAATTACTTCCCTGTCGCCTTGACCGGTCCAGCCCGGTCTTGGCTCATGAACCTCCCCCAAGGTTCCGTCACCTCCTGGGGAGAGCTTTGCCGACAGTTCGTAGCCAACTTCGGCAGCTCCTACACCCGGCCTGGCACGGAGCTCGACCTCCATGCCGTCCAGCAGCAACCTGGGGAGTCGCTGCGCTCTTTCATCCAGCGGTTCTCCCAGGTGCGGAACACCATCCCACACATTCAAAATGCTTCTGTGGTGGTGGCGTTCCGGCAAGGCGTCCGGGACAGGAAGATGCTCGAGAAGCTCGCGACCAGGGAGGTCCGCGACGTCTTAGAGCTCTTCAGCTTGGCAGACAAATGCGCCAGAGCTGCCGAAGGACGGAGCTGGCACTCGCTGCCATCCTCCGAGTCAGGGGGACTGCACAGATCTAGTCCTACTCCCTGTGGAGGCAGCTGGAAGGCCAAGAACCGAGGCAGAAGCAAGATAGAGTCACCGACCGCAGCCCCAGTCATCACTGCAGCGACGATCGGTGGGGCTCGGGGGCCGCGCCCCGACAAGAAGCAGCGAAGATCACCAATCCCAGAAGGTGATAAAGACAATATGTGCCCCGTGCACGGCAGCTGTCGCCACACTGCTACCGAGTGCCGGGAGATCCGAAGGCTCGCAGAGCGCTTCCGCAAGGAGAAGCGGCAGCGGGCTGATGACCTGCCCTTCCGTCCAAATGAAGATGAGCAGAGGGTGGATGTTCCAGACAACATCGACCACCCAGAGGAGATACAGGAGCCTCTGCGTGTCGTGAAGGCGGCACGCAATCACGAGGATTCTGGCTCCAGCGACGATGAGCGTCGGAAGAAGCTCTACGTCATATACGGCGGGTCCGCCGACCCCTCGTCCCGAAGCGCAGTCAAGACTCTGCGCCGAGCGGTAGCGTCGGTGGCACCACTCCCAAGTGCTGCACCGCACCTATAGTGGATGGGGACCCCCATCAGCTTTGATGCCACCGACTGCCCCAGGAACATGGCTAGGGCCGGCCAACTACCGCTCCTGGTGGCCCCTACCATCGTCAACGTGAGAATGTACCACGTTTTGGTGGATGGAGGGGCTGGGCTGAACCTCATCAGCCGTGCAGCTTTCCAGAAGCTGCAAATCCCGATGGCCAAGCTCAACCCGTCGAGCCCGTTCTCAGGGGTAGGGCCGGGACAGGTTATCCCCTACGGCAACATTAGTCTCCCGGTGACCTTCGGGGCTCCGGACAGCTATCGAACAGAGTACATTCTGTTCGACGTAGCGGAGATAGACCTCCCCTTCAACGCCATAATCGGCAGGCCAGCCCTGTACCGGTTCATGGCTGTAGCCCATTACGGCTACCTTGTCCTGAAGATGCCGACACCGACAGGTGTTCTCAGGATTCGAGGGGACCGCACTGCTGCAGTGTCGGCCCTGGAGAAGCTCCAAGCACTCGCAGCAGCTGGGGCATCAACCCCCGGTAATACGGAGTCGGACCAGCTCCGCCCGAACGCACGTCACCGTGCTTCCACCACAGCACCCCGGGTAAAGGTCGTCCAAGTCGGCGCCGAAGCTAACCAGACCACCCGGGTAGCCGGGGGCCTGGATAGTAAATAGGAAGGCGCGCTCGTCACCTTCCTCCGGCACAACGTCGACGTGTTTGCATGGCAGCCGTCACAGATGCCGGGGATCCCCAGGAAGGTGATCGAGCACCACTTGAAAGTCTTTCCCGACGCCCGGCCGGTTCAACAGAAGCTCCGCAAGCAGTCCATCGAGCGGCAAAACTTCATCCGTGAAGAAGTCAAGAAGTTGCTGGACGCTGGCTTCATACGGGAAGTCCACCACCCCCGATGGTTGGCGAACCCCGTCGTTGTCCCGAAGGCTGGCGGGAAGCTCCGGATGTGCATCGACTACACCAGTCTCAATAAGGCATGTCCTAAAGATCCATTCCCTCTCCCTAGAATAGATCAAATAGTAGACTCAACGTCAGGCTGTGATATGTTGTGCTTCCTAGACGCCTACTCGGGTTTCCATCAGATCCCCATGTCTAGGGAGGACGAGGAGCACACCTCCTTCATCACAGTAGACGGCCTTTATTGCTATGTGTCTATGCCTTACGGCCTAAAGAATGCACTCCCCACCTTTGTGCGGGCAATGCACAAAACCTTTGGGGAGTTAATAAGAGACCTGGTTGAGGTGTATGTCGATGACATAGTTGTCAAGGTCAAGCAGGGTCCGTCCCTGCTAGATAACCTAGCTTTAGTCTTTGACAAGTTGCGCTCTACGCGCACCAAGCTGAACCCAGACAAATGTGTGTTCGGCGTGTCCTCCGGGAAGCTCTTAGGGTTCCTGGTCTCGCACCGAGGGATTGAGGCCAACCCAGAGAAGATCAAGGCCATCGACTTGATGCGGCCCCCTGCCCGCGTCAAGGATGTCCAGAAACTCACAGGATGTCTAGCCGCGCTGAGTCGGTTTATACCGAGGCTAGCAGAGCGGGCACTCCCTTTCTTTAAGCTCCTGCGCAAGTCAGGCCCTTTTGCCTGGACCGACGAAGCAGAAGAGGCTTTCCAGGAGTTGAAGCGACTCCTGACGACCCTACCAATCATGGTAGCCCCTGAGCCCGGAGAGCACCTGTTGCTCTACATCGCGGCGACAACTGAAGTAGTGAGTATGGTCCTCGTCGCAGAGCGGCCGGACCCCTCATCTTCACAACCTGCTCCGGTAGCAGAAGACAGACGCCAGGAGGCCCCGCAGGACCAAGACGGTCTCCCGGGCCTCCAAGGCAACTTCCCGGAGGTCCAGGTCGGCCTCCCGGAGGTCCTGGGCAGTCTCCCGGACCTCCAAGATAAACCCCCGGGGGCCCCGCGGGACCCCCCGGGGGCCAAATGGGACCTCCCAGAGGTCCCCCAAGACCCCCGGGAGCTCCCAGACAATCAAGACAGCTTAAGGGCCTCCGGGTCCCAGCTCCCGGAAGCCCCCGTGGGTCCACCCACCTCCAGTGGGCCAGGGCCAATGGACGAGGACCTCCCAGGCCTGAGAAAGAGGGTTCGAACCGTCAAGAGGCCTGTCTACTACATCAGCGAAGTACTTCATGATGCCAAGACAAGGTACCTGGAAGTCCACAAGCTGCTGTATGCGGTGCTCGTGGCCTCCAGAAAGCTCCGCCATTACTTCCAGGCCCACCGGGTCTCGGTGGTCACCTCGTATCCACTGAAGGCAATTCTTCACAGCCCCCATGCGACTGGCAATGTTGCTAAATGGGCAGCGGAGCTGGCGGAGTTTGAGCTGGACTTCCTCCCACGCCATGTAGTCAAGAGCCAAGCACTGGCTGACTTTGTGGCGGAGTGGACACCAACGGAGACTGACCCAGGGGGCCATGGGGGCGGAGAACCGGAGCACCAAGCTCCGGTCTTCACCGAACCCCACTGGACACTCTTCTTCGACGGCTCCTCGCGAAAGCAGGGGGCCGGTGCCGGCGTACTGCTCCTCATGCCATCGGGGGAACAATTTGGGTATATGGTGCGTCTCAATTTCAAGGCAACTAACAACATGGCGGAGTATGAAGCACTCATCTTTGGCCTGCAGACAGCCCTGTCTTTAGGCGCTCGCCAGTTGTTGGCACAGGACGACTCCCAGCTGGTCATCAAGCAAGTCAAGGGCGAATGCTCCTGCAATGACCCCCAGCTAGCTGCATATCTGCTTCACGTGCAGATGTTGGAGAAAGAATTCCTCGCCTTGGACCTGCACCACGTACCGCGCGCCGGTAATACCGCAGCCGACGACCTTTCAACGAAGGCTTCCACCGGAGCCCCTGCGCCCGAAGGAGTCTTCGAGAGGACGTTGCTGCGGCCCACAGCCCAGCCCGCCGAGCCGGGCGAAGGGGGCTTGACCAGCACCTCGAAGCTGGCGGTCCCGGCGGCCCTACAACCGTGGGCGCCGCCAAGGATCGTAAGCGTCACTGGGGACTCCGTGCAACCCAGCGCTCAAGATCCAGAAGCTCAAGTCAGACCCGATGCATGGATCACGGAGATCCGGGACTACTTGAAGGACAATATCCTCCCTGATGAACATGCAACCGCTGAATGGATTGTGCGTATGGCTAAGAGGTACGCGCTGGTAGAGGGGGATCTCTACCGGCGTGGCGCCAACCACATCTGTAACACCCCAAATTTTGATTCAAAACCCAAAACCATGTTCAGAGGGGAATTTAAAAATTTTTGGACGTGTTGCATGTTTTGCAAAAATTCAAATTCAAACTGGAATTCAAATTATATTCAAAACAGAAAAGAAATGGAAAAAGAAAAAGGAAAACGGGAAAAAACTGGCCAGTGGGCCGAAACCCGCCAGCCGGCCCAGCTACTCCCGCGCCAGCCCGCCCCCGCGCGCGCCGCGCTGCCTCTCACCGACGGGTGGGACCCACCTGTCATCCCCAACCTCGCTCGCGCCGACCCCGGATTTTTCCCCCCGAGCGCGCGTGATCTTAACCGATCGGGAAACCTGTCTCGCCGCCCGAATTCTGGTCCCAGCGGACTCCAACTCGATCACAACAGACCCACCGCCCTCCCCCGGCTATAAAAACCCCCGATCCGATCAGTTTTTCCCACGCGATCGCCGATTTTTACTCCGGTGAGCACCGAGACTTCGGCGGTGAATTCTGGCCGATCTAAGCTCGGAAACTCTGATCTAACTCGCTGGTCTTGATCCACCGCCTCCGGGGAACCTTGCAGGTGCAGAAAACTCGGAGTGTTACGGTGTAAACACAGCGCCGACGAGCTTCGCCGTGGTTTTGCCTCGGACCTCGCCGCCGAGCACTTTCCAGGACTCCCGAGCTCGAGAAAACCCCCGAGGTGAGATCCCTGACCTCTCCTCTACCGATCTATGCCATAAGATCACAGTTTTAGGCAGAATTCTCGAGGATCCGAAACTTTCCGGCGAGATCGCCGCTTCCCGCCGCCGTGCGCCGCCGGCAGCGCCGCCCGCGCTCGATCAGAGCGACGTGGCCGCTTGTGCGCCGTTTATTTTAAATCGCACGGTAGGGTTTAAATCCCCGCGTACCGGTTCGAGGTTATAATCTCAGCCGTCGGTTTAAAATCGGACGGTCCACGTCAGCCCCGCATTATAAAGACTGGAGTTCTTACGTGCTACCCCCTGGGGTTCTCTGGAATTGAGAGCTAGCCCCGGAAACTTCAGATCTAGCCCCTGGAACTCCAGAAAATCATGTAAATTCATTTAAAAATCAGTTTTAGCCCCTGGACTTAATAGAAATTAGGAAAAACACCTCTGATAAGTGTAGCTAGACCCCTGGAAATTAGGAAAATAATATTATAGACCCTGTAATGGGGTAAGTTCATTATTTTAACCCTGTTTAGTATTTAATTTAGAAAATTGAATATGTAACTAGTGTTTAAAAATTAAAAAGGGGGACAAACATAATTGTCAAAATTAATTAAAAACTTTCTCAGTACTTAGAAAACTTTGGAGTGAGATAAAAGTATATTTTTGGGCTGAAATAAATCTGTTTCATCTATTATTCACATTTATTAGTATAGGGACACATTTTTAAGTAAAGAATAGTTATAGAAAAATAGGGAAAATAATTATGAAATGGTCTACATCAGAAGCCAAGGTCAAAAGATGTTATTAAATCATTTAGGACCAGAACCTATACTGTTTAGATGATGTGTATTACTAATTTAATAATAAAATATACAATTATGCATAGGAATATAAATATGAAAATATAGCAACTAGTAAATGATAAATGGAGTTTCTAAAATCCAAAAAGTTCAGTTTAGGGTTGATAGAAGTTGTGAAGGCACATATGGAGAAGAAAAATACTTTCCATACATACTTGGTAGTTTAATGTAAGGAATTTATTTAAAACTGAAACACAACACATATAATAGTGAATGAATTTCATAAATATGAATGTGTGGTTTGTATGAAGTAGAGGTGTGAACTATGTCTTATGATTGTTGTTTTTCTTTTGCTATGTGTGATGGTATGAAGTAGAACCTGTTCAAGAACAAGTTATTCATTTCCAAGATCAGGACTACCCATTTCAAGAGCAGCAAGAAGGAGGCAAGTGTCCTTGACCACTTTGATCCTATGCTAGGATGTGTAGATAGAATTATTTGCATTGTCAAATGAAATATGAAACCCATGCTAGGAAAGTTTCCCTAGAATTGCATTACCCTGTTTCCTTGTAGCTTGGGTTGGGATTTATTTTACCATGTCATATATTTACATGCATTTGCTTAGCCATGCTTAGAATGGGATATTTGGGACATGAGATCATCAGTTTATATTACCATACTCTTGAATGAGACATTGTGAATTATGTAGAGGTAGGGATCAAGGCAAGTTGGATGTTTTGGTTGTGTGCTGGGTGCACGAGACTTGGGTTTGTGTTTAGTACTTGCCTGGATCCTAAGGACCGGTTCATGGAGCATGTAACCCGGCTTTACAGTGCCAACCACATGCTGAGATGGGGCAGCTTGGCCAATTAATTAGGTGTATCCCCGGCGTAGTATGGGTGTGTTGGATGGTGCGGGGAGTAGGTGTCAGCTGGACTACCATATGAACCGCAAGGCTCAAGAGGGGGCCACTGCAGCGGGGTTGGAGCCTCTTGTATGCTGTTAGGGGTGAAACCTCAGTGGGCCCACGCTCGTCGGGAATCCCTTTGTAAAGGCTTCGTAGTGATCTCCTGGCCGCACACCTGGGAAGTGTGAATGTGGATCGTAGCCACTGGCATAATGGAGGTTCTTTTAGTCCACCCGGCAACGGGGGATGAAATCACTACTTGTGGGTACAGTGGTACAAACTCTGCAGAGTCAAAACTGTCTTGACAGCCGTGCTCACGGTTAAGAGCGGCCTGGACTTATTCATGATTAGAGGATTGATGGTTTTGGAAGTTAAGCGGGGAGCTTAACATTGGTAATGATGTTATGATTATTTGGTTATGATAATGGGATGGGAGATTGGGACCATTTCACCTGTAGTAATGAAGGTGCTTAATAAGCTAAGGTGATAGGTATTAATTGCGTAGTGCTTTAACCATGAGTTCAACCTCTCCTTGTTCTAGCCATGCATGATATAATTTTCCCACACTTGCTGAGTACCATTGGTACTCAACCTTGCATATTTGTTGGTTTATATTGCTGCTCAGGTCAAGATAATGAGGTGGTGTATAATGACCAAGATTTTGGACCCGAGGAAGGCTTTTAGGTTCATGAAGACCCCCGGGCAACGCCTGTGATGGAGCCCTAAAGAATAATATTCCGCTGCTAGTTTATTTACTTGTGATGAACTTATTATTGTCCATCGAGACATTTACTTTGTAAGACTTACCTTTATTCGACACCTGGCTTGTAATAAATGATGCTTCACTATTTGTCATCACATGTATGAGAAAATGATCCTGGCATACATGTGATATTCACTTGGTTGTTTCTTCGGAAAAACCGGGTGTGACAGAGGTGGTATCAGAGCCAAGGTTGCCCGTAGGAACATGGACCTAGGTAGAAATGGACGTATTTAAGGGCCCTATTTTCTTAAAAACTATTTTCCAAGGTGTGGGTGGAAAAGTGTTATTAAAGGAGTCATTTTCTTCATCTTACCCCAACTTTCATTCAAAATAGGATTTTTGTTTGAGAATTTATCTAACCTAATTTTAAATTCTTTTGTTTTTAGATGGTTCGCATGATTCGCACCGCTCGTAAGTCCACAGGAGGGAGAGTTCCCGTAGTTGCCCTTGCCGAAAGAGAGGAGAGTCGCTCCGTGACGTACCTTTCCTACGGATTGGCAGTAGGAGATTTGTTGCGCCGTCTTCGACGCATGCTCGAAGCCGCCGGCAATACGGGCAAGCTGATCATCCACTATAACTCCACCAGGACCATCCGTGAGAAGAGGGAAGAATGGAGTTCGGAGATGAGGATTATACACGAGAATCAGCTGCTTAAGATTCACCACTCTCCAGCTTGTCGAGCAACACAAGTTGACGCGGAGAAAGATGTCACCTGGGAGGCCATCACCTGCCAGAGTCACATCTATCGTCGCCACTTGGACAAAACTGAGTACATGTATGTCCTCCAACGTGAGAGTGGTACCACGGAGTACAAATACCCACCGGTGCAGCAAGGGACTTCCCATGAGCACATGGACTTGTGCTTGGAGGATGCTGCGATGCTCAGCACTCGACTGCAGGAGTGTCAACAAGAGCTTCAGGATGTCCGAGACACCCTGAAGGAAACGGAGGCGTTGCTGCGAGCTTGCTTAAAGGCGAGAGAAAGAGGAGATGGGAATGAACTGTGTGTCACCGTGAGTGATCCATGGACTCCTGACTCCCCGGACCGCCGAGCGATCAGGCGTCGTCGCACTTCTCCACCAGCAGCCTCTCCACCCAAAGCAGAGTCAGAGGGTAGCCGAAATGAGGAGGAAGATCCCGAGGAGCCAGCTCAAGAGGACGAGTAGTGTAGAATCTTTCCCCTAGCTAGCAAGAGGTCGAGTAGTCGAGTCGTTACGTAGTTAATGGTGTGATGATGCTTGGTGTGTGACGTGAGTTGTGGAAGCCATGAGCAATTGTCCACAGCCTCGTCTTCAGATTGTTTTGCTTTGGTGTGTGAACCCACAGGAAATAATAGTACATTTATTTGGTGTGAGATATAAACCCTCGTAAAATTTTAACAAAGCCTCAACACCTCAAAGTACCAACAAATGAAAGTAGTAGGATGATACTAAATGGTATCAAATTAACATTTGTTGATTCTGCCAGATGGCCGGAAGAGGAAAAGGACGTGCTGCCAACCCCGCCAACAACAACGATGAGGCATGCAACCCTCATCTTTCTGGAGGCCAGGACCGGGGTGGTCGCCGTGAAGAAGTTGATCCTCTCCACCAAATGCTGGAGAATCAAAATCAGCTCATTCAGAACTTGACTCAAGTGGTGGCCAACTTGCATCAAGTTCCACCTCCACAAGCTGCACCACGCCAACCAAGGTTGAGTGAGTTTCTAGGAACTCAACCTCCAAAGTTTGCAAGTGCTGCTGAACCTCTGGAGGCAGATGATTGGCTGAAGACCATTGAAAGTAAGATGAGGATAATACAATGCCAAGGGTATGAGAGGGTGCTGTTTGCCTCTCATCAATTGCATGGACCTGCTGCTGATTGGTGGACCGCTTACGTGGCCGCCCATCATGACCCTGAGAACATCACTTGGGAAGAGTTCAAGCGTAGCTTCCGCAACCACTATATCCCAAGAGGTGAGCTCAAAAACAAGAGGAAAGAGTTTTTGGGACTGCAGCAGGGAAACATGACGGTGAGGGAATACCTCACTAAATTTACTCAACTATCCCGTTATGCTCCACGAGACATAGAGACTGATGAGCAGAAACAAGATTGTTTCGTGGAAGGACTTACCGCAGAGATGCAATGTGCCATGTCCTCCAATGAGTATGAAAGCTTTCAAAAGATGGTGGACAGAGCGTTTGTGGTGGAAAGGAAACTAAAGGCCCTGGAAAATGAGAATAAGAGGAAGGCGGGATGGTCACATCAAGCCTCAGGGAGCAACACCCGCCCACGTATGATGCAGCAACCTACGGGGCAGACGAGCCATGCTGCGGTACCCTATTCAGCACCAAGAGGGTACAACCCAAATTACAGACCTCCCGCAGCACCAGCACAGCCGCCACGTCAGTTTGTGCAGCAGCCTCGCCCCGCATATCCACCTCGACCAGCAGTGCAAGGACCCCCGAACCAAACCCAAGACAACAAAGGCCAAGCACCTAAGATTGGGGTGCAATGTTTCAGCTGTGGTGAAGTGGGGCACTACGCCCATAAATGCCCAAAGAAGAAGCCTGCGCCGCCACAACAGCAGAATGTAGTGAGAGGACGGGTGAACCACGTCACTATGGAGGAAGCACAAGAGGCACCCGACGTGGTAGTTGGTAAGTTTCCTGCCAATTTACACCTTACAACTCTGCTGTTTGATTCTGGTGCTACCCACTCGTTCATTGCTCAAGGGTTTGTTAAGAAGCATGACCTAGCAACCACACAAATGAACCATATGCTAGCCGTAAACTCTCCAGGTGGAGAAATAAGGACAAGACAAGTGTGTCCCAAAGTGAGCCTAGACATTAATGGGGTAGTATTTACTGCTAACCTCATAGTGATAGATTCACAAGGGATAGATATTATTTTGGGTATGGATTGGTTGACCAAACATAAAGGAATCATCCATTGTTCGACCAGAACGGTGGAACTAACTCACCCCAATGGCACAAGAGTAAAGTTCATAACGATACACGAGCCTAGGAGGGACATTAAATTAAATCAAGTGGAGGTGAAAGTTGAGGAAATCAGGACCATCAAGGAATATCCAGATGTTTTTCCGGAGGAATTGCCAGGTATGCCTCCCGACCGTGACGTGGAGTTCGCAATTGAGCTAGTACCGGGAACAGCCCCAATATACAAGAGACCTTATCGAATGGACTCCAAGCAGCTAGAAGAGCTCAAGGATCATTTGAGAGAATTGACGGAGAAGGGGTATATTCGCCCTAGTTCCTCACCCTGGGGAGCTCCGGTGATATTTGTGCCTAAGAAGGACGGAACCCAAAGGTTATGCGTGGATTACCGTGCCTTGAATGAGGTAACCATTAAGAACAAGTACCCATTACCCCGCATTGAAGACTTGTTTGATCAGTTGAGGGGAGCTTGTGTGTTCTCGAAAATTGATCTCAGGTCGGGATACCACCAACTCAAGATAAGGCAATCTGATATTCCCAAGACAGCTTTCGTATCTCGGTACGGACTGTATGAATACACTGTCATGCCTTTCGGGCTAACCAATGCCCCGGCATATTTCATGTACCTCATGAACAAGGTATTCATGGAATATCTGGACAAATTTGTGGTGGTTTTCATAGATGATATTCTCGTCTTCTCCAAAGATGAAGAAGAACATGAGAAACATCTAAGGTTGGTGTTACAGAGGCTGAGAGAACACCAACTATATGCCAAGTTGAGCAAGTGTGAGTTTTGGCTGAAGAGAGTTCCCTTTTTAGGACATATAATCTCGGAGGGAGGAATCTCCGTAGATCCCGCCAAAATCGAAGATATCCAGAAGTGGAAAACCCCTGAAAATGTCGGGGAAGTTCGAAGCTTTTTGGGATTGGCTGGATACTATCGACGGTTTATTGAGGGATTCTCCAAGATCTCGAGACCTCTCACCAAACTGTTGGAAAAGGGAATCACATTCACCTGGACGCCACAGTGCGATACGAGCTTTCAGGAGCTAAAGAAGAGATTGACAACAGCCCCAGTGTTGGTTATGCCAGATATGCAGAAGAATTTCACAGTGTACTGTGATGCCTCTGGAAATGGGTTGGGATGTGTTCTCATGCAAGAAGGACATGTCGTGGCTTATGCATCCCGGCAGCTTCGGAAGCATGAAAAGAACTACCCTACGCATGACCTAGAGCTAGCCGCAGTGGTACACGCGTTGAAAATTTGGCGGCACTATTTGATGGGGAAGAGGACAGAGATATATACGGATCATAAGAGTTTGAAGTACATATTCACACAGCCAGATCTCAACCTCAGACAAAGGAGATGGTTAGAGCTAATCAATGACTTTGATGTGGGCATCAACTATCATCCCGGGAAAGCAAATGTCGTGGCCGATGCTTTGAGTCGGAAAGTGCAGGTCAATAAGTTGAGTTTGAAGGACATGCCTGCAGAATTGAAGGACGAGGTTATAAGGCTCAATCTATGTCTAGTAAATAGTGGTGAAGCCATCGCCATGGAAGTGGACTCCACACTCGAGCAAGACATACGCGAGGGCCAAAAGAATGATGAGAAGATACAAGAGATCAGACGGCTCATTAAGGAAAATAAAGCTCCTGGTTTTAGAGAGGATGAACAGAGAACGGTGTGGCACGGGAAAAGGATCTGTGTGCCAGAAGTAAAGGAGATCCGTGAATTAATTTTGAAGGAGGCTCACGATTCCGACTATTCCATTCATCCTGGGAGTACGAAGATGTACCAGGATCTCAAGAGCAGGTATTGGTAGTATGGCATGAAGCGAGATGTCGCGAAACATGTTGCCCTATGTGACACATGTCAGTTGGTGAAAGCAGAACATCAACGACCCGCGGGATTATTGCAACCACTCAAAGTGCCTGAATGGAAGTGGGAAGAAATCAGCATGGATTTTGTCGTGGGATTGCCTAGGACCCAATCCGGGTATGATTCAATATGGGTCATCATTGATAGGCTAACCAAGGTAGCTCATTTCATCCCTGTGAAAGAAAGCTACAGCGGATCCAAATTGGCAGAATTGTACATGTCAAGGATTGTGTGTTACCATGGAGTGCCAAAGAAGATAGTGTCGGACCGAGGGACACAGTTCACCTCGAGGTTTTGGCAAAAGCTGCATGAAACCATGGGAACCCATCTGAACTTCATCTCTGCCTATCATCCCCAAACTGACGGGCAGACGGAGAGAACCAATCAGATACTTGAAGATATGTTAAGGGCATGTGCACTCAAAAACAATAGGAGTTGGGACAAGAACTTACCGTATGCGGAGTTTTCCTATAACAACAGCTATCAAGCTAGTATGAAGATGTCACCGTTTGAAGCTTTGTATGGAAGGAAGTGCAGAACTCCCCTATTTTGGAACCAAACAGGAGAAAGTAAAGTGTTTGGTCCAGAAGTGCTACAAGAAGCCGAGGCAAAGGTGAGGGAGATTCGCAACAACTTGAGGATAGCACAAACACGCCAGAAGAGTTATGCTGATGTACGAAGAAGAGAGCTCGTTTTCAACGTGGGAGACTATGTTTATCTCAAGGTGTCCCCTATCAGAGGGCTTCGTCGGTTCAAGGTGAAAGGGAAGTTGTCACCTCGATACATCGGACCCTTTCAGGTTTTGGAAAGGAAAGGCGAAGTGGCGTACCAACTAGAGTTACCGGTTCATCTATCGGACGTGCACGATGTATTCCATGTGTCACAACTCAAGAAATGCCTGAGGACGCCTGAAAAGGTGTTACCCATGAATGAAGTGGATGTAGCTGAAGATTTGTCTTATGCAGAGCAACCATACAAGATTTTGGAGACAATGGAACGCCTCACCAGAAATAAAAGAATCTGGATGTGCAAGGTGCAGTGGAAGCATCACTCAGAAGAGGAAGCCACCTGGGAACGGGAAGATGAGCTTAAGGCACAATTTCCGGAATTGTTTTCTTAGAAACACCAATCTCGAGGACGAGATTTCTTTTAAGGGGGGTAGAGCTGTAACACCCCAAATTTTGATTCAAAACCCAAAACCATGTTCAGAGGGGAATTTAAAAATTTTTGGACGTGTTGCATGTTTTGCAAAAATTCAAATTCAAACTGGAATTCAAATTATATTCAAAACAGAAAAGAAATGGAAAAAGAAAAAGGAAAACGGGAAAAAACTGGCCAGTGGGCCGAAACCCGCCAGCCGGCCCAGCTACTCCCGCTCCAGCCCGCCCCCGCGCGCGCCGCGCTGCCTCTCACCAACGGGTGGGACCCACCTGTCATCCCCAACCTCGCTCGCGCCGACCCCGGATTTTTCCCCCCGAGCGCGCGCGATCTTAACCGATCGGGAAACCTGTCTCGCCGCCCGAATTCTGGTCCCAGCGGACTCCAACTCGATCACAACAGACCCACCGCCCTCCCCCGGCTATAAAAACCCCCGATCCGATCAGTTTTTCCCACGCGATCGCCGATTTTTACTCCGGTGAGCACCGAGACTTCGCCGGTGAATTCTGGCCGATCTAAGCTCGGAAACTCTGATCTAACTCGCTGGTCTTGATCCACCGCCTCCGGGGAACCTTGCAGGTGCAGAAAACTCGGAGTGTTACGGTGTAAACACAGCGCCGACGAGCTTCGCCGTGGTTTTGCCTCGGACCTCGCCGCCGAGCACTTTCCAGGACTCCCGAGCTCGAGAAAACCCCCGAGGTGAGATCCCTGACCTCTCCTCTACCGATCTATGCCATAAGATCACAGTTTTAGGCAGAATTCTCGAGGATCCGAAACTTTCCGGCGAGATCGCCGCTTCCCGCCGCCATGCGCCGCCGGCAGCGCCGCCCGCGCTCGATCAGAGCGACGTGGCCGCTTGTGCGCCGTTTATTTTAAATCGCACGGTAGGGTTTAAATCCCCGCGTACCGGTTCGAGGTTATAATCTCAGCCGTCGGTTTAAAATCGGACGGTCCACGTCAGCCCCGCATTATAAAGACTGGAGTTCTTACGTGCTACCCCCTGGGGTTCTCTGGAATTGAGAGCTAGCCCCGGAAACTTCAGATCTAGCCTCTGGAACTCCAGAAAATCATGTAAATTCATTTAAAAATCAGTTTTAGCCCCTGGACTTAATAGAAATTAGGAAAAACACCTCTGATAAGTGTAGCTAGACCCCTGGAAATTAGGAAAATAATATTATAGACCCTGTAATGGGGTAAGTTCATTATTTTAACCCTGTTTAGTATTTAATTTAGAAAATTGAATATGTAACTAGTGTTTAAAAATTTAAAAGGGGGACAAACATAATTGTCAAAATTAATTAAAAACTTTCTCAGTACTTAGAAAACTTTGGAGTGAGATAAAAGTATATTTTTGGGCTGAAATAAATCTGTTTCATCTATTATTCACATTTATTAGTATAGGGACACATTTTTAAGTAAAGAATAGTTATAGAAAAATAGGGAAAATAATTATGAAATGGTCTACATCAGAAGCCAAGGTCAAAAGATGTTATTAAATCATTTAGGACCAGAACCTATACTGTTTATATGATGTGTATTACTAATTTAATAATAAAATATACAATTATGCATAGGAATATAAATCTGAAAATATAGCAACTAGTAAATGATAAATGGAGTTTCTAAAATCCAAAAAGTTCAGTTTAGGGTTGATAGAAGTTGTGAAGGCACATATGGAGAAGAAAAATACTTTCCATACATACTTGGTAGTTTAATGTAAGGAATTTATTTAAAACTGAAACACAACACATATAATAGTGAATGAATTTCATAAATATGAATGTGTGGTTTGTATGAAGTAGAGGTGTGAACTATGTCTTATGATTGTTGTTTTTCTTTTGCTATGTGTGATGGTATGAAGTAGAACCTGTTCAATAACAAGTTATTCATTTCCAAGATCAGGACTACCCATTTCAAGAGCAGCAAGAAGGAGGCAAGTGTCCTTGACCACTTTGATCCTATGCTAGGATGTGTAGATAGAATTATTTGCATTGTCAAATGAAATATGAAACCCATGCTAGGAAAGTTTCCCTAGAATTGCATTACCCTGTTTCCTTGTAGCTTGGGTTGGGATTTATTTTACCATGTCATATATTTACATGCATTTGCTTAGCCATGCTTAGAATGGGATATTTGGGACATGAGATCATCAGTTTATATTACCATACTCTTGAATGAGACATTGTGAATTATGTAGAGGTAGGGATCAAGGCAAGTTGGATGTTTTGGTTGTGTGCTGGGTGCACGAGACTTGGGTTTGTGTTTAGTACTTGCCTGGATCCTAAGGACCGGTTCATGGAGCATGTAACCCGGCTTTACAGTGCCAACCACATGCTGAGATGGGGCAGCTTGGCCAATTAATTAGGTGTATCCCCGGCGTAGTATGGGTGTGTTGGATGGTGCGGGGAGTAGGTGTCAGCTGGACTACCATATGAACCGCAAGGCTCAAGAGGGGGCCACTGCAGCGGGGTTGGAGCCTCTTGTATGCTGTTAGGGGTGAAACCTCAGTGGGCCCACGCTCGTCGGGAATCCCTTTGTAAAGGCTTCGTAGTGATCTCCTGGCCGCACACCTGGGAAGTGTGAATGTGGATCGTAGCCACTGGCATAATGGAGGTTCTTTTAGTCCACCCGGCAACGGGGGATGAAATCACTACTTGTGGGTACAGTGGTACAAACTCTGCAGAGTCAAAACTGTCTTGACAGCCGTGCTCACGGTTAAGAGCGGCCTGGACTTATTCATGATTAGAGGATTGATGGTTTTGGAAGTTAAGCGGGGAGCTTAACATTGGTAATGATGTTATGATTATTTGGTTATGATAATGGGATGGGAGATTGGGACCATTTCACCTGTAGTAATGAAGGTGCTTAATAAGCTAAGGTGATAGGTATTAATTGCGTAGTGCTTTAACCATGAGTTCAACCTCTCCTTGTTCTAGCCATGCATGATATAATTTTCCCACACTTGCTGAGTACCATTGGTACTCAACCTTGCATATTTGTTGGTTTATATTGCTGCTCAGGTCAAGATAATGAGGTGGTGTATAATGACCAAGATTTTGGACCCGAGGAAGGCTTTTAGGTTCATGAAGACCCCCGGGCAACGCCTGTGATGGAGCCCTAAAGAATAATATTCCGCTGCTAGTTTATTTACTTGTGATGAACTTATTATTGTCCATCGAGACATTTACTTTGTAAGACTTACCTTTATTCGACACCTGGCTTGTAATAAATGATGCTTCACTATTTGTCATCACATGTATGAGAAAATGATCCTGGCATACATGTGATATTCACTTGGTTGTTTCTTCGGAAAAACCGGGTGTGACAGAGGTGGTATCAGAGCCAAGGTTGCCCGTAGGAACATGGACCTAGGTAGAAATGGACGTATTTAAGGGCCCTATTTTCTTAAAAACTATTTTCCAAGGTGTGGGTGGAAAAGTGTTATTAAAGGAGTCATTTTCTTCATCTTACCCCAACTTTCATTCAAAATAGGATTTTTGTTTGAGAATTTATCTAACCTAATTTTAAATTCTTTTGTTTTTAGATGGTTCGCATGATTCGCACCGCTCGTAAGTCCACAGGAGGGAGAGTTCCCGTAGTTGCCCTTGCCGAAAGAGAGGAGAGTCGCTCCGTGACGTACCTTTCCTACGGATTGGCAGTAGGAGATTTGTTGCGCCGTCTTCGACGTATGCTCGAAGCCGCCGGCAATACGGGCAAGCTGATCATCCACTATAACTCCACCAGGACCATCCGTGAGAAGAGGGAAGAATGGAGTTCGGAGATGAGGATTATACACGAGAATCAGCTGCTTAAGATTCACCACTCTCCAGCTTGTCGAGCAACACAAGTTGACGCGGAGAAAGATGTCACCTGGGAGGCCATCACCTGCCAGAGTCACATCTATCGTCGCCACTTGGACAAAACTGAGTACATGTATGTCCTCCAACGTGAGAGTGGTACCACGGAGTACAAATACCCACCGGTGCAGCAAGGGACTTCCCATGAGCACATGGACTTGTGCTTGGAGGATGCTGCGATGCTCAGCACTCGACTGCAGGAGTGTCAACAAGAGCTTCAGGATGTCCGAGACACCCTGAAGGAAACGGAGGCGTTGCTGCGAGCTTGCTTAAAGGCGAGAGAAAGAGGAGATGGGAATTTACTGTGTGTCACCGTGAGTGATCCATGGACTCCTGACTCCCCGGACCGCCGAGCGATCAGGCGTCGTCGCACTTCTCCACCAGCAGCCTCTCCACCCAAAGCAGAGTCAGAGGGTAGCCGAAATGAGGAGGAAGATCCCGAGGAGCCAGCTCAAGAGGACGAGTAGTGTAGAATCTTTCCCCTAGCTAGCAAGAGGTCGAGTAGTCGAGTCGTTACGTAGTTAATGGTGTGATGATGCTTGGTGTGTGACGTGAGTTGTGGAAGCCATGAGCAATTGTCCACAGCCTCGTCTTCAGATTGTTTTGCTTTGGTGTGTGAACCCACAGGAAATAATAGTACATTTATTTGGTGTGAGATATAAACCCTCGTAAAATTTTAACAAAGCCTCAACACCTCAAAGTACCAACAAATGAAAGTAGTAGGATGATACTAAATGGTATCAAATTAACATTTGTTGATTCTGCCAGATGGCCGGAAGAGGAAAAGGACGTGCTGCCAACCCCGCCAACAACAACGATGAGGCATGCAACCCTCATCTTTCTGGAGGCCAGGACCGGGGTGGTCGCCGTGAAGAAGTTGATCCTCTCCACCAAATGCTGGAGAATCAAAATCAGCTCATTCAGAACTTGACTCAAGTGGTGGCCAACTTGCATCAAGTTCCACCTCCACAAGCTGCACCACGCCAACCAAGGTTGAGTGAGTTTCTAGGAACTCAACCTCCAAAGTTTGCAAGTGCTGCTGAACCTCTGGAGGCAGATGATTGGCTGAAGACCATTGAAAGTAAGATGAGGATAATACAATGCCAAGGGTATGAGAGGGTGCTGTTTGCCTCTCATCAATTGCATGGACCTGCTGCTGATTGGTGGACCGCTTACGTGGCCGCCCATCATGACCCTGAGAACATCACTTGGGAAGAGTTCAAGCGTAGCTTCCGCAACCACTATATCCCAAGAGGTGAGCTCAAAAACAAGAGGAAAGAGTTTTTGGGACTGCAGCAGGGAAACATGACGGTGAGGGAATACCTCACTAAATTTACTCAACTATCCCGTTATGCTCCACGAGACATAGAGACTGATGAGCAGAAACAAGATTGTTTCGTGGAAGGACTTACCGCAGAGATGCAATGTGCCATGTCCTCCAATGAGTATGAAAGCTTTCAAAAGATGGTGGACAGAGCGTTTGTGGTGGAAAGGAAACTAAAGGCCCTGGAAAATGAGAATAAGAGGAAGGCGGGATGGTCACATCAAGCCTCAGGGAGCAACACCCGCCCACGTATGATGCAGCAACCTACGGGGCAGACGAGCCATGCTGCGGTACCCTATTCAGCACCAAGAGGGTACAACCCAAATTACAGACCTCCCGCAGCACCAGCACAGCCGCCACGTCAGTTTGTGCAGCAGCCTCGCCCCGCATATCCACCTCGACCAGCAGTGCAAGGACCCCCGAACCAAACCCAAGACAACAAAGGCCAAGCACCTAAGATTGGGGTGCAATGTTTCAGCTGTGGTGAAGTGGGGCACTACGCCCATAAATGCCCAAAGAAGAAGCCTGCGCCGCCACAACAGCAGAATGTAGTGAGAGGACGGGTGAACCACGTCACTATGGAGGAAGCACAAGAGGCACCCGACGTGGTAGTTGGTAAGTTTCCTGCCAATTTACACCTTGCAACTCTGCTGTTTGATTCTGGTGCTACCCACTCGTTCATTGCTCAAGGGTTTGTTAAGAAGCATGACCTAGCAACCACACAAATGAACCATATGCTAGCCGTAAACTCTCCAGGTGGAGAAATAAGGACAAGACAAGTGTGTCCCAAAGTGAGCCTAGACATTAATGGGGTAGTATTTACTGCTAACCTCATAGTGATAGATTCACAAGGGATAGATATTATTTTGGGTATGGATTGGTTGACCAAACATAAAGGAATCATCCATTGTTCGACCAGAACGGTGGAACTAACTCACCCCAATGGCACAAGAGTAAAGTTCATAACGATACACGAGCCTAGGAGGGACATTAAATTAAATCAAGTGGAGGTGAAAGTTGAGGAAATCAGGACCATCAAGGAATATCCAGATGTTTTTCCGGAGGAATTGCCAGGTATGCCTCCCGACCGTGACGTGGAGTTCGCAATTGAGCTAGTACCGGGAACAGCCCCAATATACAAGAGACCTTATCGAATGGACTCCAAGCAGCTAGAAGAGCTCAAGGATCATTTGAGAGAATTGACGGAGAAGGGGTATATTCGCCCTAGTTCCTCACCCTGGGGAGCTCCGGTGATATTTGTGCCTAAGAAGGACGGAACCCAAAGGTTATGCGTGGATTACCGTGCCTTGAATGAGGTAACCATTAAGAACAAGTACCCATTACCCCGCATTGAAGACTTGTTTGATCAGTTGAGGGGAGCTTGTGTGTTCTCGAAAATTGATCTCAGGTCGGGATACCACCAACTCAAGATAAGGCAATCTGATATTCCCAAGACAGCTTTCGTATCTCGGTACGGACTGTATGAATACACTGTCATGCCTTTCGGGCTAACCAATGCCCGGCATATTTCATGTACCTCATGAACAAGGTATTCATGGAATATCTGGACAAATTTGTGGTGGTTTTCATAGATGATATTCTCGTCTTCTCCAAAGATGAAGAAGAACATGAGAAACATCTAAGGTTGGTGTTACAGAGGCTGAGAGAACACCAACTATATGCCAAGTTGAGCAAGTGTGAGTTTTGGCTGAAGAGAGTTCCCTTTTTAGGACATATAATCTCGGAGGGAGGAATCTCCGTAGATCCCGCCAAAATCGAAGATATCCAGAAGTGGAAAACCCCTGAAAATGTCGGGGAAGTTCGAAGCTTTTTGGGATTGGCTGGATACTATCGACGGTTTATTGAGGGATTCTCCAAGATCTCGAGACCTCTCACCAAACTGTTGGAAAAGGGAATCACATTCACCTGGACGCCACAGTGCGATACGAGCTTTCAGGAGCTAAAGAAGAGATTGACAACAGCCCCAGTGTTGGTTATGCCAGATATGCAGAAGAATTTCACAGTGTACTGTGATGCCTCTGGAAATGGGTTGGGATGTGTTCTCATGCAAGAAGGACATGTCGTGGCTTATGCATCCCGGCAGCTTCGGAAGCATGAAAAGAACTACCCTACGCATGACCTAGAGCTAGCCGCAGTGGTACACGCGTTGAAAATTTGGCGGCACTATTTGATGGGGAAGAGGACAGAGATATATACGGATCATAAGAGTTTGAAGTACATATTCACACAGCCAGATCTCAACCTCAGACAAAGGAGATGGTTAGAGCTAATCAATGACTTTGATGTGGGCATCAACTATCATCCCGGGAAAGCAAATGTCGTGGCCGATGCTTTGAGTCGGAAAGTGCAGGTCAATAAGTTGAGTTTGAAGGACATGCCTGCAGAATTGAAGAACGAGGTTATAAGGCTCAATCTATGTCTAGTAAATAGTGGTGAAGCCATCGCCATGGAAGTGGACTCCACACTCGAGCAAGACATACGCGAGGGCCAAAAGAATGATGAGAAGATACAAGAGATCAGACGGCTCATTAAGGAAAATAAAGCTCCTGGTTTTAGAGAGGATGAACAGAGAACGGTGTGGCACGGGAAAAGGATCTGTGTGCCAGAAGTAAAGGAGATCCGTGAATTAATTTTGAAGGAGGCTCACGATTCCGACTATTCCATTCATCCTGGGAGTACGAAGATGTACCAGGATCTCAAGAGCAGGTATTGGTAGTATGGCATGAAGCGAGATGTCGCGAAACATGTTGCCCTATGTGACACATGTCAGTTGGTGAAAGCAGAACATCAACGACCCGCGGGATTATTGCAACCACTCAAAGTGCCTGAATGGAAGTGGGAAGAAATCAGCATGGATTTTGTCGTGGGATTGCCTAGGACCCAATCCGGGTATGATTCAATATGGGTCATCATTGATAGGCTAACCAAGGTAGCTCATTTCATCCCTGTGAAAGAAAGCTACAGCGGATCCAAATTGGCAGAATTGTACATGTCAAGGATTGTGTGTTACCATGGAGTGCCAAAGAAGATAGTGTCGGACCGAGGGACACAGTTCACCTCGAGGTTTTGGCAAAAGCTGCATGAAACCATGGGAACCCATCTGAACTTCAGCTCTGCCTATCATCCCCAAACTGACGGGCAGACGGAGAGAACCAATCAGATACTTGAAGATATGTTAAGGGCATGTGCACTCAAAAACAATAGGAGTTGGGACAAGAACTTACCGTATGCGGAGTTTTCCTATAACAACAGCTATCAAGCTAGTATGAAGATGTCACCGTTTGAAGCTTTGTATGGAAGGAAGTGCAGAACTCCCCTATTTTGGAACCAAACAGGAGAAAGTAAAGTGTTTGGTCCAGAAGTGCTACAAGAAGCCGAGGCAAAGGTGAGGGAGATTCGCAACAACTTGAGGATAGCACAAACACGCCAGAAGAGTTATGCTGATGTACGAAGAAGAGAGCTCGTTTTCAACGTGGGAGACTATGTTTATCTCAAGGTGTCCCCTATCAGAGGGCTTCGTCGGTTCAAGGTGAAAGGGAAGTTGTCACCTCGATACATCGGACCCTTTCAGGTTTTGGAAAGGAAAGGCGAAGTGGCGTACCAACTAGAGTTACCGGTTCATCTATCGGACGTGCACGATGTATTCCATGTGTCACAACTCAAGAAATGCCTGAGGACGCCTGAAAAGGTGTTACCCATGAATGAAGTGGATGTAGCTGAAGATTTGTCTTATGCAGAGCAACCATACAAGATTTTGGAGACAATGGAACGCCTCACCAGAAATAAAAGAATCTGGATGTGCAAGGTGCAGTGGAAGCATCACTCAGAAGAGGAAGCCACCTGGGAACGGGAAGATGAGCTTAAGGCACAATTTTCGGAATTGTTTTCTTAGAAACACCAATCTCGAGGACGAGATTTCTTTTAAGGGGGGTAGAGCTGTAACACCCCAAATTTTGATTCAAAACCCAAAACCATGTTCAGAGGGGAATTTAAAAATTTTTGGACGTGTTGCATGTTTTGCAAAAATTCAAATTCAAACTGGAATTCAAATTATATTCAAAACAGAAAAGAAATGGAAAAAGAAAAAGGAAAACGGGAAAAAACTGGCCAGTGGGCCGAAACCCGCCAGCCGGCCCAGCTACTCCCGCTCCAGCCCGCCCCCGCGCGCGCCGCGCTGCCTCTCACCAACGGGTGGGACCCACCTGTCATCCCCAACCTCGCTCGCGCCGACCCCGGATTTTTCCCCCCGAGCGCGCGCGATCTTAACCGATCGGGAAACCTGTCTCGCCGCCCGAATTCTGGTCCCAGCGGACTCCAACTCGATCACAACAGACCCACCGCCCTCCCCCGGCTATAAAAACCCCCGATCCGATCAGTTTTTCCCACGCGATCGCCGATTTTTACTCCGGTGAGCACCGAGACTTCGCCGGTGAATTCTGGCCGATCTAAGCTCGGAAACTCTGATCTAACTCGCTGGTCTTGATCCACCGCCTCCGGGGAACCTTGCAGGTGCAGAAAACTCGGAGTGTTACGGTGTAAACACAGCGCCGACGAGCTTCGCCGTGGTTTTGCCTCGGACCTCGCCGCCGAGCACTTTCCAGGACTCCCGAGCTCGAGAAAACCCCCGAGGTGAGATCCCTGACCTCTCCTCTACCGATCTATGCCATAAGATCACAGTTTTAGGCAGAATTCTCGAGGATCCGAAACTTTCCGGCGAGATCGCCGCTTCCCGCCGCCATGCGCCGCCGGCAGCGCCGCCCGCGCTCGATCAGAGCGACGTGGCCGCTTGTGCGCCGTTTATTTTAAATCGCACGGTAGGGTTTAAATCCCCGCGTACCGGTTCGAGGTTATAATCTCAGCCGTCGGTTTAAAATCGGACGGTCCACGTCAGCCCCGCATTATAAAGACTGGAGTTCTTACGTGCTACCCCCTGGGGTTCTCTGGAATTGAGAGCTAGCCCCGGAAACTTCAGATCTAGCCCCTGGAACTCCAGAAAATCATGTAAATTCATTTAAAAATCAGTTTTAGCCCCTGGACTTAATAGAAATTAGGAAAAACACCTCTGATAAGTGTAGCTAGACCCCTGGAAATTAGGAAAATAATATTATAGACCCTGTAATGGGGTAAGTTCATTATTTTAACCCTGTTTAGTATTTAATTTAGAAAATTGAATATGTAACTAGTGTTTAAAAATTTAAAAGGGGGACAAACATAATTGTCAAAATTAATTAAAAACTTTCTCAGTACTTAGAAAACTTTGGAGTGAGATAAAAGTATATTTTTGGGCTGAAATAAATCTGTTTCATCTATTATTCACATTTATTAGTATAGGGACACATTTTTAAGTAAAGAATAGTTATAGAAAAATAGGGAAAATAATTATGAAATGGTCTACATCAGAAGCCAAGGTCAAAAGATGTTATTAAATCATTTAGGACCAGAACCTATACTGTTTATATGATGTGTATTACTAATTTAATAATAAAATATACAATTATGCATAGGAATATAAATCTGAAAATATAGCAACTAGTAAATGATAAATGGAGTTTCTAAAATCCAAAAAGTTCAGTTTAGGGTTGATAGAAGTTGTGAAGGCACATATGGAGAAGAAAAATACTTTCCATACATACTTGGTAGTTTAATGTAAGGAATTTATTTAAAACTGAAACACAACACATATAATAGTGAATGAATTTCATAAATATGAATGTGTGGTTTGTATGAAGTAGAGGTGTGAACTATGTCTTATGATTGTTGTTTTTCTTTTGCTATGTGTGATGGTATGAAGTAGAACCTGTTCAATAACAAGTTATTCATTTCCAAGATCAGGACTACCCATTTCAAGAGCAGCAAGAAGGAGGCAAGTGTCCTTGACCACTTTGATCCTATGCTAGGATGTGTAGATAGAATTATTTGCATTGTCAAATGAAATATGAAACCCATGCTAGGAAAGTTTCCCTAGAATTGCATTACCCTGTTTCCTTGTAGCTTGGGTTGGGATTTATTTTACCATGTCATATATTTACATGCATTTGCTTAGCCATGCTTAGAATGGGATATTTGGGACATGAGATCATCAGTTTATATTACCATACTCTTGAATGAGACATTGTGAATTATGTAGAGGTAGGGATCAAGGCAAGTTGGATGTTTTGGTTGTGTGCTGGGTGCACGAGACTTGGGTTTGTGTTTAGTACTTGCCTGGATCCTTAGGACCGGTTCATGGAGCATGTAACCCGGCTTTACAGTGCCAACCACATGCTGAGATGGGGCAGCTTGGCCAATTAATTAGGTGTATCCCCGGCGTAGTATGGGTGTGTTGGATGGTGCGGGGAGTAGGTGTCAGCTGGACTACCATATGAACCGCAAGGCTCAAGAGGGGGCCACTGCAGCGGGGTTGGAGCCTCTTGTATGCTGTTAGGGGTGAAACCTCAGTGGGCCCACGCTCGTCGGGAATCCCTTTGTAAAGGCTTCGTAGTGATCTCCTGGCCGCACACCTGGGAAGTGTGAATGTGGATCGTAGCCACTGGCATAATGGAGGTTCTTTTAGTCCACCCGGCAACGGGGGATGAAATCACTACTTGTGGGTACAGTGGTACAAACTCTGCAGAGTCAAAACTGTCTTGACAGCCGTGCTCACGGTTAAGAGCGGCCTGGACTTATTCATGATTAGAGGATTGATGGTTTTGGAAGTTAAGCGGGGAGCTTAACATTGGTAATGATGTTATGATTATTTGGTTATGATAATGGGATGGGAGATTGGGACCATTTCACCTGTAGTAATGAAGGTGCTTAATAAGCTAAGGTGATAGGTATTAATTGCGTAGTGCTTTAACCATGAGTTCAACCTCTCCTTGTTCTAGCCATGCATGATATAATTTTCCCACACTTGCTGAGTACCATTGGTACTCAACCTTGCATATTTGTTGGTTTATATTGCTGCTCAGGTCAAGATAATGAGGTGGTGTATAATGACCAAGATTTTGGACCCGAGGAAGGCTTTTAGGTTCATGAAGACCCCCGGGCAACGCCTGTGATGGAGCCCTAAAGAATAATATTCCGCTGCTAGTTTATTTACTTGTGATGAACTTATTATTGTCCATCGAGACATTTACTTTGTAAGACTTACCTTTATTCGACACCTGGCTTGTAATAAATGATGCTTCACTATTTGTCATCACATGTATGAGAAAATGATCCTGGCATACATGTGATATTCACTTGGTTGTTTCTTCGGAAAAACCGGGTGTGAGAACATCCTATTGCGGTGTATAACCCAGGGGGAAGGCTGCGACTTGCACGCTGAGATCCATGGAGGCGAATGTGGAAGTCATTCTTCCTCACGCACGCTTGTCGGTAAAGCCTTTCGGCATGGCTTCTACTGGCCGACAGCACTCCAGGATGCCGTCAAGCTGGTCGAGAGCTGCAAGGTGTGCCAGTTCCACGCCAAGCAGATCCATACACCGGCTCAGGCGGTACAGATGATCCCGCCCTCGTGGCCATTTGCCGTGTGGGGGCTGGACATTCTGGGACCATTTCCTAGAACCGTCGGGGGGTTCCGGTACCTCTATGTCGCTATCGACAAGTTCACCAAGTGGCCGGAAGCTACACCAGTTGTCACCATCAATAAACAATCAGCAGTAAAATTCATCAGGTCTATTGTCTGCCGGTTCGGGGTCCCAAACAGGATCATCACTGACAATGGGACCCAGTTCACCAGCGCAGCGTTCCAAGACTACTGCGAGGACCTTGGCATTCAGGTATGCTATGCCTCTGTCGCCCACCCGAAGAGCAATGGGCAAGTCGAGAGGGCCAATGCGGAGATTCTCCGGGGCCTCAAGACTCATACCTTCGCCAGCCTGAAGAAACATGGTGCCAATTGGGTAGAGGAACTTCCGAGCACACTATGGGCTAACCGGACATCCCAGAGCCGGGCCACCGGGGAGACACCCTTCTTCATGGTGTACGGGGCTGAAGCTGTACTCCCTCCAGAAATCACCATGAAGTCTCACCGTGTCCGAGCTTACGACGAAGCCACGCAGGACAACCTCCGGCGTGGAGAAATCGACCTCGTCGACGAGGTCCGATTACATGCGGCACTCCGTTACGCGCGGTACAGACAGGCGCTTCGGCGCTACCACCAGAGGTCTGTGCGTGCCAGGGAGCTGCAGGAAGGTGACCTGGTGTTGCGGCGCATACTTTCTCGCGAAGGGGCCCACAAACTCTCCCCTAGTTGGGAAGGCCCCTTCCGAGTCGCGAAAGTATGCCGCCCCGGGTGTGTGCGCCTTTCCACCGAGGATGGGGACCTGCTCCCGAATCCTTGGAACATAGAACACCTCCGTAAGTTCTACCCCTAAGAGCAAAAATAGGTCAGTACTTTCTTTTCGTAATGAACCCCATAGAGTCCAGGAACAGCGCTCGGAGCAGCTAAACCTCAGGGGACGGTCCAGGACTACGTTCAGCTTTGCCTGGTTCCGACTCCAAGCGTGTAGAGTCTTGCTTCCCCTCTTAATTGGGTGGGTCGTGGCCTCCATGTTTAGCCTGCCTTCCTCCTATGGAAGGTTGTACGAAAAGAAGTCTGCCCTACTTTGCTCTTTCCTTGTACTCATTTAAATTGTGAATTGAGTTCTTTTTTATCGCCCCTACAGTACATGGTTGCCATGTGCTCAGCTCCCCCTCTCTACAAGTCCCCAAGCATCAAGCATATGGTTGGGGCTGTAAGTCAAATAAGACTAAGATAAGGGAGGGGGAGCCCCCAAGGAGAATTACGTTTCCTCTACCTGTGTGCAGGACTTCCAGGTTGCGGCAACGGGGACTGCATGAAGTAGGGGGAAAGGAGCTACCAACTACCTCGACCCAGGGCGAGAGGGGGCGGGACCCGGGGGCCCCACGTGTCCAGCAGGCCCGGAACTCTCTCCTCCCTTGAGAAGGGCTCCGGGCTCGCCACGTGGCAGGCGGAAACCGGACCTGCCCCCGCGGTGGGAGAGCTCCGAAAGCCTTGCGTGTTCAACATGGCCGGGGCCCCCGTCTCCGCAGTAAAAGCAATCATCAAGTGAGCGCACGCTCTCACGACCCCGCGGCCGTTCGTGCTCCGGCAGCGGCCAATTCGGGACTTGAAGGAAGTGCGCGGATCAGAAGAGACGGAGGTCCCACCTCGGGCTCGATATCTCCCCCGAGATGGGCCCGGGGGCCACTGTCGGTACCTAAGATATGGGGTACCCCCTCGCACAGGGTAAAATGCCTAAGGTACTCGCCCTTCTCCGCAGGGAGAGCTCCGAAGGCGCCACGCGTCCGGCGGGGCCGGACCTCCCTCTCCTCAGAGGAGAGCTCCGGGCCCGCCATGTGGCATACAGAAGCCGGACCTCCCCCTCCGCGGGAGAGAGGTCCGAAGACGCCACGCGTCCAGCGGGGCCGGAGCTCCCTCTCCACAGAGGAGAGCTCCGGGCCCGCCACATGGCATACAGAGGCCGGACCTCCCCCTCCGCGGGGAGAGGTCCGGAGGCTCCACGTGCCCCATAGGCCGGGCCCTTCTCACCTCAGAGAAGGGCTCCGGACCCGCCACGTGGCCAGAAGAACGGTGCTGCCTGCCCCCGAGCGGTAGGCAGCGGGCATAAAGGCGCTCCTCACCTTGCCCGTACAAGGTATTCAAGGCCCGCGTCTTCCCAAGACGCGGAAACGTGGAGCACGCGTCTGTCAGGTGCCGTTGCGCCCAGTCGCATCACAGACTGGCGCGCGGTGTCAGAACCTGCCAGCCAATAAACGCTGCGACAAGACATCCCATGCCGCCTGCGCCGTCATCAACCACTACGACTAGCGTGCGGCATGGGCAGGGCGGCAAGATAAAGAATCAGAAGCCTTCGACCAGAGGCAACTACCGGCGTAACTACAGATACGGTAGGCAATAGACAATCTTCCCGGGACCACCTGTCGGGTCCCGGCTCCCCTTGTAAGCCGCCCGAGTCTTGGACTATAAAAGGCTCGGGTAGGCGTCGATAGCAAGGGTTTGCATTTTGCAACTCATACGCTAGCCATACACTCTCAAGCTGTAACTCACCCCCAAGCTCAGGCCCCCGGCCCTGAGCAGCAAGCAATACAGCGAGCTCCATAGCTCGCCGTGGACGTAGGGTTTTACGCTCCGGCGGCCTGAACCACGTAAAAATCTCTGTGCAAAGCTCTCACTAACTCGTCCATCTGCGCAAGCTCTCCGCTATGAACTAGCCCCTCCGAAAAAAGAACCTCCGCGGGCTGCCCAGTGCAGGCCCGGGGGAAGTGTCGACCGAACACTTTGACAGTGTCTATGCCTTACGGCCTAAAGAATGCACTCCCCACCTTTGGGCGGGCAATGCACAAAACCTTTGGGGAGTTAATAAGAGACCTGGTTGAGGTGTATGTCGATGACATAGTTGTCAAGGTCAAGCAGGGTCCGTCCCTGCTAGATAACCTAGCCTTAGTCTTTGACAAGTTGCGCTCTACGCGCACCAAGCTGAACCCAGATAAATGTGTGTTCGGCGTGTCCTCTGGGAAGCTCTTAGGGTTCCTGGTCTCGCACCGAGGGATTGAGGCCAACCCAGAGAAGATCAAGGCCATCGACTTGATGCGGCCCCCTGCCCGCGTCAAGGATGTCCAGAAACTCACGGGATGTCTAGCCGCGCTGAGTCAGTTTATACCGAGGCTAGCAGAGCGGGCACTCCCTTTCTTTAAGCTCCTGCGCAAGTCAGGCCCTTTTGCCTGGACTGACGAAGCAGAAGAGGCTTTCCAGGAGTTGAAGCGACTCCTGACGACCCTACCTATCATGGTAGCCCCTGAGCCCGGAGAGCACCTGCTGCTCTACATCACGGCGACAACTGAAGTAGTGAGTATGGTCCTCGTCGGAGAGCGGCTGGACCCCTCATCTTCACAACCTGCTCCGGTAGCAGAAGACAGACGCCAGGAGGCCCCGCAGGACCAAGACGGTCCCCCAGACCTCCAAGGCAACCTCCCGGAGGCCCAGGTCGGCCTCCCGGAGGTCCAGGGCGGTCTCCCGGACCTCCAAGACAAACCCCCGGGGGCCCTGCGGGACCCCCCGGGGGCCAAACGGGACCTCCCAGAGGTCCCCCAAGACCCCCCAGAGCTCCCGGACAATCAAGATAGCTTAAGGGCCTCCGGGTCCCAGCTCCCGGAGGCCCCCGTGGGTCCACCCACCTCCAGCGGGCCATGGTCAATGGACGAGGACCTCCCAGGCCTGAGAGAAAGGGTTCGAACCGTCCAGAGGCCTGTCTACTACATCAGCGAAGTACTTCATGATACCAAGACGAGGTACCTGGAAGTCCACAAGCTGCTGTATGCGGTGCTCATGGCCTCCAGAAAGCTCCGCCATTACTTCCAGGCCCACCGGGTCTCGGTAGTCACCTCGTATCCGCTGAAGACAATTCTTCACAGCCCCCATGCGACTAGCAACGTTGCTAAATGGGCGGCGGAGCTGGCGGAGTTTGAGCTGGACTTCCTCCCACGCCATGCAGTCAAGAGCCAAGCACTGGCTGACTTTGTGGCGGAGTGGACACCAACGGGGACTGACCCAGGGGGCCATGGGGGCGGGGAACCGGAGCACCAAGCTCCGGTCTTCACCGAACCCCACTGGACACTCTTCTTCGACGGCTCCTCGTGAAAGCAGGGGGCTGGTGCCGGCGTACTGCTCCTCATGCCATCGGTGGAACAGTTTGGGTATATGGTGCGTCTCAATTTCAAGGCAACCAACAACATGGCGGAGTATGAAGCACTCATCTTTGGCCTGCAGACAGCCCTGTCTTTAGGCGCTCGCCAGTTGTTGGCACAGGGCGACTCCCAGCTGGTCATCAAGCAAGTCAAGGGCGAATGCTCCTGCAATGACCCCCAGCTAGCTGCATATCTGCTTCACATGCAGATGTTGGAGAAAGAATTCCTCGCCTTGGACCTGCACCACGTACCGCGCGCCGGTAATGCCGCAGCCGACAACCTTTCAACGAAGGCTTCCACCGGGGCCCCTGCGCCCGAAGGAGTCTTCGAGAGGACGTTGCTGCGGCCCACAGCCTGGCCCGCCGAGCCGGGCGAAGGGGGCTTGACCAGCACCTCGAAGCTGGCGGTCCCAGCGGCCCTACAGCCGTGGGCGCCGCCAAGGATCGTAAGCGTCACTGGGGACTCCGTGCAACCCAGCGCTCAAGATCCAGAAGCTCAAGTCATACCCGATGCATGGATCACGGAGATCCGAGACTACTTGAAGGACAATATCCTCCCTGATGAACATACAGCCGCTGAACGGATTGTGCGTATGGCTATGAGGTACGCGCTGGTAGAGGGGGATCTCTACCGGCGTGGCGCCAACCACATCCTATTGCGGTGTATAACCCAGGGGGAAGGCTGCGACTTGCTCGCTGAGATCCATGGAGGCGAATGTGGAAGTCATTCTTCCTCACGCACGCTTGTCGGTAAAGCCTTCCGGCATGGCTTCTACTGGCCGACAGCACTCCAGGATGCCGTCAAGCTGGTCGAGAGCTGCAAGGCGTGCCAGTTCCACGCCAAGCAGATCCATACACCGGCTCAGGCGGTACAGATGATCCCGCCCTCGTGGCCATTTGCCGTGTGGGGGCTGGACATCCTGGGACCATTTCCCAGAACCGTCGGGGGGTTCCGGTACCTCTATGTCGCTATCGACAAGTTCACCAAATGGCCGGAAGCTACACCAGTTGTCACCATTAATAAACAATCCGCAGTAAAATTCATCAAGTCTATTGTCTGCCGGTTCGAGGTCCCAAATAGGATCATCACCGACAATGGGACCCAGTTCACCAGCGCAGCATTCCAAGACTACTGCGAGGACCTTGGCATTCAGGTATGCTATGCCTCTGTCGCCCACCCGAGGAGCAATGGGCAAGTTGAGAGGGCCAATGCGGAGATTCTCCGGGGCCTCAAGACTCGCACCTTCGCCAGCCTGAAGAAACATGGTGCCAATTGGGTAGACGAGCTTTCGAGCACACTATGGGCTAACCGGACATCCCAGAGCCGGGCCACCGGGGAGACACCCTTCTTCATGGTGTACGGGGCTGAAGCTGTACTTCCCCCAGAAATCACCATGAATTCTCACCGTGTCCGGGCTTACGACGAAGCCACGCAGGACAACCTCCGGCGTGGAGAAATCGACCTCGTCGACGAGGTCCGATTACATGTGGCACTCCGTAACGCGCGGTACAGACAGGCGCTTCGGCGCTACCACCAGAGGTCTGTGCGTGCCCGGGAGCTGCAGGAAGGTGACCTGGTGTTGTGGCGCATACTTTCTCACGAAGGGGCCCACAAACTCTCCCCTAGTTAGGAAGGCCCCTTCCGAGTCGCGAAAGTATGCCGCCTCGGGTGTGTGCGCCTTTCCACCGAGGATGGGGACCTGCTCCCGAACCCTTGGAACATAGAACACCTCCGTAAGTTCTACCCCTAAGAGCAAAAATAGGACAGTACTTTCTTTTCGTAATGAACTCCATAGAGTCCAGGAGCAGCGCTCGGAGCAGCTAAACCCCAGGGGACGGTCCAGGACTACGTTCAGCTTTGCCTGGTTCCGACTCCAAGCGCGTAGAGTCTTGCTTCCCCTCTTAATGGGGTGGGTCGTGGCCTCCATGTTTAGCCTGCCTTCCTCCTATGGAAGGTTGTACAAAAAGAAATCCACCCTACTTTGCTCTTTCCTTGTACTCATTTAAATTGTGAATTGAGTTTTTATAACCCTTGCAGTACATGGTTGCCATGTGCTCAGCTCCCCCTCTCTACAAGTCCCCAAGCACCAAGCGTATGGTTGGGGCTATAAGTCAAATAATACTGAGATAAGGGAGGGGGAGCCCCCAAGGAGAATTACGTTTCCTCTACCTGTGTGCAGGACTTCCAGGTTGCGGCAACGGGGACTGCATGAAGTAGGGGGAAAGGAGCTACCAACTACTTCGACCCAGGACTAGAAGGGGTGGGGCCCGGGGGCCCTACGTGTCCAGCAGGCCTGGAACTCACTCCTCCCCTGAGGAGGGCTCCGGGCCCGCCACGTGGCAGGCGGAAACCGGGCCTCCTCCCGCAGTGGAGGAGCTCCGGAAGCCCTGTGTGTCCAACATGGCCGAGGCTCCCGTCTCCGCAGTAAAAGCAATCATCAAGTGGGCGCACGCTCTCATGATCCCGTGGCCGTTCGTGCTCCGGCAGCGGTCAATTCGGGACTTAGAGAAAGTGCGCGGATCAGAAGAGACGGAGGTCCCACCTCGGGCTCGCTATCTCCCCCGAGATAGGCCCGGGGGCCACTGTCGGTACCTGAGATATGGGGGACCCCCGCGCACAGGGTAAAATGCCTAAGGTACTCGCCCTTCTCCGCAGGGAGAGCTCCGAAGGCGCCACGCGGCCCGCCACGTGGCATACAGAAGCCGGACCTCCCCCTCCGCGGGAGAGAGGTCCGAAGATGCCACGCGTCCAGCGGGGCCGGACCTCCCTCTCCGCAGAGGAGAGCCCCGGGCCCGCCACGTGGCATATAGAAGCCGGACCTCCCCCTCCGCGGGGAGAGGTCCAGAGGCTCCACGTGCCCCGCAGGCTGGACCCTTCTCTCCTCAGAGAAGGGCTCCGGACCCGCCACGTGGCCAGAAGAACGGTGCTGCCCGCCCCCGAGCGGTAGGCAGCGGGCGTAAAGGCGCCCCACACCTTGCCCGTACAAGGTATTCAAGGCCCGCGTCTTCCCAAGACGCAGAAACGCGGAGCACGCGTCTGTCAGGTGCCGTTGCGCCCAGTCGCATCACAAACTGGCGCGCGGTGTCAGAACCTGCCAGCTAATAAACGCTGCGACAAGACATCCCATGCCGCCTACGCCGTCATCAACCACTACGACTACTGTGCGGCATGGGCAGGGCGGCAAGATGAAGACTCAGAAGCCTTCGACCAGAGGCAACTACCGGCGTAACTACAGATACGGTAGATAATAGACAATCTTTCCGGGACCACCTGTCGGGTCCCGGCACCCCTTGTAAGCCGCCCGAGTCCTAGACTATAAAAGGCTCGGGTAGGCGTCGATAGCAGGGGTTCGCATTTTGCAACTCATACGCTAGCCATACACTCTCAAGCTGTAACTCACCCCCAAGCTCAGGCCCCCGGCCCTGAGCAGCAAGCAATACAGCGAGCTCCATAGCTCGCCGTGGACGTAGGGTTTTACGCTCCGGCGGCCTGAACCACGTAAAACTCTCTGTGTCAAGCTCTCACTAACTCGTCCATCTGCGCAAACTCTCCGCTAGGAACTAGCCCCTCCGAAAAAAGAACCTCCGCGGGCTGCCCAGTGCAGGCCCGGGGGAAGTGTCGACCGAACACTTCGACAGGATGGTATTTGGTTTAGTTATTGGTTTGGTGATGGTTTGGTCTTTGGATTTGGTTTTCGGGACTGTTGAGTCCGGGTAATGAGATTGGTTGCATGACTGTTGAGTCATGGCAATGAGATTTGATCTCGGTTATGAGATGGAATTGAATAAGAGATGAGATGGTAGTGAATACGAGATGGTATTCATGAGCATGTGAAAAGTTGAGAAAGATAAATGTTCGGATGGGACATGAAAAGTGGTGAATCATGATGGAGGTATGTTGATGTTTAAATACATGTTGGGATTACATTCACTTAAAGCTAGTTGCTGTTTTTATCATGATTTATGAAATAAACTTCGCTTTTATGCAATGAACCTTTTTATACCTACCTTGAAGTAAGCTACATGTCATACTTTCCGCACTTGCTGAGTACGTCATGTACTCACCCTTGCATTATCATACATCATCAGCAACAGGAGAGGAGTACTATAAAGACCACGTGGAGTATTAAGCGTGTAATCTACCCTCAACCTTGCCTGTGGAGTAGAGATGGAGCCGCTGCTGCTGCTTAGTTTGCTTCTGCTATAGTTTAGAAGACTTCCGCTGCTAGAATAAGACTTCCACTGCTAAGATAAGACTTCCGCTGCAATAAAGATTAATGTAATAAAGTACTTGAATCTATTCATTCGTGGCTATATATATATTCTGAATTCAGTTTGTGGATTATATGTGTATGTGTGATGAACATTTTGGGCACACATACGCATCAGTATGAACATTCTAGGCACACATACGCATCAGTCTCGGTTCTGAGAGGTTTTTTCTTCTCGCGATAGGGGTGTCACATTCAAGCTTCTTAAAGCTTCAGAAGAGCCACTTCATGAACACACAGAAGTGACCCTCCTTACGTTCATCACCAGACTTATGGCAATTAAGTCTAAGTACTTTTTTTCCAACAACTGTTATAACGACCTAATCAAATTGATCGACGATATCCTTCCACAACCCCACAAAGTGCCGGACCGAGCGGGCAGACCTTTGGCCTTACAGCGCATGGAGGTACATTTTCATTGGAAATTATATTATCTTATATATTACTTAGCAATTAACTATTCTTATCAATCCTTCTATTTTGCAGTCTGACTTGGAGTCTTCGGAGTCTGAGTCTGAGGCTAGGGCGCCGCCATGACCTTCGGGGTTGTCTATGGCTGCCGCGGAGGCGCCTAGCGTGGAGCCTTCAGGCTCCAGTGGTGAGCAGCCTTCCGGGTCACCAGACTTGGTCCCATAGCAGAGGTGGCGGACGAGGAGGACGCACTTTGTGTCTCCTTCTCCAGTTCCTACAAAGCGGATCACTATCGCCCGGTCGGAGACACGTAAGTAAACTATCACATAATATTCAACTTTCAGATTCTTTTGTTTGTGGGTACATTTATAAGTTCACTAAATCCTTGCAGCTCCTGGTACGACTGCTCGTTCACGGGTTAGGGACACCACATATAGGTGTCCTGTTGCATCGGGTTTTTAGTGCGTCTGCACTATCCCGGTGTGATCGACGGGGTCCCTGCGGCGTTGTGGGACGACTACGCTCGTGTCTCTCACGATGCGCAAAGCAACCTTCAGGGGGTTGTGTGGGCGGATTTTATGGAAAGTCTGCTTAATAAAATTTTGTAAATTATTATTCTTCAACTTGATTCAATTGTTAATTCATATCTCTTCAATATTTGTTTTCTTATAGCTGAGGTACCGTTTAGAGGACACGAGCCAGAGCATGTGGGACCATGCTAGAGCCATGTTAAACAGGAACGCACGAAAGCTTGTAATGCAAGCGTTATCGTACGCTCGTATTCAAGCCGTGAAAGAGTGCCTCAAGTGGCACCAGGAGTACCAGTCGGGGCCGTTTAGGAGGGCCTGACATGTACTTGATAGAGGAGCAGTACGCGGAGGTAAGTTCTTTGTGTTCGATTATTTCAATACTTAGTTATGTAAATGGTATTTCAATGACATAATAAATATGTGCAGGTCAGTATTTCTTGGCTAGAGGGTCGGCCAGAAGCATATCGAGCTCTCTGCCAGATGTGGGCTAGCGATGCTTTCATCGCTAAGTCCAGGAGGGCTCGTGGATGCAGAGGTTTAGACTCAAAGCACTTCTATGGCTCCGATGGCCATGTGCGTTTGGCTAAACGTATGGTAAGAATAATAACTCTTCTTTGTTTGTCTTCATAATATAATTAGCATACTAACACATATCTACAGGAGTGCGAGACCGGTCAGGTACCGACCGACACTCAAGTCTGGAAGCGGGGTCATAAGGACCCATCCCAGCATGGGGGGTGCAGTCAGGTCGCGGCAGATCGACTGGTAAGTTATCAAAACTTATCAATTCAATTGTTACTAATTTGTTGTTACTAATACGCAATTTTACTCCTTTTAGGAAAAGTATGGGCGAGAGGCCATGAGGATACACAGCGAAGGGTAAGATTGGGAAAATGCACCAATCGACTCTCAGATGCACGGCAAACTACATGGCTCAGATGCAGGCGGCAATGGAGGTAAGTAGTTGAATACAAATTAATTTAAATTTATATCATTGTATTAGTTTATTGGTTTCAATATTTTGCAATTACAGGCCTTAGCTCAACAGAGTTTGCAGCAGATCCCGATCCTGACGTGGCAGCCGTCAGAGTTGGCCCCGCCACAAGTGCCCCCCACCACATGGACATTAAGATACTAGGTAACGTGTTTTTTATTTGCTATTTTCTAATCTAAGAAAAACTTAGTGTAGTTGAGGGGAGAGAGTGAGAGTGAGAGGGGGGAGAGGGAGGAGGTGAGAATAAGATATAGTGGTAAAGAGGGGGGGAGAGAGAGTGAGAGTGAAAAGGGAAAGAGGGAGGGAGAGAGAGACGGAGTGGTAGAGAGAGGGGAGTGAGAGAGAGAGGGAGTCATAGATAGAGGGGGAGGGAAAGGGCGAGGGAGAAAGTGAGAGTGCGGGGAGGGAGGGAGAGGGAGTGAGAATAAGAGATAGTGGTAGAGAGGGGGAGGGAGAGGGAGCGAGAGTGAGAGTGAAAAGGGAAAGAGGGAGGGAGAGAGAGACGGAGTGGTAGAGAAAGGGAGTCATAGAGAGAGGGGGAGGGAGAGGGCGAGGGAGAAACTGAGAGTGCGGGGGAGAGAGAGAGAGGGAGTGAGAGTAGGGGGAGAGAGTCGTACAATCTCAAACTCACTTTATCTATTTATTTGAATTGCAGAGATCGACAACGGTGGCTCAAACTCCACCACCACAGCTACCGGCACCGGGAGGAGGTCGCGGAGACAGATTCTTCGGCTCCGGAGTGAGTGGAGGAGCGAGTGGAAGGGGTAGTGTTTAGCGAGCGGATCTCTTTTTTGTTTAATGTTTTGGATGTTTTTATATTTTGGATATGTATATAAACTGTACCATCGTGTCAGGTTATCCTAATTCCGTTTTTAAAAAAATTAAAAATCTTATTTACGATGGCCAGCTATACAGGCCCGTCGTAAGTTAACCTAACTAACTTACGACGGCCGGGATCCAAGCCGTCGTAAGTTAACCTACTTAATTTACGACGGCAAGGTCCAGGCCGTAGTAAGTAAGGCGCCCAGCCCGGCCCTTTATTCACGACGGATAGGAACGACCGTCGTAAGTTAGTTATTTACGACGGTGGCCGTCGTTAATAATATTATTTACGACCAATAACTGGAAACAGCCAGAAACCGTCGTAAATAACTTATTTACGATGATTTTTCCTTATGCCATTGTAAATTTTCTGGATTCCTATAATGTTGGTGATAGAGCATGCGACGAGCGCGGTTCGTTCCACGAGCACGGGAAGAGGAGAGCTTGCTCAGTTCACTTGGATCGCATTCATTCATATGTATCAGTCTTTGCCTTGCAAGTATGCCAGGTGAGGTGAGGCCTTTTCCCACACATGAGAAATGTAGTGTCGTGTGTATATGCTTATGTACTATCCGCAGCATCAGTATTAAGCTGAGATTCATGTTGTATACACCACAGTCAAAACAGTATATGGTACATCCTCAGCATTCACATGTGAGTGTCTATATATATAGACACACACATACATACACACACTATCTCTCTCGCTCTCTCAAGAGCCACGCTAAAATAAAATGGTTCTCGTCAATTGATGGGCGCGTCTGAAAGCATCATACTACAACAACAACAGCAATCACTACAGGAATCGTTTAATAGGCCGTCGGCCATATGGCCGTCTGTTGCCCACAGTAGCCGACGCATATAATTTAATAACATCGGGGAACGGCGGTCTTACCCGACGGTCTTTATTTGACGTATTTACCAACTAGAGCCGTTGGGCCCGACGGCTCTAAATGTTAAAACCGTCGGTCTGACCGCACCGTCACTCGTACTCCATTTTCGCAATTATGACTGTCGGCTGCCACCCTGTCGCATTTACCTGAATAGAGCCGTCAGGTTCCACGGAACCCGACGATCACAACTCTTATGACCGTCGGTTTCAGAAGGGAATCAACAGCTTTACGGCCATTACGACCGTCGGCTTTAGGGCGGAACCTGTCGGTTCTACCTTTTTAGCCGTCGGTTGTTGTTTACACCGACACACATAGTTGTATTTTTTTAACGATGCTGCTCGCGCTCCCTCTCCCGTTGGGGAGCCTCCGTTTATACAGAACAGCAGCCTCCGTATTTTATACAAGAAACAGCACACTTTGTACAGGAAACAGCAAAATTCACATTGAAAACACAGCAAACTTCGCATTCAACATCCCAGCAATAATAGAAGCACATTCAACAAAGACAGCAGAGCATATAGTTCATAACAAACATTAAGTTGTGAACACAAATGCACAATGTAAACGACATTGGATCAATCCGTGTCGTTGTTTGAACCTCCGCCACTCGCACCTCCGGCATTCAAATTGAGAAAACCATCATAATCGTTAGGTGTTTCTTGACGAGAACCCTGCAACAAACATCTCAATTACTCTAAATTGTGTGATAATTGATTTATTGTTACAAACTCATATAAAAATGAATGTCTTCAATTTTTCAGGATAACTAATGATTGAGAAGTCATACCGCTACGACTGGAGCTGCTGATGGTTGAGGTTGCTCCAGAGCGAATGGCATCGGTGGGAAAACAGGTGGATAAGGTTGAAATCCAGTTCCGGCAAACATCGCCATGAATCCTTGAGGTTGTGGGACATATGGCTGACCACTTTGAGAACCCTGTGACATGTATGATTGCAGAATATATGGTTATAACTTTGTATTATAGGTAAGACCTGTTATACCTGTGATGAGGAGCCAATCTGAAGTCCTGGCTGGGTGGGACGAGACATACCGAACTGAGAACTGGGAACTTCATGAAGTCAAAATATTTAGTTAATTAGTTTAACACACATATGGTAAAGAGAGTTCTAATTTTAAGAAGACTGACAAGTGTACCTGCGACATCGTGTCGAACTGGGACAGCATAGCGAACTGAGAACCGGAGTTTCCATGCGACAAAAACTGCATCAATCAATTTATTTGTGAGATCTTAAACATAAGTATTTTGGAATTGAATGAATTGCTTAATTGTTAATATTACATGTTACCTGTGCCATATAGAGATATTATAACTGTTGTTGCATCTGTTGCATCTGCATTTGATGTTGTTGCATCTGCTCCACTAGCAAAGACTTGCTTAATGAAAACATCCGCGATACGAGCCCATTCCGTAGTGTGCGCACCAGTTGAACTCCAACCAGCATACATCGCCTCACGATGGTCACTCATTTTCAGCTTATACCTTCAAAGCAGATAAATCATCATTAGTTTATTTTTATGTTATGTGACAGCCCCTACATCGCCTCACGATCGTCACTCATGTTCATGATTCAATCATTTACAAGAGAGAAAAGAACGAGAGAGAGAGGGGGGAAGTTGGTCAGAGTTGAAAGTTCCAAGTTCGGGTCCATCGTTCATATAAGCCTCCGTACTCGTCTTGTTGCATACATTACGACTAGAATCATCTTTTACGACACAAACATATTTAATGCGTGTCGTGTCAGGTTGAGGCGTATCATGCACTAACGCACGTACGCCATAATACATTAATCAATATACAAAATCTTCAAACTAAACATTCAAAGTCACATAATGTACAAGTTCAATTATTACACCTTAAATTAGTACAAGTTAAATTATCAAATTACAATGAAGCTTACATTTACACATTAACTATTGCTAATTCAATCTGCATTGTGTGAATATTAGTTTGACATATATATATTAGTGTGACGTATACATATTAGTGTGACAATATCAACTCGCATATACATTTAACTCGCTTATACATTCAATACGCATATACATTTAACCAAGCTCACATAATCATATTAGTGTGACAATATCAACAAGTAATCATCGTAATCAATCACGGAAGGGAAAAATTAACAAGTACAATCGGGATTACCTTAACCTCTCCGGCGGGGCTCTGCTCGGGAGGCCGGGGTTCGGGAGGCGGGAGGCATGCTCGGCGCTCGGAGGCGGGGTTCGGGAGGCGGGGCTCGGGTGGCGAGAGGCGGGCGCGGTGCTGGTGAGGCGGGAGGCGGAGCACGGGAGGCGGGCGGCTGTAACACCCCAAATTTTGATTCAAAACTCTAAACCATGTTCAGAGGGGAATTTAAAAATTTTTTGGACGTGTTGCATGTTTTGCAAAAATTCAAATTCAAACTGGAATTCAAATTATACCCAAAACAGAAAAGAAATGGAAAAAGAAAAAGGAAAACGGGAAAAAACTGGCCAGTGGGCCGAAACCGCCAGCCGGCCCAGCAACTCCCGCGCCAGCCCGCCCCCGCGCGCGCCGCGCTGCCCCTCACCGACGGGTGGGACCCACATGTCATCCCTAACCCCGCGACCCCGGACTCTCTCCCGCGCGCGCGATCGCAACCGATCGGGAAACCGCGTCCCGCAGCCGAATTCCGGTCCCTGAAGAATCCAACTCGATCACAACTGACCCACCGCCCTCCCCCTGCTATAAAAACCCCCGATCCGATCAGTTTTTCCCACGCGATCGCCGATTTTCACTCCGGTGAGCACCGAGACTTCGCCGGTGAATTCTGGCCGATCTAAGCTCGGAAACTCTGATCTAACTCGCTGGTCTTGATCCACCGCCTCCGGGGAACTTTGCAGGTGCAGAAAAATCAGAGACTTACGGTGTAAACTCAGCGCCGACGAGCTTCGCCGTGGTTCTGCCTCGGACCTCGCCGCCGATCACTTTCCAGGACCCCCGAGCTCGAGAAAACCCCCGAGGTGAGATCCCTGACCTCCCCTCTACCGATCTAGGCCATAAGATCACAGTTCTAGGCAGAATTCTCGAGGATCCGAAACTTTCCGGCGAGATCGCCGCTTCCCGCCGCCGTGCGCCGCCGGCAGCGCCGCCCGCGTTCGATCCGAGCGACGTGGCCGCCTGTGCGCCGTTTATTTTAAATCGCACGGTAGACTTTAAAACCCCGCGTACCGGTTCGATCTTATAATCTCAGCCGTCGGTTTAGAATCAGACGGTCCACGTCAACCCCGCATTATAAAGACTGGAATTCTTACGTGCTACCCCCTGGGGTTCTCTGGAATTGAGAGCTAGCCCCGGAAACTTCAGATCTAGCCCCTGGAACTCCAGAAAATCATGTAAATTCATTTAAAAATCAGTTTTAGCCCCTGGACTTAATAAAAATTAGGAAAAACACCTCTGATAAGTGTAGCTAGACCCCTGGAAATTATGAAAATAATATTATAGACCCTGTAATGGGGTGACTTCATTATTTTAGCTTTGTTTAGTATTTAATTTAGAAAATTGGATATGTAACTAGGGTTTAAAAATTAAAAAGGGGGACAAACATAATTGTCAAAATTAATTAAAAACTTTCTCAGTACTTAGAAAACTTTGGAGTGAGATAAAAATATATTTTTGGGCTGAAGTAAATCTGTTTCATCTATTATTCATATTTATTAGTATAGGGACACATTTTTAAGTAAAGAATAGTTATAGAAAAATAGGGAAAATAATTATGAAATAGTATACATCATAAGCCATGGTCAAAATATGATTTTAAATTATTTAGGACCAGAACCTAATCTGTTTAGGTGATGTATTACTAATTTAATAATAAAATACACAATTATGCATAGGAATATAAATCTGAAAATATAGCAATTAGTAAATGATAACTGGAGTTTCTAAAATACAAAGAATTCAGTTTAGGGTTGATAGAAATTGTGAAGGCACATTGTATGCAAGTATAAGTGTGGACACAAAAGTAGGAATCATATATACATGGTTAAAAGTGCATGCAAGCCACAACTTAACACACATAAAGTAACCACAACACATATAATGGTAAAGAATTTCATAAATATGAATGTGTGGTTTGTATGAAGTAGAAGTGTGAACTATGTCTTATGATTGTTGTTTTTCTTTTGTTATGTGTGATGGTATGAAGTAGAACCTGCTCAAGAGCAAGTTAACCCTTTCCAAGATCAGGACTATCAATTTCAAGAGCAGCAAGAAGGAGGCAAGTGTGCTTGACCACTTTGATCCTATGCTAGGATGTGTAGATAGAATTATTTGCATTGTCAAGTTAAATATGAAACCCATGCTAGGAAGTTTTCCTAGAATTGCATTACCCTGTTTCCTTGAAGCTTGGGTTGGGATTTATTTTGTCATGTCATTTATTTACATGCATATGCTTAGCCATGCTTAGAATGGGATATTTGGGACATGAGAATCATCAGTTTACTTTACCATACTCTTGAATGAGTTATTGTGAGTTATGTAGAGGTAGGGATCAAGGCAAGTTGGATGTTTTGGTTGTGTGCTGGGTGCACGAGACTTGGGTTTGTGTTTAGTACTTGCCTGGATCCTAAGGACCGGTTCATGGAGCATGTAACCCGGCTTTATAGTGCCAACCACATGCTGAGATGGGGCAGCTTGGCCAATTAATTAGGTGTATCCCCGGCGTAGTATGGGTGTGTTGGATGGTGCGGGGAGTAGGTGTCAGCTGGACTACCATATGAACCGCAAGGCTCAAGAGGGGGCCACTGCAGCGGGGTTGGAGCCTCTTGTATGCTGTTAGGGGTGAAACCTCAGTGGGCCCACGCTCGTCGGGAATCCCTTTGTAAAGGCTTCGTAGTGATCTCTTGGCCGCACACCTGGGAAGTGTGAATGTGGATCGTAGCCACTGGCATAATGGAGGTTCTTTTAGTCCACCCGGCAACGGGGGATGAAATCACTACTTGTGGGTACAGTGGTACAAACTCTGCAGAGTCAAAACTGTCTTGACAGCCGTGCTCACGGTTAAGAGCGGCCTGGACTTATTCATGATTAGAGGATTAATGGTTTTGGAAGTTAAGCGGGGAGCTTAACATTGATAATGATGTTATGGTTATTGGATTACAATGATGGGATGGGAGATTGGGACCATTTCACCTGTGTAGTAATGAAGGTGCTTAATAAGCTAAGGTGCTAGGTATTAATTGCGTAGTGCTTTAACCATGAGTTCAACCTCTCCTTGTTCTAGCCATGCATGATATAATTTTTCCACACTTGCTGAGTACCATTGGTACTCAACCTTGCATATTTGTTGGTTTATATTGCTGCTCAGGTCAAGATCATGAGGTGGTGTATAATGACCAAGATTTTGGACCCGAGGAAGGTTTTTAGGTTCATGAAGACCCCCGGGCAACGCCTGTGATGGAGCCCTAAAAGAATAATATTCCGCTGCTAGTTTATTTACTTGTGATGAAGCATTAGTGTCCATTGAGACATTTGCGATGTAAGACTTATTTATATTCGACACCTGGCTTGTAATAAATGATGCTTCACTATTTGTCATCACATGTATGAGAAAATGATCCTGGCATACATGTGATATTCACTCGGTTGTTCTTCAGAAAAACCGGGTGTGACAGAGGTGGTATCAGAGCCAAGGTTGCCCGTAGGAACATGGACCTAGGTAGAAATGGACGTATTTAAGGGCCCTATTTTCTTAAAAACTATTTTCCAAGTTGTGGGTGGAAAAGTGTTATTAAAGGAGTCATTTTCTTCATCTTACCCCAACTTTCATTCAAAATAGGATTTTTGTTTGAGAATTTATCTAACCTAATTTTTAAATTCTTTTGTTTTAGATGGTTCGCATGATTCGCACCGCTCGTAAGTCCACAGGAGGGAGAGTTCCCGTAGTTGCCCTTGCCGAAAGAGAGGAGAGTCGCCCCGTGACGTACCTTTCCTACGGATTGGCAGTAGGAGACTTGTTGCGCCGTCTTCGACGTATGCTCGAAGCCGCCGGCAATACGGGCAAGCTAATCATCCACTATAACTCCACCAGGACCATCCGTGAGAAGAGGGAAGAATGGAGTTCGGAGATGAGGATTATACACGAGAATCAGCTGCTTAAGATTCACCACTCCCCAGCTTGTCGAGCAACACAAGTTGATGCGGAGAAAGATGTCACTTGGGAGGCCATCACCTGCCAGAGTCACATCTATCGTCGCCACTTGGACAAAACTGAGTACATGTATGTCCTCCAACGTGAGAGTGGTACCACGGAGTACAAGTACCCACCGGTGCAGCAAGGGACTTCCCATGAGCACATGGACTTGTGCTTGGAGGATGCTGCTATGCTCAGCACTCGACTGCAGGAGTGTCAACAAGAGCTTCAGGATGTCCGAGACACCCTGAAGGAAACGGAGGCATTGCTGCGAGCTTGCTTAAAGGCGAGAGAAAGAGGAGATGGGAATGAACTGTGTGTCACCGTGAGTGATCCATGGACTCCTGACTCCCCGGATCGCCGAGCAATCAGGCGTCGTCGCACTTCTCCACCAGCAGCCTCCCCACCCAAAGCAGAGTCAGAAGGTAGCCGAAATGAGGAGGAAGATCCCGAGGAGCCAGCTCAAGAGGACGAGTAGTGTAGAGTCTTTCCCCTAGCTAGCAAGAGGTCGAGTAGTCGAGTCGTTACGTAGTTAATGGTGTGATAATGCTTGGTGTGTGACGTGAGTTGTGGAAGTCATGAGCAATTGTCCACAGCCTCGTCTTCAGATTGTTTTGCTTTGGTGTGTGAACCCACAGGAAATAATAGTGCATTTATTTGGTGTGAGATATGAACCTTCGTAAAAGTATAACAAAGCCTCAACACTTCAAAGTACAAACAAATGAAAGTAGTAAAGTGATACTAAATGATTTCCAATTAACATTGGTTGATTCTGCCAGATGGCCGGAAGAGGAAAAGGACGTGCTGCCAACCCCGCCAACAACAACGATGAGGCATGCAACCCTCATCTTTCTGAAGGCCAGGACCGGGGTGGTCGCCATGAAGACGTTGATCCTCTCCACCAAATGCTGGAGAATCAAAATCAGCTCATCCAGAACTTGACTCAAGTGGTGGCCAACTTGCATCAAGTTCCATCTCCACAAGCGGCACCACGCCAACCAAGGTTGAGTGAGTTTCTAGGAACTCAACCTCCAAAGTTTGCAAGTGCTGCTGAACCTCTGGAGGCAGATGATTGGCTGAAGACCATTGAAAGTAAGATGAGGATAATACAATGCCAAGGGTATGAGAGGGTGCTGTTTGCCTCTCATCAATTGCAAGGACCTGCTGCTGATTGGTGGACCGCCTACGTGGCCGCCCATCATGACCCTGAGAACATCACTTGGGAAGAGTTCAAGCGTAGCTTCCGCAATCACTACATCCCAAGAGGTGAACTCAAAAACAAGAGGAAAGAGTTTCTGGGACTGCAGCAGGGAAACATGACGGTGAGGGAATACCTCACTAAATTTACTCAACTATCCCGTTATGCTCCACGAGACATAGAGACTGATGAGTAGAAACAAGATTGTTTCGTGGAAGGACTTACCGCAGAAATGCAGTGTGCAATGTCCTCCAATGAGTATGAAAGCTTTCAAAAGATGGTGGACAGAGCATTTGTGGTGGAAAGGAAGCTAAAGGCCCTGGAAAATGAGAATAAGAGAAAGGCTGGGTGGTCACATCAGGCCTCAGGGAGCAACACCCGCCCACGTATGATGCAGCAACCTACGGGGCAGACAAGTCGTGCTGCGGTACCCTATTCAGCACCAAGAGGGTACAACCCAAACTACAGGCCTCCCGCAGCACCAGCACAGTCGCAACGTCAGTTTGTGCAGCAGCCTCGCCCCGCATATCCACCTCGACCAGCAGTGCAAGGACCCCCGAACCAACCCCAAGACAACAAAGGCCAAGCACCTAAGGTTGGGGTGCAATGTTTTAGCTGTGGTGAAGTGGGGCACTACGCCCATAAATGCCCAAAGAAGAAGCCTGCGCCGCCACAACAGCAGAATGTAGTGAGAGGACGGGTGAACCACGTCACTATGGAGGAAGCACAAGAGGCAACCGACGTGGTAGTTGGTAAGTTTCCTGCCAATTTACACCTTGCAACTCTGCTGTTTGATTCTGGTGCTACCCACTCGTTCATTGCTCAAGGGTTTGTTAAGAAGCATGACCTAGCAACCACACAAATGAACCATATGCTAGCGGTAAATTCTCCAGGTGGAGAAATAAGGACAAGACAAGTGTGTCCCAAAGTGAGCCTAGACATTAATGGGGTAGTATTTACTGCTAACCTCATAGTGATAGATTCACAAGGGATAGATATTATTTTGGGTATGGATTGGTTGACCAAACATAAAGGAATCATCCATTGTTCGACCAGAACGGTGGAACTAACTCACCCCAGTGGCACCAAAGTAAAGTTCATAACGATACACGAGCCTAGGAGGGACATTAAATTAAATCAAGTGGAGGTGAAAGTTGAGGAAATCAGGACTATCAGGGAATATCCAGATGTTTTTCCGGAGGAATTGCCAGGAATGCCTCCCGACCGTGACGTGGAGTTCGCAATTGAACTAGTACCGGGAACAGCCCCGATATACAAGAGACCTTATCGAATGGACTCCAAGCACCTAGAAGAGCTCAAGGACCATTTGAGAGAATTGACGGAGAAGGGGTATATTCGCCCTAGTTCCTCACCATGGGGAGCTCCGGTGATATTTGTGCCCAAGAAAGACGGAACCCAAAGGTTATGCGTGGATTACCGTGCCTTGAATGAGGTAACCATTAAGAACAAGTACCCATTACCCCGCATTGAAGACTTGTTTGATCAGTTAAGGGGAGCTTGTGTGTTCTCGAAAATTGATCTCAGGTCGGGATACCACCAACTCAAGATAAGGCAATCTGATATTCCCAAGACAGCTTTCGTATCTCGGTACGGACTGTATGAATACACTATCATGCCTTTCGGGCTAACCAATGCCCCGGCATATTTCATGTACCTCATGAACAAGGTATTCATGGAATATCTGGACAAATTTGTGGTGGTTTTCATAGATGATATTCTCGTCTTCTCCAAAGATGAAGAAGAACATGAGAAACATCTAAGGTTGGTGTTACAGAGGCTGAGAGAACACCAACTGTATGCCAAGTTGAGCAAGTGTGAGTTTTGGCTGAAGAGAGTTCCCTTTTTAGGACATATAATCTCGGAGGGAGGAATCTCCGTAGATCCCGCCAAAATCGAAGATATCCAGAAGTGGAAAACCCCTGAAAATGTCGGGGAAGTTTGAAGCTTTTTGGGATTGGCTGGATACTATCGACGGTTTATTGAGGGATTCTCCAAGATCTCGAGACCTCTCACCAAACTGTTGGAGAAGGGAATCACATTCACCTGGACGCCACAGTGCGAGACGAGCTTTCAAGAGCTAAAGAAGAGATTGACAACAGCCCCAGTGCTGGTTATGCCAGATATGCAGAAGAATTTCACAGTGTACTGCGATGCCTCTGGAAATGGGTTGGGATGTGTTCTCATGCAAGAAGGACATGTCGTGGCATATGCATCCCGGCAGCTTCGGAAGCACGAGAAGAACTATCCTACACATGACCTAGAACTAGCTGCAGTGGTACACGCGTTGAAAATTTGGCGGCACTATTTGATGGGGAAGAGGACAGAAATATATACGGATCATAAGAGTTTGAAGTACATATTCACACGACCAGATCTCAACCTTAGACAAAGGAGATGGTTAGAGCTAATCAATGACTTTGATATAGGCATCAACTATCATCCCGGGAAAGCAAACGTCGTGGCCGATGCTTTGAGTCGGAAAGTGCAGGTCAATAAGTTGAGTTTGAAGGGCATGCCTGCAGAATTGAAGGACGAGGTTATAAGACTCAATCTATGTCTAGTAAATAGTGGTGAAGCCATCGCCATGGAAGTGGACTCCACACTCGAGCGAGACATACGCGAGGGCCAAAAGAATGATGAGAAGATACAAGAGATCAGACAGCTCATTAAGGAAAATAAAGCTCCTGGTTTTAGAGAGGATGAACAAGGAATGGTGTGGCACGGAAAAAGGATCTGTGTGCCAGAAGTAAAGGAGATCCGTGAATTAATTTTGAAGGAGGCTCACGATTCTGACTATTCCATTCATCCTGGGAGTACGAAGATGTACCAGGACCTCAAGAGCAGGTATTGGTGGTATGGCATGAAGCGAGATGTCGCGGAACATGTTGCCCTATGTGACACATGTCAGTTGGTGAAAGCAGAACATCAACGACCCGCGGGATTATTGCAACCACTCAAAGTGCCTGAATGGAAGTGGGAAGAAATCAGCATGGATTTTGTCGTGGGATTGCCTAGGACCCAATCCGGGTATGATTCAATATGGGTCATTATTGATCGGCTAACCAAGGTAGCTCATTTCATTCCTGTGAAAGAAAGCTACAGCGGATCCAAATTGGCAGAATTGTACATGTCAAGGATTGTGTGTTACCATGGAGTGCCAAAGAGGATAGTGTCGGACCGAGGGACACAGTTAACCTCGAGGTTTTGGCAAAAGTTGCATGAAACCATGGGAACCCATCTGAACTTCAGCTCTGCCTATCATCCCCAAACTGACGGGCAGACGGAGAGAACCAATCAGATCCTTGAAGATATGTTAAGGGCATGTGCACTCAAAAACAATAGGAGTTGGGACAAGAATTTACCGTATGCGGAGTTTTCCTATAACAACAGCTATCAAGCCAGTATGAAGATGTCACCGTTTGAAGCTTTGTATGGAAGGAAGTGCAGAACTCCCCTATTTTGGAACCAAACAGGAGAAAGTAAAGTGTTTGGTCCAGAAGTGCTACAAGAAGCCGAGGCAAAGGTGAGGGAGATTCGCAACAACTTGAGGATAGCACAAACACGCCAGAAGAGTTATGCTGATGTACGAAGAAGAGAACTCGTTTTCAACGTGGGAGACTATGTTTATCTCAAGGTGTCCCCTATCAGAGGACTTCGTCGGTTCAAGGTGAAAGGGAAGTTGTCACCTCGATACATCGGACCCTTTCAAGTTTTGGAAAGAAGAGGTGAAGTGGCGTACCAACTAGAGTTACCGGTTCATCTATCGGACGTGCACGATGTATTTCATGTGTCACAACTCAAGAAATGTCGGAGGACGCCTGAAGAGGTGTTACCCATGAATGAAGTGGATGTAGCTGAAGATTTGTCTTATGCCGAGCAACCATACAAAATTTTGGAGACGATGGAACGCCTCACCAGAAACAAGAGAATCAGGATGTGCAAGGTGCAGTGGAAGCATCACTCAGAAGAGGAAGCCACCTGGGAAAGGGAAGATGAGCTTAAGGCACAATTTCCGGAATTGTTTTCTTAGAAACACCAATCTCGAGGACGAGATTTCTTTTAAGGGGGGTAGAGCTGTAACACCCCAAATTTTGATTCAAAACTCTAAACCATGTTCAGAGGGGAATTTAAAAATTTTTTGGACGTGTTGCATGTTTTGCAAAAATTCAAATTCAAACTGGAATTCAAATTATACCCAAAACAGAAAAGAAATGGAAAAAGAAAAAGGAAAACGGGAAAAAACTGGCTAGTGGGCCGAAACCGCCAGCCGGCCCAGCAACTCCCGCGCCAGCCCGCCCCCGCGCGCGCCGCGCTGCCCCTCACCGACGGGTGGGACCCACATGTCATCCCTAACCCCGCGACCCCGGACTCTCTCCCGCGCGCGCGATCGCAACCGATCGGGAAACCGCGTCCCGCAGCCGAATTCCGGTCCCTGAAGAATCCAACTCGATCACAACTGACCCACCGCCCTCCCCCTGCTATAAAAACCCCCGATCCGATCAGTTTTTCCCACGCGATCGCCGATTTTCACTCCGGTGAGCACCGAGACTTCGCCGGTGAATTCTGGCCGACCTAAGCTCGGAAACTCTGATCTAACTCGCTGGTCTTGATCCACCGCCTCCGGGGAACTTTGCAGGTGCAGAAAAATCGGAGACTTACGGTGTAAACTCAGCGCCGACGAGCTTCGCCGTGGTTCTGCCTCGGACCTCGCCGCCGATCACTTTCCAGGACCCCCGAGCTCGAGAAAACCCCCGAGGTGAGATCCCTGACCTCCCCTCTACCGATCTAGGCCATAAGATCACAGTTCTAGGCAGAATTCTCGAGGATCCGAAACTTTCCGGCGAGATCGCCGCTTCCCGCCGTCGTGCGCCGCCGGCAGCGCCGCCCGCGTTCGATCCGAGCGACGTGGCCGCATGTGCGCCGTTTATTTTAAATCGCACGGTAGACTTTAAAACCCCGCGTACCGGTTCGATCTTATAATCTCAGCCGTCGGTTTAGAATCGGACGGTCCACGTCAACCCCGCATTATAAAGACTGGAATTCTTACGTGCTACCCCCTGGGGTTCTCTGGAATTGAGAGCTAGCCCCGGAAACTTCAGATCTAGCCCCTGGAACTCCAGAAAATCATGTAAATTCATTTAAAAATCAGTTTTAGCCCCTGGACTTAATAAAAATTAGGAAAAACACCTCTGATAAGTGTAGCTAGACCCCTGGAAATTATGAAAATAATATTATAGACCCTGTAATGGGGTGACTTTATTATTTTAGCTTTGTTTAGTATTTAATTTAGAAAATTGGATATGTAACTAGGGTTTAAAAATTAAAAAGGGGGACAAACATAATTGTCAAAATTAATTAAAAACTTTCTCAGTACTTAGAAAACTTTGGAGTGAGATAAAAATATATTTTTGGGCTGAAGTAAATCTGTTTCATCTATTATTCACATTTATTAGTATAGGGACACATTTTTAAGTAAAGAATAGTTATAGAAAAATAGGGAAAATAATTATGAAATAGTATACATCATAAGCCATGGTCAAAATATGATTTTAAATTATTTAGGACCAGAACCTAATCTGTTTAGGTGATGTATTACTAATTTAATAATAAAATACACAATTATGCATAGGAATATAAATCTGAAAATATAGCAATTAGTAAATGATAACTGGAGTTTCTAAAATACAAAGAATTCAGTTTAGGGTTGATAGAAATTGTGAAGGCACATTGTATGCAAGTATAAGTGTGGACACAAAAGTAGGAATCATATATACATGGTTAAAAGTGCATGCAAGCCACAACTTAACACACATAAAGTAACCACAACACATATAATGGTAAAGAATTTCATAAATATGAATGTGTGGTTTGTATGAAGTAGAAGTGTGAACTATGTCTTATGATTGTTGTTTTTCTTTTGTTATGTGTGATGGTATGAAGTAGAACCTGCTCAAGAGCAAGTTAACCCTTTCCAAGATCAGGACTATCAATTTCAAGAGCAGCAAGAAGGAGGCAAGTGTGCTTGACCACTTTGATCCTATGCTAGGATGTGTAGATAGAATTATTTGCATTGTCAAGTTAAATATGAAACCCATGCTAGGAAGTTTTCCTAGAATTGCATTACCCTGTTTCCTTGAAGCTTGGGTTGGGATTTATTTTGTCATGTCATTTATTTACATGCATATGCTTAGCCATGCTTAGAATGGGATATTTGGGACATGAGAATCATCAGTTTACTTTACCATACTCTTGAATGAGTTATTGTGAGTTATGTAGAGGTAGGGATCAAGGCAAGTTGGATGTTTTGGTTGTGTGCTGGGTGCACGAGACTTGGGTTTGTGTTTAGTACTTGCCTGGATCCTAAGGACCGGTTCATGGAGCATGTAACCCGGCTTTATAGTGCCAACCACATGCTGAGATGGGGCAGCTTGGCCAATTAATTAGGTGTATCCCCGGCGTAGTATGGGTGTGTTGGATGGTGCGGGGAGTAGGTGTCAGCTGGACTACCATATGAACCGCAAGGCTCAAGAGGGGGCCACTGCAGCGGGGTTGGAGCCTCTTGTATGCTGTTAGGGGTGAAACCTCAGTGGGCCCACGCTCGTCGGGAATCCCTTTGTAAAGGCTTCGTAGTGATCTCTTGGCCGCACACCTGGGAAGTGTGAATGTGGATCGTAGCCACTGGCATAATGGAGGTTCTTTTAGTCCACCCGGCAACGGGGGATGAAATCACTACTTGTGGGTACAGTGGTACAAACTCTGCAGAGTCAAAACTGTCTTGACAGCCGTGCTCACGGTTAAGAGCGGCCTGGACTTATTCATGATTAGAGGATTAATAGTTTTGGAAGTTAAGCGGGGAGCTTAACATTGATAATGATGTTATGGTTATTGGATTACAATGATGGGATGGGAGATTGGGACCATTTCACCTGTGTAGTAATGAAGGTGCTTAATAAGCTAAGGTGCTAGGTATTAATTGCGTAGTGCTTTAACCATGAGTTCAACCTCTCCTTGTTCTAGCCATGCATGATATAATTTTTCCACACTTGCTGAGTACCATTGGTACTCAACCTTGCATATTTGTTGGTTTATATTGCTGCTCAGGTCAAGATCATGAGGTGGTGTATAATGACCAAGATTTTGGACCCGAGGAAGGTTTTTAGGTTCATGAAGACCCCCGGGCAACGCCTGTGATGGAGCCCTAAAAGAATAATATTCCGCTGCTAGTTTATTTACTTGTGATGAAGCATTAGTGTCCATTGAGACATTTGCGATGTAAGACTTATTTATATTCGACACCTGGCTTGTAATAAATGATGCTTCACTATTTGTCATCACATGTATGAGAAAAATGATCCTCGCATACATGTGATATTCACTCGGTTGTTCTTCGGAAAAACCGGGTGTGACAGCGGCGGGGCTCGGTAGCAGCGGCGGGAGGCGGCCACGGCGAGGCGGCGGCAGCGTGTGAGGTGGGGCTCGGCGGGAGGCGGTGGCGTGAGGCAGGATTCGGTTTTCGGGGACACACGGGCGTGAATAGGTTTTCGGGGATACGCAGGCACGAAGTCGATGGGCCCACGATTATGACTGTTGACCACCTGGCCGACGGTTTTATTTTAGCCGTCGGTTTTGTCGGTTCGGCCAGTTTGGCCGACGGCTATAAGTTACATGCGTCGGTTCGCGTAAACCGACAGTCATAATTTGATTATATGCGTCGGCCCCGATGGCTCTAAAAAACCCGATGGCCTATTCCCCGTTTCTTGTAGTGAACAAAGATTAGGAGAGACGTTGTTTTTGGTTGGCAGAGAGTCAACGATACCGACCAGGGCCCTAAAAGTATAGCTTAGGAGAGAGTTGATCAATTGTTCGTTTCCCCAAATCCAGGTCAACCTAAACTTACAGATGCGTTGTGAAATAGTAGCGCGTAAATATATCATCGTGATCACCAACAAAATCTATTTTTGAAAGATAAATCATCACCAAGAAAAAATGATTCTATTGCCCTTTGGACGTGGAGAAAGACTCGTATCCTCTGCCTATGCTATCGATCAAGAAACGTGTGCAGAGAAAACACACCAAACCTATATAAGAGAGAGAATAAACACTGATTCAATACCGCACAGGCGACTGGAGATCGGATACTGAAGTCCACATCGATTACTCGCTGCCCGAGTTTTTAGATCCAGAACTCCATCCTCAAAATAATTTTCGAGACTCCGCCGTATTCATTCCGTCGCAACTGACGAGGCTAAGCATGGGCTGTCGTTGCTTCGCACTGACATCTTGGCCCCGGCGGCGCGGCCAATCACGAGGAGCACATGACGCGTCCGGATCCGGAGCCTGGCAGTGGACTCTGCTTTCTCAGACTGGAACGTGGGCCCCGTCCAGCCCAGCACAAAAAGGGCCATTGATGCCAGTATGGCATCACTTTGAGTTGGCTCCCAGAAACCTTGAGCAAGAATTTTCTTTATAGACCAAACCTTGAGCAAGCACATTTTTATATCAGGTCAAACCTTGAGCAAAAGAAAATCAACTGGCCGAACTCTGTTGTTCATTGTTTTCTTATGCTTGACTCTATGGTCCGTGGACTTACCCGTAGCCATTTTTTGTACGAGGAACTATGGTAACTGTTGCTCAAAAACTTCATATTCGGAAACAAAGACAGAATGATGTCGTTTGTATAACATGTAGTTTCATGTGTTCTCAAAATAACTTATATTTATTTCTTCTTTTCCAGGTACAACATCTGACACCATAGAGTAGAAAATTATGGTCTTTCGATTACTACGCTGATGTTTTTTAGAGAAAAGTTGTATCACATCTGAGTGTTTTAAAAGGCTCCAACACCTTAATTTTAATGGCTTGGATTTATGTCAAGATTTGTGTTTTAGGTATAACCTCTCAAAATCTGATTTTTTTCTACACCCTAGTTACAGTTGATTTACACTACATCTATGATTGAATTACATAGAAAATTGCACCGATCTTTTGTGCAACTTTTTATTGATGATGGTGTAACTTTTGTATAACGATAATGTAACTAGAATCCTGGTGTTAGAACCCATAGAAACGCTTGGTTTTTTATTAGTACAAACTAGATATAGCCATACACCTCAAAATCGGATGGTTAAAAATTTCCAGCATTGGAAACCCTTAAAAACACTTAAGTGTTATATAGACGATCCTTATTTGTTAAAACAAGAGAGTTCATTTTTGGTTAAACTATTTTAGAATAAATTCCTGTAATGTGAAAAATGTGACAGCATATATTCTGGGAATCCTATTGTCGATCAAGTATATCAGCAAAAGATTTATCATGTTTCTTAAAAAAGATATAGGAATCCTAAAATTAGCGGCTGGTCCTTTTTTAGGGCGCATTCAATATAGATAATTAAAAATTGCCTACAAATTTTCCATGTTCTAGATATAACTTTCACATAACCATTTTTCTCTATGACAAAAATACTATCTGTCACGGCGGTAATGCTTTTCAAGAGGGTGACGCGGCGTGTCCCTGGCAAGCGACCCTGCTTTCCTTCCAAGCTGTCATGCGATTGTCGATGACATGTGGGACTTGAAGAAACGAGGAGGGAAATAACGGGTGGGTCCCAAAATCCCATCCCGTTATTTTAGTCTCGCGGCGCCGTTTGATCACCGCCCTCGGTGGGAAGCTTATTCCGGGCAGTGGCCTCCGTGTATACATACAAGCGCAGGATACGCCAAAAATTCCAGAGAAGTCAGCAGGAGAAGAGGGGGAAAGTAGGAGAGAGCCAGAGGTTGTTGGTGCTGGCAGAGGCCGGGGAAAATCTTTGTAGAAGGTTCCGGCAGGCATCCGCCATGGGGGACTCTAGCGGGTCCGTTTCCATCTACGTGGAGCACATCTTCTTCGGCGGCAAGGTCCGTGCTCAGTTTCCGGCTCTCCACTTCTTGATTTCCTTCCCACAGTTGGGTTTGGGCGGGTTCGTGTGGGGAGGCTATGGTCCGAATTCCTGGCCGGGGTTCTTGTGGCTCCTTTTCTTCTGTTGCTCTTGCGGGTGGCTAGGTAGATGTCTCTTCTTGAAATATCTGTTTCTGTTTTTTTCTATCTCTTTTATCTTAATAATTAGCTGCAATGCTTGTAAATTCGAGAAGTTGTGGCGTTAGTTATGAACATTGTTTCAAGTACCAATTCCGAATGGGGAATACTAGCTGTTTATTATACTTTTCTTGTGTATTTTTTACTTGCAATTTGTAGTTATCTCATAACTGTAATTTGGGAGAGGGAGAATGTCCCGCCTGGCTATGGTTGTAATGTTGTTCAGCAACAGTAACAAGAAAGCTAGCACGAACTTAATTGTTCATTTTCATGCAATACATTGGTTATGCTCCCGTGTATGGCTATGGTATTCAATAGCAAGAGGAATATGTTTTGATCAGTTAGGGGTTAAAATGTTATATTGTAATTCAAGTACGTTTGTTTGTGTTACGATTTCTGAAAAAACTTCTAATTTGTGCCTGTTGACTTGTGATGCTTCAGGAGCATCGAGTGCAAACGAGATGTGGCACTCTCTCGGTTTCTGTATATGGAGACAAAGACAAGCCAGCGCTCATAACCTACCCTGATGTCGCTTTAAATTGTGAGAGCCTTTGTTATGCGCTTTCCTAGGTAAAAGATAAGCATGTTTTGCCGCAGAAATGGGACTCACACTGGCAAATTCCTGTTGGGTATGAGTAGACATGTCTTGCTTTAAAGGATTGTTCTTCTGCCCAGAGGCCGCGTCGTTGTTGCTTCATAATTTTTGTGTCTACCACATCACTCCTCAAGGACACGAGGTCAGTTATGATGGCTCTTTCTTGCATTGATTATGTTACCAACCACTTTGCTAATGTAGCTTTGGTTCTTACATGGTTATTATATGTTAAAATTACAGTTAGGAGCGATTTCAATTCCATCTGATGCACCCGTGCCATCTATTGATGACCTGGTAGATCAAGTTGCTGATGTCCTTGATTTCTTCAGGTATTGTATCTGGAAAGTTGCTGAATTATGTTAATTATTTTTAGTGCGTAAAGGAGGCCTCTGATGTTGTCCTTTTGTCTTTGTCATTACAGTTTGGGTTCTGTAATGTGCTTGGGTGTCACCGCTGGTGCATATGTTCTCACCCTCTTTGCAGTGAGTATACCATGATTATGTTTTCCAACTGTTTGCGCTTTGAAGGCTTGCTAAGGGCATTTGTATTTGCTGTTACAGACAAAATATCGAGAGAGGATTCTTGGCCTAATGTTGGTTTCGCCTCTATGTAAAGCCCCTTCATGGAGCGAATGGTTGTATAATAAGGTTATAACCTACATCTTTTTTCAGTTATTCTCGTCTCCTCGTGTATTTTTCCCAAGTTTTTTATTGCTTTGTGCAGTACTTAGAGTGAATTTGTGGTGACATAAAAAATCTCAGGTATTATTAAATTTGCTTTATTATTATGGAAAACGTGGGTTAGTTAAGGAAAGCTTGCTTCAACGATATTTCAGCACGGTACTTTTGGACATCCATCGGTATTTTATTTTTATTTCATCATATTTGTATATAGTTTTCACTCAAGGTTCCTTCTGATGCTACATGCAGGAAGTTTGCGGGAATAGACAAGATCCTGAATCAGAGATCGTGCAAGCCTGTAGAACTGTCAGTGTTACAATTCTAATATTCTAGTGCTTGATATAACCACTACATCTACTTTTGAACATCTTCAGCTCATATTTCCTTTTGTGCAGTTACTCCATGAGAGACAATGAGCTAAAGCCATGTTTGGCACAGCTTCTGAACCAGCTTTTTTATAAAGATAAGCTGTGGGTGTACCAAACAGTCAGTTTCTCCAGCAGCTTATTAGTTCAATTGCTTCTCAGAATGAACTAAAAGCAGGATATAAGTTTAAGCTGCTGTTCACCAGCTTTTCAGATAAGCTGCTTTTTTAACAAGTTTAAGTCGTGCCAAACAGTGTCTAATGTATGGCGGTTCCTTCAAGCGATAAACGGGTAAGTTACAGCTTTGCTGCAAATGACCTGAATAGACAAAGAATTGGGGTTCCTGAATCGACTTAATTCAACTATCCATCAGGCAACATGACTTAACGGATGCTCTGAAGAAGCTTCAGTGCAGTACACTGATTTTTGTCGGGGAATGCTCACAGTTCCATGCCGACGCTGTCCACATGACCACAAAATTGGACCAAAGATATTGTGCATTTGTCGAGGTAAGCATATTTTGACATTCAATATCGTAAGGTGATTCTTACATGGTGGAAAACAGGTTTTTAAATAGTCTTCTGTGGACGAATTACAAGTCCAGGCCTGTGGTTCACTTGTTACCCAAAAGCAACCGCATGCAATGCTGATTCCAATGGAATACTTCCTGATGGGATATGGGCTTTACCGACCTTCCCAGCATGAAAGTAGCCCTCGGAGTACACTGACCCTGTTTTGCATGTCGCCTGAACTTCTATCTCCCGAGAGCATGGGAGTGAAGCTGAAGCCCATCAAAACTTGGATCTCGCTTAACGTTTAGCATGGCATGGCCTGACAGAACAGCTCATAAAAGTGAAGAGTTGTTAGGCTAAGTTGCGAGCCTGGAATGAAAAGACTCTGCAAGAGGAAAGCACTTTTTGTTGTGGGTTAATCTAGTCGCTTGTGTAGGCAATGGAAAATTGTTGGATGGAGGTTGTAGGGAGGAGGATGGTTCATATGTTTGTAGTCACTACACATGTACATCTCAACACAACATCGTTCCATATAGAAAAAGAAAATAGCAAAGTAAATTCATGTTATGAAGTCCCAAATTCCTTCATTACTGAAACTTCACATGACTGGGTTCTCCGCTGCCGTGGGTCTCTTTCTGCATGTGTATATCCTGAGTTTCTGATGAGCATGAAGACATGATTTCGTTCGCAGTCAGTACACGTCCATGTTGTCAGCAGCCAGTACACGTCCATATTGTCAATCTCAACATTACGTGGATCCATCATACAGCAAAGCAAAATTGTGATGTGGAATCCTGTCATCAACTGTCAAATATATTTCCTCTGTTATTAAATTGTTGTCATTAGGACAGTAATTTTTTTTATCAATTTTAAACTAGTTAACATCCATTTGAGAATGGAGGGAGTATTCATACCATTTATTACCGTTAGCCTGTTCGCACTCGTGGACCTCTATATCGGGCCTACTACTAGGGCTAGGGCATACCCAGTGTTGAAAGCTCCCACAAGTTGTGGGGTCTGGAGAAGGGAATTTCTAGGCAGCCTTCCCCTTGCTTATTTTGCAAGGAGGCTGATTCGAACCTAGGACCTCCAGGACACAAGTGGAGAGACTCTACCACTGCGCCAGGCCTGCCCTTCGACCTCTGTATCGGGCCTGTAAAAGAATATTCCTAGTCTTTTGCAATCAACTCTAAAAAGATTCCTACCTTTACAGTTCAATTATCTGCACCATTCAACTCTAAATCAGACCTCTATATCAACTATAACATATTTTATATTAGATACTACATCTATTTTATATTTTAAAATATTTTATATAATTATTTTTATGTTACTAATATTATAATTATAACTTATAAAAATTCACCAAATTTGTTTTTCGCTTTTTTATTCTCTCTTTTTTTCCTTTTGCTTTTTTTTCTTTTCCATTTCTTTTCTCCTTTTCCCCTCCCTTCTTTTTTTTCCTTTTTCCTTCTATTTTTTTCTTTTTCTTTTCATTTCTTCCTCTTCTCTTTCTCCTTCTCTCTCTTTCCCCGGCGCTACAGTCGACCGCGAGATTTAGAGACGGCCTGTAGCCACCGCCATTTTGCAGTTCCTGTACCGCCTCCCGCTGCGCGCGGCCGCTACCCGCGCCCGCTGAGTTTGCAGGCGCGGTGCGTGTAGCGTGCCCCGCTACGACCGGTCTTACCACACATTTGATAAAGGACTTTTCATGCAGGGACACCCCGCATGTAATGACTGTAAGGGATCTTGTTTCATTGTCACCGGCACGGCACGTATTCATAAGCTTATGACGAGCATGATGTGGAGTTGTATGTGTCATTGTCGAGTGTGAGCTGCGACACTCCACCCGGCCTCCTCGGAAGCAGCCCGCGAGGTTATTTTTTTCCCGGAGGGGGCTTGGCGCCCTTCGTGACCTGGGCTCGAGGGAGCGGATGAACACAGGGATTTACGTGGTTCGGGCCGCCGAAGCATAATACATTACGTCCACGGGTGTGCTTGTTGTATTGCATGGGCGTGAGCGCTTGTGCGTTGTGTGATCTTGAGAGCAGGGAATCGGAACCCCCTACAGGATGGTCACTTGGTCCTTTTATAGTTCAAGGTCGGGTGGTTACAATGTGGCCTGTGGCTCGACAGGTGGCCCCAGAGCTAAGTGAACCCTATAGACCATCTAGGGCTTCGTCCTCTGAGTAGAGTGGCCGACGGGAGATTTAAGTCCCTCCGTCCGGCGCGTTGAGCGCCCCTGACCGCGTGTCAGGTGATGATGAAGACGTCGTCTTGTCGCCGCGTCTCTCGCTCTGCATGGGCGTCTTCGTGCCGTTGGGCGGCACTGTACCGCTGCCACTCCTTTGACCTATCTTGTCACCATAATGGCGAACAAGCAGAGGACGCAGGCGTGCGCAGCGCGCCATGCTTCTGGGGAAGGCGCGAGTCTTGAATGCGAAGCCTGATAGCGCACTTCCATCCTGACTTCATCGACCCTGGCCCACGACTGGTCTTGGGGCACGTGGTGGCTCTGGAGCTCTTGTCGACGGGCTTGGTACCTGGGACACATGGCTGCTCTGGACCTTACCTCAGCGAGGAGGTTCAGGCTGGAGCCCAGGGCACGTGTCTGCACTGGAGCTGTCCTCGGTGGGGAGGCGGCTCAGAGCCACTGGACATGTGGCAGCTCCGGACCTCACCTCAGCGGGGTGGCTCGGACCGGAGTCCGGGACACGTGTCAGCACCGGAGCTCTCCTCAGCGGGGAGGTGGCTCGGAACCAGGAGACATGTGGCAGGACGAAAGCTGTTCTCAACGGGGAGGCGGCTCGGAGCCATGGAACACGTGGCAGCTCCAGATCTCACCTTAGAAAGAAGGCTCGGACCGGAGCCCAGGGCACGCGTCAGCTCCGGAGCCGAAGCACACGTGGTAGCTCTAGTGCTGACCATGAGGCCTAGGGCACGTGGCTTATGCTGGGGCCTGCCCCAGCTAGCAGGTGGGGCCTAGGCTGTCTTTTACCCACTACGCGGGGATGCCCGGTCTGCAGGGTACCGACAGTGGCCCCCGTGCCCATCTCAGGGGAGGAATCGAGCCCGCAGGTGGGGCCCCCATCTCTCCCGCGTGGTGGTTTTGAACCTGTGCTTTGGAAACCGAAGCGGTGATGAGATTTTCTCGTAGTAGGCGAGTGGTTGTACCTGGGAGACGAAAAAGGTTGCACGTCCTTGGCGTAGTGGGCGTACACACCTGTCGAAGTGGCAGCACATCGTCGGAGTAGTGGACGCGTGCTTATTCCTGACTGGTGGGTCGTGGCGACGTGCTCGAGGGGTTTCCCCGGGGTAGTTACTGTGGCAACCTTTGAGTCGACCACTACAGCTCCACCATACCGCTTTTCCCGGGGACCGCCGGACGTTCCCAAGGAGTTACCCACCCGGCCCCCAGTGTCCGACGGGTGGACTTGGGTCCTACTCGTCGTTGAGGGGGGCGGGTAACCCGCGGTACGGCGCGATAGAAACCCAAACGTCACGCCTATTGCCCTGCCAGAGGTTGCAGACGTATAAAAGGGAATCCTTTCGGAGAAGGATGCTTCCCTTCCGCCTTTTGCAATCTTCGTCTTCCCCCTACGCGCTCGAAGCCTCTGCTCCCCAGCACTCACAACCTTTCCTCGCTACCATGTCTTCCGGCCTCCGTTGATCCAGGCTCAGGAGCGATGGCGATATCGCTATCGTGAGGCGCCTGCTCGGCTGGCAATCGGCCACGTCCAACGGGAAGATCCACCGCGGGAGGGTCACGCTGTCCGACATGCGACCTGACGAGGTGGTACACCTCGTACGTGTTGTTCGGGTTCGCGCTCCCGGCGTCTTCCTTCCTCCTCACCCTGCTGGAGGTGTATGGGCTCTAGCTGCAGCACCTTACACCGCACGCTCTCGCGCTAGTGGCCATCTTCATCCACTTCTATTAGATGTTCGTGTGCGTTCGGCCTTCGGTGCGGCACTTCAGGGTGTTCTTCTCCTTGAAGGCTTCGGGGAGAAGCACAAGCCAACTGGGGGCTTACTACTTCCAGCACCGAGGGAGGCACTCTGCGCCCTACATCATGCCCTTCACTCTCGAGAAGTGGGAGCACTAGAGGGAGGATTGGGTGATTGCCTAGACTGACGCCCACGGCCGCCTGGAGCTGCCAGGTGGCCCGCCGATGATCGAGGTGGCCGTTGGGAATGAGATCCCCGACCTACAGGACGCCTACACACCGGTGCTAGAGAGGATCAGGTACTTGGCGGAGGAAGGACTGACCTCGCTGATGGTCCTAGCCGACTTCCTGTCCCGCCGAATCGCCCCTCTCCAGCAGCGTGTCCTGGCTACCTGACAGTACACCAGGGAGGGCGACATGACCCGGTTGGAGCGTGGAGCCGGTTCGTCACCGAATCGAGAGATGTTGGAGGTGATGCTGCAGAAACTCTCCTGTGACCTGATTACCGATGACTCCATTGCTCTGCCGGCGAGCTGCCAGCCCGCCTACCTCAATCCGCAGGCGTGGTCGAGGCTGCTGAGGAAACTGCCCACGCTGGACGAAATCGATGTCGCGCTGTGGTAGATTGGGGATCCCTCATGGGGCATCGAGATCCCCGGAGCAAACGGTGCCGGTGGTTAGGCAAGGCATGCGTCATACTCGCTCCCAAGCAGGGGGAGGGAGTCGGCAGGGAGGCCTGAGTCTGCAGCACGCCCCCGTTCGCCGCCCAAGGATACCCAGAGCCAGGCAGGGTGTCAAAGAGGAAGTTGGTCCGTCGTGATGGAAGCTTCGTCTCTGGCCCCCAGGCGAGGGGTTCCCAGGCTTCCCGTGATCCGACACCGGGCTCGGCGACTGGCGCCGGGGGCTGCTCTAGAGCTGCCTCTGCCAGAGAAGTCCTTGCGGCCACGGGAAGGGCGTCTAGTGCTGCTGGGGCTTCAAGGCGGACCCTAGCGATGTCACCGGCTTCTCATCCATCGAGGGCCGCCCCATCTCGGGGCGCATTTTCGGCGTCGTGGTCCTCGGCAGGGAAGGCTCCTGATGTGGTGTCTTCGTTGACGAAGACCCCTGAGGCTCCGCGAGCTCTGAAGCCAGCGGAGGTGACCTCGACGTCGGCGGGGCCGAGTGGCTCGAGCGCCCCGAACAAGAAGCTCCACGCAGAGTGGAACCTCCACGCCTCAAGGTACGGCTCAACCTCGTGGGGCTGTGTATTGAGCCGTTGGATGAGGTAGTTGATGCTTGGTGCTTCTTTTTGTAGGACTCCCTAGCAGAGCACCTCTGCTCCTCCCTCACCGCAGCAGTCCGGGAGCCGGAGCTCTGCTACTATCAAAGACTTTTTGTTTCAAGTCCTATGTTGTCTTGAGTTGTTGATGTAGACTTCGGACCCTTGGCGGCGCAAAGGTACGGAATGACTTAGCCGACGTGGATATCTATTTGCTGATGTCTCGAGCTTGCTCCTCTAGGTCCTTAACAGCGTAAGGACCCAGGGCACCCCGACAATGTGGCTATCACTCCTCCCGGGTCCTTGGCAGCATAAGGATCCAAGGGAAGTTTGGCCCTTGTCTTTAGCCTGTCATAGCTGGTGCTCCGAGTCTTCTGCTCGCTGCTGTAGTGCTCCGACGTCCTGCCCACGTGGTTCACTATGATGGCCCCCTTGTAGGTGTGGCCCTTGAGTTGAGGCGCACCTACCACTGGATGAGGCAGGACGTCAGCATCGGACCCCCTGGGAGGTCCGAGTCACCAAGGACCTATGCAGACCTACAGTAATGGCAGAAAAATAGAGTAGTCGTGCTCTCTGGTCACTCTTCCTTGTTTGGTAGCTTTGCTAAGGCTTACGGTCCTTAGTTAAGCTGCGGGGCTTGGGTAATTCGATGTGGCTCGTCCGGGCTATGGATAAAGCCTTGCCTAGAGGTATGAGCCATCCGGTTCCCCGGTACCGTGCCATAGCACTGGAGAGACAGGGTACGCGTGCTAAGGGTACGGAACCAGGCAAGCAGGCTATGCCCCTGGACCTCCCTCTGGTGTAAGCTTTTCGGGGGAGGGCCGTTAGGCGCCATAGGGCGCCCAGGCAATGATACAACCAAAGATCCCTTATGTTACGGTCAAGACTTTGCTGGGGGTATGAGCTGTCCGGCTCCTCGGTATCGAGCTGTAGCGTTGGAGAGGCAGGGTACACACGCTAAGGGTACGGAACCAGGTATAGCAAGCTACGCCCCAGGACCTCCCGCTAGCGTAAGCTTTTCGGGGGAGGGACCATTCGGTGCCATAAGGCCCCTGAGCAACGAGACAACCGCAGGATCCCTAGGTACGCCACAGGTACTTCAAGCAGATGTGGCGGACCAGAATCCGCTCATCCAGGATCGCAGAGGGTGGTGCCGCGCGATGCGACACCCGACAGCACACGTCATAAGAACATAATATATTACATGGGAAAAACAACTGAAACTGTACAAACAGGTACAAACTTCAGTTACAACTATTGTTTATGTTACACAGCGGAAGTCTACACTATACAACTCACGCCCGCCTATCTAGCAAAAGTTGGTTGCCCAGCCCTAGGGCAACCCACACTAGCTGCACTCCTCAGCTCAGCGCGGCGTGTACGGCTCCCACTCAGCCATGGTCCCCGACGGAGGGTAACCCTCGCCGGTGGACTCGTACTCCGAGTCCGTGGGTGGCTCCTCACCTGAAAAACACTTAAGCAGCAACCGTGAGCACGAAGGCTCAGCAAGGCTTAACCGACTCACCTAAGTATGAAAATCTACATGAGGGGTACCATGGATATAGGATAGTAACATTTCAGCAAAAGGACACGCCTACAAGTTCATCCTTAGTTCATCTTTTAGCAACAAGTTAACAGTTTATGAAATCTGAAATTTAGTAAGCAGTATTCGGTGGCACACATGTAGCAATACAATTATATCAACCAGCAATATTGAATCAACATGTTTCATCCATTAATCTACGTCACGACTCAGTGACCAAGTGGTACTCTTCACCGCGAGGGACGGCGAATCGACTTGATATACACCTGCAGGGACACCCAAAGAGCACGTCACGTACGCCCACCCGTGGAGCTGCACAGCACGCTCACTCGATGTCGTACGGGACAACCTTTCACCCAACAGCCCAAACGTCGAACCGGTCGCACCGAAACGAGCAGGAGGTTCCCCACACGGAGCATCTCTCTATGCCCGTTGGCAGATTTCCACCTTGCTGCCCTCAACCTACACATATAAATCGGTGTGCTATGCCTCGACGCCCGGAGGTTTAGGCTACATCGGTTTATCGGGGCCCATATATCCGATATGCCTTCGGTACGTTCAAACTTGATCAGCGTGGGCCGCACACGGCTCAGTCCTCAATCGACACGGACAGGGCTGCGCACACAAGACTCCCTCTTGCTGCGCCCTAGCCCCTGCCCAGTCTCATTTTCATTACTAATGTGATCTCACATCACTCAACTGAACCCGTGCGTCCCAAGCCTATCTCGCGAGTAGATTCCAACTACTCGACTTGTACCGAAGCCCTATGGATCTTTAAGCATAGCCTATCTATTCGAGGTCTTAGACACTACCCTCACTCTTTTAGGAACCTTTGGTTATGCAAGTGGGGTTTCATTCATCCTACACCTAATGCCCAATCATACTTCACATGACTCATGTAAACAAAAGAAAACTTATAAAAGGGTTAATGCAAACCGGGGCTTGCCTTGTTGCTGCTGGTCAGTAGTTAGTTCTTCGTCCGGAAGAAGGAAGTCCAGCACTTCCGGAGTCTCTTCTTCAATGGCTACACGTTGAATATAATACTACATGTAAATTTAAATGCACTGTGTAAACTTGAATACTTATTTACTAATAACTCTAGCTAACCCTCCCCTTTGGTGCTGAAATTTTTAGGGTGGCTTGGTAGGGTCCTAACCAGAGTCTTGACCAAGTTTCATTTGAAACAAGTTCATTTGAACCTTGTACAAATAAAAGCCCATTTGGTCAATATTTGAGCCTCTAACTAATTCCAGGGGTTTTCATGGCTCCAACCATTACTTTCTGGAAACTAGACTTTAAGATGGTTCCAATGGAGTTGGTTTCATGTCATTTGAAGAATTCTACAGAAAGTTATGTCCTAATTAAGATTCGAGAAAATCTGAAAAATGTTTCTGTATATTTTTCTATTTTCTTTGGGCAGTTCTCTTAATCACCCGATTGGGGTAACTAAATGAACTTGGATGAGCCTGAAAATTTTTACTGGTATTCAGGGATTTCCCAATGAACCTTTCGACCAAATTTCAGAATTTTTCATAAAGTAGTACTCCCGATAAAATTCCCGACAGTTTAAACTTTAGGGATTTAATTCTGGAAAACTATTCACTTTCATGAGCTGAATTTGGTATTGATGGAAAGTGCTCAATGAGCTAAATCCAACCAAATTTGGTTCACTCGATTTGGAGCTTTCTAGCCAAAGTTATGAGGATTTGAAGTTTGGAAGAATCCTGAAAATCGGGGGAAACGTTTAAACTCTCGGGCCCGCGGGGACACGTGTCGAGCGCGGAGGTGTCCGGCACACCGGAGATACCACACGTGTTGAGCGTGGAGGTGTCCGGCACACCGGAGCTCACAGGGTATTTTGCGCGCCAGCACAGCCGATCCCCGGCCACACCCGATCCCGGATTAAATTCTTCAGCCGCTGACACGTGGGCCAGCCGGCTTCGTCTTCCTCCCGCCATTCTCTCACGCCCGCGCCGTCGACCTCGCCGGAGCAGGCTCGGGGCTCGCCGGCTCGCCGCTACCGGACCTCCCATGGGCTGAAACTCGCCGCCAGGAGGTTGTCGACGTCGAGGAACACGTCGGTGGTGTCAGGTCGGGCTGGGGATGACCGGAAATAGCTCGGCGACGTGCCGCGGCCTCGGTTGAGGTTTGACACCGTCGACCGTGGTTTCTAAACCCGCCAACACCTCGAACAAATGGCCCTACAGCATCAGTGTACCTCTAGGAAGCTCGACAAGGTGTCAAAAGGGTTCAGGGATGGCGGCAAGTCGGTCGGCACCGTGTGACCGATCGTGCCCGCCATGACCGCCCTCGATCAAGCTCGAAATTCGTCACTGCTAGACAGTTTCACGCTACGGATGCAGAAAGGAACTTGATCGCCGGCTAGTCCAGCGTCTATGTGCAAGATTTGATGACCTCCGAAAGATCATAGAGCGAGAATTTAAAGAAACCGTACCGGAAGCTTGGGTTACGGTCGCCGGAGCAAAAACTAGAAATTCTCTGCGGATTCTTCACGGTTGGCTTCCAAACTTGGAGGAGAGCCGCACGGTGGTCGCGCACTCCTGTTGCCTCTCTCGCTGGACCGTGAAAACGCCTGTGGAACGCTGCCCACGGGCGCCTGACTCTCGGCTGAGGCTAGGTCGTCGCGGTAGCGATCGTCTTTGGGCAAAGGAGGTTGGAGCTCGGGGTTTCTGGCGTTGGGGAGGTGGAGTGCGACCTCCGGTGGCTGTCTAGCAGCTCAGGGACGAAGGAGGAGATGGTTTTGCTGGTTTTCCCGATTGAGCAGAGAGCTGTGGCGAGAAACAATGCCGCTGCTCGGGTTTGCCCGCGAGAAGATAAAGCCGACCGACTCCTGCTCGGCTGAGGCGGTGCCGGTCGCGTGGGGGCGCGAGCCAGCCGCCCTGGGCGCCAGCGCGCGGATAGGGAAGCAGCTGGTGGCGCCGGTAGCTGCTCGGTGGCATAGCCGACAGCTGCTCGGTGGAATTTCCCACCGAGACTCTGACTTTGGGTGCAAGTTTCTCCTTCTCCCCTCTATGACAGGTAGGTCCCACCCGGGGTTTTAACCTCTGAAATTTACTCCTAATCACTTTTGTAAACAGTGAGCCCCATAATACCCCTGGTGATTCAAATTATTCACCCCTGAGCCATTTGAATTGAATAGAATTCAAATTGGGTTTGGTTTGAGTGAATTTCAGCACAAGTTCAATTTTGAATTCAAATAAAGTTTGAATTCGTCCCACTTAGCTCATGTCAAGATCAACTCCAAATGGAGTGAAAATTGGTGTGTGAGCTCACAAAAATGTGCTGAATAAGAATATGCCTCCCATCTTTAAATTCATGGGATAAAAACAGTTTGAATTCAAATGTGGTTTCAAACTGTCCTCTTTCTTTCTATACCCAAAATGACCTCAAAAAGGTTTTGAATTTGGGTGAAACTTGGCATGGACATCCTTAGCAATGTGTAGGAGTTTTCATAAGTCCAGCCCACCTATATCACATGTGGGAAATACCACTTTTGCAATATGTGAGTTAGTTCTCCAATGAGCATGTTGATGGTGGTTACATGCCCTTCATTTATGTTCATCATCTTTCCTCAAATGAGGTGTGTGATGTGGTGATGAACACTTCAAATGTGTGCCCAAAACTGAGGCCCATACAGCAGACCCACCAGTACAAGGATAGCACAGCTCTTGCTACGGTTGGACACAAGAAAAAGTGACTGGCCACACGGCCAGAGCGGTATGGAAAGAAAGCATGAAAAGTATGGGGGCAATGTCCGGGGTCCGGTTACTTCTATTGCCTGTAGGTGTGTTCTTTCTGGCCCCCCAAGTACTCAGTTGTAGCGCTGGAGAGGCAGGATGTGCACGCTAAGGGTACAGAACCAGGCATAGCAGGCTACACACCCTGGACCTCCCTCGGGCGTTAACCTTTTAGCGAGGAGACCTTCTAGTGGCACGGGACCTAGGACAAGTGTGTAGGACAGGCTTCAGATATGCCATTTACAATTGATATGCTTGAGGAAGCACAAACTATAAATAAGGTACGCAGGGTAGGATATTTTTTTCTTATTTCTGGCTTCCTTCGAGTGATAGGAGGAAACAGGTCGTGTAAGAAGGCAGCGACAAGCCCCGGATGACAAGATTAGTTGGACCCCTCCAGGACTTAGCTGTTCTAAGCGTTGTTCCTAGACACTATGACACTCTTACAAGAAAGAGAAAAAGAAAAAAAACACCCTACCACTGCGCTAAGGGTAGAACTTACAAAAGTGTTCTATGTCCTGTGGCCTGGGTAGAGATACCCATCCCCTACGGCTAGGAGGGCGCACCTGGAGCGGCATACTTGTACCGGTCGGGAGAGACCCTCCCAGCTGGGGGGGGGGGGGGGGTTGTCAACCCTCCTCGAGAAAGTATTAGCCGAGGCACCAGGTGCCCCTACCTTGGGTTGCCTACTCTGCGCATACCATTGCCGGAGCTTTTCGCGATGTAGCGCATTTCGAGCAGCCTCTAGCCACAATGCCTCGTCGACGAGGTCTATTTCCTCACGCAGAAGCTGGTCCTTCATGGCTTCGTCGTATGTCTGCACGTCGGGTGAGCCCTTGGTGTGTTCTGGTGGGAGGGCAGCCTCGACCCCCTACACCAGTGTAAGAGGGCGTTCTCCCTTGTCGCACGACGGAGGGGGGAATGCCTGGTTAGGCGTGGAGCGTCTTGTGTTGCTCGCTGTGATCGCTGGAGTTGGAGTCGGAGTGGCCGTAGATGGCTCTCAACATCCTCTCAGCGTCTTGATACTCCATACCCTGCTCAGTGTCGGCCTCAGGTTTGGCCTTTTGCTAGCCCTCCCGCTGGATAGAGGGTGCACCGTCTTGGCGCGGCCGCTGCAGTTGCAGCTCGCGAAAGCGTTCCACGAGCTTCTTGATCTCGCGGCGCTCATTAGTGCCATGGCTGCCGGTGTTGTGCACGGGCACCATTGGCTATCGTCGTTGGCAGACGACGGTCGTGGGCTCTTGTAAGGGCGTGGGGCTCGACCCCCAGCGGCCGCTGCTAGAGCAGCAGTGGGTGCCCCGGTCAGAGGCTTGTACCTGCCTCCGGTCTTGTTCTTCTTGCTGCCGCACGAAGCAGCAGCCTCTCCGGCACTCCCCGCCGCGGAGGCGGGTCGCGAGTGCCAGTCTCGGCCTTCCGCCGCCCTAACACATTTTTTGGCCAGGCTGAAGAGCTGGATACATCTTGCACGTCATGCGTGGCTAACTTCTCGAGCATCTTCTTGTAGCGTACGCCTTGTCGGAAGGCGACGACGACGGAGGCGTTGGAGATGCGGGGGATGGTGTTCCTGACCTGGGAGAACCGCTGGACGAAGGATCGCAGTGACTCCCCATCACGCTGACGCATGGCATGGAGGTCGAGCTCGGTGTCGGGGCGTGTGTAGGAACTCTCAAAGTTGGCTGTGAATCTCTAGCACAACTCTTCCCAGGACGTGATGGATCCTGGGGGAAGGTTCATAAGCCATGACCGGGTTGTGCCGGTCAGGGCCAAGGGGAAGTAGTTGGCCATGACGGCCTCATCCCCTCCTCCAGCTAGGATGGAGGTGGAGTAGATCTACAGGAACTCAGCGAGATTGACTGTCCCGTCGTATTTTTCTGGCAGGTAGGGCCGGAACATGGGTGGCCACACCACAATATGAAGGTGCGGGGTGAGCGCCATGCAGCCTCCTACTGCCCTAGGAGAGGCAGGGGTAGGCGGAGCATGGCCCGTCGGTACGGCGCTCGGAGAGCGGTACCCCTCTTCGAGGTTGCGACGCCTCTCGCGGTGTCGCTCGAAGGTGGTGTGACCATCCTCACTCGTGAGGCGACGGTTCAACTCGACCCTGAGGTCGAGCATGGCCGTCGCGCGCGGGACTGCCACCCCACGAGCCACCGTCGGCGTACGCGACTGGGCCAGCGAAGGTTCAACCAGTTGTCTCCTGTAAGCAGGAGAGTTCATGGCAGCGGCGAAGAGATGGTCGACGTCATACCGCCACTGCTCTGCAGCCTCCGGGGTGGCACCCTCACCCTGAGGGTTGTGGAGCAGAGTGTGTGCTGGAGCTAGCACACTCTATGGGATCGGCCGTGGCAGTGTTGTCCCCACTGCCGGGGAAGAGGGTGGCCGAGAGGAAGCGACTACTAGCGGTGTGAACACCGACGGTGCACCATCCCCGCGGTTGCCGGTCCGCCCGGGCGCCTCAGGGCTCCAGCGTTTCGGTCGCCGGTTCGGCCGGATTTAGGCGCTGCGGCCGCTGGTGGCACGCCGGTCGTCTGACCGTCAGCGTGACCAGACCTGCCCGCCCTGGAGCGGGAGGTAGCTTCTGTGGGGACCACCCCGTGGTTCACCCACTCCAGGATCGCATAGGGTGGTGCCGTGCGATGCGGCACCCAACAGCACAGACGAAAAGAATAAAGAACAACATACAAGTTTTTATTTGATATAAAACAGTGGAAGTTTTTTTTACAAAACTTAATTAACAACGGAAGTAATTTACATAAGTAGCCTCTCATCCTAACTATGCAAAAGTGTAGCCGTCCAGCCTGGGGACGCTACACACTAGCAGCATGGAACCGGAGATTCACGGTGGCGTGCAGGGCTCCAGCTCGGCCGTGTACCCCGACGGGGGCATCGCCTCATCCTCGGATCCCTCCTCATAACTCTCACCTGCACACAGCTCAAATATTGCAACCGTGAGCACGATGGCTCAACAAGGCTTAACCGTCTAGCCTAGGCATGGAACTCTACATGCAGGGATATGTAAGATAGGAAGAAGGACTTTGCATCAAAGACACGCCTATAAGTTGATCCTTACTTTCAGTTTTATAGCAGCAGGTTCATGTGCCTTAGGCAGCCCTCACATCAGAAGTCCACAATCAAACAAGAAACACTTTCCTCTGATGTGGTGATGCCCAAAGCGGAAAGTAAACTTAATTAGCTCTATATCTACAGCAGACATGGTTTCCAAAACATTAATCTATCATCACAGCATATTATCATTCAACTGGCTTACTTCACTTCTTACTACGTCACAGAACAGTGAACAAGCGGTACTCAAATAATCGCGAGGGACGGTGATTGCAATCAGGAGACACCCGGACAACACGTTGCATACACCCACTTTCAGAAGCGTGATTCCACACCCCTTCCTACTCTGTTGTATGCAACAACCTTTCAAAGGCAACCCAAATGCCGAACCGATCCATCCGTAACGGGCAGGAGGTCCCCGCGTGGAGCGTGACTATGCCCACCAGCAGATTTACACCTTGCTACCCTCAACCCACTCCTATTTACGGTTGGGAAAGCCTCGACACCCATGTTAATCAATTACATCGGTTTTCTGCTTATGTCAGTATGCCATCCGGTATTGTTCGATACTTGTTCAGCAGGCCCCCACACGACTCGGTCCTCAATCGACACCAACAGGGCTACGCACGTGAGACCTCCGCTCACTGCTTCCTATCCCCCCTGCTGGGTCTCATTTTCACCATTCTTAAGCCATTTTCTATTCTGACCAAACCGTGTGATAAACCTTACCTCGCGAGTAGATTCCAACTACTCGACTTCTACCGAGGTCCTAAGCATATTAGCAGGGCCTTGTCTATTCGTCGGGTCTGTAAGCTACCCAACCCTTCATAGGATTTAAAAGGTTATGCAAGTGGGGTTTCAATCACCCTAACTCTAATGCAAACATTCACTCTAGACATAAGTGATACAAATAAAGAATTTGCAAAAGTACTTAAATGCAAACCGGGGCTTGCCTGGTTGCGAGTTAGATGGGAAGTCAACTTCTGGTGGGAGGAAGTCCAACGGCTCCGGTGCGTCCTCAACTTCGGTCACTATTATGAAATGTAACAAAAATATATGTGTAAGCATTAAGGACTTATAAGAATTGAACTTCTATTCATAGCTACTGCTATTTAGGATCCTTAATTGGCTTTGGGATTTTTACAGTGAAGACTAGACCCTCTAAGGATGATCTGATCAAAATTTGGAGACATGTCATTGCACAATGTAGTCTTCAAAATTTCTACAAGTACATTGCTTCTATGAATTTTGAGCCCAAATCAGGAGCTTTGACATAGCTAAAAGTGGAAGATCTGATTAGGCTAAGTCTCTATGGTTCTAACAAAATTTGTTTCACCATTTTTGGAGCTACCATCAGAGAGATGAATTTTTGAAGTTGGGCAGGAGTTCTGAAAAGTTTCTGTTTAAATTTGAATTTCCAATTAAAGGCTGAACTTGGGAAGGCAGTTTAGCTTAGCAAATGAACTCCAATGAAGCCCAAATCTTTACTGGAGATCAGTAACTAGGAAAAGGATTAGATGCCCAAATCTGGGAATATTTCATAAACAATTGCTCCTGTAATAAATCCCTAAAGGATTTACTAAAAACACTCCTACAAAAATTCCTGGGCATTTTCATAGCAAGCAATTTATTTCTCTGTGAAGTACTCCTCATGAGGATGTAAGGGCCTCAGTTTTTGACACACATTTACAGTGTTCATCACCACACCACACACCTCATTTGAGGAAGGATGATGAACACAAATGAAGAGCAAGTAACAATTATCAACATGCTCATTAGAGAACAAACTCACACATTGCAAAAGTGGTATTTCCCACATGTGATATAGATGGGCTGGACGTATGAAAACCCCTACACTTTACTAAGGATGTCCATGCCAAGTTTCACCCAAATTCAAAACCTTTTTGAGGTCATTTTGGGTATAGTAGGAAGAGGGCAGTTTGAAACCATATTCAAATTCAAACTGTTTTTATCCCATGAATTTAAAAGTGGGAGGCATATTCTTACTCAGCACATTTTTGTGAGCTCACACACCAATTTTCACTCCATTTGGAGTTGATCTTGACATGAGCTAAGTGGGAGAAATTCAAACTTTATTTGAATTTCAAACTGAACTTGTGCTGAAATTCATTCAAACCAAACCTCATTTGAACTTTGATAAATTCAAATGGCTCATGGTGAATAATTTGAATTGCCAAGGGTAGTATGGGGTTCACTGTTTACAACAGTGATTAGGAGTAAATTCCAGAGGTTAAAACTGGAGGTGGGACCCACATGTCAGCCACTGCTCAGATCAAACCGACTGAGACTTTTTCACTCGGGTCGCCGAGCCGCAGCGGTGATCGCCACCGAGGGCAGCCGCCGCGCCAGAAGCTGCTTGCCCACACGCGGGCGTGAGGCGGTGCAGAGCCTTCTTAAGTCGCCTGCCCCCCTCCTCGGCCGAGGCACCGCCGTTCTTCCCCGCAAGAACTCAGCGCCGGCCGAAAATTTCCGCAGCTCGGAATCGATCGGAGAACGCCGATCACAGCTTCCTCCGTTGTCACACCCAGTTTTTCCGAAGAACAACCGAGTGAATATCACATGTATGCCAGGATCATTTTCTCATACATGTGATGACAAATAGTGAAGCATCATTTATTACAAGTCAGGTGTCGAATATAAATAAGTCTTACATAGCAAATGTCTCGATGGACAATAATAAGTTCATCACAAGTAAATAAACTAGCAGCGGAATATTATTCTTTAGGGCGCCATCACAGGCGTCGCCCGGGGGTCTCCATGAACCTAGAAACCTTCTTCGGGTCCAAAGTCTTGGTCATTATACACCACCTCATTGTCTTGACCTGAGCAGCGATATAAACCAACAAATATGCAAGGTTGAGTACCAAGGGTACTCAGCAAGTGTAGGAAAATTATATCATGCATGGGTAAAACAAGGAGAGGTTGAACTCATGGTTAAAGCACTACGCAATTAAATACCTATCACCTTAGCTTATTAAGCACCTACATTATGACACAGGTGAAATGGTCCCAATCTCCCATCCCATCATCATAATCCAATAACCATAACATCATTTCCAATGTTAAGCTCCCCGCTTAACATTCACAACTTCCAAAACCATCACTCCTCTAATCATGAATAAGTCCAAGCCGCTCTTGACCGTGAGCACGGCTGTCATGACAGTTTTGACTCTGCAGAGTTTGTACCACTGTACCCACATGTAGTGATTTCATCCCCCGTTGCCGGATGGACTAAAAGAACCTCCATTTTGCCAGTGGCTACGAACCACATTCACACTTCCCAGGTGTGTAGCCAGGAGATCACTACGAAGCCTTTACAAAGGGATTCCCGACGAGCGTGGGCCCACTGAGGTTTCACCCCTAACAGTATACAAGAGGCTCCAACCCTGCTGCAGTGGCCCCCTCTTGAGCCTTGCGGTTCATATGGTAGTCCAGCTGACACCTATTCCCCGCACCATCCAACAAACCCATACTATGCCGGGGATACACCTAATTAATTGGCCAAGCTGCCCCATCTCAGCATGTGGTTGGCACTGTAAAGCCAGGTTACATGCTCCATGAACCGGTCCTTAGGATCCAGGCAAGTACTAAACACAAACCCGAGTCTCGTGCACCCAGCACACAACCAAAACATCCAACTTGCCTTGATCCCTACCTCTGCATAATTCATAATATCTCATTCAAGAGTATGGTAGAAATAAATTGATGATCTCATATCCCAAATATCCCATTCTAAGCATGGCTAAGCATATGCATAATAATAAATGACATGATAAAATAAATCCCACCCCAAGCTACAAGGAAACAAGGTAATGCAATTCTAGGGAAACTTCCTAGCATGGGTTTCATATTTAACTTGACAATGCAAATAATTCTATCTACACATCCTAGCATAGGATCAAAGTGGTCAAGGACACTTGCCTCCTTCTTGCTGCTCTTGAAATGGGTAGTCCTGGTCTTGGAAAGAAATAACTTGCTCTTGAGCAGGTTCTACATCATACCATCACACATAGCAAGAGAAAAACAACAACCATAAGACATAGTTCACACTTCTACTTCATACAAACCACACATTCACATTTATGAAAGTTCTTTACCATTATATGTGTTGTGGTTACTTTATGTGTGTTGAGTTGTTGCTTGCATGCACTTTTAACCATGTGTATATGATTCCTACTTTTGTGTCCACATTTATACTTACATACTATATATATGAGTTTCCAATAAATTTCTTATATTCAACTACTACACCTTTTCACTACCAAGTGTGTATGAAAAGTATTTTTCTTCCCCATATGTGCCTTCATAATTTCTACCAACCCTAACTGAACTCTTTGGATTTTAAAAACTCCATTTATCATTTACTAGTTGCTATATTTTCAGATTTATATTCCTATGCATAATTGTGTATTTTATTATGAAATTAGTAATACACATCATCTAAACAGAATAGGTTCTGGTCCTAAATAATTTAATAACATATTTTGACCTTTGCCTCTGATGTAAACTATTTCATAATTATTTTCCCTATTTTCTATAACTATTCTTTACTTAAAAATGTGTCCCTAAATGTGAATAATAAATTAAACAGATTCAATTCAGCCCAAAATATGTTTTTATCTCACTCCAAAGTTTCCTAAACACTGAGAAAGTCTTTAATTAAATTTTGACAATATGTTTGTCCCACTTTTTAATTTTTAAACACTAGCCACATATTCAATTTCCAAATTTAAATACTAAACAGGACTAAAAAGTTAAACTTACCCCACTACAGGGTCTATAATATTATTTTCAGAATTTCTAGGGGTCTAGCTACACTTATCAGAGATGTTTTTCCAAATTTTTATTAAGTCCAGGGGCTAAAACTGATTTTTAAATGAATTTACATGATTTTCTGGAGTTCCAGGGGCTAGATCAGAAGTTTCCGGGGCTAGCTCTTATTTCCCGAGAACCCCAGGGGGTAGCACGTAAGATTTCCAGTCTTTATAACGCGGGGCTGACGTGGACCGTTCGATTTTAAACCGACGGCTGAGATTATAACGCCGAACCGGTACGCGGGGGTTTAAACCCTACCGTGCGATTTAAAATAAACGGCGCACAAGCGGCCACGTCGCTCTGATCGAGCGCGGGCAGCGCTGCCGGCGGCGCACGGCGGCGGGAAGCGGCGATCTCGCCGGAAACTTTCGGATCCTCGAGAATTCTGCCTGGAACTGTGATCTTATGGCATAGATCGGTAGAGGGGAGGTCAGGCATCTCACCTCGGGGGTTTTCTTGAGCTCGGAGGTCCTGGAAGGTGATCGGCGGCGAGGTCCGAGGCAAAACCACGGCGAAGCTCGTCGGCGCTGTGTTTACACCACAAGTCACCGAGTTTTCTGCACCTGCAAGGTTCCCCGGAGGCGGTGGATCAAGACCAGCGAGTTAGATCGGAATTTCCGAGCTTAGATCGGCCAGAATTCGCCGGAGAAGTCTCGGTTCTCACCGGAGTAAAAATCGGCGATCGCGTGGGGAAAACAAAACGGGGCCGGGGTTTTTATAGACGGGAGAGGGCGGCGTGTCGGTTGTGATCGAGTTTGAGTCGTCCGGGACCAAAATTCGGCTGGGGGACGCGGTTTCCAGGGGGTAGTTTTGATTCGGGAGAGAGAGGTGTCCCGGGGTCGGCCGATCGCGCGCGAGGAAGAAGATGACGACGGGCCCCGCATGTCAGTGAGAGGGAGAGGCGCGCGGCTGTGGGCTGGCGGGGGGAAAATGGTGGGCCGGCTGGTGGGTTCGGCCCACTGGCCGGTTAGGTTTTAGTTATCTTTTTCTTTTTTTTTCTATTTCTTTTCTGATTTGAGTTTAATTTGAATTCCAGTTTGAATTTAAATTTTTGCAAAACATGCAACACGTCCAAAAATTTTTAAATTCCCCTCTTAACATGATTTAAGGTTTTGAATCAAAATTTTGGGGTGTTACAGCTCTACCCCGCTTAAAAGAAATCTCATCCTCGAGATTGGTGTTTCTAAGAAAACAATTCCGGAAATTGTGCCTTGAGCTCATCTTCCCGCTCCCAGGTGGCTTCCTCTTCTGAGTGATGCTTCCACTGCACCTTGCACATCCGGATTCTTTTATTTCTGGTGAGGCGTTCCATTGTCTCCAAAATCTTGTATGGTTGCTCGGCATAAGACAAATTCTCAGCTACATCCACTTCATTCATGGGTAACACCTCTTCAGGCGTCCTCAGACATTTCTTGAGTTGTGACACATGGAATACATCGTGCACATCCGATAGATGAACCGGTAACTCTAGTTGATACGCCACTTCGCCTTTCCTTTCCAAAACTTGAAAGGGTCCGATGTATCGAGGTGACAACTTCCCTTTCACCTTGAACCGACGAAGTCCTCTGATAGGGGACACCTTGAGATAAACATAGTCTCCCACGTTGAAAACGAGCTCTCTTCTTCGTACATCGGCATAGCTCTTTTGGCGTGTCTGTGCTATCCTCAAGTAGTTGTGAATCTCCCTCACCTTCGCCTCGGCTTCTTGTAGCACTTCTGGACCAAACACTTTACTTTCTCCTGTTTGGTTCCAAAATAGGGGAGTTCTGCACTTCCTTCCATACAAAGCTTCAAACGGTGACATCTTCATACTAGCTTGATAGCTGTTGTTATAGGAAAACTCCGCATACGGTAAGTTCTTGTCCCAACTCCTATTGTTTTTGAGTGCACATGCTCTTAACATATCTTCAAGGATCTGATTGGTTCTTTCCGTCCGCCCGTCAGTTTGGGGATGATAGGCAGAGCTGAAGTTCAGATGGGTTTCCATGGTTTCATGCAACTTCTGCCAAAACCTCGAGGTGAACTGTGTCCCTCGGTCTGACACTATCTTCTTTGGCACTCCATGGTAACACACAATCCTTGACATGTACAACTCTGCCAATTTGGATCCGCTGTAGCTTTCCTTCACGGGGATGAAGTGAGCTACCTTGGTTAGCCTATCAATTATGACCCATATTGAATCATACCCGGATTGGGTTCTAGGCAATCCCACGACAAAATCCATGCTGATTTCTTCCCATTTCCATTCAGGCACTTTGAGTGGTTGCAATAATCCCGCGGGTCGTTGATGTTCTGCTTTCACCAACTGACATGAGTCACATAGGGCAACATGTTCCGCGACATCTCGCTTCATGCCATACCACCAATACCTGCTCTTGAGGTCCTGGTACATGTTCGTACTCCCAGGATGAATGGAATAGTTGGAATCATGAGCCTCCTTCAAAATCAATTCACGGATCTCCTTTACTTCTGGCACACAGATTCTTTTCCCATGCCACACCGTTCCTTGTTCATCCTCTCTAAAACCAGGAGCTTTATTTTCCTTGATGAGCTGTCTGATCTCTTGTATCTTCTCATCATTCTTTTGGCCCTCGCGTATGTCTCGCTCGAGTGTGGAGTCCACTTCCATGGCGATGGCTTCACCACTATTTACTAGACATAGATTGAGCCTTATAACCTCGTCCTTCAATTCTGTAGGCATGTCCTTCAAGCTCAACTTATTGACCTGCACTTTCCGACTCAAAGCATCGGCCACGACGTTTGCTTTCCCGGGATGATAGTTGATGCCCACATCAAAGTCATTGATTAGCTCTAACCATCTCCTTTGTCTGAGGTTGAGATCTGGCTGTGTGAAAATGTACTTCAAACTCTTATGATCCGTATATATCTCTGTCCTCTTCCCCATCAAATAGTGTCGCCAAATTTTCAACGCGTGTACCACTTCGGCTAGTTCTAGGTCATGTGTAGGATAGTTTTTCTCGTGCTTCCGAAGCTGCCGGGATGCATAAGCCACGACATGTCCTTCTTGCATGAGAACACATCCCAACCCATTTCCAGAGGCATCACAGTACACTGTGAAATTCTTCTGCATATCTGGCATAACCAACACTGGGGCTGTTGTCAATCTCTTCTTTAGCTCCTGAAAGCTCGTCTCGCACTGTGGCGTCCAGGTGAATGTGATTCCCTTCTCCAACAGTTTGGTGAGAGGTCTCGAGATCTTGGAGAATCCCTCAATAAACCGTCGATAGTATCCAGCCAATCCCAAAAAGCTTCGAACTTCCCCGACATTTTCAGGGGTCTTCCACTTCTATATATCCTCGATTTTGGCGGGATCTATGGAGATTCCTCCCTCCGAGATTATATGTCCTGAAAAGGGAACTCTCTTCAGCCAAAACTCACACTTGCTCAACTTGGCATATAGTTGGTGTTCCCTCAGCCTCTGCAACACCAACCTTAGATGTTTCTCATGTTCTTCATCTTTGGAGAAGACGAGAATGTCATCTATGAAAACCACTACAAATTTATCCAGATATTCCATGAATACCTTGTTCATGAGATACATGAAATATGCCGGGGCATTGGTTAGCCCGAAAGGCATGACAGTGTATTCATACAGTCCGTACCGAGATACGAAAGCTGTCTTGGGAATATCAGATTGCCTTATCTTGAGTTGGTGGTATCCCGACCTGAGATCAATTTTCGAGAACACACAAGCTCCCCTCAACTGATCAAACAAGTCTTCAATGCGAGGCAATGGGTACTTATTCTTGATGGTTACCTCATTCAAAGCACGGTAATCCACGCATAACCTTTGGGTCCCGTCCTTCTTGGGCACAAATATCACCGGAGCTCCCCATGGTGAGGAACTAGGGCGAATATACCCCTTCTCCGTCAATTCTCTCAAATGATCCTTGAGTTCTTCTAGCTGCTTGGAGTCCATCCGATAAGGTCTCTTGTATATCGGGGCTGTTCCCGGTACTAGCTCAATTGCGAATTCCACTTCACGGTCGGGAGGCATACCTGGCAACTCCTCCGGAAAAACATCTGGATATTCCCTGATAGTCCTGATTTCCTCAACTTTCATCTCCACTTGATTTAATTTAATGTCCCTCCTAGGCTCGTGTATCGTTATGAACTTTACTCTTGTGCCACTAGGGTGAGTTAGTTCCACCGTTCTGGTCGAACAATGGATGATTCCTTTATGTTTGGTCAACCAATCCATACCCAAAATAATATCTATCCCTTGTGAATCTATCACTATGAGGTTAGCAGTAAATACTACCCCATTAATGTCTAGGTTCACTTTGGGACACACTTGTCTTGTCCTTATTTCTCCACCTGGAGAGTTTACAGCTAGCATATGGTTCATTTGTGGGGTTGCTAGGTCATGCTTCTTAACAAACCCTTGAGCAATGAATGAGTGGGTAGCACCAGAATCAAACAGCAGAGTTGCAAGGTGTAAATTGGCAGGAAACTTACCAACTACCACATCGGGTGCCTCTTGTGCTTCCTCCATAGTGACGTGGTTCACCCGTCCTCTCATTACATTCTGCTGTTGTGGCGGCGCAGGCTTCTTCTTTGGGCATTTATGGGCGTAGTGCCCCACTTCACCACAGCTAAAACATTGCACCCCAATCTTAGATTCCTGGCCTTTGTTGTCTTGGGGTTGGTTTGGGGGTCCTTGCACTGCGGGTCGAGGTGGATATGCGGGGCGAGGCTGCTGCACAAACTGACGTTGCGGCTGTGCCGGTGCTACGGAAGGCCTGTAGTTTGGGTTGTACCCTCTTGGTGCTGAATAGGGTACCGCAGTACGGCTCGTCTGCCCCGTAGGTTGCTGCATCATACATGGGCGGGTGTTGCTCCCTGAGGCTTGATGTGACCACCCGGCCTTCCTCTTATTCTCATTTTCCAGGGCCTTTAGCTTCCTTTCTACCACAAATGCTTTGTCCACCATCTTTTGGAAGCTTTCATACTCATTTGAGGACATTGCACACTGCATCTCTGCGGTAAGCCCTTCCACGAAACAATCTTGTTTCTGCTCATCAGTCTCTATGTCTCGTGGGGCATAACGGGATAGTTGAGTAAATTTAGTGAGGTATTCCCTCACCGTCATGTTTCCCTGCTGCAGTCCCAAAAACTCCTTCCTCTTGTTTTTTAGTTCACCTCTTGGGATGTAATGGTTGCGGAAGCTACGTTTGAACTCTTCCCAAGTGATGTTCTCAGGGTCATGATGGGCGGCCACGTAGGCGGTCCACCAATCAGCAGCAGGTCCATGCAATTGATGAGAGGCAAACAGCACCCTCTCATACCCTTGGCATTGTATGATCCTCATCTTACTTTCAATGGTCTTCAGCCAATCATCTGCCTCCAGAGGTTCAGCAGCACTTGCAAACTTTGGAGGTTGAGTTCCTAGAAACTCACTCAGCCTTGGTTGGCGTGGTGCAGCTTGTGGAGGTGGAACTTGATGCAAGTTGGCCACCACTTGAGTCAAGTTCTGGATGAGCTGATTCTGATTCTCCAGCATTTGGTGGAGGGGATCAACTCCTTCACGGCGACCACCCCGGTCCTGGCCTCCAGAAAGATGAGGGTTGCATGCCTCATCGTTGTTGTTGGCGGGGTTGGCAGCACGTCCTTTTCCTCTTCCGGCCATCTGGCAGAATCAACCAATGTTAATTTGAAAGCATTTAGTATCATCTTACTACTTTCATTTGTTTGTACTTTGAAGTGTTGAGGCTTTGTTATACTTTTACGAGGGTTCATATCTCACACCAAATAAATGCACTATTATTTCATGTGGGTTCACACACCAAAGCAAAACAATCTAAAGACGAGGCTGTGGACAATTGCTCATGGCTTCCACAACTCACGTCACACACGAAGCATTAACACACCATTAACTACGTAACGACTCGACTACTCGACATCCTTCTAATTTAAGGGAAAGGCTCTACGCTACTCGTTTTCTTGAGCTGGCTCCTCGGGATCTTCCTCCTCATTTTGGCTGCCTTCTGACTCTGCTTTGGGTGGGGAGGCTGCTGGTGGAGAAGTGCGACGACGCCTGATCGCTCGGCGGTCCGGGGAGTCAGGAGTCCATGTATCATTCACGGTGACACACAGTTCATTCCCATCTCCTCTTTCCCTCGCCTTTAAGCAGGCTCGCAGCAACGCCTCCGTTTCCTTCAGGGTGTCCCGGACATCCTGAAGCTCTTGTTGACACTCCTGCAGTCGAGTGCTGAGCATAGCAGCATCCTCCAAGCACAAGTCCATGTGCTCATGGGAAGTCCATTGCTGCACTGGCGGGTACTTGTACTCCGTGGTACCACTCTCACGTTGGAGGACATACATGTACTCAGTTTTGTTCAAATGGCGACGATAGATGTGACTCTGGCAGGTGATAGCCTCCCAGGTGACATCTTTCTCCGCATCTACTTGTGTCGCTCTACAAGCTGGAGAGTGGTGAATCTTAAGCAGCTGATTTTCGTGTATAATCCTCATCTCCGAACTCCATTCTTCCCTCTTCTCACGGATGGTCCTGGTGGAGTTATAGTGGATGATTAGCTTCCCTCTGATACCACCTCTGTCACACCCAGTTTTTCCGAAGAACAACCGAGTGAATATCACATGTATGCCAGGATCATTTTCTCATACATGTGATGACAAATAGTGAAGCATCATTTATTACAAGCCAAGTGTCGAATATAAATAAGTCTTACATAGCAAATGTCTCGATGGACAATAATAAGTTCATCACAAGTAAATAAACTAGCAGCGGAATATTATTCTTTAGGGCTCCATCACAGGCGTCGCCCGGGGGTCTCCATGAACCTAGAAACCTTCTTCGGGTCCAAAGTCTTGGTCATTATACACCACCTCATTGTCTTGACCTGAGCAGCGATATAAACCAACAAATATGCAAGGTTGAGTACCAAGGGTACTCAGCAAGTGTGGGAAAATTATATCATGCATGGGTAAAACAAGGAGAGGTTGAACTCATGGTTAAAGCACTACGCAATTAAATACCTATCACCTTAGCTTATTAAGCACCTACATTATGACACAGGTGAAATGGTCCCAATCTCCCATCCCATCATCATAATCCAATAACCATAACATCATTTCCAATGTTAAGCTCCCCGCTTAACATTCACAACTTCCAAAACCATCACTCCTCTAATCATGAATAAGTCCAAGCCGCTCTTGACCGTGAGCACGGCTGTCATGACAGTTTTTACTCTGCAGAGTTTGTACCACTGTACCCACATGTAGTGATTTCATCCCCCGTTGCCGGGTGGACTAAAAGAACCTCCATTTTGCCAGTGGCTACGAACCACATTCACACTTCCCAGGTGTGTAGCTAGGAGATCACTACGAAGCCTTTACAAAGGGATTCCCGACGAGCGTGGGCCCACTGAGGTTTCACCCCTAACAGCATACAAGAGGCTCCAACCCCGCTGCAGTGGCCCCCTCTTGAGCCTTGCGGTTCATATGGTAGTCCAGCTGACACCTATTCCCCGCACCATCCAACACACCCATACTACGCCGGGGATACACCTAATTAATTGGCCAAGCTGCCCCATCTCAGCATGTGGTTGGCACTGTAAAGCCAGGTTACATGCTCCATGAACCGGTCCTTAGGATCCAGGCAAGTGCTAAACACAAACCCGAGTCTCGTGCACCCAGCACAAAACCAAAACATCCAACTTGCCTTGATCCCTACCTCTACATAATTCATAATATCTCATTCAAGAGTATGGTAGAAATAAATTGATGATCTCATATCCCAAATATCCCATTCTAAGCATGGCTAAGCATATGCATAATAATAAATGACATGATAAAATAAATCCCAACCCAAGCTACAAGGAAACAAGGTAATGCAATTCTAGGGAAACTTCCTAGCATGGGTTTCATATTTAACTTGACAATGCAAATAATTCTATCTACACATCCTAGCATAGGATCAAAGTGGTCAAGGACACTTGCCTCCTTCTTGCTGCTCTTGAAATGGGTAGTCCTGGTCTTGGAAAGAAATAACTTGCTCTTGAGCAGGTTCTACATCATACCATCACACATAGCAAGAGAAAAACAACAACCATAAGACATAGTTCACACTTCTACTTCATACAAACCACACATTCACATTTATGAAAGTTCTTTACCATTATATGTGTTGTGGTTACTTTATGTGTGTTGAGTTGTGGCTTGCATGCACTTTTAACCATGTGTATATGATTCCTACTTTTGTGTCCACATTTATACTTACATACTATATATATGAGTTTCCAATAAATTTCTTATATTCAACTACTACACCTTTTCACTACCAAGTGTGCATGAAAAGTATTTTTCTTCCCCATATGTGCCTTCATAATTTCTACCAACCCTAACTGAACTCTTTGGATTTTAAAAACTCCATTTATCATTTACTAGTTGCTATATTTTCAGATTTATATTCCTATGCATAATTGTGTATTTTATTATGAAATTAGTAATACACATCATCTAAACAGAATAGGTTCTGGTCCTAAATAATTTAATAACATATTTTGACCTTTGCCTCTGATGTAAACTATTTCATAATTATTTTCCCTATTTTCTATAACTATTCTTTACTTAAAAACGTGTCCCTAAATGTGAATAATAAATTAAACAGATTCAATTCAGCCCAAAATATGTTTTTATCTCACTCCAAAGTTTCCTAAACACTGAGAAAGTCTTTAATTAAATTTTGACAATATGTTTGTCCCACTTTTTAATTTTTAAACACTAGCCACATATTCAATTTCCAAATTTAAATACTAAACAGGACTAAAAAGTTAAACTTACCCCACTACAGGGTCTATAATATTATTTTCAGAATTTCTAGGGGTCTAGCTACACTTATCAGAGGTGTTTTTCCAAATTTTTATTAAGTCCAGGGGCTAAAACTGATTTTTAAATGAATTTACATGATTTTCTGGAGTTCCAGGGGCTAGATCAGAAGTTTCCGGGGCTAGCTCTTATTTCCCGAGAACCCCAGGGGGTAGCACGTAAGATTTCCAGTCTTTATAACGCGGGGCTGACGTGGACCGTTCGATTTTAAACCGACGGCTGAGATTATAACGCCGAACCGGTACGCGGGGGTTTAAACCCTACCGTGCGATTTAAAATAAACGGCGCACAAGCGGCCACGTCGCTCTGATCGAGCGCGGGCGGCGCTGCCGGCGGCGCATGGCGGCGGGAAGCGGCGATCTCGCCGGAAACTTTCGGATCCTCGAGAATTCTGCCTGGAACTGTGATCTTATGGCATAGATCGGTAGAGGGGAGGTCAGGCATCTCACCTCGGGGGTTTTCTTGAGCTCGGAGGTCCTGGAAGGTGATCGGCGGCGAGGTCCGAGGCAAAACCACGGCGAAGCTCGTCGGCGCTGTGTTTACACCACAAGTCACCGAGTTTTTTGCACCTGCAAGGTTCCCCGGAGGCGGTGGATCAAGACCAGCGAGTTAGATCGGAATTTCCGAGCTTAGATCGGCCAGAATTCGCCGGAGAAGTCTCGGTTCTCACCGGAGTAAAAATCGGCGATCGCGTGGGGGAAACAGAACGGGGCCGGGGTTTTTATAGACGGGAGAGGGTGGCGTGTCGGTTGTGATCGAGTTTGAGTCGTCCGGGACCAAAATTCGGCTGGGGGACGCGGTTTCCAGGGGGTAGTTTTGATTCGGGAGAGAGAGGTGTCCCGGGGTCGGCCGATCGCGCGCGAGGAAGAAGATGACGACGGGCCCCGCATGTCAGTGAGAGGGAGAGGCGCGCGGCTGTGGGCTGGCGGGGGAAAAATGGTGGGCCGGCTGGTGGGTTCGGCCCACTGGCCGGTTAGGTTTTAGTTTTCTTTTTCTTTTTTTTCTATTTCTTTTCTGATTTGAGTTTAATTTGAATTCCAGTTTGAATTTAAATTTTTGCAAAACATGCAACACGTCCAAAAATTTTTAAATTCCCCTCTTAACATGATTTAAGGTTTTGAATCAAAATTTTGGGGTGTTACATCCGTCCACTCCAGAGCCCCGGCAAGGTACTAGAGATCTCCTCCATCCTCCCCACTGCTAAAGTTCAGTTGAAACCGATTGATATCAGCTGTGCCGAAAGATCAAATTCAGGACTTGGAACCGCCGCACCTCGGGCTCCCGTGGACATCCCAACCAGGGCGTTGTCATGCCCGAGCCAAGGCACCCTTGGACGCGCTGGTGACCGATGCTGCTCATCCCCGAGCCACAGCTCGAGTGGTTGCTCACCGGCGGCGAATTTCCACTTTTCCCCTTTCTGTGTGCAGAACGACCTTCGGGTACGATTCTGTTTAATTCGTGCTCTATAAAGGATTAGAGGGCCTCAAGCCGCTCTCACACGAGCTAGACACGGTAACGCACAAGTTGCCTTCACAACTCTGGGCCGGAGAACCTCTGTACCCGGCGTAATTCGAGGTCTACCAATGGCGGAAGGAACGGGCGGCATCAGACGCACGGTGAGGACCTATTTCGGGCCTTCCCCGAGCTGTCTCGAGCTCATGTCGACCTTCTCTGAGGTCCACTGATGCTCCCCGACCGGTTTCCCAAGTACCTGAGGTGCTAGAGAAGTCAGCCGACATGGCCGAAGTCGTTCCGAGGTGGCGGCTCGTCGCCGACCATGCTCCGGCCATTGTCATGAGCAGCTGACCCTAGAATCCTGTTCCCCGAGTAAAAGTAGGCAGGGGCGGCCAGAATCGAGAAGTTTGGAGCTGTACAGCAGCCGGCGGCAAGCTCTCCGGCGAGGTCCCTCGGCGGCGGAGCGCGGGCGTCGCGAGGTTGAAGAAGGGGGTGGACCCCAGCTGTCAGCGGGAGATATTTTGAATCGGGACCTTTTTATAAAATTTTTATTGTTTTGCATTAACCTTTTTATAAAATTTTTATTATTTTGAGCACTTCCTTGAGTATTATTATCCTTTGCATTAGAGTCTTGTGTGGAAATCCAACTGCATAGCCAAGAAAACCATGGGTTAGGTTTAGGATTGCAAACCCCGCTAGCTACTGCATTGCTAGGATAGAGTAGGACTCGGCACAAGTCGAGTAGTTGGAACTACTCGCGAGCATAGGCTAGAGGCACTCGACTCTGGTAGTGATAGCAAATGAAACACATGGCAAGAAAATGAGACCAAGCGGAGGGTAAGGGCAGCAGGACTTTGGGGCCTGTGTGCTGTAGCTCCGCTTGTGTCGATTGAGGACCGAGCCGTGTGCGGGCCTGTTGAACAAGCTAGAACAGTACCGAAGACTTACCGGCTATATGGGAACCGGGAAACTGATGTAACTCGGGTAGCTGGGTGTTGAGGCATAGCTTGTCGTTCAGAGGGTAGGTTGAGAGCTCGAGGTGTAAATCGGCTGGCGGCACTGAGATGCGCGTGCAGAGACCTCTTGCTCGGGACGATTGGACCGGTTCAACATTTGGCTAACGGGTGAAAGGTAGTCGCGTACGGAGTCCGTGATGGTTGTTGTAGGCAACATCGAGTACGGGCGTACGTGACGGGTTGTTCGGGTAACCCTGCAGGTGTAAATCGATTATAATTGCCGTCCCTCGCGGTCAGTGAGTACCACTTGTTCACTGTACCGTGATGTAGAAAGAACAGGCTAGTCACATGTTAAAATGTTGCTGATTGAAAGATGGACATTGATTGTTAATGATATGCTGTAGCTTAGAGCTAACTAAAGTTCTTTTCAACTTTGGGCAAAGTACATGAGAGAAATGTGTTTCTTGTTTGATTGCGGCTCTCTCATGTGCCTTAGCGTAAGGTTCTCCACAACCTGCTGCTAAAACTTGAAAGTAAGGTTCTACTAATTAGGCGAGTCCTTGCAACTGATTTTTACCTCATGTAACCCATTACCCTCATGTAGAAGTTCCATGTTTAGGTGAGACGGGTCAGACTTGCTGAGCCTTCGTGCTCACTGCTTGTGTTTGAAGCTTTTGCAGGGTTCTATGAGGAAGGGACTCCCGAAGAGGAGGCGGAACCCCAGGAGGGGAACCCCGTCGAGTGGGAGTCGTGCACGCCGCAGAGTTAGTGTGCGTGTGTGCTAGCAAGGACACGTTCAAGGGCTGAACGTGCACTTGATTCTTAGTCTACGCCCGCGAGTGTAGACTAAACTTATGTTGATGTAAACAAGTTCATAAACCTGTTTATGTAATAAAATTTCTGCTTCCGCTTTGTATCTTTGATGTGTGTTATACGGTGCCGTGCAACGCAGCACCCCTCACCGTGATCCTGGCTCGACAGGACCAATGGGGTCGTGTCAGCGTGGTATCAGAGCTCGCTTGAGGTTTAACACAGCACAAAGGTCTTCTTTTTCAAAAATCCAGTGAGGAACGAGTTAGTAGCCCGTATAAGGATGTTATTAGCATATAGAAAGTGGCATATTAACCTATTTGTTATGTTGGAAAATCGTGTATCTCGGGACGTTTATGTCTTGGGGGGTACACGTAAGCGCTGTCCACCAGTGCGCACAAGCTGAAGGGTGGAGCCCCACGGGTGGCAGGTAACCCGACCCGCTTTAGTATCCTCTACGACTCTTCATGTCGTTTGGGGTATTCGAGCAACGTCTATCCATGGCGTGCGTGGTGCAACATGGGAGAACCCGTCACGTGGTCTGAAACGTGAACACGTAACTCAAGGCGTGGTTGGCTTGAGAACATCCGGACGAGTGATGACGGCCGGGTGTACGAACTGTATGGATTCCGGGCTCGGTGTGCAGCTGAGTCTGATGATTGTTTGAGTTTCTGCAGGTAGCCCGACCACGAAACGGTAGACGTGTAGAATCCGTGTGCGAGTGACGAGTAGTGCCACTGAACTAACGAAGCCGGCTAAGTCCGGTATAGGTTTTTTCTTTGTGAGGACGTAGTACCGACATAATCTGGTGACGCATCGACGTCACACCCAACTAAATAAACAACTTCATTGTAAAAACTGGAAGGTTTTAATCCAAAGTAGTAAAATTTGATGTAACTCCTTCCCTTGAACAGGATATTCAAAGTTAACAAGTTTTCAACTTATAGGATGTTAAGGACAGAGCACTCTGTTTTCAGCCGAATCAAGGCTGAAGTTAATCAGAGGTTAGAGGCTGAGTTCTTTCAAGGTTGGGGGTCATGTGATACATTTCTGGAAAGCGTTGGAAGAGTTTTACCACTTTTCTGTTGAGGTCCAGAGGTGTTTCATCCCTTAACCACTCGAAAAATACAGTAGAGTTGACACGGTCCAGAAAACAGGACAGAGTAAAGACTCTCTGTAGACTCTCTGTAAATTAAGCATAACTTCCTGCATAAAACTCCAAAAATAGAAAATGAGGTAGTTCTGGAAAGCTTATGAGATAGGTTACAACTTTGTAACAGAAAGTTTTGTCAGATTAGGGACAGAAGTAACTGGGATTCTTGGATCAATTCAGTACCTAAGGCAGGGAGGTGCTGCCCAATTGTTTCCAGAAATTCTGTTAACTTTGACATCTCATAACTTTTGAACCAGGACAGATTTTAGGCCAAGCAAACACTTTCTGGAAAGCTATTGAAGTTAGTTTTAACTTTGATGTTGAGCTCCAGAACTGGTTTTGCCTTTAACATGGCCTAAATCAGGTTGATATGGAAACTGGTCAGGGCTGTCATGGGAACAGCAGATCAGCAGTCAAATTTGTTTAAAATTTGAACTATGTTTCCAAGTTTTGTGGGTTCAAGGACATGTCTTATGTTATAACTCAATGGTTTACTGTTTAAATAAATATTTGACATTTCTCAAATATATTTTTACAGATGATAGCAGATAAACAGTTGGAGAACGGGTGGGTGGTTTCCCACTGTTCTGACCGTAGCGGCTACCCGGAAGCATTGTGGCAAATGCTCCAATATTTCGGGTACAATCAGATGCCACAGTACTTCGCCAAGGAAGAAGGCGAAGAGGGGAACAAGACGTGGACGATCCATGTCGAGGTTTCTGCAGGACCTACGCCACCCGGTTGGGTGCCATTCACCGTCACGGTGAGAGGAAGACGACCGGAAGGGATGTGGCAAGTGGCAGCCCGTGACACTATGTCACGTTTCTGCCAACTACACGTGCAGGCTATGGAGGGCACTCCATACGCACTCGTTCCGGTGGAGGGACGAGCTCAGCATGTGTGGGAAGAGAGGTACCTGGAGGCAACAGACCCGAGTTGCCCAAGGTACAACCCCGCGGAGGCAAATCTCAGCCTCCAGATGAGGGCGGGAAACGCCGTGATGGACAGCCAAGCTGTTCATACGGAGCATCTCGCCACAAAGCTCAAGGAGAGCACAAGCCGTGGAGATCATTTCGAGAGTGCTCACAGCGCACTCCGCAATGTGCTCCTTCCGACGATCAAGCGACTGAATGAACAACACAATCAGTTGTGTCGTCTGAAGAAGGCAAGGAAGAAGAGCCGTGTTGACATCGCGGCGTTGCAAGAGATGGTGCAGACCCTAACCCAGCAGAATGAGGACCTTGCTCAAGAGCGGGACGACGCGATTGAGGAAGGACAAGGCAGGGAAGAGGATTACAACCAGGCTATGGATGAGGTGCATGCCTTGCAGGACCTCGTACCTCCGGTATTGGGCGTACCGGTGGTCTTGGGTCTTCCAGCAATGGGAGAACCCGGAATGGGAGAAGAGGTGGTAGATCCAGAGCCACCAGCAGAGGTACTGGAGGAGGACGACCCACAGGAGGTCGATTTCTACTCCGAGTAGAGGGTTACAGTTGCCATGTAGGGCAGCCAGGGTAGCATAACCCAACTTTTGTAATCGGTGACATGTCGTGTAGACAGTAGCGTATGTATAGGTAGTGACGACATGAGCACGACTTCTCGGAGATCCGAGAATAATGTATCTTGTATAAAGTTTATGCTTTATCAATATATGTGAATGTTGTGCAAATTAATCATGCGTCGCTTCAATACCTACTGTTGCTTATGGAAATTTTAAGTAAGACATGTGCTAATCGCTGCTGTTTTGAATTTCAGAATGACGCGTACTCGTGCCAACCCTGACGTTGGGGGTACCAGTCAAGGGGGAGAGACCTCCCAACCACCTCCCGAGGACTCCTCGGGACAGCAGCAGCAACAGCAACAGCAAACACCGCCACCGCCACTGCCAACGGTTACATTGGCCGACATTGTCGCGGCAATGGCGGGCTCGCATCAGCAGCACACAGAGTTGCTGCAGACTCTCATCGCCAATACGTCTTGCCCAGAGAGACGTCAAGATCGTGAGGAGCGCCAACAGAACTCCTACTCCGACTTCCTGGCGACTCATCCCCCTGTATTCTCAAGGGCGGATGAACCACTTGACGCGGACAACTGGCTCCGCGCCATAGAGATGAAGTTCGGACTGCTCCAAATCAGCGAGCAGCGCAAGACTCAGTTTGTGGTCCAGCAGCTCCAAGGATCCGCGAGCGCGTGGTGGGCCAACTTGTGTGCTTCACAGCCCACCGACCGAGTGATGACCTGGGCGGAGTGCCGGACGGCCTTCAGGGCCTATCATATACCGCCAGGTCTGATGAAGAGGAAGATGCAGGAGTTCTTACACCTGCAACAAGGGAGCCGGAACGCGCTGGAATACTCCAGGGCGTTTAACGATCTCGCGCTATATGCGTCGTATCATGCTGATACCGACGAGAAGCGGCGGGACCATTTTTACCAGGGGCTTAACCTGCTCCTGAAGGACAAGTTGGCGATGTTCAATCGCGGCAGCCTCAACGACATCATTGATGCTGCGATTGTTCAGGAGGACTCCGGCAAGGAGTTGGCGGCGGCAGAGCGAAAGCGAAGCGCGCCGCAGAGCAGCGGAGAAGGAGGCGGTCCTTCTCAGAAGTTTCGGATGGTGAATCGCCCACCATCAGGACCACGCTGGCAGCCACGACAGCGGTCGATGCCGTTCCGCGGTCGATGCCGTTCCGCAGTCGGCCGTACTCTTCACCGGCATTCCGGCCGGCACTGCCAGCACCACCGCAACAACAACAACAGCAGCGGGTGATGCCGCGTGCGTTTGCACCTCAGCAACGCATGCTGGGCTTTCGTCCACCGAGCACTCCACCAGCAGCGGTCACATGTTACAAGTGTGGTCGTCCAGGGCACTTCGCGAGCAGTTGCCCGGAGAGGCAAGGCGGCGGAGTGGCACCACAGTTTCCGGGGAGGAATCAACCCCGGAACCCTACTAATGCGCGGCGGGCAAACCCTAGGCCCGGCACCGTCCACCAGCTTTCCATTGAGGACGTGCCGGAGGGCGAGCCAATCCTTGCGGGTATGTTCCAACTCCACCAGCATCCCGCTATAGTACTATTTGATTCAGGCGCCACGCATAGCTTCATTAGCCAAGCTTTCATTGATAAATATAGCTTGCAAATACTACCCACCGATAGTCCTTATGTGATCTGTTCACCGGGTGGGAAAATTTCAGCAAGCATGATGGTCCCAAAAGCGCCATTGTGCTTAGAGGGTAGAATTTACCCTACGTCTCTCATAATCTTAGAGGGACAAAAGGTCGATGTCATCTTAGGGATGTCGTGGTTAAACCGCCACAGCGCTGTTTTAGACACCGTCCTCCGAGTCATGCACTTGAACTCAGAAGTGCACGAGTCTCACTCATTATTTCTGGACAGTCCAGAAATCAAACTTCCAAGTGTCTATCAAGCCACAACCATCAGATTGGAAGATATTCCAGTGGTCCGAGAGTTCCCTGATGTATTCCCGGACGATTTGCCGGGGATGCCGCCTGATAGAGAGGTGGAGTTCAAGATTGAACTCGCACCGGGAACCATGCCGATATCCCGGAGGCCGTACAAGAAGGCGCCCAAGGAGTTGGCTGAACTGAAGACTTAGCTCACGGACCTTCTGGAGAAGGGTTTTATTAGGCCGAGCTCCTCGCCATGGGGCTGTTCGGCATTATTTGTCAAGAAGAAGGATGAGACATTGCGGCTTTGCGTGGACTATCGTCCATTAAATGCCGTAACCATCAAGAACAAGTACCCGTTGCCACGGATCGACATGTTGTTTGATCAGTTGGTCGAAGCAAAGATCTTTTCCAAGATGGATTTAAGATCCGGGTACCATCAGATTAAGATAAGGGCTGAGGACATTCCGAAGACGGCTTTCTCAACGAGGTACGGACTTTATGAGTACCTGGTCATGTCCTTCGGCCTCACCAATGCTCCAGCTCACTTCATGTACTTAATGAACTCGGTATTCATGCCGGAGCTGGACAAGTTTGTCGTGGTCTTCATCGACGACATTCTGGTGTATTCCAAGTCGGAGGAAGATCACAAGAAACATATGCGTATAGTCTTGCAACGGCTGCGGGATCACAAGTTATACGCAAAATTCAGCAAATGCGAGTTTTGGATATCGCAAGTGCCTTTCCTCGGGCATATCATCTCAACGGAGGGTATCGCTGTGGACCCGAGTAAGATCACTCAAGTGCTGAATTGGAAATCCCCGAGAACTGTTCACGAGGTACGGAGTTTCCTCGGACTCGCGGGATATTATCAGAGGTTCATCCCGAACTTCTCGAAGATTGCCAAGCCAATGACAGAGCTGCTGAAGAAGGCTACCAAATATGTTTGGAGTCCAGCATGTGAAGCAGCATTCAAGGCTTTAGTCAAGCACCTGACATCAGCACCGGTTTTGGCGCAGTCAGACACAACAAAACCGTTCGATGTGTACTGTGATGCATCCGGCATTGGGCTCGGATATGTGCTGATGCAAGACCGAAGAGTGGTCGCGTATGGATCACGACAGCTTAGGAACCATGAGCAGAATTATCCAACTCACGACTTGGAGCTTGCTGCCGTGGTACTTGCACTGAAGATGTGGAGGCACTACCTACTCGGTAACCTCGTACATTTATATACCGACCACAAAAGCCTCAAGTACATATTCACTCAGAAGGAGATGAACATGAGGCAACGAAGATGGTTAGAACTGATAAAGGATTACGAGATAGAGATCCATTATCATCCGGGCAAGGCAAACGTAGTGGCAGATGCGCTGAGCCGCAAGTCACACGTCAATAACCTGACCATCACACCGTTGGAAGAGAGCGAACCACCACTACATGTGATTCAACACGGAGCTCTCTACAACCTAGCTTTGATCCCCACCATCCGTGAAGAGATAGCGGCAGCCCAGAAGGATGACAAGGGCATGTCACATTTGCGGAGACGTGTAGAAAGTGGGGAGTTAAAATGTTTCCGGAAGGACGGAGACGGCGTCCTATGGTTCAAGGACCGGATCGTCGTACCCCGAAACCCGGAACTACGAAAGAAGATCTTTGATGAGGCTCACTTATCAAAGTTCTCTATTCACCCCGGCAGCAACAAGATGTATCAAGAACTCCGAAGAAAGTTTTGGTGGACACGGATGAAACGTGAGACTGCAAAATACGTGTCCGAGTGTGATACATGTCGAAGGGTGAAGGCAGACCACATGCGGAAACCGGGACTGCTGCAACCACTGGGCATTCCTGCCTGGAAGTGGGAGGACGTGAGCATGGACTTCATCGTTGGTTTACCCACCACCTTGCAGAAACATGATTCTGTGTGGGTGATCGTCGATCGGCTCACCAAAGTTGCCCATTTCATCCCGGTCAAAACCAACTACAACGCCAAGAAGTACGTTGAACTGTACATCTCACGGATCCTATGCTTGTACGGCGTACCCCGTACCATCATATCGGATCGGGGCACTTTATTTGTGTCCCGTTTTTGGGAGCAGCTGCACGCTGCCTTGGGGACGAAGATGATCCGTAGTTCAGCATACCACCCGCAGACGGACGGGCAAACAGAGCGGGTAAATCAGATTCTAGAAGACATGCTACGAGCTTGCGCTATTAACTACGGCAAGAATTGGGATGATCACTTGCCGTTAGCTGAGTTCTCGTACAACAATGGGTACCAAGCCAGCATCAAGATGGCGCCCTACGAGGCGCTATAAGGTAGGAAATGCCGCACACCTTTGAACTGGTGTGAGTCTGGCGAAAGGGTTACCTTTGGGATTGACCTCGTCAACAACGCGGAAGAAAAGGTTCGACTAATTCAAGCGAACCTAAAAGGCACTCAATCCCGTCAAAAGTAGTATGCGGACCGGAGAAGGCACCCATTACAATTCGAAGTTAGAGATCACGTATACCTACGGGTGTCTCCAATGAAGGGCGTAAAACAGATTTGGGGTGAGAGGAAAGTTGGCACCCCGATTCATCGGTCCATTTCAGATTACCGAGAGATGTGGATCAGTGGCATACCGGCTGAAGTTACCAGAAGCACTTTCCGGTGTGCACGACGTCTTTCACGTTTCCCAGCTGAGGAAGTGTCTCAAGCTATCAACTACCGTTCAGCTGGAAGACATTGAAGAACTGCAACCGGATCTCACCTACCGGGAGGAACCGGTGCAGATTATTGATGAAAAGGCCCGAACCACACGCAACCGTGCGTTGTGGTTCTACAAGGTTCTATGGAGTAATCACTCCATGGACGAAGCGACATGGGAGAGCGAAGAATTCCTTCGCACTAACTACCCCGACTTTTTCACGTCGCATATCCGGTAATTTTCCACCGTCCTCTCTCTCATTTTCACCTTATAATCTCGGGATGAGATTCTTTTAAGGGGGGAGGAATGTAAGGGCCTAATTTTTTGACACACATTTGCAGTGTTCATCACCACACCACACACCTCATTTGAGGAAGGATGATGAACACAAATGAAGAGCAAGTAACAACTATCAACATGCTCATTAGAGAACAAACTCACACATTGCAAAAGTGGTATTTCCCACATGTGATATAGATGGGCTGGACGTATGAAAACCCCTACACTTTACTAAGGATGTCCATGCCAAGTTTCACCCAAATTCAAAACCTTTTTGAGGTCATTTTGGGTATAGTAGGAAGAGGGCAGTTTGAAACCATATTCAAATTCAAACTGTTTTTATCCCATGAATTTAAAAGTGGGAGGCATATTCTTACTCAGCACATTTTTGTGAGCTCACACACCAATTTTCACTCCATTTGGAGTTGATCTTGACATGAGCTAAGTGGGAGAAATTCAAACTTTATTTGAATTTCAAACTGAACTTGTGCTGAAATTCATTCAAACCAAACCTCATTTGAACTTTGATCAATTCAAATGGATCATCGGTGAATAATTTGAATTGCCAAGGGTAGTATGGGGTTCACTGTTTACAACAGTGATTAGGAGTAAATTTCAGAGGTTAAAACTGGAGGTGGGACCCACATGTCAGCCACTGCTCAGATCAAACCGACTGAGACTTTTTCACTTGGGTCGCCGAGCCGCAGCGGTGATCGCCACCGAGGGCAGCCGCCGCGCCAGCAGCTGCTTGCCCACGCGCAGGCGTGAGGCGGTGCAGAGCCTTCTTAAGGCGCCTGCCCCCCTCCTCGGCCGAGGCACCGCCGTTCTTCCCCACAAGAACTCAGCACCGGCTGAAAATTTCCACAGCTCGGAATCGATCGGAGAACGCCGATCACAGCTTCCTCCGTCCACTCCAGAGCCCCGGCAAGGTACTAGAGACCTCCTCCGTCCTCCCCACTGCTAAAGTTCAGTTGAAACCGATTGATATCGGCTGTGCTGAAAGATCAAATTCGGGACTTGGAACCGCCGCACCTCGGGCTCCCGTGGACAGCCCAACCAGGGCGTTGTCACGCCCGAGCCAAGGCACCCTTGGACGCGCTGGTGACCGGTGCTGCTCATCCCCGAGCCACAGCTCGAGTGGTTGCTCACCGGCGGCGAATTTCCACTTTTCCCCTTTCTGTGTGCAGAACGACCTTCGGGTACAATTCTGTTTAATTCGTGCTCTAGAAAGGATTAGAGGGCCTCAAGCCGCTCTCACACGAGCTAGACACGGTAACGCACAAGTTGCCTTCACAACTCTGGGCCGGAGAACCTCTGTACCCGGTGTAATTTGAGGTCTAGCAATGGCGGAAGGAACGGGCGGCATCGGACGCACAGTGAGGACCTATTTCGGGCCTTCCCCGAGCTGTCTCGAGCTCATGTCGACCTTCTCTGAGGTCCACTGATGCTCCCCGACCGGTTTCCCAAGTAGCTGAGGTGCTACAGAAGTCAGCCGACATGGCCAAAGTCGTTCCGAGGTGGCGGCTTGTCGCCGACCATGCTCCGGCCATTGTCATGAGCAGCTGACCCTAGAATCCTGTTCCCCGAGTAAAAGTAGGCAGGGGCGGCCAGAATCGAGAAGTTTGGAGCTGTACAGCAGCCAGCGGCGAGCTCTCCGGCGAGGTCCCTCGGCGGCGGAGCGCGGGCGTCGCGAGGTTGAAGAAGGGGGTGGACCCTAGCTGTCAGCGGGAGATATTTTGAATCGGGATCCGGCTGCGGCCGGGATCGAGTGTGCTGGCGCGCAAAATCCTTGTGGGCCGCGGTGTGCTGTCTCCTCGGCGTGCGACGCGTGTCCCCTGGGCCCACGCGCGAGTTTAAACTTTTCCCCGATTTTCAGATTTCCTTCAAACTTCAAATCCTCATAACTTTGGCTAGAAAGCTCCAAATTAAGTGAAACAAATTTTGCTAGATTCAGCTCTCCGAGTACTTTCCAGCAAATCAAGTTTCACTTCATGAAAACCCTTAATTCTCCAGAATTAATTCCTCAAAATTTAAACTGTTAGGAATTTTAACTGGAGAACCCTTTGGAGGAAAATCCTGAAATTTTGCTGGGATGTTCACCAAAATATCCTTGAACTACCATAAAAATTTCAGATCCATTTGAGCTCAATTAATCTACCTAATGGTGTGATTAGTGAAACTGTTCTAGAGAAAATAGAAAAATGTTCAGAAACATTTTCAGAATTTTCTCTGAAATTGTTTAGCTCATAACTTTAGCTAGGAACCTTCAAATTAAGTGAGACCAACTCCATTAGAACCCTCTGAAAATCTAGTTTTCATAAAGTACTAGTTTGCTTCATGAAAATTTATAGAACACACTAAGAGTTCCAATTAAGGTCAAGGACATAATTAATTGTGGAGGGCTCAAATGAGCTTTGCTGCAACTAAAACTTGACCAAATCTCTGTTTTGGTTGTAACCAAGCCACAGTAAAAGTTTCACAGTCATTAGGTCTGTCTAGCAAGGGTTATAGACTTCACAACTTCAAAGTTAATATAAATGCATTTAAATTGATACATATGTTTCTTATATCATGTAGTCGCTAAGGTCGAGGAGGAACCAGAAGTCCTAGACGTCGTTACTCCGGAGGAACAGCTAGCCTACGACCAAGAGCAACAAGGCAAGCTCCGGTTTGCATTAACCTTTTTATAAAATTTTTATTGTTTTGAGCACTTCCTTGAGTATTATTATCCTTTGCATTAGAGTCTTGTGTGGAAATCCAACTGCATAGCCAAGAAAACCATGGGTTGGGTTTAGGATTGCAAACCCCGCTAGCTACTGCATTGCTAGGATAGAGTAGGACTCGATACAAGTCGAGTAGTTGGAACTACTCGCGAGCATAGGCTAGAGGCACTTGACTCGGGTAGTGATAGCAAATGAAACACATGGCAAGAAAATGAGACCAAGCGGAGGGTAAGGGCAGCAGGACTTTGGGGCCTGTGTGCTGTAGCTCCGCTTGTGTCGATTGAGGACCGAGCCGTGTGCGGGCCTGTTGAACAAGCTAGAACAGTACCGAAGACCTACCGGCTATATGGGAACCGGGAAACTGATGTAACTCGGGTAGCTGGGTGTTGAGGCATAGCTGGTCGTTCAGAGGGTAGGTTGAGAGCTCGAGGTGTAAATCGGCTGGCGGCGCTGAGATGCGCGTGCAGAGACCTCTTGCTCGGGACGATTGGACCGGTTCAACATTTGGCTAACGGGTGAAAGGTAGTCGCGTACGGCGTCCGTGATGGTTGTTGTAGGCAACATTGAGTACGGGCGTACGTGACGGGTTGTTCGGGTAAAGCTGCAGGTGTAAATCGATTATAATCGCTGTCCCTCGCGGTTAGTGAGTACCACTTGTTCACTGTACTGTGACGTAGAAAGAACAGGCTAGTCACATGTTAAAATGTTGCTGATTGAAAGATGGACATTGATTGTTAATGATATGCTGTAGCTTAGAGCTAACTAAAGTTCTTTTCAACTTTGGGCAAAGTACATGAGAGAAATGTGTTTCTTGTTTGATTGCGGCTCTCTCATGTGCCTTAGCGTAAGGTTCTCCACAACCTGCTGCTAAAACTTGAAAGTAAGGTTCTACTAATTAGGCGAGTCCTTGCAACTGATTTTTACCTCATGTAACCCATTACCCTCATGTAGAAGTTCCATGTTTAGGTGAGACGGGTCAGACTTGCTGAGCCTTCGTGCTCACTGCTTGTGTTTGAAGCTTTTGCAGGGTTCTATGAGGAAGGGACTCCCGAAGAGGAGACGGAACCCCAGGAGGGGAACCCCGTCGAGTGGGAGTCGTACACGCCGCAGAGTTAGTGTGCGTGTGTGCTAGCAAGGACACGTTCAAGGGCTGAACATGCACTTGATGCTTAGTCTACGCCCGCGAGTGTAGACTAAACTTATGTTGATGTAAACAAGTTCATAAACCTGTTTATGTAATAAAATTTCTGCTTCCGCTTTGTATCTTTGACGTGTGTTATACGGTGCTGTGCAACGCAGCACCACTCAGCGTGATCTTGGCTCGACAGGACCAATGGGGTCGTGTCAGAGGATCCCAACAAAATTGGTCTCACCCTTTTTGGAGTTTTCTACACAAAGTTATGGGTTTCCAAACTTTGAACTGCATTAGGAAAATCTGGAAATGTTTAAATCCTGGTTGTGGGCCCCACCCGTGGCGCTATCCACTCAGATAACGGCAACACCGAGGCCACGGGGTTATTTCCCGTGCAGCCACACCGGATCGGGTGCCACAGACCGATCCCCACGCGTATATAGAGGCTGACCGGTGGGACCCGGCCCTTCTTCGTCTTCCTCGCGCTGCCCGCGTCTCCCGCGGCGGCGCACGCCGGCGAGGCTCGCCGGGACGGGGTTCCCGTGGTCCGAACTTCTTCAAACTCGCCGCCTGTGAGTTCTACACCGTGCTGAACACGATGGTGGGGTCGGGAACCGATGACAACGGCCGTAATGGTGCTTGCACCGGTGACCATGTCGGACCTTACTTCGGCGACCTCGTTCACCCTCGACCGTGGGTCTTTCGGGCTAGGGTTTGCTCTAAAAGCACCAGTGTCGCATGGACAACATCGACCCATAGCCCGCTCTCCATGGAAACCACCGGAGAGGGGCCCTCACCGGCGACCCGAGTCCGCAAAACGACGGCGACGACAAAAACTCGAAGAACTCCTTCAGTCCTCGATGGTTTCTGGCACCGTTTGAGCGAGAAGGACCGCAGGGATCTAGCGAAGCTTCTTCTAGATCATAAGGAGCTCTAGCTACTTCTGTGCGATGAATTTAATCGTAGACCGAGAGGGATCGCTATGAACTAGGGTTTGGTAAAACCCAAAATTCTCACTAACCGGTTGATCAATTGACGTGAGGCTTTCGGCAACACGAACTACGGACAACAATGCACCTTTCTTGCGTAGGGAAGGGGCGGCGAAACTGGCGGTAGCGCGCTGACCCCGGTGAACCGAACGTGATTTCGTCGGGCACCTCCGAACACCGGCACCAATTGTTGGCTTGTGCGTAGCACGAGCTAGGGAACTTAGGTGGGAGAATGGTAGAGGCTGGAGCACACACTTGCGCTTCTTTTCACTGCTTGGAGCTCGATCATCCGAGCTCGGGCGAGCGTGGGCGAGGGATAAACAGAAACGGCGCGAAGACAGTTTCTCACGGGAGAGAGAGCGGAGGGCGCGGCGAGCAACCGAGAGAAGTGGAGAACGACTTCGTTGCTTGACCGTGGGGTATTGAAGCGGCTGTCGATCGAGGAAACCAGGAGGTGGCATGGTGGAGTCCTCGGCAGCGGGTTTTTGCCGGGGGCTGGCGGTGTCTCGGCGATCGGCCGATGAAAATAGAGGCGGTAGATCACCTGTGTGGCTGACAAAGGGGTCCCACGACCTCTAATTTTTTCCGAATTTTCCACCGATATTTCCTCCCCAGCAAATCAACATTTAAGGCTAAACTTCACACATGGTCATGGTTTAAACTTTCTGAATTCAAATGATTTGAATTCTAGTGTGAAGTTTGAATTGCATTTGATCATTTGAATTTGAGATGCATTTGAATTCTCCATTTTGTATTGTCCCAAAAACATAGCAAACCAGCTCCAAAATTTCCAATTTTTGGCATGGCTGCTCATTCAAATGTGGAGAACACATTTGTGGAACCAGATTTGCAAATTGGGGGAATTGGAATTTGAAACTGAATTTGAAATTCAGATTAGAGGGTTCTTTTAATCCCAAACAAATATTGAAACTCCTCCAAATGAGCTGAAATTTGAAAGGTTGAATATTTGGTGTATGAAGATCCAAGCTGTGCATTTAGATCTCCATGTTTGGATGTTCTTGGGATGTCTAAACCCAAACTTTGAACTTATACCATTATAATTCAAAGTTTTAATTCCCCTAATTTTTCATAAGTGTACATGAGCTGAATTTTCTTGCTACCACTTTTGGGGATTTTACAACTCTCCCCCCTTAGAAGAATCTCGTCCCGAGATTCCAAAGGAAAAGCAAAGCGGGGAAAACTTTACCGGGTATACGAAGATAGCAAGTCCGGATAATATGTTCGGAGATAGTCCTCACTTTACCATGTCGCCTCCTCAGCGGTATGGTTGCTCCACAAGATCTTGTAGAACCATAAGGTCCGGTTTCTTGTGGCACGAGTCTTTTCATTGATAATCCGGATTGGATACTCCGTGTACGTGAGGTCTGGTTGAAGAACTTCTATGTCTTCAGTGCGGATTTCAGCGGAGGTTTTGAGACACTTCCTCAGCTGAGAGATATGGAAGACGTTGTGAATCCCTGCGAGCAACGCCGGTAACTTCAAGCGATAGGCCACGGGTCCGCATTTTTCAATGATGGTGAACAGACAATTGAACCGTGGCGCAAGTTTGCCCTTTACTCCGAAACGATGAACTCCCTTCATCGGATACACACGGACATAAACATGGTCCCCGATGTCGAAGTGAAGAGGATGGCGTCTTTTATCCGCATAACTCTTCTGACGAGATTGAGCAGCCTTGAGATTGGCTTGTATTACTCGCACTCGTTCTTCAGCCTCATTCACAAGTTCGATGCCGTAGATAACTCGGTCGCCGGACTCGCACCAGTTAAGGGATGTGTGACATTTCCGGCCATAGAGAGCTTCATACGGCGCCATCTTGATGCTAGCTTGATAGCCATTGTTGTAAGAAAACTCCGCCAGCGGCAAATGATCGTCCCAATTGTTGCCGTGGTGGATGGCACAAGCGCGTAGCATGTCTTCAAGCACTTGATTCACCCGTTCAGTTTGACCATCCGTCTGCGGGTGATACGCGGAACTTCGAATCAACTTGGTCCCCAATGCTGCGTGCAGCTGTTCCCAGAACCGAGCAACGAACAGCGCACCACGATCCGAAATAATGGAGCGGGGAACACCGTGCAAGCATAAAATTCTTGCAATATAGAGCTCTGCATATTGCTTGGCCACGTAGTTTGTATGGTGGAATGAAATGAGCCGACTTGGTTAGTCGACCGACTATCACACAAATCGAGTCATGCTTGTGAGACGTGAGAGGTAATCCAACTATGAAGTCCATGCTGATATCCTCCCACTTCCACGCTGGAATGTTTAATGGTTGCAGCTGTCCGGCTTTACGCATATGGTCGGCCTTCACACGCCGACATGTATCGCATTCGGATGCATACTTTGCGACTTCTCTTTTCATCCATGTCCACCAAAATCTGGTTTTCAGATCCTGGTACATCTTGTTGCTGCCCGGATGAATAGAATACATGGACAAATGTGCTTCATCCAAGATTTTCTTACGAAGCTTCATGTCACGGGGTACCACTATACGGTCTTTAAACCATAGTGTACCATTATCATCTCTTCGGAAGCATTTCATTTCGCCATTCTTCATCCTTCTCCGAATGTGCGACATTCCCATGTCTTTCTTCTGCGCTTCCATAATCTCCTCTCGTATTGTAGAGACGAGAGCAAGATTATATAATGCCCCATGTGGAACCAAGTACAGACTCGGCTCCTCCTCTTCAAGTGGGTGTAACAGCCCAAACTTTTGTAAAGTTTGATTTTAACTTATGAAACAAAGTTAAGGCGATAAAAGACAATAGTTGTCTCACAAGAAATGATGAACACAAATATGGACATGTGAGGGAGTTAAAAAATTTCTCTAGCCCATGATCAGCACATGTTAACCTAGAGGAAAGATTTCACCCCCAAAAACTCCTAACTCATGTGCACCTTCTCTATGAGGAGAGTAGAGGAAATTTAAACACCATTTTGAATATTTTGAAAGGATTCCTATTCAGATTGTCTAAATGCATTCGGGTGAATTCACCGATGCATTCCTCAAGTATTCAAGAGTTTAAGTTCCAAGTTTGGAGAATTTTGGAGCTCATCTACCATTTATTCGAAGGAATATTTGCGAGCACATTCAAATTCAATTTGAATTTGGAAACTGAACCATATGTGCTCAATTTTGAAATAAGATTTCATATTCAAATTCCTCACATTATGTTGGGCCTATCCTCCAAATTTGGTGAGATTTGGACAACGTTTGCGTGGGAATCTCAAAGCACAGTGGGGAAATCAAATAAAAGAGGCGGGACCCACATGTCATACACCACAATTCAACAGCCGACTCTGTTTTCTCCCGGAGGCACGCGCGCTCGACAGCAGCAGTGTGGACATGCTCGGTGGCTAGCCAGCTCCTGCTTGTGCTCATCCTCATCAACTCACACGAGTGCAACAGCACCATTTTGCTTCTCCCAGCTCGAGCTCAGCCTCTATGGGGGTGCTCCCATGAAACACAAACAGCTGCCGTGTTCTCTATTTCCTCTGATTGCCCCAGCAAAACCAGCGACCTTTGCTCGAGCTCCCCACAGAGAAAAGCTTCCCCCACGAGTTGTCTAGCCCGCTAGCACCTTCCCTCCGCCGTCCCGAGCTCACCGGCGCCTAGAAAAAGAAAAGTTTCTGCTGCTCCCGTGTTGAACGTCAGAGGACCGAAACTGATCACCGTGGCCAGCCCAAACCAGAAGTGATCACGCCCAAGCAAGCCACCCCATCGGTGCACCTACAAGTCTAGTTGCTCACCTCCGAAGCTCAGCCCTAGCCATTGATCACAGAGGGAGAATTTCAAGTTTTCCTCCCGGGCGGCAGAAACAGACCTTGAGGTAAGGAATTGTAAAATCCATCCTCAAATCGTGTTTGTTGGGTTTCAAACTTCACACACAGGATTTTAACTGCCTAGCACACCTCCTCCATCGATTTTGGACTAAGAAATTGAGTGTAGAGTGAGGAATCCGAGCTCTTTTTGAGGGTACAGCGCTGGACCATATCGGGCACACGGTGCCGATAGGTTTGGAGCTCTCCCCGGCATGTTTAGACCTCATGTCGGTCTTCTACATGATCCCCTGGTGCTTTAGAGACCAATAACCGACCATTTGGTGTAGAATTCACCGTGCAAGACCTTGCCGAAACCCTAGGGTTTGCTGTGGCCGGTGCGCCCTGTTTTCGGGCGAGTTTTAGCCGCCGGCGACCTCACCAACGTGTTCAGCGTGGGGAAATATGGGGGGGGCGGCCAGCAGGGGGTCTGGAGGTGGCCGGGAAGTGCTTTTCCGGCGACCTCGCCGGAGGGGGCCGCCACTGCCCTGTTTGGCGCGAGTCTGGAGGTTAGGGATGCCAGGTGGGACCCACTGTCGGCATTTAAACATTTTCAAGATTTTCCCACTTTAGTTCAAACTTTGGAGAGCCATAACTTTGTGTAGGAGTGTCCAAAAATTGTGAAACAAATTTTGTTGGATTCCTCTCAAAGAGTACTATCCAGGGATGCAGCCCAATGTTCATGAAAATCCCTGTATTTGGCTCATTAATTCATTTATCTAAAATCTTGTATGAATTTTTACAGGAGTTCTGTTTATTGGAAAAATTCCCAAATTTGACAGGACATTCTGCCAAAATTACTAGAACTCCAGTAAAACTTTCAGAGGCATTGGACCTCATTTGCTTGGTCAAATGATGTATTCATTCCTTATGTCTCTGAAAAATGGGAAAAATGAACAGAGACATTTTCAGCTTTTTTCCAATCCTTCTAAAATCCATATATCCATGTAGGAAACTCTAAAAATGGTAAAACCAATTCCTATGGACTCAGGACATTTTGTACTTCACAAAAAGTCTACTTTGCAGCATAGGAAAGCTTAATATCTAGGGGGTAAAGGCAGGTTAGTGAAAACCACATAAGGATTTGTTGTGCTTACATGAAGCTATTTCTTGAGCTCAATTTTTGCACACTGCCTAAATACCATCCATAGAGGCTGTGGTTAAATTCTCAGCTTCATTGGACCTCTGGAACTTGAGCTACCATCTTTTAGGTTTAAGTGTTCATATAATGGACTTAATCACATGGTGATTACTAGTATCTCTTTCCACCCTAGCTTTCATCTTCTCTAAGTTTTAGATCCAACAACAGAAACCTTGCTGTTGTTTATCTCTCTTATGTGTGAGTTAACTTGTACAACAACTTTGAATCATTTTCTAAATTGTTTTTTAATACATGTGCATAAATCATCTTAATAGCACGTGGCGTCGACGTTCGACGAGAACTCGACTCTACAGCGAGGATCTCCATCTCGTGACGAGTTTAGCGGATTCTCCGGAGGAAGACTAACTCCTAGCTTCTAACAAAACTGTTGAGCAAGGCAAGCCCCAGTTTGCATATCGTTACCGTTTTAAATTTTGCTTTACTTCACATCATGTTTATTAGACTTGATATTGTGCATATGTCTAGGATGATTGAAACCCACTTGCATGGCTATTACATCCCTGATTAGAAGGTTTACGGTAGGCTTTGCCTCGTCATAGATGCTAGGTTAATGTTGTAGCTAGCTCGGTAGAAGTCGAGTAGTAAAAAGCTACTCGCGAGAAAGTTCGAGTAATGGAGTTACTCGCGAGAGGTTAATGATAAGAGCACCCTCATGAAAATGAGATTGGGACGGGGATGTTCCTGTGGGATGGAGTGCTCAAGGTTGGTATCGACCTGCGACGGGTGTGACAATGCTTGAGACCACGTTTGGCCTGGACCGGGATGGTAAGGCAAATGTGGAGGTTGGTTGTAGCCCCGTCCGTGTCGGTTAAGGATCGTATGTATGCGGCTCTGCTGGACAAGATTGACCTGTACCGGATATATAGTGGGGTATGGGACCCATGAAACCGATGTAACTCGATGGACCGTGATATAGAAACTCATCCTTCGCGTGGGAATGGCGTTGAGAAGGCGGGAGGTGTAAATCCTTTAGCGGGCAACTTCGACGTGTCTGCGTAGAGGACCATCCTGCTCGGCGCGAAACGTTTTTCTATGTCGGGGTGTCGTGTGAAAGGTTGCTGCATACAACGTAAGAAAGAGCTCTTGAGAGAGTCTTTCGAGGCGGGTGTATGTGTCGTGTATTTCGGGTTGTTATTGATTCGAATCACCGTCGCTCGCGGAAGAGTATTGAGCATACTTGCCCACTGCGCCATGACTTAGTAAGAAGAGGAACTAAGTCTCTTAACTTGCTGTTTGTGGATTAATCACTGTATTGGAACCTTGACTGAAGTAGATATAGAGCCAACTAAATTTCATTTCCGCCTTAGGCTAGCAACATCGGGATAAGCGTTTCTTGTTTGATTGTGGACTTCCGATGTTGTGAGGCGTGAGGACCACTAAAATGAAGGCTATAAGAATCTGAATATAATGATCAAGTTTAGTCAAGCTGCATTTTGCAAATTCCTCTTCCTACTATCTTACTACCCCTGCATTTATAGTTACATGTTTAGGAGTGACGGTTAAGTCTTGCTGAGCCTTAGTGCTCACGGTTGCTTCTGAGTTGTTTTTGCAGGTAGCAGGATGTCTGCTATGAAGAGGGTTGTTCGGTGAGACGATGAACCTCACGGTTTGTTCAACTCATCGGAAACCTAGCCGCTGCCTTTCTTTGGTGAAGCTAGTCGGAAGCGTTCACGGGCTGAACGACTTCTCTTCGGCGTAGTTAGGGTCGAGAGTGAGTGGTTTGTCCAGCAAATTTTAATTTCCGCTGCGTGTGTACATTATGTTGTAAAAGAAATTATCTTGAGTAAAAAAATGGTTCCGTTATGTTCTTATCGTCTTTTCGTGCATGCTGTTGGGTGCCGCATCGCACGGCACCACCCACTGCGATTCCCGGGTCGGGCCTCACAGTGGGGTGATGGACAGACTGTTGACATGGGATTTGCGGCTTAAGGCATCGGCAACCACGTTTGCCTTTCCAGGATGGTAGTGAATCTCGATCTCATAGTCCTTGATCAGTTCTATCCACCTCCGTTGCCGCATATTCAACTCCTTTTGAGTGAATAAATATTTCAAACTATTGTGGTCGGTGTAGAGATGCACTAAGTTCCCGAGTAAGTAGTGCCTCCACATTTTCAAGGCCAACACCACAGCAGCGAGCTCAAGATCATGCGTCGGATAGTGCTGCTTGTGGTTACGAAGTTGACGTGAACCATAGGTGACCACTCTTCCTCCTTGCATCAATACACAGCCAAGCCCGATACCGGACGCATCACAATATACGTCAAAGGGCTTGGTTGTATCCGGTTGAGCTAACACCGGGGCTGTTGTAAGATGCGTCACTAATGCTTGGAAAGCTTCTTCACAAGCTGAGCTCCAAACATATTTGATCCCCTTCTTCAGTAGTTCAGTCATCGGCTTAGCAAGCTTGGAGAAGTTCGGTATGAATCTCCGATAATATCCTGCTAACCCGAGAAAACTCCTGACTTCGTGGACTGATGTGGGGGATTTCCATTTCAGCACTTGTTCGATCTTGCTTGGATCAACTGCAATGCCTTCTGCCGAAATAATGTGACCAAGGAATGGCACTTGGCTGATCCAAAACTCGCACATGCTGAACTTGGCATAAAGCTTATGGTCTCGCAATCGTTGAAGCACGATATGCATGTGTTTGGCGTGTTCCTCTTCAGACTTGGAGTAAACCAAGATGTCGTCTATGAACACCACCACAAACTTGTCCAACTCCGGCATGAACAAGTTCATCAGGTACATGAAGTGTGCCGGGGCGTTGGTGAGACCAAAGGACATGACGAGGTATTCATACAACCCATATCTTATTGAGAAGGCTGTTTTTGGAATATCTTCCGCTCGGATCTTGATTTGATGATATCCGGAGCGAGGATCCATCTTTGAAAATACGCTTGCACCCACAAGTTGATCGAATAATATATCGATGCGGGGCAGTGGATATTTATTCTTGATGGTGACGGCGTTGAGAGGTCGGTAGTCCACACACAACCTCAAGGTTTCATCCTTCTTATTCACAAACAGTGCTGAGCATCCCCATGGCGAGGAACTCGGTCGAATGAAACCCTTCTTCATTAAATCATTGAGTTGCTCCTTTAATTCAGCTAGCTTGTTCGGAGCCATCTTGTATGGTCTCCGTGATATCTGCGTCGTTCCCGGTACAAGTTTAATTTTGAACTCGACATCTCTTTCGGGTGGCATGCCCGGAAGATCATCCGGAAAGACATCCGGGTATTCACGGACCACACGAATATACTCAAGTTTTGTGGCTTCCGTGTTATATGTGGCTGGGGTTTCTTGAACCGAATGGTCAACAATAAGAACATGTGGTTCATGGAGTGGAGAGTTTAAACGAACCACACGTGGAATGATGTCAAGAACAGCACCATGGCGATGTAGCCATGACATTCCTAAAATGACATCAAGTTTTAGACTCTCTAACATGATTAGAGAAGTCGGGTATAGCTTCCCACCCAATTGTAATGGTGCTCTATAGACCATTCAATCAGCTGTTGTTTTCCCACCCGGAGAGCGTATCAAGTATGAACTATTTGTGGGAATGATAGGCAGTTGATATTTAATAACATAAGACTGACTTATGAAATTATGGGTGGCACCGGAGTAAAAAAGTATGACTACGGGATGATCTAAATAAGAAAACGTACCCGCGAGGACGGGTTCGCCTTCCGGCACGTCTTCGATAGCTAAGTGGTGGACGTTGCCGGGTTTTGGTGCTGGTTTCTTGGGCTGATTACGGGGCTGATTAGCACCCTGATACGGTGCTGCACCCCTGCCTTGTTGCGGCTCGGGGCAGTCCCTTGAAATATGCCCGACACGGCCACACGTGAAGCACGTATAAGGTGTCGGGGTCCCGCCGACTTGAGGACGGAATCCCGGTGCACTCTGTTGAAACTGAGGCGCACACGGGACCATCCTTTGCTGCTGCTGTTGCTGTGGTGGATACGTCGGTCGGAAGCCCGGCGCGTTATATTGCCGAACGCAAAACTGAGGCGGTCGCACCGGTGACTGCCATTTCTGACCGGATGGTGAGCAATACACCACCCGGTATTTCGGTGGTGCCCCACCACTGCTGCTCGTCAGTGCGCTGCGTTTCCTCTTGTCAGAACCGCGCTCGCGCTGAGCATTCTCTTGTAAAATTGCGGCATTAATGAGGTCGTTGAATGTGCTGCGATTGCTTTGGGCGAGATGGACCTTCATCTTGGAATTCAGGCCCCGGAAGAACGTGTTGCGCTTGTCGCCTTCCGTCCCCACAAATCCTGGCGCATACTGCGCCAGTCGGTTGAATAACCTGGAGTACTCATGAGCACTCCTCTCGCCTTGTCGTAGCGCCAGGAACTCCTGGAGCTTCATTTTCATAACCCCGGGAGGTATGTGATAGGCGCGGAACGCCTCCTGGAACTCCGTCCATGTGACGGCATGGCCAGCCGGTAACGAGGCGGTGTAGTTCGCCCACCATGTACCGGCTTCTCCTTGAAGCTGTTGCACTGCATACAGCGCCTTCTGATGTTCGGTGCATCGTACCAGCCCGAACTTCGCCTCTATAGTGCGGATAAAGTTGTCCGCCTCCAATGGCTCTTCGGCCTCCGTAAAGACCGGTGGATGGGTCGCTAGGAATTCTGAATAAGAACTTTGTTGGGGCTGGCATTTCCCGTTGTCTTGGTGTCCTCCCTGGTGGGACGCATTCTGCTGCTCCAACATCCGCAGTAACTCGGTTTGCTCGTCGCGCGAGCCGAGCACTGCGGCGAGAACCTCCGCAAGATTCCTTGGAAGTTCTGGCGGTGGAGGTGGTGGTTGCTGCTGCGTCGTGGTTTGCTCCGGAGGAGTGGAGACTCATCACCACGAACCTGACTCAGACCTCCCTCCTCTTGCGTGGAGCGTGTACGCACCATTCTGCATTCATACCATTCAAACGATCAGCACATGTTGGTTTATTGCATCCAGTTTATACAATAGTAGTGCGAGAATGGAGTAAATAATGCGCATCATAATCACACATATGGATAAAGTATAACTTTATACAACATATACATCCCAGGACTGTGTCACACGATCGAGTTCCCAAAGTATTGAACTTTATGTGTTAAAAGTTCTTTTCAACCATCGTGGGTCGCCACGGGATGTTAAGTGTGTTAGCATGTGTAATTCCTCGCTATTGTACTGGACCCAAACATATACTCCCTCGCGATGATATGTTGAATGCATAAACTTTTCAACTCCAACTCGCTGTTTTACAACAGCCACTGGACGTCGAATTGTGACACTAAGTGTTTTGGTTGAAACACTTCAACATGGTGCTCACTGTCCAGCTTCTGGTCCAGCTGACTAGTGTGGATAATTCAACCGTTTTGACCACTATAGAGGCAAAATCTGGACTAGTGTTCAGCAACAAAGTTGTTGCACATTTCCTATACTTTCCAACGATGTCTTGCTTGACCCTTGGAAATTTTTCTACAGGAAGTCGTGGTTGAAATACAGAAAACTCAAGAGAGCATTTTGGTCTGCCCTGTTTCTGGACAATGCCTACTCATCTGAGATTTTCATCCAGTTGGAGGGAGATTTTGTTCTGGAGCTCTACAGAAAAGTTGTAGAGGACTTCAAAACCTTTCCAGAATGGTATCCCATTGGTTCAACCAATCTTAAGTTATACCCTGTTCAAATTCGGCAAAATTTCTGCCTAAAACAGGGGAGATTGTTCCTAAGTTTTTGAGATTGAATCTATACTCCCAATTGACTCTTAGTTCAATATAGGAGTTTACTAACCCCTAAATGGAAACCTAAACTTCATTTTTAACTCTTTTCTTTGAAAATATACTTTTATGCAGTCTCGGTACTACGTTTCCTCACCAAAGAAAAATCCTAAACCGGTATTCCGGCATATACGTATCAAATGGTGGAACTAAGAACGTCACTCACAAACGGTTACTAAATGTCATGCACTAACATGGTTAGTGTACCTGCAGAAAAACACACAATAATTGTGCACACAAGGGTTTTTGATATTTCAGGCAGTTCCATATCATAATAAAAACATACGGTCCGTATCATTGTCATAGGATCGTCCTTGAGTCAAGCCACGCCTCAAGGTACATGGTCGTGTTTTCACACCACACGACGGGGAACCCGAGTAGAGCGCGAATGGGTCGTCACGGTTGGGAATTTTATCAACCCAACGGATACCACCTACTACCTCATGACCATTGAGGCACGCCGATGGCGAACGCTGCGTATGGCACTTTGAACATTGAACATTCAAGAGTTGCATACTATCGTGTTGCTTACCACACGATGGGGTATTCTCACTTTTTCCTAAAGCACGCTAGAGATCAGCGTTTTCATACGCTCTCAGAACCATGGAGAGGTTTAGAGACTCATATTAACTACCGTGCCAAGCCACGGTATATTCTTCCATACTATTACTCGTATGGCGAGTTACCGCAATTGATCCGCCTGCGGTAGCGTACCTTACCTCTTACCTGACGTCAGAGCATCGTTACAGAATGTATAACATATAAGTTAGCTTTTCCACCATAGTAAATACTACAATCATAGACCTTATGTGGGCTTAATGACTAATCCTCACTCGACTACTTCTAAATTTTCAAAATAGGCTCTTTTCGAGCGTGCTATTCCCAATGCGGCTTTGATACCATGACTGTGGGGACCACCCCGTGGTTCACCCACTCCAGGATCGCATAGGGTGGTGTCGTGCGACGCGGCACCCAACAGCACACACGAAAAGAATAAAGAACAACATACAACTTTTTATTTGATATAAAACAACAGAAGTTTTTTTTACAAAACTTAATTAACAGCGGAAGTAATTTACATAAGTAGCCTCTCATCCTAACTATGCAAAAGTGCAGCCGTCCAGCCCGGGGACGCTACACACTAGCAGCATGGAACCGGAGATTCACGGCGGCGTGCAGGGCTCCAGCTCGGCCGTGTACCCCGAGGGGGGCATCGCCTCATCCTCGGATCACTCCTCATAACTCTCACCTGCACACAGCTCCAATATTGCAACTGTGAGCACGATGGCTCAGCAAGGCTTAACCGTCTAGCCTAGGCATGGAACTCTACATGCAGGGATATGTAAGATAGGAAGGAGGACTTTGCATACAAAACACGCCTATAAGTTGATTCTTACTTTCAGTTTTATAGCAGCAGATTCATGTGCCTTAGGCAGCCCTCACATCGGAAGTCCACAATCAAACAAGAAACACTTTCCTCCGATGTGGTGATGCCCAAAGCAGAAAGTAAACTTAATTAGCTCTACATCTACAGCAGACATGGTTTCTAAAACGTTAATCTATCATCACAGCATATTATAATTCAACTGGTTTACTTTACTTCTTACTACGTCATAGAACAGTGAACAAGCGGTACTCAAATAACCGCGAGGGACGGTGATTGCAATCAGGAGACACCCGGACAACACGTTGCATACACCCACTTTCAGAAGCGTGATTCCACACCCCTTCCTACTGTGTTGTATGCAACAACCTTTCAAAGTCAACCCAAATGCCGAACCGGTCCATCCGTAACGGGCAGGAGGTCCCCCCGTGGAGCGTGATTGTGCCCACCGGCAGATTTATACCTTGCTACCCTCAACCCACTCCTATTTACGGTTGGGTAAGCCTCGACACCCAGGTTAACCAATTACATCGGTTTCCTGCTTATGGCAGTATGTCATCCGGTACTGTTTGATACTTGTTCAGCAGGCCCGCACACGACTTGGTCCTCAATCGACACCAACAGGGCTACGCACGTGAGACCTCCGCTCACTGCTTCCTATCCCCCCTGCTGGGTCTCATTTTCACCATTCTTAAGCCGTTTTCTATTTCGACTAAACCGTGTGATAAACCTTACCTCGCGAGTAGATTCCAACTACTCGACTTCTACCGAGGTCCTAAGCATATTAGCAGGGCCTTGTCTACTCGTCGGGTCTGTGTAAGCTACCCAACCCTTCATAGGATTTAAAAGGTTATGCAAGTGGGGTTTCAATCACCCTAACTCTAATGCAAACATTCACCCTAGACATAAGTGATATAAATAAAGAATTTGCAAAAGTACTTAAAAAAATGCAAACTGGGGCTTGCCTGGTTGCGAGTTAGATGGGAAGTCAACTTCTGGCGGGAGGAAGTCCAACGGCTCCGGTGCATCCTCAACTTCGGTCACTATTATGAAATATAACAAAATATATGTGTAAGCATTAAGGACTTATAAGAATTGAACTTCTATTCATAGCTACTGCTATTTAGGATCCTTAATTGGCTTTGGGGTTTTTACAGTGAAGACTAGACCCTCTAAGGATGATCTGAGCAAAATTTGGAGACATGTCATTGCACAATGTAGTCTTCAAAATTTCTACAAGTACAATGCTTCTCTGAACTTTGAGCCCAAATCAGGAGCTTTGACATAGCTAAAAGTGGAAGATCTGATTAGGCTAAGTCTCCATGGTTCTAACAAAATTTGTTTCACCATTTTTGGAGCTACCATCAGAGAGATATGAATTTTCGAAGTTGGGCACGAGCTCTTAAAAGTTTCTGTTTAAATTTGAATTCCCAATTAAAGGCTGAACTTGGGAAGGCAGTTTAGCTTAGCAAATGAACCCCAATGACGCCCAAATTTTTACTGGAGATAAGTAACTAGGACAAGGATTAGCTGCCCAAATTTGGGAATATTTCATAAAGAATTGCTCCTGTAATAAATCCCTAAAGGATTTACTAAAAACACTCATACAGAAATTCCTGGGCATTTTCATAGCAAGCAATTTATTTCTCTCTGAAGTACTCCTCATGAGGATCCCATCAAAATTGGTCTCACCCTTTTTGGAGTTTTCTACACAAAGTTATGAGTCTCCAAAGTTTGAACTGCATTAGGAAAATCTAGAAATGTTTAAATCCTGGCTGTGGGCCCCACCCGTGGCGCTATCCACTCAGATAACGGAAACACCGAGGCCACGGGGTTATTTCCCGCGCAGCCACACTGGATCCGGTGCCACAGACCGATCCCCATGCGTATACAGAGGCTGACCGGTGGGACCCGGTCCTCCTTCGGCTTCCTCGCGCTGCCCGCGTCTCCCGCGGCAGCGCACGCCGGCGAGGCTCGCCGGGACGGGGTTCCTGTGGACCTAACTTCTTCAAACTCGCCGCCTGTGAGTTCTACACCGTGCTGAACACGATGGTGGGGTTGGGAGCCGATGACAATGAGGCGGACCCGTCAACCAAGACAGGCCACTCGCCCGGGAATCGCATTGGGTGGTGTCGTGTTGTGCGGCACCCAACAGCACACATATGAGGAACAATGTATTACATAAAACAATAGCGGAAGCTTACAAGTTTTTCTTTGTAAATACTTTACATCAAGTAACTACAGCGGAAGTCTATATCAACTCACGTCGAATAACTAAGAGCACTCGAGATGAAGTCCAGCCCGCGGACTCCTCTCGCTAGCAACATGAAGACAAGCAGCAGCGGCTGGGTTCTCCATGTGTTACCTGACTCGGGAGTCCCCGAGTCTCACCGGGCAACCTTCTTTTCAGCATCGTTGTTAACCTGCAAAACCACTTATATAGCAAGCGTGAGCACATACGCTCAGCAAGTCTGACCCGTCTCTCCTAAACAAGAAACTCTACATGCACAACGGTTGCAATTGGGTCGGCTACATTTGCATAAAGGACTCGCCTAAAGTTGATCCTTAACTTTCAGATTTTAAGCTTCATTGTGCAGACCTTGAGCTGAAAAGCATCGCAACTCCACAATCAAACAAGAAACGCTTTGTTGCGATGCTCCTTGCACAAAGTGAAAGTAAACTTTAATGAGCCTATCTCTAATTCAATCATGGTTGCAATACAAGTTATAGTACAGCCTTATCAAGTTCAAAGATAAACAATTCCAGTTGTTACTACGTCAAGATGCAGTGGGCAAGTATGCTCATATAACCGCGAGCGACGGTGATTCAAATCAGTACACGCCCGGACTACACGACACGTACACCCGTACTCCGAGTTGCCGGCCGCAACCTCGACTGACGTTGTACGCGGCCACCTTTCCCAAGATCTTCCACATTGGACGCAGTCCAACTGCCCCGAGTACGCAAGCTCCCTCAAGGTACGTACCCGCTGTGGTAAGTTCTTGAGCGAGGTACCTCCTGCTACCCTGACACCGAAAGCCTAAGGCAGTTGGAAAAGTTCCACTATGGATCTCCCAAGGTACATCGGTTTCCTGGGTCCCATATAGCCAGTATGCGCCCGATACACAACTCAAACTTGTCCAACAGGGCCAAGCACGGACGGGCCTTAACCGACACAGGCAGGGCTATGCATGCATGGCCTGCAACCTGCTGCATCTAATCCTCCCTGCCCGGTCTCCATTTCTTATGTGTGAATTTTCCTCATCTTCTCTAAATTGGACCCGTTCCAAGTACACCAGCCCTAAACTCGCGAGTAGATTCCAACTACTCGTCTTCTACCGGACCTTTCCTACTAACATTAGCGTAGCCAGATTCCCTCGAGGAGTTGCTATTCTACCCTTTTTCTCTTAGGTGTTTCTGGTCATGCAAGTGGGGTTTTCAATATCATCTAGACGTAATGCAATCAACGATGCAAAGCTATGATCTCTACAAATGAAAATGCTTTATAAAACGGTTCAAATGCAAACCGGGGCTTGCCTGTTTTGCAGGTGACTACTGTTACAATCAGTTAGTGATGATCACTTGGAGCTTGATCACTTGTTTTCCTCCCTCCTTGATCTTCACTTCAAGTCCTTCTCACCTTCTTCACGTATATGCTATACGATATGATCATGCATATGTATTTAATTGAAAAAGCTTTTGCTCATAAGATCTAATGACAGTTTTAAAACTGGAACTCTCTTTAAGAATTTAAAATGACACTGGTGCTAGTGGTTTGGGTTGGGTTTAACACCATGATCAAGTGTTGAGTGCTTCTTCCCACTTAAGTGTTGATCACTTTAAGAGATCACACATGACAGTGGTGATCCAGAGCTCTAATGGAGCCGAGAATTTTCATGTGAGTTACTTGTCACAAGAATGTCCTCTGGACCAAAATTTAGCACATTTCATGGAGTGGTTTATTCAGAATAATTCTCTAAGGGTTTAGTCAAGGATGAATTAATTATGAGGTAACACCCATGTTCATGTCAAACTCAGTGAACCACAATTTCAATTATAGTTCATAGAGTCTACATGAATTTTCCTAGGATTTTTGGAGCTAAGAATTTCCCAGAACTGAATTTACAAGTTTTGGAAATTCTCTGAAAATGTTTTCTGTATTCATTTGAATACAGGAACTTACAATCTGAATTACCCTGATCAATTCAACTCCAAATGAGCTGAAACTTTTACAGGCGTCTAATAACATCCTAAAGATTATTCTGGCAAAATTTGAGGATTTTTGGATAAACCAAACTCCCTCTAAAATTCTTTTGCTGAAAAGCTTTAAAGAATTTTCCAGAATTAAACAAAGACTTTCATACAGATTGGGTTGCATATATGGATAGAGTTTGTCAATCTTAATCTAACCCAATTTGAATCACTAATTTTGGAGATTCCTAGCAAAAGTTATGCTCTTCTAAAGTTTGGGGAAAAATCTGGGATTTGAATAAATCCGGGAAATGTTTAAACTGACTGTGGGACCAAGGGACACGTGTCAGCTGCTGAGAGTTTGCCACACGGGGCCACAGGGTCATTTCCCGCGCTGTCACAATTGATCCGGTGCCACAGAGTATCCGGCCCACTGTTGCCGTGCGACTGACGCGTGGGGCCGGCGAGGTCTTCTTCCACCTCCCGCTCCCGCGCGATCCCGCCGCCGGGCTCGCCAGAGTAGCTTCGGGATCAGTCGTACGGCCACCTCTGTCGATGAAACTCGCCGCCAGCCCCCAATTCAACGTGAGGAACACGCTGATGGGGTTGTCTTGAGCTGGCAGGGCCCCCAAACTAGCCTGCGACGGCGCAATGGTTCGGACGAAGTCCGGCGACGTCGCCCCGACGCCCTAAGCCTTCTAGGCTTCGGTTTCCAAGCTCTAGAGCACCAGCGGATGTTGGGATCATCGACGTGGAAAGGAAATGGCTCGGAGATGGCTCTAACTTAGGGTTCACCGTGCACCCGCATCTTCCCGCCATAGCCGCCTTCGGAAAGCTTGAAATTGCACCGTGCACAGGGTGTTTCATGCGAGGTTTCAAAAGAGAACTGGTGCGCCTACATGTCTAGCCGGTGTGTGCGAAGTCTCGTGGTGTCTAAACAACAATTGATTGGGAATTTTACAGAATCATACCGGAAGGTTGGTTTTCACCGGCCGGAGAGGATCTTCAAAATTCGCCGTCGAGAGGTCGAGGCAGGCTCTGTGCGTCGGGTGGAAGCTGCACGGAGCTCCTGCGCGTCCAAAAGTGGCCTCACTTGGTCGTGAAACTTTCTGGAGGAGGTTGTCTACGGGAGCACGTCGCCGCCGGGGTGTTCGGCCGCCGCGGAAACTCAAGGTTCTCGGCGTAGAGGGCACGAACACACTGGGTGATGGCTCGAGGGGGTCGTAGGGACATTGGTGGTGTTGTTTTGCTGCTCAGAGGCGCTGCTCACTAGAATTTCCCGAGCTCCCGATCGATCGAAGCAGGGCGGCTGTGTTTTCTGTCTTCCGGTGCGAGAGAGAGAAGAACAGTGTCGTGGCTTCAGTTAAGAGGAGGGAGAGGCGGTGAGGCGGTAGCCACCGACGTCCAGCAGCTCTCCAGCGTGAAGAACCCCGCAGGAGGTGGAGGCGTCGGCCGAGCTCGGTGTCGAGCGGAGGGAAGGCGGCTTTGCGTGGGAGGAAAGCAAAACAGAGACTGTGGACTGAGATCTTTTGCAATTTCAGTGCTCTCAATGACATGTGGGACCCACTGATCAGTCCCTCCTTATCCCCCTCCAAATATCTCCCAAGTTTGAATATTGAGTGAATTCAATTGTGGGAATTCAAATCTGGTATGCATTTGGATAATTGGGCAAGTTTCATCCAAATTCAAATGAGTGTTTGAATTCTTTGTCATTTAAAGTCCAATTTGGAAAATGGGTTGCAATTTATTTCCATAAATCATGAAACTTTGCACACCCCCTAATTTGGACCCAAGGAATTCAAATATGAAACCTGATTTTAAATTTGGCTGCTGCAAATGAGATTTGTAGCACAACAGTTTGGAAATTCCTAGTGTTGCTCTCATTTGAATTTTGAGTTTGAACAATTGTTCCAAATCTGATTTTTGTTTTCTCACACCTATGGGAACTTCCCATCTTTGTTTCAGACCCCTCTTGGGTTCCAAGTTTTCAAATAAACATTTGAACTTGTGTGAAGAAAAACCCTCATGTATGTTATCACATGTGGAAAAGTTTTTAACAAGTCCCAAATTTCTCCCATATGAAACAAAACTTTGCAAACAAGTGTTTCTTTGTATTCATACTTTTTGGGACCTTTACATTCCTCCCCCCTTAAAAGAAATCTCGTCCTGAGATTCAAAAGAAGAACGAGGTGGGAGGTAATTACAAGGTTTATGACAAAAGCTCCGTATAGTTCTTGTGGATGTAATCTTCGGTTTCCCACGTCGCCTCTTCCGGGGTATGATTACTCCACAGGACTTTGTAAAATTTCAAAGTCCGGTTCCTGGTGGTCCGGGTCTTTCCGTCGATAATCTGAATAGGTTGCTCGACGTAGGTGAGATCCGGCTTCAACTCGTCGATGTCTACGGTGCGGATGGCAGCTGTAAACTTGAGACACTTCCGCAGCTGGGACACGTGAAATATGTCGTGAATACCGGCAAGGCTTGCCGGTAGTCCCAGCCAGTAGGCTACAGTTCCGCACTTCTCCATGATAGTAAATGGACCGATGAATCGGGGAGCAAGTTTCCCCTTGATACCGAACCGATGAATCCCCTTCATCGGAGACACACGAAGATACGCGTGCTCTCCGACTTCGAAATGCAGCGGTCGACGTCTCTGGTCCGCGTAGCTCTTTTGATGAGATTGGGCAGCTTTGAGGTTCTCTTGTATTATCCGAACTCTTTCTTTGGCTTCATTGACAAGATCAACCCCGAACATTACTCGTTCACCGGATTCGCACCAATTCAATAGTGTACGGCACTTCCGGCCGTATAGAGCTTCATATGGTGCCATCTTAATGCTTGTCTGATATCCGTTGTTGTACGAGAACTCCGCCAGCGGTAAGTGATCATCCCAGCTCTTACCGTGGTGAATGGCACACGCTCTCAGCATATCCTCTAGTATTTGATTCACCCTCTCAGTTTGCCCATCGGTTTGAGGGTGATACACAGAGCTTCTAATCAACTTTGTCCCCAAGGATGCGTGTAGCTGCTCCCAGAAACGGGCTACGAACAGCGATCCTCTATCTAACACAATGGTACGGGGAACTCTATGTAAGCATACGATCCATGCTATGTACAGCTCCGCATACTGCTTTGCGTTGTACCTAGTATGCACAGGGATGAAGTGTGCTGATTTGGTTAACCGGTCCACGATTACCCAAATCGAATCATGGTTGTGGGAGGTCATCGGCAACCCGACGATGAAGTCCATGCTTAAGTCTTCCCACTTCCATGCCGGTACTTGCAATGGCTGCAACAGGCCTGACTTCTTCATATGGTCGGCCTTGACTCTTCGACACGTATCACACTCGGAAACGTACTTTGCAACTTCACGTTTCATACGTGTCCACCAAAACATCTTCCGGAGATCTTGGTACATTTTATTACTGCCCGGATGAATGGAAAACTTGGACAAATGAGCTTCATCCAAAATTTTCTTCCGTAGTCCCATATCCCGGGGTACTACAATCCGGTCGTTAAACCACAAAGTACCCTCATCGTCCTTCCGGAAGCACTTCATTTCTCCGTTATCTAATCTTCGCCGTATGTGAGACATACCCTTGTCTTTTCGTTGAGCCTCAATGATCTCCTCTCGGATAGTAGGAATGAGAGCGAGATTATAGAGAGCTTCATACGGTATGACACGGAGGCTTGGTTCTTCATCATCCATTTCAGCAATAGTTAGGTGATGGATATGCGCCTTACGACTGAGCGCATCGGTGACCACATTCGCCTTTCCTGGATGATAATGAATCTCTAGTTCATAGTCCTTAATGAGCTCTAGCCATCTTCGTTGCCTCATGTTCAATTCTTTTTGAGTGAAGATGTACTTCAAGCTCTTGTGGTCGGTGTAGAGGTGTACAAGATTTCCGAGCAAGTAATGCCTCCACATCTTCAAAGCAAGGACCACGGCAGCTAACTCAAGATCATGAGTTGGATAATGCTGCTCGTGAGTTCTGAGTTGACGAGATCCATAAGCGACCACTCGTCTTTCTTGCATTAGCACGCAGCCAAGACCGATGCCAGATGCATCGCAATAAACGTCGAATGGCTTTGTCGTATCCGGTTGAGCAAGAACTGGGGCTGTTGTGAGATGCTTCACTAAAGTCTTGAAAGCTTGTTCGCACGATGCACCCCACATAAATCTGGTATTCTTCTTTAATAATTCCGTCATCGGTTTAGCAATCTTGGAGAAACTCGGAATAAACCTCCGGTAGTAACCCGCTAAACCGAGGAAGCTACGGATTTCATGTACTGACTTTGGTGACTCCCATTTATGCACTTGGATAATCTTACTCGGATCTACAGCGATGCCCTCCGCTGAAATGATGTGTCCGAGAAAAGGTACTTGATTAATCCAGAATTCACACTTGCTGAATTTTGCATAGAGCTGATGGTCTCGCAATCTTTGTAGCACAATATGCAGATGTTCAGCATGTTCTTCCTCTGACTTGGAGTACACCAAGATATCGTCGATGAAGACCACGACGAATTTATCCAACTCTGGCATGAACACTGAATTCATCAGGTACATAAAGTGTGTCGGGGCGTTGGTCAAACCAAAAGACATAACGAGATACTCATACAGCCCGTATCTCGTTGAGAATGCCATCTTCGGAATATCTTCTGCCCGGATTTTAATCTGGTGATATCCGGACCGAAGATCCATCTTTGAAAATACCTTCGCACCCACTAATTGATCGAAGAGCATATCAATGTGAGGTAGTGGATACTTGTTCTTGATGGTAACGGCATTCAAAGGACGATAATCAACACAAAGTCGTAGTGTTTCGTCCTTCTTCTTGACAAACAACGCTAAACAACCCCAAGGTGATGAACTTGGTCGTATAAAGCCCTTGCTCATTAGGTCATTCAGCTGTGTCTTCAATTCTGCCAGTTCATTGGGTGCCATCTTGTACGGCCTTCGTGATATCGGTGTGGTTCCCGGTATAAGTTCGATCTTGAACTCAACGTCTCGTTTGGGTGGCATGCCCAGTAAATCATCGGGAAACACATCCGGATACTCACGTACCATCGGAATGTCCTCTATCTTAACAGCTTCCGTGTGGTTTACTGTTGCAATCTGTTGCCGTCTGGCACCCAGAATTAATATATGAAGACCGTGCTGTGGGGAGTTGAGCTCAATGGTTCTAGAGCTGATGTTAAGAACCGCGTGGTGATAATTCAACCACGACATCCCCAAAATGATGTCGATCTTCAGACCTTCAAGAATAATGAGGGTCGTGGGGTATATTCTACCCCCCAAACAAAGAGGTGCTCGGGAGACAACCTCACTTGCGGTACTGCTGCCCCCGGGCGAAGATATGAGGTATTGCCTCTTTGTATAGACGGTTTGGAGCTGATGTTGAGCCACAAAAGATTAGCTAATGAAGTTATGTGTGGCACCGGAATCAAAGAGAACTAAAACCGGTAGCTGATTCAGAGAAAACATCCCTGCTAAAGCGGCTTCTCCTTCCGGAACATCATCAATCACAGTATAGTGAATATTGCCCCTTATCTGCCCTCTTATCTGCAGATTGAGGTACGGATCATATTGTTGTAAATATGATGACCCGTAGCCTCAAATTCCCTCCGGACATTGCCTAGCATAATGGCCCGTACGCCCACAAGTCAAACACGGATGCCTTTCCGGTTCTTCGTTGACTTGCGGTGGACTGCTAGGTACACATGGCTGCAGCGATGGAGCACAAACCACCGTCTGATGCTGCGGCTGTGGAGGTGGTGCAAGTTGTAGAACTTGACCAGTAATCAATCTCTGAGGAGTTGATCGTATAGGTGGCCTCCATCTTTCACCAAGTGGCGTTTGATACACCAAACGGTACTTTTGAGGCACATAACTTGTGCTAGCCTGCTCGATCTCACTCATCTTTCTCTTCTCTGCTTGCCACTCAAGTGTCGGCTTCTCTTGAATGAAAGCCGCATCGACCATATCGGTGTAACTGCCGTTATTGTGTACGGCCAGCTTTTCCCGTAATATGGCACTCAGGCCATGGAAGAATAGGTCACACCGTGCCTCTTCTTTCGCCACATGTTCGGGAGCATATTGGGCCAAAAGATTAAATCTCCTGACATACTCGAGGACACTCATGTCTCCTTGCTTCAAGCCCAAAAATTCCTCCCGCCTTGCCTTGACAATACCTAGTGGTATGTAATGAGTACGAAAGGCTTCACAAAACTCTCTCCATGTCACTTGATGGCCCTCCGGAATGGTGGCAAGATGATCCACCCACCAGTTTCCGGCTGCTCCATGGAGTTGTTGAGCGGCAAACTTTGTCTTCTGGTATTCATCACACTTGAATACTCCAAATTTTGACTCCATGACACGAAGCCATTGATCTGCTTCCACAGGTTCGGTGGCTTCAGTAAAAATTGGCGGTTGAGTCGCCAAGAAGTCCAGATAAGCGTCCCGAGACGGAACGATTTGTTGCGTGTTCTAGAGTACGCCTTGCTGTACCAAAGCTTGGAGTAAGCGTGTGTGTTCTTGCGTTGCTTCTTGGAGTAGCCTAGTGTTCTCTTGGTTAGACTCGACGACTCGAGTCATAAGGTCCATCCATCCCGTGGATGGTGGTTCCGATTGTAGAATAGAAGCATCACCACCTCGACGAGAACTTCCGGCCCTACTCCTAGAGCGAGTACGAACCATACTGCAAAATGTAGTTGAGATGAGTTAAACAAGAACTCATCAGTTTGTGAGACTAATGGAAATATGATTATGTCAAAACTTTATGAAAGCAGTAACAAAATTCATGTTTACAAAACTCCCTAGTAGGCATAACTATCCAGCCTATCTGTACAGGACAGACCTTTATGCACTATCTCCAGATTTTGATCTAGTTAAGAGCATTTTCATAACTCAAGTTGAATATCAAAGTTAAAGTTAACTTCAGTATATTTCCAATGAGTACTCATATGCCTTTAGATCATCTATGGATTAAAAGTTATGATTTTCCAAAGTTGACAGGATTCCTGGATAAAATTCGCCAGCATCTCCCTTGTACGTGGCTGATTTTATCACAGTTGTATATGTAAATACAATAAGAACCTGATCAAACTTTGAACTACAACAATGTTGTACATTTCATAACCTTTCCAATGGTGTACCATAGGCTTCTTAAGGGGTTTTCTACAGAAAGTTATGGCTTAAAAATAGAAAGGTCCAGAGAGGTTTTGTTGCTGTCCTGGTTCTGGACAGTTTACCTTACTCTAAACTTTCTACCCATTTAGCATGTGATTTAGCTCTGGAGGTCTACAATGAAGTTGTAGATCACTTGAAAATCTTTCCAGAACTGTATCCTACACCTTAATTGGGTTAAGCTACTCAGAGTTATGCTCTGTTAAAGTCCAGCAAGAATTCCTGCCGAAAACAGAGCACTCTGTTTTTGGAAATCTTTGAAGCCTAGTCCTCCTCTCATTTGAATCTTAGCTCAAAATAAGAGTTCAGTAACTAATATTTGTTTCAAACTTCCATTTTTTTTATTTGAAAGTTAGTTCATGAGTCATTTCTTCAAAGGAAAGGGGTTATTATGTTTAGTACGGCGTCGATGCACCGTAAGAAGCATGTCGATACTACGTAGCCTCACCAAAAGAAAATCCTAACCGGATTATACTGGTATAGCGTATCTTAGGTGGCACTAAAACGGTCACTCACAAACGTGTACTATTCGTACTACAGTTTCGTGGTTAATCCTGCATAAGTCACACTCAATCGTCAGGTCCGGCTGCACACCGAACCCGGTATCCATACAATTCTAACACATGTCCGCCATCACTCGCACAGGTGTTCTCAAGCCAAACACGCCTTGAGCTACGTGTTCACGTTACTAACCACGTGACGGGGTTTCCCAAATTGCACCACGCACGCCTAGGACAGACGTTGCTCGAGCACCCCAAACGACATGAGGAGTCGTAGAGGATACTAAAGCGGATCGGGTTACCTGACACCCGTGGGGCTCCACCCTTCAGCTTGTGCGCACTGGTGGACAGCGCTTACGTGCACCCCCCAAGACATAAATCGTCCCGAGATGCACGATTTTCCGACATAACAAATAAGTTAGGTTGCCACCTTCATATTAAGCTAATAGTAATCCTTATGTGGGCCTAGTACCGTATCCTCACCGTAACCTAAATTTTTGTCGTAATACCATCCTTATTCCGTGTGCTATTCCCAATGCGGCCCTGATACCAGCTGAGGCGGACCCATCAACTGAGACAGGCCACTCGCCCGGGAATCGCATTGGGTGGTGCCGTGTTGTGCGGCACCCAACAGCACACATATGAGGAACAATGTATTAAATAAAACAATAGAGGAAGCTTACAAGTTTTTCTTTGTAAGTACTTTACATCAAGTAACTATAGCGGAAGTCTATATCAACTCACGTCGAATAACTAAGAGCACTCGAGATGAAGTCCAGCCCGCGGACTCCTCTCGCTAGCAACACGAAGACAAGCAGCAGCGGCTGGGTTATCCATGTGTTACCTGACTCGGGAGTCCCCGAGTCTCACCGGACAACCTTCTTTTCAGCATCGTTGTTAACCTTCAAAACCACTTATATAGCAAGCGTGAGCACATAGGCTCAGCAAGTCTGACCCGTCTCTCCTAAACAAGAAACTCTACATGCACGACGGTTGCAATTGGGTCGGCTACATTTGCATAAAGGACTCGCCTAAAGTTGATCATTAACTTTCAGATTTTAAGCCTCATTGTGCAGACCTTGAGCCGAAAAGCATCGCAACTCCACAATCAAACAAGAAACGCTTTGTTGCGATGCTCCTTGCACAAAGTGAAAGTAAACTTTAATGAGCCTATCTCTAATTCAATCATGGTTGCAATACAAGTTATAGTACAGCCTTATCAAGTTCAAATATAAACAATTCCAATTGTTACTACGTCAAGACGCAGTGGGCAAGTATGCTCATATAACCGCGAGCGACGGTGATTCGAATCAGTACACGCCCGGACTACACGACACGTACACCCGTACTCCGAGTTGCCGGCCGCAACCTCGACTGATGTTGTACGCGGCCACCTTTCCCAAGATCTTCCACATTGGACGCAGTCCAACTGCCCCGAGTACGCAAGCTCCCTCAAGGTACATACCCGCTGTGGTATGTTCTTGAGCGAGGTACCTCCTGCTACCCTGACGCCGAAAGCCTAAGGCAGTTGGAAAAGTTCCACTATGGATCTCCCAAGGTACATCGGTTTCCTGGGTCCCATATAGCCAGTATGCGCCCGGTACACAACTCAAACTTGTCCAACAGGGCCAAGCACGGACGGGCCTTAACCGACACAGGCAGGGCTATGCACGCACGGCCTGCAACCTGCTGCATCTAATCCTCCGTGCCCGGTCTCCATTTATTATGTGTGAACTTTCCTCATCTTCTCTAAATTGGACCCATTCCAAGTACACCAGCCCTAAACTCACGAGTAGATTCCAACTACTCGTCTTCTACCGGACCTTTCCTACTAACATTAGCGTAGCCAGATTCCCTCGAGGAGTTGCTATTCTACCCTTTTTCTCTTAGGTGTTTCTGGTCATGCAAGTGGGGCTTTCAATATCATCTAGACGTGATGCAATCAACGATGCAAAGCTATGATCTCTACAAATGAAAATGCTTTATAAAACGGTTCAAATGCAAACCGGGGCTTGCCTGTTTTGCAGGTGACTACTGTTACAATCAGTTAGTGATGATCACTTGGAGCTTGATCACTTGTTTTCCTCCCTCCTTGATCTTCACTTCAAGTCCTTCTCACCTTCTTCACGTATATGCTATACGATATGATCATGCATATGTATTTAATTGAAAAGCTTTTGCTCATAAGATCTAATGACAGTTTTAAAACTGGAACTCTCTTTAAGAATTTAAAATGACACTGGTGCTAGTGGTTTGGGTTGGGTTTAACACCATGATCAAGTGTTGAGTGCTTCTTCCCACTTAAGTGTTGATCACTTTAAGAGATCACACATGACAGTGGTGATCCAGAGCTCTAATGGAGCTGAGAATTTTCATGTGAGTTCCTTGTCACAAGAAAGTCCGCTGGACCAAAATTTAGCACATTTCATAGAGTGGTTTATTCAGAATAATTCTCTAAGGGTTTAGTCAAGGATGAATTAATTATGAGGTAACACCCATGTTCATGTCAAACTCAGTAAACCACAATTTCAATTATAGTTCATAGAGTCTACATGAATTTTCCTAGGATTTTTTGAGCTAAGAATTTCCCAGAACTGAATTTACAAGTTTTGGAAATTCTCTGAAAATGTTTTCTGTATTCATTTGAATACAGGAACTTACAATCTGAATTACCCTGATCAATTCAACTCCAAATGAGCTGAAACTTTTACAGGAGTCTAATAACACCCTAAAGATTATTCTGGCAGAATTTGAGGATTTTTGGATAAACCAAACTCCCACTAAAATTCTTTAGCTGAAAATCTTTAAAGAATTTTCCAGAACTAAATAAAGACTTTCATACAGATTGGGTTGCATATATGGATAGAGTTTGTCAATCTGAATCTAACGCAATTTGAATCACTAATTTTGGAGGTTCCTACAAAAGTTATGCTCTTCTAAAGTTTGGGGAAAAATCTGGGATTTGAATAAATCCGGGAAATGTTTAAACTGACTGTGGGACCAAGGGGCACGTGTCAGCTGCTGAGAGTTTGCCACACGGGGCCACAGGGTCATTTCCCGCGCTGTCACAATTAATCCGGCGCCACAGAGTATCCGGCCCACTGTTTTCGTGCGACTGACGCGTGGGGCCGGCGGGGTCTTCTTCCACCTCCCGCTCCCGCGCGATCCCGCCGCCGGGCTCGCCGGAGTAGCTTCGGGATCAGTCGTCCGGCCACCTCTGTCGATGAAACTCGCCGCCAGCCCCCAATTCAACGTGAGGAACACGCTGATGCAGTTGTCTTGAGCTAGCAGGGCCCCCAAACTAGCCCGCGACGGCGCAATGGTTCGGACGAAGTCCGGCGACGTCGCCCCGACGCCCTAAACCTTCTAGGCTTCGGTTTCCAAGCCCTAGAGCACCAGCGGACGTTAGGGATCATCGACGTGGAAAGGAAATGGCTCGGAGATGGCTCTAACTTAGGGTTCACCGTGCACCCGCATCTTCCCGCCATAGCCGCCTTCGGAAAGCTTGAAATTGCACCGTGCACAGGGTGTTTCATGCGAGGTTTCAAAAGAGAACTGGTGCGCCTACATGTCTAGCCAGTGTGTGCGAAGTCTCGTGGTGTCTAAACAACAATTGATCGGGAATTTTACAGAATCATACCGGAAGGTTGGTTTTCACAGGCCGGAGAGGATCTTCAAAATTCGCTGTCGAGAGGTCGAGGCAGGCTCTATGCGTCGGGTGGAAGCTGCACGGAGCTCCTGCGCGTCCAAAAGTGGCCTCACTTGGTCGTGAAACTTTCTGGAGGAGGCTGTCTACGGGAGCACGTCGCCGCCGGGGTGTTCGGCCGCCGTGGAAACTCAAGGTTCTCGGCGTAGAGGGCACGAACACACTGGGTGATGGCTCGAGGAGGTCGTGGGGACGTTGGTGGTGTTGTTTTGCTGCTCAGAGGCGCTGCTCACTAGAATTTCCCGAGCTCCCGATCGATCGAAGCAGGGCGGCTGTGTTTTGTCTTTCGGTGCGAGAGAGAGAGAAGAACAGCGCCGTGGCTTCAGTTAAGACGAGGGCGAGGCGGTGAGGCGGTAGCCACCGACGTCCAGCAGCTCTCCAGCGCGAAGAACCCAGCAGGAGGTGGAGGCGTCGGCCGAGCTCGGTGTCGAGCGGAGGGAAGGCGGCTTCGCGTGGGAGGAAAGCAAAACAGAGACTGTGGACTGAGATCTTTTGCAATTTCAGTGCTCTCAATGACATGTGGGACCCACTGATCAGTCCCTCCTTATCCCCCTCCAAATATCTCCCAAGTTTGAATATTGAGTGAATTCAATTGTGGGAATTCAAATCTGGTATGCATTTGTATAATTTGGCAAGTTTCATCCAAATTCAAATGAGTGTTTGAATTCTTTGTCATTTAAAGTCCAATTTGGAAAATGGGTTGCAATTTATTTCCATAAATCATGAAACTTTGCGCACCCCCTAATTTGGACCCAAGGAATTCAAATATGAAACCTGATTTTAAATTTGGCTGCTGCAAATGAGATTTGTAGCACAACAGTTTGGAAATTCCTAGTATTGCTCTCATTTGAATTTTGAGTTTGAACAATTGTTCCAAATCTGATTTTTGTTTTCTCACACCTATGGGAACTTCCCATCTTTGTTTCAGACCCCTCTTGGGTTCCAAGTTTTCAAATAAACATTTGAACTTGTGTGAAGAAAAACCCTCATGTATGTTATCACATGTGAAAAAGTTTTTAACAAGTCCCAAATTTCTCCCATATGAAACAAAACTTTGCAAACAAGTGTTTCTTTGTATTCATACTTTTTGGGACCTTTACAGACAACGGCCGGAACGGTGCTTGCACCGGTGACCATGTCAGACCTTACTTCGGCGACCTCGTTCACCCTCGACCGTGGGTCTTTTGGGCTAGGGTTTGCTCTAAAAGCACCAGTGTCGCATGTACAACATCGACCCATAGCCCGCTCTCCATGGAAACCACCGGAGAGGGGACCTCACTGGCGACCCGAGTCCGCAAAACACCGGCGACGATAAAAACTCGAAGAACTCCTTCAGTCCTCGATGGTTTCTGGCGCCGTTTGAGCGAGAAGGACCGCAGGGATCTAGCGAAGCTTCTTCTAGATCAGAAGGACCTCTAGCAACCGCTGTGCGATGAATTTAATCATAGACCGAGAGGGGTCGCTATGAACTAGGGTTTGGTAAAACCCGAAATTCTCACTAACCAGTTGATCAATTGACATGAGGCTTTCGGCAACACGAACTACAGACAACAACGCACCTTTCTTGTGTAGGGAAGGGGCGGCGAAACTGGCGGTAGCGCGCTGACCCCGGTGAACCGAACGTGATTTCGCCGGGCACCTCCGAACATCGGCACCAATTATTGGCTTGTCCGTAGCACGAGCTAGGGAACTTAGGTGGGAGAATGGTAGAGGCTGGAGCACACACTTGCGCTTCTATTCACTGCTTGGAGCTCGATCATCCGAGATCGAGCGAGCGTGGGCGAGGGAGAAACAGAAACGGCGCGAAGGCAGTTTCTCGCGGGAGAGAGAGCGGAGGGAGCGGCGAGCAACCGACAGAAGTGGAGAACGACTTCGTTGCTGTGACCGTGGGGTATTGAAGCGGCTGTCAATCGAGGAAACCAGGAGGTGGTGCGGTGGAGTCCTCGGGAGCGGGTTTTCGCCGGGAGCTGGCGGCGTCTCGGCGATCGGCCGATGAAAACAGAGGCGGTAGATCACCTGTGTGGCTGACAAAGGGGTCCCACCATCTCTAATTTTTTCCCAATTTTCCACTGATATTTCCTCCCCAGCAACTCGACATTTAAGGCTAAACTTTCACACCAAGTCATGGTTTAAACTTTCTGAATTCAAATGATTTGAATTCTGGTGTGAAAGTTTGAATTGCATTTGATCATTTGAATTTGAAATAAATTTGAATTCTCCATTTTGTATTGTCCCAAAAACATAGCAAACCAGCTCCGAAGTTTCCAATTTTTGGCATGGCTGCTCATTCAAATGTGGAGAACACATTTGTGGAACCAGATTTGCAAATTGGGGGGATTGGAATTTGAAACTGAATTTGAAATTCAGATTAGAGGGTTTTCTCCTTTTAATCCCAAACAAATATTAAACTCCTCCAAATGAGCTGAAATTTGGAAGGTTGAATATTTGGTGTATGAAGATCCAAGTTGTGCATTTAGATCTCCATGTTTGGAAGTTCTTGGGAAGTCTAAACCCAAACTTTGAACTTACACCATTATAATTCAAAGTTTTAATTCCCCTCATTTTTCATAAGTGTACATGAGCTGAATTTTCTTGCTACCACTTTTGGGGATTTTACATCTTCGTCGTCTCCCATCTGGAGATGACGGTGAGGTGGGCGAGAAGGCTCACCATGAGAAGTGATTTCACCATGGTTGCGAGGAGAGCGCGGAAAGCTCCCCTACCTGGCGCGCCAAATATCGGGGTGTGAGCTGCGACAATCCTTCCGGGCTGCTCGGAAGCAGCCCGCGAGGTTCTTTTTTTCCAGAGGGGGCATGACGCCCTTCGCGACCTGGGAGGGAGCGAATGAACGTAGGGATTTACGTGGTTTGGGCCGTCGGATCGTAATACCCTACGTCCACGAGTGTGTTTGTTCTATTTCCTAGGCGTGAGCGCTTGTGCGTTGTGTGATCTCGAGAGCGGGGAATCGGAACCCCCAAAAGGGTGGTCACCCCGGTCCTTTTATAGTTCAAGACCGGGGTGGTTACAATGTGGCCTGGGGCCCGACAGGTGGCCCTAGAGCTAAATGAACCCTATACACCATCTACGGCTTCGTTCTATGAGTAGAGTGGCCGGCGGGAGAGTTAAGTCCCTCCGTCCGGCACGCTGAGTGCCTCTGACTGTGTGTCCGGTGATGATGAAGACGTCGTCTTGTCGCCGTGTCCTCTCGCCCTGCTTGGCAGCTTCATGCTGTTGAGCGGCACTGTACCGCTGCCACGCCTTCGCCCTGTCTTGTCTCCGTAATTGTGGACAGGCAGAGGACCGAGGCGTACGCAGCGCGCCATGCTTCTAAGGAAGGCGCCAGTCTTGAATGCGAAGTCTGACAGCGCACTTCCTTCTTGACTTTGTCGACCCCTGGCCCACGACTGGTCGTTGGGCATTTGGCGACTCTGGAGCTCTTATCGATGGGCTTGGTACCTGGGGACACGTGGTTGTTCCGGACCTTACCACAGCGGGGAGGTTCAGGTCGGAGTCCAGGGCACGAATCTGCACCGGAGTTATCCTCGGCGGGGAGGCGGCTCAGAGCCACGGGACACATGACAGCTCCAGACCTCACCTCAGAGGGGTGGCTCGGACCGGAGTCCGGGACACGTGTCAGCACCGGAGCTCTCCTCAGCGAGCCGCCCTCTCCTCAGCGGGGAGGCGGCTCAGAACCAGGGGACATGTGACAGGACCGGAGCTGTTCTCAGCGGGGAGGCGGCTCGGAGCCATGGGACACGTGGAAGCTCCGGACCTCACCTCAGCGAGGAGGCTCGGACCGGGGTATAAAGCACACGTCAGCTCCGAAGCACAAGCACACGTGGTAGCTCCAGGACCGACCATGAGACTTAGGGCACGTGGCTTACGTTGGGGCCCGCCTCAGCTTGGAGGCGGGGCTGAGGCTGTCTTTTAGGCTACTGACGGTCATGATTTTGTTGGTTTTCCGTCTCGTCCAGATTGCTTCTCGAGAGATGACAGAGCAGATTGAGCCATATCGGACATCGCTAACCAGCCTTCTAGAGGATCTCCACCTCTTTAGTCGTTGACTCGGACAATTGAATCCTTTGGTAACTTAAGTCCAGATGCCACGTCCGAAAAGCTACCGTTTGTCCAGCAAATTTTGATTTCCGCTGCGTGTGTACATTATGTTGTAAAAGAAATTATCTTGAGTAACAAAATGGTTTCGTTATGTTTTTACGCCTCTTTTCGTGCATGCTGTTGGGTGCCGCATCGCACAGCACCACCCACTGCGATTCCCGGGCCGGGCCGTCGGCGATAGTTCATTTTCTTGGCCGAGAACAGGTAGCAGCGACGTCGTTCTTCGGCGAAGGGTTTTTCCACTATAGAGAGTGGAAAGAATATGAGAAGTGTTCCACACATTATTCATTCAGATCACGTGAATTTATACATGATTCCAGCAGCTAGGCGCTCACAACAGACTCCTGATTTTATGTGAGCGTTCCGGCTGGTTAGCATGCAGGCGATTCTATCGCTAATAGACTTTGTTACATCAATTACTAATTCCTACACCCCCCCCCCTCAGTCAAAGCATTGATCTTAACAACGCACAGGCTGTTGCAGAATTATTCAAATAGTGATGTAGGCAATCCCTTTGTCATTATATCTGCATACTGCATGCGTGTAGGAACATGTAGAACTGTGACCTCATTTATGGAAACCCGTTCTTGAACAAAATGAATATCTAGCTCGATATATTTTGTTCGTCGATGATGAACTGGGTTGTGACTGAGATAAACTGCAGACACATTATCACAATATATGATGGATGCATTCTTAAGAGGCTCGAACAGTTCTTGTAGTAATTGTCTGATCCAGCAGCACTCGGACACTGGATTTGCAACTCCCCGATATTCAGCTTCGGCGCTTGAACGGGAGACAGTATTTTGTCTTTTTGATGACCATGAGACGAGGGAATCACCAAGAAAGACACAATATCCTGATGTTGATCTTCGGGTGTCAGGACACCCTGCCCAATCGGCGTTCGAATATGCGGTAAGTGTAAGATTGGATGAACCTCTTATATGTAGGCCATGGTGCAATGTTCCTTTGATATACCGCAGGATTCTCTTCTCAAGGGACCAGTGTGTGCTGCTTGGTGCATGCATGTGCAAGCATACCTGATTTACTACATACTCCAAATCCGGTCGAGTGAGCACTAAATATTGCAAAGCTCCCATGATGCTTCTGTAAAATGAAGCATTTGTGCCGGAGATCCATCAGTTGAGGATACTTTTGACTTAATGTCAACCGGAGTGGAGATTGGTTTGCAGTTTTCCATCCCTGCTTGAGAGAGAATATCTGTAGCGTAATTGGATTGGTTGAGCAGAAACCCGTTTCTTGTTCTTTGCACTTGAATACCCAGAAAATAATGAAGTGGACCCACATCTTTCATTGCAAATTTCTACTGCAAGTGATGAATAATTTTGTCCATCATTGCCTTTGTGGATGCTGTAAGGACTATATCATCCACATATGGTAAGAGATAAGCTGTGAATGAGCCATCACGGAAGACAAATAATGAAGAATCTGATTTGGTCGAGGTGAAACCCATGGAGCATAATTCAGTGGCAAAAGATTGGAACCAGGCATGAGGTGGCTGTTTGAGTCGGTATAGAGACTTGGACAAGAGGCACACAAAGTCTGGATGATTTTTATCAACAAAACCATCTGGTTGAAAGCAATAAACTTTCTCATTGAGATGATCGTGTAAGAAAGCATACTTGACATCCAATTGATGGACTGGCCAATGGCGAGAAGCAGCAATATGTAACACGGTTCATATAGTTGTCAGTTTTACCACTGGAGAAAATGTTTGATCAAAATCAATACTGGGTCTTTTAGTGAAACATCGGACAACCCATCAAGCTTTCCTTCTTTCCAATGTTCCATCTAAATTGTATTTGTTTTTGAATATCCATTTGCCAATGATAATATTCGCACCAGCTGCACGTGGCACAAGAGTCCATGTGCAATTTGCATGTAAAGCATTTATCTCTTCTTGCATTGCTTGCAACCAAGCCGGATCTTTCATAGCAGCACGAACAGATGTAGGTGGAGAAGAAACTTCAGTTGATAGATGGGTATACTTTGGATTTGGTCGAAAAATACCGGTCTTTGCTCGTGTTAACATTTGATGTGTGCCTTCTTTGATTCGAGAGTGGACATTGTGTTGCACAGGAGCCACAGAAGATCCCGCAGACGGTGGTTGTCCGTTGGAGACTGGTTGGTTGAGAATCAGTCTCGGATCTGCAGCTGAGCTCTGCGAATTCTCCATCATCCTCGGATCACGAGCCAGAATTAATGTTGTGTTCGTTGCCTACGAGGTTTCTCTTCCTTTTCGGCCCGAATTTCTTGGATCTGCTGCTGGTAAAACAGCATCTGAGAGATCCGGAGACCTTGTATCCTACTGCAACATGGAGTTTTTTTGTTTCTTTTACATGTGATCATGACGACAGAGAGCAACTGGATAGAAGACCGGGTATTCATTGTGTGCATTATGATCCATGGTTGAAGATGGAGCAAGTTCCTTCATATTCCTGAAAGGAAAAGTGAACTCATCGAAAGTAACATGTCGGGATGTTAGCACACGTTGTGTTTGTGGGTTGTAGTACCTGTAACCTTTTGAATCAGCTGGATAGCCAGGGAATATGGACAGAGTGGACCGGGGTGCAAGTTTATGGGCTGCAGTGGAAGATGTGTTGGGAAAGCAAAGGCTACCAAAGACTCGCATGTGATCGTACGTTGGCGGGCATCCAAGTAGAAGCTCATAGGGAGTGATATTGTCTCGTTTGCGACATGGACGACGATTAAGTGTATATGTTGTAGTAGCTAAGGCATCCGGCCAAAATGTTAATGGGGCACCAGCATGTAGTAATAATGTGCACATACTATCATTGAGAGTACACAAAATGCGCTCGGCTCTCGTTTTGCTCAGACGTGTATAGACAGGTAAGTCGAAGTATAATACCATGTTGTGCAAGAAATGTGCGAAAGGCATTATTCGAATTCCTTCCCATTGTGTGTCTGAAAGCAAATAATCGAACGTTGAAATTGAGTTAGCACAAAGGCATGGAAGTAGATCAAGGTGGTCAAGACATCAGATTTATTTCGGAGTGGAAAAGTCCAAGCGAAGTGAGAAAATCATCTAGAATGACAAGATAGTATTTAAAACCAGAATTACTACATACTGTGGCGGACCGGAATCCGCTCATCCAGGATCACAGAGGGTGGTGCCGCGCGATGCGACACCCGACAGCACACGTCATAAGAACCCATTATATTACACGGGAAAAACAAACTGAATGTACAAAGTAGTACACTTCTCAATAACAAACTAGGGTCTTTATTACACAGCAGAAGTTTCTTTTATAGAACTCACGCCCACCTATCTAGCAAAAGTGGTTGCCCAGCCCTAGGGCAACCCACACTAGCTGCACTCTTCAGCTCAGCGCGGCGTGTACGGCTCCCACTCAGCCGTGGTCCCCGACGGAGGGTAACCCTCACCGGTGAACTAGTACTCCGAGTCCGTGGGTGGCTCCTCACCTGAAAAACACTTAAGCAGCAACCGTGAGCACGAAGGCTCAGCAAGGCTTAACCGACTCACCTAAGCATGAAACTCTACATAAGGGGTACCATGACTTAGGATAGCAATGTTGCAGCAAATGGACACGCCTACAAGTTCATCCTTAGTTCGTCTTTTAGCAACAAGTTAACGGTTCATGAAACTGCAATTTAGTGAGCAATATTTGGTGGCACACATGTAGCAATATAATTATATCATAACAGCAATATGGAATTATAACATTTCATTCATTAGTCTACGTTACGACGCAGTGAACAAGCGGTACTCGTCACCGCGAGGGACGGTGAATCGACTCGATATACCTGCAGGGAAACCCAAAGAGCATGTCACGTACGCCCACCCGTGGAGCTGCACAGCACGCTCACTCGATGTCGTACGGGACAACCTTTCACCCAACAGTCCAAACGTCGAACCGGTCGCACTGAAACGAGCAGGAGGTTCCCCATACGGAGCATCTCTCTATGCCCGTTGGCAGATTTCCACCTTGCTGCACTCAACCTACACCTATAAATCGGTGTGGTATGCCTCGACGCCCGGAGGTTTAGGCTACATCGGTTTATCGGGGCCCATATATCCGATATGCCTTCGGTACGTTCAGTACTTGTTCAGCAGGGCCGCACACGGATCGGTCCTCAATCGACACAGGCAGGGCTGCGCACACAAGACTTCCTCTTGCTGCGCCCTAGCCCTGCCTAGTCTCATTTTCATTGCTAAAGTGATCTCACATCACTCCACCGAACCCGTGTGTCCCAAGCCTATCTCGCGAGTAGATTCTAACTACTCGACTTGTACCGAAGTCCTATGATTCTTTAAGCATAGCCTTTCTACTCGAGGTCTTTGACACTACCCTCACTTTTTTAGTAACCTTTGGTTATGCAAGTGGGGTTTCATCCATCCTACACCTAATGCACAATCATACTTCACACTATGTATGTAAACAAAGGAAAACTTTATAAAAGAGTTAATGCAAACCGGGGCTTGCCTTGTTGCTGCTGGTCAGGAGTCAGTTCTTCCTCTAGAAGCAGGAAGTCGAGAACCTCCGGAGCTTCCTCGCCTTCAGCGACTACACGTTATTGAAAGACTACATGTAAATTTAAATGCAAAGTGCATACAAGTTTGTTGTAAGGTTACTGATATTAGTTCTAATAACCAGTCTCTAACACCTGTAACTCTGTTTAAGAATTTAAAGATGAACTGGGTGTGGGTGGCTTGGGCCTGGACCTAAGTACATGATTAAGTGCTAAGTGGTTTTTCCCCCTTTTCCATATTAATCCCTCAAGTGGTTAAACAGGACAGGGTGATCCAGAGCTCAAATGGAGCTGAGAATTTTTGTCTGAGTTCCTTGTCACAAGAAACTCCCTGGACCAAACTCTAGCACTTTTCATGGAGTGGTTTGCTCAAAATAATTCTCTTAGCAAATAAGCAAAGAAGAATTAATTCTGAGGTAATACCCCTGTTCATGCCCAACTTAGTGAACTACAATTTCAATTATATCTCATAGAGTTTGCATGAATTTTCCTAGCATTTTTGGAGCTAAGATTTATCTAGAACTGAATTTCCAAGTTTTGTCCAGAACTGTATTCAAATGAACACAGCACCTTCAAATTTAAATTGCTCTGACAAAATCAACTCCAAATGGTCTGAAACTTTTACAGGGGTTTACTAATGTCCTAAAGAACATTCTGGCAAAATTTGGGGATTTTTGGATGAACCAAATTCCCTCTACAATTCTTTTGCTGAAAAGATTTAAAGAATTTTCCAGAATTAAATAATAGGTTTCATACAAATTGGGTTTCAGTTTGGATTGTACTCAGTTAGAGGAATCCAACAAAATTTGTTTCGTAATTTTTTGGATTCTCCTACCCTAAGTTCTGGTCCTCCAAATTTTGAACTACAAACTGGACAGTTCAAAATGTTTAAATGTCTGCCAGTGGGTCCCACCCGCCAGTCTTCTCCTTCCTCGCGCCAAACAGGGGTCCGCGGCGGCGCACCCTGGCGAGCGTCGCCGAAACTGCTTTCCCGGCCGTCTCCTGACCCCAAACTTGCCGCCCCGCCCTAACTCACGACGTTGAAATCGTCGGTGGTGTCGCCGGCGGCCGTAGCTCACCGGAACAGGGCTCCCGACGGTGACAGCGGCGGTTAGGGTTCCGGCGTGGTCGGGAATGAGTTACAACGCATCTAAATGATCGGCAAAGGGTCGGAGAGCACCGCGGGAGCTCGAGGGTGATGGAACTAGCCGCCAAACCCCATGAAAAGGTCGGCAACCTAGAGCTCCACGGTGAACCGAGTTGTTATTCTATGGCGGCCCGAAAAACAACCCAAACCCGGCCATTTCTGGGTCATTTCCCTTGATTCTCGGTCGAGTTGGGCCGCTAGGGAGTGAGGAAGGTGCTAACAAGCCGACGCGGCCAAAAGCTAAGTGAGTAGCAGGAATTTTGGGGTAGACCGCGCTCTACCCAACACACTACGTTTCGGAAGAACTGGAAATATTCTTCATCCGGTGGATCAACCACTATACGGCTTGCATCTACACGACCTAGAGAGCACAGCGCACCTTTTTCGTGTAGGAGTCCGGCGGTGAAACTGGTCGTGGCGTGCTGTCTACGGGGAGCAGTTCGCGGCTTTCCGCCAGTGGCCTGAGTTCTCAGTGGCGATCGTCGATTTGTGGTCGGGTGCGGTGCTAACACCGCGAGGTGGTGGGATGGCTAGCTAGAGCACACACAGGCGCTCCCTTTCTGTGTTGGGAGCTCGGGCACAGGCCGAGCGAACGTCAGCGTGCAGGGGAGGATCGGGGGAGCGGCGTCAGTGACCGAGCAGAGCAGGGGCTCGCTGTTTTGCAAAGAAGCACGCGTACGTCTTCGGTGGCTTGGCGAGGGGGTCACGTAGAGGAGAGGGCACGCCGTTTCCCGGCTGCCAGCGCGAGCGACGGGAACCAGGAGGTTTCCGTTCGACCGGCGGTGCGCGCGCGGCCCGGCAGCTAGCTGCGCTCGGTTGACTGAGAAAACAGAGAGAAGACTTGGGGGCTCAGTCTATTTCACCCAATGACATGTGGGCCCCACTGGTCAGTGGTCTACCACCTCTCAAAAGATCTCCAAACTTGACAAATAATGAATTCAAATGTTGGAAGTCTCAAACTGGGCTACATTGGTATGGTTTGGCAAATTTCCCTCAAATTCAAATGTATTTTTGAATTCTTTGCATATTTGTATCCTTTTTGGAAAAATAGGTAGCAAACTTTTTCAAAAATTATTGAAACTTTGCCTCCTCACTAATTTAGACCTGAGGAATCCAATTATGCACTTTGATCCTTATTTTAGCTGTTGCAATCATGAATTTGAATGCAACAATTTTGAATCACCCTCTCATGTGTGATCATGTGTAGAATTCCCACTTTGTGAAAGTATAGGTTCCCCTCTATCCACTCTTTTGATTGAGGTTACTTGCTCTTCCCACTTTTTCACCATCTATCCACAACAAGAACTGTGGTGTTGTGAGGTGAAGAAAAATTTTTGCAAGTCCCTTTTCTTGAACTTTTATACATACGGAGGAAGTCCATAAGTCACAATGTAGTAATTGAAATGGCCAAATGAAAATATTTGATGAAGTGCTGAAGGGTAATTTAACATGTTTGCCTAATCGACATGACTCACAAGAATGAATGGATGCCTTGGAGCAACTAAACTGAAAAACTACGAAGAATTTGTTGGAGATGTCCATGACCAGGGTGTCCAAGACGTGTATGCCATAGATCGGTGTTGACATCGGCTACAAAGCTTTATGGAGCAAGGGTTTGTAGTGGTTGCTAGAGAGAGTAGAGGTCGCCCGTCGAATCACAACGGAGAAGAATCGTTCCCGTGCAAAAATCCTTAATAGAAAAGCCATAAAGATCAAAAGTCACGAAAACAGAATTATCTTTGGTTAGTGCACGTACTAATCAGATTTTTTATCAGGTGAGTAGATATGAGTACATTGTTAAGTTTAAGTGATGTAGAGGATGTGGGAATGGTTGTACAGCCAGTGCAATGGACTAGTAATCTTGTTCCATTCCCAACAATAATATGAGATGAAACTGATGGTGAAGAGGTAGAAGAGAAAATATCCGTATCATCTGCCATGTGAGAGCTGGCTCCAGTGTCAAGTATCCACTCGTCGTTACCATTGTATAACTTGGTGGTGAAAGTTTGTTGAGGGCAGTCAATAATCCAGCAGGGGCTTGAGGAAGAGAGACACCAAAAGATTGTCCATCGTAGGCACCAAGAATCACTGATGCTTGCAATGCCTGTTGGGTATTCCCTGGTCGAGAACCTAGGAGTCCAGCTGATGAAGGATGCCAGATGTTCATCGACCATGCTTGCACGACTTTGTCCACGGATTGTACATAGTACTTCATGGAACTTGTATGCCTCGTGGGTTTGGGGATCTCGAATTGAAATTCCCGTTCCCTGTGGTTTTCTTGCCGTTGGACTTGTGACCCTTGCGACGTCAAGCGTCAAGCACCACCGTTTGAGGAAGGACCTGTTGACATCACCGTTGTAGTTGGCGATCTTGGTGCAGAATTTGTTGAGATCAAAACACTAGAGTTGGATGAATGCGATGCACCGGTGGCTAGCAAAGCAGTGTTTGCGTGTGAGCCTGACGTTGCTCATCTTGAAGTAAGTAATCTAGACAAACAGGAATGTAGGTAGAGCTTACAAGCTGTGATAATTGAGATGGCGTGACTAAACTTAGAGTTCAGTCCGCGCAATGCGTTTATTACCATGGAGGCATCAGTTATTAGATAACGGACATCTCAAAGAAGATCGGCCAACTCCTTGAGACACCCAAAGTAGTCCGAGATGGTCAGCTCACCCTAAAAAAGACTGAAATTCCTGAAGAGCATAGACAGATATTTGATCTACATTATCGAGAGATAACCCTCTAATTGTAAACCAAATAGAATAAGCCATAGGGTCAGATCTAATCATCTTCATCAGATTGAGAGTGATGGAAATATATAACCAAGATATTATGCACTGATCGAACTCCATCCAATCAGCATTATGGCATATTGTGCAATCATCAATAGTCCCGTCAATGTGATCTATCAAGCCAAACTTATAAAAAGTTGCATCAAAGAAAGAACTCCATATAAAGAAGTTTGAATCATCAAAGAAGTTTGAATCACCGTAGTCAGAGTAGAATGGGGACATGAGCTCAAATATTTACATGCTAAATAGTGGTGGCAGCGACAACAGCATGTGAAAAGGATTTACCAAAGGGGTTGGATCGGCTGGAGAGGATTCAGAAAACAGGTTGGATCCGTTGGAGATAGAGAAACCAGCAGAGGTGGGAGAACTCACCATGGAGACGATGACGGAAGCGAGAAGCACTCACAACAGACTCCTGATTTTATATGAGCGCTCCGGCTTGTTATATTCTATCGCTAACAGAGTTTGTTACATCAATGACTAATTCCTACATCCACAGCCCAAGCCGTCAGCGATCACCAAATCCGGTGCATCGTGCTCAGTGGGCCGAAGAAACTAGGATCATTAGCCAAGCGTCAGTGTTTTCCACTCTTCTATCGACCGTGCCTCGTGAAGAAACTGGTTTTGCTAGTTGATTCTGCTTTAAATACAATTTGAAGCATTTTCATCTTGTTTTAGTGCTCTACATTGACGTAGTTCGAATGGTCATTACTATCGGTCTTCAGTGAAAAATACGGGGAATGCTTTCTTTACATTTTGCGATAGCCCATCTGTAGAGTTTTACACCACAAATGGAAACGTTATGTTCGACACGACGATACTGGTGCTGATTTGGAAACGTTAGAACATTCGACAGAAAAGCAAGCACCTTTTATATAACTGAAAAAAATTCTTAAGAATCCAAACAAATTGAAGGCGAGCTAACGAAAGATTGCACGATATGTGCTTTGTGCGGCGAGTTACTAATGAAGCACCTCCACGGGCTAGAAGGCGCTATCAGCGAAACTCCCAGGAACATCAATCTCGGCCTTCCATGAATCAGAAGAACAGCTAAGAGAGTTAGTCCGGGATTATGAAGGCCATAGACGCAGATCCAACACGGAAATAGATCAAGGAGAGCACAACCGTGGTTCTGCCAAGGAGCGACAATATGCGGGGAGCCGCGTAACGACGGGCCTCTGGGGCGAAGGGAGGTGGTAACGTTGAGCAGGTGACCTGCGCCAGCGAAGCCATAGGCCTCGTGCGTTTCAGACGAACACAGGTCGATAAGAGCTCGCCGTGGATTGCCGATGGCCACGAACAATCGCACAGAAACACTGCAGCTCCGCTCAACAGATCTTATATTTTGCACATAAAAAAGAACGAACAAACGTCGAAAGGCAAAAGTGATGTTCAAGAACCCGTCTGCCATCTCACAAGATGTAAAGATGGAAGGATCAGAGAGGAGCTAACCGCGATGCGTCATTCTACGCCCGCAATGGAGCCGAGATGGCACGGACCAAGCCAACCGGTTCTCTCAAAGGCGACGAACTCTGAATAAAAACCATACGGCGATCAGACTCGCAACGCAAAGGTAAAACACGGAGCCAAAAAAAGTGTGGGATCGAAACAAGATTAGAAAAGGATTCCAATCGACTAAAGTGAAGGACGCTGCTGGTAACAGAGCCATAGATTTGGATGGGGGGTACGAAGAACTAGGGTTTGTGGCGGCGCGAGGGCGAGCGTGGAAGAGGTCGAAGGCACCGGTGCCTCATATAGAGAAGGGAGAGGGGCGGGCCGGGAACTGAGACGTGGGCCGGTTATAATAGCAGGCCGATGGTGCGGGATCAGTCTGGGTTCACGAGCCTGCACGGCAACCGGCCAGATCTCAAGGATCCCGCTATTCCTCGTCTGTTTCACCTCCCGTCCAACTTAGCTCGATCGCCATCCCATGCAACGTCCTACGCGGGAGGGGCGACCTCTGTCAGGGTCCATGAAGACATATGATTGAACATATTTACTTAAAAAATAAATGCTATTATTTTTTGTTTGATTTATCTATACAATAAGGAGCTGTTATATTTTATTTGAAATAAGGTGATAATCTATGACTCAGTTCAGTTAGAGGCCACGAAATTTAAATTACACTACAAGCAGACCCACACACCGGTCCATGGAGCCAGCAACGAGCCGACAATCCACATATATTGCATTTTTTCCATTATACCTTATCATTACTTGATTGATTCGCGCCATTTCGGCACTCAATTTGTTTTGACAAAAATAAAATGATGATTTCCTTCATGGCTTCACTCCTTATCTCCCTAGGTGCCGCAAACCCAATAACATTCAAAGGTTTGAGGAATCTTGCATCGTTCGACTCTTAGGTTGCTGTTGTTAAGGCTTTAGTTTTTTATTTCTTATTAGAGATACTATCACCATTCAGACTGTCGTAGATGAAAAGCTGAAGTTAGAGACAAAATACTTAAGGTATGGTTCTATATGTAATCTTCTGTCATTAGTTCTTTAATTTATTTACGTTCTTACCTCAACGTGGTTGAGACAAAGATTTTGTTGTCGTTGTTACTATTATATATAATTGTGAGTAAAATATATATCTACATATATTCGAGGGCCCCAGCGTCGAGCTTGCCCTAGGGCCTTCAATACTATAGAGCCGGCCCTGTCCACTAGTGCAGTAAGGCGCGCTCCGCCGTGTCCCTTCAATTCTGTAAAAGTTCAGGCCTAAATGGAATTTTCTTGGTCTAGCAAATTTGGGATTTGTACAATTAAAATGATAAATGTATGAAGGTGAATTTTTTTTGGCAAAATAATCAATGTGCCCCATGTGGCCGATTCAGCCCAATTTTAGAGGTGAGGGGCCCATTCGTCGTATGTGACAGGAAACCCATTGATGCCAGTATATAAGCAAGAGGAGAGAAATAGGGGTCACAAAATCTAATATTTTCTTAGTTAACATCGCCGTTGTCGTCATCTTGCGTCACGATGCACTCAAGATGCCTTTGTGTCATATCGTATTCTCCCCCTCATGTTGCAACATCGTAACATGTAGTCTCTGTCTGTTATCACGCTCCTTTCACCTCTCTCTCCCTCACACGCTAGCATAAAACGGCCGCGAGCCGCCGTCATGAGAGCTCGCCATGCCCACCTCCTGTCATATGCATGTCAGTGAAGGAGGTGGAAGTAAAAATGAGGCCAAAAATAGCCGCATGGCTCATCATCGGAGTCTACCTTGACGGCGTGAACCAATATCGGGGTTGGCAACGTGCTCAAACCAAGAGTGACCACATAGTCCCGAATTCAAAGAGGGATGGCAGCCCTCCTACTTCCAGGTCACTACTATGTGCTTGTTGCTTTCATGTCCTCCTTTGTTTCTTGACGTCATCACGACTAAGAGTGTTGCTAAGTTCCATATGCGAGGTGGTCCTTCTATCTCAGACTTTTGCTTCGCTGCCATAGGATCTCGTGGTTAATGGATTTTCAAGGCAACCTAGATCTAGGTTGTTATCCATTCTGACCGTGGATCTATATGAATTGACGGTGCACCTTTTATTAATTTGCATATCTACATCATCTGTTCATATTTTTTAAGGCGATGGTAGCATTCTTGATCTAACATGTTATAAAAAATCTGTTCTAGGGTTCTAAGACTCTGACGCCACCATGGTTTCCATGTGTCTTTATCTTTGTGGTGGCCAACTTGCCGAGATGTCGCACCTCGTTCTGCCACATTTGCATCAGAGACACAAGTCATATATATTTTGGTCATCATTGTTGAGCTGCTATGCTTAAACAGTTGCACCAAACAACTTAAACCGATGAAAAAGCACAATCAAATAACTTATACTTCAACACTCTCTCTCACTCATATAGTCTCCGTATAGGAATCACTATAATTTATTTTAATAAATCATGCCTATCAAGATTCAAACTTGAAACATCTTACCCTGATACAATTATTAAGCAATTATGCAAGTTGCGTTTAAAAGTTTAAGCTGAGAAAGTGAAAAATTCACTTCAATGATCATTGTTTAGACCTGCCACTTTCAGGTTCCCTGCCTGGGTCCACGGTTGGTCGCTCAGTGGTCTTGACTGGCCTCGCTCTGTTTCAGGTTTGGTATTAGTGAGCACACACGGTCTAAGCTTTAGTCTGCTGAAACTTCAACGGATAGCAAGGAGTTACATGACGAGGTTCGGTCACCGTAGACTTCACTGTCGCCTCTTCGTCGAATGACATACATGTTACGTATTGCTGTGCACAAAAGTCAGGCTGAGCATTCGGTTCAACCGATCGACTGGTTCAGTTTTTTATTTTTTTAGTTAGGTTATCAGAAAATGAAAACCAAAGTAGTTTATATTAAAATAAAAATCGGTCTTCCAGTTAACCGAAAACTTCAATTCAGTTTTCAGTAAACTAAAAAAACCAGAGTTAACCTCGTCTCTGGTTGGGGTCAGCCTCGGCGCGTCAGCGAGGGACCCGGTGTGCGACGCCACAACTGGACAACGGCGGGCTGCAGGGCGCGGGTTGAATACGGTCATGACAGAGCACCACAGGCGGCAGGGCAGCGGCGGTGCCTCCATGGGCGTCGGGGGCGCAACGGCTGCGATCCCGGGGAGGCGGCACGAGAGGCGGCGTGCTGCGTTGGGGGTGGGGTCAGGGTAGGGCAACGCCGCAACGTCGGGCGTTGGCCGGGAGCGCAAGGCGGCCACGGGGTTGGCGTCGCGCGGCGGCTGCGGACAAGGAATGAGGGTGATGAGTGAGTGCCTGTGGCTAAGGTTCATGTGGAGGTTAGGGTATCTTATTGGATTGGACCGTTGTTGTTGGGTTTGGTTGATATTATTGGGCTAGATTTCGGTTAACTTGGTTAACTAAGAAAAAAATAGAAAAAAAATGGTTTCAAGGACTGACAACCTAAATATGTTTCAGTTTGGTAGATACTTTTTTAGTTTAAGTTCTGGTTAATCCGGTTTTTGTTTTGGTTTTGGTTTCCTTTTATTTTTCCCCGTTAACACACAAGCATGTATCACCTGCTTAGACACCGTCCTAAGATGAATTCATGGTCATGTTTTATTTTAGTTGTTGTTATTTTTTAGGTGTTTGAAATTAGCATGTTCTTTCGACCTAGGTTTTGAGTCATCAAATCTTTATTGAATGGCTACAATTTATATTTCCTTCTATAATCAATGCATTGGTATATTTTTATACTCAATGCATTAATATTTTTTGATAACCAATCTATAATTTTACAAAAATAAAAAATAACAAACAACAAGTGCAGGAATCTAAAAATAGATCCGTCAATTTGTGATGAAGATTAGAAGAAAATGTTACTTAGATGCCCTAAAATATCATTTTCGTTTTTTTCATCTACTAACTTCACCATTTTCTGCGTGCAGCATCGGCCTGCTCCATCGTTTCCATGGGCCGTTAATTACAACAAAAAAAACACGGCCGAGCAGAAGCAATACATGGCCGGTATATTTGGTCGGAGTAGTCAAGAAGGCAGCGCGTCCAACAATATGTCACACCTGCCTCTCTTCTCAAGCAATGAAACGACTTGGAGGACTCGGCGCAGGAAATCTTTTGTTTTCGCCAGGATTGTGACCTGTGCGTCCCTTGAATCTCATGCATGCGGCAGATTCGTATGCAGTGACCTAAACTGTTGGTGGCTGCTCAAACATCGCCTTCTAAGAGCAGGGTATAGATTTTTAGGTTCATTGGTGACGTACACATCGAATTCGACGAAAACACATGGATTCCTCTCTCCGTTGCTCGTACACCGATGACCTTGAATCTGCGCTGACACGGATTATCCAAGTATAGAAGACAAAAACTGATGTTTTTTGCATTTCTGTATCCCGCCAAAGTAGGAAAGCAAGACGAGATAACAAAAAGGGCGAGCAGAAATGGACATGGCACGTGCTTTTTACCCAAACTGATGTTCCTGCTACTGAAAGTCTAGTTGGTTGGATTCTTTCCCGAAAGCAAAGGATAGGAGGGAGGGGTAAAAGGTTGTTCGCAGTAAGAACTGCAGGTAACTGGATCAGCAGAAGCAGAAGATGCAGCAGTTTTCGTTGCTGGATGTCTATCTGAGCTGTACTCGTTTGCATTGGTTCCTTTGCAATCAATCCACCAAGAACATCTCCCACGCCCCCATCCGATTTGGACAATGCCCCTCCTACCTTGCCCCGGCATCATCCCTTTTTCCATGTTTGATCACTCGCAAGGGGAGGATCACTGAAGGAAGCCTGGAAGCAGTGCTGTGTCTCTGAATCTTTGGAAAAAAAGGGTTGGTGGAAAAGTGGTATTCTGTACCGAGACACCTCTTGCAAAGTTTTTCAATCTTCGGTGGATTGGTGTGAACAAAAAAAAAAAACTGCTCCACTTACAGTCAACCAAACACTAAAGAGAGAGCCTGTTATTCGGGAGTACTGAATAAGATATGAAGAGATGGAGTTCATAATCTTACCACTCCATATTATAAGTCACCTTAACATATACTTGTTAAGTCTAAATCTTTAGGGTAAACATCAAACGTCTAGCCTAATCACTATTAAGCACCTGATAAACGTAATTAAACGGGAGAATTAGTCAAACTTACATGAGGAAGAACCCTTGCAGCCATGATTTTCTTCTCTTTTCTTGCAAATCGGATGCCTTCCGGTCTCCACCGACACTGTCCTGCGACAGCGTGGAGAGGATCGATCCTTCCCGCCGTTCTTGCTCTCTTTTAGATCGGTAATTTCTTTTCCAACATTAGGAAGGTGTTTTCTCTCAAGTCAATCGTGTTTTCCCCTCTAATCTCGTTTTTATAGAGCAAGGCAGCACGGAGACCGAGCCCAGTTGGTTACCCCGTCTCCGATTGTGGCGGATCACATTCGGGAGCCCCGTGACACGACCCCAGTGGTCTTGTCGAGCCAGTATCACGCTGAGGGGTGCTACGTTGCACAACACCGGATAACACACGTCAAAGGTACAAAGCGAAAGCGGAATTTTATTACATAAACAAGTTATGAACATGTTTACATCAAAATAGGTCCAGTCTACACTCGCGGGCGTAGACTACGCATCAAGTTCACGTTCAACCCTCGAACGTGTCCTTGCTAGCACACACACACATACTAACTCTGCGGCGTGCACGACTCCCACTCGACGGGGTTCCCCTCCTGGGGTTCCGTCTCCTCTTCGGGAGTCCCTTCCTCATAGAACCCTGCAAAAGCTTCAAACACAAGCAGTGAGCACGAAGGCTCAACAAGTCTGACTCGTCTCACCTAAGCATGGAACTTCAACATGAGGGTAATGGGTTACATGAGGTAAAAATCATTTGCAAGGACTCGCCTAATTAGTAGAACCTTACTTTCAAGTTTTAGCAGCAGGTTGTGGAGAACCTTACGCTAAGGTACATGAGAGAGCCGCAATCAAACAAAAAACACATTTCTCTCATGTACTTTGCCCAAAGTTGAAAAGAACTTTAGTTAGCTCTAAACTACAGCAAGTCATTAGCAATCAAGTCCATCTTTCAATCAGCAACATTTTAACATGTAACTAGCCTGTTCCTTCTACGTCACGGTACAGTGAACAAGTGGTACTCACTGACCGCGAGGGACGGCGATTATAATCGATTTACACCTGCAGGGTTTACCCAAACAACCCATCACGTACGCCCATACTCGATGTTGCCTACAACAACCATCACGGACGCCGTACGCGACTACCTTTCACCCGTTAGCCAAATATTGAACCGGTCCCATCGTCCCGAGCAAGAGGTCTTTGCACGTGCATCTCCGTGCCGCCAGCCGATTTACACCTCAAGCTCTCAACCTACCCTCTGAACGACGGGCAATGCCTCAATAACCAGCTACCCGAGTTACATCAGTTTCCCGGTTCCCATATAGCCGGTAGGTCTTCGGTACTGTTCTAGCTTGTTCAACAGGCCCGCACACGGCTCGGTCCTCAATCGACACAACCGGAGCTACAGCACACAGGCCCCAAAGTCCTGCTGCCCTTACTCTCCGCTCGGTCTCATTTTCTTGCCATGTGTATCATGTGTTATCTCTACCCGAGCAATGTGCCTCTAGCCTATTCTCGCGAGTAGTTCCAACTACTCGACTTGTACCGAATCCTACTCTATCCTAGCAATGCAGTAGCTAATGGGGTTTGCAATCCTAAACCCAACCCATGGTTCTCTTGGCTATGCAGTGGGGCTTCCAAACAAGACTCTAATGCACAGAATAAAGGAAACAAGTATGTGCTCAAAACAATAAAAATTTGTAAAAAGGTTAATACAAATCGGAGCTTGCCTTGCTGATCTTGGTCGTAGGCTAGCTGTTCCTCTGGAGTAACGAAGTCTAGGACTTCGGGTTCCTCCTCGACCTTAGCGACTACATGATAGAAACAATGCATGTATTAATTTAATGCATTTGTATTAAGTTTGAAGTTGTAAAGTCTATAACCTTTGCTAGACAGACCTAATGACTGTGAAACTTTTATTGTGGCTTGGTTACAACCTAAACAGAGACTTGGTCAAGTTTTAGTTGCAGCAAAGCTCATTTGAGCCCTCCATAATTAATTATGTCTTTGACCTTAATTGGAACTCTTAGGGTGTTCTAAGGATTTTCATAAAACAAACTATGACTTTCTGAAAACTAGATTTTCAGAGAGTTCTAATGGAGTTGGTCTTACTTAATTTGGAAGTTCCTAACTAAACATATGAGCTAAACAATTTCAGAGAAAATTCTAAAAATGTTTCTGAACATTTTCTATTTTCTCTGGAACAGTTTCACTAATCACACCATTAGGCGGATTAAATAAGCTCAAATGGATCTGAAATTTTTATGGTAGTTTAGGGATATTTTGGTGAACATCCCAGCAAAATTTCAGGATTTTTTTCCAAAGGATCCTCCAGTTAAAATTCCTAACATTTTAAATTTTGAGGAATTAACTCTGGAGAAAATAAGGAGTTTCGTGAAGTGAAACTTGATTTGCTGGAAAGCACTCAGAGAGCTGAATCCAGCAAAATTTGGTTCACTCAATTTGGAGTTTTCTAGCCAAAGTTATGAGGATTTGAAGTTTGGAAGGATTCTGAAAATCGGGGAAAAGTTTAAACTCTCGGGGCCGTGGGGACACGTGTCGAGCACGGAGGTGTCCGGCACACCGGAGATACCACACGTGTCGAGCGTGGAGGTGTCCGGCACACCGAAGCTCGCAGGGTATTTGCGCGCCAGCACAGCCGATCCCCGGCCACACCCGATCCCGATTTAAATTCTTCAGCCGCTGACACATGGGCCAGCCGACTTCTTCTTCCTCCCGCCATTCTCTCGCGCCCGCGCCGCCGACCTCGCCGGAGCAGACTCGGGGCTCGCCGGCTCACCGCTGCCGGACCTCCCATGGTCTGAAACTCGCCGCCAGGGGATTGTTGACGTCGAGGAACACGTCGGTGGTGTCAGGTCAGGCTGGGGGTGACTGGAAATAGCTCGGCGACGTGCCGTGGCCTTGGTTGAGGTTCATCGCTGTCGACCGTGATTTCTAAACCCACCAACACCTCGAACAAACGGCCCTACAGCATCAGTGTACCACTAGAAAGCTCGACAAGGTGTCAAAAGGTTTCAGGGATGGCGGTAAGTGGGTCGGCACCGTGTGACCGATCGTGCCCGCCATGACCGCCCTCGATCGAGCTCGAAATTCGTCACTCCTAGACCGTTTCACGCTACGGATGCAGAAAAGAACTTGATCACCGGCTAGTCCAGCATCTATGTGCAAGATTTGATGACCTCCGAAAGATCATAGAGCGTGAATTTAAAGAAACCGTACCGGAAGCTCAATTTAAGGTTGCCGGAGCAAAAACTGAGAATTCGCCGGCGAGAGTTCACGGCGTGGCTTGAGCTTCAGGTGGAAGCAGTGTGGAGTCCGTGCGCTTCTGTTGCCGCCCTTGCTCGGCCGTGGAAGTGGTTGCAGCGTTGAAAGCATCTAGGCCCCCGTGAGATATGGTTTTGGTGATTAATGACAACCGTTCGTTATTACTAATGAGTTTGTGGATGCGAGGGTTCACATATATCACATCAACCGTTAATGAACTATCTATTCACACCATCTACTGCTCATTGGATACAAATGAAGACCCCTCAATGATCCATTCTAAGGGGTTATTCGATACTCATAAAAACTAAATGAAGAAATCATACAACGACTCCACTTTATCAAAATTGGCAACACAAGGAGCTCACACCTCATCGTAATATCATTTCAAACAAGTATCAAAGAGGTCACTCGAGAGGATTCTAAAAGATCAACTCAAAACAACTCGAAGCAAACAAGTTGCATTCACCGGATCATCCGATGTCTTGCAAAATGACTACATCGGTCGAGTTTGAGTTGGCAGAAGAAGAAGACCTCAGAGCCCAGTACACACCGGATCATCCGATGTGAAGGAAGTGGCACATCGGTTGAGTTCACCCGAAGGATGATATCTGAGTTACTCTGAAGATATACACACCGGATCATCCGATGATGAAGTAAGTGTACATCGGTCAAATTCAACAGAGAAAATATTTCTGACCCAATTCTGAAGATCAACTCACCGGATCATCCGATGATAAATTGAAGTAACATCGGTCGATTAAAAAATCCAACGGTTATATCCAACGGTCACATCTGACACATGACATCAGCTAATTTGGAATTCGACCGATGATCATATAAAGGGGTGCATCGGAGGATCCGATGTTAACTGACAAAGTCTGCCCACTTTTCCAACGGCTATCTCGTGTGGGCTGGCTATAAATACCCCTCCAACCGGCCATTTCGACATGTCTTGATCTTCTGAGCCTCACTACACATTCTCAAGCATTCAAGACCAAGAGCTATCACTTCCACACTCCAAAACCTCTTGTAATCCAACTATAGGTTATATCTAGCTAGAGAGAAGCTTGTGTGCGTCCATTCTTGGTGATTGGAATCTCTAGACTAGTGAGAGAGAGTGTCTTGGTGACTTCTCTCACCTTGTAAACGTTGGAGGAAGAAGAGATCACTCCGGAGCTTACCAAGGTGTTTGTGGAAGCCCGGAGGATCACCGTTGTACAAGGCTTGAGCTCCACCTTGCCGGAGAGGGCGAACGGAGAAAGATAGTGGATTCCCTTGTCTTGGTGACTTGGGTGTGGCCATACCCTTTGGTGGGTGCCACAACGTGGATGTAGGAAGATTTTTATGATCTTACCGAACCACGGGAAAAATCGCCGTGTCTCCGAGTCTCCGCGGGAGTTTGCATTTCTCTCCTCACTCCTTACTATTACGCTTTTACTATTCCGCACTTAACTCTCTTACTTGCGTACTTAGTTTGCATAGGGAATTGGGCTTCAACCATTAAAGTTTTAAATTGCTCTAAAATTTTAAAAAGCCCAATTCACCCCCCCCCTCTTGGGCGTTTCGATCCTTACAATTGGTATCAGAGCTTGGTTGCTCATTGGATCATTCTAGCTTCACCGCTAGAGAGCAAAAATGGCCAAGAATGGGGGTTCGGTTCCTACCTTCGAGGGCAAGAATTTTGCTTATTGGAAAGCACGCATGCGCGCTTATCTTGAGGCAATTGCTCCCGAAGTGTGGGAAGCGACCCATGCGGGGTTTGGAAATCTTGACTATGTTGGAGACCAATTAAAATGGGATGCTAAGGCTAGAAATGCCATATATGAATGTATTAGTCAAGATGTTTTTGCTAGGATTGCTAGCAAGGAAAAGGCATGTGAAATTTGGGCATGTCTAGTTGAAATACATGAGGGCTCATCTCGTGTCAAAGAACTCAAATATCACATGCTTAAATCAAAATATGATGAATTTAAGATGCTTCCCCATGAAAACGTTAATCAAATGTTTTCTCGTTTAAATGTGCTCATTGAGGAAATTAACGCACTTGATATTGCTTCTCTTGGCAAGGGACTTATAAATCGCAAGATCCTCATGCTTCTACCCAAGCCCAAGTACAACATTATCAATTCAATGCTCCAAAAAGAGTCACTAGACAACATTGAAGTTTCGGAGCTCATTGGAGAAATTCATGCTCATGAAATGAGCGTACTTGGAATGATGGAGGAGTCATCATCAAAAACCTTTGCTCTCAAGGCGTCAACCAAGAAGACAACTCCCAAGAAGAAGAAAATGGTTGAGCCTAGCTCAAGTGAAGAAGAGCAAGAAACAAGTGAAGATGATGATGATGAGCTTGCCTTGATGATGAGAAAATTCTCACGCCTCAACTCTAAGATTGCAAAGAAGGGATACTCTTTTGATCCCAAAAAGAAAGCCTTCTTGCCAAGAAAAGATGAAAACAAGACGTGCTACAATTGTGGTGATCTAGGCCACATATCATATGACTGCCCAAGACCGGACAAAAGAAAGGAAATTGGCAAGCATCACAAGCTAGAAGAAAGTGATGATGAAGAGGAGGTCAATCCCAAGCGCTCCTTTGGAAAGAAGAAATTTGACAAAGGCAAGAAAACCAAGCTCTTTCCAAAGAAAAGAAAAGGGCCTCAAAAGGTTTTCATGTGTGAAGCAAATGAGTGGATCACGGATGAAGAGTCAAGCGACGAAGAAAGTGAAAATGAAGAAAACTTGGCGGGCCTCGTCATCGTCAACAAGAATGACTCCCCTCTTCGTCCACCTCCTATGTGCCTAATGGCGAAAGGTAACTCAAAGGTATGTGAAGACTCTAGCGATGATGATGAGGAGCTTTCACCCGATGAATTAGCATCCATGATTAGTGAATATCATGCCATGATAAAAAGGGAAAAGGCTAAGGTTAAGGCTCTTGAGCTAGCTCGTGCTAAGCTTGAAAGTGCTAACCTCGATTTGCATGACAAGTATGTAACCATACTTAAAGAGCATGACACGCTCGAATTAAATGTCAAACAAATCGAGGATGAAAATGCTACAATCAAGCTTAAGTATCATGAGCTTGACTTAGCTAACTTAGCACTCTTGGCAAAGCACAATGAGTTGGTTCAAGAACATGAAGTGCTTAACCGTGCTTATGAAGCTATTAAACTTAAATTGAAAAACACAAAGAAAGAAACCCTTGATGGCAAAATATCATCTAATTCACATGCCACTAATGTTTTGGATAAGTCTTTGCCTTTGAAAGCAAGCCCTAGGGAGAAGGAGTTAATGGACGAAATTGAAAGTCTTCGCACTAGTGTGGCAAGACTCTCTAAGGGGGAGGATAAGCACAAGGAAATCCTCTACCAACAAGCGAAAAGCTTCAACAAGAGAGGACTTGGATCCTTCCCGGTACCCAACAAAGGAAAGGTGCCCTCACCGGAGCTTAGGACAAGCTTCATCAAGGAAGTTGGGTCATATTGCCAACATTGTAAGGTCACCGGACATCACACGAGGGAGTGTCCTCTTCCCAACCGTCCTTCTCCCAAATTGCCTCCTAACTACAAATCTACTTTCAATGATTATCACTATCTATTGAGCAAAGTAGGTGGAAAGGTGAAGGCAAGGTTCATCGGCAAAGACATCAAGGGCATGAAGGGGAAGCTCCCCAAGCAACTTTGGGTTCCAAAATCACTTGTATCACACATACAAGGACCTAAGTTGGCTTGGGTTCCTAAACTCAAAAACTAACTTCATGTGTGTAGGTGAACTACAAAGCCGGAGGAAAGCATTGGGTACTCGATAGTGGGTGCACTCAACATATGACCGGCAATGATGGTATGTTCACCTCCATAGAAAACCCCGGCAATCATGAACAAGTCACCTTTGGTGATAACTCAAAGGGGAAGGTAATTGGTTTGGGTAAAATTGCTATTTCTCATGATTTGTCCATCTCTAATGTGCTTTACGTTAAGTCTCTTAGCTTCAATTTACTTTCTATTGCACAATTATGTGATCTTGGACTAACATGCACATTTGACAAGAATGGTGTTGTGGTGACTAGTGAGTCAAGTAAAGAACTAATATTCAAAGGGTTTCGGCATGGACATCTTTACTTGGTGGACTTCTCCAACAAGGATGCTAGCTTGACCACTTGTCTTTTCACCAAGACTAGTTTGGGGTGGCTATGGCATCGGCGCATTGCTCACATTGGGATGAGCAAGCTCAAGAAGTCATTCAAGCTTGGGATGGTGACCGGCGTGAAGGATGTCATATTTGAGAAGAACAAGCTTTGTAGCGCATGTCAAGCCGGGAAGCAAGTTGCCTCACACCATCCGTTAAAGACAATGGTGTCAACCTCCAAGCCACTTGAACTACTTCACATGGACCTCTTCGGACCGTCCACGTATCAAAGCCTTGGCGGTAACCTCTATTGTCTTGTTATTGTTGATGACTACTCTCGCTATGCTTGGACATTGTTCCTAGGCGACAAGGGTGAAACTCCGGAAATCTTCAAGATCTTCGCTAAACGAGCTCAAAGGGAATTTCAACTTCCCATCATCAAGGTCCGGAGTGACAACGGCACCGAGTTCAAGAACTACAACATTGGGGAGTGGTGTGATCGTGAAGGCGTGAAGCACGAGTTTTCGGCCACATACACCCCTCAACAAAATGGTGTCGTTGAAAGGAAGAACAAGACTCTCATCACCCTTGCAAGAGCAATGCTTGATGACTATGGCACGTCGGAGAAGTTTTGGGCCGAAGCAATCAACACGGCGTGCCATGCTGCAAATAGGGTCTACCTTCATCGACTACTTCAAAAGACCCCATATGAGCTCCTCATTGGGAGAAAGCCCAACATCTCCTACTTCCGAGTCTTCGGGTGCAAGTGCTACATCTACCGCAAGAAAAGGCTCGGTAAGTTTGAAAGAAGGTGTGATGTTGGTATCTTTCTTGGTTATGCGTCAAACTCAAAAGCATATCGAGTATTCAACCAAACCTCCGGATTAGTTGAAGAAAGTTGTGATGTTGAGTTTGATGAGACTAATGGCTCCCAAGAGGAGGGTTTTGGTCATGATGATATAGATGATGAGCCTCTACGAGAAGCTATGAAGAACATGACCATAGGAGACATCAAGCCCGAAGTTGAGGAGAGCCATGATCAAGGGGGAGCCTCAAGTTCCAACATCAACACCTCCATGGCGCCTCAAATTGATGAAGAAGAAGAGAAAAATGATCCATTGCCAATGCAAGATTCACATGCCACACAACACCAAGAAGAAGAAGAAGTCCAAGGTCAAGTCCAACCACAAGACGAGCAAGATGCCTCACCACCACCAAGTGCCTCACAACCTCTTATGAGGCATGGGCGCATCTCCAAGGCACATCCGATGGATCAAATCATCGGAAGTCCGTCACGGGGAGTAAGTACTCGTTCTCGCCATGTTGCTTCATTTTGTGAGCACTACTCCTTTGTTTCGTGTGTAGAACCCACAAATATTGAGGAAGCACTCCAAGATCCAAATTGGGTGATGGCTATGCAAGAAGAACTCAACAACTTCACCCGCAATAAAGTTTGGGTACTGGAGGAGCGACCTAAGGACAAGAACGTCATCGGAACGAAGTGGGTATACCGCAACAAACAAGACGAGAATGGCGTGGTGGTCCGCAACAAGGCAAGGCTTGTGGCCAAGGGTTTTTCACAAGTAGAAGGACTAGATTTTGGAGAAACCTTTGCCCCGGTCGCACGGTTAGAAGCTATTCGTATACTCCTAGCTTTTGCTTCACATCACAATATTATGCTTTATCAAATGGATGTGAAAAGTGCTTTCCTCAATGGTTATATTAACGAGCTTGTTTTCGTTGAGCAACCTCCCGGGTTTGAAGATCCGAGGAATCCTAACCATGTGTATAGGTTACACAAGGCGCTCTACGGGCTCAAGCAAGCACCTAGGGCATGGTATGAACGTCTTAGGGATTTCCTAGTCATGCAAGGATTCAAGATCGGGAGGGTGGATACTACACTTTTCACCAAGGACATCAACGGGGATTTATTTCTTTGTCAAATTTACGTTGATGACATTATTTTTGGCTCAACTAACAAATCTCTCAGTCTTGAGTTTGGCACCATGATGTCTAGGGAGTTCGAGATGTCAATGATTGGAGAACTCAATTTCTTCCTAGGATTTCAAATCAAGCAACTTCAAGAGGGGACTTTCATCTACCAAGAAAAGTACACCAAAGACCTCTTGAAGAAGTTTGAAATGGAAGATTACAGCTCAAGAAGCACTCCAATGGCAACAAATTGTCATCTCGACGCGGACATGGACGGTAAACCTATTGATCAATCTCATTACCGTTCCATGATTGGTTCATTACTATATCTTACCGCATCTAGGCCCGACATCATGTTTAGTGTGTGCTTGTGTGCTCGCTTTCAAGCAGCACCTAAAGAATCGCATCGTAAGGCGGTCTTTAGGATACTTAGGTATCTCAAGCATACCCCAAGTGTAGGTTTGTGGTACCCCAAGAACGCTAGTTTTCATCTCTTGGGTTACTCGGATTCGGACTTTGCCGGATGCCGTGTGGATCGCAAGAGTACATCCGGTGGGTGCCACTTACTTGGGCGTTCCCTAGTATCTTGGTCGAGCAAAAAGCAAAACTCCGTGGCTTTGTCCACCGCGGAGGCAGAGTATATAGCGGCCGGCGCATGTTGTGCCCAAATTCTATATATGAAGCAAACCCTTTTGGACTTTGGAATTAAGTTTGATTGTGTGCCTCTCCTTTGTGACAATGAAAGTGCGGTTAAGATAACTAGAAACCCCGTTCAACACTCCCGCACTAAGCACATTGATATTCGCCATCACTTCTTGCGGGACCATGAGGCTAAAGGAGACATCTCTTTGCAAGGTGTAAGGTCCGAAGAACAATTGGCGGATATCTTCACTAAACCACTTGACGAGAAAACTTTTTCTAGACTAAGAAGTGAATTAAATGTGCTAGATGCATCTAACGTCATGTAAGTTGCCATGTTCATGTAAGGTTGCATATCAAATAGGTCTTGTCTAACTCCCAAAGGATAGGGGCAAGCTAGAAATAGCTTTTCCTGAGGAAGCCTTTGGCAGGTTTAAACTTGGCAAGATAGATTTATATTATGCCTTGCATGATTCCTGTCATATAGACTTGCACTCATTCAATATCTTGCATCAGTTTGGTTGGCATTGCATACGGTAGATTGTCACAAAGGGGAACCACATCATGAGAAGGAGACTTGTTCAAAATGCAATAACTCAACTCATATGATGTGGATAAAGCAAAATTCTAAAGGTACATGCTTTAAAGAGATAGAAATTCTCTACACTCTAGCTCACAAAGCATGGGCCTTACATTTTCATGGTTTCACTCCTAACCCTGTGTGTTCTCCTTGCTTAAGGGCTTAGCCAATATGTGGCATTATATTTAAGGCCCTATATTAGAGATTAGGAGTTGCCCAAAAAGTCCTAAGACCAATCCTTATCTTTGTGTGCTTAAGTCAAAGGACATATATGGGCAGTCTTAGGTTTTCTGTAGTCATCGGATTATCCGATGCCGGGGCCAGCAGATCATCGGATCAATTGGTGCTTCAGTTCAAGTCAGATGTCACAAATCAACCGATGAGTTCATTTCAGAAGACATCGGAGCATCCGGTGTTCAGTTTTCCTGGTGCCCTGCAGAAATCGACCGATGATCGCCACCTCAACGTCGGTCCATCCGGTGTTCAAAGAGAGTTTTTGGAACAACTCTCTGTTGAACTCGACCGATGCATCCTCCGATGATCATCGGTTCATCCGGTGTTTTATGCGCGGCTAGGGTTTGCCCGTACAGTTTAAAAGGCGGTTCGGCCGCCCTTCCGGTTTTTTCTTTTCCTTTCCCCAAGCTCCGCCGCCGCCCGACGCTTGCGCCGCCGCCACCACCTCTCCCGCGCCGCGCCGTCTCCCAGCCGCCGCCGCCGGCTCCCAGGCGCCGCCGCCACCGCCGCCTCCCTGCCGCAGCCGCCGCCGCCTCCCTGCCGCAGCCGCCGCCGCCTCCCTGCCGCAGCCGCCGCCCTTCAGCCGCCGCCGCCTCCCCGCCGCAGCTGCCACCGTCTCCCTGCCGCAGCCGCCGCCTCCCAGGTGCTGCCTCCGCTGTCTCCCGCGCACGCCGCCTCCCGCGTGTGCCGTCTCTCCTCCACCACTCGCCGCGGGCCCGCATCACCCTCTCCGCTAGAGTTCCGCCGTGGTTCACCGATTCGACGATAAGGTTTGCTCCGTGACGCGCGACGCCTTTCGTTGTTTTCGTCGTGCACCTTCACCGTCGCTAACCCTAGCTCTTTATTGCATCAAGATGGGTCGCGATCGCAAAGGAAAGGGCAAGGCTATTGAGGAGCCCGTCGCGAAGAAGCGCAAAGTGTCCAAGGACACTCGTCGTGCGGAGTTGGCCGCTCGCGCCGCCGAGGAGCGTGAGCGCGGCCATCGCGGTTCCTTACGGATCCGCGAGTCCCGGCAGAGGCAGGAGCAGCCTCCGATCCAGCCGGTGCCTCCCGAGGGTTCCGACGAGGAGGAGACCGAGGTGCCGCCACTCATCCGCCGGCGCACCCCGAGGACTCGTGGGGGTGGACAGACCCCTACGGCGAATCGACGTCCCTCTGCAGCTGACCGCGCCGAGGACAGAGAGGCCGAAAGGGCCATCCACCTGATGGACACAGCTGTCCGTGTCACCGAGGATGTCAGACTCACCGACTACAGGAAGACGAAGGCTAGGCAACTGAAGAAGCTCAGATGGTCAGTGATCCTTGAGGAGTGGTTCCCGCGGCCTAGGGACTCTCGAGTTGACTCCCGCTTCTGGACCCTGACACAGGCGTCCTTGTACGAGACTTACAGGCGTCGGGGTCACAAGCTATTCCAGCATAACAGCATTGACTGGGATCAGCTTGCAGTGGCAGCAGGACAAGGGATCAGGCCCCTCTTTGAGAGATACAGAGGACTTGTGGATTTGCTCTCACACCAGAGGAGTGCCTACGTCGAGGAGTGGGTCAGGGTGTTCTACGCGACACTCTATGTCTCTGAGGGCCGTCGCTCGATCCACTTCATGTTCATGGGGCGGATCCATGACGTGTCTCGCGACTTGTTGGGCAGACTGCTCGGTGTGGAGCTTTCTACTACGTGTCTGCACCAGATAGTCTACGGAGACGCAGACCCGCCGAGGAGGCCACTGACTGGAGGAGTGGCACCACCTTTCGAGGAGATCAGAGGTCTGTTCACTCAGACGTTCACTCCTGACCAGCCGAGGGTGCCAGCTCTTCTCACCCCAGCAGCCCGGACAGTTCACCACGTCCTCAGGCGTACCCTGCTGCCGAGGTCCGGCTACTTGGAGGGATTCACGAGCCTTCAGCAGACCATCCTGTTCTATGTGATGAACGGGATGGAGTTCGACATAGTAGACATTCTAATCTGCGAGATGGAGGACGTGATCACCGATGGAGTTGGGATGCTACGACAGCTGGTCTTTGGTCACTGGATCTGTCACCTTCTTCACCAGCTGGTTCCAGAGGACACTCCAGGAGTCTCTCAGCTGACAGAGATGCACGTGACCCGGTACAGCCACTACCGAGTCCCCACTCCGGGAGACCGCCGCCTTGGCCGTCCCGTCGAGCGTGAGGTACGAGCCAGACTGTCCGAGGAGGACTGGGCAGAGCTGACTCAGGAGGACGCAGAGCTGGCACAGGCAGAAGCTCAGGGAGGAGACCTACAGCACGTGTGGTCGGACAGCGACACCAGCGACAGTGTCGAGGAGTACTTCCCTCCTGCTCCTCCCTCACCGAGGCAGCACGACGCAGAGGCAGGAGGCTCAGCTGCTCCACCACCTTCACCTCCTCCAGTGTCAGAGGCTCAGGTGACTCAGCCGTCAGAGCTCACTGCTTTACTTCAGCGGATGGCTCAGCAGCAGGAGCAGCAGGCAGCTCGACAGGAGGAGCTTCAGAGGCAGCAGCAGGAGATGCAGCTGGAGATCGCCCGTCAGAGGCGAGAGGACACCGACAGGTTCACCAACCTTGTCGATCAGATGACGAGACGCACTCTGGACCAGCAGCAGCAGACTCAGCAGATGCTGTTGGGCATCCTGGGGTTGGTCACCAACCTCTATCAGCAGACAGGAGTCGCTCTTCCACCTCAGCACTCAGGACTCGGTCAGGTTCCAGGTGCACCGTCACTAGCGCCAGCTCCAGTACTGCCACCGACGCCGTTCCAGTCCTCACCTCTTCCGGCAGTACCTCCACCAGCGCCTGCAGCCTCAGCGGATCCCCCAGCAGCTCCAGCTCCAGCTCCAGCCCCCACAGCAGCTCCAGCTCCAGCTCCCACTCCAGCTCCAGCACCAGCGACCTCTACCTCCAGCAGCTCCGACGACAGCACCGTCGACGCCGACCGCTTCACCATCGCCAGGAGCGCGCCTGAGTCGTAGGCACTCGACTTTCCTTTTTGGTGTCTTGATGCCAAAGGGGGAGAAGAGTTAGAGTCAGGGGAGGGTTAGCTCAGTTCTAGGGGGAGTGTCTATGTCTATACTTTTGCTACTATATCTGAGATTGTCCATCCTTTTGCTACTTTGTTTGAGATTGACCGTTATTATTATTTGCTATTATTGTACTCCGTGTGCTACTCTGTGCTCTTACGCCTTATCGTTTATTATTTGAGCCTTCGAGCCACTTGTGTTGCAATTTGTACCTGTTATATTTCTTTTGGAGCATTATGTTTTAATTCAATTATATGCTCTACTCGTTGTGTTGTCATCAATCACCAAAAAGGGGGAGATTGAAAGCATCTAGGCCCCCGTGAGATATGGTTTTGGTGATTAATGACAACCGTTCGTTATTACTAATGAGTTTGTGGATGCGAGGGTTCACATATATCACATCAACCGTTAATGAACTATCTATTCACACCATCTACTGCTCATTGGATACAAATGAAGACCCCTCAATGATCCATTCTAAGGGGTTATTCGATACTCATAAAAACTAAATGAAGAAATCATACAACGACTCCACTTTATCAAAATTGGCAACACAAGGAGCTCACACCTCATCGTAATATCATTTCAAACAAGTATCAAAGAGGTCACTCGAGAGGATTCTAAAAGATCAACTCAAAACAACTCGAAGCAAACAAGTTGCATTCACCGGATCATCCGATGTCTTGCAAAATGACTACATCGGTCGAGTTTGAGTTGGCAGAAGAAGAAGACCTCAGAGCCCAGTACACACCGGATCATCCGATGTGAAGGAAGTGGCACATCGGTTGAGTTCACCCGAAGGATGATATCTGAGTTACTCTGAAGATATACACACCGGATCATCCGATGATGAAGTAAGTGTACATCGGTCAAATTCAACAGAGAAAATATTTCTGACCCAATTCTGAAGATCAACTCACCGGATCATCCGATGATAAATTGAAGTAACATCGGTCGATTAAAAAATCCAACGGTTATATCCAACGGTCACATCTGACACATGACATCAGCTAATTTGGAATTCGACCGATGATCATATAAAGGGGTGCATCGGAGGATCCGATGTTAACTGACAAAGTCTGCCCACTTTTCCAACGGCTATCTCGTGTGGGCTGGCTATAAATACCCCTCCAACCGGCCATTTCGACATGTCTTGATCTTCTGAGCCTCACTACACATTCTCAAGCATTCAAGACCAAGAGCTATCACTTCCACACTCCAAAACCTCTTGTAATCCAACTATAGGTTATATCTAGCTAGAGAGAAGCTTGTGTGCGTCCATTCTTGGTGATTGGAATCTCTAGACTAGTGAGAGAGAGTGTCTTGGTGACTTCTCTCACCTTGTAAACGTTGGAGGAAGAAGAGATCACTCCGGAGCTTACCAAGGTGTTTGTGGAAGCCCGGAGGATCACCGTTGTACAAGGCTTGAGCTCCACCTTGCCGGAGAGGGCGAACGGAGAAAGATAGTGGATTCCCTTGTCTTGGTGACTTGGGTGTGGCCATACCCTTTGGTGGGTGCCACAACGTGGATGTAGGAAGATTTTTATGATCTTACCGAACCACGGGAAAAATCGCCGTGTCTCCGAGTCTCCGCGGGAGTTTGCATTTCTCTCCTCACTCCTTACTATTACGCTTTTACTATTCCGCACTTAACTCTCTTACTTGCGTACTTAGTTTGCATAGGGAATTGGGCTTCAACCATTAAAGTTTTAAATTGCTCTAAAATTTTAAAAAGCCCAATTCACCCCCCCCCCTCTTGGGCGTTTCGATCCTTACAAGCGTGCTGCCCGCGTGAGACCGATCGCCGTCCTTCAGCTAAACTGCGGCGGTCGTCGTTGGTCACGGGAACAGGGGCCGAAACCCGGTGGTCCAGGCCTTGGGAGGGTGGTGCGCGACCTCCAGTGGCTATCTAGCAGCTTAGGAACGAAGGAGATTGTTTTGCTGGTTTTCCCGATTGAGCAGAGAGCTGCGGCGAGAAACAATGCCGCTGCTCGGGTTTTGCCCGCGAGAAGATAAAGCCGACCGACTCCTGCTCAGTGGAGACGGTGCCGGTCGCATGGGGGCGCGAGCAAGCCGCCCTGGGCGCCAGCGCGCGGAGAGGGAAGCAGCTGGTGGCGCCGGTAGCTGCTCGGTGGCACAGCCGACAGCTGCTCGGTGAAATTTCCCACCGAGACTCTGACTTTGGTCGCAAGTTTCTCCTTCTTCCCTCTATGACATGTGGGTCCCACCCGGGGTTTTAACCTCTGAAATTTACTCCTAATCACTGTAGTGAACAGTGAACCCCATAATACCCCTGGTGATTCAAATTATTCACCCTTGAGCCATTCGAATTGAATAGGATTCGAATTGGGTTTGGTTTGAGTGAATTCTAGCACAAGTTCAGTTTTGAATTCAAACGAAGTTTGAATTCGTCCCACTTAGCTCATGTCAAGATCAACTCCAGATGGAGTGAAAATTGGTTTGTGAGCTCACAAAAATGTGCTGAGTAAGAATATGCCTCCCACTTTTAAATTCATGGGATAAAAACAGTTTGAATTTGAATATGGTTTCAAACTGCCCTCTTCCTAACTATACCCAAAATGACCTCAAAAGGGTTTTGAATTTGGGTGAAACTTGGCATGGACATCCTTAGTAAAGTGTAGGAGTTTTCATATGTCCAGCCCATCTATATCACATATGGAAAATACCACTTTTGCAATATGTGAGTTTGTTTTCTAATGAGCATGTTGATAATTGTTACTTGCTCTTCATTTGTGTTCATGATCCTTCCTCAAATGAGGTGTGTGGTGTGGTGATGAATACTGCAAATGTGTGTCAAAAACTGAGGCCCTTACACCCCGGTATTACCGGATCCCTATCCTTTTTCCTTTTTCTTTTCCCTTCTCCTTTTTCCTTTTTACTTTTTGCTTTTTCAACTTTCTTCTATCTCAGGTAAACCGAGATCAATCCAACATTCTCCCCTTGATCGTTTGGTTTAACTTTATTTAACCATTCTTAATAAGTACTCTCTCCGGTGCACAAAAAATTGTCGTTTTGGACATGTTCTCGCATACCAAGGAAGTATTAAATAAACTTTCTTTTCATTACTATCGTAGTCCCTTTAATAGCTTGACTGGTCTACTTCACTAGTTCCCAGGCCTCTCATGCAGGTTCAATTCCTAGCCACACACAATACCATGTGTTTATTACGTTTTTTCACGAGACAAACTCCTCGGTTCTGATTCAACGTCAATTTTTTGTGCACTCATGGCTTCTATGTAGAACGACAATTTTTTGTGCACCGGAGGAAGTATGACGCATAAAATGAAGTGTTACAATGGTCTACAGTAACCATCTAACTTCGACACTTATAATGCATCAACCAATTTCAAATGGAAAATATTATTCTTTATAGGGAGCGGCTCCTTTAAAAGGTCCCTACTTTCCAGAATCATAAGGCCTCCAACAATCCCATGTCGGCAAAGTGATTACGAAAAATATTGGGTGGTAAGCCTTTTGTCATTAGATCCGCAAGCATATGTGTCGTACTAATATGCTTGACATTAATTGTTTGATCCTGGATTATATATTTCACAACATGGTACTTTATGTCAATGTGTTTGGCAGCAACACTTGACTTGTTGTTACTCGCATAGAAAATTGCGGGTCCGTTATCGCAGTATAGCACAAGTGGTTTATTAATGCTGTCAACCACTTTGAGTCCGGGGATAAAATCCTTTAGCTATACAGCCTGCCCAGTGGCCTCATAACATGCTACAAACTCAGCCAGCATCGTGGACGATGCAGTCACCGTTTGCTTGGAGCTTTTCCACGATATATCTCCTCCAGTGTGAATATATAACGTGACGTGGATTTCTTACTATCCACACAACTAGCGAAATCAGCATCTGAATAACCAATAACTTCCAGGTCATCAAATTTTTGATATGTTAGCATGTGATCTTTAGTAGCTTGCACGTAACACAAGACTTTCTTTGCGGCCTTCTAGTGGTCTATTCCTGGATTTGATTGGAATCTGTCAAGCATTCCTATTACAAACGCTAAGTCAGAGCGCATACATACTTGAGCGTACATAATGCTTCCGACAGTTGAAGCGTATGGAACCGACTTCATCTGGTCAGCTTCAATTTGGTTCCTTGGACATTGAAATGTCCCAAATTTATCGCCCTTGACTATTGGAGCAGGTGTGGGAGAGCACTTATGCATATTGAATTTCTTCAAAACTCTCTCGATGTATGCCTTTATGATAGCCCTAATGTGTATTTGGACCTGTCTCGATGAATTTGAATGCCTAGAACATAAGAGGCTTCACCGAGATCCTTCATATCAAAATTTGATGATAGAAAACTCTTGGCCTCATGTAGTATATTCTTATCGCTACAAGCCAATAATATGTCATCCACATATAGGACTAAAATTGTGAACTTACTGCCCTTAAATTTAACATATATGCAGTTGTCCACGGCATTTTCTGTAAAACCAAAAGTTTGAATCACCGTATCGAACTTGAGGTACCATTGTCTCGAGGCTTGCTTCAAGCCATAAATGGATTTCTTCAAACGACACGCCATGTTTTCTTTTCCTTCTACGACAAAACCTTCCGGTTGAGCCATATAAACATCTTCATTTAAATCACCATTTAAAATGCCATTTTAACATCCATTTGGTGTAGCTCTAAATCGTAATGAGCTGTCAATGCCATTACGATTCTAAATGAATCTTTGGTTGACACGGGAGAAAAAGGTTTCGTTGTAATCGATTCCCTCTCTTTGTGTAAATCCTTTTGCAACCAGTCTCACTTTGAACCTTTCAATATTCCCTTTGAAGTCATATTTGGTTTTATAAACTCATTTGCATCTGACTCTTTTGGCTCCTTCGGGAATCTCTACTAAGTCTCAAACGTCATTGGTACCCATAGACTTTAATTCGTCTTCCATAGCCATAAGCCATTTAGACGAGTTTTCACTTTTCATCGCTTCTTTATAAGAAGAAGGATCTTCCACTTTTCCTATATCATTTACGTCACCAGTCATATAAGTGACATAGTCATCTGGGATGGGATTTCTTTGCTCTCGTTGTGATCTACGCAACGGAGGAGGTGGTGGAAGATCATTCTCAGGTTCTGGATTCTCGTTCATTAACTCATTTTTATTTATTGCAACATTTTCATTATTTTCGGAATGAACGAGAGGGTGATCCGGCGTCACGACAACATTTTTAAATGGAAAAATGAACTCTTGGATACTGGGGATGGAACATAAATCCGTTTCTCCTCAAGATCAATTTTAGTAACTTCTGTGATGCCATCCTCGAAAAATACCGTTTGTCTTGTTTTCACAAATTTCGTGACGTGGTTTGGACAATAAAAGCAATATCCCTTTCCCCGTTGAGGGTACCCAATGAAAAAATAACTAACTGTTTTTGGGTCTAATTTCCTTAATTGTGGATTGAATACTTTAGCCTCTGCAGGACAACCCCACACACATAAATAATTCAAGCTCGGTTTCCTTCCCGTCCACATCTCGTAAGGTGTGTTCGGTGCTGACTTTGTTGGAGCAAGATTTAGTACGTGTGCAGCTGTCTTTAAAGCCTCCGTCCATAGGCTTACTGGCAAAGTCGTGTGACTAAGCATGCTTTGCACCATATCCATGAGTGTGTGATTATGTTGCTCAGCCACACTGTTCTGTTGAGGTTCACCAGACATTGAGTATTGAGTAATAATTCCATTCTCAACTAGTAACCTCGCGAAAGATCCTGGAATTTGCCCATAAGGAGCATGCTTTCCGTAATATTCTCCCCCGCGATCAGACCGTACTACTTTGATCTTTTCATTAAGTTGATTCTCAACTTCAGCTTTAAATACTTTAAATTTGTCCAAAGCTTCCGATCAATCACGTATGGGATAAATATATCCATAGCGGAAAAAATCATCCATGAATGTTATAAACGAATCAAAATCATCTACGAATTTAACGTTAAATGGCCGCATATGTCAGTATGAATAAGTTCTAAGAGCTTTGAGGCTCTTGTCGTTCCTTTTTTAATTGTTTTTATGTATTTTCCTTTAATGCAGTGGATGCATTTATCGGCGTCTGAAAAGTCTAATGGAAGAAGCGTGTCATTCTTAATTAAACGTTCGATTCCCCCCTCGAAATGTGGCAAAGGTGACGATGCCACAATTTCGATGAAGTACTAACGCCTTTCCATTTCTTTTCAACGCCACATTCCGCATTTACATCATCGAGATCACAAACATCATTCACATGCATAATAGAATCATGAAGAGATAACATGTATAATTTTCCCCGTCTAAAGGCGAGGCCAACATTTTTATTATAGTGCATCAAAGTGCATTGTCCATGACCAAATAAACATTCATAATTGTTATCATCTAAACATGAAACTGAAATAAGATTCCTACTTAACGAGGGAACATAAAGAACATTATTTAATTGAAGCGGGTGTCCTAAGTGTAGCTTCAGTGTGAGAGCTCCAACAGCTTTAACTTCCGCTTGTTTTCCATTTACGACTTTAAGCCTTATTTCCCTTCGTCCCAACTTTTGGGTCGTACGTAATCCCTACATGGAATTTGGCACATGAACAGTTGCACCTGAGTCAATCCACCAGGTATTTATAGAAAAAATCAACATAAAGTGATTCATCAATGAACGTAATTTCGTCATTACCTCTCTTCATCAGCCATTTCGGAAATTCAGAGCAGACCTTTCTGAAATGTCTCATTTTGTTACAATGGAGGCATGCACCTCCTGCACGCACAGCGGAAGAACTGGGCGCAGCTGGAGAATTAGGGGCAGTGGAAGTACTGACACTTTTAGCTTTCTGAGGAGACGAATTCTTAAATGGCATCTTACGAGGCTTTGAAGGACCAGAACCATTCCATTCTTTCTTCCTCTTAGAGGAATTAACATTAAGAGCTTGATCATGTGCTTGCTTCATTATTCTTTCTTCCTCCTGTACAACCCTAGGAGTCATTTCAGCAAGCGTCTATTTTTCCTTCAGTGAGTTGTAGTTAATCTTAAACTGATCAAACTCACTAGGAAGAGATTCTAAAATTATAATTATGAGAAGGTTTCACTTAATTCACAATCTAAAGTCTTAAGTTTTGATGATGCATTAACCTTCCTTAATATGTGTCTCCTCACATTTCCATCCATTGTGTATTTCTCAAGAAGCTTTGCAAAAAGCTCATGAGCATAAATCTTTTCGGAGCCTTTAAATTGCCCTTCCACCGCCGCAAGAAATTCTTTGGCGGTGTCTTTCTTTGGAAGGGCTCCCATAATATCCAGAGATATTGAGACATTCATTACGAGGAGGGCTACACGGTTGGAATTCTCCCATTTCTCCAACTTAGCCTCATAAATCCTTTTGAGCTCGTCATACCCAGCAACACCTGGAATTGGTGCCACTGGTTTATCTTCCCTCAGGGCATAATCTAGCTGATTAAACCCCAAAGATACCTCAACGCAGGTCTTCCAACGAGGGAAGTTACTACCCGTAAGTTGTTTGATATTCTCATATTAAAACAGCGTCAAAGTGGTTGTCATTAGTGCATAATAAATATAAACATCAGAAAATTACATGAAAATAAATTTAGGTTGGTAAATAAATCACATGCAATAAAATAATATAATTTTATGTCACATCACCGTTGGGTAGAAAATGACACAAAATTTTCAAACATAATTGAATGTAAACATGACTCAAAAATTGAATCAACGTTCGTCAGAATTAATTTTATAGTCATCATTCTCAAATTAAGCATCAAAATTTGTTGTTATTGATGCTTAAAATGATAGAACGTCATTAACATATTAAATCATCTAAATTAAATTATCTCGTTGGTTCAAATTTAATTTAGACTCATTAATATGTTTTCGTTAAGAGCATAAATTTTTCTATTTAAAACAGTGGTGATAAAACAGTGCATAAACATAATTACCCAAAAAATGTGAAAATAAGCTAATAATAGGCCCATAGGTGCAGCCCAGCCCAAAAAATAATAAAATCAATAGGTTGGGTTGTTAACTTGGGCTGAGGCCCACGGTTGAATTCAGCCCGTTAATATTTTACCCCTTCCCCAGGCGCAGCCCACCAGTCCATTTGCCACCACTTGATATGAGCCCTTCATAAAAATCGGATGGCTGAAAACGTTTGTGCCAGAGACAAAAACCAGCTGCCGCCTTGGAAACCCTAACCATTTCGTTTTCTGCTCCCAAAAAAAAAACGGATCGACGAGTGCGGCGGGCTCCCTGAGGCGGCGCTCGTTTCTGGCGTTGCATACGCCTGGCGTGGTGTGCAGCGCGGCTAGTGCGGCCGAGGGCGGAGGCTGTGGTCAGCCGGCGCATGAAGGCAGTGCCTAGTGGGCGCTGCTCGCGCAGGCACAGGCGTCGTGCGCAGCAGCGCAGCTCGGGCAGTGCAAAGGTGGGCCCGCGAGTGCCGCGCGGCTGGCGCTCGGTCTTGCCGCCTAGCCAGCGCTCCTGAGCGTTGCTCCTGGATGGCTGGTGTCGCACGCTGCCGACGGCGTGTGGAGTCAGCGTGGCAAGAGGCTAGCGATGGTTGCTTTACATTGTCATGAGATAAGCTCTCCATCTTTCACTAATTTCATCATTAATCCGAATTTGGAGAAGGTGATTTTGGAGAGACATTCGGCTAGGATTAGTGTATAGGAAATTTGGGGATTCTATCAATTTGCCTCTGATCTTTTGACTAATCCGACATAATCAATGGCATAAAGTGATTAGGGTGGCTCTGATACCATTGTTAGGTCTAAATCTTTAGGGGTAAACATCAATCGTCTATCCTAATCACTATTATGCACCTGATAAACGTAATTAAATGAGAGGATTAGTCAAACTTACATGAGGAAGAACCCTGTGCAGCCATGATTTTCTTCTCTTTTCTTGCAAATCGGATGCGTTCCGGTCTCCACCGACACTGTCCGGCGACATCGTGGAGAGGATCGATCCTTCCCGCCGTTCTTGCTCTCTTTTAGATCGGTAATTTCTTTTGTGAGATTAGGAAGGTGTTTTCTCTTAAGTCAATCGCGTTTTCCCCTCTAATCTCGTTTTTATAGAGCAAGGCAGCAGGGGGACCGAGCCCAGTTGGTTACCCTGCCTCCGATTGTGGCGGCTCACATTCGGGAGCCCTGGTATTACCGGATCCCTATCCTTTTTCCTTTTCCTTTTTCTTTTCCCTTTTCCTTTTTTTCTTTTTTACTTTTTGCTTTTTTAACTTTCTTTTATCTCAGGTAAACCGAGATCAATCCAACAATACTCTCTTTGTTCTGAGATAAATGACGTTTAGGACAGCTAATTTTAGTTCAAATTAAACTAGATTTCTTGACCTAAATATCATATATTTCATAACGGAGGGAGTAATCCAAAGGGGACGTAAGAGAAGACAAAAGTCATTTATTTCTTTAAGTCTTTGATAAAGTAGTTATGATAAGTCTAGAACGTACAAAAAACTTTATATAACCCTTTTGTGGTTGTTATGGTTACGACCTTTTCTCCATTCTGTACCTTGGCACCTAACATTGATAAGTATGCTTGCTTCTACAGTAAGGGCTCCTTATTTGGCTAGTGTCATTGGCCCTTGGTAGAACAGAAGCCAGAGAAATACATATGTTCTTCACCAACATCAACTACTATGCATTCCTTTTTATTTATCACATCCTATCACTGTCTATCTCCTCATCAAATTTTTTGAAATGAGGCTACTCGGATCTGTCTTGTTTCTCAACAACAACAACAACAACCAAGCCTTTATCCCAAGCCTGTTGGGGTCGGCTAGACATGAAACCCAATATCAATGAAGTAAAAGAGAGGAAGAGATATAAGAACAAGGAAAAAAGAAAAAAAGAAAAGGAGAAAAGAGAAAAGAGAAAAGAAATAAGAAAAAAGGAAAAGAAAAAGAGAAAAAAAACAAGACTACGATTCTGGCACATGAATTGCTACTTTCCATGCGGTCCTATCATGAGCTAAGTCTCTGGATACATTCCAATCTCTCAAATCTCGTTTTACCGCCTCCTCCCAGGTCAACCTTGGTCGTCCTCTACCCCTCCTAATATTTTCTCTACCTCTTAAAATCCCACTGTTAACCGGTGCTTCTGGAGGTCTCCGTTGGATATGTCCAAACCACCTAAGTCGATGTTGGACTAACTTCTCTTCAATCGGCGCCACCCCTACCTTATCACGAATCGCCTCATTCCTTATTCAGTCTCTTCTCGTGTGCCCGCACATCCACCGTAGCATGCACATCTCTGCGACACTCATTTGTTGGACATGTTGCCGTTTAGTTGGCCAACATTCCGCCCTATAGAGCATCGCGGGTCTGATCACCGTCCTATAGAACTTCCCTTTTAGCTTTTGTGGGACTTTCCTATCACATAGGATTCTAGAGGCTTGTCGCCATTTCATCCACCCTACCTTGATCCTGTGGCAAACATCCTCATCAATATCGCCATTGCTTTGTAACATTGATCCTAAGTATCGGAAAGAGTCCCTTCTAGATACTATTTGTCCTTGTAGACTAACATTTCCCTCTTCACGACCAACACCACTAAAGTCACACCTCATATACTCGGTTTTGATCCTACTAAGTCTAAACCCCTTGGACTCTAAGGTTTGTCTCCATAACTCTAATTTCTTATCAACACCATCTCTAGTTTCATCTACCAGCACTACATCATCAGCAAAGAGCATGCACCAAGGGATATCCCCTTGTATATCCTTCGACACCTCATCCATCACCAAGGAAAAGATGTATGGGCTCAAAGCTGATCCTTGATGTAGTCCTACTGTGATAGGAAATGCATCAGTCTCACTATCACTTATGCGCACACTTGTCCTAACATTATTGTACATATCCTTGATAAGGGTAATGTACTTTGTTGGCACTTTATGTTTCTCTAGTGCCCACCATATGACTGACCTTGGTATCTTGTCGTACGCCTTCTCCAAGTCGATGAACACCATATGCAAGTCCTTCTTCGGCTCCCTATATCTCTCCATAAGCTGACGAAGCAAAAAAATCGCCTCCATTATAGACCTCCCAGGCATAAAACCAAACTGGTTTTTAGTGACATTGGTCACTTTCCTCAGGCGGTGTTCAATCACTCTCTCCCAAAGCTTCATAGTATGACTCATAAGCTTAATACCTCGATAATTAGTACAACTTTGAATATCTCCTTTATTTTTGAAGATAGGTACTAATATACTTTTCCTCCATTCTTCAGGCATCTTGTTTGACCGAAAAATGTGGTTGAATAGCTTTGTGAGCCATACTATTGCCACGTCCCCAAGACATCTCCACACCTCAATAGGGACATCGTCAGGGCCGAGGGCCTTTCCTCCTTTCATCCTTTTTAAGGCCTCCTTTAACTCAAACTCTTGTATCCTCCGCACGAACCACCTGTTGGAGTCATCAAAGGAGTCATCCAACTCAACCATAGTGCTCCCATTCCCATCATTGAATAGCCCATTAAAGTAATCACGCCATCTATTCTTAATCTCTTCATCCTTCACTAGAATGCGATCAGTCTCATCTTTGATGCATTTAACTTGATTGAGATCCCTCATCTTTCTCTCGCGGATTTTTGTTATCTTGTATATGTCCTTTTCACCTTCTTTTGTCTCTAGTCTCTCATATAACTTATCATAGGCCTGTCCTCTTGCCTTACTCATAACCCGCCTTGCATTCTTCTTAGCCTCTTTATACTTAAGCATGTTGCTTGCGCTTCTATCATTATGCCAACTCTTGTAACACTCCTTCGTCTCCTTAATAGCCTTTTGTACATCCTCATTCCACCACCAAGTGTCTTTATCTACAAGTTTCTTTCCCTTTGTCACACCGAACACCTCACTAGCTACCTTCCTAATGCAAGTTGCCATCTTCATCCACATACTATCTGCATCTCCATTTTCTACCCAGGGTCCTTCTGTGATCACCCTATTTTTAAAGGATTCTTGTGATTCTCCCTTCAACTTCCACCACTTTGTTCTTGTGATTTTGACACCTTTGTCCCGCAAAGAACATGTATGGAAGCAAAAGTCAGCTACCACAAGCTTATGTTATGTCACAACACACTCCCCCGGGATTACCTTACAATCTAGACACTCCCGTCTATCCTTTCTCCTAGTGAGGACAAAATCAATCTGGCTAGAGTGTTGGGCACTACTAAAGGTCACTAGGTGAGATTGCCTCTTCCTAAAGAGGGTGTTAGCTATCAACAGATCATAGGCTACGGCAAAGTCTAGGATGTCCTTACCCTCTTGATTTCTATCGCCGCATCCAAAACCTCCATGTACTCCCTCAAATCCTAGGTTAGTTGCACCCACATGACCATTGAGATCTCCACCTATGAGGAGTTTCTCGGTTATCGATACACTACTAACCATATCCTCCAAGTCCTCCCAAAATTGCCTCTTAGCACTCATGTTGAGCCTAACTTGTGGGGCATAAGCACTAATGACGTTCAAGACAATGTCCCCAATTACTATCTTGATTAAGATGATCCTATCCCCTCGTCTTCGAACATCCACTACTCCATCCTTAAGACTCTTATCTATTAGAACACCTACGCCATTCCTAGTCCCAACCGAACCAGAATACCAAAGCTTGAAACCGGTATTCTCGACTTCTCTCGCCTTTTGACCCGCCCATCTAGTCTATTGTACATAAAGGATATTTACTCGTCTCCTAATGGCAACATCTACTAACTCACGTAGCTTCCCCGTCAAGGATCCTACATTCCAACTACCCACCCGAAATCTATGTTCCTCGGCTAGCTTCCTTACGCTTTGCACCCGTTGAGTAAAATGCAAAGACCCTTGCTCACTTATCACTACATCTGGGCGATGATGTAGCGCGTCACTAAGGTGGTGGCGATCCGGCCCTTGCTCATTTAACACCATATCCGGGTTCTGATATGGCGCGCCACTAAGACGGTGGCGACCCGGCCCTTGCTCACTTAACACCATACCCGGGTTCTGATATGGCGCGTCGCTAAGAGGGTTACGCCCCAACGAATTTCTATTGAGTTTCATTTCCATGAGAATGGCTAAATGTAGTTGTTGGCTCGCCAAGCCTATCACAACCCCCTCCTCCTTTACCCGGGCTTGGGACCGGCTATGTCATTACAACATAGGATCTGTCTTGTTTCTCATGTGTTAGAAATCTGAGCAGAATGCCATCATGGGGTACACCTTCAAGTACATTGTCTAAACTAGGGGAATCACAAAAGCAGGTAATTGATATCTAGTCTCAATAAATATTGATGATATTGAGAGAATCTGGAGCTCAAACGCAAAAATCATTGTCTAGTATGTGTGGGTACACGTCCACGCCTTGATAGGAAATAGAGGTATATGTCTTGTACTACAACTCTTGCAAACTTCGTGTCATAACTGGTAACAAGGAAACACAGCCTTTTTCCAATTAGTTGGCTCTGTGGGAATAAAAATCTGTGGCAAATAATGGAGAAGATTGCATGAGATTCCTGATATGAGACACACAATAACCAATGTACAGCATGACAGTGACAGCAGTATTATTGGAGAGGCACCCAGGACTTTGCAGATTCCAGTGGATTCCAAGTGCAGTTTAATAGGCCAGCATGCCCGACCATCTGGATCGAATTGTCAATACCATAAAGGGGATGATGCCAATGCGTCCCCTTCCATGGTACAGGTGTGCGCTCCCTAACAATTCAGTAGTCCCCTGCCACATCTTTCTCTCATATTAAGAGCCCCCAGATGCAACATCCTCACAACGTCTTATCTCAACTCCACAGAATTATTATTTGTTTCTTCTTCCCTCCACCTTCCTTCTCGGCTGTGCGCGGCCATGGCTAGGAAGTGCTCTAGCTGTGGGAACAATGGCCACAACTCGCGAACTTGCAGTGGGCACTGGAGCATGGAGAGGAGCGGCGGCGTGAGGCTGTTCGGCGTGCAGCTGCACGTAGGATCTTCTCCCACTCCCATGAAAAAGTGCTTCAGCATGGAGTGCTTGTCTTCCTCGGCACCGGCGTACTACACGGCTGCTCTTGCTGGTGCCCCCAGCTCCTCGCCGTCCGCATCGTCGTCATCGTCGCTTGTTTCAGTGGATGAGGCCGCCGAGAAGATGGCCAACGGGTACCTATCAGATGGTCTCATGGGCAGGCCTCAAGAGAGGAAGAAGGGTAAAGTTCAGAAGTTTGATATAAATAACATCTTCTCCATGATACAAATTGCTGTCAGACATGCAGATGCAGTCCTGTTTTTGTTTTCCCAACTCTTTCATGAGCATGACTGACTGAATCTTTTTAGGGTTAATTAAGGTTATTGTTTCAGAGTCTGTAACTTCCTAGATGCCTCCTGTCCCAATCGTTTGCTTTCAGAGCCTCAATAAGATCTTGTAGCTTATATGCCAGAGTATCGAAATTTTCAGCTGGCTCAAAATGTTATAAAAACTATGTTTCCTGGATGTCAATTACCATCAGGGGTTCCATGGACTGAGGACGAGCACCGGAGGTTCCTAGCAGGCCTCGAGAAGCTCGGGAAAGGCGACTGGCGAGGCATCTCCCGGCACTTCGTCACGACACGAACGCCAACGCAGGTCGCCAGCCATGCCCAGAAGTACTTCCTCAGGCAGAGCAGCCTCACGCAGAAGAAGAGGAGGTCCAGCCTCTTCGACGTGGTACGCTCATGTTCATGGCATGCGTCAACTGAAACCTCGTCGTCACGAGCATCACGTTTCTAGCAGTTTTAACTTCTCCTTTTTGTTTCCCAGGTCGAAAACAGTGTAAGGGCGACGAGAGTGAACGGACGCCTGAAGCTGAGAGACGAGACGAGCTCCATGTCTGAAACGGAATTCCCTGCTCTGTCTCTCGGCATCCGCAGGCCGAAGCCTGAACATGCTCCGCCGCCGAGCCCGGCCCTGGCGCCTCCTCGATGCTCGGCGGCAATGAGCAGGAGCAGCAGCAGCGCATCACTGTACCTTGTCGCACCGAGACACCCGTCGCTGATGATATCAAAGCCTCCGGCGAGCTTCCAGGCGCCGGACCTGGAGCTGAAGATCTCGACGGCCAGGCAGACCGACCAACCCGGTCCGTCGCCAAGGACGCCGTTTTCCGGAACCATCAGCGTCACGTAACCAAACGACCATCATCAGGGAGGAGATGATTGAAAGATTTGCCTCTAGAAGACCTTTCGCTCGTCTAAAAAAGAAAAAAAAGGCTTTTGCTAGTAGTGGTGCACGTGTTGTGTTCTTGGAAAAACGATGCCATCCATCATGTACGTACGTATCATCTGAAGATGAGACTTTACTGGCCGTATATAATTTAACCGTGCAAATAAAGAACGGCTGCCGGTCCGATCCCCCCTTCTGTCATCATCAGTTGGCGTCTTTTATGTTGACACAAAGGCAGCTTCAGAGTGGGTTTGTTTTTATGTGCTGTGGATGGTGAAAGATGCGCTCACCACACTCATTCACCCGTTCAGTTTGGATTGTTGCAGTGGATACTGAGTTGCAGTCACTACCTGCCGCGAAAAATCTTTCTCTTCATTTCCTTTTGTTTTAATTAATATGGTTTGGTATATAGACCGGCATCTCATTATCTCAAGCTGCTCCTAGTCCTACTGACGTTGCCGCTAAAACGAAGTGTTATTGGTCTAGACAAACTACCAACTAACAACAGAAGTTAGATACAGGTTAACGTCCAGCCGCCTCAACTAAAAAGAGGTCAGAAACTTAAGTTCCATCAAACCTGTAACCGCATCTCACGACCGTTTTGACCGTATCAATACGTGCATCCACGTATTAGCTAGGTCATCGTAGAAGCATTACTCAACCGTGGTCCAATCCACACGTTTTCACCCCGGCCGGTCATTCATAGCTCCACGAACAAGTTACTTGAGCCGGATTTCTGTTTCAGGGAAAGACCAGACAGAAACCACGTGATCTCTGAACAAATATCTCGTGTAATCGATCGATTACTCGCTCAAATCCAATCGCCGGACGCGTGGCGCCCGCGCTCCGATCGCGCGACCAGAAGCCTCACGCGAGAAAGCATTAGCAGCGGTGGTTGCGCGGGGTCGCGTCGCTTTCCCCGGCCGCGAACAATTCTGTTCTCCTCTCGGGTAAGTAACTGCTTTCGACGACGATGAAGCCATTTACCTAACAGATCACATCTGCCGGCCAATTTGGAACTAAAGAAATCGTGCCGCCATCGGGTGGGAGGGTTAGGACACGGCCGGAGCGCAGATGATGTCGAGTAAAGGCCACGGCTAAGATGTGAGGTACCTGCACAGATCGGGAACGACGCAGCACGTAGGCCCCGCGCGGCGACGCAAACGCATGCAGTGTGTGTACACACGGCCGGCCTGGGACTTGGAAGATGGTAATAAAGAGACGGACGACGTGACAGGGAAAAATCCGAGCAGGCAAAGTTGGTGCGCTGCAAAATCTTATCTTCGGTCATTTGATCCGCGGTGGATATGGTAGGATAAGAAGTCGTTTTCAGTCTTTTTTTTTCTGACATCAGAGTTTCGGACTTTTTAAACTCCAACATGTTCGTACCTTAGAGAGAGATGAGGTAGCCACAACCCGGTGCTCTATGAACAATCTGCCACCCAACAAAGTTAATATCCAAAAAGATGTTTTTTCTGCAAGTAATATAAAGTAAAATCCGTCGAATTCCTACCAGAATCGAACACGTATCCTCCTACGTTGCAGGCAGCGTCAAATCCACGAGTCCAAAGCCACGGACGGTCCCGCCGGCAACTCGTGCCGCGCAGCTCGGCCAAACACGTTGCAGGCAGCGTCAAATCATGGCGCCGAGTACTCTGAAGGACCAGCAGCCCAAAAAACGGTGGCCCGTTCCGAACTGATCGGCCATTTGTTTGGTCCCCTCTCGTACCGGCGCAGATGTCCCCGCAAACACGATGGAGTGGAGACCGATCAATAGATGGCGCCCAAGAGAGAGAAACCAGTCAAACAGGACCAATCCGGCAAAAGGAGCCGTCTCGTACGTACGATCCTGTTTCCGTAAGCACGCATCACAACACAGGTTTCAAAGTCGTCTTACCGGTCCATTCGATGTACCTGTTGTGGACAAAAGTTTTTCTTTTTGCTTAGATAAAAGTTGTTCGTAGCTGCACCAGAAACCATGGATATGTATGAGCTGCTCAATTTAATTCTCACAACACATCGCGTCCGCGTGAGGGCAAGGTGGAGAAGAGATGACGGTGCACGATCCGCCGTCCCTATGGTATGAACGCAACGAAGCTGGAGTACTTCTCAAAGATTGAGACATCCGAACCACTCATGTGGTTGTGGTAAAGGAGCGAGCAACAGGAGCTTGTGCTTTTGTACGAGCAGGACTGATTTGGACGTCCATCTTCATGGAGCTCGCCAGCACCCAGGTGGACTTGAGCGCTAAATTTACGAGATCATTTTCCACAGAAAATTTCGAGGTGCAGCAGCGCACTTGCGAGCCTGCGTAGGTAGCTGGGCCGAAAATGAACCAAAGAACTTGCCATGCGAAAGAAATGCGTGTTTGGCGGGCGGGATCTCCCTTCTCCTCAGTGGTGGGCTCCGAGAATGTCACGTGTCCAGTAGCGCCGGACCTCCTTTCTGCTCAGAGACAAACTCCGAGGTCAACACGTGTCCAGCCTGACCTCCCGGAGGCGAGCTCCGAGGGTGACACGTGTTCCGCGGGGTCGGACCTCTCGGAGGCGAGCTCCGAGCCTGCCACGTGTCCCGTGGGGCGGACCTCATCCCTTCCGCAGAGGTGAGTTCCGAAAGCGCCACGTGTCCCGCGGGGCTGAGCCTCGCTTCTTCCGCAGGGACTAGCTCCGAAGGCAACACGTGTCCTACGGGGCTGGGCCTCGCTTCTCCGCAGAGGCTAGCTCCGAGGGCAACACGTGTCCCACGGAGCCGGACCTCGCCCCTTCCGCAGAGGCAAGCTCCGAGCCTGCCACGTAGCTAGCAGTGCCGGACCTCACCCCTTTTGCAGGGATGAGCTCTGAAGGCGCCACGTGGCCAGCGGGCCACGAAAAGTGTCTACGGCACTCTCGGTGGATTGGAATTGGCTCTTTTTAGCTATCTTTCACCTGTTCTACTTCTTTTAAAATATTTTCTCGATATGTAATATGTATGCATGCATGAATATGAAATTGAGGGTGTCACAAACCTACCCCCTTAAACTGAATCTCGCCCTCGAGATTCGATGGAGTAGAGAACAAATGAGGGAATTCTGCCTTGAGGTCTTCCTCACGCTCCCATGTAGCTTCGGCTTCCGTGTGATGACTCCACTGTACCTTGCACCAACGGATCACTTTGTTCCTCGTGACCCTTTCCTTCACGTCCAAAATTCGGACAGGGTGCTCTACGTAGGTCAGATCCTCTTGAAGCTCAAGCTCATCCATCGGTACTTGTTCTTCTGGTACTCTCAAGCACTTTTTGAGTTGGGATACGTAAAACACGTCATGTACGTCGGAGAGGTGCGTTGGGAGCTCCAGTTGATAGGCTACCTCTCGTCGCTTGCCCAAAATTATAAATGGGCCGATGTAGCGAGGTGCTAACTTGCCCTTGACGTTGAAACGTCGTTGGCCATGGATAGGTGATACCTTAAGGTACACGAAGTCTCCTACTTCGAAGGTCAACTTCCTTCGCCTATTGTCCGCATAACCTTTTTGTCGTGACTGAGCAGCCTTCAAGTTCTCCCGTATTGTTTGGACTTGCTTCTCGGCTTCTTGCAGCACTTCGGGTCCAAACACTTGGTTCTCTCCGGTCTCGTTCCAAAACAACGGCGTCCTAAATCGTCTACCATACAATGCTTTGAAGGGTGACATCTTCAAGCTGGCTTGATAGCTGTTATTGTATGAGAACTAAGCATACGGTAAGCTCCTATCCCAACTACGCCCATGTTTCAAGGCGCAAGGTCTCAACATGTCTTCCAAAATCTGGTTTGTCCTCTCAGTTTGCCCGTCGGTTTGCGGGTGATAAGCGGAGCTAAAATCCAGCCGTGTACCCATAGCTTCATGCAGCTTCCTCCAGAACCTAGAGGTAAACTGAGAACCCTGATCTGAGACTATCCTATTCGGGACTCCATGACGGCACACGATTTGCTCCATGTATAGCTCAACTAGTTGCACAACGTTGTACTTGGTTTTAACAGGAAGAAAATGAGCTGTTTTCGTCAATCGGTCCACAATAACCCAGATGGAGTCGTAACCCGACTGAGTACGTGGTAATCCGACAATGAAATCCATACCGATGTCTTCCCACTTCCACTCGGGTACTTTCAATGGTTGCAACAGTCCAGCGGGTCTTTGATGTTCCGCCTTAACCCGTTGGCACGTGTCGCATAAGGCAACATACTCAGCTATGTCCCTTTTCATACCATCCCACCAATAACAAGTTTTCAGGTCCTTGTACATCTGTGTACTACCGGGATGTATGGAATAAGGTGAGTCATGCGCCTCCTTTAATATCGTATCACGGATGTGCTTCACGTTAGGCACACAAATCCTTTTTCCTAACCAAAGCGTACCCTTCTCGTCTTCCTTGAAGTCCTTTTCTATGCCTTGTCGGATTCTTTCCTTGATCTCCTTGATTTCCTCATCCGTTGCTTGGCCATCTCTTATCTCTTGTTCCAGCGAAGAGTGGAGTTCCATACTTCCATCTCGTTCAAGAACCCAAGGTGTAACCATTCGAACTCCTTGCGAAGCTCGGTCGGTAGCTCCCGAACCGTGAGTTGGTGGCATGCTCTCTTTCGGCTCAATGCATCAGCTACTACATTGGCCTTTCCGGGGTGGTAGTTGATTCCAACATCATAATCCTTGATGAGTTCCAACCATCGACGTTGTCTCAAATTCAAATCCGTTTGGGTGAATATGTACTTGAGGCTTTTGTGATCCGTATAGATCTCACATCGGTGTCCAAGGATATAATGTCTCAAAATCTTTAATGCATGCACCACGGCTGCGAGTTCCAAATCATGTGTGGGGTAATTCAGCGTTGTGGGTTGGGCTGACTCGAACTCAATACGAGTACCGTGCTCATTTGTCAACTGCACGCTCCTCTTAGCACATTGGATCACTCTGTTTTGCTTGCTTAACCAATCCATTCCTAGTATTATGTCAAGCCCTTGGGAATCTAAGACAATGAGGTTGGCAAGGAAGTCTACCCCCCTTATTTTAAGGTTTACTTTCGGACATACTATATTAGTCCTCATCTCTCCACCAGGAGAATTAACCAGCATAGTATATTTCAAGTGTGATATGGGTAGATTATACTTGGCAACATACTTGGATGATATGAATGAATGTGATGCTCCGAAATCAAATAAAACAGTAGCTGTGTTGGAGTTGGCAAGGAACATACCAATCAAGACATCCTCAGCCTGTTGCGCCTCCTCAGCAAGACTTGATTCATGTTGCCACGAGCATAGTTCTGCTGTCCATGGTTACCTTGATTAGCTCCTCCGTTTGGCCGTGGGTTCTGCTTGGGCGCGTTGCTTGGCTGACCAAGGCCTTTCTTCGAGCATTGACTTGCAAAGTGTCCTGTCTTTCCGCATGCAAAGCATGCCTTGTTGCCCAAGACAGCAGGGACGTTGGGGCGAGGGTGGTTTTGAGCATAAGCACCCATGTTGGGGCGGGGTGCAGGAGGCAAAGGCACACGAGGTGCTTGCATAGCAGGACGTTGCTGTGGTGGTTGACTAGGGCGAAATGTAGAAGTGGACGAGCCATACTGCGGTGCAGCTGGGGGCATGAAACGGGGACGTACATTGCTCCCTTGTGGCTGGTATGGAATCTTTCTTTTGCCCTCTTGCGGGATCTCTCGGATCTTGCTCTCAACCATTATGGATTTGTCAACTAGCTTCTGGAAGTTTGCATAGTCATTGTTGAGCAGCTGAACTTGGATCTCATTGTTCAACCCTCTCATGAACAAGTATTGCTTCCTTTGGTCCAAGTTTACATCCTCGGGGGCATTACCTGGACAGCTGCATGAACTTGTTGAGGTACTCATTCACGCTCTTCTTTCCTTGGCGGAGACTTTCAAACTCTTGCCTTTTAAGCATCATGACTCCAGCAGGGACGTAATGAGAGCGGAAACTCTCCTTGAACTCAGTCCAAGTGATAGTCTTCTGGTTGACATGAGCATTGCAAAGAGCATCCCACCAGTCAGCGGCTGCTCCCATAAGTTGGTGCAATGCGAAGAGGACTTTCTCCCGATCATTGCACTGAACAATAGTAAGCTTCTTCTCCATGGACTTCAACCAATCATCGGCCTCCATGGGATCATTAGCTTGTGCAAAAGTGGGCGGTCGAGTCCTCATGAACTCTCCCAGTCGGTTGTCAGCCGACGGTGGTGGTGGTGGTGGCGGTGGTGGTGCAGGAACGGGGTTAGGATTGTTGTTGTTGGCTTGCAGCTGACCCAAAGTTTGGATCATAGTTTGCATGAGCTGGTTCTGCATAGCCATCAACCGTTCAAGGTTGTTTTCACCAGCCCCGGGGCCATTCTCAGGAACCTCAACGTGGTCATCCTCTTGTGGTTCATGGTTACCACGGACGTTCCTCCTTTGACGGCCGACATTTTCTCACACCATCTGTGAGAGGGAGTTGGGTAGAATAGAAGTTAGAAGTTTAGATTGATTTCCCCCAACTATATTTATCAAGGTGGATGGACTATATATCATCCTATACGAGGATGTGAACACATGCCGAAGCATCTCACATCTCTCTACTATGTGTGGATATGGACAATGCTGAAACGTTCCACAACTCACACTAAGCACACAAGCACAAACAATCATCACAAACTTCACACCACTCCTATTCAAGCTCTTATGGTTTAAACGTTCCCTATTGGTTTTAGGGTGTCCATTCTACCTAGGCTTGCATCCTACGGTCAAGGTGGTTCTGATGCCAATCATATGCATTCTACCTAGGCTTGCGTCCTATGGTCAATGTGGCTCTAATGCAAATCTGTGACTAGGCTTGCGTCCTACAGCCAACGTGGCTCTGATACCAATCTGTGACGCCCAGTCCCGTGAAAACGAATCCGAACTAATGCATATGTGTGCCCAGGATGTCCATCACACATATACATGTAATCCACAAACTGAACTCAGAATATAACCATGAATAATAGGGTTACGTACTTTATTACATCAATCTCTAACTTATTCTTGCAGCGGAAGTCTTCTAACTTATTCTAGCAGCGGAAGTCTCTAACGATAGCGGAAGCAAACTAAACAGCAGCAGCGGCTCCATCTCTAACTCCATAGGCAAGTTGACGGTAGATCACACGCCTAGTACTCCACATGATCTTTGAAGTACTCTTCTCCTGTTGCTGATGATGAAGTAATAATGCAAGTTTGAGTACATGACATACTCAGCAAGTGCGGGAAAATATGATATGTAGCTTACAGCAAGGTAGGATTAAAAAGGCTCATTCCGGAAAGCAAAGTTTATTTCACAAACAAGATAAAACATCAACTAACTTTAAGTGAATTTAATCCCAACATATATCCAATTAAAACATCAACATACCTCCTTTATGATTCACCACCTTTCATGTCTCAACCAACCATAAACCTTTCTCAACTTTCATCTCATGCTCATGATATCTGTAGGTACCCGCTATATGGGGTACCCCCGCGCACAGGGGAAAATGCCTAAGGATCTCGCCCTTCTCCGCAGGGAGAGCTTCAAAGGCGCCACGTGTCCAGCAGGGGCGGACCTCCCTCTCCTCATAGGAGAGCTCCGGGCCCGCCACGTGGCCAACAGCAGCCAGACCTCCCCTCCGTGGGGAAGGCTCTGAAGGCGTCGCGTGTCCCGCAGCGCCGGACCTCCCACTCCTCAGAGGAGAGCTCCGGGGCCGTCACGTGGCCGACAGAAGCCGAACCTCCCCCCTCCGCGGGGAGAGGTCCGAAGGCTCCACGTGTCCTGCGGGGCCGGACCTCCCTCTCCTCAGAGGACAGCTCCGGGCCCACCACGTGTCCAGCAGAACGGCGCTGCCTGCCCCCGAGCGGTAGGCAACGGGCGTAAAGACGCACCATACCTTGCCCCTACAAGGTATTCAAGGCCCGCGCCTTCCCAAGACGCGGAGACGCGAAGCACGCCTCTGTCAGGTGCCGTTGCGCCCAGTCGCATCACAGACTGGCGCGCGGTGTCAGAACCTGCCAGCCAATAAACACAGCGACAAGACATCCCCTGCCGCCCCTGCCATCATCAACCACTACGACTAGGTTGCGGCATGGGCAGGGCAGCAGAACGAAGACTCGAAAGCCCTCGCCAGAGACAACTACCGGCGTAACTACAGATACGGTAGATGGCAGGCAATCTCCCCGGGACCACCTGTCGGGTCTCGGGCCCCCCTTGTAAGCCACACGAGCCTTGGACTATAAAAGGCTCGGGTAGGCGACGTTAGCAAGGGTTCGCACTCCAGCAACTCACACCCTAGGCATTACTCTTCCTCAAGCTCAAGACTCCGATTCTGAGCAACAGGCAATACAGCGAGCACCTCTGCTCACCGTGGACGTAGGGTTTTACGCTCCGGCGGCCCGAACCACGTAAAACTCGCCGTGTCAAGCTCCTCCCTAACTCGTCCCTACGCTTAAGCTCTCCGCAAGCGACTAGACCCTCCGAAAAAGAACCTCCGCAGGCTGCCCATGGCAGGTCCGGGGGAAGTGTCGACCACACACTTCGACATTTGGCGCGCCAGGTAGGGGGCTTTTCCCTTGCGCAATGAGTTTCTGCCGACGAAGATGACCAAGCTTCCTTCAACGGCAAGCTCTCCTCCCCCGCGTTCACGGCGAACCGTGACCAGCGGGGAATACGTGTCGACGCACTCAGGACGGAGTGTGTCGGCGCAAGCTAGAAGTCAGCAGCTGACTCCGGCAATGCAGGCTCCAGCCAGCGTGAGATCTTCTGCAGCGCTAAGCGTTCCCCACGGGGATGCGCTAGCTGCAGCAAGAGCGCTACTGCGCAATCCGCCTGCTGAGGACGCGCCTCAGGCAGCGACCCAGAAGTGGATTCGCGAGGTGGACCGTCTCGTTGTCGCCGCCGCAAACCCTCGACTTCGGCGGGGACGACGCTCCGGCCAACCGGCTGTGTCGCTGACGCGCACGCCAACGGTTGACGGGCAGACGGCAGATTCCAGCTCCACCAGGCTTCAGTCGACGGACCTGAGGACAGAGCTGAAACGGTGCCACTTGGGCCAGGATGCCCGGGTGTACCTCGAGCGACGTCGAGAAATGCGTCGCAACCAAGAGGCTGGCGACAGCATGACGTCAGCCTCAAGTCAGCCTGAAGCGCAGACCTTCGCCACGCGATCTCTGCCCCAGGCATACGCCGCGCAGCATATGCCACAGCCATATGCCCTACAAACGGCGTCCCCGGTCTATGGCGCAGCCTTGCCCATACCGGGGTACACTGTGCCAGCGGTGAACCAAGCGTTCGCGGCACCAACGCCTGCAGCAACAGGAGCAGGATGTGCGACCCTGGCGCCCCACCTTTGCTTCGCGAGGTGGCCGCGCAAGTTTCGGCCGCACCTGCCCGAGAAGTACGATGGCAGCATCAACCCGGCAGAGTTCCTCCAGATCTACTCCACCGCCGTACTTGCCGCAGGAGGGGATGAGGCCGTCATGGCCAAGTGCTTCCCCGTCGCCCTGACCGGTCCAGCCCGGTCTTGGCTCATGAACCTCCCCTAGGGTTCCATAACTTCCTGGGGAGAGCTCTGCCGGCAGTTCACCGCCAACTTCGGCAGTTCCTACACCCGACCTGGCTTGGAGCTCGACCTCCACGCCATCCAGCAACAACCTGGGGAGTCGCTGCGCTCCTTCATCCAGCGGTTCTCCCAGGTGCGGAACACCATCCTACACATCCAAAACGCTTCTGTGGTGGTGGCGTTCCGGCAAGGCGTTCGGGACAAGAAGATGCTCGAGAAGCTCGTGACCAGAGAGGTCCGCGACGTCTCAGAGCTCTTCAGCCTGGCGGACAAGTGCGCCAGAGCAGCAGAAGGGCGGAACTGGCACTCCCTGCCAGCCTCTGAGTCAGGAGGGCAGCCAGGATCTGGCGCTGCTTCCTATGGAGGCAGCAATAAGGCCAAGAACCGGGGCAGTGGCAAGATTAAGTCACCGGCCGCGGTTCCCGTTGCCGCAGCAGCGGCACCCAGCGGAGCTCGGGGGCCGCGCCCCGACAAGAGGCAGCGACAGTAACCAGCCCCAGAAGGTGACCAAGACAAGCTATGCCCCGTGCACGGCAGCTGTCGCCACACTACTGCCGAGTGCCGGGAGATTCAGAAGCTCACGGAGCGCTTCCGCAAAGGGAAGCAGCAGCGGACTGATGCTCCACCCTTCTGCCAAAGGGAGGGCAAGTAGAAGGTCGATGCCCCAGACAGTGTCGACCACCAAGTGGGGTTCCAGGAGCCTCAGCGCACCGTGAAGGCGGTGCGCAACCATGAGGACTCCAGCTCCAGTGATGATGAGCGTCGAAAGAAGCTCTACGTCATATACGGCGAGTCCGCCGATCCCTCGTCCCGAAGCGCAGTTAAGACTCTGTGCCGAGCGGTAGCGTCGGTGGCTCCACTCCCAGGTGCCGCACCGCACCTCAAGTGGATTTGAACCCCCATCAGCTTTGATGCCACCGACTGCCCCAGGAACATGGCTGGGGCCGGCCAACTACCGCTCTTGGTAGCGCCCACCATCGCCAACGTGAGGATGTATCACGTTTTGGTAGATGGCGGAGCTGGGCTGAACCTCATCAGCCGTGCAGCTTTCCAGAAGCTGCAGATCCCGATGGCCAAGCTCACCCCGTCGAGCCCGTTCTTAGGGATAGGGCCGGGACAGGTCGTTCCCTACGGCAACATCAGCCTCCCGGTGACCTTTGGAGCTCCGGACAGCTATCAGACAGAATACATTCTGTTCGACGTGGCGGAGATCGACCTCCCCTTCAACGCCATAATTGGCAGACCAGCCCTGTACCAATTCATGGCAGTAGCCCACTACGACTACCTCGTCTTGAAGATGCCTACACCAACAGGCATCCTCAGGATTCATGGAGACCGCACTGCTGCAGTATCGGCCTTGGAAAAGCTCCAAGCGCTTGCAACAGCTAGAGCACCAGCCCCTGGCAGTGCAGAACCAGACCAGCTCCACCCGAGTGCACGCCACCGTGCCTCCACCGCAGCACCCCATGTGCAACCCCTCGACGAGGGCGACGTCCCCTTAAAGATCGTCCAAGTCGGCGCCGATGCCACCCAGACCACCCGGGTAGCCGGGGGCTCGGATAGCAAATAGGAAGGCGCGCTCGTCACCTTCCTCCGGTACAACGTCGACGTGTTTGCATGGCAGCCATCACAGATGCCAGGGATCCCTAGGGAGGTGATCGAGCACCACTTAAAGGTCTTCCCCAACACCCGACCAGTTCAACAGAAGCCCCGCAAGCAGTCCATCGAGCGGCAAAACTTCATCCGCGAAGAAATCAAGAAGCTGCTGGACGCTGGCTTCATACGGGAAGTCCACCACCCCCGGTGGTTGGCGAACCCCGTCGTTGTCCCGAAGTCCGGTGGGAAGCTCCGGATGTGCATCGACTACACCAGTCTCAATAAGGCATGTCCTAAAGATCCATTCCCTCTCCCTAGAATAGATCAAATAGTAGACTCGACATCAGGCTGCGATATGCTGTGCTACCTAGACGCCTACTCGGGTTTCCATCAGATCCCCATGTCTAGAGAAGATGAAGAGCATACATCCTTCATCACAGTAGATGGCCTGTATTGTTATGTCTCTATGCCTTATGGCCTAAAGAATGCTCTCCCCACCTTTGTACGTGCAATGCACAAAACCTTTGGAGAGTTAATAAGAGACTTAGTTGAGGTGTACGTCGATGACATCGTTGTCAAGGTCAGGCAGAGTTCATCTTTGTTAGATAACATAGCCTTAGTTTTTGACAAATTGCGCTCCACGCGCACCAAGCTGAACCCCGACAAATGTGTGTTCGGTGTATCCTCTGGGAAACTTTTAGGATTCCTGGTCTCGCACCGGGGAATTGAGGCCAACCCAGAGAAGATCAAGGCCATTGACTTGATGCGGCCTCCTGCCCGCATCAAAGAAGTCCAGAAGCTCACGGGATGCCTAGCCGCGCTGAGTCGGTTTATACTGAGGCTAGCAGAGCGAGCGCTCCCCTTCTTTAAGCTCCTGCGCAGATCCGGTCCATTTGCCTGGACTGACGAAGCAGAAGAAGCTTTCCAGGAGTTGAAGCGACTCCTGACGACCCTACCTATCATGGTAGCCCCCGAGCCCGGAGAGCATCTGTTGCTCTACATCGCGGCGACAACTGAAGTGGTGAGCATTGTCCTCGTCGCAGAGCGGCCGGACCTCTCGTCTTAACAGCCTGCTCCGGCAGCAGAAGACAGACGCCAGGAAACCCCGCAGGTCCAAGACGGCCTCCCGGACCTCCAAGACAATCTCCCGGAGGTCCAGGGCGGCCTCCCGAACCTCCAAGACAACCTCCCGGGGGTCCAGTGGGCCCCCCGGGGGCCCAACGGGACCTCCCGAAGCTCCCGGAGAACCAGCGGGGCCCCCCGGAGGGCCAAGATGGCTTAAGAACATTCGAGTTCCAACTTCTAGAAGCCCCCCTAGACCCACTCACCTCCAGCGGGCCAGGTCCAATGGATGAAGACCTCTCAGACCTAAGAGAGAGGGTTCGAACCATCCAGAGGCCTGTCTACTACATAAACGAAGTCCTTCACGATGCCAAGACAAGGTACCTAGAAGTCCACAAGCTGTTGTATGCAGTGCTCGTGGCGTCCAGGAAGCTCCGCCACTACTTTCAGGCCCACCGGGTCTCAGTAGTCACCTCCTATCTGCTGAAGACAATCCTTCACAGCCCCCATGCGACTGACAACGTTGCTAAATGGGCAGCGGAGCTGGCGGAGTTTGAGCTGGACTTCCTTCCTCGCCATGCAGTCAAAAGCCAAGCGCTGGATGACTTCGTGGCAGAGTGGACACCAACGAAGGCTGACCCAGGGGGCCATGAAGACGGTGAACCAGAGCACCGGGCTCCGGTCTTCACCGAGCCCCACTGGACGCTCTTCTTCGACGGCTCCTCGCGAAAGCAGGGGGCCGGTGCCGGCGTACTGCTTCTCATGCCATCGGGGGAGCAGTTTGGGTACATGGTGCGTCTCAATTTCAAGGCAACCAACAACATGGCAGAGTATGAAGCACTCATCTTTGGCCTACAGACAGCCCTGTCTCTGGAACCTCACCAGTTGTTGGCACAGGGCGACTCCCAGCTGGTTATCAAGCAAGTTAAGGGCGAATGCTCCTGCAATGACCCACAGCTAGCTGCTTATCTGCTTCACGTGCAGATGTTGGAGAAATACTTCCTCGCCTTGGACCTGCGCCACGTACCGCGCGCTGACAATGCCGCAGCTGACGACCTTTCAACGAAGGCTTCCACCGGAGCCCCTGTGCCCGAAGGAGTCTTCGAGAGGACGTTGCTGCGGCCCACAGCCCGGCCCGCCGAGCCGGGCGAAGGGGGCTGGACCAGCACCTCGAAGCTGGTGGTCCCGGCGGCCCTGCAGCCATGGATGCCGCCAAGGATCGTAAGCGTCACTGGGGACTCCGTGCAACTCAGCGCTCAAGATCCAGAAGATCAAGTCAAACCCGATGCATGGATCACGGAGATCCGGGACTACTTGAAAGACAACATCCTCCCTGATGAACATGCAACCGCTGAACGGATCGTGCGTATGGCTAAGAGATACGCGCTGGTAGAAGGGGATCTCTACCGGCGTGGCGCCAACCACGTCCTATTGCGGTGCATAACCCAGGGGGAAGGCTGCGACTTGCTCACTGAGATCCATGGGGGCGAATGTGGGAGTCACTCTTCCTCACATACGCTTGTCGGTAAAGCCTTCCGGCATGGCTTCTACTGGCCGACAGCACTCCATGATGCCGTCAAGCTGGTCGAGAGCTGCAAGGCGTGCTAGTTCCACGCCAAGCAGATCCATACACCGGCTCAGGCGGTACAGATGATCCCACCCTCATGTCCGTTTGCCGTATGGGGGTTGGACATGTTGGGACCATTCCCCAGAGCCGTCGGGGGATTCCGGTACCTCTATGTCGCCATCGACAAGTTCACCAAGTGGCCAGAAGCCACACCAGTTGTCACCATCAACAAGCAATCTGCAGTAAAGTTCATCAAGTCGATTGTCTACCGGTTCGGGGTCCCGAACAGAATCATCACCGACAACGGGACCCAGTTCACCAGCACAGCCTTCCAAGACTACTGCGAAGACCTCGACATCCAGGTGTGCTATGCCTCTGTTGCTTACCCAAAGAGCAATGGGAAAGTCGATAGGGCCAACGCCGAGATTCTCCGGGGCCTCAAGACCCGCACCTATGCCAGCCTGAAGAAACATGGTGCCAATTGGGTGGATGAGCTTCCGAGCACACTATGGGCTAACCGGACATCCCAGAGCCGGGCCACCGGAGAGACACCCTTCTTCATGGTGTATGGGGCTGAAGCTGTGCTTCCCCCAGAGATCACCATGAAGTCTCACCGCGTCCGAGCTTATGACGAAGCCGCGCAGGACAACCTCCGGCGCGGAGACATCGACCTCGTCGACGAGGTCCGATTGCATGCAGGACTCCGTAACACACAGTACAGACAAGCGCTCCGCCGCTACTACGAGAGGTCTGTGCGTGCCCGGGAGCTGCAGGAAGGTGACCTGGTGCTGCGGCGCATACTTTCTCGTGAAGGGACCCACAAAGTCTCCCCTGGATGGGAAGGTCCCTTCCGAGTCACAAAAGTATGCCGCCCCGGGTGCGTACGCCTTTCCACCGAGGATGGGGACCCGCTCCCGAACCCCTGGAACATCGAACACCTCCGTAAGTTCTACCCCTAGAATAGTAGCAGGACAGTTTCTTCTTTCTAATAGATTCCATAGAGTCCCGGAACAGCGCTCGGAGCAGCTAAGTCTCAGGGGACGGTCCAGGACTACGTTCAGCTTTGCCTGGTTCCGACTCCAAGCGCGTAGAGTCTTGCTTTCTTTTTTAATGGGACATGTCGGTACCTGAGATATGGGGTACCCCCGCGCACAGGGTAAAATGCCTAAGGCGCTCGCCCTTCTCCGCAGGGAGAGCTCCGAAGGCGCCACGCGTCTGGCGGGGCCGGACCTCCCTCTCCTCAGAGGAGAGCTCCGGGCCCGCCACGTGGCATACAGAAGCCGGACCTCCCCCTCCACAGGAGAGAGGTCCGAAGGCGCCACGCGTCCAGCGGGGCCGGACCTCCCTCTCCTCAGAGGTGAGCTCCGGGCCCGCCATGTGGCATGCAGAAGCCGGACCTCCCCCTCCGCGGGAGAGAGGTCCGAAGGCGCCACGCGTCCAGCGGGGCCGGACCTCCCTCTCCTCAGAGAAGAGCTCCGGACCCGCCACGTGGCTGGAAGAACGGTGCTGCCTGTCCCCGAGCGGTGGGCAGCGGGCGTAAAGGCGCCCCTCACCTTGCCCGTACAAGGAATTCAAGGCCCGCGTCTTCCCAAGACGCGGAAACGCGGAGCACGCGCCTGTCAGGTGCCGTTGCGTCTAGTCGCATCACAGACTGGCGCGTGGTGTCAGAACCTGACAGGTAATAAACGCCGCGACAAGACATCCCATGCCGCCTGCGCCGTCATCAACCACCACGACTAGCACACGGCATGGGCAGGGCGGCAAAAGGAAGACTCAGAAGCATTCGACCGGAGGCAACCACCGGTATAACTACAGATACGGTAGATAATAGACAATCTTCCCGGGACCACCTGTCGGGTCCCGGCTTCCCTTGTAAGCCGCCCGAGCCTTGGACTATAAAAGGCTCGGGTAGGCGTCGATAGCAGGGGTTCGCATTCTGCAACTCATACGCTAGCCGTACACTCTCAAGCTGTAACTCACCCCCAAGCTCAGGCCCCCGGCCCTGAGCAGCAAGCAATACAACGAGCTCCATAGCTCGCCGTGGACGTAGGGTTTTACGCTCCGGCGGCCTGAACCACGTAAAACTTCCCGTGTCAAGCTCTCACTAACTCGTCCATTCGCGCAAGCTCTCCGCTAGGAACTAGCCCCTCCGAAAAAAGAACCTCCGCGGTCTGCCCAGTGCAGGCCCGGGGGAAGTGTCGATCGCACACTTCGACATTTGGCGCGCCAGGAAGGGGGCTTTTCCCCTAGCGCGACGAGTTTCCACCAACGAAGATGACCAAGCTCCCTTCGGCGGCAAGCTCACCTCCCCCGCCTCTGCGGCATGCCGTGGATAGGGGGGAGTACAAGCCAACACACTCAGGACGGAGTGTGTCAGTACAAGCTGGGAGCCAGCAACCGGCTCTGGCAGCGCCGACCCCGGCAATGCAGGCTCCAACCAGCGTCATATCTCCAGTAGCGCCGGACGTACCCGGAAGGGGCGCGCTAGCTGCAGCAAGAGCGCTACTGCACAATCCGCCCGCTGGAGACGCGCCTCAGGCAGCGACCCAGCGGTGGATTCTCGAGGTAGACCGTCTTGTCGTCGCTGCCGCAAGCCCACGACTCCGGCGGAGACGACACTCCAACCAGCCGGCCGTGTCGCTGATACGCACGCCGATGGCTGATGAACAGACGGCAGATTCCAGCTCTGCCAGCCCTCAATCGATGGGTCTGAGGACAGAGCTGGAGCGGTGTCGCTCGCGTCAAGATGCCCGGGTATACCTCGAGCAACGCCGAGAAAGGCGTCGCTACCAAGGAGCTGACGACAGCATGACGTCGGCCTCGACCCAGCCTGAAGAGCAGACCTTCGCCATGCGACCTCTGCCCCAGGCCTGCGCTGTGCAGAATATGCCACAGTCATATGTGCTGCAGACGGCGCCCCCGGCCTACGGTGCAGCTCTGCCCGTACCGGGGTACACTGTGCCTGGTGCGAACACAGCGTTCACGGCACCAGAACCTGCGGAGACGGAAGCAGGATGTGCAGCCCTCGCACCCCATCTTCGCTTTGCGAAGTGGCCGCGCAAGTTTCGGCCACACCTGCCCGAGAAGTACGACGGCAGCGTCAACCCGGCGGAGTTTCTCCAGATCTACTCCACCGCCGTACTTGCCGCAGGAGGGAATGAAGCCATCATGGCCAATTACTTCCCTGTCGCCTTGACCGGTCCAGCCCGGTCTTGGCTCATGAACCTCCCCCAAGGTTCCGTCACCTCCTGGGGAGAGCTTTGCCGACAGTTCGTAGCCAACTTCGGCAGCTCCTACACCCGGCCTGGCACGGAGCTCGACCTCCACGCCGTCCAGCAGCAGCCTGGGGAGTCGCTGCGCTCTTTCATCCAGCGGTTCTCCCAGGTGCGGAACACCATCCCACACATTCAAAATGCTTCTGTGGTGGTGGCGTTCCGGCAAGGCGTCCAGGACAAGAAGATGCTCGAGAAGCTCGCGACCAGGGAGGTCCGTGACGTCTCAGAGCTCTTCAGCTTGGCGGACAAATGCGCCAGAGCTGCCGAAGGACGGAACTGGCACTCGCTGCCATCCTCCGAGTGAAGGGGACTGCCCGGATCCAGTCCTACTCCCTGTGGAAGCAGCAGGAAGGCCAAGGGCCGAGGCAGAAGCAAGATAGAGTCACCGACCGCAGTCCCAGTCGTCACTGCAGCGACGCTCGGTGGGGCTCAGGGGCCGCGCCCCGACAAGAAGCAGCGAAGGTCACCAATTCCAGAAGGTGATAAAGGCAGTATGTGCCCCGTGCACGGCAGCTGTCGCCACACTGCTGCCGAGTGCCGGGAGATCCAGAGGCTCGCAGAGCGCTTCCGTAATGGAAGACAGCAAAGGGCCAAAGCACCGCCCTACCCTCAGAGGGATGGCAAACAAAAGGCCGATGCCCCAGTCACCGCTGCCCACCAAGTGGGGTACCAGGAGCCTCAGCGTGTCATAAAGACAGTGCATGACGGTGAGGACTCCAGTTCTAACGGTGACGGGCCAAGGTGTTAGCCAGCTGCGGCACGCCCCCGTGCCTCGAACATACCTCTCGGGGGCCGCCTAGGGTCCGTCAACCCCTTGAAGGCCTTGCCAGAAGGGGGAGACGCCTTAGGTCATCCAAGGTGAGCCCGGGTCCACCTACCCCTTGAAGGCCTTAGCCAGAAGGGGAGAACTCCCCGGAGGCCCCGGATAGAAGCCACGCAGGACCTGATCCAGCGTGAAGATAACAACTTCGACAAGACTCGGCTTGCAGGGAACACCCCACAACGCACGGTCTCGGCTAATGCTCTAAGCACTACCGCCAAAGAACCAGACGCGACGGGGGCCCGCAAGAAGGCAGCCTGGTGAAGCGGCACGCTATATTCCAAGAAGGACCCATAAGCTCTCCCCCAGCAGGGAAGGTCCCTTCCGAATCATGAAAGCTGCCGCTCCAGGTACACATGCCTTTCAACCGAGAGTGGGATCCATTCCCAAAAATCCTTACCATGGAGCAACACTGTAAGTCCTACTTACTGAGCATCGGTAGAACTGGGTTATTCACTTCTGTAATAGACCCCATAGAACTTAGGAACAGAGCTTGGGGTAGCTAAGTCTCAAGGGACGGTACAGGACTACGTCCAGTTTAGCCTGGTTCCGACCCTAAGCGCGTAGAGTCTTGCTTCCCTTGTAGACGAGGCGGAACATTGCCCCAACGAACAGCCAGAATTCCACCTATGGGCGCGAATACAGAGACCTGTTCTACTTAGCTCCTTCTCATGCGCTCGTTTAAATTATGCATTAATTTTTATGATCGCACTATCTCTGTATGTTCATCATACGTCTAGCTCCCCCTCTCCTGCGCTCATCCATAGTCGACATCTGCAATCCTCCCGAAGGCGGCTGCGCTTGAGGCACCTGCCGATGGCCGAGTGAGTCTCTCGGGCCTCCCCCAATCAGGTGTTGCGGTGTCAGTTGGTCACCTCCAGGAAAGGCCAGCGTTGTGCATGGGGGGTCCAGGGTGCGTATCCAGCTTAGCCGGCCCAGAGCCCAAAGCATGCGCATCCTGCTCTCCGGAGGTCCAGGGGAGTACGTCCGCTTTGCCTGGTCATGAACCCAAAGTGCGTGCACCCTGCTTCCCCAACGCATGGCCTGGTACTAGGGATCGGACGGCCGTACCCGGACCTCGGAGGGAGCCGGAGCTCCGGCGCCTCGTGCACAGAATTGCCCAAGCTCCGTATAGCGGGCCAGGACCATAAGACAAATAAGACTAGGAGACAGGAGGGGAGGACCCCTCGAGGAGAATTACGTTTCCTCTACCTGTGTGCAGGACCTTCAGGTTACGGCAACAGGGACTGCATGAAGCGGGGGGAAAGGAGCTACCAGCTACACCGGCCTGGGACTGGAAGGACCGGGACCTGCCCCTCCCGCAGGGGCGGGGCCCGGGGGCCCCACGTGTCCAGCAGGCCCGGAACCCTCTCCTTCCTTGAGGAGGGCTCCGGGCTCGCCACGTGGCAGGCAGGAACCGGACCTCCCCCCTCAGCGCGAGGGCTCCGAAAGCCCTACGTGTCCAATATGACCGGAGCTCCCGTCTCTTGAGGAGGAGCTCCGGACCCACCACGTGGCCGGCAGATTTGGAGCCCCCCATAGGGCGAGGTTCGGAGACTTCCGGGAGACCCTAACATGGTTAGGACCCGGGGGGTGTCTGTGCGAAGCTCCGAGATTGGAAATGGCCTCTGAGTACCTTGCGGAGCTAAGGACTCAGCCAGGCAAAGCCAAGAAGGAGGGAAAAGCATCACAGACACAAGTATCCAAGAGAGTCAAATTAAGCAAGGCTCCTTGAGCTGGACTACAGACTCGATAAAAAAAGGAAAAGCATGCCCTAAGGATCACCCGGCTCTCGCCGGAACCTTGCTGCTACAAGGGCGGCCACATCCGCGACTTCAGCCCTGGCAGCTTCCTCCCGCTCCGCGGCTGGGCCCTCTCTTGCTGGCTCCAGTGAGAAAGAGGGGTCGCGGCTCTTGAAGCATGCCAGCACATGCGAGGCGACCTCTAAAGCCAAGCCGCGGCCCTCGGCTTCAAGCTCGCTGGCGACCACAGAGTCGAGTCTGTCCAACTTGGCGCCGATCGACTCCAATGCAGGGATCACCTCTGCCACCTGCAATGCGGGGGTTGCGGCTCTCACCGGACTGAAACCAAGAGGGATCAGGGCGGACCCCGCCCGATCCACGAAGCCTGAGACCGCAAGGGCCTCGGAGGACCGTAGGGCTGAGAGTTCCTCCACCTCGCGGCGGGCTGCCCGCAGAGCCTCCAGGTTCCTCTCGGAGAATTCCTTCTCCTGGGCCACTAGGGAACTATCCCGAAGGCGGAGGGTCTCGGCTAGCCGCTCCAACTCAGCGGCCCTGAAGCCGGCAGTCAACTCGCGGTCCAAGACCGCCCGGCGATCATGGGAGACCTGTTCATCCCTCAAGTCGAGGTCTGCCTTCAGAATCTCCAGTTCCTCCATCCGAGCTCGGAGGTCATCTTCGCCCGCAGCCAGCTGCGCGGCGACCCTCTCTGCCTCAGCTGCCACGGAACGCTCCCGCTCCTCAACGGCGAATTCGCGGCGCTCCAACCGCTGCCGTATTTCCACAGCAGCTGAGAGGCTCTCTTCGGCCCGGGCGTGAGCCTCCAGGGCCTCCCTGTTGACATCCCATGCCGCCTGCGCCGTCATCAACCACCACGACTAGCGCACGGCATGGGCAGGGCGGCAAAAGGAAGACTCAGAAGCATTCGACCGGAGGCAACCACCGGTATAACTACAGATACGGTAGATAATAGACAATCTTCTCGGGACCACCTGTCGGGTCCCGGCTTCCCTTGTAAGCCGCCCGAGCCTTGGACTATAAAAGGCTCGGGTAGGCGTCGATAGCAGGGGTTCGCATTCTGCAACTCATACGCTAGCCGTACACTCTCAAGCTGTAACTCACCCCCAAGCTCAGGCCCCCGGCCCTAAGCAGCAAGCAATACAGCGAGCTCCATAGCTCGCCGTGGACGTAGGGTTTTACGCTCCGGCGGCCTGAACCACGTAAAACTTCCCGTGTCAAGCTCTCACTAACTCGTCCATTCGCGCAAGCTCTCCGCTAGGAACTAGCCCCTCCGAAAAAAGAACCTCCGCAGGCTGCCCAGTGCAGGCCCGGGGGAAGTGTTGATCGCACACTTCGACAGGACGGGTCGTGGCCTCCATGTTTAGCCTGTTTTCCGCCTATGGAAATTTATAGGGAAAGAACATGTCCTGCTTTGCTCTTCCTTTATGCTCATTCAAATTATGTATTAATTTTTATGACCGCACTTCCTGGGTATGTTCACCATACACCCAGTCCCCTTTTTCCCATTCTCACCTCTAGTCGGCATTTGCTATCCTGCATGGAGCGGTCGCGCTTGGGGGACCTGCCGATGGCCAGGGGGCCCCGAGCCCCCGGCACGTCGTGCACCGAAATTCCCAAGCACCGTGCACCGAATCGGGATTGTAAGCCAAATAAGACTATGAGATCGGAAAGGGGGAGCCCCAAGGAGAATTACGTTTCCCTTGTTTGTGTGCAGGACCCTCCGGCCTTGGCTTCCCGCAGGAGTATGGTAGGAGTACCCAAACAGTTGGCCACGCCTACCAGGGGGACGCTATAGACCACGCAAAACCGGGAGATCCGGACCCCGCCCCCTGAGCAGGGGCGGGCCCCGGAGGCCCCATGTGTCCAGCGGGGCCGAGGCTCCCGCCTCCTCAGGAGGGGCTCCGGACCCGCCACGTGGCGGGTAGAAGCCGGACCCCCTCCACAGGGAGAGGTCCGAAGGCTCCACGTGTCCTGCGGGGCCGGACCTCCCTCTCCTCAGAGGAGAGCTCTGGGCCCGCCACGTGTCCAGCAGATCCGGACCTCCCCGTCCTCATGGGGCGGGCTCCAGAGACCTCCGAGGCCCTTAATATAGTAAGGACCCGGGGAAGGTGTCTGTGCAGACCTTCGAGATTGGTGAAGGCCTATGAGTACCTTACGGAGCTAAGGGCTCGGTCAGGCAAAACCAAGAAGAAGACAAGGGCATCACAGGCACGACAGGTCATAAGAGTCTATGTATTCGTGGCTCCATGAGCTGGACTACAGACTCGATAAAAAATAAAGAAACAAGCCCTAGGGTTCCCCTGGCACGTCCAGAACCTAGAAGTTGCGAGAACGGCCACGTCCCCAACTTCAGCCCTGGCGGCGTTCTCCCGCTCCGTGACACGAGCACAGGGATCATCTCGGCCATCACCAGCGCAAGGGCCGGTGTCATCAAGGATGCTTATGAAGCCCCCTCCACCGCTTTAGCAGTTTCCTTGGAGACTCTGCCGCCTGGAGTCCTCCTCGGCGTGTCAGCAGTTTCTTTGGAGACTCCACCGCCTGAGGAGAGAGGACGCAGCTTCCCCGAAGACTCCTCCGACCCGAGCACAGGGATCATCTCGGCCATCACCAGCGCAATGCTGGTGTCATCAAGGATGCTTCTGAAGCCCCCTCCGCCGCTTGAGCAGTTTCCTTGGAGACTCTACCGCCTGGAGTCCTCCTTGGTGCTTCAGCAACTTCCTTGGAGACTCCTCCGCCTGAAGCCTCCTTGATGTGTCAGCAGTTTCTTTGGGGACTCCACCACTTGAGGAGAAAGGACGCAACGCCTGGGAACCCTCAGCCAGTCGTCGCTCAAGAAGAGTCCAGTCGGGATGATAAACCCGGGGCCTCTTGGAGGCGTCACCTCCAGAGGCAAGGCATGCAGGCTCCCTGGATCCCTGACTTGGTGTAGAAGCCGCCGTCGGAGGAGATCGAGCGTGTATCTTCTCTGGGGGTGGGTTGGAAGCCATGGCGAGGGAGGGCTCAAAGACAAGAAGACAAAGGCACAAGAGTCCAAGGAAAAGCGCTGGGAAGTGCGAAGGGAAGCCGCAATGCGGGTAAGATCCCCTTTTAAAACTTCCCAGATGCGATTCCAAACGACTCAAAACTCTTCGAATACACCGCATCGACCCCAAGACCGAGCGCCGATGACAGGTGGGGCCAAACTGCCCAGCTGAAGCATTGGTTCAAGGAGTCAGTCTCCCAACAAGACGAGCCGGCAAGGCACTTCGGCGGTTCCCGAAGAAAGTGCCGCAACGTGTAGAAGTGGTAGCCTTGGGAACCGCCGCAGTAAAAGCAACCATCAAGTGGGCGCACGCTCCCACGATCCTGCGATTGTTCGTGCTCCGGCAGCGGTCAATACGGGACTTGGAGAAAGTGCGCGGAACAGAAGAGACGGAGGCCCCACCTCGGGCTCGCTATCTCCCCCGAGATGGGCCCGGGGCCACTATCGGTACCCGCGATATGGGGTACCCCCGCGCGCAGGGGAAAATGCCTAAGGATCTCGCCCTTCTCCGTAGGGAGAGCTCCGAAGGCACCACGTGTCCAGCAGGGCCGGACCTCCCTCTCCTCAGAGGAGAGCTCCAGGCCCGCCACGTGGCCAACAGCAGCCAGACCTCCCCTCCATGGGGAAGGCTCTGAAGGCACCACGTGTCCCGCGGCGCCGGACCTCCCCCTCCTCAGAGGAGAGCTCCGGGCCCACCACGTGGCCGACAGAAGCCGAACCTCCCCCCTCCGCGGGGAGAGGTCCGAAGGCTCCACGTGTCCTGCGGGGCCGGACCTCCCTCTCCTCAGAGGAGAGCTTCGGGCCCGCCACGTGTCCAGCAGAACGGCGCTGCCTGCCCCCGAGTGGTAGGCAACGGGCATAAAGACGCACCATACCTTGCCCCTACAAGGTATTCAAGGCCCGCGCCTTCCCAAGACGCGGAGACGCGGAGCACACCTCTGTCAGGTGCTGTTGCGCCCAGTCGCATCACAGACTGGCGCGCGGTGTCAGAACCCGCCAGCCAATAAACACAGCGACAAGACATCCCCTGCCGCCCCTGCCATCATCAACCACTACGACTAGCTTGCGGCATGGGCAGGGCGGCAGAACGAAGACTCGGAAGCCCTCGCCAGAGACAACTACCGGCGTAACTGCAGATACGGTAGATGGCAGGCAATCTCCCCGGGACCACCTGTCGGGTCCCGGGCCCCCCTTGTAAACCGCACGAGCCTTGGACTATAAAAGGCTCGAGTAGGCGACGTTAGCAAGGGTTCGCACTCCAGCAATTCACACCCTAGGCATTACTCTTCCTCAAGCTCAGGACTCCGGCTCTGAGCAACAGGCAATACAGCGAGCACCTCTGCTCACCGTGGACGTAGGGTTTTACGCTCCGGCGGCCTGAACCACGTAAAACTCGCCGTGTCAAGCTCCTCCCTAACTCGTCCCTACGCTTAAGCTCTCCGCAAGCAACTAGCCCCTCCGAAAAAGAACCTCCGCGGGCCGCCCAGGGCAGGTCTGGGGGAAGTGTCGACCACCACTTCGACAATATCCATAACCATCTCATATTCATGATATCCATCTCATGATCACATATCCGAACCAAAATTCATTGTCACGACTCAACAGTCCCAAAACCATTCTCATTACCAAGACTCAACAGTCCCGAAACCAAAACCAAAGACCATACCATAACCAAACCAATAACCATCCCAATAACCATCTCATCTAATCATGGAAGTTGGCCAGGTGCTTGTGACCAGAAGCACGGCTATCATGATAGTTTTACACTCTACAGAGGTGGCACCACTTTACCCACAAGTTTGTGATTTCGTCACCCGTCGGCGACTGCGGAACCTCCATTATACCAGTACACAACCGTCGGTGTATGGCCAAGAGATCACAAAATAGCCTTTATGAAGGGGCTACTAGATGTATGGACTCACTAAGGTTTCACCAGCAGGCTTGAATCACCATTCTCCCACCTACGGGCCCCCTCTTGTGCCATGCAGTTCCCAGGGCAGTCCTCTCTCGACTCCTATTCCCCGTGACTTCCACGGTCCATAACAATCTAGCAACTTACCTAATTAGTCAGCTAAGACGCACCCGTACTTGGCCTTGTGGTGGCACTGTTTTCCTGGCATGTGCTTGCATGAACCGGTCCTTAGATCTACGGTAAGTAAACCACCATCTCATTCTACCACATCCTCAAACCAAGCTTGCCTAGATCTCCCCCGATTCATGTTCATTATCAACATCAAGTTCTCATTATCATTGTTCATATGAGTGCGGTAGCTAGACACATTCTATCTCGCTTCCCATATCTCGTGGATTAGCGAAGCAAAAAGCAAAAGCGACCATACCCGACTCATCAACTTTCCCGGTGACAAGGGTGGTTAACAAAACTAGTAAACTCCTATAAAAGGGCTTCCCATCAAGTTGACTCTAGCATACACATTTTCGCAAACAAAACAGTTTCCAAAACATGGGATCAATATGGTCAAGGGGCACTTGCCTTGTTCCTGTGGCTTTTGTTGCTCAGGCGCTTCGAAGTCTTGGTACTGTAGTCCTTCGTAGATAGCTCCCTGAGCTTGTCCTTATACTCACGATCACACACATACAATATTCACAGCAATCAATCATCATGCGCAAACTTTATTCAACATGCAATGGTGTAGATGCATGCTGATCCTATGGTACAGTTTCATTAGATCAGTTTGTACGTGTTCTTTGCATGTTTTAATAGGCTTTCATGGGGTTTTACGATAAACAAGGGTGTAAGGGTCTAGTGTGGATGTGGTGATGATCTTGTATCAAGATCTAGATCAAACCGATCAACACGTGATCTGTCCACACGGCAAAGCTTCTGTTCGAAGGGATCAAAGAAACAGATGCGAAGGAAATCGTGATGATGTCGTAAGGTGGTAATGAAGACCTACCTCACCTCTCCTTGGTGTTGGGGCCTTCCTCCTAGCGATGGCAGCAGCGGGGAGCTCGTCGGCGGCTCACCGGTGGGGCTCACCGTCGCCTGAACTCCGGCGAAGGGGTGGAAAATCTAACTCGGTGAGCTGGGGCTAGGGCTTCCAAGTCGCTGACTTAGGGAGGAAAATAAGAGTACGTGGTTGTGGCCAAGGGGTTTTGGGTTCTATTTATAAGGGGATAAAGAAGAGTCCTACTCCGATTGGATTTTTAATAAGAGTCCTATTCAAATTGTTTTGGATCCTAAAAACTTATCTCCAATCGGTTTGGTGCGGTAGCAGCGTGAAATCGTGTCGGTTTCCCTCAGTACCGGGTATTCTCACGCGTACAGGAGAAAAACTGCTTAGCGATCTCGTCACCTCCGCAGTGGAGAGCTCCGGTGACTCCACGTGTCCAGCGGGGGCCTGGCCTCCCTTTCCCGCAGAGACAAACTCCGGGTGCGCCACGTGTCTGGCGGGCGGGACCTCCCTCTCCCTCAGAGGTGAGCTCCGCATGCGCCACGTGTCTAGCGGGCGGGACCTTCCCTCTCCTCAGAGGTGGGCTCCGAGAATGCCACGTGTCCAGTAGCGCCGGACCTCCTTTCTCCTCAGAGACGAGCTCTGAGGTCGACACGTGTCCAGCGGGGCGGACCTCTCGGAGGCGAGCTCCGAGAGCGACACGTGTCCAACAGCGTCAGACCTCCCGGAGGCAAGCTCCGAGGGTGACACGTGTTCCGTGGGGTCGGACCTCTCGGAGTCGACCTCCGAGCCTGCCACGTTCCCATGGCGCGGACCTCATCCCTTTCGCAAGGGTGAGTTCCGAAAGCGCCATGTGTCCCGCGGGGCTGAGCCTCGCTTCTTCCGCAGGGACTAGCTCCGAAGGTAACACGTGTCCTGCGGGGCTGGGCCTCGCTTCTCCGCAGAGGCTAGCTCCGGGGGCAACACGTGTCCCACGGGGCCAGACCTCGCCCCTTCCGCAGAGGCAAACTCCGAGCCTGCCATGTAGCCAGCAGTGTCGGACCTCACCCCTTTTGCAGGGATGAGCTCTGACGGCGCCACGTGGCTGGCGGGCTGCGGGAAGTGTAGACGGCGCTCTCGGTGGATTGGAACTGGCTCTTTTTAGCTATCTTTCACCTGTTCTACTTCTTTTAAAATGTTTTCTCTATATGAAATATGTATGCATGCATGAATATGAAATTGAGGGTGTCACATCAGAAGAGTGGTACAAGGGAGATCATTGGACCCATTGGAGGAGCTCTTTCCAATCCACAAGCTGCTGACAAGTCTCAGAGGGATGCTCGTGGAGTTGGGAAACCGCTACGCAAGCACACAAGAAGAGATCCGCTACCTCCGCAAGAAGTTGTACTTGCTGTAGAAACAAGAGGAGACTCGTGCCGATGCGGGAACAAATGGAGCACCAGCGTCACCTACCCCTACATGGACTGCCGACTCACCATGGCGTGCGCCCATGTGTGGACCACCCCTGCCACACGGTCAGAACAGCACCGGTTCTCACGATTAAGTTTAGGTTCCCTATTTAATAAAGTTGTAATAATAATGCTTAGATCATAGTAGCTTGAACTAAGAGTGGTGTGTTGAACCTTTATGACGATTGCTTGTGTTTGTGTGCTTGGCTGTGAGTTGTGGGACGCTTCGGCGAATGTCCACATCCACACATAGGAGAGAGATGTGGGATGCTTCGGTAATTATTCACATTCTCATAAAGGCTGATATTAATAAAGGAGTTGCTTAGTTCAAACACTTTGATGCATATAGATGGGGAATCACTTCTTTCAATTCTGAATATTATTCCAAAAGTAAGCATTAAGATAAGGGGGGTAGATTTTCTCACCAACCTCATCGTCTTGGATTTCCAAGGGATTGATATAATACTTGGAATGGACTGGTTAAGCAAGTATAATGGAGTGATTCAATGTGCTAAGAGGATCGTACAGTTGACGAGTGAGCACGGTACTCGTATCGAGTTCGAGGCATCCCAACCTGCAACCGAGATGGTAGTGCTAAATCACGTGGAAGGATTGACAGTGGAAAGCATTGCGGTGGTTCAAGAATATTTAGATGTGTTTTCAGAAGAACTGCCAGGTATGCCACCTGATCGTGACATAAAGTTTGTCATTGATTTAGTACCCAGAACTGCACCTATAGCTAAGAGGCCATATAGAATTCCCGCTAATGAATTAGTGGAGCTCAAGAAGCAAATTCAGGAGCAGCTAGACAAGGGTTTTATACGTCCAACCTCATCACCGTGGAGAGCCCCCGTTCTCTTCGTAGACAAGAAGGATGGAATCCAAAGGATGTGCGTGGACTATAGGTCTCTCAACGAAGTGATGATCAAGAATACAAACCTGCTGCCCTGCATAGATGACTTATTCGATCAAATGAAGGCGCCCAGATTTTCTCCAAGATTGATCCTCGGCCGGGATACTTTCAGCTGAAGATTAAACCCCCCCTACATACCCAAAATGGCTTTTCGAACATGTTATGGTTCGTACGAGTATACCGTCATGTCATTCGGGTTGACAAATGTGCCTGCATATTTTATGTACCTCATGAATAAGGTCTTCATCGAATACTTGGACAAGTTCGTCGTGGTTTTCATCGATGATATTATGGTGTACTCAAGAAGCGAGGGAGAACATGAGGAACACTTGAGATTGACATTGCAAAAACTTCAAGAGCATCAATTGTATGCTTAGTGAGCAAGTGTCAATTTTGGCTAAAGGAGATATGATTCTTAGGCCACATCATCTCTGAAGACATCATCTCTGAAGAAGGAGTATCGGTTGATCCCAAAAAAGTGAGGGATGTTTTGAAATGGAACCCGCCGCAGAATGTGAGGGGCATTCGGAGTTTCCTTGGGATGGCTGGATATTACCATCGGTTCATCAAGGATTTCTCAAAAATAGTGAAGCGTATGACTGAATTGCTGATGAAAGGGAAAGCATTTCTGTGGACACAAGCGTGACAAGACAGCTTTGAAGAGTTAAAGAAGAGATTGACAACAGCACCGGTTTTTGTATTACCGGACGTGAGCAAGAGCTTTGATATATACTGTGACGCCTCAGGACAGGTACTTGGATGTGTCCTTATGCAAGAAGGCCAAGTGGTAGCCTATGCATCGAGGCAATTAAAGAAACATGAGCTGAATTACCCTACGCACGATCTGGAACTTGCAGCTGTAGTACACGCATTGAAGATTTCGAGACATTACATCCTTGGTCACCGATGTGAGATCTATACGGATCACAAAAGCCTCAAGTATATATTCAGGCAAACGGATCTAAATATGAGGCAACGCCGATGGTTAGAGTTCATCAAGGATTATGATGTAGGAATCAACTATCACCCGGGAAGGCCAATGTAGTAGCGGATGCGTTGAGCTGAAAGGGAGCACGTCACCAACTCACGGTTCGGGAGCTGCCACCCGAGCTATGTAAGGAGTTTGATCGGTTACATTTTGGGTTCTTGAACGAGATGGGGGTGATAGAACTAAACTCAATGCTGGAACAAGAGATACGAGATGGCCAAGCAACGGATGAGGGGATAAAGGAAATCAAGGAAAGAATCCGACAAGGGATAGAGAAGGATTTCGAGGAAGACGAGAATGACATGCTTTGGTTAGGGAAAAGGATATGTGTGCCTAACGTGAAGCACCTCCGCGACGCGATACTAAAGGAGGCACATGACTCGCCTTATTCCATACATCCCGGCTGTATGAAGATGTATAAGGACCTGAAAACTTGCTATTGGTGGGATGGCATGAAAATTGACATCGCTGAATATGTTGCCCTATGCGACACGTGCCAACAGGTGAAGGCCAAGCATCAAAGACCCGCAATATTTTGCAACCGTTTAAAGTACCCGAGTTGAAGTGGGAAGAAATCGGTATGGATTTCATAGTAGGATTGCGACGTACTCAGTCCAGCTACGACTCTATTTGGGTTATCATGGACCGATTGACGAAATCAGCCCACTTTATTCCTGTTAGAACCAAGTACACCGTGGCGCAATTAGCTGAGCTGTATATGGAGCAAATAGTATGTCGTCATGGAGTTCCGAAGAGGATAGTTTCAGATCGAGATTCTCAATTTACCTCTAGGTTCTGGAAGAAGCTACATGAAGCGATGGGTACAAGGTTGAATTTCAGCTCCGCATATCACCCACAAACCGACGGACAAACCGAGAGGACGAATCAGATATTGGAAGACGTGTTGAGAGCTAGCGCCTTGAAACATGGGCGTAGTTGGGACAAGAGCTTGCGTATGCTGAGTTTTCATACAACCAGCCTGAAGATGTCACCTTTCGAGGCACTATACGGTAGACGGTGTAGAACACCCTTGTTCTGGAATGAGACGGGAGAAAACCAAGTGTTTGGATCTGAAGTGCTGCAGGACGCCGAGAAGCAAGTCCAAACAATACGTGAAAACCTGAAGGCTGCTCAGTCACATCAAATAGACTATGCGGACAAGAGGCGAAGGAGTCTGACTTTTGAAGTCAGGGACTTCGTGTATCTTAAGGTGTCGCCTATCCGAGGCCAATGATGGTTTAACGTCAAAGGCAAGCTAGCACCTCGCTACATTGGGCCATTCAAGATTGTGAGAAAGTGAGGAGAGGTAGCATATCAACTAGAGCTGTCGACACACCTCTCTAACGTGCACGATGTATTTTACGGAAGAACAAGTATCTATGGACGAGTTAGAACTCCAAGAGGATATGACCTACGTGGAACACCCCATCAAAATCCTAGATACAAAGGAAAGAGTCATGAGGAACAAGGTAATCCGTTTGTGCAAAGTACAATGGAGCCATCACACGGAAGTCGAAGCTACATGGAAGCGTGAGAAAGACCTCAAGGCAGAATTCCTCATCTTTTCTCCACTCTGTTGAGTCTCGAGGGCGAGATTCATTTTAAAGGGGTAGGTTTGTAACACCCTCATATTCATCATCATGCATTGCATATAGAAAAGCATTTAGAAAGAGAAAGAAAAGAGATAAAGGAGTATATGAACAAATAAATAAATAAAAGAAAATAAAAATAGGAAATAAAATAAAAGAAATAAAAATAAAAATAAAGAAAATAAAAAAGAGAAAAACCTGCCCGCCCCAAATCCCCCCCCCTAAATTTCCCCTAACCCCCCCTAGGGAATTTCCCCACATTTAGGGATTTTCCCCAAACTTTGGTCGGCGCCCAAAAATCCCTAGGGATCCCCCCACACACATTGGGATTTCCCCCCTCTCCTTGGCCGCACCCCTTGGGGGAGAAAACCCTAGCCGCAGCCCTAAAATCCCCCCCCTTGGGATTTTCCTCTCCCCCAATTAATCTCACCCCTTGATGGAAAATATTTGGAAAAATATCCCCTAGCTCCCACCTTTTCTCAAATTAAATCTCAGCCATTGATTAAAAGATTTGCTGAAATCCTAGCCCCCTTGGTTATTCCCCCCTTATAAATAAAACCCTCTCCCCTCTCCTAGCCGCTACCCTACCCTAAAAATCCATGGCCGCCACCCCTTGCTGCCAAGCTCTAGTCGCCGCCCCTGCTAGTGCCTTGGCTGCCGTCGAAGCTCTGCCCCGCCTCACCGTCGCCGGAGAAGAAGACCCCAGCTGCTGCCATTGCAAGGAGGTGGCCAGCCGCTGAGGAGGAGAGGAGGAAGAAGAGAGTTAGGTCCCCGTCACCTCTCTTACCACGTCGCTGCTGTCGTCACGAACCTCGTTTCTCCACACCCTGCGAACAGGAGCTATTGTACGTAGGTAGATCACGCTCCGGTCTATGTTTTGAAGGTGGAATTGATCTACTACTCGACCTAGGATCATAGCCACGTCCACACTGATTTTCAGCAGCACCATTCATCATAAAACCCCACGAAAACTTGCTAGAACTCGCAGGAACACATGCAAACTGATTGCTATAGGCTGCACTATAGGATTTGAATGCATCCACATCATCGCATCTTGAGTAAAACTTGTGCATGATATTGATTGCTGTATTGTTTGTATCTATGTGGCCGTGAGTAGAAGAAAATTCTCAAGAGGCCGTCTACGAGGACCTCCAACACCAAGGCTTTGACACGTTTGAGCAACACAAACATCAGGAGCAAGGCAAGTGCCCCTTGACCATATTGAACCTATGTTTTCGAACTGTTTTGCTTGTGAAAACTGCATGCTCGTGTCAACTTGATGGGAAACCTTTTAGTAGGAGTTTACTAGCTTTGTTAGCCACCCTTGTCGCCGGGAACTTGTTGAGTCGGGTATGGTTGTTTTCTCTTTTGCGCCGCATGCTTACAGGATTTTCGGGAAAACTGAAATAAACTTGCTTAGCTATTGCACCCATAAAGATTAAAGATGATGAGAATATGACGATGTTAATGAGCATGGAATCGGGGAGATCTAGGCAAGCTTAGCTTGTGGTTATGTGTGACTGAAGATTGTGGATGGTTTGCCTTAGATATAAGGACCGGTTCATGCGAGCACATGCCAGAAAACAGTGCCACCATAAGGCCAAATATGGGTGCGGCTTAGCTGACTAATTAGGTGTGTTGCTAGCTTGTTATGGACCATTGGATGGCGCGTGGAATGGGAGTCGAGGAGGACTGCCCTGAGAACTGCATGGCACACGAGGGGAATTGTTGGTGGTAGAATGGAGATTCGAGCCTGCCGGTGAAACCTCAGTGGGTCCATACATCCTAGTAGCCCCTTTGTAAAGGCTATTTTGTGATCTCTTGGTCATACACCGATGGTTGTATAGTGGCAGAATGGAGGTTTTCGCTAATCGTCGACGGGTGACGAAATCACGAACTTGTGGGTAAAGTGGTGCCACCTATGCAGAGTGTAAAACTATCATGATAGCCGTGCTTCCGGTTACAAGCACCTGGCCAACTTCCATGATTAGAGGCAAAACTTGGGATGGTTACTCGGTATGGTTATGGTATTGTCATTGGGACTGGTTTTGGTTATGCTTATGAGTTTGGTTTCGGTTATGTGCATATGAGATGATCATGAGCAATTGTGAATATGAAGTAAGTTTGAGAAAGAGCATTGGCTGGTTGAGACTTGATAAATGATGAATTATGATGGTATGGAATAGGAGGGATGATGAATTACTTGGTTATGTTGGGATCTAACTCACCTAGACATAATAAGCTGTTTTTATTGTGATTGTGAAAGAAAACTTGCTTGCTGCAATGAAACCTTTTGTTTCCTACCTTGTTTTAAGCTACATGTCATACTTTCCCGTACTTGCTGAGTATGACATGTACTCACCCTTGCATTCCCACATATACCTCAGCTACAGAAGGAGAATACTTCTAAGAGCAGGTGGATTATTAGGCATGCGCACTACCGTCAACTTCCTGTGGAGTCGGAGTTGGAGCCCCATCGTCTTTAGTTTATTTCCGTTGTCATTTAGAGTCTTCCGCTGCAGAATAAATTAGATACTCATGATTGAGACATTGAGTTATTGTAATAAAGTACTTAATCACTGTTTGTAACGTGGTTATATTCTGAATTCAGTTGTGATGAATCTGTGTATGTGTGATGAACATCCTGGGCATACATACGCATCACTTGGTTCATTTTCGGAACCGGGTATCACATAGAATGATGGTGATGGATCAATAAAAGATAACCTTCAAAACCCGTTTGGAGTTTCTATTATATCATGATGCCTTTCAGTCAAAACAACGTGGGAGCCATGTATCAACATGGTATCGAGTTGTTCTTACACACACGTTGGCAGAAACGTCCAAGTTTATGTCGAGGACATCATGGTAAAAACAAAGAACAATGTTGACCTCTTTATAGACTTGGAGGAAACCGTCACCAATCCTTTGAGGTACACCATGAAACTCAACCTACTTAAGTGTATGTTTGGAGTTTCTTTATGACAGCTAATCAATTATCTTATCTCCGCTTGATGTATTGACACAAACCAAAAGATGATCCACACTATTCTAAAGATGGAAAAACCACAGGTGTCGGCGTTAGGATTTCCGACTAGTAACTAATGTGTTGCGCCTTCGCCCTCGAGATGGCCTAGCTAAGAACACGAAGCAATTATACTAGTTCAAGCAAGGTGTCCTACGTCCAGTCTGGAGTGTCTCGCTGTTCTTTCTTAACAATGGGAGTGGTTCCCTTACAAGTGTGAGAGCTTGTCACCAGGGAGTCGATCGGCTCCTCCCTTTATACTTTCTCCCGCTGTCTCTCTCATTATAAGTGGGGAGAGATCATGGGTACAGGGACTACTTTCTCGCCGTACGTCGGCCAAAGTACTCGATAGAGTCGCCATATCGGGAGCCTGCCGCCCCACCAGCTCCCGTCTTGTCACTGGGGTAAGCCATACCAGAGTGCATGTGCCCTCCGCTTATTCCTCCTCTTCTATTCTGTCGGACGGGACAGGCATTTAATGCTCTAGTTAGGGATGGCAATCGAGTGCCTTTCCACTTGACCATTGCGGCGCCTGCTTCGCGTTGAAAGCCATCTGCTTCTCGCCTACCCGAGGTCAGGCTCGGGCCTCCTCTCCAGGGTATTCCCTTCGCCTGAACGCCAAGGGGATGGCTCGCTGATCCCCCTAGGGGTCTGGGATCAAGACCCCTATTCCATCCGCTTCGTCTTCATCCGAACTCGGGCTGCGGCCTTCTCCTTTGTTCGTGCCATGAGGGGGAGGCTCGCCGCTTTCTCTCGAGGGTCGGGGTCAGGAACCCCGTCAGTAGCCCCCGAGCCTCTGGTCGATCCCATAGATCGATCAGGGTTGAACGCCGGTCGGCTTCAATCCTGCACAGGTAAAAATAAAAGAAAAATTGTTAGTGCTTGGTTTAGCTTTCGTAGCCGCAACGAATGGACCTCCGGCCACCAGTCACAACGTTTGGTCGTTTCCACCGGGGCCCTACGGCGAGCTCCCGAGGCGTCTTTCGAAGGGTCGAGTTGTCGTTATGGCGAGTTCGCCAAGCCCCCCATCCATGAAACATTTGTGATTCGGAGGGTTCGGGCCAATCAGGGGCTTTCCTCAGTGATCGAGCCCTCGGGCCCGGTGAGCTATCGGATAGAACCGAGTGAAACCCATCCGTCCTGTTTATTAGGACGATCAGAACCATTGGCCTTGCTTCGTGCTGGGAGCTTCCTGGTCGGGACTCGATGCCCGCATTTCATTAGATCCCAGCTCAAGACGAGCGTGTGGTTCCTGAGCTCATCGTCAGCTTTGGCGACTCGCTGCCGACCCTTCGGGGGGTACCTCGGCGCTCGCAGGGTTGGGACTCGGCTGCAGACTTAGAGGCATCGGGTGGATTCGCCCTGCCCGAGGTTGTATCTCACTACAAAAAAGGATAATAGACCGTCGGTTTTATTTATAGGCATTGGGGTCGTCGAATATAGATGGCTTAAAGTTGTTGGTTTGCGGACCCGACAGCCATAATAATATAGCCGTCAGTCTTTCCTCCCAGGCCGACGGCTATAAGTAAAGTCGTCGGCCCTGGAGTCTAGGCCGACGGCTATAATTAAAGCTATCGGCCTAGCATCCTAGGCCGACTGTAACACCCCAAAATCTTGTTAAGACCCTAAATCCTGTTATGAGGGGAATTTAAAATTTTTTGGACGTGTTGCATGTTTTGCAACAATTTAAATTCAAACTGGAATTCAATTTAAACTCAAAACAGAAAAGAAATAGAAAAAGAAAAAAGAAAACAGAAAAAAAACCCGGCCAGTGGGCCGAAACCCACCAGCCGGCCCAACCAGCACCCACGCCAGCCCGCAGCCGCGCGCGCCCCCTTCTTCTCACTGACAGGCGGGGCCCGCCAGCCTTCTTCTTCCTCGCGCCCGCGCCGCGATCGGCCAGACTCTCTCTCACCCCGAATCCAAACCGACCCGGATTTCTGCGTATCCCAGCCGAATTTTGCTCGTGGGCGACGCAAACTCGATCACAACCGAACGCCGCCCTTCCCCCGTCTATAAAAACCCCGGCCTCGTCCCGTTTTACTCACGCGATCTGCTGTTTTTACTCCGGTGAGAACCCGAGCCTTCTCCGGCGAATTCTGGCCGATCTACGCTCGGAAATTCCGATCTAACTCGCTGGTCTTGATCCACCGCCTCTGGGGAACTCTGCAGGTGCAGAAAACTCGGTGACTTGCGGTTCAAACACAGCGCCGACGAGCCTCGCCGTGGTTTCACTTCGGACCTCGTCGCCGATCACCTTCTAGGACCTCCGAGCTCAAGAAAACCCCCGAGGTGAGATCCCCGACCTCCCCTCCACCGATCTATGCCATAAAATCACAGTTCTAGGAAGAATTCTCGAAGATCCAAAAGTCTCCGGCGAGATCGCCGCTTCCCGCCGCCGTGCGCCGCCGGGCAGCGCCGCCCGCGCTCGATCAGAGCGACGTGGCCGCTTGTGCGCCGTCTATTTTAAATCGCACGGTAGACTTTAAATCCCCGCGTACCGGTTCGGCGTTATAATCTCAGCCGTCTGTTTTAAATCGGACGGTCCACGTCAGCCCCGCGTTATAAAGACTGGAAATCTTACGTGCTACCCCCTGGGGTTCTCGGGAAATAAGAGCTAGCCCCGGAAACTTCTGATCTAGCCCTTGAAACTTCAGAAAATCATGTAAATTCATTTAAAAATCAGTTTTAGCCCTGGACTTAATAAAAATTAGGAAAAACTCCTCTGTTATGAGTAGCTAGACCCCTGAAAATTGTTAAAATAATATTATAGACCCTGTAGTGGGGTGAGTTTACCTTTTTAACCCTGTTTGATATTTAATATAGGAAATTGAATATGTGGCTAGTATTTAAAATTAAAAAAGTGGGATAAACATATTGTCAAAATTAAATTAAAAACTTTCTCAGTACTTAGAAAACTTTGGAGTGAGATAAAAATAGATTTTGGGTTGAAATGAATCTGTTTAATTTATTATTCACATTTATTAGTTATAGGGACACATTTTTAAGTAAAGAATAGTTCTGAAAATAGGGAAAATAAATGTAAAATAGTTTACATCAGAGGAAAAGGTCAAAAATATATTATTAAATATTTTAGATCAGAACCTATTCTGTTTAGATGATGTGTCTTGTTATTTTCATAATAAAGTTCACATTTAGGCATAGGAAATAAATCTGAAAATATAGCAACTAGTAAATGATAAATGAAGTTTCTAAAATCCAAAGAATTCAGTTTAGGGTTGGTAGAAATTCTGAAGACACATATGGAGTAGGAAAATACCTTTCATGCATACTTGGTAGCTAAAAGGTGTAGTAATTAAAGATAAGGAATTTATTTAAATTGGAAACTCATATATATAGTATGTAAGCATAAATGTGAATGCAAAAGTAGGAATCATATACACATGATTAACAGTATATATAAGCCAAAGATCAACACACATAGAGTAACCACAACACATATAATTGTGAATGACTTTCATAAATGTGAATGTGTGGTTTGTTTGAAGTGAAAGTGTGAACTATGTCTTATGGATTGTTGTTTTTCTTTTGCTATGTGTGATGGTATGATGTAGAACCTGCTCCAGAGCAAGTTCTCCCTTTCCAAGATCAGGACTACCCATTCCAAGAGCAGCAGGAAGGAGGCAAGTGTCCTTGACCACTTTGATCCTATTCTAGGATGTTTAGATAGAATTATTGCATTGTCAAGTTAAATATGAAACCCATGCTAGGAAATTTCCCTAGAATTGCATTACCTTGTTTCCTTGTAGCTTGGGTTGGGATTTATTTTATCATTTATTATTATGCATATGCTTAGCCATGCTTAGAATGGGATATTTGGAATATGAGATCATCAGTTTATTTTACCATACTCTTGAATGAGATATTGTGAGTTATGTAGAGGTAGGGATCAAGGCAAGTTGGATGTTTTGGTTGTGTGCTGGGTGCACGAGACTCGGGTTTGTGTTTAGTACTTGCCTGGATCCTAAGGACCGGTTCATGGAGCATGTAACCTGGCTTTACCGTGCCAACCACATGCTGAGATGGGGCAGCTTGGCCAATTAATTAGGTGTATCCCCGGCGTAGTATGGGTGTGTTGGATGGTGCGTGGAGTAGGTGTCAGTACCGTATGAACCGCAAGGCTCAAGAGGGGGCCACTGCAGCGGGGTTGGAGCCTTTTGTATGCTGTTAGGGGTGAAACCTCAGTGGGCCTACGCTCGTCGAGAATCCCTTTGTAAAGGCTTCGTAGTGATCTCCTGGCTACACACCTGGGAAGTGTGAATGTGGTTCGTAGCCACTGGCATAATGGAGGTTCTTTTAGTCCACCCGGCAACGGGGGATGAAATCACTACATGTGGGTACAGTGGTACAAACTCTACAGAGTCAAAACTGTCATGACAGCCGTGCTCACGGTCAAGAGCGGCTTGGACTTATTCATGATTAGAGGATGATGGCTTTGGAAGTTGTGGATGTTAAGCGGGGAGCTTAACATTGGAAATGATGTTATGGTTATTTGGTTATGATGATGGGATGGGAAATTGGGACCATTTCACCTGTGTAGTAATGTAGGTGCTTAATAAGCTAAGGTGATAGGTATTAATTGCATAGTGCTTTAACCATGAGTTCAACCTCTCCTTGTTCTAGCCATGCATGATATAACTTTCCCACACTTGCTGAGTACCATCGGTACTCAACCTTGCATATTTTGTTGGTTTATATTGCTGCTCAGGTCAAGATAATGAGGTGGTGTATAATGACCAAGACTTTGGACCCGAAGAAGGTTTCTAGGTTCATGGAGACCCTGGGCAACGCCTGTGACGGAGCCCACAAGAATAATATTCTGCTGCTAGTTTATTTACTTGTGATGAACTTATTATTGTCCATCGAGACCTTTGCTATGTAAGACTTATTTATATTCGACACCTGGCTTGTAATAAATGTTGCTTCACTATTTGTCATCACATGTATGAGAAAATGATCCTGGCATACATGTGATATTCACTTGGTTGTTCTTCGGAAAAACCGGGTGTGACAGAAGTGGTATCAGAGCCGAGGTTGCCCTTAGGAACGTGGACCTAGGTAGAAATGGACGTATTTAAGGGCCTTATTTTCTAAAAAACTATTTTTACAAGGTGTGTGTTGAAAAGTGTTATTTAATGAGTCACTTTCTTCATCTTACCCCAATTTTCATTCAAAATAGGATTTTTGTTTAAAAAGTTTATCTAACCTAAGTTTAAATGCTTTTTGTTTTAGATGGTTCGCATGATTTGCACCGCTCGCAAGTCCACAGGAGGGAGAGTTCCCGTAGTTGCCCTTGCCGAAAGAGAGGAGAGCCGTCCGGTGACGTACCTTTCCTACGGATTGGCAGTAGGAGGCTTGTTGCGCCGTCTTCGACGTATGCTTGAAGCCGCCGGCAATACGGGCAAACTAATCATCCACTATAACTGCACCAGGACCATCTGTGAGAAGAGGGAAGAATGGAGTTCAGAGATGAGGATTATACACGAAAATCAGCTGCTTAAGATCCACCGCTCTCCATCCTGTAGAGCGACACAGGTCGATGCGGAGAAGGATGTCACCTGGGAGGCCATCACCTGCCAGAGTCACATCTATCGTCGACACCTGGACAGGACTGAGTACAGGTATGTCCTCCAGCGTGAGAGTGGTACCACGGAGTACAAGTACCCACCAGTGCAGCAAGGGACTTCCCATGAGCACATGGACTTGTGCTTGGAGGATGCTGCTATGCTCAGCACTCGACTGCAGGAGTGTCAGCAAGAACTTCAGGATGTTCGGGACACCCTGAAGGAAACGGAGGCATTGCTGCGAGCCTGCTTAAGGGAGAGAGAAAGAGGAGATGGGAATGAACTGTGTGTCACCGTGAATGATACATGGACTCCTGACTCCCCAGATCGCCGGGCAATCAGGCGTCGTCGCACTTCTCCACCAGCAGCCTCCCCACCCAAAGCAGAGTCAGAAGGCAGCCGAAATGATGAGGAAGATCCCGAGGAGCCAGCTCAAGAAAACGAGTAGTGTAGAGTCCTTCCCTTAGTTAGAAAGATGTCGAATAGTCGAGTCGTTACCTTAGCTAATGGTGTGTAAATGCTTGGTGTGTGACGTGAGTTGTGGAAGCCATGAGCAGTTGTCCACAGCCTCGTCTTCAGATTGTTTTGCTTTGGTGAGTGAACCCATATGAAATAACATTGCATTTATTTTTGTGTGAGATATGAACCCTCAGAAAAGTATAACAAAGCCTCCACACTTCAAAGTACAACACAAGTGAAAGTAGTAAGATGATACGTAGTGCTTTAAATTAACATTGGTTGATCATGCCAGATGGCCGGAAGAGGAAAAGGTCGTGCTGCCAACCCCGCCAACAGCAACGATGAGGCCTGCAACCCTCATCTTTCTGGAGGCCAGGACAGGGGTGGTCGCCGTGAAGGAGTTGATCCCCTCCACCAAATGCTGGAGAATCAAAATCAGCTCATCCAGAACTTGACTCAAGTGGTGGCCAACTTGCATCAAGTTCCACCTCCATAAGCTGCACCACGCCAACCAAGGTTGAGTGAGTTTCTAGGAACTCAACCTCCAAAGTTTGCAAGTGCTGCTGAACCTCTGGAGGCAGATGATTGGCTAAAGACCATTGAGAGCAAGATGAGGATCATACAGTGCCAAGGGTATGAGAGGGTGCTATTTGCCTCTCATCAATTGTATGGACCTGCTGCTGATTGGTGGACCGCCTACGTGGCCGCCCATCATGACCCTGAGAACATCACTTGGGAAGAGTTCAAGCGTAGCTTCCGCAACCATTACATACCAAGGGGTGAACTCAAAAACAAGAGGAAGGAGTTCTTGGGACTACAGCAGGGAAACATGACCGTGAGGGAATACCTTACTAAATTTACTCAACTATCCCGTTATGCCCCACGGGACATAGAGACTGATGAGCAGAAACAAGATTGTTTCGTGGAGGGACTTACCGCAGAAATGCAGTGTGCAATGTCCTCAAATGAGTATGAAAGCTTCCAAAAGATGGTGGACAGAGCATTTGTGGTAGAAAGGAAGCTGAAGGCCTTGGAAAATAAGAACAAGAGGAAGGCCGGGTGGTCACATCAAGCCTCAGGAAGCAACACCCACCCACGTCTGATGCAGAAACCTGCAGGGCAGGCGAACCGTGCTGCGGTACCCTACTCGGCACCAAGAGGGTACAACCCAAACTACAGGCCTCCCGCAGCACCAGCACAGCCACAACGTCAGTTTGTACAGCAGCCTCGCCCTGCATATCCACCTCGACAAGCAGTGCAAGGACCCCCAAACCAACCCCAAGACAACAAAGGCCAGGCACCTAAGGTTGGGGTGCATGTTTTAGCTGTGGTGAAGTGGGGCACTACGCCCATAAGTGCCCAAAGAAGAAGCCCACGCAGCCACAACAGCAGAATGTAATGAGAGGACGGGTGAACCACGTCACTATGGAGGAAGCACAAGAGGCACCCGACGTGGTAGTTGGTAAGTTTCCTGCCAATTTACACATTGCAACCCTGCTGTTTGATTCTGGTGCTACCCACTCGTTCATTGCTCAAGGGTTTGTTAAGAAGCATGATCTAGCAACAACACAAATGAACCATATGCTAGCCGTAAACTCTCCGGGTGGAGAAATAAGGACAAGACAAGTGTGTCCCAAAGTGAACGTAGACATTAATGGGGTAGTATTTACTGCTAACCTCATAGTGATAGATTCACAAGGGATAGATCTTGGGTATGGATTGGTTGACCAAACATAAGGGAATCATCCATTGTTCGACCAGAACGGTGGAACTAACTCACCCTAGTGGCACAAGAGTAAAGTTCATAACAATACAAGAGCCTAGGAGGGACATTAAATTAAATCAAGTTGAGGTGAAAGTGGAGGAGATCAGGACCATCAGGGAATATCCAGATGTTTTTCCGGAGGAGTTGCCAGGAATGCCTCCTGATCGTGAAGCGGAATTCGAAATTGAGCTAGTGCCTGGAACAGCCCCGATATACAAGAGACCTTATCGGATGGACTCCAAGCAGCTAGAAGAACTCAAGGATCATTTAAGAGAATTGACAGAGAAGGGGTATGTTCGTCCTAGTTCCTCACCATGGGGAGCTCCAGTGATATTTGTGCCCAAGAAGGACGGAACCCAAAGGTTATGCGTGGATTACCGTGCCTTGAATGAAGTAACCATCAAGAACAAGTATCCATTACCCCGCATTGAAGACTTGTTTGATCAGTTGAGGGGCGCTTGTGTGTTCTCAAAAATTGATCTCAGGTCGGGATACCACCAACTCAAGATAAGGCAATCTGATATTCCCAAGACAGCTTTCGTATCTCGATACGGACTGTATGAATACACTGTCATGCCTTTCGGGCTAACTAATGCCCCGACATACTTCATGTATCTCATGAACAAGGTATTCATGGAATATCTGGACAAATTTGTGGTGGTTTTCATAGATGACATTCTCGTCTTCTCCAAAGATGAAGAAGAACATGAGAAACATCTAAGATTGGTGTTGCAGAGGCTGAGAGAACACCAACTATATGCCAAGTTGAGCAAGTGTGAGTTTTGGATGAAGAGAGTTCCCTTCTTAGGACATATAATCTCGGAGGGAGGAATCTCCATAGATCCCGCCAAAATCGAGGATATACAGAAGTGGAAGACCATTGAAAATGTCGGGGAAGTTCGAAGCTTTTTGGGATTGGCTGGATACTATCGACGGTTTATTGAGGGATTCTCTAAGATCTCGAGACCCCTTACCAAACTGTTGAAGAAGGGAATCACATTCACATGGACGCCACAGTGCGAGACGAGTTTTCAGGAGCTAAAGAAAAGATTGACAACAGCCCCAGTGTTGGTTATGCGAGATATGCAGAAGAATTTCACGGTGTACTGCGATGCCTCTGGAAACGGGTTAGGATGTGTTCTCATGCAAGAAGGGCATGTCGTGGCATATGCATCCCGACAGCTTCGGAAGCACGAGAAGAACTATCCTACACATGACCTAGAACTAGCCGCAGTGGTACACGCGTTGAAAATTTGGCGGCACTACTTGATGGGGAAGAGGACAGAGATATATACGGATCATAAGAGTTCAAAGTACATTTTCACACAGCCAGATCTCAACCTCAGACAAAGGAGATGGTTAGAGCTAATCAATGACTTTGATGTGGGCATCAACTATCATCCGGGGAAAGCGAACGTCATGGCAGATGCTTTAAGTCGGAAAGTGCAGGTCAATAAGTTGAGCTTGAAGGACATGCCTGCAGAATTGAAGAACGAGGTTATAAGGCTCAATCTATGCCTTGTGAATAGTGGGGAAGCCATCACTATGAAAGTGGACTCCACACTAGAGCGAGACATATGCGAGGGTCAAAAGAATGACGAGAAGATACAAGAGATCGGACAACTCATCAAGGAAAATAAAGCTCCTGGTTTCAGAGAGGATGAACATGGTACGGTGTGGCACGGGAAAAGGATCTGTGTGCCTGAAGTAAAGGAGATTCGTGAATTGATTTTGAAGGAGGCTCACGATTCTGACTATTCCATTCATCCTGGGAGTACGAAGATGTACCAGGACCTCAAGAGCACGTATTGGTGGTATGGCATGAAGCGAGATGTCGCGGAACATGTTGCCCTATGTGACACATGTCAGTTGGTGAAAGCAGAACATCAACGACCCGCGGGATTATTGCAACCACTCAAAGTGCCTGAATGGAAATGGGAAGAAATCGACATGGATTTCATAGTGGGATTGCTTAGGACCCAATCAGGATATGATTCAATATGGGTCATCATCGACAGGCTAACCAAGGTAGCTCATTTCATCCCCGTGAAAGAAAGCTACAGCGGATCCAAATTGGCAGAATTGTACATGTCAAGGATCGTGTGTTACCATGGAGTGCCCAAGAAGATTGTGTCGGATCAAGGGACACAGTTCACCTCAAGGTTCTGGCAGAAGTTGCATGAAACCATGGGAACCCATCTGAATTTCAGCTCTGCCTATCATCCCCAAACTGACGGGCAGACGAAGAGGACCAATCAGATTTTTGAGGATATGCTAAGAGCATGTGCACTAAAAAACAATCGGAGTTGGGATAAGAACTTACCGTATGCGGAGTTTTCCTATAACAACAGCTATCAAGCTAGTATGAAGATGTCACCGTTTGAAGCCTTGTACGGGAGGAAGTGCAGAACTCCCCTATTTTGGAACCAAACGGGGGAAAGTAAAGTGTTTGGTCCAGAAGTACTACAAGAAGCCGAAGCGAAGGTGAGGGAAATTCGCAACAATTTGAGGATAGCACATACACGCCAAAAGAGCTATGCCGATGTACAAAGAAGAGAGCTTGTTTTCAACGTGGGAGACTATGTCTATCTCAAGGTGTCCCCTATCAAAGGACTTCGTCGGTTCAAGGTGAAAGGGAAGTTGTCACCTCGATACATCGGACCCTTTCAAGTTATGGAAAGGAAAGGCGAAGTGGCGTATCAACTAGAGTTACCGGCTCGTCTATCGGATGTGCACGATGTGTTCCATGTGTCACAACTCAAGAAATGCCTGAGAACGCCTGAAGAGGTGTTATCCATGAATGAAGTGGACGTAGCTGAGAATTTGTCTTATGCCGAGTAACCATACAAGATTTTGGAGACAATGGAACGCCTCACCAGAAATAAAAGAATCCGGATGTGTAAGGTGCAATGGAAGCATCACTCAGAAGAGGAAGCCAACTGGGAACGGGAAGATGAACTCAAGGCCCAATTTCTGGAATTGTTTTCTTAGAACCACCAATCTCGAGGACGAGATTTCTTTTAAGAGGGGTAGAGCTGTAACACCCCAAAATCTTGTTAAGACCCTAAATCCTGTTAAGAGGGGAATTTAAAATTTTTTGGACGTGTTGCATGTTTTGCAACAATTTAAATTCAAACTGGAATTCAATTTAAACTCAAAACAGAAAAGAAATAGAAAAATAAAAAAAGAAAACAGAAAAAAAACCGGCCAGTGGGCCAAAACCCACCAGCCGGCCCAACCAGCACCCACGCCAGCCCGCAGCCGCGCGCGCCCCCTTCTTCTCACTGACAGGCGGGGCCCGCCAGCCTTCTTCTTCCTCGCGCCTGCGTCGCGATCGGCCGGACTCTCTCTCACCCCGAATCCAAACCGACCCGGATTTCTGCGTATCCCAGCCGAATTTTGCTCGTGGGTGACGCAAACTCGATCACAACCGAACGCTGCTCTTCCCCCGTCTATAAAAACCCCGGCCTCGTCCCGTTTTGCTCACACGATCTGCTGTTTTTACTCCGGTGAGAACCCGAGCCTTCTCCGGCGAATTCTGGCCGATCTACGCTCGGAAATTCCGATCTAACTCGCTGGTCTTGATCCACCGCCTCTGGGGAACCCTGCAGGTGCAGAAAACTTGGTGACTTGCGGTTCAAACACAGCGCCGACGAGCCTCGCCGTGGTTTCACTTCGGACCTCGTCGCCGATCACCTTCCAGGACCTCCGAGCTCAAGAAAACCCCCGAGGTGAGATCCCCGACCTTCCCTCCACCGATCTATGCCATAAAATCACAGTTCTAGGAAGAATTCTCGAAGATCCAAAAGTCTCCGGCGAGATCGCTGCTTCCCGCCGCCGGGCAGCGCCGCCCGCGCTCGATCAGAGCGACGTGGCCGCTTGTGCGCCGTCTATTTTAAATCGCACGGTAGACTTTAAATCCCCGCGTACCGGTTCGGCGTTATAATCTCAGCCATCTGTTTTAAATCGGACGGTCCACGTCAGCCCCGCGTTATAAAGACTGGAAATCTTACGTGCTACCCCCTGGGGTTCTCGGGAAATAAGAGCTAGCCTCGGAAACTTCTGATCTAGCCCCTGGAACTTCAGAAAATCATGTAAATTCATTTAAAAATCAGTTTTAGCCCTGGACTTAATAAAAATTAGGAAAAACTCCTCTGTTATGAGTAGCTAGACCCCTGAAAATTGTTAAAATAATATTATAGACCCTGTAGTGGGGTGAGTTTACCTTTTTAACCCTGTTTGATATTTAATATAGGAAATTGAATATGTGGCTAGTATTTAAAATTTAAAAGAGTGGGACAAACATATTGTCAAAATTAAATTAAAAACTTTCTCAGTACTTAGAAAACTTTGGAGTGAGATAAAAATAGATTTTGGGGTTAAATGAATCTGTTTAATTTATTATTCACATTTATTAGTTATAGGGACACATTTTTAAGTAAAGAATAGTTCTGAAAATAGGGAAAATAAATGTAAAATAGTTTACATCAGAGGAAAAGGTCAAAAATATATTATTAAATATTTTAGATCAGAACCTATTCTTTTTAGATGATGTGTCTTGTTATTTTCATAATAAAGTTCACATTTAGGCATAGGAAATAAATCTGAAAATATAGCAACTAGTAAATGATAAATGAAGTTTCTAAAATCCAAAGAATTCAGTTTAGGGTTGGTAGAAATTCTGAAGACACATATGGAGTAGGAAAATACCTTTCATGCATACTTGGTAGCTAAAAGGTGTAGTAATTAAAGATAAGGAATTTATTTAAATTGGAAACTCATATATATAGTATGTAAGCATAAATGTGAATGCAAAAGTAGGAATCATATACACATGATTAACAGTATATATAAGTCAAAGATCAACACACATAGAGTAACCACAACACATATAATTATGAATGACTTTCATAAATGTGAATGTGTGGTTTGTTTGAAGTGGAAGTGTGAACTATGTCTTATGGATTGTTGTTTTTCTTTTGCTATGTGTGATGGTATGATGTAGAACCTGCTCCAGAGCAAGTTCTCCCTTTCCAAGATCAGGACTACCCATTCCAAGAGCAGCAGGAAGGAGGCAAGTGTCCTTGACCACTTTGATCCTATTCTAGGATGTTTAGATAGAATTATTGCATTGTCAAGTTAAATATGAAACCCATGCTAGGAAATTTCCCTAGAATTGCATTACCTTGTTTCCTTGTAGCTTGGGTTGGGATTTATTTTATCATTTATTATTATGCATATGCTTAGCCATGCTTAGAATGGGATATTTGGGATATGAGATCATCAGTTTATTTTACCATACTCTTGAATGATATATTGTGAGTTATGTAGAGGTAGGGATCAAGGCAAGTTGGATGTTTTGGTTGTGTGCTGGGTGCACGAGACTCGGGTTTGTGTTTAGTACTTGCCTGGATCCTAAGGACCGGTTCATGGAGCATGTAACCTGGCTTTACCGTGCCAACCACATGCTGAGATGGGGCAGCTTGGCCAATTAATTAGGTGTATCCCCGGCATAGTATGGGTGTGTTGGATGGTGCGGGGAGTAGGTGTCAGCTAGACTACCGTATGAACTGCAAGGCTCAAGAGGGGGCCACTGCAGTGGGGTTAGAGCCTCTTGTATGCTGTTAGGGGTGAAACCTCAGTGGGCCCACGCTCGTCGGGAATCCCTTTGTAAAGACTTCGTAGTGATCTCCTGGCTACACACCTGGGAAGTGTGAATGTGGTTCGTAGCCACTGGCATAATGGAGGTTCTTTTAGTCCACTCGGCAACGGGGGATAAAATCACTACATGTGGGTACAGTGGTACAAACTCTGCAGAGTCAAAACTGTCATGACAGCCGTGCTCACGGTCAAGGGCGGCTTGGACTTATTCATGATTAGAGGATGATGGCTTTGGAAGTTGTGGATGTTAAGCGGGGAGCTTAACATTGGAAATGATGTTATGGTTATTTGGTTATGATGATGGGATGGGAAATTGAGACCATTTCACCCGTGTAATAATGTAGGTGCTTAATAAGATAAGGTGATAGGTATTAATTGCATAGTGCTTTAACCATGAGTTCAACCTCTCCTTGTTCTAGCCATGCATGATATAACTTTCCCACACTTGCTGAGTACCATCGGTACTCAACCTTGCATATTTTGTTGGTTTATATTGCTGCTCAGGTCAAGATAATGAGGTGGTGTATAATGACCAAGACTTTGGACCCGAAGAAGGTTTCTAGGTTCATGGAGACCCCGGGCAACGTCTGTGACGGAGCCTACAAGAATAATATTCCGCTGCTAGTTTATTTACTTGTGATGAACTTATTATTTTCCATCGAGATCTTTGCTATGTAAGACTTATTTATATTCGACACCTGGCTTGTAATAAATGATGCTTCACTATTTGTCATCACATGTATGAGAAAATGATCCTGACATACATGTGATATTCACTTGGTTGTTCTTCGGAAAAACCGGGTGTGACACCGATTTATCTAATTATAGCCATCGGCGCGCACCGGAAATCGACGGCTATATGTGACCTAACACCCGGGCAGCCGCGCGAGCTGCCTCCCCGCCTTTGTCTCGCGCCCGCACCCGACACCTTCACGCCACCTCCCTGCCGCTCGCCGCCACCCGCCGCCCGCCGGCTACTCACCTGCCCCGGCCCGCCGCCGCCAGGCGCCCAGCCCTGGTACTGCGCACACCCCGGTGCCCCGCGGTATCTTGAAGCTGATCAGTGATCTCCTTCCATCAAATCATAAGATGCCAAAAGACTTATACCAATCTAAGAGGCTTTTGGCGGGTCTGGGCATGAATTATGGGAAGATTGATGCGTGGGAGAATAATTGCATGCTGTTTTGGAAGGAACACAAGAATGATACTCATTGTATGCATTGCAATACATCCAGATATCTACAGGTTATGAGCGATGATGGAGAGGAAATAAGTAGAAAAGTACCGATCAAATAGATTCAGTACATGCCTATCACGTCAAGGCTTAAATGGTTGTTTCTGTCCCAAGAAGCAGTGAAGCAGATGAGGTGGCATTCTGAAGGAATACGTGAGAGCGATGACAAAGATGTTATGGCGCATCCTTTGGAAGGTGCGGCTTGGCAAGCTCTAGACCGTTTTGATCTATAGTTTGCAATAGATCTCGGAAATGTTCGTCTCGGGTTGTCAACACATGGTTTCACTCCTTTCAGCACCAGTAACAGCTCATACTCTTGTTGGCCAATTTTTATCATGCCCTACAATCTCCCTCACAACATGTGCCTGAAAGAAGGATACATATTCCTCACAGCCACCATTCCTGGTCATAAACATCCAGGGAAGAAAATCAATGTGTTTATGCAGCCGTTGATTGAAGAGCTGAAAGAGCTATGGCAAGGGGTAAAGGCATATGACAGTCACCTGAAATGTGAATTTACCTTACGTGTCGCATATCTATGGTCAATCCATGATTTGTTGGCATATGACTTTTGGGCTGGTTGGTGTGTCCACGGACATTTGTGTTGTCCCATATGTATGGCTGACACTGATGACATCAGGTTGAAATATGGAAAAGAAGTCTGTTTCTTTGATTGTTCTGGAAAGGCAGAATGGATACAAAAGGACCTCCTCGTCGATTGACAGGCGAAAAAATGGCATGGCATGCAAAGTTAAAAGAGTCCGCACAAGGTGGGTTCGAAGGGTATGGTAAAGAACACAACTGGACTCATATTTATTTTCTTTGGGAGCTACCATATGCAAAGGCACTGCTTTTACCACACAATATAGATTTGATGCACCAGGAGCATAATGTCGCTAAAAGCATCATAAGCATGTGTTTTGATTTTACTGGTCAAAGAAAAGATAATTTGGGTGCGAGGAAAGACATAGCTGATCTTTGTGGTCGTCCTGGGCTTGAGGTTAGAACAAATGCAAGTGGATATAAAAGTAGGCCACGAGCTCCATACTTTGTCAAGCCAGAAGAAAGAAAGAAAATACTTAGTTGGTTGAGAACATTGAAGTTTCTAGATCGCTTTGCAGCAAACATAAGATGGTGTATTAATCTTAGCACCAGTAAACTCAACGAGTTGAAGAGTCATGATTACTATTATTATGATGGAAAGACTTGTACCTGTAATGTTCCGTGGCTACTTCAAACCCAATTTGTGTAAGATATTTGCTGCACTTAGCTCCTTTTATAGGCAGATTTGTGCTAAGGAAGTGTCGAAGAAGAAGATGCGGCAGTGGGAGAAAGAAATCGTTGTGCTTGTATGTAAGATGGAAAAGTCTTTCAGCCTATATTTATAAATGTTATGTAACATTTGCTGGCATATTTACCTTATGAAGCGTTGGTGACAGGACCTACAAAGTTTAGGTGGATGTATAGTCAAGAAAGAGAATTGAAAAAACTTAGAACTATATTGCACAACAAGGCAAGAGTTGAGGTGTGTATTGCAGAGCATTTGCAGCTAAAGAGATTACAAACTTCTCTATCAAATATTTCTCACGTGCGAACAACGTGAATGCATCTATGACACGTTGTCATAATGTAGAAGCAACCTACGACCGAGCTTAGGATTTTTCATTGGAAGGGTAAAGGTGTTGGGGCTCCCACTTCTCATTATATTTTAGAGCAAGAGAGGAACTACACCATGCTTTACATGTACTTCAACATGGAAGAAGTGTTACCATTTTTTGAAGTGTTCGACAAGCTGTATTGGACATCTTCTCGAAGACCTACGAAAGTCAATTGGATAAGCTACGTCAGCAAGACATAACGGTAGACCAAGCTTCGTGAATTGGTTTTGTGGACATGTAATTTTTATGTCATTCCTTTGTTCTTCAATTATAGTTCACATAGTTATCACGTAGTTAATAACTTTGTCTATTGCTTCATATGTAGTGTATGAAGGATGTCAACATCTCTGATGACTTGCGGCAGATCTCGCATGGTCAATTGAAAGCACGGGAATTCAAACGTTATGATATCAACGGATACCGTTTTCGAACGGCAAGTTTAGAAGCGAACCATCCACTTGCAGCCACATCAAACAGTGGAATATTGTTAACGGCCGCAGAGGGTCATGGAGAAGTGAATGAATACTATGGTGTTCTTCATAAAATAATTAAGTACATATTTGGTGGTCTGGAAGAACTGAAACTTGTGTTTTTCGACTGTCAATGGTTTGTCCAATATTAGGCACACGAGTGGATGATTTTGGAATGATGGAGGTCAATCAAAACTCACGGTATACAACCCATAACAACAATGTTGTACTTGCGCATCAAATGAGACAAGTGTACTACTTAATATATCCTCACCAAGTTTGAAAAATGGTGGGTTGTATATAAAGTTAACCATGAAGTGCACCCTTGTCGTTATGATGAGTACAAAGAGAATCAGGAAGAGGATGATGGTGGTGTCTATCAAGATGAAGTTGAGGAAGTGGAAGATTTTAGGATATCTTGTGGGGCGGGACTCGCAGAAATAGCTAGTGGTATCCTAGAGTTATTGTCTGAAGAACAAGCAGGCGCTTCAAGAAAACGTCTTCGGCAGTCACAAAGTATTATTGAAAAGCAGAAAGGGATTATTGGAGATCAAGAGAGATTTGGGGAAGAGAGTGAAGGACAAGAGTTTGAAGAAGAGATGGAAGAACAAGAGATATGTGAATATCTTCATGCACGTGTGGTAGAAGCAGATTCTGATGCTGATGATTTTTTATTATGTTATTGTACGCATTTTCTAAGATTCTGATTCTTGTTTTGAACAACTTTTAGTTTTTACCATTTATTGTTTATTGTCTTATATTCTCGTATACTAATCATTATTTTCAAATTTGTGCAGATGTGGAAGCATTCTAGCTTAATAAGTAAGGTGACTAGAAGGGGGAAGAGGCGCAGTGGTAGTTCGCCCTCCACGTCTTAGCCAATTAGTGGCTCGGACCACGCAGCCTTGTTTCAGGTATTTGTTTATTTTTATGTACATTTTAATGTCATAATTAGCTATCTAATATTCGTAACATGCTTATTTGCATTGCAGGGCACTACCGGGAATGCACAGAGACAGAGGCAACTCCTTGAGTGTGTCGCAGAGTAGGCAACGAGCCAATTAGCACATGTGGCAGATCGATGCCCGACGTACGAGGAGTTGTACGAGAAGGAGACAGACTGTCAGGCAGGCGCCAGAGCAGGGAGGAGGCTCAGGAGCAGACATGAGAGACTGGAATATGGAGGAGGTTTTGAGCGGTCCTCCTCTGAGGGTGGTTCTGAGGCAGATGACCAGGGCGGCGATGATTAGGGCGATGACCCCACATGAGATGCAAGGTTGGCAAGAGAGGCAGAGATAGCTGAGATGGGATTGGGGCAGACTGATCGATGCCCCTTCAGGTAGTCTTTCAGATTATTTTAGAAGCTATATTCTATATTGGTTTTCTTGTCAACTAACTAATATTGTTTTGTACAGGTTGCGGAGACACCTTGTATGTAATCCAAGTAAAAGCTTGGACGAGCGGACAATTGTAAGGCCCAAGGGTACTAGGTGTTGGATCGAGCCTAGTTGGAGTGGTAAGGGCCATCCACGAGTAGTTAACACGGAGTTGGGAAACGCCATCAGGTTTGCTTCCCTAGGATCGTTCTAGCCGGCGGCCAACGAATTGATGCGCATAATTGGGATCACTATGCGCTGAATCATATGGCAATTTGGATACTTGTCAGGACAGAGTTCGGGAGATGTTTTGGGTAAGTTTGTTTCATTTTTTTAGATTATATTGCATCTTGCTTTGGTTGACATTAATTGTTGCTTGTATGTAGAGTTTATTTCGTTTGGAGGATGGTGCGAGCGAACCATATGCAAGGTTGGTTTTCCAGAATTCAGAGAGAAGACGTACGAAGGACTCCTTCTCTGATGCATGGATTAAAGTTGTGACCGTGTTCTACAAGATCAAGTCGTTGCTGCCCATGACCAACAAGGAAGCAGCCATTATTCACTTGCGGAAGGAGGAGTACATGTAGAGCTGTGTGGATTGGGTTTGTGCGGATATGGAAGCTTGGGAATGGTTATGCGATTACTGGGCGTCGGGTGAGTTCAAACATGTTTCGGAGAGAAACTGACAAAATTGAAGGAGCAAGCCTGGAAAGCACCGCTATGGTCCAGATGGACATACGCAGATGAAACAAAGAATGGTATGAATTATTACAATCAGTTTTAAATTGCTTCCAAAAATTGCATTGATTGAACTGTTGGATTTTGGTATTGCAGACAGCTGAAACTGGTGTCACTCCATCTTTCTTCGAGGTTTACCTCAAGGCACACAGAGGCACAGACCCAAATCGTCCGGAGCAGTTATGTGACGAGGCGACAACATAGAAAGTGGTATGTTGAGAGTTTGTTACATCTATCAATGAAGTCAATGTATCTTTTATTACATCTATTCGTGAATTTAATGATCGCAGGCAAAATATGTTGAGTGTTTGAAGAAAACTCATGGAGATGATGCGGACTTTGTAAGAGAGCCATTGGATGTGGGTACGGCATACGAAGCCGACAGAGGTTTACCGCATGGGAGGTATGTGTAAAGATATTGATGGTTTATATGTTAATGACTATCGATTCATAACACTTGTATTTCCTTGTAGACTTGGGTTGGGCGACGGTATGTGGAGCGCGAGGCTTATGCTAAACAACGCTCGTCCTCCAGTGCAAGTTCTAGTCGGTCCCGGTCTAATGCGGAGACAGAGGAATTAAGAGAAGAATCGACACGCACCCAAGAGCAGATGCAACAGATGCAACAACAGATGCAATATTTGTTTATGGCACAGATAACATGTAATTTGAACAAATAAACAATTTATTCAAGTCTAAAATTAATCTACTAAAGATCTCTCAAATAATTTACTTGATGCAGTTATTGGCTCAAGGTACCACCGGACCTCAGTTTGGTATGACTCATCCCATGCAGGCAGGACAACCTATTGGCGGCCCCTCTTCACAGGTATAATTGCATGTTTTATTATTTCAAGCTAGAATACAAAATTGTAACCATATGTGCCACAGGGTTCTGAGGGTGGCCATCCACAACCTCAGGGATTCATACATATGTTGGCCGCAAGTTATCCTGGATGGCAAGCTTATACAGGTGTTCTCCCACCAATGCCCTTTGGTCCCATGCAGGGAGGACAACCTGTTGGCCCCTCGTCGCAGGTATAACTGCATATCTTATTAATTCGAGTGAGAATACAAAATCGTAACCATATGTACCATAGAGTTCCAAGAGTGGTCATCCACAATCTCAAGGATTCATGTCGATGTTGGCCGCAACTAATGCTGGAGGGCAACCTTATACAGGTGTTCTCCCACCGATGCCCTTCGGTCTGGGGCAGACTCAACCATCACTATCTCCGGTGAGTAATATGACACTTTTATACATAGTCTAGTTACATAAATTAGTTTTGTAACAAATAAGTCAATTAGCGAATATTAAAGAGATTGACACATGTGAATATATGTACCAATGCAAAGTTTAACTTGTATTTGTTTCCGCAAGGTTCTCTTCATGGAACTCCTGAATATTGCGATGATTTTTTCAATTTGAAGGTGCGAGTGGTGGAGATTCAGACAACAATATCAACATGTGAACTTTGCAATGTCGTTTTTATTCAGACTTTGCATGAACTTAGAGATCTTTTGTACATGTGAACTTGTGGTTTTAATTTGGACTTGCTAAATTGTTTGTATGCTGAAATATTGTCCTCTTTATTTTATGATGAATATAATACATGTTGTTGTGAATGTGTTGTAAAATGGAGGCTTCCCAGCCGGGGAGGGAGGAAAAAGAAGCAGCATTTTTTTTAAAAAAAAAAAGCAAACTAGAGCTGTTGGTTTATGGACTAACCGACGGCTTTACGTATTTAAAGCCGTCGGGCTGATGGAAGAGGGCCGACGGCTATAATGCATTAAAGGTGTCGGTTTCCCCTGGGCCAACGGTTACAGGTTTTATAGGTGTCAGGGCTCCAGGCTGACGGCTATAAGTGTGAAACGCGTCGGGCTCACGAAACCGATGAACATAAACTCTAAAAGCATCGGTACCGACGGTCATAGCAGTTAAAAGCGTCGGATGAAGAGCGATGGCTATAACTTATGTATGTCGGTCCAAGAAGGGAACCGACGGCTATACGACCGATGGCCTTTTACTTGTTTCCTGTAGTATCTGTCGTGGACCGTCTCACATCGCCTGCCCCTCACTCGTGGGCGCCCCAAGCGTCCTTGGAGCCTTTCGTAGGCCGGCCTACGGACTCAGGGCTTATCGAGCCCGTAACGCGGGCCAGAGAGTTACCTTCCTTCCCTTTGTGGTGTCGTCATCTGTGTTTACCGGAGTTGAGGAAATGTCGCTCGATCGACTCAGCTCCCGCACCGCGGAGGTGGTTTTAAGTCGTGAAGTCGAGTAATCACCGCCCGGTGGGGCCTCTGCGCCTTCGGGGCGGTTTTAATGAGGGGAATCGAGGAGGCGCCGCTCGACTCGGTTCCCTTGCCACGGAGGCGGTTTTAATCCAGGGGTAGTTCGGTGGTGTTACAGCAACGGTAGCCTGCCCCCTGACATTTGTCAGATTTGGCGTCGCTTCGGCAGCTTTATATTTCCTTTCTCCGAACATCCCTTACGGGTTCGCCTCTCTCGCTTCCGTGCTTCCCCAATCTACGCAGCGCTCCTATCTTCCTTCGCCTTTTCGATCTTTCGTGTTCGTTTCGCTGTCGTCCTTCTTTCCCGGCGCCACCGCTAGAGAGAGAGGGGGAAGAGCGCAACTCCTCCTTGAGCGGCACGTCTTTTATCCTTTCGTCGAGATGCCTTCGTGGTCAAAGTCGAAGTTCCGCCGGAGCCGCATCATCGTCCTCCAGGAGATGGGATGCTGTCGGAGCGCGACGCCCCCGTGTTCCCGCGGAGGAACTTTTTCTTCTCTGTGGGCCGATGAAGTGTTGTTGCTGAGCGCCTTTATGTAGTAGAGATAGATGAGACTCCGCCCACTGTAACTTACTAGTCTACAACACAGTAGATAAAAAATGAACTTGTAGTACTTATGTTTCGACTGATCGTTTCATCATCCGTAATATAATGGATGTTGTTGTTGGTTGCTAAAGCTATTATGTCACAACGGAATAAAGTACCTCTATTCTATTCATATGTCCATACCTTTTTTGGTTGAATTATACTAAATCTTCTTCAAGAAAACTCTAAGTTTTGCGTGGAAACAAGCTAGCTATCCCAAAATATAAGCTCCTATTGGGGCTGAAGTCCAGGAATCATGTTGATGAGCAGATATATTTTATAGGGACACTCTAGGAACAACTTATAGTTTGCAGTTCACTAGCTAGTTGAACTCTGTATTCTGCTGTTTATGAAATTGACAGTGAGGTGATGAACGACAATTGTAAATCAACTAATAATGGAGTTGCAAACCATAATTTTCCACAAAAAGGTTTTCTTTGCTAGATAGATTTTCACGCCACCATGCCAATGATTGAAAATAAATTCCATGAGCGCTGGATGATTAGTATAATGTCCTTGGTTCATAGTAGTATTGCAATAGATATCAGGTGCGCATTGAGGAAGCTTAGCTGTTACGTGGCAACATATGTGGTTAACTATGCTCAGATATTTGTCATGTTTATGGTCAAGAAGCAATCCTTCATACTTTAATTGAGCTGGAGATGGTTGCCCGGTTACCCTTCTTTTGGTTCTGTTTCTATGCAGATCACAATCTTGTAACATTGGGCCTGGGAAATGCATGGCTTTCTTTTGATGGGATCAAGAAAATGCCAAAACTGACTGGTCTGATAATTGAGTTCATCAGACTGGATGATGAGGACCTTGATTGATTTTCGAAAAAAGATGACAACCTTGACAGACTGAATGAATGCTTCCCTTGCCTTCATACACTCGAGCTTATAGGGGTTGGAGGGCTCAAGGACCCCAGGATTTACCTTCCTCAACTAATAAGACCTACCACTGGGAAGTATCAAATTCCCCAGTCTTTGGCCATCCATGCACCAAAACATGGTTTTTATTGACTTGAAATGCATTCGACCAGATAGGCTCATTCTGTGTGCTCCACCCTTGTCTACTTTAAATCTTACAATTAATAAACTCAGTGCAACTATTGGTGTTGATGGTCTTGCGAGTTTGACAAATCTGAGCAGATTCACTGGATCTGCATTCTCTGTTACCTGTATTTGTAGAGAATCGAGCTATTACTACATTTGGAGCTTGAGGTACCTTGTTCTGCATTAGAGTATGATCTTACTGAAAAAGTTAAGCGCCCAGATTATCTTCTGAGAATGCTTGCTGGCATCAGTGAAGTCAAGTTGGCCCCAAGATTTCCATGTGAACTGATAAGGTGTATTACCCTATGCAGGAATAGTCAGTCTCGAAGCTGCCTGAAGAAACTTCTGATTAATGTACCGCTATTGGCCAGTGCTTTTGAGCTCTTAACCTTGTTTCAAATCTGTGCATATTTGTGAGATGTGGCTGCCCTTTTTCATACTGATTCAACTTATGGTATCCGTCAAGCTACAATGACATCTTTGGTAACAAGTTTTTCAGAGATAAGATGACAGTGGGGCACCTGGAATTATCCCGAATAGGTAGTACATTACTACCGTGAGCCAGATTCACAGAACACTATCTGTGAACTTAGCATTGTTGTAATTGGAAGTAATCCTTAATACTTTTGTGAAGTTACAGATGTCTCTTAGCCGTTTACCATAAATTTAATTATATTAGTAGGCTGCCACGTCATTTAAATAAAAAATTATCTGGTAAGCTACGTGGCGCTGGGATGGCAAAATTATAAATTCTGTAAGGATGGTAAATTACGAAATTCGCTCGTTTTGGTAAAGGGATAAACCACATCCGTAGTAGTGGTAATGCCTGAATAATCCCCTTGTACGGAGCAATGGGCTGCTTCATTTATTATAGTCTACTGCTATGGTTAGACGGGCACATACAAGCTCTTGTTTCACGTGGCACTGTTGTAACATCAAAAAATTGCAAATTCGGATTTCAAGCAAATGGACGTTGTGCATGTTTAAAATTTGAAGACTTGAAACTGAACTCAAATTTGGAAGAGAAAACAGAAAAGAAAAAAGAAAAGAAAAAGAAGAGGGCGTTTGGGCCGAATCTCCCGCGCGGCCCAGCAGCCAGCCCAGCCTCTCCCCCACTCCTCTTCCAACCCGGCCTCGCTCTGTCAGCTCTTCCGTCTTCAACCGCCGCCCTCTCTTCCCACGCCCGGACTCCGCGCCACCCGCTTCTGATTTCCACGCACACGCCCACGATCCGGACTCCGCGCAGTCCCGCATGATCGCAACTGACCACCGCCCCGGCCTCGATAAAAACCCGCAACCTCCGCCATTTTTCTTCCCCCTGCTTGGCATTCTTCAATCTTGGTGAGTGCCGCTGCCGAATTCTAAAATCCGCCTCTGATGTTACCGTTCTTCCGAGTCTGACTCGCCTCACCGCTTCACAAGGACCTCCACAGCCCACCAGTGCCAAAGTTGTGACGGATCCGAGCCGGAAACCCCGATGCCGCCGAGCACCAGTAAGAGATCGACGCCGCTCGGCGGTGAAATCATCGAAACCTCCTGTTTTGATCCTCTCTAACCCTCGGAACACCTTCACAGGATCACAGTGAAGCTTGGTGACCGAAAATTTGGGAAGAAGTCAGATCTGAACACCCTCCCGACGAAGCTCGGCGACAACCGCCGCCGATTGCCATCGCCGAGCACCTTCCGACCTCTTCGGATTCAAGAAACCACATAGGTGAGTTCCCCTACTCCCCCGCAGTCGGTCCATGTAATGAAATTCAAGTTTTAGCGCGTGTAGAAGCAAATTCGAGACTTCTTCGGCGAGATCACCGCCCCCGCCGCCGAGTGCCGCCGTGCGCGAGGTCTCGCTCTGGCCAGGGTGTCGTGGCCCTCTGTGGCCCGTCCAATTTAAATCGAGCGGCTGAAATTAGATCCCCCGCGTACCCCTTTGCTTTTTAATCTGGATCGCACGTTTTAAATCCAACGGTCCAGGTTTAAAACAGTGAATCCCGTCAGGAGTTTTGCGCGCTACCCCCTGGAGATTCGGAAAAAGAAAATCTAGCCCCGGAATCTTCTGTTCTAACCCCCTAGGTATTCTAGAAATTGTGTAAACACATTTAAAAACCTGTTTTAGCCCCTGAAAAATTGGAAAATTAGGAAAATCTTTCTGTATTATATGTTTAGGTCCCTGAACTTTATGGAAAATAGGACTTTGGACCTGTAGCAGTGTATCTTTAGGATTTAGACTCTACAATATTTAATTGATGTAATTGGCAATTTGAATTTCATTTGAATTCATTAGAAATGCAAACAATCATGTATAATTCATTCTAAATTGGTTTAGCACCTAGAGATTTTTTAGGACAATCTGAAATTTGGTTTTAGATGGTAAATAAATTTTGAAAACATAATTTAAATTCTGTTTATTGCTGAAAATCCATATTTAGGCACAAAAACAAATCTGAATATATGTAAACAAATAATAAACACTTTAGGAAATGCTCATAGAAGGTTTTCAGTATAGAATTTAGGTTTGAAAGTTTAGGAAAAAGGTATAAAATTCTGTTTAGATAGGAAATACCTTCTTTTATGCAATTCCCATGGCTAAAAATGGTAGTATGCAATGTAGAAATTGATTTAAATTGAGAATTCAGTTTAGGTGTAGGTTTGAAATCTGAATTCAAACTGAGGAGTAATATTTATGTTCAAAGTATGTATGTATGTATGTATGTATGTATGTATGTATGTATGTATGTATGTATGTATGTATGTATGTATGTATGTATGTATGTATGTATGTATGTATGTATGTATGTATGTATGTATGTATGTATGTATGTATGTATGTATGTATGTATGTATGTATGTATGTATGTATGTATGTATGTATGTATGTATGTATGTATGTATGTATGTATGTATGTATGTATGTATGTATGTATGTATGTATGTATGTATGTATGTATGTATGTATGTATGTATGTATGTATGTATATATGTATGTATGTATGTATGTATGTATGTATGTATGTATGTATGTATGTATGTATGTATGTATGTATGTATGTATGTATATTTACAATCTGTGTATGACAGAAATTTGGCTCAAAGTAAAGCTAAAATACCACATATATGAGACATATACACATTATAGTGGGGTATAGGTATTATATGTTGTTAGAAATGAGAAATTTTCATAGTAAGAAACCAAAAAGAACATATATATGGTGGAATTCTAGTGAATTTAGGCCAAAATATAAAATTAAGCTATGTTTTATGCATGTGACTTGCATGAGTTGATTTTGTGGATGAACTCTTATGGAATGTTGTTTGCTTTTTTGCTATGTATGTTTGCACGAATAGAACTAGCCCCAGAGCCGATTCTAAACTTCCAAGAGCAAGACTTTCCACTTCCCGAGCAGCAAGAAGAAGGCAAGTGTCCTTGACCACTTTGTACCTAAGCTAGGATGTTTAGTTAGAGTTATTTGCATTGACTTGTGAATTATAAAAACCCATATTAGGATGTCTCCCCTAGCTTTTCATGACTTACTCCTTGTAACCGGGGTGGAAATTACATAGTGTGTTTACTACTTATACTCTTTATGCTTAGCCATGCTTAAAGTTGGGATACTTGGGATATGAGATGCAACTTTGTCTATTTACCATTGAATGAAACTTGATGATATGTTATAGAGATAGGAATCTAGGAAAGTTGGATGTTTTGGTTGGTGATGTGTGCACGAGAAACTGGATTAGTGTTTAGTGCTTGCCTGAGTTCTAAAGACCGGTTCATGAAGCATTTAACCTGACTTTACCGTGACACCACATGCTGAAATGGGGCAGCTTGTCCAATTAATTAGGCGTATTTCTAACGTAGTGTGGGTGTTTGGAAGGTACGGGGAATAGGACTCAGCTGGACTACCTTGGGAACCACAAGGCTGGCGGGGCCCAGACCCAATCACGGGGCCGTGCCGCTCGCCCGGGAATCGCATTGGGTGGTGCCGTGATATGCGGCACCCAGCAGCACACATATATGTAAAACCGTATCACATAAATAAAAAGCGGAAGCTTACAAGTGTTCTTTGTAAATAATTTACATCAAATAGCTACAGCGAAAGACTATAATCATCTCACGTCGAATAACTACTAAGCACTCGAGAAGATGTCCAGCCCGCGGACTCTTCTCGCTAGCAACACGAAGACAACTGCAGCGGCTGGGTTCTCCATGTGTTAAATGACTCGGAAGTCTCCGAGTCTCACCGGACAACTTTCTCATAGCATCAATGCTAACCTGCAAAAACACTCATATAGAAAGCGTGAGCACATAGGCTCAGCAAGACTGATCTGTCTCCCCTAAACAAGAAACTCTACATGCAGGACAGATTGAAAAGGGTAGCATAATTTGCATAAAGGACTCACCTACAGTTGATCCTTAACTTTCAGGTTTTAAGCCTCATTTTTAAGACCTTGAGTCGAACAACATCGTAACTCCACAATCAAACAAGAAACGCTTTGTTGCGATGCTTCTTGCACAAAGTGAAGTAAAATTTAATTAGCACTATCTCTAAATCAAGCTTGGTTACAATACAAGTTAAATCATAAGCCTTATAAAATTCAAAGGAATTCACTTCAGTTCTTACTACGTCAAGACACAGTGGGCAAGTATGCTCATATGACCGTGAGCCACAGTGATTCGAATCAGTACACGCCCGGACTACACGACACGTACACCCATACTCTGAGTTGCCGGCAGCAACCTCGACTGATATTGAACGCAGCCACCTTTCCCAAGTTCTTCCACACAGGACGCAGTCCAATCGCCTCGAACAACAAGCTCCCTCAAGGTACATACCCACAGTGATATGTTCTTGAGCGAGTTACCTCCTACTGTACTGACGCCGAAAGCCTAAGCCGATTAGAAAAGTTCCAATGTGGATCTCACGAGGTACATCGGTTTCATGGGTCCCATATAGCCAGTATACGCCCGATACACAACTCAAACTTGTCCAACAGGGCCAAGTACGGACGGGCCTTAACCGACATAGGCAGAGCTATGCACGCATCGTCCGCAGCCTGCTGCATCTCAATCTCCCTGCCCGGTCTCTATTTCTTACTTGTGAACTTTCCTCAATGATTCTATTCACGACCTGTTCCGATGAAACTTCTACCGGTTCTTATAAAGTACATTTAGCGTAGTCTAAATCCACTCGAGGAGGTGCTAATCTACCCTTTCTCTCTTGGGTTAATCTGGTCGTGCAATTGGGTTTTCAATATCATCTAGACCTAATGCAATCAATATTCATAGCTATGATCTATAGAAAACAGAGAGACTTTATTAAATTGCTTGAATGCAAACTGGGGCTTGCCTGTTTTGCAGGTGACTAATAATGTATATAATTTTCAGTTAGTGGTGATCAATTGAGGCTTGATCACTCGCTTACTTCCCTCTTTGATCTCCACTTAAATTACTTCACAATCTTCACGTCGATGCTACACGTTATGAATATGCACAAGTATTTAATTGAAAAGCTTTCGCTAATAAGATCTAATGACAAGTTAGAAACTGGAACTCTATTTAAGAATTTAAAATGGCACTGGTGCTAGTGGTTGGGTTTGGGTTAAGCAAGATGATCAAGTGATAAGTGCATTCCTGGCTTGTGTTTTGATCACCTAAAGAGGATAGAAAGAAAAGTGATGATACAGAGCTCCAATGGAGCTGAAAATTTTCATGTGAGTTCCTTGTCACAAGAAAGTGTTCTGGACCAAAAATTAGCACTTTTCATTGAGTGCTTATTCAGAACAATTCCCTAAGCAATTAAGCAAAAAGGAATTAATTCTGAAGGAACTCACATGTTCATGTCAAACTTAGTGAGCTACAATTTCAATTATAGTTCATAGAACTTGCACGAATTTTTCTAGGATTTTTGGAGCTAACAATTGTCCAGAACTGAATTTTCAAGTTTTGGGAATTCTCTGAAAAAGTTTCTGTATTCATTTGAACACAACAACTTGAAATCTAAATTCTCCTAATTAAATAAACTCTAATTGAGCTGAAACTTTTACAGGAGTTCAATAATATCCTAAGTATTATTCTGGCAAAATTTGAGTATTTTTTGGATGAACCAAACTCCCTCTAAAACTCTTTTGCTGAAAAGCTTTAAAGAATTTTACAGAATTAAATAACGACTTTCATACAAATTGGGTTGCATAATTGGATAGAGTTTTTCAACGTGAACCTAACCCAATCTGAATCACTAAAATTGGAGTTTCCTAGCAAAAGTTATGCTTTTCTAAAGTTTGATTGAAATCTGAACTTCAAATAAATCCGGGGAAATTTTTAAACTCTGACAGTGGAACCCATTGCTATGTGACGCCTTCTTGTGAAAAGCCACACGGGCTACTAGGTCTTTTGTGCACAGCCACATTTGATCTGGTGCAACAGAGAATCCCAGTTAAGTTTCTCTCCCACTGACAGTGGGCCCGGCAACGTCTTCTTTAACCTCTCACTCTTCCCGCTCGCCTGCGCCCAGACTCGCCGGAGCTCGCCGGATTTTGGCCTCCCGGCCTCCTCCTGAGCTTCCACTTTCCGCTAGGCCCTATACCGATGCGAGGAACACTCCGGTGAGGTCTCCCCGAGCCGGCGAAGTCTCCAACCCTAGCTCACGGCGTGCATCGGCTAGAACCCGACTCCGGTGACGTCGCCCTGCCCTTCTAGCCCGCCAAAATCGGTGAACTTCGACCCTACAGCACCAGTGGATTATGATGGAGCTCGACATGGATGCAAAATGGCCCAGGAATGGCTCTAAGCATGTACTCACCATGCGCCTGATGGTGAAATCATGTTTGGCCGTCGGAAAACCTTCAAATAGAGCTTCTACAGCCGATCTTAGGCTATGGCGTGAAGGGTAAAGGTGCGCTAGCAAGTCTAGACCATGTGTGTGTAGTTTGCAGAGTCCTAAACAATTATGGAGCGAGAATTTGAAGGATTATTACCTGAACCTCGGTTTGAGCTGGCCGGAGGAAAAACTGGAAATTCTCTGAGGAGCTTCCACAGCTTGGGCTGAGATTTGGAGGAGAGCTGCGTGAAGGTCTAGCGCATCTTGGGGCGCTTGCTTGGCCATGACAGGCTCTGTGTTGAGATGTCCACGGGAGCACCGTGTTTCGGTTTCTTTCGACCGCCGCATGAACATGAGGTGCTCGGGGTTGGGGAGGCCTAGCACGCTCGGTTGCGCGTCGAGGAGGGATAGGATGACTCTCTACTATTTTGCCCCTCAGGGACATCTGTTCATGGGAGCTCGTCGGTTCCTGATCGATCGAGGCAGTGGTGGTGGTGTGTTCTGTTCTTGTGCGCGAGAGAGGAAGAAACAGAGGTGGGTTCTCGGTTCTGTGGGCAAAAGGAGCACGGCAGGGGTGGAGAACCACACACACAGCTCTCCAGCGCGAGGGACAGCAGAGAGGAGGTGTCCTCGGCGCCGCTCAGTGTCGCCCGGGTGAAGCTTCGGCTGTGCTCGAGTGAAACAGAGAGCAACTTCATTTGCAAGTCTACTGCCACCCCTCCAATTACATGTAGGTCCCACAATTCAGCTCCCTCTTATCATCTAAAATATCTCCAAATTTGACAAATGACCAATTCAATTGTTTGAAGTTGAAATCTGAGCTGCATTTGGATAATTGGGCAAATTTCATCCAAATTCAAATGTGTATTTGAATTCATTGTAAATTTAAGTCCATTTGGAAAATTGGTAGCAAAACATCTCCAAAATTCATGAAACTTTGCATACTACTAACTTGGACCTAAGGAATTCAAATATGAAACCTGACTTTCGGTTTGGCTGCTGCAAGTGAGCTTTTCAATACAACAGTTTGCATTACCAATGTGTTGCCCTCATTTGAAATTTGAGTTTGAACAACTTTTGTTCCAAAATCTGAATTTGAGACTTTCTCTTGCACATTATAACTTCACATCTGTGGTTGGTTTTACATTCACCTTGTTTCCATGCATGCAAATAAACATTTGCTTGTGTAGAGAGAGATCTCATGTGTATCAACACATATGGAAAGTTTAAACAAGTCCCAATTTTCATGCATATGAAACCAACTTGCATTCAAACTTCAGTTTCTTTGTATTCATATTTTTGGGACCTTTACAAAGGCTCAATAGAGGGCCACTGCAGCGGAGGTTGGAGGCTCCTAGATGCTGTTAGGGGTGAAACCTCAGTGGGGTCATGCTCGTCGAGAATATCTTTGTAAAGGCCTCGTAGTGATCTCCTGGCTACACACCTGGGAAGTGTGAACGTGGTATGCGGCCACAGGCAAAATGGAGGTTCTTTAGTCCACCCGGGAACGGGGGATGAAATCACTACTTGTGGGTAAAGAGGTACACACTCTGCAGAGTTGGAAACTGTCATGACAGTCGTGCTCACGATCAAGAGTGGCTTGGATTTCTTCATGATTAGTGGATTATGAAGCGAGAGTTTGAGAATGTTAAGTGGGAAGCTTAGCATTGACGATGAGGTTATGGGATTGGAATTATCTCACTTATGTAGCAATATAGGTGCTTAATAAGCTAAGGTGATAGGAATTAATGCGTAGTGCAATAACCATGACTTAAGCCTTTCCTTGTCTTAACCTACATATCATTTTCTTCCCACACTTGCTGAGTACCTTTGTTACTCAAGCTTGTTTTTTGTTGGTTTTACTTGCTGCTCAGGCCAAGGTGAAGGCGTGGAGTACAACAATGACGACTTTGATCCTGAAGATGTATTCTAGGCTTGCGGAATTTCTCAGGCAACGCCTGTGATGGAGCTCCACAAGACTTCATTTCCGTTGCGTTGTGTTGAAGTGTATCTGACATTTAATTAGTCTATTAAGACATTTATATAAGACTTTTATGTATTTGTTAAACTTAGCTTGTATTAAATGATGCTTCACTATTGTCATCACATGTATGAGCAAACAGATCCTCGCATACATGTGTTTATTCATCTGGTTTGTCTTCAAGAAAACCGGGTGTGATAGAAGTGGTATCAAAGCCATGGTTGTCCGTAGGAACGTAAACCTAGTTAGAAACGGACGTATTAAGGACATTATGTTCTTAAAAACTATTTTTAAAAAGTGTGGGTGTTAATATGCTATTTAATGATTGTTCTCGTATTTATTTGTTATCTCATCTTATCTATGTTCAAAATAGAGTATTTATTTGCTTTATGTCTCACTTGATGTTTAAATGTTTTATGTTTTAGATGGTTCGCATGCTTCGCACCGCTCGCAAGTCCACAGGAGGACGAGTACCTGTAGCTGCACCCGCTTGGAAGGAAGTGGATAACTCTGTGACGTACCACTCTCACGGGGTAGCTGCAGGAGACATGATGCACCGTCTTTGACTTCTCCTCCGCACCGCTGACTACACCGGCAAGATAGTAGTGTACTACAACACTACTAGGGTTACTCGCGTAGAGCGCGACGAATGGAAGTAGGAGGCTAGGATCTACCACGACAACAAGCTGGTCAAGATACACAACTCACCAGCATGGAGAGCGACTATGGCGGAGGTAGGGAAAGATGCCACCTGGGAGGTGATCACTTGTCAGAGCTGCATCAACCATGGTAATCTTGACAGAACCAAGTACATGTATACTATTCAGCGAAAGAGTGGCATGGTTGAGTTCAAGTATGTGCGAGTCCAAGAGGAGTGTACATGCGAGCAAATTGACATGAGCTTGGAGGATGGAGTTCGCTTTAGCACTAGACTGCAGGACTGCCAGCAGGAGCTTCAGGATTTACGTGATATCCTGAAGAGGAAAGAGGCTATACTTTGTGGCTACCTCAGGATGAGGGAAGGAGAGCAAAACGAGCTCTACATGTCAGAGGATGACACCTGGACTCCCGACTCTCCAGACCGCACGGCGAACAAGCGCCATCGCACTTCCCCACCACCCACTTCCCCACCCAGAGCTGAGTCAGGGGCTAGCAACCCTGAAGATGAAGACGCTCAGGAGTCGGAGCAGTGACATGAGTCGTTTAGATATTTGGTTCCCTTAATTTAGTATTTCATCGAGTAGTGGCGTCATGAACTCATTTGTGTTTAATTTGCTTATGAATGATTGGCGTGTGACGTGAGTTGTGGAAGCCATGGGCACTTTTCCACAACCTCGTCGTTATGTTTGGATTTGCTTTCATATTGGAATCTTGTGATGTTTAGTTGATTGAAGTTTTGTGTGATATTTCAAATCCCCTAAGTCTCTGTTATACAAAATTAAATTTATGCATAACACCCTGCAAGCTACATAGAGAAATTGATATGTTATGACTAAATTGGTATTTGGTTGATCATAATAGATGGCTGGCTGAGGAAGAGGTCGTGGTGCCAACAACAACAATAACAATAAGGCTGCCAACTTCCCTATTCCTGGATGGCATGGCAGGGGTGGTCGCCAAGGAGCGGCTGACCCGATACACCAGATGATTAACACCCAGAACCAGCTCATTCAATATCTAACGCAAGTGGTGTCCAACATGCATCAAGCTCCACCCCCACTGGCTGCACCATGCCAACCAAGGTTGAGTGAGTTTCTGGGCACTCAACCTCCAAAGTTTGCAAGTGCCACTGAACCCTTGGAGGCAGATGACTTGTTGAAGACCATAGAGAACAAGATGAAGATAGTTCAGTGTCAGGGGCATGAGAGGGTGTTGTTTGCCTCTCACAAACTCCACGGACCCGCAGCCGACTGGTGGACTGCCTACGTCGCAGCCCACGAGGATCCCAAGAACATCTCTTGGGAAGAATTGAAGCATAGCTTCCGCAACCACTATGCCCCAGCGGGAGAGATCAAGAACAAGAGGAAGGAGTTCCTCTCTCTAAAGCATGGAGGCATGACGGTGCGGGAATACCTCAACCAGTTCACGCATTCTCCCATTATGCACCAAGGGACATAGACACTGAAGAGAAGAAGCAAGACTGTTTCATGGAAGGACTCACCACGGAGATGCAGTATGCTATGTCCTCCAATGAGTATGCTAGCTTCCAGAATATGGTGGACAGAGCATTCATAGTGGAGAAAAATAGGTGGTATTTGGAGGAAGAACGTAAGAGGAAGATGAACTGGCAGGGCCAATCCTCGGGCAGCAACGCTCGGCCACGTTTTGCAACGCAGCCCGTGGGGCAAGTGAGCCGTCCTGTGGTGCCCTACCCAGCGCAGAAGAGCTACAACCAAAACCTCAGGCCATCCACGTCGCAAGTTCAGCTGCAGCGCCAGCAACTGCAGCAGCCACGTCCTGCTTTTCCACCTAGGCCAGCAGGGCAGGGTCCACAGAACCCACCCCAAAAATGTCAAGCACCTAAGGTTGGGGTGTAGTGCTTCAATTGTGGCGAGGTGGGACACTATGCCCACAAGTGTCCAAAGAAGAAGCCCACACAACCACAACAGCAGAACCTGGTGCATGGAAAAGTAAATCACATAACCATGGAGGAAGCATAGGAGGCACCAGATGTGGTGATTGGTACATTTCCTGCTAATCCCCACGTTGCTAAAATTTTATTTGATTCTGGTGCTACTCATTTGTTCATTGATCAAGAATTTGTTAGAAAACATGATCTAGCAACCACACAAATGAACCATATGCTAGCAGTGAATTCTCCAGTGGGAGAAATAAGAACGAGACAAATATGTCCTAGAGTGAGTCTAGACATTAATGGGGTAGTATTTTCTGCAAACCTCATAGTAATAAACTCACAAGTGATATATATTATTTTGGGAATGGACTGGCTGACCAAGCATGATGGTGTTATCCATTGTTCGACGAGAATGGTGTGGAGTTAACCCATACGAGTGGCACCAAGGTCAAGTTCATAGCCGTCCAAGAACCAAGGAAGGTCATTAAACTCAATCAAGTGTTAACGACGATTGAAGATATAAGAGTGATAAAGGAGTTTCCAGATGTCTTTCCCGGGGAATTACCAGGTATGCCCCTGATAGAGAAGTGAATTAACGATCGAATTAATGCCTGGAACAACCCCGATATAAGAGGCCCTATAGGATGGATTCCAAGAAGCTAGAAGAGCTCAAGGAACATATCTGGGAGTTGACGGAGAAATGGTACATTCGTCCTAGCTCCTCGCCTTGGAGAGCTCCAGTGATATTCGTACCTAAGAAGGATGGAACTCAAAGGTTGTGCGTAGACTACCGTGCACTCAATGAGAAGACCGTCGAAAACAAGTAGCCACTGCCTCACATTGAGGATTTGTTTGACCAGCTAAGAGGGTCATGTGTGTTTTTGAAGATTGATCTCTGATCCGGATATCATCAATTGAGGATACGGCCTTCCAATATTCCTAAGACAGCTTTTGTCTCTCGATATGGGTTGTATAAGTACACGGTCATGCCGTTCGGGTTAACAATGCCCCAACGTATTTCATGTATCTCATGAACAAGGTATTCATGGAATATTTGGACAAGTTTGTGGTAGTTTTCATTGATGACATTTTAATCTTTTCTAAAGATGAAGAGGAAATGAGAAGCACTTGAAGCTGGTGTTCCAAAAACTGCGAGAACACCAACTATATGCCAAGCTAAGCAAATGTGAATTTTGGTTGAAGAAAGTTCCTTTCTTAGGACATATAATCTCTGAAGGAGGAATAGTCGTGGATCCTGCTAAGATCGCGGATGTGCAAAAGTGAAAGACCCTTGAGAATGTCGGGGAAATCCGAAGCTTCTTAGGCTTGGCAGGATATTACCGATGATTCATTAAAGGGTTTTCTAAGATTGCAAAACCTCTCATCAAGATGTTAGAGAAAGGAATCACATTCACATGGACACCAGAGTGTGAGTCAAGTTTTCAAGAGTTCAAGAAAAGATTGACAACGGACCACTACTAGTGATCCTGGATATGCAGAGAAACTTTTCCGTGTATTGTGATGCTTATCGACACGGATTGGGATGTGTTCTTATGCAAGACGAACATGTCGTTGCATATGCCTCTAGGAAACTCCGGAAACATGAGAAGAACTACCCTACGCATGACCTAGAGTTAGCAGCGGTGATTCATGCGTTGAAGCTCTAGAGGCACTATTTTGATGGGAAATAGGACTGAGATCTGTACCGATCATAAAAGCCTTAAATATATTTTCACGCAACCAGATCTCAACCTCAGATAAAGGCTATGGTTAGAACTAATCAATGATTTTTATGTGGGTATTAATTACCATCCGGGAAAGGCCAACGTTGTCGTGGATGCCCTAAGCCGGAAGGTACATGTCAACATGTTGAAAATATGTGATATACCATCGCAACTATGCGAATAATTTGTGAGACTCAATTTATGTCTCGTGAATAATAGTGAGATCATTGCAATAGAAGTGGATTTCACACTAGAGTAGGACATACGCAATGGTTAGAAAAATGATGAGAAAATCTAGTAGATTAAAAGACTCATCAGAGAGAATAGAGCTCCTGGGTTTAGAGAGGATGAACAAGGCACGATAAAGCATGGGAAAAGGTTGTGTGCCTGATGTGAAGGAAATCCGTGAATCGATCCTCAGAGAAGCTCATGATTTTGACTACTCCATTCATCCCGGGAGTACTAAGATGTATCAGGATCTTAAGAGTAGATACTGGTGGTATGACATGAAGTGAGATGTCATAGAACACGTTGCTTTGTGTGACACGTGTCAGTTGGTGAAGGCGGAGCACCAAAGACCTGCGGGATTATTGCAACCACTTAAAGTACCGGAATGGAAATGAGAAGAAATAAGCATGGATTTCATAGTAGGACTGCCTAGAACCCAATCAGGATATGATTCAATATGGGTAATAGTCGATCGACTAACTAAGGTAGCTCACTTTATCCCTGTAAAAGAACATTACAACGGTTCTAAATTGGCTGAATTGTATATGTCCAGAATTGTGTGCCTACACAGGGTGCAAATGAAGATAGTGTCAGATCGAGGAACACAGTTTACATCGAGATTCTGGCAGAAATTGCATGAAACCGTGGAGACCCATCTCAATTTCAGCTCTGCGTATCACCCGCAGACCGACGAGCAGACAGAAAGAACAAATCAAATCCTCGAGGACATGCTAAGAGCTTGTGCACTCAAGAATAGCATAAGTTGGAACAAGAATTTACCATATCCAGAGTTCTCCTATAATAACAGTTACCAGGCCAGCATGAAGATGTCTCCGTTTGAGGCATTATATGGGAGAAAATGCAGAACTCCCTTATTCTGGGATCAAACAGGAGAAAGTCAAGTGTTGGGGCTAGAAGTGATACGAGACGCTGAGAGAAAAGTGAAAGAAATCCACAACAATTTGAAGATAGCTCAGACTCGATAAAAGAGCTATGCGGATACAAGACGAAGAGAACTCACCTTTAAAGTAGGGGACTATGTATATCTCAAGGTGTCTGCTATCAGAGGAATTCATTGATTTAAAGTGAAAGGAAAACTAGAACCTCGGTATATCGGACCTTTTCTGCGATTCTAGAGAGAAAAGGAGGAGTGACATATCGGTTGGAGTTACCTTCCCGCTTATCCGATGTGCATGATGTGTTCCATGTGTCACAACGCAAGAAATGTTTGAGAACACCCGAGGAGAGGTTGCCAATGAATGAGTTGGACAGAGGACCTTTCGTACACCGAGTACCCGGTTAAAATTCTTGAGACGACAGAGCGCATCACAAGGAACAAGACAGTTCGTATGTGCAAAGTGCAATGGAAACATCACTCCAAAGAAGAAGCTATGTGGGAAAGAGAAGATGAACTCAAGGCATAGTTCTCGGACCTATTCCCCTAGGAGTTACTGAATCTCGAGGATGAGATTCCTTTTAAGGGGGTAGAGTTGTAACATCCAAAAATTTGCAAATTCGGATTTCATGCAAATGGACGTTTGTGCGTGTTTAAAATTTTGAAGATTTGAAACTGAACTCGAATTTGGAAGAGAAAACAGAAAAGAAAATAAAAGAGGGCGTTTGGGCCGAATCTCCCACGTGGCCCAGCAGCCAGCCTAGCCTCTCCCCACTCCCCCTCTTGTTGCCAACTCGGCCCTGCTTGATAACTCTTCCTTCTTCAACCGCCGCCCTCTCTTCCCGTGCCCGGACTCCGCGCCGCCGGCTTCCAATTTCTGCGCACACGCCCACGATCCGGACTCCCCGTGCAGTCCCGCACGATTGCAACTGACAACCACCTCGGCCTCAATAAAAACCCGCAACCTCTTCCATTTTTCTTCCCCCCTGCTCGGCATTCTTCAACCTCGGTGAGTGCCGCCGCTGAATTCCAAAATTCACTTATGATGTTGCCGTTCTCCGAGTCTGACTCGCCTCACCGCTTCGCAGGGACTTCCACAGCCCAACAGCGCCGAAGTTGCAACGGATCCGAGCCAAAAACCCCGACACCGCCGAGCACCGGTAAGAGATCGCCGCCGCTCACCGGTGAAATCATCGAAACCTCCTGTTTTGATCCTCTCTGACCCTCGGAACACCTTCACTGGATCACAGTGAAGCTTGACGACCGAAAATTTGGGAAGAAGTCAGATCCGAGCACTCTCCCGATGAATCTCGCCGACAACCGCCAACGATCACCGTCGCCGAGCACCTTCCGACCTCTTCGGGTTCAAGAAAACCACATAGGTGAGTTCCCCTACTCCCCCGCAGTCGATCCATGCAAAGAAATTCAAGTTTTAGCGCGTATAGAAGCAAATCCGAAACTTCTCTGGCAAGCTTGCCGCTCCCGCCGCCGAGCGCCGCCGCGTGTGAGGTCTAGCTCCGGCCAGGCTGACGTAGCCCTCTGTGGCCCATCCATTTTAAATCGAGCGGCTGAAATTAGATCCCTCGCGTACCTCTTCGCGTTTTAATCTGGACCACATGTTTTAAATCTTACGGTCCAGATTTAAAACAGTGAATCCCACCGGGAGTTTTGCGCGCTACCGCATGGATATTCGGGAAAAGAAAATCTAGCCCCGGAATCTTCTGTTCTACCCCCTAGGTATTCTAGAAATTGTGTAAACACGTTTAAAAACCTGTTTTAGCCCCTGGAAACTTGGAAAATTAGGAAAACTCTTTCTGTATTATATGTTTAGGTTCTTGAACTTTATGGAAAATAGGACTTCGAACATGTAGCAGTGTATCTTTAGGATTTAGACCATGTACAATTTCAATTTCATTTGAATTCATTAGAAATGCAAACAATCATGTGAAATTCATTCTAAATTGGTTTAGCACCTAGAGAATTTTGAGAACAATCTGAAATTTGGTTTTAGATGGTAAATAAATTCTGAAAAATACTTTAAATTCTGTATATTGCTGAAAATCCAGTTTTAGGCATAAAAACAAATCTGAATATATGTAAAAAAATTAATAAACACTTTAGGAAATGCTCATAGAAGGTTTTGAGTATAAAATTGTGGTTTGAAAGTTTAGGAACAAGTTATAAAAAATCTGTTTAGATAGGAAATACCTTATTTTTATGCAATTCTCATGGCTAAAAATGGTAGTACGTAATGTAGAAATTGATTTAAATTGAGAATTCAGTTTAGGTGTGGGATTGAAATCTGAATTCAAACTGAGGAGTAATATTTATATTCAAAGTTTGTATGTATGCATAGTTACAATTTGTGTATGGAAGAAATTTGGCTCAAAGTAAAGCTAAAATACCACATATATGCACATATACACATTAAAGTTGGGTATAGGTATTATATGTTGTTAGAAGTGAGAATTTCATAGTAAGAAACCAAAAGAACATATGTGTGGTGGAATTCTAGTGAATTTAGGCCAAAATATAAAATTAAGCTATGTTTTATGCCAGTGACTTGCATGAGTTGATTTTGAGGATGAACTCTTACGGAATGTTGTTTGCTTTTATGCTATGTATGTTTACACGAGTAGAACTAGCCTCAGAGCCGGTTCTAAACTTCCAAGAGCAAGACTTTCCACTTCCCGAGCAGCAAGAAGAATGCAAGTGTCCTTGACCACTTTGTACCTAAGCTAGTATGTTTAGTTAGAGTTATTTGCATTGAGTTATGAATTATGAAAACCCATGTTAGGATGTCTCCCCTAGATTTTCATGACCTACTCCTTGTAACCAGGGTGGGAATTGATTAGTGTGTTTATTACTTATACTCTTTATGCTTAGCCATGCTTAGAGTTGGGATACTTGGGATATGAGATGCAACTTTGACTATTTACCATTGAATGAAACTTGATGATATATTATAGAGGTTGGAATCTAGACAAGTTGGATGTTTTTGTTGGTGCTGTGTGCACGAGAAACTGTGAACGTGGTACGAGGCCACAAGCAAAATGGAGGTTGTTTAGTCCACCTGGGAACGGGAGATGAAATAACTATTTGTGGGTAAAGAGTACACAATCTGCAGAGTTGGAAACTGTCATGACAGTCGTGCTCACGGTCAAGAGCGGTTTGGACTTCTTCATGGTTAGTGGATTATGAAGTGAGAGTTTGCGAATGTTAAACGGGAAGCTTAACATTGACGATGAGGTTATGGGATTGGGATTATCTCACTTATGTAGTAATATAGGTGCTTAATAAGCTAATGCGATAGGAATTAGTGTGTAGTGCAATAACCATGACTTAAGCCTTTCCTTGTCTTAACCTGCATATCATTTCTTTCCTGCACTTATTGAGTACCTTAGATACTCAAGCTTGCTTTTTGTTGGTTTTACTTGCTGTTCAGGCCAAGGTGAAGACGTGGAGTACAACAATGACGACTTTGATCCTGAAGATGTATTTTAGGCTTGCGGAATCCCCCGGGAAACACCTATGATGGAGCTCCACAAGACTTCATTTCCGCTGCGTTGTGTTGAAGTGTATCTGACATTTAATTAGTCTATTAAGACATTTATGTAAGACTTTCATGTATTCGTTAAACTTGACTTTTTTTAAATGATGCTTTACTATTGTCATCACATGTTTGAGCAAACAGATCCTAGCATACATGTGTTTATTCATTCGGTTTGTCTTCAAGAAAACCTGGTGTGACAATTGTTCACAAGTGATAGAAAGAATTTAATTGTGGTAGCTTTTATTATATGTTTAGTTTATCCTTCATGTTTGTTCTTTATTTTTTGAAGGCAACATATCTAATGTAAATGATATTTATGATGCTAATATGATAGTAACAAACATAGGTGACCATATAATTCGTTATGAGAGATCATGATTAGGGGTGATAAAAGACCTATGTATCATTTAAACGTTCTCAATGATAGGATGATCTTCTATTTAAGTGATAGGTGAGTCTTTTGTCATCTATAATCATACTCTCTGATGATGGATCAGATAGTGATGTTTGTTAGCATGTTAGCACCATAAAAACCATTTACACTACGGGTGTATTTGGTTCAGCTGCACAACCAGATTCTCTACGAAAAATTATAAATCTAAACCAAAGTGATTCACATGAGAATCAGATTCTCTATAATCTACATATTTTCCTAGTGCAAATGAAAATCCGCCAGAACCCCAAATTTTTCAGATTTTTGTCCTAACTTTTTATAGAAATTACCCACCATGCCACTGATTACACAACCAAACGTTATTTTCTTTATAACACACGTTTATTACAGAATCTACAGTTAATAGTTGTTTCTAGCCAAACAGATTCATTGCAGCTCTCAGCTCACAGCAGCTTTCTCACAGCTCACAGCTAGAATCAGATTTTTAAAAATCCACAACTAAACCAAATTATCTTTTTTGAAAGTCACATTATTGTAATTTAGTGTAGACTTAGCTTGTTGGGTGTTGCTCGTCATAAAACAGAGATGATCTATTGATCGTTCTCATCTAGTACCAAGCAGGGAGGTTGGCACCACATCAACATAACAAAATAATGGAAGTTTAATTTTATTCTGTCAACATTTTACACTGTACCGTATTACTGTGTATCCGCTGTCTCACCTTATGCGCAGTGCATCCTTCCCCCTCTGCTAAAAATTCCTCCGAAAACACAAGCAGAAGTTGCGGAATGAGACCATCTGCCTCTCATGAAACGATGACTAGCCATTTAAGTTCCCATGGCAAGAAGAGGGATTTCTGAATAGCTGGTTATCAGCATCCCCCATACCCTGTGGCGCGAACCTGACACCTGCGAAGAGATCGGGCTAACCAGTTGAAAGATTACATTGCTAGTTTTTCCGCCAATTCTTTCAGAAGCAGAGGCACCAGTTGCACTGGCAGAGGCTGGGGCAGGAGCAGCGGCAGCAGCCGCATTGCCACCACCGCCACCGGCAGCACCAGCAGCAGCACGAGGACCAGGCGGAGCAATCAAACCAGCAGCATCCGCAGCAGCACCAGTCGTTGCTCCGCCTCCGCTCCTCCTCTGTCGTCATCTCCACGAACGTCGAGGCAGGAGATGCAATCGTTTGTGGTTTCGGTGGCTCGTATTCCTTCTGCTGCGGCTGGTACAGGGCGGCGGTGACGCAGTCCCTCTTCTTCGGCGACGTCTCTGCCAGTCTGCAGGTGAAGCTTTGAGTTTTAGTAAGGAGAAGATGAAGAAACTGCCATGGTGTACGAACTGGAAATAAGAGGAGATCATGGCGCCGCGTCGCGTACATCGGGAAGGCGAAGGAGAAGTTGCTCGAGCTGCCGTCGGAGCCTCTCTCATGTCGCCGGAACACGGCGGCCTTATTGGACCTGGCGCTCCCGTCGCTGGCTTCTGACCCTGCGCTCCCCGGCATGGTGATATCCTTGCCGTCCCCCGGCTCCGTCCCCTCCGCGACGGGCGGCAGCTTCGAGTCTTGCTCCACGCCGGCTGCCGCCATGGCCTCGTCGTAGAAGTAGTCGAAGTGCGACCTGCTGCCGGCGTAGAGCCCGTCCAGGTCGGTCGACTGCCTGGCGCCGTGGATGCTGAACAGCGACTCGTTGGACGCCACGCTCCACTCGGCCTGCGACACCGACGTTCTGGGCTGGAAGACGGACGCCGGGATCCTATCCGGGTCGAATCCGCTGCCTCTGGCCAGCGTGGCAGGGGCATCTAGCTCCAGCATCGTCTGGACCGACGGCGCCTCCGTCAGTCCCGGGAACGCCGTGCTGCTGTCTGGTGAGAAGGAGATGCCGACGGTCGGAGGTGCCTCCTCCGACCAGGTCGCCCACTCGTCCGGTTTGACAGCTGGTGCGCTCTGTGTTGGGGCGGCTCGTTCGCCGTCCGCCGGCGGCGCTGGCACCAAACTGTTGCCGGCCGCGTCGAGATGGAACAACCTCCCAGCCGACGACGACGACGAGGATGAAGAAGACGACGACGTCGACTGCCTGTCCTGCTCAAGGTCGGCTGGAGCCTCCTCCTTTGGCTCATCCGCCGGCGGCATCTCTACAAAAGGAGTGGTCGCATTGACACTGGCGCCTGATGATGGCGTGCCCGGTGAGGGCGGTGACGCCGGCATCTCTCCAAAGGTCGTGGTCGCCCTGGCACTGCCTGTTGCTGACGTCGTACCCGGTGAGGAGGGCAACGTCGGCACCTCTGCTAAGGGCTTGATCGCCTTGGCACTGCCTGATGACAGCGTGCCCGGTGAGGACGGCGACGCCGGCGAGCCGAGCTGGGCCTCCATGACCACGCTCTGCAGCCATGACACGACAATTACCGGTCATAATAAACGGATCGCTAGATCTTAACAGCTAGCTCGAATCGCTGGCTCACCTGAAGAACAAGAGGAGCCCCAATCCGATGGGAACGGAGTTGCGACGAGAGACAGGACCGGAGCCAGCCGTGCAGCTAAGGACGGCACCGCCATTTTGCCGGTACGCGCGTGCGAACGCGAGGCCAGGCTATTTTTGGTCGACTCGTGTCCCTGGAAATCATTACGCGCTACGAGGCCGGGCAAACCGCACATTTAATTAAAGCACCAAAACCATCATAGCTCAAACTAATGGTAAGACCACGCATATTTGCAGAAGAGGCTCCTGCCTGAAATCTCAGTGGGTCATGGAACATCGTATCTATAACCTGGTCGAGGAAAAAATTCTACGCAAGAGAGCATTCCGGGCATGGCCATCTTTGGATAGTGACACGCCGCCTAAACTCTGGCTTAGTCACCTTCAGCAACGAGCACGTCGCCACCTTCAAGGTCAGTTCTTGTCACGAACCGTCCATGGTCAAGCTAGATAACCACGATGAGCTATTGAGCTTGGCTTATGGCTGCGTCCCACTTCTCTTCTCCCTCCTTCACCGGCACGGCACACCTCGGAGGTGTGTGGAGCGGCGGCGATGTGCCAATAGCCCGTGAGAGGGGGAGGGGAGCGAGTGCGACGTTGCAGAGGAGGCCTGTGTCACAACTAGGGCTGATAAAAGGCTTAAAGAAATGAACTAATAATGTGAAGTACTCGATCGGATTAAATCGGGTAAATTTATATCTATTTTTGAACTAATATTTATTAAGGGCCAAAATAAATTATGAAAAAGCCCTTGGACTGAGACCGTTTACCACACCTAGTCACGACCCAAAACTTTAAAACATAGATTTAATAATGTTCAAAGCATCCGGTCAAAATTCACATTTTGAATTCAATTAAAGTTGAAATAACCATTTATTTAATAAATAAAGTAATTTGAAGAAACTCAATAAAAATCGAAACAGGTGCACACATGCAATATTTTATTTAAACACTATAAAGAGAAATAAAACCTTGGAGGTGCATGTTAAGAAAAATTTTAAATTATGGAGCAAGTGAAAGTTCGAGTTTAACCAAACCCAATTAACCAAATAAATATCAAATTGCCCTTTGTGAAAAAACATACTTCTGTGCTACAGAAGTATACTATTTTTTAATTATATAAATAACTAGATCATACAAGAGAATCTCAGAAAATTTCATAGATTTTTTAATTCAGCTAATGTCCTTAATAATACAAGCAGAATTGAAATGTTGACACATTGGAAGTTTTTTAATTCAATATATCTGCAGAATATGAATTCATGTAAGAAATAAATCTTTCTCAATATCTTTATTTTTCCGACTGCACAGAAATTAGCACAATTTTTAGAGCTCGGTACATATGTTTTTAAGGCTAAACAGAAAGAGGAAAGAAATTACAGAAAAATCAAAACTAGTGAACCGCACTCGTCATTCCCTCGTCTCTCCTCTCTCTTTACTGAGGCTGTCCACACTGGGCAACCATAAAAGAGCCTGGACTAGAAATTTTGCAGTTCAGTTCGTTGTTTTGCACGGCAGCGACAAAACTGTAAAAAACCCTCCACGCTTCAGTTGCTACAGTAGCCCGGCAAGTAAACTGTTCGTGGCCAATGGACAGCATCTTCCTAGGAAATAAAGAGAGGAAAAAATAAGTGAGAGGGAAAAAAAGGAAGGTACAGTGAAAAAAAGGAGGGGAGAGGGAAAAAGGACGAAAGAGAGGAAAAAAAGGAATTAAAGATTTGTAAAAAAAAGAATGAAAGAGAGAAAAAGGGTGAAATGAAGAATGTTATAATACTTTCAATATTTTTCAATGTACCGTTTATTATAATAATTATTTTTATTTGTCACTACAATTCAGAAGTGTGAATAAAATATGTTAATAAAATAATATAAAATAGATGATAGTTGGTATAGAGATTGAATTTAGAGGTCGTCGAGTGTAAAGAATTGAGGTGAGAATTTTTTAGAGGTGGTTGTAAAAGGGGTGAGAATATTCATTATTATGTGAGCGGATGCAGGCGCACAGACCCATTCCTGCATCTTTATCCTCTCCTGCTCAAACCTAGTGTAAAAGTCCCAAATTTGTAAATGAGAAACTTGAGTTCAAATTCAATAAATGGGACTTGCAAAACTTTTCTAAACATGTGAATGTTGTCATGTGCAAGCACATAATTTGAAGTCCACTTTGAAGTTAAATGTTCATTTAAATGCAAAGGTGGTCATTTTAAATGAAGATTGCAAACTGTGGTTGTAAACCTCCCCTTTGCAGCCACCAAATTAAAAGCTTGAATCCATATTTGAATTCTTCAGGTTCAAATTATGGGGAAGGCAAATTTTGAGAAAATTTGGAGGTACTTTGATATGTATATCAAAGAGGCCTGTGAATTTCATCGGAATTTGAATTCAAATTTGAAACTGATGTAAACACTGTGGATTCTCCAAATGGATGTCGAATTTGGGCTCCATATAGTTGAATTATGAAACCTGCCAAATTTGAGAGATATTTGGAGGGGGATAAGAAGTGGGGCCCACTAGTGAGTGAGCTACTTAACCTTGCAAGCGAAGCCATCGGTTCTCTGTTTGTTCAGACTCGAAGCAACCGAGTTCACTAACCGAGCGCCACCGATTGCAACTCAAGCCACGTCCCCGGTATCTCTTTGTGCTGGCAACCAGCGTGTGGGGCTGTTTCAGCTCGCGTCTTGATCTTTCGCTCGGACACCGAATCAATTCAGCTGCCAGAGCCGGTTGCTGGCTCCCAGCTTGCCCTGACACACTCCGTCCTGAGTGTGTCATCATGTACTCTCCCCTGGTCACGGTTTGCCGCGGACGCAGGGGGGGAGAGTTTGCCGCTGAAGGAAGCTTGGTCATCTTCGTCTGCGGAAACTCGTCGCGAAAGGGGAAAAGCCCCCTTCCTGGCGCGCCAAATGTCGAAGTGTTCAGTCGACACTTCCCCCGGGCCTGCACTGGGCAGCCCGCGGAGGTTCTTTTTTCGGTGGGGCTAGTCTCTAGCGGAGAGCTTGCGCAGATGGACGAGTTAGTAAGAGCTTGACACGGCGAGGTTTACGTGGTTCAAGCCGTCGGAGCGTAAAACCCTACGTCCACGGCGAGCTATGGAGCTCGTTGTATTGCTTGCTGCTCAGGACCGGAGGCCTGAGCTCGGGGGTGAGTTACAGCTTGAGAGTGTATGGCTAGCGTATGAGTTGCAAAGTGCGAACCAACAGGGTTCGAACCCTTGCTAACGTTGCCTACCCGAGCCTTTTATAGTCCAAGACTCGGGTGGCTTACAAGGGGGGCCCGGGACCCGACAGGTGGTCCCGGGGAGATTGTCTATTATCTACCGTATCTGCAGTTATGCCGGTAGTTGTCTCTGGCGAAGGCTTCTGAGTCTTCGTCTTGCAGCCCTGCCCATGCCGCATGCTAGTCGTAGTGGTTGATGACGGCGGGGGCAGCATGGGATGTCTTGTCGCTGTGTTTATTGGCTGGCAGGCCCTGACACCGCGTGCCAGTCTGTGATGCGACTGGCCGCAACGGCACCTGACAGAGGTGTGCTCTGCGTCTCCGCGTCTTGGGAAGGCGCGGGCCTTGAATACCTTGTACGGGCAAGGTATGGGGCATCTTTACGCCCGCTGCCTACCGCTCGGGGGCAGGCAGCGCTGTTCTGCTGGACACGTGGCGGGCCTAGAGCTCTCCTCTGAGGAGGGAGAGGTCCGGCCCCGCAGGACACGTGGAGCCTTCGGACCTCTCCCCCGCGGAGGGGGGAGGTCCGGCTTCTGTCGGCCACGCGGCGGGTCTGGAGCTCTCCTCTAAGGAGGGGGAGGTCCGGCCCCGCGGGACATGTGGCACCTTCGGAGCTCTCCCCACGGAGGGGGGAGGTCTGGCTGCTGTAGGCCACGTGGCGAGCCCGGAGCTCTCCTCTGAGGGGAGGGAGGTCCGGCCCCACTGGACACGTGGCGCCTTCGGAGCTTTCCCTACGGAGAAGGGCGAGACCCTTAGGCATTTTCCCCTGTGCGCGGGGGTACCCCATATCGCGGGTGCCGACAGAGGGTGAGGGCTGGCCTCGGAGCTCGGCCTGGCTGTGGAGGCGGAGTCCGGAAGTCATCGGAGCTCAGGCCAGCGAAGGGCGTGAGGTCCGGCATCAGCGCTCGCCTCTGAAAGGAGGGCGAGGGTTGGCCTCGGAGCTGTGGGGGCAGAGTCCGGCACTGCTCAGTGGTCCCTCCTTTCCTGTCCCTTAGTCTCATTTGGCTTACTGTCCCAGGCCAGAATACGGGGCTTGGGTAATCCAGTGCACTTGGTCCCGGAGGTATGGCCCCAGCCCCAGTCAGGGTGTAACCGTCCGGCCCCCTGGTACTCAGACTGTAGCGCTGGGGGGCAGAGTGCGCATGCTTTGGGTGCATGACCGGGCAAAGCTAGGCTCCTGACCCCCGGTCTAGCGTAGGTCTTTTCTCAAAGGAGACCAACTGGCGGTACAGTACCCTTATAGGGGGAGATCCAAAAGGCCACCGGGCCTCTGGCAGGTATCCCAAGCACTACCGCCTTCGGCAGGACGGCAAATATCGACTATGCATGAGAGCAGGAAAGAGGAACCGAGTGTACAATGGACGCACACTGTCTAGAGCGTGGGGAGGTGTTCATATAAATTAATGTGTAATTTAAATAAACACCTAAGTAAGCATGGTGAACTTACTAGGGTAGCGTCGGAGCGCCTGTCTTCACGCAGAGCGGGTCATGTGTGGCCTCGTCGTACGCCGGACACGGGGGGACCCCCATGGCGATCACAGGGGGAAGCATGGCTTCGGCCCCGCATACCATGTGGAAGGGTAGTTCCCATGACCCGGCCCTGGGAAGTCCGGCTAGCCCTCGACATGGAGGAGCCGGTATCCCCCGACGGCTCTGGGTGCATGTCTGCACCGGTTGTGAAGGTCTGCTTGGCATGGACCTGGCACGCATTGCATCCCTAACCGGTTTGACGGCGTCCAGGTGGCTCTCGGTCAGTAGGAGCCATGCCGGGTGGCTTAACCGACCAGCGTGCGGGATGATGAGCGTTCCCAGCACTCGCCTCCATGGACTACTGCGAGCTAGTCACAGCCTTCCTCCTGGGTTACGCACCGCAATAGGATGTCGTGGCGCCACGCCAGTAAAGATACCAGCGCGTAGCACTTAGCCATCCGCACCACCCGTTCAGCGAATGCATGTTCATCACGAAGGATGTCCTTCAAGGAGTCCCGGACCTCCGTGGTCCATGCATCGGGACTACTTGAGCTTCTGGATCTTGAGCGCTGGGTTGAACAGAGTCCCCAGTGACGCTTACGATCCTTTGGCGGCATCCATGGCTGCAGGGCCGCCGGGACTGCCTAGCTTCGAGGCACTGGTTCAGCCCCCTTCGCCCGGCTCGGCGGGCTGGGCTGTGGACCGCAGCAACGTCCTCTCGAAGACTCCTTCGGGCACAGGGGCTCCGGTGGAGGCCTTCGTTGAGAGGTCGTCATCTGCGACCTTGCCAGCACACGGTACACGGCGCAGGTCCAAGGCGAGGAAGTCTTTCTCCAACATCCGCACGTAGAGCAGATAAGCAGCTAGCCGTGGGTCATTGCAGGGGCATTCACCCTTAACTTGCTTGATAACTAGCTGGGAGTCGCCCTGCGCCAACAACATGTACCCAGACTGCTCCCCCGATGGCATGAGAAGCAGTACGCCGGCACCGGCCCCCTGCTTTCGCGAGGAGCCATCGAAGAAGAGCGTCCAGTGAGGCCCGGTGAAGTCCGGAGCTCGGTGCTTTGGTTCACCGTCTTTGCGGCCCCCTGGGTCAGCCTTCGTTGGCGTCCATCCAGCCATGAAGTCAGCCAGTGCTTGGCTCTTGACTGTCTGACGTGGTCGGGAGCTCAGCTTTAACTCCGCCATCTTCAGGCTGTCTTCTGGCTTTGGAAGCTGGTAGTGAGTGCCAATGACGCCCGTCTTCTGCCCCAGCGCACTTGCCCGCCAGGCTGAAGAGCCCCGAGATGTCTTGCACCTCCCTGGTGGCCAGCTTCTCGAGCATCTTCTTGTCCCTCACACCTTGTCGGAATGCGACCACCGCTGATGCATTCGGGATGTGGGGGATGGTGTTGCGTACCTGGGAGAACCGCTGGATGAAGGAGTGCAGTGATTCCCCAAGTTGTTGTTTGATGGCGTGGAGGTCAAGCTCCGTGCCTGGACGGGTGTAGGAACCGCCGAAGCTGGCAATGAACTGCCGGCAGGGCTCTCCCCAGGAAGTTATGGAACCCTGGGGGAGGTTCATGAGCCAAGACTGGACTGGTCTGGTGTCGAAGTGTGCGGTCGAAACTTCCCCCGGACCTGCACTGGGCAGCCCGCGGAGGTTCTTTTTCGGAGGGGCTAGTCACTTGCGGAGAGCTTAAGCGTATGGACGAGTTAAGGAAAAGCTTGACACGGCGGGTTTTACGTGGTTCGGGCCGCCGGAGCGTAAAACCCTACGTCCACGGTGAGCTGAGGAGCTCGCTGTATTGCTCGTTGCTCAGGACCGGAGTCCTGGGGGGGCTCGAGACCCGACAGGTGGTCCCGGGGAGATTGTCTGTCATCTACCGTATCTGCAGTTCTGCCGGTAGTTGTCTCTGGCGAAGGCTTCTGAGTCTTCGTCTTGCCGCCCTGCCCATGCCGCACGCTAGTCGTAGTGGTTGATGACGGCGGAGGCGGCAGGGGATGTCTTGTCGCTGCGTTTATTGGCTGGCAGGCTCTGACACCGCGCGCCAGTCTGTGATGCGACTGGGCGCAACGGTACCTGACAGAGGCGTGCTCCGCGTCTTGGGAAGGCGCGGGCCTTGAATACCTTGTACGGGCAAGGCATGGGGTGAATTTACGTCCGTTGCCTACCGCTTGGGGGCAGGCAGCGCTCTTCTGCTGGACACGTGGCGGGCCCGGAGCCCTCCTTAGAGGAGAGGGGGGTCCGGCCCCGCAGGACACATGGAGCCTTCGGACCTCTCCCCGCGGAGGGGGAGGTCTGGCTTCTGTCGGCCACGTGGCGAGCCCGGAGCTCTCCTCTGAGGAGAGGGAGGTCCGGCCCCACCGGACGGGTGGCGCCTTCGGAGCTCTCCCTGCGGCGAAGGGCGAGTTCCTTAGGCATTTTCCCCTGTGCGCTGGGGTACCCATATCGCGGGTACCGACAGTGGCCCCCGGGCCCATCTCGGGGGAGATAGCGAGCCCGAGGTGGGACCTCCGTCTCTTCTGATCCGCGCTCTTCTGACCTCGGGCTGATGCGTTGAGGGGAGCTTCTGGAGCGTCCCCTGCTCCGCCAGTCCAGGCGACTGCGGAGCGGCCGTCAGCGACGACGGCGGGCTCTGGGAGTCCTACCCCGGCTCGGAAGTCGGGGTTCAGAGCCCGCTGGAGTGTTCGCGCTTCCTGGCCATCCCCGACTGGCGGGGAGTCTTCGCCATTGCGCTCGAAAACCGGGACAACTGCTGCGGCCCCCAAGCCAGCGCGAGTTTCTCCTGTTCCGGTGTGCCCGGATCCCGCGGCGGCGTCATCCCTTCCTGCCGAGACGGCCGCCGCGGCCGCCAGGCCAGCGCAGGTCGACCCTGCACCAGGCGGCCCGACTTCTACTTCAGCGTCGACTTCCCCCGCTCGTCCCTCTCCACAGGTCAAGAAGCCAGAAGCTAGAGAGAGTCCGGCGGGTCCGGCTGCCGGAGCCCCGGCGCCAGCTTCTCCTGACCGGCGCCTCGTCTCGGTTGCTGGTGCCTCGACTTCTCTTGAGGATGAGGTGATGGAGGAGGTTGGGGGTGCTGCTCCGGCCTCCGCCGCCCCACTGCCCCTGGCGGATGCCTTCGCACTCGCCGAAGCGAGCGTCCGGAAGGTCTTGGCCGCACTTTGTCGTGAGCGGGAGGAGCATACGGTTGAAAGAGATCGCCTCCTCACCTGGGGGAACCTTTTGCGGGAGCGGACCGCGAAGGTCAAGAGCGAGCTCGACTCCAGGCAGGAGTTGCTTGACTTCAGGGAAGTGCTCCTCGACCGGCTGAAGCGGTCTGTCGACCGCTTGGAAGCCGAATCACGGCGGATCAACAGGGAGTCCCTTGAGGCACACGCCCGGGCCGAGGAGAGCCTCTCTGCCGCGGAGGAGATACGGCAGCTGTTGGAGCGCCGTAAACTCGCCGTTGAGGACAGGGAGCGCTCCACGGCAGCCAAGGCGGAGAGGGTCGCTGCGCAGCTGGCGGCGGGCGAGGATGACCTGCGAGCTCGGGCCAGGGAGCTAGAGGCTCAGAAGGCAGACCTCGCCATGAGGGAGGAACAGGTCTCCCACGAACGCCAGAAGATTCTGGATCGAGAGTTGGATGCCGACTTCAGGGCTTCTGAATTGGAGCGGCTCGCCAAGACTCTCCGCCTTCGGGAAAGCTCCCTGGCGGCCAAGGAGAAAGAGTTCTCCGAGAGAAACCAAGACGCCCTGCAGGCAGCCCGCCGTGAGGTAGAGGAGCTCTCGGCCTTGCGGTCCTTCTAGGCGCTTGCAGTCTCAAGCTTCATTAATCGGGCGGGGTCCGCCCTGATCCCTCTTGGCTTCAGTCCGGTGAGGGCAGTGGCTCCTGCGTTGAAGGTGGCGGAGGTGATCCCCGCGCTGGAGTCGATCGGCGCCAAGCTGGACAGGCTAGACTCGGTGGTCGCCAGTGAGCTTGAGGCCGAGGGAGGAGGCCTGGCCCTAGAGGTCGCCACACATGTGCTGGCATGCTTCAGGAGCCGGGACCCTTCTTTCTCCCTGGAGGCAGCGAGAGAGGGCCCTGCCGCGGAGCGGGAGGAGACTGCCAGGGCTGAAGTCGGGGACGTGGCCGCCCTAGTAGCCGCTAGGTTCTGGCGTGAACCGGAAGGACCCTAGGACTTGCTTCTCCCTTTTTATCGAGTCTGTAGTCCAGCTCATGGAGCCTCGAATAAATAGACTCTCTTAAATGTTTGTGCCTGTGATGCCTTTTCTCTCCTTCTTGGTTTTGCCTGACCGAGTCCTTAGCTCCGCAAGGTACTCAGAGGCCTTCACCAATCTCGGAGCTCTGCACAGACACCTTCCCCGGGTCCTAACTGTATTAGGGGCCCCCGGGAGGTCTCCGGATCTCTCCCCATGGGGAGGTCCAGATCTGCCGGCCACGTGGCGGGTCCGGAGCCCCTCTCGAGGTAGAGGAGCTCTCGGCCTTGCGGTCCTCCGAGGCGCTTGCGGTCTCAAGCTTCATTAATCGGGCGGGGTCCGCCCTGATCCCTCTTGGCTTCAGTTCGGTGAGGGCAGCGGCTCCTGCGTTGAAGGTGGCGGAGGTGATCCCCGCGCTGGAGTTGATCGGCGCCAAGCTGGACAGGCTAGACTCGGTGGTCGCCAGTGAGCTTGAGGCCGAGGGACAAGGCCTGGCCCTAGAGGTCGCCACACATGTGCTGTCATGCTTCAGGAGCTGGGACCCTTCTTTCTCCCTGGAGGCAGCGAGAGAGGGCCCTGCCGCGGAGCGGGAGGAGACTGCCAGGGCTGAAATCGGGGACGTGGCCGCCCTAGTAGCCGCTAGGTTCCGGCGTGAACCGGGGGACCCTAGGACTTGCTTCTCCCTTTTTATCGAGTCTGTAGTCCAGCTCATGGAGCCTCGAATAAATAGACTCTCTTAAATGTTTGTGCCTGTGATGCCTTTTCTCTCCTTCTTGGTTTTGCCTGACCGAGTCCTTAGCTCCGCAAGGTACTCAGAGGCCTTCACCAATCTCGGAGCTCTGCACAGACACCTTCCCCGGGTCCTAACTATATTAGGGGCCCCCGGGGGGTCTCCGGATCTCGCCCCATGGGGAGGTCCAGATCTGCCGACCACGTGGCGGGTACGGAGCCCCTCTCGAGGAGGCGGGAGCTCTGGCCCTGCTGGACACGTGGGGCCTTCGGGGCCCCCCCGCTGAGGGGGAGGTCTGGTTTCCGCCTGCCACGTGGCGAGTCTGGAGCCCCCCTCTGGGGAGGCGGGAGCTCCGGGCCCGCTGGACTCGTGGGGCCTTCGGGCCTCGCCCCTGCTGAAGGGGCAGGACCCGGTCCTTCCAGTCCTATGTCGGAGTAGTTGGTAGCTCCTTTCCCCCCACTTCGTGCAGTCCTCGTTGCTGTAACCTGGAGGTCCTGCACACAGGTAGAGGAAACGCAATTCTCCTCAGGGGGTCCTCCCCTCCCGTCTCCTAGTCTTATTCGGCTTACGATCCTGATCCGTTATACAGAGCTTGGGCAATTCTGTGCGCGAGGCGCCGGAGCTCCGGCTCCCTCCGAGGTTCGGGTACGACCGTCCGATCCCTAGTACCGGGCCGTGCGCCGGGGAAGCAGAGTGCACAGGCTTTGGGTTCATGACCAGGCAAAGCGGCTGTCGAAGTGTTCGGTCGACACTTCCCCCGGGCCTGCACTGGGCAGCCCGCGGAGGTTCTTTTTTCGGTGGGGCTAGTCCCTTGCGGAGAGCTTGCACGGATGGACGAGTTAGTAAGAGCTTGACACGGTGAGTTTTTACGTGGTTCAGGCCGCCGGAGCGTAAAACCCTACGTCCACGGCGAGCTATGGAGCTCGCTGTATTGCTTGCTGCTCAGAACATGAGTCCTGAGCTTGGGGGTGAGTTACAGCTTGGGTGTGAATGGCTAGCGTATGAGTTGCAGAGGTGCGAACCCTTGCTATCGTCGCCTACCCGAGCCTTTTATAGTCCAAGACTCGGGTGGCTTACAAGGGGGCCCCGGACCCGATAGGTGGTCCCGGGGAGATTGTCTATCATCTACCGTATCTGCAGTTATGCCGGTAGTTGTCTCTAGTGAAGGCTTCTGAGTCTCCGTCTTGCAGCCCTGCCCATGCTGCATGCTAGTCGTAGTGGTTGATGACAGCGCGGGCGGCATGGGATGTCTTGTCGCTGCGTTTATTGGCTGGCAGGCTCTGACACCGCGCGCCAGTCTGTGATGCGACTGGGCGCAACGGCACCTGACAGAGGCGTGCTCCGTGTCCCCGCGTCTTGGGAAGACGCGGGCCTTGAATACCTTGTACGGGCAAGGTATGGGGCGTCTTTACGCCCGCTGCCTATCGCTCGGGGGCAGGCAGCGCCGTTCTGCTGGCCACGTGGCGGGCTCGGAGCCCTTCTCAGAGGAGAGGAGGGTCCGGCCCCGTGGGGCACGTGGAGCCTTCGGACCTCTCCCCGCGGAGGGGGAGGTTCGGCTTCTGTCGGCCACGTGGCGGGCCCGGAGCTCCCCTCTGAGGAGAGGGAGGTCCGGCCCCGCCGGATACATGGCACCTTCGGACCCCTCTCCCGCGGAGGGGGAGGTCCGGCCTCTGTATGCCACGTGGCGGGCCCGGAGCTCTCCTATGAGGAGAGGGAGGTCCGGCCCCGCCGGACGCGTGGCGCCTTCGGAGCTCTCCCTGCGGAGAAGGGTGAGTTCCTTAGGCATTTTCCCCTGTGCGCGGGGGTACCCCATATCACAGGTACCGACAGCGGCTGTACTCCCCTGGACCTCCGGAGGGCAGGATGCGCACGCTTTGGGCATGGAGCCGGCTAAGCGGGATACGCACCCTGGACCCCCCATGCACAACGCAGGCCTTTCCTGGAGGTGACCAACTGGCACCGCAACACCTGACTGGGGGAGGCCCGAGAGACTCACTTGGCCATCGGCAGGTGCCTCAAGCGCACCCGCCCTCGGTAGGATAGCAAATGCTGACTATGGATGAGCGCGGGAGAGAGGGAGCTAGATGTACGATGAGCATACATAGAGAGTGCGATCATAAAAATTAATGCGTAATTTAAATGAGCACATGAGAGAGAGCGAAGTAGAACACGTTTCTGTGTTAATGCCCATAGGTGAAAGTCCGGCTGTACATGGAGGCAATGACCCGCCTCGTCTACAAGGGAAGCAAGACTCTACACGCTTAGGGTCGGAACCAGGCTAAGCTGGACGTAGTCCTGGACCGTCCCTTGAGACTTAGCTGCCTCAAGCGCTGTTCCTAGGCTCTATGGGATTTATTACAGAAGGGAATGAACCTGTTCTACTGATGCTCGGGGGGTAGGACTTACAGTGTTGTTCCATGCCAAGGGGTTTTGGGAACGGATCCCACACTCGGTTGAAAGGCATGTGTACCTGGGACGGCAACTTTCGTGAATCGGAAGGGACATTCCCGGCTGGGGGAGAGTTTATAAGTCCTTCTCGGGAAAGTGCGTGCCGCGGCACCAGGTTGCCTTTCTGCAGGTCCCTGACGCGTTTGGTTCTTTGGCGGTAGTGCTAGAGCAGCAGCCGAGACCGTGCGTTGTGGGGTGTTACCTGCAGCCGAGCCTCGTCGACGAGGTTGTCATCTTCACGCTGGATCAGGTCCTGCGCGGCTTCTCCTGGGCGCCCCCGGGGAGTTCTCCCCTTCTGGCTAAGGCCATCAAGGGGTAGGTGGACCCGGGCTCGTCTTGGGAGACCCAAGGCGTCTTCCCTTTCTGGCAAGGTCTTCAAGGGGTTGACAGACCTTGGGCGGCCACCAGGAGGTATGACCGAGGCATGGGGGCGTGCTCTCGGGTGGGGCTGGCCCGATCTTGCATCATTGTGATTGGTGCTTGGGCTGCTGCGACTACTTGGAGCTTCTCCAAGGTTGACGCTGCAGCAGTGCAGCCTCCACTGACCTGGGACGGCAGCCACAGTCGGCTACCGCCCCGGCCCGTCACCATCGGAGCTGGAGTCCTCACCGTTATGCACTGTCTTCATGACACGCTGAGGCTCCTGAAACCCCACCTGGTGGCCGGCGCTGATTGAAGCATCGACTTTCTGCTTGCCATCCCTCTGAGGGAGGAGCGGTGCCTCAGCTCTCTGCTGCCTTCCTTTGTGGAAGCGCTCTGCGAGCCTCTGGATATCCTAGCACTCGGCAGCACTATGATTGCCGGCGCCATGCACAGGGCATAGCCCGCCCTGTTCACCATCTGGGGCTGGCGACTGCCGCTGCCTTTTGTCGGGGTGTGGCCCCCGAGCTCCACTAGCCGTCGCTGCTGCGGCGACGGGAGCCGCGGACGATGACTTCATCTTGCCACTCCCCTGGTTCTTGGCCTTCTTGCCACCTCCATAGGAAGCAGCACCGGACCCGGGCTGTCCTCCTGACTCGGAGGTCGGTAGAGAGTGCCAGTTCCGCCCTTCAGCTGCTCTGGCGCATTTATCCGCCAGGCTGAAGAGCTCAGAGACGTTGCGGACCTCTCTGGTCGCGAGCTTCTCAAGCATTTTCTCGTCCCGGACACCCTGCCGGAACGCCACCACCACAGAAGCACTTTGAATATGCGGGATGGTGTTGCGTACCTGGGAGAACCGCTGGATGAAGGAGCGCAGCGACTCCCCAGGTTGTTGCTTGATGGCGTGGAGGTCAAGCTCCGTGCCGGGACGGGTGTAGGAGCTGCCGAAGTTGGCGATGAACTGCCGGTAGAGCTCTCCCCAGGAAGTTATGGAACCCTGAGGGAGGTTCATTAGCCAAGACCGGTCTGGGCCGGTCAAGGCGACGGGGAAGTAGTTGGCCATGACGGCCTCATCCCCTCCTGCGGCAAGTACGGCGGTGGAGTAGATCTGGAAGAACTCCGCCGGGTTGACGCTGCCGTCGTACTTCTCGGGCAGGTGCGGCCGAAACTTGCGCGGCCACCTCACGAAGCGAAGGTGGGGTGCAAGGGCCACACATCCCGCTCCTGTTGCCGCAGGTATTGGTGCCGCGAACGCTTGGTTTGCACCTGGCACAGTGTACCCCGGTATGGGCAAGGCTGCGCCAAAGACCGGGGATGCCGTTTGCAAAGCATATGGCTGTGGCATATGCTGCGCGGCGTATGCCTGGGGCAGAGTCCGCGTGGCGAAGATCTGCTCTTCAGGCTGGGTCGAGGCCGACGTCATGTTGTCGCCAGCCCCTTGGATGCGACGCCTTTTTCGACGTCGCTCGAGGAACACTCGGGCATCTTGGCCCAAGTGGCATCGCTCCAGCTCTGCCCTCAGGTCCATCGATGGAAGCCTGGTGGAGCTGGAGTCCACCGTCTGCCCGTCAACCGTTGGCGTGCGCGTCAGCGACACAGCCGGTTGACCAGAGTGTCGTCCCCGCCGAAGTCGAGGGTTTGCCGCGGCGACGACGAGGCGGTCTACCTCGCGTATCCACTGCTGGGTTGCTGAATGAGGTGCATCCCCAGCAGGTGGATTGCGCAGTAGCGCTCTTGCTGCAGCTAGCACACCCCTGTGGGGTACGCTTATCGCTGCAGAAGATCTCACGCTGGTTGGAGCCTGCATTGCCGGAGTCGGCGTTGCCGGAGTCGGCTGCTGGCTCCCAGCTTGCGCCGACACACTCCGTCCTGAGTGGGTCGACATGTACTCCCCACTGGTCACGGTTCGCCGTGAATGCGGAGGAGGAGAGTTTGCCGCTGAAGGAAGCTTCGTCATCTTCGTCGGCGGAAACTCGTCACGCAAGGGAAAAGACCCCTACCTGGCACGCCAAATGTCAAAGTGTGCGGTCGACACTTCCCCCGGACCTGCACTGGGCTGCCCACGGAGGTTCTTTTTCGGAGGGGCTAGTCACTTGCGGAGAGCTTAAGCGTATGGACGAGTTAAGGAAAAGCTTGACACGGCGGGTTTTACGTGGTTCGGGCCGCCGGAGCGTAAAACCCTACGTCCATGGTGAGCTGAGGAGCTCGCTGTATTGCTCGTTGCTCAGAACTAGAGTCCTGAGCTTGGGGATGACTGATGTCTAGCGTATGCGTTGCGGGAGTGCAAACCCTTGCTAACGTCGCCTACCCGAGCCTTTTATAGTCCAAGACTCGGGTGGCTTACAAGGGGGCCCGGGACCCGACAGGTGGTCCCGGGGAGATTGTCTGTCATCTACCGTATCTGCAGTTATGCCGGTAGTTGTCTCTGGCGAAGGCTTCTGAGTCTTCGTCATGCCGCCCTGCCCATGCCGCACGCTAGTCGTAGTGGTTGATGACGACGGAGGCGGCAGGGGATGTCTTGTCGCTGCATTTATTGGCTGGCAGACTCTGACACCGCGCGCCAGTCTGTGATGCGACTGGGCACAACGGCACCTGACAGAGGCGTGCTCCGCGTCTCCGCGTCTTGGGAAGGCGCGGGCCTTGAATATGACACGACCCCATTGGTCCTGTCGAGCCAGGATCACGCTGAGGGGTGCTGCGTTGCAAAGCACCGGATAACACACATCAAAGGTACAAAGCGGAAGCGAAAATTTTATTACATAAACAAGTTTATGAACATGTTTACAGCAAAATAAGTTCAGTCTACACTCGCGGGCGTAGACTAAGCATCAAGTGCACGTTCAGCCCTCGAACGTGTCCTTGCTAGCACACACGCACACTAACTCTGCGGCGTGCACGACTCCCACTCGACGGGGTTCCCCTCCTGCTGTTCCGTCTCCTCTTCGGGAGTCCCTTCTTCATAGAACCCTGCAAAGCTTCAAATACAAGCAGTGAGCATGAAGGCTCAGCAAGTCTGACCCGTCTCACCTAAACATGGAACTTCTACATGAGGGTAATGGGTTACATGAGGTAAACATCAGTTGCAAGGACTCGCCTAATTAGTAGAACCTTACTTTCAAGTTTTAGCAGCAGGTTGTGGAGAACCTTACGCTGAGGCACATGAGAGAGCCGCAATCAAACAAGAAACACATTTCTCTGATGTACTTTGCCCAAAGTTGAAAAGAACTTTAGTTAGCTCTAAGCTACAGCATATCATTAATAATCAATGTCCAGCTTTCAATCAGCAACATTTTAACATGTGACTAGCCTGTTCTTTGTACGTCACGGTACAGTGAACAAGTGGTACTCACTGACCGCGAGGGACGGCGATTATAATCGATTTACACCTGCAGGGTTACCCGGACAACCTGTCACGTACGCCCGTACTCGATGTTGCCTACAACAACCATCACGGACGCTGTACGCGACTACCTTTCACCCGTTAGCCAAATGTTGAACCGGTCCAATCGTCCCGAGCAAGAGGTCTCTGCACGCGCACCTCAGTGCCGCCAGCCGATTTACACCTCGAGCTCTCAACCTACCCTCTGAACGACCAGCTATGCCTCAACACCCAGCTACCCGAGTTACATCAGTTTCCCGGTTCCCATATAGCCGGTAGGTCTTTGGTACTGTTCTAGCTTGTTCAACAGGCCCGCACACGTCTCGGTCCTCAATCGACACAAGTGGAGCTACAGCACACAGGCCCCAAAGTCCTGCTGCCCATACCCTCTGCTTGGTCTCATTTTCTTGCCATGTGTTTCATGTGCTATCACTACCCGAGTCGAGTGCCTCTAGCCTATGCTCGCGAGTAGTTCCAACTACTCGACTTGTACCGAATCCTACTCTATCCTAGCAATGCAGTAGCTAGTAGGGTTTGCAATCCTAAACCCAACCCATGGTTTTCTTGGCTATGCAGTTGGATTTCCACACAAGACTCTAATGCAAAGGATAATAATACTCAAGTAAGTGCTCAAAACAATAAATTTTTTATAAAAGGTTAATGCAAACCGGAGCTTACCTTGCTGCTCTTGGTCGTAGGCTAGCTGTTCCTCCGGAGTAACGAAGTCTAGGACTTTGGGTTCCTCCTCGACCTTAGCGACTACATGATAAGAGCAATATATGTATCAATTTAAATGCATTTGTATTAACTTTAAAGTTTTGAGGTCTATAACCCTTGCTAGACAGACCTAATGACTGTGAAACTTTTACTGTGGCTTGGTTACAACCTAAACAGAGACTTGGTTAAGTTTTAGTTGCAGTAAAGCTCATTTGAGCCCTCCACAATTAATTATGTCCTTGACCTTAATTGGAACTCTTAGGGTGTTCTAGGAATTTTCATGAAGCAAACTATGACTTTCTGAAAACTAGATTTTCAGAGGGTTCTAATGGATTTGGTCTCACTTAATTTGAAGGTCCCTAGCTAAAGTTATGAGCTAAACAATTTCAGAGAAAATTCTGAAAATGTTTCTGAACATTTTCTATTTTCTCTGGAACAGTTTCACTAATCACACCATTAGGTGGATCAGATGAGCTCAAATGGATCTGAAATTCTTATGGTAGTTCAGGGATATTTTGGTAAACATCCCAGCAAAATTTCAGGATTTTCCTCCAAAGGATTCTTCAGTTAAAATTCCTAACAGTTTAAACTTTGAGGAATTAATTCTGGAGAATTAAGGGTTTTCATGAAGTGAAACTTGATTTGCTGGAAAGTACTCGGAGAGCTGAATCCAGCAAAATTTGGTTCACTCAATTTGGAGCTTTCTAGCCAAAGTTATGAGGATTTGAAGTTTGAAGGAAATCTGAAAATCGGGGAAAAGTTTAAACTCGCGCGTGGGCCCAGGGGACACGCGTCGCACGCCGAGGCGACAGCACACCGCGGCCCACAATGATTTTGCGCGCCAGCACACCCGATCCCGGCCTCAGCCGGATCCCGATTCAAAATATCTCCTGCTGACAGCTGGGGTCCACCCCTTCTTCAACCTCGCGATGCCCGCGCTCCGCCGCCGAGGGACCTCGCCGGAGAGCTCGCCGCCGGATTCTGTACAGCTCCAAACTTCTCGATTCTGGCCGCCCCTGCCTACTTTTACTCGGGCAACAGGATTCTAGGGTCAGCTGCTCATGACAATGGCCGGAGCATGGTCGGCGACGAGCCGCCACCTCGGAACGACTTCGGCCATGTCGGCTGACTTCTCTAGCACCTCAGCTACTTGGGAAACCGGTCCTGGAGCATCAGTGGACCTCAGAGAAGGTCGACATGAGCTCGAGACAGCTCGGGGAAGGCCCGAAATAGGTCCTCACCGTGCGTCCGATGCCGCCCGTTCATTCCGCCATTGGTAGACCTCAAATTACGCCGGGTACAGAGGTTCTCCGGCCCAGAGTTGTGAAGGAAACTTGTGTGTTACCGTGTCTAGCTCATGTGAGAGCGGCTTGAGGCCCTCTAATCCTTTCTAGAGCACGAATTATACAGAATCGTACCCGAAGGTTGTTCTGCACACAGAAATGGGAAAAGTGGAAATTCGCCGCCGGTGAGCAACCACTCGAGCTGTGGCTCGGGGATGAGCAGCACCGGTCACCGGCGCGTCCAACGGTGCCTTGGCTCGGGCGTGACAACACCCTGGTTGGGCTGTCCACGAGAGCCTGGGGTGCGGCGGTTCCAAGTCCCGAATTTGATCTTTCGGCACAGCCGATATCAATCGGTTTCAACAGAATTCTAGCAACGGGGAGGACGGTGGAAGGTCTCTAGTACCTTGCTGGGGCTCTGGAGTGGACGGAGGGAGCTGTGATTGGCGCTCTCCGATCGACTCCAGGCTGCGGAAATTGTTTGCCGGCGCTGAGTTCTTGCGGAGAGAACTGGGTGAGGCTCGGCCGAGGAGGGGGGGCAGGCGCCTTAAGAAGGCTCTACACCGCCTCACGCCCGCGCGTGGGCAAGCAGCTGCTGGCGCGGCGGCTGCCCTCGGTGGCGATCACCGCTGCGGCTCGGCGACCCGAGTGAAAAAGTCTCAGTCGGTTTGATCTGAGCAGTGGCTGACATGTGGGTCCCACTTCCAGTTTTAACCTCTGAAATTTACTCCTAATCACTGTTGTAAACAGTGAACCCCATACTACCCTTGGCAATTCAAATTATTCACCCATGAGCCATTTGAATTGATCAAAGTTCAAATGAGGTTTGGTTTGAATGAATTTCAGCACAAGTTCAGTTTGGAAATTCAAATAAAGTTTGAATTTGTCCCACTTAGCTCATGTCAAGATCAACTCCAAATGGAGTGAAAATTGGTGTGTGGGCTCACAAAAATGTGCTGAGTAAGAATATGCCTCCCACTTTTAAATTCATGGGATAAAAACAGTTTGAATTTGAATATGGTTTCAAACTGCCCTCTTCCTAACTATACCCAAAATGACCTCAAAAGGGTTTTGAATTTGGGTGAAACTTGGCATGGACATCCTTGGTAAAGTGTAGGAGTTTTCATATGTCCAGCCCATCTATATCACATGTGTGAAATACCACTTTGGCAATGTGTGAGTTTGTTCTCTAATGAGCATGTTGATAATTGTTACTTGCTCTTCATTTGTGTTCATCATCCTTCCTCAAATGAGGTGTGTGGTGTGGTGATGAACACTGCAAATGTGTGTCAAAAACTGAGGCCCTTACATTCCTCCCCCCTTAAAAGAATCTCGTCCCGAGATTATAAGGTGAAAATGAGAGAGAGGACGGTGGAAAATTACCGGATATGCGACGTGAAAAATTCGGGGTAGTTAGTGCGAAGGAATTCTTCACTCTCCCATGTCGCTTCGTCCATGGAGTGATTACTCCATAGAACCTTGTAGAACCATAACATATGGTTGCGTGTGGTTCGGGCCTTTTCATCAATAATCTGCACCGGTTCCTCCCGATAGGTGAGATCCGGTTGCAGTTCTTCAATGTCTTCCAGCTGAACAGTAGTTGATAGCTTGAGACACTTCCTCAGCTGGGAAATGTGAAAGACGTTGTGCACACCGGAAAGTGCTTCTGGTAATGTTAGCCGGTATGCCACTGACCCACATCTTTCGGTAATCTGGAATGGACCGATGAATCGGGGTGCCAACTTTCCCCTCACCCCAAATCTGTTTACGCCCTTCATTGGAGACACCCGTAGGTATACGTGATCTCCAACTTCGAATTGTAATGGGCGCCTTCTCCGGTCCGCATACTGCTTCTGACGGGATTGAGCGGCTTTTAGGTTCGCTTGAATCAGTCGAACCTTTTCTTCCGCATTGTTGACGAGGTCAATCCCGAAGGTAACCCTTTCGCCAGACTCACACCAGTTCATTGGTGTGCGGCATTTCCTACCGTATAGCGCCTCGTAGGGCGCCATCTTGATGCTGGCTTGGTACCCATTGTTGTACGAGAACTCAGCTAGCGGCAAGTGATCATCCCAATTCTTGCCGTGGTTGATAGCGCAAGCTCGTAGCATGTCTTCTAGAATCTGATTTACCCGCTCGGTTTGTCCATCCGTCTGCGGGTGGTAGGCTGAACTACGGATCAGCTTCGTCCCCAAGGCAGCGTGCAGCTGCTCCCAAAAACGGGACACAAATAAAGTGCCCCGATCCGATATGATGGTACGGGGTACGCCGTACAAGCATAGGATCCGGGAGATGTACAGTTCAGCGTACTTCTTGGCGTTGTAGTTGGTGTTGACCGGGATGAAATGGGCAACTTTGGTGAGCCGATCGACGATCACCCACACAGAATCATATTTCTGCAAGGTGGTGGGTAAGCCGACGATGAAGTCCATGCTCACATCCTCCCACTTCCAGGCAGGAATGCCCAGTGGTTGCAACAGTCCCGGTTTCCGCATGTGGTCTGCCTTCACCCTTCGACATGTATCACACTCGGACACGTATTTTGCAACTTCGCGCTTCATCCGTGTCCACCAAAACTTTCTTCGGAGTTCTTGATACATCTTGTTGCTGCCGGGGTGAATAGAAAACTTTGATAAGTGAGCCTCATCAAAGATTTTCTTCCGTAACTCCGGGTTTTGGGGTACGACGATCCGGTCCTTGAACCATAGGACGCCGTCTCCGTCCTTCCGGAAACATTTCAGCTCCCCACTATCTACACGTCTCCGTAAATGTGACATGCCCTTGTCATTCTTCTGGGCTGCCGCTATCTCTTCACGGATGGTGGGGATCAAAGCTAGGTTGTAGAGAGCCCCGTGTGGAATCACATGTAGTGGTGGTTCGCTCTCTTCCAACGGTGTGATGGTCAGAGTATTGACGTGTGACTTGCGGCTCAGCACATCTGCCACTACGTTTGCGTTGCCCGGATGATAATGGATCTCTATCTCGTAATCCTTTATCAGTTCTAACCATCTTCGTTGCCTCATGTTCAGCTCCTTCTGAGTGAATATGTACTTGAGGCTTTTGTGGTCGGTATATAAATGTACGAGGTTACCGAGTAGGTAGTGCCTCCATATTTTTAGTGCAAGTACCACGGCAGCGAGCTCCAAGTCGTGAGTTGGATAATTCTGCTCATGGTTCCTAAGCTGCCGTGACCCATACGCGACCACTCTTCGGTCTTGCATCAGCACACATCCGAGCCCAATGCCGGATGCATCGCAGTACACATCTAACGGTTTTGTTGTGTCTGGCTGCGACAAAACCGGTGCTGATGTCAGGTGCTTGACTAAAGCCTTGAATGCTGCTTCACATGTTGGACTCCAAACATATTTGGTAGCCTTCTTCAGCAGCTCTGTCATTGGCTTGGCAATCTTCGAGAAGTTCGGAATGAACCTCCGATAATATCCCGCGAGTCCGAGGAAACTCCGTACCTCGTGAACAGTTCTCGGGGATTTCCAATTCAGCACTTGAGTGATCTTGCTCGGGTCCACAGCGATACCCTCTGCTGAGATGATATGCCCGAGGAAAGGCACTTGCGATATCCAAAACTTCGCATTTGCTGAATTTTGCGTATAACTTGTGATCCCGTAGCCGTTGCAAGACTATACGCAGATGTTTCTTGTGATCTTCCTCCGACTTGGAATATACCAGGATGTCGTCGATGAAGACCATGACAAACTTGTCCAGCTCCGCCATGAATACCGAGTTCATCAAGTACATGAAGTGAGTTGGAGCATTGGTGAGGCCGAAGGACATGACCAGGTACTCATAAAGTCCGTACCTCGTCGAGAAAGCTGTCTTCGGAATGTCCTCAGCCCTTATCTTAATCTGATGGTACTCGGATCTTAAATCCATCTTGGAAAAGATCTTTGCTTCGACCAACTGATCAAACAACATGTCGATCCGTGGCAACGGGTACTTGTTCTTGATGGTTACGGCATTTAATGGACGATAGTCCACACAAAGCCTCAACGTCTCATCCTTCTTCTTGACAAATAATGCCGAACATCCCCATGGTGAGGAGCTCGGCCTAATAAAACCCTTCTCCAGAAGGTCCGTGAGCTGAGTCTTCAGTTCAGCCAACTCCTTGGGCGCCATCTTGTATGGCCTTCGGGATATTGGCATGGTTCCCGGTGCAAGTTCAATCTTGAACTCCACCTCTCTATCAGGTGGCATCCTCGGCAAATCATCCGGGAATACGTCAGGGAACTCTCGGACCACTGGAATATCTTCCAATCTAATGGTTGTGGACTGATAGACACTTGGAAGTTTTATTTCTGGACTGTCCAGAAATAATGAGTGAGACTCGTGCACTCTTGAGTTTAAGTGCACGACTCGAAGGACGGTGTCTAAAACAGCGCCGTGGCGGGTTAACCACGACATCCCTAGGATGACATCGACCTTTTGTCCCTCTAAGATCATGAGAGACGTAGGGTAGACTCTACCCTCTAAGCACAATGGCGCTTTTGGGACTATCATGCTTGCTGAAATTTTCCCACCCGGTGAACAGATCACATAAGGACTATCGGTGGGTAGTATTTGCAAGCTATATTTATCAATGAAAGATTGGCTAATGAAGCTATGCGTGGCGCCTGAATCAAATAGTACTATAGCGGGATGCTGGTGGAGTTGGAACATACCCGCAAGGATTGGCTCGCCCTCCGGCACGTCCTCAATGGCAAGCTGGTTGACGGTGCCGGGCCTAGGGTTTGCACGCCGCGCATTAGTAGGGTTCCGGGGTTGTCCCCCCCCCCCCCCCCCCCCCCCCCGGAAACTGTGGTGCCACTCCGCCGCCTTGCCTCTCCGGGCAACTGCTCGCGAAGTGCCCTGGACGACCACACTTGTAACATGTGGCCGCTGCTGGTGGAGTGCTCGGTGGACGAAAGCCCGGCATGCGTTGCGGAGGTGCAAACGCACGCGGCATCGCCCGCTGCTGCTGTTGTTGTTGCGGTGGTACTGGCAGTGCCGGCCTGAATGCCGGTGAAGAGTATGGCCGACTGCAAAACGGCATCGACCGCGGTGGTGGTTGCCAGCGTGGACCTGATGGTGGGCGATTCACCATCCGAAACTTCTGAGAAGGACCGCCTCCTTCTCCGCTGCTCTGCGGCACGCTTCGCTTTCGCTCTGCCGCCGCCAACTCCTTGCCGGAGTCCTCCTGAACAATCGCAGCATCAATGATGTCGTTGAGGCTGCCGTGATTGAACATCACCAACTTGTCCTTCAGGAGCGGGTTAAGCCCCTGGTAAAAATGGTCTCGCCGCTTCTCGTCGGTATCAGCATGATACGACGCATATAGCGCGAGATCGTTAAACACCCTGGAGTATTCCAGCGCGTTCCGGCTCCCTTGTTGCAGGTGTAAGAACTCCTGTGTCTTCCTCTTTATCAGACCTGGCGGTATATGATAGGCCATGAAGGCCGTCCGGAACTCCGCCCAGGTCATCATTCGGTCGGTGGACTGTGAAGCACAGAAGTTGGCCCACCACGCGCTCACGGATCCTTGGAGCTGCTGGACCACGAACTGAGTCTTGCGCTGCTCGCTGATTTGGAGCAGCCCGAACTTCATCTCTATGGCGCGGAGCCAGTTGTCCGCGTCAAGTTGTTCATCCGCCCTTGAGAATACAGGGGGATGAGTCGCCAGGAAGTCGGAGTAGGAGCTCTGTTGACGCTCCTCACGGTCTTGACGCCTCTCTGGGCGAGACGTATTCGCAATAAGAGTCTGCAGCAACTCTGTGTGTTGCTGATGCGAACCCGCCATTGCTGCGACGATGTCGGCCAATGTAACCGTTGGCAGTGGCGGTGGTGGTGTTTGTTGTTGCTGTTGCTGCTGTTGCTGTTGTTGTCCCGAGGAGTCCTCGGGAGGTGGTTGGGAGGTCTCTCCCCCTTGACTGGTACCCCCAACGTCAGGGTTGGCACGAGTACGCGTCATTCTGAAACTCAAAGCAGCAGCGATTAGCACATGTCTTACTTAAAATTCCATAAGCAACGGTAGGTATTGAGGTGACACATGATTAATTTGCACAACATTCACATATATTGATAAAGCATAAACTTTATACAAGATACATTATTCTCGGGTCTCCGAGAAGTCGTGCTCATGTCGTCACTACCTATACATACGCTACTGTCTACACGACATGTCACCGATTACAAAAGTTGGGTTACGCTACCCTGGCTGCCCTACGTGGCAACTGTAACCCTCTACTCGGAGTAGAACTTGACCTCCTATGGGTCGTCCTCCTCCGGTACCTCTGCTGGTGGCTCGGGGTCTACCACCTCTTCTCCCAACCCGGGTTCTCCCATTGCTGGAAGGCCCAAGACCACCGGTACGCCCAATACCGGAGGTACGAGGTCCTGCAAAGCATGCACCTCGTCCATAGCCTGGTTGTAATCCTCTTCCCAGCCTTGTCCTTCCTCAATCGCGTCGTCCCGCTCTTGAGCAAGGTCCTCATTCTGCTGGGTTAGGGTCTGCACCAGCTCTTGCAACGCCGCGGTGTCAACACGGCTCTTCTTCTTTGCCTTCTTCAGACGACGCAACTGATTGTGTTGTTCATTCAATCGCTTGATCGTCGGAAGGAGCACATTGTGGAGTGCGCTGTAGGCACTCTCGAAATGGTCTCCACGGCTCGTGCTCTCCTTGAGCTTTGTGGCGAGATGCTCCGTATGAACAGCTTGGCTGTCCATCACGGCGTTTCCCGCCCTCATCTGGAGGCTGAGATTTGCCTCCGCGGGGTTGTACCTTGGGCAACTCGGGTCCGTTGCCTCCAGGTACCTCTCTTCCCACACATGCTGAGCTCGTCCCTCCACCGGAACGAGTGCGTATGGAGTGCCCTCCATAGCCTGCACGTGTAGTTGGCAGAAACGTGACATAGTGTCACGGCCTGCCACTTGCCACATCCCTTCCGGTTGTCTTCCTCTCACCGTGACGGTGAATGGCACCCAACCGGGTGGCGTAGGTCCTGCAGGAACCTCGACATGGATCGTCCACGTCTTGTTCCCCTCTTCGCCTTCTTCCTTGGCGAAGTATTGCGGCATCTGGTTGTACCCAAAATATTGGAGCATTTGCCACAATGCTTCCGGGTAGCCGCTACGGTCAGAACAGTGGGAAGCCACCCACCCGTTCTCCAACTGTTTATCTGCTGCCATCTGTAAAAATATATTTGAGAATTGTAAAATATTTATTTAAACAGTAAACCCCTGAGTTATAACATAAAACATGTCATTGAACCCATAAAACTTGGAAACATAGTTCAAATTTTAAACAAATTTGACTGCTGATCTGCTGTTCCCATGACAGCCCTGACCAGTTTCCATTCCAACCTGATTTAGGCCATGTTAAAAGCAAAACCAATTCTGGAGCTCAACATCAAAGTTAAAGCTAACTTCAATAGCTTTCCAGAAAGTGTTTGCTTGGCCTAAGATCTGTCCTGGTTCAAAATTTATGAGATATCAAAGTTAACAGAATTTCTGGAAACAATTGGACAGCACCTCCCTGCTTTAGGTACTGTTTTGATCCAAGAATTCCTGTTAATTCTGTCCCTAATATGACAAAACTTTCTGTTACAAAGTTGTAACCTATCTCATAATATTTCCAGAACTACCTCATTTTCTATTTTTGGATTTTTATGTAGGAAGTTATGCTTAATTTACAGAGAGTCTTTACTCTGTCCTGTTTTCTGGACAGTTTCAACTCTACTGTATTTTTCTAGTGGTTAAGGGATGAAACACCTCTGGACCTCAGAAGAAAAGTGGTAAAACTCTTCCAAAGCTTTCCAGAAATGTATCACATGACCCCCAACCTTGAAAGAACTCAGCCTCTAACCTCTGATTAACTTCAGTCTTGATTCGGCTGAAAACAGAGTGCTCTGTCCTTAACATCCTATAAGTTGAAAACTTGTTAACTTTGAATATCCTGTTCAAGGGAAGGAGTTACATCAAGTTTTACTACTTTGGATAAAAACCTTCAAGTTTTTAAATGAAGTTGCTCATTTAATTGGGTGTGACGTCGATGCGTCACCAGATTATGTCGGTACTACGTCCTCACCAAGAAAAACCTATACCAGACTTAGCCGGCTTCGTTAGTTCAGTGGCACTACTCGTCACTCGCACACGGATGCTACACGTCTACCGTTTCATGGTCAGGCTACCTGCAGAAACTCAAACAATCATCAGACTCGGATGCACACGGAGCCCGGAATCCATACAGTTCGTACACCCGGCGGTCATCACTCGCCCGGATGTTCTCAAGCCAACCACGCCTTGAGTTACGTGTTCACGTTTCAGACCACGTGACGGGGTCTCCCATGTTGCACCACGCACGACAGGGACAAACGTTGCTCAAATACCCCAAACGACATGAAGAGTCGTAGAGGATATCAAAGCGGGTCGGGTTACCTGCCACCCGTGGGGCTCCACCCTTCAGCTTGTGCGCACTGGTGGACAGCGCTTACGTACACCCCCCAAGACATGAACGTCCCGAGATGCACGATTTTCCGACATAACAACTAGGTTAATATGCAACTTTCTATATGCTAATAACATCCTTATACGGGCTACTAACTCATTCCTCACTGGATTTTTGAAAAAGAAGACCTTTGTACTGTGTTAAACCTCAAGCGAGCTCTGATACCAACGCTGACACGACCCCATTGGTCCTGTCGAGCCAGGATCACGCTGAGGGGTGCTGCGTTGCACAGCACCGGATAACACACGTCAAAGGTACAAAGCGGGAGCAAAAATTTTATTACATAAACAAGTTTATGAACATGTTTACAGCAAAATAAGTTCAGTCTACACTCGCGGGCGTAGACTAAGCATCAAGTGCACGTTCAGCCCTCGAACGTGTCCTTGCTAGCACACACGCACACTAACTCTGCGGCGTGCACGACTCCCACTCGACGGGGTTCCCCTCCTGGGGTTCCGTCTCCTCTTCGGGAGTCCCTTCCTCATAGAACCCTGCAAAAGCTTCAAAAACAAGTAGTGAGCACGAAGGCTCAGCAAGTCTGACCCGTCTCACCTAAACATGGAACTTCTACATGAGGGTAATGGGTTACATGAGGTAAACATCAGTTGCAAGGACTCGCCTAATTAGTAGAACCTTACTTTCAAGTTTTAGCAGCAGGTTGTGGAGAACCTTACGCTAAGGCACATGAGAGAGCCGCAATCAAACAAGAAACACATTTCTCTCATGTACTTTGCCCAAAGTTGAAAAGAACTTTAGTTAGCTCTAAGCTACAGCATATCATTAACAATCAATGTCCAGCTTTCAATCAGCAACATTTTAACATGTGACTAGCCTGTTCTTTCTACGTCACGGTACAGTGAACAAGTGGTACTCACTGACCGCGAGGGACGGCGATTATAATCGATTTACACCTGCAGGGTTACCCGAACAACCCGTCACGTACGCCCGTACTCGATGCTGCCTACAACAACCATCACGGACGCCGTACGCGACTACCTTTCACCCGTTAGCCAAATGTTGAACCGGTCCAATCGTCCCGAGCAAGAGGTCTCTGCACGTGCATCTCAGTGCCACCAGCCGATTTACACCTCGAGCTCTCAACCTACCCTCTGAACGACCAGCTATGCCTCAACACCCAGCTACCCGAGTTACATCAGTTCCCCGGTTCCCATATAGCCGGTAGGTCTTTGGTACTGTTCTAGCTTGTTCAACAGGCCCGCACACGGCTCGGTCCTCAATCGACACAAGTGGAGCTACAGCACACAGGCCCCAAAGTCCTGCTGCCCTTACCCTCCGCTTGGTCTCATTTTCTTGCCATGTGTTTCATGTGCTATCACTACCTGAGTCGAGTGCCTCTAGCCTATGCTCGCGAGTAGTTCCAACTACTCGACTTGTACCGAATCCTACTCTATCCTAGCAATGCAGTAGCTAGCGGGGTTTGCGATCCTAAACCCAACCCATGGTTTTCTTGGCTATGCAGTTGGATTTCCACACAAGACTCTAATGCAAAGGATAATAATACTCAAGTAAGTGCTCAAAACAATAAAAATTTTATAAAAGGTTAATGCAAACCGGAGCTTGCCTTGCTGCTCTTGGTCGTAGGCTAGCTGTTCCTCCGGAGTAACGAAGTCTAGGACTTCGGGTTCCTCCTCGACCTTAGCGACTACATGATAAGAGCAATATATGTATCAATTTAAATGCATTTGTATTAACTTTGAAGTTGTGAGGTCTTTAACCCTTGCTAGACAGACCTAATGACTGTAAAACTTTTACTGTGGCTTGGTTACAACCTAAACAGAGACTTGGTCAAGTTTTAGTTGCAGTGAAGCTCATTTGAGCCCTCCACAATTAATTATGTCCTTGACCTTAATTGGAACTCTTAGGGTGTTCTAGTAATTTTCATGAAGCAAACTATAACTTTCTGAAAACTAGATTTTCAGAGGGTTCTAATGGAGTTGGTCTCACTTAATTTGAGTTATGAGCTAAACAATTTCAGAGAAAATTCTGAAAATGTTTCTGAACATTTTCTATTTTCTCTGGAACAGTTTCACTAATCACACCATTAGGTGGATCAGATTAGTTCAAATGGATCTGAAATTTTTATGGTAGTTCGGGGATATTTTGGTGAACATCCAAGCAAAATTTCAGGATTTTCCTCCAAAGGATTCTTCAGTTAATATTCCTAACAGTTTAAATTTTGAGGAATTAATTCTGGAGAATTAAGGGTTTTCGTGAAGTGAAACTTGATTTGCTGGAAAGTACTCGGAGAGCTGAATCCAGCAAAATTTGGTTCACTCAATTTGGAGCTTTCTAGCCAAAGTTATGAGGATTTGAAGTTTGAAGGAAATCTGAAAATCGGGGAAAAGTTTAAACTCGCGCGTGGGCCCAGGGGACACGCGTCGCACGCCGAGGCGACAGCACACCGCGACCCACAATGATTTTGCACGCCAGCACACCCGATCCCGGCCGCAGCCGGATCCCGATTCAAAATATCTCCCGCTGACAGCTGGGGTCCACCCCTTCTTCAACCTCGCGACGCCCTCGCTCCGCCGCCGAGGGACCTCGCCGGAGAGCTCGCCGCCGGCTTCTGTACAGCTCCAAACTTCTCGATTCTGGCCGCCCCTGCCTACTTTTACTCGGGGAACAGGATTCTAGGGTCAGCTGCTTATGACAATGGCCGGAGCATGGTCGGCAACGAGCCGCCACCTCGGAACGACTTCGGCCATGTCGGCTGACTTCTCTAGCACCTCAGCTACTTGGGAAACCGGTCGGGGAGCATCAGTGGACCTCAGAGAAGGTCGACATGAGCTCGAGACAGCTCGGGGAAGGCCCGAAATAGGTCCTCACCGTGCGTCCGATGCCACCCGTTCATTCCGCCATTGGTAGACCTCAAATTATGCCGGGTACAGAGGTTCTCCGGCCCAGAGTTGTGAAGGCAACTTGTGCGTTACCATGTCTAGCTCGTGTGAGAGCCGCTTGAGGCCCTCTAATCCTTTCTAGAGCATGAATTATACAGAATCGTACCCGAAGGTCGTTCTGCACACAGAAAGGGGAAAAGTGGAAATTCGCCGCCGGTGAGCAACCACTCGAGCTGTGGCTCGGGGATGAGCAGCACCGGTCACCGGCGTGTCCAAGGGTGCCTTGGCTCGGGCGTGACAACGCCCTGGTTGGGCTGTCCACGAGAGCCCGGGGTGCGCCGGTTCCAAGTCCCGAATTTGATCTTTCGGCACAGCCGATATCAATCGGTTTCAACCGAATTCTAGCAACGGGGAGGACGGAGGAAGGTCTCTAGTACCTTGCTGGGGCTCTGGAGTGGACGGAGGGAGCTGTGATCGGTGCTCTCCAATCGACTCCGGGCTGCGGAAATTGTTTGCCGGCGCTGAGTTCTTGCGGGGAGAACTGGGTGAGGCTCGGCCGAGGAGGGGGGGCAGGCGCCTTGAGAAGGCTCTGCACCGCCTCACGCCCGCGCGTGGGCAAGCAGCTGCTGGCGCGGCGGCTGCCCTCGGTGGCGATCACCGCTGCGGCTCGGCGACCCGAGTGAAAAGGTCTCAGTCGGTTTGATCTGAGCAGTGGCTGACATGTGGGTCCCACTTCCAGTTTTAACCTCTGAAATTTACTCCTAATCACTGTTGTAAGCATTGAACCCCATACTACCCTTGGCAATTCAAATTATTCACCCATGAGCCATTTGAATTGATCAAAGTTCAAATGAGGTTTGGTTTGAATGAATTTCAGCACAAGTTCAGTTTGGAAATTCAAATAAAGTTTAAATTTGTCCCACTTAGCTCATGTCAAGATCAACTCCAAATGGAGTGAAAATTGGTGTGTGGGCTCACAAAAATGTGCTGAGTAAGAATATGCCTCCCACTTTTAAATTCATGGGATAAAAACAGTTTGAATTTGAATATGGTTTCAAACTGCCCTCTTCCTAACTATACCCAAAATGACCTCAAAAGGGTTTTGAATTTGGGTGAAACTTGGCATGGACATCCTTGGTAAAGTGAAGGAGTTTTCATATGTCCAGCCCATTTATATCACATGTGTGAAATACCACTTTGGCAATGTGTGAGTTTGTTCTCTAATGAGCATGTTGATAATTGTTACTTGCTCTTCATTTGTGTTCATTATCCTTCCTCAAATGAGGTGTGTGGTGTGGTGATGAACACTGCAAATGTGTGTCAAAAACTGAGGCCCTTACAGAATACCTTGTACGGGCAAGGCATGGGGCGACTTTACGCCCGCTGCCTATCGCTTGGGGGCAGGCAGCGCTCTTCTGCTGGACACGTGGCGGGCCCGGAGCCCTCCTCAGAGGAGAGGGGGGTCCGGCCCCGCAGGACACGTGGAGCCTTCGGACCTCTCCCCACGGAGGGGGAGGTCCGGCTTCTGTCGGCCACGTGGCGAGCCCGGAGCTCTCCTCTGAGGAGAGGGAGGTCCAGCCCCGCCAGACGCGTGGCGCCTTCAGAGCCCTCCCTCCGGAGAAGGGCGAGTTCCTTAGGCATTTTCCCCTGTGCGCGGGGGTACCCCATATCGCGGGTACCGACAGCCAGTCAAGGCGACGGGGAAGTAGTTGGCCATGACAGCCTCATCCCCTCCTGCGGCAAGTACGGTGGTGGAGTAGATCTAGAGAAACTCTGCCGGGTTGACGCTGCCATCGTACTTGTCGGGCAGGTGCGGCCGAAACTTGCGCGGCCACCTCGCGAAGCGAAGGTGAGGTGCCAGGGCCGCACATCCTGCTCCTGCTTCCGCAGGTGTTGGTGCCGCGAACGTTTGGTTCGCTGTCGGCACAGTATATCCCGGTATGGGCAAGGCAGCTCCATAGACCGGGGGCGCCGTTTGCGGGGCATATGGTTGTGGCTCATGCTGCGCGGCATATGCCTGGGGCAGAGCTCGCGTGGCGAAGATCTGCCCTTCAGGCTGGGTCTAGGTCGACGTCATGCTGTCGCCAGCCTCTTGGATGCGACGCCTTTCTCGACGTCGGTCGAGGAACACTTGGGCATCTTGGCCCAAGTGGCATCGCTCCAGCTCTGCCCTCAGGTCCGTCGACGGAAGCCTGGTGGAGCTGGAGTCCGCCGTCTGTCCGTCAACCGCTGGCGTGCGCGTCAAAGACACAGCCGGTTGACCGGAGTGTCGTCCGCGCCAAAGTCGAGGGTTTGCGGCGGCGACGACGAGGCGGTCTACCTCGCGTATCCACTGCTGGGTTGCTGAATGAGGTGCGTCCCCAGCAGGTGGATTGTGCAGTAGCGCTCTTGCTGCAGCTAGTGCACCCCTGTGGGGTACGCTTAGAGCTGCAGAAGATCTCACGCTGGTTGGCGCCTGCATTGCCGGAGTCGGCGTTGCCGGAGTCGGCTGCTGGCTACAAGCTTGCGCTGACACACTCCGTCCTGAGTGCGTCTGTCGGTACCGGCGATATGGGGTACCCCCGCGCACAGGGGAAAATGCCTAAGGAACTCGCCCTTCTCCGCAGGGAGAGCTCCGAAGGCGCCACGCGTCCGGCAGGGCCGGACCTCCCTCTCCTCAGAGGAGAGCTCTGGGCCCGCCACGTGGCATACAGAAGCTGGACCTCCCCCTCCGTGGGAGAGAGGTCCGAAGGTGCCACGTATCCAGCGGGGCCGGACCTCCCTCTCCTCAGAGAGGAGCTCAGGGCCCGCCACGTGGCCGACAGAAGCCGAACCTCCCCCTCCGCGGGGAGAGGTCCGAAAGCTCCACGTGTCCTGCGGGGCCGGACCCCTCCTCTCCTCTGAGGAGGGCTCCGGGCCCGCCACGTGGCCAGCAGAATGGCGCTGCCTGCCCCCGAGCGATAGGCAGCGGGCGTAAAGACGCCCCATACCTTGCCCGTACAAGGTATTCAAGGCCCGCGTCTTCCCAAAACGCGGAGACGCGGAGCACGCCTCCGCCAGGTGCCGTTGCGCCCAGTCGCATCCCAGACTGGCGCGTGGTGTCAGAGCCTGCCAGCCAATAAGCGCAGCGACAAGACATCCCATGCCGCCCCCGCCGTCATCATCCACTACGACTAGCATGCGACATGGGCAGGGCTGCAAGACGAAGACTCAGAAGCCTTCGCCAGAGACAACTACCGGCATAACTGCAGATATGGTACATGACAGACAATCTCCCCGGGACCACCTGTCGGGTCCCGGGCCCCCCTTGTAAGCCACCCGAGTCTTGGACTATAAAAGACTCGGGTAGGCGACGATAGCAAGGGTTCGCACTCCCGCAACTCATACGCTAGCCATTCACCCCCAAGCTGTAACTCATCCGCAAGCTCAGGACTCCGGTTCTGGGCAGCAAGCAATACAGCGAGCTCCATAGCTCGCCGTGGACGTAGGGTTTTACGCTCCGGCGGCCTGAACCACGTAAAACTCGCCGTGTCAAGCTCTTACTAACTCGTCCATACGCTCAAGCTCTCCGCAAGGGACTAGCCCCACCGAAAAAAGAACCTCCGTGGGCTGCCCAGTGCAGGCCCGGGGGAAGTGTTGACCGAACACTTCGACATTTGGCGCGCCAGGTAGGGGGCTTTTCCCTTTGCGCGACGAGTTTCCGCCGACGAAGAAGACCAAGCTTCCTTCAGCGGCAAACTCTCCTCCTCCGTGTTCACGGCGAACTGTGACCAGCGGGGAGTACATGTCGACACACTCAGGACGGAGTGTGTCGGCACAAGCTGGTAGCCAGCAGCCAACTCCGGCAACACCGACTCCGGCAATGCAGGCTCCGACCAGTGTGAGATCTTCTGCAGCGCTGAGCGTACACCATGGGGGTGCGCTAGCTGCAGCAAGAGCACTACTACGCAACCCACCTGCTGGGGATGCGCCCCATTCAGCGACCCAACAGTGGGTCCGCTAGGTGGACTGCCTCGTCGTCGCCGCCGCGAACCCTCGGTTTCGGTGAGGGCGACGCCCCGGTCATCCGGCTGTGTTGCTGACGCGCACGCCAACGGTTGACGGGCAGACGGCGGACTCCAGCTCCACCAGGCCTCCGACGACGGACCTGAGGGCGGAGCTGGAACGGTGCCACTTGGGCCAGGATGCCCGGGTGTACCTCGAGCGACGTCGAGAAAGGCGTCGCAACCATGAGGCTGGCGACAGCATGACGTCGGCCTCGACACAGCCTGGAGGGCAGATCTTCGCCATGCGAGTCCTGCCTCAGGCATACGCCGTGCAGCATATGCCACAACCATATGCGCTACAAGCAGCGCCCCCGGTCTATGGTGCAGCCTTGCCCATGCCGGGGTACACGGTGCCAAGTGAGAACCAAGCGTTCGCAGCGCCAATACCTGCAGCAACAGGAGCAGGATGTGCGGCACTTGCACCCCACCTTCGCTTCGCGAGGTGGCCGCGCAAGTTTCGGCCACACCTGCCCGAGAAGTACGACGGTAGCGTCAACCCGGCGGAGTTCCTCCAGATCTACTCCACCGCCGTACTTGCCGCAGGAGGGGATGAGGCTGTCATGGCCAACTACTTCCCCGTCACCTTGACCGGCCCAGCTCGGTCTTGGCTCATGAATCTCCCTCAGGGGTCCATAACTTCCTGGGGAGAGCTATGCCCACAGTTCGTCGCCAACTTCGGCAGCTCATACACCCGTCCTGGCATGGAGCTTGACCTCCACGCCGTCAAGCAACAACCTGGGGAGTCGCTGCGCTCTTTCATCCAGCGGTTCTCCCAGGTGTGCAACACCATCCCGCATATTCAAAGTGCTTCTGTGGTGATGGCGTTCCGGCAGGGTGTCCGGGACGAGAAAATGCTTGAGAAGCTCGCAACCAGAGAGGTCCGCGACGTTTCTGAGCTCTTCAGCCTGGCGGACAAATGCACCAGAGCAGCTGAAGGGCGGAACTGTCATTCTCTGCTGACCTCCGAGTCAGTAGGACAGCCCGGGTCCGGCGCTGCTGCCTATGGAGGTGGCAAGAAGGCCAAGAACCGGGGGAGTGGCAACATGAAGTCATCGTTCGCGGCTCCCGTCGCCGCTGCAGCGACGACTAGTGGAGCTCGGGGGCCACGCCCCGACAAAAGGCAGCGGCAGTCACCGGCCCCGGATGGTGACCAGGACGGGCTATGCCCCGTGCATGGCGCCGGCAACCATACTGCTGCCGAGTGCTGGGATATCCAGAAGCTCGCAGAGCGCTTCCGCAAAGGAAGACAGCAGAGAGCTGAAGCACCGCCCTACCCTCAGAGGGATGGCAAGCAGAAAGTCGACGCTCCAGTCAGCGCCGCCCACCAGGTGGGGTTTCAGAAGCCTCAGCGTGTCATAAAGACAGTGCATAATGGTGAGGACTCCAGCTCCGATGGTGACGGGCCGGGGCGGTAGCCGGCTGTGGCTGCCGTCCTAGGTCAGTGGAGGCTGCACTGCTGCGGCGTCAACCTTGGAGAAGCCCCAAGTAGTCGCAGCAGCCCAAGCACTGATCACAGTGGTGCAAGGTCGGGCCAGCCTCACCCGAGAGTACGCCTCCGTGCCTCGGTCATACCTCCCGGGGGCTGCCCAAGGTCTGTCAACCCCTTGAAGGCCTTGCCAGAAGGGGAAGATGCCTTAGGTCTTCCAAGACGAGCCCGGGTCCACCTACCCCTTGAAGGCCTTAGCCAGAAGGGGAGAACTCCCCGGGGGCGCCCAGGAGAAGCCGTGCAGGACCTGATCCAGCATGAAGATGACAACCTCGTCGACGAGACTCGGCTGCAGGTAACACCCCACAATGCACAGTCTCGGCTGATGCTCTAAGCACTACCGCCAAAGAACCAAACACGTCAGGGACCTGCAGAAGGGCAACCAGGTGTCGCGGCACGCTCTTTCCCGAGAAGGACCTATAAACTCTCCCCCAGCAGGGAAGGTCCCTTCCGAATCACGAAAGCTGCCGCCCCAGGTACACATGCCTTTCAACTTAGTGTGGGATCCGTTCCCAAAACCCTTGGCATGGAGCAACACTGTAAGTCCTACTCCCCGAGCATTAGTAGAACAGGGTCATTCCCTTCTGTAATGAATCCCATAGAATTTAGGAACAGTGCTTGGGGCAGCTAAGTCTCAAGGGACGGTACAGGACTACGTCCAGTTTAGCCTGGTTCCGACCCTAAGCGCGTAGAGTCTTGCTTCCCTCGTAGACGAGGCGGATCATTGCCTCCATGTACAGCCAGAATTCCACCTATGGGCATTGTCGAAGTGTTTGGTCGACACTTCCCCCGGGCCTGCACTGGGCAGCCCGCGGAGGTTCTTTTTTTGGTGGGGCTAGTCCCTTGCGGAGAGCTTGCGCGGATGGACGAGTTAGTAAGAGCTTGACACAGTGAGTTTTACGTGGTTCAGGCCGCCGGAGCGTAAAACCCTACGTCCACGGCGAGCTATGGAGCTCGCTGTATTGCTCGCTGCTCGGGACCGGAGTCCTGAGCTTGGGGGTGAGTTACAGCTTGTGTGTGAATGGCTAGCGTATGAGTTGCAGAGGTGCGAACCCTTGCTAACGTCGCCTACCCGAGCCTTTTATAGTCCAAGACTCGGGTGGCTTACAAGGGGGGCCCGGGACCCGACAGGTGGTCCCGGGGAGATTGACTGTTATCTACTGTATCTGCAGTTATGCCGGTAGTTGTCTCTGGCGAAGGCTTCTGGGTCTTCGTCCTGCAGCCCTGCCCATGCCGCATGCTAGTCGTAGTGGTTGATGACGGCGGGGCGGCATGGGATGTCTTGTCGCTGCGTTTATTGGCTGGCAGGCTCTGACACTGCGCGCCAGTCTGTGATGCGACTAGGCGCAACGGCACCTGACAGAGGCGTGCTCCGCGTCTCCGTGTCTTGGGAATACGCCGGCCTTGAATACCTTGTACGGGCAAGGTATGGGGCGTCTTTACGTCCGCTGCCTACCGCCCGGGGGCAGGCAGCGCTGTCTGCTGGACACGTGGCGGGCCAGGAGCTCTCCTCTGAGGAGTGGGAGGTCTGGCCCCGCAGGACACGTGGAGCCTTCGGACCTCTCCCTCGCGGAGGGGGGAGGTCCGGCTTCTGTCAGCCACGTGGCGGGTCTGGAGCTCTCCACTAAGGAGGGGGAGGTCCGGCCCCGCGGGACATGTGGCACCTTCGGAGCTCTCCCCACGGAGGGGAGAGGTCTGGCTGCTGTAGGCCATGTGGCGAGCCCGGAGCTCTCCTCTGAGGGGAGGGAGGTCCGGCCCCACTGGACACGTGGCGTCTTCAGAGCTTTCCCTGCCGAGAAGGGCGAGATCCTTAGGCATTTTCCCCTGTGCGCGGGGGTACCCCATATCGCGGGTACCGACAGTGGCCCCCGGGCTCACCTCAGGGGAGGTAACGAGCCCGAGGTGAGGCCTTCTCCTACCCGCGCACTTTCTTGTCTTGAGTACTCCCTGTGCTGGCAGGGTCTTGACGGCTTCGGAGTTCAGCCTCTTAGGAGAGGGTGAAGCCTGGCATCGAAGCTTGGCCCGGCTGTTGGGGCGGAGGTCCGGAAGTCATCGGAGCTCAGGTCCACGAAGGGCGTGAGGTCCGGCATCAGGGCTCGCCTCTGAAATGAGGGCAAGGGCTGGCATCGGAGCTCGGCCCAGCTGTGGGTGCAGAGGTCCGGAAGTCATCGGAACTCAGGCCAGCGAAGGGCGTGAGGTCCGGCATCAGCGCTCGCCTCTGAAAGGAGGGCGAGGGCTGGCCTCGGAGCTCGGCCTGGCTGTGGAGGCGGAGTCCGGAAGTCATTGGAGCTCAGGCCAGCGAAGGGCGTGAGGTCCGGCGTCAGCGCTCGCCTCTGAAAGGAGGGCGAGGGCTGGCCTCGGAGCTCGGCCCAGCTATGGGGGCGGAGTCCGGAAGTCATCGGAGCTCAGGCCAGCGAAGGGCGTGAGGTCCGGCATCAGCGCTCTCCTCTGAAAGGAGGGCGAGGGCTGGCCTCGGAGCTCGGCCCAGCTGTGGGGGCGGAGGTCCGGAACTACTCAGTGGTCCCCCCTTTCCTGTCCCTTAGTCTCATTTGGCTTACTGTCCCAGGCCGGAATACGGGGCTTGGGTAATCCAGTGCACTTGGTCCCGGAGGTCTGGCCCCAGCCCCAGTCAGGGTGTAACCGTCCGGCCCCCTGGTACTCAGACCATAGCGCCGTGGGGCAGAGTGCGCATGCTTTGGGTGCAAGACCGGGCAAAGCAAGGCTCCTGACCCCCCGGTCTAGCGTAGGTCTTTTCTCGGAGGAGACCAACTGGCGGTACAGTACCCTTACAGGGGGAGATCCAAAAGGCCACCGGGCCTCTGGCAGGTACCCCAAGCACTACCGCCTTCGGCAGGACGGCAAATATCGACTATGCATGAGAGCAGGAAAGAGGAACCGAGTGTACAATGGACGCACACTGTCTAGAGCGTGGGGAGGTGTTCATATAAATTAATACGTAATTTAAATAAACACCTAAGTAAGCATGGTGAACTTACTGGGGTGGCGTCGGAGCGCCTGTCTTCATGCAGAGCGGGTCATGCGTGGATTTGTCGTACGCCGGACACGGGGGGACCCCCATGGCGATCTCAGGGGGAAGCACGGCTTCGGCCCCACATACCATGTGGAAGGGTAGTTCCCATGACCCGGCCCTGGGAAGTCCGGCTGGCCCTCGACACGGAGGAGCCGGTATCCCCCGACGGCTTTGGGTGCGCGTCTGCACCGATTGTGTGGGTCTGCTTGGCGTGGACCTGGCACGCATTGCATCCCTAACCGGTTTGACGGTGTCCAGGTGGCTCTCGGTCAGTAGGAGCCATGCCGGGTGGCTTAACTGACCAGCGTGCGGGACGATGAGCGTTCCCAGCACTCGCCTCCTTGGACTACTGTGAGCTATTCGCAGCCTTCCTCCTGGGTTATGCACCGCAATAGGATGTCATGGCGCCACGCCAGTAAAGATACCAGCGCGTAGCACTTAGCCATCCGCACCACCCGTTCAGTGAATGCACGTTCATCACGAAGGATGTCCTTCAAGGAGTCCCGGACCTCCGTGGTCCATGCATTGGGACTACTTGAGCTTCTGGATCTTGAGCCCCGGATTGCACGGAGTCCCCAGTGACGCTTACGATCCTTTGGCGGCATCCATGGCTGCAGGGCCGCCGGGACTGCCTAGCTTCAAGGCACTGGTTCAGCCCCCTTCGCCCTGCTCGGCGGGCCGGGCTGTGGACCGCAGCAACGTCCTCTCAAAGACTCATTCGGGCGCAGGGGCTCCGATGCAGGCCTTCATTGAGAGGTCGTCAGCTGCGGCCTTGCCAGCGCGCGGTACATGGCGCAGGTCCAAGGCGAGGAAGTCTTTCTCCAACATCTGCACGTGGAGCAGATAAGCAGCTAGCTGTGGGTCATTGCAGTGGCATTCACCCTTAACTTGCTTGATAACTAGCTGGGAGACGCCCTGCACCAACAACTGGCGAGCGCCCAGAGACAGGACTGTCTTTTAGGCCAATAATGAGTGCTTCATACTCTGCCAAGTTGTTGGTTGCCTTGGAATTGAGACGCACCATGTACCCAGACTGCTCCCCCGATGGCATGAGAAGCAGTACGCTGGCACTGGCCCCCTGCTTTCGCGAGGAGCCGTCAAAGAAGAGCATCCAGTGAGGCCCGGTGAAGACCGGAGCTCGGTACATTGGTTCACCGTCTTCGCGGCCCCCTGGGTCAGCCTTCGTTGGCGTCCACTCAGCCACAAAGTCAGCCAGTGCTTGGCTCTTGGCTGTCTGACGTGGTCTGGAGCTCAGCTTGAACTCCGCCGTCTTCGGGCTGTCTTTCGGCTTCGGAAGCTGGCAGTGAGTGCCAATTCCGCCCTTCGGCTGCTCTGGCGCACTTGTCCGCCAGGCTGAAGAGCTCAGAGGCATCGCAGACCTCTCTGGTCACAAGCTTCTCAAGCATCTTCTCGTCCCGGACACCCTGCCGGAACGCTACCACCACAGAAGCACTTCGAATGTGCGTGTTGAAGTGTTCGATCGACACTTCCCCCGGGCCTGCACTGGGCAGCCCGCGGAGGTTCTTTTTTCAGTGGGGCTAGTCCCTTGCGGAGAGCTTGCGCGGATGGACGAGTTAGTAAGAGCTTGACGCGGTGAGTTTTACGTGGTTCAGGCTGCCGGAGCGTAAAACCCTACGTCCACGGCGAGCTATGGAGCTTGCTGTATTGCTTGCTGCTCAGGGCCGGAGTCCTGAGCTTGGGGGTGAGTTACAGCTTGGGAGTGTATGGCTAGCGTATGAGTTGCAGAGTGCGAACCCTTGCTATCGTCGCCTACCCGAGCCTTTTATAGTCCAAGACTCGGGCGGCTTACAAGGGGGGCCGGGACCCGACAGGTGGTCCCGGGAAGATTGTCTATTATCTACCGTATCTGCAGTTATGCCGGTAGTTGTCTCTGGTCGAAGGCTTCTGAGTCTTCATCTTGCCGCCCTGCCCATGCCGCATGATAGTCATAGTGGTTGATGACGGCGCAGGCGGCATGGGATGTCTTGTCGCGGTGTTTATTGGCTGGCTGGTTCTGACACCGCGCGCCAGTCTGTGATGCGACTGGGCGCAACGGCACCTGATAGAGACGTGCTCCGTGTCTCCGCGTCTTGGGAAGACGTGTAAAAGTCCCAAAACTTGTGAATAGAAAACTTGAGCTATGAATAAAGTTGAGTTTATATGCAAGAAATGGCACTTACAAAAACTTTTGTTTACTCATGAAAGTGTTGGCATAAGCGATAAAAACTTTGAATTCAGTTTGAATTAAGAGGGTCACTTCCAAAAGAGGAGGGGCCATCTCCAAAGAGGAAAATGCAAACTGATGTTTAAAAAGTTGTATTTGCAATGACCAACTCATAGATCAGAGGGCATATTCAAACTCCCCAGGTTCAAATTGTAGAGGGGGCAAATTTGGGGCAAATTTGGAGGTGCTTTGATATGAATATCAAAGGGACTTGTGAATTCCATCCAAATTTGAATTTAAATTTGAAACTGTGTCACAAATTGTCAAATGTCAAAATGGCTTTTGGATTTGGGTCCTGCATGGATGAATTTACAATGTGTCAAAAATTTGGAGATATTTTGGGGTAGAGGGGAGCTGTGGGCCCCACTGGTCAGTGAGAGGAGGGGGACCTAACTTACTGCCGAAGTCACTCTGTTCCCAGTTCACACCCGACCTCACACCGAGCCACCGCGAGGCGCCACGCGCTGCCGACCGAGGAACCGGAAGCACCTCCCGAGCTGCTCCGGAGTCGGTTTGCTCGCACCCTTATCAACCCCACCGAGTGAACGACGCTCCCGCAAACCGCCTCCCACAGCTGCCGTCGGTCACCTCGCGTTTTCCTCGCCGAGCTGCTGCCGCACGGAAGAACACGGTCGGTTCCTCGACGCCCGGTCAGCTCAACGAGTCGCACGCCGCGCTGAGTCCCTCCACCGCGTTGCCAGACCTCACTGAACGTGACCGACGCAAGAAATCGGTGCTAAACCCACGGGAACCCCGGCGGCGAGCTCAATCCTTCCCCACGGCACCGGGCAAAGTCGCCGCTGCAAGAATCCGTCGCCCAGCCACAACAGAGCACCTCCCGTTGAGTTGCAAAAGCGAAAAGGTGCGCCTGTAACTCTTCTTGCTTCACAGCAACGCCGGCAGCGTGCCACAGCCCGTGCTCGCCGGAATTTAACTTTTCCCGCGGACATGCGATATGAACCGTAGGCAGCAGACCGAGAAATTAGGGAAGCACGGTGCACCACTCATCACCAGACCTAGAAACCCAGTTGTAGACATCCGTGCAGGCACGTGGGATCAAGAACTAGGGAGGACCGTTGAGGAAACCCTCGGTTCTTCGAATTTTTCCAGTTTTCCCCAAAATCGCCCTAGGTCGCACGGTGAGACCCTAGTTGCTGTCGTTCTCGCGAGATCAGAGCCCTGGAAGTTGCTCCCGAGGTGGTGGCGATGCTGTAGGAGCTAACCGGAGCAAGGTTAGAGCACTACAGTGCCCTAGCAACATCGCCGAAGTTGCCACAGCCGCTATCGCCGTCGCACCCAGGTTTCCGGCCATCGTCGAGCTGAGATAAGCCCGGCAACGTGTTCCTGGCACGAGAATACGTGGGGGCGGCGAGATCCAGCAAGTTCCGAGCACCGGAACCCACTCCCGGCGAGAGCTCCGGCGAGCTCGGCGGCGCGGGAGTGCGGGCGGCTGGAGGAAGACGAAGACGGGGGCTGGCCCATGCGTCAGTCGCTGTTGCGAGGGAGTGGGATTGTCTGTGGCCTCGGATCGGTTTGTGACAACGCGGGGACAGGTCTGTTGCCCCGTGTGGCGTGAACGCAGCAGCTGACACGTAGGGATGGGACCACTGTCAGAGTTTAAACTTTTCCCGAATTAATTTGAATTCCAGATTCGGTTCAAACTTTAGAACCTCATAACTTTTGCTAGGAAGCTCCAAATTTAGTGATTCAAATTGGGTTGGATTCAGGATGAAGAGCTCTATTCAAATGTACAACCCAATTTGCATGAAAACCAATAGGAAATTCTGGAAAATTCTTTAAATCTTTTCAGCAAAAGAATTTTAGAGGGAGTTTGGTTCATCCAAAATTCCCCAAATTTTGCCAGAATATTCTTTAGAATATTAAGAGACTCCTGTAAAAGTTTCAGCTCATTTGGAGTTGATTTAGTTAAGATAATTCCAATTTCAAGTTTCTGTATTCAAATGAATACAGAAACATTTTCAGAGAATTTCCAAAACTTGGAAATTCCGTTCTAGCCATTCCTTAGCTCCAAAAATCCTAGGAAAATTCAGGCATACTCTCTGAGCTATGTAAGAAATTATGGTTCACTTAGACTTGCATGAAAGGGCAAGATTAATCAGAATTAATTCCTTTATGCTTAAATGCTTAGGGAATTGTTCTGGGTGATCCACTTAGTGAAATGTTCTGAATTTTGGTCCAGAGGACTTTCTTGTGACAAGGAACCCCCAAGAAAATTTCCAGCTCCATTAGAGCCCTGGATCATTATGTCCTGTTCAACCTCATTAGGTGATCACTACCCAAGTGATGAACCTCACTTCTCACTTGAGGATAGTGCTTAGACACACATCCAAACCACCACCCCCAGTGTCATTTTAAATTCTTAAACAAAGTTCCAGTTTTAAATTTGTCTGTAGCATTTGTTAGCAAAAAGTTTTACAATTAAAGATATGCATGTTCATAACGTGTAGTGCTTAAACGTGGATAAGTGAAGATTTGATCAAGGAGCAAGAAGGCAGGGATTAAGTTCAAGTCATCATCAGCAACTAACTTCATCTTATCTGACTTTAGACACCTGCAAAACCAAGGCAAGCCCTGGTTTGCACTTAAGTTGTTTTTAAAATTTTTCTTTTGTTCACTACTATTGGTCGAGGTTTGTATGTGCATTAGGTCCAGGATGTTTGATACTCCACTTGCATAACCAAACATGAACCCTGAGGTCAAGGGTAGAGGGTGTCATCGCTGTAGAACAAGGCCGTGCTAAATAGGCTAGGACAGCCGGTAGAAGACGAGTAGTTGGAATCTAATCGCGAGCTTTGTTCCAGGACCACATAAGTGAGGATTGGAAAAGGTAGCAAACTAAAGTTTACGTTTCTAAAGATGAGACCGGGCAGAGGGGTTAGACAGCGACAAGACGAGGTCTTGGTCGAGTAGCTCTGCCCGTGTCGGTCAAGGACCGAAGCGTATGCGGCCCTGGGCGCAAGTATTGAGTTGTGTACCGGATGCTTACTGATATATGGGAACCAGGAAACCGATGTACCGGTTACACTGGATTGTAGAGGAATACCACATCGTCTCGTTAGACCTATGAGCCCGAGACGGCGCGACCGGTTCTACAGTTTAGTGGCCTGAGAAAGGTTGCCACATACGACGTAATGAAAGACACCAGAGTTGGGTCTTCAGAGGCGGGCGTATGTGTCGAGTTATCCGGGTAGTGTTTGATTCGAATCACCGTCCCTCGCGGTTATGAGTACCGCTTGCTCACTGCGCTGTGACGTAGTAATCAAGTTGTGTGGGAATAGTTTGCCAAAGTTTTAAATGCTGTTATGCTAATTATAAATTGCATGAAAACCATGGTTGAAGTAGGGATACAGCAAACTAAAGTTATTTTTCACCTTGGGACAAGTAACATTGGAATGAAGCGTTTCTTGTTTGATTGTGGAGTTCCAATGTTGCTGGGCGCAAGGTCACTACTATTATGGCTAAAATCTGAAAGTTAAGGATGAACTCGTAGGCGAGTCTTTTCGCAAAGGACAGGCTTAGGTCTTAGGTTACTTTCATATAGAGTTCCATGCTTTAGGAGAGACGGTTAAGTCTTGCTGAGCCTTTGTGCTCACTCTTGCTATATAAGTGGTTTTGCAGGTAAACATCGACGCTATAAAGAAGGTTGTCCGGTGAGACTCGGGAACTTCCGAGTCATGTCACCCTTGGAGAACCTAGCCGCTGCCATGTCTTCGTGTTGCTAGCGAGAGGAGTCCGCGGGCTGGATCTCTTCTCGAGTGCTTCTTAGATATTCATCGTGAGCTGTTTATAGACTTCCGCTGTAGTTATTTTATGTAAATTATTTCCAAAGAACAATTTGTAAGCTTCCACTTTTGATTTATGTAATACATTGTTCCTTATATGTGTGCTGTTGGGTGCCGCATAACACGGCACCACCCAATGCGATTCCCGGGCAAGGCGGCACGACCTCGTGATCGGGGTCGGGCCCCCTCAGCGTGGTATCAGAGCCGCATTGGTAATAGAGCACGGAATAAGGATCGTATTACGACAAAAACATAGGATATGGTGAGGAAACGATATTAGGCCCACATAAGGACTATAGTAGTATAGTTACTTAAAGTGGCATTGCTAACTTACTTGTTATAATTCTGAAATTTTGATTATGCAACGACGCACCTACGTTCTGGTAAGAATGGTAAGGAACGCCACCGAAAGCGGTTCAATTTCGGTTAGCTCCCCTGATGAGGAATGTGGTTCAGGGAAAGATCTCACAGCTTGGTGTGAGACGTCAATATGAACTCCTGGACTCTCCATGTTCCTGAGTTCATATGAAATGCTGATCCCTAGCGTGCATTAGACAAGTAAGTGGAGACCCCATCGTGTGGTCAGTAACGCGATAGTGTGTTCTTCTGGAAGTAGCCCAGGAGGACATACACAGTGCTTGCCATCGGCGTGCCCTGCAGGGCAGTAGGTGGTATCCGTTGGTGTGACGCCCTCAATTCTGTGGAAAACCACGGAACCGAGAACTAATGCATATGTGTGACCAGGATGTTTATCACACATACACATACGTTCCACAAACTGAATTCAGATTATATATTACCACGAATCAGAGTTTATTACAATCACCTCATGAGTCTTGGACTCATGCTTACAGCGGAAGTCCTTATTTCTACGCAGCGGAATTCTTATTTAAATGCGGAAGCAAAAACTAATGCGGAAGCAAAACTAAGCAGAAGTGGCTCCATCTCTATTCCCTCCACAGGCAAGGTTGAGAACAGATCACACGTCATAATGCTCTACTCGGTCTTCATAGTAGCCTTCTTTTGCTGTTGATGAAGAAATAATAATGCAAGTTTGAGCACAATGATGTACTCAGCAAGTGCAGGAATAACACATGATATGCAGCTCATAAACAAGGTAGGTATAAAAGGCTTATTTGCAGAAAAGCAAATTTATAAAACCGTGATAAAACAGCAACTTAACTTTAGATGAATGTAGTCCCAGCATGTATTAAATTACCAACATACCTTCATCACTTCCCGTGTTCCATCCGATCATTAATCAATTTTTTATTCATACTCACGAATACCTTCTCGTATTCGCTACCATCTCATCTCATGAAAACAACCGCGTCTCGCACCGAGACCAATCTCATATCATGACCCACTAGTCATGCAACCCTTTCATCATCCAGACTTAACAATTCCAAACCAAACCATAACAAAAAACCATAACCAAGAACCTTCCCAATATCCATTCCAGTAACCATCCCATCTAATCATGGCAGTTTAGCCAGGTGCTCATAACCGTAAGCTCGGCTATCATGATAGTTTTAATAACTCTGCAGAGTTTGCACCTCTTTACCCAAAAGTTTGTGATTTCGTCACCCGTCGGCGACTGCAGAACCTCCATTATACCAGTACACAACCGTCGGTGTATGGCCAAGAGATCACAAAATAGCCTTTACAAAGGGGTTACTAGATGTATGGACTCACTAAGGTTTCACCGGCAGGCTAGAATCACCAATTCTCCCACCCACGGGCCCCCTCTTGTGCCATGCAGTTCCCAGGGCAGTCCTCACTCGACTCCCATTCCCCGCGCCTTCCACAGTCCATAACACTCTAGCAACTTACCTAATTACTCAGCTAAGCCGCACCCATACTTGGCCTTGTGGTGGCACTGTTATCCTGGCATGTTCATGCATGAACCGGTCCTTAGATCTATGGCAAGCAAAACCACCATCTCATGCTACCTCATTCACAAACCCAGTCTTGCCTAGATCTCCCTTCGATCCATGTTCATTATTAACATCAGTTTCCCCTTATTATTATGAGTGCAGTTAGCTAGACACATCTATCTCGCTTCCCAATCCCATGGACTTAGCGAAGCATAAAACGAAAACCATACCCGACTCATAAAACTTCCCAGGTGACAAGGGTGGTTTAACCAAAACTAGTAAACTCCTATAAAAGGGTTTCCCATCATGTTTGACTCAGCACACACACCTTTTCGCAAAACAAAATAGTTTTTCCCAAAACATAGGATCAACATGGTCAAGGAGCACTTGCCTTGTTCTTGCGGTTCCGGTTGTTCTTGATTCTCAAAACCTTGTTGCTGCAGCTCGTCGTAGACAGCTTCCGGAACCTGTCCTGCTATGTAGGATTCACGTGCATACAAGATTCACAGCAATCAATATTATTCACAAAACCCTAAACTAGACGCGATGATGTACATGCATGCTATCCTATGATTAGATTGATTTGTACGTGTTCTTGCATGGCTTGCATGGTCAGAGGTATTCGGATCAAAGGTGGTCATGGCGATGATCTTGTTTTTAGATCAAACTGATCATCGAATGATCTGTCCACGAAAAGGCTTCTGTTCGAAAGGAATCGAAGAACAGATGCAAAGAGATGAACAACATGATGTCGTAAGGTGGTATTGAAGTCCTACCTCACGTTCTTCTTGTCTTCGAGGTCCTCCTCAGACCGCTTGGTTCTTCTCCGATGATCTCCCTTGTTGTACTTCGGCGATGTTTTGCTCGGCGAGTTAGGGCTAGAGCTCTAAGTCGTCGGCTCAGGAGTTGAAAGAGAAGTTCGTGATTTCGGCCAGAGGTTTTGGGTTCTATTTATAATCGGGAAGAGAAGAGTCCTAATATGATTGGATCCCGAATAAGAGTCTTATTCAGATCTTTGTTGGATCCTAACGTCTTATCTTTGGTAACGTCGTGGAATTTAGATCGGTTTATGTTGCGTACCGGTATCTTTACGCGTAAAAACCGCTCCAGAACTCGCTACCTCCGTGATGATGAGCTCCGGAAGCTCCACGTGTCCTCCGGCCTGGTATCTCTTCATCTGCAGAGACGAGCTCCGGTCGTGCCGCGTGTCAATCGATCGAGACCTCCCTCTTCTTCGGAGGTGAGCTCCGCGCACGTGGGTGCCGGTCTTTCCGCCTTTCCTTCCCTCAGGGACATGCCCCGAGGTCAACACGTGTTCAGCAGCGACGGACCTCCGGAGATAAGCTCCGGTGGTGACACGTGTTCAATAGATCCGGACTTCTCGGAGATGGGTTCCGAAATTAACATATATCCCGTGCGACTGGTCCCCTAACTTCCGCGAGGACTAGCTCCGTGGATGACACGTGTCTTATGAAAAATGCCTTTGCTTCTTCCGCAGAGGCTATCTCCGCGGGTAGTACGTGTCCCACAGGGTCGGACCTCTTCCCAATTGCGGAGGTGACCCCCGAGCCTGCCACGTATCCATTTTAACGTCGGACCTCTCCAATTTCTTCGGGGATGAGTTCCGAACACACCACGTGGTCTGCTGGTCGTGAAAGTTGCCTTCGGTGCTCTCAGAAAGCTTTACTGGCTATCCTTTTGATACTTGTTTCTGTTCCCTCTTTTCTAAAAAATGTTCTTCTTCTTCATAAACATGAACATATGCTGACACCCGAGATGAGGGTGTCACAGTTGGGTTGATAACATTCCCAACCGTGACGACCCGTTCATGACATACTCGGGTTCCCTGTCGTGTGGTGTTGAAACACGATCACGTACCTTGAGACGTGACTTAACTCAAGGACGGCCGTATGGCAATGATACGGGCGTTTGTATTTACTTTCAAATATGGAACTGCCTGAAATGAAACAACCTTTGAGTGCACCACTATTGAGTGATCTTCTGCAGGTACTAACCACGTACGTATCCCGTGTAGTACACGTGTGCGAGAGACCGTCTTAGTGCCACTGATAAAATGGATATGCCGGTATAATCCGGTTTAGGATTTTCTTTTGGTGAGGCAACGTAGTACCGACATGTTCTTACGGTGCATCGACACCGTACTATACATAATAACCCCGTCCCTATGAAGAAATGATTCATGAACTAACTTTCAACTAAAAATGGAAGTTTGAAACAAATATTAGTTATTGAACTCTTATTTTGAGCTAAGATTCAAATGAGAGTATAACTATGTATCAAAGTTTTCAAAAACAGAGTGCTCTGTTTCTGGCAGGAATTCTTGCTGGACTTTGACAGAGCATAACTCTGAGTAGCTTTAACCAATTAAGGTGTATGATACAGTTCTGGAAAGATTTTCAAGTGCTCTACAACTTTCTTGTAGGCCTCCAGAGCAGAATCACAAGTTAAGTTGGAGAAAAGTCCAGCTGAAGGCAAACTGTTTAGAACCAGGACAGTAGCAAAAACCTCTCTGGACCTTTCTGTTTTTAAGCCATAACTTCCAGTAGAAAAATTCTTAAGGAGCACATAAGTACTTGTTGGAAAGCTACTGATGTTTACTAAAACTTTGGTATGTAACTCAAGTCTAGAATCTGTTGATAACTTGAGTAAAATTTGGAGTTTGTGTGAGCTGGTCAGGGTAGTCCCGCTGATTAGCTTAGCGTACATAAGATTGGTTTAAACATGAATGTGGTTATGCTTTCATAAAGTTCATGACATGTTCATGTTTTACTTATCTTTACTTACTACTGAGATAGAATTTTGATTGACTCAAAATTTTGTTTCGTGCAGTATGGTACGCACACATTCTCAAATGGAGCTTGGGGATTCCAGTCGAGGTGGGAATGACTCGACTTCATCACAAGAGCCATCGCCAACCGGATTGGCAGAAATTATGGCCAAAATGAATGAAACTCTCCAAACTCTAGTTCAGCAAGGCATAGATCCAGAAGCTCAACATCACATGCCAACCCAGAGCACGTATCTGGATTTCTTGGCGACACAACCGCCGGTATTCTCCGAGGCGGCTGACCATTGTGAAGCAAATCACTGGTTACGTGTCATTGAGTCTAAGCTTGGGTTGATCCGATATGACAAATTCTCGAAGACTCTATATGCCGCTCAACAGCTTCACGGCTTTGCTGGAGCATGGTGGGCAGAGTACCTTGCTGTTCAACCAGCAGGGCATCGTGTCACATGGGCGGAGTTCCAGGCTGCATTTCATGCTCGTTTCATCCCTGCGGGCATAATGCAAACCAGTCTGGATGAGTTCTGGAGTCTGAAGCAAGGGGACATGAGTGTTATTGAGTATGCGAAGGAATTCAATCGCTTAGCTCAATATGTCCCTGACTATGTGAAATCACCAGCCATGAAAGGTTATCATTTCTACCGAGGGCTGACTGCTAGGCTGCGATGTGAATTGGCTCAAGTTAGCCAAGAGAATTTTGATGAGTTTGTGAGCTGTACTATCGCTCAAGAATATTATTCCAACCTCTACCTCAAAGAAAAGAGGGAGAGGGACTCATCACAGGATGAAGACAATCGTCTACCCCAAAAGTATCGGTTGGTAATCCGTTCACCTTCCGGTCGAGAGATTCCACAAGAGGTGCAATCATTCTGGGAGTGTGACGACTCTTCTACTCCACAGAGGTCATATTCACCTCCACCGCAGCAGCAAATTATTTCTTATGCACCTCAGTATCAACAAGGTGCATCAGAATATTATTTCCCTCAAGAGGTTGAAGATGAACAAGGTGAATTCTCAGCTGAACCAAGTGCTGTCCCACTTCATGTTGACAACGAGCTCAACGTCAATGAAGCAACTGAACCGAGCAGCAACATAGTGTCTGCGGGTGCAGTTCCACAGAGCAATCTTGGGCAGCAAAGAAAAGCTATGGCCAAAATGGGGACGGTTAATTATGTGTCAGTCGATGATCTGCCAAAGGGAGGACCTGTTCTTGCCGGCAGGTTCACCTTAAATGACAAGCCGGTTTTCATTTTATTCGACTCTGGTGCAACACATAACTTCATTAGCCGGGCAACGGTAATCCGGGATCAGATCTTCACAACTGTCACAAAAGGTTCTTACCTTATTCATTCGGCAGGTGGAGACATCTCAACTAATGAAGTCGTCTCTCGAGCACCACTTTGCTTGGGTGGAAAAATTTATCCTACCACCCTCATCATTCTCGAAGACCAGGGAATCAATGCCATATTGGGAATATCATGGTTGACCTTCCATAAGGCTGTCCTGGACATCGAGAACAGGAGTGTTCACTTGGACTCTCCACTTCACGGACGTCAAACATTGTACCTCGGCGAAGCGGTTTCTAAAGACCCAGAAGTATGTAATGCCGAGGCGTGCAAGTTAGAAGATATTCCGGTAGTCCGTGAATATCCGGACGTGTTTTCCGAAGATCTTCCAGGCTTACCACCTGAGCGCGAGGTGGAATTCAAAATAGAATTGATGCCGGGAACTACGCCAATCTCTCGGAGACCATACAAAATGGCCCCGAACGAATTAGCCGAGCTGAAGGAGCAACTCAAGGATCTAATGGACAAGGGGTTTATTCGTCCAAGTTCATCACCATGGGGTTGCTCAGCTTTATTTGTGAAGAAGAAGGATGAGACGCTGAGGCTATGCGTCGATTATCGTCCTTTGAATGCTGTGACCATAAAGAACAAGTATCCACTACCGAGAATTGATATCCTCTTCGATCAACTAGTGGGTGCTAAAGTCTTTTCTAAGATGGACTTAAGGTCGGGATATCATCAAATCAAGATTCGCGCGGAAGATGTCCCGAAAACAGCATTCTCGACAAGATATGGGCTCTATGAATATCTTGTCATGTCATTTGGGTTGACCAATGCTCCGGCCCACTTTATGTATCTTATGAACTCGGTGTTCATGCCGGAGCTGGATCAGTTCGTCGTGGTATTCATCGACGACATTTTGGTCTATTCCAAATCTGAAGAGGAACACGCTAAACATTTGCATATTGTGCTCCAACGACTGCGAGATCACAAGCTTTATGCAAAGTTTAGTAAATGTTAATTCTGGATCAACCAAGTGCCATTTCTTGGGCACATTATTTCAGCAGAAGGCATTGCTGTTGATCCAAGCAAGATTGAACAAGTGCTGAAGTGGAAGTCTCCAACATCAGTCCATGAAGTTCGTAGCTTCTTGGGTTTGGCGGGATATTATCGGAGGTTCATCCCGAACTTCTCAAAAATCTCCAAACCTATGACGGAGCTACTGAAGAAAGGCATCAAGTATGATTGGAGCAAGCTATGTGAGGAAGCTTTTCAAGCGTTGGTGAAACACCTCACAACAGCCCCGGTTCTAGCTCAACCGGATACAACCAAGCCTTTTGATGTTTATTGTGATGCATCCGGCGTCGGGCTTGGTTGTGTACTCATGCAAGGGGGACGTGTGGTCGCATATGGATCACGGCAATTACGGAATCATGAGAAACATTATCCAACTCATGATCTCGAGCTTGCTGCCGTGGTACTAGCTTTGAAGATGTGGAGACATTACCTATTGGGAAATCTGGTTCATCTCTACACCGACCACAAAAGTTTGAAGTACATATTCACTCAGAAAGAGTTGAATATGCGGCAACGGCGATGGTTGGAGCTGATCAAGGACTATGAGATTGAAATTCATTATCATCCGGGCAAGGCAAATGTGGTTGCCGATGCACTCAGCCGGAAGTCTCATATTCATAGCCTAACCATCACGCCGATAGAAGAGGAAGAACCAAGTCTTTACTTGGTTCCATTTGGAGCTCTGCATAACCTAGCCCTCATACCCACAATAAGAGAGGAGGTTATGGCAGCTCAAAAGAAAGACAAGGGCATGGCTCATATCAGAAGGAGATTGCAGAACGGGGAAATGAAATGTTTCCGGTTAGATGATGAAGACACTCTATGGTTCAAGGACCGGATAGTCGTACCCCGTGATATGAGGCTGCGGAAGAAAATTTTGGATGAGGCTCACTTATCCAAATTTTCTATTCATCCGGGCAGCAACAAGATGTACCAAGAATTGAGGACTAAATTTTGGTGGACCCGGATGAAGAGAGAAGTTGCTAAATACATATCAGAATGTGATACGTGTCGAAGAGTTAAGGCCGACCATGTGAAGAAGTCGGGCCTGCTGCAACCGTTAAGCGTTCCAGCATGGAAGTGGGAGGGTATTAGTATGGACTTCATCGTTGGACTACCTCTCACGGCTAATAAGCATGATTCGATTTGGGTAATCGTGGATCAGTTAACCAAATCAGCACGCTTCATTCCGGTGCGTACCAAATACAGCGCCAAAAAGTATGCGGAGTTGTACTAGCACGAATCTTTTGCTTGTATGGAGTTCCCCGTACCATTGTGTCCGACAGAGGATCGCTGTTCGTATCCCGCTTCTGGGAACAGTTGCACACATCCTTGGGAACTAAATTGATTCGAAGCTCCGCGTATCACCCTCAAACCGATGGGCAAACTGAGAGGGTGAATCAAATACTTGAAGATACACTGAGAGCATGTGCCATTCATCACGGTAAGAGCTGGGATGATCACTTACCGTTGGCGGAGTTCTCATATAACAACGGGTATCAATCAAGTATCAAAATGGCGCCTTATGAAGCTCTCTACGGCCGGAAGTGCCGCACACCCTTGAACTGGTGTGAATCCAGCGAGAGGGTAACTTACGGGATTGATCTCGTAAATGAAGCAGAAGAGCGGGTAAAGCTTATTCAAGCAAATCTGAAAGCCGCTCAGTCCAGACAAAAGAGCTATGCGGATAGGAGACGTCGTCCGCTGGATTTCCATGTTGGGGACCACGTATACCTCCGCGTATCTCCGATGAAGGGCATTCACCGATTTGGAGTGAAAGGGAAATTAGCTCCGCGCTTTATCGGTCCCTTCGTCATCATTGAAAGATGTGGAACCGTGGCATACCGTTTGGAGCTGCCGGCAACCTTAGCCGGAGTGCATAACGTCTTCCACATATCTCAGTTGCGGAAGTGTTTAAAAGTTCCAACGGAGATTCTCACGGGAGACATAGAAAATTTGAAGCCGGACCTCACGTATGTTGAGCGACCAACCCAGATAATTGATGAAAAGACTCGCGAAACCAGGAATCGGACGCTACGATTTTTCAAAGTGCTATGGGAAAATTACACGTCCGACGAAGCTACATGGGAAAGCGAGGAATATTTGCAACGCAATCATCCGGAGTTGTTAGAGGCATATGTTGAGTAACTGTCCTCTCCACCTTGTCCTTAATCATGAATCTCGGGACGAGATTCTTTTTAAGGGGGGAGGAATGTAAAAGTCCCAAAACTTGTGAATAGAAAACTTGAGCTATGAATAAAGTTGAGTTTATATGCAAGAAATGGGACTTACAAAAACTTTTGTTTACTCATGAAAGTGTTGGCATGAGCGATAAAAACTTTGAATTCAGTTTGAATTAAGAGGGTCACTTCCAAAAGAGGAGGGGCCATCTCCAAAGAGGAAAATGCAAATTGATGTTTAAAAAGTTGTATTTGCAATGACCAACTCATAGATCAGAGGGCATATTCAAACTCCCCAGGTTCAAATTGTAGAGGGGGCAAATTTGGGGCAAATTTGGAGGTGCTTTGATATGAATATCAAAGGGACTTGTGAATTCCATCCAAATTTGAATTTAAATTTGAAACTGTGTCACAAATTGTCAAATGTCAAAATGGCTTTTGGATTTGGGTCCTGCATGGATGAATTTACAATGTGTCAAAAATTTGGAGATATTTTGGGGCAGAGGGGAGCTGTGGGCCCCACTGGTCAGTGAGAGGAGGGGGACCTAACTTACTGCCGAAGTCACTCTGTTCTCAGTTCACACCCGACCTCACACCGAGCCACCGCGAGGCGCCACGCGCTGCCGACCGAGGAACCGGAAGCACCTACCGAGCTGCTCCGGAGTCGGTTTGCTCGCGCCCTTATCAACCCCACCGAGTGAACGACGCTCCCGCAAACCGCCTCCCACAGCTGCCGTCAGTCACCTCGCGTTTTCCTCGCCGAGCTTCTGCCGCACGGAAGAACACGGTCGGTTCCTCGACGCCCGGTCAGCTCAACGAGTCGCACGCCGCGCTGAGTCCCTCCACCGCGTCGCCAGACCTCACTGAACGTGACCGACGCAAGAAATCGGTGCTAAACCCACGGGAACCCCGGCGGCGAGCTCAATCCTTCCCCACGGCACAGGGCGAAGTCGCCGCTGCAAGAATCCGTCGCCCAGCCACAACAGAGCACCTCCCGTTGAGTTGCAAAAGCGAAAAGGTGCGCCTGTAACTCTTCTTGCTTCACAGCAACGCCGGCAGCGTGCCACAGCCCGTGCTCGCCGGAATTTAACTTTTCCCGTGGACATGCGATATGAACCGTAGGCAGCAGACCGAGAAATTAGGGAAGCACGGTGCACCACTCATCACCAGACCTAGAAACCCAGTTGTAGACATCCGTGCAGGCACGTGGGATCAAGAACTAGGGAGGACCGTTGAGGAAACCCTCGGTTCTTCGAATTTTTCCAGTTTTCCCCAAAATCGCCCTAGGTCGCACGGTGAGACCCTAGTTGCTGTCGTTCTCGCGAGATCAGAGCCCTGTACGTTGCTCCCGAGGTGGTGGCGATGCTGTAGGAGCTAACCGGAGCAAGGTTAGAGCACTACAGTGCCCTAGCAACATCGCCGAAGTTGCCACAGCCGCTATCGCCGTCGCACCTAGGTTTCCGGCCATCGTCGAGCTGAGATAAGACCGGCAACGTGTTCCTGGCACGAGAATACGTGGGGGCGGCGAGATCCAGCAAGTTCCGAGCACCGGAACCCACTCCCGGCGAGAGCTCCGGCGAGCTCGGCGGCGCGGGAGTGCGGGCGGCTGGAGGAAGACGAAGACGGGGGCTGGCCCATGCGTCAGTCGCTGTTGCGAGGGAGTGGGATTGTCTGTGGCCTCGGATCGGTTTGGGACAACGCGGGGACAGGTCTGTTGCCCCGTGTGGCGTGAACGCAGCAGCTGACACGTGGGGATGGGACCACTGTCAGAGTTTAAACTTTTCCCGAATTAATTTGAATTCCAGATTCGGTTCAAACTTTAGAACCTCATAACTTTTGCTAGGAAGCTCCAAATTTAGTGATTCAAATTGGGTTGGATTCAGGATGAAGAGCTATATTCAAATGTACAACCCAATTTGCATGAAAAACAATAGGAAATTCTGGAAAATTCTTTAAAATTTTCAGCAAAAGAATTTTAGAGGGAGTTTGGTTCATCCAAAATTCCCCAAATTTTGCCAGAATATTCTTTAGAATATTAGGAGACTCCTGTAAAAGTTTCAGCTCATTTGGAGTTGATTTAGTTAAGATAATTCCAATTTCAAGTTTCTGTATTCAAATGAATACAGAAACATTTTCAGAGAATTTCCAAAACTTGGAAATTCAGTTCTAGCCATTCCTTAGCTCCAAAAATCCTAGGAAAATTCAGGCATACTCTCTGAGCTATGTAAGAAATTATGGTTCACTTAGACTTGCATGAAAGGGCAAGATTAATCAGAATTAATTCCTTTATGCTTAAATTCTTAGGGAATTGTTCTGGGTGATCCACTTAGTGAAATGTTCTGAATTTTGGTCCAGAGGACTTTCTTGTGACAAGGAACCCCCAAGAAAATTCCCAGCTCCATTAGAGCCCTGGATCATTATGTCCTGTTCAACCTCATTAGGTGATCACCACCCAAGTGATGAACCTCACTTCTCACTTGAGGATAGTGCTTAGACACACATCCAAACCACCACCCCCAGTGTCATTTTAAATTCTTAAACAAAGTTCCAGTTTTAAATTTGTCTGTAGCATTTGTTAGCAAAAAGTTTTACAATTAAAGATATGCATGTTCATAACGTGTAGTGCTTAAACGTGGATAAGTGAAGATTTGATCAAGGAGCAAGAAGGCAGGGATTAAGTTCAAGTCATCATCAGCAACTAACTTCATCTTATCTGACTTTAGACACCTGCAAAACCAAGACAAGCCCCGGTTTGCACTTAAGTTGTTTTTAAAATTTTTCCTTTGTTCACTACTATTGGTCGAGGTTTGTATGTGCATTAGGTCCAGGATGTTTGATACTCCACTTGCATAACCAAACATGAACCTTGAGGTCAAGGGTAGAGGGTGTCATCGCTGTAGAATAAGGCCGTGCTAAATAGGCTAGGACAGCCGGTAGAAGACGAGTAGTTGGAATCTAGTCGCGAGCTTTGTTCCAGGACCACATAAGTGGGGATTGGAAAAGGTAGCAAACTAAAGTTTACGTTTCTAAAGATGAGACCGGGCAGAGGGGTTAGACAGCGACAAGACGAGGTCTTGGTCGAGTAGCTCTGCCCGTGTCGGTCAAGGACCGAAGCGTATGCGGCCCTGGGAGCAAGTATTGAGTTGTGTACCGGATGCTTACTGATATATGGGAACCAGGAAACCGATGTACCGGGTACACTGGATTGTAGAGGCATACCACATCGTCTCATTAGACCTATGAGCCCGAGACGGCGCGACCGGTTCTACAGTTTAGTGGCCTGAGAAAGGTTGCCACATACGACGTAATGAAAGACGCCAGAGTTGGGTCTTCAGAGGCGGGCGTATGTGTCGAGTTATCCGGGTAGTGTTTGATTCGAATCACCGTCCCTCGCGGTTATGAGTACCGCTTGCTCACTGCGCTGTGACGTAGTAATCAAGTTGTGTGGGAATAGTTTGCCAAAGTTTTAAATGCTGTTATGCTAATTATAAATTGCATGAAAACCATGGTTGAAGTAGGGATAGAGCAAACTAAAGTTATTTTTCACCTTGGGACAAGTAACATTGGAATGAAGCGTTTCTTGTTTGATTGTGGAGTTCCAATGTTGCTGGGCGCAAGGTCACTACTATTATGGCTAAAATCTGAAAGTTAAGGATGAACTCGTAGGCGAGTCTTTTCGCAAAGGACAGGCTTAGGTCTTAGGTTACTTTCATATAGAGTTCCATGCTTTAGGAGAGACGGTTAAGTCTTGCTGAGCCTTTGTGCTCACTCTTGCTATATAAGTGGTTTTGCAGGTAAACATCGACGCTATAAAGAAGGTTGTCCGGTGAGACTCGGGAACTTCCGAGTCATGTCACCCTTGGAGAACCTAGCCGCTGCCATGTCTTCGTGTTGCTAGCGAGAGGAGTCCGCGGGCTGGATCTCTTCTAGAGTGCTTCTTAGATATTCATCGTGAGCTGTTTATAGACTTCCGCTGTAGTTATTTTATGTAAATTATTTCCAAAGAACAATTTGTAAGCTTCCGCTTTTGATTTATGTAATACATTGTTCCTTATATGTGTACTGTTGGGTGCCGCATAACACGGCACCACCCAATGCGATTCCCGGGCAAGGCGGCATGACCTCGTGATCGGGGTCGGGCCCCCTCAAGACGCGGGCCTTGAATACCTTGTACGGGCAAGGTATGGGGCGTCTTTATGCCCGCTGCCTATCTCTCGGGGGCAGGCAGCGCCGTTCTTCTGGCGACGTGGCGGGCCCGGAGCCCTTCTCAGAGGGGAGGAGGGTCCGGCCCGTGGGGCACGTGGAGCCTCCGGACCTCTCCCCGCGGAGGGGGAGGTCCGGCTTCTGTCGGCCACATGGCGGGCCCGGAGCTCTTCTCTGAGGAGGGGGAGGTCCAGCCCTGCCGGACGCGTGGCGCCTTCGGACCTCTCTCCCGCGGAGGGGGAGGTCCGGCTTCTGTATGCCACGTGGCGGGCCCGGAGCTCTCCTCTGAGGAGAGGGAGGTCTGGCCCCGCCGGACGCGTGGCGCCTTCGGAGCTCTGTCTGCGGAGAAGGGCGAGTTCCTTAGGCATTTTCCCCTGTGCGCGGGGGTACCCCATATCTCAGGTACCGACAGTGGCCCCCAGGCCCATCTCGGGGGAGATAACGAGCCCGAGGTGGGACCTCCGTCTCTTCCGATCCGCGCACTTTCTCTAAGTCCCGAATTGACCGCTGCCGGAGCACGAACGGCCGCGGGATCGTGGGAGCGTGCGCTCACTTGATGGTTGCTTTTACTGCGGCAGTTCCCAAGACTACCACTTCTGCATGTTGCGGCGCTTTCTTCGGGAACCGCCGAAGTGCCTTGCCGGCTTGTCTTCTGGGGCATCTGACTCCTCGACCCACCGCTTCAGTTGGGCGGCTTGGGTCCACCTTTCATCGGCGCCCGGTCTCGGAGCCAACGCGGTCGCCGATGCGATGTTTTCGGAGGTTTTCGAATTACCTCGAACCATCCCTGGAAAGTTTTAAAAGGGGATCTCACCCGCATCGCGGCTTCCCTTCGCATTGCGCTCGTACTTCCCTTGAACTCTTGCGCTCCGGCTTTCCTGCCCTTGCGCCCTCTTTCGCCATGGCTTCCAACTTGCTCCCGACGCGCCTCGTGCGTTCTTCCGAGCTCGGGCCAATGCGCAGGCTGCTGGGCTGGCGCTCAGAAGAACAGAAACATCGGCTTCGCCGAGGATCTCTCCCCTTGGTCCTGGAAAAGGGGGAGATAGTCTTCTTCACCGCTTATGGTCTGGCGGGGTTCGTTCCGCCGATTTCTTCCTTCTTTGTCACCCTGCTGGAGACATATGGTCTCCAGCTCCACCATCTTTCCCCCAACTCTTTCGCAATGGCTGCTGTTTTTGTCCACTTCTGCGAGATGTTCGTGGGGGTGCACGCTTCCGTGACGCTCTTCCGCCACTTCTTTGTGTTGCGGACGACTGGGCGCGGCTCGAAGACTCAGATGGGGGCATACTACTTCCAGCATCGCTGCAAGGACCCCAAGGTCTCCGGATACCTTCTGCCCTTCAGCGCATCAAGGTGGGAAAACTGGAGGGAGAGCTGGGTGGTAGTGCAGACCGACGAGCACGATCTCCTACAAAACCCAACCGCCAGCCCAACCACCGATTGCCGCTTCTGGGAGGAGATCCCTTAGCTGGAGCAGGAGTACTCCCCGGTCTTGGAGTGTATCCGGTTCTTGGCCAACGGGGGGCTGACGTCTCTAATGGTGCTGATGGACTTTATGTCGCGCCGTATTGCACCCTTGCAGCAGCGTAGCCGCCCAGCGTGGTACTACACCGGCGAGCAGGACTGTACCAGGCTGGAGAGGGGCCCCGGTTCTGACCCTTCCGACGAGGAGCTGAACGAGATGGTGAGCAAGGTGAGCGGTGACTACATTCCCAGTGGTGACCCCGCCCTTCCGCCCTCTGCCACCCCCCTCTTCTTGGAGCCTCAGAGGAGGTCAGAGCTCCTGCAGAAGATGCCGAACCTTGACGACATCGGGATCGCCATCCGGCAGGTCGGGGATGCCTTCCTGGGTATCACCATTCCAGGAACCGAGCACTCCGGGTCAGGGCATGAGGCATCCGCTGCTGTCAAACCCTCCCCCAGAGCCGACGGAACCCAAGCCGCCGACAAAGGGAAAGGAAAGGAGCCGGCCCCCGGGCATCTAGAGAAGAAACGCGCCCGGTCTCCTCCGAGGGCGCCGCCTGCGCCGAGTCAGGGTGCCGGAGCTACTTTGCTCCCATCTCCCGGGGGTGCTGTTCCATCGGGTGGCGACCGAAGAGGCCCCGAGTGTCCCTCCCCGGCGGGTCTCTCCCCAGACAGCGGCCGTCCGAATCAGCCCAAGTACCTCACCATCCTTCCTCAAGCGGAGGGGTTTCCAGGACGGATGTTGGTGGGGCGACGACGGCAAGTGTGCCGGGGATCCAGGCGTCACATTCCGCGACCGTTCCAGTCGCTGGTCCCGGCGGTTCAGCTACAGCCCAGAGGCCAGTGCTGCAAGCTCGTTGGAGCGCTCATGCCGCCCAGTAAGTGTTGCTCTTTCTGGCTTGTAGGAGCAGAGCTCTTGTCTCTTCTCTTATCCTGAGGGTTTTCTCTTCTTGCAGGGACCGACCAGCTGCCGGGGGCGGGCTTCTTATCCAGCCGCCTTCAACCGACGGAGGCTCCGCGCCTCAGCACCTGGGGACCGTGGTGGCTCCCATGGCCCCCAAATCGACGGGGGCACCCTCTGCGCCAGCGGGTTCACTCTCCGCGGTGGCCGCATCTGCTCCTATCCGCCCTCCTTCACCAGTCCAGAAGTCCGGTCCTGAGACCGGGAGGGCTGCTGTAGGTGCACCTGCTGGCCCCCTGGCCTCCCTAGGACAGCGCCCCACCCTGGTTTCTGTGGCGCCGGCGCCTCCGCCGGTCTTAGACTCGTCAGGGGGGTCCGGCGGCATGACTCCTGTCCCCCCTGCTCCGGCGCCCGTGTGGGACGCCCTGGGGCGTGTTCAGACCAGCGCCCAGCAGCTCCAATCTGCCTTTGAGCAGGAGCGGGGGGCGCTGGCCGGCGAGAGGGAACGCCTTCTCAGCTGGCAGCAGCGGGCCCGGGAGGCTAAGGAGGATCTTGACTCGAGGCAGTCAAGGCTTGAGGCCATGAGTGCTCTGCTTGGCACTCAGAAGAAGGCCATTAGCCGCTTGGAGTCAGAGGCCCAGCGGGTTCGTGCCACCTACCGCGAGGCTCTGGCCCACGCTGAAGCCAAAGCCAAGGAGCGTTCCGCCGCCGCGGAGGAGTTGCAGCTGCAGGTAGCCCGTCGAGAGTGCGCCGTCGCCGATCGGGAACGCGTCGCTGCGGCCGAGGAGGAGAATACCACCGCCCGGCTGAGGGCCAAAGTGGAGGAGCTAAGGGCTCGGTCCGAGGAGCTGGAGCTCCGTGAGTCGGCTGTTGCCGCGAGGGAGGGAGGAGCAGTTCTCCAAGGAGCGCCAGGCGGCGATGGATCGCGAGCTGGCGGCTCGCCAAGAGGTAGAGAAGCTCCAGTCCTTGCGGTCTGCCGAGGCCCAGGCAGTCTGGGGCTTTATTGCCAAGGCGGGGTCCGCCTTGGCTCCTCTTGGTTTCAGCCCTGTGCAGGTGGAGGCTCCGGCGCGGCCGATGTCCGAAGCGATCCCGGCCCTTGAGTCTATCGGCGACGAGCTGAGTCGGCTCGAAGCAGTGATCGCGGACGAGCTGGAAGCGGAAGGTCGGGGCCTTGCGAAGGAGGTTGCCATGCACGTTCTGTCGTGCTTCCTGAGCCGAGACCCTTCCTTTTCTCTGGGGCCAGTTCGTTTAGGACCCGTCGCCGATCGGGAGGAAGCTGCCAAGGCCGAGGTCGAGGACTTAGCTGCCCTCGTGGCCTCTAGGTTTCATCGGGAGTCCGGGGACTCTTAGGCATCTGCCCCCGTGGCCACAAGGCCCTGTACTTCCTTTTTTATTTTTGTTGAGTCTGTAGCTCGGCTCGTGGAGCCTTCGTATGGACAGTGTCGAAGTGTTCGGTCGACACTTCCCCGGGGCCTGCACTGGGCAGCCCGCGGAGGTTCTTTTTTCGGTGGGGCTAGTCCCTTGCGGAGAGCTTGCGCGGATGGACGAGTTAGTAAGAGCTTGACACGGTGAGTTTTACGTGATTCAGGCTGCCGGAGCGTAAAACCCTACGTCCACGGCGAGCTATGGAGCTCTCTGTATTGCTTGCTGCTCGGGACCGGAGTCCTGAGCTTGGGGGTGAGTTACAGCTTGGGTGTGAATGGCTAGCGTATGACTTGCAGAGGTGCGAACCCTTGCTAACGTCGCCTACCCGAGCCTTTTATAGTCCAAGACTCGGGTGGCTTACAAGGGGGGCCCGGGACCCGACAGGCGGTCCTGGGGAGATTGACTGTTATCTACCGTATCTGCAGTTATGCCGGTAGTTGTCTCTGGCGAAGGCTTCTGGGTCTTCGTCCTGCAGCCCTGCCCATGCCGCATGCTAGTCGTAGTGGTTGATGATGGCGGGGCGGCATGGGATGTCTTATCGCTGCGTTTATTGGCTGGCAGGCTCTGGCACTGCGCGCCAGTCTATGATGCGACTGGGCGCAACGGAACCTGACAGAGGCATGCTCCACGTCTCCGCGTCTTGGGAATACGCGGGCCTTGAATACCTTGTACGGGCAAGGTATGGGGCGTCTTTACGTCCGCTGCCTACCGCCCGGGGGCAGGCAGCGCTGTCTGCTGGACACGTGGCGGGCCCGGAGCTCTCCTCTGAGGAGTGGGAGGTCCGGCCCCGCAGGACACGTGGAGCCTTCGGACCTCTCCCTCGCGTAGGGGGGAGGTCCGGCTTCTGTCGGCCACGTGGCGGTTCCGGAGCTCTCCTCTAAGGAGGGGGAGGTCCGGTCCCATGGGACATGTGGCACCTTCGGAGCTCTCCCCACGGAGGGGGGAGGTCTGGCTGCTATAGGCCATGTGGCGAGCCCGGAGCTCTCCTCTGAGGGGAGGGAGGTCCGGCCCCACTGGACACGTGGCGCCTTCGGAGCTTTCCCTGCGGAGAAGGGCGAGATCCTTAGGCATTTTCCCCGGTGCGCGGGGTACCCCATATCGCGGGTACCGACAGGCATGAACACAGAAACTTGTTCTACTTAGCTCTCTCTCATGCGCTCATTTAAATTATACATTATTTTTTATGATCGCACTATCTATGTATGTTCATCGTACATCTAGCTCCCTCTCTCCCGCGCTCATCCATAGTCAGCATTTGCTATCCTACCGAGGGCGGCCGCGCTTGAGGCACCTGCCGATGGCCGAGTGAGTCTCTCGGGCCTCCCCCAGTCAGGTGTTGCGGTGCCAGTTGGTCACCTCCAGGAAAGGCCTGCTTTGTGCATGGGGGTCCAGGGTGCGTATCCCGCTTAGCAGGCTACGAGCCCAAAGCGTGCGTATCCTGCCCTCCGGAGGTACGGGGGAGTACAACCGCTTTGCCTGGTCCTGAACCCAAAGCACGTGCACTCTGCTTCCCCAGCGCACGGCCCGGTACTAGGGATCGGACGACCGTACTCGGACCTAGGAGGGAGCCGAAGCTCCGGCGCCTCGAGCACAGAATTGCCCAAGCCCCGTATAACGGATCAGGATCGTAAGCCGAATAAGACTAGGAGACGGGAGGGGGGGACCCCCCGAGGAGAATTACGTTTCCTCTGCCTGTGTGCAGGACCTCCAGGTTACCGCAACGGGGACTGCATGAAGCGGGGGGAAAGGAGCTACCAACTACTCCAGCCTAGGACTGGAAGGACCGGGTCCCGCCCCTTCAGCAGGGGCGAGGCCCGAAGGCCCCACTTGTCCAGCGGGCCCGGGGCTCCCGCCTCCCTTGAGGGGGGCTCCGGACTCGCCACGTGGCAGGCGGAAACCGGACCTCCCCCTCGGTGGGAGGGCTCCAAAAGCCTTACGTGTCCAGCAGGGCCAGAGCTCCGGTGCCGCAACGTGCAGAAGTGGCAGTCTTGGGAACCGCCGCAGTAAAAGCAACCATCAAGTGGGCGCACGCTCCCACGATCCCGCGGCCGTTCGCGCTCCGGCAGCGGTCAATACGGGACTTAGATAAAGTGCGCGGATCAGAAGAGACGGAGGTCCCACCTCGGGCTCGCTATCTCACCCGAGATGGGCCCGGGGGCCACTGTCGGTACCGCGATATGGGGTACCCCGCGCACAGGGGAAAATGCCTAAGGAACTCTTCCTTCTCCGCAGGGAGAGCTCTGAAGGCGCCACGCGTCCGGCGGGGCCGGACCTCCCTCTCCTCAGAGGAGAGCTCCGAGCCCGCCACGTGGCCAGCAGAATGGCGCTACCTGCCCCCGAGCGATAGGCAGCGGGCATAAAGACGCCCCATACCTTGCCCGTACAAGGTATTCAAGGCCCGCGTCTTCCCAAGACGTGGAGCACGCCTCTGTCAGGTGCCGTTGCGCCCAGTCGCATCACAGACTGGCGCGTGGTGTCAGAGCCTGCCAGCCAATAAACGCAGCGACAAGACATCCCATGCCGCCCCCGCCGTCATTATCCACTACGACTAGCATGCGGCATGGGCAGGGCTGCAAGACGAAGACTCAGAAGCCTTCGCCAGAGACAACTACCGGCATAACTGCAGATACGGTACATGACAGACAATCTCCCCGGGACCACCTGTCGGGTCCCGGGCCCCCCTTGTAAGCCACCCGAGTCTTGGACTATAAAAGACTCGGTTGGCGACGATAGCAAGGGTTCGCACTCCCGCAACTCATACGCTAGCCATTCACCCCCAAGCTGTAACTCATCCTCAAGCTCAGGACTCCGGTTCTGGGCAGAAAGCAGTACAGCGAGCTCCATAGCTCGCCGTGGACGTAGGGTTTTACGCTCCGGCGGCCTGAACCACGTAAAACTCACCGTGTCAAGCTCTTACTAACTCGTCCATACGCTCAAGCTCTCCGCAAGGGACTAGCCCCACCGAAAAAAGAACCTCCGCGGGCTGCCCAGTGCAGGCCCGGGGGAAGTGTCGACCGAACACTTCGACAGCGTCGACACGTATTCCCCGCTGGTCACGGTTCGCCGTGAACGCGGGGGAGGAGAGTTTGCCGCTGAAGGAAGCTTGGTCATCTTCATCGGCGGAAACTCGTCGCGCAAGGGAAAAGCCCCTTCCTGGCGCGCCAAATGTCGAAGTGTGTGGTCGACACTTCCCCCGGGCCTGCAATGGGCAGCCCGCGGAGGTTCTTTTTCGGAGGGGCTAGTCACTTGTGGAGAGCTTTAGCGTATGGACGATTTAAGGAGAAGCTTGACACGGCGAGTTTTACGTGGTTCAGGCCGCCGGAGCATAAAACCCTACGTCCACGGCGAGCTAAGGAGCTCGCTGTATTGCTTGCTGCTCAGAACCGGAGTCCTGAGCTTGGGGATGACTGATGTCTAGTGTATGAGTTGCGGGAGTGCGAACCAACAGAGTTCGAACCCTTGCTAACGTCGCCTACCCGGGCCTTTTATAGTCCAAGGCCCGTGTGGCTTACAAGGGGGGCCCGGGACCCGACAGGTGGTCCCGGGGAGATTTCCTTCCGACTATCGTATCCACAGTTATGCCGGTAGATGTCTCTGGCGAAGGCTTCTGAGTCTTCGTCTTGCCGCCCTGCCCATGCCGCACGCTAGTCGTAGTGGTTGATGACGGCGGGAGCGGCAGGGGATGTCTTGTCACTGTGTTTATTGGCTGGCAGGTTCTGACACCGCGCGCCAGTCTGTGATGCGACTGGGCGCAACGGCATCTGACAGAGGCGTGCTCCGCATCTTGGGTAGGCGCGGGCCTTGAATACATTGTACGGGCAAGGTATGGGGCATCTTTACGCCCGCTGCCTACCGCTCGGGGGCAGGCAGCGCTCTTGTGCTGGACACGTGGCGGGCCCGGAGCTCTCCTCTAAGGAGGGGGAGGTCTGGCCCTGCAGGACACGTGGAGCCTTCGGACCTCTCCTTTGCGGAGGGGGGAGGTCTGGCTTCTGTCGGCCATGTGGCGGGTCCGTAGCTCTCCTCTGAGGAGGGAGAAGTCCGGCCCCGCGGGACATGTGGCACCTTCGGAGCTCTCCCCACGGAGGGGGGAGGTCTGGCTGCTGTAGGCCACGTGGCGAGCCCGGAGCTCTCCTCTGAGGAGAGGGAGGTCCAGCCCCACTGGACACGTGGCGCCTTCGGAGCTTTCCAGAAGTGTTTGTGCTTTTCCCCTGTGGGGAAGGGCGAGATCCTTAGGCATTTTCCCCTGTGCGCGGGGGTACCCCATATCGCGGGTACCGACAATGCCTTACGGCCTAAAGAATGCTCTCCCCACCTTTGTGCGTGCAAAGCACAAAACCTTTGGAGAGTTAATAAGAGACTTAGTTGAGGTGTACGTCGATGACATCGTTGTCAAGGTCAGGCAGGGTTCATCTTTGTTAGATAACCTAGCCTTAGTTTTTGACAAATTGCGCTCTACGCGCACCAAGCTGAACCCCGACAAATGTGTGTTCGGTGTATCCTCTGGGAAGCTCTTAGGATTCCTGGTCTCGCACCGGGGGATTGAGGCCAACCAAGAGAAGATCAAGGCCATCGACTTGATGCGGCCTCCTGCCCACATCAAAGATGTCCAGAAACTCACGGGATGCCTAGCCGCGCTGAGTCAGTTTATACCAAGGCTAGCAGAGCGGGCACTTCCCTTCTTTAAGCTCCTGCGCAAATCCGGTCCATTTGCCTGGACTGACGAAGCAGAAGAGGCTTTCCAGGAGTTGAAGCGACTCCTGACGACCCTACCTATCATGGTAGCCCCTGAGCCCGGAGAGCACCTGCTGCTCTACATCGCGGCAACAACTGAAGTGGTGAGTATGGTCCTCGTCACAGAGCGGCCAGACCTCTCATCTTCACAGCCTGCTCCAGCAGCAGAAGACAGACGCCAGGAAACCCCGCAGGTCCAAGGCGGTCTCCCGGACCTCCAAGACAACCTCCCAGAGGTCCAGGGCAGCCTCCCGGACCCCCAAGACAACCTCCCGGGGGACCGGAGGGACCTCTCGGGGGCCCAACGGGACCTCCCGGAGGTCCAGCAGGACCCTCCGGAGCTCCCAGAGAACCAGCGGGGCCCCTCGGAGGGCCAAGATGGCTTAAGAGACTCCGGGTTCCAACCCCCGGAAACCCCCTGGACCCAATCACCTCCAGCGGGCCACGGACAATGGATGAAGACCTCTCAGACTTAAGAGAGAGGGTTCGAACCATCCAGAGGCCTGTCTACTACATCAGCGAAGTCCTTCACGATGCCAAGACAAGGTACCTAGAAGTCCACAAACTGCTGTATGCAGTGCTCGTGGCGTCCAGGAAGCTCCGCCACTACTTTCAGGCCCACCGGGTCTCGGTGGTCACCTCCTATCCGCTGAAGACGATCCTTCACAGCCCCCATGCCACTGGCAACGTCGCTAAATGGGCAGCGGAGCTGGCGGAGTTCGAGCTGGACTTCCTTCCTCGCCATGCGGTCAAAAGCCAACCGCTGGCTGACTTCGTGGCAGAGTGGACACCAATGAAGGATGACCCAGGGGGCCACGAAGACGGTAAACCAGAGCACCGAGCTATGGTCTTCACCGAGCCCCACTGGACGCTCTTCTTCGAGGGCTCCTCGCGAAAGCAGGGGGCCGGTGTCGGCGTACTGCTTCTCATGCCATCGGGGGAGTAGTTTGGGTACATGGTGCGTCTCAATTTCAAGGCAACCAACAACATGGAAGAGTATGAAACACTCATCTTTGGCCTACAGACAGCCCTGTCTCTGGGCGCTCGCCAGTTGTTGGCACAGGGCGACTCCCAGCTGGTTATCAAGCAGGTTAAGGGCGAATGCTCCTGCACTGACCCGCAGCTAGCTGCTTATCTGCTTCATGTGCAGATGTTGGAGAAAGACTTCCTCGCCTTGGACCTACGCCACGTACCGCACGCTGGCAATGCCGCAGCTGACGACCATTCAACAAAGGCTTCCACCGGAGCCCCCATGCCCGAAGGAGTCTTCGAGAGGACGTTGCTGAAGCCCACAGCCCGGCCCGCCGAGCCGGGCGAAGGGGGCTGGACCAGCACCTCGAAGCTGGAGGTCCCGGCGGCCCTGCATCCATGGATGCCACCAAGGATTGTAAGCGTCACTTGGGACTCCGTGCAACCCAGCGCTCAAGATCCAGAAGCTCAAGTCAGACCCGATGCATGGATCACGGAGATCCGGGACTACTCGTGTCGGTACCTGCGATATGGGGTACCCCCGCGCACAGGGGGAAATGCCTAAGGAACTCGCCCTTCTCCGCAGGGAGAGCTCCGAAGGCGCCACGCATCGGGTGGGGCCGGACCTCCCTCTCCTCAGAGGAGAGCTCTGGGCCCGCCACGTGGCATACAGAGGCCAGACCTCCCCCTCCGTGGGAGAGAGGTCCAAAGGTGCCACGTATCTGGCGGGGCCGGACCTCCCTCTCCTCAGAGAGGAGCTCCGGACCCGCCATGTGGCCGACAGAAGCCGAACCTCCCCCTCCGGGGGGAGAGGTCCGAAGGCTCCACGTGCCCCGCGGGGCCGGACCCTCCTCTCCTCTGAGAAGGGCTCCGAGCCCGCCACGTGGTCAGCGGAACGGCGCTGCTTGCCCCCGAGCGATAGGCAGCGGGCGTAAAGACGCCCCATACCTTGACCATACAAGGTATTCAAGGCCCGCGTCTTCCCAAGACGCAGAGACGCGGAGCACGCCTCTGTCAGGTGCCGTTGCACCCAGTCGCATCACAGACTGGCGCGCGGTGTCAGAATCTGCCAGCCAATAAACACCACGACAAGACATCCCATGCCGCCTGCGCCGTCATCAACCACTACGACTAGCATGCGGCATGGGAAGGGCGGCAATACGGAGACTCGGAAGCCTTCGCCAGAGACAACTACCGGCATAACTGCAGATACGGTAGATAACAGTCAATCTCCCCGGGACCACCTGTCGGGTCTCGGGCCCCCTTGTAAGCCACCCGAGTCTTGGAATATAAAAGGCTCGGGTAGGCGACGATAGCAAGGGTTTGCACCTCTGCAACTCATACGCTAGCCATTCACACCCAAGCTGTAACTCACCCCCAAGCTCAGGACTCCGGCCCTGAGCAGCAAGCAATACAGCGAGCTCCATAGCTCGCCGTGGACGTAGGGTTTTACGCTCCGGCTGCCTGAACCACATAAAACTCACGGTGTCAAGCTCTTACTAACTCGTCCATCCGCGCAAGCTCTCCGCAAGGGTCTAGCCCCACCGAAAAAAGAACCTCCACGGGCTGCCCAGTGCAGGCCCGGGGGAAGTGTCGACCGAACACTTCGACATTTGGCGCGCCAGGTAGGGGGCTTTTCCCCTTGCGCGACGAGTTTTCGCCGACAAAGATTACCAAGCTTCCCTCAGCGGCAAACTCTCCCCCTCCGCGTTCACGGCGAACCGCGACCAGGGGGGGTGCATGTCGACACGCTCAGGACGGAGTGTGTCGAAACAAGCAGGGAGCCAGCAACCGGCTCTGGCAGCGCCGACCACGGCAATGCAGGCTCCGACCAGCATCAGGTCTTCAGTAGCGCTAGTCATACCCAGTGGGGGTGCGCTAGCCACAGCAAGAGCGCTACTGCACAATCCGCCTGCTGGGGACGCGCCTCAGGCAGCGACCCAGCAGTGGATTCACGAGGTAGACCGTCTCGTCGTCGCCGCCGCAAACCCTCGACTTCGGCGGGGACGACGCTCCAGTCAACCGGCAGTGTCGCTGACGCGCACGCCCACGGTTGACGGGCAAACGGCGGATTCCAGCTCCTCCAGGCTCCCGTCGACGGACCTGAGAAGGGAGCTGGAATGGTGCCACTTGGGCCAGGATGCCCGGGTGTACCTCGAGCGACGTCGAGAAAGGCGTCACAACCATGAGGCTGGCGACAGCATGTCGTCGGCCTCGACACAACCTAGAGGGCAGATCTTCGCCACGCGAGTCCTGCCTCAGGCACACGCCGTGCAGCATATGCCACAACCATATGCGCCACAAGCAGCGCCCCCGGTCTATGGTGCAGCCTTGCCCATGCCGGGATACATGGTGCCAAGTGCGAACCAAGCGTTCGCAGCGCCAATACCTGCGGCAGCAGGAGCAGGATGTGCAGCTCTTGCACCCCACCTTCGCTTCGCGAAGTGGCCGCGCAAGTTTCGGCCGCACCTGCCCGAAAAGTACGACGGCAGTGTCAACCCGGCGGAGTTTCTCCAGATCTACTCCACTGCCGTACTCGCCGCAGGAGGGGATGAGGCTGTCATGGCCAACTATTTCCCCGTCGCCTTAACCGGCCCTGCCCGGTCTTGGCTCATGAACCTACCCCAGTGTCGAAGTGTTCGGTCGACACTTCCCCCGGGCCTGCACTGGGCAGCCCGCGGAGGTTCTTTTTTCGGAGGGGCTAGTTCCTAGCGGAGAGCTTGCGCAGATGGACGAGTTAGTGAGAGCTTGACACGGCGAGTTTTACGTGGTTCAGGCCGCCGGAGCGTAAAACCCTACGTCCACGGCGAGCTATGGAGCTCGCTGTATTGCTTGCTGCTCAGGGCCGGGGGCCTGAGCTTGGGGGTGAGTTACAGCTTGAGAGTGTATGGCTAGCGTATGAGTTGCAAAATGCGAACCCTTGCTATCGACGCCTACCCGAGCCTTTTATAGTCCAAGACTCGGGTGGCTTACAAGGGGAGCCGGAACCCGACAGGTGGTCCCGGGAAGATTGTCTATTATCTACCGTATCTGTAGTTACGCCGGTAGTTGCCTCTGGTCGGAGGCTTCTGAGTCTTCATCTTGCCGCCCTGCCCATGCCGCATGCTATTCGTAGTGGTTGATAACGGCGCAGGCGGCATGGGATGTCTTGTCGCGGCGTTTATTAGCTGGCAGGTTCTGACACCGCGCGCCAGTCTGTGATGCGACTGGGCGCAACGGCACCTGACAGACGCGTGCTCCGCGTTTCCGCGTCTTGGGAAGACGCGGGCCTTGAATACCTTGTACGGGTAAGGTGTGGGGCGCCTTTACGCCCGCTGCCTACCGCTCGGGGGCAGGCAGCACCGTTCTTCTGGCCACGTGGCGGGTCCGGAGCCCTTCTCTGAGGCGAGAAGGGTCCGGCCTGCGGGGCACGTGGAGCCTCCAGACCTCTCCCCGCGGAGGGGGAGGTCCAGCTTATGTATGCCACGTGGCGGGCCCGGAGCTCTCCTCTGTGGAGAGGGAGGTCCGGCCCCGCTGGACGCGTGGCGTCTTCGGACCTCTCTCCCTCGGAGGGGGAGGTCCGGCTTCTGTATGCCACGTGGCAGGCCCGGAGCTCTCCTCTGAGGAGAGGGAGGTCCGGCCCCGCCGGACGCGTGGCGCCTTCGGAGCTCTCCCTGCGGAGAAGGGCGAGTACCTTAGGCATTTTACCCTGTGCGCGGGGGTACCCCATATCTCAGGTACCGACAGTGGCCCCCGGGCCCATCTCGGGGGAGATAGCGAGCCCGAGGTGGGACCTCCGTCTCTTCCGATCCGCGCACTTTCTCTAAGTCCCGAATTTGACCGCTGCCGGAGCACGAACGGCCACGGGATCGTGAGAGCGTGCGCTCACTTGATGATTGCTTTTACTGCGGAGACAGGAGCCCCGGCCATGTTGAACACGCAGGGCTTTCGGAGCTCTCCCACCGCGGGGGGAGGTCCGGTTTCTGCCTGCCACGTGGCGAGCCCGGAGCCCTCCTCAAGGGAGGAGAGAGTTCCGGGCCTGCTGCACACGTGGGGCCCCGGGTCTCGCCCCCTCTAGTCCTGGGTCAAAGTAGTTGGTAGCTCCTTTCCCCCTACTTCATGCAGTCCCCGTTGCCGCAACCTGGAAGTCCTGCACACAGGTAGAGGAAACGTAATTCTCCTTGGGGGCTCCCCCCTCTATTCCTTAGTCGTATCTGCAGCAAATTCCGACTACAGATGAAAATGAGAAGAGGGAGTTGAACGCATAGTGAGCACGCGTTAGTAGGGTAATCATAAAAATTTAATAAGTAAATTAAATGAGTACCAAAGAAGAGCAACGTAGGGTAGGTTTCTTTTCATATAAATTTCCATACGGGGGAAGGCGGGCCGCATATGTAGGCCACGACCCACCTCAAGGGAAGCAAGACTCTACGCGCTTGGGGTCGGAACCAGGCGAAGCTGAACGTAGTCCTGGACCGTCCCCTGAGGCTTAGTTGCTCCAAGCCCTGTTTACGGACTTTTATGGAAATTACTACAAAAAGAAGGGCCTGCCCTATTGTTGCTCTAGGGGTAGAACTTACAGCGGTGTTCCGTGTTCCGAAGGTTCGGGAGCGGGTCCCTGTCTTCTGTTCTGGGGAATGGTCCCAGGCCCGGGATGTCCAGCCCCAGTACGGCAAATGGCCATGCGGGCTGGATCATCTGTACCGTCCAAGCCGGTGTATGGATCTGCTTGGAGTGGAACAGGCACGCCTAGCAGCTCTCGACCAGCTCGACGGCATCCTGGAGTGTTGCCGGCTAGTAGAAGCCATGCCGGAAGGCTTTACCGACAAGCGTGCGTGAGGAAGAATGACTTCCACATTCGCCTCCATGGATCTCAGCGAGCAAGTCGCAGCCTTCCCCCTGGGTTATACACCGCAATAGGATGTGGTTGGCGCCACGCCGGTACAGATCCCCCTCTACCAGCGCGTACCTCTTAGCCATACGCACAATCCGTTCAGCGGTTGCATGTTCATCAGGGAGGATATTGTCCTTCAAGTAGTCCCGGATCTCCGTGATCCATGCATCGGGTCTGACTTGAGCTTCTGGATCTTGAGCGCTGGGTTGCACGGAGTCCCCAGTGACGCTTACGATCCTTGGCAGCGCCCACGGCTGTAGGGCCGCCGGGACCGCCAGCTTCGAGGTGCTGGTCAAGCCCCCTTCGCCCGGCTCAGCGGGCCGGGCTGTGGGCCACAGCAACGTCCTCTCGAAGACTCCTTCGGGCGCAGGGGCTCCGGTGGAAGCCTTCGTTGAAAGGTTGTCGGCTGCGGCATTACCGGCGCGCGGTACGTGGTGCAGGTCCAAGACGAGGAATTCTTTCTCCAACATCTGCACGTGAAGCAGATACGCAGCTAGCTGGGGGTCATTGCAGGAGCATTCGCCCTTGACTTGCTTGATGACCAGCTGGGAGTCGCCCTGTGCCAACAACTGGCGAGCGCCTAAAGACAGGGCTGTCTGCAGGCCAAAGATGAGTGCTTCATACTCCGCCATGTTGTTGGTTGCCTTGAAATTGAGACGCACCATATACCCAAACTGTTCCCCTGATGGCATGAGGAGCAGTACGCCGGCACCGGCCCCCTGCTTTCGCGAGGATCCGTCGAAGAAGAGTGTCCAGTGGGGTTCGGTGAAGACCGGAGCTTGGTGCTCTGGTTCTCCACCCCCATGGCCCCCTGGGTCAGTCTCCGTTGGTGTCCACTCCGCCACAAAGTCAGCCAGTGCTTGCCTCTAGACTGCATGGCGTGGGAGGAAGTCCAGCTCAAACTCCGCCAGCTCCGCCGCCCATTTAGCAACGTTGCCAGTCGCATGGGGGCTGTGAAGAATTGTCTTCAGCGGATACGAGGTGACTACCGAGACCCGGTGGGCCTGGAAATAATGGCGGAGCTTTCTGGAGGCCACGAGCACCGCATACAACAGCTTGTGGACTTCCAGGTACCTTGTCTTGGCATCATGAAGTACTTCGCTGATGTAGTAGACAGGCCTCTGGACGGTTCGAACCCTCTTTCTCAGGCCTGGGAGGTCCTCGTCCATTGGCCCTGGCCCGCTGGAGGTGGGTGGACCCACGGGGGCCTCCGGGAGCTGGGACCCGGAGGCCCTTAAGCTATCTTGATTGTCCGGGAGCTCCGGGGGGTCTTGGGGGACCTCTGGGAGGTCCCATTTGGCCCCCGGGGGGTCCCGCAGGGCCCCCGGGGGTTTATCTTGGAGGTCCGGGAGACTGCCCTGGACCTCCGGGAGGCCGACCTGGGCCTCCGGGAGGTTGCCTTGGAGGTCCGGGAGACCGTCTTGGTCCTGCGGGGCCTCCTGGCGTCTGTCTTCTGCTACCGGAGCAGGTTGTGAAGATGAGGGGTCCGGCCGCTCTGCGACGAGGACCATACTCACTACTTCAGTTGTCGCCGCGATGTAGAGCAACAGGTGCTCTCCAGGCTCAGGGGCTACCATGATAGGTAGGGTCGTCAGGAGTCGCTTCAACTCCTGGAAAGCCTCTTCCGCTTCGTCAGTCCAGGCAAAAGGGCCTGACTTGCGCAGGAGCTTAAAGAAAGGGAGTGCCCGCTCTGCTAGCCTCGGTATAAACCGACTCAGCGCGGCTAGACATCTCGTGAGTTTCTGGACATCCTTGACGCGGGCAGGGGGCCGCATCAAGTCGATGGCCTTGATCTTCTCTGGGTTGGCCTCAATCCCTCGGTGTGAGACCAGGAACCCTAAGAGCTTCCCAGAGGACATGCCGAACACACATTTATCTGGGTTCAGCTTGGTGCGCGTAGAGCGCAACTTGTCAAAGACTAAAGCTAGGTTATCTAGCAGGGATGGACCCTGCTTGACCTTGACAACTATGTCATCGACATACACCTCAACCAGGTCTCTTATTAACTCCCCAAAGGTTTTGTGCATTGCCCGCACAAAGGTGTGGAGTGCATTCTTTAGGCCGTAAGGCATAGACACATAGCAATAAAGGCCGTCTACTGTGATGAAGGAGGTGTGCTCCTCGTCCTCCCTAGACATGGGGATCTGATGGAAACCCGAGTAGGCGTCTAGGAAGCACAGCATATCACAGCCTGACGTTGAGTCTACTATTTGATCTATTCTAGGGAGAGGGAATGGATCTTTAGGACATGCCTTATTGAGACTGGTGTAGTCGATGCACATCCGGAGCTTCCCGCCAGCCTTCGGGACAACGACGGGGTTCGCCAACCATCGGGGGTGGTGGACCTCCCGTATGAAGCCAGCGTCCAGCAGCTTCTTGACTTCTTCACGGATGAAGTTTTGCCGCTCGATGGACTGCTTGCGGGGCTTCTGTTGAACCGGCCGGGCGTCGGGGAAGACTTTCAAGTGGTGCTCGATCACCTTCCTGGGGATCCCCGGCATCTGTGACGGCTGCCATGCAAACACGTCGACGTTGTGCCGGAGGAAGGTGACGAGCGCGCCTTCCTATTTACTATCCAGGCCCCCGGCTACCCGGGTGGTCTGGGTAGCTTCGGCGCCGACTTGGACGACCTTTAAGGGGACGCTGCCCTCGTCGAGAGGTTGCACCCGGGGTGCTGTGGTGGAAGCACGGTGACGTGCGCTCGGGCGGAGCTGGTCCGGCTCCGTATTGCCGGGGGCTGATGCCCCAGCTGTTGCGAGTGCTTGGAGCTTCTCCAGGGCCGACACTGCAGCAGTGCGGTCCCCACGAATCCTGAGAACACCTGTCGGTGTTGGCATCTTCAGGACAAGGTAGCCGTAATGGGCTACAGCCATGAACCGGTACAGGGCTGGCCTGCCGATTATGGCGTTGAAGGGGAGGTCTATCTCCGCTACGTCGAACAGAATGTACTCTGTTCGATAGCTGTCCGGAGCCCCGAAGGTCACCGGGAGACTAATGTTGCCGTAGGGGATAACCTGTCCCGGCCCTACCCCTGAGAACGGGCTCGACGGGGTGAGCTTGGCCATCGGGATCTGCAGCTTCTGGAAAGCTGCACGGCTGATGAGGTTCAGCCCAGCCCCTCCATCCACCAAAACGTGGTACATTCTCACGTTGGCGATGGTAGGGGCCACCAGGAGCGGTAGTTGGCCGGCCCCAGCCATGTTCCTGGGGCAGTCGGTGGCATCAAAGCTGATGGGGGTCCCCATCCACTTTAGGTGCGGTGCAGCACTTGGGAGTGGCGCCACCGACGCTACCGCTCGGCGCAGAGTCTTGACTGCGCTTCGGGACGAGGGGTCCGCGGACCCGCCATATATGACGTAGAGCTTCTTCCGACGCTCATCGTCGCTGGAGCCGGAATCCTCATGATTGCGTGCCGCCTTCACGACACGCTGAGGCTCCTGGATCTCCTCTGGGTGGTCGATGTTGTCTGGAACATCCACCCCCTGCTCATCTTCCTTTGGATGGAAGGGCAGGGCATCAGCCCGCTGCCGCTTCTCCTTGCGGAAGCGCTCTGCGAGCCTTCGGATCTCCCGGCACTCGGCAGCAGTGTGGCGACAGCTGCCGTGCACGGGGCACATATTGTCTTCATCACCTTCTGGGATTGGTGATCTTCGCTGCTTCTTGTCGGGGCGCGGCCCCGAGCCCCACCGAGCGTCGCTGCAGTGACGACTGGGGCTGCGGTCGGTGACTCTATCTTGCTTCTGCCTCGGTTCTTGGCCTTCCTGCTGCCTCCACAGGGAGTAGGACTAGATCCGGGCAGTCCCCCTGACTCGGAGGATGGCAGCGAGTGCCAGTTCCGTCCTTCGGCTGCTCTGGTGCATTTGTCTGCCAAACTGAAGAGCTCTGAGACGTCGCGGACCTCCCTGGTCGCGAGCTTCTCGAGCATCTTCCTGTCCCGGACGCCTTGCCGGAACGCCACCACCACAGAAGCATTTTGAATGTGTGGGATGGTGTTCCGCACCTGGGAGAACCGCTGGATGAAAGAGCGCAGTGACTCCCCAGGTTGCTGCTGGACGGCGTGGAGGTCGAGCTCCGTGCCAGGCCGGGTGTAGGAGCTGCCGAAGTTGGCTACGAACTGTCGGCAAAGCTCTCCCCAGGAGGTGATGGAACCCTGGGGGAGGTTCGTGAGCCAAGACCGGGCTGGACCGGTCAAGGCGACAGGGAAGTAATTGGCCATGACGGCTTCATTCCCTCCTGCGGCAAGTACGGCGGTGGAGTAGATCTGGAGGAACTCCACCGGGTTGACGCTGCCGTCGTACTTCTCGGGCAGGTGTGGCCGAAACTTGCGCGGCCACTTCGCAAAGTGAATATGGGGCGCGAGGGCTGCACACCCTGCTTCTGTCACCGCAGGTTCTGGTGCCGCGAACGCTGGGTTCGCACTGGGCACAGTGTACCCCGGAACGGGCAAGGCTGCACCATAGGCCAGGGGCGCCATCTGCAGTACATATGACTGTGGCATATTCTGCACGGCGCAGGCCTGGGGCAGAGATCGCATGGCGAAGGTCTGCTCTTCAGGATGGGTCAAGGCCGACGTCATGCTGTCGTCAGCCTCTTGGTAGCGACGCCTTTCTCGGCGTTGCTCGAGGTATACCCGGGCATCTTGACCCGAGCGACACCGCTCCAGCTCTGTCCTCAGATCCATTGATTGAGGGCTGGCAGAGCTGGAGTCTGCCGTCTGTTCGTCAACCATCGGCGTGCGTATCAGCGACACGGCCGGTTGGTCAGAGTGTCGTCTCCGCCGGAGTCACGGGCTTGCGGCAGCGACGACAAGACGGTCTACCTCGAGAATCCACCGCTGGGTCGCTGCCTGAGGCACGTCCCCAGAGGGCGGATTGTGCAGTAGCGCTCTTGCTGCAGCTAGTGCACCCCCTCCGGGTACGCCCGGCGCTACTGAAGATCTGACGCTGGTTGGAGCTGCATTGCCGGGGTCGGCGCTGCCAGAGCCGGTTGCTGGCTCCCAGCTTGTACTGACACACTCCGTCCCGAGTGTGTTGACTTGTACTCCCCCCTGGTCGCGGTTCGCCGCGTAGGCGGGGGAGGTGAGCTTGCCGCCGAAGGGAGCTTGGTCATCTTCGTCGGCGGAAACTCATCGCGCTAGGGGAAAAGCCCCCTTCCTGGCGCGCCAAATGTCGAAGTGTTCGGTCGACACTTCCCCCAGGCCTGCACTGGGCAGCCCGCGGAGGTTCTTTTTTCGGAGGGGCTAGTTCCTAGCAGAGAGCTTGCGCATATGGACGAGTTAGTGAGAGCTTGACACATCGAGTTTTACGTGGTTCAGGCCGCCGGAGCGTAAAACCCTACATCCACGCCGAGCTATGGAGCTCGCTGTATTGCTTGCTGCTCAGGGCCGGGGGCCTAAGCTTGGGGGTGAGTTACAGATTGAGAGTGTATGGCTAGCGTATGAGTTGCAAAATGCGAACCCTTGCTATCGACGCCTACCCGAGCCTTTTATAGTCCAAGACTCGGGTGGCTTACAAGGGGAGCCGGGACCCAATAGGTGGTCCCGGGAAGATTGTCTATTATCTACCGTATCTGTAGTTACGCCGGTAGTTGCCTCTGGTCGGAGGCTTCTGAGTCTTCATCTTGCCGCCCTGCCCATGCCGTATGCTAGTCGTAGTGGTTGATGACGGCGCAGGCGGCATGGGATGTCTTGTCGCGGCGTTTATTAGCTGGCAGGTTCTGACACCGCGCGCCAGTCAGTGATGCGACTGGGCGCAACGGCACCTGACAGACGCGTGCTCCGCGTTTCCGCATCTTGGGAAGACGCGGGCCTTGAATACCTTGTACAGGCAAGGTGTCGGGCGCCTTTACGCCCGCTGCCTACCGCTCGGGGGCAGGCAGCACCGTTCTTCTGGCCACGTGGCGGGTCCGGAGCCCTTCTCTGAGGCGAGAAGGGTCCGGCCTGCGGGGCACGTGGAGCCTTCGGACCTCTCCCCGCGGAGGGGGAGGTCCAGCTTCTGTATGCCACGTGGCGGGCCCGGAGCTCTCCTCTGTGGAGAGGGAGGTCCGGCCCCGCTGGACGCGTGGCGTCTTCGGACCTCTCTCCCGCGGAGGGGGAGGTCCGGCTTCTGTATGCCACGTGGCAGGCCCGGGGGTACCCCATATCTCAGGGCGAGTACCTTAGGCATTTTACCCTGTGCGCGGGGGTACCCCATATCTCAGGCACAGACACCCAGGATTCCATAACCTCCTGGGGAGAGCTCTGTCGGCAGTTCGTCTCCAACTTCGGCAGTTCCTACACCCGGTCTGGCACGGAGCTCGACCTCCACGCCATCCAGCAACAACCAGGGGAGTCGCTGCGCTCCTTCATCCAGCGGTTCTCCCAGGTGCGGAACACCATCCCACACATCCAGAACGCTTCTGTGGTGGTGGCGTTCCGGCAAGGCGTTCGGGACAAGAAGATGCTCGAGAAGCTCGCGACTAGGGAGGTCCGCGATGTCTCAGAACTCTTCAGCCTGGCGGACAAGTGTGCCAGAGCAGCCGAAGGGCGGAACTGGCACTCTCTGCCGGCCTCCGAGCCAGGGGGTCAGCCGGGATCCGGCGACGCTTCATATGGAAGCGGCAGGAAGATCAAGAACGGAGGCGGAAGCAAGATAAAGTCGTCAGCCGCGGTCCCCGTTGCCACAACAGCGGCGCCCAGTGGAGCTCGGGGGCCGCGCCCCGACAAGAGGCCGCGACAATCACCGGCCCCAGACGGGGGCCAGGATGAATTATGCCCTGTGCATGGCACCAGTTATCATACCGCTGCCGAATGCCGGGAAATCCAGAAGCTCACGGAGCGCTTCCGGAATGGGAAGCAGCCCCTAACGGATGCCCCACCCTACCGTCAAAGGGAGGGCAAGCAGAAGGTCGAAGCCCTAGACGGCGTCGACCGCCAGGTGGAGTTCCAGGAGCTTCAGCGCGCCGTAAAGGCAGTGCGCAATCATGCTAGCTCCAGCTCCAGTGATGACGAGCACCGGAAGATGCTCTATGTCATCTTCGGCGGGTCCGCTGACCCCCCGTCCCGAAGCGCAGCTAAGGCCTTGCGCCGAGCGGTAGCGTCGGTGGCTCCCCTCCCAGGTGCAGCACCGCACCTCAGGTGGATGGGAACCCCCATCAGCTTCAATGACACCGACTGCCCCAGGAACATGGCTGGGGCCGGCCAACTACCGCTCGTGGTGGCCTCCACCATCGCCAACATGAAGATGTACCACGTTTCGGTGGATGGCGGGGCTGGACTGAACCTCATCAGTCGCGCAGCCTTCCGGAGGCTGCAGATCCCGATGGCCAAGCTCACCCCATCGAGCCCGTTCTCAGGGGTAGGGCCAGGAAGGGTCGTTCCCTACGGCCACACCAGCCTCCCGGTGACCTTTGGGGCACCAGACAGCTATCGGACAGAGTACATTCTGTTCGACGTGGCCGAGATTGACCTCCCGTTCAACGCCATAATTGGCAGGCCAGCCCTGTACCGATTCGTGGCAGTAGCCCACTACGGCTACCTTGTCTTGAAGATGCCTACACCAACAGGCGTCCTCAAGGTTTGTGGAGACCGTGCTGCAGCAGTGTTAGCCTTGGAAAAGCTCCAGGCACTTACAGCAGCTGGAGCACCAACCCCGGGCGGTACTGAACCAAACCGGCTCCACCCAAGTGCACGCCACCGTGCCACTACCACAGCACCCCATGTGCAACCCCTCGACGAGGACGATGTCCCCTTGAGGCTCGTCCGAATCAGCGCCGATGCCACCCAGACCACCCGAGTAGCCGGGGGTCTGGATAGCAGATAGGAGGGCGCGCTCATTACCTCCCTCCGGCACAATGCCGATGTGCTGCATGACAGCCGTCGCGGATGCCAGAGATCCCTAGGAAGGTGATTGGGCACTAACTAAAGGTCTCCCCCAATGCCTGGCCAGTCCGACAGGAGCCCCTCAGGCAGCCCACCGAGCAGTAAAAAGCTTCATTCGGGAAGAAACCAAGAAGCTGCTGAGCGCTGGCTCTATACGGAAAGTCCGCCACCCCCGGTGCTTCGTTGATTGCTCCAAAGGCCGGCGGGAAGCTCCGGAAGTGCATCGACTACACCAGTCTCGATAAGGCATGTCCCAAAGATCTATTTTCTGTCCCTATGATAGATCAAATAGTAGGCTTGACGTCAGGCTGTGATATACTGTGCTTCCTAGATGCTTGCTCGGGTTTCCACCAGACCCCTATGTCGGTGTGTGTCAAAGACATTGTTGTCAAGATCAGGCAGGGTTCGTCCCTACTAGATAACCTGGCCTTAGTCTTCGTCCGTCTGACAAATGTGAGCTCGGTATACCCTCTGGAAAACCCTTAGAATACCTGGCCTCACGCCGAGGAACTGAGGCTAACCCAGAGAGGGTCAAAGCCATTGGCTCGAAGACCAGAAATTCGCGGGATGCCTAGCTGCGCTGAGTCGGTTTATACCGAGGTTAGCAAAGCGAAACTTCTCTAAAGCTCCTACGTAAATCCGACCCATTCGCTTAGGCCGACGAAGCGGAGGAAGCTCCCCTGGAGCTGAACCAGCTCCTGATGACCCTACCTGTAATAGGAGTCCCCGAGCTCGAAGAGCATCTGCTGCTCTACATCGCGGCGACGGCTGCAGAGGTGAGTATGGTCCTCACCGCAGAGTGGCTGGACCCCATACCACCGTAACCTGTTTCGCTGTCAAGAAACAAGTGCCAAGAAACCCCGGAGGCCCAAAACGGACCCCGGATACCCGACACAACCTCCCGGAGGACCAGCAGGACCTCCCGGAGGTGCAACGGGACCCCCCCCCCCCCCGGAGCTCCCGGGAAATCAGCGGGGCTTCCCGGAGGTCCAAGACAGCCTGGGGGACCTCCGAGTATCAGCAACCGGCGGTCTCCCCAGGCTGAAAGCTATCCTCCACAGCCCCCACGCGACGGACAATGTCGCCAAATGGGCGGCGGAGCTACTGGAGTTTGACCTAGGCTTCCTTCCCCGTCACGCAGACAACCTGCCAAGCACTAGCTGACTTCGTGGCTGAAGTAGACGCCAACGCAGGCTGACCCAGGGGGCTATGGAGACGGTGAACCAGGACCCTGAGCCCTGGCCTTCACTGGGCCTTACTGAATGCTGTTCGTCGACGGCTCCTTGCGAAAGCAGGGGGCCGGTGCTAGCGTACTGTTCCTCACGCCATCGGGGGGGCAGTCTGGGTATGTGGTGCGTTTCAATTCCAAGGCAACCAACAACATAGCAGAGTATGGAGCACTCATCCTTGGCCTAAAGTCAGCCCTGTCTCTAAGCGCTCGCCAGTCATTGGCTCAGGGCGACTCCCAGCTGGTTATCAAACAAGATGGTGGAGACAGACTTCCTCGCCTTGGACCTGCACCACGTACCGCGTGCTAGCAAGGCCACAGCTGACGACCTCTCAACGAAGACCCCCACCGGAGCCCCTGTGCCTGAAGGGGGCTTCGAGAGGACGTTGCCGCGGCCCACAGCCCGGCCCGCTGAGCCGGGCGAAGGGGGCTAGACCAGCACCTCGAAGCTGGCGGTCCCGGCGGCCATGGACGCCGCCAAGGATCATAAGCGTCACTGGGGACTCCGTGCAACCCAGCGCTCAAGATCCAGATGCTCAAGTCAGACCCGATGCATGGATCACGGAGGTCCGGGACTACTTGAAAGACAATATCCTCCCTGATGAACGTGTATCCGCTGAACGGATCGTGCGTATGGCTAAGAGACACATGGCAGTAGAGGGGGATCTCTACCGACGCGGCGCCAACCACATCCTATTGCGGTGCATAACCCAGGGGAAGGCTGCGACTTGTTCGCTGAGATCCATGGAGGCGAATGTGGGAGTCACTCTTCCTCACGCATGCTTGTCGGTAAAGCCTTTCGGCATGGCTTCTACTAGCCGGCAGCACTCCAGGATGCCGTCAAGCTGGTCGAGAGCTGCAAGGCGTGCCTGTTCCACGCCAAGCAGATCCATACACTGGCTTGGACGGTACAGATGATCCAGCCCACATGGCCATTTGCCATACTGGGGCTGGACATCCTGGGCCTGGGACCATTCCCCAGAACCGAGGATGGGGACCCGCTCCCGAACTGTCGAAGTGTTCGGTCGACACTTCCCCCGGTCCTGCACTGGGCAGCCCGCGGAAGTTCTTTTTTCGGAGGGGCTAGTTCCTAGCGGAGAGCTTGCGCAGATGGACGAGTTAGTGAGAGCTTGACACGGAGAGTTTTACGTGGTTCAGGCCGCCGGAGCGTAAAACCCTACATCCACAGCGAGCTATGGAGCTCGCTGTATTGCTTGCTGCTCAGGGCCGGGGGCCTGAGCTTGGGGGTGAGTTACAGCTTGAGAGTGTATGGCTAGCGTATGAGTTGCAAAATGCGAACCCTTGCTATCGATGCCTACCCGAGACTTTTATAGTCCAAGACTCGGGCGGCTTACAAGGGGTGCCGGGACCCGACAGGTGGTCCCAGGAAGATTGTCTATTATCTACCGTATCTGTAGTTACGCCGGTAGTTGCCTCTGGTCGAAGGCTTCTGAGTCTTCATCTTGCCGCCCTGCCCATGCCGCACGCTAGTCGTAGTGGTTGATGACGGCGCAGGCGGCATGGGATGTCTTGTCGCAGCGTTTATTAGCTGGCAGGTTCTGACACCGCGCGCCAGTCTGTGATGCGACTGGGCGCAACGGCACCTGACAGACGCGTGCTCCGCGTTTCCGCGTCTTGGGAAGACGCGGGCCTTGAATACCTTGTACGGGCAAGGTGTGGGGCGCCTTTACGCCCGCTGCCTACCGCTTGGGGGCGGGCAGCACCGTTCTTCTGGCCACGTGGCGGGTCCGGAGCCCTTCTCTGAGGAGAGAAGGGTCCGGCTTGCGGGGCACGTGGAGCCTCCGGACCTCTCCCCGCGGAGGGGGAGGTCCGGCTTCTGTATGCCACGTGGCGGGCCCGGAGCTCTCCTCTGCAGAGAGGGTGGTCCGGCCCCGCTGGACGCGTGGCGTCTTCGGACCTCTCTCCCGCGGAGGGGGAGGTCCGGCTTCTGTATGCCACATGGCGGGCCCGGAGCTCTCCTCTGAGGAGAGGGAGGTCCGGCCCCGCCGGACGCGTGGCGCCTTCGGAGCTCTCCCTGCGGAGAAGGGCGAGTACCTTAGGCATTTTACCCTGTGCGCGGGGGTACCCCATATCTCAGGTACCGACAGTGGCCCCCGGGCCCATCTCGGGGGAGATAGCGAGCCCGAGGTGGGACCTCCGTCTCTTCCGATCTGCGCACTTTCTCTAAGTCCCGAATTGACCGCTGCCGGAGCACGAACGGCCACGGGATCGTGAGAGCGTGCGCTCACTTGATGATTGCTTTTACTGCGGCGGTTCCCAAGGCTGCCACTTCTGCACGTTGCGGCGCTTTCTTCGGGAACCGCCGAAGTGCCTTGCCTGCTCATCTTCTCAGGAGACTGACTCATTGACCCCACCGCTTTAGTTAAGCGGCTTGGGCCCACCCGTCATCAGCACTCGGTCTTTGAACCGAAGCGGTTGCGGGTGCGGGGTATTCGAAGAGTTCCGAATCGCTTGGAACTGCACCGGGAAGCTTTTTAGAGGGGGTCTTGCCCACATTGCAGCTTCCCTTCGCACTTCTCTGCGTTTCTTCTCGGACTCTTGTGCTTTTGCTCTCTTGCCTTTGAGTTCTCCCTTGCCATGGCTTCCAACCCGCTGTCAGAGAAGAAACGCGCTCGATCTCCTCCAGCAACGGCGTCGGTGCCAAGTCGGGATTCTGGGGTGCCAGACACTCCCTCCGGTGGCGACTCGAAGAGGCCCCGGGCTGATGCGCTGGGGGAAGCCTCTGGGGCGTCCCCTGTTCCGCCAGTCCAAGCGACTGCGGAGCGGCCGTCGGAGACAGTAGCGGGCTCTGGAAATCCTACCCCGGCTCGGAAGTCGGGGTTCAGAGCCCGCTGGAGTGTCCGCGCTTCTCAGCCTTCCCCATCTTGCGGGGAATATGTGCCGATGCGCTCGGAGCCAGGGGCAACTGCCGCGGCCCCCATGCCAGCGCGGACTTCTCCTGTTCCGGTGTGCCCGGACTCCGCAGCGGCGTCGTCTATTCCTGCCGAGACGGCCACCACGGCCCCCGAGCCAGCACAGGTTGATCCTGCACTAGGCGGCCTGGCTTCTTCTCCAGCACCGCCTTCCCCGGCTCGTCCCTCTCCTCAGGTCAAGGATGTCACACCCGGTTTTTCCGAAGAAACAACCAAGTGAATATCACATGTATGCCAGGATCATTTTCTCATACATGTGATGACAAATAGTGAAGCATCATTTATTACAAGCCAGGTGTCGAATATAAATAAGTCTTACATCGCAAATGTCTCAATGGACACTAATGCTTCATCACAAGTAAATAAACTAGCAGCGGAATATTATCCATCACAGGCGTTGCCCGGGGGTCTTTATGAACCTAGAAACCTTCCTCGGGTCCAAAGTCTTGGTCATTATACACCACCTCATTATCTTGACCTGAGCAGCAGTATAAACCAACAAATATGCAAGGTTGAGTACCAATGGTACTCAGCAAGTGTGGGAAAATTATATCATGCATGGCTAGAACAAGGAGAGGTTGAACTCATGGTTAAAGCACTACGCAATTAATACCTATCATCTTAGCTTATTAAGCACCTTCATTACTACACAGGTGAAATGGTCCCAATCTCCCATCCCATCATCATAATCCAATAACCATAACATCATTTCCAACGTTAAGCTCCCCGCTTAACTTCCAAAACCATCGTTCCTCTAATCATGAATAAGTCCAGGCCGCTCTTGACCGTGAGCACGGCTGTCAAGACAGTTTTGACTCTGCAGAGTTTGTACCACTGTACCCACATGTAGTGATTTCATCCCCCGTTGCCGGGTGGACTAAAAGAACCTCCATTATGCCAGTGGCTACGATCCACATTCACACTTCCCAGGTGTGTAGCCAGGAGATCACTACAAAGCCTTTACAAAGGGATTCCCGACGAGCGTGGGCCCACTGAGGTTTCACCCCTAACAGCATACAAGAGGCTCCAACCCCGCTGCAGTGGCCCCCTCTTGAGCCTTGCGGTTCATATGGTAGTCCAGCTGACACCTACTCGCCGCACCATCCAACACACCCATACTACGCCGGGGATACACCTAATTAATTGGCCAAGCTGCCCCATCTCAGCATGTGGTTGGCACTGTAAAGCCGGGTTACATGCTCCATGAACCGGTCCTTAGGATCCAGGCAAGTACTTAAACACAAACCCAAGTCTCGTGCACCCAGCACACAACCAAAACATCCAACTTGCCTTGATCCCTACCTCTACATAACTCACAATGTCTCATTCAAGAGTATGGTAATATAAACTGATGATCTCATTTCCCAAATATCCCATTCTAAGCATGGCTAAGCAAATGCATGTAAATAAATGACATGACAAAATAAATCCCAACCCAAGCTTCAAGGAAACAAGGTAATGCAATTCTAGGGAAACTTCCTAGCATGGGTTTCATAATTAACTTGACAATGCAAATAATTCTATCTACACATCCTAGCATAGGATCAAAGTGGTCAAGGACACTTGCCTCCTTCTTGCTGCTCTTGAAATTGGTAGTCCTGGTCTTGGAAAGGAATAACTTGCTCTTGAACAGGTTCTACTTCATACCATCACACATAGCAAAAGAAAAACAACAATCATAAGACATAGTTCACACTTCTTACTTCATACAAACCACACATTCATATTTATGAAATTCATTCACCATTATATGTGTTGTGGTCACTTTGTGTGTTGATCTGTGGCTTGCACACACTTTTATTTATATGTATATGATTCCTACTTTGGTGTTCATATTTACACTTACATACTATATATATATGTGTGTGTTTCAGTTTTAAATAAATTCCTTATATTAAACTACTACACCTTTTTACTACCAAGTATGTATGAAAAGTATTTTTCTTCTCCATATGTGCCTTCAGAATTTCTACCAACCCTAAACTGAATTCTTTGTATTTTAGAAACTCCATTTATCATTTACTAGTTGCTATATTTTCAGATTTATATTCCTATGCATAATTGTGTATTTTATTATGAAATTAGTAATACACATCATCTAAACAGTATAGGTTCTGGTCCTAAATGATTTAATAACATATTTTGACCTTGGCTTCTGATGTAGACTATTTCATAATTATTTTCCCTATTTTTCTATAACTATTCTTTACTTAAAAATGTGTCCCTATACTAATAAATGTGAATAATAGATGAAACAGATTCATTTCAGCCCAAAAATATATTTTTATCTCACTCCAAAGTTTTCTAAGTACTGAGAAAGTTTTTACTTAATTTTGACAATTATATTTGTCCCCCTTTTTAATTTTTAAACACTAGTTACATATTCAATTTTCTAAATTAAATACTAAACAGGGCTAAAATAATGAATTCACCCCATTACAGGGTCTATAATATTATTTTCATAATTTCCAGGGGTCTAGCTACACTTATCAGAGGTGTTTTTCCTAATTTTTATTAAGTCCAGGGGCTAAAACTGATTTTTAAATGAATTTACATGATTTTCTGGAGTTCCAGGGGCTAGATCTGAAATTTCCGGGGCTAGCTCTTATTTCCAGAGAACCCCAGGGGGTAGCACGTAAGAATTCCAGTCTTTATAATGCGGGGCTGACGTGGACCGTCCGATTTTAAACCGACGGCTGATATTATAACATCGAACTGGTACGCGGGGATTTAAACCCTACCGTGCGATTTAAAATAAACGGCGCACAAGCGGCCACGTCGCTCTGATCGAGCGCGGGCGGCGCTGCCGGCGGCGCACGGCGGCGGGAAGCGGCGATCTCGCCGGAAAGTTTCGGATCCTCGAGAATTCTGCCTAGAACTGTGATCTTATGGCATAGATCGGTAGAGGGGAGGTCGGGGATCTCACCTCGGGGGTTTTCTCGAGCTCGGGGGTCCTGGAAAGTGATCGGCGGTGAGGTCCGAGGCAAAACCACGGCGAAGCTCGTCGGTGCTGTGTTTACACCGTAAGTCTCCGAGTTTTCTGCACCTGCAAAGTTCCCCGGAGGCGGTGGATCAAGACCAGCGAGTTAGATCAGAGTTTCGGAGCTTAGATCGGCCAGAATTCACCGGCGAAGTCTCGGTGCTCACCGGAGTAAAAATCGGCGATCGCGTGGGAAAAACCGATCGGGGCTGGGGTTTTTATAGCCGGGGGAGGGCGGTGGGTCGGTTGTGATCGAGTTTGATTCTTCTGGGACCGGAATTTGGGCTGAGGGACGCGGTTTTCAATCGGTTAAGATCGTGCGCGCGCGGGAGAGAGTCCGGGGTCGTGGGGTTAGGGATGACAGGTGGGTCCCACCCGTCTGTGAGAGACAGCGCGGGCGCGCGGGGGCGGGCTGGCGCGGGGAAACTGGGCCGGCTAGCGGGTTTCGGCCCACTGGCCGTTTTTTTCCCGTTTTCTCTTTTTCTTTTTCCATTTCTTTTCTGTTTTGAGTTTAATTTGAATTCCAGTTTGAATTTGAATTTTTGCAAAACATGCAACACGTCCAAAAATTTTTTAAATTCCCCTCTGAACATGGTTTAGGGTTTTGAATCAAAATTTGGGGTGTTACAGCTCTACCCCCCTTAAAAGAAATCTCGTCCTCGAGATTGGTGTTTCTAAGAAAACAACTCCGAAAATTGTGCCTTGAGCTCATCTTCCCGCTCCCAGGTGGCTTCCTCTTCTGAGTGATGCTTCCACTGCACCTTGCACATCCGGATTCTCTTGTTTCTGGTGAGGCGTTCCATCGTCTCCAAAATCTTGTATGGTTGCTCGGCATAAGACAAATCCTCAGCTACATCCACTTCATTCATGGGTAACACCTCTTCAGGCGTCCTCAGGCATTTCTTGAGTTGTGACACATGGAATACATCGTGCACATCCGATAGATGAACCGGTAACTCTAGTTGGTACGCCACTTCGCCTTTTCTTTCCAAAACTTGAAAGGGTCCGATGTATCGAGGTGACAACTTCCCTTTTACCTTGAACCGACGAAATCCTCTGATAGGGGACACCTTGAGATAAACATAGTCTCCCACGTTGAAAACGAGTTCTCTTCTTCGTACATCAGCATAACTCTTCTGGCGTGTTTGTGCTATCCTCAAGTTGTTGCGAATCTCCCTCACCTTCGCTTCGGCTTCTTGTAACACTTCTGGACCAAACACTTTACTTTCTCCTGTTTGGTTCCAAAATAGGGGAGTTCTGCACTTCCTTCCATACAAAGCTTCAAACGGTGACATCTTCATACTAGCTTGATAACTGTTGTTATAGGAAAACTCCGCATACGGTAAGTTCTTGTCCCAACTCCTATTGTTTTTGAGTGCACATGCCCTTAACATATCTTCAAGGATCTGATTGGTTCTCTCCGTCTGCCCGTCAGTTTGGGGATGATAGGCAGAGCTGAAGTTCAGATGGGTTCCCATGGTTTCATGCAACTTCTGCCAAAACCTCGAGGTGAACTGTGTCCCTCGGTCCGACACTATCTTCTTTGGCACTCCATGGTAACACACAATCCTTGACATGTACAATTCTGCCAATTTGGATCCGCTGTAGCTTTCTTTCACAGGGATGAAATGAGCTACCTTGGTTAGCCTATCAATAATGACCCATATTGAATCATACCCAGATTGGGTCCTAGGCAATCCCACGACAAAATCCATGCTGATTTCTTCCCACTTCCATTCAGGTACTTTGAGTGGTTGCAATAATCCCGCGGGTCGTTGATGTTCGACTTTCACCAACTGACATGTGTCACATAGGGCAACATGTTCCGCGACATCTCGCTTCATGCCATACCACTAATACCTGCTTTTGAGGTCCTGGTACATCTTCGTACTCCCAGGATGAATGGAATAGTCAGAATCATGAGCCTCCTTTAAAATCAATTCACGGATCTCCTTTACTTCTGGCACACAGATTCTTTTCACGTGCCACACCGTTCCTTGTTCATCCTCTCTAAAACCAGGAGCTTTATTTTCCTTGATAAGCTGTCTGATCTCTTGTATCTTCTCATCATTCTTTTGGCCCTCGCGTATGTGTCGCTCGAGTGTGGAGTCCACTTCCATGGCGATGGCTTCACCACTATTTACTAGACATAGATTGAGCCTTATAACCTCGTCCTTCAATTCTGCGGGCATGTCCTTCAAGCTCAACTTATTGACCTGCACTTTCCGACTCAAAGCATCGGCCACAACGTTTGCTTTTCCGGGATGATAGTTGATGCCCACATCAAAGTCATTGATTAGCTCTAACCATCTCCTTTGTCGGAGGTTGAGATCTGGCTGTGTGAATATGTACTTCAAACTCTTATGATCCGTATATATCTCTGTCCTCTTCCCCATCAAATAGTGCCGCCAAATTTTCAACGCGTGTACCACTGCGGCTAGTTCTAGGTCATGTGTAGGATAGTTCTTCTCGTGCTTCCGAAGCTGCCGGGATGCATAAGCCACGACATGTCCTTCTTGCATGAGAACACATCCCAACCCATTTCCATAGGCATCGCAGTACAATGTGAAATTCTTCTGCATATCTGGCATAACCAACACTGGGGCTGTTGTCAATCTCTTCTTTAGCTCCTGAAAGCTCGTCTCGCACTGTGGCGTCCAGGTGAATGTGATTCCCTTTTCCAACAGTTTGGTGAGAGGTCTCGAGATCTTGGAGAATCCCTCAATAAACCGTCGATAGTATCCAGCCAATCCCAAAAAGCTTCGAACTTCCCCGACATTTTCAGGGGTTTTCCACTTCTGGATGTCTTCGATTTTGGCGGGATCTACGGAGATTCCTCCCTCCGAGATTATATGTCCTAAAAAGGGAACTCTCTTCAGCCAAAACTCACACTTGCTCAACTTGGCATATAGTTGGTGTTCTCTCAACCTCTGCAACACCAACCTTAGATGTTTCTCATGTTCTTCTTCATCTTTGGAGAAGACGAGAATATCATCTATGAAAACCACCACAAATTTGTCCAGATATTCCATGAATACCTTGTTCATGAGGTACATGAAATATGCCGGGGCATTGGTTAGCCCGAAAGGCATGACAGTGTATTCATACAGTCCGTATCGAGATACGAAAGCTGTCTTGGGAATATCAGATTGCCTTATCTTGAGTTGGTGGTACCCCGACCTGAGATCAATTTTCGAGAACACACAAGCTCCCTTCAACTGATCAAACAAGTCTTCAATGCGAGGCAATGGGTACTTGTTCTTGATGGTTACCTCATTCAAGGCACGGTAATCCACGCATAACCTTTGGGTTCCGTCTTTCTTGGGCACAAATATCACCGGAGCTCCCCATGGTGAGGAACTAGGGCGAATATACCCCTTCTCCGTCAGTTCTCTCAAATGATCCTTGAGCTCTTCTAGCTGCTTGGAATCCATTCGATAAGGTCTCTTGTATATCGGGGCTGTTCCCGGTACTAGCTCAATTGCGAACTCCACGTCACGGTCGGGAGGCATACCTGGCAACTCCTCCGGAAAAACATCTGGATATTCCCTGATGGTCCTGATTTCCTCAACTTTCACCTCCACTTGATTTAATTTAATGTCCCTCCTAGGCTCGTGTATCGTTATGAACTTTACTCTTGTTCCACTGGGGTGAGTTAGTTCCACCGTTCTGGTCGAACAATGGATGATTCCTTTATGTTTGGTCAACCAATCCATACCCAAAATAATATCTATCCCTTGTGAATCTATCACTATGAGGTTAGCCGTAAATACTACCCCATTAATGTCTAGGCTCACTTTGGGACACACTTGTCTTGTCCTTATTTCTCCACCTGGAGAGTTTATGGCTAGCATATGGTTCATTTGTGTGGTTGCTAGGTCATACTTCTTAACAAACCCTTGAGCAATGAACGAGTGGGTAGCACCAGAATCAAACAGACAGAGTCGCAAGGTGTAAATTGGCAGGAAACTTACCAACTACCACGTCAGGTGCCTCTTGTGCTTCCTCCATAGTGACGTGGTTCACCCGTCCTCTCATTACATTCTGCTGTTGTGGCGGCGCAGGCTTCTTCTTCGGGCATTTATGGGCGTAGTGCCCCACTTCACCACAGCTGAAACATTGCACCCCAATCTTAGATGCCTGGCCTTTGTTGTCTTGGGGTTGGTTTGGGGGTCCTTGAACTGCTGGTCGAGGTGGATATGCGGGGCGAGGCTGCTGCACAAACTGACGTTGCGGCTGTGCTGGTGTTGCGGGAGGCCTGTAGTTTGGGTTGTACCCTCTTGGTGCTGAATAGGGTACCGCAGCACGGTTCGTCTGCCCTGTAGGTTGCTGCATCATACGTGGGCGGGTGTTGCTCCCTGAGGCCTGATGTGACCACCCCGCCTTCCTCTTATTCTCATTTTCCAGGGCCTTTAGCTTCCTTTCCACCACAAACGCTCTGTCCACCATCTTTTGAAAACTTTCATACTCATTGGAGGACATTGCACACTGCATCTCTGCGGTAAGTCCTTCCACGAAACAATCTTGTTTCTGCTCATCAGTCTCTATGTCTCGTGGAGCATAACGGGATAGTTGAGTAAATTTAGTGAGGTATTCCCTCACCGTCATGTTTCCCTGCTGCAGTCCCAAAAACTCCTTCCTCTTGTTTTTGAGTTCACCTCTTGGGATGTAGTGGTTGCGGAAGCTACGCTTGAACTCTTCCCAAGTGATGTTCTCCAGGTCATGATGGGCGGCCACGTAGGCGGTCCACCAATCAGCAGCAGGTCCATGCAATTGATGAGAGGCAAACAGCACCCTCTCATACCCTTGGCATTGTATAATCCTCATCTTACTTTCAATAGTCTTCAGCCAATCATCGGCCTCCAGAGGTTCAGCAGCACTTGCAAACTTTGGAGGTTGAGTTCCTAGAAACTCACTCAACCTTGGTTGGCGTGGTGCAGCTTGTGGAGGTGGAACTTGATGCAAGTTGGCCACCACTTGAGTCAAGTTCTGGATGAGCTGATTTTGATTCTCCAGCATTTGGTGGAGAGGATCAACTTCTTCACGGCGACCACCCCGTCCTGGCCTCCAGAAAGATGAGGGTTGCATGCCTCATCATTGTTGTTGGCGGGGTTGGCAGCACGTCCTTTTCCTCTTCCGGCCATCTGGCAGAATCAACAAATGTTAATTTGATACCATTTAGTATCATCTTACTACTTTCATTTGTTGGTACTTTGAGGTGTTAAGGCTTTGTTAAAATTTTACGAGGGTTTATATCTCACACCAAATAAATGCACTATTATTTCCTGTAGGTTCACACACCAAAGTAAAACAATCTGAAGACGAGGCTGTGGACAATTGCTCATGGCTTCCACAACTCACGTCACACACCAAGCATTATCACACCATTAACTACGTCACGACTCGACTACTCGACCTCCTGCTAGCTAGGGAAAAGACTCTACACTACTCGTCCTCTTGAGCTGGCTCCTCGGGATCTTCCTCCTCATTTCGGCTACCTTCTGATTCTGCTTTGGGTGGGGAGGCTGCTGGTGGAGAAGTGCGACGACGCCTGATCGCTCGGCGATCCGGGGAGTCAGGAGTCCATGTATCATTCACGGTGACACACAGTTCATTCCCATCTCCTCTTTCTCTCGCCCTTAAGCAAGCTCGCAGCAACGCCTCCGTTTCCTTCAGGGTGTCTCGGACATCCTGAAGCTCTTGTTGACACTCCTGCAGCCGAGTGCTGAGCATAGCAGCATCCTCCAGGCATAAGTCCATGTGCTCATGGGAAGTCCCTTGCTGCACCGGTGGGTACTTGTACTCCGTGGTACCACTCTCACGTTGGAGGACATACATGTACTCAGTTTTGTCCAAGTGGCGACGATAGATGTGACTCTGGCAGGTGATGGCCTCCCTGGTGACATCTTTCTCCGCGTCAACTTGTGTTGCTCGACAAGCTGGAGAGTGGTGAATCTTAAGCAGCTGATTCTCGTGTGTAATCCTCATCTCCGAACTCCATTCTTCCCTCTTCTCACGGATGGTCCTGGTGGAGTTATAGTGGATGATTAGCTTGCCCGTATTGCCGGCGGCTTCGAGCATACGTCGAAGACGGCGCAACAAATCTCCTACTGCCAATCCGTAGGAAAGGTACGTCACTGGACGACTCTCCTCTCTTTCGGCAAGGGCAACTACGGGAACTCTCCCTCCTGTGGACTTACGAGCGGTGCGAATCATGCGAACCATCTAAAACAAAAGAATTTAAAATTAGGTTAGATGAAATCTCAAACAAAAATCCTATTTTGAATGAAAGTTGGGGTAAGATGAAGAAAATGACTCCTTTAATAACACTTTTCCACCCACACCTTGGAAAATAGTTTTTAAGAAAATAGGGCCCTTAAATACGTCCATTTCTACCTAGGTCCACGTTCCTACGGGCAACCTTGGCTCTGATACCACCTCTGTCACACCCGGTTTTTCCGAAGAAACAACCAAGTGAATATCACATGTATGCCAGGATCATTTTCTCATACATGTGATGACAAATAGTGAAGCATCTTTTATTACAAGCCAGGTGTTGAATATAAATAAGTCTTACATCGCAAATGTCTCAATGGACACTAATGCTTCATCACAAGTAAATAAACTAGCAGCGGAATATTATTCTTTAGGGCTCCATCACAGGCGTTGCCCGGGGGTCTTCATGAACCTAGAAACCTTCCTCGGGTCCAAAGTCTTGGTCATTATACACCACCTCATTATCTTGACCTGAGCAGCAGTATAAACCAACAAATATGCAAGGTTGAGTACCAATGGTACTCAGCAAGTGTGGGAAAATTATATCATGCATGGCTAGAACAAGGAGAGGTTGAACTCATGGTTAAAGCACTACGCAATTAATACCTATCACCTTAGCTTATTAAGCACCTTCATTACTACACAGGTGAAATGGTCCCAATCTCCCATCCCATCATCATAATCCAATAACCATAACATCATTTCCAACGTTAAGCTCCCCGCTTAACTTCCAAAACCATCATTCCTCTAATCATGAATAAGTCCAGGCCGCTCTTGACTGTGAGCACGGCTGTCAAGACAGTTTTGACTCTGCAGAGTTTGTACCACTGTACCCACATGTAGTGATTTCATCCCCCGTTGCCGGGTGGACTAAAAGAACCTCCATTATGCCAGTGGCTACGATCCACATTCACACTTCCCAGGTGTGTAGCCAGGAGATCACTACGAAGCCTTTACAAAGGGATTCCCGACGAGCGTGGGCCCACTGAGGTTTCACCCCTAACAGCATACAAGAGGCTCCAACCCCGCTGCAGTGGCCCCCTCTTGAGCCTTGCGGTTCATATGGTAGTCCAGCTGACACCTACTCCCCGCACCATCCAACACACCCATACTACGCCGGGGATACACCTAATTAATTGGCCAAGCTGCCCCATCTCAGCATGTGGTTGGCACTGTAAAGCCGGGTTACATGCTCCATGAACCGGTCCTTAGGATCCAGGCAAGTACTTAAACACAAACCCAAGTCTCGTGCACCCAGCACACAACCAAAACATCCAACTTGCCTTGATCCCTACCTCTACATAACTCACAATGTCTCATTCAAGAGTATGGTAATATAAACTGATGATCTCATTTCCCAAATATCCCATTCTAAGCATGGCTAAGCAAATGCATGTAAATAAATGACATGACAAAATAAATCCCAACCCAAGCTTCAAGGAAACAAGGTAATGCAATTCTAGGGAAACTTCCTAGCATGGGTTTCATAATTAACTTGACAATGCAAATAATTCTATCTACACATCCTAGCATAGGATCAAAGTGGTCAAGGACACTTGCCTCCTTCTTGCTGCTCTTGAAATTGGTAGTCCTGGTCTTGGAAAGGAATAACTTGCTCTTGAACAGGTTCTACTTCATACCATCACACATAGCAAAAGAAAAACAACAATCATAAGACATAGTTCACACTTCTTACTTCATACAAACCACACATTCATATTTATGAAATTCATTCACCATTATATGTGTTGTGGTCACTTTGTGTGTTGATCTGTGGCTTGCACACACTTTTATTTATATGTATATGATTCCTACTTTGGTGTTCATATTTACACTTACATACTATATACATATGTGTGTGTTTCAGTTTTAAATAAATTCCTTATATTAAACTACTACACCTTTTTACTACCAAGTATGTATGAAAAGTATTTTTCTTCTCCATATGTGCCTTCAGAATTTCTACCAACCCTAAACTGAATTCTTTGTATTTTAGAAACTCCATTTATCATTTACTAGTTGCTATATTTTCAGATTTATATTCCTATGCATAATTGTGTATTTTATTATGAAATTAGTAATACCCATCATCTAAACAGTATAGGTTCTGGTCCTAAATGATTTAATAACATATTTTGACCTTGGCTTCTGATGTAGACTATTTCATAATTATTTTCCCTATTTTTCTATAACTATTCTTTACTTAAAAATGTGTCCCTATACTAATAAATGTGAATAATAGATGAAACAGATTCATTTCAGCCCAAAAATATATTTTTATCTCACTCCAAAGTTTTCTAAGTACTGAGAAAGTTTTTACTTAATTTTGACAATTATATTTGTCCCCCTTTTTAATTTTTAAACACTAGTTACATATTCAATTTTCTAAATTAAATACTAAACAGGGCTAAAATAATGAATTCACCCCATTACAGGGTCTATAATATTATTTTCATAATTTCCAGGGGTCTAGCTACACTTATCAGAGGTGTTTTTCCTAATTTTTATTAAGTCCAGGGGCTAAAACTGATTTTTAAATGAATTTACATGATTTTCTGGAGTTCCAGGGGCTAGATCTGAAATTTCCGGGGCTAGCTCTTATTTCCAGAGAACCCCAGGGGGTAGCACGTAAGAATTCCAGTCTTTATAATGCGGGGCTGACGTGGACCGTCCGATTTTAAACCGATGGCTGAGATTATAACATCGAACCGGTACGCGGGGATTTAAACCCTACCGTGCGATTTAAAATAAACGGCGCACAAGCGGCCACGTCGCTCTGATCGAGCGCGGGCGGCGCTGCCGGCGGCGCACGGCGGCGGGAAGCGGCGATCTCGCCGGAAAGTTTCGGATCCTAGAGAATTCTGCCTAGAACTGTGATCTTATGGCATAGATAGGTAGAGGGGAGGTCGGGGATCTCACCTCGGTGGTTTTCTCGAGCTCGGGGGTCCTGGAAAGTGATCGGCGGCGAGGTCCGAGGCAAAACCACGGCGAAGCTCGTCGGTGCTGTGTTTACACCGTAAGTCTCCGAGTTTTCTGCACCTGCAAAGTTCCCCGGAGGCGGTGGATCAAGACCAGCGAGTTAGATCAGAGTTTCCGAGCTTAGATCGGCCAGAATTCACCGGCGAAGTCTCGGTGCTCACCGGAGTAAAAATCGGCGATCGCGTGGGAAAAACCGATCGGGGCTGGGGTTTTTATAGCCGGGGGAGGGCGGTGGGTCGGTTGTGATCGAGTTTGATTCTTCTGGGACCGGAATTCGGGCTGAGGGACGCGGTTTTCAATCGGTTAAGATCGCGCGCGCGCGGGAGAGAGTCCGGGGTCGCGGGGTTAGGGATGACAGGTGGGTCCCACCCGTCTGTGAGAGACAGCGCGGGCGCGCGGGGGCTGGCTGGCGCGGGGAAACTGGGCCGGCTGGCGGGTTTCGGCCCACTGGCCGGTTTTTTCCCGTTTTGTCTTTTTCTTTTTCCATTTCTTTTCTGTTTTGAGTTTAATTTGAATTCCACTTTAAATTTGAATTTTTGCAAAACATGCAACACGTCCAAAAATTTTTTAAATTCCCCTCTGAACATGGTTTAGGGTTTTGAATCAAAATTTGGGGTGTTACAAAAGAGCCAGAAGCTGAAAAGAGCCCGGCTCGCTTGGCCGCCAGAGCCGCGGAGCCAGCTTCTCCTGATCGGCGTCTCGTCCCTGCTGCTGGTGCGTCGGCTCTTCCTGAGGACGAGGTAATGGAGGAGGTCGGAGGGGCTGCCCCAGCCTCTGTTGCTCCATTGCCTCTGGCAGACGCCTTCGCGCTTGCCGAGTCGAGCGTCCGGCAGGTCTTGGCTGCGCTAGGGCACGAGCGGGAGGAGTATACGGTTGAACGGGACCGCCTCCTCATCTGGGGGAACCTTTTGCGGGAGAGGACCGCGAAGGTTAAGAGCGAGCTCGACTCCAGGCGGGAGTTGCTCGACTTCAGGGAAGCGCTCGTCGACCGGATGAAGCGGGCTGTTGACCGCATGGACACCCAGTCGCGGCGGATCAATAGGGAGGCCCTGGAGGCACACGCCCGGGCCGAAGAGAGCCTCTCTGCTGCTGTGGAAATATGGCAGCGGTTGGAGCGCCGCGAACTCGCCGTTGAGGAGCGGGAGCGTTCCGTGGCAGCTGAGGCAGAGAGGGTCGCCGCACAGCTGGCCGCGGGTGAGGATGACCTCCGAGCTCGGATGGAGGAGCTGGAGATTCTGAAGGCAGACCTTGACTTGAGGGAGGAACAGGTCTCCCATGATCGCCGGGTGGTCTTGGACCGGGAGTTGACTACCGGCTTCAAGGCCGCTGAGTTGGAGCGGCTAGCCGAGACTCTCCACCTTCGGGAGAGTTCCCTGGCGGCCAAGGAGAAGGAATTCTCCGAGAGGAACCTGGAGGCTCTGCAGGCGGCCCGCCGCGAGGTGGAGGAGCTCTCAGCCTTACGGTCCTCCGAGGCCCTTGCGGTCTCAAGCTTCGTGGATCGAGCGGGGTCCGCCCTGATCCCTCTTGGCTTCAGTCCGGTGAGGGCCGCGACTCCCGCATTGAAGGTGGCAGAGGTGATCCCTGCATTGGAGTCGATCGGCGCCAAGCTGGACAGACTCGACTCGGTGGTCGCCAGTGAGCTTGAAGCCGAGGGTCGCGGCATAGCTTTAGAGGTCGCCTCGCATGTGCTGGCATGCTTCAAGGGCCCAGCCGCGGAGCGGGAGGAAGCTGCCAGGGTTGAAGTCGAGGATGTGGCCGCCCTTGTAGCCGCAAGGTTCCGGCGAGAGCCGGGAGGTCCTTAGGACTTGTTTCTCCCTTTTTTTATCGAGTCTGTAGCCCAGCTCATGGAGCCTTGCTTAATTTGACTCTCTTGGATACTTGTGTCTGTGATGCTTTTTCCCTCCTTCTTGGCTTTGCCTGGCTGAGTCCTTAGCTCCGCAAGGTACTCAGAGGCCATTTCCAATCTCGGAGCTTCGCACAGACACCCTCCCCGGGTCCTAACCGTGTTAGGGGCCCCCGGAGGTCTCCTAACCTCGCTCTATGGGGGGCTCCAAATCTGCCGGCCACGTGGTGGGTCCGGAGCTCCTCCTCAAGAGACGGGAGCTCCGGTCATGTTGGACACGTAGGGCTTTCGGAGCCCTCCCGCTGAGGGGGGAGGTCCGGATCCTGCCTGCCACGTGGCGAGCCCGGAGCCCTCCTCAAGGAAGGAGAGAGTTCTGGGCCCGCTGGACACGTGGGGCCCCCGGGCCCCGCCCCTGCTGGAGGAGCAGGTCCCGGTCCTTCCAGTCCTAGGCCGGTATAGCTGGTAGCTCCTTTCCCCCCGCTTCATGCAGTCCCTGTTGCCGTAACCTGAAGGTCCTGCACACAGGTAGAGGAAACGTAATTCTCCTCGGGGGGTCCTCCCCTCCCGTCTCCTAATCTTATCCGTCTTATGGTCCTGACCCGCTATACGGGGCTTGGGCAATTCTGTGCACGAGGCGCCGGAGCTCCGGCTCCCTCCGAGGTCCGGGTACGGCCGTCCGATCCCTAGTACCGGGCCATGCGCTGGGGAAGCAGAGTGCACGCGCTTTGGGTTCATGACCAGGCAAAGCGGACGTACTCCCCTGGACCTCCGGAGAGCAGGATGCGCATGCTTTGGGCTCTGGGCCGGCTAAGCTGGATACGCACCCTGGACCCCCCATGCACAACGCTGGCCTTTCCTGGAGGTGACCAACTGGCACCGCAACACCTGACTGGGGGAGGCCCGAGAGACTCACTCGGCCATCGGCAGGTGCCTCAAGCACAGCCGCCTTCGGTAGGATAGCAAATGCCGACTATGGATGAGCGCAGGAGAGGGGGAGCTAGATGTACGATGAACATACAGAGATAGTGCGATCATAAAAATTAATGCATAATTTAAATGAGCGCATGAGAGAGAGCTAAGTAGAACAGGTCTCTGTATTCGTGCCCATAGGTGGAATTCTGGCTGTACATGGGGGCAATGTTCCGCCTCGTCTACAAGGGAAGCAAGACTCTACGCGCTTAGGGTCGGAACCAGGCTAAACTGGATGTAGTCCTGTACCGTCCCTTGAGACTTAGCTACCCCAAGCTCTGTTCCTAAATTCTATGGGGTCTATTACAGAAGTGAATAACCCTGTTCTACCGATGCTCAGTAAGTAGGACTTACAGTGTTGCTTCATGGCAAGGATTTTTTGGGAATGGATCCCACTCTCGGTAGAAAGGCATGTGTACCTGGGGTGGCAGCTTTTATGATTCGGAAGGGACCTTCCCTGCTGGGGGAGAGCTTATGGGTCCTTCTTGGAATATAGCGTGCCGCTTCACCAGGTTGCCCTCTTGCGGGCCCCCGTCGCGTTTGGTTCTTTGGCGGTAGTGCTTAGAGCATTAGCCGAGACCGTGCGTTGTGGGGTGTTCCCTGCAAGCCGAGTCTTGTCGAAGTTGTTATCTTCACGCTGGATCAGGTCCTGAGTGGCTTCTCTCGGGGGCCCCCGGGGAGTTCTCCCCTTCTGGCTAAGGCCTTCAAGGGGTAGGTGGACCCGGGCTCGCCTTGGATGACCTAAGGCGTCTTCCCCTTCTGGCAAGGCCTTCAAGGGGTTGACGGACCTTAGACGGCCCCCGAGAGGTATGTTCGAGGCACGGAGGCGTGCCGTAGCTGGCTAACGCCTTGGCCCGTCACCGTCGGAACTGGAGTCCTCACCGTCATGCACTGTCTTTATGACACGCTGAGGCTCCTGGAACCCCACCTGGTGGGCAGCGGTGACTGGGGCATCGGCCTTCTGTTTGCCATCCCTCTGAGGGTAGGGCGGTGCTTCAGCCCTCTGCTGTCTTCCATTGCGGAAGCGCTCTGCGAGCCTCTGGATCTCCCAGCACTCGGCAGCAGTATGGTTGCAGGTGCCATGCACGGGGCATAGCCCGCCTTGGCCACTGTCTGGGGCCGGTGATTGCCGCTGCCTCTTGTCGGGGCGCGGCCCCCGAGCCCCACCGAGCGTCGCTGCAGTGACGACTGGGGCTGCGGTCGGTGACTCTATCTTGCTTCTGCCTCAGTTCTTGGCCTTCCTGCTGCCTCCACAGGGAGTAGGACTAGATCCGGGCAGTCCCCCTGACTCGGAGGATGGCAGCGAGTGCCAGTTCCGTCCTTCGGCTGCTCTGGCGCATTTGTCTGCCAAGCTGAAGAGCTCTGAGACGTCGCGGAGCTCCCTGGTCGCGAGCTTCTCGAGCATCTTCCTGTCCCGGACGCCTTTCCGGAACGCCACCACCACAGATACATTTTGAATGTGTGGGATGGTGTTCCGCACCTGGGAGAACCGCTGGATGAAAGAGCGCAGCGACTCCCCAGGTTGCTGCTGGACGGCGTGGAGGTCGAGCTCCGTGCCAGGCCGGGTGTTGGAGCTGCCGAAGTTGGCTACGAACTGTCGGCAAAGCTCTCCCCAGGAGGTGACGGAACCCTGGGGGAGGTTCATGAGCCAAGACCGGGCTGGACCGGTCAAGGCAACAGGGAAGTAATTGGCCATGACGGCTTCATTCCCTCCTGCGGCAAGTACGGCGGTGGAGTAGATCTGGAGGAACTCCGCCGGGTTGACGCTGCCGTCGTACTTCTCTGGCAGGTGTGGCCGAAACTTGCGCGGCCATTTCGCAAAGCGAAGATGGGGCGTGAGGGCTGCACACCCTGCTTCTGTCACCGCAGGTTCTGGTGCCGCGAACGCTGGGTTCGCACTAGGCACAGTGTACCCTGGTACGGGCAAAGCTGCACCATAGGCCGGGGGCGCCATCTGCAGTACATATGACTGTGGCATATTCTGCACGGCGCAGGCCTGGGGCAGAGATCGCATGGCGAAGGTCTGCTCTTCAGGCTGGGTCGAGGCCGACGTCATGCTGTCGTCAGCCTCTTGGTAGCGACGCCTTTCTCGGCGTTGCTCGAGGTATACCCGGGCATCTTGACCCGAGCGACACCGCTCCAGCTCTGTCCTCAGATCCATCGATTGAGGGCTGGCAGAGCTGGAATCTGCCGTCTGTTCGTCAACCATCGGCGTGCGTACCAGCGACATGGCCGGCTGGTCAGAGTGTCGTCTCCGCCGGAGTCGCGGGCTTGCGGCAGCGACGACAAGACGGTATACCTCGAGAATCCACCGCTGGGTCGCTGCCTGAGGCGCGTCCCCAGCGGGCGGATTGTACAGTAGCGCTCTTGCTGCAGCTAGCGCACCCCCTCCGGGTACGCCCGGCGCTACTGAAGATCTGATGCTGGTTGAAGCCTGCATTGCCGGGGTCGGCGCTGCCAGAGCCGGTTGCTGGCTCCCAGCTTGTACTGACACACTCCGTCCCGAGTGTGTTGGCTTGTACTCCCCCCTGGTCGCGGTTCGTCGCGGAGGCGGGGGAGGTGAGCTTGCCGCCGAAGGGAGCTTGGTCATCTTCGTCGGGCGAAACTCGTCGCGCTAGGGGAAAAGCCCCCTACCTGGCGCGCCAAATGTCGAAGTGTTCGGTCGACACTTCCCCCGGGCCTGCACTGGGCAGCCCGTGGAGGTTCTTTTTTCGGAGGGGCTAGTTCCTAGCGGAGAGCTTGCGCAGATGGACGAGTTAGTGAGAGCTTGACACGGAGAGTTTTACGTGGTTCAGGCCGCCGGAGCGTAAAACCCTACGTCCACGGCGAGCTATGGAGCTCGCTGTATTGCTTGCTGCTCAGGGCCAGGGGCCTGAGCTTGGGGGTGAGTTACAGCTTGAGAGTGTATGGCTAGCGTATGAGTTGCAAAATGCGAACCCTTGCTATCGACGCCTACCCGAGCCTTTTATAGTCCAAGACTCGGGCGGCTTACAAGGGGTGCCGGGACCCGACAGGTGGTCCCGGGAAGATTGTCTATTATCTACCGTATCTGTAGTTACGCCGGTAGTTGCCTCTGGTCGAAGGCTTCTGAGTCTTCATCTTGCCGCCCTGCCCATGCCGCACGCTAGTCGTATTGGTTGATGACGGCGCAGGCGGCATGGGATGTCTTGTTGCAGCGTTTATTAGCTGGCAGGTTCTGACACCGCGCGCCAGTCTGTGATGCGACTGGGCGCAACGGCACCTGACAGACGCGTGCTCCGCGTTTCCGCGTCATGGGAAGACGCGGGCCTTGAATACCTTGTACGGGCAAGGTGTGGGGCGCCTTTACGCCCGCTGCCTACCGCTTGGGGGCGGGCAGCACCGTTCTTCTGGCCACGTGGCGGGTCCGGAGCCCTTCTCTGAGGAGAGAAGGGTCCGGCTTGCGGGGCACGTGGAGCCTCCGGACCTCTCCCCACGGAGGGGGAGGTCCGGCTTCTGTATGCCACGTGGCGGGCCCGGAGCTCTCCTCTGCAGAGAGGGTGGTCCGGCCCCGCTGGATGCGTGGCGTCTTCGGACCTCTCTCCCGCGGAGGGGGAGGTCCGGCTTCTGTATGCCACGTGGCGGGCCCGGAGCTCTCCTCTGAGGAGAGGGAGGTCCGGCCCCGCCGGACGCGTGGCGCCTTCGGAGCTCTCCCTGCGGAGAAGGGCGAGTACCTTAGGCATTTTACCCTGTGCACGGGGGTACCCCATATCTCAGGTACCGACACGAACCTTCGGAACACAGAACACCGCTGTAAGTTCTACCCCTAGAGCAACAATAGGACAGACCCTTCTTTTTATAATAAATCCCATAAAGTCCAGGAACAGTGCTTGGTGCAGCTAAGCCTCAGGGGACGGTCCAGGACTACGTTCAGCTTCGCCTGGTTCCGACCCCAAGCGCGTAGAGTCTTGCTTCCCTTGAGGCGGGTCGTGGCCTCCATATTCAGCCTGCCTTCCCCCTATGGAAATTTATATGAAAAGAAACCTGTCCTACGTTGCTCTTGTTTGGTGCTCATTTAGTTTACTTATTAAATTTTTATGATTGCCCTGCTAGCGTGTGCTCACCATGCGTTCAGCTCCCTCTTCTCATTCTCATCTTTAGTCGGCATTTGCTGCCCTACCAAAGGCGGTTGCGTGGGAGGTACCGGCCGATAGCCAGGGGGGCCCCGAGCCCCCGGCACTTCGCGCACGGTAGTTCCCAAGCACCGTATAGGTGGACGGGGACCGTAAGCCAAATAAGACTAAGAGATAGAGGGGGGGAGCCCCCAAGGAGAATTACGTTTCCCTTACTTGTGTGCAGGACCTCTCGGCCTGAGCTCCCCGCAGGAATATGGTAGGCACATCCATCCAATGGAACGCACCTACCAGGGGGCCGCTACGGGATCGCGCAAGACCGAAACCCCAAGGTAAGATCAAAGAACTAGACCTCACAGGGGCGAGGCCTGAAGGTCCCACGTGTCCAGCGGGGCCAGACCTTCCACCTCCTTGAGGGGGAGCTCCGGGCCCGCCGCGTGGTCAACAGAAGCCGGACCCCCCCTCCGCGGGGAGAGGTTCGAGGACTCCACGTGCCCCACAAGCCCGGACCTCCCCTCAGAGGGGAGCTCCGGGCCCGCCACGTGGCAAACAGGCCCGGACCCCCTCCGATCTCGTGAGGCGGGTCCTGGAGACCTCCGGAGCCCTTAGTATACAGTGAGGACCCGGAGAAGGTGTCTATGCAGAGCTTCGAGATTGGTCAAGGCCTCCGAGTACCTTGCGGAGCTAAGGACTCGGCCAGGAAAAAGCCAGGAAGAAGACTAGGACATATAGACACAGAAAGAAACAGGAGTCTGTTCATACAAAGGCTCCATGAGCTGCGCTACAGACTCAACAAAAATAAAAAAGGAAGTACAGGGCCCTGTGACCAAGGGGGCAGATGCCTAAGAGTCCCCGGACTCCCGATGAAACCTGGAGGCCACGAGGGCGGCCAAGTCCTCGGCCTCGGCCCTGGCAGCTTCCTCCCGATCGGCGACGGGTCCTAGACGGACTGGCTCCAGAGAAAAGGAAGGGTCTCGGCTCAGGAAGCACGACAGAACGTGCATAGCGACCTCCTTCGCAAGGCCCTGACCTTCCGCTTCAAGCTCGTCGGCGATCACTGTTTCGAGCCGACCCAGCTCGTCGCCGATGGACTCAAGTGCCGGGATTGCTTCGGACATCGGCCGCGCCAGAGCCTCCACCTGCACAGAGCTGAAGCCAAGAGGAGCCAAGGCGGACCCCGCCTTGGCAATAAAGCCCCAGACTGCCTGGGCCTCAGCAGACCGCAAGGACTGGAGCTTCTCCACCTCTTGGCGAGCCGCCAGCTCGCGATCCATCACCGCCTGGCGCTCCTGGGAGAACTGCTCCTCCCTCGCGGCAACAGCCGACTCACGGAGCTCCAGCTCCTCGGTCCGAGCCCTTAGCTCCTCCACTTTGGCCCTCAGCCGAGCGGTGGTCTTCTCCTCCTCGGCCGCGACAGCGCGTTCCCGATCAGCGACGGCGCACTCCCGACTGGCTGCCTGCAGCTGCAACTCCTCCACGGCGGCGGAACGCTCCTTGGCTTTGGCTTCAGCGTGGGCCAGAGCCTCGCGGTAGGTGGCACGAACCCGCCGGGACTCTGACTCCAAGCGGCTAATGGCCTTCTTCAGAGTGCCAAGCAGAGCACTCATGGCCTCAAGCCTTGACTGCCTCGAATCAAGGTCCGCCTTAGCCTCCTGGGCCCGCTGCTGCCAGCTGAGAAGACGCTCCTTCTCGCCGGCCAGCGCCCCCCGCTCCTGCTCAAAGGTGGATTGGAGCTGTCGGGCGCTGGTCTGGACACGCCCCAGGGCGTCCCACACGGGCACCGGGGCAGGGGGGACAGGAGTCACGCTACTGGACCCCCCTGTCGAGTCTAAGACCGGCGGAGGCGCCGGCGCCTCAGCAACCAGGGTGGGGCTCTGTCCTAGGGAGGCCAGGGGGCCAGCAGGCGCACCTACAGCGCCCCCCCCCCAGTCTCAGGACCGGACTTCTGGACTGGTGAAGGAGGGCAGATAGGAGCAGATGCGGCCACCACGAAGGGTGAACTCGCCGGCGCAGAGGGAGCCCCCGTCGATTTGGGGACCATGGGAGCCACCACGGTCCCTAGGTGCTGAGGCACGGAGCCTCCGTCGGTTGAAGGCGGCCGGGTAAGAGGCCCACCCCTAGCAGCGGGTCGGTCCCTGCAAGAAGAGAAAACCCTCAGGCAAAGAGAGGGGACAAGAGCTCTGCTCCTACAAGCCAGAAAGAGCAACACTTACTGCGCGGCATGAGCGCTCCAACGGGCTTGCAGCACTGGCCTCTGGGCTGTAGCTGAACCACCGGGACCAGCGGCTGGAACGGTCGCGGAGCGTGACGCCTGGGTCCCCGGCACACTCGCTGGCGTGGCCCCACCAGCATCCGTCCTGGAAACCCCTCCGCTTGAGGAAGGGTGACGAGGTACTTGGGCTAACTCGGACGGCCGCTGTCTCGGGAGAGACCCGCCGGGGGAGGACGCCCGGGGCCTCTTTGGGTCGCCACCCGATGGGCCAGCACCCCCGGGAGATGGGAGCAAGGTAGCTCCGGCACCATGACTCGGCGCAGGCGGTGCCCTCGGAGGAGACCGGCCGCGTTTCTTCTCTGGATGCCTAGGGGCCGGCTCCTTTCCCTTCCCTTTGTCGGAGGCTTGAGTTCCGTCGGCTCTGGGGGAGGGTTTGACAGCAGCAGACGCCTCGTGCCCTGACCCAGAGTGCTCAGTTCCTGGGATGGTGATACCACGGAAGGCATCCCCGACCTGCCGGACGGCGATCCCGATGTCGTCAAGGTTCGGCATCTTCCGCAGGAGCTCTGACCTCCTCTGTGGCTCCAAGAAGAGGGGAGTGGCACAGGGAGGAAGGGCGGGGTCGCCACTGGGGATGTAGTCACCGCTCACCTTGCCCACCATCTCGTTCAGCTCCTCATCAGAAGGGTCAGAGCCGGGGCCCCTCTCCAGCCTGGTACAGTCCTGCTCGCCGGTGTAGTACCACGCTGGGCGACTACGCTGCTGCAAGGGTGCAATACGGCGCGACATAAAGTCCATCAGCACCATCAGAGACGTCAGCCCCCCGTTGGCCAGGAACCAGATCCGCTCCAAGACCGGGGAGTACTCCTGCTCCAGCTCAGGGATCTCCTCCCAGAAGCGACGATCGGTGGTTGGGCTGGCGGTTGGGAGTTGTACGCGATCGTGCTCGTCGGTCTGCACAACCACCCAGCTCTCCCTCCAGTTTTCCCACCTTGATGCGCTGAAGGGCAGAAGGTATCCAGAGACCTTGGGGTCCTTGCAGCGATGCTGAAAGTAGTATGCCCCCATCTGAGTCTTCGAGCCACGCCCAGTCGTCCACAACACAAAGAAGTAGCGGAAGAGCATCACGGAAGCATGCACCCCCACGAACATCTCGCAGAAGTGGACAAAAACAGCAGCCATTGCGAAAGAGTCGGGGGAAAGATGGTGGAGCTGGAGGCCATATGTCTCCAGCAGGGTGACAAAGAAGGAAGAAATCGGCGGAACGAACCCCGCCAGAGCATAAGCCGTGAAGAAAACCATCTCCCCCTTTTCCAGGATCAGGGGGAGAGATCCTCGGCGAAGCCGGTGTTTCTGGTCTTCTGAGCGCCAGCCCAGCAGCCTGCGCACTGGCCCAAGCTCGGAAGAACGAACGAGGCGCGTCGGGAGCAAGTTGGAAGTCATGGCAAAAGAGGGCACAAGGGTAGGAAAGCCGGGGCGCGAGAGTTCAAGGGAAGTACGAGTGCTAGGAAAGGCGAAGGAAAGCCGCGATGCGGGTGAGATCCCCTTTTAAAACTTTCCAGGGATGATTCGAGGTGACTCGGAAACCTTCGAGAACATCGCACCGGTGACCGCGTTGGCTCCGAGACCGGGCGCCAATGACAGGTGGACCCAAGCCGCCTGTCGGTACCTGAGATATGGGGTACCCCCGCGCACAGGGTAAAATGCCTAAGGTGCTCGCCCTTCTCCGCAGGGAGAGCTCCGAAGGCGCCACGCGTCCGGCGGGGCCGGACCTCCCTCTCCTCAGAGGAGAGCTCCGGGCCCGCCACGTGGCATACAGAAGCCGAACCTCCCCCTCCGCGGGAGAGAGGTCCGAAGAAGCCACACGTCCAGCGGGGCCGGACCTCCCTCTCCTCAGAGGTGAGCTCCGGGCCCGCCACGTGGCATACAGAAGCCGGACCTCCCCTTCCACGGGAGAGGGGTCCGAAGGCGCCACGCGTCCAGCGGGGCCGGACCTCCCTATCCTCAGAAGAGAGCTCCGGACCCGCCACGTGGCCAGAAGAACGGTGCTGCCTGCCCCCGAGCGGTAGGCAGCGGGCGTAAAGGCGCCCCACACCTTACCCGTGCAAGGTATTCAAGGCCCGCATCTTCCCAAGACGCGGAAACGCGGAGCACGCGCCTGTCAGGTGCCGTTGAGCCCAGTCGCATCACAGACTGGCGCGCGGTGTCAGAACCTGCCAGGTAATAAACGCTGCGACAAGACATCCCATGCCGCCTGCGCCGTCATCAACCACTACGACAAGCGTGCGGCGTGGGCAGGGCGGCAAGATGAAGACTCAGAAGCCTTCGACCAGAGGCAACCACCAGCGTAACTACAGATACGGCAGATAACAGACAATCTTCCCGGGACCACCTGTCGGGTCCCGGCACCCCTTGTAAGCCGCCCGAGTCTTGGACTATAAAAGGCTCGGGTAGGCGTCGATAGCAAGGGTTCGCACTTTGCAACTGATACGCTAGCCATACACTCTCAAGCTGTCACTCACCCCCGAGCTCAGGCCTCCGGCCCTGAGCAGCAAGCAATACAGCGAGCTCCATAGCTCGCCGTGGACGTAGGGTTTTACGCTCCGGCGGCCTGAACCACGTAAAACTCTCCGTGTCAAGTCTCAGCAGCAAGCAATACAGTGAGCTCCATAGCTCGCCGTGGACGTAGGGTTTTACGCTCCGGCGGCCTGAACCATGTAAAACTCTCCGTGTCAAGCTCTCGCTAACTCGTCCATCTGCGCAAGCTCTCCGCTAGGAACTAGCCCCTCCGAAAAAAGAACCTCCGCGGGCTGCCCAGTGCAGGCCCGGGGGAAGTGTCGACCGCACACTTCGACATTTGGCGCGCCAGGTAGGGGGCGTTTCCCCTAGCGCGACGAGTTTCCGCCGACGAAGATGACCAATCTCCCTTCAGCGGCAAACTCTCCCCCTCCGCATTCACGGCGAACCGTGACCAGCAGGGAGTACATGTCGACGCACTCAGGACGGAGTGTGTCGGCACAAGCGGGTAGCCAGCAGCCGACTCCGGCAACGCCGACTCCGGCTATGCAGGCCCCGACCAGTGTGAGGTCTTCTGCAGAGCTGAGCGTACACCATGGAGGTGCGCTAGCTGCAGCAAGAGCGCTGCTGCGCAACCACCTGCGGGGGATGCGCCCCATTCAGCGACCCAGCAATGGGTCCGCGAGGTGGACCGCCTCGTCGTCGCCGCCGCGAACCCTCGGTTTCGGCGAGGACGGCGCCCAGGGCAACCGGCTGTGTCGCTGACGCGCACACCCACGGTTGACGGGCTAACGGCTGATTCCAGCTCCTCCAGGCTCCTGTCGACGGACCTGCGAAGGGAACTGGAACGGTGCCACTTGGGGCAGGACGCCCGGGTGTACCTCGAGCGACGTCGAGAAAGGCTTCGCAACCATGAGGCAGGCGACAGCATGTTGTCGGCCTCGACGCAACCAGAAGGGCAGGCCTTCGCCATGCGAGCCCCGCCTCAGGCATATGCTGCGCAACATATGCCACCACCATATGCGCCGCAAGTAGCGGCCCCGGTCTATGGTGCAGCCTTGCCCATGCCGGGATACGTGGTGCCAGGTGCGAACCACCTGTTCGCAGCGCCAGTACCTGCAGCAGCAGGTGCAGGATGTGCGGCCCTTGCACCCCACCTTCGCTTCGCAAGGTGGCCGCGCAAGTTTCACCCGCACTTGCCCGAGAAGTACGACGGAAGCGTCAACCCAGCGGAGTTCCTCCAGATCTACTCCACCGCCGTACTTGCTGCAGGAGGTGATGAGGCTGTCATGGCCAACTACTTTCCCGTCGCCTTGATCGGCCCAGCCCGGTCCTGGCTCATGAATCTACCTCAGGGGTCCATAACCTCCTGGGGTGAGCTCTGCCGGCAGTTCGTCGCCAACTTCGGCAGCTCCTACACCCGTCCCGGCACGGAGCATGACCTCCACGCCGTCAAACAACAACCTGGGGAGTCGCTGCGCTCTTTCATCCAGCGGTTCTCTCAGGTGCGCAACACCATCCCACATATCCAAAGCGCCTCTGTGGTGGTGGCGTTCCGACAGGGTGTCCGGGACGAGAAAATGCTTGAGAAGCTCGCGACCAGAGAGGTCCGCGACGTCTCGGAGCTCTTTAGCCTGGCGGACAAGTGCGCCAGAGCAGCCGAAGGGCGGAACTGGCATGCACTGCCGACCTCCGAGTCAGGAGGGCAGCCCGGGTCCGGTGCTGCTGCCTATGGGGGTGGCAAGAAGACCAAGAGCCGGGGGAGTGGGAAGATGAAGTCACCATTCACGGCCCCCGTCGCCGCAGCTGTGACAACCAGTGGAGCTCGGGGGCCACGCCCCGACAAGAGGCAGCGGCAATCACCGGCCCCAGACAGTGGCCAAGGCGGGCTATGCCCCGTGCATGGCATCTGCAACCATACAGCTGCCGAGTGCTGGGAGATCCAGAGGCTCGCAGAGCACTTCCGCAATGGAAGACAGCAGAGGGCTGAAGCACCGCCCCACCCTCAGAAGGATGGCAAACAGAAGGCCGATGCCCCAGTCACCGCTGCCCACCAGGTGGGGTTCCAGGTGCCTCAGCGTGTCATAAAGACAGTGCATGACGGTGAGGACTCCAGTTCCGATGGTGACGGGCCAAGGTGTTAGCCAGCTACGGCACGCCTCCGTGCCTCGAACATACCTCTCAGGGGCCGCCTAAGGTCCGTCAACCCCTTGAAGGCCTTGCCAGAAGGGGAAGACGCCTTAGGTCATCCAAGGCGAGCCCGGGTCCACCTACCCCTTGAAGGCCTTAGCCAGAAGGGGAGAACTCCCCGGGGGCCCCCGAGAGAAGCCACACAGGACCTGATCCAGCGAGAAGATAACAACTTCGACAAGACTCGGCTTGCAGGGAACACCCCACAACGCACGGTCTCGGCTAATGCTCTGAGCACTACCGCCAAAGAACCAAACGCGACGGGGGCCCGCAAGAGGGCAACCTGGTGAAGCGGCACGCTATATTCCAAGAAGGACCCATAAGCTTTCCCCCAGCAGGGAAGGTCCCTTCCGAATCATGGAAGCTGCCGCCCCAGGTACACATGCCTTTCAACCGAGAGTGGGATCTATTCCCAAAAAATCCTTGCCATGAAGCAACATTGTAAGTCCTACTTACTGAGCATCGGTAGAACAGGGTTATTCACTTCTGTAATAGACCCCATAGAACTTAGGAACAGAGCTTGGGGTAGCTAAGTCTCAAGGGACGGTATAGGACTACATCCAGTTTAGCCTGGTTCCGACCCTAAGCGCGTAGAGTCTTGCTTCCCTTGTAGACGAGGCGGAACATTGCCCCCATGTACAGCCAGAATTCCACCTATGGGCACGAATACAGAGACCTGTTCTACTTAGCTCCCTCTCATGCGCTCATTTAAATTATGCATTAATTTTTATGATTGCACTATCTCTGTATGTTCATCATACGTCTAGCTCTCTCTCTCCTACGCTCATCCATAGTCGGCATTTGCTATCCTCCCGAAGGCGGCTGCGCTTGAGGCACCTGCCGATGGCCGAGTGAGTCTCTCGGGCCTCCCCCAGTCAGGTGTTGCGGTGCCAGTTGGTCACCTCCAGGAAAGGCCAGCGTTGTGCATGGGGGGTCCAGGGTGCGTATCCAGCTTAGCCGGCCCAGAGCCCAAAGCATGCGCATCCTGCTCTCCGGAGGTCCAGGGGAGTACGTCCGCTTTGCCTGGTCATGAACCCAAAGCGCGTGCACTCTGCTTCCCCAGCGCATGGCCCGGTACTAGGGATCGGACGGCCGTACCCAGACCTCGGAGGGAGCCGGAGCTCCGGCGCCTCGTGCATAGAATCGCCCAAGCCCCATATAACGGGTCAGGACCATAAGACGGATAAGACTAGGAGACGGGAGGGGAGGACCCCCCGAGGAGAATTACGTTTCCTCTACCTGTGTTCAGGACCTTCAGGTTACGGCAACAGGGACTGCATGAAGCGGGGGGGGGGGGGGGGGGGGGGGGGGAGGAGCTACCAGCTACACCGGCCTGGGACTGGAAGGACCGGGACCCGCCCCTCCAGCAGGGGCGGGACCCGGGGGCCCCACGTGTCCAGCAGGCCCGGAACTCTCTCCTTCCTTGAGGAGGGCTCCGGGCTCGCCACGTGGCAGGCAGGAACCGGACCCCCCCCTCAGCGGGAGGGCTCCGAAAGCCCTACGTGTCCAACATGACCGGAGCTCCCGTCTCTTGAGGAGGAGCTCCGGACCCACCACGTGGCCGGCAGATTTGGAGCCCCCCATAGGGCGAGGTTCGGAGACCTCCGGGGGCCCCTAACACGGTTAGGACCCGGGGAGGGTATCTGTGCGAAGCTCCGAGATTGGAAATGGCCTCTGAGTACCTTGCGGAGCTAAGGACTCAGCCAGGCAAAGCCAAGAAGGAGGGAAAAAGCATCACAGACACAAGTATCCAAGAGAGTCAAATTAAGCAAGGCTCCATGAGCTGGACTACAGACTCGATAATAAAGGGAGAAACAAGTCCTAAGGACCTCCCGGCTCTCGCCGGAACCTTGCGGCTACAAGGGCGGCCACATCCTCGACTTCAGCCCTGGCAGCTTCCTCCCGCTCCGCGGCAGGGTCCTCTCTTTCTGGCTCCAGCGAGAAAGAGGGGTCGCGGCTCTTGAAGCATGCCAGCACATGCGAGGCGACCTCTAAAGCTAAGCCACGGCCCTCGGCTTCAAGCTCACTGGCGACCACCGAGTCGAGTCTGTCCAGATTGGCGCCGACCGACTCCAATGCAGGGATCACCTCTGCCACCTTCAATGCGGGAGTTGCGGCCCTCACCGGACTGAAGCCAAGAGGGATCAGGGCGGACCCCGCTCGATCCACAAAGCTTGAGACCGCAAGGGCCTCGGAGGACCGTAGGGCTGAGAGCTCCTCCACCTCGCGGCGGGCCGCCTGCAGAGCCTCCAGGTTCCTCTCGGAGAATTCCTTCTCCTTGGCCGCCAGGGAACTCTCCCGAAGGCGGAGAGTCTCGGCTAGCCGCTCCAACTCAGCGGCCTTGAAGCCGGCAGTCAACTCCCGGTCCAAGACCGCCCGGCGATCATGGGAGACCTGTTCCTCCCTCAAGTCAAGGTCTCCCTTCAGAATCTCCAGCTCCTCCATCCGAGCTCGGAGGTCATCCTCGCCCGCGGCCAGCTGCGCGGCGACCCTCTCTGCCTCAGCTGCCACGGAATGCTCCCGCTCCTCAACGGCGAGTTCGCGGCGCTCCAACCGCTGCCGTATTTCTGCAGCAGCAGAGAGGCTCTCTTCGGCCCGGGCGTGAGCCTCCAGGGCCTCCCTGTTGATCCGCCATGACTGGGTGTCCATGCGGTCAACAGCCCACTTCATCCGATCGACGAGCGCTTCCCTGAAGTCGAGCAACTCCCGCCTGGAGTCGAGCTCGCTCTTAACCTTCGCGGTCCTCTCCCGCAAAAGGTTCCCCCAGATGAGGAGGCGGTCCCGTTCAACCGTATACTCCTCCCGCTCGCGCCCTAGCGCAGCCAAGACCTGTCGGACGCTCGACTCGGCAAGCGCGAAGGCGTCCGCCAGAGGCAATGGGGCAACAGAGGCTGGGGCATTCCCTCCGACCTCCTCCATTACCTCGTCTTCAGGAAGAGCCGATGCGCCAGCCGCCGAGACGAGACGCCGATCAGGAGAAGCTGGCTCCGCGGCTCTGGCAGCCAGGCCAGCCAGGCTCTTTTCAGCTTCTGGCTCCTTGACCTGAGGAGAGGGACGAGCCGGGGAAGATGGTGCTGGAGAAGAAGCCAGGCCGCCTAGTGCAGGATCAACCTGTGCTGGCTCGGGGGCCGCGGTGGCCATCTCGGCAGGAAGAGACGACGCCGCCGCGGAGTCCGGGCACACCGGAACAGGAGAAGTCCGCGCTGGCCTAGGGGCCGTGGCAGTTGCCCCTGGCTCTGAGCGCATCGGCACAGATTCCCCGCAAGACGGGGAAGGCCGGGAAGCGCGGACACTCCAGCGGGCTCTAAACCTCGACTTCCGAGCCGGGGTAGGATTTCCAGAGCCCGCTACCGTCTCCGACGATCGCTCCGCAGTCGCTTGGACTGGCGGAACAGGGGACGCCCCAGAGGCTTCCCCCAGCGCATCAGCCCGGGGCCTCTTCGAGTCGCCACCAGAGGGAGTGTCAGGCACCCCAGAATCCCGACTTGGCACCGACGCCGTTGCTAGAGGAGATCGAGCGCGTTTCTTCTCTGGCAGCGGGTTGGAAGCCATGGCAAGGGAGAACTCAAAGGCAAGAGAGCAAAAGTGCAAGAGTCCGAGAAGAAACGCAGAGAAGTGCGAAGGGAAGCTACAATGTGGGTAAGACCCCCCCCCCCCTAAAAAGCTTCCCGGTGCAGTTCCAAGCGATTCGGAACTCTTCGAATATCCCGCACCCGCAACCGCTTCGGTTCCTAGACCGAGTACCGATGACGGGTGGGCCCAAGCCGCTTAACTGGAGCGGTGGGGTCAAGGAGTCAGTCTCCTAAGAAGATGAGCCGGCAAGGCACTTCGGCGGTTCCCGAAGAAAGCGCCGCAACGTGTAGGAGTGGCAGTCTTGGGAACCGCCACAGTAAAAGCAATCATCAAGTGGGCGCACGCTCTCACGATCCCGTGGCCGTTCATGCTCCGGCAGCGGTCAATTCGGTACTTAGAGAAAGTGCGCGGATCGGAAGAGACGGAGGTCCCACCTCGGGCTCGCTACCTCCCCCGAGATGGGCCCGGGGGCCACTGTCGGTACCTGAGATATGGGGTACCCCCGCGCACAGGGTAAAATGCCTAAGGTGCTCGCCCTTCTCCGCAGGGAGAGCTCCGAAGGCGCCACGCGTCCAGCGGGGCTGGACCTTCCTCTCCTCAGAGGAGAGCTCCGGGCCCGCCACATGCCATATAGAAGCCGGACCTCCCCCTCCACGGGAGAGAGGTCCGAAGACGCCACGCGTCCAGCGGGGCCGGACCTCCCTCTCCTCAGAGGTGAGCTCCGTGCCCGCCACGTGGCATACAGAAGCCGGACCTCCCCCTCCGTGGGAGAGCGGTCCGAAGGCGCCACGCGTCCAGCGGGGCCGGACCTACCTCTCCTCAGAAGAGAGCTTCGGACCCGCCAAGTGGCCAGAAGAACGGTGCTGCCTGCCCCCGAGCGGTAGGCAGCGGGCGTAAAGGCGCCCCACACCTTACCCGTACAAGGTATTCAAGGCCCGCGTCTTCCCAAGACATGGAAACGTGGAGCACGCGCCTGTCAGGTGCCGTTGCGCCCAGTCGCATCACAGACTGGTGCGCGGTGTCAGAACCTGCCAGGTAATAAACGCTGCGACAAGACATCCCATGCCGCCTGCGCCGTCATCAACCACTACGACTAGCGTGCGGCGTGGGCAGGGCGGCAAGATGAAGACTCAGAAGCCTTCGACCAGAGCAACCACCAGCGTAACTACAGATACGGCAGATAATAGACAATCTTCCCGGGACCACCTGTCGGGTCCCGGCACCCCTTGTAAGCCGCCCGAGTCTTGGACTATAAAAGGCTCGGGTAGGCGTCGATAGCAAGGGTTCGTACTTTGCAACTCATACGCTAGCCATACACTCTAAAGCTGTAACTCACCCCCGAGCTCAGGACTCCGGCCCTGAGCAGCAAGCAATACAGCGAGCTCCATAGCTCGCCGTGGACGTAGGGTTTTACGCTCTGGCGGCCTGAACCACGTAAAACTCTCCGTGTCAAGCTCTCGCTAACTCGTCCATCTGTGCAAGCTCTCCGCTAGGAACTAGCCCCTCCGAAAAAAGAACCTCCGCGGGCTGCCCAGTGCAGGCCCGGGGGAAGTGTCGACCTCACACTTCGACACCGCCCAACTGAAGCGGTGGGTCGAGGAGTCAGTCTTCCCAGAAGACAAACCGGCAAGGCGCTTCGGCGGTTCCGGGAGAAAGCACCGTAGCGTGCAGAAGTGGCAGCCTTGGGAACGCCGCAGTAAAAGCAACCATCAAGTGGGCGCATGCTCCCATGATCCCGCGGCCGTTCACACTCCGGCTGCGGTCGATGCGAGACTTAGAGAAAGTGCGCGGATCTGAAGAAATGGAGGTCCCACCTCGGGCTCACTAACTCTCCCGAGATGGGCCTGGGGGCCACTGTCGGTACCTGCGATATGGGGTACTCCCGCGCACAGGGGAAAATGCCTAAGGAACTCGCCCTTCTCCGCAGGGAGAGCTCCGAAGGCGCCACGCGTCCGGCGGGGCCGGACCTCCCTCTCCTTAGAGGAGAGCTCCGGGCCTGCCACGTGGCATACAGAGGCCGGACCTCCCCCTCCGCGGGAGAGAGGTCCAAAGGTGCCACGTATCTGGCAGGGCCGGACCTCCCTCTCCTTAGAGAGGAGCTCCAGACCCGCCACGTGGCCGACAGAAGCCGAACCTCCCTGTCGGTACCTGAGATATGGGGTACCCCCGCGCATAGGGGAAAATGCCTAAGGAACTCGCCCTTCTCCGCAGTGAGAGCTCCGAAGGCGCCACGCGTCCGGCGGGGCCGGACCTCCCTCTCCTCAGAGGAGAGCTCCAGGCCCGCCACGTGGCATACAGAAGCCGGACCTCCCCCTCCGTGGGAGAGAGGTCCGAAGGCGCCACGCGTCCAGCGGGGCCGGACTTCCCTCTCCTCAGAGGAGAGCTCCGGGCCCGCCACGTGGCCGACAAAAGCCGAACCTCCCTCTCCGCGGGGAGAGGTCCGGAGGCTCCATGTGCCCCGCGGACCGGGCCCCCCCTCTCCTCTGAGAAGGGCTCCGGGCCCGCCACGTGGCAGCAGAACTGCGCTGCTTGCCCCCGAGCGATAGGCAGCGGGCGTAAAGACGCCCCATACCTTGCCCGTACAAGGTATTCAAGGCCCGCGTCTTCCCAAGACGCGGAGACGCGGAGCACGCTTCTGTCAGGTGCCGTTGCGCCCAGTCGCATCACAGACTGGCGCGCGGTGTCAGAACCTGCCAGCCAATAAACACCGCAACCAGACATCCCATGCCGCCTGCACCGTCATCAACCACTACGACTAGCATGCGGCATGGGCAGGGCGGCAAGATGAAGACTCAGAAGCCTTCGACCAGAGGCAGCTACCGGCATAACTGCAGATACGGTAGATAATAGACAATCTTCCCGGGACCACCTGTCGGGTCCCGGCCCCCTTGTAAGCTGCCCGAGTCTTGGACTATAAAATGCTCGGGTAGGCGACGATAGCAAGGGTTCGCACTCTAGCCATTCACACCCTGGGTTCGCACTCTGCAACTCATACGCTAGCCATACACTCCCAAGCTGTAACTCACCCCCAAGCTCAGGACTCCGGCCCTGAGCAGCAAGCAATACAGCGAGCTCCATAGCTCGCCGTGGACGTAGGGTTTTACGCTCCGGCGGCCTGAACCACGTAAAACTCACCGCGTCAAGCTCTTACTAACTCGTCCATCCGCGCAAGCTCTCCGCAAGGGACTAGCCCCACCGAAAAAAGAACCTCCGTGGGCTGCCCAGTGCAGCCCCGGGGGAAGTGTCGACCGAACACTTCGACATTTGGCGCGCCAGGTAGGGGGCTTTTCTCCTAGCGCGACGGGTTTCCGCCGACGAAGATGACCAAGCTTCGTTCAGCGGCAAACTCTCCTCCCCCGCGTTCACGACGAACTGTGACCAGTGGGGAGTACATGTCGACACACTCAGGACGGAGTGTGTCGGAACAAGCTGGTAGCCAGCAGCCGACTCCGGCAGCGCCGACTCTGGCGATGCAGGCTCCGACTAGTGTGAGGTCTTCTGCAGCGCTGAGCGTACACCATGGGGGTGCGCTAGCTGCAGCAAGAGCACTGCTGCGCAACCCACCTGCTGGGGATGCGCCCCATTCTGCGACCATACAGTGGGTCCGCGAGGTGGACCGCCTCGTCGTCGCCGCCGCGAACCCTCGGTTTCGGCAAGGGCGACGCCCTGGACAACCGGCTGTGTCGCTGACGCGCACGCCCACGGTTGATGGACAAACGGCGGATTCCAGCTCCTCCAGGCTCCCGTCGACGGACCTGAGAAGGGAGCTGGAGCGGTGCCACTTGGGCCAGGATGCCCGGGTGTACCTCGAGCGACGTCGAGAAAGGCGCCGCAACCATGAGGCTGGCGACAGCATGACGTCGGCCTCGACACAACCTGGAGGGCAGGTCTTCGCCACACGAGTCCTGCCTCAGGCATTCGCCACGCAGCATATGCCACAACCGTATGCGCCGCAAGCAGCGCCCCCGGTCTATGGTGCAGCCTTGCCCATGCCGGGATACACGGTCCCAAGTGCGAACCAAGCGTTCGCAGTGCCAATACCTGCGGCAGCAGGAGCGGGATGTGCAGCTCTTGCACCCCACCTTCGCTTCGCGAGGTGGCCACGCAAGTTTCGCCCGCACCTGCCTGAGAAGTACGATGGTAGCGTCAACCCGGCGGAGTTCCTTCAGATCTACTCCACCGCCGTACTTGCCGCAGGAGGGGACGAGGCTGTCATGGCCAACTACTTCCCCGTCGCCCTGACCGGCCCAGCTCGGACTTGGCTCATGAACCTACCTCAGGAGTCCATAACTTCCTGGGGAGAGCTCTGCCGGCAGTTTGTTGCCAACTTCGGCAGATCCTACACCCGTCCCGGCACGGATCTTGACCTCCACGCCGTCAAGCAACAACCTGGGGAGTCGCTGCGCTCTTTCATCCAGCGGTTCTCCCAGGTACGCAACACCATCCCGAATATTCAAAGTGCTTCTGTGGTGGTGGCGTTCCGACAGGGTGTCCGGGACGAGAAAATGCTTGAGAAGCTCGCGACCAGAGAGGTCCGCGACGTCTCTGAGCTCTTCAGCCTGGCGGACAAATGCGCCAGAGCAGCTGAAGGGCGGAACTGGCACGCTCTGCCGATCTCCGAGCCAGGTGGACAACCCGGGTCCGGCGCTGCTGCCTATGGGGGTGGCAAGAAGGCCAAGAACCGGGGGAGTGGCAAGATGAAGTCATCGTTCATGGCTTCCATCGCCGCAGCAGCGACGACTAGTGGAGCTCGGGGGCCACGCCCCGACAAAAGGCAGCGGCAGTCACCAGCCCCAGATAGTGACCAGGGCGGGCTATGCCCCGTGCATGGCGCCGGCAACCATACTGCTGCAGAGTGCTGGGATATCCAGAGGCTCGCAGAGTGCTTCCGCAAAGGAAGACAGCAGAGAGCTGAAGCACCGCCCTACCCTCAGAGGGATGGCAAACAGAAGGTCGATGCCCCAGTCACCGCCGCCCATCAGGTGGGGTTCCAGGAGCCTCAGCGTGTCATAAAGACAGTGCATAACAGCGAGGACTCCAGCTCCGACGGTGACGGGCCAGGGCGGTAGCCAACTGCGGCACGCCTCCGTGCTTCGGACATACCTCCCGGGGGCCGCCCAAGATCTGTCAACCCCTTGAAGGCCTTGCCAGAACGAGAAGACGCCTTGGGTCATCCAAGGTGAGCTCGGGTCCACCTACCCCTTGAAGGCCTTAGCCAGAAGGGGAGAACTCCCCGGGGGCCCCCAGGAGAAGCCGCGCAGGACCTGATCCAGCGCAAAGATGACAACCTCGTCGACGAGACTCGGCTGCAGGTAACACCCCACAACGCACGGTCTCAGCTGATGCTCTAAGCACTACCGCCAAAGAACCGAACGCATCGGGGGACTGCAGGAGGGCAACCTGGTGTCGCAGCACGCTCTATTCCAAGAAGGACCCATAAGCTCTCTCCCAGCAGGGAAGGTCCCTTCCGAATCATGAAAGCTGCCGCCCCAGGTACACATGCCTTTCAACCGAGTGTGGGATCCGTTCCCAAAAATCCTTGCCATGAAGCAACACTGTAAGTCCTACTTCCCGAGCATCAGTAGAACAGGGTTATTCTCTTCTGTAATGAATCCCATAGGATTTAGGAACAGAGCTTCGGGCAGCTAAGTCTCAAGGGACGGTACAGGACTACGTCCAGTTTAGCCTGGTTCTGACCCTAAGCGCGTAGAGTCTTGCTTCCCTTGTAGACGAGGCGGAATATTGCCTCCATGTACAGCCAGAATTCCATCTATGGGCACGAATACAGGCACCTGTTCTACTTAGCTCTCTCTCATGTGCTCATTTAAATTATGCATTAATTTTTATGATCGCACTACCTATGTATGTTTATCGTACATCTAGTTCCCCCTCTCCTGCGCTCATCCATAGTCAGCATTCGCTATCCTACCGAAGGAGGCTGTGCTTGAGGCACCTGCCGATGGCCGAGTGAGTCTCTCGGGCCTCCCCCAGTCAGGTGTTGCGGTGCCAGTTGGTCACCTCCAGGAAAGGCCTGCGTTGTGCATGGGGGGTCCAGGGTGCGTATCCAGCTTAGCAGGCCATGAGCCCAAAGCATGCACATCCTGCCCTCCGGAGGTACAGGGGAGTACAACCGCTTTGCCTGGTCATGAACCCAAAGCACGTGCACTCTGCTTCCCCAGCGCATGGCCCGGTACTAGGGATCGGACGGCCGTACCCGGACCTCGGAGGGAGCCGGAGCTCCGGCGCCTCGTGCACAGAATTGCCCAAGCCCCGTATAACGGATCAGGATCGTAAGACGGATAAGACTAGGAGACGGGAGGGGAGGACCCCCGAGGAGAATTACGTTTCCTATGCCTATGTGCAGGACCTCCAGGTTACGGCAACAGGGACTGCATGAAGCAGGGGGAAAGGAGCTACCAACTACTCCGGCCTAGGACTGGAAGGACCGGGTCCTGCCCCTTCAGCAGGGGCGGGACCCGAGGGCCCCACGTGTCCAGCGGGCCCGGAGCTGTCGCCTCCCCTGAGGAGGGCTCCGGGCTCGCCACGTGGCAGGCGGAAACCGGACCTCCCCCTCCCCCCCCGGTGGGAGGGCTCCGAAAGCCCTACGTGTCCAGCATGGCCGGAGCTCCCGCCTCTTAAGGAGGGGCTCCGGGCGGAGCTAAGGACCCAGTCAGGCAAAGCCAAGGAGAGAAAAAGCATCACAGACACAAATATCCAAAAGAGTCAAACTATGCGAGGCTCCTTGAGCTGGACTACAGACTCGATAAAAACAAAGAAACAAGCCCCAAGAGTCTCCTGACATGACCAGAATCTAGAAGTTGCAAGGATGGCCACATCACCAGGCTTCAGCCCTGGCGGCACTCTCCCGCTCCATGACCCGAGCGCAGGAATCGCCTCCCTCATCACCGGCGCAAAAGCCGGTGTCACCAAGGGAGCTTCTGGGACCCCCTCCGCAGTATTCAGCGGTCTTCCTGGAGACTCTGCCGTCTGGGATCCTCCATGGTGCATCGGCGGCTTCCTTCTCCTGAAGTTCCCTCATCACCGGCGCAAAAGCCGGTGTCAACAAGGGTGCCCATGGAGCCTCCTTCCCTCATCACCTGCGCAAAAGACGGTGTCATCCAGGGTGCTCCTGAGGCCCCCTCTCCGCAGCTTCAGTGGCCTTCTCGGGGACTCTTCCGCCTGGGGTTCTCCTCGGTGCTTCAGCGGTTTCTTTGAAGACTCCACCACCTGATAAGGGACGCAACGCCAAGGAGCTTTCTGCCTGCCGTCACCAAGGAAGGGCCCCGTCGGGAGGACGAACCAGAGACCCCTTGGTGGCGCCACCCTCAGAGGCAAGTCAGGCAGGCTCCCTGAGTCCTAGGCTTGGTGCAGATGCCATCGCTGGAGGAAATCGAGAGCGATTCTCCCCCCATAAGGCGGGTTAAGAGCCATGGAAGAAGACAAGACTGTAGAGACTCGAGGGAAGCACAGGGGCTGGAAGCCTTATAAAGGGAGCGTACCCACATGGGGGATTCATTTCACACCTCCCCGGGTGCAATCCCAAGCGATTCGGAACTCTTCGGATACACTGCATCGGCAACCGCTTCGGCTCCTAAACCGAGTGCCGATGACGGGTGGGCCCAAGCCGCCCAACTGAAGCGGTGGGTCAAGAAGTCAGTCTCCTGAGAAGATGAGCCGGCAAGGCACTTCGGCGGTTCCCGAAGAAAGCGCCGCAACGTGCAGAAGTGGCAGTCTGGGGAACCGCCGCAGTAAAAGCAACCATCAAGTGAGCGCACGCTCCCACGATCCCGCGGCCGTTCGTGCTCCGGCAGCGGTCAATTCGGGACTTAGAGAAAGTGCGCGGATCGGAAGAGACAGAGGTCCCACCTCGGGCTCGCTATCTCCCCCGAGATCGGCCCGGGGGCCACTGTCGGTACCTGAGATATGGGGTACCCCCGCGCACAGGGGAAAATGCCTAAGGAACTCGCCCTTCTCCGCAGGGAGAGCTCCGAAGGCGCCACGCGTCCGGCATGGCTGGACCTCCCTCTCCTCAGAGGAGAGTTCCGTGCCCGCCATGTGGCATACAGAAGCCGGACCTCCCCCTCCGCGGGAGAGAGGTCCGAAGGCGCCACGCGTCCAGCGGGGCCGGACCTCCCTCTCCTCATAAGAGAGCTCCGGGCCCGCCACGTGGCCGATAGAAGCCGAGCCTCCCCCTCCGTGGAGAGAGGTCCGGAGGCTCCACGTGCCCCACGGACCGGGCCCCCCTCTCCTCTGAGAAGGGCTCCGTGCCTGCCACATGGCAGCGGAACGGCGCTGCCTGCCCCTGAGCGATAGGCAGCGGGCGTAAAGACCCCCCATACCTTGCCCGTACAAGGTATTCAAGGCTCGCGTCTTCCCAAGATGCGGAGACGCGGAGCACGCTTCTTTCAGGTGCCGTTGCGCCCAGTCGCATCACAGACTGGCGCGCAGTGTCAGAACCTGCCGGCCAATAAACACCGCGACAAGACATCCCATGCCGTCTGCGCCATCATCAACCACTACGACTGGCATGCGGCATGGGCAGGGCGGCAAGATGAAGACTCAGAAGCCTTCGACCAGAGGCAGCTACCGGCATAACTGCAGATACGGTAGATAATAGACAATCTTCCCGGGACCACCTGTCGGGTCGCGGCCCCCCTTGTAAGCTACCCGAGTCTTGGACTATAAAAGGCTCGGGTAGGCGACCATAGCAAGGGTTCGCACTCTAGCCATTCACACCCTGGGTTCGCACTCTGCAACTCCTACGCTAGCCATACACTCCCAAGCTGTAACTCACCCCCAAGCTCAGGACTCCGGCCCTGAGCAGCAAGCAATACAGCGAGCTCCATAGCTCGCCGTGGACGTAGGGTTTTACGCTCCGGCGGCCTGAACCACGTAAAACTCACCGCGTCAAGCTCTTACTAACTCGTCCATCCGCGCAAGCTCTCCGCAAGGGACTAGCCCCACCGAAAAAAGAACCTCCGCGGGCTGCCCAGTGCAGGCCCGGGGGAAGTGTCGACCGAACACTTCGACACTCCCCCTCCGCGGGAGAGGTCCGAAGGCTCCACGTGCCCCGCGGGGCCGAACCCTCCTCTCCTCTGAGAAGGGCTCCGAGCCCGCCACGTGGCCAGCGGAACGGCGCTGCCTGCCCCCGAGCGATAGGCAGCGGGCGTAAAGACGCCCCATACCTTGACCGTACAAGGTATTCAAGGCCCGCATCTTCCCAAGACGCGGAGACGCGGAGCATGCCTCTGTCAGGTGCCGTTGCGCCCAGTCGCATCACAGACTGGCGCGCGGTGTCAGAACCTGCCAGCCAATAAACACCGCGACAAGACATCCCAGGCCGCCTGTGCCGTTATCAACCACTACGACTAGCATGCGGCATGGGCAGGGCGGCAAGACGGAGACTCGGAAGCCTTCACCAGAGACAACTACCGGCATAACTGCAAATACGGTAGATAACAGTCAATCTCCCTGGGACCACCTGTCGGGTCTCGGGCCCCCTTGTAAGCCACCCGAGTCTTGGAATATAAAAGGCTCGGGTAGGCGACGATAGCAAGGGTTCGCACCTCTGTAACTCATACGCTAGCCATTCACACCCAAGCTGTAACTCACCCCCAAGCTCAGGACTCCGGCCTTGAGCAGCAAGCAATACAGCGAGCTCCATAGCTCGCCGTGGACGTAGGGTTTTACGCTCCGGCGGCCTGAACCATGTAAAACTCATGGTGTCAAGCTCTTACTAACTCGTCCATCCGCGCAAGCTCTCCGCAAGGGTCTAGCCCCACCGAAAAAAGAACCTCGGTGGGCTGCCCAGTGCAGGCCCGGGGGAAGTGTCGACCGAACACTTCGACAACTTGAAAGACAACATCCTCCCTGATGAACATGCAACCGCTGAACGGATTGTGCGTATGGCTAAGAGATACGCGCTGGTAGAAGGGGATCTCTACCGGCGTGGCGCCAACCACGTCCTATTGCGGTGCATAACCCAGGGGGAAGGCTGCGACTTGCTCGCTGAGATCCATGGAGGCGAATGTGGGAGTCACTCTTCCTCGCGCACGCTTGTCGGTAAAGCCTTCCGGCATGGCTTCTACTGGCCGACAGCACTCCAGGATGCCATCAAGCTGGTCGAGAGCTGCAAGGCGTGCCAGTTCCACGCCAAGCAGATCCATACACCGGCTCAGGCGGTACAGATGATCCCACCCTCGTGGCCGTTTGCCGTATGGGGGTTGGACATCCTGGGACCATTCCCCAGAGCCGTCGAGGGATTCCGGTACCTCTATGTCGCCATCGACAAGTTCACCAAGTGGCCGGAGGCCACACCAGTTGTCACCATCAACAAGCAATCCGCAGTAAAGTTCATCAAGTCGATTGTCTGCCGGTTCGGGGTCCCGAACAGAATCATCACCGACAACGGGACCCAGTTCACTAGCGCAGCATTACAAGACTACTGCAAAGACCTTGGCATCCAGGTGTGCTATGCCTCTGTTGCTCACCCAAAAAGCAATGGACAAGTCGAGAGGGCCAACACCGAGATTCTCTGGGGCCTCAAGACCCGCACCTATGCCAGCCTGAAGAAACATGGTGCCAATTGGGTGGATGAGCTTCCGAGCACACTATGGGATAACCGGACATCCCAGAGCCGGGCCACCGGAGAGACACCCTTCTTCATGGTGTATGGGGCTAAAGCTGTGCTTCCCCCAGAAATCACCATGAAGTCTCACCGTGTCCGAGCTTACGACGAAGCCGCGCAGGACAACCTCCGGCGCGGAGACATCGACGAGGCCCGATTGCATGCAGCACTCTGTAATGCACGGTACAGACAAGCGCTCCGCCGCTACCACCAGAGGTCTGTGCGTGCCCGGGAGCTGCAGGAATGTGACCTGGTGCTGCGGCGCATACTTTCTCATGAAGGGACCCACAAACTCTCCCCTAGTTGGGAAGGTCCCTTCGGAGTCACAAAAGTGTGCCGTCCCAGGTGTGTACGCCTTTCCACCGAGGGTGGGGAGCCACTCCCGAACCCTTGGAACATCGAACATCTCCGTAAGTTCTACCCCTAGAGCAATGTTAGGACAGTCTCTTCTTTTGGTAATAGATTCCATTGAGTCCAGGAACAGCGCTCGGAGCAGTTAAGTCTCAGGGGACGGTACAGGACTACGTTCAGCTTCGCCTGGTTCTGACCCCAAGCGCGTAGAGTCTTGCTTCCCTTCTTAATGGGGCGGGTCGTGGCCTCCATGTATAGCCTGCCTTCCTCCTATGGAAATTTATATGAAAAGAAACATGTCCTACTTTGTTCTTCCCTTGTGCTCATTTAAATTACGTATTAAATTTTTATGACTGCACTTTCGGCGTATGCTCACCATGCGCTCGGCTCCCTCTTCTCATTCTCACCTCTAGTCGACATTTGCTGCCCTACCAAAGGCGGTTGCATTGGAGGTACATGCCGAAGGCCGCGGGGCCCCGAGCTCCCGGCACTTCGTGCACTATAGTCCCCAAGCGCCGTACAAGTGGATGGGGACCGTAAGCCAAATAAGACTATGAGATAGAGGAGGGGGAGCCCCCAAGGAGAATTACGTTTCTCTTACTTGTGTGCAGGACCTCTCGGCCTCAGCTCCCCGTAGGAGTATGGTAGGTGCACCCAACAAATGGGACACACCTACCAGGGGGCCGCTACGGGATCGCGCAAGACCGGAACTCCAAGGTAAGACCGAAGGTCCCACGTGGGTGGCAGAAGCCGGACCTCCCCCTCTGAGGGGGGGGGGGCTCCGAAGGCCCCACGTGTCCAGCGGGGCCGGAGCTCCCGCGTCCCCCAGGAGGGGCTCCAGATCCGCCGCCTGGACGGCAGAAGCCGGACCTCCATCTCCGGGGGAGGAGCTCAGAAGACCCCACGTGTCCCGCGGGGCCGGACCTCCTTCTCCTTACAAGGGAGCTCCGGGCCCGCCACGTGGCTGGCAGATCCGGACCTCCCCATCCTCATGGGGCGAGCTCCGGAAACCCCCGGGGGGCCCTAATATAGTTAGGACCCAGGGAAGGTGTCTGTGCAGAGCTTCGAGATTGGTAAAGGCCTATGAGTACCTTGCGGAGCTAAGGGCTCGGCCAGGCGAAACCAAGACGAAGACAAGAGCATCACAGGCACGAAGGGTCACAAGAGTCTATGTATTCATGGCTCCATGAGCTGGACTACAGACTCGATAAAAGGAAGAGACAAGTCCTAAGGTCACGCTAGAACCTAAAGGCTACGAGAACGGCCACGCCCCCAACTTTAGCCCTGGCAGCGTTCTCCTGCTCCGTGACTCGAGCAAAGGGATCATCTCGGCCATCACCAGCACAAGGGCCGGCGTCATCAAGGATGCTTCTGGAGTCCCCTCCGCCACTTCAGCGGTTTTCTTGGAGACTCTGCCACCTGGAGTCCTCCCCGGCGCGTCAGCGGTTTCTTTGGAGACTCCATCGCCTGAGGAGAGAGGGCGCAGCTTCCCTGAGGACTCCCCTGACCCAAGTGCAGGGATCATTTCGGCCATCTCCAGCGCAAGGGCCGCTATCATCAAGGGTGCATCTGAAGCCCCTTCCACCGCTTGAGCAGTTTCCTTGGAGACTCTGCCGCCTGGAGTCCTCCTTGGTGTTTCAGCAGCTTCCTTGGAGACTCCCCCGCTTGAAGCCTCCTCGACGTGTCAGCAGTTTCTTTGGAGACTCCACCACTTAAGGAGAAAGCACACAATGCCTGGGAACCCTCAGCCAGTCGTCGCTCAACAAGAGTCCAGTCGGGATGATAAACACGAGGCCTCTTGGAGGCGTCACCTCCAAGGGCAAGGCATGCAGGCCCCCTGGGTCCCTGACTTGGTGTAGACGCCGCCGCTGGAGGAGATCGAGCGTGATCCCCCTCTGAAGGCGGGTTAGAAGCCATGGGAGAAGACAAGGCCGCAGAGACTCAAGAAAAGTGCAAGTGCTGGAAGCCTTATAAAGGGAGCTGTCGGTACCTGAGATATGGGGTACCCCCGCGCACAGGGGAAAATGCCTAAGGAACTCGCCCTTCTCCGCAGGGAGAGCTCCGAAGGCGTCACGCGTCCGGCGGGGCCGGACCTCCCTCTCCTCAGAAGAGAGCTCCGGGCCCGCCACGTGGCATACAGAAGCCAGACCTCCCCCTCCGCGGGAGAGAGGTCCGAAGGCGCCACGCGTCCAGCGGGGCCGGACCTCCCTCTCCTAAGAGGAGAGCTCCGGGGCCGCCACGTGGCCAACAGGAGCCGAGCCTCCCCCTCTGCGGGGAGAGGTCCGGAGGCTCCACGTGCCCCGCGGAACGGGCCCTCCTCTCCTCTGAGAAGGGCTCCGGGCCCGCCACATGGCAGCAGAACGGCGCTGCCTGCCCCCGAGCGATAGGAAGCGGGCGTAAATACGCCCCATACCTTGCCCGTACAAGGTATTCAAGGCCCGCGTCTTCCCAAGACGCGGAGACACGGAGCACGCTTCTTTCAGGTGCCGTTGCGCCCAGTCGCATCACAGACTGGCGCGCGGTGTCAGAACCTTTCACTAAGTGGATCACCCAGACGCGTGCTCCGTGTCTCCGGGCCCGCCACGTGGCAGCAGAACCTTTCACTAAGCCGGACCTCACGTATGTTGAGCGACCAACCCGGATAATTGATGAAAAGACTCGCGAAACCAGGAATCGGATGCTACGATTTTTCAAAGTGCTATGGGAAAATCACACGTCCTATGAAGCTACATGGGAAATCGAGGAATATTTGCAACGCAATCATCCGGAGTTGATAGAGGCGTATGTTGAGTAACTGTCCTCTCCACCTTGTCCTTAATCATGAATCTCGGGACGAGATTCTTTTTAAGGGGGGAGGAATGTAAAAGTCCCAAAACTTGTGAATAGAAAACTTGAGCTATGAATAAAGTTGAGTTTATATGCAAGAAATGGGACTTACAAAAACTTTTGTTTACTCATGAAAGTGTTGGCATGAGCGATAAAAACTTTGAATTCAGTTTGAATTAAGAGGGTCACTTCCAAAAGAGGAGGGGCCATCTCCAAAGAGGAAAATGCAAACTGATGTTTAAAAAGTTGTATTTGCAATGACCAACTCATAGATCAGAGGGCATATTCAAACTCTCCAGGTTCAAATTGTAGAGGGGGCAAATTTGGGGCAAATTTGGAGGTGCTTTGATATGAATATCAAAGGGACTTGTGAATTCCATCCAAATTTGAATTTAAATTTGAAACTGTGTCACAAATTGTCAAATGTCAAAATGGCTTTTGGATTTGGGTCCTGCATGGATGAATTTACAATGTGTCAAAAATTTGGAGATATTCTGGGGCAGAGGGGAGCTGTGGGCCCCACTGGTCAGTGAGAGGAGGGGGACCTAACTTACTGCCGAAGTCACTCTGTTCTCAGTTCACACCCGACCTCACACCGAGCCACTGCGAGGCGCCACGCGCTGCCGACCGAGGAACCGGAAGCACCTCCCGAGCTGCTCCGGAGTCGGTTTGCTCACGCCCTTATCAACCCCACCGAGTGAACGACGCTCCCGCAAACCGCCACCCACAGCTGCCGTCGGTCACCTCGCGTTTTCCTCGCCGAGCTGCTGCCGCACGGAAGAACACGGTCGGTTCCTCGATGCCCGGTCAGCTCAACGAGTTGCACGCCGCGCTGAGTCCCTCCACCGCGTCGCCAGACCTCACTGAACGTGACCGACGCAAGAAATCGGTGCTAAACCCACGGGAATCCCGGCGGCGAGCTCAATCCTTCCCCACGGCACCGGGCGAAGTCGCCGCTGCAAGAATCTGTCGCCCAGCCACAACAGAGCACCTCCCGTTGAGTTGCAAAAGCGAAAAGGTGTGCCTGTAACTCTTCTTGCTTCACAGCAACGCCGGCAGCGTGCCACAGCCCGTGCTCGCCGGAATTTAACTTTTCCCGCGGACATGCGATATGAATCGTAGGCAGCAAACCGAGAAATTAGGGAAGCACGGTGCACCACTCATCACCAGACCTAGAAACCCAGTTGTAGACATCCGTGCGGGCACGTGTGATCAAGATAAAGGGAGGACCGTTGAGGAAACCCTCGGTTCTTCGAATTTTTCCAGTTTTCCCCAAAATCGCCCTAGGTCGCACGGTGAGACCCTAGTTGCTGTCGTTCTCGCGAGATCAGAGCCCTGGACGTTGCTCCCGAGGTGGTGGCGATGCTGTAGGAGCTAACCGGAGCAAGGTTAGAGCACTACAGTGCCCTAGCAACATCACCGAAGTTGCCACAGCCGCTATCGCCGTCGCACCTAGGTTTCCTGCCATCGTCGAGCTGAGATAAGCCCGGCAACGTGTTCCTGGCACGAGAATACGTGGGGGCGGCGAGATCCAGAAAGTTCCGAGCACCGGAACCCACTCCCGGCGAGAGCTCCGGCGAGCTCGGCGGCGCGGGAGTGCGGGCGGCTGGAGGAAGACGAAGACGGGGGCTGGCCCACGCGCCAGTCGCTGTTGCGAGGGAGTTTGATCTGTGGCCTCGGATCGGTTTGTGACAACGCGGGGACAGGTCTGTGGCCCCGTGTGGCGTGAACGCAGCAGCTGACACGTGGGGATGGGACCACTGTCAGAGTTTAAACTTTTCTCGAATTAATTTGAATTCCAGATTCGGTTCAAACTTTAGAACCTCATAACTTTTGCTAGGAAGCTCCAAATTTAGTGATTCAAATTGGGTTGGATTCAGGATGAAGAGCTCTATTCAAATGTACAACCCAATTTGCATGACAACCAATAGGAAATTCTGGAAAATTCTTTAAAGCTTTTCAGCAAAAGAATTTTAGAGGGAGTTTGGTTCATCCAAAATTCCCCAAATTTTGCCAGAATATTCTTTAGAATATTAGGAGACTCCTGTAAAAGTTTCAGCTCATTTGGAGTTGATTTAGTTAAGATAATTCCAATTTCAAATTTCTGTATTCAAATGAATACAGAAACATTTTCAGAGAATTTCCAAAACTTGGAAATTCAGTTCTAGCCATTCCTTAGCTCCAAAAATCCTAGGAAAATTCAGGCATACTCTCTGAGCTATGTAAGAAATTATGGTTCACTTAGACTTGCATGAAAGGGCAAGATTAATCAGAATTAATTCTTTTATGCTTAAATGCTTAGGGAATTGTTCTGGGTGATCCACTTAGTGAAATGTTCTGAATTTTGGTCCAGAGGACTTTCTTGTGACAAGGAACCCCCAAGAAAATTCCCAGCTCCATTAGAGCCCTGGATCATTATGTCCTGTTCAACCTCATTAGGTGATCACCACCCAAGTGATGAACCTCACTTCTCACTTGAGGATAGTGCTTAGACACACATCCAAACCACCACCCCCAGTGTCATTTTAAATTCTTAAACAAAGTTCCAGTTTTAAATTTGTCTGTAGCATTGGTTAGCAAAAAGTTTTACAATTAAAGATATGCATGTTCATAACGTGTAGTGCTTAAACGTGGATAAGTGAAGATTTGATCAAGGAGCAAGAAGGCAGGGATTAAGTTCAAGTCATCACCAGCAACTAACTTCATCTTATCTGACTTTAGACACCTGCAAAACCAAGGCAAGCCCCGGTTTGCACTTAAGTTGTTTTTAAAATTTTTCCTTTGTTCACTACTATTGGTCGAGGTTTGTATGTGCATTAGGTCCAGGATGTTTGATACTCCACTTGCATAACCAAACATGAACCCTGAGGTCAAGGGTAGAGGGTGTCATCGCTGTAGAATAAGGCCGTGCTAAATAGGCTAGGACAGCCGGTAGAAGACGAGTAGTTGGAATCTACTCGCGAGCTTTGTTCCAGGACCACATAAGTGGGGATTGGAAAAGGTAGCAAACTAAAGTTTACGTTTCTAAAGATGAGACCGGGCAGAGGGGTTAGACAGCGACAAGACGAGGTCTTGGTCGAGTAGCTCTGCCCGTGTCGGTCAAGGACCGAAGCGTATGTGGCCCTGGGAGCAAGTATTGAGTTGTGTACCGGATGCTTACTGATATATGAGAACCAGGAAACCGATGTACCGGGTACACTGGATTGTAGAGGCATACCACATCGTCTCGTTAGACCTATGAGCCCGAGACGGCGCGACCGGTTCTACAGTTTAGTGGCCTGAGAAAGGTTGCCACATACGACGTAATGAAAGACGCCAGAGTTGGGTCTTCATAGGCGGGCGTATGTGTCGAGTTATCCGGGTAGTGTTTGATTCGAATCACCATCCCTCGCGGTTATGAGTACCGCTTGCTCACTGCGCTGTGACGTAGTAATCAAGTTGTGTGGGAATAGTTTGCCAAAGTTTTAAATGCTGTTATGCTAATTATAAATTGCATGAAAACCATGGTTGAAGTAGGGATAGAGCAAACTAAAGTTATTTTTCACCTTGGGACAAGTAACATTGGAATGAAGCGTTTCTTGTTTGATTGTGGAGTTCCAATGTTGCTGGGCGCAAGGTCACTACTATTATGACTAAAATCTGAAAGTTAAGGATGAACTCTTAGGCGAGTCTTTTCGCAAAGGACAGGCTTAGGTCTTAGGTTACTTTCATATAGAGTTCCATGCTTTAGGAGAGACGGTTAAGTCTTGCTGAGCCTTTGTGCTCACTCTTGCTATATAAGTGGTTTTGCAGGTAAACATCGACGCTATAAAGAAGGTTGTCCGGTGAGACTCGGGAACTTCCGAGTCATGTCACCCTTGGAGAACCTAGCCGCTGCCATGTCTTCGTGTTGCTAGCGAGAGGAGTCCGCGGGCTGGATCTCTTCTCGAGTGCTTCATAGATATTCGTCGTGAGCTGTTTATAGACTTCCGCTGTAGTTATTTTATGTAAATTATTTCCAAAGAACAATTTGTAAGCTTCCGTTTTCGATTTATGTAATACATTGTTCCTTATATGTGTGCTGTTGGGTGCCGCATAACACGGCACCACCCAATGCGATTCCCGGGCAAGGCGGCACGACCTCGTGATCGGGGTCGGGCCCCCTCAAGACGCGGGCCTTGAATACCTGCGGAGAAGGGCGAGTTCCTTAGGCATTTTCCCCTGTGTGCGGGGGTACCCCATATCTCAGGTACCGACAGTGGCCCCCAGGCCCATCTCGGGGGAGATAGCGAGCCCGAGGTGGGACCTCTGTCTCTTCCGATCCGCGCACTTTCTCTAAGTCCCGAATTGACCGCTGCCGGAGCACGAACGGCCGTGGGATCGTGGGAGCGTGCGCTCACTTGATGGTTGCTTTTACTGCGGCGGTTCCCAAGACTACCACTTCTGCACGTTGCGGCGCTTTCTTCGGGAACCGCCGAAGTGCCTTGCCGGCTTGTCTTCTGGGGCATCTGACTCCTCGACCCACCGCTTCAGTTGGGCGGCTTGGGTCCACCTTTCATCGGCGCCATGTCTCGGAGCCAACGCGGTCGCCGATGCGATGTTTTCGGAGGTTTTCGAATTACCTCGAACCATCCCTGGAAAGTTTTAAAAGGGGATCTCACCCGCATCGCGGCTTCCCTTCGCATTGCGCTCGTACTTCCCTTGAATTCTTGCGCTCCGGCTTTCCTGCCCTTGCGCCCTCTTTCGCCATGGCTTCCAACTTGCTCCCGACGAGCCTCGTGCGTTCTTCCGAGCTCGGGCCAGTGTGCAGGCTGCTGGGCTGGCGCTCAGAAGAACAGAAACATCGGCTTCGCCGAGGATCTCTCCCCTTGGTCCTGGAAAAGGGGGAGATAGTCTTCTTCACCGCTTATGCTCTGGTGGGGTTCGTTCCGCCGATTTCTTCCTTCTTTGTCACCCTGCTGGAGACATATGGTCTCCAGCTCCACCATCTTTCCCCCAACTCTTTCGCAATGGCTGCTGTTTTTGTCCACTTCTGCGAGATGTTCGTGGGGGTGCACGCTTCCGTGACGCTCTTCCGCCACTTCTTTGTGTTGCGGACGACTGGGCGCGGCTCGAAGACTCAGATGGGGGCATACTACTTCCAGCATCGCTGCAAGGACCCCAAGGTCTCCGGATACCTTCTGCCCTTCAGCGCATCAAGGTGGGAGAACTGGAGGGAGAGCTGGGTGGTAGTGCAGACCGACGAGCACGATCGCCTACAACTCCCAACCGCCAGCCCAACCACCGATCGCCGCTTCTGGGAGGAGATCCCTTAGCTGGAGCAGGAGTACTCCCCGGTCTTGGAGTGGATCCGGTTCTTGGCCAACGGGGGGCTGACGTCTCTAATGGTGCTGATGGACTTTATGTCGCGCCGTATTGCACCCTTGCAGCAGCGTAGCCGCCCAGCGTGGTACTACACCGGCGAGCAGGACTGTACCAGGCTGGAGAGGGGCCCCGGTTCTGACCCTTCCGACGAGGAGCTGACCGAGATGGTGAGCAAGGTGAGCGGTGACTACATTCCCAGTGGTGACCCCGCCCTTCCGCCCTCTGCCACCCCCCTCTTCTTGGAGCCTCAGAGGAGGTCAGAGCTCCTGCGGAAGATGCCGAACCTTGACGACATCGGGATCGCCGTCCGGCAGGTCGGGGATGCCTTCTGGGGTATCACCATTCCAGGAACCGAGCACTCCGGGTCAGGGCATGAGGCATCCGCTGCTGTCAAACCCTCCCCCAGAGCCGACGGAACCCAAGCCGCCGACAAAGGGAAAGTAAAGGAGCCGGCCCCCGGGCATCTAGAGAAGAAACGCGCCCGGTCTCCTCCGAGGGCGCCGCCTGCACCGAGTCAGGGTGCCGGAGCTACTTTGCTCCCATCTCCCGGGGGTGCTGGTCCATCGGGTGGCGACCCAAAGAGGCCCCGAGTGTCCCTCCCCGGCGGGTCTCTCCCCAGACAGCGGCCGTCCGAATCAGCCCAAGTACCTCGCCATCCTTCCTCAAGCGGAGGGGTTTCCAGGACGGATGTTGGTGGGGCAACGCCGGCGAGTGTGCCGGGGATCCAGGCGTCACATTCCGCGACCGTTCCAGCCGCTGGTCCCGGCGGTTCAGCTACAGCCCAGAGGCCAGTGCTGCAAGCTCGTTGGAGCGCTCATGCCGCCCAGTAAGTGTTGCTCTTTCTGGCTTGTAGGAGCAGAGCTCTTGTCTCTTCTCTTATCCTGAGGGCTTTCTCTTCTTGCAGGGACCGACCAGCTGCCGGGGGCGGGCCTCTTATCCAGCCGCCTTCAACCGACGGAGGCTCCGCGCCTCAGCACCTGGGGACCGTGGTGGCTCCCATGGCCCCCAAATCGACGGGGGCACCCTCTGCGCCAGCGGGTTCACTCTACGCGGTGGCCGCATCTGCTCCTATCCGCCCTCCTTCACCAGTCCAGAAGTCCGGTCCTGAGACCGGGAGGGCTGCTGTAGGTGCGCCTGCTGGCCCCCTGGCCTCCTTAGGACAGCGCCCCACCCTGGTTGCTGAGGCGCCGGCGCCTCCGCCGGTCTTAGACTCGTCAGGGGGGTCCGGCGGCGTGACTCCTGTCCCCCCTGCTCCGGCGCCCGTGTGGGACGCCGTGGGGCATGTTCAGACCAGCACCCGGCAGCTCCAATCTGCCTTTGAGCAGGAGCGGGGGGCGCTGGCCGGCGAGAGGGAACGCCTTCTCAGCTGGCAGCAGCGGGCCCGGGAGGCTAAGGCGGACCTTGACTCGAGGCAGTCAAGGCTTGAGGCCATGAGTGCTCTGCTTGGCACTCAGAAGAAGGCCATTAGCCGCTTGGAGTCAGAGGCCCAGCTGGTTCATGCCACCTACCGCGAGGCTCTGGCCCACGCTGAAGCCAAAGCCAAGGAGCGTTTCGCCGCCGCGGAGGAGTTGCAGCTGCAGGTAGCCCGTCAAGAGTGCGCCGTCGCTGATCGGGAACGCGCCGCTGCGGCCGAGGAGGAGAATACCACCGCCCGGCTGAGGGCCAAAGTGGAGGAGCTAAGGGCTCGGTCCGAGGAGCTGGAGCTCCGTGAATCGGCTGTTGCCGCGAGGGAGGAGCAGTTCTCCAAGGAGCGCCAGGCGGCGATGGATCGCGAGCTGGCGGCTCGCCAAGAGGTAGAGAAGCTCCAGACCTTGCGGTCTGCCGAGGCCCAGGCAGTCTGGGGCTTTATTGCCAATGCGGGGTCCACCTTGGCTCCTCTTGGTTTCAGCCCTGTGCAGGTGGAGGCTCCGGCGCGGCCGATGTCCAAAGCGATCCCAGCCCTTGAGTCTATCGGCGACGAGCTGAGTCGGCTCGAAGCAGTGATCGCCGACGAGCTGGAAGCGGAAGGTCGGGGCCTTGCGAAGGAGGTTGCCATGCACGTTCTGTCGTGCTTCCTGAGCCGAGACCCTTCCTTTTCTCTGGGGCCAGTTTGTTTAGGACCCGTCGCCGATCGGGAGGAAGCTGCCAGGGCCGAGGTCGAGGACTTAGCTGCCCTCGTGGCCTCTAGGTTTCATCGGGAGTCCGGGGACTCTTAGGCATCTGCCCCCGTGGCCACAAGGCCCTGTACTTCCTTTTTTATTTTTGTTGAGTCTGTAGCTCGGCTCGTGGAGCCTTCGTATGGACAGTGTCGAAGTGTTCGGTCGACACTTCCCCCAGGCCTGCACTGGGCAGCCCGCGGAGGTTCTTTTTTCGGTGGGGCTATGTCGAAGTGTGCGGTCGACACTTCCCCCTGGCCTGCACTGGGCAGCCCGCGGAGGTTCTTTTTTCGGAGGGGTTAGTTCCTAGCGGAGAGCTTGCGCGGATGGAACGAGTTAGTAAGAGCTTGACACGGCGAGTTTTACGTGGTTCAGGCCGCCGGAGCGTAAAACCCTACGTCCACGGCGAGCTATGGAGCTCGCTGTATTGCTTGCTGCTCAGGGTCGGAGGCCTGAGCTTGGGGGTGAGTTACAGCTTGAGAGTGTATGGCTAGCGTATGAGTTGCAAAATGCGAACCCTTGCTATCGACGCCTACCCGAGCCTTTTATAGTCCAAGACTCGGGCGGCTTACAAGAGGAGCCGGGACCCGACAGGTGGTCCCGGGAAGATTGTCTATTATCTACCGTATCTGCAGTTATGCCGGTAGTTGTCTCTGGCTGAAGGCTTCTGAGTCTTCATCTTGCCGCCCTGCCCATGCCGCATGCCAGTCGTAGCGGTTGATGACGGCGCAGGCGGCATGGGTTGTCTTGTCGCGGTGTTTATTGGCTGACAGGTTCTGACACCTCGTGCCAGTCTGTGATGAGACTGGGCGCAACGGCACCTGACAGACGCGTGCTCCGCGTTTCCGCGTCTTGGGAAGACGCGGGCCTTGAATACCTTGTACAGGCAAGGTATGGGGCGTATTTACGCCCGCTGCCTATCACTCGGGGCAGGCAGCGTCGCTCTGCTGCCACGTGGCGGGCCCGGAGCCCTTCTCAGAGAAGAGAAGGGTCAGTCCCGCGGGGCACGTGGTGTCTTCGGACCTCTCTCCCGCGGAGGGGGAGGTCTGGCTTCTGCTGGCAACGTGGCGGGTCTGGAGCTCTCCTCTGAGGAGAGGGAGGTCCGGCCCCGCTGGACACGCGGCGCCTTCGGACCTCTCTCCCGCGGAGGGGGAGTGTAAGGGCCTCAGTTTTTGACACTCATTTGCAGTGTTCATCACCACACCACACACCTCATTTGAGGAAGAATGATGAACACAAATAAAGAGCAAGTAACAATTATCAACATGCTCATTAGGGAACAAACTCACACATTGCAAAAGTGGTACTTCCCACATGTGATATAGATGGGCTGGACATATGAAAACTCCTACACTTTGCTAAGGATGTCCATGCCAAGTTCCACCCAAATTCAAAACCTTTTTGAGGTCATTTTGGGTATAGTTAGGAAGAGGGCAGTTTGAAACCATATTCAAATTCAAACTGTTTTCACCCACTGAATTTAAAAGTGGAAGGCATATTCTTGCTCAGCACATTTTTGTGAGCTCACACACCAATTTTCACTCCATTTGGAGTTGATCTTGACATGAGCTAAGGGGGAGAAATTCAAACTTTATTTGAATTTCAAACTGCACTTGTGCTGAAATTCATTCAAACCAAACCTCATTTGAACTTTGATCAATTCAAATGGCTCTTGGGTGAATAATTTGAATTGCCAAGGGTAGAATAGGGTTCACTGTTTACCACAGCTGTTAGGAATAAATTTCAGAGGTTAAAAGAGAAGTGGGACCCACATGTCAGCCTCTGCCTCAAAGCAAACCGACTGAACCACAGTTCAGTCGGTTCCCGGCAGCTGTGCGCGCGCGCCACCGAAGGGGGCAGCCGGCGCCAGCTCCTGCTGCGTGCCCCAAGCCGGAGACCAGCCGGCCGGGCTATTTATTCCCTCCCCGGCGTGCTTCAGTCACCATTTCCCCGAGCTACCGGCGTGCGCGACTGCTTTTCCCACTGCCATCACTAGCGCTCGAGTTCCTGCTTGATCAAGCCGATCGCAGCTCCCTCTTTCCATTCCAAGGTCCCAGCAAGGTACTAGCAACCATCCTCCATCCTTCCCATTGATAGAAATCGATTGAAACCGAGTGATATCGGCTGTGCCGAAAGATCAAACTCGGAACTGGAAACCGCCGCACCTCGGGCTCTCGTGGACAGCCCAACCTGGGCGTTGTCACGCCCGAGCCAAGGCACCCTTGGGCGCGCAAGTGACCAGTGCTGCTCACCCCCGGGCCGCAGCTCGAGTGGTTGCTCACCGGCGGCGAATTTCCACTTTTCCCCTTTCTGTGTGCAGAACGACCTTCGGGTACGATTCTGTTTAATTCGTGCTCTAGAAAGGATTAGAGGGCCTCAGGCCACTCCCACACGAACTAGACACGGTGACGCACAAGTTGCCTTCACAACTCTGGGCCGGAGAACTTCTGTGCCCGGCGTAATTCAAGGTCTACTAATGGCGGAACGCACGGGGGGTATCGGGCGCACGGTGAGGACCTATTTTGGGCCTTCCCCGAGCTACCCCGAGTTCATGTCGACCTTCTCTGAGGTCCACTGATGCTCCCCGACCGATTTCCCAAGTAGCTGAGGCACTAGGAGCGTCAGCCGACATGGCCGAAGTCGTTCCGATATGGCGGCTCGTCGCCGACCATGCTCCGGCCGTTGTCATGAGCAGCTGACCCTCGGATTATGTTCCCCAAGTAAAAGTAGGCAGGGGCGGCCAGAATCAAGAAGTTTGAAGCGGTACAGCAGCCAGCGGCGAGCTCTCCGGCGAGGTCCCTCGGCGGCGGAGCGCGGGTGTCGCGAGGTTGAAGAAGGGGGTGGACCCCAGCTGTCAGCGGCCGATATTTTGAATCGGGATCCGGCTGCAGCCGGGATCGGGTGTGCTGGCGCGCAAAATCCTTGTGGGCCGCGGTGTGCTGTCGCTTCGGCGTGCGACGCGTGTCCCCTGGGCCCACGCGCGAGTTTAAACTTTTCCCCGATTTTCAGATTTCCTTCAAACTTCAAATCCTTATAACTTTGGCTAGAAAGCTCCAAATTGAGTGAACCAAATTTTGCTGGATTCAGCTCTTTGAGTACTTTCCAGAAAATCAAGTTTCACTTCATGAAATTCCTTAATTCTCCAGAATTAATTCCTTAAAGTTTAAACTGTTAGGAATTTTAACTGGAGAATCATTTGGAGGAAAATCCTGAAATTTTGCTGAGATGTTCACCAAAATATCCTTGAACTACCATAAAAATTTCAGATCCATTTGAGCTCATTTAGTCCACCTAATGGTGTGATTAGTAAAACTGTTCCAGAGAAAATAGAAAATGTTCAGAAACATTTTCAGAATTTTCTCTGAAATTGTTTAGCTCATATCTTTAGTTAGAGACTTCCAAATTAAGTGAGACCAATTCCATTAGAACCCTCTGAAAATCTAGTTTTCAGAAAGTCATAGTTTGTTTCATGAAAATACTTAGAACACCCTAAAAGCCTTTAATTAAGGTCAAAGACATAATTATTTGTGGAGGGCTCAAATGAGCTTTGCTGCAACTAAAACTTGACCAATTCTTTGTTTAGGTTGTAACCAAGCCACAGTAAAAGTTTCACAGTCATTAGGTCTGTCTAGCAAAGGTTATAGACTTCACAACTTCAAAGTTAATACAAAGGCATTTAATTAATACATACATTGTTCTTATCATGTAGTCGCTAAGGTCGAGGAGGAACCCGAAGTCCTAGACTTCGTTACTCCGGAGGAACAGCTAGCCTACGACCAAGAGCAGCAAGGCAAGCCCCGGTTTGCATTAACCATTTTATAAATTTTTATTGTTTTGAGCACATACTTGTTTTCTTTATGTTGTGCATCAGAGTCTTGTTTGGAAACCCCACTGCATAGCCAAGAAAACCATGGGTTGGGGTTTAGGATTGCAAACCCCGTTAGCCACTGCATTGCTAGGATAGAGTAGGATTCGGTACAAGTCGAGTAGTTGGAACTACTCGCGAGAATAGGCTAGAGGCACATTGCTCGGGTAGAGATAGCACATGATACACATGGCAAGAAAATGAGACCGAGCGGAGAGTAAGGGCAGCAGGACTTTGGGGCCTGTGTGCTGTAGCTCCGCTTGTGTCGATTGAGGACCGAGCCGTGTGCGGGCCTGTTGAACAAGCTAGAACAGTACCGAAGACCTACCGGCTATATGGGAACCGGGAAACTGATGTAACTCGGGTAGCTGGGTATTGAGGCATTGCCCGTCGTTCAGAGGGTAGGTTGAGAGCTCGAGGTGTAAATCAGCTGGCGGCACAGAGATGCGCGTGCAGGGACCTCTTGCTCGGGACGATGGGACCGGTTCAATATTTGGCTAACGGGTGAAAGGTAGTCACGTACGGCGTCCGTGATGGTTGTTGTAGGCAACATCGAGTACGGGCGTACGTGACGGGTTGTTCGGGTAACCCTGCAGGTGTAAATCGATTATAATCGCCGTCCCTCGCGGTCAGTGAGTACCACTTGTTCACTGTACCGTGACGTAGAAAGAACAGGCTAGTTACATGTTAAAATGTTGCTGATTGAAAGATGGACATTGATTGTTAATGATATGCTGTAGCTTAGAGCTAACTAAAGTTCTTTTCAACTTTGGGCAAAGTACATGAGAGAAATGCGTTTCTTGTTTGATTGCGGCTCTCTCATGTACCTTCGCGTAAGGTTCTCCACAACCTGCTGCTAAAACTTGAAAGTAAGGTTCTACTAATTAGGCGAGTCCTTGCAAATGATTTTACCTCATGTAAACCATTACCCTCATGTAGAAGTTCCATGTTTAGGTGAGACGGGTCAGACTTGCTGAGCCTTCGTGCTCACTGCTTGTGTTTGAAGCTTTTGCAGGGTTCTATGAGGAAGGGACTCCCGAAGAGGAGACGGAACCCCAGGAGGGGAACCCCGTCGAGTGGGAGTCGTGCACGCCGCAGAGTTAGTGTGCGTGTGTGCTAGCAAGGACACGTTCAAGGGCTGAACGTGTACTTGATGCTTAGTCTACGCCCGCGAGTGTGGACTAAACTTATTTTGATGTAAACATGTTCATATAACTGTTTATGTAATAAAACTTCCGCTTCCGCTTGCACCTTTGACGTGTGTTATACGGTGCTGTGCAACGCAGCACCCCTCAGCGTGATCCTGGCTCGACAGGACCAATGGGGTCGTGTCAGCGTGGTATCAGAGCTCGCTTGAGGTTTAACACAGTACAAAGGTCTTCTTTTTCAAAAATCCAGTGAGGAACGAGTTAGTAGCCCGTATAAGGATGTTATTAGTATATAGAAAGTGGCTTATTAACCTATTTGTTATGTCGGAAAATCGTGCATCTCGGGACGTTCATGTCTTGGGGGGTGCACGTAAGCGCTGTCCACCAGTGCGCACAAGCTGAAGGGTGGAGCCCCACGGGTGGCAGGTAACCCGACCCGCTTTGATATCCTCTACGACTCTTCATGTCGTTTGGGGTATTCGAGCAACGTCTGTCCCTGGCGTGCGTGGTGCAACATGGGAGACCCCGTCACGTGGTCTGAAACGTGAACACGTAACTCAGGGCGTGTTTGGCTTGAGAACATCCGGGCGAGTGATGACGGCCGGATGTACCAACTGTATGGATTCCGGGCTCGGTGTGCAGCCGAGTCTGATGATTGGTTGAATTTCTGCAGGTAGCCTTACCACGAAACGGTAGACGTGTAGTATCCGTGTGCGAGTGACGAGTAGTGCCACTGAAGTAACGACGCCGGCTAAGTCCGGTATAGGTTTTTCCTTTGTGAGGACGTAGTACCGACATAATCTGGTGACGCCTCGACGTCACACCCAACAAAATGAACAACTTCATTTAAAATTTGATGGTTTTGATCCAAAGTAGTAAAACTTGATGTAACTCCTTCCCTTGAACAGGATATTCAAAGTTAACAAGCTTTCAACTTATAGGATGTTAAGGACAGAGCACTCTGTTTCCAGCTAAATTAAGGCTGAAGTTAATCAGAGGTTAGAGGTTGAGTTCTTTCGAGGTTGATGTCGTATGATACATCTCTGGAAAGCGTTGGAGGAGCTTTACAACTTTTCTGTTGAGTTCCAGAGGTGTTTCGTCCCTTAACCACTCGAAAAATGCAGCAGAGTTGAAACTGTCCAGAAAACAGGACGGAGCAAAGACTCTCTGTAAATTAAGCATAACTTCCTGCATAAAAATCCAAAAATAGAAAATGAGGTAGTTCTGGAAAGATTATGAGATGGGTTACAACTTTGTGACAGAAAGTTTTGTCAGATTAGGAACAGAATTAACTGGGATTCTTGGATCAATTCAGTACCTAAAGCAGAGAGGTGCTGTCCAATTGTTCCCAGAAATTCTGTTAACTTTGACATCTCATAACTGTTGAACCAGAGCAGATCTTAGGCCAACCAAATACTTCCTGGAAAGCTATTGAAGTTAACTTTAACTTTGATGTTGAGCTCCAGGACTGGTTTTGCTTTTAACCTGGCCTAAATCAGATGAATATGGAAACTGGTCAGGGCTGTCATGGGAACAGCGGATCAGCAGTCAAATTTGTTTAAAAATTTGAACTATGTTTCCAAGTGTTAAGGGTTCAATGACATATCTTATGTTATAACTCAATGGTCTACTGTTTAAATAAATATTTGACATTTCTCAAATATATTTTTACAGATGGCAGCAGATAAACGGTTGGAGAACGGGTGGGTAGTTTCCCACTGCTCTGACCGTAGCGGCTACCCGGGAGCATTGTGGCTAATGCTCCAATATTTCGGGTACAACCAGATGCCGCAATACTTCGCCAAGGAAGAAGGCGAAGAGGGGAACAAGACGTGGACGATCCATGTCGAGGTTCCTGCAGGGCCTACGCCACCCGGTTGGGTGCCATTCACCGTCACGGTGAGAGGAAGACAACCGGAAGGGATGTGGCAAGTGGCAGCCCGTGACACTATGTCACGTTTCTGCCAACTACACGTGCAGGCTATGGAGGGAACTCCATACGCACTCGTTCCGGTGGAGGGACGAGCTCAGCATGTGTGGGAAGAGAGGTACCTAGAGGCAACAAACCCGAGTTGCCCAAGGTACAACCCCGCGGAGGCAAATCTCAGCCTCCAAATGAGGGCGGGAAACGCTGTGATGGACAGCCAAGCTGTTCATACGGAGCATCTCGCCACCAAGCTCAAGGAGAGCACAAGCCGTGGAGATCATTTTGAGAGTGCTCACAGTGCACTCCGCAATGTGCTCCTTCCGACGATCAAGCGACTGAATGAACAACACAATCAGTTGCGTCGTCTGAAGAAGGCAAAGAAGAAGAGCCGTATTGACATTGCGGCGTTGCAAGAGCTGGTGCAGACCCTAACCCAGCAGAATGAGGACCTTGCTCAAGAGCGGGACGACGCTATTGAGGAAGGACAAGGCTGGGAAGAGGACTACAACCAGGCTATGGACGAGGTGCATGCATTGCAGGACCTCGTGCCCCCGGTATTGGGCGTACCGGTAGTCTTGGGTCTTCCAGCCATGGGAGAACCTGGAATGGGAGAAGAGGTGGTAGACCCCGAGCCACCAGCAGAGGTACCGGAGGAGGACGACCCACAGGAGGTCGAGTTCTACTCCGAGTAGGGGGTTACGGTTGCCAAGTAGGGCAGCTAGGGTAGCGTAACCCAACTTTTGTAATCGGTGACATGTCGTGTAGACAGTAGCATATGTATAGGTAGTGACGGCATGAGCACGACTTCTCGGAGGTCCGAGAATAATGTATCTTGTATAAAGTTTATGCTTTATCAATATATGTGAATGTTGTGCAAGTTAATCATGCGTCGCTTCAATACTTACTCCTGTTTATGGAATTTTGAGTAAGACATGTGCTAATTGCTGCTGTGTTGAATTTCAGAATGACGCGTACTCGTGCCAACCCTGATGTTGGAGGTACTAGCCAAGGGGGAGAGACCTCCCAACCGCCTCCCGAGGACTCCTCGGGACAGCAGCAGCAACAGCAACAGCAAACACCGCCACCGCCACTGCCAACGGTTACATTGGCCGACATTGTCGCGGCAATGGCGGGTTCACATCAGCAGCATACAGAGCTGCTGCAAACGTTAATTGCGAATACGTCTCGCCCAGAGAGACGTCAAGATCGTGAGGAGCGCCAACAGAGCTCCTACTCCGACTTCCTGGCGACTCATCCCCCTGTATTCTCAAGGGCGGATGAACCACTTGACGCGGACAACTGGCTCCGCGCCATAGAGATGAAGTTCGGGCTGCTCCAAATCAGCGAGCAGCGCAAGACTCAGTTCGCGGTCCAGCAGCTCCAAGGATCCGCGAGCGCGTGGTGGGCCAACTTTTGTGCTTCACAACCCACCGACCGAGTGATGACCTGGGCGGAGTTTCGGACGGCCTTCCGGGCCTATCATATACCGCCCGGTTTGATGAAGAGGAAGACGCAGGAATTCCTACACCTGCAACAAGGGAGCCGGAACGCGCTGGAGTACTCCAGAGCGTTCAACGATCTCGCACTCTACGCGTCGTATCACGCAGATACGGACGAGAAGCGGCGGGACCACTTTTACCAGGGGCTTAACCCGCTCCTGAAGGACAAGCTGGCGATGTTCAATCGCGGCAGCCTCAACGACATAATTGATGCTGCGATTGTTCAGGAAGACTCCGGCAAGGAGTTGGCGGCGGCAGAGCGAAAGCGAAGCGCGCCACAGAGCAGCGGAGAAGGAGGCGGTCCTTCTCAGAAGTTTCGGATGGTGAATCGCCCACCATCAGGTCCGCGCTGGCAGCCACCACAGCGGTCGATGCCGTTCCGCGGTCGGCCGTATTCTTCACCGGCATTCCGGCCGGCACTGCCAGCACCACCGCAACAACAGCAGCAGCAGCGGGCGATGCCGCGTGCGTTTGCACCTCCGCAACGCATGCCGGGCTTTCGTCCCCCGAGTACTCCACCAGCAGCGGCCACATGTTACAAGTGTGGTCGTCCAGGACACTTCGCGAGCAGTTGCCCGGAGAGGCAAGGCGGCGGAGTGGTACCACAGTTTCCGGGGAGGAATCAACCCCGGAACCCTACTAATGCGCGGCGAGCAAACCCTAGGCCCGGCACTGTCCACCAGCTTGCCATTGAGGACGTGCCGGAGGGCGAGCCAATCCTTGCGGGTATGTTCCAACTCCACCAGCATCCCGCTATAGTACTATTTGATTCAGGCGCCACGCATAATTTTATTAGCCAAGCTTTCATTGCTAAACACAGCTTGCCAATACTACCCACCGATAGTCCATATTTAATTTGTTCACCGGGTGGGAAGATTTCAGCAAGCGTAATGGTCTCCAAAGCACCATTATGCTTAGCGGGTAGAGTGTACCCCACGTCTCTCATTATCTTAGAGGGACAGAAGGTCGATGTCATCCTAGGGATGTCGTGGTTAACCCGCCACGGCGCTGTTTTAGACACCGTCCTCCGAGTCGTGCACTTAAACTCAGGAGTGCACGGTTCTCACTCATTATTTCTGGACAGTCCAGAAATAAAACTTCCAAGTGTCTATCAAGCCACAACCATCAGATTGGAAGACATTCCAGTGGTCCGAGAATTCCCTGATGTATTCCCGGATGATTTGCCGGGGATGCCACCCGATAGAGAGGTGGAGTTCAAGATTGAACTCGCACCGGGAACCATGCCAATATCCCGAAGGCCGTACAAGATGGCGCCCAAGGAGTTGGCGGAACTGAAGACTCAGCTCACGGACCTTCTGGAGAAGGGTTTTATTAGGCCGAGCTCCTCGCCATGGGGCTGTTCGGCATTATTTGTCAAAAAGAAGGATGAAACGTTGCGGCTTTGCGTGGACTACCGTCCATTAAATGCCGTAACCATCAAGAACAAGTACCCGTTGCCACGGATCGACATGTTGTTTGATCAGTTGGTCGAAGCAAAGGTCTTTTCCAAGATGGATTTAAGATCCAGGTACCATCAGATTAAGATCAGGGCTGAGGACATTCCAAAGACAGCTTTTTCGACAAGGTACGGACTTTATGAGTACCTGGTCATGTCCTTTGGCCTCACCAATGCTCCAGCTCACTTCATGTATTTAATGAACTCGGTGTTCATGCCGGAGCTGGACAAGTTTGTCGTGGTCTTCATCGACGACATCCTGGTATACTCCAAGTCGGAGGAAGATCACAAGAAACATCTGCGTATAGTCTTGCAACGGCTGCGGGATCACAAGTTATACGCAAAGTTCAGCAAATGCGAGTTTTGGATATCGCAAGTGCCTTTCCTCGGGCATATCATCTCAGCGGAGGGTATCGCTGTGGACCCGAGCAAGATCACGCAAGTGCTGAATTGGAAATCCCCGAGAACTGTTCATGAGGTACGGAGTTTCCTCGGACTCGCGGGATATTATCGGAGGTTCATCCCGAACTTCTCGAAGATTGCTAAGCCAATGACGGAGCTGCTGAAGAAGGCTACCAAATATGTTTGGAGTCCAGCATGTGAAGCAGCATTCAAGGCTTTAGTCAAGCACCTAACATCAGCACCGGTTTTGACGCAGCCAGACACAACAAAACCGTTCGATGTGTACTGCGATGCATCCGGCATTGGGCTCGGATGTGTGCTGATGCAAGACCGAAGAGTGGTCGCGTATGGATCACGACAGCTTAGGAACCATGAGCAAAATTATCCAACTCACGATTTGGAGCTCGCTGCCGTGGTACTTGCACTGAAAATGTGGAGGCACTACCTACTCGGTAACCTCGTACATTTATATACCGACCACAAAAGCCTCAAGTACATCTTCACTCAGAAGGAACTGAACATGAGGCAACGAAGATGGTTGGAACTGATAAAGGATTACGAGATAGAGATCCATTATCATCCGGGCAAGGCAAACGTTGTGGCAGACGCGCTAAGCCGCAAGTCACACGTCAATAATCTGACCATCACACCGTTGGAAGAGAGCGAACCACTACTACATGTGATTCCACATGGAGCTCTCTACAACCTAGCTTTGATCCCCACCATCCGTGAAGAGATAGCGGCAGCCCAGAAGAATGACAAGGGCATGTCACATTTGCGGAGACGTGTAGACAGTGGGGAGTTGAAATGTTTCCGGAAGGACGGAGACGGCGTCTTATGGTTCAAGGACCGGATCGTCGTACCCCGAAACCCGGAGTTAAGGAAGAGAATCTTTGATGAAGCTCACTTATCAAAGTTTTCTATTCACCCCGGCAGCAACAAGATGTATCAAGAACTCAGAAGCAAGTTTTGGTGGACACGGATGAAGCGAGAGACTGCAAAATACGTGTCCGAGTGTGATACGTGTCGAAGGGTGAAGGCAGATCATATGCGGAAGCCGGGACTGCTGCAACCACTGGGCATTCCTGCCTGGAAGTGGGAGGACGTGAGCATGGATTTCGTCGTCGGTTTACCCACCACCTTACAGAAACATGATTCTGTGTGGGTGATCGTCGATCGGCTCACCAAAGTTGCCCATTTCATCCCGGTCAACACCAACTATAACGCCAAGAAGTACGCTGAACTGTACATCTCACGGATCCTATGCTTATACGGCGTACCCCGTACCATCGTATCGGACCGGGGCACTTTATTTGTGTCCCGTTTTTGGGAGCAGCTACACGCTGCCCTGGGGACGAAGCTGATCCGTAGTTCAGCCTACCACCCGCAGACGGATGGGCAAACGGAGCGGGTAAATCAAATCCTAGAAGACATGCTACGAGCTTGCGCTATCGACCACGGCAAGAATTGGGATGATCACTTGCCATTAGCCGAGTTCTCGTACAACAATGGGTACCAAGCCAGCATCAAGATGGCGCCCTACGAGGCGCTATACGGCAGGAAATGCCGCACACCACTGAACTGGTGTGAATCTGGCGAGAGGGTTACCTTCGGGATTGATCTTGTCAACAGCGCGAAAGAAAAGGTTCGATTAATTCAAGCGAACCTAAAAGCCGCTCAATCCCGACAGAAACAGTATGCGGACCGGAGGAGGCGCCCATTACAATTCGAAGTTGGAGATCACGTATACCTACGAGTGTCTCCAATGAAGGGCGTAAACAGATTTGGGGTGAGAGGAAAGTTAGCACCCCGATTCATCGGTCCATTCCAGATTACCGAAAGATGTGGATCGGTGGCATACCGGCTAAGATTACCAGAAGCACTTTCCGGTGTGCACGACGTCTTCACATTTCCCAGCTGAGGAAGTGTCTCAAGCTATCAACTACCGTTCAGCTGGAAGACATTGAAGAACTGCAACCGGATCTCACCTATCGGGAGGAACCGGTGCAGATTATTGATGAAAAGGCCCGAACCACACGCAACCGTACGTTGTGGTTCTACAAGGTTCTATGGAGTAATCACTCCATGGACGAAGCGACATGGGAGAGCGAAGAATTCCTTCGCACTAACTACCCCGACTTTTTCACGTCGCATATTCGGTAATTTTCCACCGTCCTCTCTCTCATTTCACCTTATAATCTCGGGACGAGATTCTTTTAAGGGGGGAGGAATGTAAGGGCCTCAGTTTTTGACACTCATTTGCAGTGTTCATCACCACACCACACACCTCATTTGAGGAAGAATGATGAACACAAATAAAGAGCAAGTAACAATTATCAACATGCTCATTAGGGAACAAACTCACACATTGCAAAAGTGGTACTTCCCACATGTGATATAGATGGGCTGGACATATGAAAACTCCTACACTTTGCTAAGGATGTCCATGCCAAGTTCCACCCAAATTCAAAACCTTTTTGAGGTCATTTTGGGTATAGTTAGGAAGAGGGCAGTTTGAAACCATATTCAAATTCAAACTGTTTTCACCCACTGAATTTAAAAGTGGAAGGCATATTCTTGCTCAGCACATTTTTGTGAGCTCACACACCAATTTTCACTCCATTTGGAGTTGATCTTGACATGAGCTAAGGGGGAGAAATTCAAACTTTATTTGAATTTCAAACTGCACTTGTGCTGAAATTCATTCAAACCAAACCTCATTTGAACTTTGATCAATTCAAATGGCTCTTGGGTGAATAATTTGAATTGCCAAGGGTAGAATAGGGTTCACTGTTTACCACAGCTGTTAGGAATAAATTTCAGAGGTTAAAAGAGAAGTGGGACCCACATGTCAGCCTCTGCCTCAAAGCAAACCGACTGAACCACAGTTCAGTCGGTTCCCGGCAGCTGTGCGCGCGCGCCACCGAAGGGGGCAGCCGGCGCCAGCTCCTGCTGCGTGCCCCAAGCCGGAGACCAGCCGGCCGGGCTATTTATTCCCTCCCCGGCGTGCTTCAGTCACCATTTCCCCGAGCTACCGGCGTGCGCGACTGCTTTTCCCACTGCCATCACTAGCGCTCGAGTTCCTGCTTGATCAAGCCGATCGCAGCTCCCTCTTTCCATTCCAAGGTCCCAGCAAGGTACTAGCAACCATCCTCCATCCTTCCCATTGATAGAAATCGATTGAAACCGAGTGATATCGGCTGTGCCGAAAGATCAAACTCGGAACTGGAAACCGCCGCACCTCGGGCTCTCGTGGACAGCCCAACCTGGGCGTTGTCACGCCCGAGCCAAGGCACCCTTGGGCGCGCAAGTGACCAGTGCTGCTCACCCCCGGGCCGCAGCTCGAGTGGTTGCTCACCGGCGGCGAATTTCCACTTTTCCCCTTTCTGTGTGCAGAACGACCTTCGGGTACGATTCTGTTTAATTCGTGCTCTAGAAAGGATTAGAGGGCCTCAGGCCACTCCCACACGAACTAGACACGGTGACGCACAAGTTGCCTTCACAACTCTGGGCCGGAGAACTTCTGTGCCCGGCGTAATTCAAGGTCTACTAATGGCGGAACGCACGGGGGGTATCGGGCGCACGGTGAGGACCTATTTCGGGCCTTCCCCGAGCTACCCCGAGTTCATGTCGACCTTCTCTGAGGTCCACTGATGCTCCCCGACCGATTTCCCAAGTAGCTGAGGCACTAGGAGCGTCAGCCGACATGGCCGAAGTCGTTCCGATATGGCGGCTCGTCGCCGACCATGCTCCGGCCGTTGTCATGAGCAGCTGACCCTCGGATTATGTTCCCCAAGTAAAAGTAGGCAGGGGCGGCCAGAATCAAGAAGTTTGAAGCGGTACAGCAGCCAGCGGCGAGCTCTCCGGCGAGGTCCCTCGGCGGCGGAGCGCGGGTGTCGCGAGGTTGAAGAAGGGGGTGGACCCCAGCTGTCAGCGGCCGATATTTTGAATCGGGATCCGGCTGCAGCCGGGATCGGGTGTGCTGGCGCGCAAAATCCTTGTGGGCCGCGGTGTGCTGTCGCTTCGGCGTGCGACGCGTGTCCCCTGGGCCCACGCGCGAGTTTAAACTTTTCCCCGATTTTCAGATTTCCTTCAAACTTCAAATCCTTATAACTTTGGCTAGAAAGCTCCAAATTGAGTGAACCAAATTTTGCTGGATTCAGCTCTTTGAGTACTTTCCAGAAAATCAAGTGTCACTTCATGAAATTCCTTAATTCTCCAGAATTAATTCCTTAAAGTTTAAACTGTTAGGAATTTTAACTGGAGAATCATTTGGAGGAAAATCCTGAAATTTTGCTGAGATGTTCACCAAAATATCCTTGAACTACCATAAAAATTTCAGATCCATTTGAGCTCATTTAGTCCACCTAATGGTGTGATTAGTAAAACTGTTCCAGAGAAAATAGAAAATGTTCAGAAACATTTTCAGAATTTTCTCTGAAATTGTTTAGCTCATATCTTTAGTTAGAGACTTCCAAATTAAGTGAGACCAATTCCATTAGAACCCTCTGAAAATCTAGTTTTCAGAAAGTCATAGTTTGTTTCATGAAAATACTTAGAACACCCTAAAAGCCTTTAATTAAGGTCAAAGACATAATTATTTGTGGAGGGCTCAAATGAGCTTTGCTGCAACTAAAACTTGACCAATTCTTTGTTTAGGTTGTAACCAAGCCACAGTAAAAGTTTCACAGTCATTAGGTCTGTCTAGCAAAGGTTATAGACTTCACAACTTCAAAGTTAATACAAAGGCATTTAATTAATACATACATTGTTCTTATCATGTAGTCGCTAAGGTCGAGGAGGAACCCGAAGTCCTAGACTTCGTTACTCCGGAGGAACAGCTAGCCTACGACCAAGAGCAGCAAGGCAAGCCCCGGTTTGCATTAACCATTTTATAAATTTTTATTGTTTTGAGCACATACTTGTTTTCTTTATGTTGTGCATCAGAGTCTTGTTTGGAAACCCCACTGCATAGCCAAGAAAACCATGGGTTGGGGTTTAGGATTGCAAACCCCGTTAGCCACTGCATTGCTAGGATAGAGTAGGATTCGGTACAAGTCGAGTAGTTGGAACTACTCGCGAGAATAGGCTAGAGGCACATTGCTCGGGTAGAGATAGCACATGATACACATGGCAAGAAAATGAGACCGAGCGGAGAGTAAGGGCAGCAGGACTTTGGGGCCTGTGTGCTGTAGCTCCGCTTGTGTCGATTGAGGACCGAGCCGTGTGCGGGCCTGTTGAACAAGCTAGAACAGTACCGAAGACCTACCGGCTATATGGGAACCGGGAAACTGATGTAACTCGGGTAGCTGGGTATTGAGGCATTGCCCGTCGTTCAGAGGGTAGGTTGAGAGCTCGAGGTGTAAATCAGCTAGCGGCACAGAGATGCGCGTGCAGGGACCTCTTGCTCGGGACGATGGGACCGGTTCAATATTTGGCTAACGGGTGAAAGGTAGTCACGTACGGCGTCCGTGATGGTTGTTGTAGGCAACATCGAGTACGGGCGTACGTGACGGGTTGTTCGGGTAACCCTGCAGGTGTAAATCGATTATAATCGCCGTCCCTCGCGGTCAGTGAGTACCACTTGTTCACTGTACCGTGACGTAGAAAGAACAGGCTAGTTACATGTTAAAATGTTGCTGATTGAAAGATGGACATTGATTGTTAATGATATGCTGTAGCTTAGAGCTAACTAAAGTTCTTTTCAACTTTGGGCAAAGTACATGAGAGAAATGCGTTTCTTGTTTGATTGCGGCTCTCTCATGTACCTTCGCGTAAGGTTCTCCACAACCTGCTGCTAAAACTTGAAAGTAAGGTTCTACTAATTAGGCGAGTCCTTGCAAATGATTTTACCTCATGTAAACCATTACCCTCATGTAGAAGTTCCATGTTTAGGTGAGACGGGTCAGACTTGCTGAGCCTTCGTGCTCACTGCTTGTGTTTGAAGCTTTTGCAGGGTTCTATGAGGAAGGGACTCCCGAAGAGGAGACGGAACCCCAGGAGGGGAACCCCGTCGAGTGGGAGTCGTGCACGCCGCAGAGTTAGTGTGCGTGTGTGCTAGCAAGGACACGTTCAAGGGCTGAACGTGTACTTGATGCTTAGTCTACGCCCGCGAGTGTGGACTAAACTTATTTTGATGTAAACATGTTCATATAACTGTTTATGTAATAAAACTTCCGCTTCCGCTTGCACCTTTGACGTGTGTTATACGGTGCTGTGCAACGCAGCACCCCTCAGCGTGATCCTGGCTCGACAGGACCAATGGGGTCGTGTCAGGGAGGTCCGGCTTCTGTATGCCACGTGGCGGGCCCGGAGCTCTCCTCTAAGGAGATGGAGGTCCGGCCCCGCCGGACGCGTGGCGCCTTCGGAGCTCTCCCTGCGGAGAAGGGCGAGTTCTTTAGGCATTTTACCCTGTGCACGGGGGTACCCCATATCTCAGGTACCGACAGTGGCCCCCGGGCCCATCTCGGGGGAGATATCGAGCCCGAGGTGGGACCTCCGTCTCTTCCGGTCCGCGCACTTTCTCTAAGTCCCGAATTGACCGCTGCCGGAGCACGAACAGCCACGGGATCGTGGGAGCGTGCGCTCACTTGATGGTTGCTTTTACTGTGGCGGTTCCCAAGACTGCCACTTCTGCACGTTGCGGCGCTTTCTTCGGGAACCGCCGAAGTTCCTTGCCGGCTCATCTTCTTAGGAGACTGACTCCTTGCCCCCACCGCTTCAGTTAGGCGGCTTGGGCCCACCCGTCATCGGCATTCGGTCTAGGAACCAAAGCGGTTGCTGGTGCGGGATATTCGAAGAGTTCCGAATCGCTTGGAATTGCACCAGGAAGCTTTTTAGAGGGGGTCTTACCCACATTGCAGCTTCCCTTTGCATTTCTCAGCGTTTCTTCTCGGACTCTTGTGCTTTTGCTCTCTTGCCTTTGAGTTCTCCCTTGCCATGGCTTCCAACCCGCTGCCAGAGAAGAAACGCGCTCGATCTCCTCCAGCAACGGCGTCGGTGCCAAGTCGGGATTCTGGGGTGCCTGACACTCCCTCCGGTGGCAACTCGAAGAGGCCCCGGGTTGATGCGCTGGGGGAAGCCTCTGGGGCGTCCCCTGTTCCGCCAGTCCAAGCGACTGCGGAGCGGCCGTCAGCGACGGTAGCGGGCTCTGGAAGTCCTACCCCGGCTCGGAAGTCGGGGTTCAGAGCCCGCTGGAGTGTCCGCGCTTCCCGGCCTTCCCCGTCTTGCGGGGAATCTGTGTCGCTGCGCTCGGAGCCAGGGGCAACTGCCGCGGCCCCCAGGCCAGCGCAAACTTCTCCTGTTCCGGTGTGCCCGGATTCCGCGGCGGCGTCGTCTCTTCCTGCCGAGACGGCCACCGCGGCCCCCGAGCCAGCGCAGGTTGACCCTGCACTAGGCGGCCTGGCCTCTTCTCCAGCACCGCCTTCCCCGGCTCGTCCCTCTCCTCAGGTCAAGGAGCCAGAAGCTGAAAAGAGCCCGGCTGGCCTGGCTGCCAGAGCCGCGGAGCCAGCTTCTCCTGATCGGCGTCTCGTCTCGGCTGCTGGTGCATCGGCTCTTCCTGAGGACGAGGTAATGGAGGAGGTCGGGGGGACTGCCCCAGCCTCTGTTGCTCCATTGCCTCTGGCGGACGCCTTCGCGCTTGCCAAGTCGAGCGTCCGGCAGGTCTTGGCTGCACTAGGGCGCGAGTGGGAGGAGTATACGGTTGAACGGGACCGCCTCCTCATCTGGGGGAACCTTTTGCGGGAGAGGACCGCGAAGGTTAAGACTGAGCTCGACTCCAGGCGGGAGTTGCTCGACTTCAGGGAAGCGCTCGTCGACCGGATGAAGCAGGCTGTCGACCGCATGGACACCCAATCGCGGCGGATCAACAGGGAGGCCCTGGAGGAACACGCCCGGGCCGAAGAGAGCCTCTCTGCTGCTATGGAGATACGGCAGTGGTTGGAGCGCCGTGAACTCGCCGTTGAGGAACGGGAGCGTTCCATGGCAGCTGAGGCGGAGAGGGTCGCCGCGCAGCTGGCTGCGGGCGAGGATGACCTTCGAGCTCGGATGGAGGAGCTGGAGATCCTGAAAGCAGACCTTGACTTGAGGGAGGAACAGGTCTCCCATGATTGCCGGGCGGTCTTGGACCGGGAGCTGACCGCCGACTTCAAGGCCGCTGAGTTGGAGCGGCTCGCCAAGACTCTCCACCTTTGGGAGAGCTCCCTGGCGGCCAAGGAGAAGGAATTCTACGAGAGGAACCTGGAGGCTCTGCAGGCGGCCCGCCGCGAGGTGGAGGAGCTCTCAGCCTTGCGGTCCTCCGAGGCTCTTGCGGTCTCAAGCTTCGTGGATCGAGCGGGGTCCGCCCTGATCCCTCTTGGCTTCAGTCCGGCTTCTGTATGCCACGTGGCGGGCCCGGAGCTCTCCTCTGAGGAGTGGGAGGTCCGGCCCCGCAGGACACGTGGAGCCTTCGGACATCTCCCTCGCGGAGGGGGGAGGTGCGGCTTCTGTCGGCCACGTGGCGGGTCCGGAGCTCTCCTCTAAGGAGGGGGAGGTCCGGCCCCACGGGACATGTGGCACCTTCGGAGCTCGCCCCACGGAGGGGGGAGGTCTGGCTGCTATAGGCCATGTGGCGAGCCTGGAGCTCTCCTCTGAGGGGAGGGAGGTCCGGCCCCACTGGACACATGGCGCCTTCGGAGCTTTCCCTGTGGAGAAGGGCGAGATCCTTAGGCATCTTCCCCGGTGCGCGGGGGTACCCCATATCGCGGGTACCGACAGGCATGAACACAGAAACTTGTTCTACTTAGCTCTCTCTCATGTGCTCATTTAAATTATGCATTATTTTTTATGATCGCACTATCTATGTATGTTCATCGTACATCTAGCTCCCTCTCTCCCGCGCTCATCCATAGTCAGCATTAGCTATCCTACCGAGGGCGGCCGTGCTTGAGGCACCTGCCGATGGCCGAGTGAGTCTCTCGGGCCTCCGCCAGTCAGGTGTTGCGGTGCCAGTTGGTCACCTCCAGGAAAGGCCTGCTTTGTGCAAGGGGGGTCCAGGGTGCGTATCCCGCTTAGCAGGCTACGAGCCCAAAGCGTGCGCATCCTGCCCTCCGGAGGTACAGGGGAGTACAACCGCTTTGCCTGGTCATGAACCCAAAGCACGTGCACTCTGCTTCCCCAGCGCACGGCCCGGTACTAGGGATCGGACGACCGTACTCGGACCTCGGAGGGAGCCGGAGCTCCGGCGCCTCGAGCACAGAATTGCCCAAGCCCCGTATAACGGATCAGGATCGTAAGCCGAATAAGACTAGGAGACGGGAGGGGAGGACCCCCCCGAGGAGAATTACGTTTCCTCTGCCTTTGTGCAGGACCTCCAGGTTACGGCAACGGGGACTGCATGAAGCGGGGGGAAAGGAGCTACCAACTACTCCGGCCTAGGACTGGAAGGACCGGGTCCCGCCCCTTCAGCAGGGGCGAGGCCCGAAGGCCCCACGTGTCCAGCGGGCCCAGGGCTCCCGCCTCCCCTGAGGGGGGCTCCGGACTTGCCACGTGGCAGGCAGAAACCGGACCTCCCCCTCGATGGGAGGGCTCCGAAAGCCTTACGTGTCCAGCAGGGCCAGAGCTCCGGCGCCGCAACGTGCAGAAGTGGCAGTCTTGGGAACCGCCGCAGTAAAAGCAACCATCAAGTGGGCGCATGCTCCCACGATCCCGCGGCCGTTCGCGCTCCGGCAGCGGTCAATACGGGACTTAGATAAAGTGCGCGGATCAGAAGAGACGGAGGTCCCACCTCGGGCTCGCTATCTCACCCGAGATGGGCCTGGGGGCCACTGTCGGTACCGCGATATGGGGTACCCCCGCGCAGAGGGGAAAATGCATAAGGAACTCGCCCTTCTCCGCAGGGAGAGCTCTGAAGGCGCCACGAGTCCGGCGGGGCCGGACCTCCCTCTCCTCAGAGGAGAGCTCCGGGCCCGCCACGTGGCATACAGAAGCTGGACCTCCCCCTCCACGGGAGAGAGGTCCCAAGGTGCCACGTATCCTGCGGGGCCGGACCTCCCTCTCCTCAGAGAGGAGCTCCGGGCCCGCCACATGGCTGATAGAAGCCAAACCTCCCCCTCCGCGGGGAGAGGTCCAAAAGCTCCACGTGTCCTGCGGGGCCGGACCCCTCCTCTCCTCCGAGGAGGGCTCCGAGCCCGCCACGTGGCCAGCAGAATGGCGCTGCCTGCCCCCGAGCGATAGGCAGCAGGCGTAAAGACGTCCCATACCTTGCCCGTACAAGGTATTCAAGGCCCGCGTCTTCCCAAGACGCGGAGCACGCCTCTGTCAGGTGCCGTTGCGCCCAGTCGCATCACAGACTGGCGCGTGGTGTCAGAGCCTGCCAGCCAATAAACGCAGCGACAAGACATCCCATGCTGCCCCCGCCGTCATCATCCACTACGACTAGCATGCGGCATGGGCAGGGCTGCAAGACGAAGACTCAGAAGCCTTCGCCAGAGACAACTACCGGCATAACTGCAGATACGGTACATGACAGACAATCTCCCCGGGACCACCTGTCGGGTCCCGGGCCCCCCTTGTATGCCACCCGAGTCTTGGACTATAAAAGACTCGGGTAGGCGACGATAGCAAGGGTTCGCACTCCCGCAACTCATACGCTAGCCATTCACCCCCAAGCTGTAACTCATCCTCAAGCTCAGGACTCCGGTTCTGGGCAGCAAGCAATACAGCGAGCTCCATAGCTCGCCGTGGACGTAGGGTTTTACGCTCCGGCGGCCTGAACCACGTAAAACTCACCGTGTCAAGCTCTTACTAACTCGTCCATACGCTCAAGATCTCCGCAAGGGACTAGCCCCACCGAAAAAAGAACCTCCGCGGGCTGCCCAGTGCAGGCCCGGGGGAAGTGTCGACCGAACACTTCGACAGCGTCGACACGTATTCCCCGCTGGTCACGGTTCGCCGTGAACGCGGGGGAGGAGAGTTTGCCGCTGAAGGAAGCTTGGTCATCTTCATCGGTGGAAACTCGTCGCGCAAGGGAAAAGCCCCTTCCTGGCGCGCCAAATGTCGAAGTGTGTGGTCGACACTTCCCCCGGGCCTGCAATGGGCACCCCGCGGAGGTTCTTTTTCGGAGGGGCTAGTCACTTGCGGAGAGCTTGAGCGTATGGACGAGTTAAGGAGAAGCTTGACACGGCGAGTTTTAGGTGGTTCAGGCTGCCGGAGCGTAAAACCCTACGTCCACGGCGAGGTAAGGAGCTCGCTGTATTGCTTGCTGCTCAGAACCGGAGTCCTGAGCTTGGGGATGACTGATGTCTAGTGTATGAGTTGCGGGAGTGCGAACCAACAGAGTTCGAACCCTTGCTAACGTCGCCTACCCGGGCCTTTTATAGTCCAAGGCCCGTGTGGCTTACAAGGGGGGCCCGGGACCCGACAGGTGGTCCCGGGGAGATTTCCTGCCGACTATCGTATCCGCAGTTATGCCGGTAGATGTCTCTGGCGAAGGCTTATGAGTCCTCGTCTTGCCGCCCTGCCCATGCCGCATGCTAGTCGTAGTGGTTGATGACGGCGGGAGGGGCAGGGGATGTCTTGTCACTGTGTTTATTGGCTGGCAGGTTCTGACACCGCGCGCCAGTCTGTGATGCGACTGGGCGCAACGGCACCTGACAGAGGCGTGCTCCGCGTCTCCACGTCTTGGGAAGGCGCGGGCCTTGAATACCTTGTACGGGCAAGGTATGGGGTGTCTTTACGCCCGCTGCCTACCGCTCGGGGGCAGGCAGCGCTCTTCTACTGGACACGTGGCGGGCCCGGAGCTCTCCTCTAAGGAGGGGGAGGTCTGGCCCTGCAGGACACGTGGAGCCTTCGGACCTCTCCTTTGCGGAGGGGGGAGGTCTGGCTTCTGTCAGCCACATGGCAGGTCCGGAGTTCTCCTCTGAGGAGGGAGAGGTCCGGCCCCGCGGGACATGTGGCACCTTCGGAGCTCTCCCCACGGAGGGGGGAGGTCTGGCTGCTGTAGGCCACGTGGCAAGCCCAGAGCTCTCCTCTGAGGAGAGGGAGGTCCGGCCCCACTAGACACGTGGCGCCTTCAGAGCTTTCCAGAAGTGTTTGTGCTTTTCCCCTGTGGAGAAGGGCGAGATCCTTAGACATTTTCCCCTGTGCGCGGGGGTACCCCATATCGCGGGTACCGACAATGCCTTACGGCCTAAAGAATGCTCTCCCCACCTTTGTGCGTGCAAAGCACAAAACCTTTGGAGAGTTAATAAGAGACTTAGTTGAGGTGTACGTCGATGACATCATTGTCAAGGTCAGGCAGGATTCATCTTTGTTAGATAACCTAGCCTTAGTTTTTGACATATTGCGCTCTACGCGCACCAAGCTGAACCCCGACAAATGTGTGTTCGGTGTATCCTCTGGGAAGCTCCTAGGATTCCTGGTCTCGCACCGGGGGATTGAGGCCAACCCAGAGAAGATCAAGGCCATCGACTTGATGCGGCCTCCTGCCCGCATCAAAGATGTCCAGAAACTCACGGGACGCCTAGCCGCGCTGAGTCGGTTTATACCGAGGCTAGCAGAGCGGGCACTTCCCTTCTTTAAGCTCCTGCGCAAATCCGGTCCATTTGCCTGGACTGACGAAGCAGAAGAGGCTTTCCAGGAGTTGAAGCGACTCCTGACGACCCTACCTATCATGGTAGCCCCTGAGCCCGGAGAGCACCTGCTGCTCTACATCACGGCGACAACTGAAGTGGTGAGTATGGTCCTCGTCGCAGAGCGGCCGGACCTCTCATCTTCACAGCCTGCTCCAGCAGCAGAAGACAGACGCCAGGAAACCCCGCAGGTCCAAGGCGGTCTCCCAGACCTCCAAGACAACCTCCCAGAGGTCCAGGGCAGCCTCTCGGACCCCCAAGACAACCTCCCGGGGGACCGGAGGGACCTCCCGGGGGCCCAACGGGACCTCCCGGAGGTCCAGCAGGACCCTCCGGAGCTCCCAGAGAACCAGCGGGGCCCCTCGGAGGGCCAAGATGGCTTAAGAGACTCCGGGTTCCAACCCCCGGAAACCCCCCTGGACCCAATCACCTCCAGCGGGCCAGGAACAATGGATGAAGACCTCTCAGACCTAAGAGAGAGGGTTCGAACCATCCAGAGGCCTGTCTACTACATCAGCGAAGTCCTTCACGATGCCAAGACAAGGTACCTAGAAGTCCACAAACTGCTGTATGCAGTGCTCGTGGCGTCCAGGAAGCTCCGCCACTACTTTCAGGCCCACCGGGTCTCGGTGGTCACCTCCTATCCGCTGAAGACGATCCTTCACAGCCCCCATGCCACTGGCAACGTCGCTAAATGGGCAGCGGAGCTGGCGGAGTTCGAGCTGGACTTCCTTCCTCGCCATGCGGTCAAAAGCCAACCGCTGGCTGACTTCGTGGCAGAGTAGACACCAATGAAGGATGACCCAGGGGGCCACGAAGACGGTGAACCAGAGCACCGAGCTACGGTCTTCACCGAGCCCCACTGGACGCTCTTCTTTGAGGGCTCATCGCGAAAGCAGGGGGCCGGTGCTGGCGTACTGCTTCTCATGCCATCGGGGGAGTAGTTTGGGTACATGGTCCGTCTCAATTTCAAGGCAACCAACAACATGGCAGAGTATGAAGCACTCATCTTTGGCCTACAGACAGCCCTGTCTCTGGGCGCTCGCCAGTTGTTGGCACAGGGCGACTCCCAGCTGGTTATCAAGCAGGTTAAGGGCGAATGCTCCTGCAATGACCCGCAGCTAGCTGCTTATCTGCTTCATGTGCAGATGTTGGAGAAAGACTTCCTCGCCTTGGACCTACGCCACGTACCGCGCGCTGGCAATGCCGCAGCTGACGACCTTTCAACAAAGGCTTCCACCGGAGCCCCATGCCCGAAGGAGTCTTCAAGAGGACGTTGCTGAAGCCCACAGCCCGGCCCGCCGAGCCGGGCGAAGGGGGCTGGACCAGCACCTCGAAGCTGGAGGTCCCGGCGGCCCTGCAACCATGGATGCCGCCAAGGATCGTAAGCGTCAATTGGGACTCCGTGCAACCCAGCGCTCAAGATCCAGAAGCTCAAGTCATACCCGATGCATGGATCACGGAGATCCGGGACTACTTGTGTCGGTACCTGCGATATGGGGTACCCCCGCGCACAGGGGAAAATGCCTAAGGAACTCGCCCTTCTCCGCAGGGAGAGCTCCGAAGGCGCCACGCGTCCGGTGGGGCCGGACCTCCCTCTCCTCAGAGGAGAGCTCCGGGCCCGCCACGTGGCATACAGAGGCCGGACCTCCCCCTCCGCGGGAGAGAGGTCCAAAGGTGCCACGTATCTGGCGGGGCCGGACCTCCCTCTCCTCAGAGAGGAGCTCCGGACCCGCCACGTGGCCGACAGAAGCCGAACCTCCCCTCCGCGGGGAGAGGTCTGAAGGCTCCACGTGCCCCGCGGGGCCGGACCCTCCTCTCCTCTGAGAAGGGCTCCGAGCCCGCCACGTGGCCAGCGGAACGGCGCTGCCTGCCCCCGAGCGATAGGCAGCGGGCGTAAAGACGCCCCATACCTTGACCATACAAGGTATTCAAGACCCACGTCTTCCCAAGACGCGGAGACGCGGAGCACGCCTCTGTCAGGTGCCGTTGCACCCAGTCGCATCACAGACTGGCACGCGGTGTCAGAACCTGCCAGACAATAAACACCATGACAAGACATCCCATGCCGCCTGTGCCGTCATCAACCACTACGACTAGCATGCGGCATGGGCAGGGCGGCAAGACGGAGACTCGGAAGCCTTCGCCAGAGACAACTACCGGCATAACTGCAGATACGGTAGATAACAGTCAATCTCCCCGGGACCACCTGTCGGGTCTCGGGCCCCCTTGTAAGCCACCCGAGTCTTGGAATATAAAAGGCTCGGGTAGGCGACGATAGCAAGGGTTCGCACCTCTGCAACAAATACGCTAGCCATTCACACCCAAGCTGTAACTCACCCCCAAGCTCAGGACTCCGGCCCTGAGCAGCAAGCAATACAGCGAGCTCCATAGCTCGCCGTGGACGTAGGGTTTTACGCTCCGGCGGCCTGAACCACGTAAAACTCACGGTGTCAAGCTCTTACTAACTCGTCCATCCGCGCAAGCTCTCCGCAAGGGTCTAGCCCCACCGAAAAAAGAACCTCCGCGGGCTGCCCAGTGCAGGCCCGGGGGAAGTGTCGACCGAACACTTCGACATTTGGCGCGCCAGGTAGGGGGCTTTTCCCCTTGCGCGACGAGTTTTCACCGATGAAGATGACCAAGCTTCCCTCAGCGGCAAACTCTCCCCCTCCGCGTTCACGGCAAACCGCGACCAAGGGGGGGTACATGTCGACACGCTCAGGACGGAGTGTGTCGAAACAAGCTGGGAGCCAGCAACCGGCTCTGGCAGCGCCGACCACGGCAATGCAGGCTCCGACCAGCATCAGGTCTTCAGTAGCGCTAGGCGTACCCAGTGGGGGTACGCTAGCCGCAGCAACAGCGCTACTGCACAATCCGCCTGCTGGGGACGCGCCTCAGGCAGCGACCCAGCAGTGGATTCGCGAGGTAGACCGTCTCGTCGTCGCCGCCGCAAACCCTCGACTTCGGCGGGGACGACGCTCCAGTCAACCGTCAGTGTCGCTGACGCGCACGCCCACGGTTGACGGGCAAACGGCGGATTCCAGCTCCTCCAGGCTCCCGTCGACGGACCTGAGAAGGGAGCTGGAACGGTGCCACTTGGGCCAGGATGACCGGGTGTACCTCGAGCGACGTCGAGAAAGGCGTCACAACCATGAGGCTGGCGACAGCATGTCGTCAGCCTCGACACAACCTAGAGGGCAGATCTTCGCCACGCGAGTCCTGCCTCAGGCACACGCCGTGCAGCATATGCCACAACCATATGCGCCACAAGCAGCGCCCCCGGTCTATGGTGCAGCCTTGCCCATGCCGGGATACACGGTGCCAAGTGCGAACTAAGCGTTCGCAGCGCCAATACCTGCGGCAGCAGGAGCAGGATGTGCAGCTCTTGCACCCCACCTTCGCTTCGCGAAGTGGCCGCGCAAGTTTCGGCCGCACCTGCCCGAAAAGTACGACGGCAGTGTCAACCCGGCGGAGTTCCTCCAGATCTACTCCACTGCCGTACTCGCCGCAGGAGGGGATGAGGCTGTCATGGCCAACTATTTCCCCGTCGCCTTAACCGGCCCTGCCCGGTCTTGGCTCATGAACCTACCCCAGGATTCCATAACCTCCTGGGGAGAGCTCTGTCGGCAGTTCGTCTCCAACTTCGGCAGTTCCTACACCCGGTCTGGCACGGAGCTCGACCTCCACGCCATCCAGCAACAACAAGGGGAGTCGCTGCGCTCCTTCATCCAGCGGTTCTCCCAGGTGCGGAACACCATCCCACACATCCAGAACGCTTCTGTTGTGGTGGCGTTCCGGCAAGGCGTTCGGGACAAGAAGATGCTCGAGAAGCTCGCGACTAGGGAGGTCCGCGATGTCTCAGAACTCTTCAGCCTGGCGGACAAGTGTGCCAGAGCAGCCGAAGGGCGGAACTGGCACTCTCTGCCGGCCTCCGAGCCAGGGGGTCAGCCAGGATCCAGCGACGCTTCATACGGAAGCGGCAGGAAGATCAAGAACGGAGGCGGAAGCAAGATAAAGTCGTCAGCCGCGGTCCCCGTTGCCACAACGGCGGCGCCCAGTGGAGCTCGGGGGCCGCGCCCCGACAAGAGGCCGGACAATCACCGGCCCCAGACGGGGGCCAGGATGAATTATGCCCTGTGCATGGCACCAGTTATCATACCGCTGCCGAATGCCGGGAAATCCAGAAGCTCACGGAGCGCTTCCGGAAAGGGAAGCAGCCCCTAACGGATGCCCCACCCTACCGTCAAAGGGAGGGCAAGCAGAAGGTCGAAGCCCTAGACGGCGTCGACCGCCAGGTGGAGTTCCAGGAGCTTCAGCGCGCCGTAAAGGCAGTGCGCAATCATGGGAGCTCCAGCTCCAGTGACGACGAGCACCGGAAGATGCTCTATGTCATCTTCGGCGGGTCCGCTGACCCCCCGTCCCAAAGCGTGGCTAAGGCCTTGCGCCGAGCGGTAGCGTCGGTGGCTCCCCTCCCAGGTGCAGCACCGCACCTCAGGTGGATGGGAACCCCCATCAGCTTCAATGACGCCGACTGCCCCAGGAACATGGCTGGGGCTGGCCAACTACCGCTCATGGTGGCCCCCACCATCACCAACATGAAGATGTACCACGTTTTGGTGGATGGTGGGGCTGGACTGAACCTCATCAGTCGCGCAGCCTTCCGGAGGCTGCAGATCCCGATGGCCAAGCTCACCCCATCGAGCCCGTTCTCAGGGGTAGGGCCAGGAAGGGTCGTTCCCTACGGCCACACCAGCCTCCCGGTGACCTTTGGGGCACCAGACAGCTATCGGACAGAGTACATTCTGTTCGACGTGGCCGAGATTGACCTCCCGTTCAACGCCATAATTGGCAGGCCAGCCCTGTACCTATTCATGGCAGTAGCCCACTACGGCTACCTTGTCTTGAAGATGCCTACACCAACAGGCGTCCTCAAGGTTTGTGGAGACCGTTCTGCAGCAGTGTTAGCCTTGGAAAAGCTCCAGGCACTTACAGCAGCTGGAGCACCAACCCCCGGCGGTACTGAACAAAACCGGCTCCACCCAAGTGCACGCTACCGTGCCACTACCACAGCACCCCATGTGCAACCCCTCGACGAGGACGATGTCCCCTTGAGGCTCATCCGAATCATCGCCGATGCCACCCAGACCACCCGAGTAGCCGGGGGTCTGGATAGCAGATAGGAGGGCGTGCTCGTTACCTCCCTCCGGCACAATGCCGATGTGCTGCATGACAGCCGTCGCGGATGCCAGAGATCCCTAGGAAGGTGATTGGGCACTAACTAAAGGTCTCCCCCAACGCCTGGCCAGTCCGACAGGAGCCCCTCAGGCAGCCCACCGAGCAGTAAAAAGCTTCATTCGGGAAGAAACCAAGAAGCTGCTGAGCGCTGGCTCTATACGGAAAGTCCGCCACCCCCGGTGCTTCGTTGATTGCTCCAAAGGCCGGCGGGAAGCTCCGGAAGTGCATCGACTACACCAGTCTCGATAAGGCATGTCCCAAAGATCTATTTTCTCTCCCTATGATAGATCAAATAGTAGGCTTGATGTCAGGCTGCGATATACTGTGCTTCCTAGATGCTTGCTCGGGTTTCCACCGGACCCCTATGTCGGTGTGTGTCGAAGACATTGTTGTCAAGATCAGGCAGGGTTCATCCCTACTAGATGACCTGGCCTTAGTCTTCGTCCGTCCGACAAATGTGAGCTCGGTATACCCTCTGGAAAACCCTTAGAATACCTGGCCTCACGCCGAGGAACTGAGGCTAACCCAGAGAGGGTGAAAGCCATTGGCTCGAAGACCAGAAATTCGCGGGATGCCTAGCTGCGCTGAGTCGGTTTATACCGAGGTTAGCAAAGCGAAACTTCTCTAAAGCTCCTACGTAAATCCGACCCATTCGCTTAGGCCGACGAAGCGGACGAAGCTCCCCTGGAGCTGAACCAGCTCCTGATGACCCTACCCGTAATAGGAGTCCCCGAGCTCGAAGAGCATCTGCTGCTCTACATCGCGGCGACGGCTGCAGAGGTGAGTATGGTCCTCACCGCAGAGTGGCTGGACCCCATACCACCGTAACCTGTTTCGCTGTCAAGAAACAAGTGCCAAGAAACCCCAGAGGCCCAAAACGGACCCCGGATCCCCAACACAACCTCCCGGAGGACCAGCAGGACCTCCTGGAGGTGCAACGGGACCCCCCCCCCCCCCCGGAGCTCCCGGGAAATCAGCGGGGCTTCCCGGAGGTCCAAGACAGCCTGGGGGACCTCCGAGTATCAGCACCCAGCGGTCTCCCCAGGCTGAAAGCTATCCTCCACAGCCCCCACGCGACGGACAATGTCGCCAAATGGGCGGCGGAGCTACTGGAGTTTGAGCTAGGCTTCCTTCCCCGTCACGCAGACAACCTGCCAAGCACTAGCTGACTTCGTTGCTGAAGTAGACGCCAACGCAGGCTGACCCAGGGGGCCATGGAGACGGTGAACCAGGACCCTGAGCCCTGGCCTTCACTGGGCCTTACTGAATGCTGTTCGTCGACGGCTCCTTGCGAAAGCAGGGGGCCGGTGCTAGCGTACTGTTCCTCACACCATCGGGGGGCAGTCTGGGTATGTGGTGCGTTTCAATTCCAAGGCAACCAACAACATAGCAGAGTATGGAGCACTCATCCTTGGCCTAAAGACAGCCCTGTCTCTAAGCGCTCGCCAGTCGTTGGCTCAGGGCAACTCCCAGCTGGTTATCAAACAAGATGGTGGAGACAGACTTCCTCGCCTTGGACCTGCACCACGTACCGCGCGCTAGCAAGGCCACAGCTGACGACCTCTCAACGAAGACCCCCACCGGAGCCCCTGTGCCTGAAGGGGGCTTCGAGAGGACGTTGCCGCGGCCCACAGCCCGGCCCGCTGAGCCGGGCGAAGGGGGCTAGACCAGCACCTCGAAGCTGGCGGTCCCGGCGGCCATGGACGCCGCCAAGGATCATAAGCGTCACTAGGGACTCCGTGCAACCAAGCGCTCAAGATCCAGACGCTCAAGTCAGACCCGATGCATGGATCACGGAGGTCCGGGACTACTTGAAAGACAATATCCTCCCTGATGAACGTGTATCCGCTGAACGGATCGTGCGTATGGCTAAGAGACACATGGCAGTAGAGGGGGATCTCTACCGACGCGGCGCCAACCACATCCTATTGCGGTGCATAACCCAGGGGGAAGGCTGCGACTTGTTCACTGAGATTCATGGAGGCGAATGTGGGAGTCACTCTTCCTCACGCACGCTTGTCGGTAAAGCCTTTCGGCATGGCTTCTACTAGCCGGCAGCACTCCAGGATGCCGTCAAGCTGGTCGAGAGCTGCAAGGCGTGCCTGTTCCACGCCAAGCAGATCCATACACAGGCTTGGACGGTACAGATGATCCAGCCCACATGGCCATTTGCCATACTGGGGCTGGACATCCTGGGCCTGGGACCATTCCCCAGAACCGAGGATGGGGACCCGCTCCCGAACCTTCGGAACACAGAACACCGCTGTAAGTTCTACCCCTAGAGCAACAATAGGACAGACCCTTCTTTTTATAATAAATCCCATAAAGTCCAGGAACAGTGCTTGGTGCAGCTAAGCCTCAGGGGACGGTCCAGGACTACGTTCAGCTTCACCTGGTTCCGACCCCAAGCGCGTAGAGTCTTGCTTCCCTTGAGGCGGGTCGTGGCCTCCATATTCAGCCTGCCTTCCCCCAATGGAAATTTATATGAAAAGAAACCTGTCCTACGTTGCTCTTGTTTGGTGCTCATTTAGTTTACTTATTAAATTTTTATGATTGCCCTGCTAGCGCGTGCTCACCATGCGTTCAGCTCCCTCTTCTCATTCTCATCTCTAGTCGGCATTTGCTGCCCTACCAAAGGCGGTTGCGTGGGAGGTACCGGCCGATAGCCAGGGGGGCCCCGAGCCCCCGGCACTTCGCGCACGGTAGTTCCCAAGCACCGTATAGGTGGACAGGGACCGTAAGCCAAATAAGACTAAGAGATAGAGGGGGTGGAGCCCCCAAGGAGAATTACGTTTCCCTTACTTGTGTGCAGGACCTCTCGGCCTCAGCTCCCCGCAGGAATATGGTAGGCACATCCATCCAATGGAACGCACCTACCAGGGGGCCGCTACGGGATCGCGCAAGACCGAAACCACAAGGTAAGATCAAAGAACTAGACCTCACAGGGGCGAGGCCCGAATGTCCCACGTGTCCAGCGGGGCCAGACCTTCCACCTCCTTGAGGGGGAGCTCCGGGCCCGCCGCGTGGTCAACAGAAGCCGGACCCCCCCCCCTCCGCGGGGAGAGGTCCGAGGACTCCACGTGCCCCAAAAGCCCGGACCTCCCCTCAGAGGGGAGCTCCGGGCCCACCACGTGGCCAACAGGCCCGGACCCCCTCCGATCTCGTGAGGCGGGTCCTGGAGACCTCCGGAGCCCTTAGTATACAGTGAGGACCCGGAGAAGGTGTCTATGCAGAGCTTCGAGATTGGTCAAGGCCTCCGAGTACCTTGCGGAGCTAAGGACTCGGCCAGGAAAAAGCCAGGAAGAAGACTAGGACATGTAGACACAGAAAGAAACAGGAGTCTGTTCATACAAAGGCTCCATGAGCTGGGCTACAGACTCAACAAAAATAAAAAAAGGAGGTACAGGGCCCTATGACCAAGGGGGCAGATGCCTAAGAGTCCCCGGACTCCCGATGAAACCTGGAGGCCACGAGGGCGGCCAAGTCCTCGGCCTCGGCCCTGGCAGCTTCCTCCCGATCGGTGACGGGTCCTAGACGGACTGGCCCCAGAGAAAAGGAAGGGTCTCGGCTCAGGAAGCATGACAGAACGTGCATAGCGACCTCCTTCGCAAGGCCCTGACCTTCCGCTTCAAGCTCGTTGGCGATCACTGTTTCGAGCCGACCCAGCTCGTCGCCGATGGACTCAAGTGCCGGGATTGCTTCGGACATCGGCCGCGCCGGAGCCTCCACCTGCACAGGGCTGAAGCCAAGAGGAGCCAAGGCGGACCCCGCCTTGGCAATAAAGCCCCAGACTGCCTGGGCCTCAGCAGACCGCAAGGACTGGAGCTTCTCCACCTCTTGGCGAGCCGCCAGCTCGCGATCCATCACCGCCTGGCGCTCCTAGGAGAACTGCTCCTCCCTCGCGGAAACAGCCGACTCACGGAGCTCCAGCTCCTCGGTCCGAGCCCTTAGCTCCTCCACTTTGGCCCTCAGCCGAGCGGTGGTCATCTCCTCCTCGGCCACGACAGCGTGTTCCCGATCAGCGACGGCGCACTCCCGACGGGCTGCCTGCACCTGCAACTCCTCTGCGGCGGCGGAACGCTCCTTGGCTTTGGCTTCAGCGTGGGCCAGAGCCTCGCGGTAGGTGGCACGAACCCGCCGGGACTCTGACTCCAAGCGGCTAATGGCCTTCTTCAGAGTGCCAAGCAGAGCACTCATGGCCTCAAGCCTTGACTGCCTCGAATCAAGGTCCGCCTTAGCCTCCTGGGCCCGCTGCTGCCAGCTGAGAAGACGCTCCTTCTCGCCGGCCAGCGCCCCCCGCTCCTGCTCAAAGGCGGATTGGAGCTGTCGGGCGCTGGTCTGGACACGCCCCAGGGCGTCCCACACGGGCACCGGGGCAGGGGGGACAGGAGTCACGCCACTGGACCCCCCTGTCGAGTCTAAGACCGGCGGAGGCGCCGGCGCCTCAGCAACCAGGGTGGGGCGCTGTCCTAGGGAGGCCAGGGGGCCAGCAGGCGCACGCACAGCGGCCCCCCCAGTCTCAGGACCGGACTTCTGGACTGGTGAAGGAGGGCGGATAGGAGCAGATGCGGCCACCACGAAGGGTGAACTCGCTGGCGCAGAGGGAGCCCCCGTCGATTTGGGGACCATGGGAGCCACCACGGTCCCCCGGTGCTGAGGCACGGAGCCTCCGTCGGTTGAAGGCGGCCGGGTAAGAGGCCCGCCCCTAGCAGCGGGTCGGTCCCAGCAAGAAGAGAAAACCCTCAGGCAAAGAGAGGGGACAAGAGCTCTGCTCCTACAAGCCAGAAAGAGCAACACTTACTGGGCGGCATGAGCGCTCCAACGGGCTTGCAGCACTGGCCTCTGGGCTGTAGCTGAACCACCGGGACCAGCGGCTGGAACGGTCGCGGAGCGTGACGCCTGGGTCTCCGGCACACTCGCCGACGTGGCCCCACCAGCATCCGTCCTGGAAACCCCTCCGCTTGAGGAAGGGTGACGAGGTACTTGGGCTAACTCGGACGGCCGCTGTCTCGGGAGAGACCCGCCGGGGGAGGACGCCCGGGGCCTCTTTGGGTCGCCACCCGATGGGCCAGCACCCCCGGGAGATGGGAGCAAGGTAGCTCCGGCACCATGACTTGGCGCAGGCGGTGCCCTCAGAGGAGACCGGGCGCGTTTCTTCTCTGGATGCCCGGGGGCCGGCTCCTTTCCCTTCCCTTTGTCGGCGGCTTGAGTTCCGTCGGCTCTGGGGGAGGGTTTGACAGCAGCAGACGCCTCGTGCCCTGACCTGGAGTGCTCGGTTCCTGGGATGGTGATACCACGGAAGGCATCCCCGACCTGCCAGACGGCGATCCCGATGTCGTCAAGGTTCGGCATCTTCCGCAGGAGCTCTGACCTCCTCTGTGACTCCAAGAAGAGGGGAGTGGCACAGGGAGGAAGGGCGGGGTCGCCACTGGGGATGTAGTCACCGCTCACCTTGCCCACCATCTCATTCAGCTCCTCATCGGAAGGGTCAGAGCCGGGGCCCCTCTCCAGCCTGGTACAGTCCTGCTCGCCAGTGTAGTACCACGCTGGGCGACTACGCTGCTGCAAGGGTGCAATACAGCGCGACATAAAGTCCATCAACACCATCAGAGACGTCAGCCCCCTGTTGGCCAGGAACCAGATCCGCTCCAAGACCGGGGAGTACTCCTGCTCCAGCTCAGGGATCTCCTCCCAGAAGCGACAATCAGTGGTTGGGCTGGCGGTTGGGAGTTGTAGGCGATCGTGCTCGTCGGTCTGCACTACCACCCAGCTCTCCCTCCAGTTTTCCCACCTTGATGCGCTGAAGGGCAGAAGGTATCCAGAGACCTTGGGGTCCTTGCAGCGATGCTGAAAGTAGTATGCCCCCATCTGAGTCTTCGAGCCACGCCCAGTCGTCCGCAACACAAAGAAGTAGCGGAAGAGCGTCACGGAAGCATGCACCCCCACGAACATCTCGCAGAAGTGGACAAAAACAGCAGCCATTGCGAAAGAGTCGGGGGAAAGATGGTGGAGCTGGAGGCCATATGTCTCCAGCAGGGTGACAAAGAAGGAAGAAATCGGCGGAACGAACTCCGCCAGAGCATAAGCCGTGAAGAAAACCATCTCCCCCTTTTCCAGGATCAGGGGGAGAGATCATCGGCGAAGCCGGTGTTTCTGGTCTTCTGAGCGCCAGCCCAGCAGCCTGCGCACTGGCCCAAGTTCGGAAGAACAAACGAGGTGCGTCGGGAGCAAGTTGGAAGCCATGGCGAAAGAGGGCACAAGGGCAAGAAAGCCGGGGCGCGAGAGTTCAAGGGAAGTACGAGTGCTAGGAAAGGCGAAGGGAAGCCGCGATGCGGTTGAGATCCCCTTTTAAAACTTTCCAGGGATGATTCGAGGTGACTCGGAAACCTTCGAGAACATCACACCGGTGACCGCGTTGGCTCCGGGACCGGGCACCAATGACAGGTGGACCCAAGCCGCCCAACTGAAGCGTGGGTCGAGGAGTCAGTCGCCCCAGAAGACAAACCGGCAAGGCGCTTCGGCGGTTCCGGGAGAAAGCACCGTAGAGTGCAGAAGTTGCAGCCTTGGGAACCGCCGCAGTAAAAGCAACTGTCGATACCTAAGATATGGGGTACCCCCGCGCACAGGGTAAAATGCCTAAGGTGCTCGCCCTTCTCCGCAGGGAGAGTTCCGAAGGCACCACGCGTCTGGCAGGGCCGGACCTCCCTCTCCTCAGAGGAGAGCTCCGGGCCCGCCACGTGGCATACAGAAGCCGGACCTCCCCCTCCGCGGGAGAAGGGTCCGAAGACGCCACGCGTCCAGCGGGGCCGGACCCCCCTCTCCTCAGAGGTGAGCTCCGGGCCCGCCACATGGCATGCAGAAGCCGGACCTCCCCCTCCGCGGGAGAGAGGTCCGAAGGCGCCACGCGTCCAGCGGGGCCGGACCTCCCTCTCCTCAGAGAAGAGCTCCGGACCCGCCACGTGGCTGGAAGAACGGTGCTGCATGCCCCCGAGCGGTAGGCAGCGGGCGTAAAGGCGCCCCTCACCTTGCCCGTACAAGGTATTCAAGGCCCGCGTCTTCCCAAGACGCGGAAACGCGGAGCACGCGCCTGTCAGGTGCCGTTGCGCCCAGTCGCATCACAGACTGGCGCGCGGTGTCAGAACCTGCCAGGTAATAAACGCCGCGACAAGACATCCCATGCCGCCTGCGCCGTCATCAACCACTATGACTAGTGCGCGGCATGGGCAGGGCGGCAAAATGAAGACTCAGAAGCCTTCGACCAGAGGCAACCACCGGCGTAACTACAGATACGGTAGATAATAGACAATCTTCCCGGGACCACCTGTCGGGTCCCGGCTTCCCTTGTAAGCCGCCCGAGCCTTGGACTATAAAAGGCTCGGGTAGGCGTCGATAGCAAGGGTTCGCATTCTGCAACTCATACGCTAGCCATACACTCTCAAGATGTAACTCACCCCCAAGCTCAGGCCCCCGACCCCGAGCAGCAAGCAATACAGCGAGCTCCATAGCTCGCCGTGGACGTAGGATTTTACGCTCCGGCGGCCTGAACCACGTAAAACTTCCCGTGTCAAGCTCTCACTAACTCGTCCATCCGCGCAAGCTCTCCGCTAGGAACTAGCCCCTCCGAAAAAAGAACCTCCGCGGGCTGCCCAGTGCAGGCCCGGGGGAAGTGTCGATCGCACATTTCGACATTTGGCGCGCTAGGTAGGGGCTTTTCCCTAGCGCGATGAGTTTCCGCCGACGAAGATGACCAAGCTCCCTTCAGCGGCAAACTCTCCCCCACCGTATTCACGGCGAACCGTGACCAGCGGGGAGTACATGTCGACGCAGTCAGGACGGAGTGTGTCGGCACAAGCGGGTAGCCAGCAGCCGACTCCGGCAACGCCGACTCCGGCTATGCAGGCCCCGACCAGCGTGAGGTCTTCAGCAGCGCTGAGCGTACACCATGGAGGTGCGCTAGCTGCAGCAAGAGCGCTGCTGCGCAACCCACCTGCAGGGGATGCGCCCCATTCAGCGACCCAGCAATGGGTCCGCGAGGTGGACCGCCTCGTCGTCGCCGCTGCGAACCCTCGGTTTCGGCGAGGGCGGCGCCCGGGGCAACCGACTGTGTCGCTGACGCGCACACCCACGGTTGACGAGCTAACGGCGGATTCCAGCTCCTCCAGGCTCCTGTCGACGGACCTGCGAAGGGAACTGGAACGGTGCCACTTGGGGCAGGACGCCCGGGTGTACCTCGAGCGACGTCGAGGAAGGCGTCGCAACCATGAGGCAGGCGACAGCATGTCGTCGGCCTCGACGCAACCAGAAGGGCAGGCCTTCGCCATGCGAGCCCCGCCTCAGGCATATGCTGCGCAACATATGCCACCACCATATGCGCCACAAGTAGCGGCCCCGGCCTACGGTGCAGCCTTGCCCATGCCGGGATACGTGGTGCCAGGTGCGAACCACCTGTTCGCAGCGCCAGTACCTGCGGCAGCAGGTGCAGGATGTGCGGCCCTTGCACCCCACCTTCGCTTCGCAAGGTGGCCGCGCATGTTTCGCCCGCACTTGCCCGAGAAGTACGACGGAAGCGTCAACCCAGCGGAGTTCCTCCAGATCTACTCCACCTCCGTACTTGCTGCAGGAGGCGATGAGGCTGTCATGGCCAACTACTTTCCCGTCGCCTTGACCGGCCCAGCCCGGTCCTGGCTCATGAATCTACCCCAGGGGTCCATAACCTCTTGGGGTGAGCTCTGCCGGCAGTTCGTCGCCAACTTCGGCAGCTCCTACACCCGTCCCGGCACGGAGCTCGACCTCCACGCCGTCAAACAACAACCTGGGGAGTCGCTGCGCTCTTTCATCCAGCGGTTCTCTCAGGTGCGTAACACCATCCCACAAATCCAAAGCGCCTCTGTGGTGGTGGCGTTCCGACACGGTGTCCGGGACGAGAAAATGCTCAAGAAGCTCGCGACCAGAGAGGTCAGTGACGTCTCGGAGCTCTTTAGCCTGGCGGACAAGTGCGCCAGAGCAGCCGAAGGGCGGAACTGGCACGCACTGCCGATCTCCGAGTCAGAAGGGCAGCCCGGGTCGGGTGCTGCTGCCCATGGGGGTGGCAAGAAGACCAAGAACCGGGGGAATGGGAAGATGAAGTCACCATTCACGGCCCCCGTCGCCGCAGCTGCGACAACCGGTGGAGCTCGGGGGCCGCGCCCCGACAAGAGGCAGCGGCAATCACCGGCCCCAGACAGTGGCCAAGGCGGGCTATGCCCCGTGCATGGCACCTGCAACCATACAGCTGCCGAGTGCTGGGAGATCCAGAGGCTCGCAGAGCGCTTCCGCAATGGAAGACAGCAGAGGGCTGAAGCACCGCCCTACCCTCAGAGGGATGGCAAACAAAAGGCCAATGCCCCAGTCACCGCTGCCCACCAGGTGGGGTTCCAGGAGCCTCAGCGTGTCATAAAGACAGTACATGACGCTGAGGACTCCAGTTCCGACGATGACGGGCCAAGGCGTTAGCCAGCTACGGCACGCCTCCGTGCCTCGAACATACCTCTCGGGGGCTGCCTAGGGTCCGTCAACCCCTTGAAGGCCTTGCCAGAAGGGGGGGACGCCTTAGGTCATCCAAAGCGAGCCCGGGTCCACCTACCCCTTGAAGGCCTTAGCCAGAAGGGGAGAACTCCCCGGGGGACCCCGAGAGAAGCCACGCAGGACCTGATCCAGCGTGAAGACAACAACTTTGACAAGACTCGGCTTGCAGGGAACACCCCACAACGCAAGGTCTCGGCTAATGCTCTAAGCACTACCGCCAAAGAACCAAACGCGAAGGGGGCCCGCAAGAGGGAAGCCTGGTGAAGTGGCATGCTATATTCCAAGAAGGACCCATAAGCTCTCCCCCAGCAGGGAAGGTCCCTTCCGAATCATGAAAGCTGCCGCCCCAGGTACACATGCCTTTCAACCGAGAGTGGGATCCATTCCCAAAAATCCTTGCCATGGAGCAACACTGTAAGTCCTACTTACTGAGCATCGGTAGAACAGGGTTATTCACTTCTGTAATAGACCCCATAGAACTTAGGAACAGAGCTTGGGGTAGCTAAGTCTCAAGGGACGGTACAGGACTACGTCCAGTTTAGCCTGGTTCTGACCCTAAGCGCGTAGAGTCTTGCTTCCCTTGTAGACGAGGCGGAACATTGCCCCCACGAACAGCCAGAATTCCACCTATGGGCGCGAATACAGAGACCTGTTCTACTTAGCTCCTTCTCATGCGCTCATTTAAATTATGCATTAATTTTTATGATCGCACTATCTCTGTATGTTCATCATACGTCTAGCTCCCCCTCTCCTGCGCTCATCCATAGTCGGCATTTGCTATCCTCCCGAAGGCGGCTGCGCTTGAGGCACCTGCCGATGGCCGAGTGAGTCTCTCGGGCCTCCCCCAGTCAGGTGTTGCGGTGTCAGTTGGTCACCTCCTGGAAAGGCCAGCGTTGTGCATGGGGGGTCCAGGGTGCGTATCCAGCTTAGCCGGCCCAGAGCCCAAAGCATGCGCATCCTGCTCTTCGGAGGTCCAGGGGAGTACGTCCGCTTTGCCTGGTCATGAACCCAAAGTGTGAGGGCCCGGCCCGGGAATCGCAGTGGGTGGTGCCGTGCGATTCGGCACCCAACAGCATGCACGAAAAGACGCTAAGAACATAACGGAACCATTTTTTTTACTCAAGATAATTTCTTTTACAACATAATGTACACACGCAGCGGAAATTAAAATTTGCTGGACAACTACTCACTCTCGACCCTAACTACGCTGAAGAGAAGTCGTTCAGCCCGTGAACGCTTCCTACTAGCTTCACCAAAGAAGGGCAGCGGCTAGGTTCCCGATGAGTTGAACAAACCGTGAGGTTCATCGTCTCACCGAACAACCCTCTTCATAGCAGGCATCCTGCTACCTGCAAAAACAACTCAGAAGCAACCGTGAGCACTAAGGCTCAACAAGACTTACCCGTCACTCCTAAACATGCAACTCTACATGCAGGGGTAGTAAGAAAGTAGGCATAGGAATTTGCAAAATGCATCTTGACTAAACTTGATCCTTATATTCAGATTCTTATAGCCTTCATTTTAGTGGTCCTCACGCCTCACAACATCGGAAGTCCACAATCAAACAAGAAACGCTTATCCCGATGTTGCTAGCCTAAGGTAGAAATGAAATTTAGTTGGCTCTATATCTACTTCAGTCAAGGTTCCAATACAGTGATTAATCCACAAACAACAAGTTAAGAGACTTAGTTCATCTTTTTACTAAGTCACGGCACAGTGGGCAAGTATGCTCAATCCTCTTCCGCGAGCGACGGTGATTCGAATCAATAACAACCCGGAGTACATGACACATACACCCGCCTCGAAAGACTCTCTCAAGAGCTCTTTCTTACGTTGTATGCAGCAAACTTTCACACGACACCCCGACATAGAAAAACGCTTCGCGCCGAGCAGGATGGTCCTCTACGCGGACACGTCGAAGTTGCCCGCTAAAGGATTTACACCTCCCGCCTTCTCAACGCCATTCCCACGCGAAGGATGAGTTTCTATATCACGGTCCATCATGTTACATCGGTTTCATGGGTCCCATACCCCACTATATATCCGGTACAGCTCAATCTTGTCCAGCAGGGCCGCATACATACGGTCCTTAACCGACACGGACGGGGCTACAACCAACCTCCACATTTGCCTTACCATCCCGGTCCAGGCCAAATGTGGTCTCAAGCATTGTCACACCCATCGCAGGTCGAGACCAACCTTGAGCGCTCCATCCTACAGGAACATCCCCGTCCCCATCTCATATTCATGAGGGTGCTCTTATCCTTTATATCTCGCGAGTAACTCCATTACTCGAACTTTCTCGCGAGTAGCTTTTCACTACTCGACTTCTACCGAGCTAGCTACAATATTAGCCTAGCATCTACAACGAGGCAAAGCCTACACTAAACCATCTAATGAGGGATGTAATAGGCATGCAAGTGGGTTTCAATCATCCTAGACATAATGCACTCAAGTCTAATAAACATGATGATGATGTAAAGCAAAATTTAAAACGGTAACGATATGCAAACCGGGGCTTGCCTTGCTCAACGGTTTTGTTAGAAGCTAGGAGTTAGTCTTCCTCCGGAGAATCCGCCAAACTCGTCACGAGATGGAGATCCTCGCTGTAGAGTCGGATCCTCGTCGAACGTCGACGTCACGTGAGCTCAAGGTCCGTTTCTGCCGCCCTGGAGAAAAACTTGAAATTCTCCCTCTGTGATCAATGGCTGGGGCTGAGATTTGGAGGTGAGAAACTAGACTTGTTGGTGCACAGATGGGGTGGCTTGCTTGGGCGTGATCCCTTCTGGTTTGGGCTGTCCACGGCGTCCAGTTCCGGTCCTTCAGTTTCAACTCGCGAACAGCAGAAGTTTTGCTGTTTCTAGGCGCCAGCGAGCTCGGGACGACGGAGGAAAGTTGACAGCCGGCTAGAGAACTCAGGGGTGAAGGTTTTTGCTGTGGGAAGCTGGGGCAAAGGGAGCTGGGTTGTTTGGGCGCTCAGAGGAACAGAGCAGCGGCTGCTGTTTTTCTTCTCGGGAGCAAACGCACGGGAACGAGGCAGCACCGGGAGGAAGCAAAGTAGCCCTGTTGCACTCGCTGTGGGGAGGATTAGATCGAGCAGAAACGAGGGAAGCAGGAGCTGACGCTAAAATCACTTCACCGGACGCCGGTGTGCTGTCGCGTGTGCGCCACCGAGAGAAACAGAGGCGGTTCACTGCACCGGGTCTATGACATGTGGGTCCGGCCCCTTTTATTTGATTTCCCCACTGTGCTTTCAGATTCCCACGCAAAAGTTACCCAAATATCACCAAATTTGGAGGATAGGCCAAAAGAATTATGAGGAACTCAAATCTGAAATCAGATTTTGAAATTGAGTTTGTTTGGTTCAAAATTCAAATTCAAGTTTGAATTTGAACGTGCCCTCATTTAATCCTCGGAATCAATAGTATATGAAACCAAAAATTCTCCAAATTTGAAACTTAGGCTCTTGAATACATGAGAGATGTATCTATGATCTTACATATATGCCTTTGGACAATCTGAATAGAAATCCTTTCAAAAGATTCAAATTGCATTTAAATTCCCTCCACTCTACTCATAGAGGAGGTGCACATGAGTTAGAGTTTTAGGAGTGTAATTATTTCCCCTAGGTTAACATGTGTTGAGCATGGGCTAGAGAAAATTTTTAACTCCCTCACATGTCCATTTATGTGTTCATCATTTCATGTGACACAATTATAGTCTTTTGTTGCCTTAACTTTGTTTTATGAGCTGACATCAAACTTTACAAAAGTTAGGGCTGTTACATTCCTCCCCCCTTAAAAGAATCTCGTCCCGAGATTACAAAAAGAAAGAAGAAGGGAGAATGACTACTGGACATATGGTACAAACAAGTCGGGAAAATTTAAACGGAGAAAATCCTCGCTTTCCCACGTAGCTTCATCAGCGGTGTGGTTGCTCCACAAGACTTTGTAAAATCGCAATGTCCGATTTCTTGTGGTGCGAGTCTTCTCGTCAATAATCTGTATCGGATACTCAGAATAAGTGAGATCCGGTTGAAGATCCTCAATGTTCTCCATATGAACTGCGGTTGGGTACTTAAGATATTTCCGCAGCTGAGAGACGTGGAAAACATTGTGAATACCCGAAAGTGACGCCGGTAGCTCCAGACGATAGGCCACGGGTCCGCATATCTTAGTGACAGCAAACGGCCCGATAAATCACGGAGCGAGCTTCCCTTTCACTCCAAAACGATGAACCCCTTTCATCGGAGAGACACGAAGATAAACGTGGTCCCCGATGTCGAAGTGAAGAGGTCGACGTCTTTTGTCTGCATAACTCTTCTGCCGAGATTGAGCAGCCTTTAAATTGGCTTGGATCACTCGCACTCGTTCCTCGGCTTCATTCACAAGATCAACCCCGTAGACCACTCTCTCGCCGGACTCACACCAATTCAGTGGTGTGCGGCACTTCCGGCCATAAAGAGCTTCATACGGGGCCATCTTGATGCTGGATTGATAACCGTTATTATATGAGAATTCTGCTAACGGTAGATGGTCATCCCAATTCTTTCCATGACTGATGACACATGCCCGTAGCATATCCTCCAGAATCTGATTGACTCTCTCTGTTTGACCATCAGTTTGCGGATGATACGCTGAACTCCGAATTAATTTGGTTCCCAAGGAAGCATGCAGTTGCTCCCAAAATCTGGATACGAACAACGCACCTCGGTCAGACACGATGGTGCGGGGAACCCCGTGTAAACACACGATTCTCGAGATGAACAGCTCCGCATACTTCTTTGCCACATATTTAGTATGGACTGGAATAAAATGAGCGGTCTTGGTCAAACGATCGACGATTACCCAAATAGAATCATGCTTGTTGCTGGTCATGGGTAAACCGACGATGAAGTCCATACTTATGTCTTCCCACTTCCATGCTGGAACCTTCAGCGGTTGAAGTGGTCCGGCTTTCCTCATATGGTCGGCTTTAACCCGCCGACACGTATCACACTCAGATACGTACTTCGCAATCTCTCTTTTCATCCGTGTCCATCAGAACTTAGACTTCAAGTCCTGGTACATCTTATTGCTTCCCGGATGAATGGAGTACTTGGATAAATGTGCTTCATCCAATATCTTCCTCCGCCATTTCATGTTTCGGGGTACCACGATGCGGTTGTTAAACCATAGAGTACCCTCTTCATCCTTGCGGAACATCTTCAATTCACCGCTGTCCACTCTCCTCCGGATATGAGACATACCTCTGTCTCTCTTCTGAGCCTCTACAATCTCATCTCGGATTGTAGGAATAAGAGCGAGGTTGAACAGCGATCCGTAGGGAACTAAGCGCAGGCTTGGTTCTCCTTCTTCATGTGCAGCCATGGCTAAATGGTGAACGTGAGCTTTCCGACTAAGTGCGTCGGCAACCACATTCGCTTTACCCGGATGGTAATGAATTTCAAGTTCATAGTCCTTGATCAATTCGAGCCATCTTCGCTGCCTCATATTCAGTTCTTTCTGTGTGAAGATGTACTTCAAGATTTTGTGGTCAGTGTAGAGATGTACTAGATTGCCTAGTAGATAATGTCTCCACATTTTCAATGCTAAGACCACTGCAGCTAGTTCAAGGTCGTGCGTCGGGTAATTCTGCTCATGACCCCTGAGTTGCCGGGATCCATACGCGACCACACGTCCTTCTTGCATCAACACACAACCCAAACCAATGCCGGATGCATCACAATAGACATCAAAAGGCTTCGTGGTGTCCGGCTGGGCCAAAACTGGAGCTGTAGTGAGATGTTTCACTAAAGTTTGAAAAGCTTGTTCACATGAATCGCTCCAATCATATTTGGTGCTTTTCTTCAACAGCTCCGTCATAGGTTTAGCGACTTTGGAGAAGTTGGGAATGAATCTCCGGTAATAACACGCTAAACCAAGAAAACTCCTCACTTCATGAACAGATGTTGGAGATTTCCAATTCAGCACTTGCTCGATTTTACTTGGGTCCACAGCGATGCCTTCCGCTGAAATAATATGCCCAAGAAACGGCACTTTGCTGATCCAAAACTCACATTTACTGAACTTTGCATATAGCTTGTGATCCCTCAAGCGTTGGAGTACAATACGCAAATGTTCAGCATGTTCTTCTTCTGACTTTGAATAGACCAAAATGTCGTCGATGAAAACCACGACGAACTTGTCTAACTCCGGCATGAACACAGAGTTCATGAGATACATAAAATGAGCCGGAGCATTGGTCAATCCAAAGGACATGACAAGATATTCATAAAGACCATATCTTGTTGAGAACGCCGTCTTAGGTACATCTTCTGCCCGGATCTTTATCTGGTGATACCCGGACCGAAGATCCATCTTGGAAAATACCTTAGCACCCACTAGTTGATCGAACAAAATGTCAATGCGTGGTAGTGGATACTTATTCTTGATAGTGACAGCATTCAGTGGACGATAATCTACGCATAGTCTCAAAGTCTCGTCCTTCTTCTTCACGAAGAGTGCGGAACAGCCCCAAGGTGATGAACTTGGGCGTATAAAACCTTTGTCCATGAGGTCATTAAGCTGCTCCTTAAATTCTACTAGCTCCTTCGGTGCCATTTTGTATGGTCGCCGAGAAATAGGTGTTGTTCCCGGTGCTAGTTCAATCTTGAACTCTACATCACGTTCGGGCGGCATGCCCGGCAAGTCTTCGGGAAACACATCTGGATATTCACATACCACTGGAATATCCTCAAGCTTAGGAGCTTCAATCTGATGCACTGCTGCAACTTGTTGTGATGGATCCACAAGTTTCAATGTGTTGCAACCGTGTATTGGGGAATTCAGTTGGACAGTCCGAGAGCTGATGTCAAAGATAGCTCCATAATGTGTCAACCATGACATCCCCAAGATAATATCAATCCTTTGGCCTTTGAGTATGATAAGGCTCGCAGGATAGATGTTTCCACCCAAACATAACGGTGCCCGAGAGACCATCTCATCTGTTGATATCTTGCCTCCGGGTGAGCTGATATGAAACGGATGCTTAACTGTGCTAAATGGAAGATTATTCTTCAGCACATAGTCTCTGCTAATAAAATTGTGGGTGGCTCCGGAATCAAACAACACGAAAGTGGGCTGTTCATGTAAAGTGAACATGCCCGCTAAAACTGGTTCGCCTTTTGCAATGTCCTCAATAGCAGTGTAATTAACGCTGCCAGCTTTTGAACGATTCTTCTTTGGAGGTTCACGGTGCTGATCTGAGCATTGATGAGACGACACATAATTGTGGCTCCGCTCAGCTCCATGACTGTTTTGTGCTGCAGAAATCCTCAGCTCTCTACTAACACGAGGTGGAGATAATTCGTGCGTAGCTGGTTGTGGTGGGGTTGCACGAATAATTCCTGTCAGTTGCTGTTGAGGTGGAGGCTCATAAGTGATCAACTCCAGCCGTGGTTGCGAGAGTTGCACCACAGGCTGAATTTGTTGCCTAACTGGCGAGTAATACCGCACTCGATAGTTCGGACGAACCTCGATGTCACTGTCCGGCGGTATACTTCTTTTCAGCTCAGCTTCACAACGAAGATGCATGTCTTCCTTAATGATAGCGGCATTTACCAACTCATTGTAAATACCGTTATTGAACAAGGTCACTTGTTCCTTAAGTTCCACATTCAAACCTCGGAAGAAATACTCGCACTTCAACGTTTCCGAGTCAACCATATGAGTTGCGTATTGCATCAAGTCTTCAAACTCCTTGAAGTACTCGTACGCACTCCTTTTCCCTTGCTTTAGCTCCAGAAAATCTTGATACTTTGTTCGAAGAATTCCCGAACAAATGTGACGTGCCCGGAAAATATCCCGGAATTCATCCCACGTCACTCGATGACCTTCAGGAAGAGTAGCGATGTACTCCGCCCACCAGGCTCCAGCGGCTCCGTGGAGTTGTTGAGCGGCAAATAGGGTCTTCTGATATTCATCGCACTCAAGCGTATCGAACTTGGCTTCAATACATTGAAGCCAATGAGCCGACTCCAACGGTTCTTTCGCTTCCGAGAAAACCGGTGGTTGTCTTGCTAGAAAATCCAGATAAGTGCTTGGCGGAGGATTTTGCTGTAGTGTCTCCTGTCGTATGCTTTGTCGCACCAATAGATCCAGAGACTCAGCCATCTTTGCCAAGATTCCCGCCAATCCGCTTGATGTTGTCGGCCCTTCTTGTCGTGGCGAATTACTTTCGCCGTGACTCGACTCACCAACCTCACTCCTGGAATGAGCACGATCCATGCTGCAAGAGTGAGCAATTAACGGTTAAAATTCAAAGTTCAAACTCAACTTGAATTCAAAAACATTAACCGTCAAAGCATCACTTCAATAATGCAGCACACATAATCTAACCAGGGTTTCGACAATTCTGGAATCTGTCAAACGTGAGAAAGTTTGTCCAAACCCTTAATTCCAACAGTAGGACAAACTGAAAACTAACTCGAGAACATGTTACGGAGCTTAGAGAAGTCTAAGACATCCCTGTCCACAACAAGTCTCAAGCTAAATGACAATAAGTACCACTCTATTCAGAATGACCAATTGGTCTTAATCCCAGAATTTGAATATGAACATGGCAACTTCATGTCTCAAGTTGAATATTAAAGTTATAGTTAACTTCAATATCTTTCCAACGAGTATTCATTTGCCTTCATATAAGTTCTGGATCAAAAGTTGTGATATTTCAAAGTTAACAAAAATCTGGAACAATTTTGACAGCACCTCCTTTGAAAGTGGCTGTTTTGTCCGCAAGATTTCATACAACTAAACTCCAAATCTGGAGAAACTTTGAACTACGAAGTCATAGCATATATCACAAGCTTTCCAACGGTGTATTCCTTGACCCTTAGAAGACTTTCTACAAAAGGTTATGGTCGAAATACAAAAATTTCCAGAGAGCAAATTGGTGTCTGCCCTGTTTTTGGACAGTTCACACTCATCTGAGAATTTGATCCATTTGGAGGGTGATTCTAATCTGGAGTTCTACTGAAGAGTTGTAGAACACTTGAATAGCTTTCCAGAAATGTATCCCTCACCTCCATTGGTTCAACCAAACAAAAGTTATGTCCTGTTCAACTTCAGCAAAATTTCTTTGCTGAAAACAGGGGAGGTTATTCCTAAGTCTTTGTGAATAAATCTATACTCCAAATTGACTCTTAGTTCAATATAGGAGTTCATTAACCCTTAATGAAATCCTAGACTCCAAATTTCCTCTTTTTCTTTTCAAACCTTCATTTTCTTGCAGTTCAAAACACATCACGGTACTACGTTGCCTCACCAAATTAAAATCCTATCCGGCTTTATACCGGCTTATACGTCTCAAGTGGTGGCACTAAAACGATCACTCACAAACGTTTTCTACACGACATGTTCTAACGTGGTTAAGGTACCTGCAGAAAATCACTCAATAATTATGCACACATTGGTTTATCATTTCAGGCAGGTCCATATCATAGTAAAAACATACGCCCCGTATCATTGCCATACGGGCCGTCCTTGAGTCAAGCCACGTCTCAAGGTACATGATTGGGTTATTCACCACCCGACGGGGGCTCCACACCTTTGCAATAAAGCACACCGGTGGAACAGCGCTTTCGTATGCCTCATAGGACATGAAGAGTCCTAAAGAACACACTTCGTGTTACAAACCACACGATGGGGTCTCCTCCTCTTGCCCATGGGTTTGCGCACTGGAGGCTAGTGCCATTCATATGTCTCTAAGACATGAAGAGTCTTAGAAAACATATTCACTTCCCGTCCATTGCTGAACGGGACATCCCACACTACTTTCCTCGTATGGGTGAGCTAACCGAAATTGATCCGCTTTCGGTGGCGTTCCTTACCATTCTTACCTCCACGTAGGTGCGTCGTTACTGAATTTAAATACTGAAGAGTAACACACTGTTAGCTTGCCACCTTAAGTAACTATGCTAATAATACTCCTTATGTGGGCATACTATACGTTCCTCACTCGTATACTCCTAAGTTTTCAAAAATAGACCCTTTTCATGCGTGCTATTCCCAATGCGGCTCTGATACCACGCCTGTGAGGGCCCGGCCCGGGAATCGCAGTGGGTGGTGCCGTGCGATTCGGCACCCAACAGCATGCACGAAAAGACGATAAGAACATAACGGAACCCTTTTTTTACTCAAGATAATTTCTTTTACAACATAATGTACACACGCAGCGGAAATTAAAATTTGCTGGACAACTACTCACTCTCGACCCTAACTACGCTGAAGAGAAGTCGTTCAGCCCGTGAACGCTTCCTACTAGCTTCACCAAAGAAGGGCAGCGGCTAGGTTCCCGATGAGTTGAACAAACCGTGAGGTTCATCGTCTCACCGAACAACCCTCTTCATAGCAGGCATCCTGCTACCTGCAAAAACAACTCAGAAGCAACCGTGAGCACTAAGGCTCAACAAGACTTACCCGTCACTCCTAAACATGCAACTCTACATGCAGGGGTAGTAAGAAAGTAGGCATAGGAATTTGCAAAATGCATCTTGACTAAACTTGATCCTTATATTCAGATTCTTATAGCCTTCATTTTAGTGGTCCTCACGCCTCAAAACATCGGAAGTCCACAATCAAACAAGAAACGCTTATCCCGATGTTGCTAGCCTAAGGTAGAAATGAAATTTAGTTGGCTCTATATCTACTTCAGTCAAGGTTCCAATACAGTGATTAATCCACAAACAACAAGTTAAGAGACTTAGTTCATCTTTTTACTAAGTCACGGCACAGTGGGCAAGTATGCTCAATCCTCTTCCGCGAGCGACGGTGATTCGAATCAATAACAACCCGGAATACACGACACATACACCCGCCTCGAAAGACTCTCTCAAGAGCTCTTTCTTACGTTGTATGCAGCAAACTTTCACACGACACCCCGACATAGAAAAACGCTTCGCGCCGAGCAGGATGGTCCTCTACGCGGACACGTCGAAGTTGCCCGCTAAAGGATTTACACCTCCCGCCTTCTCAACGCCATTCCCACGCGAAGGATGAGTTTCTATATCACGGTCCATCGTGTTACATCGGTTTCATGGGTCCCATACCCCACTATATATCCGGTACAGCTCAATCTTGTCCAGCAGGGCCGCATACATACGGTCCTTAACCGACACGGACGGGGCTACAACCAACCTCCACATTTGCCTTACCATCCCGGTCGAGGCCAAATGTGGTCTCAAGCATTGTCACACCCATCGCAGGTCGAGACCAACCTTGAGCGCTCCATCCTACACGAACATCCCCGTCCCCATCTCATATTCATGAGGGTGCTCTTATCCTTTATATCTCGCGAGTAACTCCATTACTCGAACTTTCTCGCGAGTAGCTTTTCACTACTCGACTTCTACCGAGCTAGCTACAATATTAGCCTAGCATCTACAACGAGGCAAAGCCTACACTAAACCATCTAATGAGGGATGTAATAAGCATGCAAGTGGGTTTCAATCATCCTAGACATAATGCACTCAAGTCTAATAAACATGATGATGATGTAAAGCAAAATTTAAAACGGTAACGATATGCAAACCGGGGCTTGCCTTGCTCAACGGTTTTGTTAGAAGCTAGGAGTTAGTCTTCCTCCGGAGAATCCGCCAAACTCGTCACGAGATGGAGATCCTCGCTGTAGAGTCGGATCCTCGTCGAACGTCGACGTCACGTGAGCTCAAGGTCCGTTTCTGCCGCCCTGGAGAAAAACTTGAAATTCTCCCTCTGTGATCAATGGCTGGGGCTGAGATTTGGAGGTGAGAAACTAGACTTGTTGGTGCACAGATGGGGTGGCTTGCTTGGGCGTGATCCCTTCTTGTTTGGGCTGTCCACGGCGTCCAGTTCCGGTCCTTCAGTTTCAACTCGCGAACAGCAGAAGTTTTGCTGTTTCTAGGCGCCAGCGAGCTCGGGACGACGGAGGAAAGTTGACAGCCGGCTAGAGAACTCAGGGGTGAAGGTTTTTGCTGTGGGAAGCTGGGGCAAAGGGAGCTGGGTTGTTTGGGCGCTCAGAGGAACAGAGCAGCGGCTGCTGTTTTTCTTCTCGGGAGCAAACGCACGGGAACGAGGCAGCACCGGGAGGAAGCAAAGTAGCCCTGTTGCACTCGCTGTGGGGAGGATTAGATCGAGCAGAAACGAGGGAAGCAGGAGCTGACGCTAAAATCACTTCACCGGACGCCGGTGTGCTGTCGCGTGTGCGCCACCGAGAGAAACAGAGGCGGTTCACTGCACCGGGTCTATGACATGTGGGTCCGGCCCCTTTTATTTGATTTCCCCACTGTGCTTTCAGATTCCCACGCAAACGTTACCCAAATATCACCAAATTTGGAGGATAGGCCAAAAGAATTATGAGGAACTCAAATCTGAAATCAGATTTTGAAATTGAGTTTGTTTGGTTCAAAATTCAAATTCAAGTTTGAATTTGAACGTGCCCTCATTTAATCCTCGGAATCAATAGTATATGAAACCAAAAATTCTCCAAATTTGAAACTTAGGCTCTTGAATACATGAGAGATGTATCTATGATCTTACATATATGCCTTTGGACAATCTGAATAGAAATCCTTTCAAAAGATTCAAATTGCATTTAAATTCCCTCCACTCTACTCATAGAGGAGGTGCACATGAGTTAGAGTTTTAGGAGTGTAATTATTTCCCCTAGGTTAACATGTGTTGAGCATGGGCTAGAGAAAATTTTTAACTCCCTCACATGTCCATTTATGTGTTCATCATTTCATGTGACACAATTATAGTCTTTTGTTGCCTTAACTTTGTTTTATGAGCTGACATCAAACTTTACAAAAGTTAGGGCTGTTACACAAAGCGCGCGCACTCTGCTTCCCCAGCGCATGGCCCGGTACTAGGGACCGGACGGCCGTACCCGGACCTCGGAGGGAGCCGGAGCTCCGGCGCCTCGTGCATAGAATTGCCCAAGTCCCGTATAGCGGGCCAGGACCATAAGACGGATAAGACTAGGAGACAGGAGGGGAGGACCCCCCGAGGAGAATTACGTTTCCTCTACCTGTGTGCAGGACCTTCAGGTTACGGCAACAGGGATTGCATGAAGCGGGGGGAAAGGAGCTACCAGCTACACCGGCCTGGGACTGGAAGGACCGGGACCCGCCCCTCCAGCTGGGGCAAGGCCCGGGGGCCCCGCGTGTCCAGTAGGCCCGGAACTCTCTCCTTCCTTGAGGAGGGCTCCGGGCTCGCCACGTGGCAGGCAGGAACCGGACCTCCCCCCTCAGCGGGAGGGCTCCGAAAGCCCTACGTGTCCAACATGACCGGAGCTCCCGTCTCTTGAGGAGGAGCTCCGGACCCACCACATGGCCGGCAGATTTGGAGCCCCTCATAGGGCGAGGTTCTGAGACCTCTGGGGGCCCCTAACACGGTTAGGACCCGGGGGGGTGTCTGTGCGAAGCTCCGAGATTGGAAATGACCTCTGAGTACCTTGCGGAGCTAAGGACTCAGCCAGGCAAAGCCAAGAAGGAGGGAAAAAGCATCACGGATACAAGTATCCAAGAGAGTCAAATTAGGCAAGGCTCCTTGAGCTGGACTACAGACTCGATAAAAGAAAAGGGAGGAGCAAGTCCTAAGGACCTCCCGGCTCTCGCCGGAACCTTGCGGCTACAAGGGCGGCCACATCCTCGACTTCAGCCCTGGCAGCTTCCTCCCGCTCCGCGGCTGGGCCCTCTCTTGCTGGCTCCAGTGAGAATGAGGGGTCGCGGCTCTTGAAGCATGCCAGCACATGCGAGGCGACCTCCAAAGCTAAGCCGCGGCCCTCGGCTTCAAGCTCGCTGGCGACCACCGAGTCGAGTCTGTCCAGCTTGGCGCCGATCGACTCCAATGCAGGGATCACCTCTGCCACCTGCAATGCGGGAGTTGCGGCCCTCACCGGACTGAAACCAAGAGGGATCAGGGCGGACCCAGCTCGATCCACGAAGCTTGAGACCGCAAGGGCCTCGGAGGACCGTAGGGCTGAGAGCTCCTCCACCTCGCGGCGGGCCGCCCGCAGAGCCTCCAGGTTCCTCTCGGAGAATTCCTTCTCCTTGGCCGCCAGGGAACTCTCCCGAAGGCGGAGAGTCTCGGCTAGCCGCTCCAACTCAGCGGCCCTGAAGCCGGCAGTCAACTCCCGGTCCAAGACCGCCCGGCGATCATGGGAGACCTGTTCATCCCTCAAGTCAAGGTCTGCCTTCAGAATCTCCAGCTCCTCCATCCGAGCTCGGAGGTCATCCTCGCCCGCAGCCAGCTGCGCGGCGACCCTCTCTGCCTCAGCTGCCACGGAACGTTCCCGCTCCTCAACGGTGAGTTCGCGGCGCTCCAACCGCTGCCGTATTTCCACAGCAGCAGAGAGGCTCTCTTCGGCCCGGGCGTGAGCCTCCAGGGCCTCCCTGTTGATCCGCCGCGACTAGGTGTCCATGCGATTAACAGCCCGCTTCATCCAGTCGACAAGCGTTTCCCTGAAGTCAAGCAACTCCCGCCTGGAGTCGAGCTCGCTCTTAACCTTCGCGGTCCTCTCCCGCAAAAGGTTCCCCCAGGTGAGGAGGCGGTCCCGTTCAACCGTATACTCCTCCCGCTCGCGCCCTAGTGCAGCCAAGACCTGCCGGACGCTCGACTCGGCAAGCGCGAAGGCGTCCGCCAGAGGCAATGGAGCAACAGAGGCTGGGGCAGTCCCTCCAACCTCCTCCATTACCTCGTCCTCAGGAAGAGCCGACGCGCCAGCCACCGAGACGAGACGTCGATCAAGAGAAGCTGGCTCCGCGGCACTGGCAGCCAGGCCAGCCGGGCTCTTTTCAGCTTCTGGCTCCTTGACCTGAGGAGAGGGACGAGCCGGGGAAGACGGAGCTGGAGAAGAAGCCAGGCCGCCTAGTGCAGGATCAACCTGTGCTGGCTCGGGGGCCGCGGTAGCCGTCTCGGCAGGAAGAGACGGCGCCACCGCGGAGTCCGAGCACAACGGAACAGGAGAAGTCCGCGCTGGCCTGGGGGCCGCAGCAGTTGCCCCTGGCTCCGAGCGCATCGGCACAGATTCCCCGCAAGACGGGGAAGGCCGGGAAGCGCGGACACTCCAGCGGGCTCTAAACCCTGACTTCCGAGCCGGGGTAGGATTTCCAGAGCCCGCTACCGTCTCCGACGACCGCTCCGCAGTCGCTTGGACTGGCGGAACAGAAGACGCCACAGAGGCTTCCCCCAGCACATCAGCCCGGGGCCTCTTCGAGTCGCCACCGGAGGGAGTGTCAGGCACCCCAGAATCCCGACTTGGTGCCGGCGCCGTTGCTGGAGGGGATCGAGCGCGTTTCTTCTCTGGCAGCGGGTTGGAAGCCATGGCAAGGGAGAGCTCAAAGGCAAGAAAGCAAAAGCGCAAGAGTCCAAGAAGAAACGCAGAGAAGTGCGAAGGGAAGCTACAATGTGGGTGAGACCCCCTCTAAAAAGCTTCCCGGTGCAGTTCCAAGCGATTCAGAACTCTTCGAATACCCCGCACCCGCGACCGCTTCGGTTCCAAGACCGAGTGCCGATGACGGGTGGGCCCAAGCTGCTTAACTGGAGCAGTGGGGGCAAGGAGTCAGTCTCCTAAGAAGATGAGCCGGCAAGGCCCTTCGGCGGTTCCCGAAGAAAGCACCGCAACGTGCAGAAGTGGCAGCCTTGGGAACCACCGCAGTAAAAGCAATCATCACGTGGGCGCACGCTCTCACGACCCCACGGCCGTTCGTGCTCCAGCAGCGGTCAAGTCGGGACTTAGAAAAAGTACGCGGATCGGAAGAGACGTAGGTCCCACCTCGGGCTCGCTATCTCCCCCGAGATGGGCCCGGGGGCCACTGTCGGTACCTAAGATATGGGGTACCCCCGCGCACAGGGTAAAATGCCTAAGGTGCTCGCCCTTCTCCGCAGGGAGAGCTCCGAAGGCGCCACACGTCTAGCAGGGCCGGACCTCCCTCTCCTCAGAGGAGAGCTCCGGGCCCGCCACGTGGCATACAGAAGCCGGACCTCCCCCTCCGCGGGAGAAGGGTCCGAAGACGCCACGCGTCCAGCGGGGCCGGACCCCCCTCTCCTCAGAGGTGAGCTCCGGGCCCGCCACGTGGCATGCAGAAGCCGGACCTCCCCCTCCGCGGGAGAGAGGTCCGAAGGCGCCACGCGTCCAGCGGGGCCGGACCTCCCTCTCCTCAGAGAAGAGCTCCGGACCCGCCACGTGGCTGGAAGAACGGTGCTGCCTGCCCCCGAGCGGTAGGCAGCGGGCGTAAAGGCGCCCCTCACCTTGCCCGTACAAGGTATTCAAGGCCCGCGTCTTCCCAAGACGCGGAAACGCGGAGCACGCGCCTGTCAGGTGCCGTTGCGCCCAGTCGCATCATAGACTGGCGCGCGGTGTCAGAACCTGCCAGGTAATAAACGCCGCGACAAGACATCCCATGCCGCCTGCGCCGTCATCAGCCACTATGACTAGTGCGCGGCATGGGCAGGGCGGCAAAATGAAGACTCAGAAGCCTTCGACCAGAGGCAACCACCGACGTAACTACAGATACGGTAGATAATAGACAATCTTCCCGGGACCACCTGTCGGGTCCCGGCTTCCCTTGTAAGCCGCCCGAGCCTTGGACTATAAAAGGCTCGGGTAGGCGTCGATAGCAAGGGTTCGCATTCTGCAACTCATACGCTAGCCATACACTCTCAAGCTGTAACTCACCCCCAAGCTCAGGCCCCCGGCCCTGAGCAGCAAGCAATACAGCGAGCTCCATAGCTCGCCGTGGACGTAGTGTTTTACGCTCCGGCAGCCTGAACCACGTAAAACTTCCCGTGTCAAGCTCTCACTAACTCGTCCATCCGCGCAAGCTCTCCGCTAGGAACTAGCCCCTCCGAAAAAAGAACCTCCGCGGGCTGCCCAGTGCAGGCCCGGGGGAAGTGTCGATCGCACACTTCGACAGCAACCATCAAGTGGGCGCACGCTCCCACGATCCCGCGGCCGTTCCCGCTCCGGCTGCGGTCGATGCGAGACTTAGAGAAAGTGCGCGGATCTGAAGAAACGGAGGTCCCACCTCGGGCTCACTAACTCCCCCGAGATGGGCCCGGGGGCCACTGTCGGTACCTGCGGTATGGGGTACCCCCGCGCACAGGGGAAAATGCCTAAGGAACTCGCCCTTCTCCGCAGGGAGAGCTCCGAAGGCGCCACGCGTCCGGCGGGGCCGGACCTCCCTCTCCTCAGAGGAGAGCTCCGGGCCTGCCACGTGGCATACAGAGGCCGGACCTCCCCCTCCGCGGGAGAGAGGTCCAAAGGTGCCACGTATCTGGCGGGGCCGGACCTCCCTCTCCTTAGAGAGGAGCTCCAGACCTGCCACGTGGCCGATAGAAGCCGAACCTCCCTGTCGGTACCTGAGATATGGGGTACCCCCGCGCACAGGGGAAAATGCCTAAGGAACTCGCCCTTCACCGCAGGGAGAGCTCCGAAGGCGCCACGCGTCCGGCGGGGCCGGACCTCCCTCTCCTCAGAGGAGAGCTCCGGGCCCGCCACGTGGCATACAGAAGCCGGACCTCCACCTCCGCGGGAGAGAGGTCCGAAGGCGCCACGCGTCCAGCGGGGCCGGACTTCCCTCTCCTCAGAGGAGAGCTCCGGGCCCGCCACGTGGCCGATAGAAGCCGAACCTCCCCCTCCGTGGGGAGAGGTACGGAGGCTCCACGTGCCCCGCGGACCGGGCCCCCCTCTCCTCTGAGAAGGGCTCTGGGCCTGCCACGTGGCAGCAGAACGGCGCTGCCTGCCCCCGAGCGATAGGAAGCGGGCGTAAAGACGCCCCATACCTTGCCCGTACAAGGTATTCAAGGCCCGCGTCTTCTGAAGACGCGGAGACGCGGAGCACGGTTCTGTCAGGTGCCGTTGCGCCCAGTGGCATCACAGACTGGCACGCGGTGTCAGAACCTGCCAGCCAATAAACACCGCGACCAGACATCCCATGCCGCCTGCGCCGTCATCAACCACTACGACTAGCATGCAGCATGGGCATGGCGGCAAGATGAAGACTCAGAAGCCTTCGACCAGAGGCAGCTACCGGCATAACTGCAGATACGATAGATAATAGACAATCTTCCCGGGACCACCTGTCGGGTCCCGGCCCCCCTTGTAAGCTGCCCGAGTCTTGGACTATAAAAGGCTCGGGTAGGCGACGATAGCAAGGGTTCGCACTCTAGCCATTCACACCCTGGGTTCGCACTCTGCAACTCATACGCTAGCCATACACTCCCAAGCTGTAACTCACCCCCAAGCTCAGGACTCCGGCCCTGAGCAGCAAGCAATACAGCGAGCTCCATAGCTCGCCGTGGACATAGGGTTTTACGCTCCGGCGGCCTGAACCATGTAAAACTCACCGCGTCAAGCTCTTACTGACTCGTCCATCCACGCAAGCTCTCCGCAAGGGACTAGCCCCACCGAAAAAAGAACCTCCGCGGGCTGCCCAGTGCAGGCCCGGGGGAAGTGTTGACTGAACACTTCGACATTTGGCGCGCCAGGTAGGGGGCTTTTCTCCTAGCGCGACGGGTTTCCACTGACGAAGATGACCAAGCTTCCTTCAGCGGCAAACTCTCCTCCCCCGCGTTCCTGACGAACCGTGACCAGTGGGGAGTACATGTCGACACACTCAGGACAGAGTGTGTCGGCACAAGCTGGTAGCCAGCAGCCGACTCCGGCAGCGCCGACTCCGGCGATGCAGGCTCCGACTAGTGTGAGGTCTTCTGCAGCGCTGAGCGTACACCATGGGGGTGCGCTAGCTGCAGCAAGAGCACTGCTGCGCAACCCACCTGCTGGGGCTGCGCCCCATTCTGCGACCCAACAGTGGGTCCGCGAGGTGGACCGCCTCGTCGTCGCCGCCGTGAACCCTCGGTTTCGGCAAGGGCGACGCCCTGGACAACCGGCTGTGTCGCTGACGCGCACGCCCACGGTTGACGGACAAACGGTGGATTCCAGCTCCTCCAGGCTCCCGTCGACGGACCTGAGAAGGGAGCTGGAGCGGTGCCACTTGGGCCAGGATGCCCGGGTGTACCTCGAGCGACGTCGAGAAAGGCGCCGCAACCATGAGGCTGGCGACAGCATGACGTCGGCCTCGACACAACCTGGAGGGCAGGTCTTCGCCACGCGAGTCCTGCCTCAGGCATTCGCCACGCAGCATATGCCACAGCCGTATGCGCCGCAAGCAACGCCCCCGGTCTATGGTGCAGCCTTGCCCATGACGGGATAAACGGTCCCAAGTGCGAACCAAGCGTTCGCAGTGCCAATACCTGCGGCAGCAGGAGCGGGATGTGCAGCTCTTGCACCCCACCTTCGCTTCGCGAGGTGGCCACGCAAGTTTCGCCCGCACCTGCCTGAGAAGTACGATGGTAGCGTCAACCCGGCGGAGTTCCTCCAGATCTACTCCACCGCTGTACTTGCCGCAGGAGGGGACGAGGCTGTCATGGCCAACTACTTCCCCGTCGCCCTGACCGGCCCAGCTCGGTCTTGGCTCATGAACCTACCTCAGGGGTCCATAACTTCCTGGGGAGAGCTCTGCCGGCAGTTCGTTGCCAACTTCGGCAGCTCCTACACCCGTCCCGGCACGGATCTTGACCTCCACGCCGTCAAGGAACAACCTGGGGAGTCTCTGCGCTCTTTCATCCAGCGGTTCTCCCAGGTACGCAACACCATCCCGCATATTCAAAGTGCTTCTGTGGTGGCGGCGTTCCGACAGGGTGTCCGGGACGAGAAAATGCTTGAGAAGCTCGCGACCAGAGAGGTCCGCGACGTCTCTGAGCTCTTCAGCCTGGCGGACAAATGCGCCAGAGCAGCTGAAGGGCGGAACTGGCACGCTCTGCCGACCTCCGAGCCAGGTGGACAACCCGGGTCCGGCGCTGCTGCATATGGGGGTGGCAAGAAGGCCAAGAACCGGGGGAGTGGCAAGATAAAGTCATCGTTCATGGCTCCCGTCACCGCAGCAGCGACAACTAGTGGAGCTCGGGGGCCACGCCACGACAAAAGGCAGCGGCAGTCACCAGCCCCAGATAGTGACAAGGGCGGGCTATGCCCCGTGCATGGCGCTGGCAACCATACTGCTGCTGAGTGCTGGGATATCCAGAGGCTCGCAGAGTGCTTCCGCAAAGGAAGACAGCAGAGAGCTGAAGCACCGCCCTACCCTCAGAGGGATGGCAAACTGAAGGTCGATGCCCCAGTCACCGCCGCCCATCAGGTGGGGTTCCAGGAGCCTCAGCGTGTCATAAAGACAGTGCATAACAGCGAGGAGTCCAGCTCCGACGGTGACGGGCCAGGGCAGTAGCCAACTGCGGCACACCTCCGTGCTTCAGACATACCTCCCGGGGCCGCCCAAGATCTGTCAACCCCTTGAAGGCCTTGCCAGAACGGGAAGACGCCTTGGGTCATCCAAGGTGAGCTCGGGTCCAGCTACCCCTTGAAGGCCTTAGCTAGAAGGGGAGAACTCCCCGGGGGCCCCCAGGAGAAGCCGCGCAGGACCTGATTCAGCACGAAGATGACAACCTCGTCGACGAGACTCGGCTGCAGGTAACACCCCACAACGCGCGGTCTCAGCTGATGCTCTAAGCACTACCGCCAAAGAACCGAACGCATCGGGGGCCTGCAGGAGGGCAAGCTGGTGTCGCAGCACGCTCTATTCCAAGAAGGACCCATAAGCTCTCCCCCAGCAGGGAAGGTCCCTTCCGAATCAAGAAAGCTGCCGCCCCAGGTACACATGCCTTTCAACCGAGTGTGGGATCCGTTCCCAAAAATCCTTGCCATGAAGCAACACTGTAAGTCCTACTTCCCGAGCATCAGTAGAACAGGGTTATTCTCTTCTGTAATGAATCCCATAGGATTTAGGAACAGAGCTTGGGGCAGCTAAGTCTCAAGGGACGGTACAGGACTACGTCCAGTTTAGCCTGGTTCCGACCCTAAGCGCGTATAGTCTTGCTTCCCTTGTAGACGAGGCGGAATATTGCCTCCATGTACAGCCAGAATTCCATCTATGGGCACGAATACAGGGACCTGTTCTACTTAGCTCTCTCTCATGCGCTCATTTAAATTATGCATTAATTTTTATGATCGCACTACCTATGTATGTTTATCGTACATCTAGTTCCCCCTCTCCTGCGCTCATCCATAGTCGGCATTCGCTATCCTACCGAAGGCGGCTGTGCTTGAGGCACCTGCCGATGGCCGAGTGAGTCTCTCGGGCCTCCCCCAGTCAGGTGTTGCGGTGCCAGTTGGTCACCTCCAGGAAAGGCATGCGTTGTGCATGGGGGGTCCAGGGTGCGTATCCAGCTTAGCAGGCCATGAGCCCAAAGCATGCACATCCTTCCCTCCGGAGGTATAGGGGAGTACAACCGCTTTGCCTGGTCATGAACCCAAAGCATGTGCACTCTGCTTCCCCAGCGCATGGCCCGGTACTAGGGATCGGACGGCCGTACCCGGACCTCGGAGGGAGCCGGAGCTCCGGTGCCTCGTGCACAGAATTGCCCAAGCCCCGTATAACGGATCAGGATCATAAGACGGATAAGACTAGGAGACGGGAGGGGAGGACCCCCCGAGGAGAATTACGTTTCCTCTGCCTGTGTGCAGGACCTCCAGGTTACGGCAACAGGGACTGCATGAAGCAGGGGGAAAGGAGCTACCAACTACTCCGTCCTAGGACTGGAAGGACCGGGTCCTGCCCCTTCAGCAGGGGCGGGACCCGAGGGCCCCACGTGTCCAGCGGGCCCGGAGCTCTCGCCTCCCCTGAGGAGGGCTCCGGGCTCGCCACGTGGCAGGCGGAAACCGGACCTCCCCCCCCTCCCCCCCCCCGGTGGGAGGGCTCCGAAAGCCCTACGTGTCCAGCATGGCCGGAGCTCCCGCCTCTTAAGGAGGGGCTCCGGACCCGCCACGTGGCAGGCAGATTTGGAGCTCCCCATAGGGCGAGATCCGGAGACCCCCGGGGGCCCCTAACACGGTTAGGACCCGGGGAGGGTGTCTATGCAGAGCTCCGAGATTGGAGATGGCCTCTGAGTACCTTGCGGAGCTAAGGACTCAGTCAGGCAAAGCCAAGTTGAGAAAAAGCATCACAGACACAAATATCCAAAAGAGTCAAACTATGCGAGGCTCCTTGAGCTGGACTACAGACTCGATAAAAAGAAAGAAACAAGCCCCAAGGGTCTCCTGACATGACCAGAATCTAGAAGTTGCAAGGACGGCCGCATCACCAGGTTTCAGCCCTGGCGGCACTCTCCCGCTCCATGACCCGAGCGCAGGAATCGCCTCCCTCATCACCGGCGCAAAAGCTGGTGTCACCAAGGGATCTTCTGGGCCCCCCTCCGCAGTATTCAGCGGTCTTCCTGGAGACTCTGCCGTCTGGGATCCTCCATGGTGCATCGGCGGCTTCCTTCTCCTGAAGTTCCCTCATCACCGGCGCAAAAGCCGGTGTCATCAAGGGTGCCCTTGGAGCCTCCTTCCCTCATCACCTGCGCAAAAGCCGGTGTCATCAAGGGTGCTCCTGAGGCCCCCTCTCCGCAGCTTCAGTGGCCTTCTCGGGGACTCTGCCGCCTGGGATTCTCCTCGGTGCTTCAGCAGTTTCTTTGAAGACTCCACCACCTGATAAGGGACGCAACGCCAAGGAGCTTTCTGCCTGCCGTCACCAAGGAAGGGCCCCGTCGGGAGGACAAACCAGAGACCCCTTGGTGGCGCCACCCTCAGAGGCAAGGCAGGCAGGCTCCCTGAGTCCCAGGCTTGGTGCAGACGCCATCGCTGGAGGAAATCGAGAGCGATTCTCCCCCCATAAGGCGGGTTAAGAGCCATGGAAGAAGACAAGACTGCAGAGACTCGAGGGAAGCACAGGGGCTGGAAGCCTTATAAGGGGAGTGTACCCACATGGGGGTTTCATTTCACACCTCCCCGGGTGCAATCCCAAGCGATTCGGAACTCTTTGGATACACTGCATCGGCAACCGCTTCGGCTCCTAAACCGAGTGCCGATGACGGGTGGGCCCAAGCCGCCCAACTGAAGCGGTGGGTCAAGAAGTCAGTCTCCTGAGAAGATGAGCCGGCAAGGCACTTCGGCTGTTCCCGAAGAAAGCGCCGCAACATGCAGAAGTGGCAGTCTGGGGAACCGCCGCAGTAAAAGCAACCATCAAGTGAGCGCACGCTCCCACGATCCCGCGGCCGTTCGTGCTCCGGCAGCGGTCAATTCGGGACTTAGAGAAAGTGCGCGGATCGGAAGAGACGGAGGTCCCACCTCGGGCTCGCTATCTCCCCCGAGATGGGCCCGGGGGCCACTGTCGGTACCTGAGATATGGGGTACCCCCGCGCACAGGGAAAAATGCCTAAGGAACTCGCCCTTCTCCGCAGGGAGAGCTCCGAAGGCGCCACGCGTATGGCGGGGCTGGACCTCCCTCTCCTCAGAGGAGAGCTCCGGGCCCGCCATGTGGCATACAGAAGCCGGACCTCCCCCTCCGCGGGAGAGAGGTCCGAAGGCGCCACGCATCCAGCGGGGCCGGACCTCCCTCTCCTCAGAGGAGAGCTCCGGGCCCGCCACGTGGCCCACAGAAGCCGAGCCTCCCCCTCCGCGGGGAGAGGTCCGGAGGCTCCACGTGCCCCACGGACCGGGCCCCCCTCTCCTCTGAGAAGGGCTTCGTGCCCGCCACGTGGCAGCAGAACGGCGCTGCCTGCCCCCGAGCGTTAGGCAGCGGGCGTAAAGACGCCCCATACCTTGCCCGTACAAGGTATTCAAGGCCCGCGTCTTCCCAAGATGCGGAGACGCGGAGCACGCTTCTGTCAGGTGCCGTTGCGCTCAGTCGCATCACAGACTGGCGCGCGGTGTCAGAACCTGCCGGCCAATAAACACCGCGACAAGACATCCCATGCCGCCTGCGCCGTCATCAACCACTACGACTAGCATGCGGCATGGGCAGGGCGGCAAGATGAAGACTCAGAAGCCTTCGACCAGAGGCAGCTACCGGCATAACTGCAGATACGGTAGATAATAGACAATCTTCCCGGGACCACCTGTCGGGTCCCGGCCCCCCTTGTAAGCTGCCCGAGTCTTGGACTATAAAAGGCTCGGGTAGGCGACGATAGCAAGGGTTCGCACTCTAGCCATTCACACCCTGGGTTCGCACTATGCAACTCCTACGCTAGCCATACACTCCCAAGCTGTAACTCACCCCCAAGCTCAGGACTCCAGCCCTGAGCAGCAAGCAATACAGCGAGCTCCATAGCTCGCCGTGGACGTAGGGTTTTATGCTCCGGCGGCCTGAACCACGTAAAACTCACCGCGTCAAGCTCTTACTAACTCGTCCATCCGCGCAAGCTCTCCGCAAGGGACTAGCCCCACCGAAAAAAGAACCTCCACGGGCTGCCCAGTGCAGGCCCGGGGGAAGTGTCGACCGAACACTTCGACACTCCCCCTCCGCAGGAGAGGTCCGAAGGCTCCACGTGCCCCGCGGGGCCGGACCCTCCTCTCCTCTGAGAAGGGCTCCGAGCCCGCCACGTGGCCAGCGGAACGGCGCTGCCTGCCCCCGAGCGATAGGCAGCGGGCGTAAAGACGCCCAATACCTTGACCGTACAAGGTATTCAAGGCCCGCGTCTTCCCAAGACGCGGAGACGCGGAGCATGCCTCTGTCAGGTGCCGTTGCGCCCAGTCGCATCACAGACTGGCGCGCGGTGTCAGAACCTACCAGCCAATAAACACCGCGACAAGACATCCCAGGCCGCCTGCGCCGTTATCAACCACTACGACTAGCATGCGGCAGTGGCAGGGCGGCAAGACGGAGACTCGGAAGCCTTCGCCAGAGACAACTACCGGCATAACTGCAAATACGGTAGATAACAGTCAATCTCCCCGGGACCACCTGTCGGGTCTCGGGCCCCCTTGTAAGCCACCCGAGTCTTGGAATATAAAAGGCTCGGGTAGGCGACGATAGCAAGGGTTCGCACCTCTGCAACTCATACGCTAGCCATTCACACCTAAGCTGTAACTCACCCCCAAGCTCAGGACTCCGGCCCTGAGAAGCAAGCAATACAGCGAGCTCCATAGCTCACCGTGGACGTAGGGTTTTACGCTCCGGCGGCCTGAACCACGTAAAACTCATGGTGTCAAGCTCTTACTAACTCGTCCATCCGCGCAAGCTCTCCGCAAGGGTCTAGCCCCACCGAAAAAAGAACCTCCGTGGGCTGCCCAGTGCAGGCCCGGGGGAAGTGTCGACCGAACACTTCGACAACTTGAAAGACAACATCCTCCCTGATGAACATGCAACCGCTGAACGGATTGTGCATATGGCTAAGAGATACGCGCTGGTAGAAGGGGATCTCTACCGGCGTGGCGCCAACCACGTCCTATTGCGGTGCATAACCCAGGGGGAAGGCTGCGACTTGCTCGCTGAGATCCATGGAGGCGAATGTGGGAGTCACTCTTCCTCGCGCACGCTTGTCGGTAAAGCCTTCCGGCATGGCTTCTACTGGCCGACAGCACTCCAGGATGCCATCAAGCTGGTCGAGAGCTGCAAGGCGTGCCAGTTCCACGCCAAGCAGATCCATACACCGGCTCAGGCGGTACAGATGATCCCACCCTCGTGGCCGTTTGCCGTATGGGGGTTGGACATCCTGGGACCATTCCCCAGAGCCGTCGAGGGATTCCGGTACCTCTATGTTGCCATCGAAAAGTTCACCAAGTGGCCGGAGGCCACACCAGTTGTCACCATCAACAAGCAATCTGCAGTAAAGTTCATCAAGTCGATTGTCTGCCGGTTCGGGGTCCTGAACAGAATCATCACCGACAACAGGACCCAGTTCACTAGCGCAGCATTCCAAGACTACTGCAAAGACCTTGGCATCCAGGTGTGCTATGCCTCTGTTGCTCACCCAAAAAGCAATGGACAAGTCGAGAGGGCCAACGCCGAGATTCTCCGGGGCCTCAAGACCCGCACCTATGCCAGCCTGAAGAAACATGGTGCCAATTGGGTGGACGAGCTTCCGAGCACACTATGGGATAACCGGACATCCCAGAGCCGGGCCACCGGAGAGACACCCTTCTTCATGGTGTATGGGGCCAAAGCAGTGCTTCCCCCAGAAATCACCATGAAGTCTCACCGTGTCCGAGCTTACGACGAAGCCGTGCAGGACAACCTCCGGCGCGGAGACATCGATGAGGCCCGATTGCATGCAGCACTCTGTAACGCACGGTACAGACAAGCGCTCCGCCGCTATCACCAGAGGTCTGTGCGTGCCCGGGAGCTGCAGGAACGTGACCTGGTGCTGCGGCGCATACTTTCTCGTGAAGGGACCCACAAACTCTCCCCTAGTTGGGAAGGTCCCTTCCGAGTCACAAAAGTGTGCCGTCCCGGGTGTGTACGCCTTTCCACCGAGGGTGGGGAGCCACTCCCGAACCCTTGGAACATCGAACATCTCCGTAAGTTCTACCCCTAGAGCAATGTTAGGACAGTCTCTTCTTTTGGTAATAGATTCCATAGAGTCCAGGAACAGCGCTCGGAGCAGCTAAGCCTCAGGGGACGGTACAGGACTACGTTCAGCTTCGCCTGGTTCTGACCCCAAGCGCGTAGAGTCTTGCTTCCCTTCTTAATGGGGCGGGTCGTGGCCTCCATGTATAGCCTGCCTTCCTCCTATGGAAATTTATATGAAAAGAAACCTGTCCTACTTTGTTCTTCCCTTGTGCTCATTTAAATTACGTATTAAATTTTTATGACTGCACTTTCGGCGTATGCTCACCATGCGCTCGGCTCCCTCTTCTCATTCTCACCTCTAGTCGGCATTTGCTGCCCTACCAAAGGCGGTTGCATTGGAGGTACATGCCGAAGGCCAGGGGGGCCCCGAGCTCCCGGCACTTCGTGCACTATAGTCCCCAAGCGCCGTACAAGTGGATGGGGACCGTAAGCCAAATAAGACTATGAGATAGAGGAGGGGGAGCCCCCAAGGAGAATTACGTTTCTCTTACTTGTGTGCAGGACCTCTCGGCCTCAGCTCCCCGTAGGAGTATGGTAGGTGCACCCAACCAATGGGACACACCTACCAGGGGGCCGCTACGGGATCGCGCAAGACCGGAACTCCAAGGTAAGACCGAAGGTCCCACGTGGGTGGCAGAAGCCGGACCTCCCCCTCTGGGGGGGGGGCTCCGAAGGCCCCACGTGTCCAGCGGGGCCATAGCTCCCGCGTCCCCCAGGAGGGGCTCCGGATCCGTCGCCTGGACGGCAGAAGCCGGACCTCCATCTCCGGGGGAGGAGCTCAGAAGACCCCACGTGTCCCACGGGGCCGGACTTCCTTCTCCTTACGAGGGAGCTCCGGGCCCGCCACGTGGCTGGCAGATCCGGACCTCCCCATCCTCATGGGGCGAGCTCCGGAAACCCCCGGGGGCCCCTAATACAGTTAGGACCCAGGGAAGGTGTCTGTGCAGAGCTTCGAGATTGGTAAAGGCCTATGAGTACCTTGCGGAGCTAAGGGCTCGGCGAGGCGAAACCAAGACGAAGACAAGAGCATCACAGGCACGAAGGGTCACAAGAGTCTATGTATTCATGGCTCCATGAGCTGGACTACAGACTCGATAAAAGGAAGAGACAAGTCCTAAGGTCACGCCGGAACCTAAAGGCTATGAGAACGGCCACACCCCCAACTTTAGCCCTGGCAGCGTTCTCCTGCTCCGTGACTCGAGCAGAGGGATCATCTCGGCCATCACCAGCACAAGGGCCGGCGTCATCAAGGATGCTTCTGGAGTCCCCTCCGCCACTTCAGCGGTTTTCTTGGAGACTCTGCCACCTGGAGTCCTCCCCGGCGCGTCAGCGGTTTCTTTGGAGACTCCATCGCCTGAGGAGAGAGGGCGCAGCTTCCCTGAGGACTCCCCTGACCCAAGCGCAGGGATCATTTCGGCCATCACCAGCGCAAGGGCCGCTATCATCAAGGGTGCATCTGAAGCCCCTTCCACCGCCTGAGCAGTTTCCTTGGAGACCTTGCCGCCTAGAGTCCTCCTTGGTGTTTCAGCAGCTTCCTTGGAGACTCCCCCGCTTGAAGCCTCCTCGACGTGTCAGCAGTTTCTTTGGAGACTCCACCACTTAAGGAGAAAGCACACAATGCCTGGGAACCCTCAGCCAGTCGTCGCTCAAGAAGAGTCCAGTCGGGATGATGAACACGAGGCCTCTTGGAGGCGTCACCTCCAGGGGCAAGGCATGCAGGCCCCCTGGGTCCCTGACTTGGTGTAGACGCCGCCGCCTGAGGAGATCGAGCGTGATCCCCATCTGAAGGCGGGTTAGAAGCCATGGGAGAAGACAAGGCCGCAGAGACTCAAGAAAAGTGCAAGTGCTGGAAGCCTTGTAAAGGGAGCTGTTGGTACCTGAGATATGGGGTACCCCCGCGCACAGGGGAAAATGCCTAAGGAACTCGCCCTTCTCCGCAGGGAGAGCTCCGAAGGCGTCACGCGTCCGGCGGGGCCGGACCTCCCTCTCCTCAGAAGAGAGCTCCGGGCCCACCACGTGGCATAAAGAAGCCGGACCTCCCCCTCCGCGGGAGAGAGGTCCGAAGGCGCCACGCGTCCAGCGGGGCCGGACCTCCCTCTCCTCAGAGGAGAGCTCCGGGCCCGCCACGTGGCCAACAGGAGCCGAGCCTCCCCCTCCGCGGGGAGAGGTCCGTAGGCTCCACGTGCCCCGCGGAACGGGCCCTCCTCTCCTCTGAGAAGGGCTCCGGACCCGCCACGTGGCAGCAGAACGGCGCTGCCTGCCCCCGAGCGATAGGCAGCGGGCGTAAATACGCCCCATACCTTGCCCGTACAAGGTATTCAAGGCCCGCGTCTTCCCAAGACACGGAGACGCGGAGCACGCTTCTTTCAGGTGCCGTTGCACCCAGTCGCATCACAGACTGGCGCGCGGTGTCAGAACCTGCCAGCCAATAAACACCGCGACAAGACATCCCATGCTGCTTGCGCCGTCATCAACCACTATGACTAGCATGCGGCATGGGCAGGGCGGCAAGATGAAGACTCAGAAGCCTTCGACCAGAGGCAGCTACCGGCATAACTGCAGATACGGTAGATAATAGACAATCTTCCCGGGACCACCTGTCGGGTCCCGCCCCCCTTGTAATCTGCCCGAGTCTTGGACTATAAAAGGCTCGGGTAGGCGACGATAGCAAGGGTTCGCACTTTGCAACTCATACGCTAGCCATACACTCCCAAGCTGTAACTCACCCCCAAGCTCAGGACTCCGGCCCTGAGCAGCAAGCAATAAAGCGAGCTCCATAGCTCGCCGTGGACGTAGGGTTTTACGCTCCGGCGGCCTGAACCACGTAAAACTCACCGCATCAAGCTCTTACTAACTCGTCCATCCACGCAAGCTCTCCGCAAGGGACTAGCCCCACCGAAAAAAGAACCTCCACGGGCTGCCCAGTGCAGGCCCGGGGGAAGTGTCGACCGAACACTTCGACAGGAGCCTACCCACATTGCGGCTTCCTTTCACACCTTCCAGGTACAATTCAAGGCGATTCGAAACTCCTCGAATACGCCGCATCGGCAACCGCATTGGCTCCGAGACCAGGCACCGATGACAGGTGGACCCAAGCCGCTCAGCTGAAGCGGTGGGTCAAGGAGTCAGTCTCCCAAGAAGACGTGCCGGCAAGGCACTCCGGCGGTTCCAGAAGAAAGCGCCGCAACGTGCAGAAGTGGCAGTCTTGGGAACCGCCGCTGTCGGTACCCGCGATATGGGGTACCCCCGCGCACAGGTGAAAATGCCTAAGGATCTCGCCCTTCTCCGCAGGGAGAGCTTCGAAGGCGCCACGCGTCCGGCGGGGCCGGACGTCCCTCTCCTCAGAGGAGAGCTCCGGGCTCGCCACGTGGCCTGCAGAAGCTGGACCTCCCCCCTCCGCGGGGGGGAGGTCCAAAGGCGCCACGTGTCCTGCGGGGCCGGACCTCCCTCTTCTCAGAGGAGAGCTCCGGGCTTGCCACGTGGCCGACAGAAGCCGGACCTCCCCCTCCGCGGGGAGAGGTCCGAAGGCTCCACGTGTCCTGCAGGGCCGGACCTCCCTCTCCTATGAGGAGGGCTCTGGGCCCGCCACGTGTTCAGCAGAAGAGCGCTGCCTGCCCCCGAGCGGTAGGCAGCGGGCGTAAAGACGCACCGTACCTTGCCCGTACAAGGTATTCAAGGCCCGCGCCTTCCCAAGATGCGGAGACGCGGAGCATGCTTCTGTCAGGTGCCGTTGCGCCCAGTCGCATCACAGACTGGCGCGTGGTGTCAGAGCCTGCCAGCCAATAAACGCAGCGACAAGACATCCCATGCCGCCCCCGCCGTCATCAACCACTACGACTAGCGTGCGGCATGGGCAGGGCGGCAAGACGAAGACTCAGAAGCCTTCGCCAGAGACAACTACCGACATAACTACGGATACGGTAGTCTATAGACAGTCTCCCAGGGACCACCTGTCGGGTCCCGGGCCCCCCTTGTAAGCCACTCGAGCCTTGGACTATAAAAGGCTCGGGTAGGCAACGTTAGCAGGGGTTCACACTCCCGCAACTCATACGCTAGACATCAGTCATCCCCAAGCTCAGGACTCCGGTTCGGAGCAACGAGCAATACAGCGTGCTCCTCAGCTCACCGTGGACGTAGGGTTTTACGCTCCGGCAGCCCGAACCACGTAAAACCCGCCGTGTCAAGCTTTTCCTTAACTCGTCCATACGCTTAAGCTCTCCGCAAGTGACTAGCCCCTTCGAAAAAGAACCTCCACGGGCTGCCCAGTGCAGGTCCGGGGGAAGTGTCGACCGCATACTTCGACATTTGGCGCGCCAGGTAGGGGGTTTTCCCTTGCGCGACGAGTTTCCGCCGACAAAGATGAACAAGCTTCCTTCAGCGGAAAACTCTCCTCCTCCGCGTTCACCGCGAACCGTGACCAGTGGGGAGTACATGTCGACGCACTCAGGACGGAGTGTGTCGGCACAAGCTGGTAGCCAGCAGCCGACTCCGGCAACGCCGACTCCGGCAATGCAGGCTCCGACCAGCGTGAGATCTTCTGCAGCCATAAGCGAACCCCACAGGGGTGCGCTAGCTGCAGCAAGAGCGCTACTGCGCAACCCACCTGCTGGGGACGCACCTCATTCAGCAACCCAGCAGTGGATAAGCGAGGTAGACCGCCTCATCGTCGCCGCCGCAAACACTCGACATCGGCGGGGACGACGCTCCGGTCAACCGGCTGTGTCGCTGACGCGCACGCCAACGGTTGACGGGCAGACGGCGGACTCCAGCTCCACCAGACTTCCGTCAACGGACCTGAGGGCAGAGCTGGAGCGATGCCACTTGGGCCAAGATGCCCGAGTGTTCCTCGAGCGACGTCGAGAAAGGCGTCGCATCCAAGGGGCTGGCGACAGCATGACGTCGGCCTCGACCCAGCCTGAAGAGCAGATCTTCGCCACGCGCAAGTTTCGGCCGCACCTGCCCGAGAAGTACGACGGCAGCGTCAACCTAGTGGAGTTTCTCCAGATCTACTCCACCGCCGTACTTGCCACAGGAAGGGATGAGGCCGTCATGGCCAACTATTTCCCCGTCGCCTTGACCGGCCCAGCCCAGTCTTAGCTCATGAACCTACCCCAGGATTCCATAACCTCCTGGGGAGAGCTCTGCCGGCAGTTCGTCGCCAACTTCGGCAGTTCCTACACCCGGCCTGGCACGGAGCTCGACCTCCACGCCATCCAGCAACAACCAGGGGAGTCGCTGCGCTCCTTCATCCAGCGGTTCTCCCAGGTGCGGAACACCATCCCACACATCCAGAACGCTTCTGTGGTGGTGGCGTTCCGACAAGGCGTTCGGGACAAGAAGATGCTCGAGAAGCTCGCGACTAGGGAGGTCCGTGACGTCTCGGAGCTCTTCAGCCTGGCGGACAAGTGTGCCAGAGCAGCCGAAGGGCGGAGCTGGCACTCACTGCCAGCCTCTGAGCCAGGGGGTCAGCCAGGATCTGGCACCGCTTCTTATGGAAGCGACAGGAAGATCAAGAACAGGGGCGGTGGCAAGATGAAACCGCCAGCCGCGGCCCCCGTTGCCGCAGCAGCGGCGCCCAGTGGAGCTCGGGGGCCGCGCCCTGACAAAAGGCCGCGACAATCACCGGCTCCAGACGGAGGCCAGGGCGAGCTATACCCCATGCACGGCACCAGTTACCACACTGCTGCCGAGTGCCGGGAAATCCAGAAGCTTGTGGAGCGCTTCCAGAAAGGGAAGCAGCTTCTAACTGATGCCCCACCCTACCGTCAAAGGGAGGGCAAGCAGAAGGTCGACGCCCCAGACGACGTCGACCACCAGGGGGAGTTCCAGGAGCTTCAGCGCGCCGTGAAGGCGGTGCGCAATCATGAGAGCTCCAGCTCCAGTGATGACGAGCACCGGAAGATGCTCTACGTCATCTATGGTGGGTCCGCTGACCCCTCGTCCCGAAGCGCGGCTAAGGCCTTGCACCGAGCGGTAGCGTCGGTGGCTCCCCTCCCGAGTGCAGCACCGCACCTCAGGTGGATGGGAACCCCCATCAGCTTCGATGCCACCGACTGCCCCAGGAACATGGATGGGGCCGGCCAACTACCGCTCTTGGTGGCCCCCACCATCGCCAACGTGAGGATGTACCACGTTTTGGGGGATGGCGGGGCTGGACTGAACCTCATCAGTCGCGCAGCTTTCCAGAAGCTGCAGATCCCGATGGCTAAGCTCACCCCATCGAGCCCGTTCTCAAAGGTAGGGCCAGGACAGGTTGTTCCCTACGGCCACATCAGCCTCCCGGTGACCTTTGGGGCACCGGACAGCTATCGGACAGAGTACATTCTGTTCGACGTGGCCGAGATCGACCTCCCCTTCAACGCCATAATTGGCAGGCCAGCCCTGTACCGATTCATGGCAGTAGCCCACTACGGCTACCTTGTCTTGAAGATGACTACACCAACAGGCGTCCTCAAGGTTCGTGGACACCGTACTGGCACAGTGTTAGCCTTGGAAAAGCTCCAAGCGCTTACAACAGCTAGAGCACCAACCTCAGGCAGTGCAGAACCAAACCGGCTCCACCCGGGTGCACGCCACCGTGCCTCTACCACAGCACCCCATGTGCAACCCCCTCGACGAGGACGACGTCCCCTTGAGGCTCGTCCGAATCAGCGCCGATGCCACCCAGACCACCCGGGTAGCTGGGGGGCCTGGATAGCAAGTAGGAAGGCGCGCTCGTTACCTCCCTCCGGCACAATGTCGATGTGTTTGCATGGCAGCCGTCGCAGATGCTAGAGATTCCTAGGGAGGTGATTGGGCACTACTTAAAGGTCTTCCCCGACGCCCAGCCAGTCCGACAGAAGCCCCTCAAGCAGTCCACCGAGCAGTAAAGCCTCATCCGCGAAGAAATCAAGAAGCTGCTGGACGCTGGCTTCATACGGAAAGTCCGCCACCCCCGGTGCTTGGCAAACCCTGTTGTTGTCCCAAAGGCCGGCGGGAAGCTCCGGATGTGCATCGACTACACCAGTCTCAGTAAGGCATGTCCCAAAGATCTATTTCCTCTCCCTATAATAGATCAAATAGTAGACTCGACGTCAGGCTGCGATATGCTGTGCTCCCTAGATGCTTACTCGGGTTTCCACTAGATCCCTATATCTAGAGAAGATGAAGAGCACACCTCCTTCATCACAGTAGTCGGTCTGTACTGTTATGCCTCTATGCCTTATGGCCTAAGGGACTCTCTCCCTACCTTCGTACGTGCAATGCACAAGACCTTCGGAGAGCTAATGAGAGACTCAGTTGAGGTGTATGTCGATGACATTGTTGTTAAGGTCAGGAAGAGTTCATCCCTGCTAGATAACCTGGCCTTAGTCTTCGTCTTTCCGACAAGTGTGAGTTCGGTGTATCCTCTGGAAAATCCTTAGAATTCCTGGCCTCACACCGAGGAACTGAGGCTAACCCAGAGAAGATCAAAGCCATCGGCTCGAGGCGGCCCCCCGCCCGCATCAAAGAAGTCCAGAAACTCACGGGATGCCTAGCTGCGCTGAGTCGGTTTATACCGAGGTTAGCAAAGCGAACGCTCCCCTTCTCTAAGCTCCTACGCAAATCCGGCCCATTCGCTTGGACCGACGAAGCGGAGGAAGCTCCCCAGGAGCTGAAGCAGCTCCTGATGACCCTACCCGTAATGGTAGCCCCCGAGCCCGAAGAGCATCTGTTGCTCTACATCGCGGCGATTGCTGCAGTGGTGAGTATGGTCCTCGCCGCAGAGCGGCCGGACCCCTCATCACCGCAACCTGCTCCGGTATCGGGAAACAGGCGCCAAGGAAACCCCGGAGGTCTGAGACGAACCCCCGGGTCTCCGAGGCAACCCCCCGGAGGTCCAAAACGGACCCCGGACCCCTGACACAACCTCCCGGAGGACCAGCAGGACCTCCCGGAGGTGCAACGGGACCCCCCAGAGGTCCAACAGAACCTCCCGGATGTCCAACGGGACCCCCCGGAGCTCCAGGGAAATCAGCGGGACCTCCCGGAGGTCCAAGACAGCCTGGGGGGCTCCGAGTATCAGCTCCCGGCGGCCTCCCCGGGCCCGTGGGAGGTTCTGTCTACTTCATCAGCGAGGTCCTCCGTGACGCCAAGACAAGGTACCTGTAGGTACATAAGCTGCTGTATGCAGTGCTCGTGGCGTCCAGGAATCTCCGACACTGCTGCCAAGCACACCGGGCCTCAGTGGTCACCTCCTACCCGCTGAAGGCTATCCTCCACAGCCCCCACGCGACAGACGATGCCGCCAAATGGGCAGCGGAGCTACTGGAGTTTGAGCTAGGCTTCCTTCCTCGTCACGCAGTCAACAGCCAAGCACTAGCTGACTTCGTGGCTGAAGTGGACGCCAACGCAAGCTGACCCAGGGGGCCATGAAGACAGTGAACCAGGACCCCGGGCTCTGGCCTTCACCGGGCCTTACTGGACGCTCTTCTTCGACGGCTCCTTGCGAAAGCAGGGCGCCGGTGCTGGCGTACTGCTCCTCATGCCATCGGGGGAGCAGTCTGGGTATATGGTGCGTCTCAATTCCAAGGCAACCAACAACATGGCAGAGTATGAAGCACTCATCCTTGGCCTAAAGACAGCCCTGTCTCTAGGCGCTTGCCAGTTGTTGGCACAGGGCGACTCCCAGCTAGTTATCAAGCAAGTTAAGGGTGAATGCTCCTGCAGTGACCCACAGCTAGCTGCGCATCTTCTTTATGTGCAGATGGTGGAGAAAGACTTCCTCGCCTTAGATCTGCACCACGTACCACACGCTGGCAAGGCCGCAGCTGACGACCTCTCAACGAAGACCCCCACCGGAGCCGCTGTGCCCGAAGGAGGCTTCGAGAGGACGTTGCCACGGCCCACAGCCCGGCCTGCCGAGCCGGGTGAAGGGGGCTAGACCAGCACCTCAAATCTGGCGGTCCTGGCGGCCATGGACGCCGCCAAGGATCGTAAGCGTCACTGGGGACTCCGTGCAACCCAGCGCTCAAGATCCAGACGCTCAAGTCAGACCCGATGCATGGATCACGGAGATCCGGGACTACTTGAAAGACAATATCCTCCCTGATGAACATGTATCCGCTGAACGGATCGTGCGTATGGCTAAGAGACACGTGATGGTAGAAGGGGATCTCTACCGACGCGGCGCCAACCGCGTCCTATTGCGGTGCATAACCCAGGGGGAAGGCTGCGACTTGCTCGCTGAGATCCATGGAGGCGAATGTGGGAGTCACTCTTCCTCACGCACGCTTGTCGGTAAAGCTTTCCGTCATGGCTTCTACTGGCCGACAACACTCCAGGATGCCATCAAGCTGGTCGAGAACTGCAAGGCGTTCCTGTCCCACGCCAAGCAGATCCATACACCGGCTTGGACGGTACAGATGATCCCGCCCACATGGCCATTTGCCGTACGGGAGCTGGACATCTTGGGACCTGGGACCATTCCCCAGAACCGAGGGTGGGGACCCGCTCCTGAACCCTCGGAACACAGAACACCTCCGTAAGTTCTACTCCTAGAGCAACAATAGGACAGACTCTTCTTTTTATAATAAATTCCATAAAGTCCAGGAACAGTGCTCGGAGCAGCTAAGCCTCAGGGGACGGTCCAGGACTACTTTCAGCTTCGCCTGGTTTCGACCCCAAGCGCGTAGAGTCTTGCTTCCCTTGAGGCGGGTCATGGCCTCCATACTTAGCCTGCCTTCCTCCTATGGAAATTTATATGAAAAGAAACCTGTCCTACGTTGCTCTCTTTGGAGCTCATTTAATTTACTTATTAAATTTTTATGACTGCACTACTAGCGCATGCTCACCATGTGCTCAGCTCCCTCTTCTCATTCTCACCTTTAGTCGGCATTTGCTGCCCTACCAAAGGCGGTTGCGTTGGAGGTACCGGCCGATAGCCAGGGGGGCCCCGAGCCCCCGGCACTTCGCGCACGGTAGTCCCCAAGCACCGTATAAGTGGACGGGGACCGTAAGCCAAATAAGACTATGAGATAGAGGAGGGGGAGCCCCCAAGGAGAATTACGTTTCCCTTACTTGTGTGCAGGACCTCTCGGCCTCAGCTCCCCACAGGAGTATGGTAGGCACATCCATCCAATGGAACGCACCTACCAGGGGGCCTGTCGGTACCCGCGATATGGGGTACCCCCGCGCACAGGGGAAAATGCCTAAGGATCTCGCCCTTCTCCGCAGGGAAAGCTCCGAAGGTGCCACGTGTCCAGTGGGGCCGGACCTCCCTCTCCTCAGAGGAGAGCTCCGGGCTCGCCACGTGGCCTACAGCAGCCAGACCTCCCCCCTCTGAGGGGAGAGCTCCGAAGGTGCCACATGTCTCGCGGGGCCGGACCTCCCTCTCCTCAGAGGAGAGCTCCGGGCCCACCACGTGGCCGGCAGAAGCCGGACCTCCCCCTCCGTGGGGAGAGGTCCGAAGGCTCCACGTATCCTGCGGGGCCGGACCTCCTTCTCCACTGAGGAGGGCTCCAGGCCCGCCACGTGTCCAGAAGAACAACGCTGCCTGCCCCCGAGCGATAGGCAGCGGGCGTAAAGACGCCCCATACCTTGCCCGTACAAGGTATTCAAGGCCCTCGTCTTCCCAAGACGCGGAGCACGCCTCTGTCAGGTGCCGTTGCGCCCGGTCGCATCACAGACTGGCGCGTGGTGTCAGAGCCTGCCAGCCAATAAACGCAGCGACAAGACATCCCATGCCGCCCCCGCCGTCATCATCCACTATGACTAGCATGCGGCATGGGCAGGGCTGCAAGACGAAGACTCAGAAGCCTTCGCCAGAGAAAACTACCGGCATAACTGCAGATACGGTAGTATGCAGACAGTCTCCCCGGGACCACCTGTCGGGTCCCGGCCCCCCTTGTAAGCCACTCGAGCCTTGGACTATAAAAGGCTCGGGTAGGCAACGTTAGCAGGGGTTTGCACTCCCGCAACTCATATGCTAGACATCAGTCATCCCCAAGCTCAGGACTCCGGTTCTGAGCAACGAGCAATACAACGTGCTCCTCAGCTCACCGTGGACGTAGGGTTTTACGCTCCGGCGGCCCGAACCACGTAAAACCCGTCCTGTCAAGCTTTTCCTTAACTCGTCCATACACTTAAGCTCTCCGTAAGTGACTAGCCCCTCCGAAAAAGAACCTCCGCGGGCTGCCCAGTGCAGGTCCAGGGGAAGTGTCGACCGCACACTTCGACAGCCGCAGTAAAGGCAACCATCAAGTGGGCGCATGCTCCCACGATCCCACGACTGTTCTTGCTCCGGCAGCGGTCAATGCGGGACTTAGAGAAAGTGCGCGGAACAGAAGAGACGAAGGTCCCACCTCGGGCTCGCTATCTCCCCCGAGATGGGCCCGGGGGCCACTGTCGGTACCCGCGATATGGGGTACCCCCACGCACGGGGGAAAATGCCTAAGGTTCTCGCCCTTCTCCGCAGTGAGAGCTCCGAAGGCGCCACGCGTCCGGCGGGGCCGGACCTCCCTCTCCACAGAGGAGAGCTCCGCGCTCACCACGTGGCCTGCAGAAGCCGGACCTCCCCCCTCCGCGGGGGAGAGGTCCGAAGGAGCCACGTGTCCAGCGGGGCTGGACCTCCCTCTCCTCAGAGGAGAGCTCCGGGGCCGCCACGTGGCCAACAAAAGCCGGACCTCCCCCTCCACGGGGAGAGGTCCGAGGGCTCCACGTGTCCTCCTGGGCTGGACCTTCCTCTCCTCAGAGGAGAGCTCCAGGCCCGCCACTTGACCAGCAGAACAGCGCTGCCTGCCCCCGAGTGGTAGGCAGCGGGCGTAAAGACGCCCCATACCTTGCCCGTACAAGGTATTCAAGGCCCGCGCCTTCCCAAGACACGGAGACACGGAGCACGCCTCTGTCAGGTGCCGTTGCGCCCAGTCGCATCACAGACTGGCGCGCGGTGTCAGAACCTGCCAGCCAATAAACACAGCAACAAGACATCCCCTGCCGCCTCCGCCGTCATCAACCACTATGACTAGCATGCGGCATGGGCAGGGCGGCAAGACGAAGACTCAGAAGCCTTCGCCAGAGACAACTACCGACATAACTGCGGATACGATAGTCGGCAGGCAATCTCCCCGGGACCACCTGTCGGGTCCCGGGCCCCCCTTGTAAGCCACACGAGCCTTGGACTATAAAAGGCTCGTGTAGGCAACGTTAGCAAGGGTTCTGTCGAAGTGTTCTGTCGACACTTCCCCCGGGCCTGCACTGGGCAGCCCGCGGAGGTTCTTTTTTCGGTGGGGCTAGTCTCTAGCGGAGAGCTTGCGCAGATGGACGAGTTAGTAAGAGCTTGACACGGCGAGGTTTACGTGGTTCAGGCCGCCGCAGCGTAAAACCCTACGTCCACGGCGAGCTATGGAGCTCGCTGTATTGCTTGCTGCTCAGGACCGTAGGCCTGAGCTCGGGGGTGAGTTACAGCTTGAGAGTGTATGGCTAGCGTATGAGTTGCAAAGTGCGAACCCTTGCTATCGACGCCTACCCGAGCCTTTTATAGTCCAAGGCTCGGGCAGCTTACAAGGGGGGCCGGGACACGACAGGTGGTCCCGGGAAGATTGTCTATCATCTACCGTATCTGCAGTTATGCCGGTAGTTGCCTCTGATCGAAGGCTTCTGAGTCTTCATCTTGCCGCCCTGCCCATGCCGCATGCTAGTCGTAGTGGTTGATGACGGCGCAGGCGGCATGGGATGTCTTGTCGCGGTGTTTATTGGCTGGCAGGTTCTGACACCACGCGCCAGTCTGTGATGCGACTGGGCGCAACGGCACCTGACAAACGCGTGCTCCGCGTCTCTGTGTCTCGGGAAGACGCGGGCCTTGAATACCTTGTACGGGCAAGGTATGGGGTGTCTTTACGCCCGCTGCCTACCGCTCGGGGCAGGCAGCGCCGTTCTGCTGCCACTTGGCGGGCCCGGAGCCCTTCTCAGAGGAGAGGAGGGTCAGCTCCGCGGGGCACGTGGAGCCTCCCGACCTCTCCCCGCGGAGGGGGAGGCTCGGCTTCTGTTGGCCACGTGGCGAGCCCGGAGCTCTCCTCTGAGGAGAGGGAGGTCCGGCCCCGCTGGACGCGTGGCGCCTTCGGACCTCTCTCCCGTGGAGGGGGAGGTCCGGCTTCTGTATGCCAAGTGACGGGCCCCGAGCTCTTCTCTGAGGAGAGGGAGGTCCGGCCCCGCCGGACGCGTGGCGCCTTCGGAGCTCTCCCTGCGGAGAAGGGCGAGTTCCTTAGGCATTTTACCTTGTGCGCGGGGGTACCCCATATCTCAGGTACCGACAGTGGCCCCCGGGCCCATCTCGGGGGAGGCAGCGAGCCCGAGGTGGGACCTCCGTCTCTTTCGATCCGCGCACTTTCTCTAAGTCCCGAATTGACCGCTGCCGGAGCATGAACGGCCGCGGGATCGTGGGAGCGTGCGCTCACTTGATGGTTACTTTTACTGCGGCGGTTCCCAAGACTGCCACTTCTGCACGTTGCGGCACTTTCTTCGGGAACCACCGAAGTGCCTTGCCGGCTCACCTTCTCAGGATACTGACTCCTTGACACCACCGCATCAGTTAGGCGGCTTGGGCCCACCCGTCATCGGCACTCGGTCTAGGAACCGAAGCGGTTGCCGATGCGGGGTATTCGAAGAGTTCCGAATCGCTTGGAATTGCACCCGGGACGTTTTTAGAGGGGGTCTTACCCACATTGCAGCTTCCCTTCGCACTTCTCTGCGTTTCTTCTCGGACTCTTGTGCTTTTGCTCTCTTGCCCTTGAGTTCTCCCTCGCCATGGCTTCCAACCCGCCACCCGAGAAGAAGCGCGCTCGATCTCCTCCAGCAGCGGCGTCTATGCCAAGTCAGGATTCTGGGGTGCCTGACACTCCCTCCGGTGGCGACTCGAAGGGGCCCCGGGCTGATGCGCTGGGGGGAGCTTCTGGGGCGTCCCCTGTTCCGCTAGTTCAAGCGACTGCGGAGCGGCCGTCAGTGACGGTAGCAGGCTCTGGGAGTCCTACCCCGGCTCGGAAGTCGGGGTTCAGAGCCCGCTGGAGTGTCCGCGCTTCCCGGCCATCCCCGACTTGCGGGGAATCTGTGCCGCTGCACTCGGAGACAGGGTCAACTGCCGCGGCCCCTAGGCCAGCGCGAACTTCTCCTGTTCCGGTGTGCCCGGACTCCGCGGTGGCAGTCTCGACAGGAAGAGACGACGCAGCACTAGGCGGCCCGGCCTTTTCTCCAGCACCGCCTTCCCCGGCTCGCCCTTCTCCTCAGATCAAGGAGCCAGAAGCTGAAGAGAGCCCGGTTGGCCTGGCTGCCGGAGCCTCGGAGCCAATTTCTCCTGATCGGCGTCTCGTCTTGGTTGCTTGTGCGTCGAATCCTCTTGAGGATGAGGTAATGGAGGAGGTCGGGGGGACTGCCCCGGCCTCTGTTGCTCCATTGCCCCTGGCGGATGCCTTCGCACTTGCCGAGACGAGCATTCGGCAGGTCTTGGCTGCACTAGGTCGCGAGCGGGAGGAGTATACGGTTGAACGGGATCACCTCCTCACCTTGGGGAACCTTTTGCGGGAGAGGACCGTGAAGGTTAAGAGCGAGCTCGACTCCAGGCGGGAGTTGCTCGACTTCAGGGAAGTGCTCCTCGACCGGATGAAGCAGGCTGTCGACCGCATGGACATCCAATCGCGGCGGATCAATAGGGAGGCTCTGGAGGCACACGCCCGGGCCGAAGAGAGCCTCTCTGCTGCTGTGGAGATACGGCAGCGGTTGGAGCGCCGTGAACTCACCATTGAGGAACGGGAGCGTTCCATGGCAGCTGAGGCGGAGAGGGTCGCCGCGCAGCTGGCGGCGGGCGAGGATGACATCGAGCTCGGATCGAGGAGCTGGAGATCCTGAAGGCAGACCTCGACTTGAGGGAGGAACAGGTCTCCCGTGATCGCCGGGCGGTCTTGGTCCGGGAGTTGACCGCCGACTTCAAGGCCGCTGAGTTGGAGCGGCTCGCCAAGACTCTCCACCTTCGGGAGAGCTCCCTGGCGGCCAAGGAGAAGGAATTCTCCGAGAGGAACCTGGAGGCTCTGCAGGCGGCCCGCCACGAGGTGGAGGAGCTTTCGGCCTTGCGGTCCTCCGAGGCTCTTGCGGTCTCGAGCTTCGTGGATCGAGCGGGGTCCGCCCTGATCCCTCTTGGCTTCAGTCCGGTGAGGGCCGCGGCCCCTGCGTTGGAGGTGATCCCCGCGCTGGAGTCGATCGGCGATAAGCTGGACAGACTAGACTCGGTGGTCGCCAGTGAGCTTGAGGCCGAGGGACGCGGCCTAGCCTTAGAGGTCGCCTCACATGTGCTGGCATGCTTTAAGAGCCACGACCCCTCTTTTTCGCTAGAACCAGCGAGAGAGGGCCCAGCCGCCGAGCGGGAGCAAGCTGCCAGGGCAGAAGTCGAGGATGTGGCCGCCCTTGTAGCCTCAAGGTCCCGGTCCTTCCAGTCCTAGGTCGGAGTAGTTGGTAGCTCCTTTCCCCCTGCTTCATGCAGTCCCTGTTGCCATAACCTGGAGGTCCTGCACACAGGCAGAGGAAACGTAATTCTCCTCGGGGGGTCCTCCCCTCCCGTCTCCTAGTCTTATCCGTCTTACGATCCTGATTCGCTATACGGGGCTTGGGCAATTCTGTGCACGAGGCACCGGAGCTCCGGCTCCCTCCGGGGTCCGGGTACGGCCGTCCGATCCCTAGTACCGGGCCATGCGCTGGGGAAGCAGAGTGCACGTGCTTTGGGTTCAAGACCAGGCAAAGCGGTTGTACTCCCCTGTACCTCCGGAGGGCAGGATGCGCATGCTTTAGGCTCATGGCCAGCTAAGATGGATACGCACCCTGGACCCCCCATGCACAACGCAGGCCTTTCCTGGAGGTAACCAACTGGCACCGCAACACCTGACTGGGGGAGGCCCGAGAGACTCACTCGGCCATCGGCAGGTGCCTCAAGCGCAGCCGCCTTCAGTAGGATAGCGAATGCCGACTATGGATGAGCGCAGGAGAGGGGGAGCTAGATGTACAATGAACATACAAAGATAGTGCGATCATAAAAATTAATGCATAATTTAAACGAGCGCATGTGAGAGAGCTAAGTAGAACAGGTCTCTGTATTCGTGCCCATAGATGGGATTCTGGCTGTACATGGAGGCAATGTTCCGCCTCGCCTACAAGGGAAGCAAGACTCTACGCGCTTAGGGTCGGAACCAGGCTAAACCGGACGTAGTCCTGTACCGTCCCTTGAGACTTAGCTGCCCCAAGCTCTGTTCCTAAATTCTATGGGATCCATTACAGAAGGGAATAACCCTGTTCTACTGATGCTCGGGAAGTAGGACTTACAGTGTTGCTTCATGGCAAGGATTTTTGGGAACGGATCCCACTCTCGGTTGAAAGGCATGTGTACCTGGGGCGGCAGCTTTCATGATTCGGAAGGGACCTTCCCTGCTGGGGGAGTGTTTATGGGTCCTTCTTGGAATAGAGCATGCCGCTACACCAGGTTGCCCTCCTGCAGGCCCCCGGTGCGTTCAGTTCTTTGGCGGTAGTGCTTAGAGCATCAGCCGAGACCGCGCGTTTTGGGGTGTTCCCTGCAGCCGAGTCTTGTCGACAAGGTTGTTATCTTCGCGCTGGATCAGGTCCTGCGCGGCTTCTCCTGGGGGCCCCCGGGGAGTTCTCCCCTTCTGGCTAAGGCCTTCAAGGGGTAGGTGGGCCCGGGCTCGTCTTGGATGACCTAAGGCGCCTTCCCCTTCTGGCAAGGCCTTCAAGGGGTTGATAGACCTTAGGCGGCTCCCGAGAGGTATGTTCGAGGCATGGAGGCGCGCCGCAGTTGGCTAACACCCTGGCCCATCACCGTCGGAACTGGAGTCCTCACCGTTATGCACTATCTTCATGACACGCTGAGGCTCCTGGAACCCCACCTGATGGGCAGCGGTGACTGGGGCATCGACCTTCTGTTTGCCATCCCTCTGAGGGTAGGACGGTGCTTCAGCCCTCTGCTGTCTTCCTTTGCGGAAGCGCTCTGCGAGCCTCTGGATCTCCCAGCACTCGGCAACAGTATGGTTGCCGGTGCCATGCACGGGGCATAGCCCACCTTTGTCACTGTCTGGGGCCGGTGATTGCCGCTGCCTTTTGTCGGGGCGTGGCCCCCGAGCTCCACTAGTCGTCGCAGCTGCGGCGACGGGGGCCGTGAACGGTGACTTCATATTGCCACTCCCCCGGTTCTTGGGCTTCTTGCCACCCCCATAGGCAGCAGCGCGGGACCCGGGCTGTCCTCCTGACTCGGAGGTCGGCAGAGTGTGCCAGTTCTGCCCATCAGCTGCTCTGGCGCACTTGTCCGCCAGGCTGAAGAGCTCCGAGACGTCGCGGACCTCTCTGGTCGCGAGCATCTCAAGCATTTTCTCGTCCCGGACACCCTGTCGGAACGCCACCACCACAGAGGCACTTTGGATATGTGAGATGGTGTTGCGTATGTCGGTACCTGAGATATGGGGTACCCCCGCGCACAGGGTAAAATGTCTAAGGTACTCGCCCTTCTCCGCAGGCAGAGCTCCGAAGGCGCCGCGCGTCCGGCGGGGCCGGACCTCCCTCTCCTCAGAGGAGAGCTCCGGGCCCGCCACGTGGCATACAGAAGCCGGACCTCCCCCTCCGCGGGAGAGAGGTCCGAAGACGCCACGCGTCCAGCGGGGCCGGACCTCCCCCTCCGCAGAGGAGAGCTCCGGGCCCGCCACGTGGCATACATAAGCTGGACCTCCCCCTCCGCGGGAGAGGTCCGGAGGCTCCACGTGCCCCGCAGGCCGGACCCTTCTCGCCTCAGAGAAGGGCTCCGGACCCGCCACGTGGCCAGAAGAACGGTGCTGCCTGCCCCCGAGTGGTAGGCAGTGGGCGCAAAGGCGCCCCACACCTTGCCCGTACAAGGTATTCAAGGCCCGCGTCTTCCCAAGACGCAGAAACGCGGAGCACGCGTCTGTCAGGTGCCGTTGCGCCCAGTCGCATCACAGACTGGCGCGCGGTGTCAGAGCCTGCCAGCTAATAAACGCCGCGACAAGACATCCCATGCCGCCTGCGCCGTCATCAACCACTACGACTAGCATACGGCATGGGCAGGGCGGCAAGATGAAGACTCAGAAGCCTTCGACCATAGGCAACTACCGGCGTAACTACAGATATGGTGGATAATAGACAATCTTCCCGGGACCACCTGTCGGGTCCCGGCTCCCCTTGTAAGCCGCCCGAGTCTTGGACTATAAAAGGCTCGGGTAGGCGTCGATAGCAAGGGTTCGCATTTTGCAACTCATACGCTAGCCATACACTCTCAAGCTGTAACTCACCCCCAAGCTCAGGCCCCCGGCCCTGAGCAGCAAGCAATACAGCGAGCTCCATAGCTCGCCGTGGACGTAGGGTTTTACGCTCCGGCGGCCTGAACCACGTAAAACTCGCCGTGTCAAGCTCTCCCTAACTCGTCCATCTGCGCAAGCTTTCCGCTAGGAGTCTAGCCCCGCCGAAAAAAGAACCTCCGCGGGCTGCCCAGTGCAGGCCTGGGGGAAGTGTCGACCGAACACTTCGACATTTGGCGCGCCAGGAAGGGGGCTTTTCCCCTAGCGCGACGAGTTTCCGCCGACGAAGATGACCAATCTTCCTTCAGCGGCAAACTCTCCCCCCCCCCCCCACGTTCACGGCGAACCGTGACCACTGGGGAGTACATGTCGACACACTCAGGACGGAGTGTGTCGGCACAAGCGTGTAGCCAGCAGCCGACTCCGGCTATGCAGGCCCCGACCAGTGTGAGGTCTTCTGCAGCGCTGAGCGTACACCATGGAGGTGCGCTAGCTGCAGCAAGAGCGCTGTTGCGCAACCCACCTGCGGGGGATGCGCCCCATTCAGCGACCCAGCAATGGGTCCGCGAGGTGGACCGCCTCGTCGTCGCCGCCGCGAACCCTCGGTTTCGGCGAGGACGGCGCCCAGGGCAACCGGCTTTGTCGCTGACGCGCACACCCACGGTTGACGGGCTAACGGCGGATTCCCGCTCCTCCAGGCTCCTGCCGAAGGACCTGCGAAGGGAACTGGAACGGTGCCACTTGGGGCAGGACGCCCGGGTGTACCTCGAGTGACGCCGAGAAAGGCGTCGCAACCATGAGGCAGGCGACAGCATGTCGTCGGCCTCGACACAAACAGAAGGGCAGGCCTTCTCCATGCGAGCCCCGCCTCAGGCATATGCTGTGCAGCATATGCCACCACCATATGCGCCGCAAGTAGCGGCCCCGGTCTATGGTGCAGCCTTGCCCATGCCAGGATACGCGGTGCCAGGTGCGAACCACATGTTCGCAGCGCCAGTACCTGCAGCAGCAGGTGCAGGATGTGCGGCCCTTGCACCCCACCTTCGCTTCGCAAGGTGGCCACGCAAGTTCTGATCGCACCTGCCCGAGAAGTACGACGGCAGCGTCAACCCAGCGGAGTTCCTCCAGATCTACTCCACCGCCGTACTTGCCGCAGGAGGGGACGAGGCTGTCATGGCCAACTACTTCCCCGTCGCCTTGACCGGCCCAGCTCGGTCTTGGCTCATGAACCTACCTCAGGGGTCCATAACCTCCTGGGGGGAGCTCTGCCGCCAGTTCGTCGCCAACTTCGGCAGCTCCTACACCCGTCCCGGCACGGAGCTCGACCTCCACGCCGTCAAACAACAACCTGGGGAGTCGCTGCGCTCTTTCATCCAGCGGTTCTCTCAGGTGCGCAACACCATCCCACATATCCAAAGCGCCTCTGTGGTGGTGGCGTTCCGACAGGGTGTCCGGGAAGAGAAAATGCTTGAGAAGCTCGAGTCCAGAGAGGTCCGCGACGTCTCGGAGCTCTTCAGCCTGGCGGACAAGTGCGCCAGAGCAGCCGAAGGGCGTAACTGGCACGCTCTGCCGACCTCCGAGTCAGGAGGACAGCCCGGGTCCGGTGCTGCTGCCTATGAGGGTGGCAAGAAGATCAAGAACCAGGGGGGTGGCAAGATGAAGTCACCATTCACGGCCCCCATTGCCGCAGCTGCGACGACCAGTGGAGCTCGGGGGCCACGTCCCGACAAAAGGCAACGGCAATCACCGGTCCCTGACAGTGACCAGGGCGGGCTATGCCCTGTGCATGGCACCGGCAACCATACTGCCGCCGAGTGCTGGGAGATCCAGAAGCTTGCAGAGCGCTTCCGCAAAGGAAGACAGCAGAGGGCTGAAGCACCGCCCTACCCTCAGTGGGATAGCAAACAGAAGGCCGATGCCCCAGTTACCGCTGCCCACCAGGTGGGGTTCCAGGAGCCTCAGCGTGTCATAAAGACAGTGCATGACGGTGAGGACTCCAGTTCTGACGGTGACGGGCCAGGGCGTTAGTCAGCTACGGCACGCCTCCGTGCCTCGAACATACCTCTCGGGGGTCGTCTAAGGTCCGTCAACCCCTTGAAGGCCTTGCCAGAAGCGGAAGACGCCTTAGGTCATCCAAGGCGAGCCCGGGTCCACCTACCCCTTGAAGGCCTTAGCCAGAAGGGGAGAACTCCCCGGGGGCCCCCGAGAGAAGCCGCGCAGGACCTGATCCAGCGTGAAGATAACAACCTCGACAAGACTCGGCTTGCAGGGAACACCCCACAACGCACGGTCTCGGCTAATGCTCTAAGCACTACCGCCAAAGAACCAAACGCGACGGGGGCCCGCAAGAGGGCAACCTCGTGAAGCGGCACGCTATATTCCAAGAAGGACCCATAAGCTCTCCCCCAGCAGGGAAGGTCCCTTCCGAATCATGAAAGCTGCCGCCCCAGGTACACATGCCCTTCAACCGAGAGTGGGATCCATTCTCAAAAAAATCCTTGCCTTGAAGCAACACTGTAAGTCCTACTTACTGAGCATCGGTAGAACAGGGTTATTCACTTCTGTAATAGGCCCCATAGAATTTAGGAACAGAGCTTGGGGTAGCTAAGTCTCAAGGGACGGTACAGGACTACGTCCAGTTTAGCCTGGTTCCGACCCTAAGCGCGTAGAGTCTTGCTTCCCTTGTAGACGAGGCGGAACATTGCCCCCATGTACAGCCAGAATTCCACCTATGGGCACGAATACAGAGACCTGTTCTACTTAGCTCTCTCTCATGCGCTCATTTAAATTATGCATTAATTTTTATGATCGCACTATCTCTGTATGTTCATCGTACATCTAGCTCCCCCTCTCCTGCGCTCATCCATAGTCGGCATTTGCTATCCTACCGAAGGCGGCTGCGCTTGAGGCACCTGCCGATGGCCGAGTGAGTCTCTCGGGCCTCCCCCAGTCAGGTGTTGCGGTGCCAGTTGGTTACCTCCAGGAAAGGCCAGCGTTGTGCATGGCGGGTCCAGTGTGCGTATCCAGCTTAGCCGGCCCAGAGCCCAAAGCATGCGCATCCTGCCCTCCGGAGGTCCAGGGGAGTACGTCCGCTTTGCCTGGTCATGAACCCAAAGCGCGTGCACTCTGCTTCCCCAGCGCATGGCCCGGTACTAGGGATCGGACGGCCATACCCGGACCTCGGAGGGAGCCGGAGCCCCAGCGCCTCGTGCACAGAATTGTCCAAGCCCCGTATAGCGTCAGGACCATAAGATGGATAAGACTAGGAGACGGGAGGGGAGGACCCCCCCGAGGAGAATTACGTTTCCTCTGCCTGTGTGCAGGACCTCCAGGTTACGGCAACAGGGACTGCATGAAGCGGGGGGAAAGGAGCTACCATCTACTCCGGCCTGGGACTGGAAGGACCGGGACCTGCCCCTCCAGCAGGGGCGGGGCCCGGGGGCCCCACGTGTCCAGCGGGCCCGGAACTCTCTCCTTCCTTAAGGAGGGCTCTGGGCTCGCCACGTGGCAGGCAGAAACCGGACCTCCCCCCTCAGTGGGAGGGCTCCGAAAGCCCTACATGTCCAACATGGCCGGAGCTCCCATCTCTTGAGGAGGAGCTCCGGACCCGCCACGTGGCAGGCAGATTTGGACCCCCATAGGGCGAGGTTCGGAGACCTCCGGGGGCCCCTAACACGGTTAGGACCCGGGGAGGGTGTCTGTGCGAAGCTCCGAGATTGGAAATGGCCTCTGAGTACCTTGCGGAGCTAAGGACTCAGCCAGGCAAAGCCAAGAAGGAGAGAAAAAGCATCGCAGACACAAGTATCCAAGAGAGTCAAATTAAGCAAGGCTCCATGAGCTGGACTACAGACTCGATAAAAAAGGGAGAAACAAGTCCTAAGGACCTCCCGGTTCTCGCCGGAACCTTGCGGCTACAAGGGCGGCCACATCCTCGACTTCAGCCCTGGCAGCTTCCTCCCGCTCCGCGGCTGGGCCCTCTCTCGCTGGCTCTAGCGAAAAAGAGGGGTCGCGGCTCTTGAAGCATGCCAGCACGTGTGAGGCAACCTCTAAAGCTAAGCCGCGGCCCTCGGCCTCAAGCTCGCTGGTGACCACCGAGTCGAGTCTGTCCAGCTTGGCGCCGATCGACTCCAACGCAGGGATCACCTCTGCCACCTTCAATGCGGGAGTTGCGGCCCTCACTGGACTGAAGCCAAGAGGGATCAGGGCGGACCCCGCTCGATCCACGAAGCTTGAGACCGCAAGAGCCTCGGAGGACCGCAAGGCTGAGAGTTCCTCCACCTCGCGGCGGGCCGCCTGCAGAGCCTCCAGGTTCCTCTCGGAGAATTCCTTCTCCTTGGCCGCCAGGGAGCTCTCCCGAAGGTGGAGAGTCTTGGCGAGCCGCTCCAACTCAGCGGCCTTGAAGTCGGCGGTCAGCTCCCGGTCCAAGACCGCCCGGCGATCACGGGAGACCTGTTCCTCCCTCAAGTCAAGGTCTGCTTTCAGGATCTCCAGCTCCTCCATCCGAGCTCGAAGGTCATCCTCGCCCGCAGCCAGCTGCGCGGCGACCCTCTCCGCCTCAGCTGCCATGGAACGCTCCCGTTCCTCAACGGCGAGTTCACGGTGCTCCAACCGCTGCCGTATCTCCACGGCAGCAGAGAGGCTCTCTTCGGCCCGGGCGTGTGCCTCCAGGGCCTCCCTGTTGATCCGCCGCGATTGGGTGTCCATGCGGTCGACAGCCCGCTTCATCCGGTCGACGAGCGCTTCCCTGAAGTCGAGCAACTCCTGCCTGGAGTCGAGCTCGCTCTTAACCTTCGCGGTCCTCTCCCGCAAAAGGTTCCCCCAGATGAGGAGGCGGTCCCGTTCAACCGTATACTCCTCCCGCTCGCGCCCTAGTGCAGCCAAGACCTGCCGGACGCTCGACTCGGCAAGCGCGAAGGCGTCCGCCAGAGGCAATGGAGCAACAGAGGCTGGGGCGGTCCCCCCGACCTCCTCCATTACCTCGTCCTCAGGAAGAGCCGACGCACCAGCAGCCGAGACGAGACGCCGATCAGGAGAAGCTGGCTCCGCGGCTCTGGCAGCCAGGCCAGCCGGGCTCTTTTCAGCTTCTGGCTCCTTGACCTGAGGAGAGAGACGAGCCGGGGAAGGCGGTGCTGGAGAAGAGGCCAAGCCGCCTAGTGCAGGATCAACCTGTGCTGGCTCGGGGGCTGCGGTGGCCGTCTCGGCAGGAAGAGACAACGCCGCCGCGGAGTCCGGGCACACCGGAACAGGAGAAGTTCGCGCTGGCCCGGGGGCCGCAGCAGTTGCCCCTGGCTCCGAGCGCAGCGGCACAGATTCCCCGCAAGACGGGGAAGGCCGGGAAGCGCGGACACTCCAGCAGGCTCTGAACCCCGACTTCCGAGCCGGGGTAGGATTTCCAGAGCCCGCTACCGTCGCCGATGGCCGCTCCGCAGTCGCTTGGACTGGCGGAACAGGGGACGCCCCAGAGGCTTTCCCCAGCGCATCAGTCCGGGGCCTCTTCGAGTCGCCACCGGAGGGAGTGTCAGGCACCCCAGAATCCCGACTTGGCACCGACGCCGTTGCTGGAGGAGATCGAGCGCGTTTCTTCTCTGGCAGCGGGTTGGAAGCCATGGCAAGGGAGAACTCAAAGGCAAGAGAGCAAAAGCACAAGAGTCCGAGAAGAAACGCAGAGAAGTGCGAAGGGAAGCTGCAATGTGGGTAAGACCCCCTGTAAAAAGCTTCCCGGTGCAATTCCAAGCGATTCGGAACTCTTCGAATACCCCGCACCGGCAACCGCTTTGGTTCCTAGACCGAATGCCGATGACGGGTGGGTCCTAGCCGCTTAACTGAAGCGGTGGGGTCAAGGAGTCAGTCTCCTAAGAAGATGAGCCGGCAAGGCACTTCGGCGGTTCCCGAAGAAAGAGCCGCAACGTGCAGGAGTGGCAGTCTTGGGAACCGCCGCGGTAAAAGCAATCATCAAATGAGTGCACGCTCTCACGATCCCGTGGCCGTTCGTGCTCCTGCAGCGGTCAATTCGGGACTTAGAGAAAGTGCGCGGATCAGAAGAGATGGAGGTCCCATCTCAGGCTCGCTATCTCCCCCGAGATGGGCCCGGTGGCCACTGTCGGTACCTGAGATATGGGGTACCCCCGCGCACAGGGTAAAATGCCTAAGGTACTCGCCCTTCTCGGCAGGGAGAGCTCCGAAGGCGCCGCGCGTCCGGCGGGGCCGGATCTCCCTCTCCTCAGAGGAGAGCTCCGGGCCCGCCACGTGGCATACAGAAGCCGGACCTCCCCCTCCGCGGGAGAGAGGTCCGAAGACGCCACGCGTCCAGCGGGGCCGGACCTCCCCCTCCGCAGAGGAAAGCTCCGGGCCCGCCACGTGGCATACAGAAGCAGGACCTCCCCCTCCACGGGGAGAGGTCCGGAGGCTTCACGTGCCCCGCCACGTGGCCAGAAGAACGGTGCTGCCTGCCCCCGAGTGGTAGGCAGCGGGCGTAAAGGCGCCCCACACCTTGCCCGTACAAGGTATTCAAGGCCCGCGTCTTCCCAAGATGCGGAAACACGGAGCACGCGTCTGTCAGGTGCCGTTGTGCCCAGTCGCATCACAGACTGGCGCGCGGTGTCAGAGCCTGCCAGCTAATAAACGCCGCGACAAGACATCCCATGCCGCCTGCGTCGTCATCAACCACTACGACTAGCATACGGCATGGGCAGGGCGGCAAGATGAGGACTCAGAAGCCTTCGACCAGAGGCAACTACCGGCGTAACTACAGATACGGTGGATAATAGACAATCTTCCCGGGACCACCTGTCGGGTCCCGGCTCCCCTTGTAAGCCGCCCGAGTCTTGGACTATAAAAGGCTCGGGTAGGCGTCGATAGAAAGGGTTCGCATTTGGCAACTCATACGCTAGCCATACACTCTCAAGCTGTAACTTACCCCCAAGCTCAGGCCCCCGGCCCTGAGCAGCAAGCAATACAGCGAGCTCCATAGCTCGCCGTGGACGTAGGGTTTTACGCTCCGGCGGCCTGAACCACGTAAAACTCGCCGTGTCAAGCTCTCCCTAACTCGTCCATCTGCGCAAGCTTTCCTCTAGGAGTCTAGCCCCGCCGAAAAAAGAACCTCCGCGGGCTGCCCAGTGCAGGCCCGGGGGAAGTGTCGACCGAACACTTTGACAGCGTACCTGAGGGAACCGCTGGATGAAAGAGCGCAGCGACTCCCCAGGTTGTTGCTTGACGGCATGGAGGTCAAGCTCCGTGCCGGGACGGGTGTAGGAGCTGCCGAAGTTGGCGACGAATTGCCGGCAGAGCTCTCCCCAGGAGGTTATGGACCCGTGAGGTAGATTCATGAGGGAAGACCGAGCTGGGCCGGTCAAGGCGACGGGGATGTAGTTGGCCATGACAGCCTCGTCCCCTCCTGCAGCAAGTACGGCGGTGGAGTAGATCTGGAGGAACTACGCCGGGTTGACGCTACCGTCGTACTTTTCGGGCAGGTGCGGCCGGAACTTGCGCGGCCACCTCGCGAAGCGAAGGTGGGGTGCAAGGGCCGCACATCCTGCACCTGCTGCTGCAGGTATTGGCGCTGCGAACGCTTGGTTCGCACTTGGCACCGCGTATCCCGGCATGGGCAAGGCTGCACCATAGACCGGGGCCGCTGCTTGCAGCGCATATGGTTGTGGCATATGCTGCGCGGCTGTCGGTACCCTCGATATGGGGTACCCCCGAGCACAGGGGAAAATACCTAAGGATCTCGCCCTTCTCCGCAGGGAGAGCTCCGAAGGCGCCATGCGTCCAGCGGGGTCGGACCTCCCTCTCCTCAGAGGAGAGCTCCGGGCCCACCACGTGGCATACAGAAGCCGGACCTCCCCCTCCGCGGGAGAGAGGTCCGAAGGTGCTGCATGTCCGGAGAGGCCGGACCTCCCTCTCCTCAGAGAGGAGCTCCGGGCTCGCCGCGTAGCCAACAGAAGCCAAACCTCCCCCTCCTCGGGGAGAGGTCCGAAGGCTCCACGTGTCCTGTGGGGCCGGACCCCCCTCTCTTCTGAGGAGGGCTCCGGGCCCGCCACGTGGCCAGCAGAACGGCGCTGCCTGCCCCCGAGCGATAGGCAGCGGGCGTAAAGACGCCCCATACCTTGCCCGTACAAGGTATTCAAGGCCCGCACCTTCCCAAGACGCGGAGCACGCCTCTGTCAGGTGCCGTTGCGCCCAGTCGCATCACAGACTCGCGCGCAGTGTCAGAGGCTGCCAGCCAATAAACGCAGCGACAAGACATCCCATGCCGCCCCCGACGTCATCATCCACTACGACTAGCTTGCGGCATGGGCAGGGCTACAAGACGAAGACTCAGAAGCCTTCGGCAGAGACAACTACCGGCATAACTGCAGATATGGTAGATATCAGTCAATCTCCCCGGGACCACCTTTCGGGTCCCGGCCCCCCTTGTAAGCCACCCGAGTCTTGGACTATAAAAGGCTCGGGTAGGCGACGTTAGCAGGGGTTCGGACTCTAGCCATCCGCACCCCTGGGTTCGCACTTTGCAACTCATACGCTAGCCATACACTCTCAAGCTGTAACTCACCCCCGAGCTCAGGCCTCCGGTCCTGAGCAGCAAGCAATACAGCGAGCTCCATAGCTCGCCGTGGACGTAGGGTTTTACTCTCCGGCAGCCTGAACCACGTAAAACTCGCCGTGTCAAGCTCTTACTAACTCGTCCATCTGCGCAATCTCTCCGCTAGGGACTAGCCCCACCGAAAAAAGAACCTCCGCGGGCTGCCCAGTGCAGGCCCGGGGGAAGTGTCGACTGAACACTTCGACATTTGGCGCGCCAGGTAGGGGGCTTCTCCCCTAGCGCGACGAGTTCCCGCCGACAAAGATGACCAAGCTTCCTTCAGCGGAAAACTCTCCCCCCTGCGTCCGCGGCAAACCATGACCAGGGGAGAGTACATGATGACACACTCAGGATGGAGTGTGTCAGGGCAAGCTGGGAGCCAGCAACCGGCTCTGGCAGCGCCGGCCCCAGCAATGATGGCTCCAACCAGCGTCAGGCCTTCAGTAGCGCCGGGCGTACCTGGTGGGGGTGCGCTAGCAGCAGCAAGGGCGCTACTGCACAATCCGCCTGCTGGGGACGCGCCTCAGGCAGCAACCCAGCAGTGGATTCGCGAGGTAGACCGTCTCGTCGTCGCCGCCGCAAACTCTCGACTTCGGCGGGGACGACACTCCGGCCAACCGGCTTTGTCGCTGACGCGCATGCCAACGGTTGACGGGCAGACGGCGGGTTCCAGCTCCACCAAACTTCCGTCGACGGACCTGAGGACAGAGCTGGAACGGTGCCACTTGGTCCAAGATGCCCGAGTGTTCCTCGAGCGACGTCGAGAATGGCGTCGCACTCAAGAGGCTGGCAACAACATGACATCGGCTTCAACCCAGCCTGGAGGGCAGACCTTCGCTACGCGAGCTCTGCCCCAGGCGTACGCCGCACAGCATAAGCCACAACCATGTGCTCTGCAAGCGGCGTCCCCGGCCTATGGCGCAACCTTGCTCATACCGGGGTACACTGTGCCAGGCGCAACCAAGCGTTCGCGGCACCAGTACCTGCACTGGGAGCCAGCAACCGGCTCTGGCAGCGCCGACCCCGGCAATGCAGGCTCCAACCAGCGTCAGGTCTTCAGTAGCGCTGGGCGTACCCGGTGGGGGTGCGCTAGCCACAACAAGAGCGCTACTGCACAATCCGCCTGCTGGGGACGCGCCACAGGCAGCGACCCAGCAGTGGATTCGCGAGGTAGACCGTCTTGTCGTCGCCGCTGCAAACCCTTGACTTCGGCGGGGACGACGCTCCAGCCAACCGGCTGTGTCGCTGACACGCACGCCAACGGTTGACGGACAGACGGCGGATTCCAGATCCACCAGGCTTCCGTCGACGGACCTGAGGACTGAGCTGGAACGATGCCACCTGTGCCAAGAAGCCCGAATGTTCCTCGAGCGGCGACAAGAAAGGCGTCGCAGCCAAGAGGCCGGCGTCAGCATGATGATTGCCTCAACCCTGCCTGAGGCGCAGACTTTCGCCACGCGAACTCTGCCCCAGACATACGCCGCGCAGCATATGCCACAGCCATATGTCCTCCAAACGGCGCCCCCGGTCTATGGCACAACCTTGCCCATACCGGGGTACACTGTGCCAGCGGCGAACCAAGCGTTCGTGGCACCAACATCTGCAGCAACAGGGGCAGGATGTACGGCCCTGGAGCCCCACCTCCGCTTCACGAGATGGCCGCGCAAGTTTCGGCCGCACCTGCCCGAGAAGTACGACGACAACGTCAATCCGGCGGGGTTCCTCCAGATCTACTCCACCACCGTACTTGTCGCAGGAGGGGATGAGGCCGTCATGGCCAAACTACTTCCCCGTCGCCTTGACCGGCCCTGCCCGATCTTGGCTAATGAACCTCCCTCAGGGTTCCATAACTTCCTGGGGAGAGCTCTGCCGGCAGTTCATCGCCAACTTCGGCAGCTCCTACACCTGTCCCGGCACGGAGCTTGACCTCCAAGCCATCAAGCAACAACCTGGGGGGTCGCTGCACTCCTTCATCCAGCGGTTCTCCCAGGTACGCAACACCATTCCGCATATTCAAAGTGCTTCTGTGGTGGCGGCACTTCGACAGTGTCCAGGACAAGAAGATGCTTGGGAGGCTTGCAACCAGAGAGGTCTGCGATGCCTCCGAGCCCTTCAGCCTGGCGGACAAGTGCGCCAGAGCAGCCGGAGGGCAGAGCTGGCACTCACTGCCAACTTCCGAAGCCGGAAGACAGCCCGAAGACGGCGGAGTTCAAGCTGAGCTCCCGACCACGTCAGACAGCCAAGAGCCAAGCACTGGCTGACTTCGTGGCTGAGTGGACGCCAACAAAGGCTGACCCAGGGGGCCGCAAAGACGGTGAACCAAAGTAACGAGCTCCGGTCTTCACCGGGCCTCACTGGACGCTCTTCTTCGACGGCTTCTCACGAAAGCAGGGGGCCGGTGCCGGCGTACTGCTTCTCATGCTGTCGGTACCTGAGATATGGGGTACCCCCGCGCACAAGGTAAAATGCCTAAGGAACTCGCTCTTCTCCGCAGGGAGATCTCTGAAGGCGCCACGCGTCCGGCGGGGCCAGACCTCCCTCTCCTCAGAGGAGAGCTCCGGGCCCGCCACGTGGCATACAGAAGCCGGACCTCCCCCTCCGCGGGAGAGAGGTCCGAAGGTGCCACGTGTCCAGCGGGGCCGGACCTCCCTCTCCTCAGAGGAGAGATCCGGGCCCGCCACGTGGCCAACAGAAGCCGAGCCTCCCCTCCGCGGGGAGAGGTCCAGAGGCTCCAAGTGCCCCGCGGGACTGACCCTCCTCTCCTCTGAGAAGGGCTCCGGGCCCGCCACGTGGCAGCAGAACGACGCTGCCTGCCCCGAGCGGTAGGCAGCGGGCGTAAATACGCCCCATACCTTGCCCGTACAAGGTATTCAAGGCCCGCGTCTTCCCAAGACGCGGAGACGCGGAGCACGCTTCTGTCAGGTGCCGTTGCGCCCAGTCGCATCACAGACTGGCGTGCGGTGTCAGAACCTGTCAGCCAATAAACACCGCGACAAGACATCCCATGCCGCCTGCGCCGTCATCAACCACTACGACTAGCATGCGGCATGGGCAGGGCGGCAAGATGAAGACTCAGAAGCCTTCGACCAGAGACAACTACCGGCATAACTGCAGATATGGTAGATAATAGACAATCTTCCCGGGACCACCTGTCGGGTCCCGGCTCCCCTTGTAAGCCGCCCGAGTCTTGGACTATAAAAGGCTCGGGTAGGCGTCGATAGCAAGGGTTCGCACTTTGCAACTCATACGCTAGCCATACACTCTCAAGCTGTAACTCACCCCCAAGCTCAGGCCTCCGGTCCTGAGCAGCAAGCAATACAGCGAGCTCCATAGCTCGCCGTGGACGTAGGGTTTTACGCTCCGGCGGCCTGAACCACGTAAAACTCGCCGTGTCAAGCTCTTACTAACTCGTCCATCTGCGCAAGCTCTCCGCTAGGGACTAGCCCCACCGAAAAAAGAACCTCCGCGGGCTGCCCAGTGCAGGCCCGGGGGAAGTGTCGACCGAACACTTCGACATTTGGCGCGCCAGGTAGGGGGCTTTTCTCCTAGCGCGACGAGTTTCCGCCAACGAAGATGACCAAGCTTCCTTCAGCGGCAAACTCTCCCCCTCCGCGTTCACGGCGAACCGTGACCACGGGGGAGTACATGTCGACACACTCAGGACGGAGTGTGCCGGCACAAGCTGGTAGCCAGCAGCCGACTCCGGCTATGCAGGCCCCGACCAGTGTGAGATCTTCTGCAGCGCTGAGCGTACACCATGGAGGTGCACTAGCTGCAGCAAGAGCGCTGCTGCGCAACCCACCTGCAGGAGATGCGCCCCATTCAGCAACACATCAATGGGTCCGCGAGGTGGACCGCCTCGTCGTTGCTGCCACGAACCCTCGGTTTCGGCGAGGACGGCGCCCAGGACAACCGGCTGTGTCGCTGACGCGCACACCCACGGTTGACGGGCTAACGGCGGATTCCAGCTCCTCCAGACTCCTGTCGACGGACCTGCGAAGGGAACTGGAATGGTGCCACTTGGGCGAGGACGCCCGGGTGTACCTCGAGCGACGCCGGGAAAGGCGTCGCAACCTTGAGGCAGGCGACAGCATGTCGTCGGCCTCGACACAACCAGAAGGGCAGGCCTTCGCCACGCGAGCCCTGCCTCAGGCATATGCTGCGCAGCATATGCCACAACTATATGCGCCGCAAGCAGCGGCCCCGGTCTATGGTGCAGCCTTGCCCATGCGGGGATACGCGGTGCCGAGTACGAACCAAGCGTTCGCAGCGCCAGTACCTGCAGCAGCAGGTGCAGGATGTGCGGCCCTTGCACCCCACCTTCACTTCGCAAGGTGGCCACGCAAGTTTCGCCCACACCTGCCCGAGAAGTACGACGGCAGCGTCAACCCAGCGGAGTTCCTCCAGATCTACTCCACCGCCGTACTTGCCGCGGGAGGGGACGAGGCTGTCATGGCCAACTACTTCCCCATCGCCTTGACCGGCCCAGCTCGGTCTTGGCTCATGAATCTACCTCAGGGGTCCATAACCTCCTGGGGAGAGCTCTGCCGGCAGTTCGTCGCCAACTTCGGCAGCTCCTACACCCGTCCCAGCACGGAGCTTGACCTCCACGCCGTCAAGCAACAACCTGGGGAGTCGCTGCGCTCTTTCATCCAGCGGTTCTCTCAGGTACGCAACACCATCCTGCATATCCAAAGTGCCTCTGTGGTGGTGGCGTTCCGACAGGGTGTCCGGGACGAGAAAATGCTTGAGAAGCTCGCGACCAGAGAGGTCCGCGACGTCTCGGAGCTCTTCAGCCTGGCGGACAAGTGCGCCAGAGCAGCTGAAGGGCGGAACTGGCACGCTCTGCCGACCTCCGAGTCAGGAGGACAGCCCGGGTCCAGTGCTGCTGCCTATGGGGGTGGCAAGAAGATCAAGAACCGGGGGAGTGGCAAGATGAAGTCACCATTCACGGCCCCCGTCGCCGCAGCTGCGACGACCAGTGGAGCTCGGGGGCCACGCCCCAACAAAAGGCAGCGGCAATCACCGGCCCCAGACAGCGACCAAGGCGGGCTATGCCCAGTGCATGGCACCTGCAACCATACTGCTGCCGAGTGCTGGGAGATCCAGAGGCTCGCAGAGCGCTTCCGCAAAGGAAGACAGCAGAGGGCTGAAGCGCCGCCCTACCCTCAGAGGGATGGCAAACAGAAGGTCGATGCCCCAGTCACTGCTGCCCACCAGGTGGGGTTCCAGGAGCCTCAGCGTGTCATAAAGACAGTGCATGACGGTGAGGACTCCAGTTCCGACGGTGACAGGCCAGGGCGTTAGCCAACTGCGGCATGCCTCCGTGCCTCGAACATACCTCTCGGGGGCCGCCTAAGGTCTGTCAACCCCTTGAAGGCCTTGCCGGAAGGGGAAGACGCCTTAGGTCATCCAAGACGAGCCCGGGCCTACCTACCCCTTGAAGGCCTTAGCCAGAAGGGGAGAACTCCCCGGGGGCCCCCAGGAGAAGCCGCGCAGGACCTGATCCAGCGCGAAGATAACAACCTCGTCGACAAGACTCGGCTGCAGGGAACACCCCGCAACGCACGGTCTCGGCTAATGCTCTAAGCACTACCGCCAAAGAACCAAACGCGTCGGGAGCCTGCAGGAGGGCAACCTGGTGAAGCGGCACGCTCTATTCCAAGAAGGACCCATAAGCTCTCCCCCAGCAGGGAAGGTCCCTTCCGAATCATGAAAGCTGCCGCCCCAGGTACACATGCCTTTCAACCGAGAGTGGGATCCATTCCCAAAATTCCTTGCCATGAAGCAACACTGTAAGTCCTACTTCCTGAGCATCAGTAGAACTGGGTTATTCCCTTCTGTAATAGATCCCATAGAATTTAGGAACAGCGCTTGGGGCAGCTAAGTCTCAAGGGATGGTACAGGACTACGTCCAGTTTAGCCTGGTTCCGACCCTAAGCGCGTAGAGTCTTGCTTCCCTTGAAGACAAGGTGGAACATTGCCTCCCTGTACAGCCAGAATTCCACCTATGGGTACGAATACGGAGACCTGTTCTACTTATCTCTCTCTCATGCGCTCATTTAAATTATGCATTAATTTTTATGATCGCACTATCTCTGTATGTTCATCGTACATCTCGCTCCCCCTCTCTTGCACTCATCCATAGTCGGCATTTGCTATCCTACCGAAGGCGGCTGCGCTTGAGGCACCTGCCGATGGCCGAGTGAGTCTCTCGGGCCTCCCCCAGTCAGGTGTTGTGGTGCCAGTTGGTTACCTCCAGGAAAGGCCTGCGTTGTGCATGGGGGGTCCAGGGTGCGTATCCAGCTTAGCTGGCCCAGCGCCCAAAGCATGCGCATCCTGCCCTCCGGAGGTACAGGGGAGTACGACCGCTTTGCCTGGTCATGAACCCAAAGCGCGTGCACTCTGCTTCCCCAGCGCATGGCCCGATACTAGGGATCGGACGGCCGTACCCGGACCTCGGAGGGAGCCGGAGCTCCGGCGCCTCGTGCACAGAATTGCCCAAGCCCCGTATAGTGAGTTAGGATTGTAAGACGGATAAGACTAAGAGACGGGAGGGGAGGACCCCCCGAGGAGAATTACGTTTCCTCTGCCTGTGTGCAGGACCTCCAGGTTACGGCAACAGGGACTGCATGAAGCAGGGGAAAGGAGCTACCAACTACTCCGGCCTAGGACTGGAAGGACCGGGACCTGCCCCTCCAGCAGGGGCGGGACCCGGGGGCCCCACGTGTCCAGCGGGCCCAGAACTCTCTCCTCCCTTGAGGAGGGCTCCGGGCTCGCCACGTGGCAGGCGGAAACCGGACCTCCCCCCTCGGAGGGAGGGCTCCGAAAGCCCTACGTGTCCAACATGGCCGGAGCTCCCGCCTCTTAAGGAGGAGCTCCGGACCCGCCACGTGGCAGGCAGATCTGGAGCTCCCCATAGGGTGAGATCCGGAGACCTCCGGGGGCCCCTAACACGGTTAGGACCCGGAGAGGGTGTCTGTGCAAAGCTCCGAGATTGGAAATGGCCTCTGAGTACCTTTGCGGAGCTAAGGACTCAGCCAGGCAAAGCCAAGAAGGAGAGAAAAAGCATCACAGACACAAGTATCCAAAAGAGTCAAATTAAGCGAGGCTCCTTGAGCTGGACTACAGACTCGATAAGAAGAAAGAAACAAGTCCTAAGGACCTCCTGGCTCCCGCCGGAACCTTGCCGCTATATGGGTGGCCACATCCTCGACTTCTGCCCTGGCAGCTTGCTCCCGCTCTGCGGCTGGGCCCTCTCTCGCTGGTTCTAGCGAAAAAGAGGGGTCGCGGCTCTTAAAGCATGCCAGCACATGTGAGGCGACCTCTAAGGCTAGGCCGCGCCCCTCGGCCTCAAGCTCGCTGGCGACCACCGAGTCTAGCCTGTCCAGCTTGGCGCCGATCGACTCCAGCGCGGGGATCTCCTCCAACGCAGGGGCCGCGGTCCTCACCGGACTGAAGCCAAGAGGGATCAGGGCGGACCCCGCTCGATCCATGAAGCTCGAAAATGCAAGAGCCTCGGAGGACCGCAAGGCCGAAAGCTCCTCCACCACGCGGCGGGCCGCCTGCAGAGCCTCCAGGTTCCTCTCGGAGAATTCCTTCTCCTTGGCCGCCAGGGAGCTCTCCCGAAGGTGGAGAGCCTTGGCGAGCCGCTCCAACTCAGCGGCCTTGAAGTCGGCGGTCAACTCCCGCTCCAAGACTGCCCGGCGATCACGGGAGACCTGTTCCTCCCTCAAGTCGAGGTCTGCCTTCAGGATCTCCAGCTCCTCCATCCAAGCTCGAAGGTCATCCTCGCCCGCAGCCAGCTGCGCGGCGACCCTCTCCGCCTCGGCTGTCATGGAACGCTCCCGTTCCTCAACGGCGAGTTCACGGCACTCCAACCGCTGCCGCATCTCCACAGCAGCAGAGAGGCTCTCTTCGGCCCGGGCATGTGCCTCCAGAGCCTCCCTGTTGATCCGCCGCGATTGGGTGTCCATGCGGTCGACAGCCCGCTTCATCCGATCGAGGAGCACTTCCCTGAAGTCGAGCAGCTCCCGCCTGGAGTCGAGCTCGCTCTTAACCTTCGCGGTCCTCTCCCGCAAAAGGTTCCCCAGGTGAGGAGGCGGTCCCGTTCAACCGTATACTCCTCCCGCTCGCGCCCTAGTGCAGCCAAGACCTGCCGGACGCTCGTCTCGGCAAGCGCGAAGGCATCCGCCAGAGGCAATGGAGCAACAGAGGCCGGGGCAGTCCCCCCGTCCTCCTCCATTACCTCGTCCTCAGGAATAGCCGACGCACCAGCAACCGACACGAGACGCCGATCAGGAGAAGCTGGTTCCGTGGCTCTGGCAGCCAGGCCAGCCGGGCTCTCTTCAGCTTCTTGCTCCTTGACCTGAGGAGAGGGGCGAGCTGGGGAAGGCGGTGCTGGAGAAAAGGCCAGGCCGCCTAGTGCTGGGTCAGCCTGCGCTGGCTCGGGGGCCGCGGTGGCTGTCTCGGCAGGAAGAGACGACGCCGCCGCGGAGTCCGGGCACACCGGAACAGGAGAAGTTCGCGCTGGCCTGGGGGCCGCGGCAGTTGCCCCTGGCTCTGAGCACAGCGGCACAGATTCCCCGCAAGTCGGGGAAGGCCGGGAAGCGCGGACACTCCAGCGGGCTCTGAATCCCGACTTCCGAGCCGGGGTAGGACTTCCAGAGCCCGCTACCGTCACCGACGGCGGCTCCGCAGTCGCTTGTACTGGCGGAACAGGGGACGCTCCAGAAGCTTCCCCCAGCGCATCAACCCGGGGCCTCCTCGAGTCGCCACAGGAGGGAGTGTCAGGCACCCCAGAATCCCAACTTGGCACAGACGCCGCTGCTGGAGGAGATCGAGCGCGTTTCTTCTCTGGCGGCAGGTTGGATGCCATGGCAAGGGAGAACTCAAAGGCAAGAGAGCAAAAGCACAAGAGTCCGAGGAGAAACGCAGAGAAGTGCGAAGGGAAGATGCAATGTGGGTAAGACCCCCTCTAAAAAACTTCCCGGGTACAATTCCAAGCGATTCGGAACTCTTCGAGTACCCCGCACCGGCAACCGCTTCGGTTCCTAGACCGAGTGCCGATGACAGGTGGGCCCAAGCCACCTAACTGAAGCGGTGGGGTCAAGGAGTCAGTCTCCTGAGAAGATGAGCCGGCAAGGCACTTCGGCGGTTCCCGAAGAAGGCGCCACAACGTGCAGAAGTGGCAGTCTTGGGAACCGCCGCAGTAAAAGCAACCATCAAGTGAGCGCACGCTCCCACGATCCCGTGGCCGTTCGTGCTCCGGCAGCGGCCAATTCGGGACTTAGAGGAAGTGTGCGGATCAGAAGAGACGGAGGTCCCACGTCGGGCTCGCTATCTCCCCCGAGATGGGCCCGGGGGCCACTGTCGGTACCTGAGATATGGGGTACCCCCGTGCACAAGGTAAAATGCCTAAGGAACTCGCACTTCTCCGCAGGGAGAGCTCCGAAGGCACCACGCGTCCGGCGGGGCCGGACCTCCATCTCCTCAGAGGAGAGCTCCGGGCCCGCCACGTGGCATACAGAAGCCAGACCTCCCCCTCCGCGGGAGAGAGGTCCGAAGGTGCCGCGTGTCCAGCGGGGCCGGACCTCCCTCTCCTCAGAGGAGAGCTCCGGGCCCGCCACGTGGCCAACAGAAGCCGAGCCTCCCCCTCCGCGGGGAGAGGTCCGGAGGCTCCACGTGCCCCGCGGGACTGACCCTCCTCTCCTCTGAGAAGGGCTCCGGGCCCGCCACGTGGCAGCAGAACGACGCTGCCTGCCACGAGCGGTAGGCAGCGGGCGTAAATACGCCCCATACCTTGCCCGTACAAGGTATTCAAGGCCCGCGTCTTCCCAAGACGCGAAGACGCGTAGCACGCTTCTGTCAGGTGCCGTTGCGCCCAGTCGCATCATAGACTGGCGCGTGGTGTCAGAACCTGTCAGCCAATAAACACCGCGACAAGACATCCCATGCCGCCTGCGCCGTCATCAACCACTATGACTAGCATGCGGCATGGGCAGGGCGGCAAGATGAAGACTCAGAAGCCTTCGACCAGAGACAACTACCGGCATAACTGCAGATACGGTAGATAATAGACAATCTTCCCGGGACCACCTGTCGGGTCCCGGCTCCCCTTGTAAGCCGCCCGAATCTTGGACTATAAAAGGCTCGGGTAGGCGTCGATAGCAAGGGTTCGCACTTTGCAACTCATATGCTAGCCATACACTCTCAAGCTGTAACTCACCCCCAAGCTCAGGCCTCCGGTCCTGAGCAGCAAGCAATACAGTGAGCTCCATAGCTCACCGCGGACGTAGGGTTTTACGCTCCGGCGGCCTGAACCACGTAAAACTCGCCGTGTCAAGCTCTTACTAACTCGTCCATCTGCGCAAGATCTCCGCTAGGGACTAGCCCCACCGAAAAAAGAACCTCCGCGGGCTGCCCAGTGCAGGCCCGGGGGAAGTGTCGACCGAACACTTCGACATTTGGACTTCTGCCCTGGCAGCTTGCTCCCGCTCTGCGGCTGGGCCCTCTCTCGCTGGTTCTGGCGAAAAAGAGGGGTCGCGGCTCTTAAAGCATGCCAGCACATGTGAGGCGACCTCTAAGGCTAGGCCGCGCCCCTCGGCCTCAAGCTCACGGGCGACCACCGAGTCTAGCCTGTCCAGCTTGGCGCCGATCGACTCCAGCGCGGGGATCACCTCCAACGCAGGGGCCGCGGTCCTCACCGGACTGAAGCCAAGAGGGATCAGGGCGGACCCCGCTCGATCCACGAAGCTCGAAACCGCAAGAGCCTCGGAGGACCGCAAGGCCGAAAGCTCCTCCACCTCGTGGCGGGCCGCCTGCAGAGCCTCCAGGTTCCTCTCAGAGAATTCCTTCTCCTTGGCCGCCAGGGAGCTCTCCCGAAGGTGGAGAGCCTTGGCGAGCCGCTCCAACTCAGCGGCCTTGAAGTCGGCGGTCAACTCCTGGTCCAAGACCGCCCGGCGATCACGGGAGACCTGTTCCTCCCTCAAGTCGAGGTCTGCCTTAAGGATCTCCAGCTCCTCCATCCGAGCTCGAAGGTCATCCTCGCCCGCAGCCAGCTGCGCGGCGACCCTCTCCGCCTCGGCTGCCATGAAACGCTCCCGTTCCTCAACGGCGAGTTCACGGCGCTCCAACCGCTGCCGCATCTCCACAGCAGCAGAGAGGATCTCTTAGGCCTGGGCGTGTGCCTCCAGAGCCTCCCTGTTGATCCGCTGCGATTGGGTGTCCATGCGGTCGACAGCCCGCTTCATCCGATCGAGGAGCACTTCCCTGAAGTCGAGCAGCTCCCGCCTGGAGTCGAGCTCGCTCTTAACCTTCGCGGTCCTCTCCCACAAAAGGTTCCCCCAGGTGAGGAGGCGGTCCCGTTCAACCGTATACTCCTCCCGCTCGCGCCCTAGTGCATCCAAGACCTGCCGGACGCTCGTCTCGGCAAGCGCGAAGGCATCCGCCAGAGGCAATGGAGCAACAGAGGCCGGGGCAGTCCCCCCGACCTCCTCCATTACCTCGTCCTCAAGAAGAGCCGACGCACCAGCAACCAACACGAGACGCCGATCAGGAGAAGCTGGCTCCGAGGCTCAGGCAGCCAGGCCAGCCGGGCTCTCTTCAGCTTCTGGCTCCTTGACCTGAGGAGAGGGGCGAGCCGGGGAAGGCGGTGCTGGAGAAGAGGCCAGGCCGCCTAGTGCAGGGTCAGCCTACGCTGGCTCGGGGGCCGCGGTGTCCGTCTCGGCAGGAAGAGACGACGCCGCCGCGGAGTCCGGGCACACAGGAACAGGAGAAGTTCGTGCTGGCCTGGTGGCCGCGGCAGTTGCCCCAGGCTCCGAGCGCAGCGGCACAGATTCCCCGCAAGTCGGGGAAGGCCGGGAAGCGCGGACACTCCAGCGGGCTCTGAACCCCGACTTCCGAGCCGGGGTAGGACTTCCAGAGCCCGCTACCGTCACCGACGGCCGCTCCGCAGTCGCTTGGACTGGCGGAACAGGGGACGCCCCAGAAGCTTCCCCCAGCGCATCAACCCGGGGCCTCTTCGAGTCGCCACCGGAGAGAGTGTCAGGCACCCCAGAATCCCGACTTGGCACAGACGCCGCTGCTGGAGGAGATCGAGCGCGTTTCTTCTCTGGCGGCGGGTTGGATGCCATGGCAAGGGAGAACTCAAAGGCAAGAGAGCAAAAGCACAAGAGTCCAAGGAGAAACGCAGAGAAGTGCGAAGGGAAGCTGCAATGTGGGTAAGACCCCCTCTAAAAAACTTCCCGGGTACAATTCCAAACGATTCGGAACTCTTCGAGTACCCCGCACCGGCAACCGCTTCGGTTCCTAGACCGAGTGCCGATGACGGGTGGGCCCAAGCCGCCTAACTGAAGCGGTGGGGTCAAGGAGTCAGTCTCCTGAGAAGATGAGCCGGCAAGGCACTTCGGCGGTTCCCGAAGAAAGCGCCGCAACGTGCAGAAGTGGCAGTCTTGGGAACCGCCGCAGTAAAAGCAACCATCAAGTGAGCGCATGCTCCCACGATCCCGTGACCGTTCGTGCTCCGGCAGCGGTCAATTCGGTACTTAGAGGAAGTGCGCGGATCGGAAGAGACGGAGGTCCCACCTCGGGCTCGCTATCTCCCCCGAGATGGGCCCGGGGGCCACTGTCGGTACCTGAGATATGGGGTACCCCCGCGCACAAGGTAAAATGCCTAAGGAACTCACCCTTCTCTGCAGGGAGAGCTCCGAAGGCGCCACGCGTCCGGCGGGGCCGGACCTCCCTCTCCTCAGAGGAGAGCTCCGGGCCCGCCACGTGGCATATAGAAGCCAGACCTCCCCCTCCGCGGGAGAGAGGTCCGAAGGTGCCGCGTGTCCAGCGGGGCCGGACCTCCCTCTCCTCAGTGGAGAGCTCCGGGCCCGCCACGTGGCCAACAGAAGCCGAGCCTCCCCCTCCGCGGGGAGAGGTCCGGAGGCTCCACGTGCCCCGTGGGACTGACCCTCCTCTCCTCTGACAAGGGCTCCGGGCCCGCCATGTGGCAGCAGAACGACGCTGCCTGCCCCGAGCGGTAGGCAGCGGGCGTAAATACGACCCATACCTTGCCCGTACAAGGTATTCAAGGCCCGCGTCTTCCCAAGACGCGGAGACGCGGAGCACGCTTCTGTCAGGTGCCGTTGCGCCCAGTCGCATCACAGACTGGCGCGCGGTGTCAGAACCTGTCAGCCAATAAACACCGCGACAAGACATCCCATGCCGTCTGCGCCGTCATCAACCACTACGACTAGCATGCGGCATGGGAAGGGCGGCAAGATGAAGACTCAGAAGCCTTCGACCAGAGACAACTACCGGCATAACTGCAGATACGGTAGATAATAGACAATCTTCCCGGGACCACCTGTCGGGTCCCGGCTCCCCTTGTAAGCCGCCCGAGTCTTGGACTATAAAAGGCTCGGGTAGGCGTCGATAGCAAGGGTTCGCACTTTGCAACTCATACGGTAGCCATACACTCTCAAGCTGTAACTCACCACCAAGCTCAGGCCTCCGGTCCTGAGCAGCAAGCAATACAGCGAGCTCCATAGCTCGCCGTGGACGTAGGGTTTTACGCTCCGGCGGCCTGAACCACGTAAAACTCGCCGTGTCAAGCTCTTACTAACTCGTCCATCTGCGCAAGCTCTCCGCTAGGGACTAGCCCCACCAAAAAAAGAACCTCCACGGGCTGCCCAGTGCAGGCCCGGGGGAAGTGTCGACCGAACACTTCGACATTTGATCTTCTGCCCTGGAAGCTTGCTCCCGCTCTGCGGCTGGGCCCTCTCTCGCTGGTTCTGGCGAAAAAGAGGGGTCGCGGCTCTTAAAGCATGCCAGCACATGTGAGGCGACCTCTAAGGCTAGGACACGCCTCTCGGCCTCAAGCTCGCTGGCGACCACCGAGTCTAGCCTGTCCAGCTTGGCGCCGATCGATTCCAGCGCGGGGATCACCTCCAACGCAGGGGCCGCGGTCCTCACCGGACTGAAGCCAAGAGGGATCAGGGCGGAAACCATTTGATCCACGAAGCTCGAAACCGCAAGAGCCTCGGAGGACCGCAAGGCCGAAAGCTCCTCCACCTCGCGGCGGGCCGCCTGCAGAGCCTCCAGGTTCCTCTCGGAGAATTCCTTCTCCTTGGCCGCCAGGGAGCTCTCCCGAAGGTGGAGAGCCTTAGCGAGCCGCTCCAACTCAGCGGCCTTGAAGTCGGCGGTCAACTCCTGGTCCAAGACCACCCGGCGATCACGGGAGACCTGTTCCTCCCTCAAGTCGAGGTCTGCCTTCAGGATCTCCAGCTCCTCCATCCGAGCTCGAAGGTCATCCTCGCCCGCAGCCAGCTGCGCGGCGACCCTCTCCGCCTCGGCTGCCATGGAACGCTCCCGTTCCTCAACGGTGAGTTCACGGCGCTCCAACCGCTGCCGCATCTCCACAGCAGCAGAGAGGATCTCTTTGGCCCGGGCGTGTGCCTCCAGAGCCTCCCTGTTGATCTGCCGCGATTAGGTGTCCATGCGGTCGACAGCCCGCTTCATCCGATCGAGGAGCACTTCCCTGAAGTCGAGCAGCTCCCGCCTGGAGTCGAGCTCGCTCTTAACCTTCGCGGTCCTCTCCCACAAAAGGTTCCCCCAGGTGAGGAGGCGGTCACGTTCAACCGTATACTCCTCCCGCTCGCGCCCTAGTGCAGCCAAGACCTGCCGGACGCTCGTCTCGGCAAGCGCGAAGGCATCCGCCAGAGGCAATGGAGCAACAGAGGCCGGGGCAGTCCCCCCGACCTCCTCCATTACCTCGTCCTCAGGAAGAGCCGACGCACCAGCAACCGACACGAGACGCCGATCAGGAGAAGCTGGCTCCGAGGCTCTGGCAGCCAGGCCAGCCGGGCTCTCTTCAGCTTCTGGCTCCTTGACCTGAGGAGAGGGGCGAGCCGGGGAAGGCGGTGCTGGAGAAGAGGCCAGGCCGCCTAGTGCAGGGTCAGCCTGCGCTGGCTCGGGGGCCACGGTGGCCGTCTCGGCAGGAAGAGACGACGCCACCGCGGAGTCCGGGCACACCGGAACAGGAGAAGTTCGCGCTGGCTTGGGGGCCGCGGCAGTTGCCCCTGGCTCCGAGCGCAGCGGCACAGATTCCCCGCAAGTCGGGGAAGGCCGGGAAGCGCGGACACTCCAGCGGGCTCTGAACCCCGACTTCCGAGCCGGGGTAGGACTTCCAGAGCCCGCTACCGTCACCGACGGCCGCTCCGCAGTCGCTTGGACTGGCGGAACAGGGGACACCCCAGAAGCTTCCCCCAGCGCATCAACCCGGGGCCTCTTCGAGTCGCCACCGGAGGGAGTGTCAAGCACCCCAGAATCCCAACTTGGCACAGACGCCGCTGCTGGAGGAGATCGAGCGCGTTTCTTCTCTGGCGGCGGGTTGGATGCCATGGCAAGGGAGAACTCAAAGGCAAGAGAGCAAAAGCACAAGAGTCCGAGGAGAAACGCAGAGAAGTGCGAAGGGAAGCTGCAATGTGGGTAAGACCCCCTCTAAAAAACTTCCCGGGTACAATTCCAAGCAATTCGGAACTCTTCGAGTACCCCGCACCGGCAACCGCTTCGGTTCCTAGACCGAGTGCCGATGACGGGTGGGCCCAAGCCGCCTAACTGAAGCGGTGGGGTCAAGGAGTCAGTCTCCTGAGAAGATGAGCCGGCAAGGCACTTCGGCGGTTCCCGAAGAAAGCGCCGCAACATGCAGAAGTGGCAGTCTTGGGAACCGCCGCAGTAAAAGCAACCATCAAGTGAGCGCACGCTCCCACGATCCCGTGGCCGTTCGTGCTCCGGCAGCGGTCAATTCGGGACTTAGAGGAAGTGCGTGGATCGGAAGAGACGGAGGTCCCACCTCGGGCTCGCTATCTCCCCCGAGATGGGCCCGGGGGACACTGTCGGTACCTGAGATATGGGGTACCCCCGCGCACAAGGTAAAATGCCTAAGGAACACACCCTTCTCCGCAGGGAGAGCTCCGAAGGCGCCACGCGTCCGGCGGGGCCGGACCTCCCTCTCCTCAGAGGAGAGCTCCGGGCCCGCCACGTGGCATACAGAAGCCAGACCTCCATCTCCGTGGGAGAGAGGTCCGAAGTTGCCGCATGTCCAGCGGGGCCGGACCTCCCTCTCCTCAGAGGAGAGCTCCGGGCCCGCCACGTGGCCAACAGAAGCCAAGCCTCCCACTCCACAGGGAGAGGTCCGGAGGCTCCACGTGCCCCGCGGGACTGACCCTCCTCTCCTCTGAGAAGGGCTCCGGGCCCGCCACGTGGCAGCAGAACGTCGCTGCCTGCCCCGAGCGGTAGGCAGCGGGCGTAAATACGCCCCATACCATGCCCGTACAAGGTATTCAAGGCCCGCATCTTCCCAAGACGCGGAGACGCGGAGCACGCTTCTGTCAGGTGCCGTTGCGCCCAGTCGCATCACAGACTGGCGCGCGGTGTCAGAACCTGTCAGCCAATAAACACCGCGACAAGACATCCCATGCCGCCTGCGCCGTCATCAACCACTACGACTAGCATGCGGCATGGGCAGGGCGGCAAGATGAAGACTCAGAAGCCTTCGACCAGAGACAACTACCGGCATAACTGCAGATACGGTAGATAATAGACAATCTTCCCGGGACCACCTGTCGGGTCCCGGCTCCCCTTGTAAGCCGCCCGAGTCTTGGACTATAAAAGGCTCGGGTAGGCGTCAATAGCAAGGGTTCGAACCCTGTTGGTTCGCACTTTGCAACTCATACACTAGCCATACACTCTCAAGCTGTAACTCACCCCCGAGCTCAGGCCTCCGGTCCTGAGCAGCAAGCAATACAGCGAGCTCCATAGCTCGCCGTGGACGTAGGGTTTTACGCTCCGGCGGCCTGAACCACGTAAAACTCGCCGTGTCAAGCTCTTACTAACTCGTCCATCTGCGCAAGCTCTCCACTAGAGACTAGCCCCACCAAAAAAAGAACCTCCGCGGGCTGCCCAGTGCAGGCCCGGGGGAAGTGTCGACTGAACACTTCGACATTTGGCGCGCCAGGTAGGGGACTTTTCTCCTTGCGCGACGAGTTTCCGCCGACGAAGATGACCAAGCTTCCTTCAGCGGCAAACTCTCCCCCCTGCGTCCGCGGCAAACCGTGACCAGGGGAGAGTACATGATGACACACTCAGGACGGAGTGTGTCAGGGCAAGTTGGGAGCCAGCAACCGGCTCTGGCAGCGCCGACCCCGGCAATGCAGGCTCCAACCAGCGTCAGGCCTTTAGTAGCGCCGGGCGTACCCGGTGGGGGTGCGCTAGAAGCAGCAAGGGTGCTACTGCACAATCCGCCTGCTGGGGACGCGCCTCAGGCAGCAACCCAGAAGTGGATTCGCGAGGTAGACCGTCTCGTCGTTGCCGCCGCAAACCCTCGACTTCGGCGGGGACGACACTCCGGCCAACCGTCTGTGTCGCTGACGCGCACGCCAACGGTGGACGGGCAGACGGCGGGTTCCAGCTCCACCAAACTTCCGTCAACGGACCTGAGGACAGAGCTGGAACGGTGCCACTTGGGCCAAGATGCCCGAGTGTTCCTCGAGCGACGTCGAGAAAGGCGTCGCACTCAAGAGGCTGGCGACAACATGACGTCGGCCTCGACCCAGCCTGGAGGGCAGACCTTCGCTACGCGAGCTCTGCCCCAGGCGTACGCCGCACAGCATAAGCCACAACCATGTTGTCGAAGTGTGCGATCGACACTTCCCCCGGGCCTGCACTGGGCAGCCCGCGGAGGTTCTTTTTTCGGTGGGGCTAGACTCCTAGCGGAAAGCTTGCGCAGATGGACGAGTTAGGGAGAGCTTGACACGGCGAGTTTTACGTGGTTCAGGCTGCCGGAGCGTAAAACCCTACGTCCACGGCGAGCTATGGAGCTCGCTGTATTGCTTGCTGCTCAGGGCCGGGGGCCTGAGCTTGGGGGTGAGTTACAGCTTGAGAGTGTATGGCTAGCGTATGAGTTGCAAAATGCGAACCCTTGCTCTCGACGCCTACCCGAGCCTTTTATAGTCCAAGACTCGGGCGGCTTACAAGGGGAGCCGGGACCCGACAGGTGGTCCCGGGAAGATTGTCTATTATCTACCGTATCTGTAGTTACGCCGGTCGTTGCCTCTGGTCGAAGGCTTCTGAGTCTTCATCTTGCTGTCCTGCCCATGCCGCACGCTAGTCGTAGTGGTTGATGACGGCGCAGGTGGCATGGGATGTCTTGTCGCGGCGTTTATTAGCTGGCAGGTTCTGACACCGCGCGCCAGTCTGTGATGCGACTGGGCGCAACGGCACCTGACAGACGCGTGCTCCGCGTTTCCGTGTCTTGGGAAGACGCGGGCCTTGAATACCTTGTACGGCCAAGGTGTGGGGCGCCTTTACGCCCGCTGCCTACCGCTCGGGGGCAGGCAGCACCGTTCTTCTGGCCACGCGGCGGGTCCGGAGCCCTTTTCCGAGGAGAGAAGGGTCCGGCCTGCGGGGCACGTGGAGCCTCCGGACCTCTCCCCGTGGAGGGGGAGGTCCGGCTTCTGTATGCCACGTGGCTGGCCCAGAGCTCTCCTCTGAGGAGAGGGAGGTCCGGCCCCGCTGGACGCGTGGCGTCTTCGGACCTCTCTCCCGCGGAGGGGGAGGTCCGGCTTCTGTATGCCACATGGCGGGCCCGGAGCTCTCCTCTGAGGAGAGGGAGGTCCGGCCCCGCAGGACGCATGGCGCCTTCAGAGCTCTCCCTGCGGAGAAGGGCGAGTACCTTAGGCATTTTACCCTGTGCGCGGGGGTACCCCATATCTCAGGTACCGACAGTGGCCCCTGGGCCCATCTCGGGGGAGATAGCGAGCCCGAGGTGGGACCTCCGTCTCTTCCGATCCGCGCACTTTCTCTAAGTCCCGAATTGACCGCTGCTGGAGCACGAACGGCCGCGGGGTCGTGAGAGCGTGCGCCCACTTGATGATTGCTTTTACTGCGGCGGTTCCCAAGAGTGCCACTTCTGCACGTTGCGGCGCTTTCTTCGGGAACCGCCGAAGTGCCTTGCCGGCTCATCTTCTTAGGAGACTGACTCCTTGCCCCCACCACTTCAGTTAGGCGGCTTGGGCCCACCCGTCATCGGCATTCGGTCTAGGAACCGAAGCGGTTGCCGGTGCGGGATATTTAAAGAGTTCCGAATCGCTTGGAGTTGCACCGGGAAGCTTTTTAGAGGGGGTCTTACCCACATTGCAGCTTCCCTTCGCACTTCTCAGCGTTTCTTCTCGGACTCTTGTGCTTTTGCTCTCTTGCTTTTGAGTTCTCCCTTGCCATGGCTTCCAACCCGCTGCCAGAGAAGAAACGCGCTCGATCTCCCCCAGCAACGGCGTCGGTGCCAAGTCGGGATTCCGGGGTTCCTGACACTCCCTCCGGTGGCGACTCGAAGAGGCCCTGGGTTGACGCGCTGGGGGAAGCTTCTGGGGCGTCCCCTGTTCCGCCAGTCCAAGCGACTGCGGAGCAGCCGTCAGTGATGATAGCGGGCTCTGGGAGTCCTACCCCGGCTCGGAAGTCGGGGTTCAGAGCCTGCTGGAGTGTCCGTGCTTCCCGGCCTTCCCCGTCTTGCGGGGAATCTGTGCCGCAGCGTTCGGAGCCATGGGCAACTGCCGCGGCCCCCAGGCCAGCGCGAACTTCTCCTGTTCCGGTGTGCCTGGACTCCGCGGCGGCGTCGTCTCTTCCTGCCGAGACGGCCACCGCGGCCCCCGAGCCAGCACAGGTTGATCCTACTAGGCGGCCTGGCTTCTTCTCCAGCACCGCCTTCCCCGGCTCGTCCCTCTCCTCAGGTCAAGGATCCAGACGCTGAAAAGAGCCCGGCTGGCCTGGCTGCCAGAGCCGCGGAGCCAGCTTCTCCTGATCGGCGTCTCGTCTCGGCTGCTGGTGCGTCGGCTCTTCCTGAGGACGAGGTAATGGAGGAGGTCGGGGGGACTGCCCCAGCCTCTGTTGCCCCATTGAATCTGGCGGACGCCTTCGCGCTTGCCGAGTCGAGCGTCCGGCAGGTCTTGGCTGCGCTAGGGCGCGAGCGGGAGGAGTATACGGCTGAACGGGACCGCCTCCTCATCTGGGGGAACCTTTTGCGGGAGAGGACCGTGAAGGTTAAGAGCGAGCTCGACTCCAGGCAGGAGTTGCTCGACTTCAGGGAAGCGCTCGTCGACCGGATGAAGCGGTCTGTTGACCGCATGGACACCCAGTCGCGGCGGATGAATAGGGAGGCCCTGGAGGCACACGCCCGGGCTGAAGAGAGCCTCTCTGCTGCTGTGGAAATACGGCAGCGGTTGGAGCGCCGTGAACTCGCCGTTGAGGAGCGGGAGCGTTCCGTGGCAGCTGAGGCAGAGAGGGTCGCCGCGCAGCTGGCCGCGGGCGAGGATGACCTCCGAGCTCGGATGGAGGAGCTGGAGATTCTGAAGGCAGACCTTGACTTGAGGGAGGAACAGGTCTCCCATGATCGCCGGGCGGCCTTGGACCGGGAGTTGACTGCCAGCTTCAAGGCCGCTGAGTTGGAGCGGCTAGCAAAGACTCTCCACCTTCGGGAGAGTTCCCTGGCGGCCAAGGAGAAGGAATTCTCCGAGAGGAACCTGGAGGCTCTGCAGGCAGCCCGCCGCGAGGTGGAGGAGCTCTCAGCCTTGCGGTCCTCCGAGGCTCTTGCGGTCTCAAGCTTCGTGGATCGAGCGGGGTCTGCCCTGATCCCTCTTGGCTTCAGTCCGGTGAGGGCCGCAACTCCCACATTGAAGGTGGCAGAGGTGATCCCTGCGTTGGAGTCGATCGGCGCCAAGCTGGACAGACTCGACTCGGTGGTCGCCAGCGAGCTTGAGGCCGAGGGCCGCGGCTTAGCTTTAGAGATCGCCTCGCATGTGCTGGCATGCTTCAAGAGCCGTGACCCCTCTTTTTCGCTAGTGCCAGCGAGAGAGGGCCCAGCCGCGGAGCGGGAGGAAGCTGCCAGGGCTGAAGTCGAGGATGTGGCCGCCCTTGTAGCCGCAAGGTTCCGGCGAGAACCGGGAGGTCCTTAGGACTTGTTTCTCCCTTTTTTATCGAGTCTGTAGTCCAGCTCATGGAGCCTTGCTTAATTTGACTCTCTTGGATACTTGTGTCTGTGATGCTTTTTCTCTCCTTCTCGGCTTTGCCTGGCTGAGTCCTTAGCTCTGCAAGGTACTCAGAGGCCATTTCCAATCTCGGAGCTTCGCACAGACACCCTCCCCGGGTCCTAACCGTGTTAGGGGCCCCCGGAGGTCTCCGAACATCGCCCTATGGGGGGCTCCAAATCTGCCTGCCACGTGGCAGGTCCGGAGCTCCTCCTCAAGAGACAGGAGCTCCGGCCATGTTGGACACGTAGGGCTTTCGGAGCCCTCCCACTGAGGGGGGAGGTCCGGTTCCTGCCTGCCACGTGGCGAGCCCGGAGCCCTCCTCAAGGAAGGAGAGAGTTCCGGGCCCGCTGGACACGTGGGGCCCCCGGGCCCCGCCCCTGCTGGAGGGGCAAGTCCCGGTCCTTCCAGTCCCAGGCCGGAGTAGCTGGTAGCTCCTTTCCCCCCGCTTCATGCAGTCCCTGTTGCCGTAACCTGGAGGTCCTGCACACAGGCAGAGGAAACGTAATTCTCCTCGGGGGGGTCCTCCCCTCCCGTCTCCTAGTCTTATCCGTCTTATGGTCCTGACCCGCTATACGGGGCTTGGACAATTCTGTGCACGAGGCGCCGGAGCTCCGGCTCCCTCCGAGGTCCGGGTACGGCCGTCCGATCCCTAGTACCGGGCCATGCGCTGGGGAAGCAGAGTGCACGCGCTTTGGATTCATGACCAGGCAAAGCGGGCGTACTCCCCTGGACCTCCGGGGGGCAGGATGCGCATGCTTTGGGCTCTGGGCCGGCTAAGCTGAATACGCATCCTGGACCCCCCATGCACAACGCTGGCCTTTCCTGGAGGTAACCAACTGGCACCGCAACACCTGACTGGGGGAGGCCCGAGAGACTCACTCGGCCATCGGCAGGTGCCTCAAGCGCAGCCGCCTTCGGTAGGATAGCAAATGCCGACTATGGATGAGCGCAGGAGAGGGGGAGCTAGATGTACGATGAACATACAGAGATAGTGCGATCATAAAAATTAATGCATAATTTAAATGAGCGCATGAGAGGGAGCTAAGTAGAACAAGTCTCCGTATTCGTGCCCATAGGTGGAATTCTGGCTGTACATGGGGGCAATGTTCTGCCTCGTCTACAAGGGAAGCAAGACTCTACGCGCTTAGGGTCGGAACCAGGCTAAACTGGACATAGTCCTGTACCGTCCCTTGAGACTTAGCTACCCCAAGCTCTGTTCCTAAATTCTATGGGGTCTATTACAGAAGTGAATAACCCTGTTCTACCGATGCTCAGTAAGTAGGACTTACAGTGTTGCTTCATGGCAAGGATTTTTTGGGAATGGATCCCACTCTCGATTGAAAGGCATGTGTACCTGGGGCGGCAGCTTTCCTGATTCGGAAGGGACCTTCCATGCTGGGGGAGAGCTTATGGGTCCTTCTTGGAATATAGCGTGCCGCTTCACCAGGTTGCCCTCTTGTGGGCCCCCGTCGCGTTTGGTTCTTTGGCGGTAGTGCTTAGAGCATTAGCCGAGACCGTGCGTTGTGGGGTGTTCCCTGCAAGCCGAGTCTTGTCGAGGTTGTTATCTTCACGCTGGATCAGGTCCTGCGCGGCTTCTCTCGGGGGCCCCCGGGGAGTTCTCCCCTTCTGGCTAAGGCCTTCAAGGGGTAGGTGGACCCGGGCTGGCCTTGGATGACCTAAGGCGTCTTCCCCTTCTGGCAAGGCCTTCAAGGGGTTGACGGACCTTAGCGGCCCCCAAGAGGTATGTTCGAGGCACGGAGGCGTGCCGTAGCTGGCTAACGCCCTGGCCCGTCACCGTCGGAACTGGAGTCCTCACCGTCATGCACTGTCTTTATGACACGCTGAGGCTCCTGGAACCCCACCTGGTGGGCAGCGGTAACTGGGGCATCGGCCTTCTAATTGCCATCCCTCTGAGGGTAGGGCGGTGCTTCAGCCCTCTGCTGTCTTCCTTTGCAGAAGCGCTCTGCAAGCTTCTGGATCTCCCAGCACTCGGCGGCAGTATGGTTGCCGGTGCCATGCACAGGGCATAGCCCGCCCTGGTCACTGTCAGGGACCAGTGATTGCCGTTGCCTTTTGTCGGGACGTGGCCCCCGAGCTCCACTGGTTGTCGCAGCTGCGGCAATGGGGGCCGTGAATTTTGACTTCATCTTGCCACTCCCCCGGTTCTTGATCTTCTTGCCACCCCCATATGCAGCAGCACCGGACCCGGGCTGTCCTCCTGACTCGGAGGTCGGCAGAGCGTGCCAGTTACGCCCTTCGGCTGCTCTGGCGCACTTGTCCGCCAGGCTGAAGAGCTCCGAGACGTCGCGAACCTCTCTGGTCGCGAGCTTCTCAAGCACTTTCTCGTCCCGGACACCCTGTCGGAACGCCACCACCACAGAGGCGCTTTGGATATGTGGGATGGTGTTGCGCACCTGAGAGAACCGCTGGATGAAAGAGCGCAGCGACTCCCCAGGTTGTTGTTTGATGGCGTGGAGGTCGAGCTCCGTGCCGGGACGGGTGTAGGAGCTGCCGAAGTTGGCGACGAACTGCCGGCAGAGCTCCCCCCAGGAGGTTATGGACCCCAGAGGTAGGTTCATGAGCCAAGACCGAGCTGGGCCGGTCAAGGCGATGGGGAAGTAGTTGGCCATGACAGCCTCGTCCCCTCCTGCGGCAAGTACGGCGGTGGAGTAGATCTGGAGGAACTCCGCTGGGTTGACGCTGCCGTCGTACTTCTCGGGCAGGTGCGGGCGGAACTTGCGTGGCCACCTTGCGAAGCGAAGGTGGGGCGCAAGGGCCGCACATCCTGCACCTGCTGCCGCAGGTATAGGCGCTGCGAACGCTTGGTTCGCACCTGGCGCTGCGTATCCCGGCATGGGCAAGGCTGCACCATAGACCGGGGCCGCTACTTGCGGCGCATATGGTTGTGGCATATGCTGCGCAGCATATGCCTGAGGTGGGGCTCGCATGGCGAAGGACTGCCCTTCTGGTTGTGTCGAGGCCGACGACATGCTGTCGCCTGCCTCATGGTTGCGACGCCTTTCTCGGCGTCGCTCGAGGTACACCCGGGCGTCCTGCCCCAAGTGGCACCGTTCCAGTTCCCTTCGCAGGTCCGTCGACAGGAGCCTGGAGGAGCTGGAATCCGCCGTTAGCCCGTAAACCGTGGGTGTGCGCGTCAGCGACACAGCCTGTTGCCCTGGGCGCCGTCCTCGCCAAAACCGAGGGTTCGCGGCGGCGACGACGAGGCGGTCCACCTCGCGGACCCATTGCTGGGTCGCTGAATGGGGCGCATCCCCCGCAGGTGGGTTGCGCAGCAGCGCTCTTGCTGCAGCTAGCACACCTCCATGGTGTACGCTCAGCGCTGCAGAAGACCTCACACTGGTCGGGGCCTGCATAGCCGGAGTCGGCGTTGCCGGAGTCGGCTGCTGGCTACCCGCTTGTGCCGACACACTCCGTCCTGAGTGTGTCGACATGTACTCCCCAGTGGTCACGGTTCGCCTAACCACGAAATCGTAGCACGACTAGAACACGTTTGCGAGTGATCGTTTTAGTGCCACCTAAGATACGTTATACCGGTATAAACCGGTTAGGATTTTCTTTTGGTGAGGCTACGTAGTACCGACATGCTTCTTACGGTGCATCGACGCCGTACTAAACATAATAACCCCTTTCTTTTGAAGAAATGACTCATGAACTAACATTCAAATAAAAATGGAAGTTTGAAACAAATATTAGTTACTGAACTCTTATTTTGAGCTAAGATTCAAATGAGAGGAAGATTAGACTTCAAAGATTTCAAAAACAGAGTGCTCTGTTCTTGGCAGGAATTTGTGCTGGACTTCAACAGAGCATAACTCTGAGTAGCTTGACCCCATTAAGGTGTAAGATACAGCTATGGAAAGATTTTCAAGTGATCTACAACCTCTTTTTAGACCTCCAGAGCTAAATCACATGCTAAATGGGTAGAAAGTTCAGAGTAAGGTAAACTGTCCAGAACCAGGACAGCAACAAAACCTCTCTGGACCTTTCTGTTTTTAAGCCATAACTTTCTGTAGATAAACCCTTAAGGAGCCTATGATACACCATTGGAAAAAATTATGAATGTGCAACATGGTTGTAGTTCAAAGTTTGTTCAGGTTCTTATTGTATTTACATATACAACTGTGATAAAATCAGCCATGTACAAAGGAGGTGCTGGCAAATTTTATCCAGTAATTCTGTCAACTTTGGAAAAATCATAACTTTTAACCCGGAGATGATATGGGGGCACATGAGTACTCGTTGGAAGGATGCTGAAGTTAACTTTAACTTTGGTATTCAACTTGAGTTATGAAAATGCTCTTAACTAGGTCAAAATCTGGAGATAGTGCAGAAAGGTCTGTTCTGTACAGATAGGCTGAATAACTATGCCTACTAAGGAGTTTTGTAAACATGAATTTTGTTACTGCTTTCATAAAGTGTTGACATAATCATGTTTCCATTAGTCTCACATACTGCTGAGTTCTTGCTTAACTCATCTCAACTACATTTTGCAGTATGGTTCGTAATCGCTCTAGGAGTAGGGCCGGAAGTTCTCGTCGAGGTGGTGATGCTTCTATCCCACCATCGGAACCACCATCCACGGGATGGATGGATCTTATGACTCGAGTCGTCGAGTCTAACCAAGAGAACGCAAGGCTACTCCAAGAAGCAACACAAGAACACACACGCTTACTCCAAGCTTTGGTACAGCAAGGCGTACTTCAGAACACGCAACAAGTTGTTCCACCTCGGAACGCTTATCTGGACTTCTTGGCGACTCAACCGCCTATCTTTACTGAAGCCACCGAACCTGTCGAAGCAGATCAATGGCTTCGTGTCATGGAGTCTAAATTTGGAGTATTCAAGTGTGATGAATACCAGAAGACAAAGTTTGCCGCTCAACAACTCCATGGAGCCGCCGGAAATTGGTGGGTGGATCATCTTGCCACCATTCCGGAGGGCCATCAAGTAACATGGAGAGAGTTTTGTGAGGCCTTTCGTACTCGTTACATACCACTAGGTATTGTCAAGGCAAAGCAGGAGGAATTTTTGGGCTTGAAGCAAGGGGACATGAGTGTCCTCGAGTATGTCAGGAGATTTAATCTTTTGGCCCAATATGCTCCCGAATATGTGGCGAAAGAAGAGGCACGGTGTGACCTATTCTTCCATGGCCTGAGTGCCATATTACGGGAAAAGCTGGCTGTACACAATAACGGCAGTTACACCGACATGGTCAATGCGGCTTTCATTCAAGAGAAGCCGACACTTGAGTGGCAAGCGGAGAAGAGAAAGATGAGTGAGATCGAGCAGGCTAGCACAAGTTATGTGCCTCAGAAGTACCGTTTGGTGTATCAAATGCCAACCGGTGAAAGATGGAGGCCACCTGTACGATCAACTCCTCAGAGATTGATTACTGGTCAAGTTTTACAACTTGCACCACCTCCACTGCCGCAGCATCAGACGGTGGTTTGTGCTCCATCGCTGCAGCCATATGTACCTAGTAGTCCACCGCAAGTCAACCAAGAACCGGAGAGGCATCCGTGTCTTACTTGTGGGCGTAAGGGCCATTATGCTAGGCAATGTCCGGAGGGAATTCGAGGCGACGGGTCATCATATTTACAACAATACGACCCGTACCTTAATCTGCAGATAGGAGCGCAGATAAGGGGCAATATTCACTATGCTGTGATTGATGATGTTCCGGAAGGAGAAGCCGCTTTAGCAGGGATGTTTTCTCTGAATCAGCTACCGGTTTTAGTTCTCTTTGATTCCGGTGCCACACACAACTTCATTAGCCAATCTTTTATGGCTCGACATCAGCTCCAAACAGTTTATACAAAGAGGCAATATCTCATATCTTCGCCCGGGGGCAGCAGTACCGCAAGCGAGGTTGTCTCCCGAGCACCTCTTTGTTTGGGGGGTAAAATATACCCTATGACCCTCATTATTCTTGAAGGTCTGAAGATCGACATCATTTTGGGGATGTCGTGGTTGAATTACCACAGAGCGGTTCTTAACATCAGCTCCAGGACCGTTGAGCTCAACTCCCCACAGCACGGTCTTCATGTATTACTTCTGGGCGCCAGACGGCAACAGATTGCAACAGTGAACCACACGGAAGCTGTCAAGATAGAGGACATTCCGGTGGTACGTGAGTATCCGGATGTGTTTCCCGACGATTTACCGGGCATGCCGCCCGAGCGAGACGTTGAGTTCAAGATCGAACTTATACCGGGAACCACACCGATATCACGAAAGCCGTACAAGATTGCACCCAATGAACTGGCAGAATTGAAGACGCAGCTGAATGACCTAATAAGCAAGGGATTTATACGACCAAGTTCGTCACCTTGGGGTTGTTCAGCGTTGTTTGTCAAAAAGAAGGACGAAACACTACGGCTTTGTGTTGATTATCGTCCTTTGAACGCCGTTACCATCAAGAACAAGTATCCACTACCTCGCATTGATATGCTCTTCGATCAATTAGTGGGTGCGAAGGTATTCTCGAAGATGGATATTCGGTCCGGATATCATCAGATTAAAATTCGGGCAGAAGATATTCTGAAGACGGCATTTTCAACGAGATACGGGCTGTATGAGTATCTCGTTATGTCTTTTGGTTTGACCAACGCCCCGGCACACTTTATGTACCTGATGAATTCAGTGTTCATGCCGGAGTTGGATAAATTCGTCGTGGTCTTCATCGACGATATCTTGGTGTACTCCAAGTCAGAGGAAGAACATGCTGAGCATCTGCATATTGTGCTACAAAGATTGCGAGATCATCAGCTCTATGCAAAATTCAGCAAGTGTGAATTCTGGATTAATCAAGTACCTTTTCTCGGACACGTTATTTCAGCGGAGGGCATCGCTGTAGATCCGAGTAAGATTATCCAAGTACAGAAATGGGAGTCACCAAAGTCGGTACATGAAATCCGAAGCTTCCTCGGTTTAGCGGGTTACTACCGGAGGTTTATTCCGAGTTTCTCCAAGATTGCTAAACCGATGACGGAATTATTAAAGAAGAATACCAGATTTTTGTGGGGTGCTGCGTGTGAACAAGCTTTCAAGACCTTAGTGAAGCATCTCACAACAGCCCCAGTTCTTGCTCAGCCAGATACAACGAAGCCATTCGACGTTTATTGCGATGCATCTGGCATCGGTCTTGGCTGCGTGCTGATGCAAGAAAGACGAGTGGTCGCTTATGGATCTCGTCAACTTAGAACTCACGAGCAGCATTATCCAACTCATGATCTTGAGTTAGCTGCCGTGGTCCTTGCTTTGAAGATGTGGAGGCATTACTTGCTCGGAAATCTTGTACACCTCTACACCGACCACAAGAGCTTGAAGTACATCTTCACTCAAAAAGAATTGAACATGAGGCAACGAAGATGGCTAGAGCTCATTAAGGACTATGAACTAGAGATTCATTATCATCCAGGAAAGGCGAATGTGGTCGCTGATGCGCTCAGTCGTAAGGCGCATATCCATCACCTAACTATTGCTGAAATGGATGATGAAGAACCAAGCCTCCGTGTAATCCCGTATGGAGCTCTCTATAATCTTGCTCTCATTCCTACCATCCGAGAGGAGATCATTGAGGCTCAACGAAAAGACAAGGGTATGTCTCACATACGACGGAGGATAGACAACGGAGAAATGAAGTGCTTCCGGAAGGACGATGAAGGTACCTTGTGGTTCAACGACCGGATTGTAGTACCCCGGGATATGGGACTACGGAAGAAAATTTTGGATGAAGCTCATTTGTCGAAGTTTTCCATTCATCCGGGCAGTAATAAAATGTACCAAGATCTCCGGAAGAAGTTTTGGTGGACACGTATGAAATGTGAAGTTGCAAAATACGTTTCAGAGTGTGATATGTGTCGAAGAGTCAAGGCCGACCATATGAAGAAGTCAGGCCTGTTGCAGCCATTGCAAGTACCGGCATGGAAGTGGGAAGACTTGAGTATGGACTTCATCGTCGGGTTGCCGATGACCTCCCACAACCATGATTCAATTTGGGTAATCGTGGACCGATTAACCAAATCAGCACATTTCATCCCTGTGCATACTAGGTACAACGCAAAGCAATATGCGGAGCTGTACATAGCACGGGTCTTGTGCTTACATGGAGTTCCCCGCACCATTGTGTCAGATAGAGGATCGCTGTTCATAGCCCGTTTCTGGGAACAGCTACATACCTCCTTGGGGACAAAGTTGATTAGAAGCTCTGCATATCACCCTCAAACCGATGGGCAAACTGAGAGGGTGAATCAAATACTAGAGGATATGCTAAGAGCATGTGCCATCCACCATGGTAAGAGATGGGATGATCACTTACCGCTGGCGGAGTTCTCGTACAACAACGGATATCAGACGAGCATTAAGATGGCACCATATGAAGCTCTATACGGCCGGAAGTGCCGTACGCCATTGAATTGGTGCGAATCCGGTGAACGAGTGACGTTCGGGGTTGATCTTGTCAATGAAGCCGAAGAGAGAGTTCGGATAATACAAGAGAACCTCAAAGCTGCCCAATCTTGTCAAAAGAGCTACGCGGACCAGAGACGTCGACCGCTGCATTTCGAAGTCGGAGAGCACGTGTATCTTCGTGTGTCTCCGATGAAGGGGATTCATCGGTTCGGTGTCAAGGGGAAACTTGCTCCCCGATTCATCGGTCCATTTGCTATAACGGAGAAGTGCGGAAACGTAGCCTACCGGCTGGAACTACCGGCAAGCCTTGCCGGTATTCATGACATATTTCACGTGTCCCAGCTGCGGAAGTGCCTCAAGTTTACAGCTGCCATCCGCACCGTAGACATCGACGAGTTGAAACCGGATCTCACCTATATCGAGCAACCTGTACAGATTATCGACGAAAAGACCCGGACCACTAGGAACCGGACTTTGAAATTTTACAAAGTCCTGTGGAGTAATCATACCCCGGAAGAGGCGACGTGGGAAACCGAAGATTACATCCACAAGAATTATCCGGAGCTTTTGTCATAAACCTTGTAATTACCTCCCACCTCGTTCCTCTTTTGAATCTCGGGACGAGATTCGTTTTAAGGGGGAGGAATGTAAAGGTCCCAAAATTATGAATACAAAGAAACACTTATTTGCAAAAGTTGGTTTCATATGTATGAAAATTGGGACTTGTTAAAACTTTTCCCCACATGTGATAACACACATGAGGATTTTGCTTCACACAAGTCAAATGTTTATCTGAGAACTTGGAACCCTAGAGGGGTCAAAAACAAGGATGGGAAGTTCCCATATGTGTGAGAAAACAAAAATCAGTTTTGGAACAATTTGTTCAAACACAAATTGAAATGAGAAAAACACAATGGAATTCAAAACTGTTGTGCTAAAAATCTCATTTGCAGCAGCCAAAATAAAAATCAGATTTCATATTTGAATTCCTTAAGTCCAAATTAGGGGATGTGCAAAGTTTCATGATTTATGGAAATAGTTTGCAAACCCATTTTTCAAAAGGGACTTTAAAAGACAAAGAATTCAAATGCATATTTGAATTTGGATGAAACTTGCCCAATTATTCAAATGCAGTTTAATTTTCAACTCCACACAGTTGAATTTCATCATTTGCAGATTGTGGAGATATTTTGGAGAGATAAAGGGGAGATGGGACCCACATGTCATAGGTACCAAAATATCTACACAAAAGAGATGGGTCTCTGTTTTGCTGCCTTCAGTGGAGCGACAGCAGCTGCTGCTCGGGACAGCACGCCCGCAGCTGGTCGGCCGCCCCCCCCCCCCCCCCCGCAACCGACTCCAGCGCCGATACAGCCCCCCCAGCGCCCTCATCCATCCACAACGTGCTCTCCCTCTGCTCACAGACCGAGCACAGAGGCTTTTCTTCTTCCCTCGCGCCCTGAGCAACACCAGCGCCGCCGCCGTCGTTTGCTCGACAGCCGGCTCAAACAGGCGCGAACAACAGCTGGTCAATAGCCAGATAGCACCGGCGCAGCTCCCTCTCCCTCCTCAACGCGTCCCCGACCCATGATCGGCTCTCCTACCCCGAATCCACCACGGCCGTGCGGCGGCCGAACAAGGATTGATTGGGAGGCGTCCGTGGACAGCTCAGTCTGGTGAGTATCACAACCAAGTGCCGGCGCCTCTGGACGCGCCAAGGCACCATGCTGCTCCCCTCCAAAGATCAGACCGTGCCATGCATCGCCGCGAGTGAATTTTGAAAAGTTGCTCCGGCGTACTCCATCTGACCTTCCGGCACGGTAATCCCGAATTCCTCTTCAATTCTCAATATTTGTTCATCACAGTTTGCACGAATGGTCCAAAGTAGTAGGCGATCCTTTGCTCTTCACGTTTCTAGCCTCAAACGGCACCTAGAGCGAGTATTTCTGGAATTTCTACCGGCGACCGAACCGGGGGACCGCGGTCGCACGGTGAAAGCAGATTTACCATGGTTCCCGAACGTTTTTGAGGCTAGGCCGAGCTTCCCCATCGTTCACTGGTGCTGTAGCACCATTTGGTCGAACTGTTGGTGCACTAGGATGGCCGGCCGACGTCGCCGATGAAGTGTCGGGCTGCCGCAGCGTCGCTAGCTACCATAGAGGTTTTGCCGGCTCGGGGAAACCCTACCATCGTGCTCAGCAGGGCGGGTTAGGCTCTGGCGGCGAGCAAGGGCTCGAGCAGAGGCCGGGAGATCGAGTTCCGGCGATCTCCGGCGAGGGCGGCGGCGCGGGCACCCGGAGCGCGAGAACTGACCCGAGGTAGAAGAAGGGATCGGCGGGCCCAGTCGTCAGTGAGAGAGAGTTTAAAACCCTGATCCTCTGTGCCTGTGGGATCCCGTGTGACTGCACAGAGGAATATGTGTGGCCCCGTGTGCCTTTGATTCTGTAAGTGACACGTGCCCCATGGCCCACAGTCAGGTTTAAACTTTTCCCCGGATTTATTCAAATCCCAGATTTTTCCCCAAACTTTAGAAGAGCATAACTTTTGCTAGGAACCTCCAAATTTAGTGATTCAAATTGGGTTAGATTCAGATTGACAAACTCTATCCAAAAATGCAACCCAATTTGTATGAAAGTCTTTATTTAATTCTAGAAAATTCTTTAAAGCTTTTCAGTAAAAGAATTTTAGAGGGAGTTTGGTTTATCCAAAAATCCTCAAATTTTCCCAGAATATTCTATAGGGTGTTATTAGACTCCTGTAAAAGTTTCAGCTCATTTGGAGTTGAATTGATCAGGGTAATTCAGATTGTAAGTTCCTGTATTCAAATGAATACAGAAACATTTTCAGAGAATTTCCAAAACTTGTAAATTCAGTTCTGGGAAATTCCTAGCTCCAAAAATCCTAGGAAAATTCATGTGGACTCTATAAACTATAATTGAAATTGTGGTTCACTGAGTTTGACATGAACATGGATGTTACCTCAGAATTAATTCATCTTTGACTGAGCACTTAGAGAATTATTCTGAATAAACCATTCCATGAAATGTGCTAAATTTTGGTCCAGAGGACTTTCTTGTGACAAGGAACTCACATGAAAAATTCTCAGCTCCATTAGAGCTCTGGATCACCACTGTCATGTGTGATCTCTTAAGGTGCTCAACACTTAAGTGGGAAGAAGCACTCAACACTTGATCTTAGTGTTTAAGCCCAACCCAAACCACTAGCACCAGTGTCATTTTAAATTCTTAAACAAAGTTCCAGTTTTAAAATGGTCATTAGATCTTATGAGCAAAAGCTTTTCAATTAAATACATATGCATGATCATAACGTGTAGCATATACGTGAAGAAGGTGAGAAGGACATGAAGTGAAGATCAAGGAGGGAAGAAAACAAGTGATCAAGCTCCAAGTGATCATCACTAACTGATTGTAACAGTAGTCACCTGCAAAACAGGCAAGCCCCGGTTTGCATTTGAACCGTTTTATAAAGCATTTTCATTTGTAGGAATCATAGCTTTGCATCGTTGATTGCATTACGTCTAGATGATATTGAAAACCCCACTTGCATGACCAGAAACACCTAAGAGAGAAAGGGTAGAATAGCAACTCCTCGAGGGAATTTGGCTACGCTAATGTTAGTAGGAAAGGTCCGGTAGAAGTCGAGTAGTTGGAATCTACTCGCGAGTTTAGGGCTGGTTTACCCGGAACGGGTCCGAATTAGAAAAGATGAGGAAAGTTCACACATAAGAAATGGAGACCGGGCAGGGAGGTTTAGATGCAGCAGGTTGCAGACCGTGCGTGCATAGCCCTGCCTGTGTCGGTTAAGGCCCGTCCGTGCTTGGCCCTGTTGGACAAGTTTGAGTTGTGTACCGGGCACATACTGGCTATATGGGACCCAGGAAACCGATGTACCTTGGGAGATCCATAGTGGAACTTTTTCAACTGCCTTAGGCTTTCGGCGTCAGGGTAGCAGGAGGTAACTCGCTCAAGAACATACCACAGCGGGTATGTACCTTGAGGGAGCTTGCGTACTCGGGGCAGTTGGACTGCGTCCAATGTGGAAGATCTTGGGAAAGGTGGCCGCGTACAACGTCAGTCGAGGTTGCTGCCGGCAACTCGGAGTACGGGTGTACGTGTCGTGTAGTCCGGGCGTGTACTGATTCGAATCACCGTCGCTCGCGGTTATATGAGTATACTTGCCCACTGCGTCTTGACATAGTAACAACTGGAATTGTTTATCTTTGAACTTGATAAGGCTGTGCTATAACTCGTATTTCAACAATGATTGAATTAGAGATAGACTCATTAAAGTTTACTTTCACTTTGTGCAAGGAGCATCGCAACAAAGCATTTCTTGTTTGATTGTGGAGTTGCGATGCTTTTTGGCTCAAGGTCTGCACAATGAGGCTTAAAATATGAAAGTTAAGGATCAACTTTAGGCTAGTCCCTTATGCAAATCTAGCCAACCCATTTGAAACCATCGTGCATGTAGAGTTTCTTGTTTAGGAGAGACGGGTCAGACTTGCTGAGCCTATGTGCTCACGCTTGCTATATAAGTGGTTTTGCAGGTTAACAACGATGCTGAAAAGAAGGTTGTCCGGTGAGACTCGGGAACTCCCGAGTCAGGTAACACATGGAGAACCGAGCCGCTGCTGCTTGTCTTCGTGTTGCTAGCGAGAGGAGTCCGCGGGCTGGACTTCATCTCGGGTGCTCTTAGTTATTCGACGTGAGTTGATAAAGACTTCCGCTGTAGTTACTTGATGTAAAGTATTTACAAAGAAAAACTTGTAAGCTTCCGCTATTGTTTTATGTAATACATTGTTCCTCATATGTGTGTTGTTGGGTGCCTCATAACACGGCACCACCCAATGTGATTCCCGGGCGAGTGGCCTGTTTCGGTTGAGCAGGTCGCGTCAGCGTGGTATCAGAGCTGAGCCCTGACTCAGTCGGTACTGCGCCCGTCGCAAGTACCGCTTGTTCACTGCGTCGTAACGTAGACAAATGGATGAAATATGTTGATTCAATGCTGCTGATTGATATAATTGTATTGCTACATGTGTGCCACCAAATACTGCTTACTAAATTTCAGATTTCATGAACTGTTAACTTGTTGCTAAAAGATGAACTGAGGATGAACTTGTAGGCGTGTCGTTTTGCTGAAATGTTACTAACCTATGTATTGGTATACCTCATGTAGAGTTTCATGCTTAGATGAGTCGGTTAAGCCTTGCTGAGCCTTCGTGCTCATGGTTGCTGCTTAAGTGTTTTTCAGGTGAGGAGCCACCCACGGACTCGGAGTACGAGTCCACCGGCGAGGGTTACCCTCCGTCGGGGACCACGGCTGAGTGGGAGCCGTACACGCCGCGCTGAGCTGAGAAGTGCAGCTAGTGTGGGTTGCCCTAGGGCTGGGCAACCAACTTTTGCTAAATAGGCGGGCGTGAGTTGTATAGTGTAGACTTCCGCTGCGTAATTTAAACAATAGTTGTAACTGAAGTTTGTACCTGTTTGTACAGTTTCAGTTGTTTTTCCCATGTAATATATTATGTTCTTATGACGTGTGCTGTCGGGTGTCGCATCGCGTGGCACCACCCTCTGCGATCCTGGATGAGCAGATTCTGGTCCGCCACAGCCTGGTATCAGAGCTGCATTGGGGATAGCACAGTACTTAAGGACGGCATTATGGGAAAAACTTAGATATACGGTGAGGATTCGGTAGTTGCCCAAGTAAGGACTATATTAGCATAGTTACTTAAAGTGGCAAAGACTAACTTATGTGTTATAATTCTGAATTTTAATTATGTAACGACGCACCTACGCTCTGGTAAGTATGGTAAGGAACGCCACCGAAAGCGGTTCAATTTCGGTTAGCTCCCCCTGACGAGGAACGTGGTTCAGGGATTTGTCCCACAGCTTGGTGTGAGACGTCAATATGAAACTCTTGGACTCTTCATGTTCCTGAGTTCATATGCAACGCTGATCCCTAGCGTGCATTAGGCAAGTAAGTGGAGACCCCATCGCGTGGTCAGTAACGCGAGAGTGTGTTCGTCTGGAAATAGCCCAGAAAGACATACGCAACGCTTGCCATCGGCGTGCCCTGCAGGGAAGTGGGTGGTATCTATTAGGTTGATAACATTCCCAACCGTGACGACCCGTTCATGACATACTCGGGTTCCCCGTCGTGTGGTGTTGAAACACGATCACGTACCTTGAGACGTGACCTAACTCAGGGACGGCCGTATGGAAATGATACGGGCGTTTGTATTTAATTTCAAAATATGGTACTGCCTGAAATGAATAACCAGTGAGTGCACCATTATTGTGTGGTTTTCTGCAGGTACTAACCACGTATGTATCCGTGTAGAAAACGTGTGCGAGAGACCGTTTAGTGCCACACTTGAGACGTATATGCCGGTATGATCCGGTTAGGATTTTCTTTTGTGAGGAACGTAGTACCGAGATATTGTAGGCATACGCATGAAAATAATGATAACAAGGAATTAAAACCTATAGGTTCCACATTTAGGACCCTGGTTGGGTATAAGAATGGGATAGTGATGAGTGTAGTTCCAAAAAGACTAAAAAAAACAGAGTGCTCGGTTTTGGGACAGCAAGTTTGCTGATCCTCAACAGGGCATAACTCACAGGTCTTTTAGCCGAGAGAGGTGTGCTATATAGTTCTGAAAAGGTATTGAAGTACTCTACAACTTTGTTGTAGACTTCCAGAGCTGAAACTCACCTTAAGATGGCTTAAATCCTAGAGGAATGTAAACTGTCCAGAACCAGGACAAAGTAAAACATTCTCTGGACTGTTCTGTTTTTCAATGATAAATCCCAGTAGAAAAACCCAAAAATTTCATATGATACCTCCTTAGAAGGAGTATAAGATGTGTGATATCTTTGCAATTCAAAGTTCCTGAAATTTCAGCACAGAATTTAGTGGAAATCAGGGTTGAAAACAGCCACTTCCAAGGGAGGTGCTGTTAAAATTCTTCCAGAAATTCTGCTGACTTTGAATTAGCATAACTTTTTAACCAAAGCTGATCTGGGGGCAAATGAGTACTCGTTGGAAAGATACTGAAGTTAACTTTAACTTTGGTATTCAACTTGAGTCATGAAAATGCCCAGAACCAGATCAAAACTTGGAATAGGTAGAAACTGGTCATTCTGACAGAAGAATGACAGTTGAACTCATTGAAAAGGGTGTTGTACCCTAAGGGTGTTATACGTGATGACAACGCAATAATAATGTCTCGTAGAGACCAAACCCAGTTATGGTGAGCTTCCAAAGAGGGGGTTCATCAAGTTGGATTAAACTAACTTGTGTTTGGTCTGGTAATGGTGTAGCTTGTGCAAAGTTATTACATTATCTACTTACGAGATATTTCGCATGTTTTGTTGTCATAATATTTTTACGCCCAGTTCTATTGGACTGCATGCAAAATGTTGCGGGACTGATGTTTAATGTCGCATGGTTGCAGATGGTTCGTACTAGGACCACGCACGAGGTTGGTGGCTCTAGCCAAGGTGGAGACGATGACTCCCAGCCACCGGCCTACGACAGCACCCCGCAGCAGCAGCCACCACCGCCGCCTCCGCTTACTCTAGCGGATGTGATAGCGGTATTGGTGGGAGGTCGTGAGGAGCAGACCGACCTGCTCCGCACGATCGTGCAGAATACGTCCCAGGCGGGAGGACGTCAAGAGCGAGGGCCTCGTGAGCCCCGCGAAGTGTCGTACTCGGATTTCATGAGTACGCACCCTCCAGTGTTCACCGAAGCTGAAGAACCACTGGAGGCTGACAACTGGCTGCGGACCATCGAGTCCAAGTTCGGGCTGCTCCAGTGTACGGAGCGGCAGAAGACACTGTTCGCAGCACAGCAGCTCCACGGTGCCGCTGGTGCGTGGTGGGCGAATTATGTCGCCTCACGTCCGGCTGGCCATGCCGTGGAATGGCAAGAGTTCCGGGAGGCGTTCCGCGCCTGTCACATCCCTCCCGTAATAATGAAGAGGAAGTTCCAAGAATTTTTGGAACTGAAGCAGGGCGGGAGGAGTGCCCACGACTACTCCCGTGCCTTCAACCATCTGGCGCAGTATGCGTCAGACTACATCTCCACGGAGGAGAAGAAGAGGCAGTACTTCTATCGGGGGTTACACCCCGAAATGAGGACCCACCTCGTACAGTGGAACCGCGGCACATTCAACGACTTAGTCAATGCCGCGATCATGCAAGAGGATGCTCAGCGGGAGTTGGCAGCTGAGCAGCGGAAGCGCCGCGCTCCACCCAGCGGTGGGAGTGGCGCTCCCCAGAAGTACCGTATGGTGTATCGGACACCATCCGGACAGCAGTGGCGACCACCGGCGCGACCGCAACGGTTTGGGGGACGTCCCTTTCAGGCACCTCCGTTCCGTCCGCCGATGCCACCACGGAGACAGCAACAGCAACAGCAGCAGCAGACGGTACCCCGGGCGTTTCCACCGCCACAACGCGCCCCGGGATTCCGTCCACCGATCAGCGGGGGACCGCCCCGTTTCACCTGCTTCACGTGTGGCCAGGCGGGCCACTTTGCGAAGGACTGTCCCCAGGGGCAGCAGAGCAGCGGGCAAGCCCAGCTCCAGGGCGGTGCTCGAGGCCGACCTCTGGTGAAGAAGGTTGGTCAGCGGACTGGAGGTGTCCGCAACCTCGACAATGAGGACGCCCCAGAGGGAGACAACGTGCTGGCGGGTACGTTTACTCTCAACCATCAAGCCATCGTCATACTTGTCACACCCGGTTTTTCCGAAGAACAACCAAGTGAATAACACATGTATGCCAGGATCATTTTCTCATACATGTGATGACAAATAGTGAAGCATCATTTATTACAAGCCAGGTGTCTAATATAATTAAGTCTTACATAGCAAATGTCTTGATGGACAATAATAAGTTCATCACAAGTAAATAAACTAGCAGCGGAATATTATTCTTTAGGGCTCCATCACAGGCGTTGCCCGGGGGTCTCCATGAACCTAGAAACCTTCTTCGGGTCCAAAGTCTTGGTCATTATACACCACCTCATTGTCTTGACCTGAGCAGCAATATAAACCAACAAATATGCAAGGTTGAGTACCAAGGGTACTCAGCAAGTGTGGGAAAATTATATCATGCATGGCTAGAACAAGGAGAGGTTGAACTCATGGTTAAAGCACTATGCAATTAATTCCTATCACCTTAGCTTTTTAAGCACCTACATTACTACATAGATGAAATGGTCCCAAGCTCCCATACCCTCATCATAATCAAATAACCATAACATCATTTCCGATGTTAAGCTTCCCGCTTAACATTCACAACTTCCAAAACCATCAACCCTCTAATCATGAATAAGTCCAAGCCGCTCTTGACCGTGAGCACGGCTGTCATGACAGTTTTGACTCTGCAGAGTTTGTACCACTGTACCCACATGTAGTGATTTCATCCCCCGTTGCCGGGTGGACTAAAAGAACCTCCATTATGCCAGTGGCTACGAACCACATTCACACTTCCCAGGTGTGTAGCCAGGAGATCACTACGAAGCCTTTACAAAGGGATTCCTGACGAGCGTGGGCCCACTGAGGTTTCACCCCTAACAGCATACAAGAGGCTCCAACCCCGCTGCAGTGGCCCCCTCTTGAGCCTTGCGGTTCATATGGTAGTCCAGCTGACACCTATTCCTCGCACCATCCAACACACCCATACTACGCCGGGGATACACCTAATTAATTGGCCAAGCTGCCCCATCTCAGCATGTGGTTGTCACTGTAAAGCCAGGTTACATGCTCCATGAACCGGTCCTTAGGATCCAGGCAAGTACTAAACACAAACCCGAGTCTCGTGCACCCAGCACACAACCAAAACATCCAACTTGCCTTGATCCCTACCTCTACATAACTCATAATATCTCATTCAAGAGTATGGTAAAAATAAATTGATGATCTCATATCCCAAATATCCCATTCTAAGCATGGCTAAGCATATGCATAATAAATGACATGATAAAATAAATCCCAACCCAAGCTACAAGGAAACAAGGTAATGCAATTCTAGGGAAACTTCCTAGCATGGGTTTCATATTTCAATTGACAATGCAAATAATTCTAGCTACACATCCTAGCATAGGATCAAAGTGGTCAAGGACACTTGCCTCCTTCTTGCTGCTCTTGAAATGGGTAGTCCTGGTCTTGGAAAGGAATAACTTGCTCTTGAGCAGGTTCTACATCATACCATCACACATAGCAAAAGAAAAACAACAACCATAAGACATAGTTCACACTTCTACTTCATACAAACCACACATTCACATTTATGAAAGTTCTTTACCATTATATGTGTTGTGGTTACTTTATGTGTGTTGAGTTGTGGCTTGCATGCACTTTTAACAATGTGTATATGATTCCTACTTTTGTGTCCACATTTATACTTACATACTATATATATGAGTTTCCAATAAATTTCTTATATTCAACTACTACACCTTTTCACTACCAAGTGTGTATGAAAAGTATTTTTCTTCCCCATATGTGCCTTCATAATTTCTACCAACCCTAAACTGAACTCTTTGGATTTTAAAAACTCCATTTATCATTTACTAGTTGCTATATTTTCAGATTTATATTCCTATGCATAATTGTGTATTTTATTATGAAATTAGTAATACACATCATCTAAACAGAATAGGTTCTGGTCCTAAATAATTTAATAACATATTTTGACCTTTGCCTCTGATGTAAACTATTTCATAATTATTTTCCCTATTTTCTAAAACTATTTATTACTTAAAAATGTGTCCCTAATTGTGAATAATAAATCAAACAGATTCAATTCAGTTCAAAATATGTTTTTATCTCACTCCAAAATTTCCTAAACACTGAGAAAGTCTTTAACTTAATTTTGACAATATGTTTGTCCCACTTTTTAATTTTTAAACACTAGTTACATATTCAATTTCCTAAATTAAATACTAAACAGGGCTAAAAAAATAAACTCACCCCACTACAGGGTCTATAATACTATTTTCAAAATTTCCAGGGGTCTAGCTACACTTATCAGAGGTGTTTTTCCTAATTTTTATTAAGTCCAGGGGCTAAAACTGATTTTTAAATGAATTTACATGATTTTCTGGAGTTCCAGGGGCTAGATCAGAAGTTTCTGGGGCTAGCTCATATTTCCCGAGACCCCATGGGGTAGCACGTAAGATTTCCAGTCTTTATAACGCGGGGCTGACGTGGACCGTCCGATTTTGAACTGACGGCCGAGATTATAACATCGAACCGGTACGCGGGGGTTTAAACCCTACCGTGCGATTTAAAATAAACGGCGCACAAGCGGCCACGTCGCTCTGATCGAGCGCGGGCGGCGCTGCCGGCGGCGCACGGCGGCGGGAAGCGGCGATCTCGCCGGAAACTTTCGGATCCTCGAGAATTCTGCCTAGAACTGTGATCTTATGGCATAGATCGGTAGAGGGGAGGTCGGGGATATCACCTCGGGGGTTTTCTTGAGCTCGGAGGTCCTGGGAGGTGATCGGCGGCGAGGTCCGAGGCAAAACCACGGCGAAGCTCGTCGGAGCTGTGTTTACAACGCAAGTCACCGAGTTTTCTGCACCTGCAAGGTTCCCCGGAGGCGGTGGATCAAGACCAGCGAGTTAGATCGGAGTTTCCGAGCTTAGATCGGCCGGAATTCACCGGAGAAGTCTCGGTTCTCACCGCAGTAAAAATCGGCGATCGCGTGGGAAAAACAGAACGGGGCCGGGGTTTTTATAGACGGGAGAGGGCGGCGGGGTGGTTTAGATCATGTCTGTTTCCTCCTCAAGCGAAATTCGGCTGTGATCCGCAGCAGTTCCGATCGGTTTGGATTCGGTGAGAGAGAGTCCGCCGCGGCGCGAGGTGGAAGACGAAGCCCGGGTGGGTCCCGCCTGTCAGCGTGAGAAAACGCGGGCGCGCGGCTGCGGGCTGGCGCGGGGTAAGTTGGGCCGGCTGGTGGTTTCGGCCCACTGGCCGGTTTTTTTCTGTTTTCTCTTTTTCTTTTTCCATTTCTTTTCTGATTTGAGTTTAATTTGAATTCCAGTTTGAATTTGAATTTTTGCAAAACATGCAACACGTCCAAAAATTTTTAAATTCCCCTCTTAACATGATTTTAAGGTTTTGAATCAAAATTTTGGGGTGTTACAGCTCTACCCCCCTTAAAAGAAATCTCGTCCTCGAGATTGGTGTTTCTAAGAAAACAATTCCGGAAATTGTGCCTTGAGCTCATCTTCCCGCTCCTAGGTGGCTTCCTCTTCTGATTGATGCTTCCACTGCACCTTGCACATCCGGATTCTTTTATTTCTGGTGAGGCGTTCCATTGTCTCCAAAATCTTGTATGGATGCTCGGCATAAGACAAATCCTCAGCTACATCCACTTCATTCATGGGTAACACCTCTTCAGGCGTCCTCAGACATTTCTTGAGTTGTGACACATGGAATACATCGTGCACATCCGATAGATGAACCGGTAACTCTAGTTGATATGCCACTTCGCCTTTCCTTTCCAAAACTTGAAAGGGTCCAATGTATCGAGGTGACAACTTCCCTTTCACCTTGAACCGACGAAGTCCTCTGATAGGGGACACCTTGAGATAAACATAGTCTCCCACGTTGAAAACGAGCTCTCTTCTTCGTACAAAGGCATAGCTCTTTTGGCGTGTCTGTGCTATCCTCAAGTTGTTGCAAATCTCCCTCACCTTCGCCTCGGCTTCTTGTAGCACTTCTGGACCAAACACTTTACTTTCTCCTGTTTGGTTCCAAAATAGGGGAGTTCTGCACTTCCTTCCATACAAAGCTTCAAACGGTGACATCTTCATACTAGCTTGATAGCTGTTGTTATAGGAAAACTCTGAATACGGTAAGTTCTTGTCCCTACTCCTATTGTTTTTGAGTGCACATGCTCTTAACATATCTTCAACGATCTGATTGGTTCTTTCCGTCTGCCCGTCAGTTTGGGGATGATAGGCAGAGCTGAAGTTCAGATGGGTTCCCATGGTTTCATGCAACTTCTGCCAAAACCTCGAGGTGAACTGTGTCCCTCGGTCTGACACTATCTTCTTTGGCACTCCATGGTAACACACGATCCTTGACATGTACAATTCTGCCAATTTGGATCCGCTGTAGCTTTCTTTCACGGGGATGAAATGAGCTACCTTGGTTAGCCTATCAATGATGACCCATATTGAATCATACCCGGATTGGGTCCTAGGCAATCCCACGACAAAATCCATGCTGATTTCTTCCCATTTCCATTCAGGCACTTTGAGTGGTTGCAATAATCCCGCGGGTCGTTGATGTTCTGCTTTCACCAACTGACATGTGTCACATAGGGCAACATGTTCCGTGACGTCTCGCTTCATGCCATACCACCAATACCTGCTCTTGAGGTCCTGGTACATCTTCGTACTCCCAGGATGAATGGAATAGTCGGAATCGTGAGCCTCCTTCAAAATTAATTCACGGATCTCCTTTACTTCTAGCACACAGATCCTTTTCCCGTGCCACACCGTACCTTGTTCATCCTCTCTGAAACCTTGAGCTTTATTTTCCTTGATGAGTTGCCTGATTTCCTGTATCTTCTCATCATTCTTTTGGCCCTCTCGTATGTCTCGCTCGAGTGTGGAGTCCACTTCCATGGCGATAGCTTCACTACTATTTACTAGACATAGATTGAGCCTTATAACCTCGTCCTTCAATTCTGCAGGCATGTCCTTCAAGCTCAACTTATTGACCTGCACTTTCCGACTCAAAGCATCGGCCACGACGTTTGCTTTCCCGGGATGATAGTTGATGCCCACATCAAAGTCATTGATTAACTCTAGCCATCTCCTTTGTCTGAGGTTGAGGTCTGGCTGTGTGAATATGTACTTCAAACTCTTATGATCCGTATATATCTCTGTCCTCTTCCCCATCAAATAGTGCCGCCAAATTTTCAACGCGTGTACCACTGCGGCTAGTTCTAGGTCATGTGTAGGATAGTTCTTCTCATGCTTCCGAAGCTGCCGGGATGCATATGCCACGACATGCCCTTCTTGCATGAGAACACATCCCAACCCATTTCCAGAGGCATCGCAGTACACGGTGAAATTCTTCTGCATATCTGGCATAACCAACACTGGGGCTGTTGTCAATCTCTTCTTTAGCTCCTGAAAGCTCGTCTCGCACTGTGGCGTCCAGGTGAATGTGATTCCCTTCTCCAACAGTTTGGTGAGAGGTCTCGAGATCTTGGAGAATCCCTCAATAAACCGTCGATAGTATCCAGCCAATCCCAAAAAGCTTCGAACTTCCCTGACATTTTCAGGGGTCTTCCACTTCTGTATATCCTCGATTTTGGCGGGATCTAGGGAGATTCCTTCCTCCAAGATTATATGTCCTAAAAAGGGAACTCTCTTCAGCCAAAACTCACACTTGCTCAACTTGGCATATAGTTGGTGTTCTCTCAGCCTCTGCAACACCAACCTTAGATGTTTCTCATGTTCCTCTTCATCTTTGGAGAAGACGAGAATGTCATCTATGAAAACCACCACAAATTTGTCCAGATATTCCATGAATACCTTGTTCATGAGATACATGAAGTATGCCGGGGCATTGGTTAGCCCGAAAGGCATGACAGTGTATTCATACAGTCCGTACCGAGATACGAAAGCTATCTTGGGAATATCAGATTGCCTTATCTTGAGTTGGTGGTATCCTGACCTGAGATCAATTTTCGAGAACACACAAGCTCCCCTCAACTGATCAAACAAGTCTTCAATGCGAGGCAATGGGTACTTGTTCTTGATGGTTACCTCATTCAAAGCACGGTAATCCATGCATAACCTTTGGGTTCCGTCTTTCTTGGGCACAAATATCACCGGAGCTCCCCATGGTGAGGAACTAGGGCGAATATACCCCTTCTCCGTCAATTCTCTCAAATGATCCTTGAGTTCTTCTAGCTGCTTGGAGTCCATCCGATAAGGTCTCTTGTATATCGGGGCTGTTCCCGGTACTAGCTCAATTGCGAATTCCACTTCACGGTCGGGAGGCATACCTGGCAACTCCTCCGGAAAAACATCTGGATATTCCCTGATAGTCCTGATTTCCTCAACTTTCACCTCCACTTGATTTAATTTAATGTCCCTCCTAGGCTCGTGTATCGTTATGAACTTTACTCTTGTGCCACTAGGGTGAGTTAGTTCCACCGTTCTGGTCGAACAATGGATGATTCCTTTATGTTTGGTCAACCAATCCATACCCAAAATAATATCTATCCCTTGTGAATCTATCACTATGAGGTTAGCAGTAAATACTACCCCATTAATGTCTAGGTTCACTTTGGGACACACTTGTCTTGTCCTTATTTCTCCACCTGGAGAGTTTACAGCTAGCATATGGTTCATTTGTGTGGTTGCTAGGTCATGCTTCTTAACAAACCCTTGAGCAATGAACGAGTGGGTAGCACCAGAATCAAACAGCAGAGTTGCAAGGTGTAAATTGGCAGGAAACTTACCAACTACCACGTCGGGTGCCTCTTGTGCTTCCTCCATAGTGACGTGGTTCACCCGTCCTCTTATTACATTCTGCTGTTGTGGCGGCGCAGGCTTCTTCTTTGGGCATTTATGGGCGTAGTGCCCCACTTCACCACAGCTAAAACATTGCACCCCAATCTTAGATGCCTGGCCTTTGTTGTCTTGGGGTTGGTTTGGGGCTCCTTGCACTGCGGGTCGAGGTGGATATGCGGGGCGAGGCTGCTGCACAAACTGACGTTGCGGCTGTGCTGGTGCTGCGGAAGGCCTGTAGTTTGGGTTGTACCCTCTTGGTGCTGAATAGGGTATGTAAAAGCCCAAGAAAAGGGACTTGTAAAAAACTTTTCTTCATCTCACAAAACCACAATTTTCATTGTGGACACCTTAGGAAATGTTGTGAAAAGCATGTAACCTCCATCAAAAGAGTGATTAGAGGGGAGAGTCTTCACTTTCACAAAGTAGGGTTTATACACATATGATCACACAATGAGGAATTCAAAACTGTTGTGTCCAAACTATTGTTTGCAGCAGCTAACACAAGGATCAAGTGGCATATTTGGATTCCTTAGGTCCAAATTAGTGGGGAGGCAAAGTTTCATTAATTTTTGAAAAGTCTTGCTGCCCATTTTTCCAAAGGAAGTCAAAGGTGCAAAGAATTCAAATGAATATTTGAATTTGCATTGAATTTGTCCAAACTTGTCAAATGAGCTCAGTTTCCAATTTTCAGACAATTGGGTTGGATAATTGTCAAACTTTGGAGATATTTTGAGGAAAAGTGGTACTGAGTTGTGGGGCCCACATGTCATAGGAATGAGTATACTTAACACTTAAGTTTCTCTCTGGACTTCACTCCACCGAGGTGTAACCCCGGGGCGACACCGAGCGGCCGCCCCCGTCGACCGAGGCTCCACCTCCTGCTCCCATTTCGCGCTGGCCTGCTCCTTACCCCGGAAACCGGCTGCAGCACGTTGCCATCTTCGCTTTGATCGCGCGCTAGCTGTTCTTCTCACGCGCAAACAGCAATCGGCGCTCACCGCCGCACTCCTTTCTCCCCGATCGCCGGCCTCAACCAAACCTCGGTTGTGCGCACCGGCAGTACAGAAAAGCAGCGCCTGTGCCTGCTCTACCACACCAGCCCCGCAACCCCAAAGGCCCTAGCCTGTGACGCGCACAATTCGGCAAACGGCACCGAGAAAACAGAGCTGTCCGGCGGAGAACCGGAGCTGGTCTCACGTGGACAGGCCCACCCAGAGCTTCTCAGGCCCGAGCTAGAGCACCCTCGGATGCGCTGGGAGCCCCTGATGCTCGTCCCCGAGGCTCAAGCCATGAGATGATCTACCAGGCTCGAATTTGGGAAAAGATCGCCGTCGGGCACCATCCGACCTTCTGATACGGTAATACCAAATTCGATCGTCCCTCTCGTTCTTAGGCCGTGAAACCTTGCACACAGGACCGCCACTAACCGGCGATCAGTAGTCCTTCACAACCCTAGTTGGAAATATGCACGGAGACCGCATGAAATCCAGAATTTCCGACCTCAAACGCGGAGGAGGTTTCGGGTGCACGGTGAGACACCATTAGCCGCCGGTCCCGAGCAGTTTTGAGGCTAGGTCGAGCATCCCTTTGGTCCACTGGTGCTGTAGCGCCGTTCCACCGAGGTCTGGGCAGGCTAGGGTGACCGGGCGACGTTGCCGAACCGGTCCAGAGCCGCCGCACCGTGGCCAGCTAGGTTAGAGCCATCGCCGACTGGGGAAGAGTGTTCCATCGTGTTCAGCACGGGAAATTAGGCCCTAACGGCGAGGGGGAGCTCGGGGGATGGCCGGGAGGCCAGAATCCGTCGAACTCCGGCGAGCCCGGCGGCGCGCAGGCGCGGGTGGCCGGAGGTAGAAGACGACCCGGTGGGTCCCGCCCGTCAGCAACGGTTTTTCAAATATTTGATCAGCTGTGGCGCAGGGATCTGGTGTGGTGGCGCGGGAAATAACCTGTAGCCTCGTGTGGCTTGCCCCGACGCGTGACACCTGTCCCCGGACCCACAGCCAGTATTTGAACATTTTGGGGAATTTCAGTTTTTAGTTCAAACTTTGAATAGCTACAACTTTGGGTAGGAGAATCCAAAAATTGTGAAACAAATTTCGTTGGATTCCTCTGATAGAGTACTATCCAAATGTAGAACCCAATTTGTATGAAACCCTTTAATTAATTCTGGAAAATTCTTTAAAGCTTTTCAACAAAAGAATTTTAGAGGGAGTTTGGTTCATCCAAAAATCCCCAAATTTAGCCATAATGTTCTTTAGGACATTAGTAAACCCCTGTAAAAGTTTCAGACCATTTGGAGTTGATTTGGTCAGAGCAATTCAAATTGGAAGGTGCTGTGTTCATTTGAATACAGAAACATTTTCAGAGAATTTCCAAAACTTGGAAATTCAGTTCTGGGCAATTCTTAACCCCAAAAATGTTAGGAAAATTCAGGCAAACTCTATGAGCTATAATTGAAATTGTAGTTCATTAAGTTGAGCATGAACAGGGGTATTACCTCAGAATAAAATTCTTCCTTGCTTATCTGCTAAGAAAATTATTCTGAGCAAACCACTCCATGAAAAGTGCTAATGTTTGGTCCAGAGGGTTTTCTTGTGACAAGGAACTCACATAAAAATTCTCAGCTCCATTGGAGCTCTAGATCACCCCTATCCTGTTTAACCAATTAAGGGATTAATATGGAAAAGGGGGAAAACCACTTAGCATTTAACCATGTGATTAAGTTCAAGCCAAACCACCAACACCAGTTCATCTTTAAATTCTTAAACAAAGTTTCAGGTGTTAGATACTGGTTATCAGCACTAATAGTAGAAGTCTTACTCTAAAATTCACATTTGCATCTAAATTAACATGTAGTATTTCATTAACGTGTAGCCGTTGAAGAAGAGACTCCGGAAGTGCTGGACTTCCTCCTTCCGGACGAAGAACTAACTCCTGACCAGCAGCAACAAGGCAAGCCCCGGTTTGCATTAACCCTTTTATAATTTTTCCTTTGTTTACATGAGTCATGTGAAGTATGTATGTGCATTAGGTATAGGATGAATGAAACCCCACTTGCATAACCAGAGGTTCCTAAAAGAGTGAGGGTAGTGTCAAGGACCTCGAGTAGACAGGCTATGCTTAATGAGTCATAGGACTTCGGTACAAGTCGAGTAGTTGGAATCTACTCGCGAGATAGGCATTGGGGCACACGGGTTCGGTTGAGTGATGTGAGATCACTTTAGTAATGAAAATGAGACTAGGCAGGGGCTAGGGCGCAGCAAGAGAGAGTCTTGTGTGCGCAGCCCTGCCCGTGTCGATTGAGGACCGATCCGTGTGCGGCCCTGCTGAACAAGTATTGAACGTACCGAAGGCATATCGGATATATGGGCCCCGATAAACCGATGTAGCCTAAACCTCCGGGCGTCGAGGCATAGCACACCGATTTATAGGTGTAGGTTGAGGGCAGCAAGGTGGAAATCTGCCAACGGGCATAGAGAGATGCTCCGTGTGGGGAACCTCCTGCTCGTTTCGGTGCGACCGGTTCGACGTTTGGGCTGTTGGGCGAAAGGTTGTCCCGTACGACATCGAGTGAGCGTGCTGTGCAGCTCCACGGGTGGGCGTACGTGACGTGCTCTTTGGGTTTTCCCTGCAGGTGTATATCGAGTTGATTCGCCGTCCCTCACGGTGACGAGTACCGCTTGTTCACTGCGTCGTAACGTAGACTAATGGATGAAATATGTTGATTCAATGATGCTGATTGATATAATTGTATTGCTACATGTGTGCCACCAAATACTGCTTACTAAATTTCAGATTTCATGAACTGTTAACTTGTTGCTAAAAGATGAACTAAGGATGAACTTGTAGGCGTGTCGTTTTGGCTGAAATGTTACTAACCTATGTCTTGGTATACCTCATGTAGAGTTTCATGCTTAGGTGAGTCGGTTAAGCCTTGCTGAGCCTTCGTGCTCATGGTTGCTGCTTAAGTGTTTTTCAGGTGAGGAGCCACCCACGGACTCGGAGTACGAGTCCACCGGCGAGGGTTACCCTCCGTCGGGGACCACGGCTGAGTGGGAGCCGTACACGCCGCGCTGAGCTGAGACGTGCAGCTAGTGTGGGTTGCCCTAGGGCTGGGCAACCGACTTTTGCTAAATAGGCGGGCGTGAGTTGTGTAGTGTAGACTTCCGCTGTGTAACATAAACAATAGTTGTAACTGAAGTTTGTACCTGTTTGTACAGTTTCAGTTGTTTCCCATGTAATATATTATGTTCTTATGACGTGTGCTGTCGGGTGTCGCATCGCGCGGCACCACCCTCTGCGATCCTGGATGAGCGGATTCCGGTCCGCCACAGCCTGGTATCAGAGCTGCAGTGGGGATAGCACAGTACTAAAGGACTGCATTATGGGAAAAACGTAGGTATACGGTGAGGATTCGGTAGTTGCCCAAGTAAGGACTATATTAGCATAGTTACTTAAAGTGGCAAAGACTAACTTATGTGTTATAATTCTGAATTTCAATTATGTAACGACGCACCTACGCTCTGGTAAGTATGGTAAGGAACGCCACCGAAAGCGGTTCAATTTTGGTTAGCTCTCCCTGACGAGGAACGTGGTTCAGGGATTGATCTCACAGCTTGGTGTGAGATGTCAATATGAACCTCTTGGACTCTTCATGTTCCTGAGTTCATATGAAACGCTGATCCCTAGCGTGCATTAGGCAAGTAAGTGGAGACCCCATCGCGTGGTCAGTAACGCGAGAGTGTGTTCGTCTGGAAATAGCCCAGGAGGACATACGCAGCGCTTGCCATCGGCGTGCCCTGCAGGGCAGTAGGTGGTATCTGTTGGGTTGATAACATTCCCAACCGTGATGACCCGTTCATGACATACTCGGGTTCCCCGTCGTGTGGTGTTGAGACACGATCACGTTCCTTGAGACATGACTTAGCTCAAGGACGGCCGTATGACAATGATACGTGCGTTTGTATTTACTTTCAATTATGGAACTGCCTGAAATGAATAAACATTGAGTGCACCATTATTGTGTGGTCTTCTGCAGGTACTAACCACGTATGTATCCGTGTAGAAAACGTGTGCGAGAGACCGTTTAGTGCCACACTTGAGACGTATATGCCGGTATGATCCGGTTAGGATTTGCTTTTGTGAGGAACGTAGTACCGAGACATTGTAGGCATATGCATGAAAATATTGAAAACAAGGAACTAAAATCATTAGGTTCAACAATTAAGACCCTGGTTGGGTATAAGAATGGGATAGTGGAGCAGGGTAGTTCCAAAAAGACTGAAAACAGAGTGCTCTGTTTTGGGACAGCAAGGTTGCTGATCTTCAACAGGGCATAACTCACAGGTCTTTTAGCCCAGGGAGGTGTGCTATATAGTTCTGGAAAGGTATTCAAGTACTCTACAACTTGTTGTAGACTTCCAGAGCTGAAACTCACCTTAAGATGGCTTAAAGCCCAGAGAAATGTAAACTGTCCAGAACCAGGGCAGAGTAAAACATCCTCTGAACTGATCTGTTTTTTTTAAATATAACTCCCAGTAGAAAAATCTAAAATTGTCATATAATACATCCTTAGAAAGAGTAGAAGATGTGTGACATCTTTGCAATTCAAAGTTTCTGAAGTTTCAGCACAGAACTTAGTGGAAATCAGGGTTGAAAACAGCCATTTCCAAGGGAGGTGCTGTTAAAATTCTTCCAGAAATTCTGCTAACTTTGAATTAGCATAACTTTTTAATCAAAGCTGATCTGGGGGCAAATGAGTACTCGTTGGAAAGATACTGAAGTTAACTTGAACTTTGGTATTCAACTTGAGTCATAAAAATGCACAGAACCAGATCAAAACTTGGAATAGGTAGAAACTGGTCATTCTGACAGAAGAATGACAGTTGAACTCATCGAAAAGGGTGTTGTACCCTAAGGGTGTTATACGTGATAACAACGCGATAGTGATGTCTCGTAGTAACCAAACCTAGTTATGTTGAGCTTCCAAAGTGGAGGTTCATCAAGTTGGATTGAACTAGCTTGTGTTTGGTCGGGTAATGGTGTAGCTTGTGCAAAGTTATTACATTATCTACTTACGAGATATTTCGCATGTTTGGTTGTCGTAATGTTTTTACGCCCAGTTCTATTGGACTGCATGCAAAATGTTGCGGGACTGATGTTTAATGTCGTATGGTTGCAGATGGTTCGTACTAGGACCACGCACGAGGTTGGTGGCTCTAGCCAAGGTGGAGGCGATGACTCCCAGCCACCGGCCTACGACAGCACCCCGCAGCAGCAGCCACCACCGCCGCCTCCGCTTACTCTTGCGGATGTGATAGCGGCATTGGTGGGAGGTCGTGAGGAGCAGACCGACCTGCTCCGCACGATCGTGCAGAATACGTCCCAGGCGGGAGGACGTCAAGAGCGAGGGCCTCGCGAGCCCCGCGAAGTGTCGTACTCGGATTTCATGAGTACGCACCCTCCAGTGTTCACCGAAGCCGAAGAACCACTGGAGGCGGACAACTGGCTGTGGACTATCGAGTCCAAGTTCGGGCTGCTCCAGTGTACGGAGCGGCAGAAGACGCTGTTCGCAGCACAGCAGCTCCACGGTGCCGCTGGTGCGTGGTGGGCGAATTATGTCGCCTCACGTCCGGCTGGCCATGCCGTGGAATGGCAAGAGTTCCGGGAGACGTTCCGCGCCTATCACATCCCTCCCGGAATAATGAAGAGAAAGTTCCAAGAATTTTTGGAACTGAAGCAGAGTGGGAGGAGTGCCCACGACTACTCCCGTGCCTTCAACCATCTGGCGCAGTATGCGTCAGACTACATCTCCACGGAGGAGAGGAAGAGGGAGCACTTCTATCGGGGGTTGCACCCCGAAATGAAGACCCACCTCGTACAATGGAACCGCGGCACATTCAACGACCTAGTCAATGCCGCCATCATGCAAGAGGACGCTCAGCGGGAGTTAACAGCTGAGCAGAGGAAGCGCAGCGCTCCACCTAGCAGCGGTGGGAGTGGCGCTCCCCAGAAGTACCGTATGGTGTATCGGACACCATCCGGGCAGCAGTGGCAACCACCGGCGCGACCGCAACGGTTCGGGGGACGTCCCTTTCAGGCACCTCCTTTCCGTCCGCCGATGCCACCACCAAGACAGCAACAGCAGCAGCAGACGGTACCCCGGGCGTTTCCACCGCTACAACGCGCCCCGGGTTTCCGTCCACCGATCAGCGGGGGACCGCCCCGTTTCACCTGCTTCACGTGTGGCCAGGCGGGCCACTTCGCGAAGGACTGTCCCCAGGGGCAGCAGAGCAGCGGGCAAGCCCAGCTCCAGGGCGGTGCTCGAGGCCGACCTCCGGTGAAGAAGGTTGGCCAGCGGACTGGAGGCGTCCGCAACCTCGACAATGAGGACGCCCCCGAGGGAGACAACGTGCTGGCGGGTACGTTTACTCTCAACAATCAAGCCATCGTCATATTATTTGATTCTGGTGCAACCCACAGCTTTATAAGTGCATCCTATGTGGCTAAACATCAATTGCAAGTCTTCCCAGCCGACTGCACTTATATGATATGCTCACCGGGAGGGAAGATTTCAGCTAATATGATGATTCCAAAGGCACCTCTGTGCTTAGGTGGGAAGCTATATCCCACCACCTTGATAATCCTTATGGGACAAAAGATTGATGCAATCTTAGGGATGTCATGGCTGCAATACCATGGCGCTGTCCTAGAGACTCGGACACGGACGGTTCACTTAAATTCTCCATTTCACCGTCCGCATTCTATGGTGTTATACACACCAGTCCGGGAAGTTTTAGCAATTAATAATGCTGAAGTTCTCAAGTTAGAAGACATCCCCGTAGTCCGGGAGTATCCCGACGTGTTCCCGGACGATCTTCCGGTCATGCCACCTGAGCGGGATGTCGAGTTCAAGATCGAGCTCGCACCCGGGACTACGCCCATATCACGGAGACCATACAAGATGGCTCCAAATGAGCTGGCGGAACTGAAAGAACAGCTCAATGATCTGTTGAGCAAGGGTTTCATTAGGCCGAGTTCCTCGCCTTGGGGATGCTCGGCGCTATTTGTAAAGAAGAAGGATGAAACCCTGAGGCTGTGTGTGGATTACCGGCCGCTCAACGCCGTCACCATCAAGAATAAGTACCCACTGCCCCGTATTGACATCTTGTTTGATCAACTTGTGGGGGCAAGTGTATTCTCAAAGATGGACCTTCGCTCTGGATATCACCAGATCAAGATCCGGGCGGAGGATATTCCGAAGACGGCATTCTCGACGAGATACGGCTTATACGAATATCTCGCCATGTCCTTTGGTCTCACAAATGCTCCAGCCCATTTCATGTATCTCATGAACTCGGTGTTCATGCCGGAGCTGGAAAAGTTCGTGGTAGTGTTCATCGACGATATCTTGGTTTACTCCAAGACAGAAGCCGAGCATGCCGAACACTTACGGATCGTTCTTCAACGATTGCGAGACCACAAGCTCTACGCCAAGTTCAGTAAATGCGAATTTTGGATCAGCCAAGTGCCATTCTTGGGACATATCATCTCAGCTGAAGGCATTGCGGTTGACCCAAGTAAAATCGAGCAAGTGTTGAAATGGAAAGCTCCCACTTCAGTTCATGAAGTCAGAAGCTTCCTCGGGTTAGCGGGATACTACCGGAGATTCATTCCAAGTTTCTCCAAGCTCGCTAAGCCGATGACAGAATTGCTGAAAAAAGGGAAGAAATATGTTTGGAACAAGGCGTGTGAAGGAGCGTTCCAAACATTGGTGAAGCATCTCACAACAGCCCCGGTCTTAGCTCAACCGGATACAACAAAGCCCTTCGACGTGTATTGTGACGCGTCCGGTATTGGGCTCGGCTCTGTGTTGATGCAGGAGGGACGTGTGGTCGCTTATGGCTCACGCCAACTTCGGAACCATGAGCAGCACTACCCGACTCACGATCTTGAACTTGCTGCCGTGGTGTTGGCGCTGAAAATGTGGAGGCACTATCTCCTGGGGAACTTGGTGCATCTCTACACCGACCACAAGAGCTTGAAATACATTTTCACCCAGAAGGAGCTGAACATGAGGCAGAGGAGGTGGTTAGAACTGATCAAAGATTATGAGATTGAGATCCATTACCACCCCGGCAAGGCGAATGTGGTTGCCGACGCGCTGAGTCGGAAATCACATGTCCATCACCTCACCATTACACCGGTGGAAGAGGAAGAGCCAAGTTTATACTTGGTTCCTTATGGATCGCTGTACAACCTTGCCCTCATCCCTACTATTAGGGAGGACATCATTGCAGCTCATAAAAATGATAAAGGCATGGCACATCTCCGGAGACGAATTGACAATGGGGAGATCAAATGTTTCCGGAAAGATGGTGAGGGGACGTTGTGGTTCAATGACCGCATAGTCGTACCCCGAGATATGGAGTTGAGGAAAAAGATCCTCGATGAAGCTCACTTGTCCAAATACTCCATTCATCCGGGCAGCAACAAAATATACCAAGATTTGAAAAAGAAATTTTGGTGGACACGGATGAAGCGGGAGGTAGCTAAGTACGTATCCGAGTGCGATACGTGTAGACGAGTGAAAGCTGATCACATGAAGAAATCAGGGCTGCTGCGACCCCTGAAGATCCCGGCATGGAAATGGGAAGATGTGAGCATGGATTTCATTGTGGGATTACCCCTAACAGCCAACAAGCATGATTCCATATGGGTAATCGTTGATCGGTTAACCAAGACGGCTCACTTCATTCCGGTGAATACACGTTACAATGCCGGCAAATATGCGGAGCTATACATAGCGAAGATTCTATGCCTATACGGGGTACCCAAGACCATTGTCTCAGATCGAGGTGCATTATTTGTATCTTGCTTTTGGGAGCAGCTACACGCTGCATTGGGTACTAAGTTGATCAGGAGCTCCGCTTATCACCCTCAGACAGATGGCCAGACAGAAAGGGTGAATCAAGTCCTGGAAGACATGTTGAGAGCATGTGCCATCCACCATGGTAGGAATTGGGATGATCACCTACCATTGGCGGAATTCTCGTACAACAACGGTTATCAGGCGAGTGTCAAGATGGCACCCTATGAAGCTCTCTACGGTCGTAAATGCCGCACCCCATTAAATTGGTGCGAGTCCGGTGAAAGGGTCACATTCGGGGTTGATGTGGTGAACGACGCCGAGGAGCGCGTTCGGACAATTCAAGCCAATTTGAAGGCCGCTCAATCCCGACAGAAGAGCTACGCTGATAAGAGGCGTAGGCAGTTGCACGTTGACGTTGGGGAACACGTGTACCTCCGCGTGTCTCCAATGAAGGGCGTGCACCGATTCGGTGTGAAGGGGAAGCTCGCTCCCCGTTTCATTGGACCCTACGCTATCACCGAGAAGTGTGGACCAGCAGCGTATCGATTGGAGCTACCGGCATCTCTGGCTGGTGTCCATGATATTTTCCATGTTTCGCAACTGCGAAAATGCTTGAAGCATACAACTGCTGTTCCTACCGAAGACATCGGCGAGCTGAAGCCGGATTTAACATATGATGAATATCCGGTGGGAATTCTTGATGAGAAAGCCAGGACCACGCGTAGCAGAACGTTGTGGTTCTACAAAATACTCTGGAGTAACCACACCGCCGAGGAAGCGACGTGGGAGAGCGAGGAGTTCCTTCGCTCAAATTACCCGGAGTTCTTGGCTTCTCAACACGGGTAAGTCCCTATTACATCGCTATCTCTTCTTTTATAATCTCGGGACGAGATTCTTTTAAGGGGGGAGGGATGTAAAAGCCCAAGAAAAGGGACTTGTAAAAAACTTTTCTTCATCTCACAACACCACAATTTTCATTGTGGACACCTTAGGAAATGTTGTGAAAAGCATGTAACCTCCATCAAAAGAGTGATTAGAGGGGAGAGTCTTCACTTTCACAAAGTAGGGTTTATACACATATGATCACACAATGAGGAATTCAAAACTGTTGTGTCCAAACTATTGTTTGCAGCAGCTAACACAAGGATCAAGTGGCATATTTGGATTCCTTAGGTCCAAATTAGTGGGGAGGCAAAGTTTCATTAATTTTTGAAAAGTCTTGCTGCCCATTTTTCCAAAGGAAGTCAAAGGTGCAAAGAATTCAAATGAATATTTGAATTTGCATTGAATTTGTCCAAACTTGTCAAATGAGCTCAGTTTCCAATTTTCAGACAATTGGGTTGGATAATTGTCAAACTTTGGAGATATTTTGAGGAAAATAGGTACTGAGTTGTGGGGCCCACATGTCATAGGAATGAGTATACTTAACACTTAAGTTTCTCTCTGGACTTCACTCCACCGAGGTGTAACCTCGGGGCGACACCGAGCGGCCGCCCCCGTCGTCCGAGGCTCCACCTCCTGCTCCCATTTCGCGCTGGCCTGCTCCTTACCCCGGAAACCGGCTGCAGCACGTTGCCATCTTCGCTTTGATCGCGCGCTAGCTGTTCTTCCCACGCGCAAACAGCAATCGGCGCTCACCGCCGCACTCCTTTCTCCCCGATCGCCGGCCTCAACCAAACCTCGGTTGTGCGCACCGGCAGTACAGAAAAGCAGCGCCTGTGCCTGCTCTACCACACCAGCCCCGCAACCCCAAAGGCCCTAGCCTGTGACGCGCACAATTCGGCAAACGGCACCGAGAAAACAGAGCTGTCCGGCGGAGAACCGGAGCTGGTCTCACGTGGACAGGCCCACCCAGAGCTTCTCAGGCCCGAGCTAGAGCACCCTCGGATGCGCTGGGAGCCCCTGATGCTCGTCCCCGAGGCTCAAGCCATGAGATGATCTACCAGGCTCGAATTTGGGAAAAGATCGCCGTCGGGCACCATCCGACCTTCTGATACGGTAATACCAAATTCGATCGTCCCTCTCGTTCTTAGGACGTGAAACCTTGCACACAGGACCGCCACTAACCGGCGATCAGTAGTCCTTCACAACCCTAGTTGGAAATATGCACGGAGACCGCATGAAATCCAGAATTTCCGACCTCAAACGCGGATGAGGTTTCGGGTGCACGGTGAGACACCATTAGCCGCCGGTCCCGAGCAGTTTTGAGGCCAGGTCAAGCATCCCTTTGGTCCACTGGTGCTGTAGCGCCGTTCCACCGAGGTCTGGGCAGGCTAGGGTGACCGGGCGACGTTGCCGAACCGGTCCAGAGCCGCCGCACCGTGGCCAGCTAGGTTAGAGCCATCGCCGACCGGGGAAGAGTGTTCCATCGTGTTCAGCACGGGAAATTAGGCCCTAGCGGCGAGGGAGAGCTCGGGGGATGGCCGGGAGGCCGGAATCCGTCGAACTCCGGCGAGCCCGGCGGCGCGCAGGCGCGGGTGGCCGGAGGTAGAAGACGACCCGGTGGGTCCCGCCCGTCAGCGACGGTTTTTCAAATATTTGATCAGCTGTGGCGCAGGGATCTGGTGTGGTGGCACGGGAAATAACCTGTAGCCTCGTGTGGCTTGCCCCGACGCGTGACACCTGTCCCCGGACCCACAGCCAGTATTTGAACATTTTGGGGAATTTCAGTTTTTAGTTCAAACTTTGAATAGCTACAACTTTGGGTAGGAGAATCCAAAAATTGTGAAACAAATTTCGTTGGATTCCTCTAATAGAGTACTATCCAAATGTAGAACCCAATTTGTATGAAACCCTTTAAATAATTCTGGAAAATTCTTTAAAGCTTTTCAGCAAAAGAATTTTAGAGGGAGTTTGGTTCATCCAAAAATCCCCAAATTTTGCCAGAATGTTCTTTAGGACATTAGTAAAACCCTGTAAAAGTTTCAGACCATTTGGAGTTGATTTGGTCAGAGCAATTCAAATTGGAAGGTGCTGTGTTCATTTGAATACAGAAACATTTTCAGAGAATTTCCAAAACTTGGAAATTCAGTTCTGGGCAATTCTTAACCCCAAAAATGTTAGGAAAATTCAGGCAAACTCTATGAGCTATAATTGAAATTGTAGTTCATTAAGTTGAGCATGAACAGGGGTATTACCTCAGAATAAAATTCTTCCTTGCTTATCTGCTAAGAAAATTATTCTGAGCAAACCACTCCATGAAAAGTGCTAATGTTTGGTCCAGAGGGTTTTCTTGTGACAAGGAACTCACATAAAAATTCTCAGCTCCATTGGAGCTCTAGATCACCCCTATCCTGTTTAACCAATTAAGGGATTAATATGGAAAAGGGGGAAAACCACTTAGCATTTAACCATGTGATTAAGTTCAAGCCAAACCACCAACACCAGTTCATCTTTAAATTCTTAAACAAAGTTCCAGGTGTTAGAGACTGGTTATCAGCACTAATAGTAGAAGTCTTACTCTAAAATTCACATTTGCATCTAAATTAACATGTAGTATTTCATTAACGTGTAGCCGTTGAAGAAGAGACTCCGGAAGTGCTGGACTTCCTCCTTCCGGACGAAGAACTAACTCCTGACCAGCAGCAACAAGGCAAGCCCCGGTTTGCATTAACCCTTTTATAATTTTTCCTTTGTTTACATGAGTCATGTGAAGTATGTATGTGCATTAGGTATAGGATGAATGAAACCCCACTTGCATAACCAGAGGTTCCTAAAAGAGTGAGGGTAGTGTCAAGGACCTCGAGTAGACAGGCTATGCTTAATGAGTCATAGGACTTCGGTACAAGTCGAGTAGTTGGAATCTACTCACGAGATAGGCATTGGGGCACACGGGTTCGGTTGAGTGATGTGAGATCACTTTAGTAATGAAAATGAGACTAGGCAGGGGCTAGGGCGCAGCAAGAGAGAGTCTTGTGTGCGCAGCCCTGCCCGTGTCGATTGAGGACCGATCCGTGTGCGGTCCTGCTGAACAAGTATTGAACGTACCGAAGGCATATCGGATATATGGGCCCCGATAAACCGATGTAGCCTAAACCTCCAGGCGTCGAGGCATAGCACACCGATTTATAGGTGTAGGTTGAGGGCAGCAAGGTGGAAATCTGCCAACGGGCATAGAGAGATGCTCCGTGTGGGGAACCTCCTGCTCGTTTCGGTGCGACCGGTTCGACGTTTGGGCTGTTGGGTGAAAGGTTGTCCCGTACGACATCGAGTGAGCGTGCTGTGCAGCTCCACGGGTGGGCGTACGTGACGTGCTCTTTGGGTTTTCCCTGCAGGTGTATATCAAGTTGATTCGCCGTCCCTCGCGGTGACGAGTACCGCTTGTTCACTGCGTCGTAACGTAGACTAATGGATGAAATATGTTGATTCAATGATGCTGATTGATATAATTGTATTGCTACATGTGTGCCACCAAATACTGCTTACTAAATTTCAGATTTCATGAACTGTTAACTTGTTGCTAAAAGATGAACTAAGGATGAACTTGTAGGCGTGTCGTTTTGGCTGAAATGTTACTAACCTATGTCTTGGTATACCTCATGTAGAGTTTCATGCTTAGGTGAGTCGGTTAAGCCTTGCTGAGCCTTCGTGCTCATGGTTGCTGCTTAAGTGTTTTTCAGGTGAGGAGCCACCCACGGACTCGGAGTACGAGTCCACCGGCGAGGGTTACCCTCCGTCGGGGACCACGGCTGAGTGGGAGCCGTACACGCCGCGCTGAGCTGAGACGTGCAGCTAGTGTGGGTTGCCCTAGGGCTGGGCAACCGACTTTTGCTAAATAGGCGGGCGTGAGTTGTGTAGTGTAGACTTCCGCTGTGTAACATAAACAATAGTTGTAACTGAAGTTTGTACCTGTTTGTACAGTTTCAGTTGTTTCCCATGTAATATATTATGTTCTTATGACGTGTGCTGTCGGGTGTCGCATCGCGCGGCACCACCCTCTGCGATCCTGGATGAGCGGATTCCGGTCCGCCACAGGGTACCGCAGCACGGCTCGTCTGCCCCGTAGGTTGCTGCATCATACGTGGGCGGGTGTTGCTCCCTGAGGCTTGATGTGACCACCCGACCTTCCTCTTATTCTCATTTTCCAGGGCCTTTTGCTTCCTTTCTACCACAAATTTAGTGAGGTATTCCCTCACCGTCATGTTTCCCTGCTGCAGTCCCAAAAACTCCTTCCTCTTATTTTTTGAGTTCACCTCTTGGGATGTAATGGTTGCGGAAGCTACGCTTGAACTCTTCCCAAGTGATGTTCTCAGAGTCATGATGGGCGGCCACGTAGGCGGTCCACCAATCATGTAACACCCCAAATTTTGATTTAAAACCCTAAACCATGTTCAGAGGGGAATTTAAAAATTTTTGGACGTGTTGCATGTTTTGCAAAAATTCAAATTCAAACTGGAATTCAAATTAGACTCAAAACAGAAAAGAAATGGAAAAAGAAAAAGAGAAACGGGAAAAAACCGGCCAGTGGGCCGAAACCCGCCAGCCGGCCCAATCTTCCCCGCGCCAGCCCGCCCCCGCGCGCGCCGCGCTCTCTCACACAGACAGGTGGGACCCACATGTCATCCCCAACCTCGCTCGCGCCGACCCCGGACTTTTCCCCCGAGCGCGCGCGATCTTAACCGATCGAAAAACCGCGTTCCTCAGCCGAATTCCTGTCCCAGATGAATCCAACTCGATCACAACTGACCCACCGCCCTCCCCCGGCTATAAAAACCCCAGCCCCGATCAGTTTTTCCCACGCGATCGCCGATTTTTACTCCGGTGAGCACCGAGACTTCGCCGGTGAATTCTGGCCGATCTAAGCTCGGAAACTCTGATCTAACTCGCTGGTCTTGATCCACCGTCTCCGGGGAACTTTGCAGGTGCAGAAAACTTGGAGAGTTACGGTGTAAACACAGCGCCGACGAGCTTCGCCGTGGTTTTGCCTCGGACCTCGCCGCCGATCACTTTCCAGGACCCCCGAGCTCGAGAAAACCCTGGAGGTGAGATTCCTGACCTCCCCTCTACCGGTCTAGGCCATAAGATCACAGTTTTAGGCAGAATTCTCGAGGATCCGAAACTTTCCGGCGAGATCGCCGCTTCCCGCCGCCGTGCGCCGCCGGCAGCGCCGCCCGCGCTCGGTCAGAGCGACGTGGCCGCTTGTGTGCCGTTTATTTTAAATCGCACGGTAGGGTTTAAATCCCCGCGTACCGGTTCGATGTTATAATCTCAGCCGTCGGTTTAAAATCGGACGGTCCACGTCATCCCCGCGTTATAAAGACTGGAATTCTTACGTGCTACCCCCTGGGGTTCTCTGGAATTGAGAGCTAGCCCCGGAAACTTCAGATCTAGCCCCTGGAACTCCAGAAAATCATGTAAATTCATTTAAAAATCAGTTTTAGCCCCTGGACTTAATAAAAATTAGGAAAAACACCTCTGATAAGTGTAGCTAGACCCCTGGAAATTATGAAAATAATATTATAGACCCTGTAATGAGGTGAGTTCATTATTTTAGCCCTGTTTAGTATTTAATTTAGAAAATTGAATATGTAACTAGTGTTTAAAAATTTAAAAAGGGGGACAAACATAATTGTCAAAATTAATTAAAAACTTTCTCAGTACTTAGAAAACTTTGGAGTGAGATAAAAATATATTTTTGGGCTGAAATGAATCTGTTTCATCTATTATTCACATTTATTAGTATAGGGACACATTCTTAAGTAAAGAATAGTTATAGAAAAATAGGGAAAATAATTATGAAATAGTTTACATCAGAGGCAAAGGTTAAAAATATGTTATTAAATTATTTAGGACCAGAACCTATACTGTTTAGATGATGTGTGTTACTAATTTCATTATAAAATACACAATTATGCCTAGGAATATAAATCTGAGAATATAACAACTAGTAAATGATAAATGGAGTTTTTAAATATCCAAAGAGTTCAGTTTAGGGTTGGTAAAATTATGAAGGCACATATGGGGAAGAAAAATACTTTGCATACATACACTTGGTAGTGAAAAAGTGTAGTAGTTGAATATAAGCAATTTATTGGAAACCCATATAAATAGTATGTAAGCATAAATGTGGACATAAAAGTAGGAATCATATACACATGGATAAAAGTGCATGCAAGCCACAACTCAACACACATAAAGTAACCACAACACATATAATGGTGAATGGATTTCATAAATGTGAATGTGTGGTTTGTATGAAGTGTAAGTGTGAACTATGTCTTATGGATTGTTGTTTTTCTTTTGCTATGTGTGATGGTATGAAGTAGAACCTGTTCAAGAACAAGTTATTCATTTCCAAGACCAGGACTACCCATTTCAAGAGCAGCAAGAAGGAGGCAAGTGTCCTTGACCACTTTGAACCTATGCTAGGATGTGTAGATAGAATTATTTGCATTGTCAAATGAAATATGAAACCCATGCTAGGAAGTTTCCCTAGAATTGCATTACCTTGTTTCCTTGTAGCTTGGGTTGGGATTCATTTTGTCATGTCATTTATTTACATGCATATGCTTAGCCATGCTTAGAATGGGATATTTGGGACATGAGATCATCAGTTTATATTACCATACTCTTGAATGAGACATTGTGAGTTATGTAGAGGTAGGGATCAAGGCAAGTTGGATGTTTTGGTTGTGTGCTGGGTGCACGAGACTTGGGTTTGTGTTTAGTACTTGCCTGGATCCTAAGGACCGGTTCATGGAGCATGTAATCCGGCTTTACAGTGCCAACCACATGCTGAGATGGGGCAGCTTGGCCAATTAATTAGGTGTATCCCCGGCGTAGTATGGGTGTGTTGGATGGTGCGGGGAGTAGGTGTCAGCTGGACTACCATATGAACCGCAAGGCTCAAGAGGGGGCCACTGCAGCGGGGTTGGAGCCTCTTGTATGCTGTTAGGGGTGAAACCTCAGTGGGCCCACGCTCGTCGGGAATCCCTTTGTAAAGGCTTCGTAGTGATCTCCTGGCTGCACACCTGGGAAGTGTGAATGTGGATCGTAGCCACTGGCATAATGGAGGTTCTTTTAGTCCACCCGGCAACGGGGGATGAAATCACTACTTGTGGGTACAGTGGTACAAACTCTGCAGAGTCAAAACTGTCTTGACAGCCGTGCTCACGGTCAAGAGCGGCCTGGACTTATTCATGATTAGAGGAGTGAAGGTTTTTGGAAGTTGTGGATGTTAAGCGGGGAGCATAACATTGAAAATGATGTTATGGTTATTGGATTATGATGATGGGATGGGAGATTGGGACCATTTCACCTGTGTAGTAATGTAGGTGCTTAATAAGCTAAGGTGATAGGTATTAATTGCGTAGTGCTTTAACCATGAGTTCAACCTCTCCTTGTTCTAGCCATGCATGATATAATTTTCCCACACTTGCTGAGTACCATTGGTACTCAACCTTGCATATTTGTTGGTTTATATTGCTGCTCAGGTCAAGATAATGAGGTGGTGTATAATGACCAAGATTTTGGACCCGAGGAAGGATTTTAGGTTCATGAAGACCCCCGGGCAACGCCTGTGATGGAGCCCTAAAGAATAATATTCCGCTGCTAGTTTATTTACTTGTGATGAAGCATTAGTGTCCATTGAGACATTTGCGATGTAAGACTTATTTATATTCGACACCTGGCTTGTAATAAATGATGCTTCACTATTTGTCATCACATGTATGAGAAAATGATCCTGGCATACATGTGATATTCACTTGGTTGTTTCTTCGGAAAAACCGGGTGTGACAAATCAGCAGCAGGTCCATGCAATTGATGAGAGGCAAACAGCACCCTCTCATACCCTTGGAATTGTATAATCCTCATCTTACTTTCAATGGTCTTCAGCCAATCATCTGCCTCCATAGGTTCAGCAGCACTTGCAAACTTTGGAGGTTGAGTTCCTAGAAACTCACTCATCCTTGGTTGGCGTGGTGCAGCTTGTGGAGGTGGAACTTGATGCAAGTTGGCCACCACTTGAGTCAAGTTCTGGATGAGCTGATTCTGATTCTCCAGCATTTGGTGGAGGGCATCAACTCCTTCACGGCGACCACCCCGGTCCTGGCCTCCAGAAAGATGAGGGTTGCATGCCTCATCGTTGTTGTTGGCGGGGTTGGCAGCACGTCCTTTTCCTCTTCCGGCCATCTGGCAGAATCAACCAATGTTAATTTGAAAGCATTTAGTCTCATCTTACTACTTTCATTTATTTGTACTTTGAAGTGTTGAGGCTTTGTTATACTTTTACAAGGGTTCTTATCTCACACCAAATAGATGCACTATTATTTCATGTGGGTTCACACACCAAAGCAAAACAATCTAAAGACGAGGCTGTGGACAATTGCTCATGGCTTCCACAACTCACGTCACACACCAAGCATTAACACACCATTAACTACGTAATGACTCGACTACTCGACATCCTTCTAATTTAAGGGAAAGGCTCTACGCTACTCGTTTTCTTGAGCTGGCTCCTCAGGATCTTCCTCATCATTGCGGCTGCCTTCTGACTCCGCTTTGGGTGGGGAGGCTGCTGGTGGAGAAGTGCGACGACGCCTGATCGCTCGGCGATTCGGGGAGTCAGGAGTCCATGTATCATTCGCGGTGACACACAGTTCATTCCCATCTCCTCTTTCCCTCGCCTTTAAGCAGGCTCACAGCAACGCCTCCGTTTCCTTCAGGGTGTCCCGGACATCCTGAAGCTCTTGTTGACACTCCTGCAGTCGAGTGCTGAGCATAGCAGCATCCTCCAAGCACAAGTCCATGTGCTCATGGGAAGTCCCTTGCTGCACTGGCGGGTACTTGTACTCCGTGGTACCACTCTCACGTTGGAGGACATACATGTACTCAGTTTTGTCCAAGTGGCGACGATAGATGTGACTCTGGCAGGTGATGGCCTCCCAGGTGACATCTTTCTCCGCATCGACCTGTGTTGCCTGACAAGCTGGAGAGTGGTGAATCTTAAGCAGCTGATTTTCGTGTATAATCCTCATCTCTGAGCTCCATTCTTCACTCTTCTCACGGATGGTCCTGGTGGAGTTATAGTGGATAATTAGCTTGCCCGTATTGCCGGCGGCTTCGAGCATACGCCGAAGACGGCGCAATAAGCCTCCTACTGCCAATCCGTAAGAAAGGTACGTCACTGGACGGCTCTCCTCTCTTTCGGCAAGGGCTACTACGGGAACTCTCCCTCCTGTGGACTTGCGAGCGGTGCGAATCATGCGAACCATCTAAAACAAAAAGAATTTAAAATTAGGTTAGATAAACTCTCAAACAAAAATCTTATTTTGAATGAAAGTTGGGGTAAGATGAAGAAAATGACTCCTTAAATAACACTTTTCAATCCACACCTTGGAAAATAGTTTTTAAGAAAATAGGGCCCTTAAATACGTCCATTTCTACCTAGGTCCACGTTCCTACGGGCAACCTTGGCTCTGATACCACCTCTGTCACACCCGGTTTTTCCGAAGAACAATCAAGTGAATAACACATGTATGCCAGGATCATTTTCTCATACATGTGATGACAAATAGTGAAGCATCATTTATTACAAGCCAGGTGTCTAATATAATTAAGTCTTACATAGAAAATGTCTCGATGGACAATAATAAGTTCATCACAAGTAAATAAACTAGCAGCGGAATATTATTCTTTAGGGCTCCGTCACAGGCGTTGCCCGGGGGTCTCCATGAACCTAGAAACCTTCTTCGGGTCCAAAGTCTTGGTCATTATACACCACCTCATTGTCTTGACTTGAGCAGCAATATAAACCAACAAATATGCAAGGTTGAGTACCAAGGGTACTCAGCAAGTGTGGGAAAATTATATCATGCATGGCTAGAACAAGGAGAGGTTGAACTCATGGTTAAAGCACTATGCAATTAATTCCTATCACCTTAGCTTTTTAAGCACCTACATTACTACATAGATGAAATGGTCCCAAGCTCCCATACCCTCATCATAATCAAATAACCATAACATCATTTCCGATGTTAAGCTTCCCGCTTAACATTCACAACTTCCAAAACCATCAACCCTCTAATCATGAATGAGTCCAAGCCGCTCTTGACCTTGAGCATGGCTGTCATGACAGTTTTGACTCTGCAGAGTTTGTACCACTGTACCCACATGTAGTGATTTCATCCCCCGTTGCCGGGTGGACTAAAAGAACCTCCATTATGCCAGTGGCTACGAACCACATTCACACTTCCCAGGTGTGTAGCCAGGAGATCACTACGAAGCCTTTACAAAGGGATTCCTGACGAGCGTGGCCCACTGAGGTTTCACCCCTAACAGCATACAAGAGGCTCCAACCCCGCTGCAGTGGCCCCCTCTTGAGCCTTGCGGTTCATATGGTAGTCCAGCTGACACCTATTCCCCGCACCATCCAACACACCCATACTACGCCGGGGATACACCTAATTAATTGGCCAAGCTGCCCCATCTCAGCATGTGGTTGGCACTGTAAAGCCAGGTTACATGCTCCATGAACCGGTCCTTAGGATCCAGGCAAGTACTAAACACAAACCCGAGTCTCATGCACCCAACACACAACCAAAACATCCAACTTGCCTTGATCCCTACCTCTACATAACTCATAATATCTCATTCAAGAGTATGGTAAAAATAAATTGATGATCTCATATCAAAAATATCCCATTCTAAGCATGGCTAAGCATATGCATAATAAATGACATGATAAAATAAATCCCAACCCAAGCTACAAGGAAACAAGGTAATGCAATTCTAGGGAAACTTCCTAGCATGGGTTTCATATTTCAATTGACAATGCAAATAATTCTAGCTACACGTCCTAGCATAGGATCAAAGTGGTCAAGGACACTTGCCTCCTTGTTGCTGCTCTTGAAATGGGTAGTCCTGGTCTTGGAAAGGAATAACTTGCTCTTGAGCAGGTTCTACCTCATACCATCACACATAGCAAAAGAAAAACAACAATCATAAGACATAGTTCACACTTCTACTTCATACAAACCACACATTCACATTTATGAAAGTTCTTTACCATTATATGTGTTGTGGTTACTTTATGTGTGTTGAGTTGTGGCTTGCATGCACTTTTAACCATGTGTATATGATTCCTACTTTTGTGTCCACATTTATACTTACATACTATATATATGAGTTTCCAATAAATTTCTTATATTCAACTACTACACCTTTTCACTACCAAGTGTGTATGAAAAGTATTTTTCTTCCCCATATGTGCCTTCATAATTTCTACCAACCCTAAACTGAACTCTTTGGATTTTAAAAACTCCATTTATCATTTACTAGTTGCTATATTTTCAGATTTATATTCCTATGCATAATTGTGTATTTTATTATGAAATTAGTAATACACATCATCTAAACAGAATAGGTTCTGGTCCTAAATAATTTAATAACATATTTTGACCTTTGCCTCTGATGTAAACTATTTCATAATTATTTTCCCTATTTTCTAAAACTATTTATTACTTAAAAATGTGTCCCTAATTGTGAATAATAAATTAAACAGATTCAATTCAGTTCAAAATATGTTTTTATCTCACTCCAAAATTTCCTAAACACTGAGAAAGTCTTTAACTTAATTTTGACAATATGTTTGTCCCACTTTTTAATTTTTAAACACTAGTTACATATTCAATTTCCTAAATTAAATACTAAACAGGGCTAAAAAAATAAACTCACCCCACTACAGGGTCTATAATACTATTTTCAAAATTTCCAGGGGTCTAGCTACACTTATCAGAGGTGTTTTTCCTAATTTTTATTAAGTCCAGGGGCTAAAACTGATTTTTAAATGAATTTACATGATTTTCTGGAGTTCCAGGGGCTAGATCAGAAGTTTCCGGGGCTAGCTCATATTTCCCGAGAACCCCATGGGGTAGCACGTAAGATTTCCAGTCTTTATAACGCGGGGCTGACGTGGACCGTCCGATTTTGAACCGACGGCCGAGATTATAACATCGAACCGGTACGCGGGGGTTTAAACCCTACCGTGCGATTTAAAATAAACGGCGCACAAGCGGCCACGTCGCTCTGATCGAGCGCGGGCGGCGCTGCCGGCGGCGCACGGCGGCGGGAAGCGGCGATCTCGCCGGAAACTTTTGGATCCTCGAGAATTCTGCCTAGAACTGTGATCTTATGGCATAGATCGGTAGAGGGGAGGTCGGGGATATCACCTCGGGGGTTTTCTTGAGCTCGGAGGTCCTGGGAGGTGATCGGCGGCGAGGTCCGAGGCAAAACCACGGCGAAGCTCGTCGGCGCTGTGTTTACAACGCAAGTCACCGAGTTTTCTGCACCTGCAAGGTTCCCCGGAGGCGGTGGATCAAGACCAGCGAGTTAGATCGGAGTTTCCGAGCTTAGATCGGCCGGAATTCACCGGAGAAGTCTCGGTTCTCACCGCAGTAAAAATCGGCGATCGCGTGGGAAAAACAGAACGGGGCCGGGGTTTTTATAAACGGGAGAGGGCGGCGGGGTGGTTTAGATCATGTCCGTTTCCTCCTCAAGCGAAATTCGGCTGTGATCCGCAGCAGTTCCGATCGGTTTGGATTCGGTGAGAGAGTCCGGCGCGGCGCGAGGTCGAAGACGAAGCCCGGGTGGGTCCCGCCTGTCAGCGTGAGAAAACGCGGGCGCGCGGCTGCGGGCTGGCGCGGGGTAAGTTGGGCCGGCTGGTGGGTTTCGGCCCACTGGCCGGTTTTTTTTCTGTTTTCTCTTTTTCTTTTTCCATTTCTTTTCTGATTTGAGTTTAATTTGAATTCCAGTTTGAATTTGAATTTTTGCAAAACATGCAACACGTCCAAAAATTTTTAAATTCCCCTCTTAACATGATTTTAAGGTTTTGAATCAAAATTTTGGGGTGTTACAATACTTTTTGATTCTGGTGCAACCCACAACTTTATAAGTGCATCGTACGTGGCTAAGCATCAGCTGGAAGCCTTTCCAACCGAGTGTTCGTATATGATCTGCTCGCCGGGAGGAAAGATTTCAGCAACGATGATGGTTCCAAAAGCACCACTGTGCTTAGGTGGGAAGATATATCCCACCACTATGATTATCTTAGGGGGACAGAAGATTGATGCAATCTTGGGAATGTCATGGCTAAGCAACCATGGCGCTGTCCTGGAAACACTATCACGGACAGTTCACCTCAACTCTCCATTACACCGTCCGCAGTCCCTCCTATTAGATAATCCAGTCCGGGAAGTTTCAGTGATCAACAATACTGAAGCTCTCAAGTTAGAAGACATTCCCGTAGTCCGGGAGTATCCCGACGTGTTCCCGGATGATCTTCCGGGCATGCCACCTGAGCGGGATGTCGAGTTCAAGATCGAGCTCGCACCTGGGACTACACCCATATCACGGAGACCATACAAAATGGCTCCAAAAGAGCTGGCTGAACTGAAAGAACAGCTCAATGACCTGTTGAGCAAGGGTTTCATTAGGCCGAGTTCCTCGCCTTGGGGATGTTCGGCGCTATTCGTGAAGAAGAAGGATGAGACCCTGAGGCTGTGTGTGGATTACCGGCCGCTCAACGCCGTCACCATCAAGAATAAGTACCCACTGCCCCGCATCGACATATTGTTTGATCAACTTGTGGGTGCAAGTGTGTTCTCCAAGATGGACCTTCGCTCTGGATATCACCAGATAAAAATCCGGGCGGAGGATATTCCGAAGATGGCATTCTCGACGAGATATGGACTATATGAATATCTCGTCATGTCCTTTGGTCTCACAAATGCTCCATCCCATTTCATGTATCTCATGAACTCGGTGTTCACGCCGGAGCTGGACAAGTTCGTGGTAGTGTTCATCGACGATATCTTGGTTTACTCCAAGACAGAAGTCGAGCATGCCGAACACTTACGGATCGTTCTTCAACGATTGCGAGACCACAAGCTCTACGCCAAGTTCAGCAAATGCGAATTTTGGATCAGCCAAGTGCCATTCTTGGGACATATCATCTCAGCTGAAGGCATTGCGGTTGACCCAAGTAAAATAGAGCAAGTGTTGAAATGGAAAGCTCCCACTTCAGTTCATGAAGTCAGAAGCTTCCTCGGGTTAGCGGGATACTACCGGAGATTCATTCCAAGCTTCTCCAAGCTCGCTAAGCCGATGACAGAGTTGCTGAAGAAAGGGACGAAATATGTTTGGAACACGGCGTGTGAAGGAGCGTTCCGAACATTGGTGAAGCATCTCACAACAGCCCCGGTGTTAGCTCAGCTGGATACAACAAAGCCCTTCGACGTGTATTGTGACGCGTCCGGTATTGGGCTTGGCTGCGTGTTGATGCAGGAAGGACGTGTGGTCGCTTATGGCTCACGCCAACTTCGGAACCATGAGCAGCACTACCCGACTCACGATCTTGAACTTGCTGCCGTGGTGTTGGCGCTGAAAATGTGGAGGCACTATCTCCTGGGGAACTTGGTGCATCTCTACACCGACCACGAGAGCTTGAAATATATTTTCACCCAGAAGGAGCTGAACATGAGGCAGAGGAGGTGGTTAGAACTGATCAAAGATTATGAGATTGAGATCCATTACCACCCCGGCAAGGCGAATGTGGTTGCCGACGCGCTGAGTCGGAAATCACATGTCCATCACCTCACCATTACACCGGTGGAGGAGGAAGAGCCAAGTTTATACTTGGTTCCTTATGGATCACTGTACAACCTTGCTCTCATCCCTACTATTAGGGAGGACATCATTGCAGCTCAGAAAAATGATAAAGGCATGGCACATCTCCGGAGACGTATGGACAACGGGGAAATCAAATGTTTCCGGAAGGATGATGAGGGGACGCTGTGGTTCAATGACCGCATAGTCGTACCCCGGGATATGGGGTTGAGGAGGAAGATCCTCGATGAAGCTCACTTGTCCAAGTACTCCATTCATCCGGGCAGCAACAAAATGTACCAAGATTTGAAAAAGAAATTTTGGTGGACACGGATGAAGCGGGAGGTAGCTAAGTACGTATCCGAGTGTGATACGTGTAGACGAGTGAAAGCTGATCACATGAAGAAATCAGGGCTGTTGCAACCCCTGAAGATCCCGGCATGGAAATGGGAAGATGTGAGCATGGATTTCATTGTGTGATTACCCCTAACGTCCAACAAGCATGATTCCATATGGGTAATCGTTGATCGGTTAACCAAGACGGCTCACTTCATCCCGGTGAATACACGTTACAATGCCGGCAAATATGCGGAGCTGTACATAGCAAAGATTCTATGCCTATATGGGGTACCCAAGACCATTGTCTCAGATCGAGGTGCATTATTTGTATCTCGCTTTTGGGAGCAGCTACACGCTGCATTGGGTACTAAGTTGATCAGGAGCTCCGCCTATCACCCTCAGACAGATGGCCAGACAGAGAGGGTGAATCAAGTTCTGGAGGACATGTTGAGAGCATGTGCCATCCACCATGGTAGGAACTGGGATGATCACCTACCATTGGCGGAATTCTCGTACAACAACGGCTATCAGGCGAGTATCAAAATGGCACCTTACGAAGCTCTCTACGGTCGTAAATGCCGCACCCCATTAAATTGGTGCGAGTCCGGTGAAAGGGTCACATTCGGGGTTGATGTGGTGAACGACGCCGAAGAGCGCGTTCGGACAATTCAAGCCAATTTGAAGGCCGCTCAATCCCGACAGAGGAGCTACGCTTATAGGAGGCGTAGGCCGTTGCACATTGACGTTGGGGAACACGTGTACCTCCGCGTGTCTCCAATGAAGGGTGTGCACCGGTTCGGGGTGAAGGGGAAGCTCGCTCCCTGTTTTATTGGACCCTACGCTATCACCGAAAAGTGTGGACCAGCAGCGTATCGATTGGAGCTACCGGCATCCCTTGCTGGTGTCCATGATATCTTCCACGTTTCGCAACTGCGCAAATGTTTGAAGTATACAGCAGCTGTTCCTATCAAAGACATTGGCGAGTTGAAACCGGATTTAACATATGATGAGTATCCGGTGGAAATTCTTGATGAGAAAGCCCGAACCACGCGTAGCAGAATGTTGTGGTTCTACAAGATCCTCTGGAGTAACCACACCGCTGATGAAGCGACGTGGGAGAGCGAGGAGTTCCTTCACTCAAATTACCCGGAGTTCATGGCTTCTCAACACGGGTAAGTCCCTACTACATCGCTATCTCTTCTTTTGTAATCTCGGGACGAGATTCTTTTAAGGGGGGAGGGATGTAAAAGCCCAAGAAAAGGGACTTGCAAAAACTTTTCTTCACCTCACAACACCACAGTTTTCGTTGTGGATATCTTAGGAAATACTGTGAAGAGCAAGTAACCTTCATCAAAAGAGTGATTAGGGGGTGGGGGAAGTCTTCCTTTTCACAAAGTGGGATTTGGACATAGGACATGAGAGGTTGAGCTCACCCCTAGAACTTAAAAAGTCTTGGGGAGGTTCAGTCCAAGTTTCATAGAAATCCAACACTTTTTGAGGCACTTTTTGGGTTATTTGAAAAAGAGGCCAATTTGAATGTAAATTCAAATTGCAGCAACTTTCATCACCCAAATTCAAAAGTTAGCTTCATATTCTTATTCAGCACATTTTTGTGAGCTCACACACCAATTTTCACTCCATTTGGAGTTGATCTTGACATGAGCTAAGTGGGACGAATTCAAACTTTATTTGAATTCAAAACTAAACTTGTGCTGAAATTCACCCAAGCCGAACCCAATCTGAATTCTATTCAATTCAAATGGCTCAGGGGTGAATAATTTGAATCACCAGGGGTATTATGGGGCTCAGTGTTTACAACAGTGATTAGGAGTAAATTCCAGAGGTTAAAACCCCGGGTGGGACCCACATGTCATAGAGGGGAGAAGGAGAAACTTGCACCCAAAGTCAGAGTCTCGGTGGGAAATTCCGCCGAGCAGCTGTCGGCTATGCCACCGAGCAGCTACCGGCGCCACCAGCTGCTTCCCTCTCTGCGCGCTGGCGCCCAGGGCGGCTGGCTCGCGCCCCCACGCGACCGGCACCGCCTCAGCCGAGCTGGAGTCGGCCGGCTTTATCTTCTCGCGGGCAAACCCGAGCAGCGGCATTGTTTCTCGCCACAGCTCTCTGCTCAATCGGGAAAACCAGCAAAACCATCTCCTCCTTCGTCCCTGAGCTGCTAGACAACCACCTGAGCTCGCACTCCACCTCTCCAACGCCAGAAACCTCGAGCTCCGACCTCCTTTGCCCGAGAGCGATCGCCACAGCGGTGACTCAACCTCAGCCGAGAGCCAGGCGCCCGTGGGCAGCGTTCCACAGGCGTTTTCACGGCCCAGCGAGAGAGGCAACAGGAGCGCACGACCACCGTGCTGCTCTCCTCCAAGTTTGGAAGCCAACCGTGAAGAATCCGCAGAGAATTTCTAGTTGTTGCTCCGGCGACCGTAACCCAAGCTTCCGGTACGGTGTCTTTAAATTCTCGCTCTATGATCTTTCGGAGGTCATCAAATCTTGCACATAGACGCTGGACTAGCCGGCGATCAAGTTCTTTTCTGCATCCGTAGCGTGAAACTGTCTAGGAGTGACGAATTTCGAGCTCGATCGAGGGCGGTCATGACAGGCACGATCGGTCACACGGTGCCGACCGACTTGCCGCCATCCCTGAACCCTTTTGACACCTTGTCGAGCTTCCTAGAGGTACACTGATGCTATAGGGCCGTTTGTTCGAGGTGTTGGCGGGTTTAGAAACCACGGTCGACGGTGTCGAACCTCAACCGAGGCAGCGGCACGTCGCCGAGCTATTTCCGGTCACCCCCAGCACGACCTGTCACCCCCGACGTGTTCCTCGACGTCGACAACCCCCTGGCGGTGAGTTTCAGACCATGGGAGGTCCGGCAGCGGCGAGCCAGCGAGCCCCGAGTCTGCTCCGGCGAGGTCGGCGGCGCGGGCGCGAGAGAACGGCGGGAAGAAGACGAAGCCGGCTGACCCACGTATCAGCGGCTGGAGGATTTAAATCGGGATCGGGTGTGGCCAGGGATTGGCTGTGCTGGCGCGCAAATACCCTGTGAGCTCCGGTGTGCCGGACACCTCCACGCTCGACACGTGTGGTATCCCCGGTGTGCCGGACACCTCCCCGCTCGACACGTGTCCCCGCGAGCCCCGAGAGTTTAAACTTTTCCCCCGATTTTCAGAGTTCTTCCCAACTTCAAATCCTCATAACTTTGGTTAGAGAGCTCCAAATTTGGTGAACCAAATTTGGTTGGATTCAGCTCTCTGAGCACTTTCCAGCAATACCAAATTCAGCTCATGAAAGTGAATAGTTTTCCAGAATTAAATCCCTAAAATTTAAACTGTTGGGAATTTTATCTGGAGAACTACTTTATGAAAAATTCTGAAATTTGGCTGAAAGGTTCATTGGAAAATCCCTGAATCCCAGTAAAATTTTCAGACTTATCCAGGTTCATTAGTTACCCTAATTGGGTGATTAAGGGAACTGCCCAGGGACAATAGAAAAATGTACAGAAACATTTTTCAGATTTTCTCCAATCTTAATTAGGACATAACTTTCTGTAGAATTCTTCAAATGACATGAAACCAACTCCATTAGAACCATCCTAAATTCTAGTTTCCAGAAAGTAATGGTGGGAGCCATGAAAAACCCTGGAATTACTTAGAGGCTCAATTATTGACCAAAGCGGCTTTTATTTGTACAAGGTTCAATTGAACGTTGTTTCAAATAAAACTTGGTCACAACTCTGGTTAGGACCCTACCAATCCACCATAAAAATTTCAGAACCCAAAGGGGAGGGCTAGCTAGAGTTATTAGTAAATAAGTATTCAAGTTTACACATTGCATTAAAATTTACATGTAGTATTATATTCAACGTGTAGCCATTGAAGAAGAGACTCCGGAAGTGCTGGACTTCCATCTTCTGGACGAAGAACTAACCCCTGACCAGCAGCAACAAGGCAAGCCCCGGTTTGCATTAACCCTTTTATAAGTCTTACTTTGTTTACATGTGTCATATGAAGTATGTATGTGCATTAGGTATAGGATGAATGAAACCCCACTTGCATAACCAAAGGTTCCTAAAAGAGTGAGGGTAGTGTCAAAGACCTCGAGTAGACAGGCTATGCTTAATGAGTCATAGGACTTCGGTACAAGTCGAGTAGTTGGAATCTACTCGCGAGATAGGCTTGGGACACACGGGTTCGGTTGAGTGATGTGAGATCACTATAGTAATGAAAATGAGACTAGGCAGGGGCTAGGGCGCAGCAAGAGGAAGTCTTGTGTGCGCAGCCCTGTCCGTGTCAATTGAGGACCGATCCGTGTGCGGCCCTGCTGAACAAGTATTGAACGTACCGAAGGCATATCGGATATATGGGCCCCGATAAACCGATGTAGCCTAAACCTCTGGGCGTCGAGACATAACGCACCGATTTATAGGTGTAGGCTGAGGGCAGCAAGGTGGAAATCTGCCAACGGGCATAGAGAGATGCTCCGTGTGGGGAACCTCCTGCTCGTTTCGTTGCGACCGGTTCGACGTTTGGGCTGTTGGGTGAAAGGTTGTCCCGTACGACATCGAGTGAGCGTGCTGTGCAGCTCCACGGATGGGCGTACGTGACGTGCTCTTTGGGTTTCCCTGCAGGTGTACATCGAGTCGATTCGCCGTCCCTCACGGTGACGAGTACCGCTTGTTCACTGCATCGTAACATAGACAAATGGATGAAATATGTTGATTCAATGCTGCTGATTGATATAATTGTATTGCTACATGTGTGCCACCAAATACTGCTTACTAAATTTCAGATTTCATGAACTGTTAACTTGTTGCTAAAAGATGAACTAAGGATGAACTTGTAGGCGTGTCGTTTTGCTGAAATGTTACTAACCTATGTCTTGGTATACCTCATGTAGAGTTTCATGCTTAGATGAGTCGGTTAAGCCTTGCTGAGCCTTCGTGCTCATGGTTGCTGCTTAAGTGTTTTTCAGGTGAGGAGCCACCCACGGACTCGGAGTACGAGTCCACCAGCGAGGGTTACCCTCCGTCGGGGACCACGGCTGAGTGGGAGCCGTACACGCCGCGCTGAGCTGAGAAGTGCAGCTAGTGTGGGTTGCCCTAGGGCTGGGCAACCAACTTTTGCTAAATAGGCGGGCGTGAGTTGTATAGTGTAGACTTCCGCTGTGTAATTTAAACAATAGTTGTAACTGAAGTTTGTACCTGTTTGTACAGTTTCAGTTGTTTTTCCCATGTAATATATTATGTTCTTATGACGTGTGCTGTCGGGTGTCGCATCGCGTGGCACCACCCTCTGTGATCCTGGATGAGCGGATTCCGGTCCGCCACAGGCTAGTCCCTAGCGGAGAGCTTGCGCAGATGGAACGAGTTAGTAAGAGCTTGACACGGCGTGTTTTACGTGGTTCAGGCCGCTGGAGCGTAAAACCCTACGTCCACGGCGAGCTATGGAGCTCGCTGTATTGCTTGCTGCTCAGGGCCGGAGGCCTGAGCTTGGGGGTGAGTTACAGCTTGAGAGTGTATGGCTAGCGTATGAGTTGCAAAATGCGAACCCTTGCTATCGACGCCTACCCGAGCCTTTTATAGTCCAAGACTCGGGCGGCTTACAAGGGGAGCCGGGACCCGACAGGTGGTCCCGGGAAGATTGTCTATTATCTACCATATCTGCAGTTATGCCGGTAGTTGCCTCTGGTCGAAGGCTTCTGAGTCTTCGTCTTGCCGCCCTGCCCATGCCGCATGCTAGTCGTAGTGGTTGATGACGGCGCAGGCGGCATGGGATGTCTTGTCGCGGCATTTAGTGGCTGGCAGGTTCTGACACCGTGCGCCAGTCTGTGATGCGACTGGGCGCAACGGCACCTGACAGACGCGTGCTCCGCGTTTCCGCGTCTTGGGAAGACGCAGGCCTTGAATACCTTGTACGGGCAAGGTGTGGGGCGCCTTTAAGCCCATTGCCTACCGCTCGGGGGGAGGCAGCACCGTTCTTCTGGCCACGTGGCGGGTCCGGAGCCCTTCTCTGAGGAGAGAAGGGCCCGGCCTGCGGGGCACCTGGAGCCTCCGGACCTCTCCCCGCAGAGGGGGAGGTCCGGCTTCTGTATGCCACGTGGCGGGCCCGGAGCAATCCTCTAAGGAGAGGGAGGTCCGGCCCCGCTGGACACGCGGCGCCTTCGGACCTCTCTCTCGCGGAGGGGGAGGTCCGGCTTCTGTATGCCACGTGGCGGGACCGGAGCTCTCCTCTGAGGAGAGGGAGGTCCGGCCCCGCCGGACGCGTGGCGCCTTTGGAGCTCTCCCTGCAGAGAAGGGCGAGTTCCTTAGGCATTTTACCCTGTGCGCGGGGGTACCCCATATCTCAGGTACCGACAGTGGCCCCCGGGGCCATCTCGGGGGAGATAGCGAGCCCGAGGTGGGACCTCCGTCTCTTCCAATCCGCGCACTTTCTCTAAGTCCCGAATTGGCCGCTGCCGGAGCACGAACAGCCACGGGATCGTGGGAGCGTGCGCTCACTTGATGGTTGCTTTTACTGCGGCGGTTCCCAAGACTGCCACTTCTGCACGTTGCGGCGCTTTCTTCGGGAACCGCCGAAGTGCCTTGCCGGCTCATCTTCTTATGAGACTGACTCCTTGCCCCCACCGCTTCAGTTAGGCGGCTTGGGCCCACCCGTCACCGGCATTCGGTCTAGGAACCGAAGCGGTTGCCGGTGCGGGATATTCGAAGAGTTCCGAATCGCTTGGAATTGCACCGGGAAGCTTTTTAGAGGGGGTCTTACCCACATTGCAGCTTCCCTTCGCACTTCTCAGCGTTTCTTCTCGGACTCTTGTGCTTTTGCTCTCTTGCCTTTGAGTTCTCCCTTGCCATGGCTTCTAACCCGCCGCCAGAGAAGAAACGTGCTCGATCTCCTCCAGCAACGGCGTCGGAGCCAAGTCGGGATTCTGGGGTGCCTGACACTCCCTCCGGTGGCGACTCGAAGAGGCCCCGGGTTGATGCGCTGGGGGAAGCTTCTGGGGCATCCCCTGTTCCGCCAGTCCAAGCGACTGCGGAGCGGTCGTCGGTGACGGTAGCGGGCTCTGGAAGTTCTACCCCGGCTCGGAAGTCGGGATTCAGAGCCCACTAAAGTGTCCGCGCTTCCCGACCTTCCCCGTCTTGCGGGGAATCTGTGCCGCTGCGCTCGGAGCTAGGGGCAACTGCCGCGGCCCCCAGGCCAGCGCGAACTTCTCCTGTTCCGGTGTGCCCGGACTCCGCGGCGGCGGCGTCTCTTCCTGCAGAGACGGCCACCGCGGCCCCCGAGCCAGCGCAGGCTGACCCTGCACTAGGCGGCCTGGCCTCTTCTCCAGCACCGCCTTCCCCGGCTCGCCCCTCTCCTCAGGTCAAGGAGCCAGAAGCTGAAGAGAGCCCGGCTGGCCTGGCTGCCAGAGCCGCGGAGCCAGCTTCTCCTGATCGGCGTCTCGTCTCGGTTGCTGGTGTGTCGGCTCTTCCTGAGGACGAGGTAATGGAGGAGGTCGGGGGGACTGCCCCAGCCTCTGCTGCTCCATTGCCTCTGGCGGACGCCTTCGCGCTTGCCGAGTCGAGCATCCGGCAGGTCTTGGCTGCACTAGGGCGCGAGCGGGAGGAGTATACGGTTGAACGGGACCGCCTCCTCATCTGGGGGAACCTTTTGTGGGAGAGGACCGCGAAGGTTAAGAGTGAGCTCGACTCCAGGCGGGAGTTGCTCGACTTCAGGGAAGCGCTCGTCGACCGGATGAAGCGGGCTGTCGACCGCATGGACACCCAATCGCGGCGGGATCAACAGGGAGGCCCTGGAGGCACACGCCCGGGCCGAAGAGAGCCTCTCTGCTGCTGTGGAGATACGGCAGCGGTTGGAGCGCCGTGAACTCGCCGTTGAGGAACGGGAGCGTTCCATGGCAGCTGAGGCGGAGAGGGTCGCCGCGCAGCTGGCTGCAGGCGAGGATGACCTTCGAGCTCGGATGGAGGAGCTGGAGATCCTGTAGGCAGACCTCGACTTGAGAGAGGAACAGGTCTCCCGTGATCGCCGGGCGGTCTTGGACCGGGAGCTGACCGCCGACTTCAAGGCCGCTGAGTTGGAGCGGCTCGCCAAGACTCTCCACCTTCGGGAGGGCTCCCTGGCGGCCAAGGAGAAGGAATTCTTCGAGTGGAACCTGGAGGCTCTGCAGGCGGCCCGCCGCGAGGTGGAGGAGCTCTCAGCCTTGCGGTCCTCCGAGGCTCTTGCGGTCTCAAGCTTCGTGGATCGAGCGGGGTCCGCCCTGATCCCTCTTGGCTTCAGTCTGGTGAGGGCCGCGACTCCGGCATTGAAGGTGGCGGAGGTGATCCCTGCGTTGGAGTCGATCGGCGCCAAACTGGACAGACTCGACTCGGTGGTCGCCAGCGAGCTTGAGGCCGAGGGCCGCGGCTTAGCTTTAGAGGTCGCCTCGCATGTGCTGGCATGCTTCAAGAGCCGCGATCCCTCTTTTTCGCTATAGCCAGCGAGAGAGGGCCCAGCCGCGGAGCGGGAGGAAGCTGCCAGGGCTGAAGTCGAGGATGTGGCCGCCCTTGTAGCCGCAAGGTTCCGGCGAGAGCCGGGAGGTCTTTAGGACTTGTTTCTCCGTTTTTATCAAGTCTGTAGTCCAGCTCATGGAGCCTTACTTAATTTGACTCTCTTGGATACTTGTGTCTGTGATGCTTTTTCTCTCCTTCTTGGCTTTGCCTGGCTGAGTCCTTAGCTCCGCAAGGTATCCAGAGGCCATTTCCAATCTCGGAGCTTTGCACAGACACCCTCCCCGGGTCCTAACCGTGTTAGGGGCCCCCGGAGGTCTCCGGATCTCGCCCTATGGGGAGCTCCTGATCCGCCTGCCACGTGGCGGGTCCGGAGCTCCTTCCTAAGTGGCGGGAGCTCCGGCCATGTTGGACACGTAGGGCTTTCGGAGCCCTCCCACCGAGGGGGATGTCCGGCTTCCGCCCACCACGTGGCGAGCCCAGAGCCCTCCTCAGGGGAGGAGAGAGTTCCGGGCCCGCTGGACACGTGGGGCCCCTGGGCCCCGCCCCTGCTGGAGGGGCAGGTCCCGGTCCTTCCAGTCCCAGGCCAGAGTAGCTGGTAGCTCCTTTCCCCCCGCTTCATGCAGTCCCTGTTGCCGTAACCTGGAGGTCCTGCACACAGGCAGAGGAAACGTAATTCTCCTCGGGGGGTCCTCCCCTCCCGTCTCCTAGTCTTATCCGTCTTATGATCCTGATCCGCTATACGGGGCTTGGGCAATTCTGTGCACGAGGCGCCGGGGCTCCGGCTCCCTCCGAGGTCCGGGTACGGCCGTCCGATCCCTAGTACCGGGCCATGCGCTGGGGAAGCAGAGTGCACGCGCTTTGGGTTCATGACCAGGCAGGTTCATGACCAGGCAAAGCGGACGTACTCCCCTGGACCTCTGGAGGGCAGGATGCGCATGCTTTGGGCTCTGGGCCGGCTAAGCTGGATACGCACCCTGGACCCCCCATGCACAACGCTGGCCTTTCCTGGAGGTAACCAACTGGCACCGCAACGCCTGACTAGGGGAGGCCCGAGAGACTCACTCGGCCATCGGCAGGTGCCTCAAGCGCAGCCGCCTTCGGTAGGATAGCAAATGCCGACTATGGATGAGCGCAGGAGAGGGGGAGCTAGATGTACGATGAACATACAGAGATAGTGCGATCATAAAAATTAATGCATAATTTAAATGAGCGCATGAGAGAGAGCTAAGTAGAACAGGGCTCTGTATTCGTACCCATAGGTGGAATTCAGGCTGTACAGGGAGGCAATGTTCCGCCTTGTCTTTAAGGGAAGCAAGACTCTACGCGCTTAGGGTCGGAACCAGGCTAAACTGGACGTAGTCCTGTACCGTCCCTTGAGACTTAGCTGCCCCAAGCGCTGTTCCTAAATTCTATGGGATCTATTACAGAAGGGAATAACCCTGTCCTACTGATGCTCAGGAAGTAGGACTTACAGTGTTGCTCCATGGCAAGGATTTTTGGGAACGGATCCCACTCTCGGTTGAAAGGCATGTGTACCTGGGGCGGCAGCTTTCATGATTCGGAAGGGACCTTCCCTGCTGGGGGAGAGCTTATGGGTCCTTATTGGAATAGAGCGTGCCGCTTCACCAGGTTGCCCTCCTGCAGGCCCCCGACGCGTTTGGTTCTTTGGCGGTAGTGCTTAGAGCATTAGCCGAGACCGTGCGTTGCGGGGTGTTCGCTGCAGCCGAGTCTTGTCGATGAGGTTGTAATCTTCGCGCTGGATCAGGTCCTGCGCGGCTTCTCCTGGGGGCCCCCGGGGAGTTCTCCCCTTCTGGCTAAGGCCTTCAAGGGGTAGGTAGGCCCGGGCTCGTCTTGGATGACCTAAGGCGTCTTCCCCTTCTGGCAAGGCCTTCAAGGGGTTGACAGACCTTAGGCGGCCCCCGAGAGGTATGTTCGAGGTACGGAGGCGCGCCGCAGTTGGCTAACGCCCTGGCCTGTCACCGTCGGAACTGGAGTCCTCACCGTCATGCACTATCTTTATGACACGCTGAGGCTCCTGGAACCCCACCTGGTGGGTAGCAGTGACTGGGGCATCGACCTTCTGTTTACCATCCCTCTGAGGGTAGGGCGGCGCTTCAGCCCTCTGATGTCTCCCTTTGAGGAAGCGCTCTGCGAGCCTCTGGATCTCCCAGCACTCGGCAGCAGTATGGTTGCAGGTGCCATGCACGGGGCATAGCCCGCCTTGGCCACTGTCTGGGGCCGGTGATTGCCACTGCCTTTTGTCGGGGCGTGGCCCCCGAGCTCTACTGGTCGTCGCAGCTGCGGCGATGGGGGCCGTGAATGGTGACTTCATCTTGCCACCCCCCGGTTCTTGGTCTTCTTGCCACCCCCATAGGCAGCAGCACCGGACCCGGGCTGTCCTCCTGACTCGGAGGTCGGCAGAGCGTGCCAGTTCCGCCCTTCAGCTGCTCTGGCGCACTTGTCCGCCAGGCTGAAGAGCTCCGAGACGTCGCGGACCTCTCTGGTCGTGAGCTTCTCAAGCATTTTCTCGTCCCGGACACCCTGTCGGAACGCCACCACCACTGAGGCACTTTGGATATGCGGGATGGTGTTGCGTACCTGAGAGAACCGCTGGATGAAAGAGCGCAGCGACTCCCCAGGTTGTTGCTTGATGGCGTGGAGGTCAAGCTCCGTGCCGGGACGGGTGTAAGAGCTGCCGAAGTTGGCGACGAACTTCCGGCAGAGCTCTCCCCAGGAGGTTATGGACCCCTGAGGTAGATTCATGAGCCAAGACTGAGCTGGGCCGGTCAAGGCGACGGGGAAGTAGTTGGCCATGACAGCCTCGTCCCCTCCTGGAGCAAGTACGGCGGTGGAGTAGATCTGGAGGAACTCCGCTGGGTTGACGCTGCCGTCGTACTTCTCGGGCAGGTGCGGGCGAAACTTGCGTGGCCACCTTGCGAAGCGAAGGTGGGGTGCAAGGGCTGCACATCCTGCACCTGCTGCTGCAGGTACTGGCACTGCGAACGCTTGGTTCGCACTTGGCACCGCGTATCCCGGCATGGGCAAGGCTGCACCATAGACCGGGGCCGCTACTTGCGGCGCATATAGCTGTGGCATATGCTGCGCAGCATATGCCTGAGGCAGGGCTCGCGTGGCGAAGGCCTGCCCTTTTGGTTGTGTCGAGGCCGACGACATGCTGTCGCCTGCCTCATGTCTGCGACGCCTCTCTCGGCGTCGCTCGAGGTACACCCGGGCGTCCTGGCCCAAGTGGCACCGTTCCAGTTTCCTTCGCAGGTCCGTCGACAGGAGCCTGGAGGAGCTGGAATCCGCCGTTAGCCCGTCAACCGTGGGTGTGCGCGTCAGCGACACAGCCGGTTGTCCTGTGCGCCGTCCTCGCCGAAACTGAGGGTTCGCGGCGGCGACGACGAGGCGGTCCACCTCACGGACCCATTGCTGTGTTGCGCAGCAGCGCTCTTGCTGCAGCTAGCGCACCTCCATGGTGTACGCTCAGCGCTGCAGAAGATCTCACACTGGTCGGGGCCTGCATAGCCGGAGTCGGCGTTGCCGGAGTCGGCTGCTGGCTACCAGCTTGTGCCGACACACTCCGTCCTGAGTGTGTCGACATGTACTCCCCAGTGGTCACGGTTCGCCGTGAACGCGGAGGGGGAGAGTTTGCCGCTGAAGGAAGCTTGGTCATCTTCGCTGGCGGAAACTCGTCGCGCTAGGAGAAAAGCCCCCTACCTGGCGCGCCAAATGTTGAAGTGTGCGGTCGACACTTCCCCCGGGCCTGCACTGGGCAGCCCGCGGAGGTTCTTTTTTCGGAGGGGCTAGTCCCTAGCGGAGAGCTTGCGCAGATGGAACGAGTTAGTAAGAGCTTGACACGGCGAGTTTTACGTGGTTCAGGCCGCCGGAGCGTAAAACCCTACGTCCACGGCGAGCTATGGAGCTCGCTGTATTGCTTGCTGCTCAGGGCCGGAGGCCTGAGCTTGGGGGTGAGTTACAGCTTGAGAGTGTATGACTAGCATATGAGTTGCAAAATGCGAACCCTTGCTATCGACGACTACCCGAGCCTTTTATAGTCCAAGACTCGGGCGGCTTACAAGGGGAGCCGGGACCCGACAGGTGGTCCCGGGAAGATTGTCTATTATCTACCGTATCTGCAGTTATGCCGGTAGTTGCCTCTGGTCGAAGGCTTCTGAGTCTTCGTCTTGCCGCCCTGCCCATGCCGCATGCTAGTCGTAGTGGTTGATGACGGCGCAGGCGGCATGGGATGTCTTGTCGCGGCATTTAATGGCTGGCAGGTTCTGACACCGCGCGCCAGTCTGTGATGCGACTGGGCGCAACGGCACCTGACAGACGCGTGCTCCGCGCTTCCGCGTCTTGGGAAGACGCGGGCCTTGAATACCTTGTACGGGCAAGGTGTGGGGCGCCTTTATGCCCGCTGCCTACCGCTCGGGGGGAGGCAGCACCGTTCTTCTGGCCACGTGGCGGGTCCGGAGCCCTTCTCTGAGGAGAGAAGGGCCCGGCCTGCGGGGCACGTGGAGCCTCCGGACCTCTCCCCACGGAGGGGGAGGTCCGGCTTCTGTATGCCACGTGGCGGGCCCGGAGCTCTCATCTAAGGAGAGGGAGGTCCGGCCCCGCTGGACACGCGGCGCCTTCGGACCTCTCTCTCGCGGAGGGGGAGGTCCGGCTTCTGTATGCCACGTGGCGGGCCCGGAGCTCTCCTCTGACGAGAGGGAGGTCCGGCCCCGCCGGACGCGTGGCGCCTTTGGAGCTCTCCCTGCAGAGAAGGCGAGTTCCTTAGGCATTTTACCCTGTGCGCGGGGGTACCCCATATCTCAGGTACCGACAAATACCTTGTACGGGCAAGGTATGGGGCGTATTTACGCCCGCTGCCTACCGGTCGGGGCAGGCAGCGTCGTTCTGCTGCCACATGGCGGGCCCGGAGCACTTCTCAGAGGAGAGGAGGGTCAGTCCCGAGGGGCACGTGGAGCCTCCGGACCTCTCCCCGCGGAGGGGGAGGCTCGGCTTCTGTTGGCCATGTGGTGGGCCCGGAGCTCTCCTCTGAGGAGAGGGATGTCCGGCCCCGCTGGACACGCGGGGCCTTCGGACCTCTCTCCCGCGGAGGGGGAGGTCCGGCTTCTGTATGCCACGTGGCGGGCCCGAAGCTCTCCTCTGAGGAGAGGGAGGTCCGGCCCCGCCGGACGCGTGGCGCCTTCGGAGCTCTCCCTACGGAGAAGGGCGAGTTCCTTAGGCATTTTACCCTGTGCGCGGGGGTACCCCATATCTCAGGTACCGACAGTGTCCATGCGGTCGACAGCCCGCTTCATCCGGTCGAGGAGCACTTCCCTGAAGTCGAGCAACTCCCGCCTGGAGTCGAGCTCGCTCTTAACTTTCGCGGTCCTCTCCGGCAAAAGGTTCCCCCAGGTGAGGAGGTGATCCCGTTCAACCATATACTCCTCCCGCTCGCGACCTAGTGCAGCCAAGACCTGCCGAACGCTCGTCTCGGCAAGCGCAAAGGCATCCGCCAGGGGCAATGGAGCAACAGAGGCCGGGACAGTCCCCCCGACCTCCTCCATTACCTCGTCCTCAAGAGGAGTCGACGCACCAGCAACCGAGACGAGACGCCGATCAGGAGAAGCTGGCGCCGAAGCTCTGGCAGCCGGACCTGCCAGGCTCTCTTCAACTGCTGGCTCCTTGGCCTGTGGAGGGGCGCGAGCCGGGTAAGGCGGCGCTGGAGTAAAGGCCGGGCAGCCTGGTGCAGGGTCGACCTGCGCTGGCTTGGGGCCGCGGTGGCCGTCTCGGCAGGAAGAGACGACGCCGCCGCGGAGTCCGGGCACACCGGAACAGGAGAAGTTCGCGCTGGCCTGGGGGCCGCGGCAGTTGCCCCTGGCTCCGAGCGTAATGGCACTGACTCCCCGCAAGTCGGGGATGGCCGGGAAGCGCGGACACTCCAGCGGACTCTGAACCCTGACTTCCGAGCCAGGGTAGGACTCCCAGAGCCCGCTACCGTCACTGACGGCCGCTCCGCAGTCACTTGAACTGGCGGAACAGGGGACGCCCTAGAAGCTTCCCCCAGCGCATCAGCCCGGGGCCTCTTCGAGTCGCCACCGGAGGGAGTGCCAGGCACCCCAGATTCCCGACTTGGCACAGACGCCGCTGCTGGAGGAGATCGAGCGCGCTTCTTCTCTGGTGGCGGGTTGGAAGCCATGGCGAGGGAAAACTCAAGGGCAAGAGAGCAAAAGCACAAGAGTCCGAGAAGAAACGCAGAGAAGTGCGAAGGGAAGCTGCAATGTGAGTAAGACCCCCTCTAAAAACTTCCCGGGTGCAATTCCAAGCGATTCGGAACTCTTCGAATACCCCGCATTAGCAACCGCTTGGGTTCCTAGACCGAGTGCCGATGACGGGTGGCCCCAAGCCGCCTATCTGAAGCGGTGAGGTCAAGGAGTCAGTCTCCTGAGAAGATGAGCCGGCAAGGCACTTCGGCGGTTCCCGAAGAAAGCGCCGCAACGTGCAGAAGTGGCAGTCTTGGGAACCGCCGCAGTAAAAGCAACCATCAAGTGAGCGCACGCTCCCACGATCCCGCTGCCGTTCGTGTTCCGGCAGCGGTCAATTCGGGACTTAGAGAAAGTGCGCGGATCGAAAGAGACGGAGGTCCCACCTCGGGCTCGCTATCTCCCCCGAGATGGGCCCGGGGGCCACTGTCGGTACCTGAGATATGGGGTACCACCGCGCACAGGGTAAAATGCCTAAGGAACTCGCCCTTCTCCGCAGGGAGAGCTCCGAAGGCGCCACGCGTCCGGCGGGGCCGGACCTCCCACTCCTCAGAGGAGAGCTCCGGGCCCGCCATGTGGCATACAGAAGCCGGACCTCCCCCTCCGCGGGAGAGAGGTCCGAAGGCGCCACGCATCCAGCTGGACCGGGCCCCCCTCTCCTCAGAGGAGAGCTCCGGGCCCGCCACGTGGCCAACAGGAGCGGAGCCTCCCCCTCCGCGGGGAGAGGTCCGGAGGCTCCACGTGCCCCGCGGAACGGGCCCTCCTCTCCTCTGAGAAGGGCTCCGGGCCCGCCACGTGGCAGAAGAACGGAGCTGCCTGCCCCCGAGTGATAGGCAGCGGGCGTAAAGACGCCCCATACCTTGCCTGTACAAGGTATTCAAGGCCCGCATCTTCCCGAGACGCGGAGACGTGGAGCACGCTTCTGTCAGGTGCCGTTGTGCCCAGTCGCATCACAGACTGGCGCGCGGTGTCAGAACCTGCCAGCCAATAAACACCGTGACAAGACACCCCATGCCGCCTGCGCCGTCATCAACCACTACGGCTAGCATGCGGCATGGGCAGGGCGGAAAGATGAAGACTCAGAAGCCTTCGACCAGAGGCAACTACCGGCATAACTGCAGATACGGTAGATGATAGACAATCTTCCCGGGACCACCTGTCGGGTCCCGGCCCTCCTTGTAAGCTGCCCGAGCCTTGGACTATAAAAGGCCCGGGTAGGCGTCGATAGCAAGGGTTCGCACTTTGCAACTCATACGCTAGCCATACACTCTCAAGCTGTAACTCACCCCCAAGCTCAGGACTCCGGCCCTGAGCAGCAAGCAATACAGCGAGCTCCATAGCTCGCCGTGGACGTAGGGTTTTACGCTCCGGTGGCCTGAACCACGTAAAACTCGCCGTGTCAAGCTCTTACTAACTCGTCCATCTGCGCAAGCTCTCCGCTAGAGACTAGCCCCACCGAAAAAAGAACCTCCGCGGGCTGCCAAGTGCAGGCCCGGGGGAAGTGTCGACTGAACACTTCGACAGTACCGGAAGCTCGGTTTACGGTTGCCGGAGCACAAACTGGAAATTCTCTGCGGATTCTTCACGGTTGGCTTCCAAACTTGGAAGAGAGCAGCACGGTGGTCGCGCGCCCTGTTGCCTCTCTCGCTGGACCATGAAAACGCATGTGGAACGCTGCCCACGGGCGCCTGACTCTCGGCTGAGGCTAGGTCGCCACGGTGGCGATGGTTTTTGGGCAAAGGAGGTCGGAGCTCGAGGTTTCTGGCGTTGGAGAAGTGGAGTGCGAGCTCAGGTGGCTGTCTAGCAGCTCAGGGACGAAGGAGAAGATGGTTTTGCTGGTTTTCCTGATTGAGCAGAGAGCTGCGGTGAGAAACAATGCCGCTGCTCGGGTTTGCCCGCGAGAAGATAAAGCTGGCCGACTCCTGCTCGGCTGAGGCGGTGCCGGTCGCGTGGGGGCGCGAGCCAGCCGCCCTGGGTGCCAGCGCGCGGAGAGGGAAGCAGCTGGTGGCGCCGGTAGCTGCTCGGTGGCATAGCCGACAGCTGCTCGGTGGAATTTCCCACCGAGACTCTGACTTTGGGTGCAAGTTTCTCCTTCTCCCCTCTATGACATGTGGGTCCCACCTGGGGTTTTAACCTCTGAAATTTACTCCTAATCACTGTTGTAAACAGTGATCCCCATAATACCCCTGGTGATTCAAATTGTTCACCCCTGAGCCATTTGAATTGAATAGAATTCAAATTGGTTCGGTTTGAGTGAATTTCAGCACAAGTTCAGTTTTGAATTCAAATAAAGTTTGAATTCGTCCCACTTAGCTCATGTCAAGATCAACTCCGAATGGAGTGAAAATTGGTGTGGTGTGGTGATGAACACTTCAAATGTGTGCCAAAATTGAGGCCCTTACAACCTGTCGGGTCCCGGGCCCCCCTTGTAAGCCACCCGAGTCTTGGACTATAAAAGGCTCGGGTAGGCGACGATAGCAAGGGTTCGCATTTCTGCAACTCATATGCTAGCCATTCACGTCCAAGCTGTAACTCACCCCCAAGCTCAGGTCTCTGGCCCTGAGCAGCAAGCAATACAGAGAGCTCCGTAGCTCGCCGTGGACGTAGGGTTTTACGCTCCGGCGGCCTAAACCACGTAAAACTCATAGTGTCAAGCTCTTACTAACTCGTCCATCCGCGCAAGCTCTCCGCAAGGGACTAGCCCCACCGAAAAAAGAACCTCCGCGAGCTGCCCAGTGCAGGCCCGGGGGAAGTGTCTACCGGACAGTTCGACATGCAGGATGTGCGGCCCTGGCGCCCCACCTTCGCTTCGCGAGGTGGCCGCGCAAGTTTCGGCCGCACCTGTCCGAGAAGTACGACGGCAGCGTCAACCCGGCGGAGTTCCTCTAGATCTACTCCACCGCCGTACTTGCTGCAGGAGGGGATGAGGCCGTCATGGCCAACTACTTCTCCGTCGCCTTGACCGGCCCAGTCCGGTCTTGGCTCATGAACCTCCCCCAGGGTTCCATAACTTCCTGGGGAGAGCTCTGCCGGAAGTTCATTGCCAACTTCGGCAGTCCCTACACCTGTCCTGGCACGGAGCATGACCTCCACGCCATCAAACAACAACCTGGGGAATCACTGCTGTCGGTACCTGAGATATGGGGTACCCCCGCGCACAGGGGAAAATGCCTAAGGAACTCGCCCTTCTCCGCAGGGAGAGCTCCGAAGGCGCCACGCGTCCGGCAGGGCCGGACCTCCCTCTCCTCAGAGGAGAGCTCCAGGCCCGCCATGTGGCATACAGAAGCCGGACCTCCCCCTCCGCGGGCGAGGGGTCCGAAGGTGCCACGTATCCGGCGGGGCCGGACCTCCCTCTCCTCAGAGAGGAGCTCCAGGCCCGCCACGTGGCCGACAGAAGCCGAACCTACTCCTCCATGGGGAGAGGTCCGGAGGCTCCACGTGCCCCGCAGGATGGACTCTCCTCTCCTCTGAGAAGGGCTCCGGGCCCGCCACGTGGCCAGTAGAACGGCGCTGCCTGCCCCCGAGTGATAGGCAGCGGGCGTAAAGACGCCCCATACCTTGCCCGTACAAGGTATTCAAGGCCCGCGTCTTCCCAAGACGTGGAGCACGCCTCTGTCAGGTGCCGTTGCGCCCAGTCACATCACAGACTGGCGCGCGGTGTCAGAACCTGCCAGCCAATAAACACCGCGACAAGACATCCCATGCCGCCAGCGCCGTCATCAACCACTACGACTAGCGTGCGGCATGGGCAGGGCGGCAAGACGGAGACTCGGAAGCCTTCGCCAGAGACAACTACCGGCATAACTGCAGATATGGTAGATAACAGTCAATCTCCCCTGGACCACCTGTCGGGTCCCGAGCCCCCCTTGTAAGCCACCCGAGTCTTGGACTATAAAAGGCTCGGGTAGGCGACGATAGCAAGGGTTCGCATTTCTGCAACTCATACGCTAGCCATTCACACCCAGGCTGTAACTCACCCCCAAGCTCGGGACTCCGGCCCGAGCAGCAAGCAATACAGCGAGCTCCATAGCTCGCCGTGGACGTAGGGTTTTACGCTCCGGCGGCCTGAACCACGTAAAACTCTCAGTGTCAAGCTCTTACTAACTCGTCCATCCGTGCAAGCTCTCCGCAAGGGACTAGCCCCACCGAAAAAAGAACCTCCGCGGGCTGCCCAGTGCAGGCCCGGGGGAAGTGTCGACCGAACACTTCGACATTTGGCGCGCCAGGTAGGGGGCCTTTTCCCCTTGCGCGACGAGTTTCCACCGACGAAGATGACCAAGCTCACTTCAGCGGCAAACTCTCCCCCTCCGCGTTCACGGTGAACCGTGACCACCGGGGAGTACATGATGACACGCTCAGGGCGGAGTGTGTCGAAACGAGCTGGGAGCCAGCAACCGGCTCTGGCAGCGCCGACCCCGGCAATGCAGGCTCCAACCAGCATCAGGTCTTCAGTAGCGCTAGGCGTACCCAGTGGGGGTGCGCTAGCCGCAGCAAGAGCGCTACTGCACAATCCGCCTGCTGGGGACGCGCCTCAGGCAGCGACCCAGCAGTGGATTCGCGAGGTAGACCGTCTCGTCGTCGCCGCCGCAAACCCTCGACTTCAGTGGGGACGACGCTCCCGTCAACCGGCAGTGTCGCTGACGCGCACGCCCACGGTTGACGGGCAAACAGCGGATTCCAGCTCCACCAGGCTCCCGTCGACGGACCTGAGAAGGGAGCTGGAACGGTGCCACTTGGGCCAGGATGCCCGGGTGTACCTCGAGCGACGTCGAGAAAGGCGTCGCAACCATGAGGCTGGCGACAGCATGTCGTCGGCCTCGACGCAACCTGGAGGGCAGGTCTTCGCCACACGAGTCCTGCCTCAGGCATACGCCGCGCAGCATATGCCACAACCATATGCGCCGCAACCAGTGCCCCCGGTTTATGGTACAGCCTTGCCCATACCGGGGTACACGGTGCCAAGTGCGAACCAAGTGTTCGCAGCACCAATACCTGCGGCAGCAGGGGCAGGATGTGCGGCCCTGGCACCCCACCTTCGCTTCGCAAGGTGGCCGCGCAAGTTTCGGCCGCACCTGCCCGAGAAGTACGACGGTAGCTTCAACCCGGCGGAGTTCCTCCAGATATACTCCACCGCCGTACTTGCTGCAGGAGGGGATGAGGCTGTCATGGCCAACTACTTCCCCGTCGCCTTGACCGGCCAAGCTCGGTCTTGGCTCATGAATCTCCCCCAGGGGTCCATAACCTCCTGGGGAGAGCTCTGCCGGCAGTTTGTCGCCAACTTCGGCAGTTCCGACACCCGGCCTGGCACGGAGCTCGATCTCCACGCCATCCAGCAACAACCAAGGGAGCCGCTGCGCAACTCCTTCATCCAGCGGATCTCCCAGGTGCGGTGTAAGTGCATCTAGGATATCCCTTGTGGGTTTTGGCTAATTGATGACGAACATATGAGATCCTAATGAAACTATTAAGATGATTGCAGGATAAACAAAGTGAACTGGCTCGGCACACACACAAAAAGGTGAAAAATAGAGTGGTGCCCGAAAAGGAAGAAGTTAGTGAAATTTAGAGAAGCAAAGTAGATATAAATGTATAGGTGGTGTGTGAGAGAGACACATCCCAAGAGCTCATGACTTTGCGTAGGGGTAAGGGGTTTAAAAATCAACTAAAATCCACTGAAAACCGGACTAGTCCGTTCATGGACCGGACTAGTCCGTTTAACTTTCTGAAAGACGCAAACATAGTGCACCGGACTAGTCCGCCTTGTGAACCGGACTAGTCCGGTCAGCTCACTGGAACGCAACCGGACAAGTCCGGTTTTAGACCGGACTAGTCCGGTCATGTCTCTGTTGTCCTCCTTAGAGGACTACGGACTAGTCCATCCAGCAACAGGACTAGTCCGCTAAAGTTTCTGAAAACCCATCTCACATAGTACCGGACAAGTCCGGTTTGTGGACCGGACTAGTCCGGTTAACCCACTGGAAGTAGGCCGGACAAGTCCGATCATATACCGGACTAGTCCGGTAGTAGGTTTAACAACGGAAACTTTTTGGAAAAGCCTATAAAAAGAGGTCCTTCGGCTTTTCCCCAAGAAGACACGACTCATACTGTCAAAACTTGAAACCCTAGCGCCGCCACCTGTCCCAAGAGCCCAAAAACACATCTCCCCACACATCTAAGGTGCAAAAAGGTGAAGATCAATAAAATACTTGGATTTGGGATTGGGAGATCGTCGTTCCTTCGTTGTGAGCTCTTGGGGTTTGATCTCTCTACACTCATATTCTGAATTGTAATCTTTTTTAGTGTATTTGATCAACTTCTCATTGTAATTCTTGTGGGAGCCCTCAACGTGTGAGGTAGCCCCATAAAAACGGTGATTACACTTGATAGTGAAGTCAAGTCGGCCTGTGTGGTGACTTGAAGAGGAAAAGGGTTGAGAACCCGGCTCTGTGTGAGCTTCCTCAACGAGGACGTAGATCTTTTGGTGAGATCGAACCTCGGTAAAAATTCGTGTCTTTTGTCTCTCATTTGGTTTACATCTTGACACATTAGATTACTAGTTTGCTAGTCATCGTTTGAGTTCTTTACAAGTTTGCACGTGCATCCATACTATAAATTTAAGTTATAAAAACTGTTGTTCTTATTCCGCTGCTATAAGATAAAACTTGTGAGACACACTTAATCAACTCAAACAATTCAGCACACCGGACTAGTCTGCCCACACAACCGGACTAGTCCGGTCAGTCAAATTTCTAACAACTTTATTAAGTGTGCAGGAATTCTTTAAAGGCCTATTCACCCCCCTCTAGGCCACATTGAATTGGTATCAGAGCCAAGTTCTCCATCAACGAGACTCACACCTCGGAGAGATCAATGGCCTCTGAGAAGAACAACGATATCCCGAAGACGAGCAACAACGATGAGGAGCAAGAAGCCAAAGCCTTCGATGTGCTGAAAGAAAACCCACATGACGATGAAGAAGTGAGGCAGCTAAAAGCACTCCTGAGAAAGAAACTGCTGGCACAAAAAGGAAAAGAGGAAGAAAAGACGATGGGGAGTGGTCATCACGACTACTCCCGGTATCCTTACAACTACAACCGACTCAATTCAAATAATCATTATCTCTCTATTCCTATTGGAAGGCCTCCACAGTTTGATGGAAGTGACCACACCATGTGGAAGTACAACATGAAGATGCATCTGATATCCCTGAACCCTAGTCTGTGGCACATTGTTTGCACAGGCATCGATATTCCGGACACGGATGATGAACTCACCCCAGAACAAGAACAGGAGATTCACAGAAACGCACAAGCCGTCGCCGTGATCACATCATCACTAAGCAGAGAGGAATTCACCAAGATCGATGGGTTAGAAAGTGCAAAAGAAATCTGGGATATCCTCAAGACAGCTCACGAAGGAAATAGGTCAGTTCGTGAAGCCAAAATCGAAATGCTTGAAGGAGAGTTGGGAAGATTTGCTATTGAAGAATGCAAATCACCTCAAGACATGTACAACCGGATGAAAGCACTCATCAACAGAATTCGTGCGTATGGAAGTAAGAAATGGACAGATCACGAAGTGGTCAAAAGAATGATTAGAGCCTTCATGCCAAGAAACGTCACACTTTGCTCAATGATTAGAGAAAGCCCCGGGTTTCACAAAATGACTCCCGATGAGTTATTGGGAAAGATCATAAATCATGAAATGATGGAGAAAGAGGCTCAATACGTCAAAGACTTAGCCGAGCTCACCTCTTCTAAAAAGAAAGAAGTTGCCCTCAAAGCAACGTGCAGACCCAAACTCAAAGAAACTCGTGAAGACCAAGACGATGGAGATACAAGCGATGAAAGCACCGATCTTGATGACGAAGAAATGGTACTCTTCATCAAAAAGTTCAAACGCATGATGAAGAGAAGACACGGCAACTATTCACATGAAGGCAAAAGCAAGGATAAAGGAAAATCCAAGGCTCGACGCACTTGCTACAACTGCGGAGAGTATGGTCACTTCATGGTGGACTGTACTTATGAGGAAAACAAAAAGAAGAAGGAAACAAGATCTCAAGAAAAGAAAAATTTCAGAAAAAGAAGACAAGCCCATCAAGCTCACATTGGGAAGGAATGGGACTCAAACGACGAGTCCTCCTCCGATGAAGAAGAAGAGGTGGCCACAATCGCAGTCAAGAAACCAACTACGAGAGCCACACTCTTTCCGAACATGGGAGGACGGGTCATGAACATCCACACTTGTCTTATGGCTAAGGAAGGCAAGAAAAAGGTTAGACTTACTCCTCCTATACTAAATTCCTCCATTGATGACTTTGATAGCTCTAGTGATAATGAAGAATTATTTAGAGGGCTAAGTAAAATTGCTTTAAAGAAAATAGAAATGTTGTCGAACGAAATCTTTGAAAAGGAGGAACTTGTCAACCGACAAGAAGATATGCTCATCCTTGAGAGGAAGAGATATCAAGAAGTTGAAAAGCTTCTTGAGCTTGAAAGAGAGAAGAATGAGTCACTTGAGTTAGAGCTAACCTTGAGTAAGGAAACTTACTCAAAGTTAGAGAACTCGCACATTGCAATCAAGGAAGAACTTGCTAACTTGTCAAAAGTTAACAAAATCCTCGAGGTGCAAGTTGAGTCCCTCAAAAAAAGTGACTCCTCTTCCTCCAAGAGCTCTTCCTCCAAAGATATGCGCTCGACAACAGTAAGAACCTGCACTTGCTCTAGTAAGAAGAATGTAATTTCTAATGCTTTAACCCCACATGACATGCATTCTTCTCAAAACGGCATCTTTGATAAGGAGAAGATCAAATATGCAAGAAGTGCATATATGATCACTAGACCTTCCAATGTCAAAGATGGACTTGTCTTCGACAGGAATAGACACATGTCTACCTCTAATCATGCTAAGAATAGAATCATTTTTGTTAAAGAAAAATCCCATGAATCTGAGCTACAAACATTATTCCATACATTTGATGCTTCTTATGTTCTCATGAAAAACAAGTATGGAAAAGTCATTACTAAATATACAGGGCCACGCCACAAGAACTTAAAAACTTGTGTGTGGGTGCCCAAGACTCTTGTGACTAACCTGAGAGGACCCAAGCAAGCTTGGGTACCTAAAACCCAGAAATAATTCTGTTTTGCAGGCTTACTCCTCTGGTGGATCTAAGTGGGTGCTAGACAGCGGATGCACAAATCATATGACCGGAGAGAGAAGTATGTTTGTGGAATACGAGTGCAACAAGGATCCAAGTGAAGGAATATACTTTGGAGATAACAGCCAAGGAAAGGTCCTTAGTAGTGGTAACATTGAAATATCCTCTCAACACACCTTATCTAATGTTTTACATGTAGATTCTCTAGATTATAATCTTTTATCAATATCTCAACTATGCGACAAAGGTTACAACTGTTTATTCACTAATGAGGGTGTGACCGTCTTTAGAAGAAGCGATGGCTCGATTGCATTCAAGGGATTGTTGAAGGGAAAGCTTTATCTTGTTGACTTCAACAAAGATAAAGCCGAACTCAACACTTGCTTGGTTGCTAAGACCAACATGGGATGGCTGTGGCATAGACGGCTAGCCCATGTTGGAATGAGAAATCTGCAGAAACTTCTAAAAGGTGGTCACATCCGTGGTCTTAAGGATGTGGTTTTTGAAAAAGACAGGCCGTGCAGCGCTTGTCAAGCAGGAAAACAGGTTGGAGCACCACACCCCGCCAAGAATGTGATGACCACCGCTAAACCGCTGGAACTTCTCCACATGGATCTCTTTGGTCCAATTGCGTACATCAGCATCGGCGGTAACAAATACGGTTTAGTAATTGTTGATGATTTTTCAAGATTTACCTGGGTATTTTTCTTGTATGATAAATCAGAAACTCAAGGAATCCTCAAGAAGTTCTTGAAAAGAGCTCAAAATGAATTCTCATCAACAGTAAAGAATATCAGAAGTGACAATGGGACAGAATTCAAGAACACCCAAGTTGAAGAATATCTCAATGAAGAAGGTATAAAGCATGAATTCTCGGCACCCTATTCTCCTCAACAGAATGGGGTGGCCGAAAGGAAGAACCGAACATTCATCGAAATGGCGAGAACAATGTTGGATGAATACAAGACGTCAGACCGGTTTTGGGCAGAAGCGGTGAATACCGCTTGTCATGCCACAAATCGGTTGTACCTTCATCGACTTCTGAAGAAAACTCCATATGAGCTTCTCACGGGTAAAAAGCCTAACGTTTCTTATTTCAAAGTTTTTGGTTGCAAATGTTTTATTCTGAACAAGAAACCAAGGGTCTCGAAGTTTGCTTCGAAGTCCGATGAAGGATTCTTGCTCGGATATGAATCGAACGCCTACGCCTATCGTGTCTTCAACAAAGTGTCCGACCTTGTTGAAGTAGCGCGTGACGTAGTGTTCGATGAAACTAACGGCTCACAAGTGGAGCAAGTCGATAAGTCTATGCTAGATAAGGAGGAAGCTCCATGTGAAGCCCTGAAGAAAATGGCACTTGGTGATATCCTACCATGAGAGGAGACACAAGATGAATTTCATCAAGGAAGCAATGATCAAGGGGGAGCTCCTACACAAGATCAAGTTGAGGAAGATCAAGAAGATCAAGATGATCATGGAAGCAATGATCTAGGGGGAGACATGACACATGAAGACAATGAAGAACAAACAACTATACAAAATCCACACCCAAGAGTACATCAGTGTGTGCAAAGGGACCATCCTGTCAACAATATCATTGGAGATATTGCTAAGGGAGTAACTACTAGATCTCAAATTGCAAATTTTTGTGAACATTATTCTTTTGTGTCTTTTCTGGAGCCATACAGGGTAGAAGAAGCCTTAAGGGATCCAGACTGGGTGATTGCGATGCAAGAGGAGCTGAACAACTTCAAAAGAAATGAAGTGTGGGAGCTGGTGGAAAGACCAAGGGCGAACATCGTTGGAACCAAATGGGTCTTTCGGAACAAATAAGATGAACATGGAGTAGTGACAAGAAATAAAGCAAGGTTGGAGGCCAAAGGTTATTCTCAAGTGGAAGGTTTGGATTTCGATGAAACCTTCGCTCCTGTAGCTAGACTTGAGTCCATTCGCATTTTATTGGCATATGCTACTCACCATAATTTTAAGTTGTATCAAATGGACGTCAAGAGTGCCTTTCTGAATGGTCCGATAAAGGAGGAAGTCTATGTGGAGCAGCCACCGGGGTTCGAAGATCAGAAGTATCCCAACCATGTCTATAAACTGCGTAAGGCTCTCTATGGCCTCAAACAGGCTCCTCGAGCCTGGTATGAGTGCCTTAGAGATTTTCTGATTCAAAATGGATTCAAAATTGGTAAAGCTGACTATACACTCTTTACTAAACATTTTGATGATCATTTATTCGTATGTCAAATTTATGTTGATAACATTATCTTTGGATCCACTAACAAGTCCTTCTGTGAAGAATTTAGCAAAATAATGACAGACAGGTTCGAGATGTCAATGATGGGTGAATTGAAGTTCTTCTTGGGATTTCAAGTGAAGCAACTGAGAGAAGGTACATTTATAAGCCAAACTAAATATACACAAGACATTCTCAAGAAATTCAATATGGACAAAGCCAAGCCCATCAAGACACCCATGGCCATCAACGGGCATCTCGACCTCAATGAAGATGGTCCAAATGTGGACCAAAAGGTATATCGGTCGATGATTGGTTCCTTACTATACTTATGTGCATCTAGGCCAGATATTATGCTTAGTGTTTGCATGTGTGCAAGGTTTCAAGCCGCACCCAAAGAGTGTCACTTAATTGCTGTAAAAAGAATCCTAAGGTATCTTGTGCACACACCCAACTTGGGCCTTTGGTATCCCAAAGGATCCAAGTTTAACTTGATAGGGTACTCCGACGCTGACTATGCGGGATGCAAAGTCCATAGAAAGAGCACGTCAGGGACTTGTCAATTTCTTGGTAGGTCCCTAGTTTCTTGGTCATCTAAAAAGCAAAACTCCATTGCTCTTTCCACAGCGGAAGCAGAGTATGTTGCAGCCGGTAGTTGCTGTGCGCAACTGCTCTGGATGCAACAAACTCTTAGGGACTACGGCTACAATCTAAGTCATATCCCGCTTCTATGCGATAATGAAAGTGCTATAAAAATTGCACACAACCCGGTAGAGCACTCAAGAACTAAGCACATAGACATCCGTCATCACTTTCTTAGAGATCATTCATTAAAAGGTGACATAGCTATTTCACATGTTAGGACTGAAAAACAACTTGCAGATATTTTTACCAAACCATTAGATGAGAAAAGGTTCTGTGAACTAAGAAATGAGCTAAACATTCTTGACTCTCGAAATGTGGCTTGAAACATTGCATACCTGGTTGTAACTAAAATTGTTCCTCCGTACTGTCAAAAATGCTCCTCCTCTCCTTTGTACTCAGAAAACTATTCTTAATGAATAAATCTTTTGGATTATGACCATTGCTTGATTGTTGATTGTATACTGGTCGTAATCACCAAGACTACTTGCAAAATTGTTGTCCTTGGATCACTATTAGTTATCTATATATATATCAAGTCTGTTGAAAACGGACTAGTCCGATTCCCAACCGGACTAGTCCGGACAGACAACAATTAGGTTAAACTCAGGGGTACCGGACTAGTCCGCTACCAGGACCGGACTAGTCTGGTCAGTCGGATATAGAAGCAGTCAGCCGGACCAAACGCCTCCCTCTCCACTCATAATCACTTTGCAACACCCTCTCTCCTAAACCCTAGCTCTCAAAGTGATTTTCGAGTTGAGCCCTCAAACTCGGAGTTTTCTCCGTGAAAAAGCCTCTTCTCGACGAGGGGATCCTACTTTCCGGACACATCCGGATTGATTTCCACTCCTTCAACGTGAATCTTCAAATCTTGGTAAATCCCCCCAAAACCCAAAATCTCAATCTTTCTAGCTCTAGCTAGTTTCCTTGGATTTCAAAAGGATGTACATTGCATAAATAGATGTATTTCTACCACTTTCCTACCCTTGTATCCATAGATAGGAGATTTGCTTCAAATAAAACACTCAAGTTAGGGTTCTTATGCTAGGCCGGACTAGTCCGGCGTCCAGATGCGGACAAGTCCGGTCCACCGGACTAGTCCGCACTCTGAAATCGGACAAGTCCGGTCTCTGACAGCTGAACTCCTACATTCCCATTTGAAGTCGATAAGGTGTCCGTTTGCATCTAATCCTTAAACTCCTTGTCAGGCATCATGTCTTCAGGATCAGGTGACAGCTCTTTTCACATTGACGAAGAAGTTCAACGTGAAAGAGTGAGGAGAGCTAAGGAGGGAGTGATAAAGAAGAGACATGACGTCAATGCTCACTCTCCACCCTCCGACGACAATCTTCCTAAGAAGAGAAAAGTCATTATCAAAAGGCCTCAAAGGAAAGATGCTGCTGAGGGCTCATCAGGGCCAAGAAGAGTTCTCAATAAAGGGAAGGGACTTGCTAGTGGCCCCATTGGGCCCTTGAAATTGAAAAATCCCGTTCATCGCAACATGCAGCCTTCAAGTGAAGAATTCACTGGAAAAGGGAATGAGCTAGCTGATAACTTCAGAAAGATTGAAGTGTATGGACGACCTAAACAATGTTCTGATCCTAGGTTCTGGAGCAACTTCCATGCAGACTAATACGAGCACGTGTACATGAAGATGAAGAATCCCGTAGTAGAGAGTCAATGGCTGAATGTTGACTACCTGAATTCGAAGAAGTATCCCGCATTTCGTGAGATGGTGTAGGCCTTAGAGAGGCACGGTCTGACGGACCTGCTATCCTTTGAGTATGACTGGAACAATGAAGTCATTACTCAGTTTTACTCCACTCTCTACTTTGCTCGGGATGATGGAGACAGTCTTACTTGGATGACTCATGGTTGAAGGTACAGTGTCACTTATGATGAATTTGCTAGGATTCTTCACCTCAAAAACACTTTGGATCATGAACTGGTCATTCATAATCTGAAACCCCTGGAGAAGGAGGAACTTGAATTTCTCTATGACACAAGGATGCCATATGTCCCTCCAACCATCAAATATCTAAAGCCCTTCTTTGTGGTTCTAAATAGAGTCTTGAGAAAGACGATAGCTCCGAAGGATGGAGATGCAGGAACTATACAAGGAACCTTGAGAACTCTCATGAAAGTCATTAGTGGGAGGAGACCATTCAATGTCTTTGAGTATATCTACAATGACATTGTGAACATCTCAATTACCCCCAATAGGTCCTGTGGATACGCACCGTATATCATGTACATGATTGAGAAGGTGACAGGACTCGAGTTTGTCAAGAATGTCAAGCATACGGGGTTGAAGCCGCAAAAACCCACCGAGTACACTCTCCCTCCGGCTCCAGCTGCCCCGTCCTCTCCACCAGTGGAGAGGAGATCAAAGCAAGCTCATGATGACACTAGGTCTGCAGCTGCTCCTCCTGGCTCTCCACCTGCCCAAGAATCATCTAGCGGCATCCTCAAGATGCTCTCCTCTATCTTTGCCTGCTGCCGTAAGATCGAAGACAGGCAACGCAAAGAAAAGCTTGCAAGGAAGAGACATCAACAGTACGTCAATGCAAATATCAAGTCTATCTGTGCAAAGCTTGAGATTGAGCCTGTTGGATCACCGCCTGCCTCCGAGGACTCAGAGGAAGATCCTGCTCCCGTGGATGATGAAGATGAAGATCAGACTGAGACTGACGGAGGAGGCAGCGATGAGTGACTTCCCTCAATTTTTCTCTTTTTGGTGTCTTGATGCCAAAGGGATAGAGATTGAGATGGAAGATTGAGATTAGACTTGGACTACTTTTCTATCTAGTATGAGTCATTAAGATCTTGTGTGATCAAGGACATGTACCTAATCTTGTAATGCACTATTTCTTTTCCTATGTGTGAAGTACTATGCTCTAATGCCCACTTACATGTTCACTACTGGTTGTCTTTAATTTAGCACATTTTGTTTATCACACACCTGTGAGGCACCCCACCATAAGGTGTGTACATATGTGAGAAGTTTTTTGTGAATTCTTTATTGTTCTCATGTGTACGCACCTTATGAAAATCAACCTTTTATTCTCAATTGTGATATCTCAAATGGTTGTCATCAATCACCAAAAAGGGGGAGATTGTAAGTGCATCTAGGATATCCCTTGTGGGTTTTGGCTAATTGATGACGAACATATGAGATCCTAATGAAACTATTAAGATGATTGCAGGATAAACAAAGTGAACTGGCTCGGCACACACACAAAAAGGTGAAAAATAGAGTGGTGCCCGAAAAGGAAGAAGTTAGTGAAATTTAGAGAAGCAAAGTAGATATAAATGTATAGGTGGTGTGTGAGAGAGACACATCCCAAGAGCTCATGACTTTGCGTAGGGGTAAGGGGTTTAAAAATCAACTAAAATCCACTGAAAACCGGACTAGTCCGTTCATGGACCGGACTAGTCCGTTTAACTTTCTGAAAGACGCAAACATAGTGCACCGGACTAGTCCGCCTTGTGAACCGGACTAGTCCGGTCAGCTCACTGGAACGCAACCGGACAAGTCCGGTTTTAGACCGGACTAGTCCGGTCATGTCTCTGTTGTCCTCCTTAGAGGACTACGGACTAGTCCATCCAGCAACAGGACTAGTCCGCTAAAGTTTCTGAAAACCCATCTCACATAGTACCGGACAAGTCCGGTTTGTGAACCGGACTAGTCCGGTTAACCCACTGGAAGTAGGCCGGACAAGTCCGATCATATACCGGACTAGTCCGGTAGTAGGTTTAACAACGAAAACTTTTTGGAAAAGCCTATAAAAAGAGGTCCTTCGGCTTTTCCCCAAGAAGACACGACTCATACTGTCAAAACTTGAAACCCTAGCGCCGCCACCTGTCCCAAGAGCCCAAAAACACATCTCCCCACACATCTAAGGTGCAAAAAGGTGAAGATCAATAAAATACTTGGATTTGGGATTGGGAGATCGTCGTTCCTTCGTTGTGAGCTCTTGGGGTTTGATCTCTCTACACTCATATTCTGAATTGTAATCTTTTTGAGTGTATTTGATCAACTTCTCATTGTAATTCTTGTGGGAGCCCTCAACGTGTGAGGTAGCCCCATAAAAATGGTGATTACACTTGATAGTGAAGTCAAGTCGGCCTGTGTGGTGACTTGAAGAGGAAAAGGGTTGAGAACCTGGCTCTGTGTGAGCTTCCTCAACGAGGACGTAGATCTCTTGGTGAGATCGAACCTCGGTAAAAATTCGTGTCTTTTGTCTCTCATTTGGTTTACATCTTGACACATTAGATTACTAGTTTGCTAGTCATCGTTTGAGTTCTTTACAAGTTTGCACGTGCATCCATACTATAAATTTAAGTTATAAAAACTGTTGTTCTTATTCCGCTGCTATAAGATAAAACTTGTGAGACACACTTAATCAACTCAAACAATTCAGCACACCGGACTAGTCCGCCCACACAACCGGACTAGTCCAGTCAGTCAAATTTCTAACAACTTTATTAAGTGTGCAGGAATTCTTTAAAGGCCTATTCACCCCCCCTCTAGGCCACATTCATGCGGAACACCATCCCACACGTCCAGAACGCTTCTGTGGTGGTGGCGTTCCGGCAAGGCGTTCGGGACAAGAAGATGCTCGAGAAGCTCGCGACTAGGGAGGTCCGCGATGTCTCAGAACTCTTCAGCCTGGCTGACAAGTGTGCCAAAGCAGCAGAAGGGCGGAACTGGCACTCTCTGCCGGCCTCCGAGCCAGGGGGTCAGCCGGGATCCGGCGACGCTTCATATGGAAGCGGCAGGAAGATCAAGAACGGAGGTGGAAGCAAGATAAAGTCGTCAGCCGCGGTCCCCGTTGCCACAACGGCGGCGCCCAGTGGAGCTCGGGGGCCGCGCCCCGACAAGAGGCCGCGACAATCACCGGCCCCAAACAGGGGCCAGGATGAATTATGCCCTGTGCATGGCACCAGTTATCATACCGCTGCCGAATGCCGGGAAATCGAGAAGCTCGCGGAGCGCTTCCGGAAAGCGAAGCAGCCCCTGACTGATGCCCCACCCTACCGTCAAAGGGAGGGCAAGCAGAAGGTCGAAACCCTAGACGGCGTCGACCGCCAGGTGGAGTTCCAGGAGCTTTAGCGCGCCGTAAAGGCAGTGCGCAATCATTGGAGCTCCAGCTCCAGTGATGACGAGCACCGGAAGATGCTCTATGTCATCTTCGGCGGGTCCGCTGACCCCCCGTCCCGAAGCGCGGCTAAGGCCTTGCGCCGAGCGGTAGCATCGGTGGCTCCCCTCCCAGGTGCGGCACCGCACCTCAGGTGGATGGGAACCCCCATCAGCTTCGATGACACCGACTGCCCCAGGAACATGGCTGGGGCCGGCCAACTACCGCTCGTGGTGGCCCCCACCATCGCCAATGTGAAGATGTACCACGTTTTGGTGGATGGCGGGGCTGGACTGAACCTCATCAGTCGCGCAGCCTTCCAGAGGCTGCAGATCCCGATGGCCAAGCTCACCCCATCGAGCCCGTTCTCAGGGGTAGGGCCGGGAAGGGTCGTTCCCTACGGCCACACCAGCCTCCCGGTGACCTTTGGGCCACCAGAAAGCTATCGGACAGAGTACATTCTGTTCGACGTGGCCGAGATTGACCTCCCGTTCAACGCCATAATTGGCAGGCCAGCCCTGTACCGATTCATGGCAGTAGCCCACTACGGCTACCTTGTCTTGAAGATGCCAACACCAACAGGCGTCCTCAAGGTTTGTGGAGACCGTGCTGCAGCAGTGTTAGCCTTGGAAAAGCTCCAGGCACTTACAGCAGCTGGAGAACCAACCCCGGGCGGTACTGAACCAAACCGGCTCCACCCAAGTGCACGCCACCGTGCCACTACCACAGCACCCCATGTGCAACCCCTCGACGAGGATGATGTCCCCTTGAGGCTCGTCCGAATCAGCGCCGATGCCACCCAGACCACCCGGGTAGCCGGGGGTCTGGATAGCAGATAGGAAGGCGCGCTCGTTACCTCCCTCCGGCACAATGCCGATGTGCTGCATGACAGCCATCGTGGATGCCAGAGATCCCTAGGGAGGTGATTGGGCACTAACTAAAGGTCTCCCCCAACGCCTGGACAGCCCGACAGGAGCCCCTCAGGCGGCCCACCGAGCCGTAAAAAGTTTCATTCGGGAAGAAACCAAGAAGCTGCTGAGTGCTGGCTCCATACGGAAAGTCCGCCACCCCCGGTGCTTTGTTGATTGCTCCAAAGGCCGGCGGGAAGCTCCGGAAGTGCATCGACTACACCAGTCTCGATAAGGCATGTCCCAAAGATCTATTTTCTCTCTCTATGATAGATCAAATAGTAGGCTTGACATCAGGCTGCGATATACTGTGCTTCCTAGATGCTTGCTCGGGTTTCCACCAGACCCCTATGTCTAGAGAAGTTGAAGGGCATCCTTTACCACAGTAGTCGGCCTGCACTGTTATACCTCTATGCCTCATGGCCTAAGGAACGCTCTCCCTACCTTCGTACGTGCAATGCACAAGACCTTAGGAGAGCTAATGAGAGAGTCAGTTGAGGTGTGTGTCGAAGACATTGTTGTCAAGATCAGGCAGGGTTCGTCCCTACTAGATAACCTGGCCTTAGTCTTCGTCCGTCCGACAAATGTGAGCTCGGTATACCCCCTGGAAAACCCTTAGAATACCTGGCCTCACGCCGAGGGACTAAGGCTAAGCCAGAGAGGGTCAAAGCCATTGGCTCGAAGACCAGAAATTCGTGGGATGCCTAGCTGCGCTGAGTCGGTTTATACCGAGGTTAGCAAAGCGAAACTTCTCTAAAGCTTCTACGTAAATCCGGCCCATTCGCTTAGGCCGACGAAGTGGAGGAAGCTCCCCTGGAGCTGAACCAGCTCTTGATGACCCTACCCGTAATAGGAGTCCCCAAGCCCAAAGAGCATCTGCTGCTTTACATCACGGCGACGGCTGCAGAAGTGAGTATGGTCCTCACCGTAGCATGGCTTTACCCCATACCACCGTAACCTGTTTCGCTGTCAAGAAACAAGTGCTAAGAAACCCCGGAGGCCCAAAACGGACCCCGGATCCCCGACACAACCTCCCGGAGGACCAGCAGGACCTCCCGGAGGTGCAACGGGACCCCCCCCCCCGGAGGCCCAACAGAACCTCCCGGACGTCCAACGGGACCCCCTGGGGCTCCCGGGAAATCAGCGGGGCTCCCCGGAGGTCCAAGACAGCCTGGGGGACCTCCGAGTATCAGCACCCGGCGGTCTCCCCAGGCTGAAAGCTATCCTCCACAGCCACCACGCGACGGACAATGTTGCCAAAGGGGCGGCGGAGCTACTGGAGTTTGAGCTAGACTTCCTTCCCCGTCACGCAGACAACAGCCAAGCACTAGCTGACTTCGTGGCTGAAGTAGACGCCAATGCAGGCTAACTCAGGGGGCCATGGAGACGGTGAACCAGGACCCTGAGCCCTGGCCTTCACCGGGCCTTACTGAATGCTGTTCATAGACGGCTCCTTGCAAAAGCAGGGGGCCGGTGCTAGCGTACTGTTCCTCACGCCATCGGGGGGGGGGGCAGTCTGGGTATGTGGTGCGTTTCAATTCCAAGGCAACCAACAACATAGCAGAGTATGAAGCACTCATCCTTGGCCTAAAGACAGCCCTGTCTCTAGGCGCTCGCCAGTCGTTGGCTCAGGGCGACTCCCAGCTGGTTATCAAACGAGATGGTGGAGACAGACTTCCTCGCCTTGGACCTGCACCACGTACCGCGCGCTAGCAAGGCCGCAGCTAACGACCTCTCAACGAAGACCCCCACCGGAGCCCCTGTGCCTGAAGGGGGCTTCGAGAGGACGTTGCCGCGGCCCACAGCCCGGCCCGCCGAGCCGGGCGAAGGGGGCTAGACCAGCACCTTGAAGCTGGCGGTCCCGGCGGCCATGGACGCCACCAAGGATCATAAGCGTCACTGGGGACTCCGTGCAACCCAGCGCTCAAGATCCAGATGCTCAAGTCAGACCCGATGCATGGATCACGGAGGTCCGGGACTACTTGAAAGACAATATCCTCCCTGATGAACGTGTATCCGCTGAACGGATCGTGCGTATGGCTAAGAGACACATGGCGGTAGAGGGGGATCTCTACCGACGCGGCGCCAACCACATCCTATTGCGGTGCATAACCCAGGGGTAAGGCTGCGACTTGTTCGCTGAGATCCATGGAGGCGAATGTGGGAGTCACTCTTCCTCACGCACGCTTGTCGGTAAAGCCTTTCGGCATGGCTTCTACTAGCCGGCAGCACTCCAGGATGCCGTCAAGATGGTCGAGAGCTGCAAGGCGTGCCTGTTCCACGCCAAGCAGATCCATACACCGGCTTGGACGGTACAGATGATCCAGCCCACATGGCCATTTGCCATACTAGGTGCTGGACATCCTGGGCCTGGGACCATTCCCCAGAACCGAGGATGGGGACCCGCTCCGGAACCTTCGGAACACAGAACACCGCTGTAAGTTCTACCCCTAGAGCAACAATAGGACAGACCCTTCTTTTTATAATAAATTCCATAAAGTCCAGGAACAGTGCTTGGTGCAGCTAAGCCTCAGGGGACGGTCCAGGACTACGTTCAGCTTCGCCTGGTTCCGACCCCAAGCGCGTAGAGTCTTGCTTCCCTTGAGGCGGGTCGTGGCCTCCATATTCAGCCTGCCTTCCCCCTATGGAAATTTATATGAAAAGAAACCTGTCCTATGTTGCTCTTCTTTGGTGCTCATTTAGTTTACTTATTAAATTTTTATGATTGCCCTGCTAGCGCGTGCTCACCATGCGTTCAGCTCCCTCTTCTCATTCTCATCTTTAGTCGGCATTTGCTGCCCTACCAAAGGCGGTTGCGTGGGAGGTACCGGCCGATAGCCAGGGGGGCCCCGAGCCCCCGGCACTTCGCGCACGGTAGTTCCCAAGCACCGTATAGGTGGACGGGGACCGTAAGCCAAATAAGACTAAGAGATAGAGGGGGGGAGCCCCCAAGGAGAATTACGTTTCCCTTACTTATGTGCAGGACCTCTCGGCCTCAGCTCCCCACAGGAATATGGTAGGCACATCCATTCAATGGAACGTACCTACCAGGGGGCCGCTACGGGATCGTGCAAGAACGAAACTGTCGAAGTGTGCGATCGACACTTCCCCCGGGCCTGCACTGGGCAGCCCGCGGAGGTTCTTTTTTCGGAGGGGCTAGTTCCTAGCGGAGAGCTTGCGCGGATGGACGAGTTAGTGAGAGCTTGACACGGGAAGTTTTACGTGGTTCAGGCCGCCGGAGCGTAAAACCCTACGTCCACGGCGAGCTATGGAGCTCGCTGTATTGCTTGCTGCTCAGGGCCGGGGGCCTGAGCTTGGGGTGAGTTACAGCTTGAGAGTGTATGGCTAGCGTATGAGTTGCAGAATGCGAACCCCTGCTATCGACGCCTACCCGAGCCTTTTATAGTCCAAGGCTCGGGCGGCTTACAAGGGAAGCCGGGACCCGACAGGTGGTCCCGGGAAGATTGTCTATTATCTACCGTATCTGTAGTTACGCCGGTGCTTGCCTCTGGTCGAAGGCTTCTGAGTCTTCATTTTGCCGCCCTGCCCATGCCGTGCACTAGTCATAGTGGTTGATGACGGCGCAGGCGGCATGGGATGTCTTGTCACGGCGTTTAGTGGCTGGCAGGTTCTGACACCGCGCGCCAGTCTGTGATGCGACTGGGCGCAATGGCACCTGACAGACGCGTGCTCCGTGTTTCCGTGTCTTGGGAAGACACGGGCCTCGAATACCTTGTACGGGCAAGGTGTGGGGCGCCTTTACGCCCGCTGCCTACCACTCGGGGGCAGGCAGCACCGTTCTTCTGGCCACGTGGCGGGTCCGGAGCGCTTCTCTGAGGAGAGAAGTGTCCGGCCTGCGGGGCACGTGGAGCCTCCGGACCTCTCCCCGCGGAGGGGGAGGTCCAGCTTCTGTATGCCACGTGGCGGGCCCGGAGCTCTCCTCTGAGGAGAGGGAGGTCCGGCCCCGCTGAACGCGTGGCGTCTCCGGGCCCGCCACATGGTCAACAGAAGCCGGAGCCCCCCCTCCGCGGGGAGAGGTCCGAGGACTCCACGTGCCCCACAAGCCCGGACCTCCCCTCAGAGGGGAGCTCTGGGCCCGCCACGTGGCCAACAGGCCCGGACCCCCTCCGATCTCGTGAGGCGGGTCCTGGAGACCTCCGGAGCCCTTAGTATACAGTGAGGACCCAGAGAAGGTGTCTATGCAGAGCTTCGAGATTGGTTAAGGCCTCCGAGTACCTTGCGGAGCTAAGGACTCGGCCAGGAAAAAGCCAGGAAGAAGACTGGGGCATGCAGACACAGAAAGAATCAGGAGTCTGTTCATACAAAGGCTCCATGAGCTGGGCTACAGACTCAACAAAAATAAAAAAGGAAGTACAGGGCCCTGTGGCCACGGGGGCAGATGCCTAAGAGTCCCCGGACTCCCGATGAAACCTGGAGGCCACGAGGGCGGCCAAGTCTTCGGCCTCGGCCCTGGCAGCTTCCTCCCAATCGGCGACGGGTCCTAAACGGACTGGCCCCAGAGAAAAGGAAGGGTCTCGGCTCAGGAAGCACGACAGAACGTGCATAGCGACCTCCTTCGCAAGGCCCCGACCTTCCGCTTCAAGCTCGTCGGCGATCACTGTTTCGAGCCGACCCAGCTCGCCGCCGATGGACTCAAGTGCCGGGATTGCTTCGGACATCGGCCGCGCCGGAGCCTCCACCTGCACAGAGCTGAAGCCAAGAGGAGCCAAGGTGGACCCTGCCTTGGCAATAAAGTCCCAGACTGCCTGGGCCTCAGCAGACCGCAAGGACTGGAGCTTCTCCTACTCTTGGCGAGCCGCCAGCTTGCGATCCATCACCGCCTGGCGCTCCTGGGAGAACTGCTCCTCCCTCGCGGCAACAGCCGACTCACAGAGCTCCAGCTCCTCGGTCCGAGCCCTTAGCTCCTCCACTTTGGTCCTCAGCCGAGCGGTGGTCTTCTCCTTCTCGGCCGCGACAGCGCGTTCCCGATCGGCGACGGTGCACTCCTGACGGGCTGCCTGTAGCTGCAACTCCTCCGCGGTGGCGGAACGCTCCTTGGCTTTGGCTTCAGCATGGGCCAAAGCCTCGCAGTAGGTGGCACGAACCCGCCGGGACTCTGACTCCAAGCGGCTAATGGCCTTCTTCAGAGTGCCAAGCAGAGCACTCATGGCCTCAAGCCTTGACTGCCTCGAATCAAGGTCCGCCTTAGCCTCCTGGGCCCGCTGCTGCCAGCTGAGAAGACGTTCCTTCTCGCCGGCCAGCGCCCCCCGCTCCTGCTCAAAGGCGGATTGGAGCTGTCGGGCGCTGGTCTGGACACGCCCCAGGGCGTCCCACACGGGCACCGGGGCAGGGGGGACAGGAGTCACGCCACTGGACCCCTGTCGAGTCTAAGACCGGCGGAGGCGCCGGCGCCTCAGCAACCAGGATGGGGCGGTGCCCTAGGGAGGTCAGGGGGCCAGCAGGCGCACCTACAGCGGCCCCCCAGTCTCAGGACCAGACTTCTGGACCGGTGAAGGAGGGCGGATAGGAGCAGATGCGGTCACCACGAAGCGAGAACTCGCCGGCGCAGAGGGAGCCCCTGTCGATTTGGGGACCATGGGAGCCACCATGGTCCCCAGGTGCTGAGGCACGGAGCCTCCGTCGGTTGAAGGCGGCCGGGTAAGAGGCCCGCCCCTAGCAGCGGGTCGGTCCCTGCAAGAAGAGAAAACCCTCAGGCAAAGAAGAGGGGACAAGAGCTCTGCTCCTACAAGCCAGAAAGAGCAACACTTACTGGGCGGCATGAGCGCTCCAACGGGCTTGCAGCACTGGCCTCTGGACTGTAGCTGAGCCACCGGGACCGGCGGCTGGAACGGTTGCGGAGCGTGACGCCTGGGTCCCCGGCACACTCGCCGGCGTGGCCCCACCAGCATCCGTCCTGGAGACCCCTCCGCTTGAGGAAGGGTGGCGAGGTACTTGGGCTGACTCGGACAGCCGCTGTCTCAGGAGAGACCCGCCGAGGGGGGACACCCGGGGCCTCTTTGGGTCGCCACCCGATGGGCCAGCACCCCCGGGAGATGGGAGCAAGGTAGCTCCGGCACCATGACTCGGCGCAGGCGGTGCCCTCGGAGGAGACCGGGCGCGTTTCTTCTCTGGATGCCCGGGGGCCGGCTCCTTTCCCTTCCCTTTGTCGGCGGCTTGAGTTCCGTCGGCTCTGGGGGAGGGTTTGACAGCAGCAGACGCCTTGAGCCCTGACTCGGAGTGCTCGGTTCCTGGGATGGTGATACCACGGAAGGCATCCCCGACCTGCCGGACGGCGATCCCGATATCGTCAAGGTTCGGCATCTTCCACATAAGCTCTGACCTCCTCTGTGGCTCCAAGAAGAGGGGAGTGGCACAGGGCGGAAGGTCGGGGTCGCCACTGGGGATGTAGTCACCGCTCACCTTGCCCACCATCTCGTTGAGCTCCTCGTCGGTAGGGTCAGAGCCGGGGTCCCTCTCCAGCCTGGTACAGTCCTGCTCGCCGATGTAGTACCACGCTGGGCGACTACGCTGCTGCAAGGGTGCAATACGGCGCGACATAAAGTCCATCAGCACCATGAGAGACGTCAGCCCCCCATTGGCCAGGAACCGGATCCGCTCCAAGACCGGGGAGTACTCCTGCTCCAGCTCAGGGATCTCCTCCCAGAAGCGACGATCGGCGGTTGGGCTGGCGGTTGGGAGTTGTAGGTGATCGTGCTCGTCGGTCTGCACTACCACCCAGCTCTCCCTCCAGTTTCCCCACCTTGATGCGCTGAAGGGCAGAAGGTATCCAGAGACCTTGGGGTCCTTGCAGCGATGCTGAAAGTAGTATGCCCCCATCTGTGTCTTCGAGCCGCGCCCAGTCATCCGCAACACAAAGAAGTAGCGGAAGAGCGTCACGGAAGCATGCACCCCCACGAACATTTCGCAGAAGTGCACAAAAACAGCAGCCATTGCGAAAGAGTTGGGGGAAAGATGGTGGAGCTGGAGGCCATATGTCTCCAACAGGGTGACAAAGAAGGAAGAAATCGGTGGGACGAACCCCGCCAGAGCATAAGCCGTGAAGAAAACCATCTCCCCCTTTTCCAGGATCATGGGGAGAGATCCTCGGCGAAGCCAGTGTTTCTGGTCTTCTGAGCGCCAGCCCAGCAGCCTGCACACTGACCCAAGCTCGGAAGAACGAACGAGGCGCGTCGGGAGCAAGTTCGAAGCCACGGCGAAAGAGGGCACAAGGGCAGGAAAGCCGGGGCGCGAGAGTTCAAGGGAAGTACGAGTACCAGGAAAGGCAAAGGGAAGCCGCGATGCGGGTGAGATCCCCTTTTAAAACTTTCCAGGGATGATTCGAGGTGACTCGGAAACCTTCGAGAACATCGCACCGGTGACCGCGTTGGCTCCGGGACCGGGCGCCGATGACAGGTGGACCCAAGCCGCCCAACTGAAGCGGTGGGTCGAGGTGTCAGTCGCTCCAGAAGACAAACCGGCAAGGCGCTTCGTCGGTTCCGGAAGAAAGCACCGTAGCGTGCAGAAATGGCAGCCTTGGGAACCGCCGCAGTAAAAGCAACAAGCAAGTGGGCGCACGCTCCCACGATCCTGCGACCGTTCGTGCTCCGGCAGCGGTCAATGCGGGACTTAGAGAAAGTGCGCGGATCAGAAGAGACGGAGGTCCCACCTCGGGCTCGCTATCTCCCCCGAGATGGGCCCGGGGGCCACTGTCGGTACCTGAGATATGGGGTACCCCCGCGGACAGGGGAAAATGCCTAAGGAACTCGCCCTTCTCCGCAGGGAGAGCTCCGAAGGTGCCACGCGTCCGGCGGGACCGGACCTCCCTCTCCTCAGAGGAGAGCTCCAGGCCCACCACGTGGCATACAGAAGCCGGACCTCCCCCTCCGCGGGCGAGGGGTCCGAAGGTGCCACGTATCCGGCGGGGCCGGACCTCCCTCTCCTCAGAGAGGAGCTCCGGGCTCGCCACGTGGCCGACAGAAGCCGAACCTCCTCCTCCGCGGGGAGAGATCCGGAGGCTCCACGTGCCCTGCGGGAAGAACTCTCCTCTCCTCTGAGAAGGGCTCCGGGCCCGCCACGTGGCCAGTAGAACGGCGCTGCCTGCCCCCGAGTGATAGGCAGCAGGCGCAAAGACGCCCCATACCTTGCCCGTACAAGGTATTCAAGGCCCGTGTCTTCCCAAGACGCGGAGACGCGGAGCATGCCTCTGTCAGGTGCCGTTGCGCCCAGTCACATCACAGACTGGCGCGCGGTGTCAGAACCTGCCAGCCAATAAACACCGCGACAAGACATCCCATGCCGCCCGCGCCGTCATCAACCACTACGACTAGCGTGCGGCATGGGCAGGGCGGCAAGACGGAGACTCGGAAGCCTTCGCCAGAGACAACTACCGGCATAACTGCAGATACGGTAGATAACAGTCAATCTCCCCGGGACCACCTGTTGGGTCCCGGGCCCCCCTTGTAAGCCACCCGAGTCTTGGACTATAAAAGGCTCGGGTAGGCGACGATAGCAAGGGTTCGCATTTCTGCAACTCATATGCTAGCCATTCACACCCAGGCTGTAACTCACCCCCAAGCTCGGGACTCCGGCCCGAGCAGCAAGCAATACAGCGAGCTCCATAGCTCGCCGTGGACGTAGGGTTTTACGCTCCGGCGGCCTGAACCACGTAGAACTCTCAGTTTCAAGCTCTTACTAACTCGTCCATCCGCGCAAGCTCTCCGCAAGGGACTAGCCCCACCGAAAAAAGAACCTCCGCGGGCTGCCCAGTGCAGGCCCGGGGGAAGTGTCGACTGAACACTTCGACAGCTGCGCTCCTTCATCCAGCGGTTCTCCCAAGTACGCAACACCATCCCACACATTCAAAGTGCTTCTGTGGTGGTGGCGTTCCAGCAGGGTGTCCGGGACGAGAAGATGCTTGAGAAACTCGCGACCAGAGAGGTTCACGATGTCTCCGAGCTCTTCAGCCTGGCGGCAAGTGCGCCAGAGCAGCCGAAGGGCGGAACTGGTGCTGCTTCCTATGGAGGCGGCAAGAAGTCCAAGAGCCGGGGGAGTGGCAAGATGAAGTCATCGGCCGCGGCTCCCGTTACCACAGCAGCGGCACCCAGTGGAGCTCGGGGGCCGCGCCCCGACAAAAGGCAGCGACAGTCACCAGCCCCAGATGGTGACCAAGGCGAGCTATGCCCCGTGCATGGCACCAGCAATCATACTTCTGCCGAGTGCTGGGACATCCAGAGGCTCGCAGAGCGCTTCCGCAAAGGGAGGCAGCTGAGAGCTGATGCTCCGCCCCTCCCTCAGAGGGAGGGCAAGCAGAAAGTCGACGCCTCAGTCAGCGTCGGCCACCAGGTGGTATTTCAGGAGCCTCAACGCGTCATAAAGACGGTGCACAACGCTGAGGACTCCAGCTCCGGTGACGACGAGCCGGGGCAGTAGCCAACTACGGCTGCCCCGGAAAGCCAGTGGAGACTGCACTGCTGCGATATCAACTTGGAGAAGCTCCAAGTAGTTGCAGCAGCCCAAGCACCAGCCCCGACGGTGCAGAACCGGGCCAGCTCCACCCGAGTGCACGTTTCTATGCCTCGGCCTTACCTCCTGGGGGCCGCCCAGGGTCTGTCAACCTCTTGAAGGCCTTAGCCAGAAGGGGAAAGACGCCTTGGTTCTCCCAAGGAGAGTCTGGGTTCTCCTACCCCTTGAAGGCCTTAGCCAGAAGGGGAGGATACCCCGGGGCTCCCAGGAGAAGCCGCGCAGGACCTGATCCAGCGTGAAGATGACGACCTCGTCGACGAGGCCCGGCTGCAGGTGACACCCCACAACGCACGGTCTCGGCTGGTGCTCTAGCACTACCGCTGTCAAAGTGTTCGGTCGACACTTCCCCCGGGCCTGCACTGGGCAGCCCGCGGAGGTTCTTTTTCGGTGGGGCTAGTCCCTTGCGGAGAGCTTGCGCGGATGGACGAGTTAGTAAGAGCTTGACACTGAGAGTTTTACGTGGTTCAGGCCGCCGGAGCGTAGAACCCTACGTCCACGGCGAGCTATGGAGCTCGCTGTATTGCTTGCTCCTCGGGCCGGAGTCCCGAGCTTGGGGGTGAGTTACAGCCTGGGTGTGAATGGCTAGCATATGAGTTGCAGAAATGCGAACCCTTGCTATCGTCGCCTACCTGAGCCTTTTATAGTCCAAGACTCGGGTGGCTTACAAGGGGGGCCCGGGACCCGACAGGTGGTCCCGGGGAGATTGACTGTTATCTACCGTATCTGCAGTTATGCCGGTAGTTGTCTCTGGCGAAGGCTTCCGAGTCTCCGTCTTGCCGCCCTGCCCATGCCGCATGCTAGTCGTAGTGGTTGATGACGGCGCTGGCGGCATGGGATATCTTGTCGCGGTGTTTATTGGCTGGCAGGTTCTGACACCGCGCGCCAGTCTGTGATGTGACTGGGCGCAACGGCACCTGACAGAGGCGTGCTCTGCGTCTCCGCGTATTGGAAAGACGCGGGCCTTGAATACCTTGTACGGGCAAGGTATGGGGCGTCTTTACGCCCGCTGCCTATAGCTCGGGGGGCAGGCAGCGCTGTTCTGCTGGCCACGTGGCGTGCCCGGAGCCCTTCTCAGAGGAGAGGAGGGTCCGGCCCCGCGGGGCACGTGGAGCCTTCGGACCTCTCCATGCAGAGGGGGAGGTTCGGCTTCTGTCGGCCACGTGGCGGGCCCGGAGCTCCTCTCTAGGGGAGGGAGGTCCGGCCCCACTGGATACGTGGCACCTTCGGACCCCTCGCCCGCGGAGGGGGAGGTCCGGCTTCTGTATGCCACGTGGCGGGCCCGGAGCTCTCCTCTGAGGAGAGGGAGGTCCGGCCACGCCGAACGTGTGGCGCCTTCGGAGCTCTCCCTGTGGAGAAGGGCGAGTTCCTTAGGCATTTTCCCCTGTGCGCGGGGGTACCCCATATCTCAGGTACCGACAGTGGCCCCCGGGCCATCTCGGGGGAGATAGCGAGCCCGAGGTGGGACCTCCGTCTCTTCTGACACGCGCACTTTCTCTAAGTCCCGCATTAACCGCTGCCGGAGCACGAACGGTCGCAAGATCGTGGGAGCGTGCGCCCACTTGATGGTTGCATTTACTGCGGCTGTCGGTACCCGCGATATGGGGTACCCCCGCGCACAGGGGAAAATGCCTAAGGGTCTCGCCCTTCTCTGCAGGGAAAGCTGCGAAGGCGCCACGTGTCCAGTGGGGCCGGACCTCCCTCCCCTCAGAGGAGAGCTCCGGGCTCGCCACGTGGCCTACAGCAGCCAGACCTCCCCCTCCGTGTGGAGAGCTCCGAAGGTGCCACATGTCCCGCGGGGCCGGACCTCCCCCTCCTTAGAGGAGAGCTCCAGACCCGCCACGTGGCCGACAGAAGCCGGACCTCCCCCCTCCGCGGGGGTGAGGTCCGAAGGCTCCACGTGTCCTGCGGGGCCGGACCTCCCCCTCCTCAGAGGAGAGCTCCGGGCCCGCCACGTGTCCAGCAGAACAGCGCTACCTGCCCCCGAGCGGTAGGCAGCGGGCGTAAAGACGCCCCATACCTTTCCCGTACAAGGTATTCAAGGCCCGCGCTTTCCCAAGACGCGGAGACGCGGAGCACACCTCTGTCAGGTGCCGTTGCGCCCAGTCGCATCACAGACTGGCGCGCGGTGTCAGGGCCTGCCAGCCAATAAACACAGCGACAAGACATCCCATGCCGCCCCCGCCGTCATCAACCACTACGACTAGCATGCGGCATGGGCAGGGCTACAAGACGAAGACTCAGAAGCCTTCGCCAGAGACAACTACCGGCATAACTGCAGATACGGTAGATAATAGACAATCTCCTCGGGACCACCTGTCGGGTCCCGGGCCCCCCTTGTAAGCCACCCGAGTCTTGGACTATAAAAGGATCGGGTAGGCAACGTTAGCAAGGGTTCGAACCCTGTTGGTTCGCACTTTGCAACTCATACGCTAGCCGTACACTCTCAAGCTGTAACTCACCCCCGAGCTCAGGCCTCCGGTCCTGAGCAGCAAGCAATACAGCGAGCTCCATAGCTCGCCGTGGACGTAGGGTTTTACGCTCCGGCAGCCTGAACCACGTAAACCTCGCTGTGTCAAACTCTTACTAACTCGTCCATCTGCGCAAGCTCTCCGCTAGAGACTAGCCCCACCGAAAAAAAGAACCTCCGCAGGCTGCCCAGTGCAGGCCCGGGGGAAGTGTCGACTGAACACTTCGACATTTGGCGCGCCAGGTAGGGGGCTTTTCTCCTAGCGCGACGAGTTTCCGCCGACGAAGATGACCAAGCTTCCTTCAGCGGCAAACTCTCCCCCCCCCTGCGTCCGCGGCAAACCGTGACCAGGGGAGAGTACATGATGACACACTCAGGACGGAGTATGTCAGGGCAAGCTGGGAGCCAGCAACCGGCTCTGGCAGCGCCGACCCCGGCAATGCAGGCTCCAACCAGCGTCAGGCCTTCAGTAGCGCCGGGCGTACCCTGTGGGGGTGCGCTAGCAGCAGCAAGGGCGCTACTGCACAATCCGCCTGCTGGGGACGCGCCTCAGGCAGCAACCCAGCAGTGGATTCGCGAGGTAGACCTTCTTGTCGTCGCTGCCGCAAACCCTCGACTTCGGCGTGGATGACACTCCGGCCAACCGGCTGTGTCGCTGACGCGCACGCCAACGGTTGACGGGCAGATGGTGGGTTCCAGCTCCACCAAACTTCCGTCGACGGACCTGAGGACAGAGCTGGAACGGTGCCACTTGGGCCAAGATGCCCGAGTGTTCCTCGAGCGACGTCGAGAAAGGCGTCACACTCAAGAGGCTGGCGACAACATGACGTCGGCCTCGACCCAGCCTGGAGGGCAGACCTTCGCTACGCGACCTCTGCCCCAGGCGTATGCCGCACAGCATAAGCCACAACCATGTGCTCTGCAAGCGGCGTCCCCGGCCTATGGCGCAACCTTGTTTATACCGGGGTACACTGTGCCAGGCGCAACCAAGCGTTCGCGGCACCAGTACCTGCACTGGGAGCCAGCAACCAGCTCTGGCAGCGCCGACCCCGGCAATGCAGGCTCCAACCAGCGTCAGGTCTTCGGTAGCGCTGGGCGTACCCGGCGGGGATGCGCTAGCCGCAATAAGAGCACTACTGCACAATCCGCCTGCTGGGGACGCGCCTCAGGCAGCGACCCAGCAGTGGATTCGCGAGGTAGACCGTCTTGTCGTCGCCGCTGCAAACCCTTGACTTCGGCGGGGACGACGCTCCGGCCAACCGGCTGTGTCGCTGACGCGCACGCCAATGGTTGACGGACAGACGGCGGATTCCAGCTCCACCAGGCTTCCGTCGACGGACCTGAGTACTGAGCTGGAACGATGCCACCTGGGCCAAGATGCCCGAATGTTCCTCGAGCGGCGACGAGAAAGGCGTCGCAGCCAAGAGGCCGGCGTCAGCATGACGATTGCCTCAACCCTGCCTGAGGTGCAGACTTTTGCCACGCGAACTTTGCCCCAGACATACGCCACGCAGCATATGCCACAGCCATATGTCCTCCAAACGGCGCCCCCGGTCTATGGCGCAACCTTGCCCATACCGGGGTACACTGTGCCAGCGGCGAACCAAGCTTTCGCTGCACCAACATCTGCAGCAACAGGGGCAGGATGTACGGCCCTGGAGCCCCACCTCCGCTTCATGAGGTGGCCACGCAAGTTTCGGCCGCACCTGCCCGAGAAGTACGACGGCAGCGTCAATCCGGCGGGGTTCCTCCAGATCTACTCCACCGCCGTACTTGCCGCAGGAGGGGATAAGGCCGTCATGGCCAAACTACTTCCCCGTCGCCTTGACCGGCCCTGTCCGGTCTTGGCTAATGAACCTCCCTCGGGGTTCCATAACATCCTGGGGAGAGCTCTGCCGGCAGTTCATCGCCAACTTCGGCAGCTCCTACACCCATCCCGGCACGGAGCTTGACCTCCAAGCCATCAAGCAACAACCTGGGGAGTTGCTGTGCTCCTTCATCCAGCGGTTCTCCCAGGTACGCAACACCATTCCACATATTCAAAGTGCTTCTGTGGTGGCGGCACTTCGACAGTGTCCAGGACAAGAAGATGCTTGAGAGGCTTGCAACCAGAGAGGTCTGCGATGCCTCCGAGCCCTTCAGCCTGGCGGACAAGTGCGCCAGAGCAGCCGGAGGGCGGAGCTGGCACTCACTGCCAGCTTCTGAAGCCGGAAGACAGCCCGAAGACGGCGGAGTTCAAGCTGAGCTCCCGACCACGTCAGACAGCCAAGAGCCAAGCACTGGCTGACTTCGTGGCTGAGTGGACGCCAACGAAGGCTGACCCAGGGGGCCGCGAAGACGGTGAACCAAAGTACCGAGCTCCGGTCTTCACCGGGCCTCACTGGACGCTCTTCTACGACGGCTCCTCGCGAAAGCAGGGGGCCGGTGCCGGCGTACTGCTTCTCATGCCATCGGGGGAGCAGTCTTGGTACATGGTGCGTCTAAATTCCAAGGCAACCAACAACTTGGCAGAGTATGAAGCACTCATCTTTGGCCTAAAAGACAGTCCTGTCTCTGGGTGCTCGCCAGTTGTTGGCGCAGGGTGACTCCCAGCTAGTTATCAAGCAAGTTAAGGGTGAATGCCCCTGCAATGACCCACAGCTAGCTGCTTATCTGCTTCACGTGCGGATGTTGGAGAAAGAATACCTCGCCTTGGACCTGCGCCATGTACCGCGCGCTTGCGCGGCCGCAGCTGACGATCTCTCAACGAAAGCCTCCATCGGAGCCCCTGCGCACGAAGGAGTTAACGAGAGGACATTGCTTCGGTCCACAGCCCGGCCCGCCGAGCCGGGCGAAGGGGGCTGAACCAGTGCCTCGAAGCTAGGCAGTCCCGGCGGCCCTGGATGCTGCCAAAGGATCGTAAGAGTCACTGGGGACTCCGTGCAACCCAGCGCTCAAGATCCAGAAGCTCAAGTAGTCCCGATGCATGGACCACGGAGGTCCCGGACTCCTTGAAGGACATCCTTCCTGATGAACGTGCATCCGCTGAACGGGTGGTGCGGATGGCTAAGTGCTACGCGCTGGTATCTTTACTGGCGTGGCGCCATGACATCCTATTGTGGTGCATAACCCAGGAGGGATGCTGCGATTAGCTCGCAGTAGTCCAAGGAGGCGAGTGCTGGGAACGCTCATCGTCCCGCACGTTGGTCAGTTAAGCCACCCGGCATGGCTCCTACTCACCGAGAGCCACCTGGACGCCATCAAACCGGTTAGGGATGCAATGCGTGCCAGGTCCACGCCAAGCAGACCCACACAACCGGTGCAGACGCGCACCCAGAGCCGTCGGGGGATACCGGCTCCTCCATGTCAAGGGCCAGCCGGACTTCCCAGGGCCGGGTCACGGGAACTACCCTTCCACATGGTATGCGGGGCCGAAGCCATGCTTCCCCCTGAGATCGCCATGGGGGTCCCCCCGTGTCCGGCGTACGACGAAGCCACGCATGACCCACTCTGCGTGAAGACAGGCGCTCCGACGCTACCCCATTAAGTTCACCATGCTTACTTAGGTGTTCATTTAAATTACCGCATTAATTTATATGAACACCTCCCCACGCTCTTAAAAGTGTGCGTCCATTGTACACTTGGTTCCTCTTTCCTGCTCTCATGCATAGTCGATATTTGCTGTCCTGCCGAAAACAGTAGTGCTTGGGGTACCTGCCAAAGGCCCGGTGGCCTTTTGGATCTCCCCCTGTGAGGGTACTGTACCGCCAGTTGGTCTCCTCCGAGAAAAGACCTAGGCTAGACCGGGGGGTCAGGAGCCTTGCTTTGCCCGGTCTTGCACCCAAAGCATGCGCACTCTGCCCCCCAGCGCTACGGTCTGAGTACCAGGGGGCCGGACGGTTACACCCTGACTGGGGCTGGGGCCAGACCTTCGGGACCAAGTGCATTGGATTACCCGAGCCCCGTATTCCGGCCTGGGACAGTAAGTCAAATGAGACTAAGGGACAGGAAAGGGGGACCACTGAGCAGTGCCGGACTTCGCCCCCACAGCTGGGCCGAGCTCTGGTGCCAGCATTCGCCCTCCTTTCAGAGGCGAGCGCTGATGCCGGGCCTCACGCCCTTCGCTGGCCTGAGTTCCGATGACTTCCACTCCGCCTCCACAGTCAGGCGGAGCTCCGAGGCCAGCCCTCGCCCTCCTTTCAGAGGCGAGTGCTGATGCCGGACCTCACGCCCTTCGCTGGCCTGAGCTCCGATGACTTCCGGACCTTCGCCCCCACAGCTGGGCCAAGTTCCAAGGCCAGCCCTCGCCCTCCTTTCAGAGGCGAGCGCTGATGCCGGACCTCACGCACTTCGCTGGTCTGAGCTCCGATGACCTCCGGACCTCACGCCCCTCGCTGGCCTGAGCTCCGACGACTTCCGGACCTCCGCCCCTGCAGCTGGGCCGAGCTCCGATGCCAGCCCTTGCCCTCCTTTCAGAGGCGAGCCCTGATGCCGGACCTCACGCCCTTCGTGGACCTGTGCTCCGATGACTTCCGGACCTCCGCCCCCACAGCCGGGCCGAGCTCCGATGCTAGGCTTCACCCTCTCCTAAGAGGCTGAACTCCGAAGCCGTCAAGACCCTGCCAGCACAGGGAGTACTCAAGACAAGAAAGTGCGCGGGTAGGAGAAGGCCTCACCTCGGACTCGTTACCTCCCCCGAGGTGAGCCCGGGGCCACTGTCGGTACCCGCGATATGGGGTACCCCCGCGCACAGGGGAAAATGCCTAAGGGTCTCGCCCTTCTCCGCAGGGAAAGCTCCGAAGGTGCCACGTGTCCAGTGGGGCCGGACCTCCCTCCCCTCAGAGGAGAGCTCCGGGCTCGCCACGTGGCCTACAGCAGCCAGACCTCCCCCTCCGTGGGGAGAGCTCCGAAGGTGCCACATGTCCCGCGGGGCCAGAACTCCCCCTCCTTAGAGGAGAGCTCCGGACCCGCCACGTGGCCGACAGAAGCCGGACCTCCCCCCTCCGCGGGGGAGAGGTCCGAAGGCTCCACGTGTCCTGCGGGGCCGGACCTCCCCCTCCTCAGAGGAGAGCTCCAGGCCCGCCACGTGTCCAGCAGAACAGCGCTACCTGCCCCCGAGCGGTAGTGTCGGTACCCGCGATATGACGTACCCCCGCGCACAGGGGAAAATGCCTAAGGGTCTCGCCCTTCTCCGCAGGGAAAGCTCCGAAGGCGCCACGTGTCCAGTGGGGCCGGACCTCCCTCCCCTCAGAGGAGAGCTCCGGGCTCGCCACGTGGCCTACAGCAGCCAGACCTCCCCCCTCCGTGGGGAGAGCTCCGAAGGTGCCACATGTCCCGCGGGGTCGGACCTCTCCCTCCTTAGAGGAGAGCTCCGGACCCGCCACGTGGCCGACAGAAGCCGGACCTCCCCCCTCCGCGGGGGAGACGTCCGAAGGCTCCACGTGTCCTGCGGGGCTGGACCTCCCCCTCCTCAGTGGAGAGCTCCGGGCCCACCACGTGGCAGCAGAACGGCGCTGCCTGCCCCGAGCGGTGGGCAGCGGGCGTAAAGACACCCCATACCTTGCCCGTACAAGGTATTCAAGGCCCGCGTCTTCCCGAGACGCGGAGACGCGGAGCACTCCTCTGTCAGGTGCCATTGCGCCCAGTCGCATCACAGACTGGCGCGCGGTGTCAGGGCCTGCCAGCCAATAAACACAGCGACAAGACATCCCATGCCGCCCCCGCCGTCATCAACCACTACGACTAGCATGCGGCATGGGCAGGGCTGCAAGACGAAGACTCAGAAGACTTCACCAGAGACAACTACCGGCATAACTGCAGATACGGTAGATAATAGACAATCTCCCCGGGACCACCTGTCGGGTCTCGGGCCCCCCTTGTAAGCCACCCGAGTCTTGGACTATAAAAGGCTCGGGTAGGCAACGTTAGCAAGGATTCGAACCCTGTTGGTTCGCACTTTGCAACTCATAGGCTAGCCATACACTCTCAAGCTGTAACTCACCCCCGAGCTCAGGCCTCCGGTCCTGAGCAGCAAGCAATACAGCGAGCTCCATAGCTCGCCGTGGACGTAGGGTTTTACGCTCCGGCGGCCTGAACCATGTAAAACTCGCCGTGTCAAGCTCTTACTAACTCGTCCATCTGCGCAAGCTCTCCGCTAGGGACTAGCCCCACCGAAAAAAGAACCTCCCCGGGCTGCCCAGTGCAGGCCCGGGGGAATTGTCGACTGAACACTTCGACATTTGGCGCGCCAGGTAGGGGCTTTTCTCCTAGCGCGACGAGTTTCCGCCGACGAAGATGACCAAGCTTCCTTCAGCGGCAAACTCTCCCCCTCCGCGTTCACGGCGAACCGTGACCACTGGGGAGTACATGTCGACACACTCAGGACGGAGTGTGTCGGCACAAGCTGGTAGCCAGCAGCCGACTCCGGCAACGCCGACTCCGGCAATGCAGGCTCCAACCAGCGTCAGGCCTTCAGTAGCGCCAGGCGTACCCAGTGGGGATGTGCTAGCAGTAGCAAGGGCGCTACTGCACAATCCGCCTGCTGGGGTCGCGCCTCAGGCAGCGACCCAGCAGTGGATTCGCGAGGTAGACCGTCTTGTTGTCGCTGCCGCAAACCATGGACTTCGGCGGGGACGACGCTCCGGCCAACCGGCTGTGTCGCTGACGCGCACGACAACGGTTGACGGGCAGACGGCGGGTTCCAGCTCCACCAAACTTCCATCGACGGACCTGAGGACAGAGCTGGAATGGTGCTACTTGGGCCAAGATGCCCGAGTGTTCCTCGAGCGACGTCGAGAAAGGCGTCGCACTCAAGAGGCTGGCGACAACATGACGTCGGCCTCGACCCAGCCTGGAGGACAGACCTTCGCTACGCGAGCTCTGCCCCAGGCGTACGCCGCACAGCATAAGCCACAACCATGTGCTCTGCAAGTGGCGTCCCCGGCCTATGGCGCAACCTTGCCCATACTGGGGTACACTGTGCCAGGTGCAACCAAGCGTTCTCGGCACCAGTACCTGCACTGGGAGCCAGCAACCGGCTCTGGCAGCGCCGACCCCGGCAATGCAGGCTCCAACCAGCGTCAGGTCTTCAGTAGCGCTGGGCGTACCCGGCGGGGGTGTGCTAGCCGCAACAAGAGCGCTACTGCACAATCCGCCTGCTGGGGACGCGCCTCAGGCAGCGACCAGAAGTGGATTCACGAGGTAGACCGTCTTGTCGTCGCCGCTGCAAACCCTTGACTTCGGCGGGGACGACGCTCCGGCCAACCGGCTGTGTTGCTGACGCGCACGCCAACGGTTGATGGACAGACGGCGGATCCCAGCTCCACCAGGCTTCCGTCGACGGACCTGAGGACTGAGCTGGAACGATGCCACCTGGGCCAAGACGCCCAAATGTTCCTCGAGCAGCGACGAGAAAGGCGTCGCAGCCAAGAGGCTGGCGTCAGCATGACGATTGCCTCAACCCTGCCTGAGGCGCAGACTTTCACCACACGAACTCTACCCCAGACATACGCCACGCAGCATATGCCACAGCCATATGTCCTCCAAACGGCGCCCCCGGTCTGTCGAAGTGTTCGGTCGACACTTCCCCCGGGCCTGCACTGGGCAGCCCACGGAGGTTCCTTTTTCGGTGGGGCTAGTTCCTAGCGGAGAGCTCGCGCAGATGGAACGAGTTAGTAAGAGCTTGACACGGCGAGTTTTACGTGGTTCAGGCTGCCGGAGCATAAAACCCTACGTCCACGGCGAGCTATGGAGCTCGCTGTATTGCTTGCTGCTCAGGGCCGGAGTCCTGAGCTTGGGGGTAAGTTACAGCTTGAGAGTGTATGGCTACCGTATGAGTTACAAAGTGCGAACCCTTGCTACCGACGCCTACCCGAGCCTTTTATAGTCCAAGACTCGGGCGGCTTACAAGGGGAGCCGGGACCTGACAGGTGGTCCCGGGAAGATTGTCTATTATCTACCGTATCTGCAGTTATGCCGGTAGTTGTCTCTGGCCGAAGGCTTCTGAGTATTCATCTTGCCGCCCTGCCCATGCCGCATGCCAGTCGTAGCGGTTGATGACGGCGCAGGCGGCATGGGTTGTCTTGTCGTGATGTTTATTGGCTGACAGGTTCTGACACCGAGCGCCAGTCTGTGATTCGACTGGGCGCAACGGCACCTGACAGAAGCGTGCTCGACGTCTCCGCGTCTTGGGAAGACGCGGGCCTTGAATACCCTGTACGGGCAAGGTATGGGGCGTATTTACGCCCGCTGCCTACCGCTCGGGGCAGGCAGCGTCGTTCTGCTGCCACGTGGCGGGCCCGGAGCCCTTCTCAGAGGAGAGGAGGGTCAGTGCCGCGGGGCACGTGGAGCCTCCGGACCTCTCCCCGCGTTGGGGGAGGCTCGGCTTCTGTTGGTCACGTGGCGGGCCCGGAGCTCTCCTCTGAGGAGAGGGAGGTCCGGCCCCGCTGGACACGCTGCGCCTTCGGACCTCTCTCCCGCGGAGGGGGAGGTCCGGCTTCTGTATGCCACATGGCGGGCCCGGAGCTCTCCTCTGAGGAGAGGGAGGTCCGGCCCCGCCGGACGCGTGGCGCCTTCGGAGCTCTCCCTGCGGAGAAGGGCGAGTTCCTTAGGCATTTTACCCTGTGCGCGGGGGTACCCCATATCTCAGGTATCGACAGTGGCCCCCGGGCCCATCTCGGGGGAGACAGCGAGCCCGAGGTGGGACCTCCGTCTCTTCCAATCCGCGCACTTCCTCTAAGTCCCGAATTGACCGCTGCTGGAGCACGAACGGCCACGGGATCGTGGGAGCGTGCGCTCACTTGATGGTTGCTTTTACTGCGGCGGTTCCCAAGACTGCCACTTCTGCACGTTGCGGCGCTTTCTTCAGGAACCGCCGAAGTGCCTTGCTGGCTCATCTTCTTAGGAGACTGACTCCTTGGCCCCACCGCTTCAGTTAGGCGGCTTGGGCCCACCCGTCACCGGCATTCGGTCTAGGAACTGAAGCGGTTGCCGGTGCGGGATATTCAAAGAGCTCTGAATCGCTTGGAATTGCACCGGGAAGCTTTTTAGAGGGGGTCTTACCCACATTGCAGCTTCCCTTCGCACTTCTCAGCATTTCTTCTCGGACTCTTGTGCTTTTGCTCTCTTGCCTTTGAGTTCTCCCTTGCCATGGCTTCCAACCCGCCGCCAGAGAAGAAACGCGCTCGATCTCCTCCAGCAACGGCGTCGGTGCCAAGTCGGGATTCTGGGGTGCTTGACACTCCCTCCGGTGGCGACTCGAAGAGGCCCCGGGTTGATGCGTTGGGGGAAGCTTCTGGGGCGTCCCCTGTTCCGCCAGTCCAAGCGACTGCGGAGCAGCCGTCGGTGACGGTAGCGGGCTCTGGAAGTCCTACCCCGGCTCGGAAGTCGGGGTTCAGAGCCCGTTGGAGTGTCCGCGCTTCCCGGCCTTCCCCGTCTTGCGGGGAATCTGTGCCGCTGCGCTCAGAGCCAGGGGCAACTGCCGCGGACCCCAGGCCAGCGCGAACTTCTCCTGTTCCGTTGTGCCCGGACTCCGCGGCGGCGTCGTCTCTTCCTGCCGAGACGGCCACCGCGGCCCCCGAGCCAGCGCAGGTTGACCCTGCACTAGGCGGCCTGGCCTCTTCTCCAGCACCGCCTTCCCCGGCTCGCCCCTCTCCTCAGGTCAAGGAGCCAGAAGCTGAAGAGAGCCCGGCTGGCCTGGCTGCCAGAGCCTCGGAGCCAGCTTCTCCTGATCGGTGTCTCGTCTCGGTTGCTGGTGCATCGGCTCTTCCTGAGGACGAGGTAATGGAGGAGGTCGGGGGGACTGCCCCAGCCTCTGTTGCTCCATTGCCTCTGGCGGACGCCTTCGCGCTTGCCGAGTCAAGCGTCCGGCAGGTCTTGGCTGCACTAGGGCGCGAGTGGGAGGAGTATACGGTTGAACGGGACCGCCTCCTCATCTGGGGGAACCTTTTGCGGGAGAGGACCGCGAAGGTTAAGAGTGAGCTCGACTCCAGGCAGGTGTTGCTCGACTTCAGTGAAGTGCTTGTCGACCGGATGAAGCGGGCTGTCGACCGCATGGACACCCAATCGCGGCGGATCAACAGGGAGGCCCTGGAGGCACACGCCCGGGCCGAAGAGAGCCTCTCTGCTGCTGTGGAGATACGGCAGCGGTTGGAGCGCCGTGAACTCTCCGTTGAGGAACGGGAGCGTTCCATGGCAGCTGAGGCGGAGAGGGTCGCCACGCAGCTGGCTGCGGGCGAGGATGACCTTCGAGCTCGGATGGAGGAGCTGGAGATCCTGAAGGCAGACCTCGACTTGAGGGAGGAACAGGTCTCCCGTGATCGCCGGGCGGTCTTGGACCGGGAGCTGACCGCCGACTTCAAGGCCGCTGAGTTCGAGCGGCTCGCCAAGACTCTCCACCTTCGGGAGAGCTCCCTGGCGGCCATGGAGAAGGAATTCTCCGAGAGGAACCTGGAGGCTCTGCAGGCGGCCCGCCGCGAGGTGGAGGAGCTCTCAGCCTTGCGGTCCTCCGTGGCTCTTGCGGTCTCAAGCTTCGTGGATCGAGCGGGGTCCGCCCTGATCCCTCTTGGCTTCATTCCGGTGAGGGCCGCGACTCCTGCATTGAAGGTGGCGGAGGTGATCCCTGCGTTGGAGTCGATCGGCGCCAAGCTGGACAGACTCGACTCGGTGGTCGCCAGCGAGCTTGAGGCCGAGGGCCGCGGCTTAGCTTTAGAGGTCGCCTCGCATGTGCTGGCATGCTTCAAGAGCCGCGATCCCTCTTTTTCGCTAGAGCCAGCGAGAGAGGGCCCAGCCGCGGAGCGGGAGGAAGCTGCCAGGGCTGAAGTCGAGGATGTGGCCGCCCTTGTAGCCGCAAGGTTCCGGCGAGAGCCGGGAGGTCCTTAGGACTTGTTTCTCCCTTTTTATCGAGTCTGTAGTCCAGCTCATGGAGCCTTACTTAATTTGACTCTCTTGGATACTTGTGTCTGTGATGCTTTTTCTCTCCTTCTTGGCTTTGCCTGGCTGGGTCCTTAGCTCCGCAAGGTACTCAGAGTCCATTTCCAATCTCGGAGATTTGCACAGACACCCTCCCCGGGTCCTAACCGTGTTAGGGTCCCCCGGAGGTCTCCGGATCTCGCCCTGTGAGGAGCTCCAAATCTGCCTGCCACGTGGCGGGTCCGGAGCCTCTCCTTAAGAGGCGGGAGCTCCGGCCATGTTGGACACGTAGGGCTTTCGGAGCCCTCGCACCGAGGGGGGAGGTCCGGTTTCCGCCTGCCACGTGGCGAGCCCGGAGCCCTCCTCAAGGGAGGAGAGAGTTCCGGGCCCGCTGGACACGTGGGGCCCCCGGGTCCCGCCCCTGCTGGAGGGGCAGGTCCCGGTCCTTACAGTCCTAGGCCGGAGTAGCTGGTAGCTCCTTTCCTCCTGCATCATGCAGTCCCTGTTGCCGTAACCTGGAGGTCCTGCACACAGACAGAGGAAACGTAATTCTCCTCGGGGGGTCCTCCCCTCCCGTCTCCTAGTCTTATCCGTCTTACGACCCTGATCCGCTATACGGGGCTTGGGCAATTCTGTGCACGAGGCGCCGGAGCTCCGGCTCCCTCCAAGGTCCGGGTACGGCCGTCCGATCCCTAGTACCGGGCCATGCGCTGGGGAAGCAGAGTGCACGCGCTTTGGGTTCATGACCAGGCAAAGCGGACGTACTCCCCTGGACCTCCGGGGGGCAGGATGCGCATGCTTTGGGCTCTGGGCCGGCTAAGCTGGATACGCACCATGGACCCCCCATGCACAACGCAGGCCTTTCCTGGAGGTAACCAACTGGCACCGCAACACCTGACTGGGGGAGGCCCGAGAGACCCACTCGGCCATCGGCAGGTGCCTCAAGCGCAGCCGCCTTCGGTATGATAGCGAATGCCGACTATGGACGAGCGCAGGAGAGGGGGAGCTAGATGTACGATGAACATACAGAGATAGTGCGATCATAAAAATTAATGCATAATTTAAATGAGCGCATGAGAGAGAGCTAAGTAGAACGGGGCTCTGTATTCGTACCCATAGGTGGAATTCTGGCTGTACAGGGAGGCAATGTTCCGCCTTGTCTTCAAGGGAAGCAAGACTCTACGCGCTTAGGGTCGGAACCAGGCTAAACTGGACGTAGTCCTGTACTGTCCCTTGAGACTTACCTGCCCCAAGCGCTGTTCCTAAATTCTATGGGATCTATTACAGAAGGGAATAACCCTGTTCTACTGATGCTCAGGAAGTAGTACTTACAGTGTTGCTCCATGGCAAGGATTTTTGAGAACAGATCCCACTCTCGGTTGGAAGGCATGTGTACTTGGGGCGGCAGCTTTCATGATTCGGAAGGGACCTTCCCTGCTGGGGGAGAGCTTATGGGTCCTTCTTGGAATAGAGCGTGCCGCTTCACCAAGTTGCCCTCCTGCAGGCCCCCGACGCGTTTGGATCTTTGGCGGTAGTGCTTAGAGCGTTAGGGGAGACCGTGCGTTGCGGGGTGTCCCCTGCAGCCGAGTCTTGTCGACGAGGTTGTTATCTTCGCGCTGGATCAGGTCCTGCGCGGCTTCTCCTGGGGGCCCCCGGTAAGTTCTCCCCTTCTGGCTAAGGCCTTCAGGGGGTAGGTAGGCCCGGGCTCGTCTTGGATGACCTAAGGCGTCTTCCCCTTCTGGCAAGGCCTTCAAGGGGTTGACAGACCTTAGGCGGCCCCCGAGAGGTATGTTCGAGGCACGGAGGCGCGCCGCAGTTGGCTAACGCCCTGGCCTGTCACCGTCGGAACTGGAGTCCTCACCGTCATGCACTGTCTTTATGACACGCTGAGGCTCCTGGTACCCCACCTGGTGGGCAGCAGTGACTGGGGCATCGACCTTCTGTTTGCCATCCCTCTGAGGGTAGGGCGGCGCAACAGCCCTCTGCTGTCTTCCTTTGCGGAAGCGCTCTGCGAGCCTCTGGATCTCCCAGCACTCGGCAGCAGTATGGTTGCAGGTGCCATGCACGGGGCACATGTTGTCCTGGCTATCTTCCGGGGTCGGTGACTTTCTCTGCCTCTTGTCAGGGCGCGGCCCCCGAGCCCCACTGAGCGTCGCCGCAGTGACAACTTGGGTCACGGCCGGTGGTCTTATCTTGCTTCTGCCCCGGCTCTTGGTCTTCCTGCCGCCTCCATAGGGAGTAGGACCAGGTCCGGGCAGCCCTCCTGACTCGGAGGATGGCTGTGAGTGCCAGTTCCGTCCCTCGGCTGCCCTGGCGCACTTGTCCGCCAGGCTGAAGAGCTCAGAGGCATCACGGACCTCCCTGGTCGCGAGTTTCTCAAGCATCTTCTTGTCTTGCACGCCTTGTCGGAACGCCACCACCACAGAAGCATTTTGAATGTGTGGGATGGTGTTCCGCACCTGGGAGAACCGCTGGATGAAAGAGCGTAGCGACTCCCCAGGTTGTTTTTGGATGGCGTGGAGGTCAAGCTCCGTGCCAGGCCGGGTGTAGGAACTGCCGAAGTTGGCTATGAACTGTCGGCAAAGCTCTCCCCAGGAAGTTACGGAACCCTGGGGGAGGTTCATGAGCCAAGACCGAGCTGGGCCAGTCAAGGCGACAGGGAAGTAATTGGCCATGACGGCTTCATTCCCTCCTGCGGCAAGCACGGCGGTGGAATAGATCTGGAGGAATTCCGCCGGGTTGACACTGCCGTCGTACTTCTCGGGCAGGAGCGGACGAAACTTGCGCGGCCATTTCGTGAAGCGAAGGTGGGGCGCGAGGGCCGCACACCCTGCTTCTGTCGCCGCAGGTTCTGATGCCGTGAACGCTTGGTTCGCACTGAGCACCGCATGCCCCGGCATGGGCAAGGCTGCACCATAGGCCGGGGGCGCCATATGCAGGACATACGGCACGGCACAGGCTGTGCCATATGCAGAGATCGCGTGGCGACGGTCTGCTCTTCAGGCTGGGTCGAGGCCGACGTCATGCTGTCATCAGCCTCTTGGTGGCGACGCCTTTCTCGGCGCCGCTCGAGGTATACTCGGGCATCTTGACCCAGGTGACACCGTTCCAGCTCTGTCCTCAGATCTGTTGACTGGGGGATGGTAGAGCTGGAGTCTGCCGTCTGCTCGTCATCCAATGGAGCGCGCATCAGCGACACGACCGATTGGCCAGAGCGTCGTCCCCGCCGAGGTCGAGGGCTTGCGGCGGCGACGACGAGACGGTCTACCTCTCGGATCCACTGCCGGGTCGCTGCCTGAGGCGCGTCCCCAGCGGGAGGATTGTACAGTAGCGCTCTCGCCGCAGCTAACGCACCCCCACTGGGCATGCCGAGCGCTACTGGAGACTTGAAGCTGGTTGGAGCCTGCATTGCCGGGGTCGGCGCTGCCAGAGCCGGTTGCTGGCTCCCAGCTCGTACCGACACACTCCGTCCCGAGTGTGTCGACATGTACTCCCCCCTGGTCGCGGTCTGCCGCAGAGGCGAGGGGGGAGAGTTTGCCGCTGAAGGAAGCTTGGTCATCTTCATCGGCGGAAACTCGTCGCGCTAGGAGAAAAGCCCCCTTCCTGGCGTGCCAAATGTCGAAGTGTTCGGTCAACACTTCCCCCGGGCCTGCACTGGGCAGCCCGCGGAGGTTCTTTTCTCGGTGGGGCTAGTTCCTAGCGGAGACCTCGCGCAGATGGAACGAGTTAGTAAGAGCTTGACACGGCGAGTTTTACGTGGTTCAGGCTGCCGGAGCGTAAAACCCTACGTCCACGGCGAGTTATGGAGCTCGCTGTATTGCTTGCTGCTCAGGGCCGGAGGCCTGAGCTTCGGGGTGAGTTACAGCTTGAGAGTGTATGGCTAGCGTATGAGTTGCAAAGTGCGAACCCTTGCTACCGACGCCTACCCGAGCCTTTTATAGTCCAAGACTCGGGCGGCTTACAAGGGGAGCCGGGACCCGACAGGTGGTCCTGGGAAAATTGTCTATTATCTACCGTATCTGCAGTTATGCCGGTAGTTGTCTCTGGCCGAAGGCTTCTGAGTCTTCATCTTGCCGCCCTGCCCATGCCGCATGCAAGTCGTAGCGGTTGATGACGGCGCAGGCGGCATGGGTTGTCTTGTCGCGATGTTTATTGGCTGACAGGTTCTGACACCACGCGCCAGTCTGTGATGCGACTGGGCGCCACGGCACCTGACAGAAGCGTGCTCCGCGTCTTGGGAAGACGCGGGCCTTGAATACCCTGCACGGGCAAGGTATGGGGCGTTTTACGCCCGCTGCCTACCGCTCGGGGCAGGCAGCGTCGTTCTGCTGCCATGTGGCGGGCCCGGAGCCCTTCTCAGAGGAGAGGAGGGTCAGTCCCGCGGGGCACGTGGAGCCTCCGGACCTCTCCCCGCGGAGGGGGAGGCTCGGCTTCTGTTGGTCACGTGGCAGGCCCGGAGCTCTCCTCTGAGGAGAGGGAGGTCTGGCCCCGCTGGACACGCGGCGCCTTCGGACCTCTCTCCCGCGGAGGGGGAGGTCCGGCTTCTGTATGCCACGTGGCGGGCCCGGAGCTCTCTTCTGAGGAGAGGGAGGTCCGGCCCTGCCAGACGCGTGGCGCCTTCAGAGCTCTCCCTGCGGAGAAGGGCGAGTTCCTTAGGCATTTTACCCTGTGCGCGGGGGTACCCCATATCTCAGGTACCGACACGGTCTATGGCGCAACCTTGCCCATACCGGGGTACACTGTGCCAGCGGCGAACCAAGCGTTCGCGGCACCAACATCTGCAGCAACAGGGGCAGGATGTACGGCTCTGGAGCCCCACCTCCGCTTCACGAGGTGGCCGCACAAGTTTCGGCCGCACCAGCCCGAGAAGTACGACGGCAGCGTCAATCCAGCGGGGTTGCTCCAGATCTACTCCACCGTCGTACTTGCCGCAGGAGGGGATGAGGCCGTCATGGCCAAACTACTTCCCCGTCGCCTTGACCGGCCCTGCCCGGTCTTGGCTAATGAACCTCCCCCGGGGTTCCATAACTTCCTGGGGAGAGCTCTGCCGGCAGTTCATCGCCAACTTCGGCAGCTCCTACACCCGTCCCAGCACGGAGCTTGACCTCCAAGCCATCAAGCAACAAACAACCTGGGGAGTCGCTGCGCTCCTTCATCCAGCGGTTATCCCAGGTACGCAATACCATTCCACATATTCAAAGTGCTTTTGTGGTGGCGGCACTTCGACAGTGTCCAGGACAAGAAGATGCTTGAGAGGCTTGCAACCAGAAAGGTCTGCGATGCCTCCGAGCCCTTCAGCCTGGCGGACAAGTGTGCTAGAGCAGCCGGAGGGCAGAGCTGGCACTCACTGCAAGCTTCCGAAGCCGGAAGACAGCCCGAAGACGGCGGAGTTCAAGCTGAGCTCCCGACCATGTCAGACAGCCAAGAGCCAAGCGCTGGCTGACTTCGTGGCTGAGTGGACGCCAACGAAGGCTGACCCAGGGGGCCGCGAAGCGGTGAACCAAAGTACCGAGCTCCGGTCTTCACCGGGCCTCACTGGACGCTCTTCCTCGACGGCTCCTCGCGAAAGCAGGGGGCCAGTGCCGGCGTACTGCTTCTCATGCCATCGGGGGAGCAGTCTGGGTACATGGTGCGTCTCAATTCTAAGGCAACCAACAACTTGGCAGAGTATGAAGCACTCATCTTTGGCCTAAAAGACAGTCCTGTCTCTGGGCGCTCGCCAGTTGTTGGCACAGGGCGACTCCCAGCTAGTTATCAAGCAAGTTAAGGGTGAATGCCCCTGCAATGACCCACAGCTAGCTGCTTATCTGCTTCACGTGCGGATGTTGGAGAAAGAATTCCTCGCCTTGGACCTGCGCCATGTACCGCGCGCTTGCACGGCCGCAGCTGACGACCTCTCAACGAAAGCCTCCATCGGAGCCCCTGCGCACGAAGGAGTCTTCGAGAGGACGTTGCTGCGGTCCACAGCCCGGCCCGCCGAGCCGGGCGAAGGGGGCTGAACCAGTGCCTCGAAGCTAGGCAGTCCCGGCGGCCCTGGATGCCGCCAAAGGATCGTAAGAGTCACTGGGGACTCCGTGCAACCCAGCGCTCAAGATCCAGAAGCTCAAGTAGTCCCGATGCATGGACCACGGAGGTCCGGGACTCCTTGAAGGACATCCTTCCTGATGAACGTGCATCCGCTGAACGGGTGGTGCGGATGGCTAAGTGCTACGCGCTGGTATCTTTACTGGCGTGGCGCCACGACATCCTATTGCGGTGCATAACCCAGGAGGAAGGCTGGGATTAGCTCGCAGCAGTCCAAGGAGGCGAGTGCTGGGAACGCTCATCGTCCCGCATATTGGTCAGTTAAGCCACCCGGCATGGCTCCTACTGACCGAGAGCCACCTGGACGCCGTCAAACCGGTTAGGGATGCAATGCGTGCCAGGTCCACGCCAAGCAGACCCACACAACCGGTGCAGACGCGCACCTAGAGCCGTCGGGGGATACCGGCTCCTCCATGTAGAGGGCCAGCCGCACTTCCCAGGGCCGGGTCACGGGAACTACCCTTCCACATGGTATGCGGGGCCGAAGCCATGCTTCCCCCCTGAGATCACCATGGGGGTCCCCCCGTGTCCGGCGTACGACGAAGCCACGCATGACCCGCTCTGCGTGAAGACAGGTGCTCCGACGCTACCCCAGTAAGTTCACCATGCTTACTTAGGTGTTCATTTAAATTACGCATTAATTTATATGAACACCTCCCCACGCTCTAGAAAGTGTGCGTCCATTGTACACTTGGTTCCTCTTTCCTGCTCTCATGCATAGTCGATATTTGCCGTCCTGCCGAAAACGGTAGTGCTTGGGGTACCTGCCAAAGGCCCGGTGGCCTTTTGGATCTCCCCTGTGAGGGTACTGTACCGCCAGTTGGTCTCCTCCATGAAAAGACCTACGCTAGACCGGGGGGTCAGGAGCCTTGCTTTGCCCGGTCTTGCACCCAAAGCATGCGCACTCTGCCCCCCAGCGCTACGGTCTGAGTACCAGGGTGCTGGACGGTTACACCCTGACTGGGGCTGGGGCCAGACCTCCGGGACCAAGTACATTGGATTACCCGAGCCCCGTATTCCGGCCTGGGACAGTAAGCCAAATGAGACTAAGGGACAGGAAAGGGGGACCACTGAGCAGTGCCGGACTTCACCCCCACAGCTGGGCCGAGCTCTGATGCCAGCATTGTGACACCCTCATCTCGGGTGTCAGCATATGTTCATGTTTATGAAGAAGAAGAACATTTTTAGAAAAGAGGGAACAGAAACAAGTATCAAAAGGATAGTCAGTAAAGCTTTCTGAGAGCACCGAAGGCAACTTTCACGACCAGCAGACCACGTGGTGTGTTCGGAACTCATCCCCGAAGAGATTGGAGAGGTCCGACGCTAAACTGGATACGTGGCAGGCTCGGGGGTCACCTCCGCAATTGGAAAAAAGGTTCGACCCTGTGGGACACGTGTTGCCCACGGAGCTAGCCTCTGCGGAAGAAGCAAAGGCATTTCCGCAGGACACGTGTCATCCACGGAGCTAGTCCTCGCGGAAGTTAGGGGACCAGTCGCACGGGATATGTGTTAATTTCGGAACCCATCTCCGAGAAATCCGGATCTATTGAACACGTGTCGCCACCGGAGCTTATCTCCGGAGGTCCGTCGCTGCTAAACACGTGTCGAATTCAGGGCATGCCCCTGAGGGAAGGAAAGGCGGAAAGACCGGCGCCCACACGTGGCATGCGCGGAGCTCACCTCCAAAGAAGAGGGAGGTCTCGATCGATTGACACGCGGTACGACCGGAGCTCGTCTCTGCGGATGAAGAGATACCAGGCCCGGAGGACACGTGGAGCTTCCGGAGTTCATCATCATGGAGGTAACAAATTCTGGAGCAGCTGTTACGCGTAAAGACACCGGTACACAACGGGAACCGATCCAAACTCCACAATGTTACCAAAGATAAGACGTCAGGATCCAACAAGATCTGAAAAAGACTTTTTATTCGGGATCCAATCAGATTAGGACTCTTCCCTTCCCGATTATAAATAGAACCCGAAACCTCTGGCCGAAATCACGAACTTCTCTTTCAACTCCTGAGCCGACGACCTAGAGCTCTAGCCCTAACTCGCCGAGCAAAACATCGCCGAAGCACAAACAAGGGAGATCATCGGAGAAGAACCAAGCGGTCAGAGGAGGACCTCGAAGACAAGAAGAGCGTGAGGTAGGACTTCAATACCACCTTACGACATCATGTTGTTCGTCTCTTGCATCTGTTCTTCGATTCCTTTCGAACAGAAGCTTTCCCGTGGGCAGATCACTCGATGATCAGTTTGATCTAAAGACAAGATCATCACCATGACCACCTTTGATCCGAATACCTCTGTCCATGCAAGCCATGCAAGAAAACGGACAGATCAATCTAATCATAGGATAGCATGCATGTACATCATCGCATCTAGTTTAGGGTTTTGTGAATAATATTGATTGCTGTGAATCTTGTATGCACGTGAATCCTACATAGCAGGACAGGTTCAGGGAGCTGTCTACGACGAGCTGCAGCAACAAGGTTTTGAGAATCAAGAACAACCGGAACCGCAAGAACAAGGCAAGTGCTCCTTGACCATGTTGATCCTATGTTTTGGGTAAAACTGTTTTGATTTGCGGAAAGGTGTGCGTACTGAGTCAAACATGATGGGAAACCCTTTTATAGGAGTTTACTAGTTTTGATTAAACCACCCTTGTCGCCTGGGAAGTTTATGAGTCGGGTATGGTTTTTGCTTTATGCTTTGCTGAGTCCATGGGATTGGGAAGCGAGATACATAGCTAACTGCACTCGTATTGATTAAAAGAAACTGATGTTAATAATGAACATGGATCGGGGAGGGGGAGATCTAGGCAAGCCTGGGTTTGTGAATGTGGTAGCATGAGATGGTGGTTTTGCTTGCCGTAGATCCAAGGACCGGTTCATGCATTCACATGCCAGGATAACAGTGCCACCACAAGGCCAAGTATGGGTGCGGCTTAGCTGAGTAATTAGGTAAGTTGCTAGAGTGTTATGGACTGTGGAAGGCGCGGGGAATGGGAGTCGAGTGAGGACTGCCCTGGGAACTGCATGGCACAAGAGGGGGCCCGTGGGTGGGAGAATTGGAGATTCTAGCCTGCCGGTGAAACCTTAGTGAGTCCATACATCTAGTAACCCCTTTGTAAAGGCTATTTTGTGATCTCTTGACCATACACCGACGGATGTGTACTGGTATAATGGAGGTTCTGCAGTCATCGACGGGTGACGAAATCACAAACTTGTGGGTAAAGAGGTGCAAACTCTGCAGAGTTATTAAAACTATCGTGATAGCTGAGCTTACGGTCATGAGCACCTGGCTAAACTGCCATGATTAGATGGGATGTTTACTGGGATGGTTATTGGAATGGTTATTGGGAAGGTTCTTGGTTATGGATTTTGATTATGGTTTGTTTTGGGACTGTGGAGTCCGGGAGATGAGATGGTTGCATGACTGGTGGGTCATGACATGAGATTGGTCTCAGTACGAGACGAGGTTGTTTTATGAGATGAGATGGTAGCGAATACGAGGAGGTATTCGTGAGTATGAGTAAAGGATTGGTTAATGTTCGGATGGAACACGGGAAGTGATGGAGGTATGTTGGTAATTTAGTACATGCTGGGACTACATTCATCTAAAGTGAAGTTGCTGTTTTATCATGAGGGAGTAGAGATGGAGCCACTTCTGCTTAGTTTTGCTTCCGCATTAGTTTTTGCTTCCGCATTTAAATAAGGATTTCCGCTGCATAGAATAAAGACTTCCGCTGTGAGCATGAGTCCAAGACTCATGAGGTGATTGTAATAAACTCTGTTATTCGTGGTAATATATAATCTGAATTCAGTTTGTGGAACGTATGTGTATGTGCGATGAACATCCTGGGCACACATATGCATTAGTTCTCCGTTCCGTGGTTTTCCACAGAATTGAGGGCGTCACAGATTGGTATCAGAGCCACGGGTTGACAGTAGGTTACACGCCTAAGATAGAAGCCTTAGATTGATATTAGAGCCACGGGTGGACAGCAAGTTACACCCCTGAATAGAAGTCATAGGTAGCTAAGCCACACTGACCAAGGGAATCATCCTAGGGTGAATAACTTAGATTGGCTTTGAAACCACCTTGGCATAGGGAACCATCCTTGAATAGGAGTTGAGTGGGCCCTTGTAATGATTAATTGTGAATATGTGCTTAGTGTGAGTTGTGGGACGTCTTAAAAATGTTGTCCATATCCACACGTAAGAAGAAAGAGGAGTGAAATGCTTCGGCACTTGATCACATCCTCATAAGGACTAATATATATAGTCCAACTCACCTTGATGCATATAGTTGAAAGGACCTGCCTAATCCCTAACCTTCTATTCTATTTCGTTCACCCTCACAGATCGTGAGAGGAAACGGCAGCCGAAGGAACGTCCAGGAAGATGACCACGAGGAAGTTCCTGCTAACCCCGGAGCTGGCGAAAACAACCTAGAAAGGTTGATGGCCATACAAAACCAGCTTATGCAAACCATGATCCAAACTTTGGGTCAGTGGCAGGCCAACCAACACCCCGTTCCGGCACCACCGCCACCACCACCACCGGCTCATAACAGGCTGGGAGAGTTCATGAGGACTCGACCACCCACCTTTGCTCAAGCAAGCGATCCAATGGAGGCCGATGATTGGTTGAAATCTATGGAGAAGAAGCTTGCCATTGTTCAGTGCAACGACCGAGAGAAGGTTCTCTTTGCATCGCACCAACTGATGGGAGCAGCTGCTGACTGGTGGGATGCCTTGAGCAACGCCCATGCCAACCCGGAGACAATCACTTGGACTGAGTTCAAGGAAAGTTTCCGCTCCCACTACATCCCTGTTGGCGTAATGATGATCAAGAGGCAGGAGTTTGAAGGTCTCCGCCAAGGGCAGAAAAGTGTGAACGAGTATCTCAACAAGTTCATACAACTGTCCCGATATGCCCCCGAAGATATCAACTCAGATCAGAGGAAGCAGTACCTGTTCATGAGAGGGTTGAACAATGAGATCCAGGTTCAGCTCCTCAACAATGACTACGTAAGCTTCCAGAAGCTAGTTGATAAGGCTATTGTGGTTGAAAACAAGATCCGAGAGATCGAGCGCGAGTGCAAAAGGAAGATCCCATACCAGCCCCAAGGGAGCAACGTACGACCTAGATACATGCCCCCTGCACCGCAGTATGGATCGACCACTCCTACGTACCGCTCTGGTCAGCCACCACAGCAACGGCCCGTTGCACCGGCACCTCGTGTGCCCATGCCTCCTGCGCCCCGGCCTAACAATGGCGCTCCTGTTCAAAAACCCCGCCCCAACGTACCTGCTGCCGTAGGCAACAGGGCATGCTTTGCATGCGGGGAAGTAGGCCACTTCGCTAACCAGTGCCCAAAGAGAGGCCCTGGACAGCAAGGTAACGTGCCCAAGCAGAACCAGCGACCAAACAGAGGAGACAACCAAGGGAACCGTGGACCGCAGAACTATGCTCGTGGCCACGTTAACCATGTCACTGCTGAGGAAGCACAACAGGCCGAGGACGTCGCAATTGGTATGTTCCTTGCCAACTCCAACCCAGCCACCATTTTATTTGATTCCGGAGCATCACATTCCTTCATATCATCCAAATATGTTGCCAAACATAATCTACCCGTATCCCACCTAGAATGTGCTATGTTAGTTAATTCTCCCGGAGGAGAAATGAGGACTAGTATAGTATGTCCTAAGGTAAGCCTGAAAATAAGGGGGGTAGATTTCCTTGCCAACCTTATTGTCTTGGACTCCCATGGAATTGACATCATACTCGGAATGGACTGGTTAAGCAAGCACAATGGAGTAATCCAATGCGCTGAGAGAAGCGTGCAGTTGACAAACGAACACGGTATCCGTGTCGAGTTTGAGTCAGCCCCCCAGGCGACCGAACGAGCGGATTTGAACCATGTTGAAGGAGTAGCATTGGACAACATTCCAGTGGTTCAGAAATTTTCGGATGTGTTCCTGGAAGAACTTCCAGGTATGCCACCTGACCGGGATATTGAGTTTGCCATAGATTTGGTACCTGGAACTGCACCCATAGCTAAGAGACCGTATAGGATGCCCGTCAACGAGTTAGTTGAACTAAAGAAGCAAATTCAAGAACAGTTGGAGAAGGGTTTTATCCGGCCAAATTCGTCACCATGGGGAGCCCCGGTACTTTTCGTGGACAAGAAGGACGGAACCCAAAGAATGTGCGTGGACTACAGGTCTCTCAACGAAGTAACAATCAAGAATAAATACCCTCTGCCCCGTATAGAGAAACTGTTCGATCAAATGAAAGGAGCCCAAGTGTTCTCCAAGATTGATCTTCGGTCAGGATATTTCCAGCTGAAGATTAAGCCCTCCGATATACCTTAGACAGCCTTTCGGACGCGGTATGGTTCATATGAATATACCGTTATGTCCTTTGGATTAACGAATGCACCCGCATACTTCATGTACCTTATGAATAAGGTTTTCATGGAGCACTTGGACAAGTTCGTCGTGGTTTTCATCGACGACATTATGGTGTATTCAAAAAGTAAGGAGGAGCATGAAGAACATCTGAGATTGACCTTGCAGAAGTTGCGTGAGCATCAGTTGTATGCCAAGCTCAACAAGTGTCAATTTTGGCTTAAGGAAATATCCTTCCTAGGCCACATCATCTCCAAGGAAGGGGTATCGGTTGATCCTGGAAAGGTGAGAGATGTTCTGAAGTGGGACCAACCGAAGAGCGTGAGGGATATTCGGAGTTTCCTTGGGATGGCAGGATACTATCGGCGCTTCATTAAAGACTTCTCTAAAATAGCAAAACCTATGACGGAGTTGCTAATGAAGGGAAAAGTCTTTCAATGGACACAAGCCTGCCAAGAAAGTTTTGAGGAACTCAAGAAAAGGCTAACCACAGCACCAGTTCTGGTATTGCCAGACGTAAGCAAGATCTTTGACATATATTGTGACGCATCCAGACAAGGGCTCGGGTGCGTACTCATGCAGGAAAGACAAGTGGTAGCCTATGCCTCACGACAATTAAAGAAGCATGAGCTTAACTATCCTACACATGATTTGGAGTTAGCAGCAGTGGTGCATGCATTGAAGATTTGGAGACATTATATCCTTGGTCATCGATGTGAGATCTATACGGATCATAAAAGCCTCAAGTACATATTTACACAAACGGACTTGAATTTGAGGCAACGTCAATGGTTAGAACTTATAAAGGATTATGATGTGGGAATCAACTACCACCCCGGGAAGGCCAATGTAGTCGCTGACGCATTGAGCAGAAAGGGAGCATGCCACCAACTCACGGTTCGGGAGCTACCACCCGAACTTCGAAAGGAGTTCGAACGGTTACACCTCGGATTCTTGAATAGCATGGAAATGATGGAGATCCACTCCTCATTAGAGCAAGAAATAAGAAAGGGACAAGCAACGGACGAGGGGATCAAGGAAATCAAGGAAAGAATCCGACAAGGGATAGAGAAGGATTTCAAATAGGATGAAAAGGGTACGCTTTGGCTAGGAAAAATGATTTGTGTGCCAAACCTAAGACACCTTCGCGACATGATATTAAGGGAGGCACATGATTCACCCTATTCCATACATCCGGGGAGCACCAAAATGTACAAGGACTTGAAAACTTGCTATTGGTGGGATGGTATGAAAAGGGATATAGCCGAATACGTTGCCCTATGCGACACATGCCAACGGGTAAAAGCCGAACATCAAAAACCCGCTGGATTGTTGCAACCTTTGAAAATACCTGAATGGAAATGGGAGGACATCAGTATGGACTTTATCTTCGGATTGCCAAGAACTCAGTCAGGATACGACTCCATCTGGGTCATTATAGACCGATTTGCGAAAACCGCCCATTTTCTTCCGGTAAAGACCAGTTACAACGTTACACAGTTGGCAGAGTTGTACATGGAGCAGATCGTGTGCCGTCATGGAGTTCCGAAGAGGATAGTCTCAGATCTAGGTTCTCAGTTTACCTCTAGATTCTGGAGGAAGCTGCAGAAAGCCATGGGTACACGACTAGATTTTAGCTCCGCCTATCACCCACGAACAGATGGGCAAACCGAGAGGACGAACCAAATTTTGGAGGACATGCTGAGAGCTTGCGCCTTGAAACGTGGGCGTAGTTGGGATAGGAGTTTACCGTATGCCGAGTTGTCCTATAACAACAGCTATCAAGCTAGCTTGAAGATGTCGCCTTTCGAAGCCTTATATGGTAGACGGTGTAGAACGCCACTGTTCTGGAACGAGACTGGAGAGAACCAGGTGTTTGGACCCGAAGTACTACAAGAGGCTGAAAAGCAAGTCCAAACGATATGGGAGAACTTAAAGGCTGCTCAGTCACGACAGAAAGGCTATGCGGACAACAGGCGAAGGAAGTTGACCTTTGAAGTTGGAGACTTCGTATACCTTAAGGTATCGCCTATCCGAGGCCAACGACGTTTTAATGTCAAAGGCAAGCTAGCACCTCGCTACATCGGACCATTTAAGATTTTGGGCAAGCGAGGAGAAGTAGCCTATCAACTAGAGCTCCCAAACCACCTCTGCGACGTACATGACGTGTTTCATGTATCCCAGCTCAAGAAGTGCTTGAGAATACCAGAGGAACAAGTATCAATGGGAGAACTTAAACTTCAAGAGGACCTGACTTACGCAGAACACCCTATCCGAATCTTAGACGTAAAAGAAAGGGTCACCCGAAACAAAGTGATTCGATGGTGCAAGGTACAATGGAGCCATCACACTGAAGCTGAAGCCACATGGGAGCGTGAAGAGGATATTAAGGCTGAATTCCCCTATCTATTTTCTACTAACGAATCTCGAGGGCGAGATTCAATTTAAGGGGGGTAGATTTGTGACACCCTCATCTCGGGTGTCAGCATATGTTCATGTTTATGAAGAAGAAGAACATTTTTAGAAAAGAGGGAACAGAAACAAGTATCAAAAGGATAGTCAGTAAAGCTTTCTGAGAGCACCGAAGGCAACTTTCACGACCAGCAGACCACGTGGTGTGTTCGGAACTCATCCCCGAAGAGATTGGAGAGGTCCAACGCTAAACTGGATACGTGGCAGGCTCGGGGTCACCTCCGCAATTGGAAAAAAGGTTCGACCCTGTGGGACACGTGTTGCCCACGGAGCTAGCCTCTGCGGAAGAAGCAAAGGCATTTCCGCAGGACACGTGTCATCCACGGAGCTAGTCCTCGCGGAAGTTAGGGGACCAGACGCACGGGATATGTGTTAATTTCGGAACCCATCTCCGAGAAATCCGGATCTATTGAACACGTGTTGCCACCGGAGCTTATCTCCGGAGGTCCGTCGCTGCTAAACACGTGTCGACCTCGGGGCATGCCCCTGAGGGAAGGAAAGGCGGAAAGACTGGCGCCCACACGTGGCGTGCGCGGAGCTCACCTCCAAAGAAGAGGGAGGTCTCGATCGATTGACACGCGGCACGACCGGAGCTCGTCTCTGCGGATGAAGAGATACCAGGCCCGGAGGACACGTGGAGCTTCCGGAGCTCATCATCCCGGAGGTAACAAATTCTGGAGCAGCTGTTACGCGTAAAGACACCGGTACACAACGGGAACCGATCCAAACTCCACAATGTTACCAAAGATAAGACGTCAGGATCCAACAAGATCTGAAAAAGACTTTTTATTCGGGATCCAATCAGATTAGGACTCTTCCCTTCCCGATTATAAATAGAACCCGAAACCTCTGGCCGAAATCACGAACTTCTCTTTCAACTCCTGAGCCGACGACTTAGAGCTCTAGCCCTAACTCGCCGAGCAAAACATCGCCGAAGCACAAACAAGGGAGATCATCGGAGAAGAACCAAGCGGTCTGAGGAGGACCTCGAAGACAAGAAGAGCGTGAGGTAGGACTTCAATACCACCTTACAACATCATGTTGTTCGTCTCTTGCATCTGTTCTTCGATTCCTTTCGAACAGAAGCTTTCTCGTGGGCAGATCACTCGATGATCAGTTTGATCTAAAGACAAGATCATCACCACGACCACCTTTGATCCGAATACCTCTGTCCATGCAAGCCATGCAAGAACACGGACAGATCAATCTAATCATAGGATAGCATGCATGTACATCATCGCATCTAGTTTAGGGTTTTGTGAATAATATTGATTGCTGTGAATCTTGTATGCATGTGAATCCTACATAGCAGGACAGGTTCAGGGAGCTGTCTACGACGAGCTGCAGCAACAAGATTTTGAGAATCAAGAACAACCGGAACCGCAAGAACAAGGCAAGTGCTCCTTGACCATGTTGATCCTATGTTTTGGGTAAAACTGTTTTGATTTGTGGAAAGGTGTGCGTACTGAGTCAAACATGATGGGAAACCCTTTTATACGAGTTTACTAGTTTTGATTAAACCACCCTTGTCGCCTGGGAAGTTTAGGAGTCGGGTATGGTTTTTGCTTTATGCTTTGCTGAGTCCATGGGATTGGGAAGCGAGATACATAGCTAACTGCACTCGTATTGATAAAAAGAAACTGATGTTAATAATGAACATGGATCGGGGAGGGGGAGATCTAGGCAAGCCTGGGTTTGTGAATGTGGTAGCATGAGATGTTGGTTTTGCTTGCCGTAGATCTAAGGACCGGTTCATGCATGCACATGCCAGGATAACAGTGCCACCACAAGGCCAAGTATGGGTGCGGCTTAGCTGAGTAATTAGGTAAGTTGCTAGAGTGTTATGGACTGTGGAAGGCGCGGGGAATGGGAGTCGAGTGAGGACTGCCCTGGGATCTGCATGGCACAAGAGGGGTCCCGTGGGTGGGAGAATTGGAGATTCTAGCCTGCTGGTGAAACCTTAGTGAGTCCATACATCTAGTAACCCCTTTGTAAAGGCTATTTTGTGATCTCTTGACCATACACCGACGGATGTGTACTGGTATAATGGAGGTTCTGCAGTCACCGACGGGTGACGAAATCACAAACTTGTGGGTAAAGAGGTGCAAACTCTGCAGAGTTATTAAAACTATCGTGATAGCCGAGCTTACGGTCATGAGCACCTGGCTAAACTGCCATGATTAGATGGGATGTTTACTGGGATGGTTATTGGAATGGTTATTGGGAAGGTTCTTGGTTATGGATTTTGATTATGGTTTGTTTTGGGACTGTGGAGTCCGGGAGATGAGATGGTTGCATGACTGGTGGGTCATGACATGAGATTGGTCTCAGTACGAGACGAGGTTGTTTTATGAGATGAGATGGTAGCGAATACGAGGAGGTATTCATGAGTATGAGTAAAGGATTGGTTAATGTTCGGATGGAACACGGGAAGTGATGGAGGTATGTTGGTAATTTAGTACATGCTGGTACTACATTCATCTAAAGTGAAGTTGCTGTTTTATCATGATTTTACAAATTTGCTTCTCTGCAAATAAGCCTTTTTATACCTAACTTGTTTATGAGCTGCATATCATGTGTTATTCCCGCACTTGCTGAGTACATCATTGTGCTCAAACTTGCATTATTATTTCTTTATCAACAGCAAGAGAAGACTACTATGAAGACCGAGTAGAGCATTATGGCGTGTGATCTGTTCTCAACCTTGCCTGTGGAGGGAGTAGAGATGGAGCCACTTCTGCTTAGTTTTGCTTCCGCATTAGTTTTTGCTTCCGCATTTAAATAAGGATTTCCGCTGCATAGAATAAAGACTTCCGCTGTGAGCATGAGTCCAAGACTCATGAGGTGATTGTAATAAACTCTGTTATTCGTGGTAATATATAATCTGAATTCAGTTTGTGGAACGTATGTGTATGTGTGATGAACATCCTGGGCACACATATGCATTAGTTCTCCGTTCCGTGGTTTTCCACAGAATTGAGGGCGTCACAGATTGGTATCAGAGCCACGGGTTGACAGTAGGTTACACGCCTAAGATAGAAGCCTTAGATTGATATTAGAGCCACGGGTGGACAGCAAGTTACACCCCTGAATAGAAGTCATAGGTAGATAAGCCACACTGACCAAGGGAATCATGCTAGGGTGAATAACTTAGATTGGCTTTGAAACCACCTTGGCATAGGGAACCATCCTTGAATAGGAGTTGAGTGGGCCCTTGTAATGATTAATTGTGAATATGTGCTTAGTGTGAGTTGTGGGACGTCTTAAAAATGTTGTCCATATCCACACATAAGAAGAAAGAGGAATGAAATGCTTCGGCACTTGATCACATCCTCATAAGGACTAATATATATAGTCCAACTCACCTTGATGCATATAGTTGAAAGGACCTGCCTAATCCCTAACCTTCTATTCTATTTCGTTCACCCTCACAGATCATGAGAGGAAACGCCAGCCGAAGGAACGTCCAGGAAGATGACCACGAGGAAGTTCCTGCTAACCCCGGAGCTGGCGAAAACAACCTAGAAAGGTTGATGGCCATACAAAACCAGCTTATGCAAACCATGATCCAAACTTTGGGTCAGTGGCAGGCCAACCAACACCCCGTTCCGGCACCACTGCCACCACCACCACCGGCTCATAACAGGCTGGGAGAGTTCATGAGGACTCGACCACCCACCTTTGCTCAAGCAAGCGATCCAATGGAGGCCGATGATTGGTTAAAATCCATGGAGAAGAAGCTTGCCATTGTTCAGTGCAACGACCGAGAGAAGGTTCTCTTTGCATCGCACCAACTGATGGGAGCAGCTGCTGACTGGTGGGATGCCTTGAGCAACGCCCATGCCAACCCGGAGACAATCACTTGGACTGAGTTCAAGGAAAGTTTCCGCTCCCACTACATCCCTGTTGGCGTAATGATGATCAAGAGGCAGGAGTTTGAAGGTCTCCGTCAAGGGCAGAAAAGTGTGAACGAGTATCTCAACAAGTTCATACAACTGTCCCGATATGCCCCCGAAGATATCAACTCAGATCAGAGGAAGCAGTACCTGTTCATGAGAGGGTTGAACAATGAGATCCAGGTTCAGCTCCTCAACAATGACTACGTAAGCTTCCAGAAGCTAGTTGATAAGGCTATTGTGGTTGAAAACAAGATCCGAGAGATCGAGCGCGAGTGCAAAAGGAAGATCCCATACCAGCCCCAAGGGAGCAACGTACGACCTAGATACATGCCCCCTGCACCGCAGTATGGATCGACCACTCCTACGTACCGCCCTGGTCAGCCACCACAGCAACGGCCCGTTGGACCGGCACCTCGTGTGCCCATGCCTCCTGCGCCCCGGCCTAACAATGGCGCTCCTGTTCAAAAACCCCGCCCCAACGTACCTGCTGCCGTAGGCAACAGGGCATGCTTTGCATGCGGGGAAGTAGGCCACTTCGCTAACCAGTGCCCAAAGAGAGGCCCTGGACAGCAAGGTAACGTGCCCAAGCAGAACCAGCGGCCAAACAGAGGAGACAACCAAGGGAACCGTGGACCGCAGAACTATGCTCGTGGCCACGTTAACCATGTCACTGCTGAGGAAGCACAACAGGCTGAGGACGTCGCAATTGGTATGTTCCTTGCCAACTCCAACCCAGCCACCATTTTATTTGATTCCGGAGCATCACATTCCTTCATATCATCCAAATATGTTGCCAAACATAATCTACCCGTATCCCACCTAGAATGTGCTATGTTAGTTAATTCTCCCGGAGGAGAAATGAGGACTAGTATAGTATGTACTAAGGTAAGCCTGAAAATAAGGGGGGTAGATTTCCTTGCCAACCTTATTGTCTTGGACTCCCATGGAATTGACATCATACTCGGAATGGACTGGTTAAGCAAGCACAATGGAGTAATCCAATGCGCTGAGAGAAGCGTGCAGTTGACAAACGAACACGGTATCCGTGTCGAGTTTGAGTCAGCCCCCCAGGCGACCAAACGAGTGGATTTGAACCATGTTGAAGGAGTAGCATTGGATAACATTCCAGTGGTTCAGTTTGTGATTGTAATAAAGACATTCGCTGTGAGCATGAGTCCAAGACTCATGAGGTGATTGTAATAAACTCTGTTATTCGTGGTAATATATAATCTGAATTCAGTTTGTGGAACGTATGTGTATGTGTGATGAACATCCAGGGCACACATATGCATTAGTTCTCCGTTCCGTGGTTTTCCACAGAATTGAGGGCGTCACAAGCATTCGCCCTCCTTTCAGAGGCGAGCGCTGATGCCGGGCCTCACGCCCTTCGCTGGCCTGAGCTCCGATGACTTCCGGACTCCGCCTCCACAGCCAGGCCGAGCTCCGAGGCCAACCCTCGCCCTCCTTTCAGAGGCGAGCGCTGATGCCGGACCTCACACCCTTCGCTGGCACGAGCTCCGATGACTTCCGGACCTCCGCCCCCGCAGCTGGGCCGAGCTCCGAGGTCAGCCCTCGCCCTCCTTTCAGAGGCGAGCGCTGATGCCGGACCTCACGCCCATCGTTTGCCTGAGCTCCGATGACTTCCGGACCTTCGCCCCCACGGCTGGGCCAAGTTCCGAGGCCAGCCCTCGCCCTCTTTTCAGAGGCGAGCGCTGATGCCAGACCTCACGCACTTCGCTGGCCTGAGCTCCGATGACCTCCGGACCTCACGCCCCTCGCTGGCCTGAGCTCCGATGACTTCCGGACCTCCGCCCCTGCAGCTGGGCTGAGCTCCGATGCCAGCCCTTGCCCTCCTTTCAGAGGCGAGCCCTGATGCTGGACCTCACGCCCTTCGTGGACCTGTGCTCCTCCGATGACTTCCGGACCTCCGCCCCCACAGCCGGGCCGAGCTCCGATGCCAGGCTTCACCCTCTCCTAAGAGGCTGAACTCCGAAGCCATCAAGACCCTGCCAGCACAGGGAGTACTCAAGACAAGAAAGTGCACGGGTAGGAGAAGGCCTCACCTCGGGCTCGTTACCTCCCCCGAGGTGAGCCCGGGGGCCACTGTCGGTACCCGCGATATGGGGTACCCCCGCGCACAGGGGAAAATGCCTAAGGGTCTCGCCCTTCTCCGCAGGGAAAGCTCCGAAGGCGCAACGTGTCCAGTGGGGCCGGACCTCCGTCCCCTCAGAGGAGAGCTCCGGGCTCGCCACGTGGCCTACAGCAGCCAGACCTCCCCCCTCCGTGGGGAGAGCTCCGAAGGTGCCACATGTCCCGCGGGGCCGGACCTCCCCCTCCTTAGAGGAGAGCTCCGGACCCGCCACGTGGCCGACAGAAGCCGGACCTCCCCCTCCGCAGGGGAGAGGTCCGAAGGCTCCACCTGTCCTGCGGGGCCGGACCTCCCCCTCCTCAGAGGAGAGCTCCGGGCCTGCCACGTGGCAGCAGAACGGCGCTGCCTGCCCCGAGCGGTAGGCAGCGGGCGTAAAGACACCCCATACCTTGCCCGTACAATGTATTCAAGGCCCGCGTCTTCCCGAGACGCGGAGACGCGGAGCACACCTCTGTCAGGTGCCGTTGCACCCCAGTCGCATCACAGACTGGCGCGCGGTGTCAGGGCCTGCCAGCCAATAAACACAGCGACAAGACATCCCATGCCGCCCCCGCCGTCATCAACCACTACGACTAGCATGCGGCATGGGCAGGGCTGCAAGACGAAGGCTCAGAAGCCTTCGCCAGAGACAACTACCGGCATAACTGCAGATACGGTAGATAATAGACAATCTCCCCGGGACCACCTGTCGGGTCCCGGGCCCCCTTGTAAGCCACCCGAGTCTTGGACTATAAAAGGCTCGGGTAGGCAACGTTAGCAAGGGTTTGAACCCTGTTGGTTCGCACTTTGCAACTCATACGCTAGCCATACACTCTCAAGCTGTAACTCACCCCCGAGCTCAGGCCTCCGGTCCTGAGCAGCAAGCAATACAGCGAGCTCCATAGCTCGCCGTGGACGTAGGGTTTTACGCTCCGGCAGTCTGAACCACATAAAACTCGCCGTGTCAAGCTCTTACTAACTCGTCCATCTGCACAAGCTCTCCGCTAGGGACTAGCCCCACCGAAAAAAGAACCTCCGCGGGCTGCCCAGTGCAGGCCCGGGGGAAGTGTCGACTGAACACTTCGACAGGTAGGCAGCGGGCGTAAAGACGCCCCATACCTTGCACGTACAAGGTATTCAAGGCCCGCGCTTTCCCAAGACGCGGAGCACACCTCTGTCAGGTGTCGTTGCGCCCAGTCGCATCACAGACTGGCGCGCGGTGTCAGGGCCTGCCAGCCAATAAACACAGCGACAAGACATCCCATGCCGCCCCCGCCGTCATCAACCACTACGACTAGCATGCGGCATGGGCAGGGCTACAAGACGAAGACTCAGAAGCCTTCGCCAGAGACAACTACCGGCATAACTGCAGATATGGTAGATAATAGACAATCTCCTCGGGACCACCTGTCGTGTCTCGGGCCCCCCTTGTAAGCCACCCGAGTCTTGGACTATAAAAGGCTCGGGTAGGCAACGTTAGCAAGGGTTCAAACCCTGTTGGTTCGCACTTTGCAACTCATACGCTAGCCAAACACTCTCAAGCTGTAACTCCCCCCCGAGCTCAGGCCTCCGGTCCTGAGCAGCATGCAATACAGCGAGCTCCATAGCTCGCCGTGGACGTAGGGTTTTACGCTCCGGCGGCCTGAACCACGTAAACCTCGCCGTGTCAAGCTCTTACTAACTTGTCCATCTGCGCAAGCTCTCCGCTAGAGACTTGCCCCACCGAAAAAAAGAACCTCCGCGGGCTGCCCAGTGCAGGCCCAGGGGAAGTGTCGACTGAACACATCGACAGCGGCGGTTCCCAAGACTGCCACTTCTGCATGTTGCGGCACTTTCTTCGGGAACCACCGAAGTGCCTTGCCGGCTTGTCTTCTTAGGAGACTGACTCCTTGACCCACCGCTTCAGTCGGGCGGCTTGGGTCCACCTGTCATCGGCGCTCGGTCTAGGAGCCGAAGCGGTTGCCGATGCGGTGTATTCGAAGAGTTCTGAATTGCCTGGAATTGCTCCTGGGAAGGTTTTTAGAGGTGATCTTACCCTCGTTGCGGTTTCCCTTCGCACCTCCCAGCGTTTCTTCTCGGACTCTTGTGCTTTTGCCCTCTTGCCCTTGAGTCCTCCCTCGCCATGGCCTCCAACCCGCCACCAGATAAGAAGCACGCTCGATCTCCTCCAGCGGCGGCGTCTGTGCCAAGTCGGGAATCTGGGGCGCCTGGCACTCCTTCCGGTGGCGACTCGAAGAGGCCCCGGGCTGATGCGTTGAGGGAAGCTTCTGGGGCGTCCCCTGCTCCGCCAGTTCAAGCGACTGCGGAGCGGCCGTCAGTGACGGCAGCGGGCTCTGGGAGTCCTACCCCGGCTTGGAAGTCGGGGTTCAGAGCCCGCTGGAGTGTCCGCGCTTCCCGGTCATCCCCGACTTGCGGGGAGTCTGTGCCGTTGCGCTCGGAGCCCGGGACAGCTGCCGCGGCCCCCAAGCCAGCGCGAACTTCTCCCGTTCCGGTGTTCCTGGACTCCGCGGCGGCGTCGTCTCTTCCTGCCGAGACAGCCGCCGCGGCCCCCAAGCCAGCGCAGGTCGACCCTGCACCAGGCGGCCCGGCCTTTACTCCAGCGCCGCCTTCCCCGGCTCGCCCCTCTTCACAGGTCAAGAAGCCAGAAGCTAAAGAGGGCCCGGAAGGACCGGCTGCCAGAGCCCCGGCGCCTACTTCTCCTGACCGGCATCTCGTCTTGGTTGCTGGTGCATCGACTCCCCTTGAGGACGAGGTGATGGAGGAGGTGGGGGGAACTGCCCCGGCCTCTGTTGCTCCATTGCCCCTGGCAGATGCCTTTGCGCTTGCCGAGACGAGCGTCCGGCAGGTCTTGGCTGCACTAGGTCGCGAGCGGGAGGAGTATACAGTTGAACAGGATCACCTCCTCACCTGGGGGAACCTTTTACGGGAGCGGACCACGAAGGTCAAGAGCGAGCTCGACTCCAGGTGGGAGTTGCTCGATTTCAGGGAAGTGCTCCTCGACCGGCTGAAGCGGGCTGTCGAACGTATGGACGCCGAATCACGGCGGATCAACAGGGAGGCCCTGGAGGCTCACGCCCGGGCCGAGGAGAGCCTCTCTGCCGCTGAGGAGATACGGCGGCGGATGGAGCGCCGTAAACTCGCCGTTGAAGAACGGGAGCGTTCCACGGCAGCCGAGGCGGAGAGGGTCACCGCGCAGCTGGCGGCGGGCGAGGACGACCTTCGAGCTCGAATCGAGGAGCTAGAGATTCTGAAGGCAGACCTCGACCTGAGGGAGGAACAGGTCTCCCGCGAACGCCGCGCGGTCTTGGAACGGGAGTTGGCCGCCGACTTCAAGGCTTCTGAGTTGGAGCGGCTCGCCAAGACTCTCCATCTTCGGGAGAGCTCCCTGGCGGCCAAGGAGAAGGAATTCTCCGAGAGAAACCTGGAGTCCCTGCAGGCAGCCTGCCGTGAGGTGGAGGAGCTCTCGGCCTTGCGGTCCTCTGAGGCTCTTGCGGTCTCGAGCTTCGTGGATCAAGCGGGGTCTGCCCTGATCCCTCTTGGCTTCAGTCCGGTGAGGGCCACAGCTCCTGCGTTGAAGGTGGCGGAGGTGATCCCCGCGCTGGAGTCGATCGGCGCCAAGCTGGACAGGCTAGACTCGGTGGTCGCCAGCGAACTTGAGGCCGAGGGACGCGGCCTAGCCCTAGAGGTCGCCTCACATGTGCTGGCATGCTTCAAGAGCCGCGACCCCTCTTTCTCGCTAGAACCAGCAAGGGAGGGCCCAGCCGCGGAGCGGGAGGAAGCTGCCAGGGCTGAAGTCGAGGATGTGGCCGCCCTTGTAGCCGCAAGGTTCCGGCGGGAGCCGGGAGGTCCTTAGGACTTTTTTCTCCCTTTTTATCGAGTCTGTAGTCCATCTCATGGAGCCTCGCATAGTTTGACTCTTTTAGATATTTATGTCTGTGATGCTTTTTCTCTCCTTCTTGGCTTTGCCTGACAGAGTCCTTAGCTCCGCAAGGTACTCAGGGGCCTTCTCCAATCTCGGAGCTCTGCACAGACACCTTCCCCGGGCCCTAATGGTGTTAGGGGCCCCCGGGGGTCTCCGGATCTCGCCCTATGGGGAGCTCCAAATCTGCCTGCCACGTGGCGGGTCCGGAGCCCCTCCTTAGGGGGCGGGAGCTCCGGCCCTGTTGGACACGTAGGGCTTTCGGAGCCCTCCCACCGGGGGGAAGGTCCGGTTTCCGCCTGCCACATGGCGAGCCTGGAGCCCCCCTCAGGGGAGGCGAGAGCCCCGGGCCCGCTGGACACGTGGGGTCCTCGGGCCCCGCCCCTGCTGAAGGGGCAGGACCCGGTCCTTCCAGTCCTAGGCCGGAGTAGTTGGTAGCTCCTTTCCCCCCGCTTCATGCAGTCCCCATTGCCGTAACCTGGAGGTCCTGCACACAGGTAGAGATAACGTAATTCTCCTCGGGGGGTCCTCCCCTCCCGTCTCCTAGTCTTATTCGTCTTACGATCCTGATCCGCTATACGGGGCTTGGGCAATTCTGTGCTCGAGGTGCTGGAGCTCCGGCTCCCTCCGAGGTCCAGGTACGGTCGTCCAGTCCCTAGTACCGGGCCTTGCGCTGGGGAAGCAGAGTGCACGTGCTTTGGGTTCATGACCAGGCAAAGCGGTTGTACTCCCCTGTACCTCCGGAGGGCAGGATGCGCATGCTTTGGGCTCATGGCCTGCTAAGCTGAATACGCACCCTGGACCCCCATGTACAACGCAGGCCTTTCCTGGAGGTGACCAACTGGCACCGCAACAACTGACTGGGGGAGGCGCGAGAGACTCACTCGGCCATCGGCAGGTGCCTCAAGCGCGGTCGCCCTCGGTAGGATAGCGAATGCTGACTATAGATGAGCGCGGGAGAAGGGGAGCTAAATGTACGATGAACATACATAGATAGTGTGATCATAAAAATTAATGCATAATTTAAATGAGCGCATGAGAGAGAGCTAAGTAGAACAGGTTTCTGTGTTCACGCCCATAGGTGGAATTCTGGCTGTACATGGAGGCAATATTCCGCCTCGTCCACAAGGGAAGCAAGACTCTACGCGCTTAGGGTCGGAACCAGGCTAAACTGGACGTAGTCCTGTACCATCCCTTGAGACTTAGCTGCCCCAAGCTCTGTTCCTAGATTCTATGGGATTCATTACAGAAGGGAATGACCCTGTTCTACTGATGCTCGGGGAGTAGGACTTACAGTGCTGCTCCATGCCAAGGATTTTGGGGACGGATCCCACACTCGGTTGAAAGGCATGTGTACCTGGGGCGGCAGCTTTCATGATTCGGAAGGGACCTTCCCTGCTGGGGGAGAGTTTATGGGTCCTTCTCGGGAAAGAGTGTGCCGCGACACCAGGTTGCCCTTCTGCAGGTCCCTGACGCGTTCGGTTCTTTGGCAGAAATGCTTAGAGCATCAGCCGAGACCTTGCGTTGTGGGGTGTTACCTGCAGCCGAGTCTCGTCGACGAGGTTGTTATCTTCACACTGGATCAGGTCCTGCGCGGCTTCTCCTGGGGCCCCCGGGGAGTTCTCCCCTTCTGGCTAAGGCCTTCAAGGGGTAGGTGGACCCAGGCTCATCTTAGATGACCCAATGCGTCTTCCTCTTCTGGCAAGGCCTTCAAAGGGTTGACAGACCTTGGGCGGCCCCCGGGAGGTATGTCCGAGGCACGGAGGTGTGCTCTCGGGTGAGGCTGGCCCGACCTCGCACCATTGTGATCGGCACTAGGGCTGCTGCGACTACTTGGGGCTTCTCCAAGGTTGACGCCGCAGCAGTGCAGCCTCCACTGACCCGGGACGGCAGCCGCAGCCGGCTACCGCCCTGGCCCGTCACCGTCGGAGCTGGAGTCTTCACCGTTATGCACTGTCTTTATGACACGCTGAGGCTCCTGAAATCCCACCTGATGGGCGGCGGTGACCGGGACATCGACCTTCTGCTTGCCATCCCTTTGAGGGTAGTGCGGTGCTTCAGCTCTCTGCTGTCTTCCTTTGCGGAAGCGCTCTGCGAGCCTCTGGATATCCCAGCACTCGGCAGCAGTATGGTTGCCGGCGCCATGCACGGGGCATAGCCCGCCTTGGTCACTATCTGGGGCTGGTGACTGCCGCTGCCTTTTGTCGGGGTGTGGCCCCCGTTCTCCACTAGTCGTCGCTGCTGCGACGACGGGAGCCGCGAACGATGACTTCATCTTGCCACTCCCCAGTTCTTGGCCTTCTTGCTACCCCCATAGGCAGCAGCGCCGGACCCGGGCTGTCCTCCTGACTCGGAAGTTGTCAGGGAGTGCCAGTTCCGCCCTTCAGCTACTCTGGCGCATTTGTCCGCCAGGCTGAAGAGCTCAGAGACGTCGCGGACCTCTCTGGTCGCGAGCTTCTCAAGCATTTTCTCGTCCCGGACACCCTGTCGGAACGCCACCACCACAGAAGCACTTTGAATATGCGGGATGGTGTTGCGTACCTGGGAGAACCGTTGGATGAAAGAGCGCAGCGACTCCCCAGGCTGTTGCTTGACGGCATGGAGGTCAAGCTCCATGCCGGGACGGGTGTAGGAGCTGCCGAAGTTGGCGACGAACTGCCGGCAGAGCTCTCTCCAGGAGGTTATGGACCCCTGGGGGAGATTCATGAGCCAAGACTGAGCTGGGCCGGTCAAGGCGATGGGGAAGTAGTTGGCCATGACAGCCTCATCCCCTCCTGCGGCAAGTACGGCGGTGGAGTAGATCTGGAGGAACTCTGCCGGGTTGACGCTACCGTCGTACTTCTCGGGCAGGTGTGGCCGAAACTTGCGCGGCCACCTCGCGAAGCGAAGGTGGGGTGCCAGGGCCGCACATCCTGCCCCTGCTGCCGCAGGTATTGGTGCTGCGAACACTTGGTTCGGACTTGGCACCGTGTACCCCGGTATGGGCAAGGCTGTACCATAGACCGGGGGCACTGGTTGTGGCGCATATGGTTGTGGCATATGCTGCGTGGCGTATGCCTGAGGCAGGACTCGCGTGGCGAAGACCTGCCCTCCAGGTTGTGTCGAGGCCGACGTCATGCTGTCGCCAGCCTCATGGTTGCGACGCCTTTCTCGACGTCGCTCGAGGTACACCCGGGCATCTTGGCCCAAGTGGCACCATTCCATCTCCCTTCTCAGGTCCGTCGACGGGAGCTTGGAGGAGCTGGAATCCGCCTTTTGCCCGTCAACCGTGGGTGTGCGCGTCAGCGACACAGCCGGTTGACCGGGGCGCCGTCCTCGCCGGAACCGAGGGTTCACAGCGGCGACGACGAGGCGGTCCACCTCGCGGACCCATTGCTGGGTCGCGGAATGGGGCGCATCCCCAGCAGGTGGGTTGCGCAGCAGTGCTCTTGCTGCAGCTAGCGCACCCTCATTGTGTACGCTCAGCGCTGCAGAAGATCTCACACTGGTCGGAGCCTGCATCGCCGGAGTCGGCGTAGTCAGAGTCGCCTGCTGGCTACCAGCTTGTGCCGACGCACTCCGTCTTGAGTGCGTCGACATGTACTCCCCGCTGGTCACGGTTCGCCATGAACGCGGAGGGGGAGAGTTTGCCGCTGAAGGGAGCTTGGTCATCTTCGTCGGCGGAAACTCGTCGCGCAAGGGGAAAGGCCCCCTACCTGGCGCGCCAAATGTCGAAGTGTTCGGTCGACACTTCCCCCGGGCCTGCACTAGGCAGCCTGCGGAGGTTCTTTTTTCGGTGGGGCTAGTCCCTTGCGGAGAGCTTGCGCGGATGGACGAGTTAGTAAGAGCTTGAAACTGAGAGTTTTACGTGGTTCAGGCCGCTGGAGCGTAAAACCCTACGTCCACGGCGAGCTATGGAGCTCGCTGTATTGCTTGCTGCTCGGGCCGGAGTCCCGAGCTTGGGGGTGAGTTACAGCCTGGGTGTGAATGGCTAGTGTCGGTACCTGAGATATGGGGTACCCCCGCGCACAAGGTAAAATGCCTAAGGTACTCGCCCTTCTCCGCAGGGAGAGCTCCGAAGGCGCCACGCGTCCGGCGGGACCGGACCTCCCACTCCTCAGAGGAGAGCTCCGGGCCCGCCACATGGCATACAGAAGCCGGACCTCCCCCTCCGTGGGAGAGGGGTCCGAAGACGCCACGTGTCCAGCGGGGCCGGACCTCCCTCTCCTCAAAGGAGAGCCCCGGGCCCGCCACGTGGCATACAGAAGCCGGACCTCCCCCTCCGCGGGGAGAGGTCCGGAGGCTCCACGTGCCCCGCGGACCGGACCCTTCTCTCCTCAGAGAAGGGCTCCGGACCCGCCACGTGGCCAGAAAAATGGTGCTGCCTCCCCCCGAGCGGTAGGCAGTGGGCGTAAAGGCGCCCCACACCTTGCCCGTACAAGGTATTCAAGGCCCGCGTCTTCCTAAGACACGGAAACGCGGAGCACGCGTCTGTCAGGTGCCGTTGCGCCCAGTCGCATCACAGACTGGCGCGCGGTGTCAGAACCTGCCAGCCACTAAATGCCGCGACAAGACATCCCATGCCGCCTGCACCGTCATCAACCACTAAAACTAGCATGCGGCATGGGCAGGGCGGCAAGATGAAGACTCAGAAGCCTTCGACCAGAAGCAACTACCAGTATAACTGCAGATACGGTAGATAATAGACAATCTTCCCGGGACCACCTATCGGGTCCCGGCTCCCCTTGTAAGTCGCCCGAGTCTTGGACTATAAAAGGCTCGGGTAGGCGTCGATAGCAAGGGTTCACATTTTGCAACTCATACGCTAGCCATACACTCTCAAGCTGTAACTCACCCCCAAGCTCAGGCCTCCGGCCCTGAGCAGCAAGCAATACAGGGAGCTCCATAGCTCGCCGTGGACGTAGGGTTTTACGCTCCGGCGGCCTGAACCACGTAAAACTCGCCGTGTCAAGCTCTTATTACTCGTTCCATCTGCGCAAGCTCTCCGTTAGGGACTAGCCCCTCCGAAAAAAGAACCTCCGTGGGCTGCCCAGTGCAGGCCCGGGGGAAGTGTCGACCGCACACTTCGACATTAGGTGCGCCAGGTAGGGGGCTTTTCCCCTAGCGCGACGAGTTTCCGCCGACGAGGATGACCAAGCTTCCTTCAGCGGCAAACTCTCCCCCCTCGCCTCTGTGGCAGACCGCGACCAGGGGGGAGTACATGTCGACACACTCGGGACGGAGTGTGTCGGTACCAGCTGGGAGCCAGCGACCGGCTCTGGCAGCGCCGACCCCGGCAATGCAGGCTCCAACCAGCTTCAAGTCTCCAGTAGCGCTCGGCGTGCCCAGTGGGGCTGCGTTAGCTGCGGCGAGAGCGCTACTGTACAATCCACCCGCTCGGGACGCGCCTCAGGCAGCGACCCGGCAGTGGATCCGAGAGGTAGACCGTCTCGTCGTCGCCGCCGCAAGCCCTCGACCTCGGCGGGGACGACGCTCTGTCCAATTGGTCGTGTCGCTGATGCGTGCACCTTTGGATGGCGAGCAGACGGCAGACTTCAGCTCTACCAGCCCCCAGTCAACAGATCTGAGGACAGAGCTGGAACGGTGTCACCTGGGTCAAGATGCCTGGGTATACCTCGAGCGGCGCCGAGAAAGGCGTCGCCACCAAGAGGCTGACGACAGCATGACGTCGGCCTCGACCCAGCCTGAAGAGCAGACCGTCGCCACGCGATCTCTGCCCCAGGCCTGTGCCGTGCAGAATATGCCACAGCCGTATATCCTGCATATGGCGCCCCCGGCCTATGGTGCAGCCTTGCCCATGCCGGGGCATGCGGTGCTCAGTGCGAACAAAGCATTCGCGGCATCAGAACCTGCGGCGACAGAAGCAGGGTGTGCGGCCCTCGCGCCCCACCTTCGCTTCACGAAATGGCCGCGCAAGTTTCGGCCGCTCCTGCTCGAGAAGTACGACGGCAGTGTCAACCCGGCGGAATTCCTCCAGATCTATTCCACCGCTGTGCTTGCCACAGGAGGGAATGAAGCCGTCATGGCCAATTACTTCCCTGTCGCCTTGACTGGCCCAGCTCGGTCTTGGCTCATGAACCTCCCCCAGGGTTCCGTAACTTCCTGGGGAGAGCTTTGCCGACAGTTCATAGCCAACTTCGGCAGTTCCTACACCCGGCCTGGCACGGAGCTTGACCTCCACGCCATCCAACAACAACCTGGGGAGTCACTGTGCTCTTTCATCCAGCGGTTCTCCCAGGTGCGGAACACCATCCCACACATTCAAAATGCTTCTGTGGTGGTGGCGTTCCGACAAGGCGTCCGAGACAAGAAGATGCTTGAGAAACTCGCGACCAGGGAGGTCCGCGATGCCTCTGAGCTCTTCAGCCTGATGGACAAGTGCGCCAGGTGTCACACCCGGTTTTTCCGAAGAAACAACCAAGTGAATATCACATGTATGCCAGGATCATTTTCTCAAACATGTGATGACAAATAGTGAAGCATCATTTATTACAAGCCAGGTGTCGAATATAAATAAGTCTTACATCGCAAATGTCTCAATGGACACTAATGCTTCATCACAAGTAAATAAACTAGCAGCGGAATATTATTCTTTAGGGCTCCATCACAGGCGTTGCCCGGGGTCTTCATGAACCTAAAAACCTTCCTCGGGTCCAAAGTCTTGGTCATTATACACCACCTCATTATCTTGACCTGAGCAGCAATATAAACCAACAAATATGCAAGGTTGAGTACCAATGGTACTCAGCAAGTGTGGGAAAATTATATCATGCATGGCTAGAACAAGGAGAGGTTGAACTCATGGTTAAAGCACTACGCAATTAATACCTATCACCTTAGCTTATTAAGCACCTACATTACTACACAGGTGAAATGGTCCCAATCTCCCATCCCATCATCATAATCCAATAACCATAACATCATTTTCAATGTTAAGCTCCCCGCTTAACATCCACAACTTCCAAAAACCTTCACTCCTCTAATCATGAATAAGTCCAGGCCGCTCTTGACCGTGAGCACGGCTGTCAAGACAGTTTTGACTCTGCAGAGTTTGTACCACTGTACCCACAAGTAGTGATTTCATCCCCCGTTGCCGGGTGGACTAAAAGAACCTCCATTATGCCAGTGGCTACGATCCACATTCACACTTCCCAGGTGTGCAGCCAGGAGATCACTACGAAGCCTTTACAAAGGGATTCCCGACGAGTGTGGGCCCACTGAGGTTTCACCCCTAACAGCATACAAGAGGCTCCAACCCCGCTGCAGTGGCCCCCTCTTGAGCCTTGCGGTTCATATGGTAGTCCAGCTGACACCTACTCCCCGCACCATCCAACACACCCATACTACGCCGGGGATACACCTAATTAATTGGCCAAGCTGCCCCATCTCAGCATGTGGTTGGCACTGTAAAGCCGGGTTACATGCTCCATGAACCGGTCCTTAGGATCTAGGCAAGTACTAAACACAAACCCAAGTCTCGTGCACCCAGCACACAACCAAAACATCCAACTTGCCTTGATCCCTACCTCTACAGAACTCACAATGTCTCATTCAAGAGTATGGTAATATAAACTGATGATCTCATGTCCCAAATATCCCATTCTAAGCATGGCTAAGCATATGCATGTAAATAAATGACAATGACCAAAATAAATCCCAACCCAAGCTACAAGGAAACAAGGTAATGCAATTCTAGGGAAACTTTCCTAGCATGGGTTTCATATTTCATTTGACAATGCAAATAATTCTATCTACACATCCTAACATAGGATCAAAGTGGTCAAGGACACTTGCCTCCTTCTTGCTGCTCTTGAAATGGGTAGTCCTGGTCTTGGAAATGAATAACTTGTTCTTGAACAGGTTCTACTTCATACCATCACACATAGCAAAAGAAAAACAACAATCCATAAGACATAGTTCACAATTACACTTCATACAAACCACACATTCACATTTATGAAATTCATTCACCATTATATGTGTTGTGGTTACTTTATGTGTGTTGAGTTGTGTCTTGCATGCACTTTTATCCATGTGTATATGATTCCTACTTTTATGTCCACATTTATGCTTACATACTATTTATATGGGTTTCCAATAAATTGCTTATATTCAACTACTACATTTTTTCACTACCAAGTGTATGTATGCAAAGTATTTTTCTTCCCCATATGTGCCTTCATAATTTTACCAACCCTAAACTGAACTCTTTGGATATTTAAAAACTCCATTTATCATTTACTAGTTGTTATATTCTCAGATTTATATTCCTATGCATAATTGTGTATTTTATAATGAAATTAGTAACACACATCATCTAAACAGTATAGGTTCTGGTCCTAAATAATTTAATAACATATTTTTAACCTTGGCCTCTGATGTAAACTATTTCATAATTATTTTCCCTATTTTTCTATAACTATTCTTTACTTAAAAATGTGTCCCTATACTAATAAATGTGAATAATAGATGAAACAGATTCATTTCAGCCCAAAAATATATTTTTATCTCACTCCAAAGTTTTCTAAGTACTGAGAAAGTTTTTAATTAATTTTGACAATTATGTTTGTCCCACTTTTTAATTTTTAAACACTAGTTACATATTCAATTTTCTAAATTAACTACTAAACAGGGTTAAAATAATGAACTCACCCCATTACGGGGTCTATAATATTATTTTCATAATTTCCAGGGGTCTAGCTACACTTATCAGAGGTGTTTTTCCTAATTCTTATTAAGTCCAGGGGCTAAAACTGATTTTTAAATGAATTTACATGATTTTCTGGAGTTCCAGGGGCTAGATCTGAAGTTTCCGGGGCTAGCTCTCAATTCCAGAGAACCCCAGGGGGTAGCACGTAAGAACTCCAGTCTTTATAACGCGGGGCTGATGTGGAACGTCAGATTTTAAACCGACGGCTGAGATTATAACATCGAACCGGTACGCGGGGATTTAAACCCTACCGTGCGATTTAAAATAAACGGCGCACAAGCGGCCACGTCGCTCTGACCGAGCGCGGGCGGCGCTGCCGGCGGCGCACGGCGGCGGGAAGCGGCGATCTCGCCGGAAAGTTTCGGATCCTCGAGAATTCTGCCTAAAACTGTGATCTTATGGCATAGATCGGTAGAGGGGAGGTCAGGGATCTCACCTCGGGGGTTTTCTCGAGCTCGGGGGTCCTGGAAAGTGATCGGCTGCGAGGTCCGAGGCAAAACCACGGCAAAGCTCGTCGGCGCTGTGTTTACACCGTAACTCTCCGAGTTTTCTGCACCTGCAAAGTTCCCCGGAGGCGGTGGATCAAGACCAGCGAGTTAGATCAGAGTTTCCGAGCTTAGATCGGCCAGAATTCACCGGCGAAGTCTCGGTGCTCACCGGAGTAAAAATCGGCGATCGTGTGGGAAAAACTGATCGGAGCTGGGGTTTTTATAGCCGGGGAAGGGCGGTGGGTCAGTTGTGATCGAGTTGGATTCTTCTGGGACCGGAATTCGGGCTGCGGGACGGGTTTTTCGATCGGTTAAGATCGCGCGCGCGGGAGAGAGTCCGGGGTCGCGGGGTTGGGGATGACATGTCGGTCCCACCTGTCTGTGAGAGACAGCGCGGCGCGCGCGGGGGCAGGCTGGCGCGGGGGAGACTGGGCCGGCTGGCGGGTTTCGGCCCACTGGCCAGTTTTTTTCCCGTTTCTCTTTTTCTTTTTCCATTTCTTTTCTGTTTTGAGTCTAATTTGAATTCCAGTTTGAATTTGAATTTTTGCAAAACATGCAACACGTCCAAAAATTTTTAAATTCCCCTCTGAACATGGTTTAGGGTTTTAAATCAAAATTTGGGGTGTTACAGCTCTACCCCCCTTAAAAGAAATCTCGTCCTCGAGATTGGTGTTTCTAAGAAAACAATTCCGGAAATTGTGCCTTGAGCTCATCTTCCCGTTCCCAGGTGGCTTCCTCTTCTGAGTGATGCTTCCACTGCACCTTGCACATCCGAATTCTCTTATTTCTGGTGAGGCGTTCCATTGTCTCCAAAATCTTGTATGGTTGCTCGGCTTAAGACAAATCTTCAGCTACATCCACTTCATTCATGGGTAACACCTCTTCAGGCGTCCTCAGGCATTTCTTGAGTTGTGACACATGGAATACATCGTGCACGTCCGATAGATGAACCGGTAACTCTAGTTGGTACGCCACTTCGCCTTTTCTTTCCAAAACTTGAAAGGGTCCGATGTATCGAGGTGACAACTTCCCTTTCACCTTGAACCGACGAAGTCCTCTGATAGGGGACACCTTGAGATAAACATAGTCTCCCACGTTGAAAACGAGTTCTCTTCTTCGTAAATCAGCATAACTCTTCTGGCGTGTTTGTGCTACCCTCAAGTTCTTGCAAATCTTCCTCACCTTCGCTTCGGCTTCTTGTAGCACTTCTGGACCAAACACTTTTCTTTCTCCTGTTTGGTTCCAAAATAGAGGAGTTCTGCACTTCCTCCCATACAAAGCTTCAAACGGTGACATTTTCATACTAGCTTGATAGCTGTTGTTATAGGAAAACTCCGCATACGGTAAGTTCTTGTCCCAACTCCTATTGTTTTTGAGTGCACATGCCCTTAACATATCTTCAAGGATCTGATTGGTTCTCTCCGTCTGCCCGTCAGTTTGGGGATGATAGGCAGAGCTGAAATTCAGATGGGTTCCCATGGTTTCATGCAACTTTTGCCAAAACCTCGAGGTGAACTGTGTCCCTCGGTCCGACACTATTTTCTTTGGCACTCCATGGTAACACACAATCCTTGACATGTACAATTCTGCCAATTTGGATCCGCTGTAGCTTTCTTTCACAGGAATGAAATGAGCTACCTTGGTTAGCCTATCAATAATGACCCATATTGAATCATACCCGGATTGGGTCCTAGGCAATCCCACGACAAAATCCATGCTGATTTCTTCCCACTTCCATTCAGGTACTTTGAGTGGTTGCAATAATCCCGCGGGTCGTTGATGTTCAGCTTTCACCAACTGACATGTGTCACATAGGGCAACATGTTCCGCGACATCTCGCTTCATGCCATACCACCAATACCTGCTTTTGAGGTCCTGGTACATCTTCGTACTCCCAGGATGAATGGAATAGTCGGAATCGTGAGCCTCCTTCAAAATTAATCCACGGATCTCTTTTACTTCTGGCACACAGATCCTTTTCCCGTGCCACACCGTTCCTTGTTCATCCTCTCTAAAACCAGGAGCTTTATTTTCCTTGATAAGCTGTCTGATCTCTTGTATCTTCTCATCATTCTTTTGGCCCTCGCGTATGTCTTGCTCGAGTGTGGAGTCTACTTCCATGGCGATGGCTTCACCACTATTTACTAGACATAGATTGAGTCTTATAACTTCGTCCTTCAATTCTGCAGGCATGTCCTTCAAACTCAACTTATTGACCTGCACTTTCCGACTCAAAGCATCGGCCACGATGTTTGCTTTCCCAGGATGATAGTTGATGCCTATATCAAAGTCATTGATTAACTCTAACCATCTCCTTTGTCTGAGATTGAGATCTGGCTGTGTGAATATGTACTTCAAACTCTTATGATCCGTATATATCTCTGTCCTCTTCCCCATCAAATAGTGCCGCCAAATTTTCAACGCGTGTACCACTGCGGCTAGTTCTAGATCATGTGTAGGATAGTTCTTCTCGTGCTTCCGAAGCTGCCGGGATGCATATGCCACGACATGTCCTTCTTGCATGAGAACACATCCCAACCCATTTCCAGAGGCATCGCAGTACACTGTGAAATTCTTCTGCATATCTGGCATAACCAACACTGGGGCTGTTGTCAATCTCTTCTTTAGCTCCTGAAAGCTCGTATCGCACTGTGGCGTCCAGGTGAATGTGATTCCCTTTTCCAACAGTTTGGTGAGAGGTCTCGAGATCTTGGAGAATCCCTTAATAAACCGTCGATTGTATCCAGCCAATCCCAAAAAGCTTCGAACTTCCCCGACATTTTCAGGGGTCTTCCACTTCTGGATATCCTCGATTTTGGCGGGATCTACGGAGATTCCTCCCTCCGAGATTATATGTCCTAAAAAGGGAACTCTCTTCAGCCAAAACTCACACTTGCTCAACTTGGCATATAGTTGGTGTTCTCTCAGCCTCTGTAACACCAACCTTAGATGTTTCTCATGTTCTTCTTCATCTTTGGAGAAGACGAGAATATCATCTATGAAAACCACCACAAATTTGTCCAGATATTCCATGAATACCTTATTCATGAGGTACATGAAATATGCCGGGGCATTGGTTAGCCCGAAAGGCATGACAGTGTATTCATACAGTCCGTACCGAGATACGAAAGCTGTCTTGGGAATATCAGATTGCCTTATCTTGAGTTGGTGATACCCCGACCTGAGATCAATTTTCGAGAACACACAAGCTCCCCTCAACTGATCAAACAAGTCTTCAATGCGGGGTAATGGGTACTTGTTCTTGATGGTTACCTCATTCAAGGCACGGTAATCCACGCATAACCTTTGGGTTCCGTCTTTCTTGGGCACAAATATCACCGGAGCTCCCCATGGTGAGGAACTAGGGCGAATATACCCCTTCTCCGTCAATTCTCTCAAATGATCCTTAAGCTCTTCTAGCTGCTTGGAGTCCATTCGATAAGGTCTCTTGTATATCGGGGCTGTTCCCGGTACTAGCTCAATTGCGAATTCCACGTCACGGTCGGGAGGCATACCTGGCAATTCCTCCGGAAAAACATCTGGATATTCCCTGATAGTCCTGATTTCCTCAACTTTCACCTCCACTTGATTTAATTTAATGTCCCTCCTAGGCTCGTGTATTGTTATGAACTTTACTCTGGTACCATTGGGGTGAGTTAGTTCCACCGTTCTGGTCGAACAATGGATGATTCCTTTATGTTTGGTCAACCAATCCATACCCAAAATAATATCTATCCCTTGTAAATCTATCACTATGAGGTTAGCAGTAAATACTACCCCATTAATGTCTAGGTTCACTTTGGGACACACTTGTCTTGTCCTTATTTCTCCACCTGGAGAGTTTACGGCTAGCATATGGTTCATTTGTGTGGTTGCTAGGTCATACTTCTTAACAAACCCTTGAGCAATGAACGAGTGGGTAGCACCAGAATCAAACAGCAGAGTTGCAAGGTGTAAATTGGCAGGAAACTTACCAACTACCACGTCGGGTGCCTCTTTTGCTTCCTCCATAGTGACGTGGTTCACCCGTCCTCTCATTACATTCTGCTGTTGTGGCGGCGCAGGCTTCTTCTTCGGACATTTATGGGCGTAGTGCCCCACTTCATCACAGCTGAAACATTGCACCCCAATCTTAGTTGCTTGGCCCTTGTTGTCTTGGGGTTGGTTTGGGGGTCCTTGCACTGCTGGTCGAGGTGGATATGCGGGGCGAGGCTGCTGCACAAACTGACGTGGCGGCTGTGCTGGTGCTGCGGGTGGCCTGTAGTTTGGGTTGTACCCTCTTGGTGCTGAATAGGGTACCGCAGCACGGCTCGTCTGCCCCGTAGGTTGCTGCATTATACGTGGGCGGGTGTTGCTCCCTGAGGCTTGATGTGACCACCCAGCCTTCCTCTTATTCTCATTTTCCAGGGCTTTTAGCTTCCTTTCCACCACAAATGCTCTGTCCACCATCTTTTGAAAACTTTCATACTCATTGGAGGACATGGCACACTGCATCTCTGCGGTAAGTCCTTCCACGAAACAATCTTGTTTCTGCTCATCGGTCTCTATGTCTCGTGGAGCATAACGGGATAGTTGAGTAAATTTAGTGAGGTATTCCCTCACCGTCATGTTTCCCTGCTGCAGTCCCAAAAACTCCTTTCTCTTGTTTTTGAGTTCACCTCTTGGGATGTAATGGTTGCGGAAGCTACGCTTGAACTCTTCCCAAGTGATGTTCTCAGGGTCATGATGGGCGGCCACATAGGCGGTCCACCAATCAGCAGCAGGTCCCTGCAATTGATGAGAGGCAAACAGCACCCTCTCATACCCTTGGCATTGTATTATCCTCATCTTACTTTCAATAGTCTTCAGCCAATCATCTGCCTCCAGAGGTTCAGCAGCACTTGCAAACTTTGGAGGTTGAGTTCCTAGAAACTCACTCAACCTTGGTTGGCGGGGTGCAGCTTGTGGAGGTGGAACTTGATGCAAGTTGGCCACCACTTGAGTCAAGTTCTGGATAAGCTGATTTTGATTCTCCAGCATTTGGTGGAGAGGATCAACTTCTTCACGGCGACCACCCCGGTCCTGGCCTCCAGAAAGATGAGGGTTGCATGCCTCATCATTGTTGTTGGCGGGGTTGGCAGCACGTCCTTTTCCTCTTCCGGCCATCTGGCAGAATCAACAAATGTTAATTTGATACCATTTAGTATCATCTTACTACTTTCATTTGTTGGTACTTTAAGGTGTTGAGGCTTTGTTAAAATTTTATGAGGGTTTATATCTCACACCAAATAAATGCACTATTATTTCCTGTGGGTTCACACACCAAAGCAAAACAATCTGAAGACGAGTCTGTGGAGAATTGCTCATGGCTTCCACAACTCACGTCACACACCAAGCATTATCACACCATTAACTACGTAACGACTCGACTACTCGACCTCTTGCTAGCTAGGGGAAAGACTCTACACTACTCGTCCTCTTGAGCTGGCTCCTCGGGATCTTCCTCCTCATTTCGGCTACCTTCTGACTCTGCTTTAGGTGGAGAGGCTGCTGGTGGAGAAGTGCGACGACGCCTGATTGCTCGGCGATCCGGGGAGTCAGGAGTCCATGGATCACTCACGGTGACACACAGTTCATTCCCATCTCCTCTTTCTCTCGCCTTTAAACAAGCTCGCAGCAACGCCTCCGTTTCCTTCAGGGTGTCTCGGACATCCTGAAGCTCTTGTTGGCACTCCTGCAGTCGAGTGCTGAGCATGGCAGCATCCTCCAAGCACAAGTCCATGTGCTCATGGGAAGTCCCTTGCTGCACCGGTGGGTACTTGTACTCCGTGGTACCACTCTCACGTTGGAGGACATACATGTACTCAGTTTTGTCCAAGTGGCGACGAGAGATGTGACTCTGGCAGGTGATGGCCTCCCAGGTGACATCTTTCTCCGCATCAACTTGTGTTGCTCGACAAGCTGGAGAGTGGTGAATCTTAAGCAGCTGATTCTCGTGTATAATCCTCATCTCCGAACTCCATTCTTCCCTCTTCTCACGGATGGTCCTGGTGGAGTTATAGTGGATGATTAGCTTGCCCGTATTGCCGGCGGCTTCGAGCATACGTCGAAGACGGCGCAACAAATCTCCTACTGCCAATCCGTAGGAAAGGTACGTCACTGGACGACTCTCCTCTCTTTCGGCAAGGGCAACTATGGGAACTCTCCCTCCTGTGGACTTACGAGCGGTGCGAATCATGCGAACCATCTAAAACAAAAGAATTTAAAATTAGGTTAGATAAAATCTCAAACAAAAATCCTATTTTGAATGAAAGTTGGGGTAAGATGAAGAAAATGACTCCTTTAATAACACTTTTCCACCCACACCTTGGAAAATAGTTTTTAAGAAAATAGGGCCCTTAAATACGTCCATTTCTACCTAGGTCCACGTTCCTACGGGCAACCTTGGCTCTGATACCTAGGTCCACAAGTAAATAAACTAGCAGCGGAATATTATTCTTTAGGGCTCCATCACAGGCGTTGCCCGGGGTCTTCATGAACCTAAAAACCTTCCTCGGGTCCAAAGTCTTGGTCATTATACACCACCTCATTATCTTGACCTGAGCAGCAATATAAACCAACAAATATGCAAGGTTGAGTACCAATGGTACTCAACAAGTGTGGGAAAATTATATCATGCATGGCTAGAACAAGGAGAGGTTGAACTCATGGTTAAAGCAATACGCAATTAATACCTATCACCTTAGCTTATTAAGCACCTACATTACTACACAGGTGAAATGGTCCCAATCTCCCATCCCATCATCATAATCCAATAACCATAACATCATTTTCAATGTTAAGCTCCCCGCTTAACATCCACAACTTCCAAAAACCTTCACTCCTCTAATCATGAATAAGTCCAGGCCGCTCTTGACCGTGAGCACGGCTGTCAAGACAGTTTTGACTCTGCAGAGTTTGTACCACTGTACCCACAAGTAGTGATTTCATCCCCCGTTGCCGGGTGGACTAAAAGAACCTCCATTATGCCAGTGGCTACGATCCACATTCACACTTCCCATGTGTGCAGCCAGGAGATCACTACGAAGCCTTTACAAAGGGATTCCCGACGAGCGTGGGCCCACTGAGGTTTCACCCCTAACAGCATACAAGAGGCTCCAACCCCGCTGCAGTGGCCCCCTCTTGAGCCTTGCGGGTCATATGGTAGTCCAGCTGACACCTACTCCCCGCACCATCCAACACACCCATACTACGCCGGGGATACACCTAATTAATTGGCCAAGCTGCCCCATCTCAGCATGTGGTTGGCACTGTAAAGCCGGGTTACATGCTCCATGAACCGGTCCTTAGGATCTAGGCAAGTACTAAACACAAACCCAAGTCTCGTGCACCCAGCACACAACCAAAACATCCAACTTGCCTTGATCCCTACCTCTACACAACTCACAATGTCTCATTCAAGAGTATGGTAATATAAACTGATGATCTCATGTCCCAAATATCCCATTCTAAGCATGGCTAAGCATATGCATGTAAATAAATGACAATGACCAAAATAAATCCCAACCCAAGCTACAAGGAAACAAGGTAATGCAATTCTAGGGAAACTTTCCTAGCATGGATTTCATATTTCATTTGACAATGCAAATAATTCTATCTACACATCCTAACATAGGATCAAAGTGGTCAAGGACACTTGCCTCCTTCTTGCTGCTCTTGAAATGGGTAGTCCTGGTCTTGGAAATGAATAACTTGTTCTTGAACAGGTTCTACTTCATACCATCACACATAGCAAAAGAAAAACAACAATCCATAAGACATAGTTCACACTTACACTTCATACAAACCACACATTCACATTTATGAAATTCATTCACCATTATATGTGTTGTGGTTACTTTATGTGTGTTGAGTTGTGTCTTGCATGCACTTTTATCCATGTGTATATGACTCCTACTTTTATGTCCACATTTATGCTTACATACTATTTATATGGGTTTCCAATAAATTGCTTATATTCAACTACTACACTTTTTCACTACCAAGTGTATGTATGCAAAGTATTTTTCTTCCCCATATGTGCCTTCATAATTTTACCAACCCTAAACTGAACTCTTTGGATATTTAAAAACTCCATTTATCATTTACTAGTTGTTATATTCTCAGATTTATATTCCTATGCATAATTGTGTATTTTATAATGAAATTAGTAACACACATCATCTAAACAGTATAGGTTCTGGTCCTAAATAATTTAATAACATATTTTTAACCTTGGCCTCTGATGTAAACTATTTCATAATTATTTTCCCTATTTTTCTATAACTATTCTTTACTTAAAAATGTGTCCCTATACTAATAAATGTGAATAATAGATGAAACAGATTCATTTCAGCCCAAAAATATATTTTTATCTCACTCCAAAGTTTTCTAAGTACTGAGAAAGTTTTTAATTAATTTTGACAATTATGTTTGTCCCACTTTTTAATTTTTAAACACTAGTTACATATTCAATTTTCTAAATTAACTACTAAACAGGGTTAAAATAATGAACTCACCCCATTACAGGGTCTATAATATTATTTTCATAATTTCCAGGGGTCTAGCTACACTTATCAGAGGTGTTTTTCCTAATTCTTATTAAGTCCAGGGGCTAAAACTGATTTTTAAATGAATTTACATGATTTTCTGGAGTTCCAGGGGCTAGATCTGAAGTTTCCGGGGCTAGCTCTCAATTCCAGAGAACCCCAGGGGGTAGCACGTAAGAATTCCAGTCTTTATAACGCGGGGCTGACGTGGAACGTCAGATTTTAAACCGACGGCTGAGATTATAACATCGAACCGGTACGCGGGGATTTAAACCCTACCGTGCGATTTAAAATAAACGGCGCACAAGCGGCCACGTCGCTCTGATCCTCGAGAATTCTGCCTAAAGTTTCGGATCCTTGAGAATTCTGCCTAAAACTGTGATCTTATGGCATAGATCGGTAGAGGGGAGGTCAGGGATCTCACCTCGGGGGTCCTGGAAAGTGATCGGCGGCGAGGTCCGAGGCAAAACCACGGCGAAGCTCGTCGGCGCTGTGTTTACACCGTAACTCTCCGAGTTTTCTGCACCTGCAAAGTTCCCCGGAGGCGGTGGATCAAGACCAGCGAGTTAGATCAGAGTTTCCGAGCTTAGATCGGCCAGAATTCACCGGCGAAGTCTCGGTGCTCACCGGAGTAAAAATCGGCGATCGTGTGGGAAAAACTGATCGGAGCTGGGGTTTTTATAGCCGGGGAAGGGCGGTGGGTCAGTTGTGATCGAGTTGGATTCTTCTGGGACCGGAATTCGGGCTGCGGGACGGGTTTTCCGATCGGTTAAGATCGCGCGCGCGGGAGAGAGTCCGGGGTCGCGGGGTTGGGGATGACATGTGGGTCCCACCTGTCTGTGAGAGACAGCGCGGCGCGCGCGGGGGCGGGCTGGCACGGGGGAGACTGGGCCGGCTGGCGGGTTTCGGCCCACTGGCCGGTTTTTTCCCGTTTCTCTTTTTCTTTTTCCATTTCTTTTCTGTTTTGAGTCTAATTTGAATTCCAGTTTGAATTTGAATTTTTGCAAAACATGCAACACGTCCAAAAATTTTTAAATTCCCCTCTGAACATGGTTTAGGGTTTTAAATCAAAATTTGGGGTGTTACACCAGGGCAGCCGAGGGACGGAACTGGCACTCACAGCCGTCCTCCGAGTCAGGAGGGCTGCCCGGACCTGGTCCTACTCCCTATGGAGGCAGCAGGAAGACCAAGAGCCGGGGCAGAAGCAAGATAAGACCGCCGGCCGTGACCCAAGTTGTCACTGCGGCGACGCTCAGTGGGGCTCGGGGGCCGCGCCCTGACAAGAGGCAGCGAAAGTCACCGACCCCGGAAGGTAGCCAGGACAACATGTGCCCCGTGCACGGCAGCTGTCGCCACACTACTGCCGAGTGCCGGGAGATCCGAAGGCTCGCAGAGCGCTTCCGCAAGGGGAAGCGGCAGTGGGCTGATGCCCTGCCCTTCCGTCCAAAGGAAGATGAGCAGGGGGTGGATGTTCCAGACAACATCGACCACCCAGAGGAGATCCAGGAGCCTCAGCGTGTCGTGAAGGTGGCATGAAATCGTGAGGACTCCGGCTCCAGCGACGATGAGCGTCAGAAGAAGCTCTACGTCATATACGGCGGGTCCGCCGACCCCTCGTCCCGAAGCGCAGTCAAGACTCTGCGCCGAGCGGTAGCGTCGGTGGCACCACTCCCGAGTGCTGCACCGCACCTTAAGTGGATGGGGATCCCCATCAGCTTTGACGCCACCGACTGCCCCAGGAACATGGCTGGGGCCGGCCATCTACCGCTCCTGGTGGCCCCTACCATCGCCAACGTGAGAATGTACCACGTTTTGGTAGATGGAGGGGCTGGGCTGAACCTCATCAGCCGTGCAGCTTTCCAGAAGCTGCAGGTCCCGATGGCCAAGCTCACCCCGTCGAGCCCGTTCTCAGGGGTAGGGCCGGGACAGGTTATCCCCTATGGCAACATTAGTCTCCCGGTGACCTTCGGGGCTCCGGACAGCTATCGAACAGAGTACATTCTGTTCGACGTAGCGGAGATAGACCTCCCCTTCAACGCCATAATCGGCAGGCCAGCCCTGTATCGGTTCATGGCTGTAGCCCACTACGGCTACCTTGCCCTGAAGATGCCAACTCCGACGGGCGTTCTCAGGATTCGTGGGGACCGCACTGCTGCAGTGTCGGCCCTGGAGAAGCTCCAAGCACTCGCAACAGCTGGGGCATCAGCCCCCGGCAATACGGAGCCGGACCAGCTCCGCCCGAGCGCACGTCACCGTACTTCCACCACAGCACCCCGAGTGCAACCTCTCGACGAGGGCGGCGTCCCCTTAAAGGTCGTCCAAGTCGGCGCCGAAGCTACCCAGACCACCTGGGTAGCCGGGGGCCTGGATAGCAAATAGGAAGGCGCGCTCGTCACCTTCCTCCGGCACAACGTCGACGTGTTTGCATGGCAGCCGTCGCAGATGCCGGGGATCCCAAGGGAGGTGATCGAGCACCACTTGAAAGTCTTCCCCGACGCCCGACCGGTTCAACAGAAGCCCCGCAAGCAGTCCATCGAGCGGCAAAACTTCATCCATGAAGAAGTCAAGAAGCTGCTGGACGCTGGCTTCATACGGGAGGTCCACCACCCTCGATGGTTGGCGAACCCCGTCGTTGTCCCGAAGGCCGGCGGGAAGCTCCGGATGTGCATCGACTACACCAGTCTCACTAAGGCATGTCCTAAAGATCCATTCCCTCTCCCCAGAATAGATCAAATAGTAGACTCAATGTCAGGCTGTGATATGCTGTGCTTCCTAGACGCCTACTCGGGTTTCCATCAGATCCCCATGTCTAGGGAGGACGAGGAGCACACCTCCTTCATCACAGTAGACGGCCTTTATTGCTATGTGTCTATGCCTTACGGCCTAAAGAATGCACTCCCCACCTTTGTGCGGGCAATGCACAAAACCTTTGGGGAGTTAATAAGAGACCTGGTTGAGGTGTATGTCGATGACATAGTTGTCAAGGTCAAGCAGGGTTCATCCCTACTAGATAACCTAGCTTTAGTCTTTGACAAGTTGCGCTCTACGCGCACCAAGCTGAACCCAGATAAATGTGTGTTCGGCTTGTCCTCTGGGAAGCTCTTAGGGTTCCTGGTCTCGCACCGAGGGATTGAGGCCAACCCAGAGAAGATCAAGGCCATCGACTTGATGCGGCCCCCTGCCCGCGTCAAGGATGTCCAGAAACTCACAGGATGTCTAGCCGCGCTGAGTCGGTTTATACCGAGGCTAGCAGAGCGGGCACTCCCTTTCTTTAAGCTCCTGCGCAAGTCAGGCCCCTTTGCCTGGACTGACGAAGCAGAAGAGGCTTTCCAGGAGTTGAAGCGGCTCCTGACAACCCTGCCTATCATGGTAGCCCCTGAGCCCGGAGAGCACCTGCTGCTCTACATCGCGGCGACAGCTGAATTGGTGAGTATGGTCCTCGTCGCAGAGCGACCAGACCTCTCACCCTCGCAACCTTCTCCGGTAGCAGAAGACAGACACCAGGGGGCCCGCAGGGCCAAGACGGTCTCCCGGACCCCCTGAAGGTCAAAGACGACCTGCCGTAGGCCCAGAACGGCCTCCCGGACCCCCAAGATAAATCTCCAGGGTCCAATTGGGATCTCCCGGAGATCCCTCGAGACCCCCCGGAGCTCCCGGATGATCAAGAAAGCTTGAGGGCCTCCGGGTCCCAGTTCCCGGAGGCCCCCGTGGGTCCACCCACCTCCAGCAGGCCGAGGCCAATGGACGAGGAGCTCTCAAGCCTAAGAGAGAGGGTCCGAACCATACAGAGGCCTGTCTATTACATCAGTGAAGTACTTCATGAGGCCAAGACAAGGTACCTAGAAGTCCACAAGCTGCTGTATGCGGTGCTCGTGGCCTCCAGGAAGCTCCGCCACTACTTCCAGGCCCACCGGGTCTCGGTAGTCACCTCGTATCCGCTGAAGACAATTCTTCACAGCCCCCATGCGACTGGCAACGTTGCTAAATGGGCGGCGGAGCTGGCGGAGTTTGAGCTGGACTTCCTCCCACGTCATGCAGTTAAGAGCCAAGCACTGGCTGACTTTGTGGCGGAGTGGACACCAACGAAGACTGACCCAGGGGGCCATAAAGGCGGAGAGCCAGAGCCCAAAGCTCTGGTCTTCACCGAACCCCACTTGACACTCTTCTTCGACGGCTCCTCGTGAAAGCAGGGGGCCGGTGCCGGCGTACTGCTCCTCATGCCATCGGGGGAACAGTTTGGGTATATGGTGCGTCTCAATTTAAAGGCAACCAACAACATGGCGGAGTATGAGGCACTCATCTTTGGCCTGCAGACAGCCCTGTCTTTAGGCGCTCGCCAGTTGTTGGCACAGGGCGACTCCCAGCTGGTCATCAAGCAAGTCAAGGGCGAATGCTCCTGCAATGACCCACAGCTAGCTGCGTATCTGCTTCACGTGCAGATGTTGGAGAAAGAATTCCTCGCCTTGGACCTGCACCATGTACCGCGCGCTGGTAATGCCGCAGCCGACAACCTTTCAATGAAAGCTTCCACCGGAGCCCCTGCGCCCGAAGGAGTTTTCGAGAGGACGTTGCTGCGGCCCACAGCCCGGCCCACTGAGCCGGGCGAAGGGAGCTTGACCAGCACCTCGAAGCTGGCGGTCCCGGCGGCCCTACAGCCATGGATGCCGCCAAGGATCGTAAGCGTCACTGGGGACTCCGTGCAACCCAGCGCTCAAGATCCAGAAGCTCAAGTCAGACCCGATGCATGGATCACGGAGATCCGGGACTACTTGAAGGACAATATCCTCCCTGATGAACATGCAACCGCTGAATGGATTGTGCGTATGGCTAAGAGGTACGCGCTGGTAGAGGGGGATCTCTACCGGCGTGGCGCCAACCACATCCTATTGCGGTGCATAACCCAGGGGGAAGACTGCAACTTGCTCGCTGAGATCCATGGAGGCGAAAGTGGGAGTCATTCTTCCTCACGCACGCTTGTCGGTAAAGCCTTCAGGCATGGCTTCTACTGGCCGACAGCACTCCAGGATGCCGTCAAGCTGGTCGAGAGCTGCAAGGCGTGCCAGTTCCACGCCAAGCAGATCCATACACCGGCTCAGGCGGTACAGATGATCCCGCCCTCGTGGCCGTTTGCCATATGGGGGCTGGACATCCTGGGACCATTCCCCAGAACCGTCGGGGGATTCCGGTACCTCTATGTCGCTATCGACAAGTTCACCAAGTGGCCGGAAGCTACACCAGTTGTCACCATCAACAAACAATCCGCAGTAAAATTCATCAAGTCCATTGTCTGCCGGTTCGGGGTCCCAAACAGGATCATCACCGACAACGGGACCCAGTTCACCAGCGCAGCATTCCAGGACTACTGCGAGGACCTTGGTATTCAGGTATGCTATGCCTTTGTCGCCCACCCGAGGAGCAATGGGCAAGTTGAGAGGGCCAACGCGGAGATTCTCCGGGGCCTTAAGACTCACACCTTCGCCAGCCTGAAGAAACATGGTGCCAATTGGGTAGATGAGCTTCCGAGCACACTATGGGCTAACCGGACATCCCAGAGCCGGGCCACCGGGGAGACACCCTTCTTCATGGTGTACGGGGCTGAAGCTGTACTTCCCCCAGAAATCACCATGAAGTCTCACCGTGTCCGGGTTTACGACGAAGCCACGCAGGACAACCTCCGGCGTGGAGAAATTGACCTCGTCGACGAGGTCCGATTACATGCGGCACTCCGTAATGCGCGGTACAGACAAGCGCTTCGGCGCTACCACCAAAGGTCTGTGCGTGCCCGGGAGCTTCAGGAAGGTGACCTGGTGTTGCGGCGCATACTTTCTCGCGAAGGGGCCCACAAACTCTCCCCTAGTTGGGAAGGCCCCTTCCGAGTAGCGAAAGTATGCCGCCCCGGGTGTGTGCGCCTTTCCACCGAGGATGGGGACCTGCTCCCGAACCCTTGGAACATAGAACACCTCCGTAAGTTCTACCCCTAGAACAAAAATAGGACAGTACTTTCTTTTCGTAATAAACTCCATAGTGTCCAGGAGCAGCGCTCGGAGCAGCTAAACCCCAGGGGACGGTCCAGGACTACGTTCAGCTTTGCCTGGTTCCGACTTCAAGCGCGTAGAGTCTTGCTTCCCCTCTTAATGGGGTGGGTCGTGGCCTCCATGTTTAGCCTGCCTTCCTCCTATGGAAAGTTATACGAAAAGAAATCTGCTCTACTTTGCTCTTTCCTTGTACTCATTTAAATTGTGAATTGAGTTTTTTAATCACCCTTGCAGTGCATGGTTGCCATGTGCTCAGCTCCCCCTCTCTAGAAGTCCCCAAGCACCAAACATATGGTTAGGGGCTGTAAGTCGAATAAGACTATGAGATAAGGGAGGGGGAGCCCCCAAGGAAAATTACGTTTCCTCTACCTATGTGCAGGACCTCCAGGTTGCGGCAACAGGGACTGCATGAAGCAGGGAGAAAGGAGCTACCAACTACTCCGACCTAGGACTGGAAGGACCGGGACCTGCCCCTCCAGAAGGGGCGGGACCCGGGGGCCCCACGTGTCCAGCAGGCCCGAAACTCTCTCCTCCCTTGAGGAGGGCTCCGGGCTCGCCACGTGGCGGGCGGAAACCAGACCTCCCCCCTCGGTAGGGGGGCTCTGAAAGCCCTACGTGTCCAACATGGCCGGAGCTCCCGCCTCTTAAGGAGGAGCTCCGGACCCGCCACGTGGCAGACAGATTTGGAGCTCCCCATAGGGCGAGATCCGGAGACTTCCAGGGGCTCCTAACACGGTTAGGGCCTGGGGAGGGTGTCTGAGCAAAGCTCCGAGATTGGAGATGGCCTCTGAGTACCTTGCGGAGCTAAGGACTCAGTCAGGCAAAGCCAAGAAGGAGAGGAAAAGCATCACAGACACAAATATCCAAGAGAGTCAAATTAAGCAAGGTTCCATGAGCTGAACTACAGACTCGATAAGAAGAAAGAAACAAGCCCCAAGGGTCTCCCGACACGACCAGAATCCAGAAGTTGCAACAACGGCCGCGTCGCCAGGCTTCAGCCCTGGCGGAACTCTCTCGCTCTATGACCAGAGCGCAGGAATCGCCTCCCTCATCACTGGCGCAAAAACCAGTGACACCACGGGAGCTCCTGAGGCCCCCTCCGCAGTATTCAGCGGTCTTCTTGGAGACTCTACCGCCTGGGATTCTCCACGGTGCATCGGCGGTTTCCTTCTCCTGAAGTTCCCTCATCACCTGCGCAAAAGCCGGTGTCGTCAAGGGTGCCCCTGGAGCCCCCAACCCTCATCACCTGCGCAAAAGCTGGAGTCGTCAAGGGTGCTCCTGAGGCCCTCTCCGCAGCATTCAGCGGTGTTCTTGGAGACCCTGCCACCTTGGATTCTCTTTGATGCTTCAGCGGTTCCTTTGAAGACTCCACCACCCTCAGGGGCAGGGCAGGCAGGCTCCCTGTGTCCCAGGCTTGGTGCAGACGCAACCGCTGGAGGGAGCTGTTAGCAATTCTTCCCCCCATAAGGCGGGTTAAGAGCCATGGAAGAAGACAAGACTGCAGGACCTGAGGGAAGCGCAGGGGCAGGAAGCCTTATGAGAGGAATGTACCCACATGAAGGTTTCATTTAGCACCTTCCCGGGTGCAATCCCAAGCGATTCGGAACTCTTCGGATACCCCGCGTCGGCGACCGCTTCGGTTCCCAAACCGAGTGCCGATGAGAGGCGGGCCCAAGCCGCCTAACTAAAGCGGTGGGGTCAAGGAGTCAGTTTCCTGAGAAGATGAGCCGGCAAGGCACTTCGGCGGTTCCCGAAGAAAGTGCCGCAACGTGCAGAAGTGGCAGTCTTGGGAACCGCCGCAGTAAAAGCAACCATCAAGTGAGCGCACGCTCCCACGATCCCGTGGCCGTTCGTGCTCCGGCAGCGGTCAATTCGGGACTTAGAGGAAGTTCGCGGATCGGAAGAGACGGAGGTCCCACCTCAGGCTCGCTGTCTCCCCCGAGATGGGCCCGGGGGCCACTGTCGGTACCTGAGATATGGGGTACCCCCGCGCACAGGGTAAAATGCCTAAGGAACCCGCCCTTCTCCACAGGGAGAGCTCCGAAGGCGCCACGCGTCCGGCGGGGCCGGACCTCCCTCTCCTCAGAGGAGAGCTCCGGGCCCGCCACGTGGCATACAGAAGCCGGACCTCCCCCTCCGCGGGAGAGAGGTCTGAAGGCGCCGCGTGTCCAGCGGGGCCGGACCTCCCTCTCCTCAGAGGAGAGCTCCGGGCCCGCCACATGACCAACAGAAGCCGAGCCTCCCCCTCCGCGGTGAGAGGTCCGGAGGCTCCACGTGCACCGCGGGACTGACCCTCCTCTCCTCTGAGAAGGGCTTCGGGCCCACCACGTGGCAGCAGAACGACGCTGCCTGCCCCGAGCGGTAGGCAGCGGGCGTAAATACGCCCCATACCTTGCCCGTACAGGGTATTCAAGGCCCGCGTCTTCCCAAGATGCGGAGAAACGGAGCACGCTTCTGTCACGTGCCGTTGCGCCTAGTCGCATCACAGACTGGCGCGCGGTGTCAGAACCTGTCAGCCAATAAACATCGCGACAAGACAACCCATGCCGCCTGCGCCGTCATCAACTGCTACGACTGGCATGCGGCATGGGCAGGGCGGCAAGATGAAGACTCAGAAGCCTTCGGCCAGAGACAACTACCGGCATAACTGCAGATACGGTAGATAATAGGCAATCTTCCCGGGACCACCTGTCGGGTCCCGGCTCCCCTTGTAAGCCGCTCGAGTCTTGGACTATAAAAGGCTCGGGTAGGCGTCGATAGCAAGGGTTCGCACTTTGCAACTCATACGCTAGCCATACACTCTCAAGCTGTAACTCACCGCCAAGGTCAGGCCTCCGGCCCTGAGCAGCAAGCAATACAGCGAGCTCCATAGCTCACCGTGGACGTAGGGTTTTACGCTCCGGCGGCCTGAACCACGTAAAACTCGCCGTGTCAAGCTCTTACGAACTCGTTCCATTTGCGCAAGCTCTCCGCTAGGGACTAGCCCCTCCGAAAAAAGAACCTCCGCGGGCTGCCCAGTGCAGGCCCGGGGGAAGTGTCGACCGCACACTTCGACAGGCCCCCTGGCCCATCTCGGGGGAGATAGCAAGCCCGAGGTGGGACCTCCGTCTCTTCTGATCCGCGCACTTTCTCTAAGTCCCGCATTGACCGCTGCCGGAGCACGAACGGTCCAGGATCGTGGGAGCGTGCGCCCACTTGATGGCTGCTTTTACTGCGGCGGTTCCCAAGACTGCCACTTCTGCATGTTGTGGCGCTTTCGTCGGGAAGCGCCGAAGTGCCTTGCCGGCTTGTCTTCTTAGGAGACTGACTCCTTGACCCACCACTCCAGTCGGGTGGCTTGAGTCCACCTGTCATCGGCGCTCGGTCTAGGAGCCAAAGCGGTTGCCGATGCGGTGTACTCAAAGAGTTCCGAATCGTTTGGGATTGCACCTGGGAAGGTGTGAAAAGAAACCGCCACGTGGGTGCGCTCCCCTTATAAGGATTCCAGCCCTTGCGCCTCCCTTGGGTCTCTGCAGTCTTGTCTTCTTTCATGGCTCTTAACCCGCCTTATGGGGGGAGAACCGCTCTTGATTTCCTCCAGCGACGGCATCTGCACCAAGTCTGAGACCCATGGAGCCTACCCGCCTTGCTTCTGGAGGTGGCGCCTCCATGGGGTCTCAGGTTTGTCCTCCCGACGGGGCCCTTCCTCGGTGATGGCAGGCAGAAGGCTCCCTGGCATTGCTTCCCTTCTCAGATGGTGGAGTCTTCAAAGAAACCGCTGAAGCACCAAGGGGAATTCCAGGCGGTAGTCTCCGAGAAGGCCGCTAAAGCTGCGGAGGGGGCCTCAGGAGCACCCTCGATGACACCGGCTTTTGCGCCGGTGATGAGGGAACATCAGGAGAAGGAAACCGCCGATGTACCAAGGAGGATCCCAGGCGGCAGAGTCTCCAAGAAGATCGTCGAAGCTGCGGAGGGGGCCTCAGGAGCACCCTTGATGACACCGGCCTTTGCGCTGGTGATGAGGGAGGCGATTTCTTTGCTCGGGTCATGGAGCGGGAGAGCGCCGCTGTCGGTACCCGCGATATGGGGTACCCCCGTGCACAGAGGAAAATGCATAAGGATCTCACCCTTCTCCGCAGGGAGAGCTCCGAAGGCGCCACGCATCTGGCAGGGCCGGACCTCCCTCTCCTCAGAGGAAAGCTCCGGGCCCGCCACATGGCATACATTAGCCGGACCTCCCCCCTCCGCGGGAGAGAGGTCCGAGGGTGCCGCGTGTCCAGCAGGGCCGGACCTCCCTCTCCTCAGAGGAGAGCTCCGGGCTTGCCACGTGGCCAACGGAAGCCGGACCTCCCCCTCCGCGGGGAGAGGTCCGAAGGCTCCACGTGTCCTGCAGGGCCAGACCCCCCTCTCCTCTGAGGAGGACTCCGGGCCCGCCACGTGGCTAGCAGAAGAGCGCTGCCTGCTCCCGATCAGTAGGCGGCGGGCGTAAAGAAGCCCCATACCTTGCCCGTACAAGGTATTCAAGGCCCGTGTATTCCAAAGACGCGGAGACGCGGAGCACGCCTCTGTCAGGTACCGTTGCGCCCAGTCGCATCACAGACTGGCGCACGGTGTCAGAACCTGCCAGCCAATAAGCGCAGCGCACGCCTGTCAGGAGGCGCTGTGACCAGTCACAGCCAGGACAGGCGTACAGTGTCTGAAGCTGCAGGCCATTGAAGGCAGCGACAAGACCGGACAAGACACGCCCTGCCGCCCCAGCCATCGCCAACGACTACACGCTACACTTAGCCTGCGGCATGGGTAGGGTGACAGGACGAGGACTTTGACGCCAGCGCCAAGACATAATAGCTGGTAGGAAATCACCCCGGGGCCACCTATCGGGTCCCGGGCCACCCTTGTAAGCCACTCAAGTCTTGGACTATAAAAGGCTCGGGTAGGCGACGTTAGCAGGGGTTCGCACTTTAGCCACTCGCACCCTGGGTTCGCATTTTGCAACTCATACGCTAGCCATACACTCTCAAGCTGTAACTCACCCCCGAGATAAGGCCTCCGGTCCTGAGCAGCAAGCAATACAGCGAGCTCCATAGCTCGCCGTGGACGTATGGTTTTACGCTCCGGCAGCCTGAACCACGTAAAACTCGCCGTGTCAAGCTCTTACTAACTCGTTCCATCTGCGCAAGCTCTCCGCTAGGAACTAGCCCCACCGAAAAAAGAACCTCCACGGGCTGCCCAGTGCAGGCCCGGGGGAAGTGTCGACCGAACACTTTGACATTTGGCGCGCCAGGTAGGGGGCTTTTCTCCTAGCGCGACGAGTTTCCGCCAACAAAGATGACCAAGCTTCCTTCAGCGGCAAACTCTCCCCCCCTGCGCCCGCGGCAAACCGTGACCAGGGGAGAGTACATGAGGACACACTCAGGACGGAGTGTGTCAGGGCAAGCTGGGAGCCAGCAACCGGCTCTGGCAGCGCCGACCCCGGCAATGCAGGCTCCATCCAGCGTCAGGCCTTCAGTAGCGCCGGGCGTACCTGGTGGGGGTGCGCTAGCCGCAGCAAGGGCGCTACTGCACAATCCGCCTGCTGGGGACGCGCCTCAGGCAGCGACCCAGCAGTGGATTCACGAGGTAGACCGTCTTGTCGTCGCCGCCGCAAACCATTGACTTCGGCGGGGACGACGCTCCGACCAACAGGCTGTGTCGCTGACACGCACGCCAACGGTTGACGGGCAGACGGCGGGTTCCAGCTCCACCAAGCTTCCATCGACGGACCTGAGGACAGAGCTGGAACGGTGCCACTTGGGCCAAGATGCCCGAGTGTTCCTCGAGCGACGTCGAGAAAGGCGTCGCACTCAAGAGGCTGGCGACAACATGACGTCGGCCTCGACCCAGCCTGGAGGGCAGACCTTCGCTACGTGAGCTCTGCCCCAGGCGTACGCCGCACAGCATAAGCCACATCCATGTGCTCTGCAAGCGGCGTCCCCGGCCTATGGCGCAACCTTGCCCATACCGGGGTACACTGTGTCAGGCGCAACCAAGCGTTCACGACACCAGTACCTGCACTGGGAGCCAGCAACCGGCTCTGGCAGCGCCGACCCCGGCAATGCAGGCTCCAACCAGCGTCAGGTCTTCAGTAGCACTGGGTGTACCTGGCGGGGGTGCGCCAGCCGCAGCAAGAGCGCTACTGCGCAATCTGCCTGCTGGGGACGCGCCTCAGGCAGCGACCCAGCAGTGGATTCGAGAGATAGACCGTCTCGTCGTCGCCGCCGCAAACCCTCAACTTTGGCGGGGACGACGCTCCGGCCAACCGGCCGTGCCGCTGACGCGCACGCCAATGGTTGGCGAGCAGACGGCGGACTCCGGCTCCACCAGGCTTCCGTCGACGGACCTGGGGGCAGAGCCGGAGCGATGCCACATGTGCCAAGATGCCCGAGTGTTCTTCGAGCGACGTCGAGAAAGGCGTCGCAACTAAGAGGCTGGCGACAGTATGACGTCGGCCTCGACCCAGCCTGAAGGGCAGATCTTCGCCACGCGAGCTCTGCCCCAGGCATACGCCGCGCAGCATATGCCACAACCATATGCCCCGCAAACGGTGTCCCCGGTCTATGGAGCAGCCTTGCCCATACCGGGGCACACTGTGCCAGCGGCGAACCAAGCGTTCGCGGCACCAATACCTGCACTGGGAGCCAGCAACCGGCTCTGGCAGCGCCGACCCCGGCAATGCAGGCTCCGACCAGCGTCAGGTCTTCAGTAGCGCTGGGCGTACCCGGTGGGGGTGCGCTAGCTGCAGCAAGAGCGCTGCTACTCAATCCGCCTGCTGGGGACGCGCCTCAGGCAGCGACCCAGCAGCGGATTCGCGAGGTAGACCGTTTCGTCGTCGCCGCCGCAAACCCTCGACTTCGGCGGGGACAACGCTCCGGCCAACCGGCCGTGTCGCTGATGCACACGCCAATAGTTGGTGAACACACGGCAGATTCCAGCTACACCAGGCTCCAGTTTTGGCCGCACCTGCCCGAAAGGTTCGACAGCAGCGTCAACCCGGCGGAGTTCCTTCAGATCTACTCCACCGCCGTACTTGCCGCAGGAGGGGATGAGGCCGTCATGGCCAACTACTTCCCCGTCGCCTTGACCGGCCCGACCCGGTCTTGGCTCATGAACCTCCCTCGGGGTTCCATGACTTCCTGGGGAGAGCTCTGCCGGCATTTCATCGCCAACTTCGGCAGCTCCTACAACTGTCCCAGCACGGAGCTTGACCTCCAAGCCATCAAGTAACAACCTGGGGAGTCGCTGCGCTCCTTCATCCAGCGGTTCTCCCAGGTACGCAACACCATCCCGCATATTCAAAGTGCTTCTATGGTGGTGGCACTTCGACAGTGTCCGAGACGAGAAGATGCTTGAGAAGCTTGCGACCAAAGAGGTCTGCGATGCCTCTGAGCACTTCAGCCTGGCGGACAAGTGCGCTAGAGCAGCCGGTGGGCGGAGCTGGCACTCACTGCCAGCTTCCGAAGCCGGAAAACAGCCCGAAGACGGCGGAGTTCAAGCTGAGCTCCCGACCACGTCAGACAGCCAAGAGCCAAACACTGGCTGACTTCGTGGCTGAGTGGGCGCCAACGAAGGCTGACCCAGGAGGCCGTGAAGACGGTGAACCAATGTACCGAGCTCCGGTCTTCACCAGGCCTCACTGGACGCTCTTCTTCGACGGCTCCTCGCGAAAGCAGGGGGCCGGTGCCGGCGTACTGCTTCTCATGCCATCGGGGGAGCAGTCTGGGTACATGGTGCGTTTCAATTCCAAGGCAACCAACAACTTGGCAGAGTATGAAGCACTCATCTTTGGCCTAAAAGACAGTCCTGTCTTTGGGCGCTCGCCAGTTGTTGGCACAGGGCGACTCCCATCTAGTTATCAAGCAAGTTAAGGGTGAATGCCCTTGCAATAACCCACAGCTAGCTGCTTATCTGCTTCACGTGCGGATGTTGGAGAAAGAATTCCTCGCCTTGGATCTGCGCCATGAACCGCGCGCTGGCACGGCCGCAGCTGACAACTTCTCAACGAAGACCTCCATCGGAGCCCCCGTGCACGAAGGAGTCTTTGAGAGGACGTTGCTGCGGTCCACAGCCCAGCCCGCCGAGCCGGGCGAAGGGGGCTGAACCAGTGCCACGAAGCTAGGCAGTCCCGGCGGCCCTGGATGCCGCCAAAGGGTCGTAAGAGTCACTGGGGACTCCGTGCAACCCAGCGATCAAGATCCAGAAGCTCAAGTAGTCCCGATGCATGGACCACGGAGGTCCGGGACTCCTTGAAGGACATCCTTCCTGATGAACGTGCATCCGCTGAACGGGTGGTGCGGATGGCTAAGTGCTACGCGTTGGTATCTTTACTGGCGTGGTGCCTCGACATCCTATTGCGGTGCATAACCCAGGAGGAAGGCTGCGACTAGCTCGCAGTAGTCCAAGGAGACGAGTGCTGGGAACGCTCATCGTCCCGCGCGTTGGTCAGATAAGCCACCCGGCATGGCTCCTACTGACCGAGAGCCACCTGGACGCTGTCAAACCGGTTAGGGATGCAATGTGTGCCAAGTCCACGCCAAGCAGACCCACACAACCGGTGCAGACGCGCACTCAGAGCCGTCGGGGGATACCGGCTCCTCCATGTCGAGGGCCAGCCGGACTTCCCAGGGCCGGGTCACGGGAACTACCCTTCCACATGGTATGCAGGGACGAAGCCATGCTTCCCCCTGATATAGCCATGGGGGCCCCCCCGTGTCCGGCGTACGACGAAGCCACGCATGACCCGCTCTGCGTGAAGACAGGCGCTCCGACGCCACCCCAGTAAGTTCACCATGCTTACTTAGGTGTTTATTTAAATTACACATTAATTTATATGAACACCTCCCCACGCTCTAGACAGTGTGCGTCCATTGTACACTCGGTTCCTCTTTCCTGCTCTCATGCATAGTCGATATTTGCCGTCCTGCCGAAGGCGGTCGTGCTTGGGGTACCTGCCAGAGGCCCGGTGGCCTTTTGGATCTCCCTCTATAAGGGTACTGCACCGCCAGTTGGTCTCCTCCGAGAAAAGACCTACGCTAGGACGGGGGGTCAGGAGCCTTGCTTTGCCCGGTCTTGCACCAAAAGCATGCGCACTCTGCCTCCCGGAGCTACGGTCTGAGTACCAGGGGGCCGGGCGGTTACACCCTGACTGGGGCTGGGGCCAGACCTCCGGGACCAAGTGCACTGGATTACCCAAGCCCCATATTCCGGCCTGGGACAGTAAGCCAAATGAGACTAAGGGATAGGAAAGGGGGGACCACTGAGCAGTTCCGGACTCCGCCTCCACAGCCAGGCTGAGCTCCGAGGCCAGCTCTCGCCCTTCTTTCAGAGGCGAGCGCTGATGCCGGACCTCACGCCCTTCGCTGGCCTGAGCTCCGATGACTTCCGGACTCCGCCTCCACAGCCAGGCCGAGCTCCGAGGCCAACCCTCGCCCTCCTTTCAGAGGTGAGCGCTGATGCCGTACCTCACGTCCTTCGCTGGCCTCAGCTCCGATGACTTCCGGACTCCGCCCCCATAGCTGGGCCGAGCTCCGAGGCCAGCCCTCGCCCTCCTTTCAGAGGCGAGTGCTGATGCCGGACCTCACTCCCTTCACCGGTCTGAGTTCCAATGACTTCCGGACCTCCGCCCCCACAGCTGGACCGAGTTCCGATGCCAGCCCTCGCCCTCCTTTCAGAGGCGAGCTCTGATGCCGGACCTCACGCCCTTTGTGGACCTGAGCTCCGATGACTTCCGGACCTCCGCCCCCACAGCCGGGCCGAGCTCCGATGCCAGGCTTCACCCTCTCCTAAGAGGCTGAACTCCGAAGCCGTCAAGACCCTGCCAGCACAGGGAGTACTCAAGACAAGAAAGTGCGCGGGTAGGAGAAGACCTCACCTCAGGCTCGTTACCTCCCCCGAGGAGAGCCTGGGGGCCACTGTCGGTACCCGCGATATGGGGTACCCCCGCGCACAGGGGAAAATGCATAAGGATCTCGCCCTTCTCCGCAGGGAGAGCTCCGAAGGCGCCACGCATCTGGCGGGGCCGTACCTCCCTCTCCTCAGAGGAAAGCTCCGGGCCCGCCACATGGCATACATTAGCCGGACCTCCCCCCTCCGCGGGAGAGAGGTCCGAGGGTGCCGCGTGTCCAGCAGGGCCGGACCTCCCTCTCCTCAGAGGAGAGCTCCGGGCTTGCCACGTGGCCAACGGAAGCCAGACCTCTCCCTCCGCGGGGAGAGGTCCGAAGGCTCCACGTGTCCTGCGGGGCCAGACCCCCCTCTCCTCTGAGGAGGGCTCCGGACCCGCCACGTGGCTAGCAGAAGAGCGCTGCCTGCTCCCGAGCGGTAGGCGGCGGGCGTAAAGACGCCCCATACCTTGCACGTACAAGGTATTCAAGGCCCGTGTATTCCCAAGATGCGGAGACGCGGAGCACGCCTCTGTCAGGTACTGTTGCGCCCAGTCGCATCACAGACTGGCGCACGGTGTCAGAACCTGCCAGCCAATAAGCGCGCGCACGCCTGTCAGGAGGCGCTGTGACCAGTCACAGCCAGGACAGGCGTACAGTGTCTGAAGCTGCAGGCCATTGAAGGCAGTGACAAGACCGGACAAGACACGCCCTGCCGCCCCAGCCATCGCCAACGACTACACGCTACACTTAGCCTGCGGCATGGGTAGGGCGGCAGGATGAGGACTTCGACGCCAGCGCCAAGACATAATAGCTGGTAGGAAATCACCCCGGGGCCACCTGTCGGGTCCCGGGCCACCCTTGTAAGCCACTCGAGTCTTGGACTATAAAAGGCTCGGGTAGGCGACGTTAGCAGGGGTTCGCACTTTAGCCACTCGCACCCTGGGTTTGCATTTTGCAACTCATACGCTAGCCATACACTCTCAAGTTGTAACTCACCCCCGAGCTCAGGCCTCCGGTCCTGAGCAGCAAGCAATACAGCGAGCTCCATAGCTCGCCGTGGACGTAGGGTTTTATGCTCCGGCGGCCTGAACCACGTAAAACTCGCCGTGTCAAGCTCTTACTAAATCGTTCCATCTGCGCAAGCTCTCCGCTAGGAACTAGCCCCACCGAAAAAAGAACCTCCGCGGGCTGCCCAGTGCAGGCCCGGGGGAAGTGTCGACCGAACACTTCGACAGCCGCCAGGGCTGAAACCTGGTGACGTGGCCGTTCTTGCAACTTCTAGACTCTGGTCGCATCAGGGGAATCTTGGGGCTTGTTTCTTTCTTTTACATCGAGTTTGTAGCCCAGCTCATGGAGCCATGAATACATGAACTCTTATGACCCTTCGTGCCTGTGATGTTTTCCGTCTTCTTCCTGGTTTCGCCTGACCGAGCCCATAGTTCCGCAAGGCGCTCATAGGCCTTCACCAATCTCGACATTCTGCTCCGGCACCTTCCCCGGGTCCTCATTATATTAAGGGCCCCGGAGGTCCTCGGGCCCTGCCTCATGAGGAGGGGGAGGCCCGGATCAGCCAGCCACGTGGCGGATCCGGAGCTCTCCTCTGAGGAGAGGGAGGTCCGGAGCCACGGTACACGTGGGGCCTCCGGGCCCTTCCCCTCAGAGGAGGGGAGGTCCGGTCCCGCTGGAGCCGTAGGTCCTTCGGTCTTGCCTTGGAGTTCCGGTCTCGCATGATTCTGTAGTGGCCCCCTGGCAGGGGCGTCCCATTGGTCAGGCGCTCCTACCACATTCCTGTAGGGATCCGAGGCCGAGAGGTCCTGCACACAAGTAGGGAAAAAGTAGTTCTCCTTGGGAGCTCCCCCTCCCTTATCCCATAGTCTTATTCGACTTATGGCCCCTAACCATATGCTCGGCGCTTGGGGACAGTAGTGCGCGAAGCGTTCGGGGGCTCAGGACCCCTCTCTACTATCGGCAGGTACCCCCGATGCAACCGCCTTTGGTAGGACAGCGAATGCCGACTAGTGGTGAGAATGAGAAGGGGGAGCTGAGCACATGGCAGCCATGCACCGCAAGGGTAGTTATAAAAAAACTTAGTACACAATTTAAATGAGAACGAGGAAAGAGCAAAGTAGAACAGGTTTCTTTTCGTATAACTTTCCACAGGAGGAAGGCAGGCTATTCATGGAGGCCACGACCCGCCCCATTAAGAGGGGAAGCAAGACTCTACGCGCTTGGAGTCGGAACCAGGCAAAGCTGAACGTAGTCCTGTACCGTCCCCTGGGGTTTAGCTGCTCCGAGCGCTGTTCCTGGACTCTATGGAGTTTATTACGGAAAGAAAGTACTGTCCTATCTTTGCTCTAGGGGTAGAACTTACGGAGGTGTTCTATGTTCCAAGGGTTTTGGAGCAGGTCCCCATCCTCGGTGGAAAGGCGCACACACCCGGGGCGGCATACTTTCGCGACTCGGAAGGGACCTTCCCAACTAGGGGAGAGTTTGTGGGCCCCTTCGCGAGAAAGTATGCGCCGCAACACCAGGTCACCTTCCTGCAGCTCCCGGGCATGCACAGATCTCTGGTGGTAGCGCCGAAGCGCTTGTCTGTACCGCGCGTTACGGAGTGCTGCATGTAATCGGACCTCGTCGACGAGGTCGATTTCTCTACGCCGGAGGTTGTCCTGCGCGGCTTTGTCGTAAGCCCGGACACGGTGAGACTACATGGTGATTTCTGGGGGAAGTACACCTTCGGCCCCATACACCATGAAGAAGGGTGTCTCCCCGGTGGCCCGGCTCTGGGATGTCCGGTTAGCCCATAGTGTGCTCGGAAGCTCATCTACCCAATTGGCACCATGTTTCTTAAGGCTGGCGAAGGTGCGAGTCTTAAGGCCCCGGAGAATCTCCGCGTTGGCCCTCTCAACTTGCCCATTGCTCTTTGGGTGGGCGACAGAGGCATAGCACACCTGAATGCCGAGGTCCTCGCAGTAGTCTTGTATTGCTGCGCTGGTGAACTGGGTCCCGTTGTCGGTGATGATTCTGTTCGGGACCCCGAACCGGCAGACAATAGACTTGATGAACTTTACTGCGGATTGTTTGTTGATGGTGACAACTGGTGTAGCTTCCAGCCGCTTGGTGAACTTGTCGATGGTGACATAGAGGTACCGGAATCCCCCGACGGTTCTGGGAAATGGTCCCAAGATGTCCAGCCCCCATACGGCAAATGGCCATGAGGGCGGGATCATCTGTACCGCCTGAGCCGGTGTATGGATCTGCTTGGCGTGGAACTGGCACGCCTTGCAGCTCTCGATCAGCTTGACGGCATCCTGGAGTGCTGTCGGCCAGTAGAAGCCATGCCGAAAGGCTTTACCGACAAGCGTGCGTGAGGAAGAGTGACTTTCACATTTGCCTCCATGGATCTGGGCGAGCAAGTCGCAGCCTTCCCCCTGGGTTATGCACCGCAATAGGATGTGGTTGGCGCCACGCCGGTAGAGATCCCCCTCTACCAGCGCGTATCTCTTAGCCATACGCACAATCCGTTCAGCGGTTGCATGTTCATCAGGGAGGATGTTGTCCTTCATGTAGTCCCGGATCTCCGTGATCCATGCATCGGGTCTGACTTGAGCTTCTGGATCTTGAGCGCTGGGTTGCACGGAGTCCCCAGTGACGCTTACGATCCTTAGCGGCATCCATGGCTGTAGGGCCGCCTGGACCGCCAGCTTCGAGGTGCTGGTCAAGCCCCCTTCGCCCGGCTCGGCGTACCGGGCTGTAGGCCGCAGCAACGTCCTCTCGAAAACTCCTTCGGGCGCAGGGGCTCCGGTGGAAGCCTTCGTTGAAAGGTTGTCAGCTGCGGCATTGCCAGCGCGTGGTACTTCGTGCAGGTCCAAGGCGAGGAATTCTTTCTCCAACATCTGCACGTGAAGCAGATACGCAGCTAGCTATGGGTCATTGCAGGAGCATTCACCCTTGACTTGCTTGATGACCAGCTGGGAGTCGCCCTGTGCCAACAACAGGCGAGCGCCTAAAGATAGGGCAGTCTGCAGGCCAAAGATGAGTGCTTCATACTCCGTCATGTTGTTGGTTGCCTTGAAATTGAGACGCACCATGTACCCAAACTGTTCCCCCGATGGCATGAGCAGCAGTACCCCGGCACCGGCCCGCTGCTTTCGCGAGGAGCCGTCAAAGAAAAGTGTCCAGTGGGGTTCGGTGAAGACCGGAGCTTGGTGCTCTGGTTCACCGCCTTCATGGCCCCCTGGGTCAGTCTTCATTGGTGTCCACTCCGCCACAAAGTCAGCCAGTGCTTGGCTCTTGACTGCATGGCGTGGGAGGAAGTCCAGCTCAAACTCTGCCAGCTCCGCCGCCCATTTAGCAACGTTGCCAGTCGCATGGGGGCTGTGAAGAATTGTCTTCAGCGGATACGAGATGATTACCGAGACCCGGTGGGCCTGGAAGTAATGGCGGAGCTTCCTGGAGGCCACGAGCACCGCATACAGCAGCTTGTGGACTTCTAGGTACCTTGTCTTGGCATCATGAAGTACTTCGCTGATGTAGTAGACAGGCCTCTGGATGGTTCGAACCCTCTCTCTTAGGCTTGGGAGGTCCTCGTCCATTGGCCCTGGCCCGCTGGAGGTGAGTGGACCCACGGGGGCCTCCGGGAGCTGGGACCCGGAGGGCCTTAAGCTATCTTGATTATCCGGGAGCTCCGGGGGGTCCTGAGGGACCTCCGGGAGGTCCCATTTGGCCCCCGGGGGGTCCCGTAGGACCCCCGGGGGTTTATCTTGGGGGTCCGGGAGACCGCCCTGGACCTCCGGGAGGCCGACCTGTACCTCCGGGAGGTTGCCTTGGAGGTCCGGGAGACCGCCTTGGTCCTGCGGGGCCTCCTGGCGTCTGTCTTCTGCTACCGGAGCAGGTTGTGAAGATGAGGGGTCTGGCCGCTCTGCGACGAGGACCATACTCACCACTTCAGTTGTCGCCGCGATGTAGAGCAGCAGGTGCTCTCCGGGCTCAGGAGCTACCATGATAGGTAGGTTCGTCAGGAGTCGCTTTAACTCCTGGAAAGCCTCTTCTGCTTCGTCAGTCCAGGCAAAAGGGCCTGACTTGTGCAGGAGCTTAAAGAAAGGGAGTGCCCGCTCTGCTAACCTCGGTATAAACCGACTCAGCGCGGCTAGACATCCCGTGAGTTTCTGGACATCCATGACGTGGGCAGGGGGCCACATCAAGTCGATGGCCTTGATCTTCTCTGGGTTGGCCTCAATCCCTCGGTGCGAGACCAGGAATCCTAAGAGCTTCCCAGAGGACACACCGAACACACATTTATCGGGGTTCAGCTTGGTGCGCGTAGAGCGCAACTTGTCAAAGACTAGGGCTAGGTTATCTAACAAAGATGAACCCTGCTTGACCTTGACAACTATGTCATCGACGTACACTTCAACTAGGTCTCTTATTAACTCCCCAAAGGTTTTGTGCATTGCTCGCACAAAGGTGGGGAGTGCATTCTTTAGGCTGTAAGGCATAGACACATAGCAATAAAGGCCGTCTACAGTGATGAAGGAGCTGTGCTCCTCGTCCTTCCTAGACATGGGGATCTGATGGAAACCCGAGTAGGCGTCTAGGAAGCACATCATATCACAGCCTGACGTTGAGTCTACTATTTGATCTATTCTAGGAAGAGGGAATTGATCTTTGGGACATGCCTTATTGAGACTGGTGTAGTCGATGCACATCCGGAGCTTCCCGCTGGCCTTCGGGACAACGACGGGGTTCGCCAACCACCGGGGGTGGTGGACCTCCCGTATGAAGCCAGCGTCCAGCAGCTTCTTGACTTCTTCACGAATGAAGTTTTGCCGCTCGATGGACTGCTTGCGGGGCTTCTGTTGAACCGGCCGGGCGTCGGGGAAGACTTTCAAGTGGTGCTCAATCACCTCCTTGGGGATCCCCGGCATCTGTGACGGCTGCCATGTAAACACATCGACGTTGTGCCGGAGGAAGGTGACGAGCGCGCCTTCCTATTTGCTATCCAGGCCCCCGGCTACCCGGGTGGTCTGGGTGGCTTCGGCGCCGACTTGGACGACCTTTAAGGGAACACCACCCTCGTCGAGAGGTTGCACCCGGGGTGCTGTGGCGGAAGCACGGTGGCGTGCGCTTGGGCGGAGCTGGTCCGGCTCTGTACTGCCGGGGGCTGATGCCCCAGCTGTTGCGAGCGCTTGGAGTTTCTCTAAGGCCGACACTGCAGCAGTGCGGTCTCCATGGATCCTGAGGACACCCGTCGGTGTTGGCATCTTCAGGACGAGGTAGCCGTAGTGGGCTACTGCCATGAACTGGTACAGGGCTGGCCTGCCGATTATGGCGTTGAAGGGGAGGTCTATCTCCGCTACGTCGAACAGAATGTACTCAGTCCGGTAGCTGTACGGAGCCCCGAAGGTCACCGGGAGGCTAATGTTGCCGTAGGGAATGACCTGTCCCGGCCCTACCCCTGAGAACGGGCTCGACGGGGTGAGCTTGGCTATCGGGATCTGCAGCTTCTGGAAAGCTGCACGGCTGATGAGGTTCAGCCCAGCTCCACCATCTACCAAAACGTGGTACATTCTCACGTTGGCGATGGTAGGAGCTACCAAGAGCGGTAGCTGGCCGGCCCCAGCCATGTTCCTGGGGCAGTCAGTGGCGTCAAAGCTGATGGGGGTCCCCATCCACTAAAGTTGCGGTGCGGCACATGGGAGTGGCGCCACCGACGCTACCGCTCGGCGCAGAGTCTTGACTGCGCTTCGGGACGAGGGGTCGGCAGACCCTCCGTATATGACGTAGAGCTTCTTTCGACGCTCATCGTTGCTGGAGCTGGAGTCCTCATGATTGTGCGCTGCCTTCACGGCGCGCTGAGGCTCCTGGATCTCCTCTGGGTGGTCGATGCTGTCTGGGACATCCACCCTCTGTTCGCCTTCCTTTGGACGGAAGGGTGGGGCATCAGCCCGCTGCCGCTTCCCCTTGCGGAAGCGCTCTGCGAGCTTTCGGATCTCCGGTTACTCGGCAGTAGTGTGGCGACAGCTGCCGTGCACAGGGCACATATTGTCTTGATCACCTTCTGGGATTGGTGATCTTTGCTGCCTCTTGTCGGGGCGCGGCCCCCGAGCCCCACTGAACGTCGCTGCAGTGACGACTGGAGCTGCAGTCGGTGATTCTATCTTGCTTCTGCCTCGGTTCTTGGCCTTCCTGCTGCTTCCACAGGGAGTAGGACCAGATCCGGACAGTCCTCCTGACTCGGAGGACGGCAGTGAGTGCCAGTTCCGCCCTTCGGCTGCTCTGGCGCACTTGTCTGCCAAGCTGAAGAGCTCTGAGGCATTGCGGACCTCCCTGGTCGCGAGCTTCTCGAGCATCTTCTTGTCCCGGACGCCTTGCCGGAACGCCACCACCACAGAAGCATTTTGAATGTGTGGGACGGTGTTCCGCACCTGGGAGAACCGCTGGATGAAAGAGCGCAGCGACTCCCCAGGTTGTTGCTGGATGGCATGGAGGTCGAGCTCCGTGCCAGGCCGGGTGTAGGAACTGCCGAAGTTTGCTATGAACTGCCGGCAAAGCTCTCCCCAGGAAGTTACGGAACCCTGGGGGAGGTTCATGAGCCAAGACCGGGCTGGACCGGTCAAGGCAACAGGGAAGTAATTGGCCATAACGGCTTCATTCCCTCCTGCGGCAAGTACGGTGGTGGAGTAGATCTGGAGGAACTCCGCCGGGTTGACGCTGCCGTCGTACTTCTCGGGCAGGTGCGGCCGAAACTTGCGCGGCCACTTCACGAAGCGAAGGTGGGGCGCGAGGGCCGCACACCCTGCTTCTGTCGCCGCAGGTTCTGGTGCCGCGAACGCTCGGTTCGCACTGGGCACAGTGTACCCCGGTACGGGCAAGGCTGCACCATAGGCCGGGGGCGCCATCTGCAGGACATATGACTGTGGCATATTCTACACGGCGCAGGCCTGGGGCAGAGATCGCGTGGCGAAGGTCTGCTCTTCAGGCTGTGTTGAGGCCGACGTCATGCTGTCGTCAGCCTCTTGGTAGCGACGCCTTTCTCGGCGTTGCTCGAGGTATACGCGGGCATCTTGACCCAAGCAACACCGCTCCAGCTCTGTCCTCAGATCCGTGGATTGGAGGCTGGTAGAGCTGGAATCTGCCGTCTGTTCGTCAACCATTGGCGTGCGCATCAGCGGCACGGCCGGTTGGCCGGAGTGTCGCCTCCGCCGAAGTCAAGGGTTTGCGGCGGCGACGACAAGACGGTCTACCTCGCGAATCCACTGCTGGGTCGCTGCCTGAGGCGCATCTCCAGCGGGCGGATTGTGCAGTAGCGCTGTTGTTGCAGCTAGCGCACCCCCACTGGGTACGCCCAGCGCTACTGAAGACCTGACGCTTGTTGGAGCCTGCATTGCCGGGGTCGGCGCTGCCAGAGCCGGTTGCTGGCTCCCAGCTTGACCGACACACTCCGTCCCGAGTGTGTTGACTTGTACTCCCCCTGGTCGCGGTTTGCCGCGGAGGCGGGGGAGGTGAGCTTGCCGCTGATGGGAGCTTGGTCATCTTCGTCGGCGGAAACTCGTCGCGCAAGGGGAAAAGCCCCCTTCCTGGCGCGCCAAATGTCGAAGTGTTCGGTCGACACTTCCCCCGGGCCTGCACTGGGCAGCCCGCGGAGGTTCTTTTTTCAGTGGGGCTAGTCCCTTGCGGAGAGCTTGCGCGGATGGATGAGTTAGTAAGAGCTTGACACTGAGAGTTTTACGTGGTTCAGGCCGCCGGAGCGTCAAACCCTACGTCCACGGCGAGCTATGGAGCTCGCTGTATTGCTTGCTGCTCGGGCCGGAGTCCAGAGCTTGGGGGTGATTTACAGCCTGGGTGTGAATGGCTAGCGTATGAGTTGCAGAAATGCGAACCCTTGCTATCGTCGCCTACCCGAGCCTTTTATAGTCCAAGACTCGGGTGGCTTACAAGGGGGGCCCGGGACCCGACAGGTGGTCCCGGGGAGATTGGCTGTTATCTACCGTATCTGCAGTTATGCCGGTAGTTGTCTCTGGCGAAGGCTTCCGAGTCTCTGTCTTGCCGCCCTGCCCATGCCGCACGCTAGTCGTAGTGGTTGATGACGGCGCTGGCGGCATGGGATGTCTTGTCGCGGTGTTTATTGGCTGGCAGGTTCTGACACCGCGCGCCAGTCTGTGATGTGACTGGGCGCAACGGCACCTGACAGAGGCGTGCTCCGCATCTCCGCGTCTCGGGAAGACGTGGGACTTGAATACCTTGTACGGGAAAGGTATGGGGCGTCTTTACGCCCGCTGCCTATCGCTCGGGGGCAGGCAGCGCTGTTCTGCTAGCCACGTGGCGGGCCCGGAGCCCTTCTCAGAGGAGAGGAGGGTCCGGCCCCTCGGGGCACGTGGAGCCTTCGGACCTCTCCCTGCGGAGGGGAGGTTTGGCTTCTGTCGGCCACGTGGCGGGCCCGGAGCTCCTCTCTGGGGGGAGGGAGGTCCGGCCCCGCTGGATACGTGGCACCTTCGGACCCCTCGCCCGCGGAGGGGGAGGTCCGGCTTCTTTATGCCACGTGGTGGGCTCGGAGCTCTCCTCTGAGGAGAAGGAGGTCCGGCCCCGCCGGATGCGTGGCGCCTTCGGAGCTCTCCCTGCGGAGAAGGGCGAGTTCCTTAGGCATTTTCCCCTGTGCGGGGGGTACCCCATATCTCAGGTACCGACAGTCTTCTTCACTGCCTATGCTCTGGCGGGGTTCGTCCCGCCAATTTCTTCCTTCTTTGTCACACTGCTGGAGACGTATGGGCTCCAGCTCCACCACCTCTCTCCCAACTCCTTGGCAATGGCCACTGTCTTCGTACACTTCTGCGAGATGTTTGTGGGGGTGCACGCTTCTGTGACGCTCTTCTGCTACTTCTTTGTGTTGCGGACGACTGGGCGCGGCTCGAAGACCCAGATGGGGGCGTACTACTTCCAGCATCGCTGCAAGGACCCAAAGGTCTCTGGGTTCCTTCTGCTCTTCAGCGCATCAAGGTGGGAAAACTGGAGGGAGAGCTGGGTGGTAGTGCAGACCGACGAGCACGATCGCCTACAACTCCTGACCGCTGGCCCAACCACCGATCGTCGCTTCGGGGAGGAGATCCCTGAGCTGGAGCAGGAGTACGCCCCGGTCTTGGAGCGGATTCGGTTCTTGGCCAACGAGGGGCTGACGTCCCTGATGGTGCTGATGGACTTCATGTCGCGCCATATTGCGCCCTTGCAGCAGCGCAGTCGCCCAGCGTGGTACTATACTGGCGAGCAGGACTGTACCAGGCTGCAGAGGGGCCCCGGCTCTGATCCTTCCGACAAGGAGCTGTACGAGATGGTGGGCAAGGTGAGCAGCGACTACATTCCCAGTGGCGACCCCGCCCTTCCGCCCTCTGCCGCCCCCCTCTTCTTTGAGCCACAGAGGAGGTCAGAGCTCCTGCGGAAGATGTTGAACCTCGACGACATCGGGATCGCTGTTCGGCAGGTTGGGGATGCCTTCCGGGGTATCTCGACCCCAGGACCTGAGCGCTCCGGATCGGGGCGCGGGGCGTCTGTTGCTGCCCAACCCATCCCAAGAGCCGACGGAACTCAAGCCGCCGACAAGGGGAAGTGGAAGGAGCCGGCCCCCGGGCTTCCAGAGAAGAAACGCGCCTGGTCTCCTCCGAGGGCGCCGCCTGCGCCGAGACAGGGAGCCGGAGCACCCTTGCACCCATCTCCTGGGGGTGCTGGTCCATCGGGTGGCGACCCAAAGAGGCCCCGGGTGTCCCACCCCAGCGGGTCCCTTCCCGGGCAGCGGCAGTCCAAAGAACCCCAAGCGCCTCGTCATCCTTTCTCAAGCGGAGGGGCTTCTAGGGCGGACGCTGGTGGGGCGACGCCGGGGAGTGTGCCGGGGGTCCAGACGCCACGTCCCATGACTGTTCCGGCCACAGGTCCTGGCGGTTCAACTACGGCCCTGAGGTCGGGGCTACAAGCCCGTTGGAGCGCTCATGTCGCCCAGTAAGTGTTGCTCCTTCTGGCTTGTTGGAGCAGCGTTCTCGTCCCCTCTCTTAGCCTGAGAGCTTTCTTTCCCTGCAGGGACCGACGGCTGCCGGGGGCGGACCTCTTACCCGGCCGTCTCCAACTGGCGGAGGCTCCGCGCCTCAGCATCTGGGAACCGCGGTGGCTCCCATGGCCCCCAAATCGACAGGGGCTTCCTCTGTGCCGGCGAGTTCACCCTCCGCGGTGGCCGCATCCGCACCTGTCCGCCCTCCTTCACCAGTCCAGAAATCCGGTTCTGAGACTGGGAGGGCCGCTGTAAGTGCACCTGCTGGCCCCCTGGCTCCCTTAGGACAGCGTCCCACTCCGGTTGCTGAGGCACCGGCGCCTCCACCGGTCTTAGACTCGACAGGGGGGTCAGGGGCGTGACTCCTGTCCCCTCTGTCCTGGCGCCCGTGTGGGATGCCTTGGGGCGTGTCCAGACCAGCGCCCGACAGCTCCAGGCCGCCTTCGAGCAGGAGCGCGGGGCGCTGGCCGGAGAGAGGGAACTCCTTCTCAGCTGGCAGCAGTGGGCCCAGGAGGCTAGGGCGGATCTTGACTCGAGGCAGTCAAGACTTGAGGCCATGAGTGTTCTGCTTGACACTCAGAAGAAGGCCATTAGCTGGCTGGAGTCAGAGACCCGGCGGCTTCGTGCTTCCTACCGCGAGGCCCTGGCTCATGTTGAAGCCAAAGCCGAGGAGCGTTCTGCCGCCGCGGAGGAGTTGAGGCTGTAGGTAGCTCGTCGAGAGTGCGCCGTTGCCGATCGGGAATGCGCCGCAGCGGCCGAGGAGGAGAAGATCACCGCACGGCTGAAAGCCAAAGAGGGCGAGCTGGGGGCTCGGACCGAGGAGCTGGAGCTCCGTGAGTCGGCTGCTGCCGCGAGGGAGGAGCAGTTCTCTCAGGAGCGCCAGGCGGCGTTGGATCGCAAGCTGGTGGCTCGCCAAGAGGTAGAGAAGCTCTAGTCTTTGCGATCTACCGAGGCCCAGGCGGTCTGGGGCTTTATTGCCAAGGTGGGGTCCGCCTTGGCTCCTCTTGGTTTCTGCCCGGTGCGGATGGAGGCTCCGGCTCAGGAGATGTCCGAAGCAATCCTGGCACTTGAGTCCATCGGCGACAAGCTGGGCCGGCTTGAAGCGGTGATTGCCGACGAGCTTGAACTGGAAGGACGGGGCCTGGCGAAGGAGGTCGCTATGCACGTACTGGCGTGCTTCCGGAGCCAAGACCCTTCCTTTTCCCTGGAGCCAGTCCGTCTAGGACCCGTTGCCGAGCAGGAGGAAGCTGCCAGGGCCAGGGTCGAGGACGTGGCCGCCCTTGTGGCCTCTAGGTTCCAACGGGAGTCCGGGGACTCTTAGGCATATGCCCCCGTGGCCACAAGGCCCTGTACCTCCTTTTTTATTTTTGTTGAGTCTGTAGCCCAGCTCATGGAGCCTTGTATGAACAGACTCCTGTTTCTTCTGTGTCTGCATGTCTTAGTCTTCTTCCTGGTTTTACCTGGCCGAGTCCTTAGCTCCGCAAGGTACTCAGAGGCCTTGACCAACCTCGAAGCTCTGCATAGACACCTTCCCCGGGTCCTTACTATATTAAGGGCCCCGGAGGTCTCTAGGACCCGCCCCATGAGAATGGGGGGGTCCGGGCCTGCTAGCCACGTGGCAGGCCCGGAGCTCCCCTCTGAGGAGAGGTCCGGGCTTGCGGGGCACGTGGAGCTTTTGGACCTCTCCCCGCGGAGGGGGGAGGTCCGGCTTCTGTAGGTCACGTGGCGGGCCCGGAGCTCCCCCTCAAGGAGATGGAGGTCCGGCCCCGCTGGACACGTGGGACCTTCGGGTCTCGCCCCTGCGGAAGTGGTGAGGTCTAGGTTCTTTGGTCTTACCTTGGGGTTTCGGTCCTGCATGATCCCGTAGCGGCCCCCTGGTAGGTGCGTTCCATTGGATGGATGTACCTACCATACTCCTGCGGGAAGCTGAGGCCGAGAGGTCCTGCGCACATGTAAGGGAAACGTAATTCTCCTTGGGGGCTCCCCCTCCTCTATCTCATAGTCTTATTTGGCTTACGGTCCCTGTCGAAGTGTTCGGTCGACACTTCCCCCGGGCCTGCACTGGGCAGCCCGCGGAGGTTCTTTTTTCGGAGGGGCTAGTTCCTAGCGGAGAGCTTGCGCAGATGGACGAGTTAGTGAGAGCTTAACACGGAGAGTTTTACGTGGTTCAGGCCGCCGGAGCGTAAAACCCTACGTCCATGGCGAGCTATGGAGCTCGCTGTATTGCTTGCTGCTCAGGGACGGGGGACTGAGCTTGGGGGTGAGCTACAGCTTGAGAGTGTATGGCTAGCGTATGAGTTGCAAAATGCGAACGCTTGCTATCGACGCCTACCCGAGCCTTTTATAGTCCAAGACTCGGGCAGCTTACAAGGGAAGCCAGGACCCGACAGGTGGTCCCGGGAAGATTGTCTATTATCTACCATATCTGTAGTTACGCCGGTAGTTGCCTCTGGTCGAAGGCTTCTGAGTCTTCATCTTGCCGCCCTGCCCATGCCACATGCTAGTCGTAGTGGTTGATGACGGCGCAGGCGGCATGGGATGTCTTGTCGCGGCGTTTATTAGCTGGCAGGTTCTAACACCGCGCGCCAGTCTGTGATGCGACTGGGCGCAACGGCACCTGACAGACGCGTGCTCCGCGTTTCCGCATCTTGGTAAGACGCAGGCCTTGAATACCTTGTACGGGCAAGGTGTGGGGCGCCTTTACGCCGGCTGCCTACAGCTCGGGAGCAGGCGGCACCGTTCTTCTGGCCACGTGCCGGGTCCGGAGCCCTTCTCTGAGGCGGGAAGGGTCCGGCCAGCGGGGCACGTGGAGCCTCCAGACCACTCCCCGCGGAGGGGGAGGTCCAGTTTCTGTATGCCATGTGGCGGGCCCGGAGCTCTCCTCTTCGGAGAGGGAGGTCCGGCCCCGCTGGATGCGTGGCGTCTTCGGACCTCTCTCCCGCGGAGGGGGAGGTCCGGCTTCTGTATGCCACATGGCGGGCCCGGAGCTCTCCTCTGAGGATAGGGAGGTCCGGCCCCGCTGGACGCGTGGCGCCTTCGGAGCTCTCCCTGCGGAGAAGGGCGAGTACCTTGGGCATTTTACCCTATGCGCAGGGGTACCCCATATCTCAGGTACCGACAGTGGCCCCCGGGCCCATCTCGAGGGAGATAGCGAGCCCGAGGTGGAACCTCCGTCTCTTCCGATCCGCGCACTTTCTCTAAATCCCGAATTGACCGCTGCCGGAGCACGAACGGCCACGGGATCGTGAGAGCGTGCGCTCACTTGATGATTGCTGTCGGTACCTGAGATATGGGGTAGCCCCGCGCACAGGGTAAAATGCCTAAGGTGCTCGCCCTTCTCCGCAGGGAGAGCTTCGAAGGCGCCACGCGTCTGGCGGGGCCAGACCTCCCTCTCCTCAGAGGATAGCTCTGGGCCCGCCACGTGGCATACAGAAGCCGGACCTCCCCCTCCGCGGGAGAGAGGTCCGAAGACGCCACGCGTCCAGCGAGGCCGGACCTCCCTCTCCTCAGAGGTGAGCTCCGGGCCCGCCACGTGGCATGCAGAAGTCGGACCTCCCCCTCCGCGGGAGAGAGGTCCGAAGGCGCCACGCGTCCAGCGGGGGCCGGACCTCCCTCTCCTCAGAGAAGAGCTCCAGACCCGCCACGTGGCTGGAAGAACGGTGCTGCCTGCCCCCGAGCGGTAGGCAGCGGGCGTAAAGGCGCCCCTCACCTTGCCCGTACAAGGAATTCAAGGCCCGCGTCTTCCCAAGACGCGGAAACGCGGAGCACGCGCCTGTCAGGTGCCGTTGCATCCAGTCGCATCACAGACTGGCGCGCGGTGTCAGAACCTGACAGGTAATAAACGCCGCGACAAGACATCCCAAGCCGCCTGCGCCGTCATCAACCACTACGACTAGCGCACGGCATGGGAAGGGCGGCAAAAGAAAGACTCAGAAGCCTTCGACCGGAGGCAACCACCGGCATAACTACAGATATGGTAGATAGTAGACAATCTTCCCGGGACCACCTATCGGGTCCCGGCTTCCCTTGTAAGCCGCCCGAGCCTTGGACTATAAAAGGCTCGGGTAGGCTTCGATAGCAAGGGTTCATATTCTGCAACTCATACGCTAGCCATACACTCTCAAGCTGTAACTCACCCCCAAGCTCAGGCCCCCGGCCCTGAGCAGCAAGCAATACAGCGAGCTCCATAGCTCGCCGTGGACGTAGGGTTTTACGCTCCGGCGGCCTGAACCACGTAAAACTTCCCGTGTCAAGCTCTCACTAACTCGTCCATTCACGCAAGCTCTCCGCTAGGAACTAGCCCCTCCGAAAAAAGAACCTCCGCGGGCTGCCCAGTGCAGGCCCGGGGGAAGTGTCGATCGCACACTTCGACATTTGGCGCGCCAGGTAGGAGGCTTTTCCCCTAGCGCGACGAGTTTCCGCCAACGAAGATGACCAAGCTCCCTTCGGCGGCAGTGGATTCGCGAGGTAGACCATCTTGTCGTCGCCACCGCAAACCATTGACTTCGGCGGGGACGACGCTCCGACCAACCGGCTGTGTCGCTGACGCGCACGCCAACGGTTGGCGGCCAGACGGGGGGTTCCAGCTCCTCCAAGCTTCCGTCGACGGACCTGAGGACAAAGTTGGAACGGTGCCACTTAGGCCAAGATGCCCGAGTGTTCCTCGAGCGACGTCAAGAAAGGCGTCGCACTCAAGAGGCTGGCGACAATATGACGTCGGCCTCGACCCAGCCTGAAGGGCAGATCTTCGCTACGCGGGCTCTGCCCCAGGCATACGTCGCGCAGTATATGTCACAACCATATGCCCTGCGAACGGCGCCTCCGGTCTATAGAGCGGCCTTGCCCATACCGGGGCATACTGTGCCAGCGGAGTACCAGGCGTTCGCGGCGCCGATACCTGCACTGGGAGCCAGCAACCGGCTCTGGCAGCGCCGACCCCGGCAATGCAGGCTCCGACCAGTGTCAGGTTTTCAGTAGCGCTGGGTGTACCTAGTGAGGGTGCGCTAGCTGCAGCGAAGAGCGCTGCTACTCAATATGCCACAGTCGTATGTCCTATGTATGGCCGCCGGATGCATGCGGTGCTCGGTGCGAACCAAGCATTCGCGGCATCAGAACCTGCGGCAACAGAAGCGGGGTGTGCGGCCCTCGCGCCCCGCCTTCGCTTCACAAAATGGCCGTGCGAGCTTCGGCCATCCTCGCCTGAGAAGTACGACAGCAGCATCAACCCGGCGGAATTCCCCCAGAGGCCGGGAAATCCAGAAGCTCGCGGGGCGCTTCCGGAAGGGGAAGCAGCCCCTAGCTGATGCCCCATCCTATAGTAAGGGAGGGCAACCAGAAGGTCGAGGCCCGAGACGGCGATGACCGCCAGGTGGATTTCCAGGAGCGCCGGCGCGCCGCAAGGGCAGCGCGCAATCATGGAAGCTCCATCTCCAGTGATGATGAGCACTGGAAGATGCCCTGTGACATCTTCGGCGGGTCCGCTGACCCCCCTGTTCAGAAGCATGGCTAAGGCCTTGCGACGAGCGGTAGCGTCGGTGGCTCCCCTCGCAGGTGCAGTACCGCGCCTCAGGTGGATGGGAACCCCCATCAGCTCCAATGACACCAACTGCCCAAGGAACATGGCTGGGGCCGGCCAACTACCGCTCATGGTGGCCCTTACCGTCGCCAGCATGAAGATGTACCACGTCTTGGTGGATGGTAGGGCTGGACTGAACCTCATCAGTCACGCAGCCTTCCAGAAGCTGCAGATCCCGATGGCCAAGCTCGCCCCATCGAGCCCGCTCTCAGGGGTAGGGCCGGGACAGGTCGTTTCCTACGGACGCATCAGCCTCCCGGTGACCTTTGGGGCACCGGGCAGCTACCGGACGGAGTACATTCTGGTCGACGTGGCCGATACTGACCCCCCCCCCTTCAATGCCATAATCGGTAGGCCAGCCCCGTACCGATTCATGGCAATGGCCCACTAAGGCTACCTTGTCTTGAAGATGCCTACACCAACAGGCATCCCCAAGGTTTGTGGAGACCGTGTTGCCGCAGTATTAGCCTTGGAAAGGCTTCGGGCGCTTACAGCAACTAGAGTGCCAGCCCTCAGCGGTACAAGACCAAACCAGCTCCACCCAAGTGCACGTCACCGTGCCTCTACCGCCGCACCCCACGTGCAACCCCTTGATGAGGACGACATCCCCACAAGGCTCATCCGAATCAGCGCCGGTGCCACCCAGACCACCCGGGTAGCCGGGGGCCAGGGTAGCATATAGGAAGGCGCGCTCGTTGCCCCCCTCTGACATGAGGTCGATGTGCTGCATGACATCCATCACCGAGGCCAGAGATCCCCAGGGAGGTGATTGAGCATTACTTAAAGATCTTTCCCGATGTCCGGCCGTCCGACGAGACGGAGGGTCCGCCGCTCCCGGTGCTTGGCATTATTATCCCGAGGGCCGGCGAGAAGCTCCGGAAGCGCATCCACTGCACCAATCTCAATAATGCATGTCCTAAAGACCTATTTTCTCTTCGACTGATAGAGCAAGTAGTAGACTCGATACCAGGCTGTGATATGCTGCGCTTCCCAAATGCTTGCTAGGGCTCCCATCAGACCCCTGTGTCTGAAGTAGTTGATACTCGGCATAGCTAGGGGTCCCGCGAATTTCTGGTTTTCGCGCAATGGCTTTAACCCCATACCACAGAAACCTGTTCCGCTACCAAGAAGCAAGCGCCAGAAGACCAGACCTCGGATCCCTGACACAACCTCCCGGAGCCCCCAGGACGACAGCGGAGCTTCCCGTGAGGTCCAAAGCAGCCTGAGGACCCCCGAGTGCCGGGCACCCGGCGATATCCCCAGGCTAAAAGCTATCACTCGCAGCTCCATGCGACGCGCAATGCCGCCGAATGGGCGGCGGAGCTACTGAAGCTTGATCTAGGTTCCCTTTCCCGTCATACAGACATTAACCAAGCATTAGTTCACTTGTGGCTGAAGTAGACGCACGCTCAGGGGGCCATGAAGACGATGAAACAGGACCCTGAGCCCTGACCTTCATCAGGACTCATCAAATGATGTTCGCCCACGGCTCCCCGCGAAAGCAGGGGGCCGATGCTAGCATACTGTTCCTCATGCCATCGGGGGAGCAGTCTGGGTATGTGGCGTGCCTCAATTCCAAGGCAGCCAACACCATAGCGAAGTATGGAGTGCTCATCCTTCTCGCTAGTCGTTGGCTCAGGGCAATCCCCAGTCTGGTTATCAACCAAGACGGCGGAGACAAACCTCCTCGCCTTGGACCTGCACCACGTACCGCGCGCTAGCAAGGCCGCAGCTGACGACCTTTCAACGAGGGCCCCCGCTGCCACCGGAGCCACTGTGCCTCAAGGGGGCCTCGAGAGGACATTGCCGCGACCCACAGCCCGGCCCGCCGAGCCGGGCGAAGGGGGCTAGACCAGCACCTCGAAGCTGGCGGTCCTGGCGGCCATGAGCGCCGCCAAGGATCATAAGCGTCACTGGGGACTCCGTGCAACCCAGCGCTCAAGATCCAGATGCTCAAGTCAGACCCGATGCATGGATCACGGAGGTCCGGGACTACTTGAAAGACAATATCCTCCCTGATGAACGTGTATCCACTGAACGGATTGCGCGTATGGCTAAGAGACACATGGCGGTAGAGGGGGATCTCTACCAACGTGGCGCCAACCACATCCTATTGCGGTGCACAACCCAGGGGGAAGGCTGCGACTTGTTCGCTGAGATCCATGGAGGCGAATGTGGGAGTCATTCTTCCTCACGCACGCTTGTCGGTAAAGCCTTTCGGCATGGCTTCTACTAGCCGGCAACACTCCAGGATGCCGTCGAGCTGGTCGAGAGCTGCTAGGCATGCCTGTTCCATGCCAAGCAGATCCATACACCGGCTTGGACGGTACGGGTGATCCAGCCCGCATGGCCATTTGCCGTACTAGGGCTGGACATCCCGGGCCTGGGACCATTCCCCAGAACCGAAGACAGGGACCCGCTCCCGAACCTTCGGAACACGGAACACCGCTGTAAGTTCTACCCCTAGAGCAACAATCAGGCAGGCCCTTCTTTTCATAGTAATTTCCATAAAAGTCCGTGAACCGGGCTTGGAGCAACTAAGCCTCAGGGGACGGTCCAGGACTACGTTCAGCTTCGCCTGGTTCCGACCCCAAGCGCGTAGAGTCTTGCTTCCCTTGAGGTGGGTCGTGGCCTACATATGCGGCCCTCCTTCCCCCGTATGGAAATTTATATGAAAAGAAGCCAACCCTACGTTGCTCTTCTTTGGTACTCATTTAATTTACTTATTAAATTTCTATGATTACCCTACTAACGCGTGCTCACTATGCGTTCAACTCCCTCTTCTCATTTTCATCTTTAGTCGGAATTTGCTGCAGATATGACTAAGGAATAGAGGGGGGAGCCCCCAAGGAGAATTACTTTTTCCTTATGTACAGGGTTTTTCAGCCTCAGCTCCCCGCAGGAGTATGGTAGGCGCATCCACCCAATAGAACGCACCTACCAGGGGGCCGCTACGGGATCGCGGTAGGCCAAAAACCCTAAGGTAAGATCAAAGGGCTAGCCCTCACAGGGATAGGGTCCGGAGGCCCCACGTGTCCGGCAGGGCCGGACCTCCCACCTCTTCGAGGGGAGCTCCGGGACCGCCGCGTGGTCTACGGAAGTCGGACCTCCCCCCCTCCCTCTGCGGGGAGAGGCCCGGGGCCTCCATGTGCCTTGCGAGCCCGGACCTCCTCTCAGGCAGGAGCTCCAGGCTCGGACCCCCCTCCGATCTCGTGAGGCGGGTCCTGGAGACCTCCGGAACCCTTGGTATACAGTGGGGACCCGGACAAGGTGTCTATGCAGAGCTTCGAGATTGGTCAAGGCCTCCGAGCCCTTGCGGAGCTAAGTGCTCGGTCAGGACAGGCCAAGAAGAAGACTAAGGCATGCAGACACAGAAAGAAACAGGAGTCTGTCCATACAAAGGCTCCACGAGCTGGGCTACAAACTAAACAAAAATAAAGAAAGGAAGTACAGGGCCTTGTGGACACAAGGGCGGGTGCCTAGGGGTCCCCGGACTCCCGATGAAACCTAGAGGCCACGAGGGCAGCTAAGTCCTCGACTTCGGCCCTGGCAGCTTCCTCCTGGTCGGCGATGGGTCCTAAACGGACCGGCCCCAGGGAAAAGGAAGGGTCTCGGCTAACAAAGCACGACAGAACGTGCATCGCAACCTCCTTCGCAAGGCCCCGACCTTTTGCTTCCAGCTCGTCGGCGATCACTGATTCGAGCCGACCTAGCTCGTCGCTGAGAGACTCAAGGGCTGGGGCCGCTTCAGACACCAGCCGTGCTGGGGTCTCCACCTGCACAGGGCTAAAACCAAGAGGAGCCAAGGCGGATCCCGCCTTAGCAATGAAGCTCCAGACCACCTGGGCCTCAGCAGTCCGCAGGGACTGGAGCCTCTCTACCTCTTGGCGGGCCGCTAGCTCGCGATCCATCGCCGCCTGAAGCTCCTTGGAAGACTGCTCCTCCCTCGCGGCGACAGCCGACTCACGGAGCTCCAACGCCTCAGTCCGAGCCCGTAGCTCCTCCACCTTGACCCTCAGCCGAGCGGTGGTCTTCTCCTCCTCGTCCGCAGCAGCGCGTTCCCGATCAGCGACGGCATGCTCCCGATGGGCTACCTGCAGCTGCAACTCCTCCGCGGCGGCGGAACACTCCTTGGCTTTGGCTTCAGCTTTGGCCAGAGCCTCGCGGTAGGTGGCACGAACCCGCTGGGCCTCTAGCTCCAAGCGGCTAATGGCCTTCTTCTGGGCGCCAAGCAGAGCACTCATGGCCTCAAGCCTTGACCACCTTGAGTCGAGGTCCGCCCGGGCCCGCTGCTGCCAGCTGAGAAGGCGGTCTCTCTCGCCGGCCAATGCCTTCCGCTCCTGCTCAAAGGCAGATTGGAGCTGCCGGGAGCTGGTCTGGGCACGCTCCATGGCGTCCCACACGGGCACCGGAGCAGGGGGAGCAGGAGTCGCGCCACTGGACCCTACGGACGAGTCCAAGACCGGCGGGAGCGCCGGCGCCTCGGCAGCTACGGGGGGGGGGGGGGGGGGGGGAGGGCGCTGTCCTAAGCAGGCCAGGGGGCCAGCAGGCACACCTACAGCGGCCCTCCCGGTCTCAAGACCTGGCTTCTGGGCTGGTGAAGGAGGGCGGGTAGGAGCAGATGCGGCCACCGAGGCCACTGCCCCCGTTGATTTGGGAGCTATGGGGGCCGCCGCGGTCCCCGGGGGCCGAGGCGCGGAGCCCCCGCTGGTTGAAGGCGGCCGGGTAAGAGGCCCGCCCTTGGCAGCCGGTTGGTCCCTGCAAAGAAGAAGAAGCCCTCAGAATAAGAGAAGAGGCAGGAGCTCTGCTCCTATTAGTCAGAAAGAATAACACTTACTGAGCGGCATGAGCGCTCCAGCGAGCTTGCTGCACTGGCCTCTGGGCTGTAGCTGAACTACCAGGACCAGCGACAGGAGCGGTCGCGGAATGGGACGCCTGGACCTCCGGCGCGCTCGCCGGCGTCGCCCCACCAACATCCGTCCTGGGAACCCCGCCACTCGAGGGAGGATGGCGAGATACTTGGGCTGATTCGGACGGCTGCTGTCTAGGGAGAGACCCGCCGGGGAGGGACACTCGGGACCTCTTCGGGTCGCCACCCGATGGACCAGCATCTCCGGGAGATGGAAGCAAGGTAGCTCCGGCACCCTGGATTGGCACAGGCGGCACCCTTGGAGGACACCGAGCGCGTTTTTTCTCTAGATGCCCAGGGGCCGGCTCTTTACCTTTCCCTTTATCGGCACCTTGGGTTCCGTCGGCTCTGGGGGAAGGTTTGGCAGCAGTGGATGCCTCATGCCCTGATTCAGGGTGCCCGGTTCCCGGAATGGTGATGCCCCGGAAGGCATCCCCGACCTGACGAACGGCAATCCCGATATCATCAAGGTTCGGCATCTTCCGCAGGAGCTCTGACCTCCTCTGAGGCTCCAAGAAGAGGGGAGTGGCAGAAGGCGGAAGGACGGGGACGCCGCTGGGAATATAGTCACCGCTCACCTTGCTCACCATCTCCTCCAGCTCCTCGTCGGAAGGGACAGAGTCGGGGCCTCTCTCCAGCGTGGTACAGTCCTGCTCACCGGTGTAGTACCACGCTGGGCGGCTGCGTTGCTGCAAGGGAGCAATGCGGCGTGACACAAAGTCCATCAGCACCATCAGAGATGTCAGCCCCTCGTTGGCCAAGAACCGGATCCGCTCCAAGACCGGAGTGTACTCCTGCTCCAGCTCAGGGATCTCCTGCCAGAAGCGGCGATCGGTGGTTGGGCTGGCGGTTGGGAGTTGTAGGCGATCGTGCTCATCGGTCTGCACTACCACCCAGCTCTCCCTCCAGTTCTCCCACCTTGATGCGCTGAAGGGCAGAAGGTATCCGGAGACCTTGGGGTCTTTGCAGCGATGCTGGAAGTAATACGCCCCCATCTGAGTCTTTGAGCCGCGTCCGGTCGTACGCAGCACAAAGAAGTGGCGGAAGAGCGTCACGGAGGCGTGCACCCCCACGAACATCTCGCAGAAGTGGACAAAAACTGCCGCCATTGCGAGGGAGTTGGGGGAGAGATGGTGGAGTTGGAGACCGTATGTCTCCAGCAGGGTGACGAAGAAGGAAGAAATCGGCGGAACAAACCCCGCCAGAGCATAAGCGGTAAAGAAGACCATCTCCCCCTTTCCCAGGACCAGGGGGAGAGATCCTCGGCGGAACCGATGCTTCTGCTCTTCCGAGCGCCAGCCCAGCAGTCTGCGCACTGGCCCGAGCTCGGAGGAGCGAACGAGGCGCGACGGAAGCAAGTTGGAAGCCATAGCGAAAGAAGGCGCAAGGGCAGGAGAGCCGGGGCGCAAGAGTTCAAGGGAAGTACGAGCGCAATGCGAAGGGAAGCCGCGATGCGGGTGAGATCACCTTTTAAAACATTCCAGGGATGGTTCGAGGTAATTCAAAAACCTCCGGAAACATCGCATCGGCGACCTCGCCGGCTGCGAGACTAGGCGCCAATGAAAGCTGGGCCCAAGCCGCTTAACTAAAGCGGTGGGGTCAAGGAGTCAGTCTCCTGAGAAGATGAGCCGGCAAGGCCCTTCGGCGGTTCCCGAAGAAAGCGCCACAACGTGCAGAAGTGGCAGCCTTGGGAACCACCGCAGTAAAAGCAATCATCAAGTGGGCGCACGCTCTCACGACCCCGCGGCCGTTCGTGCTCCAGCAGCGGTCAAGTCGGGACTTAGAGAAAGTGCGCGGATCGGAAGAGACGGAGGTCCCACCTCGGGCTCGCTATCTCCCCCGAGATGGGCCCGGGGGCCACTGTCGGTACCTGAGATATGGGGTACCCCCGCGCATAGGGTAAAATGCCTAAGGTGCTCGCCCTTCTCCGCAGGGAGAGCTCCGAAGGCGCCACGCGTCTGGCGGGGCCAGACCTCCCTCTCCTCAGAGGAGAGCTCCGGGCCTGCCATGTGGCATACAGAAGCCGGACCTCCCCCTCCGCGGGAGAGAGGCCGAAGATGCCACGCGTCCAGCAAGGCCGGATCTCCCTCTCCTCAGAGGTGAGCTCCGGGCCTGCCACGTGGCATGCAGAAGTCGGACCCCCCCCCTCCGCGGGAGAGAGGTCCGAAGGCGCCACGCGTCCAGCCGGGCCGGACCTCCCTCTCCTCATAGAAGAGCTCCGGACCCGCCACGTGGCTGGAAGAACGGTGCTGCCTGCCCCAGAGCGGTAGGCAGCGGGCGTAAAGGCGCCCCTCACCTTGCCCGTACAAGGAATTCAAGGCCCGCGTCTTCCCATGACGCGGAAACGCGGAGCACGCGCCTGTCAGGTGCCGTTGCGTCCAGTCGCACCATAGACTGGCGCGCGGTGTCAGAACCTGACAGGTAATAAACGCCGCGACAAGACATCCCAAGCCGCCTGCGCCGTCATCAACCACTACGACTAGCGCACGGCATGGGCAGGGCGGCAAAAGAAAGACTCAGAAGCCTTCGACCGGAGGCAATCACCGGCATAACTACAGATATGGTAGATAGTAGACAATCTTCCCGGGACCACCTGTCGGGTCCCGGCTTCCCTTGTAAGCCGCCCGAGCCTTGGACTATAAAAGGCTCGGGTAGGCGTGGATAGCAAGGGTTCGCATTCTGCAACTCATACGCTAGCCATACACTCTCAAGCTGTAACTCACCCCCAAGCTCAGGCCCCCGGCCCTGAGCAGCAAGCAATACAGCGAGCTCCATAGCTCGCCGTGGACGTAGGGTTTTACGCTCCGGCGGCCTGAACCACGTAAAACTTCCCGTGTCAAGCTCTCACTAACTCGTCCATTCGCGCAAGCTCTCCGCTAGGAACTAGCCCCTCCGAAAAAAGAACCTCCGCGGGCTGCCCAGTGCAGGCCCGGGGGAAGTGTCGATCGCACACTTCGACACTTGCCATGGAGCAACACTGTAAGTCCTACTTACTGAGCAGGCTGCCCAGTGCAGGCCCCGGTTCTTGATCTTCTTGCCACCCCCATAGGCAGAAGCACCGGACCCGGGCTGTCCTCCTGACTCGGAGGTCGGCAGAGCGTGCCAGTTACGCCCTTCGGCTGCTCTGGCGCACTTGTCCGCCAGGCTGAAGAGCTCCGAGACGTCGCGGACCTCTCTGGTCGCGAGCTTCTCAAGCATTTTCTCGTCCCGGACACCCTGTCGGAACGCCACCACCACAGAGGCGCTTTGGATATGTGGGATGGTGTTGCGCACCTGAGAGAACCGCTGGATGAAAGAGCGCAGCGACTCCCCAGGTTGTTGTTTGACGGCGTGGAGGTCGAGCTCCGTGCCGGGACGGGTGTAGTAGCTGCCGAAGTTGGCGACGAACTGCCGGCAGAGCTCCCCCCAGGAGGTTATGGACCCCTGAGGTAGGTTCATGAGCCAAGACCAAGCTGGGCCGGTCAAGGCGACGGGGAAGTAGTTGGCCATGACAGCCTCGTCCCCTCCTGCGGCAAGTACGGCGGTGGAGTAGATCTGGAGGAACTCCACTGGGTTGACGCTGCCGTCGTACTTCTCGGGCAGGTGCGGGCGGAACTTGCGTGGCCACCTTGCGAAGTGAAGGTGAGGTGCAAGGGCCGCACATCCTGCACCTGCTGCCGCAGGTATAGGCGCTGCGAACGCTTGGTTCGCACCTGGCGCTGCGTATCCCGGCATGGGCAAGGCTGCACCATAGACCGGGGCCGCTACTTGCGGCGCATATGGTTGTGGCATATGCTGCGCAGCATATGCCTGAGGCAGGGCTCGGATGGCGAAGGCCTGCCCTTCTGGTTGTGTCGAGGCCGACGACATGCTCTCGCCTGCCTCATGGTTGCGACGCCTTTCTCGACGTCGCTCGAGGTACACCCGGGCGTCCTGCCCCAAGTGGCACCGTTCCAGTTCCCTTCGCAGGTCCGTCGACAGGAGCCTGGAGGAGCTGGAATCCGCCGTTAGCCCGTCAACCGTGGGTGTGCGCGTCAGCGACACAGCCGGTTGCCCTGGGCGCCGTCCTCGCCGAAACCTAGGGTTCGCGGTGGCGACGACGAGGCGGTCCACCTCGCGGACCCATTGCTGGGTCGCTGAATGGGGCGCATCCCCCGCAGGTGGGTTGCGCAACTGCGCTCTTGCTGCAGCTAGCGCACCTCCATGGTGTACGCTCAGCGCTGCAGAAGACCTCACACTGGTCGGGGCCTGCATAGCCGGAGTCGACGTTGCCGGAGTCGGCTGCTGGCTACCCGCTTGTGCCGACACACTCCGTCCTGAGTGTGTCGACATGTACTCCCCAGTGGTCACGGTCCGCCGTGAACGCGGAGGAGGAGAGTTTGCCGCTGAAGGAAGCTTGGTCATCTTTGTCGGTGGAAACTCGTCGCGCTAGGGGAAAAGCCCCCTACCTGGCGCGCCAAATGTCAAAGTGTTCGGTCGACACTTCCCCCGGGCCTGCACTGGGCAGCCCGCGGAGGTTCTTTTTTCGGAGGGGCTAGTTCCTAGCGGAGAGCTTGCGCAGATGGACGAGTTAGTGAGAGCTTGACACGGAGAGTTTTACGTGGTTCAGGCCGCCGGAGCGTAAAACCCTACGTCCACGGCGAGCTATGGAGCTCGCTGTATTGCTTTCTGCTCAGGGCCGGGGGCCTGAGCTTGCGGGTGAGCTACAGCTTGAGAGTGTATGGCTAGCGTATGAGTTGCAAAATGCGAACCCTTGCTATCGACGCCTACCCGAGCCTTTTATAGTCCAAGACTCGGGCAGCTTACAAAGGAAGCCGGGACCCGACAGGTGGTCCCGGGAAGATTGTCTATTATCTACCGTATCTGTAGTTACGCCGGTAGTTGCCTCTGGTCGAAGGCTTCTGAGTCTTCATCTTGCCGCCCTGCCCATGCCGCATGCTAGTCGTAGTGGTTGATGACGGCGCAGGCGGCATGGGATGTCTTGTCGTGGCGTTTATTAGCTGGCAGGTTCTGACACCGCGCGCCAGTCTGTGATGCGACTGGGCGCAATGGCACCTGACAGACGCGTGCTCCGTGTTTCCGCGTCTTGGAAAGACGCGGGCCTTGAATACCTTGCACGGGCAAGGTGTGGGGCGCCTTTACGCCCGCTGCCTACCGCTCGGGAGTAGGCAGCACCGTTCTTCTGGCCACGTGGCGGGTCCGGAGCCCTTCTCTGAGGCGGGAAGGGTCCGGCCTGCGGGGCACGTGGAGCCTCCGGACCTCTCCCCGTGGAGGGGGAGGTCCAGTTTCTGTATGCCACGTGGCGGGCCCGGAGCTCTCCTCTGCGGAGAGGGAGGTCCGGCCCCGCTGGACGCGTGGCGTCTTCGGACCTCTCTCCCGCGGAGGGGGAGGTCCGGCTTCTGTATGCCACATGGCGGGCCTGGAGCTCTCCTCTGAGGAGAGGGAGGTCCGGCCCCGCCGGATGCGTGCCGCCTTCGGAGCTCTCCCTGCGGCGAAGGGCGAGTACCTTGGGCATTTTACCCTGTGCGCGGGGGTACCCCATATCTCAGGTACCGACAGTCCCCATCCACTTATACGGTGCATGGGGACTATCGTGCACGAAGTGCCAGGAGCTCGGGGTCCTCTGGCTATCGGCAGGTACCTCCAACGCAACCGCCTTTGGTAGGGCAGAAAATGCCGACTAAAGGTGAGAATGAGAAGAGGGATCTGAGCGCATGGTGAGCATGCGATAGAAGTGCAGTCATAAAAATTTAATACGTAAATTAAATGAGCACCAAGGAAGAGCAATGTAGGACAGGTTTCTTTTCATAGAAATTTCCATAGGACGAAGGCAGGCTAAACATGGAGGCCACGACCCGCCCCATTAAGAAGGGAAGCAAGACTCTATGCGCTTGGGGTCGGAACCAGGCGAAGCTAAACGTAGTCCTGTACCGTACTTTGAGGCTTAGCTGCTCCGAGCACTGCTCCTGGACTTTATGGAATTTATTAGAAAAAGAGGAGTCTGTCCTATTGTTGCTTTAGGGGTAGAACTTACGGAGGTGTTCTGCGTTCCAAGGGTTCGGGAGCGGGTCCCCATCCTCGGCTCTGGGGAATGGTCCCAGGATGTCCAGCCCCCATACGGAAAATGGCCATGTGGGCGGGATCATCTGTACCGTCCAAGCCGGTGTATGGATCTGCTTGGCGTGGAACAGGCACGCCTTGCAGCTCTCGACCAGCTTGACGGCATCCTGGAGTGCTGTCGGCTAGTAGAAGCCATGCCGGAAGGCTTTACCGACAAGAATGCGTGAGGAAGAGTGACTCCCACATTCGCCTCCATGGATCTCAGCGAGCAAGTAGCAGCCTTCCCCCTGGGTTATGCACCGCAATAGGACGCGGTTGGCACCACGTCGGTAGAGATCCCCTTCTACCAACGCGTATCTCTTAGCCATGCGCACGATCCGTTCAGCGGATACACGTTCATCAGGGAGGATATTGTCTTTCAAGTAGTCCCGGATCTCCGTGATCCATGCATCGGGTCTGAATTGAGCATCTGGATCTTGAGCGCTGGGTTGCACGGAGTCCCCAGTGACGCTTACAATCCTTGGCGGCGTCCATGGCTGCAGGGCCGCCGGGACCGCCAGCTTCGAGGGGCTGGTCTAGCCCCCTTCGCCCGGCTCGGCGGGCCGGGCTGTGGGCCGCAGCAACGTCCTCTCGAAGACTCCTTCGGGCACAGGGGCTCCGGTGGAGGCCTTCGTTGAGAGGTCGTCAGCTGCGGCCTTGCCAGCGCGCGGTACGTGGCGCAGGTCCAAGGCGAGGAAGTCTTTCTCCAACATCCGCACATAGAGCAGATAAGCAGCTAGCTGTGGGTCATTGCAGGAGCATTCACCCTTAACTTGCTTGATAACTAGCTGGGAATCGCCCTGTGCCAACAACTGGTGAGCACCTAGAGACAGGGCTGTCTTTAGGCCAAAGATGAGTGCTTCATACTCTGCCATGTTGTTGGTTGCCTTGAAATTAAGATGCACCATATACCCAGACTGCTCCCCCGATGGCATGAGAAGCAGTACGCCAGCACTGGCCCCCTGCTTTCGCGAGGAGCCGTCGAAGAAGAGCATCCAGTAAGGCCCGGTGAAGGCCGGAGCTCGGGACCCTGGTTCACCGTCTTCATGGCCCCCTGGGTCAGCCTTCGTCGGCGTCCACTCAGCCACGAAGTCAGCCAGTGCTTGGCTCTTGACTGCGTGACCAGGAAGGAAGTCCAGCTCAAACTCCACCAGCTCCACTGCCCATTTGGCGACATTGCCAGTCGCGTGTGGGGGCTGTGGGGGACAGCCTTCAGCGGATAGGATGTGACCACCGAGACCCGGTGGGCTTGGAAGTAGTGGCGGAGCTTCCTGGACGCCACGAGCGCTGCATACAGCAGCTTATGGACCTCCAGGTACCTTGTCTTGGCGTCATGGAGGACCTCCCTGATGTAGTTGACAGTCCTCTGGATGGTCCGGACCCTCCCTCCCAGGTCAGAGATATCTTCATCCATGGCTCAGGCCCGCGGGAGGTGGGTGGGCCGGGGAGGCTGCCGAGAGCTGATACTCGAAGGCTCCCGGGCTGTCTTGGACCTCCGGGAGGTCCTGTTGGACATCCGGGAGGTTCCGTTGGACCTCCGGGGGGTCCCGTTGCACCTCCGGGAGGTCCTGCTGGTCCTCCGGGAGGTTGTTTTGGGTGTCCGGGGGTCCGTTTCGGACCTCCGGGGGTTGCCACGGAGACCCGGGGGGTCGTCTTGGACCTCTGGGGCTTCCTGGCGCCTGTCTACTGATACCGGAGCAGGCTGTGGCGATGAGGGGTCCGGCCACTCTGCGACGAGGACCATACTCACCACTTCAGCCATCGCCGCGATGTAGAGCAACAGATGCTCTTCGGGCTCGGGGGCTACCATTACCGGTAGGGTCGTCAAGAGTTGCTTCAGCTCCTGGAGAGCTTCTTCTGCTTTGTCGGTCCAAGCGAATGGGCCGGATTTGCGCAGGAGCTTAAAGAAGTGGAGCGCTCGCTCTGCTAATCTCGGTATAAACCGACTCAGCGCGGCTAGGCATCCTGTGAGTTTCTGGACTTCTTTGATGCGGGCGGGGGGGGGGGGGGCGCCTCAAGTCGATGGCTTTGATCTTCTCTGGGTTAGCCTCAATTCCTTGGTGTGAGACCAGGAATCCTATGAGTTTTCCAGAGGATACACCGAACACACACTTGTCGGGGTTCAGCTTGGTACCCGTAGAGCGCACTTTATCGAAGACTAAGGCCAGGTTATCTAGTAGGGATGAACTCTGCCTGGCCTTAACAACAATGTCATCGACATACACCTCAACTAAGTCTCTTATCAGCTCCCCGAAGGCTTTGTGCATTGCACGTACGAAGGCAGGGAGAGCGTTTTTTAGGCCATAAGGCATAGAGACATAACAGTACAGACCGTCTGCTGTGATGAAGGAGGTGTGCTCTTCATCTTCTCTAGACATAGTGATCTGATGGAAACCCAAGTAAGCGTCTAGGAAGCACAGCATATCGCAGCCTGACGTCGAGCCTACTATTTGATCTATTCTAGGGAGAGGGAATGGATCTTTAGGACATGCCATATTAAGACTGGTGTAGTCGATGCACGTCCGGAGCTTCCCGCCGGCCTTCGGGACAACAACAGTGTCGGTACCAGAGATATGGGGTACCCCCTCGCACAGGGGAAAATCCCTAAGGAACTCGCCCTTCTCCGCAGGGAGAGCTCCGAAGGCGCCACGCGTCCGGCGGGGCCGAACCTCCCTCTCCTCAGAGGAGAGCTCCGGGCCCGCCACATGGCATACAGAAGCCGGACCTCCCCCTCCGCGGGAGAGAGGTCCGAAGGCGCCACGCGTCCAGCGGGGCCGGACCTCCCTCTCCTCAGAGGAGAGCTCCGGGCCCGCCACGTGGCCGACAGAAGCCGAGCCTCCCCCTCCGCGGGGAGAGGTCCGGAGGCTCCACGTGCTCCGCAGGCCGGACCCTCCTCTCCTCTGAGAAGGGCTCTGGGCCAGCCACGTGGCCAGAAGAACGGTGCTGCGTGCCCCCGAGAGATAGGCAGCGGGCGTAAAGACGTCCCATACCTTGCCCGGTACAAGGTATTCAAGGCCCGCGTCTTCCCAAGATGCGGAGACGCGGAGCACGCCTCTGTCAGGTGCCGTTGCGCCCAGTCGCATCACAGACTGGCGCGTGGTGTCAGAACCTGCCAGCCAATAAACCCCGCGACAAGACATCCCATGCCGCCTGCACCGTCATCAACCACTACGACTAGCTTGCGGCATGGGCAGGGCGGCAAGATGAAGACTCAGAAGCCTTCGACCAGAGACAACTACCGGCATAACTGCAGATACGGTAGATAATAGACAATCTTCCCGGGACCACCTGTCAGGTCCCGGCCCCCCTTGTAAGCCACCCGAGTCTTGGACTATAAAAGGCTCGGGTAGGCGACGATAGCAGGGATTCGCACTTTGCAACTCATATGCTAGCCATAAACACCCAAGCTGTAACTCACCCCCAAGCTCAGGACTCCGGCCCTGAGCAGCAAGCAATACAGCTAGCTCCATAGCTCGCCGTGGACGTAGGGTTTTACGCTCCGGCGGCCTGAACCACGTAAAACTCACCGCGTCAAGCTCTTACTAACTCGTCCATCCGCACAATCTCTCCGCAAGGGACTAGCCCCACCGAAAAAAGAACCCCCGCGGGCTGCCCAGTGCAGGCCCAGGTTAAGTGTCGACCGAACACTTCGACATTTGGCGCGCCAGGTAGGGGCTTTTCTCCTAGCGCGACGAGTTTCCGCCGATGAAGATGACCAAGCTTCCTTCAGCGGCAAACTCTCCCCTCTGCGTTCACGGCGAACCGTGACCAGTGGGGAGTACATGTCGACACACTCAGGACGGAGTGTGTCGGCACAAGCCGGTAGCCAGCAGCCGTCTCCGGCAACACCGACTCCGGCGATGCAGGCTCCGACCAGTGTGAGATCTTCTGCAGCGCTGAGCATACACCATGGGGGTGCGCTAGCTGCAGCAAGAGCACTGCTGCGCAACCCACCTGCTGGAGATGCGCCCCATTCAGCGACCCAGCAATGGGTCCGCGAGGTGGACCGCCTCGTCGTCGCCGCTGCGAACCCTCAGTTTCGGCGAGGACGGTGCCCCGGACAACCGGCTGTGTCGCTGACGCGCACGCCCACAGTTGACGGGCAAACGGCGGATTCCAGCTCCTCCAGGCTCCCGTCAACGGACCTGAGAAGGGAGCTGGAACGGTGCCACTTGGGCCAGGATGCCCGGGTGTACCTCGAGCGGCGTTGAGAAAGGCGTCGCAACCATGAGGCTGGCGACAGCATGTCATCGGCCTCGACGCAACCTGGAGACCAGCCTCAGGCATTCGCCATGCAGCATATGCCACAACCGTATGCGCCGCAAGCAGCGCCCCCGGTCTATGGTGCAGCCTTGCCCATGCCGGGATACACGGTCCCAAGTGCGAACCAAGCGTTTGCAGTGCCAATACCTGCGGCGGCAGGAGCGGGATGTGCAGCTCTTGCACCCCACCTTCGCTTCGCGAGGTGGCCACGCAAGTTTCGCCCGCACCTGCCTGAGAAGTACGATGGTAGCGTCAACCCGGCGGAGTTCCTCCAGATCTACTCCACCGCCGTACTTGCCGCAGGAGGGGACGAGGCTGTCATGGCCAAATACTTCCTGGGGAGAGCTCTGCCGGCAGTTCATTGCCAACTTCGGCAGCTCCTACACCCGTCCCGGCACGGAGCTTGACCTCCACGCCGTCAAGCAACAACCTGGGGAGTCGCTGCGCTCTTTCATCCAGCGGTTCTCCCAGGTACGCAACACCATCCCGCATATTCAAAGTGCTTCTGTGGTGGTAGCGTTCCGACAGTGTGTCCAGGACGAGAAAATGCTTGAGAAGCTCGCGACCAGAGAGGTCCGCGACGTCTCTGAGCTCTTCAGCCTGGCGGACAAATGCGCCAGAGCAGCTGAAGGGCGGAACTGGCACGCTCTGCCGACCTCCGAGCCAGGTGGACAACCCGGGTCCGGCGCTGCTGCCTATGGGGGTGGCAAGAAGGCCAAGAACCGGGGGAGTGGCAAGATGAAGTCATCATTCACGGCTCCCGTCGCCGCAGCAGCGACGGCTAGTGGAGCTTGGGGGCCACGCCCCGACAAAAGGCAGCGGCAGTCACCGGCCCCAGATAGTGACCAGGGCGGGCTATGCCCCGTGCATGGTGCCGGCAACCATACTGCTGCTGAGTGCTGGGATATCCAGAGGCTCGCAGAGTGCTTCCGCAAAGGAAGACAGCAGAGAGCTGAAGCACCGCCCTACCCTCAGAGGGATGGCAAACAGAAGGTCGATGCCCCAGTCACCGCAGCCCATCAGGTGGGGTTCCAGGAGCCTCAGTGTGTCATAAAGACAGTGCATAACGGCGAGGACTCCAGCTCCGACGGTGACGGGCCAGGGCGGTAGCCAACTGCGGCACGCCTCCGTGCTTCGGACATACCTCCCGGGGGCCGCCGAAGATCTGTCAACACCTTGAAGGCCTTGCCAGAAGGGGAAGACGTCTTGGGTCATCCAAGGCGAGCTCGGGTCCACCTACCCCTTGAAGGCCTTAGCCAGAAGGGGAGAACTCCCCGGGGGCCCCCAGGAGAAGCCGCGCAGGACCTGATCCAGCGCGAAGATGACAACCTCGTCGACGAGACTCGGCTGCAGGTAACACCCCACAACGCGCGGTCTCGGCTGATGCTCTAAGCACTACCGCCAAAGAACCAAACGCATCGGGGGCCTGCAGGAGGGCAACCTGGTGTCGCGGCACGCTCTATTCCAAGAAGGACCCATAAGCTCTCCCCCAGCAGGGATGGTCCCTTCCGAATCATGAAAGCTGCCGGCCCAGGTACACATGCCTTTCAACCGAGTGTGGGATCCATTCCCAAAAATCCTTGCCATGAAGCAACACTGTAAGTCCTACTTCCCGAGCTTCAGTAGAACAGGGTTATTGTCGGTACCCTCGATATGGGGTACCCCCGCGCACAGGGGAAAATGCCTAAGGATCTCGCCCTTCTCCGCAGGGAGAGCTCCGAAGGCGCCACGCGTCCAGCGGGGCCGGACCTCCCTCTCCTCAGAGGAGAGCTCCGGGCCCACCACGTGGCATACAGAAGTCGGACCTCCCCCTCCGTGGGAGAGAGGTCCGAAGGTGCCGCCTGTTCGGAGAGGCCGGACCTCCCTCTCCTCAGAGAGGAGCTCCGGGCTCGTCACATGGCCAACAGAAGCCGAACCTCCACCACCGCGGGGAGAGGTCCGAAGGCTCCACGTGTCCTGCGGGGCCGGACCCCCCTCTCTTCTAAGGAGGGCTCCGGGCCCGCCATGTGGCCAGCAGAACGGCGCTGCCTACCCCCGAGCGATAGGCAGCGGGCATAAAGACGTCCCATACCTTGCCCGTACAAGGTATTCAAGGCCCGCGCCTTCCCAAGACGTGGAGACGCGGAGCACGCCTCTGTCAGGTGCCGTTGCGCCCAGTCGCATCACAGACTGGCGCGCAGTGTCAGAGCCTGCCAGCCAATAAACGCAGCGACAAGACATCCCATGCCGCCCCCGCCGTCATCATCCACTACGACTAGCATGCGGCATGGGCAGAGCTACAAGACGAAGACTCAGAAGCCTTCGGCAGAGACAACTACCGGCATAACTGCAGATACGGTAGATATCAGTCAATCTCCCCGGGACCACTTGTCGGGTCCCGGCCCCCCTTGTAAGCCACCCGAGTCTTGGACTATAAAAGGCTCGGGTAGGCGACGTTAGCAAGGGTTCGAACCCTGTTGGTTCGCACTTTGCAACTCATACGCTAGCCATACACTCTCAAGCTGTAACTCACCCCCGAGCTCAGGCCTCCGGTCCTGAGCAGCAAGCAATACAGCGAGCTCCATAGCTCGCCGTGGACGTAGGGTTTGACGCTCCGGCGGCCTGAACCACGTAAAACTCGCCGTGTCAAGCTCTTACAAACTCGTCCATCTGCGCAAGCTCTCCGCTAGAGACTAGCCCCACCGAAAAAAGAACCTCCGCGGGCTGCCCAGTGCAGGCCCGGGGGAAGTGTCGACTGAACACTTCGACATTTGGCGCGCCAGGTAGGGGGCTTTTCCCCTTGCGAGACGAGTTTCTGCCGACGAAGATGACGAAGCTTCCTTCAGCGGCAAACTCTCCTCCTCCACGTTCACGGCGAACCGTGACCAGCGGGGAGTACATGTCGACGCACTCAGGACGGAGTGTGTCGGCACAAGCTGGTAGCCAGCAGCCGACTCCGGCAACACCGACTCCGGCAATGCAGGCTCCGACCAGCGTGAGGTCTTCTGCAGCGCTGAGCGCACACCATGGGGGTGCGCTAGCTGCAGCAAGAGCGCTACTGTGCAATCCACCTGCTGGCGACGCGCCTCAGGCAGCGACCCAGCAGTGGATTCGCGAGATAGACCGCCTCGTCGTCGCCGCCGCAAACCCTCGACTTCGGCGGGGACGACGCTCCGGTCAACCGGCTGTGTCGCTGACGCGCATGCCAACGGTTGACGGGCAGACGGCGGACCCCAGCTCCACCAGGTTTCCATCGACGGACCTGAGGGCAGAGCTGGAGCGATGCCACTTGGGCCAAGATGCCCGAGTGTTCCTTGAGCGACGTCAAGAAAGGCGTCGCACTCAAGAGGCTGGCGACAGCATGGCGTCGGCCTCGACACAGCCTGGAGGGCAGACCTTCACCACGCGAGCTCTGCCCCAGGCGTACGCCGCGCTGCATAAGCCACAACCATGTGCTCTGCAAGCGGCATCCCCGGCCTATGGCGCAACCTTGCCCATACCGGGGTACACTGTGTCAGGCGCAACCAAGCGTCCTCGACACCAGTACCTGCGCTGGGAGCCAGCAACCGGCTCTGGCAGCACCGACCCCGGCAATGCAGGCTCCAACCAGCGTCAGGTCTTCAGTAGCGCTGGGCGTACCCGGCGGGAGTGCGCTAGCCGCAGCAAGAGCGCTACTGCACAATCCGCCAGCTGGGGACGCGCCTCAGGCAGCGACCCAGCAGTGGATTCGCGAGGTAGACCGTCTTGTCGTCGCCGCCGCAAACCCTTGACTTCGGCGGGGACGACGCTCCGGCCAACCGGCTGTGTCGCTGACGCGCACGCTGACGGTTGACGGACAGACGGCGGATTCCAGCTCCACCAGGCTTCCGTCAATGGACCTGAGGACTGAGCTGGAACGATGCCACCGTGGCCAAGACGCCCAAGTGTTCCTCGAGTGGCGACGAGAAAGGCGTCGCAGCCAAGAGGCCGGCGTCAGCATGACGACTGCCTCAACCCTGCCTGAGGTGCAGACTTTCGCCACGCGAACTCTGCCCCAGACATACGCCACGCAGCATATGCCACAGCCATATGTCCTGCAAACGGCGCCCCCGGTCTATGGCGCAGCCTTGCCCATACCGGGGTACACTGTGCCAGCGGCGAACCAAGCGTTCGCGGCACCAACGCCTGCAGCAACAGGGGCAGGATGTACGGCCCTGGAGCCCCACCTCCGCTTCCCGAGGTGGCCACGCAAGTTTCGGCCGCACCTGCCCGAGAAGTACGACGGCAGCGTCAACCCCGCGGGGTTCCTCCAGATCTACTCCAGCGCCATACTTGCCGCAGGAGGGGATGAGGCCGTCATGGCCAAACTACTTCCCCGTCGCCTTGACCGGCCCTGCCCGGTCTTGGCTAATGAACCTCCCTCAGGGTTCCATAACTTCCTGGGGAGAGCTCTGCCGGCAGTTCATCGCCAACTTAGGCAGCTCCTACGCCCGTCTCGGCATGGAGTTTGACCTCCAAGCCATCAAGCAACAACCTGGGGAGTCGCTGCGCTCCTTCATCCAGCGGTTCTCCCAGGTACGCAACACCATTCCGCATATTCAAAGTGCTTCTGTGGTGGCGGCACTTCGACAGTGTTCAGGACAAGAAGATGCTTGAGAGGCTTGCAACCAGAGAGGTCTGCGATGCCTCCGAGCCCTTCAGCCTGGCGGACAAGTTTGCCAGAGCAACCGGAGGGCGGAGCTAGCACTCACTGCCGGATTCCGAAGCCGGAAGACAGCCCGAAGACGGCGGAGTTCAAGCTGAGCTCCCGACCACGTCAGACAGCCAAGAGCCAAGCACTGGCTGACTTCGTGGCTGAGTGGACGCCAACGAAGGCTGACCCAGGGGGCCGCGAAGACGGTGAACCAATGTACCGAGCTCCGGTCTTCACCGGGCCTCACTGGACGCTATTCTTCGACGGCTCCTCGCGAAAGCAGGGGGCCGGTGCCGGCGTACTGCTTCTCATGCCATCGGGGGAGCAGTCTGGGTACATGGTGCGTCTCAATTCCAAGGCAACCAACAACTTGGCAGAGTATGAAGCACTCATCTTTGGCCTAAAAGACAGTCCTGTCTCTGGGCGCTCGCCAGTTGTTGGCACAGGGCGACTCCCAGCTAGTTATCAAGCAAGTTAAGGGTGAATGCCCCTGCAATGACCCACAGCTAGCTGCTTATCTGCTTCACGTGCAGATGTTGGAGAAAGAATTCCTCGCCTTGGACCTGCACCATGTACCACGCTTGCACGGCCGCTGATGACGATCTCTCAACGGAAGCCTCCATCGGAGCCCCTGCGCACGAAGGAGTCTTCGAGAGGACGTTGCTGCGGTCCACAGCCCGGCCCGCCAAGCCGGGCGAAGGGGGCTGAACCAGTGCCTCGAAGCTAGGCAGTCCCGGCGGCCCTGGATGCCGCCAAAGGATCGTAAGAGTCACTTGGGACTCCGTGCAACCCAGCGCTCAAGATCCAGAAGCTCAAGTAGTCCCGATGCATGGACCACGGAGGTCCGGGACTCCTTGAAGGACATCCTTCCTGATGAACGTGCATCCGCTGAACGGGTGGTGCGGATGGCTAAGTGCTACGCGCTGGTATCTTTACTGGCGTGGCGCCACGACATCCTATTGCGGTGCATAACCCAGGAGGAAGGCTGCGATTAGCTTGCAGTAGTCCAAGGAGGCGAGTGCTGGGAACGCTCATCGTCCCGCACGTTGGTCAGTTAAGCCACCCGGCATGGCTCCTACTGACCGAGAGCCATCTGGACGCCGTCAAACCGGTTAGGGATGCAATGCGTGCCAGGTCCACGCCAAGCAGACCCACACAACCGGTGCAGACGCGCACCCAGAGCCGTCGGGGGATACCGGCTCCTCCATGTCAAGGGCCAGCCGGACTTCCCAGGGCCGGGTCACGGGAACTACCCTTCCACATGGTATGCGGGGCCGAAGCCATGCTTCCCCCTGAGATCGCCATGGGGGTCCCCCCGTGTCCGGCGTACGACGAAGCCACGCATGACCCGCTCTGCGTGAAGACAGGCGCTCCGACGCTACCCCAGTAAGTTCACCATGCTTACTTAGGTGTTTGTCGAAGTGTGCGATCGACACTTCCCCCGGGCCTGCACTGGGCAGCCCGCGGAGGTTCTTTTTTCGGAGGGGCTAGTTCCTAGCGGAGAGCTTGCGCGGATGGACGAGTTAGTGAGAGCTTGACACGGGAAGTTTTACGTGGTTCAGGCCGCCGGAGCGTAAAACCCTACGTCCACGGCGAGCTATGGAGCTCGCTGTATTGCTTGCTGCTCAGGGCCGGGGGCCTGAGCTTGGGGGTGAGTTACAGCTTGAGAGTGTATGGCTAGCGTATGAGTTGCAGAATGCGAACCCTTGCTATCGACACCTACCCGAGCCTTTTATAGTCCAAGACTCGGGCGGCTTACAAGGGGTGCCAGGACCCGACAGGTGGTCCCGGGAAGATTGTCTATTGTCTACCGTATCTGTAGTTACGCCGGTAGTTGCCTCTGGTCGAAGGCTTCTGAGTCTTCATCTTGCCGCCCTGCCCATGCCGCACGCTAGTCGTAGTGGTTGATGACGGCGCAGGCGGCATGGGATGTCTTGTTGCAGCGTTTATTACCTGGCAGGTTCTGACACCGCGCGCCAGTCTGTGATGCGACTGGGCGCAACGGCACCTGTCGAAGTGCGTGCTCCACGTTTCCGCGTCTTGGGAAGACGCGGGCCTTGAATACCTTGTACGGGCAAGGTGTGGGGCGCCTTTACGCCCGCTGCCTACCGCTCGGGGGCAGGCAGCACCGTTCTTCTGGCCACGTGGCGGGTCCGGAGCTCTCTTCTGAGGAGAGGGAGGTCCGGCCCCACTGGACGCGTGGCGCCTTCGGACCTCTCTCCCGCGGAGGGGGAGGTCCGGCTTCTGTAGGCCACATGGTGGGCCCGGAGCTCTCCTCTGAGGAGAGGGAGGTCCGGCCCCGCTGGACGCGTGGCGTCCTCGGACCTCTCTCCCGCGGAGGGGGAGGTCCGGCTTCTGTATGCCACGTGGCGGGCCCGGAGCTCTCCTCTGAGGAGAGGGAGGCCCGGCCCCGCCGGACGCGTGGCGCCTTCGGACCTCTCCCTGCGGAGAAGGGCGAGCACCTTAGGCATTTTACCCTGTGCGCAGGGGTACCCCATATCGAGGGTACCGACAGTGGCCTCCGGGCCCATGTCGGGGGAGATAGCGAGCCCGAGGTGGGACCTTCGTCTCTTCTGATCCGCGCACTTTCTTGTCTTGAGTACTCCGTGTGCTGGCAGGGTCTTGACGGCTTCGGTGTTCAACCTCTTAGGAGAGGGTGAAGCCTGGCATCGGAGCTCGGCCCGGCTGTGGGGGCGGAGGTCCGGAAGTCATCGGAGCTCAGGCCAGCGAAGGGCGTGAGGTCCGGCATCAGCGCTCGCCTCTGAAAGGAGGGTGAGGGCTGGCATCGGAGCTCGGCCCAGCTGTGGGGGCGGAGTCCGAAAGTATCGTAGCTCAGGCCAGAGAAGGGCATGAGGTCCGGCATCAGTGCTCGCCTCTGAAAGGAGGGCGAGGGCTGGCCTCGGAGCTCGGCCCGGCTATGGGGGCGGAGTCCGGAAGTCATCGGAGCTCAGGCCAGCGAAGGGCGTGAGGTCCGGCATCAGCGCTCACCTCTGAAAGGAGGGCGAGGGCTGGCCTCGGAGCTCGGCCTGGCTGTGGAGGCGGAGTCCGGCAGTCATCGGAGCTCAGGCCAACGAAGGGCGTGAGGTCCGGCATCAGCGCTCGCCTCTGAAAGGAGGGCGAGGGCTGGCATCGGAGCTCGGCCCAGCTGTGGGGGCGGAGTCCGGCAGTCATCGGAGCTCAGGCCAACGAAGGGCGTGAGGTCCGGCATCAGCGCTCGCCTCTGAAAGGAGGGCGAGGGCTGGCATCGGAGCTCGGCCTAGCTGTGGGGGCGGAGGTCCGGAACTGCTCAGCGGCCCCCCCTTTCCTGTCCCTTAGTCTCATTTGGCTTACTGTCCCAGGCCGGAATACGGGGCCTGGGTAATCCAGTGCACTTGGTCCCGGAGGTCTGGCCTCTGCCCCAGTCAGGGTGTAACCGTCCGGCCCCCTAGTACTCAGACCGCAGCGCCGGGGGGCAGAGTGCGCATGCTTTGGGTGCAAGACTGGGCAAAGCAAGGATCCTGACCCCCCGGTTTAGCATAGGTCTTTTCTCAGAGGAGACCAACTGGCGGTACAGTACCCTTACAGGGGGAGACCCAGAAGGCCACCGGGCCTCTGGAAGGTACCCCAAGCACTACCGCCTTCGGCACGATGGCAAATATCGACTATGCATGAGAGCAGGAAAGAGGAACCGAGTGTACAATGGACGCACACTGTCTAGAGTGTGGGGAGGTGTTCATATAAATTAATGCGTAATAAATAAACACCTAAGTAAGCATGGTGAACTTACTGGGGTGGCGTCGGAGCGCCTGTCTTCACACAGAGCGGGTCATGCGTGGCTTCGTCGTACGCCGGACACGGGGGGACCCTCCATGGCTATATCAGGGGGAAGCATGGCTTCGGCCCTGCATACCATGTGGAAGGGTAGTTCCCGTGACCCGGCCCTTGGAAGTCCGGCTGGCCCTCAACATGGAGGAGCCGGTATCCCCCGATGGCTCTGGGTGCGCGTCTGCACCGGTTGTGTGGGTTTTCTTGGCGTGGACTTGGCACGCATTGCATCCCTAACCAGTTTGACGGCGTCCAGGTGGCTCTTGGTCAGTAGGAGCCATGGCGGGTGGCTTATCTGACCAATGTGCGGGACGATGAGCATTCCCAGCACTCGCCTCCTTGGACTACAGCGAGCTAGTCGCAGCCTTCCTCCTGGGTTATGCACCGCAATAGGATGTCGTGGCGCAACGCCAGTAAAGATACCAGCGCATAGCACTTAGCCACCGCACCACCCGTTCAGCGGATGCACGTTCATCAGGAAGGATGTCCTTCAAGGAGTCCCGGACCTCCGTGGTCCATGCATCGGGGCTACTTGAGCTTCTGGATCTCGAGCGCTGGGTTGCACGGAGTCCCCAGTGACTCTTACGATCCTTTGGCGGCATCCAGGGCCGCCGGGACTGCCTAGCTTCATGGCACTGGTTCAGCCCCCTTCGCCCGGCTCGGCGGGCCGGGCTGTGGACCGCAGCAACGACCTCTCGAAGACTTCTTTGTGCGCGGGGGCTCCGATGGAGGTCTTCGTTGAGAGGTTGTCCGCTGCGGCCGTGCCAGCGCGCGGTACATGGCGCAGGTCCAAGGCGAGGAATTCTTTCTCCAACATCCGCACGTGAAGCAGATAAGCAGCTAGCTGTCGGTCTTTGTAGGAGCATTGACCCTTAACTTGCTTGATAACTAGCCGGGAGTCGCCCTGTGCCAACAGCTGGCGAGCGCCCCAGGACAGGACTGTCTTTTAGGACAAAGATGAATGCTTCATACTCTGCCAAGTTGTTGGTTGCCTTGGAATTGAGACGCACCATGTAGAAAACTGCTCCCCCGATGGCATGAGAAGCAGTACGCCGGCACCGGCCCCCTGCTTTCGCGAGGAGCCGTCGAAGAAGAGCGTCCAGTGAGGCCCGGTGAAGACCGGAGCTTGGTACTTTGGTTCACCGTCTTCGCGGCCCCCTGGGTCAGCCTTCGTTGGCGTCCACTCAGCCACAAAGTCAGCCAGTGCTTGGCTCTTGGCTGTCTGACGTGGTCGGGAGCTCAGCTTGAACTCCGCCGTCTTCGGGCTGTCTTCCGGCTTCGGAAGCTGGCAGTGAGTGCCAGCACCGCCCTCCGGCTGCTCTGGCGCACTTGTCCGCCAGGCTGAAGGGCTCGGAGGCATCGCAGACCTCTCTGGTTGCAAGCCTCTCAAGCATCTTCTTGTCCTGGACACTGTCGAAGTGCCGCCACCACAGAAGCACTTTGAATATGTGGAATGGTGTTGCGTACCTGGGAGAACCGCTGGATAAAGGAGCGCAGCGACTCCCCAGGTTGTTGCTTGATGGCTTGGAGGTCAAGCTCCGTGCCGGGACGGGTGTAGGAGCTGCCGAAGTTGGCGATAAACTGCCGGCAGAGCTCTCCCCAGGAAGTTATGGAACCCCGAGTGAGGTTCATTAGCCAAGACCGGGTCGGGCCGGTCAAGGCGACGGGGAAGTAGATTGGCCATGACGGCCTCATCCCCTCCTGCGGCAAGTACGGCGGTGGAGTAGATCTGGAGGAACCCCGCCGGGTTGACGCTGCCGTAGTACTTCTCGGGCAGGTGCGGCCGAAACTTGCGCGGCCACCTCGTGAAGCGGAGGTGGGGCTCCAGGGCCGTACATCCTGCTCCTGTCTATCTCGCGAATCCACTGCTGGGTCGCTGCCTGAGGCGCGTCCCCAACAGGCGGATCGTGCGGTAGCGCTCTTGCTGCGGCTGACGCACCCCCGCCGGGTACGTCCAGCGCTACTGAAGACCTGACACTGGTCGGAGCCTGCATTGCCGGGGTCCGCGCTGCCAGAGCCGGTTGCTGGCTCCCAGTGCAGGTATTGGTGCCGCGAATGCTTGGTTGCGCCTGACACAGTGCACCCTGGTATGGGCAAGGTTGCGCCATAGGCCGGGGACGCCGCTTGCAGAGCACATGGTTGTGGCTTATGCTGCGCGGCGTACGCCTGGGGCAGAGCCCGCGTGGTGAAGGTCCGCCCTTCAGGCAGGGTCGAGGCCAACGTCATGTTGTCGCCAGCCTCTTGAGTGCGACGACTTTCTTGACGTCGCTCGAGGTACACCCGGGTATCCTAGCCCAAGTGACACCGTTCCAGCTATGTCCTAAGATCCGTCAACTGGGGCCTGGTAGAGCTGGAATCTGCTGTCTGCTCGTCAACCATTGGTGTGCGCATCAGCGGCACAGCCGGTTGGCCGGAGCGTCATCCCCGCTGAAGTCGAGGGTTTGCGGCGGCGACAACGAGACGGTCTACCTCGCGAATCCACTGCTGGGTCGCTGCCTGAGGCGCGTCCCCAGCAGGTGGATTGTGCAGTAGCGCTCTTGCTGCAGCTAGCGCACCCCCACCGGGTACGCCCAGCGCTACTGAAGACCTGACGCTGGTTGGAGCCTGCATTGCCGGGGTCGGCGCTGCCAGAGCCGGTTGCTGGCTCCCAGTGCAGGTACTGGTGCCATGAACGCTTGGTTGCGCCTGGCACAGCGTACCCCGGTATGGGCAAGGTTGCGCCATAGGCCGGGGACGCCGCTTGCAGAGCACATGGTTGTGGCTTATGTTGTGCGGCGTACGCCTGGGGCAGAGCGCGCGTAGCGAAGGTCTGCCCTCCAGGCTGGGTCAAGGCCGACGTCATGTTGTCGCCAGCCTCTTGAGTGCGACGCCTTTCTCGACGTCGCTCGAGGAACACTCGGGCATCTTGGCCCAAGTGGCACCTGTCGGTATCTGAGATATGGGGTACCCCCGCGCACAGGGTAAAATGCCTAAGGAACTCGCCCTTCTCCGCAGGGAGAGCTCCGAAGGCGCCACGCGTCCGGCGGGGCCGGACCTCCCTCTCCTCAGAGGAGAGCTTCAGGCCCGCCACATGGCATACAGAAGCCGGACCTCCCCCTCCGTGGAAGAGAGGTCCGAAGGCGCCACGCGTCCAGCGGGGCCGGACCTCCCTCTCCTCAGAGGAGAGCTCCGGGCCCGCCACGTGTCCAGCAGAAGCCGGAACTCCCCCTCCGCGGGAGAGAGGTCCGAAGGCGCCACGTGCCCCGCGGGACTGACCCTTCCCTTCTCTGAGAAGGGCTCCGGGCCCGCCACGTGGCAGCAGAGCGACGCCGCCTGCCCCGAGTGATAGGCAGCGGGCGTAAATACGCCCCACACCTTGCCCGTACAAGGTATTCAAGGCCCGCGTCTTCCCAAGACGCGGAAACGCGGAGCACGCGTCTGTCAGGTGCCGTTGCGCCCAGTCGCATCACAGACTGGCGCGCGGTGTCAGAACCTGTCAGCCAATAAACACCGCGACAAGACAACCCATGCCGCCTGCGCCGTCATCAACCGCTACGACTGGCATGCGGCATGGGCAGGGCGGCAAGATGAAGACTCAGAAGCCTTCGGACAGAGACAACTACCGGCATAACTGCAGATACGGTAGATAATAGACAATCTTCCCGGGGCCACCTGTCGGGCCCCGGCTCCCCTTGTAAGCCGCCCGAGTCTTGGACTATAAAAGGCTCGGGTAGGCGTCGATAGCAAGGGTTCGCATTTTGCAACTCATACGCTAGCCATACACTCTCAAGCTGTAACTCACCGCCAAGCTCAGGCCCCCGGCCCTGAGCAGCAAGCAATACTGCGAGCTCCATAGCTCGCCGTGGACGTAGGGTTTTACGCTCCAGCGGCCTGAACCACGTAAAACTCGCCGTGTCAAGCTCTCACTAACTCGTCCATCTGCGCAAGCTCTCCGCTAGGATCTAGCCCCTCCGAAAAAAGAACCTCCGCGGGCTGCCCAGTGCAGGCCCGGGGGAAGTGTCGACCGAACACTTCGACATTTGGTGCGCCAGGAAGGGGGCTTTTCCCCTAGCGCGACGAGTTTCCGCCGACAAAGATGATCGAGCTTGCTTCAGCGGCAAACTCTTCCCCCCTGCGCCCGCGGCAAACCATGACCAGGGGAGAGTACATGATGACACACTCAGGACGGAGTGTGACAGGGCAAGCTGGGAGCCAGCAACCGCCTCTGGCAGCGCCGACCCCGGCAATGCAGGCTCCATCCAGCGTCAGGCCTTCAGTAGCGCCGGGCGTACCCGGTGGGGGTGCGCTAGCCGCAGCAAGGGCGCTACTGCGCAATCCGCCTGATGGGGACGCGCCTCAGGCAGCGACCCAGCAGTGGATTCGCGAGGTAGACCGTCTTGTCGTCGCTGCCGCAAACCATTGACTTCGGCGGGGATGACGCTCCGACCAACCGGCTGTGTCGCTGACGCGCACGCCAACGGTTGACGGCCAGACGGGGGGGTTCCAGCTTCACCAAGCTTCCGTCGACGGAACTGAGGACAGAGCTGGAACGGTGCCACTTAGGCCAAGATGCCCGAGTGTTCCTCGAGCGACGTCAAGAAAGGCGTCGCACTCAAGAGGCTGGCGACAACATGACGTCGGCCTCGACCCAGCCTGAAGGGCAGATCTTCGCTACGCGAGCTCTGCCCCAGGCATACGTCGCGCAGCATATGCCACAACCATATGCCCTGCAAACGGCGTCCCCGGTCTATGGAGCGGCCTTGCCCATACCGGGGCACACTGTGCCAGCGGAGAACCAAGCGTTCGCGGCACCGATACCTACACTGGGAGCCAGCAACCGGCTCTGGCAGCGCCGACCCCGGCAATGCAGGCTCCGACCAGCGTCAGGTTTTCAGTAGCGCTGGGTGTACCTAGTGAGGGTGCGCTAGCTGCAGTGAAGAGCGCTGCTACTCAATATGCCACAGTCGTATGTCCTGCGTATGGCGGCCGGGGCATGCGGTGCTCAGCGCGAACCAAGCATTCGCGGCATCAGAACCTGCGGCGACAGAAGCAGGGTGTGCGGCCCTCGCGCCCCGCCTTCACTTCACAAAATGGCCGCGCAAGTTTCGGCCGCTCTTGCCTGAGAAGTACGACGGCAGCATCAACCCGGCGGAATTCCTCCAGATGCCGGGAAATCCAGAAGCTCGCGGAGCGCTTCTGGAAGGGGAAGCAGCCCCTAACTGATGCCCCACCCTATAGTCAAAGGGAGGGCAAGCAGAAGGTCGAGGCCCGATACGGCGACGACCGCCAGGTGGAGTTCCAGGAGCTCCAGCGCGCCGTAAAGGCAGTGCGCAATCATGGGAGCTCCAGCTCCAGTGACGACGAGCACTGGAAGATGCCCTGTGACATCTTCGGCGGGTCCGCTGACCCCCTGTCCCGAAGCATGGCTAAGGCCTTGCGCCGAGCGGTAGCGTCGGTGGCTCCCCTCCCAGGTGCAGTACCGCACCTCAGGTGGATGGGAACCCCCATCAGCTTCGATGACACCGACTGCCCCAGGAACATGGCTGGGGCCGGCCAACTGCCGCTCGTGGTGGCCCTTACCATCGCCAACGTGAAGATGTACCACGTTTTGGTGGATGGTGGGGCTGTACTGAACCTCAGCAGTCACGCAGCCTTCCAGAAGCTGCAGATCCCGATGGCCATGCTCGCCCCAACAAGCCCGTTCTCAGGTGTAGGGCCGTGACAGGTCGTTCCCTACGGCCGCATCAGCCTCCCGGTGACCTTTGGGGCACCGGACAGCTATTGGACAGAATACATTCTGTTTGACGTGGCCGAGATTGGTCTCCCCTTCAATGCCATAATCGGTAGGCCAGCCCTGTATCGATTCATGGCAGTAGCCCACTACGGCTACCTTGTCTTGAAGATGCCTACACCAACAGGCATCCTCAAGGTTTGTGGAGACCGTGCTGCTGCAGTATTAGCCTTGGAAAGGCTTCAGGCGCTTACAACAAGTAGAGCGCCAGCCCTCGGCAGTACAGAACCAAACCAGCTCCACCGAAGTGCACGCCACCGTGCCTCTACCACCGCACCCCGCGTGCAACCCCTTGATGAGGACGACGTCCCCACAAGGCTCGTCCGAATCAGCGCCGATGCCACCCAGACCACCCGGGTAGCCGGGGGCCTGGGTAGCATATAGGAAGGCACGCTCGTTGCCCCCCTCCGGCATGAGGTCGATGTGCTGCATGACAGCCATCACCGAGGCCAGAGATCCCTAGGGAGGTGATGGAGCACTACTTAAAGGTCTTTCCCGACGTCCAGCCGTCCGACGAGACGGAGAGTCCGCCGCTCCCGGCGCTTGGCAAACCGTGTTATTATCCCGAAGGCCAGCGAGAAGCTCCGGAAGCGCATCCACTACACCAGTCTCAATAAGGCATGCCCTAAAGACCTATTTTCTCTTCCTATGATAGAGCAAATAGTGGACTCGATACCAGGCTGTGATATGCTGCGCTTCCCAAATGCTTGCTAGGGCTCCCATCAGACCCCTGTGTCTGAAGTAGTTGAAGGGCGCCCTTTACCTGCTAATCCCGGCGTAAACCGACTCGGCATAGCTAGGGGTCCTGCGAATTTCTGGTCTTCGCGCAATGGCTTTAACCCCATACCACAGTAACCTGTTTCGCTACCAAGAAGCAAGCACCAGAAGACCAGACCTCGGATCCCCGACACAACCTCCCGGAGGACCAACAGGACCTCCCGGAGCTCCCGGGACGTCAGTGGAGCTTCCCGCAAGGTCCAAAGCAGCCTGAGGACCCCCGAGTGTCGGGCACCCGGCGATCTCCCCAGGCTAAAAGCTATCCCCCACAGCTCCCCGCGGCGGGCGATGCAGCCAAATGGGCGGCGGAGCTACTGAAGTTTGATCTAGGTTCCCTTACCCGTCATACAGACATTAACAGAGCATTAGTTCACTTGTGGCTGAAGTAGACGCACGCTCAGGGGGCCACGAAGACGATGAAACAGGACCCTGAGCCCTGACCTTCACCAGGCCTTATCGAATGATGTTCGTCGATGGCTCCTCGCGAAAGCAGGGGGCCGATGCTAGCGTACTGTTCCTCACGCCATCGGGGGAGCAGTCTGGGTATGTGGCGCGTTTCAATTCCAAGGCAGCCAACAACATAGCAAAGTATGGAGTGCTCATCCTTCTCGCTAGTCGTTGGCTCAGGGCAATCCCCAGTCTGGTTATCAACCAAGACGGCGGAGACAGACCCCCTCGCCTTGGACCTGCACCACGTACCACGCGCTAGCAAGGCCGCAGCTGACGACCTTTCAACGAGGGCCCCCACTGCCACCGGAGCCACTGTGCCTGAAGGGGGCCTCGAGAGGACGTTGCCGCATCCCACAGCCCAGCCCGCCGAGCCGGGCGAAGGGGGCTAGACCAGCACCTTGAAGCTGGCGGTCCCGGCGGCCTTGAGCGCCGCCAAGGATCATAAGCGTCACTGGGGACTCCGTCCAACCCAGCGCTCAAGATCCAGATGCTCAAGTCAGACCCGATGCATGGATCACGGAGGTCCGGGACTACTTGAAAGACAATATCCTCCCTGATGAACGTGTATCCGCTGAACGGATTGCGCGTATGGCTAAGAGACACATGGCGGTAGAGGGGGATCTCTACCGATGTGGCGCCAACCACATCCTATTGCGGTGCATAACCCAGGGGGAAGGCTGCGACTTGTTCGCTGAGATCCATGGAGGCGAATGTGGGAGTCATTCTTCCTCACGCAAGCTTTTCGGTAAAGCCTTTCGGCATGGCTTCTACTAGCCAGCAACACTCCAGGATGCCGTCGAGCTGGTCGAGAGCTGCTAGGCGTGCCTGTTCCACGCCAAGCAGATCCATACACCGGCTTGGACGGTACAGATGATCCAGCCCGCATGGCCATTTGCCGTACTGGGGCTGGACATCCCGGGCCTGGGACGATTCCCCAGAACCTAAGACAGGGACCCGCTCCCGAACCTTCGGAACACGGAACACCGCTGTAAGTTCTACCCCTAGAGCAACAATAGGGCAGGCCCTTCTTTTTGTAGTAATTTCCATAAAAGTCCGTAAACAGGGCTTGGAGCAACTAAGCCTCAGGGGACGGTCCAGGACTACGTTCAGCTTCGCCTGGTTCCGACCCCAAGCGCGTAGAGTCTTGCTTCCCTTGAGGTGGGTCGTGGCCTACATATGCGGCCCGCCTTCCCCCGTATGGAAATTTATATGAAAAGAAACCTACCCTACGTTGCTCTTCTTTGGTACTCATTTAATTTACTTATTAAATTTTTATGATTACCCTACTAACGCGTGCTCACTATGCGTTCAACTCCCTCTTCTCATTTTCATCTTTAGTCGGAATTTGCTGCAGATACGACTAAGGAATAGAGGGGGGAGCCCCCAAGGAGAATTACTTTTTCCTTACTTGTGTGCAGGACTTCTCAGCCTCAGCTCCCCGCAGGAGTATGGTAGGCGCATCCACCCAATAGAACACACCTACCAGGGGGCCGCTACGGGATCGCGGTAGGCCAAAAACCCCAAGGTAAGATCAAAGGGCTAGCCCTCACAGGGGCGAAGTCCGAAGGCCCCACGTGTCCAGCGGGGCCGGACCTCCCACCTCTTTGAGGGGAGCTCCGGGACCGCCGCGTGGTCTGCAGAAGTCGGACCGCCCCCCTCTGCGGGGAGAGGCCCGGGACCTCCACGTGCCCTGCAAGCCCGGACCTCCTCTCAGGTGGGAGCTCCGGGCCCGCCACGTGACCAACAGGCTCGGACCCCCCTCCGATCTCGTGAGGCGGGTCCTGGAGACCTCCGGAACCCTTAGTATACAGTGGGCACCCGGACAAGGTGTCTATGCAGAGCTTCGAGATTGGTCAAGGCCTCCGAGTTTTTGCGGAGCTAAGGACTCAGCCAGGCAAAGCCAAGAAGGAGAGATAAAGCATCACAGACACAAGTATCCAAGAGAGTCAAATAAAGTAAGGCTCCATGAGCTGGACTACAGACTCGATAAAAAGGGAGAAACAAGTCCTAAGGACCTCCCGGCTCTCGCCGGAACCTTGCGGCTACGAGGGCGGCCACATCCTTGACTTCAGCCCTGGCAGCTTCCTCCCACTCCGCGGCTGGGCCCTCTCTCGCTGGCTCTAGCGAAAAAGAGGGATCGCGGCTCTTGAAGCATGCCAGCACATGCGAGGCGACCTCTAAAGCTAAGCCGCGGCCCTCGGCCTCAATCTCGCTGGCGACCACCGAGTCGAGTCTGTCCAGCTTGGCGCCGATCGACTCCAACGCAGGGATCACCTCCGCCACCTTCAATGCAGGAGTCGTGGCCCTCACCGGGCTAAAGCCAAGAGGGATCAGGGCGGACCCTGCTCGATCCACGAAGCTTGAGACCGCAAGAGCCTCGGAGGACAGCAAGGCTGAGAGTTCCTCCACCTCCCGGCGGGCCGCCTGCAGAGCCTCCAGGTTCCTCTCGGAGAATTCCTTCTCCTTGGCCGCCAGGGAGCTCTCCCGAAGGTGGAGAGTCTTGGCGAGCCGCTCCAACTCAGCGGCCTTGAAGTCGGCGGTCAGCTCCCGGTCCAAGACCGCCCGGCGATCACGGGAGACCTGTTCCTCCCTCAAGTCAAGGTCTGCTTTCAGGATCTCCAGCTCCTCCATCCGAGCTCGAAGGTCATCATCGCCCGCAGCCAGCTGCGCGGCGACCCTCTCCGCCTCAGATGCCATGGAACGCTCCCGTTCCTCAACGGCGAGTTCACGGCGCTCTAACCGCTGCCGTATATCCACGGCAGCAGAGAGGCTCTCTTCGGCCTGGGCGTGTGCCTCCAGGGCCTCCCTGTTGATCCGCCGCAATTGGGTGTCCATGCGGTCGACAGCCCGCTTCATCTGGTCGACGAGCGCTTCCCTGAAGTCGAGCAACTCCTGCCTGGAGTCGAGCTCACTCTTAACCTTCGTGGTCCTCTCCCGCAAAAGGTTCCCCCAGATGAGGAGGTGGTCCCATTCAACCGTATACTCCTCCCGCTCGCGCCCTAGTGCATCCAAGACCTGCCGGACGCTCGACTCGGCAAGCGCGAAGGCGTCCGCCAGAGGCAATGGAGCAACAGAGGCTGGGGCAGTCCCCCCGACCTCCTCCATTACCTCGTCCTCAGGAAGAGCCAACGCACCAGCAGCCGAGACGAGACGTCGATCAGGAGAAGCTGGCTCCGCGGCTCTGGCAGCCAGGCCAGCCGGGCTCTTTTCAGCTTCTGGCTCCTTGACCTGAGGAGAGGGACGAGCCAGGGAAGGCGGTGCTGGAGAAGAGGCCAGGCCGCCTAGTGCAGGATCAACCTGCGCTTGCTCGGGGGCCGCGGTGGCCGTCTCGGCAGGAAGAGACGACGCCGCCGCGGAGTCCGGGCACACCGGAACAGGAGAAGTTTGCGCTGGCCTGGGGGCCGCAGCAGTTGCCCCAGGCTCCGAGCGCAGCGGCACAGATTCCCCGCAAGACGGGGAAGGCCGGGAAGCGCGGACACTCCAGCGGGCTCTGAACCCCGACTTCCGAGCCGGGGTAGGACTTCCAGAGCCCGCTACCGTCGCCGACGGCCGCTCCACAGTCGCTTGGACTGGCGGAACAGGGGACGCCCCAGAGGCTTCTCCCAGCGCATCAGCCCGGGGCCTCTTCGAGTCGCCACCGGAGGGAGTGTCAGGCACCCCAGAATTCCGACTTGGCACCGACGCCGTTGCTGGAGGAGATCGAGCACGTTTCTTCTCTGGCAGCGGGTTGGAAGCCATGGCAAGGGAGAACTCAAAGGCAAGAGAGCAAAAGCACAAGATTCCGAGAAGAAACGCTGAGTAGTGCGAAGGGAAGCTTCAATGTGGGTAAGACCCCCTCTAAAAAGCTTCCCGGTGCAATTCCAAGCGATTCGGAACTCTTCGATTATCCCGCACCGGCAACCGCTTCGGTTACTAGACCGAATGCGGATGATGGGTGGGCCCAAGCCGCCTAACTAGAGCGGTGGGGGCAAGGAGTCAGTCTCCTAAGAAGATGAGCCGGCAAGGCACTTCGGCGGTTCCCGAAGAAAGCGCCGCGACGTGCAGAAGTGGCAGTCTTGGGAACCGCCGCAGTAAAAGCAACCATCAAGTTCGTGCTCCCACGATCCCGTGGCTGTTCGTGCTCCGGCAGCGGTCAATTCGGGACTTAGAGAAAGTGCGCGGACCAGAAGAGACGGAGGTCCCACCTCGGGCTCGCTATCTCCCCCGAGATGGGCCCGAAGGCCACTGTCGGTACCTGAGATATGGGGTACCCCCGCGCACAGGGTAAAATGCCTAAGGAACTCGCCCTTCTCCGCAGGGAGAGCTCCGAAGGCGCCACGCGTCCGGCGGGGCCGGACCTCCCTCTCCTCAGAGGAGAGCTCCGGGCCCGCCGCGTGGCATACAGAAGCCGGACCTCCCCCTCGGCGGGAGAGAGGTCCGAAGGCGCCACGCGTCCGGCGGGGCCGGACCTCCCTCTCCTCAGAGGAGAGCTCCGGGCCCGCCATGTGGCCAGCAGAAGCCGGACCTCCCCCTCCGCGGGAGAGAGGTCCGAAGGCACCACGTGCCCCGCGGGACTGACCCTTCCCTTCTCTGAGAAGGGCTCCGGGCCCGCCACGTGGCAGCAGAGCGACGCCGCCTGCCCCGAGTGATAGGCAGCGGGCGTAAATACGCCCCATACCTTGCCCGTACAAGGTATTCAAGGCCCGCGTCTTCCCAAGATGCGGAAACGCGGAGCACGCGTCTGTCAGGTGCCGTTGCGCCCAGTCGCATCACAGACTGGCGCGCGGTGTCAGAACCTGTCAGCCAATAAACACCGCGACAAGACAACCCTTGCCGCCTGCGCCGTCATCAACCGCTACGACTGGCATGCGGCATGGGCAGGGCGGCAAGATGAAGACTCAGAAGCCTTCGGCCAGAGACAACTACCGGCATAACTGCAGATACGGTAGATAATAGACAATCTTCCCGGGGCCACCTGTCGGGCCCCGGCTCCCCTTGTAAGCCTCCCCTTGAATACCTTGTACGGGCAAGGTATGAGCGCGCCTTCCTATTTGCTGTCCAGGCCCCAGGCAATCCTGGTGGTCTGGGAAGCTTTGGCACCGACTTGGACGACTTCAGGGGGACGTCGTCCTCGTCATGGGGTTGCACTCGAGGTGCAGAGGTTGAGGCACGGTGGCGTGAGCTCGGGTGAAGCTGGCCCGGTTCTGCACCGCCAGGGGCTGGTGCTCGAGCTGCTGCAAGTGCTTGGAGCATCTCCAAGGCTGACACTGCAGCAGTGCTGTCTCCACAGATCTTGAGGACGCCTGTTGGTGTAGGCATCTTCCAGACGAGGTAGCCGTAGTGGGCTACCGCCATGAACCGGTACAGGGCTGGCCTGCCAATGATGGTGTTGAAGGGGAGGTCGACCTCCGCCACGTCGAGCAGAATGTACTCTGTTCGGTAGTTGTCCGGTGCCCCGAAGGTCACCGGTAGGCTGATGTTGCCGTAGGGGACGACTTGTCCCGGCCCTACCCTTGAGAACGGGCTCGAGGGGGCGAGCTTGGCCATCAGGATCTGCAGCTTCTGGAAGGCTGCACGACTGATGAGGTTGAGGCCGGCCCCGCCATCCACCAGGACGTGGTACATCTTCACGTTGGCAATGGTGGGAGCTACCAAGAGCGGTAGCTGTCCGACCCCAGCCATGTTCTTGGGGCAGTCGGTGGCGTCAAAGGTGATGGGGGTCCCTACCCACTTGAGGTGCGGTGTTGGGCACGGGGTAGGGGCCACCGACGCCACAGCTCAGTGCAGGGTCTTGACTGCGCTCCGGGACGAGGGGTCCAAGGACCCTCCTTAGATGACGTGAAGCATCTTCCGTCGCTCATAGTCACTGGAGCTGGAGCCCTCGCGGTGGTGGACCGCCTTCAGGGTGCGCTGGGGCTCCTGGAACTCCATGTGCTGGTCAACGTTGTCCCGGGGGTTGACCTTCTGCTTGCCCTCCCTCTGACGGAAGGGAGGGGCATCCGCGCGCGGTTGCTTTCCCTTGCGGAAGCGTTCTGCGAGCTTCTGGATCTCCCGGTACTCAGCAGCAGTGTGGATGCTGGTGTTGTGCACGGGGCACGGCTCGCTGTGGTCACCGCCAGGGGCTGGTGACTGTCGTGGCCTCTTGTCGGGGCATGGCTCCCCGAGCTCCGCTGGGTGCTGCAGCTGCAGCAATGGGAACTCCGGCCGGCGGCTTGATCTTGCCGCCGCCCTTCTTGGTCTTCTTGCTGCTCCCATGGGGAGCAGCGCTAGGTCAGGGCTGTCCTCCGGCTTCGGAGGCTGGCTGTGAGTGCCAGTTACGCCCTTCCGCCGCTCTGGCGCACTTGTCCGCCAGGCTGAAGAGCTCCGAGACATCGCGCACCTCTCTAGTGTTGAGCTTCTCGAGCATCTTCTTGTCTCTTACACCCTGTCGGAATGCCACCACCACAGAAGCGTTTTGGATATGGGGGATGGTGTTCCGTACCTGGGAGAACCTCTGGATGAAGGAGCGCAGCGACTCTCCAGGTTGTTGTCGGATGGCGTGGAGGTCAAGATCTGTGCCGGGATGGGTGTATGATCTGCCAAAGTTGGCGGTGAACTGTTGGCAGAGCTCTCCCCAGGAGGTTATGGAACCCTGGGGGTGGTTCATGAGCCAAGACCGTGCCGGGCCGGTCAAGGCGACAGGGAAGTAGTTGGCCATGACGGCCTCATCCCCTCCTGCAGCAAGAATGGCGGTGGAGTATATCTGGAGAAACTCCGCCGGGTTGACGCTGCCATCGTACTTCTCTGGCAGGTGTGGCCGGAACTTGTGCGGCCACTTCGCGAAGCGAAGGTGTGGCGCCAAGGCTGCACACCCCGCTCCTGTTGCTGCAGGTCCTGGTGTGGCGAACGCTTGGTCCGCTGTTGGCACCGGGTACCCCGGTATGGGCGAAAGTGTGCCATAACCCGGGGGCACCATTTGCAGGGCATATGGCTGGTGCATATGCTGCACGGCGTATGCCTGGGGCAGAGATCACGTGGCGAACGTCTGCGGCTCAGGCTGGGTCGAGGCGGTCGACATGCTGTCACTGACCCCATGGTTGCGACGCCTTTCTCGTCATCGCTCGATGGTCATGCGGGCATCCTCGCCCAGGTGACGTCGCTCCAGCTCCGATCTCAGGTCCGCCGATGGGAGCTTGGTGGAGCGGGAGTCTGCCGTCTGCCCGTCAACCGTTGGCGTGCGCGACAGCGACACATCCGGTTGACTGGGGCGTCGCCCCTGCCGAAGCTGAGGGTTGACGGCGGCGACGACGAGACGGTCGACATCGCGAATCCACTGCTGGGTCGCTGTCTGAGGACGTTCCCAGCAGGTGGATTGCGTAGAAGCGCTCGTGCTGCACCTAGTGTACTCCCATGGGTGACACTCGGTGCTGCAGCATATCTTGGGCTTGCTGGAGTCCGCGTTGCTGGAGTTGGCTGCAGACTCCCAGCTTGTCCCGACACACTCCTCCCTGAGTGTGTCGAGACGTAAGCCTCGCTGGTCATCATTTGCCAGGAACGAGGGCGAGGAGAGCTAGCCGCAGACGGAAGCGTGGTCATCTTCATGAGCAAATAAACGATGCAAGAGGGAAAAAGCCTCCCTACCTGGTGCGCCAAATGTTGAAGCATCTGCGGTCGACACTTCCCCCAGGCCTGCTCTGGGTAGCCCACAGAGGTTCTTTTTCGGAGGGGCTAGACCCCCTGCGTGGGTCTTGCTAGACTGGACGAAGGAAGGAGATGAACACAAGGGTTTTTTACGTGGTTTGGGCTGCCGGAGCGTAAAACCCTACGTCCCACGGTGAGCAGAGGTGCTCGCTATATTGCTTGGTGCTTAGAACCGGAGTTCTAAGCTTGTGGGTGAACTGAGTGCTAGAGAGCTGAACTCGCTTGAGTCCGAACCAGCTGGGGTGCGAACCCTCTAGAGTGTGAGTGTGCAAAGAGCCGAACCCCTTGCGACGTTGCCTACCCGAGCCTTTTATAGTCCAAGGCTCGAGCGGCTTACAAAGGGGGCCCGGGACCCGACAGGTGGTTCCGCGATGATTTCCTGCCATCTACCATATCTTGCAGTAATGCCGGTAGTTGTCTCTGGCGAGGGCTTCTGAGTCTTTGGCCTGCCGCCCTGCCCACGCCCCAAGCTAGGCGTAGTGGTTGATGATGGCAGGGGCGGCAGCGGATGTCTTGTCGCCATGTTTATTGGTCCACAGCTTCTAACATTGCGTGTCTGTCTTGACTGTGATGTGACTGGGCGCAACGCCTCCTGGCAGGGGCGTGCTCCGCGTCTCCGTGTCTTGGGAAGGCGCGGGTCTTCAATACCGCACCTTGGGAACGCGCGGGTCTTGAATACCTTGTACAGACAGGGCATGGTGCAGCTTTACTCCTGCTGCCTACCGCGTCGGGTAGGCAGCGCTGCTTCGCTGCCACGAGGCAGGCCCGGAGCTCTCCTCCGAGGGGAGGGAGGTTCGGCCCCGCTGGACACGTGGAGCCCTCGAAGCTCTCCCCGCGGAGGGGAGAGGTCCGGCTCTGCTGACCACGTGGCAGGCCCGGAGCTCCCCTCTATGGAGAGAGAGGTCCGGCCCCACTGGACATGTGGAGCCTTTAGAGCTCTCCCCGCGGAGGGGGGAGGTCCAGCTCTGCTGGCCACGTGGCGGGCCCGGAGCTCTCCTCTAAGGAGAGGAAGGTCCGGCCCCGCTGGACACGTGGAGCCTTCGGAGCTCTCCCCGCGGAGAGGGGAGATCCGGCTCTGCTGGCCATGTGGGGGGCCCGGAGCTCTCCTCTTAGGAGATGGAGGTCCAGCCCCGCCAGACACGTGGAGCCCTCGGTGCTCTCCCCACAGAGAGGGGAGGTCCGGCTCAGGTGCCCTCGGAGTTCGCCCCTGCGGAGGGAGCGAAGTCCTTAGGCGATTTTGGTCTGTGCGCGGAGTACCTGGTATTGAGGGTACTGACAGTAAGGATTAACATGTAGGCGTGTCTTTATCGCAATGTAGTTTCATATATTACAAATCTCTGCATGTAGAGTCTCACGTTTAGGAGTGTCGGTTAAGCCTTGCTGAGCTATCATGCTCACGGTTGCAATATTTGAGCTGTTGCAGGTGTGGATTATGGGGAAGGGTCAGAGGACGAGGCGATGCCCCCGTCGGGGTACAAGGCTGAGCTGGAGTCCTGCACGCCGCCGTGATCTCCGGTTGTATGGTGCTTGTCGAAGTGTGCGATTGACACTTCCCCCGGGCCTGCACTGGGCAGCCCGCGGAGGGTCTTTTTTCGGAGGGGCTAGTTCCTAGCGGAGAGCTTGCGCGGATGGACGAGTTAGTGAGAGCTTGACACGGGAAGTTTTACGTGGTTCAGGCCGCCGGAGCGTAAAACCCTACGTCCACGGCGAGCTATGGAGCTCGCTGTATTGCTTGCTGCTCAGGGTCGGGGGCCTGAGCTTGGGGGTGAGTTACAGCTTGAGAGTGTATGGCTAGCGTATGAGTTGCAGAATGCGAACCCTTGCTATCGACGCCTACCCGAGCCTTTTATAGTCCAAGGCTCGGGCGGCTTACAAGGGAAGCCGGGACCCGACAGGTGGTCCCGGGAAGATCGTCTATTATCTACCGTATCTGTAGTTACGCCGGTGGTTGCCTCTGGTCGAAGGCTTCTGAGTCTTCATTTTGCCGCCCTGCCCATGCCGCGCACTAGTCATAGTGGTTGATGACGGCGCAGGCGGCATGGGATGTCTTGTCGCGGCGTTTATTACCTGGCAGGTTCTGACACCACGCGCCAGTCTGTGATGCGACTGGACGCAACGGCACCTGACAGGCGCGTGCTCCACGTTTCCGCGTCTTGGGAATACGCGGCCTTGAATAACTTGTACGAGCAAGGTGAGGAGCGCCTTTACGCCCGCCGCCTACTGCTCGGGGGCTGGCAGCACCGTTCTTCTGGCCACGTGGTGGATCCGGAGCCCTTCTCTGAGGTGAGAAGGGCCCGGCCTGCGGGGCACGTGGAGCCTCCGGACCTCTCCCCGCGGAGGGGGAGGTCCGGCCTCTGTATGCCACGTGGCGGGCCCGGAGCTCTCCTCTGTGGAGAGGGAGGTCCGGCCCCGCTGGACGCGTGGCGTCTTCGGACCTCTCTCCCGCGGGGGGCGAGGTCCGGCTTCTGTATGCCACGTGGCGGGCCCGGAGCTCTCCTCTGAGGAGAGGGAGGTCCGGCCCCGCCGGACGCGTGGCGCCTTCGGAGCTCTCCCTGCGGAGAAGGGCGAGTACCTTAGGCATTTTACCCTGTGCGCGGGGGTACCCCATATCTCAGGTACCGACAGTGGCCCCCGGGCCCATCTCGGGGGACATAGAGAGCCCAAGGTGGGACCTCCATCTCTTCCGATCCGCGCACTTTCTCTAAGTCCCGAATTTGCCGCTGCCGGAGCACGAACGGCCGCGGGATCGTGAGAGCGTGCGCTCACTTGATGACTGCTTTTACTGCGGAGACGGGAGCCCCGGCCATGTTGAGCACGCAGGGCTTTCGAAGCTCTTCCACCGTGGGGGGAGGTCCGGCTTCCGTCTGCCACGTGGCGAGCCCGGAGCCCCTCTCAAGGAAGGAGAGAGTTCCGGGCCTGCTGGACACGTGGGGCCCCCGGGTCCCGCCCCCTCTAGCCCTGGGTCGAAGTAGTTGGTAGCTCCTTTCCCCCTACTTCACGCAGTCCACGTTGCCGCAACCTGGAAGTCCTGCACACAGGTAGAGGAAACGTAATTCTCCTTGGGGGCTCCCCCTCCCTTGTCTCACAGTCTTATTTGACTTACAGCCCCCAACCATACGGTTGATGCTTGGGGATTTGTAGAGAGGGGGAGCTGAGCACATGGCAGCCATGTAACACAAGGGTGATAAAAAATAACTCAATTCACAATTCAAATGAGTACAAGGAAAGAGCAAAGTAGGGCAGACTTCTTTTCGTACAACCTTCCATAGGAGGAAGGCAAGCTAAACATGGAGGCCACGACCCACCCCATTAAGAGGGGAAGCAAGACTCTACGCGCTTGGAGTTGGAACCAGGCAAAGCTGAACGTAGTCCTGGACCGTCCCCTGGGGTTTAGCTGCTCCGAGCGCTGCTCCTGGACTCTATGGGGTTCATTACGAAAAGAAAGTACTGACCTATTTTTGCTCTTAGGGGTAGAACTTACGGAGGTGTTCTATGTTCCAAGGATTCGGGAGCAGGTCCCCATCCTCGGTGGAAAGGCGCACACTCCCGGGGCGGCATACTTTCGTGACTCGGAAGGGGCCTTCCCAACTAGGGGAGAGTTTCTGGGCCCCTTCGCGAGAAAGTATGCGCCGCAACAACAGGTCACCTTCCTGCAGCTCCCGGGCACGCACAGACCTCTGGTGGTAGCGCCGAAGCGCCTGTCTGTACCGCGCGTTACGGAGTGCCGCATGTAATCGGACCTCGTCGACGAGGTCGATTTTTCCATTCCGGAGGTTGTCCTGCATGGCTTCGTCGTAAGCCCGGACATGGTGAGACTTCATGGTGACTTCTGGAGGAAGTACAGCTTCGGCCCCGTACACCATGAAGAAGGGTGTCTCCCCGGTGGCCCGGCTCTGGGATGTCCGGTTAGCCCATAGCGTGCTTGGAAGTTCATCTACCCAATTGGCACCATGTTTCTTCAGGCTGGCGAAGGTACGAGTCTTGAGGCCCCGGAGAATCTCCGCATTGGCCCTCTCGACTTGCCCATTGCTCCTCGGTGAGCGACAGAGGCATAGCATACCTGAATGCCAAGGTCCTCGCAGTAGTCTTGGAACGCTGCGCTGGTGAACTGGGTCCCATTGTCAGTGATGATCCTGTTTGGGACCCCGAACCGGCAGACAATGGATCTGATGAATTTTACTGCTGATTGTTTATTGATGGTGACAACTGGTGTAGCTTCCGGCCACTTGGTGAACTTGTCGATGGCGACATAGAGGTACCGGAACCCCCCGACGGTTCTGGGGAATGGTCCCAGGATGTCCAGCCCCCATACGGCAAACGGCCACGAGGGCGGGATCATCTGTACCGCCTGAGCCGGTGTATCGATCTGCTTGGCGTGGAACTGGCACGCCTTGCAGCTCTCGACCAGCTTGACGGCATCCTGGAGTGCTGTCGGCCAGTAGAAGCCATGCCGGAAGGCTTTACCGACAAGCGTGCATGAGGAAGAATGACTTCCACATTCGCCTCCATGGATCTCAGCGAGCAAGTCGCAGCCTTCCCCCTGGGTTATACACCGCAATAGGATGTGGTTGGCGCCACGCCGGTAGAGATCCCCCTCTACCAGCGCGTACCTCTTAGCCATACGCACAATCCGTTCAGCGGTTGCATGTTCATCAGGGAGGATATTGTCCTTCAAGTAGTCCCGGATCTCCGTGATCCATGCATCGGGTCTGACTTGAGCTTCTGGATCTTGAGCGCTGGGTTGCACGGAGTCCCCAGTGACGCTTACGATCCTTGGCGGCGCCCACGGTTGTAGGGCCACCGGGACCGCCAGCTTCGAGGTGCTGGTCAAGCCCCATTCGCCCGGCTCGGCGGGCCGGGCTGTGGGCCGCAGCAACGTCCTCTCGAAGACTCCTTCGGGCGCAGGGGCTCCGGTGGAAGCCTTCGTTGAAAGGTCATCGGCTGCGGTATTACCGGCGCGCGGTACGTGGTGCAGGTCCAAGGCGAGGAATTCTTTCTCCAACATCTGCACGTGAAGCAGATATGCAGCTAGCTGGGGGTCATTGCAGGAGCATTCGCCCTTGACTTGCTTGATGAGCAGCTGGGAGTCGCCCTGTGCCAACAACTGGCGAGCGCCTAAAGACAGGGCTGTCTGCAGGCCAAAGATGAGTGCTTCATACTCCTCCATGTTGTTGGTTGCCTTGAAATTGAGACGCACCATATACCCAAACTGTTCCCCCGATGGCATGAGGAGCAGTACGCCGGCACCGGCTCCCTGCTTTCGCGAGGAGCCGTCGAAGAAGAGTGTCCAGTGGGGTTCGGTGAAGACCGGAGCTCGGTGCTCCAGTTCTCCGCCCCCATGGCCCCCTGGGTCAGCCTCCGTTGGTGTCCACTCCGCCACAAAGTCAGTCAGTGCTTGGCTCTTGACTGCATGGCGTGGGAGGAAGTCCACCTCAAACTCCGCCAGCTCCGCCGCCCATTTAGCAACGTTGCCAGTCGCATGGGGGCTGTGAAGAATTGTCTTCAGTGGATACGAGGTGACTACCGAGACCCGGTGGGCCTGGAAGTAATGGCGGAGCTTTCTGGAGGCAACGAGCACCGCATACAGCAGCTTGTGGACTTCCAGGTACCTTGTCTTGGCATCATGAAGTACTTCGCTGATGTAGTAGACAGGCCTCTGTAAGGTTCGAACCCTCTTTCTAAGGCCTGGGAGGTCCTCGTCCATTGGCCCACTGGAGGTGGGCGGACCCACGGGGGCCTCCGGGAGCTGGACCCAGAGGCCCTTAAGCTATCTTGATTGTCCGGGAGCTCCGGGGGGTCTTGGGGGACCTCTGGGAGGTCCCATTTGGCCCCCGGGGGGACCCGCGGGGCCCCCGGGGGTTTATCTTGGAGGTCCGGGAGACTGCCCAGGACCTCCGGGAGGCTGACCTGGACCTCCGGGAGGTTTCCTTGGAGGCCCGGGAGACCGTCTTGGTCCTGCGGGGCCTCCTGGCGTCTGTCTTCTGCTACCGGAGCAGGTTGTGAAGATGAGGGGTCCGGCCGCTCTGCGACGAGGACCATACTCACTACTTCAGTTGTCGCCGCGATGTAGAGCAACAGGTGCTCTCCGGGCTCAGGGGCTACCATGATTGGTAGGGTCGTCAGGAGTCGCTTCAACTCCTGGAAAGCCTCTTCCGCTTCGTCAGTCCAGGCAAAGGGGCCTGACTTGCGCAGGAGCTTAAAGAAAGGGAGTGCCCGCTCTGCTAGCCTCGGTATAAACCGACTCAGCGCGGCTAGACATCCTGTGAATTTCTGGACATCCTTGACGCGGGCAGGGGGCCGCATCAAGTCGATGGCCTTGATCTTCTCTGGGTTGGCCTCAATCCCCCGGTGCGAGACCAGGAACCCTAAGAGCTTCCCAGAGGACACGCCGAACACACATTTATCTGGGTTCAGCTTGGTGCGCGTAGAGCGCAATTTGTCAAAGACTAAGGCTAGGTTATCTAGCAGGGACGGACCCTGCTTGACCTTGACAACTATGTCATCGACATACACCTCAACCAGGTCTCTTATTAACTCCCCAAAGGTTTTGTGCATTGCCCGCACAAAGGTGGGGAGTGCATTCTTTAGGCCGTAAGGCATAGACACATAGCAATAAAGGCCGTCTACTGTGATGAAGGAGGTGTGCTCCTCGTCCTCCCTAGACATGGGGATCTGATGGAAACCCGAGTAGGCGTCTAGGAAGCACAGCATATCACAGCCTGACGTTGAGTCTACTATTTGATCTATTCTAGGGAGAGGGAATGGATCTTTAGGACATGCCTTATTGAGACTGGTGTAGTCGATGCACATCCGGAGCTTCCCGCCAGCCTTCGGGACAACGACGGGGTTCGCCAACCATCGTGGGTGGTGGACCTCCCGTATGAAGCCAGCGTCCAGCAGCTTCTTGACTTCTTCACGGATGAAGTTCTGCCGCTCGATGGACTGCTTGCGGGGCTTCTGTTGAACCGGCCGGGCGTCGGGAATGACTTTCAAGTGGTGCTCGATCACCTTCCTGGGGATCCCCGGCATCTGTGACGGCTGCCATGCAAACACGTCAACGTTGTGCCGGAGGAAGGTGACGAGCGCGCCTTCCTATTTACTATCCAGGCCCCCGGCTACCCGGGTGGTCTGGGTAGCTTCGGCGCCGACTTGGACGACCTTTAAGGGGACGCCGCCCTCGTCGAGAGGTTGCACCCGGGGTGCTGTGGTGGAAGCACGGTGACGTGCGCACGGGCGGAGCTGGTCCGATTCCGTATTGCCGGGGGCTGAGGCCCCAGCTGTCGCGAGTGCTTGGGGCTTCTCCAGGGACGACACTGCAGCAGTGCGGTCCCCACGAATCCTGAGAACACCTGTCGGTGTTGGCATCTTCAGGACAAGGTAGCCGTAATGGGCTACAGCCATGAACCGGTACAGGGCTGGCCTGCCGATTATGGCGTTGAAGGGGAGGTCTATCTCCGCTACGTCGAACAGGATGTACTCTGTTCGATAGCTGTCCGGAGCCCCGAAGGTCACCGGGAGACTAATGCTGCCGTAGGGGATAACCTGTCCCGGCCCTACCCCTGAGAACGGACTCGACGGGGTGAGCTTGGCCATCGGGATTTGCAGCTTCTGGAAAGCTGCACGGCTGATGAGGTTCAGCCCAACCCCTCCATCCACCAAAACGTGGTACATTCTCACTTTGGCGATGGTAGGGGCCACCAGGAGCGGCAGTTGGCCGGCCCCAGCCATGTTCCTGGGGCAGTCGGTGGCATCAAAGCTGATGGGGGTCCCCATCCACTTTAGGTGTGGGGCAGCACTTGGGAGTGGCGCCACCGATGCTACCGCTCGGTGCAGAGTCTTGACTGCGCTTCGGGACGAGGGGTCGGCGGACCCGCCGTATATGACGTAGAGCTTCTTCCGACGCTCATCGCCGCTGGAGTCGGAATCCTCGTGATTGCGTGCCGCCTTCACGACACGCGGAGGCTCCTGGATCTCCTCTGGGTGGTCGATGTTGTCTGGAACATCCACCCTCTGCTCATCTTCCTTTGGACGGAAGGGCAGGTCATCAGCCCGCTGCCGCTTCTCCTTGCGGAAGCGCTCTGCGAGCCTTCAGATCTCCCGGCACTCGGCAGCAGTGTGGCGACAGCTGCCGTGCACGGGGCACATATTGTATTTATCACCTTCTGGGATTGGTGATCTTTGCTGCTTCTTGTCGGGGCGTGGCCCCCGAGCCCCACTGAGCGTCGCTGCAGTGACGACTGGGGCTGCGGTCGGTGACTCTATCTTGCTTCTGCCTCAGTCCTTGGCCTTCCTGCTGCCTCCACAGGGAGTAGGACTGGATCCGGGCAGTCCCCCTGACTCGGAGGATGGCAGCGAGTGCCAGTTCCGTCCTTCGGCAGCTCTGGCGCATTTGTCTGCCAAGCTGAAGAGCTCTGAGACGTCGCGGACCTCCCTGGTCGCGAGCTTCTCGAGCATCTTCTTGTCCCGGACGCCTTGCCGGAACGCCACCACCACAGAAGCATTTTGAATGTGTGCGATGGTGTTCCGCACCTGGGAGAACCGCTGGATGAAAGAGCGCAGCGACTCCCCAGGTTGCTGCTGGACGGCGTGGAGGTCGAGCTCCGTGCCAGGCCGGGTGTAGGAGCTGCCGAAGTTGGCTACGAACTGTCGGCAAAGCTCTCCCCAGGAGGTGACGGAACCTTGGGGGAGGTTCATGAGCGAAGACCGGGCTGGACCGGTCAAGGCGACAGGGAAGTAATTGGCCATGACGGCTTCATTCCCTCCTGCGGCAAGTACGGCGGTGGAGTAGATCTGGAGAAACTCCGCCGGGTTGACGCTGCCGTCGTACTTCTCGGGCAGGTGTGGCCGAAACTTGCGCGGCCACTTCGCAAAGCGAAGATGGGGCGCGAGGGCTGCACACCCTGCTTCCGTCACCGCAGGTTCTGGTCCCGCGAATGCTGAGTTCGCACCAGGCACAGTGTACCCCGGTACGGGCAAAGCTGCACCATAGGCCGGGGGCGCCATCTGCAGTACATATGACTGTGGCATATTCTGCACGGCGCAGGCCTGGGGCAGAGATCGCATGGCGAATGTCTGCTCTTCAGGCTGGGTCGAGGCCGACGTCATGCTGTCGTCAGCTTCTTGGTAGCGACGCCTTTCTCGGCGTTGCTCGAGGTATACCCGGGCATTTTGACCCGAGCGACACCGCTCCAGCTCTGTCCTCAGATCCATCGATTGAGGGCTGGCAGAGCTGGAATCTGCCGTCTGTTCATCAACCATCGGCGTGCGTATCAGCGACACGGCCGGCTGGTTAGAGTGTCGTCTCCGCCGGAGTCGCGGGCTTGCGGCAGCGACGACAAGCCGGTCTACCTCGAGAATCCACCGCTGGGTCGCTGCCTGAGGCGCGTCTCCAGCGGGCGGATTGTGCAGTAGCGCTCTTGCTGCAGCTAGCGCGCCCCTTCCGGGTACGCCCGGCGCTACTGGAGATATGACGCTGGTTGGAGCCTGCATTGCCGGGGTCGGCGCTGCCAGAGCCGGTTGCTGGCTCCCAGCTTGTACTGACACACTCCGTCCTGAGTGTGTTGGCTTGTACTCCCCCCTAGCCACGGCTCGCCGCGGAGGCGGGGGAGGTGAGCTTGCCGCCGAAGGGAGCTTGGTCATCTTCGTCTGCGGAAACTCGTCGCGCTAGGAGAAAAGCCCCCTACCTGGCGCGCCAAATGTCGAAGTGTGCGATCGACACTTCCCCCGGGCCTGCACTGGGCAGCCCGCGGAGGTTCTTTTTTCGGAGGGGCTAGTTCCTAGCGGAGAGCTTGCGCGGATGGACGAGTTAGTGAGAGCTTGACACGGGAAGTTTTACGTGGTTCGGGCCGCCGGAGCGTAAAACCCTACGTCCACGGCGAGCTATGGAGCTCGCTGTATTGCTTGCTGCTCAGGGCCGGGGGCCTGAGCTTGGGGGTGAGTTACAGCTTGAGAGTGTATGGCTAGCGTATGAGTTACAGAATGCGAACCCTTGCTATCGACGCCTACCCGAGCCTTTTATAGTCCAAGGCTCGGGCGGCTTACAAGGGAAGCCAGGACCCGATAGGTGGTCCAGGGAAGATTGTCTACTATCTACCATATCTGTAGTTACGCCCTGCCCATGCCGTGCGCTAGTCGTAGTGGTTGATGACGGCGCAGGCGGCATGGGATGTCTTGTCGCGGCGTTTATTACCTGTCAGGTTCTGACGCCGCGCGCCAGTCTGTGATGCGACTGGACGCAATGGCACCTGACAGGCGCGTGCTCTGCGTTTCCGCGCCTTGGGAAGATGCGGGCCTTGAATTCCTTGTACGGGCAAGGTGAGGGGCGCCTTTACGCCCGCTGCCTACCGCTCGGGGGCAGGCAGCACCGTTCTTCCAGCCACGTGGCGGGTCCGGAGCTCTCCTCTGTGGAGAGGGAGGTCCGGCCCCGCTGGACGCGTGGCGTCTTCAGACCTCTCTCCCGCGGGGGGCGAGGTCCGGCATCTGTATGCCACGTGGCGGGCCCGGAGCTCTCATCTGAGGAGAGGGAGGTCCGGCCCCGCCGGACGCGTGGCGCCTTCGGAGCTCTCCCTGCGGAGAAGGGCGAGTACCTTAGGCATTTTACCCTGTGCGCGGGGGTACCCCATATCTCAGGTACCGACAGTGCTAGTGTGTAGTGTCCCCTGGCTGGACGGCTGCACTTTTGAATAGCTAGGCAGAGAGTTTAGCTATGAATAAGACTTCCATGTAATTAAGTTTGTAAAATACTTCCGCTGTTTTTATGTAAAATAAAAGTTTGTATGATGTTCTTAATATTTTCTTGTGTGTTGTTGGGTGCCGCATCGCACGGCACCATCCTCTGCGATCCCGAAGGTAGGACCACGGGTGGCTCCCCACAGACGTGGTATAAGAGCCGCATTTGGAATGGCACGCTCGAAAAGAGCCTATTTTGAAAATTTAGAAGTGGTCGAGTGAGGATTAGTCACTATGCCCACATAAGGTCTAATATAGTAGTAGCTACTAAGGTGGAAATGCTGACATACTTGTTATTAATTTGTAACGATGCTCCGGTGTCAGGTAAGAGGTAAGATACGCCACCGCAAGTGGATCAATTGCGGAAAGCTCGCCATACGAGCAATGGTATGGAATTGTTTGCCTGGCTTGGCATGGTAGTGAATATGAGTCTCTGAACCTTCTCATGGTTCTGAGAGCATATGAAAACGGTGGTTCCCAGCGTGCTTTAGGCAAAAGCAAGAATACCTCATCGTGTGGCAAGCAACACGATAGTATGTGTCGAAGTGTGTAGCTGACACTTCCCCCGGACCTGCACTGGGCAGCCCGCGGAGGTTCTTTTTCGGAGGGGCTAGTCACTCGCGGAGAGCTTCAGCGTTTGGTACGATTGAGGGAGAAGCTTGACACAGGGAGTTTTACGTGGTTCAGGCCACCGGAGCGTAAAACCCTACGTCCACGGCAAGCAGAGGCGCTCGCTGTATTGCTTGCTGCTCAGAACCGGAGTCCTGAGCCTAAGGGTGACTGATCTCTAGAGTGCGAGTCAACAGAGTTTGAACCCTTGCTAACGTTGCCTACCCGAGCCTTTTATAGTCCAAGGCTCGAGCGGCTTACAAGGTGGGCCCGGGACCTGACAGGTGGTCCCGGGAAGATTTCCTGCCATCTAACGTATCTGCAGTTATGCCGGTAGTTGTCTTTGGCAAAGGCTTCCGAGTCTTTGTTCTGCCGCCCTGCCCATGCCGCAGGCTAGTCGTAGTGGTTGATGATGGCAGGGGCGGCAGGGGATATCTTGTCGCTGTGTTTATTGGTGGGCAGGCTCTGACACGGCGAGCCAGTCTGCGATGTGACTGGGCGCAACGGCACCTGACAGAGGCGTGCTCCGCGTCTCCGCGTCTTGGGAAGGCGCGGGCCTTGAATACCTTGTACGGGCAAGGTATGGCGCTTCTTTACGCCTGCTGCCTACTGCGCGGGGGCAGGCAGTGTTACTCTGCTGGCCACGTGGCGGGCCCGGAGCTCTCCTCCGAGGAGAGGGAAGTCCGGCCCCGCGGGACACGTGGAGCCTTCGGAGCTCTCCCCACGGAGGGGGGAGGTCCGGCTGCTGCTGGCCACATGGTGGGCCCATCTCTCTCCTCTGAGGAGAGGGAGGTCCCGTCCCGCAGGACACGTGGAGCCTTCGGAGCTCTCCCCACGGAGGGGGGAGGTCCGGCTCAGTTGGCCACGTGACAGGTCTGGAGCTCTCCTCTGAGGAGAGGGAGGTCCGGTCCCGCTGGACACGTGGCGCCTTCGGAGCTCTCCCTGCGGAGAAGGGCGAGGTCCTTAGGCATTTTCCCCTGTGCGCGGGGGTACCCCATATCGAGGGTACCGACAGTGGCCCCCGGGCCCATCTCGGGGGAGATAGCGAGCCCGAGGTGGGGCCTTTGTCTCTTCCATTCCACGCACCTTCTCTAAGTCCCGCATTGACCGTTACCGGAGCACGAACAGTCGCGGGATCGTGGGAGCGTGAGCCCACTTGATGGTTGCTTTTGCTGTGGCGGTTCCCAAGGCTGCCACTTCTATGCGTGGCGGCGCTTTTTTCGGGAACCGCCGAAGTGCCTTGCCGGCTCGTCTCCTTCGTAAACTGACTTCTTGGCCCACCGCTTCAGCTGGACGACTTGGGTCCACTTGTCATCGACGCTTAGTCTTGGGGCCGAAGCGGTTGCACAAGAGGCATATTCGAAGAGTTTCGAATCGCTTTGAATCACACCTGGGAAGTTTTAAAAGGGGATCTTACCCGCATCGCGGCTTCACTTTGCACTTCCCAGCGCTTGCACCTTCCTTGAGCTCTTGCGCCTTTGTCTTCCCTGTTCTTGAGCTCTCCCCTGCCATGGCTTCCAACCTGCTTCCGTCGTGTCTCGCTCGGTCTGCCGAGCTCGGACCAGTGCGCAGTCTGCTGGGCTGGCACACGGAGGAGCAGAAACGCCGGCTCCGCCGGGGATCTCTCCCCCTGCTCCTGGAAAAGGGGGAGATGGTCTTCTTTACTGCCTACACCATGGCGGGGTTCGTCCCGCCAATTTCTTCCTTCTTTGTCACGTTGCTGGAGATGTACGGTCTCCAGCTCCACCACCTTTCCCCCAACTCCTTCGCGATGGCCGCCGTTGTCGAAGTTTGTGGTCGACACTTCCCCCGGACCTGCTCTGGGCAGCCCGCGGAGGTTCTTTTTCAGAGGGGCTAGTTGCTTGCGGAGAGCTTAAGCGTAGGGACGAGTGAGGGAGAAGCTTGACACGGCGAGTTTTACGTGGTTCGGGCCGCCGGAGCGTAAAACCCTACGTCCACGGTGAGCAGAGGTGCGCGCTGTATTGCTTGTTGCTCAGAACCGGAGTCCTGAGCTTGATGATGAGTTATGCCTAGGGTGTGAGTATCTGGAGTGCGAACCCTTGCTAACATTGCCTACCCGAGACTTTTGTAGTCCAAGGCTCGTGTGGCTTACAAGGGGGGCCCGGAACCCGACAGAGGGTCCCGGGGAGATTTCCTGCCGACTATTGTATCCACAGTTATGTTGGTAGTTGTCTCTGGGGAAGACTTCTGAGTCTTCGTTCTGCCGCCCTGCCCATGCCGCATGCGAGTCGTAGTGGTTGATGACGGCGGGGGTGGCAGGGGATGTCTTGTCACTGTGTTTATTGGCTGGCAGGTTCTGCCACTGCGCGCTAGTCTGTGATGCGACTGGGCACAACGGCACCTGACGGAGGCGTGCTCCGCGTCTCCGCGTCTTGGGAAGGCGCGGGCCTTGAATACCTTGTACGGGCAAGGTATGGTGCGTCTTTACGCCTGCTGCCTACCGCGCGGGGGCAGGCAGCGCTGTTCTGCTGGACACGTGGCGGTCCCGGAGCTCTCCTCTGAGGAGAGGGAGGTCCGGCCCCGCGGGACACGTGGAGCCTTTGGACCTTTCCCCCCGCAGGGGGGAGGTCCGGCATCTATCGGCCACGTGGCGGGCCTGGAGCTCTCCTCTGTGCAGGGGAGGTCCGGTCCCGCGGGACACGTGGCGCCTCCGGAGCTCTCCCCACGGATGGGGGAGGTCCGGCTTCCACTGGCCACGTGGCGGGCCCGGAGCTCTCCTCTGAGTAGAGGGAGGTCCGGCCCCGCTGGACACGTGGCACCTTCGGAGCTCTCCCTGCAGAGAAGGGCGAGATCCTTAGTCATTTTCCCCTATGCGCGGGGGTACCCCATATCGCGGGTACCGTCAGTGGCCCCCGGGCCCATCTCGGGGGAGATAGTGAGCCCGAGGTGGGGCCTCCGTCTCTTCTGTTCCGCGCACTTCCTCTAAGTCCCGCATTGACCGCTGCCGGAGCACGAACAGTCGCGGGATCGTGGGAGCGTGCACCCACTTGATGGTTGATTTTACCGCGGCGGTTCCCAAGGCTGCCACTTTTGCACGTTGCGGCACTTTCTTCGGGAACCACCGAAGCGCCTTGCCGGCTCGTCTTCTTGGGAGACTGACTCCTTGACCCACCGCTTCAGCTGGGCGGCTTGGGCCCACCTGTCATCGGCGCTCGGTCTTGGAGCCGAAGCGGTTGCCAATGCGGTGTATTCGAAGAGTTTTGAGTCGCTTGGAATCGCACCTAGGAAATTTTAAAAGGGGATCTTACCCGCATCGCGGCTTCCCTTCGCACTTCCCAGCGCTTTTCCTTGGAATCTTGCGCCTTTGTCTTCTTGTCCTTGAGCCCTCCCCTTCGATGGCTTCCAACCCGCCCCCAGAGAAGAAACGCGCTCGGTCTCCTTCGGTGGCGGCATCTGTGCCAAGTCGGGGATCCAGGGTGCCTTCACCTCCTGCTTGTGGAGATGGCACTCCATCCGGTGGCGACACAAAGAGGTCCTGGGCTGATCATTCCGACGGGATTCCTCTTAAGCGACAGCAGGCTGAAGGTTCCCGGACGTCGCGTCCTCCTTCCTCAAGCGGTGGAGTCTCTGGGAACCTGCTGATGCGTTGAGGGGAACTCCTGGAGCGTCCCGTGCTCTGTCAGTCTAGGCTGTGACACCCTCATCTCGGGTGTCAGCATATGTTCATGTTTTATGAAGAGGAAACATTTTAAGAGAAGAAGGAACAGAGAAAAATATCAAAAGGAATAGCCAATGAGAGCCGAATCCAGCTCTCAGAAAGCGCTGAAGACAACTCACCACGGCCGCTGGCCACGTGGCGTGTTCGGAGCTCATCCCCGAGAAGTTGGGAGAGGTCCGCCTCTAAACTGGCTACGTGGCAGGCTCGGGGGGTCACCTCCGCAATTGGAAAGAGGTCCGATCCTGTGGGACACGTGTTGCCCACGGAGCTAGCCTCTGCGGAAGAAGCAAAGGCATTTCCGCAGGACACGTGTCATCCTCGGAGCTAGTCCTCGTGGAAGTCAGAGAACCAGTCGCACGGGATATGTGTCGATCTCGGAACCCATGTCCGAGAGGTCCGGATCTATCGGACACGTGTCGCCACCGGAGCTTATCTCCGGGAGGTCTGTTCGCTACTAGACACGTGTCAACCTCGGGGCATGTCCCTGGAGAAAGAAGAGAGGAAAGACCGGCGCCAACACGTGGCGTGCGCGAAGCTCACCTCCAAAGGAGGGGAGGCCTCGGTCGATTGACACGCGGCACAACCGGAGCTTGTCTTTGCGGAGAAGGAGATACCAGGAGGATACGTGGAGCCTCCGAAGCTCATCGCCACGAAGGTAACGAGTTCTGGAACGGCTGTTACGCGTAACAATACCGGTACGTAAAGGAAACCGACCTGAATTCCACAACGTTACCAAATCACCTAAAGATAAGATGATAGGATCCAACGACGATCTGAATAAGACTCTTATTCGGGATACAATCATATTAGTATTCTTCTCTTCCCGATTATAAATAGAACCCAGAACCTCTGGCCAAAACCACAAACTTCTTTTCCAACTCCTGAGCCGACGACATAGAGCCCTAGCCCCAACCCGCCGAGAAAGCCATCGCTGGAGCGCGGCAAGGAAGATCGTCGGAGGAAAGCCCAGCGATCTGAGGAGGACATCGAAGACCGAGAGGAACGTAAGGTAGGCCCCAATACCACCTTACGATATCGTTGTGTTTTCTTGCATCTGTTCTTTGATTCCTTTCGAACAGAAGCCTTCTCGTGGACAGATCACTTGATGATCAGGAGACAAGATCATTGCCACACCCACCTTTGATTCGAACACCTCTGTCCATACAAGCCATAGGATAGCATGCATATGCATCATCGCATCTAGTTTAAGGTTTGTGCATGATATTGATTGCTGTGAATCTTGTATGCACGTGATCCTACCTAGCAGGACAAGCTCAGGGAGCTGTCTACGACAAACTGCAGCAACCAGGTTTTGAGATCCAAGAACAACCGGAACCGCAAGAACAAGGCAAGTGCTCCTTGACCATGTTGATCCTATGTTTTGGGTAAAACTATTCTCATTGCGAAAAGGTGTGTGTGCTGAGTCAAACATGATGGGAAACCTTTTATAGGAGTTTACTAGTTTTGGTTAAACCACCCTTGTCGCCTGGGAAGTTTATGAGTCGGGTATGGTTTTTGCTTTATGCTTCGCTGAGTCCATGGGATTGGGAAGCGACATAGATGTTTCTAGCTAACTGCACTCATAATGATAATGAGAAACTGATGTTAATAACGGACATGGATCGGAGGGAGATCTAGGCAAGACTGGGTTTGTGAATGAGGTAGCATGAGATGGTGGTTTTACTTGCCGTAGATCTAAGGACCGGTTCATGCATGCACATGCCAGGATAACAGTGCCACCACAAGGCCAAGTATGGGTGCGGCTTAGCTGAGTAATTAGGTAAGTTGCTAGAGTGTTATGGACTGTGGAAGGCGAGGGGAATGGGCGTCGAGTGAGAACTGACCTGGGAACTGCATGGCACAAGAGGGAGCCCGTGGGTGGGAGAATTGGAGATTCTAGCCTGCCGGTGAAACCTTAGTGAGTCCATACATCTGGTAATCCCTTTGTAAAGGCTATTTTGTGATCTCTTGACCATACACCGACGGTCCTGTACTGGTATAATGGAGGTTTTGCAGTCGCCGACGGGTGACGAAATCACAAACTTGTGGGTAAAGAGGTGCAAACTCTACAGAGTTAATAAAACTATCATGATAGCCGAGCTTACGGTCACGAGCACCTGGCTAAATTGCCATGATTAGTTGGGATGGTTATTGGGAAGGTTTTTGGGTATGGTTATTGGTTTAGTTATGGTTTGGATTGGGACTGTTGAGTCCGGGTGATGAGATGGTTGCATGATTGTTGGGTCATGACATTAGATGGGTCTCAGTGTGAGACGAGGTTGTGTTATGAGATGAGATGGTAGCGAATACGGGGAGGTATTCGTGAGATGGTAGCAAATACGAGGAGGTATTCGTGAGTAAGAATGAGGTTGGTTAATGTTCAGGTGGAACATGGAAAGCGATGGAGGTATGTTGGTAATTTAATACACGATGGGATTACATTCATTTAAAGTTAAGTTGCTGTTTTATCATGAATTTATAAATTTGCTTTTCTGCAAATGAGCCTTTTTATACCTACCTTGTTTATGAGCTTCATATCATGTGTTATTCCCGCACTTGCTGAGTACACCATTGTACTCGAACTTGCATTATTACTTCATCATCAGCAGCAAGAGAAGCCTACTATGAAGACCAAGTGGAGCATTATGGCGTGTGATCTATTCTCAACCTTGCCTGTGGAGGGAGTAGAGATGGAGCCACTTCTGCTTAGATTTGCTTCCGCATTAGTTGAATTGCTTCCGCTTTAGAATAAAGACTTCCGCTGCATAGAAATAAGACTTCCGCTGTGAACATGAGTCCAAGACTCATGAGGTATTGTAATAAACTCTGTTATTCGTGGTAATATATAATCTGAATTCAGTTTTTGGAACATATGCGTATGTGTGATGAACATCCTGGGCACACAGATGCATTAGTTCTCGGTTCCATGGTTTTCCACAGAATTGAGGGCGTCACACAGGCGACTGCGGTGCGGCCATCGGCGGCGACGGCTGGCTCTGGTAGTCCTACCCCGGCTCGGAAGTTGGGGTTCAGGGCCCGCTGGAGTGTTCGCGCTTCTCGGCTGTCCCCCGACCGATGGGGAGTCTGCGCCGTTGTGCTCGGAAACCGGGACAGCTGCCGTGCCCCCCAAGCCAGCGCGAGTTTCTCCTGTTCCGGTATGCCCTGATTCCACGGCAGCGTCATCTCCTCCTGCCGAGACGGCTACCGCGGCCCCCAAGCCAGCGCAGGCCGGCCCTGTACCAGGCGGCCCAGCTTCTATTTCAGCGTGGACTTCCCCCACTCGTCCGTCTCCACGGGCTGAGGAGCCAGTTGATAGTGAGAGTTTGGCGGGTCTGGCTGTCGAAGTCCCGGTGCCAGCTTCTCCTGACCGGCGTCTCATCCCGGTCCCTAGCGCATCGCCTTTCCTTGAGGATGATGTGATGGAGGAGGTCGGCGGTGCCGCTCCGGCCTCTGCTGCCCCACTGACCCTGGCGGATGCCTTCGTGCTCGCCCAAGCGAGCGTCCGGCAGGTCTTGGCCGCGCTTGGACGTGAGCGGGAGGAGCAGACGGTTGAGAGGGATCGCCTCCTCACCTGGGGGAACCTTTTGTGGGAGCGGACCGCGGAGGTCAAGGGTGAGCTCGATTCCAGTTGGGAGTCGCTTGACTTTATGGAAGCGCTCCTCAACCGGCAGAAGCGGGCTGTCGACCGTCTGGACGCCGAAGCGCGGCGGCTCCACAGGGAGGCCCTTGAGGCACATGCCCAGGCCGAGGAGAGCCTCTCTGCCGTGGAGGAGATATGGCAGAGGTTGGAGCACCATAAGCGTGCCATTGAGGACCAGGAGCGTTCCACGGCAGCTGAGGCGGAGAGGGTCACCGCGCGGCTGGTGGCAGGCGAAGACGACCTGCGAGTTCGGGCCAGGGAGCTTGAGGCCCAGAGGGCTGACCTTGCCATGAGGGAGGAGCAGGTCTCCTGAGAAGGCCAGGCGATCTTGGATCGGGAGCTGGCTGTTGACTTCCGGGCTTCAGAGCTGGAGCGGCTTGTCCAGTCTCTCCACCTTCGGGAAAGCTCCCTGGCGGCCAAGGAGAAGGAATCCTCCGAGGGAAGCCGCGACGCCCTGCGAGCAGCCCGCCGCAAGGTACAGGAGCCCTTATCCTCGCGGTCCTCCGAGGCCCATGCAGTCTCGAGCTTCGTCAACCAGGCGGGGTCCGCCTTGGTCCCTCTTGGCTTCAGCCCGGTGAAGGTGGTGGCTCCTGCGCAGAAGGTGGCTGAAGTGATCCGCGCACTGGAGTCACTTGGCGCCAAGCTGAGCAGGTTGGACTCAGTGGTTGCCAGCGAGCTTGAGGCAGAGGGACGGGGCCTGGCCTTGGATGTTGCCATGCATGTGTTGGCATGCTTCAAGAGCCGAGACCCTTCTTTCTCACTGGACCCAGCGAGAGAGGGCCCTGCCACGGAGCGGGAGGAGACGGCCAGGGCCGAAGTCGGGGATGTGGCCGCCCTTGTAGCCTCTAGGTTCTGGCGCGAGCCAGGAGGCCACTAGGACTTGCTTCTTTCTTTTTATCAAGTCTGTAGTCCAGCTCTTGGAGCCATGAATAAATAGAATCTCTTGCATGTTTGTGCCTGTGATGTTTTCTGTCTTCTCCTTGGTTTAGCCTGGCTGAGCCCTTAGCTCCGCAAGGCACTCAGAGGCCTCCACCAATCTCGAAGCTCTGCACAGTCACCTTCCCCGGGTCCTTACTGTATTAAGGACCCCGGAGGTCTCCGGAGCTCGCCCCATGAGGATGGGGAGGTCCGGATCTGCCGGCCACGTGGCGGGCCCGGTGCTCCCTTCTAAGGAGAAGGAAGTCCAGCCCCGCGGGACACGTGGAGCCTTCTGAGCTCCCCCCCCGGAAAGGGAGGTCCGACTTCTGCCGGCCATGCGGCGGGTCCGGAGCCCCTCCTGAGGAGGCGGGAGCTCCAGCCCCACTGGTCACGTGTGGCCTTCGGAGCCCCCCCCCCCAGAGGGGGAGGTCCGGCTTCTGCAGGCCACATGGTGGGTCCGGAGCCCTGCCCTCTGAGGAGGCGGGAGCTCCGGCCCTGCTGGACACGTGGGGCCTTCGGGCCCCGCCCCTGTTGAAGGGGCGAAACCCGGACCTTCCGGTCCTGTGCTGGAGTAGTCGATAGCTCCTTGCCCCCCGCCTCATGCGGCCTCCGTTGCTGTAACCTGGAGGTCCTGCACACAGATAGAGGAAACGTAATTCTCCTCGGGGGGGTCCTCCCCTCCCCGTCTCTTAGTCTTATTCGGCTTATGGTCCTAGTACGGTATACGGGGCTTGGGCAATTCTGTGCGCGAGGCACCGGGGCTCCGGCTCCCTCCAAGACCCGGGTACGACCGTCCGATCCCTAGTACCGGACCGTGCGCTGGGGAAGCAGAGTGCACAGGCTTTGGGTACGGAACCAGGCAAAGCGGCTGTACTCCCCTGGACCTCCGGACGGCAGGGTGCGCACGCTTTTTGGTTCAGAGCCGGCTAAGCGGGATACTCACCCTGGACCCCCCATGCACGGCGCAGGCCTTTCCTGGAGGTGACCAACTGGCACCGCAACACCTGACTGGGGGAGGCCCGTAGAGGCCCACCTGGCCATCGGCAGGTGCCTCAAGCGCAACCACCTTCGGTAGGACAGCAAATGCTGACTATGGATGAGCGCAGGAGAGAGGGAGCTAAATGTACGGTGAGCATACATAGAGAGTGCGATCATAAAAACTAATGCGTAATTTAAATGAGCACATGAGAGAGAGCGAAGTAGAACAGGTTTCTGTGTAAATGACCATAGGGGGAAGTCAGGCTGTACATGGAGGCAATGACCCACCTCATTAAGAAGGGAAGCAAGACTCTACGCGCTTAGGGTCGGAACCAGGCCAAGCTGAACGTAGTCCTGGACCGTCCCCTGAGACTTAGCTGCCCTAAGTGCTGTTCCTAGACTCTATGGGATTTATTACAGAAGGGTATGGCCCTGTTCTACTAATGCTCAGGGGGTAGGACTTACAGTGTTGTTCCATGCCAAGGGTTTGGGAACGGATCCCATACTTGGTTGAAAGGCATGTTGTCGAAGTGTGCGGTCGACACTTCCCCCGGGCCTGCACTGGGCAGCCCGCGGAGGTTCTTTTTTCGGAGGGGCTAGTTCCTAGCGGAGAGCTTGCGCGGATGGAACGAGTTAGTAAGAGCTTGACACGGCATGTTTTACGTGGTTCAGGCCGCCGGAGCGTAAAACCCTACGTCCACGGCGAGCTATGGAGCTCGCTGTATTGCTTGCTTCTCAGTGCCGGAGGCCTGAGCTTGGGGTGAGTTACAGCTTGAGAGTGTATGGCTAGCGTATGAGTTGCAAAATGCGAACCCCTGCTATCGACGCCTACCCGAGCCTTTTATAGTCCAAGACTCGGGCGGCTTACAAGGGGAGCCGGGACCCGACAGGTGGTCCCGGGAAGATTGTCTATTATCCACCGTATCTGCAGTTATGCCGGTAGTTGTCTCTGGCCGAAGGCTTCTGAGTCTTCATCTTGCCGCCCTGCCCATGCCGCATGCCAGTCGTAGCGGTTGATGACGGCGCAGGCGGCATGGGTTGTCTTGTCGCGGTGTTTATTGGCTGACAGGTTCTGACACCGCGCGCCAGTCTGTGATGCGACTGGGCGCAACGGCACCTGACAGACGCGTGCTCCACGTTTCCGCGTCTTGGGAAGACGCGGGCCTTGAATACCTTGTACGGGCAAGGTATGGGGCGTATTTACGCCCGCTGCCTATCACTCGGGGCAGGCAGCGTCGCTCTGCTGCCACGTGGCGGGCCCGGAGCCCTTCTCAGAGAAGAGAAGGGTCAGTCCCACGGGGCACGTGGCGTCTTCGGACCTCTCTCCCGCGTTGGGGGAGGTCCGGCTTCTGCTGGCCACGTGGCGGGCCCGGAGCTCTCCTTTGAGGAGAGGGAGGTCCGGCCCCGCTGGACACGCGGCGCCTTCGGACCTCTCTCCCGCGGAGGGGGAGGTCCGGCTTCTGTATGCCACGTGGCGGGCCCAGAGCTCTCCTCTGAGGAGAGGGAGGTCCGGCCCCGCCGGACGCGTGGCGCCTTCGGAGCTCTCCCTGCGGAGAAGGGTGAGTTCCTTAGGCATTTTACCCTGTGCGCGGGGGTACCCCATATCTCAGGTACCGACAGTGGCCCCCGGGCCCATCTCGGGGGAGATAGCGAGCCCGAGGTGGGACCTCCGTCTCTTCCGGTCCGCGCACTTTCTCTAAGTCCCGAATTGACCGCTGCCGGAGCACGAACAGCCACGGGATCATGGGAGCGTGCGCTCACTTGATGGTTGCTTTTACTGCGGCGGTTCCCAAGACTGCCACTTCTGCACGTTGCGACGCTTTCTTCGGGAACCGCCGAAGTGCCTTGCCGGCTCATCTTCTTAGGAGACTGAATCCTTGCCCCCACCGCTTCAGTTAGGCGGCTTGGGCCCACCCGTCATCGGCATTCGGTCTAGGAACCAAAGCGGTTGCTGGTGCGGGATATTCGAAGAGTTCCGAATCGCTTGGAATCGCACCGGGAAGCTGCTAAATGGAACCTCCATGTGGGTACATTCCTCTTATAAGGCTTCCTGCCCCTGCGCTTCCCTCAGGTCCTGCAGTCTTGTCTTCCTCCATGGCTCTCAACCCGCCTTACTGGGGGAAGAATTGCTCTCAGCTCCCTCCAGCGGTTGCGTCTGCACCAAGACTGGGACTCAGGGAGCCTGCCTGCCCTGCCCCTGAGGGTGGTGGAGTCTTCAAAGGAACCACTGAAGCATCGAAGAGAATCCCAGGCGGCAGGGTCTCCAAGAACACCGCTGAATGCCGCGGAGAGGGCCTCAGGAGCACCCTTGACGACTCCAGCTTTTGCGCAGGTGATGAGGGTTGGGGGCTCCAGGGGCACCCTTGACGACACCGGCTTTTGCGCAGGTGATGAGGGAACTTCAGGAGAAGGAAACCGCCGATGCACCGTGGAGAACCCAGGCGGTAGAGTCTCCAAGAAGACCGCTGAATACTGCGGAGGGGGCCTCAGGGGCCCCCGTGGTGTCACTGGTTTTTGCGCCGGTGATGAGGGAGGCGATTCCTGCGCTCTGGTCATAGAGCGAGAGAGTTCCGCCAGGGCTGAAGCCTGGCGACGCGGCCGTTGTTGCAACTTCTGGATTTTGGTCGTGTCGGGAGACCCTTGGGGCTTGTTTCTTTCTTCTTATCGAGTCTGTAGTTCAGCTCATGGAGCCTTGCTTAATTTGACTCTCTTGGATATTTGTGTCTGTGATGCTTTTCTTCTCCTTCTTGGCTTTGCCTGACTGAGTCCTTAGCTCTGCAAGGTACTCAGAGGCCATTTCCAATCTCGGAGCCTTGCACAGACACCCTCCCCGGGTCCTAACCGTGTTAGGGGCCCCCGAAGGTCTCTGGATCTCGCCCTATGGGGAGCTCCAGATCTGCCTGCCACGTGGCGGGTCCGGAGCTCCTTCCTAAGAGGCGGGATCTCCGGCCATGTTGGACACGTAGGGCTTTCGGAGCCCTCCCACTGAGGGGGAGGTCCGGCTTCCGCCCACCATGTGGCGAGCCCGGAGCCCTCCTCAATGGAGGAGAGAGTTCCGGGCCCGCTGGACACGTGGGGCCCCCGGGTCCCGCCCCTGCTGGAGGGGCAGGTCCCGGTCCTTCCAGTCCCAGGCCGGAGTAGCTGGTAGCTCCTTTCCCCCCGCTTCATGCAGTCCCTGTTGCCGTAACCTGGAGGTCCTGCACACAGGTAGAGGAAACGAAATTCTCCTTGGGGGCTCCCCCTCCCTCATCTCATAGTCTTATTTGACTTACAGCCCCTAACCATGTGTTTGGTGTTTGGGGACTTGTAGAGAGGGGGAGCTGAGCACATGGCAACCATGCACTGCAAGGGTGATTAAAAAACTCAATTCACAATTTAAATGAGTACAAGGAAAGAGCAAAGTAGAGCAGATTTCTTTTCGCACAACTTTCCATAGGAGGAAGGCAGGCTAAACATGGAGGCCACGACCCACCCCATTAAGAGGGGAAGCAAGACTCTACGCGCTTGGAGTCGGAACCAGGCAAAGCTGAACGTAGTCCTGGACCGTCCCCTGGGGTTTAGCTGCTCCGAGCGCTGCTCCTGGACACTATGGAGTTTATTACGAAAAGAAAATACTGTCCTATTTTTGCTCTAGGGGTAGAACTTACGGAGGTGCTCTATGTTCCAAGGGTTCGGGTGCAGGTCCCCATCCTCGGTGGAAAGGCGCACACACCCGGGGCGGCATACTTTTGCTACTCGGAAGGGGCCTTCCCAACTAGGGGAGAGTTTGCGGGTCCCTTCACGAGAAAGTATGCACCGCAACACCAGGTCACCTTCCTGCAGCTCCCGGGCACGCACAGACCTTTGGTGGTAGCGCCGAAGCGCTTGTCTGTACCGCGCATTATGGAGTGCCGCATGTAATCGGACCTCGTCGACGAGGTCGATTTCTCCACGCCGGAGGTTGTCCTGCGTGGCTTCGTCGTAAGCTCGGACACGGTGAGACTTCATGGTGATTTCTGGGGGAAGTACAGCTTCAGCCCCGTACACCATGAAGAAGGGTGTCTCCCCGGTGGCCCGGCTCTGGGATGTCCGGTTAGCCCATAGTGTGCTCGGAAGCTCATCTACCCAATTGGCACCATGTTTCTTCAGGCTGGCGAAGGTGCGAGTCTTAAGGCCCCGGAGAATCTCCGCGTTGGCCCTCTCAACTTGCCCATTGCTCCTCGGGTGGGCGACAGAGGCATAGCATACCTGAATACCAAGGTCCTCGCAGTAGTCTTGGAACGCTGCGCTGGTGAACTGGGTCCCGTTGTCGGTGGTGATCCTGTTTGGGACCCCGAACCGGCATACAATGGACTTGATGAATTTTACTGCGGATTGTTTGTTGATGGTGACAACTGGTGTAGCTTCCGGCCACTTCGTGAACTTGTCGATAGCGACATAGAGGTACAGGAATTCCCCGACGGTTCTGGGGAATGGTCCCAGGATGTCCAGCCCCCATACGGCAAACGGCCACGAGGGCGGGATCATCTGTACCGCCTGAGCCGGTGTATGGATCTGCTTGGCGTGGAACTGGCACGCCTTGCAGCTCTCGACCAGCTTGACGGCATCCTGGAGTGCTGTCGGCCAGTAGAAGCCATGCCGGAAGGCTTTACCGACAAGCGTGCGTGAGGATGAATGACTTCCACATTCGCCTCCATGGATCTAAGCGAGCAAGTCGCAGCCTTCCCCCTGGGTTATGCACCGCAATAGGATGTGGTTGGCGCCACGCCGGTAGAGATCCCCCTCTACCAGCGCGTACCTCTTAGCCATACGCACAATCCGTTCAGCGGTTGCATGTTCATCAGGGAGGATATTGTCCTTCAAGTAGTCCCGGATCTCCGTGATCCATGCATCGGTTCTGACATGAGCTTCTGGATCTTGAGCGCTGGGTTGCACGGAGTCCCCAGTGACGCTTACGATCCTTGGCGGCATCCATGGCTGTAGGGCCGCCGGGACCGCCAGATTCGAGGTGCTGGTCAAGCCCCCTTCGCCCGGCTCGGCGGGCCGGGCTGTGGGCCGCAGCAACGTCCTCTCGAAAACTCCCTCAGGCGCAGGGGCTCCGGTGGAAGCTTTCGTTGAAAGGTTGTCGGCTGCGGCATTACCAGCGCGCGGTACGTGGTGCAGGTCCAAGGCGAGGAATTCTTTCTCCAACATCTGCACGTGAAGCAGATACGCAGCTAGCTGTGGGTCGTTGCAGGAGCATTCGCCCTTGACTTGCTTGATGACCAGCTGGGAGTCGCCCTGTGCCAACAACTGGTGAGCGCCTAAAGACAGGGCTGTCTGCAGGCCAAAGATTAGTGCCTCATACTCCGCCATGTTGTTGGTTGCACTGAAATTGAGACGCACCATATACCCAAACTGTTCCCCCGATGGCATGAGGAGCAGTACGCCGGCACCGGCCCCCTGGTTTCGCGAGGAGCCATCGAAGAAGAGTGTCCAGTGGGGTTCGGTGAAGACCGGGGCTTTAGGCTCTAGCTCTCCGCCTTCATGGCCCCCTGGGTCAGTCTTCGTTGGTGTCCACTCCGCCACAAAGTCAGCCAGTGCTTGGCTCTTAACTGCATGACGTGGGAGGAAGTCCAGCTCAAACTCCGCCAGCTCCTCCGCCCATTTAGCAACGTTGCCAGTCGCATGGGGGCTGTGAAGAATTGTCTTCAGCGGATACGAGGTGACTACTGAGACCCGGTGGGCCTGGAAGTAGTGGCGGAGCTTCCTGTAGGCCACGAGCACCGCATACAGCAGCTTGTGGACTTCTAGATACCTTGTCTTGGCCTCATGAAGCACTTCACTGATGTAATAGACAGGCCTCTGTATGGTTCGGACCCTATCCCTTAGGCTTGGGAGCTCCTCGTCCATTGGCCTCGGCCCGCTGGAGGTGGGTGGACCCACGGGGGCCTCAGGGAACTGGGACCCGGAGGCCCTCAAGCTTCCTTGATCATCCGAGAGCTCCGGGGGGTCTCGAGGGACCTCCACGAGATCCCAATTGGACCCTGGAGATTTATCTCGGGGGTCCGGGAGGCCGTCCTGGGCCTCTAGGAGGTCGTCTTGGACCTTCAGGGGGTCCGGGAGACCGTCTTGGCCCTGCGGGCCCCCCTGGTGTCTGTCTTCTGCTACTGGAGCAGGTTGCGAGGGTGAGAGGTCTGGCCGCTCTGCGACGAGGACCATACTCACCACTTCAGTTGTCGCCGCGATGTAGAGCAGCAGGTGCTCTCCGGGCTCAGGAGCCACCATGATAGGCAGGTTTGTTAGGTGTCGCTTCAACTCCTGGAAAGCCTCTTCTGCTTCGTCAGTCCAGGCAAAGGGGCCTGACTTGCGCAGGAGCTTAAAGAAAGGGAGTGCCCGCTCTGCTAGCCTCGGTATAAACCGACTCAGCGCGGCTAGACATGCCGTGAGTTTCTGGACATCCTTGACGCGGGCAGGGGGCCGCATCAAGTCGATGGCCTTGATCTTCTCTGGGTTGGCCTCAATCCCTCGGTGCGAGACCAGGAACCCTAAGAGCTTCCCAGAGGACACGCCGAACACACATTTATCTGGGTTCAGCTTGGTGCGCGTAGAGCGCAACTTGTCAAAGACTAAAGCTAGGTTATCTAGTAGGGATGAACCCTGCTTGACCTTGACAACTATGTCATCGACATACACCTCAACCAGGTCTCTTATTAACTCCCCAAAGGTTTTGTGCATTGCCCGCACAAAGGTGGGGAGTGCATTCTTTAGGCCGTAAGGCATAGACACATAGCAACAAAGGCCGTCTACTGTGATGAAGGAGGTGTGCTCCTCGTCCTCCCTAGACATGGGGATCTGATGGAAACCCGAGTAGGCGTCTAGGAAGCACAGCATATCACAGCCTGACGTTGAGTCTACTATTTGATCTATTCTGGGGAGAGGGAATGGATCTTTAGGACATGCCTTATTGAGACTGGTGTAGTCGATGCACATCCGGAGCTTCCCGCCGGCCTTCGGGACAACGAAGGGGTTCGCCAACCATCGAGGGTGGTGGACCTCCCGTATGAAGCCAGCGTCCAGCAGCTTCTTGACTTCTTCACGGATGAAGTTCTGCCGCTCGATGGACTGCTTGCGGGGCTTCTGTTGAACCGGCTGGGCGTCGGGGAAGACTTTGAAGTGGTGCTCGATCACCTCCCTGGGGATCCCCGGCATCTGTGACGGCTGCCATGCAAACACGTCAACGTTGTGCCGGAGGAAGGTGACGAGCGCGCCTTCCTATTTGCTATCCAGGCCCCCGGCTACCCGGGTGGTCTGGGTAGCTTCGGCGCCGACTTGGACGACCTTTAAGGGGACGCCGCCCTCGTCGAGAGGTTGCACTCGGGGTGCTGTGGTGGAAGCACGGTGACGTGCGCTCGGGCGGAGCTGGTCCGGCTCCGTATTGCCGGGGGCTAATGCCCCAGCTGTTGCGAGTGCTTGGAGCTTCTCCAGGGCCGACACTGCAGCAGTGCGGTCCCCACGAATCCTGAGAACGCCCGTCGAAGTTGGCATCTTCAGGACGAGGTAGCCGTAGTGGGCTACAGCCATGAACCGATACAGGGCTGGCCTGCCGATTATGGCGTTGAAGGGGAGGTCTATCTCCGCTATGTCGAACAGAATGTACTCAGTTCGATAGCTGTCCGGAGCCCCAAAGGTCACCGGGAGACTAATGTTGCCGTAGGGGATAACCTGTCCCGGCCCTACCCCTGAGAACGGGCTCGACGAGGTGAGCTTGGCCATCGGGACCTGCAGCTTTTGGAAAGCTGCACGGCTGATGAGGTTCAGCCCAGCCCCTCCATCTACAAAAACGTTGTACATTCTCACGTTGGCGATGGTAGGGGCCACCAGGAGCGGTAGTTGGCCGGCCCCAGCCATGTTCCTGGGGCAGTCGGTGGCGTCAAAGCTGATGGGGGTCCCCATCCACTTAAGGTGCGGTGCAGCACTCGGGAGTGGTGCCACCGACGCTACCGCTCGGCGCAGAGTCTTGACGGCGCTTCGGGACGAGGGGTCGGCGGACCCGCCGTATATGACGTAGAGCTTCTTCCGACGCTCATCGTCGCTGGAGCCGGAGTCCTCACGATTGCATGCCGCCTTCACGACACGCTGTTGCTCCTGGATCTCCTCTGGGTGGTCGATGTTGTCTGGAACATCCACCCCCTGCCCATCTTCCTTTGGGCGGAAGGGTAGGGCATCAGCCCGCTGCCGCTTCCCCTTGCGGAAGCGCTCTGCGAGCCTCCGGATCTCCCGGCACTCAGCAGTAGTGTGGCGGCAGCTGCCGTGCACGGGGCACATGTTGTCCTGGCTATCTTCCGGGGTCGGTGACTTTCGCTGCCTCTTGTCAGGGCGCGGCCCCCGAGCCCCACTGAGCGTCGCCACAGAGACAGCTTCGGTAACGGCCGGCGGTCTTATCTTGCTTCTGCCCCGGCTCTTGGTATTCCTGCTGCGTCCATAGGGAGTAGGACCAGATCCGGGCAGCCCTCCTGACTCGGAGGATGGCTGTGAGTGCCAGTTCCGTCCCTCGGCTGCCCTGGCGCACTTGTCCGCCAGGCTGAAGAGCTCAGAGGCATCGCGGATCTCCCTGGTCGCGAGTTTCTCAAGCATCTTCTTGTCTCGGACGCCTTGTCGGAACGCCACCACCACAGAAGCATTTTGAATGTGTGGGATGGTGTTCCGCACCTGGGAGAACCGCTGGATGAAAGAGCGCAGCGACTCCCCAGGTTGTTGTTGGATGGCGTGGAGGTCAAGCTCCGTGCCAGGCCGGGTGTAGGAACTGCCGAAGTTGGCTATGAACTGTCGGCGAAGCTCTCCCCAGGAAGTTACGGAACTCTGGGGGAGGTTCATGAGCCAAGACCGAGCTGGGCCAGTCAGGGCGACAGGGAAGTAATTGGCCATGACGGCTTCATTCCCTCCTGCGGCAAGCACGGCGGTGGAATAGATCTGGAGGAATTCCGCCGGGTTGACACTGCCGTCGTACTTCTCGGCCAGGAGTGGCCGAAACTTGCACGGCCATTTCGCGAAGCGAAGGTGGGACACGAGGGCCGCACACCCTGCTTCTGTCGCCACAGGTTCTGATGCCGCGAATGCTTGGTTCGCACTGTGCACCGCATGCCCCGGAATGGGCAAGGCTGCACCATAGGCCGGGGGCGCCATACGCAGGACGTACGGCTGTGGCATATTCTGCACGGCACAGGACTGGGGCAGAGATCGCGTGGCGACGGTCTGCTCTTCAGGCTGGGTCGAGGCCGACGTCACGCTGTCATCAGCCTCTTGGTGGCGACGCCTTTCTCGGCGCCGCTCGAGGTATACCCGGGCATCTTGACCCAGATGACACCATTCCAGCTCTGTCCTCAGATCTGGTGACTGGGAGCTGGTAGAGCTGGAGTCTGCCATCTGCTCCCTATCCAACGGTGCGCGCATCAGCGACACGACCGATTGGCCAGAGCGTCGTCCCCGCCGAGGTCGAGGGCTTGCGGCGGCAACGACAAGACGGTCTACCTCTCAGATCCACTGCCGGGTCGCTGCCTGAGGCGCATCCCCAGCGGGCGGATTGTACAGTAGCGCTCTCGCCACAGCTAACGCGCCCCCACTGGGCACGCCGAGCGCTACTGGAGACTTGAAGCTGGTTGGAGCCTGCATTGCCGGGGTTGGCGCTGCCAGAGCCGGTTGCTGGCTCCCAGCTCGTACTGACACACTCCGTCCCGAGTTTGTCGACATGTACTCCCCCCTGGTCGCGGTCTGCCGCAGAGGCGAGGGGGGAGATTTTGCCGCTGAAGGAAGCTTGGTCATCTTCGTCGGCGGAAACTCGTCGTGCTAGGGGAAAAGCCCCCTACCTGGCGCGCCAAATGTCGAAGTGTGCGGTCGACACTTCCCCCGGGCCTGCACTGGGCAGCCCGCGGAGGTTCTTTTTTCGGAGGGGCTAGTTCCTAGCGGAGAGCTTGCGCGGATGGAACGAGTTAGTAAGAGCTTGACACGGCGAGTTTTACGTGGTTCAGGCCGCCGGAGCGTAAAACCCTACGTCCATGGCGAGCTATGGAGCTCGCTGTATTGCTTGCTGCTCAGGGCCGGAGGCCTGAGCTTGGGGGTGAGTTACAGCTTGAGAGTGTATGGCTAGCGTATGAGTTGCAAAATGCGAACCCCTGCTATCGATTCCTACCTGAGCATTTTATAGTCCAAGACTCGGGCGGCTTACAAGGGGAGCCGGGACCCGACAGGTGGTCCCGGGAAGATTGTCTATTATCTACCGTATCTGCAGTTATGCCGGTAGTTGTCTCTGGCCGAAGGCTTCTGAGTCTTCATCTTGCCGCCCTGCCCATGCCGCATGCCAGTCGTAGAGGTTGATGACGGCGCAGGCGGCATGGGTTGTCTTGTCGCGGTGTTTATTGGCTGACAGGTTCTGACACCACGCGCCAGTCTGTGATGCGACTGGGCGCAACGGCACCTGACAGACGCGTGCTCCGCGTTTCCGCGTCTTGGGAAGACGGGGCCTTAAATACCTTGTACGGGCAAGGTATGCGGCGTATTTACGCCCGCTGCCTATCACTCGGGGCAGGCAGCGTCGCTCTGCTGCCACGTGGCAGGCCCGGAGCCCTTCTCAGAGAAGAGAAGGGTCAGTCCCACGGGGCACGTGGCATCTTCGGACCTCTCTCCCGCGGAGGGGGAGGTCCGGCTTCTGCTGGCCACGTGGCGGGCCCGGAGCTCTCCTCTGAGGAGAGGGAGGTCCGGCCCCGCTGGACACGGGGCGCCTTCGGACCTCTCTCCCGCGGAGGGGGAGGTCCGTCTTCTGTATGCCACGTGGCGGGCCCGGAGCTCTCCTCTGAGGAGAGGGAGGTCCGGCCCCGCCGGACGCGTGGCGCCTTCGGAGCTCTCCCTGCAGAGAAGGGCGAGTTCCTTAGGCATTTTATCCTGTGCGCGGGGGTACCCCATATCTCAGGTACCGACACATGTGTACCTGGGACGGCAACTTTTGTGACTCGGAAGGGACCTTCCCGGCTGGGGGAGAGTTTACAGGTCCTTCGCGGGAAAGTGTGTGCCGCGGCACTAGGTTGCCTTCCTCCAGGTCCCTGACGCGTTTGGTCCTTTGGCTGTAGTGCTTGGGCACCAGCCGAGACCGTGCATTGTGGGGTCTCACCTGCAGCCGGGCCTCATCGATGAGGTCGTCATCTCCACGCTGGATCAGGTCCTGCACGGCTTCTCCTTGCAGCCCCGGGGTACCCTCCCCTTCTGGCTAAGGCCTTCAAGGGGTAGGAGAACCCAGACTCTTCTTGGGAGACCCAAGGCGCCTTTCCCCTTCTGGCTAAGGCCTTCAAGAGGTTGACAGACCCTGGGCGGCCCCCAGGAGGTAAGGCCGAGGCACAGAAACGTGCACTCGGGTGGAGCTGGCCCGGTTCTGCACCATCGGAGCTGGTGCTTGGGCTGCTGAAACTACTTGGAGCTTCTCCAAGATTGACATCGCAGCAGTGCAGTCTCCACTGACTTTCCGGGTTAGCCGCAGTCGGCTACTGCCACGGCTCGTCATCACCGGAGCTGGAGTCCTCACCGTTGTGCACCGTCTTCATGACGCGCTGAGGCTCTTGAAACCCCACCTGGTGGCCGACGCTGACTGAGGCGTCGACCTTCTGCTTGCCCTCCCTCTGAGGGAGGGGCGGAGCATCAGCTCTCAGTTGCCTCCCTTTGCGGAAGCGCTCTGCGAGCCTCTGGATGTCCCAGCACTCGGCAGCAGTATGATTGTTGGTGCCATGCACGGGGCATAGCTCGCCTTGGTCACCGTCTGGGGCTGGCGACTGTCGCTGCCTTTTGTCAGGGCGCGGCCCCCGAGCTCCACTGGGTGCCGCTGCTGCGGCAACGGGAGGCGCGGCCGGTGACTTCATCTTGCCACTGCCCCGGTTCTTGGCCTTCTTGTCGCCTCCATAGGCAGCAGCGCCAGATCCGGGCTGTCCCCCTGACTCGGAGGTTGGCAGTGAGTGCCAGTTCCGCCCTTCGGCTGCTCTGGCGCACTTGTCTGCCAGGCTGAAGAGCTCGGAGACATCGAGGACCACTCTGGTCGCGAGCTTCTCAAGCATCTTCTCGTCCCAGACACCCTGCCGGAATGCCACCACCACAGAAGAACTTTGAATGTGCGGGATGGTGTTGCGTACCTGGGAGAACCGCTGGATGAAGGAGCGCAGTGATTCCCCAGGTTGTTGTTTGATGGCGTGGAGGTCAAGCTCCGTGCCAGGACGTGTGTAGGAACTGCCGAAGTTGGCAATGAACTGCCGGCAGAGCTCTCCCCAGGAAGTTATCGAACCCTGGGGAGGTTCATGAGCCAAGACCGGGCTGGGCCGGTCAAGGCGACGGGGAAGTAGTTGGCCATGACGTCCTCATCCCCTCCTGCAGCAAGTACGGCGGTGGAGTAGATCTAAAGGAACTCCACCGGGTTGACGCTGCCATCGTACTTCTCGGGCAGGTGCGGCCGAAACTTGCGCGGCCACCTCGCGAAGCGAAGGTGGGGCGATAGGGCCTTGCATCCTGCCCCTGTTGCTGCAGGCGTTGGTGCCGCGAACGCTTGGTTCGCTGCAGGCACAGTGTACCCCGGTATGGGCAAGGCTGCTCCATAGACAGGGGGCGCCGTTTGCAGGGCATATGGCTGTGGCATATGCTGCGTGGCGTATGCCTGGGGCAGAGTTCGCGTGGCTAAAGTCGGCGCCTCAGGCAGGGTTGAGGCAGACGTCATGCTGACGCCGGCCTCTTGGCTGCGACGCCTTTCTCGCCGTCGCTCAAGGAACACTCGGGTTTCTAGGCCCAAGTGGCATCGTTCCAGCTCAGTCCTCAGGTCCGTCGACGGAAGCCTGGTGGAGCTGGAATCCGCCGTCTGTCCGTCAACCAACGGCGTGCGCGTCAGCGACACAGCCGGTTGGCCGGAGCGTCGTCCCCGCCGAAGTCGAGGGTTTGCGGCGGCGACGACGAGACGGTCTACCTCGCGAATCCACTGCTGGGTCGCTGAATGGGGCGCGTCCCCAGAAGGTGGATTGTGCAGTAGCGCTCTTGCTGCAGCCAGCGCACCCCGTGGGGAACGCTCAGCGCTGCAGAAGATCTCATGCTAGTCGGAGCCTGCATTGCCGGAGTCGGCGTTGCCGGAGTCGGCTGCTGGCTTCCAGCTTGCGCCGACACACTCCGTCCTGAGTGTGTCGACACGTATTCCCCGCTAGTCACGGTCCGTCATGAATGTGGGGGAGGAGAGCTTGCCGCTGAAGAAAGCTTCGTCATCTTCGTCGGCAGAAACTCGTCGCACAAGGGAAAAGCCCCCTACCTGGCGCGCCAAATGTCGAAGTGTGTGGTCGACACTTCCCCCGGACCTGCTCTGGGCAGCCCGCAGAGGTTCTTTTTCGGAGGGGCTAGTCGCTTGCGGAGAGCTTAAGCGTAGGGACGAGTGAGGGAGAAGCTTGACACGGCGAGTTTTACGTGGTTCGGGCCGCCGGAGCGTAAAACCCTACGTCCACGGTGAGCAGAGGTGCTCGCTGTATTGCTTGTTGCTCAGAACCGGAGTCCTGAGCTTGAGGATGAGTTATGCCTAGGGTGTGAGTTGCTGGAGAGTGAACTCTTGCTAACGTTGCCTACCCGAGCCTTTTATAGTCCAAGGCTCGTGTGGCTTACAAGGGGGGCCCGGGACCCGACAGGTGGTCCTGGGGAGATTTCCTGCTGACTATCGTATCTGCAGTTATGTTGGTAGTTGTCTCTGGGGAAGGCTTCTGAGTCTTTGTTCTGCCGCCCTGCCCATGCCGCATGCTAGTCGTAGTGGTTGATGATGGCAGGGGTGGCAGGGGATGTCTTGTCGCTATGTTTATTGGCTGGCAGGTTCTGCCACTGTGCGCCAGTCTGTGATGCGACTGGGCGCAACGACACCTGATAGAGGCGTGCTCCGCGTCTCCGCGTCTTGGGAAGGCGCGGGCCTTGAATACCTTGTACGGGCAAGGTATGGTGAGTCTTTACGCCCGCTGCCTACCCCGAGGGGGCAGGCAGCGCTGTTCTGCTGGACACGTAGCGGGCCCGGAGCTTTCCTCTGAGGAGAGGGAGGTCCGGCCCCGCAGGACACGTGGAGCCTTCGGACCTCTCCCCGCGGAGGGGGAGGTCCAGGTTCTGTTGGCCACGTGGCGGGCCTGGAGCTCTCCTCTGTGGAGGGGGAGGTCCGGTCCCGCGGGACACGTGGCGCCTCCGGAGCTCTCCCCATGGATGGGGGAGGTCCGGCTGCTGCTGGCCACGTGGCGGGCCCGGAGCTCTCCTCTGAGGAGAAGGAGGTCCGTCCCCACTGGACATGTGGCGCCTTCGGAGCTCTCCCTGCGGAGAAGGGCGAGATCCTTAGGCATTTTCCCCTGTGCGCCGGGGTACCCATATCGCGGGTACCATCAGCTGTCTTTGTCCATTTCTGCGAGATGTTTGTGGGGGTGCATGCTTCAGCGACGCTCTTCCGCTACTTATTTGTGTTGCGGATGACCGGGCGCAGCTCGAAGACCCAGCTGGGCGCGTACTATTTCCAGCATCACTGCAAGGGCCCGAAGGCCTCTGGGTACCTTCTACCTTTCAGTGCATCGAGGTGGGAAAACTGGAGGGAGAACTGGGTGGTCGTGCAGACCGACGAGCACGATCGCCTACAGCTCCCAACTGCTGGCCCAACCACCGAGCGTCGCCTCTGGGAGGAGGTCCCAGAGCTGGAGCAGGAGTACGCACCGGTCTTGGAGTGGATCCGGTTCCTGGCCAACGAGGGGCTGACGTCCCTGATGGTGCTAGTGGATTTCTTGTCGCTCCGTATTGCGCCCTTGCAGCAGCGCAACCGCCTGGCATGGTACTACACTGGTGAGCAAGACTGCACCAGGTTGGAGAGGGGTCTCGGCTCTGATCCTTCCGATGAGGAGCTGTACGAGATGGTGGGCAAGGTGAGTGGCGACTACGTCACCAGTGGCGACCTCGCCTTCCCGACCTCTCCCAATCCCCTCTTCTTGGAGCTGCAGAGGAGGTCAGAGCTGCTGCGGAAGATGCCGAACCTCGACGACATTGGGATCGCCGTTTGTCAGGTTGGGGATACCCTCCGGGGCATCTCGATCCCTGGGACCGAGCGCTCCGGAGCACGAGGCCTCTGTCGCTGCCCAACCCGCACCGAGGGCTGGCTGAACTCAAGCCGCCGACAAGGGGAAGGAGCCGGTCCCCGGGCAACCAGAGAAGAAACGTGCCCGGTCTCCTCCGAGGGCGTCGCTTGCGCCGAGCCAGGGGGCCGGGGCACCCTTACGTCCATCTCCCTGAGGGGCAGGTCTGTCAAGTGGCGACCCAAAGAGACCCCGGGTGTCCCACTCCGGTGGGTCTCTTCCCGGACAGCGGCTGTCGGTACCTGAGATATGGGGTACCTCCGCGCACAGGGTAAAATGCCTAAGGAACTCGCCCTTCTCCGCACGGAGAGCTCCGAAGGCGCCACGCGTCCGGAGGGGCCGGACCTCCCTCTCCTCAGTGGAGAGCTCCAGGGCCGCCACGTGGCATACAGAAGCCGGACCTCCTCCTCCGCGGGAGAAAGGTCCGAAGACGCCACGCGTCCAGCGGGGCCGGACCTCCCTCTCCTCAGAGGAGAGCTCCGGGCCCGCCACGTGGCATACAGAAGCTGGACCTCCCCCTCCGTGGGGAGAGGTCCGGAGGCTCCACGTGCCCCGCAGGCCGGACCCTTCTCTCCTCAGAGAAGGGCTCCGGACCCGCCACGTGGCCAGAAGAACGGTGCTGCCTGCCCCTGAGCGGTAGGCAGCAGGCGTAAAGGCGCCCCACACCTTGCCCGTACAAGGTATTCAAGGCCCGCGTCTTCCCAAGACGCGGAAACACTGAGCACGCGTCTGTCAGGTGCCGTTGCGCCCAGTCGCATCACAGACTGGCGCGCGGTGTCAGAACCTGCCAGCCACTAAATGCCGCGACAATACATCCCATGCCGCCTGCGCCGTCATCAACCACTACGACTAGCATGCGGCATGGGCAGGGCGGCAAGATGAAGACTCAGAAGCCTTCGGCCAGAGACAACTACCGGCATAACTGCAGATACGGTAGATAATAGACAATCTTCCCGGGACCACCTGTCGGGTCCCGGCTCCCCTTGTAAGCCGCCCGAGTCTTGGACTATAAAAGGCTCGGGTAGGCGTCGATAGCAAGGGTTCGCATTTTGCAACTCATACGCTAGCCATACACTCTCAAGCTTTAACTCACCCCCAAGCTCAGGCCTCCGTCCCTGAGCAGCAAGCAATACAGCGAGCTCCATAGCTCGCCGTGGACGTAGGGTTCTACGCTCCGGCGGCCTGAACCACGTAAAACTCGCTGTGTCAAGCTCTTACTAACTCGTTCCATCTGCGCAAGCTCTCCGCTAGGAACTAGCCCCACCGAAAAAAGAACCTCCGTGGGCTGCCCAGTGCAGGCCCGGGGGAAGTGTCGACCGAACACTTCGACATTTGGCGCGCCAGGTAGGGGGCTTTTCCCCTAGCGCGACGAGTTTCCGCCGACGAAGATGACCAAGCTTCCTTCAGCGGCGAACTCTCCCCCCTCGCCTCTGCGGCAGACCGCGACCAGGGGGGAGTACATGTCGACACACTCGGGACGGAGTGTGTCGGTACGAGCTCGGAGCCAGCAACCGGCTCTGGCAGCGCCGACCCCGGCAATGCAGGCTCCAACCAGCTTCAAGTCTCCAGTAGCGCTCGGCGTGCCCAGTGGGGGTGCGTTAGCTGCGGCGAGGGCGCTACTGTACAATCCGCCCGCTGGGGACGCGCCTCAGGCAGCGACCCGGCAGTGGATCTGAGAGGTAGACCGTCTCGTCGTCGCCGCCGCAAGCCCTCAACCTCGGCGGGACGACGCTCTGGCCAATCGGTCGTGTCGCTGATGCGCGCACCGTTGGATGGCGAGCAGACAGCAGACTCCAGCTCTACCACCCCCCAGTCAACAGATCTGAGGACAGAGCTGGAATGGTGTCACCTGGGTCAAGATGCCCGGGTATACCTCGAGCGGCACCGAGAAAGGCGTCACCACCAAGAGGCTGACGACAGCATGACGTTGGCCTCGACCCAGCCTGAAGAGCAGACTGTCGCCACGCGATCTCTGCCCCAGGCCTGTGCCGTGCAGAATATGCCACAGCCGTATGTCCTGCATATGGCGCCCGCGGCCTATGGTGCAGCCTTGCCCATGCCGGAGCATGCGGTGCTCAGTGCGAACAAAGCGTTCGCGGCATCAGAACCTGTGGCGACAGAAGCAGGGTGTGCGGCCCTCGCGCCCCACCTTCGCTTCGCGAAACGGCCGCGCAAGTTTCGGCCGCTCCTTCCCGAGAAGTACGACGGCAGTGTCAACCCGGCGGAATTCCTCCAGATCTATTCCACCGCCGTGCTTGCCGCAGGAGGGAATGAGGCCGTCATGGCCAATTACTTCCCTGTCGCCTTGACTGGCCCAGCTCGGTCTTGGCTCATGAACCTCCCCCAGGGTTCTGTAACTTCCTGGGGAGAGCTTTGCCGGCAGTTCATAGCCAACTTCGGCAGTTCCTAAACCTGGCCTGGCACGGAGCTTGACCTCCACGCCATCCAACAACAACCTGGGGAGTCGCTGCGCTCTTTCATCCAGTGGTTCTCCCAGGTGCGGAACACCATCCCACACATTCAAAATGCTTCTGTGGTGGTGGCGTTCCGACAAGGCGTCCGAGACAAGAAGATGCTTGAGAAACTCGCGACCAGGGAGGTCCGCTATGCCTCTGAGCTCTTCAGCCTAGCGGACAAGTGCGCCAGGGCAGCCGAGGGACGGAACTGGCACTCACAGCCATCCTCCGAGTCAGGAGGGCTGCTCGGACCTGGTCCTACTCCCTATGGAGGCAGCAGGAAGACCAAGAGCCGGGGCAGAAGCAAGATAAGACCGCCGGCCGTGACCCAAGTTGTCACTGCAGCGATGCTCAGTGGGGCTCGGGGGCCGCGCCCTGACAAGATGCAGCGAAAGTCACCGACCCCGGAAGATAGCCAGGACAACATGTGCCCCGTGCACGGCAGCTGTCGCCACACTACTGCCGAGTGCCGGGAGATCCGAAGGCTCGCAGAGCGCTTCCGCAAGGGGAAGCGGCAGCAGGCTGATGCCCTGCCCTTCCGTCCAAAGGAAGATGAGCAGGGGGTGGATGTTCCAGACAACATCGACCACCCAGAGGAGATCCAGGAGCCTCAGCGTGTCGTGAAGGCGGCATGCAATCGTGAGGACTCCGGCTCCAGCGACGACGAGCGTCGGAAGAAGCTCTACGTCATATACGGCGGGTCCGCCGACCCCTCGTCCTGAAGCGCAGTCAAGACTCTGCGCCAAGCGGTAGCGTCGGTGGCGCCACTCCCGAGTGCTGCACCGCACCTTAAGTGGATGGGGACCCCCATCAGCTTTGACGCCACCGACTGCCCCAGGAACATGGCTGGGGCCGGCCAACTACCGCTCCTGGTGGCCCCTACCATCGCCAACGTGAGAATGTACCACGTTTTGGTAGATGGAGGGGCTGGGCTGAACCTCATCAGCCGTGCAGCTTTCCAGAAGCTGCAGGTCCCGATGGCCAAGCTCACCCCGTCGAGCCCGTTCTCAGGGGTAGGGCCGGGACAGGTTATCCCCTACGGCAACATTAGTCTCCCGGTGACATTCGGGGCTCCGGACAGCTATCGAACAGAGTACATTCTGTTCGACGTAGCGGAGAAAGACCTCCCCTTCAACGCCATAATCGGCAGGCCAGCCCTGTATCGGTTCATGGCTGTAGCCCACTACGGCTACCTCGTCCTGAAGATGCCAACTCCGACGGGCGTTCTCAGGATTCGTGGGCACCGCACTGCTGCAGTGTCGGCCCTGGAGAAGCTCCAAGCACTCGCAACAGCTGGGGCATCAGCCCCCGGCAATACGGAGCCGGACCAGCTCCGCCCGAGCGCACGTCACCGTGCTTCCACCACAGCACCCCGAGTGCAACCTCTCGACGAGGGCGACGTCCCCTTAAAGGTCGTCCAAGTCGGCGCCAAAGCTACCCAGACCACCTGGGTAGCCGGGGGCCTGGATAGCAAATAGGAAGGCGCGCTCGTCACCTTCCTCCGGCACAACGTCGACGTGTTTGCATGGCAGCCGTCACAGATGTCGGGGATCCCCAGGGAGGTGATCGAGCACCACTTGAAAGTCTTCCCCGACGCCCGGCCGGTTCAACAGAAGCCCCGCAAGCAGTCCATCGAGCGGCAAAACTTCATCCGTGAAGAAGTCAAGAAGCTGCTGGATGCTGGCTTCATACGGGAGGTCCACCACCCTCGATGGTTGGCGAACCCCGTCGTTGTCCCGAAGGCCGGCGGGAAGCTCCGGATGTGCATCGACTACACCAGTCTCAATAAGGCATGTCCTAAAGATCCATTCCCTCTCCCCAGAATAGATCAAATAGTAGACTCAACGTCAGGCTGTGATATGCTGTGCTTCCTAGACGCCTACTCGGGTTTCCATCAGATCCCCATGTCTAGGGAGGACGAGGAGCACACCTCCTTCATCACAGTAGACGGCCTTTATTGCTATGTGTCTATGCCTTACGGCCTAAAGAATGCACTCCCCACCTTTGTGCGGGCAATGCACAAAACCTTTGGGGAGTTAATAAGAGACCTGGTTGAGGTGTATGTCGATGACATAGTTGTCAAGGTCAAGCAGGGTTCATCCATACTAGATAACCTAGCTTTAGTCCTTGACAAGTTGCGCTCTACGCGCACCAAGCTGAACCCAGATAAATGTGTGTTCGGCGTGTCCTCTGGGAAGCTCTTAGGGTTCCTGGTCTCGCACCGAGGGATTGAGGCCAACCCAGAGAAGATCAAGGCCATCGACTTGATGTGGCCCCCTGCCCGCGTCAAGGATGTCCAGAAACTCACGGGATGTCTAGCCGCGCTGAGTCGGTTTATACCGAGGCTAGCAGAGCGGGAACTCCCTTTCTTTAAGCTCCTGCGCAAGTCAGGCCGCTTTGCCTGGACTGACGAAGCAGAAGAGGCTTTCCAGGAGTTGAAGCGACTCCTGACAACCCTGCCTATCATGGTAGCCCCTGAGCCCGGAGAGCACCTGCTGCTCTACATCGCGGCGACAACTGAAGTGGTGAGTATGGTCCTCGTCGCAGAGCGGCCAGACCTCTCACCATCGCAACCTGCTCCGGTAGCAGAAGACAGACACCAGGGGGGCCCGCAGGACCAAGACGGTCTCCCGGACCCCCTGAAGGTCCAAGACGATCTCCCGGAGGCCCAGGACGGCCTCCTGGACCCCCAAGATAAATCTCCAGGGTCCAATTGGGATCTCCCGGAGGTCCCTCGAGACCCCCCGGAGCTCCCGGATGATCAAGAAAGCTTGAGGGCCTCCGGGTCCCAGTTCTCGGAGGCCCCCGTGGGTCCACCCACCTCCAGCGGGCCGAGGCCAATGGACGAGGAGCTCCCGAGCCTAAGAGAGAGGGTCCGAACCATACAGAGGCCTGTCTATTACATCAGTGAAGTACTTCATGAGGCCAAGACAAGGTACTTAGAAGTCCACAAGCTGCTGTATGCGGTGCTCGTGGCCTCCAGGAAGCTCCGCCACTACTTCCAGGCCCACCGGGTCTCGGTAGTCACCTCGTATCCGCTGAAGACAATTCTTCACAGCCCCCATGCGACTGGCAACGTTGCTAAATGGGCGGCGGAGCTGGCGGAGTTTGAGCTGGACTTCCTCCCACGTCATGCAGTTAAGAGCCAAGCACTGGCTGATTTTGTGGCGGAGTGGACACCAACGAAGACTGACCCAGGGGGCCATGAAGGCGGAGAGCCAGAGCCCAAAGCTCCGGTCTTCACCGAACCCCACTGGACACTCTTCTTCGACGGCTCCTCGCGAAAGCAGGGGGCCGGTGCCGGCGTACTGCTCCTTATGCCATCGGGGGAACAGTTTGGGTATATGGTGCGTCTCAATTTCAAGGCAACCAACAACATGGCGGAGTATGAGGCACTCATCTTTGGCCTGCAGACAGCCCTGTCTTTAGGCGCTCGCCAGTTGTTGGCACAGGGCGACTCCCAGCTGGTCATCAAGCAAGTCAAGGGCGAATGCTCCTGCAATGACCCACAGCTAGCTGCGTATCTGCTTCACGTGCAGATGTTGGAGAAAGAATTCCTCGCCTTGGACCTGCACCACGTACCGCGCGCTGGTAATGCCGCAGCCGACAACCTTTCAACGAAAGCTCCCACCGGAGCCCCTGCGCCTGAAGGAGTTTTCGAGAGGACGATGCTGCGGCCAACAGCCCGGCCCGCCGAGCCGGGCGAAGGGGGCTTGACCAGCACCTCGAAGCTGGCGGTCCCAGCGGCCCTACAGCCATGGATGCCGCCAAGGATCGCAAGCGTCACTGGGGACTCCGTGCAACCCAGCGCTCAAGATCCAGAAGCTCAAGTCAGACCCGATGCATGGATCACGGAGATCCGGGACTACTTGAAGGACAATATCCTCCCTGATGAACATGCAACCGCTGAACGGATTGTGCGTATGGCTAAGAGGTACGCGCTGGTAGAGGGGGATCTCTACCGGCGTCGCGCCAACCACATCCTATTGCGGTGCATAACCCAGGGGGAAGGCTGCGACTTACTCGCTGAGATCCATGGAGGCGAATGTGGAAGTCATTCTTCCTCACGCACGCTTGTCGGTAAAGCCTTCCGGCATGGCTTCTACTGGCCGACAGCACTCCAGGATGCCGTCAAGCTGGTCGAGAGCTGCAAGGCGTGCCAGTTCCACACCAAGTAGATCCATACACCGGCTCAGGCGGTACAGATGATCCCGCCCTCGTGGCCGTTTGCCGTATGGGGGCTGGACATCCTGGGACCGTTCCCCGGAACCGTCGGGGGATTCCGGTACCTCTATGTCGCTATCGACAAGTTCACCAAGTGGCCGGAAGCTACACCAGTTGTCACCATCAACAAACAATCTGCAGTAAAATTCATCAAGTCCATTGTCTGCCGGTTCGGGGTCCCAAACAGGATCATCACCGACAACGGGACCCAGTTCACCAGCGCAGCATTACAAGACTACTGCGAGGACCTTGGTATTCAGGTATGCTATGCCTCTGTCGCCCACCCGAGGAGCAATGGGCAAGTTGAGAGGGCCAACGCGGAGATTCTCCGGGGCCTTAAGACTCGCACCTTCGCCAGCCTGAAGAAGCATGGTGCCAATTGGGTAGATGAGCTTCCGAGCACACTATGGGCTAACCGGACATCCCAGAGCCGGGCCACCGGGGCACCCTTCTTCATGGTGTACGGGGCTGAAGCTGTACTTCCCCCAGAAATCACCATGAAGTCTCACCGTGTCCGGGCTTACGACGAAGCCACGCAGGACAACCTCCGGCGTGGAGAAATCGACCTCGTCGACGAGGTCCGATTACATGCGGCACTCTGTAATGCGCGGTACAGACAAGCGCTTCGGCGCTACCACCAAAGGTCTGTGCGTGCCCGGGAGCTGCAGGAAGGTGACCTGGTGTTGCGGCGCATACTTTCTCGCGAAGGGGCCCACAAACTCTCCCCTAGTTGGGAAGGCCCCTTCCGAGTAGCGAAAGTATGCCGCCCCGGGTGTGTGCGCCTTTCCACCAAGGATGGGGACCTGCTCCCGAACCCTTGGAACATAGAGCACCTCCGTAAGTTCTACCCCTAGAGCAAAAATAGGACAGTACTTTCTTTTCGTAATAAACTCCATAGTGTCCAGGAGCAGCGCTCGGAGCAGCTAAACCCCAGGGGACGGTCCAGGACTACGTTCAGCTTTGCCTGGTTCCGACTCCAAGCGCGTAGAGTCTTGCTTCCCCTCTTAATGGGGTGGGTCGTGGCCTCCATGTTTAGCCTGCCTTTCTCCTATGGAAAGTTGTATGAAAAGAAATCTGCTCTACTTTGCTCTTTCCTTGTACTCATTTAAATTGTGAATTGAGTTTTTTAATCACCCTTGCAGTGCATGGTTGCCATGTGCTCAGCTCCCCCTCTCTACAAGTCCCCAAGCACCAAACATATGGTTAGGGGCTGTAAGTCAAATAAGACTATGAGATAAGGGAGGGGGAGCCCCCAAGGAGAATTACGTTTCCTCTACCTATGTGCAGGACCTCCAGGTTGCGGCAACAGGGACTGCATGAAGCAGGGGGAAAGGAGCTACCAACTACTCCGACCTAGGACTGGAAGGACCGGGAGCTGCCCCCCCAGAAGGGGCGGGACCCGGGGGCCCCACGTGTCTAGCAGGCCCGGAACTCTCTCCTCCCTTGAGGAGGGCTCCGGGCTCGCCACGTGGCAGGCGGAAACCGGACCTCCCCCCTCGGTAGGGGGGCTCTGAAAGCCCTACGTGTCCAACATGGCCGGAGCTCCCGCCTCTTAAGGAGGAGCTCCGGACCCGCCACGTGGCAGGCAGATTTGGAGCTCCCCATAGGGCGAGATCCGGAGACCTCCGGGGGCTCCTAACACGGTTAGGGCCCGGGGAGGGTGTCTGTGCAAAGCTCCGAGATTAGAGATGGCCTCTGAGTACCTTGCGGAGCTAAGGACTCAGTCAGGCAAAGCCAAGAAGGAGAGGAAAAGCATCACAGACACAAATATCCAAGAGAGTCAAATTAAGCAAGGCTCCATGAGCTGAACTACAGATTCGATAAGAAGAAAGAAACAAGCCCCAAGGGTCTCCCGACACGGCCAGAATCCAGAAGTTGCAACAACGGCCACGTCGCCAGGCTTCAACCCTGGCGGAACTCTCTCGCTCTATGACCAGAGCGCAGGAATCGTCTCCCTCATCACCGGCGCAAAAACCAGTGACACCACGGGAGCTCCTGAGGCCCCCTCCGCAGTATTCAGCGGTCTTCTTGGAAACTCTACCGCCCGGGATTATCCACGGTGCATCGGCGGTTTCCTTCTCCTGAAGTTTCCTCATCACCTGCGCAAAGGCCGGTGTCGTCAAGGGTGCCCCTGGAGCCCCCAACCCTCATCACCTGCGCAAAAGCTGGAGTCGTCAAGGGTGCTCCTGAGGCCCTCTCCGCAGCATTCAGCGGTGTTCTTGGAGACCCTGCCACCTGGGATTCTCTTCGATGCTTCAGCGGTTCCATTGAAGACTCCACCACCCTCAGGGTCAGGGCAGGCAGACTCCCTGAGTCCCAGGCTTGGTGCAGACGCAACCGCTGGAGGGAGCTGAGAGCAATTCTTCCCCCAATAAGGCGGGTTAAGAGCCATGGAAGAAGACAAGACTGCAGGACCTGAGGGAAGCGCAGGGGCAGGAAGCCTTATAAGAGGAGTGTACCCACATGGAGGTTTCATTTAGCACCTTCCCGGGTGCAATCCCAAGCGATTCGGAACTCTTCGGATACCCCGCGTAGGCGACCGCTTCGATTCCTAAACCGAGTGCCGATGAGAGGTGGGCCCAAGCCGCTTAACTAAAGCGGTGGGGTCAAGGAGTCAGTCTCCTGAGAAGATGAGCCGGCAAGGCACTGCGGCGGTTCCCGAAGAAAGCGCCGCAACATGCAGAAGTGGCAGTCTTGGGAACCGCCGCAGTAAAAGCAACCATCAAGTGAGCGCACGCTCCCACGATCCCGTGGCCGTTCGTGCTCCGGCAGCGGTCAATTCGGGACTCAGAGGAAGTGCGCGGATCGGAAGAGACGGAGGTCCCACCTCGGGCTCGCTATCTCCCCCGAGATGGGCCCCGGGGCCACTGTCGGTACCTGAGATATGGGGTACCTCCGCGCACAGGGTAAAATGCCTAAGGAACTCGCCCTTCTCCCCAGGGAGAGCTCCGAAGGTGCCACGCGTCCGGCGGGGCCGGACCTCCCTCTCCTTAGAGGAGAGCTCCGGGCCCGCCATGTGGCGTACAGAAGCCGGACCTCCTCCTCCACGGGAGAAAGGTCCGAAGACGCCACGCGTCCAGCGGGGCCGGACCTCCCTCTCCTCAGAGGAGAGCTCTGGGCCCGCCACGTGGCATACAGAAGCTGGACCTCCCCCTCCGCGGGGAGAGGTCCGGAGGCTCCACGTGCCCCGCAGGCCGGACCCTTCTCTCCTCAGAGAAGGGCTCCGGACCCGCCACATGGCCAGAAGAACGGTGCTGCCTGCCCCTGAGCGGTAGGCAGCGGGTGTAAAGGCGCCCCACACCTTGCCCGTACAAGGTATTCAAGGCCCGCGTCTTCCCAAGACGCGGAAACGCGGAGCACGCGTCTGTCAGGTGCCGTTGCGCCCTGTCGCATCACAGACTGGCGCGCGGTGTCAGAACCTGCCAGCCACTAAATGCCGCGACAAGACATCCCATGCCGCCTGCGCCGTCATCAACCACTACGACTAGCATGCGGCATGGGCAGGGCGGCAAGATGAAGACTCAGAAGCCTTCGGCCAGAGACAACTACCGGCATAACTGCAGATACGGTAGATAATAGATAATCTTCCCGGGACCACCTGTCGGGTCCCGGCTCCCCTTGTAAGCCGCCCGAGTCTTGGACTATAAAAGGCTCGGGTAGGCGTCGATAGCAAGGGTTTGCATTTTGCAACTCATACGCCAGCCATACACTCTCAAGCTGTAACTCACACCCAAGCTCAGGCCTCAGGCCCTGAGCAGCAAGCAATACAGCGAGCTCCATAGCTCGCCGTGGATTTAGAGTTTTACGCTCCGGCGGCCTGAACCACGTGAAACTCGCAGTGTCAAGCTCTTACTAACTCGTTCCATCTGCGCAAGCTCTCCGCTAGGAACTAGCCCCACCAAAAAAAGAACCTCCGCGGGCTGCCCAGTGCAGGCCCGGGGGAAGTGTCGACCGAACACTTCGACAGCGGCAGTCCGAGGAACCCCAAGCGTCCCGCCACTCTTCCTCAGGCGGAGGGGATTCCAGGAAGGACGCCGGTGGGGCGACACCCGGGAGTGTGCAGGGGGCTCAGACACCACAGCCAGCAAGCGTTCCGGCCGCAGGTCCTGGCGGTTCTGCCCCGGCCCAGAGGCCGGGGCTACAAGCCCGTTGGAGCGCTCACATCGCCAAGTAAGTGTTTCTCTTTCTGGCTTGTAGGAGTAGCGTTCCCTTCTCCTCTCTTAGCCTGAGAGCTTTCTTTGCTTGCAGGGACTCACCGGCTGCCGGGGACGAGCCTATTCCTCGGCCATCTCCAGTTGGCGGAGGCTCCGCGCCGCAGCATCCGGGAACTGCGGTGGTTCCAACGGCCCCCAAGTCGGCGGGGGCTTCTTCTGTGCCGGCGGGTTCGCCCTCTGCGGTTGCTACGGCAGCCCCTGTTCGTCCTCCTTTGCCAGCCCGTAAGTCCGGTGCTGAGGCTGGAAGGGCTGCTGCAGGCACAGATGCTGGCTCCCTGGCTCCCCTGGGTCAGCGTCTTGCCTCAGTTGCCGAGGCACCATGTCGGTACCCGCGATATGGGGTACCCCGCGCACAGGGGAAAATGCCTAAGGATCTCGCCCTTCTCCACAGGGAGAGCTCCGAAGGCGCCACGTGTCCAGCGGGGCCGGACCTCCCTCTCCTCAGAGGAGAGCTCCAGGCCCGCCACGTGACCAACGGCAGCCAGACCTCCTCTCCGTGGGGAGGGCTCCGAAGGCGCCACGTATGCCGCGGGACCGGACCTCCCCCTCCTCAGAGCAGAGCTCCAGGCCCGCCACGTGGCCGACAGAACCCGGAACTCCCCCCTACGCGGGGAGAGGTCTGAAGGCTCCACGTGTCCTGCGGGGCCGGACCTCCCTCTCCTAAGAGGAGAGCTCCGGGCCCGCCACGTGTCCAGCAGAACAGCACTGCCTGCCCCCAAGAGGTAGGCAGCGGGTGTAAAGACGCACCATACCTTGCCCGTACAAGGTATTCAAGGCCCGCCCCTTCCAAAGACGCGGAGACGCGGAGCACGCCTCTGTCAGGTGCCGTTGCGCCCAGTCGCATCGCAGACTGGCGCGCAGTGTCAGAACCTGCCAGCCAATAAACACAGCGACAAGACATCCCCTGCCTCCTCTGCCGTCATCAACCACTACGACTAGCATGCGGCATGGGCAGGGCGGCAAGACGAAGACTCGGAAGTCTTTGCCAGAGACAACTATCAACATAACTGCGGATACGATAGTCAGCAGGCAATCTCCCCGGGACCACCTATCGGGTCCCGGGCCCCCCTTGTAAGCCACACGGGTCTTGGACTATAAAAGGCTCGGGTAGGCAACGTTAGCAAGGGTTCGCACTCCAGCAACTCGCACCCTAGGCATAACTCATCCTCAAGCTCAGGACTCCGGTTCTGAGCAACAAGCAATACAGCGAGCACCTCTGCTCACCGTGGACGTAGGGTTTTACGCTCCGGCGGCCGGAACCACGTAAAACTCGCCGTGTCAAGCTCCTCCCTCACTCGTCCCTTACGCTTAAGCTCTCCGCAAGCGACTAGCCCCTCCGAAAAAGAACCTCCGCGGGCTGCCCAGAGTAGGTCCGGGGAAGTGTCGACCACACACTTCGACATATGGCGCACCAGGTAGGGGGCTTTTCCCTTGCGCGATGAGTTTCCGCCGACGAAGATGACGAAGCTTCCTTCAGCGGCAAGCTCTCCTCCCCCGTGTTCATGGCAGACCGTGACTAGCGGGGAATACGTGTCGACACACTCAGGACGGAGTGTATCGGCGCAACCTGGAAACCAGCAGCTGACTCCGGCAACGCCGACTCTGGCAATGCAGGCTCCGACTAGCGTGAGATCTTCTGCAGCGCCGAGCGTTCCCCACAGGGGTGCGCTAGCTGCAGCAAGAGCGCTACTGCGCAATCCACCTGCTGGGGACGTGCCTCAGGCAGTGACCCAGCAGTGGATTTGCGAGGTAGACCGTCTCGTCGTCGCCGCCGCAAACCCTCGACTTCGGAGGGGACGACGCTGCGGCCAACCGGCTGTGTCGCTGACGCGCACGCCGACGGTTGACGAGCAGACGGCGGACTCCAGCCCTAACAGGCCCCTATCGGAGGACCTGAGGACATAGCTGGAACGATGCCACTTGGGCCAAGTTGCTCGAGTATTCCTCGAGCTACGACGAGAAAGGCGTCGCAACCAAGAGGCCGGCGGCAGCATGACGTCAGCCTCGACTGTCGGTACCCGCGATATGGGGTACCCCCGCGTACAAGGGAAAATGCCTAAGGATCTCGCCCTTCTCCGCAGGGAGAGCTCCGAAGGCGCCACGTGTCCAGCGGGGCCGGACCTCCCTCTCCTCAGAGCAGAGTTCCGGGGCCGCCACGTGGCCAACAGCAGCCGGACCTCCCCTCCGTGGGGAGGGCTCTAAAGGCGCCGCGTGTCCCGCGGGGCCGGACCTTCCCCTCCTCAGAGGAGAGCTCCGGGCCCGCCACGTGGCCGACAAAAGCCGGACCTCCCCCTCCACGGGGAGAGGTCCGAAGGCTCCACGTGTCCTGCAGGGACGGACCTCCATCTCCTCAGAGGAGAGCTCCGGACCCGCCACATGTCCAGTAGAACGGTGCTGCCTGCCCCGAGCGGTAGGCAGCGTGCATAAAGACGCACCATATCTTGCCCGTACAAGGTATTCATGGCCCCCGCCTTCCCAAGACACGGAGACGGGGAGCACGCCTCTGTCAGGTGCCGTTGTGACCAGTCGCATCAGACTGGCGCGCAGTGTCAGAATCTGCCAGCCAATAAACACAGCGACGAGACATCCCCTGCCGCCCCCGCCGTCATCAACCACTACGACTAGCATGCGGCATGGGTAGGGCGGCAAGACGAAGACTCGGAAGCCTTCGCCAGAGACAACTACCGACATAACTGCGGATATGATAGTTGGCAGGAAATCTCCCCGGGACCACCTGTCGGGTCCCGGGCCCCCCATATAAGCCACCCGAGTCTTGGACTATAAAAGGCTCAGGTAGGCGTCGTTAGCGAGGGTTCGCACTCCAGCAACTCACACCCTAGGCATAACTCATCCTCAAGCTCAGGACTCCGGTTCTGAGCAACAAGCAATACAGCGAGCACCTCTGCTCACCGTGGACGTAGGGTTTTACGCTCCGGCGGCCCGAACCACGTAAAACTCGCCGTGTCAAGCTCCTCCCTCACTCGTCCCTACGCTTAAGCTCTCCGCAAGCGACTAGCCCCTCCAAAAAAGAACCTCCGCGGGCTACCCAGAGCAGGTCCGAGGGAAGTGTCGACCACACACTTCGACATTTGGCGTGCCAGGTAGGGGGCTTTTCCCTTGCGCGACGAGTTTCTGCCGACGAAGATGACCAAGCTACCTTCAGCTGCAAGCTCTCCTCCCCCTCGTTCACGATGGACCGTGACTAGCGGGGAATACGTGTCGACGCACTCAGGACGGAGTGTGTCGGCACAAGCTGCGAGCCAGCAGCCGACTCCGGCAACGCCGACTCCGGCAATACAGGCTCCAACTAGCGTGAGATCTTCTGCAGCGCTGAGCGTTCCCCACGGGGATGCGCTAGCTGCATCAAGAGCGCTACTGCGCAATCCGCCTGGTGGGGACGCGCCTCAGGCAGCGACCCAGCAGTGGATTCGCGAGGTAGACCGTCTCGTCGTCGCCGCCGCAAAACCTCGACTTCGGCGGGGACGACGCTCCGGCCAACCGGCTGTGTCGCTGACGCGCACGCCAACGTTTGACGGGCAGACGGCGGATTCCAGCTCCACCGGGCTTCAGTCGACGGACCTGAGGATAGAGCTGGAACGGTGCCACATGGGCCAGGATGCCCGGGTGTACCTCGAGCGACGTCGAGAAAGGCGTCGCAACCAAGAGGCTAGCGACGGCATGACGTCAGCCTCGACCCAGCCTGAGGCGCAGACCTTCACCACGCGATCTCTGCCCCAGGCGTACGCCGCGCAGCATATGCCACAGCCATATGCCCTGCAAACGGCGTCCCCGGTCTATGGCGCAGCCTTGCCCATACCGGGGTACACTGTGCCAGTGGCGAACCAAGCGTTCGTGGCACCAACGCCTGCAGCAACAGGAGCAGGATGTGCGGCCCTGGGTCCCCACCTTCGCTTTGCGAGGTGGCCGCGCAAGTTTCGGCCGCACCTGCCCAAGAAGTACGACCGCAGCGTCAACCCGACAGAGTTCCTCCAGATCTACTCCACCGCCGTACTTGCCGCAGGAGGGGATGAGGCCGTCATGGCCAACTACTTCCCAGTCGCCTTGACCGGCCCAGCCCGGTCTTGGCTCATGAACCTCCCCCAGGGTTCCATAACTTCCTGGGGAGAGCTCTGCTGGCAGTTCACCGCCAACTTCGGCAGTTCCTACACCCGGCCTGGCACGGAGCTCGACCTCCACGCCATCCAGCAACAACCTGGGGAGTCGCTGTGCTCCTTCATCCAGCGGTTCTCCCAGGTGCGGAACACCATCCCACACATCCAAAATGCTTCTGTGGTGGTGGCTGTCGGTACCTGAGATATGGGGTACCCCCGCGCACAGGGTAAAATGCCTAAGGTACTCGCCCTTCTCTGCAGGGAGAGCTCCGAAGGCGCCACGCGTCCGGCGGGGCCGGACCTCCCTCTCCTCAGAGGAGAGCTCCGGGCCCGCCACGTAGCATACAGAAGCCGGACCTCCCCTCCGCGGAAGAGAACTCCGAAGGCGCCGCGTGTCCAGCGGGGCCGGACCTCCCTCTCCTCAGAGGAGAGCTCCGGGCCCGCCACGTGGCCAGCAGGAGCCGGACCTCCCCCTCCGCGGGAGAGAGGTCCGAAGGCGCCACGTGCCCCGCGGGACTGACCCTTCTCTTCTCTGAGAAGGGCTCCGGGCCCGCCACATGGCAGCAGAGCGACGCTGCCTGCCCCCGAGTGGTAGGCAGCGGGCGTAAAGGCGCCCCCATACCTTGCCCGTACAAGGCATTCAACGCCCGCGTCTTCCCAAGACGCGGAAACGTGGACCACGCGTCTGTCAGGTGCCGTTGCGCCCAGTCGCATCACAGACTGGCGCACGGTGTCAGAACCTGCCAGCTAATAAACGCCGCGACAAGACATCCCATGCCTCCTGCGCCGTCATCAACCACTACGACTAGCATGCGGCATGGGCAGGGCGGCAAGATGAAGACTCAGAAGCCTTCGACCAGAGGCAACGACCGTCGTAACTACAGATACGGTAGATAATAGACAATCTTCCCGGGACCACCTGTCGGGTCCCCGCTCCCCTTGTAAGCCACCCGAGTCTTGGACTATAAAAGGCTTGGGTAGGCGTCGATAGCAAGGGTTTGCATTTTGCAACTCATACGCTAGCCATATGCCCTCAAGCTGTAACTCACCCCCAAGCTCAGGCCCCCGGCCCTGAGCAGCAAGCAATACAGCGAGCTCCATAGCTCGCCGTGGACGTAGGGTTTTACGCTCCGGCGGCCTGAACCACGTAAAACTCGCCGTGTCAAGCTCTCACTAACTCGTCCATCTGCGCAAGCTCTCCGCTAGGAACTAGCCCCTCCGAAAAAAGAACCTCCGCTGGCTGCCCAGTGCAGGCCCGGGGGAAGTGTCGACCACACACTTCGACATTTGGCGCGCCAGGTAGGGGAGCTTTTCCCCTAGCGCGACGAGTTTCCGCCGACGAAGATGATCGAGCTTCCTTCAGCGGCAAACTCTTCCCCCCTGCGCCCGCGGCAAACTGTGACCAGGGGAGAGTACATGATGACACACTCAGGACGGAGTGTGACAGGGCAAGCTGGGAGCCAGCAACCGGCTCTGGCAGCGCCGACCCCGGCAATGCAGGCTCCATCCAGCGTCAGGCCTTCAGTAGCGCCGGGCGTACCCGGTGGGGGTGCGCTAGCCGCAGCAAGGGCGCTACTGCGCAATCCGCCTGCTGGGGACGCGCCTCAGGCAGCGACCCAGCAGTGGATTCGCGAGGTAGACCATCTTGTCGTCGCCACCGCAAACCATTGACTTCGGCGGGGACGACGCTCCGACCAACCGGCTGTGTCGCTGACGCGCACGCCAACGGTTGGCGGCCAGACGGGGGGTTCCAGCTCCTCCAAGCTTCCGTCGACGGACCTGAGGACAAAGCTGGAACGGTGCCACTTAGGCCAAGATGCCCGAGTGTTCCTCGAGCGACGTCAAGAAAGGCGTCGCACTCAAGAGGCTGGCGACAACATGACGTCGGCCTCGACCCAGCATGAAGGGCAGATCTTTGCTACGCGAGCTCTGCCCCAGGCATACGTCGCGCAGCATATGCCACAACCATATGCCCTGCAAACGGCGTCCCCGGTCTATGGAGCGGCCTTGCCCATACTGGGGCACACTGTGCCAGCGGAGAACCAAGCGATCGCGGCACCGATACCTGCACTGGGAGCCAGCAACCGGCTCTGGCAGCGCCGACCCCGGCAATGCAGGCTCCGACCAGCGTCAGGTTTTCAGTAGCGCTGGGTGTACCTAGTGAGGGTGCGCTAGCCGCAGCGAAGAGCGCTGCTACTCAATATGCCACAGTCGTATGTCCTGCGTATGGCGGCCGGGGCATGCGGTGCTCAGCGCGAACCAAGCATTCGCGGCATCAGAACCTGCGGCGACAGAAGCAGGGTGTGCGGCCCTCGCGCCCCGCCTTCACTTCACAAAATGGTCGCGCAAGTTTCGGCCGCTCTTGACTGAGAAGTACGACGGCAGCAACAACCCGGCGGAATTCCTCCAGATGCCGGGAAATCCAGAAGCTCGTGGAGCGCTTCTGGAAGGGGAAGCAGCCCCTAACTGATGCCCCACCCTATAGTCAAAGGGAGGGCAAGCAGAAGGTCGAGGCCCGAGACGGCGACGACCGCCAGGTGGAGTTCCAGGAGCTCCAGCGCGCCGTAAAGGCAGTGCGCAATCATGGGAGCTCCAGCTCCAGTGACGACGAGCACTGGAAGATGCCCTGTGACATCTTTGGCGGGTCCGCTGACCCCCTGTCCCAAAGCATGGCTAAGGCCTTGCGCCGAGCGGTAGCGTCGGTGGCTCCCCTCTCAGGTGCAGTACTGCACCTCAGGTGGATGGAAACCCCCATCAGCTTCGATGACACCGACTGCCCCAGGAACATGGCTGGGGCCGGCCAACTGCCGCTCGTGGTGGCCCTTACCATCGCTAACGTGAAGATGTACCACGTTTTGGTGGATGGTGGGGCTGGACTGAACCTCATCAGTCACGCAGCCTTCCAGAAGCTGCAGATCCCGATGGCCAAGCTCGCCCCATCAAGCCCGTTCTCAAGGGTAGGGCCGGGACAGGTCGTTCCCTACGGCCGCATCAGCCTCCCGATGACCTTTGGGGCACCGGACGGCTACCGGACAGAGTACATTCTGTTCGACGTGGCCGAGATTGACCTACCCTTCAATGCCATAATCGGTAGGCCAGCCCTGTACCGATTCATGGCAGTAGCCCACTACGGCTACCTTGTCTTGAAGATGCCTAAACCAACAGGCGTCCTCAAGGTTTGTGGAGACCGTGCTGCCGCAGTATTAGCCTTGGAAAGGCTTCAGGCGCTTACAGCAACTAGAGCGCCAGCCCTCGGCAGTACAGAACCAAACCAGCTCCACCTAAGTGCACGCCACCGTGCCTCTACCACCGCACCCCGCGTGCAACCCCTTGATGAGGACGACGTCCCCACAAGGCTCGTCCGAATCAGCACCGATGCCACCCAGACCACCCGGGTAGCCGGGGGCCTGGGTAGCATATAGGAAGGCGCGCTCATTGCCCCCCTCCGGCATGAGGTCGATGTGCTGCATGACAGCCATCACCGAGGCCAGAGATCCCTAGGGAGGTGATGGAGCACTACTTAAAGGTCTTTCCCGACGTCCAGCCGTCCGACGAGACGGAGAGTCCGCCGCTCCCGGCGCTTGGCAAACCGTGTTATTATCCCGAAGGCCAGCGAGAAGCTCCGGAAGCGCATCCACTACACCAGTCTCAATAAGGCATGCCCTAAAGACCTATTTTCTCTTCCTATGATAGAGCAAATAGTGGACTTCAGGCTGTGATATGCTGCGCTTCCCAAATGCTTGCTAGGGCTCCCATCAGACTCCTGTGTCTGAAGTAGTTGAAGGGCGCCCTTTACCTGCTAATCCCGGCGTAAACCGACTCGGCATAGCTAGGGGTCCCGCGAATTTCTGGTCTTCGCGCAATGGCTTTAACCCCATACCACAGTAACCTGTTTCGCTACCAAGAAGCAAGCACCAGAAGACCAGACCTCGGATCCCCGACACAACCTCCCGGAGGACCAGCAGGACCTCCCGGAGCTCCCGGGACGTCAGCGGAGCTTCCCGCAAGGTCCAAAGAAGCCTGAGGACCCCCGAGTGTCGGGCACCCGGCGATCTCCCCAGGCTAAAAGCTATCCCCCACAGCTCCACGCGGCAGGCGATGCCGCCAAATGGGCGGCGGAGCTACTGAAGTTTGATCTAGGTTCCCTTTCCCGTCATACAGACATTAACAGAGCATTAGTTCACTTGTGGCTGAAGTAGACGCACGCTCAGGGGGCCACGAAGACGATGAAACAGGACCCTGAGCCCTGACCTTCACCAGGCCTTATCGAATGATGTTCGTCGACGGCTCCTCGCGAAAGCAGGGGCCGATGCTAGCGTACTGTTCCTCACGCCATCGGGGGAGCAGTCTGGGTATGTGGCGCGTTTCAATTCCAAGGCAGCCAACAACATAGCAAAGTATGGAGTTCTCATCCTTCTCGCTAGTCGTTGGCTCAGGGCAATCCCCAGTCTGGTTATCAACCAAGACGGCGGAGACAGACCCCCTCGCCTTGGACCTGCACCATGTACCGCGCGCTAGCAAGGCCGCAGCTGACGACCTTTCAACGAGGGCCCCCGCTGCCACCGGAGCCACTGTGCCTGAAGGGGGCCTCGAGAGGACGTTGCCGCGACCCACAGCCCGGCCCGCCGAGCCGGGCGAAGGGGGCTAGACCAGCACCTCGAAGCTGGCGGTCCCAGCGGCCATGAGCGCCGCCAAGGATCATAAGCGTCACTGGGGACTCCGTGCAACCAAGCGATCAAGATCCAGATGCTCAAGTCAGACCCGATGCATGGATCACGGAGGTCCGGGACTACTTGAAAGACAATATCCTCCCTGATGAACGTGTATCCGCTGAACGGATTGCGCGTATGGCTAAGAGACACATGGAGGTAGAGGGGGATCTCTACCGACGTGTCGCCAACCACATCCTATTGCGGTGCATAACCCAGGGGGAAGGCTGCAACTTGTTCGCTGAGATCCATCGAGGCGAATGTGGGAGTCATTCTTCCTCACGCACGCTTGTCGGTAAAGCCTTTCGGCATGGCTTCTACTAGCCGGCAACACTCCAGGATGCCGTCGAGCTGGTCGAGAGCTGCTAGGCGTGCCTGTTCCACGCCAAGCAGATCCATACACCGGCTTGGTCGGTACAGATGATCCAGCCCGCATGGCCATTTGCCGTACTGGGGCTGGACATCCCTGGCCTGGGACCATTCCCCAAGACCAAAGACAGGGACCCGCTCCCGAACCTTCGGAACACGGAACACCGCTGTAAGTTCTACCCCTAGAGCAACAATAGGGCAGGCCCTTCTTTTTGTAGTAATTTCCATAAAAGTCCGTAAACAGGGCTTGGAGCAACTAAGCCTCAGGGGACGGTCCAGGACTACGTTCAGTTTCGCCTGGTTCCGACCCCAAGCGCGTAGAGTCTTGCTTCCCTTGAGGTGGGTCGTGGCCTACATATGCGGCCCGCCTTCCCCCGTATGGAAATTTATATGAAAAGAAACCTACCCTACGTTGCTCTTCTTTGGTACTCATTTAATTTACTTATTAAATTTTTATGATTACCCTACTAACGCATGCTCACTATGCGTTCAACTCCCTCTTCTCATTTTCATCTTTAGTCAGAATTTGCTGCAGATACGACTAAGGAATAGAGGGGGGAGCCCCCAAGGAGAATTACTTTTTCCTTACTTGTGTGCAGGACTTCTCAGCCTCAGCTCCCCGCAGGAGTATGGTAGGCGCATCCACCCAATAGAACGCACCTACCAGGGGGCCGCTATGGGATCGCGGTAGGCCAAAAACCCCAAGGTAAGATCAAAGGGCTAGCCCTCACAGGGGCGAGGTCCGAAGGCCCCACGTGTCCAGCGGGGCCGGACCTCCCACCTCTTTGAGGGGAGCTCTGGGACCGCCGCGTGGTCTACAGAAGTCGGACCTCCCCCCTCTGCGGAGAGAGGCCCGGGGCCTCCACGTGCCATGCAAGCCCGGACCTCCTCTCAGGCGGGAGCTCCGGGCCCGCCACGTGACCAACAGGCTCAGACCCCCCTCCGATCTCGTGAGGCGGGTCCTGGAGACCTCCGGAACCCTTAGTATACAGTGGGGACCCGGACAAGGTGTCTATGCAGAGCTTCGAGATTGGTCAAGGCCTCCGAGTCCTTGCGGAGCTAAGGGCTCGGTCAGGAAAGGCCAAGAAGAAGACTAGGGCATGCAGACACAGAAAGAAATAGGAGTCTGTCCATACAAAGGCTCCACGAGCTGGGCTACAGACTCAACAAAAATTAAAAAGGAAGTACAGGGCCTTGTGGACACGAGGGCAGATGCCTAGGGGTCCCCGGACTCCCGACGAAACCTAGAGGCCACGAGGGCAGCTAAGTCCTCGACTTCGGCCCTGGCAGCTTCCTCCTGGTCGGCGATGGGTCCTAAACGGACCGGCCCCGGAGAAAAGGAAGGGTCTCGGCTAACGAAGCACGACAGAACGTGCATCGCAACCTCCTTCGCAAGGCCCCGACCTTCCGCTTCCAGCTCGTCAGCGATCACTGATTCGAGCCGACCTAGCTCGTCGCCGAGAGACTCAAGGGCTGGGGCCGCTTCGGACACCGGCCGTGCTGGGGTCTCCACCTGCACAGGGCTAAAACCGAGAGGAGCCAGGGCGGATCCCGCCTTAGCAATGAAGCACCAGACCGCCTGGGCCTCGGCAGTCCGCAAGGACTGGAGCCTCTCTACCTCTTGGCAAGCCGCTAGCTCGCGACCCATCGCCGCCTGAAGCTCCTTGGAAGACTGCTCCTCCCTCGCGGCGACAGCCGACTCACGGAGCTCCAGCCTTAGCCCTCAGCTCCTCCACCTTAGCCCTCAGCCGAGCGGTGGTCTTCTCCTCCTCGGCCGCAGCAGCGCGTTCCCGATCAGCGACGGCGTCCTCCCGACGGGCTACCTGCAGCTGCAACTCCTCCGCGGCGGTGGAACACTCCTTGGCTTTGGCTTCAGCTTTGGCCAGAGCCTCGCGATAGGTGGCACGAACCCGCTGGGCCTCTAACTCCAAGCGGCTAATGGCCTTCATCTGGGTGCTAAGCAGAGCACTCATGGCCTCAAGGCTTGACTGCCTTGAGTCGAGGTCCGCCCGGGCCCGCTGCTGCCAGCTGAAAAGGCGTTCCCTCTCGCCGGCCAATGCTTTCTGCTCCTGCTCAAAGGCAGATTGGAGCTGCCGGGTGCTGGTCTGGGCACGCTCCAGGGCGTCCCACATGGGCACCGGAGCAGGGGGAGCAGGAGTTGCGCCGCTGGACCCCCCGGACGAGTCCAAGACCGGCGGGAGCGCCGGCGCCTCAGCAGCTACGGTGGGGCGCTGTCCTAAGCAGGCCAGGGGGCCAGCAGGCACACCTACAGCAGCCCTCCCGGTCTCAAGACCTGGCTTCTGGACTGGTGAAGGAGGGCGGGTAGGAGCAGATGCGGCCACTGCGGCCACTGCCCCCGTCGATTTGGGAGCTATGGGGGCTGCCGCGGTCCCCAGGTGCCGAGGTGCGGAGCCCCCGCTGGTTGAAGGTGGCCGGATAAGAGGCCCGCCCCTGGCAGCCGGTCGGTCCCTGCAAAGAAGAAGAAGCCCTCAGAATAAGAGAAGAGGCAGGAGCTCTGCTCCTATAAGTCAGAAAGAATAACACTTACTGGGCGGCATGAGCGCTCCAGCGAGCTTGCAGCACTGGCCTCTGGGCTGTAGCTGAACTGCCAGGACCAGCGTCTGGAACGGTCGCGGAATGGGATGCCTGGACCTCCGGCGCGCTCGCCGGCGTTGCCCCACCAACATCCGTCCTTGGAGCCCCGCCGCTCGAGGGAGGATGGCGAGATACTTGGGCTGATTCGGACGGCTGCTGTCCTGGGAGAGACCCGCCGGGGAGGGACACTTGGGACCTCTTCGGATCGCCACCCGATGGACCAGCACCTACGGGAGATGGAAGCAAAGTAGCTCCGGCACCCTGGCTTGGCACAGGCGGCACCCTCGGAGGAGACCGAGCACGTTTTTTCTCTAGATGCCCGGGGGCCGGCTCTTTTCCTTTCCCTTTATCGGCGGCTTGGGTTCCGTCGGCTCTGGGGGAGGGTTTGGCAGCAGCGGATGCCTCATGCCCTGATCCGGGGTGCTCGGTTCCTGGAATGGTGATACCCCAGAAGGCATCCCCGACCTGACGAACGGCGATCCCGATATCATCAAGGTTCGGCATCTTCCGCAGGAGCTCTGACCTCCTCTGAGGCTCCAAGAAGAGGGGGGTGGCAGAAGGCGGAAGGGCGGGGTCGCTGCTGGGGATGTAGTCACCGCTCACCTTGCTCACCATCTCCTCCAGCTCCTCGTCGGAAGGGACAGAGCCGGGGCCTCTCTCCAGCCTGGTACAGTCCTTCTCACCGGTGTAGTACCACGCTGGGCGGCTGCATTGCTGCAAGGGAGCAATGCGGCATGACACAAAGTCCATCAGCACCATTAGAGACGTCAGCCCCTCGTTGGCCAAGAACCGGATCCGCTCCAAGACCAGAGTGTACTCCTGCTCCAGCTCAGGGATCTCCTCCCAGAAGCGGCGATCGGTGGTTGGGCTGGCGGTTGGGAGTTGTAGGCGATCGTGCTCGTCGGTCTGCACTACCACCCAGCTCTCCCTCCAGTTCTCCCACCTTGATGCGCTGAAGGGCAGGAGGTATCCAGAGACCTTGGGGTCTTTGCAGCGATGCTGGAAGTAATATGCCCCCATCTGAGTCTTTGAGCCGCGTCCAGTCATCCACAGCACAAAGAAGTGGCGGAAGAGCGTCACGGAGGCGTGCACCCCCACGAACATCTCGCAGAAGTGGACGAAAACTGCCGCCATTGTGAAGGAGTTGGGGGAGAGATGGTGGAGCTGGAGACCGTATGTCTCCAGCAGGGTGACAAAGAAGGAAGAAATCGGCGGAACGAACCCTGCCAGAGCATAAGCGGTGAAGAAGACTATCTCCCCCTTTTCCAGGACCAGGGGGAGAGATCCTCGGCGGAGCCGATGCTTCTGCTCTTCCGAGCGCCAGCCCAGCAGCCTGCGCACTGGCCCGAGCTCGGAGGAGCGAACGAGGCGCGTCGGAAGCAAGTTGGAAGCCATAGCGAAAGAAGGCGCAAGGGCAGGAGAGCCGGGGCGCAAGAGTTCAAGGGAAGTACGAGCGCAATGCGAAGGGAAGCCGCGATGCGGGTGAGATCCCCTTTTAAAACTTTCCATGGATGGTTCGAGGTAATTTGAAAACCTCCGGAAACATCGCATCGGCGACCTCGTCGGCTCCGAGACTGGGCGCCGATGAAAGCTGGGCCCAAGCCGCTTAACTAAAGTGGTGGGGTCAAGGAGTCAGTCTCCTGAGAAGATGAGCCGGCAAGGCACTTCGGCGGTTCCCGAAAAAAGCGCCGCAACGTGCGGAAGTGGCAGCCTTGGGAACCGCCGCAGTAAAAGCAATCATCAAGTGAGCGCACGCTCTCACGACCCCGCGGCCGTTCGTGCTCCGGCAGCGGTCAATTCGGGACTTAGAGAAAGTGCGCGGATCAGAAAAGACGGAGGTCCCACCTCGGGCTCGCTATCTCCCCCGAGATGGGCCCGGGGGCCACTGTCGGTACCTGAGATATGGGGTACCCCCGCGCACAGGGTAAAATGCCTAAGGTACTCACCCTTCTCCGCAGGGAGAGCTCCGAAGGCGCCACGCATCCGGCGGGGCCGGACCTCCCTCTCATCAGAGGAGAGCTCCGGGCCCGCCACGTGGCATACAGAAGCCGGACCTCCCCCTCCGCGGGAGAGAGCTCCGAAGGCGCCGCGTGTCCAGCGGGGCTGGACCTCCCTCTCCTCAGAGGAGAGCTCCGGGCCCGCCACGTGGCTAGCAGGAGCCGGACCTCCCCCTCCGCGGGAGAGAGGTCCGAGGGCGCCACGTGCCCCGCGGGACTGACCCTTCTCTTCTCTGAGAAGGGCTCCGGGCCCGCCACGTGGCAGCAGAGCGACGCTGCCTGCCCCCGAGTGGTAGGCAGTGGGCGTAAAGGCGCCCCCATACCTTGCCCGTACAAGGCATTCAAGGCCCGCGTCTTCCCAAGACGCGGAAACGCGGAGCACGCGTCTGTCAGGTGCCGTTGCCCCCAGTCGCATCACAGACTGGCGCACGGTGTCAGAACCTGCCAGCTAATAAACGCCGCGACAAGACATCCCATGCCGCCTGCGCCATCATCAACCACTACGACTAGCATGCGGCATGGGCAGGGCGGCAAGATGAAGACTCAGAAGCCTTCGACCAGAGGCAATGACCGGCGTAACTACAGATACGGTAGATAATAGACAATCTTCCCGGGACCACCTGTCGGGTCCCGGCTCCCCTTGTAAGCCACCCGAGTCTTGGACTATAAAAGGCTCGGGTAGGCGTCGATAGCAAGGGTTCGCATTTTGCAACTCATACGCTAGCCATACGCCCTCAAGCTGTAACTCACCCCCAAGCTCAGGCCCCCGGCCCTGAGCAGCAAGCAATACAGCGAGCTCCATAGCTCGCCGTGGGCGTAGGGTTTTACGCTCCGGCGGCCTGAACCACGTAAAACTCGCCGTGTCAAGCTCTCACTAACTCGTCCATCTGCGCAAGCTCTCCTCTAGGAACTAGCCCCTCCGAAAAAAGAACCTCCGCGGGCTGCCCATTGCAGGCCCGGGGGAAGTGTCGACCGCACACTTTGACAGTGGCGTTCTGGCAAGGTGTTCGGGACAAGAAGATGCTCGAGAAGCTCGCGACCAGAGAGGTCCGCAACGTCTCAGAGCTCTTCAGCCTGGCGGACAAGTGCGCCAGAGCAGCAGAAGGGCGGAACTGGCACTCCCTGCCAGCCTCTGAGTCAGGAGGGCAGCCAGGATCTGGCACCGCTTCCTATGGAAGCGGCAGGAAGATCAAGAACAGGGGCGGTGGCAAGGTGAAACCACCGGCCGCGGCCACCGTTGCCACAGCAGCGCCACCCAGTGGAGCTCGGGGGCCGTGCCCCGACAAGAGGCAGTGACAGTCACCAGCCCCAGAAGGTGACCAAGACAAGCTATGCCCCGTGCACGGCAGCTGTCGCCATACTACTGCCGAGTGCCGGGAGATTCAGAATCTCGCGGAGCGCTTCCGCAAGGGGAAGTAGAAATGGACTGACGCTCCACCCTTCCGCCAAAGGGAGGGCAAGCAGAAGGTCGACGCCCCAGACAGCGTCGACCACCAAGTGGGGTTCCAGGAGCCTCAGCGTGCCGTGAAGGCGGTGCGCAACCATGAGGACTCCAGCTCCAAGGATGATGAGCGTCGAAAGAAGCTCTATGTCATATACGGCGGGTCCGCCGACCCCTCGTTCCAAAGCGCGGTTAAGACTCTGCGCCGAGCGGTAGCGTCGGTAGCTCCACTCCCAGGTGCCGCACCGCACCTCAAGTGGATGGGAACCCCCCATCAGCTTTGATGCCACCGACTGCCCCAGGAACATGGCTGGGGCCGGCCAACTACCGCTCTTGGTAGCGCCCACCATCACCAACGTGATGATGTATCACGTTTGGTACATGGCGGAGCTGGGCTGAACCTCATCAGCCGTGCAGCTTTCCAGAAGCTGCAGATCCCGATGGCCAAGCTCACCCCGTCGAGCCCGTTCTCAGGGGTAGGGTCGGGACAGGTCGTTCCCTACGGCAACATCAGCCTCCCGGTGACCTTTGGAGCTCCGGACAGCTATCGGACAAAATACATTCTGTTCGACGTGGCGGAGATCGACATCCCCTTCAACGCCATAACCGGCAGGCCAGCCCTGTACCGATTCATGGCAGTAGCCCACTATGGCTACCTCGTCTTGAAGATGCCTACACCAACAGGCATCCTCAGGATTCGTAGAGACCGCACTGCTGCAGTGTCGGCCTTGGAAAAGCTCCAAGCGCTTGCAACAGCTAGAGCACCAGCCCCTGGCAGTGCAGAACCAGACCAGCTCCACCCGAGTGCACGCCACCGTGCCTCCACCGCAGCACCCCGTGTGCAACCCCTCGACGAGGGCGACGATGTAAAAGCCCAAGAAAAAGGAGTTGCAAAATTGTTTCTTCACCTCACAACACCACAGTTTTTATTTTGGATATCTTAGGAAAGGTTGTGAAGAGCAAGTTGAGGGGGCCCGGCCTCCATCACGGGGCCGTGCCGCCTTGCCCGAGGAATCGCATTGGGTGGTGCCATGTTATGCGGCACCCAACAGCACACATATAAGGAACACAGTATTACATAAATCAAAAGCAGAAGCTTACAATTATTATTTGTAAATAATTTACATAAAATAGCTACAGCAGAAGTCTATAAATAGCTCACGATGAATATCTAAGAAGCACTCGAGAAGAGGTCCAGCCCGCGGACTCCTCCCACTAGCAACACGAAGACATGGCAGCGGCTAGGTTCTCCAAGTGTGACATGACTCAGAAGTTTCCGAGTCTCACTGAACAACCTTCATTATAGCGTCAAAGTTTACCTGCAAAACCACTTATATAGCAAGAGTGAGCACAAAGGCTCAGCAAGACTTAACCGTCTCTCCTAAGACATGAAACTCTAGATGAAAGTAACCTAAGACCTAAGCCTGTCATTTGCGAAAAGACTCGCCTACGAGTTCATCCTTAACTTTCAGATTTTAGCCATAATAGTAGTGACCTTGCGCCCAGCAACATTGGAACTCCACAATCAAACAAGAAACGCTTCATTCCAATGATACTTGTCCCAAGGTGAAAAATAACTTTAGTATGCTCTATCTCTACTTCAACCATGGTTTTCATGCAATTTATAATTAGCATAACAGCATTTAAAACTTTGGCAAACTACTCCCACAGAACTTGATTACTACGTCACAGCGCAGTGAGCAAGCGATACTCATAACCGCGAGGGACGGTGATTCGAATCAAACACTACCCGGATAACTCGACACATACGCCTGCCTCTGAAGACCCAACTCTGGCGTCCTTCATTATGTCGTATGTGGCAACCTTTCTCAGGCCACTAAACTGTAGAACCGGTCGCGCCGTCTCGGGCTCATAGGTCTAACGAGACGATGTGGTATGCCTCTACAATCCAGTGTACCCGGTACATCGGTTTCCTGGTTCCCATATATCAGTAAGCATCCGGTACACAACTCAATACTTGCTCCCAGGGCCGCATACGCTTCGGTCCTTGACCGACACGGGCAGAGCTACTCGACCAAGACCTCGTCTTGTCGCTGTCTAACCCCTCTGCCCGGTCACATCTTTAGAAACGTAAACTTTAGTTTGCTACCTTTTCCAATCCCCACTTATGTGGTCCTGGAACAAAGCTCGCGAGTAGATTCCAACTACTCGTCTTCTACAGGCTGTCCTAGCCTATTTAGCACGACCTTATTCTACAGCGATGACACACTTCTACCCTTGACCTCAGGGTTCATGTTTGGTTATGCAAGTGGAGTATCAAACATCCTGGACCTAATGCACATACAAACCTCGACCAATAGTAGTGAACAAAGGAAAAACTTTAAAAACAACTTAAGTGCAAACCGGGGCTTGCCTTGGTTTTGCAGGTGACTAAAGTCAGGTGATATGGGGTTAGTTGCCGATGTCTTGAAGTTCAACTTCTGACCTTCTTGTTCCTTGATCCAAGTTCACCTTCTCCTTCACTCTTCCACGTTTAAACACTACACGTTATGAACATGCATACATGTTTAATTGTAAAACTTTTTGCTAACAAATGCTAAAGCCAAGTTTGAAACTGGAACTTTGTTTAAGAATTTAAAATGAAACTGGTGCTAGTGGTTTGGGTTTGTGTTTAAGCACTATCATCAAGTGATGAGTGGGGTTCCATCACTTGGGTGGGGATCAACTAATAATGGTTGAACAGGACATAATGATCTAGGGCTCCAATGGAGCTGGGAATTTTCTTGGGAGTTCCTTGTCACAAGAAAATCCTCTGGACCAAAATTCAGAACATTTCACTAAGTGGATCACCCAGAACAATTACCTAAGCATTTAGGCAAAAAGGAATTAATTCTGATTAAATTTGCACTTTCATGCAAATTCAAGTGAACTATAATTTCATACATAGCTCAGGTAGTATGCATGAATTTTCCTAGGATTTTTGGAGCTAAGGATTGGCCAGAACTGAATTTCCAAGTTTTGGAAATTTCCTGAAAATGTTTCTGTATTTATTTGAATGCAGAAACTTAAAATCCGAATTAACCTAACTAAATCAACTCCAAATGAGCTGAAACTTTTACAGGAGTCTCCTAATATCCTAAAGAATATCCTGGCAAAATTTGGGGAATTTTGGATGAACCAAACTCCCTCTAAAATTCTTTTTCTGAAAAGCTTTAAAGAATTTTCCAGAGTTTCCTATTGCTTTTCATGCAAATTAGGTTGTACATTTGAATAGATCTCTTCATCCTGAATCCAACCCAATTTGAATCACTAATTTTGGAGCTTCCTAGCAAAAGTTATGCAGATCCAAAGTTTGAACCAAATCTGGAATTCAAATTAAACCGAGAATTGTTCAAACTCTGACTGCGGGCCACGGGGCCACGTGTCGACCGCTGAAACACGAGCCACACGGGTTACAGAGTATTTCCCGCATTGTCACAGTTTGATCCGAGGCCACAGAGAATCCCGTATGTTTAACTTCAGCCACTGACGGGTGGGACCGACCACCTTCGTCTTCCTCCGGCTCCCGCGCGACCCCCGCCGCCGGAGCTCGCCGGAAAACTTCGGAACCCGGGCCTCCGTTCACTTCCCGTGCTCAAACTTGCCGTCAGCCCCTAATTTCGTGCGCTGATCACGGGGAGACGGTTTCCCCACACCGACGTCGGCCCTAACCGAGCTCGCGACGGTGTGGCGGCTTAACCGAGCTTCGGCGACGTAGCGCCGCTGTTCTAGCTCGCCAAAAGCACGAAGGATTAGCGCTACAGCATCAGTGGAAGGTGTAGATCATGACACCAGCACACAACTGGAAGCCCTCACACCTCGGGGGAGAATTTCCCGGTCTGGAGCCGGCGACCCGAAGAAACCACCGTGAGTAAAACTCAAATTCCGGCTAGATGGTCCCATGAACTGACCCCGAACTCGGTGGACAGCAAGGAGAGGTGGTAACCAACCTTTTTCGTGGCTTTGTTGGGCGTGAAACACCGGAGTGGCTTGGTTTGAAGTCAAGTCGCCGAGGTTGGTCCGCCGGGGAAGAACCGGCTCGCCGAGGCGATTGCAGCCAGCTGCACCCTCAGAACTGGCCGTGACAGCTTCAGGGAGTGTGGGCGACGTTGCTTTCGAGCTCGTCCGGGTGTCCACGGCTCGGGGAGAGGGTTGACGACGGAAGCCCGAGCGTGTGGGCGCGGCGGCGGTAAAAGCTCCCGGAAACGGCGCTGTGGCGAGGAGGGCGCGTGGCTCGGTGCTGTGAGGTGTGCGCTCTCGGTGGGAGGACGATAAGGGCGAGGGGAACCGACGTCGAAGCAGCTCGGGAGCTGGCAGTCGCGTGGTTTCGGTGGCGCGCGCACGCGCGTTCGGTCCTTCGAGCGAAAACAGTGATCCGGTTTCAGTCTGAACTGAGAGATTGTTGCTTATGTGCTAAGTCTCCCCCTCTCCTCAATGACAATTGGGTCCCACTCACCTCCTCTCCTAAATATCCCAATTTTTGGCACATTGTAAACTTCAGCTCTGAGGAACTTAAATCCAAAAGTCATTTGGCAATTTGATAAGTTATTCCTCAGTTTTGAGTTTAAATTCAAATTTGGATGAAATTTACAAGTTCCTTTGATATTCCTATCAAAGCACCTCCAAATTTGCTCCAAATTTGCCCCCTCTACAATTTTAACCTGGGGAGTTTGAATATGCCCTCTGATCTTTGAGTTGGTCATTGCAAATACAAATTTTCAAACAACAGTTTGAATTTCCTTTTTGGAAAGGGGCTTCTTCTCTTTGAAGTAACTCCTTTAATTCAAACTGGATATTTGGGTGAAACACTTTGGTTTGCTCCTAGCCCATGCTTGATCAATCTTGGTCCCAAGCTGAACCTCACAAGTTCAGTTTGGCTATGCCCCTCAAATTTGAATTCGAGGTGATCTCAAACAAGGCTTTGAACAATTGGCATATGAGCTCAAACACTCTCCAATTTTGGAACTTAAGCTCTTTAATACCTGAGGACTGCAATGGTCATCTCATATATGCGCTTTTGGACCATCTGACCATGAATGATTTGCAAGGGTTCAAAAATGGGGTTTAAACTTCCCTCCCCTCTACTCATAGAGAATGTGCATATGAGTTAGCTTTGTGGGAGTGAAATTCTTCCCTAAATTAACATGTGTTCAACCAGAGTTAAAGAAGATTTTTAGCTCTTCCCACATGTCCATGTTTGAGTTTATCATTTTATGTGACATAACTCAAGTCATTCCCTTGTCTAACATGTTTGAATTCAGCATGAACTCATCATGATCATAGTCCATTCCCCTTTTGGCTCACCCTCAAATCAGAAAGTTGCCACCACGTTCTCCTCAATTCAAATGTATGAGGCTCCATGTGTATACAAAAGTTTGGCAGCAATTTGAGTTGAGCCTTTGAGACTAAATACCTTATTTTTGTTCTTTCTCATGTACATGTATGATTACACACGAGCTTAACTCCACCTCAGTCCAGCACCTTCAAAGGCATGCTTGAACCCATGTGGTTGCACCTCATGTATACCATCCCATGTAAGAAAGTTTTTGTAAGTCCCATTTTTCATGAACCAGAAACACAATGACGTTCAATCACCCGTTTCTTTGCATTCACATTTTTGGGACTTTTAAACAAGTAACCTCCATCAAAAGGGTAATTAGAGTGGAAAGCCTTCACTTTCACAAAGGAGGATTTCTACACATGAACATGAGAGGTTTAGCTCACCCCTAGAATTTGAAAAGTCTTGGGGAGGTTCAGTCCAAGTTTCATGTAAATTCAACACTTTTTGAGGAACTTTTGGAGGTATTTGGAAAAGAGGCCAATTTGAATGTAAATTCAAATTGCAGCGACTTTCACCACTCAAATTCAAAAGTTAGATTCATATTCAAACTCAGCACATTTTTCTGAGTAAGCCCACCAAATTTCATCCCCATTGGAGTTCATCTTGTCGGGAGCCAAAATTGCAATAATTCAAAACTGAATTTGAAATTCAGTTTAAATATGAAGCAAATTGGACCAACCAAATTTCAAATTGGAGGACTTAAATTTGAACCAAAACTTGGGGGCTAAGTCTCACATTAAATTGTGAGTAGCTGGTGGGATAATTAGCAAAAACCAGAAAAGAAATTTGGAAAAAGAAGAGAAGGGGAGGCCCACATGTCAGCTGCACACACGAGTACTCAGTCGGTTGTTGCAGCCGGGTCTCGGCTTCGCGCGCAAGGCAGGGAGCGACGGCGAGCCACCAAGGCAGCACAGGGCCACCTCACGGTGCCAAAACCGCGGCTCAAAGGCCAGCGCACAGCCCACGCCGCCTTCCTCCTATTTCCCAAACAAGAACCCCCCCCCCGACCGAGCTTCTTTCTCGATTCCGCTCGAGCACAGAAACGCCGCCCTCTCTGATCGCCGGCGTCCGGCCAGCACAGCCGCTCTCGTGCCCGACTAGCAACACAAGAAAGGACCGCCGCGAGGTACTGATCACGACCATACTGACCTCGCCCTCTATCTCGCATGATCGGCAAAGTATTTGAGGGATTAGCGCGTCGGGGTGTTTAGAACCGAACCGTGAGGAATTCGGAAATTCGGAGCAAGTAAGCCACCACTCCTTAGTCCGAGCTAAGGACTTGATCTAGACTCACCCACGCATCTCTGGGATCAGAAATCATCGAGTTTCATCGAGTAGGGGCGATGTTCGTCGAGCTTTTTGCATCGGCGCCGATTTCCGGTCTAGGTCACCGGTGAGGTCGTAGTTGCAGCTGTTTCCATAGAGATCGGTGCCCATATCCGTGATCAGCGGGTGTCAGCGGAGCTCCCCGAGCAAACCACATCAAAAAAGGTGCAGGGGATGCTGAGTTCGACGTCGCTGGTGAGCTTCCGGCCGCTGTTGCCGTCGGGAGCCCTGTCCCGGCCGTTATCAAGCTCCGGTGAGGGCACCAGCGTGTTCTCCGAGTCGAGTTAGGCACAGGCGGCGAGAATCAGCAAGCTCCGAGGGCCAGAACCCCTCTCCGGCGAGAGCTCCGGCGAGCTCGGCGGCAGGGAGCCACGGGAGCGCGAGGTGGAAGAAGCCTTGCGGGCCCCGCGTGTCAGTCGCTGCTGAGGGTGCTCGGAATTTGCTGCGGCACTGGGATTCCGTGTGGTTGCGCGGATGATTCTGCAGGCTCCGGTGTGGGTTAGCTGAGGAGCTGACACGTAGCCGGGGGACCCCACCCGCAGAGTTTAAATTTTATTCGAATTTCCAGTTTTAGTTCAAACTTCAAATAAATAGAACTTTGGCTAGGAAACTCCAAATTCGATGAATCAAATTTTTCTGAACTCAGAATTCTGAGTACTTTCCACCAATACCAAATTCAGCTCATGAAAGTGAATAGTTTTCCAGAATTAAATCCCTAAAGTTTAAACTATTGGGAATTTTATCTGGAGAACTACTTTATGAAAAATTCTGAAATTTGGCTGACAGGTTCAGTAGAAAATCCCTGAATCCCAGTAAAATTTTCAGACTCATCCAAGTTCATTAATTACCCTAATGGGGTGATTAAGAGAACTGCCCTGAGAAAATAGAAAAATGTACATAAACATTTTTCAGATTTTTCTCCAATCTTAAGTAGGGCATAACTTTCAGTAGAATTCTTCAAATGACATGAAACCAACTCCATTAGAACCATCTTAAAGTCTTGTTTCCAGAAAGTAATGGTTGGAGCCATGAAAACTCCTGGAATTATTCAGAGGCTCAAATATTGACCAAATGGGCTTTTATTTGTACAAGGTTCAAATGAACTTTGTTTCAAATGAAACTTGGTCAAGACTATGGTTAGGACCATACGAAGCCACAATAAAAATTTCAGAACCAAAGGGGAGGGCTAGATAGAGTTATTAGTAAATAAGTATTCAAGTTTACACATTGCATTTAAATTTACATGTAGTATTGTATTCAACGTGTAGCCATTGAAGAAGAGACTCCGGAAGTGCTGGACTTCCTCCTTCCGGAAGAAGAGCTAACTACTGACCAGCAGCAACAAGGCAAGCCCCGGTTTGCATTAACTCTTTTATAAGGTTTTCCTTTGTTTACATACATAATGTGACGTATGATTGTGCATTAGGCGTAGGATGGATGAAACCCCACTTGCATAACCAAAGGTTCCTAAAAGAGTGAGGGTAGTGTCAAGGACCTCGAGTAGAAAGGCTATGCTTAAAGAATCATAGGACTTCGGTACAAGTCGAGTAGTTGGAATCTACTCGCGAGATAGGCTTGGGACACACGGGTTCGGTGGAGTGATGTGAGATCACTTTAGTAATGAAAATGAGACTAGGCAGGGGCTAGGGCGCAGCAAGAGGAAGTCTTGCGTGCGCAGCCCTGCCTGTGTCGATTGAGGACCGATCCGTGTGCAGCCCTGCTGAACAAGTATTGAACGTACCGAAGGCATATCGGATATATGGGCCCCGATAAACCGATGTAGCCTAAACCTCCGGGCGTCGAGGCATAGCACACCGATTTATAGGTGTAGGTTGAGGGCAGCAAGGTGGAAATCTGCCAACGGGCATAGAGAGATGCTCCGTGTGGCGAACCTCCTGCTCGTTTCGGTGCGACCGGTTCGACCTTTGGGCTGTTGGGTGAAAGGTTGTCCCGTACGACATCGAGTGAGCGTGCTGTGCAGCTCCACGGGTGGGCGTATGTGACGTTCTCTCTGGGTTTCCCTGCAGGTGTATATCGAGTCGATTCGCCGTCCCTCGCGCTGACGAGTACCGCTTGTTCACTGTGTCGTAACGTAGACCAATGAATGGAATGTTATGATTCAATATTGCTGTTATAATATAATTGTATTGCTACATGTGTGCCACCAAATATTGCCCACTAAATTTCAACTTCATGAACTGTTAACATGTTGCTAAAAGATGAACTAAGGATGAACTTGTAGGCGTGTCCATTTGCCGCAACATTGCTATCCTATGTCATGGTACACCTCATGTAGAGTTTCATGCTTAGGTGAGTCGGGTAAGCCTTGCTGAGCCTTCGTGCTCACGGTTGCTGCTTAAGTGTTTTTCAGGTGAGGAGCCACCCACGGACTCGGAGTACGAGTCCACCGGCGAGGGTTACCCTCCATCGGGGACCACAGCTGAGTGGGAGCCGTACACGCCGCGCTGAGCTGAGGAGTGCAGCTAGTGTGGGTTGCCCTAGGGCTGGGCAACCACTTTTGCTAGATAGGCGGGCGTGAGTTGTATAAAAGAAACTTTCGCTGTGTAATAAAGACCCTAGTTTGTAACTGAGAAGTGTACTACTTTGTACATTCAGTTTGTTTTTCCCGTGTAATATAATGGGTTCTTATGACGTGTGCTGTCGGGTGTCGCATCGCGCGGCACCACCCTCTGTGATCCTGGATGAGCGGATCCCGGTCCGCCACAGACGTCCCCTTAAAGATCGTCCAAATCGGCGCCGATGCCACCCAGACCACCCGGGTAGCCAGGGGCCTGGATAGCAAATAGGAAGGCGCGCTCGTCACCTTCCTCCGGCACAACGTCGACGTGTTTGCATGGCAGCTGTCGCAGATGCCGGGGATCCCTAGGGAGGTGATCGAGCACCACTTAAAGGTCTTCCCCGACGCCTGGCCAGTTCAACAGAAGCCCCACAAGCAGTCCATCGAGCGGCAAAACTTCATCCGCGAAGAAATCAAGAAGCTACTGGACGCTGGCTTCATACGGGAAGTCCACCACCCCTGGTGGTTGGCGAACCCCGTCTGTCGGTACCCGCAATATCGGGTACCCCCGCGCACAGGGGAAAATGCCTAAGGAACTCGCCCTTCTCCGCAGGGAGAGCTCCGAAGGTGCCACGCGTCCGGCGGGGCCGGACCTCACTCTCCTCAGAGGAGGGCTTCGGGCTCGCCACGTGGCCTGCAGAAGCCGGACCTCCCCCTCCGCGGGAGAGAGGTCCGAAGGAGCCACGTGTCCAGCGGGGCCAGACCTCCCTCTCCTCAGAGAGGAGCTCCGGGCTCGCCATGTGGCCGACAGAACCCGGACCTCCCCCTCCGCGGGGAGAGGTCCGAAGGCTCCACGTGTCCTGCGAGGCCGGACCCCCCTCTCCTCTGAAGAGGGCTCCGGGCCCGCCACGTGACTAGCAGAACGGCGCTGCCTGCCCCCGAGCGATAGGCAGCGGGCGTAAAGATGCCCCATACCTTGCCCGTACAAGGTATTCAAGGCCCGCGTCTTCCCAAGACGTGGAGACGTGGAGCACGCCACTGTCAGGTGCCGTTGCGCCCAGTCGCATCACAGACTGCCGCGCAGTGTCAGAGGCTGCCAGCCAATAAACGCGGTGACAAGACATCCCATGCCGCCCCCGCCATCATCATCCACTACGACTAGCATGCGACATGGGGAGGGCTGCAAGACAAGGACTCGGAAGCCTTCGCCAGAGATAACTACCGTCATAACTGCAGATACGGTAGATAACAGTCAATCTCCCCGGGACCACCTGTCGGGTCCCGGGCCACCCTTGTAAGCCACCTGAGTCTTGGACTATAAAAGGCTCGGGTAGGCAACGTTAGCAGGGGTTCGCACTCAGGTGGCTTACAAGGGGGGCCGGGACCCGACAGGTGGTCCCGGGAAGATTGTCTATTATCTACCGTATCTGCAGTTATGCCGGTAGTTGTCTCTGGTCGAAGGCTTCTGAGTCTTCATCTTGACGCCCTGCCCATGCCGCATGCTAGTCGTAGTGGTTGATGACGGCGCAGGCGGCATGGGATGTCTTGTCGCGGTGTTTATTGGCTGGCAGGTTGTGACACCGCGCGCCAGTCTGTGATGTGACTGGGCGCAACGACACCTGACAGAGGCGTGCTCCGCGTCTCCACGTCTTGGGAAGACGCGGGCCTTGAATACCTTGTACGGACAAGGTATGGGGCGTCTTTACGCCCGCTGCCTATCTCTCGGGGGCAGGCAGCGCCGTTCTTCTGGACACGTGGCGGGCCCGGAGCCCTCCTCTGAGGAGAGGGAGGTCCGGCCCGGCCGGACGCGTGGCGCCTTCGGAGCTCTCTCCCGCGGAGAGGGAGGTCCGGCTTCTGTATGCCACGTGGCGGGCCTGGAGCTCTCCTCTGAGGAGAGGGATATCCGGCCCCGCCGGACGCATGGCACCTTCGGAGCTCTTCCTGCGGAGAAGGGCGAGTTCCTTAGGCATTTTCCCTTGTGCGCGGGGGTACCCCATATCTCAGGTACCGACAGTGGCCCCCGGGACCATCTCGGGGGAGATAGCTAGCCCGAGGTGGGACCTCCGTCTCTTCCGATCCGCGCACTTTCTCTAAGTTCCGAATTGACCGCTGCCGGAGCACGAACAGCCGCGGGATCGTGGGAGCATGCACTCACTTGATGGTTGCTTTTACTGCGGCGGTTCCCAAGACTGCCACTTCTGCACGTTGCGGCGCTTTCTTCGGGAACCGCCTAAGTGCCTTGCCGGCTCATCTTCTCAGGAGACTGACTCCTTGACCCACCGCTTCAGTTGGGCGGCTTGGGTCCACCCGTCATCGGCACTCGGTCTAGGAGCCGAAGCGGTTGCCGATGCTGTCGGTACCTGAGATATGGGGTACCCCCGCGCACAGGGTAAAATTCCTAAGGAACTCACCCTTCTCCGCAGGGAGAGCTCCGAAGGCGCCACGCGTCCGGCGGGGCCGGACCTCCCTCTCCTCAGAGGAGAGCTCCGGGCCCGCCACGTGGCATACAGAAGCCGGACCTCCCCCTCCGCGGGAGAGAGGTCCGAAGGCGCCGCGTGTCCAGCGGGGCCGGACCTCCCTCTGCTCAGAGGAGAGCTCCGGGCCCGCCACATGGCCAACAGAAGCCGAGCCTCCCCCTCCGCGAGGAGAGGTCCGGATGCTCCACGTGCCCCGCGGGACTGACCCTCCTCTCCTCTGAGAAGGGCTCCGGGCCCGCCACGTGGCAGCAGAACGACGCTGCCTGCCCCGAGCGGTAGGCAGCGGGCGTAAATACGCCCCATACCTTGCCCGTACAAGGTATTCAAGGCCCGCGTCGTCCAAAGACGCGGAGACGCAGAGCACGCTTCTGTCAGGTGCCGTTGCGCCCAGTCGCATCACAGACTAGCGCGCGGTGTCAGAACCTGTCAGCCAATAAACACCGCGACAAGACATCCCATGCCGCCTGCGCCGTCATCAACCACTACGACTAGCATGCGGCATGGGCAGGGCGGCAAGATGAAGACTCAGAAGCCTTCGGCTAGAGACAACTACCGGCATAACTGCAGATATGGTAGATAATAGACAATCTTCCCGGGACCATATGTCGGGTCCCGGCTCCCCTTGTAAGCTGCCCGAGTCTTGGACTATAAAAGGCTCGGGTAGGCGTCGATAGCAAGGGTTCGGACTTTGCAACTCATACGCTAGCCATACACTCTCAAGATGTAACTCACCCCCAAGCTCAGGCCTCCGGCCCCGAGCAGCAAGCAATACAGCAAGCTCCATAGCTCGCCGTGGACGTAGGGTTTTACGCTCCGGCGGCCTGAACCACATAAAACTCGCCGTGTCAAGCTCTTACTAACTCGTCCATCTGCGCAAGCTCTCCGCTAGGGATTAGCCCCACCGAAAAAAGAACCTCCGCGGGCTGCCCAGTGCAGGCCCGGGGGAAGTGTCGACCGAACACTTCGACATTTGGCGCGCCAGGTAGGGGGCTTTTCTCCTAGCGCGACGAGTTTCCGCCAACGAAGATGACCAAGCTTCCTTCAGCGACAAACTCTCCCCCTCCGCGTTCACGGCGAGCCGTGACCACTGGGGAGTACATGTCGACACACTCAGGACGGAGTGTGTCGGCACAAGCGGGTAGCCAACAGCCGACTCCGGCAACGCCGACTCCGGCTATGCAGGCCCCGACCAGTGTAAGATCTTCTGCAGCGCTGAGCGTACACCATGGAGGTGCGCTAGCTGCAGCAAGAGCGCTGCTGCGTAACCCACCTGCGGGAGATGCGCCCCATTCAGCGACCCAGCAATGGGTCCGCGAGGTGGACCCCCTCGTCGTCGCCGCCGCGAACCCTCGGTTTCGGCGAGGACAGCGCCCAGGACAACCGGCTGTGTCGCTGATGCGCACACCCACGGTTGACGGGCTAACGGCGGGTTCCAGCTCCTCCAGGCTCCTGTCGACGGACCTGCGAAGGGAACTGGAACGGTGCCACTTGGGCCAGGACGCCCGGGTGTACCTCGAGCGACACCGAGAAAGGCGTCGCAACCATGAGGCTGGCGACAGCATGTCGTCGGCCTCGACACAACCAGAAGGGCAGTCCTTCGCCACGCGAGCCCTGCCTCAGGCATATGCTGCGCAGCATATGCCACAACTATATGCGCCGCAAGCAGCGGCCCCGGTCTATTGTGCAGCCTTGCCCATGCCGGGATGCGCGGTGCCAAGTGCGAACCAAGCGTTCGCAGCGCCAGTACCTGCAGCAGCAGGTGCAGGATGTGCGGCCCTTGCACCACACCTTCGCTTCGCAAGGTGGCCACGCAAGTTTCACCCGCACCTGCCCGAGAAGTACGACAGCAGCGTCAACCTAGCGGAGTTCCTCCAGATCTACTCCACCGCCGTACTTGCCGCAGGAGGGGACGAGGCTGTCATGGCCAACTACTTCCCCGTCGCCTTGACCGGCCCAGCTCGGTCTTGGCTCATGAATCTACCTCAGGGGTCCATAACCTCCTGGGGTGAGCTCTGCCGGCAGTTCGTCGCCAACTTCGGCAGCTGTCCCGGCACGGAGCTTGACCTCCACGCAGTCAAGCAACAACCTGGGGAGTCGCTGCGCTCTTTCATCCAGCGGTTCTCTCAGGTACGCAACACCATCCCACATATCCAAAGTGCCTCTGTGGTGGTGGCGTTCCGACAGGGTGTCCGGGACGAGAAAATGCTTGAGAAGCTCGCGACCAGAGAGGTCCGCGACGTCTCGGAGCTCTTCAGCCTGGCGGACAAGTGCGCCAGAGCGGCTGAAGGGCAGAACTGGCACGCTCTGCCGACCTCCGAGTCAGGAGGGCAGCCCGGGTCCGGTGCTGCTGCCTATGGGGGTGGCAAGAAGACCAAGAACCGGGGGAGTGGATAGATGAAGTCACCATTCACGGCCCCCGTCGCCGCAGCTGCGACGACCAGTGGAGTTCGGGGGCCACGCCCCGACAAAAGGCAGCGGCAGTCACCGGCCCCAGACAGTGACCAAGGTGGGCTATGCCCCGTGCATGGCACCTGCAACCATACTGCTGCCGAGTGCTGGGAGATCCAGAGGCTCGCAGAGCGCTTCCGCAAAGGAAGACAGCAGAGGGCTGAAGCGCCGCCCTACCCTCAGAGGGATGGCAAACAGAAGGTCGATGCCACAGTCACTGCTGCCCACCAGGTGGGGTTCCAGGAGCCTCGGCGTGTCATAAAGACACTGCATGACGGTGAGGACTCCAGTTCCGACGTTGACAGGCCAGGGCGTTAGCCAACTGCGGCGCGCCTCTGTCGAAGTGTGCGGTCGACACTTCCCCCGGGCCTGCACTGGGCAGCCCGCGGAGGTTCTTTTTTGGGAGGGGCTAGTCCCTAGCGGAGAGCTTGCGCAGATGGAACGAGTTAGTAAGAGCTTGACACGGCGAGTTTTACGTGGTTCAGGCCGCCGGAGCGTAAAACCCTACGTCCACGGCGAGCTATGGAGCTCGCTGTATTGCTTGCTGCTCAGGGCAGGAGGCCTGAGCTTGGGGGTGAGTTACAGCTTGAGAGTGTATGGCTAGCGTATGAGTTGCAAAATGCGAACCCTTGCTATCGACGCCTACCCGAGCCTTTTATAGTCCAAGACTCGGGCGGCTTACAAGGGGAGCCGGGACCCGACAGGTGGTCCCGAGAAGATTGTCTATTATCTACCGTATCCGCAGTTATGCCGGTAGTTGTCTCTGGCTGAAGGCTTCTGAGTCTTCATCTTTCCGCCCTGCCCATGCCGCACGCTAGTCGTAGTGGTTGATGACGGTGCAGGCGGCATTGGACGTCTTGTCGCGGTGTTTATTGGCTGGCAGGTTCTGACACCGCGCGCCAGTCCGTGATGCGACTGGACGCAACGGCACCTGACAGACGTGTGCTCCGCGTTTCCGTGTCTTGGGAAGACGCGGGCCTTGAATACCTTGTATGGGCAAGGTGTGGGCGCCTTTACGCCCGCTGCCTACCGCTCGGGGGCAGGCAGCACCGTTCTTTTGGCCACGTGGCGGGTCCGGAGCCCTTCTCTGAGGAGAGAAGGGTCCGGCCTGCGGGGCACGTGGAGCCTCCGGACCTCTCCCCGCGGAGGGGGAGGTCCAGCTTCTGTATGCCACGTGGCTGGCCCGGAGCTCTCCTCTGAGGAGAGGGAGGTCTGGCCCCGCTGGACGCGTGGCGTCTTCGGACCTTTCTCCCGCGGAGGAGGAGGTCCGGCTTCTGTATGCCACGTGGCGGGCCCGGAGCTCTCCTCTGAGGAGAGGGAGGTCCGGCCCCGCCGGACGCGTGGCGCCTTCGGAGATCTCCCTGCGGAGAAGGGCGAGTACCTTAGGCATTTTACCCTGTGCGCGGGGGTACCCCATATCTCAGGTACCGACAGTGGCCACCGGGCCCATCTCGGGGGAGATAGCGAGCCCGAGGTGGGACCTCCGTCTCTTCCGATCCGCGCACTTTCTCTAAGTCCCGAATTTACCGCTGCCGGAGCACGAACAGCCTCGGGATCGTGGGAGCGTGCGCTCACTTGATGGTTGCTTTTACTGCGGCGGTTCCCAAGACTGCCACTTCTGCACGTTGCGGCGCTTTCTTCAGGAACCGCCGAAGTGCCTTGCCGGCTTATCTTCTTAGGAGACTGACTCCTTGCCCCCACCGCTTCAGTTAGGCAGCTTGGGCCCACCCGTCATCGGCATTCGGTCTAGGAACCGAAGCGGTTGCCGGTGCGGGATATTGGAAGAGTTCTGAATCGCTTGGAATTGCACCGGGAAGCTTTTTAGAGGGGGTCTTACCCACATTGCAGCTCCCCTTCGCACTTCTCAGCGTTTCTTCTCGGACTCTTGTGCTTTCGCTCTCTTGCCTTTGAGTTCTCCCTTGCCATGGCTTCCAACCCGCCGCCAGAGAAGAAACGCGCTCGATCTCCTCCAGCAACGGCGTTGGTGCCAAGTCGGGATTCTGGGGTGCCTGACACTCCCTCCGGAGGCGACTCGAAGAGGCCCCGGGTTGATGCGCTGGGGGAAGCTTCTGGGGCGTCCCCTGTTCCGCCAGTCCAAGCGACTGCGGAGCGGTCGTCGGTGACGGTAGCGGGCTCTGGAAGTCCTACCCCGGCTTGGAAGTCGGGGTTCAGAGCCCGCTGGAGTGTCCGTGCTTCCCGGCCTTCCCCGTCTTGCGGGGAATCTGTGCCGCTGCGCTCGGAGCCAGGGGCAACTGCCGTGGCCCCCAGGCCAGCGCAAACTTCTCCTGTTCCGGTGTGCCCGGACTCCGCGGCGGCGTCGTATCTTCCTGCCGAGACGGCCACCGCGGCCCCCGAGCCAGCGCAGGCTGACCCTGAACTAGGCGGCCTGGCCTCTTATCCAGCACCGCCTTCCCTGGCTCGCCCCTCTCCTCAGGTCAAGGAGCCAGAAGCTGAAGAGAGCCCGGCTGGCCTGGCTGCCAGAGCCGCGGAGCCAGCTTCTCCTGATCGGCGTCTCGTCTCGGTTGCTGGTGCGTCGGCTCTTCCTGAGGACGAGGTAATGGAGGAGGTCGGGGGGACTGCCCCAGCCTCTGGTGCTCCATTGCCTCTGGCGGACGCCTTCGCGCTTGCCGAGTCGAGCGTCCGGCAGGTCTTGGCTGCACTAGGGCGCGAGCGGGAGGAGTATACGGTTGAACGGGACGGCCTCCTCATCTAGGGGAACCTTTTGCGGGAGAGGACCGCGAAGGTTAAGAGTGAGCTCGACTCCAGGCGGGAGTTGCTCGACTTCAGGGAAGCCCTCGTCGACCGGATGAAGCGGGCTGTCGACCGCATGGACACCCAATCGCGGCGGATCAACAGGGAGGCCCTGGAGGCACACGCCCGGGCCGAAGAGAGCCTCTCTGCTGCTGTGGAGATACGGCAGCGGTTGGAGCGCCGTGAACTCGCCGTTGAGGAATGGGAGCGTTCCATGGCAGCTGAGGCGGAGAGGGTCGCCGCGCAGCTGGCTGCGGGCGAGGATGACCTTCGAGCTCGGATGGAGGAGCTGGAGATCCTGAAGGCAGACCTCGACTTGAGGGAGGAACAGGTCTCCCGTGATCGCCGGGCAGTCTTGGACCGGGAGCTGACCGCCGACTTCAAGGCCGCTGAGTTGGAGCGGCTCGCCAAGACTCTCCACCTTCGGGAGAGCTCCCTGGCGGCCAAGGAGAAGGAATTCTCTGAGAGGAACCTGGAGGCTCTGCAGGCGGCCCGATGCGAGGTGGAGGAGCTCTCAGCCTTGCGGTCCTCCGAGGCTCTTGCGGTCTCAAGCTTCGTGGATCGAGCGGGGTCCGCCCTGATCCCTCTTGGCTTCAGTTCGGTGAGGGTCGCGACTCCTGCATTGAAGGTGGCGGAGGTGATCCCTGCGTTGGAGTCGATCGGCGCCAAGCTGGACAGACTCGACTCGGTGGTCGCCAGCGAGCTTGAGGCCGAGGGCCGCGGCCTAGCTTTAGAGGTCGCCTCGCATGTGCTGGCATGTTTCAAGAGCCGCGATCCCTCTTTTTCGCTAGAGCCAGCGAGAGAGGGCCCAGCCGCGGAGCGGGAGGAAGCTGCCAGGGCTGAAGTCGAGGATGTGGCCGCCCTTGTAGCCGCAAGGTTCCGGCGAGAGCCGGGAGGTCCTTAGGACTTGTTTCTCCCTTTTTATCGAGTCTGTAGTCCAGCTCATGGAGCCTTACTTAATTTGACTCTCTTGGATACTTGTGTCTGTGATGCTTTTTCTCTCTATCTTGGCTTTGCCTGGCTGGGTCCTTAGCTCCGCAAGGTACTCAGAGGCCATTTCCAATCTCGGAGCTTTGCACAGACACCCTCCCCAGGTCCTAACCGTGTTAGGGGCCCCCGGAGGTCTCCGGATCTCGCCCTATGGGGAGCTCCAGATCTGCCTGCCACGTGGCGGGTCCGGAGCTCCTTCCTAAGAGGCGGGAGCTCCGGCCATGTTGGACACGTAGGGCTTTTGGAGCCCTCCCACCGAGGGGGAGGTCCGGCTTCCGCCCACCACGTGGCGAGCCCGGAGCCCTCCTCAAGGGAGGAGAGAGTTTCGGGCCCACTGGACACATGGGGCCCCCGGGTCCCGCCCCTGCTGGAGGGGCAGGTCCCGGTCCTTCCAGTCCCAGGCCGGAGTAGCTGGTAGCTCCTTTCCCCCCGCTTCACGCAGTCCCAGTTGCCGTAACCTGGAGGTCCTGCACACAGGCAGAGGAAACGTAATTCTCCTCGGGGGGTCCTCCCCTCCCGTCTCCTAGTCTTATCCGTCTTACGACCCTGATCCGCTATACGGGGCTTGGGCAATTCTGTGCATGAGGCGCCGGAGCTCCGGCTCCCTCCAAGGTCCGGGTACGGCCGTCCGATCCCTAGTACCGGGCCATGCGCTGGGGAAGCAGAGTGCACGCACTTTGGGTTCATGACCAGGCAAAGCGGACGTACTCCCCTGGACCTCCAGGGGGCAGGATGCGCATGCTTTGGGCTCTGGGCCGGCTAAGCTGGATACGCACCCTGGACCCCCCATGCACAACGCAGGCCTTTCCTGGAGGTAACCAACTGGCACCGCAACACCTGACTGGGGGAGGCCCGAGAGACTCACTCGGCCATCGGCAGGTGCCTCAAGCGCGGCCGGCTTCGGTAGGATAGCGAATGCCGACTATGGACGAGCACAGTAGAGGGGGAGCTAGATGTACGATGAACATACAGAGATAGTGCGATCATAAAAATTAATGCATAATTTAAATAAGCGCATGAGAGAGAGCTAAGTAGAACGGGGCTCTGTATTCGTACCCATAGGTGGAATTCTGGCTGTACAGGGAGGCAATGTTCCGCCTTGTCTTCAAGGGAAGCAAGACTCTACGCGCTTAGGGTCGGAACCAGGCTAAACTGGACGTAGTCCTGTACCGTCCCTTGAGACTTAGCTGCCCCAAGCGCTGTTCCTAAATTCTATGGGATCTATTACAGAAGGGAATAACCCTGTTCTACTGATGCTCGGGAAGTAGGACTTACAGTGTTGCTCCATGGCAAGGATTTTTGGGAACGGATCCCACTCTCGGTTGGAAGGCATGTGTACTTGGGGCGGCAGCTTTCATGATTCGGAAGGGACCTTCCCTGCTGGGGGAGAGCTTATGGGTCCTTCTTGGAATAGAGCGTGCCGCTTCACCAAGTTGCCCTCCTGCAGGCCCCCGATGCGTTTGGTTCTTTGGCGGTAGTGCTTAGAGCGTTAGCCGAGACCGTGCGTTGCGGGGTGTTCCCTGCAGCCGAGTCTTGTCGACGAGGTTGTTATCTTCGCGCTGGATCAGGTCCTGCGCGGCTTCTCCTGGGGGCCCCCGGGGAGTTCTCCCTTCTGGCTAAGGCCTTCAAGGGGTAGGTAGGCACGTGCTCGTCTTGGATGACCTAAGGCGTCTTCCCCTTCTGGCAAGGCCTCCAAGGGGTTGACAGACCTTAGGCGGCCCCGAGAGGTATGTTCGAGGCACGGAGGCGCACCGCAGTCGGCTAACGCCCTGGCCTGTCACCGTCGGAACTGGAGTCCTCACCGTCATGCACTGTCTTTATGACACGCTGAGGCTCCTGGTACCCCACCTGGTGGGCAGCAGTGACTGGGGCATCGACCTTCTGTTTGCCACCCCTCTGAGGGTAGGTCGGCGCTTCAGCCCTCTGCTGTCTTCCTTTGCGGAAGCGCTCTGCGAGCCTCTGGATCTCCCAGCACTCGGCAGCAGTATGGTTGCAGGTGCCATGCACGGGGCATAGCCCGCCTTGGTCACTGTCTGGGGCCGGTGATTGCCGCTGCCTTTTGTCGGGGCGTGGCTCCCGAGCTCCACTGGTCGTCGCAGCTGCGGCGACGGGGGCCGTGAATGGTGACTTCATCTTTCCACTCCCCCGGTTCTTGGTCTTCTTGCCACCCCCATAGGCAGCAGCACCGGACCCGGGCTGTCCTCCTGACTCGGAGGTCGGCAGAGCGTGCCAGTTCCGCCCTTCAGCTGCTCTGGCGCACTTGTCCGCCAGGCTAAAGAGCTCCGAGACGTCGCGGACCTCTCTGGTCGCGAGCTTCTCAAGCATTTTCTCATCCCGGACACCCTGTCGGAACGCCACCACCACAGAGGCACTTCGGATATGCGGGATGGTGTTGCGTACCTGAGAGAACCGCTGGATGAAAGAGCGCAGCGACTCCCCAGGTTGTTGCTTGATGGCGTGGAGGTCAAGCTCCGTGCCGGGACGGGTGTAGGAGCTGCCGAAGTTGGCGACGAACTGCCGGCAGAGCTCTCCCCAGGAGGTTATGGACCCCTGAGGTAGATTCATGAGCCAAGACCGAGCTGGGCCGGTCAAGGCGACGGGGAAGTAGTTGGCCATGACAGCCTCATCCCCTCCTGCGGCAAGTACGGCGGTGGAGTCGATCTGGAGGAACTCCGCTGGGTTGACGCTACCGTCGTACTTCTCGGGCAGATGCGGGCGAAACTTGCGTCGCCACCTTGCGAAGCGAAGGTGGGGTGCAAGGGCCGCACATCCTGCACCTGCTGCTGCAGGTACTGGCGCTGCGAACGTTTGGTTCGCACCTGGCACCGCGTATCCCGGCATGGGCAAGGCTGCACCATAGGCCGGGGCCGCTACTTGCGGCGCATATAGCTGTGGCATATGCTGCGCAGCATATGCCTGAGGCAGGGCTCGCGTGGCGAAGGCCTGCCCTTCTGGTTGTGTCGAGGCCGACGACATGCTGTCGCCTGCCTCATGGCTGCGACACCTCTCTCGGCGTCGCTCGAGGTACACCCGGGCGTCCTTGCCCAAGTGGCACCGTTCCAGTTTCCTTCGCAGGTCCGTCGACAGGAGCCTGGAGGAGCTGGAATCCGCCTTTAGCCCGTCAACCGTGGGTGTGCGCGTCAGCGACACAGCCGGTTGTCCTGGGCGCCGTCCTCGCCGAAACCGAGGGTTCGCGGCGGCGACGACGAGGCGGTCCACCTCACGGACCCATTGCTGGGTCGCCGAATGGGGCGCATTCCCCGCAGGTGGGTTGCGCAGCAGCGCTCTTGCTGCAGCTAGCGCACCTCCATGGTGTACGCTCAGCGCTGCAGAAGATCTCACACTGGTCGGGGCCTGCATAGCCGGAGTCGGCTGCTGGCTACCAGCTTGTGCCGACACACTCCGTCTTGAGTGTGTCGACATGTACTCTCCAGTGGTCACGGTTCGCCGTGAACGCGGAGGGGGAGAGTTTGCCGCTGAAGGAAGCTTGGTCATCTTCGTTGGCGGAAACTCGTCGCGCTAGGAGAAAAGCCCCCTAACTGGCGCGCCAAATGTCGAAGTGTGCGGTCGACACTTCCCCCGGGCCTGCACTGGGCAGCCCGCGGAGGTTCTTTTTTGGGAGGGGCTAGTCCCTAGCGGAGAGCTTGCGCAGATGGAACGAGTTAGTAAGAGCTTGACACGGCGAGTTTTACGTGGTTCAGGCCGCCAGAGCGTAAAACCCTACGTCCACGGCGAGCTATGGAGCTCGCTGTATTGCTTGCTGCTCAGGGCCGGAGGCCTGAGCTTGGGGGTGAGTTACAGCTTGAGAGTGTATGGCTAGCGTATGAGTTGCAAAATGTGAACCCTTGCTATCGACGCCTACCCGAGCCTTTTATAGTCCAAGACTCGGGCGGCTTACAAGGGGAGCCGGGACCCGACAGGTGGTCCCGGGAAGATTGTCTATTATCTACCGTATCCGCAGTTATGCCGGTAGTTGTCTCTGGCCGAAACCTTCTGAGTCTTCATCTTGCCGCCCTGCCCATGCCGCATACTAGTCGTAGTGGTTGATGACGGCGCAGGCGGCATGGGACGTCTTGTCGCGGTGTTTATTGGCTGGCGGGTTCTGACACCGCGCGCCAGTCTGTGATGCGACTGGACGCAACGGCACCTGACAGACGCGTGCTCCGCGTTTCCGCGTCTTGGGAAGACGCGGGCCTTGAATACCTTGTACGGGCAAGGTGTGGGCGCCTTTACGCCCGCTGCCTACCGCTCGGGGGCAGGCAGCACCGTTCTTCTGGCCACGTGGCGGGTCCGGAGCCCTTCTTTGAGGAGAGAAGGGTCTGGCTTGCGGGGCACGTGGAGCCTCCGGACCTCTCCCCGCGGAGGGGGAGGTCCAGCTTCTGTATGCCACGTGGCGGGCCCGGAGCTCTCCTCTGAGGAGAGGGAGGTCCAGCCCCGCTGGACGCGTGGCATCTTCGGACCTTTCTCCCGCGGAGGAGGAGGTCCGGCTTCTGTATGCCACGTGGCGGGCCCGGAGCTCTCCTCTGAGGAGAGGGAGGTCCGGCCCCGCCGGACGCGTGGCGCCTTCGGAGCTCTCCCTGCGGAGAAGGGCGAGTACCTTAGGCATTTTACCCTGTGCGCGGGGGTACCCCATATCTCAGGTACCGACAGCCTCCGTGCCTCGAACATACCTCTCGGGGGCCGCCTAAGGTTTGTCAACCCCTTGAAGGCCTTGCCAGAAGGGGAAGACGCCTTAGGTCATCCAAGACGAGACCGGGCCTACCTACCCCTTGAAGGGTTTAGCCAGAAGGGGAGAACTCCCCGGGGGCCCCTAGGAGAAGCCGCACAGGACCTGATCCAGCGCGAAGATAACAACCTCGTCGACAAGACTCGGCTGCAGGGAACACCCCGCAACGCACGGTCTCGGCTAATGCTCTAAGCACTACCGCCAAAGAACCAAACGCGTCGGGGGCCTGCAGGAGGGCAACTTGGTGAAGCGGCACGCTCTATTCCAAGAAGGACCCATAAGCTCTCCCCCAGCAGGGAAGGTCCCTTCCGAATCATGAAAGCTGCCGCCCCAAGTACACATGCCTTCCAACCGAGAGTGGGATCCGTTCCCAAAAATCCTTGCCATGGAGCAACACTGTAAGTCCTACTTCCTGAGCATCAGTAGAACAGGGTTATTCCCTTCTGTAATAGATCCCATAGAACTTAGGAACAGAGCTTGAGGCAGCTAAGTCTCAAGGGACGGTACAGGACTACGTCCAGTTTAGCCTGGTTCCGACCCTAAACGCGTAGAGTCTTGCTTCCCTTATAGACAAGGCGGAACATTGCCTCCATGTATAGCCAGAATTCCACCTATGGGCACGAATACAGAAACCTGTCCTACTTAGCTCTCTTTCATGCGCTCATTTAAATAATGCATTATTTTTTATGATCGCACTATCTCTGTATGTTCATCGTACATCTAGCTCCCCCTCTCCTGCGCTCATCCATAGTCGGAATTCGCTATCCTACCGAAGGCGGCCGTGCTTGAGGCACCTGCTGATGGCCGAGTGAGTCTCTCGGGCCTCCCCCAGTCAGGTGTTGCGGTGCCAGTTGGTTACCTCCAGGAAAGGCCTGCGTCGTGCACAGAATTGCCCAAGCCAAGAAGGAGAGAAAAAGCATCACAGACACAAGTATAGAAAAGAATCAAATTAAGCGAGACTCCTTGAGCTGGACTACAGACTCGATAAAAAGGGAGAAACAAGTCCTAAGGACCTCCCGGCTCCCGCCGGAACCTTGCGGCTATAAGGGCGGCCACATCCTTGACTTCTGCCCTGGCAGCTTGCTCCCGCTCTGCGGCTGGGCCCTCTCTCGCTGGTTCTAGCGAAAAAGAGGGGTCGCGGCTCTTAAAGCATGCCAGCACATGTGAAGCGATCTCTAAGGCTAGGCCGCGCCCCTCGGCCTCATGCTCGCTGGCGACCACCGAGTCTAGCCTGTCCAGCTTGGCGCCGATCGACTCCAGCGCGGGGATCACCTCCAACGCAGGGGCCGCGGTCCTAGCCGGACTGAAACCAAGAGGGATCAGGGCGGACCCCGCTCGATCCACGAAGCTCGAGACTGCAAGAGCCTCGGAGGACCGCAAGGCCGAAAGCTCCTCCACCTCGCGGCGGGCCGCCTGCAGAGCCTCCAGGTTCCTCTCGGAGAATTCCTTCTCCTTGGCCGCCAGGGAGCTCTCCCGAAGGTGGAGAGCCTTGGCGAGCCGCTCCAACTCAGCGGCCTTGAAGTCGGCGGTCAACTACCGGTCCAAGACCACCCGGCGATCACGGGAGACCTGTTACTCCCTCAAGTCGATGTCTGCCTTCAGGATCTCCAGCTCCTCCATCCGAGCTCGAAGGTCATCCTTGCCCGCAGCCAGCTGCGCGGCGACCCTCTCCGCCTCAGCTGCCACGCAACGCTCCCGTTCCTCAACGGCGAGTTCACGGCAGCAGAGAGGCTCTCCTCGGCCCGGGCGTGTGCCTCCAGGGCCTCCCTGTTGATCCGCCGCGATTGGGTGTCCATGCGGTCGACAGCCCGCTTCATCCGGTCGAGGAGCGCTTCCGTGAAGTCGAGCAACTCCCGCCTGGAGTCGAGCTCACTCTTAACCTTCGCGGTCCTCTCCCGCAAAAGGTTCCCCCAGGTGAGGAGGCGGTCCCGTTCAACCGTATACTCCTCCCGCTCGCGCACTAGTGCAGCCAAGGCCTGCCGGACGCTCGTCTCGGCAAGCGCGAAGGCATCCGCCAGAGGCAATGGAGCAACAGAGGGCGTGGCAGTCCCCCCAACCTCCTCCATTACCTCGTCCTCAGGAAGAGCTGACGCACCAGCAACCGAGACGAGACGCCGATCAGGAGAAGCTGGCTCCGAGGCTCTGGCAGCCTGGCCAGCCGGGCTCTCTTCAGCTTCTGGCTCCTGGACCTGAGGAGAGGGGCGAGCCGGGGAAGGCGGTGCCGGAGAAGGGGCCAGGCCGCCTAGTGCAGGGTCAACCTGCGCTGGCTTGGGGGCCGCGGTGGCCGTCTCGGCAGGAAGAGACGACGCCGCCGCGGAGTCCGGGCACACCGGAACAGGAGAAGTTCGCACTGGCCTGGGGGCCGCGGCAGTTGCCCCTAGCTCTGAGCGCAGCGGCACAGATTCCCCGCAAGTCGGGGAAGGCCGGGAAGCGCGGACACTCCAGCGGGCTCTGAACCCCGACTTCCGAGCCGGGGTAGGGCTCCCAGAGCCCACTACCGTCACTGACGGCCGCTCCGCAGTCGCTTGGACTGGCAGAACAGGGGACGCCCCAGAAGCTTCCCCCAGCGCATCAACCCGGGGCCTCTTCGAGTCGCCACTGGAGGGAGTGTCAGGCACCCCAGAATCCCGTCTTGGCACAGACGCCACTGCTGGAGGAGATCGAGCGCGCTTCTTCTCTGGCGGCGGGTTGGAGGCCATGGCAAGGGAGAACTCAAAGGCAAGAGAGCAAAAGCACAAGAGTCCGAGGAGAAACGCAAAGAAGTGCGAAGGGAAGCTGCAATGTGGGTAAGACCCCCTCTAAAAAACTTCCCGGGTACAATTCCAAGCGATTCGGAACTCTTCGAGTACCCCGCACCGGCAACCGCTTCGGTTCCTAGACCGAGTGCCGATGACGGGTGGGCCCAAGCCGCCTAACTGAAGCGGTGGGGTCAAGGAGTCAGTCTCCTGAGAAGATGAGCCGGCAAGGCACTTCGGCAGTTCCCGAAGAAAGCGCCGCAATGTGCAGAAGTGGCAGTCTTGGGAACCACCGCAGTAAAAGAAACCATCAAGTGAGCGCACGCTCCCACGATCCTGTGGCCGTTCGTGCTCCGGCAGCGGTCAATTCAGGACTTAGAGGAAGTGCGCGGATCGGAAGAGACGGAGGTCCCATCTCGGGCTCGCTATCTCCCCCGAGATGGGCCCGGGGGCCACTGTCGGTACCTGAGATATGGGGTACCCCCGCGCACAGGGTAAAATGCCTAAGGAACTCGCCCTTCTCCGCAAGGAGAGCTCCGAAGGCGCCACGCTTCCGGCGGGGCCGGACCTCCCTCTCCTCAGAGGAGAGCTCCGGGCCCGCCACGTGGAATACAGAAGCCGGACCTCACCCTCCGCGGGAGAGAGGTCCAAAGGCGCCGTGTGTCCAGCGGGGCCGGACCTCCCTCTCCTCAGAGGAGAGCTCCAGGCCCACCACGTGGCCAATAGAAGCTGGACCTCCCCCTCCGCGGGGAGAGGTCCGGAGGCTCCACGTGCCCCGCGGGACTGACCCTCCTCTCCTCTGAGAAGGGCTCCGGGCCCGCCATGTGGCAGCAGAACGACGCTGCCTGCCCCGAGCGGTAGGCAGCGGGCGTAAATACGCCCCATACCTTGCCCGTACAAGGTATTCAAGGCCCGCGTCTTCCCAAGACGCGGAGACGCGGAGCACGCTTCTGTCAGGTGCCGTTGCGCCCAGTCGCATCACAGACTGGCGCGCGGTGTCAGAACCTGTCAGCCAATAAACACCGCGACAAGACATCCCATGCCGCCTGCGCCGTCATCAACCACTACGACTAGCATGCGGCATGGGCAGGGCGGCAAGATGAAGACTCAGAAGCCTTCGGCCAGAGACAACTACCGGCATAACTGCAGATATGGTAGATAATAGACAATCTTCCCGGGACCACCTGTCGGGTCCTGGCTCCCCTTGTAAGCCGCCCGAGTCTTGGACTATAAAAGGCTCGGGTAGGCGTCGATAGCAAGGGTTCACACTTTGCAACTCATACGCTAGCCATACACTCTCAAGCTGTAACTCACCCCCAAGCTCAGGCCTCCGGCCCCGAGCAACAAGCAATACAGCGAGCTCCATAGCTCGCCGTGGACGTAGGGTTTTACGCTCCGGCGGCCTGAACCACGTAAAACTCGCCGTGTCAAGCTCTTACTAACTCGTCCATCTGCGCAAGCTCTCCCTAGGGACTATCCCCACCGAAAAAAGAACCTCCGCGGGCTGCCCAGTGCAGGCCCGGGGGAAGTGTCGACCGAACACTTCGACAGATGCGGTGTATTTGAAGAGTTCCGAATCGCTTGGAATTGCACCCGGGAAGTTTTTAGGGGGGATCTTACCCACATTGCGGCTTCCCTTCGCACTTCTCTGCGTTTCTTCGCGGACTCTTGTGCTTTTGCTCTCTTGCCCTTGAGTTCTCCCACGCCATGGCCTCCAACCCGCCACCAGAGAAGAAGCGCGCTCGATCTCCTCCAGCGGCAGCGTCTGTGCCAAGTCGGGAATCTGGGGTGCCTGGCACTCCCTCCGGTGGCGACTCGAAGAGGCCCCGGGCTAATGCGTTGAGGGAAGCTTCTGGGGCGTCCTCTGTTCCGCCAGTTCAAGCGACTGCGGAGCGGCCGTCAGAGGCGGTAGCGGGCTCTAGGAGTCCTACCCCGGATCGGAAGTCGGGGTTAAGAGCCCGCTGGAGTGTCCGCGCTTCCCGGCCATCCCCGACTTGTGGGGAGTCTGTGCCGTTGCGCTCGGAGCCAGGGACAACTGTCGTGGCCCCCAGGCCAGCGTGAACTTCTCCTGTTCCGGTGTGCCCGGACTCCGCGGCGGCGTCGTCTCTTCCTGCCGAGACGGCCACCGCGGCCCCTAAGCCAGCGCAGGTTGACCCTGCACCAGGCGGCCCGGCCTTTACTCCAGCGCCGCCTTCCCCGGCTCGCCCCTCTCCGCAGGTCAAGGAGCCAGAAGCTGAAGAGAGCCCGGAAAGTCCGGCTGCCAGAGCCTCGGAGCCAGCTTCTCCTGACTGGCGTCTCGTCTCGGTTGCTGGTGCGTCGACTCCTCTTGAGGACGAGGTAATGGAGGAGGTCGGGGGGACCGCCCCGGCCTCTGTTGCTCCATTGCCCCTGGCGGATGCCTTCGCGCTTGCCGAGATGAGCGTCTGGCAGGTCTTGCCTGCTCTAGGTCGCGAGCGGGAGGAGTATACGGTTGAACGGGATCGCCTCCTCACCTGGGGGAACCTTTTGCGAGAGAGGACCGCGAAGGTTAAGAGCGAGCTCGACTCCAGGCGGGAGTTGCTCGACTTCAGGGAAGTGCTCCTCGACCGGCTGAAGCGGGCTGTCGACCGCATGGACGCCGAATCGCGGCGGATCAACAGGGAGGCCCTGGAGGCACACGCCCGGGCCGAGGAGAGCCTCTCTGCCGCTGTGGAGATACGGCAGCAGTTGGAGCGCCGTAAACTCGCCGTTGAGGAACGGGAGCGTTCCACGGCAGCTGAGGCGGAGAGGGTTGCCGCGCAGCTGGCGGCGGGCGAGGATGACCTTCGAGCTCGGATCGAGGAGTTGGAGATTCTGAAGGCAGACCTTGACTTGAGGGAGGAACAGGTCTCCCGTGAACGCCGAGTGGTCTTAGACCGGGAGTTGGCCGCCGACTTCAAGGCTGCTGAGTTGGAGCGGCTCGCCAAGACTCTCCATCTTCGGGAGAGCTCCCTGGCGGCCAAGGAGAAGGAATTCTCCGAGAGGAACCTGGAGGCCCTGCAGGCGGCCCGCCGCGAGGTGGAGGAGATCTCGGCCTTGCGGTCCTCCGAGGCTCTTGCGGTCTCGAGCTTCGTGGATCATGCGGGGTCCGCCCTGATCCCTCTTGGCTTCAGTCCAGTGAGGGTCGCGGCTCCTGCGTTGAAGGTGGCGGAGGTGATCCCCGCGCTGGAGTCGATCGGCGCCAAGCTGGACAGGCTAGGCTTGGTGGTCGCCAGCGAGCTTGAGGCCGAGGGACGCGGCCTAGACTTAGAGGTTGCCTCACATGTACTGGCATGCTTCAAGAGCCGCAACCCCTCTTTCTCGCTAGAACCAGCGAGAGAGGGCCCAGCCGCGGAGCGGGAGGAAGCTGCCAGGGCTGAAGTCGAGGATGTGGCCGCCCTTGTAGCCGCAAGGTTCCGGCGGGAGCCGGGAGGTCCTTAGGACTTGTTTCTCCCTTTTTATCGAGTCTGTAGTCCAGCTCATGGAGCCTCGCTTAGTTTGACTCTTTTAGATATTTGTGTCTGTGATGCTTTTTCTCTCCTTCTTGGCTTTGCCTGACTGAGTCCTTAGCTCCGCAAGGTACTCAGAGGCCATCTCCAATCTCGGAGCTCTGCATAGACACCTTCCCCGGGTCCTAACCGTGTTAGGGGCCCCCGGGGGTCTCCAGATCTCGCCCTATGGGGAGCTCCAAATCTGCCTGCCACATGGCGGGTCCGGAGCCCCTCCTTAGTAGGCGGGAGCTCCGGCCATGCTGGACACGTAGGGCTTTCGGAGCCCTCCCACCGGGGGGGGGGGGGGGGGGGAGGTCCGGTTTCCGCCTGCCACGTGGTGAGCCCGGAGCCCCCCTCAGGGGAGGCGAGAGCTCCGGGCCCGCCGGATATGTGGGGCCCTCGGGCCTCACCCCTGCTGAAGGGGCGGGACCTGGTCCTTCCAGTCCTAGGCCGGAGTAGTTGGTAGCTCCTTTCCCCCTGCTTCATGCAGTCCCTGTTGCCGTAACCTGGAGGTCCTGCACACAGGCAGAGGAAACGTAATTCTCCTCGGGGGGTCCTCCCCTCCCGTCTCCTAGTCTTATCCGTCTTACGATCCTGATCCGTTATACGGGGCTTGGGCAATTCTGTTATCGAGGCGCTGGAGCTCCGGCTCCCTCCGAGGTCCGGGTACGGTCGTCCGATCCCTAGTACCGGGCCATGCGCTGGGGAAGCAGAGTGCACGTGCTTTGGGTTCATGACCAGGCAAAGCGGTTGTACTCCCCTGTACCTCCGGAGGGCAGGATGCACATGCTTTGGGCTCATGGCCTGCTAAGCTGGATACGCACCCTGGACCCCCCACACACAACGCAGGCCTTTCCTCGAGGTGACCAACTCGCACCGCAACATCTGACTGGGGGAGGCCCGAGAGACTCACTCGGTCATTGGCAGGTGCCTCAAGCGCAGCCGCCCTCGGTAGGATAGCGAATGCCGACTATGGATGAGCGCGGGAGAGGGGGAGCTAGATGTACGATGAACATACAAAGATAGTGTGGTCATAAAAATTAATGCATAATTTAAATGAGCGCATGAGAGAGAGCTAAGTAGAACAGGTTTCTGTATTCATGCCCATAGGTAGAATTCTGGCTGTACATGGAGGCAATATTCCGCCTCGTCTACAAGGGAAGCAAGACTCTACGTGCTTAGGGTCGGAACCAGGCTAAACTGGACGTAGTCCTGTACCATCCCTTGAGACTTAGCTGCCCCAAGCTCTGTTCCTAAATTCTATGGGATCCATTACAGAAGGGAATAACCCTGTTCTACTGATGCTCGGGAAGCAGGACTTACAGTGTTGCTTCATGGCAAGGATTGTGGGAACGGATCCCACACTCGGTTGAAAGGCATGTGTACCTGGGGCGGCAGCTTTTATGATTCGGAAGGGACCTTCCCTGCTGGGGGAGAGCTTATGGGTCCTTCTTGGAATAGAGTGTGCCGCGACACCAGGTTGCCCTCCTGCAGGTCCCCGATGCGTTCGGTTCTTTGGCGGTAGTGCTTAGAGCATCAGCCGAGACCGCGCATTGTGGGGTGTTACCTGCAGCCGAGTCTCGTCGACGAGGTTGTCGTCTTCGCGCTGGATCAGGTCCTGCGCGGCTTCTCCTGGGGGCCCCCGGGGAGTTCTCCCCTTCTGGCTAAGGCCTTCAAGGGGTAGGTGGACCCGGGCTCGTCTTGGATGACCTAAGGCGTCTTCCCCTTCTGACAAGGCCTTCAAGGGGTTGACAGATCTTGGGCGGCCCCCGGGAGGTATGTCCGAGGCACGGAGGCGTGCCGCAGTTGGCTACCACCCTGGCCCGTCACCGTCGGAGCTGGAGTCCTCACCGTTATGCACTGTCTTTATGACACGCTGAGGCTCCTGGAACCCCACCTGATGGGCGGCGGTGACTGGGGCATCAACCTTCTGTTTGCCATCCCTCTGAGGGTATGGCGGTGCTTCAGCTCTCTGCTGTCTTCCTTTGCAGAAGCGCTCTGCGAGCCTCTGGATATCCCAGCACTCGGCAGCAGTATGGTTGCCGGCGCCATGCACGGGGCATAGCCCGCCCTGGTCACTATCTGGGGCTGGTGACTGCCACTGCCTTTTGTTGGGGCGTGGCCCCCGAGCTCCACTAGTCGTCGCTGCTGCGGCGACGGGAGCCGTGAACAATGACTTCATCTTGCCACTCAACCGGTTCTTGGCCTTCTTGCCACCCCCATAGGCAGAAGCACCGGACCCGGGTTGTCCTCCTGGCTCGGAGGTCGGCAGAAAGTGCCAGTTCCGCCCTTCAGCTGCTCTGGCGCATTTGTCCGCCAGGCTGAAGAGCTCAGAGACGTGGCGGACCTCTCTGGTCGCGAGCTTCTCAAGCATTTTCTCGTCCCGGACACCCTGTCGGAACGCCACCACCACAGAAGCACTTTGGATATGCGGGATGGTGTTGCGTACCTGGGAGAACTGCTGGATGAAAGAGCGCAGCGACTCCCCAGGTTGTTGCTTGACGGCGTGGAGGTCAAGCTCCATGCCGGGACGGGTGTAGGAGTTGCCGAAGTTGGCGACGAACTGCCGGCAGAGCTCTCCCCAGGAAGTTATGGACCCCTGAGGTAGATTCATGAGCCAAGACCGAGCTGGGCCGGTCAAGGCGACGGGGAAGTAGTTGGCCATGACAGCCTCATCCCCTCCTGCGGCAAGTACGGCGGTGGAGTAGATCTGGAGGAACTCCGTCGGGTTGACGCTACCGTCGTACTTCTCAGGTAGGTGCGGGCGAAACTTGCGTGGCCACCCCGCGAAGCGTAGGTGGGGTGCAAGAGCTGCACATCCTGCTCCTGCTGCCGCAGGTATTGGCACTGCGAACGCTTGGTTCGCACTTGGCACCGTGTATCCCGGCATGGGCAAGGCTGCACCATAGACCGGGGGCGCTGCTTGCGGAGCATGTGGTTGTGGCATATGCTGCGCGGCATATGCCTGAGGCAGGACTCGCGTAGCGAAGATCTGCCCTCCATGCGGCGTTGCGGCCGATGTCATGCTGTCGCCAGTCTCTTGGTTGCGACGCCTTTCTCGACGTCGCTCGAGGTACACCCGGGCATCCTGGCCCAAGTGGCACCGTCCCAGCTCCCTTCTCAGGTCCGTTGACGGGAGCCTGGAGGAGCTGGAATCCGCCGTTTGCCCGTCAACCGTGGGCGTGCGCGTCAGCAACACAGCCGGTTGACCGGGGCATCGCCCTCGCCGAAACCGAGGGTTCGCGGCAGCGACGACGAGGCGGTCCACCTCGCGGACCCACTGTTGGGTCGCAGAATGGGGCGCATCCCCAGCAGGTGGGTTGCGCAGCAGTGCTCTTGCTGCAGCTAGCGCACCCCCATGGTGTACGCTCAGCGCTGCAGAAGATCTCACACTGGTCGGAGCCTGCATTGCCGGAGTCGGCGTTGCCGGAGTCGGCTGCTGGCTACCAGCTTGTGCTGACACACTCCGTCCCGAGTGTGTCGACATGTACTCCCCACTGGTCACGGTTCGTCGTGAACGTGGGCGAGGAGAGTTTGCCGCTGAAGGAAGCTTGGTCAACTTCGTCGGCGGAAACTCGTCGCACTAGGAGAAAAGCCCCCTACCTGGCGCGCCAAATGTCGGTGTTCGGTCGACACTTCCCCCGGGCCTGCACTGGGCAGCCCGCGGAGGTTCTTTTTTCGGTGGGGCTAGTCCCTTGCGGAGAGCTTGCGCGGATGGACGAGTTAGTAAGAGCTTGACGCGGTGAGTTTTACGTGGTTCAGGCCACCGGAGCGTAAAACCCTACGTCCACGGCGAGCTATGGAGCTAGCTGTATTGCTTGCTGCTCAGGGCCGAAGTCCTGAGCTTGGGGGTGAGTTACAGCTTGGGAGTGTATGGCTAGCGTATGAGTTGCAGAGTGTGAACACTTGCTATCGTCGCCTACCCAAGCCTTTTATAGTCCAAGACTCGGGCGGCTTACAAGGGGGGCCAGGACCCGACAGGTGGTCCCGGGAAGATGATTTATTATCTACCATATCTGCAGTTATGCCAGTAGTTGTCTGTGGTCGAAGGCTTCTGAGTCTTCATCTTGCCGCCCTGCCCATGCCGCATGCTAGTCGTAGTGGTTGATGACGGGGCAGGCGGCATGGGATGTCTTGTCGCGGTGTTTATTGGCTGGCAGGTTCTGACACCGCACGCCAGTCTGTGATGCGACTGGGCACAACGGCACCTGACAGAGGCGTGCTCCGCGTCTCTGCGTCTTGGGAAGACGCGGGCCTTGAATACCTTGTACGGGCAAGGTATGGGGCGTCTTTACGCCCGCTGCCTATCTCTCGGGGGCAGGCAGCGCCGTTCTTCTGGCCACGTGGCGGGCCCGGAGCCCTCCTCTGAGGAGAGGGAGGTCCGGCCCCGCCGGACACGTGGCGCCTTCGGACCTCTCTCCCGCGGAGGGGGAGGTCCGGCTTCTGTATGCCATGTGGCGGGCCCGGAGCTCTCCTCTGAGGAGAGGGAGGTCCGGCCCCGCCAGACGCGTGGCGCCTTCGGAGCCCTCCCTGCGGAGAAGGGCGAGTTCCTTAGGCATTTCCCCCTGTGCGCAGGGGTACCCCATATCTCAGGTACCGACAACCTCGAAGCTGGCGGTCCCGACGGCCCTGCAACCATGGATGCCGCCAAGGATCATAAGCGTCACTGGGGACTCCGTGCAACCCAGCGCTCAAGATCCGGAAGCTCAAGTCAGACTCAATGCATGGATCACGGAGATCTGGGACTACTTGAAAGACAACATCCTCCCTGATGAACATGCAACCGCTGAACGAATCGTGCGTATGGCTAAGAGATACGCGCTGGTAGAAGGGGATCTCTACCGGCGTGGCGCCAACCACGTCATATTGCGGTGCATAACCCAGGGGGAAGGCTTCGACTTGCTCGCTGAGATCCATGTAGGCGAATGTGGGAGTCACTCTTCCTCACGCACGCTTGTCAGTAAAGCCTTCCGGCATAGCTTCTACTGGCCGATAGCACTCCAGGATGCCGTCAAGCTGGTCGAGAGCTGCAAGGCGTGCCAGTTCCACCCCAAGCAGATCCATACACCGGCTCAGGCGGTACAGATGATCCCACCAACATGGCCGTTTGCCATATGGGGGTTGGACATCCTGGGACCATTCCCCAGAGCTGTCGGGGGATTCCGGTACCTCTATGTTGCCATCGACAAGTTCACCAAGTGTACGGAAGCCACACCAGTTGTCACCATCAACAAGAAATCCGCAGTAAAGTTCATCAAGTCGATTGTCTGCCGGTTTGGGGTCCCAAACAGAATCATCACCGACAATGGGACCCAGTTCACCAGCGCAGCCTTCCAAGACTACTGCGAAGACCTTGGCATCCAGGGGTGCTATGCCTCTGTTGCTCACCCAAAGAGCAATGGGCAAGTCGAGAGGGCCAACGCCGAGATTCTCTAGGGCCTCAAGACCCGTACCTATACCAGCCTGAAGAAACATGGTGCCAATTGGGTGGATGAGCTTCCGAGCACACTATGGGCTAACCGGACATCCCAGAGCCGGGCCACCGGAGAGACACCCTTCTTCATGGTGTATGGGGCCAAAGCTGTGCTTCCCCCAGAGATCACCATGAAGTCTCACCGTGTCCGAGCTTATGACGAAGCCGCACAGGACAACCTCCGGCGCGGAGACATCGACCTTGTCGACGTGGTCCGATTGCATGCAGCACTCCATAACGCACGGTACAGACAAGCGCTCCGCCGCTACCACCAGAGGTCTGTGCGTGCCCGGGAGCTGCAGGAAGGTGACCTGGTGCTGCGGCGCATACTTTCTCGCAAAGGGACCCACAAACTCTCCCCTAGTTGGGAAGGTCCATTCCGAGTCACGAAAGTATGCCGCCCCGGGTGCGTACGCCTTTCAACCGAGGATGGGGATCCGCTCCCGAACCCCTGGAACATCGAACACCTCCGTAAGTTCTACCCCTAGAACAGTAGCAGGACAGTTTCTTCTTTCTAATAGATTCCATAGAGTCCTGGAACAGCGCTCGGAGCAGCTAAGTCTCAGGGGACGGTCCAGGACTACGTTCAGCTTTGCCTGGTTCCGACTCCAAGCACGTAGAGTCTTGCTTCCCTTTTTAATGGGACGGGTCGTGGCCTCCATGTTTAGCCTGTTTTCCGCCTATGGAAATTTATAGGGAAAGAACCTGTCCTTCTCCGCTCTTCCTTTATGCTCATTCAAATTATGTATTAATTTTTATGACCGCACTTCCTGTGTATGTCCACCATACACACAGTCCCCTTTTTCCCATTCTCAACTCTAGTCGGCATTTGCTATCCTGCCTGGGGCGGTCGCGCTTGGGGGACCTGCCGATGGCCAGGGGGCCCCGAGGCCCCGGCACGTCGTGCACCGAAATTCCCAAGCACCATGCACCGAATCGGGATTGTAAGCCAAATAAGACTATGAGATCGGAAAGGGGGGAGCCCCAAGGAGAATTACGTTTCCCTTGTTTGTGTGCAGGACCCTCCGGCCTTGGCTTCCCGCAGGAGTATGGTAGGAGTACCCAAACAGTTGGCCACGCCTACAAGGGGGCCGCTATGGACCGCGCAAAACCGGGAGATCCGGACCCCGCCCCCTCCGCAGGGGCGGGCCCCGGAGGCCCAACGTGTCCAGCAGGGCCGGGGCTCCCGCCTCCTCAGGAGGTTCTCCGGACCCGCCACGTGGCCGGCAGAAGCCGGACCTCCCCCTCTGGGGGGGGAGCTCCGAAGGCCCCACGTGTCCAGCGGAGCTGGAGCTCCCGCCTCCTCAGGAGGGGGCCCGGACCCGCCACGTGGCCAGCAGAAGCCGGACCTCCCCCCTCCGCAGGGAGAGGTCCGGAGGCTCCACGTGTCCTGCGGAGGGTCATAAGAGTCTATGTATTCATGGCTCCATGAGCTGGACTACAGACTCGATAAAAAGGAAAGAAACAAGCCCTAGGGTTCCCCGGGCACATCCAGAACCTAGAAGCTGCGAGAACGGCCACGTCCCCAACTTCAGCTCTGGCGGCGTTCTCCCGCTCCGTGACCCGAGCACAGGGATCATCTCGGCCATCACCAGTGCAAGGGCCGGTGTCATCAAGGATGCTTCTAAAGCCCCCTCCGCCGCTTCAGCAGTTTCTTTGGAGACTCTGCCGCCTGGAGTCCTCCTCAGCGTGTCAGCAGTTTCTTTGGAGACTCCACCGCCTGAGGAGAGAGGACGCAGCTTCCCTGAGGACTCCTCTGACCCGAGCACAGGGATTGTCGGTACCCGCGATATGGGGTACCCCCGCGCACAGGGGAAAATGCCTAAGGAACTCGCCCTTCTACGCAGGGAGAGCTCCGAGGGCGCCATGCGTCCGGCGGGGCCGGATATCACTCACCTCAGAGGCGAGCTCCGGGCTAGCCACGTGGCCTGCAGAAGCCGGGCCTCCCCCCTCCGCGGGGGAGAGGTCCGAAGGCGCCACGTGTCCAGCGGGGCCGGACCTCCCTCTTCTCAGAGGAGAGCACCGGGCTTGCCACGTGGCCGACAGAAGCCGGACCTCCCCCTCCGTGGGGAGAGGTCTGAAGGTGTGACGCCCTTAATTCTGTGGAAAACCACGGAACCGAGAACTAATGCATATGTGTGCCCAGGATGTTTATCACACATACACATACGTTCCACAAACTGAATTCAGATTATATATTACCACGAATAACAGAGTTTATTACAATCACCTCATGAGTCTTGGACTCATGCTTACAGCGGAAGTCCTTATTTCTACGCAGCGGAATTCTTATTTAAATGCGGAAGCAAAAACTAATGCGGAAGCAAAACTAAGCAGAAGTGGCTCCATCTCTATTCCCTCCACAGGCAAGGTTGAGAACAGATCATACGCCATAATGCTCTACTCGGTCTTCATAGTAGCCTCCTTTTGCTGTTGTTGAAGAAATAATAATGCAAGTTTGAGCACAATGATGTACTCAGCAAGTGCGGGAATAACACATGATATGCAGCTCATAAACAAGGTAGGTATAAAAGGCTTATTTGCAGAAAAGCAAATTTATAAAATCATGATAAAACAGCAACTTTAACTTTAGATGAATGTAGTGCCAGCATGTCTTAAATTATCAACATACCTTCATCACTTCCCGTGTTCCATATGATCATTAATCAATTTTTTATTCATACTCACGAATACCTTCTCGTATTCGCTACCATCTCATGTCATGAAAACAACCGCGTCTCGCACCGAGACCAATCTCATATCATGACCCACTAGTCATGCAACCCTTTCATCATCCAGACTTAACAATTCCAACCCAAACCATAACCAAAAACCATAACCAAGAACCTTCCCAATAACCATTCCAGTAACCTTCCCAGTAAACATCCCATCTAATCATGGCAGTTTAGCCAGGTGCTCATAACCGTAAGCTCGGCTATCATGATAGTTTTAATAACTCTGCAGAGTTTGCACCTCTTTACCCACAAGTTTGTGATTTCGTCACCCGTCGGCGACTGCAGAACCTCCATTATACCAGTACACAACCGTCGGTGTATGGCCAAGAGATCACAAAATAGCCTTTACAAAGGGGTTACTAGATGTATGGACTCACTAAGGTTTCACCGGCAGGCTAGAATCTCCAATTCTCCCACTCACGGGCCCCCTCTTGTGCCATGCAGTTCCCAGGGCAGTCCTCACTCGACTCCCATTCTCCGCGCCTTCCACAGTCCATAACACTCTAGCAACTTACCTAATTACTCAGCTAAGCCGCACCCATACTTGGCCTTGTGGTGGCACTGTTATCCTGGCATGTTCATGCATGAACCGGTCCTTAGATCTATGGCAAGCAAAACCACCATCTCATGCTACCTCATTCACAAACCCAGTCTTGCCTAGATCTCCCTCCGATCCATGTTCATTATTAACATCAGTTTCCCCTTATTATTATGAGTGCAGTTAGCTAGACACATCTATCTCGCTTCCCAATCCCATGGACTTAGCGAAGCATAAAATGAAAACCATACCCGACTCATAAAACTTCCCAGGTGACAAGGGTGGTTTAACCAAAACTAGTAAACTCCTATAAAAGGGTTTCCCATCATGTTTGACTCAGCACACACACCTTTTCGCAAAACAGAATAGTTTTTCCCAAAACATAGGATCAACATGGTCAAGGAGCACTTGCCTTGTTCTTGCGGTTCCGGTTGTTCTTGATTCTCAAAACCTTGTTGCTGCAGCTCGTCGTAGACAGCTTCCCGAACCTGTCCTGCTATGTAGGATTCACGTGCATACAAGATTCACAGCAATCAATATTATTCACAAAACCCTAAACTAGATGCGATGATGTACATGCATGCTATCCTATGATTAGATTGATTTGTACGTGTTCTTGCATGGCTTGCACGGTCAGAGGTATTCGGATCAAAGGTCGTCGTGGCGATGATCTTGTTTTTAGATCAAACTGATCATCGAGTGATCTGTCCACGAAAAGGCTTCTGTTCGAAAGGAATCGAAGAACAGATGCAAAGAGATGAACAACATGATGTCGTAAGGTGGTATTGAAGTCCTACCTCACGTTCTTCTTGTCTTCGAGGTCCTCCTCAGACCGCTTGGTTCTTCTCCGATGATCTCCCTTGTTGTACTTCAGCGATGTTTTGCTCGGCGAGTTAGGGCTAGAGCTCTAAGTCGTCGGCTCAGGAGTTGAAAGAGAAGTTCGTGATTTCGGCCAGAGGTTTCGGGTTCTATTTATAATCGGGAAGAGAAGAGTCCTAATCTGATTGGATCCCGAATAAGAGTCTTATTCAGATCTTTGTTGGATCCTAACGTCTTATCTTTGGTAACGTCGTGGAATTTAGATCGGTTTATGTTGCGTACCGGTATCTTTACGCGTAAAAACCGCTCCAGAACTCGCTACCTCCGTGATGATGAGCTCCGGAAGCTCCACGTGTCCTCCGGCCTGGTATCTCCTCATCCGCAGAGACGAGCTCCGGTTGTGCCGCGTGTCAATCGATCGAGACCTCCCTCTTCTTCGGAGATGAGCTCCGCGCACGCCACGTGTGGGTGCCGGTCTTTCCGCCTTTCCTTCCCTCAGGGACATGCCCCGAGGTCAACACGTGTTCAGCAGCGACGGACCTCCGGAGATAAGCTCCGGTGGTGACACGTGTTCAATAGATCCGGACTTCTCGGAGATGGGTTCCGAAATTAACATATATCCCGTGCGACTGGTCCCCTAACTTCCGCGAGGACTAGCTCCGTGGATGACACGTGTCTTATGAAAAATGCCTTTGCTTCTTCCGCAGAGGCTATCTCCGCGGGCAGTACGTGTCCCACAGGGTCGGACCTCTTCCCAATTGCGGAGGTGACCCCCGAGCCTGCCACATATCCATTTTAACGTCGGACCTCTCCAATTTCTTCGGGGATGAGTTCCGAACACACCACGTGGTCTGCTGGTCGTGAAAGTTGCCTTCGGTGCTCTCAGAAAGCTTTACTGGCTATCCTTTTGATACTTGTTTCTGTTCCCTCTTTTCTAAAAAATGTTCTTCTTCTTCATAAACATGAACATATGCTGACACCCGAGATGAGGGTGTCACAAATCTACCCCCCTTAAATTGAATCTCGCCCTCGAGATTCGTTAGTAGAAAATAGATAGGGGAATTCAGCCTTAATATCCTCTTCACGCTCCCATGTGGCTTCAGCTTCAGTGTGATGGCTCCATTGTACCTTGCACCATCGAATCACTTTGTTTCGGGTGACCCTTTCTTTAACGTCCAAGATTCGGATAGGGTGTTCTGCGTAAGTCAGGTCCTCTTGAAGTTTAAGTTCTCCCATTGACACTTGTTCCTCTGGTATTCTCAAGCACTTCTTGAGCTGAGATACATGAAACACGTCATGTACGTCGGAGAGGTGGTTTGGGAGCTCTAGTTGGTAGGCTACTTCTCCTCGCTTATCCAAAATCTTAAATGGTCCGATGTAGCGAGGTGCTAGCTTGCCTTTGACATTAAAACGTCGTTGGCCTCAGATAGGCGATACCTTAAGGTATACGAAGTCTCCAACTTCAAAGGTCAACTTCCTTCGCCTGTTGTCCGCATAGCCTTTCTGTCGTGACTGAGCAGCCTTTAAGTTCTCCCGTATCGTGTGGACTTGCTTTTCAGCCTCTTGTAGTACTTCGGGTCCAAACACCTGGTTCTCTCCAGTCTCGTTCCAGAACAGTGGCGTTCTACACCGTCTACCATATAAGGCTTCGAAAGGCGACATCTTCAAGCTAGCTTGATAGCTGTTGTTATAGGAGAACTCTGCATACGGTAAACTCCTATCCCAACTACGCCCACGTTTCAAGGCGCAAGCTCTCAACATGTCTTCCAAAATTTGGTTTGTCCTTTCGGTTTGCCCACCTGTTTGTGGGTGATAGGCAGAGCTAAAATCTAGTCGTGTACCCACGGCTTTCTGCAGCTTCCTCCAGAATCTAGAGGTAAACTGAGAACCTCGATCTGAGACTATCCTCTTTGGAACTCCATGACGGCACACGATCTGCTCCATGTACAACTCTGCCAACTGTGTAACGTTGTAACTGGCCTCTACCAGAAGAAAATGGGCGGTTTTCGTCAACCGGTCCACAATGACCCAGATGGAATCGTATCCTGACTGAGTCCTTGGCAGTCCGACGATGAAGTCCATACTGATGTCTTCCCATTTCCATTCAGGTATTTTCAAAGGTTGCAACAATCCAGCGGGTTTTTGATGTTCGGCTTTTACCCGTTGGCATGTGTCGCATAGGGCAACGTATTCGGCTATATCCCTTTTCATGCCATCCCACCAATAGCAAGTTTTCATGTCCTTGTACATTTTGGTGCTCCCCGGATGTATGGAATAGGGTGAATCATGTGCCTCCCTTAATATCATGTCGCGAAGGTGTCTTAGGTTTGGCACACAAATCCTTTTTCCTAGCCAAAGCGTACCCTTTTCATCCTCTTTGAAATCCTTCTCTATCCCTTGTCGGATTCTTTCCTTGATTTCCTTGATCCCCTCGTCCGTCGCTTGTCCCTTTCTTATTTCTTGCTCCAATGAGGAGTGGATCTCCATCATTTCCATGCTATTCAAGAATCCGAGGTGTAACCGTTCGAACTCCTTTCGATGTTCGGGTGGTAGCTCCCGAACCGTGAGTTGGTGGCATGCTCCCTTTCTGCTCAATGCGTCAGCGACCACATTGGCCTTCCCGGGGTGGTAGTTGATTCCCACATCATAATCCTTTATAAGTTCTAACCATCGACGTTGCCTCAAATTCAAGTCCGTTTGTGTAAATATGTACTTGAGGCTTTTATGATCCGTATAGATCTCACATCGATGACCAAGGATATAATGTCTCCAATCTTCAATGCATGCACCACTGCTGCTAACTCCAAATCATGTGTAGGATAGTTAAGCTCATGCTTCTTTAATTGTCGTGAGGCATAGGCTACCACTTGCCTTTCCTGCATGAGCACACATCCGAGCCCTTGTCTGGATGCGTCACAATATATGTCAAAGCTCTTGCTTACATCTGGCAATACCAGAACTGGTGCTGTGGTTAGCCTTTTCTTGAGTTTCTCAAAACTTTCTTGGCAGGCTCGTGTCCATTGAAAGACTTTTCCCTTCATTAGCAACTCCGTCATAGGTTTTGCTATTTTAGAGAAGTCTTTAATGAAGCGCCGATAGTATCCTGCCATCCCAAGGAAACTCCGAATATCCCTCACGCTCTTCGGTTGGTCCCACTTCAGAACATCTCTCACCTTTCCAGGATCAACCGATACTCCTTCCTTGGAGATGATGTGGCCTAGGAAGGATATTTCCTTAAGCCAAAATTGACACTTGTTGAGCTTAGCATACAACTGATGCTCACGCAACTTCTGCAAGGTCAATCTGAGATGTTCTTCATGCTCCTCCTCACTTTTTGAATACACCATAATGTCGTCGATGAAAACCACGACGAACTTGTCCAAGTACTCCATGAAAACCTTATTCATAAGGTACATGAAGTATGCGGGTGCATTCGTCAATCCAAAAGACATAACGGTATATTCATATGAACCATACCGCGTCCGAAAGGCCGTCTTAGGTATATCGGAGGGCTTAATCTTCAGCTGGAAATATCCCGACCGAAGATCAATCTTGGAGAACACTTGGGCTCCTTTCATTTGATCGAACAGGTCCTCTATACGGGGCAGAGGGTATTTATTCTTGATTGTTACTTCGTTGAGAGACCTGTAGTCCACGCACATTCTTTGGGTTCCGTCCTTCCTGTCCACGAAAAGTACCGGGGCTCCCCATGGTGACGAACTTGGCCGGATAAAACCCTTCTCCAACTGTTCTTGAATTTGCTTCTTGAGTTCAACTAACTCGTTGACGGGCATCCTATACGGTCTCTTAGCTATGGGTGCAGTTCCAGGTACCAAATCTATGGCAAACTCAATATCTCGGTCAGGTGGCATACCTGGAAGTTCTTCCGGGAACACATCCGAAAATTCCTGAACCACTGGAATGTTGTCTAATGCTACTCCTTCAACATGGTTCAGATCCGCCCGTTCGGTCGCTTGCGGGGCTGACTCAAACTCGACACGGATACCGTGTTCGTTTGTCAATTGCACACTTCCCTAAGTGCATTGTATTACTCCATTGTGCTTGCTTAACCAGTCCATTCCGAGTATGATGTCAATTCCGTGGGAGTCCAAGACAATAAGGTTGGCAAGGAAGTCTAGCCCCCTTATTTTAAGGCTTACCTTAGGACATACCATACTAGTCCTCATTTCTCCTCCGGGAGAATTAACTAACATAGCACATTCTAGGTGGGATACGGGTAGATGATGTTTGGCAACATATTTGGATGATATGAAGGAATGCGATGCTCCGGAATCAAATAAAATGGTGGCTGGGTTGGAGTTGGCAAGGAACATACCAATTGCGACGTCCTCAGCCTGTTGTGCTTCCTCAGCAGTGACATGGTTAACGTGGCCACGAGCATAGTTCTGCGGTCCATGGTTCCCTTGGTTGTCTCCTCCGTTTGGTCGCTGGTTCTGCTTGGGCACTTTACCTTGCTGTCCAGGGCCTTTCTTCGGGCACTGGTTAGCGAAGTGGCCTACTTCCCCGCATGCAAAGCATGCCCTGTTGCCTACAGCAGCAGGCACGTTGGGGCGGGGGTTTTGAACAGGAGCGCCATTGTTAGGCCGGGGTGCAGGAGGCATGGGCACTCGAGGTGCCGGTGCAACAAACCGTTGCTGTGGTGGCTGACCAGGGCGGTATGTAGGATTGGTTGGTCCATACTGCGGTGCAGGGGGCATGTATCTAGGTCGTACGTTGCTCCTTTGGGGCTGGTATGGGATCTTCCTTTTGCACTCACGCTCGATCTCTCGGATCTTGTTTTCAACCACAATAGCCTTATCAACTAGCTTCTGGAAGCTTACGTAGTCATTGTTGAGGAGCTGAACCTGGATCTCATTGTTCAACCCTCTCATGAACAGGTACTGCTTCCTCTGATCTGAGTTGACATCTTCGGGGGCATACCGGGACAGTTGTATGAACTTGTTGAGGTATTCGTTCACACTTTTCTGCCCTTGGCGGAGACCTTCAAACTCCCGCCTCTTGAGCATCATTACGCCAACAAGGATGTAGTGGGAGCGGAAACTTTCCTTGAACTCAGTCCAAGTGATTGTCTCCGGGTTGGCATGGGCGTTGCTCAAGGCATCCCACCAGTCAGCAGCTGCTCCCATCAGTTGGTGTGACGCAAAGAGAACCTTCTCTCGGTCGTTGCACTGAACAATGGCAAGCTTCTTCTCCATGGATTTCAACCAATCATTGGCCTCCATTGGATCGCTTGCTTGAGCAAAGGTGGATGGTCGAGTTCTCATGAACTCTCCCAACCTGTTATGAGCCGGTGGTGGTGGTGGCGGTGGTGCCTGAACGGGGTGTTGGTTGGCCTGCAACTGACCCAAAGTTTGGATCATGGTTTGCATAAGCTGGTTTTGCATGGCCATCAACCTTTCTAGGTTGTTTTCGCCAGCTCCGGGGTTAGCAGGAACTTCCTCGTGGTCATCTTCCTGGACGTTCCTTCGGCTGGCGTTTCCTCTCACCATCTGTGAGGAGTAACGAAATAGAATAGAAGGTTAGATAGGTCCTTTCAACTATATGCATCAAGGTGAGTTGGACTATATATATTAGTCCTTATGAGGATGTGAGCAAGTGCCGAAACATCTCACACCTCCCTCTTCTTATGTGTGGATATGGACAACGTTTTTGAGACGTCCCACGACTCACACTAAGCACATATTCACAAATAATCATAACAATGGCCCACTCAACTCCTATTCAAGGATGGTTTCCTATGTCAAGGTGGTTTCAAGGCCAATCTAAGCTATTCATCCTAGGATGCTTCCTTTGGTCCGCGTAGCTTCTATTTAGGGGTGCAACTTGCTGTTAACCCGTGATTCTAATATTAATCTAAGGCTTCTATCTTAGGCGTGTAACCTACTGTCAACACGTGGCTCTGATACCAATCTGTGACGCCCTCAATTCTGTGGAAAACCATGGAACCGAGAACTAATGCATATGTGTGCCCAGGATGTTTATCACACATACACATACGTTCCACAAACTGAATTCAGATTATATATTACCACGAATAACAGAGTTTATTACAATCACCTCATGAGTCTTGGACTCATGCTTACAGCGGAAGTCCTTATTTCTACGCAGCGGAATTCTTATTTAAATGCGGAAGCAAAAACTAATGCGGAAGCAAAACTAAGCAGAAGTGGCTCCATCTCTATTCCCTCCACAGGCAAGGTTGAGAACAGATCACACGCCATAATGCTCTACTCGGTCTTCATAGTAGCCTTCTTTTGCTGTTGATGAAGAAATAATAATGCAAGTTTGAGCACAATGATGTACTCAGCAAGTGCGGGAAAAACACATGATATGCAGCTCATAAACAAGGTAGGTATAAAAGGCTTATTTGCAGAAAAGCAAATTTATAAAATCATGATAAAACAACAACTTTAACTTTAGATGAATGTAGTCCCAGCATGTATTAAATTACCAACATACCTTCATCACTTCCCGTGTTCCATCCGATCATTAATCAATTTTTTATTCATACTCATGAATACCTTCTCGTATTCGCTACCATCTCATCTCATGAAAACAACCGCGTCTCGCACCGAGACCAATCTCATATCATGACCCACTAGTCATGCAACCCTTTCATCATCCAGACTTAACAATTCCAACCCAAACCATAACAAAAAACCATAACCAAGAACCTTCCCAATAACCATTCCAGTAACCTTCCCAGTAAACATCCCATCTAATCATGGCAGTTTAGCCAGGTGCTCATAACCGTAAGCTCGGCTATCATGATAGTTTTAATAACTCTGCAGAGTTTGCACCTCTTTACCCACAAGTTTGTGATTTCGTCACCCGTCGGCGACTGCAGAACCTCCATTATACCAGTACACAACCGTCGGTGTATGGCCAAGAGATCACAAAATACCCTTTACAAAGGGGTTACTAGATGTATGGACTCACCAAGGTTTCACCGGCAGGCTAGAATCTCAAATTCTCCCACCCACGGGCCCCCTCTTGTGCCATGCAGTTCCCAGGGCACTCCTCACTCGACTCCCATTCCCCGCGCCTTTCACAGTCCATAACACTCTAGCAACTTACCTAATTACTCAGCTAAGCCGCACCCATACATGGCCTTGTGGTGGCACTGTTATCCTGGCATGTTCATGCATGAACCGGTCCTTAGATCTATGGCAAGCAAAACCACCATCTCATGCTACCTCATTCACAAACCCAGTCTTGCCTAGATCTCCCTCCGATCCATGTTCATTATTAACATCAGTTTCCCCTTATTATTATGAGTGCAGTTAGCTAGACACATCTATCTCGCTTCCCAATCCCTTGGACTTAGCGAAGCATAAAACGAAAACCATACCCGACTCATAAAACTTCCCAGGTGACAAGGGTGGTTTAACAAAAACTAGTAAACTCCTATAAAAGGGTTTCCCATCATGTTTGACTCAGCACACACACCTTTTCGCAAAACAAAATAGTTTTTCCCGAAACATAGGATCAACATGGTCAAGGAGCACTTGCCTTGTTCTTGCGGTTCCGGTTGTTCTTGATTCTCAAAACCTTGTTGCTGCAGCTCGTCGTAGACAGCTTCCCGAACCTGTCCTGCTATGTAGGATTCACGTGCATACAAGATTCACAGCAATCAATATTATTGACAAAACCCTAAACTAGATGCGATGATGTACATGCATGCTATCCTATGATTAGATTGATTTGTACGTGTTCTTGCATGGCTTGCATGGTCAGAGGTATTCGGATCAAAGGTGGTCGTGGCGATGATCTTGTTTTTAGATCAAACTGATCATCGAGTGATCTGTCCACGAAAAGGCTTCTGTTCGAAAGGAATCGAAGAACAGATGCAAAGAGATGAACAACATGATGTCGTAAGGTGGTATTGAAGTCCTACCTCACGTTCTTCTTGTCTTCGAGGTCCTCCTCAGACCGCTTGGTTCTTCTCCGATGATCTCCCTTGTTGTACTTCGGCGATGTTTTGCTCGGCGAGTTAGGGCTAGAGCTCTAAGTCGTCGTCTCAGGAGTTGAAAGAGAAGTTCGTGATTTCGGCCAGAGGTTTTGGGTTCTATTTATAATCGGGAAGAGAAGAGTCCTAATCTGATTGGATCCCGAATAAGAGTCTTATTCAGATATTTGTTGGATCCTAACGTCTTATCTTTGGTAACGTCGTGGAATTTAGATCGGTTTATGTTGCGTACCGGTATCTTTACGCGTAAAAACCGCTCCAGAACTCGCTACCTCCGTGATGATGAGCTCCGGAAGCTCCACGTGTCCTCCGGCCTGGTATCTCCTCATCCGCAGAGACGAGCTCCGGTTGTGCCGCGTGTCAATCGATTGAGACCTCCCTCTTCTTCGGAGACGAGCTCCACGCACGCCACGTGTGGGTGCCGGTCTTTCCGCCTTTCCTTCCCTCAGGGACATGCCCCGAGGTCAACACGTGTTCAGCAGCGAAAGGACCTCCGGAGATAAGCTCCGGTGGTGACACGTGTTCAATAGATCCGGACTTCTCGGAGATGGGTTCCGAAATTAACATATATCCCGTGCGACTGGTCCCCTAACTTCCGCGAGGACTAGCTCCGTGGATGACACGTGTCTTATGAAAAATGCCTTTGCTTCTTCCGCAGAGGCTATCTCCGCGGGCAGTACGTGTCCCACAGGGTCGGACCTCTTCCCAATTGCGGAGGTGACCCCCGAGCCTGCCACGTATCCATTTTAATGTCGGACCTCTCCAATTTCTTCGGGGATGAGTTCCGAACACACCACGTGGTCTGCTGGTCGTGAAAGTTGCCTTCGGTGCTCTCAGAAAGCTTTACTGGCTATCCTTTTGATACTTGTTTCTGTTCCCTCTTTTCTAAAAAATGTTCTTCTTCTTCATAAACATGAACATATGCTGACACCGGAGATTAGGGTGTCACAGAAGGCTCCACGTGTCCTGCAGGGCCAGACCTCTCTCTCCTCTGAGGAGAGCTCCGGGCCCACCACGTGTCCAGCAGAAGAGCGCTGCCTGCCCCCAAGCGGTAGGCAGCGGGCGTAAAGTCGCCCCATGCCTTGCCCGTACAAGGTATTCAAGGCCCGTGCCTTCCCAAGACGAGGAGCACGCCTCTGTCAGGTGCCGTTGCGCCCAGTCGCATCACAGACGGGCGCGCTGTGTCAGAGCCTGCCAGCCAATAAACACAGCGACAAGACATCCCCTGCCGCCTCCGCCGTCATCAACCACTACGACTAGCGTGCGGCATGGGCAGGGCGGCAAGACGAAGACTCAGAAGCCTTCGCAAGAGACAACTACCGGCATAACTGCAGATACGGTAGATGACAGACAATCTCCCCGGGACCACCTGTCGGGTCCCGGGCCCCCCTTGTAAGCCACCCGAGTCTTGGACTATAAAAGGCTCGGGTAGGCGATGTTAGCAAGGGTTCACACTCCCGCAACTCATACGCTAGACATCAGTCATCCCCAAGCTCAGGACTCCGGTTCTGAGCAACGAGCAATACAGCGAGCTCCTCAGCTCACCGTGGACATAGGGTTTTACGCTCTGGCGGCCCAAACCACGTAAAACCCGCCGTGTCAAGCTTTTCCTTAACTCGTCCATACACTTAAGCTCTCTGCAACTGACTAGTCCCTCCGAAAAAGAACCTCCGCGGGCTGCCCAGTGCAGGTCCGGGGGAAGTGTCGACCGCACACTTCGTCATTTGGCGCGCCAGGTAGGGGGCTTTTCCCTTGCGCGACGAGTTTCTGCCAACGAAGATGACCAAGCTTCCTTCAGCGGCAAACTCTCCTCCTCCGCGTTCACGGCGAACCGTGACCAGCAGGGAGTACAGGTCGACGCACAAAGGACGGAGTGTGTCGGCACAAGCTGGTAGCCAGCAGCCGACTCCGGCAACGCCGACTCCGGCAATGCAGGCTCCGACCAGCGTGAGATCTTCTGCAGCCATAAGCGAACCCCACAGGGGTGCGCTTGCTGCAGCAAGAGCGCTACCGCACAACCCACCTGCTGGGGACGCACCTCATTCAGCAACCCAGCAGTGGATCCGCGAGGTAGACCGCCTCGTCGTTGCCGCCGCAAACCCTCGACTTTGGCGGGGACGACGCTCCGGTCAACCGGCTGTGTCGCTGATGCGCACGCCAACGGTTGAAGGGCAGACGGCGGACTCCAGCTCCACCAGGCTTCCGTCAACGGACCTGAGGGCAGAGCTGGAGCGATGCCACTTGGGCCAAGATGCCCGAGTATTCCTCGAGCAACGTCGAGAAAGGAGTCGCATCCAAGGGGCTGGCGACAGCATGACGTCGGCCTCGACCCAGCCTGAAGAGCAGATCTTCGCCACGTCGACTCTGCCCCAGGCATACGCCGCGCAGGATATGCCACAGCCATATGCTTTGCAAACGGCATCCCCGGTCTTGGGCGCAGCCTTGCCCATACCGGGGTACACTGTGCCAGGTGCAAACCAAGCGTTCGCGGCACCAATACCTGTGGCAACAGGAGCAGGATGTGCGGCCCTTGCACCCACCTTCGCTTCGCGAGGTGGCCGCGCAAGTTTCGGCCACACCTGCCCGAGAAGTACGACGGCAGCGTCAACCCAGCGGAGTTTCTCCAGATCTACTCCACCGCCGTACTTGCCGCAGGAGGGGATGAGGCCGTCATGGCCAACTATTTCCCCGTCACCTTGACCGGCCCAGCCCGGTCTTGGCTCATGAACCTACCCCAGGATTCCATAACCTCCTGGGGAGAGCTCTGTCGGCAGTTCGTCGCCAACTTCGGCAGTTCCTACACCCAGCCTGGCACGGAGCTCGACCTCCACGCCATCCAGCAACAACCAGGGGAGTCGCTGCGCTCCTTCATCCAGCGGTTCTCCCAGGTGCGGAACACCATCCCACACATCCAGAACGCTTTTGTGGTGGTGGCGTTCCGACAAGGCGTTCGGGACAAGAAGATGCTCGAGAAGCTCGCGGCTAGGGAGGTCCGCGACATCTCGGAGCTCTTCAGCCTGGCGGACAAGTGTGCCAGAGCAGCCGAAGGGCGGAGCTGGCACTCACTGCCAACCTCCGAGCCAGGGGGTCAGCCAGGATCTGGCGCCGCTTCTTATGGAAGCGGCAGGAAGATCAAGAACAGGGGCGGTAGCAAGATGAAACTGCCAGCTGCGGCCCCCGTTGCCGCAGCAGTGGCTCCCAGTGGAGCTCGGGGCCGCGCCCCGACAAAAGGCCGCGACAATCACCGGCTCCAGACAGAGGCCAGGGCGAGCTATGCCCCGTGCACGGCACCAGTTACCACACTGCGGCCAAGTGCCGGGAAATCCAGAAGCTCGCTGTCGAAGTGTGCGATCGACACTTCCACCGGGCCTGCACTGGGCAGCCCGCGGAGGTTCTTTTTTCGGAGGGGCTAGTTCCTAGCGGAGAGCTTGCGTGGATGGACGAGTTAGTGAGAGCTTGACACGGGAAGTTTTACGTGGTTCAGGCCGCCGGAGCGTAAAACCCTACGTCCACGGCGAGCTATGGAGCTCGCTGTATTGCTTGCTGCTCAGGGCCGGGGGCCTGAGCTTGGGGGTGAGTTACAGCTTGAGAGTGTATGGCTAGCGTATGAGTTGCAGAATAGGAACCCTTGCTATCGACGCCTACCCGAGCCTTTTATAGTCCAAGACTCGGGTGTCTTACAAGGGGGGCCGTGACCCGACAGGTGGTCCCGGGAAGATTGTCTATTATCTACCGTATCTGTAGTTACGCCGGTGGTTGCCTCTGGTCGAAGGCTTCTGAGTCTTCATTTTGCCGCCCTGCCCATGCCGCGCACTAGTCATAGTGGTTGATGACGGCGCAGGTGGCATGGGATGTCTTGTCACGGCGTTTATTACCTGGCAGGTTCTGACACCGCGCGCCAGTCTGTGATGCGACTGGGCGCAACGCACCTGACAGGCGCGTGCTCCGCGTTTCCGCGTCTTGGGAAGACGCGGGCCTTGAATACCTTGTACGGGCAAGGTGAGAAGCGCCTTTACGCCCGCTGCCTACCGCTCAGGGGCAGGCTGCACCGTTCTTCTAGCCACGTGGCGGGTCCGGAGCTCTTCTCTGAGGAGAGGGAGGTCCGGCCCCGCTGGACGCGTGGCGCCTTCGGACCTCTCTCCCGCGGAGGGGGAGGTCCGGTTTCTGCATGCCACATGGCGGGCCCGGAGCTCCTCTGAGGAGAGGGAGGTCTGGCCCCGCCGGACGCGTGGCGCCTTCGGAGCTCTCCCTGCGGAGAAGGGCGAGCACCTTAGGCATTTCACCTTGTGCGCGGGGGTACCCCATATCTCAGGTACCGACAGTGGCCCCCGGGCCCATCTCGGGGGAGATAGCGAGCCCGAGGTGGGACCTCCGTCCCTTCCGATCCGCGCACTTTCTTTAAGTCCCGAATTGGCCGCTGCCGGAGCACGAACGGCCGCGGGGTCGTGAGAGCGTGCGCTCACTTGATGACTGCTTTTACTGCGGAGACGGGAGCCCCGGCCATGTTGAACACGCAGGGCTTTCAGAGCTCTTCCACCGCGGGGGTAGGTCCGGCTTCCGCCTGCCACGTGGCGAGCCCGGAGCCCCTCTCAAGGAAGGAGAGAATTCCGGGCCTGCTGGACACGTGGGGCCCCCGGTCCCGACCCCTCTAGCCCCGGGTCGAAGTAGTTGGTACCTCCTTTCCCCCTACTTCACGCAGTCCCCGTTGCCGCAACCTGGAAGTCCTGCACACAGGTAGAGGAAACGTAATTCTCCTTGGGGGCTCCCCCTCCCTTGTCTCACAGTCTTATTTGACTTACAGCCCCCAACCATATGCTTGATGCTTGGGGATTTGTAGAGAGGGGGAGCTGAGCACATGGCAACCATGTACTGCAAGGGTGATAAAAAATAACTCAATTCACAATTCAAATGAGTACAAGGAAAGAGCAAAGTAGGGAAAACTTCTTTTCGTACAACCTTCCATAGGAGGAAGGCAGGCTAAACATGGAGGCCACGACCCACCCCATTAAGAGGGGAAGCAAGACTCTACACGCTTGGAGTCGGAACCAGGCAAAGCTGAACGTAGTCCTGGACCGTCCCCTGGGGTTTAGCTGCTCCGAGCGCTGCTCCTGGACTCTATGGGGTTCATTACGAAAAGAAAGTACTGATCTATTTTTGCTCTTAGGGGTAGAACTTACGGAGGTGTTCTATGTTCCAAGGATTCGGGAGCAGGTCCCCATCCTCGGTGGAAAGGCGCACACACCAGGGGCGGCATACTTTCGTGACTCGGAAGAGGCCTTCCCAACTAGGGGAGAGTTTGTGGGCCCCTTCGCGATAAAGTATGCGCCGCAACACCAGGTCACCTTCCTGCAGCTCCCGGGCACGCACAGACCTCTGGTGGTAGCGCCGAAGCGCCTGTCTGTACCGCGCATTACGGAGTGCCGCGTGTAATCGGACCTCGTCGACGAGGTCGATTTCTCCACGCCGGAGGTTGTCCTGCGTGGCTTCGTCGTAAGCCCGGACACGGTGAGACTTCATGGTGACTTCTGGAGGAAGTACAGCTTCGGCCCCGTACACCATGAAGAAGGGTGTCTCCCCGGTGGCCCGGCTCTGGGATGTCCGGTTAGCCCATAGCGTGCTCGGAAGTTCATCTACCCAATTGGCACCATGTTTTTTCAGGCTGGCGAAGGTACGAGTCTTGAGGCCCCGGAGAATCTCCGCATTGGCCCTCTCGACTTGCCCATTGCTCTTCGGGTGAGCGACAGAGGCATAGCATACCTGAATGCCATGCTCCTCGCAGTAGTCTTGGAACGCTGCGCTGGTGAACTGGGTCCCATTGTCAGTGATGATCCTGTTTGGGACCCCGAACCGGCAGACAATGGATCTGATGAATTTTACTGCTGATTGTTTATTGATGGTGACAACTGGTATAGCTTCCGGCCACTTGGTGAACTTGTCGATAGCGACATAGAGGTACCGGAACCCCCCGACGGTTCTGGGGAATGGTCCCAGGATGTCCAGCCCCCACACGGCAAACGGTCACGAGGGCGGGATCATCTGTACCGCCTGAGCCGGTGTATGGATCTGCTTGGCGTGGAACTGGCACGCCTTGCAGCTCTCGACCAGCTTGACGGCATCCTGGAGTGCTGTCGGCCAGTAGAAGCCATGCCGGAAGGCTTTACCGACAAGCGTGCGTGAGGAAGAATGACTTCCACATTCGCCTCCATGGATCTCAGCGAGCAAGTCGCAGCCTTCCCCCTGGGTTATACACCGCAATAGGATGTGGTTGGCGCCACGCCGGTAGAGATCCCCCTCTACCAGCGCGTACCTCTTAGCCATACGCACAATCCGTTCAGCGGTTGCATGTTCATCAGGGAGGATATTGTCCTTCAAGTAGTCCCGGATCTCCGTGATCCATGCATCGGGTCTGACTTGAGCTTCTGGATCTTGAGCGCTGGGTTGCACGGAGTCCCCAGTGACGCTTACGATCCTTGGTGGCGCCCACGGTTGTAGGGCCACCGGGACCGCCAGCTTCGAGGTGCTGGTCAAGCCCCCTTCGCCCGGCTCGGCGGGCCAGGCTGTGGGCCGCAGCAACGTCCTCTCGAAGACTCCTTCGGGCGCAGGGGCTCCGGTGGAAGCCTTCGTTGAAAGGTCATCGGCTGCGGTATTACCGGCGCGCGGTACGTGGTGCAGGTCCAAGGCGAGGAATTCTTTCTCCAACATCTGCACGTGAAGCAGATATGCAGCTAGCTGGGGGTCATTGTAGGAGCATTCGCCCTTGACTTGCTTGATGACCAGCTGGGAGTTGCCCTGTGCCAACAACTGGCGAGCGCCTAAAGACAGGGCTGTCTGCAGGCCAAAGATGAGTGCTTCATACTCCGCCATGTTGTTGGTTGCCTTGAAATTGAGACGCACCATATACCCAAACTGTTCCCCCGATGGCATGAGGAGCAGTACGCCGGCACCGGCTCCCTGCTTTCGTGAGGAGCCGTCGAAGAAGAGTGTCCAGTGGGGTTCGGTGAAGACCGGAGCTTGGTGCTCCGGTTCTCCGCCCCCATGGCCCCCTGGGTTAGTCTCCGTTGGTGTCCACTCCGCCACAAAGTCAGCCAGTGCTTGGCTCTTGACTGCATGGCATGGGAGGAAGTCCAGCTCAAACTCCACCAGCTCCGCCGCCCATTTAGCAACGTTGCCAGTCGCATGGGGGCTGTGAAGAATTGTCTTCAGTGGATACGAGGTGACTACCAAGACCCGGTGGGCCTGGAAGTAATGGCGGAGCTTTCTGGAGGCAACGAGAACCGCGTACAGCAGCTTGTGGACTTCCAGGTACCTTGTCTTGGCATCATGAAGTACTTCGCTGATGTAGTAGACAGGCCTCTGTACGGTTCGAACCGTCTTTCTCAGGCCTAGGAGGTCCTCGTCCATTGGCCCACTGGAGGTGGGCGGACCCACGGGGGCCTCCGGGAGCTGGGACCCGGAGGCCCTTAAGCTATCTTGATTGTCCGGGAGCTCCGGGGGATCTTGGAGGACCTCTGGGAGGTCCCATTTGGCCCCCGGGGGTCCCGCGGGGCCCCCGGGGGTTTATCTTGGAGGTCCGGGAGACTGCCCAGGACCTCCGGGAGGCCGACCTGGACCTCTGGGAGGTTGCCTTGGAGGCCCGGGAGACCGTGTTGGTCCAGCGGGGCCTCCTGGCGTCTGTCTTCTGCTACCGGAGCAGGTTGTGAAGATGAGGGGTCCGGCCGCTCTGCGACGAGGACCATACTCACTACTTCAGTTGTCGCCGCGATGTAGAGCAACAGGTGCTCTCCGGGCTCAGGGGCTACCATGATTGGTAGGGTCGTCAGGAGTCGCTTCAACTCCTGGAAAGCCTCTTCTGCTTTGTCAGTCCAGGCAAAAGGGCCTGACTTGCGCAGGAGCTTAAAGAAAGGGAGTGCCCGCTGTGCTAGCCTCGGTATAAACCGACTCAGCGCGGCTAGACATCCTGTGAGTTTCTGGACATCCTTGACGCGGGCAGGGGGCCGCATCAAGTCGATGGCCCTGATCTTCTCTGGGTTGGCCTCAATCCCCCGGTGCGAGACCAGGAACCCTAAGAGCTTCCCAGAGGACACGCCGAACACACATTTATCTGGGTTCAGCTTGGTGCACGTAGAGCGCAACTTGTCAAAGACTAAGGCAAGGTTATCTAGCAGGGACGGACCCTGCTTGACCTTGACAACTATGTCATCGACATACACCTCAACCAGGTCTCTTATTAACTCCCCAAAGGTTTTGTGCATTGCCCGCACAAAGGTGGGGAGTGCATTCTTTAGGCCGTAAGGCATAGACACATAGCAATAAAGGCCATCTACTGTGATGAAGGAGGTGTGCTCCTCGTCCTCCCTAGACATGGGGATCTGATGGAAACCCGAGTAGGCGTCTAGGAAGCACAGCATATCACAGCCTGACGTTGAGTCTACTATTTGATCTATTCTAGGGAGAGGGAATGGATCTTTAGGACATGCCTTATTGAGACTGGTGTAGTCGATGCACATCCGGAGCTTCCCGCCAGCCTTCGGGACAACAACGGGGTTCGCCAACCATCGAGGGTGGTGGACCTCCCGTATGAAGCCAGCGTCCAGCAGCTTCTTGACTTCTTCATGGATGAAGTTCTGCCGCTCGATGGACTGCTTGCGGGGCTTCTGTTGTACCGGCCGGGCGTCGGGGAAGACTTTCAAGTGGTGCTCGATCACCTTCCTGGGGATCCCCGGCATCTGTGACGGCTGCCATGCAAACACGTCGACGTTGTGCCGGAGGAAGGTGACGATCTCGCCTTCCTATTTACTATCCAGGCCCCCGGCTACCCGGGTGGTCTGGGTAGCTTCGGCGCCGACTTGGACGACCTTTAAGGGGACGCCGCCCTCGTCGAGAGGTTGCACCCGGGGTGCTGTGGTGGAAGCACGGTGACGTGCGCACGGGCTGAGCTGGTCCGGTTCCGTATTGCCAGGGGCAGAGGCCCCAGCTGTCGCGAGTGCTTGGAGCTTCTCCAGGGCCGACACTGCAGCAGTGCGGTCCCCACGAATCCTGAGAACACCTGTCGGTGTTGGCATCTTCAGGACAAGGTAGCCGTAATGGGCTACAGCCATGAACCGGTACAGGGCTGGCCTGCCGATTATGGCGTTGAAGGGGAGGTCTATCTCCGCTACGTCGAACAGAATGTACTCTGTTCGATAGCTGTCCGGAGCCCCGAAGGTCACCGGGAGACTAATGCTGCCGTAGGGGATAACCTGTCCCGGCCATACCCCTGAGAACGGACTCGACGGGGTGAGCTTGGCCATCGGGATTTGCAGCTTCTGGAAAGCTGCATGGCTGATGAGGTTCAGCCCAGCCCCTCGATCCACCAAAACGTGGTACATTCTCACGTTGGCGATGGTAGGGGCCACCAGGAGCGGCAGTTGGCCGGCCCCAGCCATGTTCCTGGGGCAGTCGGTGGCATCAAAGCTGATGGGGGTCCCCATCCACTTTAGGTGCGGTGCAGCACTTGGGAGTGGCGCCACCGACGCTACCGCTCGGCGCAGAGTCTTGACTGCGCTTCGGGACGAGGGGTCGGCGGACCCGCCGTATATGACGTAGAGCTTCTTCCGACGCTCATCGCCGCTGGAGCCGGAATCCTCGTGATTGCGTGCCACCTTCACGACACGCGGAGGCTCCTGGATCTCCTCTGGGTGGTCAATGTTGTCTGGAACATCCACCCTCTGCTCATCTTCCTTTGGACGGAAGGGCAGGTCATCAGCCCGCTGCCGCTTCTCCTTGCGGAAGCGCTCTGTGAGCCTTCGGATCTCCCGGCACTCGGCAGCAGTGTGGCGACAGCTGCCGTGCACGGGGCACATATTGTCTTTATCACCTTCTGGGATTGGTGATCTTCGCTGCTTCTTGTCGGGGCGCGGCCCCCGAGCCCCACCGAGCGTCGCTGAAGTGACGACTGGGGCTGCGGTCGGTGACTCTATCTTGCTTCTGCCTCGGTCCTTGGCCTTCCTGCTGCCTCCACAGGGAGTAGGACTGGATCCGGGCAGTCCCCCTGACTCGGAGGATGGCAGCGAGTGCCAGTTCCGTCCTTCGGCAGCTCTGGCGCATTTGTCTGCCAAGCTGAATAGCTCTGAGACGTCGCGGACCTCCCTGGTCGCGAGCTTCTCGAGCATCTTCCTGTCCCGGACGCCTTGTCGGAACGCCACCACCACAGAAGCATTTTGAATGTGTGGGATGGTGTTCCGCACCTGGGAGAACCGCTGGATGAAAGAGCGCAGCGACTCCCCAGGTTGCTGCTGGACAGCGTGGAGGTCGAGCTCCGTGCCAGGCCGGGTGTAGGAGCTGCCGAAGTTGGCTACGAACTGTCGGCAAAGCTCTCCCCAGGAGGTGACGGAACCTTGGGGGAGGTTCATGAGCCAAGACCGTGCTGGACCGGTCAAGGCGACAGGGAAGTAATTGGCCATGACGGCTTCATTCCCTCCTGCAGCAAGTACGGCGGTGGAGTAGATCTGGAGGAACTCCACCGGGTTGACGCTGCCGTCGTACTTCTCGGGCAGGTGTGGCCGAAACTTGCGCGGCCACTTCGCAAAGCGAAGATGGGGCGCGAGGGCTGCACACCCTGCTTCTGTCACCGCAGGTTCTGGTGCCGCGGACGCTGAGTTCGCACCAGGCACAGTGTACCCCGGTACGGGCAAAGCTGCACCATAGGCCGGGGGCGCCATCTGCAGTACATATGACTGTGGCATATTCTGCACGGCGCAGACCTGGGGCAGAGATCGCATGGCGAAGGTCTGCTCTTCAGGCTGGGTCGAGGCCGACGTCATGCTGTCGTCAGCTTCTTGGTAGTGACGCCTTTCTCGGCGTTGCTCGAGGTATACCCGGGCATCTTGACCCGAGCGACACCGCTCCAGCTCTGTCCTCAGATCCATCAATTGAGGGCTGGCAGAGCTGGAATCTGCCGTCTGTTCATCAACCATCGGCGTGCGTATCAGCGACACGGCCGGCTGGTTAGAGTGTCGTCTCCGCCGGAGTCGCGGGCTTGCGGCAGCGACGACAAGACGGTCTACCTCGAGAATCCACCGCTGGGTCGCTGCCTGAGGCGCGTCTCCAGCGGGCGGATTGTGCAGTAGCGCTCTTGCTGCAGCTAGCGCACCCCTTCCGGGTACGCCCGGCGCTACTGGAGATATGACGCTGGTTGGAGCCTGCATTGCCGTGGTCGGCGCTGCCAGAGCCGGTTGCTGGCTCCCAGCTTGTACTGACACACTCCGTCCTGAGTGTGTTGGCTTGTACTCCCCCCTAGCCGCGGCTCGCCGTGGAGGCGGGGGAGGTGAGCTTGCCGCCGAAGGGAGCTTGGTCATCTTCGTCGGCAGAAACTCGTCGCGCTAGGGGAAAAGCCCCCTTCCTGGCGCGCCAAATGTCGAAGTGTGCGATCGACACTTCCCCCGGGCCTGCACTGGGCAGCCCGCGGAGGTTCTTTTTTCGGAGGGCCTAGTTCCTAGCGGAGAGCTTGCGCGGATGGACGAGTTAGTGAGAGCTTGACACGGGAAGTTTTACGTGGTTCAGGCCGCCGGAGCGTAAAACCCTACGTCCACGGCGAGCTATGGAGCTCGCTGTATTGCTTGCTGCTCAGGGCCGGGGGCCTGAGATTGGGGGTGAGTTACAGCTTGAGAGTGTATGGCTAGCGTATGAGTTGCAGAATGCGAACCCTTGCTATCGACGCCTACCCGAGCCTTTTATAGTCCAAGACTCGGGTGGCCGGGACCCGACAGGTGGTCCCGGGAAGATTGTCTATTATCTACCGTATCTGTAGTTACGCCGGTGGTTGCCTCTGGTCGAAGGCTTCTGAGTCTTAATTTTGCCGCCCTGCCCACGCCGTGCACTAGTCATAGTGGTTGATGATGGCGCAGGCGGCATGGGATGTCTTGTCGCGGCGTTTATTACCTGGCAGGTTCTGACACCGCCCGCCAGTCTGTGATGCGACTGGGCGCAACGCACCTGACAGGCGCGTGCTCCGCATTTCCGCGTCTTGGGAAGACGCGGGCCTTGAATACCTTGTACGGGCAAGGTGAGGAGCGCCTTTACGCCCGCTGCCTACCTCTCGGGGGCAGGCTGCACCATTCTTCTAGCCACGTGGCGGGTCCGGAGCTCTTCTCTGAGGAGAGGGAGGTCCGGCCCCGCTGGACGCGTGGCGCCTTCGGACCTCTCTCCCGCGGAGGGGGAGGTCCGGTTTCTGCATGCCACGTGGCGGGCCCGGAGCTCACCTCTGAGGAGAGGGAGGTCTGGCCCCGCCGGACGCGTGGCGCCTTCGGAGCTCTCCCTGCGGAGAAGGGCGAGCACCTTAGGCATTTCACCTTGTGCGCGGGGGTACCCCATATCTCAGGTACCGACACTCACGGAGCGCTTCCGGAAAGGGAAGCAGCTTCTAACTGATGCCCCACCCTACCGTCAAAGGGAGGGCAAGCAGAAGGTTGACGCCCCAGACGACGTCGACCACCAGGCGGAGTTCCAGGAGCTTCAGCGCGCCGTGAAGGCGGTGCGCAATCATGAGAGCTCCAGCTCCAGTGATGACGAGCACCGGAAGATGCTCTACGTCATCTACGGTGAGTCCGCTGACCCCTCGTCCCGAAGCGCGGCTAAGGCCTTGCGCCGAGCTGTAGCGTCGGTGGCTCCCCTCCCGAGTGCAGCACCGCACCTCAGGTGGATGGGAACCTCCATCAGCTTCGATGCCACCGACTGCCCCAGGAACATGGCTGGGGCCGGCCAACTACCGCTCTTGGTGGCCCCCACCATCGCCAACGTAAGGATCTACCACATTTTGGTGGATGGCGTTGCTGGACTGAACCTCATCAGTCGCGCAGCTTTCCAGAAGCTGCAGATCCCGATGGCCAAGCTCACCCCATCGAGCCCGTTCTCAGGGGTAGGGCCGGGACAGGTCGTTCCCTACGGCCACATCAGCCTCCCGGTGACCTTTGGGGCACCGGACAGCTGTCGGACAGAGTACATTCTGTTCGACATGGCCAAGATCGACCTCCCCTTCAACGCCATAATTGGCAGGCCAGCCCTGTACCTTTCAGTACCCCCGATATGGGGTACCCCCGCGCACAGGGGAAAATGCCTAAGGATCTCGCCCTTCTCCGCAGGGAAAGCTCCAAAGGTGCCACGTGTCCAGTGGGGCCGGACCTCCCTCTCCTCATAGGAGAGCTCCGGGCTCGCCACGTGGCCTACAGCAGCCAGACCTCCCCCCTTCGAGGGGAGAGCTCCAAAGGTGCCACATGTCCCGCAGGGCCGGACCTCCCTCTCCTCAGAGGAGAGCTCCGGGCCCACCACGTGGCCGGCAGAAGCCGGACCTCCCCCTCCGCAGGGAGAGGTCCGAAGGCTCCACGTATCCTGCGGGGCCGGACCTCCCTCTCCACTGAGGAGGGCTCCAGGCCCGCCACGTGTCCAGCAGAACAGCGCTGCCTGCCCCCGAGCGGTAGGCAGCGGGCGTAAAGACGCCCCATACCTTTCCCGTACAAGGTATTCAAGGCCCGCGCCTTCCCAAGACCCAGAGACGCGGAGCACGCCACTGTCAGGTGCCGTTGCGCCCAGTCGCATCACAGACTGGCGCGCAGTGTCAGAGCCTGCCAGCCAATAAACGCAGCGACAAGACATCCCATGCCGCCCCCGCCGTCATCATCCACTACGACTAGCATGCGGCATGGGCAGGGCTGCAAGACGAAGACTCAGAAGCCTTCACCAGAGACAACTACCGGCATAACTGCAGATACGGTAGATCACAGACATTCTCCCCGGGACCACCAGTCGGGTCCCGGGCCCCCCTTGTAAGCCACCCGAGTATTGGACTATAAAAGACTCGGGTAGGCGACGATAGCAGGGGTTCGCACTCTAGCCATTCGCACCCTGGGTTCGCACTCTAGCCATTCGCACCCTGGGTTCGCATCTCTGCAACTCATACGCTAGCCATTCACACCAAAGCTGTAACTCACCCCCAAGCTCAGGACTCCGGCGGCCTGAACCACGTAAAACTCACAGTGTCAAGCTCTTACTAACTCGTCCATCCGCGCAAGCTCTCCGCAAGGGACAAGCCCCACCGAAGAAAGAACCTCCGCGGGCTGCCCAGTGCAGGCCCGGGGGAAGTGTCGACTGAACACTTCGACATTTGGCGCGCCAGGAAGGGGCCTTTCCCCTTGCACGACGAGTTTCCGCCGACGAAGATGACCAAGCTTCCTTCAGCGGCAAACTCTCCTCCCCCGCGTCCGCGGCGAACCGCGACCAGGGGGGAGTACATGTCGACACACTCAGGACGAAGTGTGTCGGTACAAGCTGGGAGCCAGCAACCGGCTCTGGCACCGCCGACCCCGGCAATGGAGGCTCCAACCAGTGTCAGGTCTTCAGTAGCGCTGGGCGTACCCGGCGGGGGTGCGCTAGCTGCAGCAAGAGCGCTACTGCAAAATCCGCCTGCTGGGGACGCGCCTCAGGCAGCGACCCAGCAGTGGATTCGTGAGGTAGACCGTCTTGTCGTCGCCACCGCAAACCCTCGACTTCGGCGGGGACGATGCTCCGACCAACCGGCTGTGTCGCTGATGCGCACGATAACGAAGATGACCAAGCTTCCTTCAGCGGCAAACACTCCTCCCCCGCGTCCGCGGCGAACCGCGACCAGGGGGGAGTACATGTCGACACACTCAGGACGGAGTGTGTCGGCGCAAGCTGGGAGCCAGCAGCCGGCTCTGGCAGCGCCGACCCCGGCAATGCAGGCTCCAACCAGCGTCAGGTCCTCAGTAGCGCTGGGCGTACCCGGCAGGGGTGCGCTAGCTGCAGCAAGAGCGCTACTGCACAATCTGCCAGTTGGGGACGCGCCTCAGGCAGCGTCCCAGCAGTGGATTCGCGAGGTAGACCGTCTCGTCGTCGCCGCCGCAAACCCTCAACTTCGGCGGGGACGACGCTCCGACCAACCCGCTGTGTCGCTGATGCGCACGCCAACGGTTGACGGGCAGACGGCGGACTCCAGCTCCACCAGGCTTCCGTCAATGAACCTGAGGGCAGGGCTGGAGCGATGCCACTTGGGCCAAGATGCCCGAGTGTTCCTCGAGCGACGTTGTTGAAGTGTTCAGTCGACACTTCCCCCGGGCCTGCACTGGGCAGCCCGCGGAGGTTCTTTTTTCGGTGGGGCTAGTCTCTAGCGGAGAGCTTGCGCAGATGGACGAGTTAGTAAGAGCTTGACACGGCGAGTTTTACGTGGTTCAGGCCGCCGGAGCGTGAAACCCTACGTCCACGGCGAGCTATGGAGCTCGCTGTATTGCTTGCTGCTCAGGACCGGAGGCCTGAGCTCGGGGGTGAGTTACAGCTTGAGAGTGTATGGCTAGCGTATGAGTTGCAAAGTGCGAACCCTTGCTATCGACGCCTACCCGAGCCTTTTATAGTCCAAGGCTCGGGCAGCTTACAAGGGGGGCCGGGACCCGACAGGTGGTCCCGGGAAGATTGTCTATCATCTACCATATCTGCAGTTATGCCGGTAGTTGCCTCTGGTCGAAGGCTTCTGAGTATTCATCTTGCCGCCCTGCCCATGCCGCATGCTAGTCGTAGTGGTTGATGACGGCGCAGGTGGCATGGGATGTCTTGTCGTGGTGTTTATTGGCTGGCAGGTTCTGACACCGCGCGCCAGTCTGTGATGCGACTGGGCGCAACGTCACCTGACAGAAGCGTGCTCCTCGTCTCCGCGTATTGGGAAGACGAGGGCCTTGAATACCTTGTACGGGCAAGGTATGGGGCGTCTTTACGCCCGCTGCCTATCGCTCGGGGCAGGCAGCGTCGTTCTGCTGCCACGTGGCGGGCCTGGAGCCCTTCTCAGAGGGGAGAAGGGTCAGTCCTGCGGGGCACGTGGAGCCTCCGGACCTCTCCCCGCGGACGGAGAGGCTCAGCTTCTGTTGGCCACATGGCAGGCCCGGAGCTCTCCTCTGAGGAGAGGGAGGTCCGGCCCCGCTGGACACGCGGCGCCTTCGGACCTCTCTCCCGCGGAGGGGGAGGTCCGGCTTATGTATGCCACGTGGCGGGCCCGGAGCTCTCCTCTGAGGAGAGGGAGGTCCGGCCTCGCCGGATGCGTGGCGCCTTCGGAGCTCTCCCTGCGGAGAAGGGCGAGTTCCTTAGGCATTTTACCCTGTGCGCGGGGGTACCCCATATCTCAGGTACCGACAGTGGCCCCCGGGCCCATCTCGGGGGAGATAGCAAGCCCGAGGTGGGACCTCCGTTGTGGCGGACCGGAATCCGCTCATCCAGGATCGCAGAGGGTGATGCCGCGCGATGCGACACCCGACAGCACACGTCATAAGAACACAATATATTACATGGGAAAAACAGCTGAAACTGTACAAATAAGTACAACTTCAGTTACAATTATTGTTCTATTACACAGCGGAAGACTACACTATACAACTCACGCCCGCCTATTTAGCAAAAGTCGGTTGCCCAGCCCTAGGGCAACCCACACTAGCTGCACTCCTCAGCTCAGCGCGGCGTGTACGGCTCCCACTCAGCCGTGGTCCCCGACGGAGGGTAACCCTCGCCGGTGGACTCGTACTCCGAGTCCGTGGGTGGCTCCTCACCTGAAAAACACTTAAGCAGCAACCGTGAGCACGAAGGCTCAGCAAGGCTTAACCGACTAACCTAAGCATGAAACTCTACATGAGGTATACCAAGACATAGGTTGGTAGCATTTCAGCAAAACGACACGCCTACAAGTTCATCCTTAGTTCATCTTTTAGCAACAAGTTAACAGTTCATGAAATCTGAAATTTAGTAAGCAGTATTTGGTGGCACACATGTAGCAATACAATTATATCAACCAGCAATATTGAATCAACATGTTTCATTCATTAATCTACGTTACGACGCAGTGAACAAGCAGCACTCGTCACCGCGAGGGACGGCGAATCGACTCGATATACACCTGCAGGGAAAACCCAAAGAGCACGTCACGTACGCCCACCCGTGGAGCTGCACAGCACGCTCACTCGATGTCGTACGGGACAACCTTTCACCCAACAGCCCAAACGTCGAACCGGTCGCACCGAAACGAGCAGGAGGTTCCCCACACGGAGCATCTCTCTATGCCCGTTGGCAGATTTCCACCTTGCTGCCCTCAACCTACACCTATAAATCGGTGTGCTATGCCTCGACGCCCGGAGGTTTAGGCTACATCGGTTTATCGGGGCCCATATATCCGATATGCCTTCGGTACGTTCAATACTTGTTCAGCAGGGCCGCACACGGATCGGTCCTCAATCGACACGGGCAGGGCTGCGCACACAAGACTCTCTCTTGCTGCGCCCTAGTCCCTGCCTAGTCTCATTTTCATTACTAAAGTGATCTCACATCACTCAACCGAACCCGTGTGTCCCCAGCCTATCTCGCGAGTAGATTCCAACTACTCGACTTGTACCGAAGTCCTATGAATCATTAAGCATAGCCTGTCTACTCGAGGTCCTTGACACTACCCTCACTCTTTTAGGAACCTTTGGTTATGCAAGTGGGGTTTCATTCATCCTATACCTAATGCACAATCATACTTCACACGACTCATGTAAACAAAGGAAAACTTATAAAAAGGTTAATGCAAACCGGGGCTTGCCTTGTTGCTGCTGGTCAGAAGTTAGTTCTTCGTCCGGAAGGAGGAAGTCCAGCACTTCCGGAGTCTCTTCTTCAACGGCTACACGTTAATGAAATACTATATGTTAATTTATATGCAAATGTGAGTTTTAGAGTAAGACTTCTACTATTAGTTTTAATAACCAGCCTCTAACACCTGGAACTTTGTTTAAGAATTTAAATATGAACTGGTGTTGGTGGTTTGGCTTGGACTTAATCACATGGTTAAATGCTAAGTGGTTTTCCCCTTTTCCATTTTAATCCCTTAAGTGGGTAAACAGGACAGGGGTGATCTAGAGCTCCAATAGAGCTGAGAATTTTTGTGTGAGTTCCTTGTCACAAGAAAACTCTCTGGACCAAACATTAGCACTTTTCATGGAGTGGTTTGCCCAGAATAACTCTCTTGGCAAATCAGCAAGGAAGAATTAATTCTGAGGTAATACCCCTGTTCATGCTCAACTTAATGAACTACAATTTCTATTCTAGCTCATAGAGTTTGCATGAATTTTCCTAGCATTTTTGGAGTCAAGGTTTGCCCAGAATTGAATTTCCAAGTTTTGGAAATTCTCTGAAAATGTTTCTGCATTCAAATGAACACAGCACCTTCCAATTTGAATTGCTCTGACCAAATCCCCTCCAAATGGTCTGAAACTTTTACAGGGGTTTACTAATGTCCTAAAGAACATTCTGGCAAAATTTGGGGACTTTTGGATGAACCAAACTCCCTCTAAAACTCTTTTGCTGAAAAGCTTTAAAGAATTTTCCAGAATTAATTAAAGGGTTTCATACAAATTGGGTTCTACATTTGGATAGTACTCTATCAGAGGAATCCAACGAAATTTGTTTCACAATTTTTGGATTCTCCTACCCAAAGTTGTAGCTATTCAAAGTTTGAACTAAAAACTGAAATTCCCCAAAATGTTCAAATACTGGCTGTGGGTCCGGGGACAGGTGTCACGCGTCGGGGCAAGCCACACGAGGCTACAGGTTATTTCCCGCGCCTCCACACCAGATCCCTGCGCCACAGCTGATCAAATATTTGAAAAACCGTCGCTGACGGGCGGGACCCACCGGTCGTCTTCTACCTCCGGCCACCCGCGCCTGCGCGCCGCCGGGCTCGCCGGAGTTCGACGGATTCCGGCCTCCCGGCCATCCCCCGAGCTCTCCCTCGCCGCTAGGGCCTAATTTCCCGTGCTGAACACGATGGAACACTCTTCCCCGGTCGGCGATGGCTCTAACCTAGCTGGCCACGGTGCGGCGTCTCTGGACTGGTTCGGCAACGTCGCCCGGTCACCCTAGCCTGCCCAGACCTCGGTGGAACGGCGCTACAGCACCAGTGGACCAAAGGGATGCTCGACCTAGCCTCAGAACTGCTCGGGACCGGCGGCTAATGGTGCCTCACCGTGCACCCGAAACCTCCTCCGCGTTTGAGGTCAGAAATTCTGGATTTCATGCGGTCTACGTGCATACTTCCAACTAGGGTTGTGAAGGACTACTGATCGCCGGTTAGTGGCGGTCCTGTGTGCAAGGTTTCACGGCCTAAGAACAAGAGGGACGATCGAATTTGGTATTACCGTATCAGAAGGTCGGATGGTGCCCGACGGCGATCTTTTCCCAAATTCGAGCCTAGTAGATCATCTCATGGCTTGAGCCTCGGGGACGAGCATCAGGGGCTACCAGCGCATCCGAGGGTGCTCTAGCTCGGGCCTGAGAAGCTCTGGGTGGGTCTGTCCACGTGAGACCAGCTTCGGTTCTCCGCCGGACAGCTCTGTTTTCTCGGCGCCGTTTGCCGAATTGTGCGCGTCACAGGCTAGGGCCTCTGGGGTTGCGGGGCTGGTGTGGTAGAGCAGGCACAGGCGCTGCTTTTCTGTACTGCCGGTGCGCACAACCGAGGTTTGGTTGAGGCCGGCGATCGGGGAGAAAGGAGTGCGGCGGTGAGCGCCGATTGCTGTTTGCGCGTGGGAAGAACAGCTAGCGCGCGATCAAAGCGAAGATGGCAACGTGCTGCAGCCGGTTTCCGGGATAAGGAGCAGGCCAGCGCGAAATGGGAGCAGGAGGTGGAGCCTCGGTCGACGGGGGCGGCCGCTCGGTGTCGCCCCGGGGTTACACCTCGGTGGAGTGAAGTCCAGAGAGAAACTTAAGTGTTAAGTATACTCATTCCTATGACATGTGGGCCCCACAACTCAGTACCTCTTTTCCTCAAAATATCTCCAAAGTTTGACAATTATCCAACCCAGTTGTTTGAAAATTGGAAACTGAGCTCATTTGACAAGTTTGGACAAATTCCATGCAAATTCAAATATTCATTTGAATTCTTTGCCCATTTGATTTCCTTTGGAAAAATGGGCAGCAAGACTTTTCAAAATTAATGAAACTTTGCCTCCCCACTAATTTGGACCTAAGGAATCCAAATATGCCACTTGATCCTTGTGTTAGCTGCTGCAAACAATAGTTTGGACACAACAGTTTTGAATTCCTCATTGTGTGATCATATGTGTATAAACCCTACTTTGTGAAAGTGAAGACTCTCCCCTCTAATCACTCTTTTGATGGAGGTTACCTGCTTTTCACAACATTTCCTAAGGTGCCCACAATGAAAATTGTGGTGTTGTGAGATGAAGAAAAGTTTTTTACAAATCCCTTTTCTTGGGCTTTTACATCCCTCCCCCCTTAAAAGAATCTCGTCCCGAGATTATAAAAGAAGAGATAGCGATGTAATAGGGACTTACCCGTGTTGAGAAGCCAAGAACTCCGGGTAATTTGAACGAAGGAACTCCTCGCTCTCCCACGTCGCTTCCTCGGTGGTGTGGTTACTCCAGAGTATTTTGTAGAACCACAACGTTCTGCTACGCGTGGTCCTGGCTTTCTCATCAAGAATTCCCACCGGATATTCATCATATGTTAAATCCGGCTTCAGCTCGCCGATGTCTTCGGTAGGAACAGCAGTTGTATGCTTCAAGCATTTTCGCAGTTGCGAAACATGGAAAATATCATGGACACCAGCCAGAGATGCCGGTAGCTCCAATCGATACGCTGCTGGTCCACACTTCTCGGTGATAGCGTAGGGTCCAATGAAACGGGGAGCGAGCTTCCCCTTCACACCGAATCGGTGCACGCCCTTCATTGGAGACACGCGGAGGTACACGTGTTCCCCAACGTCAAAGTGCAACGGCCTACGCCTCTTGTCAGCGTAGCTCTTTTGTCGGGATTGAGCGGCCTTCAAATTGGCTTGAATTGTCCGAACGCGCTCCTCGGCGTCGTTCACCACATCAACCCCGAATGTGACCCTTTCACCGGACTCGCACCAATTTAATGGGGTGCGGCATTTACGACCATAGAGAGCTTCGTAAGGTGCCATTTTGATACTCGCCTGATAACCGTTGTTGTACGAGAATTCCGCCAAGGGTAGGTGATCATCCCAGTTCCTACCATGGTGGATGGCACATGCTCTCAACATGTCTTCCAGGACTTGATTCACCCTTTCTGTCTGACCATCCGTCTGAGGGTGATAGGCGGAGCTCCTGATCAACTTAGTACCCAATGCAGCGTGTAGCTGCTCCCAAAAGCGAGATACAAATAATGCACCTCGATCTGAGACAATGGTCTTGGGTGTCCCGTATAGGCATAGAATCTTTGCTATGTATAGCTCCGCATATTTGCCGGCATTGTAACGTGTATTCACCGGAATGAAGTGAGCCGTCTTGGTTAACCGATCAACGATTACCCATATGGAATCATGCTTGTTGGCTGTTAGGGGTAACCCCACAATGAAATCCATGCTCACATCTTCCCATTTCCATGCCGGGATCTTCAGGGGTTGCAGCAGCCCTGATTTCTTCATATGATCAGCTTTCACTCGTCTACACGTATCGCACTCGGATACGTACTTAGCTACCTCCCGCTTCATCCGTGTCCACCAAAATTTCTTTTTCAAATCTTGGTACATTTTGTTGCTGCCCGGATGAATGGAGTATTTGGACAAGTGAGCTTCATCGAGGATCTTTTTCCTCAATTCCATATCCCGGGGTACGACTATGCGGTCATTGAACCACAGCGTCCCCTCATCATCTTTCCGGAAACATTTAATTTCTCCATTGTCTATCCGTCTCCGGAGATGTGCCATGCCTTTATCCGTTTTCTGAGCTGCAATGATGTCCTCCCTAATAGTAGGGATGAGGGCAAGGTTGTACAGCGACCCATAAGGAACCAAGTATAAACTTGGCTCTTCCTCCTCTACCGGTGTAATGGTGAGGTGATGGACATGCGATTTCCGACTCAGCGCGTCGGCAACCACATTCGCCTTGCCGGGGTGGTAATGGATCTCAATCTCATAATCTTTGATCAGTTCTAACCACCTCCTCTGCCTCATGTTCAGCTCCTTCTGGGTGAAAATGTATTTCAAGCTCTTGTGGTCGGTGTAGAGATGCACCAAGTTCCCCAGGAGATAGTGCCTCCACATTTTCAGCGCCAACACCACGGCAGCAAGTTCAAGATCGTGAGTCGGGTAGTGCTGCTCATGGTTCCGAAGTTGGCGTGAGCCATAAGCGACCACACGTCCTTCCTGCATCAACACGCAGCCAAGCCCAATACCGGACGCGTCACAATACACGTCGAAGGGCTTTGTTGTATCTGGCTGAGCTAACACCGGGGCTGTTGTGAGATGCTTCACCAATGTTCGGAACGCTCCTTCACACGCCGTGTTCCAAACATATTTTGTCCCTTTCTTCAGCAACTCTGTCATCGGCTTAGCGAGCTTGGAGAAGCTTGGAATGAATCTCCGGTAGTATCCCGCTAACCCGAGGAAGCTTCTGACTTCATGAACTGAAGTGGGAGCTTTCCATTTCAACACTTGCTCGATTTTACTTGGGTCAACCGCAATGCCTTCAGCTGAGATGATATGTCCCAAGAATGGCACTTGGCTGATCCAAAATTCGCATTTGCTGAACTTGGCGTAGAGCTTGTGGTCTCGCAATCGTTGAAGAACGATCCGTAAGTGTTCGGCATGCTCGGCTTCTGTCTTGGAGTAAACCAAGATATCGTCGATGAACACTACCACGAACTTGTCCAGCTCCGGCATGAACACCGAGTTCATGAGATACATGAAATGGGCTGGAGCATTTGTGAGACCAAAGGACATGACGAGATATTCGTATAAGCCGTATCTCGTCGAGAATGCCGTCTTCGGGATATCCTCCGCCCGGATCTTGATCTGGTGATATCCAGAGCGAAGGTCCATCTTTGAGAATACACTTGCCCCCACCAGTTGATCAAACAAGATGTCAATACGGGGCAGTGGGTACTTATTCTTGATGGTGACGGCGTTGAGCGGCCGGTAATCCACACACAGCCTCAGGGTCTCATCCTTCTTCTTCACGAATAGCGCCGAGCATCCCCAAGGCGAGGAACTCGGCCTAATGAAACCCTTGCTCAACATAACTGGGTTTGGTCTCTACGAGACATTATTATTGCGTTGTCATTACGTATAACACCCTTAGGGTACGACACCCTTTCCAATGAGCTCAACTGTCATTCTTCTGTCAGAATGACCAGTTTCTACTTATCCCATGTTTTGATCTGGTTCTGTGCATTTTCATGACTCAAGTTGAATAACAAAGTTAAAGTTAACTTTAGTATCTTTCCAACGAGTATGCATTTGACCCCAGATCAGATTTGGCTAAAAAGTTATGCTAATTCAAAGTCAGCAGAATTTCTGGAAGAATTTTAACAGCACCTCCCTTGGAAGTGGCTGTCTTCAACCCTAATTCTCCCTAATTTCTGTGCTGAAACTTCAGAAACTTTGAATTGCAAAGATGTCACACATCTTCTACTCTTTCTAAGCGTGTATTATATGACAATTTTATATTTTTCTACTGGGAGTTATATTTGAAAAACATATCAGTTCAGAGGATGTTTTACTCTGCCCTGGTTCTGGACAGTTTACATTCCTCTGGGATTTCAGCCATCTTAAGGCGAGTTTCAGCTCTGGAAGTCTACAACAAAGTTGTAGAGTACTTGAATACCTTTCCAGAGCTATATAGCACACCTCCCTGGGCTAAAAGACCTGTGAGTTATGCCCTGTTGAAGATCAGCAAACATGCTGCCCAAAACAGAGCACTCTGTTTTTCAGTCTCTTTTGGAACTACACTCATCACCATCCCATTCTTATACCCAACCAGGGTCCTAACTGTTGAACCTATAGATTTTAATTCCTTGTCATCATTATACTCATGCATATGCCTACAATGTCTCGGTACTACGTTCCTCACAAAAGAAAATCCTAACCGGATCATACCGGCATATACGTCTCGAGTGTGGCACTAAACGGTCTCTCGCACACGTTTTCTACACGGATACATACGTGGTTAGTACCTGCAGAAGACCACACAATGATGGTGCACTCAAAGTTTGTTCATTTCAGGCAGTTCCATATCTAAAAGTAAATACAAACGCCCGTATCATTGTCATACGGCCGTCCTTGAGCTAAGTCACGTCTCAAGGCACGTGATCGTGTTTCAACACCACACGATGGGGAACCCGAGTATGCCATGAACGGGTCGTCACGGTTGGGAATGTTATCAACCCAACAGATACCACCTACTGCCCTGCAGGGCACGCCGATGGCAAGCGCTGCGTATGTCCTCCTGGGCTATTTCCAGACGAACACACTTTCGCGTTACTGACCACGCGATGGGGTCTCCACTTACTTGCCTAATGCACGCTAGGGATCAGCGTTTCATATGAACTCAGGGACATGAAGAGTCCAAAAGGTTCATATTAACGTCTCACACCAAGCTGTGAGATCAATCCCTGAACCTCGTTCCTCGTCAGGGAGAGCTAACCGAAATTGAACCGCTTTCGGTGGCGTTCCTTACCATACTTACCAGAGCATAGGTGCGTCGTTACAAAATTGAAATTCAGAATTATAACACATAAGTTAGTCCTTGCCACTTTAAGTAACTATGCTAATATAGTCCTTACTTGGGCAACTACCGAATCCTCACCGTATACCTAAGTTTTTCCCATAATGCAGTCCTTTAGTACTGTGCTATCCCCACTGCAGCTCTGATACCAGGCTGTGGCGGACCGGAATCCGCTCATCCAGGATCGCAGAGGGTGATGCCGCGCGATGCGACACCCGACAGCACACGTCATAAGAACACAATATATTACATGGGAAAAACAGCTGAAACTGTACAAATAAGTACAACTTCAGTTACAATTATTGTTCTATTACACAGCGGAAGACTACACTATACAACTCACGCCCGCCTATTTAGCAAAAGTCGGTTGCCCAGCCCTAGGGCAACCCACACTAGCTGCACTCCTCAGCTCAGCGCGGCGTGTACGGCTCCCACTCAGCCGTGGTCCCCGACGGAGGGTAACCCTCGCCGGTGGACTCGTACTCCGAGTCCGTGGGTGGCTCCTCACCTGAAAAACACTTAAGCAGCAACCGTGAGCACGAAGGCTCAGCAAGGCTTAACCGACTAACCTAAGCATGAAACTCTACATGAGGTATACCAAGACATAGGTTGGTAGCATTTCAGCAAAACGACACGCCTACAAGTTCATCCTTAGTTCATCTTTTAGCAACAAGTTAACAGTTCATGAAATCTGAAATTTAGTAAGCAGTATTTGGTGGCACACATGTAGCAATACAATTATATCAACCAGCAATATTGAATCAACATGTTTCATTCATTAATCTACGTTACGACGCAGTGAACAAGCAGCACTCGTCACCGCGAGGGACGGCGAATCGACTCGATATACACCTGCAGGGAAAACCCAAAGAGCACGTCACGTACGCCCACCCGTGGAGCTGCACAGCACGCTCACTCGATGTCGTACGGGACAACCTTTCACCCAACAGCCCAAACGTCGAACCGGTCGCACCGAAACGAGCAGGAGGTTCCCCACACGGAGCATCTCTCTATGCCCGTTGGCAGATTTCCACCTTGCTGCCCTCAACCTACACCTATAAATCGGTGTGCTATGCCTCGACGCCCGGAGGTTTAGGCTACATCGGTTTATCGGGGCCCATATATCCGATATGCCTTCGGTACGTTCAATACTTGTTCAGCAGGGCCGCACACGGATCGGTCCTCAATCGACACGGGCAGGGCTGCGCACACAAGACTCTCTCTTGCTGCGCCCTAGTCCCTGCCTAGTCTCATTTTCATTACTAAAGTGATCTCACATCACTCAACCGAACCCGTGTGTCCCCAGCCTATCTCGCGAGTAGATTCCAACTACTCGACTTGTACCGAAGTCCTATGAATCATTAAGCATAGCCTGTCTACTCGAGGTCCTTGACACTACCCTCACTCTTTTAGGAACCTTTGGTTATGCAAGTGGGGTTTCATTCATCCTATACCTAATGCACAATCATACTTCACACGACTCATGTAAACAAAGGAAAACTTATAAAAAGGTTAATGCAAACCGGGGCTTGCCTTGTTGCTGCTGGTCAGAAGTTAGTTCTTCGTCCGGAAGGAGGAAGTCCAGCACTTCCGGAGTCTCTTCTTCAACGGCTACACGTTAATGAAATACTATATGTTAATTTATATGCAAATGTGAGTTTTAGAGTAAGACTTCTACTATTAGTTTTAATAACCAGCCTCTAACACCTGGAACTTTGTTTAAGAATTTAAATATGAACTGGTGTTGGTGGTTTGGCTTGGACTTAATCACATGGTTAAATGCTAAGTGGTTTTCCCCTTTTCCATTTTAATCCCTTAAGTGGGTAAACAGGACAGGGGTGATCTAGAGCTCCAATAGAGCTGAGAATTTTTGTGTGAGTTCCTTGTCACAAGAAAACTCTCTGGACCAAACATTAGCACTTTTCATGGAGTGGTTTGCCCAGAATAACTCTCTTGGCAAATCAGCAAGGAAGAATTAATTCTGAGGTAATACCCCTGTTCATGCTCAACTTAATGAACTACAATTTCTATTCTAGCTCATAGAGTTTGCATGAATTTTCCTAGCATTTTTGGAGTCAAGGTTTGCCCAGAATTGAATTTCCAAGTTTTGGAAATTCTCTGAAAATGTTTCTGCATTCAAATGAACACAGCACCTTCCAATTTGAATTGCTCTGACCAAATCCCCTCCAAATGGTCTGAAACTTTTACAGGGGTTTACTAATGTCCTAAAGAACATTCTGGCAAAATTTGGGGACTTTTGGATGAACCAAACTCCCTCTAAAATTCTTTTGCTGAAAAGCTTTAAAGAATTTTCCAGAATTAATTAAAGGGTTTCATACAAATTGGGTTCTACATTTGGATAGTACTCTATCAGAGGAATCCAACGAAATTTGTTTCACAATTTTTGGATTCTCCTACCCAAAGTTGTAGCTATTCAAAGTTTGAACTAAAAACTGAAATTCCCCAAAATGTTCAAATACTGGCTGTGGGTCCGGGGACAGGTGTCACGCGTCGGGGCAAGCCACACGAGGCTACAGGTTATTTCCCGCGCCTCCACACCAGATCCCTGCGCCACAGCTGATCAAATATTTGAAAAACCGTCGCTGACGGGCGGGACCCACCGGTCGTCTTCTACCTCCGGCCACCCGCGCCTGCGCGCCGCCGGGCTCGCCGGAGTTCGACGGATTCCGGCCTCCCGGCCATCCCCCGAGCTCTCCCTCGCCGCTAGGGCCTAATTTCCCGTGCTGAACACGATGGAACACTCTTCCCCGGTCGGCGATGGCTCTAACCTAGCTGGCCACGGTGCGGCGTCTCTGGACTGGTTCGGCAACGTCGCCCGGTCACCCTAGCCTGCCCAGACCTCGGTGGAACGGCGCTACAGCACCAGTGGACCAAAGGGATGCTCGACCTAGCCTCAGAACTGCTCGGGACCGGCGGCTAATGGTGCCTCACCGTGCACCCGAAACCTCCTCCGCGTTTGAGGTCAGAAATTCTGGATTTCATGCGGTCTACGTGCATACTTCCAACTAGGGTTGTGAAGGACTACTGATCGCCGGTTAGTGGCGGTCCTGTGTGCAAGGTTTCACGGCCTAAGAACAAGAGGGACGATCGAATTTGGTATTACCGTATCAGAAGGTCGGATGGTGCCCGACGGCGATCTTTTCCCAAATTCGAGCCTAGTAGATCATCTCATGGCTTGAGCCTCGGGGACGAGCATCAGGGGCTACCAGCGCATCCGAGGGTGCTCTAGCTCGGGCCTGAGAAGCTCTGGGTGGGTCTGTCCACGTGAGACCAGCTTCGGTTCTCCGCCGGACAGCTCTGTTTTCTCGGCGCCGTTTGCCGAATTGTGCGCGTCACAGGCTAGGGCCTCTGGGGTTGCGGGGCTGGTGTGGTAGAGCAGGCACAGGCGCTGCTTTTCTGTACTGCCGGTGCGCACAACCGAGGTTTGGTTGAGGCCGGCGATCGGGGAGAAAGGAGTGCGGCGGTGAGCGCCGATTGCTGTTTGCGCGTGGGAAGAACAGCTAGCGCGCGATCAAAGCGAAGATGGCAACGTGCTGCAGCCGGTTTCCGGGATAAGGAGCAGGCCAGCGCGAAATGGGAGCAGGAGGTGGAGCCTCGGTCGACGGGGGCGGCCGCTCGGTGTCGCCCCGGGGTTACACCTCGGTGGAGTGAAGTCCAGAGAGAAACTTAAGTGTTAAGTATACTCATTCCTATGACATGTGGGCCCCACAACTCAGTACCTCTTTTCCTCAAAATATCTCCAAAGTTTGACAATTATCCAACCCAGTTGTTTGAAAATTGGAAACTGAGCTCATTTGACAAGTTTGGACAAATTCCATGCAAATTCAAATATTCATTTGAATTCTTTGCCCATTTGATTTCCTTTGGAAAAATGGGCAGCAAGACTTTTCAAAATTAATGAAACTTTGCCTCCCCACTAATTTGGACCTAAGGAATCCAAATATGCCACTTGATCCTTGTGTTAGCTGCTGCAAACAATAGTTTGGACACAACAGTTTTGAATTCCTCATTGTGTGATCATATGTGTATAAACCCTACTTTGTGAAAGTGAAGACTCTCCCCTCTAATCACTCTTTTGATGGAGGTTACCTGCTTTTCACAACATTTCCTAAGGTGCCCACAATGAAAATTGTGGTGTTGTGAGATGAAGAAAAGTTTTTTACAAATCCCTTTTCTTGGGCTTTTACATCCGTCTCTTCCGATCCGCGCACTTTCTCTATGTCCCGAATTGACCGCTGCCGGAGCACGAACGGCCACGGGATCGTGGGAGCGTGCGCTCAATTGATGGTTGCTTTTACTGCGGCGGTTCCCAAGACCACCACTTCTGCATGTTGCGGCTCTTTCTTCGGGAACTGCCGAAGTGCCTTGCCGGCTTGCCTTCTGGGGCGTCTGACTCCTTGACCCACCGCTTCAGTTGGGCGGCTTGGGTCCACCTTTCATTGGCGCCCGGTCTCGGAGCCAACGAGGTCCCGAGTGTCCCTCCCCGGCGGGTCTCTCCCCAGGCAGCAGTCGTCCGAATCAGCCCAAGTACCTCGCCATCCTTCGTCAAGCGGAGGGGCTCCCAGGACGGATGTTGGTGGGGCGACGCCGGCGAGTGCACCGGGAATCCAGGCGTCCCATTCCGCGACTGTTCCGGCCGCTGGTCCCGGCGGTTCAGCTATAGCTCAGAGGCCAGTGCTGCAAGCTCGCTGGAGCGCTCATGCCGCCCAGTAAGTGTTATTCTTTCTGGCTTATAGGAGCAGAGCTCTTGCCTCTTCTCTTATTCTGAGGGCTTCTTCTTCTTGTAGGGACCGACCGGCTGCTAGGGGCGGGCCTCTTATCCGGCCGCCTTCGACCAGCGGAAACTCCGCGCCTCAGCACCTGGGGACCGTGGCGGCTCCCATGGCTCCCAAATCGACGGGGGCACCCTCTGCACCAGCGGGTTCATTTTCCGCGGTGGCCGCATCTGCTCCTACCCGTCCTCCTTCACCAGTCCAGAAGCCAGGTCTTGAGACCGGGAGGGCTGCTGTAGGTGCGCCTGCTGGCCCCCTGGCCTGCTTAGGACAGTGCCCCACCGTGGCTGCTGAGGCGCCGGCGCCCCCGCCGGTCTTAGACTTGTCAGGGGGGTCCAGCGGCGCAACTCCTATCCCCCCTGCTCCGGCGCCCGTGTGGGGCGCCCTGGGGCGTGTCCAGACCAGCGCCCGGCAGATCCAATCTGCCTTTGAGCAGGAGCGGAAGGCATTGGCCGGCGAGAAGGAACGCCTTCTCAGCTGGCAGCAGCGGGGCCGGGCGGACCTTGACTCAAGGCAGTCAAGGCTTGAGGCCATGAGTGCTCTGCTTGGCGCTCAGAAGAAGGCCATTAGCCGCTTGGAGTCAGAGTCCCAGCGGGTTCGTGCCACCTACCGCGAGGCTCTGGCCCAAGCTGAAGCCAAAGCCAAGGAGTGTTCTGCCGCCGCGGAGGAGTTGCAGCTGCAGGTAGCCCATCGGGAGCACGCCGTCGCTGATCGGGAATGCGCCGCTGCTGCCAAGGAGGAGAAGACCACCGCCCGGCTGAGGGCCAAGGTGGAGGAGCTAAGGGCTCGGTCCGAGGAGCTGGAGCTCCGTGAGTCGGCTGTCGCCGCGAGGGAGGAGCAGTTCTCCAAGGAGCGTCAGGCGGCGATGGATCGCGAGCTAGCGGCTCACCAAGAGGTAGAGAGGCTCCAGTCCTTGCGGACTGCCGAGGCCCAGGCGGTCTGGTGCTTCATTGCCAAGGCGGGATCCGCCTTGGCTCCTCTTGGTTTCAGCCCTGTGCAGGTGGAGACCCCAGCGCGGCCGATGTCCGAAGCGGCCCCGGCCCTTGAGTCTCAAGGCGACGAGCTAGGTCGGCTCGAATCAGTGATCGCCGACGAGCTGGAAGCGGAAGGTCGGGGCCTCGCGAAGGAGGTTGCTATGCACGTTCTGTCGTGCTTCGTTAGCTGAGACCCTTCCTTTTCTCTGGGGCCGGTTCGTCTAGGACCCGTCGCCGATCGGGAGGAAGCTGCCAGGGCCGAAGTCGAGGACTTAGCTGCCCTCGTGGACTCTAGGTTTCATCGGGAGTCCGGGGACTCCTAAGCATCTGCCCTCGTGTCCACAAGGCCCTGTACTTCCTTTTTTATTTTTGTTGAGTCTGTAGCCCAGCTCGTGGAGCCTTCGTATGGACAGACTCCTGTTTCTTTCTGTGTCTGCATGTCCTAGTCTTCTTCTTGGCTTTTCCTGACCAAGTCCTTAGCTCCGCAAGGACTCGGAGACCTTGACCAATCTCGAAGCTCTGCATAGGCACCTTCTCCGGGTCCTCACTGTATACTAAGGGTTCCGGAGGTCTCCAGGACCCGCCTCACGAGATCGGAGGGGGGTCTGGGCCTGTTGGTCACGTGGCGGGCCCGGAGCTCCCGCCTGAGGGGAGGTCCAGGCTTGCTAGGCACGTGGAGTCCTCGGGCCTCTCCCCGTAGAGGGGGGAGGTCCGACTTCTGTAGACCACGCGGCGGTCCCGGAGCTCCCCTCAAGGAGGTGGGAGGTCTGGCCCTGCTGGACCCGTGGGGCCTTCTGGCCTCGCCCCTGTGAGATCTAGCTCTTTGATCTTACCTTGGGGTTTTTGGCCTTGCGCGATCCCGTAGCGGCCCCCTGGTAGTTGCGTTCTATTGGATGGATGCGCCTACCATACTCCTGCGGGGAGCTGAGGCTGAGAGGTCCTGCACACAAGTAAGGAAAAAGTAATTCTCCTTGGGGGCCCCCCCCCTCTATCTCTTAGTCTTATCTGTCTTACGGTCCCCGTACACTTATAAGGTGCTTGGGAACTACCGTGCGCGAAGTGCCGGGGGCTTGGGGCCCCCCTGGCTTTCGGCCGGTACCTCCCGCGCAACCGCCTTTGGCAGGGCAGCAAATTCCGACTAAAGATGAGAATGAGAAGAGGGAGTTGAACGCATAGTGAGCACGTGATAGTAGAGTAATCATAAAAATTTAATAAGTAAATTAAATGAGTACCAAAGAAGAGCAACGTAGGGCAGGTTTCTTTTCATATAAATTTCCATATGGGGGAAGGCGGGACGAATATGTAGGCCACGACCCACCTCAAGGGAAGCAAGACTCTACGCGCTTGGGGTCGGAATCAGGCGAAGCTGAACGTAGTCCTGGACCGTCCCCTGAGGCTTAGCTGCTCCAAGCCCTGTTCTTGGACTTTTATGGAATTTATTATAAAAAGAAGGGTCTGTCCTATTGTTGCTCTAGGGGTAGAACTTACAGCGGTGTTCCATGTTCCGAAGGTTCAGGAGCAGGTCCCCGTCCTCGGTTCTGGGGAATGGTCCCAGGCCCGGGATGTCCAGCACCAGTATGGCAAATGGCCATATGGGCTGGATCATCTGTACCGTCCAAGCCGGTGTATGGATCTGCTTGGCGTGGAACAGGCACGCCTAGCAGCTCTCGACCAGCTCGACGGCATCCTGGAGTGTTGCCGGCTAGTAGAAGCCATGCCGAAAGGCTTTACCGACAAGCGTGCGTGAGGGAGAGTGACTCCCACATTCGCCTCCATGGATCTCAGCGAACAAGTCGCAGCCTTCCCCCTGGGTTATGCACCGCAATAGGATGTGGTTGGCGCCACGTCTGTAGAGATCCCCCTCTACCGCCATGTGTCTCTTAGCCATACGCATAATCCGTTCAGCGGATACACGTTCATCAGGGAGGATATCGTCTTTCAAGTAGTTCCGGACCTCCGTGATCCATGCATCGGGTCTGACTTGAGCATCTGGATCTTGAGCGCTGGGTTGCACGGAGTCCCCAGTGACGCTTGTGATCCTTGGCGACGTCCATTGCCGCCGGGACCGCCAGCTTCGAGGTGCTGGTCTAGCCCCCTTCGTCTGGCTCGGCGGGCCGGGCTGTGGGCCGCAGCAACGTCCTCTCAAAGCCCCCTTCGGGCACAGTGGCTCCGGTGGGGGTCTTCGTTGAAAGGTCGTCAGCTGCGGCCTTGCTAGCGCGCGGTACGTGGTGCAGGTCCAAGGCGAGGAGGTCTGTCTCCACCATCTTGGTCGATAACCAGACCGGGAGTTGCCCTGAGCCAACGACTAGCAAGAAGGATGAGCACTTCATACCTTGCTATGTTGCTGGCTGCCTTGGAATTGAAACGCACCACATACCCAGACTGCTCCCCCGATGGCGTGAGGAACAGTACGCTAGCACCGGCCCCCTGCTTTCGCAAGGAGCCATCGATGAACATCATTCGGTAAGGCCTGGTGAAGGTCAGGGCTCAGGGTCCTGTTTTACCGTCTTCGTGGCCCCCTGAGCGTGCGTCTACTTCAGCCAAAAGTCAATTAGTGCTCGCTTAATGTCTGCATGACGGGAAAGGGAGCCTAGGTCAAACTTCAGTAGCTCCGCCGCCCATTCAGCGGCATTTTCCGTCGCGTGGGGGCTGTGGAGGATAGCTTTCAGCCTGGGGAGACCGCCGGGTGCTCGATACTCGGAGGTCCCCAGGCTGCTTTGGACCTTCCGGGAAGCTCCGCTGATGTCCCGGGAGCTCCGGGGGGTCCTGCTGGGCCTCCGGGGAGGGGTCCCGTTGCACCTCCGGGAGGTCCTGCTGGTCCTCCGGGAGGTTGTGTCGGGGATCCGAGGTCCGGTTTTGGCCTCCAGGGTTTTTTGGTGCTTGCTTCTTGGTAGTGAAACAGGTTACGGTGGTATGGGGTCAAAGCCATTGGCGCCAAGACCAGAAATTCACGGGACCCCTAGCTACGCCGAGTCAGTTTATGCCGGGGTTAGCAGGTAAAGGGTGCCCTTCAACTACTTCAGACACAGGGGTCTGATGGGAGCCCTTGTAAGCATTTAGGAAGCGCAGCATATCACAGCTTGGCATCGAGTCTACTATTTGGTCTATCATAGGGAGAGAAAATAGGTCTTTAGGGCATGCCTTATTGAGGCTGGTGTAGTCGATGCGCTCCCGGAGCTTCTCACTGGCCTTCGGGACAACAACACGGTTCGCCAAGCACCGGGGCGGCGGACTCTCCGCCTTGTTAGACGGCTGGACGTCGGGAAAGACCTTTAAGTAGTGCTCAATCACCTCCCTAGGTATCTCTGGCCTCCGCGACGGCTGTCATGCAGCACATCGACATTGAGCCGGAGGGGGGCAACGAGCGCGCCTTCCTATTTGCTATCCAGGCCCCCGGCTACACGGGTGGACTGGCTGGCATCGGCTGTGATGCCCTCAATTCTGTGAAAAAACCACGGAACCGAGAACTAATGCATATGTGTGCCCAGGATGTTCATCACACATACACATACGTTCCACAAACTGAATTCAGATTATATATTACCACGAATAACAGAGTTTATTACAACACCTCATGAGTCTTGGACTCATGCTCACAGTGGAAATCTTAATTCTATGCAGCGGAAATCCTTATTTAAATGCGGAAGCAAAAACTAATGCGGGAGCAAAACTAAGCAGAAGTGGCTCCATCTCTACTCCCTCCACAGGCAAGGTTGAGAACAGATCACACGCCATAATGCTCTACTCGGTCTTCATAGTAGTCTTCTCTTGCTGTTGCTGAAGAAATAATAATGCAAGTTTGAGTACAATGATGTACTCAGCAAGTGTGGAAAAACACATGATATGCAGCTCATAAACAAGGTAGGCATAAAAGGTTTATTTGCAGAAAAGCAGTTCTGTAAAATCATGATAAACAACAACTTAAGTTTAAATGTAATCCCAACATGTATTAAATTACCAACATACCTCCATCACTTCTCGTGTTCCATCCGAACATTAACCAATCTTTTTATTCATACTCACGAATACCTCGTCGTATTCTCTACCATTTTACCCCATAAACAACCTCGTCTCGCACCGAGAACAATCTCATTTCATGACCTACCAGTCATGCAACCATCTCATCTCCCGGACTTAACAGTCCCATACCAAACCATAACCAATAACCATAACCAATAACCTTCCCAATAACCATTCCAATAACCATCCCAGTAACCATTCCATCTAATCATGGCAGTTTAGCCAGGTGCTCATGACCGTAAGCTCGGCTATCATGATAGTTTTAGTAACTCTGCAGAGTTTGCACCTCTTTACCCACAAGTTTGTGATTTCGTCACCCGTCGGCGACTGCAGAACCTCCATTATACCAGTACACAACCGTCAGTGTATGGTCAAGAGATCACAAAATAGCCTTTACAAAGGGGTTACTAGATGTATGGACTCACTAAGGTTTCACCGGCAGGCTAGAATCTCCAATTCTCCCACCCACGGGCCCCCTCTTGTGCCATGCAGTTCCCAGGGCAGTCCTCACTCGACTCCCATTCCCCGCGCCTTCCGCAGTCCATAACACTCTAGCATCTTACATAATTACTCAGCTAAGCCGCACCCATACTTGGCGTTGTGGTGGCACTGTTATCCTGGCATGTGCATGCTTGAACCGGTCCTTAGATCTACGGCAAGCAAAACCACCCTCTCATGCTACCTCATTCACAAACCCAGGCTTGCCTAGATCTCCCTCCGATCCATGTTTATTAACCTCATCAGTTACTTATTATCAGTACGAATGCAGTTAGCTAGACACATCTATCTCGCTTCCCAATCCCATGGACTCAGCGAAGCATAAAGCAAAAACCATACCCGACTCATAAACTTCCCAGGCGACAAGGATGGTTTAATCAAAACTAGTAAACTCCTATAAAAATGGTTTTCCCATCATGTTTGACTCAGCACACACACCTTTTCGCAAAACAAAATAGTTTTACCCAAAACATAGGATCAACATGGTCAAGGAGCACTTGCCTTGTTCTTGCGGTTCCGGTTGTTCTTGATTCTCAAAACCTTGTTGCTGCAGCTCGTCGTACACAGCTTCCTGAGCTTGTTCTGCTATGTAGGATTCACGTGCATACAAAATTCACAGCAATCAATATCATGCACAATCCCTAAACTAGATGCGATGATGCTCATGCATGCTATCCTATGATTTTTATTAGATTGGTGTGCCCTTGCATGGCTTGCACGGACAGAGGTGTTCGGTTCAAAGGTGGTCATGGCGATGATCTTGTTTTTAGATCAAACTGATCATCAAGTGATCTGTTCACGAAAAGGCTTCTGTTCGAAAGGAATCGAAGAACAGATGCAAAGAGATGAACAACATGATGTCGTAAGGTGGTATTGAAATCCTACCTCACGTTTTTTCTTGACTTCGAGGTCCTCCTAAGACCACTCGGTCCTTCTCCGATGATCTCCCTTGTTGCGCTTCAGCGATGTTTTGCTCGGCGAGTTAGGGCTAGAGCGCTAAGTCGTCGGCTCAGGAGTTGAAAGAGAAGTTCGTGATTTCGGCCAGAGGTTTTGGGTTCTATTTATAATCGGGAAGACAAGAGTCCTAATCTGCTTGGATCCCGAATAAGAGTCTTATTCAGATCTTTGTTAGATCCTGACGTCTTATCTTCGGTAAGGATCGTGGATTTTAGATCGGTTCCCGTTGCGTACCGGTGTCCCTACGCGTAACAGCCGCTCCAAAACTCGTTACCTCCATGACGATGAGCCCCAGAAGCTCCACGTGTCCTCCGGGCCTGGTATCTCCTCGTCCGCAGAGACGAGCTCCGGTCGTGCTGCGTGTCAATCAATCGAGACCTCCCTCTTCTTCGGAGGTGAGCTCCGCGCACACCACGTGTGGGTGCCGGTCTTTCCGCCTTTCCTTTCCTCAGGGACATGCCCCGAGGTCGACACGTGTTCAGCAGCGACGGACCTCCGGAGATAAGCTCCGGTGGCGACACGTGTTCAATAGATCCGGACTTCTCGGAGATTGGTTCCGAAATTAACACATATCCCGTGCGACTGGTCCCCTGACTTCCGTGAGGACTAGCTCCGTGGATGACACGTGTCCTATGAAAAATGCCTTTGCTTCTTCCGCAGAGGCTATCTCCGCGGCAGCACGTGTCCCACAGGGTCGGACCTCTTTCCAGTTGCGGAGGTGACCCCCGAGCCTGCCACGTATCCAGTTTAGCGTCGGACCTCTCCCTATCTCTCGGGAATGAGTTCCGAACACACCACGTGGTCTGCTGGTCGCGAAAGTTGCCTTAGGCGCTCTCAGAGAGCTTTACTGGCTATCCTTTTGATACTTGTTTCGGTTCCCTCTTTTCAAAAAAATGTTTTTCTTCTTCATAAACTTGAACATATGCTGACACCCGAGATGAGGGTGTCACAAATCTACCCCCCTTAAATTGAATCTCGCCCTCGAGATTCATTAGTAGAAAATAGATAGGGGAATTCAGCCTTAGTATCCTCTTCACGCTCCCATGTGGCTTCAGCTTCAGTGTGATGGCTCCATTGTACCTTGCACCATCGAATCACTTTGTTTCGGGTGACCCTTTCTTTTACGTCCAAGATTCGGATAGGGTGTTCTGCGTAAGTCAGGTCCTCTTGAAGTTTAAGTTCTCCCATTGACACTTGTTCCTCTGGTATTCCCAAGCACTTCTTGAGCTGAGATACATGAAACACGTCATGTACGTCGGAGAGGTAGATTGGGAGCTCTAGTTGATAGGCTACTTCTCCTCGCTTACCCAAAATCTTAAATGGTCCGATGTAGCGAGGCGCTAGTTTGCCTTTGACGTTAAAACGTCGTTGGCCTCGGATAGGCGATACCTTAAGGTATACGAAGTCTCCAACTTCAAAGGTCAACTTTCTACGCCTATTGTCCGCATAGCCTTTCTGTCGTGACTGAGCAGCCTTTAAGTTCTCCCGTATCGTTTGGACTTGCTTTTCAGCCTCTTGTAGTACTTCGGGTCCAAACACCTGGTTCTCTCCAGTCTCGTTCCAGAACAGTGGCGTTCTACACCGTCTACCATATAAGGCTTCGAAAGGCGACATCTTCAAGCTAGCTTGATAGCTTTTGTTATAGGAGAACTTGGCATACGGTAAACACCTGTCCCAACTACGCCCACGTTTCAAGGCGCAAGCTCTCAGCATGTCCTCCAAAATTTGGTTCGTCCTCTCGGTTTGCCCATCTGTTTGTGGGTGATAGGCGGAGCTAAAATCCAGTCGTGTACCCATGGCTTTCTGCAGCTTCTTCAAGAATCTAGAGGTAAACTGAGAACCTCGATCTGAGACTATCCTCTTTGGAACTCTGTGACGGCACACGATCTGCTCCATGTACAATTCTGCCAATTGTGCAACGTTGTAACTGGTCTTTACAGGAAGAAAATGGGTGGTTTTCATCAACCGGTCCACAATGACCCAGATGGAGTCGTATCCTGACTGAGTTCTTGGCAATCCGACAATAAAGTCCATACTGATGTCCTCCCATTTCCATTCATGTATTTTTAAAGGTTGCAACAATCCAGCGGGTTTTTGATGTTCAGCTTTCACCCGTTGGCATATGTCGCATAGGGCAACGTATTCGGCTATATCCCTCTTCATACCATCCCACCAATAGCAAGTTTTCAAGTCCTTGTACATTTTGGTGCTCCCTGGATGTATGGAATAGGGTGAATCATGTGCCTCCTTCAATATCATGTCGCGAAGGTGTCTTATGTTTGCCACACAAATCCTTTTTCCTAGCCAAAGCGTACACTTTTCATCCTCCTTGAAATCCTTTTCCATCCCTTGTCGGATTCTTTCCTTGATCTCCTTGATCCCCTCGTCCGTTGCTTGGCCCTCTCTTATTTCTTGCTCCAATGAGGAGTGGATCTTCATTATTTCCATGTTATTCAGGAATCCGAGGTGTAACCGTTCGAACTCCTTTCGAAGTTCGGGTGGTAGCTCCCGAACCGTGCGTTGGTGGCATGCTCCCTTTCTGCTCAGTGCGTCAGCGACCACATTGGCCTTCCCAGGGTGGTAGTTGATTCCCACATCATAATCCTTGATGAGTTCTAACCATCGACGTTGCCTCAAATTCAAGTCCGTTGTGTAAATATGTACTTGAGGCTTTTATGATCTGTATAGATCTCACATCGATGACCAAGGATATAATGTCTCCAAATCTTCAATGCATGCACCACTGCTGCTAACTCAAAATCATGTGTAGGATAGTTAAGCTCGTGCTTTTTTAATTGTCGTGAGGCATAGGCTACCACTTGTCCTTCCTGCATGAGCACACATCCGAGCCCTTGTCTGGATGCGTCACAATATATTTCAAAGCTCTTGCTTACATCTGGCAATACCAGAACTGGTGCTGTGGTTAGAGTATTCTTGAGTTCCTCAAAACTTTCTTGGCAAGCTTGTGTCCATTGAAAGACTTTTCCCTTCATTAGCAACTCCGTCATAGGTTTTGCTATCTTAGAGAAGTCTTTAATGAAGCGACGATAGTATCCTGCCATCCCAAGGAAACTCCGAATATCCCTCACGCTCCTCGGTTGGTCCCACTTTAGAACATCTCTCACCTTTCCAGGATCAACCGATACCCCTTCCTTGAAGATGATGTGGCCTAGGAAAGATATTTCCTTTAGCCAAAATTGACACTTGTTGAGCTTGGCATACAATTGATGCTCACGCAACTTCTGCAAGGTCAATTTCAGATGTTCTTCATGCTCCTCCTCACTTTTTCAATACACCATAATGTCGTCGATGAAAACCACGACGAACTTGTCCAAGTACTCCATGAAAACCTTATTCATAAGGTACATGAAGTATGCGGGTGCATTCGTCAATCCAAAAGACATAACGGTATATTCATATGAACCATACCGCGTCCGAAAGGCTGTCTTAGGTATATCGGAGGGCTTAATCTTCAGCTGGAAATATCCCGACCGAAGAACAATCTTGGAGAACACTTGGGCTCCTTTCATTTGATCGAACAGGTCCTCTATACGGGGCAGAGGGTATTTATTCTTGATTGTTACCTCGTTGAGAGACCTGTAGTCCACGCACATTCTTTGGCTTCCGTCCTTCTTGTCCACGAAGAGTACCGGAGCTCCCCAGGGTGACGAGCTTGGACGGATAAAACCCTTCTCCAACTGTTCTTGAATTTGCTTCTTAAGTTCTACTAACTCGTCGACGGGCATCCTATATGGTCTCTTAGCTATGGGTGCAGTTCCAGGTTCCAAATCTATGGCAAACTCAATGTCCCGGTCAGGTGGCATACCTGGAAGTTCTTCCGGGAACACATCCGAAAATTCCTGAACCACTGGAATGTTATCCTATGCTACTCCTTCAACATGGTTCAAATCCGCCCGTTCGGGTGCTTGCTGGGCTGACTCAAACTCGACACGGATACCGTGTTCGTTTGTCAATTGCACGCTTCTCTCAGCGCATTGGATTACCCCATTATGCTTGCTTAACCAGTCCATTCCGAGTATGATGTCAATTCCGTGGGAGTCCAAGACAATAAGGTTGGCAAGGAAGTCTACCCCCCTTATTTTAAGGCTTACCTTAGGACATACTATACTAGTCCTCATTTCTCCTCCGGGAGAATTAACTAACATAGCACATTCTAGGTGGGATACGGGTAGATGATGTTTGGCAACATATTTGGATGATATGAAGGAATGTGATGCTCCGGAATCAAATAAAATGGTGGCTGGGTTGGAGTTGGCAAGGAACATACCAATTGCGACGTCCTCAGCCTGTTGTGCTTCCTCAGCAGTGACATGGTTAACGTGGCCACGAGCATAGTTCTGCGGTCCACGGTTCCCTTGGTTGTCCCCTCCGTTTGGTCGCTGGTTCTGCTTGGGCACGTTACCTTGCTGTCCAGGGCCTTTCTTCGGGCACTGGTTAGCGAAGTGGCCTACTTCCCCGCATGGAAAGCATGCCCTGTTGCCTATGGCAGCAGGTACGTTGGGACAGGGGTTTTGAACAGGAGCGCCATTGTTAGGCCGGGGCGCAGGAGGCTTGGGCACACGAGGTGCTGGTGCAACGAGCCGTTGCTGTGGTGACTGACCAGTGCGGTACGTGGGAGTGGTTGGTCCATACTGTGGTGCAGGGGACATGTATCTAGGTCGTACGTTGCTCCCTTGGGGCTGGTATGGGATCTTCCTTTTGCACTCGCGCTCGATCTCTCGGATCTTGTTTTCCACCACAATAGCCTTATCAACCGGCTTCTAGAAGCTTACGTAGTCATTATTGAGGAGCTGAACTTGGATCTCATTGTTCAACCCTCTCATGAACAGGTACTGCTTCCTCTGATCTGAGTTGACATCTTCGGGGGCATATCGGGACAGTTGTATGAACTTGTTGAGATATTCGTTCACACTTTTCTGCCCTTGGCGGAGACCTTCAAACTCCTGCCTCTTGATCATCATTATGCCAACAGGGATGTAGTGGGAGCGGAAACTTTCCTTGAACTCAGTCCAAGTGATTGTCTCCGGGTTGGCATGGGCGTTGCCCAAGGCATCCCACCAGTCAGCAGCTGCTCCCATCAGTTGGTGCGACGTAAAGAGAACCTTCTCTCGGTCGTTGCACTGAACAATGGCAAGCTTCTTCTCCATGGATTTCAACCAATCATCGGCCTCCATTGGATCGCTTGCTTGAGCAAAGGTGGGTGGTCGAGTCCTCATGAACTCTCCCAGCCTGTTATGAGCCGGCGGTGGTGGTGGCGGTGGTGCCGGAACAGAGTGTTGGTTGGCCTGCAACTGACCCAAAGTTTGGATCATGGTTTGTATAAGCTGGTTTTGCATGGCCATCAACCTTTCTAGGTTGTTTTCGCCAGCTCCGGGGTTAGCAGGAACTTCCTCGTGGTCATCTTCCTGGACGTTCCTTCGGCTGGCGTTTCCTCTCACCATCTGTGATGGGGAACGAAATAGAATAGAAGGTTAGAAGGTTAGATAGGTCCTTTCAACTATATGCATCAAGGGGAGTTGGACTATATATATTAGTCCCTATGAGGATGTGATCAAGTGCCGAAGCATTTCACTCCTCTTTCTTCTTACGTGTGGATATGGACAACGTTTTTAAGACGTCCCACAACTCACACTAAGCACATATTCACAAATAATCATCACAAGGACCCACTCAACTCCTATTCAAGGATGGTTTCCTATGTCGAGGTGGTTTCAAGGCCAATCTAGGCTATTCACCCTAGGATGCTTCCTTTGGTCCGCGTAGCTTCTATTTAGGGGTATAACTTGCTGTTAACCCGTGATTCTAATATCAATCTAAGGTTTCTATCTAGGCGTGTAACCTACTGTCAACCCGTGGCTCTGATACCAATCTGTGACGCCCTCAATTCTGTGGAAAAACCAGGGAACCGATAACTAATGCATATGTGTGCCCAGGATGTTCATCACACATACACATACGTTCCACAAACTGAATTCAGATTATATATTACCACGAATAACAGAGTTTATTACAACACCTCATGAGTCTTGGACTCATGCTCACAGCGGAAATCTTAATTCTATGCAGCGGAAATCCTTATTTAAATGCGGAAGCAAAAACTAATGCGGAAGCAAAACTAAGCAGAAGTGGCTCCATCTCTACTCCCTCCACAGGCAAGGTTGAGAACAGATCACACGCCATAATGCTCTACTCGGTCTTCATAGTAGTCTTCTCTTGCTGTTGATGAAGAAATAATAATGCAAGTTTGAGTACAATGATGTACTCAGCAAGTGTGGAAAAACACATGATATGCAGCTCATAAACAAGGTAGGCATAAAAGGTTTATTTGCAGAAAAGCAGTTCTGTAAAATCATGATAAACAACAACTTAAGTTTAAATGTAATCCCAACATGTATTAAATTACCAACATACCTCCATCACTTCTCGTGTTCCATCCGAACATTAACCAATCTTTTTATTCATACTCACGAATACCTCGTCGTATTCGCTACCATTTTACCCCATAAACAACCTCGTCTCGCACCGAGAACAATCTCATTTCATGACCTACCAGTCATGCAACCATCTCATCTCCCGGACTTAACAGTCCCAAACCAAACCATAACCAATAACCATAACCAATAACCTTCCCAATAACCATTCCAATAACCATCCCAGTAACCATTCCATCTAATCATGGCAGTTTAGCCAGGTGCTCATGACCGTATGCTCGGCTATCATGATAGTTTTAGTAACTCTGCAGAGTTTGCACCTCTTTACCCACAAGTTTGTGATTTCGTCACCCGTCGGCGACTGCAGAACCTCCATTATACCAGTACACAACCGTCGGGGTATGGTCAAGAGATCACAAAATAGCCTTTACAAAGGGGTTACTAGATGTATGGACTCACTAAGGTTTCACCGGCAGGCTAGAATCTCCAATTCTGCCACCCACAGGCCCCCTCTTGTGCCATGCAGTTCCCAGGGCAGTCCTCACTCGACTCCCATTCCCGCGCCTTCCGCAGTCCATAACACTCTAGCAACTTACCTAATTACTCAGCTAAGCCGCACCCATACTTGCCCTTGTGGTGGCACTGTTATCCTGGCATGTGCATGCATGAACCGGTCCTTAGATCAACGGCAAGCAAAACCACACTCTCATGCTACCTCATTCACACACCCAGGCTTGCCTAGATCTCCCTCCGATCCATGTTTATTAACCTCATCAGTTACTTATTATCAGTACGAATGCAGTTAGCTAGACACATCTATCTCGCTTCCCAATCCCATGGACTCAGCGAAGCATAAAGCAAAAACAATACCCGACTCATAAACTTCCCAGGCGACAATGATGGTTTAATCAAAACTAGTAAACTCCTATAAAAAGGGTTTTCCCATCATGTTTGACTCAGCACACACACCTTTTCGCAAAACAAAATAGTTTTACCCAAAACATAGGATCAACATGGTCAAGGAGCACTTGCCTTGTTCTTGCGGTTCCGGTTGTTCTTGATTCTCAAAACCTTGTTGCTGCAGCTCGTCGTACACAGCTTCCTGAGCTAGTTCTGCTATGTAGGATTCACGTGCATACAAAATTCACAGCAATCAATATCATGCACAATCCCTAAACTAGATGCGATGATGCTCATGCATGCTATCCTATGATTTTTATTAGATTGGTGTGCCCTTGCATGGCTTGCACGGACAGAGGTGTTCGGTTCAAAGGTGGTCGTGGCGATGATCTTGTTTTTAGATCAAACTGATCATCAAGTGATCTGTTCACGAAAAGGCTTCTGTTCGAAAGGAATCGAAGAACAGATGCAAAGAGATGAACAACATGATGTCGTAAGGTGGTATTGAAATCCTACCTCACGTTTTTTCTTGACTTCGAGGTCCTCCTCAGACCACTCGGTCCTTCTCCGATGATCTCCCTTGTTGCGCTTCAGCGATGTTTTGCTCGGCGAGTTAGGGCTAGAGCGCTAAGTCGTCGGCTCAGGAGTTGAAAGAGAAGTTCGTGATTTCGGCCAGAGGTTTTGGGTTCTATTTATAATCGGGAAGAGAAGAGTCCTAATCTGCTTGGATCCCGAATAAGAGTCTTATTCAGATCTTTGTTAGATCCTGACGTCTTATCTTCGGTAAGGATCGTGGATTTTAGATCGGTTCCCGTTGCGTACCGGTGTCCTTACGCGTAACAGCCGCTCCAAAACTCTTTACCTCCGTGACGATGAGCCCCGGAAGCTCCACGTGTCCTCCGGGCCTGGTATCTCCTCGTCCGTAGAGACGAGCTCCGGTCGTGCCGCGTGTCAATCGATCAAGACCTCCCTCTTCTTCGGAGGTGAGCTCCGCGCACACCACGTGTGGGTGCCGGTCTTTCCGCCTTTCCTTTCCTCAGTGACATGCCCCGAGGTCGACACGTGTTCAGCAGCGACGGTCCTCCGGAGATAAGCTCCGGCGGCGACACGTGTTCAATAGATCCGGACTTCTCGGAGATGGGTTCCGAAATTAACACATATCCCGTGCGACTGGTCCCCTGACTTCCGCGACGACTAGCTCCGTGGATGACACGTGTCCTATGAAAAATGCCTTTGCTTCTTCCGCAGAGGCTATCTCCGCGGCAACACGTGTCCCACAGGGTCGGACCTCTTTCCAGTTGCGGAGGTGACCCCCGAGCCTGCCACGTATCCAGTTTAGCGTCGGACCTCTCCCTATCTCTCGGGAATGAGTTCCGAACACACCACGTGGTCTGCTGGTCGTGAAAGTTGCCTTCGGCGCTCTCAGAGAGCTTTACTGGCTATCCTTTTGATACTTGTTTCTGTTCCCTCTTTTCAAAAAAAATGTTTTTCTTCTTCATAAACATGAACATATGCTGACACCCGAGATGAGGGTGTCACATCGGCGCTAATTCGTACGAGCCTTGTGGGGACGTCGTCCTCATCGAGGGATTGCACGCGGGGTGCTGTGGTAGAGGCACGGTGGCGTGCACTTGGGTGGAGCTGGTTTGGTTCTGCGCTGCCGAGGGTTGGCGCTCTAGTTGCTGTAAGCGCCTGAAGCTTTTCCAAGGCTAACACTGCGGCAGCACGGTCTCCACAAACCTTGAGGACGCCTGTTGGTGTAGGCATCTTCAAGACAAGGTAGCCGTAGTGAGCTACTGCCATGAATCGGTACAGGGCTGGCCTGCCGATTATGGCTGTCGGTACCTGAGATATGGGGTACCCCCGCGCACAGGGTAAAATGCCTAAGGTACTCGCCCTTCTTCGCAGGGAGAGCTCCGAAGGCGCCACGCGTCCGGCGGGGCCGGACCTCCCTCTCCTCAGAGGAGAGCTCCGGGCCCGCCACGTGGCATACAGAAGCCGGACCTCCCCCTCCGCGGGAGAGAGGTCCGAAGACGCCACGCGTCCAGCAGGGCCGGACCTCCCTCTCCGCAGAGGAGAGCTCCGGGCCCGCCACGTGGCATACAGAAGCCGGACCTCCCCCTCCGCGGGGAGAGGTCCGGAGGCTCCACGTGCCCCGCAGGCCGGACCCTTCTCTCCTCAGAGAAGGGCTCCGGACCCGCCACGTGGCCGGAAGAACGGTGCTGCCCGCCCCCGAGCGGTAGGCAGCGGGCGTAAAGGCGCCCCACACCTTGCCCGTACAAGGTATTCAAGGCCCGCGTCTTCCCAAGATGCGGAAACGAGGAGCATGCGTCTGTCAGGTGCCGTTGCGCCCAGTCGCATCACAGACTGGCGCGCGGTGTCAGAACCTGCCAGCTAATAAACGCTACGACAAGACATCCCATGCCGCCTGCGCTGTCATCAACCACTACGACTAGCGTGCGGCATGGGCAGGGCGGCAAGATGAAGACTCAGAAGCCTTCAACCAGAGGCAGCTATCGGCGTAACTACAGATACGGTAGATAATAGACAATCTTCCCGGGACCACCTGTCGGGTCCCGGCTCCCCTTGTAAGCCACCGAGTCTTGGACTATAAAAGGCTCGGGTAGGCGTTGATAGCAAGGGTTCGCATTTTGCAACTCATACGCTAGCCATACACTCTCAAGCTTTAACTCACCCCCAAGCTCAGGCCCCCGGCCCTGAGCAGCAAGCAATACAGCGAGCTCCATAGCTCGCCGTGGACGTAGGGTTTTACGCTCCGGCGGCCTGAACCACGTAAAACTCGCCGTGTCAAGCTCTCCCTAACTCGTCCATCTGCGCAAGCTTTCCGCTAGGAGTCTAGCCCCGCCGAAAAAAAGAACCTCCGCGGGCTGCCCAGTGCAGGCCCGGGGGAAGTGTCGACCGAACACTTCGACAATGGCGTTGAAGGGGAGTTCAATCTCGGCCACGTCGAACAGAACGTACTCTGTCCGGTAGGTGTCCGGCCCCCCAAAGGTCACCGGGAGGCCGATGTGGCCGTAGGGAACGACCTGTCCCGGCCCTACCCCTGAGAACGGGCTCGATGGGGCGAGCTTGGCCATCGGGATCTGCAGCTTCTGGAAGGCTGCGCGACTGATGAGGTTCAGTCCAGCCCCGCCATCCACCAAAACGTGGTACATCCTCACGTTGGCGATGGTGGGGGCCACCACGAGCGGCAGCTGGCCGGCCCCAGCCATGTTCCTGGGGCAGTCGGTGTCATCGAAGCTGATGGAGGTTCTCATCCACCTGAGGTGCGGTGCCACACCTGGGAGGGGAGCCACCGACGCTACCGCTCGACGCAAGGCCTTAGCCATGCTCCGGGACGGGGGGTCAGCGGACCCGCCGAAGATGACATAGAGCATCTTCTGATGCTCGTCATCACTGGAGCTAGAGCTCCCATGACTGCGCACTGCCTTTACGGCGTGCTGAAGCTCCTGGAACTCTACCTGGCGGTCGACGCCGTCTCGGGCCTCGAACTTCTGCTTGCCCTCCCTTTGATTGTTGGGTGGGGCATCAGTTAGGGGCTGCTTCCCTTTCCGGAAGCACTCCGCGAGCTTCTGGATTTCCCGGCATTCGGCAGCGGTATGGTTGCCGGTGCCATGCACGGGGCATAGCCCGCCCTGGTCACTGTCTGGGACCGGTGATTGCCTCTGCCTTTTGTCGGGGCGTGGCCCCCGAGCCCCACTAGTCGTCGCAGCTGCGGCGAAGGGGGCCGTGAATGGTGACTTCATCATGCCACTCCCCCGGTTCTTGGCCTTCTTGCCACCCCCATAGGCAGCAGCACCGGACCCAGGCTGTCCTCCTGACTCGGAGGTCGGCAGAGCATGCCAGTTCCGCCCTTCAGCTGCTCTGGCGCACTTGTCCGCCAGGCTGAAGAGCTCCGAGACGTCGCGGACCTCTCTGGTCGCGAGCTTCTCAAGCATTTTCTCGTCCCGGACACCCTGTCGGAACGCCACCACCACAGAGGCACTTTGGATATGTGGGATGGTGTTGCGTACCTGAGAGAACCGCTGGATGAAAGAGCACAGCGACTCCCCAGGTTGTTGCTTGACGGCGTGGAGGTCAAGCTCCGTGCCGGGACGGGTGTAGGAGCTGCCGAAGTTGGCGACGAACTGCCGGCAGAGCTCTCCCCAGGAGGTTATGGACCCCTGGGGTAGATTCATGAGCCAAGAACGAGCTGGGCCGGTCAAGGCGACGAGGAAGTAGTTGGCCATGACAGCCTCGTCCCCTCCTGCGGCAAGTACGGCGGTGGAGTAGATCTGGAGGAACTCCGCTGGGTTGACGCTACCGTCGTACTTTTCGGGCAGGTGCGGCTGGAACTTGCGCGGCCACCTCGCGAAGCGAAGTTGGGGTGCAAGGGCCGCACATCCTGCACCTGCTGCTGCAGGTACTGGCGCTGCGAACGCTTGGTTCGCACTTGGCACCCGTATCCCGGCATGGGCAAGGCTGCATCATAGACCGGGGCTGCTGCTTGCGGCGCATATGGTTGTGGCATATGCTGCGCAGTATATGCCTAAGGCAGGGCTCGCGTGGCGAAGACCTGCCCTTAAGGTTGTGTCGAGGCCAACGACATGCTGTCGCCAGCCTCATGGTTGCGACGCCTTTCTCGGCGTCGCTCGAGGTACACCCGGGCGTCCTGGCCCAAGTGGCACCGTTCCAGTTCCCTTCGCAGGTCCGTCGACAGGAGCCTGGAGGAGCTGGAATCCGCCGTTAGCCCGTCAACCGTGGGTGTGCGCGTCAGTGACACAGCCAGTTGTCCTGGGCGCCGTCCTCACCGAAACCGAGGGTTCGCGGCGGCGACGACGAGGCGGTCCACCTCGCGGACCCATTGCTGGGTCGCTGAATGGGGCGCATCCCCCGCAGGTGGGTTGCGCAGCAGCACTCTTGCTGCAGCTAGCGCACCTCCATGGTGTACGCTCAGCGCTGCAGAAGATCTCACACTGGTCGGGGCCTGCATAGCCGGAGTCGGCGTTGCCGGAGTCGGCTGCTGGCTACCAGCTTGTGCCGACACACTCCGTCCTGAGTGTGTCGACATGTACTCCCCAGTGGTCACGGTTCGCCGTGAACGCGGAGGGGGAGAGTTTGCCGCTGAAGGAAGCTTGGTCATCTTCGTCGGCGAAAACTCGTCGCGCTAGGAGAAAAGCCCCCTACCTGGCGCGCCAAATGTCGAAGTGTTCAGTCGACACTTCCCTCGGGCCTGCACTGGGCAGCCCACGGAGGTTCTTTTTTCGGTGGGGCTAGTCTCTAGCGGAGAGCTTGCGCAGATGGACGAGTTAGTAAGAGCTTGACACGGCGAGTTTTACGTGGTTCAGGCCGCCGGAGCGTAAAACCCTACGTCCACGGCGAGCTATGGAGCTCGCTGTATTGCTTGCTGCTCAGGACCGGAGGCCTGAGCTTGGGGGTGAGTTACAGCTTAAGAGTGTATGGTTAGCGTATGAGTTGCAAAGTGCGAACCCTTGCTATCGACGCCTACCCGAGCCTTTTATAGTCCAAGGCTCGGGCAGCTTACAAGGGGGGCCGGGACCCGACAGGTGATCCCGGGAAGATTTTCTATCATCTACCATATCTGCCGTTATGCCGGTAGTTGCCTCTGGTCGAAGGCTTCTGAGTCTTCATCTTGCCGCCCTGCCCATGCCGCATGCTAGTCGTAGTGGTTGATGACGGCGCAGGCGGCATGGGATGTCTTGTTGCGGTGTTTATTGGCTGACAGGTTCTGACACAGCGCGCCAGTCTGTGATGCGACTGGGCGCAACGGCACCTGACAGAAGCGTGCTCCGCGTCTCCGCGTCTTGGGAAGACGCGGGCCTTGAATACCTTGTACGGACAAGGTATGGGACGTATTTACGCCCGCTGCCTACCGCTCGGGGCAGGCAGCGTCGTTCTGCTGCCACGTGGCGGGCCCGGAGCCCTTCTCAGAGGAGAGGAGGGTCAGTCCTGCGGGGCACGTGGAGCCTCTGGACCTCTCCCCGCGGAGGGGGAGGCTCGGCTTCTGTTGGCCACGTGGCGGGCCCAGAGCTCTCCTCTGAGGAGAGGGAGGTCCGGCCCCGCTGGACACGCGGCACCTTCGGACCTCTCTCCCGCGGAGGGGGAGGTCCGGCTTCTGTATGCCACGTGGCGGGACCGGAGCTCTCCTCTGAGGAGAGGGAGGTCCGGCCCTTCGGACGCGTGGCGCCTTCGGAGCTCTCCCTGCGGAGAAGGGCGAGTTCCTTAGGAATTTTACCTTGTGCGCGGGGGTACCCCATATCTCAGGTACCGACAGTGGCCCCCAGGCCCATCTCGGGGGAGATAGCGAGCCCGAGGTGGGACCTCCGTCTCTTCCGATCCGCGCACTTCCTCTAAGTCCCGAATTGACCGCTGCCGGAGCACGAATGGCCACGGGATCGTGGAAGCGTGCGCTCACTTGATGGTTGCTTTTACTGCGGCGGTTCCCAAGACTGCCACTTCTGCACGTTGCGGCGCTTTCTTCGGGAACCGCCGAAGTGCCTTGCCGGCTCATCTTCTCAGGAGACTGACTCCTTGACCCCACCGCTTCAGTTAGGCGGCTTGGGCCCACCCGTTATCGGCACTCGGTCTAGGAACCGAAGCGGTTGCCGGTGCGGGGTACTCGAAGAGTTCCGAATCGCTTGGAATTGTACCCGGGAAGTTTTTTAGAGGGGGTCTTACCCACATTGCAGCTTCCCTTCGCACTTCTCTGCGTTTCTCCTCGGACTCTTGTGCTTTTGCTCTCTTGCCTTTGAGTTCTCCCTTGCCATGGCATCCAACCCGCCGCCAGAGAAGAAACGCGCTCGATCTCCTCCAGCAGCGGCGTCTGTGCCAAGTCGGGATTCTGGGGTGCCTGACACTCCCTCCGCTGGCGACTCGAAGAAGCCCTGGGTTGATGCGCTGGGGGAAGCTTCTAGGGCGTCCCCTGTTCCGCCAGTCCAAGCGACTGCAGAGCGGCCGTTGGTGACGGTAGTGGGCTCTGGAAGTCTTACCCCGGCTCGGAAGTCGGGGTTCAGAGCCCGCTGGAGTGTCCGCGCTTCCCGGCCTTCCCCGACTTGCGGGGAATCTGTGCCGCTGCGCTCGGAGCCAGGGGCAACTGCCGCGGCCCCCAAGCCAGCGCGAACTTCTCCTGTTCCGGTGTGCCCGGACTCCGCGGCGGCGTCGTCTCTTCCTGCCGAGACGGCCACTGCGGCCCCCGAGCCAGCGCAGGCTGACCCTGCACTAGGCGGCCTGGCCTCTTCTCCAGCACCGCCTTCCCCGGCTCGCCCCTCTCTTCAGGTCAAGGAGCCAGAAGCTGAAGAGAGCCCGGCTGGCCTGGCTGCCAGAGCCTCGGAGCCAGCTTCTCCTGATCGGCGTCTCGTGTCGGTTGCTGGTGCGTCGGCTCTTCCTGAGGACGAGGTAATGGAGGAGGTCGCGGGGACTGCCCCGGCCTCTGTTGCTCCATTGCCTCTGGCGGATGCCTTCGCGCTTGCCGAGACGAGCGTCCGGCAGGTCTTGGCTGCACTAGGGCGCGAGCGGGAGGAGTATACGGTTGAACGGGACCGCCTCCTCACCTGGGGGAACCTTTTTCGGTAGAGGACCGCGAAGGTTAAGAGCGAGCTCGACTCCAGGCGGGAGCTGCTCGACTTCAGGGAAGTGCTCCTCGATCGGATGAAGCGGGCTGTTGACCGCATGGACACCCAATCGCGGCGGATCAACAGGGAGGCTCTGGAGGCACACGCCCGGGCCGAAGAGAGTCTCTCTGCTGCTGTGGAGATGCGGCAGCGGTTGGAGCGCCTTGAACTCGCCGTTGAGGAATGGGAGCGTTCCATGGCAGCCGAGGCGGAGAGGGTCGCCCCGCAGCTGGCTGCGGGCGAGGATGACCTTCGAGCTCGGATGGAGGAGCTGGAGATCCTGATGGCAGACCTCGACTTGAGGGAGGAACAGGTCTCCCGTGATCGCCGGGCGGTCTTGGACCGGGAGTTGACCGCCGACTTCAAGGCCGCTGAGTTGGAGCGGCTCGCCAAGGCTCTCCACCTTCTGGAGAGCTCCCTGGCGACCAAGGAGAAGGAATTCTCCGAGAGGAACCTGGAAGCTCTGCAAGCGGCCCGCCGCGAGGTGGAGGAGCTTTCGGCCTTGCGGTCCTCCGAGGCTCTTGCGGTTTCGAGCTTCGTGGATCGAGCGGGGTCCGCCCTGATCCCTCTTGGCTTCAGTCCGGTGAGGACCGCGGCCCCTGCGTTGGAGGTGATCCCCGCGCTGGAGTCGATCGGCGCCAAGCTGGACAGGCTAGACTCGGTGGTCGTCAGCGAGCTTGAGGCCGAGGGGCGCGGCCTAGCCTTAGAGGTCGCCTCACATGTGCTGGCATGCTTTAAGAGCCGCGACCCCTCTTTTTCGCTAGAACCAGCGAGAGAGGGCCCAGCCGCAGAGCGGGAGCAAGCTGCCAGGGCAGAAGTCGAGGATGTGGCCGCCCTTATAGCCGCAAGGTTCCGGCGGGAGCCGGGAGGTCCTTAGGACTTGTTTCTTTCTTCTTATCGAGTCTGTAGTCCAGCTCAAGGAGTCTCGCTTAATTTGATTCTTTTGGATACTTGTGTCTGTGATGCTTTTTCTCTCCTTCTTGGCTTTGCCTGGCTGAGTCCTTAGCTCCGCAAGGTACTCAGAGGCCATTTCCAATCTCGGAGCTTTGCACAGACACCCTCCCCGTGTCCTAACGGTGTTAGGGGCCCCCGGAGGTCTCCGGATCTCACCCTATGGGGAGCTCCAGATCTGCCTGCCACGTGGCGGGTCCGGAGCTCCTCCTTAAGAGGCGGGAGCTCCGGCCATGTTGGACACGTAGGGCTTTCGGAGCCCTCCCACCGAGGGGGGAGGTCCGGTTTCCGCCTGCCACGTGGCGAGCCCGGAGCCCTCCTCAAGGGAGGAGAGAGTTACGGGCCCGCTGGACACGTGGGGCCCCCGGGTCCCGCCCCTGCTGGAGGGGCAGGTCCCGGTCCTTCCAGTCCTAGGCCGGAGTAGTTGGTAGCTCCTTTCCCCCCGCTTCATGCAGTCCCTGTTGCCGTAACCTGGAGGTCCTGCACACAGGCAGAGGAAACGTAATTCTCCTCGGCGGGTCCTCCCCTCCCGTCTCCTAGTCTTATCCGTCTTACGATCCTGACTCGCTATACGGGGCTTGGGCAATTCTGTGCACGAGGCGCCGGAGCTCCGGCTCCCTCCGAGGTCCGGGTACAGCCGTCCGATCCCTAGTACCGGGCCATGCGCTGGGGAAGCAGAGTGCACGCGCTTTGGGTTCATGACCAGCCAAAGCGGTCGTACTCCCCTGTACCTCCGGAGGGCAGGATGCGCATGCTTTGGGCGCTGGGCCGGCTAAGCTGGATACGCACCCTGGACCCCCCATGCACAACGCAGGCCTTTCCTGGAGGTAACCAACTGGCACCGCAACACCTGACTAGGGGAGGCCCGAGAGACTCACTCGGCCATCGGCAGGTGCCTCAAGCGCAGCCGCCTTCGGTAGGATAGCAAATGCTGACTATGGATGAGCGCAGGAGAGGGGGAGCGAGATGTACGATGAACATACAGAGATAGTGCGATCATAAAAATTAATGCATAATTTAAATGAGCGCATGAGAGAGAGCTAAGTAGAACAGGTCTCTGTATTCGTACCCATAGGTGGAATTCTGGCTGTACAGGGAGGCAATGTTCCGCCTTGTCTTCAAGGGAAGCAAGACTCTACGCGCTTAGGGTCGGAACCAGGCTAAACTGGACGTAGTCCTGTACCGTCCCTTGAGACTTAGCTGCCCCAAGCGCTGTTCCTAAATTCTATGGGATCTATTACAGAAGGGAATAACCCTGTTCTACTGATGCTCAGGAAGCAGGACTTACAGTGTTGCTATATGGCAAGGATTTTTGGGAATGGATCCCACTCTCGGTTGAAAGGCATGTGTACCTGGGGCGGCAGCTTTCATGATTCGGAAGGGACCTTCCCTGCTGGGGGAGAGCTTATGGGTCCTTCTTGGAATAGAGCGTGCCGCTTCACCAGGTTGCCCTCCTGCAGGCCCCCGACGCGTTTGGTTCTTTGGCGGTAGTGCTTAGAGCATTAGCCGAGACCGTGCGTTGCGGGGTGTTCCCTGCAGCCGAGTCTTGTCGATGAGGTTGTTATCTTCGCGGTGGATCAGGTCCTGCGCGGCTTCTCCTGGGGGCCCCCGGGGAGTTCTCCCCTTCTGGCTAAGGCCTTCAAGGGGTAGGTAGGCCCGGGCTCGTCTTAGATGACCTAAGGCATCTTCCCCTTCTGGCAAGGCCTTCAAGGGGTTGACAGACCTTAGGCGGCCCCCGAGAGGTATGTTCGAGGCATGGAGGCGCGCCGCAGTTGGCTAACGCCCTGGCCTGTCACCGTCAAAACTGGAGTCCTCGCCGTCATGCACTGTCTTTATGACACGCTGAGGCTCCTGGAACCCCAGCTGGTGGGCAGCAGTGACTGGGGCATCGACCTTCTGTTTGCCATCCCTCTGAGGGTAGTGCGGCGCTTCAGCCCTCTACTGTCTTCCTTTGAGGAAGCGCTCTGCGAGCCTCTGGATCTCCCAGCACTCGGCAGCAGTATGGTTGCAGGTGCCATGAACGGGGCATAGCCCGCCTTGGTCACTGTCTGGGGCCGGTGATTGCCGCTGCCTTTTGTCGGGGCGTGGCCCCCGAGCTCCACTGGTCGTCGCAGCTGCGGCGACGGGGGCCGTGAATGGTGACTTCATCTTGCCACTCCCCCGGTTCTTGATCTTCTTGCCACCCCCATAGGCAGCAGCACCGGACCCGGGCTGTCCTCCTGACTCGGAGGTCGGCAGAGCGTGCCAGTTACGCCCTTCAGCTGCTCTGGCGCACTTGTCCGCCAGGCTGAAGAGCTCCGAGACGTCGCGGACCTCTCTGGTCGCGAGCTTCTCAAGCATTTTCTCGTCCCGGACACCCTGTCGGAACGCCACCACCACAGAGGCACTTTGGATATGCAGGATGGTGTTGCGTACCTGAGAGAACCGCTGGATGAAAGAGCGCAGCGACTCCCCAGGTTGTTGCTTGACGGCGTGGAGGTCAAGCTCCGTGCCGGGACGGGTGTAGGAGCTGCCGAAGTTGGCGACGAACTGCCGGCAGAGCTCTCCCCAGGAGGTTATGGACCCCTGAGGTAGATTCATGAGCCAAGACCGAGCTGGGCCGGTCAAGGCGACGGGGAAGTAGTTGGCCATGACAGCCTCGTCCACTCCTGCGGCAAGTACGGCGGTGGAGTAGATCTGGAGGAACTCCGCTGGGTTGACGCTGCTGGTAGCGGTATGATAGCTGGTGCCATGCACAGGGCATAATTCATCCTGGCCCCCGTTTGGGGCCGGTGGTTGTCGCGGCCTCTTGTCAGGGCGTGGCCCCCGAGCTCCACTGGGCGTCGCCGTTGCGACAACAGGGACCGCGGCTGATGTTTTTACGCTTCTTCCGTACGAAGCGCCGCCGGATCCCGGCTGACCCCCTGGCTTGGGGGCCTGCAGAGAGTGCCAGTTCCGCCCTTCGGCTGCCCTGGCACACTTGTCCGCCAGGTTGAAGAGTTCCGAGGCATCGCGGACCTCCCTGGTCGGGAGCTTCTCGAGCATCTTCCTGTCCCGAACGCCTTGCCGGAACGCCACCACCACCGAAGCGTTCTGAATATGCGGGATGGTGTTGCGTACCTGGGAGAACCGCTGGATGAAAGAGCGCAGCGACTCCCCAGGCTGTTGTATGACGACGTGGAGGTCAAGCTCCGTGCCGGGGCGGGTGTAGGAGAGGCTGGCGGAGTTGGTGATGAACTGCCGGCAGAGCTCTCCCCAGGAGGTTATGGACCCCTGGGGTAGATTCATGAGCCAAGACCGAGCTGGGCCGGTCAAGGCGACGGGGAAGCAGTTGGCCATGACAGCCTCGTCCCCTCCTGCGGCAAGTACGGCGGTGGAGTAGATCTGGAGGAACTCCGCTGGGTTGACGCTGCCGTCGTACTTCTCGGGCAGGTGCGGGCGAAACTTGCATGGCCACCTTGCGAAGCGAAGGTGGGGTGCAAGGGCCGCACATCCTGCACCTGCTGCTGCAGGTATTGGCGCTGCGAACGCTTGGTTCGCACTTGGCACCGCGTATCCCGGCATGGGCAAGGCTGCACCATAGACCGGGGCCGCTGCTTGCGGCGCATATAGTTGTGGCATATGCTGCGCAGCATATGCCTGAGGCAGCGCTCGCGTGGCGAAGGCCTGCCCTTCTGGTTGCGTTGAGGCCGACGACATGCTGTCGCCAGCCTCATGGTTGCGACGCCTTTCTCGGCGTCGCTCGAGGTACACCCGGGCGTCCTGGCCCAAGTGGCACCGTTCCAGTTCCCTTCGCAGGTCCGTCGACAGGAGCCTGGAGGAGCTGGAATCCGCCGTTAGCCCGTCAACCGTGGGTGTGCGCGTCAGCGACACAGCCGGTTGTCCTGGGCGCCGTCCTCGCCGAAACCGAGGGTTCGTGGCAGCGACGACGAGGCGGTCCACCTCGCGGACCCATTGCTGGGTCGCTGAATGGGGCGCATCTCCCGCAGGTGGGTTGCGCAGCAGCGCTCTTGCTGCAGCTAGTGCACCTCCATGGTGTACGCTCAGCGCTGCAGAAGATCTCACACTGGTCGGGGCCTGCATAGCCGGAGTCGGCTGCTGGCTACCAGCTTGTGCCGACACACTCCGTCCTGAGTGTGTCGACATGTACTCCCCCGTGGTCACGGTTCGCCGTGAACGCGGAGGGGGAGAGTTTGCCGCTGAATGAAGCTTGGTCATCTTCGTTGGCAGAAACTCGTCGCGCTAGGAGAAAAGCCCCCTACCTGGCGCGCCAAATGTCGAAGTGTTCGGTGGACACTTCCCCCGGGCCTGCACTGGGCAGCCTGCGGAGGTTCTTTTTTCGGTGGGGCTAGTCCCTAGCGGAGAGCTTGCGCAGATGGACGAGTTAGTAAGAGCTTGACACGGCGAGTTTTACGTGGTTCAGGCCGCCGGAGCGTAAAACCCTACGTCCACGGCGATCTATGGAGCTCGCTGTATTGCTTGCTGCTCAGGACCGGAGGCCTGAGCTTGGGGGTGAGTTACAGCTTGAGAGTGTATGGCTAGCGTATGAGTTGCAAAGTGCGAACCCTTACTATCGACGCCTACCCGAGCCTTTTATAGTCCAAGACTTGGGCGGCTTACAAGGGGAGCCGGGACCCGACAGGTGGTCCCGGGAAGATTGTCTATTATCTACCGTATCTGCAGTTATGCCGGTAGTTGTCTCTGGCCGAAGGCTTCTGAGTCTTCATCTTGCCGCCCTGCCCATGCCGCATGCTAGTCGTAGTGGTTTATGACGGCGCAGGCGGCATGGGATGTCTTGTCGCGGTGTTTATTGGCTGACAGGTTCTGACACCGCGCGCGAGTCTGTGATGCGACTGGGCACAACAGCACCTGACAGAAGCGTGCTCCGCGTCTCGGGAAGACATGGGCCTTGAATACCTTGTACGGGCAAGGTATGGGGCGTATTTACGCCCGCTGCCTACCGCTCGGGGCAGGCAGCGTCGTTCTGCTGCCACGTGGCGGGCCCGGAGCCCTTCTCAGAGGAGAGGAGGGTCAGTCCCGCGGGGCACGTGGAGCCTCCGGACCTCTCCCCGCGGAGGGGGAGGCTCGGCTTTTGCTGGCCACGTGGCGGGCCCGGAGCTCTCCTCTGAGGAGAGGGAGGTCCGGCCCCGCTGGACACGCGGTGCCTTCGGACCTCTCTCCCGCGGACGGGGAGGTCCGGCTTCTGTATGCCACGTGGCGGGCCCGGAGCCCTCCTCTGAGGAGAGGACGGTCCGACCCCGCCAGACGCGTGGCGCCTTCGGAGCTCTCCCTGCAGAGAAGGGCGAGTTCCTTAGGCATTTTACCCTGTGCGCGGGGGTACCCCATATCCCAGGTACCGATAGAGGCAATGTTCCGCCTTGTCTACAAGGGAAGCAAGACTCTACGCGCTTAGGGTCGGAACCAGGCTAAACTGGACGTAGTCCTGTACCGTCCCTTGAGACTTAGCTGCCCCAAGCTCTGTTCCTAAATCCTATGGGATCCGTTACAGAAGGGAATAACCCTGTTCTACTGATGCTCGGGAAGTAAGACTTACAGTGTTGCTTCATGGCAAGGATTTTTGGGAATGGATCCCACTCTCGGTTGAAAGGCATGTGTACCTGGGGCGGCAGCTTTCATGATTCAGAAGGGACCTTCCCTGCTGGGGGAGAGATTATGGGTCCTTCTTGGAATAGAGCGTGCCGCTTCACCAGGTTGCCCTCCTGCAGGCCCCCGATGCGTTTGGTTCTTTGGCGGTAGTGCTTAGAGCATTAGCCGAGACCGTGCGTTGTGGGGTGTTCCCTGCAGCCGAGTCTTGTTGACGAGGTTGTTATCTTCGAGCTGGATCAGGTCCTGCGCAGCTTCTCCTTGGGGCCCCCGGGGAGTTCTCCCCTTCTGGCTAAGGCCTTCAAGGGGTAGGTGGGCCCGGGCTCGCCATGGATGACCTAAGGCGTCTTCCCCTTCTGGCGAGGCCTTCAAGGGGTTGACAGATCTTAGGTGGCTCCCGAGAGGTATTTTCGAGGCACGGAGGCACGCCGCAGTTGGCTAACGTCCTGGCCCGTCACCGTCGGAACTGGAGTCCTCACCGTCATGCACTGTCTTTATGACACGCTGAGGCTCTTGGAACCCCACCTGATGGGCAGCGGTGACTGGGGCATCGACCTTCTGTTTGCCATCCCTCTGAGGGTAGGACGGTGCTTCAGCCCTCTGCTGCCTTCCTTTGCGGAAGCGCTCTGCAAGCCTCTGGATCTCCCAGCATTCGGCAGCAGTATGGTTGCCGGTGCCATGCACGGGGCATAGCCTGCTCTGGTCACTGTCTGGGACCGGTGATTGCCGCTGCCTTTTGTCGGGGCGTGGCCCCTGATCCCCACTAGTCGTCGCAGCTGCGGCGACGGCGGCCGTGAATGGTGACTTCATCTTGCCACTCCCCCGGTTCTTGGCCTTCTTGCCACCCCCATAGGCAGCAGCACCGGACCCGGGCTGTCCTCCTGACTCGGAGGTCGGCAGAGCATGCCAGTTCCGCCCTTCAGCTGCTCTGGCGCACTTGTCCGCCAGGCTGAAGAGCTCCGAGACGTCGCGGACCTCTCTGGTCGCGAGCTTCTCAAGCATTTTCTCGTCCCGGACACTCTGTCGGAACGCCACCACCACAGAGGCACTTTGGATATGTGGGATGGTGTTGCGTACCTGAGAGAACCGCTGGATGAAAGAGCGCAGCGACTCCCCAGGTTGTTGCTTGACAGCGTGGAGGTCAAGCTCCGTGCCGGGACGGGTGCAGGAGCTGCCGAAGTTGGCGACGAACTGCCGGCAGAGCTCTCCCCAGGAGGTTATGGACCCCTGAGGTAGATTCATGAGCCAAGACCGAGCTGGGCCGGTCAAGGCGACGGGGAAGTAGTTGGCCATGACAGCCTCGTCCCCTCCTGCGGCAAGTACGGCGGTGGAGTAGATCTGGAGGAACTCAGCCGGGTTGACGCTACCGTCGTACTTTTCGGGCAGGTGCGGTCGGAACTTGTGCGGCCACCTCGCGAAGCAAAGATGGGGTGCAAGGGCCGCACATCCTGCACCTGCTGCTGCAGGTACTGGCGCTGCGAACGCTTGGTTCGCACTTGGCACCGCGTATCCCGGCATGGGCAAGGCTGCACCATAGACCGAGGCCGCTGCTTGCGGCGCATATGGTTGTGGCATATGCTGCACAGTATATGCCTGAGGCAGGGCTCGCGTGGCGAAGACCTGCCCTTCAGGTTGTGTCGAGGCCGACGACATGCTGTCGCCAGCCTCATGGTTGCGACGCCTTTCTCGGCGTCGCTCGAGGTACACCCGGGCGTCCTGGCCCAAGTGGCACCATTCCAGTTCCCTTCGCAGGTCCGTCGACAGGAGCCTGGAGGAGCTGGAATCCGCCGTTAGCCCGTCAACCGTGGGTGTGCGCGTCAGCGACACAGCCGGTTGTCCTGGGCGCCGTCCTCGCCGAAACCGAGGGTTCGCGGCGGCGACGACGAGGCGGTCCACCTCGCGGACCCATTGCTGGGTCGCTGAATGGGGCGCATCCCCCGCAGGTGGGTTGCGCAGCAGCGCTCTTTCTGCAGCTAGCGCACCTCCATGGTGTACGCTCAGCGCTGCAGAAGATCTCACACTGGTCGGGGCCTGCATAGCCGGAGTCGGCGTTGCCGGAGTCGGCTGCTGGCTACCAGCTTGTGTCGACACACTCCGTCCTGAGTGTGTCAACATGTACTCCCCAGTGGTCACGGTTCGCCGTGAACGCGGAGGGGGAGAGTTTGCCGCTGAAGGAAGCTTGGTCATCTTCGTCGGCGGAAACTCGTCGCGCTAGGAGAAAAGCCCCCTACCTGTCGCGCCAAATGTCGAAGTGTTCAGTCGACACTTCCCCTGGGCCTGCACTGGGCAGCCCGCGGAGGTTCTTTTTTCGGTGGGGCTAGTCTCTAGCGGAGAGCTTGCGCAGATGGACGAGTTAGTAAGAGCTTGACACGGCGAGTTTTACGTGGTTCAGGCCGCCGGAGCGTAAAACCCTACGTCCACGGCGAGCTATGGAGCTCGCTGTATTGCTTGCTGCTCAGGACCGGAGGCCTGAGCTCAGGGGTGAGTTACAGCTTGAGAGTGTATGGCTAGCGTATGAGTTGCAAAGTGCGAACCCTTGCTATCGACGCCTACCCGAGCCTTTTATAGTCCAAGACTCGGGCGACTTACAAGGGGAGTCGGGACCCGACAGGTGGTCCCGGGAAGATTGTCTATTATCTAGCGTATCTGCAGTTATGCCGGTAGTTGTCTCTGGCGAAGGCTTCCGAGTCTTCATCTTGCCGTCCTGCCCATGCCGCATGCTAGTCGTAGTGGATGATGACGGCGCAGGTGGCATGGGATGTCTTGTCGCGGTGTTTATTGGCTGGCAGGTTCTGACACCGCGCACCAGTCTGTGATGCGACTGGGTGCAACGGCACCTGACAGACGCGTGGTCCGCGCCTCGGGAAGACGCGGGCCTTGAATACCTTGTACGGGCAAGGTATGGGGTGTCTTTACGCTCGCTGCCTACCGCTCGGGGCAGGCAGCACCGTTCTGCTGCCACGTGGCGGGCCCGGAGCCCTCCTCAGAGGAGAGAAGGGTCAATCCCCGGGGCACGTGGAGCCTCCGGACCTCTCCCCGCGGAGGGAGAGGCTCGGCTTCTATTGGCCACGTGGCGGGCCCGGAGCTCTCCTCTGAGGAGAGGGAGGTCCAGCCCTGCTGGACACGCGGCGCCTTCGGACCTCTCTCCCGTGGAGGGTGAGGTCCGGCTTCTGTATGCCACGTGGCGGGCCCGGAGCTCTCCTCTGAGGAGAGGGAGGTCCGGCCCCGCCGGACGCGTGGCGCCTTCGGAGCTCTCCCTGCGGAGAAGGGCGAGTTCCTTAGGCATTTTACCCTGTGCGCGGGGGTATCCCATATCTCAGGTACCGACAGACGTCGAGAAAGGCGTCGCATCCAAGGGGCTGGCAACAGCATGACGTCGGCCTCAACCCAGCCTGAAGAGCAGATCTTCGCCACGCGGACTCTGCCCCAGGCATACGCCGCGCAGCATATGCCACAGCCATATGCTTTGCAAACGGCATCCCCAGTCTTAGGCGCGGCCTTGCCCATATCGGGGTACACTGTGCCAGGTGCGAACCAAGCGTTCGCGGCACCAATACCTGCGGCAACAGGAGCAGGATGTGCGGCCCTTGCACCCCACCTTCACTTCGCGAGGTGGCCGCGCAAGTTTCGGCCGCACCTGCCCGAGAAGTACGACGGCAGCGTCAACCCGGCGGAGTTCCTCCAGAATCTACTCCACCGCCGTACTTGCCGCAGGAGGGGATGAGGCTGTCATGGCCAACTACTTCCCCGTCGCCTTGACCGGCCCAGCCCGGTCTTGGCTAATGAACCTCCCTCAGGGTTCCATAACTTCCTGGGGAGAGCTCTGTTGGCAGTTCATCGCCACCTTCGGCAGCTCCTACACCCGTCCCGGCACGGAGCTTGACCTCCACGCCATCAAGCAACAACCTGGGGAGTCACTGCGCTCCTTCATCCAGCGGTTCTCCCAGGTACGCAACACCATCCCGCACATTTGAAGTGCTTCTGTGGTGGTAGCGTTCTGGCAGGGTGTCCGGGACGAGAAGATGCTTGAGAAGCTTGCGACCAGAGAGGTCTGCGATGCCTCTGAGCTCTTCAGCCTGGCGGACAAGTGCGCCAGAGCAGCCGAAGGGCGGAATTGGCACTCACTGCCAGCTTCCAAAGCCGGAAGACAGCCCGAAGACGGCGGAGTTCAAGCTGAGCTCCAGACCATGTCAGACAGCCAAGAGCCAAGCACTGGCTGACATTGTGGCTGAGTGGACGCCAACGAAGGCTGACCCAGGGGGCCGCAAAGACGGTGAACCAATCTACCGAGCTCCGGTCTTCACCGGGCATCACTGGACGCTCTTCTTCGACGGCTCCTCGTGAAAGCAGGGGGCCAGTGCCGGCGTACTGCTTCTCATGCCATCGGGGGAGCAGTCTGGGTACATGGTGCGTCTCAATTCCAAGGCAACCAACAACTTGCCAGAGTATGAAGCACTCATCTTTGGCCTAAAAGACAGTCCTGTCTCTGGGCGCTCGCCAGTTGATGGCGCAGGGAGACTCCCAGCTAGTTATCAAGCAAGTTAAGGGTGAATGCCCCTGCAATGACCCACAGCTAGCTGCTTATCTGCTCCACGTGCGGATGTTGGAGAAAGACTTCCTCGCCTTGGACCTGCGCCATGTACCGCGCGCTGGCAAGGCCGCAGCTGATGACCCCTTAACGAAGGCCTCTATTGGAGCCTCTGCGCCCGAAGGAGTCTTTGAGAGAAAGTTGCTGCGGTCCACAGCCCGGCCCGCCGAGCCGGGCGAAGGGGGCTGAACCAGTGCCTTGAAGCTAGGCAGTCCGAGCGGCCCTGCAGCCATGGATGCCGCCAAAGGTTCGTATGCGTCACTGGGGACTCCGTGCAACCCAGGGCTCAAGATCCAGAAGCTCAAGTAGTCCCGATGCATGGACCACGGAGGTCCGGGACTCCTTGAAGGACATCCTTCCTGATGAACGTGCATTCGCTGAACGGGTGGTGCGGATGGCTAAGTGCTACGCGCTGGTATCTTTACTGGCGTGGCGCCACGACATCCTATTGCGGTGCATAACCCAGGAGGAAGGCTGCGAATAGCTTGCAGTAGTCCAAGGAGGCGAGTGCTGGGAACGCTCATCGTCCCGCACGCTGGTCGGTTAAGCCACCCGGCATGGCTCCTACTGATAGAGAGCCACCTGGACGCCGTCAAACCGGTTAGGGATGCTGTCGGTACCTGAGATATGTGGTACCCCCGCGCACAGGGGAAAATGCCTAAGGAACTCGCCCTTCTCCGCAGGGAGAGCTCCGAAGGCGCCACGCGTCCGGCAGGGCCGGACCTCCCTCTCCTCAGAGGAGAGCTCCGGGCCTGCCATGTGGCATACAGAAGCCGGACCTCCGCCTCCGCGGGCGAGGGGTCCGAAGGTGCCACGTATCCGGCGGGGCCGGACCTCCCTCTCCTCAGAGAGGAGCTCCGGGCCCGCCATGTGGCCGACAGAAGCCGAACCTCCCCCTCTGCGGGGAGAGGTCCGGAGGCTCCACGTGCCCCGCGGGCCGGACCCTCCTCTCCTCTGAGAAGGGCTCCGGGCCCGCCACGTGGCCAGTAGAACGGCGCTGCCTGCCCCCGAGCGATAGGCAGCGGGCGTAAAGATGCCCCATACCTTGCCCGTACAAGGTATTCAAGGCCCGCGTCTTTCCAAGATGCGGAGATGCGGAGCACGCCTCTGTCAGGTGCCGTTGCGCCCTATCACATCACAGACTGGCGCGCGGCGTCAGAACCTGCCAGCCAATAAACACCGCGACAAGACATCCCATGCCGCCTGCGCTGTCATCAACCACTACGACTAGCGTGCGGCATGGGCAGGACGGCAAGACGGAGACTCGGAAGCCTTCGCCAGAGACAACTACCGGCATAACTGCAGATACGGTAGATAACAGTCAATCTCCCCGGGACCACCTGTCGGGTCCCGGGCCCCCCTTGTAAGCCACCCGAGTCTTGGACTATAAAAGGCTCGGGTAGGAGACGATAGCGAGGGTTCGCATTTCTGCAACTCATACGCTAGCCATTCACGCCCAAGCTGTAACTCACCCCCAAGCTCAGGACTCCGGCCCTGAGCAGCAAGCAATACAGCGAGCTCCATAGCTCGCCGTGGACGTAGGGTTTTATGCTCCGGCGGCCTGAACCACGTAAAACTCACAGTGTCAAGCTCTTACTAACTCGTCCATCCGCGCAAGCTTTCCGCAAGGGACTAGACCCACCGAAAAAAGAACCTCCGCGGGCTGCCCAGTGCATGCCCGGGGGAAGTGTCGACCGAACACTTCGACATTTGGCGCGCAAGGATGGGGGCTTTTCCCCTTGCGCGACGAGTTTCCGCCGACGAAGATGACCAAGCTCCCTTCAGCGGCAAGCTCACCTCCCCCGCCTCCGCGGCGAACCGCGACCAGGGGGGAGTACAAGTCAACACACTCGGGACGGAGTGTGTCGGTACAAGCTGGGAGCCAGTAACAGGCTCTGGCAGTGCCGACCCCGGCAATGTAGGCTCCAACCAGCGTCAGGTCTTCAGTAGCGCTGGGCGTACCCGGTGGGGGTGCGCTAGCTGCAGCAAGAGCGCTACTGCACAATCTGTAACACCCCAAATTTTGATTCAAAGCCCTAAACCATGTTCAGAGGGGAATTTAAAAATTTTTGGACGTGTTGCATGTTTTGCAAAAGTTCAAATTCAAACTGGAATTCAAATTTGACTCAAAACAGAAAAGAAATGGAAAAAGAAAAAGAGAAACGGGAAAAAAACCGGCCAGTGGGCCGAAACCCGCCAGCCGGCCCAGTTTCCCCGCGCCAGCCCGCCCCCGCGCGCGCCGCGCTGTCTCTCACAGACAGGTGGGACCCACCTGTCATCCCCAACCCCGCGACCCCGGACTCTCTCCCGCGCGCGCGATCTTAACCGATCGAAAAACCGCGTTCCTCAGCCGAATTCCGGTCCCAGAAGAATCCAACTCGATCACAACAGACCCACCGCCCTCCCCCGGCTATAAAAACCCCAGCTCCGATCGGTTTTTCCCACGCGATCGCCGATTTTCACTCCGGTGAGCACCGAGACTTCGCCGATTAATTCTGGCCGATCTAAGCTCGGAAACTCTGATCTAACTCGCTGGTCTTGATCCACCGCCTCCGGGGAGCTTTGCAGGTGCAGAAAACTCGGAGACTTACGGTGCAAATCCAGCGCCGACGAGCTTCGCCGTGGTTTTGCCTCGGACCTCACCGCCGATCACTTTCCAGGACCCCCGAGCTCGAGAAAACCCCCGAGGTGAGATCTCTGACCTCCCCTCTACCGATCTATGCCATAAGATCACAGTTTTAGGCAGAATTCTCGAGGATCCGAAACTTTCCGGCGAGATCGCCGCTTCCCGCCACCGTGCGCCGCCGGCAGCGCCGACCGCGCTCGATCAGAGCGACGTGGCCGCTTGTGCGCCGTTTATTTTAAATCGCACGGTAGGGTTTAAAACCCCGTGTACCGGTTCGATGTTATAATCTCAGCCGTCGGTTTAAAATCGGACGGTCCACGTCAGCCCCGCGTTATAAAGACTGGAAGTCTTACGTGCTACCCCCTGGGGTTCTCTGGAATTGAGAGCTAGCCCCGGAAACTTCAGATCTAGCTCCTGGAATTCCAGAAAATCATGTAAATTCATTTAAAAATCAGTTTTAGCCCCTGGACTTAATAGAAATTAAGAAAAACACCTCTGATAAGTGTAGATAGACCCCTGGAAATTATGAAAATAATATTATAGACCCTGTAATGGGGTGAGTTTACTTTTTAACCCTGTTTAGTATTTAATTTAGAAAATTGAATATGTAACTAGTGCTTAAAAATTTAAAAAAGGGGGACAAACATAATTGTCAAAAATTAATTAAAAACTTTCTCAGTACTTAGAAAACTTTGGAGTGAGATAAAAATATATTTTTGGGCTGAAATAAATCTGTTTCATCTATTATTCACATTTATTAGTATAGGGACACATTTTTAAGTAAAGAATAGTTATAGAAAAATAGGGAAAATAATTATGAAATGGTCTACATCAGAAGCCAAGGTCAAAAGATGTTATTAAATCATTTAGGACCAGAACCTATACTGTTTAGATGATGTGTATTACTAATTTCATAATAAAATACACAATTATGCATAGGAATATAAATCTGAAAATGTAGCAACTAGTAAATGATAAATGGAGTTTCTAAAATCCAAAGAATTCAGTTTAGGGTTGGTAGAAATTATGAAGGCACATATGGAGAAGAAAAATACTTTTCATACATACCTGGTAGTGAAAAGGTGTAGTAGTTTAATATAAGGAATTTATTTAAAACTGAAACACAACACATATAATGGTGAATGAATCTCATAAATGTGAATGTGTGGTTTGTATGAAGTGTAAGTGTGAACTATGTCTTATGGATTGTTGTTTTTCTTTTGCTATATGTGATGGTATGAAGTAGAACCTGTTCAAGAACAAGTTATTCATTTCCAAGACCAGGACTATCCATTTCAAGAGCAGCAAGAAGGAGGCAAGTGTCCTTGACCACTTTGATCCTATGCTAGGATGTGTAGATAGAATTATTTGCATTGTCAAATGAAATATGAAACCCATGTTAGGAAAGTTTCCCTAGAATTGCATTACCTTGTTTCCTTGTAGCTTGGGTTGGGATTTATTTTGGTCATTGTCATTTATTTACATGCATATGCTTAGCCATGCTTAGAATGGGATATTTGGGACATAAGATCATCAGTTTATATTACCATACTCTTGAATGAGACATTGTGAGTTATGTAGAGGTAGGGATCAAGGCAAGTTGGATGTTTTGGTTGTGTGCTGGGTGCACGAGACTTGGGTTTGTGTTTAGTACTTGCCTGGATCCTAAGGACCGGTTCATGGAGCATGTAACCCGGCTTTACAGTGCCAACCACATGCTGAGATGGGGCAGCTTGGCCAATTAATTAGGTGTATCCCCGGCGTAGTATGGGTGTGTTGGATGGTGCGGGGAGTAGGTGTCAGCTGGACTACCATATGAACCGCAAGGCTCAAGAGGGGGCCACTGCAGCGGGGTTGGAGCCTCTTGTATGCTGTTAGGGGTGAAACCTCAGTGGGCCCACGCTCGTCGGGAATCCCTTTGTAAAGGCTTCGTAGTGATCTCCTGGCTGCACACCTGGGAAATGTGAATGTGGATTGTAGCCACTGGCATAATGGAGGTTCTTTTAGTCCACCCGGCAACGGGGGATGAAATCACTACTTGTGGGTACAGTGGTACAAACTCTGCAGAGTCAAAACTGTCTTGACAGCCGTGCTCACGGTTAAGAGCGGCCTGGACTTATTCATGATTAGAGGAGTGAAGGTTTTTGGAAGTTGTGGATGTTAAGCGGGGAGCTTAACATTGGAAATGATGTTATGGTTATTGGATTATGATGATGGGATGGGAGATTGGGACCATTTCACCTGTGTAGTAATGTAGGTGCTTAATAAGCTAAGGTGATAGGTATTAATTGCGTAGTGCTTTAACCATGAGTTCAACCTCTCCTTGTCCTAGCCATGCATGATATAATTTTCCCACACTTGCTGAGTACCATTGGTACTCAACCTTGCATATTTGTTGGTTTATATTGCTGCTCAGGTCAAGATAATGAGGTGGTGTATAATGACCAAGATTTTGGACCCGAGGAAGGTTTTTAGGTTCATGAAGACCCCCGGGCAACACCTGTGATGGAGCCCTAAAGAATAATATTCCGCTGCTAGTTTATTTAATTGTGATGAAGCATTAGTGTCCATTGAGACATTTGCGATGTAAGACTTATTTATATTTGACACCTGCCTTGTAATAAATGATGCTTCACTATTTGTCGTCACATGTATGAGAAAATGATCCTGGCATACATGTGATATTCACTTGGTTGTTTCTTCGGAAAAACCGGGTGTGACAGAGGTGGTATCAGAGCCAAGGTTGCCCGTAGGAACGTGGACCTAGGTAGAAATGGACGTATTTAAGGGCCCTATTTTCTTAAAAACTATTTTCCAAAGTGTGGGTGGAAAAGTGTTATTAAAGGAGTCATTTTCTTCATCTTACCCCAACTTTCATTCAAAATAGGATTTTTGTTTGAGATTTTATCTAACCTAATTTTAAATTCTTTTGTTTTAGATGGTTCGCATGATTCGCACCGCTCGTAAGTCCACAGGAGGGAGAGTTCCCGTAGTTGCCCTTGCCGAAAGAGAGGAGAGTCGCCCCGTGATGTACCTTTCCTACGGATTGGCAGTAGGAGACTTGTTGCGCCGTCTTCGACGTATGCTCGAAGCCGCCGGCAATACGGGCAAGCTAATCATCCATTATAACTCCACCAGGACCATCTGTGAGAAGAGGGAAGAATGGAGTTCGGAGATGAGGATTATACACGAGAATCAGCTGCTTAAGATTCACCACTCTCCAGCTTGTCGAGCAACACAAGTTGACGCGGAGAAAGATGTCACCTGGGAGGCCATCACCTGCCAGAGTCACATCTATCGTCGCCACTTGGACAAAACTGAGTACATGTATGTCCTCCAACGTGAGAGTGGTACCACGGAGTACAAGTACCCACCGGTGCAGCAAGGGACTTCCCATGAGCACATGGACTTGTGTTTGGAGGATGCTGCTATGCTCAGCACTCGACTGCAGGAGTGTCAACAAGAGCTTCAGGATGTCCGAGACACCCTGAAAGAAACGGAGGCGTTGCTGCGAGCTTGCTTAAAGGCGAGAGAAAGAGGAGATGGGAATGAACTGTGTGTCACCGTGAGTGATCCATGGACTCCTGACTCCCCGGATCGCCGAGCGATCAGGCGTCGTCGCACTTCTCCACCAGCAGCCTCCCCACCCAAAGCAGAGTCAGAAGGTAGCCGAAATGAGGAGGAAGATCCCGAGGAGCCAGCTCAAGAGGACGAGTAGTGTAGAGTCTTTCCCCTAGCTAGCAAGAGGTCGAGTAGTCGAGTCGTTACGTAGTTAATGGAGTGATAATGCTTGGTGTGTGACGTGAGTTGTGGAAGCCATGAGCAATTGTCCACAGCCTTGTCTTCAGATTGTTTTGCTTGGGTGTGTGAACCCACAGGAAATGATAGTGCATTTATTTGGTGTGAGATATGAACCCTCGTAAAATTTTAACAAAGCCTCGACACCTCAAAGTACCAACAAATGAAAGTAGTAAGATGAATACTAATGGTATCAAATTAACATTTCTTGATTCTGCCAGATGGCCGGAAGAGGAAAAGGACGTGCTGCCAACCCCGCCAACAACAATGATGAGGCATGCAACCCTCATCTTTCTGGAGGCCAGGACCGGGGTGGTCGCCGTGAAGAAATTGATCCTCTCCACCAAATGCTGGAGAATCAAAATCAGCTCATCCAGAACTTGACTCAAGTGGTGGCCAACTTGCATCAAGTTCCACCTCCACAAGCTGCACCCCGCCAACCAAGGTTGAGTGAGTTTCTAGGAACTCAACCTCCAAAGTTTGCAAGTGCTGCTGAACCTCTGGAGGCAGATGATTGGCTGAAGACTATTGAAAGTAAGATGAGGATAATACAATGCCAAGGGTATGAGAGGGTGCTGTTTGCCTCTCATCAATTGCAGGGACCTGCTGCTGATTGGTGGACCGCCTATGTGGCCGGCCATCATGACCCTGAGAACATCACTTGGGAAGAGTTCAAGCGTAGCTTCCGCAACCATAACATCCCAAGAGGTGAACTCAAAAACAAGAGAAAGGAGTTTTTTGGACTGCAGCAGGGAAACATGACGGTGAGGGAATACCTCACTAAATTTACTCAACTATCCCGTTATGCTCCACGAGACATAGAGACCGATGAGCAGGAACAAGATTGTTTCGTGGAAGGACTTACCGCAGAGATGCAGTGTGCCATGTCCTCCAATGAGTATGAAAGTTTTCAAAAGATGGTGGACAGAGCATTTGTGGTGGAAAGGAAGCTAAAAGCCCTGGAAAATGAGAATAAGAGGAAGGCTGGGTGGTCACATCAAGCCTCAGGGAGCAACACCCGCCCACGTATGATGCAGCAACCTATGGGGCAGACGAGCCGTGCTGCGGTACCCTATTCAGCACCAAGAGGGTACAACCCAAACTACAGGCCACCCGCAGCACCAGCACAGCCGCAACGTCAGTTTGTGCAGCAGCCTCGTCCCGCATATCCACCTCGACCAGCAGTGCAAGGACCCCCAAACCAACCCCAAGACAACAAAGGCCAGGCATCTAAGATTGGGGTTCAATGTTTCAGCTGTGGTGAAGTGGGGCACTACGCCCATAAGTGTCCTAAGAAGAAGCCTGCGCCGCCACGACAGCAGAATGTAGTGAGAGGACGGGTGAACCATGTCACTATGGAGGAAGCACAAGAGGCACCCGACGTGGTAGTTGGTAAGTTTCCTGCCAATTTACACCTTGCAACTCTGCTATTTGATTCTGGTGCTACCCACTCGTTCATTGCTCAAGGGTTTGTTAAGAAGCATGACTTAGCAACCACACAAATGAACCATATGCTAGCGGTAAACTCTCCAGGTGGAGAAATAAGGACAAGACAAGTGTGTCCCAAAGTGAGCCTAGACATTAATGGGGTAGTATTTACTGCTAACCTCATAGTGATAGATTCACAAGGGATAGATATTATTTTGGGTATGGATTGGTTGACCAAACATAAAGGAATCATCCATTGTTCGACCAGAACGGTGGAACTAACTCACCCCAATGGCACAAGAGTAAAGTTCATAACGATACACGAGCCTAGGAGGGACATTAAATTAAATCAAGTGGAGGTGAAAGTTGAGGAAATCAGGACCATCAGGGAATATCCAGATGTTTTTCCGGAGGAGTTGCCAGGTATGCCTCCCGACCGTGACATGGAATTCGCAATTGAGCTATTACCGGGAACAGCCCTGATATACAAGAGACCTTATCGAATGGACTCCAAGCAGCTAGAAGAGCTCAAGGATCATTTGAGAGAATTGACGGAGAAGGGGTATATTCGCCCTAGTTCCTCACCATGGGGAGCTCCGGTGATATTTGTGCCTAAGAAAGACGGAACCCAAAGGTTATGTGTGGATTACCGTGCCTTGAATGAGGTAACCATTAAGAACAAGTACCCATTACCCCGCATTGAAGACTTGTTTGATCAGTTGAGGGGAGCTTGTGTGTTCTCGAAAATTGATCTCAGGTCGGGATACCACCAACTCAAGATAAGGCAATCTGATATTCCCAAGACAGCTTTCGTATCTCGGTACGGACTGTATGAATACACTGTCATGCCTTTCGGGCTAACCAATGCCCCGGCATATTTCATATACCTCATGAACAAGGTATTCATGGAATATCTGGACAAATTTGTGGTGGTTTTCATAGATGATATTCTCGTCTTCTCCAAAGATGAAGAAGAACATGAGAAACATCTAAGGTTGGTGTTACAGAGGCTGAGAGAACACCAACTATATGCCAAGTTGAGCAAGTGTGAGTTTTGGCTGAAGAGAGTTCCCTTTTTAGGACATATAATCTCGGAGGGAGGAATTTCTGTAGATCCCGCCAAAATCGAAGATATCCAGAAGTGGAAAACCCCTGAAAATGTCGGGGAAGTTCGAAGCTTTTTGGGATTGGCTGGATACTATCGACGGTTTATTGAGAGATTCTCCAAGATCTCGAGACCTCTCACCAAACTGTTGGAAAAGGGAATCACATTCACCTGGACGCCACAGTGCGATACGAGCTTTCAGGAGCTAAAGAAAAGATTGACAACAGCCCCAGTGTTGGTTATGCCAGATATGCAGAAGAATTTCACAGTGTACTGCGATGCCTCTGGAAATGGGTTGGGATGTCTTCTCATGCAAGAAGGACATGTCGTGGCTTATGCATCCCGGCAGCTTCGGAAGCACGAGAAGAACTATCCTACACATGACCTAGAACTAGCTGCAGTGGTACACGCGTTGAAAATTTTGGCGGCACTATTTGATGGGGAAAAGGACAGAGATATATACGGATCACAAGAGTTTGAAGTACATATTCACATAGCCAGATCTCAACCTCAGACAAAGGAGATGGTTAGAGCTAATCAATGACTTTGATGTGGGTATCAACTATCATCCCGGGAAAGCAAACGTCGTGGCCGATGCTTTGAGTCGGAAAGTGCAGGTCAAAAAGTTGAGTTTGAAGGACATGCCTGCAGAATTGAAGGACGAGGTTATAAGACTCAATCTATGTATAGTAAATAGTGGTGAAGCCATCGCCATGGAAGTGGAATCCACACTCGAGCGAGACATACGCGAGGGCCAAAAGAATGATGAGAAGATACAAGAGATTAGACAGCTTATCAAGGAAAATAAAGCTCCTGGTTTTAGAGAGGATGAACAAGGAACGGTGTGGCACGGGAAAAGGATCTATGTGCCAGAAGTAAAAGAGATCCGTGAATTAATTTTGAAGGAGGCTCACGATTCCGACTATTCCATTCATCCTGGGAGTACGAAGATGTACCAGGACCTCAAAAGCAGGTATTGGTGGTATGGCATGAAGCGAGATGTCGCGGAACATGTTGCCCTATGTGACACATGTCAGTTGGTGAAAGCAGAACATCAACGACCCGCGGGATTGCTGCAACCACTCAAAGTGCCTGAATGGAAATGGGAAGAAATCAGCATGGATTTTGTCGTGGGATTGCCTAGGACCCAATCCGGGTATGATTCAATATGGGTCATTATCGATCGGCTAACCAATGTAGCTCATTTCATTCCTGTGAAAGAAAGCTACAGCAGATCCAAATTGGCAGAGTTGTACATGTCAAGGATCGTGTGTTACCATGGAGTGCCAAAGAAGATTGTGTCGGATCGAGGGACACAGTTCACCTCAAGGTTCTGGCAGAAGTTGCATGAAACCATGGGAACCCATCTGAACTTTAGTTCGGCCTATCATCCCCAAACTGACGGGCAGACGGAGAAAACCAATCAGATCCTTGAAGATATGTTAAGGGCATGTGCACTCAAAAACAATAGGAGTTGGGACAAGAACTTACCGTATGCGGAGTTTTCCTATAACAACAGTTATCAAGCTAGTATGAAAATGTCACCGTTTGAAGCTTTGTATGGAAGGAAGTGCAGAACTCCCCTATTTTGGAACCAAACAGGAGAAAGTAAAGTGTTTGGTCCAGAAGTGCTACAAGAAGCTGAGGCAAAGGTGAGGGAGATTCGCAACAATTTGAGGATAGCACAAACACGCCAGAAGAGCTATGCTGATGTACGAAGAAGAGAACTCGTTTTCAACGTGGGAGACTATGTTTATCTCAAGGTGTCCCCTATCAGAGGACTTCGTCGGTTCAAGGTGAAAGGGAAGTTGTCACCTCGATACATCGGACCCTTTCAAGTTTTGGAAAGAAAAGGCGAAGTGGCGTACCAACTAGAGTTACCGGTTCATCTATCAGACGTGCACGATGTATTCCATGTGTCACAACTTAAGAAATGCCTGAGGACGCCTGAAGAGGTGTTACCCATGAATGAAGTGGATGTAGCTGAAGATTTGTCATATGCCGAGCAACCATACAAGATTTTGGAGACAATGGAACGCCTCACCAGAAATAAAAGAATCCGGATGTGCAAGGTGCAGTGGAAGCATCACTCAGAAGAGGAAGCCACCTGGGAACGGGAAGATGAGCTCAAGGCACAATTTCCGGAATTGTTTTCTTAGAAACACCAATCTCGAGGACGAGATTCCTTTTAAGGGGGGTAGAGCTGTAACACCCCAAATTTTGATTCAAAGCCCTAAACCATGTTCAGAGGGGAATTTAAAAATTTTTGGACGTGTTGCATGTTTTGCAAAAGTTCAAATTCAAACTGGAATTCAAATTTGACTCAAAACAGAAAAGAAATGGAAAAAGAAAAAGAGAAACGGGAAAAAAACCGGCCAGTGGGCCGAAACCCGCCAGCCGGCCCAGTTTCCCCACGCCAGCCAGCCCCCGCGCGCACCGCGCTGTCTCTCACAGACAGGTGGGACCCACCTGTCATCCCCAACCCCGCGACCCCGGAGTCTCTCCCGCGCGCGCGATCTTAACCGATCGAAAAACCGCGTTCCTCAGCCGAATTCCGGTCCCAGAAGAATCCAACTCGATCACAACAGACCCACCGCCCTCCCCCGGCTATAAAAACCCCAGCTCCGATCGGTTTTTCCCACGCGATCGCCGATTTTCACTCCGGTGAGCACCGAGACTTCGCCGATGAATTCTGGCCGATCTAAGCTCGGAAACTCTGATCTAACTCGCTGGTCTTGATCCACCGCCTCCGGGGAGCTTTGCAGGTGCAGAAAACTCGGAGACTTACGGTGCAAATCCAGCGCCGACGAGCTTCGCCGTGGTTTTGCCTCGGACCTCGCCGCCGATCACTTTCCAGGACCCCCGAGCTCGAGAAAACCCCCGAGGTGAGATCCCTGACCTCCCCTCTACCGATCTATGCCATAAGATCACAGTTTTAGGCAGAATTCTCGAGGATCCGAAACTTTCCGGCGAGATCGCCGCTTCCCGCCGCCGTGCGCCGCCGGCAGCGCCGACCGCGCTCGATCAGAGCGACGTGGCCGCTTGTGCGCCGTTTATTTTAAATCGCACGGTAATGTTTAAAATCCCGCGTACCGGTTCGATGTTATAATCTCAGCCGTCGGTTTAAAATCAGACGGTCCACGTCAGCCCCGCGTTATAAAGATTGGAAGTCTTACGTGCTACCCCCTGGGGTTCTCTGGAATTGAGAGCTAGCCCCGGAAACTTCAGATCTAGCCCCTGGAATTCCAGAAAATCATGTAAATTCATTTAAAAATCAGTTTTAGCCCCTGGACTTAATAGAAATTAAGAAAAACACCTCTGATAAGTGTAGATAGACCCCTGGAAATTATGAAAATAATATTATAGACCCTGTAATGGGGTGAGTTTACTTTTTAACCCTGTTTAGTATTTAATTTAGAAAATTGAATATGTAACTATTGTTTAAAAATTTAAAAAAGGGGGACAAACATAATTGTAAAAAATTAATTAAAAACTTTCTCAGTACTTAGAAAACTTTGGAGTGAGATAAAAATATATTTTTGGGCTGAAATAAATCTGTTTCATCTATTATTCACATTTATTAGTATAGGGACACATTTTTAAGTAAAGAATAGTTATAGAAAAATAGGGAAAATAATTATGAAATGGTCTACATCAGAAGCCAAGGTCAAAAGATGTTATTAAATCATTTAGGACCAGAACCTATACTGTTTAGATGATGTGTATTACTAATTTCATAATAAAATACACAATTATGCATAGGAATATAAATCTGAAAATGTAGCAACTAGTAAATGATAAATGGAGTTTCTAAAATCCAAAGAATTCAGTTTAGGGTTGGTAGAAATTCTGAAGGCACATATGGAGAAGAAAAATACTTTTCATACATACCTGGTAGTGAAAAGGTGTAGTAGTTTAATATAAGGAATTTATTTAAAACTGAAACACAACACATATAATGGTGAATGAATTTCATAAATGTGAATGTGTGGTTTGTATGAAGTGTAAGTGTGAACTATGTCTTATGGATTGTTGTTTTTCTTTTGCTATGTGTGATGGTATGAAGTAGAACCTGTTCAAGAACAAGTTATTCATTTCCAAGACCAGGACTATCCATTTCAAGAGCAGCAAGAAGGAGGCAAGTGTCCTTGACCACTTTGATCCTATGCTAGGATGTGTAGATAGAATTATTTGCATTGTCAAATGAAATATGAAACCCATGTTAGGAAAGTTTCCCTAGAATTGCATTACCTTGTTTCCTTGTAGCTTGGGTTGGGATTTATTTTGGTCATTGTCATTTATTTACATGCATATGCTTAGCCATGCTTAGAATGGGATATTTGGGACATAAGATCATCAGTTTGTATTACCATACTCTTGAATGAGACATTGTGAGTTATGTAGAGGTAGGGATCAAGGCAAGTTGGATATTTTGGTTGTGTGCTGGGTGCACGAGACTTGGGTTTGTGTTTAGTACTTGCCTGGATCCTAAGGACCGGTTCATGGAGCATGTAACCCGGCTTTACAGTGCCAACCACATGCTGAGATGGGGCAGCTTGGCCAATTAATTAGGTGTATCCCCGGCGTAGTATGGGTGTGTTGGATGGTGCGGGGAGTAGGTGTCAGCTGGACTACCATATGAACCGCAAGGCTCAAGAGGGGGCCACTGCACCGGGGTTGGAGCCTCTTGTATGCTGTTAGGGGTGAAACCTCAGTGGGCCCACGCTCGTCGGGAATCCCTTTGTAAAGGCTTCGTAGTGATCTCCTGGCTGCACACCTGGGAAGTGTGAATGTGGATCGTAGCCACTGGCATAATGGAGGTTCTTTTAGTCCACCCGGCAATGGGGGATGAAATCACTACTTGTGGGTACAGTGGTACAAACTCTGCAGAGTCAAAACTGTCTTGACAGCCGTGCTCACGGTTAAGAGCGGCCTGGACTTATTCATGATTAGAGGAGTGAAGGTTTTTGGAAGTTGTGGATGTTAAGCGGGGAGCTTAACATTGGAAATGATGTTATGGTTATTGGATTATGATGATGGGATGGGAGATTGGGACCATTTCACCTGTGTAGTAATGTAGGTGCTTAATAAGCTAAGGTGATAGGTATTAATTGCGTAGTGCTTTAACCATGAGTTCAACCTCTCCTTGTCCTAGCCATGCATGATATAATTTTCCCACACTTGCTGAGTACCATTGGTACTCAACCTTGCATATTTGTTGGTTTATATTGCTGCTCAGGTCAAGATAATGAGGTGGTGTATAATGACCAAGATTTTGGACCCGAGGAAGGTTTTTAGGTTCATGAAGACCCCCGGGCAACACCTGTGATGGAGCCCTAAAGAATAATATTCCGCTCCTAGTTTATTTAATTGTGATGAAGCATTAGTGTCCATTGAGACATTTGCGATGTAAGACTTATTTATATTCGACACCTGGCTTGTAATAAATGATGCTTCACTATTTGTTGTCACATGTATGAGAAAATGATCCTGGCATACATGTGATATTCACTTGGTTGTTTCTTCGGAAAAACCGGGTGTGACACAATCCGCCTGCTGGGGACGCGCCTCAGGCAGCGACCCAGCAGTGGATTCGCGAGGTAGACCGTCTTGTCGTCGCCGCCGCAAACCCTCGACTTCGGCGGAGACGACACTCTGGCCATCCGGCCGTGTCGCTGATGTGCACACCAATGGTTGACGAACAGACGGCAGATTCCAGCTCTACCAGCCTCCAATCGACGGATCTGAGGACAGAGCTGGAGCGGTGTCGCTTGGGTCAAGATGCCCGGGTATACCTCGAGCAACGCCGAGAAAGGCGTCGCTACCAAGAGGCTGACGACAGCATGACGTCGGCCTCGACCCAGCCTGAAGAGCAGACCTTCGCCACGCGATCTCTGCCCCAGGCCTGCGCCGTGCAGAATATGCGACAGTCATATGTCCTGCAGATGGCGCCCCCGGCCTATGGTGCAGCCTTGCCCGTACCGGGGTACACTGTGCCCAGTGCGAACCGAGCGTTCGCAGCACCAGAACCTGCGGCGACAGAAGCAGGGTGTGCGGCCCTCGCGCCCCACCTTCGCTTCGCGAAGTGGCCGCGCAAGTTTCGGCCACACCTGCCCGAGAAGTACGACGGCAGCGTCAACCCGGCGGAGTTCCTCCAGATCTACTCCACCGCCGTACTTGCCGCAGGAGGGAATGAAACCGTCATGGCCAATTACTTCCCTGTCGCCTTGACCGGTCCAGCCCGGTCTTGGCTCATGAACCTCCCCCAGGGTTCCGTAACTTCCTCGGGAGAGCTTTGCCGGCAGTTCATAGCCAACTTTGGCAGTTCCTACACCCGGCCTGGCACGGAGCTCGACCTCCACGCCATCCAGCAACAACCTGGGGAGTCGCTGCGCTCTTTCGTCCAGCGATTCTCCCAGGTGCGGAACACCATCCAACACATTCAAAATGCTTCTGTGGTGGTGTCGTTCCGGCAAGGCGTCCGGGACAACAAGATGCTCGAGAAGCTAGCGACCAGGGAGGTCCGCGATGCCTTAGAGCTCTTCAGCTTGGCAGACAAGTGCACCAGAGCAGCCGAAGGACGGAACTGGCACTCACTGCCGTCCTCCGAGTCAGGAGGACTGCCCGGATCTGGTCCTACTCCCTGTGGAGGCAGCAGGAAGGCCAAGAACCAAGGCAGAAGCAAGATAGAATCACCGACCACAGCTCCAGTCGTCACTGCAGCGACGCTCAGTGGGGCTCGGGGGCCGCGCCCTGACAAGAGGCAGCGAAGATCACCAATCCCAGAAGGTGATCAAGACAATATGTGCCCCGTGCACGGCAGCTGTTGCCACACTACTGCCGAGTGCCGGGAGATCCGAAAGCTCGCAGAGCGCTTCCGCAAGGGGAAGCGGCAGAGGGCTGATGCCCCACCCTTCCGTCCAAAGGAAGGCGAACAGAGGGTGGATGTCCCAGACAGCATCGACCACCCAGAGGAGATCCAGGAGCCTCAGCGCGCCGTGAAGGCGGCATGCAATCATGAGGACTCCAGCTCCAGCGACGATGAGCGTCGAAAGAAGCTCTACGTCTACGTCATATACGGCGCGTCCGCCGACCCCTCGTCCCGAAGCGCAGTCAAGACTCTGCGCCGAGCGGTAGCGTCGGTGGCGCCACTCCCAAGTGCCGCACCGCACCTTAAGTGGATGGGGACCCCCATCAGCTTTGACGCCACCGACTGCCCCAGGAACATAGCTGGGGCCGGCCAACTACCGCTCTTGGTAGCTCCTACCATCGCCAACGTGAGAATGTACCACATTTTGGTAGATGGTGGGGCTGGGCTGAACCTCATCAGCCGTGCAGCTTTCCAGAAGCTGCAGATCCCGATGGCCAAGCTCACCCCGTCGAGCCTGTTCTCAGGGGTAGGGCCGGGACAGGTCATTCCCTACGGCAGCATTAGCCTCCTGGTGACCTTTGGGGCTCCGGACAGCTATCGGACAGAGTACATTCTGTTCAACGTAGCGGAGATAGACCTCCCCTTCAATGCCATAATCGGCAGGCCAGCCCTGTACCGGTTCATGGCAGTAGCCCACTACGACTACCTCGTCCTGAAGATGCCAACACCGACGGGCGTCCTCAGGATTCGTGGAGACCGCACTGCTGCAGTGTCGGCCTTAGAGAAACTCCAAGCGCTCGCAACAGCTGGGGCATCAGCCCCCGGCAGTACAGAGCCGGACCAGCTCCGCCCGAGCGCACGCCACCGTGCTTCTGCCATGGCACCCCGGGTGCAACCTCTCGACGAGGGCGGCGTCCCCTTAAAGGTCGTCCAAGTCAGCGCCGAAGCCACCCAGACCACCTGGATAGCCGGGGGCCTGGATAGCAAATAGGAAGGCGCGCTCGTCACCTTCCTCCGGCACAACGTCGACGTGTTTGCATGGCAGCCGTCACAGATGCCGGGGATCCCCAGGGAGGTGATCGAGCACCACTTGAAAGTCTTCCCCGATGCCCGGCCGGTTCAACAGAAGCCCCACAAGCAGTCCATTGAGCGGCAAAACTTCATTCGTGAAGAAGTCAAGAAGCTGCTGGACGCTGGCTTCATACGGGAGGTCCACCACCCCCGGTGGTTGGCGAACCCCGTCGTTGTCCCGAAGGCCAGCGGGAAGCTCCGGATGTGCATCGACTACACCAGTCTCAATAAGGCATGTCCCAAAGATCCATTCCCTCTCCCTAGAATAGATCAAATAGTAGACTCAACGTCAGGCTGTGATATGCTGTGCTTCCTAGACGCCTACTCGGGTTTCCATCAGATCCCCATGTCTAGGGAGGACGAGGAGCACACCTCCTTCATCACAGTAGACGGCCTTTATTGCTATGTGTCTATGCCTTACGGCCTAAAGAATGCACTCCGCACCTTTGTGCGAGCAATGCACAAAACCTTTGGGGAGTTAATAAGAGACCTAGTTGAGGTGTACGTCGATGACATAGTTGTCAAGGTCAAGCAGGGTTCATCTTTGTTAGATAACCTAGCCTTAGTCTTTGACAAGTTGCGCTCTACGCGCACCAAGCTGAACCCCGATAAATGTGTGTTCGGTGTGTCCTCTGGGAAGCTCTTAGGATTCCTGGTCTCGCACCGAGCGATTGAGGCCAACCCAGAGAAGATCAAGGCCATCGACTTGATGCGGCCCCCAGCCCGCGTCAAGGATGTGCAGAAACTCACGGGATGTCTAGCCGCGCTGAGTTGGTTTATACCGAGGCTAGCAGAGCGGGCAGTCCCTTTCTTTAAGCTCCTGCGCAAGTCAGGCCCTTTTGCCTGGACTGACGAAGCAGAAGAGGCTTTCCAGTAGTTGAAGCGACTCCTGACGACCCTACCTATCATGGTAGCCCCTGAGCCCGGAGAGCACCTGCTGCTCTACATCGCGGCGACAACTGAAGTAGTGAGTATGGTCCTCGTCGCAGAGCGGCCGGACCCCTCATCTTCACAACCTGCTCCGGTAGTAGAAGACAGACGCCAGGAGGCCCTGCAGGACCAAGACGGTCTCCCAGACCTCCAAGGCAACCTCCCGGAGGTCCAGGTCGGCCTCCCAGAGGTCCAGGGCGGTCTCCCGGACCCCCAAGATAAACCCCCGGGGGTCCTGCGGGACCCCCCGGGGGCCAAATGTGTAACACCCCAAATTTTGATTCAAAACCCTAAACCATGTTCAGAGGGGAATTTAAAAATTTTTGGACGTGTTGCATGTTTTGCAAAAATTCAAATTCAAACTGGAATTCAAATTAAACTCAAATCAGAAAAGAAATGGAAAAAGAAAAAGAGAAAACGGGAAAAAAACCGGCCAGTGGGCCGAAACCCGCCAGCCGGCCCAGTTTTCCCCGCGCCAGCCCGCCCCCGCGCGCTCGCCTGTCTCTCACAGACGGGTGGGACCCACCTGTCATCCGTAACCCCGCGACCCCGGACTCTCCCGCGCGCGCGATCTTAACCGATCGAAAAACCGCGTCCCTCAGCCCGAATACCGGTCCCAGAAGAATCAAACTCGATCACAACTGACCCACCGCCCTTCCCCGGCTATAAAAACCCCAGCCCCGATCGGTTTTTCCACGCGATCGCCGATTTTTACTCCGGTGAGCACCGAGACTTCGCCGGTGAATTCTGGCCGATCTAAGCTCGGAAACTCTGATCTAACTCGCTGGTCTTGATCCACCGCCTCCGGGGAGCTTTGCAGGTGCAGAAAACTCGGAGAATTACGGTGTAAACACAGCACCGACGAGCTTCGCCGTGGTTTTGCCTCGGACCTCGCCGCCGATCACTTTCCAGGACCCCCGAGCTCGAGAAAACCCCCGAGGTGAGATCCCCGACCTCCCCTCTACCGATCTATGCCATAAGATCACAGTTCTAGGCAGAATTCTCGCGGATCCGAAACTTTCCGGCGAGATCGCCGCTTCCCGCCGCCGTGCGCCGCCGGCAGCGCCGCCCGCGCTCGATCAGAGCGACGTGGCCGCTTGTGCGCCGTTTATTTTAAATCGCACGGTAGACTTTAAAACCCCGCGTACCGGTTCGATGTTATAATCTCAGCCGTCGGTTTAAAATCGGACGGTCCACGTCAGCCCCGCATTATAAAGACTGGAATTCTTACGTGCTACCCCCTGGGGTTCTCGGGAAATAAGAGCTAGCCCCGGAAACTTCAGATCTAGCCCCTGGAACTCCAGAAAATCATGTAAATTCATTTAAAAATCAGTTTTAGCCCCTGGACTTAATAAAAATTAGGAAAAACACCTCTGATAAGTGTAGCTAGACCCCTGGAAATTATGAAAATAATATTATAGACCCTGTAATGGGGTGAATTCATTATTTTAGCCCTGTTTAGTATTTAATTTAGAAAATTGAATATGTAACTAGTGTTTAAAAAATTAAAAAGGGGGACAAACATAATTGTCAAAATTAATTAAAAACTTTCTCAGTACTTAGAAAACTTTGGAGTGAGATAAAAATATATTTTTGGGCTGAAATGAATCTGTTTCATCTATTATTCACATTTGTTAGTATAGGGACACATTTTTAAGTAAAGAATAGTTATAGAAAAATAGGGAAAATAATTATGAAATAGTCCACATCAGAAGCCAAGGTCAAAATATGTTATTAAATCATTTAGGACCAGAACCTATACTGTTTAGATGATGTGTATTACTAATTTCATAATAAAATACACAATTATGCATAGGAATATAAATCTGAAAATATAGCAACTAGTAAATGATAAATGGAGTTTCTAAAATACAAAGAATTCAGTTTAGGGTTGGTAGAAATTCTGAAGGCACATATGGAGAAGAAAAATACTTTTCATACATACTTGGTAGTGAAAAGGTGTAGTAGCTTAATATAAGGAATTTATTTAAAACTGAAACACACACATATATATATATATATAGTATGTAAGTATAAATATGAACACCAAAGTAGGAATCATGTACATATAAATAAAAGTGTATGTAAGCCACAGATCAACACACAGAGTAACCACAACACATATAATGGTGAATGAATTTCATAAATATGAATGTGTGGTTTGTATGAAGTCGAAGTGTGAACTATGTCTTATGGATTGTTGTTTTTCTCTTGCTATGTGTGATGGTTGACACGACCCCATTGGTCCTGTCGAGCCAGGATCACGCTGAGGGGTGCTGCGTTGCACAGCACCGTATAACACACGTCAAAGGTGCAAAGCGGAAGCGGAAGTTTTATTACATAAACCGTTTTACGACCTGTTTACATCAAAATACGTTTAGTCCACACTCGCGGGCGTAGACTAAGCATCAAGTGCACGTTCATCCCTCGAACGTGTCCTTGCTAGCACACACGCACACTAACTCTGCGGCGTGCACGACTCCCACTCGACAGGGTTCCCCTCCTGGGGTTCCGTCTCCTCTTCGGGGGTCCCTTCCTCATAGAACCCTGCAAAAAGCTTCAAACACAAGCAGTGAGCACGAAGGCTCAGCAAGTCTGACCCGTCTCACCTAAACATGGAACTTCTACATGAGGGTAATGGGTTGCATGAGGCAAAAATCATTTGCAAGGACTCGCCTAATTAGTAGAACCTTACTTTCAAGTTTTAGCAGCAGGTTGTGGAGAACCTTACGCTAAGGCACATGAGAGAGCCACAATCAAACAAGAAACACATTTCTCTCATGTACTTTGCCCAAAGTTGAAAAGAACTTTAATTAGCTCTAAGCTACAGCATATCATTAACAATCAATGTCCAGCTTTCAATCAGCAACATTTTAACATGTAACTAGCCTGTTCTTTCTACGTCACGGTACAGTGAACAAGTGGTACTCACTGACCGCGAGGGACGGCGATTATAATCGATTTACACCTGCAGGGTTACCCGAACAACCCGTCACGTACGCCCGTACTCGATGTTGCCTACAACAACCATCACGGACGCCGTACGCGACTACCTTTCACCCGTTAGCCAAATATTGAACCGGTCCCATCGTCCCGAGCAAGAGGTCTCTGCACGCGCATCTCCGTGCCGCCAGCCGATTTACACCTCGAGCTCTCAACCTACCCTCTGAACGACGGGCAATGCCTCAATACCCAGCTACCCGAGTTACATCAGTTTCCCGGTTCCCATATAGCCGGTAGGTCTTCGGTACTGTTCTAGCTTGTTCAACAGGCCCGCACACGGCTCGGTCCTCAATCGACATAAGCGGAGCTACAGCACACAGGCCCCAAAGTCCTGCTGCCCTTACTCTCCGATCGGTCTCATTTTCTTGCCATGTGTATCATGTGCTATCTCTACCCGAGCAATGTGCCTCTAGCCTATTCTCGCGAGTAGTTCCAACTACTCGACTTGTACCGAATCCTACTCTATCCTAGCAATGCAGTGGCTAACGGGGTTTGCAATCCTAAACCCAACCCATGGTTTTCTTGGCTGTGCAGTTGGGTTTCCAGTCAAGACTCTAATGCAAAGAACAATATTCAAAGATGTGCTCAAAACAATAAATATTTGTAAAAAGGTTAATGCAAACCGGGGCTTGCCTTGCTGCTCTTGGTCGTAGGCTAGCTGTTCCTCCGGAGTAACGAAGTCTAGAACTTCGGGTTCCTCCTCGACCTTAGCGACTACATGATAGAAACAATACATGTATTAATTTAATGCATTTGTATTAAATTTGAAGTTGTGAAGTCTCTAACCTTTGCTAGATAGACCTAATGACTGTGAAACTTTTACTGTGGCTTGGTTACAACCTAAACAGAGACTTGGTCAAGTTTAAGTTGCAGCAAAGCTCATTTGAGCTCTCCACAAATAATTATGTTCTTGACCTTAATTGGAACTCTTAGGGTGTTCTAGGAATTTTCATGAGACAAACTATGACTTTCTGAAAACTAGATTTTCAGAGGGTTCTAATGGAGTTGGTCTCACTTAATTTGGAAGTCTCTAACTAAAGATATGAGCTAAACAATTTCAGAGAAAATTCTGAAAATGTTTCTGAACATTTTCTATTTTCTCTGGAACAGTTTTACTAATCACACCATTAGGTGGACTAAATGAGCTCAAATGGATCTGAAATTTTTATGGTAGTTCAAGGATATTTTGGTGAACATCTCAGCAAAATTTCAGGATTTTCATCCAAAGGATTCTCCAGTTAAAATTCCTAACACTTTAAACTTTAAGGAATTAATCTTGGAGAATTAAGGAATTTCATGAAGTGAAACTTGATTTTCTGGAAAGTACTCAGAGAGCTGAATCCAGCAAAATTTGGTTCACTCAATTTGGAGCTTTCTAGCCAAAGTTATAAGGATTTGAAGTTTGAAGGAAATCTGAAAATCGGGGAAAAGTTTAAACTCGCGCGTGGGCCCAGGGAACACGCGTCGCACGCCTAGGCGATGGCACACCGTGGCCCACAAGGATTTTGCGCGCCAGCACACCCGATCCCGGCCGCAGCCGGATCCCGATTCAAAATATCGGCCGCTGACAGCTGGGGTCCACCCCCTTCTTCAACCTCGCGACACCCGCGCCCCGCCGCCGAGGGACCTCGCCGGAGAGCTCGCCGCCGGCTGCTGTACAGCTCCAAACTTCTTGATTCTGGCTGCCCCTGCCTACTTTTACTCGGGGAACAGGATCCGAGGGTCAGCTGCTCATGACAACGGCCGGAGCATGGTCGGCGACGAACCGTCATATCGGAATGACTTCGGCCATGTCGGCTGACTCCCCTAGTATCTCAGCTACTTGGGAAATCGGTCGGGGAGCATCAGTGGACCTCAGAGAAGGTCGACATGAGCTCGAGGCAGCTCGGGGAAGGCCCGAAATAGGTCCTCACCGTGCGCCCGATACCCCCCGTTCGTTCCGCCATTAGTAGACCTTAAATTACGCCGGGCACAGAGGTTCTCCGGCCCAGAGTTGTGAAGGCAACTTGTGCGTTACCGTGTCTAGCTCGTGTGGGAGTGGCCTGAGGCCCTCTAATCCTTTCTAGAGCACGAATTAAACAGAATCGTACCCGAAGGTCGTTCTGCACACAGAAAGGGGAAAAGTGGAAATTCGCCGCCGGTGAGCAACCACTCGAGCTGTGGCTCGGGGATGAGCAGCACCGGTCACCCGCGCGTCCAAGGGTGCCTTGGCCCGGGCGTGACAACGCCCAGGTTGGGCTGTCCACGAGAGCCCGAGGTGCGGCGGTTCCAAGTTCCGAGTTTGATCTTTCGGCACAGCCGATATCAATCGGTTTCAACCGAATTCTAGCAATGGGGAGGATGGAGGAAGGTCTCTAGTACCTTGCTGGGACACTGGAGTGGAAGGAGGGAGCTGCGATCGGCGTCCTCCGATCAAGTCCGAACTGCAGAAACTTTCGGCCGGCGCTGAGTTCTTGCGGAGAAGAACTGTGGTGCCTCGGCCGAGGAGGGGGGCAGGCGCCTTAAGAAGGCTCTGCACCGCCTCATGCCCGCGCGTGGGCAAGCAGCTGGTGGCGCGGTGGCTGGCCTCGGTGGCGATCACCGCTGCGGCTCGGCGACCCGAGTGAAAAGTCTCAGTCGGTTTGTGTTGAAGTAGAGGCTGACATGTGGGTCCCACCCTTCCTTTTAACCTCTGAAATTTACTTCTAATCACTGTTGTAAACAGTGAACCCAATACTACCCTTGGCAATTCAAATTATTCCCCCATGAGCCATTTGAATTGATCAAAGTTCAAATGAGGTTTGGTTTGAACGAATTTCAGCACAAGTTCAGTTTGAAATTCAAATAAAGTTTGAATTTCTCCCCTTAGCTCATGTCAAGATCAACTCCAAATGGAGTGAAAATTGGTGTGTGAGCTCACAAAAATATGCTGAGTAAGAATATGCCTTCCACTTTCAAATTCATGGTATAAAAACAGTTGAATTTGAATATGTTTTCAAACTGCCCCCTTCCTATCTATACCCAAGATGACCTCAAAAAGGTTTTGAATTTGGGTGAAACTTGGCATGGACATCCTTAACAAAGTGTAGGAGTTTTTCCTATGTCCAGCCCATCTATATCACATGTGGGAAATACCACTTTTGCAATGTGTAAGTTTGTTCCCTAATGAGCATGTTGATAATTGTTACTTGCTCTTCATTTGTGTTCATCATTCTTCCTCAAATGAGGTGTGTGGTGTGGGGATGAACACTACAAATGGGTGTCAAAAACTGAGGCCCTTACAATGGTGTGATGTAGAACCTGCTCAAGAGCAAGTTATTCCTTTCCAAGACCAGGACTACCCATTTCAAGAGCAGCAAGAAGGAGGCAAGTGTCCTTGACCACTTTGATCCTATGCTAGGATGTGTAGATAGAATTATTTGCATTGTCAAATGAAATATGAAACCTATGCTAGGAAAGTTGCCCTAGAATTGCATTACCTTGTTTCCTTGTAGCTTGGGTTGGGATTCATTTTGTCATGTCATTTATTTACATGCATATGCTTAGCCATGCTTAGAATGGAATATTTGGGACATGAGATCATCAGTTTATATTACCATACTCTTGAATGAGACATTGTGAGTTATGTAGAGGTAGGGATCAAGGCAAGTTGGATGTTTTGGTTGTGTGCTGGGTGCACGAGACTTGGGTTTGTGTTTAGTACTTGCCTGGATCCTAAGGACCGGTTCATGGAGCATGTAACCCGGCTTTACAGTGCCAACCACATGCTGAGATAGGGCAGCTTGGCCAATTAATTAGGTGTATCCCCGGCGTAGTATGGGTATGTTGGATGGTGCGGGGAGTAGGTGTCAGCTGGACTACCATATGAACCGCAAGGCTCAAGAGGGGGCCACTGCAGCGGGGTTGGAGCCTCTTGTATGCTGTTAGGGGTGAAACCTCAGTGGGCCCACGCTCGTCGGGAATCCCTTTGTAAAGGCTTCGTAGTGATCTCCTGGCTGCACACCTGGGAAGTGTGAATGTGGATCGTAGCCACTGGCATAATGGAGGTTCTTTTAGTCCACCCGGCAACGGGGGATGAAATCACTACATGTGGGTACAGTGGTACAAACTCTGCAGAGTCAAAACTGTCTTGACAGCCGTGCTCACGGTTAAGAGCGGCCTGGACTTATTCATGATTAGAGGATTGATGGTTTTGGAAGTTAAGCGGGGAGCTTAACATTGGAAATGATGTTATGGTTATTCGATTATGATGATGGGATGGGAGATTGGGACCATTTCACCTGTGTAGTAATGTAGGTGCTTAATAAGCTAAGGTGATAGGTATTAAATGCGTAGTGCTTTAACCATGAGTTCAACCCCTCCTTGTTCTAGCCATGCATGATATAATTTTCCCACACTTGCTGAGTACCATTGGTACTCAACCTTGCATATTTGTTGGTTTATATTGCTGCTCAGGTCAAGATAATGAGGTGGTGTATAATGACCAAGATTTTGGACCCGAGGAAGGTTTTTACGTTCATGAAGACCCCCGGGCAACGCCTGTGATGGAGCCCTAAAGAATAAAATTCCACTGCTAGTTTATTTACTTGTGATGAAGCATTAGTGTCCATTGAGACATTTGCGATGTAAGACTTATTTATATTCGACACCTGGCTTGTAATAAATGATGCTTCACTATTTGTCATCACATGTATGAGAAAATGATCCTGGCATACATGTGATATTCACTTGGTTGTTTCTTCGGAAAAACTGGGTGTGACAGAGGTGGTATCAGAGCCAAGGTTGCCCGTAGGAACGTGGACCTAGGTAGAAATGGACGTATTTAAGGGCCCTATTTTCTTAAAAACTATTTTCCAAGGTGTGGGTTGAAGAGTGTTATTTAAGGAGTCATTTTCTTCATCTTACCCCAAATTTTCATTCAAAATGGGATTTTTGTTTAAAAAGTTTATCTAACCTAAATTTAAATTCTTTTTGTTTTAGATGGTTCGCATGATTCGCACCGCTCGTAAGTCCACAAAAGGGAGAGTTCCCGTAGTTGCCCTTGCCGAAAGAGAGGAGAGTCGTCCAGTGACGTACCTTTCCTACGGACTGGCAGTAGGAGATTTGTTGCGCCGTCTTCGACGTATGCTTGAGGCCGCCGGCAATACGGGCAAGCTAATCATCCACTATAACTCCACCAGGACCATCCGTGAGAAGAGGGGAGAATGGAGTTCGGAGATGAGGATTATACACGAGAATCAGCTGCTTAAGATTCACCACTCTCCAGCTTGTCGAGCAACACAAGTTGACGCGGAGAAAGATGTCACCTGGGAGGCCATCACCTGCCAGAGTCACATCTATCGTCGCCACTTGGACAAAACTGAGTACATGTATGTCCTCCAACGTGAGAGTGGTACCACGGAGTACAAGTACCCACCGGTGCAGCAAGGGACTTCCCATGAGCACATGGACTTGTGCTTGGAGGATGCTGCTATGCTCAGCACTCGACTGCAGGAGTGTCAACAAGAGCTTCAGGATGTTCGAGACACCCTGAAGGAAACGGAGGCATTGCTGCGAGCTTGCTTAAAGGCGAGAGAAAGAGGAGATGGGAATGAACTGTGTGTCACCGTGAATGATACATGGACTCCTGACTCCCCAGATCGCCGAGCAATCAGGCGTTGTCGCACTTCTCCACCAGCAGCCTCCCCACCCAAAGCAGAGTCAGAAGGTAGCCGAAATGAGGAGGAAGATCCCGAGGAGCCAGCTCAAGAGGACGAGTAGTGTAGAGTCTTTCCCCTAGCTAGCAAGAGGTCGAGTAGTCGAGTCGTTACGTAGTTAATGGTGTGATAATGCTTGGTGTGTGACGTGAGTTGTGGAAGCCATGAGCAATTGTCCACAGCCTCGTCTTCAGATTGTTTTGCTTTGGTGTGTGAACCCACAGGAAATAATAGTGCATTTATTTGGTGTGAGATATAAACCCTCGTAAAATTTTAACAAAGCCTCAACACCTTAAAGTACCAACAAATGAAAGTAGTAAGATGATACTAAATGGTATCAAATTAACATTTGTTGATTCTGCCAGATGGCCGGAAGAGGAAAAGGACGTGCTGCCAACCCCGCCAACAACAATGATGAGGCATGCAACCCTCATCTTTCTGGAGGCCAGGACAGGGGTGGTCGCCGTGAAGAAGTTGATCCTCTCCACCAAATGCTGGAGAATCAAAATCAGCTCATCCAGAACTTGACTCAAGTAGTGGCCAACTTGCATCAAGTTCCACCTACACAAGCTGCACCACGCCAACCAAGGTTGAGTGAGTTTCTAGGAACTCAACCTCCAAAGTTTGCAAGTGCTGCTGAACCTCTGGAGGCAGATGATTGGCTGAAGACCATTGAAAGTAAGATGAGGATAATACAATGCCAAGGGTATGAGAGGGTGCTGTTTGCCTCTCATCAATTGCATGGACCTGCCGCTGATTGGTGGACCGCCTACGTGGCCGCCCATCATGACCCTGAGAACATCACTTGGGAAGAGTTCAAGCGTAGCTTCCGCAACCACTACATCCCAAGAGGTGAACTCAAAAACAAGAGGAAAGAGTTTCTGGGACTGCAGCAGGGAAACATGACGGTGAGGGAATACCTCACTAAATTTACTCAACTATCCCGTTATGCTCCACGAGACATAGAGACTGATGAGCAGAAACATGATTGTTTCGTGGAAGGACTTACCGCAAAGATGCAGTGTGCAATGTCCTCCAATGAGTATGAAAGCTTTCAAAAGATGGTGGACAGAGCATTTGTGGTGGAAAGGAAGCTAAAGGCCCTGGAAAATGAGAATAAGAGGAAGGCGGGGTGGTCACATCAGGCCTCAGGGAGCAACACCCGCCCACGTATGATGCAACAACCTACGGGGCAGACGAGCCGTGCTGCGGTACCCTATTCAGCACCAAGAGGGTACAACCCAAACTACAGGCCTCCCGCAGCACCAGCACAGCCGCCACGTCAGTTTGTGCAGCAGCCTCGCCCCGCATATCCACCTCGACCAGCAGTGCAAGGACCCCCAAACCAACCCCAAGACAACAAGGGCCAAGCATCTAAGATTGGGGTGCAATGTTTCAGCTGTGGTGAAGTGGGGCACTACGCCCATAAATGCCCAAAGAAGAAGCCTGCGCCGCCACAACAGCAGAATGTATTGAGAGGACGGGTGAACCATGTTACTATGGAGGAAGCACAAGAGGCACCCGACGTGGTAGTTGGTAAGTTTCCTGCCAATTTACACCTTGCAACTCTGCTGTTTGATTCTGGTGCTACCCACTCGTTCATTGCTCAAGGGTTTGTTAAGAAGTATGACCTAGCAACCACACAAATGAACCATATGCTAGCCGTAAACTCTCCAGGTGGAGAAATAAGGACAAGACAAGTGTGTCCCAAAGTGAGCCTAGACATTAATGGGGTAGTATTTACTGCTAACATCATAGTGATAGATTCACAAGGGATAGATATTATTTTGGGTATGGATTGGTTGACCAAACATAAAGGAATCATCCATTGTTCGACTCGAACGGTGGAACTAACTCACCCCAATGGTACCAGAGTAAAGTTCATAACAATACATGAGCCTAGGAGGGACATTAAATTAAATCAAGTGGAGGTGAAAGTTGAGGAAATCAAGACCATCAGGGAATATCCAGATGTTTTTCCGGAGGAGTTGCCAGGTATGCCTCCCGACCGTGACGTGGAATTCGCAATTGAGCTAGTACCGGGAACAGCCCCGATATACAAGAGACCTTATCGAATGGACTCCAAGCAGCTAGAAGAGCTCAAGGATCATTTGAGAGAATTGACGGAGAAGGGGTATATTTGCCCTAGTTCCTCACCATGGGGAGCTCCGGTGATATTTGTGCCCAGGAAAGACGGAACCCAAAGGTTATGCGTGGATTACCGTGCCTTGAATGAGGTAACCATCAAGAACAAATACCCATTGCCCCGCATTGAAGACTTGTTCGATCAGTTGAGGGGAGCTTGTGTGTTCTCGAAAATTGATCTCAGGTCGGGGTACCACCAACTCAAGATAAGGCAATCTGATATTCCCAAGACAGCTTTCGTATCTCGGTACGGACTGTATGAATGCACTGTCATGCCTTTCGGGCTAACCAATGCCCCGGCATATTTCATGTACCTCATGAACAAGGTATTCATGGAATATCTGGACAAATTTGTGGTGGTTTTCATAGATGATATTCTCGTCTTCTCCAAAGATGAAGAAGAACATGAGAAACATCTAAGGTTGGTGTTACAGAGGCTGAGAGAACACCAACTATATGCCAAGTTGAGCAAGTGTGAGTTTTGGCTGAAGAGAGTTCCCTTTTTAGGACATATAATCTCGGAGGGAGGAATTTCCGTAGATCCCGCCAAAATCGAAGATATCCAGAAGTGGAAAACCCCTGAAAATGTCGGGGAAGTTCGAAGCTTTTTGGGATTGGCTGGATATTATCGACGGTTTATTGAGGGATTCTCCAAGTTCTCGAGACCTCTCACCAAACTGTTGGAAAAGGGAATCACATTCACCTGGACGCCACAGTGCGACACGAGCTTTCAGGAGCTAAAGAAAAGATTGACAACAGCCCCAGTGCTGGTTATGCCAGATATGCAGAAGAATTTCACAGTGTACTGCGATGCCTCTGGGAATGGGTTGGGATGTGTTCTCATGCAAGAAGGACATGTCGTGGCATATGCATCCCGGCAGCTTCAGAAGCACGAGAAGAACTATCCTACACATGACCTAGAACTAGCTGCAGTGGTACACGCGTTGAAAATTTGGCGGCACTATTTGATGGGGAAGAGGACAGAGATATATACGGATCATAAGAGTTTGAAGTACATATTCACACAGCCAGATCTCAACCTCAGACAAAGGAGATGGTTAGAGCTAATCAATGACTTTGATGTGGGCATCAACTATCATCCCGGGAAAGCAAACGTCGTGGCCGATGCTTTGAGTCGGAAAGTGCAGGTCAATAAGTTGAGTTTGAAGGACATGCCTGCAGAATTGAAGGACGAGGTTATAAGACTCAATCTATGTCTAGTAAATAGTGGTGATGCCATCGCCATGGAAGTGGACTCCACACTCGAGCGAGACATACGCGAGGGCCAAAAGAATGATGAGAAGATACAAGAGATCAGACAGCTTATCAAGGAAAATAAAGCTCCTGGTTTTAGAGAGGATGAACAAGGAACGGTGTGGCACGGGAAAAGAATCTGTGTGCCAGAAGTAAAGGAGATCCGTGAATTGATTTTAAAGGAGGCTCATGATTCTGACTATTCCATTCATCCTGGGAGTACGAAGATGTACCAGGACCTCAAAAGCAGGTATTGGTGGTATGGCATGAAGCGAGATGTCGCGGAACATGTTGCCCTATGTGACACATGTCAGTTGGTGAAAGCAGAACATCAACGACCCGCGGGATTATTGCAACCACTCAAAGTACCTGAATGGAAGTGGGAAGAAATCAGCATGGATTTTGTCGTGGGATTGCCTAGGACCCAATCCGGGTATGATTCAATATGGGTCATTATTGATAGGCTAACCAAGGTAGCTCATTTCATCCCTGTGAAAGAAAGCTACAGCGGATCCAAATTGGCAGAATTGTACATGTCAAGGATTGTGTGTTACCATGGAGTGCCCAAGAAGATAGTGTCGGACCGAGGGACACAGTTCACCTCGAGGTTTTGGCAGAAGTTGCATGAAACCATGGGAACCCATCTGAACTTCAGCTCTGCCTATCATCCCCAAACTGACGGGCAGACGGAGAGAACCAATCAGATCCTTGAATATATGTTAAGGGCATGTGCACTCAAAAACAATAGGAGTTGGGACAAAAACTTACCGTATGCGGAGTTTTCCTATAACAACAGCTATCAAGCTAGTATGAAAATGTCACCGTTTGAAGCTTTGTATGGAAGGAAGTGCAGAACTCCCCTATTTTGGAACCAAACAGGAGAAAGTAAAGTGTTTGGTCCAGAAGTGCTACAAGAAGCCGAGGCAAAGGTGAGGGAGATTCGCAACAATTTGAGGATAGCACAAACACGCCAAAAGAGCTATGCCGATGTACGAAGAAGAGAGCTCGTTTTCAACGTGGGAGACTATGTTTATCTCAAGGTGTCCCCTATCAGAGGGCTTCGTCGGTTCAAGGTGAAAGGGAAGTTGTCACATCGATACATCGGACCCTTTCAAGTTTTGGAAAGAAAAGGCGAAGTGGCGTACCAACTAGAGTTACCGGTTCATCTATCGGACGTGCACGATGTATTCCATGTGTCACAACTCAAGAAATGCCTGAGGACGCCTGAAGAGGTGTTACCCATGAATGAAGTGGATGTAGCTGAAGATTTGTCTTATGCTGAACAACCATACAAGATTTTGGAGACAATGGAACGTCTCACCAGAAATAAAAGAATCCGGATGTGCAAGGTGCAGTGGAAGCATCACTCAGAAGAGGAAGCCACCTGGGAACGGGAAGATGAGCTCAAGGCACAATTTCCGGAATTGTTTTCTTAGAAACACCAATCTCGAGGACGAGATTTCTTTTAAGGGGGGTAGAGCTGTAACACCCCAAATTTTGATTCAAAACCCTAAACCATGTTCAGAGGGGAATTTAAAAATTTTTGGACGTGTTGCATGTTTTGCAAAAATTCAAATTCAAACTGGAATTCAAATTAAACTCAAATCAGAAAAGAAATGGAAAAAGAAAAAGAGAAAACGGGAAAAAAACCGGCCAGTGGGCCGAAACCCGCCAGCCGGCCCAGTTTTCCCCGCGCCAGCCCGCCCCCGCGCGCCCGCGCTGTCTCTCACAGACGGGTGGGACCCACCTGTCATCCCTAACCCCGCGACCCCGGACTCTCCCGCGCGCGCGATCTTAACCGATCGAAAAACCGCGTCCCTCAGCCCGAATACCGGTCCCAGAAGAATCAAACTCGATCACAACTGACCCACCGCCCTTCCCCGGCTATAAAAACCCCAGCCCCGATCGGTTTTTCCCACGTGATCGCCGATTTTTACTCCGGTGAGCACCGAGACTTCGCCGGTGAATTCTGGCCGATCTAAGCTCGGAAACTCTGATCTAACTCGCTGGTCTTGATCCACCGCCTCCGGGGAGCTTTGCAGGTGCAGAAAACTCGGAGAATTACGGTGTAAACACAGCACCGACGAGCTTCGCCGTGGTTTTGCCTCGGACCTCGCCGTCGATCACTTTCCAGGACCCCCGAGCTCGAGAAAACCCCCGAGGTGAGATCCCCGACCTCCCCTCTACCGATCTATGCCATAAGATCACAGTTCTAGGCAGAATTCTCGTGGATCCGAAACTTTCTGTCGAGATCGCCGCTTCCCGCCGCCGTGCGCCGCCGGCAGCGCCGCCCGCGCTCGATCAGAGCGACGTGGCCGCTTGTGCGCCGTTTATTTTAAATCGCACGGTAGACTTTAAAACCCCGCGTACCGGTTCGATGTTATAATCTCAGCCGTCGGTTTAAAATCGGACGGTCCACGTCAGCCCCGCATTATAAAGTCTGGAATTCTTACGTGCTACCCCCTGGGGTTCTCGGGAAATAAGAGCTAGCCCCGGAAACTTCAGATCTAGCCCCTGGAACTCCAGAAAATCATGTAAATTCATTTAAAAATCAGATTTAGCCCCTGGACTTAATAAAAATTAGGAAAAACACCTCTGATAAGTGTAGCTAGACCCCTGGAAATTATGAAAATAATATTATAGACCCTGTAATGGGGTGAATTCATTATTTTAGCCCTGTTTAGTATTTAATTTAGAAAATTGAATATGTAACTAGTGTTTAAAAAATTAAAAAGGGGGACAAACATAATTGTCGAAATTAATTAAAAACTTTCTCAGTACTTAGAAAACTTTGGAGTGAGGTAAAAATATATTTTTGGGCTGAAATGAATCTGTTTCATCTATTATTCACATTTGTTAGTATAGGGACACATTTTTAAGTAAAGAATAGTTATAGAAAAATAGGGAAAATAATTATGAAATAGTCTACATCAGAAGCCAAGGTCAAAATATGTTATTAAATCATTTAGGACCAGAACCTATACTGTTTAGATGATGTGTATTACTAATTTCATAATAAAATACACAATTATGCATAGGAATATAAATCTGAAAATATAGCAACTAGTAAATGATAAATGGAGTTTCTAAAATACAAAGAATTCAGTTTAGGGTTAGTAGAAATTCTGAAGGCACATATGGAGAAGAAAAATACTTTTCATACATACTTGGTAGTGAAAAGGTGTAGTAGCTTAATATAAGGAATTTATTTAAAACTGAAACACACACACATATATATATATATATAGTATGTAAGTATAAATATGAACACCAAAGTAGGAATCATGTACATATAAATAAAAGTGTATGTAAGCCACAGATCAACACACACAGAGTAACCACAACACATATAATGGTGAATGAATTTCATAAATATGAATGTGTGGTTTGTATGAAGTGGAAGTGTGAACTATGTCTTATGGATTGTTGTTTTTCTCTTGCTATGTGTGATGGTGTGATGTAGAACCTGCTCAAGAGCAAGTTATTCCTTTCCAAGACCAGGACTACCCATTTCAAGAGCAGCAAGAAGGAGGCAAGTGTCCTTGACCACTTTGATCCTATGCTAGGATGTGTAGATAGAATTATTTGCATTGTCAAATGAAATATGAAACCTATGCTAGGAAAGTTGCCCTAGAATTGCATTACCTTGTTTCCTTGTAGCTTGGGTTGGGATTCATTTTGTCATGTCATTTATTTACATGCATATGCTTAGCCATGCTTAGAATGGAATATTTGGGACATGAGATCATCAGTTTATATTACCATACTCTTGAATGAGACATTGTGAGTTATGTAGAGGTAGGGATCAAGGCAAGTTGGATGTTTTGGTTGTGTGCTGGGTGCACGAGACTTGGGTTTGTGTTTAGTACTTGCCTGGATCCTAAGTACCGGTTCATGGAGCATGTAACCCGGCTTTACAGTGCCAAGCACATGCTGAGATGGGGCAGCTTGGCCAATTAATTAGGTGTATCCCCGGCGTAGTATGGGTGTGTTGGATGGTGCGGGGAGTAGGTGTCAGCTGGACTACCATATGAACCGCAAGGCTCAAGAGGGGGCCACTGCAGCGGGGTTGGAGCCTCTTGTATGCTGTTAGGGGTGAAACCTCAGTGGGCCCACGCTCGTCGGGAATCCCTTTGTAAAGGCTTTGTAGTGATCTCCTGGCTGCACACCTCGGAAGTGTGAATGTGGATCGTAGCCACTGGCATAATGGAGGTTCTTTTAGTCCACCCGGCAACGGGGGATGAAATCACTACATGTGGGTACAAACTCTGCAGAGTCAAAACTGTCTTGACAGCCGTGCTCACGGTTAAGAGCGGCCTGGACTTATTCATGATTAGAGGATTGATGGTTTTGGAAGTTAAGCGGGGAGCTTAACATTGGAAATGATGTTATGGTTATTGGATTATGATGATGGGATGGGAGATTGGGACCATTTCACCTGTGTAGTAATGAAGGTGCTTAATAAGCTAAGGTGATAGGTATTAAATGCGTAGTGCTTTAACCATGAGTTCAACCCCTCCTTGTTCTAGCCATGCATGATATAATTTTCCCACACTTGCTGAGTACCATTGGTACTCAACCTTGCATATTTGTTGGTTTATATTGCTGCTCAGGTCAAGATAATGAGGTGGTGTATAATGACCAAGATTTTGGACCTGAGGAAGGTTTTTAGGTTCATGAAGACCCCCGGGCAACGCCTGTGATGGAGCCCTAAAGAATAAAATTCCGCTGCTAGTTTATTTACTTGTGATGAAGCATTAGTGTCCATTGAGACATTTGCGATGTAAGACTTGTTTATATTCGACACCTGGCTTGTAATAAATGATGCTTCACTATTTGTCATCACATGTATGAGAAAATGATCCTGGCATACATGTGATATTCACTTGGTTGTTTCTTCGGAAAAACCGGGTGTGACAAAATGGGACCTCCCGGAGGTCCCCCAAGACCCCCCGAAGCTCCCAGATAATCAAGATAGCTTAAGGGCCTCCGGGTCCCAGCTCCCGGAGGCCCCCGTGGGTCCACTCACCTCCAGCGGGCCAGGGCCAATGGACGAGGACCTCCCAGTCCTAAGAGAGAGGGTTCGAACCATCCAGAGGCCTGTCTACTACATCAGCGAAGTACTTCATGATGCCAAGACAAGGTACCTAGAAGTCCACAAGCTGCTGTATGCGGTGCTCGTGGCCTCTAGAAAGCTCCGCCATTACTTCCAGGCCCACCGGGTCTCGGTAGTCACCTCGTATCCGCTGAAGACAATTCTTCACAGCCCCCATGCGACTGGCAACGTTGCTAAATGGGCGGCGGAGCTGGCGGAGTTTGAGCTGGACTTCCTCCCACACCATGCAGTCAAGAGCCAAGCACTGGCTGACTTTGTGGCGGAGTGGACAACAACGAAGACTGACCCAGAGGGCCATGAAGGCGGAGAACCAGAGCACCAAGCTCCGGTCTTCACCGAACCCCACTGGACACTTTTCTTCGACGGCTCCTCGCGAAAGCAGGGGGCCGGTGCCGGCGTACTGCTCCTCATGCCATCAGGGGAACAGTTTGGGTACATGGTGCGTCTCAATTTCGAGGCAACCAACAACATGGCAGAGTATGAAGCACTCATCTGTGGCCTGCAGACAGCCCTGTCTTTAGGCGCTCGCCAGTTGTTGGCACAGGGTGACTCCCAGCTGGTCATCAAGCAAGTCAAGGGTGAATGCTCCTGCAATGACCCACAGCTAGCTGTGTATCTGCTTCACGTGCAGATGTTGGAGAAAGAATTCCTCGCCTTGGACCTGCACCACGTACCGCGCGCTGGCAATGCCGCAGCTGATAACCTTTCAACGAAGGCTTCCACCGGAGCCCCTGCGCCCGAAGGAGTTTTCGAGAGGACGTTGCTGCGGCCTACAGCCCGGCCCGCCGAGCCGGGCGAAGGGGGCTTGACCAGCACCTCGAAGCTGGCGGTCCCGGCGGCCCTACAGCCATGGATGCCGCCAAGGATCGTAAGCGTCACTGGGAACTCCGTGCAACCCAGTGCTCAAGATCCAGAAGCTCAAGTCAGACCCGATGCATGGATCACGGAGATCCGGGACTATTTGAAGGACAACATCCTCCCTGATGAACATGCAACCGCTAAACGGATTGTGCGTATGGCTAAGAGATACGCGCTGGTAGAGGGGGATCTCTACCGGCATGGCGCCAACCACATCCTATTGCGGTGCATAACCCAGGGGGAAGGCTGCGACTTGCTCGCTGAGATCCATGGAGGCGAATGTGGAAGTCACTCTTCCTCACGCACGCTTGTCAGTAAAGCCTTCCGGCATGGCTTCTACTGGCCGACAGCACTCCAGGATGCCGTCAAGCTGGTCAAGAGCTGCAAGGCGTGCCAGTTCCACGCCAAGCAGATCCATACACCGGCTCAGGCGGTACAGATGATCCCGCCCTCGTGGCCATTTGCCGTATGGGGGCTGGACATCTTGGGACAGTTTCCCAGAACCGTCGGGGAATTCCGGTACCTCTATGTCGCCATCGACAAGTTCACCAAGTGGCCGGAAGCTACACCAGTTGTCACCATCAACAAACAGTCCGCAGTAAAGTTCATCAAGTCTATTGTCTGCCGGTGCGGGGTCCCGAACAGAATCATCACCGACAACGGGACTCAGTTCACCAGCGCAGCATTCCAAGACTACTGCGAGGACCTCGGCATTCAGGTGTGCTATGTCTCTGTCGCCCACCCGAAGAGCAATGGGCAAGTTGAGAGGGCCAACGCGGAGATTCTCCGGGGCCTTAAGACTCGCACCTTCGCTAGCCTGAAGAAACATGGTGCCAATTGGGTAGATGAGCTTCCGAGCACACTATGGGCTAACCGGACATCCCAGAGCCGGGCCACCGGAGAGACACCCTTCTTCATGGTGTATGGGGCCGAAGCTGTACTTCCCCCATAAATCACCATGAAGTCTCACCGTGTCCGGGCTTACGACGAAGCCGCGCAGGACAACCTCCGGCGTGGAGAAATCGACCTCGTCGACGAGGTCCGATTACATGCAGCACTCCGTAACGCGCGGTACAGACAAGCGCTTCGGCGCTACCACCAGAGATCTGTGCGTGCCCGGGAGCTGCAGGAAGGTGACCTGGTGTTGCGTCTCATACTTTCTCGCGAAGGGGCCCACAAACTCTCCCCTAGTTGGGAAGGTCCCTTCCGAGTCGCGAAAGTATGCCGCCCCAGGTGTGTGTGCCTTTCCACCGAGGATGGGGACCTGCTCTCAAACCCTTGGAACATAGAACACCTCCGTAAGTTCTACCCCTAGAGAAAAGATAGGACAGTACTTTCTTTCCGTAATAAACTCCATAGAGTCCAGGAACAGCGCTCGGAGCAGCTAAGCCCCAGGGGACGGTACAGGACTACGTTCAGCTTTGCCTGGTTCCGACTCCAAGCGCGTAGAGTCTTGCTTCCCCTTTTAATGTGGCGGGTCGTGGCCTCCATGTTTAGCCTGCCTTCCTCCTGTGGAAAGTTATACGGAAAGAAACCTGTTCTACTTTGCTCTTTCCTCGTACTCATTTAAATTGTGTGCTAAGTTTTTTATAACTACCCTTGCGGTGCATGGCTGCCATGTGCTCAGCTCCCCCTTCTCATTCTCACCACTAGTCGGCATTCGCTGCCCTACCAGAGGCGGTTGCATCGGGGGTACCTGCCGATAGTCGAGGGGGCCCTGAGCCCCCGAACGCTTCGTGCACTTCTGTCCCCAAGCACCGAGCATATGGTTAGGGACCATAAGTCGAATAAGACTATGAGATAAGGGAGGGGGAGCTCCCAAGGAGAATTACTTTTTCCTACTTGTGTGCAGGACCTCTTGGCCTCGGATCCCTACAGGAATGTGGTAGGAGCGCCTGACCAATGGGACGCCCCTGCCAGGGGGCCACTACGGAATCATGCGAGACCGGAACTCCAAGGCAAGACCGGAGGATCCACGGCTCCAGCGGGACCGGACCTCCCCTCCTCTGAGGGGAAGGGCCCGGAGACCCCACGTGTACAGCGGCTCCGAACCTCCCTCTCCTCAGAGGAGAGCTCCGGATCCGCCACGTGGCTGGCTGATCCGGGCCTCCCCCTCCTCATGGGGCGGGGCCCGAGGACCTCCGGGGCCCTTAATATAATGAGGACCCGGGGAAGATGCTGGAGCAGAACGTCGAGATTGGTGAAGGCCTCTGAGCACCTTGCGGAGCTAAGGGCTCGGTCAGGCAAAACCAGGAAGAATACAGAAAACATCGCAGGCACGAAGGGTCATAAGAGTTCATGTATTCATGGCTCCATGAGCTGGGCTACAAACTCAATGAAAAAGAATGGAACAAGCCCCAAGATTCCCCTGACACGACCAGAGTCTAGAAGTTGCAAGAACGGCCGTGTCACCAGGTTTCAGACCTGGCGGCGCTCTCCCGCTCCATGACCCGAGCGAAGAAATCGCCTCCCTCATCACCAGCGCAAAGGCTGGTGTTATCAAGGGTGCTCCTGAGGCCCCCTCTGCAGCTTCAACGGTCTTCTTGGAGACTCCGCCGCCTGGGATCCTCCTTGGTGCATCGGCGGTTTCCTTCCCCTGAAGTTCCCTCATCACCGGCGCAAAAGCCGGTGTCATCAAGGGTGCTCCTGAGGCCCCCTCCGCAGCTTCAGCGGTCTTCTCGGAGACTCTGCCGCCTGGAATTCTCCTTGGTGCTTCAGCGGTTTCTTTGAAGACTCCACCATCTGAGAAGGGGCGCAACGCCAGGGAGCCTTCTGCCTGCCGTCACCAAGGAAGGGCCCCATCGGGAGGACAAACCAGAGACCCCTTGGAGGCGCCACCTCCAGAGGCAAGGCAGGCAGGCTACCTGGGTCCCAGACTTGGTGCATACGCCGTCGCTGGAGGAAATCGAGAGCGATTCTCCCCCCATAAGGCGGGTTAGGAGCCATGGAAGAATACAAGACTGCAGAGACTCGAGGGAGGTGCAAGGGCTGGAAGCCTTATAAGGGGAGCGTGCCCACGTGGCGGTTTCTTTTCACACCTTCCCGGGTGCAATCCCAAGCGATTCGGAACTCTTCGAGTATGCCGCATCGGCAACCGCTTCGGCTCCGAGTCCGAGCGCCAATGACAGGCGGACCCAAGCCACCCGACTGAAGCGGTGGGTCAAGGAGTCAGTCTCCTAAGAAGACAAGCCGGCAAGGCACTTCGGCGGTTCCTGAAGAAAGCGCCGCAACATGCAGAAGTGGCAGTCTTGGGAACCGCAGTAGTAAAAGCAACCATCAAGTGGGCGCACGCTCGCACGATCCTGCGACCGTTCGTGCTCCGGCAGCGGTCAATGCGGGACTTAGAGAAAGTGCGCGGATCAGAAGAGACGGAGGTCCCACCTCGGGCTCGCTATCTCCCCCGAGATGGGCCCGGGGGCCACGGTACCTTAGATATGGGGTACCCCCGCGCACAGGGGAAAATGCCTAAGGAACTCGCCCTTCTCCGCAGGGAGAGCTCTGAAGGCGCCACGCGTCCGGCAGGGCCGGACCTCCCTCTCCTCAGAGGAGAGCTCCGGGCCCGCCACATGGCATACAGATGCCGGACCTCCCCCTCCGCGGGCGAGGGGTCCGAAGGTGCCACGTATCCGGCGGGGCTGGACCTCCCTCTCCTCAGAGAGGAGCTCCGGGCCCGCCACATGGCCGACAGAAGCCGAACCTCCCCCTCTGCGGGGAGAGGTCCGGAGGCTCCACGTGCCCCGCGGGCCGGACCCTCCTCTCCTCTGAGAAGGGCTCCGGGCCCGCCACATGGCCAGTAGAACGGCGCTGCCTGCCCCCGAGCGATAGGCAGCGGGCGTAAAAACACCCCATACCTTGCCCGTACAAGGTATTCAAGGCCCGCGTCTTTCCAAGACATGGAGACGCGGAGCATGCCTCTGTCAGGTGCCGTTGCGCCCAGTCACATCACAGACTGGTGCAAGGCGTCAGAACCTGCCAGCCAATAAACACCACGACAAGACATCCCATGCCGCCTGCGCCGTCATCAACCACTACGACTAGCGTGCAGCATGGGCAGGATGGCAAGACGGAGACTCAGAAGCCTTCGCTAGAGACAACTACCGGCATAACTGCAGATACCGTAGATAACAGTCAATCTCCCCGGGACCACCTGTCGGGTCCCGGGCCCCCCTTGTAAGCCTCCCGAGTCTTGGACTATAAAAGGCTAGGGTAGGCGACGATAGCGAGGGTTTGCATTTCTGCAACTCATACGCTAGCCATTCATGCCCAAGCTGTAACTCACCCCCAAGCTCAGGACTCCGGCCCTGAGCAGCAAGCAATACAGCGAGCTCCATAGCTCGCCGTGGATGTAGGGTTTTACGCTCCGGCGGCCTAAACCACGTAAAACTCACAGTGTCAAGCTCTTACTAACTCGTCCATCCACGCAAGCTCTCCGCAAGGGACTAGCCCCACCGAAAAAAGAACCTCCGCGGGCTGCCCAGTGCAGGCCCGGGGGAAGTGTTGACCGAACACTTCGGCAGATGCAATGTGTGCCAGGTCCACGCCAAGCAGACCCACACAACCGGTGCAGACGCGCACCCAAAGCCGTCGGGGGATACCGGCTCCTCCATGTCGAGGGCCAGCCAGACTTCCCAGGGCCGGGTCACGGGAACTACCCTTCCACATGGTATGCGGGGCCGAAGCCATGCTTCCCCCTGAGATCGCCATGGGGGTCCCCCCGTGTCCGGCGTACGACGAAGCCACGCATGACCCGCTCTGCGTGAAGACAGGCACTCCGACGCCACCCCAGTAAGTTCACCATGCTTACTTAGGTGTTTATTTAAATTACGCTGTCGGTACCTGAGATATGGGGTACCCCCGCGCACAGGGGAAAATGCCTACGGAACTCGCCCTTCTCCGCAGGGAGAGCTCCGAAGGCGCCACACGTCCGGCGGGGCCGGACCTCCCTCTCCTCAGAGGAGAGCTCCGGGCCCGCCACGTGGCATACAGAAGCCAGACCTCCCCCTCCGCGGGAGAGAGGTCCGAAGGCGCCACGCGTCCAGCGGGGCCGGACCTCCCTCTCCTCAGAGGAGAGCTCTGGGCCCACCACGTGGCCGACAGAAGCCGAGCCTCCCCCTCCGCTGGGAGAGGTCCGGAGGCTCCACGTGCCCCGCGGACCGGGCCCTCCTCTCCTCTGAGAAGGGCTCCGGGCCCACCACGTGGAAGCAGAACGGCGCTGCCTGCCCCCGAGCGATAGGCAGCGGGCGTAAAGACGCCCCATACCTTGCCCGTACAAGGTTGTCGGTACCCGCAATATGGGGTACCTCCGCGCACAGGGGAAAATGCCTAAGGGTCTCGCCCTTCTCCGCAGGGAAAGCTCCGAAAGCGCCATGTGTCCAGTGGGGCCGGACGTCCCTCCCCTCAAAGGAGAGCTCCGGTGCCGTTAGCAAGGGTTCGAACCCTGTTGGTTCGCACTTTGCAACTCATACGCTAGCCATACACTCTCAAGCTGTAACTCACCCCCAAGCTCAGGACTCCAGCCCTGAGCAGCAAGCAATACAGCGAGCTCCATAGCTCGCTGTGGACGTAGGGTTTTACGCTCCGGCGGCCTGAACCACGTAAAACTCGCCGTGTCAGGCTCTTACTAACTCGTCCATCTGCGCAAGCTCTCCGCTAGGAACTAGCCCCACCGAAAAAAGAACCTCCGCGGGCTGCTCAGTGCAGGCCCGGGGGAAGTGTCGACAGAACACTTCGACATTTGGCGCGCCAGGTAGGGGGCTTTTCCCCTTGCGCGACGAGTTTCCGCCAACGAAGATGACCAAGCTTCCTTCAGCGGCAAACTCTCCCCCCCTGTGTCCGCGGCAAACCGTGACCAGGGGAGAGTACATGATGACACACTCAGGACGGAGTGTGTCAGGGCAAGATGGGATCCAGCAACCGGCTCTGGCAGCGCCAACCCCGGCAATGCAGGCTCCAACCAGCGTCAGGCCTTCAGTAGCGCCGGGCGTACCCGGTGGAGGTGCGTTAGTAGCAGCAAGGGCGCTACTGCACAATCCGCCTGCTGGGGACGCGCCTCAGGCAGCAACCCAGCAGTGGATTCGCGAGGTAGACCGTCTCGTAGTCGCCGCCGCAAACCCTCGACTTCGGCGGGGACGACACTCCAGCCAACCGGCTGTGTCGCTGACGCGCACGCCAACGGTTGACGGGCAGACGGCGGGTTCCAGCTCCACCAAACTTCCATCGACGGACCTGAGGACAGAGCTGGAACGGTGCCACTTGGGCAAAGATGCCCGAGTGTTCCTCGAGCGACGTCGAGAAAGGCGTCACACTCAAGAGGCTGGCGACAACATGACGTCGGCCTTGACCCAGCCTGGAGGGCAGACCTTCGCTACGCGAGCTCTGCCCCAGGCGTACGCCGCACAGCATAAGCCACAACCATGTGCTCTGCAAGCGGCGTCCCTGGCCTATGGCGCAACCTTGCCCATACCGGGGTACACTGTGCCAGGCGTAACCAAGCGTTCGCGGCACCAGTACCTGCACTGGGAGCCAGCAACCGGCTCTGGCAGCGCCGACCCCGGCAATGCAGGCTCCAACCAGCGTCAGGTCTTCAGTAGCGCTGGGCGTACCCGGCGGGGGTGCGCTAGCCGCAACAATAGCGCTACTGCACAATCCGCCTGCTGGGGACGCGCCCCAGGCAGCGACCCAGCAGTGGATTCGCGAGGTAGACCGTCTTGTCGTCGCCGCTGCAAACCCTTGACTTTGGCGGGGACGACGCTCTGGCCAACTGGCTGTGTCACTGACGCGCACGCCAATGGTTGACGGACAGATGGCGGATTCCAGCTCCACCAGGCTTCCGTCGACGGACATGAGGACTGAGCTGGAACGATGCCACCTGGGCCAAGACGCCCGAATGTTCCTCGAGCGGTGACGAGAAAGGCGTCGCAGCCAAGAGGCCGGCGTCAGCATGACGATTGCCTCAACCCTGCCTGAGGCGCAGACTTTCGCCACGCGAACTCTGCCCCAGACATACGCCACGCAGCATACGCCACAGCCATATGTCCTCCAAACGGCGCCCCCGGTCTATGGCGCAACCTTGCCCATACCAGGGTACACTGTGCCAGCGGCGAACCAAGCGTTCGCGGCACCAACATCTGCAGCAACAGAGGCAGGATGTACGGCCCTGGAGCCCCACCTCCGCTTCACGAGGTGGCCGCGCAAGTTTCGGCCGCACCTGCCTGAGAAGTACGACGGCAGCGTCAATCCGGCGGGGTTCCTCCAGATCTACTCCACCGCCGTACTTGCCGCAGGAGGGGATGAGGCCGTCATGGCCAAACTACTTCCCCGTCGCCTTGACCGGCCCTGCCCGGTCTTGGCTAATGAACCTCCCTCGGGGTTCCATAACATCCTGGGGAGAGCTCTGCCGACATTTCATCGCCAACTTCGGCAGCTCCTACACCCGTCCCGGCACGGAGCTTGACCTCCAAGCCATCAAGCAACAACCTGGGGAGTCGCTGCGCTCCTTCATCCAGCGGTTCTCCCAGGTACGCAACACCATTCCACATATTCAAAGTGCTTCTGTGGTGGCGGCACTTCGACAGTGTCCATGACAAGAAGATGCTTGAGAGGCTTGCAACCAGAGAGGTCTGCGATGCCTCTGGGCCCTTCAGCCTGGCGGACAAGTGCGCCAGAGCAGCCGGAGGGCGGAGCTGGCACTCACTGCCAGATTCCAAAGCCGGAAGACAGCCCGAAGACGGCGGAGTTCAAGCTGAGCTCCCGACCACGTCAGACAGCCAAGAGCCAAGCTTTGGCTGACTTCGTGGCTGAGTGGACGCCAACGAAGGCTGACCCAGGGGGCCGCGAAGACGGTGAACCAAAGTACCGAGCTCCGGTCTTCACCGGGCTTCACTGGACGCTCTTCTTCGATGGCTCCTCGCGAAAGCAGGGGGCCGGTGCCGGCGTACTGCTTCTCATGCCATCGAGGGAGCAGTCTGGGTACATGGTGCGTCTCAATTCCAAGGCAACCAACAACTTTGCAGAGTATGAAGCACTCATCTTTGGCCTAAAAGACAGTCCTGTCTCTGGGCGCTCGCCAGTTGTTGGCGCAGGGCGACTCCCAGCTAGTTATCAAGCAAGTTAAGGGTGAATGCCCCTGCAATGACCCACAGCTAGCTGCTTATCTGCTTCACGTGCGGATGTTGGAGAAAGAATTCCTTGCCTTGGACCTGCGCCATGTACCGCACGCTTGCACGGCCGCAGCTGACGACCTCTCAACGAAAGCCTCCATCGGAGCCCCTGCGCACGAAGGAGTCTTCGAGAGGACGTTGCTGCGGTCCACAGCCCGGCCCGCCGAGCCGGGCGAAGGGGGCTGAACCAGTGCCTCGAAGCTAGGCAGTCCCGGCGGCACTGGATGCCGTCAAAGGATCGTAAGAGTCACTGGGGACTCCGTGCAACCCAGCGCTCAAGATCCAGAAGCTCAAGTGGTCCCGATGCGTGGACCACGGAGGTCCGGGACTCCTTGAAGGACATCCTTCCTGATGAACGTGCATCCGCTGAACGGGTGGTGCGGATGGCTAAGTGCTACGCGCTGGTATCTTTACTGGTGTGGCGCCACGACATCCTATTGCGGTGCATAACCCAGGAGGAAGGCTGTGATTAGCTCGCAGTAGTCCAAGGAAGCGAGTGCTGGGAACGCTCATCGTCCCGCACGTTGGTCAGTTAAGCCACCCGGCATGGATCCTACTGACCGAGAGCCACCTGGACGCCGTCAAACCGGTTAGGGATGCAATGCGTGCCAGGTCCACGCCAAGCAGACCCACACAACCGGTGCAGACGCGCACCCAGAGCCGTCGGGGGATACCGGCTCCTCCATGTCGAGGGCCAGCCGGACTTCCCAGGGCCCGGTCACGGGAACTACCCTTCACATGGTATGCGGGACCGAAGCAATGCTTCCCCCTGAGATCGCCATGGGGGTCCCCCCGTGTCCGGCGTACGACGAATCCACGCATGACACGCTCTGCGTGAAGACAGGCGCTCCGACGCTACCCCAGTAAGTTCACCATGCTTACTTAGGTGTTCATTTAAATCACGCATTAATTTATATGAACACCTCCCCACGCTCTAGAAAGTGTGCGTCCATTGTACACTTGGTTCCTCTTTCCTGCTCTCATGCATAGTCGATATTTGCCGTCCTGCCGAAAACGGTAGTGCTTGGGGTACCTGCCAAAGGCCCGATGGCCTTTTGGATCTCCCCCTATGAGGGTACTGTACCGCTAGTTGGTCTCCTCCGAGAAAAGACCTACGCTAGACCGGGGGGTCAGGAGCCTTGCTTTGCCCTTTCTTGCACCCAAAACATGCGCACTCTGCCCCCCAGCGCTACGGTCTGAGTACCAGGGGGCCGGACGGTTATACCCTGACTGGGGCTGGGGCCAGACCTCCGGGACCAAGTGCATTGGATTACCCGAGCCCCGTATTCCGGCCTGGGACAGTAAGCCAAATGAGACTAAGGGACAGGAAAGGGGGACCACTGAGCAGTGCCGGACTTCGCCCCCACAGCTGGGCCGAGCTCTGATGCCAGCATTTGCCCTCGTTTCGGAGGCGAGCGCTGATGCCAGGCCTCACGCCCTTCGCTGGCCTGAGTTCCGATGACTTTCGGACTCCGCCTCCACAGCCAGGCAGAGCTCCGAGGCCATCCCTCGCCCTCCTTTCAGAGGCGAGCGCTGATGCCGGACCTCACGCCCTTCGATGGCCTGAGCTCCGATGACTTCCGGACTCCGCCTCCACAGCCAGGCCGAGCTCCGAGGCCAGCCCTCGCCCTCCTTTCAGAGGCGAGCGCTGATGCCGGACCTCACGCACTTCGCTGGCCTGAGCTCCGATGACCTCCGGACCTCACGCCCCTCGCTGGCCTGAGCTCTGACGACTTCCGGACCTCCGCGCCCGCAGCTGGGCCGAGCTCCGATGCCAGCCCTTGCCCTCCTTTCAGAGGCGAGCCCTGATGCCGGACCTCACGCCCTTCGTGGACCTGTGCTCCGATGACTTCCGGACCTCCGCCCCCACAGCCGGGCCGAGCTCCGATGCCAGGCTTCACCCTCTCCTAAGAGGCTGAACTCCGAAGCCGTCAAGACCCTGCCAGCACAGGGAGTACTCAAGACAAGAAAGTGCGCGGGTAGGAGAAGGCCTCACCTCGGGCTCGTTACCTCCCCCGAGGTGAGCCCGGGGGCCACTGTCGGTACCCGCGATATGGGGTACCCCCGCGCACAGGGGAAAATGCCTAAGGGTCTCGCCCTTCTCCGCAGGGAAAGCTCCGAAGGCGCCACGTGTCCAGTGGGGCCGGACCTCCCTCCCCTCAGAGGAGAGCTCCGGGCTCGCCACGTGGCCTACAGCAGCCAGACCTCCCCCCTCCGTGGGGAGAGCTCTGAAGGTGCCACATGTCCTGCGGGGCCGGACCTCCCCTTCCTTAGAGGAGAGCTCCGGACCCGCCATGTGGCCGACAGAAGCCGGACCTCCCCCCTCCGCGGGGGAGAGGTCCGAAGGCTCCACGTGTCCTGCGGGGCCGGACCTCTCCCTTCTCAGATGAGAGCTCCGGGCCCGCCACGTGTCCAGCAGAACAGCGCTGCCTGCCCCCGAGCCGTAGGCAGCGGGCGTAAAGACGCCCCATACCTTGCCCGTACAAGGTATTCAAGGCCCGCGCCTTCCCAAGATGCGGAGACGCAGAGCACACCTCTGTCAGGTGACGTTGCGCCCAGTCGCATCACAGACTGGCGCGCGGTGTCAGGGCCTGCCAGCCAATAAACACAGCGACAAGACATCCCATGCCGCCCCGCCGTCATCAACCACTACGACTAGCATGCGGCATGGGCAGGGCTGCAAGACGAAGACTCAGAAGCCTTCACCAGAGACAACTACCGGCATAACTGCAGATACGGTAGATAATAGACAATCTCCACGGGACCACCTGTCGGGTCCCGGGCCCCCCTTGTAAGCCACCCGAGTCTTGGACTATAAAAGGCTCGGGTAGACAACGTTAGCAAGGGTTCGAACCCTGTTGGTTCACACTTTGCAACTCATACGCTAGCCATACACTCTCAAGCTGTAACTCACCCCCAAGCTCAGGACTCCGGCCCTGAGCAGCAAGCAATACAGCGAGCTCCATAGCTCGCCGTGGACGTAGGGTTTTATGCTCCGGCGGCCTGAACCACGTAAAACTCGCCGTGTCAATCTCTTACTAACTCGTCCATCTGCGCAAGCTCTCCGTTAGGAACTAGCCCCACCGAAGAAAGAACATCCGCGGGCTGCTCAGTGCAGGCCCGGGGGAAGTGTCGACAGAACACTTCGACAAAGGTATTCAAGGCCCGCGTCTTCCCAAGACGCGGAGACGCGGAGCACGCCTCTGTCAGGTGCCATTGCGCCCAGTCGCATCACAGACTGGCGCGCGGTGTCAGAACCTGCCAGCCAATAAACACCACGACAAGACATCCCATGCCGCCTGCGCCGTCATCAACTACTACGACTAGCATGCGGCATGGGCAGGGCGGCAAGATGAAGACTCAGAAGCCTTCGACCAGAGACAACTACCGGCATAACTGCAGATACGGTAGATAATAGACAATCTTCCCGGGACCACCTGTCGGGTCCCGGCCCCCCTTGTAAGCTGCCCAAGTCTTGGACTATAAATGGCTCGGGTAGGCGACGATAGCAAGGGTTCGCACTTTGCAACTCATACGCTAGCCATACACACCCAAGCTGTAACTCACCCCCAAGCTCAGGACTCCGGCCCTGAGCAGCAAGCAATACAGCGAGCTCCATAGCTCGCCGTGGACGTAGGGTTTTATGCTCCGGTGGCCTGAACCACGTAAAACTCACCGCGTCAAGCTCTTACTAACTCGTCCATCCATGCAAGCTCTCCGCAAGGGACTAGCCCCACCGAAAAAAGAACCTCCACGGGCTGCCCAGTGCAGGCCCGGGGCATGTGTCGACCGAACACTTCGACATTTGGCGCGCCAGGTAGGGGCCTTTTCTCCTAGCGCGACGAGTTTCCGCCGACGAAGATGACCAAGCTTCCTTCAGCGGCGAACTCTCCCCCCTCGCCTCTGCGGCAAACCGCGACCAGGGGGGAGTACATGTCGACACACTCGGGACGGACTGTGTCAGTGCAACCTCGGAGCCAGCAACCGGCTCTGGCAGCGCCGACCCCGGCAATGCAGGCTCCAACCAGCATCAAGTCTTCAGTAGCGCTGGGCGTACCCAGTGGGGGTGCGCTAGCTGCAGCGAGAGCGCTACTGTACAATCCGCCCGCTGGGGACGCGCCTCAGGCAGCGACCCAGCAGTGGATCCGCGAGGTAGACCGTCTCGTCGTCGCCGCCGCAAACCCTCGACTTCGGCGGGGACGACGCTCTGGCCAACCGGTCGTGTCGCTGATGCACGCACCATTGGTTGACGAGCAGACGGCAGACTCCAGCTCTACCAGGCTCCAATCGACAGATCTGAGGACAGAGCTGGAGCGGTGTCGCTTGGGCCAGGATGCCCGGGTGTACCTCGAGCGACGTCGAGAAAGGCGTCGCAACCATGAGGCTGATGACAGCATGACGTCGGCCTCGACCCAGCCTGAAGAGCAGACCTTCGCCATGCGATCTCTGCCCCAGGCCTGCGCCGTGCAGAATATGCCACAGTCATATGTCCTGCAGATGGCGCCCCCGGCCTATGGTGCAGCCTTGCCCGTACCAGGGTACGCGGTGCTCAGTGCGAACAAAGCATTCGCGGCACCAGAACCTGCGGCGAGAGAAGCAGGGTGTGCGGCCCTCGCGCCCCACCTTCGCTTCACGAAGTGGCCGTGCAAGTTTCGGCCGCACCTGCCCGAGAAGTACGATGGCAGCGTCAACCCGGCGGAGTTCCTCCAGATCTACTCCACCGCCGTACTTGCCGCAGGAGGGAATGAAGCCGTCATGGCCAATTACTTCCCCGTCGCCTTGAGTGGCCCAGCCCGGTCTTGGCTCATGAACCTCCCCCAGGGTTCCGTAACTTCCTGGGGAGAGCTTTGCCGACAGTTCATAGCCAACTTCGGCAGTTCCTACACCTGGCCTAGCACGGAGCTCGACCTCCACGCTATCCAGCAACAACCTGGGGAGTCACTGCGCTCTTTCATCCAGCGGTTCTCCCAGGTGCGGAACACCATCCCACACATTCAAAATGCTTCTGTGGTGGTGGCGTTCCGGCAAGGCGTCCGGGACAAGAAGATGCTCGAGAAGCTTGCGACCAGGGAGGTCCGCGATGCCTCAGAGCTCTTCAGCTTGGCAGACAAGTGCGCCAGAGCAGCCGAAGGACGGAACTGGCACTCACAACCATCCTCCAAATCAGGAGGACTGCCCGGATCTGGTCCTACTCCCTATGGAGGCAGCAGGAAGACCAAGAGCCGAGGCAGAAACAAGATAAGATCACCGGCCGTAGCCCGAGTCGTCACTGCAGCGACGCTCAGTGGGGCTCGGGGGCCGCGCCCCGACAAGAGGCAGCGAAGATCACCAATCCCAGAAGGTAATCAAGACAATATGTGCCCCGTGCACGGCAGCTGTCGCCACACTACTGCCGAGTGCCGGGAGATCCGAAGGCTCGCAGAGCGCTTCCGCAAGGGGAAGCGGCAGCGGGCTGATGCCCCGCCCTTCCGTCCAAAGGAAGACGAACAGAGGGTGGATGTTCCAGACAGCATCGACCACCCAGAGGAGATCCAGGAGCCTCAGCGTGTCGTGAAGGCGGCACGCAATCATGAGGACTCCAGCTCCAGTGACGATGAGCGTCGAAAGAAGCTCTACGTCATATACGGCGGGTCCGCCGACCCCTCGTCCCGAAGCGCAGTCAAGACTCTTCGCCGAGCGGTAGCGTCGGTGGCGCCACTCCCAAGTGATGCACCGCACCTTAAGTGGATGGGGACCCCCATCAGCTTTGACGCCACCGACTGCCCTAGGAACATGGCTGGGGCCGGCCAACTACCGCTCTTGGTAGCCCCTACCATCGCCAATGTGAGAATGGCACGTTTTGGTAGATGGAGGAGCTGGGCTGAACCTCATCAGCCGTGCAGCTTTCCAGAAGCTGCAGATCCCGATGGCCAAGCTCACCCCGTCGAACCCGTTCTCAGGGGTAGGGCCGGGACAGGCCATTCCCTATGGCAACATCAGCCTCCCGGTGACCTTCGGGGCCCCGGACAGCTATCGGACAGAGTACATTCTGTTCGACGTAGCGGAAATAGACCTCCCCTTCAACGCCATAATCGGCAGGCCAGCCCTGTACCGGTTCATGGCAGTAGCCCACTACGGCTACCTCGTCCTGAAGATGCCAACACCGACGGGCGTCCTCAGGATTCATGGGGACCGCACTGCTGCAGTGTCGGCCCTAGAGAAGCTCCAAGCGCTCGCAACAGCTGGGGCATCAGCCCCTGGCAATACAGAGCCGGACCAGCTCCGCCCGAGCGCACGTCACCGTGCTTCCGCCACAGGACCCCGCGTTGTCGGTACCTGAGATATGGGGTACCCCCGCGCACAGGGTAAAATGCCTAAGGAACTCATCCTTCTCCGCAGGGAGAGCTCCGAAGGCGCCACGCGTCCGGCGGGGCCGGACCTCCCTCTCCTCAGAGGAGAGCTCCGGGCCCGCCACGTGGCATACAGAAGCCGGACCTCCCCCTCCGCGGGAGAGAGGTCCGAAGGCGCCGTGTGACCAGCGGGGCCGGACCTCCCTCTCCTCAGAGGAGAGCTCCAGGCCCGCCACATAGCCAACAGAAGCCGAGCCTCTCCCTCCGTGGGGAGAGGTCCGGAGGCTCCACGTGCCCCGCGGGACTGACCCTTCTCTCCTCTGAGAGGGGCCCGGGCCCACCATGTGGCAGCAGAACGACGCTGCCTGCCACGAGCGATAGGCAGCGGGCGTAAATACTGTAAAAGCCCAAGAAAAGGGACTTGCAAAAACTTTTTCTTCACCTCACAACACCACAGTTTTTATTGTGGACACCTTAGGAAATGTTGTGAAGAGCAAGTAACCTCCATCAAAAGAATGATTAGAGGGGAAAGCCTTCACTTTCATAAAGTAGGGTTTCTACACTTGAACATGAGGGGTTGAGCTCACCCCTAGAATTTAAAAAGTCTTGGGAAGGTTCAGTCCAAAGCTCATGCAAATTCAACACTTTTTGAGGCACTTTGGGTTATTTCAAAAAGAGGCCAATTTGAATGTAAATTCAAATTGCAGCAACTTTCATCACCCAAATTCAAAAGTTAGCTCCATATCTAAACTCAGCATATTTTCCTGAGTAGACCCACCAATTTTTAGTCCCATTGGACATCATCTCGTTGGGAGCCGAATTAGTAACAATTCAAACTGAGTTTGAATTTTCAAATTTAAATATGAAGGGAAGGTGGCCAAACAAGTTTGAAGTTGATGAATTCAAATTCTACCTCTGAGTTGGTTGCTAAATTCCCTTTTCAAATCTGAGCAGGTGGGATATTTGCACAACAGAGAAGATTAGGGGGGATAAGAGGGCCCACCAGTCAGCTAGACTTCGACCCTAAGTCAACACCGAGCGAACTCGGTTTACCGGGCCTCGGCAGAGCTCGACACCGAGCCGACCGAGCAGCCACCTCGCCCCCCTCCGCACGCGCTGGCGACCAGCTTGCCGGCTCCGCTGCCTCAACCCGATCGTTAACCCGGGAGCAAACAGCAGCACGTTGCCTTCTTCATTGATCGCACGCTCGCTGTTTCCCTCACCCCCGCACTAAACCGGAGCTCACCCCACGCTCTCCTTTTCCGATCGCCGGCAGCAACCGAGCCCCGGTTGCTCGTGCCAGCAGCGCCCGTGCGTGCTCTACCACGACAGCCCCGCGAATCCGAGACTCCTAGCCTGTGGCGCGTGCAATTCGGCAACGATCGCCGAGGAACAGAGCACCGGCGGAAAGCCGCGAACTGCTCCCCGTGGACAGCACGCCACGGCCAGTTTCACCGCCGGACTCCTACACGAAAAAGGTGCGCTGTGCTCTCTAGATCATGTAGATGCAAGCCGAATAGCGGTTGAACCACCGGATGAAGAGTATTTCCAGTTCTTCCGAAACGTAGTGCATTCGGGTAGAGCGCGGTCTACCCCAAAATTCCTGCTACTTGTTAGCTATTGGCCGCACAGGCTGGCCAACACCTTCCTCACTCCCTAGCGGCCCTCCTTGACCAAGAATCAAGGGAAATGACCCAGAAATGGCCGGGTTAAGGTTGTTTTTCGGGCCGCCATAGAATAACAGCTCGGTTCACCGTGGAGCTCTAGGTTGCCGACCTTTTCATGGGGTTTGGCGGCCATTTCCATCACCCTCGAGCTCCCGTGGTGCTCTCCGACCCTTTGCCAATCATTTTGATGCGTTGTAACGCATTCCCGACCACGCCGGAACCCTAACCGCCGCTGGCACCGTCGGGAGCCCTGTTCCGGTGAGCTACGGCCGCCGACGACGCCACCGACGAGTTCAGCGACGTGAGTTAGGGCGGGGCGGCAAGTTTGGGGCCGGGAGACGGCCGGGAGAGCAGTTCCGGCGATGCTCGCCGGAGTGCGCCGCCGCGGGCCCCTGTTTGGCGCGAGGAAGGGGAAGACTGCCGGGTGGGACCCACCGGCAGACATTTAAACATTTTGAAATGTCCAGTTTGTAGTTCAAACTTTGGAGGACCACAACTTGGGTTAGGAGAATCCAAAAATTATGAAACAATTTTTGTTGGATTCCTCTAACAGAGTACAATCCAAATCTGAAACCCAATTTTTATGAAACCCATTAATTAATTCTGGAAAATTCTTTAAAGCTTTTCGGCAAAAGAATTTTAGAGGGAGATTGGTTCATCCAAAAATCCCCAAATTTTGCCAGAATGTTCTTTAGGACATTAGTAAACACCTGTAAAAGTTTCAGACCATTTGGAGTTTATTTGGTCAGAGAAATTCAAATTGGAAGGTGCTGTGTTCATTTGAATACAGAAACATTTTCAGAGAATTTCCAAAACTTGGAAATTCAGTTCTGGGCGAATCTTAACCCCAAAAATGTTAGGAAAATTCATGCAAACTCTATGAGCTATAATTGAAATTGTAGTTCATTAAGTTGAGCATGAACAGGGGTATTACCTCAGAATAAATTCTTCCTTGCTGATTTGCCAATAGAATTATTCTGAGCAAACCACTCCATGAAAAATGCTAATGTTTGGTCCAGAGAGTTTTCTTGTGACAAGGAACTCACACAAAAATTCTCAGCTCCCTTGGAGCTCTAGATCACCCCTGTCCTGTTTAACCACTTAAGGGATTAATATGGAAAAGGGGGAAAACCACTTAGCATTTAACCATGTGATTAAGTCCAAGCCAAACCACCAACACCAGTTCATCTTTAAATTCTTAAACAAAGTTCCAGGTGTTAGAGGCTGGTTATTAGAACTAATAGTAGAAGTCTTACTCTAAAACTCATATTTGCATCTAAATTAAAATGTAGTATTTCATTAACGTGTAGCCGTTGAAGAAGAGACTCCGGAGGTGCTGGACTTCCTTCTTCCGGACGAAGAACTAACTCCTGACCAGCAGCAACAAGGCAAGCCCCGGTTTGCATTAACCCTTTTATAAGTCTTACTTTGTTTACATGTGTCATATGAAGTATGTATGTGCATTAGGTATAGGATGAATGAAACCCCACTTGCATAACCAAAGGTTCCTAAAAGATTGAGGGTAGTGTCAAGGACCTCGAGTAGACAGGCTATGCTTAATGAGTCATAGGACATTGGTACAAGTCGAGTAGTTGGAATCTACTCGCGAGATAGGCTTGGGACACACGGGTTCGGTTGAGTGACGTGAGATCATTTTAGTAATGAAAATGAGACTAGGCAGGGGCTAGGGCACAGCAAGAGGGAGTCTTGTGTGCGCAGCCCTGTCCGTGTCAATTGAGGACCGATCCGTGTGCGGCCCTGCTGAACAAGTATTGAACGTACCGAAGGCATATCGGATATATGGGCCCTGATAAACCGATGTAGCCTAAACCTCCGGGCGTCGAGGCATAGCACACCGATTTATAGGTGTAGGTTGAGGGCAGCAAGGTGGAAATCTGCCAACGGGCATAGAGAGATGCTCCGTGTGGGGAACCTCCTGCTCGTTTCGGTGCGACCGGTTCGACGTTTGTGCTGTTGGGTGAAAGGTTGTCCCGTACGACATCGAGTGAGCGTGCTGTGCAGCTCCACGGGTGGGCGTACGTGACGTGCTCTTTGGGTTTTCCCTGCAGGTGTATATCGAGTCGATTCGCCGTCCCTCGCGGTGACGAGTACCGCTTGTTCACTGCGTCGTAACATAGACTAATGGATGAAATATGTTGATTCAATGATGCTGATTGATATAATTGTATTGCTACACGTGTGCCACCAAATACTGCTTACTAAATTTCAGATCTCATGAACTGTTAACTTGTTGCTAAAAGATGAACTAAGGATGAACTTGTAGGCGTGTCATTTTGCTGAAATGTTACTAACCTATGTCTGGTATACCTCATGTAGAGTTTCATGCTTAGGTGAGTCGGTTAAGCCTTGCTGAGCCTTCGTGCTCATGGTTGCTGCTTAAGTGTTTTTCAGGTGAGGAGCCACCCACGGACTCGGAGTACGAGTCCACCAGCGAGGGTTACCCTCTGTCAGGGACCACGGCTGAGTGGGAGCCGTACACGCCGCGCTGAGCTGAGGAGTGCAGCTAGTGTGGGTTGCCCTAGGGCTGGGCAACCAACTTTTGCTAGATAGGTGGCGTGCGTTGTGTAGTGTAGACTTCCGCTGTGTAACATAAACAATAGTTGTAACTGAAGTTTGTACCTGTTTGTACAGTTTCAGTTGTTTCCCATGTAATATATTATGTTCTTATGACGTGTGCTGTCGGGTGTCGCATCGCGCGGCACCACCCTCTGCGATCCTGGATGAGCGGATCCCGGTCCGCCACAGCCTGGTATCAGAGCTGCAGTGGGGATAGCACAGTACTAAAGGACTGCATTATGGGAAAAACTTAGGTATACGGTGAGGATTCGGTAGTTGCCCAAGTAAGGACTATATTAGCATAGTTACTTAAAGTGGCAAAGACTAACTTATGTGTTATAATTCTGAATTTCAATTATGTAACGACGCACCTACGCTCTGGTAAGTATGGTAAGGAACGCCACCGAAAGCGGTTCAATTTCGGTTAGCTCTCCCTGACGAGGAACGTGGTTCAGGGACTGATCTCACAGCTTGGTGTGAGACGTCAATATGAAACTCTTGGACTCTTCATGTTCCTGAGTTCATATGAAACACTGATCCCTAGCGTGCATTAGGCAAGTAAGTGGAGACCCCATCGCGTAGTCAGTAATGCGAGAGTGTGTTCGTCTGGAAATAGCCCAGGAGGACATACGCAGCGCTTGCCATCGGCGTGCCCTGCAGGGCAGTAGGTGGTATCTGTTGGGTTGATAACATTCCCAACCGTGACGACCCGTTCTTGACCTACTCGGGTTCCCCGTCGTGTGGTGTTGAAACACGATCACGTACCTTGAGACGTGACCTAACTCAAGGACGGCCGTATGACAATGATACGTGCGTTTGTATTTACTTTCAAATATGGAACTGCCTGAAATGAATAACCATTGAGTGCACCATTATTGTGTGGTCTTCTGCAGGTACTAACCACGTATGTATCCGTGTAGAAAACGTGTGCGAGAGAACGTTTAGTGCCACACTTGAGACGTATATGCCGGTATGATCCTGTTAGGATTTTCTTTGGTGAGGAACGTAGTACCGAGACATTGTAGGCATATGCATGAAAATATTGAAAACAAGGAACTAAAATCATTAGGTTCAACAATTAAGACCCTGGTTGGGTATAAGAATGGGATAGTGGACCAGGATAGCTAAAGGGATGAAAAACAGAGTGCTCTGTTTTGGGCAGCACGTTTGCTGATCTTCAACAGGGCATAACTCACCGGTCTTTTAGCCAGAGGGGTGTTCTATATAGCTCTGGAAAGGTATTTAAGTACTCTACAACTTTGTTGTATACTTCCAGAGCTGAAACTCACCTTAAGATGGCTAAAATCTCAGAGGAATGTGAACTGTCCAGAACCAGGACAGAGTGGAACATTCTCTGAACTGTTTTGTTTTTCGATGATAACTCCCAGTAGCAAAACCCAAAAATTCCACATGATACCTCCTTAGAAAGAGTAGAAGATGTGTGATATCTTTGCAATTCAAAGTTTCTGAAGTTTCAACAGAGATTTCAGTGGAAACTCGAATGGAAAACAGCCACTTCCAAGGGAGGTGCTGTTAAAATTCTTCCAGGAAATTCTGTTGACTTTGAATTAGCATAACTTTTTAACCAAAGCTGATCTGAGGGCAAATGAGTACTTGTTGTAAATATACTGAAGTTAACTTTAACTTTGGTATTCAACTTGAGTCATGAAAATGCACAGAACCAGATCAAAACTTGGAATAGGTAGCAACTGGTCATTCTGACAGAAGAATGACAGTTGAACTCATTGGAGAGGGTGTTGTACCCTAAGGGTGGTATACGTGATGACAACGCGATAGTAATGTTTCGTAGTGACCAAACCTAGTTATGTTGAGCTTCTAAAGTGGAGGTTCATCAAGTTGGATTAAACTAGCTTTTGTTTGGTCTGGTAATGGTGTAGCTTGTGCAAAGTTATTACATTATCTACTTACGAGATATATCGCATATTTTTGTTGTCATAATATTTTTACACCCATTGTAATGGAACTGCATGCAAGTGTTGCGGGACTGATGTTATTGTCGTATGGTTGCAGATGGTTCGCACTAGGACCACGCACGAGGTAGGTGGCTCTAGCCAAGGGGGAGGCGATGACTCCCAGCCACCGGCCTACGACAGCACCCCGCAGCAGCAGCCACCACCGCCGCCTCCGCTTACTCTAGCGGATGTGATAGCGGCACTGGTGGGAGGTCGTGAGGAGCAGACCGACCTGCTCCGCACGATCGTGCAGAATACGTCCCAGGCGGGGGGACGTCAAGAGCGAGGGCCCCGTGAGCCCCGTGAAGTGTCGTACTCGGATTTCATGAGTACGCACCCTCCAGTGTTCACCGAAGCTGAAGAGCCACTGGAGGCTGACAACTGGCTGCGGACCATCGAGTCCAAGTTTGGACTGCTCCAGTGTACGGAGCGGCAGAAGACACTGTTCGCAGCACAGCAGCTCCACGGTGCCGCTGGTGCGTGGTGGGCGAATTATGTCGCCTCACGTCCGGCTGGCCATGCCGTGGAATGGCAAGAGTTCCGGGAGGCGTTCCGCGCCTATCACATCCCTCCCGGAATAATGAAGAGGAAGTCCAAGAATTTTTGGAACTGAAGCAGGGTGGGAGGAGTGCCCACGACTACTCCCGTGCCTTCAACCATCTGGCGCAGTATGCGTCAGACTACATCACCACGGAGGAGAAGAAGAGGGAGCACTTCTATCGGGGGTTACACCCCGAAATGAAGACCCACCTCGTACAATGGAACCGCGGCACATTCAACGACCTAGTCAATGCCGCCATCATGCAAGAGGACGCTCAGCGGGAGTTAGCAGCTGAGCAGAGGAAGCGCAGCGCTCCACCTAGCAGCGGTGGTGGCGCGCCCCAGAAGTACCGTATGGTGTATCGGACACCATCCGGGCAGCAGTGGCGTCCACCGGCGCGACCTCAACAGTTCGGGGGACGTTCGTTCCAAGCACCCCCGTTCCGTCCGCCGATGCCACCACCAAGACAGCAGCAGCAGCAGACGGTACCCCGGGCATTTCAACCGCCACAACGCGCCCCGGGATTCCGTCCACCAATCAGCGGGGGACCGCCCCGTTTCACCTGCTTCACGTGTGGCCAGGCGGGCCACTTCGCGAAGGACTGTCCCCAAGGGCAGCAGAGCAGCGGGCAAGCCCAGTTCCAAGGCAGTGCTCGAGGCCGACCTCCGGTGAAGAAGGTTGGTCAACGGACTGGGGGTGTCCGCAACCTCGACAGCGAGGATGCCCCAGAGGGAGACAACGTGCTGGCGGGTACGTCTACTCTCAACAATCAAGCCATCGTCATATTATTTGATTCTGGTGCAACCCACAGCTTTATAAGTGCATCCTATGTGGCTAAACATCAATTGCAAGTCTTCCCAACCGACTGCACTTATATGATCTGCTCACCGGGAGGGAAGATCTCAGCTAATATGATGATTCCAAAGGCACCTCTGTGCTTAGGTGGGAAACTATATCCCACCACCTTGATAATCCTTATGGGACAAAAGATTGATGCAATCTTAGGGATGTCATGGCTACAATACCATGGCGCTGTCCTAGAGACTCGGACACGGACGGTTCACTTAAATTCTCCATCCCACCGTCCACATTCCATGGTATTAGACACGCCAGTCCGGGAAGTTTTAGCAATTAATAACGCTGAAGCTCTCAAGTTAGAAGACATCCCCGTAGTCCGGGAGTATCCTGATGTGTTCCCGGATGATCTTCCGGGCATGCCACCTGAGCGGGATGTCGAGTTCAAAATTGAACTTGCACCCGGGACTACGCCCATATCACGGAGACCATACAAAATGGCTCCAAATGAGCTGGCTGAACTGAAAGAACAGCTCAATGATCTGTTGAGCAAGGGTTTCATTAGGCCGAGTTCCTCGCCTTCGGGATGCTCGGCGCTATTCGTGAAGAAGAAGGATGAGACCCTGAGGCTGTGTGTGGATTACCGGCCGCTCAACGCCGTCACCATCAAGAATAAGTACCCACTGCCCCGCATCGACATATTGTTTGATCAACTTGTGGGTGCCAGTGTGTTCTCCAAGATGGACCTTCGCTCTGGATATCACCAGATAAAAATCCGGGCGGAGGATATTCCGAAGACGGCATTCTCGACGAGATATGGACTATATGAATATCTCGTCATGTCCTTTGGTCTCACAAATGCTCCAGCCCATTTCATGTATCTCATGAACTCGGTGTTCATGCCAGAGCTGGACAAGTTCGTGGTAGTGTTCATCGATGATATCTTGGTTTACTCCAAGACGGAAGCCGAACATGCCGAACACTTGTGGATCGTTCTTTAACGATTGCGAGACCATAAACTCTACGCCAAGTTCAGTAAATGCGAGTTTTGGATCAGCCAAGTGCCATTCTTGGGACATATCATCTCAGCTGAAGGCATTGCGGTTGACCCAAGCAAAATAGAGCAAGTGCTGAAATGGAAAGCTCCCACTTTAGTTCATGAAGTCAGAAGTTTCCTCGGGTTAGCGGGATACTACCGGAGATTCATTCCAAGCTTCTCCAAGCTCGCTAAGCCGATGACAGAGTTGCTGAAGAAAGGGACGAAATATGTTTGTAACACGGCGTGTGAAGGAGCGTTCCGAACATTGGTGAAGCATCTCACAACAGCCCCGGTGTTAGCTCAGCCGGATACAACAAAGCCCTTCGACGTGTATTGTGACGCGTCCGGTATTGGGCTTGGCTGCGTGTTGATGCAGGAAGGACGTGTGGTCGCATATGGCTCACGCCAACTTCGGAACCATGAGCAGCATTATCCTACTCATGACCTTGAGCTTGCTGCAGTGGTTTTGGCGTTGAAAATGTGGAGGCACTATCTCCTGGGGAATTTGGTGCATCTCTACACCGACCACAAGAGCTTGAAATACATTTTCACCCAGAAGGAGCTGAACATGAGGCAACGGAGGTGGTTGGAATTAATCAAGGACTATGAAATTGAGATTCACTACCACCCCGGCAAGGCGAATGTGGTTGCCGACGCGCTGAGTCGGAAATCGCATGTTCATCACCTTGCCATTACACCGGTGGAGGAGGTAGAGCCAAGTTTATACTTGGTTCCTTATGGATCGCTGTACAACCTTGCCCTCATCCCTACTATTAGGGAGGACATCATTGCAGCTCAGAAGACGGATAGAGGCATGGCACATCTCCGGAGACGGATAGACAATGGAGAGATTAAATGTTTCCAGAAGGATGATGAGGGGACGCTATGGTTCAACGACCGCATAGTCGTACCCCGGGACATGGAACTGAGGAAGAAAATCCTCGACGAAGCCCACTTGTCGAAATACTCCATTCATCCGGGCAGCAACAAAATGTACCAAGATTTGAAAAAGAAATTTTGGTGGACACGGATGAAGCGGGAGGTAGCGAAGTACGTATCCGAATGTGATACGTGCCGACGAGTGAAGGCAGATCACATGAAGAAATCAGGGCTGTTGCAACCCCTGAAGATTCCGGCATGGAAATGGGAAGATGTGAGCATGGATTTCATTGTGGGATTACCCCTAACATCCAACAAGCATGATTCCATATGGGTAATCATTGATCGATTAACCAAGACGGCTCACTTCATTCCGGTGAATACACGTTACAATGCCGGCAAATATGCGGAGCTATACATAGCGAAGATTCTATGCCTATACGGGGTACCCAAGACCATTATCTCAGATCGAGGTGCATTATTTGTATCTCGCTTTTAGGAGCAGCTACACGCTGCATTGGGTACTAAGTTGATAAGGAGCTCCGCTTATCACCCTCAAATAGATGGCCAGACAGAGAGGTTGAATCAAGTTCTGGAAGACATGTTGAGAGCATGTGCCATCCACCATGGTAGGAACTGGGATGACCACCTACCATTGGCGGAATTCACGTACAACAACGGCTATCAGGCGAGTATCAAGATGGCACCCTACGAAGCTCTCTACGGTCGTAAATGCCGCACCCCACTAAATTGGTGCGAGTCCGGTGAAAGGGTCACATTCGGGGTTGATGTGGTGAACGACGCCGAAGAGCGCGTTCGTACCATTCAAGCCAATTTGAAGGCCGCTCAATCCCGACAGAAGAGCTACGCTGATAAGAGGCGTAGGCCGTTGCACTTTGACTTCGGGGAACACGTGTACCTCCGCGTGTCTCCAATGAAGGGCGTGCACCGGTTCGGTGTGAAGGGGAAGCTCGCTCCCCGTTTTATTGGACCCTACGCTATCACCGAGAAGTGTGGACCAGCGGCGTATCAATTGGAACTACCGGCATCTCTTGCTGGTGTCCATGATGTTTTTCATGTTTCGCAACTGCGAAAATGTTTAAAGCATACAGCTGCTGTTCCTACCGAAGACATCGGCGAGCTGAAACCGGATTTAACCTATGATGAGTATCCGGTGGCCATTCTTGATGAGAAAGCCGGAACCACACGTAGCAGAACGGTGTGGTTCTACAAGATACTCTGGAGTAACCACACCGCGTAAGAAGCGACGTGGGAGAGCGAGGAGTTCCTTCGCTCAAATTACCCGGAGTTCATGGCATATCAACACGGGAAGTCCCTATTACATCGCTATCTCTTCTTTTGTAATCTTGGGATAAGATTCTTTTAAGGGGGGGGGATGTAAAAGCCCAAGAAAAGGGACTTGCAAAAACTTTTTCTTCACCTCACAACACCACAGTTTTTATTGTGGACACCTTAGGAAATGTTGTGAAGAGCAAGTAACCTCCATCAAAAGAATGATTAGAGGGGAAAGCCTTCACTTTCACAAAGTAGGGTTTCTACACTTGAACATGAGGGGTTGAGCTCACCCCTAGAATTTAAAAAGTCTTGGGAAGGTTCAGTCCAAAGCTCATGCAAATTCAACACTTTTTGAGGCACTTTTGGGTTATTTCAAAAAGAGGCCAATTTGAATGTAAATTCAAATTGCAGCAACTTTCATCACCCAAATTCAAAAGTTAGCTCCATATCTAAACTCAGCATAGTTTCCTGAGTAGACCCACCAATTTTCAGTCCCATTGGACATCATCTCGTTGGGAGCCGAATTAGTAACAATTCAAACTGAGTTTGAATTTTCAAATTTAAATATGAAGGGAAGGTGGCCAAACCAGTTTGAAGTTGATGAATTTAAATTCTACCTCTGAGTTGGTTGCTAAATTCCCTTTTCAAGTCTGAGTAGGTGGGATATTTGCACAACAGAGAAGATTAGGGGGAAGAAGAGGGCCCACCAGTCAGCTAGACTTCGGCCCTAAGTCAACACCGAGCGAACTCGGTTTACCAGGCCTCGGCAGAGCTCGACACCGAGCCGACCGAGCAGCCACCTCGCCCCCCCTCCGCACGCGCTGGCGACCAGCTTGCCGGCTCCGCCGCCTCAACCCGATCGTTAACCCGGGAGCAAACAGCAGCACATTGCCTTCTTCATTGATCGCACGCTCGCTGTTTCCCTCACCCCCGCACTAAACCGGAGCTCACCCCGTGCTCTCCTTTTCCGATCGCCGGCAGCAACCGAGCCCCGGATGCTCGTGCCAGCAGCACCAAAAAGCAGCGCCCGTGCGTTCTCTACCATGACAGCCCCGCAAATCCGAGACTCCTAGCCTGTGGCACGTGCAATTCGGCAACGATCGCCGAGAAACAGAGCACCGGCGGAAAGCCGCGAAGTGCTCCCCGTGGACAGCACGCCACGGCCAGTTTCACCGCCGGACTCCTACACGAAAAAGGTGCGCTGTGCTCTCTAGATCGTGTAGATGCAAGCCGAATAGCGGTTGAACCACCGTATGAAGAGTATTTCCAGTTCTTCCGAAACGTAGTGCATTCGGGTAGAGCGCGGTCTACCCCAAAATTCCTGCTACTTGTTTAGCTATTGGCCGCGCAGGCTGGCCAACACCTTCCTCACTCCCTAGCGGCCCTCCTCGACCAAGAATCAAGGGAAATGACCCAGAAATGGCCGGGTTTAGGTTGTTTTTCGGGCACCCATAGAATAACAGCTCGGTTCACCGTGGAGCTCTAGGTTGCCGACCTTTTCATGGGGTTTGGCGGCCATTTCCATCACCCTCGAGCTCCTGTGGTGCTCTCCGACCCTTTGCCAATCATTTTGATGCGTTGTAACGCATTCCCGACCACGCCGGAACCCTAACCGCCGCTGGCACCATCGGGAGCCCTGTTCCGGTGAGCTACGGCCGCCGACGACGCCACCGACGAGTTCAGCGACGTGAGTTAGGGCGGGGCGGCAAGTTTGGGGCTGGGAGACGGCCGGGAGAGCAGTTCCGGCGACGCTCGCCGGAGTGCGCCGCCGCGGGCCCCTGTTTGGCGCGAGGAAGGGGAAGACTGCCGGGTGGGACCCACCGGCAGACATTTAAACATTTTGAAATGTCCAGTTTGTAGTTCAAACTTTGGAGGACCACAACTTGGGTTAGGAGAATCCAAAAATTATGAAACAAATTTTGTTGGATTCCTCTAACAGAGTACAATCCAAATCTGAAACCCAATTTTACTGAAACCCATTAATTAATGCTGGAAAATTCTTTAAAGCTTTTCAGCAAAAGAATTTTAGAGGGAGTTTGGTTCATCCAAAAATCCCCAAATTTTGCCAGAATGTTCTTTAGGACATTAGTAAACCCTGTAAAACTTTCAGACCATTTGGAGTTGATTTGGTCAGAGCAATTCAAATTGGAAGGTGCTGTGTTCATTTGAATACAGAAACATTTTCAGAGAATTTCCAAAACTTGGAAATTCAGTTCTGGGCGAATCTTAACCCCAAAAATGTTAGGAAAATTCATGCAAACTCTATGAGCTATAATTGAAATTGTAGTTCATTAAGTTGAGCATGAACAGGGGTATTACCTCAGAATAAATTCTTCCTTGCTGATTTGCCAATAGAATTATTCTGAGCAAACCACTCCATGAAAAATGCTAATGTTTGGTCCAGAGAGTTTTCTTGTGACAAGGAACTCACACAAAAATTCTCAGCTCCCTTGGAGCTCTAGATCACCCCTGTCCTGTTTAACCACTTATGGGATTAATATGGAAAAGGGGGAAAACCACTTAGCATTTAACCATGTGATTAAGTCCAAGCCAAACCACCAACACCAGTTCATCTTTAAATTCTTAAACAAAGTTCCAGGTGTTAGAGGCTGGTTATTAGAACTAATTGTAGAAGTCTTACTCTAAAACTCACATTTGCATCTAAATTAACATGTAGTATTTCATTAACGTGTAACCGTTGAAGAAGAGACTCCGGAGGTGCTGGACTTCCTTCTTCCGGACGAAGAACTAACTCCTGACCAGCAGCAACAAGGCAAGCCCCGGTTTGCATTAACCCTTTTATAAGTCTTACTTTGTTTACATGTGTCATATGAAGTATGTATGTGCATTAGGTATAGGATGAATGAAACCCCACTTGCATAACCAAAGGTTCCTAAAAGAGTGAGGGTAGTGTCAAGGACCTAGAGTAGACAGGCTATGCTTAATGAGTCATAGGACTTCAGTACAAGTCGAGTAGTTGGAATCTACTCGCGAGATAGGCTTGGGACACACGGGTTCGGTTGAGTGACATGAGATCATTTTAGTAATGAAAATGAGACTAGACAGGGGCTAGGGCGCAGCAAGAGGGAGTCTTGTGTGCGCAGCCCTGTCCATGTCGATTGAGGACCGATCCGTGTGCGGCCCTGCTGAACAAGTATTGAACGTACCGAAGGCATATCGGATATATGGGCCCCGATAAACCGATGTAGTCTAAACCTCCGGGCGTCGAGGCATAGCACACCGATTTATAGGTGTAGGTTAAGGGTAGCAAGGTGGAAATCTGCCAACGGGCATAGAGAGATGCTCCGTGTGGGGAACCTCCTGCTCGTTTCGGTGCGACTGGTTCGACGTTTGGGCTGTTGGGTGAAAGGTTGTCCCGTACGACATCGAGTGAGCGTGCTGTGCAGCTCCACGGGTGGGCGTACGTGACGTGCTCTTCGGGTTTTCCCTGCAGGTGTATATCGAGTCGATTCGCCGTCCCTCGCGGTGACGAGTACCGCTTGTTCACTGCATCGTAACGTAGACTAATGGATGAAATATGTTGATTCAATGATGCTGATTGATATAATTGTATTGCTACACGTGTGCCACCAAATACTGCTTACTAAATTTTAGATCTCATGAACTGTAAACTTGTTGCTAAAAGATGAACTAAGGATGAACTTGTAGGCGTGTCGTTTTGCTGAAATGTTACTAACCTATGTCTGGTATACCTCATGTAGAGTTTCATGCTTAGGTGAGTCGGTTAAGCCTTGCTGAGCCTTCGTGCTCATGGTTGCTGCTTAAGTGTTTTTCAGGTGAGGAGCCACCCACGGACTCGGAGTACGAGTCCACCAGCGAGGGTTACCCTCCGTCGGGGACCACGGCTGAGTGGGAGCCGTACACGCCGCGCTGAGCTGAGGAGTGCAGCTAGTGTGGGTTGCCCTAGGGCTGGGCAACCAACTTTTGCTAGATAGGCGGTGTGCGTTGTGTAGTGTAGACTTCCGCTGTGTAACATAAACAATAGTTGTAACTGAAGTTTGTACCTGTTTGTACAGTTTCAGTTGTTTCCCATGTAATATATTATGTTCTTATGACGTGTGCTGTCGGGTGTCGCATCGCGCGGCACCACCCTCTGCGATCCTGGATGAGCAGATCCGGTTCCGCCACAAAGACGCCCCATACCTTGCCCGTACATTGTATTCAAGACCCGCATCTTCCTAAGACGCCGAGACGCGGAGCACGCTTCTGTCAGGTGCCGTTGCGCCCAGTCGCATCACAGACTGGCGCGCGGTGTCAGAACCTGCCAGCCAATAAACACCACGACAAGACATCCCATGCCGCCTGCGCCGTCATCAACCACTACGACTAGCATGCGGCATGGGCAGGACGGCAAGATGAAGACTCGGAAGCCTTCGCCAGAGACAACTACCGGCATAACTGCAGATACGGTAGATGATAGACAATCTTCCCGGGACCACCTGTCAGGTCCCGGCTCCCCTTGTAAGCCGCCCGAGTCTTGGACTATAAAAGGCTCGGGTAGGCGTCGATAGCAGGGGTTCGCACTTTGCAACTCATACGCTAGCCATACACTCTCAAGCTGTAACTCACCCCCAAGCTCAGGCCTCCGGCCCCGAGCAACAAGAAATACAGCGAGCTCCATAGCTCGCCGTGGACGTAGGGTTTTACGCTCCGGAGGCCTGAACCACGTAAAACTCGCCGTGTCAAGCTCTTACTAACTCGTCCATCTGTGCAAGCTCTCCGCTAGAGACTAGCCCCACAGAAAAAAGAACCTCCGCGGGCTGCCCAGTGCAGGCCCGGGGGAAGTGTCGACTGAACACTTCGACATTTGGCGCGCCAGGTATGGGGCTTTTCTCCTAGCGCGACGAGTTTCCGCCGACGAAGAAGACCAAGCTTCCTTCAGTGGCAAACTCTCCCCCTCCGCTTCACGGCGAACCGTGACCACTGGGGAGTACATGTCGACACACTCAGGACGGAGTGTGTCGGCACAAGCTGGTAGCCAGCAGCCGACTCCGGCAACGCCGACTCCGGCTATGCCGGCCCCGACCAGTGTGAGATCTTCTGCAGCGCTGAGCGTACACCATGGAGGTGCGCTAGCTGCAGCAAGAGCGCTGTTGCGCAACCCACCTGCGGGGGATGCGCCCCATTCAGCGACCCAGCAATGGGTCCGCGAGGTGGACCGCCTCGTCGTCGCCGCTGCGAACCCTCGGTTTCGGCGAGGACGGCGCCCAGGACAACCGGCTGTGTCGCTGACGCGCACACCCACGGTTGACGGGCTAACGGCGGATTCCAGCTCCTCCAGGCTCCTGTTGACGGACCTGCGAAGGGAACTGGAACGGTGCCACTTGGGCCAGGACGCCCGGGTGTACCTCGAGCGACGCCGAGAAAGGCGTCGCAACCATGAGGCTGGCGACAGCATGTCGTCGGCCTCGACACAACTTGAAGGGCAGGTCTTCGCCACGCGAGCCCTACCTCAGGCATATGCTGCGCAGCATATGCCACAACCATATGCGCCGCAAGCAGCGGCCCCGGTCTATGGTGCAGCCTTGCCCATGCTGAGATACGCGGTGCCAAGTGCGAACCAAGCGTTCACAGCGCCAGTACCTGCAGCAGCAGGTGCAGGATGTGCGGCCCTTGCACCCCACCTTCGCGTCGCGAGGTGGCCGCGCAAGTTCCGGCCGCACCTGCCCGAAAAGTACGACGGTAGCGTCAACCCGGCGGAGTTCCTCCAGATCTACTCCACCGCCGTACTTGCCGCAGGAGGGGACGAGGCTGTCATGGCCAACTACTTCCCCGTCGCCTTGACCGGCCCAGCCCGGTCTTGGCTCATGAATCTACCTCAGGGGTCCATAACCTCCTGGGGAGAGCTCTGCCGGCAGTTTGTCGCCAACTTCGGCAGCTCCTACACCCGTCCCGGCACGGAGCTTGACCTCCACGTCGTCAAGCAACAACCTGGGGAGTCGCTGCGCTCTTTCATCAGTGGTTCTCTCAGGTACGCAACACCATCCCACATATCCAAAGTGCCTCTGTGGTGGTGGCGTTCCGACAGGGTGTCCGGGACGAGAAAATGCTTGAGAAGCTCGCGACCAGAGAGGTCCGCGACGTCTCGGAGCTCTTCAGCCTGGCGGACAAGTGCGCCAGAGAAGCTGAAGGGCGGAACTGGCACGCTCTGCCGACCTCCGAGTCAGGAGGACAGCCCGGGTCCTGTGCTGCTGCCTATGGGGGTGGCAAGAAGGCCAAGAACCGGGGGAGTGGCAAGATGAAGTCACCATTCACGGCCCCCGTCCCCGCAGCTGCGACGACTAGTGGAGCTCGGGGGCCACGCCCCGACAAAAGGCAGCGGCAATCACCGGTCCCAGACAGTGACCAGGGCGGGCTATGCCCCGTGCATGGCACCGGCAACCATACTGCTGCCGAGTGCTGGGAGATCAAGAGGCTTGCAGAGCGCTTCCGCAAGGGAAGACAGCAGAGGGCTGAAGCACCGCCCTACCCTCAGAGGGATGGCAAACAGAAGGTCGGTGCCCCAGTCACCGCTGCCCATCAGGTGGGGTTCCAGGAGCCTCAGCGTGTCATAAAGACAGTGCATGACGGTGAGGACTCCAGTTCCGACGGTGACAGGCCAGGGCGTTAGCCAACTGCGGCGCGCCTCCGTGCCTCGAACATACCTCTCGGGAGCCGCCTAAGGTCTGTCAACCCCTTGAAGGCCTCGCCAGAAGGGGAAGACGCCTTAGGTCATCCAAGACGAGCCCGGGCCCACCTACCCCTTGAAGGCCTTAGCCAGCAGGGGAGAACTCCCCGGGGGCCCCCAGTAGAAGCCGCGCAGGACCTGATCCAGCGCGAAGATAACAACCTCGTCGACAAGACTCGGCTGCAGGGAACACCCCACAACGCGCGGTCTCGGCTAATGCTCTAAGCACTACCGCCAAAGAACCAAACGCGTCGGGGGCCTGCAGGAGGGCAACCTGGTGTAGCGGCACGCTCTATTCCAAGAAGGACCCATAAGCTCTCCCCCAGCAGGGAAGGTCCCTTCCGAATCATGAAAGCTGCCGCCACAAGTACACATGCCTTTCAACCGAGAGTGGGATCCATTCCCAAAAATCCTTGCCATGAAGCAACACTGTAAGTCCTACTTCCTGAGCATCAGTAGAACAGGGTTATTCCCTTCTGTAATGGATCCCATAGAATTTAGGAACAGAGCTTGGGGCAGCTAAGTCTCAAGGGACGGTACAGGACTACGTCCAGTTTAGCCTAGTTCCGACCCTAAGCGCGTAGAGTCTTGCTTCCCTTGTAGACAAGGCGGAACATTGCCTCCATGTACAGCCATAATTCCATATGTGGGCACGAATACAGAGACCTGTTCTGCTTAGCTCTCTCTCATGCGCTCATTTAAATTATGCATTAATTTTTATGATCACACTATCTCTGTATGTTCATCGTACATCTAGCCCCCCTCTCCTGCGCTCATCCATAGTCGGCATTCGCTATCCTACCGAAGGTGGCTGCGCTTGAGGCACCTGCCGATGGCCGAGTGAGTCTCTCGGGCCTCCCCCAGTCAGGTGTTGCGGTGCCAGTTGGTTACCTCCAGGAAAGGCCTGCGTTGTGCATGGGGGGTCCAGGGTGCGTATCCAGCTTAGCCGGCCCTGAGCCCAAAGCATGCGCATCCTGCCCTCTGTAGGTACAGGGGAGTACAACCGCTTTGCCTGGTCATGAACCCAAAGCACGTGCACTCTGCTTCCCCAGCGCATGGCCCGGTACTAGGGATCGGACGGTCGTACCCGGACCTCGGAGGGAGCCGGAGCTCCGGCGCCTCGTGCACAGAATTGCCCAAGCCCCGTATAGCGAATCAGGATTGTAAGACGGATAAGACTAGGAGACGGGAGGGGAAGACCCGCCGAGGAGAATTACGTTTCCTCTGCCTGTGTGCAGGACCTCCAGGTTACGGCAACAGGGACTGCATGAAGCAGGGGGAAAGGAGCTACCAACTACTCCGGCCTAGGACTGGAAGGAACGGGACCTGCCCCTCCAGCAGGGGCGGGACCCGAGGGCCCCACGTATCTAGTAGGCCCGGAACTCTTACCTCCCTTGAGGAGGGCTCCGGGCTCACCACGTGGCGGGCAGAAACCGGACCTCCCCCCCCCCCCCCCGCCCCCCGGTGGGAGGGCTCCGAAAGCCCTACGTGTCCAGCATGGCCGGAACTCCAGCCTCTTAAGGAGGGGCTCCGGACCCGCCACGTGGCAGGCAGACTTGGAGCTCCCCATGGGGCGAGATCCGGAGACCCCCGGGGGCCCCTAACACGGTTAGGACCCGGGGAAGGTGTCTATGCGGAGCTCCGAGATTGGAGATGGCCTCTGAGTACCTTGCGGAGCTAAGGACTCAGTCAGGCAAAGCCAAGAAGGAGAGAAAAAGCATCACAGACATAGATATCTAAAAGAGTCGAACTAAGCGAGGCTCCATGAGCTGGACTACAGACTCGATAAAAAGGGAGAAACAAGTCCTAAGGACCTCCCGGCTCCCGCCGGAACCTTGCGGCTACAAGGGCGGCCACATCTTCGACTTCTGCCCTGGCAGCTTGCTCCCGCTCTGCGGCTGGGCCCTCTCTCGCTGGTTCTAGCGAAAAAGAGGGGTCGCGGCTCTTAAAGCATGCCAGCACATGTGAGGCGACCTCTAAGGCTTGGCCGCACCCCTCGGCCTCAAGCTCGCTGGCGACCACCGAGTCTAGCCTGTCCAGCTTGGCGCCGATCAACTCCAGCGCGGGGATCACCTCCAACGCAGGGGCCGCGGCCCTCACCGGACTGAAGCCAAGAGGGATCATGGCGGACCCCGCTCGATCCACGAAGCTCGAGACCGCAAGAGCCTCGGAGGACCGCAAGGCCAAAAGCTCCTCCACCTCGCGGCGGGCCGCCTGCAGAGCCTCCAGGTTCCTCTCGGAGAATTCCTTCTCCTTGGCCGCCAGGGAGCTCTCCCGAAGGTGGAGAGTCTTGGCGAGCCGCTCCAACTCAGCGGCCTTGAAGTCGGCGGTCAACTCCAGGTCCAAGACCACCCGGCGATCATAGGAGACCTGTTCCTCCCTCAAGTCGAGGTCTGCCTTCAGGATCTCCAGCTCCTCGATCCGAGCTCGAAGGTCATCCTCGCCCGCCGCCAGCTGCGCGGCGACCTTCTCCGCCTCAGCTGCCATGGAACGCTCCCGTTCCTCAACGGCGAGTTCACGGCGCTCCAACCGCTGCCGCATCTCCACAGCAGCAGAGAGGCTCTCTTCGGCCGGGACGTGTGCCTCCAGAGCCTCCCTGTTGATCCGCCGCGATTGGGTGTCCATGCGGTCGACAGCCCGCTTCATCCGGTCGAGGATAACACCCTGAAGTCGAGCAGCTCCCGCCTGGAGTCGAGCTCGCTCTTAACCTTCGCGGTCCTCTCCCGCAAAAGGTTCCCCCAGGTGAGGAGGCGATCTCGTTCAACCGTATACTCCTCCCGCTCGCGACCTAGTGCAGCCAAGACCTGCCGAATGCTCGTCTCGGCAAGCGCAAAGGCATCCGCCAGGGGCAATGGAGCGACAGAGGCTGGGGCAGTCCCCTCGACCTCCTCCATTACCTCATCCTCAAGAGGAGTCGACGCACCAGCAACCGAGACGAGACGCTGATCAGGAGAAATTGGCTCCGAGGCCCCGGCAGCCGGGCCAGCCGGGCTCTCTTCAGCTTCTGGCTCCTTGATCTGAGGAGAAGGGTGAGCCGGGGAAGGCGGTGCTGGAGAAAAGGCCGAGCCGCCTAGTGCAGGGTCGACTTGCGCTGGCTTGGGGGCCGCGGTGGCAGTCTCGACAGGAGGAGACGACGCAGCCGCGGAGTCCGGGCACACCGGAACAGGAGAAGTTCGCGCTGGCCTAGGGGCCGCGGCAGTTGACCCTGGCTCTGAGCGCGGCGGCACAGATTCCCCGCAAGTCGGGGATGGCCGGGAAGCGTGGACACTCCAGCGGGCTCTGAACCCCGACTTCTGAGCCGGGGTAGGACTCCCAGAGCCCGCTACCGTCACTGACGGCCGCTCTGCGGTCGCTTGAACTGGCGGAGCAGGGGACGCCCCAGAAGCTCCCCCCAGCGCATCAGCCCGGTGTCTCTTCGAGTCACCACCGGAGGGAGTGCCAGGCACCCCAGAATCCCGACTTGGCGTAGATGCCGCTGCTGGAGGAGATCGAGCGCGCTTCTTCTCGGGTGGCGGGTTGGAAGCCATGGCAAGGGAGAACTCAAGGGAAAGAGAACAAAAGCACAAGAGTCCGAGAAGAAACGCAGAGAAGTGCGAAGGGAAGCTGCAGTGTGGGTAAGACACCCTCTAAAAACTTCCCGGGTGCAATCCCAAGTGATTCGGAACTCTTCGAATACCCCGCGTCGGCGACCGCTTCGGTTCCTAGACCGAGTGCCGATGACGGGTGGGCCCAAGCCGCCTAGCTAAAGCGGTGGGGTCAAGGAGTCAGTCTCCTGAGAAGATGAGACGGCAAGGCACTTCGGCGGCTCCCGAAGAAAGCGCCGCAACGTGCAGAAGCGGCAGTCTTGGGAACCGCCGCAGTAAAAGCAACCATCAAGTGAGCGCACGCTCCCATGACCCCACGGCCGTTCGTGCTCCGGCAGCAGTCAATTTGGGACTTAGAGAAAGTGCGCGGGTTGAAAGAGACGGAGGTCCCACCTCGGGCTCGCTACCTCCCCCGAGATGGGCCTGGGGGCCACTGTCGGTACCTGAGATATGGGGTACCCCCGCGCACAGGGTAAAATGCCTAAGGAACTCGCCCTTCTCCGCAGGGAGAGCTCCGAAGGCACCACGCGTCCGGCGGGGCCGGACCTCCCTCTCCTCAGAGGAGAGCTCCGGGCCCGCCACATGGCATACAGAAGCCGGACCTCCCCCTCCGCGGGAGAGAGGTCCGAAGGCGCCGCGTGACCAGCGGGGCCGGACATCCCTCTCATCAGAGGAGAGCTTCGGGCCCGCCACGTAGCCAACAGAAGCCGAGCCTCTCCCTCCGTGGGGAGAGGTCCGGAGGCTCCACGTGCCCCGCGGGACTGACCCTTCTCTCCTCTGAGAGGGGCTCCGGGCCCGCCACGTGGCAGCAGAACAACGCTGCCTACCGCGAGCGATAGGCAGCGGGCGTAAAGACGCCCCATACCTTGCCCGTACAAGGTATTCAAGGCCCGCGTCTTCCCAAGACGCGGAGACGTGGAGCACGCTTCTGTCAGGTGCCGTTGCGCCCAGTCGCATCACAGACTGGCGCGCGGTGTCAGAACCTGCCAGCCAATAAACACCGCGACAAGACATCCCATGCCGCCTGCGCCGTCATCAACCACTACGACTAGCATGCGGCATGGGCAGGACGGCAAGATGAAGACTCGGAAGCCTTCGCCAGAGACAACTACCGGCATAACTGCAGATACAGTAGATGATAGACAATCTTCCCGGGACCACCTGTCGGGTCCCGGCTCCCCTTGTAAGCCGCCCGAGTCTTGGACTATAAAAGGCTCGGGTAGGCGTCGATAGCAGGGGTTCGCACTTTGCAACTCATACGCTAGCCATACACTCTCAAGCTGTAACTCACCCCCAAGCTCAGGCCTCCGGCCCCGAGCAACAAGAAATACAGCGAGCTCCATAGCTCACCGTGGACGTAGGGTTTTACGCTCCGGCGGCCTGAACCACGTAAAACTCGCCGTGTCAAGCTCTTACTAACTCGTCCATCTGCGAAAGCTCTCCGCTAGAGACTAGCCCCACCGAAAAAAGAACCTCCGCGGGCTGCCCAGTGCAGGCCCGGGGGAAGTGTCGACTCAACACTTCGACACGCGTGCAACCTCTCGACGAGGGCGGCGTCCCCTTAAAGGTCGTCCAAGTCGGCGCAGAAGCTACCCAGACAACCCGGGTAGCCGGGGGCCTGGATAGCAAATAAGAAGGCGCGCTCGTCACCTTCCTCCGGCACAACGTCGACGTGTTTGCATGGCAGCCGTCACAGATGCCGGGAATCCCCAGGGAGGTGATCGAGCACCACTTGAAAGTCTTCCCCGATGCCCGGCCGGTTCAATAGAAGCCCCGCAAGCAGTCCATCGAGCGGCAAAACTTCATCCGTGAAGAAGTCAAGAAGCTGCTAGACGCTGGCTTCATACGGGAGGTCCACCACCCCCGGTGGTTGGCGAACCCCGTCGTTGTTCCGAAGGCCGCCGGGAAGCTCCGGATGTGCATCGACTACACCAGTCTCAATAAGGCATGTCCCAAAGATCCATTCCCTCTCCCTAGAATAGATCAAATAGTAGACTCAACGTCAGGCCGTGATATGCTGTGCTTCCTAGACGCCTACTCGGGTTTCCATCAGATCCCCATGTCTAGGGGGGACGGGGAGCACACCTCCTTCATCACAGTAGACGGCCTTTATTGCTATGTGTCTATGCCTTACGGCCTAAAGAATGCACTCCCCACCTTTGTGCGAGCGATGCACAAAACCTTTGGGGAGTTAATAAGAGACCTAGTTGAGGTGTACGTCGATGACATAGTTGTCAAGGTCAAGCAGGGTTCATCTTTGCTAGATAACCTAGCCTTAGTCTTTGACAAGTTGCGCTCTACGCGCACCAAACTGAACCCAGATAAATGTGTGTTCGGTGTGTCCCCTGGGAAGCTATTAGGGTTCCTGGTCTGGCACCGAGGGATTGAGGCCAACCCAGAGAAGATCAAGGCCATCGACTTGATGCGGCGCCCTGCCCGCGCCAAGGATGTTCAGAAACTCACGGGATGTCTAGCCGCGCTGAGTCGGTTTATACCGAGGCTAGCAGAGCGGGAACTCCCTTTCTTTAAGCTCCTGCGCAAGTCAGACCCCTTTGCCTGGACTGACGAAGCAGAAGAGGCTTTCCAGGAGTTGAAGCGACTCCTGACGACCCTACCTATCATGGTAGCCCCTGAGCCCGGGGAGCACCTGCTGCTCTACATCGCGGCGACGACTGAAGTGGTGAGTATGGTCCTCGTCGCAGAGCGGCCAGACCCCTCACCTTCGCAACCTGCTCCGGTAGCAGAAGACAGATGCCAGGGGGCCCCGCAGGGCCAAGGCGGTCTCCCGGACCCCCTAGAGGTCCAGGTCGACCTCCCGGAGGTCCAGGGCGGTCTCCCGGACCCCCAAGATAAATCCCCCGGGGCCAATTGGGACCTCCTGGAGGTCCCTCAAGACCCCCCGGAGCTCCCGGATAATCAAGATAGCTTAAGGGCCTCCGGGTCCTAGCTCCTGGAGGCCCCCGTGGGTCCACTCACCTCCAACGGGCCAGGTCCAATGGACGAGGACCTCCCAAGTCTAAGAGAGAGGGTTTGAACCATACAGAGGCCTGTCTACTACATCAGCGAAGTACTTCATGATGCCAAGACAAGGTACCTAGAAGTCCACAAGCTGCTGTATGCGGTGCTCGTGGCCTCCAGGAAGCTCCGCCATTACTTCCAGGCCCACCGGGTCTCGGTAGTCACCTCGTATCCGCTGAAGACAATTCTTCACAGCCTGCATGCAACTGGCAACGTTGCTAAATGGGCGGCGGAGCTGGCGGAGTTTGAGCTGGACTTCCTCCCACGCCATGCAGTCAAGAGCCAGGCACTGGCTGACTTTGTGGCCGAGTGGACACCAACGAAGACTGACCCAGGGGGCCATGAAGGCGGTGAGCCAGAGCACCAAGCTCCGGTCTTCACCGAACCCCACTGGACACTTTTCTTCGACGGCTCCTCGCGAAAGCAGGGGGCCGGTGCCGGCATACTGCTCCTCATGCCATCGGGGGAACAGTTTGGGTATATGGTGTGTCTCAATTTCAAGGCAACCAACAACATGGCGGAGTATGAAGCACTCATCTTTGGCCTGCAGACAGCCCTGTCTTTAGGCGCTCGCCAGTTGTTGGCACAGGGCGACTCCCAACTGGTCATCAAGCAAGTCAAGGGTGAATGCTCCTGCAATGACCCACAGCTAGCTGCGTATCTGCTTCACGTGCAGATGTTGGAGAAAGAATTCCTCGCCTTGGACCTGCATCACGTACCGCGCGCTGGTAATGCCGCAGCTGACAACCTTTCAACGAAGGCTTCCACCGGAGCCCCTGCACCCGAAGGAGTTTTCGAGAGGACGTTGCTGCGGCCTACAGCCCGGCCCGCCGAGCAGGGCGAAGGGGGCTTGACCAGCACCTCGAAGCTGGCGGTCCCGGCGGCCCTACAGCCATGGATGCCGCCAAGGATTGTAAGCATCACTGGGGACTCCGTGCAACCCAGCGCTCAAGATCCAGAAGCTCAAGTCAGACCCGATGCATGGATCACGGAGATCTGGGACTACTTGAAGGACAATATCCTCCCTGATGAACATGCTACCGCTGAACGGATTGTGCGTATGGCTAAGAGATACGCGCTGGTAGAGAGGGATCTCTACCGGCGTGGCGCCAACCACATCCTATTGCGGTGCATAACCCAGGGGGAAGGCTGCGACTTGCTCGCTGAGATCCATGGAGGCGAATGTGGAAGTCACTCTTCCTCACGCACGCTTGTCGGTAAAGCCTTCCGGCATGGCTTCTACTGGCCGACAGCACTCCAGGATGCCGTCAAGCTGGTCGAGAGCTGCAAGGCGTGCCAGTTCCACGCCAAGCAGATCCATACACCGGCTCAGGCGGTACAGATGATCCCGCCCTCGTGGCCATTTGCTGTATGGGGGCTGGACATCTTAGGACCATTTCCCAGAACCGTCGGGGGATTCCGGTACCTCTATGTCGCCATCGACAAGTTCACCAAGTGGCCGGAAGCTACACCAGTTGTCACCATCAACAAACAATCTGCAGTAAAGTTCATCAAGTCTATTGTCTGCCGGTTCGGGGTCCCAAACAGAATCATCACCGACAACGGGACCCAGTTCACCAGCGCAGCATTCCAAAACTACTGCGAGGACCTTGGTATTCAGGTGTGCTACGCCTCTGTCGCCCACCCAAGGAGCAATGGGCAAGTTGAGAGGGCCAACACGGAGATTCTCCGGGGTCTTAAGACTCGCACCTTCGTCAGCCTGAAGAAACATGGTGCCAACTGGGTAGATGAGCTTCCGAGCACACTATGGGCTAACCGGACATCCCAGAGCCGGGCCACCGGGGAGACACCCTTCTTCATGGTGTATGGGTCCGAAGCTGTACTTCCCCCAGAAATCACCATGAAGTCTCACCGTGTCCGGGCTTACGACGAAGCCGCGCAGGACAACCTCCGGCATGGAGAAATTGACCTCGTCGACGAGGTCCGATTACATGCAGCACTCCGTAACGCGTGGTACAGACAAGCGCTTCGGCGCTACCACCAGAGATCTGTGCGTGCCCGGGAGCTGCAGGAAGGTGACCTGGTGTTGCGGTGCATACTTTCTCACGAAGGGGCCCACAAACATTCCCCTAGTTGGGAAGGCCCCTTCCGAGTCGCGAAAGTATGCCGCCCCGGGTGTGTGCGCCTTTCCACCGAGGATGGGGACCTGCTCCCAAACCCTTGGAACATAGAACACCTCCGTAAGTTCTACCCCTAGAGCAAAAATAGGACAGTACTTTCTTTTCGTAATAAACTCCATAGAGTCCAGGAGCAGCGCTCGGAGCAGCTAATCCCCAGGGGACGGTACAGGACTACGTTCAGCTTTGCCTGGTTCCGACTCCAAGCGCGTAGAGTCTTGCTTCCCCTCTTAATGGGGCGGGTCGTGGCCTCCATGTTTAGCCTGCCTTCCTCCTGTGGAAAGTTGTACGAAAAGAAACCGGCTCTACTTTGCTCTTTCCTCGTACTCATTTAAATTGTATATTAAGTTTTTTAGCCACCCTTGTAGTGCATGGTTTCCATGTGCTCAGCTCCCCCTCCTTACAGTCCCCAAGCACCAAGCATATGGTTAGGGGCTATAAGTCAAATAAGACTATGAGATAAGGGAGGGGGAGCCCCCAAGGAGAATTACGTTTCCTCTACCTGTGTGCAGGACCTCCAGGTTATGGCAACAGGGACTACATAAAGCGGGGGGAAAGGAGCTATCAACAGCACCGGCCCAGGACTGGAAGGACCGGGCCCCGCCCCTTCAGCAGGGGTGAGGCCCGAGGGCCCCACGCGTCCAGCAGGTCCGGAGCTCCCGCCTCCCACGAGAGGGGCTCCGGGCTCGCCACGTGGCAGGCAGAAACCGGACCTCCCCCCCGGTGGGAGGGCTCCGAAAGCCCTACGTGTCCAGCATGGCCGGAGCTCCCGCCTCCTAAGGAGGGGCTCTGGACCCGCCACGTGGCAGGCAGATTTGGAGCTCCCCATAGGGCGAGATCCGGAGACCCCCGGGGACCCCTAACACGGTTAGGACCCAGGGAAGGTGTCTACGCAGAGCTCCGAGATTGGAGATGGCCTCTGAGTACCTTGCGGAGCTAAGGACTCAGACAGGCAAAGCCAAGAAGGAGAGAAAGAGCGTCACAGACGCAAATATCTAAAAGAGTCAAACTATGCGAGGCTCCTTGAGCTGGACTACAGACTCGATAAAAAGAAAGAAACAAGCCCCAAGGGTCTCCTGACATGACCAGAATCTAGAAGTTGCAAGGACGGCCGCATCACCAGGCTTCAGCCCTGGCGGCACTCTCCCGCTCCATGACCCGAGCGCAGGAATCGCCTCCCTCATCACCGGCGCAAAAGCCGTTGTCACCAAGGGAGCTTCTGGGGCCCCCTCCACAGTATTCAGCGGTCTTCCTGGAGACTCTGCCATCTGGGATCCTCCATGGTGCATCGGCGGCTTCCTTCTCGTGAAGTTCCCTCATCACCGGCGCAAAAGCCGGTGTCATCAAGGGTGCCCATGGAGCCTCCTTCCCTCATCACCTGCGCAAAAGCCGGTGCCATCAAGGGTGCTCCTGAGGCCCCCTCTCCGCAGCTTCAGCAGCCTTCTCGGAGACTCTGCCGCCTGGGATTCTCCTCGGTGCTTCAGCGGTTTCTTTAAAGACTCCACCACCTGAGAAGGGACGCAGACTCCACCACCTGCCTTGCCTCTGAGGGTGGCGCAGACGCCATCGCTGGAGGAAATCGAGAGTGTCGAAGTGTTCGGTCGACACTTCCCCCGGGCCTGCACTGGGCAGCCCGCGGAGGTTCTTTTTTCGCTGGGGCTAGTCCCTTGCGGAGAGCTTGTGCGGATGGACGAGTTAGTAAGAGCTTGACGTGGTGATTTTTACGTGGTTCAGGCCGTCGGAGCGTAAAACCCTACGTCCACGGCGAGCTATGGAGCTCGCTGTATTGCTTGCTGCTCAGGGCCGGAGTCCTGAGCTTGGGGGTGAGTTACAGCTTGGGAGTGTATGGCTAGCGCATGAGTTGCAAAGTGCGAACCCAGGGTGTGAATGGCTAGAGTGCGAACCCTTGCTATCGTCGCCTACCCGAGCCATTTATAGTCCAAGACTCGGGCGGCTTACAAGGGGAGCCAGGACCCCGACAGGTAGTCCCGGGAAGATTGTCTATTATCTAACGTATCTGCAGTTATGCCGATAGTTGTCTCTGGTCGAAGGCTTCTGAGTCTTCATCTTGCCGCCCTGCCCATGCTGCATGCTAGTCGTAGTGGTTGATGACGGCGCAGGCGGCATGGGATGTCTTGTCACGGTGTTTATTGGCTGGCAGGTTCTGACACCGCGCGCCAGTCTGTGATGCGACTGGGCGCAACGGCACCTGACAGAGGCGTGCTCCGCGTCTTGGGAAGATGCGGGCCTTGAATACCTTGTACGGGCAAGGTATGGGGCGTCTTTACCCCCGCTGCCTATCTCTCGGGGGTAGGCAGCACCGTTCTTCTGGCCACGTGGCGGGCCCGGAGCCCTTCTCAGAGGAGAGGAGGGTCCGGCCTGTGGGGCACGTGGAGCCTCTGGACCTCTCCCCGCGGAGGGGGAGGCTCGGCTTCTGTCGGCCACGTGGCGGGCCCGGAGCTCTCCTCTGAGGAGAGGGAGGTCCGGCCCCGCTGGACGCGTGGCGCCTTCGGACCTCTCTCCAGCGGTGGGGGAGGTCCGGCTTCTGTATGCCACGTGCGGAGAAGGGCGAGTTCCTTAGGCATTTTCCCCTGTGCGCGGGGGTACCCCATATCTCAGGTACCGACAGTGGCCCCCGGGCCCATCTCAGGGGAGATAGCGAGCCCGAGGTGGGACCTCCGTCTCTTCCGATCCGCGCACTTTCTCTAAATCCCGAATTGACCGCTGCCGGAGCACGAACGGCCGTGGGATCGTGGGAGCGTGCGCTCACTTGATGGTTGCTTTTACCTCGGCGGTTCCCAAGACTGCCACTTCTGCACGTTGCGGAGCTTTCTTCGGGAACCGCCGAAGTGCCTTGCCAGCTCATCTTCTCAGGAGACTGACTCCTTGACCCACCGCTTCAGTTGGGCGGCTTGGGTCCACCCGTCATCGGCACTCGGTTTAGGAGCCGAAGCGGTTGCCGATGCGGTGTATTCGAAGAGTTCCGAATCGCTTGGAATTGCACCCGGGAAGTTTTTAGAGGGGATCTTACCCACATTGCGGCTTCCCTTCACACTTCTCTGCGTTTCTTCTCGGACTCTTGTGCTTTTGCTCCCTTGCCCTTGAGTTCTCCCTCGCCATGGCCTCCAACCTGCCACCAGATAAGAAGCGCGCTCGATCTCCTCCAGCGGCGGCGTCGGCGCCAAGTCGGGAATCTGGGGTGCCTGGCACTCCCTCCGGTGGCGACTCGAAGAGGCCCTGGGCTGATGCGTTGAGGGAAGCTTCTGGGGCGTCCTCTGTTCCGCCAGTTCAAGCGACTGCGAAGCGGCCGTCAGTGACGGTAGCGGGCTCTGGGAGTCCTACCCTGGCATGGAAGTCGGGGTTCAGAGCCCGCTGGAGTGTCCGCGCTTCCCGGCCATCCCCGACTTGCGGGGAGTCTGTGCCGTTGCGCTCGGAGCCAGGGGCAACTGCCGCGGCCCCCAGGCCAACGCAAACTTCTCCTGTTCCGGTGTGCCCGGACTCCGCGGCGGCGTCGTCTCTTCCTGCCGAGACGGCCACCACGGCCCCCAAGCCAGCGCAGGTCGACCCTGCACCAGGCGGCCCGGCCTTTACTCCAGCACCGCCTTCCCCGGCTCGCCCCTCTCCACAGGTCAAGGAGCCAGAAGCTGAAGAGAGCCCGGCAGGTCCGGCTGCCAGAGCCTTGGAGCCAGCTTCTCCTGATCGGCGTCTCGTCTCGGTTGCTGGTGCGTCGACTCCTCTTGAGGATGAGGTAATGGAGGAGGTCCGGGGGACTGCCCCGGCCTCTGTTGCTCCATTGCCCCTGGCGGATGCCTTCGCGCTTGCCGAGACAAGCGTTCGGCAGGTCTTGGCTGCACTAGGTCGCGAGCGGGAGGAGTATACGGTTGAACGGGATCGCCTCCTTACCTGGGGGAACCTTTTGCGGGAGAGGACCGCGAAGGTTAAGAGCGAGCTCGACTCCAGGCCGGAGTTGCTCGACTTTGACACGACCCCATTGGTCCTGTCGAGACAGGATCACGCTGAGGGGTGCTGCGTTGCACAGCACCGTATAACACACGTCAAAGGTGCAAAGCGGAAGCGGAAGTTTTATTACATAAACCGTTTTATGACCTGTTTACATCAAAATACGTTTAGTCCACACTCGCGGGCGTAGACTAAGCATCAAGTGCACGTTCAGCCCTCGAACGTGTCCTTGCTAGCACACACGCACACTAACTCTGCGGCGTGCACGACTCCCACTCGACGGGGTTCCCCTCCTGGGGTTCCGTCTCCTCTTCGGGAGTCCCTTCCTCATAGAACTCTGCAAAAGCTTCAAACACAAGCAGTGAGCACGAAGGCTCAGCATGTCTGACCCGTCTCACCTAAACATGGAACTTCTACATGAGGGTAATGGGTTGCATGAGGCAAAAATCATTTGCAAGGACTCGCCTAATTAGTAGAACCTTACTTTCAAGTTTTAGCAGCAGGTTGTGGAGAACCTTACGCTAAGGCACATGAGAGAGCCGCAATCAAACAAGAAACGCATTTCTCTCATGTACTTTGCCCAAAGTTGAAAAGAACTTTAATTAGCTCTAAGCTACAGCATATCATTAACAATCAATGTCCAGCTTTCTATCAGCAACATTTTAACATGTAACTAGCCTGTTCTTTCTACGTCACGGTACAGTGAACAAGTGGTACTCACTGACCGCGAGGGACGGCGATTATAATCGATTTACACCTGCAGGGTTACCCGAACAACCCGTCACGTACGCCTGTACCCGATGTTGCCTACAACAACCATCACGGACGCCGTACGCGACTACCTTTCACCCGTCAGCCAAATATTGAACCGGTCCCATCGTCCCGAGCAAGAGGTCTCTGCACGCGCATCTCCGTGTCGCCAGCCGATTTACACCTCGAGCTCTCAACCTACCCTCTGAACGACGGGCAATGCCTCAATACCCAGCTACCCGAGTTACATCAGTTTCCCGGTTCCCATATAGCCGGTAGGTCTTCGGTACTGTTCTAGCTTGTTCAACAGGCCCGCACACGGCTCGGTCCTCAATCGACACAAGCGGAGCTACAGCACACAGGCCCCAAAGTCCTGCTGCCCTTACTCTCTGCTCGGTCTCATTTTCTTGCCATGTGTATCATGTGCTATCTCTACCCGAGCAATGTGCCTCTAGCCTATTCTCGCGAGTAGTTCCAACTACTCGACTTGTACCGAATCCTACTCTATCCTAGCAATGCAGTGGCTAACGAGGTTTGCAATCCTAAACCCAACCCGTGGTTTTCTTGGCTATGCAGTTGGATTTCCAAACATGACTCTAATGCACAGAACAAAGGAAACAAGTATGTGCTCAAAACAATAAAAATTTGTAAAAAGGTTAATGCAAACCGGAGCTTGCCTTGCTGCTCTTGGTCGTAGGCTAGCTGTTCCTCCGGAGTAACGAAGTCTAGGACTTCGGGTTCCTCCTCGACCTTAGCGACCGCAAGGATTGGCTCGCCCTCCGGCACGTCCTCAATGGCAAGCTGGTGGACAGTGCCGGGCCTAGGGTTTGCCCGCCGCGCATTAGTAGGGTTCCGGGGTTGATTCCTCCCCGGAAACTGTGGTGCCACTCCGCCGCCTTGCCTCTCCGGGCAACTGCTCGCGAAGTGTCCTGGACGACCACACTTGTAACATGTGGCCGCTGCTGGTGGAGTACTCGGGGGACGAAAGCCCGGCATGCGTTGCGGAGGTGCAAACGCACGCGGCATCGCCCGCTGCTGCTGCTGTTGTTGCGGTGGTACTGGCAGTGCCGGCCGGAATGCCGGTGAAGAGTACGGCCGACCGCGGAACGGCATCGACCGCTGTGGTGGTTGCCAGCGTGGACCTGATGGTGGGCGATTCACCATCCGAAACTTCTGAGAAGGACCGCTTCCTTCTCCGCTGCTCTGCGGCGCGCTTCGCTTTCGCTCTGCCGCCGCCAACTCCTTGCCGGAGTCCTCCTGAACAATCGCAGCATCAATGATGTCGTTGAGGCTGCCGCGATTGAACATCGCCAGCTTGTCCTTCAGGAGCGGGTTAAGCCCCAGGTAAAAGTGGTCCCGCCGCTTCTCGTCCGTATCTGCGTGATACGACGCGTAGAGCGCGAGATCGTTGAACGCCCTGGAATATTCCAGCGCGTTCCGGCTCCCTTGTTGCAGGTGTAGGAACTCCTGCGTCTTCCTCTTCATCAAACCGGGCGGTATATGATAGGCCCTGAAGGCCGTCTGGAACTCCGCCCAGGTCATCACTCGGTCGGTGGACTGGGAAGCACAGAAGTTGGCCCACCACGCACTCGCGGATCCTTGGAGCTGCTGGACCGCGAACTGAGTCTTGCGCTGCTCGCTGATTTGGAGCAGCCCGAACTTCATCTCTATGGCGCGGAGCCAGTTGTCCGCGTCAAGTGGTTCATCCGCCCTTGAAAATACAGGGGGATGAGTCGCCAGGAAGTCGGAGTAGGAGCTCTGTTGGCGCTCCTCACGATCTTGACGTCTCTCTGGGCGAGACGTATTCGCAATTAACGATTGCAGCAGCTCTGTGTGCTGCTGATGTGAACCCGCCATTGCCGCGACAATGTCGGCCAATGTAACCGTTGGCAGTGGCGGTGGCGGTGTTTGCTGTTGCTGTTGCTGCTGCTGTCCCGAGGAGTCCTCGGGAGGCGGTTGGGAGGTCTCTCCCCCTTGGCTAGTACCTCCAACATCAGGGTTGGCACGAGTACGCGTCATTCTGAAATTCAGCACAGCAGCAATTAGCACATGTCTTACTCAAAATTCCATAAACAGCAGTAGGTATTGAAGCGACGCATGATTAACTTGCACAACATTCACATATATTGATAAAGCATAAACTTTATACAAGATACATTATTCTCGGATCTCCGAGAAGTCGTGCTCATGTCGTCACTACCTATACATAAGCTACTGTCTACACGACATGTCACCGATTACAAAAGTTGGGTTACGCTACCCTAGCTGCCCTACTTGGCAACCGTAACCCCCTACTCGGAGTAGAACTCGACCTCCTGTGGGTCGTCCTCCTCCGGTAACTCGGCTGGTGGTTCGGGGTCTACCACCTCTTCTCCCATTCCGGGCTCTCCCATGGCTGGAAGACCCAAGACTACCGGTACGCCCAATACCGGGGGCACGAAGTCCTGCAATGCATGCACCTCATCCATAGCCTGGTTGTAGTCCTCTTCCCAGCCTTGTCCTTCCTCAATAGCGTCGTCCCGCTCTTGAGCAAGGTCCTCATTCTGCTGGGTTAGGGTCTGCACCAGCTCTTGCAACGCCGCGATGTCAACACGGCCCTTCTTCTTTGCCTTCTTCAGACGACGCAACTGATGGTGTTGTTCATTCAGTCGCTTGATCGTCGGAAGGAGCACATTGCGGAGTGCACTGTGAGCACTCTCAAAATGATCTCCACGGCTTGTGCTCTCCTTGAGCTTGGTGGCGAGATGCTCCGTATGAACAGCTTGGCTGTTCATCACAGCGTTTCCCGCCCTCATTTGGAGACTGAGATTTGCCTCCGCGGGGTTGTACCTTGGGCAACTCGGGTCTGTTGCCTCCAGGTACCTCTCTTCCCACACATGCTGAGCTCGTCCCTCCACCGGAACGAGTGCGTATGGTGTGCCCTCCGTAGCCTGCACGTGTAGTTGGTAGAAACGTGACATAGTGTCACGGGCTGCCACTTGCCACATCCCTTCCGGTTGTCTTCCTCTCACCGTGACGGTGAATGGCACCCAACCGGGTGGCGTAGGCCCTGCAGGAACCTCGACATGGATCGTCCACGTCTTGTTCCCCTCTTCGCCTTCTTCCTTGGCGAAGTATTGCGGCATCTGGTTGTACCCGAAATATTGGAGCATTTGCCACAATGCTTCCGGGTAGCCGCTACGGTCAGAGCAGTGGGAAACTACCCACCCGTTCTCCAACCGTTTATCTGCTGCCATCTGTAAAAATATATTTGAGAAATGTCAAATATTTATTTAAACAGTAAACCATTGAGTTATAACATAAGATATGTCATTGAACCCATAACACTTGGAAACATAGTTCAAATTTTTAAACAAATTTGACTGCTGATCTGCTGTTACCATGACAGCCCTGACCAGTTTCCATATCAATCTGATTTAGGCCAGGTTAAAAGCAAAACCAGTCCTGGAGCTCAACATCAAAGTTAAAGTTAACTTCAATAGCTTTCCAGAAAGTATTTGGTTGGCCTAAGATATGTCCTGGTTCAAAAGTTATGAGATGTCAAAGTTAACAGAATTTCTGGAAACAATTGGACAGCACCTCCCTGCCTTAGGTACTGATTTGATCCAAGAATCCCAGTTAATTCTGTTCCTAATCTGACAAAACTTTCTGTTACAAAGTTGTAACCCATCTCATAAGATTTCGAGAACTACCTCATTTCCTATTTTTGGATTTTTAAGCAGGAAGTTATGCTTAATTTACAGAGAGTTTACATAGAGTCTTTACTCTGTCCTGTTTTCTGGACAGTTTCAACTCTACTGCATTTTTCGAGTGGTTAAGGGATGAAACACCTCTGGAACTCAACAGAAAAGTTGTAAAGCTCCTCCAAAGATTTCCAGAAATGTATCATACGACCCCAACCTCGAAAGAACTCAACCTCTAACCTCTGATTAACTCCAGCCTTGATTTAGCTGAAAACAGAGTGCTCTGTCCTTAACATCCTATAAGTTGAAAACTTGTTAGCTTTGAATATCCTGTTCAAGGGAAGGAGTTACATCAAGTTTTACTACTTTGGATCAAAACCTTCAAGTTTTTAAATGAAGTTGTTCATTTAATTGGATGTGACGTCGAGGCGTCACCAGATTATGTCGGTACTACGTCCTCACAAAGGAAAAACCTATACCGGACTTAGCCGGCTTCGTTAGTTCAGTGGCACTACTCGTCACTCGCACACGGATGCTACACGTCTACCGTTTCGTGGTAAGGCTACCTGCAGAAACTCAAACAATCATCAGACTCGGCTGCACACCGAGCCCGGAATACATACAGTTAGTACACCCGGCCGTCATCACTCGCCCGGATGTTCTCAAGCCAACCACGCCTTGAGTTACGTGTTCACGTTTCAGACCACGTGACGGGGTCTCCCATATTGCACCACGCACGCCATGGACAGACGTTGCTCGAATACCCCAAACGACATGAAGAGTCGTAGAGGATACTAAAGCGGGTCGGGTTACCTGCCACCCGTGGGGCTCCACCCTTCAGCTTGTGCGCACTGGTGGACAGCGCTTACGTGCACCACCCAAGACATGAACGTCCCGAGATGCACGATTTTCCGACATAACAAATAGGTTAATAAGCCACTTTCTATATACTAATAACATCCTTATACGGGCTACTAACTCGTTCCTCACTGGATTTTTGAAAAAGAAGACCTTTGTACTGTGTTAAACCTCAAGCGAGCTCTGATACCAACGCTGACACGACCCCATTGGTCCTGTCGAGCCAGGATCACGCTGAGGGGTGCTGCGTTGCACAGCACCGTATAACACACGTCAAAGGTGCAAAGCGGAAGCGGAAGTTTTATTACATAAACCGTTTTATGACCTGTTTACATCAAAATACGTTTAGTCCACACTCGTGGGCGTAGACTAAGCATCAAGTGCACGTTCAGCCCTCGAACGTGTCCTTGCTAGCACACACGCACACTAACTCTGCGGCGTGCACGACTCCCACTCGACGGGGTTCCCCTCCTGGGGTTCCGTCTCCTCTTCGGGAGTCCCTTCCTCATAGAACCCTGCAAAAGCTTCAAACACAAGAAGTGAGCACGAAGGCTCAGCAAGTCTGGCCCGTCTCACCTAAATATGGAACTTCTACATGAGGGATGGTGGGTTACATGAGGTAAAAATCATTTGCAAGGACTCACCTAATTAGTAGAACCTTACTTTCAAGTTTTAGCAGCAGGTTGTGGAGAACCTTACGCCAAGGCACATGAGAGAGCCGCAATCAAACAAGAAACGCATTTCTCTCATGTACTTTGCCCAAAGTTGAAAAGAACTTTAATTAGCTCTAAGCTACAGCATATCATTAACAATCAATGTCCAGCTTTCAATCAGCAACATTTTAACATGTAACTAGCCTGTTCTTTCTACGTCACGGTACAGTGAACAAGTGGTACTCACTGACCGCGAGGGACGGCGATTATAATCGATTTACACCTGCAGGGTTACCCGAACAACCCGTCACGTACGCCCGTACTCGATGTTGCCTACAACAACCATCACGGACGCCGTACGCGACTACCTTTCACCCGTCAGCCAAATATTGAACCGGTCCCATCGTCCCGAGCAAGAGGTCTCTGCACGCGCATCTCCGTGCCGCCAGCCGATTTACACCTCGAGCTCTCAACCTACCCTCTGAACGACGGGCAATGCCTCAATACCCAGCTACCCGAGTTACATCAGTTTCCCGGTTCCCATATAGCCGGTAGGTCTTCGGTACTGTTCTAGCTTGTTCAACAGGCCCGCACACGGCTCGGTCCTCAATCGACACAAGCGGAGCTACAGCACACAGGCCCCAAAGTCCTGCTGCCCTTACTCTCCGCTCGGTCTCATTTTCTTGCCATGTGTATCATGTGCTATCTCTACCCGAGCAATGTGCCTCTAGCCTATTCTCGCGAGTAGTTCCAACTACTCGACTTGTACCGAATCCCATTCTATCCTAGCAATGCAGTGGCTAACGAGGTTTGCAATCCTAAACCCAACCCGTGGTTTTCTTGGCTATGCAGTTGGATTTCCAAACAAGACCCTAATGCACAGAACAAAGGAAACAAGTATGTGCTCAAAACAATAAAAATTTGTAAAAAGGTTAATGCAAACCGGAGCTTGCCTTTCTGCTCTTGGTCGTAGGCTAGCTGTTCCTCCGGAGTAACGAAGTCTAGGACTTCGGGTTCCTCCTCGACCTTAGCGACTACATGATAGAAACAATACATGTATTAATTTAATGCATTTGTATTAAGTTTGAAGTTGTGAAGTCTATAACCTTTGCTAGATAGACCTAATGACTGTGAAACTTTTACAATGGCTTGGTTACAACCTAAACAGAGACTTGGTCAAGTTTTAGTTGCAGCAAAGCTCATTTGAGCCCTCCACAAATAATTATGTCCTTGACCTTAATTGGAACTCTTAGGGTGTTCTAGGAATTTTCATGAGACAAACTATGACTTTCTGAAAACTAGATTTTCAGAGGGTTCTAATGGAGTTGGTCTCACTTAATTTGGAAGTCTCTAACTAAAGATATGAGCTAAACAATTTCAGAGAAAATTCTGAAAATGTTTCTGAACATTTTCTATTTTCTCTGGAACAGTTTTACTAATCACACCATTAGGTGGACTAAATGAGCTCAAATAGATCTGAAATTTTTATGGTAGTTCAAGGATATTTTGATGAACTGCTCAGCAAAATTTCAGGATTTTCCTCCAAAGGATTCTCCAGTTAAAATTCCTAACACTTTAAACTTTAAGGAATTAATCCTGGAGGATTAAGGAATTTCATGAAGTGAAACTTGATTTTCTGGAAAGTACTCAGAGAGCTGAATCCAGCAAAATTTGGTTCACTCAATTTGGAGCTTTCTAGCCAAAGTTATAAGGATTTGAAGTTTGAAGGAAATCTGAAAATCGGGGAAAAGTTTAAACTCGCGCGTGGGCCCAGGGAATACGCGTCGCACGCCTAGGCGATGGCACACCGCGGCCCACAAGGATTTTGCGCGCCAGCACACCCGATCCCAGCCGCAGCTGGATCCCGATTCAAAATATCGGCCGCTGACAGCTGGGGTCCACCCCCTTCTTCAACCTCGCGACACCCGCGCCCCGCCGCCGAGGGACCTCGCCGGAGAGCTCGCCGCCGGCTGCTGTACAGCTCCAAACTTCTTGATTCTGGCCTCCCCTGCCTACTTTTACTTGGGGAACAGGATCCGAGGGTCAGCTGCTCATGACAACGGCCGGAGCATGGTCGGCGACGAGCCGCCATATCGGAATGACTTCGGCCATGTCGGCTGACTCCCCTAGTACCTCAGCTACTTGGGAAATCGGTCGGGGATCATCAGTGGACCTCAGAGAAGGTCGACATGAGCTCGAGGCAGCTCGGGGAAGGCCCGAAATAGGTCCTCACCGCGCGCCCGATACCCCCCGTTCGTTCCGCCATTAGTCGACCTCAAATTACGCCGGGCACAGAGGTTCTCCGGCCCAGAGTTGTGAAGGCAACTTGTGCGTTACCGTCTCTAGCTCGTGTGAGAGCGGCTTGAGGCCCTCTAATCCTTTCTAGAGGACGAATTAAACAGAATCGTACCCGAAGGTCATTCTGCACACAGAAAGGGGAAAAGTGGAAATTCGCCGCCGGTGAGCAACCACTCGAGCTGTGGCTCGGGGATGAGCAGCACCGGTTACCTGCGCGTCCAAGGGTGCCTTGGCTCGGGCGTGACAACGCCCTGGTTGGGCTGTCCACGAGAGCCCGAGGTGCGGCGGTTCCAAGTTCCGAGTTTGATCTTTCGGCACAGCCGATATCAATCAGTTTCAACCGAATTCTAGCAATGGGGAGGATGGAGGAAGGTCTCTAGTACCTTGCTGGGACTCTGGAGTGGAAGGAGGGAGCTGCGATCGGCGTCCTCCGATCAAGTCCGAACTGCGGAAACTTTCGGCCGGTGCTGGGTTCTTGCGGGAAAACACGTCGGTACCTCGGCCGAGGAGGGGGGCAGGCGCCTTAAGAAGGCTCTGCACCGCCTCATGCCCGCGCGTGGGCAAGCAGCTGGTGGCGCGGTGGCTGGCCTCGGTGGCGATCACCGCTGCGGCTCGGCGACCCGAGTGAAAAGTCTCAGTCGGTTTGTGTTGAAGTAGAGGCTGACATGTGGGTCCCACCCTTCCTTTTAACCTCTGAAATTTACTTCTAATCACTGTTGTAAACAGTGAACCCCATATTACCCTTGGCAATTCAAATTATTCCCCCATGAGCCATTTGAATTGATCAAAGTTCAAATGAGGTTTGGTTTGAATGAATTTCAGCACAAGTTCAGTTTCAACAACAACAACAACCAAGCCTTTATCCCAAGCCTGTTGGGGTCGGCTAGACATGAAACCCAATATCAATGAAGTAAAACAGAGGAAGAGATATGAGAACAAGGGGAAAAAAGGAAAAAAAGAAAAAAGGAAAAAAGAAAAGGAAAAAGAGAAAAGAGAAAAGAAATAAGAAAAAAGGAAAAGAAAAAGAGAAAAGAAAAAAAGAAAAAAACAAGACTACGATTCTGGCACATGAATTGCTACTTTCCATGCGGTCCTATCATGAGCTAAGTCTCTGGATACATTCCAATCTCTCAAATCTCGTTTTACCGCCTCCTCCCAGGTCAACCTTGGTCGTCCTCTACCCCTCCTAATATTTTCTCTACCTCTTAAAATCCCACTGTTAACCGGTGCTTCTGGAGGTCTCCGTTGGATATGTCCAAACCACCTAAGCCGATGTTGGACTAACTTCTCTTCAATCGGCGCCACCCCTACCTTATCACGAATCGCCTCATTCCTTATTCGGTCTCTTCTCGTGTGCCCACACATCCACCGTAGCATGCGCATCTCTGCGACACTCATTTGTTGGACATGTTGCCGTTTAGTTGGCCAACATTCCGCCCCATAGAGCATCGCGGGTCTGATCACCGTCCTATAGAACTTCCCTTTTAGCTTTTGTGGGACTTTCCTATCACATAGGATTCCAGAGGCTTGTCGCCATTTCATCCACCCTACCTTGATCCTGTGGCAAACATCCTCATCAATATCGCCATTGCTTTGTAACATTGATCCTAAGTATCGGAAAGAGTCCCTTCTAGGTACTATTTGTCCTTGTAGACTAACATTTCCCTCTTCACGACCAACACCACTAAAGTTGCACCTCATATACTCGGTTTTGGTCCTACTAAGTCTAAACCCCTTGGACTCTAAGGTTTGTCTCCATAACTCTAATTTCTTATCAACACCATCTCTAGTTTCATCTACCAGCACTACATCATCAGCAAAGAGCATGCACCAAGGGATATCCCCTTGTATATCCTTCGACACCTCATCCATGACCAAGGAAAAGATGTATGGGCTCAAAGCTGATCCTTGATGTAATCCTACCGTGATAGGAAATGCATCAGTCTCACTATCACTTACGCGCACACTTGTCCTAACATTATTGTACATATCCTTGATAAGGGTAATGTACTTTGTTGGCACTTTATGTTTCTCTAGTGCCCACCACATGATTGACCTTGGTATCTTGTCGTACGCCTTCTCCAAGTCGATGAACACCATATGCAAGTCCTTCTTCTGCTCCCTATATCTCTCCATAAGCTGACGAAGCAAGAAAATCGCCTCCATTGTAGACCTCCCAGGCATAAAACCAAACTGGTTTTTAGTGACATTGGTCACTTTCCTCAGGCGGTGTTCAATCACTCTCTCCCAAAGCTTCATAGTATGACTCATAAGCTTAATACCTCGATAATTAGTACAACTTTGAATATCTCCTTTATTTTTGAAGATAGGTACTAATATACTTTTCCTCCATTCTTCAGGCATCTTGTTTGACCGAAAAATGTGGTTGAATAGCTTTGTGAGCCATACTATTGCGACGTCCCCAAGACATCTCCACACCTCAATAGGGACATCGTCAGGGCCGAGGGCCTTTCCTCCTTTCATCCTTTTTAAGGCCTCCTTAACCTCAAACTCTTGTATCCTCCGCACGAACCGCCTGTTGGAGTCATCAAAGGAGTCATCCAACTCAACCATAGTGCTCTCATTCCCATCATTGAATAGCCCATTAAAGTAATCACGCCATCTATTCTTAATCTCTTCATCCTTCACTAGAATGCGGTCAGTCTCATCTTTGATGCATTTAACTTGATTGAGATCCCTCATCTTTCTCTCGCGGATTTTTGCTACCTTGTATATGTCTTTTTCACCTTCTTTTGTCCCTAGTCTCTCATATAACTTATCATAGGTTTGTCCTCTTGCCTTACTTACAACCCGCCTTGCATTCTTCTTAGCCTCTTTGTACTTAAGCATGTTGCTTGCGTTTCTATCATTATGCCAACTCTTATAACACTCCTTCTTCTCCTTAATGGCCTTTTGTACATCCTCATTCCACCACCAAGTGTCTTTATCTATAAGTTTCTTTCCCTTTGTCACACCGAACACCTCACTAGCTACCTTCCTAATGCAAGTTGCTATCTTCATCCACATACTATCTGCATCTCCATTTTCTGCCCAGGGTCCTTCTGTGATCACCCTATTTTTAAAGGATTCTTGTGATTCTCCCTTCAACTTCCACCACTTTGTTCTTGTGATTTTGACACCTTTGTCCCGCAAAGAACATGTATGTAAGCGAAATTCAGCTACCACAAGCTTATGTTGTGTCACAACACACTCCCCCGGGATCACCTTACAATCTAGACACTCCCGTCTATCCTTTCTCCTAGTGAGGACAAAGTCAATCTGGCTAGAGTGTTGGGCACTACTAAAGGTCACTAGGTGAGATTGCCTCTTTCTAAAGAGGGTGTTAGCTATCAACAGATCATAGGCTACGGCAAAGTCTAGGATGTCCTTACCCTCTTGATTTCTATCGCCGCATCCAAAACCTCCATGTACTCCTTCAAATCCTAGGTTAGTTGCACCCACATGACCATTGAGATCTCCCCCTATGAGGAGTTTCTCGGTTATCGGTACACTACTAACCATATCCTCCAAGTCCTCCCAAAATTGCCTCTTAGCACTCATGTTGAGCCCAACTTGTGGGGCATAAGCACTAATGACGTTCAAGACAATGTCCCCAATTACTATCTTGATTAAGATGATCCTATCCCCTCGTCTTCGAACATCCACTACTCCATCCTTAAGACTCTTATCTATTAGAACACCTACGCCATTCCTAGTCCCAGCCGAACCAGAATACCAAAGCTTGAAACCGGTATTCTCGACTTCTCTCGCCTTTTGACCCGCCCATCTAGTCTCTTGTACACAAAGGATATTTACTCGTCTCCTAATGGCAACATCTACTAACTCACGTAGCTTCCCCGTCAAGGATCCTACATTCCAACTACCCACCCGAAATCTATGTTCCTCGGCTAGCTTCCTTACGCTTTGCACCCGTCGAGTAAGATGCAAAGACCCTTGCTCACTTATCACTACATCCGGGCGATGATGTAGCGCGCCACTAAGGTGATGGCGATCCGGCCCTTGCTCATTTAACACCATATCCGGGTTCCGATATGGCGCGCCACTAAGGCGGTGGCGACCCGGCCCTTGCCCACTTAACACCATACCCGGGTTCCGATATGGCGCGTCGCTAAGAGGGTTACGCCCCAACGAATTTCTATTGGGTTTCATTTCCATGAGAGTGGCTAAGTGTAGTTGTTGGCTCGCCAAGCCTATCACAACCCCCTCCTCCTTTACCCGGGCTTGGGACCGGCTATGTCATTACAACATAGGCGGAGTTCAGCACAAGTTCAGTTTGAAATTCAAATAAAGTATGAATTTCTCCCCCTTAGCTCATGTCAAGATCAACTCCAAATGGAGTGAAAATTGGTGTGTGAGCTCACAAAAATGTGCTGAGTAAGAATATGCCTTCCACTTTCAAATTCATGGTATAAAAACAGTTTGAATTTGAATATGTTTTCAAACTGCCCCCTTCCTATCTATACCCAAGATGACCTCAAAAAGGTTTTGAATTTGGGTGAAACTTGGCATGGACATCCTTAGCAAAGTGTAGGAGTTTTTCCTATGTCCAGCCCATCTATATCACATGTGGGAAATACCACTTTTGCAATGTGTAAGTTTGTTCCCTAATGAGCATGTTGATAATTGTTACTTGCTCTTCATTTGTGTTCATCATTCTTCCTCAAATGAGGTGTGTGGTGTGGGGATGAACACTACAAATGGGTGTCAAAAACTGAGGCCCTTACAGACTTCAGGGAAGTGCTCCTCGACCGGATGAAGCGGGCTGTCGACCGCATGGACACCCAATCACGGCGGATCAATAGGGAGGCCCTGGAGGCACACGCCCCGGCCGAGGAGAGCTTCTCTGCTGCTGTGGAGATACGGCAGCAGTTGGAGCGCCGTAAACTCGCCGTTGAGGAACGGGAGCGTTCCACAGCAGCTGAGGCGGAGAGGGTCGCCACGCAGCTGGCCGCGGGTGAGGATGACCTTCGAGCTCGGATCGAGGAGCTGGAGATCCTGAAGGCAGACCTCGACTTGAGGGAGGAGCAGGTCTCCCGTGATTGCCGGGCGGTCTTGGACCGGGAGTTGGCCGCCGACTTCAAGGCTGCTGAGTTGGAGCGGCTCGCCAAGACTCTCCATCTTTGGGAGAGCTCCTTGGCGGCCAAGGAGAAGGAATTCTCCGAGAGGAACCTGGAGGCTCTGCAGGCGGCCCGCCGCGAGGTCGAGGAGCTCTCGGCCTTGCGGTCCTCCGAGGCTCTTGCGGTCTCAAGCTTCGTGGATCGAGCGGGGTCCGCCCTGATCCCTCTTGGCTTCAGTCCGGTGAGGGCCGCGGCCCCTGCGTTGAAGGTGGCGGAGGTGATCCCCGCGCTGGAGTCGATCGGCGCCAAGCTGGACAGGCTAGACTCGGTGGTCGCCAGCGAGCTTGAGGCCGAGGGACGCGGCCTAGCCTTAGAGGTCGCCTCACATGTGCTGGCATGCTTTAAGAGCCGCGACCCCTCTTTCTCGCTAGAACCAGCGAGAGAGGGCCCAGCCGCGGAGCGGGAGGAAGCTGCCAGGGCAGAAGTCGAGGATGTGGCCGCCCATGTAGCCGCAAGGTTCCGGCGGGAGCCGGGAGGTCCTTAGGACTTGTTTCTCCCTTTTTATCGAGTCTGTAGTCCAGCTCATGGAGCCTCGCTTAGTTCGACTCTTTTAGATATTTGTGTCTGTGATGCTTTTTCTCTCCTTCTTGGCTTTGCCTGACTGGGTCCTTAGCTCCGCAAGGTACTCAGAGGCCATCTCCAATCTTGGAGCTCCGCATAGACACCTTCCCCGGGTCCTAACCGTGTTAGGGGCCCCCGGGGGTCTCCGGATATCGCCCCATGGGGAGCTCCAAATCTGCCTGCCACGTGGCGGGTCCGGAGCCCCTCCTTAAGAGGCGGGAGCTCCGGCCATGCCAGACACGTAGGGCTTTCAGAGCCCTCTCACCGGGGGAGGGGGGGGAGGTCCGATTTCCGCCTGCCACGTGGCGAGCCCGGAGCCCTCCTCAGGGGAGGCGAGATCTCCGGGCCCGCTGGACACGTGGGGCCCTCGGGCCCCGCCCCTGCTGAAGGGGCAGGACCCGGTCCTTCCAGTCCTAGGCCGGAGTAGTTGATAACTCCTTTCCCCCCGCTTCATGCAGTCCCTGTTGCCGTAACCTAGAGGTCCTGCACACAGGCAGAGGAAACGTAATTCTCCTCGGGGGGTCCTCCCGTCCCGTCTCCTAGTCTTATTCGTCTTATGATCCTGATCCGTTATACGGGGCTTGGGCAATTCTGTGCTCGAGGCGCCGGAGCTCCAGCTCCCTCCGAGGTCCGGGTACGGTCGTCCGATCCCTAGTACCGGGCCATGCGCTGGGGAAGCAAAGTGCACGTGCTTTGGGTTCATGACCAGGCAAATCGGTTGTACTCCCCTGTACCTCCGGGGGGCAGGATGCGCATGCTTTGGGCTCATGGCCTGCTAAGCTGGATATGCACCCTGGACCCCCCATGCACAACGCAGGCCTTTCCTGGAGGTGACCAACTGGCACTGCAACACCTGACTGGGGGAGGCCCGAGAGACTCACTCGGCCATCGGCAGGTGCCTCAAGCGCAGCCGCCTTCGGTAGGATAGCGAATGCCGACTATGGATGAGCGCCGGAGAGGGGGAACTAGATGTACGATAAACAAACATAGGTAGTGTGATCATAAAAATTATTGCATAATTTAAATGAGCGCATGATAGAGAGCTAAGTAGAACAGGTCCCTGTATTCGTGCCCATAGATAGAATTCTGGCTGTACATGGAGGCAATATTCCGCCTCGTCTACAAGGGAAGCAAGACTCTACGCGCTTAGGGTCGGAACCAGGCTAAACTGGACGTAGTCCTGTACCGTCCCTTGAGACTTAGCTGCCCCAAGCTCTGTTCCTAAATCCTATGGGATTCATTACAGAAGAGAATAACCCTGTTCTACTGATGCTCGGGAAGTAGGACTTACAGTGTTGCTTCATGGCAAGGATTTTTTGGGAACGGATCCCACACTCGGTTGAAAGGCATGTGTACCTAGGGCGGCAGCTTTCATGATTCGGAAGGGACCTTCCTTGCTGGGGGAGAGCTTATGGGTCTTTTTTGGAATAGAGCGTGCCGCGACACCAGGTTGCCCTCCTGCAGGTCCCCGATGCGTTCGGTTCTTTGGCTGTAGTGCTTAGAGCATCAGCCGAGACCGCGCGTTGTGGGGTGTTACCTGCAGCCAAGTCTCGTCGACGAGGTTGTCATCTTCGCACTGGTTCAGGTCCCGCGCGGCTTCTCCTGGGGGCCCCCGGGGAGTTCTCCCCTTCTGGCTAAGGCTTTCCAGGGGTAGGTGGACCCGGGCTCGCCTTGGATGACCCAAGGCGTCTTCCCCTTCTGGCAAGGCCTTCAAGGGGTTGACAGATCTTGGGCGGCCCCCGGGAGGTATGTCTGAAGCACGGAGGTGTGCCGCAGTTGGCTACCGCCCTGGCCCGTCACCGTCGGAGCTGGAGTCCTTGCCGTTATGCACTGTCTTTATGACACGCTGAGGCTCCTGGAACCCCACCTGATGGGCGGCGGTGACTGGGGCATCGACCTTCTGTTTGCCATCCCTCTGAGGGTAGGGCGGTGCTTCAGCTCTCTGCTGTCTTCCTTTGCGGAAGCGCTCTGCGAGCCTCTGGATATCCCAGCACTCAGCAGCAGTATGGTTGCCAGCGCCATGCACGGGGCATAGCCCGCCCTGGTCACTATCTGGGGCCGGTGACTGCCACTGCCTTTTGTCGGGACGTGGCCCCCGAGCTCCACTAGCCGTCGCTGCTGCGGCGACGGGAGCCGTGAACGATGACTTCATCTTGCCACTCCCCCGGTTCTTGGCCTTCTTGCCACCCCCATAGGCAGCAGCGCCGGACCCGGGTTGTCCACCTGGCTCGGAGGTCGGCAGAGCGTGCCAGTTACGCCCTTCAGCTGCTCTGGCGCATTTGTCCGCCAGGCTGAAGAGCTCAGAGACATCGCGGACCTCTCTGGTCGCGAGCTTCTCAAGCATTTTCTCGTCCCGGACACCCTGTCGGAACGCCACCACCACAGAAGCACTTTGAATATGCGGGATGGTGTTGCGTACTGTAAAAGCCCAAGAAAAGGGACTTGCAAAATTTTCTCTTCACCTCACAACACCACAGTTTTTATTGTGGATATCTTAGGAAAAAGTGTGAAGAGCAAGTAACCTCCATCAAAATGGTAATTAGAGGGGAAAGTCTACACTTTCACAAAGTAGAATTTCTACACATGAACATGAGAGCTTGAGCTCACCCCTAGGACTTGAAAAGTCTTGGGAAGGTTCAAGCCAAATTTCATGTAAATCCAACACTTTTTGAGGCACTTTTGGAGGTGATTGAAAAAGAGGCCAATTTGAATGTGAATTCAAATTGCAGCAACTTTCACCACTCAAATTAAAAAGTTAGCTTCATATTCATACTCAGCACATTTTTCTGAGTAATCTCACCAATTTTCATCTCCATTGGAGCTCATCTTGTCAAGAGCTAAAATTGCAAGAATTCAAAACTGAATTTGAATTTCAGTTTAAATATGAAGCACATTTAACCAAACAAAGTTTGAATTTGAGAATTCAAATTCAAACAAAGACTTGGGAGCTAAGTCTCACATTAAATTGTGAGTAGCTGGTGGGATAATTAACAGAAACAGAAAAGAAATATTAGGGAAAAAGAAGAAAGGGGGAGGCCCACAGGTCAGTGGCACACATGAGGGGCAGTCGGTTGCTGCAGCCGACCCCGACTTCGCGCGCAAGCCAGGGAATGGCGGCGAGCCACCGAGGCAGCAATCGCCCACCTCACGGTGCCAAACCGCGGCTTAAAGGCCAGCGCACAGCCCACGCCGCCTTCCTCCTGCTTTCCAAACGAGAACCCCCCCTTCCGAGCACAGAAACGCCGCCCTCTCTGATCGCCGGCGTCCGGCCAGCACTGGCGCGCTCGTGCCCGACAAGCCACACAAGAAAGGACCGCCTTAAGGTGCTGATTCTTCTAGCCCCTACCGTTCTTCATTTCATGGGCTGTCGAGGGAGTATTTCGCCGGGAAAGCTTCGGGTGTCTTGAGGCCGAGCTCCCACAAAATCCCAAAATTCGTGGGGGTTAGATCATCACCGGGCAAACCGAGTCATGCACACGCTCTATACACGGCCATGACCACCTAGGATCGAAAACCAGTAAGAACCGTGGGCTAGGTTTACGGTTCTCTGAAGTTTTCTGAAGCACAGCCGATATCCGGCCTAGGTCGCCGATGAGGTCGTGGTTACCGCCGTTTTCACGGGGATCGGTGTCCATGTCCGTGACCAACAGGTGTCAGCGGAGCTCTCCGAGCAAACCGCATCGAAAAAGGTGCGTGGGATGCCGAGTTGGACGTCGCCGGTGAGCTGCCGGCCGCTGTTGCCATCGGGAGAACTGTTCCGGTGGTTGTCAAGTTCTGGCGGCGAGATTCAGCAAGTTCCGAGGACCGGAACCCCTCTCCGGCGAGAGCTCCGGCGAGCTTGGCGGCGGGGTCGCGCGGGTGGCCGGAGGAAGACGAAGGGGTAGGCCCCACGTGTCAGCGGCTGGAGATAAATAGGTGGGATTCTCTGTGGTCCGGGATCCAGTGCGGCCGCGCGGGAAGGAGTCTGTGGCCCCGTGTGGCTCGGATCCAGCGGTCGACACGTGTACGTGGACCCACCCGCAGGATTTAAACATTTCTGGAATTTCCAGTTTTAGTGCAAACTTTAGAACCCCATAACTTTTACTAGGAAGCTCCAAATTTAGTGATTCAAATTGGGTTGGATTCATCTTGCATAGCTCTCTCCAGATATACAACCCAATGTGTATGAAAACCATTAATTAATTCTGGAAAATTCTTTAAAGCTTTTCAGCAAAAGAATTTTAGAGGGAGTTTGGTTCATCCAAAAATCCCCAAATTTTGCCAGAATGTTATTTAGGACATTAGTAAACCCCTGTAAAAGTTTCAGACCATTTGGAGTTGATTTGGTCAGAGCAATTCAAGTTGGAAGTTGCTGTGTTTATTTGAATACAGAAACATTTTCAGAGAATTTCCAAAACCTGGAAATTCAGTTCTGGGCAAATCTTAACCCCAAAAATGTTAGGAAAATTCTTCCAAACTCTATGAGCTATAATTGAAATTGTAGTTCATTAAGTTGAGCATGAACAGGGGTATTACCTCAGAATAAATTCTTCCTTGCTGATTTGCCAAGAGAATTATTCTGAGCAAACCCCTCCATGAAAAGTGCTAATGTTTGGTCCAGAGAGTTTTCTTGTGACAAGGAACTCACACAAAAATTCTCAGCTCCATGGGAGCTCTAGATCACCCCTGTCCTGTTTAACCACTTAAGGGATTAATATGGAAAAGGGGGAAACCACTTAGCATTTAACCATGTGATTAAGTCCAAGCCAAACCACCAACACCAGTTCATCTTTAAATTCTTAAACAAAGTTCCAGGTGTTAGAGGCTGGTTATTAGAACTAATAGTAGAAGTCTTACTCTAAAACTCACATTTGCATCTAAATTAACATGTAGTATTTCATTAACGTGTAGCCGTTGAAGAAGAGACTCCGGAAGTGCTGGACTTCCTTCTTCCGGACGAAGACTTAACCCCTGACCAGCAGCAACAAGGCAAGCCCCGGTTCGCATTAACCTTTTTATAAGTTTTCCTTTGTTTACACGTGTCATATGAAGTATGTATGTGCATTAGGTATAGGATGAATGAAACCCCACTTGCATAACCAAAGGTTCCTTAAAGAGTGAGGGTAGTGTCTAAGACCTCACGTAGATAGGCTATGCTTAAAGAATCATAGGACTTCGGTACAAGTCGAGTAGTTGGAATCTACTCGCGAGATAGGCTTGGGACACACGGGTTCGGTTGAGTGATGTGAGATCATTTTAGTAATAAAAATGAGACTAGGCAGGGGCTAGGGCGCAGCAAGAGGGAGTCTTGTGTGTGCAGCCCTGTCCGTGTCGATTGAGGACCGAGCCGTGTGCGGCCCACGCTGATCAAGTTTGAACGTACCGAAGGCATATCGGATATATGGGCCCCGATAAACCGATGTAGCCTAAACCTCCGGGCGTCGAGGCATAACGCACCGATTTATAGGTGTAGGCTGAGGGCAGCAAGGTGGAAATCTGCCAACGGGCATAGAGAGATGCTCCGTGTGGGGAACCTCCTGCTCGTTTCGGTGCGACCGGTTCGACGTTTGGGCTGTTGGGTGAAAGGTTGTCCCGTACGACATCGAGTGAGCGTGCTGTGCAGCTCCACAGGTGGGCGTACGTGACGTGCTCTTTGGGTTTCCCTGCAGGTGTATATCGAGTCGATTCGCCGTCCCTCGCGGTGAAGAGTACCACTTGGTCACTGAGTCGTGACGTAGATTAATGGATGAAACATGTTGATTCAATATTGCTGGTTGATATAATTGTATTGCTACATGTGTGCCACCAAATACTGCTTACTAAATTTCAGATTTCATGAACTGTTAACTTGTTGCTAAAAGATGAACTAAGGATGAACTTGTAGGCGTGTCCTTTTGCTGAAATGTTACTATCATATGTCCATTGTACCCCTCATGTAGAGTTTCATGCTTAGGTGAGTCGGTTAAGCCTTGCTGAGCCTTCGTGCTCACGGTTGCTGCTTAAGTGTTTTTCAGGTGAGGGGCCACCCACGGACTCGGAGTACGAGTCCACCGGCGAGGGTTACCCTCCGTCGGGGACCACGGCTGAGTGGGAGCCGTACACGCCGCGCTGATCTGAGGAGTGCAGCTAGTGTGGGTTGCCCTAGGGCTGGGCAACCAACTTTTGCTAAATAGGCGGGCGTGAGTTGTATAGTGTAGACTTCCGCTGTGTAATATAAACAATAGTTGTAACTGAAGTTTGTACCTGTTTGTACAGTTTCAGTTGTTTTTCCCATGTAACATAATGTGTTCTTATGACGTGTGCTGTCGGGTGTCGCATCGCGTGGCACCATCCTCTGCGATCCTGGATGAGCGGATTCCGGTCCGCCACACGTACCTGGGAGAACCCTGGATGAAAGAGCGCAGCGACTCCCCAGGTTATTGCTTGACGGCGTGGAGGTCAAGCTCCGTGCCGGGACGGGTGTAGGAGCTGCCGAAGTTGGCAACGAACTGCCGTAGAGCTCTCCCCAGGAAGTTATGGACTCCTGAGGTAGGTTCATGAGCCAAGACCGAGCTGGGCCGGTCAAGGCGACGGGGAAGTAGTTGGCCATGACAGCCTCTTCCCCTCCTGCGGCAAGTACGGCGGTGAAGTAGATCTGGAGGAACTCCGCCGGGTTGACGCTACCATCGTACTTCTCAGGCAGGTGCGGGCGAAACTTGTGTGGCCATCTCGCGAAGCGAAGGTGGGGTGCAAGAGCTGCACATCCCGCTCCTGCTGCCGCAGGTATTGGCACTGCGAACGCTTGGTTCGCACTTGGGACCGTGTATCCCGGCATGGGCAAGGCTGCACCATAGACCGGGGGCGCTGCTTGCGGCGCATACGGTTGTGTCATATGCTGCGTGGAGAATGCCTGAGGCAGGACTCGCGTGGCGAAGACCTGCCCTCCAGGTTGCGTCGAGGCCGACGACATGCTGTCGCCAGCCTCATGGTTGCGACGCCTTTCTCGACGTCGCTCGAGGTACACCAGGGCATCCTGGCCCAAGTGGCACCGTTCAAGCTCCCTTCTCAGGTCCGTCGACGGGAGCCTGGAGGAGCTGGAATCCGCCGTTTGCCTGTCAACCGTGGGCGTGCGCGTCAGCGACACAGCCGGTTGTCCTGGGCACCGTCCTCGCTGAAACCGAGGGTTCACGGCGGCGACGACGAGGCGGTCCACCTCGCGGACCCATTGCTGGGTTGCTGAATGGGGCGTGTCGAAGTGTTCAGTCGACACTTCCCCCGGGCCTGCACTGGACAGCCCGCGGAGGTTCTTTTTCGGTGGGGCTAGTCTCTAGCGGAGAGCTTGCGCAGATGGACGAGTTAGTAAGAGCTTGACACAGCGAGTTTTATGTGGTTCAGGCCGCCGGAGCGTAAAACCCTACGTCCACGGCGAGCTATGGAGCTCGCTGTATTGCTTGCTGCTCAAGACCGGAGGCCTGAGCTCGGGGGTGAGTTACAGCTTGAGAGTGTATGGCTAGCGTATGAGTTGCAAAGTGCGAACCCTTGCTATCGACGCCTACCCGAGCCTTTTATAGTCCAAGACTCGGGCGGCTTACAAGGGGAGCCGGGACCCGACAGGTGGTCCCAGGAAGATTGTCTATTATCTACCGTATCTGCAGTTATGCCGGTAGTTGTCTCTGGCGAAGTCTTCCGAGTCTTCATCTTGCCGTGCTGCCCATGCCGCATGCTAGTCGTAGTGGTTGATGACGGCGCAGGCGGCATGGGATGTCTTGTCGCTGTGTTTATTGGCTGGCAGGTTCTGACACCGCGCGCCAGTCTGTGATGCGACTAGGCGCAACGGCACCTGACAGAAGCGTGCTCCACGTCTCCGCGTCCTGGGAAGACGTGGGCCTTGAATACCTTGTACGGGCAAGGTATGGGGCGTCTTTACGCCCGCTGCCTATCGCTCGGGGCAGGCAGCGTCGTTCTGCTGCCACATGGCGGGCCCGGAGCCCTTCTCAGAGGAGAGAAGGCTCAGTCCCGCGGGGCACGTGGAGCCTCCGGACCTCTCCCCACGGAGGGAGAGGCTCGGCTTCTGTTGGCTACGTGGCAGGCCCGGAGCTCTCCTCTGAGGAGAGGGAGGTCCGGCCCCGCTGGACACGCGGCGCCTTCGGACCTCTCTCCCGCGGAGGGGGAGGTCCGGCTTCTGTATGCCACGTGGCGGGCCCGGGGCTCTCCTCTGAGGAGAGGGAGGTCCGGCCCCGCCGGAAGCGTGGCACCTTCAGAGCTCTCCCTGTGGAGAAGGGCGAGTTCCTTAGGCATTTTACCCTGTGCGCGGGGGTACCCCATATCTCAGGTACCGACAGTGGCCCCCGGGCCCATCTCGGGGGAGATAGCGAGCCCGAGGTTGGACCTCCGTCTCTTTCGATCCGCGCACTTTCTCTAAGTCCCGAATTGACCGCTGCCGGAGCACGAACGGCCGCGGGATCATGGAGCGTGCACTCACTTGATGGTTGCTTTTACTGCGGCGGTTCCCAAGACTGCCACTTCTGCACGTTGCGGCGCTTTCTTCGGGAACCGCCGAAGTGCCTTGCCGGCTCATCTTCTCAGGAGACTGACTCCTTGACTCACCGCTTCAGTTGGGCGGCTTGGGCCCACCCGTCATCGGCACTCGGTTTAGGAGCCGAAGCGGTTGCCGATGCAGTGTATCCGAAGAGTTCCGAATCGCTTGGGATTACACCTGGGGAGGTGTGAAATGAAACCCCCATGTGGGTACGCTCCCCTTATAAGGCTTCCAGCCCCTGTGCTTCCCTCGAGTCTCTGCAGTCTTGTCTTCTTTCATGGCTCTTAACCCGCCTTATGGGGGGGAGAATCGCTCTCGATTTCCTCCAGCGATGGCATCTGCACCAAGCCTGGAACTCAGGGAGCCTTCCTGCCTTGCCTCTGAGGGTGGCGCCACCAAGGGGTCTCTGGTTCGTCCTCCCGACGGAGCCCTTCCTTGGTGACGACAGGCAGAAAGCTCCATGGCGTTGCGTCCCTTCTCAGGTGGTGGAGTCTTCAAAGAAACTGCTGAAGCATCAAGGAGAATCCCAGGCGGCAGAGTCCCCGAGAAGGCCACTGAAGCTGCGGAGAGGGGGCCTCAGGAGCACCCTTGATGACACCGGCTTTTGCGCAGGTGATGAGGGAAGGAGGCTCCATGGGCACCCTTGATGACGCCGGCTTTTGCGCCGGTGATGGGGGAACTTTAGGAGAAGTAAGCCGCCAATGCACCATGGAGGATCCCAGACGGCAGAGTCTCCAGGAAGACAGCTGAATACTGTGGAGGGGGCCCCAGAGGCTCCCTTGGTGACACCGGCTTTTGCGCCGGTGATGAGGGAGGCGATTCCTGCGCTCGGGTCATGGAGCGGGAGAGTGCCGCCAGGGCTGAAGCCTGGTAACGCGGCCGTCCTTGCAACTTCTAGATTCTGGTCATGTCAGGAGACCCTTGGGGCTTGTTTCTTTCTTCTTATCGAGTCTGTAGTCCAGCTCAAGGAGCCTCGCATAGTTTGACTCTTTTAGATATTTGTGTCTGTGACGCTCTTTCTCTCCTTCTTGGCTTTGCCTGTCTGAGTCCTTAGCTCCGCAAGGTACTCAGAGGCCATCTCCAATCTCGGAGCTCTGCGTAGACACCTTCCCTGGGTCCTAACCGTGTTAGGGGTCCCCGGGGGTCTCCGGATCTCGCCCCATGGGGAGCCCCAAGTCTGCCCGTCACGTGGCGGGTCCAGAGCCCCTCCTTAAGAGGTTGGAGCTCCGGCCATGCTGGACACGTAGGGCTTTCGGAGCCCTCCCACCGGGGGGGGAGGTCCGGTTTCCGCCCGCCACGTGGTGAGCCCGGAGCTCTCCTCATGGGAGGTGAGGGTTCCGAGCCTGCTGGACACGTGGGGCCCTCGGGTCCCGCCCCTGCTGGAGGGGCAGGTCCCGGTCCTTCCAATCCTAGGTCGGAGTAGTTGGTAGCTCCTTTCCCCCTGCTTCATGCAGTCCCTGTTGCCACAACCTGGAGGTCCTGCACATAGGTAGAGGAAACGTAATTCTCCTTGGGGGCTCCCCCTCCCTTATCTCATAGTCTTATTTGACTTATAGCCCCTAACCATATGCTTGCTGCTTGGGGACTTGTAGAGAGGGGGAGCTGAGCACATGGCAACCATGCACTGCAAGGGTGATTAAAAAACTCAATTCACAATTTAAATGAGTACAAGGAAAGAGCAAAGTAGAGCAGATTTCTTTTCGTACAACTTTCCACAGGAGGAAGGCAGGCTAAACATGGAGGCCACGACCCACCCCATGAAGAGGGGAAGCAAGACTCTACGCGCTTGGAGTCGGAACCAGGCAAAGCTGAACGTAGTCCTGGACCGTCCCCTGGGGTTTAGCTGCTCCGAGCGCTGCTTCTGGACTCTATGGAGTTTATTACGAAAAGAAAGTACTGTCCTATTTTTGCTCTAGGGGTAGAACTTACGGAGGTGTTCTATGTTCCAAGGGTTCGGGAGCAGGTCCCCATCCTCGGTGGAAAGGCGCACACACCCAGGGCGGCATACTTTCACGACTCGGAAGGGGCCTTCCCAACTAGGGGAGAGTTTGTGGGTCCCTTCGCGAGAAAGTATGCGCCGCAACACCAGGTCACCTTCCTGCAGCTCCCGGGCACGCACAGACCTCTGGTGGTAGCACCGAAGCGCTTGTCTGTACCGTGCGTTACGGAGTGCCGCATGTACTCGGACCTCGTCGACGAGGTCGATTTCTCCACGCCGGAGGTTGTCCTGCGTGGCTTTGTCGTAAGCCCAGACACGGTGAGACTTCATGGTGATTTCTGGGTGAAGTACAGCTTCAGCCCCATACACCATGAAGAAGGGTGTCTCCCCGGTGGCCCGGCTCTGGGATGTCCGGTTAGCCCATAGCATGCTCGGAAGCTCATCTACCCAATTGGCACCATGTTTCTTCAGGCTGGCGAAGGTGCGAGTCTTAAGGCCCCGGAGAATCTCCGCGTTGGCCCTCTCAACTTGCCCATTGCTCCTCGTGTGGGCGACAGAGGCATAGCATACCTGAATACCAAGGTCCTCGCAGTAGTCTTGGAATGCTGCGCTGGTGAACTGGGTCCCGTTGTCGGTGATGATCCTGTTTGGGACCCCAAACCGGCAGACAATAGACTTGATGAACTTTACTGCGCATTGTTTGTTGATGGTGACAACTGGTGTAGCTTCTGGCCACTTGGTGAACTTGTCGATGGCGACATAGAGGTACTGGAATCCCCCGACGGTTCTGGGAAATGGTCCCAGGATGTCCAGCCCCCATACGGCAAACGGCCACGAGGGCGGGATCATCCGTACCGCCTGAGCCGGTGTATGGATCTGCTTGGCGTGGAACTGGCACGCCTTGCAGCTCTCGACCAGCTTGACGGCATCCTGGAGTGCTGTCGGCCAGTAGAAGCCATGCCGGAAGGCTTTACTGACAAGCGTGCGTGAGGAAGAATGACTTCTACATTCGCCTCCATGGATCTCAGCGAGCAAGTCGCAGCCTTCCCCCTGGGTTATACACCGCAATAGGATGTGGTTGGCGCCACGCCGGTAGAGATCCCCCTCTACCAGCGCGTACCTCTTAGCCTTACGCACAATCCGTTCAGCGGTTGCATGTTCATCAGTGAGGATATTGTCCTTCAAGTAGTCCCGGATCTCCGTGATCCGTGCATCAGGTCTGACTTGAGCTTCTGGATCTTGAGCGCTGGGTTGCACGGAGTCCCCAGTGACGCTTACGATCCTTGGCGGCATCCATGGCTGTAGGGCCGCCGGGACCGCCAGCTTCGAGGTGCTGGTCAAGCCCCCTTCGCCCGGCTCGGCGGGCCGGGCTGTAGGCCGCAGCAACGTCCTCTCGAAAACTCCTTCAGGCGCGGGGGCTCCGGTGAAAGCCTTCGTTGAAAGGTTGTCAGCTGCGGCATTACCAGCGTGCGGTATGTGATGCAGGTCCAAGGCGAGGAATTCTTTCTCCAACATCTGTACGTGAAGCAGATACGCAGCTAGCTGCGGGTCATTGCAGGAGCATTCGCCCTTGACTTGCTCGATGACCAGTTGGGAGTCGCCCTGTGCCAACAACTGGCGAGCGCCTAAAGACAGGGCTGTCTGCAGGCCAAAGATGAGTGCTTCATACTCCGCCATGTTGTTGGTTGCCTTGAAATTTAGACGCACCATATACCCAAACTGTTCCCCCGATGGCATGAGGAGCAGTACGCCGGCACCGGCCCCTGCTTTCGTGAGGAGCCGTCGAAGAAAAGTGTCCAGTGAGGTTCGGTGAAGACCGGAGCTTAGGGCTCTGGCTCACCGCCTTCATGGCCCCCTGGGTCAGTCTTCGTTGGTGTCCACTCCGCCACAAAGTCAGCCAGTGCTTGGCTCTTGACTGCATGGCGTGGGAGGAAGTCCAGCTCAAACTCCGCCAGCTCCGCCGCCCATTTAGCAACGTTGCCAGTCGCATGGGGGCTGTGAAGAATTGTCTTCAGCGGATACGAGGTGACTACCGAGACCCGGTGGGCCTGGAAGTAATGGCGGAGCTTCCTGGTGTGGCGGACCGGAATCCGCTCATCCAGGATCGCAGAGGGTGGTGCCACGCGATGCGACACCCAACAGCACACGTCATAAGAACATAATATATTACATGGGAACAACAACTGAAACTGTACAAACAGGTACAAACTTCAGTTACAACTATTGTTTATATTACACAGCGGAAGTCTACACTATACAACTCACGCCCGCCTATTTAGCAAAAGTTGGTTGCCCAGCCCTAGGGCAACCCACACTAGCTGCACTCCTCAGCTCAGCGCGGCGTGTACGGCTCCCACTCAGCTGTGGTCCCCGACAGAGGGTAACCCTCGCCGGTGGACTCGTACTCCGAGTCCGTGGGTGGCTCCTCACCTGAAAAACACTTAAGCAGCAACCGTGAGCACGAAGGCTCAGCAAGGCTTAACCGACTCACCTAAGCATGAAACTGTACATGAGGGGTACCATGGACATAGGATAGTAACATTTCAGCAAAAGGAAACGCCTACAAGTTCATCCTTAGTTCATCTTTTAGCAACAAGTTAACAGTTCATGAAATCTGAAATTTAGTAAGCAGTATTTGGTGGCACACATGTAGCAATACAATTATATCAACCAGCAATACTGAATCAACATGTTTCATCCATTAATCTACGTCACGACTCAGTGACCAAGTGGTACTCTTCACCGTGAGGGATGGCGAATCTACTCGATATACACCTGCAGGGAAACCCAAAGAGCACGTCAAGTACGCCCACCAGTGGAGCTGCACAGCACGCTCACTCGATGTCGTACGGGACAACCTTTCACCCAACAGCCCAAACATCGAACCGGTCGCACCGAAACGAGCAGGAGGTTCCCCACACGGAGCATCTCTCTCTATGCCCGTTGGCAGATTTCCACCTTGCTGCCCTCAGCCTACACCTATAAATCGGTGCGTTATGCCTCGACGCCCGGAGGTTTAGGCTACATCGGTTTATTGGGGCCCATATATCCGATATGCCTTCGGTACGTTCAAACTTGATCAGCGTGGGCCGCACACGGCTCGGTCCTCAATCGACACGGACAGGGCTGCGCACACAAGACTCCCTCTTGCTGCGCCCTAGCCCCCGCCCAGTCTCATATTCATTACTAATGTTATCTCACCTCACTCAACCGAACCCGTGCGTCCCAAGCCTATCTCGCTAGTAGATTCCAACTACTCGACTTGTACCGAAGCCCTATGAATTATTAAGCATAGCCTGTCTACTCGAGGTCTTAGACACTACCCTCACTCTTAGGGAAAAATTCTAGTTATGCAAGTGGGGTTCCATCCATCCTATACCTAATGCACAAACATACTTCATATGACGCATGTAAACAAAGTAAAACTTATGAAAGGGTTAATGCAAACCGGGGCTTGCCTTGTTGCTGCTGGTCAGGGGTTAAGTCTTCGTCCGGAAGAAGGAAGTCCAGCACTTCCGGAGTCTCTTCTTCAACGGCTACACGTTAATGAAATACTACATGTTAATTTAGATGCAAATGTGAGTTTTAGAGTAAGACTTCTACTATTAGTTCTAATAACCAGCCTCTAACACCTGGAACTTTGTTTAAGAATTTAAAGATGAACTGGTGTGGGTGGTTTGGCTTGGACTTAATCACATGGTAAAATGCTAAGTGGTTTTCCCCCTTTTCCATATTAATCCCTTAAGTGGTTAAACAGGACATGGGTGGTCTAGAGCTCCAATGGAGCTGAGAATTTTTGTGTGAGTTCCTTGTTACAAGAAAACTCTCTGGACCAAACATTAGCACTTTTCATGGAGTGGTTTGCTCAGAATAATTCTCTTGGCAAATCAGCAAGGAAGAATTTATTCTGAGGTAATACCCCTGTTCATGCTCAACTTAATGAACTACAATTTCAATTATAGCTCCTAGAGTTTGCATGGATTTTCTTAACATTTTTGGGGTTAAGATTTTCCCAGAACTGAATTTCCAAGTTTTGGAAATTCTCTGAAAATGTTTCTGTATTCAAATGAACACAGCACCTTCCAATTTGAATTGCTCTGACCAAATCAACTCCAAACGTCTGAAACTTTTACAGGGGTTTACTAATGTCCTAAAGAACATTCTGGCAAAATTTGGGGATTTTTGGATGAACCAAACTCCCTCTAAAATTCTTTTGCTGAAAAGTTTTAAAGAATTTTCCAGAATTAATTAATGGGTTTCATATAAATTGGGTTGTATATCTAGACAGAGCTAGGCAAGATGAATCCAACCCAATTTGAATCACTAAATTTGGAGCTTCCTAGCAAAAGTTACGGAGCTCTAAAGTTTGGGGAATTTCTGGAATTCGAATTAACCGGGAAAAGTTCAAATTTCTGACAGCGGGCCCGGCTCCCACGTGTCATCACCTCGGCTGCGCCACACGGGGCCACAGGATTATCTTCCGCGTGTTCACAGCCGATCCGGTGTAACAGAAGATCCCCACACTGTGCCGCGAGGGACTGACGAGCGGGCCCGGCCGGCTCGTCTTTTTCCTCGCGCCCGCCCTTTTTCCCGCGCCGCCCCTCGCTGGCACACCTCGGCAGCTCGCCGGAACTGGCTTCCCGACCGCCTCCCGGACGGAAACTCGCCGCCTGGGCCTATTTTCGCGCTCTGAACACGCTGGTACCGCCTGCTCCGGTCGGCGGTGGCCCTAACCTAGCTGGCGACGGTGCAGCGGCTCGGACTCCCTTCAGTTATGGCGCCCGGCCATCGGAGCCCACCAAAACCTCGGTGGAAAGGCTCTACAGCACCGGGGGATCTCATGGAAGGTCGACAAGGCCATGCTAGGGCTCGGGGAGAGCTCTAACCTAGTCGTCACCGTGAGCCCGACCTTTCCCGCTATAACCGCGGCTGGAAAACCGGGAAATACGCCGGCTACAGCCAAAATTAAGCTAGGGTTGCGGAGCAAACTTTGGCGCCATCAAGTCTAGCTCCTGTGTGTGCAGTTTGATAAACTCTAAGCAATCATACGTCGGGAATTTGTGGGTTTCTTACCCGAGGGTAGTTCTGCGCCGGTTGGAGATGTTTTGCGAAATTTGCCGGCGATGATCGGTCCCTGGTTCTAGGCTTCGGGGTCGAGCAGCGTGGAGTCTAGGCGCGTCCAAAACTGCTCCTTCTTGGTCTTGACAAGTCTTCTGCCGAGCTGCCCATGGGAGCACCTTTGCTCGGTTCTTCCCGGCGGCCACGAAAACGTTGTTTTGCTCGGTTTGTAGTGGCTCAACTCGACCGGAAATGATGCGGGGAGTGCATGGGAGGTCTGGGAATGCTGGTTTGCTGCGCTGCTGATGCTTTCGCGCGAGCTGCGGTCGCTCCGAGCGAGTTTTTGCGATGGCGGCGGCGTCTCGGTTCTTTCACGATGAGAGGGAAGGGTCGGCGTCTCGCGATGCCGTGGCTCGCTGAGCGCGGCTGGGAGTTAAGGCACCACCACGAGGAGCTCGCCAGCGCATGAAATCCAGCAGGAGGTGGCGTCCGGCTCCCCCCAGCGGTGTCGCTCGATGCTTCTCCCGGTGGAGTGCAACCCGATCACATTGCTTAGGGATTAAGCCAACTAAGTCCTATGACATGTGGGCCCCACTGGCCAGTGCCCTACCACTTCTCAGAAGATCTCCAAAACTGGATAAATGATGAATTCAAATGTTGGAAATGTCAATCTGAGCTAAATTGGTATGGTTTGGCAAATCTCCCTCAAATTCAAATGTATATTTGAATTCTTGGCATATTTGGATCCTTTTGGGAAAAATGGGTAGCAAATCTTTTCAAAAATTATTGAAACTTTGTCTCCCCACTAAATTGAACCCAAGGAATCCAATTATGCCCTTTGCTCCTTGTTTTAGCTGCTGCAATCATGAATTTGAATGCAACAGTTTGAAATTTCCCTCCCATGTGTGATCATATGTGTATAAACCCTACTTTGTGAAAGTGAAGACTTTCCCCTCTAATCACTCCTTTGATGGAGGTTACTTGCTCTTCACCATATTTCACAATCTATCCACAACAAAACTGTGGTGTTGCGAGGTGCAGAAAAGTTTTTGCAAGTCCCTTTTCTTGGGCTTTTACATCCCTCCCCCCTTAAAAGAATCTCGTCCCGAGATTATAAAAGAAGAGATAGCGATGTAATAGGGTCTTACCCGTGTTGAGAAGCCATGAACTCCGGGTAATTTGAGCGAAGGAACTCCTCGCTCTCCCATGTCGCTTCTTCGGCGGTGTGGTTGCTCCAGAGTATTTTGTAGAACCACAACGTTCTGCTGCGTGTGGTCCTGGCTTTCTCATCAAGAATTCCCACCGGATACTCATCATATGTTAAATCCGGTTTCAGCTCGCCGATGTCTTCGGTAGGAACAGCAGCCGTATGCTTCAAACATTTTCGCAGCTGCGAAACATGAAAAACATCATGGACACCAGCAAGCGCTGCCGGTAACTCCAATCGATACGCCGCTGGTCCGCACTTCTCGGTGATAGCATAGGGTCCAATGAAACGGGGAGCGAGCTTCCCCTTCACACCGAACCGGTGCACGCCCTTCATCTAAGACACGCGTAGGTACACGTGTTCCCCAACGTCAAAGTGCAACGGCCTACGCCTCTTATCAGCATAGCTCTTCTGCCGGGATTGAGCGGCTTTTAAATTGGCTTGAATTGTCCGAACGCGCTCTTCGGCGTCGTTCACCACATCAACCCCGAATGTGACCCTTTCACCGGACTCGCACCAATTTAATGGGGTGCGGCACTTGCGACCGTAGAGAGCTTCGTAGGGTGCCATCTTGATACTCGCCTGATAGCCGTTGTTGTACGAGAATTCCGCCAATGGTAGGTGATTATCCCAGTTCCTACCATGGTGGATGGCACATGCTCTCAATATGTCCTCCAGAACTTGATTCACCCTCTCTGTCTGGCCATCTATCTGAGGGTGGTAGGCGGAGCTCCTAATCAGTTTAGTACCCAAAGCAGCGTGCAACTGCTCCCAAAAGCGAGATACAAACAATGCACCTCGGTCTGAGACTATGGTCTTGGGTACACCATGCAGGCATAGAATCCTGGCAATGTATAACTCCGCATATCGGTTGGCATGGAAATGTGTATGTACGGGGATGAAGTGAGCTGACTTGGTCAGTCGGTCAACAATCACCCCAAATGGAATCATGTTTGTTGGATGTTAAGGGTAATCCCATGATGAAATCCATGCTCACATCTTCCCATTTCCATGCTGGAATCTTCAGGGGTTGCAGCAGCCCTGATTTCCTCATATGATCAGCCTTCACTCGTCTACACGTATCACACTCGGATACGTACTTCGCTACCTCCCACTTCATCCGTGTCCACCGAAATTTCTGTTTCAAATCTTGGTACATCTTGTTGCTGCCCGGATGAATGGAGTATTTAGACAAGTGGGCTTCGTCGAGGATCTTCTTCCTCAGTTCCATGTCCCGGGGTACGACTATGCGGTCATTGAACCACAGCGTCCCCTCATCATCTTTCCGGAAACATTTGATCTCCCCATTGTCAATCCGTCTCCGGAGATGTGCCATGCCTTTATCATTTTTCTGAGCTGCAATGATGTCCTCCCTAATAGTAGGGACGAGGGCAAGGTTGTACAGCGATCCATAAGGAACCAAGTATAAACTTGGCTCTTCCTCCTCCACTGGTGTAATGGTGAGGTGATGGACATGTGATTTCCGACTCAGCGCGTCGGCAACCACATTCGCCTTACCGGGGTGGTAATGGATCTCAATCTCATAATCTTTGATCAGTTCTAACCACCTCCTCTGTCTCATGTTCAGCTCCTTCTGGGTGAAAATGTATTTCAAGCTCTTGTGGTCGGTGTAGAGATGCACCAAATTCCCCAGGAGATAGTGCCTCCACATTTTTAGCGCCAAAACCACTGCAGCAAGCTCAAGGTCATGAGTGGGATAATGCTGCTCATGGTTCCGAAGTTGACGTGAGCCATAAGCGACCACACGTCCTTCCTGCATCAACACGCAGCCGAGCCCAATACCAGACGCGTCACAATACACGTCGAAGGGCTTTGTTGTATCCGGCTGAGCTAAGACCGCGGCTGTTGTGAGATGCTTCACCAATGCTTGGAAGGCTCCTTCACACGCCGTGTTCCAAACATACTTCGTCCCCTTCTTCAGCAATTCTGTCATCGGTTTAGCGAGCTTGGAGAAACTTGGAATAAATCTCCGATAGTATCCCGCTAACCCGAGGAAGCTTCTGACTTCATGGACTGAAGTGGGAGCTTTCCATTTCAACACTTGCTCTATTTTACTTGGGTCAACCGCAATGCCTTTAGCTGAGATGATATGTCCCAAGAATGGCACTTGGCTGATCCAAAATTCGCATTTGCTGAACTTGGCGTAAAGTTTATGGTCTCGCAATCGTTGAAGAACGATCCGCAAGTGTTCGGCATGTTCGGCTTCCATCTTAGAGTGAACCAAGATATCGTCGATGAACACTACCAAAAACTTGTCCAGCTCCGGCATGAACACGGAGTTCATGAGATACATGAAATGGGCCGGAGCATTTGTGAGACCAAAGGACATGACGAGATATTCATATAATCCATATCTTGTTGAGAAGGCCGTCTTCGGGATATCCTTCGCCCGGATCTTTATCTGGTGATATCCAGAGCGAAGGTCCATCTTGGAGAACACACTTGCACCCATAAGTTGATCAAACAATATGTCGATGCGGGGCAGTGGGTACTTATTCTTGATGGTGACGGCGTTGAGTGGCCGGTAATCCACACACAGCCTCAGGGTTTCATGCTTCTTCTTCACGAACAACGCCGAGCATCCCCAAGGCGAGGAACTCGGCCTAATGAAACCCTTGCTCAACAGATCATTGAGCTGTTCTTTCAGTTCCGCCAGCTCATTTGGAGCCATGTTGTATGGTCTCCGTGATATGGGCGTAGTCCCGGGTGCGAGCTCGATCTTGAACTCGACATCCTGCTCAGGTGGGATGCCCGGTAGATCATCCAGAAACACGTCGGGATACTCCCGGACTACGGGGATGTCTTCTAACTTGAGAGCCTCAGCACTATTGATCGCTGAAACCTCTCTGACTGGATTATCTAATAGGAGGGACTGCGGACGGTGTAATGGGGAGTTGAGGTGAACCGTCCGTGTTGAAGTTTCGAGGACAGCGCCATGGTAGCTTAGCCATGACATCCCCAAGATTGCATCAATCTTCTGCCCCCCTAAGATAATCATAGTGGTGGGATATATCTCCCCACCTAAGCACAGTGGTGCTTTTGGAACCATCATAGTTGCTGAAATCTTTCCTCCCGGTGAGCAGATCATATAAGAACACTCGGTTGGGAAGGCTTCCAGCTGATGCTTAGCCACATATGATGCACTAATGAAGTTGTGGGTTGCACCAGAATCAAAAAGTATGATGATAGCTTGATGGTTGAGAGTGAACATACCCGCCAGCACGTTGTCTCCTTCTGGGGCGTCCTCATTGTCGAGGTTGCGGACGCCACCAGTCCGCTGACCAACCTTCTTCACCGGAGGTCGGCCTCGAGCACCGCCCTGGAGCTGGGCTTGCCCACTGCTCTGCTGCCCCTGGGGACAGTCCTTCGCGAAGTGGCCCGCCTGGCCACACGTGAAGCAGGTGAAACGGGGCGGTCCCCCGCTGATCGGTGGACGGAATCCCGGGGCGCGTTGTGGCGGTGGAAACGCCCGGGGTACCGTCTGCTGCTGTTGCTTTCTTGGTGGTGGCATCGGCGGACGGAACGGGGGTGCTTGGAACGAACGTCCCCCGAACTGTTGAGGTCGCGCCGGTGGACGCCACTGCTGCCCGGATGGTGTCCGATACACCATACGGTACTTCTGAGGCGCGCCACCACACCACCGCTGCTAGGTAGAGCGTTGCGCTTCCTCTGCTCAGCTGCCAACTCCCGCTGAGCGTCCTCTTGCATGATCGCGGCATTGACTAAGTCGTTGAATGTGCCGCGATTCCACTGAACGAGGTGCGTCTTCATTTCGGGGTGTAACCCCCGATAAAAATGCTCCCTCTTCTTCTCCTCCGTGGAGATATAGTCTGACGCATACTGCGCCAGATGGTTGAAGGTACGGGAGTAGTCGTGGGCACTCCTCCCGCCCTGCTTCAGTTCCAAAAATTCTTGGAACTTCCTCTTCATTATTCTGGGAGGGATGTGATAGGCGCGGAACGCCTCCCGGAACTCTTGCCATTCCACGGCATGGCCAGCCGGACGTGAGGCGACATAATTCGCCCACCACGCACCAGCGGCACCGTGGAGCTGCTGTGCTGCGAACAGGGTCTTCTGCCGCTCCGTACACTGGAGCAGCCCAAACTTGGACTTGATGGTCCGCAGCCAGTTGTCAGCCTCCAGTGGTTCTTCAGCTTCGGTGAACACTTGAGGGTGCGTACTCATGAAATCTGAGTACGACACTTCGCGGGGCTCACGAGGCCCTCGCTCTTGACGTCCCCCCGCCTGGGACGTATTCTGCACGATCGTGCGGAGCAGGTCGGTCTGCTCCTCACGACCTCCCACCAGTGCCGCTATCACATCCGCTAGAGTAAGCGGAGGCGGCGGTGGTGGCTGCTGCTGCGGGGTGCTGTCGTAGGCCGGTGGCTGGGAGTCATCGCCTCCACCTTGGCTAGAGCCACCAACCTCGTGCGTGGTCCTAGTACGAACCATCTGCAACCATACGACAAGAACATCAGTCCCGCAAAAGAGTGCATGCAGTCCAATTGAAATAGGTGTAAAACATAATGACAATAGAAACATGCGATATATCTCGTAAGTAGATAATGTAATAACTTTGCACAAGCTACACCATTACCAGACCAAACACAAGTTAGTTTAATCCAACTTGATGAACCCCCTCTTTGGAAGCTCACCATAACTGGGTTTGGTCACTACGAGACATTACTATCGCTTTGTCATTACGTATACCACCCTTAGGGTACAACCCCCTCTCCAATGAGTTCAACTGTCATTCTTCTGTCAGAATGACCAGTTTCTACCTATTCCAAGTTTTGATCTGATTCTGGGCATTTTCATGACTCAAGTTGAATACCAAAGTTAAAGTTAACTTCAGTATCCTTCCAAGGAGTACTCATTTGCCCCCAGATGAGCTTTGGTTAAAAAGTTATGCTAATTCAAAGTTAGCAGAATTTCTGGAAGAATTTAACAGAACCTCCCTTGGAAGTGGCTGTTTTCAACCCTGATTTCCACTAAATTCTGTGCTGAAATTTCAGGAACTTCGAATTGCAAAGGTGTCACACATCTTCTACTCTTTCTAAGGATGTATTATATGACAATTTTAGATTTTTCTACTGGGAGTTATGTTTGAAAAACAGATCAGTTCAGAGGATGTTTTACTCTGCCCTGGTTCTGGACAGTTTACATTCCTCTGGGATTTCAGCCATCTTAAGGCGAGTTTCAGCTCTGGAAGTCTACAACAAAGTTGTAGAGTACTTCAATACCTTTCCAGAACTATATAGCACACCTCTCTGGGCTAAAGGACCTGTGAGTTATGCCCTGTTGAAGATCAGCAAACTTGCTGCCCAAAACAGAGCACTCTGTTTTTCAGTCTTTTGGCTACACTGCTCCACTATCCCATTCTTATACCCATCCAGGGTCCTAAATGTTGAACCTATAGATTTTAGTTCCTTGTTTTCTATATTTTCATGCATATGCATACAATATCTCGGTACTACGTTCCTCACCAAAGAAAATCCTAACCGGATCATACCGGCATATACGTCTCAAGTTGTAAGGGCCTCAGTTTTTGACACCCATTTGTAGTGTTCATCCCCACACCACACACCTCATTTGAGGAAGAATGATGAACACAAATGAAGAGCAAGTAACAATTATCAACATGCTCATTAGGGAACAAACTTACACATTGCAAAAGTGGTATTTCCCACATGTGATATAGATGGGCTGGACATAGGAAAACTCCTACACTTTGCCAAGGATGTCCATGCCAAGTTTCACCCAAATTCAAAACCTTTTTGAGGTCATCTTGGGTATAGATAGGAAGGGGGCAGTTTGAAAACATATTCAAATTCAAACTGTTTTTATACCATGAATTTGAAAGTGGAAGGCATATTCTTACTCAGCACATTTTTGTGAGCTCACACACCAATTTTCACTCCATTTGGAGTTGATCTTGACATGAGCTAAGGGGGAGAAATTCAAACTTTATTTGAATTTCAAACTGAACTTGTGCTGAAATTCATTCAAACCAAACCTCATTTGAACTTTGATCAATTCAAATGGCTCATGGGTGAATAATTTGAATGGCCAAGGGTAGTATAGGATTCACTGTTTACCACAGTTGTTAGGAGTAAATTTCAGAGGTTAAAACGAGGGGTGGGACCCACATGTCAGCCTCTGCTTCAACACAAACCGACTGAAACACAGTTCAGTCGGTTCCCGGTTGCAGTGTGCGCGCGCCACCGAGGGGGGCAGCCGGCGCCAGCTCCTGCTGCGCGCCCCAAGCCGGAGACCAGCCGCCGGGCTATTTATTCCCTCCCCGGCGTGCTCCGATCACTCATTCCCCGAGCTGCCGGCATACTCGGCCGTTTTTCCACTGCCATCACCGCCGCTCGAGCTCACGCTTGATCAAGCCGATCACTCGCGAGCACAGCCTCCTCCACAGCAAAACGGCACCAAGAGATCGAGAGCAACCTCCCACACTCCGTGTTGGCCAGTGAGCAAGCTTCCTCGAGCTGTACGAGCCATTTCTCCGGCGAGCCGAACATCGCCGCCGATCGGGCTCCCGTGGACAGCACGGCACAGCCATTGTCACATCCTCTTCTCTACACAAGAAAGGTGCGTGATTGTATGAAGATGGAGTAGCCGAAAGCCGTTTGGCGATTGATCAACCCTCGGCCGAGAATTTCCAAATTTACTCTTGATCAGTTCATAAGAACCGAGCTCACCTTCGGGTGAAATTCGTGCTCTATGCACGAAGGTTGGACGAGCTCGTTACCTAGTAGCTTCTACGCACGATAGCGCCCACGCTCGAACTGGAATTAGAAAAAACCATCGAGAATCGGCCATGATATGGCTGTTTTCCCCGCCGCCATGGCTGAACACCTCGGCTCACCACCGAGAGCCTAGTTGCCGGTATTTCTAGCTTCCACCCAGCCCTGGTTCGTGTTTCCCATGCCCTACTGATACTCTCCGACCGATTTCTGGTCGATTTGGTGCACGGGAGAGCGGGACCGACCTCACCGGAACCCTAGCAGGTGCTGTCACCGGTGCGCACGGGTTTCCGGTCATCACCGGCAGCCGGCGACCCCACCATCGAGTCCAGGGGGTCGGAAAAGGGGCAGGCGGCAAGTCTCGGGCCGGGGGGTGGCCGTGAACTCAGTTCCGGCGAGGGTCGCCGGAGAACGCCGCCGCCGCGCAGTTGGCGCGAGGAGGGAGACGACGCACTGTGTGCGGGGCCCACAAGCCAGAGTTTAAACTTTTCGCCGAATTTCAGTTTTAGTTCAAACTTCAAATCTTTATAACTTTGGCTAGAAAGCTCCAAATTGAGTGAACCAAATTTTTCTGGATTCAGCTCTCTGAGTACTTTCCAGAAAATCAAGTTTCACTTCATGAAATTCCTTAATTCTCCAGAATTAATTCCTTAAAGTTTAAGCTGTTAGGAATTTTAACTGGAGAATCCTTTGGAGGGAAATCCTGAAATTTTGCTGAGAGGTTCACCAAAATATCCTTGAACTACCATAAAAATTTCAGAACCATTTGAGCTCATTTAGTCTACCTAATGGTGTGATTAGTAAAACTGTTCCAGAGAAAATAGAAAATGTTCAGAAACATTTTCAGAATTTTCTCTGAAATTGTTTAGCTCATATCTTTAGTTAGAGACTTCCAAATTAAGTGAGACCAACTCCATTAGAACCCTCTGAAAATCTAGTTTTCAGAAAGTCATAGTTTGTCTCATGAAAATTCCTAGAACACCCTAAGCGTTCCAATTAAGGTCAAGGACATAATTATTTGTGGAGGGCTCAAATGAGCTTTGCTGCAACTAAAACTTGACCATGTCTCTGTTTAGGTTGTAACCAAGCCACAGTAAAAGTTTCACAGTCATTAGGTCTATCTAGCAAAGGTTATAGACTTCACAACTTCAAACTTAATACAAATGCATTAAATTAATACATGTATTGTTTCTATCATGTAGTCGCTAAGGTCGAGGAGGAACCCGAAGTCCTAGACTTCGTTACTCCGGAGGAACAGCTAGCCTACGACCAAGAGCAGCAAGGCAAGCTCCGGTTTGCATTAACCTTTTTACAAAGTTTTATTGTTTTGAGCACATACATGTTTCCTTTGTTCTGTGCATTAGAGTCTTGTTTGGAAACCCCACTGCATAGCCAAGAAAACCAGGGGTTGGGGTTAGGATTGAAAACCTCGTTAGCCACTGCATTGCTAGGATAGAGTAGGATTCGGTACAAGTCGAGTAGTTGGAACTACTCGCGAGAATAGGCTAGAGGCACATTGCTCGGGTAGAGATAGCACATGATACTCATGGCAAGAAAATGAGACCGAGCGGAGAGTAAGGGCAGCAGGACTTTGGGGCCTGTGTGCTGTAGCTCCGCTTGTGTCGATTGAGGACCGAGCCGTGTGCGGGCCTGTTGAACAAGCTAGAACAGTACCGAAGACCTACCGGCTATATGGGAACCGGGAAACTGATGTAACTCGGGTAGCTGGGTATTGAGGCATTGCCCGTCGTTCAGAGGGTAGGTTGAGAGCTCGAGGTGTAAATCGGCTGGCGGCACAGAGATGCGCGTGCAGAGACCTCTTGCTCGGGACGATGGGACCGGCTCAATATTTGGCTAACGCTTGAAAGGTAGTCGCGTACGGCGTCCGTGATGGTTGTTGTAGGCAACATCGAGTACGGGTGTACGTGACGGGTTGTTCGGGTAACCCTGCAGGTGTAAATCGATTATAATCGCCGTCCCTCGCGGTCAGTGAGTACCACTTGTTCACTGTACCGTGACGTAGAAAGAACAGGCTAGTTACATGTTAAAATGTTGCTGATTGAAAGCTGGACATTGATTGTTAATGATATGCTGTAGCTTAGAGCTAATTAAAGTTCTTTTCAACTTTGGGCAAAGTACATGAGAGAAATGCGTTTCTTGTTTGATTGCGGCTCTCTCATGTGCCTTAGCGTAAGGTTCTCCACAACCTGCTGCTAAAACTTGAAAGTAAGGTTCTACTAATTAGGCGAGTCCTTGCAAATGATTTTTACCTCATGCAACCCATTACCTCATGTAGAAGTTCCATGTTTAGGTGAGACGGGTCAGACTTGCTGAGCCTTCGTGCTCACTGCTTGTGTTTGAAGCTTTTGCAGGGTTCTATGAGGAAGGGACTCCCGGAGAGGAGACGGAACCCCAGGAGGGGAACCCCGTCGAGTGGGAGTCGTGCACGCCGCAGAGTTAGTGTGCGTGTGTGCTAGCAAGGACACGTTCGAGGGCTGAACGTGCACTTGATGCTTAGTCTACGCCCGCGAGTGTAGACTAAACTTATTTTGATGTAAACATGTTCATAAACTGGTTTATGTAATAAAACTTCCGCTTCCGCTTTGCACCTTTGACGTGTGTTATACGGTGCTGTGCAACGCAGCACCCCTCAGCGTGATCCTGGCTCGACAGGACCAATGGGGTCGTGTCACAAGTGTGGCACTAAACGGTCTCTCGCACACGTTTTCTACACGGATACATACGTGGTTAGTACCTGCAGAAGACCACACAATAATGGTGCACTCAATGGTTATTCGTTTCAGGCAGTTCCATATTTGAAAGTAAATACAAACGCCCGTATCATTGTCATACGGCCGTCCTTGAGTTAGGTCACGTCTCAATGTACGTGATCGTGTTTCAACACCACACGACGGGGAACCCGAGTATGTCATGAACGGGTCGTCACGGTTGGGAATGTTATCAACCCAACAGATACCACCTACTGCCCTGCAGGGCACGCCGATGGCAAGCACTGCGTATGTCCTCCTGGGCTATTTCCAGACGAACACACTCTCGCGTTACTGACCACGCGATGGGGTCTCCACTTACTTGCCTAATGCACGCTAGGGATCAGCGTTTCATATGAACTCAGGGACATGAAGAGTCCAAGAGGTTCATATTGACGTCTCACACCAAGCTGTGAGACTCTATCCCTGAGTCACGTTCCTCGTCAGGGGAAGCTAACCGAAATTGAACCGCTTTCGATGGCGTCCCTTACCATACTTACCATAGCGTAGGCGCGTCGTTACATAATTGAAATTCAGAATTATAACACATAAGTTAGTCTCTGCCACTTTAAGTAACTATGCTAATATAGTCCTTACTTGGGCAACTACCGAATCCTCACCGTATACCTAAGTTTTTCCCATAATGCAGTCCTTTAGTACTGTGCTATCCCCACTGCGGCTCTGATACCAGGCTGTGGCGGACCAGAATCCTCTCATCCAGGATCGCAGAGGGTGGTGCCACGCGATGCGACACCCGACAGCACACGTCATAAGAACATAATATATTACATGGGAACAACAACTGAAACTGTACAAACAGGTACAAACTTCAGTTACAACTATTGTTTATATTACACAGCGGAAGTCTACACTATACAACTCACGCCCGCCTATTTAGCAAAAGTTGGTTGCCCAGCCCTAGGGCAACCCACACTAGCTGCACTCCTCAGCTCAGCGCGGCGTGTACGGCTCCCACTCAGCCGTGGTCCCCGACGGAGGGTAACCCTCGCCGGTGGACTCGTACTCCGAGTCCGTGGGTGGCTCCTCACCTGAAAAACACTTAAGCAGCAACCGTGAGCACGAAGGCTCAGCAAGGCTTAACCGACTCACCTAAGCATGAAACTCTACATGAGGGGTAGCATGGACATAGGATAGTAACATTTCAGCAAAAGGACACGCCTACAAGTTCATCCTTAGTTCATCTTTTAGCAACAAGTTAACAGTTCATGAAATCTGAAATTTAGTAAGCAGTATTTGGTGGCACACATGTAGCAATACAATTATATCAACCAGCAATACTGAATCAACATGTTTCATCCATTAATCTACGTCACGACTCAGTGACCAAGTGGTACTCTTCACCGCGAGGGACGGCGAATCGACTCGATATACACCTGCAGGGAAACCCAAAGAGCACGTCACGTACGCCCACCCGTGGAGCTGCACAGCACGCTCACTCGATGTCCTACGGGACAACCTTTCACCCAACAGCCCAAACGTCGAACCGGTCGCACCGAAACGAGCAGGAGGTTCCCCACACGGAGCATCTCTCTCTATGCCCGTTGGCAGATTTCCACAAATTGCTGCCCTCAGCCTACACCTATAAATCGGTGCGTTATGCCTCGATGCCCGGAGGTTTAGGCTACATCGGTTTATCGGGGCCCATATATCCGATATGCCTTCGGTACGTTTAAACTTGATCAGCGTGGGCCGCACACGGCTCGGTCCTCAATCGACACGGACAGGGCTGCGCACACAAGACTCCCTCTTGCTGCGCCCTAGCCCCCGACCAGTCTCATATTCATTACTAATGTGATCTCACCTCACTCAACCGAACCCGTGCGTCCCAAGCCTATCTCGCGAGTAGATTCCAACTACTCGACTTGTACCGAAGCCCTATGAATTATTAAGCATAGCCTGTCTACTCGAGGTCTTAGACACTACCCTCACTCTTAGGGAAAAATTCTGGTTATGCAAGTGGGGTTCCATCCATCCTATACCTAATGCACAAACATACTTCATATGACGCATGTAAACAAAGTAAAACTTATGAAAGGGTTAATGCAAACCGGGGCTTGCCTTGTTGCTGCTGGTCAGGGGTTAAGTCTTCGTCCGGAAGAAGGAAGTCCAGCACTTCCGGAGTCTCTTCTTCAACGGCTACACGTTAATGAAATACTACATGTTAATTTAGATGCAAATGTGAGTTTTAGAGTAAGACTTCTACTATTAGTTCTAATAACCAGCCTCTAACACCTGGAACTTTGTTTAAGAATTTAAAGATGAACTGGTGTGGGTGGTTTGGCTTGGACTTAATCACATGGTTAAATGCTAAGTGGTTTTCCCCCTTTTCCATATTAATCCCTTAAGTGGTTAAACAGGACAGGGGTGGTCTAGAGCTCCAATGGAGCTGAGAATTTTTGTGTGAGTTCCTTGTTACAAGAAAACTCTCTGGACCAAACATTAGCACTTTTCATGGAGTGGTTTGCTCAGAATAATTCTCTTGGCAAATCAGCAAGGAAGAATTTATTCTGAGGTAATACCCCTGTTAATGCTCAACTTAATGAACTACAATTTCAATTATAGCTCATAGAGTTTGCATGAATTTTCCTAACATTTTTGGGGTTAAGATTTGCCCAGAACTGAATTTCCAAGTTTTGGAAATTCTCTGAAAATGTTTCTGTATTCAAATGAACACAGCACCTTCCAATTTGAATTGCTCTGACCAAATCAACTCCAAATGGTCTGAAACTTTTACAGGGGTTTACTAATGTCCTAAAGAACATTCGGGCAAAATTTGGGGATTTTTGGATGAACCAAACTCCCTCTAAAATTCTTTTTCTGAAAAGCTTTAAAGAATTTTCCAGAATTAATTAATTGGTTTCATATAAATTGGGTTGTATATCTGGACAGAGCTAGGAAAGATGAATCCAACCCAATTTTAATCACTAAATTTGGAGCTTCCTAGCAAAAGTTATGGAGCTCTAAAGTTTGGGGAATTTCTGGAATTCGAATTAACCGGGAAAAGTTCAAATTTCTGACAGCGGGCCCGGCTCCCACGTGTCATCACCTCGGCTGCGCCACACGGGGCCACAGGATTATCTTCCGCGTGTTCACAGCCGATCCGGTGTAACAGAAGATCCCCACACTGTGCCGCGAGGGACTGACGAGCGGGCCCGGCCGGCTCGTCTTCTTCCTCGCGCCCGCCCTTTTTCCCGCGCCGCCCCCTCGCCGGCACACCTCGGCAGCTCGCCGGAACTGGCTTCCCGACCGCCTCCCGGCCGGAAACTCGCCGCCTGGGCCTATTTTCGCGCGCTGAACACGCTGGTACCGCCTGCTCCGGTCGGCGGTGGCCCTAACCTAGCTGGCGACGGTGCAGCGGCTCGGACTCCCTTCAGTTATGGCGCCCGGCCATCGGAGCCCACCAAAACCTCGGTGGAAAGGCTCTACAGCACCGGGGGATCTCATGGAAGGTCGACAAGGCCATGCTAGGGCTCGGGGAGAGCTCTAACCTAGTCGTCACCGTGAGCCCGACCTTTCCCGCTATAACCGCGGCTGGAAAACCGGGAAATACGCCGGCTACAGCCAAAATTAAGCTAGGGTTGTGGAGCAAACTTGGGCGCCATCAAGTCTAGCTCCTGTGTGTGCAGTTTGATAAACTCTAAGCAATCATACGTCGGGAATTTCTGGGTTTCTTACCCGAGGGTAGTTCTGCACCGGTTGGAGATGTTTTGCGAAATTCGCCGGCAATGATCGGTCCCTGGTTCTAGGCTTCGGGGTCGAGCAGCGTGGAGTCTAGGCGCGTCCAAAACTGCTCCTTCTTGGTCGTGACAAGTCTTCTGCCGAGCTGCCCACGGGAGTACCTTTGCTCGGTTCTTCCCGGCGGCCACGAAAACGTTGTTTTGCTCGGTTTGTAGTGGCTCAACTCGACCGGAAATGATGCGGGGAGTGCGTGGGAGGTCTGGGAATGCTGTTTTGCTGCGCTGCCGATGCTTTTGCACGAGATGCGATCGCTCCGAGCGAGTTTTTGCGATGGCGGCGGCGTCTCGGTTCTTTGACGATGAGAGGGAAGGGTCGGCGTCTCGCGATGCCGTGGCTCGCTGAGCGCGGCTGGGAGTTAAGGCACCCCCACGAGGAGCTCGCCAGCGCATGAAATCCAGCAGGAGGTGGCGTCCGGCTCCCCCCCAGCGGTGTCGCTCGGTGCTTCTCCCGGTGGAGTGCAACCCGATCACATTGCTTAGGGATTAAGCCAACTAAGTCCTATGACATGTGGGCCCCACTGGCCAGTGCCCTACCACTTCTCAAAAGATCTCCAAAACTGGATAAATGATGAATTCAAATGTTGGAAATGTCAATCTGAGCTAAATTGGTATGGTTTGGCAAATCTCCCTCAAATTCAAATGTATATTTGAATTCTTGGCATATTTGGATCCTTTTGGGAAAAATGGGTAGCAAATCTTTTCAAAAATTATTGAAACTTTGTCTCCCCACTAAATTGAACCCAAGGAATCCAATTATGCCCTTTGCTCCTTGTTTTAGCTGCTGCAATCATGAATTTGAATGCAACAGTTTGAAATTTCCCTCCCATGTGTGATCATATGTGTATAAACCCTACTTTGTGAAAGTGAAGACTTTCCCCTCTAATCACTCCTTTGATGGAGGTTACTTGCTCTTCACCATATTTCACAATCTATCCACAACAAAACTGTGGTGTTGTGAGGTGCAGAAAAGTTTTCGCAAGTCCCTTTTCTTGGGCTTTTACACCTGGAGGCCACGAGCACCGCATACAGCAGCTTGTGGACTTCTAGGTACCTTGTCTTGGCATCATGAAGTACTTCGCTGATGTAGTAGACAGGCCTCTGTATGGTTCGAACCCTCTCTCTTAGGCTTGGGAGCTCCTCGTCCATTGGCCCCGGCCCGCCGGAGGTGGGTGGACCCACGGGGGCCTCCGGGAACTGGGACCCGGAGGCCCTTAAGCTTTCTTGATCATCCGGGAGCTCCGGGGGGTCTTGAGGGACCTCCGGGAGATCCCAATTGGACCCTGGAGATATATCTTGGGGGTCCGAAAGGCCGTCCTGGGCCTCCGGGAGGTCGACTTGGACCTCCAGGGGGTCCGGGAGGCCGTCTTGGCCCTGCAGGGCCCCCTGGCATCTGTCTTCTGCTACCAGAGCAGGTTGCGAGGGTGAGGGGTCTGGCCGCTCCGCGACAAGGACCATACTCACCACTTCTGTTGTCGACGCAATGTAGAGCAGCAAGTGCTCCCCGGGCTCAGGTGCTACCATGATAGGTAGGGTCGTCAGGAGTTGCTTCAACTCCTTGAAAGCCTCTTCTGCTTCGTCTGTCCAGGCAAAGGGGCCTAACTTGCGCAGGAGCTTAAAGAAAGGGAGTGCCCGCTCTGCTAGCCTCGGTATAAACCGACTCAGCGCGGCTAGACATCCCGTGAGTCTCTGAACATCCTTGACGCGGACAGGGGGCCGTATCAAGTCGATGGCCTTGATCTTCTCTGGGTTGGCCTCAATCCCTCGGTGTGAGACCAGGAACCCTAAGAGCTTCCCAGAGGACACGCCGAACACACATTTATCTGGGTTCAGCTTGGTGCGCGTAGAGCACAACTTGTCAAAGACTAAAGCTAGGTTATCTAGTAGGGATGAACCCTGCTTGACCTTGACAACTATGTCATCGACATACACCTCAACTAGGTCTCTTATTAACTCCCCAAAGGTTTTGTGCATTGCCCGCACAAAGGTGGGGAGTGCATTCTTTAGGCCGTAAGGCATAGACACATAGCAATAAAGGCCGTCTACTGTGATGAAGGAGGTGTGCTCCTCATCCTCCCTAGACATGGGGATCTGATGGAAACCCGAGTAGGCGTCCAGGAAGCACAGCATATCACAACCTGACGTTGAGTCAACTATTTGATCTATTCTAGGGAGAGGGAATGGATCTTTGGGACATGCCTTATTGAGACTGGTGTAGTCGATGCACATCCGGAGCTTCCCGCCGGCCTTCGGGACAACGGCGGGGTTCGCCAACCATCGGGGGTGGTGGACCTCCCGTATGAAGCCAGCGTCCAGCAGCTTCTTGACTTCTTCAAAGATCAAGTTTTGCCGCTCGATGGACTGCTTGCGGGGCTTCTGTTGAACCGGCCGGGCGTCGGGGAAGACTTTCAAGTGGTGCTCGATCACCTCCCTGGGGATCCCCGGCATCTGTAACGGCTGCCATGCAAACACGTCGACGTTATGCCGGAGGAAGGTGACGAGCGCGCCTTCCTATTTGCTATCCAGGCCCCCAGCTACCCGGGTGGTCTGGGTAACTTCGGCGCCGACTTGTACGACCTTTAAGGGGACGCCACCCTCGTCGAGAGGTTGCACCCGGGGTGCTGTGGTGGAAGCACGGTGACGTGCGCTCGGGCGGAGCTGGTCCGGCTCCGTATTGCCGGGGGCTGATGCCCCAGCTGTTGCGAGCGCTTGGTGCTTCGCCAGGGCCGACACTGCAGCAGTGCAGTCCACACGAATCCTGAGAACGCCCGTCGGTGTTGGCATCATCAGGACGAGGTAGCCGTAGTGGGCTACAGCCATGAACCGGTACAGGGCTGGCCTGCCGATTATGGCGTTGAAGGGGAGGTCTATCTCCGCTACGTCGAACAGAATGTACTCTGTTCGATAGCTGTCCGGAGCCCCGAAGGTCACCGGGAGACTAATGTTGCCGTAGGGGATAACCTGTCCCGGCCCTACCCCTGAGAACGGGCTCGACGGGGTGAGCTTGGCCATCGGGACCTGCAGCTTCTGGAAAGCTGCACGGCTGATGAGGTTCAGCCCAGCTCCTCCATCTACCAAAACGTGGTACATTCTCACGTTGGCGATGGTAGGGGCCATCAGGAGCGGTAGTTGGCCGGCCCCAGCCATGTTCCTGTGGCAGTCGGTTGCGTCAAAGCTGATGGGGGTTCCCATCAACTTAAGGTGCGGTGCAGCACTTGGGAGTGGCGCCACCGACGCTACCGCTCGGCGCAGAGTCTTGACTGTGCTTCGGGACGAGGGGTCAGCGGACCCGCCGTATATGACGTAGAGCTTCTTCCGACGCTCATCGTCACTGGAGCCGGAGTCCTCATGATTGCATGCCGCGTTCATGACACGCTGAGACTCCTGGATCTCCTCTGGGTGGTCGATGTTGTCTGGAACATCCACCCCCTGCTCGTCTTCCTTTGGACGGAAGGGCAGGGCATCAGCCCGCTGCCGCTTCCCCTTGCAGAAGCGCTCTGCGAGCCTTCGGATCTCCTGGCACTCGGCAGTAGTGTGGCGACAGCTGCCATGCACGGGGCACATGTTGTCCTGGCTATCTTCCGGGATCGGTGACTTTCGCTGCCTCTTGTCAGGGCGCGGCCCCCGAGCCCCACTGAGCGTCGCTGCAGTGACGACTGGGGTCGCGGCCGGCGGTCTTATCTTGCTTCTGCCTCGGCTCTTGGTCTTCCTGCTGCCTCCATAGGGAGTAGGACCAGATCCGGGCAGCCCTCCTGACTCGGAGGATGGCTGTGAGTGCCAGTTCCGTCCTTCGGCTGCTCTGGCGCACTTGTCCGCCAAGCTGAAGAGCTCTGAAGCATCGCGGACCTCCCTGGTCGCGAGTTTCTCAAGCATCTTCTTGTCTCGGACGCCTTGCTGGAACGTCACCACCACAGAAGCATTTTGAATGTGTGGGATGGTGTTCCCCACCTGGGAGAACCGCTGGATGAAAGAGCGCAGCGACTCCCCAGGTTGTTGTTGGATGGCGTGGAGGTCGAGCTCCGTGCCAGGCCGGGTGTAGGAACTGCCGAAGTTGGCTATGAACTGTCGGCAAAGCTCTCCCCAGGAAGTTACGGAACCCTGGGGGAGGTTCATGAGCCAAGACCGAGCTGGGCCAGTCAAGGCGACAGGGAAGTAATTGGCCATGACGGCTTCATTCCCTCCTGCGGCAAGTACGGCGGTGGAGTAGATCTGGAGGAACTCCGCCGGGTTGATGCTGCCGTCGTACTTCTCGGGCAAGAGCGGCCGAAACTTGCGCGGCCACTTTGCGAAGCGAAGGTGGGGCGCGAGGGCCGCACACCCTGCTTCTGTCGCCGCAGGTTCTGATGCCGCGAACGCTTGGTTCGCACTGAGCACCGCGTGCCCCGGCATGGGCAAGGCTGCACCATAGGCCGGGCGCGCCATATGCAGGACATATGACTGTGGCATATTCTGCACGGCACAGGCCTGGGGCAGAGATCGCGTGGCGAAGGTCTGCTCTTCAGGCTGGGTCGAGGCCGACGTCATGCTGTCGTCAGCCTCTTGGTGGCGACGCCTTTCTCGGCGCCGCTCGAGGTATACCCGGGCATCTTGACCCAGGTGACACCGCTCCAGCTCTGTCCTCAGATCTGTTGATTGGGGGCTGGTAGAGCTGGAGTCTGCCGTCTGCTCGTCATCCAATGGTGCACGCATCAGCGACACGACCGATTGGCCAGAGCGTCGTCCCCGCCAAGGTCGAGGGTTTGTGGCGGCGACGACGAGACGGTCTACCTCGCGGATCCACTGCCAGGTCGCTGCCTGAGGCGCGTCCCCAGCGGGCGGATTGTACAGTAGCGCTCTCGCCGCAGATAACGCACCCCCACTGGGCACGCCCAGCGCTACTGAAGACTTGAAGCTGGTTGGAGCCTGCATTTCCGGGGTCGGCGCTGCCAGAGCTGGTTGCTGGCTCCCAGCTCGTACCGACACACTCCGTCCCGAGTGTGTCGACATGTACTCCCCCCTGGTCGCGGTCTGCCGCAGAGGCGAGGGGGGAGAGTTCGCCGCTGAAGGAAGCTTGGTCATCTTCGTCGGCGGAAACTCGTCGCGCTAGGAGAAAAACCCCCTACCTGGCGCGCCAAATGTCGAAGTGTTCAGTCGACACTTCCCCCGGGCCTGCACTGGGCATCCCGTGGAGGTTCTTTTTTCGGTGGGGCTAGTCTCTAGCGGAGAGCTTGCGCAGATGGACGAGTTAGTAAGAGCTTGACACGGCGAGTTTTACGTGGTTCAGGCCGCCGGAGCGTAAAACCCTACGTCCACGGCGATCTATGGAGCTCGCTGTATTGCTTGCTGCTCAGGACCGGAGGCCTGAGCTCGGGGGTGAGTTACAGCTTGAGAGTGTATGGCTAGCGTATGAGTTGCAAAGTGCGAACCCTTGCTATCGACGCCTACCCGAGCCTTTTATAGTCCAAGACTCGGGCGGCTTACAAGGGGAGCCGGGACCCGACAGGTGGTCCCGGGAAGATTGTCTATTATCTACCGTATCTGCAGTTATGCCGGTAGTTGTCTCTGGCAAAGGCTTCCGAGTCTTCATCTTGCCGTCCTGCCCATGCCGCATGCTAGTCGTAGTGGTTGATGACGGCGCAGGCGGCATGGGATGTCTTGTCGCGGTGTTTATTGGCTGGCAGGTTCTGACACCGCGCGCCAGTCTGTGATGCGACTGGGCGCAACGGCACCTGACAGAAGCGTGCTCCGCGTCTCCGCGTCTTGGGAAGACGCGGGCCTTGAATACTGTCGAAGTGTGCGATCGACACTTCCCCCGGGCCTGCACTGGGCAGCCCGCGGAGGTTCTTTTTTCGGCGGGGCTAGACTCCTAGCGGAAAGCTTGCGCGGATGAACGAGTTAGCGAGAGCTTGACACGGAGAGTTTTACGTGGTTCAGGCCGCCGGAGCGTAAAACCCTACGTCCACGGCGAGCTATGGAGCTCGCTGTATTGCTTGCTGCTCAGGGCCGGAGGCCTGAGCTCGGGGGTGAGTTACAGCTTGAGAGTGTATGGCTAGCGTATGAGTTGCAAAGTGCGACCCCTTGTTATCGACGCCTGCCCGAGCCTTTTATAGTCCAAAACTCGGGCGGCTTACAAGGGGAGCCGGGACCCGACAGGTGGTCCCTGGAAGATTGCTTGTTATCTACCGTATCTGCAGTTACGCCGGTAGTTGCCTCTGGTCGAAGGCTTCTGAGTCTTCATCTTGTCGCCCTGCCCATGCCGCACGCTAGTCGTAGTGGTTGATGATGGCGCAGGCGGCATGGGATGTCTTGTCGCAGCGTTTATTACCTGGCGGGTTCTGACACCGCGCGCCAGTCTGTGATGCGACTGGGCGCAACGGCACCTGACAGACGCGTGCTCCGTGTTTCCGCGTCTCGGGAAGACGCGGGCCTTGAATACCTTGTACGGGCAAGGTGAGGAGCGCCTTTACGCCCGCCGCCTACCGCTCGGGGGCAGGCAGCACCGTTCTTCTGGCCACGTGGCGGGTCCGGAGCCCTTCTCTGAGGTGAGAAGGGCCCGGCCTGTGGGGCACGTGGAGCCTCCGGACCTCTCCCCGCGGAGGGGGAGGTCCGGCCTCTGTATGCCTTGTGGCGGGCCCGGAGCTCTCCTCTGTGGAGAGGGAGGTCCGGCCCCGCTGGACGCGTGGCGTCTTCGGACCTCTCTCCCGCGGAGGGGGTGGTCTGGCTTCTGTATGCCACGCGGCGGGCCCGGAGCTCTCCTCTGAGGAGTGGGAGGCCCGGCCCCGCCAGACGCGTGGCGCCTTCGGAGCTCTCCCTGCGGAGAAGGGCGAGTACCTTAGGCATTTTACCCTGTGCGCGGGGTACCCCATATCTCAGGTACCGACAGTGGCCCCCGGGCCCATCTCGGGGAGATAACGAGCCCGAGGTGGGACCTCCGTCTCTTCCGATCCGCGCACTTTCTCTAAGTCCCGAATTGGCCGCTGCCGGAGCACGAACGGCCGCGGGGTCGTGAGAGCGTGCGCTCACTTGATGACTGCTTTTACTGCGGAGACGGGGGCCCCGGCCATGTTGAACACGCAGGGCTTTCGGAGCTCTCCCACCGCGGGGGCAGGTCCGGTTTCCGCCTGCCACGTGGCGAGCCCGGAGCCCTTCTCAAGGGAGGAGAGAGTTCCGGGCCTGCTGGACACGTGGGGCCCCCGGGTCCCGCCCCCTCTAGCCCTGGGTCGAGGTAGTTGGTAGCTCCTTTCCCCCTACTTCATGCAGTCCCCGTTGCCGCAACCTGGAAGTCCTGCACACAGGTAGAGGAAACGTAATTCTCCTTGGGGGCTCCCCCTCCCTTATCTCAGTCTTATTTGACTTACAGCCCCAACCATATGCTTGATGCTTGGGGACTTGTAGAGAGGGGGAGCTGAGCACATGGCAACCATGTACTGTAAGGGCGATAAAAAAGAACTCAATTCACAATTTAAATGAGTACAAGGAAAGAGCAAAGTAGGGCAGACTTCTTTTCGTACAACCTTCCATAGGAGGAAGGCAGGCTAAACATGGAGGCCACGACCCACCCCATTAAGAGGGGAAGCAAGACTCTACGCGCTTGGAGTCGGAACCAGGCAAAGCTGAACGTAGTCCTGGACCGTCCCCTGGGGTTTAGCTGCTCCGAGCGCTGCTCCTGGACTCTATGGGGTTCATTACGAAAAGAAAGTACTGACCTATTTTTGCTCTTAGGGGTAGAACTTACGGAGGTGTTCTATGTTCCAAGGATTCGGGAGCAGGTCCCCATCCTCGGTGGAAAGGCGCACACACCCGGGGCGGCATACTTTCGCGACTCGGAAGGGGCCTTCCCAACTAGGGGAGAGTTTGTGGGCCCCTTCGCGAGAAAGTATGCGCCGCAACACCAGGTCACCTTCCTGCAGCTCCCGGGCACGCACAGACCTCTGGTGGTAGCGCCGAAGCGCCTGTCTGTACCGCGCGTTACGGAGTGCCGCATGTAATCGGACCTCGTCGACGAGGTCGATTTCTCCAAGCCGGAGGTTGTCCTGCGTGGCTTCGTCGTAAGCTCGGACACGGTGAGACTTCATGGTGATTTCTGGAGGGAGTACAGCTTCAGCCCCGTACACCATGAAGAAGGGTGTCTCCCCGGTGGCCCGGCTCTTGGATGTCCGGTTAGCCCATAGTGTGCTCGGAAGTTCATCTACCCAATTGGCACCATGTTTCTTCAGGCTGGCGAAGGTACGAGTCTTGAGGCCCCGGAGAATCTCCGCATTGGCCCTCTCGACTTGCCCATTGCTCTTCGACTGGGTGACAGAGGCATAGCATACCTGAATGCCAAGGTCCTCGCAGTAGTCTTGGAACGCTGCGCTGGTGAACTGGGTCCCATTGTCAGTGATGATCCTGTTTGGGACCCCGAACCGGCAGACAATAGACCTGATGAATTTTACTGCTGATTGTTTATTGATGGTGACAACTGGTGTAGCTTCCGGCCACTTGGTGAACTTGTCGATAGCGACATAGAGGTACCGGAACCCCCCGACGGTTCTGGGAAATGGTCCCAGGATGTCCAGCCCCCACACGGCAAATGGCCACGAGGGCGGGATCATCTGTACCTCCTGAGCCGGTGTATGGATCTGCTTGGCGTGGAACTGGCACGCCTTGCAGCTCTCGACCAGCTTGACGGCATCCTGGAGTGCTGTCGGCCAGTAGAAGCCATGCCGGAAGGCTTTACCGACAAGCGTGCGTGAGGAAGAATGACTTCCACATTCGCCTCCATGGATCTCAGCGAGCAAGTCGCAGCCTTCCCCCTGGGTTATACACCGCAATAGGATGTGGTTGGCGCCACGCCGGTAGAGATCCCCCTCTACCAGCGCGTACCTCTTAGCCATACGCACAATCCGTTCAGCGGTTGCATGTTCATCAGGGAGGATATTGTCCTTCAAGTAGTCCCGGATCTCCGTGATCCATGCATCGGGTCTGACTTGAGCTTCTGGATCTTGAGCGCTGGGTTGCACCGAGTCCCCAGTGACGCTTACGATCCTTGGCGGCGCCCACGGTTGTAGGGCCGCCGGGACCGCCAGCTTCGAGGTGCTGGTCAAGCCCCCTTCGCCCGGCTCGGCAGGCCGGGCTGTGGGCCGCAGCAACGTCCTCTCGAAGACTCCTTCGGGCGCAGGAGCTCCGGTGGAAGCCTTTGTTGAAAGGTCGTCGGCTGCGGTATTACCGGCGCGCGTTACGTGGTGCAGGTCCACGGCGAGGAATTCTTTCTCCAACATCTGCACGTGGAGCAGATATGCAGCTAGCTGGGGGTCATTGCAGGAGCATTCGCCCTTGACTTGCTTGATGACCAGCTGGGAGTCGCCCTGTGCCAACAACTGGCGAGCGCCTAAAGACAGGGCTGTCTGCAGGCCAAAGATGAGTGCTTCATACTCCGCCATGCTGTTGGTTGCCTTGAAATTGAGACGCACCATATACCCAAACTGTTCCCCTGATGGCATGAGGAGCAGTAAGCCGGCACCGGCCCCCTGCTTTCGCGAGGAGCCGTCGAAGAAGAGTGTCCAGTGGGGTTCGGTGAAGACCGGAGCTTGGTGCTCCGGTTCTCCGCCCCCATGGCCCCCTGGGTCAGTCTCCGTTGGTGTCCACTCCGCCACAAAGTCAGCCAGTGCTTGGCTCTTGACTGCATGGCGTGGGAGGAAGTTCAGCTCAAACTCCGCCAGCTCCGCCGCCCATTTAGCAACGTTGCCAGTCGCATGGGGGCTGTGAAGAATTGCCTTCAGTGGATACGAGGTGACCACTGAGACCCGGTGGGCCTGGAAGTAATGGCGGAACTTTCTGGAGGCCACGAGCACCGCATACAGCAGCTTGTGGACTTCCAGGTACCTTGTCTTGGCATCATGAAGTACTTCGCTGATGTAGTAGACAGGCCTCTGTACGGTTCGAACCCTCTTTCTCAGGCCTGGGAGGTCCTCGTCCATTGGCCCTGGCCCACTGGAGGTGGGTGGACCCACGGGGGCCTCCGGGAGCTGGGACCCGGAGGCCCTTAAGCTGTCTTGATTGTCCAGGAGCTCCAGGGGGTCTTGGGGGACCTCTGGGAGGTCCCATTTGGCCCCCGGGGGGTCCCGCGGGGCCCCCGGGGGTTTATCTTGGAGGTCCGGGAGACTGCCCAGGACCTCCGGGAGGCCGACCTGGACCTCCGGGAGGTTGCCTTGGAGGCCCGGGAGACCGTCTTGGTCCTGCGGGGCCTCCTGGCGTCTGTCTTCTGCTACCGGAGCAGGTTGTGAAGATGAGGGGTCCGGCCGCTCTGCGACGAGGACCATACTCACTACTTCAGTTGACGCCGTGATGTAGAGCAACAGGTGCTCTCCGGGCTCAGGGGCTACCATGATTGGTAGGGTCGTCAGGAGTCGCTTCAACTCCTGGAAAGCCTCTTCTGCTTCGTCGGTCCAGGCAAAAGGGCCTGACTTGCGCAGGAGCTTAAAGAAAGGGAGTGCCCACTCTGCTAGCCTCGGTATAAACCGACTCAGCGCGGCTAGACATCCTGTGAGTTTCTGGACATCCTTGACGCGGGCAGGGGGCCGCATCAAGTCGATGGCCTTGATCTTCTCTGGGTTGGCCTCAATCCCTCGGTGCGAGACCAGGAACCCTATGAGCTTCCCAGAGGACACGGCGAACACACATTTATCTGGGTTCAGCTTGGTGCGCGTAGAGCGCAACTTGTTAAAGACTAAAGCTAGGTTATCTAGAAGGGACGGACCCTGCTTGACCTTGACAACTATGTCATTGACATACACCTCAACCAGGTCTTTTATTAACTCCCCAAAGGTTTTGTGCATTGCCCGCACAAAGATGGGGAGTGCATTCTTTAGGCCGTAAGGCATAGACACATAGCAATAAAGGCCGTCTACTGTGATGAAGGAGGAGTGCTCCTCGTCCTCACTAGACATGGGGATCTGATGGAAACCCGAGTAGGCGTCTAGGAAGCACAGCATATCACAGCCTGACGTTGAGTCTACTATTTGATCTATTCTAGGGAGAGGGAATGGATCTTTAGGACATGCCTTATTGAGACTGGTGTAGTCGATGCACATCCGGAGCTTCCCACCATCCTTCGGGACAACGACGGGGTTCGCCAACCATCGGGGGTGGTGGACTTCCGGTATGAAGCCAGCGTCCAGCAGCTTCTTGACTTCTTCACGGATGAAGTTTTGCCGCTCGATGGACTGCTTGCGGGGCTTCTGTTGAACCGGCCGGGCGTCGGGAAAGACTTTCAAGTGGTGCTCGATCACCTTCCTGGGGATCCCCGGCATCTGTGACGGCTGCCATGCAAACACGTCGACGTTGTGCCGGAGGAAGGTGACGAGCGCGCCTTCCTATTTACTATCCAGGCCCCCGGCTACCCGGGTGGTCTGGTTAGCTTCGGCGCCGACTTGGACGACCTTTAAGGGGACGCCGCCCTCGTAGAGAGGTTGCACCCGGGGTGCTGTGGTGGAAGCACGGTGACGTGCGTTCGGGCGGAGCTGGTCCGACTCCGTATTACCGGGGGTTGATGCCCCAGCTGCTGCGAGTGCTTGGAGCTTCTCCAGGGCCGACACTGCAGCAGTGCGGTCCCCTCGAATCCTGAGAACACCTGTCGGTGTCGGCATCTTCAGGACAAGGTAGCCGTAATGGGCTACAGCCATGAACCGGTACAGGGCTGGCCTGCCGATTATGGCGTTGAAGGGGAGGTATATCTCCGCTACGTCAAACAGAATGTACTCTGTTCGATAGCTGTCCGGAGCCCCGAAGGTCACCGGGAGACTAATGTTGCCGTAGGGGATAACCTGTCCCGGCCCTACCCCTGAGAACGGGCTCGACGGGGTGAGCTTGGCCATCGGGATTTGCAGCTTCTGGAAAGCTGCACGGCTGATGAGATTCAGCCCAGCCCCTCCATCCACCAAAACGTGGTACATTCTCACGTTGGCAATGGTAGGGGCCACCAGGAGCGGTAGTTGGCTGGCCCCAGCCATGTTCCTGGGGCAGTCGGTGGCATCAAAGCTGATGGGGGTCCCCATCCACTTTAGGTGCGGTGCAGCACTTGGGAGTGGCGCCACCGACGCTACCGCTCGGCGCAGAGTCTTGACTGCGCTTCGGGACAAGGGGTCGGCGGACCCGCCGTATATGACATAGAGCTTCTTCCGACGCTCATCGTCGCTGGAGCCGGAATCCTCGTGATTGCGTGCTGCCTTCACGACACGCAGAGGCTCCTGGATCTCCTCTGGGTGGTCGATGTTGTCTGGAACATCCACCCTCTGCTCATCTTCCTTTGGACGGAAGGGCAGGTCATCAGCCAGCTGCCGCTTCTCCTTGCGGAAGCGCTCTGCGAGCCTTCGGATCTCCCGGCACTCGGCAGCAGTGTGGCGACAGCTGCCGTGCACGGGGCACATATTGTCTTTATCACCTTCTGGGATTGGTGATCTTCGCTGCTTCTTGTCGGGGCGCGGCCCCCGAGCCCCACCGATCGTCGCTGCAGTGACGACTGGGGCTGCGGTCGGTGACTTTATCTTGCTTCTGCCTCGGTTCTTGGCCTTCCAGCTGCCTCCACAGGGAGTAGGACTAGATCTGGGCAGTCCCCCTGACTTGGAGGATGGCAGCGAGTGCCAGTTCCGTCCTTCGGCAGCTCTGGCGCATTTGTCTGCCAAGCTGAAGAGCTCTGAGACGTCGCGGACCTCCCTGGTCGCGAGCTTCTCGAGCATCTTCCTGTCCCGGACGCCTTGCCGGAACGCCACCACAACAGAAGCATTTTGAATGTGTGGGATGGTGTTCCGCACCTGGGAGAACCGCTGGATGAAAGAGCGCAGCGACTCCCCAGGTTGCTGCTGGACGGCGTGGAGGTTGAGCTCCGTGCCAGGCCGGGTGTAGGAGCTTCCGAAGTTAGCTACGAACTGTCGGCAAAGCTCTCCCCAAGAGGTGACGGAACCCTGGGGGAGGTTCATGAGCCAAGACCGGGCTGGACCGGTCAAGGAGACAGGGAAGTAATTGGCCATGACGGCTTCATTCCCTCCTGCGGCAAGTACGGCGGTGGAGTAGATCTGGAGGAACTCCGCCGGGTTGACGCTGCCGTCGTACTTCTCGGGCAGGTGTGGCCTAAACTTGCGCGGCCACTTCGCAAAGCGAAGATGGGGCGCGAGGGCTGCACACCCTGCTTCTGTCACCGCAGGTTCTGGTGCCGCGAACGCTGGGTTCGCACTAGGCACAGTATACCCTGGTACGGGCAAAGCTGCACCATAGGCCGGGGGCGCCATCTGCAGTACATATGACCGTGGCATATTCTGCACGGCGCAGGCCTGGGGCAGAGATCGCATGGCGAAGGTCTGCTCTTCAGGCTGGGTCGAGGCCGACGTCACGCTGTCGTCAGCCTCTTGGTAGCGACGCCTTTCTCGGCGTTGCTCGAGGTATACCCGGGCATCTTGACCCGAGCGACACCGCTCCAGCTCTGTCCTCAGATCCATCGATTGAGGGCTGGCAGAGCTGGAATCTGCCGTCTGTTTGTCAACCACCGGCGTGTGTATCAGCGACACGGCCGGCTGGTCAGAGTGTCGTCTCCGCCGTAGTCGCGGGCTTGCGGCAGCGACGACAAGACGGTCTACCTCGAGAATCCACCGCTGGGTCGCTGCCTGAGGCGCGTCCCCAGCGGGCGGATTGTGCAGTAGCGCTCTTGCTGCAGCTAGCGCACCCCCTCCGGGTATGCCCGGCGCTACTGAAGATCTGACGCTGGTTGGAGCCTGCATTGTCGGGGTCGTCGCTGCCAGAGCCGGTTGCTGGCTCCCAGCTTGTACGGACACACTCCGTCCCGAGTGTGTTGGCTTGTACTCCCCCCTGGTCGCGGTTCACCGCGGAGGCGGGGGAGGTGAGCTTGCCGCCGAAGGGAGCTTGGTCATCTTCGTCGGCGGAAACTCGTCGCGCTAGGGGAAAAGCCCCCTACCTGGCGCGCCAAATGTCGAAGTGTGCGATCGACACTTCCCCCGGGCCTGCACTGGGCAGCCCGCGGAGGTTCTTTTTTTGGCGGGGCTAGACTCCTAGCGGAAAGCTTGCGCGGATGGATGAGTTAGCGAGAGCTTGACACGGAGAGTTTTACGTGGTTCAGGCCGCCGGAGTGTAAAACCCTACGTCCACGGCGAGCTATGGAGCTCGCTGTATTGCTTGCTGCTCAGGGCCGGAGGCCTGAGCTCGGGGGTGAGTTACAGCTTGAGAGTGTATGGCTAGCGTATGAGTTGCAAAGTGCGACCCCTTGCTATCGACGCCTGCCCGAGCCTTTTATAGTCCAAGACTCGGGCGGCTTACAAGGGGAGCCGGGACCCGACAGGTGGTCCCGGGAAGATTGCTTGTTATCTACCGTATCTGCAGTTACGCCGGTAGTTGCCTCTGGTCAAAGGCTTCTTAGTCTTCATCTTGTCGCCCTGCCCATACCGCACGCTAGTCGTAGTGGTTGATGACGGCGCAGGCGGCATGGGATGTCTTGTCGCAGCGTTTATTACCTGGCGGGTTCTGACACCACGTGCCAGTCTGTGATTCGACTGGGCACAACGGCACCTGACAGACGCGTCTCCTCGTTTCCGCGTCTCGGGAAGACTCGGGCCTTGAATACCTTGTACGGGCAAGGTGAGGAGCGCCTTTACGCCCGCCGCCTACCGCTCGGGGGCAGGCAGCACCGTTCTTCTGGCCACGTGGCGGGTCCGGAGCCCTTCTCTGAGGTGAGAAGGGCCCGGCCTGCGGGGCACGTGGAGCCTCCGGACCTCTCCCCGCGGAGGGGGAGGTCCGGCCTCTGTATGCCACGTGGTGGGCCCGGAGCTCTCCTCTGTGGAGAGGGAGGTCCGGCCCCGCTGGACGCGTGGCGTCTTCGGACCTCTCTCCCGCGGAGGGGGAGGTCCGGCTTCTGTATGCCACGTGGCGGGCCCAGAGCTCTGCTCTGAGGAGTGGGAGGCCCGGCCCCGCCGGACGCGTGGCACCTTCGGAGCTCTCCCTGCGGAGAAGGGCGAGTACCTTAGACATTTTACCCTGTGCGCGGGGGTACCCCATATCTCAGGTACCGACAAATACCTTGTACGGGCAAGGTATGGGGCGTCTTTACGCCCGCTGCCTATCGCTCGGGGCAGACAGCGTCGTTCTGCTGCCACGTGGCGGGCCCGGAGCCCTTCTCAGAGCAGAGAAGGGTCAGTCCCGCGGGGCACGTGGAGCCTCCGGACCTCTCCCCATGGAGGGAGAGGCTCGGCTTCTGTTGGCTACGTGGCGGGCCCGGAGCTCTCCTCTGAGGAGAGGGAGGTCCGGCCCCGCTGGACACGCGGCGCCTTCGGACCTCTCTCCCGCGGAGGGGGAGGTCCGGCTTCTGTATGCCACGTGGCGGGCCCGGAGCTCTCCTCTGAGGAGAGGGAGGTCCGGCCCCGCCGGACGCGTGGCGCCTTCGGAGCTCTCCCTGCGGAGAAGGGCGAGTTGCTTAGGCATTTTACCCTGTGCGCGGGGGTACCCCATATCTCAGGTACCGACAGGGCGCATCCCCCGAAGGTTGGTTGTGCAGCAGTGCTCTTGCTGCAGCTAGCGCACCCCCATGGCGTACGCTCAGCGCTGCAGAAGATCTCACACTGGTCGGAGCCTGCATCTCCGGAGTCGGCGTTGCCGGAGTCGGCTGCTGGCTACCAGCTTGTGCCGACACACTCCGTCCTGAGTGTGTCGACATGTACTCCCCACTGGTCACGGTTCATCGTGAACGCGGGGGAGGAGAGTTTGCCGCTGAAGGAAGCTTGGTCATCTTCATCGGCGGAAACTTGTCGCGCTAGGAGAAAAGCCCCCTACCTGGCACGCCAAATGTCGAAATGTTTGGTCGACACTTCCCCCGGGCCTGCACTGGGCAGCCCGCGGAGGTTCTTTTTTCGGTGGGGCTAGTCCCTTGCGGAGAGCTTGCACGGATGAACGAGTTAGTAAGAGCTTGACGCGGTGAGTTTTACGTGGTTCAGGCCGCCGGAGCGTAAAACCCTACGTCCACGGCGAGCTATGAAGCTCGCTGTATTGCTTGCTGCTCAGGGCTGGAGTCCTGAGCTTGGGGGTCAGTTACAGCTTGGGAGTGTATGGCTAGCGTATGAGTTGCAAAGTGCGAACCCAGGATATGAATGGCTAGAGTGCGAACCCTTGCTATCGTCGCCTACCCGAGCCTTTTATACTCCAAGACTCGGGCGGCTTACAAGGGGAGCCGGGACCCGACAGGTGGTCCTGGGAAGATTGTCTATTATCTACCGTATCTGCAGTTATGCCGGTAGTTGTCTCTGGTCGAAGGCTTCTGAGTGTTCATCTTGCCGCCCTGCCCATGCCGCATGCTAGTCGTAGTGGTTGATGACGGTGTAGGTGGCATGGGATGTCTTGTCGCGGTGTTTATTGGCTGGCAGGTTCTGACACTGCACGCCAGTCTGTGATGCGACTGGGCGCAACGGCACCTGACAGAGGTGTGCTCCGCGTCTCCGCGTCTTGGGAAGACGCGGGCCTTGAATACCTTGTACGGGCAAGGTATGGGTCGTCTTTACGCCCGCTGCCTATCTCTCGGGGGCAGGCAGCACCGTTCTTCTGGCCACGTGGCGGGCCTGGAGCCCTTCTCAGAGGAGAGGAGGGTCCGGCCTACGGGGCACATGGAGCCTCCGGACCTCTCCCCGCGGAGGGGGAGGCTCGGTTTCTGTCAGCCACGTGGCGGGCCCGGAGCTCTCCTCTGAGGAGAGGGAGGTCCGGCCCCGCTGGACGCGTGGCACCTTTGGACCTCTCTCCAGCGGAGGGGGAGGTCCGGCTTCTGTATGCCACGTGGCGGGCCCAGAGCTCTCCTCTGAGGAGAGGGAGGTCCGGCCCCGCCAGACGCGTGGCACCTTCGGAGCTCTCCCTGCGGAGAAGGGCGAGTTCCTTAGGCATTTTCCCCTGTGCGCGGGGGTACCCCATATCGCAGGTACCGACAGAGAGCGATTCTCTCCCCATAAGGCGGGTTAAGAGCCATGGAAGAAGACAAGACTGCAGGGACTTGAGGGAAGCACAGGGGCTGGAAGCCTTATAAGGGGAGCGTACCCACATTGGGGTTTCATTTCACACCTCCCCGGGTGCAATCCCAAGCGATTCGGAACTCTTCGAATACACTCATCGGCAACCGCTTTGGCTCCTAAACCGAGTGCCGATGACGGGTGGACCCAAGCCGCCCAACTGAAGCGGTGGGTCAAGGAGTTAGTCTCCTAAGAAGATGAGCCGGCAAGGCACTTCGGCGGTTCCCGAAGAAAGCGCCGCAACGTGCAGAAGTGGCAGTCTGGGGAACCACCGCAGTAAAATCAACCATCAAGTGAGCGCACGCTCCCACGATCCCGCGGCCATTCGTGCTCCGGCAGCGGTCAATCCGGGACTTAGAGAAAGTGCGCGGATCGGAAGGGACGGAGGTCCCACCTCGGGCTCGCTATCTCCCCCGAGATGGGCCCGGGGGCCACTGTCGGTACCTGAGATATGGGGTACCCCCACGCACAGGGGAAAATGCCTAAGGAACTCACCCTTCTCCGCAAGGAGAGCTCCGAAGCCGCCACGCGTCCGGCGGGGCCGGACCTCCCTCTCCTCAGAGGAGAGCTCTGGGCCCGCCACATGGCATACAGAAGCCGGACCTCCCCCTCCGCGGGAGAGAGGTCCGAAGGCGCCACGCGTCCAGCGGGGCTGGACCTCCCTCTCCTGAGAGGAGAGCTCCGGGCCCGCCACGTGGCCGACAGAAGCCGAGCCTCCCCCTCCGCGGGGAGAGGTCTGGAGGCTCCACGTGCCCCGCGGACCGGGCCCTCCTCTCCTCTGAGAAGGGCTCTGGGCCCGCAACATGGCAGCAGAACGGCGCTGCCTGCCCCCGAGCGATAGGCAGCGGGCGTAAAGACGCCCCATACCTTGCCCGTACAAGGTATTCAAGGCCCACGTCTTCCCAAGACGCGGAGACGAGGAGCACGCCTCTGTCAGGTGCCGTTGCGCCCAGTCGCATCACAGACTGGCGCGCGGTGTCAGAACCTGCCAGCCAATAAACACCGCGACAAGACATCCCATGCCGCCTGCGCCGTCATCAACCACTACGACTAGCATGCGGCATGGGCAGGGCAGCAAGACGAAGACTTAGAAGCCTTCTACCAGAGACAACTACCGGCATAACTGCAGATACGGTAGATAATAGACAATCTTCCCGGGACCACCTGTCGGGTCCCGGCCCCCCTTGTAAGCTGCCCGAGTCTTGGACTATAAAAGGCTCGGGTAGGCGACGATAGCAAGGGTTCGCACTTTGCAACTCATACGCTAGCCATACACACCCAAGCTGTAACTCACCCCCAAGCTCAGGACTCCGGCCCTGAGCAGCAAGCAATACAGCGAGCTCCATAGCTCGCCGTGGACGTAGGGTTTTACGCTCCGGCGGCCTAAACCACGTAAAACTCACCGCGTCAAGCTCTTACTAACTCGTCCATCCGCGCAAGCTCTCCGCAAGGGACTAGCCCCACCGAAAAAATAACCTCCACGGGCTGCCCAGTGCAGGCCCGGGGGAAGTGTCGACCGAACACTTCGACATACGCATTAATTTATATGAACACCTCCCCACGCTCTAGACAGTGTGCGTCCATTGTACACTCGGTTCCTCTTTCCTGTTCTCATGCATAGTCGATATTTGCCGTCCTGCCGAAGGCGGTAGTGCTTGGGGTACCTGCGAGAGGCCCGGTGGCCTTTTGGATCTCCCCCTGTAAGGGTACTGTACCGCCAGTTGGTCTCCTCCGAGAAAAGACCTACGCTAGACCGGGGGGTCAAGATCCTTGCTTTGCCCAGTCATGCACCCAAAGCATGCGCACTCTGCCCCCCGGCGCTACGGTCTGAGTACCAGGGGGCCGGACGGTTACACCCTGACTGACCTCCAGGACCAAGTGCACTGGATTACCCAAGCCCCGTATTCCGGCCTGGGACAGTAAGCCTAATGAGACTAAGGGAGAGGAAAGGGGGGGACCACTGAGCACCGCTGGACTCCGCCTCCACAACCAGGCCGAGCTCCGAGGCCAGCCCTCGCCCTCCTTTCAGAGGCGAGCGCTGATGCTGGACCTCACGCCCTTCGCTGGCCTGAGCTCCGATGACTTCCGGACCTCCACCCCCCACAGCTGTGCTGAGCTCCGAGGCCAGACCTCGCCCTCCTTTCAAGGCGAGCGCCGATGCCGGATGTCGGTACCTGAGATATGGGGTACCCCCGCGCACAGGGTAAAATGCCTAAGGTACTCGCCCTTCTCCGCAGGGAGAGCTCCGAAGGCGCCACGCGTCCGGCGGGGCCGGACCTCCCTCTCCTCAGAGGAGAGCTCCGGGCCCGCCACGTGGCATACAGAAGCCGGACCTCCCCCTCCGCGGGAGAGAGGTCCGAAGACGCCACGCGTCCAGAGGGGCCGGACCTCCCTCTCCACAGAGGAGAGCTCCGGGCCCGCCACGTGGCATACAGAAGCCGGACCTCCCCCTCCGCGGGGAGAGGTCCGGAGGCTCCACGTGCCCCGCAGGCCGGACCCTTCTCTCCTCAGAGAAGGGCTCCGGACCCGCCACGTGGCTAGAAGAACGGTGCTGCCCGCCCCCGAGCGGTAGGCAGCGGGCGTAAAGGCGCCCCACACCTTGCCCGTACAAGGTATTCAAGGCCCGCGTCTTCCCAAGACGCGGAAACGCGGAGCACGCGTCTGTCAGGTGCCGTTGCGCCCAGTCGCATCACAGACTGGCGCGCGGTGTCAGAACCTGCCAGCTAATAAACGCTGCGACAAGACATCCCATGCCGCCTGCGCCGTCATCAACCACTACGACTAGCGTGCGGCATGGGCAGGGCGGCAAGATGAAGACTCAGAAGCCTTCGACCAGAGGCAACTACCGGCGTAACTACAGATACGGCAGATAATAGACAATCTTCTCGGGACCACCTGTCGGGTCCCGGCACCTCTTGTAAGCCGCCCGAGTCCTGGACTATAAAAGGCTCGGGTAGGCGTCGATAGCAAGGGTTCGCATTTTGCAACTCATACGCTAGCCATACACTTTCAAGCTGTAACTCACCCCCAAGCTCAGGCCCCCGGCCCTGAGCAGCAAGCAATACAGCGAGCTCCATAGCTCGCCGTGGACGTAGGGTTTTATGCTCCGGCGGCCTGAACCACGTAAAACTCTCCGTGTCAAGCTCTCACTAACTCGTCCATCTGCGCAAGCTCTCCGCTAGGAACTAGCCCCTCCGAAAAAAGAACTTCCGCGGGCTGCCCAGTGCAGGCCCGGGGGAAGTGTCGACCGGACACTTTGACATTTGGCGCGCCAGATAGGGGGCTTTTCCCCTAGCGCGACGAGTTTCCGCCGACGAAGATGACCAAGCTCCCTTCAGCGGCAAACTCTCCCCCCCCCCCCCACGTTCACGGCGAACCGTGACCACTGGGGAGTACATGTCGACACACTCAGGACGGAGTGTGTCGGCACAAGCGGGTAGCCAGCAGCCGACTCCGGCAACGCCGACTCCGGCTATGCAGGCCCCGACCAGTGTGAGGTCTTCTGCAGCGCTGAGCATACACCATGGAGGTGCGCTAGCTGCAGCAAGAGCGCTGCTGCGCAACCCACCTGCGGGAGATGCGCCCCATTCTGCGACCCAGCAATGGGTCCGCGAGGTGGACCGCCTCGTCGTCGCCGCCGCGAACCCTCGGTTTCGGCGAGGACGGCGCCCAGGGCAACCGTCTGTGTCGCTGACGCGCACACCCACGGTTAACGGGCTAACGGCGGATTCCAGCTCCTCCAGGCTCCTGTCGACGGACCTGCGAAGGGAACTGGAACGGTGCCACTTGGGGCAGGACGCCTGGGTGTACCTCGAGCGACGCCGAGAAAGGCGTCGCAACCATGAGGCAGGCGACAGCATGTCGTCGGCCTCGACACAACCAGAAGGGCAGGTCTTCGCCATGCGAGCCCCGCCTCAGGCATATGCTGCGCAGCATATGCCACAACCATATGCGCCGCAAGTAGCGGACCCGGTCTATGGTGCAGCCTTGCCCATGCCGGGATACGCAGCGCCAGGTGCGAACCAAGCGTTCGCAGCGCCTATACCTGCGGCAGCAGGTGCAGGATGTGCGGCCCTTGCACCTCACCTTCGCTTCGCAAGGTGGCCACGCAAGTTCCGCCCGCACCTGCCTGAGAAGTACGACGGCAGCGTCAACCCAGCGGAGTTCCTCCAGATCTACTCCACCGCCGTACTTGCCGCAGGAGGGGACGAGGCTGTCATGGCCAACTACTTCCCGGTCGCCTTGACCGGCCCAGCTCGGTCTTGGCTCATGAACCTACCTCAGGAGTCCATAACCTCCTGGGGGGAGCTCTGCCGGCAGTTCGTCGCCAACTTCGGCAGCTCCTACACCCGTCCCGGCACGGAGCTCGACCTCCACGCCGTCAAACAACAACCTGGGGAGTCGCTGCGCTCTTTCATCCAGCGGTTCTCTCAGGTGCGCAACGCCAACCCACATATCCAAAGCGCCTCTGTGGTGGTGGCGTTCCGACAGGGTGTCCGGGACGAGAAAATGCTTGAGAAGCTCGTGACCAGAGTGGTCCGCGACGTCTCGGAGCTCTTCAGCCGGGCGGACAAGTGCGCCAGAGCAGCAGAAGGGCGTAACTGGCACGCTCTGCCGACCTCCGAGTCAGGAGGACAGCCCGGGTCTGGTGCTGCTGCCTATGGGGGTGGCAAGAAGATCAAGAACCGGGGGAGTGGCAAGATGAAGTCACCATTCACGGCCCCCGTCGCCGCAGCTGCGACGACCAGTGGAGCTCGGGGGCCACTCCCCGACAAGAGGCAGCGGCAATCACCGGCCCCAGACAGTGGCCAAGGCGGGCTATTGACACGACCCCATTGGTCCTGTCGAGCCAGGATCACGCTGAGGGGTGCTGCGTTGCACAGCACCGTATAACACACGTCAAAGGTGCAAAGCGGAAGCGGAAGTTTTATTACATAAACCGTTTTATGACCTGTTTACATCAAAATACGTTTAGTCCACACTCGCGGGCGTAGACTAAGCATCAAGTGCACGTTCAGCCCTCGAACGTGTCCTTGCTAGCACACACGCACACTAACTCTGCGGCGTGCACGACTCCCACTCGACGGGGTTCCCCTCCTGGGGTTCCGTCTCCTCTTCGGGAGTCCCTTCCTCATAGAACTCTGCAAAAGCTTCAAACACAAGCAGTGAGCACGAAGGCTCAGCAAGTCTGACCCATCTCACCTAAACATGGAACTTCTACATGAGGGTAATGGGTTGCATGAGGCAAAAATCATTTGCAAGGACTCGCCTAATTAGTAGAACCTTACTTTCAAGTTTTAGCAGCAGGTTGTGGAGAACCTTACGCTAAGGCACATGAGAGAGCCGCAATCAAACAAGAAACGCATTTCTCTCATGTACTTTGCCCAAAGTTGAAAAGAACTTTAATTAGCTCTAAGCTACAGCATATCATTAACAATCAATGTCCAGCTTTCAATCAGCAACATTTTAACATGTAACTAGCCTGTTCTTTCTACGTCACGGTACAGTGAACAAGTGGTACTCACTGACCGCGAGGGACGGCGATTATAATCGATTTACACCTGCAGGGTTACCCGAACAACCCGTCACGTACGCCCGTACTCGATGTTGCCTACAACAACCATCACGGACGCCGTACGCGACTACCTTTCACCCGTCAGCCAAATATTGAACCGGTCCCATCGTCCCGAGCAAGAGGTCTCTGCACGCGCATCTCCGTGCCGCCAGCCGATTTACACCTCGAGCTCTCAACCTACCCTCTGAACGACGGGCAATGCCTCAATACCCAGCTACCCGAGTTACATCAGTTTCCTGGTTCCCATATAGCCGGTAGGTCTTCGGTACTGTTCTAGCTTGTTCAACAGGCCCGCACACGGCTCGGTCCTCAATCGACACAAGCGGAGCTACAGCACACAGGCCCCAAAGTCCTGCTGCCCTTACTCTCCGCTCGGTCTCATTTTCTTGCCATGTGTATCATGTGCTCTCTCTACCCGAGCAATGTGCCTCTAGCCTATTCTCGCGAGTAGTTCCAACTACTCGACTTGTACCGAATCCTATTCTATCCTAGCAATGCAGTGGCTAACGAGGTTTGCAATCCTAAACCCAACCCGTGGTTTTCTTGGCTATGCAGTTGGATTTCCAAACAAGACCCTAATGCACAGAACAAAGGAAACAAGTATGTGCTCAAAACAATAAAAATTTGTAAAAAGGTTAATGCAAACCGGAGCTTGCCTTGCTGCTCTTGGTCGTAGGCTAGCTGTTCCTCCGGAGTAACGAAGTCTAGGACTTCGGGTTCCTCCTCGACCTTAGCGACTACATGATAGAAACAATACATGTATTAATTTAATGCATTTGTATTAAGTTTGAAGTTGTGAAGTCTATAACCTTTGCTAGATAGACCTAATGACTGTGAAACTTTTACTGTGGCTTGGTTACAACCTAAACAGAGACTTGGTCAAGTTTTAGTTGCAGCAAAGCTCATTTGAGCCCTCCACAAATAATTATGTCCTTGAACTTAATTGGAACTCTTAGGGTGTTCTAGGAATTTTCATGAGACAAACTATGACTTTCTGAAAACTAGATTTTCAGAGGGTTCTAATGGAGTTGGTCTCACTTAATTTGGAAGTCTCTAACTAAAGATATGAGCTAAACAATTTCAGAGAAAATTCTGAAAATGTTTCTGAACATTTTCTATTTTCTCTGGAACAGTTTTACTAATCACACCATTAGGTGGACTAAATGAGCTCAAATGGATCTGAAATTTTTATGGTAGTTCAAGGATATTTTGGTGAATATCTCAGCAAAATTTCAGGATTTTCCTCCAAAGGATTCTCCAGTTAAAATTCCTAACAATTTAAAATTTAAGGAATTAATCCTGGAGGATTAGGGAATTTCATGAAGTGAAACTTGATTTTCTGGAAAGTACTCAGAGAGCTGAATCCAGAAAAATTTGGTTCACTCAATTTGGAGCTTTGTAGCCAAAGTTATAAGAATTTGAAGTTTGAAGGAAATCTGAAAATCGGGGAAAAGTTTAAACTCGCGCGTGGGCCCTGGGAACACGCGTCGCACGCCTAGGCGATGGCACACCGCGGCCGACAAGTATTTTGCACGCCAGCACACCCGATCCCGGCCGCAGCCGGATCCCGATTCAAAATAACGGCCGCTGACAGCTGGGGTCCACCCCCTTCTTCAACCTCGCGACACCCGCGCCCCGCCGCCGAGGGACCTCGCCGGAGAGCTCGCCGCCGGCTGCTGTACAGCTCCAAACTTCTTGATTCTGGCCGCCCCTGCCTACTTTTACTTGGGGAACAGGATCCGAGGGTCAGCTGCTCATGACAACGGCCGGAGCATGGTCGGCGATTGACACGACCCCATTGGTCCTGTCGAGCCAGGATCACGCTGAGGGGTGCTGCGTTGCACAGCACCGTATAACACACGTCAAAGGTGCAAAGCGGAAGCGGAAGTTTTATTACATAAACAGTTATATGAACATGTTTACATCAAAATAAGTTTAGTCCACACTCGCGGGCGTAGACTAAGCATCAAGTACACGTTCAGCCCTTGAACGTGTCCTTGCTAGCACACACGCACACTAACTCTGCGGCGTGCACGACTCCCACTCGACGGGGTTCCCCTCCTGGGGTTCCGTCTCCTCTTCGGGAGTCCCTTCCTCATAGAACCCTGCAAAAGCTTCAAACACAAGCAGTGAGCACGAAGGCTCAGCAAGTCTGACCCGTCTCACCTAAACATGGAACTTCTACATGAGGGTAATGGGTTGCATGAGGTAAAAATCATTTGCAAGGACTCGCCTAATTAGTAGAACCTTACTTTCAAGTTTTAGCAGCAGGTTGTGGAGAACCTTACGCGAAGGTACATGAGAGAGCCGCAATCAAACAAGAAACGCATTTCTCTCATGTACTTTGCCCAAAGTTGAAAAGAACTTTAGTTAGCTCTAAGCTACAGCATATCATTAACAATCAATGTCCATCTTTCAATCAGCAACATTTTAACATGTAACTAGCCTGTTCATTCTACGTCATGGTACAGTGAACAAGTGGTACTCACTGACCGCGAGGGACGGCGATTATAATCGATTTACACCTGCAGGGTTACCCGAACAACCCGTCACGTACGCTCGTACTCGATGTTGCCTACAACAACCATCACGGACGCCGTACGCGACCACCTTTCACCCGTTAGCCAAATATTGAACCGGTCCCATCGTCCCGAGCAAGAGGTCCCTGCACGCGCATCTCTGTGCCGCCAGATGATTTACACCTCGAGCTCTCAACCTACCCTCTGAACGACGGGCAATGCCTCAATACCCAGCTACCCGAGTTACATCAGTTTCCCGGTTCCCATATAGCCGGTAGGTCTTCGGTACTGTTCTAGCTTGTTCAACAGGCCCGCACACGGCTCGGTCCTCAATCGACACAAGCGGAGCTACAGCACACAGGCCCCAAAGTCCTGCTGCCCTTACTCTCCGCTCGGTCTCATTTTCTTGCCATGTGTAACATGTGCTATCTCTACCCGAGCAATGTGCCTCTAGCCTATTCTCGCGAGTAGTTCCAACTACTCGACTTGTACCGAATCCTACTCTATCCTAGCAATGCATTGGCTAACGAGGTTTTCAATCCTAAACCCAACCCATGGTTTTCTTGGCTATGCAGTTGGGTTTCCAATCAAGACTCTAATGCAAAGAACAATATTCAAAGATGTGCTCAAAACAATAAACATTTGTAAAAAGGTTAATGCAAACCGGGGCTTGCCTTGCTGCTCTTGGTCGTAGGCTAGCTGTTCCTCTGGAGTAACGAAGTCTAAGACTTCGGGTTCCTCCTCGACCTTAGCGACTACATGATAAGAACAATGTATGTATTAATTAAATGCATTTGTATTAACTTTGAAGTTGTGAAGTCTATAACCCTTGCTAGACAGACCTAATGATTGTGAAACTTTTACTGTGGCTTGGTTACAACCTAAATAAAGACTTGGTCAAGTTTTAGTTGCAGTGAAGCTCATTTGAGCCCTCCACAATTAATTATGTCCTTGACCTTAATTGGAACTCTTAGGGTGTTCTAGGAATTTTCATGAGACAAACTATGACTTTCTGAAAACTAGATTTTCAGAGGGTTCTAATGGAGTTGGTCTCACTTAATTTGGAAGTTTCTAACTAAAGATATGAGCTAAACAATTTCAGAGAAAATTCTGAAAATGTTTCTGAACATTTTCTATTTTCTCTGGAACAGTTTTACTAATCACACCATTAGGTGGACTAAATGAGCTCAAATGGTTCTGAAATTTTTATGGTAGTTCAAGGATATTTTGGTGAACATCTCAGCAAAATTTCAGGATTTTCCTCCAAAGGATTCTCCAGTTAAAATTCCTAACAGTTTAAACTTTAAGGAATTAATTCTGGAGAATTAAGGAATTTCATGAAGTGAAACTTGATTTTCTGGAAAGTACTCAGAGAGCTGAATCCAGCAAAATTTGGTTCACTCAATTTGGAGCTTTCTAGCCAAAGTTATAAGGATTTGAAGTTTGAAGGAAATCTGAAAATCGGGGAAAAGTTTAAACTCGCGCGTGGGCCCAGGGGACACGCGTCGCACGCCGAGGCGACGGCACACCGCGGCCCACAATGATTTTACGCGCCAGCACACCCGATCCCGGCCGCAGCCGGATCCCGATTCAAAATATCGGCCGCTGACAGCTGGGGTCCACCCCCTTCTTCAACCTCGCGACACCCGCGCTCCGCCGCCGAGGGACCTCGCCGGAGAGCTCGCCGCTGGCTGCTGTACAGCTCCAAACTTCTTGATTCTGGCCGCCCCTGCCTACTTTTACTTGGGGAACAGGATCCGAGGGTCAGCTGCTCATGACAACGGCCGGAGCATGGTCGGCGACGAGCCGCCATATCGGAATGACTTCGGCCATGTCGGCTGACTCTCCTAGTACCTCAGCTACTTGGGAAATCGGTCGGGAAGCATCAGTGGACCTCAGAGAAGGTCGACATGAGCTCGAGGCAGCTCGGGGAAGGCCCGAAATAGGTCCTCACCGTGCGCCCGATACTCCCCGTTCGTTCCGCCAATAGTAGACCTTGAATTACGCCGGGCACAGAGGTCCTCCGGCCCAGAGTTGTGAAGGCAACTTGTGCGTTACCGTGTCTAGCTCGTGTGGGAGTGGCCTGAGGCCCTCTAATCCTTTCTAGAGCACGAATTAAACAGAATCGTACCCGAAGGTCGTTCTGCACACAGAAAGGGGAAAAGTGGAAATTCGCCGCCGGTGAGCAACCACTCGAGCTGTGGCTCGGGGATGAGCAGCACCGGTCACCTGCGCGTCCAAGGGTGCCTTGGCTCGGGCATGACAACGCCCAGGTTGGGCTGTCCACGAGAGCCCGAGGTGCGGCGGTTTCCAGTTCCGATTTTTATCTTTCGGCACAGCCGATAGCACTCGGTTTCAATCGACTTCTAGCAATGGGGAGGACGGAGGAAGGTCTCTAGTACCTTGCTGGGACCCTGGAGTGGAAGGAGGGAGCTGCGATCGGCTTGATCAAGCAGGAGCTCGAGCGGCGGCGATGGCAGTGGGAAAACAGGTCGTGCACGTCGGCAGCTCGGGGAAATGGCGACTGAAGCACGCCGGGGAGGGAATAAATAGCCCGGCGGTCCGGTCTCCGGCTTGGGGCGCGCAGCAGGAGCTGGCGCCGGCTGCCCCCTTCCGTGGCGCGCGCGCACAACAGCCGGGAACCGACTGAACTGTGGTTCAGTCGGTTTGTTTTGAGGCAGAGGCTGACAGATGGGTCCCACTCCTCTTTTAACCTCTGAAATTTACTCCTAACAGCTGTGGTAAACAGTGAACCCTATTCTACCCTTGGCCATTCAAATTATTCACCCAAGAGCCATTTAAATTGATCAAAGTTCAAATGAGGTTTGGTTTGAATGAATTTCAGCACAAGTTCAGTTTGAAATTCAAATAAAGTTTGAATTTCTCCCCCTTAGCTCATGTCAAGATCAACTCCAAATGGAGTGAAAATTGGTGTGTGAGCTCACAAAAATGTGCTGAGTGAGAATATGCCTTCCACTTTTAAATTCAGTGGGTGAAAACAGTTTGAATTTGAATATGGTTTCAAACTGCCCTCTTCCTAACTATACCCAAAATGACCTCAAAAAGGTTTTGAATTTGGGTGAAACTTGGCATGGACATCCTTAGCAAAGTGTAGGAGTTTTCATATGTCCAGCCCATCTATATCACATGTGGGAAATACCACTTTTGCAATATGTGAATTTGTCCTCTAATGAGCATGTTGATAGTTGTTACTTGCTCTTCATTTGTGTTCATCATTCTTCCTCAAATGAGGTGTGTGGTGTGGTGATGAACACTGCAAATGAGTGTCAAAAACTGAGGCCCTTACATTCCTCCCCCCTTAAAAGAATCTCGTCCCGAGATTATAAGGTGAAAATGAGAGAGAGGACGGTGGAAAATTACCGGATATGCGACGTGAAAAAGTCGGGGTAGTTAGTGCGAAGGAATTCTTCGCTCTCCCATGTCGCTTCGTCCATGGAGTGATTACTCCACAGAACCTTGTAGAACCACAACATACGGTTGCGTGTGGTTCGGGCCTTTTCATCTATGATCTGCACCGGTTCCTCCCGATAGGTGAGATCCGGTTGCAGTTCTTCAATGTCTTCCAGCTGAACGGTAGTTGATAGCTTGAGACACTTCCTCAGCTGGGAAACGTGAAAGACGTCGTGCACACCGGAAAGTGCTTCTGGTAATTTTAGCCGGTACGCCACCGATCCACATCTTTCGGTAATCTGAAATGGACCGATGAATCGGGGTGCCAACTTTCCTCTCACCCCAAATCTGTTTACGCCCTTCATTGGGGACACCCGTAGATATACGTGATCCCCAACTTCGAATTGTAATGAGCGCCTTCTCCGGTCCGCATACTGTTTCTGTCGGGATTGAGCAGCTCTTAGGTTCGCTTGAATCAGTCGAACCTTTTCTTCCGCGTTGTTGACAAGGTCAATCCCGAAGGTAACCCTCTCGCCAGACTCACACCAGTTCAGTGCTGTGCGGCATTTTCTGCCGTATAGCGCCTCGTAGGGCGCCATCTTGATGCTGGCTTGGTACCCATTGTTGTACGAGAACTCGGCTAATGGCAAGTGATCATCCCAATTCTTGCCGTGATCGATAGCGCAAGCTCGTAACATGTCTTCTAGGATTTGATTTACCCGCTCAGTTTGCCCATCTGTCTGCGGGTGGTAGGCTGAACTACGGATCAGCTTCGTCCCCAAGGTAGCGTGTAGCTGCTCCCAAAAACGGGACACAAATAAAGTGCCCCGGTCCGATATGATGGTACGGGGTACGCCGTATAAGCATAGGATCCGTGAGATGTACAGTTCAGCGTACTTCTTGGCGTTGTAGTTGGTGTTGACCGGGATGAAATGGGCAACTTTGGTGAGCCGATCGACGATTACCCACACAGAATCATGTTTCTGTAAGGTGGTGGGTAAACTGACGATGAAATCCATGCTCACGTCTTCCCACTTCCAGGCAGGAACGCCCAGTGGTTGCAGCAGTCCCGGTTTCCGCATGTGGTCTGCCTTCACCCTTCGACATGTATCACACTCGGACACGTATTTTGCAGTCTCTCGCTTCATCCTTGTCCACCAAAACTTTCTTCTGAGTTCTTGATACATTTTGTTGCTGCCGGGGTGAATAGAAAACTTTGATAAGTGAGCCTCATCAAAGATTTTCTTCCGTAACTCCGGGTTTCGGGGTACGACGATCCGGTTCTTGAACCATAGGACGCCGTCTCCGTCCTTCCGGAAACATTTCAACTCCCCACTGTCTACACGTCTCCGCAAATGTGACATGCCCTTGTCATTCTTCTGGGCTGCCGCTATCTCTTCACGGATGGTGGGGATCAAAGCTAGGTTGTAGAGAGCTCCGTGTGGAATCACATGTAGTGGTGGTTCGCTCTCTTCCAACGGTGTGATGGTCAGATTATTGACGTGTGACTTGCGGCTTAGCGCATCTGCCACAACGTTTGCCTTGCCCGGATGATAATGGATCTCTATTTCGTAATCTTTTATCAGTTCTAACCATCTTCGTTGCCTCATGTTCAACTCCTTCTGAGTGAATATGTACTTGAGGCTTTTGTGGTCGGTATATAAATGTACGAGGTTACCGAGTAGGTAGTGCCTCCACATCTTCAGTGCAAGTACCACGGCAGCGAGCTCCAAGTCGTGAGTTGGATAATTTTGCTCATGGTTCCTAAGCTGCCGTGATCCATACGCGACCACTCTTCGGTCTTGCATCAGCACACATCCGAGCCCAATGCCGGATGCATCGCAGTACACATCGAACGGTTTTGTTGTGTCTGGCTGCGCCAAAACCGGTGCTGATGTCAGGTGCTTGACTAAGCCTTGAATGCTGCTTCACATGCTGGACTCCAAACATATTTGGTAGCCTTCTTCAGCAGCTCTGTCATTGGCTTGGCAATCTTCGAGAAGTTCGGAATGAACCTCCGATAATATCCCGCGAGTCCGAGGAAACTCCGTACCTCATGAACAGTTCTCGGGGATTTCCAATTTAGCACTTGCGTGATCTTGCTCGGGTCCACAGCGATACCCTCCGCTGAGATGATATGCCCGAGGAAAGGCACTTGCGATATCCAAAACTCGCATTTGCTGAACTTTGCGTATAACTTGTGATCCCGCAGCCGTTGCAAGACTATACGCAGATGTTTCTTGTGATCTTCCTCCGACTTGGAGTATACCAGGATGTCATCGATGAAGACCACGACAAACTTGTCCAGCTCCGGCATGAACACCGAGTTCATTAAGTACATGAAGTGAGCTGGAGCATTGGTGAGGCCAAAGGACATGACCAGGTACTCATAAAGTCCGTACTTTGTCGAGAAAGCTGTCTTTGGAATGTCCTCCGCCCTTATCTTAATCTGATGGTACCCGGATCTTAAATCCATCTTGGAAAAGATCTTTGCTTCGACCAATTGATCAAACAACATGTCGATCCGTGGCAACGGGTACTTGTTCTTGATGGTTACGGCATTTAATGGACGGTAGTCCACGCAAAGCCGTAGCGTCTCATCCTTCTTCTTGACAAATAATGCCGAACAGCCCCATGGCGAGGAGCTCGGCCTAATAAAACCCTTCTCCAGAAGGTCCGTGAGCTGAGTCTTCAGTTCCGCCAACTCCTTGGGCGCCATCTTGTACGGCCTTCGGGATATTGGCATGGTTCCTGGTGCAAGTTCAATCTTGAACTCCACTTCTCTATCGGGTGGCATCCCCGGCAAATCGTCCGGGAATACATCCGGGAACTCTCGGACCACTGGAATGTCTTCCAATCTAATGGTTGTGGCTTGATAGACACTTGGAAGTTTTATGTCTGGACTGTCCAGAAATAATGAGTGAGAACCGTGCACCTCGTCCATAGCCTGGTTGTAGTCCTCTTCCCAGCCTTGTCCTTCCTCAATAGCGTCGTCCCGCTCTTGAGCAAGGTCCTCATTCTGCTGGGTTAGGGTCTGCACCAGCTCTTGCAACGCCGCGATGTCAACACGGCCCTTCTTCTTTGCCTTCTTCAGACGACGCAACTGATTGTGTTGTTCATTCAGTCGCTTGATCGTCGGAAGGAGCACATTGCGGAGTGCACTGTGAGCACTCTCGAAATGATCTCCACGGCTTGTGCTCTCCTTGAGCTTGGTGGCGAGATGCTCCGCATGAACAGCTTGGCTGTCCATCACAGCGTTTCCCGCCCTCATTTGGAGGCTGAGGTTTGCCTCCGCGGGGTTGTACCTTGGGCAAGTCGGGTCTGTTGCCTCCAGGTACCTTTCTTCCCACACATGCTGAGCTCGTCCCTCCACCGGAACGAGTGCGTATGGAGTTCCCTCCATAGCCTGCACGTGTAGTTGGCAGAAACGTGACATAGTGTCACGGGCTGCCACTTGCCACATCCCTTCCGGTTGTCTTCCTCTCAGCGTGACGGTGAATGGCACCCAACCGGGTGGCGTAGGTCCTGCGGGAACCTCGACATGGATCATCCACGTCTTGCTCCCCTCTTCGCCTTCCTCCTTGGCGAAGTATTGCGGCATCTGGTTGTACCCGAAGTATTGGAGCATTTGCCACAATGCTTCCGGGTAGCCGCTACGGTCAGAACAGTGGGAAACTACCCACCCGTTCTCCAACCGTTTATCTGCTGCCATCTGTAAAAATATATTTGAGAAATGTCAAATATTTATTTAAACAGTAAACCCTTGAGTTATAACATAAGATATGTCATTGAACCCATAACACTTGGAAACATAGTTCAAATTTCTAAACAATTTGACTGCTGATCTGTTGTTACCATGACAGCCCTGACCAGTTTCCATATCAATCTGATTTAGGCCAGGTTAAAAGCAAAACCAGTCCTGGAGCTCAACATCAAAGTTAAAGTTAACTTCAATAGCTTTCCAGAAAGTATTTGGTTGGCCTAAGATCTGTCCTGGTTCAGAAGTTATGAGATGTCAAAGTTAATAGAATTTCTGGAATCAATTGGACAGCACCTCCCTGCTTTAGGTACTGAATTGATCCAAGAATCCCAGTTAATTCTGTTCTCAATCTGACAGAACTTGCTGTTACAAAGTCGTAACCTACCTCATAAGCTTTCCAGAAGTACCTCATTTCCTATTTTTGGATTTTTAAGCAGGAAGTTATGCTTAACTTACAGAGAGTCTACAGAGAGTCTTTGCTCTGTCCTGTTTTCTGGACAGTTTCAACTCGACTGCATTTTTCGAGTGGTTAAGGGATGAAACACCTCTGGACCTCAACAGAAGAGTTGTAAGGCTCTTCCAACGCTTTCCAGAAATGTATCATACGACCCCAACCTCGAAAGAACTCAACCTCTAACCTCTGATTAACTTCAGCCTTGATTTAGCCGAAAACAGAGTGCTCTGTCCTTAACATCCTATAAGTTGAAAACTTGTTAACTTTGAATATCCTGTATAAGGGAAGGAGTTACATCAAGTTTTACTACTTTGGATCAAAAACCTTCAAGTTTTTAAATGAAGTTGTTCATTTAATTGGATGTGACGTCGAGGCGTCACCAGATTATGTCGGTACTACGTCCTCACAAAGGAAAAACCTATACCGGACTTAGCCGGCTTCGTTAGTTCAGTGGCACTACTCGTCACTCGCACACGGATGCTATACGTCTACCGTTTCGTGGTAAGGCTACCTGCAGAAATTCAACCAATCATCAGACTCGGCTGCACACCGAGCCCGGAATCCATACAGTTGGTACACCCGGCCGTCATCACTCGCCCGGATGTTCTCAAGCCAAAAACGCCTTGAGTTACGTGTTCACGTTTCAGACCACGTGACGGGGTCTCCCATGTTGCACCACGCACGCCAGGGACAGACGTTGCTCGAATACCCCAAACGACATGAAGAGTCGTAGAGGATACTAAAGCGGGTCGGGTTATCTGCCACCCGTGGGGCTCCACCCTTCAGCTTGTGCGCACTGGTGGACAGCGCTTACGTGCACCCCCCAAGACATGAACGTCCCGAGATGCACGATTATCCGACATAACAAATAGGTTAACAAGCCACTTTCTATATACTAATAACATCCTTATACGGGCTACTAACTCGTTCCTCACTGGATTTTTGAAAAAGAAGACCTTTGTACTGTGTTAAACCTCAAGCGAGCTCTGATACCACGCTGACACGACCCCATTGGTCCTGTCGAGCCAGGATCACGCTGAGGGGTGCTGCGTTGCACAGCACCGTATAACACACGTCAAAGGTGCAAAGCGGAAGCGGAAGTTTTATTACATAAACAGTTATATGAACATGTTTACATCAAAATAAGTTTAGTCCACACTCGCGGGCGTAGACTAAGCATCAAGTACACGTTCAGCCCTTGAACGTGTCCTTGCTAGCACACACGCACACTAACTCTGCGGCGTGCACGACTCCCACTCGATGGGGTTCCCCTCCTGGGGTTCCGTCTCCTCTTCGGGAGTCCCTTCCTCATAGAACCCTGCAAAAGCTTCAAACACAAGCAGTGAGCACGAAGGCTCAGCAAGTCTGACCCGTCTCACCTAAACATGGAACTTCTACATGAGGGTAATGGGTTGCATGAGGTAAAAATCATTTGCAAGGACTCGCCTAATTAGTAGAACCTTACTTTCAAGTTTTAGCAGCAGGTTGTGGAGAACCTTACGCGAAGGTACATGAGAGAGCCGCAATCAAACAAGAAACGCATTTCTCTCATGTACTTTGCCCAAAGTTGAAAAGAACTTTAGTTAGCTCTAAGCTACAGCATATCATTAACAATCAATGTCCATCTTTCAATCAGCAACATTTTAACATGTAACTAGCCTGTTCATTCTACGTTACGGTACAGTGAACAAGTGGTACTCACTGACCGCGAGGGACGGCGATTATAATCGATTTACACCTGCAGAGTTACCCGAACAACCCGTCACGTACGCTCGTACTCGATGTTGCCTACAACAACCATCACGGACGCCGTACGCGACCACCTTTCACCCGTTAGCCAAATATTGAACCGGTCCCATCGTCCCGAGCAAGAGGTCCCTGCACGCGCATCTCTGTGCCGCCAGCTGATTTACACCTCGAGCTCTCAACCTACCCTCTGAACGACGGGCAATGCCTTAATACCCAGCTACCCGAGTTACATCAGTTTCCCGGTTCCCATATAGCCGGTAGGTCTTCGGTACTGTTCTAGCTTGTTCAACAGGCCCGCACACGGCTCGGTCCTCAATCGACACAAGCGGAGCTACAGCACACAGGCCCCAAAGTCCTGCTGCCCTTACTCTCCGCTCGGTCTCATTTTCTTGCCATGTGTAACATGTGCTATCTCTACCCGAGCAATGTGCCTCTAGCCTATTCTCGCGAGTAGTTCCAACTACTCGACTTGTACCGAATCCTACTCTATCCTAGCAATGCAGTGGCTAACGAGGTTTTCAATCCTAAACCCAACCCATGGTTTTCTTGGCTATGCAGTTGGGTTTCCAATCAAGACTCTAATGCAAAGAACAATATTCAAAGATGTGCTCAAAACAATAAACATTTGTAAAAAGGTTAATGCAAACCGGGGCTTGCCTTGCTGCTCTTGGTCGTAGGCTAGCTGTTCCTCTGGAGTAACGAAGTCTAGGACTTCGGGTTCCTCCTCGACCTTAGCGACTACATGATAAGAACAATGTATGTATTAATTAAATGCATTTGTATTAACTTTGAAGTTGTGAAGTCTATAACCCTTGCTAGACAGACCTAATGATTGTGAAACTTTTACTGTGGCTTGGTTACAACCTAAATAAAGACTTGGTCAAGTTTTAGTTGCAGTGAAGCTCATTTGAGCCCTCCACAATTAATTATGTCCTTGACCTTAATTGGAACTCTTAGGGTGTTCTAGGAATTTTCATGAGACAAACTATGACTTTCTGAAAACTAGATTTTCAGAGGGTTCTAATGGAGTTGGTCTCACTTAATTTGGAAGTTTCTAACTAAAGATATGAGCTAAACAATTTCAGAGAAAATTCTGAAAATGTTTCTGAAAATTTTCTATTTTCTCTGGAACAGTTTTACTAATCACACCATTAGGTGGACTAAATGAGCTCAAATGGTTCTGAAATTTTTATGGTAGTTTAAGGATATTTTGGTGAACATCTCAGCAAAATTTCAGGATTTTCCTCCAAAGGATTCTCCAGTTAAAATTCCTAACAGTTTAAACTTTAAGGAATTAATCCTGGAGAATTAAGGAATTTCATGAAGTGAAACTTGATTTTCTGGAAAGTACTCAGAGAGCTGAATCCAGCAAAATTTGGTTCACTCAATTTGGAGCTTTCTAGCCAAAGTTATAAGGATTTGAAGTTTGAAGAAAATCTGAAAATCGGGGAAAAGTTTAAACTCGCGCGTGGGCCCAGGGGACACGCGTCGCACGCCGAGGCGACGGCACACCGCGGCCCACAATGATTTTACGCGCCAGCACACCCGATCCCGGCCGCAGCCGGATCCCGATTCAAAATATCGGCCGCTGACAGCTGGGGTCCACCCCCTTCTTCAACCTCGCGACACCCGCGCTCCGCCGCCGAGGGACCTCGCCGGAGAGCTCGCCGCTGGCTGCTGTACAGCTCCAAACTTCTTGATTCTGGCCGCCCCTGCCTACTTTTACTTGGGGAACAGGATCCGAGGGTCAGCTGCTCATGACAACGGCCGGAGCATGGTCGGCGACGAGCCGCCATATCGGAATGACTTCGGCCATGTCGGCTGACTCTCCTAGTACCTCAGCTACTTGGGAAATCGGTCGGGAAGCATCAGTGGACCTCAGAGAAGGTCGACATGAGCTCGAGGCAGCTCGGGGAAGGCCCGAAATAGGTCCTCACCGTGCGCCCGATACTCCCCGTTCGTTCCGCCAATAGTAGACCTTGAATTACGCCGGGCACAGAGGTCCTCCGGCCCAGAGTTGTGAAGGCAACTTGTGCGTTACCGTGTCTAGCTCGTGTGGGAGTGGCCTGAGGCCCTCTAATCCTTTCTAGAGCACGAATTAAACAGAATCGTACCCGAAGGTCGTTCTGCACACAGAAAGGGGAAAAGTGGAAATTCGCCGCCGGTGAGCAACCACTCGAGCTGTGGCTCGGGGATGAGCAGCACCGGTCACCTGCGCGTCCAAGGGTGCCTTGGCTCGGGCATGACAACGCCCAGGTTGGGCTGTCCACGAGAGCCCGAGGTGCGGCGGTTTCCAGTTCCGATTTTTATCTTTCGGCACAGCCGATAGCACTCGGTTTCAATCGACTTCTAGCAATGGGGAGGACGGAGGAAGGTCTCTAGTACCTTGCTGGGACCCTGGAGTGGAAGGAGGGAGCTGCGATCGGCTTGATCAAGCAGGAGCTCGAGCGGCGGCGATGGCAGTGGGAAAACAGGTCGTGCACGTCGGCAGCTCGGGGAAATGGCGACTGAAGCACGCCGGGGAGGGAATAAATAGCCCGGCGGTCCGGTCTCCGGCTTGGGGCGCGCAGCAGGAGCTTGCGCCGGCTGCCCCCTTCGGTGGCGCGCGCGCACAACAGCCGGGAACCGACTGAACTGTGGTTCAGTCGGTTTGTTTTGAGGCAGAGGCTGACAGATGGGTCCCACTCCTCTTTTAACCTCTGAAATTTACTCCTAACAGCTGTGGTAAACAGTGAACCCTATTCTACCCTTGGCCATTCAAATTATTCACCCAAGAGCCATTTGAATTGATCAAAGTTCAAATGAGGTTTGGTTTGAATGAATTTCAGCACAAGTTCAGTTTGAAATTCAAATAAAGTTTGAATTTCTCCCCCTTAGCTCATGTCAAGATCAACTCCAAATGGAGTGAAAATTGGTGTGTGAGCTCACAAAAATGTGCTGAGTGAGAATATGCCTTCCACTTTTAAATTCAGTGGGTGAAAACAGTTTGAATTTGAATATGGTTTCAAACTGCCCTCTTCCTAACTATAACCAAAATGACCTCAAAAAGGTTTTGAATTTGGGTGAAACTTGGCATGGACATCCTTAGCAAAGTGTAGGAGTTTTCATATGTCCAGCCCATCTATATCACATGTGGGAAATACCACTTTTGCAATATGTGAATTTGTCCTCTAATGAGCATGTTGATAGTTGTTACTTGCTCTTCATTTGTGTTCATCATTCTTCCTCAAATGAGGTGTGTGGTGTGGTGATGAACACTGCAAATGAGTGTCAAAAACTGAGGCCCTTACAGCGATGAGCCGCCATATCGGAATGACTTCGGCCATGTCGGCTGACTCCCCTAGTACCTCAGCTACTTGGGAAATCGGTCGGGGAGCATCAGTGGACCTCAGAGAAGGTCGACATGAGCTCGAGGCAGCTCGGGGAAGGCCCGAAATAGGTCCTCACCGCGCGCCCGATACCCCCCGTTCGTTCCGCCATTAGTCAACCTCAAATTACGCCGGGCACAGAGGTTCTCCGGCCCAGAGTTGTGAAGGCAACTCGTGCGTTACCGTGTCTAGCTCGTGTGAGAGCGGCCTGAGGCCCTCTAATCCTTTCTAGAGCACGAATTAAACAGAATCGTACCCGAAGGTCGTTCTGCACACAGAAAGGGGAAAAGTGGAAATTCGCCGCCGGTGAGCAACCACTCGAGCTGTGGCTCAGGGATGAGCAGCACCGGTCACCCACGCGTCCAAGGGTGCCTTGGCTCGGGTGTGACAACGCCCAGGTTGGGCTGTCCACGAGAGCCCGAGGTGCGGCGGTTCCAAGTTCCGAGTTTGATCTTTCGGCACAGCCGATATCAATCGGTTTCAACCGAATTCTAGCAATGGGGAGGATTGAGGAAGGTCTCTAGTACCTTGCTGGGACTCTGGAGTGGAAGGAGGGAGCTGCGATCGGCGTCCTCCGATCAAGTCCGAACTGCGGAAACTTTCGGCCGGTGCTGGGTTCTTGCGGGAAAACACGTCGGTACCTCGGCCGAGGAGGGGGGCAGGCGCCTTAAGAAGGCTCTGCACCGCCTCATGCCCGCGCGTGGGCAAGCAACTGGTGGCACGGTGGCTGGCCTCGGTGGCGATCACCGCTGCGGCTCGGCGACCCGAGTGAAAAGTCTCAGTCGGTTTGTGTTGAAGTAGAGGCTGACATGTGGGTCCCACCCTTCCTTTTAACCTCTGAAATTTACTTCTAATCACTGTTGTAAACAGTGAACCCCATACTACCCTTGGCAATTCAAATTATTCCCCCATGAGCCATTTGAATTGATCAAAGTTCAAATGTGGTTTGGTTTGAATGAATTTCAGCACAAGTTCAGTTTGAAATTCAAATAAAGTTTGAATTTCTCCCCCTTAGCTCATGTCAAGATCAACTCCAAATGGAGTGAAAATTGGTGTGTGAGCTCACAAAAATGTGCTGAGTAAGAATATGCCTTCCACTTTCAAATTCATGGTATAAAAACAGTTTGAATTTGAATATGTTTTCAAACTGCCCCCTTCCTATCTATACCCAAGATGACCTCAAAAAGGTTTTGAATTTGGGTGAAACTTGGCATGGACATCCTTAGCAAAGTGTAGGAGTTTTTCCTATGTCCAGCCCATCTATATCACATGTGGGAAATACCACTTTTGCAATGTGTAAGTTTGTTCCCTAATGAGCATGTTGGTAATTGTTACTTGCTCTTCATTTGTGTTCATCATTCTTCCTCAAATGAGGTGTGTGGTGTGGGGATGAACACTACAAATGGGTGTCAAAAACTGAGGCCCTTACAGCTATGCCACGTGCATGGCCCCTGCAACCATACTGCTGCCGAGTGCTGGGAGATCCAGAAGCTCGCAGAGCGCTTCCGCAATGGAAGACAGCAGAGGGCTGAAGCACCGCCCTACCCTCAGAGGGATGGCAAACAGAAGGCCGATGCCCCAGTTACCGCTGCCCACCAGGTGGGGTTCCAGGAGCCTCAGCGTGTCATAAAGACAGTGCATGACGGTGAGGACTCCAGTTCCGACGGTGACGGGCCAGGGCGTTAGCCAGCTACGGCACGCCTCCGTGCCTCGAACATACCTCTCGGGGGCCGCCTAAGGTCCGTCAACCCCTTGAAGGCCTTGCCAGAAGGGGAAGACGCCTTAGGTCTTCCAAGACGAGCCCGGGTCCACCTACCCCTTGAAGGCCTTGGCCAGAAGGGGAGAACTCCCCGGGGGCCCCCGAGAGAAGCCACGCAGGACCTGATCCAGCGTGAAGATAACAACTTCGACAAGACTCGGCTTGCAGGGAACACCCCACAACGCACGGTCTCGGCTAATGCTCTAAGCACTACCGCCAAAGAACCAAACGCGACGGGGGCCCGCAAGAGGGCAACCTGGTGAAGCGGCACGCTACATTCCAAGAAGGACCCATAAGCTCTCCCCCAGCAGGGAAGGTCCCTTCCGAATCATGAAAGCTGCCGCCCCGGGTACGCATGCCTTTCAACCGAGAGTGGGATCCATTCCCAAAAAAATCCTTGCCATGAAGCAACACTGTAACTCCTACTTACTGAGCATCGGTAGAACAGGGTTATTCACTTCTGTAATAGACCCCATAGAATTTAGGAACAGAGCTTGGGGTAGCTAAGTCTCAAGGGACGGTACAGGACTACGTCCAGTTTAGCCTGGTTCCGACCCTAAGCGCGTAGAGTCTTGCTTCCCTTGTAGACGAGGCGGAACATTGCCCCCATGTACAGCCAGAATTCCACATATGGGCACGAATACAGAGACCTTTTCTACTTAGCTCCCTCTCATGCGCTCATTTAAATTATGCATTAATTTTTATGATCGCACTATCTCTGTATGTTCATCATACATCTAGCTCCCCCTCTCCTGCGCTCATCCATAGTCGGCATTTGCTATCCTCCCGAAGGCGGCTGCGCTTGAGGCACCTGCCGATGGCCGAGTCAGTCTCTCGGGCCTCCCCCAGTCAGGTGTTGCGGTGCCAGTTGGTCACCTCCAGGAAAGGCCAGCGTTGTGCATGGGGGGTCCAGGGTGCGTATCCAACTTAGCCGGCCCAGAGCCCAAAGCATGCGCATCCTGCTCTCCGGAGGTCTAGAGGAGTACGTCCGCTTTGCCTGGTCATGAACCCAAAGCGCGTGCACTCTGCTTCCCCAGCGCATGGCCCGGTACTAGGGATCGGACGGCCGTACCCGGACCTCGGAGGGAGCCGGAGCTCCGGCGCCTCGTGCACAGAATTGCCCAAGCCCCGTATAGCGGGTCAGGACCATAAGACGGATAAGACTAGGAGACGGGAGGGGAGGACCCCCCCGAGGAGAATTACGTTTCCTCTACCTGTGTGCAGGACCTTCAGGTTACGGCAACAGGGACTGCAGGAAGCGGGGGGAAAGGAGCTACCAGCTACACCGGCCTGGGACTGGAAGGACCGGGACCTGCCCCTCCAGCAGGGGCGGGGCCCGGGGGCCCCACGTGTCCAGCGGGCCCGGAACTCTCTCCTTCCTTGAGGAGGGCTCCGGGCTCGCCACGTGGCAGGCAGGAACCGGACCTCCCCCCTCAGCGGGAGGGCTCCGAAAGCCCTACGTGTCCAACATGACCGAAGCTCCCGTCTCTTGAGGAGGAGCTCCGGACCCGCCACGTGGCAGGCAGATTTGGAGCCCCCCATAGGGCGAGGTTCGGAGACCTCCGGGGGGCCCTAACACGGTTAGGACCCGGGGAGGGTGTCTGTGCGAAGCTCCGAGATTGGAAATGGCCTCTGAGTACCTTGCGGAGCTAAGGACTCAGCCAGGCAAAGCCAAGAAGGAGGGAAAAAGCATCACAGACACAAGTATCCAAGAGAGTCAAATTAAGCAAGGCTCCATGAGCTGGACTACAGACTCGGTAAAAAAAGGGAGAAACAAGTCCTAAGTACCTCCCGGATCTCGCCGGAACCTTGCGGCTACAAGGGCGGCCACATCCTCGACTTCAGCCCTGGCAGCTTCCTCCTGCTCCGTGGCTGGGCCCTCTCTCGCTGGCTCCAGCGAGAAAGAGGGGTCGCGGCTCTTGAAGCATGCTAGCACATGCGAGGCGACCTCTAAAGCTAAGCTGCGGCCCTCGGCTTCAAGCTCACTGGCGACCACCGAGTCGAGTCTGTCCAGCTTGGCGCCGATCGACTCCAATGCAGGGATCACCTCTGCCACCTTCAATGCGGGAGTTGCGGCCCTCACCGGACTGAAGCCAAGAGGGATCAGGGCGGACCCCGCTCGATCCACGAAGCTTGAGACCGCAAGGGCCTCGGAGGACCGTAAGGCTGAGAGCTCCTGCACCTCGCGGCGGGCCGCCTGTAGAGCCTCCAGGTTCCTCTCGGAGAATTCCTTCTCCTTGGCCGCCAGGGAACTCTCCCGAAGGTGGAGAGTCTTGGCTAGCCGCTCCAACTAAGCGGCCTGGAAGCCGGCAGTCAACTCCCGGTCCAAGACCGCCCGGCGATCATGGGAGACCTGTTCCTCCCTCAAGTCAAGGTCTGCCTTCAGAATCTCCAGCTCCTCCATCCGAGCTCGGAGGTCATCCTCGCCCGCGGCCAGCTGCGCGGCGACCCTCTCTGCCTCAGCTGCCACGGAACGCTCCCGCTCCTCAACGGCGAGTTCGCGGCGCTCCAACCGCTGCCGTATTTCCACAGCAGCAGAGAGGCTCTCTTCGGCCCGGGCGTGTGCCTCCAGGGCCTCCCTGTTGATCCGCCGCGACTGGGTGTCCATGCGGTCAACAGCCCACTTCATCCGGTTGACGAGCGCTTCCCTGAAGTCGAGCAACTCCCGCCTGGAGTCGTGCTCGCTCTTAACCTTCGCGGTCCTCTCCCGCAAAAGGTTCCCCCATATAAGGAGGCGGTCCCGTTCAACCGTATACTCCTCCCGCTCGCGCCCTAGCGCAGCCAAGACCTGCCGGACGCTTGACTCGGCAAGCGCGAAGGCGTCCGCCAGAGGCAATGGAGCAACAGAGGCTGGGGCAGTCCCTTCGACCTCCTCCATTACCTCGTCCTCAGGAAGAGCGGACGCACCAGCAGCCGAGACGAGACGCCATTCAGGAGAAGCTGGCTCCGCGGCTCTGGCAGCCAGGCCAGCCGGGGTCTTTTCAGCTTCTGGCTCCTTGACCTGAGGAGAGGGACGAATCGGGGAAGGCGGTGCTGGAGAAGAACCTGTGCCGCCTAGTGCAGGATCACCCTGTGCTGGCTCGGGGGCCGCGGTGGCCGTCTCGGCAGGAAGAGACGATGCCGCCGCGGAGTCCGGGCACACCGGAACAGGAGAAGTCCGCGCTGGCCTGGGGGCCGCGGCAGTTGCCCCTGGCTCCGAGCGCATCGGCACAGATTCCCCGCAAGACGGGGAAGGCCGGGAAGCGCGGACACTCCAGCGGGCTATAAACCCCGACTTCCGAGCCGGGGTAGGATTTCCAGAGCCCGCTACCGTCTCCGACGGCCGCTCCGCAGTCGCTTGGACTGGCGGAACAGGGGACGCCCCAGAGGCTTCCCCTAGCGCATCAGCCCGGGGCCTCTTCGAGTCGCCACCGGAGGGAGTGTCAGGCACCCCAGAATCCCGACTTGGCACCGACGCCGTTGCTGGAGGAGATCGAGCGCGTTTCTTCTCTGGCAGCGGGTTGGAAGCCATGGCAAGGGAGAACTCAAAGGCAAGAGAGCAAAAGCACAAGAGTCCGACAAGAAATGCAGAGAAGTGCGAAGGGAAGCTACAATGTGGGTAAGACCCCCTCTAAAAAGCTTCCCGGTGCAGTTCCAAGCGATTCGGAACTCTTCGAATACCCCGCACCCGCAACCGCTTCGGTTCCTAGACCGAGTTCCGATGACGGGTGGGCCCAAGCCGCTTAACTGAAGCGGTGGGGTCAAGGAGTCAGTCTCCTAAGAAGATGATCCGGCAAGGCACTTCGGCGGTTCCCGAAGAAAGCGCCACAACGTGCAGGAGTGGCAGTCTTGGGAACCGCCGCAGTAAAAGCAATCATCAGGTGGGCGCACGCTCTCACGATCCCGTGGCCGTTCGTGCTCCGGCAGCGGTCAATTCGGGACTTAGAGAAAGTGCGCGGATCGGAAGAGACGGAGGTCCCACCTCGGGCTCGCTATCTCCCCCGAGATAGGCCCGGGGGCCACTGTCGGTACCTGAGATATGGGGTACCCCCGCGCACAGGGTAAAATGCCTAAGGTACTCGCCCTTCTCCGCAGGGAGAGCTCCGAAGGCGCCACACGTCCGGCGGGGCCGGACGTCCCTCTCCTCAGAGGAGAGCTCCAGGCCCGCCACGTGGCATACAGAAGCCGGACCTCCCCCTCCGCGGGAGAGAGGTCCGAAGACACCACGCGTCCAGCGGGGCCGGACCTCCCTCTCCGAAGAGGAGAGCTCCGGGCCCGCCACGTGGCATACAGAAGCCGGACCTCCCCCGCCGCAGGGAGAGGTCCAGAGGCTCCACGTGCCCCGCAGGCCGGACCCTTCTCTCCTCAGAGAAGGGCTCCGGACCCGCCACGTGGCCAGAAGAACGGTGCTGCCCGCCCCCGAGCGGTAGGCAGCGGGCGTAAAGGCGCCCCACACCTTGCCCGTACAAGGTATTCAAGGCCCGCGTCTTCCCAAGACGCGGAAACGCGGAGCACGCGTCTGTCAGGTGCCGTTGCGCCCAGTCGCATCACAGACTGGCGCGTGGTGTGAGAACCTGCCAGTTAATAAACGCTGCGACAAGACATCCCGTGCCGCCTGCGCCATCATCAACCACTACGACTAGCGTGCGGCATGGGCAGGGCGGCAAGATGAAGACTCAGAAGCCATTGACCAGAGGCAACTACCGGCGTAACTACAGATACGGTAGATAATAGACAATCTTCCCGAGACCACCTGTCGGGTCCCGGCACCGCTTGTAAGCCGCCCGAGTCCTGGACTATAAAAGGCTCGGGTAGGCGTCGATAGAAAGGGTTCGCATTTTGCAACTCATACGCTAGCCATACACTCTCAAGCTGTAACTCACCCCCAAGCTCAGGCCCCCGGCCCTGAGCAGCAAGCAATACAGCGAGCTCCATAGCTCGCAGTGGACGTAGGGTTTTACGCTCCGGCGGCCTGAACCACGTAAAACTCTCCGTGTCAAGTTCTCACTAACTCGTCCATCTGCGCAAGCTCTCCGCTAGGAACTAGCCCCTCCGAAAAAAGAACCTCTGCGGGCTGCCCAGTGCAGGCCCGGGGGAAGTGTCGACCGAACACTTCGACACCGGACCTCACGCCCTTCGCTGGCATGAGCTCCGATGACTTCCGGACCTCCGCCCCCGCGGCTGGGCCGAGCTCAGAGGCCAGCCATCGCCCTCCTTTCAGAGGCGAGCTGATGCCGGACCTCACGCCCTTCGTTGGCCTGAGCTCCGATGACTTCCGGACCTCCGCCCCCGCAGCTGGGCCGAGCTCCGAGGTCAGCCCTCGCCCTCCTTTCAGAGGCGAGCGCTGATGCCGGACCTCACGCCCTTCGTTGGCCTGAGCTCCGATGACTTCCGGACTCCGCCTCCACAGCCAGGCCGAGCTCTGAGGCCAGCCCTCGCCCTCCTTTCAGAGGCGAGCGCTGATGCCGGACCTCACACCCTTCGCTGGCCTGAGCTCCGATGACTTCCGGACCTTCGCCCCCACGGCTGGGCCAAGTTCCGAGGCTAGCCCTCGCCCTCCTTTCAGAGGCGAGCGCTGATGCCGGACCTCACACCCTTCGCTGGCCTGAGCTCCGATGACCTCCGGACCTCACGCCCTTCGCTGGCCTGAGCTCCGATGACTTCCGGACCTCCGCCCCACAGCTGGGCCGAGCTCTGATGCCTGCCCTCGCCCTCCTTTCAGAGGCGAGCCCTGATGCCGGACCTCACGCCCTTCGTGGACCTGTGCTCCGATGACTTCCGGACCTCCGCCCCCACAGCCGGGCCGAGCTCCGATGCCAGGCTTCACCCTCTCCTAAGAAGCTGAACTCCGAAGCCATCAAGACCCTGCCAGCACAGGGAGTACTCAAGACAAGAAAGTGCGCGGGTAGGAGAAGGCCTCACCTCGGGCTCGTTACCTCCCCCGAGGAGAGCCCGGGGGCCACTGTCGGTACCCGCGATATGGGGTACCCCCGCGCACAGGGGAAAATTCCTAAGGATCTCGCCCTTCTCCGCAGGGAAATCTCCGAAGGTGCCACGTGTCCAGTGGGGCCGGACCTCCCTCTCCTCAGAGGAGAGCTCCGTGCTCGCCACGTGGCCTACAGCAGCAAGACCTCCCCACTCCGAGGGGAGTGCTCCGAAGGTGCCACATGTCCCGTGGGGCCGGACCTCCCTCTCCTCAGAGGAGAGCTCCGGGCCCACCATGTGGCCGGCAGAAGCCGAACCTCCCCCTCCGTGGGGAGAGGTCCGAAGGCTCCACGTATCTTGCGGGGCCGGACCTCCCTCTCCACTGAGGAGGGCTCCAGGCCCGCCACGTGTCCAGCAGAACAGCGCTGCCTGCCCCCGAGCGGTAGGCAGCGGGCGTAAAGACGCCCCATACCTTGCCCGTACGAGGTATTCAAGGCCCGCGCCTTCCCAAGACGTGGAGACGCGGAGCACGCCTCTGTCAGGTGCCGTTGCGCCCAGTCGCATCACAGACTGGCGCGTGGTGTCAGAGCCTGCCAGCCAATAAACGCAGCGACAAGACATCCCATGCCGCCCCCGCCGTCATCATCCACTATGACTAGCATGCGGCATGGGCAGGGCTGCAAGAAGAAGACTCAGAAGCCTTCGCCAGAGACAACTACCGGCATAACTGCAGATACGGTAGATCACAGACAATCTCCCTGGGACCACCAGTCGGGTCCCGGGCCCCCCTTGTAAGGCACCCGAGTCTTGGACTATAAAAGACTCGGGTAGGCGACGATAGCAGGGGTTGCACTCTAGCCATTCGCACCCTGGTTTCGCACTCTAGCCATTTGCACCCTGGGTTCGCATCTCTGCAACTCATACGCTAGCCATTCACACCCAAGCTCAGGACTCCGGCCCTGAGCAGCAAGCAATACAACGAGCTCCATAGCTCGCCGTGGACGTAGGGTTTTACGCTCCGGCGGCCTGAAGCACGTAAAACTCACAGTGTCAAGCTCTTACTAACTCGTCCATCCGCGCAAGCTCTCCGCAAGGGACTAGCCCCACCGAAAAAAGAACCTCCGCGGGCCGCCCAGTGCAGGCCCGGGGGAAGTGTCGACCGAACACTTCGACAGTACCGATTCATGGCAGTAGCCCACTACGGCTACCTTGTCTTGAAGATGCCTACACCAACAGGCGTCCTCAAGGTTCGTGGAGACCGTACTGCCACAGTGTTAGCCTTGGAAAAGCTCCAAGCGCTTACAACAGCTAGAGCACCAACCCCAGGCAGTGCAGAACCAAACCGGCTCCACCCGAGTGCACGCCACCGTGCCTCTACCACAGCACCACATGCAACCCCTCGACAAGGACGACGCCCCCTTGAGGCTCGTCCGAATCAGCGCCGATGCCACCCAGACCACCCGGGTAGCCGGGGGCCTGGATAGCAAGTAGGAAGGCGCGCTCGTTACCTCCCTCCGGCACAATGTCGATGTGTTTGCATGGCAGCCGTCGCAGATGCCAGAGATCCCTAGGGAGGTGATTGGGCACTACCTAAAGTTATTCCCCGACGCCCGGCCAGTCTGACAGAAGCCCCTCAAGCAGTCCACCGAGCAGTAAAGCCTCATCCGCGAAGAAATCAAGAAGCTGCTGGATGCTGGCTTCATACGGAAAGTCCGCCACCCCCGGTGCTTGGTGAACCCTGTTGTTGTCCCAAAGGCCGGCGGGAAGCTCCGGATGTGCATCGACTACACCAGTCTCAATAAGGCATGTCCCAAAGATCTATTTCCTCTCCCTATAATAGATCAAATAGTAGACTCGACGTCAGGCTGCGATATGCTGTGCTTCCTAGATGCTTACTCGGGTTTCCACCAGATCCCTATGTCTAGAGAAGATGAAGAGCACACCTCCTTCATCACAGTAGTCGGTCTGTACTGTTATGCCTCTATGCCTTATGGCCTAAGGGACGCTCTCCCTACTTTCGTACGTGCAATGCACAAGACCTTCGGAGAAGCTAATGAGAGAATCAGTTGAGGTGTATGTCGATGACATTGTTGTTAAGGTCAGGCAGAGTTCATCCCTGCTAGATAACCTGGCCTTAGTCTTCGTCTTTCTGACAAGTGTGAGTTCGGTGTATCCTCTGGAAAACCCTTAGAATTCCTGGCCTCACACCGAGGAACTGAGGCTAACCCAGAGAAGATCAAAGCCATCGGCTCGAGGCGGCCCCCCGCCCGCATCAAAGAAGTCCATAAACTCACGGGATGCCTAGCTGTGCTGAGTCGGTTTATACCGAGGTTAGCAAAGCGAAGGCTCCCCTTCTCTAAGCTCCTACTCTAATCCGGCCCAATCGCTTGGACCGACGAAGCGGAGGAAGATCCCCAGGAGCCGAAGCAGCTCCTGATGACCCTACCCGTAATGGTAGCCCCCGAGACCAAAGAGCACCTGTTGCTCTACATCACGGCGACGGCTGCAGTGGTGAGTATGGTCCTCGCCGCAGAGCGGCCAGACCCCTCATCACCGCAACCTACTCCGGTATCGGGAAACAGGCGCCAAGGAAACTACGGAGGTCCGAGACGACCCCCGGGTCTCCGAGGCAACCCCCCGGAGGTCCAAAACGGACCCCGGACCCCCGACATGACCTCCCGGAGGACCAGCAGGACCTCCCGGAGGTGCAACGGGACCCCCCGGAGGTCCAACAGAACCTCCTGGATGTCCAACGGGACTCCCCGGAGCTCCCGGGAAATCAGCGGGACCTCCCGGAGGTCCAAGACAGCCTGGGGGCCTCCCAGTATCAGCTCCCGGCGGCCTCCCCGGGCCCGCGGGAGGTTCTGTCTACTTCATCAGCGAGGTCCTCCATGACGCAAGGACAAGGTACCTGGAGGTACATAAGCTGCTGTATGCAGTGCTCGCGGCGTCCAGGAACCTCCGACACTGCTGCCAAGCACACTGGGCCTCAGTAGGTCACCTCCTACCCGCTGAAGGCTATCCTTCACAGCCCCCAAACGATGGACGATGCCGCAAAATGGGCAACGGGGCTACTGGAGTTTGAGCTAGGCTTCCTTCCTCGTCACGCAGTCAACAGCCAAGCACTAGCTGACTTCGTGGCTGAAGTGGACGCTGTCGGTACCCGCGATATGGGGTACCCCCACGCACAGGGTAAAATGCATAAGGATCTCGCCCTTCTCCGCGAGGAGAGCTCCGAAGGCGCCACACGTCCGGCAGGCCCGGACCTCCCTCTCCTCAGAGGAGAGCTCCGGGCTCGCCACGTGGCCTGCAGAAGCCGGACCTCCCCCTCCGCGGGAGAAAGGTCCGGAGGTGCCACGTGTCCAGCGGGGCCGGACCTCCCTCTCCTCAGAGAGGAGCTCCGGGCTCGCCACGTGGCCAACAGAAGCCGGACCTCCCCCTCCGCGGGGAGAGGTCCGAAGGCTCCCCGTGTCCTGAGGGGCCGGACCTCCCTCTTCCCTGAGGAGGGCTCTGGGCCCGCCACGTGTCCAGCAGAACAGCGCTGCCTGCTCCCGAGCAATAGGCAGCGGGCGTAAAGACGCCCCATACCTTGCCCGTACAAGGTATTCAAGGCCCGCGCCTTCCCAAGACGTGGAGACGCGGAGCACGCCTCTGTCAGGTGCCGTTGCGCCCAGTCGCATCACAGACTGGTGCGCACTGTCAGAGCCTGCCAGCCAGTAAACACAGCGACAAGACATCCCATGCCGCCCCCGCCGTCATCAACCACTACGACTAGCATGCGGCATGGGCAGGGCTGCAAGACGAAGCCTCAGAAGCCTTCGCCAAAGACAACTACCGGCATAACTGCAGATACGGTAGATAACAGTCAATCTCCCCGGGACCACCTGTCGGGTCCCGGGCCCCCCTTGTAAGCCACCTGAGTCTTGGGCTATAAAAGGCTCAGGTAGGCGACGTTAGCGAGGGTTAGCACTTTAGCCACTCGCACCCAGGGTTCGCATTTCTGCAACTCATACGCTAGCCATTCACACCCAGGCTGTAACTCACCCCCAAGCTCAGGACTCCAGCCCTGAGCAGCAAGCAATACAGCGAGCTCCATAGCTCGCCGTGGACGTAGGGTTTTACGCTCCGGCGGCCTGAACCACGTAAAACTCTCAGTGTCAAGCTCTTACTAACTCGTCCATCCGCGCAAGCTCTCCGCAAGGGACTAGCCCCACCAAAAAAAGAACCTCCGCGGGCTGCCCAGTGCAGGCCCGGGGGAAGTGTCGACCGAACACTTCGACATTTGGCGCGCCAATAAGGGGGCTTTTCCCATGCGCGACGAGTTTCTGCCGACGAAGATGACCAAGCTTCCTTCAGCGGCAAACTCTCCTCCCCCGCGTTCACGGCGAACCGCGACCAGGGGGGAGTACATGTCGACACAGTCAGGACGGAGTGTGTCAGTGCAAGCTGGGAGCCAGCAGCCGGCTCTGGCAGCGCCGACCCCGGCAATGCAGGCTCCAACCAGCATCATGTCTTCAGTAGCGCTGGGCGTACCCGGTGGGGGTGCGCTAGCTGCAGCAAGAGCGCTACTGCACAATCCGCCTGCTGGGGACGCGCCTCAGGCGGCGTCCCAGCAGTGGATTTGCGAGGTAGACCGTCTCGTCGTCGCCGCCGCGAACCCTCGACTTCGGCGGGGACAACGCTCCGGCCAACCGGCTGTGTCGCTGATGCGCACGCCAATGGTTGGCGAGCAGACGGCAGATTCCAGCTCCACCAGGCCCCACTCGACGGATCTGGGGACAGAGCTGGAACGGTGTCACTTGGGCCAAGATGCCCAGGTATACCTCGAACAACGCCGAGAAAGGCGTCACAACCAAGAGGCTGGCGACAAACTCTCCTCCCCCGCGTTCGCGGCGAACCGTGACCAGGGGGGAGTACATGTCGACACACTCAGGACGGAGTGTGTCGGCGCAAGCTGGGAGCCAGCAGCCGGCTCTGGCAGCGCCGACCCCGGCAATGCAGGCTCCGACCAGCATGAGATCTTCTGCAGCGATAAGTGAACCCCACAGGGGTGCGCTAACTGCAGAAAGAGCGCTACTGCGCAACCCAGCTGCTGGGGACGCACCTCATTCAGTAACCCAGCAGTGGATACGCGAGGTAGACCGCCTCGTCATCGCCGCTGCAAACCCTCGACTTCGGCGGGGACGATGCTCCGGTCAACCGGCTGAGTCGCTGACGCGCACGCCAACGTTTGACAGGCAGACGGCGGACTCCATCTCCACCAGGCTTCCGTCGACGGATCTGAGGGCAGATCTGGAGCGATGCCACTTGGGCCAAGATGCCCGAGTGTTCCTCGAGCGACGTCGAGAAAGGCGTCGCATCCAAGAGGCTGGCGACAGCATGACGTCGGCTTCGACCTAGCATGAAGGGCAGATCTTCGCCACGCGAGCTCTGCCCCAGGCGTACGCCACGCAGCATATTCCACAATCATATGCCCTGCAAACGGCGCCCTCGGTCTATGGAGCAGCCTTACCCATACCGGGGTACACTGTGCCAGCGGCGAACCAAGCGTTCGCGGCGCCAACACCTGCAGCAACAGGAGCAGGATGTGCGGCCCTGGCGCCCCACCTTCGCTTTGCGAGGTGGCCGCGCAAGTTTCGGCCGCACCTGTCCAAAAGGTACGACGGCAGCGTCAACCCGGCGGAGTTCCTCCAAATCTACTCCACCACCGTACTTGCCGCAGGAGGGGATGAGGCTGTCATGGCCAACTACTTCTCCGTCGCCTTAACCGGCCCAGCCCGGTCTTGGCTAATGAACCTCCCTCAGGGTTCCATAACTTCCTGGGGAGAGCTCTGCCGGCAGTTCATCGCCAACTTCGGCAGCTCCTACACCCGTCCCAGCACGCAGCTTGACCTCCACGCCATCAAGCAACAACCTGGGGAGTCACTGCGCTCCTTCATCCAGCGGTTCTCCCAGGTACGCAACACCATCCCGCACATTCGAAGTACTTCTGTGGTGGTAGCGTTCCGGCAGGATGTCCGGGACGAGAAGATGCTTGAGAAGCTTGCGACCAGAGAGGTCTGCGATGCCTCTGAGCTCTTCAGCCTGGCGGACAAGTGCGCCAGAGCAGCCGAAGGGCGGAATTGGCACTCACTGCCAGCTTCCGAAGCCGGAAGACAGCCTGAAGACGGCGGAGTTCAAGCTGAGCTCCAGACCACGTTAGACAGCCAAGAGCCAAGCACTGGCTGACTTTGTGGCTGAGTGGACGCCAACGAAGGCTGACCCAGGGGGCTGCGAAGACGGTGAACCAATGTACCGAGCTCCGGTCTTCACCGGGCCTCACTGGACGCTCTTCTTCAACGGCTCCTCACGAAAGCAGGGGGCCAGTGCCGGCGTACTGCTTCTCATGCCATCGGGGGAGCAGTCTGGGTACATGGTGTGTCTCAATTCCAAGGCAACCAACAACTTGGCAGAGTATGAAGCACTCATCTTTGGCCTAAAAGACAGTCCTGTCTCTGGGCGCTCGCCAGTTGTTGGCGCAGGGCGACTCCCAGTAAGTTATCAAGCAAGTTAAGGGTGAATTCCCCTGCAATGACCCACAGCTAGCTGCTTATCTGCTCCACGTGCGGATGTTGGAGAAAGACTTCCTCGCCTTGGACCTGCACCATGTACCGCGCGCTGGCATGGCCGCAGCTGACGACCTCTCAACGAATGCCTCCATCGGAGCCCCTGCGCTCGAAGGAGTCTTCGAGAGGACGTTGCTGCGGTCCACAGCCCGGCTCGCCGAGCCGGGCGAAGGGGGCTGAACCAGTGCCTCGAAGCTAGGCAGTCCCGGCAGCCATGGATGCCGCCAAAGGATCGTAAGCGTCACTGGGGACTCCGTGCAACCCAGGGCTCAAGATCCAGAAGCTCAAGTAGTCCCGATGCATGGACCACGGAGGTCCGGGACTCCTTGAAGGACATCCTTCCTGATGAACGTGCATTCACTGAACGGGTGGTGCGGATGGCTAAGTGCTACGCGCTGGTATCTTTACTGGCGTGGCGCCACGACATCCTATTGTGGTGCATTACCCAGGAGGAAGGCTGCGAATGGCTCGCAGTAGTCCAAGGAGGCGAGTGCTGGGAACGCTCATCGTCCCGCACGCTGGTCGGTTAAGCCACCCGGCATGGCTCCTACTGACCGAGAGCCACCTGGACGACGTCAAACCGGTTAGGGATGCAATGCGTGCCAGGTCCACGCCAAGCAGACCCACACAACCGGTGCAGACGCGCCCAAAGCCGTCCGGGGATACCGGCTCCTCCATGTCGAGGGCCAGCCCGACTTCCCAGGGCTGGGTCACGGGAACTACCCTTCCACATGGTATGCGGGGCCGAAGCCGTGCTTCCCCCTGAGATTTCCATGGGGGTCCCCCCGTGTCCGGCGTACGACGAAGCCACGCATGACCCGCTCTGCGTGAAGACAGGCGCTCCGACGCCACCCCAGTAAGTTCACCATGCTTACTTAGGTGTTTAATTAAATTACGCATTAATTTATATGAACACCTCCCCACGCTCTAGACAGTGTGCGTCCATTGTACACTCGGTTCCTCTTTCCTGCTCTCATGCATAGTCGATATTTGCTGTCCTGCCGAAGGTGCTAGTGCTTGGGTACCTGCCAGAGGCCCGGTGGCCTTTTGGATCTCCCCCTGTAAGGGTACTGTACCGCAAGTTGGTCTCCTACGAGAAAAGACCTACGCTAGACCGGGGGGTCAGGAGCCATGCTTTGCCCGGTCTTGCACCCAAAGCATGCACACTCTGCCCCCCGGCGCTGCGGTCTGAGTACCAGGGGGCCAGACTGTTACACCCTGACTGGGGCTGGGGCCAGACCTCCGGGACCAAGTGCACTGGATTACCCAAGCCCCGTATTCCGGCCTGGGACAGTAAGCCAAATGAGACTAAGGGACAGTAAAGGGGGGACCACTGAGCAGTTCCGGACCTCCACCCCCACAGCTGGGCCGAGCTCCGAGGCCTGCCATCGCCCTTGTCGAAGTGTTCAGTCGACACTTCCCCCGGGCTTGCACAGGGCAGCCCGCGGAGGTTCTTTTTTCGGTGGGGCTAGTCTCTAGCGGAGAGCTCGCGCAGATGGACGAGTTAGTAACAGCTTGACACGGCGAGGTTTACGTGGTTCAGGCTGCCGGAGCGTAAAACCCTACGTCCACGGCGAGCTATGGAGCTCGCTGTATTGCTTGCTGCTCAGGACCGGAGGCCTGAGCTCAGGGGTGAGTTACAGCTTGAGAGTGTATGGCTAGCGTATGAGTTGCAAAGTGCGAACCCTTGCTATCGACGCCTACCCGAGCCTTTTATAGTTCAAGACTCGGGCGGCTTACAAGGGGAGCCGGGACCCGACAGGTGGTCCCGGGAAGATTGTCTATTATCTACCGTATCTGCAGTTATGCCGGTAGTTGCCTCTGGTCGAAGGCTTCAGAGTCTTCATCTTGCCGCCCTGCCCATGCCGCATGCTAGTCGTAGTGGTTGATGACGGCGCAGGCGGCATGGGATGTCTTGTCGCGGTGTTTATTGGCTGGCAGGTTCTGACACCGCGCGCCAGTCTGTGATGCGACTGGGCGCAACGGCACCTGACAGACGCGTGCTCCGCGTTTCCGCGTCTTGGGAAGACGCGGGCATTGAATACCTAGTACGGGCAAGGTATGGGGCATATTTACGCCCGCTGCCTATCGCTTGGGGCAGGCAGCGTCGTTCTGCTGCCACGTGGCGGGCCCGGAGCCCTTCTCAGAGGAGAGAAGGGTCAGTCCCGCGGGGCACGTGGAGCCTCCGGACCTCTCCCCACGGATGGAGAGGCTCGGCTTCTGTTGGCTACGTGGCGGGCCCGGAGCTCTCCTCTGAGGAGAGGGAGGTCCGGCCCCGCTGGACACGCGGCGCCTTCGGACCTCTCTCCCGCGGAGGGGGAGGTCCGGCTTCTGTATGCCACGTGGCGGGCCCGGAGCTCTCCTCTGAGGAGAGGGAGGTCCGGCCCCGCCGGACGCGTGGCGCCTTCGGAGCTCTCCCTGCGGAGAAGGGCGAGTTCCTTAGGCATTTTACCCTGTGCGCGGGGGTACCCCATATCTCAGGTACCGACAGTGGCCCCCCGGGCCCATCTCGGGGGAGATAGCGAGCCCGAGGTGGGACCTCCGTCTCTTTCAACCCGCGCACTTTCTCTAAGTCCCGAATTGACCGCTGCCGGAGCACGAACGGCCGCTGGATCGTGGGAGCGTGCGCTCACTTGATGGTTGCTTTTACTGCGGCGGTTCCCAAGACTGCCACTTCTGCACGTTGCGGCGCTTTCTTCGGGAACTGCCGAAGTGCCTTGCCGGCTTGCCTTCTGGGGCGTCTGACTCCTTGACCCACCGCTTCAGTTGGGCGGCTTGGGTCCACCTTTCATCGGTGCCCGGTCTCGGAGCCAACGATGTCGGCGACGCGATGTTTCCGGAGGTTTTTGAATTACCTCAAACCATCCCTGGAAAGTTTTAAAAGGGGATCTCACCCGCATCGCGGCTTCCCTTCGCATTGCACTCGTACTTCCCTTGAACTCTTGCGCCCTGGCTCTCCTGCCCTTGCGCCCTCTTTCGCCATGGCTTCCAACTTGCTCCCGACGCGCCTCGTTCGCTCTTCCGAGCTCGGGCCGGTGCGCAGGCTGCTGGGCTGGCGCTCAGAAGAGCAGAAACATCGGCTTCGCCGAGGATCTCTCCCCCTGGTCCTGGAAAAGGGGGAAATAGTCTTCTTCACCGCTTATGCTCTGGCGGGGTTCGTTCCGCCGATTTCTTCCTTCTTTGTCACCCAGCTGGAGACATACGGTCTCCAGCTCCACCATCTTTCCCCCAATTCCTTCGCAATGGCTGCTGTTTTTGTCCACTTCTGCTTGATGTTCGTGGGGGTGCACGCCTCCGTGACACTCTTCCGCCACTTCTTTGTGCTGCGGACGACTGGGCGCGGCTCAAAGACTCAGATGGGGGCATACTACTTCCAGCATCGCTGCAAAGACCCCAAGGTCTCCGGATACCTCCTGCCCTTCAGTGCATCAAGGTGGGAAAACTGGAGGGAGAGCTGGGTGGTAGTGCAGACCGACGAGCACGATCGCCTACAACTCCCAACCGCCAGCCCAACCACCGATCGCCGCTTCTGGGAGGAGATCCCTGAGCTGGAGCAGGAGTACACCCCGGTCTTGGAACGGATCCGGTTCTTGGCCAACGAGGGGATGACGTCTCTAATGGTGCTGATGGACTTTGTGTCGCGCCGTATTGCTCCCTTGCAGCAGCGTAGACGCCCAGCGTGGTACTACACCGGCGAGCAGGACTGCACCAGGCTGGAGAGAGGCCCCGGCTCTAACCCTTCCGACGAGGAGCTGAACGAGATGGTGAGCAAGGTGAGCGGTGACTACATTCCCGGTGGCGACCCCGCCCTTCCGCCCTCTGCCACCCCCCTCTTCTTGGAGCCTCAGAGGAGGTCAGAGCTCTTGCGGAAGATGCCGAACCTTGATTGTCGGTACCTGAGATATGGGGTACCCCCGCGCACAGGGTAAAATGCCTAAGGTACTCGCCCTTCTCCGCAGGGAGAGCTCCGAAGGCGCCACGCGTCCGGCGGGGCCGGACCTCCCTCTCCTCAGAGGAGAGCTCCGGGCCCGCCACGTGGCATACAGAAGCCGGACCTCCCCCTCCGCGGGAGAGAGGTCCGAAGACGCCGCGCGTCCAGCGGGGCTGGACCTCCCTCTCCGCAGAGGAGAGCTCCGGGCCCGCCACGTGGCATACAGAAGCCGGAGGCTCCACGTGCCCCGCAGGCCGGACCCTTCTCTCCTCAGGGAAGGGCTCCGGACCCGCCACGTGGCCAGAAGAACGGTGCTGCCCGCCCCCGAGCGGTAGGCAGCGGGCGGAAAGGCGCCCCACACCTTGCCCGTACAAGGTATTCAAGGCCCGCGTCTTCCCAAGACGCGGAAACACGGAGCACGCGTCTGTCAGGTGCCGTTGCGCCCAGTCGCATCACAGACTGGCGCGCGGTATCAGAACCTGCCAGCTAATAAACGCTGCGACAAGACATCCCATGCCGCCTGCGCCGTCATCAACCACTACGACTAGCGTGCGGCTTGGGCAGGGCGGCAAGATGAAGACTCAGAAGCCTTCGACCAGAGGCAACTACCGGCGTAACTACAGATACGGTAGATAATAGACAATCTTCCCGGGACCACCTGTCGGGTCCCGGCACCCCTTGTAAGCCGCCCGAGTCCTGGACTATAAAAGGCTCGGGTAGGCGTCGATAGCAAGGGTTCGCATTTTGCAACTCATACGCTAGCCATACACTCTCAGGCTGTAACTCACCCCCAAGCTCAGGCCCCCGGCCCTGAGCAGCAAGCAATACAGCGAGCTCCATAGCTCGCCGTGGACATAGGGTTTTACGCTCCGGCGGCCTGAACCACGTAAAACTCTCCGTGTCAAGCTCTCACTAACTCATCCATCTGCGCAAGCTCTCCACTAGGAATTAGCCCCTACGAAAAAAGAACCTCCACGGGCTGCCCAGTGCAGGCCCGGGGGAAGTGTCGACCGAACACTTCAACATTTGGCGCGCCAGGTAGGGGGCTTTTCCCCTAGTGCGACGAGTTTCCGCCGACGAAGATGACCAAGCTCCCTTCGGCGGCAAGCTCACCTCCCCCGCCTCCGCGGCGAACCGCGACCAGGGGGGAGTACAAGTCAACACACTCGGGACGGAGTGTGTCAGTACAAGCTGGGAGCCAGCAACCGGCTCTGGCAGCGCCGACCCCGGCAATGCAGGCTCCAACCAGCGTCAGATCTCCGGTAGCGCCGGCCGTTCCCCGAGGGGGTGCGCTAGCTGCAGCAAGAGCGCTACTGCACAATCCGCCCGCTGGGGACGCGCCTCAGGCAGCGACCCAGCGGTGGATTCTCGAGGTAGACCGTCTTGTCGTCGCTGCCGCAAGCCCGCGACTCCGGCGGAGACGACACTCTGACCAACCGGCCCTGTCGCTGATATGCACGCCGGTGGTTGACGAACAGACGGCAGACTCCAGCTCTGCCAGCCCTCAATCGATGGATCTGAGGACAGAGCTGGAGTGGTGTCGCTCGGGTCAAGATGCCCGGGTATACCTCGAGCAACGCCGAGAAAGGCGTCGCTACCAAGAAGCTGACGACAGCGTGATGTCGGCCTCGACCCAGCCTGAAGAGCAGACCTTCGCCATGCGATCTCTGCCCCAGGCCTGCGCCGTGCAGAATATGCCACAGTCATATGTACTGCAGATGGCGCCCCCGGCCTATGGTGCAGCCTTGCCCGTACCGGGGTACACTGTGCCCAGTGCGAACCCAGTGTTCGTGGCACCGGAACCTGCGGTGACAGAAGCAGGGTGTGCAGACCTCGCGCCTCATCTTCGCTTTGCGAAGTGGCCGCGCAAGTTTCGGCCACACCTGCCCTAGAAGTACGACGGCAGCGTCAACCCGGCGGAGTTCCTCCAGATCTACTCCACCGCCGTATTTGCCGCAGGAGGGAATGAAGCCGTCATGGCCAACTATTTCCCCGTTGCCTTGACCGGTCCAGCTCGGTCTTGGCTCATGAACCTCCCCCAGGGTTCCGTCACCTCCTGGGGAGAGCTTTGCCGACAGTTCGTAGCTAACTTCGGCAGATCCTACACCCGGCCTGGCACGGAGCTTGACCTCCACGCCATCCAGCAGCAACCTGGGGAGTCGCTGCGCTCTTTCATCCAGCGGTTCTCCCAGGTACGGAACACCATCCCACATATCCAAAATGCTTCTGTGGTGGTGGCGTTCCGGCAGGGTGTCCGGGACAGGAAGATGCTCGAGAAGCTCGCGACCAGGGAGGTCCGCGACGTCTCAGAGCTCTTCAGTTTGGCAGACAAATGCGCCAGAGCAGCCGAAGGACGGAACTGGCACTCGCTGCCATCCTCCGAGTCAGGGGGACTGCCCGGATCTAGTCCTACTCCCAGTGGAGGCAGCAGGAAGGCCAAGAACCGAGGCAGAAACAAGATAGAATCACCGACTGCAGCCCCAGTCGTCACTGCAGCGACGCTCGGTGGGGCTCAGGGGCCGCGCCCCGACAAGATGCAGCGAAGATCACCAATCCCAGAAGGTGATGAAGACAATATGTGCCCCGTGCACGGCAGCTGTCGCCACACTGCTGCCGAGTGCCGGGAGATCCGAAGGCTCGCAGAGCGCTTCCGCAAGGAGAGGCGGCAGCGGGCTGATGCCCTGCCCTTCCGTCCAAAGGAAGATGAGCAGGGGGTGGATGTTCCAGACAACATTGACCACCCAGAGGAGATCCAGGAGCCTCAGCGTGTCGTGAAAGCGGCACGCAATCATGAGGATTCTGGCTCCAGTGACGATGAGCGTCGGAAGAAGCTCTACGTCATATACGGCGGGTCCGCCGACCCCTCGTCCCGAAGCGCAGTCAAAACTCTGCGCCGAGCGGTAGCGTCGGTGGCGCCACTCCCAAGTGTTGCACCGCACCTAAAGTGGATGGGGACCCCCATCAGCTTTGACGCCACCGACTGCCCCAGGAACATGGCTGGGGCCGGCCAACTACCGCTGCTGGTGGCCCCTACCATCGCCAACGTGAGAATGTACCACGTTTTGGTAGATGGAGGGGCTGGGCTGAACCTCATCAGCCGTGCAGCTTTCCAGAAGCTGCAGATCCCGATGGCCAAGCTCACCCCGTCGAGCCCGTTCTCAGGGGTAGGGCCGGGACAGGTTATCCCCTACGGCAACATTAGTCTCCCAGTGACCTTCGGGGCTCCGGACAGCTATCGAACAGAGTACATTCTGTTCGACGTAGCGGAGATAGACCTCCCTTCAACGCCATAATCGGCAGGCCAGCCCTGTACCGGTTCATGGCTGTAGCCCATTACGGCTACCTTGTCCTGAAGATGCCAACACCGACAGGTGTCCTCAGGATTCGTGGGGACCGCACTGCTGCAGTGTCGTCCTTGGAGAAGCTCCAAGCACTCGCAACAGCTGGGGCATCAGCCCCCGGCAATACGGAGCCGGACCAGTTCCGCCCGTGCGCACGTCACCATGCTTCCACCACAGCACCCCGGGTGCAACCTCTCGACGAGGGCGGCGTCCCCTTAAAGGTCGTCCAAGTCGGCGCCGAAGCTAGCCAGACCACCCGGGTAGCCGGGGGCCTGGATAGTAAATAGGAAGGCGCGCTCGTCACCTTCCTCCGGCACAACGTAGACGTGTTTGCATGGCAGTCGTCACAGATGCCGGGGATCCCCAGGAAGGTGATCGAGCACCACTTGAAAGTCTTCCCCGACGCCCGGCCGGTTCAACAGAAGCCTCGCAAGCAGTCCATCGAGCGGCAGAACTTCATCCGTGAAGAAGTCAAGAAGCTGCTGGACGCTGGCTTCATACAGGAGGTCCACCACCCTCGATGGTTGGCGAACCCCGTCGTTGTCCCGAAGGCTGGCGGGAAGCTCCGGATGTGCATCGACTACACCAGTCTCAATAAGGCATGTCCTAAAGATACATTCCCTCTCCCTAGAATAGATCAAATAGTAGACTCAACGTCAGGCTGTGATATGCTGTGCTTCCTAGACGCCTACTCGGGTTTCCATCAGATCCCCATGTCTAGGGAGGACGAGGAGCACACCTCCTTCATCACAGTAGACGGCCTTTATTGCTATGTGTCTATGCCTTACGGCCTAAAGAATGCACTCCCACCTTTGTGCGGGCAATGCACAAAACCTTTGTGGAGTTAATAAGAGACCTGGTTGAGGTGTATGTCGATGACATAGTTGTCAAGGTCAAGCAGGGTCCGTCCCTGCTAGATAACCTAGCCTTAGTCTTTGACAAGTTGCGCTCTACGCGCACCAAGCTGAACCCAGATAAATGTGTGTTCGGCGTGTCCTCTGGGAAGCTCTTAGGGTTCCTGGTCTCGCACCGAGGGATTGAGGCCAACCCAGAGAAGATCAAGGCCATCGACTTGATGTGGCCCCCTGCCCGCGTCAAGGATGTCCAGAAACTCATGGGATGTCTAGCCGCGCTGAGTCGGTTTATACCGAGGCTAGCAGAGCGGGCACTCCCTTTCTTTAAGCTCCTGCGCAAGTCAGGCCCTTTTGCCTGGACTGACGAAGCAGAAGAGGCTTTCCAGGAGTTGAAGCGACTCCTGACGACCCTACCTATCATGGTAGCCCCTGAGCCCGGAGAGCACCTGCTGCTCTACATCGCGGCGACAACTAAAGTAGTGAGTATGGTCCTCGTCGCAGAGCGGCCGGACCCCTCATCTTCACAACCTGCTCTGGTAGTAGAAGACAGACGCCAGGAGGCCCCGCAGGACCAAGACGGTCCCCCGGACCTCCAAGGCAACCTCCCGAAGGCCCAGGTCGGCCTCCCGGAGGTCCAGGGCGGTCTCCCGGACCTCCAAGACAAACCCCCGGGGGCCCTGCGGGACCCCCCGGGGGCCAAACGGGACCTCCCAGAGGTCCCCCAAGACCCCCCGGAGCTCCCGGACAATCAAGATAGCTTAAGGGCCTCCGGGTCCCAGCTCCCGGAGGCCCCCGTGGGTCCACCCACCTCCAGCGGGCCAGGGTCAATGGACGAGGACATCCCAGGCCTGAGAGAAAGGGTCCGAACCGTCCAGAGGCCTGTCTACTACATCAGCGAAGTACTTCATGATGCCAAGACGAGGTACCTGGAAGTCCACAAGCTGCTGTATGCGGTGCTCGTGGCCTCCAGAAAGCTCCGCCATTACTTCCAGGCCCACCGGGTCTCGGTAGTCACCTCGTATCCGCTGAAGACAATTCTTCACAGCCCCCATGCGACTGGCAACGTTGCTAAATGGGCGGCGGAGCTGGCAGAGTTTGAGCTGGACTTCCTCCCACGCCATGCAGTCAAGAGCCAAGCACTGGCTGACTTTGTGGCGGAGTGGACACCAACGGGGACTGACCCAGGGGGCCATGGGGGCGGGGAACCAGAGCACCAAGCTCCGGTCTTCACCGAACCCCACTGGACACTCTTCTTCGACGGCTCCTCGCGAACGCAGGGGGCCGGTGCCGGCGTACTGCTCCTCGTGCCATCGGGGGAACAGTTTGGGTATATGGTGCATCTCAATTTCAAGGCAACCAACAACATGGCGGAGTATGAAGCACTCATCTTTGGCCTGCAGACAGCCCTGTCTTTAGGCGCTCGCCAGTTGTTGGCACAGGGCGACTCCCAGCTGGTCATCAAGCAAGTCAAGGGCGAATGCTCCTGCAATGACCCCCAGCTAGCTGCGTATCTGCTTCACGTGCAGATGTTGGAGAAAGAATTCCTCGCCTTGGACCTGCACCACGTTCCGACAACCTTTCAACGAAGGCTTCCACCGGGGCCCCTGTGCCCGAAGGAGTCTTCGAGAGGACGCTGCTGCGGCCCACAGCCCGGCCCGCCGAGCCGGGCGAAGGGGGCTTGACCAGCACCTCGAAGCTGGCGGTCCCGGCGGCCCTACAGCCGTGGGCGCCGCCAAGGATCGTAAGCGTCACTGGGGACTCCGTGCAACCCAACGCTCAAGATCCAGAAGCTCAAGTCAGACCCGATGCATGGATCACGGAGATCCGGGACTACTTGAAGGACAATATCCTCCCTGATGAACATACAGCCGCTGAACGGATTGTGCGTATGGCTAAGAGGTACGCGCTGGTAGAGGGGGATCTCTACCGGCGTGGCGCCAACTACATCCTATTGCGGTGTATAACCCAGCGGGAAGGCTGCGACTTGCTCGCTGAGATCCATGGAGGCTAATGTGGAAGTCATTCTTCCTCACGCACGCTTGTCGGTAAAGCCTTCCGGCATGGCTTCTACTGGCCGACAGCACTCCAGGATGCCGTCAAGCTGGTCGAGAGCTGCAAGGCGTGCCAGTTCCACGCCAAGCAGATCCATACACCGGCTCAGGCGGTACAGATGATCCCGCCCTCGTGGCCATTTGCCGTGTGGGGGCTGGACATCCTGGGACCATTTCCCAGAACCGTCGGGGGGTTCCGGTACCTCTATGTCGCTATCGACAAGTTCACCAAGTGGCCGGAAGCTACACCAGTTGTCACCATCAATAAACAATCAGCAGTAAAATTCATCAGGTCTATTGTCTGCCGGTTTGGGGTCCCAAACAGGATCATCACTGACAATGGGACCCAGTTCACCAGCGCAGCGTTCCAAGACTACTGCGAGGACCTTGGCATTCAGGTATGCTATGCCTCTGTCACCCACCCGAAGAGCAATGGGCAAGTCGAAAGGGCCAATGCGGAGATTCTCCGGGGCCTCAAGACTCGTACCTTCGCCAGCCTGAAGAAACATGGTGCCAATTGGGTAGATGAACTTCCGAGCACACTATGGGCTAACCGGACATCCCAGAGCCGGGCCACCGGAGAGACACCCTTCTTCATGGTGTACGGGGCTGAAGCTGTACTCCCTCCAGAAATCACCATGAAGTCTCACCGTGTCCGAGCTTACGACGAAGCCACGCAGGACAACCTCCGGCGTGGAGAAATCGACCTCGTCGACGAGGTCCGATTACATGCGGCACTCCGTAACGCGCGGTACAGACAGGCGCTTTGGCGCTACCACCAGAGGTCTGTGCGTGCCCGGGAGCTGCAGGAAGGTGACCTGGTGTTGCGGCGCATACTTTCTCACGAAGGGGCCCACAAACTCTCCCCTAGTTGGGAAGGCCCCTTCCGAGTCGCGAAAGTATGCCGCCCCGGGTGTGTGTGCCTTTCCACCGAGGATGGGGACCTGCTCCCGAACCCTTGGAACATAGAACACCTCCGTAAGTTCTACCCCTAAGAGAAAAAATAGGACAGTACTTTCTTTTCGTAATGAACTCCATAGAGTCCAGGAGCAGCGCTCGGAGCAGCTAAACCCCAGGGGACGGTCCAGGACTACGTTCAGTTTTGCCTGGTTCCGACTCCAAGCGCGTAGAGTCTTGCTTCCCCTCTTAATGGGGTGGGTCATGGCCTCCATGTTTAGCCTGCCTACCTCCTATGGAAGGTTGTACGAAAAGAAATCCGCTCTACTTTGCTCTTTCCTTGTACTCATTTAAATTGTGAATTGAGTTTTTATCACCCTTGCAGTACATGGTTGCCATGTGCTCAGCTCCCCCTCTCTACAAGTCCCCAAGCACCAAGCGTATGGTTGGGGCTATAAGTCAAATAAGACTGAGATAAGGGAGGGGGAGCCCTCAAGGAGAATTACGTTTCCTCTACCTGTGTGCAGGACTTCCAGGTTGCGGCAACGGGGACTGCATGAAGTAAGGGGGAAAGGAGCTACCAACTACTTCGATCCAGGACTAGAAGGGGCGGGGCCCAGGGGCCCTACGTGTCCAGCAGGCCTGGAACTCACTCCTCCCCTGAGGAGGGCTCCGGGCCCTCCACGTGGCAGGCGGAAACCGGGCCTCCTCCCGCAGTGAAGGAGCTCCGGAAGCCCTGTGTGTCCAACATGGCCGAGGCTCCCGTCTCTGCAGTAAAAGCAATCATCAAGTGGGCGCACGCTCTCACGATCCCGTGGCCGTTCGTGCTCCGGCAGCGGTCAATTCAGGACTTAGAGAAAGTGCGCGGATCGGAAGAGACGGAGGTCCCACCTCAGGCTCGCTATCTCCCCCGAGATAGGCCCGGGGGCCACTGTCGGTACCTGAGATATGGAGTACCCCCGCGCACAGGGTAAAATGCCTAAGGTACTCGCCCTTCTCCGCAGGGAGAGCTCCGAAGGCGCCACGCGTCCGGCGAGGCCGGACCTCCCTCTCCTCAGAGGAGAGCTCCGGGCCCGCCACGTGGCATACAGAAGCCGGACCTCCCCCTCCGCGGGAGAGAGGTCCGAAGACGCCGCGCGTCCAGCGGGGCCGGACCTCCCTCTCCGCAGAGGAGAGCTCCGGGCCCGCCACGTGGCATACAGAAGCCGAACCTTCCCCTCCGCGGGGAGAGGTCCGGAGGCTCCATGTGCCCCGCAGGCCGGACCCTTCTCTCCTCAGAGAAGGGCTCCGGACCCGCCACGTGGCCAGAAGAATGGTGCTGCCCGCCCCCGAGCGGTAGGCAGCGGGCGTAAAGGCGCCCCACACCTTGCCCGTACAAGGTATTCAAGGCCCGCGTCTTCCCAAGACGCGGAAACGCGGAGCACGCGTCTGTCAGGTGCCGTTGCGCCCAGTCGCATCACAGGCTGGCGCGCGGTGTCAGAACCTGCCAGCTAATAAACGCTGCGACAAGACATCCCATGCCGCATGCGCCGTCATCAACCACTACGACTAGCATGCGGCATGGGCAGGGCGGCAAGATGAAGACTCAGAAGCCTTCGACCAGAGGCAACTACCGGCGTAACTACAGATACGGTAGATAATAGACAATCTTCCCGGGACCACCTGTCGGGTCCCGGCACCCCTTGTAAGCCGCCCGAGTCCTGGACTATAAAAGGCTCGGGTAGGCGTCGATAGCAAGGGTTCGCATTTTGCAACTCATACGCTAGCCATATACTCTCAAGCTGTAACTCACCCCCAAGCTCAGGCCCCCGGCCCTGAGCAGCAAGCAATACAGCGAGCTCCATAGCTCGCCGTGGACGTAGGGTTTTACGCTCCGGCGGCCTGAACCAAGTAAAACTCTCCGTGTCAAGCTCTCACTAACTCGTCCATCTGCGGAAGCTCTCCGCTAGGAATTAGCCCCTCCAAAAAAAGAACCTCCGCGGGCTGCCCAGTGCAGGCCCGGGGGAAGTGTCGACCGAACACTTCGACATTGACGATATCGGGATCGCCGTCCGGCAGGTCGGGGATGCCTTCCGGGGTATCACCATTCCAGGAACCGAGCACCCCGGGTCAGGGAATGAGGCATCCGCTGCTGTCAAACCCTCCCCCAGAGCCGACGGAACCCAAGCCGCCGACAAAGGGAAAGGAAAAGAGCATCTAGAGAAGAAACGCGCCCGGTCTCCTCCGAGGGTGCCGCCTGTGCCGAGTCAGGGTGCCGGTGCTACTTTGCTCCCATCTCCCGGAGGTGCTGGTCCATCGGGTGGCGACCCGAAGAGGTCCCGAGTGTCCCTCCCCGGCGGGTCTCTCCCCAGACAGCAGCCGTCCGAATCAGCCCAAGTACCTCGTCATCCTTCCTCAAGCGGAGGGGCTCCCAGGACGGATGTTGGTGGGGCGACGCCGGTGAGTGCGCCGGGGATCCAGGCGTCCCATTCCGCGACCGTTCCAGCCGCTGGTCCCGGCGGTTCAGCTATAGCCCAGAGGCCAGTGCTGCAAGCTCGCTGGAGCGCTCATGCCGCCCAGTAAGTGTTATTCTTTCTGGCTTATAGGAGCAGAGCTCTTGCCTCTTCTCTTATTCTGAGGGCTTCTTCTTCTTGCAGGGACCGACCGGCTACCTGGGGCGGGCCTCTTATCCGGCCGCCTTTAACCAGCGGAAGCTCCGTGCCTCAGCACCTGGGGACCGTGGCGGCTCCCATGGCTCCCAAATCGACGGGGGCACCCTCTGCACCAGCGGGTTCATTTTCCGCGGTGGCCGCATCTGCTCCTACCCTCCCTCCTTCACCAGTCCAGAAGCCAGGTCTTGTGACCGGGAGGGCTGCTGTAGGTGCGCCTGCTGGCCCCCTGGCCTGCTTAGGACAGCGCCCCACCGTGGCTGCTGAGGCGCCGGCGCCCCCGCCGGTCTTAGACTCGTCAGGGGGGGTCCAGCGGCGCAACTCCTATCCCCCCTGCTCCGGCGCCCGTGTGGGATGCCATGGGGTGTGTCCAGACCAGCGCCCGGCAGCTCCAATCTGCCTTTGAGCAGGAGCGGAAGGCATTGACCGGCGAGAGGGAACGCCTTCTCAGCTGGCAGCAGCGGGCCCGGGCGGACCTTGACTCAAGGCAGTCAAGGCTTGAGGCCATGAGTGCTCTGCTTGGCACTCAGAAGAAGGCCATTAGCCGCTTGGAGTCAGAGGCCCAGCGGGTTCGTGCCACCTACCGCGAGTCTCTGGCCCAAGCTGAAGCCAAAGCCAAGGAGTGTTCCGCCGCCGCGGAGGAGCTGCAGCTGCAGGTAGCCCATCGGGAGCACGCCGTCGCTGATCGGGAACGCGCCGCTGCGGCCGAGGAGGAGAAGACCACCGCCCGGCTGAGGGCCAAGGTGGAGGAGCTAAGGGCTCGGTCCGAGGAGCTGGAGCTCCGTGAGTCGGCTGTCGCCGCGAGGGAGGAGCAGTTCTCCAAGGAGCGTCAGGCGGCGATGGATCGCGAGCTAGCGGCTCGCCAAGAGGTAGAGAGGCTCCTGTCCTTGCGGACTGCCGAGGCCCAGGCGGTCTGGTGCTTCATTGCCAAGGCGGGATCCGCCTAGGCTCCTCTTGGTTTCAGCCCTGTGCAGGTGGAGACTCCAGCGCGGCCGATGTCCGAAGCGGCCCCGGCCCTTGAGTCTCTCGGCGACGAGCTAGGTCGGCTCAAATCAGTGATCGCCGATGAGCTGGAAGCGGAAGGTCGGGGCCTCGCGAAGGAGGTTGCTATGCACGTTCTGTCGTGCTTCGTTAGCCGAGACCCTTCCTTTTCTCTGGGGCCGGTTCGTCTAGGACCCGTCGCCGATCGGGAGGAAGCTGCCAGGGCCGAAGTCGAGGACTTAGCTGCCCTCGTGGCCTCTAGGTTTCATCGGGAGTCCGGGGACTCCTAGGCATCTGCCCTCGTGTCCACAAGGCCCTGTACTTCCTTTTTTATTTTTGTTGAGTCTGTAGCCCAGCTCGTGGAGCCTTCGTATGGACAGACTCCTGTTTCTTTCTGTGTCTGCATGTCCTAGTCTTCTTCTTGGCTTTTCCTGACCGAGTCCTTAGCTCCGCAAGGACTCGGAGGCCTTGACCAATCTCGAAGCTCTGCATGGACACCTTCTCCGGGTCCTCACTGTATACTAAGGATTCCGGAGGTCTCCAGGACCCGCCTCACGAGATCAGAGGGGGGTCCGGGCCTGTTGGTCACGTGGCGGGCCCGGAACTCCCGCCTGAGGGGAGGTCCGGGCTTGCAGGGCACGTGGAGTCCTCGGGCCTCTCCCCGCAGAGGGGGGAGGTCCGACTTCTGTAGACCACACGGCGGTCCCGAAGGTCCCCACAAGGAGGTGGGAGGTCTGACCCTGCTGGACACGTGGGGCCTTCGGGCCTCGCCCCTGTGAGGTCTAGCTCTTTGATCTTACCTTGGGGTTTTTGGCCTTGCGCGATCCCGTAGCGGCCCCCTGGTAGGTGCGTTCTATTGGATGGATGCGCCTACCATACTCCTGCGGGGAGCTGAGGCTGAGAGGTCCTGCACACAAGTAAGGAAAAAGTAATTCTCCTTGGGGGCTCCCCCCCCTCTATATCTTAGTCTTATCTGGCTTACGGTCCCCGTCCACATATACGGTGCTTGGGAACTACCGTGCGCGAAGTGCCGGGGGCTTGGGGCCCCCCCCTGGCTTTCGGCCGGTACCTCCCGCGCAACCGCCTTTGGCAAGACAGCAAATTCCGACTAAAGATGAGAATGAGAAGAGGGAGTTGAACACATAGTGAGCACGCGTTAGTAGGGTAATCATAAAAATTTAATAAGTAAATTAAATGAGTACCAAAGAAGAGCAACGTAGGGCAGGTTTCTTTTCATATAAATTTCCATATGGGGGAAGGCGGGCCGAATATGTAGGCCACGACCCACCTCAAGGGAAGCAAGACTCTACGCGCTTGGGGTCGGAACCAGGCGAAGCTGAACGTAGTCCTGGACCATCCCCTGAGGCTTAGTTGCTCCAAGCCCTGTTCTTGGACTTTTATGGAATTTATTATAAAAAGAAGGGTCTGTCCTATTGTTGCTGTCGGTACCTAAGATATGGGGTACCCCCGCGCACAGGGTAAAATGCCTGAGGTGCTCGCCCTTCTCCGCAGGGAGAGCTCCGAAGGCGCCACGCGTCTGGCGGGGCCGGACCTCCCTCTCCTCAGAGGAGAGCTCCGGGTCCGCCACGTGGCATACAGAAGCCGGACCTCCCCCTCCGTGGGAGAGAGGTCCGAAGACGCCACGCGTCCAGCGAGGCCGGACCTCCCTCTCCTCAGAGGTGAGCTCCGGGCCCGCCACGTGGCATGCAGAAGTCGGACCTCCCCCTCCGCAGGAGAGAGGTCCGAAGGCGCCACGCGTCAAGCGGGGCCGGACCTCCCTCTCCTCAGAGAAGAGCTCCGGACCTGCCGCGTGGCTGGAGGAACGGTGCTGCCTGCCCCCGGGCGGTAGGCAGCGGGCGTAAAGGCGCCCCTCACCTTGCCCGTACAAGGAATTCAAGGCCCGCGTCTTCCCAAGATGCGGAAACGCGGAGCACGCGCCTGTCAGGTGCCGTTGCGTCCAGTCGCATCACAGACTGGCGCGCGGTGTCAGAACCTGACAGGTAATAAACGCCGCGACAAGACATCCCATGCCGCCTGCGCCGTCATCAACCACTACGACTAGCGCACGGCATGGGAAGGGCGGCAAAAGGAAGACTTAGAAGCCTTCGACCGGAGGCAACCACCGGCATAACTACAGATACGGTAGATAATAGACAATCTTCCCGGGACCACCTGTCGGGTCCCGGCTTCCCTTGTAAGCCGCCCGAGCCTTGGACTATAAAAGGCTCGGGTAGGCATCGATAGCAAGGGTTCGCATTCGGCCCCCAAGCTGTAACTCACCCCCAAGCTCAGGCCCCCGGCCCTGAGCAGCAAGCAATACAGCGAGCTCCATAGCTCGCCGTGGACGTAGGGTTTTACGCTCCGGCGGCCTGAACCACGTAAAACTTCCCGTGTCAAGCTCTCACTAACTCGTCCATTCGCGCAAGCTCTCCGCTAGGAACTAGCCCCTCCAAAAAAAGAACCTCCGCGGGCTGCCCAGTGCAGGCCCGGGGGAAGTGTCGATCGCACACTTCGACATTTGGCGCGCCAGGTAGGGGGCTTTTCCCCTAGCACGACGAGTTTCCGCCAACGAAGATGACCAAGCTCCCTTCAGCGGCAAGCTCTCCCCCTCCGCGTTCACGGCGAACCGTGACCAGCGGAGAGTACATGTCGACGCACTCAGGACGGAGTGTGTCGGCACAAGCGGGTAGCCAGCAGCCGACTCCGGCAACGCCGACTCCGGCTATGCAGGCCCCGACCAGCGTGAGGTCTTCTGCAGCGCTGAGCGTACACCATGGAGGTGCGCTAGCTGCAGCAAGGGTGCTGCTGCGCAACCCACCTGCAGGGGATGCGCCCCATTCAGCAACCTAGCAATGGGTCCGTGAGGTGGACCGCCTCGTCGTCGCTGCTGCGAACCCTCGGTTTCGGCGAGGGCGGCGCCCAGGGCAACCAGCTGTGTCGCTGACGCGCACACCCACGGTTGACGGGCTAACGGAGGATTCCAGCTCCTCCAGGCTCCTGTCGACGGACCTGCGAAGGGAATTGGAGCGGTGCCACTTGGGGCAGGACGACCGAGTGTACCTCGAGCGACGTCGAGAAAGGCGTTGCAACCATGAGGCAGGCGACAGCATGTCATCGGCCTCGACACAACCGGAAGGGCAGGCCTTCGCCATGCGAGCCCCGCCTCAGGCATATGCTGCGCAACATATGCCACCACCATATGCGCCGCAAGTAGCGGCCCCGGCCTATGGTGCAGCCTTGCCCATGCCGGGATACGAGGTGCCAGGTGTGAACCACCTGCTCGTGGCACCAGTACCTGCAGCAGCAGGTGCAGGATGTGCGGCCCTTGCGCCCCACCTTCGCTTCGCAAGGTGGCCGCGCAAGTTTCGCCCGCACTTGCCCGAGAAGTACGACGGAAGTTTCAACCCGGCGGAGTTCCTCCAGATCTACTCCACCGCCGTACTTGCTGCAGGAGGCGATGAGGCTGTCATGGACAACTACTTTCCCGTCGCCTTGACCGGCCCAGCCCGGTCCTGGCTCATGAATCTACCCCAGGGTCCATAAGCTCCTGGGGTGAGCTCTGCCGGCAGTTCGTCGCCAACTTCGACAGCTCCTACACCCGCCCCGGCATGGAGCTCGATCTCCACGCCGTCAAGCAACAACCTGGGGAGTCGCTGCGCTCTTTCATCCAGCGGTTCTCTCAGGTGCGCAACACCATCCCACATATCCAAAGCGCCTCTGTGGTGGTGGCGTTCCGACAGGGTGTCCGGGCCGAGAAAATGCTCGAGAAGCTCGCGACCAGAGAGGTCCGCGACGTCTCGGAGCTCTTTAGCCTGGCGGATAAGTGCGCCAGGGCATCCGAAGGGCGGAACTGGCACGCACTACCGACCACTGAGTCAGGAGGGCAGCCCGGGTCCGGTGCTGCTGCCTATGGGGGTGGCAAGAAGACCAAGAACCGGGGGAGTGGAAAGATGAAGCCACCATTCACGGCCCCCGTCGCCGCAGCTGCGACAACCAGCGGAGCTCGGGGGCCGCGCCCCGACAAGAGGCAGCGGCAATCACCGGCCCCAGACAGTGGCCAGGGCGGGCTATGCCCCGTGCATGGCACCTGCAACCATACAGCTGCCGAGTGCTGGGAGATCCAGAGGCTCGCAGAGCGCTTCCGTAATGGAAGACAGCAGAGGGCTGAAGCACCGCCCTACCCTCAGAGGGATGGCAAACAGAAGGCCGATGCCCCAGTCACCGCTGCCCACCAAGTGGGGTACCAGGAGCCTCAGCGTGTCATAAAGACAGTGCATGACGGTGAGGACTCCAGTTCTGACGGTGACGGGCCAAGGAGTTAGCCAGCTGCGGCACGCCTCCGTGCCTCGAACATACCTCTCGGGGGCCGCCTAGGGTCCGTCAACCCCTTGAAGGCCTTGCCAGAAGGGGGAGACGCCTTAGGTCATCCAAGGCGAGCCCGGGTCCACCTACCCCTTGAAGGCCTTAGCCAGAAGGGGAGAACTCCCCGGGGGCCCCGGAGAGAAGCCACGCAGGACCTGATCCAGCGTGAAGACAACAACTTCGACAAGACTCGGCTTGCAGGGAACACCCCACAACGCACGGTCTCGGCTAATGCTCTAAGCACTACCGCCAAAGAACCAGACCCGACGGGGGCCCGCAAGAAGGCAGCCTGGTGAAGCGGCACGCTATATTCCAAGAAGGACCCATAAGCTCTCCCCCAGCAGGGAAGGTCCCTTCCGAATCATGAAAGCTGCCGCCCCAGGTACACATGCCTTTCAACCGAGAGTGGGATATATTCCCAAAAATCCTTACCATGGAGCAACACTGTAAGTCCTACTTACTGAGCATCGGTAGAACAGGGTTATTCAGTTCTGTAATAGACCCCATAGAACTTAGCAACAGAGCTTGGGGTAGCTAAGTCTCAAGGGACGGTACAGGACTACGTCCAGTTTAGCCTGGTTCCGACCCTAAGCACGTAGAGTCTTGCTTCCCTTGTAGACGAGACGGAACATTGCCCCCACGAACAGCCAGAATTCCACCTATGGGCGCGAATACAGAGACCTGTTCTACTTAGCTCCTTCTCATGCGCTCATTTAAATTATGCATTAATTTTTATGATCGCACTATCTCTGTATGTTCATCATACATCTAGCTCCCCCTCTCCTGCGCTCACCCATAGTCGGCATTTGCTATCCTCCCGAAGGCGGCTGCGCTTGAGGCACCTGCCGATGGCCGAGTGAGTCTCTCGGGCCTCCCCCAGTCAGGTGTTGCGGTGTCAGTTGGTCACCTCCAGGAAAGGCCAGCGTTGTGCATGGGGGGTCCAGGGTGCGTATCCAGCTTAGCCGGCCCAGAGCCCAAAGCATGCACATCCTGCTCCCCGGAGGTCCAGGGGAGTACGTCCGCTTTGCCTGGTCATTTACCCAAAGCGCGTGCACTCTGCTTCCCCAGCGCATGGCCCGGTACTAGGGATCGGACGGCCGTACCCGGACCTTGGAGGGAGCCGGAGCTCCGGCGCCTCGTGCACAGAATTGCCCAAGCCCCGTATAGCGGGCCAGGACCATAAGACGGATAAGACTAGGAGACAGGAGGGGAGGACCCCCCGAGGAGAATTACGATTCCTCTACCTGTGTGCAGGACCTTCAGGTTACGGCAACAGGGACTGCATGAAGCGGGGGGAAAGGAGCTATCAGCTACACCGGCCTGGGACTGGAAGGACCGGGACCTGCCCCCCCCAGAGGGGCAGGGCCCGAGGGCCCCGCGTGTCCAGCAGGCCCGGAACTCCTTCCTTGAGGGCTCCGGGCTCGCCATGTGGCAGGCAGGAACCGGACCTCCCCCCTCAGCGGGAGGGCTCCGAAAGCCCTACGTGTCCAACATGACCGGAGCTCCCGTCTCTTAAGGAGGAGCTCCGGACCCACCACGTGGCCGGCAGATTTGGAGCCCCCCCCCATAGGGCGAGGTTCGGAGACCTCCGGGGGCCCCTAACACAGTTAGGACCTGGGGGGGTGTCTGAGCGAAGCTCCGAGATTGGAAATGACCTCTGAGTACTTTGCGGAGCTAAGGACTCAGCCAGGCAAAGCAAAGAAGGAGGAAAAAGCATCACAGACACAAGTATCCAAGAGAGTCAATTTAAGCAAGGCTCCTTGAGCTGGACTACAGACCCGATAAAAAAGGTAAAAGCAAGTCCTAAGGACCACCCGGCTCTCGCCGGAACCTTGCTGCTACAAGGGCGGCCACATCCTCGACTTCAGCCCTGGCAGCTTCCTCCCGCTCCGCGGCTGGGCCCTCTCTTGCTGGCTCCAGTGAGAAAGAGGGGTCGCGTGTAACACCCCAAATTTTGATTCAAAACCCTAAACCATGTTAAGAGGGGAATTTAAAAATTTTTGGACGTGTTGCATGTTTTGCAAAAATTCAAATTCAAACTGGAATTCAAATTAGACTCAAAACAGAAAAGAAATGGAAAAAGAAAAAGAGAAAACGGGAAAAAACCGGCCAGTGGGCCGAAACCCGCCAGCCGGCCCAGTTTCCCCGCGCCATCCCGCCCCCGCGCGCCCGCGCTGTCTCTCACAGACGGGTGGGACCCACCTGTCATCCCTAACCCCGCGACCCCGGACTCTCTCCCGCGCGCGCGCGATCTTAACCGATTGAAAACCGCGTCCCTCAGCCTGAATTCTGATCCCGGAAGACTCGAACTTGATCACAACCAACTCACCGCCCTCCCCCGGCTATAAAAACCCCAGCCCCGATCCGTTTTTCCCACGCGATCGCCGATTTTTACTCCGGTGAGCACCGAGACTTCGCCGGTGAATTCTGGCCGATCTAAGCTCGGAAACTCTGATCTAACTCGCTGGTCTTGATCCACCGCCTCCGGGGAACTTTGCAGGTGCAGAAAACTCGGAGAGTTACGGTGTAAATCCAGCGCCGACGAGCTTCGCCGTGGTTCTGCCTCGGACCTCGCCGCCGATCACTTTCTAGGACCCCCGAGCTCAAGAAAACCCCCGAGGTGAGATCCCTGACCTCCCCTCTACCGATCTAGGCCATAAGATCACAGTTCTAGGCAGAATTCTCGAGGATCCGAAACTTTCCGGCGAGATCGCCGCTTCCCGCCGCCGTGCGCCGCCGGCAGCGCCGCCCGCGCTCGATCAGAGCGACGTGGCCGCTTGTGCGCCGTTTATAATCTCAGCGTACCGGTTCGATGTTATAATCTCAGCCGTCGGTTTAAAATCGGACGGTCCACGTCAGCCCCGCGTTATAAAGACTGGAATTCTTACGTGCTACCGCCTGGGGTTCTCTGGAAATAAGAGCTAGCCCCGGAAATTTCAGATCTAGCCCCTGGAACTCCAGAAAATCATGTAAATTCATTTAAAAATCAGTTTTAGCCCCTGGACTTAATAAAAATTAGGAAAAACACCTCTGATAAGTGTAGCTAGACCCCTGGAAATTATGAAAATAATATTATAGACCCTGTAATGGGGTGAATTCATTATTTTAGCCCTGTTTAGTATTTAATTTAGAAAATTGAATATGTAACTAGTGTTTAAAAAATTAAAAAGGGGGACAAATATAATTGTCAAAATTAAGTAAAAACTTTCTCAGTACTTAGAAAACTTTGGAGTGAGATAAAATATATTTTTGGGCTGAAATGAATCTGTTTCATCTATTATTCACATTTATTAGTATAGGGACACATTTTTAAGTAAAGAATAGTTATAGAAAAATAGGGAAAATAATTATGAAATAGTCTACATCAGAAGCCAAGGTCAAAATATGTTATTAAATCATTTAGGACCAGAACCTATACTGTTTAGATGATGTGTATTACTAATTTCATAATAAAATACACAATTATGCATAGGAATATAAATCTGAAAATATAGCAACTAGTAAATGATAAATTGAGTTTCTAAAATACAAAGAATTCAGTTTAGGGTTGGTAGAAATTCTGAAGGCACATATGGAGAAGAAAAATACTTTTCATACATACTTGGTAGTAAAAAGGTGTAGTAGTTTAATATAAGGAATTTATTTAAAACTGAAACACACACATATATATATAGTATGTAAGTGTAAATATGAACACCAAAGTAGGAATCATATACATATAAATAAAAGTGTGTGCAAGCCACAGATCAACACACAAAGTGACCACAACACATATAATGGTGAATGAATTTCATAAATATGAATGTGTGGTTTGTATGAAGTAAGAAGTGTGAACTATGTCTTATGATTGTTGTTTTTCTTTTGCTATGTGTGATGGTATGAAGTAGAACCTGTTCAAGAGCAAGTTATTCCTTTCCAAGATCAGGACTACCCATTTCAAGAGCAGCAAGAAGGAGGCAAGTGTCCTTGACCACTTTGATCCTATGCTAGGATGTGTAGATGGAATTATTTGCATTGTCAAATGAAATATGAAACCCATGCTAGGAAAGTTTCCCTAGAATTGCATTACCTTGTTTCCTTGTAGCTTGGGTTGGGATTTATTTTACCATGTCATTTATTTCCATGCATATTCTTAGCCATGCTTAGAATGGGATATTTGGGACATGAGATCATCAGTTTATATTACCATACTCTTGAATGAGACATTGTGAGTTATGTAGAGGTAGGGATCAAGGCAAGTTGGATGTTTTGGTTGTGTGCTGGATGCACGAGACTCGGGTTTGTGTTTAGTACTTGCCTGGATCCTAAGGACCGGTTCATGGAGCATGTAACCCGGCTTTACAGTGCCAACCACATGCTGAGATGGGGCAGCTTGGCCAATTAATTAGGTGTATCCCCGGCGTAGTATGGGTGTGTTGGATGGTGCAGGGAGTAGGTGTCAGCTGGACTACCATATGAACCGCAAGGCTCAAGAGGGGGCCACTGCAGCGGGGTTGGAGCCTCTTGTATGCTGTTAGGGGTGAAACCTCAGTGGGCCCACGCTCGTCGGGAATCCCTTTGTAAAGGCTTCGTAGTGATCTCCTGGCTGCACACCTGGGAAGTGTGAATGTGGATCGTAGCCACTGGCATAATCGAGGTTCTTTTAGTCCACCCGACAACGGGGGATGAAATCACTACATGTGGGTACAGTGGTACAAACTCTGCAGAGTCAAAACTGTCTTGACAGCCGTGCTCACGGTTAAGAGCGGCCTGGACTTATTCATGATTAGAGGATTGATGGTTTTGGAAGTTAAGCGGGGAGCTTAACATTGGTAATGATGTTATGGTTATTAGATTATAATGATGGGATGGGAGATTGGGACCATTTCACCTGTGTAGTAATGTAGGTGCTTAATAAGCTAAGGTGATAGGTATTAATTGCGTAGTGCTTTAACCATGAGTTCAACCTCTCCTTGTTCTAGCCATGCATGATAAAATTTTCCCACACTTGCTGAGTACCATTGGTACTCAACCTTGCATTTTTGTTGGTTTATATTTCTGCTCAGGTCAAGATAATGAGGTGGTGTATAATGACCAAGAATTTGGACCCGAGGAAGGTTTTTAGGTTCATGAAGACCCCCGGGCAACGCCTGTGATGGAGCCCTAAAGAATAATATTCCGCTGCTAGTTTATTTACTTGTGATGAAGCATTAGTGTCCATTGAGACATTTGCGATTTAAGACTTATTTATATTCGACACCTGGCTTGTAATAAATGATGCTTCACTATTTATCATCACATGTATGAGAAAATGATCCTGGCATACATGTGATATTCACTTGGTTGTTTCTTCAGAAAAACCGGGTGTGACAGAGGTGGTATCAGAGCCAAGGTTGCCCGTAGGAACGTGGACCTAGGTAGAAATGGACGTATTTAAGGGACCTATTTTCTTAAAAACTATTTTCCAAGGTGTGTGTGGAAAAGTGTTATTAAAGGAGTCATTTTCTTCATCTTACCCCAACTTTCATTCAAAATAGAATTTTTATTTGAGCATTTATCTAACCTAATTTTAAATTCTTTTGTTTTAGATGGTTCGCATGATTCGCACCGCTCGTAAGTCCACAGGAGGGAGAGTTCCCGTAGTTGCCCTTGCCGAAAGAAAGGAGAGTCGTCCAGTGACGTACCTTTCCTACGGATTGGCAGTAGGAGATTTGTTGCGCCGTCTTCGACGTATCCACTATAACTCCACCAGGACCATCCGTGAGAAGAGGGAAGAATGGAGTTCGGAGATGAGGATTATACACGAGAATCAGCTGCTTAAGATTCACCACTCTCCAGCTTGTCGAGCAACACAAGTTGACGCGGAGAAAGATGTCACCTGGGAGGCCATCACCTGCCAGAGTCACATCTATCGTCGCCACTTGGACAAAACTGAGTACATGTATGTCCTCCAACGTGAGAGTGGTACCACGGAGTACAAGTACCCACCGGTGCAGCAAGGGACTTCCCATGAGCACATGGACTTATGCTTGGAGGATGCTGCTATGCTCAGCACTCGACTGCAGGAGTGTCAACAAGAGCTTCAGGATGTCCGAGACACCCTGAAGGAAACGGAGGCGTTGCTGCGAGCTTGCTTAAGGGCGAGAGAAAGAGGAGATGGGAATGAACTGTGTGTCACCGTGAATGATACATGGACTCCTAACTCCCTGGATCGCCGAGCGATCAGGCGTCGTCGCACTTCTCCACCAGCAGCCTCTCCACCCAAAGCAGAGTCAGAAGGTAGCCGAAATGAGGAGGAAGATCCCGAGGAGCCAGCTCAAGAGGACGAGTAGTGTAGAGTCTTTCCCTTAGCTAGAAAGAGGTCGAGTAGTCGAGTCGTTACGTAGTTAATGGTGTGATAATGCTTGGTGTGTGACGTGAGTTGTGGAAGCCATGAGCAATTGTCCACAGCCTCGTCTTCAGAATGTTTTGCTTTGGTGTGTGAACCCACAGGAAATAATAGTGCATTTATTTGGTGTGAGATATGAACCCTCGTAAAATTTTAACAAAGCCTCAACACCTCAAAGTACCAACAAATGAAAGTAGTAAGATGATACTAAATGGTATCAAATTAACATTTGTTGATTCTGCCAGATGGCCGGAAGAGGAAAAGGACGTGCTGCCAACCCCGCCAACAACAATGATGAGGCATGCAACCCTCATCTTTCTGGAGGCCAGGACCGGGGTGGTCGCCGTGAAGAAGTTGATCCTCTCCACCAAATGCTGGAGAATCAAAATCAGCTCATCCAGAACTTGACTCAAGTGGTGGCCTACTTGCATCAAGTTCCACCTCCACAAGCTGCACCACGCCAACCAAGGTTGAGTGAGTTTCTAGGAACTCAACCTCCAAAGTTTGCAAGTGCTGCTGAACCTCTGGAGGCCGATGATTGGCTGAAGACTATTGAAAGTAAGATGAGGATAATACAATGCCAAGGGTATGAGAGGGTGCTGTTTGCCTCTCATCAATTGCATGGACCTGCTGCTGATTGGTGGACCGCCTACGTGGCCGCCCATCATGACCCTGAGAACATCACTTGGGAAGAGTTCAAGCGTAGCTTCCGCAACCACTACATCCCAAGAGGTGAACTCAAAAACAAGAGGAAGGAGTTTTTGGGACTGCAGCAGGGAAACATGACGGTGAGGGAATACCTCACTAAATTTACTCAACTATCCCGTTATGCTCCACGAGACATAGAGACTGATGAGCAGAAACAAGATTGTTTCGTGGAAGGACTTACCGCAGAGATGCAGTGTGCAATGTCCTCCAATGAGTATGAAAGTTTTCAAAAGATGGTGGACAGAGCGTTTGTGGTGGAAAGGAAGCTAAAGGCCCTGGAAAATGAGAATAAGAGGAAGGCGGGGTGGTCACATCAGGCCTCAGGGAGCAACACCCGCCCACGTATGATGCAGCAACCTACGGGGCAGACGAACCGTGCTGCGGTACCCTATTCAGCACCAAGAGGGTACAACCCAAACTACAGGCCTCCCGCAACACCAGCACAGCCGCAACGTCAGTTTGTGCAGCAGCCTCGCCCCGCATATCCACCTCGACCAGCAGTGCAAGGACCCCCAAACCAACCCCAAGACAACAAAGGCCAGGCATCTAAGATTGGGGTGCAATGTTTCAGCTGTGGTGAAGTGGGGCACTACGCCCATAAATGCCCGAAGAAGAAGCCTGCGCTGCCACAACAGCAGAATGTAATGAGAGGACGGGTGAACCACGTCACTATGGAGGAAGCACAAGAGGCACCCGACGTGGTAGTTGGTAAGTTTCCTGCCAATTTACACCTTGCAACTCTGCTGTTTGATTCTGGTGCTACCCACTCGTTCATTGCTCAAGGGTTTGTTAAGAAGCATGACCTAGCAACCACACAAATGAACCATATGCTAGCCGTAAACTCTCCAGGTGGAGAAATAAGGACAAGACAAGTGTGTCCCAAAGTGAGCCTAGACATTAATGGGGTAGTATTTACTGCTAACCTCATAGTGATAGATTCACAAGGGATAGATATTATTTTGGGTATGGATTGGTTGACCAAACATAAAGGAATCATCCATTGTTCGACCAGAACGGTGGAACTAACTCACCCCAGTGGTACCAGAGTAAAGTTCATAACAATACACGAGCCTAGGAGGGACATTAAATTAAATCAAGTGGAGGTGAAAGTTGAGGAAATCAGGACCATCAGGGATTATCCAGATGTTTTTCCGGAGGAGTTGCCAGGTATGCCTCCCGACCGTGACGTGGAATTCGCAATTGAGCTAGTACCGGGAACAGCCCCGATATACAAGAGACCTTATCGAATGGACTCCAAGCAGCTAGAAGAGCTCAAGGATCATTTGAGAGAATTGACGGAGAAGGGGTATATTCGCCCTAGTTCCTCACCATGGGGAGCTCCGGTGATATTTGTGCCCAAGAAAGACGGAACTCAAAGGTTATGCGTGGATTACCGTGCCTTGAATGAGGTAACCATCAAGAACAAGTACCCATTGCCTCGCATTGAAGACTTGTTTGATCAGTTGAAGGGAGCTTGTGTGTTCTCGAAAATTGATCTCAGGTCGGGGTACCACCAACTCAAGATAAGGCAATCTGATATTCCCAAGACAGCTTTCGTATCTTGGTACGGACTGTATGAATACACTGTCATGCCTTTCGGGCTAACCAACACCCCGGCATATTTCATGTACCTCATGAACAAGGTATTCATGGAATATCTGGACAAATTTGTGGTGGTTTTGATAGATGATATTCTCGTCTTCTCCAAAGATGAAGAAGAACATAAGAAACATCTAAGGTTGGTGTTACAGAGGCTGAGAGAACACCAACTATATGCCAAGTTGAGCAAGTGTGAGTTCTGGCTGAAGAGAGTTCCCTTTTTAGCACATATAATCTCGGAGGGAGGAATCTTCGTAGATCCCGCCAAAATCAAGAATATCCAGAAGTGGAAGACCCCTGAAAATGTCGGGGAAGTTCAAAGCTTTTTGGGATTGGCTGGATACTATCGACGGTTTATTGAGGGATTCTCCAAGATCTCGAGACCTCTCACCAAACTGTTGGAGAAGGGAATCACATTCACCTGGACGCCACAGTGCGATACGAGCTTTCAGGAGCTAAAGAAGAGATTGACAACAGCCCCAGTGTTGGTTATGCCAGATATGCAGAAGAATTTCACAGTGTACTGCGATGACTCCGGAAATGGGTTGGGATGTGTTCTCATGCAAGAAGGACATGTCGTGGCTTATGCATCCCGGCAGCTTCGGAAGCACGAGAAGAACTATCCTACACATGACCTAGAACTAGCCGCAGTGGTACACGCGTTGAAAATTTGGCGGCACTATTTGATGGGGAAGAGGACAGAGATATATACGGATCATAAGAGTTTGAAGTACATATTCACACAGCCAGATCTCAACCTCCGACAAAGGAGATGGTTAGAGCTAATCAATGACTTTGATGTGGGCATCAACTATCATCCCGGAAAAGCAAACGTCGTGGCCGATGCTTTGAGTCGGAAAGTGCAGGTCAATAAGTTGAGCTTGAAGGACATGCCCGCAGAATTGAAGGACGAGGTTATAAGGCTCAATCTATGTCTAGTAAATAGTGGTGAAGCCATCGCCATGGAAGTGGACTCCACACTCGAGCGAGACATACGCGAGGGCCAAAAGAATGATGAGAAGATACAAGAGATCAGACAGCTTATCAAGGAAAATAAAGCTCCTGGTTTTAGAGAGGATGAACAAGGAACGGTGTGGCACGGGAAAAGAATCTGTGTGCCAGAAGTAAAGGAGATCCGTGAATTGATTTTAAAGGAGGCTCATGATTCTGACTATTCCATTCATCCTGGGAGTACGAAGATGTACCAGGACCTCAAAAGCAGGTATTGGTGGTATGGCATGAAGCGAGATGTCGCGGAACATGTTGCCCTATGTGACACATGTCAGTTGGTGAAAGCTGAACATCAACGACCCGCGAGATTATTGCAACCACTCAAAGTACCTGAATGGAAGTGGGAAGAAATCAGCATGGATTTTGTCGTGGGATTGCCTAGGACCCAATCTGGGTATGATTCAATATGGGTCATTATTGATAGGCTAACCAAGGTAGCTCATTTCATCCCTGTGAAAGAAAGCTGCAGCGGATCCAAATTGGCAGAATTGTACATGTCAAGGATTGTGTGTTACCATGGAGTGCCAAAGAAGATAGTGTCGGACCGAGGGATACAGTTCACCTCGAGGTTTTGGCAAAAGTTGCATGAAACCATGGGAACCCATCTGAACTTCAGCTCTGCCTATCATCCCCAAACTGACGGGCAGACGGAGAGAACCAATCAGATCCTTGAAGATATGTTAAGGGCATGTGCACTCAAAAACAATAGGAGTTGGGACAAGAACTTACCGTATGCGGAGTTTTCCTATAACAACAGTTATCAAGCTAGTATGAAGATGTCACCGTTTGAAGCTTTGTATGGAAGGAAGTGCAGAACTCCCCTATTTTGGAACCAAACAGGAGAAAGTAAAGTGTTTGGTCCAGAAGTGCTACAGGAAGCCGAAGCGAAGGTGAGGGAGATTCGCAACAACTTGAGGATAGCACAAACACGCCAGAAGAGTTATGCTGATGAACGAAGAAGAGAACTCGTTTTCAACGTGGGAGACTATGTTTATCTCAAGGTGTCCCCTATCAGAGGATTTCGTCGGTTCAAGGTAAAAGGGAAGTTGTCACCTCGATACATCGGACCCTTTCAAGTTTTGGAAAGAAAAGGCGAAGTGGCGTACCAACTAGAGTTACCGGTTCATCTATCGGACGTGCACGATGTATTCCATGTGTCACAACTCAAGAAATGCCTGAGGACGCCTGAAGAGGTGTTACCCATGAATGAAGTGGATGTAGCTGAGGATTTGTCTTATGTCGAGCAACCATACAAGATTTTGGAGACAATGGAACGCCTCACCAGAAATAAAAGAATCCGGATGTGTAAGGTGCAGTGGAAGCATCACTCAGAAGAGGAAGCCACCTGGGAGGGGGAAGATGAGCTCAAGGCACAATTTCCGGAGTTGTTTTCTTAGAAACACCAATCTCGAGGACGAGATTTCTTTTAAGGGGGGTAGAGCTGTAACACCCCAAATTTTGATTCAAAACCCTAAACCATGTTCAGAGGGGAATTTAAAAATTTTTGGACGTGTTGCATGTTTTGCAAAAATTCAAATTCAAACTGGAATTCAAATTAGACTCAAAACAGAAAAGAAATGGAAAAAGAAAAATAGAAAACGGGAAAAAACCGGCCAGTGGGACGAAACCCGCCAGCCGGCCCAGTTTCCCCGCGCCAGCCCGCCCCCGCGCGCCCGCTCTGTCTCTCACAGACGGGTGGGACCCACCTGTCATCCCTAACCCCGCGACCCCGGACTCTCTCCCGCGCGCGCGCGATCTTAACCGATTGAAAACCGCGTCCCTCAGCCCGAATTCTGATCCCGGAAGCTCGAACTCGATCACAACCAACTCACCGCCCTCCCCCGGCTATAAAAACCCCAGCCCCGATCGGTTTTTCCCACGCGATCGCCGATTTTTACTCCGGTGAGCACCGAGACTTCGCCGGTGAATTCTGGCCGATCTAAGCTCGGAAACTCTGATCTAACTCGCTGGTCTTGATCCACCGCCTCCGGGGAACTTTGCAGGTGCAGAAAACTCGGAGAGTTACGGTGTAAATCCAGCGCCGACGAGCTTCGCCGTGGTTCTGCCTCGGACCTCGCCGCCGATCACTTTCCAGGACCCCCGAGCTCAAGAAAACCCCCGAGGTGAGATCCCTGACCTCCCCTCTACCGATCTAGGCCATAAGATCACAGTTCTAGGCAGAATTCTCGAGGATCCGAAACTTTCCGGCGAGATCGCCGCTTCCCGCCGCCGTGCGCCGCCGGCAGCGCCGCCCGCGCTCGATCAGAGCGACGTGGCCGCTTGTGCGCCGTTTATAATCTCAGCGTACCGGTTCGATGTTATAATCTCAGCCGTCGGTTTAAAATCGGACGGTCCACGTCAGCCCCGCGTTATAAAGACTGGAATTCTTACGTGCTACCCCCTGGGGTTCTCTGGAAATAAGAGCTAGCCCCGGAAATTTCAGATCTAGCCCCTGGAACTCCAGAAAATCATGTAAATTCATTTAAAAATCAGTTTTAGCCCCTGGACTTAATAAAAATTAGGAAAAACACCTCTGATAAGTGTAGCTAGACCCCTGGAAATTATGAAAATAATATTATAGACCCTGTAATGGGGTGAATTCATTATTTTAGCCCTGTTTAGTATTTAATTTAGAAAATTGAATATGTAACTAGTGTTTAAAAAATTAAAAAGGGGGACAAATATAATTGTCAAAATTAAGTAAAAACTTTCTCAGTACTTAGAAAACTTTGGAGTGAGATAAAATATATTTTTGGGCTGAAATGAATCTGTTTCATCTATTATTCACATTTATTAGTATAGGGACACATTTTTAAGTAAAGAATAGTTATAGAAAAATAGGGAAAATAATTATGAAATAGTCTACATCAGAAGCCAAGGTCAAAATATGTTATTAAATCATTTAGGACCAGAACCTATACTGTTTAGATGATGTGTATTACTAATTTCATAATAAAATACACAATTATGCATAGGAATATAAATCTGAAAATATAGCAACTAGTAAATGATAAATGGAGTTTCTAAAATACAAAGAATTCAGTTTAGGGTTGGTAGAAATTCTGAAGGCACATATGGAGAAGAAAAATACTTTTCATACATACTTGGTAGTAAAAAGGTGTAGTAGTTTAATATAAGGAATTTATTTAAAACTGAAACACACACATATATATATAGTATGTAAGTGTAAATATGAACACCAAAGTAGGAATCATATACATATAAATAAAAGTGTGTGCAAGCCACAGATCAACACACAAAGTGACCACAACACATATAATGGTGAATGAATTTCATAAATATGAATGTGTGGTTTGTATGAAGTAAGAAGTGTGAACTATGTCTTATGATTGTTGTTTTTCTTTTGCTATGTGTGATGGTATGAAGTAGAACCTGTTCAAGAGCAAGTTATTCCTTTCCAAGATCAGGACTACCCATTTCAAGAGCAGCAAGAAGGAGGCAAGTGTCCTTGACCACTTTGATCCTATGCTAGGATGTGTAGATAGAATTATTTGCATTGTCAAATGAAATATGAAACCCATGCTAGGAAAGTTTCCCTAGAATTGCATTACCTTGTTTCCTTGTAGCTTGGGTTGGGATTTATTTTACCATGTCATTTATTTCCATGCATATGCTTAGCCATGCTTAGAATGGGATATTTGGGACATGAGATCATCAGTTTATATTACCATACTCTTGAATGAGACATTGTGAGTTATGTAGAGGTAGGGATCAAGGCAAGTTGGATGTTTTGGTTGTGTGCTGGATGCACGAGACTCGGGTTTGTGTTTAGTACTTGCCTGGATCCTAAGGACCGGTTCATGGAGCATGTAACCCGGCTTTACAGTGCCAACCACATGCTGAGATGGGGCAGCTTGGCCAATTAATTAGGTGTATCCCCGGCGTAGTATGGGTGTGTTGGATGGTGCGGGGAGTAGGTGTCAGCTGGACTACCATATGAACCGCAAGGCTCAAGAGGGGGCCACTGCAGCGGGGTTGGAGCCTCTTGTATGCTGTTAGGGGTGAAACTTCAGTGGGCCCACGCTCGTCGGGAATCCCTTTGTAAAGGCTTCGTAGTGATCTCCTGGCTGCACACCTGGGAAGTGTGAATGTGGATCGTAGCCACTGGCATAATGGAGGTTCTTTTGGTCCACCCGGCAACGGGGGATGAAATCACTACATGTGGGTACAGTGGTACAAACTCTGCAGAGTCAAAACTGTCTTGACAGCCGTGCTCACGGTTAAGAGCGGCCTGGACTTATTCATGATTAGAGGATTGATGGTTTTGGAAGTTAAGCGGGGAGCTTAACATTGGTAATGATGTTATGGTTATTAGATTATAATGATGGGATGGGAGATTGGGACCATTTCACCTGTGTAGTAATGTAGGTGCTTAATAAGCTAAGGTGATAGGTATTAATTGCGTAGTGCTTTAACCATGAGTTCAACCTCTCCTTGTTCTAGCCATGCATGATAAAATTTTCCCACACTTGGTGAGTACCATTGGTACTCAACCTTGCATTTTTGTTGGTTTATATTGCTGCTCAGGTCAAGATAATGAGGTGGTGTATAATGACCAAAACTTTGGACCCGAGGAAGGTTTTTAGGTTCATGAAGACCCCCGGGCAACGCCTGTGATGGAGCCCTAAAGAATAATATTCCGCTGCTAGTTTATTTACTTGTGATGAAGCATTAGTGTCCATTGAGACATTTGCGATGTAAGACTTATTTATATTCGACACCTGGCTTGTAATAAATGATGCTTCACTATTTGTCATCACATGTATGAGAAAATGATCCTGGCATACATGTGATATTCACTTGGTTGTTTCTTCGGAAAAACCGGGTGTGACATCGCGGCTCTTGAAGCATGCCAGCACATGCGAGGCGACCTCTAAAGCTAAGCCGCGGCCCTCAGCTTCAAGCTCGCTGGCGACCACCGAGTCGAGTCTGTCCAGCTTGGCGCCGATCGACTCCAATGCAGGGATCACCTCTGCCACCTGCAATGCGGGAGTTGCGGCCCTCACCGGACTGAAACCAAGAGGGATCAGGGCGGACCCCGCCCGATCCACGAAGCTTGAGACCGCAAGGGCCTCGAAGGACCGTAGGGCTGAGAGTTCCTCCACCTCACGGCGGGCCGCCCGCAGAGCCTCCAGGTTCCTCTCGGAGAATTCCTTCTCCTGGGCCGCCAGGGAACTCTCCCAAAGGCGGAGGGTCTCGGCTAGCCGCTCCAACTCAGCGGCCCTGAAGCCGGCAGTCAACTCGCGGTCCAAGACCGCCCGGCGATCATGGGAGACCTGTTCATCCCTCAAGTCGAGGTCTGCCTTCAGAATCTCCAGTTCCTCCATCCGAGCTCGGAGGTCATCCTCGCCCGCAGCCAGCTGCGCGGCGACCATCTCTGCCTCAGCTGCCACGGAACGCTCCCGCTCCTCAACGGCGAGTTCGCGGCGCTCCAACCGCTGCCGTATTTCCACAGCAGCTGAGAGGCTCTCTTTGGCCCGGGCGTGAGCCTCCAGTGCCTCCCTGTTAATCCGCCGCGACTGGGTGTCCATGCGGTCAACAGCCCGCTTCATCCGGTCGACGAGCGTTTCCCGGAAGTCGAGCAACTCCCGCCTGGAGTCGAGCTCGCTCTTAACCTTCGCGGTCCTCTCCCGCAAAAGGTTCCCCCAGGTGAGGAGGCGGTCCCGTTCAACCGTATACTCCTCCCGCTCGCGCCCTAGTGCAGCCAAGACCTGCCGGACGCTCGACTCGGCGAGCGCGAAGGCATCCGCCAGAGGCAATGGAGCAACAGAAGCTGGGGCAGTCCCTCCGACCTCCTCCATTACCTCGTCCTCGGGAAGAGCCGGCGCGCCAGCCGCCGAGACGAGACGCCGATCAGGAGAAACTGGCCCAGCGCCCTAGCAGCCGGGCCAGCCGGACTTTCTTCAGCTTCAGGCTCCTTGACCTGAGGAGGGGGACGAGCCGGGGAAGACGGAGCTGGAGAAGAAGCCAGGCCACCTAGTGCAGGATCAACCTGTGCTGTCTCGGGGGCCGCGGTAACCGTCTCGGCAGGAAGAGACGGCGCCGCCGCGGAGTCCGGGCACACCGGAACAGGAGAAGTCCGCGCTGGCCTGGCAGCCGCAGCAGTCGCCCCTGGCTCCGAGCGCATCGGCACAGATTCCCCGCAAGATGGGGAAGACCGGGAAGCGCGGACACTCCAGCGGGCTCTGGACCCCGACTTCCGAGCCGGGGTAGGATTTCCAGAGCCCGCTACCGTCTCCGACGACCGCTCCGCAGTCGCTTGGACTGGCGGAACAGGGGATGCCGCAGAGGCTTCCCCTAGCACATCAGCCCGGGGCCTCTTCGAGTCGCCACCGGAGGGGGTGTCAGGCACCCCAGAATCCCGACTTGGGACCTGCGCCGTTGCTGGAGGAGATCGGGTGTGTTTCTTCTCTGGCAGCGGGTTGGAAGCCATGGCAAGGGAGAGCTCAAAGGCAAGAAAGCAAAAGCACAAGAGTCCAAGAAGAAACGCAGAGAAGTGCGAAGGGAAGCTACACCGTGGGTGAGACCCCCTCTAAAAAGCTTCCCGGTGCAGTTCCAAGCGATTCGGAACTCTTCGAATACCCTGCACCCGCAACCGCTTCGGTTCCTAGACCGAGTGCCGATGACGGGTGGGCCCAAGCCACTTAACAGGAGCGGTGGGGGAAGGAGTCAGTCTCCTAAGAAGATGAGCCGGCAAGGCCCTTCGGTGGTCCCCGAAGAAAGCGCCGCAACGTGCAGAAGTGGCAGCCTTGGGAACCACCGCAGTAAAAGCAATCATCAAGTGGGTGCATGCTCTCACGACCCCGCGGCTGTTCGTACTCCAGCAGCGGTCAAGTCGGGACTTAGAGAAAGTGCGCGGATCGGAAGAGACGGAGGTCCCACCTCGGGCTCGCTATCTCCCCCGAGATGGGCCCGGGGGCCACTGTCGGTACCTAAGATATGGGGTACCCCCGCGCACAGGGTAAAATGCCTGAGGTGCTTGCCCTTCTCCGCAGGGAGAGCTCCGAAGGCGCCACGCGTCTGGCGGGGCCGGACCTCCCTCTGCTCAGAGGAGAGCTCCGGGCCTGCCACGTGGCATACAGAAGCCGGACCTCCCCCTCCGCGGGAGAGAGGTCCGAAGACGCCACGCGTCCAGCGAGGCCGGACCTCCCTCTCCTCAGAGGTGAGCTCCGGGCCCGCCACGTGGCATGCAGAAGTCGGACCTCCCCCTCCGCGGGAGAGAGGTCCAAAGGCGCCACGCGTCCAGCGGGGCCGGACCTCCCTCTCCTCAGAGAAGAGCTCCGGACCTGTCGCGTGGCTGGAGGAACGGTGCTGCCTGCCCCCGGGCGGTAGGCAGCGGGCGTAAAGGCGCCCCTCACCTTGCCCGTACAAGGAATTCAAGGCCCGCGTCTTCCCAAGACGCGGAAACGCGGAGCACGCGCCTGTCAGGTGCCGTTGCGTCCAGTCGCATCACAGACTGGCGCGCGGTGTCAGAACCTGACAGGTAATAAACACCGCGACAAGACATCCCATGCCGCCTGCGCCGTCATCAACCACTACGACTAGCGCACGGCATGGGCAGGGCGGCAAAAGGAAGACTTAGAAGCCTTCGACCGGAGGCAACCACCGGCATAACTACAGATACGGTAGATAATAGACAATCTTCCCGGGACCACCTGTCGGGTCCCGGCTTCCCTTGTAAGCCGCCCGAGCCTTGGACTATAAAAGGCTCGGGTAGGCGTCGATAGCAAGGGTTCGCATTCGGCAACTCATACGCTAGCCATACACTCTCAAGCTGTAACTCACCCCCAAGCTCAGGCCCCCGGCCCTGAGCAGCAAGCAATACAGCGAGCTCCATAGCTCGCCGTGGACGTAGGGTTTTACGCTCCGGCGGCCTGAACCACGTAAAACTTCCCGTGTCAAGCTCTCACTAACTCGTCCATTCGCGCAAGCTCTCCGCTAGGAACTAGCCCCTCCGAAAAAAGAACCTCCGCGGGCTGCCCAGTGCAGGCCCGGGGGAAGTGTCGATCGCACACTTCGACAGTTGCTCTAGGGGTAGAACTTACAGCTGTGTTCCGTGTTCCGACGGTTCGGGAGCGGGTCCCCGTCCTCGGTTCTGGGGAATGGTCCCAGGCCCGGGATGTCCAGCCCCAGTATGGCAAATGGCCATGTGGGCTGGATCATCTGTACCGTCCAAGCCGGTGTATGGATCTGCTTGGCGTGGAACAGGCACGCCTAGCAGCTCTCGACCAGCTCGACGGCATCCTGGAGTGTTGCCGGCTAGTAGAATCCATGCCGAAAGGCTTTACCGACAAGCGTGCGTGAGGAAGAGTGACTCCCACATTCGCCTCCATGGATCTCAGCGAACAAGTCGCAGCCTTCCCCCTGGGTTATGCACCGCAATAGGATGTGGTTGGCGCCACGTCGGTAGAGATCCCCCTCTACCGCCATGTGTCTCTTAGCCATACGCACAATCCATTCAGCGGATACACGTTCATCAGGGAGGATATTGTCTTTCAAGTAGTCCCGGACCTCCGTGATCCATGCATCGGGTCTGACTTGAGCATCTGGATCTTGAGCGCTGGGTTGCACGGAGTCCCCAGTGACGCTTGTGATCCTTGGCGACGTCCATTGCCGCCGGGACCGCCAGCTTCGAGGTGCTGGTCTAGCCCCCTTCGTCCGGTTCGGCGGGCCGGGCTGTGGGCCGCGGCAATGTCCTCTCAGAGCCCCCTTTGGGCACAGTGGCTCCGGTGGGGGTCTTCGTTGAAAGGTCGTCAGCTGCGGCCTTGCTAGCGCGCGGTACGTGGTGCTGGTCCAAGGCGAGGAGGTCTGTCTCCACCATCTTGGTTGATAACCAGACTGGGAGTTGCCCTGAGCCAACGACTAGCAAGAAGGATGAGCTCTTCATACTTTGCTATGTTGCTGGCTGCCTTGTAATTGAAACGCACCACATACCCAGACTGCTCCCCCGATGGCGTGAGGAACAGTACGCTAGCATCGGCCCCCTGCTTTCGCAAGGAGCCATCGACGAACATCATTCGGTAAGGCCGGGTGAAGGTCAGGGCTCAGGGTCCTGTTTCATCGTCTTCGTGGCCCCCTGAGCGTGCGTCTACTTCAGCCACAAGTCAACTAGTGCTCGGTTAATGTCTGCATGACGGGAAAGGGAGCCTAGGTCAAACTTCAGTAGCTCCGCCGCCCATTCGGCGGCTTTGTCCGTCGCGTGGGGGCTGTGGATGATAGCTTTTAGCCTTGGGAGACCGCCGGGTGCTCGATACTCGGAGGTCCCCAGGCTGCTTTGGACCTTCCGTGAAGCTCCACTGATGTCCCGGGAGCTCCGGGGGGTGGGGAGGGGTCCCATTGCACCTCCGGGAGGTCCTGCTGGTCCTCCGGGAGGTTGTGTCGGGGATCCGAGGTCCGGTTTGGGCCTCCGGGGTTTTTTGGTGCTTTCTTCTTGGTAGCGAAACAGGTTACGGTGGTATGGGGTCAAAGCCATTGGCGCGAAGACCAGAAATTCGTGGGACCCCTAGCTACGCCGAGTCGGTTTATGCCGGGGTTAGCAGGTAAAGGGTGCCCTTCAACTACTCCAGACCCAGGGGTCTGATGGGAGCCCTAGCAAGCATTTGGGAAGCGCAGCATATCACAGCCTGGCATCGAGTCTACTATTTGGTCTATCATAGGGAGAGAAAATAGGTCTTTAGGGCATGCCTTATTGAGGCTGGTGTAGCGGATGCGCTTCCGGAGCTTCTCGCTGGCCTTCGGGATAACAACACGGTTTGCCAAGCGCCGGGAGCGGCGGACTCTCCGTCTTGTCGGACGGCTGGACGTCGGGAAAGACCTTTAAGTAGTGCTCAATCACCTCCCTAGGGATCTCTGGCCTCTGCGACGGCTGTCATGCAGCACATCGACATTGTGCCGGAGGGGGGCAACGAGCGCGCCTTCCTATTTGCTATCCAGGCCCCCGGCTACCCGGGTGGTCTGGGTGGCATCGGCGCTGATTCGGACGAGCCTTGTGGGGACGTCGTCCTCATCGAGGGGTTGCACGCGGGGTGCTGCGGTAGAGGCACGGTGGCGTGCACTTGGGTGGAGCTGGTTTGGTTCTGCGCTGCTGAGGGTTGGCGCTCTAGTCGCTGTAAGCGCCTGAAGCTTTTCCAAGGCTAACACTGTGGCAGCACGGTCTCCACAAACCTTGAGGACGCCTGTTGGTGTAGGCATCTTCAAGACAAGGTAGCCGTAGTGGGCTACTGCCATGAATCGGTACAGGGCTGGCCTGCCGATTATGGCGTTGAAAGGGAGGTCAATCTCGGCCACGTCGAACAGAACGTACTCTGTCCGGTAGCTGTCCGGTGCCCCAAAGGTCACCGGGAGGCTGATGTGGCCGTAGGGAACGACCTGTCCCGGTCCCACCCCTGAGAACGGGCTCGATGGGGCGAGCTTGGCCATCGGGATCTGCAGCTTCCGGAAGGCTGCGCGACTGATGAGGTTCAGCCCAGCCCCGCCATCCACCAAAACATGGTACATCTTCATGTTGGCGATGGTGGGGGCCACCACGAGCGGAAGTTGGCCGCTCGTGGTACATCTTCATGTTGGCGATGGTAGGGGCCACTACGAGCGGCAGTTGGCCGGCGCCAGCCATGTTCCTGGGGCAGTCGGTGTCATCGAAGCTGATGGGGGTTCCCATCCACCTGAGGTGCGGTGCTGCACCTGGGAGGGGAGCCACCGACGCTACCGCTCGACGCAAGGCCTTAGCCGTGCTTCGGGACGGGGGGTCAGCGGACCCGCCGAAGATGACATAGAGCATCTTCCGGTGCTCGTCATCACTGGAGCTGGAGCTCCAATGACTGCGCACTTCCTTTACAGCGTGCTGAAGCTCCTGGAACTCCACCTGTCGGTCGACGCCGTCTCGGGCCTCGACCTTCTGCTTGCCGCCCCTTTGATCGTTGGGTGGGGCATCAGTTAGAGGCTGCTTCCCTTTCCGGAAGCGCTCCGCGAGCTTCTGTATTTCCTGGCATTCGGTAGCGGTATGATAACTGGTTCCGTGCACATGGCATAATTCATCCTGGCCCCCGTCTGGGGCTGGTGATTGTCGCGGCCTCTTGTCAGGGCACGGCCCCCGAGCTCCACTGGGCGTCGCCGTTGCGGCAACAGGGACCGCGGCTGATGATTTTATGCTACTCCCGTAAGAAGCGCCGCCGGATCCCAGCTGACCCCCTGGCTTGAGGGCCGGCAGAGAGTGCCAGTTCCGCCCTTCGGCTGCTCTGGCACACTTGTCCGCCAGGTTGAAGAGTTCTGAGGCATCGCGGACCTCCCTGGTCGCGAGCTTCTTGAGCATCTTCCTGTCCCGAACGCCTTGCCGGAACGCCACCACCACAGAAGCGTTCTGAATATGCGGGATGGTGTTGCGTACCTGGGAGAACCGCTGGATGAAAGAGCGCAGCGACTCCCCAGGCTGTTGCTTGACGGCGTTGAGGTCAAGCTCCGTGCCGGGACGGGTGTAGGAGCTGCCGAAGTTGGCAACGAACTGCCGGCAGAGCTCTCCCCAGGAGGTTATGGACCCCTGAGGTAGATTCATGAGCCAAGACCGAGCTGGGCCGGTCAAGGCGACGGGGAAGTAGTTGGCCATGACAGCCTCGTCCCCTCCTGCGGCAAGTACGGCTGTCGGTACCTGAGATATGGGGTACCCCCGCGCACAAGGTAAAATGCCTAAGGAACTCGCCCTTCTCCGCAGGGAGAGCTCCGAAGGCGCCACGCGTCCGGCGGGGCCGGACCTCCCTCTCCTCAGAGGAGAGCTCCGGGCCTGCCACGTGGCATACAGAAGCCGGACCTTCCCCTCCGCGGGAGAGAGGTCCGAAGGTGCCGCGTGTCCAGCGGGGCCGGAACTCCCTCTCCTCAGAGGAGAGCTCCGGGCCCGCCATGTGGCCAACAGAAGCCGAGCCTCCCCCTCCGCGGGGAGAGGTCCGGAGGCTCCACGTGCCCCGTGGGACTGACCCTCCTCTCCTCTGAGAAGGGCTCCGGGCCCGCCACGTGGCAGCAGAACGACGCTGCCTGCCCCGAGCGGTAGGCAGCGGGCGTAAATACGCCCCATACCTTGCCCGTACAAGATATTCAAGGCCCGCGTCTTCCCAAGACGCGGAGACGCGGAGCACGCTTCTGTCAGGTGCCGTTGCGCCCAGTCGGATCACGGACTGGCGCGCGGTGTCAGAACCTGTCAGCCAATAAACACCACGACAAGACATCCCATGGGCAGGGCGGCAAGATGAAGACTCAGAAGCCTTCGACCAGAGACAACTACCGGCATAACTGCAGATACGGTAGATAATAGACAATCTTCCCGGGACCACCTGTCGGGTCCCGGCTCCCCTTGTAAGCCGCCCGAGTCTTGGACTATAAAAGGCTCGGGTAGGCGTCGATAGCAGGAGTTCGCACTTTGCAACTCATACGCTAGCCATACACTCCCAAGCTGTAACTCACCCCCAAGCTCAGGCCCCCGGTCCTGAGCAGCAAGCAATACAGCGAGCTCCATAGCTCGCCGTGGACGTAGGGTTTTACGCTCCGGCGGCCTGAACCACGTAAAACTCGCCATGTCAAGCTCTTAGCTACTCATCCATCTGCGCAAGCTCTCCGCTAGGGACTAGCCCCACCGAAAAAAGAACCTCCGCGTGCTGCCCAGTGCAGGCCCGGGGGAAGTGTCGACCGAACACTTCGACAACGGCGGTGGAGTAGATCTGGAGGAACTCCGCCGGGTTGACGCTGCCGTCGTACTTCTCGGGCAGGTGCGGGCGAAACTTGCGTGGCCACCTCGCGAAGCGTAGGTGGGGTGCAAGAGCCGCACATCCTGCGCCTGCTGCTGCAGGTACTGGCGCTGCGAACGCTTGGTTCGCACTTGGTACCGCGTATCTCGGCATGGGCAAGGCTGCACCATAGACCGGGGCCGCTGCTTGCGGCGCATACGGTTGTGGCATATGCTGCGCAGCATATGCCTGAGGCAGGGCTCGCGTGGCGAAAACCTGCCCTTCAGGTTGTGTCGAGGCCGACGACATGCTGTCGCCAGCCTCATGGTTGCGACGCCTTTCTCGGCGTCCCTCGAGGTACACCCGGGCGTCGTGGCCCAAGTGGCACCGTTCCAGCTCCCTTCTCAGGTCCGCCGACAGGAGCCTGGAGGAGCTGGAATCCGCCGTTAGCCCGTCAACTGTGGGCGTGCGCATCAGCGACACAGCCGGTTGTCCTGGGTGCCGTCCTCGCCGAAACCGAGGGTTCGCGGCGGCGACGACAAGGCGGTCCACCTCGCGGACCCATTGCTGGGTCGCTGAATGGGGCGCATCCCCCGCAGGTGGGTTGCGCAGCAGCGCTCTTGCTGCAGCTAGCGCACCTCCATGGTGTACGCTCAGCGCTGCAGAAGATCTCACACTGGTTGGGGCCGGCATAGCCGGAGTCGGCGTTGCCGGAGTCGGCTGCTGGCTACCAGCTTGTGCCGACACAATCCGTCCTGAGTGTGTCGACATGTATTCCCCAGTGGTCACGGTTCGCCGTGAAGTCGGAGGGAGAGAGTTTGCCGCTGAAGGAAGCTTGGTCATCTTCGTCGGCGGAAACTCGTCGCGCTAGGAGAAAAGCCCCCTACCTGGCGCGCCAAATGTCGAAGTGTTCAGTCGACACTTCCCCCGGGCCTGCACAGGGCAGCTCGCGGAGGTTCTATTTTCGGTGGGGCTAGTCTCTAGCGGAGAGCTCGCGCAGATATACGAGTTAGTAAGAGCTTGACACGGCGAGGTTTACGTGGTTCAGGCCGCCGGAGCGTAAAACCCTACGTCCACGGCGAGCTATGGAGCTCGCTGTATTGCTTGCTGCTCAGGACCGGAGGCCTGAGCTCGGGGGTGAGTTACAGCTTGAGAGTGTATGGCTAGCGTATGAGTTGCAAAGTGCGAACCCTTGCTATCGACGCCTACCCGAGTCTTTTATAGTTCAAGACTCGGGCGGCTTACAAGGGGAGCCAGGACCTGACAGGTGGTCCCGGGAAGATTGTCTATTATCTACCGTATCTGCAGTTATGCCGGTAGTTGCCTCTGGTAGAAGGCTTCTGAGTCTTCATCTTGCCGCCCTGCCCATGCCGCATGCTAGTCTTAGTGGTTGATGACGGCACAGGCAGCATGGGATGTCTTGTCGTGGTGTTTATTGGCTTGCAGGTTCTGACACCGCGCGCCAGTCTGTGATGCGACTGGGCGCAACGGCACCTGACAGAAGCGTGCTCCACGTCTCCGCGTCTTGGGAAGACGCGGGCCTTGAATACCTTGTACGGGCAAGGTATGGGGCGTCTTTACGCCCGCTGCCTATCGCTTGGGGCAGGCAGCGTCGTTTTTCTGCCACGTGGCGGGCCCGGAGCCCTTCTCAGAGGAGAGAAGGGTCAGTCCCGCGGGGCACGTGGAGCCTCCGGACCTCTCCCCACGGATGGAGAGGCTCGGCTTCTGTTGGCTACGTGGCGGGCCCGGAGCTCTCCTCTGAGGAGAGGGAGGTCCAGCCCCGCTGGACACGCGGCGCCTTCGGACCTCTCTCCCGCGGAGGGGGAGGTCCGGCTTCTGTATGCCACGTGGCGGGCCAGGAGCTCTCCTCTAAGGAGAGGGAGGTCCGGCCCCGCCGGACGCGTGGCGCCTTCGGAGCTCTCCCTGCGGAGAAGGGCGAGTTCCTTAGGCATTTTACCATGTGCGCGGGGGTACCCCATATCTCAGGTACCGACAGCCCTCCTTTTAGAGGCGAGCGCTGATGCCGGACCTCACGCCTTTCGCTGGCCTGAGCTCCGATGACTTCCGGACTCCGCCTCCACAGCCAGGCCGAGCTCCGAGGCCAGCCCTCGCCCTCCTTTCAGAGGCGAGCGCTGATGCCGGACCTCACGCCCTTCGCTGGCCTGAGCTCCGATGACCTCCGGACCTCACGCCCTTCGCTGGCCTGAGCTCCAATGACTTCCGGACTCCGCCTCCACAGCCAGGCCGAGCTCCGAGGCCAGCCCTCACCCTCCTTTCAGAGGCGAGCGCTGATGCCGGACCTCACGCCCTTTGCTGGCCTGAGTTCTGATGACTTCCGGACCACCGCCCCCACAGCTGGGCCGAGCTCCGATGCCAGCCCTTGCCCTCCTTTCAGAGGCGAGCCCTGATGCCGGACCTCACGCCCTTTGTGGACCTGAACTCCGATGACTTCCGGACCTCCGCCCCCACAGCCGGGCCGAGCTCCGATGCCAGGCTTCACCCTCTCATAAGAGGCTGAACTCCGAAGCCGTCAAGACCCTGCCAGCACAGGGAGTACTCAAGACAAGAAAGTGCACGGGTAGGAGAAGGCCTCACCTCGGGCTTGTTACCTCCCCCAAGGAGAGCCCGGGGGCCACTGTCGGTACCCGTGATATGGGATACCCCCGAGCACAGGGGAAAATGCATAAGGATCCCGCCCTTCTCCGCGAGGAGAGCTCCGAAGGCGCCACACGTCCGGCGGGCCCGGACCTCCCTCTCCTTAGAGGAGAGCTCCGGGCTCGCCACGTGGCCTGCAGAAGCCGGACCTCCACCTCCGCGAGAGAAAGGTCCGGAGGTGCCACGTGTCCAGTGGGGCCGGACCTCCCTCTCCTCAGAGAGGAGCTCCGGGCTCGCCACGTGGCCAACAGAAGCCGGAACTCCCCCTCCGCGGGGAGAGGTCCGAAGGCTCCACGTGTCCTGAGGGGCCGGACCTCCCTCTTCTCTAAGGAGGGCTCCGGGCCCGCCACGTGTCCAGCAGAACAGCGCTCCCTGCTCCCGAGCAGTAGGCAGCGGGCGTAAAGACGCCCCATACCTTGCCCGTACAAGGTATTCAAGGCATGCGCCTTCCCAAGACGCGGAGACGCGGAGCACGCCTCTGTCAGGTGCCGTTGCGCCCAGTCGCATCACAGACTGGCGCGCACTGTCAGAGCCTGCCAGCCAGTAAACGCAGCGACAAGACATCCCATGCCGCCCCCGCCGTCATCAACCACTACGACTAGCATGCGGCATGGGCAGGGCTGCAAGATGAAGCCTCAGAAGCCTTCGCCAAAGACAACTACCGGCATAACTACAGATACGGTAGATAACAGTCAATCTCCCCGGGACCACCTGTCGGGTCCCGGGCCCCCCTTGTAAGCCACCCGAGTCTTGGGCTATAAAAGGCTCAGGTAGGCGACGTTAGCGAGGGTTCGCACTTTAGCCACTCGCTCCTAGGGTTCGCATTTCTGCAACTCATACGCTAGCCATTCACACCCAGGCTGTAACTCACCCCCAAGATCAGGACTCCAGCCCTGAGCAGCAAGCAATACAGCGAGCTCCATAGCTCGCCGTGGATGTAGGGTTTTACGCTCCGGCGGCCTGAACCACGTAAAACTCTCAGTGTCAATCTCTTACTAACTCGTCCATCCGCGCAAGCTCTCCGCAAGGGACTAGCCCCACCGAAAAAAGAACCTCCACGGGCTGCCCAGTGCAGGCCCGGGGGAAGTGTCGACCGAACACTTCGACAGACGCCAACACAGACTGACCCAGGGGGCCATGAAGACGGTGAACCAGGACCCCGAGCTCTGGCCTTCACCGGGCCTTATTGGACGCTCTTCTTCGACGGCTCCTTGCGAAAGCAGGGGGCCGGTGCTGGCGTACTGCTCCTCATGCCATCGGGGGAGCAGTCTGGGTATATGGTGCGTCTCAATTCCAAGGCAACCAACAACATGGCAGAGTATGAAGCACTCATCCTTGGCCTAAAGACAGCCCTGTCTCTAGGCGCTCGCCAGTTGTTGGCACAGGGCGACTCCCAGCTAGTTATCAAGCAAGTTAAGGGTGAATGCTCTTGCAGTGACCCATAGCTAGCTGCTCATCTGCTTTATGTGCAGATGGTGGAGAAAGACTTCCTCGCCTTGGACCTGCGCCACGTATCGCGCGCTGGCAAGGCCGCAGCTGACGACCTCTCAACAAAGACCCCCACCGGAGCCCCTGTGACCGAAGGAGGCTTCGAGAGGACGTTGCCACAGCCCGGCCCGCCGAGCCGGGCGAAGGGGGCTAGACCAGCACCTCGAAGCTGGAGGTCCCGGCGGCCATGGACGCCGCCAAGGATTGTAAGCGTCACTGGGGACTCCGTGCAACCCAGCGCTCAAGATCCAGATGCTCAAGTCAGACCTGATGCATGGATCACGGAGATCCGGGACTACTTGAAAGACAATATCCTCCCTGATGAACGTGTATCCGCTGAACGGATCGTGCGTATGGCTAAGAGACACGTGATGGTAGAAGGGGATCTCTACCGACGCGGCGCCAACCGTGTCCTATTGCGGTGCATAACCCAGGGGGAAGGCTGCGACTTGCTCGCTGAGAGGCGAATGTGGGAGTCACTCTTCCTCACGCACGCTTGTCGGTAAAGCCTTCCGGCATGGCTTCTACTAGCCGACAACACTCCAGGATGCCGTCAAGCTGGTCGAGAACTGCAAGGCGTGCCTGTAACGGCTTGGACGGTACAGATGATCCCGCCCACATGGCCATTTGCCGTACGGGGGCTGGACATCCTGGGACCTTGGACCATTCCCCAGAACCGAGGATGGGGACCCGCTCCCGAACCCTCGGAATACAGAACACCTCCGTAAGTTCTACCCCTAGAGCAACAATAGGACAGACTCTTCTTTTTATAATAAATTCCATAAAGTCCAGGAACAGTGCTCAGAGCAGCTAAGCCTCAGGGGACGGTCAAGGACTACGTTCAGCTTCGCCTGGTTTCGACCCCAAGCGCGTAGAGTCTTGCTTACCTTGAGGCAGATCGTGGCCTCCATACTTAGCATGCCTTCCTCCTATGGAAAATTATATCAAAAGAAACCTGTCCTACGTTGCTCTTCTTTGGTGCTCATTTAATTTACTTATTAACTTTTTATGACTGCACTGCTAGCGCGTGCTCACAATGCGCTCAGCTCCCTCTTCTCATTCTCACCTTTAGTAGGCATTTGCTGCCCTACCAAAGGCGGTTGTGTTGGAGGTACCGGTCGATAGCCAGGGGGGCCCCGAGCCCCCGGCACTTCACGCACGGTAGTCCCCAAGCACCGTATAAGTGGACAGGGACTGTGAGCCAAATAAGACTATGAGATAGAGGAGGGGGAGCCCCCAAGGAGAAGTACGTTTCCCTTACTTGTGTGCAGGACCTCTCGGCCTCAGCTCCCCGCAGGAGTATGGTAGGCACATCCATCCAATGGAACGCACCTACCAGGGGGCCGCTACGGGATCGCGCAAGACCGAAACCCCAAGGTAAGATCAAAGAACCTAGACCTCACCGCTTTCCGTAGGGGCGAGGCCCGAAGGTCCCACGCGTCCAGCGGGGCCAGACCATCCACCTCCTTGAGGGGGAGCTCCGGGCCGGCCACGTGGCCTACAGAAGCCGGACCTCCCCCTCCGCGGGGAGAGGTCCGAGGGCTCCACGTGCCCCGCAAGCCCGGACCTCCCCTCAGAGGGGAGCTCCAGGCCCGCCACGTGGCCAACAGGCCCGGACCCCCCCATTCTCGTGAGGCAGGTCCTGGAGACCTCCGGGGCCCTTAATATACAGTAAGGACCCGGAGAAGGTGTCTATGCAGAACTTCGAGATTGGTCAAGGCCTCCGAGTACCTTGCGGAGCTAATGACTCGGCCAGGAAAAACCAAGAAGAAGACTAGGACATGCAGACACAGAAGGAAACAGGAGTCTGTTCATACAAGGCTCCACGAGCTGGGTTACAGACTCAACGAAAATAAAAAAAGGAGGTACAGGGCCTTGTGGCCACGGGGGCAGATGCCTAAGAGTCCCCGGACTCCCGATGAAACCTAGAGGCCACGAGGGCAGCCACATCCTCGACCTCGGCCCTGGCAGCTTCCTCCCGCTCGGCAACGGGTCCTAGACGGACTGGCCCCAGAGAAAAGGAAGGTCTTGGCTCCGGAAGCACGCCAGTACGTGCATAGTGACCTCCTTCGCAAGGCCCCGACCTTCCACTTCAAGCTAGTCGGCGATCACCGCTTCGAGCCGACCCAGCTTGTCGCCGATGGACTCAAGTGCCGGGATCGCTTCGGACATCTGCCGCGCCGGAGCCTCCATCCGCACAGGGCTGAAACCAAGAGGAGCCAAGGCGGACCCCGCCTTGGCGATAAAGCCCCTGACTGCCTGGGCCTCGGCAGACCGCAAGGACTGGAGCTTCTCTACCTCCTGTCGAGCCGCTAGCTCGCGATCCATCGCCGCCTGGCGCTCCTGGGAGAACTGCTCCTCCCTCGCGGCAACAGCCGACTCACGGAGCTCCAGCTCCTCGGTCCGAGCCCTTAGCTCCCCCACTTTGGCTCTCAGCCGGGCGGTGGTCTTCTCCTCCTTGGCCGCTGCAGCGCGTTCCCGATAGGCGACGGCGCACTCTCGACGAGCTACCTGCAGACGCAACTCCTCCGCGGCGGCGGAACGCTCCTCGGCTTTGGCTTCAACATGGGCCAGGGCCTCGCGGTAGGAGGCACGGAGCCGCCGGGTCTCTGACTCCAAGCGGCTAATGGCCTTCTTCTGAGTGTCAAGAAGAGCACTCATGGCCTCAAGCCTTGACTGCCTCGAGTCAAGGTCCGCCTTAGCCTCCTGGGCCCGCTGCTGCCAGCTGAGAAGGCGTTCCCTCTCGCCGGCCAGCGCCCCCCGCTCCTGCTCGAAGGCGGACTGGAGCTGCCGGGCGCTGGTCTGGACATGCCCCAGGGCATCCCACACGGGTGCCGGGACAGAGGGGGCAGGAGTCACGCCTCTGACACCCCCCCCCCGGTCGAGTCTAAGACCGGCGGAGGCGCCGGTGCCTCAGCAGCCAGAGTGGGGCGCTGTCCTAAGGAAGCTAGGGGGCCAGCAGGCGCACCTACAGTGGCCCTCCCAGTCTCAGGACCGGATTTCTGGGCTGGTGAAGGAGGGCGGACAGGAGCAGATGCGGCCACCACGGAGGGTGAACTCGCCAGCACAGAGGAAGCCCCCGTCGGTTCCCATATGCTGAAGCGCGGAGCCTCCGTCGGTTGAAGGTGGCCGGGTAAGAGGCCCGCCCCCGGCAGCTGGTCGGTCCCTGCAAGAAAAGAAAGCTCTCAGGCTAAGAGAGGAGACGAGAACGCTGCTCCTACAAGCCAGAAGGAGCAACACTTACTAGGCGACATGAGCGCTCCAATGGGCTTGCAGCACCGGCCTCTGGGCTGCAATTGAACCGCCAGGACCTGCGGTTGGAATGGTCACGGGACGTGACGCCTGGATCCCCGGCACACTCCCCGGCGTCGCCCCACCAGCATCCGTCCTAGAAGCCCCTCCGCTTGAGGAAGGATGACGAGGTGTTTGGGTTACTTCGGACTGCCGCTGTCCGGGGAGAGACCCGCTGGGGAGGGACACCCGAGGCCTCTCCGGGTCGCCACCTGATGGACCAGCACCCCCGGGAGATGGGTGCAAGGGTTCTCCGGCACCCTGACTCGGCGCAGGCGGCACCCTCGGAGGAGACCGGGCGCGTTTCTTCTTTGGATGCCCGGGGGCCGGCTCCTTCCCCTTCCCCTTGACGGTGGCTTGAGTTCCGTCGGCTCTTGGGAAGGGTTGGGCAGCAGCAGACGCCTCGTGCCCTGATCCGGAGCGCTCAGTTCCTGGGATCGTAATACCCCGGGAAGCATCCCCGACCTGCCGGACGGCGATCCTGATGTCGTCGAGGTTCGGCATCTTCCGCAGGAGCTCTTACCTCCTCTGTGGCTCCAAGAAGAGGGGGGTGGCAGAGGGTGGAAGGGCGGGGTCGCCACTGGGGATGTAGTCGCCGCTCACCTTGCCCACCATCTCGTACAGCTCCTCGTTGGAAGGGTCAGAGCCGGGGCCCCTCTCCAGCCTGGTACAGTCCTGCTCGCCAGTATAGTACCACGCTGGGCGACTGCGCTGCTGCAAGAGCGCGATACGGCGCGACATGAAGTCCATCAGCACCATCAGGGACGTCAGCCCCTCGTTGGCCAAGAACCGGATCCGCTCCAAGACCGGGGCGTACTCCTGCTCCAGCTCAGGGATCTCCTCCCAGAAGCGACGATCGGTGGTTGGGCTAGCGGTCGGGAGTTGTAGGCGATCGTGCTCGTCGGTCTGCACTACCACCCAGCTCTCCGTCCAGTTTTCCCACCTTGATGCGCTGAAGGGCAGAAGGTACCCAGAGACCTTTGGGTCCTTGCAGCGATGCTGGAAGTAGTACGCCCCCATCTGGGTCTTTGAGCCACGCCCAGTCGTCCGCAACACAAAGAAGTAGCGGAAGAGCGTCACAGAAGCGTGCACCCCCACAAACATCTCGCAGAAGTGGACGAAGACAGCAGCCATTGCGAAGGAGTTGGGGGAGAGATGGTGGAGCTGGAGCCCATATGTCTCCATCAGTGTGACAAAGAAGGAAGAAATTGGCGGGACGAACCCCGCCAGAGCATAAGCAGTGAAGAAGACCATCTCCCCCTTTTCCAGGATCAGGGGGAGAGATCCCCGGTGAAGCCGGCGTTTCTGTTCTTCCGTGCGCCAGCCCAGCAGCCTGCGCACTGGCCCAAGCTCGGAGGAAAGAACGAGACGCGTCGGGAGCAAGTTGGAAGCCATGGCGAAAGAGAGCACAAGGATAGGAAAGCCGAGGCGCAAGAGTTCAAGGGAAGAACGAGCGCTAGGAAATGCGAAGGGAAGCCACGATGCGGGTGAGATCCACTTTTAAAACTTTCCAGGAACGATTCGAAAATCTTCGAATACATCGCATCGGCGACCGCATTAGCTCCAAGACCCGGCGCCGATGACAGGTGGACCCAAGCCGCCCAACTGAAGCGGTGGGTCAAGGAGTCAGTCTCCCCAGAAGACAAGCCGGCAAGGCGCTTCGGCGGTTCCGGAAGAAAGCGCCGCAACGTACAGGAATGGCAGCCTTGGGAACCGCCGCAGTAAAGGCAACCATCAAGTGGGCGCACACTCCCACGATCCCACGACTGTTCGTGCTCCGGCAACGGTCAATGCGGGACTTAGAAAAAGTGCGCGGATCAGAAGAGACGGAGGTCCCACCTCGGGCTTGCTATCTCCCCCGAGATGGGCTCGGGGGCCACTGTCGTTACCCGCGATATGGGGTACCCCCGCGCACAGGGGAAAATGCCTAAGGAACTCGCCCTTCTCTGCAGGGAGAGCTCCGAGGGCGCCACGCGTCCGGCGGGGCCGGACCTCCCTCTCCTCAGAGGAGAGCTCCGGGCTCGCCACGTGGCCTGCAGAAGCCGGGCCTCCCCCCTCCGCGGGGGAGAGGTCCGAAGGCGCCACGTGTCCAGCAGGGCCGGAACTCCCTCTTCTCAGAGGAGAGCACCGGGCTTGCCACGTGGCCGACAGAAGCCGGACCTCCCCCTCCGCGGGGAGAGGTCCAAAGGCTCCACGTGTCCTACGGGGCCGGACCCCCCTCTCCTCTGAGGATGGCTCCGGGCCCGCCACGTGTCCAGCAGAAGAGCGCTGCCAGCCCCCAAGCGGTAGGCAGCAGGCGTAAAGTCGCCCCATGCCTTGCCCGTACAAGGTATTCAAGGCCCGCGCCTTCCCAAGACGCGGAGACGCGGAGCACGCCTCTGTCAGGTGCCGTTGTGCCCAGTCGCATCACAGACTGGCGCGCGGTGTCAGAGCCTGCCAGTCAATAAACGCAGTGACAAGACATCCCCTGCCGCCTCCGCCGTCATCAACCACTACGACTAGCGTGCGGCATGGGCAGGGCGGCAAGACGAAGACCCAGAAGCCTTCGCCAGAGGCAACTACCGGCATAACTGCAGATACGGTAGATGACAGACAATCTCCCCGGGACCACCTATCGGGTCCCGGGCCCCCCTTGTAAGCCACCCGAGTCTTGGACTATAAAAGGCTCGGGTAGGCGACGTTAGCTAGGGTTCGCACTCCCGCAACTCATACGCTAGACATCAGTCATCCCCAAGCTCAGGACTCCGGTTCTGAGCAACGAGCAATACAGAGAGCTCCTCAGCTCACCGTGGACGTGGGGCTTTACGCTCTGGCGGCCCAAACCACGTAAAACCCGCCGTGTCAAGCTTTTCCTTAACTCGTCCATACGCTTAAGCTCTCCGCAAGTGACTAGCCCCTCCGAAAAAGAACCTCCGCGGGCTGCCCAGTGCAGGTCCGGGGGAAGTGTCGATAGCACACTTCGACAGGGATCATCTCGGCCATCACCAACGCAAGGGCCGGTGTCATCAAGGATGCTTCTGAAGCCCCCTCCACCGCTTGAGCATTTTCCTTGGAGACTCTGCTGCCGGGAGTCCTCCTTGGTGCTTCAGCAGCTTCCTTGGAGACTCCTCCGCCTGAAGCCTCCTCGACGTGTCAGCAGTTTCTTTGAAGACTCCACCACTTGAGGAGAAAGGACGCAACGCCTGGGAACCCTCAGCCAGTCGTCGCTCATGAAGAGCCCAGTCGGGATGATAAACCCGGGGCCTCTTGGAGGCGTCATCTCCAGAGGCAAGGCATGCAGGCTCCCTGGATCCCTGACTTGGTGCAGAAGCCGCCGCCGGAGGAAATCGAGAGCGATCCTCCTCCGAAGGCGGGTTAGAATCCATGGGAGAAGACAAGGTCGCAGAAACTCAACGAAGGTGCAAGTGCTGGAAGCCTTAGAAAGTGAACCTATCCACATTGTGGCTTCGTTTCACACTTCCCAGGTGCGATTCGAAGCGATTTGAAACTCTTCGAATACACCGCATCGGCAACCGCATCGGCTCCAAGACCGAGCGCCAATTACAGGTGGGTGCAAGCCGCCCAGCTGAAGCGGTGGGTCAAGGAGTCAGTCTCCCAAGAAGACGAGCCGGCAAGGCACTTCAGCGGTTCCCTAAGAAAGCGCCACAACGTGCAGAAGTGGCAGCCTTGGGAACCGCTGCAGTAAAAGCAACCATCAAGTGGGCGCACGCTCCCACGATCCCGCGACTGTTCGTGCTCCGGCAGCGGTCAATGCGGGACTTAGAGAAAGTGCGCGGAACAGAAGAGACGGAGGCCCCACCTCGGGCTCGCTATCTCCCCCGAGATGGGCCCGGGGGCCACTGTCGGTACCCGCGATATGGGGTACCCCCGCGCACAAGGATGCCTAAGGATCTCGCCCTTCTCCGCAGGGAGAGCTCTGAAGGCGCCACGTGTCCAGCGGGGCCGAACCTCCCTCTCCTCAGAGGAGAGCTCCGGGCCCGCCATGTGGCCAACAGCAGCCAGACCTCCCCTCCGTGGGGAGGGCTCTGAAGGCGCCGCGTGTCCCGCGGGGCCGGACCTCCCCCTCCTCAGAGGAGATCTCTGGGCCCGCCACGTGGCCGACAGAAGCCGGACCTCCCCCCTTCGCGGGGAGAGGTCCGAAGGCTCCACGTGTCCGGCGGGACCGGACCTCCCTCTCCTCAGAGGAGAGCTCCGGGCCCGCCACGTGTCCAGCAGAACGGCGCTGCCTGCCCCCGAGTGGTAGGCAGCGGGCGTAAAGACGCACCATACCTTGCCCGTACAAGGTATTCAAGGCCCGTGCCTTCCCAAGACGCGGAGACGCGGAGCACGCCTCTGTCAGGTGCCGTTGCGCCCAGTCGCATCACAGACTGGCGCACGGTGTCAGAACCTGCCAGCCAATAAACACAGCGACGAGATATCCCCTGCCGCCCCCGCCGTCATCAACCACTACGACTAGCATGCGGCATGGGCAGGGCGGCAAGACGAAGACTCGGAAGCCTTCGCCAGAGACAACTACCGACATAACTGCAGATACGATAGTCGGCAGGAAATCTCCCCGGGACCACCTGTCGGGTCCCAAGCCCCCCTTGTAAGCCACCCGAGTCTTGGACTATAAAAGGCTCGTGTAGGCATCGTTAGCGAGGGTTCGCACTCCAGCAACTCACACCCTAGGCATAACTCATCCTCAAGCTCAGGACTCCGGTTCTGAGCAACAAGCAATACAGCGAGCACCTCTGCTCACCGTGGACGTAGGGTTTTACGCTCCGGCGGCCCGAACCACGTAAAACTCGCCGTGTCAAGCTCCTCCCTCACTCGTCCCTACGCTTAAGCTCTCCGTAGGCGACTAGCCCCTCTGAAAAAGAACCTCCGCGGGCTGCCCAGAGCAGATCCGGGGGAAGTGTCGACCACACACTTCGACATCGACCCTGCCTGAGGCGCAGACCTTCGCTACGCGATCTCTGCCCCAGGCCTACGCCACGCAGCATATGCCACAGCCATATGCCCTGCAAACGGCGCCCCCGGTCTAAGGCACAGCCTTGCCCATACCGGGGTGTAGGGGCCTCAGTTTTTGACACACATTTGCATTGTTCATCACCACACCACACACCTCATTTGAGGAAGGATGATGAACACAAATGAAGAGCAAGTAACAATTATCAACATGCTCATTAGAGAACAAACTCACACATTGCAAAAGTGGTATTTCCCACATGTGATATAGATGGGCTGGACGTATGAAAACTCCTACATTTTGCTAAGGATGTCCATGCCAAGTTTCACCCAAATTCCAAACCTTTTTGAGGTCATTTTGGGTATAGTTAGGAAGAGGGCAGTTTGAAAACATATTCAAATTCAAACTGTTTTATCCCATGAATTTAAAAGTGGGAGGCATATTCTTACTCAGCACATTTTTGTGAGCTCACACATTAATTTTCACTCCATTTGGAGTTGATCTTGACATGAGCTAAGTGCGAGAAATTCAAACTTTATTTGAATTTCAAACTGAACTTGTGCTGAAATTCATTCAAACCAAACCTCATTTGAACTTTGATCAATTCAAATGGCTCATGGGTGAATAATTTGAATTGCCAAGGGTAGTATGGGGTTCACTGTTTACAACAGTGATTATGAGTAAATTTCAGAGGTTAAAACTGGAAGTGGGACCCACATGTCAGCCACTGCTCAGATCAAACTGACTGAGACTTTTTCACTCGGGTCGCCGAGCCGCAGCGGTGATCGCCACCGAGGGCAGCCGCCGCGCCAGCAGCTGCTTGCCCACGTGCTGGCGTGAGGCGGTGCAGAGCCTTCTTAAGGCGCCTGCCCCCCTCCTCGGCCGAGCCTCACCCAGTTCTTCCCGCAAGAACTCAGCGCCGGCAAACAATTTCCGCAGCCCGGAGTCGATCGGAGAGCGCCGATCACAGCTCCCTCCGTCCACTCCAGAGCCCCAGCAAGGTACTAGAGACCTTCCTCCGTCCTCCCCGTTGCTAGAATTCGGTTGAAACCGATTGATATCGGCTGTGCCGAAAGATCAAATTTGGAACATGGAACCGCCGCACCTCGGGCTCCCGTGGACAGCCCAATCAGGGCATTGTCACGCCCGAGCCAAGGCACCCTTGGACACGCTGGTGACCGGTGCTGCTCATCCCCGAGCCACAGCTCGAGTGGTTGCTCACCGGCGGCGAATTTCCACTTTTCCCCTTTCTGTGTGCAGAACGACCTTCGGGTACGATTCTGTATAATTCGTGCTCTAGAAAGGATTAGAGGGCCTCAAGCCACTCTCATACGAGCTAGACACGGTAATGCACAAGTTGCCTTCACAACTCTGGTCCGGAGAATCTCTGTACCCGGCGTAATTTGAGGTCTACCAATGGCGGAATGAACGGGCGGCATCGGACGCATGGTGAGGACCTATTTCGGGCCTTCCCCGAGCTGTCTCGAGCTCATGTCGACCTTCTCTGAGGTCCACTGATGCTCCCCGACCGGTTTCCCAAGTAGTTGAGGTGCTAGGGAAGTCAGCCGACATGGCCGAAGTCGTTCCGAGGTGGCGGCTCGTTGCCGACCATGCTCCGGCCATTGTCATGAGAAGCTGACCCTAGAATCCTGTTCCCTGAGTAAAAGTAGGCAGGGGCGGCCAGAATCGAGAAGTTTGGAGCTGTACAGCAGCCGGCGACGAGCTCTCCGGCGAGGTCCCTCGGCGGCGGAGCGCGGGCGTCGCGAGGTTGAAGAAGGGGTGGACCCCAGCTGTCAGCGGGAGATATTTTGAATCGGGATCCGGCTGCGGCCGGGATTGGGTGTGCTGGCGCGCAAAATCATTGTGGGCCGCGGTGTGCTGTCGCCTCGGCGTGCGACGCGTGTCCCCTGGGCCCACGCGCGAGTTTAAACTTTTCCCCGATGTTCAGATTTCCTTCAAACTTCAAATCCTCATAACTTTGGCTAGAAAGCTCCAAATTGAGTGAACCAAATTTTTCTGGATTCAACTCTCCGAGTACTTTCCAGAAAATCAAGTTTCACTTCATGAAAACCCTTAATTCTCCAGAATTAATTCCTCAAATTTCAAACTGTTAGGAATTTTAACTGAAGAATCCTTTGGAGGAAAATCCTGAAATTTTGCTGGGATGTTCACCAAAATATCCCTGAACTACCATAAAAATTTCAGATCCATTTCAGCTCATATGATCCACCTAATGGTGTGATTAATGAAACTGTTCCAGAGAAAATAGAAAATGTTCAGAAACATTTTCAGAATTTTCTCTGAAATTGTTTAGCTCATAACTTTAGCTAGGAACCTTCAAATTAAGTGAGACCAACTCCATTAGAACTCTCTTAAAATCTAGTTTTCAGAAAGTCATAGTTTGCTTCATGAAAATTCCTAGAACACCCTAAGAGTTCCAATTAAGGTCAAGGACATAATTAATTGTGGAGGGCTCAAATGAGCTTTACTGCAACTAAAACTTGACCAAGTCTCTGTTTAGGTTGTAACCAAGCCACAGTAAAAGTTTCACAGTCATTAGGTCTGTCTAGCAAGGGTTATAGACTTCACAACTTCAAAGTTAATACAAATGCATTTAAATTGATACATATATTGCTCTTATCATGTAGTCGCTAAGGTCGAGGAGGAACCCGAAGTCTTAGACTTCGTTACTCCGGAGGAACAGCTAGCCTACAACCAAGAGCAGCAAGGCAAGCTCCGGTTTGCATTAACCTTTTTACAAATGTTTATTGTTGTGAGCACATCTTTGAATATTGTTGTGATTCTTTGCATTAGAGTCTTGATTGGAAACCCAACTGCATAGCCAAGAAAACCATGGGTTGGGATTAGGATTGAAAACCTCGTTAGCCACTGCATTGCTAAGATAGAGTAGGATTCGGTACAAGTCGAGTAGTTGGAACTACTCGCGAGCATAGGCTAGAGGCACTCGACTCGGGTAGTGATAGCACATGAAACACATGGCAAGAAAATGAGACCAAGCGGAGGTTAAGGGCAGCAGGACTTTGGGGCCTGTGTGCTGTAGCTCCACTTGTGTCGATTGAGGACCGAGCCGTGTGCGGGCCTGTTGAACAAGCTAGAACAGTACCGAAGACCTACGGGCTATATGGGAACCGGGAAACTGATGTAACTCGGGTAGCTGGGTGTTGAGGCATAGCTGGTCGTTCAAAGGGTAGGTTGAGAGCTCGAGGTGTAAATCGGCTGGCGGCACTGAGATGCGCGTGCAGAGACCTCTTGCTCGGGACGATTGGACCGGTTCAACATTTGGCTAACGGGTGAAAGGTAGTCGCGCACGGCGTCCGTGATGGTTGTTGTAGGCAACATGGAGTACGGGCGTATGTGACGGGTTGTTCAGGTAACCCTGCAGGTGTAAATCGATTATAATCGCCGTCCCTCACGGTCAGTGAGTACCACTTGTTCACTGTACCGTGACGTAGAAAGAACAGGCTAGTCACATGTTAAAATGTTGCTGATTGAAAGCTGGACATTGATTGTTAATGATATGCTGTAGCTTAGAGCTAACTAAAGTTCTTTTCAACTTTGGGCAAAGTACATGAGAGAAATGCGTTTCTTGTTTGATTGCGGCTCTCTCATGTGCCTTAGCGTAAGGTTCTCCACAACCTGCTGCTAAAACTTGAAAGTAAGGTTCTACTAATTAGGCGAGTCCTTGCAACTGATGTTTACCTCATGTAACCCATTACCCTCATGTAGAAGTTCCATGTTTAGGTGAGACGGGTCAGACTTGCTGAGCCTTCGTGCTCACTGCTTGCGTTTGAAGCTTTTGCAGGGTTCTATGAGGAAGGGACTCCCGAAGAGGAGACGGAACCCCAGGAGGGGAACCCCGTCGAGTGGGAGTCGTGCACGCCGCAGAGTTAGTGTGCGTGTGTCCTAGCAAGGACACGTTCGAGGGCTGAACGTGCATTTGATGCTTAGTCTACGCCCGCGAGTGTAGACTGAACTTATTTTGCTGTAAACATGTTCATAAACTTGTTTATTTAATAAAATTTTTGCTTCCGCTTTGTACCTTTGACGTGTGTTATCCGGTGCTGTGCAACGCAGCACCCCTCAGCGTGATCCTGGCTCGACAGGACCAATGGGGTCGTGTCAGCGTTGGTATCAGAGCTCGCTTGAGGTTTAACACAGTACAAAGGTCTTCTTTTTTAAAAATCTAGTGAGGAACGAGTTAGTAGCCCGTATAAGGATGTTATTAGCATATAGAAAGTGGCATATTAACCTATTTGTTATGTCAGAAAATCGTGCATCTCGGGACGTTCATGTCTTGGGGGGTGCACGTAAGCGCTGTCCACCAGTGCGCACAAGCTGAAGGGTGGAGCTCCACGGGTGGCAGGTAACCCGACCCGCTTTGATATCCTCTACGACTCTTCATGTCGTTTGGGGTATTTGAGCAACGTCCGTCCCTGGCGTGCGTGGTGCAACATGGGAGACCCCGTCACGTGGTCTGAAACGTGGACACGTAACTCAAGGCGTGGTTGGCTTGAGAACATCCGGGCGAGTGATGACGGCCGGGTGTACGAACTGTATGGATTCCGGGCTCGGTGTGCAGCCGAGTCTGATGATTGTTTGAGTTTCTGCAGGTAGCCTGACCATGAAACGGTAGACGTGTAGCATCCGTGTGCGAGTGACGAGTAGTGCCACTGAACTAACGAAGCCGGCTAAGTCCGGTATAGGTTTTTCTTGGTGAGAACGTAGTACCGACAGAATCTGGTGACGCATCGACGTCACACCCCATTAAATGAGCAACTTCATTTAAAAACTTGAAGGTTTTGATCCAAAGTAGTAAAACTTGATGTAACTCCTTCCCTTGAACAGGATATTCAAAGTTAACAAGTTTTCAACTTATAGGATGTTAAGGACAGAGCACTCTGTTTTCAGCCGAATCAAGACTGAAGTTAATCAGAGGTTAGAGGCTGAGTTCTTTCAAGGTTTGGGGTCATGTGATACATTTCTGGAAAGCTTTGGAAGATTTTTACCACTTTTCTGTTGAGGTCCAGAGGTGTTTCATCCCTTAACCACTCGAAAAATACAGTAGAGTTGAAACTATCCAGAAAACAGGACAGAGTAAAGACTCTCTGTAGACTCTCTGTAAATTAAGCATAACTTCCTACATAAAAATCCAAAAATAGAAAATGAGGTAGTTCTGGAAAGCTTATGAGATAGGTTACAACTTTGTAACAGAAAGTTTTGTCAGATTAGGGACAGAATTAACTGGAATTCTTGGATCAAAACAGTACATAAAGCAGGGAGGTGCTGTCCAATTGTTTCCAGAAATTCTGTTAACTTTGATATCTCATAACTTTTGAACCAGGACAGATATTAGGCCAAGAAAACACTTTCTGGAAATATATTGAAGTTAGCTTTAACTTTGATGTTGAGCTCCAGAATTGGTTTTGCTTTTAACATGGCCTAAATCAGGTTGGAATGGAAACTGGTCAGGGCTGTCATGGGAACAGCAGATCAGCAGTCAAATTTGTCTAAAATTTGAACTATGTTTCCAAGTTTTATGGGTTCAATGATATGTTTTATGTTATAACTCAGAGGTTTACTGTTTAAATAAATATTTGACAATTCTCAAATATATTTTTACAGATGGCAGCAGATAAACAGTTGGAGAACGGGTGGGTGGCTTCCCACTGTTCTGACCGTAGCGGCTACCCGGAAGCATTGTGGCAAATGCTCCAATATTTCGGGTACAACCAGATGCCGCAATACTTCACCAAGGAAGAAGGCGAAGAGGGGAACAAGACGTGGACGATCCATGTCGAGGTTCCTGCAGGACCTACGCCACCCGGTTTGGTGCCATTCACCGTCACGGTGAGAGGAAGACAACCGGAAGGGATGTGGCAAGTGGCAGCCCGTGACACAATGTCACGTTTCTGCCAACTACACGTGCAGGCTATGGAGGGCACTCCATACGCACTCGTTCTGGTGGAGGGACGAGCTCAGCATGTGTGGGAAGAGAGGTACCTGGATGTGACGCCCTCAATTCTGTGGAAAAACCACGGAACCGAGAACTAATGCGTATGTGTGCCCAGGATGTTCATCACACATACACATACGTTCCACAAACTGAATTCAGATTATATATTACCACGAATAACAGAGTTTATTACAACACCTCATGAGTCTTGGACTCATGCTCACAGCGGAAATCTTAATTCTATGCAGCGGAAATCCTTATTTAAATCCGGAAGCAAAAACTAATGCGGAAGCAAAACGAAGCAGAAGTGGCTCCATCTCTACTCCCTCCACAGGCAAGGTTGAGAACAGATCACACGCCATAATGCTCTACTCGGTCTTCATAGTAGTCTTCTCTTGCTGTTGATGAAGAAATAATAATGCAAGTTTGAGTACAATGATGTACTCAGCAAGTGTGGAAAAACACATGATATGCAGCTCATAAACAAGGTAGGCATAAAAGGTTTATTTGCAGAAAAGCAGTTCTGTAAAATCATGATAAACAACAACTTAAGTTTAAATGTAATCCCAACATGTATTAAATTACCAACATACCTCCATCACTTCTCGTGTTCCATCCGAACATTAACCAATCTTTTTATTCATACTCACGAATACCTCCTCGTATTTGCTACCACTTTACCCCATAAACAACCTCGTCTCGCACCGAGACCAATCTCATGTCATGACCTACCAGTCATGCAACCATCTCATCTCCCGGACTTAACAGTCCCAAACCAAACCATAACCAATAACCATAACCAATAACCTTCCCAATAACCATTCCAATAACCATCCCAGTAACCATTCCATCTAATCATGGCTGTTTAGCCAGGTGCTCATGACCGTAAGCTCGGCTATCATGATAGTTTTAGTAACTCTGCAGAGTTTGCACCTCTTTACCCACAAGTTTGTGATTTCGTCACCCGTCGGCGACTGCAGAACCTCCATTATACCAGTACACAACCGTCGGTGTATGGTCAAGAGATCACAAAATAGCCTTTACAAAGGGGTTACTAGATGTATGGACTCACTAAGGTTTCACTGGCAGGCTAGAATCTCCAATTCTCCCACCCACGGGCCCCCTCTTGTGCCATGCAGTTCCCAGGGCAGTCCTCACTCGACTCCCATTCCCCGCGCCTTCCGCAGTCCATAACACTCTAGCAACTTACCTAATTACTCAGCTAAGCCGCACCCATACTTGGCCTTGTGGTGGCACTGTTATCCTGGCATGTGCATGCATGAATCGGTCCTTAGATCTACGGCAAGCAAAACCACCCTCTCATGCTACCTCATTCACAAACCCAGGCTTGCCTAGATCTCCCTCCGATCCATGTTTATTAACCTCATCAGTTACTTATTATCAGTACGAATGCAGTTAGCTAGACACATCTATCTCGCTTCCCAATCCCATGGACTCAGCGAAGCATAAAGCAAAAACCATACCCGACTCATAAACTTCCCAGGCGACAAGGATGGTTTAATCAAAACTAGTAAACTCCTATAAAAAGGGTTTTCCCATCATGTTTGACTCAGCACACACACCTTTTCGCAAAACAAAATAGTTTTACCCAAAACATAGGATCAACATGGTCAAGGAGCACTTGCCTTGTTCTTGCGGTTCCGGTTGTTCTTGATTCTCAAAACCTTGTTGCTACAGCTCGTCGTACACAGCTTCCTGAGCTTGTTCTGCTATGTAGGATTCACGTGCATACAAAATTTACAGCAATCAATATCATGCACAAACCCTAAACTAGATGCGATGATGCTCATGCATGCTATCCTATGATTTTTATTAGATTGGTGTGCCCTTGCATGGCTTGCACGGACAGAGGCGTTCGGTTCAAAGGTGGTTGTGGCGATGATCTTGTTTTTAGATCAAACTTATCATCAAGTGATCTGTTCACGAAAAGGCTTCGGTTCGAAAGGAATCGAAGAACAGATGCAAAGAGATGAACAACATGATGTCGTAAGGTGGTATTGAAATCCTACCTCACGTTTTTCTTGACTTCGAGGTCCTCCTCAGACCACTCGGTCCTTCTCCGATGATCTCCCTTGTTGCGCTTCGGCGATGTTTTGCTCGGCGAGTTAGGGCTAGAGCGCTAAGTCGTCGGCTCAGGAGTTGAAAGAGAAGTTCGTGATTTCGGCCAGAGGTTTTGGGTTCTATTTATAATCGGGAAGAGAAGAGTCCTAATCTGCTTGGATCCTGAATAAGAGTCTTATTGAGATCTTTGTTAGATCCTGACGTCTTATCTTCGGTAAGGATCGTGGATTTTAGATTGGTTCCCGTTATGTACCGGTGTCCTTACGCGTAACAGCCGCTCCAAAACTCGTTACCTCCGTGACGATGAGCTCCGGAAGCTCCACATGTCCTCCGGGCCTGGTATCTCCTCATCCGCAGAGACGAGCTCCGGTCGTGCCGCGTGTCAATCGATCGAGACCTCTCTCTTCTTCGGAGGTGAGCTCCGCGCACGCCACGTGTGGGTGCCGGTCTTTCCGCCTTTCCTTTCAGGGACATGCCCCGAGGTCGACACGTGTTCAGCAGCGAAGGATCTCCAGAGATAAGCTCCGGTGGCGACACGTGTTCAATAGATCCGGACTTCTCGGAGATGGGTTCCGAAATTAACACATATCCCGTGCGACTTGTCCCCTGACTTCCGCGAGGACTAGCTCCGTGGATGACACGTGTCCTATGAAAAATGCCTTTGCTTCTTCCGCAGAGGCTATCTCCGCGGCAGCACGTGTCCCACAGGGTCGGACCTCTTTCCAGTTGCGGAGGTGACCTCCGAGCCTGCCACGTATCCAGTTTAGAGTTGGACCTCTCCCTATCTCTCGAGAATGAGTTCCGAACACACCACGTGGTCTGCTGGTCGTGAAAGTTGCCTTCGGCGCTCTCAGAGAGCTTTACTGGCTATCCTTTTGATACTTGTTTCTGTTCCCTCTTTTCAAAAAAAATGTTTTTCTTCTTCATAAACATGAACATATGCTGACACCCGAGATGAGGGTATCACAAATCTACCCCCCTTAAATTGAATCTCGCCCTCGAGATTCATTAGTAGAAAATAGATAGGGGAATTCAGCCTTAATATCCTCTTCACGCTCCCATGTGGCTTCAGCTTCAGTGTGATGGCTCCATTGTACCTTGCACCATCGAATCACTTTGTTTCGGGTGACCCTTTCTTTTACGTCCAAGATTCGGATAGGGTGTTCTGCGTAAGTCAGGTCCTCTTGAAGTTTAAATTCTCCCATTGACACTTGTTCCTCTGGTATTCTCAAGCACTTCTTGAGCTGAGATACATGAAACACGTCATGTACGTCGGAGAGGTGGTTTGGGAGCTCTAGTTGATAGGCTACTTCTCCTCGCTTACCCAAAATCTTAAATGGTCCGATGTAGCGAGGTGCTAGTTTGCCTTTGACGTTAAAACGTCATTGGCCTCGGATAGGCCATACATTAAGGTATACGAAGTCTCCAACTTCAAAGGTCATCTTTCTACGCCTATTGTCCGCATAGCCTTTCTGTCGTGACTGAGCAGCCTTTAAGTTCTCCCGTATCGTTTGGACTTGCTTTTCAGCCTCTTGTAGTACTTTGGGTCCAAACACCTGGTTCTCTCCAGTCTCGTTCCAGAACAGTGGCGTTCTACACCGTCTACCATATAAGGCTTCGAAAGGCGACATCTTCAAGCTAGCTTGATAGCTGTTGTTTTAGGAGAACTCGGCATACGGTAAACTCCTGTCCCAACAACGCCCACGTTTCAAGGCGCAAGCTCTCAGCATGTCCTCCAAAATTTGGTTCGTCCTCTCGGTTTGCCCATCTGTTTGTGGGTGATAGGCGGAGCTAAAATCCAGTCGTGTACCCATGGCTTTCTGCAGCTTCTTCCAGAATCTAGAGGTAAACTGAGAACCTCGATCTGAGACTATCCTCTTTGGAACTCCGTGACGGCACACGATCTGCTCCATGTACAATTCTGCCAATTGTGCAACGTTGTAACTGGTCTTTACAGGAAGAAAATGGGCGGTTTTTGTCAACCGGTCCACAATGACCCAGATGGAGTCGTATCCTGACTGAGTTCTTGGCAATCCGACAATAAAGTCCATACTGATGTCCTCCCATTTCCATTCAGGTATTTTTAAAGGTTGCAACAATCCAGCGGGTTTTTGATGTTCAGCTTTCACCCGTTGGCATATGTCACATAGGGCAACGTATTCGGCTATATCCCTCTTCATACCATCCCACCAATAGCAAGTTTTCAAGTCCTTGTACATTTTGGTGCTCCCTGGATGTATGGAATAGGGTGAATCATGTGCCTCCTTCAATACCATGTCACGAAGGTGTCTTATGTTTGGCACACAAATCATTTTTCCTAGCCAAAGCGTACCCTTTTCATCCTCCTTGAAATCCTTTTCCATCCCTTGTCGGATTCTTTTCTTGATCTCCTTGATCCCCTCGTCCGTTGCTTGGCCCTCTCTTATTTCTTGCTCCAATGAGGAGTGGATCTTCATTATTTCCATGTTATTCAGGAATCCGAGGTGTAACCGTTCGAACTCCTTTCGAAGTTCAGGTGGTAGCTCCCGAACCGTGAGTTGGTGGCATGCTCCCTTTCTGCTCAGTGCGTCAGTGACCACATTGGCCTTCCCGGGGTGGTAGTTGATTCCCACATCATAATCCTTGATGAGTTCTAACCATCGACGTTGCTTCAAATTCAAGTCCGTTTGTGTAAATATGTACTTGAGGCTTTTATGATATGTATAGATCTCACATCGATGACCAAGGATATAATGTCTCCAAATCTTCAATGCATGCACCACTGCTGCTAACTCCAAATCATGTGTAGGATAGTTAAGCTCGTGCTTCTTTAATTGTCGTGAGGCATAGGCTACCACTTGTCCTTCCTGCATGAGCACACATCCGAGCCCTTGTCTGGATGCGTCACAATATATGTCAAAGCTCTTGCTTACGTCTGGCAATACCAGAACTGGTGCTGTGGTTAGCGTTTTCTTGAGTTCCTCAAAACTTTCTTGGCAAGCTTGTGTCCATTAAAAGACTTTTCCCTTCATTAGCAACTCCGTCATAGGTTTTGCTATCTTAGAGAAGTCTTTAATGAAGCGATGATAGTATCCTGCCATCCCAAGGAAACTCCGAATATCCCTCACGCTCCTCGGTTGGTCCCACTTTAGAACATCTCTCACCTTTCCAGGATCAACCGATACCCCTTCCTTGGAGATGATGTGGCCTAGGAAAGATATTTCCTTTAGCCAAAATTGACACTTGTTGAGCTTGGCATACAATTGATGCTCACGCAACTTCTGCAAGGTCAATTTCAGATGTTCTTCATGCTCCTCCTCACTTTTTGAATACACCATAATGTCGTCGATGAAAACCACGACGAACTTGTCCAAGTACTCCATGAAAACCTTTTTCATAAGGTACATGAAGTATGCGGGTGCATTCGTCAATCCAAAAGACATAACGGTATATTCATATGAACCATACCGCGTCCGAAAGGTTGTCTTAGGTATATCGGAGGGCTTAATCTTCAGCTGGAAATATCCCGACCGAAGATCAATCTTGGAGAACACTTGGGCTCCTTTCATTTGATCGAACAGGTCCTCTATACGGGGCAGAGGGTATTTATTCTTGATTGTTACCTCGTTGAGAGACCTGTAGTCCACGCACATTCTTTGGGTTCCGTCCTTCTTGTCCACGAAGAGTACCGGAGCTCCCCAGGGTGACGAGCTTGGACGGATAAAACCCTTCTCCAACTGTTCTTGAATTTGCTTCTTAAGTTCTACTAACTCGTTGACGGGCATCCTATATGGTCTCTTAGCTATGGGTTCAGTTCCAGGTTCCAAATCTATGGCAAACTCAATATCCCGGTCAGGTGGCATACCTGGAAGTTCTTCCGGGAACACATCCGAAAATTCCTGAACCACTGGAATGTTATCCAATGCTACTCCTTCAACATGGTTCAAATCCGCCCGTTCGGGTGCTTGCTGGGCTGACTCAAACTCGACACGGATACCGTGTTCGTTTGTCAATTGCACGCTTCTCTCAGCGCATTGGATTACCCCATTATGCTTGCTCAACCAGTCCATTCCGAGTATGATGTCAATTCCGGGGGAGTCCAAGACAATAAGGTTGGCAAGGAAGTCTACCCCCCTTATTTTAAGGCTTACCTTAGGACATACTATACTAGTCCTCATTTCTCCTCCGGGAGAATTAACTAACATAGCACATTCTAGGTGGGATACGGGTAGATGATGTTTGGCAACATATTTGGATGATATGAAGGAATGTGATGCTCCGGAATCAAATAAAATGGTGGCTGGGTTGGAGTTGGCAAGGAACATACCAATTGTGACGTCCTCAGCCTGTTGTGCTTCCTCAGCAGTGACATGGTTAACGTGGCCACGAGCATAATTCTGTGGTCCACGGTTCCCTTGGTTGTCCCCTCCGTTTGGTCGCTGGTTCTGCTTGGGCACGTTACCTTGCTGTCCAGGGCCTCTCTTTGGGCACTGGTTAGCGAAGTGGCCTACTTCCCCGCATGCAAAGCATGCCCTGTTGCCTATGGCAGAAGGTACGTTGGGACGGGGGTTTTGAACAGGAGCGCCATTGTTAGGCCGGGGCGCAGGAGGCATGGGCACACGAGGTGCCGGTGCAACGAGCCGTTGCTGTGGTGACTGACCAGGGCGGTACGTGGGAGTGGTTGGTCCATACTGTGGTGCAGGGGACATGTATCTAGGTCGTACGTTGCTCCCTTGGGGCTGGTATGGAATCTTCCTTTTGCACTCGCGCTCGATCTCTCGGATCTTGTTTTCCACCACAATAGCCTTATCAACCAGCTTCTGGAAGCTTACGTAGGCATTGTTGAGGAGCTGAACTTGGATCTCATTGTTCAACCCTCTCATGAACAGGTACTGCTTCCTCTGATCTGAGTTGACATCTTCGGGGGCATATCGGGACAGTTGTATGAACTTGTTGAGATATTCGTTCACACTTTTCTGCCCTTGGCGGAGACCTTCAAACTCCTGCCTCTTGATCATCATTACGCCAACAGGGATGTACTGGGAGCGGAAACTTTCCTTGAACTCAGTCCAAGTGATTGTCTCCGGGTTGGCATGGGCGTTGCTCAAGGCATCCCACCAGTCAGCAGCTTCTCCCATCAGTTGGTGCAACGCAAAGAGAACCTTCTCTCGGTTGTTGCACTGAACAATGGCAAGCTTCTTCTCCATGGATTTCAACCAATCATCGGCCTCCATTGGATCGCTTGCTTGAGCAAAGGTGGGTGGTCGAGTCCTCATGAACTCTCCTAGCCTATTATGAGCCGACGGTGGTGGTGGCGGTGGTGCCGAAACGGGGTGTTGGTTGGCCTGCAACTGACCCAAAGTTTGGATCATGGTTTGCATAAGCTGGTTTTGCATGGCCATCAACCTTTCTGGTTGTTTTCGCCAGCTCCGGGGTTAGCAGGAACTTCCTCGTGGTCATCTTCCTGGACGTTCCTTCGGCTGGCGTTTCCTCTCACCATCTGTGAGGGGGAACGAAATAGAATAGAAGGTTAGAAGGTTAGATAGGTCCTTTCAACTATATGCATCAAGGGGAGTTGGACTATATATATCAATAATAAGTTCATCACAAGTAAATAAACTAGCAGCGGAATATTATTCTTGAGGGCTCCGTCACAGGCGTTGCCCGGGGGTCTCCATGAACCTAGAAACCTTCTTCGGGTCCAAAGTCTTGGTCATTATACACCACCTCATTATCTTGACCTGAGCAGCAATATAAACCAACAAATATGCAAGGTTGAGTACCGATGGTACTCAGCAAGTGTGGGGAAGTTATGTCATGCATGGCTAGAACAAGGGGAGGTTGAACTCATGGTTAAAGCACTATGCAATTAATACCTATCACCTTAGCTTATTAAGCACCTACATTACTACATAGGTGAAATGGTCCCAATCTCCCAACCCATCATCAAAATCAAGTAACACTAACATTATTTCCGATGTTAAGCTCCCCGCTTAACATCCACAACTTCCAAAACCATCACTCCTCTAATCATGAATAAGTCCAAGCCGCTCTTGACCGTGAGCACGGCTGTCATGACAGTTTTGACTCTGCAGAGTTTGTACCATTGTACCCACACGTAGTGATTTCATCTCCCGTTGCCGGGTGGACTAAAAGAACCTCCATTATGCCAGTGGCTACGAACCACATTCACACTTCCCAGGTGTGTAGCCAGGAGATCCAGGCAAGTACTAAACACAACCCGAGTCTCGTGCACCCAACACACAACCAAAACATCCAACTTGCCTTGATCCCTACCTCTACATAACTCACAATATCTCATTCAAGAGTATGGTAAAATAAACTGATGATCTCATATCCCAAATATCCCATTCTAAGCATGGCTAAGCATATGCATAATAATAAATGACATGATAAAATAAATCCCAACCCAAGCTACAAGGAAACAAGGTAATGCAATTCTAGGGAAACATCCTAGCATGGGTTTCATATTGAACTTGACAATGCAATAATTCTATCCAAACATCCTAGTATAGGATCAAAGTGGTCAAGGACACTTGCCTCCTTCCTGCTGCTCTTGGAATGGGTAGTCCTGATCTTGGAAAGGGAGAACTTGCTCTGGAGCAGGTTCTACATCATACCATCACACATAGCAAAAGAAAAACAACAATCCATAAGACATAGTTAACACTTTCACTTCAAACAAACCACACATTCACATTTATAAAAGTCATTCACAATTATATGTGTTAGGGTTACTCTATGTGTGTTGATCTTTGGCTTACATATACTTTTAATCATGTGTATATGATTCCTACTTTTGTATTCACATTTATGCTTACATACTATATATATGAGTTTCCAATTTAAATAAATTCCTTATATTTAATTACTACACCTTTTAGCTACCAAGTATGCATGAAAGGTATTTTCCTACTCCATATGTGTCTTCAGAATTTCTACCAACCCTAAACTGAATACTTTGGATTTTAGAAACTTCATTTATCATTTACTAGTTGCTATATTTTCAAATTTATTTCCTATGCCTAAATGTGAACTTTATTATGAAAATAACAAGACACATCATCTAAACAGAATAGGTTCTGATCTAAAGTATTTAATAATATATTTTTGACCTTTTCCTCTGATGTAAACTATTTTACATTTATTTTCCCTATTTTCAGAACTATTCTTTACTTAAAAATGTGTCCCTATAACTAATAAATGTGAATAATAAATTAAACAGATTCATTTCAGCCCAAAATCTATTTTTATCTCACTCCAAAGTTTTCTAAGTACTGAGAAAGTTTTTAATTTAATTTTGACAATATGTTTGTCCCACTTTTAAATTTTAAATACTAGCACATATTCAATTTCCTAAATTAAATATCAAACAGGGTTAAAAAGGTAAACTCACCCCACTACAGGGTCTATAATATTATTTTAACAATTTTCAGGGGTCTAGCTACTCATAACAGAGGAGTTTTTCCTAATTTTTATTAAGTCCAGGGCTAAAACTGATTTTTAAATGAATTTACATGATTTTCTGAAGTTCCAGGGGCTAGATCAGAAGTTTCCGGGGCTAACTCTTATTTCCCGAGAACCCCAGGGGGTAGCACGTAAGATTTCCAGTCTTTATAACGCAGGGCTGACGTGGACCGTCCGATTTAAAACAGACGGCTGAGATTATAATGCCGAACCGGTACGCGGGGATTTAAAGTCTACCGTGCGATTTAAAATAGACGGCGCACAAGCGGCCACGTCGCTCTGATCGAGCGCGGGTGGCGCTGCCCGGCGGCACACAACGGCGGAAGGCGGCGATCTCGCCGGAGAGTTTCGGATCTTCGGGAATTCTTCCTAGAACTGTGATTTTATGGCATAGATCGGTGGAGGGGAGGTCGGGGATCTCACCTCGGGGGTTTTCTTGAGCTCGGAGGTCCTAGAAAGCGATCGGCGACGAGGTCCGAGGTGAATTCACGGCGAGGCTCGTCGGCGCTGTGTTTGAGCCGCAAACCACCGAGTTTTCTGCACCTGCGAGGTTCCCCAGAGGCGGTGGATCAAGACCAGCGAGTTAGATCGGAATTCCCGAGCGTAGATCGGGCAGAATTCACCGGAGGGGCTCGGGTTCTCACCGGAGTAAAATCGGCGGATCGCGTGGGAAAAACGGGACAAGGCCGGGGTTTTTGTAGACGGGGGAGGGCAGTGGGTTGGTTTAGATCGAGCTGGAGTCTTCGGGGTCCGGTAATCGGCTGGGATACGCGAGAATTCCCGATCGATTTTGATTCGGGTGAGAGTCCGGCCGATCGCGGCGCGGGCGCGAGGAAGAAGAAAAGCTGGCGGGCCCCGCCTGTCAGTGGGAGGAAGGGGGCGCGCACGGCTGCGGGCTGGCGCGGAGCAGGGTGGGCCGGCTGGTGGGTTTCGGCCCACTGGCCGGTTTTTTTCTGTTCTCCTTTTTCTTTTTCTATTTCTTTTCTGTTTTGAGTTTAAATTGAATTCCAGTTTGAATTTAAATTGTTGCAAAACATGCAACACGTCCAAAAATTTTTAAATTCCCCTATTAACAGGATTTTGGGGTGTTACACTGGCAGGGGTGGCACTTGATGTCGGAGCTGCAACTTGTCGAAGTGTTGGGTGCAGCCACCTTTACTGCAACACCTGGAGGCATCTGGGACTTGTTGTTATCTTGTCCCCGTGATGTAGAAGGTGCGACACTTCTGCGTACAACACCCGTGGAGGGTGGTGTAGAAGCACGTATGCTCAAGGATGGCGCTGCTTTGGATGGCACCGGAAATTGTCGTGCCGTGAAGGTGTTGTTTGGCCGCTGTTGTTGGCGACCCTGCACTTCTTTTTCTGCTAACATAGCAAGTTGAAATAAACGTTGAATAGAATGATATTCCTTGTAGTCAACTATGTCCTGGATCTCACGCCGTAAGCCCTCATAAAACCTAACAATTTGGTCTTCCTGATCCTCAACTACCCCACAACGAAGCATACCTTTCTGCAACTCTTGGTAGTACTCTTGGACAGTCATGTCACCCTGATCAAAGCGTTGCAATTTCTTAAGAAGATCACGTCTATATGAAGGAGGAACAAAACTAGCGCGTATCTCTTCTTTTAACGCAGCCCATGTTTGTGGTGCATTACGTGTATTGACAAGTTCATTCCACCAAATTATAGCAAAATCTTTAAACTCACTAGTGGCTTGTCTAACTCTATGTCGCTCAGAAACAAGATGAGAGCTAAATTTTTGTTCTTCCGTCATCTCCCAATCTAAGTAAGTCTCAGCATCATAAGATCCATAAAATGTTGGAATAGAAAATTTAATATTAGCATAAGGATCATTATCTTGTTCAGGAGCATGAGGACGAGGTCTACCTCCCATACGTTGACAATTTCGTCGAGGGCGATGGCGCTGCCGTGCATCAACCTCATCGTTATTGAAGTCATCCTCTGTGTCGTAGTGAGCATGTGCATCACCATCAAGGATGATAGAGGGTGTAGCTTATTGGGGAAGACGAGTCTCCATCTCGTCCAACCGTGTGGTCAGACCAACAACACTTGTATGGAGCCTCTGAAAGGTGGCTGTTGTAGTGGTCTGGTAATTGTTGAAAGCTTCGGTCATTGCCCGCATCATGTCCCTTAGTTCCATATGGGACACGTACTCATCATCATCCGAAGGTGTAGAACCAGAGGTCTTATCCATAGGCTTCTTTCTTGTCATTGTTAGTACAAAACAGAAATGAAGACAAAAAGATCGTGAAGAACCCTATTACTACACTCTCCGAAGTGGGTGGAAAATCGATCAGTAAGATGCGTCTTACCCCGCTCTTACAAGTTTCTTACCAGCACTGCAGGTGGCCAACGGTGACCGGTGTGAAGCAAGCAGAGAGTGGGTGTGATTGCAAAGGTTACCTGTTCTGCTCGAGAGAAGGTGGAGCTTGGAAGGCTCCAATGCAGTATATGTATGTGGCACACAAGTTAGTAACAGATAGCAATGCTGAATAACTGTCCAAAGAATTTCACCTAGTTGCTGGCCTAAGAATGTATTAGAACAGTTGTGGCAACAAGCAAGGACAAGGATGAATGATGATGAACAACAAGGATGATATCAGCAAGTATCCAGCACTCACACAGAAATAGCACAACTAGAAAACCCCTTAGCCTCCTGTTTTTGTCTTGAAGCACTAGTAGAAATCAAAATCTTTTTTTGTCTTTATTTTTTTGATATTTTTTCTCAACCAGGGGCACAAGAATAGAAACAGCACCAACTATTAGCTCAAACCGATGAAAGATGAGATCGGCACAAATTCAGGAGCGATTGGAAAAACTGGTGCTGGAACTTCGGAGTTCGAAACGAGGGCCTTCTTAATTTTTTTAATTTTTTTTGAAAATGCCGTTACCGGCGTAGCTGGTGTATCGTATGTGGACTTTTTCGAGACCTTTCCGGGAAAAAATGCGCCTCATTCGGAGTTACGAGCGAAAAGTTATTCCCGTTTTAAGGAGGATACCCCGAATCAGGTTTTGGTGGTGGTGGAAACTGCAACAGAAACAAATCGGTGGATGGAATTTTTTTGTAGATTGGTTTTTTGTAGATGGCAGCGGATGGAAGGAACAAAACTGAAACAAAACAAATCTAAACCAGCAACCAGACTCAACCTAGGACACAAACTCAGAACTACGGACTCCGAAACTAAATTGTGCAAAAGGTTGAGCGGGGGTTGTAGGTCAGAGAAACTAAAAAAATTTTTGTGCCTTTTTGTGGACGATAGGACTGAAACAAAATAAATCTAAAGGGCACACAAGTATACCTCACAGTGAACCTGGAAATCTGATACCAATTGATAGGAGGATGAGTCCCGATCTTCCGAGAGGTAGGGTAAACTTGATTGGGTGAAGATCTCGATGTTGATGATCCAAGGCTCCGAACGAACGAAACCCCGCAATCACTACACCACTGCTCCGTTGGTTATCACCTGTGTCACACGAATGACCTCGCCACGAAGGCTTATCCCTGCAAGCGCAATCAAGAACACAAGCAAGAACAGAGAAGTTGCAATCAAAACTGAATTGATCACGAATTTGGGGTCTCACAACCGATGATCAGCGACACTGTTCAGTGACAGATTGTAACTAAGCAAAACCCCACCCTAATACGGTGACGGCTGCTGTATAAAAAGGATTTTAGAGGCGTGCAAGACCCCTGGACGCAACCCTAATGGGCTTCCACACGATACATGGCCCAGCAGCCCAAAAGGCGGTGGCGCAGCACCAGACAGATTCTGGACGCCCACTTGTTTCGCTGATTCCCGTCAACTTAGAAGGAATTTTGGGGTGGGGCTGGTTCCATTGGAAGCTTTATGAAATCACGGTACCAATCATATATAGAACGTCCAAATCCGACTCCGTATGTGTCCGGGACGTCAGTTTTGGTGAAGGCAGCTCCTGGAACCCGAGGTGGAGTCGAAGTCGAGTTGTACTTGGGCTCCTCCTTGGTGTGCACGTCCTATCTCCTCCTCCTTGACTCCTTGGACTCCTCCCAGCCCTTGCTGGTCCTCTCCATTGTTCCTAATCAATAAAACATACATGGAAACAAGCGTAAGTTTTGAAAAACAATTGACAAGGTTAGAACGTACCTGGAGATCCAATTGTCGTGCACGTGCTCTAGTGATCGGTCCTTGCATTGTATGCAAAGGAGAGATGTCCTCATCACCAGCTCAAGAAGTGCTTGAGAGTACCAGAGGAGAAAGTACCAATAGAAGGGCTTGAACTTCAAGAGGACCTGACTTATGCGGAACACCCTGTCCAAATTTTGGACGTAAAGGAAAGGGTCACCAGGAACAAAGTGATTCGATGGTACAAGGTACAATGGAGCCATCACACCAAAGCTGAAGCCACATGGGAGCGTGAAGAAGACATCAAGGCAGAATTTCCTCATCTATTCTCTACTAACGAATCTCGAGGGCGAGATTCAATTTAAGGGGGGTAGATTTGTGACACCCTTATTTTTGGTTTCTGCATGTACTCATGTTTCATGAAGAGAAAACATTTTAAAGGAAGTGGGAACAGAAAAAGAATTAAAAGGATAGTCAAAAGGAACAAGAATCCAGTTCATAGAGAGCGCCGAAGACAACTTCCGCGGCCCGCTGGCCACGTGGCGTGTTTGGAGCTCATCCCTGCAAAGTAGGGGGAGGTAAGCCGCTAAATTGACTACGTGGCAGGCTCGGGGCTCATCTCCGCAAAGAGGGAGATGTCCGACCCTGTGGGACACGTGTTGCCCCCGGAGCTAGCCTCTGCGGCAAAGTGAAGGCAGTTCCGCAGGACACATGTCACCTTCGGAGCTAGTCACCGCGGAAATTAGAGGACCAGTTGCGCGGGATACGTGTCGACCTCGGAGCTCACCTCCGAGAGGTCCGGTTCTATTGGACACGTGTCGCCACCGGAGCTTATCTCCGGGAGGTCTGTCACTGTTGGACACATGTCTACCTCGAAGCTCACCTCCGAAGAGAGGGAGGTCGGGAATGGATACCTGGCACACCCGGAGCCACCTCTGGAGAGAGGGAAGGTCCCACTGACACGTGGCGTGCACGGAGCCACCTCTGAATAGAGAGGAGGTCCCGACCACCAGGATACGTGGCGTACGCGGAGCTCACCGCCGAAGGAGAGGGAGATCTCGCTCGCTTGATACGCGGCACAACCAGAGCTCGTCTCTGCCGAAAAGGGAGAGACCAGGTCCCAGTGGACACGTGGAGCTTCCAGAGCTCATCACCACGGAGGTAACGAGTTCTAGAGCGGGTTTTTGGATTCTGTACGCGTAGAAATATCGATACGGAGAAGAAACCGACCTGAATTCCACAATGTTACCGCACCAAATCAACTCAAGATAAGTTGTTAAGATTCAACGATAATCTGAATAGGACTCTTATTCGAAATACAATCAGATTAGGACTCTTCTTCTCCCGATTATAAATAGAACCCAGAACCTTTGACCGAAACCACAAACTTCTTTTCCATCTCCTGAGCCGACGACTTAAAGCCCTAGCCCCAACTCGCCGAGTAAGCCCATGGCTGGAGTTCGGTCGAGAAAGATCACCGGAAGAGAGCCCAAAGATCTGTCTAATCAGAGATGGACCCCGAGACCAAGGAGAACGTAAGGTAGGTCTCCAATATCACCTTACGACATCATCGTGTTTTCCTTGCATCTGTTCTTTGATTCCTTTCGAACATAAGCTTTCTCGTGGACAGATCACTTGTTGATCGGGTTGATCTAAAAGACAAGGTCATCGCCACGTCCACATTTGATCTGAACACCTCTGTTCATAGTGAAATCCATGCAAACTATGCAAGTACACGTACAAACCAATTTAATAAAACTGATTATAGGATAGCATGCATATGCATCATCGCATCTAGTTAAAGTTTGTGCATGATATTGATTGCTGTGGATCTTGTATGTGTGTGATCCTATATAGCAGGACAAGCTCGGGGAGCTGTCTACGATGAGCTGCAACAACAAGGTTTCGAGATCTAAGAGCAACCGGAACTGCAAGAACAAGGCAAGTGTCCCTTGACCATATCGATCCTATGTTTTGGGAAACTATTTTGTTTTGCGAAAAGGGTGTGTGTGCTGAGTCAAACATGATGGGAAACCCTTTTATAGGAGTTTACTAGCTTTGGTTAAACTATCTTTGTCGCCAGGGAAGTTTATGAGTCGGGTATGGTTTTTGCTTTATGCTTTGCTGAGTCCATGGGATTGGGAAGCGAGATAGAGGTGTCTAGCTAACTGCACTCGTAACGATAATGAGAAACTGATGTTGTTAATGAACATGGATCGGAGGGAGATCTAGGCAAGACTGGGTTTGTGAATGAGGTAGCATGAGATGGTGGTTTACTTGCCTAGATCTAAGGACCGGTTCATGCGAGCACATGCCAGGATAACAGTACCACCACAAGGCCAAGTATGGGTGCAGCTTAGCTGACTAATTAGGTAAGTTGCTAGATTGTTATGGACTGTGGAAGGCGCGGGGAATGGGAGTTGAGTGAGGACTGCCCTGGGAACTACATGGCACAAGAGGGGGCCCGTGGGTGGGAGAATTGGAGATTCTAGCCTGCCGGTGAAACCTTAGTGAGTCCATACATCTAGCAGCCCCTTTGTAAAGGCTATTTTGTGATCTCTTGGCCATACACCGACGGTTGTGTACTGGTATAATGGAGGTTCTGCAGTCGCAGATGGGTGACGAAATCAAAAACTTGTGGGTAAAGAGGTGCAAACTCTGCAGAGTCTAAAACTATCATGATATCCGAGCTTACGGTCACGAGCGCCTGGCCAACTTACATGATTAGTTGGGATGGTTATTGGATATGGTTATTGGTTATGGTTTTGGATGGTTTGGTTTTCGGGACTGTTGAGTCCGGGTGATAAGATGAGTTGCATGACTGTTGAGTCATGGCAACAAGGTTGGTCACGGTGGGAGACGAAGTTGTTTATGAGATGAAATGGTAGCAAATACGAGATGGTAATCGTGAGATGGTAGCGAATATGAGGAGGTATTCGTGAGCAAAAATGAGATTGATTGATGACTGGTTGTGACATGTAAGGTAATGAACATAATGGAGGTATGATTGGTATTTTAATACATGTTGGGATTACATTCACTTAAAGATGAGTTGCTGTTTTATCATGGTTTTGATAAATAATTTTGCTTTCTGCAATGAGCCTTTTTATACCTACCTTGTTATGAGCTACATATCATATTTTCCCGCACTTGCTGAGTACATCATTGTACTCAAACTTGCATTATTATTTCATCATCAGCAACAGGAGATGATTATTATGAAGATCAAGTGGAGCATTAGGCGTGTAAATCTGTTCCCAACCTTGCCTGTGGGGATGAAGTAGAGATGGAGCCACTGCTGCCTAGAATTGCTTCCGCATTAGTTAAATTGCTTCCGCATTAGAATGAAGACTTCCGCAGCATAGAAATAAGACTTCTGCTGTGAGCATGAGTCCAATACTCATGAAACATTATAATAAACTCTGTTATTCGTGGTTATATATATTCTGAATTCAGTATGTGGAACATATGTGTATGTGTGATGAACATCCTGGGCACACATATGCATCAGTTCTCGGTTCTGTGGTTTTCCACGGAATTGAGGGCGTCACATTTTTGTACCCAACTACTGACCTACGAGGTATTACATGAGTAACACTAAAAACAGTAGGTCTGGAAGCAAACTTTGCATGTTTTAGACTCATTACAGCAGGTTGCATATTCCTAACATTCGGTTCGGCACACACAATAGGTTTTGCACAATTGTTATGTAATCTAGCAATCATTCTTTCCTTTTTTTTTCTGTTGCTTAGCTAGTCTATAACAAAAATCTATGACATGACCATCTCTACCACAGTAGGTACAACTAAATTTAACTTTATGTTCATGTCTAGATGAGCAGACAACATGTTTATTTGAAACCGAATGAGACAACACTCCTGCAGATTTAAAAACCACTTCTTTTTGTTTAGGAACTGTTTTAATCAAACTACTTCCTAATGATTTACAATTTTAGATGGATGTGCTTTAGCATAAGCATGGGAATCAAAACCTAAACCAGTTTTATCACTGCAAGATGTAGAAAAAATCAACAGCAAGTTCAGATTCTTATTCCCATTATAAAACCGCTATAGTGTCCTATTCAAGTCATCAAGTTTCTTAGACAAGTCTAGGCAGTTTTGACATGAAGTTTTTCCTTTTAGTTTGCAATTGGAACAACACTTAACTTCATGAGAATGTAAAGCATTGTTCAATATAGAAATTTCATTCATAGCATCTTGTAATTTCTTATTAAGATCGTCACAAGTAGAACAATGCAAATCAATTGTAGAACAACAAGCATCTTTCATGTTTTTATCATTAAGTGCAGCAAGTTCTCTGTTCTTTTCAATCTCTAACTCAATTTTATCAAGTGTGGAGGTATGTGCACTTCTTAGAGAGGATAATTGTTCATATATTATATCACATGAGGAACAAGAATCATCACTAGGAATAAAATATTTCAAACGATTAATTTCAGATTCTAGTGACTCAATTTTAACAGCATTGTCCCTAAGGTTTTTGTCCTTTTTCTTAACTATAACAGTGGCACGAGAAATAGCATCACACATTTCTTCGCAAGTAGGACATACCTCTTCATTTTCGCTGTTGTGTTCTGCCTCCTCCATACTTGAACTTGACTTGCCCGCCATGAAGCATAAGTTTGCCAAATCATCTTCATCTTTGTCACTTTCGATGTCCACATCTCTCGAGCCAAGTTCTTGAAGTGCGGAGATAAAACTATTTACCAATTGGCGTCCTATAAAACCCTTGTTCTTTTTCTTATCATTTGCAGAGGAGTGCTTCGTCCTAGTTTGCTTTTCATCACAGCAAGTAGGACCTGAAAGGTTAGGGCAATCCGTACGAAAATGTCCTATCTTACCACATTCGAAGCATCGTTGAGGTCCAAACACTTCCTCTCCTTCTAGTTCTCACATTTTGCAATGCTTTCGAGAACCGAGTAGAGATGAGTGCAAGTTCTTCCTCTGGAAACTCTTCAATCTGTTCAAGGGTTAGAGAGGAATGAAGAAAGTGTACGACAAGATGAAGATTGACTAGATCTAGGCATGTCACGTTGTGAAACAAATGCAAGAGACTTGTTGGGGTTCTTACGTGATATTATATCAATTTCATGAGTTTTTAACTTAGAATATAGAACATCTAATGTAAGTGTACTCATGAAAGTAGTTTAACGAATAGATGTAACTTTCATCTCCCAAATTGATATGTCTAATGCACTTAGTAATTGCCTAGCATTTTTAGCATCTGAAAAATTAACGTTTACACTACGCAAGTTGCTGAGAATTTTATTGAAGCGAGCAAAGAGGTCATTGATTGACTCACCGGGTTGCATCTCGAAGCGCATATATTCTTTCTTGAACATATCTTATCTTACCTCCTTGATCTTGTTGGATCCTTCGTGGTAGTCACAAAGTGTTTTCCACACATCGTATGCAGATCGGAGGTGTGCAACACGGTCGAAGTCACTTTGAGTTAATCCTTGTATGATCAAGTTCCGTGCTTTATTGTTGTTGTTGACATCTCTCAGTTCGTAGACGTGACTTGATCGTTTGGCGGCACATCATAAGTCTTGTACACCTTTTCCCATATTGCGAAGCCTTGCGCCTAGATGAAAGTCTCCATTCGTGTCTTCCAAACCTGGAAATCAATGCCACTGAACACACAAGGTTTTGCGGAGTATTTCTCTATGATGATTAGTCAAAACACGTGCAAATCACAAATATTAGAGCATCGTGGCTCTTATACCAATTGTAGGATCAAAGAGAACGTGAAAAGCTATCAGAGGGGGGTGAATGGTAGATTTAAACTTTTTAGCCGAAGTTACAAAAACCCCACTCGGCAGAAAATCGATCTGTTAAAGAAACCGTGTATGCGACTGATCTAAACATTTTAACCATGACAAAAGTGGTATATATTATAGAGAATCAAGTCACAAAGACATGACAACAAGAATCACAGAAATCCGTAAAAAAAAACTCAAGTTATGATCGAAAGATCAAACGAGGGTCAATCTGTTCTACTCGAGTAAAAACCAGATCTGCAACACTGAAAAGAAACTCGTGTATATCAGAAACTACAAATCCAATGACCGTGAAATTTTCACAGATGGTAGATAAACAAGTTGTGAAGACAACCCAAAAAAAATCACGTCAATTGGATCTATAAACCTCGAGTTATGATCAAAACATCGAGGCACTGTCGTGCTGTCTAGAAACTCGACGAGAAAGACTTGACAAAAACAAGTCGGACGAACAAGGCACAAAAGCTCCTCTAAATTACGAATTTTATTGATCAAAACATAAGAGGAACAACTCAAAGTCATCTACCACGAGCTCTGGCCTCCCTGTCTTATATAACCAGCCCCGAGGCCAACCCAATTCAAACTAGAACTCTAATCCTACTCAGTTTCTAAATCGAAACTTTCCATAACTGCTCAAGACTCTTCTATACGCAGATAGAAACAATCTTAAGACTTCCAAACACCTTAGAAACGTATACCACATTCCTAAAACAACTCAACTTTGTGTCCCACATGAAATCCTATCATAACCAACTCAAATCTTTCCATATTTGAGCCATAACCAACTCAGCCGCAGCCTGATTCCATAATCCAGCCGGTTGGACCGTTTCTACCAATTCTTTACGTCCACATCTCTTCATCACACCTTGGAACCATGTTGCCACGTCCATGCACTCCTTTCACACGTGCAAACACCTTCCAATGATGTCCACGATACCTTCATATGCATTGTTCTTGATCCAAACATGTTGTGCGACCTCCCGATCAACTCAACCATAATTCCTCCTGAACTTGGTTGTTGAACCTCATCTTCTCCCTAAGACTAGTTCAATGGATCCCGTCACCAGCCATATATTAAACTCAAACAACACCTGCATATGAATAAACAACCAAAACTTTCGAGCACAAGTCCGCGACTTGACTCACGTTAGTTCCGAAAACCACAACACCTTACGTGAATACCTCACATAAGCATGTTGCAAACCATAGAAAAATTTTAACCATCGTAAACAGCCATAACACTTCAAAAACTTAGTAAAATAATACTAAGCAAACTTCCATAGATGTAAAGCAAGTTCAAAATATTTGTATGGTAAAAACAGAACCATTGCGATTTAGCTCTAGACCTTGCCAAAGCTAACCGGACCTTGAGCTGGAGCTTACCAAAACTAGAAGAACCTAGCACCGGAACTTACCAAAGCTAGTCGGACCTACCGCAGGAGCTAACCAAACACATATCGGACCTAGCCATAGCAAGTCAGACCTTACGTCGGATCTTGTCGAAGCTCGGACTTAGAGTCGGACCTTGACAAAAAGAGTGTTTTGGCAGAATTCAAAACTTTTATCGTCATAGCTAATGGATTCAACACACATAGGTCTCATAACTTGACCACTTTGAACAAAAACTAGGAAAGTTAGTTAGAATTATTTGCATTGTCATATGAATTATGAAACCCATGTTAGGAAGTTTCTCTAGCTTTTCATATCTTATTTCCTTGTAACTTGGGTTGGAAATTACTTAGTATGTTTATTATGGATATTCTGTATGCTTAGCCATGCTTAGAATTGGGATGGGATTGAACTGCAAACCTTGATTATTTAGTATTGATGATATATGATGAATCATGGTAGAGATAGGAATCTAGGCAAGCTAGATGTTTTGGTTGGTGTTGTGTGCATGAGACTCGGGTTTGTGTTTAGTACTTGTCTGGGTTCTAAGGACCGGTTCATGGAGCATTTAACCTGGCTTTATCGTGCCACCACATGCTGAAAATGGGGCAGCTTGGCCAATTAATTAGGTGCATTTCCGACGTAGTGTGGGTGCTTAGATGGTGCAGGGAATAGGTGTCAGCTGGACTACCATAGGAACCGCATGGCTCAAGATGGGGCCACTGCGGCGGAGATTGGTGCCTCCTGGATGCTGTTAAGGGTGAAACCTCAGTGAGCTCATACTCGTCGGGCACTATAGGAAACTAGTAAATTAACGAGGGGGGAAATTATTTATGACGGTGCCGTCATTAATAACTATATTAACGACAGTGAAAAAACACCGTCGTTATTAAGCTCCTTATTTACGACGGTTGACCTAACTGACGTAAATAAGCTCCTTATTTACGACGGTTAATGGTCACCGTTGTTAATAATTGCCTTATTAACGACGGTTGACCTAACCGTCGTAAATAAGGAGCTTATTTACGACGGTATCGGGAACCGTCGTAAATAAGTACATAAATATGCGGCCGCGTGCGAGGGAGGGGAGCGGTTTCACTCCCCTCCCACGCGCGACCGCCGTCTCCGCCGCCCGCGCTGGCCACCCCCGCCGCCCCCAGCCGTCCCCTGCCGCCACCTGCCGCCCCCTGCCGCTCCCGGCCGCCCCCCGGCCGCCCCCTGCCGCCATCGGCCGCCCCAGCCGGTCCTGGCCACCCCCTACCTCTCCCGGCCGCCCCCTGCCGCTCCTAGCCGCCCCCTGCTGCCACCGGCCGCCGCCGGCCACCCCCATCTGCCCCCTGCCGCCCCCGGCCGACCCTCTGCCGCCAACCCGACCCGACGCCGCCCGGCCCCTGCCTATTAAGGTTTGTTTGTAATTAGTTTTTTAGTTTAATTAGTTATTTAGTTTTGTTTGTAAAATTTTTAAATTAAATAGTTTAGTCTAGTTTTTAATTGTTTAATTAGATTATAATTAGATTGTAATTAGTTTATTTAATTAGATAAGATTTTTTAAAAAATTTTGTAATTGATTACTTTAGATTGTAATTGTTTAATTAGGCTATAAATTAATTAGATTATTTAATTAGTTTAAATTGTTTAATTAGTTATTTAGTTTAGTGGGTTGTACAAGGTGAATCCTTGTGAACAGTTATCTACACTAGACGATGATGAGTATAATGGTACTTTGTTGTCGTTGAACGGTGAGATTGATGAGGTTTACTAAGAAGATGAGTTACCAGATCAATTTATCATCGAGCCAGGTCTAGAACTTGATGACTTAGTTGGAGATGTTCAAGATATAGAGACTCGTGAGACACGAAAACAAAAACGAAAACCAATCACGGTTGAATTCTATTATCTTCTTTTCTATTATCTTCTTTTCTATTATCTTCCTTATTATTAATTCAATAAATAATAATTGTTCATTTAACAGGATGTCGTCAAGTAGGAGAAAGGGAACTAGCAAGGGGGACAAGCCACCAGCGAGGGGTTTTCTTCTCACCGCCTCGAGCGAGGCCTTTTGGGGTAGCCAGCTCAGCGCTAGTAGGAGGGCTGCGTTGTTGAGCCAGGTACCAGAGCTGCAAGGTAGAAATGTGGCAGTAATGCAGTCTTCAAAGGTAAATAGCATCTTCTTCAATTTTCTTAAGTTCTTAAATTACATAAGTACTACATTCATATATATACAATTTCTAGGACGACTCTTCATCCAAGTACTCCGAGGAGTGCGGTCCACAGTAGCCACTAGTGGCTGAGCACCCTTCGCAGCCGACTTATAGGTCTGGTGGTTTTGAGCCAGGAGGTTCCTCAGCTGATCACTCTTCTGGGTCACCTGATGTGGAGCCTCATCAGGTGCGCAAGACTAGGAGCGGTCACTTTGCGAGTCTTCCTCCTTCTCCAGCAAATCCATTGGATCGGATAGTTATCCGTTCGGTTGGCGATATGTAAGTAAATATCTTACACTTCAATTTAGATTTTTCTAAGCTTATATATATATATATAATGATTCATAATTCTGTATTAGGGGTTGGTACGATGACTCCTTCTTGGGTCAAGGACGACACAAGCAAGTGAGCCGTGTCCTGGGTAGTCTTATCCTTTTGCACTACCCAGGTGTAGTAAATGGTGTCGCCGCCACGTCATGGGACGATTACGCAACCGCACAGGACGTGACTCACGGCAACTACCAGGAGGCTATATGGTCCGACTTTATGGTAAGCATATCAAATGTAGTCTATAATACGTTAAATACAACTAAGAAATTTGTTATGCAAGGCACCGTACCATTTGGAGGACGAGGGCGCGGTGGACCACATCCAATTAGTCTTCCACCACAACGCCAGGAAGCTCGTGACCCAGGCCCTTTCGAGCGCCCGGATTCAAGCTACCAACAAATATTTCAAGCTACATCCGGGCGAGCAAGAGTTGGGCCACATCAGGGCAGCGTCTTCCACGTACCTGACTACGGAGCAATACATGGAGGTAAATTCTCAATTTTATTTTGTTCAATTATCTCATTCTATTTAAAGTGATTTCAACTAATAAGACATTTGTGTAGGGTCGTGGAGGAGTCCAATGGCTAGAAGGTAGGCCGGAGGCGTATGGGGCCCTTTGCTTACGGCGGGGGAGTGAGGATTTCCGGCCCTCTTCGCAGTCGTTGATAAAGCAGAGGGATGGACCCGTCTCACTTTTTTGGTGCTGATGGGTATTTGCGGTTGAAAAAACGTCTTGTAAGTGTAAACGTGGTGATCTCCTGCCTACACACCTGGGAAGTGTGAACGTGGTTTGTGGGCACAGGCATAATGGATGTTCTCTAGTCCACCCGACAATGGGCAATGTAATTACTACTTGTGGGTAAAGAGGTACACACTATGCAGAGTTTAGAAACTGTCATGGCAGATGTGCTCACGGTCAAGAGCGGCTTGGACTTCTTCCTGATTAGAGGATGATGAATTTAGAAGTTGAGGATGTTAAGCAGGGAGCTTAACAATGGCAATGAGGTTATGGGATTGGGATCATTTTACTTATGTAGTATTATAGGTTCTTAAAAAGCTAAGGTGATAGAAATTAATGCGTAGTGTAATAACCATGAGTTATGCCTTTCCTTGTTCTAGCCTGCATATCATAACTTTTCCACACTTGGTGATTACCAATGGTACTCAAGCTTGCTTTTCATTGGTTTTACTTGCTGTTCAAGCCAAGGTAATGACGTGGAGTACAACGACGACGACTTTGGTCCTTAAGATGGACTCTAGGTTTACAGAGTCCCCCGGGCAACGCCTGTGATGGAGCCCACAAGATATTATTTCCGTTGCATTGTTATTTGTTGTACTATGAACACTTTATAGTCCTTGGGACATTATTGTAAGACTTTAATTATTACGATGAACTTGGTTTGTAATTTATGATGTTTCACTATTTGTCGCCACATGTATGAGTAACAGATCCTGGCATACATGCGTTTATTCATTCGCTTTGTCTTTGGAAAAACTGGGTGTGACAAGCTAGAACATTTTTATAACACATCAACAAAAATAAAAAATGCCCAAGGTGTCACGGCCCCATTGGCCTTCTAGCTGCTACACCAGTTGAATCTGTCGGCCCAGTTCATATTTTGACCCAGGAGCTTAATAAAAGGGGTGAGCAGTAATTAAAGGTTTCTCAACCCCCTCCCACACCCCAGGCAGCTGCCACCATGAAAAAAGAAAGAACGGTAAAACAACATTACCAGCAATCATCACCCATGAATTTACTGCGAGGTTTGATGAAATTACTAATTTTTGTAAATTAAAAGCAAATGCTAACCCCTTTGGACATTTAGGTATGACAAGATAATACGTATACGACAAAGAAAAGAAACTTCACGGGCGAGAAAAATAAATTTACGACAAGTTTAGATGAAAATTCCGTTTTTTAGTAAAAAACAAATGTTAATCCCTTTGGATTTTTGTGGAAAACTTTATGTTTTCCGAAATGTGTAGCAATTTAGGGTTACAAGGTAACACATACCTGATGAAGAAAAGAACCTCCAAGAGCAAGAAAAATGAATTTACGGCGAGTTTTGATAGAAACTACCGTTTTTGGTAAAAAGCAAAGGGTAATCCCTTTGGATTTTTGTGGAAAATTTGATGCGTTTGAAATGCGTTAGAACTTAGGTACGACAAAATAACACATATCTGAGAAAGAAAAGAAGATTCACATGCGAGGAAAATAAATTTACGGTGAGTTTTGATGGAAATTGTCGTTTTTGTTAGAAATAAAAGACTAACCCCTTTAGATTTTGTGAAATTTTTTACATTTTCTTAAATACGTAAGAATTTTGCGTTACAAGGTAACACATACTTAACAAAGAAAAGAAGCTTCAGGGGCGAGAAAAATAAATTTACGTCGAGTTTTGATGGAAATTGCTGTTTTTGGTAAAAACAAAGGCTAACCTTTTTGGTTTTTTGAGGAAAATTTTACGTTTCCTGAAATGTGTAAGATTCTAGCTATGACAAGTAACATTTATCCGACAATGAAATGATACTTCACGGGCGAGAAAAATAAACTTAAGACGAGTTTTTATTGAAATTACCGTTTTTGGTAAAAAGTAAAGGTTAACCCCTTTGGATTTTTATGGAAAATTTCATGTTTTACGAAATGTGTTAGAATTTAGGTATGAGAAGGGGTAACACGTATCTGATAAAGAAAAGAAATTTCACCGGCGAGAAAAATGAATATACAACGAGTTTTGATAGAAATTACCATTTTTTGCAAAAAGGAAAGGCTAAGCCATTGAGATTTTTGTGTAAAATTTGATGTTTTTCGGAATGTGTAGGAATTTAGGTATGACAAGGTAACACATACCCAGTAAAGAAAAGAAGCTTCACGGGCAAGAAAAACGAATTTATGATGAGTTTTGATGAAAACTGTCGGTTTTGGTTAAAAACAAAGACTAATCACTTTGGATTTTTATGGGAAATTTTATATTTTCTAAAATGCGTAAGAATTTAGATACGAATGGGTAACACGTATCCGTCAAATAAAAAAAGCTTCACAGGCGAGAAAAATAAATTTACGACGAGTTTTTATAGAAAGTGCAACTTTTAGTAAAAAGTAAAGTGTGAGGACTAGGAGTCCGACATCCAGGATCTCGCTTAGGGTTGTTGTGATAGACAACACCGAATAACACACAGAAGAAGACATACAGCGGAAGCTATGTTTCATTACATGAACGTGTATAAACATAGTTTACATCAAAATATCGTTTAGCCTACTCTCACTGGTGTAGGTTAAGAAAAAAGAGTTCACTTTCAGTCCGTGAACGTGTCCTCGCTAGCTACACACACACCACACTAACAAGGTGGCGTGCACGACTCCCACTCGACGGTGGATCTCTTTGGGGGACCCATATCTTCCTAGGGAGCCTCCTCCTCTTCATACCCACTTGCACACACTTCAACAATAAGCAGTCAGCACGAAGGATCAGCAAGACTGACCCGACACAGCTAAAACATGAAACTCTACATGCTAGAAAGTTTAGGTATACAATGGGAAAGCTTTGTATAAAAACTCGCCTAATTACTTGATCCTACTTTCAAGTTTTAGCCTCAAGTGAAGTGAAAACCTTGTGCTAAGCAACATAAAAAGTCTGCAATCAATCAAGAAACACATTCCTCCTATGTTTCCTGCCTAAGGATGAAAAAAATTTGATTTGCTCCAATCTAAAGCACATCACTAACAATCCAAGTATTACTTCACAACAACAACTTTAATTCATGACATCTATCCTGTTCTCTCTACATCACGATACAGGGAACAATGGTACTCACTAACCGTGAGGGACAACGATTATAATCGATTTACACCTGCAGGGTTACCCGAATAACACGTCACATACGCCCGTACTCGTTGTTGCCCGCAACAACCATCATGGACGTCGTACGCAACCACCTTTCACTCGTTAGCCAAGTGTTAAACCGGTCCTATCGTCCTGAGCAGGAGATTTCTACGCGGAGCAACCTACGTGCCCGCTAGCGGATTTAAACCTTGCTACTCTCAACCAACCCCTTTGGACAACAAGAAATGCCTCAACATCAAGCTACCCGAATTACATCGGTTTCCCGGTTCCCATATAGTGGGTACGTCTTCGGTACAGTTCTAGCTTGTCCAAGCACACGGCTCGGTCCTCAACCAACACAAGGAGAGCTATAGCGTCACAGGGCCCCAAAGTCTTGCTTCTCCTACCCTCTCTCCGGTCTCATTTTCATGTCTTTTGTCTCATGATCTATCTCACTCATCGAGTGTGTACCCCTAAGCCTATTCTCGCGAGTAGTTCTGACTGCTCGACTTGTACTGAATCCTATACCATTTAGAGTATTGCTGTGGCTACATGAAAGTGCAACTAGGCATCCCTTGTGGGTTTTGGTTGATTTATGACAAACAAATGAGACCCTAACAAAATTGTTGAGATGAGCGCATGTTCTTAAAGAAATTAGGAATAAAGCGCAAAAAGAAAGGAGAAGGAGGATCCAAATTAATAAGAGCTCAGGAGCTGAAATGATTAGATTACATAGAGTAGAGTGTGTTGGAGAAACACACCCCAAGAGCTCAAGTGAAAGAAATCACACTAACTGCACAAAATCAGCATGTGCGGACTAGTTCGATATCAACCAGACTAGTCCGCTTTCTTTCTGACCAGGAAACGGACTAGTCCGATATGGACCGGACTAGTCCGATTTTGTCTCTGGATAGACAACGGACTAGTCCGCACTCCTACGGACTAGTCCGGTATATCACAACACTTAGGGTTTTCCACACACCGCACACCGGACTAGTCCGGAGTCAACCACGGACTAGTCCGGACATCGCAAACCCTAACGTAACCATTGGAAACCCTATTATAAAAAGAGGTGTACGGCCATACCATCACAACTCTTTGACCCCCTGCGCCGTCACACCTCCCAAGAGCCCAAAATTCACATCTCTCCACACATTCTAACCCAAAAAGGATCAAATCTTTGGGGATTAGCAATTGATCAAAGGAGAGACTTGTTCTACATATCTTGAACTCTTGGGTTTGATCTCTTGCACACTCTTGTTCGTTAATTGTTCATCCTTTGAGTGTGTTTGGTTGTGTTCATTCATTGTAACTCTTGGGGAGCCCCCAACTTGTGAGAAGGCCCCTTCAACGATTTATTTGCCCTTTGTGATTAGTGGAAGAGAATCGGCCTTCGTGGCGATTCGACGAGGGTAGGGTTGGTGAAGACCTGGTCCTTAGTGGACTCCTCAACGGGGACATAGATTTCCTTCGTGGAATCGAACCTCGGGATAAACACTTGTATTCTACTCTTGCTCATTTATTGTTCATCATATTTTAGTGTTCAACTAATCTTGTGAAATTTACATTGAAGCATTGAAACCAAAGTTCATCTCTGCCATTCATTGTTTCACTTTTGCAATACATCTAAGTATCAAATTAATTTCCGCTGCATAGAGTACTAGAAGTGAAAATATTTATCAACTTTGATCTCTCTAGTCCATGAATACCGGAATAGTCCGCATAGTACCGGACTAGTCTGATTTTTCTCTGAGTAGAAAAAGGACTAGTCCGCACTCTACCGGACTAGTCCGATCTCCCTGTATTTGATAAACCTACTAAGTGTTTCAGGGATTAACAAAGTGTGGAAAAGACTATTCACCCCCCTCTAGGCTACATTCAATTGGTATCAGAGCCAAACTCTTCAAAAGAGACTCACCGCTCGAAGAGACGATGTTGGACATCAAAGATGTACACAAGAAGATCGATGATCAAAAGGGTGATGATGAAAGGACTCGAAAGGTAAAGAAGCTACTCGACGCCATTCAAGACAGTGAGGACGATGATGAGGAGGTGCTCCAACTCAAAGCTCATCTATGGAAGAAGGCAATCTGTGATGCCCTCATTTCTGTAGAACACAGAACCGAGAACTGATGCGTATGTGTGCCCAGGATGTTCATCACACAAACACATATAATCCACAAACTGAATTCAGAATATATACTACCACGAATAACAGGATTTATTACAATATGAGTATTGGACTCATTCTAACAGCGGAAGTCTTATCTTAGCAGCGGAAGTCTAAATCTAACAGCGGAAGTCTTCTAACTAGTGCGGAAGCAAACTAAGCGGCAGCAGTGGCTCTATCTCTACTCCATCCCCACAGGCAAGGTTGAGGATAGATTACACGCCTAATCCTCCACGTGGTCTTTATAGTACTCATCTCCTGTTGCTGATGATGAAGTAATAATGCAAGTTTGAGTACAATGAGTGCGGGAAAATATGATATGTAGCTCTCAATAAGGAAGGTATAAAAAGGCTCATTGCAGAAAGCAAAGTTTATTTCTCAAAACACGATAAAAACAGCAACTCAGCTTTAAGTGAATGTAATTCAAACATGTATTTAAACATTAACATACCTCCATTATGATTCATCCGTTTCCATGTCTCAACCAGACATTTATCAACTTTGTGTAATAGCCCCAAAAACGTGAATGCCAAGAGACGGATGTTTGAGCATCATTGTGTGTTGGGTTCATGGAAAATGGGACTTACAAAAACTTTCTTACACAGGATGGTATACGTGGAGTTTAACAACACGGGTTCAAGCATTAATTTGCATGTATTGGACCAAGGTGGAGTTAAACTCATTTGTGATCATACATGTGTATGAGGAAGAATTAAAAGTAGCTCTTTAGGCTCAAATGCTCACCTCAAAGTGCCGCCAAATTCTTGAACACACATGGGACCTCCGACATTTGATGGTGAGGAGAGTTATGGTGGCAACTTTCTGTTTTGAAGGTGAGCTAGGTAGGACTGAATCATGATCATGTTTGAATTCATGTTAAATTCAAACATGTTAAGGCAAAGGAAGGACTTGAGTTTGTGTCACATGAAATGACGAACACAAACATGTACATGTGGGGAAAGCTAACATTTTCTTTAGCTTATACTGAAACATGTTGACCCAGGGAGAGGATTTCACTCCTAAAGATCTAACTCATGTGTACATCCCCTATGAGTAGAGGGGAGGGAAATTTAAACCCAAATTGGAATCTTGGCAAAGAATTCATGTCTAGATTGCCCAAGGGCCCATATGTGAGGTGACCATTGCATTTCTCAGGTATTAAAGAGCTTAAGTTCCAAATTTGGAGAAATTTTGAGCTCATATACCAATTGTTCAAGCATTATTTGAGATCACATTCAAATTCGAATTTGAATTTGGAAACTGAACCAAACATGCTCAATTTTGAAAGCTGAGTTCAGATTCAAACTCCTCACATCATATTCGGCCTACCCTCCAAATTTGGTTAAATTTAGATCACAGTTGTGTGGGAATCTCAAAATGCAGTGGAGAAATATCAAATGAGGGGGGGTGGCCCACCTGGCAGCGAGCGAAGGAGACTTGCACCCTAAGTCTTCACGCGCGGATCAGATGCGAACCCCGTGCAGCCGAGAGCGCGCCACCGAGGAGGGTGTGCCGGCACCTCCCAGCTGCTTGAGCAGCGCTGGAGAGCAGCTCGTGGGCTGCTTTAGCGTGCGGCGTGATCCATTTCCCCAGTGACCGAGCTTCCGGCCGTTGCTTAACCCTCACGCGCGATGGAAACAGAGCCGCCGCTCGAACCCACCTCGGCCGGTCGATTGGAAAACCGCCAGACTCGCGCCACAGGTCCTCCCAAGCTGAGAAACGGCACCAGGGGACGTTCCTCTACCTGCTAGGCACAAGCCCGAGAGATTTCCCGCTGCCCTGACCAAAAACGACGTCAGCCTGCGGCGACCCGAGGACGAACCACGAGCGGGCTCCCGTGGACAGCTCCACAGAGAGCTTCTCCTGCCCGAGCAAGAGCATTTTCGGATGCGCTAGTCCTCGGTGATGCTCACCTCTGATGCTCAGGCCAGGACATGGACGACAGAGCACGAATTCGAGAAAAGATCTCCGGCGGCCATAAACTGACCTTCTGGTAAAGAACTCTCAAATTCGATCTCAAATTTCGCTCTTAGTTCTCCAAATCTTGCATGAAGGACCGAAACTAGTCGGCGAACATTTGTTCTTCACAAACCTAGCTTGGAAACGCTTGTAGACCGCACAAATTCTAAGTTTTCCGAGCTCAAACATGGAAGGTGACTCGGGTGCACGGTGAAGACCGATTTGCCGCTGTTGCCGAGCAATTCCAAGGCTTTGCCGAGCTTCCCTAGCATCCAAGGATGCTGTAGAGCCAATTCCTCGAAAGTTTGGCGGGCAAGGATCACCGGTCGACGGCGCCGGACCTCTCCTGAGGTGGCCGCACGTCGTCGGCCCATTTCCGGTGGTCTATCACCCACGCCAACGTACTCCCCGAACCTGAAAACCCCCAGGCGGCGAGTCTCCGGCCGGGAGACGGCCGGAAACACCGGCCCGGGGAGCTCCGGCAAAGGGATAGCGCGGGAGCGGGAAGTGACCTGAGGAAGAAGATGACTCGGCGGGCCCCACATGTCAGCGACCGAACGTTTAAAAAATGGATCGGCTGTGGCTCTGTGATCCCGTGTGGCTGCGCGCCAAAATGGTGTGGCCCGGTGTGGCTGGAATTTCACTGGCTGAGATTTAAAACGTGGGCCCAAGTCCTTTTCCAATAGCAAAACAATTCCAGTTTCAGCTCCAATTTTGAAAATTTATAACTTTGTGTAGGAAACTCCAAATTGGGTGATTCAAATTGGGTTTGGATTCCTTTTGCATAGATCTATCCAAATATGAACCCAAATCTGTACGAAAGTCAATATTGAATTCTATAAAATTCTTTGAAATATTTCTGTAAAAGAATTATTGAGGTGCTTTGGTGTATCCAAAAATCCTCAAAGTTTGCTAGAATATCTGTAGGATATTATTGAACTTTCTGCAAAGTTTCAGCTCAATTGAAATTGATTTGAGTAGGAATTTCCAGAGTACAATCTGCTGTGCTCAAAACTGTCCAGAAACTTTCCAGAAAAGAGTTTTCCTTTGAAAAATCAGTTCTGGAAGATCCTTAGCTTCAAAAATCATAGAAAAATTCAGACATGCTCTATGAGCCATAATTGAAATGGTAGTTCAGTTGTTTGGGCATGAAGATGCACATTGCTTCAGAATTAACTCCTTGTAGCATAATTGCTTATAGAATTATTCTGGAGGAACTACTCACTAAAAAGTCCTGAATTTTGGACCCAATTACTTTCATGTGACCAAGAACTCATATGTAAAGTTTCAGATCAAGTTGAACTTTATATCTACCTGTTCTTGTGCTCCATGCTTATGTATATGAGCAACACATAGAGAATTATGGTGGGAATTATGGAAGACACAATTTCCACCCACATTAGCTGTAATTTGGCAAGCTAAGTCTCTATGTAATTTATGACTTCATGTAAAAATTTTGGGGTCATTGGAGATCAGGACCTTTGGTTCCTTTCAACCCATTTCAACTCATGTGACCTGTCCATTGGGAACCATAGAACCTGTTAATGGAGCTCCTTATGGACAGTTGGTTTTTCTTCTAATTCCTCTGCACAACAGGGACAAGAACTTCATTATTAGTACTCCCACACAGTTCCCTGTTATTAACAAGTCGAGTCTTTACTTCTTTAAATTGCATTAAAAGAACATGTGCATATACATATCAATAGGACTTACGACGGAGGCAATCAAGAAAGGAGTTCGACGGAGTGATTCCGTTGAAGGGGATCAGTTGATCAAGCCTCACGGGAGACAAGACTCTAACTAAATTACATACTATTAGACCAGCAGTAACAAGGCAATCTCTGGTTTGCATTAAGCCTTTTATAAAGTTTTTACTTTGTTTACATACGTAGTGTGAAGTGTGTATGTGCATTAGGTGTAGGATGGATGGAACCCAACTTGCATGACCAGAATTTTTCCATAAGAGTGAGGGTAGTGTCTAAGACCTCGAATAGACAGGCTATGCTTAATGATTCATAGGACTTCGGTACAAGTCGAGTAGTTGGAATCTACTCGCGAGTTAGGCTTGGGACACACGGGATTGGTTCTAGTGATGTGAGATCACCTTAGTAATAAAAATGAGACTTGGCAGGGGCTAGGGCGCAGCAAGAGGGAGTCTTGTGTGCGCAGCCCTGTCCGTGTCGATTGAGGACCGATCCGTGTGCGGCCCACGCTGATCAAGTTTGAACGTACAGAAGGCATATCGGATATATGGGCCCCGATAAACCGATGTAACATAAACCTCCAGGCGTCGAGGCATAACGCACTGATTTATAGGTGTAGGCTGAGGGCAGAAAGGTGGAAATCTGCTAACGGGCATAGAGAGATGCTCCGTGTAGGGAACCTCCTGCTCGTTTCGGTGGGACCGGTTCGACGTTTGGGCTGTTGGGCGAAAGGTTGTCCCGTACGGCATCGAGTGAGCGTGCTGTGCAGCTCCACGGGTGGGCATACGTGACGTGCTCTTTGGGTGTCCCTGCAGGTGTATATCGAGTCGATTCGCCGTCCCTCGCGGTGAAGAGTACCACTTGGTCACTGAGTCGTGGCGTAGGCTAATGTATGAAATGTGATGATTCAATATTGCTGTTATGATTTAATTGTATTGCTACATGTGTGCCACCAAATATTGCTTACTAAATTTCAGATTCCTGAACTGTTAACTTGTTGTTAAAAGATGAATTAAGGGTGAACTTGTAGGCGTGTCCATTTGCTGCAATGTTACTATCCTATGTGCATTGTACACCTCATGTAGAGTTTCATGCCTAGGTGAGTCGGTTAAGTCTTGTTGAGCCCTCGTGCTCACGGTTGCTGCTTAAGTATGTTTTCAGGTGAGGAGCCACCCACGGACTCGGAGTACGAGTCCACCGGCGAGGGTTACCCTCCGTCGGGGACCACGGCTGAGTGGGAGCCGTACACGCCGCGCTGAGCTGAGACGTGCAGCTAGTGTGGGTTGCCCTAGGGCTGGGCAACCGACTTTTGCTAGATAGGCGGGCGTGAGTTGTATAAAAGAAACTTCCGCTGTGTAATATAAAGACTCTAGTTTGTAACTGAGTAGTGTACTACTTTGTACATTCAGTTTGTTTCCCATGTAATATAATGTGTCCTTATGACGTGTGCTGTTGGGTGTCGCATCGTGCGGCACCACCCTCTGCGATCCTGGATGAGCGGATCCCGGTCCGCCACACTTTGCTCATGAATGCCATCTCGTATTCACTACCATCTCACGAATACCATCTCGTATTCACTACCATCTCACGAATACATATCGTATTCTCTACCATTCATTTCTGTCTCATTCCGAGACCAAATCTCATTGCCATGACTCAACAGTCATGCAACCAATCTCATTTCCCGGACTCAACAGTCCCGAAAACCAAAACCAAACCATCCAAAACCATCCCAAATAATCATGTGCGTTGTCCAGGCGCTCGTGACCGTAAGCTCAGCTATCATGATAGTTTTAGGAACTCTGCAGAGTTTGTACCACTTTACCCACAAGTTTGTGATTTCGTCACCCGTCGGCGACTGCAGAACCTCCATTATACCAGTACACAACCGTCGGTGTATGGCCAAGAGATCACAAAATAGCCTTTACAAAGGGGCTACTAGATGTATGGACTCACTAAGGTTTCACCAGCAGGCTAGAATCTTCAATTCTCCCAACCACGGACCCCCTCTTGTGCCGTGCAGTTCCTAGGGCAGTCCTCACTCGACTCCTATTCCCCGCGCCTTCCACGGTCCATAACAATCTAGCAACTTACCTAATTAGTCAGCTAAGCCGCACCCATACTTGGCCTTGTGGTGGCACTGTTATGCTGGCATGGCTCGCATGAACCGGTCCCTAGATCTACGGCAAGTAAACCACTATCTCATTCTACCTCATTCACAAACCCAGGCTTTCCTAGATCTCCCTCCGATTCACGTTCATTAACAACATCAGTTTCTCATTATTCTTATGAGTGCAGTGAGCTAGACACATCTATCTCGCTTCCCGTATCCCATGGACTCAGCAAAGCAAAAATCATACCCGACTCATTAACTTTCCGGCGACAAGGGTGGTTTAACCAAAACTAGTAAACTCCTATAAAAGGGTTTCCCATCAATTTGACTCAAGCACACACACCTTTTCACAAACAAAACAATTTTCCAAAATATGGGATCAATATGGTCAAGGGGCACTTGCCTTGTTCTTGCGGTTCTTGTTGCTCAAATTCTTGCTGTTGCAGTTCGTCGTATGTAGCTCCTTGAGCTTGTCCTTCTATACGCGATCATGCACATACAAGATCCATATCAATCAATATCATGCACAAACTCTACTTTAAGATGCAATGATGCATATGCATGCTAATCCTATGATGCAGTTTAATTTGTACGTGTTCTTGCATGTCTTGCATATGTTTTACGATGAATAGATGTGTATGGATCAATTGTGGACGTGGCGATGATCTGGACTTTAGATCTGTGACGCCCTCAATTCTATGGAAAACCATGGAACCGAGAACTGATGCATATGTGTGCCCAGGATGTTCATCACACATGCACATATGTTCCACAAACTGAATTGAGGTTATATATTACCACGAATAACAGAGATTATTACAATGTCTCATGAGTCTTGGACTCATGCTCACAGCGGAAGTCTTATTTCAATGCAGCGGAAGCCTTCTAACTAATGCGGAAGCAATTTAACTAATGCGGAAGCGATTCTAGGCAGCAATGGCTCCATCTCTACTCCATCCCCACAGGCAAGGTTGAGAACAGATTTACACGCCTAATGCTCCTCTTGGTCTTCATAATAATCTTATCCTGTTTCTGATGATGGAATAATAATGCAAGTTTGAGTACAATGATGTACTCAGCAAGTGCGGGAAAATATGATACGTAGCTCACAACAAGGTAGGTATAAAAAGGCTCATTGCAGAAAGCAAAGTTATTTATCAAAACCATGATAAAACAGCAACTCATCTTTAAGTGTATGTAATCCCAACATGTATTGAAATACCAATCATACCTCCATTATGTTCATTACCTTCCATTTCACAACTAGACATCAATCAACCTCATTCTTTCTCATGAATACCTCCTCATATTCGCTACCATCTCACGAATACAATCTCGTATTCGCTACCATCTCATCTCATAAACAACTTCGTCTCACACCAAGACCAACCTCGTTGTCATGACTCAACAGTCATGCAACCCATCTTATCACCCGGACTCAACAGTCCACAAAACCAAACCATAACCAAAAACATAACCAATAACCATATCCAATCACCATCCCCACTAATCATGGAAGTTGGCCAGGCGATCGTGACCGTAAGCTCGGCTATCATGATAGTTTTAAGAACTCTTCAGAGTTTGCACCTCTTTACCCACAAGTTTGTGATTTCGTCACCCATCGGCGACTGCAGAACCTCCATTATACCAGTACACAACCGTTGGTGTATGGCCAAGAGATCAAAAAATAGCCTTTACAAAGGGGCTACTAGATGTATGAACTCACTAAGGTTTCACCGGCAGGCTAGAATCTCCAATTCTCCCACCCACGGGCCCCCTCTTGTGCCATGCAGTTCCCATGGCAGTCCTCACTCGACTCCCATTCCCCGCTCCTTCCACGGTGCATAAAAATCTAGCAACTTACCTAATTACTCAGCTAAGCCGCACCCATACTTGGCCTTGTGGTGGCACTGCTATCCTGGCATGTGCTCGCATGAACCGGTCCTTAGATCTACGGCAAGTAAACCACCATCTCATGCTACCTCATTCACAAACCCAGTCTTGCCTAGATCTCCCTCCGATCCATGTCCATTATTAACATCAGTTTCTCATTATCATTACGAGTGCAGCTAGCTAGACACATCTATCTCGCTTCCCAATCCCATGGACTCAGCGAAGCATAAAAGTAAAAACCATACCCAACTCATAAACATCCCTGGCAACAAGGGTGGTTTAACCAAAGCTAGTAAACTCCTATAAAAGGGTTTCCCATCATGTTTGACTCAGCACACACACCTTTTCGCAAAACAAAACAGTTTTTCCCAAAACATAGGATCAATATGGTCAAGGAGCACTTGCCTTGTTCTTGCGGTTCCGGTTGCTCTTGGATCTCGAAACCTTGCTGTTGCAGCTCGTCGTAGACAGCTCCCTGAGCTTGTCCTTCTATACAGGATCACACACATACAAGATTCATAACAATCAATACCATGCACAAACTTTAAACTAGATGCGATGATGCATATGCATGCTATGCAGTTTAGTTTTATTAGGTCGGTTTGTACGTGTTCTTGCATGGTTTTATGATGAACAGAGGTGTTCGGACAGATGTGGACGTGGCGATGACCTTGTTTTTAGATCAACCTGATCAAAAAGTGATCTGTCCACAAGAAAGCTTCTGTTCGAAAGGAATCAAAGATTAGATGCAAAGAAAACACAACGATGTCGTAAGGTGGTATTGGAGACCTACCTTACGTTCTTCTCGGCCTCGGGTCCTTCTCAGATCATTGGGCTCTCTTCTGGCGATCTTCCTCGCTGAACTCCGTTGATGGCTTACTCGGCGAGTTGGGGATAGGGCTCTAAGTCATCGGCTTAGGAGAAAAGAAGTTCGTGGTTTCGGCCAAGGGTTCTGGGTTCTATTTATAATCGGGAGAAGAAGAGTCCTAATCTGATTGTATCTCGAATAAGAGTTCTATTCAGATTGTCGTTGAATCTTAACAACTTATCTTTAGTTGATTTGGTGCGGTAACATTGTGGAATTTGGGTCGGTTTCTCATCCGTACCGGTATTTCGACGCGTACAGAATCCAAAAAACCTCCCCAGAACTCATTACCTTTGCGGTGATGAGATCCAGAAGCTCCACGCGTCCCCTGGACCTGCTATCTCCCTTTCCGCAGAGACGAGCTCCGGTTGTGCCGCGTGTCAAGCGAGCGAGACCTCCCTTCTCCTTCGGAGGTGAGCTCCGCGTGCGCCACGTATCTTGGCGGTCGGTACCTCCTCTCTATTCGGAGGTGGCTCCGCGCACGCCACGTGTCAGTGCCGGACCTTCCCTCTCTCCGGAGGTAGCTCCGGGTGTGCCACGTATCCATTCCGGACCTCCCTCTCTTTGGAGGTGAGCTCTGTGAATGCCACGCGTCAAGTAGCGCCGGACTTTTCCTTTTTCCTCAGGGACGATCTCCGAGGTAAACACGTGTCCAACAGTGACGGATCTCCCGCAGATAAGCTCCGGTGGTGACACGTGTCCAATAGAACCGGACCTCTCGGAGGTGATCTCCGAGATCGACATGTATCCCGCGCGACGGGTCCTCTGATTTCCACGGTGACTAGCTCCAAAGGTGACATGTGTCCTGCGGAACTGCCTTTGCTTCTTCCACCGAGGCTAGCTCCGGGGGCAACACGTGTCCCACAGGGTCGGACCTCTCCCCCTTTGCGGAGATGAGCCCCGAGCCTGCCACGTAGCCAGTTTAGCGGCAGACCTCTCCCCACTCCGTAGGGATGAGCTCCAAACACGCCACGTGGCCAGCGGGCCGCGGAAGTTGTCTTCGGTGCTCTCTGGGAACTGGATTCGGCTCTTATTGGCTATCTTTTTGATATTTTTCTCTGTTCCTACTTCTTTTAAAATGTTTTCTCTTCATGAAACATGAATATATGCAGAAACGAAAAATGAGGGTGTCACAAATCTACCCCCCTTAAATTAAATCTCGCCCTCGAGATTCGTTAGTAGAGAACAGATGAGGAAATTCTGCCTTGATTTCTTGTTCACGCTCCCATGTGGCTTCAGCTTCGGTATGATGACTCCATTGTACCTTGCACCATCGGATCACTTTGTTCCTGGTGACCCTTTCCTTTACATCCAAAATTCGGGCAGGGTGCTCCGTATATGTCAGGTCCTCTTGAAGTTCAAGCACTTCCATTTGTAATTGCTCCTCCGGTACTCTCAAGCACTTCTTGAGCTGGGATACATGAAATACGTCATGTACGTCGGAGAGATATGTTGGGAGCTCTAGTTGACAGGCTATTTCTCCTTGGTTGTCCTAAATCTTAAATGGTCCGATGTAGCGAGGTGCTATCTTGCCTTTGACGTTGAAACGTTGTTGGCCACGGATAGGCGATACCTTAAGGTATACGAAGTCTCCTACTTCGAAGGTCAACTTCCTTCGCCTATTGTCCGCATAGCCTTTCTGTCGTGACTGAGCAGCCTTTAAGTTCTCCCGTATCGTTTGGACATGCTTTTCAGCTTCTTGTAGCACTTTGGGTCCAAACACCTGGTTCTCTCCGGTTTTGTTCCAAAATAGCGGCGTTCTACACCGTCTACCGTACAATGCTTCGAAAGGCGACATCTTTAAGCTAGCTTGATAGATGTTGTTATAGCAGAATTCGGCGTACGGTAAGCTCCTATCCCAACTACGCCCATGTTTCAAGGCGCAAGCTCTCAACATGTCGTCCAAAATTTGGTTTGTCCTTTCGGTTTGCCCATCAGTTTGTGTAAAGGTCCCAAAATTATGAATACAAAGAAACACTTATTTGCAAAAGTTGGTTTCATATGTATGAAATTTGGGACTTGTTAAAACTTCTCCACATGTGATGACACACATGAGGGTTTTTCTTCACACAAGTCAAATGTTTATTTGAGAACTTGGGACCCTAGAGGGGTCTAAAACAAGGATGGGAAGTTCCCATATGTGTGAGAAAACAAAAATCAGATTTGGAACAATTTGTTCAAACAAAAATACAAATGAAAAAACACAATGGAATTCAAAACTGTTGTGCTAAAAATCTCATTTGCAGCAGCCAAAATAAAAATAAGATTTCATATTTAAATTCCTTGAGTCCAAATTAGGGGGTGTGCAAAGTTTCATGATTTATAGAAATAGTTTGCAACCCATTTTGCGAAATGGACTTTAAGACAAAGAATTCAAATGCATGTTTGAATTTGGATGAAACTTGCCCAATTATCCAAATGCATACCAGATTTGAATTCCCACAATTGAATTCACTCAACATTCAAACTTGGGAGATATTTGGAGAGGGGATAAGGAGGACTGATCAGTGGGTCCCACATGTCATTGTGTGAACTGAAAACTTGCAAAAGATCTCAGTGTTGGGTCTCTGTTTGCCTCCTTTAGTCGGCACCCGACACCGACGGGCGCAGCTCCGCTCGACACCGATGCTCAGCCGGCAGCCACCTCCTGGTGGAATTTCGTCGCGCTGGAGAGCCGCCCGACCGGCCTATACCCTCTCCCGGCCTCCTGTTCGCTCTTATCACCGAGACACCACAGCTCCTTCCTCCCTCACGCGAGAAACCAACCGAGAACCGCCGCTGAGCTCTCGGTCGATCGACCACCGCCTAGCGCGTGTGCCAGCTGCAGCTGAGCATCAAAACTGCACCGCAGAACACCCCACAACATCCCCGAGCCATCACCGAGCGGATTCACGCTCTCTGCACCGAGGGACGGCGGCAGCCAGCTCCTGCTGGGTTTCTTCGCGCTGGAGAGCTGCTGGAGGTCGGCAGCTACCGCCTCACGCCTCTCCCGCCTCTTAACCGAAGCCACGGCGCCGTCTCTGCTCTCACTCGCACCGGAAGACAGAAAACACAGCCGCCCTGCTTCGATCAATCGGGAGCTCGGGAAATTCTAGTGAGCAGCGCCTCTAAGCAGCAAAACAACACCACCAACGTCCCCACGACCTCCTCGAGCCATCACCCAGTGTGTTCATGCCCTCTACGCCGAGAACCTTGAGTTTCCGCGGCGGCCGAACACCCCGGCGGCGACGTGCTCCCGTGGACAGCCTCCTCCAGAAAGTTTCACGACCAAGCGAGGCCACTTTTGGACGCGCAGGAGCTCCGTGCAGCTTCCAACCGATGCACAGAGCCTGCCTCGGCCTCTCGACGGCGAATTTTGAAGATCCTCTCCGGCCGGTGAAAACCAACCTTCCGGTATGATTCTGTAAAATTCCCGATCAGTTGTTGTTTAGACACCACAAGACTTCGCACACACCGGCTAGACATGTAGGCGCACCAGTTCTCTTTTGAAACCTCGCATGAAACACCCTGTGCACGGTGCAATTTCAAGCTTTTCGAAGGCGGCTATGGCGGGAAGATGCAGGTGCACGGTGAACCCTAAGTTAGAGCCATCTCCGAGCCATTTCCTTTCCACGTCGATGATCCCTAGCGTCCGCTGGTGCTCTAGAGCTTGGAAACTGAAGCCTAGAAGGCTTAGGGCGTCGGGCCGTCCGAACCGATGCGCCGTCGCGGGCTAGTTTGGGGGCCCTACCGGCTCGAGCAAACCCCACCAGCGTGTTCCTCACGTTGAATTAGGGGCTGGCGGCGAGTTTCAGCAGTTAAGATGGCCGGACGACTGATCCCGGAGCTTCTCCGGCGAGCCCGGCGGCGGGATCGCGCGGGAGCAAGAGGTGGAAGACGACCTCCCTGGGCCCGTGTATCAGCGACTCGGGGAAAATGGGCCGGATACTCTGTGGCACGGGATCGGCTGTGACAGCGCGGGAAATAATTCTGTAGCCCGTGTGGCACTTCCTCAGCAGCTGACACGTGCCCCTGGTCCCACAGTCAGGTTTAAACTTTTCCCGGATTTATTCAAATCCCAGATTTTTCCCCAAACTTTAGAAGAGCATAACTTTTTCTAGGAACCTCCAAAATTAGTGATTCAAATTGTGTTAGATTCAGATTGACAAACTCTATCCAAATATGCAACCCAATTTGTATTAAAGTCTTTATTTAATTCTGGAAAATTCTTTAAATCTTTTCAGCAAAAGAATTATAGAGAGAGTTCGGTTTATCCAAAAATCCTCAAATTTTGCCAGAATATTCTTTAGGGTGTTATTAGACTCCTGTAAAGGTTTCAGCTCATTTGGAGTTGAATTGATGAGGGTAATTCAGATTGTAAGTTCCTGTATTCAAATGAATACAGAAATATTTTCAGAGAATTTCCAAAACTTGTAAATTCAGTTCTGGGAAATTCTTAGCTCCAAAAATCCTAGGAAAATTCATGTAGACTCTAAGAACTATAATTGAAATTGTGGTTCACTGAGTTTGACATGAACATGGGTGTTAACTCAGAATTAATTCATCTTTGATTAAACACTTAGAGAATTGTTCTGAATAAACCACTCCATGAAAAGTGCTAAATTTTTGGTCCAGAGGACTTTCTTGTGACAAGGAACTCACATGACAATTCTCAGCTCCATTAGAGCTTTGGATCACCACTGCCATGTGTGATCTCTTAAGGTGATCAACACTTAAGTGGGAAAAGCACTTAATATTTGATCTTAGTGTTTAAGCCCAACCCAAACCACTAGCACCAGTGTCATTTTAAATTCTTAAACAAAGTTCCAGTTTTAAAATAGTCATTAGATCTTATGAGCAAAAGCTTTTCAATTAAATACATATGCATGATCATATCGTGTAGCATAGACGTGAAGAAGGTGAGAAGAACTTGAGGTGAAGATCAAGGAGGGAGGAAAACAAGTAATCAAGCTCCAAGTGATCGTCACTAACTGATTGTAACCGTAGTCACCTGCAAAACAGGCAAGCCCCGGTTTGCATTTGAACCGTTTTATAAAGCATTTTCATTTGTAGAGATCATAGTTTTGCATCGTTGATTGCATTACGTCAAGATGATATTGAAAACCCCACTTGCATGACCAGAAACACCTAAGAGAGAAAGGGCAGAATAGCAACTCCTCGAGGGAATTTTGCTACGCTAATGTTAGTAGGAAAGGTCCGGCAGAAGACGAGTAGTTGGAATCTACTCGCGAGTTTAGGGCTGGTTTACTCGGAACGGGTCCGAATTAGAAAAGATGAGGAAAGTTCAGACATAAGAAATGGAGACCGGGCATGGAGGTTTAGATGCAGCAGGTTGCAGGCCGTGCGTGCATAGCCCTGCCTGTGTCGGTTAAGGCCCGCCCATGCTTGGCCCTGTTGGACAAGTTTGAGTTGTGTACCGGACGCATACTGGCTATATGGGACCCAGGAAACCGATGTACCTTGGGAGATCCATAGTGGAACTTTTCCAACTGCCTTAGGCTTTCGGCGTCAGGGTAGCAGGAGGTACCTCGCTCAAGAACATACCACAGCGGGTATGTACCTTGAGGGAGCTTGCGTACTCGGGGCAGTTGGACTGCGTCCAATGTGGAAGATCTTGGGAAAGGTGGCCTCGTACAACGTCAGTCGAGGTTGCTGCCGGCAACTCGGAGTACGGGTGTACGTGTCGTGTAGTCCGGGCGTGTATTGATTCGAATCACCGTCGCTCGCGGTTATATGAGCATACTTGCCCACTGCGTCTTGACGTAGTAACAACTGGAATTGTTTATCTTTGAACTTGATAAGGCTGTGCTATAACTTGTATTGCAACCATGATTGAATTAGAGATAGGCTCATTAAACTTTACTTTCACTTTGTGCAAGGAGCATCGCAACAAAGCGTTTCTTGTTTGATTGTGGAGTTGCGATGCTTTTCGGCTCAAGGTTTGCACAATGAGGCTTAAAATCTGAAAGTTAAGGATTGACTTTAGGCGAGTCCTTTATGCAAATCTAGCCAACCCAATTGTAACCGTCGTGCATGTAGAGTTTCTTGCTTAGGAGAGACGGGTCAGACTTGCTGAGCCTATGTGCTCACGCTTGCTATATAAGTGGTTTTGCAGGTTAACAACGATGCTGAAAAGAAGGTTGTCCGGTGAGACTCGGGGACTCCCGAGTCAGGTAACACATGGAGAACCCAGCCGCTGCTTCTTGTCTTCGTGTTGCTAGCGAGAGGAGTCCGCGGGCTGGACTTCATCTCGGGTGCTCTTAGTTATTCGACATGAGTTGATATAGACTTCCGCTGTAGTTACTTGTTGTAAAGTATTTACAAAGCAAAACTTGTAAGCTTCCGCTATTGTTTTATGCAATACATTGTTCCTCATATGTGTGCTGTTGGGTGCCGCACAACACGGCACCACCCAATGCGATTCCCGGGTGAGTGGCCTGTCTCGGTTGACGGGTCCGCCTCAGTTTATGGGTGATGGGCAGAGCTAAAATCCAGTCGTGTACCCATGGCTTTCTGCAGCTTCCTCCAGAATCTAGAGGTAAACTGAGAACCTCGATCTGAGACTATCCTCCTCGGGACTCCATGACGGCACACGATCTGCTCCATGTACAACTCGGCTAGTTGTGCAATGTTGTACTTGGCCCTTACAGGGAGAAAATGGGCTGTTTTCGTCAATCGGTCCACGATAACCCAGATGGAGTCGTAACCCGACTGAGTACGTGGCAATACGACGATGAAATCCATACTGATGTCCTCCCACTTCCACTCGGGTACCTTCAAGGGTTGCAACAATCCAACGGGTCTTTGATGTTCGGCCTTCACCCGTTGGCATGTGTCTCATAGGGCAACGTATTCGGCTATGTCCCTTTTTATACCATCCCACCAATAACAAGTCTTCAAGTCCTTGTACATTTTGGTACTTCCGGGATGTATGGAATAGGGTGAATCATGTGCCTCCTTCAATATCATGTCGCGGAGGTGCTTTACATTAGGCACACAAATCCTTTTTCCTAGCCAAAGCGTACCCTTCTCATCTTCTTTGAAATCCTTCTATATTCCATGTCGGATCCTTCCCTTGATCTCCTTGATCTCCTTGATCTCCTCATCCGTTTCTTGGACATCTCTTATATCTTGCTCCAATGAAGAGAGGATCTCCATCATTTCCATGTTGTTCAAGAATCCGAGGTGTAACCGTTCGAACTCCTTACGTAGTTTGGGTGGTAGCTCCCGAACCGTGAGTTGGTGACATGCTCCCTTTCGGCTCAATGCATCAGCTACTACATTGGCCTTCCCAGGGTGGTAGTTGATTCCAACATCATAATCTTTTATTAGTTCCAACCATCGACGTTGCCTCAAATTCAAGTCCGTTTATGTAAATATGTACTTGAGGCTTTTATGATCCGTATAGATCTCACATCGATGACCAAGGATATAATGTCTCCAAATCTCCAATGCATGCACTACTGCTGCTAGCTCCAAGTCATGTGTAGGATAATTAAGCTCGTGCTTCTTTAATTGTCGTGATGCATAGGTTACCACTTGTCCTTCTTGCATGAGCACACATCCGAGCCCCTGTCTGGATGCGTCGCAATATATGTCAAAGCTCTTGCTTACGTCCGGCAATACCAAAACCGGCACTGTGGTTAGCCTTTTCTTGAGTTCCTCAAAACTTTCTTGGCATCCTGGTGTCCACTGAAAGGCTTTTCCCTTTGTTAGCAACTCCGTCATGGGCTTTGCTATCTTAGAGAAGTCCTTAATGAAACGTCGATAGTATCCAGACATCCCAAGAAAACTCTGAATATCCCTCACGTTTTGCGGTTGGTCCCACTTCAGAACATCTCTCAATTTTCCGGGATCAATCGATACCCTTCTTCGGAGATAATGTGGCCTAGGAACGATATTTCCTTTAGCCAGAATTGACACTTGTTAAGCTTGGCATACAATTGATGCTCACGCATTTTCTGCAAGGTCAATTTCAAATGGTCTTCATGCTCCTCCTCACTTTTTGAATACACCATAATGTCTTCGATGAAAACCACGACGAACTTATCCTAGTACTCCACGAAGACCTTGTTCATGAGGTACATGAAGTATGCGGGTGCATTTGTTAACCCAAAAGACATGACGGTATATTCATATGAACCATACCGTGTTCGAAAGGCAGTCTTGGGTATATCGGAGGGCTTTATCTTCAGTTGGAAATATCCCGACTGAAGATCAATCTTGGAGAACACTCGGGCTCCTTTCATTTGGTCGAATAGGTCCTCTATACGGGGCAGAGGGTATTTGTTCTTGATTGTCACCTCGTTGAGAGACCTATAGTTCATGCACATCCTTTGGGTTCCATCCTTCTTATCTACGAAGAGCACAGGAGCTCCCCATGGTGACGAGCTTGGACGTATAAAACCCTTCTCCAACTGCTCTTGAATTTGCCTCTTGAGTTCTACTAGTTCATTGACGGGCATCCTATAGGGTCTCTTTGCTATGGGTGCAGTTCCAGGTACCAAATCAATGGCAAACTCAATGTCCCGATCAGGGGGCATACCTGGAAGCTCCTCTGGAAACACGTTCGAGAATTCTTGAACCACTAGAATGCTGTCCAATGTTGCTCCTTCCACGTGGTTCAAGATTGCCTTTTCGGTTGTTTGTTGGGCTGACTCAAACTCGACACGAATACCATGCTCATTTGTCAACTGCACGCTTCTTTCAGCACATTGGATTACCCCGTTGTGCTTGCTTAACCAATCCATCCCAAGTATTATGTCAATCCCTTGGGAATCCAAGACAATAAGATTGGCAAGGAAGTCTACCCCCCTTATTTTAAGGCTTACTTTCGGACATACTATATTAGTCCTCATTTCTCCTCCGGGATAATTAACTAACATAGCACATTTTAAGTGGGATATGGGTAGATGATGTTTGGCAACATACTTGGATGATATGAAGGAATGTGATGCTCCAGAATCAAATAAGATGGTGGCTGGGTTGGAGTTGGCAAGGAACATACCAATTACGACGTCCTCAGCCTATTGTGCTTCCTCAGCAGAGACATGGTTCACGTTGCCGCGAGCATAGTTCTGCTGTCCCTGGTTTCCCTGATTGTCCCCTCCGTTCGGTCGTGGGTTCTGTTTGGGCACGTTGCCTTGCTGTCCAGGGCCTCTCCTCGGGCACTAGTTCACGAAGTGTCCTGTTTCCCCGCATGCAAAGCATGCCCTGTTGCCTACGGCAGCAGGTACGTTGGGGCTGGGGTTTTGAACAGGAGCTCCCACGTTAGGTCGGGGCACAGGAGGCATGGGCACACGAGGTGCTGGTGCAACGGGTCGTTGCTGTGGTGGCTGACTAGGGCAGTATGCAGGAGTGGTCAATCCATACTGTGGTGCGGCCGGGGGAATGTACCGAGGTCGTACATTGCTCCCTTGAGGCTGGTATGGCATCTTCCTCTTGCACTCTCGCTCGATCTCTCAGATCTTGCTTTCAACCACTATAGCCTTGTCAACCAGCTTCTGAAAGCTTACGTAGTCATTGTTGAGGAGCTGAACCTGGATCTCATTGTTTAACCCTCTCATGAACAGGTATTACTTCCTCTGGTCTGAGTTGACATCTTCGGGGGCATACCAGGACAGTTGTGTGAACTTGTTGAGATACTCATTCACACTTCTCTGTCCTTGGCGGAGACCTTCGAACTACTGCCTCTTGAGCATCATTACATCAGCAGGGATGTAATGAGAGCGGAAACTTTCCTTGAACTCAGTCCAAGTGATTGCGTCCGGGTCGACATGAGCGTTGCTTAGGGCATCCCACCAGTCAGCGGCAGCTCACATAAGTTGGTGCGACGCAAAGAGAACCTTCTCTCGGTCATTGCACTGCACTATGACAAGCTTCTTCTCCATGGATTTCAACCAGTCGTCGGCCTCCATGGGGTCGTTAGCTTGAGCGAAGGTGGGTGGTCGAGTCCTCATGAACTCTCCCAACCTGTTATGAGCCGGCGGTGGTGCCGGAACGGGGTTGTTGTTGTTGTTGGCCTGCAACTGACCCAAAGTTTGGATCATGGTTTGCATAAGTTGGTTCTGCATGGCCATCAACCGTTCCAGGTGGTTTTCACCAGCTCCGGGGTTAACAGGAACTTCCTCGTGACCATCCTCTTGGTTGTCACGGACGTTCCTTCGGCCGGCGTTTCCTCTCACCATCTGTGAGAGAGATCGAAATACAATAGAAGGTTAGAAGGTTAGGTAGATTCCCTCAACTATATGCATCAAGGTGAGTACTATATATATGTTAGCCCATATGAGGATGTGAACAAGTGCCGAAACATCTCACACCTCTTTCTACTTACGTGTGGATATGGACAACGTTTTGAGACGTCCCACAACTCACACTAAGCACACAATCACAAAAAATCATTGCAAGGGCTCACACAACTCCTATTCAAGGATGGTTTCCTATGTCAAGGTAGTTTCAAGGCCAATATATGCATCCTAGGCTTGCATCCTATGGTCAGCGTGGCTTAGCTACCAATCTGTGTCGGATACTAATCTGTGATTGTATCTAGGTGTGTAATCTACCATCAACCCGTGGTTCTGGTACCAATCCGTGATTGTATCCAGGTGTGTAATCTACCCTCATCCGTGGCTTTTGATACCAATCTGTATTTCCTATTTAGGCGTGTAACCCATCGTCAATCGTGGCTCTGATACCAGTCTGTGACACCCTCAATTCTGTGGAAAACCACGAAACCGAGAACTGATGCATATGTGTACCCAGGACGTTCATCACACATACACATATGTTCCACAAAGTGAATTCAGATTATATATTACCACGAATAATAGAGTTTATTACAATGTCTCATGAGTCTTGGACTCATGCTCATAGCGGAAGTCTTATTTCTATGCAGCGGAAGTCTTCTAACTAATGCGGAAGCAATTTAACTAATGTGGAAGCAATTCTAGGCAGCAATGGCTCCATCTCTACTCCATCCCCACAGGCAAGGTTGAGAACAGATTTACACGCCTAATGCTCCACTTGGTCTTCATAATAATCTTCTCCTGTTTCTGATGATGAAATAATAATGCAAGTTTGAGTACAATGATGTACTCAGCAAGTGCGGGAAAATATGATATGTAGCTCACAACAAGATAGGTGTAAAATGGCTCATTGCAGAAAGCAAAGTTATTTATAAAAACAATGATAAAACAACAACTCATCTTTAAGTGAATGTAATCCCAACATGTATTGAAATACCAATCATACCTCCATTATGTTCATTACCATCCATGTCACAACTAGACATCAATCAACCTCATTCTTGCTCACGAATACCTCCTCGTATTCGCTACCATCTCACGAATACCATCTCGTATTCACTACCATCTCATCTCATAAACAACTTCGTCTCACACAAGGACCAACCTCGTTGCCATGACTCAACAATCATGCAACCCATCTTATCACCCGGACTCAACAGTCCCCAAAACCAAACCATAACCAATAACCATATCCAATCACCATCCCCACTAATCATGGAAGTTGGCCAGGCGCTCGTGACCGTAAGCTCGGCTATCATGATAGTTTTAAGAACTCTGCAAAGTTTGCACCTCTTTACCCACAAGTTTGTGATTTCGTCACCCGTCGGCGACTGCAGAACCTCCATTATACCAGTACACAACCGTCGGTGTATGGCCAAGAGATCACAAAATAGCCTTTACAAAGGGGCTACTAGATGTATGGACTCACTAAGGTTTCACCGGCAGGCTAGAATCTCCAATTCTCCCACCCACGGGCCCCCTCTTGTGCCATGCAGTTCCCAGGGAAGTCCTCATTCGACTCCCATTCCCCGCGCCTTCCACAGTCCATAACAATCTAGCAACTTACCTAATTACTCAGCTAAGCCGCACCCATACTTGACCTTGTGGTGGCACTGTTATCTTGGCATGTGCTCGCATGAACCGGTCCTTAGATCTACGGCAAGTAAACCACCATCTCATGCTACCTCATTCACAAACCCACTCTTGCCTAGATCTCCCTCCGATCCATGTTCATTAACAACATCAGTTTCTCATTATCATTACGAGTGCAGTTAGCTACACACATCTATCTCGCTTCCCAATCCCATGGACTCAGCGAAGCATAAAAGTAAAAACCATACCCGACTCATAAACATCCCTGGCGACAAGGGTGGTTTAACTAAAGCTAGTAAACTCCTATAAAAGGGTTTCCCATCATGTTTGACTCAGCACACACACCTTTTTGCAAAACAAAACAGTTTTTCCCAAAACATAGGATCAATATGGCCAAGGAGCACTTGCCTTGTTCTTGCGGTTCCGGTTGCTCTTGGATCTCGAAACCTTGCTGTTGCAGCTCGACATAGACAGCTCCCTTAGCTTGTCCTTCTATACAGGATCACGCACATACAAGATTCATAACAATCAATATCATGCACAAACTTCAAACTAGATGCGATGATGCATATGCATGCTATGCAGTTTAGTTTTATCAGGTCGGTTTGTACGTGTTCTTGCTTGGTTTTATGATGAACAGAGGTGTTCGGATCAGATGTGGACGTGGCGATGACCTTGTTTTTAGATCAACCTGATCAACAAGTGATCTGTCCACAAGAAAGCTTCTGTTCGAAAGGAATCGAAGAACAGATATAAAGAAAACACAACAATGTCGTAAGGTGGTATTGGAGACCTACCTTACGTTCTTCTCGTCCTCGGGTCCTTCTCAGATCATTGGACTCTCTTCCGGCGATCTTCCTCGTTGAACTCCGTCGATGGCTTACTCGGCGAGTTGGGGCTAGGGCTCTAAGTCGTCGGCTTAGGAGAAAAGAAGTTTGTGGTTCGGCCAAGGGTTATGGGTTCTATTTATAATCGGGAGAAGAAGAGTCTTAATCTGATTGTATCTCGAATAAGAGTTCTATTCAGATTGTCGTTGAATCTTAACAACTTATCTATAGTTGATTTGGTGCAGTAACATTGTGGAATTCGGGTCGGTTTCTCCTCCGTACCGGTATTTCGACGCGTACAGAATCCAAAAACTCTTCCCAGAACACGTTACCTTTGCGGTGATGAGCTCCGGAAGCTCCACGCGTCCCCTGGACCTGGTATATCCCTTTCCGCAGAGATGAGCTCCGGTTGTGCCGTGTGTCAAGCGAGCGAGACCTCCCTTCTCCTTCGGAGGTGAGCTCCGTGTGCGCCACGTATCCTGGCGGTCGGGACCTCCTCTCTATTCGGAGGTGGCTCCGCGCACGCCACGTGTCAGTGCCGGACCTTCCCTCTCTCCGGAGGTAGCTCCGGGTGTGCCACTTATCCATTCCCCCATACTATTAGTTTAGTAGAAGGTTGCATTTCATATCCGGACCTCCCTCTCTTCGGAGGTGAGCTCCGTGAATGCCACGCGTCAAGTAGCATTGGACTTTTCCTTTTTCCTCAGGGACGATCTCCGAGGTAAACACGTGTCCAACAGTGACGGACCTCCCGCAGATAAGCTCTGGTGGTGACACGTGTCCAATAGAACAGGACCTCTCGAAGGTGATCTCCGAGATCGACACGTATCCCGCGCGACGGGTCCTCTGATTTCCGCGGTGACTAGCTCCGAAGGTGACATGTGTCCTGCGGAACTGCCTTTACTTCTTCTACAGAGGCTAGCTCCGGGGGCAATACGTGTCCCACAGGGTCGGACCTCTCCCCCTTTGCGGAGATGAGCCCCGAGCCTGCCACGTAGCCAGTTAGCGGCGTACCTCTCCTCACTCCGCAGGGATGAGCTCCGAACACGCCACATGGCCAGCGGGACGCGGAAGTTGTCTTCGGTGCTCTCTGGGAACTGGATTCGGCTCTTATTGGCTATCTTTTTTATATTTTTCTCTGTTCCTACTTCTTTTAAAATGTTTTCTCTTCATGAAACATGAATATATGCAGAAACCAAAAATGAGGGTGTCACAAGATCAAACCGATCAATGCGTGATCTGTCCACGAAAAAGCTTCTGTTCAAAAGGATCGAAGAACAGAAGCAAAGAAAATGCGATGATGTCATAAGGTGGTATTGGAGACCTACCTTACTATCATCGGGTCCTTCCTCCTAGCAATGGCAGCGAAACAGATCGTCGGCTCTCCTCCGGCGAGGACAATCGTCTCTGGGCTCGTCGGCGATCTATCTGGTGATCAAACTCTTGCGAAGGGGTTTACTCGGTGAGCTGGGGGCTAGGGCTCTAAGTTGTCGTCTCAGGAGGTGGAAAAGAAATTTTTGGTTGCGGCCAAAGGTTTTCGGTTCTATTTATAATCGGGAAGAGAAGAGTCCTAATCTGATTGGATTTCGATTAAGAGTCCTATTCAAATTGTTTTTGAATCTTAACAACTTATCTTCAATTGATTTGGTGTGGTAGCAATGTGGAATTCCTGTCGGTTTCCTCCCGTACTGGTATTCCCACGCGTACAGAAGAAAAACCGCTTCAGATCTTGTTACCTTCGCGGTGATGAGCTCCGGAAGCTCCACGTGTCCTGCGGGAACCTGGGCTCCCTTTTTCCACAGAGACAAGCTCCGGTTGTGCCGCGTGTCAGGCGGGCGAGACCCCCCTCTCCTCAGAGGCGAGCTCCGCATGCGCCACGCGTCCTGGTGGGCGGAAACTCCCCTCTCTCCAGAGACGAGCTCCGCGTGCATCACGTTTCTGGTGGGTTGGGACCTCGCCTCTCAACAGAGGCGAGCTCTGCGAACGCCACGTGTCAGTTCCGGACCTCCCCCTCTCTGGAGATAGCTCCGAATGTGCCATGTGTCAGAGCCGGACCTCCCCTTTCTTCAGAGGTGGGCTCCGAGAATGCCATGTGTCAAGTAGCGCCGGACTTCCTTTCTTCTCAGAGACGAGCTCTGAGGTTGACACGTGTCCAACCGTGACGGACCTCCCGGAGGTGAGCTCCGGAGGTGACACGTGTCCGATAGTGTCGGACCTCCTGGAGGTGAGCTTCGGAGAGGACACGTGTCCAGCAGGACCGGACCTCTCGAAGGTTAGCTCTGAGAGCGACACGTGTCTAGCGGGGCCGGACCTCTCAGAAGTGAGCTCCGAGAGCGACATGTGTCCCGCGCGGCTGGTCCTCTCTCTTTTCCGCGGTGACTAGCTCCGCAGCCGACACGTGTCCTGCGGGACTGACCTTGCTTCTCCGCAGAGGCTAGCTCCGGGGGCAACACGTGTCCCATGGGGTCAGACCTCGCCCTTTGCCGATGGGATGAGCCCCGAGCCTGCCACGTAGCCAGTTTAGCGGCGGGCCTCTCCCCCTTTGCGGAGATGGGCTCCGAACGCGCCACGTGGCCAGCGGCCGCGAAAATTTTCTACAGCGCTCCTCGACGAACTGGAATTTGCTCTTTTGGCTATCTTTTTAATATTTTCTCCGTTTCAACTTATTGTAAAAATGTTTTTCTACCTGAAACATGAATACATGCAGAAATTGAAAATGAGGGTGTCACAAATCTACCCCCCTTAAATTGAATCTCACCCTCGAGATTCGTTAGTAGAGAATAGATGAGGAAACTCTGTCTTGATGTCTTCTTCATGCTCCCATGTGGCTTCAGCTTCTGTGTGATGGCTCCATTGTACCTTGCACCATCCGATCACTTTGTTCCTCGTGACCCTTTCCTTTACGTCCAAAATTTGGACAGGGTGCTCTGCATAGGTCAGATACTCTTGAAGTTCACGTTCATTCATCGGTACTTGCTCTTTCGGAACTCTCAAGCACTTCTTGAGCTGGGATACATGAAACACGTCATGTACGTCGGAGAGGTGCGTTGGGAGCTCTAGTTGATAGGCTACTTCTCTTCGCTGTCCAAAATCTTAAATGGTCCGATGTAGTGAGGTGCTAGCTTGCCTTTTATGTTGAAACGTCGTTGGCCACGGATAGGCGATACTTTAAGCTATACGAAGTCTCCTACTTCGAAAGTCAATTTCCTTCGCCTATTGTCCGTATAGCCCTTTTGGCGTGACTAAGAAGCCTTCAAGTTCTCCGGTATTGTTTGGACTTGCTTCTCAGCCTCTTGTAGCACTTTGGGTCCAAACACTTGGTTCTCTCCGGTCTCGTTCTGTGACACCCTCAATTCTGTGGAAAACCACGGAACTAAGAACTGATGCATATGTGTGCCCAGGATGTTCATCACACATACACATATGTTCCACAAACTGAATTCAGATTATATATTACCACGAATAACAGAGTTTATTACAATGTTTTCATGAGTCTTGGACTCATGCTCACAGCGGAAGTCTTATTTGTATGCAGCGGAAGTCTTCAAACTAATGTGGAAGCAATTCTAGGCAGCAGTGGCTCCATCTCTACTCCATCCCCACATGCAAGGTTGAGAACAGATCACACGCCTAATGCTCCACTTGGTCTTCATAGAAATCTTCTCCTGTTGCTGATGATGAAATAATAATGCAAGTTTGAGTACAATGATGTACTCAACAGGTGCGGAAAATATGATATGTAGCTCATACCAAGGTAGGTATAAAAAGGCTCATTGCAGAAAGCAAAGTTATTTATCAAAAACATGATAAAACAGCGACTCATCTTTAAGTGAATGTAATCCCAACATGTATTAAAATACCAATCATACCTCCATTATGTTCATTACCTTCCATGTCACAACCAGTCATCAATCAACCTCATTCTTGCTCATGAATACCTCCTCGTATTCACTACCATCTCACGAATACCATCTCATATTTGCTACCATTTCATCTCACAAACAACTTCGTCTCCCACCGAGACTAACCTTGTTGCCATGACTCAACAGTCATGCAACCCATCTTATCACCCGGACTCAACAGTCCCAAAAACCAAACCATCCAAAACCATAACCAATAACCATATCCAATAACCATCCCAACTAATCATGGAAGTTGGCCAGGCGCTCGTGACTGTAAGCTCGGCTATCATGATAGTTTTAGACTCTTGTGAGACCTATGTGTGCTGAATACATTGGCAATTAGGAAAAAAGTTAGCATTAACATTCAAAGTTTTGAATATTGCCAAAACATTCTTCTGTGGCAAGGTCCGACATGTTGTTTGTTAGGTCCGCCAAGTGTTGTGTCACACCCGGTTTCTCCGAAGAACAACCGAGTGAATATCACATGTATGCCGGATCATTTTCTCATACATTTGATGATAAATAGAGAAGCATCATTTTTTACAAGCCAGGTGTCGAATATAAATAAGTCTTATAAAGCATATGTCTCGATGGATGATAAATAGTTCATCATAAATAAATAAACTAGCAGCGGAATATTATTCTTGTGGGCTCCATTACAGGCGTTGCCCGGGGGTCTTCATGAACCTAGAAACCTTCTTCGGGTCCAATGTCTTGGTCATTATACACCACCTCATTATCTTGACCTGAGCAGCAATATAAACCAACAAAATATGCAAGGTTGAGTACCAATGGTTCTCAGCAAGTGTGGGAAAATTATATCATGCATGGCTAGAACAAGGGGGGTTGAACTCATGGTTAAAGCACTACGCAATTAATACCTACCACCTTAGCTTATTAAGCACCTACATTACTACACAGGTGAAATGGTCCCAAACTCCCATCCCATCATCATAATAAAAAAACCATAACATCATTTCCAATGTTAAACTCCCCGCTTAACATCCTTAACTTCCAAAACCATCACTCCTCTAATCATGAATAAGTCCAAGCCGCTCTTGACCGTGAGCACGACTGTCATGACAGTTTTGACTCTGCAGAGTTTGTACCACTGTACCCACATGTAGTGATTTCATCCCCCGTTGTCGGGTGGACTAAAAGAACCTCCATTATGCCAGTGGCTACGAACCACATTCACACTTCCCAGGTGTGTAGCCAGGAGATCACTACGAAGCCTTTACAAAGTGATTCCCGATGAGCGTGGGCCCACTGAGGTTTCACCCCTAACAGCATACAAGAGACTCCAACCCCGCTGCAGTGGCCCCCTCTTGAGCCTTGCGGTTCATATGGTAGTCCAGCTGACACCTACTCCCCGCACCATCCAACACACCCATACTACGCCGGGGATACACCTAATTAATTGGCCAAGCTGCCCCATCTCAGCATGTGGTTGGCACTGTAAAGCCAGGTTACATGCTCCATGAACCGGTCCTTAGGATCCAGGCAAGTACTAAACACAAACCCGAGTCTCGTGCACCCAGCACACAACCAAAACATCCAACTTGCCTTGGTCCCTACCTCTACATAACTCACAATATCTCATTCAAGAGTATGGTAAAATAAACTGATGATCTCATATCCCAAATATCCCATTCTAAGCATGGCTAAGCATAAGCATAATAATAAATGACATGATAAAATAAATCCCAACCCAAGCTACAAGGAAAACAAGGTAATGCAATTCTAGGGAAACTTCCTAGCATGGGTTTCATATTTTCAATTGACAATGCACATAATTCTATCTACACATCCTAGTATAGGATCAAAGTGGTCAAGGACACTTGCCTCCTTCCTGCTGCTCTTGAAATGGTTAGTCCTGATCTTGGAAAGGAATAACTTGCTCTTGAGCAGGTTCTACATCATACATCACACATAGCAAAAGAAAAACAACAATCCATAAGACATAGTTCACACTTCCACTTCATACAAACCACACATTCATATTTATGAGAGTCATTCACCATTATATGTGTTGTGGTTACTCTATTTGTGTTGATTTGTGGCTTGCATGCACTTTTAATCAAGTGTATATGATTCCTACTTTTGTGTTCACATTTATACTTACATACTATATATATATATATATATATATATATATATATATATATATATATATATATATATATATATATGAGTTTCCAATTCAAATAAATTCCTTATACTCAATTACTACACCTTTTAGCTACCAAGTATGCATGAAAGTTATTTTCCTTCTCCATATGTGTCTTCAGAATTTCTACCAACCCTAAACTGAATTCTTTCGATTTTAGAACTCCATTTATCATTTACTAGTTGCTATATTTTCAGATTTATTTCCTATGCCTAAATGTGAACTTTATTATGAAAATAACAAGACACATCATCTAAACAGAATAGGTTCTGATCTAAAATATTTACTAATATATTTTTGACCTTTTCCTCTGATGTAAACTATTTTTACAATTATTTTCCCTATTTTCCAGAACTATTCTTTACTTAAAAATGTGTCCCTAAATGTGAATAATAAATTAAACAGATTCATTTCAGCCCAAAATATATTTTTATCTCACTCCAAAGTTTTCTAAATACTGAGAAAGTTTTTAATTTAATTTTGACAATATGTTTGTCCCACTTTCTAAATTTTAAACACTAGCCACATATTCAATTTCCTACATTAAATATTAAACAGGGCTAAAAAGGTAAATTCACCCCACTACAGGGTCTATAATATTATTTTAACAATTTTCAGGGTTCTAGCTATACATAACAGAGGAGTTTTTCCTAATTTTTATTATGTCCAGGGGCCAAAACTGATTTTTAAATGAATTTACATGATTTTCTGAAGTTCCAGGGGCTAGATCAGAAGTTTCCGGGGCTAGCTCTTATTTCCCGAGAACCCCAGGGGGTAGCACGTAAGATTTCCAGTCTTTATAACGCGGGGCTGACGTGGACCGTCCGATTTAAAACAAACGGCTGAGATTATAACGCCGAACCGGTACGCGGGGATTTAAAGTCTACCGTGTGATTTAAAATAGACGGCGCACAAGCGGCCACGTCGCTCTGATCGAGCGCGGGCGGCGCTGCCCGGCGGCGTACGGCGGCGGAAGGCGGCGATCTCGCCGGAGACTTTCGGATCTTCGAGAATTCTTCCTAGAACTGTGATTTTATGGCATAGATCGGTGGAGGGGAGGTCGGGGATCTCACCTCGGGGGTTTTCTTGAGCTCGGAGGTACTGGAAGGCGGTCGGCGACGAGGTCCGAAGTGAAACCATGGCGAGGCTCGTCGGCGCTGTGTTTGAACCGCAAGTAACCGAGTTTTCTGCACCTGCAGGGTTCCCCGGAGGCGGTGGATCAAGACCAGCGAGTTAGATTGGAATTTCCGAGCTTAGATCGGCCAGAATTCGCCGGAGAAGGCTCGGTTTCTCACCGGAGTAAAATCGGCAGATCGCGTGGGAAAAACAGAACGAGGCCGGGTTTTTTATAGACGGGGAAGGGCGGCGGGGTGGTTTAGATCGAGTTTGTGTCGCCCCCGATCGAAATTCGGCTGGAATTCGCAGAAATCCGGGTCGGTTTGGATTCGGGGTGAGAGAGTCCCGGCGTGGGCGCGAGGTAGAAGAAGGGCTGGCGGGCCCCGCCTGTCAGTGGGAGGAAGGGGGCGCGCGCGGCTGCGGGCTGGCGCGGAGCAGAGTGGGCCGGCTGGTGGGTTTCGGCCCACTGGCCGTTTTTTTTTCTGTTTTCCTTTTTCTTTTTCTATTTCTTTTCTTTTTTGAGTTTAAATTGAATTCCAGTTTGAATTCAAATTGTTGCAAAACATGCAACACGTCCAAAAAATTTTAAATTCCCCTCTTAACAGGATTTTGGGTGTTAACAGGATTTTGGGGTGTTATAGCTCTACCCCCCTTAAAAGAAATCTCGCCCTCGAGATTAGTGGTTCTAAGAAAACAATTCCGGAAATTGTGCCTTAAGTTCATCTTCCCGTTCCCAGGTGGCTTCTTCTTCTGAGTGATGCTTCCATTGCACCTTGCACATCCGGATTCTTTTATTTCTGGTGAGGCGTTCCATTGTCTCCAAAATCTTGATTGGTTGCTCGGCATAAGACAAATCCTTAGCTACGTCCACCTCATTCATGTATAACACCTCTTCAGGCGTTCTCAGACATTTCTTGAGCTGTGACACATGGAATACATCGTGCACATCCGATAGGCGAGCCGGTAATTCTAGTTGATACGCCACTTCACCTTTCCTCTCCAGAACTTGAAAGCGTCCGATGTATCGAGGTGACAACTTCCCTTTCACCTTGAACCGACGAAGTCCTCTGATAGGGGACACCTTGAGATAGACATAGTCTCCCACGTTGAAAACGAGCTCTCTTCTTCGTACATCGGCATAGCTCTTTTGGCGTGTCTGTGCTATCCTCAAATTGTTGCGAATTTCCCTCACCTCCGCCTCGGCTTCTTGTAGTACTTCTGGACCAAACACTGTACTTTCCCCCGTTTGGATCCAAAATAGGGGAGTTCTGCACTTCCTCCCGTACAAGGCTTCAAACAGTGACATCTTCATACTAGCTTGATAGCTGTTGTTATAGGAAAACTCCGCATACGGTAAGTTCTTGTCCCAACTCCTATTGTTTTTGAGTGCACATGCCCTCAGCATATCTTCAAGGATCTGATTGGTTCTCTCCGTCCGCCCGTCAGTTTGGGGATGATATCCAGAGCTGAAATTCAGATGGGTTCCCATGTTTTCATGTAACTTCTGCCAGAACCTTGAGGTGAACTGTGTCCCTCGATCCGACACAATCTTCTTTGGCACTCCATGGTAACACACGATCCTTGACATGTACAATTCTGCCAATTTGGATCCGCTGTAGCTTTCTTTCACGGGGATGAAATGAACCACCTTGGTTAGCCTGTCGATGATGACCCATATTGAATCATATCCTGATTGGGTCCTAGGCAATCCCACTATCAAATCCATACCGATTTCTTCCCATTTCCATTCACGCACTTTGAGAGGTTGCAATAATCTCGCGGGTCGTTGATGTTCTGCTTTCACCAACTGACATGTGTCACATAGGGCAACATGTTCCGCGACATCTCGTTTCATGCCATACCACCAATACCTGCTCTTGAGGTCCAGGTACATTTTCGTACTCCCAGGATGAATGGAATAGTCAGAATCATGAGCCTCCTTCAAAATCAATTCACGGATCTCCTTTACTTCTGGCACACAGATTCTTTTCCCGTGCCACACCGTTCCTTGTTCATCCTCTCTAAAACCAGGATCTTTATTTTCCTTGATGAGTTGCCTGATTTCTTGTATCTTCTCGTCATCCTTTTGACCATCGCGTATGTCTTGCTCTAGTGTGGAGTCCACTTCCATGGCGATGGCTTCACCACTATTTACCAGGCATAGATTGAGCCTTATAACCTCATCCTTCAATTCTGCAGGCATGTCCTTCAAGCTCAACTTATTGACCTGCACTTTCCGACTTAAAGCATCGGCCACGACGTTTGCTTTCCCAGGATGATAGTTGATGCCCACATCAAAGTCATTGATTAGCTCTAACCATCTCCTTTGTCTAAGGTTGAGATCTGGCTGTGTGAAAATGTACTTCAAACTCTTATGATCCGTATATATCTCTGTCCTCTTCCCCATCAAATAGTGTCGCCAAATTTTCAACGTGTGTACCACTGCGGCTAGTTCTAAGTCATGTGTAGGATAGTTTTTCTCGTGCTTCCGAAGCTGTCGGGATGCATATGCCACGACATGCCCTTCTTGCATGAGAACACATCCCAACCCGTTTCCAGAGGCATCGCAGTACACCGTGAAATTCTTCTACATATCTGGCATAACCAACACTGGGGCTGTTGTCAATCTTCTCTTTAGCTCCTGAAAACTCGTCTCGCACTGTGGCGTCCATTTGAATGTGATTCCCTTCTCCAACAGTTTGGTGAGGGGTCTCGAGATCTTAGAGAATCCCTCAATAAACCGTCGATAGTATCCAGCCAATCCCAAGAAGCTTCGAACTTCCCCGACATTTTCAGGGGTCTTCCACTTCTGTATATCCTCGATTTTGGCAGGATCCACGGAGATTCCTCCCTCCGAGATTATATGTCCTAAGAAGGGAACTCTCTTCAGCCAAAACTCACACTTGCTCAACTTGGCATATAGTTGGTGTTCTCTCAGCCTCTGCAACACCAACCTTAGATGTTTCTCATGTTCTTCTTCATCTTTGGAGAAGACGAGAATGTCATCTATGAAAACCACCACAAATTTGTCCAGATATTCCATGAATACCTTGTTCATGAGATACATGAAGTATGCCGGGGCATTAGTTAGCCCGAAAGGCATGACAGTGTATTCATACAATCCGTACCGATATACGAAAGCTGTCTTGGGAATATCAGATTGCCTTATCTTGAGTTGGTGGTATCCCGACCTGAGATCAATTTTCAAGAACACACAAGCTCCCCTCAACTGATCAAACAAGTCTTCAATGTGGGGTAATGGGTACTTTTTCTTGATGGTTACCTCATTCAAGGCATGGTAATCCACGCATAACCTTTGGGTTCCGTCCTTCTTGGGCACAAATATCACCGGAGCTCCCCATGGTGAGGAACTAGGACGAATATACCCCTTCTCCGTCAATTCTCTTAAATGATCCTTGTGTTCTTCTAGCTGCTTGGAGTCCATCCGATATGGTCTCTTGTATATCGGGGCTGTTCCAGGTACTAGCTCAATTGCGAATTCCACTTAACGATCGGGAGGCATACCTGGCAACTCCTCCGGAAAAACATCTGGATATTCCCTGATGGTCCTGATTTCCTCAACTTTCACCTCAACTTGATTTAATTTAATGTCCCTCCTAGGCTCGTGTATTGTTATGAACTTTACTCTTGTGCCACTAGGGTGAGTTAGTTCCACCGTTCTGGTCGAACAATGGATGATTCCTTTATGTTTTGTCAACCAATCCATACCCAAGATAATATCTATCCCTTGTGAATCTATCACTATGAGGTTAGCAGTAAATACCATCCCATTAATGTCTAGGTACACTTTGGGACACACTTGTCTTGTCCTTATTTCTCCACCTGGAGAGTTTACGGCTAGCATATGGTTCATTTGTGTTGTTGCTAGGTCATGCTTCTTAACAAACCCTTGAGCAATGAACGAGTGGGTAGCACCAGAATCAAACAGCAGGGTTGCAAGGTGTAAATTGGCAGGAAACTTACCAACTACCACGTCGGGTGCCTCTTGTGCTTCCTCCATAGTGACGTGGTTCACCCGTCCTCTCATTACATTCTGCTGTTGTGGCTGCGTGGGCTTCTTCTTTGGGCACTTATGGGCATAGTGCCCCACTTCACCACAGCTAAAACATTGCACCCCAACCTTAGGTGCTTGGCCTTTATTGTCTTGGGGTTGGTTTGGAGGTCCTTGCACTGCTGGTCGAGGTGGATATGCGGGGCGAGGCTGCTGTACAAACTGACGTTGTGGCTGTGCTGGTGCTGCGGGAGGCCTGTAGTTCGGGTTGTACCCTCTTGGTGCTAAGTAGGGTACCACAGCACAGTTCGTCTGCCCTGCAGGTTGCTGCATCAGGCGTGGGCGAGTGTTGCTCCCTGAGGCTTGGTGTGACCACCCAGCCTTCCTCTTGTTCTCATTTTCCAAGGCCTTCAGCTTACTTTCCACCACAAATGCTCTGTCGACCATCTTTTGGAAGCTTTCATACTCATTTGAGGACATCGCACACTGCATTTCGGTGGTAAGCCCTTCCATGAAACAATCTTGTTTCTGCTCATCAGTCTCTATGTCTCGTGGGGCATAACGGGATAGTTGAGTAAATTTAGTGAGGTATTCCCTCACCGTCATGTTTCCCTGCTGCAGTCCCAAGAACTCCTTCCGTTTGTTTTTGAGTTCACCTCTCGGGATATAATGGTTGCGGAAGCTACGCTTGAACTCTTCCCAAGTGATGTTCTCAGGGTCATGATGGGCAGCCACGTAGGCGGTCCACCAATCAGCAGCAGGTCCATGCAATTGATGAGAGGCAAACAACACCCTCTCATACCCTTGCCACTGTATGATCCTCATCTTGCTTTCAATGGTCTTTAGCCAATCATCTGCCTCCAGAGGTTCAGCAGCACTTGCAAACTTTGGAGGTTGAGTTCCTAGAAACTCACTCAACCTTGGTTGGTGTGGTGCAGCTTGTGGAGGTGTATCCTGATGCAAGTTGGCCACCACTTGAGTCAAGTTCTGGATGAGCTGATTTTGATTTTCCAGCATTTGGTGGAGGGAATCAACTCCTTCACGGCGACCACCCCTGTCCTGGCCTCCAGAAAGATGAGGGTTGCCGGCCTCATCGTTGTTGTTGGCGGGGTTGGCAGCACGTCCTTTTCCTCTTCCGGCCATCTGGCATGATCAACCAAATGTTAATTTAAAGTATTACGTACTAGCTTACTACTTTCACTTGTTTGTACTTTGAAGTGTTGAAGCTTTGTTATACTATTCTGAGGGTTCATTTCTCACACAAAAATAAATGCAATATTATTTCATGTGGGTTCCCACACCAAAGCAAAACAATCTAAAGACGAGGCTGCGGACAATTGCTCATGGCTTCCACAACTCACGTCACACACCAAGCATTAACACACCATTAACTTAACGTAACGACTCGACTATTCGACATCTTGCTAGCTAAGGGAAGGACTCTACACTACTCGTTTTTTTGAGCTGGCTCCTCGGGATCTTCCTCATCATTTCGGCTGCCTTCTGACTCTGCTTTGGGTGGGGAGGCTGCTGGTGGAGAAGTGCGACGACGCCTGATCGCTCGGCGATCTGGGGAGTCAGGAGTCCATGTATCATTCACGGTGACACACAGTTCATTCCCATCTCCTCTTTATCTCGCCCTCAAGCAGGCTCGTAGCAACGCCTCCGTTTCCTTCAGGGTGTCCCGAACATCCTGAAGCTCTCGCTGACACTCCTGCAGTCGAGTGCTGAGCATAGCAGCATCCTCCAAGCACAAGTCCATGTGCTCATGGGAAGTCCCTTGCTGCACTGGCGGGTACTTGTATTCCGTGGTACCACTCTCACGCTGGAGGACATACATGTACTCAGTCCTGTCCAGGTGGCGACAATAGATGTGACTCTGGCAGGTGATGGCCTCCCAGGTGACATCCTTCTCCGCATCGACCTGTGTCGCTCTACAAGCTGGAGAGCGGTGGATCTTAAGCAGCCGATTTTCGTGTATAATCCTCATTTCTGAACTCGATTCTTCCCTCTTCTCATGGATGGTCCTGGTGGAGTTATAGTGGATGATTAGCTTGCCCGTATTGCCGGCGGCTTCGAGCATACGTTGAAGACGGCGCAACAAGCCTCCTACTGCCAATCCGTAGGAAAGGTACGTCACCGGACGACTCTCCTCTCTTACGGCAAGGGCAACTACGGGAACTCTCCCTCCTGTGGACTTGCGAGCGGTGCGAATCATGTGAACCATCTAAAACAAAAAGCATTTAAACTTAGGTTAGATAAACTTTTAAACAAAAATCCTATTTTGAATGAAAAATTGGGGTAAGATGAAGAAAGTGACTCATTAAATAACACATTTCAACACACACCTTGTAAAAATAGTTTTTAAGAAAATAGGGCTCTTAAGTACGTCCATTTCTACCTAGGTCCACGTTCCTACGGGCAACCTTGGCTCTGATACCACTTCTGTCACACCCGGTTTCTCGGAAGAACAACCGAGTGAATATCACATGTATGCCAGGATCATTTTCTCATACATGTGATGACAAATAGTGAAGCATCATTTATTACAAGACAGGTGTCGAATATAAATAAGTCTTACAAAGCATATGTCTCGATGGATGATAAATAGTTCATCATAAATAAATAAACTAGCAGCGGAATATTATTCTTGTGGGCTCCATTACAGGCGTTGCCCGGGGGTCTCCATGAACCTAGAAACCTTCTTCGGGTCCAAAGTCTTGGTCATTATACACCACCTCATTATCTTGACCTGAGCAGCAATATAAACCAACAAAATATGCAAGGTTGAGTACCAATGGTACTCAGCAAGTGTGGGAAAATTATATCATGCATGGCTAGAACAAGGGGGGGGGGGGTTGAACTCATGGTTAAAGCACTACGCAATTAATACCTACCACCTTAGCTTATTAAGCACCTACATTACTACACAGGTGAAATGGTCCCAAACTCCCATCCCATCATCATAATAAAAAAAACCATAACATCATTTCCAATGTTAAGCTCCCCGCTTAACATCCTTAACTTCCAAAACCATCACTCCTCTAATCATGAATAAGTCCAAGCCGCTCTTGACCGTGAGCACGACTGTCATGACAGTTTTGACTCTGCAGAGTTTGTACCACTGTACCCACATGTAGTGATTTCATCCCCCGTTGCCGGGTGGACTAAAAGAACCTCCATTATGCCAGTGGCTACGAACCACATTCACACTTCCCAGGTGTGTAGCCAGGAGATCACTACGAAGCCTTTACAAAGGGATTCCCGATGAGCGTGGGCCCACTGAGGTTTCACCCCTAACAGCATACAAGAGGCTCCAACCCCGCTGCAGTGGCCCCCTCTTGAGCCTTGCGGTTCATATGGTAGTCCAGCTGACACCTACTCCCCGCACCATCCAACACACCCATACTACGCCGGGGATACACCTAATTAATTGACCAAGCTGCCCCATCTCAGCATGTGGTTGGCACTGTAAAGCCAGGTTACATGCTCCATGAACCGGTCCTTAGGATCCAGGCAAGTACTAAACACAAACCCGAGTCTCGTGCACCCAGCACACAACCAAAACATCCAACTTGCCTTGATCCCTACCTCTACATAACTCACAATATCTCATTCAAGAGTATGGTAAAATAAACTGATGATCTCATATCCCAAATATCCCATTCTAAGCATGGCTAAGCATAAGCATAATAATAAATGACATGATAAAATAAATCCCAACCCAAGCTACAAGGAAAACAAGGTAATGCAATTCTAGGGAAACTTCCTAGCATGGGTTTCATATTTTCAATTGACAATGCACATAATTCTATCTACACATCCTAGTATAGGATCAAAGTGGTCAAGGACACTTGCCTCCTTCCTGCTGCTCTTGAAATGGGTAGTCCTGATCTTGGAAAGGAATAACTTGCTCTTGAGCAGGTTCTACATCATACATCACACATAGCAAAAGAAAAACAACAATCCATAAGACATAGTTCACACTTCCATTTCATACAAACCACACATTCATATTTATGAGAGTCATTCACCATTATATGTGTTGTGGTTACTCTAGTTGTGTTGATTTGTGGCTTGCATGCACTTTTAATCAAGTGTATATGATTCCTACTTTTGTGTTCACATTTATACTTACATACTATATATATATATATATATATATATGAGTTTCCAATTTAAATAAATTCCTTATACTCAATTACTACACCTTTTAGCTACCAAGTATGCATGAAAGTTATTTTCCTTCTCCATATGTGTCTTCAGAATTTCTACCAACCCTAAACTGAATTCTTTGGATTTTAGAACTCCATTTATCATTTACTAGTTGCTATATTTTCAGATTTATTTCCTATGCCTAAATGTGAACTTTATTATGAAAATAACAAGACACATCATCTAAACAGAATAGGTTCTGATCTAAAATATTTACTAATATATTTTTGACCTTTTCCTCTGATGTAAACTATTTTACAATTATTTTCCCTATTTTCCAGAACTATTCTTTACTTAAAAATGTGACCCTAAATGTGAATAATAAATTAAACAGATTCATTTCAGCCCAAAATATATTTTTATCTCACTCCAAAGTTTTCTAAATACTGAGAAAGTTTTTAATTTAATTTTGACAATATGTTCGTCCCACTTTCTAAATTTTAAACACTAGCCACATATTCAATTTCCTACATTAAATATTAAACAGGGCTAAAAAGGTAAATTCACCCCACTACAGGGTCTATAATATTATTTTAACAATTTTCAGGGGTCTAGCTATACATAACAGAGGAGTTTTTCCTAATTTTTATTAAGTCCAGGGGCCAAAACTGATTTTTAAAAGAATTTACATGATTTTCTGAAGTTCCAGGGGCTAGATCAGAAGTTTCCGGGGCTAGCTCTTATTTCCCGAGAACCCTAGGGGGTAGCACGTAAGATTTCCAGTCTTTATAACACGGGGCTGACGTGGACCGTCCGATTTAAAACAAATGGCTGAGATTATAACGCCGAACCGGTACGCGGGGATTTAAAGTCTACCGTGCGATTTAAAATAGACGGCGCACAAGCGGCCACGTCGCTCTGATCGAGCGCGGCGGCGCTGCCCGGCGGCGCACGGCGGCGGGAGGCGGCGATCTCGCCGGAGACTTTCGGATCTTCGAGAATTCTTCCTAGAACTGTGATTTTATGGCATAGATCGGTGGAGGGGAGGTCGGGGATCTCACCTCGGGGGTTTTCTTGAGCTCGGAGGTCCTGGAAGGTCGTCGGCGACGAGGTCCGAAGTGAAACCACGGCGAGGCTCGTCGGCGCTGTGTTTGAACCGCAAGTCACCGAGTTTTCTGCACCTGCAGGGTTCCCCGGAGGCGGTGGATCAAGACCAGCGAGTTAGATTGGAATTTCCGAGCTTAGATCGGCCAGAATTCGCCGGAGAAGGCTCGGTTTCTCACCGGAGTAAAATCGGCGGATCGCGTGGGAAAAACAGAACGAGGCCGGGGTTTTTATAGACGGGGAAGAGCGGCGGGGTGGTTTAGATCGAGTTTGTGTCGCCCCCGATCGAAATTCGGCTGGGATTCGCAGAAATCCGGGTCGGTTTGGATCCGGGGTGAGAGAGTCCCGGCGTGGGCGCGAGGTAGAAGAAGGGCTGGCGGGCCCCGCCTATCAGTGGGAGGAAGGGGGCGCGCGCGGCTGCGGGCTGGCGCGGAGCAGAGTGGGCCGGCTGGTGGGTTTTGGCCCACTGGCCGGTTTTTTTTCTGTTTTCCTTTTTCTTTTTCTATTTCTTTTCTGTTTTGAGTTTAAATTGAATTCCAGTTTGAATTTAAATTGTTGCAAAACATGCAACACATCCAAAAAAATTTAAATTCCCCTCTTAACAGGATTTTGGGTCTTAACAGGATTTTGGGGTGTTACATGTTGGCAAGGTCCGGAGAGCTCCTGCAAGGTCCGGAGAGCTTCTGTGAGGTCCGGAGCTTGTTTTTTTGGGAGCTCCCGTGAAGTTCAACTCGTAGAACTGCAACGTCTTGTTTTTGCTTTTAACTCGCAATGTTTCAAACTTGCTTTATGGGAAGGTTTTCTTAGTATTAATTTGCTAAGTTTTTGGTGTGTTTTGGTGGTTATGGCTATTATCATTTGATATGGTTTGCAACATGCTTATGTGACGTGCTCATGTAAGGTGTTGTGGTTTTCGAACTAATGTGAGTCAAGTCGAGGACTTGTGCTCGGAAGAATTGGTTGTTTATTCATGTGCAGGTGTTGCTTGAGTTCAAGACATGGCTGGTGACGGGATCCTTGGACTAGTCTCAGGGAGGAGATGAGGTTCCAACAACCAAGTTCGGGAGGAGCTGTGGTTGAGTTGATCGGGAGGTCGCGCAGCATGTTTGGATCAAGGGCAGTGCATATGAAGGTTGCGTGTACGTCGTTGGAAGGTGTTTGCACGTGTGCAAGGAGTGCATGGACGTGGCAACATTGTTCCAAGGCGTGATGAAGAGATGTGGACGTAAAGAATTGGTCGGAAAGGTCCAACCGGCTGGATTGCATACTCAGGCTGAGGCTGAGTCGGATATGGCTCAAATATGGAAGATTTGAGTTTGTTATGATATGATTTCGTGCTAGGCACGAAGTTGAGTTGTTTTAGAAATGTTTAGGACGTTTCTAAGGTGTTTGGAAGTCTCACGATTGCTTCTATCTGCGAATAGGAGAGTCCTGAGCAGTTATGGTAAGTTAGGATACGAGTCCAATTAGGAGTAGGAGTCCTAGATTGGATTGTTTAGCCTGAGGGCTGGTTATAAAAGCAAGGGAGGCCAGAGCTCTCGTGGGTAGAGAACTTTGGACTGTTCCTCTTGTGTTTCTATTGAATAAAGTTTATAGTTTCGAGGAGCTTTTGAGACTTGTTCGTCCGACTTGTTTTTCGTCAAGTCTTTCTCGCTGAGTTTCTGGACAGACCAACGTTGCTTCGTTGTTTCGTTCATAACTCGAGTTTTACAGATCCGATTGACATGATTCTTTTTGGGTTGTCTTCACAAATCAATTATCTATCATCTGTGAAATTTTCACGAGCTTCAGATCTGTAGTTTCTGAGATACACGAGTTTCTTTGCAGCGTTGCAGATCTGTTTTATATCAGGTAGAACAGATTGATCTTCGTTTAATGTTTTGATCGTATCTCAAGTTTTACTTCGTGTTTTCAAGTGATTCTTGTTGCATTAGATCCGTGACTTGATTCTCTACGTCTCTACTTGATTTGTCATGGTTGAACATGTTTGAAAACACTTGCACACATGGTTTCTTTAACCGATTGATTTTTTACTGAGGGGTTTTTGTTGTTTCCGCTGCGAAAAGTTTTAATCTACCATTCACCTCCCCCCTCTGGTAGCTTTTCACGTGCTCTTTGATCCTACAATTGGTATCAGAGCCAAGGTGCTCTAATCTTTGTGATTTGCTTGTGTTTTGACTAACCATCATGGAGCAGTACTCCGCAAAACCTTGTGTGTTCAATAGCATCGATTTTCAGGTTTGGAAGGCGCGGATGGAGGACTACATACAGGCGCAAGGCTTTGCCATATGGGAAAAGGTCTACCGGAACTTCGATGTACCACCCAACGATCAAGTTACGGCTGCGAACATGAGAGATGTTGACAACAACAACAAGGCTCGCAACTTGATCATCCAAGGATTGACTCAAAGCGACTTCGACCGTGTTGCACACCTCCGATCTGCATATGATGTTTGGAAAGCTCTTTGTGACTACCATGAAGGATCCAATATGATCAAGGAGGTAAGGCAAGATATGTTCAAGAAAGAATACATGCGTTTTGAGATGCAACCCGGTGAGTCAATTGACGATCTCTTTGCACGCTTTAATAAAATTCTCAGCAACTTGCGTAGTGTCAATGTTAACTTTTCAGATGCTGAAAATGCTAGACAATTGTTAGGAGCATTAGATATGTCAATTTGGGAGATGAAAGTTACATCTATTCGTGAATCTACTGTCATGAGTTCTCTTACATTAGACGTGCTTTATTCTAAATTGAAAACTCATGAAATTGACATCATCTCACGTAAAAACCCCAACAAGTCTATTGTATTTGTTTCGCAACGTGACATGTCTAGTTCTAGTCAATCATCATCTAGTGGTACACTCTCTTTGCTGTCCTCTCTAACCCTTGAACAGATTGAAGAGTTTCCAGAGGAGGAGCTTGCACTCATCTCTACTCGGTTCTCAAAAGCATTGCAAAATGTGAGAACTAGAAGGAGAGGAAGCTCCGGACCTCAACGATATTTTGAATGTGGTAAGACAGGACATTTTCGTACGGAGTGCCCTAACCTTTCAGGTCCGACTTCACGTGAAGAAAAGCAAACAAGGCTGAAGAAATCGTTTGCAAAGAATAAGAAGAAGAAAGATTTATCAATGGGCAACATAGTGCATAGTATGATCTCTGCACTTCAAGATTTCGGCTCAAGTGATGTAGACACCGGTAGTGATGAAGATGAAGAAGCTATGGCAAATATGTGCTGCATGGCGAGCAAGTCAAGTTCAAGCTCCGAGGAGGCAGAACACAACAGCAACGATGAAGAGGTATGTCCCACTTGCGAAGAAATGTATGATGCTATTTCTCGTGCCACTGTTATATTAAAGAAAAAGGATAAAAAACTTAGGAACAATGCTGTTAAAGTTGAGTCACTAGAATCTGAAATTAATCGTTTAAAAACTTTGATTCCTAGTGATGATTCTTGTTCCTCATGTGATTTGATTTATGAACAATTATCCTCTTTAAGAAGTGCACACGCATCTACACTTGATAAACTTAAACTTGAAATTGAAAAGAACAAAGAGCTTGCTGCACTTAATGATAAAAATTTGAAAGATGCTTGTTGTTCTACAATTGATTTGCATTGTTCTTCATGTGATGATCTGAATAAGAAACTAAATGATGCTATGAATGAGATTTCTATTTTGAACAATGCTTTACGTGTGCATGAAGTTAAATATTGTTCAAATTGCAAACTAAAAGAAAAAACTTCATGTGAAAACTGCTTTGATCTGTCCAATAAACTTGATGACATGCATAGGACACTAGATCGGTTTTCGAATGCAAATAAGAACCTAAACTTGCTGCTGAATTCTTCCAAGTCTTGTAATGATAAAACTGGTTTAGGTTTTAATTCTCATGCTCATGCTAAGGCACACCCACCTAAAGTTGTAAAGTCATTAGGAAGCGGTTTGATTCAAACAGCTCCTAGGCAAAAAGAGGTGATTTTCAAATCTGCAGGAGTACTGTCCCATTCGGGTTCTAATAAACGTGTTGCTTGCTCATCTAGACATGATAATAAGGTTATTTTTCATTGTACCTACTGTGGTAGAGATGGTCATGTCATGGATTTTTGTTATAGACTAGCTAAACACGATAAGAAACAAAGAATACTTGCTAGATCACATAACAACCAAGCAAAATCTGCTAGACCGAATGTTCGGAGCTTGCAACCTGCTGTAATGAGTCAAAAACTTGCTCCCGGACCTACTGTTTTTTGTGCTACATAAAACACATCTTCTAAGTCAGTAGTTGGGAACAAAAATTTTCGATGTTTGGCTCATAAACCTGCTGTACCTTCCCAGCTTTCGCGTGTTATTCCTGCTGGACGTCGTGTGACTCAGTACTGGATTCCTAAAAGTCTTTTAACTAACCCCAGTATTGAGTCATCGACGTATTGTGCTACTGTGTAGGTTTCACGTTTGAGGAAGGAGAACATTTGGATTGTGGATTCAGGTTGCTCACGCCACATGACCGGTAACAAAGAATGGTTCTCCTCTCTCTCTTTTGTGTCACGTGTAGAAAATGTTACTTTCGCCGATAACTCTTCTACTCCCATAATTGCTAAAGGTTCGGTTAGAGTAAACAATCTCTACACTTTGAAAGATGTGGCACTTGTTAAAAATTTGAAATACAACTTGCTTTCGGTTTCACAATTGCTAGATGAAAATCTAGAGGTTAGCTTTGCTAAAAATTGCTGCAAGGTTGTAGATTCAAAAGGTGAGCTTTTGTTTAACATGTCTAGGTTTGGAAGAGTTTTTAAAGCTGATTTTGATTTGTCAACTTCTAACCATCGGTGTCTAGTTGCTAATGATACAAAGGATCTATATTTTTGGCATCGTAGACTTGGTCACATAGGCTTTGATCATCTCACTCGTGTTAGTGCTCTCGATCGCATACGTGGGCTGCCGAAGCTTAAAAAGGACAATGATATTGTGTGCTCTTCTTGTAGACATGCTAAGTTTGTTGCAGGTTCACATGCTCCTCTCACAATGACCATGACAGCTGAACCGGGACAACTTTTACATTTTGACACAGTAGGTCCGGCACGTGTTCAATCCTTCGGAGGTAAATGGTATGTGCTTGTGATTGTTGATGATTATTCCAGATATTCTTGGGTTTATTTTATGGCATCTAAGAATGAAGCTTTTAGTCATTTAAGAACTTTATTTCTTAGATTATCTATTGATCACCCAGGATCATTAAAAGCAATTAGAAGTGATAACGGAACTGAATTTAAAAAGCAATCCTTTGATCACTTTTGTGCTGAAAATGGAATAGATCATCAATACTCTTCACCCTATGTACCACAACAAAATGGTGTCGTAGAAAGAAAGAACAGGACCTTAGTTGAGATGGCTAGGACTATGCTTGATGAATATCAAACTCCTAGGAAATTTTGGGCTGATGCAATTGCAACCGCTTGTTATGTCTCAAATCGTGTTTTTTTGCGTGCTAAGCTTGGAAAAACCCCATATGAGCTCCGTTTTGGACATAGGCCTAGTGTTACACACTTTAGGGTTTTGGTTGCAAATGCTTTGTTAAGAAACATGGTAATCTTGATAAATTTGTAGCTAGATCTGTTGATGGCTTGTTTCTTGCTTATCCATCTCATACTAGAGGCTACCGTGTGCTTTTACTTGACACTAACAAAATTGTGAAGACTTGCGAGGTTTCTTTTGATGAAGCTAGCCCAAGTACTAGCTCCGATATTGCAGGTCCGGATCCATATCCGCAGGGGGAGAGTATTTTTATTGAAGAAGATGAAGAAGTGGTGCTGCCCCGAAAACTTGGAAGTAAATAACGATCAAGCTGCTGATTTTGCACCACAACCAGCACCAACAGTCACTACTGCTGGTTCGGACCTTCCTCAATCAACAAGCTCTCCTAATCAAATGTCCGAACATGAAGAAGAAGGTGCTTGTGAAGTGTCTACTCCCCTCCGAGTACTCAAAAGTCATCCTCCACAACAAATCATTGGAAGCTTGCATGAACGAGTCACTCGGTCCAGGTTTTGCGATCCATACTCTCATGCTCATTCTGCTTTTGTTGCTTCTTTTGAACCCAAGGATATATCACACGCACTCACTAATGAATCTTGGATTAATGCCATGCAAGAATAGTTAGAAAATTTTGAATGAAATAATGTTTGGAAACTTGTACCTCCACCTCAAGGTCACACATTAATTGGAACTAAATGGGTATTTAAAAATAAGCAAAGTGAGGATGGGGTTGTGGTTTGGAATAAAGCTAGGTTGGTTGCTCAAGGTTTCACTCAAATTGAAGGTCTAGATTTTGATGAAACATTTGCTCCTGTTGCTAGATTAGAAGCTATAAGAATTTTATTAGCATTTGTTGCATCTAAAGGTTTCAAGTTATATCAAATGGATGTTAAAGTTGCTTTTCTTAATGGCTACATAGAGGAGGAGGTTTATGTTAAGCAGCCACCGGGTTTTGAAAATCCAAATTTTCCTAATCATGTTTACAAACTGTCCAAAGCCTTGTACGGTCTAAAACAAGCCCCTAGAGCATGGTATGATAGGTTAAAAACATTCTTACTTGAAAAGGGGTTTACCATGGCAAGGTTGATAAAACTCTTTTTGTACTTAAGCATGGCAATGACTTATTATTCGTTCAAGTGTATGTGGATGATATTATCTTTGGTTGTGCTTCTCATGATCTCGTGTCCAAGTTTTCAGCTATGATGAGTTCAGAATTTGAGATGAGTATGATGGGAGAACTCACATACTTTTTGGGGCTGCAAATCAAGCAAACAAAAGAAGGAACTTTTGTGCATCAAACTAAGTATACAAAGGACCTTCTTAAACGCTTCAACATGGACAAATGCAAGCCTCTTCGGACACCAATGGGAACAGCAACAACACTTGAACTTGACGAAGATGCTGACCCGGTCGATAAAAAAGAATACAGAAGTATGATTGGATCACTTTTGTATCTCACGGCGTCAAGACCGGACATACAATTCAGCGTATGTCTTTGTGCACGTTTTCAAGCTTCTCCACGTGCTTCACATCGCCAAACCATCAAAAGGATTCTCAGGTACCTACATGGAACTCAAGAATTTGGCATTTTTCTTCCTTCTTCCTCAACCGTTTCTTTGAAAGCTTTTTCGGATGCTGATTTTGGGGGTTGTAGGATTGATAGGAAAAGTACTTCGGGTGCTTGTCATTTTCTTGGTAATTCACTTGTTGCTTGGTCCTCTAGAAAACAAAGTTCAGTTGCACAATCCACGGCCGAATCTGAATATGTAGCTGCGGCTAGCGCTTGCTCACAAATTCTTTGGATTGTTCAAACACTTAAGAACTATGGGGTTGATTTAGATAGTGTTCCACTGTTTTGTGATAACACTAGTGCAATTTGTATTGCTAAAAACCCCGTGAAACACTCTAGAACTAAGCACATTGACATTAGGTATCACTTTCTTCGTGATAATGTTGAAAAAGGAAACATTGTGCTTCACCATGTCGATACCGAACAACAATTGGCTGATATTTTTACAAAACCTTTGGATTTCACTCGTTTTTGTTTCATTCGTAGTGAAATAGGGGTTATGCATCCTCATGGCTTAAATTGAGGGGGAGTTTTTTAAACTTTGAAAGTCTATGTGTGAATCTGAAACTAAAATAATATGAGCATAGTATTTCATACATATATGACTTTGTGATTCCTTTTACAGGCTGAAAGTTCTTACTACATTACTCATGTTATACATTTTGTAGTTTTTGCCATGACTAGTAATTGGAATAATTACTTACACTAAATCTAGTCATGATCGAACTTTCTTGCTGTTTTGAACTTGTTGCGTGCTCACAAGTGCTTTTAATCATAAAAAATTAATCAAGTGATCAGCTCACATGTTGAGTTTTCAAATAAAAAATTGAGAAAAGATCAAGAGAATATGCATGCATCGCACTTCTTCTTTTGAGATTGCTTATCATTGCACTAAGATATGAACTTGGAAGGAATTGTGTATGACTAAAACCATGTCCTTAAGCTTCTGATTGTCAAATGACATAGGCTTGGCTTGGTTGGTTAGAATAAGGCTGATGCGGCATATAATCTCTTGCAAATATCATATGATCAACTTTGTGCCTTAAATGATTATGAATAATAAAAATGCAGCAACAAGTGTCATGTTTTCAGGTTTTGAAATAGTTGAGTAAGGGAGATCATGACTTGCTTAAACTGAAAAATACATTTGATCTCTAGCATGGCTTACACTACTTTATGTATCTCATTGATGTGATAGTGTAAGTAACCTGATAGTATGACTTGGATGAGCTTTGTTTTGTATGTATATGTTATAATATGCTCATAACATTTAAAAATTTCTCTTTTGAACCTTGCTGAATACATTGTCAAAGGGGGAGAAATATGTATAAGGAGAGATTTTTTTAACCTTTGCATATGTTATACACTTTCTTCATTCTCTGATTTTAAAAAATGGGGAGAAGTTAATAAAGGGGGAGAAATGAGTTTTCAAAGCTTTTCAAAACTTTTCATAAGCCAATGTTCGGATTTTAATTGGTGTTGCCAATGCATTCATCAAGGGGGAGATTGTGAGACCTATGTGTGCTGAATACATTGGCAATTAGGATAAAAGTTAGTATTAACATTCAAAGTTTTGAATATTGCCAAAACATTCTTCTGTGGCAAGGTCCGACAAGTTCTTTGTTAGGTCCGCCAAGTGTTGGCAAGGTCCGGAGAGCTCCTGCAAGGTCCCGAGAGCTTCTGTGAGGTCCGGAGCTTGTTTTTTAGGGAGCTCCCGTGAAGTTCAACTCGTAGAACTGCAGCGTCTTATTTTTGCTTTTAAATCGCAATGTTTCAAACTTGCTTTATGGGAAGGTTTTCTTAGTATTAATTTGCTAAGTTTTTGGTGTGTTTTGGTGGTTATGGCTATTATCATTTGATATGGTTTGCAACATGCTTATGTGACGTGCTCATGTAAGGTGTTGTGGTTTTCGAACTAACGTGAGTCAAGTCGAGGACTTGTGCTCGGAAGAATTGGTTGTTTATTCATGTGCAGGTGTTGCTTGAGTTCAAGACATGGCTGCTGATGGGATCCTTGGACTAGTCTCAGGGAGGAGATGAGGTTCCAACAACCAAGTTCAGGAGGAGCTGTGGTTGAGTTGATCGGGAGGTCGCGCAGCATGTTTGGATCAAGGGCAGTGCATATGAAGGTTGCATGTACGTCGTTGGAAGGTGTTTGCACGTGTGCAAGGAGTGCATGGGCGTGGCAACATTATTCCAAGGCGTGATGAAGAGATGTGGACATAAAGAATTGGTCGGAAAGGTCCAACCGGCTGGATTGCGTACTCAGACTGAAGCTGAGTCGGATATGGCTCAAATATGGAAGATTTGAGTTGGTTATGATAGGATTTCATGCTAGGCACGAAGTTGAGTTGTTTTAGGAATGTTTAGGACGTTCCTAAGGTGTTTGGAAGTCTCACGATTGCTTCTATCTGCGAATAGGAGAGTCCTGAGCAGTTATGGTTAGTTAGGATACGAGTCCAATTAGGAGTAGGAGTCCTAGATTGGATTGTTTAGCCTGAGGGCTGGTTATAAAAGCAAGGGAGGCCAGAGCTCTCGTGGGTAGAGAACTTTGGGCTGTTCCTCTTGTGTTTCTATTGAATAAAGTTTATAGTTTGAGGAGCTTTTGTGCCTTGTTCGTCCGACTTGTTTTTCGTCAAGTCTTTCTCGCCGAGTTTCTGGACAGACCGACGTTGCTTCGGTGTTTTGTTCATAACTCGAGTTTTACAGATCCGATTGACGTGATTCTTTTTGGGTTGTCTTCACAACTCAATTATCTATCATCTGTGAAATTTGCACGAGCTTCAGATCTGTAGTTTTTGAGATACACGAGTTTCTTTGCAGCGTTGCAGATCTGTTTTATATCGGGTAGAACAGATTGATCTTCGTTTAATGTTTTGATCGTATCTCAAGTTTTACTTCGTGTTTTCAAATGATTCTTGTTGCATTAGATCCGTTACTTGATTCTCTACCTCTCTACTTGATTTGTCACGGTTGAACATGTTTGAAAACACTTGCACACACGGTTTCTTTAACCGATTGATCTTTTGCTGAGGGGTTTTTGTTGTTTCCGCTGCGAAAAGTTTTAATCTACCATTCACCCCCCTCTGGTAGCTTTTCACGTGCTCTTCGATCCTACAACTCTGCAGAGTTTGCACCTCTTTACTCACAAGTTTGTGATTTCGTCACCCGTCGGCGACTGCAGAACCTCCATTATACCAGTACACAACCGTCGGTGTATGGCCAAGAGATCACAAAATAGCCTTTACAAAGGGGCTACTAGATGTATGGACTCAGTAAGGTTTCACCGGCAGGCTAGAATCTCCAATTCTCAAACCCACAGGCTCCCATCTTGTGCCTTGCAGTTCCCAGGGCATTCCTCAGTCGACTCCCATTCCCCGCGCCTTCCACGGTCCATAACAATCTAGCAACTTACCTAATTAGTCAGCTAAGCCGCACCCATACTTAGCCTTGTGGTGGCACTGTCATCCTGGCATGTGCTCGCATGAACCGGTCCTTAGATCTATGGCAAGTAAACCACCATCTCGTTCTACCTCATTCACAAACCCAGTCTTGCCTAGATCTCCCTACGATCCATGTTCATTAACAACATCAGTTTTCTCATTATCATTACAAGTGCAGTTAGCTAGACACATCTATCCCGCTTCCCAATCCCATGGACTCAGCGAAGCTTATAGCAAAAACCATACCTGACTCATAAGCTTCCCTGGAGACAAGGGTGGTTTAACCAAAACTAGTAAACTCCTAATAAAGGGTTTCCCATCATGTTTGACTCAGCACACACACCTTTTCGCAAAACAAAACAGTTTTTCCCAAAACATAGGATCAATATGGTCAAGGGGCACTTGCTTTGTTCTTGTGGTTCCGGTTGCTCTTGGATCTCGAAACCTTATTGTTGCAGCTCGTCATAGACAGCTCCTTGAGCTTGTCTCTCTATACAGGATCACGCACATACAAGATTCACAGCAATCCATATCATGCATAAACTTCAACTAGATGTGATGATGCATATGCATGCTATCCCATACTCAGTTTTATTAGATCAATTTGTACGTATTCTTGCATGGCTTGCGTGGTTTTATGATGAACAGAGGTGTTCGGATCAAGTGTGGACGTGGTGATGACCTTGTCTTTTAGATCAACCCGATCAACAAGTGATCTGTCCACGAGAAAGCTTCTGTTCGAAAGCAATCGAAGAACAGATGCAAAGAAAACACAATGATGTCGTAAGGTGGTATTGGAGACCTACCTTATGTTCTTCTCGGTCTCGGGGTCCTTCTCTGATCAGACAGATCGTTGGGGTTCTCTTCCGGCGATCTTCCTCGCTGAACTCCGGCGATGGCTTACTTGGCGAGTTGGGGTTAGGGCTCTAAGTCGTCGGCTCAGGAGTTGGAAAAGAAGTTCGTGGTTTCGGCCAGAGGTTCTGGGTTCTATTTATAATCAGGAGAGGAAGAGTCCTAATCTGATTGTATTCCGAATAAGAGTCCTATTCAGATTGTCATTGAATCTTAACAACTTATCTTTAGTCGATTTGGTGCGGTAACATTGTGGCACTCAGGTCGGTTTCTCCTCCGTACCGGTATTTCTACGCGTACAGAATCCAAAAACCGCTCCAGAACTCGTTACCTCCGCGGTGATGAGCTCCGGAAGCTCCACGTGTCCTCTGGGGCCTGGTATCTCCTTCTCCACAGAGACGAGCTCCGGTTGCGCCGCATGTCAAGCGAGCGAGACCTCCCTTCTCCTTCGGAGGTGAGCTCCACGTGCGCCACGTATCCTGGCGGTCGGGACCTCCTCTCTATTCGGTGGTGGCTCCGCGCACGCCACGTGTCAGTGTCGGACCTTTCCTCTATTCGGAGGTAGCTCCGAGTGTGCTACGTATCCATTCCGGACCGCCCTTTCCTCGGAGGTGAGCTCCGTGAATGCCACGCGTCAAGTAGCGCCGGACTTTTCCTTTTTCCTCAGAGCCGAGCTCCGAGGTCGACACGTGTCCAACAGTGTCACACCTCCCGGAGATAAGCTTCGGTGACAACACGTGTCCAATAGATCCGGACCTCTCGGAGGTGAGCTCCGAGATCGACACGTATCCCGTGCAACTAGTCCTCTGATTTCCGCAGCGACTAGCTCCGAAGGTGACATGTGTCCTGCGGAACTGTCTTTGCTTCTTCCGCAGAGGCTAGCTCCGGGGGCAACACGTGTCCCACAGGGTCGTACCTCTCCCCCTTTTGCGGAGATGAGCCCCGAGCCTTCCACGTAGCCAGTTTAGCGGCGGACCTCTCCCCACTTCGCAGGGATGAGCTCCGAACACGCCACGTGGCCAGTGGGCCATGGAAGTTATCTTCGGCGCTCTCTGGAAACTGGGTTCGGTTCTTATTGGCTATCTTTTTGATATTTTTCTCTGTTCCTACTTCTTTTAAAATGTTTTCTCTTCATGAAACATGAATATATGCAGAATCCAAAAATGAGGGTGTCATAAATCTACCACCCTTAAATTGAATCTCGCCCTCGAGATTCATTGGTAGAGAATAGATGAGGAAATTCTGCCTTGATGTCTTCTTCACGCTCCCATGTAGCTTCAGCTTTGGTGTGATGGCTCCATTGTACCTTGCACCATCGGATCACTTTGTTTCTGGTGACCCTTTCCTTTACGTCCAAAATTCGGACAGGGTGTTCCGCATAGGTCAGGTCCTCTTGAAGTTCAAGCTCTTTCATTGGTACTTGCTCCTCCGGTACTCTCAAGCACTTCTTGAGCTGGGATACATGAAACACGTCATGTACGTCGGAGAGATATGTTGGGAGCTCTAGTTGATAGGCTACTTCTCCTCACTTGTCCAAAATCTTAAATGGTCCGATTTAGTGAGGTGCTAGCTTGCCTTTGACGTTGAAACGTCGTTCGACATAGATAGGCGATACCTTAAGGTATACGAAGTCTCCTACTTCGAAGGTCAACTTCCTTCGCCTATTGTCCGCATAGCCTTTCTGTCGTGACTGAGCAGCCTTTAAGTTCTCCCGTATCGTTTGGACTTGTTTTTCAGCTTCTTGTAGCACTTCAGGTCCAAACACCTGGTTCTCTCTGGTCTCGTTCCAGAACAGCGGTGTTCTACACCGTCTACCGTACAATGCTTCGAAAGGCGACATCTTCAAGCTAGCTTGATAGCTGTTGTTATAGGAGAATTCGGCATACGGTAAACTCCTATCCCAACTACGCCCACGTTTCAAGGCGCAAGCTCTCAACATATCCTCCAAAATTTGGTTAGTCCTTTCGGTTTGCCCATCGGTTTGTGGGTGATAGGCGGAGCTAAAATCCAGTCGTGTACCCATAGCTTTCTGTAGCTTCCTCCAGAATCTAGAGGTAAACTGAGAACCTCGATCTGAGACTATCCTCCTCGGGACTCCATGACGGCACACGATCTGCTCCATGTACAACTCGGCTAATTGTGCAACGTTGTACTTGGCCCTTATAGGGAGAAAATGGGCTGTTTTCGTCAATTGGTCCACGATAACCCAGATGGAGTCGTAACCCGACTAAGTACGTGGCAATTCGACGATGAAATCCATACTGATTTCCTCCCACTTCCACTCTGGTACCTTCAAAGTTTGCAACAATCCCGTGGGTCTTTGATGTTCGGCCTTCACCCGTTGGCATGTGTCGCATAGGGCAACGTATTCGGCTATATACCTTTTCATACCATCCCACCAGTAACAAGTCTTCAAGTCCTTGTACATTTTGGTACTTCCGGGATGTATGGAATAGGGTGAATCATGTGCCTCTTTTACTATCATGTTGCGGAGGTGCTTCACGTTACGCACACAAATCCTTTATCCTAGCCAAAGCGTACCCTTCTCATCTTCTTTGAAATCCTTCTCTATTCCTTGTTGGATCATTTCCTTGATTTCCTTGATCTCCTCATCTGTTGCTTGGCCATCTCTTATCTCTTGCTCCAATGAAGAGTGGATCTCCATCATTTCCACGTTCTTCAAGAATCCGAGGTGTAACCGTTCGAACTCCTTACGTAGTTCCGGTGGTAGCTCCCGAACCGTGAGTTGGTGACATGCTCCCTTTCGGCTCAATGCATCAGCTACTACATTGGCCTTCCCAGGGTGGTAGTTGATTCCAACATCGTAATCCTTGATGAGTTCCAACAATCGACGTTGCCTCAAATTCAAATCCGTTTGTGTAAATATGTACTTGAGGCTTTTATGATCCGTATAGATCTCACATCGATGACCAAGGATATAATGTCTCCAAATCTTGAATGCATGCACTACTGCTGCTAGCTCCAAGTCATGTGTAGGATAATTAAGCTCGTGCTTCTTTAACTGTCGTGAGGCATAGGCTACCCCTTGTCCTTCTTGCATGAGCACACATCCGAGCCCCTATCTGGAGGCGTCACAATATATGTCAAAGCTCTTGCTTACGTCCAGCAATACCAAAACCGGCGTTGTGGTTAGCCTTTTCTTGAGTTCCTCAAAACTTTCTTAGCATGCTGGTGTCCATCGAAAGACTTTTCCCTTCGTTAGCAACTCCGTCATAGACTTTTCTATCTTAGAGAAGTCCTTAATGAAGTGTCGGTAGTATCCAGCCATCCCAAGAAAACTCCGAATATCCCTCACGTTTTGCGGTTGGTCCCACTTCAGAACATCCCTCGCTTTTCCGGGATCAACCGATACCCCTTTTTCAGAGATAATGTGGCGTAGGAACGATATTTCCTTTAGCCAAAATTGACACTTGTTAATCTTGGCATACAATTGATGCTCACGCATTTTCTGCAAGGTCAATTTCAAATGTTCTTCATGCTCCTCCTCACCTTTTGAATACACCATAATGTCGTCGATGAAAACCACGACGAACTTATCCAAGTACTCCATGAAAACCTTGTTCATGAGGTACATGAAGTATGCGGGTGCATTTGTTAACCCAAAAGACATGACGGCATATTCATACGAACCATACCATGTTCGAAAGGCAGTCTTGGGTATATCGGAGGGCTTAATCTTCAGCTGGAAATATCCCGACCGAAGATCAATCTTGGAGAACACTCGGGCTCCTTTCATTTGGTCGAATAGGTCCTCTATATGGGGCAGAGGGTATTTGTTCTTGATTGTCACCTCGTTGAGAGACCTATAGTCCACGCACATCCTTTGGGTCCCATCCTTCTTGTCTACGAAGAGCACAGGAGCTCCCCATGGTGACGAGCTTGGACGTATAAAACCCTTCTCCAACTGCTCTTGGATTTGCTTCTTGAGTTCTACTAGTTCATTGACAGGCATCCTATAGGGTTTCTTTGCTATGGGTGCAGTTCCGGCTACCAAATCAATGGCAAACTCAATGTCCCGATCAGGGGGCATACCTGGAAGCTCCTCTGGAAACACGTCCGAGAATTCTTGAACCCCTGGAATGCTGTCCAATGTTGCTCCTTCAACGTGGTACAAGATTGCCTTTTTGGTTGTTTGTTGGGCTGACTCAAACCCGACACGAATACCGTGCTCATTTGTCAACTTCACGCTTCTTTCAGCACATTAGATTACCCCGTTGTGCTTGCTTAACCAATCCATCCCGAGTATTATGTCAATCCCTTGGGAATCCAAGACAATAAGGTTGGCAAGGAAGTCTACCCCCTTATTTTAAGTCTTACTTTCGGACATACTATATTAGTCCTCATTTCTCCTCTGGGAGAATTAATTAACATAGCACATTTTAAGTGGGATATGGGTAGATTATGCTTGGCAACATACTTGGATGATATGAAGGAATGTGATGCTCCCGAATCAAATAAGATGGTGGCTGGGTTGGAGTTGGCAAGGAACATACCAATTACGACGTCCTCAGCCTGTTGTGCTACCTCAGCAGAGACATGGTTCACGTTGCCTCGAGCATAGTTCTGCTGTTCCCGGTTTCCTTGATTGTCCCCTCCGTTTGGTCGCAGGTTCTGTTTGAGCACGTTGCCTTGCTGTCCAGGGCCTCTCCTCGGGCACTGGTTCGCGAAGTGTCCTGTTTCCCCGCATGCAAAGCATGCCCTGTTGCCTGCGGCAGCAGGTACGTTGGGGCGGGGGTTTTGAACAGGAGCGCCTATGTTAGGTCGGGGTACAGGAGGCATGGGCACACGAGGTGCTGGTGCAACGGGTCATTGCTGTGGTGGCTGACTAGGGCGGCATGAAGGAGTGGTCGATTCATACTGCTGTGCGGCCGGGGGTATGTACCGAGGTCGTACGTTGCTCCCTTGGGGCTGGTATGGCATCTTCCTCTAGCACTCTTGCTCGTTCTCTCGGATCTTGCTTTCAACCACTATAGCCTTGTCAACCAGCTTAGGAAAGCTTGCGTAGTCATTGTTGAGGAGCTGAACCTGAATCTCATTGTTCAACCCTCTCATGAACAGGTATTGCTTCCTCTGGTCTGAGTTGACATCTTCGGGGCATACCAGGACAGTTGTGTGAACTTGTTGAGATACTCATTCACGCTTCTCTGTCCTTGGCGGAGACCTTCAAACTCCTGTCTCTTGAGCATCATTACACCAGCAGGGATGTAATGAGAGCAGAAACTCTCCTTGAACTCAGTCCAAGTGATCGTCTCCAGGTCGATATGAGCATTGCATAGGGCATCCCACCAGTCAGTGGCAGCTCCCATAAGTTGGTGCGACGCAAAGAGGACCTTCTCTCGGTCATTGCACTGCACTATGGCAAGCTTCTTCTCCATGGATGTCAACCAGTTGTCGGCCTCCATGGGGTCGTTAGCTTGAGCAAAGGTGGGTGGTCGAGTCCTCATGAACTCACCCAGTCTGTTATCAGCCGGTGGTGGTGGTGGTGGCGGTGGTGCCGGAACGGGGTTGTTGTTGTTGGCCTGCAGCTGACCCAAAGTTTGGATCATGGTCTGCATAAGTTGATTCTGCATGGCCATCAACCGTTCCAGATTGTTCTCACCAGCTCCGGGGTTAACATGAACTTCATCGTGGCCATCCTCTTGGTTGTCACGGACGTTCCTTCGGCCAGTGTTTCCTCTCACCATCTGTGAGAGAGATTGAAATAGAATATAAATTTAGAAGGTTAGGTAGATCCCCTCAACTATATGCATCAAGGTGGGTTGGACTATATATATTAGCCCATATGGGGATGTGAACAATGCCGAAGCATCTCACACCTCTTTCTACTTATGTGTGGATATGGACAACGTTTTGAGACGTCCCACGACTCACACTAAGCACACAATTCACAAACAATCATCACAAGGGCTCACACAACTCCTATTCAAGGCTTGTTCAATAGGGGTCCTATATGGCTTAGGGTGATGTCAAATCTGTGATCCAACTATGGCTTCTCCTAGGCTTGTATCCTATGTCAAGGTAATTTCAAGGCCAATCTGTGTCGGATACCAATCTGTGATTGTATCTAGGTGTGTAATCTTCCCTCATCCGTGGCTTTTGATACCAATCCATGTTTCCTATTTAGGCGTGTAACCCACCGTCAACAGTGGCTCTAATACCAATCTGTGATGCCCTCAATTCTGTAGAAAACCATGGAACCGAGAACTGATGCATATGTGTGCCCAGGATGTTCATCACACATACACATATGTTCCACAAACTGAATTCAGATATTACCACGAATAATAGAGTTTATTACAATGTTTTCATGAGTCTTGGACTCATGCCCACAGCGGAAGTCTTATTTCTATGCAGCGGAAGTCTTCTAACTAATGTGGAGGCAATTCTAGGAAGCAGTGGCTCCATCTCTACTCCATCCCCACAGGCAAGGTTGAGAACAGATCACACGCCTAATGCTCCACTTGGTCTTCATAGAAATCTTCTCCTATTGCTCATGATGAAATAATAATGCAAGTTTGAGTACAATGATGTACTCAGCAAGTGCGGAAAAATATGATATGTAGCTCATAACAAGGTAGGTATAAAAAGGCTCATTGCAGAAAGTAAAGTTATTTATCAAAAACATGATAAAACAGCGACTCATCTTTAAGTGAATGTAATCCCAACATGTATTAAAATACCAATCATACCTCCATTATGTTCATTACCTTCCATGTCACAACCAGTCATCAATCAACTTCATTCTTGCTCAAGAATACCTCCTCGTATTCGCTACCATCTCACGAATACCATCTCATATTCGCTACCATCTCATCTCACAAACAACTTCGTCTCCCACCGAGACTAACATTGTTGCCATGACTCAACAGTCATGCAACCCATCTTATCACCCGGACTCAACAGTCCCCAAAACCAAACCATCCAAAACCATAACCAATAACCATATCCGATAACCATCCCAACTAATCATGGAAGTTGGCCAGGCGCTCATGACCGTAAGCTCGGCTATCATGATAGTTTTATACTCTGCAGAGTTTGCACCTGTTTACCCACAAGTTTGTGATTTCGTCACCCGTCAGCTACTGCAAAACCTCTATTATACCAGTACACAACCGTCGGTGTATGGCCAAGAGATCAGAAAATAGCCTTTACAATGGGGCTACTAGATGTATGGACTCACTAAGGTTTCACCAGCAGGCTAGAATCTCCAATTCTCCCACCCACGGGCCCCCTCTTGTGCCATGCAATTCCCAGGGCAGTCCTCACTCGACTCCCATTCCCCGCGCCTTCCACGGTCCATAACAATCTAGCAACTTACCTAATTAGTCAGCTAAGCCGCACCCATACTTGGCCTTGTGGTGGCACTGTCATCCTGGCATGTGCTCGCATGAACCGGTCCTTAGATCTATGGCAAGTAAACCACCATCTCGTGCTACCTCATTCACAAACCCAGTCTTGCCTAGATCTCCCTCCGATCCATGTTCATTAATAGCATCAGTTTTCTCATTATCGTTACGAGTGCTGTTAGCTAGACACATCTATCTCGCTTCCCAATCCCATGGACTCAGTGAAGCTTAAAGAAAAAACCATACCCGACTCATAAACTTCCCTGGCGAAAAGGGTGGTTTAACAAAAACTAGTAAACTCCTAATAAAGGGTTTCCCATCATTTTTGACTCAGCACACACACCTTTTCGCAAAACAAAACAGTTTTTCCCAAAACATAGAATCAATATGATCAAGGGGCACTTGCCTTGTTATTGTGGTTCCGGTTGCTCTTGGATCTCGAAACCTTGTTGTTGCAGCTCGTCGTAGACAGCTCCCTGAGCTTGTCCCTCTATACAGGATCACGCACATACATGATTCACAGAAATCAATATCATGCATAAACTTCAACTAGATGCGATGATGTATATGCATGCTATCCTATAATCAGTTTTATTAGATCAGTTTGTACGTATTCTTGCATGGCTTGCGTGGTTTTATGATGAACAGAGGTGTTCGGATCAAATGTGGACGTGGCGATGACCTTGTCTTTTAGATCAACCCGATCAACAAGTGATCTGTCCACGAGAAAGATTCTGTTCGAAAGGAATCAAAGAACAGATGCAAAGAAAACACAATGATGTCGTAAGGTGGTATTGGAGACCTACCTTACGTTCTTCTCGGTCTCGGGGTCCTTCTCTGATCAGACAGATCGTTGGGGCTCTCTTCCGGCGATCTTCCTCGCTGAATTCCGGCAATGGCTTACTCGGCGAGTTGGGGCTAGGGCTCTAAGTCTTCGGCTCAGGAGTTGGAAAAGAAGTTCGTGGTTTCGGCCAGAGGTTCTGGGTTCTATTTATAATCGGGAGAAGAAGATTCCTAATCTGATTGTATTCCGAATAAGAGTCCTATTCAGATTGTCGTTGAATATTAACAACTTATCTTTAGTCGATTTGGTGCGGTAACATTGTGGAATTCAGGTCGGTTTCTCCTCCGTACCGGTATTTCTACGCGTACAGAATCCAAAAACCGCTCTAGAACTCGTTACCTCCGCGGTGATGAGCTCCGGAAGTGTGACACCCTCATCTCGGGTGTCAGCATATGTTCATGTGTTATGAAGAAGAAAACATTTTAAGAAAAGATGGAATATTGACAAATATCAAAAGGATAGCCAATAAAGCTCTCAGAGAGCGTCGAAGACAACTTCCGCGACCGGCAGGCCACGCGGCGTGATCGGAGCTCGTCCCCGAGAAGTTGGGAGAGGTCCGCCGCTAAACTGACTACGTGGCAGGCTCGGGGGTCACCTCCGTAATTAAAGAGAGGTCCGACCCTGTGGGACACGTGTTGCCCACGGAGCTAGCCTCTGCAGGAGAAGCAAAGGCATTTCCGCAAGACACGTGTCATCCTCGGAGCTAGACCTCGCAGGAATCAGAGGACCAGTTGCCCGCGATACGTGTCGATCTCGGAGCTCACCTGCGAGAGGTCCTGTTCTATTGGACACGCGTCGCCACCAGAGCTTATCTCCGGGAGGTCTATCGCTGCTGGACATGTGTCGACCGCGGGGCATGTTCCTGAGGAAGGAAGAGAGGGAAGATCGGCGCCAACACGTGGCGTGCGCGGAGCTCACCTCCAAAGAAGGGGGAAGTCTCGCTCGTGACACGCGGCACAACCGGAGCTCATCTCTGCGGACGAGGAGATACCAGGCCCCGGAGGACACGTGGAGCTTCCGGAGCTCATCATCACGGAGGTAACGAGTTCTGGAGCGGTTTTTACGCGTAAAGATACTGGTACGCAACAGAAACCGAACTAAATTTCCACAATGTTACTAAAGATAAGACGTTAGGATCCAACAAAGATCTGAATAAGATTCTTATTCGGGATCCAATCAGATTAGGACTCTTCTCTTCCCGATTATGAATAGAACCCAAAACCTCTGGCCAAAACCACAAACTTCTCTTTCAACTCCTGAGCCGACGACTTAGAGCCCTAGCCCTAACTCGCCGAGCAAACCATCGCTGAAGCAGATCATCGGAGGAGAACCGAGCGGTCTGAGGAGGACCTCGAAGTAAAGAAGAACGAGAGGTAGGACTTCAATATCATTGTGTTCATCTCTTTGCATCTGTTCTTCAATTCCTTTCGAACAGAAGCCTTCTCGTGGGCAGGTCACTTGATGATCAGTTTGATCTAAAGACAAAATCATTGCCACGTCCACCTTTGATCCGAACACCCCTGTCCATACAAGGCCATGCAAAAGCACGAACAGATCAATCTAATAAAACTAATCATGAGATACCATGCATATGCATCATCGCATCTAGTTTAAGGTTTGTGCATAAATATTGATTGCTGTGAATCCTGTATACACGTGATCCTACCTAGCAGGACAAGCTCAGGGAGCTGTCTACGATGAACTGCAGCAACCAGGTTTTGAGATCCAAGAACAACCAGAACTGCAAGTACAAGGCAAGTGCTCCTTGACCATATTGATCCTATGTTTTGGGTAGAACTGTTTGTTTTGCAAAAAGGTGTGCGTACTGAGTCAAGCGTGATGGGAAGCCCTTTTATAGGAGTTTACTAGTTTTGACTTAACCACCCTTGTCGCCTGGGAAGTTTATGAGTCGGGTATGGTTTTTGCTTTATGGTTCGCGGAGTCTGTGGGATTGGGAAGTGAGATAGATGTGTCTAGCTAACTGCACTCGTACTGATAATAGGTAACTGATGAGGTTAATGAATATGGATCGGAGGGAGATCTAGGCAAGCCTGGGTTTGTGAATGAGGTAGCATGAGATGGTGGTTTTACTTGCCGTAGATCTAAGGACCGGTTCATGCATGCACATGCCAGGATAACAGTGCCACCACAAGGCCAAGTATGGGTGCGGCTTAGCTGAGTAATTAGGTAAGTTGCTAGAGTGTTGTGGACTGTGGAAGGCGCGAGGAATGGGAGTCGAGTGAGGACTGCCCTGGGAACTGCATGGCACAAGAGGGGGCCCGTGGGCGGGAGAATTGGAGATTCTAGCCTGCCGGTGAAACCTCAGGTGAGTCCATACATCTAGTAACCCCTTTGTAAAGGCTATTTTGTGATCTCTTGATCATACACCGACGGTTGTGTACTGGTATAATGGAGGTTCTGCAGTCGCCGATGGGTGAAGAAATCATAAACCTGTGGGTAAAGAGGTGCAAACTCTGCAGAGTTATTAAAACTATCATGATAGCCGAGCTTACGGTCACGAGCACCTGGTTAAACTGCCATGATTAGTTGGGATGGTTTTCGGGATGGTTATTGGGAGGGTTATTGGGAAGGTTCTTGGTTATGGTTATTGGTTTGGAACTGTTGAGTCTGGATGATGAGATGGTTGTATAACTGTTGGGACATGACACGAGATTGGTCTCGGTGTGAGACGAAGTTGTTTTACGAGGTGAGATGGTAGCGAATACAAGGAGGTATTCGTGAGTATGAATAAAGGATTTGGTTAATGTTCGGATGGAACACGGAAAGTGATGGAGGTATGTTGGTAATTTAATACATGTTGGGATTCATCTAAAGTTAAGTTGCTGTTTTATCATGATTTTACAAATGTGCTTTTCTGCAAATAAGCCTTTTATACCTATCTTGTTTATGAGCTGCATATCATGTGTTTTCCCGCACTTGCTGAGTACATCATTGTGCTCAAACTTGCATTATTAATTCATCATCAACAGCAAGAGAAGGCTATTATGAAGACCAAGTGGAGCATTATGGCGTGTGATCTATTCTCAACCTTGCCTGTGGAGGGAGTAGAGATGGAGCCACTTCTGATTAGTTTTGCTTCCGCATTAGTTTTTGCTTCCGCATTAAAATAAAGACTTCTGCTGCATAGAAATAAGACTTCCGCTGTGAGCATGAGTCCAAGACTCATGAGGCATTGTAATAAACTCTGTTATTCATGGTAATATATAATCTGAATTCAGTTTGTGGAACGTATGTATATGTGTGATGAACATCCTGGGCACACATATGCATTAGTTCTCGGTTCCGTGGTTTTCCCACAGAATTGAGGGCGTCACAGATTGGTATCAGAGCCACGGGTTGACAGTAGGTTACACGCCTAGATAGAAACCTTAGATTGATATTAGAGCCACGGGTTAACAGCAAGTTACACTCCTAAATAGAAGTCACAGGTAGCTAAGCCACGCTGACCAAAGGAAGCATCCTAGGGTAAATAGCTTAGATTGGCCTTTAAACCCACCTTGACATAGGAAACCATCCTTGAATAGGAGTTGTATGGGCCCTGGTGATGATTATGTGTGATTATGTGCTTAATGTGAGTTGTGGGACGTCTCAAAAACGTTGTCCATATCCATACGTAAGAAGAAAGAGGTGTGAAATGCTTCGGCACTCGATCACATCCTCATATGGGCTAATATATACAGTCTAACCCACCTTGATGCATATAGTTGAAGGGACTTAACTAACCTTCTAACCTTCTATTCTATTTCGTTCTCCCTCAGATATGGTGAGAGGAAACACCAGCCGAAGGAACGTCCAGGAAGATGACCACGAGGGAGTTCCTGCTAACCCCAGAGCTGGTGAAAACCATCTGGAAAGGTTGATGGCCATGCAAAACCAGCTCATGCAAACCATGATCCAAACTTTGGGTCAGTTGCAGGCCAACCAAAACCCCGTTCCGGCACCACCGCCACCACCACCGCCGGCTCATAACAGGTTGGGAGAGTTCATGAGGACTCGACCACCCACCTTTGCTCAAGCAAGCGATCCCATGGAGGCCGATGATTGGTTGAAATCCATGGAGAAGAAGCTCACCATTGTTTAGTGCAACGACCGAGAGAAGGTTCTCTTCGCATCGCACCAACTTACGGGAGCCGCTGCTGACTGGTGGGATGCCTTGAGCAACGCCCATGCCAACCCGGAGACAATCACTTGGACTGAGTTCAAGGAAAGTTTCCGCTCTCACTACATCCCTGCTGGTGTAATGATGCTCAAGAGGCAGGAGTTTGAAGGTCTCCGCCAAGGACAGAAGAGTGTGAACGAGTATCTCAACAAGTTCATACAACTGTCCCGGTACGCCCCCGAAGATGTCAACTCAGACCAGAGGAAGCAGTACCTGTTCATGAGAGGGTTGAACAATGAGATCCAGGTTCAGCTCCTCAACAATGACTATGTAAGCTTCCAGAAGCTGGTTGACAAGGCTATTGTGGTTGAAAACAAGATTCGAGAGATCGAGCGAGAGTGCAAGAGGAAGATGCCATACCAGCCCCAAGGGAGCAACGTACGACCTAGGTACATGCCCCCTGCCCCGCAGTATGGATCGACCACTCCTGCGTACCGCCCTGGTCAGCCACCACAGCAACAATTCGTTGCACCGGCACCTCGTGTGCCCATGCCTCCAGCGCCCCAACCTAACAATGGCGCTCCTGTTCAAAACCCCTGCCCCAACGTACCTGCTGCCATAGGCAACAGGGCATGCTTTGCATGCGGGGAAGTAGGTCACTTCGCTAACCAGTGCCCGAGGAGAGGCCCTGGACAGCAAGGTAACGTGCCCAAGCAGAACCAACGACGAAACGGAGGGGACCACCAAGGGAACCGTGGACCGCAGAACTATGCTCGTGGCCACGTTAACCATGTCACTGCTGAGGAAGCACAACAGGCTCAGGACGTCGCCATTGGTATGTTCCTTGCCAACTCCAACCCAGCCACCATTTTATTTGACTCCGGAGCATCACACTCCTTCATATCATCCAAATATGTTGCCAAACATCATCTACCCGTATCCCACTTAGAATGTGCTATGTTAGTTAATTCTCCCGGAGGAGAAATGAGGACTAATGTAGTACGTCCTAAAGTGAGCTTTAAAATAAGGGGGGTAGACTTCCTTGCCAACCTTATTGTTTTGGACTCCCACGGGATTGACATCATACTCGGAATGGACTGGTTAAGCAAGCACAATGGAGTAATCCAATGTGCTGAGAGAAGCGTGCAGTTGACAAACGAACACGGTATTCATGTCGAGTTTGAGTCAGCCCAGCAAGCAACCGAACGGGCAGATTTGAACCATGTCGAAGGAACAACATTAGACAGCATTCCAGTGGTTCAGGAATTTTCGGGCGTGTTCCCGGAAGAGCTCCCGGGAATGCCACCTGACCGGGACATCGAGTTTTCCATAGATTTGGTACCCGGAACTGCACCTATAGCTAAGAGACCATATAGGATGCCCGTCAATGAGTTAGTTGAACTCAAGAAGCAAATTTAAGAACAGTTGGAGAAGGGTTTTATCCGTCCAAGCTCATCACCATGGGGAGCTCCGGTACTCTTCGTGGACAAGAAGGACGGAACCCAAAGAATGTGCGTGGACTACAGGTCTCTCAACGAGGTGACAATCAAGAACAAATACCCTCTGCCCCGTATAGAGGACCTGTTCGATCAAATGAAAGGAACCCAAGTATTCTCCAAGATTGATCTTCATTTCCAGCTGAAGATTAAGCCCTCCGATATACCTAAGACAGCCTTTCGGACACGGTATGGTTCATATGAATATACCGTTATGTCTTTTGGATTGACGAATGCACCCGCATACGTCATGTACCTTATGAACAAGGTTTTCATGGAGTACTTGGACAAGTTCGTCGTGGTTTTCATCGATGACATTATGGTGTATTCAAAAAGTAAGGAGGAGCATGAAGAACATCTGAGATTGACCTTGCAGAAGTTGCGCGAGCATCAGTTGTATGCCAAGCTCAACAAGTGTCAATTTTGGCTAAAGGAAATATCTTTCCTAGGCCGCATCATCTCCAAGGAAGGGGTATCGGTTGATCCTGGAAAGGTGAGACATGTTCTGAAGTGGGATCAACCGAAGAGCGTGAGGGATATTTGAAGTTTTCTTGGAATGGCAGGATACTATCGGCGCTTCATTAAAGACTTCTCTAAGATAAGCAAAACCTATGACGGAGTTGTTAATGAAGGGAAAAGTCTTTCAATGGACACACGCCTGCCAAGAAAGTTTTGAGGAACTCAAGAAAAGGCTAACCACAGCACCAGTTCTGGTATTGCCAGACGTAAGCAAGAACTTTGACATATATTGTGACGCATCCAGACAAGGGCTCGGGTGTGTACTCATGCAGAAAGGACAAGTGGTAGCCTATGCCTCACGACAATTAAAGAAGCACGAGCTTAACTATCCTACGCACGACTTGGAGCTAGCAGCAGTGGTGCATGCATTAAAGATTTGGAGACATTATATCCTTGGACATCGATGTGAGATCTATACGGATCATAAAAGCCTCAAGTACATATTTACACAAACGGACTTGAATTTGAGGCAACGTCGATGGTTAGAACTCATCAAGGATTATGATGTGGGAATCAACTACCACCCCGGGAAGGCCAATGTAGTAGCGGACGCATTGAGTAGAAAGGGAGCATGCCACCAACTCACAGTTCAGGAGCTACCACCCGAACTACAGAAGGAGTTCGAACGGTTACACCTCGGATTCTTGAATAACATGGAGATAATAGAGATCCACTCCCCATTGGATCAAGAAATAAGATAGGGCCAAGCAACAGACGAGAGGATCAAGGAGATCAAGGAAAGAATCCGACAAGGGATAGAGAAGAATTTTAAGGAGGATAAAAAGGGTACACTTTGGCTAGGAAAAAGAATTTGTGTGCCAAACATAAGACACCTTCGCGACATGATATTGAAGGAGGCACATGATTCACCCTATTCCATACATCCAGGGAGCACCAAAATGTACAAGGATTTGAAAACCTGCTATTGGTGGGATGGTATGAAGAGGGATATAGCCGAATACGTTGCCCTATGCGACACATGCCAACGGGTAAAAGCCGAACATCAAAAACCCGCTGGGTTGTTGCAACCTTTGAAGATACCCGAATGGAAGTGGGAGGATATCAGTATGGACTTCATCGTCGGATTACCACGTACTCAATCGGGTTATGAATCCATCTGGGTTATCGTGCACCGATTGACGAAAACCACCCATTTTCTTCCGGTAAAGACCAGTTACAATGTTGCACAATTGGCAGAGTTGTACATGGAGCAGATCGTGTGCCGTCACAGAGTTCCGAAGAGGATAGTTTCAGATCGAGGTTCTCAGTTTACCTCTAGATTCTGGAGGAAGCTGCAGAAAGCTATGGGTACACGACTGGATTTTAGCTCCGCCTATCACCCACAAACAGATGGACAAACCGAAAGGACGAACCAAATTTTGGAGGACATGTTGAGAGCTTGCGCCTTGAAACATGGGCGTAGTTGGGATAGGAGTTTACCATATGCCGAGTTCTCCTATAATAACAGCTATCAAGCTAGCTTGAAGATGTCGCCTTTCGAAGCCTTATATGGTAGACGGTGTACAACGCCACTGTCTTGGAACGAGACTGGAGAGAACCAGGTGTTTGGACCCGAAGTACTACAAGAAGCTGAAAAGCAGGTCCAAACGATACGGGAGAACTTAAAGGCTGCTCAGTCACGACAGAAAGGCTATGCAGACAATAGGCGTAGGAAGTTAGCCTTTGAAGTAGGAGACTTCGTATACCTTAAGGTATCGCCTATCCGAGGCCAACGACGTTCCACGTCAAAGGAAAGCTAGCACCTCGCTACATCGGACCCTTTAAAATTTTGGACAAGCGAGGAGAAGTAGCCTATCAACTAGAGCTCCCAAACCACCTCTCCGACGTACATGACGTGTTTCATGTATCCCAGCTCAAGAAGTGCTTGAGAGTTCCAGAGGAACAAGTGTCAATGGGAGAACTTGAACTTCAAGAGGACCTGACTTACGCAGAACACCCTGTCCGAATCTTGGACGTAAAGGAAAGGGTCACCCGAAACAAGGTGATTCGATGGTGCAAGGTACAATGGAGCCATCACACTAAAGCTGAAGCCACATGGGAGCGTGAAGAGGATATCAAGGCAGAATTTCCCCATCTATTTTCTACTAACGAATCTTGAGGGCGAGATTCAAATTAAGGGGGGTAGATTTGTGACACCCTCACCTCGGGTGTCAGCATATGTTCATGTGTTATGAAGAAGAAAACATTTTAAGAAAAGATGGAATAATGACAAATATCAAAAGGATAGCCAATAAAGCTCTCAGAGAGCGTCGAAGACAACTTCCGCGACCAGCAGGCCACGCGGCGTGATCGGAGCTCATCCCCGAGAAGTTGGGAGAGGTCCGCCGCTAAACTGACTACGTGGCAGGCTCGGGGGTCACCTCCGCAATTAAAGAGAGGTCCGACCCTGTGGGACACGTGTTGCCCACGGAGCTAGCCTCTACAGGAGAAGCAAAGGCATTTCCGCAAGACACGTGTCATCCTCGGAGCTAGACCTCGCGGGAATCAGAGGACCAGTCGCGTGGGATACGTGTCGATCTCAGAGCTCACCTGCGAGAGGTCCTGTTCTACTGGACACGCGTCGCCGCTGGAGCTTATCTCCGGGAGGTCTGTCGCTGCTGGACACGTGTCGACCGCGGGGCATGTTCCTGAGGAAGGAAGAGAGGGAAGATCGGCGCCAACACGTGGCGTGCGCGGAGCTCACCTCCAAAGAAGGGGGAAGTCTCGCTCGTGACACGCGGCACAACTGGAGCTCGTCTCTGCGGACGAGGAGATACCAGGCCCCGGAGGACACGTGGAGCTTCTGGAGCTCATCATCACGGAGGTAACGAGTTCTGGAGCGGTTTTTACGCGTAAAGATACTGGTACGCAACAGAAACCGAACTAAATTTCCACAATGTTACTAAAGATAAGACGTTAGGATCCAACAAAGATCTGAATAAGACTCTTATTCAGGATCCAATCAGATTAGGACTCTTCTCTTCCCGATTATAAATAGAACCCAGAACCTCTGGCCGAAACCACAAACTTCTCTTTCAACTCCTGAGCCGACGACTTAGAGCCCTAGCCCTAACTCGCCGAGCAAACCATCGCTGAAGCAGATCATTGGAGGAGAACCGAGCGGTGTGAGGAGGACCTTGAAGTAAAGAAGAACGAGAGGTAGGACTTCAATATCATTGTGTTCATCTCTTTGCATCTGTTCTTCAATTGCTTTCGAACAGAAGCCTTCTCGTGGGCAGATCACTTGATGATCAGTTTGATCTAAAGACAAAATCATTGCCACGCCCACCTTTGATCCGAACACCCCTGTCCATACAAGGCCATGCAAAAGCACGAACAGGTCAATCTAATAAAACTAATCATGAGATACCATGCATATGCATCATCGCATCTAGTTTAAGGTTTGTGCATAAATAATGATTGCTGTGAATCCTGTATACATGTGATCCTACCTAGCAGGACAAGCTCAGGGAGCTGTCTACGATGAACTGCAGCAACCAGGTTTTGAGATCCAAGAACAACCGGAACCGCAAGTACAAGGCAAGTGCTCCTTGACCATATTGATCCTATGTTTTGGGTAGAACTGTTCGTTTTGCAAAAAGGTGTGCATACTGAGTCAAGCGTGATGGGAAGCCCTTTTATAGGAGTTTACTAGTTTTGACTTAACCACCCTTGTCGCCTAGGAAGTTTATGAGTCGGGTATGGTTTTTTCTTTATGCTTCGCTGAGTCTGTGGGATTGGGAAGTGAGATAGATGTGTCTAGCTAACTGCACTCGTACTGATAATAAGTAACTGATGAGGTTAATGAATATGGATCGGAGGGAGATCTAGGCAAGCCTGGGTTTGTGAATGAGGTAGCATGAGATGGTGGTTTTACTTGCCGTAGATCTAAGGACCGGTTCATGCATGCACATGCCAGGATAACAGTGCCACCACAAGGCCAAGTATGGGTGCGGCTTAGCTGAGTAATTAGGTAAGTTGCTAGAGTGTTATGGACTGCGGAAGGCGCGGGGAATGGGAGTCGAGTGAGGACTGCCCTGGGAACTGCATGGCACAAGAGGGGGCTCGTGGGTGGGAGAATTGGAGATTCTAGCCTGCCGGTGAAACCTCAGTGAGTCCATACATCTAGTAACCCCTTTGTAAAGGCTATTTTGTGATCTCTTGACCATACACCGACGGTTGTGTACTGGTATAATGGAGGTTCTGCAGTCGCCGACGGGTGACGAAATCACAAACTTGTGGGTAAAGAGGTGCAAACTCTGCAGAGTTATTAAAACTATCATGATAGCCGAGCTTACGGTCACGAGCACCTGGCTAAACTGCCATGATTAGTTGGGATGGTTTTCGGGATGGTTATTGGGAGGGTTATTTGGAAGGTTCTTGGTTATGGTTATTGGTTTGGAACTGTTGAGTCTGGATGATGAGATGGTTGTATAACTGTTGGGACATGACACGAGATTGGTCTCGGTGTGAGACGAAGTTGTTTTACGAGGTGAGATGGTAGCGAATACGAGGAGGTATTCGTGAGTATGAATAAAGGATTTGGTTAATGTTCGGATGGAACACGGAAAGTGATGGAGGTATGTTGGTAATTTAATACATGTTGGGATTCATCTAAAGTTAAGTTGCTGTTTTATCATGATTTTACAAATGTGCTTTTCTGCAAATAAGCCTTTTATACCTATCTTGTTTATGAGCTGCATATCATGTGTTTTCCCGCACTTGCTGAGTACATCATTGTGCTCAAACTTGCATTATTACTTCATCATCAACAGCAAGAGAAGGCTATTATGAAGACCAAGTGGAGCATTATGGCGTGTGATCTATTCTCAACCTTGCCTGTGGAGGGAGTAGAGATGGAGCCACTTCTGATTAGTTTTGCTTCCACATTAGTTTTTGCTTCCGCATTAAAATAAAGACTTCCGCTGCACAGAAATAAGACTTCCGCTGTGAGCATGAGTCCAAGACTCATGAGGCTGTAATAAACTCTGTTATTCGTGGTAATATATAATCTGAATTCAGTTTGTGGAACGTATGTATATGTGTGATGAACATCCTGTGCACACATATGCATTAGTTCTCGGTTCCGTGGTTTTCCCACAGAATTGAGGGCGTCACAGGAAGCTCCACGTGTCCTCTGGGGCCAGGTATCTCCTTCTCCGCAGAGACGAGCTCCGGTTGCGCCGCGTGTCAAGCGAGCGAGACCTCCCTTCTCCTTCGGAGGTGAGCTCCACGTGCGCCACCTATACTGGCGGTCGGGACCTCCTCTCTATTCGGTGGTGGCTCTGCGCACGCCACGTGTCAGTGCCGGACCTTTCCTCTCCCCGGAGGTAGGTCCGGGTGTGCCACGTATCCATTCCGGACCTCCCTTTCCTCGGAGGTGAGCTCCGTGAATGCCACGCGTCAAGTAGCGCCGAACTTTTCCTTTTTCCTCAGAGATGAGCTCCAAGGTTGACACGTGTCCAACAGTGTCAGACCTCCCGGAGATAAGCTCCGGTGACGACACATGTCCAATAGAACCAGACCTCTCAGAGGTGAGCTCCGAGATCGACACGTATCCCGCGCGACTGGTCCTCTGATTTCCGCGGTGACTAGCTCTGAAGGTGACATGTGTCCTGCGGAACTGCCTTTGCTTCTTCTGCAGAGGCTAGCTTCGGGGGCAACACGTGTCCCACAGGGTCGGACCTCTCCCCCTTTGCGGAGATGAGCTCCGAGCCTGCCACGTAGCCAGTTTAGCGGCGGACCTCTCCCCACTTCGCAGAGATGAGCTCCGAACACACCACGTGGCCAGCGGGCCGCGGAAGTTGTCTTCGGCACTCTCTGGAAACCGGATTCGGCTCTTATTGGCTATCTTTTTGATATTTTTCTCTGTTCCTACTTCTTTTAAAATGTTTTCTCTTCATGAAACATGAATATATGCACAATCCAAAAATGAGGGTGTCACACATTCCAAAACAATGACGTTCTACACCGTCTACCGTAAAATGCTTCGAAAGGTTACATCTTAAAGCTGGCTTGATAGCTGTTGTTATAGGAGAACTCGGCATATGGCAAGCTCCTATCCCAACTTCGTCCATGTTTCAAGGCGCAAGCTCTCAACATGTCCTCCAAAATTTGGTTCGTCCTTTCGGTTTGTCCATCGGTTTGTGGGTGATAAGCGGAGCTAAAATCCAATCGTGTACCCATAGCTTCATGCAACTTCTTCCAGAACCTAGAGGTAAACTGACTACCCCGGTCTGAAACTATCCTCTTCGGGATTCCATGGCGGCACACGATTTGCTCCATGTACAGCTCAGCTAGTTGTGCAACGTTGTACATGGTTTTAACAGGAAGAAAATGAGCTGTTTTCGTCAATCGGTCCACGATAACCCAGATGGAGTCGTAACCCGACCGAGTACGTGGCAATCCGATGATGAAATCCATACTGATGTCTTCCCATTTCCACTCGGCTACCTTTAAGGGCTGCAACAGTCCAGCGGGTCTTTGATGTTCGGCCTTCACCCGTTGGCACGTGTCGCATAGGGCCACATATTCAGCTATGTCCCTCTTCATATCATCCCACCAATAACAAGTCTTCAAGTCCTTGTACATCTTGGTACTTCCGGGATGTATGGAATAAAGTGAGTCGTGTGCCTCTTTAAATATCGTGTCGCGGATGCGCTTCACGTTAGGCACACAAATCCTTTTCCCTAGCCAAAGCGTACCCTTCTCGTCTTCCTTGAAGTCCTTCTCTATTCCTTGTTGGATTCTTTCCTTGATCTCCTTGAAATCCTCATCCGTAGCTTGGCCATCTCTTATCTCTTGTTCCAATGAAGAGTGGAGTTCCATCACTTCCATCTCGTTCAAGAACCCGAGATGTAACCGTTTGAACTCCTTTCATAGCTCGAGCGGTAGCTCCCGAACCGTAAGTTGGTGACATGCTCCCTTCCGGCTCAATGCATCGGCCACTACATTGGCCTTTCCGGGGTGATAGTTGATTCCAACATCATAATCCTTGATGAGCTCCAACCATCAACGTTGCCTGAAATTCAAATCTGTTTGAGTGAATATGTACTTGAGGCTTTTATGATCCGTATAGATCTCACATCGGTGGCCAAGGATATAATGTCTCCAAATCTTCAATGCATGCACCACGGCTGCGAGTTCCAAGTCATGTGTGGGGTAATTGAGCTCGTGTTTCTTTAGTTGTCTCAACGCATAGGCTACCACTTGTCCTTCTTGCATGAGCATACATCCAAGCCCTTGTCTGGATGCGTCACAATATATGTCAAAGCTCTTGCTCACATCCGGCAATACCAAAACCTGTGCTGTGGTTAGCCTTTTCTTGAGCTCCTCAAAGCATTCTTGGCACATTGGTGTCCATTGGAAGGCTTTTCCCTTCGTTAGCAACTCCGTCATAGGCTTTGCTATCTTAGAGAAGTCCTTGATGAACCTTCGGTAGTATCCAGCCATCCCAAAAAACTCCGAATATCCCTCACGTTTTACGGTTGGTTCCACTTCAGAATATCTCCCACTTTTCGGGGATCAACCGATAGTCCTTCCTCGGAGATGATGTGGCCTAGGAACGATATCTCCTTTAGCCAAAATTGACATTATCTGAACTTGACATACAATTGATGCTCTCGCAGCTTCTGTAATGTCAATCTCAAGTGTTCTTCATGCTCCTCCTCGCTTTTCGAATACACCATGATGTCGTCAATGAAAACAATGATGAACTTGTCCAAGTACTCCATGAAAACCTTGTTCATGAGGTACATGAAGTATGCGGGTGCATTTGTTAACCCAAAAGACATCACGGTATATTTATACGAACTATACCATGTTCGAAAGGCAGTCTTGGGTATATCGGAGGGCTTAATCTTCAGCTGGAAATATCCCGACCGAAGATCAATCTTGGAGAAGACTCGGGCTCCCTTCATCTGGTCGAACAGGTCCTCTATACGGGGCAGAGGGTATTTGTTCTTGATCGTCACCTTGTTGAGAGACCTATAGTCCACGCACATCCTTTGGGTCCCATCCTTCTTTTCTATGAAGAGCACGGGGGCTCCCCAAGGTGACGAGCTTGGACGTATAAAACCCTTCTCTTGCTGCTCCTGGATTTGCTTATTCAGTTCCACTAGCTCATTGACGGGCATCCTATATGGTCTCATTGCTATAGGTGCGGTTCTGGATACTAGGTCAATGGAAAACTCAATGTCCCGGTCAGGTGGCATACCTAGAAGTTCTTCTAGGAACACGTCCGAGAATTCTTGAACTACCGGAATGCTTTCTAGGGTTGCTTCTTCGATGTGGTTCAACGTTGCCTTCTCGGTTGCTTGTTGGGCTGACTCAAACTCGATACGGGTACCGTGCTCGTTTGTCAACTGCACGCTCCTCTCAGCACATTGGATTACTCCGTTGTGCTTACTTAGCCAATCCATTTCGAGTATTATGTCGAGCCCTTGGGAATCCAAGACAATGAGGTTGGCAAGGAAGTCTACCCCCCTTATTTTAGGTTTACTTTGGGACATACTATATTAGCCCTCATCTCTCCACCGGGAGAATTAACCAACATAGTATATTTCAAGTGTGATATGGGTAGATTATGCTTGGCAACATACTTGGATGATATGAAGGAATGTGAGGCTCCAGAATCAAATAGAATGGTGGCTGGGTTGGAGTTGGCAAGGAACATACCAATTACGACGTCCTCAGCCTGTTGCGCTTCCTCAGCAGAGACATGGTTCACGTTGCCGTGAGCGTAGTTCTGCTGTCTAAAGTTTCCTTGATTGGCTCCTCCGTTCGGCCGTGGGTTCTGCTTGGGCACGTTGCCTTGCTGTCAAGGACCTCTCCTCGGGCACTGGCTCGCGAAGTGTCCTGTTTCTCCGCATGCAAAGCATGCCTTGTTGCCCACGACAGCAGGTACGTTGGGGCGGGGGTTTTGAATAGGAGTGCCCGTGTCGGGACGAGGCACAGATGGCATAGGCACACGAGGTACTTGTGCAACGGGTCGCTGCTGTGGTGGCTGATTTGGACGGTATGCAGGAGTGGTCGATCCATACTGCGGTGCTGCTGGGGCATGTACAGAGGACGTACATTGCTCCCTTGTGGCTGGTATGGCATCTTCCTTTTGCCCTCTTGCTCGATCTCTCGGATCTTGCTCTCAACCACTATAGCCTTGTCAACTAGCTTCTGGAAGCTCGCATAGTCATTGTTGAGCAGTTGAACCTGGATCTCATTGTTCAACCTTCTCATGAACAAGTATTGCTTCCGTTGGTCCGAGTTGACATCTTCAGGGCCATACCATGACAGTTGCGTGAACTTGTTGAGGTACTCATTCATGCTTTTCTTGCCCTGGCGGAGACCTTCGAACTCCTGCCTTTTAAGTATCATGACACCAGCAGGGATGTAATGAGAGCGGAAGCTCTCCTTGAACTCAGCCCAAGTGATATTCTTTGGGTTGTCATGAGCGTTGCAAAGGGCATCCCACCAGTCAGCGGCTGCTCCCATCAGTTGGTGCGACGCGAAGAGAACTTTCTTGTGGTCATTGCACTGAACTATGGCAAGCTTCTTCTCCATGGACTTCAACCAATCGTCGGCTTCCATGGGATCATTAGCTTGAGCAAAAGTGGATGGGTGAGTCCTCATGAACTCTCCCAGTTTGTTGTGAGCCGGTGGTGGTGGCGGTGGTGCCGGAACGGGGTTGTTGTTGTTACCTGCAGCTGACCCAAAGTTTGGATCATGGTTTGCATAAGTTGATTATGCATGGCCATCGATCGTTCCTGGTTATTTTCACCAGCTCCGGGGTTAACAGGAACTTCATCGTGGCCATCCTCTTGGTTGCCACGGACGTTCCTTCCTTGGCGGCCGACGTTTCCTCTCACCATATGTGGAGAGAACGTAATAGAATAGAGGTTAGATGGATCCCCCTAACTATATGCATCAAGGTGGATAGACTATATATATTAGCCCATATGAGGATGTGAACAAGTGCCGAGGCATCTCACACCTCTTTCTACTTATGTGTGGATATGGACAACGCTTGAGACGTCCCACAACTCACACTAAGCACACAATCACAAGCAATCATCACAAAGTTCAGCACACAAATCCTATTCAAGGCTTATTCGATGGGGGTCCTATAGGTTTTTTTGGGGGGTGATACCAATCTGTGATCCAACTATTGCTTCTCCTAGGCTTGCATCCTATGTCAAGGTGGTTCCAATGCCAATCTATGCATCCTAGGCTTGCATCCTATGGTCAGCGTGGCTTCTAATACCAATCTGTTACTAGGGTGCGTCCTACAGTCAACGTGGTTCAACTACCAATCTGTGATCAATCTAGGCTTGTGACCTACAGTCAACTGTGGTAGCTTGGATCCAATTTGTGGATTCTACCAATCCGTGACTAGGCATGGCAGCTCTAATTCTGTGACCTATCTGGGTGTGTGATCAACGATCAACCCGTGACAGGTTGATATCAATTTGTGTTTTCTATCTAGGCGTATAACCTACCGTCAACCCGTGGCTCTGATACCAATCTGTGAAGCCCTCGTTTCTGTAGAACACAGAACCAAGAACTGATGCGTATGTGTGCCCAGGATGTTCATCACACATACACATATCATCCATAAACTGAATTCAGAATATATATTACCACGAATAACAGGGTTTATTACAATATGAGTCTTGGACTCATTCTAACAGCGGAAATCTTATCTTAGCAGCGGAAGTCTAAATCTAACAGTGGAAGTCTTTTAACTAGTGCGGAAGCAAACTAAGCAGCAGCAGTGGCTTCATCTCTACTCCATCCCCACAGGCAAGGTTGAGGACAGATTACACGCCTAATCCTCCATGTGGTCTTCATAGTACACCTCTCCTATCGTTGATGATGAAGTAATAATGCAAGTTTGAGTACAATGATGTACTCAGCAGGTGCGGGGAAATATGATATGTAGCTCACAACAAGGAAGGTATAAAAAGGCTCATTGCAGAAAGCAAAGTTTATTTCTCAAAACACGATAAAAACAACAACTCATATTTAAGTGAATATCATCTCGTATTCACTACCATCTCACGAATACCATCTCGTATTCACTACCATCTCACGAATACCATCTCGTTTTCGCTACCATTCAATTCTGTCTCATTTCAAGACCAAATCTCGTTGCCATGACTCAGCGGTCATGCAACCAATCTCATTACCCGGAAAAAACAGTCCCGAAAACCAAAACCATAACCAAACCATAACCAAAACCAAACCATCCAAAACCATCCCAAATAATTGTGACACCCGGTTTTTCCGAAGAACAACCAAGGTGAATATCACATGTATGCCAGGATCATTTTCTCATACATGTGATGACAAATAGTGAAGCATCATTTATTACAAGCCAGGTGTCGAATATAAATAAGTCTTACATAGCAAATGTCTCGATGGACAATAATAAGTTCATCACAAGTAAATAAACTAGCAGCGGAATAATTATTCTCGTGGGCTCCGTCACAGGCGTTGCCCGGGGGGCTCCATGAACCTAGAAACCTTCTTCGGGTCCAAAGTCTTGATCATTATACACCACCTCATTATCTTGACCTGAGCAGCAATATAAACCAACAAATATGCAAGGTTGAGTACCGATGGTACTCAGCAAGTGTGGGAAAATTATGTCATGCATGGCTAGAACAAGGGGAGGTTGAACTCATGGTTAAAGCACTATGCAATTAATACCTATCACCTTAGCTTATTAAGCACCTACATTACTACACAGGTGAAATGGTCCCAATCTCCCATCCCATCATCATAATCAAATAACCATAACATCATTTCCAATGTTAAGCTCCCCGCTTAACATCCACAACTTCCAAAAACCATCAATCCTCTAATCATGAATAAGTCCAAGCCGCTCTTGACCGTGAGCACGGCTGTCATGACAGTTTTGACTCTGCAGAGTTTGCACCACTGTACCCACATGTAGTGATTTCATCCCCCGTTGTCGGGTGGACTAAAAGAACCTCCATTATGCAAGTGACCACGAACCACATTCACACTTTACAGGTGTGTAGCCAGGAGATCACTACGAAGCCTTTACAAAGGGATTCCCAACGAGCGTGGGCCCACTGAGGTTTCACCCCTAACAGCATACAAGAGGCTCCAACCCCTCTGCAGTGGCCCCCTCTTGAGCCTTGCGGTTCATATGGTAGTCCAGCTGACACCTACTCCCCGCACCATCCAACACACCCATACTACGCCGGGGATACACCTAATTAATTGGCCAAGCTGCCCCATCTCAGCATGTGGTTGGCACGGTAAAGCCAGGTTACATGCTCCATGAACCGGTCCTTAGGATCCAGGTAAGTACTAAACACAAACCCAAGTCTCGTGCACTCAGCACACAACCAAAACATCCAACTTGCCTTGATCCCTACCTCTACATAACTCACAATATCTCATTCAAGAGTAGGGTAACATAAACTGATGATCTCATATCCCAAATATCCCATTCTAAGCATGGCTAAGCATATGCATAATAATAAATGACATGATAAAATAAATCCCAACCCAAGCTACAAGGAAACAAGGTAATGCAATTCTAGGGAAACATCCTAGCATGGGTTTCATATTTCAATTGACAATGCAAATAATTCTACCTACACATCCTAGTATAGGATCAAAGTGGTCAAGGACACTTGCCTCCTTCCTGCTGCTCTCGAAATGGGTAGTCCTGATCTTGGAAAGGAATAACTTGCTCTTGAGCAGGTTCTACATCATACCATCACACATAGCAAAAGAAAAACAACAATCCAGAAGACATAGTTCACACTTCCACTTCATACAAACCACACATTCATATTTATGAAAGTCATTCACCATTATATGTGTTGTGGTTACTCTATGTGTGTTGATTTGTGGCTTGCATGCACTTTTAATCATGTGTATATGATTCCTACTTTTGTGTTCACATTTATACTTACATACTATATATATGAGTTTCCAATTTAAATAAATTCCTTATATTCAATTACTACACCTTTTAGCTACCAAGTATGCATCAAAAGGTATTTTCCTTCTCCATATGTGTCTTCAGAATTTCTACTAACCCTAAACTGAATTCTTTGGATTTTAGAACTCCATTTATCATTTACTAGTTACTATATTTTCAGATTTATTTCCTATGCCTAAATGTGAACTTTATTATGAAAATAACAAGACACATCATCTAAACAGAATAGGTTCTGATCTAAAATATTTACTAATATATTTTTGACCTTTTCCTCTGATGTAAACTATTTTACAATTATTTTCCCTTTTCCAGAACTATTCTTTACTTAAAAATGTGTCCCTATACTAATAAATGTGAATAATAAATTAAACAGATTCATTTCAGCCCAAAATATATTTTTATATCACTCCAAAGTTTTCTAAATTCTGAGAAAGTTTTTAATTTAATTTTGACAATATGTTTGTCCCACTTTTTAAATTTTAAATACTAGCCACATATTCAATTTCCTAAATTAAATATCAAAAAGGGCTAAAAAGGTAAACTCACTGTCACACCCGGTTTTTCCGAAGAACAACCAAGTGAATATCACATGTATGCCAGGATCATTTTCTCATACATGTGATGACAAATAGTAAAGCATCATTTATTACAAGCCAGGTGTCGAATATAAATAAGTCTTACAAAGCATATGCCTCGATTTTGGCGGGATCTACGGAGATTCCTCCCTCCGAGATTATATGTCCTAAGAAGGGAACTCTCTTCAGCCAAAACTCACACTTGCTCAACTTGGCATATAGTTGGTGTTCTCTTAGCCTCTGCAACACCAACCTTAGATGTTTCTCATGTTCTTCTTCATTTTTGGAGAAGACGAGAATGTCATCTATGAAAACCACCACAAATTTATCCAGATATTCCATGAATACCTTGTTCATGAGATACATGAAGTATGCCGGGGCATTAGTTAGCCCGAAAGGCATGACGGTGTATTCATACAGTCCGTACCGAGATACGAAAGCTGTCTTGGGAATATCAGATTGCCTTATCTTGAGTTGGTGGTATCCTGACCTGAGATCAATTTTCTAGAACACACAAGCGCCTCTCAACTGATCAAACAAGTCTTCAATGCGGGGTAATGGGTACTTGTTCTTGATGGTTACCTCATTCAAAGCACGGTAATCCACGCATAACCTTTGGGTTCCGTCCTTCTTGGGCACAAATATGACTGGAGCTCCCCATGGTGAGAAACTAGGGCGAATATACCCCTTCTCCGTCAATTCTCTCAAATGATCCTTGAGTTCTTCTTGCTGCTTGGAGTCCATCCGATAAGGTCTCTTGTATATCGGGGCTGTTCCAGGCACTAGCTCAATTACAAATTCCACTTCACGATCGGGAGGCATACCTGGCAACTCCTTCGGAAAAACATCTGGATATTCCCGGATAATCCTGATCTCCTCCACTTTCACCTCAACTTGATTTAATTTAATGTCCCTCCTAGGCTCTTGTATTGTTATAAACTTTACTCTTGTGCCACTAGGGTGAGTTAGTTCCACCGTTCTGGTCGAACAATGAATGATTCCCTTATGTTTGGTCAACCAATCCATGCCCAAAATAATATCGATCCCTTGGGAATCTATCACTATGAGGTTAGCAGTAAACACTACCCCATTAATGTCTAGATTCACCTTGGGACACACTTGTCTTGTCCTTATTTCTCCACCCGGAGAGTTTACTGCTAGTATATAGTTCATTTGTGTTGTTGCTAGATCATGCTTCTTAACAAACCCTTGAGCAATGAACGAGTGGGTAGCACCAGAATCAAACAGCAGGGTTGCAAGGTGTAAATTGGCAGGAAACTTACCAACTACCACGTCGGGTGCCTCTTGCGCTTCCTCCATAGTGACGTGGTTCACCCGTCCTCGCATCACATTCTGCTGTTGTGGCTGTGCGGGCTTCTTCTTTGGGCATTTATGAGCGTAGTGCCCCAATTCACCGCAGCTAAAACATTGCACCCCAACCTTAGGTGCCTGGCCTTTGTTGTCTTGGGGTTGGTTTGGAGGTCCCTGTACTGCTGGTCGAGGTGGATATGCAGGGCGAGGCTGCTGTACAAACTGACGTTGTGGCTGTGCTGGTGCTGCCGGAGGCCTGTAGTTCAGGTTGTACCCTCTTGGTGCTGAGTAGGGTACCACAGCACGGTTCGTCTGCCCTGTAGGTTGCTGCATCAGACGTGGGCGGGTGTTGCTCCCTGAGGCTTGATGTGACCACCCAGCCTTCCTCTTATTCTCATTTTCCAAGGTCTTCAGCTTCCTTTCTACCACAAACGCTCTGTCCACCATCTTTTGGAAGCTTTCATACTCATTGGAGGACATTGCACACTGCATCTCCGCGGTAAGTCCCTCCATGAAACAATCTTGTTTCTGCTCATCAGTGTCTATGTCCCGTGGGGCATAACGGGATAGTTGAGTAAATTTAGTGAGGTATTCCCTCACCGTCATGTTCCCCTGCTACAGTCCCAAAAACTCCTTCCTCTTGTTTTTGAGTTCACCTCTTGGGATGTAGTGGTTGCGGAAGCTACGCTTGAACTCTTCCCAAGTGATGTTCTCAGGGTCATGATGGGCGGCCACGTAGGCGGTCCACCAATCAGCAGCAGGTCCATGCAATTGATGAGAGGCAAACAGCACCCTCTCATACCCTTGGCTCTAGATGATCCTCATCTTGCTTTCAATGGTCTTTAGCCAATCATCTGCCTCCAGAGGTTCAGCAGCACTTGCAAACTTTGGAGGTTGAGTTCCTAGTAACTCACTCAACCTTGGTTGGCGTGGTGCAGCTTGTGGAGGTGGAACTTGATGCAAGTTGGCCACCACTTGTGTCAAGTTCTGGATGAGCTGATTCTGATTCTCCAGCATTTGGTGGAGGTGATCAACTCCTTCACGGCGACCACCCCGGTCCTGGCCTCCAGAAAGATGAGGGTTGCATGCCTCATCGTTGTTGTTGGCGGGGTTGGCAGCACGTCCTTTTCCTCTTCCGACCATCTGGCAGAATCAACCAATGTTAATTTTGAAAGCATTTAGTATCATATTACTACTTTCACTTGTTTGTACTTTGAAGTGTTGAGGCTTTGTTATATTTTTTTCTGAGGGTTCATTTCTCACATAAAAATAAATGCAATATTATTTCATGTGGGTTCACACATCAAAGCAAAACAATCTAAAGACGAGGTTGTGGACAATTGCTCATGGCTTCCACAACTCACGTCACACACCAAGCATTAACACACCATTAACTTAACGTAACGACTCAACTATTCGACATCTTGCTAACTAAGGGAAGGTCTCTACACTACTCGTTTTCTTGAGCTGGCTCCTCGGTATCTTCCTCATCATTTCGGCTGCCTTCTGACTCTGCTTTGGGTGGGGAGGCTGCTGGTGGAGAGGTGCGACGACGCCTGATCGCTCGGCGATCTGGGGAGTCAGGAGTCCATGTATCGTGCGAATCATGCGAACCATCTTGAATCCCATTTTGAATGAAAGTTGAGGTAAGATGAAGAAAGTGACTCATTAAATAACATTTTTCAACACACACCTTGTAAAATAGTTTTTTTAAGAAAATAGGGCCCTTAAATACGTCCATTTCTACCTAGGTCCACGTTCCTACGGGCAACCTTGGCTCTGATACCACTTCTGTCACACCCGGTTTTTCCGAAGAACAACCAAGTGAATATCACATGTATGCCAGGATCATTTTCTCATACATGTGATGACAAATAGTGAAGCATCATTTATTACAAACCAGGTGTCGAATACAAATAAGTCTTACATAGCAAATGTCTCGATGGACAATAATAAGTTCATCACAAGTAAATAAACTAGCAGCGGAATAATTATTCTCGTGGGCTCCGTCACAGGCGTTGCCCGGGGGTCTCCATGAACCTAGAAACCTTCTTCGGGTCCAAAGTCTTGGTCATTATACACCACCTCATTATCTTGACCTGAGCAGCAATATAAACCAACAAGTATGCAAGGTTGAGTACCAATGGTACTCAGCAAGTGTGGGAAAATTATATCATGCATGGCTAGAACAAGGAGAGGTTGAACTCATGGTTAAAGCACTACGCAATTGATACCTATCACCTTAGCTTATTAAGCACCTACATTACTACACAGGTGAAATGGTCCCAATCTCCCATCCCATCGTCATAATCCAATAACCATAGCATCAATTCCGATGTTAAGCTCCCCGCTTAACATCCACAACTTCCAAAACCATCAATCCTCTAATCATGAATAAGTCCAAGCCGTTGTTGACCGTGAGCACGGCTGTCATGACAGTTTTAACTCTGCAGAGTTTGCACCACTGTACCCACATGTAGTGATTTCATCCCCCGTTGCCGGGTGGACTTAAAGAACCTCTGTCGGTACCTGAGATATGGGGTACCCCCGCGCATAGGGTAAAATGCCTAAGGAACTCGCCCTTCTTCGCAGGGAGAGCTCCGAAGGCGCCACGCGTCCGGCGGTGCCGGACCTCCCTCTCCTCAGAGGAGAGCTCCGGGCCCGCCACATGGCATACAGAAGTCGGACCTCCCCCTCCGCGGGAGAGAGGTCCGAAGGCGTCGCGTGTCCAGCGGGGCCGGACCTCCCTCTCCTCAGAGGAGAGCTCCGGGCCCGCCACATGGCCAACAGAAGCCGAGCCTCCCCCTCCGCGGGGAGAGGTCCAGAGGCTCCACGTGCCCCGCGGGACTGACCCTCCTCTCCTCTGAGAAGGGCTCCGGGCCCGCCATGTGGCAGCAGAACGACGCTGCCTGCCCCGAGCGGTAGGCAGCGGGCGTAAATACGCCCCATACCTTGCCCGTACAAGGTATTAAAGGCCCGCGTCTTCCCAAGACGTGGAGACGCGGAGCACGCTTCTGTCAGGTGCCGTTGCGCCCAGTCGCATCACAGACTGGCGCACGGTGTCAGAACCTGTCAGCCAATAAACACCGCGACAAGACATCCCATGCCGCCTGCGCCGTCATCAACCACTACGACTAGCATGCGGCATGGGCAGGGCGGCAAGATGAAGACTCAGAAGCCTTCGGCCAGAGACAACTACCGGCATAACTGCAGATACGGTAGATAATAGACAATCTTCCCGGGACCACCTGTCGGGTCCCGGCTCCCCTTGTAAGCCGCCCGAGTCTTGGACTATAAAAGGCTCGGGTAGGCGTCGATAGCAAGGGTTCGCACTTTGCAACTCATACGCTAGCCATACACTCTCAAGCTGTAACTCACCCCCAAGCTCAGGCCTCCGGCCCCGAGCAGCAAGCAATACAGCGAGCTCCATGCTCGCCGTGGACGTAGGGTTTTACGCTCCGGCGGCCTGAACCACGTAAAACTCGCCGTGTCAAGCTCTTACTAACTCGTCCATCTGCGCAAGCTCTCCGCTAGGGACTAGCCCCACCGAAAAAAGAACCTCCGCGGGCTGCCCAGTGCAGGCCCGGGGGAAGTGTCGACCGAACACTTCAACATTTGGCGCGCCAGGAAGGGGCCGAGGCTGTCATGGCTAACTACTTCCCCGTCGCCTTGACCGGCCCAGCTCGGTCTTGGCTCATGAATCTACCTCAGGGGTCCATAACCTCCTAGGGTGAGCTCTGCCGGCAGTTCGTCGCCAACTTCGGCAGCTCCTACACCCGTCCCGGCATGGAGCTTGACCTCCACGCCGTCAAGCAACAACCTGGGGAGTCGCTGCGCTCTTTCATCTAGCGGTTCTCTCAGGTACGAAACACCATCCCACATATCCAAAGTGCCTCTGTGGTGGTGGCATTCCGACAGGGTGTCCGGGACGAGAAAATGCTTGAGAAGCTCGCGACCAGAGAGGTCCGCAACGTCTCGGAGCTCTTCAGCCTGGCGGATACGTGCGCCAGAGCGGCTGAAGGGCGGAACTGGCACGCTCTGCCGACCTCCGAGTCAGGAGGGAAGCCCGGGTCCGGTGCTGCTGCCTATGGGGGTGGCAAGAAGACCAAGAACCGGGGGAGTGGAAAGATGAAGTCACCATTCACGGCCCCCGTCGCCGCAGCTGCGACGACCAGTGGAGCTCGGGGGCCATGCCCCGACAAAAGGCAGCGGCAGTCACCGGCCCCAGACAGTGACCAAGGCGGGCTATGCCCCGTGCATGGCACCTGCAACCATACTGCTGCCGAGTGCTAGGAGATCCAGAGGCTCGCAGAGCGCTTCCGCAAAGAAAGACAGCAGAGGGCTGAAGCACCGCCCTACCCTCAGAGGGATGGCAAACAGAAGGTTGATGCCCCAGTCACTGCTGCCCACCAGGTGGGGTTCCAGGAGCCTCAGCGTGTCATAAAGACAGTGCATGACGGTGAGGACTCCAGTTCCGACGGTGACAGGCCAGGGCGTTAGCCAACTGCGGCGCGCCTCCGTGCCTCGAACATACCTCTCGAGGGCAGCCTAAGGTCTGTCAACCCCTTGAAGGCCTTGCCAGAAGGGGAAGACGCCTTAGGTCATCCAAGACGAGCCCGGGCCTACCTACCCCTTGAAGGCCTTAGCCAGAAGGGGAGAACTCCCCGGGGGCCCCCAGGAGAAGCCGCGCAGGTCCTGATCCATCGCGAAGATAACAACCTCGTTGACAAGACTCGGCTGCAGGGAACACCCCGCAACGCACGGTCTCGGCTAATGCTCTAAGCACTACCGCCAAAGAACCAAACGCGTCGGGGGCCTGCAGGAGGGCAACTTGGTGAAGCGGCACGCTCTATTCCAAGAAGGACCCATAAGCTCTCCCCCAGCAGGGAAGGTCCCTTCCAAATCATGAAAGCTGCCGCCCCAAGTACACATGCCTTCCAACCAAGAGTGGGATCCGTTCCCAAAAATCCTTGCCATGGAGCAACACTGTAAGTCCTACTTCCTGAGCATCAGTAGAACAGGGTTATTCCCTTCTGTAATAGATCCAATAGAACTTAGGAACAGAGCTTGGGGCAGCTGAGTCTCAAGGGACGGTACAGGACTACGTCCAGTTTAGCCTGGTTCCGACCCTAAACGCGTAGAGTCTTGCTTCCCTTATAGACAAGGCGGAACATTGCCTCCATGTACAGCCAGAATTCCACCTATGGGCACGAATAAAGAAACCTGTCCTACTTAGCTCTCTTTCATGCGCTCATTTAAATTATGCATTAATTTTTATGATCGCACTATCTCTGTATGTTCATCGTACATCTAGCTCCCCCTCTCCTGCGCTCATCCATAGTCGGCATTCGCTATCCTACCGAAGGCGGCTGCGCTTGAGGCACCTGCCGATGGCCGAGTGAGTCTCTCGGGCCTCCCCCAGTCAGGTGTTGCGGTGCCAGTTGGTTACCTCCAGGAAAGGCCTGCGTTGTGCATGGGGGGTCCAGGGTGCGTATCCAGCTTAGCCGGCCCAGAGCCCAAAGCATGCGCATCCTGCCCTCCGGAGGTACAGGGGAGTACGACCGCTTTGCCTGGTCATGAACCCAAAGCGCGTGCACTCTGTTTCCCCAGCGCATGGCCCGGTACTAGGGATCGGACGGCCGTACCCGGACCTCGGAGGGAGCCGGAGCTCCGGCGCCTCGTGCACAGAATTGCCCAAGCCCCGTATAGTGAATCAGGATTGTAAGACGGATAAGACTAGGAGACGGGAGGGGAGGACCCCCCGAGGAGAATTACGTTTCCTCTGCCTGTGTGCAGGACCTCCAGGTTATGGCAACAGGGACTGCATGAAGCAGGGGGAAAGGAGCTACCAGCTACTCCGGCCTAGGACTGGAAGGACCGGGACCTGCCCCTCCAGCAGGGGCGGGACCCGGGGGCCCCACGTGTCCAGCGGGCCTGGAACTCTCTCCTCCCTTGAGGAGGGCTCCGGGCTCGCCACGTGGTAGGCGGAAACCGAACCTCCCCCCTCGGTGGGAGGGCTCCGAAAGCCCTATGTGTCCAACATGGCCGGAGCTCCCGCCTCTTAGGGAGGAGCTCCGGATCCGCCACGTGGCAGGCAGATCTGGAGCTCCCCATAGGGCGAGATCCGGAGACCTCCGAGGGCCCCTAACACGGTTAGGACCCGGGGAGGGTGTCTGTGCAAAGCTCCGAGATTGGAAATGGCCTCTGAGTACCTTGCGGAGCTAAGGACCCAGTCAGGCAAAGCCAAGAAGAAGAGAAAAAGCATCACAGACACAAGTATCCAAAAGAGTCAAATTAAGCCAGGCTCCATGAGCTGGACTACAGACTCGATAAAAAGGGAGAAACAAGTCCTAAGGACCTCCCGGCTCCCGCCGGAACCTTGCGGCTATAAGGGCGGCCACATCCTCGACTTCTGCCCTGGCAGTTTGCTCCCGCTCTGCGGCTGGGCCCTCTCTCGCTGGTTCTAGCGAAAAAGAGGGGTCGCGGCTCTTAAAGCATGCCAGCACATGTGAAGCGACCTCTAAGGCTAGGCCGCGCCCCTCGGCCTCAAGCTCGCTGGCGACCACCGAGTCTAGCCTGTCCAGCTTGGCACCGATCGACTCCAGCGCGGGGATCACCTCCAACGCAGGGGCCGCGGTCCTCACCGGACTGAAGCCAAGAGGGATCAGGGCGGACCCCGCTCAATCCACGAAGCTCGAGACTGCAAGAGCCTCGGAGGACCGCAAGGCTGAAAGCTCCTCCACCTCGCGGCGGGCCACCTGCAGAGCCTCTAGGTTCCTCTCGGAGAATTCCTTCTCCTTGGCCGCCAGGGAGCTCTCCCGAATGTGGAGAGCCTTGGCGAGCCGCTCCAACTCAGCGGCCTTGAAGTCGGCGGTCAACTCCCGGTCCAAGACCGCCCGGTGATCACGGGAGACCTGTTCCTCCCTCAAGTCGAGGTCTGCCTTCAGGATCTCCAGCTCCTCCATCCGAGCTCGAAGGTCATCCTCGCCCGCAACTAGCTGCGCGGCGACCCTCTCCGCCTCAGCTGCCACGCAACGCTCCCGTTCCTCAACGGCGAGTTCACGGCGCTCCAACCGCTGCCGTATCTCCACAGCAGCAGGGAGGCTCTCCTCGGCCCGGGCGTGTGCCTCCAGGGTCTCCCTGTTGATCCGCCGCGATTGGGTGTCCATGCGGTCGACAGCCTGCTTCATCCGGTCGAGGAGCGCTTCCCTGAAGTCGAGCAACTCCCGCCTGGAGTCGAGCTCACTCTTAATCTTCGCGGTCCTCTCTCGCAAAAGGTTCCCCCCAGGTGAGGAGGTGGTCCCGTTCAATAGTATACTCCTCCCGCTCGCGCCCTAGTGCAGCCAAGACCTGCCGGACGCTCGTCTCGAAGCGCGAAGGCATCCGCCAGAAGCAATGGAGCAACAGAGGCCGGGGCAGTCCCCCCGACCTCCTCCATTACCTCGTCCTCAGGAAGAGCTGACGCACCAGCAACCGAGACGAGACGTCGATCAGGAGAAGCTGGCTCCGAGGCTCTGGCAGCCTGGCTAGCCGGGCTCTCTTCAGCTTCTGGCTCCTGGACCTGAGGAGAGGGGCGAGCCGGGGAAGGCGGTGCCGGAGAAGGGGCCAGGCCGCCTAGTGCAGGGTCAACCTGCGCTGGCTTGGGGGCCGCGGTGGCCGTCTCGGCAGGAAGAGACGACGCTGCCGCGGAGTCCGGGCACACCGGAACAGGAGAAGTTCGCGCTGGCCTGGGGGCCGCGGCAGTTGCCCTGGCTCCGAGCGCAGCGGCACAGATTCCCCGCAAGTCGGGGAAGGCCGGGAAGCGCGGACACTCCAGCGGGCTCTGAACCCCGACTTCTGAGCCGGGGTAGGGCTCCCAGAGCCCACTACCGTCACTGACGGCCGCTCCGCAGTCGCTTGGACTGGCGGAACAGGGGACGCCCCAGAAGCTTCCCCCAGCGCATCAACCCGGGGCCTCTTCGAGTCACCACCGAAGGGAGTGTCAGGCACCCCAGAATCCCGTCTTGGCACAGACGCCGCTGCTGGAGGAGATCGAGCGCGCTTCTTCTCTGGCGGCGGGTTGGAGGCCATGGCAAGGGAGAACTCAAAGGCAAGAGAGTAAAAGCACAAGAGTCCGAGGAGAAACGCAGAGAAGTGCGAAGGGAAGCTGCAATGTGGGTAAGACCCCCTCTAAAAAACTTCCCAGGTACAATTCCAATCGATTCGGAACTCTTTGAGTACCCCGCACCGGCAACCGCTTCGGTTCCTAGACCGAGTGCCGATGACGGGTGGGCCCAAGCCGCCTACCTGAAGCGGTGGGGTCAAGGAGTCAGTCTCCTGAGAAGATGAGCCGGCAAGGCACTTCGGCGGTTCCTGAAGAAAGCGCCGCAACGTGCAGAAGTGGCAGTCTTGGGAACCGCCGCAGTAAAAGCAACCATCAAGTGAGCGCACGCTCCCATGATCCCGTGGCCGTTCGTGCTCCGGCAGCGGTCAATTCGGGACTTAGAGGAAGTGCGCGGATCGGAAGAGACAGAGGTCCCACCTCGGGCTCGCTATCTCCCCCGAGATGGGCCCGGGGGCCACTGTCGGTACCTGAGATATGGGGTACCCCCGCGCACAGGGTAAAATGCCTAAGGAACTCGCCCTTCTCCGCAGGGAGAGCTCCGAAGGCGCCACGCGTCCGGCGGGGCCGGACCTCCCTCTCCTCAGAGGAGAGCTCCGGGCCCGCCACGTGGCATACAGAAGCCGGACCTCCCCCTCCGCGGGAGAGAGGTCCAAAGGCGCCGCGTGTCCAGCGGGGCCAGACCTCCCTCTCCTCAGAGGAGAGCTCCGGGCCCGCCACGTGGCCAACAGAAGCCGAGCCTCCCCCTCCGCGGGGAGAGGTCCGGAGGCTCCACCTGCCCCGCGGGACTGACCCTCCTCTCCTCTGAGAAGGGCTCCGGGCCCGCCACGTGGCAGCAGAACGACGCTGCCTGCCCAGAGCGGTAGGCAGCGGGCGTAAATACGCCCCATACCTTGCCCGTACAAGGTATTCAAGGCCCGCGTCTTCCCAAGACGCGGAGACGCGGAGCACGCTTCTGTCAGGTGCCGTTGCGCCCAGTCGCATCACAGACTGGCGCGCGGTGTCAGAACCTGTCAGCCAATAAACACCGCGACAAGACATCCCATGCCGCTTGCGCCGTCATCAACCACTACGAATAGCATGCGGCATGGGCAGGGCGGCAAGATGAAGACACAGAAGCCTTCGGCCAGAGACAACTACCGGCATAACTGCAGATACGGTAGATAATAGACAATCTTCCCGGGACCACCTGTCGGGTCCCTGCTCCCCTTGTAAGCCGCCCGAGTCTTGGACTATAAAAGGCTCGGGTAGGCGTCGATAGCAAGGGTTCGCACTTTGCAACTCATACGCTAGCCATACACTCTCAAGCTGTAACTCACCCCCAAGCTCAGGCCTCCGGCCCCGAGCAGCAAGCAATACAGCAAGCTCCATAGCTCGCCGTGGACGTAGGGTTTTACGCTCCGGCGGCCTGAACCACGTAAAACTCGCCGTGTCAAGCTCTTACTAACTCGTCCATCTGCGCAAGCTCTCCGCTAGGGACTGTCCCCACCGAAAAAAGAACCTCCGCGGGCTGCCCAGTGCAGGCCCGGGGGAAGTGTCGACCGAACACTTCGACAACCTCCATTATGCCAGTGGCTACGAACCACATTCACACTTCCCAGGTGCGTAGCCAGGAGATCACTACGAAGCCTTTACAAAGGGATTCCCGACGAGCATGGGCCCACTGAGGTTTCACCCCTAACAGCATACAAGAGGCTCCAACCCCGCTGTAGTGGCCCCCTCTTGAGCCTTGCGGTTCATATGGTAGTCCAGCTGACACCTATTCCCCACACCATCCAACACACCCATACTACGCCGGGGATACACCTAATTAATTGGCCAAGCTGCCCCATCTCAGCATGTGGTTGGCACGGTAAAGCCAGGTTACATGCTCCATGAACCGGTCCTTAGGATCCAGGCAAGTACTAAACACAAACCCAAGTCTCGTGCACCCAGCACCCAACCAAAACATCCAACTTGTCTTGATCCCTACCTCTACATAACTCACAATATCTCATTCAAGAGTATGGTAAAATACACTGATGATCTCATATCCCAAACATCCCATTCTAAGCATGGCTAAGCATATGCATAATAATAAATGACATGATAAAATAAATCCCAACCCAAGCTACAAGGAAACAAGGTAATGCAATTCTAGAGAAACTTCCTAGCAGGGGTTTCATATTTCATTTGACAATGCAAATAATTCTATCTACACATCCTAGCATAGGATCAAAGTGGTCAAGGACACTTGCCTCCTTCCTGCTGCTCTTGAAATGGGTAGTCCTAATCTTGGAAAGGAAAAACTTGCTCTTTAGCAGGTTCTATATCATACCATCACACATAGCAAAAGAAAAACAACAATCCATAAGACATAGTTCACACTTCCACTTCATACAAACCACACATTCATGTTTATGAAAGTCATTCACCATTATATGTATTGTGGTTACTCTATGGGTGTTGATTTGTGGCTTGCATGCACTTTTAATCATGTGTATATGATTCTTACTTTTGTGTTCACATTTATACTTACATACTATATATATGAGTTTCCAATTTAAATAAATTCCTTATATTCAATTACTACACCTTTTAGCTACCATGTATGCATGAAATGTATTTTCCTTCTCCATATGTGTCTTCAGAATTTCTACCAACCATAAACTGAATTCTTTGGATTTTAGAAACTCCATTTATCATTTACTAGTTGCTATATTTTCAGATTTATTTCCTGTGCCTAAATGTGAACTTTATTATGAAAATAACAAGACACATCATCTAAACAGAATAGGTTCTGATCTAAAATATTTACTAATATATTTTTGACCTTTTCCTCTGATGTAAACTATTTTACAATTATTTTCCCTATTTTCCAGAACTATTCTTTACTTAAAAATGTGTCCCTAAATGTGATAATAAATTAAACAGATTCATTTCAGCCCAAAATATATTTTTATCTCACTCCAAAGTTTTCTAAATACTGAGAAAGTTATTAATTTAATTTGACAATATGTTTGTCCCACTTTTTAAATTTTAAACACTAGCCACATATTCAATTTCCTAAATTAAATATTAAACAGGGCTAAAAAGGTAAACTCACCCCACTACAGGGTCTATACTATTATTTTAAGAATTCTCAGGGGTCTAGCTACTCATAACAGAGGAGTTTTTCCTAATTTTTATTAAGTCCAGGGGCTAAAACAGATTTTTAAATGAATTTACATGATTTTCTGAAGTTCCAGGGGCTAGATCAGAAGTTTCCGGGGCTAGCTCTTATTTCCCGAGAACCCCAGGGGGTAGCACGTAAGATTTCCAGTCTTTATAACGCGGGGCTGACGTGGACCGTCCGATTTTAAACCGACAGCTGAGATTATAACGTCGAACCGGTACGCGGGGAGTTAAACCCTACCGTGCGATTAAAAATAAACGGCGCACAAGCGGCCACGTCGCTCTGATCGAGCGCGGGCGGCGCTGTCGGCGGCGCACGGCGGCGGGAAGCGGCGATCTCGCCGGAGACTTTCGGATCTTCGAGAATTCTTCCTAGAACTGTGATCTTATGGCATAGATCGGTGGAGGGGAGGTCGGGATCTCACCTCGGGGGTTTTCTTGAGCTCGGAGGTCCTGGAAGGCGGTCGACGACGAGGTCCGAAGTGAAGCCACGGCGAGGCTCGTCGGCGCTGTGTTTGAACCGCAAGTCACCAAGTTTTCTGCACCTGCAAGGTTCCCCGGAGGCGGTGGATCAAGACCAGCGAGTTAGATCGGAATTTCCGAGCGTAGATTGGCCAGAATTTGCCGGAGAAGGCTCGGGTTCTCACTGGAGGAAAAACAGCAGATCACGTGGGAAAAACAGAACGAGGCCGGGGTTTTTATAGACGGGGGAGGGCGGCAGGGTGGTTTAGATCGAGTTCGCGTCGCCCCCGAGCGAAATTCGGCTGGGATTCGCAGAAATCCGGATCGGTTTGGATTCGGGGTGAGAGAGTCCGGCGCTGGCGTGAGGTAGACGAAGAACTGGCAGGCCCCGCCTGTCAGTGGGAGGAAAGGGGCGCGCGCGGCTGCGGGCTGGCGCGGGTTCTGGTTGGGCCGGCTGGTGGGTTGCGGCCCACTGGCCGGTTTTTTTTTCTGTTTTCTTTTTTCTTTTTCTATTTCTTTTCTGATTTGAGTTTATTTTGAATTCCAGTTTGAATTTGAATTTTTGCAAAACATGCAACACGTCCAAAAATTTTTAAATTCCCCTCTTAACATGATTTAGGGTCTTAACAAGATTTTTGGGGTGTTACACTCACCCCACTACAGGGTCTATAATATTATTTTAACAATTTTCAGGGGTCTAACTACTCATAACAGAGGAGTTTTTCCTAATTTTTATTAAGTCCAGGGGCTAAAACAGATTTTTAAATGAATTTACATGATTTTCTGAAGTTCCAGGGGCTAGATCAGAAGTTTCCGGGGCTAGCTCTTATTTCCTGAGAACCCCAAGGGGTAGCACGTAAGATTTCCAGTCTTTATAACGCGGGGCTGACGTGGACCGTCCGATTTTAAACCGACAGCTTAGATTATAACGTCGAACCGGTACGCGGGGAGTTAAACCCTACCGTGCGATTTAAAATAAACGGCGCACAAGCGGCCACGTCGCTCTGATCAAGCGCGGGCGGCGCTGCCGGAGGCGCATGGCGGCGGGAAGCGGCTATCTCGCCGGAGACTTTCGGATCTTCGAAAATTCTTGCTAGAACTATGACCTTATGGCATAGACCGGTGGAGGGGAGGTCGGGGATCTCACCTCGGGGGTTTTCTTAAGCTCGGAGGTCCTGGAAGGCGGTCGACGACGAGGTCCGAAGTGAAACCACGGCGAGGCTCGTCGGCGCAGTGTTTGAACCGCAAGTCACCAAGTTTTCTGCACCTGCAAGGTTCCCCGGAGGCGGTGGATCAAGACCAACGAGTTAGATCGGAATTTCCGAGCGTAGATCGGCCAGAATTTGCCGGAGAAAGCTCGGGTTCTCACCGGAGGAAAAACAGCAAATCGCGTGGGAAAAACAGAACGAGGCCGGGGTTTTTATAGACGGGGGAGGGCGGCGGGGTGGTTTAGATCGAGTTCGCGTCGCCCCCGAGCGAAATTCGGCTGGGACTCGCAAAAATCCGGATCGGTTTGGATTCGGGGTGAGAGAGTCCGGCGCTGGCGTGAGGTAGACGAAGAACTGGCGGGCCCCGCCTGTCAGTGGGAGGAAAGGGGCGCGCGCGGCTGCGGGCTGGCGCGGGTTCTGGTTGGGCCGGCTGGTGGGTTGCGGCCCACTGGCCGGTTTTTTTTTCTGTTTTCTTTTCTTCTTTTTATATTTCTTTTCTGATTTGAGTTTATTTTGAATTCCAGTTTGAATTTGAATTTTTGCAAAACATGCAACACGTCCAAAAAATTTTAAATTCCCCTCTTAACATGATTTAGGGTCTTAACAAGATTTTTGGGGTGTTACACTCACCCCACTACAGGGTCTATAATATTATTTTAACAATTTTCAGGGGTCTAACTACTCATAACAGAGGAGTTTTTCCTAATTTTTATTAAGTCCAGGGGCTAAAACAGATTTTTAAATGAATTTACATGATTTTCTGAAGTTCCAGGGGCTAGATCAGAAGTTTCCGGGGCTAGCTCTTATTTCCCAAGAACCCCAGGGGGTAGCACGTAAGATTTCCAGTCTTTATAACGCGGGGCTTACATGGACCGTCCGATTTTAAACCGACAGCTGAGATTATAACGTCGAACCGGTACGCGGGGATTTAAACCCTACCGTGCGATTTAAAATAAACGGCGCACAAGCGGCCACGTCGCTCAGATCGAGCGCGGGCGGCGCTGCCGGCGGCGCACGGCGGCGGGAAGCGGCGATCTCGCCGGAGACTTTCGGATCTTCGAGAATTCTTCCTAGAACTGTGATCTTATGGCATAGATCGGTGGAGGGGAGGTCGGGGATCTCACCTCGGGGGTTTTCTTGAGCTCGGAGGTCCTGGAAGGCGGTCGACGACGAGGTCCGAAGTGAAACCACGGCGAGGCTCGTCGGCGCTGTGTTTGAACCGCAAGTCACCAAGTTTTCTGCACCTGCAAGGTTCCCCGGAGGCGGTGGATCAAGACCAGCGAGTTAGATCGGAATTTCCGAGCGTAGATCGGCCAGAATTTGCCGGAGAAGGCTCGGGTTCTCATTGGAGGAAAAACAGCAGATCGCGTGGGAAAAACAGAACGAGGCCGGGGTTTTTATAGACGGGGAGGGCGGCGGGGTGGTTTAGATCGAGTTCGCGTAGCCCCCGAGCGAAATTCGGCTGGGATTCGCAGAAATCCGGATCGGTTTGGATTCGGGGTGAGAGAGTCCGGCGCTGGCGTGAGGTAGACGAAGAACTGGCGGTCCCCGCCTGTCAGTGGGAGGAAAGGGGCGCGCGCGGCTGCGGGCTGGCGCGGATTCTGGTTGGGCCGGCTGGTGGGTTGCGGCCCACTGGCCAGTTTTTTTTCTGTTTTCTTTTTTTCTTTTTTCTATTTCTTTTCTGATTTGAGTTTATTTTGAATTCCAGTTTGAATTTGAATTTTTGCAAAACATGCAACACGTCCAAAAAATTTTAAATTCCCCTCTTAACATGATTTAGGGTCTTAACAAGATTTTTGGGGTGTTACACTCACCCCACTACAGGGTCTATAATATTATTTTAACAATTTTCAGGGGTCTAACTACTCATAACAGAGGAGTTTTTCCTAATTTTTATTAAGTCCAGGGGCTAAAACTGATTTTTAAATGAATTTACATGATTTTCTGAAGTTCCGGGGCTAGATCAGAAGTTTCTGGGGCTAGCTCTTATTTCCCGAGAACCCCAGGGGGTAGCACGTAAGATTTCCAGTCATTATAACGCGGGGCTGACGTGGACCGTCCGATTTAAAACAAACGGCTGAGATTATAACACCGAACCGGTACGCAGGGATTTAAAGTCTACCGTACGATTTAAAATAGACGGCGCACAAGCGGCCACGTCGCTCTGATCGAGCGCGGGCGGCGCTGCCCGGCAGCGCACGGCGGCGGGAAGCGGCGATCTCGCCGGAGAGTTTCGGATCTTCGAGAATTCTTCCTAAAACTGTGATTTTATGGCATAGATCGGTGAAGGGGAGGTCAGGGATCTCACCTCGGGGGTTTTCTTGAGCTCGTAGGTCCCGGAATGCGGTCGGCGACGAGGTCCGAAGTGAAACCACGGCGAGGCTCGTCGGCGCTGTGTTTGAACCGCAAGTCACCGAGTTTTCTGCACCTGCAGGGTTCCCCGGAGGCGGTGGATCAAGACCAGCGAGTTAGATCGGAATTTCCGAGCTTAGATCGGCCAGAATTCGCCGGAGAAGGCTCGGGTTCTCACCGGAGTAAAAACGGCGGAACGCGTGGGAAAAACAGAACAAGGCCGGGGTTTTTATAGACGCGGGAGGGCGGCGGGTTGGTTGTGATCGAGTTTGAGTCTTCGGGGTCCGGAAATCGGCTGGGATACGCGAGAATTCCCGATCATTTTGATTCGGGTGAGAGAGTCCCGGCGCGGGCGCGAGGAAGAAGAAGGCTGGCGGGCCCCGCCTGTCAGTGGGAGGAAGAGGCGCGCGCGGCTGCGGGCTGGCGCGGTTGCTGGGTGGGCCGGCTGGTGGGTTTCGGCCCACTGGCCGTTTTTTTTTTCTGTTTTCCTTTTTCTTTTTCTATTTCTTTTCTGTTTTGAGTTTAAATTGAATTCCAGTTTGAATTTAAATTGTTGCAAAACATGCAACACGTCAAAAAAATTTTAAATTCCCCTCTTAACAGGATTTTGGGTCTTAACGGGATTTTGGGGTGTTACAGCTCTACCCTCCTTAAAAGAAATCTCGTCCTCGAGATTGGTGGTTCTAAGAAAACAATTCTGGAAATTGTGCCTTGAATTCATCTTCCCGTTCCCAGGTGGCTTCTTCTTCTGAGTGATGCTTCCATTGCACCTTCCACATCCGGATTCTTTTATTTCTGGTGAGGCGTTCCATTGTCTCCAAAATCTTGTACGGTTGCTCGGCATAAGACAAATCCTCAGCTACGTCCACTTCATTCATGGGTAACACCTCTTCAGGCGTTCTCAGGCATTTCTTGAGTTGTGACACATGGAATACATCGTGCACATCCGATAGACGAGCCGGTAATTGTAGTTGATACGCCACTTCGCCTTTCCTTTCCAGAACTTGAAAGGGTCCGATGTATCGAGGTGACAGCTTCCCTTTCACCTTGAACCGACGAAGTCCTCTGATAGGGGACACCTTGAGATAGACATAGTCTCCCACGTTGAAAACGAGCTCTCTTCTTCGTACATCGGCATAGATCTTTTGGCGTGTCTGTGCTATCCTCAAATTGTTGCGAATTTCCCTCACCTTCGCCTCGGCTTCTTGTAGTACTTCTGGACCAAACACTTTACTTTCCCCCGTTTGGCTCCAAAATAGGGGAGTTCTGCACTTCCTCTCGTACAAAGCTTCAAACGGTGACATCTTCATACTAGCTTGATAGCTGTTGTTATAGGAAAACTCCGCATATGGTAAGTTCTTGTCCCAACTCCTATTGTTTTTGAGTGCACATGCCCTCAACATATCTTCAAGGATCTGATTTGTTCTCTCCGTCTGCCCGTCAGTTTGGGGATGATAGGCAGAGCTGAAATTCAGATGGGTTCCCATGGTTTCATGCAACTTCTGCCAGAACCTTGAGGTGAACTGTGTCCCTCGATCTGACATAATCTTCTTTGGCACTCCATGGTAACACACGATCCTTGACATGTACAATTCTGCCAATTTGGATCCGCTGCAGCTTTCTTTCACGGGGATGAAATGAGCCACCTTGGTTAGCCTGTCTATGATGACCCATATTGAATCATGTCTTGATTGGGTCCTAGGCAATCCCACTATGAAATCCATACCGATTTCTTCCCATTTCCATTCAGGCACTTTGAGTGGTTGCAATAATCCCGCGGGTCGTTGATGTTCTACTTTCACCAACTGACATGTGTCACATAGGGCAACATGTTCCGCGACATCTCGTTTCATGCCATACCACCAATACCTGCTCTTGAGGTCCTGGTACATTTTCGTACTCCCAGGATGAATGGAATAGTTAGAATCATGAGCCTCCTTCAAAATCAATTCACGGATCTCCTTTACTTCTGGCACACAGATTCTTTTCCCGTGCCACACCGTTCCTTGTTCATCATCTCTAAACCAGGAGCTTTATTTTCCTTGATGAGTTGTCTGATCTCTCGTATCTTCTCGTCATTCTTTTGACCCTCGCGTATGTCTCGCTCGAGTGTGGAATCCACTTCCATGGCGATGGCTTCACCACTATTTACCAGGCATAGATTGAGCCTTATAACCTCTTCCTTCAATTCTGCAGGCATGTCCTTCAAGCTCAACTTGTTGACCTGCACTTTCCGACTTAAAGCATCGGCCACGACGTTTGCCTTCCCAGGATGATAGTTGCTGCCCACATCAAAGTCATTGATTAGCTCTAACCATCTTCTTTGTCTGAGGTTGAGATCTGGCTGTGTAAAAATGTACTTCAAACTCTTATGATCCGTATATATCTCTGTCCTCTTCCCCATCAAATAGTGTCGCCAAATTTTCAACGCGTGTACCACTGCGGCTAGTTCTAAGTCATGTGTAGGATAGTTTTTCTCGTGCTTCCGAAGCTGCCGGGATGCATATGCCACGTAATGCCCTTCTTGCATGAGAACACATCCCAACCCGTTTCCAGAGGCATCGCAGTACACCGTGAAGTTCTTCTGCATATCTGGCATAACCAGCACTGGGGCTGTTGTCAATCTTTTCTTTAGCTCCTGAAAACTCGTCTCGCACTTTGGCGTCCATGTGAATGTGATTCCCTTCTCCAACAGTTTGCTGAGGGGTCTCGAGATCTTAGAGAATCCCTCAATAAACCGTCGATAGTATCCAGCCAATCCCAAGAAGCTTCGAACTTCCCCGACATTTTCAGGGGTCTTCCACTTCTGTATATCCTCGATTTTGGCGGGATCCACGGAGATTCCTCCCTCCGAGATTATATGTCCTAAAAAGGGAACTCTCTTCAGCCAAAACTCACACTTGCTCAACTTGGCATATAGTTGGTGTTCTCTTAGCCTCTGCAACACCAACCTTAGATGTTTCTCTTGTTCTTCTTCATCTTTGGAGAAGACGAGAATGTCATCTATGAAAACCACCACAAATTTGTCCAGATATTCCATGAATACCTTGTTCATGAGATACATGAAGTACGCCGGGGCATTAGTTAGCCAGAAAGGCATGACAGTGTATTCATACAGTCCGTACCGAGATACGAAAGCTGTCTTGGGAATATTAGATTGCCTTATCTTGAGTTGGTGGTATCCCGACCTGAGATCAATTTTCGAGAACACACAAGCTCCCCTCAACTGATCAAACAAGTCTTCAATGCGGGGTAATGGGTACTTGTTCTTGATGGTTACCTCATTCAAGGCACGGTAATCCACGCATAACCTTTGGGTTCCGTCCTTCTTGGGCACAAATATCACCGGAGCTCCCCATGGTGAGGAACTAGGGCGAATATACCCCTTCTCCGTCAATTCTCTCAAATGATCCTTGAGTTCTTCTAGCTGCTTGGACTCCATCCGATAAGGTCTCTTGTATATCGGGGCTGTTCCAGGTACTAGCTCAATTGTGAATTCCACTTCACGATCGGGAGGCATACCTGGCAACTCCTCTGGAAAGACATCTGGATATTCCCTGATGGTCCTGATTTCCTCAACTTTCACCTCAACTTGATTTAATTTAATGTCCCTCCTAGGCTCGTGTATTGTTATGAACTTTACTCTTGTGCCGCTAGGGTGAGTTAGTTCCACCGTTCTGGTCGAACAATGGATGATTCCTTTATGTTTTGTCAACCAATCCATACCAAAGATAATATCTATCCCTTGTGAATCTATCACTATGAGGTTAGCAGTAAATACCACCCCATTAATGTCTAGGTTCACTTTGGGACACACTTGTCTTGTCCTTATTTCTCCTCCTGGAGAGTTTACGGCTAGCATATGGTTCATTTGTGTGGTTGCTAGGTCATGCTTCTTAACAAACCCTTGAGCAATGAACGAGTGGGTAGCACCAGAATCAAACAGCAGGGTTGCAAGGTGTAAATTGGCAGGAAACTTACCAACTACCACATCGGTTGCCTCTTGCGCTTCCTCCATGGTCACGTGGTTCACCCGTCCTCTCATTACATTCTGCTGTTGCGGCTGCGCGGGCTTCTTCTTTGGGCACTTATGGGCGTAGTGTCCCACTTCACCACAGTTGAAACATTGCACCCCAACCTTAGGTGCCTGGCCTTTGTTGTCTGGGGGTTGGTTTGGAGGTCCCTGTACTGCTGGTCGAGGTGGATATGCAGGGCGAGGCTGCTGTACAAACTGACGTTGTGGCTGTGCTGGTGCTGCGGGAGGCCTGTAGTTCGGGTTGTACCCTCTTGGTGCTGAGTAGGGTATCACAGCACGGTTCGTCTGCCCTGTAGGTTGCTGCACCAGACGTGGGCGGGTGTTGCTCCCTGAGGCTTGATGTGACCACCCGGCCTTCCTCTTATTCTCATTTTCAAAGGCCTTTAGCTTCCTTTCTACCACAAATGCTCTGTCCACCATCTTTTGGAAGCTCTCGTACTCATTTGAGGACATTGCACACTGCATCTCTGCGGTAAGTCCCTCCACGAAACAATCTTGTTTCTGCTCATCAGTCTCTATGTCCCGTGGGGCATAACGGGATAGCTGAGTAAATTTAGTGAGGTATTCCCTCACCGTCATGTTTCCCTGCTGCAGTCCCAAAAACTCCTTCCTCTTGTTTTTGAGTTCACCTCTTGGGATGTAATGGTTGCGGAAGCTACGCTTGAACTCTTCCCAAGTGATGTTCTCAGGGTCATGATGGGCAGCCACGTAGGCGGTCCACCAATCAGCAGCAGGTCCATGCAATTGATGAGAGGCAAACAGCACCCTCTCATACCCTTGGCACTGTATGATCCTCATCTTGCTCTCAATGGTCTTAAGACAATCATCTGCCTCCAGAGGTTCAGCAGCACTTGCAAACTTTGGAGGTTGAGTTCCTAGAAACTCACTCAACCTTGGTTGGCGTGGTGCAGCTTGTGGAGGTGGAACTTGATGCAAGTTGGCCACCACTTGAGTCAAGTTCTGGATGAGCTGATTCTGATTCTCCAGCATTTGATGGAGGGGATCAACTCCTTCACGGTGACCACCCCGGTCCTGGCCTCCAGAAAGATGAGGGTTGCATGCCTCATCGTTGTTGTTGGCGGGGTTGGCAGCACGTCCTTTTCCTCTTCCGGCCATCTGGCAGAATCAACCAATGTTAATTTGAAAGCATTTAGTATCATATTACTACTTTCATTTGTTTGTACTTTGAAGTGTTGAGGCTTTGTTATACTTTTCTGAGGGTCCATTTCTCACACAAAAATAAATGCAATATTATTTCATGTGGGTTCACACACCAAAGCAAAACAATCTAAAGACGAGGCTGTGGACAATTGCTCATGGCTTCCACAACTCACGTCACACAACAAGCATTAACACACCATTAACTTAACGTAACGACTCGACTATTCGACATCTTGCTAACTAAGGGAAGGACTCTACACTACTCGTTTTCTTGAGCTGGCTCCTCGGGATCTTCCTCATCATTTCGGCTGCCTTCTGACTCTGCTTTGGGTGGGGAGGCTGCTGGTGGAGAAGTGCGACGACGCCTTATTGCTCGGCGATCTGGGGAGTCAGGAGTCCATGTATCATTCACGGTGACACACAACTCATTCCCATCTCCTCTTTCTCTCGCCCTCAAGCGGGCTCGCAGCAACGCCTCCGTTTCCTTCAGGGTGTCCCGAACATCCTGAAGCTCTTGCTGACACTCCTGCAGTCGAGTGCTGAGCATAGCAGCATCCTCCAAGCACAAGTCCATGTGCTAATGGGAAGTCCCCTTCTGCACTGGCGGGTACTTATACTCCGTTGTACCACTCTCGCGCTGGAGGACATACATGTACTCGGTCCTGTCCAGGTGTCGACGATAGATGTGACTCTGGCAGGTGATGGCTTCCCAGGTAACATCCTTTTCCACATCGACCTGTGTCGCTCGACAAGCTGGAGAGCGGTGGATCTTGAGCAGCTGATTTTCGTGGATAATCCTCATCTCTGAACTCCATTCTTCCCTCTTCTCACGGATGGTCCTGGTGGAGCTATAGTGTATGATTTAGCTTGCCCGTATTGCCGGCGGCTTCGAGTATACGTCGAAGACGGCGCAACAAGCCTCATACTGCCAATCCGTAGGAAAGGTACGTCACCGGACGGCTCTCCTCTCTTTGGGCAAGGGCAACTACGGGAACTCTCCCTCCTGTGGACTTGCGAGCGGTGCGAATCATGCGAACCATCTAAAACAAAAAGCATTTAAACTTAGGTTAGATAAACTTTTAAACAAAAATCCTATTTTGAATGAAAACTGGGGTAAGATGAAGAAAGTGACTCATTAAATAACACTTTTCAACACACACCTTGTAAAAATAGTTTTTAAGAAAATAAGGCCCTTAAATACGTCCATTTCTACCTAGGTCCACGTTCCTACGGGCAACCTTGGCTCTGATACCACTTTCTGTGACACCCGGTTTTTCCGAAGAACAACCAAGGTGAATATCACATGTATGCCAGGATCATTTTCTCATACATGTGATGACAAATAGTGAAGCATCATTTATTACAAGCCAGGTGTCGAATATAAATAAGTCTTACATAGCAAATGTCTCGATGGACAATAATAAGTTCATCACAAGTAAATAAACTAGCAGCGGAATAATTATTCTCGTGTGCTCCGTCACAGGCGTTGCCCGGGGGACTCCATGAACCTAGAAACCTTCTTCGGGTCCAAAGTCTTGATCATTATACACCACCTCATTATCTTGACCTAAGCAGCAATATAAACCAACAAATATGCAAGGTTGAGTACCGATGGTACTCAGCAAGTGTGGGAAAATTATGTCATGCATGGCTAAAACAAGGGGAGGTTGAACTCATGGTTAAAGCACTATGCAATTAATACCTATCACCTTAGCTTATTAAGCACCTACATTACTACACAGGTGAAATGGTCCCAATCTCCCATCCCATCATCATAATCAAATAACCATAACATCATTTCCAATGTTAAGCTCCCCGCTTAACATCCACAACTTCCAAAAACCATCAATCCTCTAATCATGAATAAGTCGAAGCCGCTCTTGACCGTGAGCACGGCTGTCATGACAGTTTTGACTCTGCAGAGTTTGCACCACTGTACCCACATGTAGTGATTTCATCCCCCGTTGCCGGGTGGACTAAAAGAACCTCCATTATGCAAGTGGCCACAAACCACATTCACACTTCCCAGGTGTGTAGCCAGGAGATCACTACGAAGCCTTTACAAAGGGATTCCCGACGAGCGTGGGCCCACTGAGGTTTCACCCCTAACAGCATACAAGAGGCTCCAACCCCGCTGCAGTGGCCCCCTCTTGAGCCTTGCGGTTCATATGGTAGTCCAGCTGACACCTACTCCCCGCACCATCCAACACACCCATACTACGCCGGGGATACACCTATTTAATTGGCCAAGCTGCCCCATCTCAGCATGTGGTTGGCACGGTAAAGCCAGGTTACATGCTCCATGAACCGGCCCTTAGGATCCAGGCAAGTACTAAACACAAACCCAAGTCTCGTGCACCCAGGACACAACCAAAACATCCAACTTTCTTTGATCCCTACCTCTACATAACTCGCAATATCTCATTCAAGAGTAAGGTAACATAAACTGATGATCTCATATCCCAAATATCCCATTCTAAGAATGGCTAAGCATATGCATAATAATAAATGACATGATAAAATAAATCCCAACCCAATCTACAAGGAAACAAGGTAATGCAATTCTAGGGAAACATCCTAGCATGGGTTTCATATTTCAATTGACAATGCAAATAATTCTACCTACACATCCTAGTATTGGATCAAAGTGGTCAAGGACACTTGCCTCCTTCCTGCTGCTCTTGAAATGGGTAGTCCTGATCTTGGAAAGGAATAACTTACTCTTGAGCAGGTTCTACATCATACCATCACACATAGCAAAAGAAAAACAACAATCCATAAGACATAGTTCACACTTCCACTTCATACAAACCACACATTCATATTTATGAAAGTCATTCACCATTATATGTGTTGTGGTTACTCTATGTGTGTTGATTTGTGGCTTGCATGCACTTTTAATCATGTGTATATGATTCCTACTTTTGTGTTCACATTTATACTTACATACTATATATATGAGTTTCCAATTTAAATAAATTCCTTATATTCAATTACTACACCTTTTAGCTACCAAGTATGCATGAAAGGTATTTTCCTTCTCCATATGTGTCTTCAGAATTTCTACCAACCCTAAACTGAATTCTTTAGATTTTAGAACTCCATTTATCATTTACTAGTTACTATATTTTCAGATTTATTTCCTATGCCTAAATGTGAACTTTATTATGAGAATAACAAGACACATCATCTAAACAGAATAGGTTCTGATCTAAAATATTTACTAATATATTTTTGACCTTTTCCTCTGATGTAAACTATTTTACAATTATTTTCCCTATTTTCCAGAACTATTCTTTACTTGGAAATGTGTCCCTATGCTAATAAATGTGAATAATAAATTAAACAGATTCATTTCAGCCCAAAATATATTTTTATCTCACTCCAAAGTTTTCTAAATACTGAGAAAGTTTTTAATTTAATTTTGACAATATGTTTGTCCCACTTTTTAAATTTTAAATACTAGCCACATATTCAATTTCCTAAATTAAATATCAAACAGGGCTAAAAAGGTAAACTCACCCCACTACAGGGTCTATAATATTATTTTAACAATTTTCAGGGGTCTAACTACTCATAACAGAGGAGTTTTTCCTAATTTTTATTAAGTCCAGGGGCTAAAACTGATTTTCAAATGAATTTACATGATTTTCTGAAGTTCCAGGGGCTAGATCAGAAGTTTCCGGGGCTAACTCTTATTTCCCGAGAACCCTAGGGGGTAGCACGTAAGATTTCCTATCTTTATAACGCGGGGCTGACGTGGACCGTCCGATTTAAAATAGACGGCTGAGATTATAACGCCGAACCGGTACGCGGGAATTTAAAGTCTACCGTACGATTTAAAATAGACGGCGCACAAGCGGTCACGTAGCTCTGATCGAGCGCGGGCGGCGCTGCCCGGCGGCGGGAAGTGGCGATCTCGCCGGAGAGTTTCGGATCTTCGAGAATTCTTCCTAAAACTGTGATTTTATGGCATAGATCGGTGGAGGGGAGGTCGGGGATCTCACCTCGGGGGTTTTCTTGAGCTCGGAGGTCCCGGAAGGCGGTCGGCGACGAGGTCCGAAGTGAAACCACGGCGATGCTCGTCGGCGCTGTGTTTGAACCGCAAGTCACCGAGTTTTCTGCACCTGCAGGGTTCCCCGGAGGCGGTGGATCAAGACCAGCGAGTTAGATCGGAATTTCCGAGCTTAGATCGGCCAGAATTCGCCGGAGAAGGCTCGGGTTCTCACCGGAGTAAAAATGGCAGATCGCGTGGGAAAAACAGAACAAGGCCGGGGTTTTTATAGACGGGGGAGGGTGGCGGGTTGGATGTGATCGAGTTTGAGTCTTCGGGGTCCGGAAATCGGCTGGGATACACGAGAATTCCCGATCGCTTTTGATTCGGGTGAGAGAGTCCCGGCGCGGGCGCGAGGAAGAAGAAGGCTGACGGGCCCCGTCTGTCAGTGGGAGGAAGAGGCGCGCACGGCTGCGGGCTGGCGCGGTTGCTGGGTGAGCCGGCTGGTGGGTTTCGGCCCACTGGCCGGTTTTTTTTCTGTTTTCCTTTTTCTTTTTCTATTTCTTTTCTGTTTTGAGTTTAAATTAAATTCCAGATTGAATTTAAATTGTTGCAAAACATGCAACACGTCCAAAAAATTTTTAAATTCCCCTCTTAACAGGATTTTGGGTCTTAACAGGATTTTGGGGTGTTACAATAATCATGTGGGTTGTCCAGGCGCTCGTGACCGTAAGCTCGGCTATCATGATAGTTTTAGGAACTCTGCAGAGTTTGTACCACTTTACCCACAAGTTTGTGATTTCGTCACACGTCGGCGACTGCAGAACCTCCATTATACTAGTACACAACCGTCGGTGTATCACCAAGAGATCACAAAATAGCCTTTACAAAAGGGCTACTAGATGTATGGACTCACTAAAGTTTCACCAGCAGGCTAGAATCTCCAATTCTCCCACCCACGGGCCCCCTCTTGTGCCGTGCAGTTCCCAGGGCAGTCCTCACTCAACTCCCATTCCCTGCGCCTTCCACGGTCCATAACAATCTAGCAACTTACCTAATTAATCAGCTAAGCCGCACCCATACTTGGCCTTGTGGTGGCACTGTTATCCTGGCATCGCTCGCATGAACCGGTCCTTAGATCTACGGCAAGTAAACCACCATCTCATTCTACCTCATTCACAAACCCAGGCTTGCCTAGATCTCCCTCCGATTCACGTTCATTAACAACATCAGTTTCTCATTATTCTTACGAGTGCAGTTAGCTAGACACATCTATCTCGCTTCCCGTATCCCATGGACTCAGCGAAGCAAAAATCATACCCGACTCATTAACTTTCCCGGCGACAAGGATGGTTTAACCAAAACTAGTAAACTCCTATAAAAGGGTTTCCCATCAATTTGACTCAAGCACACACACCTTTCGGCAAACAAAACAGTTTTCCAAAATATGGGATCAATATGGTCAAGGGACACTTGCCTTGTTCTTGCGGTTCTTGTTGCTCAAATTCTTGTTGTTGCAGTCCATCGTATGTAGCTCCCTGAGCTTGTCCTTCTATACGCGATCACGCACATACAAGATCCACAGCAATCAATATCATGCACGAACTCTACTTTAAGATGCAATGATGCATATGCATGCTAATCCTATGATGCAGTTTAGTTTGTACGTGTTCTTGCATGTCTTGCATGGGTTTTACGATGAACAGAGGTGTATGGATCAATTGTGGACGTGGCGATGATCTGGACTTTAGATCAAACCGATCAACACGTGATCTGTCCACGAAAAAGCTTCTATTCGAAAGGATCAAAGAACAGATGCAAAGAAAACGTGATGATGTTGTAAGGTGGTATTGGAGACCTACCTTACTATCTTCGGGTCCTTCCTCCTAGCAATGGCAGAAAAACAGATCGTCGGCTCTCCTCTGGCGATGGCAATCATCTCTGGGCTCGTCGGCGATCTCTCTGGTGGTCAAACTCCGGCGAAGGGGTTTACTATGTGAGCTGGGGGCTAGGGCTCTAAGTTGTCGGCTCAGGAGGTGGAAAAGAAATTCGTGGTTGCGGCCAAAGGTTTTCGGTTCTATTTATAATCGGGAAGAGAAGAGTCCTAATCTGATTGGATTTCGATTAAGAGTCCTATTCAAATTGTTTTTGAATCTTAACAACTTATCTTCAATAGATTTGGTGCGGTAGAAATGTGGAATTCATGTCGGTTTCCTCCCGTACCGGTATTCCCACGCGTACAGAAGAAAAACCGCTTCAGATCTCGTCACCTTCACGGTGATGAGCTCCGGAAGCTCTACGTGTCCTGCGGGAACCCGGGCTCCCTTTTCCCACAGAGACAAGCTCCGATTGTGCCGCGTGTCAGGCGGGCGAGACCTCCCTCACCTTAGAGGCGAGCTCCACGTGCGCCACGCGTCCTGGTGGGAGGGAAACTCCCGTCTCTCCAGAGACGAGCTCCATGTGCGCCACGTGTCTGGTGGGTCAGGACCTCCCCTCTCAACAGAGGCGAGTTCCGCGAACGCCACGTGTCAGTTCCAGACCTCCCCCTCTCTGGAGGTAGCTCCGAATGTGCCACGTGTCAGAGCCGGACCTCCCCTTTCTTTGGAGGTGGGCTCCGATAATGCCACATGTCAAGTAGCGCTGGACTTCCTTTCTTCTCAGAGACAACCTCCAAGGTTGACACATGTCCAACCGTGACGGACCTCAACGAGGTGAGCTCCGGAGGTGACATGTGTTCGATAGTGTCGGACCTCCCGGAGGTGAGCTTCGGAGAGGACACGTGTCCACCAGGACCGGACCTCTCGGAGGTTAGCTCTGAGAGCGACACGTGTCTAGGGGGGCCGGACCTCTCGGAAGTGAGCTCCGAGAGTGACACATGTCCCGCGCGGCTGGTCCTCTCTCTTTTCCGTGGTGACTAGCTCCGCAGCCGACACGTGTTCTGCGGGACTGACCTCGCTTCTCCGCAGAGGCTAGCTCCAGGGGCAACACGTGTCCCACGGGGTCGAACCTCGCCCTTTGCTGCAGGGACGAGCCCCGAGCCTGCCACATAGCCAGTTTAGCGGCGGACCTCTGCCCTTTTGCGGAGATGGGCTCTGAACGCGCCACGCGGCCAGCGGTCGCGGAAATTTTCTACAGCGCTCCTCAGCGAACTGGAATTGGCTCTTTTTGGCTATCTTTTTAATATTTTCTCCATTTCAACTTATTGTAAAAATGTTTTTCTACATGAATACATACAGAAATCGGAAACTAGTATTACTTGTGCTTGTGCTAAAAGTGACACTAACTTGAAGAAAAAGCCAAACTCGACAAAGGACAAGCAATCTTCTCAAAGTGGCAAATTTGACAAGGAGAAGATCAAGTATGCACTCATTGCATACTCGGTCACAAGACCTCCTAATGTCAAATATGGCATTGGATATTCTAATGGTGAAAAGCAAAACGCTAGAAGCCACAAGAATAACAAGGGTTGCATTGCCTTTGTCAAGGGAAACTCTTCTCAAGTTAGAAAACTTAATAATGTTGATGAATTTAACACTGTGAACACATATGAACAACAACTTCTATTTAGAACCTTTGATGCTTCATATGTACTTGTGAAAAGTAATCTTGGAAGAGTTTATGCTAAATATGTTGGGCCACGCCATGGGAACACCAAGTCTCATGTGTGGGTTCCAAAATCACTTGTGACTAACCTCAAAGGACCCAAGCAAGCTTGGGTACCTAAAACCAAGGCATAAATTTTTTTGCAGACTTATTCATCCGGTGGAGCAAAATGGGTGCTAGATAGTGGATGCACCAATCACATGATCGGAGAAAGAAGAATGTTCAGGGAATATGAAGAAAATGAATATCCAAACGAAGGCATTTACTTTGGTGATAATAGTCAAGGAAAAGTGCTTGGTACCGGTAAAATTGCAATTTCATCACAACATACTCTCTCTCATGTTTTACACGTTGACTCCTTGGATTATAACCTTTTGTCCATATCTCAATTATGTGACAAGGGTTATAACTGCTAATTCCCTAATGAGGGTGTGACTGTCTTTAGAAGGAGTGATAACTCAATTGCATTCAAGGGTGTGTTAAAGGGAAAACTTTATCTAGTTGACTTCAACAAAGATAAAGCCGAACTTGACACATGCTTGATTGCAAAGACCAACATGGGTTGGCTGTGGCATAGACGGCTAGCACATGTTGGTATGAGGAATCTTCAAAAACTCCTCAAAGGCGATCACATCCGAGGTTTAAAGGATGTTGTTTTTGAGAAAGATAGGCCGTGTAGAGCGTGCCAAGCAGGGAAGCAAGTAGGAGCACCCCATCCCGCGAAGAATGTCATGACTACAACAAGACCGCTTGAGCTCCTCCACATGGATCTATTTGGTCCAATTGCTTACATAAGCATCAGCGGTAATAAATACGGTCTAGTCATTGTTGATGATTTTTCACGCTTCACGTGGGTTTTCTTTTTGTATGATAAGACAGAAACTCAAGGAACCCTCAAGAAGTTCATCAAGCGTGCCCAAAATGAATTCTCACTGAAGATCAAGAACATACGAAGTGACAATGGGACAGAATTCAAGAACACCCAAGTTGAGGAGTGTCGAAGTGTTCGGTCGACACTTCCCCCGGGCCTGCACCGGGCAGCCCGCGGAGGTTCTTTTTTCGGTGGGGCTAGTCCCTTGCGGAGAGCTTGCGCGGATGGACGAGTTAGTAAGAGCTTGACACAGAGAGTTTTACGTGGTTCAGGCCACCGGAGCGTAAAACCCTACGTCCACGACGAGCTATGGAGCTCGCTGTATTGCTTGCTGCTCGGGGCCGGAGTCCCGAGCTTGGGGGTGAGTTACAGCTTGGGTGTGAATGGCTAGCGTATGAGTTGCCGAGTGCGAACCCAGGGTGCGAGTGGCTAAGGTGCGAACGGATGGAGTGCGAACCCCTGCTATCGTCGCCTACCCGAGTCCTTTATAGTCCAAGACTCGGGTGGCTTACAAGGGGGGCCCGGGACCCAGCAGGTGGTCCCGGGAAGATTGACTGTTATCTACCGTATCTGCAGTTATGTCGGTAGTTGTCTCTGGCGAATGCTTCTGAGTCTCCGTCTTGCCGCCCTGCCCATGCCGCACGCTAGTCGTAGTGGTTGATGACGGCGCAGGCGGCATGGGATGTCTTGTCGCGGTGTTTATTGGCTGGCAGGTTCTGACACCACGCGCCAGTCTGCGATGCGACTGTGCACAACGGCACCTGACAGAGGCGTGCTCCGCGTCTCCACGTCTTGGGAAGACGCGGGCCTTAAATACCTTGTATGGGCAAGGTATGGGGCGTCTTTACGCCCGCTGCCTATCTCTCGGGGGCAGGCAGCGCCGTTCTTCTGGCCACGTGGCGGGCCCGGAGCCCTTCTCAGAGGAGAGGAGGCTCCGGCCCGCGGGGCACGTGGAACCTCCGGACCTCTCCCCGCGGAGGGGGAGGTTTGGCTTCTGTCGACCACGTGGCGGGCCCGGAGCTCTTCTCTGAGGAGGGGGAGGTCCGGCCCCGCCGGACACATGGCGCCTTCGGACCTCTCTCCCGCGGAGGGGGAGGTCCGGCTTCTGTATGCCATGTGGCGGGCCCGGAGCTCTCCTCTGAGGAGAGGGAGGTCCGGCCCCGCCGGACGCGTGGCACCTTCGGAGCTCTCCCTGCGGAGAAGGGTGAGTTCTTTAGGCATTTTCCCCTGTGCGCGGGGGTACCCCATATCTCAGGTACCGACAAGGAGTATCTAGACGAAGAAGGGATAAAGCATAAATTTTCAGCACCATATACTCCTCAACAAAACGGAGTAGCCGAAAGGAAGAACAAAACTCTCATTGAGATGACGAGGACAATGCTCGATGAATACAAGACTTCGGACAGGTTTTGGGCTGAAGCGGTTAACACCGCTTGCCACGCCATAAACCGACTATATCTTCATCGATTACTCAAGAAAACTTCATATGAACTACTCACGGGTAACAAACCAAATATTTCATATTTTTGAGTCTTTGGTTCAAAATATTATATTTTAAATAAGAAGCCAAAGGCTTCGAAGTTTGCTTCGAAGTCCGATGAATGTTTCTTACTTGGCTATGATTCGAACTCCTACGCTTATCGTGTCTTCAATAGAACATCCGGACTTGTTGAAGTAGCACATGATGTAGTGTTCGATGAAACTAACGGCTCTCAAGAAGAGCAAGTTGATCATTGTGTGCTAGATCAAGAAGAAGCTCCATGTCAAGCATTGAGAGGAATGGCATTGGGCGATGTTCGACCACAAGTGCCACCTTCAAATGCGAATGAAGAAAATGAACCACAGGTGGAGGAAAATGATCAAGGGGGGAGCTTCAATACAAGATCAACCTCATGAAAATCAAGAAGACCAAAACATCAATGAGGGCAACTATCCAGGGGGATAAAGAAGATGATAATGAATATTCAAGACCACAAGTTCCACATCCAAGAGTACACCAAAGCATCCAAAGAGATCACCCCGTTGACAACATAATCGGTGACATCCGAAAGGGAGTAATAACTCGATCTCGCATAGCTAATTTTTGTGAACACTATTCTTTTGTATCTTCTTTGGAACCGTACAGGATTGAAGATGCATTAAAAGATCCGGATTGGGTGATGGCGATGCAAGAAGAATTGAACAACTTCAAAAGGAACAAAGTGTGGGAGCTTGCATATGCTACTCGTCATGATTTCAAGCTTTATCAAATGATGTAAAAAGCGCCTTTCTCAACGGACCGATCAAGGAGGAGGTGTACGTGGAGCAATCACCTGGTTTTGAAGATCAAGAGCACCCCGACTATGTGTCCAAACTGCGTAAGGCTCTCTGTGGCCTCAAACAAGCTCCTAGAGCTTGGTATGAGTGCCTTAGAGATTTTTTGATTGAAAATGACTTCAAAATTGGAAAAGCTGATTACACCTTGTTCACTAAACACTTTGATGATGATCTCTTCATTTGCCAAATCTATGTTGACGATGTTATATTTGGTTCAACTAACAAATCCTTTTGTCAAGAATTTAGCAAGATTATGACAGATAGATTCGAGATGTCCATGATGGGAGAGTTGAGGTACTTCTTGGGATTCCAAGTGAAGCAACAAAAGGACGGGACGTTCATAAGACAAACAAAATACACTCAAGACATTCTCAAGAAGTTTGGAATGGACAAAGCAAAGGCCATAAAGACTCCCATGGCGACAAATGGACACTTGGATCTCAATGAAGATGAACCAAATATGGATCAAAAGGTATATCGCTCCATGATTGGCTCCTTACTCTATTTATGTGCATCTAGGCCTGATATCATGTTGAGTGTATGCTTGTGTGCAAGGTTTCAAGCCAATCCTAAGGAATGTCATTTGACAGCCATTAAAAGGATCTTGAGATATTTAGTTTATACACCCAACCTAGGCCTTTGGTACCCCAAAGGTTAAAAATTCAATATCATTGGATACTCCGATGCAGATTATGCCGGATACAAGGTAGATAGAAAAAGTACTTCCGGTACTTGCCAATTCCTAGGTAGATCCTTAGTTTCTTGGTCCTCCAAGAAACAAAATTCAATTGCCTTATCCACGGCCGAAGCGGAGTATGTTGCAGCCGGGAGTTGTTGTGCACAACTCCTTTGGATGCGACAAACTCTAAGGGATTACGGTTACAATATGAGCCGTATTCCACTCCTTTGTGACAATGAGAGTGCAATTAAAATTGCCCATAACCCTATTGAGCACTCTAGAACCAAACACATAGATATCCGGCATCATTTTTTGAGAGATCACTCAATGAAACGAAACATAGCCATTTCTCATGTCAACACTAAAAAACAACTAGCCGATATCTTTACCAAGCCACTTGATGAAAAACGCTTTTGTGAGCTCCGAAATGAACTAAATATCCTTGATGCTCGGAACGTGGGTTGAGAACTTGCATACCTGTATGCCATCCTCAAAATCATGTTAATTGTGTTGAAAAATAATCTCTCTCTATTTTTTCTCCTAAAAACTATGTTTGTTACTTGATCTTGGTGAATCATGGTCATAGCTTGATTGTTGTCTGTTTACTGATCATATTCATCAAAAATATCTATGTTCCTTTGTTCCATATTCCTTAATAGGAACCATTGAATATATATATATATATATATATATATATATATATATATATATGCCTTTTCAATTAATAGCTCGGATTCGTATCCTCGGGCAAGGGAAATATGCTTAAACCAAGCTTCCCCCTTTGTTCGGGTACTCCTTTCATGTGAGAAGCAGGCGTGAGGCTAGGCAAAAAGAGCTTTCTATGACCTCGCCGAACTGAGACGTAGGTAATAAGCAAATTCCCTTTTGACGACATCCCTTTAGTTTCGTACGTACTTCCCTGTTTTCCTAGTTCGGCTTCGGGTCCATCCTCGCCCAAGGCAATTTACGATATACGATTCTATTCCTACGAATAATAGGATTTATACGAATTATCGCAGCTATCCACAAATGAAAGCTATTTAATCCCGGCAATCAACTATAGGGATTCAAAATGCTCATCAATCCTTTGCTTCCTTCGCTTGCGGCAGTAGTTCCTCTACGGGGACGGTTACGGCTACGACAAAGAGTATATATATATATATATATATATATACATATATATATATATGTATATGTACACTTCTGTACAGGGGACCACGGACTAGTCCGTGGTCACCCCAGACTAGTCCGCACTTGTGTAAAAGTCCCAAAACTTGTAAATAGAAAACTTGAGCTATGAATAAAGTTGAGTTTATATGCAAGAAATGGGACTTACAAAAACTTTTGTGTTACTCATGAAAGTGTTGGCATGTGCAATAAAACTTTGAATTCAGTTTGAATTCAGAGGGTCACTTCCAAAAAGAGGAGAGGCCATCTCCAAAAAGGAAAATGCAAACTGATGTTTAAAAAGTTGTATTTGCAATGACCAACTTAAAGATCAGAGGGCATATTCAAACTCCCCAGGTTCAAATTGTAGAGGGGGCAAATTTGGAGCAAATTTGGAGGTGCTTTGATAGGAATATCAAAGAAACTTGTGAATTCCATCCAAATTTGAATTTAAATTTGAAACTGTGGCACAAATTGTCAAATGGCAAAATGTCTTTTGAATTGGATCCCTAATAGCTGAAGTTTACAATGTGCCAAAATTTGGATATTTAGGAGAGATGAGTGGGACCCAATTGTCATTGAGGAGAGGGGAAGACTTAGCACTTAAGCAATATTTTCCTCTGTTCAGACTCAAACCGGCTCCCTGTTTCGCTCGAAGGCGCTGAACGGCCGACACCCACGCGCGCGCCACCGAGGCGACGACGCAGCCAGCTCCCGAGCTGCTTCAACGTCGGTTCGCCCCGGTGCCCTTATCTCCCCTACGCCGTGCTCTGTCGGCCACAAAACCGCCCCACGAGCCCCTGTTCTGTTTCCTCCCGAGAAAACGAGCCGCCGGCGCTGCGTCCATGCTAAGCGATCCTCAGCCGGCATAGCTCACCGACTTCTCAAGCGATCAACACGAAAAAGAATCGCCAGCGAGTGCACAAGAGGTTCCCCAGCTCAGCTCCGGCGTTCGGGGCTGCTGTTGGCCGTAATCTGAGGATCAGCGCCGAAGCCGAGGTGCAACTGGTGGAAACCGACGTCGGGCTCTCGTGGGCAGCTCACACCGGCCAATTTCACGACCGAACGAGAGCACCCCAAGGCGCGCCAAGTCCCTGCGCTGCTCCTCTCCAAATTTCAGAGCGATCCGTGCGACGTAGCTCCAGAATTTCAAGTTTTCCCCAGGACGAGGAAAACCTATCCGCGGGTATGAACTGTTGAAATTAACGCTTAATTCTCGGTTATAGTTGTTCATTTTGCGCACACAAGAGCTAGAGAGGATAGGGAACCTTTTTCCTTCGCAACCCTAGCCTAGCAAAGAGTAGGGGCAGCGAATTCCATGGCTGGAACGCGCGGGCGCACGGTGACAACCGAGTTGCCGCCATTTCCTAGCCAGTTTGAGGCTATGCCGAGCTTGCCTGACCTTCACTGGTGCTTTAGAGCAAATTTCCCGGGCTTTTGGCGGGCTAGTGTGCTCGTGCCACGGCGCCGACGCTTCACCGAAGGGTGCGCACGTCGCCGACCTAGTTCCGAGCGCCGTTAGCTTGTGCTGACCCTGTAGACGTGTTTCCCGCCCCTGAAAACCCCCAGGCGGCGAGTACCGAGCCGGGAGACGGCCGGGAAGCCGACTCCGGCGAGCCCCGACGAACTTCTGGCGAGGGGGCGGCGCGGGAAAAAGAGAACGGCCCGAGGTTGAAGATGACCGGCCGGTCCCACGTGTCAGTGGCGGAAAAATTAAATCCCCAATCAGCTGCGGCCCCGGGATCCTTTGCGACAACGCGGGAAAGGGTCTGTGGCCCCGTGTGGCGTGATTCCAGCGGCTGACACGTGTAGGGTGGACCCACAAGCAGAGTTTGAACATTTCCCGAATTAATTTCAATTCCAGATTTAGTTCAAACTTTAGAACCTCATAACTTTTGCTAGGAAGCTCCAAATTTAGTGATTCAAATTGGGTTGGATTCAGGATGAAAAGCTCTATCCAAATATTCAACCCAATTTGCATGAAAACCAATATAAAATTCTGGAGAATTCTTTAAAGCTTTTCAGCAAAAGAATTTTATAGGGAGTTTGGTTCATCCAAAATTCCCCAAATCTTGCCAGGATATTATTTAGGATATTAGGAGACTCCTGTAAAAGTTTCAGCTCATTTGGAGTTGATTTAATTAGGCTAATTCTAATTCCAAGTTTCTGCATTCAAATAAATACAGAAACATTTTCAGAGAATTTCCAAAACTTGGAAATTCAGTTCTAGTCATTCCTTAGCTCCAAAAATCCAAGGAAAATTCATACATACTCCCTGAGCTATGTATGAAATTATGGTTCACTTGAATTGGCATGAAAGTGCAAATTTATTCAGAATTAATTCCTCTTTGCCTAAATGCTTAGGGGATTGTTCTGGGTGATCCACTTAGTGAAATGTTCTGAATTTTGGTCCAGGAGACTTTCTTGTGACAAGGAACCCCCAAGAAAATTTCCAGCTCCATTGGAGCTTTGGATCAATAGTGTTCTGTTCAACCAATTAGGAGATCACCACCCAAGTGATGAACCTCACTCCTCACTTGATGATGGTGCTTAGACACACACCCAAACCACCACGTCCAGTTTCATTTTAAATTCTTAAACAGAGTTCCAGGTTTAAAACTTTTCTTTAGCACTGGTTAGCAAAAGTTTTATAATTAAACTTGTATGCATATTCATAACATGTAGTGTTTAAACATGGATAAGTGAAGATTGGATCAAGAGGCAAGAAGGCAGGGATTAAGCTTCAAGTCAGCAGAAACTAACTTCATAAACATCTGAATTTACTCACCTGCAAAACCAAGGCAAGCCCCGGTTTGCACTTATGTTGTTTTTAAAGTTTTCCCTTTGTTCACTACATTTGGTCAAGGTTTGTATGTGCATTAGGTCAAGGATGTTGATACTCCACTTGCATAACCAAACATGAATCCCTGAGGTCAAGGGTACAAAGGTGTCATCGCTTTAAAATAAGGCAATGCTAATTAGGCTAGGACATCTGGTAGAAGACGAGTAGATGGAATCTACTCACGAGCTTTGTTTTAGGATCACATAAGAGGGGTTGGAAAGAGAGGCAAACTAAAGTTTACGTTTCTAAAAATGAGACCGGGCAGGCGAGTTAGGTAGCGACAAGACGAGGTCTTGGTCGAGTAGCTCTGCCCGTGTCGGTCAAGGACCGAAGCGTATGCAGCCCCGCTGAGCAAGTATTGAGTTGTGTACCAGATGCTTACTGATATATGGGAACCAGGAAACCGATGTACCAGGTTCACTGGATTGTAGAGGCATACCACATCGTCTCGTTAGACCTATGAGCCCGAGACGGCTCGACCGGTTCTACAGTCTAGTGTCCTGAGAAAGGTTGCCACATACAACGTAATGAAGGACGCCAGAGTTGGGTCTTCAGAGGCGGGCGTATGTGTCGAGTTATCCGGGTAGTGTTTGATTCGAATCACCGTCCCTCGCGGTTATGAGTACCGCTTGCTCACTGTGTTGTGACGTAGTAAGCAAGTTGTGTGGGAACAGTTTGCTAAAGTACAATTGCTGCTATGATTATGTTAAACTGCATGAGAACCTTGTTTGAAGTAGAGATAGAGCAAACTAAATTTATTTTTACCTTGGGACAAGTAACATTGGAATGAAGCGTTTCTTGTTTGATTGTGGAGTTCCAATGTTACTGGGCGCAAGGTCACTACTATTCTGGCTAAAATCTGCAAGTTAAGGATGAACTCGTAGGCAAGTCTTTTCGCAAATGACAGGTTTAAGTCTTAGGTTACTATCATGTAGAGTTTCATGTCTTAGGAGAGACGGTTAAGTCTTGCTGAGCCTTTGTTCTCACTCTTGCTATATAAGTGGTTTTGCAGGTAAGCATCGACGCTATAAAGAAGGTTGTCCGGTGAGACTCGGAAACTTCCGAGTCATGTCACACTTGGAACCTAGCCGCTGCCATGTCTTCATGTTGCTAGCGAGAGGAGTCCGCGGGCTGGACCTCTTCTCGGTGCTTCATAGTTATTCAACGTGAGCTGGTTATAGACTTCCGCTGTAGCTATTTTGTGTAAATTATTTACAAAGAATAATTGTAACCTTCCGCTTTGATTTATGTAATACTGTGTTCCTTATATGTGTGCTGTTGGGTGCCGCATAACACGGCACCACCCAATGCGATTCCTCGGGCGAGGCGGCACGGCCCCGTGATGGAGGTCGGGCCCCCTCAGCGTGGTATCAGAGCCGCATTGGTAATAGCACACAGAATATGGATCGTATTACAACAAAAACATAGGATACGGTGAGGAAACGATATTAGGCCCACATAAGGACTATAGTAGTATAGTTACTTAAAGTGGCAATACTAACATATGTGTTTTAATTCTGAATTTTCAATATGTAACGACGCACCTACGTTCGGGTAAGCATGGTAAGGAACGCCACCGAAAGCGGTTCAATTTCGGTTAGCTCCCCTGACGAGGAAAGTGGTTCAGGGATAGGTCTCACAGCTTTGTGTGAGACGTCAATATGAACTCTTGGACTCTCCATGTTCCTGAGTCCATATGAAACTCTGATCCCTAGTGTGCATTAGGCAAGTAAGTGGAGACCCCATCGTGTGGTCAGTAACGCGATAGTGTGTTCGTCTGGAAGTAGCCCAGGAGGACATACGCAACGCTTGCCATCGGCGTGCCCTGCAGGGCAGTAGGTAGTATCCGTTGGGTTCATAACATTCCCAACCGTGACGACCCGTTCATGACATACTCGGGTTCCCCGTCGTGTGGTGTTGAAAAACGATCACGTGCCTTGAGACGTGGCTTAACTCAAGGATGGCCGTATGACAATGATACGGGCGTTTGTATTTACTTTCAAATATGGAACTGCCTGAAATAAAACAACCTTTGAGTGCACCACTATTGAGTGTTCTTCTGCGGGTACTAACCACGTAAGTATCCCGTGTAGTACACGTGTGCGAGAGACCGTCTTAGTGCCACTGATAAAATGGATATGCCGGTATAATCCGGTTTAGGATTTTCTTTGGTGAGGCTACGTAGTACCGACAATATTCTTATGGTGCATCGACACCGTACTACACTTAATAACCTCTTCCCTATGAAGAAATGCTTCATGAACTAACTTTCAACTAAAAACGGAAGTTTGAAACAAGTATTAGTTATTGGACTCTTATTTTGAGCTAAGATTCAAATGAGAGTATAACTAGGTATCAAAGTTTTCAAAAAACAGAGTGCTCTGTTTCTGGTAGGAATTCTTGCTGGGCTTTAACAGAGCATAACTCTGAGTAACTTGACCCAAATAAGGTGTATGATACAGTTCTGGAAAGATTTCAAGTGCTCTACAACTTATTTGTAGACCTCCAGAGCAAAATCACAGTTTAAGTTGGTGAAATGTCCAGTTCAAGGCAAACTGTTCAAAACCAGGACAGTAGCAAAAACCTCTCTGGACCTTTCTGTTTTTAAGCCATAACATCCTGTAGAAAAATCCATAAGGAGCACATAAGTACTTGTTGGAAAGCTACTAAAGTTTACTAAAACTTTGGTATTGAACTCAAGTCAAGATTCTGTTCATAACTTGAGTAAAATTGGGAGTTTGTGTGAACTGGTCAGGGTAGTCCCGCTGATTAGTTAAGCGTACTTAAGATTTGTTTAAACATGAATGTGGTTATGCTTTCATAAAGTTCATGACATGTTCATGTTTTACTTATCTTTACTTACTACTGAGATAGAATTTTGATTGACTCAAAATTTTGTTTCGTGCAGTATGGTACATATACATTCTCAAATGGAGCTTGGAGGTTCAAGTCGAGGTAGGAATGACTCGACTTCATCACAAGAGCCATCGCCAACCGGATTGGCTGAAATTATGGCGAAGATGAATGAAACCCTCCAAACTCTAGTTCAGCAAGGCATAAATCGAGAAGCTCAACATCACATGCCAACCCAGAGCACGTACCTGGATTTCTTGGCGACACAACCGCCGGTATTCTCTGAGGCGGCTGGCCATTGTGAAGCAAATCACTGGTTACGTGTCATTGAGTCCAAGCTTGGGTTGATCCGGTGTGATGAATTCTCGAAGACTCTATATGCCGCTCAACAGCTTCACGGCTTTGCTGGGGCATGGTGGGCAGAGTACCTTGCTGTCCAACCAGCAGGGCATCGTGTCACATGGGTGGAGTTCCAGGCTGCATTTCGTGCTCGTTTCATTCCTGCGGGCATAATGCAAACCAGTCTGGATAAATTCTGGAGTCTGAAGCAAAGGGACATGACTATGCGAAATTCAGTATGCGAAGGAATTCAATCGCTTAGCTCAATATGTCCCTGACTATGTGAAATCACCATCCATGAGGGGTTATCATTTTTATCAAGGGCTGACCGCTAGGCTGCGATGTGAATTGGCTCAAGTTAGCCAAGAGAATTTTGATGAGTTTGTGAGCTGTGCTATTGCTCAAGAATATTATTCTAACCTTTACCTCAAAGAAAATAGGGAGAGGGACTCATCACAAGATGAAGACAATCGTCTACCTCAGAAGTATCGGTTGGTAATCCGTTCACCTTCCGGTCGAGAGATTCCACAAGAGGTGCAATCATTCTGGGAGTGTGACGACTCTTCTACTCCACAAAGGTCTTATTCACCTCCACCACAGCAGCAACTTGTTTCTTATGCACCTCAGTATCAACAAGGTGCACTAGAATATTATTACCCTCAAGAGGTTGAAGATGAACATGGTAATTTCTCAGTTGAACCTAGTGCTGTCCCACTTCACGTTGACAATGAGCTCAATGTCAATGAAGCAACTGAACCGAGCAGTAACAATGTGTCTGCGGGTCCAGTTCCACAGAGCGATCTTGGGCAGCAAAGAAAAGCTATGTCCAAAGTGGGAACGGTCAATTATGTGTCAGTCGATGATCTGCCAAAGGGAGGACCTGTTCTTGCCGGCAGGTTCACCTTAAATGACAAGCCGGTTGTCATTTTATTCGACTCTGGTGCAACACATAACTTCATTAGCCGGGCAACGGTAATCCGGGACCAGATATCCACCACTATCACCAAAGGTTCATACCTTATTCATTCGCCAGGTGGAGACATATCCACTAATGAAGTCGTTTCACGAGCACCACTTTGTTTGGGTGGAAATATTTATCCTACCACCCTCATCATTCTCGAAGACCAAGGAATCAATGCCATATTGGGAATATCATGGTTGACCTTCCATAAGGCTGTTCTAGACATCGAGAATAGGAGCGTTCACTTGGACTCTCCACTTCACGGACGTCAAACATTGTATCTCGGCGAAACGGGTTCCAAAGACCCGGAAGTATGCAATGCCGAGGCTTGCAAGTTAGAAGACATTCCGGTAGTCCGTGAATATCCGGGGCGTGTTTCCCGAAGATCTTCCAGGCCTACCACCTGAGCGCGAGGTGGAGTTCAAAATAGAGTTGATACCGGGAACCACACCGATCTCTCGGAGACCATACAAAATGGCTCTGAGTGAGTTAGCAGAATTGAAGGAGCAACTCAAAGATCTGATGGACAAGGGATTTATTCGTCCAAGTTCATCACCATGGGGTTGCTCAGCTTTGTTTGTGAAGAAGAAGGATGAGACGCTGAGGCTATGCGTCGACTATCGTCGTTTAAATGCTGTGACCATAAAGAACAAGTATCCACTACCAAGAATTGATATCCTCTTCGATCAGCTAGTGGGTGCTAAAGTCTTCTCCAAGATGGACTTAAGGTCGGGATATCATCAAATCAAGATTCACGCGGAAGATGTCCCAAAAACAGCATTCTCGACAAGATATGGACTCTATGAGTATCTTGTCATGTCATTTGGGTTGACCAATGCTCCGGCTCACTTTATGTATCTTATGAACTCGGTGTTCATGCCAGAGCTGGATCAGTTCGTCGTGGTATTCATCGACAACATCTTGGTCTATTCCAAATCTGAAGAGGAACACGCTAAACATTTGCATATTGTGCTCCAACGACTGAGAGGTCACCAGCTCTATGCAAAGTTTAGTAAATGTGAATTCTGGATCAACCAAGTGCCATTTCTTGGGCACATTATTTCAGCAGAAGGCATTGCTGTTGATCCAAGCAAGATTGAACAGGTGCTGAAGTGGAAGTCTCCAACATCAGTCCATGAAGTTCGTAGCTTCTTGGGTTTGGTGGGATATTACCGGAGGTTCATCCCGAGCTTCTCAAAAATCTCCAAACCTATGACGGAGCTACTGAAGAAGGGCGTCAAATATGATTGGAGCAAGCCATGTGAGGTAGCTTTTCAAGCGTTGGTGAAACACCTCACAACAGCCCCGGTTCTAGCTCAGCCGGATACAACCAAGCCATTTGATGTTTATTGTGATGCGTCCGGCATCGGACTTGGTTGTGTACTCATGCAAGGAGGACGCATGGTCGCTTATGGATCACGGCAACTACAGAATCATGAGCAACATTATCCAACTCATGATCTCGAGCTTGCTGCTGTGGTGTTAGCTTTGAAGATGTGGAGACATTACCTATTGGGAAATCTGGTTCATCTCTACACCGACCACAAAAGCTTGAAGTACATATTCACTCAAAAAGAGTTGAATATGCGGCAACGGCGATGGTTGGAGCTGATTAAGGACTATGAGATTGAAATTGATTATCATCCGGGCAAGGCAAATGTGGTTGCCGATGCACTCAGCCGGAAGTCTCATATTCATAACCTGACCATTACGCCGCTAGAAGAGGAAGAACCAAGTCTTTACTTGGTTCCATTTGGAGCTCTGCATAACCTAGCCCTCATACCCACAATAAAAGAGGAGGTTATGGCAGCTCAAAAGAAAGACAAGGGCATGGCTCATATCAGAAGGAGATTGAAGAACGGGGAAATGAAATGTTTCCGGTTAGATGATGAAGACACTCTATGGTTCAAGGACCTGATAGTCGTACCCCGTGATATGAGGCTGCGGAAGAAAATTTTGGATGAGGCTCACTTATCCAAATTTTCTATTCATCCGGGCAGCAACAAGATGTACCAAGAATTGAGGACTAAATTCTGGTGGACCCGGATGAAGAGAGAAGTTGCTAAATACGTATCAGAATGTGATACGTGTCGGCGAGTTAAAGCCGACCACATGAAGAAAGCGGGAACCCTACAACCGCTAAGTGTTCCGGCATGGAAGTGGGAGGATATTAGTATGGACTTTATTGTTGGACTACCTCTCACGGCTAATAAGCATGACTCGGTTTGGGTAATCGTGGATCGTTTAACCAAGTCAGCCCATTTCATCCCGGTGCATACGTGATACCATGCCAAGAAGTATGCGGAGCTATATATTGCAAGAATATTATGCCTACATGGAGTTCCCCGAACGATCATCTCCGATCGAGGCGCATTGTTCGTTGCTCGTTTCTGGGAGCAGCTACATGCATCGCTGGGGACCAAATTGATTAGAAGCTCCACATATCATCCTCAAACCGATGGGCAAACAGAGAGGGTGAACCAAGTTCTCGAAGACATGCTTCGAGCATGTGCCATTCACCATGGTAAGCGATGGGACGATCATCTACCGTTGGCAGAATTTGCTTATAATAATGGGTATCAAGCGAGCATAAAAATGGCACCTTACGAAGCTCTCTACGGCCGGAAGTGCCGCACACCCTTGAACTGGTGTGAATCTGGCGAGAGAGTGATTTATGGGATTGATCTCATAAATGAAGCGGAAGAGCGGGTACGGCTTATTCAAGCAAATCTTAAAGCCGCTCAGTCCAGACAAAAGAGCTATGCGGATAGGAGGCGTCGTCCTCTAGACATCCATGTTGGGAACCACGTATACCTCCGCGTATCTCCTATGAAGGGCATTCACCGATTCGGAGTGAAAGGGAAATTAGCTCCGCGTTTTATTGGTCCCTTCGTCATCATTGAAAGATGTGGACCCGTGGCATACCATTTGGAGATGCCGGCAACCTTAGCCGGAGTTCATAACGTCTTCCACATATCTTAGTTGCGGAAGTGTGTGAAAGTTCCAACGGAGATTCTCACAGGAGACATAACAGATTTGAAGCCAGACCTCACTTATGTTGAGCGACCGACCCGGATAATTGAAGAAAAGACTCGCGAAACCAGAAATCGGACGCTGCGATTTTTCAAGGTGCTATGGAAAAATCACACGTCCGACGAAGCTACATGGGAAAGCGAGGAGTATTTGCAACGCAATCATCCGGAGTTGTTAGAGGCGTATGTTGAGTAACTGTCCCCTCCACATTGTCCTTAATCATGAATCTCGGGACGAGATTCTTTTTAAGGGGGGAGGAATGTAATGACACGACCCCATTGGTCCTGTTGAGCCAGGATCACGCTGAGGGGTGCTGCGTTGCACAGCACCGTATAACACACGTCAAAGGTACAAAGCGGAAGCGGAAGTTTTATTACATAAATAAGTTTATGGACATGTTTACATCAAAATAAGTTCAGTCTACACTCGCGGGCGTGGACTAAGCATCAAGTGCACGTTCAGCCCTCGAACGTGTCCTTGCTAGCACACACGCACACTAACTCTGCGGCGTGCACGACTCCCACTCGATGGGGTTCCCCTCCTGGGGTTCCGTCTCCTCATCGGGAGTCCCTTCCTCATAGAACCCTGCAAAAGCTTCAAACACAAGCAGTGAGCACGAAGGCTCAGCAAGTCTGACCCGTCTCACCTAAACATGGAACTTCTACATGAGGGTAATGGGTTACATGAGGTAAAAATCATTTGCAAGGACTCGCCTAATTAGTAGAACCTTACTTTCAAGTTTTAGCAGCAGGTTGTGGAGAACCTTACGCTAAGGCACATGAGAGGGCCGCAATCAAACAAGAAACGCATTTCTCTCATGTACTTTGCCCAAAGTTGAAAGGAACTTTAGGTAGCTCTAAACTACAACAAACTATTAACAAGCAAAGTCCCTCTTTCAATCAGCAGCATTTTAACATGCCTGTTCTTTCTACGTCACGGTACAGTGAACAAGTGGTACTCACTGACCCCGAGGGACGGCGATTATAATCGATTTACACCTGCAGGGTTACCCGAACAACCCGTCACGTATGCCCATACTCGATGTTGCCTACAACAACCATCACGGACGCCGTACGCAACTACTTTTCACCCGTCAGCCAAATATTGAACCGGTCCCATCGTCCGGAGCAAGAGGTCTCTGCACGCGCATCTCTGTGCCGCCAGCCGATTTACACCTCGAGCTCTCAACCTACCCTCTGAACGACGGGCAATGCCTCAATACCCAGCTACCCGAGTTACATCAGTTTCCCGGTTCCCATATAGCCGGTAGGTCTTCGGTACTGTTCTAGCTTGTTCAACAGGCCCGCACACGGCTCGGTCCTCAATCGACACAAGCGGAGCTACAGCACACAAGCCCCAAAGTCCTGCTGCCCTTACCCTCCGCTCGGTCTCATTTTCTTGCCATGTGTATCATGTGCTATCTCTACCCGAGCAATGTGCCTCTAGCCTATTCTCGCGAGTAGTTCCAACTACTCGACTTGTACCGAATCCTACTCTATCCTAGCAATGCGGTGGCTAACGAGGTTTTCAATCCTAAACCCAACCCATGGTTTTCTTGGCTATGCAGTTGGGTTTCCAATCAAGACTCTAATGCAAAGAACAATATTCAAAGATGTGCTCAAAACAATAAACATTTGTAAAAAGGTTAATGCAAACCGGGGCTTGCCTTGCTGCTCTTGGTCGTAGGCTAGCTGTTCCTCCGGAGTAACGAAGTCTAGGACTTCGGGTTCCTCCTCGACCTTAGCGACTACATGATAGAAACAATACATGTATTAATTTAATGCATTTGTATTAAGTTTGAAGTTGTGAAGTGTATAACCTTTGCTAGATAGACCTAACGACTGTGAAACTTTTATTGTGGCTTGGTTACAACCTAAACAGAGGCTTGGTCAAGTTTTAGTTGCAGCAAAGCTCATTTGAGCCCTCCACAATTAATTATGTACTTGACCTTAATTGGAACTCTTAGGGTGTTCTAGGAATTTTCATGAAACAAACTATGACTTTCTGAAAACTAGATTTTCAGAGGGTTCTAATGGATTTGGTCTCACTTAATTTGGAAGTCCCTAACTAAAGATATGAGCTAAACAATTTCAGAGAAAATTCTGAAAATGTTTCTGAACATTTTCTATTTTCTCTGGAACAGTTTCACTAATCACACCATTAGGTGGATCAGATGAGCTCAAATGGATATGAAATTTTTATGGTAGTTCAGGGATATTTTGGTGAACATCCCAGCAAAATTTCAGGATCTTCCCCCAAAGGATTTTCCAGTTAAAATTCCTAACAGTTTAAGCTTTGAGGAATTAATTCTGGAGAAATAAGGAATTTCATGAAGTGAAACTTGATTTTCTGGAAATTACTCAGAGATCTGAATCCAGAAAAATTTGGTTCACTCAATTTGGAGCTTTCTAGCCAAAGTTATGAGGATTTGAAGTTTGAAGGAAATCTGAAAATCGGGGAAAGTTTAAATCTCGCGGGGGCCCGCGGGGACACGTGTCGAGCGCGGAGGTGTCCGGCACACCGGAGGTACCACACGTGTCGAGCGCGGAGGTGTCCGGCACACCGGAGCTCATAGGGTATTTACACGCCAGCACAGCCGGATCCCGATTCAAAATATCTCCCGCTGACAGCTGGGGTCCACCCCCTTCTTCAACCTCGCGACACCCGCGCTCCGCCGCTGAGGGACTCGCCGGAGAGCTCGCCGCCGGCTGCTGTACAGCTCCAAACTTCTCGATTCTGGCCGCCCCTGCCTACTTTTACTCGGGGAACAGGATCCGAGGGTCAGCTGCTTATGACAATGGCCGGAGCATGGTCGGCGACGAGCCGCCACCTCAGAACGACTTCGGCCATGTCGGCTGACTACCCTAGCACCTCAGATACTTGGGAAATCGGTCGGGGAGCATCAGTGGACCTTAGAGAAGGTCGACATGAGCTCAAGGCAGCTCGGGGAAGGCCCGAAATAGGTCCTCACCGTGCGCCCGATGCCGCACGTTCGTTCCGCCATTAGTAGACCTCAAATTACGCCGGGCACAGAGATTCTCCGGCCCAGAGTTGTGAAGGCAACTTGTGCATTACCGTGTCTAGATCGTGTGAGAGCGGCTTGAGGCCCTCTAATCCTTTCTAGAGCACGAATTACACAGAATCGTACCCGAAGGTCGTTCTGCACACAGAAAGGGGAAAAATGGAAATTCGCCGCCGGTGAGCAACCACTCGAGCTGTGGCTCGGGGATGCGCAGCACCGGTCACCAGCGCGTCCAAGGGTGCCTTGGCTCGGGCGTGACAACGCCCTGGTTGGGCTGTCCACGAGAGCCCGAGGTGCGGCGGTTCCAAGTCCCGAATTTGATCTTTCGGCACAGCCGATATCAATCGGTTTCAACCGAATTCTAGCAACGGGGAGGACGGAGGAAGGTCTCTAGTACCTTGCTGGGGCTCTGGAGTGGAAGGAGAGAGCTGCGATCGGCGTTCTCCGATCAAGTCCGAGCTGCGGAAGTTTTTCGGCCGGCGCTGAGTTCTTGCGGGGAAGAACGGTGGTGCCTCGGCCGAGGAGGGGGCAGGCGCCTTAAGAAGGCTCTGCACCGCCTCACGCCCGCGCATGGGCAAGCAGCTGGTGGCGCGGCGGCTGGCCTCGGTGGCGATCACCGCTGCGGCTCGGCGACCCGAGTGAAAAAGTCTCAGTCGGTTTGATCTGAGCAGTGGCTGACATGTGGGTCCCACCTCCAGTTTTAACCTCTGAAATTTACTCCTAATCACTGTTGTAAACAGTGAACCCCATACTACCCTTGGCAATTCAAATTATTCACCCATGAGCCATTTGAATTGATCAAAGTTCAAATGAGGTTTGGTTTGAATGAATTTCAGCACAAGTTCAGTTTGAAATTCAAATAAAGTTTGAATTTCTCCCCCTTAGCTCATGTCAAGATCAACTCCAAATGGAGTGAAAATTGGTGTGTGAGCTCACAAAAATGTGCTGAGTGAGAATATGCCTTCCACTTTTAAATTCATGGGATAAAAACAGTTTGAATTTGAATATGGTTTCAAACTGCCCTCTTCCTAACTATACCCAAACTGACCTCAAAAAGGTTTTGAATTTGGGTGAAACTTGGCATGGACATCCTTAGTAAAGTGTAGGAGTTTTCATATGTCCAGCCCATCTATATCACATGTGGGAAATACCACTTTTGCAATGTGTAAGTTTGTTCTCTAATGAGCATGTTGATAATTGTTACTTGCTCTTCATTTGTGTTCATCATTCTTCCTCAAATGAGGTGTGTGGTGTGGTGATGAACACTGCAAATGTGTGTCAAAAACTGAGGCCCTTACATTCCTCCCCCCTTAAAAGAATCTCGTCCCGAGATTATAAGGTGAAAATGAGAGAGAGGACGGTGGAAAATTACCGGATATGCGACGTGAAAAAGTCGGGGTTGTTAGTGCGAAGGAATTCTTCGCTCTCCCATGTCGCTTCGTCCATGGAGTGATTACTCCATAGAACCTTGTAGAACCACAACGTACGGTTGCGTGTGGTTCGGGCCTTTTCATCAATAATCTGCACCGGTTCCTCCCGATAGGTGAGATCCGGTTGCAGTTCTTCAATGTCTTCCAGCTGAACGGTAGTTGATAGCTTGAGACACTTCCTCAGCTGGGAAATGTGAAAGACGTCATGCACACCGGAAAGTGCTTCTGGTAACTTCAGCCGGTATGCCACTGATCCACATCTCTCGGTAATCTGAAATGGACCGATGAATCGGGGTGCCAACTTTCCTCTCACCCCAAATCTGTTTACGCCCTTCATTGGAGATACCCATAAATATACGTGTTCTCCAACTTCGAATTGTAATGGGCGCCTTCTCCGGTCCGCATACTGTTTCTGTCGGGATTGAGCGGCTTTTAGGTTTGCTTGAATCAGTCGAACCTTTTCTTCCGCGTTGTTGACAAGGTCAATCCCGAAGGTAACCCTTTCGCCAGACTCACACCAGTTCAATGGTGTGCGGCATTTTCTTCCGTATAGCGCCTCGTAGGGCGCCATCTTGATGCTGGCTTGGTACCCATTGTTGTACGAGAACTCGGCTAACGGCAAGTGATCATCCCAATTCTTGCCGTGGTTGATAGCGCAAGCTCGTAGCATGTCTTCTAAGATTTGATTTACCCGCTCCGTTTGCCCATCCGTCTGCGGGTGGTAGGCTGAACTACGGATCAGCTTCGTCCCCAAGGCAGCGTGTAGCTGCTCCCAAAAACGGGACACAAATAAAGTGCCCCGATCCGATATGATAGTACGGGGTACGCTGTATAAGCATAGGATCCGTGAGATGTACAGTTCAGCATACTTCTTGGCGTTGTAGTTGGTGTTGACCGGGATGAAATGGGCAACTTTGGTGAGCCGATCGATGATCACCCACACAGAATCATGTTTCTGCAAGGTGGTGGGTAAACCGACGATGAAATCCATGCTCACGTCTTCCCACTTCCAGGCAGGAACGCCCAGTGGTTGTAGCAGTCCCGGTTTCCGCATGTGGTCTGCCTTCACCCATCGACATGTATCACACTCGGACACGTATTTTGCAGTCTCTCGCTTCATCCGTGTCCACCAAAACTTGCTTCTGAGTTCTTGATACATCTTGTTGCTGCCGGGGTGAATAGAGAGCTTTGATAAGTGAGCCTCATCAAAAATCTTCTTCCGTAGTTCCGGGTTACGGGGTACGACGATCCGGTCCTTGAACCATAGGACGCCGTCTCCGTCTTTCCGGAAACATTTCAGCTCCCCACTATCTACACGTCTCCGCAAATGTGACATGCCCTTGTCATTCTTCTGGGCTGCCGCTATCTCTTCACGGATGGTGGGGATCAAAGCTAGGTTGTAGAGAGCTCCGTATGGAATCACACGTAGTGGTGGTTCGCTCTCTTCCAACAGTGTGATGGTCAGATTGTTGACGTGTGACTTGCGGCTCAGCGCATCTGCCACAACGTTTGCCTTGCCCGGATGATAATGGATCTCTATCTCGTAATCCTTTATCAGTCCTAACCATCTTCGTTGCCTCATGTTCAGCTCCTTCTGAGTGAATATGTACTTGAGGCTTTTGTGGTCGGTATATAAATGTACGAGGTTACCGAGTAGGTAGTGCCTCCACATATTTAGTGCAAGTACCACGGCAGCGAGCTCCAAGTCGTGAGTTGGATAATTCTGCTCATGGTTCCTAAGCTGCCGTGATCCATACGCGACCACTCTTCGGTCTTGCATCAGCACACATCCGAGCCCAATGCCGGATGCATCGCAGTACACATCGAACGGTTTTGTTGTGTCTGGCTGCGCCAAAACCGGTGCTGATGTCAGGTGCTTGACTAAAGCCTTGAATGCTGCTTCACATGCTGGACTCCAAACATATTTGGTAGCCTTCTTCAGCAGCTCTGTCATTGGCTTGGCAATCTTCGAGAAGTTCGGAATGAACCTCCGATAATATCCCGCGAGTCCGAGGAAACTCCGTACCTCGTGAACAGTTCTCGGGGATTTCCAATTCAGCACTTGAGTGATCTTGCTCGGGTCCACAGCGATACCCTCCGCTGAGATGATATGCCCGAGGAAAGGTACTTGCGATATCCAAAACTCGCATTTGCTGAATTTTGCGTATAACTTGTGATCCTGCAGCCGTTGCAAGACTATACGCAGATGTTTCTTGTGATCTTCCTCCGACTTAGAATATACCAGGATGTCGTCGATGAAGACCACGACAAACTTGTCCAGCTCCGGCATGAATACCGAGTTCATTAAGTACATGAAGTGAGCTGGAGCATTGGTGAGGCCGAAGGACATGACCAGGTACTCATAAAGTCCGTACCTCGTCGAGAAAGCCGTCTTCGGAATGTCCTCAGCCCTTATCTTAATCTGATGGTACCCGGATCTTAAATCCATTTTGGAAAAGATCTTTGCTTCGACCAACTGATCAAACAACATGTCGATCCGTGGCAACGGGTACTTGTTCTTGATGGTTACGGCATTTAATGGATGATAGTCCACGCAAAGCCGCAACGTCTCATCCTTCTTCTTGACAAATAATGCCGAACAGCCCCATGGTGAGGAGCTCGGCCTAATAAAACCCTTCTCCAGAAGGTCCGTGAGCTGAGTCTTCAGTTCAGCCAACTCCTTGGGCGCCATCTTGTACGGCCTTCGGGATATTGGCATGGTTCCCGGTGCAAGTTCAATTTTGAACTCCACCTCTCTATCGGGTGGCATCCCCGGCAAATCGTCCGGGAATACATCAGGGAACTCTCGGACCACTGGAATGTCTTCCAATCTGATGGTTGTGGCTTGATAGACACTTGGAAGTTTTATTTCTGGACTGTCCAGAAATAATGAGTGAGAACCGTGCACTTCTGAGTTTAAGTGCACGACTCGAAGGACGGTGTCTAAAACAGCGCCGTGGCGGGTCAACCACGACATCCCTAGGATGACATCGACCTTCTGTCCCTCTAAGATAATGAGAAACGTGGGGTACACTCTACCCGCTAAGCATAATGGTGCTTTGGAGACCATTACGCTTGCTGAAATCTTCCCACCCGGTGAACAAATTAAATATGGACTATCGGTGGGTAGTATTGGCAAACTGTGTTTAGCAATGAAAGCTTGGCTAATAAAATTATGCGTGGCGCCTGAATCAAACAGTACTATAGAGGGATTCTGGTGGAGTTGGAACATACCCGCAAGGATCGGCTCGCCCTCCGGCACGTCCTCAATGGCAAGTTGGTGGACAGTGCCGGGCCTAGGGTTTGCCCGCCGCGCATTAGTAGGGTTCCGGGGTTGATTCCTCCCCGGAAACTGCGGTGCCACTCCGCCGCCTTGCCTCTCCGGGCAACTGCTCGCGAAGTGTCCTGGACGACCACACTTGTAACATGTGGCCGCTGCTGGTGGAGTGCTCGGTGGACGAAAGCCCGGCATGTGCTGCTGAGGTGCAAACGCACGCGGCATCGCCCGCTGCTGTTGTTGTTGTTGCGGTGGTGCTGGCAGTGCCGGCCGGAATGCCGGTGAAGAGTACGGCCGACTGCGGAACGGCATCGACCGCTGTGGTGGCTGCCAGCGTGGACCTGATGGTGGGCGATTCACCATCCTAAACTTCTGAGAAGGACCGCCTCCTTCTCCGCTGCTCTGCGGCGCGCTTCGCTTTCTCTCTGCCGCCGCCAACTCCTTGCCGGAGTCCTCCTGAACAATCGCAGCATCAATGATGTCGTTGAGGCTGCCGCGATTGAACATCGCCAACTTGTCCTTCAGGAGCGGGTTAAGCCCCTGGTAAAAGTGGTCTCGCCGCTTCTCGTCGGTATCAGCATGATACGACGCATATAGAGCGAGATCGTTAAACGCCCTGGAGTATTCCAGCGTGTTCCGGCTCCCTTGTTGCAGGTGTAAGAACTCCTGCGTCTTCCTCTTCATCAGACCTGGCGGTATATGATAGGCCCTGAAGGCCGTCCGGAACTTCGTCCAGGTCACCACTCGGTCGGTGGGTTGTGAAGCACAGAAGTTGGCCCACCACGCGCTCGCGGATCCTTGGAGCTGCTGGACCGCGAACTGAGTCTTGCGCTGCTCGCTGATTTGGAGCAGCCCGAACTTCATCTCTATGGCGCGGAGCCAGTTGTCCGCGTCAAGTGGTTCATCCGCCCTTGAAAATACCGGGGGATGAGTTGCCAGGAAGTCGGAGTAGGAGCTCTGTTGGCGCTCCTCACGATCTTGACGTCTCTCTGGGCGAGACGTATTGGCGATAAGGGCCTGCAGCAACTCTGTGTGCTGCTGATGCGAGCCCGCCATTGCCGCGACAATGTCGGCCAATGTAACCGTTGGCAGTGGCAGTGGCGGTGTTTGCTGTTGCTGTTGCTGTCCCGATGAGTCCTCGGGAGGTGTTTGGGAGGTCTCTCCCCCTTGACTGGTACCCCCAACGTCCGGGTTGGCACGAGTACGCGTCATTCTGAAATTCAAAACAGCAGCGATTAGCACATGTCTTACTTAAAATTTCCATAAGTAATAGTAGGTATTGAAGTGACACATGATTAATTTGCACAACGTTCACATATATTGATAAAGCATAAACTTTATACAAGATACATTATTCTCGGATCTCCGAGAAGTCGTGCTCATGTCGTCACTACCTATACATACGCTACCGTCTACACGACATGTCACCGATTACAAAAGTTGGGTTACACTACCCTGGCTGCCCTACTTGGCAACCGTAACCCCCTACTCGGAGTAGAACTCGACCTCCTAGGGGTCGTCCTCCTCCGGTACCTCTGCTGGTGGCTCTGGGTCTACCACCTCTTCTCCCATCCCTGGTTCTCCCATTGCTGGAAGACCCAAGACTACCGGTACGCCTAATACCGGGGGCACGAGGTCCTGCAAGGCATGCACCTCGTCCATAGCTTGGTTGTAGTCCTCTTCCCAGCCTTGTCCTTCCTCAATAGCGTCGTCCCGCTCTTGAGCAAGGTCCTCATTCTGCTGGGTTAGGGCCTGCACCAGCTCTTGCAACGCCGCGATGTCAACACGGCTCTTCTTCTTTGCCTTCTTCAGACGACGCAACTGATTGTGTTGTTCATTCAGTCGCTTGATCGTCGGAAGGAGCACATTGCGGAGTGCGCTGTGAGCACTCTTGAAATGATCTCCACGGCTTGTGCTCTCCTTGAGCTTCGTGGCGAGATGCTCCGTATGAACAGCTTGGCTGTCCATCACGGCGTTTCCCGCCCTCATCTGGAGGCTGAGATTTGCCTCCGCGGGGTTGTACCTTGGGCAACTCGGGTCCGTTGCTTCCCGGTACCTCTCTTCCCACACATGCTGAGCTCGTCCCTCCACCGGAACGAGTGCGTAAGGAGTGCTCTCCATAGCATGCACGTGTAGTTGGCAGAAACGTGACATAGTGTCACGGGCTGCCACTTGCCACATCCCTTCCGGTTGTCTTCCTCTCACCGTGACGGTGAATGGCACCCAACCGGGTGGCGTAGGTCCTGCAGGAACCTCGACATGGATCGTCCATGTCTTGTTCCCCCCTTCTCCTTCTTCCTTGGCGAAGTATTGCGGCATCTGGTTGTACCCGAAATATTGGAGCATTTGCCACAATGCTTCCGGGTAGCCGCTACGGTCAGAACAGTGGGAAACTACCCACCCGTTCTCCAACTGTTTATCTGCTGCCATCTGTAAAAATATATTTGAGAAATGTCAAATATTTATTTAAACAGTAAAACATTGAGTTATAACATAATATATGTCATTGAACCCATAAAACTTGGAAACGTAGTTCAAATTTTAAACATATTTGACTGCTGATCTGCTGTTCCCATGACAGCCCTGACCAGTTTCCATTTCAACCTGATTTGGGCCATGTAAAAAGTAAAACTAATTCTGGAGCTCAACATCAAAGTTAAAGCGAACTTCAATAGATTTCCAGAAAGTGTTTGTTTGGCCTAAGATCTGTTCCGGTTCAACAGTTATGAGATGTCGAAGTTAACAGAATTTCTGGAAACAATTGGGCAGCACCTCCCTGCCTTAGGTACTGATTTAATCCAAGAATCCCAGTTAATTCTATCCTTAATCTGACAAAACTTTCTGTTACAAAGTTGTAACCCATCTCATAAGCTTTCCAGAACTACCTCATTTTCTATTTTCGGATTTTTATGCAGGAAGTTATGCTTAATTTACAGAGAGTATACAGAGAGTCTTTACCCTGTCCTGTTTTCTGGGCAGTTCCAACTCTACTGCATTTTTCGAGTGGTTAAGGGATGAAACACCTCTGGACCTCAACAGAAAAGTTGTAAAGATCTTCCAAAGCTTTCCAGAAATGTATCATACGACCCCATTCTCGAAAGAACTCAACCTCTAGCCTCTGATTAACTTCAGCCTTGATTCAGCTGAAAACAGAGTGCTCTGTCCTTATCATCCTATAAGTTGAAAACTTGTTAACTTTGAATATCCTGTTCAGGGGAAGGAGTTACATCAAGTTTTACTATTTTGGACCAAAACCTTCCAGTATTTACAATGAAGTTGTTTATTTAGTTGGGTGTGACGTCGATGCATCACCAGATTATGTCGGTACTACGTCCTCACAAAGAAAAACCTATACCGGACTTAGCCGGCTTCGTTAGTTCAGTGGCACTACTCGTCACTCGCACACGGATGCTACACGTCTACCGTTTCGTGTTCAGGCTACCTGCAGAAACTCAAACAATCATCAGACTCGGCTGCACACCGAGCCCGGAATCCATACAATTAGTACACCCGGCCGTCATCACTCGCCCGGATGTTCTCAAGCCAACCACGCCTTGAGTTACGTGTTCACGTTTCAGACCACGTGACGGGGTCTCCCAAGTTGCACCACGCACGCCAGGGACAGACGTTGCTCGAACACCCCAAACGACATGAAGAGTCGTAGAGGATACTAAAGCGGGTCGGGTTACCTGCCACCCGTGGGGCTCCACCCTTCAGCTTGTGCGCACTGGTGGACAGCGCTTACGTGCACCCCCCAAGACATGAACGTCCCGAGATGCACGATTTTCCGACATAACAAATAGGTTAATATGCCACTTTCTATATACTAATAACATCCTTATACGGGCTACTAACTCGTTCCTCACTGGATTTTTGAAAAAGGAGACCTTTGTACTGTGTTAAACCTCAAGCGAGCTCTGATACCACGCTGACACGACCCCATTGGTCCTGTCGAGCCAGGATCACGCTGAGGGGTGCTGCGTTGCACAGCACCGTATAACACACGTCAAAGGTAGAAAGCGGAAGCGGAAGTTTTATTACATAAACAAGTTTATGGACATGTTTACATCAAAATATGTTCAGTCTAAACTCGCGGGCGTGGACTAAGCATCAAGTGCACGTTCAGCCCTCGAACGTGTCCTTGCTAGCACACACGCACACTAACTCTGCGGCGTGCACGACTCCCACTCGACGGGGTTCCCCTCCTGGGGTTCCGTCTTCTCTTCGGGAGTCCCTTCCTCATAGAACCCTGCAAAAGCTTCAAACACAAGCAGTGAGCATGAAGGCTCAGCAAATCTGACCCGTCTCACCTAAACATGGAACTTCTACATGAGGGTAATGGGTTACATGAGGTAAAAATCATTTGCAAGGACTCGCCTAATTAGTAGAACCTTACTTTCAAGTTTTAGCAGCAGGTTGTGGAGAACCTTACGCTAAGGCACATGAGAGGGCCGCAATCAAACAAGAAACGCATTTCTCTCATGTACTTTGCCCAAAGTTGAAAGGAACTTTAGGTAGCTCTAAACTACAACAAACCATTAACAAGCAAAGTCCCTCTTTCAATCAGCAGCATTTTAACATGTAACTAGCCTGTTCTTTCTACGTCACGGTACAGTGAACAAGTGGTACTCACTGACCGTGAGGGACGGCGATTATAATCGATTTACACCTGCAGGGTTACCCGAACAACCCGTCACGTACGCCCGTACTCGATGTTGCCTACAACAACCGTCACGGACGCCGACGCAACTACTTTTCACCCGTCAGCCAAATATTGAACCGGTCCCATCGTCCCGAGCAAGAGGTCTCTGCACGCGCATCTCTGTGCCGCCAGCCGATTTACACCTCGAGCTCTCAACCTACCCTCTGAACGACGGGCAATGCCTCAATACCCAGCTACCCGAGTTACATCAGTTTCCCGGTTCCCATATAGCCGGTAGGTCTTCGGTACTGTTCTAGCTTGTTCAACAGGCCGGCACACGGCTCGGTCCTCAATCGACACAAGCGGAGCTACAGCATACAGGCCCCAAAGTCCTGCTGCCCTTACCCTCCGCTCGGTCTCATTTTCTTGCCATGTGTATCATGTGCTATCTCTACCCGAGCAATGTGCCTCTAGCCTATTCTCGCGAGTAGTTCCAACTACTCGACTTGTACCGAATCCTACTCTATCCTAGCAATGCGGTGGCTAACGAAGTTTTCAATCCTAAACCCAACCCATGGTTTTCTTGGCTATGCAGTTGGGTTTCCAATCAAGACTCTAATGCAAAGAACAATATTCAAAGATGTGCTCAAAACAATAAACATTTGTAAAAAGGTTAATGCAAACCGGGGCTTGCCTTGCTGCTCTTGGTCGTAGGCTAGCTGTTCCTCCGGAGTAACGAAGTCTAGGACTTCGGGTTCCTCCTCGACCTTAGCGACTACATGATAGAAACAATACATGTATTAATTTAATGCATTTGTATTAAGTTTGAAGTTGTGAAGTCTATAACCTTTGCTAGATAGACCTAATGACTGTGAAACTTTTATTGTGGCTTGGTTACAACCTAAACAGAGGCTTGGTCAAGTTTTAGTTGCAGCAAAGCTCATTTGAGCCCTCCACAATTAATTATGTACTTGACCTTAATTGGAACTCTTAGGGTGTTCTAGGAATTTTCATGAAACAAACTATGACTTTCTGAAAACTAGATTTTCAGAGGGTTCTAATGGATTTGGTCTCACTTAATTTGGAAGTCCCTAACTAAAGATATGAGCTAAACAATTTCAGAGAAAATTCTGAAAATGTTTCTGAACATTTTCTATTTTCTCTGGAACAGTTTCACTAATCACACCATTAGGTGGATCAGATGAGCTCAAATGGATCTGACATTTTTATGGTAGTTCAGGGATACTTTGGTGAACATCCCAGCAAAATTTCAGGATCTTCCCCCAAAGGATTTTCCAGTTAAAATTCCTAACAGTTTAAGCTTTGAGGAATTAATTCTGGAGAAATAAAAAATTTCATGAAGTGAAACTTGATTTTCTGGAAAGTACTCAGAGATCTGAATCCAGCAAAATTTGGTTCACTCAATTTGGAGCTTTCTAGCCAAAGTTATGAGGATTTGAAGTTTGAAGGAAATCTGAAAATCGGGGAAAGTTTAAATCTCGCGGGGGCCCGCGGGGACACGTGTCGAGCGCGGAGGTGTCCAGCACACCGGAGGTACCACACGTGTCGAGCGCGGAGGTGTCCAGCACACCGGACCTAATAGGGTATTTACGCGCCAGCACAGCCGATCTCGGCCACAGCCGGATCCCGATTCAAAATATCTCCCGCTGACAGCTGGGGTCCACCCCCTTCTTCAACCTCGCGACACCCGCGCTCCGCCGCCGAGGGACCTCGCCAGAGAGCTCGCCGCCGGCTGCTGTACAGCTCCAAACTTCTCGATTCTGGCCGCCCCTGCCTACTTTTACTCGGGGAACAGGATCCGAGGGTCAGCTGCTTATGACAATGGCCGGAGCATGGTCGGCGACGAGCCGCCACCTCAGAACGACTTCGGCCATGTCGGCTGACTACCCTAGCACCTCAGCTACTTGGGAAATCGGTCGGGGAGCATCAGTGGACCTTAGAGAAGGTCTACATGAGCTCGAGGCAGCTCGGGGAAGGCCCGAAATAGGTCCTCACCGTGCGCCCGATGCCGCCAGTTCGTTCCGCCATTAGTAGACCTCAAATTACACCGGGCACAGAGATTCTCCGGCCCAGAGTTGTGAAGGCAACTTGTGCGTTACCGTGTCTAGATCGTGTGAGAGCGGCTTGAGGCCCTCTAATCCTTTCTAGAGCACGAATTACACAGAATCGTACCCGAAGGTCGTTCTGCACACAGAAAGGGGAAAAATGGAAATTCGCCGCCGGTCAGCAACCACTCGAGCTGTGGCTCGGGGATGCGCAGCACCGGTCACCAGCGCGTCCAAGGGTGCCTTGGCTCGGGCGTGACAACGCCCTGGTTGGGTTGTCCACGAGAGCCCGAGGTGCGGCGGTTCCAAGTCCCGAATTTGATCTTTCGGCACAGCCGATATCAATCGGTTTCAACCGAATTCTAGCAACGGGGAGGACGGAGGAAGGTCTCTAGTACCTTGCTGGGGCTCTGAAGTGGAAGGAGGGAGCTGCGATCGGCGTTCTCTGATCATGTCCGAGCTGCGGAAGTTTTTCGGCCGGCGCTGAGTTCTTGCGGGGAAGAACGGTGGTGTCTCGGCCGAGGAGGGGGCAGGCACCTTAAGAAGGCTCTGCACCGCCTCACGCCCGCGCATGGGCAAGCAGCTGGTGGCGCGGCGGCTGGCCTCGGTGGCGATCACCGCTGCGGCTCGGCGACCCGAGTGAAAAAGTCTCAGTCGGTTTGATCTGAGCAGTGGCTGACATGTGGGTCCCACCTCCAGTTTTAACCTCTGAAATTTACTCCTAATCACTGTTGTAAACCGTGAACCCCATACTACCCTTGGCAATTCAAATTATTCACCCATGAGCCATTTGAATTGATCAAAGTTCAAATGAGGTTTGGTTTGAATGAATTTCAGCACAAGTTCAGTTTGAAATTCAAATAAAGTTTGAATTTCTCCCCCTTAGCTCATGTCAAGATCAACTCCAAATGGAGTGAAAATTGGTGTGTGAGCTCACAAAAATGTGCTGAGTGAGAATATGCCTTCCACTTTTAAATTCATGGGATAAAAACAGTTTGAATTTGAATATGGTTTCAAACTGCCCTCTTCCTAACTATACCCAAACTGACCTCAAAAAGGTTTTGAATTTGGGTGAAACTTGGCATGGACATCCTTAGTAAAGTGTAGGAGTTTTCATATGTCCAGCCCATCTATATCACATGTGGGAAATACCACTTTTTCAATGTGTAAGTTTGTTCTCTAATGAGCATGTTGATAATTGTTACTTGCTCTTCATTTGTGTTCATCATTCTTCCTCAAATGAGGTGTGTGGTGTAGTGATGAACACTGCAAATGTGTGTCAAAAACTGAGGCCCTTACATGTAAAAGTCCCAAAACTTGTAAATAGAAAACTTGAGCTATGAATAAAGTTGAGTTTATATGCAAGAAATGGGACTTACAAAAACTTTTGTGTTACTCATGAAAGTGTTGGCATGTGCAATAAAACTTTGAATTCAGTTTGAATTAAGAGGGTCACTTCCAAAAAGAGGAGAGGCCATCTCCAAAAAGGAAAATGCAAACTGATGTTTAAAAAGTTGTATTTGCAATGACCAACTTAAAGATCAGAGGGCATATTCAAACTCCCCAGGTTCAAATTGTAGAGGGGGCAAATTTGGAGCAAATTTGGAGGTGCTTTGATAGGAATATCAAAGAAACTTGTGAATTCCATCCAAATTTGAATTTAAATTTGAAACTGTGGCACAAATTGTCAAATGGAAAAGTGGCTTTTGAATTGGATCCCTAATAGCTGAAGTTTATAATGTTCCAAAATTTGGATATTTAGGAGAGATGAGTGAGACCCAATTGTCATTGAGGAGAGGGGAAGACTTAGCACTTAAGCAATATTTTCCTCTGTTCAGACTCATACCGGCTCCCTGTTTCGCTCGAAGGCGCTGAACGGCCGACACCCACGCGCGCGCCACCGAGGCGACGACGCAGCCAGCTCCCGATCTGCTTCAACGTCAGTTCGCCCCCGCGCCCTTATCTCCCCTACGCCGTGCTCTGTCGGCCACAAAACCGCCCCACGAGCCCCTGTTCTGTTTCCTTCCGAGAAAACGAGCCGCCGGCGCTGCGTCCGTGCTCAGCGATCCTCAGCCGGCATAGCTCACCGACTGCTCAAGCGATCAACACGAAAAAGGAGCGCCAGCGAGTGCGGAAAAGGTTCCCCAGCTCAGCTCCGGCGTTCGGGGCTGCTGTTGGCCGTAATCTGAGGATCAGCGCCGAAGCCGAGGTGCAACCGGTGGAAACCGACGTCGGGCTCTCGTGGGCAGCTCACACCGGCCAATTTCACGACCCGACGAGAGCACCCCAAGGCGCGCCAAGTCCCTGCGCTGCTCCTCTCCAAATTTCAGAGCGATCCGTGCGACGTAGCTCCGGAATTTCAAGTTTTCCCCTCGGACGAGGAAAACCTATCCGCGGGTATGAACTGTTGAAATTAACGCTTAATTCTCGGTTATAGTTGTTCATTTTGCGCACACAAGAGCTAGAGAGGATAGGGAACCTTTTTCCTTCGCAACCCTAGCCTAGCAAAGAGTAGGGGCAGCGAATTCCGAGCTTTTCGATCGGCGGCCATGGCTGGAATGCGCGGGCGCACGGTGACAACCGAGTTGCCACCATTTCCTAGCCAGTTTGAGGCCATGCCGAGCTTGCCTGACCTTCACTGGTGCTTTAGAGCAAATTTCCCGGGCTTTTGGCGGGCTAGTGTGCTCGTGCCACGGCGCCGACGCTTCACCGAAGGGTGCGCACATCGCCGACCTAGTTCCGAGCGCCGTTAGCTTGTGCTGACCCAGTAGACGTGTTTCCCGCCCCTGAAAACCCCCAGGCGGCGAGTACCGAGCCGGGAGACAGCCGGGAAGCCGACTCCTGCGAGCCCCGACGAACTTCCGGCGAGGGGGCGGCGCGTGAAAAAGAGAACGGCCCGAGGTTGAAGACGACCGGCCGGTCCCACGTGTCAGTGGCGGAAAAATTAAATCCCCGATCAGCTGCGTCCCCGGGATCCTTTGCGACAACGCGGGAAAGGGTCTGTGGCCCCGTGTGGCGTGATTCCAGCGGCTGACACGTGTAGGGTGAACCCACAAGCAGAGTTTGAACATTTTCCGAATTAATTTGAATTCCAGATTTAATTCAAACTTTAGAACCTCATAACTTTTGCTAGGAAGCTCCAAATTTAGTGATTCAAATTGGGTTGGATTCAGGATGAATAGCTCTATCCAAATATTCAACCCAATTTCATGAAAACCAATAGAAAATTCTGGAGAATTCTTTAAAGCTTTTCAGCAAAAGAATTTTATAGGGAGTTTGGTTCATCCAAAATTCCACCAATCTTGCCAGGATATTCTTTAGGATATTAGGAGACTCCTGTAAAAGTTTCAGATCATTTGGAGTTGATTTAATTAGGCTAATTCTAATTCCAAGTTTCTGCATTCAAATAAATACAGAAACATTTTCAGAGAATTTCCAAAACTTGGAAATTCAGTTCTAGTCATTCCTTAGCTCCAAAAATCCAAGGAAAATTCAGACATACTCCCTGAGCTATGTATGAAATTATGGTTCACTTGAATTTGCATTAAAGTGCAAATTTATTCAGAATTAATTCCTCTTTGCCTAAATGCTTAGGGGATTGTTCTGGGTGATCCAATTAGTGAAATGTTCTGAATTTTGGTCCAGGAGACTTTCTTGTGACAAGGAACCCCCAAGAAAATTTCCAGCTCCATTGGAGCTTTGGACCAATAGTGTTCTGTTCAACCAATTAGGAGATCACCACCCAAGTGATGAACCTCACTCCTCACTTGATGATGGTGCTTAGACACACACCAAAACCACCACCCCCAGTTTCATTTTAAATTCTTAAACAGAGTTCCAGGTTTCAAACTTTTCTTTAGCACTGGTTAGCAAAAGTTTTATAATTAAACTTGTATGCATATTCATAATGTGTAGTGTTTAAACGTGGATAAGTGAAGATTGGATCAAGAGGCAAGAAGGCAGGGATTAAGCTTCAAGTCAGGAGAAACTAACTTCATAAACATCTGACTTTACTCACCTGCAAAACCAAGGCAAGCCCCGGTTTGCACATAAGTTGTTTTTAAAGTTTTCCCTTTGTTCACTACATTTGGTCAAGGTTTGTATGTGCATTAGGTCAAGGATGTTGATACTCCACTTGCATAGCCAAACATGAATCCCTGAGGTCAAGGGTAGAAAGGTGTCATCGCTGTAAAATAAGGCAATGCTAATTAGGATAGGATATCCGGTAGAAGACGAGTAGATGGAATCTACTCGCGAGCTTTGTTTTAGGATCACATAAGAGGGGTTGGAAAGAGAGGCAAACTAAAGTTTACGTTTCTAAAAATGAGACCGGGCAGGAGAGTTAGGTAGCGACAAGACGAGGTCTTGGTCGAGTAGCTCTCCCCGTGTCGGTCAAGGACCGAAGCGTATGCAGCCCTGCTGAGCAAGTATTGAGTTGTGTACCGGATGCTTACTGATATATGGGAACCAGGAAACCGATGTACCAGGTTCACTGGATTGTTGAGGCATACCACATCGTCTCGTTAGACCTATGAGCCCGAGACGGCGCGACTGGTTCTACAGTCTAGTGTCCTGAGAAAGGTTGCCACATACGACGTAATGAAGGACGCCAGAGTTGGGTCTTCAGAGGCGGGCGTATGTGTCGAGTTATCCGGGTAGTGTTTGATTCGAATCACCGTCCCTCGCGGTTATGAGTACAGCTTGCTCACTGTGTTGTGACGTAGTAAGCAAGTTGTGTGGGAACAGTTTGCAAAAGTACAATTGCTGCTATGATTATGTTAAACTGCATGAGAACCTTGTTTGAAGTAGAGATAGAGCAAACTAAATTTCTTTTTCACCTTGGGACAAGTAACATTGGAATGAAGCGTTTCTTGTTTGATTGTGGAGTTCCAATGTTACTGGGCGCAAGGTCACTACTATTCTGGCTAAAATCTGCAAGTTAAGGATGAACTCGTAGGCGAGTCTTTTCACAAATGACAGGTTTAAGTCTTAGGTTACTATCATGTAGAGTTTCATGTCTTAGGAGAGACGGTTAAGTCTTGCTGAGCCTTTGTGCTCACTCTTGCTATATAAGTGGTTTTGCAGGTAAGCATCGACGCTATAAAGAAGGTTGTCCGGTGAGACTCGGAAACTTCCGAGTCATGTCACACTTGGAGAACCTAGCCGCTGCCATGTCTTCGTGTTGCTAGCGAGTGGAGTCCACGGGCTGGACCTCTTCTCGGTGCTTCATAGTTATTCAACGTGAGATGGTTATAGACTTCCGCTGTAGCTATTTTGTGTAAATTATTTACAAAGAATAATTGTAACCTTCCGCTTTGATTTATGTAATATTGTGTTCCTTATATGTGTGCTGTTGGGTGCCGCATAACACGACACCACCCAATGCGATTCCTCGGGCGAGGCGGCACGGCCCCGTGATGGAGGTCGGGCCCCCTCAACTGGCAGGCTAGTCCGCACTAGGTCCGTTAGTCCGGACTAGTCCGGACAACCACGGACTAGTCCGATTTTCTCTATGACTAGAAAACGGACTTGTCCGATATGGTCCGGACTAGTCGGATTTTTCGACTCCATAACCCTAGGGCCGACTCAAACCTAATCTTCTTCATCCTAACAATGCCTCCCACGCTCTCTCTCCTCACTCAAGTGCTCCCAAGACGGATTTGCGATTTCTCCATCAAAACCACCAAAATTTCCATGGTAATCGATCTCCACTGCAAAGGGATCAAAGACCCCGGACTAGTCCGGATCAAGAACTCCTTCAACGCCTCGAATCTAAGGATTTGGTAAACTTCACTCCAAACCCTAGAACCTTCGATTTTCCTTGCTTTTGCTCAATTAGCTTAACTCCTCTAGTCAATGCATGCTCTATTGACGTATTCCATGTACCCTAGATCATATTTGCATTGAATAACCTCAAATTTCAACAAGTTAGGGCTTGAGCAGCCTCATAACGGACTAGTCCGTTCTTAGGGCAGACAAGTCCGGTACTCCAGACTAGTCTGACCCTGAACACCGGACTAGTCCGGTATGCCCCGATCAGAATCTTAGCTTATGTCAATTCAATGCAATACCTTGTCATCCTTGATTATTCATACCCTCTATATCTTCCTTGTCAGAAATCATGTCGGGATCGAGTGAGAATCTCTCCGACTTTGAAGCCGAGATGGATCAAGATGTGATGTCTCATATTCTGGAGTCTCGCTCTAACAAGAGACAAGAGCGTGCTGCCGAGCCTTCGCTCACCCCACCTAGGGTGCGTCGAAAGGTTACAATCAAGAGACCAACTTCAAAAGCAAACGTTGCTGGTTCCAGCTCGACGGCTCAACGCCAAACCAAGGGCAAGGGTAAGGAACTTGCTTCCGGCACGATTGGTCCCCTCAAGATGACAGCTCCAAGGCAGGGAAATAGGGATCCCTCGGAGCAGAAGTTCAATGGCAAGGGGAGTGATGTGGCATGGAACCTAAGGAAGGTTGATGCCTATAGCACTGCCAAACGGGCAGCTGACAAGAGATTTTGGAGCGACTTTCACTCGGACTATTACAGTTTGGTGTACCTCCAAATGAAGACTCCAGTGGTCCGCAACCAATGGATCGACTGGACATATTTTGAAAGGAAGAGTTGTAAAGCCTTTGAGGAGGTTGTAGAGGCTGCAGAGAGACACGGTCTCAAGGACTTGATCTCCTTCAGATACAACTGGAATGATGAGATCATTGCCCAGTTCTTTGCAACTTGCCACTTTGCCCATGATGAAGAAGACAAAGTTTCTTGGATGACACATGGATCCAAGTACACAATTTCTTATACCGAGTTTGCCAGACTGCTGCATCTTGAGGACACCGACAATGATGAGATTTTGATTCACAATCTTGGAGTTGTGGAGAAGGACAAGATGGATTTTCTCTATGATACTTGACTCCCATACAATCCTCCCTCAACCAAGAACATGAAGCCCTTCTTCATTGTTCTCAACAGAGTGCTCCGGAAGACCATTGCTCCAAAGGATGGAGATGCCCGGAGTGTCCAAGGTTACTTGAGAACCTTGATGAAAGTAATCAGCAGGAGGAGAAGATTTAATATCTTCGATTATATTTGGAATGACATGGTGAACATATCCTGCACACCAAACCGTTCTTGTGGCTATGCACCATACTTGATGTTCATGATTGAAAAAGTCACAGGAATTGAGTTTATTAAGGATGTAGAGCACACTGCTCTAAGGTCTCAGAAGCCTCCTCAGACCTCTCTCCCAGCTGCTCCCTCATCTGGATCACCTGAAGAACATCCAGAGAGAGCTCAAGAAGATGCAAGGCCTTCATCCAAGACTAGGGCCTCTCCACACAAAGGGTCCTCGAGTGCAATTAAGAAGTATTTGGCTGCTATTTTTAGTTCTTGCTGCAAAACTGAGGTGAAGCTTCATAAGATGAACAAGGCAAGAAAATAAGAAATGAGATATATGAAGGCCAATGTCAAAGGAATATGCCAAAAACTGGAGATTGAGCCCATTGGATCTCCAGTCATCTCAGAGGACTCTGCATCTGACTTCACAGAGCTTCCTCCTCTCTCTCCATCAGAGCGTGCCTACTTTGGCACGACGATTGGTTCCTCTCCTCCTCTTCCTCAGCCTAATGATGAAGATGAAGAAAGGACCAACAGTGAGGAGTGAGACAGCGACGACAAGTAGATCCCTCCTCTCCTTATTTTTGGTGCCTTGATGCCAAAGGGGGAGAGATTGAGGGGGAGTCTTCGGTTGTAGGCTCCTCTTTTCATGTCCTAGTTTGAGAAATGAGTTTTTGTAAGACATGTGCTGTCATTGTAAGACATGTGCTGTCATTATGCTTTTGTAAGACTTATGCTATTATGTTTATGATTATGCTTTTGGACATGTGATGTGAAATGATAACTATGTTATGCTTTTGATTAATGATGTATGTTAAAACTGCTATGTAGGATTGAGACTCTTGATGATGTTATGATTATGCTCATTATGATATTCACATCAAAATTATTGCTCACACACATAGTTCTGCACCCCACCATAATGAGTGCACATATGTCTTATGTCTACCTTGCCTATTTTGCCCAAAGCTCATATGTACACACTTTATGAAAATCTAAATTTTTATTATCATATTTGTGTGATCTCAATTGGTTGACATCAATCACCAAAAAGGGGGAGATTGAAAGTGCATCTAGGCATCCCTTGTGGGTTTTGGTTGATTTATGACAAACAAATGAGACCCTAACAAAATTGTTGAGATGAGCGCAGGTTCTTAAAGAAATTAGGAATAAAGCGCAAAAAGAAAGAAGGAGGATCCAAATTGATAAGAGCTCAGGAGCTGAAAAGATTAGATTACATAGAGTAGAGTGTGTTGGAGAAACACACCCCAAGAGCTCAAGTGAAAGAAATCACACTAACTGCAAAAAATCAGCATGTGCGGACTAGTTCGATATCAACTGGACTAGAAGATTTTCTTTCTGACCAGGAAACGGACTAGTCCGATATGGACTGGACTAGTCCGATTTTGTCTCTCGATAGACAACGGACTAGTCCGCACTCCTACGGACTAGTCCGGTATATCACAACACTCAGGGTTTTCCACACACCGCACACCGGACTAGTCCGAAGTCAACCACGGACTAGTCTCGACATCGCAAACTCTAACGTAACCATTGGAAACCCTATTATAAAAAGAGGTCTACGGCCATACCACCACAACTCTTCGACCCCCTGTGCCGTCACACCTCCCAAGGGCCCAAAATTCACATCTCTCCACACATTCTAACCCAAAAAGGATCAAATCTTTGAGGATTAGCAATTGATCAAAGGAGAGACTTGTTCTACACATCTTGAGCTATTGGGTTTGATCTCTCGCACACTCTTGTTCGTTAATTGTTCATCTTTTGAGTGTGTTTGGTTGTGTTCATTCATTGTAACTCTTGGGAAGCCCTCAACTTGTGAAAAGGCCCCTTCAACGATTTATTTGCCATTTGTGATTAGTGGAAGGGAATCGGTCTTCGTGGCGATTCGACGAGGGTAGGGTTGGTGAAGACCCGGTCCCTAGTGGACTCCTCAACGGGGACGTAGATTTCCTTCGTGGAATCGAACCTTGGGATAAACACTTGTCTTCTACTCTTGTTCATTTATTGTTCATCATATTTTAGTGTTTAACTAATCTTGTGAAATTTACATTGAATCATTGAAACCAAAGTTGATCTCTATCATTCATTGTTTCACTTTTGCAATACATCTAAGTATCAAATTAATTTCTGCTACATAGAGTACTAGAAGTGAAAATATTTATCAAATTTGATCTCTCTATTCCACGAATACCGGACTAGTCTGCACAGTACCGGACTAGTTCGAATTTTCTCTGAGTAGAAAACGGACTAGTCCGCACTCTACCGGACTAGTCTGATTTCCCTGTATTTGATAAACCTACTAAGTGTTTCAGGAATTAACAAAGCGTTGAAAAGCCTATTCACCCCCCTCTAGGCTACATTCACTGCTCGAGGTTCAAAACTTAGACTCAAACTCCCTGGTTCTCTTGCTATGCAACTGGGTCTTCAATCAAGACTCTAATGCACAAATCATTTAACTTATAAAGTAAGTGAGAAAGATAAACCTTTGTAATTACAGTTAGTGCAAACCAGAGCTTGCCTTGCTGCGGTCGTCGACTAAATTCTCTTCTGGAGGGATACAATCCAATATCTCCTGGGCTTGTTCGATTTTAGCGACTACACGAAATGGAAGAACAATGCATGTAAAATTTAAATGCAAATATGTCGAATTGAGAATGTGAAGACTATAACTCTAGCTAGACATCACTTCTGACTCTGAAATTTTTACTGTGGCTTGGTGACGACCAAAGCAGAGACTTGGCCAAATTTCATCTGAAGCAAAGCTCATTTGAGCCATGCACAAATAATTGTATAACAGGCCATATTTAGAGTTTCTAAGGTTTTCTAGGGATTTTCATGGAGCAAGCCATTACCTTATGGAAACTAGAGTCTATGATGGTTCTAATGGAATTGTTTCATGTCATTTCAAGAATACTAGAGAAAGTGGTGAGCTAAACAAGTTTGAGAAAATTCTGAAAAATGTTTTTGTACATTTTACATTTTTTTCAGGGGCAGTTCACTTATTCTCACAATTAAGTGGACTAAATGAACTCGGATGGATCTGAAATTCGGCATGTGACTCAAGGACATTAAGATGAACATCGTAGCCAAATTTGAGAATTTTCCACAAAGTGGATCTCCAGTTAAAATTCCCAAGAGTTTAAATTTTAGTGAATTAATTCTGAAAAAAGAATGTGTTTCAAGGAATGAAACTTATTTTGATTGATAGTACTCGGCGATATGAATCCAACAAAATTTAGTTCACTAAATTTGGACATTTCTATCAAAAGTTATGGGTGTTTGAAGTTTGGAGGAAATTCTGGAAAAAGAAAAACCGCAAAATGTTTAAAAACCTGACAGCGGGGTCCACTGGTGATGTGGCGCCACTAGAGTGAAAGACACACGGGGCCACAGGTTTAAATGCATGTAGCCACAAACTGATCCCGAGCCACAGAGGATCCAGTTCAATAAAACAGAGGCTGACGCGTGGGCGGTGAGGGCTTCTTCTTCCTCGCGCTCCCACATTCCCCCGCCGCCCACCTCACCGGAGTACTCGCCGGGAGGGGTTTGCAAGGCGCAAAACTTCCTAATTCTTGCTGCCTCTAGCTAATTGCGTACGGGGAATATGCTTCTGACCCTTACTCGACCCGAGGATGACCGGAACACATCGGCCAATGGTGACAGCAACTGCGGCAAGTCCGGCGACTTGGCTAGGGCGCTGTAGTGTAGAAAACTTATTTCGGTTGACTCCTACAGCACCGCCACGACCTAGGGAGCAATGATCAAGACACTGATGTTGTGGAAAATGGCGGCAAATATGAGTTCACCATGCGACCTAGGTCAAAATCCAGTGAAGAACAGGAAAACCCGAAGAACATGGTGGTTACTTGATGGTTTTCCGTGGTTCTTGATCCTAGAGACTCGCACGGACGTCTAAGAATGGTTTTCTAAGTTGTGTGTTGATGGGTTGCACGGTTAGCAAGAATTTTGAGTTGGATTGCCACAGTCCATATTGTATGCCGGCGGGAAGAATTGAAACTCCGGAGAGCACACGCTATGGCATGCTGCCGGGGTTGCCTGAAAGGAAGAGAGATCCTAGGAAAACCTTTTGGCGCGCCAAACTCGAAAGAAGGAAGACGCTCGCGGCCGGGCGACGAGTTTTCGTACCGGCGGCTTTCCCTGGTGTCAGAGAAGAAAACCGAGCTGAGCACCACAGTCTAGTGGAGCTACCGTTGTTTACTTGCTTCGGGGACCTCGAGGGGATGTGGGTGCAGCTTCTGAGCTAATCAGCCGGGCACCAAAACCACCGAGGGTATTGATTGCTGATGGCAGCAGAGGAGTGGGGTAAACGGGCTGTTTTCGGTCGAGCACGTGAGCAGGGAAGAAAACTCTGTTTGTGTAGTGAGGTGGATCGATCATCTACATAAAGGAGCTGCACCGCCATCTAGGAGGCAGGCACACCGGCAGCTCGGTGGCTGCAGCGGTGGCGGACTGCCTCGCTCGGTGTCGCCCATGCACAGAAGAGAAAATTCTGAGGATTCCTCTGTTTCAATGATAGATGGGTCTGTCGGTACCATGCAGACTAGGTACCCCCGCATAGAGGAAAAAAACAGCTCTGGCCTCGCCTCCCCGCCGGGGCTGCCACGTGCGCTTGGGCTACGAAGCCGACACGTGCCCTTGGCTCCAGCCTGAGCCTCCCCGCTGAGGTGAGGCCCAGGGCTGCCACGTGTCGGTGAGCTCCGAACCTCCTCCCTGCTGAAGAGGGCTCTGGAGCCTACACGTGCCCTTGGCTTCGACCCGATCCTCCCCGCTGAGGTGAGGTCCGGAGCTTCCACGTGTCGGTGGGCTCTGAACCTCCTCCCTGCTGAGGAGGGCTCTAGAGCCGACACGTGCCCTAAGCTCCGGTCCATGCCTCCCCACTGAGGTGAGGTCCGGAGCTGCCACGTGTCGGTGGGCTCTGAACCTCCTCCCAGCTGAGTAGGTCTCCGAAGCCGACACGTGCCTTGGGCTCCGGTCCGAGCCTCCTGGCTGAGGCAAGGTCCGGAGCTGCCACGTGTCGGTGGGCCATGAACCTCCTCCCTGCTGAGGAGGGCTCTAGAGCCGACCCGTGCCCTGGGTTCTGGTCCGAGCCTCCCCATTCAGGCGAGGTCCGGAGCTGCAACGTGTCGGTGGGCCCTGAACCTCATCCCTGCTGAGGAGGGATTCGGAGCCGACGCGTGCCCTGGGCTTCTCTCCGAGCCTCGCCGCTGAGGCAAGGTCCGGAGCTGCCACGTGTCTCCCGGCTCCAAACCCGTCGATGAGAGCTCCGAAGCCGCCACGTGCCCCACGATCCATCGTGGCCCGTGGGTCAGCGAAGTCAAGGAGCAAGTGCATTGTCAGGTCGTGCATTCAACGCTCGTGCCTTCCCCAGAAGCATGGCGCACGGTGCACGCCTCCATCCTCCACCTATCCACCATTAAGGTGACAAGACAAGGCGGCGAGACGTGACAGCGGTACTGTGCCGCCCAACGGCACAGAGCCACCCAAGCAGAGCGAGAAGACGCGGTGACAAGATGACGTCTTCATCATCACCTGACACGCACACAGGGGCGCTCAGCGTGCTAGGCAGCGGGACTTAACTCCCCCGCCGACTACTCTACTCAGAGTATAAAACCCTAGATCATGTATAGGGTGCATATAGCTTTGGGGCCACCTGTCGGGCCCCAAGACTCACAGTAACACCCCGGCCTTGGACTATAAAAGGACCGGGGTGACCAACCGACAAAGGGTTCGCAACCCTGCAACTCCCACACTCGTACGCATGAGCAATACAGCAAACACTCCCGTGGACGTAGGGAATTATGCTCTGCCTGCCCAAACCACGTAAATCTTGGTGTTCACTCGCTCTCTCAAGCCGGATTGCGCTAGGGACGCCAAGCCCCTCCGAACAAAGAACCTCCACGGGCTGCTCCTGTAGCAGGTCGGGAGGAGTGTCACAGCTCATACTCCAACATTTGGCGTGCAGGTAGGGGGCTTTTCGCGCTCTCTAGGCGACCATGGTGAACATAACCCCGCTCGGCGAGACTTCTCGCCCCACTCGCCGTCATCTCCAAGCTGGAGACGATGAGGCCACCTCCCTCTCCAGGGCGGGTAGGTCTGGCCAGGCTGGCGACCAGTCGGTCGGCATGCCTGTGGCACCCACGGTGCCCAGGTCTGGCCAGGCCGGTGACCGGACGGTCGCCGCCCCCTCAACGCCCTCCGTGGTAGCGGCCGCTACTTCATGGAGGCTCACTACCCCAATGGTGGCGACAGTGCCACCACGTCCAAGCCCGGAGAGCGTGCTAGCAGTAGCGCGTGCACTTCTCCACAACCCTCCGGGCAAAGGCGCCACCCCGAGGCGGCAGAGCAGTGCCTACACGACGTCGACCACCTCATTGCCATGGCCATGAACTCTCCTACCTACAGGAGACAGCGGGCTGAACCCTCGCTGGCCCAGTCGTGTAAGCCGACGGTGGCCCGTGGGACGGCAGCCATGCGCACGACGGCCACAGCTGACCTCATGATTGAGCTAAACCGTCACCACACAAGCGAGGATGGTGGTATCACAATCGAGTGACACTGAGGTAGGCGTCGCAACCTGAAAGAAGAGTACGGCTCCCCGAGCGCCATACCAGCGGGACGCGCCCTGCAAGCCCCTGCCTCTCCAGGAATGGTCGCGGGCTGGATGGCGCTCGTCCCACACCTTTGCATGGTGGTCTGTCCACCCAAGTTCCATCCCCACTTGCAGGAAAAATACGACGGGACGGTCAACCCCACCAAGTTCTTTCAGATCTACTCCACCTCCACCCTAGCTGCAGGAGGGGATGAGGCTGTCATGGCCAACTACTTCCTCGCGTCCCTGACCGGCACTGCCCGGTCATTGCTCATGAACCATCCTCCAGGCTCCATCACATCCTGGGGAGAGTTGTGCTAGAGATTCACAGACAACTACGGGAGTTCCTACAGGCGCCCCGGCACCAAGCTCGACCTCCACGCCGTGCGTCAGCGTGATGGGGACTCGCTGTGATCCTTCATCCAGCGATTCTCCCAGGTTAGGAACACCATCCCCCGCATCTCCAATGCCTCCGTCGTCGTCGCCTTCCGGCAGGGCGTCCACGCCAAGAAGATGCTCGAGAAGCTTGCCACGCACAATGTCCAGGACGTCTCCGAGCTCTTTAGCCTGGCCGACAAGTGCGCTAGGGCAGCGGATGGCCGGGACTGGTACTCTCGACATGCCTCCACAGCAGGGAGTGCCGGAGAAGCTGCCACCCTTGCAGCGGCCGGTGAGGGCCGAGCCCCAGTGCACCGACAAGCGCCCATGACCGTCGTCTGCCAGCGACGACGGCCAGTGGTGCCCGTAACACAACTCCAACTTCCACGGCGCCAGCTACTGTCGTGAGCTTCCGTGAGCTGCAACAACAGCTGCTCGAAACGCGCTACACCTCCAAACGCTCCGGCGATATCACAGCAGTACGCACGGAGTAGACAGCACAAGGTGGGGCCACCCCTGGTGCTTCAGCGAATACTTTCTTTAGAAGGAGTGACAACCCCCCCCCCCCCCTCGCTAGCTGGGAGAGTCCCTTCCAGGCAGCACAAGTATGCCGCCCAAGGTGCGTCCGCCTAGTTACGGAGAATAGGGTACATCTACCCAATCTAAGAATATAGAACGCCTCCGTAATTTCTACCCTTAGCGCAGCGGTAGGACTCTTTTTTCTCTGAAAGGGTGTCATAGAGTCTAGGAATACTGCTTAGAACAACTAAGCTCCGGAGGAGTCCCACTACTCTTGTCATCCGGAGCGGGTCGCTGCCTTCTTGTACAGCCTGTCTCCTCCAATGAGGGAAACCTGAAATAAGAAAATTTGTCTTACCCAGCATACTCTTTACAGTTTATGCTGACTGGTGCATATCAACTGTAAATGGCATGTCCAGAGCCTGTCCTACATACTTGTCCTAGGTCCCGTAACACTGGAAGGTCCTCTCGCTGAAAGGTTAACGCCCACGGGAGGTCTAGGACGCACAGCCTGCTTAGCCTAGTTTCGTACCCTAAGTCTACCGGACTGCCTCCGCTGCGCTACAACTAGGTACTTAGGGACCAGAAGGTACACGCCTATGGACAAAAAAGTAATCGGAACTTGGACATTGCCCCCTCTCTTTTTTGTGCTTTCTTTCCAATACTGCTCCGGCCGTATGGCCAGCTGTTTTTTCCTGGGCTATCCTTAGTAGGAGCTGTGCTATCCTTCTGTAGGCCGGTTTTCTTGAGGTACTTGTGGTGTATACAGGGGTCCTATGGTTGGCTCGTTGCTCAGGGGCCCTATGGTGCCGAATGGTCCCTCCTCCGAAAGGCTTACGCCAGCGGGAGGTCCAGGGTGTATAGCCTGCTTTGCTTGGTTCCGTACCCCAAGCGTGCACACTCTGCATCTCCAGCGCTACAGCTTAGTACCGTGGAACCGGATGGCTGATACCCTCGGGCAAGGCCTTAACCGTAGCCCGGGCAACCCACATCGAATTACCCAGGCCCCGCAGCTCAGCTGAGGACCGTAAGCCACAGCAAAACTAACAACAGGAAAGGCTGGCCAGAAAACACGACTACTCCCTTTCTTCTGCCATATATGCAAGTACGAACAGGTCTTTGGCGTCCCGGAACTCCCAGGAGGACCAATGCTAATGTCCTGCCTCCTCCGGTCTACTTGATAGGTGCGCTCCAACTCAAGGGTCACACCTACCAGGGGCCATCATGGGGAATCATGCGGGTAAGACATCAGACCGTTGCAGCACTAAGGAGAAGACTTGGGGCTCCAGCTATGGCAAGGTGAAGACACTGGCTGAGGTCCCCTCGGGTCCTTGTGCTGCCAAGGACCCGATAGGTGTGTTAGCCACACTGCCGGAGCGCTCTGGGTCCTTGCGCTGCTAAGGACCCGGAGGAACAAGCTCGGTACATTGGCAAAGAGCTATCCACCTCGGCTAAGTCATTCTGGACCTTTATCTGCCAAGGGCCCGAAGTCTACATCAACAACTCAACACAACACAAGAGTTGATGCAAAAGAGTCTTTATTAGGATCTATACGACACACAAAGGAGGATACAAGGTAAGTGGGGGACATAGGAGATATCCGTGCTGGAAACTAGAGGCTACAAGTCGGGTGACCTCCTCCACAGCAGACTTGGCCGCCCCCGACAGCTATGCGCTGTGGCCCTGCACCACAGGTTCCAAGGGAGATATTGGGGCCACAACTACGAAGGCAGGAGAGCACATGCTCTGCCACCTGCTGGGCCAGAGCCTTTGAAAGTGCATCTAGGGTATCCCTTGTGGGTTTTGGAGAATTGATGACAAGCATATGAGATCCTAATGAAATTATTGAGATGATTGCAGGACAAACAAAGTGAACTAGCTCGGTGCACACAAAAAGGTGAAAAATAGAGTAGTGTCCGAAAAGGAAGACTTTAATGGAATTTAGAAGAGCAAAGTAGATTTAAATGTATAGGGTGTGTGTGAGAGACACATCCCAAGAGCTCATGACTTTGCGTAAGGGTAAGGGGTTTAAAAATCAACTAAAATCCACTGGACACCGGACTAGTCTGTTCATGGACCGGACTAGTCTGGTCAGCTTGCTGGAATGCACCGGACAAGTCCGGTTTTAGACCGGACTAGTCCGCTCATGTTTCTGTTGTCCTCTTTAGAGGACTGCGGACTAGTCTGTCCATGGGACAGGACTAGTCCGCTAAACTTTCTGGAACCCCACTTCACATAGCACCGGACAAGTCCGGTTTTATACCGGACTAGTTCACTTAGGCCACTGGAAGTAGACCGGACAAGTCCGAACATACACCGGACTAGTCCGGTATTAGGTTTTACAACGGTAACTTTTTTGGAAACCATATAAATTGCTGATCCACAGCCTTCCAACAAAAATACACGACTCACACTGCTAGAAACAGAAACCCTAGCGCCGCCACTTGTCCCAAGAGCCCAAAAATACATCCTCCCACACATCTAAGGTGCGAAAAAGGTGAAAATCAATTAAACACTTGGATTTGGGATTGGGAGATCGTCGTTCCTTTGTTGTGAGCTCTTGGGGTTTGATCTCTCTACACTCATATTTTGCATTGTACTTTTTTAGTGTATTTGATCGCCTTTTCATTGTAATTGTCGTGGGAGCCCTCAACGTGTGAGGTTGCCCCACAAACTCGGTGATTACCCGTGCTAGTGGAGTCAAGTCGGCCTTGTGTGGTGACTTGAAGAGGGAAAGGGTTAGAGACCCGGCTCTTTGTGAGCTTCCTCAACGAGGACGTAGATCTCTTGGTGAGATTGAACCTCAGTAAAATTTGTGTCTCGCGTGCCTCTTTATTTTTGTTGATTAGAACATCTAGTTGCTAAACTTCATAATTTGAATTGCTAAGTTTCATTCACGGGCATAATCACACCTCACATTGTAAACTCAAAATAAAATAACTGTTATTCTTATTTCTGCTGCTAAACAAGTTAATTTTTCTGAACAACACTTAATACAATCTACACACTTCAGGCACACCGGACTAGTCCGCTCACACAACCGGACTAGTCCGGTCAAGCAAGTTTTTAACAACTACATTAAGTGTGCAGGAAACTCTGTAAGGCCTATTCACCCCCCCCTCTAGGCCACATTCAATTGGTATCAGAGCAAGGTTCTCCACCAACGAGACTCACATCTCGGAGAGATCAATGGCCTCTGAGAAGAACAACGATATCCCGAAGACGAACATCAACGATGAGGAGCAAGAAGCCAAAGCCTTCGATGTGCTAAAAGAAAGTCCACATGACGAAGAAGAAGTGAGACAAATAAAGGCACTACTGAGAAAGAAATTAATGGCACAAAAGGGAAAAGAGGAAGAAAAGACGATGGGGAGTGGTCATCACGACTACTCCCGATATCCTTAAAACTACATCCGTCTCAATTCAAATAATCACTATCTCTCCATTCCTATGGGAAGGCCCCCGCAGTTTGACGGAAGTGACTATACCATGTGGAAGTACAACATGAAAATGCATCTAATATCCTTGAATCCTAGCCTTTGGCATATTGTTTGCACAGGTATAGATATCCCAGACACGGATGAAGAACTCACTCTGGAACAAGAACAAGAGATTCACAGAAATTCACAAGCCGTTGCAGTAATCACGTCGTCACTGAGCAGGGAAGAATTCGCCAAGATCGATGGACTAGAGAGTGCAAAAGAAATCTGGGATATACTCAAAACAGCTCATGAAGGAAATAGGTCTGTACATGAAGCCAAAATTGAGATGCTTGAAGGAGAGTTGGGGAGATTTGCTATTGAAGAAGGCGAATCACCTCAAGACATGTACAACCGGATGAAGGCACTCATCAACAAAATCCGTGCCTATGGAAGTAAGAAATGGACTGATCACGAGGTGGTCAAAAGGATGATTAGAGCCTTCATGCCAAGAAACGTCACACTTTGCTCAATGATTAGAGAAAGCCCCGGGTTTCACAAAATGACTCCCGATGAGTTATTGGGGAAGATCATAAATCATGAAATGATAGAGAAGGAGGCTCAATACGTCAAAGACTTAGCCGAGCTTACCTCTTCCAAAAAGAAAGAAGTTGCTCTCAAAGCAACGTGCAGACCCAAACTCAAAGAAACCCGTGAAGACCAAGATGACGGAGATACAAGCGACGTGAGTACTGATCTAGATGATGAGGAAATGGTACTCTTTATCAAAAAGTTCAAGCGCATGATGAGGAGAAGACATGGCAACAACTCAAATTAAGGGAAAAGCAAGGATAAAGGGAAATCCAAGGCTCGACGTACTTGCTATAATTGTGGAGAGTACGGTCACTTCATGGTGGACTGTACTTATGAAGAAAACAAGAAGAAGAAGGAAACAAAAGCACATGAGAAGAAAAATTTCAGAAAAAGGAGACAAGCTCATCAAGCTCACATTGGCAAGGAGTGGGACTCAAACGATGAGTCCTCCTCCGATAAAGAAGAGGAGATGGCCACCATTGCCGTTAAGAAACCCACCATGAGAGGTACACTCTTCCCAAACATGGGAGGACGGGATATGAACAACCATACTTGCCTTATGACTAAAGAAGGCAAGAAAAAGGTTCGACTTACTCCTCCTGCGTTAAATACCTCTATTGATGACTTTGATAGCTCTAGTGATAATGAAGAAATGTTTAGAGGATTAAGTAAAATTGCTTTAAAGAAAATAGAAATGTTGTCAAACGAAATCTTTGAAACGGAGGAACTTGTCAACCGACAAGAAGATATGCTCATCCCTGAAAGGAAGAGATATCAAGAAGTTGAAAAACTTCTTAAGCTTGAAAGAGAGAAGAACAAGTCACTTGAGTTTGAGCTAGCCTTGAGTAAGGAGACTTACTCAAAGCTAGAGGACTCACATATTGCAATCAAGGATGAGCTTGCTAACTTGTCAAGAGTTAACAAGATCCTTGAGGTGCAAGTTGAGTCGCTCAAGCAAAGTGACTCATATTCCTCCAAGAGCTCTTCCTCCAAAGATATGAGTTCGACAACAATTGAAACCTGCACATGCTCTAGTAAGAAAAATATCATTTCTAATACTTCAACCTCTCATGATATGCATCCTTCCCAAAACGGCATCTTTGATAAGGAGAAGATCAAATATGCACGTAGTGCATATATGGTCACTAGACCTCCCAACGTCAAAGATGGTCTTGGGTTTGACAGGAACAAACACATGTCCACTCTTAATCATGCAAAGAAAAGAATCACCTTTGTTAAGGAAAAATCACATGAATCTGATTTACAAATATTGTTTCGTACATTTGATGCTTCCTATGTTCTTATGAAAAACAAATATGGAAAAGTTATTGCTAAATACACAGGGCCACGCCACAAGAACTCGAAAACTTGTGTGTGGGTGCCCAAGACTCTTGTGACTAACCTGAGAGGAACCAAGCAAGCTTGGGTACCTAAAACCAAGGAATAATTCTGTTTTGTAGGCTTACTCCTCCGGTGGATCTAAGTGGGTGCTAGATAGCGGATGCACAAATCACATGACCGGAGAGAGAGATATGTTTGTGGAGTACGAGTACAACGAGGATCCAAGTGAAGGCATATACTTTGGAGACAACAGCCAAGGAAAGGTCCTTGGTAGAGGTAACATTGAAATATCTCCTCAACACACTTTATCTAATGTTTTACATGTAGACTCTCTAGATTATAACCTTCTGTCAATATCTCAACTATGCGACAAAGGTTATAACTGTTTATTCACTAATGAGGGTGTGACCATTGTTAGAAGAAGCGATGGCTCGATTGCATTCAAGGGAATGTTGAAGGGAAAGCTTTATCTTGTTGATTTCAACAAAGATAAAGCCGAACTAAACACTTGCTTGGTTGCAAAGACCAACATGGGATGGCTGTGGCATAGACGGCTAGCCCATGTTGGGATGAGAAATCTGCAGAAACTTCTAAAAGGTGGTCACATCCGAGGTCTAAAGGATGTGGTTTTTGAGAAAGACAGGTCGTGCAGCGCTTGCCAGGCGGGAAAACAAGTCGGAGCACCACACCCCGCCAAGAACGTAATGACCACTACAAGACCACTGGAACTTCTTCATATGGATCTATTTGGTCCAATTGCTTACATAAGTATCGGTGCTAACAAATACGGTTTACTAATTGTTGATGCTTTTTCAAGATTTACCTGGGTATTTTTCTTGTATGATAAATCAGAAACTCAGGGAATCTTCAAGAAGTTCCTGAAAAGAGCCCAGAACGAATTCTCATCAACCGTGAAGAACATCAGAAGTGACAACGGGACAAAATTCAAGAATACACAAGTTGAAGAGTATCTCGATGAAGAAGGGATAAAGCATGAGTTCTCGGCACCCTACTCTCCTCAACAAAACGGGGTGACAGAAAAAGAACAGAACATTGATTGAAATGGCAAGAACAATGTTGGACGAATACAAGACATCAGATCGATTTTGGGCAGAAGCGGTGAACACCGCTTGTCATGCCACAAATCGGCTGTACCTTCACTAACTACTGAAGAAAACTCCATATGAGCTCCTTACCGGTAAAAAGCCTAATGTTTCTTATTTCAAAGTTTTTAGTTGTAAATGTTTTATTCTGAACAAGAAACCGAGGGCTTCGAAGTTTGCTTCGAAGTCCGATGAAGGGTTCTTGCTTGGCTATGAATCGAATGCCTACGCCTATCGTGTCTTCAACAAGGTGTCCGGTCTTGTTGAAGTAGCACGTGACGTAGTGTTCGATGAAACTAATGGCTCACAAGTGGAGCAAGTCGATAAGTGTATGCTAGATAAAGAGGAAGCTCCATGTGAAGCGCTGAAGAAAATGGCACTTGGTGACATTCTACCACAAGAGCGAACGCAAGACTCAAATGCACAAGGTGAACCTCAACAAGGAAGCAATGATCAAGGGGGAGCTTTTACACAAGATCAAGTGGAGGAAGATCAAGAAGATCAATATAATCATGGAAGCAATGATCTAGGGGGAGACAATGAACATGAAGATGATGAAGAACAAGCAGCTACACAAGTTCCTCACCCAAGAGTACATCAGAGTGTGCAAAGAGACCATCCTGTCAACAATATCATTGGTGATATTGCTATGGGAGTAACTACTAGATCTCGCATTGCAAATTTCTGTGAATACTATTCTTTTGTCTCTTTTCTGGAACCATATATGGTAGATGAAGCCTTAAGGGATCTAGACTGGGTGATTGCAATGCAAGAATAATTGAACAACTTCAATAGAAATAAAGCGGGGCTGGTGGCCAAGGGTTATTCTCAGGTCGAAGGTTTGGACTTCGATGAAACTTTCGCTCCCGTAGCTAGACTTGAGTCCATTCATATTTTATTGGCATATGCTACTCACCATAATCTTAAGTTGTATCAAATGGACGTCAAAAGTGCCTTCCTCAACGGTCCGATAAAGGAGGAAGTTTATGTGGAGCAGCCACCAGGATTCGAAGACCAAGAGTATCCTAACCACGTCTATAAACTGCGTAAGGCTCTCTATGGCCTCGAACAAGATCCCCGAGCTTGGTATGAGTGCCTTAGAGATTTTCCAACTCAAAATGGATTCAAAATTGGTAAAGCTGACTATACACTCTTCACTAAACATTTTGATGATCATCTATTTGTATGTCAAATTTACGTTGATGATATTATCTTTGGATCCACTAACAAGTCTTTCTATGAGGAATTTAGCAAAATTATGACAGATAGGTTCGAGTTGTCGATGATGGGCAAATTGAAGTTCTTCTTGGGATTCCAAGTGAAGCAACTGAGAGAAGGCACATTTATAAGCGAAACTAAATACACACAGGACATCCTAAAGAAATTCAATATGGACAAAGCCAAGCCCATGAAGACACCAATGGCAATCAACGGACATCTCGACCTCAATGAAGAAGGTCCAAATGTGGACCAAAAGGTATATATGTCAATGATCGGCTCCTTACTTTACTTATGTGCATCTAGGTCAGATATTATGCTTAGCGTATGCAAGTGTGCAAGGTTTCAAGCCGCACCTAAAGAGTGTCACTTAATAGCTGTAAAAAGAATCCTAAGGTATCTTGTGCACACACCTAACTTGGGCCTTTGGTATCCCAAAGGATCCAAGTTTAACTTGATAGGTTATTCCGATGCCGACTATGCAGGATGCAAAGTCGATAGAAAGAGCACTTCAGGGACTTGTCAATTTCTTAGCAGATCCCTAGTTTCTTGGTCATCTAAAAAGCAAAACTCTATTGCTCTTTCAACAGTGGAAGTAGAGTATGTTGCAGCTGGTAGTTGTTGTGCACAACTACTTTGGATGCGACAGACTCTTAGAGACTACGGCTACAATCTAAATCATATTCCGCTTCTATGTGATAATGAAAGCGCTATAAAAATTGCACACAACCCAGTAGAGCACTCAAGAACTAAGCACATAGATATTCGTCATCACTTTCTTAGAGATCATTCATTAAAAGGTGACATTGAAATTTCACATGTTAGAACTGAAAAACAACTAGCAGATATCTTTACCAAACCATTAGATGAGAAAATGTTTTGTGAGCTAAGAAATGAACTTAATATTTTTGACTCTCGAAACGTGGCTTGAAACGTTGCATATCTGGTTGCAACTTCAAATGTTACATATTATTGTAAAAACTGCTCCTCATCTCTTTTTCCTCTAAGAAAACTATTTTAATGAAGAAATCTTGCGAAATATGACCATTGTTTGATTGTTGCTTGCCTACTGGTTGTAATTACCAAGATTATTTGCAAAAATTAGTGTCCTTGGATCACTTTTAAACTTTACTATCTATATCAGGTCTGTTGGAACCGGACTTGTCCGGTTGTCAACCGGACTAGTCCGAACAGACGATATAGTTAGGTTAACTCAGGGGCACCGGACTAGTCCGCTACCATGACCGGACTAGTCCGGTTAGTCGCGTATATAAGCGTTTGGCCGGCCCAGACCCCTCCTTCTCCACTCATAAGCATTTGGTCTCCCCTCCTCTCCTAAACCCTAGCTCCCAAAGTAATTTTCGGGTTGAGCCCTCCAACTCAAAGTTTTCTCCGTGGAAAATCCTCTCCTCGACGAGTGGATTCTCCTCTCCGGACTCATCCGGATAGATTCTTGCTCCTTCAACGCGAATCTTCAATTCTTGGTAAATTCCCCCCTAAAACCTAACTCTCAAACTTTTCTAATTCTAGCTCGTTTCCTTTGATTTCAAAAGGATGTACATTGCCTCCAGAGATGTATTCCTACTACTTTCCTGCCTTTGTGTCTTCAGATAGGAGATTTGATTCAAATGGAAACGTTAGGGTTCTTATGCCACGCCGGACTAGTTCGGCGCACAGATGCGGACAAGTCCGGTACACCGGACAAGTCCGCACTCTGAAACCGGACAAGTCCGGTCTCTGACAGTTGAACCCCTACATTCCTATTTGAAGTCGATAATGAGTCCATTCGTATCTAATCCTTGAACTCCTTATCAGGCACCATGTCTTCAGGCTCAGATGACAACTCTTTCCACCTTGATGAAGAGGTTCAACATGAAAGAGTGAGGAGAACCAAGGAGAGAGTGATGAAGAAAAGACATGATGTCAATGTCCACTCTCCACCTTCCGATGAAAATTTGCCTAAGAAGAGGAAGGTGCTTGTGAAGAAGCCTCAAGGAAAGGCTATTGCCGAGAGCTCCTCGGGACCCAAGAGGGCTCCAAATAAAGGGAAGGGGCTTGCTAGTGGCCCCATTGGGCCTCCGGAAAAGAAAAATCCCATTCATCACAACATGCAACTTTCGAATAATGATTACACTGGAAAAGGGGGTGAACTAGCTGACAAGTTCAGAAAAGTAGAAGTGTATAATCAGTCCAGAGAGTCAGCTGACCCCAAATTTTGGAGTAATTTCATGCTGACTACTATGAACATGTGTATCGGAAGATGAAACATCCAGTTGTCGAAAGTCAGTGGGTTGATATTGCTTATCTTCAGTCCAAGAGATGTCAAGCTTATCAGGAGGTTGTGACAGCCCTCGAGCTTCACGGGCTGAAAGACCTATTCTCCTTCCAGTGTGACTGGAATGATGAAGTCATCATGCAATTCTACTCTACTCTCTACTTTGCTCGTGATGACAACGACAGGATGATTTGGATGACACATGGGTCTCAGTACAGTGTCACCTATGAAGAATTCGCAAGAATCCTTCATCTTGAGCATACCTTGGACATTGAACATGTAATTCAAAACCTGAAACCACTGGAGAAATATCAGCTGGACTTTCTCTATGATACACGAATGCCATTCAAGCCTCCAACCACTAAATACATGAAGCCTTTCTTTGTAGTTCTCAATCGGATATTGAGGAAGACTATAGCTCCCAAAGAGGGAGATGCAAGGACTGTTCAGGGCACCCTCAGAACCTTGATGAAGGTCATAAGCAAGAAGAGGACATTCAATGTGTTTGAGTATATTTACAATGACATTGTCAATATCTCTATCAATCCCATCCGGTCTTGCGGCTATGCACCCTACATAATGCTCATGATTGAAAAAGTGACAGGACTGGAGTTCGTAAAGGATGTGCCTCACACTAGACTTAGGCCCCAGAAGCCCACTATATATTCTGCTCCTTCTGCTCCTGTCTCACCCGGAGAAGAAAGAAGGTCCAAGAGAGCTCAAGAGGAGACAAGATCTGAGGCTGCAGCTACCACTCATGCAACCTCATCTACTCGGGAATCCTCAAGTGGCGTCTTCAAGATGCTATCTTCTATCTTTGCCTCTTGCCACAAAGTTGAAGTTAAGCAACATGAAGAGAGATTGGCCAGGAAGAAGCATCAAAGATATGTAAAAGCCAATATCCAGGCCATCTGTGCCAAACTGGAAATTGAGCCACAAGGGTCACTTGAGGTTTCTGAGGACTCAGCTGAAGAATTCACTGAAATGCCAACTTTCACTGACCAAGAGTTGAGCTCCTTTGGGTTTGGTGGTGGTTCAGCTGCTAACCCTCTACATGGTCAAGATGATGAAGATCAAGGTGAAGAGGAAGATGAAGATAGGACTGAGAGTGAAAGTGGGAACGGCGATGAGTGATGCCACTTGATTTTTCCCTTTTTGGTGCCTTGATGCCAAAGGGGGAGAGATTGAGACTAGGATAAGTTATTAAGGACTTGTACTTATTTTTAAAACTATTATAATTTGACTATTCATCTTATGTGTGATGCTTCATAGTATTGTGATGCTTACATCTATGGTTGTTATCTTTTATCCTCATTCATCACATTTTTGTTGATCACACACTTTATGAAAAATCAATTTTTTATCTTAATTGTGATATCTCAAATGGTTGTCATCAATCACCAAAAAGAGGGAGATTGAAAGTGCATCTAGGTTATCCCTTGTGGGTTTTGGAGAATTGATGACAAGCATATGAGATCCTAATGAAATTATTGAGATGATTACAGGATAGACAAAGTGAACTAGCTCGGTGCACACAAAAAGGTGAAAAATAGAGTAGTGTCCGGAAAGGAAGACTTTAATGGAATTTAGAAGAGCAAAATAGATTTAAATGTATAGGGTGTGTGTGAGAGACACATCCCAAGAGCTCATGACTTTGCGTAAGGGTAAGGGGTTTAAAAATCAACTAAAATCCACTGGACACCGGACTAGTCCGTTCATGGACCGGACTAGTCCAGTCAGCTTACTGGAATGCACCGGACAAGTCCGGTTTTAGACCGGACTAGTCCGCTCATGTTTCTGTTGTCCTATTTAGAGGACTGCGGACTAGTCCGTCCATGGGACAGGACTAGTCCGCTCAACTTTCTGGAAGCCCACTTCACATAGCACTGGGCAAGTCCGGTTTTATACCGCACTAGTCCGCTTAGCCCACTGGAAGTAGACCGGACAAGTCCGAACATACACCGGATTAGTCCGGTATTAGGTTTTACAACGGTAACTTTTTTGGAAACCATATAAATTTGTGATCCACGGCCTTCCAACAAAAATACACGACTCACACTGCTAGAAACAAAAACCCTAGCGCCGCCACCTGTCCCAAGAGCCCAAAAATACATCCCCCACACATCTAAGGTGCGAAAAAGGTGAAAATCAATTAAACACTTGGATTTGGGATTGGGAGATCGTCGTTCCTTCGTTGTGAGCTCTTGGGGTTTGATCTCTCTACACTCATATTCTGCATTGTAATCTTTTTGAGTGGATTTGATCGCTTTTTCATTGTAATTCTCGTGGGAGCCCTCAACGTGTGAGGTTGCCCCACAAACTCGGTGATTACCCGTGCTAGTGGAGTCAAGTCGGCCTTGTGTGGTGACTTGAAGAGGGAAAGGGTTAGAGACCCGACTCTTTGTGAGCTTCCTCAACAAGGACGTAGATCTCTTGGTGAGATCGAACCTAGGTAAAATTTGTGTCTCGCGTGCCTCTTTATTTTTGTTGATTAGAACATCTAGTTGCTAAACTTCATAATTTGAATTACTAAGTTTCATTCACGGGCATAACACACCTCACATTGTAAACTCAAAATAAAATAACTGTTTTTCTTATTTCCGCTGGTAAATAAGTTAATTTTCCTGAAGAACACTTAATACAATCTACACACTTCAGGCACACCGGACTAGTCCGCTCACACAACCGGACTAGTCCGGTCAAGCAAGTTTTTAATAACTACATTAAGTGTGCAGGAAACTCTGTAAGGCCTATTCACCCCCCCCCCCCTCTAGGCAACATTCAGCCTTTCCTTTGGCCTCCAGTTGCTCCCCCATGACGTCCTCCAGCGTCAAGATCTTCTCCCCGACCAAGTCTAGGGCAGGGAGCACCTGGCTCACCTTCTGGGCCGAACCACCAAAGTGCAAGGGGCCGAAACCGAAGGGTTCCAGCACTGCTTCCATGTGGCCAAGGAAGTCCAAGACCTTCTCTGCCTCAGCGGCATGAGAAGCCCAAAGGTCTTTGACCACCTTGGCGGAGGAAGCCAACTCCCCCGCCGAACTCCTCCTCGCTAGCTCCTGCTCCCTGGCGGCCAAATCTTGCTCCCGAGCAGCCAGGGCCTGCTCCTTGGTGGCCAGCAGGTGGCCCGCTCGCCTAGGTCAGTCTCCCTGGTCGAAGCGGCAAGCTCCCTGTCGTTGACGCCTTGAAGCTGATTCTTCATATGCCCCCACTCCTCCTCATGAGCGGCCACACGATCAGATAGCTCCCTCTCCCTTGCCTCCGCCTCCTCCCGATGAAGGAGCGTATCCTGGAGCTCCGTTAGACCCACGAGACGTGCATCGGCGGTGGCATGGAGGTCCTTAGACTCAGGCAGGAGGCTCACCACATTCTTATGGAGGTCGGCGACGAAGGACTTCTTCTCCAGCACCCCCTTTCGTGCCTCAGGCTGCTCCTCCCGAGCCCGTGCCTTCACCCTGGCGCACTGGACCTGCGCCTTCAACATGTCGTCCCAGTCCTGGAGGCTATCCCGCTCAGACCTCAGCTCGGACCACTCCTGCTCGAGTGTGTCCTGCATATGGTCCAGGATAGAGCGGACTACTCTCACGACCATGGGGAGCGGGACAGCCTTGGGCATCGCCAGGCGAGGGACTGCCTCGACTCCCTCCGGTTCTCCACCTTCCCGTGGGGTTACCACCACAGCATCTTGCGGAGGGAAAGGAAGAGGGCTGGCAGTTCGCTCAGCAGCAGCTGCGCCGCTACCAGATGCGTCCGCGCCCGTCAGTTGGCTGACCTCTTGTGGCCCGGGTGCCGACAGCCGGAGCCGCCCCAGGAGCAGGCTCAGGCACTACCGCCGGTGTTGGAGCTTCGGAGAAGAAGGAGATACAGCTCCCGTACTGCTGCTAGCGTCGGCAGTTCCCTCAGCGGCCTCGACCGCGCCTATGGGTTGAGGTAGATGGGCTGGCAGCTCGCTGGCGGGGTGATGGCATCGTCGGAGATCGGGTCGCAGGAGAGCTTCTGCAGCATCGTCCCCAGCACCTACCGATCTGGTGATGATCCTGCTCCGCACGCCAACCGGGTCACGTCGCCCTCCTTGGTGTACTGCCAGGCGGGCCGGACGCGCTGCTGGAGAGGGGCGATCCGGCGGGACTGGAAGTCAGCCAGAACCATCAACGAGGTCAGGCCTTCCTCCGCCAAGCATTTGATCCTCTCCAGAACCGGCGTGTAGGCGTCCTGCAGGTCAGGGATCTCGTCCCCAACGGGCACCTCGGCCATTGGAGGTCCAACCGGCAACTCCAGGTGGTCGTGGACGTCAGGTCTGGGCGATCACCCAGTCCTCCCTCTAGTGCTCTCACTTCCCAGGAGTGAAGGGCGTGATGTAGGGCGTGGAGCTCCACCCTCGGTGCTGGAAGTAGTAAGCCCCCAGGTGGCTTGTGTGACACGACCCCACGGTCTTGTCGAGCCAGGATCACGCTGAGGGGTGCTGCGTTGCACAGCACCGTATAACACACGTCAAAGGTATAAAGCGGAAGTGAAATTTTATATTACATAAACAGGTTTATGAACATGTTTACATCAAAATAAGTTCAGTCTACACTCACGGACGTAGACTATGCATCAAGTCCACGTTCAGCCCTTGAACGTGTCCTTGCTAGCACACACGCACACTAACTCTGCGGCGTGCACGACTCCCACTCGACGGGGTTCCCCTCTTGGGGTTCTGTCTCCTCCTCGGGAGTCCCTTCCTCATAGAACCCTGCAAAAGCTTCAAACACAAGCAGTGAGCACGAAGACTCAGCAAGTCTGACCCGTCTCACCTAAACATGGAACTTCTAAATGAGGGGTGGTGGGTTACATGAGGTAAAAATCATTTGCAAGGACTCGCCTAATTAGTAGAACCTTACTTTCAAGTTTTAGCAGCAGTTTGTGGAGAACCTTACGCTAAGGCACATGAGAGAGCCGCAATCAAACAAGAAACGCATTTCTCTCATGTACTTTGCCCAAAGTTGAAATGAACTTTAGTTAGCTCTAAACTACAGCAAGTCATTAGCAATCAAGTCCATCTTTCAATCAGCAACATTTTAACATGTAACTAGTTCTTTCTACGTCACGGTACAGTGAACAAGTGGTACTCACTGACCGCGAGGGACGGTGATTATAATCGATTTACACCTGCAGGGTTACCCGAACAACCCGTCACGTACGCCCGTACTCGATGTTGCCTACAACAACCATCACGGACGCCGTACGCAACTACCTTTCACCCGTTAGCCAAATGTTGAACCCGTCCAATCGTCCTGAGCAAGAGGTCTCTGCACGCGCATCTCAGTGCCGCCAGCCAATTTACACCTCGAGCTCTCAACCTACCCTCTGAACGACCAGCTATGCCTCAACACCCAGCTACCCGAGTTACATCAGTTTCCCGGTTCCATATAGCCGGTAGGTCTTCGGTACTGTTCTAGCTTGTTCAACAGGCCGGCACACGGCTCGGTCCTCAATCGACACAAGCGGAGCTACAGCACACAGGCCCCAAAGTCCTGTTGCCCTTACCCTCCGCTCGGTCTCATTTTTCTTGCCATGTGTATCATGTGCTATCTCTACCCGAGTCGACTGCCTCTAGCCTATGCTCGCGAGTAGTTCCAACTACTCGACTTATACCGAATCCTACACTATCTTAGCATTGCAGTGGCTAACGGGGTTTGCAATCCTAAACCCAAGCCATGGTTCTCTTGGCTATGCAGTGGGGCTTTCAAACAAGACTCTAATGCAAAGAATGAAGTAACAAGTATGTGCTCAAAACAATAAAAATTTGTAAAAGGGGTAATGCAAACCGGAGCTTGCCTTGCTGCTCTTTGTCGTAGGCTAACTGCTCCTCCGGAGTAACGAAGTCTAGGACTTCGGGTTCCTCCTCGACCTTAGCGACTACATGTTAAATTTAAATGTGTTTGTATTAAGTTTTAAACTTGTGAAGCTTATAAGTCCCACTAGACAGACTCTAGGACTGTGAAACTTTTATTGTGGCTTGGTTACAACCTAAATAGAGACTTGGTCAAGTTTTAGTTGCAGCAAAGCTCATTTGAGCCCTCCACAATTAATTATGTCCTTGACCTTAATTGGAACTCTTAGGGTGCTCTAAGGATTTTCATGAAACAAACTATGACTTTCTGAAAACTAGATTTTCAGAGGGTTCTAATGGAGTTGGTCTCACTTAATTTGGAAGTACCTAACTAGAGATATGAGCTAAACAATTTCAGAGAAAATTCTGAAAATGTTTCTGAACATTTTCTATTTTCTCTGGAACAGTTTCACTAATCACACCATTAGGTGGATTAAATGAGCTCAAATCGGTTTGAAATTTTTATGGTAGTTCAGGGATATTTTGGTGAACATCCCAGCAAAATTTCAGGATTTTCCTCCACAGGATTCTCCAGTTAAAATTCCAAACAGTTTAAATTTTGAGGAATTAATTCTGGAAAAATAAGGAATTCCATGAAGTGAAACTTAATTTGCTGGAAAGTTCTCAGAGAGCTAAATCCAACAAAATTTGGTTCACTCGATTTGGAGCTTTCTAGCCAAAGTTATGGGGATTTGAAGTTTGAAGGAAATCTGAAAATCATGGAAAAGTTTAAACTCGCGCGTGGGCCCAGGGGACACGCGTCGCACGCCGAGGCGACAGCACACCGTGGCCCACAAGGATTTTTTGCGCCCGCACACCCGATCCCGGCCGCAGTCTGATCCCGATTCAAAATGTCGGCCGCTGACAGCTGGGGTCCACCCCCTTCTTCAACCTCGCGACGCCCGCGCTCCGCCGCCGAGAGACCTCGCCGGAGAGCTCGCCGCCGGCTTCTGTACAGCTCCAAACTTCACGATTTTGGCCGCCCCTGCCTACTTTCACTCGGGGAACAGGATTCCGGGGTCAGCTGCTCATGACAATGGCCGGTGCATGGTCGGCGACGAGCCGCCATCTCGGGAAGACTTCGGCCATGTCGGCTGACTACCCTAGCACCTTAACTACTCGAGGAACCGGTCGGGAAGCATCTGTGGACCTCAGGGAAGGTCGACATGAGCTCGAGGCAGCTCGGGGAAGGCCCGAAGTAGGTCCTCACCGTGTGCCCGATGCCTCCCGTTATTCCGCCATTGGTAAACCTCGAATTACGCCGGGTACAGAGGTTCTCCGGCCAAGGGTTGTGAAGGAAACTTGTGCGTTACCGTGTCTAGTTTGTGTGAGAGCGGATTGAGGCCCTCTAATCCTTTCTAGAGCACGAATTCGACAGAATCGAACCCAAGGGTTGTGCTGCACACAGAAAGGGGAGAATTGGAAATTCGCCGCCCGTGAGCAACCACTCGAGCTGTGGCTCGGGGGTGAGCAGCACCGGTCACCAGCGCGTCCAAGGGTGCCTTGGCTCGGGCGTGACAACGCCCTGGTTAGGCTGTCCACGGGAGCCCGAGGTGCGGCGGTTCTAAGTCTCCGACTTGATCTTTCGGCATAGCCGATATCAATCGGTTTCAACTGAATTCTAGCAGCGGGGAAGATGGAGGAAGGTCTCTAGTACCTTGCCGTGGCTCTGGAGGGGACGGAGAAAGCTGTGATCGGCGCTCTCCGATCGATTCCGAGCTGCGTAAAGTATCTGCCGGCGCGGAGTTCTTGCGGGGGAAGAACCGGACGATGCTTCAGCCGAGGAGGGGGGAAGGCGCCTTAAGAAGGCTCTGCACCGCCTCACGCCCGCGCGTGGGCAAGCAGCTGCTGGCGCGGCGGCTCCCCTCGGTGGCGATCGCAGCGGCGGCTCGGCTAACCGAGTGAGAAAGTCTCAGTCGGTTGATTTGGAGTAGTGGCTGACATGTGGGTCCCACTTCCAATTTTAACCTCTGAAATTTACTCCTAATCACTGTTGTAAACAGTGAGCCCCATAATACCCCTGGTAAATCAAATTATTCATCCATGAGCCATTTGAATTGATCAAAGTTCAAATTGGGTTTGGTTTGAATGAATTTCAGCACAAGTTCAGTTTTGAATTCAAATAAAGTTTGAATTTCCCCCACTTAGCTCATGTCAAGATCAACTGCAAATGGAGTGAAAATTGGTGTGTGAGCTCACGAAAATGTGCTGAACAAGAATATGCCTCCCACTTTTAAATTCATGGGATAAAAACAGTTTGAATTTGAATATGGTTTCAAACTGCCCTCTTTCTAACTATTCCCAACATGACCTCAAAAAGGTTTGGAATTTGGGTGAAACTTGGCATGGACATCCTTAGCAAAGTGTAGGAGTTTTCATATGTCCAGCCCACCTATATCACATGTGGGCAATATCACTTTTGCAATGTGTGAGTTTGTTCTCTAATGAGCATGTTGATGGTGGTTACTTGCTCTTCATTTGTGTTCATCATCTTTCCTCAAATGAGGTGTGTGGTGTGGTGATGAACACTTCAATTCTTTTGTCAAAAACTGAGACCCTTACATTCCCCCCCCCCTTAAAAGAATCTCGTCCCGAGATTATAAGGTGAAAACGAGAGAGAGGACGGTGGAAAATTACCGGATATGCGACGTGAAAAAGTCGGGGTAGTTAGCGCGAAGAAATTCTTCGCTCTCCCATGTCGCTTCGTCCATGGAGTGATTACTCCATAGAACCTTGTAGAACCACAACGTACAGTTGCGTGTGGTTCGGGCCTTTTCATCAATAATCTGCACCGGTTCCTCCCGATAGGTGAGATCCGGTTGCAGTTCTTCAATGTCTTCCAGCTGAATGGTAGTTGATAGCTTGAGACACTTCCTCAGCTGGGAAATGTGAAAGACGTCGTGCACACCGGAAAGTGCTTCTGGTAATTTCAGCCGGTATGCCACTGATCCACATCTTTTGGTAATCTGGAATGGACCGATGAATCGGGGTGCCAACTTTCCTCTCACCCCAAATCTGTTTACGCCCTTCATTGGAGACACCCGTAGGTATACGTGATCTCCAACTTCGAATTGTAATGGGCGCCTTATCCGGTCCACATACTATTTCTGACGGGATTGAGCGGCTTTTAGGTTCGCTTGAATCAGTCGAACCTTTTGTTCCGCGTTGTTGACAAGGTCAATCCCGAAGGTAACCCTTTCGTCAGACTCACACCAATTCAATGGTGTGCGGCACTTCCTACCGTATAGCGCCTCGTAAGATGCCATCTTGATGCTGGCTTGGTACTCATTATTGTACGAGAACTCGGCTAACGGAAAGTGATCATCCCAATTCTTGCCGTGGTTGATAGCGCAAGCTCGTAGCATGTCTTCCAAGATCTGATTCACCCGCTCCATCTGCCCATCCGTCTGCGGGCGATATGCTGAACTACGGATCAACTTCGTCCCCAAGGCAGCGTGCAGCTGCTCCCAAAAACGGGACACAAATAGAGTGCCCCGATCCGATATGATAGTACGGGGTACGCCGTACAAGCATAGGATCCGTGAGATGTACAGTTCAGCGTACTTCTTGGCGTTGTAGTTTGTGTTGATCGGGATGAAATGGGCAACTTTGGTGAGTCGATCGACGATCACCCACACAGAATCATGTTTCTGCAAGGTGGTGGGTAAACCGACGATGAAGTCCATGCTCACATCCTCCCAGTTCCAGGCAGGAATGCCCAGTGGTTGCAGCAGTCCCGGTTTCCGCATGTGGTCTGCCTTCACCCTTCGACATGTATCACACTCGGACACGTATTTTGCAGTCTCTCGCTTCATCCGTGTCCACCAAAACATGCTTCTGAGTTCTTGATACATCTTGTTGCTGCCGGGGTGAATAGACAATTTTGATAAGTGAGCCTCATCAAAAAATTTCTTCCGTAATTCCGGGTTACGGGGTACGACGATCCGGTCCTTGAACCATAGGACGCCGTCTCCATCCTTCCGGAAACATTTCAGCTCCCCACTGTCTACACGTCTCTGCAAATGTGACATGCCCTTGTCATTCTTCTGGGATGCCGCTATCTCTTCACGGATGGTGGGAACGAACGTTAGGTTGTAGAGAGCTCCGTGTGGAATCACATGTAGTGGTGGTTCACTCTCTGCTAACGGTGTGATGGTCAGATTATTGACGTGTGACTTGCGGCTCAGCGCATCTGCCACCACGTTTGCCTTGCCCGGATGATAATGGATCTCTATTTCGTAATCCTTTATCAATTCTAACCATCTTCGTTGCCTCATGTTCAGCTCCTTCTGAGTGAATATGTACTTGAGGCTTTTGTGGTCGGTATATAAATGTACGAGGTTACCGAGTAGGTAGTGCCTCCACATTTTCAGTGCAATTACCACGGCAGCGAGCTCCAAATCGTGAGTTGGATAATTTTGCTCATGGTTTCTAAGTTGCCGTGATCCATACGCGACCACTCTTTGGTCTTGCATCAGCACACATCCGAGCCCAATGCCGGATGCATCGCAGTACACATCGAACGGTTTTGTTGTGTCTGGCTGCGCCAAAACCGGTGCTGATGTCAGGTGCTTGACTAATGCCTTGAATGCTGCTTCACATGTTGGACTCCAAACATATTTGGTAGCCTTTTTCAGCAGCTCTGTCATTGGCTTGGCAATCTTCGAGAAGTTTGGAATGAACCTCTGATAATATCCAGCGAGTCTGAGGAAACTCCGTACCTTGTGAACAGTTCTCGGGGATTTCCAATTCAGCACTTGAGTGATCTTGCTCGGATCTACAGCGATACCCTCCGCTGAGATGATATGCCCGAGTAAAGGCACTTGCGATATCCAAAACTCGCATTTGCTGAATTTTGCGTATAACTCGTGATCCCGCAGCCGTTGCAAGACTATACGCAGATGTTTCTTGTGATCTTCCTCCGACATGGAATAAACTAGGATGTCGTCGATGAAGACCACGACAAACTTGTCCAGCTCCGGCATGAATACCGAGTTCATCAAGTACATGAAGTGAGCTGGAGCATTGGTGAGGCCGAAGGACATGATCAGGTACTCATAAAGTCCGTACCTCATCGAGAAAGCCGTCTTTGGAATGTCCTCAGACCTTATCTTAATCTGATGGTACCCGGATCTTAAATCCATCTTGGAAAAGATCTTTGCTTCGACCAACTGATCAAACAACATGTCGATCCATGGTAACGGGTACTTGTTCTTGATGGTTACGGCATTTAATGGATGATAGTCCACGCAAAGCCGTAACGTCTCATCCTTCTTCTTGACAAATAATGCCGAACAGCCCCATGGCGAGGAGCTCGGCCTAATAAAACCCTTCTCCAGAAGGTCTGTGAGCTGAGTCTTCAGTTCAGCCAATTCCTTGGGCGCCATCTTGTACGGCCTTCGGGATATTGGCATGGTTCCCGGTGCAAGTTCAATCTTGAACTCCTCCTCTCTATCAGGCGGCATCCCCGGCAAATCGTCCGGGAATACATCAGGGAACTCTCGGACCACTGGAATATCTTCCAATCTGATGGTTGTGGCTTGATAGACACTTGGAAGTTTTATTTCTGGACTGTCCAGAAATAATGAGTGAGACTCGTGCACTTCTGAGTTCAGGTGCACAACCCGGAGGACGGTGTCTAAAACAGCGCCGTGGCGGGTTAACCATGACATCCCTAAGATGACATCGACCTTTTGTCCCTCTAAAAGTATGAGAGACGTAGGGTAAACTCTACCCTCTAAGCACAATGGCGCTTTTGGGACCATCATGCTTGCTGAAATTTTCCCACCCGGTGAACAGATCACATAAGGACTATCGGTGGGTAGTATTTGCAAGCTATGTTTATCAATGAAAGCTTGGCTAATGAAGCTATGCGTGGAGCCTGAATCAAATAGTACTATAGCGGGATGCTGGTGGAGTTGGAACATACCCACAAGGATTGGCTCGCCCTCCGGCACGTCCTCAATGGCAAGCTGGTGGACGGTGCCGGGCCTAGGGTTTGCCCGCCGCGCATTAGTAGGGTTCCGGGGTTGATTCCTCCCCGGAAACTGTGGTGCCACTCCGCCGCCTTGCCTCTCCGGGCAACTGCTCGCGAAGTGTCCTGGACGACCACACTTGTAGCATGTGGCCGCTGCTGGTGGAGTGCTCGGTGGACGAAAGCCCGGCATGCGTTGCTGAGGTGCAAACGCACGCGGCATCGCCCGCTGCTGCTGTTGTTGTTGCGGTGGTACTGGCAGTGCCGGCCTGAATGCCGGTGACGAGTACGGCTGACTGCGGGACGGCATCGACCGTGTGGTGGCTGCCAGCATGGGCCCGATGGTGGGCGATTCACCATCTGAAACTTCTGAGAAGGACCGCCTCCTTCTCCGCTGCTCTGCGGCGCGCTTCGCTTTCGCTCTGCCGCCGCCAACTCCTTGCCGGAGTCCTCCTGAACAATCGCAGCATCAATGATGTCGTTGAGGCTGCCGCGATTGAACATCGCCAACTTGTCCTTCAGGAGTGGGTTAAGCCCCTGGTAAAAATGGTTCCGCCGCTTCTCGTCGGTATCGGCATGATACGACGCATATAGCGCGAGATCGTTAAATGCCCTAGAGTATTCCAGCGCGTTCCGGCTCCCTTGTTGCAGGTGTAAGAACTCCTGCGTCTTCCTCTTCATTAAACCTGGCGGTATATGATAGGCCCTGAAGGCCGTCCGAAACTCCGTCCAGGTCATCACTCGGTCGGTGGGCTGTGAAGCACAGAAGTTGGCCCACCACGCGCTCGCGGATCCTTGGAGCTGCTGGACCGCGAACTGAGTTTTGCGCTGCTCGCTGATCTGGAGCAGTCCGAACTTCATGTCTATGGCGCGGAGCCATTTGTCCGCGTCAAGTGGTTCATCCGCCCTTGAGAATACCGGGGGATGAGTAGCCAGGAAGTCGGAGTAGGAGCTCTGTTGGCGCTCCTCACGATCTTGACGTCTCTCTGGGCGAGACGTATTAGTGATAAGAGTCTGCATCAACTCTGTGTGCTGCTTATGCGAGCCCGCCATTGCCGCGACGATGTCGGCCAATGTAACTGTCGGTAGTGGCGGTGGCGGTGTTTGCTGTTGTTGTTGTTGCTGCTGTTGCTGTTGTTGTCCCGAGGAGTCCTCGGGAGGCTGTTGGGAGGTCTCTCCCCCTTGACTGGTACCCCCAACATCAGGGTTGGCACGAGTACGCGTCATTCTGAAATTCAAAACAGCAGCAATTAGCACATGACTTACTTAAAATTCCATATGCAACAGTAGGTATTGAATTGACACATGATTAATTTGCACAACATTCACATATATTGATAAAGCATAAACTTTATACAAGATACATTATTCTTGAGTCTCCGAGAAGTCGTGCTCATGTCGTCACTACCTATACATATGCTACTGTCTACACGACATGTCACCGATTACAAAAGTTGGGTTATGCTACCCTAGCTGCCCTACTTGGCAACCGTAACCCTTTACCCGGAGTAGAACTCGACCTCCTGTGGGTCGTCCTCCTCCAGCACCTCCGCTGGTGGCTCTGGATCTACCACCTCTTCTCCCATCCCGGGTTCTCCCATTGCTGGAAGACCCAAGACCACCGGTATACCCAATACCGGAGGTACGAGGTCCTGCAAGGCATGCACCTCGTCCATAGCCTGGTTATAATCTTCTTCCCAGCCTTGCCCTTCCTCAATAGCGTCGTCCCGCTCTTGAGTAAGTTCCTCGTTCTGCTGGGTCAGATTTTGTACCAGTTCTTGCAACGCCGTGATGTCGACGTGGCTTTTTCTCTTCGCCTTCTTCAGATGATGCAACTGATTGCGTTGTTCATTCAGTCGCTTGATCGTCGGGAGGAGCACATTGCGGAGTGCGCTGTGAGCACTCTCAAAATGGTCTCCATGGATTGTGCTCTCCTTGAGCTTTGTGGCGAGATGCTCCGTATGAACAGCTTGGCTGTCCATCACGGTGTTTCCCGCCCTCATCTGGAGGCTAAGGTTTGCCTCCGCGGGGTTGTACCTTGGGCAACTCGGGTCCGTTGCCCCCAGGTACCTCTCTTCCCACACATGCTGAGCCCGTCCCTCCAACGGAACAAGCGCATATGGAGTGCCCTCCATAGCCTGCACGTGTAGTTGGCAGAAGCGTGACATAGTGTCACGGGCTGCCACTTGCCACACCCCTTCCGGTTGTCTTCCTCTCACCGTGACGGTGAACGGCACCCAACCGGGTGGCGTAGGTCCTGCAGGGACCTCGACATGGATTGTCCCCGTCTTGTTCCCCTCTTTGCCTTCTTCCTTGGCGAAGTATTGCGGCATCTGGTTGTACCCGAAATATTAGAGCATTTGCCACAATGCTTCCGGGTAGCCGCTACGGTGAGAACAGTGGGACATCACCCACCCGTTCCCCAATTGCTTATCCGCTGTCATCTGTAAAAATATATTTGAGAAATGTCAAATATTTATTTAAACAGTAAACCTCTGAGTTCTAACATAAAACATGTCATTGAACCCATAAAACTTGGAAACATAGTTCAAATTTTAAACAAATTTGACTGCTGATCTGCTGTTCCCATGACAGCCCTGACCAGTTTCCATTTCAACCTGATTTAGACCATGTTAAAGCAAAACTAGTTCTGGAGCTCAAAATTAAAGTCAAAGCTAACTTCAATAGATTTCCAGAAAGTATTTTCTTGGCCTAAAATCTGTCCTGGTTCAAAAGTTATGAGATGTCAAAGTTAACAGAATTTCTGGAGAAATCTGGACAGCACCTCCCTGCTTTAGGTACTGATTTGATCCAAGAATCCCAGGTAATTATGTTCTTAATCTGACAAAACTTTCTGTTACAAAGTTGTAACCCATCTCATAAGATTTCCATAACTACCTCATTTTCTATTTTTTGATTTTTATGCAGAAAGTTATGCTCAATTTACAGAGAGTCGTTACTCTGTCCTGTTTTCTGGACAGTTTCAACTCTACTGCATTTTTCGATTGGTTAAGTGATGAAACACCTCTGGACCTCAACAGAAGAGTTGTAACGCTCTTCCAAAGCCTTCCATAAATGTACCATATAACCCTAACCTCAAAAGAACTCAACCTCTAACCTCTGATCAACTTCAGCCCTAATTCAGCTGAAACCAGAGTACTCTGTCCTTAACAACCTATAAGTTGAAAACTTGTTAACTTTGAATATCCTGTTCAAGGGAAAGAGTTACATCAAGTTTTACTACTTTGGATCAAAACTTTCAAGTTTTAAATGAAGTTATTCATTTAATGGGGTGTGACGTCGATGCGTCACCCGATTATGTCGGTACTACGTCCTCACAAAGAAAAACCTATACCGGGCTTAGCCGGCTTTGTTAACTCAGTGGCACTAAACGTCACTCACACACGGATGCTACACGTCTACCGTTTCGTGGTCAGGCTACCTGCAAAAACTCAAACAATCGTCAGACTCGGCTGCACACCGAGCCCGGAATCCATACAGTTCGTACAACCGGCCGTCATCATTCGCCCGGATGTTCTCAAGCCAACCACGCCTTGAGCTACGTGTTCACGTTTCAGACCACGTGACGGGGTCTCCCAAGTTGCACCACGCACGCCAGGGACAGACGTTGCTCGAATACCCCAAACGACATGAAGAGTCGTAGAGGATATCAAAGCGAGTCGGGTTACCTGCCACCCGTGGGGCTCCACCCTTCAGCTTGTGTGCACTGGTGGACAGCGCTTACGTGTACCCCCCAAGACATAAACGTCCCGAGATACACGATTTTCCGACATAACAAATAGGTTAATATGCCACTTTCTATAGGCTAATAACATCCTTATACGGGCTACTAACTCGTTCCTCACTAGATTTTTTTGAAAAGGATGACCTTTCTACTGTGTTAAACCTCAAGCGAGCTCTGATACCAACGCTGACACGACCCCACAGTCTTGTCGAGCCAGGATCACGCTGAGGGGTGCTGCGTTGCATAGCACCGTATAACACACGTCAAAGTTATAAAGCGGAAGCGAAATTTTATATTGCATAAACAGGTTTATGAACATGTTTACATCAAAATAAGTTCAGTCTACACTCGTGGACGTAGACTACGCATCAAGTCCACGTTCAGCCCTTCAACGTGTCCATGCTAGCACACACGCACACTAACTCTGCGGCGTGCACGACTCCCACTCGACGGGGTTCCCCTCCTGGGGTTCCGTCTCCTCCTCGGGAGTCCCTTCCTCATAGAACCCTGCAAAAGCTTCAAACACAAGCAGTGAGCACGAAGGCTCAGCAAGTCTGACCCGTCTCACCTAAACATGGAACTTCTAAATGAGGGGTGGTGGGTTACATGAGGTAAAAATCATTTGCAAGGACTCGCCTAATAAGTAGAACCTTACTTTCAAGTTTTAGCAGCAGTTTGTGGAGAACCTTACGCTAAGGCACATGAGAGAGCCGCAATCAAACAAGAAACGCATTTCTCTCATGTACTTTGCCCAAAGTTGAAATGAACTTTAGTTAGCTCTAAACTACAGCAAGTCATTAGCAATCAAGTCCATCTTTCAATCAGCAACATTTTAACATGTAACTAGCCTGTTCTTTCTACGTCACGGTACAGTGAACAAGTGGTACTCACTGACCGCGAGGGACGGCGATTATAATCGATTTACACCTGCAGGGTTATCCGAACAACCCGTCACGTACGCCCGTACTCGATGTTGCCTACAACAACCATCACGGACGCTGTACGCAACTACCTTTCACCCGTTAGCCAAATGTTGAACCGGTCCAATCGTCCCGAGCAAGAGGTCTCTGCATGCGCATCTCAGTGCCGCCAGCCGATTTACACCTCGAGCTCTCAACCTACCCTCTGAACGACCAGCTATGCCTCAACACCCAGCTACCCGAGTTACATCAGTTTCCCGGTTCCCATATAGCCGGTAGGTCTTCGGTACTGTTCTAGCTTGTTCAACAGGCCCGCACACGGCTCGGTCCTCAATCGACACAAGCGGAGCTACAGCACACAGGCCCCAAAGTCCTGTTGCCCTTACCCTCCGCTCGGTCTCATTTTTCTTGCCATGTGTATCATGTGCTATCTCTACCCGAGTCGAGTGCCTCTAGCCTATGCTCGCGAGTAGTTCCAACTACTCGACTTGTACCGAATCCTACATTATCTTAGCATTGCAGTGGCTAACGGGGTTTGCAATCCTAAACCTAACCCACGGTTCTCTTGGCTATGCAGTGGGGCTTTCAAACAAGACTCTAATGCAAAGAATGAAGTAACAAGTATGTGCTCAAAACAATAAAAATTTGTAAAAGGGGTAATGCAAACCGGAGATTGCCTTGCTGCTCTTGGTCATAGGCTAACTGCTCCTCCGGAGTAACGAAGTCTAGGACTTCGGGTTCCTCCTCGACCTTAGCGACTACATGTTAGAAGAAACATATGTATCAATTTAAATGTGTTTGTATTAAGTTTTAAACTTGTGAAGCTTATAAGTCCCACTAGACAGACTCTAGGACTGTGAAACTTTTACTGTGGCTTGGTTACAACCTAAATAGAGACTTGGTCAAGTTTTAGTTGCAGCAAAGCTCATTTGAGCCCTCCACAGTTAATTATGTCCTTGACCTTAATTGGAACTCTTAGGGTGCTCTAACGATTTTCATGAAACAAACTATGACTTTCTGAAAACTAGATTTTCAGAGGGTTCTAATGGAGTTGGTCTCACTTAATTTGGAAGTTCCTAACTAGAGATATGAGCTAAACAATTTCAGAGAAAATTCTGAAAATATTTCTGAACATTTTCTATTTTCTCTGGAACAGTTTCACTAATCACACCATTAGGTGGATTAAATGAGCTCAAATGGGTCTGAAATTTTTATGGTAGTTCAGGGATATTTTGTTGAACATCCCAGCAAAATTTCAGGATTTTCCTCCACAGGATTCTCCAGTTAAAATTCCAAACAGTTTAAAGTTTGAGGATTATTTCTGGAAAAATAAGGAATTTCATGAAGTGAAACTTGATTTGCAGGAAAGTGCTCAGAGAGCTGAATCCAACAAAATTTGGTTCACTCGATTTGGAGCTTTCTAGCCAAAGTTATGGGGATTTGAAGTTTGAAGGAAATCTGAAAATCAGAGAAAAGTTTAAACTCGCGCGTGGGCCCAGGGGACACACGTCGCACGCCGAGGCGACAGCACACCGCGGCCCACAAGGATTTTGTGCGCCAGCACACCCTATCCCGGCCGCAGTCTGATCCCGATTCAAAATGTCGGCCGCTGACAGCTGGGGTCCACCCCCTTCTTCAACCTCGCGACGTCCGCGCTCCGCCGCCGAGAGACCTCGCCGGAGAGCTCGCCGCCGGCTTCTGTACAGCTCCAAACTTCATGATTTTGGCCGCCCCTGCCTACTTTCACTCGGGGAACAGGATTCCGGGGTCAGCTGCTCATGACAATGGCCGGTGCATGGTCGGCGACGAGCCGCCATCTCGGGAAGACTTCGGCCATGTCGGCTGACTACCCTAGCACCTTAACTACTCGAGGAACCGGTTGGGAAGCATCAGTGGACCTCAGGGAAGGTCGACATGAGCTCGAGGCAGCTCGGGGAAGGCCCGAAGTAGGTCCTCACCGTGCGCCCGATGCCTCCCGTTTATTCCGCCATTGGTAAACCTCGAATTACTCCGGGTACAGAGGTTCTCCGGCCAAGGGTTGTGAAGGCAACTTGTGTGTTACCGTGTCTAGTTTGTGTGAGATCGTATTGAGGCCCTCTAATCCTTTCTAGAGCACGAATTCGACAGAATCGCACCCGAGGGTTGTGCTGCACACAGAAAGGGGAGAATTGGAAATTCGCCGCCGGTGAGCAACCACTCGAGCTGTGGCTCGGGGGTGAGCAGCACCGGTCACCAGCGCGTCCAAGGGTGCCTTGTCTCAGGCGTGACAACGCCCTGGTTGGGCTGTCCACGGGAGCCCGAGGTGCGGCGGTTCTAAGTCTCCGACTTGATCTTTCGGCATAGCCGATATCAATCGGTTTCAACTGAATTCTAGCAGCGGGGAAGACGGAGGAAGGTCTCTAGTACCTTGCCGTGGCTCTGGAGGGGACGGAGAAAGCTGTGATCGGTGCTCTCCAATCGATTCCGAGCTGCGGAAAGTTTCTGCCGGCGCGGAGTTCTTGCGGGGGAAGAACCGGACGATGCTTCGGCCGAGGAGGGGGAAAGGCGCCTTAAGAAGGCTCTGCACCGCCTCACGCCCGCGCGTGGGCAAGCAGCTGCTGGCGCGGCGGCTCCCCTCGGTGGCGATCGCAGCGGCGGCTCGGCTAACCGAGTGAGAAAGTCTCAGTGGGTTGATTTGGTGTAGTTGCTGACATGTGGGTCCCACTTCCAATTTTAACCTCTGAAATTTACTCCTAATCACTGTTGTAAACAGTGAGCCCCATAATACCCCTGGTAAATCAAATTATTCACCCATGAGCCATTTGAATTGATCAAAGTTCAAATTGGGTTTGGTTTGAATGAATTTCAGCACAAGTTCAGTTTTGAATTCAAATAAAGTTTGAATTTCCCCCACTTAGCTCATGTCAAGATCAACTCCAAATGGAGTGAAAATTGGTGTGTGAGCTCACAAAAATGTGCTGAACAAGAATATGCCTCCCACTTTTAAATTAATGGGATAAAAACAGTTTTAATTTGAATATGGTTTCAAACTGCCCTCTTTCTAACTATACCCAACATGACCTCAAAAAGGTTTGGAATTTGGGTGAAACTTGGCATGGACATCCTTAGCAAAGTGTAGGAGTTTTCATATGTCCAGCCCACCTATATCACATGTGGGAAATACCACTTTTGCAATGTGTGAGTTTGTTCTCTAATGAGCATGTTGATGGTGGTTACTTGCTCTTCATTTGTGTTCATCATCTTTCCTCAAATGAGGTGTGTGGTGTGGTGATGAACACTTCAATTCTTTTGTCAAAAACTGAGACCCTTACATTGTGCTTCTCCCCGAGGTCCTCAAGGATAAAAACGCCCTGAAGAGGCGCACCGAGGGCCGCACTCACACGAACATCTCACAGAAGTGGACGAAGACGGCCACCAGAGTGAGGGTGTGCGGTGTGAGGTGCTGTAGATGGAGCCTATACACCTCCAGCAGGGTTAGGAGGAAGGACGATGCCGGGAGCGCGAACCCGGACAGCACGTACGAGGTGAACAGAACCACCTCGCCAGGTTGCATGTCAGTTAGCAGGACCCTCCCGCGACGGATCTTTCCGTCGAATGTGGCTGACTGCCAGCCGAGCAGGCGCCACACAAGTGTGATGTCGCCATCGCTGCAGAGCCTGGAAGACATGGTGGTGTGAGGAATATGAGCGCCGGGGAGCGGAGGCTTCGAGCCCGCAGGAGGACGAAGATCACAAAAGGCAGGAAGGAACCGCCCTTCTCCGGAAGGATTACTTTTCTACGTCCACAACTTCTGGCAGGGCAACAGGCACGACGTCTAGGTTTCCACAGCCGTGCAGCCCGCCATCCCAATGACGGATGGGACCCAGGTCCACCGGTCAGATGCAGGGAGCCATGCGGGTAACTTCTCGGGAACATCCGGCGGTTCCCGAGAAAAGCGGCATGGTGGAACTGCAGCGGCCAATCCGAGGGCTGTCACAGTAAATACCTCGGTGCAACCCCTCGAGCGCATCGCCACGACCCTCCAGTCAAGAGCAGACACGTGTCCACTACACCAACGGCGTGCTGCTGCTTCGACTGTCGAGTACGCCCATTACGCCAAGGGCGTGCAACCTTTTCGTCTCCCAGGTACAACTACGCTGGAATATCGCCACCACTTCGGTTTCCTAAGTACAGGCTCAAAAACAACCACGTGGGAAAGATGAAGCCCCCACCTGCGGGCTCATTACCTCCCCCAAGATGGGCCTGGGGGCTACTGTCAGTACCCTGCAGCCTAGGTACCCCAGCATGGAGGGAAAAAGACAGCCCAGGCCTCGCCTCCTTGATGAGGAGGGTGCCAACGTAGCCACGTGCCCTTGGCCCCGAGATCAGCCTCGGGGCTGCCACGTGCGCTTGGGCTACGAAGCCAACACGTGTCCTTGACTCTGGCCCGAGCCTCCCCACTGAGGTGAGTCCCGGGGCTGCCATGTGTCGGTGAGCTCCAAACATCCTCCCTGCTGAGGAGGGCCCCAGAGCTGACACGTGCCCTTGGCTCCGGCCCGAGCCTCCCCGCTGAGATGAGGTCCGGAGCTGCCACCTGTCGGTGGGCTCTGAACCTCCTCCCCGCTGAGGAGGGCTCCTGAGCCGACACGTGCTCTGGGCTCCGGTCTGAGCCTCCCCGCTGAGGTGAGGTCCAGAGTTGCCACGTGTCGGTGGGCTCTGAACCTCCTCCCTGCTGAGGAGGGCACCGGAGCCGACACATGTGCTGGGCGCTGTTCCGAGCCTCCACGCTGAGGCGAGGTCTGGAGCTGCCATGTGTCGGTGGGTCCTGAACCTCCTCCCTGCTGAGGAGGGCTCCGGAGCCGACGCGTGCCCTGGGCTCCAGTCTGAGCCTCCCCGCTGAGGCGAGGTTCAGAGCTGCCACGTGTCGGTGGGCCCTAAATCTCCTCCCTGCTGAGGAGGGCTCCGCAGCCGATGCGTGCCTTGGGCTCTAGTCAGAGCCTCCCCGCTGAGGCAAGGTCGTGCCGTATCATGCTAGGGACGTCAAGCCCCTCCAAACAAAGAACCTCTATGGGCTGCTCCTGTAGCAGGTCGGTAGGAGTGTCGCAGCTCACACTCCGACATGGTCCCTCTCCTCCATTTTGTCCTCAAAAATTGAATTTTCCCACTGTTGCAAATTTGTGTGACTCTCCTTCCCTTTGTAATTTGCTCAACCACAAAATTGGGATTTAGTTTTTGAATGAATCGAATTGTAGAAGTGGTTTGAATGGATTTGCATCAAATGTGCAATCTGAATTTCAAATTCAGTTTGAATTTGATCATCTAGCTCATGTCAAGATCAATTCCTCTTTTAAATGTGTTGATTGTGAATATGAATCCCTCTTTTAAATTCATGTGATGGAATTAGTTTGAATTTGAATCTAAGTTCGAACTAGCCCTTTTAATAATTGTATCCAAAGTACATCAACATGGTTTGGATTTGATGAAAATTGGCATGAGAATTCCTAAGAATTCTTAGGTCCTAATTGTGAGCTCAGCCCCTCATGCTTACATGCTGGAAATCCTACTTTTGGATTTTGTGATTACTTCCTCTAAATCATTCTTTTGATGGTGGTTACATGCTCTTCAAATGTGTTCATGTGATTGCTGCAAATGAGCTGAGGTGTGTGTGATGTGATGAACACTTTAGCAAGTGAAATACTTGGGCCTTTACATTCCTCCCCCCTTAAAAGGATCTCGTCCCAAGATTATAAGGTGAAAATGAGAGAAAGGATGGTGGAGAATTACCGGATATGCGGCGTTAAAAATTCTGGATAACCGGTGCGAAGAAACTCCTTGTTTTCCCACGTCGCTTCATCCTTGGAGTGATTGATCCACGATACTTTGGAGAACCACAATGTTTGGTTGCGTGTGGTTCGTGCCTTCTCATCGATGATCTGAACCGGTTCCTCCCGATACGTGAGATCCGGTTTCAGTTCCTTGATGTCCCCCAGCTGGACTGTGGTTGAAAGCTTGAGGCACTTCCTCAGCTGAGATATGTGGAAGATATAGTGCACACCAGGGAGTGTTGCTGGTAATTCCAGCCGGTGTGCAACGGATCCACACCTTTCCAAAACCTTGAATGGACCGATGAATCGGGGTGCCAACTTTCCTCTAACCCCAAGCTGTTTACCCCCTTCATCGGAGACACAAGTAGATACATGTTGTGACACCCTCATTTTTGGTTTCTGCATGTATTCATGTTTCATGTAGAAAAAACATTTTAAAAGAAGTGGGAACAGAGAAAGAATCAAAAGGATAGCCCAAAAAGAGCAAAATCCAGTTCACCAGAGCGCCGAAGACAACTCCCGTGGCCCGCTGGCCACATGGCACCTTCGGAGCTCATCTCCGCAAATGGGGAGAGGTCCGACCCCGTGGAACACGTGTTGCCCCCGGAGCTAGCCTCTGCGGAGAAGCAAGGCCAGCCACAGGACACATGTCACCTTCGGAGCTAGTCACCGCGGAAATCAGAGGACCAGTCGCGCGGGATATGTGTCGATCTCGGAGCTCACCTCCGAGAGGTCCGGTTCTATTGGAGCTCACCTTCAGGAGGTCCGACACTGCTGGACACGTGTTAACCTCGGAGCTCGTCTCTGAGGAAAAAAAAGGGAGTCCGGCGCGCTACTTGACGCGTGGCATTCACGGAGCTCGCCTCCGAATAGAGAGGAGGTCCCGAACGCCAGGATACGTGGCGCACGCGGAGTTCACCTCCGGAGCGAGGGAGGTCTCGCTCGCTTGACACGCGGCACAACCGGAGCTCGTCTCTGCAAAAAAGGGGGAGACCAGGCACCGGTGGACACGTGGAGATTCCGGAGCTCATCACCGCAGAGGTAACGAGTTCTGGAGCAGTTTTTTGATTCTGTACGCGTGGAAATACCAGTACAGAGAAGAAACCGACCTGAATTCCACAATGTTACCGCGCCAAATCGACTAAAGATAAGTTGTTAAGATTCAACGACAATCTGAATAGGACTCTTATTCGAGATACAATCAGATTAAGACTCTTCTTCTCCCGCTTATAAATAGAACCCAGAACCCTTGGCCGAAACAACGAACTTCTTTTCCACCTGCTGAGCCGACGACTTAGAGCCCTAGCCCCCAACTTGCCGAAGTAAACCCATCGCCGGAGTTCAGTCGAGGAAGATCGCCGGAAGAGAGTCCCAACGATCTGTCTTGATCAGAGAAGGACCCCAAGACCAAGAAGAACGTAAGGTAGGCCTCCAATATCACCTTACAACATCATCGTGTTTTCTTTGCATCTATTCTTCGATTCCTTTCGAATAGAAGCTTTTTCGTGGACAGATCACTTGCTGATCGGTTTGATCTAGAGAAAAGATCATCACCACGTCCACATTTGATCCGAACACCTCTGTTCATCATAAAATCCATGCAAACCATGCAAGAATACGTACAAACTGATCTAATAAAACTGATCATAGGATAGCATGCATATGCATCATCGCATCTAGTTAAAGTTTAAGCATGATATTGATTGTTGTGGATCTTGTATGTGCGTGATCTTGTATAGAAGGACAAGCTTAGGGAGTTGTCTACAACGAGCTGCAACAACAAGGTTTCAAGATCCAAGAGCAACCGGAACCGCAAGAACAAGGCAAGTGCCCCTTAACCATATTGATCCTATGTTTTGGGAAAACTGTTTTGTTTTGCAAAAAGGTGTGTGTGCTGAGTCAAACATAATGGGAAACCCCTTTTATAGGAGTTTACTAGCTTTGGTTAAACCACCCTTGTCGCCAGGGAAGTTTATGAGTCGAGTATGGTTTTTGCTTTAAGCTTCACTGAGTCGATGGGATTGGGAAGCGAGATAGATGTGTCTAGCTAACTGCACTCGTAACGTTAATGAGAAACTGATGTTGTTAATGAACATGGATCAGAGGGAGATCTAGGCAAGACTGGGTTTGTGAATGAGGTAGCATGAGATGGTGGTTTTACTTACCGTAGATCTAAGGACCAGTTCATGCGAGCACATGTCAGGATAACAGTGCCACCACAAGGCCAAGTATGAGTACGGCTTAGCTGAGTAATTAGGTATGTTGCTAGATTGTTATGGACCGTGGAAGGCGCGGGGAATGGGAGTCGAGTAAGGACTGCCCTGGGAACTGCATGGCACAAGAGGGGGCCCGTGGGTGGGAGAATTGGAGATTCTAGCCTGCCGGTGAAACCTTAGTGAGTCCATACATCTAGTAGCCCCTTTGTAAAGGCTATTTTGTGATCTCTTGGCCATACACTGATGGTTGTGTACTGCTATAATGGAGGTTCTGCAGTCGCCGACGGGTGACGAAATCACAAACTTGTGGGTAAAGAGGTGCAAACTCTGCAGAGTCTTAAAACTATCATGATAGCCGAGCTTACGGTCACGAGCGTCTGGCCAACTTCCATGATTAGTTGGGATGGTTATTGGATTTTGGTTATGGTTTGGTTTTGGTTATGTTTTGGGGACTGTTGAGTCCGGGTGATGAGATGAGTTGCATGACTGTTGAGTCATGGCAACGAGATTGGTCTCGGTCTGAGACGAAATTGTTTATGAGACGAAATGGTAGCGAATACGAGATGGTATTCGTGAGATGGTAGCGAATACGAGGAGGTATTCGTGAGCAAGAATGAGGTTGATTAATGTCTGGATGGGACATGGAAGGTAATGAACATAATGGAGGTATGATGGGTATTTTAGTACATGTTGGGATTACATTCACCTAAAGATAAGTTGCTGTTTTATCGTGGTTTTTGATAAATAACTTTGCTTTTCTGCAATGAGCCTTTTTATACCTACCTTGTTATGAGCTACATATCATATTTTCCCGCACTTGCTGAGTACATCATTGTACTCAAACTTGCATTATTATTTCATCATCAGCAACAGGAGAAGATTACTATGAAGACCAAGTGGAGAATTAGGCGTGTGATCTGTTCTCAACCTTGCCTGTGGGGATGGAGCAGAGATAGAGCCGCTACTGCTTAGAATTTGCTTCCGCATTAGTTGAAAGACTTCCGCTGCTAGAATAAAGACTTCCGCTGTTAGATTAAGACTTCCGCTGTGATCATGAGTCCAAGACTCATGAGACATTGTAATAAACTCTGTTATTCGTGGTTATATATATTCTGAATTCAGTTTGTGGAACATATGTGTATGTGTGATGAACATCCTAGGCACACATATGCATCAGTCCTCGGTTCTGTGGTTTTTCCACAGAATTGAGGGCGTCACACACGTGATCACCGACTTCGAATTGTAAAGGGCGTATTCTACGGTCCACATAATGCTTTTGTCAGGATTGGGCGGCTTTCAAGTTCGATTGAATAATTCAATGTAAAGGTCCCAAAAATGTGAATACAAAGAAACATGAGTTTGCACAAATGTTGGAGTCATGTGTATGAAAAAGGGGCTTAGTTGAAACTTTTTCCTCATATGATAACATATGTGAGGTTCTTCTAAACAAACTTAGGGTTGCTGCATGGATGGACCTCATGTGTATTAAACCCACAGAAATGAAGAACTCAAGTGCAATGGGAGGGTTTAAAAATAAGAGTTTGAACTAAAGGTTAAACTCAAAGTCCAAATGAGGGAAGGACACAATAGGGATTTAAAACTGTTGTGATCAAACTCTGGGCTGCAGCAGCTAACACAAGAATCAAATTGCATATTTGGATTCCTTAGGTCCAAATTAGTGGGTAGGAAAAGTTTCATTAATTTTTAAAAAGATTTGCTGCCCATTTTTTCAAATGGAGTTAAATGTGCAAGGAATTCAAATAACCATTTGAATTTGGTTGAAATTTGTCCAACTATCCAAATGCTGCTCATTATTCAACTCCAAACATTTGAAATGGTCAATTGCCAAATTTTGGAAATCTTCTGAGGCCTGAGAAGGTATTGCCTGTGGGGCCCACATGTCATAGGAATGAGTAGACTTAACCCTGAAGTCTTTTTCTCTGCTCCTCATTCCACCGGGGTTTCACCCGCGGGCGACACCGAGCGGCTGATTCACCGCCCCAGGCTCCACCTCCTGCTCCCCTTCAGCGCCGGCCTGATCTTTACCTCGGGGCCAACTTCAGCACGTTGCCTGCCTCATTTCGATCGCACGCTCGCGGTGCTTCTCACACGCGAACAGAAACAGGCGCCACCGCCGCCTTCTCTTTTCCCCGATCGCCGGCCCCCAACAGAGCCCCGGTTGCTCGCGCCGGCAACACAGAAAACCAACATCCGTACATGCTCTACCACACCAGCCCCGCAACACCGAAGCCCCTAGCCTGTGGCGCGCACAATTCGGCAAACGGCGCCAAGAAACAGAGATCCCCGGCGGAAGCCAACTCGGGTCACCGTGGGCAGCGAGCTACGGCTCTCCTCACAATCCCGCTTCAACACGAAAAAGGTGCGCTATGATCCCTAGTTCGTATAGCTGCAAACCGTGTAGCGTTTGATCGACCGAGCTCAAAGTATTTCCAAAGTTCCCGAAGAATGGTGCTTGGGGTTAGGGGTCAGTCTAACCCAAAATTCTAGTGGCACAGGCCACCCAAGCTCGGGCGAGCTTGCACACAGCCTCTATACCTCATGGCGGTCCTCCTCGAAGAAGAACCGAACAAAAACACCTAGAATCTACCAAGTTATAGCTGTTTTTCTTACCGCCATGGAGAAATCGTCTCGGGTCGCCGTGGAGCTCTATGCTGACGGCCTTTTCACGAGGTTTGGCGCTCATTTCCAACACCCTCAAGCTCCCACGGTACTCTCCGAGCCATTCCCGACCTTTGTTATGCCGTGTAGGCGACTTCCAAGTTCACCGGAACCCTAAGGGTTGCTGACCCCGGTGCGCAAGGTTTTCCGGTGATCTATGCCTGCCGGCGAGCCTCCCAACGTGTTCAGCAGGTCAGAATATGGAGGGGCAGTGAGCAGGGGGACGGGAGGTGGCCGGTAAGGTCGTTCCGGCGACGCTCGTCGGAGGGCGCCACCGCGGGTTCTGTTCGGCCGGAGGTAGAAGACGACCCGGTGGGTCCCGCATGTCAGCGACCGGGAGTCGAAGTTCTGATCGCTGTGGCGCTGGGATCGCTTGTGGCCGCACGGGAAATACTCAGTAGCCCCGTGTGGCTTGCCCCGACGCGTGACACCTGTCCCCTCGACCCACTGCCAGCATTTGAACATTTTGGAGAATTTCAGTTTTCAGTTCAAACTTTGAATAGCTACAACTTTGGGTAGGAGAATCCAACAATTGTGAAACAAATTTTGTTGGATTCCTCTGATAGAGTACTATCCACATGTAGAACCCAATTTGTATGAAACCCTTTATTTAATTCTGTAAAATTCTTTAAAGCTTTTTAGCAAAAGAATTTTAGAGGGAGGTTTGTTAATCCAAAAATCCTCAAATTTTGCCAGAATAGTCTTTAGGGTATTAGTGAACCCCTATAAAAGATTCAGCTCAATTTGAGTTGATTTGATCAGGGAAATTTAGATTTGAAGATGCTGTGTTCAATTAAATACAGAAACATTTTCAGAGAATTTCCAAAACTTGGAAATTCAGTTCCGGGCAGATCTTAGCTCCAAAAATGCTAGGAAAATTCATGCAAACTCTATGATCTATAATTGAAATTTTAGTTCACTAATTTTGGCATGAACATGGGTGTGATCTCGGAATTAATTCTTCTTTGCTTAATTGCTTAGAAAATTATTCTGAACAAACCACTCAATGAAAAGTGCTAATTTTTGGTCTAGAGGACTTTCTTGTGACAAGGAACTCACATGAAAATTCTCAGCTCTATTGGAGCTCTGGATCACCCCTGTTCTGTTTAACCACTTAAGGTGATCAATATAGAAGAGGGGAGAAACCACTTAGCACTAATCATGTGTTTAGATCCAAACCTAAACCACTAGCACCAGTGTCATTTTAAATTCTTAAACAGAGTTCCAGTTTTTGAAAACTTGTTATTAGAACTTGTAGCAAAGTCTTTACAATTATAATTGTGCAAATGCATTACGTGTAGCATCTACGTGAAGGACTTCAAGTCATTGGAGTGGAGATCAAAGGAGGGAGGCAAGAGATCAATTCAAGTGGTCTCCACTAACTGCATATATATATAAGTCACCTGCAAAATAAAGGCAAGCCCCGGTTTGCATCAAATTTACAAGTTTTATTTGTATTCACTTCATACGTCTAGCATTGTATTTATTGCATTACGTCTAGATGGTATGAAACTCCAAATGCATGACCCAGAAAACCCTGGAGTTTAATGTAGGATATGTTGTCAATTAATTATAACTGCTGATCTCAACAAAAGTGGATTAAAAGAAGCAAAACTCGAGTGGGCAGATTCCTACTCGTGAACAGGGATTTAGGGGGATCAATCGGAAGAGTTGGGAATTGATCCTCATAGTTGGGAATGGAGACCGGGCAGTGGATGGAAGGTCAAGGATGTGGTCCTGTGAACCTAGTCTATGTCTGAGTCGATTAAGGCCCGTTCTCGTGTGCGGCCCGTTGGACAAGTTCGAGTTGTGTACCGGATGCATACTGGCTATATGGGACCCAGGAAACCGATGTAACATGTTAACCTGGGTGTCGAGGCATACCTCACCGTCCTGAAAGGATAGAGAAGTCGGCTCTACGAGGGTTTGCCATAGAGAGACTTAATCCCAGTCGGTGGGACCGGTTCGACATTTGGGTATCGTGTGAAAGGTGGCCACGTAAGACGTCAGTGATGGTTGCTGTGTGCATCGTCGAGTACGGGCGTACGTGTCGTGTCAGCTGGGTGTTTTTGATTGCAATCACCATCGCTCACGGAATGGATTGAGCATACTTGTTCTCTGCGTCGTGACGTAGTAATAAACCGGGAAACATTTAACATGCTTCGTGGGTAATCCTCATAATGGATATGAGGAACGATCAACACTTCACTAAATTTAATTTCCACCTTGGGCTAGTAGCGTCGAGGCAAAGCGTTTCTTGTTTGATTGTGGAGTCTCGATGTTGATGGCGCAAGGTCTGTATGAGTCTAGGATAGCTCACTAAAGTTACTTACCCCTCGGGCAAGTGACATCGAGATGAAGCGTTTCTTGTTTGATTGTGGAGTCTCGATGTAAGTTGCGCGAGGACTATAAAAGTTGCCTAAAATTTGAAGTAAGGACTCTCCTTTAGCTCAAACTCATTGCTTGTGCAAATTTCTTTAATCAGCCCTCTAATTTCTATCATGTAGAGTTTCATGACTAGGGTGACGGGTCAGTCTTGCTGAGCTTCGTGCTCACAGATACTGCATAAGTTGTTTTGCAGGTAATAACTGTACGCTGAGATGTACGGGTACCTGATGAGACTCGGAGCTCTCCGAGTGATGAACTCAGGGTAACCCCTGTCGCTTCTATTATGACAGTGTTGCTAGCGAGAAGGGTCCGCGGGCTGGACACCTTCTCTGTTGCTTAGCATAGGTATGAGATGTGAGTTGTAATAGTCTTCCGCTGTAGTTCATTTTGAGAAGTATGTGTAAAATTTACACTTTGTAAGATTCCGCCTTATGTATGTAATATGATGCTTTATTATGTGTGCTGTTGGGTGCCGCATCGCACGGCACCACCCAATGTGATTCCCGGGCGAGGTGCCCCATCCCCGTGAATGATCGGGATGGTGGGGTCCTCACAACGTGGTATCAGAGCCGCATTGGTAATAGCACACGGAATAAGGATCGTATTACGACAAAAACTTAGGATACGGTGAGGAAACGGTATTAGGCCCATATAAGGACTATAGTAGTATAGTTATTTAAGGTGGCAGTACTAACCTACTTGTTATAATTCTGAAATTTTAATTATGTAAAGACGCACCTACGCTCAGGTAAACATGGTAAGGAACGCTACCGAAAGCGGTTCAATTTCGGTTAGCTCCCCTGACGAGGAAAGTGGTTCAGGGTTAGATCTCACAGCTTGGTGTGAGATGTTAATATGAAACTCTTGAACTCTTCATGTTCCTGAGTTCATATGAAACGCTGATCCCTAGCGTGCATTAGGCAAGTAAGTGGAGACCCCATCGTGTGGTCAGTAACGCGATAGTGTGTTCGTCTGGAAATAGCCCAGGAGGACATACGCAGCGCTTGCCATTGGCGTGCCCTGCAGGGCAGTAGGTGGTATCCGTTGGGTTGATAACATTCCCAACCATGACGGCCCGTTCATGATAATACTCGGGTTCCCCATTGTGTGGTGTTGAAACATGATCACGTACCTTGAGACGTGACTTAACTCAAGGACGGCCGTATGACAATGATACGGGCGTTTGTATTTACTTTCAATTATAGAACTGCCTGAAATGGAAAAAAAACTTTGAGTGCACCACTATTCAGTGATTTTCTGCAGGTACTAACCACGTACGCATCCCGTCTAGTACACGTGTGCGAGAGACCGTCTTAGTGCCACTGATAATACGGATATGCAGGTATAATCCGGATTAGGATTTTTCTTTTGGTGAGGAACGTAGTATCGACATGCTTCTTACGGTGCATCGACACCATACTACATTTAATAACTTCTTCCCTATGAAGAAATGATTCATGAGCTAACTTTCAACTAAAAATGGAAGTTTGAAACGAATATTAGTTACTGAACTCTTATTTTGAGCTAAGATTCAAATGAGAGAAGGTTTAGGTATCAAAGATTTCAAAAACAGAGTGCTCTGTTTCTGGCAGAAATTTCCGCTGGACTTTAACAGAGCATAACTCTGAGTAGATTTAACCAATTAAGTTGTATGATACAGTTATGGAAGGTATTTTCAAGTGCTCTACAACTCTCTTGTAGACCTCCAGAGCAAAATCATAAGTTAAGTTGGTGAAAAGTCCAGTTGAAGGCAAACTGTTCAGAACCAGGACAGTAGCAAAACCTCTCTGGACCTTTCTGTTTTTAAGCCATAACTTCCTGTAGAAAAATCCCTAGGGAGCCTGTGATACACCGTTGGAAAGATTATGAGATATGCAACCTTGTTGTAGTTCAAAGGTTGTTCAGATTCTTGTTGTATTTGTATATACAACTGTGATAAAGTCAGCCACATACAAAGGAGATGCTGGCAAATTTTATCCAGAAAGTCTGTCAACTCTGCGAACTCATAACTTTTGATCCAGAAGTTATATGGAGGTATTTGGATACTCGTTGGAAAGATATTAAAGTTAACTTTAACTTTGATATTCAACTTGAGTTACGAAAGTGCTTTTAACTCGATCAGAATCTGATCTGTTTGAGGATCAATCAGTCGGCTTGTAAATCCTTGCTGTTAGATACATCAGTTTGCGCTTAAATCATTTTGCTTACATGTTGAGGTTTCATTATCAGTGTTGCACTACTTTAATTATGGAATAAATCAAGTGATAGTGTTGAACTGATAATGAACTCTTGCAATTGCAGAATGGTGCGAACTCGTTCCATGAGTGAGGTGGGTGGTTCCAGTGGTGGTCGTGGTGATAACTCTCCACAGCGGGAGCAGCGAGCCCCGCAACAGCAGCCGCCACCAGGACTTTCACCCACGGTCACAATGGCGGACATTCTGGCCGCCATGACGGGTGCAAGCGATGAGCAAACCGACTTGCTCCGCACCCTGGTGATGACTACATCCCGTCAAGGGGGGTGTCAAGACGAAGACTTGCGCCAACCGCAACTGAATTCCTATGTTGAGTTCTTGGCAACTCAACCACCGGTTTTCATTGAATCTGAGGATCCTCTGGTGGCGGATAGCTGGATCCGTACCATTGAATCTAAGTTCGGGTTGCTTCAATGCACCGAACAGCAGAAGGTTTTATACGCAGCGCAACAACTTCACGGGTCCGCGAGTGCATGGTGGGCAAATCAACTCACCTCCTTACCAGCTGGACATGACTGTACATGGGCAGAATTCCGGAAGGCATTTCTCGTGTATCATGTTCCGTCCGGAATAATTCAGCGGAAACTCGAGTAGTTTCTGGCCTTAAAACAAGGAGGGAGGGGTGCATACGAGCATTCGCGAGTGTTCAACAAGCTGGCGCAGTATGCGCCTCAACATGTAAAAACCGAAGCACAAAAGTGTGAATGGTTCTTCCGCAGCCTCAATCCCAAGCTAAAAGAGAGACTCGTTTTAGCTGATCGAAAAAACTTCAACAAATTGATGAGTGCTGCCATCATGGTTGAAGATGCTCAACGGGAAGTTCAGGCTGAGAAAAGAAAGAACCATATACCACCGGAGGGTAGCAGTAGTGCTCCTCAGAAATACCGGGTGGTAGACAGTACCTTGAACTGTCAGCTGACGCGGCCGGCTCGATGACTCCAGCAATATTCCGGTCGTTCGTCCCAATACTTTGAATTCGGACAGCTGCAACAACGGTATAGGCAGCCACGTTATTCTGCTCCTCAAGTGTTCTTGCCGCAGCAGAATACCACTAATGTCCATGCACAGAGCAACCAGGAACCGGCTGAGAAACCGTGCTTCACGTGCGGGTACTTGGGTCACATCAGCAGAAAGTGTCCAGAAAGGATACGCCACAAAGAAACTACACCAAAGCAGGGTATAAATCAACCCCGTGCTCAGCTTCAAGAAGCAGCACCAAAATCCGGGTGCATTTATCATACAGTTCTAGAGGATGTGCCAGATGGGGCACCTGTCCTAGCGGGAATGTTCACCCTCAATGTACTGCCCGTGTTAATATTATTTGACTCTGGAGCTACACACAATTTCATCAGCAGGTTGTTTGTGTGCAAAGCTGAGCTCTCCACCTCTACACCGAAAGATCACTATCTTATCCGCTCACCTGCTGGAAATATAGCTGCTAATGAAGTAGTGATCAAAGCACCCTTGTGCTTAGGTGGAAACTTATACCCCACAACCCTCATTGTATTAGAGGGACAGAAGATCGACATGATTCTAGGAATGGCATGGATGAACTACCACGGGGCTGTTCTTGATATTGTTCCACGGATTGCTAGTTTGGACTCTCCAATCTACGGTCTCCAAACGCTCATACTTGAAGCCGTGGATTCTAAAAATTCAGTGGTGTACCACAGTGTGACCACGAAACTGGAGGATATTCCAGTGATCCGTGAGTACCCAGATGTGTTTCCCGACGATCTTCCAGGGATGCCGCCGGAGAGGGATGTGGTATTCAAGATCGAGTTAGCACCGGGAACCACACCAATATCTCGTAGGCCGTACAAAATGTCTCTGAAGGAATTAGCTGAATTGAAGGAACAGCTAAAGGACTTAATGGACAAAGGGTTCATCCGACCAAGCTCATCGCCATGGGGCTGTTCAGCCCTCTTTGTGAAGAAAAAGGATGAGTCACTTCGATTATGTGTGGATTATCGGCCGCTGAATGCAGTGACGATCAAAAATAAATATCCACTGCCGCGGATCGATATATTATTTGATCAGTTAGTGGGTGCCAAGGTATTCTCCAAGATGGACTTACGGTCTGGTTATCATCAGATAAAGATCAGAGCGGAGGATATACCGAAGACGGCTTTCTCGACTAGATACGGGCTCTATGAGTATCTAGTCATGTCTTTCGGACTAACAAATGCACCCGCACACTTCATGTATCTCATGAATTCAGTATTCATGCCAGAGTTGGATCAGTTCGTCGTGGTTTTCATCGACGACATTCTCGTATACTCCAAATCGGAGGAGGAGCACACCAAACATCTTCATATTGTGCTCCAACGCTTACGGGAACATAAGCTGTACGCCAAATTCAGCAAATGTGAATTTTAGATCAGCAGGGTACCCTTCTTAGGCCACATTATTTCAGCGGAGGGTGTGGCCGTGGATCCAACAAAAATTGAGCAAGTCTTGAAGTGGGAGTCTCCAACATCGGTTCATCAAATCCACAGTTTTCTTGGACTAGCGGGTTATTATCGGAGATTTATTCCCATCTTCTCGAAGGTGGCTAAACCAATGACAGAGTTATTTAAGAAAAGCAGAAAGTATGTGTGGACAGTGACCTGTGAAGAGGCATTCCAAACCTTAAAGAAACATCTCACAATGGCACCTGTGTTAGCCCAACTGGATACAACAAAGTCATTTGATGTTTATTGTGATGCCTCAGGCATTGGACTTGGCTGCGTCTTAATGCAAGATAGACGTGTGATCGCGTATGGGTCTCGTCAACTCCGCAACCACGAGCAGCACTACCCCACTCATGACCTAGAACTCGCTGCAGTGGTGCTTGCGTTGAAGATGTGGAGGCACTACTTACTTGGAAATTTAGTGCACCTCTACACCGACCATAAGAGCCTCAAATATATATTCACTCAGAAGGATATCAATATGAGGCAGCGGAGATGGTTGGAACTAATCAAAGATTATGAGCTCGAGATCCATTACCATCCGGGCAAAGCTAACGTGGTGGCTGATGCACTCAGTCGTAAGTCCCACGTTAATAACTTGGCAGTTGTTCCGGAGGAGGAGGAAGAACCAAGCTTGCGAGTGATTCCGTATGGGGCGTTGTATAATCTTGCTCTTGTGCCTACCATTAGAGAGGAGATTGTACAAGCCCAGAAGAGAGATAGAGGGATGCGGAATATACGAGCAAGGATTAAAGAGGATAAGATGAAATGTTTCCGGGAAGATGATCAAGGCATGTTATGGTTTAACGACCGTATCGTGGTACCCCGGAACCTGAAGCTAAGAAAGAAGATCTTAGACGAAGCTCATATGTCCAAGTACTCGATACATCCAGGGAGCAGTAAGATGTATCAAGATCTTAAAACAAAATTTTGGTGGACTCGGATGAAGCGAGAAATTGCCAAATATGTATCTGAATGTGATACATGTCGGCGAGTCAAGGCTGACCACATAAAGAAAGCGGGAATGCTGCAACCATTAAGCGTTCCGGCATGGAAGTGGGAGGACATCAGCATGGACTTTATTGTTGGATTGCCTCTCACATCTAGAAAGCATGACTCCATTTGGGTGATTGTTGACCGCTTAACCAAATCAGCCCACTTCATCCCAGTGAATACGGGATTCCAGACTAAGCAATATGCAGAGCTGTATCTCTCCAGAATTGTATGCTTACATGGAGTCCCCAAAACCATCATATCTGATCGGGGTTCAATATTTGTTGCTCGTTTCTGGGAGCAACTACATGAATCTCTGGGAACAAAATTAATCAGAAGCTCAGCATACCATCCTCAGACCGACGGTCAAACATAGAGGGTGAATCAAATTTTAGAAGATATGCTGAGGGCATGTGCCATAGATTATGGAAACAACTGGGATAACCATTTGCCATTAGCAGAGTTCTCCTACAACAATGGTTACCAATCCAGTATTAAAATGGCACCATACGAAGCACTTTATGGCAGGAAGTGCCGCACACCACTCAATTGCTGTGAATCTGGCGAGAGGGTGATTTTCGGCATTGATCTTGTAAAAGATGTCGAAGAGCGGGTCCAGTTGATTCAAGAGAACCTCAGGGCCGCTCAATCTCGCCAAAAGAGCTATGCGGACCAGCGACGCCGACCCTTGTGTTTTGAAGTCGGAGATCACGTCTATCTCCGAGTATCCCCGATGAAGGGAATTCATCGATTCGGGGTCAAGGGAAAGCTAGCTCCTCGCTTTGTGGGTCCGTTCCGTATTACAGAACGGTGTGGACCAGTGGCCTACCGTTTGGAGCTGCCGCCATCCTTATCGGGCATCCACGATGTCTTCCATGTCTCACACTTGAGAAAGTGTTTGAAGAGACCGACGGAGATCTTTTCAGAAGACATGGAGATATTGCAACCGGATCTCACCTACGCCGAGAAGCCCATCGAGATTATCAATGAAAAGAGCCGGATCACTTGAAATCGGACTTTGAAATTTTACAAAGTCCTGTGGAGTAATCACACACCGGAAGAAGCGACTTGGGAGAGTGAAGATTACATCCACAAAAACTATCCGGAACTTGTGTCATAATCATTGTAATTACCTTCCGCCTCATCTTTCTTTTGTAATCTCGGGACGAGATTCTTTTAAGGGGGGAGGATTGTAAAGGTCCCAAAAATGTGAATACAAAGAAACATGAGTTTGCACAAATGTTGGAGTCATGTGTATGAAAAAGGGGCTTAGTTGAAACTTTTTCCTCATATGATAACATATGTGAGGTTCTTCTAAACAAACTTAGGGTTGCTGCATGGATGGACCTCATGTGTATTAAACCCACAGAAATGAAGAACTCAAGTGCAATGGGAGGGTTTAAAAATAAGAGTATGAACTAAAGGTTAAACTCAAACTCCAAATGAGGGAAGGACACAATAGGGATTTAAAACTGTTGTGATCAAACTCTGGGCTGCAGCAGCTAACACAAGAATCAAATTGCATATTTGGATTCCTTAGGTCCAAATTAGTGGGTAGGAAAAGTTTCATTAATTTTTGATAAGATTTTCTGCCCATTTTTTCAAATGGAGTTAAATGTGCAAGGAATTCAAATAACCATTTGAATTTGGTTGAAATTTGTCCAACTATCCAAATGCTGCTCATTATTCAACTCCAAACATTTGAAATGGTTAATTGCCAAATTTTGGAAATCTTCTGAGGGCTGAGAAGGTACTGCCTGTGGGGACCACATGTCATAGGAATGAGTAGACTTAACCCTTAAGTCTTTTTATCTGTTCCTCACTCCACCGGGGTTTCACCCGCGGGCGACACCGAGCGGCTGATTCACCGCCCCAGGCTCCACCTCCTGCTCCCCTTCAGCGCTGGCCTGATCTTTACCTCGGGGCCAACTTCAGCACGTTGCCTGCCTCATTTCGATCGCACGCTCGCGGTGCTTCTCATGCGCGAACAGAAACAGGCGCCACCACTGCCTTCTCTTTTCCCCGATCGCCGGCTCCCAACCGAGCCCCGGTTGCTCGCACCGGCAACAGAGAAAACCAACATCCGTACGTGCTCTACCACACCAGCCCCGCAGCACCGAAGCCCCTAGCCTGTGGCGCGCACAATTCGCCAAACGGCGCCAAGAAACAGAGCTCCCCGATGGAAGCCAACTCGGGTCACCGTGGGCAGCGAGCTACGGCTCTCCTCACAATCCCGCTTCAACACGAAAAAGGTGCGCTATGATCCCTAGTTCGTGTAGCTGCAAACCGTGTAGCGTTTGATCGACCGAGCTCAAAGAATTTCCAAAGTTCCCGAAGAACGGTGCTTGGGGTTAGGGGTCGGTCTAACCCAAAATTCTAGCGGCACAGGCCACCCAAGCTCGGGCGAGCTTGCACACAGCCTCTATACCTCGTGGCGGTCCTCCTCGAAGAAGAACCGAACAAAAACACCTAGAATCGATCAAGTTATAGCTGTTTTTCTTACCGCCATGGAGAAATCGTCTCGGGTCGCCGTGGAGCTCTATGCTGTCGGCCTTTTCACGAGGTTTGGCGACCATTTCCAACACCCTCAAGCTCCCACGGTACTCTCCGAGCCATTCCCAACCTTTGTTATGCCGTGTAGGCGACTTCCGAGTTCACCGGAACCCTAAGGGTTGCTGACCCTGGTGCGCAAGGTTTTCCGGCGATCGATGGCCGCCGGCGAGCCTCCCAACGTGTTCAGCAGATCATAATATGGAGGGACGGCGAGCAGGGGGCCGGGAGGTGGCCGGTAACGTCGTTCCGGCGACGCTCGTCGGAGGGCGCCGCCGCGGGTTCTGTTCGGTCGGAGGTAGAAGACGACCCGGTGGGTCCCGCATGTCAGTGACCGGGAGTCGAAGTTCTGATCGGCTGTGGCACTGGGATCTCTTGTGGCCACGCGGGAAATACTCAGTAGCCCCGTGTGGCTTGCCCCGACGCGTGACACCTGTCCCCTGGACCCACTGCCAGCATTTGAACATTTTGGAGAATTTCAGTTTTCAGTTCAAACTTTGAATAGCTACAACTTTGGGTAGGAGAAACCAAAAATTGTGAAACAAATTTTGTTGGATTCCTCTTATAGAGTACTATCCACATGTAGAACCCAATTTGTATGAAACCCTTTATTTAATTCTGTAAAATTCTTTAAAGCCTTTTAGCAAAAGAATTTTAGAGGGAGTTTGGTTAATCCAAAAATCCTCAAATTCTGCTGGAATAGTATTAAAGTGTATTAGTGAACCCCTATAAAAGTTTCAGCTCAATTTGAGTTGATTTGATCAGGGAAATTTAGATTTGAAGATGCTGTGTTCAATTAAATACAGAAACATTTTCAGAGAATTTCCAAAACTTGGAAATTCAGTTCTGGGCAGATCTTAGCTCCAAAAATGCTAGGAAAATTCATGCAAACTCTATGAGCTATAATTGAAATTTTAGTTCACTAATTTTGGCATGAAAATGGGTGTGATCTCAGAATTAATTCTTCTTTGCTTAATTGCTTAGAAAATTATTCTGAACAAACCACTCAATGAAAAGTGCTAATTTTTAGTCCAGAGGACTTTATTGTGACAAAGAACTCACATGAAAATTCTCAGCTCTATTGGAGCTCTGGATCACCCCTGTTCTGTTTAACCACTTAAGGTGATCAATATAGAAGAGGGGAGAAACCACTTAGCACTAATCATGTGTTTAGATCCAAACCTAAACCACTAGCACCAGTGTCATTTTAAATTCTTAAACAGAGTTCCAGTTTTTGAAAACTTGTTATGAGAACTTGTAGCAAAGTCTTTACAATTATAATTGTGCAAATGCATTACGTGTAGCATCTACGTGAAGGACTTCAAGTCATTGGAGTGGAGATCAAAGGAGGGAGGCAAGAGATCAATTCAAGTGGTCTCCACTAACTGCATATATATATAAGTCACCTGCAAAACAAAGGCAAGCCCCGGTTTGCATCAAATTTACAAGTTTTATTTGTATTCACTTCATACGTCTAGCATTGTATTTATTGCATTACGTCTAGATGGTATGAAACTCCAAATGCATGACCCAGAAAACCCTGGAGTTTAATGTAGGATATGTTGTCAATTAATTATAACTGCTGATCTCAACAAAAGTGGATTAAAAGAAGCAAAACTCGAGTGGGCAGATTCATACTCATGAACAGGGATTTAGGGGGATCAACCGGAAGAGTTGGGAATTGATCCTCATAGTTGGGAATGGAGACCGGGCAGTGGATGGAAGATCAAGGACGTGGTCCTGTGAACCTAGTCTATGTCTGAGTCGATTAAGGCCCGTTCTCGTGTGCGGCCCGTTGGACAAGTTCGAGTTGTGTACCGGATGCATACTGGCTATATGGGACCCAGGAAACCGATGTAACATGTTAACCTGGGTGTCGAGGCATACCTCACCTTCTGATGGCGATGCTGAAAGGATAGAGAAGTCGGCTCTACGAGGGTTTGCCGTAGAGAGACTTAATCCCAGTCGGTGGGACCGGTTCGACATTTGGGTGTCGTGTGAAAGGTGGCCACGTACGACGTCAGTGATGGTTGCTGTGTGCATCGTCGAGTACGGGCGTACGTGTCGTGTCAGCCGGGTGTTTTTGATTGCAATCATCGTCGCTCGCGGAATGGATCGAGCATACTTGTTCTCTGCATCGTGACGTAGTAATAAACCGGGAACATTTAACATGCTTCGTGGGTAATCTTCATAATGGAGATGAGGAACGATCAACACTTCACTAAATTTAATTTCCACCTTGGGCTAGTAGCGTCGAGGCAAAGTGTTTCTTGTTTGATTGTGGAGTCTCGACGTTGATGGCGCAAGGTCTGTATGAGTCTAGGATAGCTCACTAAAGTTACTTACCCCTCGGGCAAGTGACATCGAGATGAAGCGTTTCTTGTTTGATTGTGGAGTCTCGATGTAAGTTGCGCGAGGACTATAAAAGTTGGCTAAAATTTGAAGTAAGGACTCTCCTTTAGCTCAAACTCATTGCTTGTGCAAATTTCTTTAATCAGCCCCCTAATTTCTATCATGTAGAGTTTCATGACTAGGGTGACGGGTCAGTCTTGCTGAGCTTCGTGCTCACAGATACTGCACAAGTTGTTTTGCAGGTAATAACTGTACGCTGAGATGTACGGGTACCTGATGAGACTCAGAGCTCTCCGAGTGATGAACTCAGGGTAACCCCTGCCGCTGCTATTATGACAGTGTTGCTAGCGAGAAGGGTCCACAGGCTGGACACCTTCTCTGTTGCTTAGCATAGGTATGAGACGTGAGTTGTAATAGTCTTCCGCTGTAGTTAATTTTGAGAAGTATGTGTAAAATTTACACTTTGTAAGCTTCCGCCTTATGTATGTAATATGATGCTTTATTATGTGTGCTGTTGGGTGCCGCATCGCACGGCACCACCCAATGCGATTCCCGGGCGAGGTGCCCCGTCCCCGTGAATGATCGGGATGGTGGGGTCCTCACATTCAAACTTTCTCTTCCGCATTGTTGACAAGATCAATCCCGAAGGTGACCCTTTTGCCAGATTCACACCAATTCAGTGGTGTGCGGCATTTTCTCCTGTATAGCGCCTCGTAGGGCGCCATCATTATGCTGGCCCGGTACCCATTGTTGTACGAGAACTCGGCTAACGGTAAGTGATCATCCCAATGTTTACCGTGATTTATAGCACAGGCTCGTAGAATGTCTTCCAGGATTTGGTTTACCCGCTCGGTTTGCCCATCCGCCTACGGGTGGTATGCTGAACTACGGATCAGTTTTGTACCCAATGCTGCATGTAGCTGCTCCCAAAAACGAGACACAAATAAAGTGCCCTGATCCAAGACGATGGTGCGGGGTACGCCATGTAAACATAGAATACGTGAGATGTACAGTTCAGCATACTTCTTGGCGTTGTTATTTTTGTTGACCAGGATAGAATGGCCAGACTTCGTGAGCCGGTCGACTATTATCCAAACTGAATCATGTTTCTGAAATGTGGTGGGTAAACTGACAATGAAATCCATGCTCACGTCCTCCCACTTCTAGGCAGGAATGCCTAATGGTTGCAACAGTCCCTGTTTCTTCATATGGTCAGCTTTCACCCTACGATATGTATCGCACTCGGCACATTTTCGTGATTTCCTGCTTCATCCGTGTCCACAGAAATTTGCTCTTGAGCTCCTGATACATTTTGTTGCTGCCGGGGTGAATAGAAAACTTTGACAAGTGAGCCTCATCAAAGATTCTCTTCCTCAGTTCCGGATTACGGGGTACGGCTATTCTGTTTTTGAACCACAGAACACCGTCTCCGTCTTTTCAGAAACAATTCAGCTCCCCACCGTCTACTCTTCTCCGCAAATGCAACATACCCTTGTCATTTTTCTGGGCTACCGCTATCTCTTCACGGATGGTGGGGATGAGAGCTAAGTCTTAGAGAGCTCCATGTGGAACCAAATACAAGTTTGGTTCACTCTCTTCAACCGGTGTGATAGTTAGATTACGCACGTGTGACTTGCGGCTCAGTGCTTCGGCCACCATGTTTGCTTTCCCCGGATGATAATGGATCTCTATTTCGTAATCCTTTATCAGATCTAACCATCTCCGCTGCCTCATGTTCAACTCCTTCTGAGTGAATATGTATTTGAAGCTCTTGTGGTCGGTATATAGATGTACGTGGTTTCCAAGCAGATAATGCCTCCACATCTTGAGAGCGAGTACCACGTCAGTGAGTTCTAAGTCATGAGTTGAATAATTTTGCTCGTGATTCCGAATCTGCCGTGATCCATACGTGACCACTCTTCGATCTTGCATCAGCACACATCCGAGCCCAATGCCGGATGCATCGCTATATACATCAAACGGTTTTGTTGTGTTCGGCTGCGCCAAAACCGGTGCTGAAGTTAGGTGCTTCACCAAAGCCTTGAATGCCGCTTCACATGTTGGACTTCAGATATATTTGGTAGCCTTCTTCAGCAGTTCGGTCATCAGCTTTGCAATTTTTGAGAAGTTCGGGATGAACCTCCGATAATACCCCGCGAATCCAAGGAAAGTCCGCACCTCATGGACAAACCTTGGGTATTTCCAATTCAGCATTTGTACAATCTTGCTCGGGCCTACAGCGACCCTCTGCTGAGATAATATGCCCGAGGAATGGTACTTGCGATATCCAGATTTCACACTTGCTGAATTTAGCGCATAGCTTGTGATCTCGCAGCCTTTGCAAGACTATACGCAGGTGCTTCGCGTGTTCTTCCTCCGACTTGGAATATACCAATATGTCGCCAATGAAGGCCACAACAAACTTGTCCAGCTCCGGCATAAATACCGAGTTCATCAAGTACATGAAATGAGCTGGAGCGTTGGTGAGGCCGAAGTACATGAAAAGGTACTCATAGAGTCCGTACCTCGTCGAGAAATCCGTCTTCGGTATGTCCTCAACCCTGATCTTAATCTGATGGTACCCTGATCTTAAATTCATCTTGGAAAAGATCTTTGCCTCGACCAATTGATCAAATAACATGTCGATGCGGGGCAATGGGTAGTTGTTCTTGACCGTGACGGTGTTTAGTGGACGATAGTCCATGCAAAACAGCAGCGTTTCATCTTTCTTCTTGACAAATAATGCCGAATAGCCCCATGGCGAGTAGCTCGGCCTAATGAAACCATTTTCCAGCAGGTCCGTCAACTGCTTTTTCAGCTCCGCCAATTCCTTCGGTGCCATCTTGTATGGCCGTTGGGATATTGGCATTGTTCCCGGTGCAAGTTCAATCTTGATCTCCACCTCCCGGTTGGGCGGCATACCGGGTAGATCATCCGGGAATACATCGGGGAACTCACGGACTACTGGAATGTCTTTCAGGCTGATGGTGGTGGAGTGGTATATGGCTGGAAGTTTTATTTCTGGACTGTCCAGAAATAAATAATGACGTTCGTGCACCGATGAGTTAAATGCACGACTCAAAGGACGACGTTTAGAACAGCACCGTGGCGGGTTAGCCACGACATTCCTAGGATGACGTCAACCTTTTGTCCCTCTAATACTATAAGAGACGTAGGGTATACTTTTCTCCCAAGTATAACGGTGCTTTTGGTACCATCATGCTTGCTGAAATCTTCCCACCCGGTGAACAAATTAGGAATGGACTCTCGGTGGGTAGTATTTGCGAACTATGCTTAGCAACATAAGCAGTGCTAATGAAATTATGAGTGGCACCCGAATCAAACAAAACTACGGCGGGGTATTGGTGGAGTTGGAACATACCCGCAAGGATGGGTTCTCCCTCCAGCACGTCCTCAATGGCGAGTTGGTGGACATTGCTGGGTTTGGGGTTTACACGCCATGCATTGTTGTTATTTTGGGGCTGGTTTCTCCCCGGGAATGGTGGTACCGCTCTGCTGCTTTGTGGCTTCTCGGGGCAATCCTTTGAAAAGTGCCCCAGATGACAGCACGTGTAACACGCGTACGGTGGCTGGCTGCTGCCTTGGGGACTAAAGTCAGGCATGTGTTGCTGAGGTGCAAACGCACGCGGCATCGCCCGCTGTTGTTGCTGCAGAGGTGCGGGTAATGCCGGTCGAAATGCTGGCTGAGAATACGGCCGATTGCGAAACTGCATCGGTCGCTGTGGTGGCTGCCAGCGTGATCCGATGGTGTATGATACACCATCCTATATTTCTGGGGAGGACCACCTCCCTCTACGCTGCTCTGCGGCATGCTTCGCTTCTTCGCTGCCACAGCTAACTCCTTGCCGGAGTCTGTGAGACCTATGTGTGCTGAATACATTGGCAATTAGAACAAAAGTGAGGATTTACATTCAAAGTTTTGACTATTTCCGAAATACACGCTTCAGATTGTCTAAACTTTCTCATTGCATTTCAGGAGTAACTGTCACTGCAGAGCAGCTGTTTTCATAGTGTTTAATTTTCAGCCACTCTGTTTTTAACTTGCAATGTTTCGAACTTGCTTCTTGACTTATGGAATGTTCGATTAGTATCCTCTTACTAAGTTTTTGATGTGTTATGGCTGATTATAGTGGTTAATACATTGCTATGGTTTGCAACATGCTTATGTGAGGTGCTCATGTAAGGTGTTGTGGTTTTCGGACTAACGTGAGTCAAGTCACGGACTTGTGCTCGAAAAAAGTGGATGTTTGTTCATGTGCAGGTGTTGCTTGAGGTCAGGACATGGCTGGTTATGGATATCATTGAACTAGTCTTAGGGATAAGATGATGTTCAACAACCAAGTTTGGGATGAATTGTGGTTGAGCTGATCGGGAGGTCACGCAACATGTTTGGGTCAAGAACAATGCATATGAAGGTGTTGTGAATGTTTTGGAAAGTGTTTGCATGTATGCAAGGAGTGCATGGAAGTGTATACATTGTTCCAAGGCGTGGTGAAGAGATATGGAAGTGAAGATATGGTTGAAAAGGTTCAACCGGCTGGATTTTGCGCTCAGGCTGCGGCTGAGGCGGTTATGGTTCGTTTATGGAAAGTTTCGAGTTGGTTATAATAGGATTTCATGTTAGGCGCGAAGTAGAGTTGTTTTAGGAATGTTTAGGACGTTCCTAATGTATTTGTAAGTCTTAAGATTTCTTCTATATGCGTATAGAAGAGTCTTGAGCAGTTTTGAAAAGTTAGAGTTTGAATCCAAGCAGGAGTAGGAGTCCTAGTTTGAATTGGGTTGGTCTTAGGGCTGGTTATATAAGCAAGGGATGCCAAGGCTCATGTAGAGCACGAATTGTGTCTGCTTCTCTTGAGTTTTGATCAATAAAATTCATAGTTTAGAGGAGCTTTGGTGCCTTGTTCGTCCGACTTGTTTCAGACAAATTTTTTCTCGACAAGTTTCTGGACAGACCGACGTTGTTTGGGTATTTCGATCATAACTCACGTTTTACTGATCCAATTGAAGTGATTCTTTTAGGGTTGTCTTCACAACTTGATTATATATCATATGTAAAAATTTCATGGTCATTGGATTTGTTTTTTGTGATCTACATGAGTTTCTTTGCAGCATTGCAGATCTGTTTTTAAAATCGGCTAGAACAGATTGACCTTCGTCTAGTCTTTTGATCATAACTCAAATTCTACTTAGTTTTTCACGTGATTCTTGTTGCAGTGGCTTCATGAATTGATTCTATATAACCTCCACTAGTTTAGTCACATTTGGACACGTCAAAAACAGTCACACACACGGTTTTTTTATCAGATCGATTTTCTGCAGAGAGATTTTTTGTAGTTTCCGCATAAAAAGTTTTAATCTACCATTCACCCCCCTCTGGTAGATTTTCATGTGCTCTTCGATCCTACAATTGGTATAACAGCCACAATGCTCTATCTCAATGATTTGTACATGTTTTTGCTAATCAACATGGAGAAATACTACGCAAAATCTTGTGTGTTCGATGGCGTTGATTTTCAGGTTTGGAAGTCTTGTATGGAGGCTAACATACAAGCACAAGGATTCGCCATATGGGAAAAGGTCTACAAATCCTTCGATGTGTCATCAAACGATCAAGTTACAGCTGTGAACATGAGGGATGTCAACAACAATAACAAGGCTCGCAACTTGATCATCTAAGGATTGACTCAAAGCAACTTCGATTGTGTTGTACACCTCCGATCTGCATATGTTGTGTGGAAAGCACTTTGCGACTACCACAAAGGATCCTACACGATCAAGGAGGTAAGGTAAGATATGTTCAAGAAAGAATATATTCGCTTTTAGATGCAACCAGGTGAGTCCATCAACGGTTTATTTGCTCGCTTTAATAAAATTCTCAGCAACTTGCATAGTGTCAATGCTAATTTTTCCGATGCTGAAAATGCTAGGCAATTGTTAAGTGCATTAGACATGTCGATTTGGGAGATGAAAGTTACATCTATTCGTGAGTCTACTGTAATGAGTACACTTACTTTAGATGTGCTATATTCTAAATTGAGAACTCATGTAATTGACATAATCTCACGTAAAAATCCCAATAAGTCTCTTGCTTTTGTTTCACGAGTGACATGCCTAGTTCTAGCAATTCTTCATCTTGTGGTACACTTTCTTTGTTTCCCTCTCTAACCCTTGAACAGATTGAAGTGTTTCCGGAGGAGGAGCTAGCACTTCTCTCTACTCGGTTCTCAAAAGCATTGCAAAATGTGAGAACAAGAATGAGAGGAAGTGGCAGCTCACAACGATGCTTCGAATGTGGTAAGATAGAACATTTTTGTACAGATTGTCCTAACCGTTCAGGTCCTACTTTCCGTGCTGAAAAACTAACAAGGACGAAGCACTCCTCTGCCAACTACAACAAGAAAAAGAAGGGTTTCACTCAACGTCAAGTGATGGACAAAATTTTCTCCGCAATTCAAGAGTATTGCTCGAGTGATGTTGATACTGGAATTGATGAAGATGAAGACGCCATGGCAAATGCGTGTTTCATGGTGAGAAAATTAAGTTCAAGCTCGGAGGAAGACAAACAAATTAGTGACAATGAGTAGGTAAATCCCTCTTATGATGAATTGTTTGATGCTCTTTATCGTGCCACTACCGTACTTAAGGAAAAGGACAAAAAACTTAAGCAAAGTGATTTTAAAATTGAATTACTAGAATATAAAATTAAACATTTAAAAACTTTGATTCCTAGTGATGATTCTTGCTCATCTTGCAATCTGATTTATGAACAATTGTCCTCTTTAAGAAGTGCGCACACCTCCAAACTTGATAGACTTGAACTTGAAATTGAAAAGAACAAAAGCTTGCTGCACTTAATTATAAAAACATGAAAGAAGCTAGTTGTTCTACAATTGATTTGCATTGTTCTAGCTGTGATGATCTTAATAAGAAACTACATGATGCTATGGATGAAAATTTTTCTTTGAACAATGCTTTACGTGTTAATGAAGTTAATTCTTGTTCTAATTGCAAAATAAAAGGAGAAACTTCATGTGAAAACTGTCTAGACTTGTCCAAGAAACTTGATGACATGCATAGGACACTAGAACGGTTTTGTAGTGCAAATAAGAACCTAAACTTGCTGCTAAATTCATATAAGTCTTGCAATGATAAAACTGGTTTAGGTTTTGATTCTCATACTCATGCTAAAGCATATCCACCTAAAATTGTAAAGTCATTAGGAATGATTTAATTCAAACAGTCCCTAAATAAAAATAAGTGGTTTTCAAATCTTCTCATTCGGTTTCTAATAAGCATGTTGCTTGCTCATCTAGACATGAACATAAGGTTACTTTTCATTGTATATACTGTGGTAGAGATGGTCATGTCATAGATTTTTGTTATAGACTAGCTAAACAACATAAAAAGGAAAAATTGATTGCTACATCACATAACAACAGAGCAAAACTTGTTGTACATGCTGAATCAAATATTAGGAACATGCAACCTACTGTAACGAGTCATAAAAATGCAAAGATTGCTCCTAAACTACTGCTTTTCGTGCTATACATAATACACTTCATAAATCAGTAGTTGGGAATAAGTATTCTCAAAATTTGGCTCATAAACCTGCTGTATTTTCTCAGCTTTCGTGTGCTATTCCTGCTGGACGTCGTGTGACTCAGTACTGGATTCCTAAATGCCTTTTGACTAACCCCAGTATTGAGTCATCGACGAATTGTGCAGCTATATAGGTTACACGCTTGAGAAAGGAGAACATTTGGATTGTGGATTCTGTTTGCTCACGCCACATGACCGGTAACAAAGAATGGTTCTCCTCCCTCTCTTTTGTGTCACGTGTAGAAAATGTTACTTTTGCCGATAATTCTTCAACTCCTATAATTGCTAAGTGTTCCGTTAGAGTAAATAAACACTACACTTTGAAGGATGTGACACTTGTTAAAAATTTGAAATACAACTTGCTTTCCGTTTCACAATTGCTAGATGAAAATATATAGTTGACTTCACTAAAAATTGATACAAGGTTGTAGATTCAAAAGGTGAGCTTTTGTTTAACATGTCTAGGATTGGAAGAGTTTTTAAAGCTGATTTTGATATGTCAACCTTTAATCATAGGTGTCTAGTTGCTAATGATTCAAAAGACTTATACTTTTGGCATCGTAGACTTGGTCACGTAGGCTTTGATCACCTCACACGTGTTAGTGGTCTTGATTGCATACGTGCGCTACATAAGCTTAAAGGGGACAACAATATTGTGTGCTCTTCTTGTATACATGCTAAGATGGTTGCAAGCTCATATCCTCCTCTCACAATGACCATGACAACTGAACCAGGACAGCTTTTACATCTTGACACCGTAGGTCCTTCACGTGTTCAATCTTTTGGAGGTAAATGGTATGTGCTTGTGATTGTTGATGATTATTCTAGATACTCTTGGGTTTACTTTATTACATCTAAGAATGAAGCTTTTAGTCACTTTAGAACTTTATTTCTTAGATTGTCAATTGATCACCCAGGATTTTTAAAAGCAATTAGAAGTGATAATGGAACTGAATCTAAAAATTAATCTTTTGATCACTTTTGTGCTGAAAAAGGAATAGATCATCAATTTCTTTACCATATGTACCTCAACAAAACGGTGTTGTAGAGAGAAAAAACAGAACCTTAGTTGAGATGGCTAGGACTATGCTTTATTAATACCAAACTCGTAGAAAATTTTGGGCAGATGCAATTGCAATAGCTTGTTATGTTTTAAACCGTGTTTTCTTGAGAGCTAAGATATAAAAAACACCATATGAGCTTCGGTTTGTACATAGGTCCAGTGTCACACATCTTAGGGTCTTTGGTTGCAAATGCTTTTTAGGAAACATGGTGGAGACTTGTGAAGATTTTTTTTTGATGAAGCTAGCCCAGGTACTAGCTCTACTACTGCAGGTCAAGATGCATATCCGCTGGGGGAGAGTATTTTCATTGAATAAGAAGAAGGAGTGGAGCTGCTGCCCGAAATTTCAGAAATAAACAATGACGTTCCAGCTCTTGATCTCGCTCCACAATCAGCACCAACGACCACTACAGCTGGTCCAGATCTTCCTCAAGCCACTAGTTCTTCGATTTTTGATGAACATGAAGAAGAAGGAGCTTGTGAAGTGTCTACTCTCCTCCGCGTCCTCAAAAGTCATCCTCCACAACAAATTATTGGAAGTTTGCACGAACGGGTCACATGGTCCAGGTTTTGCGATCCAAACTCTCATGCTCATTCTACTTTTGTTGCTTCTTTTGAAACCAAAGATATATCACACACACTCACTAATAAATCTTGGATTATTGCCATGCAAGAAGAGTTAGAAAATTTGAAAGAAAAAATATTTGGAAACTTGTACCTCCACCTCAAGGTCACACTTTAATTAGAACTAAATGGGTGTTTAAAAATAAACAAAGTGTGGATGGGTTGTGATTAGGAATAAGACTAGGTTAGTTGCTCAAGGTTTAACACAAGTTGAAGGTTTAGATTTTGATGAAACTTTTGTTCCCATTGCTAGAGTAGAAGCCATAAAAATTTTGTTAGCATTTGCTGTATATAAAGGTTTCAAGTTATATCAAATAGATGTTAAAAGTGCTTTTCTTAATGGCTACATAGATGAGGAGGTTTATGTTAAGCAACCACCAGGTTTTAAAAATCCAAATTTTCCTAATCATGTTTACAAACTGCCAAAGCTTTATATGGTCTTAAACAAGCCTCTAGAGCATGGTATAATAGGTTAAAAACATTTTTACTTGAAAAGGGGTTTACCATGGGCAAGGTTGATAAAACTCTTTTTGTTCTTAAGCAAGGCAATGCCTCACTATCCGTTCAAGTGTATGTGGATGATATTATCTTTGGTTGTGCTTCTCATGATCTTGTGTCCAGGTTTTCAGCTATGGTGAGTTCGAAATTTCAAATGAGTATGATGGGAGAACTCACATACTTTTTGGGACTGCAAATAAAGCAAACCAAGGAAGGAACTTTTGTGCATCAAACAAAGTGTATGAAAGACCTCCTTAAGTGCTTCAACATGGACAAAAACAAGCCTCTTCGTACACCAATGGGAACAACAACAACACATGACCTTGAAGAAGATGGTGAACCCGTGGATCAAAAAGAATATAGAAGCATGATCGGGTCACTTTTGTATCTCAGGGCATCAAGAGCGGACATACAATTTAGCGTATGTATTTGTGCACAATTTCAAGCTTCCCCACGCGCTTCACATCATCAATCCGACAAAAGGATTCTCAAGTACTTACATGGAACTCAAGAATTTGGTATTTTTCTTCCTTCTTCCTCAACCGTTACTTTGAAAGTTTTTTCGGATGCTGATTTTGGAGGTTGTAGGATTGATAGGAAAAGTACTTCAAGTGCTTTACATTTTCTTGGTAATTCATTTGTTGCTTGGTCTTCTAGAAAACAAAATTCAGTTGCACAATCCACGGCTGAATCTGAATATGTAGCTGCTGCTAGCGCTTGCTCACAAATTCTTTGGATTGTTCAAACACTTAAGGACTATGGGGTTGATCTAGATAGTGTTCCAATATTTTGTGATAACACTAGTGCCATTTGTATTGCTAAAAAACCCGTGCAACATTATAGAACAAAGCACATTGACATTAGGTATCACCTTCTCCGTGATAATGTTGAAAAAGGAAACATTATGCTTCACCATGTAGACCAAACAACAATTGGCTGACATTTTTACAAAACCCTTGGATTTCAATCGTTTTTGTTTCATTCGTAGTGAAATAGGGGTTATACATCCTCATGGCTTAAATTGAGGGGAAGTTTTGAAACTTGGGAAGTCTATGTGTGAATCTGATTTTAAAATAATATGAGCAAAGTATTTCATATATATATATATATATATATATATATATATACGACTTTGTGATTCCTTTTACATGTTGAAAGTTCTTACTACATTACTCGTGTTATACATTTTGTAGTTTTTGCCATGACTAGTAATTGGAATAATTACTTACACTAAATCTGGTCATGATCAAACTTTTTTGCTATTTTAAACTTGTTGCATGCTCACAAGTGCTTTTAATAATAAAAAATTAATCAATCAATTATCCACATGTTCAGCTTTTATGATCAAATGGAAAAATTATATAAGATCGAGAGAATATGCATGCATCACACTTCTTTTGAGATGACTTATCATTGCACTTAGATATGAACTTGAAAGAAGTTGTGTATGACTAAAACCATGTCCTTAAGCTTCTGATTGTCAAATGACATAGGATTGGCTTGGTTGGTTAGAATAAGGCTGATGTGGCATATAATATCTTGCAAATGTCATATGATCTGAACTTGTGTTCTAAAATATAATGAAAAATGCAGCAACACGTGTCATGCTTTCAGGTTCTGAAATAGTTAAGTTTGTGAGATCATGACTTGCTTAAATTGAAAAATTACACTTGATATCTAGCATAGCTTACACTACTTTATGTACCTCATTGATGGGATAGTGTAAGTTACTAGAAAGTATGACTTGGATGAGCTTTGTTTTATATGTATACGCCATATTATGCTCATAATAAATTGAAAATTTTCTTTTGGACCTTGCTGAATACATTGTCAAAGGGGGAGAAATATGTCACATATTGCACATTCACGAGTTTTTACACGTTGTTCTCAGGGGAGAATTTGTTTTTTAATTTCTTTCTCATTTGATTTCTGATTTCAAAAATGGGGAGAAATTTGCTTTCAAAACTTTTTCATGTGAATGAGCCAATGTTTGGATTCTAAGTGGTGCTGTAAATGCATTTATCGAGGGGGAGATTGTGAGACCTATGTGTGATGAATACATTGGCAATTAGAATAAAAGTGAGCATTTACATTCAAAGTTTTGAATATTGCCGAAAAACTAGCTTCAGATTGTCCGAACTTTCTCATTGCATTTTAGGAGTAGCAGTCACTGTAGAGCAGATGTTATCATAGTGTTTAATTTTCAGCCTCTGTTTTTAACTTGCAATGTTTCGAACTTGCTTCTTGGCTTATGGAATGTTTGCTTAGTATTCTCTTACTATGTTTTTGATGTATTATGGCTGATTAGGGTGGTTAATACATTGCTATGGTTTGCAACCACTACATGAAAGAGGTCAACATACGACAGCCTAGATAACATACGACGGCCAGCCGTCGTATATATACTTATATACTTATATACGACGGTCCGAAGAGGCCGTCGTATATAATTTGATATACGACGGCTGGCCGTCGTTTATTACTCGGCTGTCGTAAATAGAAGTTATATACGACAGCCAACCCTAGGCTGTCGTATATATCGTTTATTTACGACAGCCGGTGCGGGTGGCTGTCGTATCTTATTCAGGCCGTCATATATAGTTCATATATACAGCCCATCGGGCCCAACCCTAATTTTTTTCTCCTCACCCGCTTGCGCCACCGCTTGCCGCCCGCGCCGCCGCCGCCCGCGCCGCCGCCCGCCCCGCTCCGTCTCATGCGCTGCCGCCCTCCCCCACCGCCGTGCGCTGCCGCCCACACCCCGCCACCGCCCACTGCACCCCGCCAATGCCCCCACCCCGCCACCGCCCCCACTGCACCCCGCCGCCTCCACACCTCCGCCGCGAAACCGCAGCCGCCCCCACGCTGCAGCTGACCCGCGTCGCCCTCACCGTCCGAGCCACTGCCGCGGCCGTCTCCGTCCGTCGCCCTCGCCGATCGTCTCCTCGCCGCAAGTAATTCTTTGAGCTAATTCAATTACTTGATAATTATGCTAATTAGTTGGTAATTATGCTCATGTAGTTAGAATAGTAGCTCATAATTTTGCTAATTAGTTGTCCGTTGTAAATTACTTGTTATTATATATGCTTAGATTTAGGTTAATAATGTTTTGGATTTGTTGTTGTTATGTTATTCATGCTTAATAATGCTTAATATACGACGATTTATTGTTGTTATGTTGTTGTTTAGGAGTTATTGTTGTTTAGGATTTGTTGTTGTTATGTTGTTATGTTATTGTTATGTTATGTTATTATATATGCTTAGGTTTAGGTTAATAATGTTTAGGATTTGTTGTTGTTGTTATGTTATTCATGCTTATGTGTGTCGCTCGCTCCCGCCGACACAACCCTCGCCACCGCCGCGTCCTCCCTCGCCGCCTCCCTCCCCACCTGCTCCTCCGTCCCGCGCCTCCACACCCTCCTGGCCTCCTTCCTCAGCATGCTCGCGCAGTCTCTGTCGCTCCCGACGCCGCCCGCGAGCATCCCCGAGGCCACCAGGGCCCTCGCCCCCTACTTCCCAGCCGCCATCGCCCCCTTCGTTGCCTCCCCCGTGGCATGCCTCGCAAGTTACGTAGTCCTCCTCGCGCTCGGGGAGTCCTGCCTCCTCCCGCACCCGCCGCCGGACCTCATCTCCTCGCTCTCGGACAGCGCCCGACCCGACCTCGTCTTCGCCATCCTCCGCCACGCCGCGGACCTCCGCGCCTCTGAGATCCTCGCCCCGCTGCAGTGTTTCCTCTCGCCAGCCGCCGAGAAGTCCTATGACGCTATGGTGGATGTGAAGAACCGGTGGAAGGACGCTGCGGTACTTGCTGTCAAAAGGTGTCGGGAGAAGAAGCCCAATGATGCGGTGAAAAAGGTCCAGGGTAAGAACCTCAATGAAGCGGTGAGGAGGGTCGCGCTTCTGCTCATGATGGGGCACAACGAGTTCTCCTCCCTAGAGGTGTGCCTGCATTACCTGCTCGCGTCAGGAAATGTGGAATCTGTGGTTCTTGGTGCAGCCGTGGCGGAGCTTGATGGTGCGAGAGAACAACAGGGCCGCCATGGTGTACCATGCGTCCTATATGGCACAGATGCAAGCGGCAATGGAAGTAAGAAACATACAATTGTACTTTAATTACATTGCATTTCAACCGGTTTTGTAAATTATAATGTTTGAAATGACAGGCGCTAGCTCGATGGCAAGGGCAGCAAATCCAGATACCGTTGTGGCAGCCACCACCGTTCGTACTGCAGCCGTCGCCACCACAGGAGCAGTTTCCTGGAGTACAGGTACAAAAAAGAAGTTACATTAAGTTCAACTAAACAATTGAATACGAAAACACCGTTGTAAACTTATACATATGTCACCGTGTTTCGCAGGGATCAAGGACGGAGGCTCAGACTCCATCGCCGCAGCTACGGGTGCCAGGTTCGCCGCGGCAGGATGAATTCTTCGCCCCCGGAGGTAGTGGAGGGGCTAGTAATGAATAGCGGTGTGATTTTGTTCTTGATTGTGGATGTCAGACTTCGTGATTGTGGATGTGTACTATTGCACCTTGTGATTTTGGATGTGAATCTGTTTTGTAATCGTAGATGTGTAGCTGGCCATCAAGCCAGGTTAGCCATTTTATGTTTTTAAAAAATGAAAAACTTATATACGACGGCCTGTATAAATTATATACGACGGTGTCTGTAAAGGGCCGTCGTATATAAGCCTAAATAATATACGACGGCTAGGCCCACACCGTCGTATATAAGCCTAAATTGTATACGACGGCTAGGCCCAGAGTGTCGTATATAAGAGCTTATATATGACAGCCAGGGCCCAAACCGTCGTATATAAAGGCCCAGCCCACTGGCCCTTCTCTACGAAACGGGCCGTCGTATATTATGTGCCCTCGTATATATAAACTTATATATGACGGTGCCATCGTATATAAGTTTATATACGACAAGATAAATACGATGGCCACAAACTATCGTATATAAACCACTGCCGTCGTATATAGATTATATACGACGACTTTTGCCTTATATACGACGGTTTCGGCCGTCGTATGCTGACGGGAATCCTATAGTGAACATGCTTATGTGAGATGCTCATGTAAGGTGTTGTGGTTTTCAGACTAACGTGAGTCAAGTCACGGACTTGTGCTTGAAAAAAGTGGATGTTTGTTCATTTGCAGGTGTTGCTTGAGGTCAAGACATGTCTGGTGATGGAGATCCTTGAACTAGTGTTAGGGAGAAGAGGTTCAACAACCAAGTTCGGGAGGAATTGTGTTTGAGCTGATCGGGAGGTCACGCAATAGGTTTGGGTCAAGAACAATGCATATGAAGGTGTTGTGAACATTTTGGAAAGTGTTTGCACGTATGCAAGGGGAGCATGGATGTGTCTATACTATTCCAAGGCGTGGTTAAGGGATATGGAAGTGAAGATATGGTTGAAAAGGTTCAACCGGCTGGATTTTGCGCCCAGGCTGCGGCTGGGGCGGTTATGGTTTGTTTATGGAAAGTTTCGAGTTGGTTATAATAGGATTTCGTGTTAGGCACGAAATAGAGTTGTTTTAGTAATTTTTAGGACGTTCCTAAGGTGCTTGTAAGTCTTAAGATTGCTTCTATCTGCGTATAGAAGAGTCTTGAGAAGTTCTGAAAAGTTGAGTTTTAATCCTAGTAGGAGTAGGAGTCCTAGTTTGAATATGGTTGGTCTTGGGGCTGGTTATATAAGCAAGGGAGGCCAAGGACCGTGTAGAGAATGACTTGTGGATGCTTTTATTGAGTTTTCATCAATAAAATTCGTAGTTTAGAGGAGCTTTAGTGCCCTGTTCGTCCGACTTGTTTCAGAAGTTTCTCCTTGGCGAGTTTCTGGATAGACCAACGTTGCTTCGGTATTTTGATCATTACTCGCGTTTTACTGATCCAATTGACGTGATTTTTTTGTTATCTTCACAACATGATTATCTATCATCTTTGAAAATTTCACGGTAATTGGATTTGTGGTTTTTGATCTACACGAGTTTCTTTGCAGCATTGTAGATCTGTTTTTAAAATCAGGTAAAACAGATTGACCTTTGTTTAGTCTTTTGATCATAACTTAAGTTATACTTAGTGTTTTCACGTGATTCTTGTTGCAGTGGCTTCGTGACTTGATTCTCTATAATGTGCACTAGTTTAGTCATGTTTAAACACGTCGAAAACAGTCACACACACGGTTTCTTTATCAGATCGATTTTCTGCTGAGAGGTTTTCTGTATCTTCCGCTTAAAAAGTTTTAATCTACCATTCACCCCCTATGTTAGCTTTTCACGTGCTCTTCGATCCTACAGAGTCCACTTCATAAGAACTGGCGGAATGTGGTAGGCCCTGAGGGCCGTCCTGAACTTCGTCCAGGTCAGAACCCGCTCGGTGGGTTGGGAAGCACAAAAGTTGTCCCACCAAGCGCTCACGGACCCCATAAGTTGCTGGGCTGTGATTTGAGTCTTGTGCTGCTCACTCACTCGGAGCAGCCCAAATTTCATCTCCATTGTGCAGAGCCAGTTGTCCGCATCAATGGGCTCATCCGCCCGCAAGAATACCAGCGGATGTGTCGCAAGAAAATCCGAGTAAGAACTATGTTGCCGTTCTTCTCGGTCTTGACATCTCTCCGGGTGAGACGTATTCTCAATCAAAGTATGCAGCAACTCGGTGTGCTGCTGGTGCGAGCCTGCCATGGCCGCAACAATAGCTGCCAACGTGACCGTTGGCGGTGGTGGTGGTTGTGGTTGCTGTTCTCCCGAGGATGTCTCGGGAGGCTGTTGAGAGGCATCTCCCCCCTGACTGGAACCCCTAACCTCCGGGTTGGCGCGAGTGCGAGTCATTCTGAAATTAAATACAGCGACGATCAGCACATGTCTTTAAAATCCATGAAAAACAGTACGTATTGTAGTGATGAATGAGAAATTTGCACAATATTCACATATATTTATAAAGCAAAAAAATTATACAAGATACATTATTCTCGGGCGTCCGAGAAGTCGTGCTCATGTCGTCACTACATACTCACCCGTTACTATTTTATAACGACATGTCGCTGTTGCTACAAAAGCTATTACACAAGACCACCCTCGCTGTCCTACACCGCAACGGAAAAATCCCTAGTCGGAGTGGAGGTCGACCTCCTGCGGGTCTTCCTCCTCCGCTGGTTCTGATCGTGGCTCAGGATCCATGACCTCATCTTTGGGTTCAGGTTCCGGTATCACCGGAATGCCAAGAACCACGGGTACTGCACCTACCAACAGTAGGCCCACTACCTGAGGAACAAGGTATTGCAAAGCATTTACCTCGTCCATGGCCTGATTGTAGTGCATCTCCCAGTTCTGTCCCACCACAATCACGTCATCGCGCTCTTGAGTGAGAACTTCGTTTTGCTAGGTTAGATCCAGGACTTGCTGCTGCAAAGCCGTGATGTCAACATGGATGTTCTTCCCTGCCTTCCTCAACCGACGCAACTGATTATGTTGCTGATTTAGTCGCTGTATTGTCGGTAGAAGTACATTACAAAGTGCGTTATGGGCACTCTCGTACTGATCGCGGTGGCTGGTGCTCTCCTTGAGCTCCATGGCAAGACGAGCCGTATGGAAATCTTGGCTGTCCATCACGTTCCCTCTCGCCATGAGATTGAGGCTAAGATTCGCCTCCTCTAGATTGTACCTTGGGCAGTTTGGATCAGTTGTCGCAATGTACCACTCCCGCCACACGTGATTAGCTCATCCCTCCACTGGAACAAGCTCATATGGAGTGCCCTCCATATCTCGCACGTGTAGTTGGCAGAAGTGTGACATGGCAGTGCGGCCTGCCAATTGCCACACGTCCTCCAGGTGTCTTCCTTTCACAGTGACAGTGCACGGTACCCACACCTGTGGAGTCGGTCCTGCCGAAACACCGACATGTACGACCCATGTCGTGTTCTCCTTTTCGCCTTTTTACTTAGCAAGAAAGCACGGCATCTTCATATATCCGAAATATTGAAGCATAAGCTTCAACATATCCGGATACCCACTGCGTTGAGAATGGTGAGATACCACCCACCCGTTCTCCAATTGTTTATCCGCTTCCATCTGTAGAAACAAATTTGAAAGAGTCAAATGTTCATTTCAACAGTAAAAACAGTGAGTTCTAACATAAAACATGTCATTGAACTCATAAAATTTGGAAACATGAATCAAACTTATTATCAAGTTGAAGGGCGGACCTGGCGCAGTGGTAGTGTGTCTCCACTTGTGTCCTGAGGTCTTGGGTCGAACCAGCCTCTCTGCAAAAGCAGGGGTAAGACTGTATAGAAATAACCCTTCCCCAGACCCCACATGTGTGGGAGCCTTCGGCACTGGGTACGCCCTTTTTTCATTTATTTCTATTGCACTGCTCAAAATTGGACAGTGCTGATCAGTTTCCATTCTACCCAGATCTAAACAATGCTAAGGGAAAAATCAGTTCTGGAGTTCAACATTAAAGTTAAAGTTAACTTCAATAGATTTCAAGAATGTATTTGTTTGCCCTTAGATCTGCTCTGGATCAAAAGTTATGAGATGTTAATGTTGAGAGAATTTCTGGAGAAAATTGGGCAACACCTCCCTGCTTGAAGTACTGACTTGATCCAAGAATTTCAGTTAATCGTGCGCATATTTTGATAAAACTTTCTGTTACAAAGTTGTAACCCATCTCATAAACTTTTTAGAAATGTATCATTTACTATTTTTGGATTTTTATGCAGAAGGTTATGATTAATTTACTATTTTTTATTCAAAGTTGTACTAATTATCGAGGGATTAGGCTTATGAGTCATACTATGAAGCTTTGTAAGAGAGTGATTGAACACCGCCTGAGGAAAGTAACCAATGTCACTAGAAACCAGTTTGGTTTTATGCCTGGGAGGTCTACAATGGAGGCAATTTTCTTGCTTCGTCAGCTGATGGAGAGATATAGGGAGCAAAAGAAGGACTTGCATATGATGTTCATTGACTTGGAGAAGGCGTACGACAAGATACCTGTGATATCCTGACTTCCGGCTTAATAGGATTGATAGTGTACTCATACCATCAAGGTATACCTTTTTTTCCGGAAGCCCACCTGCAAAGGACTCTGGGGTTAAGCGTGCTTGACCAGGAGGAATTTGGGGATGGGTGACCGACCGGGAATTTTTCCCGGGTGCGTACGAGTGAGGACAAAGTGCGCAGAAAAGACGAGTGGTGGTATGTGGGGCCAGTCTATGATCCTAGAGAGCTGTTACAAATGGTATCAGAGCCGACCCTCGTAGTTTCACGGGTGCGTACAGGTCAGTGAGAAGGATACAGTAGCGTACGGGTCAGGGATGTGGATACGTACGCATGACGCATGGGTCCTCTGTGCGGGACACGGTATGGTACGTATGCTGCTAACCGAACGTATGGTATGCGTAATGCCAGTACTGAATGTACGGATGTGGCTAAGAGGGGATGTTCCTGTCTTGGCGTTGACCGACGAGGACGTCGGTCTTCTAAGGGGGGTGGATTGTGTGATATCCTAACTCCTGACTTAATAGGATTGATAGTGTACTCATACCATCAAGGTATACCTTCTTTTCCGGAAGCCCACCTGCAAAAGACTCTGGGGTTAAGCGTGCTTGGCCCGGAGGAATTTGGGGATGGGTGACCGACCGGGAAGTTTTCCCGGTGCGCACGAGTGAGGATAAAGTGCGCAGAAAAGACGAGTGGTGGTATGTGGGCCAGTCTATGATCCTAGAGAGCTGTTACAACACCAAGGTCAGTCATGTGGTGGGAACTAGAGAAACATAAAGTGCCAACAAAATACATTACCCTTATCAAGGAAATGTACAATAATGTTAGGACAAGTGTGCGTGTAAGTGATAGTGAGACTGATGCATTTCCTATCACGGTAGGACTACATCAAGGATCAGCTTTGAGCCCATACATCTTTTCCTTGGTGATGGATGAGGTGTCGAAGGATATACAAGGGGATATTCCCTTGGTGCATGCTCTTTGCTGATGATGTAGTGCTGGTAGATGAAACTAGGGATGGTGTTGATAAGAAATTAGAGTTATGGAGACAAACCTTAGAGTCCAAGGGGTTTAGACTTAGTAGGACCAAGACCGAGTATATGAGGTGTGACTTTAGTGTTGTTGGTCGTGAAGAGGGAAATGTTAGTCTACAAGGACAAATAGTAACTAGAAGGGACTCTTTCCGATACTTAGAATCAATGTTACAAAGCAACGGCGATATTGATGAGGATGTTTGCCACAAGATCAAGGTAGGGTGGATGAAATGGCGACAAGCCTATGAAATCCTATGCGATAGGAAGGTCCCACAAAAGCTAAAAGGGAAGTTCTATAGGACGGTGATCAGACCCGCGATGCTTTATGGGGCGGAATGTTGGACAACTAAACGGCAACATGTCCAACAAATGAGTGTTGCAGAGATGCACATGCTACGGTGGATGTACGGGCACATGAGAAGAGACCGAATAAGGAATGAGGCAATTCGTGATAGGGTAGGGGTGGCGCCTATTGAAGAGAAGTTAGTCCAACATCGACTAAGGTGGTTTAGACATATCCAGCGAACACCTCTAGAAGCACCGGTTAACAGTGGGATTTTAAGAGGTAGAGAAAATATTAGGAGGGGTAGAGGACGACCAAGGTTGACCTAGGAGGAGGCGGTAAAACGAGATTTGGGAGATTGGAATGTATCCAGAGACTTAGCTCATGATAGGACCGCATGGAAAGTAGCAATTCATGAGCCAGAATTTTAGTCTTGTTTTTTCTTTTTTTTCCTTGTTATTCTTATATCTCCTTCCTCTCTTTTACTTCATTGATATATATATATATATATAATTATTGGGTTTTATGTCTAGCCGACCCCAACATGCTTGGGATAAAGGCTTGGATGTTGTTGTTGTTTGTCCAGAGAGTTTTTACTCTGCCCTGTTTTCTAGACAGTTTCAACTCTACTAAAGATTTCGACAAGTTAATGGATGAAACACCTCTGGATGTCAAAAGAAAAGTTGTAGATTCCAAAGCTTTCCAGACATGTATCATACCACCCCAATGTCGAAAGAACTCGACCTCTACACTTTGTCTTACTTCAGCATTATTTTAGCTGAAAAACAGAGGACTCTGTTCCTAGAATCATATAAGTTGAAACTTGCTTAACTTTAAAGTTCAGATAAAGAGAAGAAGTTTAATCAATCTTTTAGTTCTCTAGATCAAAATTTTCAACTTTTATAATGAAGTTCATCATTTAGTGGGTTGTGATGTTGAAGCGTCACCATAACATGCCGGCACTACGTTCCTCACAAAGGAAACCTATACCAGACTTAGCCGGCTTCGTTAATTCAGTGGCACTAAACAACTCTCGCACACGTGTTCTACTCGGATACTAATTCGTGGTTAGAATACCTGCATAAAACCACACAATCATCAGGTTCAGTCACACGGCGTTCTCAAGCCAAACACGCCTTGAGCTACGTGTTCACATTACTAACCACGTGACGGGGTCTCCACCTACTTGCCTGCAGCACACTGGGGACTGGCGTTGCTCATATACCCCAAACGACATGAAGAGTCGTAGAGGATACATAAGCTGGTCAGGTTACCAGCCACCCGTGAGGCTCCACCCTTTAACTTGTGCGCACTGGTGGACAGCGCATACATGCACCCCCAAGACATAGAAAGTCCCGAGGTGCATGAGGTTCAGACATAACAAATAGGTTAGAGTTGCCACTTATGTATACTAACAACATCCTTATGCGGGATAATACTCGTTCCTCACTGAGTTTTTGAAAACCTAGTCTTTTTAAGTGCGTTAAACCTCAACGGAGCTCTGGTACCACGATGTGAGGACCTGGGGTCCCAGCATCTATGATCTCGCTGAGGGGTGCTGTGATAGACAACAACGAATAACACACAGACAAAGACATACAACGGAAGCTAAGTTTTATTACATGAATTTGTATAAACATAGTTTACATCAAAATATCGTTTATAGCCTACTCTCAAGGGCCTAGGCTAAGCAAAAAGAGTTCACGTTCAGCCCGTGAATGTGTCCTCGCTAGCTACACACACCACACTAACACGGCGGCGTGCACGGCCCCCACTCGATGGTGGTTCCCTCTAGGGGAACCGTCTCCTCCCCGGGAGCCTCCTCCTCTTCATACTCACCTGCACACGCTTCAACAACAAGCAGTGAGCATGAAGGCTCAGCAAGACTGACCCGACACAGCTAAACATGAAACTCTACATGCTGGGAAGTTTAGGTATACAATGGGAAAAGCTTTGCATAAAGACTCGCCTAATTACTTGAATCCTACTTTCAAGTTTTAGCCTCAAGTGAAGTGGAAACCTTGTGCTAAGCAACATAGAAAGTCTGCAATAAAACAAAGAACGCACTCCCCCTATGTTTCCTGCCTAAGGTTGAAAAGAAATTTGATTTTCCCTAATCTAAAACACATCATTAACAATCCAAGTAATACTTCACAACAGCAACTTTAATTCATGACATCTATCATGTTCTCTCTACGTCACGGTACAGTGAACAAGTGGTACTCACTGAACATGAGGGATGGCGATTATAATCGATTCACACCTGCAGGGTTACCCGAATAACACGTCACGTATGCCGTACTCGATGTTGCCTGCAACAACCATCACGGACGTCGTACGAAACCACCTTTCACTTGTTAGCCATGTTTTGAACCAGTCCTATCGTCCCGAGCAGGAGGTCCCTACGCGGAGCAACCTACGTGCCCGCTAGCAGATTTACACCTTGCTTCTCTCAACCAACCCCTTTGGACAACAAGCAATGCCTCAACATCCAGCTACCCGAATTACATCGGTTTTCCGGTTCCCATATAGTCAGTATGTCTTCGGTACAATTCTAGCTTATTCAACAGGGCCGCACACGGCTCGGTCCTCAACTTACACAAGCAGAGCTATAGCATCATAGGCCCCCAAAGTCCTGCTGCTCCTACCCTCTGTTCAGTCACATTTTCATGTCATTTGTCTCATGATCTATCTCACTAACCGAGTGTGTACCCCTAAGCCTATTCTCACGAGTAGTTCCAACTACTCGACTTGTACCAAATCCTATACCATTTAGAGCATTGCTGTGGCTACTCAAGGTTCAAAACTTAGACTCAAATCCCCTGGTTCTCTTGTCTATGCAGCTGGGTTTTCAATCAAGAATCTAATGCACAAATCATTTAACTCATAAAGTAAGTGAGAAAAATAAAACTTTGTAAATACGGTTAATGCAAACAGGATCTTGCCTTGCTTCTGGTTGTCGAAAAAATATCTTCGGGAGGGATACAATCCAATATCTCTGGGGCTTGTTCGATTTCAGCGACTACACGAAATGGAAGAACAATGCATGTCAAATTTAAATGCAAATTTGTTGAATTAAGAATGTGAAGACTATAACTCTAGCTAGACATCACTTCTGAATCTAAAATTTTTACTGTGGCTTGGTGACAACCTAAACAGGGACTTTGCCAAATTTTATCTGAAGCAAAGCTCATTTGAGCCCTGCACAAATAAATGTATAGCAGGCCATAATAAGAGTTTCTAAGGTTTTCTAGGGATTTTCATGGAGCAAGCCATTACTTTCTGGAAACTAGAGTTTATGATGGTTCTAATGGAATTGGTTTCATGTCATTTTAAGAATACTAGACAAATTTGTGAGCTAAACAAGTTTGAGTAAATTCTGAAAAATGTTTCTGTAAATTATTCAATTTGTTCAGGGGCAGTTCACTTATTCTCAAAATTAAGTAGACTAAATTAACTCGGATGGATCTGAAATTTGGCATGTGACTCAAGGACATTACGATAAACATCCTAGCCAAATCTGAGAATTTTCCAACAAGTGGATCTTCAGTTAAAATTACCAACAGCTTAAAGTTGAGGGAATTATTTTCTTGAAAAAGATTGTGTTTAAAGGAATGAAACTTGTTTTGCTGGATAGTACTCTGAGAGAGTAATCCAACAAAGTTTTGTTCACTAAATTTGGACATTCCTATCAAAAGTTATGGGTGTTTGAAATTTGGAGGAAATTCTGAAAAAGAAAAACCGTGGAAGAGGCGACGTGGGAAAGTGAAGATTACCTCCGCACCAACTATCCGGAAATTTTAGCATTGTACAGTTTGTAATTACCTCTCCCTTCTCGTTCCTCTTTTGTAATCTCGGGACGAGATTCTTTTAAGGGGGGAGGAATGGAAAAGTCCCAAAAATGTGTATGAATAAAAACTAAGGTTTGAGTTCATATGTGTGGCAAAGACATGAAAAATGGGACTTGCTAAAACTTTTCTTCATGCAAAGTAATACATGGATGACCATTCGAAATGAGGCTCACATTTTTATGTAAAAGTGTTGAACCAATAAGGAGTTAAATACCTCTTTGCATGTAAGTTTAAAAAATCAGATTTGATATTCAAAGTTCACACATGTGGTGACCAAAAACTTTGAATAAGCATGCAGCCATATAGTTGGAATTATAGGGAAAAGTTTTATCACAAACTTTTCATTTGTAGGGTGGACTAAAAAAGGAGTTAAAGAGAAGCATTTGCAAATTCTAGCCAAATTCAAATTTGTCATACATATTCAAACTGAATTTGGAGAATTGAAATTCTAGCCACCCTTTTTAAACTCAGCATTCTGGTAATTGTGAGGATCAGCTTGAGAAGATATTTGGGAAAACAATGTGGGGTGGGACCCACATGGCAGTGAGCTGGAGATTTAAACTTACACAGGAAGCAATGGACTTTGTCTCTGTGATTCAACACCCACGAGCGGGTTTCACCGTGTGCCACCGAGAGGAAACGACGACACCTCTTGCTGCCTGCCCCCATGCGCTGACCCCCCCGAGGCGGTGTCCTCGTGCTTCTCCCCGTGCTCACGTCTCCTCAGCCGAGCAAAGCCCCAGTTGTTCTCCTCCCCTCGCGAGCGCACGAGCAGCAGCTGCTTTTCACCTCCGCTTCTCGGTCCAGTCAAAGAAACGGCAAAGCAACCGTGTCTTCCCTTCCCTGGGCTTCTAAACATCACCGCGAGCTCAGTCTCCACCTCCCTGACCCGAGAGCAAGCAAGCTTCGGCCTCCGGTGCCCGAGAACAACCGCCGCCGCGGCGACCTAGTTCAAGAAAGTGATCGGGCGCACGTGGGCAGCTCGCCACAGCGGTCTTCACGGCCAAGCGAGGGCGGCAACAGGAGCGCACGTCCACCGCGCTGCTCTCACCCAAAGCTCAGGCCATGCCGTGAGCTATTGACGGCGAATTCCGAGATTTTGCTCCGGCGGCCTCAACCCGAGCTCCCGGTACGGTTCCTTCAAATTCTTGCCCTCTGATCCTCCTTAAGTCATCAAATTTGGCACATAGATGCTGGATTAGCCGGTGGTCATTTCTCCTTTAGGATCCAGCGCATGAAAACGCCTCAGCGCAACGGAATTCGAGCTCGACTAGAGGTGTTCATGGCGGGACCATTCGGTCGCACGACGACAACCTATTTGCAGCCACTCCCGAGCCACTTTGAGGTCGTGCCGATCCTCCTAGAGGTTCGCCGGTGCTGTAGGGCTCGTCGGCACAGGTTTTGGCGGGCTGGAGACCTTAGGCAACACCGCCGAACCTCCACAGTAGCTGTCGCTCGTCGCCGGCCATGTCCCGGCCGCAGGCAGCCCAAGCAGACCCCACAGCCGTGTTCCTCGATGCCCAAAGCCCCCTAGCGGCAAGTCCTAGTCCGGATGGTGGCCGGGAACGGCGGGCCGGTGAGCACCGACGTGCTCCGATGAGGGGGGAGCGCGCGGGTGCGAAGGAGCCGGCGGCAGGAAGAAGAAGACGTGGGCCCCGTCTGTCAGCAGCAGAGAATTTAAACCCGTGATCGGGTGTGGCTGGATCCCGTGTGTTGGCGCGCTGAGAAGCTGTGGCCCCAGTGTGGCCCAGTCCTGATTGGCTGAAATTTAAAGAAGCGGGCCCAGTAGGATTTTCTGTAGGAAAACAATTCCAGTGAGGGCTCAAACTTTAGAAAATCATAGCTCCCTGTAGAAAACTCCAAAATGAGTGATTCCAATTGGGTTGGATTCATCTTTCTGAGTTATATCCAAATATGAACTAAGATTTATGTGAAACTCAGTATTATATTCTGGAGAATTCTTTGAAGGTTTTCTGAAAAACAATTATTGAGGGAGTTTGGTTTATCCAAAAATCCCCAAATTTTTCCAGAATATTCCTTAGCATAGTATTGACCTTCTAGCAAAATTTCAGCTCATTTGAAGATCATTTGAGTAGGGATTTGCCAAAAACAATCTTCTGTGTTCATAAGAGTCCAGAAACATTTTCCGAAAATGTTTCTCATTTCAAAAGTCTATTCTGAGCAATTCATAGCTCCAAAAATCATAAGAAAATTTAGGCAAGCTCTCTTAGACATACTTGGAATTGTGATTCACTTAATTGGGCATGAAAATGCACATTACTTCAGAATTAATTCTTTTAAGTACAAATGCTTAAAGAATTGTTCTGGGAGAACTACTCCAGTAAAAGGGCTGAAATTTGGACCAGATTACTTTCATGTGGCCAGGAACTCACATGTAGATTATCAGCCCAGATTGAGCTGTTGAACTCTCTGCTCTTATTCTCCATACTTATGTATGTGTGAAAATATATAAGAGGCAGTGTGAGAATTATGGGGAACACAATATGACTCCACATTAGCTGCAATTTGGCAAGCTAAATCCTTAGGTAGTATAGAACTTGCTGTAAAAGTTTTGAGGCCATTGGAGTTCTTGTTCTTCAGTTGCACTCAAATCTTTTCAGCTTATCTATTATGTTCATTAGGGAAAATGATTAGTGTATAGCGAAGACATTAAGATCAATGTAGATCATTTCTGTTTCTTTGCACAACAGAGGCACACCAAGCCATTCTTGGCTTTTCCACACAACCTCTATTCCTAAGAAAGTAATTCTATAACTTCGTTCCATTACATTCTATAAAACATGTACATATGCATTTCAATAGGAACCACAACGAAGGGTATTCAAAGGAGTGATTCATTGAAGTGGATCAAGCTCCGGAGAATCAAGGGTGGATCAACAAGGATACTAACTGCTTATATACGACTACCCTGCAAAACAGGCAAGCTCCGGTTTGCATTTAACAGCTATTAAGTTTTTATTTTGTATTCACCTTTGGTTAAGATTTGAAATGTGCATTAGGTCTAGTGTTTGATACTCCTCCTGCATAACCAAATGACCCATGGAGTATTGGGTAGGTGCCTTTCACCGTGTAGAACTGCCATGCTTAAGTACGGTTTGGTAGAAGTCGAGTAGTGAGATGCTACTCGCAGGTTCAGGAACAACAGGGGCATACGGGATTGGTTCATAAATGAATTAGCAAGTTAAAGTTGAGACCGGAAGGTTGTAGGAGCAGCAGGACATAGGGGCCTGGGTGCTATAGACCTGTCCGTGTTGGTCAAGGACCGATCCGTATGCGGCCCTGTTGAACAAGTTTGAGGTGTGTACCAGACTCATGCTGGCTATATGGGACCCAGTAAACCTATGTACCTCGGGAAGCTGTCGTTGGGACTTTTCGGGTCGCCTCAGGCGGACGGCCGGTGTGCAGTATGTGGGGAACATTCTCATGACATCTCACGTCGGAAGGTGCACCATGATAGTGGCTACTGTACGAGGCGACTTGATCAATTCAGCGGGGGTGAAACGGGGGAAAGGCTGCCACGTACGACGTCAGTGATGGTTGTTGTAGGCAACGTCGAGTACGGGCGTACGTGTCATGTAGTCCGGGTGTTATTGATTCGAATCACCGTCGCTCGTGGAATGGACCGATCATACTTGTTCTCACAGTCGTGACGTAGTAAGAACTTGCATGAGAAAGGAACTAATCATTTTGATGTGAAGTATCATACTAGCTTTGTCTTGGATCTTGATGAATAGGCTAGTGCAAACTCGATTCTTTTATGCATTTAGCAATTTACATTGGGGGAAAGTGTTTCTTGTTTGATTGTGGACTCCCGATGTGGTGTGCCCAGGGTTAATTAAAATGCTGCAATTAATACCTGAAAGTAAGGATTTACTTTTAGGCGAGTTTAATTATGCTTATGACATCCTATGTTAGGTTCATAACCTCACTTAGAGTTTCATGTTTAGGGTGACGGTTAAGTCTTGCTGAGCGTTATGCTCACGGATGCTATCCGAGTTGTTTTGCAGGTAATGGACTCGATGCTTATGAGAAGGGATGCCGATGAGACTCGGGAACCTCCGAGTGCTTACTCAAAGAGCACCCTCGCCGCTGCAGGTTGTCTTCGTGTTGCTAGTAAGAGACAGTCCGCGGGCTGGACTGTTTCTTTGTTGCTAAGACAGAGATGATTCGTGAGAGAGATAGTCTTCCGCTGTAGCTTACTCTGATATACTTATTTGTAAAACTTTTCTGTACATTTCCGTAAACTCTTTATGTAATATGATGTGTTTTCATCGACCCGTGTGCTTTTGGGTGCCGCATATCACGACACCACCCAACGAGATCCTGTGGCCCCTCACAGCATGGTATCAGAGCTGCGTTTGGAACAGAGCACGGGTTGAGCATCATATTACGTCAAAAACTTAGGATACGGTGAGATAACGGTACTAGGCCTACATAAGGACTATTATTAGCATATTATGAAGGTGGCAAGCTAACTTATTTGTTATGTCGGAAAATCGTGCATCTCGGGACGTCTATGTCTTGGGGGGTGCACGTATGCGCTGTCCACCAGTGCGCACAAGCTGAAGGGTGGAGCCTCACGGGTGGCAGGTAATCCGACTCGCTTTAGTATCCTCTATGACTCTTCATGTCGTTTGGGGTATTCGAGCAACGTCTGTCCCTGGCATGCGTTGTGCAATTTGGGAGACCCTGTCACGTGGTCAGTAACGTGAACACGTAGCTCAAGGCGTGTTTGGCTTGAGAACACCAGGGCGAGTGATGACGGCCGGGTGTACGAACTGTATGGATACCGGGTTCGGGGTGCAGCCGGACCTGATGATTGAGTGTGTTTTATGTATGTACTAACCACGAAAACCTTAGTGCGTGTAGAACACGTTTGCGAGTGAACATTATAGTGCCACCTAAGGATACATATATGCCGGTGTAATCCGGTTAGGTTTTTCTTTGGTGAGGCAATGTAGTACCGTCATATGTCTTACGGTGCATTGTCACCGTACTACACTTAATGGTATTCTTTCCTAGGAAGATATCATTCATTACTAACTTTCAAACTAAAAATGGATGTTGTAAAACACATAATAGTTACTGAACTCTTCATTTGGCCTAAGTTTCAAAGAAGAGGATTGCTAGGCTTCTTTTGATCCGAAAACAGAGTGCTCTGTTCTGGCAGAAATTTTTGCTGGATTTTGACAGAGCATAACTCTTTGTATATTGACCCAATGAAGGTGTATGATACAGTTCTGGAAATGTTTTTCAGTGCTCTATAACTTTTCTGAATACCTCCAGAGCAAAATCAGAAGCCAACTTGGTTGAATGTCCAGATGAATGCAAACTGTTCAGAAAACAGAGCAACTGCAAACTTCTCTGGATGTTTCTGTAAATTAGCCATCACAGTCTGTAGAAAAATTTCTAAGGGCCATATGATACACCGTTGGAAAGGTTATGAAACTTGCAACAACTTTGTAATTCATAGTTTGTTCAGAATTGTACTCCATTTGTATGTAAAACTGTGATGAAAGCAGCCACATACAAAGGAGGTGCTGGCAAATTGTATCCAGAAATTCTGACAGCTTTGAACAATCATAACCTCTGATTAAGGATGATCCAGAGGCATGTGAGTACTCGTTGGAAAGATACTGAAGTTAAATTTAACTTTGGTATTCATCTTGAGTTATGAAAATGCTAGTAACTGGATCAAATTCTGGGTTAAGTACAGAAAGGTCTGTTCTGTACAAAATGAGGACGGAATATGTTGGCTTTAGAAAGATGTGTACACATGAAATTTGGTTATGCTTTCATAAAGTCTTAGCATGTTCATGTTTTACATACTTTCACATACTGCTGAGATCAAGTTTTGACACCCCTCAAAATTATGCTTTTGCAGTATGGTGCGTACTCATTCACCGAGTAGGGCTGAAGGTTCTCGCCGAGACGGTGATGACTCGACTCCGCCACGGGCACCGCCGTCAACGGTATGGGCGGATGTCATGGCTCAGATGGTCGAGTCAAGTCGAGAGAACACAAGACTACTCCAAGCCTTGGTACAACAGGGCTTACTCCAACGTGCACAACAGGACGCTCCATCTCGGAATGCCTATCTGGACTTCTTGGCGACACAACCGCCAATTTTCACGGAAGCCAATGAACCAGTGGAAGCTGATCAGTGGCTTCGGGTTATGAAGTCCAAGTTTGGAGTGTTTGAGTGCCATGAGTATCAGAAGACATTATTTGCAGCTCAACAGCTTCATGGAGCCGCCGGAAATTGGTGGTTCTCTTATCTCGCCACCGTTCTGGAGGGCCATCGAGTGGAATGGACGGAATTTCGTGAAGCATTCCGTGCTTGTCACATTCCTATGGGTTTTATCAAGGCCCAACAGCAAGAATTTAGGAACTTGAAGCAGGGGGACATGAGTGTCCTCGATTATGTCAAACGGTTCAACCTTTTGGCACAATATGCTCCTGCTTATGCGACGAGCGAAGCTGCGAGGTGTGATTACTTTTTCTATGGCTTGAGTGCCATACTAAAAGAGAAGTTAGCTTTGTTCAATCAAGGCAGTTACACAGAGTTGATCAGTGCTGCCCTGCTGCAAGAACAAGCGACACTTTAGTGTCAAGCAGAGAAGAGGGACCGGGATGATGTGCAAGAAGACACACCAGTTGTTTCTCGTAAATACCGTGTGGTGTATCACACACCATCCGATGAATTATGGCAAGCACCAGTGAGATCAACTTCATACAGATTTCCTGCTCAAGAATCATGTCTTGAAGCAACACCTTTGCCGCAGCAACGAAGGACAACTGTTGCATCATTGCTGCAACCAAGTACATCAACCCCTCAACCACAAGTCAACGAAGAACCGGGGATACCCCCATGTTCTTATTGCCACCGTTTTGGGCATTTTAGTCAGGAATGCCGGGAGAAGTTGGTGAACACCATACAGCCATCATCATCAGGTGGTATGCCACCACCTTCTCAAGTCAACAAAACAGCATTGCAATCCGGGAGTGTGCAACATCTTGCTATTGAGGATGTCCCGGAGGGAGCACCTGTGTTAGCGGGCATGTTTACTCTCAAAGACGTGCCCGTGCTTGTACTTTTTGATTCCGGTGCCACCCACAATTTTATCAGCAAATCATGTGTGGATCAGCACCAATTATCCACCAATACTCCCACAACGAGTTTCCTTATACGTTCACCGGGAGGAAATATCTCTGCCAATCAGATTGTGTCCCGAGCAGCTTTGTGTTTGGGCAGAAAAATATACCCAACATCGCTGATTATGTTGGATAGGAAGAAGATAGACATAATATTGGGGATGTCTTGGTTAAATCGTCACGGTGCCGTTCTCAATATCGGTAACCGGACTGTCCATATTGACTCGCCGATTCACGGACAGCACACGCTGTTTTTAGGCAGCGAAGATCCAGATATGGTAGAGGCCTACCACACGGAAGCACTTAAACTTGAAGATATTCTGGTGGTACGTGATTATCCCGACGTATTTCCCGATGACTTACTGGGCATGCCGCCCGTACGGGACGTCGAGTTTAAGATTGAACTGGCGCCGGGAACGACGCCTATCTCATGAAGGCCTTACAAGATGGCACCTAACGAGCTAGCGGAGTTGAAAGAGCAACTGAATGAACTCATGAGCAAGGGTTTCATACGACCAAGCTCTTCACCTTGGGGTTGCTCAGCGCTGTTCGTTAAGAAGAAGGACGAAACACTACGGCTGTGTGTTGATTACCGTCCTCTAAATGCTGTCATGATCAAGAACAAGTATCCCTTGCCCCGCATCGACATCCTGTTCAATCAACTTGTGCGTGCAAAGGTATTTTCGAAGATGGATCTTTGGTCGGGCTATCATCAAATTAAAATCCGACCGGAGGACATACCGAAGACAGCTTTCTCGACGAGATACGGACTCTATGAGTACCTCGTCATGTCATTTGGGTTAACCAACACTCCGGCACACTTCATGTACTTGATGAACTCTGTGTTCATGCCGGAGTTAGACAAGTTTGTCGTGGTATTCATCGACGACATATTGGTTTACTCAAAATCTGAAGAAGAGCACGCTGAACATTTGCGTATCATGCTACAACGGTTGAGGGAGCACAATTTATATGCCAAGTTCAGCAAGTGCGAGTTCTGGATTGATCAAGTGCCTTTCCTAGGTCATATCATTTCAGCAGAAGGCATTGCCGTGGACCCCAGCAAGATTGAACAAGTGCTGAAGTGGAAATATCCCAAATCTGTCCACGAGGTCCGAAGTTTCCTAGGTTTAGCGGGGTATTATCGGAGGTTTATCCCGAGCTTCTCAAAAGTCGCTAAACCAATGACGGAGCTGCTGAGGGAGGGCACTAAATACATATGGAATGCAGCATGTGAAGCCGCATTCAAAACTTTGGTGAAACATCTCACAACAGCTCCAGTTCTTGCTCAGCCGGACAAGACGAAGCCATTTGATGTATACTGTGACGCATCCGGCATCGGTCTCGGCTGCGTTCTGATGCAACTGCGAAACCACGAGCAGCATTACCCAACTCACGATCTTGAGCTTGCTGCAGTGGTGTTGGCGTTAAAGATGTGGAGGCATTATCTGCTTGGTAATCTTGTTCACCTCTACACCGACCATAAAAGCTTGAAGTATATCTTCACGCAGAAGGAGCTGAATATGAGACAACGGAGATGGTTGGAGCTCATAAAAGATTATGAGATTGAGATTCACTATCATCCGGGAAAAGCAAACGTGGTTGCCGACGCGCTTAGTCGGAAAGCCCACGTTCACAACTTAGCGGCTGCTGAGTTGGAGGCTGAAGAACCAAGTCTCCGTGTCATTCCGTATGGCACGCTTTACGATCCCACGCTCATTCCAACAATCCATGAAGAGATTGTTGAGGCTCAAAGAAGAGACAAGGGTATGTATCACATACGGAGAAGACTAGACAATGGAGAGGTGAAATGTTTCCGGAAGGATGAGAACGGTACAATATTGTTCAATGACCGTATAGTGGTACCGCGCAGTATGAAACTCTGGAAGAAGATCTTGGATGAAGCCCACCTGTCGAAGTTTTCCATTCATCCCGGAAGTAACAAGATGTACCAATATTTGAAACAAAAATTTTGGTGGACGAGGATGAAGAGGGAGATCGCTAAATACGTATCTGAATGCGATACGTTTAGACGGGTCGAGGCTGATCATATGGGGAAAGACGGACCGCTACAACCTTTGAAGATACCGGCATGGAAATGGGAGGATGTGAGTATGGACTTCATCGTCGGATTACCACTCACATCCCGGAAGCATGACTCGATATGGGTGATCGTTGACCGGTTAACGAAATCAGCTCATTTCATACCGGTGAACACTCATTTTCGAGCCAAGCAATATGCGGAGTTATACATCTCTAGAATCATATGCTCCCATGGTGTCCCGAAGACTATCATCTTAGATCGAGGTGCGCTGTTTGTTGCTCGTTTTTGGGAACAGCTGCACGCCTCGTTGGGCACCAAACTGATTAGAAGCTCCGCATATCACCCTCAAACCGATGGACATATTGAGAGGGTGAATCAAGTGCTTGAAGATATGTTGAGGGCGTGTGCCATCCACCACGGTAAGAATTGGGATGATAACTTACCGCTGACGGAGTTTTCATACAACAATGGTTATCAAGCGAGTATTAAAATGGCACCGTATGAAGCTCTCTACGGCCGGAAGTGTCGCACACCACTGAATTGGTGTGAGTCCAGCGAAAGAGTTCTGTTTGTGATTGATCTTGTGAACGAAGCCGAAGACCGAGTTCGGTTGATACAAGAAAACTTGAAGGCTGCACAATCCCGACAGAAGAGCTACGCTGATCAACGGCATAGGCCTTTACATTTTGACGTCGGAGAGCACATGTATCTTCGTGTATCTCCGATGAAGGGAATTCACCAGTTCGGTGTAAAGGGGAAACTCGCTCCCCGTTTTATTGGTCCTTTTGTTATCACGGAGAAGTGCGGAACCGTAGCCTACCGGCTGGAATTACCGGCAAGTCTAGCGGGTGTCCATGATGTATTTCATGTGTCACATCTGCGGAAGTGTCTCAAATTCACCGCTTCTGTCCGCACCGAGGAAATCGACGAATTGAAACCGGACCTGACCTACACCGAGCGACCGGTTCAGATTTTGGATGAAAAGACCCGGGTAACCCGGAACCGGACGATCAGATTTTTCAAAGTGTTGTGGAGTAATCATACCGCGGAATAGGCGACATGGGAAAGTGAAGATTACCTCCGCACCAACTATCCGGAAATTTTAGCGTTGTACAGTTTGTAATTACCTCTCCCGTCTTGTTCCTCTTTTGTAATCTCGGGACGAGATTCTTTTAAGGGGGAAGGAATGTAAAAGTCCCAAAAATGTGTATGAATAAAAACTAAGGTTTGAGTTCATATGTGTGGCAAAGACATGAAATATGGGACTTGCTAAAACTTTTCTTCATGCAAAGTAATACATGGATGACCATTCAAAATGAGGCTCACATTTTTATGTAAAAGTGTTGAACCAATAAGGAGTTAAATACCTCTTTGCATGTAAGTTTAAAAAATCAGATTTGAGATTCAAAATTCACACACGTGGTGACCAAAAACTTTGAATAAGCATGCAGTCATATAGTTGGAATTATAGGGAAAAGTTTTATCACAAACTTTTGATTTGTAGGGTGGGCTCAAAAAGGAGTTAAAGAGAAGCATTTGCAAATTCTAGCAAAATTCAAATTTGTCATACATATTCAAACTGAATTTGGAGAATTCAAATTCTAGCCACCCTTTTTAAACTCAGCATTCTGGGAATTGTGAGGATCAGCTTGAGAAGATATTTGGGAAAACAATGTGGGGTGGGACCCACATGGCAGTGAGCTGGAGATTTAAACTTACACAGGAAGCAATGGACTTTGTCTCTGTGATTCAACACCCACGAGCGGGTTTCACCGTGTGCCACCGAGAGGAACCGGCGCCACCTCTTGCTGCCTGCCCCCATGTGCTGACCCCCCGAGGCGGTGCCCTCGTGCTTCTCCCCGTGCTCACGTCTCCTCAGCCGAGCAAAGCCCCAGTTGTTCTCCTCCCCTCGCGAGCGCACGAGCAGCAGCTGCTTTTCACCTCCGCTTCTCGGTCCGGTCGAGGAAACGGCAAAGCAACCGTGTCTTCCCTTCCCTGAGCTGCTAAACATCGCCGCGAGCTCGGTCTCCACCTCACTGACCCGAGAGCAAGCAAGCTTCGGCCTCCGGTGCCCGAGAACAACCGCCGCCGCGGCGACCTAGTTCAAGAAAGTGATCGGGCGCACGTGGGCAGCTCGCCACAGCGGTCTTCACGGCCAAACGAGGGCGGCAACAGGAGCGCACGGCCACCGCGCTGCTCTCACCCAAAGCTCAGGCCATGCCGTGAGCTATTGACGGCGAATTTCGAGATTTTGCTCCGGCGGCCTCAACCCGAGCTCCCGGTACAGTTCCTTCAAATTCTTGCCCTCTGATCCTCCTTAAGTAATCAAATTTGGCACATAGACGCTGGATTAGCTGGTGGTCATTTCTCCTTTAGGATCCAGCACATGAAAACGCCTCAGCGCGACGGAATTTGAGCTCGACTAGAGGTGTTCATGGCGGGACCATTCGGTCGCACGACGACAACCTATTTGCAGCCACTCCCGAGCCACTTTGAGGTCGTGCCGATCCTCCTAGAGGTGCACTGGTGCTGTAGGGCTCGTCGGCACAGGTTTTGGTGGGCTGGAGACCTTAGGCAACGCCGCCGAACCTCCACAGTAGCTGTCGCACGTCGCTGGCCATGTCCAGGCTGCAGGCAGCCCAAGCAGACCCCACAGCCGTGTTCCTCGATGCCCAAAACCCCCTAGCGGCAAGTCCTAGTCCGGATGGTGGCCGGGAACGGTGGGCCGGCAAGCACCGACATGCTCCGGCGAGGGGGGAGCGCGCGGGCGCGAAGGAGCCGGCGAGAGGAAGAAGAAGACGTGGGCCCCGTCTGTCAGCAGCAGAGAATTTAAACCCGTGATCGGGTGTGGCTGGATCCCGTGTGTTGGCGCGCTGAGAAGCTGTGGCCCAGTCCTGATTGGCTGAAATTTAAAGAAGCGGGCCCAGTAGGATTTTCTGTAGGAAAACAATTCCAGTGAGGGCTCAAACTTTAGAAAATCATAGCTCCCTGTAGAAAACTCCAAAATGAGTTATTCCAATTGGGTTGGATTCATCTTTCCAAGTTCTATCCAAATATAGACTCAGATTTGTGTGAAACTCAATATTATATTCTGGAGAATTCTTTGAAGGTTTTCTGAAAAACAATTATTGAGGTAGTTTGGTTTATCCAAAAATCCCTATATTTTGCCAGAGTATTCTTTAGCATATTATTGACCTTCTAGCAAAATTTCAGCTCAGTTGAGGATCATTTGAGTAGGGATTTGCCAAAAACAATCTGCTTTGTTCATAAGAGTCCAGAAACATTTTCCGAAAATATTTCTCATTTCAAAAGTCTATTCTGAGCAATCGATAGCTCCAAAAATCATAGGAAAATTTAGGCAAGCTCTCTTAGACATACTTGGAATTGTGATTCACTTAATTGGGCATGAAAATGCACATTACTTCAGAATTAATACTTTTAAGTACAAATGCTTAAAGAATTGTTCTGGGAGAACTACTCCAGTAAAAGGGCTGAAATTTGGACCAGATTACTTTCATGTGGCCAGGAACTCACATGTAGATTATCATCCCAGATTGAGCTGTTGAGCTCTCTGCTCTTATTCTCCATACTTATGTATGTGTGAAAATATATAAGAGGCAGTGTGAGAATTATGTGGAACACAATATGACTCCACATTAGCTGCAATTTGGCAAGCTAAATCCTTAGGTAGTATAGAACTTGCTGTAAAAGTTTTGAGGCCATTGGAGTTCTTGTTCTTCAGTTGCACTCAAATCTTTTTAGCTTATCTATTATGTTCATTAGGGAAAATGATTAGTGTATAGCAAAGACATTAAGATCAATGTAGATCATTTCTGTTTCTTTGCACAACAGAGGCACACCAAGCCATTCTTGGCTTTCCACACAACCTCTATTCCTAAGAAAGTAATTCTATAACTTCGTTCCATTACATTCTATAAAACATGTACATATGCATTTCAATAGGAACCACAACAAAGGGGATTCAAAGGAGTGATTCATTGAAGTGGATCAAGCTCCGGAGAATCAAGGGTGGATCAACAAGGATACTAACTGCTTATATATGACTACCCTGCAAAACAGGCAAGCTCCGGTTTGCATTTAACAGCTATTAAGTTTTTATTTTGTATTCACCTTTGGTTAAGATTTGAACTGTGCATTAGGTCTAGTGTTTGATACTCCTCCTGCATAACCAAACGACCCATGGAGTATTGGGTAGGTGCCTTTTACCGTGTAGAACTGCCATGCTTAAGTACGGTTCAGTAGAAGTCGAGTAGTGAGATGCTACTCGCAGGTTCAGGAACAACAGGGGCATACGGGATTGGTTCATAAATGAATTAGCAAGTTAAAGTTGAGACCGGAAGGTTGTAGGAGCAGAAGGACATAGGGGCCTGGGTGCTATAAACCTGTCCGTGTCGGTCAAGGACCGATCCGTATGTGGCCCTGTTGAACAAGTTTGAGTTGTGTACCAGACTCATGCTGGCTATATGAGACCCAGTAAACCGATGTACCTCGGGAAGCTGTCGTTGGGACTTTTCGGGTCACCTCAGGCGGACGGCCGGTGTGCAGTATGTGGGGAACATTCTCATGACATCTCACGTCGGAAGGTGCACCATGAGAGTGGCTATTGTACTGGGCGACTTGATCGATTCAGTGGGGGTTAAACAGGGGAAAGGCTGCCACGTACGACGTCAGTGATGGTTGTTGTAGGCAACGTCGAGTACGGGCGTACGTGTCATGTAGTCCGGTTGTTATTGATTCGAATCACCGTCACTCGCGGAATGGACCGAGCATACTTGTTCTCACAGTCGTGACGTAGTAAGAACTTGCATGAGAAAGGAACTAATTGTTTTGATGTGAAGTATCATACTAGCTTTGTCTTGGATCTTGATGAATAGGCTAGTGCAAACTCGATTCTTTTATGCCATGAACAATTTACATTGGGGGAAAGCGTTTCTTGTTTGATTGTGGACTCCTGATGTGGCGTGCCCAGGGTTACTTAAAATGCTGCAATTAATACCTGAAAGTAAGGATTTACTTTTAGGCCCGTTTAATTATGCTTATGCCATCCTATGTTAGGTTCATAACCTCACTTAGAGTTTCATGTTTAGGGTGACGGTTAAGTCTTGCTGAGTGTTATGCTCACGGATGCTATCCGAGTTGTTTTGCAGGTAATGGACTCGATGCTTATGAGAAGGGATGCCGATGAGACTCAGGAACCTCCGAGTGCTTACTCAAAGAGCACCCTCGCCGCTGCAGGTTGTCTTCGTGTTGCTAGTAAGAGACAGTCCGCGGGCTGGACTGTTTCTTTGTTGCTAAGATAGAGATGATTCGTGAGAGAGATAGTCTTCCGCTGTAGCTTACTCTGATATACTTATTTGTAAAACTTTCCTGTATGTTTCTGCAAACTCTTTATGTAATATGATGTGTTTTCATCGACCCGTGTGCTGTTGGGTGCCGCATATCACGGCACCACCCAACGAGGTCCTGTGGCCCCTCACAGGTGTCGCCCGCGCACAGAAGAGAAAATTGTGAAGATTCCTCTGTTTCAATGATACGTGGGTCTGTCGGTACCCTGCAGACCAGGTACCCCCGCGTGGAGGGAAAAAGACAACCCAGGACTCACCTCCCCGCCGGGGCTGCCACATGTGGTTGGGCTCCGAAGCCGACACGTGCCCTTGGCTCTGGTCTGAGCCTCCCCGCTGAGGTGAGGCCTGGGGCTGCCACGTGTCGGTGAGCTCCGAACCTCCTCCCTTCTGAGGAGGGCTCCAGAGCCGACACGTGCCCTTCGCTTTGACCCGAGGCTCCCTGCTGAGGTGAAGTCCAGAGCTGCCACGTGTCGGTGGGCTCTGAACCTCCTCTCTGCGAGGAGGGCTCTAGAGCCGACACGTGCCCTGGGCTCCAGTCCGAGCCTCCCCGCTGAGGGGAGGTCTGGAGCTGCCATGTGTCGGTGGGCTCTGAACCTCCTCCCTGCTGAGAAGGGCTCTAGAGCCGACACGTGCCCTAGGCTCCGGTCCGAGCCTCCCCGCTGAGGCGAGGTCCAGAGCTGCCACATATCGGTGGGCTCTGAACCTCCTCCCTGCTGAGGAGGGCTCCCATCCCGTGCCCTGGGCTCCGGTCTGAGCCTCCCCACTTAGGCGAGGTCCGGAGCTGCCACGTGTCGTTGGGCCCTGAACCTCCTCCCTGCTGAGGAGGGATTCGAAGCCAACGCGTGCCCTGGGCTCCGGTCCGAGCCTCCCCGCTGAGGCAAGGTAAGGAGCTGCCATGTGTCTCCCGGCTCCAAACCCATCGATGAGAGCTCCGAAGCCGCCACGTGCCCCACGATCCGTCATGGGCCGTGGGTCGACGAAGTCAAGGAGGAAGTGCATTGTTAGGCCATGCATTCAAGGTTCCCGCCTTCTCCAGAAGCATGGCGCATGGTGCACGCCTCCGTCCTCCGCCTGTCCACCATTACGGTGACAGGACAAGGCGTGAGAGCGGTACAGTGCCGCCTAACGGCACAGAGCCTCCCAAGCAGAGCGAGAAGACGCGGCGACAAGACAGCATCTTCATCATCACCTGACACACGGACAGGGGCGATCAGCGCGCCAGGCAGCGGGACTTAACTCCCCCGCCGACTACTCTACTCAAAGTATAAAACCGTGCTGAGCACCACGGTCTAGTGGAGCTACCTTCGTTTACTTGCTTTGGGGATGTCGAGGGGATGTGGGCACAGCTTCTGAGCTGATCAGCCAGACTCCAAAACCACCGAGGGTATTGATCTCCGATGGCAACAGAGGAGCGGGGTGAACGGGCTGTTTTTTGTCGAGCGCGCGAGCAGGGAAGAAAAATCAGTTTATGCAGCGAGATGGATCGATCATCTACGTAAAGGAGCTGCACCACCATCTAGTAGTGTGATACCTGGTTCCGAAAAATAGAACCAAGTGAATGCATATGTGTGCCCAGGATGTTCATCACACATACACATGTAATCTACCAACTGAATTCAGAATATAACCACGAATAAATAGTGTTTAAGTAATTTATTACATCGACTCATTGTCTCACTCATGAATCTCTAACTTATTCTTGCAGCAGAAGATTCTAACGACAGCGGAAATAACTAAACAGCGGGCTCCAATCTTCATCTCCACAGGCATGATGACGGTAGTCCGCACGCCTAGTACTCCACATGGTACTCGAAGTACTCATCTCCTGTAGCTGATGTTTATGTGGTAATGCAAGGTGGGTACGTGTCGTACTCAGCAAGTGCGGGAAAAGTATAACATGTAGCTTACAACAAGGTAGGAAATAAAAGGCTCATGCAGCAAGCAAGTTTTATTTCATAAACAAGGTAAAAACAGCATCTATTTTTAGGTGAATTAAATCCCAACATAACCAAGTAAAACAGCAACATTCTTGCATCATATTTCACCATTTATCAAGTCTCAACCAGCCAATAGTCTTTCTCAAGTTAATCTCATACTCATTGAAAGTGCATCTAGATAATCCCCGTGGTTTTGGCTGATTGATGACGACAATTAAGATGCTAAGAAGTATCTACTGAGTATGAGCACAGGTATTTATCAAAGTAATGGATATGCAGTGTAAAAGCCCAAGAAAAGGGACTTGCAAAAAACTTTTTATCACCTCACAACACCACAGTTTTGTTGTGGATAGATTGTGAAAAAGTGTGAAGAGCAAGTAACCTCCATCAAAAGAGTGATTAGAGGGGAAAGCCTACACTTTCATAAAGTGGGAATTTTAAACATGAACATGAGAGGTTGAGCTCACCCCTAGAACTTTAAAAATCTTGGGAAGGTTCAGGCCAAAATTCATGTAAATCCAACACTTTTTGAGGTACTTTTGGAGGTATTTGAAAAAGAGGTCAGTTTGAATGTAAATTCAAATTGCAGCAACTTTCATCCCTCAAACTCAAAAGTTAGCTTCATATTCAAACTCAGCACATTTTTATGAGTTAGCCCACCAATTTTCATCCCTATTGGAGTTCATCTTGTCGGGAGCTAAATTTGCAATAATTCAAAACTGAATTTGAATTTCAGTTTAAACATGAAGCAAATTTAACCCAACAAAGTTAAATTTGAGAACTCAAATTAAAACCAATACTTGGGGGCTAAGTCTCCCATTCAATGTTCAGTAGCTGGGATATTTACAAAAGAAAGAGGGAGAAAGAATTAGAGGGGAGAAGAGGGCCCACTGGTCAGCCACCCTGGGGAGCAAACCGACTCGGGCACGCGGTCGAACACCCTGCGGCCGACAGTGCACGGGGTCGACCCCGTCCCAACGCGGCCACCGCACCACCTCCTGCTTGGGGGGGATGAGGGCGCCGGCTACAAAACACGTGATCGCACCCTGGTCGGCGAGAATTCGCTCCCCATTCTCTCGGTTCCACCCGCCTACATCCGAAGCAGCGCATCCGGAGTCGCCGCCCTCTGATCGCCGGCGCCCGGACAGCACAGGCTTCCTCGTGCCCGACGCTCAACACAAGAAACGACCGCCACAAGGTGCTGGTTCTGCTTGTCCTTACCGTTCGGCATTTCATGCACAGTCGGGGGAGAATTTCTTCCGGGAACGCTTCGGTGTTCTTAAGGCCGAGCTCCACCAAATCCCAAAATTCACGGGTGTTGGCTTATCACCGGGCGTACCGAGCTAAACACAGGATCTACACCCTGCCACGACCACCTAGGATCGAAAACCAGCAAGAATCATGGGCTAGGGTTGCGGTTATCCAAGTTTTTCGAGCAACAGCCGATATCCGGCCTAGGTCGCTGATGAGGTCATAGTTGCAGCCGTTTTCACGGGGATCGGTGCCCATATCCATGATCAGCGGGTGTCAGCGGAGCTCCCCGAGCAAACCGCATCGAAAAAGGTGCAGGGGATGCTGAGTTTGACGTCGCCGGTGAGCTCCCAGCTGCTGTTGCCGTCGGGAGCACTGTTACGGCCGTTGTCAAGCTCCGGTGAGCGCACCAGCGTGTTCTCCGAGTCGAGTTAGGCAAAGGCGGCAATTTCCGTCGAAGTTCGGGCAGTGAAATGCCCGGCGGCGAGCGCTCCTGTAACACCCCAAAATTTTGATTCAAAACCCTAAATCATGTTAAGAGGGGGATTTAAAATTTTTTGGACGTGTTGCATGTTTTGCAAAAATTCAAATTCAAACTGGAATTCAAATTAAACTCAAATCAGAAAAGAAATAGAAAAAAAGAAAAAGAGAAAACAGAAAAAAACCGGCCAGTGGGCCGAAACCCACCTGCCGGCCCAGCCAGCGCCCGCGCCAGCCCGCAGCCACGCGCGCCGCTTCCTTCTGCTGACCGGTGGGACCCACCAGATCGTCGTCTACCTCGCGCCCGCGCCGGACTCCCTCTCACCCAAATCAAAACCGATCGGGATTTCGGCGTATCCCCGCTGAATTCTGTTCGTAGGCGACGTAGACTTGATCTAAACCACCCCGCCGCCCTCCCCCGTCTATAAAAACCCCAGCCTCGTTCTGTTTTTCCCACGCGATCGGCTGTTTTTACTCCGGTGAGAGAACCGAGACTTCTCCGGCGAATTCTGGCCGATCTAAGCTCGGAAATTCCGATCTAACTCGCTGGTCTTGATCCACCGCCTCCGGGGAACCTTGCAGGTGCAGAAAACTCGGTGACTTGCGGTGTAAACACAGCGCTGACGAGCTTCGCCGTGGTTTCGCCTCGGACCTCGTCGCCGATCACTTTCCAGGACCTCCGAGCTCAAGAAAACCCCGAGGTGAGATCCCCGACCTCCCCTCTACCGATCTATGCCATAAAATCACAGTTCTAGGAAGAATTCTCGAAGATCCGAAAGTCTCCGGCGAGATCGCCGCTTCCCGCCGCCGTGCGCCGCCGGCAGCGCCGCCCGCGCTCGATCAGAGCGACGTGGCCGCTTGTGCGCCGTTTATTTTAAATCGCACGGTAGGGTTTAAACCCCCGCGTACCGGTTCGATGTTATAATCTCGGCCGTCGGTTTAAAATCGGACGGTCCACGTCAGCCCCGCGTTATTAAGACTGGAAATCTTACGTGCTACCCCCTGGGGTTCTTGGGAAATAAGAGCTAGCCCTGGAAACTTCTGATCTAGCCCCTGGAACTTCAGAAAATCATGTAAATTCATTTAAAAATCAGTTTTAGCCCCTGGACTTAATAAAAATTAAGAAAAACTCCTCTGATAAGTGTAGCTAGACCCCTGGAAATTCTTAAAATAATACAATAGCCCCTGCAGTAGGGTGAGTTTGCCTTTTTAGCCCTGTTTAGTATTTAATTTAGGAAATTGAATATGTGGCTAGTGTTTAAAAATTAAAAAGTGGGACAAACATATTGTCAAAATTTAATTAAAGTCTTTCTCAGTATTTAGGAAACTTTGGAGTGAGATAAAAACATATTTTGGGCTGAATTGAATCTGTTTAATCTATTATTCACATTTAGGGACACATTTTTAAGTAATGGATAGTTTTAGAAAATAAAGAAAATAATTGTGAAATAGTTTACATCAGAGGCCAAGGTCAAAATATGTTATTAAATTATTTAGGACCAGAACCCATTCTGTTTAGATGATGTGTATTACTAATTTCATAATAAAGCACACATGTATGCATAGGAAAATAAATCTGAAAATATAGCAACTAGCAAATGATAAATGGAGTTTCTAAAATCCAAAGAATTCAGTTTAGTGTTGGTAGAATTTCTGAAGGCAAATATGGAGAAGAAAAATATCTTTCATACATACTTGGTAGTAAAAAGGTGTAGTAGTTGAATATAAGGAATTTATTTAAATTGGAAACTCATATATATATATATAGTATGTAAGTATAAATGTGAACACCAAAGTAGGAATCATATACACATGATTAAAAGTGTATGCAAGCCACAAATCAACACACATAGAGTAACCACAACACATATAATGGTGAATGACTTTCATCAATATGAATGTGTGGTTTGTATGAAGTGGAAGTGTGAACTATGTCTTATGGATTGTTGTTTTTCTTTTGCTATGTGTGATGGTATGATGTAGAACCTGCTCAAGAGCAAGTTATTCCTTTCCAAGATCAGGACTACCCATTTCAAGAGCAGCAAGAAGGAGGCAAGTGTCCTTGACCACTTTGATCCTATGATAGGATGTGTAGATAGAATTATTTGCATTGTCAATTGAAATATGAAACCCATGCTAGGAAGTTTCCCTAGAATTGCATTACCCTGTTTCCTTGTATCTTGGGATGGGATTTTGTTTTATTATGTCATTCATTCATATTACTTATGCTTAGCCATGCTTAGAATGGGATATTGGGATATGAGATCATCAAATTGTTTACCTTACTCTTGAATGAGATATTATGAGTTATGTAGAGGTAGGGATCAAGGCAAGTTGGAAGTTTTGGTTGTGTGCTGGGTGCACGAGACTTGGGTTTGTGTTTAGTACTTGCCTGGATCCTAAGGACCGGTTCATGGAGCATGTAACCTGGCTTTACCGTGCCAACCACATGCTGAGATGGGGCAGCTTGGCCAATTAATTAGGTGTATCCCCGGCGTAGTATGGGTGTGTTGGATGGTGCGGGGAATAGGTGTCAGCTGGACTACCATATGAACCGCAAGGCTCAAGAGGGGGCCACTGCAGCGGGGTTGGAGCCTCTTGTATGCTGTTAGGGGTGAAACCTCAGTGGGCCCACGCTCGTCGGGAATCCTATGTAAAGGCTTCGTAGTGATCTCCTGGCTACACACCTGGGAAGTGTGAATGTGGTTCGTAACCACTGGCATAATGGAGGTTCTTTTAGTCCACCCGGCAACGGGGGATGAAATCACTACACGTGGGTACAGTGGTGCAAACTCTACAGAGTAAAAACTATCATGACAGCCGTGCTCACGGTCAAGAGCGGCTTGGACTTATTCATGATTAGAGGAGTGATGGTTTTGGAAGTTGTGGATGTTAAGCGGGGAGCTTAACATTGGAAATGATGTTATGGTTATTGAATTATGATGATGGGATGCGAGATTGGGACCATTTCACTTGTGTAGTAATGTAGGTGCCTAATAAGCTAAGGTGATAGGTATTAATTGCGTAGTGCTTTAACCATGAGTTCAACCTCTCCTTGTTCTAGCCATGCATGACATAATTTTCCCACACTTGCTGAGTACCATTGGTACTCAACCTTGCATATTTTGTTGGTTTATATTGCTGCTCAGGTCAAGATAATGAGGTGGTGTATAATGACCAAGACTTTGGACCCGAAGAAGGTTTCTAGGTTCATGGAGACCCCCGGGCAACGCCTGTGACGGAGCCCTCAAGAATAATATTCCGCTGCTAGTTTATTTACTTATGATGAACTTATTATTGTCCATCGAGACATTTGCGATGTAAGACTTATTTATATTCGACACCTGGCTTGTAATAAAGGATGCTTCACTATTTGTCATCACATGTATGAGAAAATGATCCTGGCATACATGTGATATTCACTTGGTTGTTCTTCGGAAAAACCGGGTGTGACAGAGGTGGTATCAGAGCCAAGGTTGCCCGTAGGAACGTGAACCTAGGTAGAAATGGACGTATTTAAGGATCTTATTTTCTTAGAAACTATTTTACAAAGGTGTGGATTGAAAAGTGTTATTTAGATGAGTCACTTTCTTGATCTTACCCCAACTTTCATTCAAAATAGGATTTTTGTTTAAGAGTTTATCTAACCTAAGTTTAAATTCTTTTTGTTTTAGATGGTTCGCATGATTCGTACCGCTCGCAAGTCCACAGGAGGGAGAGTTCCCGTAGTTGCCCTTGCCGAGAGAGAGGAGAGCCGTCCGGTGATGTACCTTTCCTACGGATTGGCAGTAGGAGGCTTATTGCGCCGTCTTCGGCGTATGCTCGAAGCCGCCGGCAATACGGGCAAGCTAATCATCCACTATAACTCCACCAGGACCATCCGTGAGAAGAGAGAAGAATGGAGTTCAGAGATGAGGATAATACACGAAAATCAGCTGCTTAAGATTCACCACTCTCCAGCTTGTAGAGCGACACAAGTTGATGCGGAGAAAGATGTCACCTGGGAGGCCATCACCTGCCAGAGTCACATCTATCGTCGCCACTTGGACAAAACTGAGTACATGTATGTCCTCCAGCGTGAGAGTGGTACCACGGAGTACAAGTACCCGCCGGTGCAGCAAGGGACTTCCCATGAGCACATGGACTTGTGCTTGGAAGATGCTTCTATGATCAGCACTCGACTGCAGGAGTGTCAACAACAGCTTCAGGATGTCCGAGACACCCTGAAGGAAACGGAGGCGTTGCTGCGAGCCTGCTTAAGGGCGAGAGAAAGAGGAGATGGGATGAACTGTGTGTCACCGTGAATGATACATGGACTCCTGACTCCCTAGATCGCGGGCGATCAGGCGTCGTCGCACCTCTCCACCAGTAGCCTCCCCACCCAAAGCAGAGTCAGAAGGAAGCCGAAATGATGAGGAAGATCCCGAGGAGCCAGCTCAAGAAAACGAGTAGTGTAGAGTCCCTCCCTTAGTCAGCAAGATGTCGAATAGGCGAGTCGTTAAGTTAAGTTAATGGTGTGATAATGCTTGGTGTGTGACGTGAGTTGTGGAAGCCATGAGCTATTGTCCACAGCCTCATCTTTAGATTGTTTTGCTTTGGTGTGTGAACCCACATGAAATAATATTGCATTTATCTTTGTGTGAAAAGTGAACCCTTAGAGAAGTATAACAAAGCCTCAACACTTCAAAGTACAAACAAATGAAAGTAGTAAGATGATACTAAATGATTTCAAATTAACATTGGTTGATTCTGCCAGATGGCCGGAAGAGGAAAAGGACGTGCTGCCAACCCCGCCAACAACAACGATGAGGCATGCAACCCTCATCTTTCTGGAGGCCAGGACCGGGGTGGTCGCCGTGAAGGAGTTGATCCCCTCCACCAAATGCTGGAGAATCAAAATCAGCTCATCCAGAACTTGACTCAAGTGGTGGCCAACTTGCATCAAGTTCCACCTCCACAAGCTGCACCACGCCAACCAAGGTTGAGTGAGTTTCTAGGAACTCAACCTCCAAAGTTCGCAAGTGCTGCTGAACCTCTGGAGGCAGATGATTGGCTGAAGACCATTGAAAGCAAGATGAGGATCATCCAGTGCCAAGGGTATGAGAGGGTGCTGTTTGCCTCTCATCAATTGCATGGACCTGCTGCTGATTGGTGGACCGCCTACGTGGCTGCCCATCATGACCCTGAGAACATCACTTGGGAAGAGTTCAAGCGTAGCTTCCGCAACCATTACATTCCAAGAGGTGAACTCAAAAACAAGAGGAAGGTGTTCTTGGGACTGCAGCAGGGAAACATGACGGTGAGGGAATACCTCACTAAATTTACTCAACTATCCCGTTATGCCCCACGAGATATAGAGACTGATGAGCAGAAACAAGATTGTTTCGTGGAAGGACTTACCGCAGAAAAGCAGTGTGCAACGTCCTCAAATGAGTATGAAAGCTTTCAAAAGATGGTGGACAGAGCGTTTGTGGTAGAAAGGAAGCTAAAGGCCTTGGAGAATGAGAATAAGAGGAAGGCCGGTTGGTCACATCAAGCCTCAGGGAGCAACACTCGCCCACGTCTGATGCAGCAACCAGCAGGGCAGACGAACCGTGCTGCGGTACCCTACTCAGCACCAAGAGGGTACAACCCGATCTACAGGCCTCCAGCAGCACCAGCACAGCCGTAACGTCAGTTTTTGCAGCAGCCTCGCCCTACATATCCACCTCGAGCAGCAGTACAAGGACCCCCAAACCAACCCCAAGACAACAAAGGCCAGGCACCTAAGGTTGGGGTGCAATGTTTTAGCTATGGTGAAGTGGGGCACTACGCCCATAAATGCCCAAAGAGGAAGCCTACGCAGCCACAACAGCAGAATGTAATGAGAGGACGGGTGAACCACGCCACTATGGAGGAAGCACAAGAGGCACCCGACGTGGTAGTTGGTAAGTTTCCTGCCAATTTACACCTTGCAACCCTGCTGTTTGATTCTGGTGCTACCCACTCGTTCATTGCTCAAGGGTTTGTTAAGAAGCATGACCTAGCAACCACACAAATGAACCATATGCTAGCTGTAAACTCTCCAGGTGGAGAAATAAGGACAAGACAAGTGTGTCCCAAAGTGAACCTAGACATTAATGGGGTGGTATTTACTGCTAACCTCATAGTGATAGATTCACAAGGGATAGATATTATCTTGGGTATGGATTGGTTGACAAAACATAACGGAATCATCCATTGTTCGACCAGAACGGTGGAACTAACGCACCCTAGTGGCACAAGAGTAAAGTTCATAACAATGCACGAGCCTAGGAGGGACATTAAATTAAATCAAGTTGAGGTGAAAGTTGAGGAAATCAGGACCATCAGGGAATATCCAGATGTTTTTCCGGAGGAGTTGCCAGGTATGCCTCCCGATCGTGAAGTGGAATTCGCAATTGAGCTAGTACCTGGAACAGCCCCGATTTACAAAAGACCTTATCGGATGGACTCCAAGCAGCTGGAAGAACTCAGGGATCATTTGAGAGAATTATCGGAGAAGGGGTATATTCGTCCTAGTTCCTCACCATGGGGAGCTCCGGTGATATTTGTGCCCAAGAAGGACGGAACCCAAAGGTTATGCGTGGATTACCGTTCTTTGAATGAGGTAACCATCAAGAACAAGTACCCATTACCCCGCATTGAAGACTTGTTTGATCAGTTGAGAGGCGCTTGTGTGTTCTCGAAAATTGATCTCAGGTCGGGATACCACCAACTCAAGATAAGGCAATCTGATATTCCCAAGACAGCTTTCATATCTCGGTATGGACTGTATGAATACACCGTCAAGCCTTTCGGGCTAAATAATGCCCTGGCATACTGTATCTCATGAACAAGGTATTCATGGAATATCTGGACAAATTTGTGGTGGTTTTCATAGATGACATTCTCGTCTTCTCCAAAGATGAAGAAGAACATGAGAAACATCTAAGGTTGGTGTTGCAGAGGCTAAGAGAACACCAATTATATGCTAAGTTGAGTAAGTGTGAGTTTTGGCTGAAGAGAGTTCCCTTCTTAGGACATATAATCTCGGAGGGAGGAATCTTCGTGGATCCTGCCAAAATCGAGGATATACAGAAGTGGAAGACCCCTGAAAATATCGGGGAAGTTCAAAGCTTCTTGGGATTGGCTGGATACTATCGACGGTTTATTGAAGGATTCTCCAAGATCTCGAGACCTCTCACCAAACTGTTGGAGAAGGGAATCACATTCACCTGGACGCCACAGTGCGAGACGAGTTTTCAGGAGCTAAAGAAGAGATTGACAACAGCCCAGTGTTGGTTATGCCAGATATGCAAAAGAACTTTACGGTGTACTGCGATGCCTCTAGAAACGGGTTGGGATGTGTTCTCATGCAAGAAGGGCATGTCGTGGCTTATGCATCCCGGCAGCTTCAGAAGCACGGGAAGAACTATCCTACACATGACCTAGAACTAGCCACAGTGGTACACGCGTTGAAAATTTGGCGGCACTATTTGATGGGGAAGAGGACCGAGATATATACGGATCATAAGAGTTTGAAGTACATTTTCACACAGCCAGATCTCAACCTCAGACAAAGGAGATGGTTAGAGCTAATCAATGACTTTGATGTGGGCATCAACTATCATCCCGGGAAAGCAAACGTCGTGGCCGATGCTTTGAGTCGGAAAGTGCAGGTCAATAAGTTGAGCTTGAAGGACATGCCTGTAGAATTGAAGGACGAAGTTATAAGGCTCAATCTATGTCTAGTAAATAGTGGTGAAGCCATCGCCATGAAAGTGGACTCCACACTAGAGCGAGACATACGCGAGGGTCAAAAGAATGATGAGAAGATACAAGAGATCAGACAACTCATCAAGGAAAATAAAGCTCCGGGTTTTAGAGAGGATGAACAAGGAATGGTGTGGCACGGGAAAAGAATCTGTGTGCCTGAAATAAAGAAGATCCGTGAATTGATTTTGAGGGAAGCTCACGATTCTGACTATTCCATTCATCCTGGGAGTACGAAGATGTACCAGGACCTCAAAAGCAGGTATTGGTGGTATGGCATGAAGCGAGATGTCGCGGAACATGTTGCCCTATGTGACACATGTCAGTTTGTGAAAGCAGAACATCAACGACCCGCGGGATTATTGCAACCACTCAAAGTGCCTGAATGGAAATGGGAAGAAATCAGCATGGATTTCATCGTGGGATTGCCTAGGACCCAATCAGGATATGATTCGGTATGGGTCATCATTGACAGGCTAACCAAGGTAGCTCATTTCATCCCCGTGAAAGAAAGCTACAACGGATCCAAATTGGCAGAGTTGTACATGTCAAGGATCGTGTGTTACCATGGAGTGCCAAAGAAGATTGTGTCGGATCGAGGGACACAGTTCACCTCAAGATTCTGGCAAAAGTTGCACGAAACCATGGGAACCCATCTAAACTTTAGTTCTGCCTATCATCCCCAAACTGATGGGCAGACGGAAAGAACCAATCAGATCCTTGAAGATATGCTAAGGGCATGTGCACTCAACAACAATCGGAGTTGGGACAAGAACTTACCGTATGCGGAGTTTTCCTATAACAACAGCTATCAAGCTAGTATGAAGATGTCACCATTTGAAGCTTTGTACGGGAGGAAGTGCAGAACTCCCCTATTTTGGAACCAAACAGGGGAAAGTAAAGTGTTTGATCCAGAAGTACTACAAAAAGCCGAGGCGAAGGTGAGGGAAATTCGCAACAACTTGAGGATAGCACAAACACGCCAAAAGAGCTATGCCGATGTACGAAGAAGAGAGCTCGTTTTCAATGTGGGAGACTATGTCTATCTCAAGGTGTCCCCTATTAGAGGACTTCGTCGGTTCAAGGTGAAAGGGATGTTGTCACCTCGATACATCGGACCCTTTCAAGTTTTGGAGAGGAAAGGCGAAGTGGCGTATCAACTAGAGTTACCGGCTCGTCTATCGGATGTGCACGATGTATTCCATGTGTCACAACTCAAGAAATGCCTGAGGACGCCTGAGGAGGTGTTACCCATGAATGAAGTGAACGTAGCTGAGGATTTGTCTTATGCCGAGCAACCATACAAGATTTTGGAGACAATGGAACGCCTCACTAGAAATAAAACAATCCGGATGTGCAAGGTGCAGTGGGAGCATCACTCAGAAAAGGAAGCCACCTGGGAGCGGGAAGATGAGCTCAAGGCACAATTTCCGGAATTGTTTTCTTAGAACCACCAATCTCGAGGACGAGATTTCTTTTAAGGGGGTAGAGCTGTAACACCCCAGAAATTTGATTCAAAACCCTAAATCATGTTAAAAGGGGGATTTAAAAATTTTTGGACGTGTTGCATGTTTTGCAAAAATTCAAATTCAAACTGGAATTCAAATTAAACTCAAATCAGAAAAGAAATAGAAAAAAAGAAAAAGAGAAAACAGAAAAAAAACCGGCCAGTGGGCCGAAACCCACCAGCCGGCCCAGCCAGCGCCCGCGCCAGCCCGCAGCCGCGCGCGCCGCTTCCTTCCGCTGACCGGTGGGACCCACCAGATTGTCGTCTACCTCGCGCCCGCTCCGGACTCCCTCTCACCCGAATCAAAACCGATTGGGATTTTGGCGTATCCCCGCTGAATTCTGTTCGTAGGCGACGCGGACTTGATCTAAACCACCCCGCCGCCCTCCCCCGTCTATAAAAACCCCGGCCTCGTTCTGTTTTTCCCACGCGATCGGCTGTTTTTACTCCGGTGAGAGAACTGAGACTTCTCCGGCGAATTCTGGCCGATCTAAGCTCGGAAATTCCGATCTAACTCGCTGGTCTTGATCCACCGCCTCCGGGGAACCTTGCAGGTGCAGAAAACTAGGTGACTTGCGGTGTAAACACAGCGCCGACGAGCTTCGCCGTGGTGTCGCCTCGGACCTCGTCGCCGATCACTTTCCAGGACCTCCGAGCTCAAGAAAACCCCGAGGTGAGATCCCCGACCTCCCCTCTACCGATCTATGCCATAAAGTCTCCGGTGAGATCGCCGCTTCCCGCCGCCATGCGCCGCCGGCAGCGCCGCCCGCGCTCGATCAGAGCGACGTGGCCGCTTGTGCGCCGTTTATTTTAAATCGCACGGTAGGGTTTAAACCCCCGCGTACCAGTTCGATGTTATAATCTCGGCCGTCGGTTTAAAATCGGACGGTCCACGTCAGCCCCGCGTTATTAAGACTGGAAATCTTACGTGCTACCCCCTGGGGTTCTCGGGAAATAAGAGCTAGCCCCGGAAACTTTTGATCTAGCCCCTGGAACTTCAGAAAATCATGTAAATTCATTTAAAAATCAGTTTTAGCCCCTGGACTTAATAAAAATTAAGAAAAACTCCTCTGATAAGTGTAGCTAGACCCCTGGAAATTCTTAAAATAATACAATAGCCCCTGCAGTAGGGTGAGTTTACCTTTTTAGTCCTGTTTAGTATTTAATTTAGGAAATTGAATATGTGGCTAGTGTTTAAAAATTAAAAAGTGGGACAAACATATTGTCAAAATTTAATTAAAGACTTTCTCAGTATTTAGGAAACTTTGGAGTGAGATAAAAACATATTTTGGGCTGAATTGAATCTGTTTAATCTATTATTCACATTTAGGGACACATTTTTAAGTAATAGATAGTTTTAGAAAATAGGGAAAATAATTGTGAAATAGTTTACATCAGAGGCCAAGGTCAAAATATGTTATTAAATTATTTAGGACCAGAACCCATTCTGTTTAGATGATGTGTATTACTAATTTCATAATAAAGCACACATGTATGCATAGGAAAATAAATCTGAAAATATAGCAACTAGCAAATGATAAATGGAGTTTCTAAAATCCAAAGAATTCAGTTTAGGGTTGGTAGAATTTCTGAAGGCACATATGGAGAAGAAAAATATCTTTCATACATACTTGGTAGTAAAAAGGTGTAGTAGTTGAATATAAGGAATTTATTTAAATTGGAAACTCATATATATATATATATATAGTATGTAAGTATAAATGTGAACACCAAAGTAGGAATCATATACACATGATTAAAAGTGTATGAAAGCCACAAATCAACACACATAGAGTAGCCACAACACATATAATGGTGAATGACTTTCATCAATATGAATGTATGGTTTGTATGAAGTGGAAGTGTGAACTATGTCTTATGGATTGTTGTTTTCTTTTGCTATGTGTGATGGTATGATGTAGAACCTGCTCAAGAGCAAGTTATTCCTTTCCAAGATCATGACTACCCATTTCAAGAGCAGCAAGAAGGAGGCAAGTGTCCTTGACCACTTTGATCCTATGCTAGGATGTGTAGATAGAATTATTTGCATTGTCAATTGAAATATGAAACCCATGCTAGGAAGTTTCCCTAGAATTGCATTACCCTGTTTCCTTGTATCTTGGGATGGGATTTTGTTTTATTATGTCATTCATTCATATTACTTATGCTTAGCCATGCTTAGAATGGGATAATTGGGATATGAGATCATCAAATTGTTTACCTTACTCTTGAATGAGATATTATGAGTTATGTAGAGGTAGGGATCAAGGCAAGTTGGAAGTTTTGGTTGTGTGCTGGGTGCACGAGACTTGGGTTTGTGTTTAGTACTTGCCTGGATCCTAAGGACCGGTTCATGGAGCATGTAACCTGGCTTTACCGTGCCAACCACATGCTGAGATGGGGCAGCTTGGCCAATTAATTAGGTGTATCCCCGGCGTAGTATGGGTGTGTTGGATGGTGCGGGGAATAGGTGTCAGCTGGACTACCATATGAACCGCAAGGCTCAAGAGGGGGCCACTGCAGCGGGGTTGGAGCCTCTTGTATGCTGTTAGGGGTGAAACCTCAGTAGGCCCACGCTCGTCGGGAATCCCTTTGTAAAGGCTTCGTAGTGATCTCCTGGCTACACACCTGGGAAGTGTGAATGTGGATCGTAACCACTGGCATAATGGAGGTTCTTTTAGTCCACCCGGCAACGGGGGATGAAATCACTACATGTGGGTACAGTGGTGCAAACTCTGCAGAGTAAAAACTGTCATGACAGCCGTGCTCACGGTCAAGAGCGGCTTGGACTTATTCATGATTAGAGGAGTGATGGTTTTGGAAGTTGTGGATGTTAAGCGGGGAACTTAACATTGGAAATGATGTTATGGTTATTGAATTATGATGATGGGATGGGAGATTGGGACCATTTCACTTGTGTAGTAATGTAGGTGCCTAATAAGCTAAGGTGATAGGTATTAATTGCGTAGTGCTTTAACCATGAGTTCAACCTCTCCTTGTTCTAGCCATGCATGACATAATTTTCCCACACTTGCTGAGTACCATTGGTACTCAACCTTGCATATTTTGTTGGTTTATATTGCTGCTCAGGTCAAGATAATGAGGTGGTGTATAATGACCAAGACTTTGGACCCGAAGAAGGTTTCTAGGTTCATGGAGACCCCCGGGCAACGCCTGTGACGGAGCCCTCAAGAATAATATTCCACTGCTAGTTTATTTACTTGTGATGAACTTATTATTGTCCATCGAGACATTTGCGATGTAAGACTTATTTATGTTCGACACCTGGCTTGTAATAAATGATGCTTCACTATTTGTCATCACATGTATGAGAAAATGATCTTGGCATACATGTGATATTCACTTGGTTGTTCTTCAGAAAAACCGGGTGTGACAGCTCCGGCGAGGCGCCGCCGCGGGAGCTGCGGGAGAGCACGAGGTAGACGAAGGGGGGGGGGCGGGTCCACCGGTCAGCCTCTGATCTCGCGCGGGGATCAGTTTGCGGCCGGGATTTGATGTGGAAGCGCGGGTAAAACCCCGTGGGCCACGGTGTGGCCGCATTCTGAGTGGGCCGGCTCGAAGAGTGGGACCCACCCGCAGGATTTAAACATTTTTGGAATTTCCAGTTTTAGTTGAAACTTCAAATGAATAGAACTTTGGCTAGGAAACTCCTAATTCGATGAACCAAATTTTGCTGAACTCAGAATTCTGAGTACTTTCCAGCAATACCAAATTCAGCTCATGAAAGTAAATAGTTTTCCAGAATTAAATCCCTAAAGTTTAAACTGTTGGGAATTTTATCTGGGGAACTACTTTATGCAAAATTCTGAAATTTGGCTGAGATGTTCATTAGAAAATCACTGAACCGCAGTACAATTTTCAGACTCATCCAAGTTCATTTAGTTACCCTAATGGGGTGATTAAGAGAACTGCCCTGAGAAAATAGAAAAATGTACAGAAACATTTTTCAGATTTTCTCCAATCTTAATTAGGGCATAACTTTCAGTAGAATTCTTCAAATGACATGAAACCAATTCCATTAGAACCATCTTGAATTCTAGTTTCCAGAAAGTAATGGTTGTGGCCATGAAAACCCCTGGAATTACTTAGAGGCTCACTTATTGGCCAAATAGGTTTTTATTTGTACAAAGCTTAAAGGAACTTTGTTTCAAATGAAACTTGGTCAAGACTCTGGTTAGGACCCTACCAATCCACCATAAAACTTTCAGGACTAAAGGGAAGGGCTAGCTAGAGTTATTAGCAATTATGTATTCAAGTTCACACATTGCATTTAAATTAACATGTAGTATTTCATAAATGTGTAGTCACTGAAGAAGAGACTCCGGAAGTGCTGGACTTCCTCCTTCCGGAAGAAGAGCTAACTACTGACCAGCATCAACAAGGCAAGCCCCGGTTTGCATTAACTCTTTTATAAAGTTTTTATTTTTTTTACATACGTAGGGTGAGGTATGAATGTGCATTAGGTATAGGCTGAATGAAACCCCACTTGCATGACCAGAAATTTTCCATAAGAGTGAGGGTACTGTCTAAGGCCTCGAGTAGATAGGCTATGCTTAAAGATTCATAGGGCTTCGGTACAAGTCGAGTAGTTGGAATCTACTCGCGATATAGGCTTGGGACACACGGGTTCGGTTGAGTGATGTGAGATCACATTAGTAATGAAAATGGGACTAGGCAGGGGCTAGGGCGCAGCAAGAGGGAGTCCTGTGTGCGCAGCCCTGTCCGTGTCAATTGAGGACCGATCCATGTGCGGCCCACGCTGATCAAGTTTGAACGTACCGAAGGCATATCGGATATATGGGCCCCGATAAACCGATGTAGCCTAAATCTCCGGGCGTCGAGGCATAGCACACCGATTTATAGGTGTAGGTTGAGGGCAGCAAGGTGGAAATCTGCCAACGGGCATAGAGAGATGCTCCGTGTGGGGAACCTCCTGCTCGTTTTGGTGCCACCGGTTCAACGTTTGGGCTGTTGGGTGAAAGGTTGTCCCGTACGACATCGAGTGAGCATGCTGTGCAGCTCCACGGGTGGGCGTACACGACGTGCTCTTTGGGTTTCCCTGTAGGTGTATATCGAGTCGATTCGCCGTCCCTCGCGGTGAAGAGTACCACTTGGTCACTGAGTCGTGACGTAGACTAATATATGAAATATGGTGATTCAATACTGCTGATTTGATATAATATTGTATTGCTACATGTTTGCCACCAAATAGGGCTTACTAAATTTCAGCTTCCTGAACTGTTAACTTGTTGCTAAAAGTTGAACTAAGGACGAACTTGTAGGCGAGTCCATTTGTTGCAATATTACTATCCTACATCATGGTACACCTCATGTAGAGTTGCATGCTTAGGTGAGTCGGTTAAGCCTTGCTGAGCCTTCGTGCTCACGGTTGCTGCTTAAGTGTTTTTCAGGTGAGGAGCCACCCACGGACTCGGAGTACGAGTCCACCGGCGAGGATTACCCTCCGTCAGGGACCACGGATGAGTGGGAGCCGTACATGCCGCGCTGAGCTGAGACGTGCAGTTAGTGTGGGTTGCCCTAGGACTGGGCAACCGACTTTTGCTAGATAGGCGGGCATGAGTTGTACAAAAGAAACTTCCGCTGTGTAATAAAGACCCTAGTTTGTAACTGAGAAATGTACTACTTTGTACTTCCAGTTTGTTTTCCCATGTAATATAATGTGTTCTTATGACGTGTGCTGTCGGGTGTCGCATCGCGCGGCACCACCCTCTGCGATCCTGGATGAGCGGATTCTGGTCCGCCACAGCCTGGTATCAGAGCTGCATTGGGGATAGCACAGTACTTAAGGACCGTATTATGGGAAAAGTTAGGTTTACGGTGAGGAATCGGTAGCTGGCCCAAGTAAGGACTATAGTAGCATAGTTATTTAAAGTGGCAAAGACTAACTTATGTGTTATAATTCTGAATTTCAATTATGTAACGACGCACCTACGCTCTGGTAAGTATGGTAAGGAACGCCACCTAAAGCGGTTCAATTTCGGTTAGCTCTCCCTGACGAGGAACGTGGTTCAGGGATAGAGTCTCACAGCTTGGTGTGAGACGTCAATATGAACCTCTTGGACTCTTCATGTCCCTGAGTTCATATGAAACGCTGATCCCTAGAGTGCATTAGGCAAGTAAGTGGAGACCCCATCGCGTGGTCAGTAACGCGAGAGTGTGTTCATCTGGAAGTAGCCCAGGAGGACATATGCAGCGCTTGCCATCGGCGTGCCCTGCAGGGCAGTAGGTGGTATCTGTTGGGTTGATAACATTCCCAACCGTGACGACTCGTTCATGACATACTCGGGTTCCCCGTCGTGTGGTGTTGAAACACGATCACGTACCTTGAGACGTGACCTAACTCAAGGATGGCCGTATGACAATGATACGGGCGTTTGTATTTAATTTCAAATATGATTCTGCCTGAAATGAACAACCATTGAGTGCACCATTATTGTGTGGTCTTCTGCAGGTACTAACCACGTATGTATCCGTGTAGAAAACGTGTGCGAGAGACCGTTTAGTGCCACACTTGAGACGTATATGCCGGTATAATCCGGTTAGGATTTTCTTTTGTGAGGAATGTAGTACCGTAATATTGTAGGCATATGCATGATAATATAGATAACAAGGAATTAAAATCTATAGGTTCAATATTTAGGACCCTGGTTGGGTATAAGAATGGGATAGTGGAGCAGGATAGCCAAAGGGATGAAAAACAGAGTGCTCTGTGTTGGACAGCAAGTTTGCTGATCTTCAACAGGGCACAACTCACGGGTCCTTTAGCCCAGCGAGGTGTGCTATATAGTTATGGAAAGGTATTGAAGTACTTTATAACTTTGTTGTAGACTTCCAGAGCTGAAACTCACCTTAAGATGGCTTAAATCCCAGAGGAATGTAAACTGTCTAGGACCAGGACAGAGTAAAACATTCTCTGAACTGTTCTGTTTTTCAAACTTAACTCCAGGTAGAAAAATCTAAAATTGTCATACAATACATCCTTAGAAAGAGTAGAAGATGTGTGACATCTTTGCAATTCAAAGTTTCTGAAATTTCAGCAAAGATTTCAGTGGAAACCAGGGTTGAAAACAGCCACTTCCGAGGGAGGTGCTGTTAAAATTCTTCCAGAAATTCTGCTGAATTTGAATTAGCATAACTTTTTAACTAAAGCTGATCTGGGGGCAAATGAATACTCGTTGGAAAGATACTGAAGTTAACTTTAACTTTGGTGTTCAGCTCGAGTCATGAAAATGCCCAGAACCAGATCAAAACTTGGAATAGGTAGAAACTGGTCATTCTGACAGAAGAATGACAGTTGAACTCATTGAAGAGGGTGTTGTACCCTAAGGGGGGTATACGTGATGACAAAGCGATAGTAATATCTCGTAGTGACCAAACCTAGTTATGGTGAGCTTCCAAAGTGGAGGTTCATCAAGTTGGATTAAACTAGCTTGTGTTTGGTCTGGTAATGGTGTAGCTTGTGCAAAGTTATTACATTATCTACTTACGAGATGTATCGCATGTTTTATTGTCATTATGTTTTTACGCCTATTTTTATTGGACTGCATACAATCTGTTGCGGGACTGATGTTATTGTCGTATGGTTGCAGATGGTTCGGACTAGGAACACGCACGAGGTTGGTGGCTCTAGCCAAGGGGGAGGCGATGACTCCCAGCCACCGGCCTACGACAGTACCCCGCAGCAGCAACCACCACCGCCGCATCCGCTTACTCTAGCGGATGTGATAGCGGCCCTGGTGGGAGGTCGTGAGGAGCAGACCGACCTGCTCCGCACGATCGTGCAGAATACGTCCCAGGCGGGGGAACGTCAAGAGCGAGGGCCTCGTGAGCTCCGTGAAGTGTCGTACTCGGATTTCATGAGTACGCACCCTCCAGTGTTCACCAAAGCCAAAGAACCACTGGAGGCGGACAACTGGCTGCGTACCATCGAGTCCAAGTTCGGGCTGCTCCAATGTACGGAGCGGCAGAAGACTCTGTTCGCAGCGCAGCAACTCCACGGTGCCGCTGGTGCGTGGTGGGCGAATTATGTCGCCTCACGTCCGGCTGGCCATGCCGTGGAATGGCAAGAGTTCCGGGAGGCGTTCCGCGCCTACCACATTCCTCCCGGGATAATGAAGAGGAAGTTCCAAGAATTCTTGGAGCTGAAGCAGGGCGGGAGGAGTGCCCACGACTACTATCGTGCCTTCAACCATCTGGCGCAGTATGCATCAGACTATATCTCCACTGAGGAGAAGAAGCGGGAGCACTTCTATCGGGGGTTACACCCCGAAATGAAGACACATCTCGTTCAGTGGAATCGCGGCACATTCAACGACTTAGTCAATGCCGCGATCATGCAAGAGGATGCTCAGCGGGAGTTGGCAGCTGAGCAGCGGAAGCGCAGCGCTCCACCCAGCGGTGGGAGTGGCGCTCCCCAGAAGTACCGTATGGTGTATCGGACACCATCCGGGCAGCAGTGGCGTCCACCAGCGCGACCTCAACAGTTCGGGGGACGTTCGTTCCAAGCACCCCCGTTCCGTCCGGTGATGCCACCACCAAGACAGCAGCAGCAGATGGTACCCCGGGCGTTTCCACCGCCACAACGCGCCCCGGGATTCCGTCCACCGATCAGCGGGGGACCGCCCCGTTTCACCTGCTTCACGTGTGGCCAGGCGGGCCACTTCGCGAAGGACTGTCCCCAGGGGCAGCAGAGCAGCGGGCAAGCCCAGTTCCAGGGCGGTGCTCGAGGCCGACCTCCGGTGAAGAAGGTTGGTCAGCGGACTGGGGGTGTCCGTAACCTCGACAATGAGGACGCCCCAGAGGGAGACAACGTGCTGGCAGGTACGTTTACTCTCAACCATCAAGTCATCGTCATATTGTTTGATTCTGGTGCAACCCACAGCTTTATAAGTGCATCCTATGTGGCTAAGCATCAAATGCAAGTCTTCCCAACCGACTGCACTTATATGATCTGCTCACCGGGAGGGAAGATTTCAGCTAATATGATGATTCCAAAGGCACCTTTGTGCTTAGGTGGGAAACTATATCCCACCACTTTGATAATCCTTATGGGACAAAAGATTGATGCAATCTTAGGGATGTCATGGCTACAATACCATGGCGCTGTCCTAGAGACTTGGACACGGACGGTTCATTTACACTCTCCCTTCCACCGTCCGCATTCCATGGTGTTAGACACGCCAGTCCGGGAGGTGTTAGCAATTAATAATACTGAAGCTCTCAAGTTAGAAGACATCCCCGTAGTCTGGGAGTACCCCGACGTGTTTCCGGATGATCTTCCGGGCATGCCACCTGAGCGGGATGTCGAGTTCAAGATTGAACTTGCACCCGGGACTACGCCCATATCACGGAGACCATAAAATGGCTCCAAATGAGCTGGCTGAGCTGAAAGAACAGCTCAATGATCTGTTGAGCAAGGGTTTCATTAGGCCGAGTTCCTCGCCTTGGGGATGCTCGGCGCTGTTCGTGAAGAAGAAAGATGAAACCTTGAGGCTGTGTGGATTACCGGCCGCTCAACGCCGTCACCATCAAGAATAAGTACCCACTGCCCCGTATTGACATTTTGTTTGATCAACTTGTGGGGGCAAGTGTGTTCTCAAAGATGGACCTTCGCTCTGGATATAACCAGATCAAGATCCGGGCGGAGGATATCCCGAAGACGGCCTTCTCGACGAGATATGGATTATATGAATATCTTGTCATGTCCTTTGGTCTCACAAATGCTCCAGCCCATTTCATGTATCTCATGAACTCAGTGTTCATGCCGGAGCTGGACAAGTTCGTAGTAGTGTTCATCGATGATATCTTGGTTTACTCCAAGACAGAAGCCGAAATGCAGAACACTTGTGGATCGTTCTTCAACGATTGCGAGACCATAAACTCTACGCCAAGTTCAGTAAATGCGAGTTTTGGATCAGCCAAGTGCCATTCTTGGGACATATCATCTCAGCAGAAGGCATTGCGGTTGACCCAAGAAAAATAGAGCAAGTGCTGAAATGGAAAGCTCCCACTTCAGTCCATGAAGTCAGAAGCCTCCTCGGGTTAGCGGGATACTATCGGAGATTCATTCCAAGCTTCTCCAAGCTCGCTAAGCCGATGACAGAATTGCTGAAGAAAGGGACGAAATATGTTTGGAACACGGCGTGTGAAGGAGCATTCCAAACATTGGTGAAGCATCTCACCACAGCCCCGGTCTTAGCTCAGCCGGATACAACAAAGCCCTTCGACGTGTATTGCGACGCGTTCGGTATTGGGCTCGGCTGCGTGTTGATGCAGGAAGGACGTGTGGTCGCTTATGGCTCACGCCAACTTCGGAACCATGAGCAGCACTATCCTACTCATGATCTTGAGCTTGCTGCCGTGGTGTTGGCGCTAAAAATGTGGAGGCACTATCTCCTGGGGAATCTGGTGCATCTCTACACCGACCACAAGAGCTTAAAATATATTTTCACCCAGAAGGAGCTGAACATGAGGCAAAGGAGGTGGTTAGAGCTGATCAAATATTATGAGATTGAGATCCATTACCACCCTGGCAAGGCGAATGTGGTTGCCGACGCGTTGAGTCGGAAATCACATGTCCATCACCTCACCATTACACCGGTGGAGGAGGGAGAGCCGAGTTTATACTTGGTTCCTTATGGATCACTGTACAACCTTGCCCTCATCCCTACCATTAGGGAAGATATCATTGCAGCTCAGAAGACGGACAAAGGCATGGCACATCTCCGGAGACGGATAGACAATGGGGAGATCAAATGTTTCCGGAAAGATGATGAGGGGACGCTATGGTTCAATGACCGCATAGTCGTACCCCGGGATATGGAGTTGAGGAAAAAGATCCTCGACGAAGCGCACTTGTCTAAGTACTCCATTCATCCGGGCAGCAATAAAATGTACCAAGATTTGAAAAAGAAATTTTGGTGGACACGGATGAAGCGGGAGGTAGCTAAGTACGTATCCGAGTGCGATACGTGCCGACGAGTGAAAGCTGATCACATGAAGAAATCAGGGCTGCTGCAACCCCTGAAAATTCCAGCATGGAAATGGGAAGATGTGAGCATGGATTTCATTGTGGGATTACCCTTAACATCCAACAAACATGATTCCATTTGGGTGATCGTTGACCGACTGACCAAGTCAGCTCACTTTATCCCCGTGCATACACATTTCCATACCAACAGATATGCGGAGTTATATGTCGCCAGGATCCTATGTTTGCATGGCGTACCCAAGACCATAGTCTCAGACCGAGGTGCATTGTTTGTATCTCGCTTTTGGGAGCAGTTGCATGCTGCTTTGGGTACTAACCTGACTAGAAGCTCCGCTTACCACCCTCAGACAGATGGCCAGACAGAGAGGGTGAATCAAGTTTTGGAAGACATGTTGAGAGCATGTGCCATCCACCATGGTAGGAACTGGGATGATTACCTACCATTGGCGGAATTCTCGTACAACAATGGCTATCAGGCGAGTATCAAGATGGCACCCTACGAAGCTCTCTACGGTCGTAAATGCCGCACCCCATTAAACTGGTGCGAGTCCGGTGAAAGGGTCACATTCGGGGTTGATGTGGTGAACGACGCCGAAGAGCACGTTCGGACAATTCAAGCCAATTTGAAGGCCACTCAATCCCGGCAGAAGAGCTACGCTGATAAGAGGCGTAGACCGTTGCACTTTGACATCGGTGAACACGTGTACCTCCGCGTGTCCCCGATGAAGGGAGTGCACCGGTTCGGTGTGAAGGGGAAGCTCGCTCCCCGTTTTATTGGACCCTATGCTATCACGGAAAAGTGTGGACCAGCGGCGTATCGATTGGAGCTACCGGCATCCCTTGCTGGTGTCCATGAGGTTTTCCATGTTTCGCAACTGCGAAAATATTTGAAGCATACAGCTGCTGTTCCTACCGAAGACATCGGTGAACTGAAACCGGATTTAACATATGATGAGTATCCGGTGGCCATTCTTGATGAAAAAGCCAGGACCACATGCAGCAGAACATTGTGGTTCTACAAGATACTTTGGAGCAACCACACCGTCGAAGAAGCGACATGGGAGAGCGAGGAATTCCTTTGCTCCAATTACCCAGAGTTCATGGCTTCTCAACACGGGTAAGTCCCTATTACATCACTATCTCTTCTTTTGTAATCTCGGGACGAGATTCTTTTAAGGGGGGAGGGATGTAAAATCCCAAGAAAAGGGACTTGCAAAAAACTTTTTATCACCTCACAACACCAAAGTTTTGTTGTGGATAGATTCTGAAAAAGTGTGAAGAGCAAGTAACCTCCATCAAAAGAGTGATTAGAGGGGAAAGCCTACACTTTCATAAAGTGGGAATTTTAAACATGAACATGAGAGGTTGAGCTCACCCTAGAACTTTAAAAATCTTGGGAAGGTTCAGGCCAAAATTCATGTAAATCCAACACTTTTTGAGGTACTTTTGGAGGTATTTGAAAAAGAGGCCAGTTTGAATGTAAATTCAAATTGCAGCATCTTTCATCCCTCAAACTCAAAAGTTAGCTTCATATTCAAACTCAGCACATTTTTATGAGTTAGCCCACCAATTTTCATCCCTATTGGAGTTCATCTTGTCGGGAGCTAAATTTGCAATAATTCAAAACTGAATTTGAATTTCAGTTTAAACATGAAGCAAATTTAACCCAACAAAGTTAAATTTGAGAACTCAAATTAAAACCAATACTTGGGGGCTAAGTCTCCCATTCAATGTTCAGTAGCTGGGATATTTACAAAAGAAAGAGGGAGAAAGAATTAGAGGGGAGAAGAGGGCCCACTAGTCAGCCACCCTGGGGAGTAAACCGGCTCGGGCACGTGGTCGAACACCCTGCGGCCGACAGCGCACGGGGTCGACCCCGTCCCAACGCGGCCACCGCGCCACCTCCTGCTCGGGGGGATGAGGGCGCCGACTACAAAACACGCGACCGCACCCTGGTCGGCGTGAATTCGCTCCCCATTCTCTCGGTTCCACCCGCCTACATCCGAAGCAGCGCACCCGGAGTCGCCGCTCTCTGATCGCCGGCGCCCGGACAGCACAGGCTTCCTCGTGCCCGATGCTCAACACAAGAAACCACCGCCACAAGGTGCTGGTTCTGCTTGTCCTTACTGTTCGGCATTTCATGCACCGTCGGGGGAGAATTTCTTCCGGGAACGCTTCGGTGTTCTTAAGGCCGAGCTCCACCAAATCCCAAAATTCACGGGTGTTGGCTTATCACCGGGCGTACCGAGCTAAACACACGATCTACACCCTGCCACGACCACCTAGGATCGAAAACCAGCAAGAATCATGGGCTAGGGTTGCGGTTATCCAAGTTTATCGAGCAACAGCCGATATCCGGCCTAGGTCGCCGATGAGGTCATAGTTGCAGCCGTTTTCACGGGGATCGGTGCCCATATCCATGATCAGCGGGTGTCAGCGGAGCTCCCTGAGCAAACCACATCGAAAAAGGTGCAGGGGATGCTGAGTTTGACGTCGCCGGTGAGCTCCCGGCTGCTGTTGCCGTCGGGAGCACTGTTCCGGCCGTTGTCAAGCTCCGATGAGGGCACCAGCGTGTTCTCCGAGTCGAGTTAGGCACAGGCGGCAATTTCCGTCGAAGTTCGGGCAGTGAAATGCCCGGCGGCGAGCGCTCCGGCGAGGCACCGCCGCGGGAGCTGCAGGAGAGCGCGAGGTAGACGAGGGGGGGGGGACGGGTCCACCGGTCAGCCTCTGATCTCGCGCGGGGATCGGTTTGTGGCCGGGATTCGCTGCGGCAGCACGGGTAAAACCCCGTGGGCCGCGGTGTGGCCGCATTCTGAGTGGGCCGGCTCGAAGAGTGGGACCCACCCGTAGGATTTAAACATTTTTGGAATTTCCAGTTTTAGTTCAAACTTCAAATGAATAGAACTTTGGCTAGGAAACTCCAAATTCGATGAACCAAATTTTGCTGAACTCAGAATTCTGAGTACTTTCCAGCAATACCAAATTCAGCTCATGAAAGTAAATAGTTTTCCAGAATTAAATCCCTAAAATTTAAACTGTTGGGAATTTTATCTGGGGAACTACTTTATGAAAAATTATGAAATTTGGCTGAGAGGTTCATTAGAAAATCACTGAACCCCAGTAAAATTTTCAGTCTCATCCAAGTTAATTTAGTTACCCTAATGGGGTGATTAAGAGAACTGCCCTGAGAAAATAGAAAAATGTACAGAAACATTTTTCAGATTTTTTCCAATCTTAATTAGGGCATAACTTTCAGTAGAATTCTTCAAATGACATGAAACCAATTCCATTAGAACCATCTTGAATTCTAGTTTCCATAAAGTAATGGTTGTGGCCATGAAAACCCCTGGAATTACTTAGAGGTTCAATTATTTGCCAAATAGGTTTTTATTTGTACAAAGCTTAAAATAACTTTGTTTCAAATGAAACTTGGTCAAGACTCTGGTTAGGACCCTACCAATCCACCATAAAAATTTCAGGACCAAAGGGAAGGGCTAGCTAGAGTTATTAGCAATTATGTATTCAAGTTCACACATTGCATTTAAATTAACATGTAGTATTTCATAAACGTGTAGTCACTGAAGAAGAGACTCCGGAAGTGCTGGACTTCCTCCTTCCGGAAGAAGAGCTAACTACTGACCAGCAGCAACAAGGAAAGCCCCGGTTTGCATTAACTATTTTATAAAGTTTTTATTTTGTTTACATACGTAGGGTGAGGTATGAATGTGCATTAGGTATAGGCTGAATGAAACCCCACTTGCATGACCAGAAATTTTCCATAAGAGTGAGGGTAGTGTCTAAGGCCTCGAGTAGATAGGCTATGCTTAAAGATTCATAGGGCTTCGGTACAAGTCGAGTAGTTGGAATCTACTCGCGAGATAGGCTTGGGACACACGGGTTCGGTTGAGTGATGTGAGATCACATTAGTAATGAAAATGAGACTAGGCAGGGGCTAGGGCGCAGCAAGAGGGAGTCCTGTGTGCACAGCCCTGTCCGTGTCAATTGAGGACCGATCCGTGTGCGGCCCACGCTGATCAAGTTTGAACGTACCGAAGGCATATCGGATATATGGGCCCCGATAAACCGATGTAGCCTAAACCTCCGGGCGTCGAGTCATAGCACACCGATTTATAGGTGTAGGTTGAGGGCAGCAAGGTGGAAATCTGCCAACGGGCATAGAGAGATGCTCTGTGTGGGGAACCTCCTGCTTGTTTCGGTGCGACCGGTTCGACGTTTGCGCTGTTGGGTGAAAGGTTGTCCCGTACGACATCGAGTGAGCGTGCTGTGCAGATCCACGGGTGGGCGTACGCGACGTGCTCTTTGGGTTTCCCTGCAGGTGTATATCGAGTCGATTCGCCGTCCCTCGCGGTGAAGAGTACCACTTTGTCACTGAGTCGTGACGTAGACTAATATATGAAATATGGTGATTCAATACTGCTGATTTGATATAATATTGTATTGCTGCATGTTTGCCACCAAATAGGGCTTACTAAATTTCAGCTTCCTGAACTGTTAACTTGTTGCTAAAAGTTGACTAAGGACGAACTTGTAGGCGAGTCCATTTGTTGCAATATGACTATCCTACGTCATGGTACACCTCATGTAGAGTTGCATGCTTAGGTGAGTCGGTTAAGCCTTGCTGAGCCTTCGTGCTCATGGTTGCTGCTTAAGTGTTTTTCAGGTGAGGAGCCACCCACGGACTCGGAGTACGAGTCCACCGGCGAGGGTTACCCTCCGTCGGGGACCACGGCTGAGTGGGAGCCGTACACGCCGCGCTGAGCTGAGACGTGCAGCTAGTGTGGGTTGCCCTACGACTGGCGTGTGTTGTACAAAAGAAACTTCCGCTGTGTAATAAAGACCCTAGTTTGTAACTGAGAAGTGTACTACTTTGTACATTCAGTTTGTTTTCCCATGTAATATAATGTGTTCTTATGACGTGTGCTGTCGGATGTTGCATCGCGCGGCACCACCCTCTGCGATACTGGATGAGTGGATTCTGGTCCGCCACATGGAGTCTCTCAAGAAGAAAAAGGAAAAGAAGAAGACTTGAAAGAGTAGAAAATAGCTTTTCTATTAATCTTCACATTTTTCTAGTTGTGTATAGGGTCTTCTCTTTTAGAGTGCTTGAGAATCACTAGAGAGCTCAAACAAAGGATAGAACGTTAGAATCATGAGATGAAGTAGTCATAGATATGAAGAAAAGGGAAGACCGGACTTGTCCGGACAAATGGCCGGACTAATCCGTTTTAGACCGGATAGAAAGTCTCTGAGTGAGTTCGGACTTGTCCGTCCCAGGCCGGACTAGTCCAGTTATCATGTGAGTCAGAGCCGTTATGAGACTAAGTCTCAGAGGGCCGGACTAGTCCGCCCAAGAGGCCGGACTAGTCTGCTAAGCGGACTAAGCCGCTGTTGTCCGGAGAAGAAGTCTCTGAGTGACATCGGACTAGTCCGCTCTGTGGACCGGACTAGTCCGATTTAGGACGGAACAAAGGTTCCTGTGCGAGCTCGGACTAGTCCAAAGTTGGCCGGACTAGTCCCGAGCCCTAGATTAGAGAGTTCTTAGACTAAGTCTGGTAAGACCGGACTAGTCCGCCCTTGGGGCCGGATGCGACGGCCCCACAGGACCTCGTCGGGTGGTGCTGTGTTATGCGGCACCCAACAGCACACGGGTTGCAGAAAGTACACATCATATTACATAAATAGTTTGCGGAAGCGTACAAGAAAGTTTTACAAATACTTGTATCCAAGTAAACTACAGCGGAAGACTATCACTCTCACGACTCATATCTAAACTATCAACAAAGAAACAGTCCAGCCCGCGGACGTTTCTTACTAGCAACACGAAGACAATCTGCAGCGGCGAGGATGCTCTTTGAGTAAGCACTCGGAGGTTCCCGAGTCCCATCGGCATCCCTTCTCATAAGCATCGAGTCAATTACCTGCAAAACAACTCGGATAGCATCCGTGAGCATAACGCTCAGCAAGACTTAACCGTCACCCTAATCATGAAACTCTAAGTGAGGTTTTGAACCTAACATAGGATGGCATAAGCATAATTAAACTCGCCTAAAAGTGAATCCTTACTTTCAGGTATTATTGCAGAATTTTAAGTAACCCTGGGCACGCCACATCGGGAGTCCACAATCAGACAAGAAACGCTTTCCCCCGATGTAAATTGCTCATGGCATAAAAGAATCGAGTTTGCACTAGCCTATTCATCAAGCTTCAATACAAGGTAGAATAATACTTCACATCAATATGATTAGTTCCTTTCTCATGCAAGTTCTTACTACGTCACGACTGTGAGAACAAGTATGCTCGGTCCATTCCGCGAGCGACGGTGATTCGAATCAATAACACCCGGACTACACGACACGTACGCCCGTACTCGACGTTGCCTACAACAACCATCACTGACGTCGTACGTTGCAGCCTTTCCCCTGTTTCACCCCCACTGAATCGATCAAGTCGCCCCGTACAGTAGATACTCTCATGGTGCACCTTCCGACTTGAGATGTCATGAGAATAATTCCCCACATACTGCACACCGGCCGTCCGCCTGAGGCGACCCGAAAAGTCCCAACGACAGCTTCCCGAGGTACATCGGTTTACTGAGTCCCATATAGCCAGCATGAGTCCGGTACACAACTCAAACTTGTTCAACAGGGCCGCATACGGATCAGTCCTTGACCGACACGGACAGGTCTACAGCACCCAGGACCCTATGTCCTGCTGCTCCTACAACCTTCCGGTCTCAACTTTAACTTGCTAATTCAATTACGAACCAATCCCGTATGCCCTGTTGTTCCTAAATCTGCGAGTAGCATCTCACCACTCGACTTCTACCGAACCGTACTTAAGCATGGCAGTTCTACACGGTGATAGACACCTACCCAATACTCCATGGGTCATTTGGCTATGCAAGTGGAGTATCAAACACTAGACCTAATGCATAATTTATATCCTGACCGAAAGTGAATACAAAACGAAAACTTAACAGCTGTTAAATGCAAACTGGAGCTTGCCTGTTTTGCAGGGTAGTCGTATATAACAGTTAGTGTCCTTGCAGATCCACCCTTGACTCTCCGGAGCTTGATCCACTTTGATGAATCACTCCTTTGAGTCCCCTTCGTTGTGGTTCCTATTGAAATGCATAGGCATATGTTTCATGGAATGTAATGGAAAGAAGTTATAGAATTAATTTCTTAAGAACAGAGGTTGTGTGGAAAGGCCAAGCATGGCTTGGTTTGCATCTGTTGTGCAAAGAACAGAAATAAACTAAATTGACCTTAAGGCCTTAGCTATACCCTAACCATTTTCCTTAATGAACCTAATAGAGAAGCTAAAACGATTTGAGTGCAACTGAAGAACAAGAACTCCAATGGCCTCAAAACTTTTACAGCAGGTTCTATACTACCTAAGGATTTAGCTTGCCAAATTGTAGCTAATGTGGAGTCATATTGTGCCCTCCCTAATTCTCACAATATCTCTTATGTATTCCCACATATACACAAGTATGGAGAATAAGAACAGGGAGTTCAAGGACTCATCTTGGGCTGATAATTTACATATGAGTTCTTGATCACATGAGAGTAACCTGGTCCAAAATCCAGCCCTTTTACTTGAGTAGTTCTTCCAGAACAATTCTTTAAGAATTTGTGCTCAAAAGAATTAATTCTGAAGAAATGTGCATTTTGATGCCCAACTACGTGAACTACAATTCCAAATATGTCCCAGAGAGCTTGCCTAAATTTTCCTATTATTTTTGGAGCTATGGATTGCTCAGAACAGATTTTTGGAAGTGGGAAACATTTTCTGAAAATGTTTCTGGACTCTTATGAACACAGCAGATTGTTTTTAGCAAATTCCTACTCAAATGATCTTCAAATGAGCTGAAAATTTTCTAGAAGGTCAACAATACTCTAAAGAATATTCTGGCAAAATTTGGGTATTTTTGGATAAACCAAACTCCCTTAATAATTCTTTTTCAGAAAAAATTCCAAGAATTTTCCAGAATTAAATAATTCGTTTCATACAAATTGGGTTGTAGATTTGGACAGAGATATTCAATATGAATCCAACCCAATTTGAATCACTAAATTTGGGGATTCCTAGCAAGAGTTATGAGGTTCTAAAGTTTGGGGAAAAATTCTGAAATTGACCTCTGATTATTTTCCCATTTTCAGAGACATAAGGAATTAACACCACATTTGGCCAAGCAAATGAGGTCCAATGCTTCTGAAAATTTTACTGGAGTTCAAGTATTTTTGGAAGACTCTCCTGCCCAAATTTGGGGATTTTCCAATACATAGAACTCCTGGAAAAATTCCCACAAGCTTTTCTTCTATGAATTAATGAGCCAAAACAAGGGGTTTTCATAATTATTGGGTTGTACCTCTGGATAGTACTCTCTTAGAGGAGTCCAACAAAATTTATCTCACTATTTTTGGAGCTTCCTACACCAAGTTATGCATTTTACAAGTTTGAACAACTCTCTGTTTGATGTTAAACAGAACAGTCGCACGTGGGGCCCACGGGTCAGGTGCTTCTTCAACCTCCCGCCAGAGCCCGCGGGTGCACACCGGCAGAAAACTTGGCATGGCTCGTTCTCTCTCATTTCTCCACCAAATGAGCTCCGGTTTCGCCCTACATGCTCCTGGGAACGTGGCGCAGCTGCCGGGCAAGGTTTCCCCGCGTGAAAACGGCTGTAGGTGGGTCGGCACCGGCGGGGCGGCTCGGGAGCTCGACATGGACGCGTTCCAGCGTGTCCAAGGCATCTCCTGGCGAGCTACGATGTCCTACAGCATCCCTATGGTTCTAGGAACATGGAACGGAGATCAAATCGTGCAGAAAGTGGCTGCAACCTAGTCGTCACCGTGGACCATGGCAGTTTTGGCCGTCGGCGACGATTTCTCATCGCCCAGGGCATAGGAGGGTCGGTTTTCTTTGGTTTTCGACGTGGGAGGGCGTTAGGGCATCTAGTTGCTGTGGTTTGAATTGTAGGAGGTATGATCAATTGGTTTGGGAGAATTTCACGAATTAAACACGGTCTGTTCTATACGTGCGCCGGTGCCAAAAATCGAATTCCGGCGAGCCGGCGTCGCGGGAGAGCAGGAGGACGACGGGATGAGGATCAGTACCTCCTGGCGCACCTCTGTGGCCTCTTGAGCCTGCCGGAGAGGCGCTGGGCTGGCCGGGAGACAGGGAGCAGTGGAGCAGCGCCGGTGAAGGAGAAACAGCGCACGGGGTGGCTGCTGATCGTGAGGAGGAGAAGATGGATAGCCCTTGCTTCGTCCAGGGGGGGGGGGTAATCAGGCCGCGAACCGCCTCTGGGCACCGTGCATGGGGAAAGGCAGCAGCTGGTGGCGCTGCCGAGCGTTCCCGTGGCTCCACGGTGGGAGCTGCTCGTGGCCCATGTGCTGCTCGACGAATTTCCTCACTGGGGCTGAGACTTAAGGTGCAAGGGTCCTCTTTTAGCTCTATGACATGTGGGTCCCACTCCACATTTCCTCCCCAAATATCTTCTCAAGCTGATCCTCTTAATTCCCACAATTCTGAGTTTTAAAAATGTGGGTTAGAATTTGAATCCTTCCACTTCAGTTTGAATTTGCTTGCCAAATTTGAATTTGGTTGAAGTTTGCAAATTCTCCTCTTTTAACTCCTTTTTGAGCCCACCCTACAATTGAAAAGTTTGTGAGCAAACTTTTCCCTATAATCCCAACTATAGGGCTGCATGTTTATTGAAAGTTTTTGGTCACCCTATGTGTGAACTTTGAATTTCAAATCTGAATTTTAAACTTTCATGCAAAGATGTATTTAACTCCTTATTGGTCCAACACTTTTAAATAAAAAGGTGAACCTCATGTTGGATGTTCATCCATGTATTACCTTGCATGAAGAAAAGTTTTAGCAAGTCCCATTTTTCATGTCTTTGCCACACATATGAACTCAAACTTTAGTTTTTATTCATACACATTTTTGGGACTTTTACATTCCTCCCCCCTTAAAAGAATCTCGTCCCGAGATTACAAAAGAGGAACAAGACGGGAGAGGTAATTACAAACTGTACAAAGATAAAAGTTCTGGGTAGTTGGTGCGGAGACAATCTTCACTTTCCCACGTCGCCTCTTCCGTGGTGTGATTACTCCACAGCACCTTGAAGAATCTGATCGTCCGGTTCCGGGTTACCCGGGTCTTTTCATCCAAAATCTGAACCGGTCGCTCGGTGTAGGTCAGGTCCGGTTTCAAATCGTCGATGTCCTCAGTGCGAACAGAAGCGGTGAATTTGAGGCACTTCCGCAGCTGTGAAACATGAAATACATCATGAACACCCGCTAGACGTGCCGGTAACTCCAGCCGGTAGGCTACGGGTCCGCACTTCTCCGTGATAGAAAAAGGACCAATAAAACGGGGAGCGAGTTTCCCCTTTACACCGAACCGGTGAATCCCCTTCATCGGAGATACACGAAGATATACGTGCTCTCCGACGTCAAAATGTAACGGTCTACGCCTTTGATCAGAGTAGCTCTTCTGTCGGGATTGTGCAGCCTTCAAGTTCTCTTGTATCAACCGAACTTGGTCTTCGGCTTCGTTGACAAGATCAATCCCAAACAGAACTCTTTCGCCGGACTCACACCAATTCAGCAGTGTGCGACACTTCCGGCCGTAGAGAGCTTCATACGGTGCCATTTTAATACTCGCTTGATAACCATTGTTATATGAGAACTCCACCAATAGTAGGTGATCATCCCAATTCCTACCGTGGTGGATGGCACACGCTCTCAACATATCCTCAAGTACTTGATTCACCCTCTCAGTTTGCCAATCGGTTTGAGGGTGATATGCGGAGCTCCTAATCAGCTCGGTGCCCAACGAGGCATGCAGCTGCTCCCAAAAACGAGCAACGAACAGCGCACCTCGATCTGAAATGATGGTCTTCGGGACACCATGTGAGCAAATAATTCTGGAGATGAATATCTCCGCATATTGCCTTGCTCGATAATGAGTGTTCACCGGTATGAAATGAGCCGACTTCGTCAACTGGTCGACGATCACCCATATCGAGTCATGCTTCCTGGATGTGAGCGGTAATCCGATGATGAAGTCCATACTCACATCCTCCCATTTCCATGCCGGTATCTTCAAAGGTTTTAGCGGTCCGGCTTTCCGCATATGATCAGCCTTGACCCGTCTACACGTATCGCATTCGGATACGTATTTAGCAATCTCCCTCTTCATCCTCGTCCACCAAAATTTCTGTTTCAAATCTTGGTACATCTTGTTACTTCCGGGATGAATGGAAAACTTTGACAGGTGGGCTTCATCCAAGATCTTCTTCCGGAGTTTCATATTGCGCGGAACCACTATACGGTCGTTAAACCATATTGTACCGTTCTCATCCTTCCGGAAGCATTTCACCTCTCCGTTGCCCAGTCTTCTCCGTATGTGAGACATACCTCTATCTCTTTTTTGAGCCTCAACAATCTCTTCACGGATTGTTGGAATGAGCGCAAGATTATAAATCGCGCCATACAGAATGACACGGAGGCTTGGTTCTTCATCTTCCAACTCAGCAGCCGCTAAGTTGTGTACGTGGGCTTTCCGACTAAGCGCGTCGGCAACCACGTTTGCTTTTCCTGGATGATAGTGGATCTCAATTTCATAATCTTTTATGAGCTCCAACCATCTCCGTTGTCTCATATTCAGCTCCTTCTGCGTGAAGATATAGTTCAGGCTTTTATGGTCGGTGTAGAGGTGAACAAGATTACCAAGCAGGTAATGCCTCCACACCTTCAATGCCAGCACCACAGCAGCAAACTCAAGATCGTGAGTTGAATAATGCTGCTCGTGGTTTCGCAGTTGACGAGACCCATAGGCAACTACACGCCTCTCTTGCATCAGAATGCAGCCGAGACCGATGCCAGATGCATCACAGTATACATCGAATGGCTTCGTCGTGTCCGGCTGAGCAAGAACTGGAGCCGTTGTGAGATGTTTCACCAAAGTTTTGAATGCGGCTTCACATGCTGCATTCCACATGTATTTAGTGCCCTTATTCAGCAGCTCCGTCATTGGTTTAGCAATCTTTGAGAAGCTCGGAATAAACCTCCGATAATACCCCGCTAAACCTAGGAAACTTCGGACCTCGTGGACTGATTTGGGAGATTCGCACTTCAGCACTTGTTCAATCTTGCTGGGGTCCACGGCGATACCTTCTGCTGAAATAATATGGCCTAGGAAAGGCACTTGATCGATCCAGAACTCGCACTTGCTGAACTTGGCATATAACTGGTGCTCCCGCAACCGTTGTAGCACAATACGCAGATGTTCAGCATGCTCTTCTTTAGATTTGGAGTAAACCAATATGTCGTCGATGAATACCACGACGAACTTGTCTAACTCCGGCATGAACACAGAATTCATCAAGTACATGAAGTGTGCCGGAGCGTTGGTTAACCCAAATGACATGACGAGGTACTCATAGAGTCCGTATCTCGTCGAGAAAGCTGTCTTCGGTATGTCCTCCGGTCGGATTTTGATTTGATGATATCCCGACCGAAGATCCATCTTCGAAAATACCTTTGCACCCACAAGTTGATCGAACAGGATGTCGATGCGGGGCAAAGGATATTTGTTCTTGATCGTGACGGCATTTAGAGGACGGTAATCAACACATAGCCATAGTGTTTCGTCCTTCTTCTTAGCGAACAGCGCTGAGCAACCCCAAGGTGAAGAACTTGGTCGTATGAAACCCTTGCTCATGAGTTCATTCAGTTGCTCTTTCAACTCCGCTAGCTCATTAGGTGCCATCTTGTAAGGACTTCGTGAGATAGGCGTCGTTCCCGGCGCCAGTTCAATCTTGAATTCGACGTCCCGTTCGGGTGGCATACCCGGTAAATCATCGGGAAATACGTCAGGATAATCACGTACCACCGGAATATCTTCAAGCTTCAGCGCTTCCGTGTGGTAGGCCTCTACCATATCTGGATCTTCGCTGTCCAAAAATAGCGTGTGCTGTCCGTGAATCGGCGAGTCAATCTGGACAGTCCGGTTACCGATATTGAGAACGGCACCATGACGATTTAACCAAGACATCCCCAATATAATGTCTATCTTCTGCCTATCCAACATAATCAGCGATGTTGGGTATATTTTTCCGCCCAAACACAAAGCTGCTCGGGACACAATCTGATTGGCAGAGATATTTCCTCCCGGTGAACGTATAAGAAAACTCGTTGTGGGAGTATTGGTGGATAATTGGTGCTGATCCACGCATGTTTTGCTGATAAAATTGTGGGTTGCACCGGAATCAAAAAGTACCAGCACGGGCATATTTTTGAGAGCAAACATGCCTGCTAACACCGGTGCTCCCTCCGGGACATCCTCAATAGCAAGATGTTGCACACTCCCTGATTGCAATGATGTTATGTTGACTGGAGCAGGTGGCGGCATACCACCTGATGATGATGGCTGTCTGGTGTTCACCAACTTCTCCCGGCATTCTTGCCTAAAATGCCCTGAACGGTGGCAATAAGAGCACGGAGGTTTCCCCGGTTCTTCGTTGACTTGTGGTGGAGAAGTAGATGTACTTAGTTGCAGCAATGATGCCACAGGTGTCATTCGTTGCCGCGGCAAAGGTGTTGCTTCAAGACATGATTCTTGAGCAGGAAATCTGTACGGAGTTGATCTCACTGGCGCTTGCCATCTATCATTGGATGGTGTGTGATACACCACACGGTATTTGCGAGGAACATCTGGTGTGTCTTCTAGCACATCCTCCCGGTCCCTCTTCTCTCCTTGACACTCAAGTGTCGCTTGTTCTTGTAGCAGAGCAGCACTGATCAACTCGGTGTAACTGCCTTGATTGAACAAAGCTAGCTTCTCTTTTAGTATGGCACTCAAGCCATAGAAAAAGTAGTCACACATTGCAGCTTCGCTCGTCGCATAAGCAGGAGCATATTGTGCCAGAAGATTGAATCGTCTCACATAATCGAGGACACTCATGTCCCCCTGCTTCAGGTTCCAGAATTCTTGCTGTTGGGCCTTAATGAAACCCATAGGAATGTGACGAGCACGGAATTCTTCACGAAATTCCGTCCATTCCACTTGATGGCCTTCCGGAACGGTGGCGAGATAAGCAAACCACCAATTTCCGGCGGCTCCATGGAGCTGTTGAGCTGCAAATAATGTCTTCTGATACTCATCGCACTCAAACACTCCAAACTTGGACTCCATAACTCGAAGCCACTGATCAGCTTCCACTGGTTCATTGGCTTCGGTGAAGATTGGCGGTTGTGTCGCCAAGAAATCCAAATAGGCGTTCCGAGGTGGAACGTCCTGTTGCGCGTGTTGGAGTAAGCCCTGCTGTACCAAGGCTTGGAGTAGTCTTGTGTTCTCTTGACTTGACTCGACCATCTGAGCCATGACATCCGCCCATACCGTTGACGGCGGTGCCCGTGGTGGAGTCGAGTCATCACCGTCTCGATGAGAACCTTCAGTCCTACTCGGAGAATGAGTACGCACCATACTGCAAAAGCATAATTTTGAGGGGAGTCACAACTTGATCTAGCAGTATGTGAAAGCATGTAAAACATGAACATGCTAAAACTTTATGAAAGCATAACAAAATTTCATGTTTACACATCTTTCTAAAGCTAACAGAAAACCATCCCCATTTGCTGTACAGAACCGACCTTTCTGTACTTAACCCAGATTTGGATCCAGTTACCAGCATTTTCATAACTCAAGTCGAATACCAAAGTTAAAGTTAACCTCAGTATCTTTCCATCGAGTACTCACATGCCTCTGGATCATCCCTTCATCAGAAGTTATAATCGTTCAAAGTTGACAGAATTTTCTGGATAAATTTTGCCAGCACCTCCTTTGTATGTGGCTGTTTTCATCACAGTTTTACATACAAATGGGGTACAATTCTGAACAAACTATGAACTACAAAATCGTTGTAAGTTTCATAACCTTTCCAACGGTGGATCATATGACCCTTAGAAATTTTTCTACAGACTGTGACGGCTAATTTACAGCAACATCCAGAGAAGTTTGCAGCTGCTCTGTTTTCTGAACAGTTTGCATTCATCTGGACGTTCAACCAAGTTGGTGTCGGATTTGGCTCTGGAATTCTACAGAAAAGTTGTAGAGCACTTAATAAACTTTCCAGAACTGTATCAAACACCTCCATTGGGTCAAGCTAATCAGAGTTACGCTCTGTTAAAGACCAGAAAAATTTCTGTCTGAACAGAGCACTCTGTCTTTGAGATCAAAAGAAGCCTAACAAGTCTCTTCTTTGAAACTTAGTTCAAATGAAGAGCTCAGTAACTAATATGTGCTTTATCACATCCATTTTTAGTTTGGAAGTTAGTCATGAATGATTTCTTCATAGGTAAGAATACTATCCAGTGTAGTACGGTGACGATGCACCGTAAGACATATGTCGGTACTACGTTGCCTCACCAAAGAAAAACTTAACCGGATTACACCGGCATATACGTATCCTTAGGTGGCACTAAAACGGTCACTCGCAAACGTGTTCTACACGCACTAAGGTTTTCATGGTTAGTACCTACATAAGCCACACTCAATCATCAGGTCCGGCTGCACACCGAACCCGGTATCCATACAGTTCGTACACCCGGCCGTCATCACTCGCCCAGTTGTTCTCAAGCCAAACACACCTTGAGCTACGTGTTCACGTTACTGACCACGTGATGGGGTCTCCCAAATTGCACCACACACGCCAGGGAAGACGTTTCTCGAATACCCCAAACGACATAAAGAGTCGTAGAGGATACTAAAGCGAGTCGGGTTACCTGCCACCCGTGAGGCTCCACCCTTTAGCTTGTGCGCACTGGTGGACAGCGCTTACGTGCACCCCCCAAGACATAAACGTCCCGAGATGCACGGTTTTCTGACATAGCAAATAAGTTAGGTTGCACCTTCATAATATGCTAATAATAGTCCTTATGTGGGCCTAGTACCGTTATCTCACCGTGTCCTAAGTTTTTGACATAATATGATGCTCAATCCGTGCTCTGTTCCCAACGCAGCTCTGATACCACGCTGCGACGGCCCCACAGGACCTCGTCGGGTGGTGCCGTGTTATGCGGCATCCAACAGCACACGGGTTGCAGAAAGTACACATCATATTACATAAATAGTTTGCGGAAGCGTACAAGAAAGTTTTACAAATACTTGTATCCGAGTAAACTACAGCGGAAGACTATCACTCTCACGACTCATATCTAAACTAGCAACAAAGAAACGGTCCAGCCCGCGGACGTTTCTTACTAGCAACACGAAGACAATCTGCAGCGGTGAGGATGCTCTTTGAGTAAGCACTCGGAGGTTCCCGAGTCTCATCGGCATCCCTTCTTATAAGCATCGAGTCAATTATCTGCAAAACAACTCGGATAGCATCCGTGAGCATAACGCTCAGCAAGACTTAACCGTCACCCTAATCATGAAACTCTAAGTGAGGTTATGAACCTAACATAGGATGGCATAAGCATAATTAAACTCGCCTAAAAGTGAATCCTTACTTTCAGGTATTATTGCAGTATTTTAAGTAACCCTGGGCACGCCACATCAGGAGTCCACAATCAGACAAGAAACGCTTTCCCCCGATGTAAATTGCTCATGGCATAAAAGAATCGAGTTTGCACTAGCCTATTCATCAAGCTTCAATACAAGGTAGAATAATACTTCACATCAATATGATTAGTTCCTTTCTCATGCAAGTTCTTACTACGTCACGACTGTGAGAACAAGTATACTCGGTCCATTCCGCGAGCGACGGTGATTCGAATCAATAACACCCGGACTACACGACACGTACGCCCGTACTCGACGTTGCCTACAACAACCATCACTGACGTCGTACGTGGCAGCCTTCCCCCGTTTCACCCCCGCTGAATCGATCAAGTCGCCCCGTACAGTAGATACTCTCATGGTGCACCTTCCGACGTGAGATGTCATGAGAATATTCCCCACATACTGCACACCGGCCGTCCACCTGAGGCGACCCGAAAAGTCCCAACGACAGCTTCCCGAGGTACATCAGTTTACTGAGTCCCATATAGCCAGCATAAGTCCGGTACACAACTCAAACTTGTTCAACAGGGCCGCATACGGATCGGTCCTTGATCGACACGGACAGGTCTACAGCACCCAGGCCCCTATGTCCTGCTGCTCCTACAACCTTCCGGTCTCAACTTTAACTTGCTAATTCAATTACGAACCAATCCCGTATGCCTTTGTTGTTCCTAAATCTGCGAGTAGCATCTCACCACTCGACTTCTACCGAACCGTACTTAAGCATGGCAGTTCTACACGGTGATAGACACCTACCCAATACTCCATGGGTCATTTGGCTATGCAAGTGGAGTATCAAACACTAGACCTAATGCATAATTTATATCCTGACCGAAAGTGAATACAAAACGAAAACTTAACAGCTGTTAAATGCAAACCGGAGCTTGCCTGTTTTGCAGGGTAGTCGTATATAACAGTTAGTGTTCTTGCAGATCCACCCTTGACTCTCCGGAGCTTGATCCACTTTGATGAATCACTCCTTTGAGTCCCCTTCGTTGTGGTTCCTATTGAAATGCATATGCATATGTTTCATGGAATGTAATGGAAAGAAGTTATAGAATTACTTTCTTAAGAACAGAGGTTGTGTGGAAAAGCCAAGCATAGCTTGGTTTGCCTCTGTTGTGCAAAGAACATAAATAAACTAAATTGACCTTAAGGCCTTAGCTATACCCTAACCATTTTCCTTAATGAACCTAATAGAGAAGCTGAAACGATTTGAGTGCAACTGAAGAACAAGAACTCCAATGGCCTCAAAACTTTTACAGAAGGTTCTATACTACCTAAGGATTTAGCTTGCCAAATTGTAGCTAATGTGGAGTCATATTGTGCCCTCCCTAATTCTCACAATATCTCTTATGTATTCCCACATATACACAAGTATGGAGAATAAGAACAGGGAGTTCAAAGACTCATCTTGGGCTGATAATTTACATATTAGTTCTTTATCAAATGAGAGTAACCTGGTCCAAAATCCAGCCCTTTTACTTGAGTAGTTCTTCCAGAACAATTCTTTAAGCATTTGTGCTCAAAAGAATTAATTCTGAAGAAATGTGCATTTTCATGCCCAACTAAGTGAACTACAATTCCAAGTATGTCCCATAGAGATTGCCTAGATTTTCCTATGATTTTTGGAGCTATGGATTGCTCAGAACAGATTTTTGGAACTGGGAAACATTTTCTGAAAATGTTTCTGGACTCTTATGAACACAGCAGATTGTTTTTAGAAAATTCCTATTCAAATGATCTTCAAATGAGCTGAAAATTTGCTAGAAGGTCAACAATACGCTAAAGAATATTCTGGCAAATTGTGGGTATTTTTGGATAACCCAAACTCCCTCAATAATTCTTTTTCAGAAAACCTTCCAAGAATTTTCCAGAATTAAATAATTCGTTTCATACAAATTGGGTTGTAGATTTGGACAGAGCTATTCAATATGAATCCAACCCATTTTTAATTACTAAATTTGGGGATTCCTAGCAAGAGTTATGAGGTTCTAAAGTTTGGGGAAAAATTCTGAAATTGACCTCTGTTTATTTTCCCATTTTCAGAGACATAAGGAATTAACACCACATTTGGCCAAGCAAATGAGGTCCAATGCTTCTGAAAACTTTACTGGAGTTCAAGTATTTTTGGAAGACTCTCCTGCCCAAATTTGGGGATTTTCCAATACATAGAACTCCTGGAAAAATTCCCACAATCTTTTCCTTCTATGAATTAATGAGCCAAAACCAGAGGTTTTCATAATTATTGGGTTGTACCTATGGATAGTACTCTCTTAGAGGAGTCCAACAAAATTTATCTCACTATTTTTGGAGCTTCCTACACCAAGTTATGCATTTTACAAGTTTGAACAACTCTCTGTTTGATTTTAAACAGAACAGTCGCACGTGGGGCCCACGGGTCAGGTGCTTCTTCAACCTCCCGCGAGAGCCCGCGGGTGCACACCGGCAGAAAACTTGGCATGGCTCGTTCTCTCTCATTTCTCCACCAAATGAGCTCCGGTTTCGCCCTACATGCTCCTGGGAACGTGGCGCAGCTGCCGGGCAAGGTTTCCCCGCGTGAAAACGGCTGTAGGTGGGTCGGCACCGGCGGGGCGGCTCGGGAGCTCGACATGGACGCGTTCCGGCGTGTCCAAGGCATCTCCCGGCGAGCTACGATGTCCTACAGCATCCCTATGGTTCTAGGAACATGGAACGGAGATCAAATCGTGCAGAAAGTGGCTGCAACCTAGTCGTCACCGTAGACCGTGGCAGTTTTGGCCGCCGGCGATGATTTCTCGTCGCCCAGGGCATAGGAGGGTCGGTTTTCTTTGGTTTTCGACATGGGAGGGCATTAGGGCATCTAGTTGCTGTGGTTTGAATTGTAGGAGGTATGATCAATCGGTTTGGGAGAATTTCACGAATTAAATACGGTCTGTTCTATACGTGCGCCGGTGCCAAAAATCGAATTCCGGCGAGCCGGCGTCGGCGGAGAGCAGGAGGACGACGGGATGAGGATCAGTACCTCCTGGCGCACCTCTGTGGCCTCTTGAGCCTGCCGGAGAGGCGCTGGGCTGGCCGGGGGACAGGGAGCAGTGGAGCAGCGCCGGTGAAGGACAAACAGCGCACGGGGTGGCTGCTGATCGTGAGGAGGAGAAGATGGATAGCCCTTGCTTCGTCCAGGGGGGGGGTAATCAGGCCGCGAACCGCCTCTGGGCGCCGTGCATGAGGAAAGGCAGCAGCTGGTGGCGCTGCCGAGCGTTCCCGTGGCTCCACGGTGGGAGCTGCTCGTGGCCCACGTGCTGCTCGACGAATTTCCTCACTGGGGCTGAGACTTAAGGTGCAAGGCTCCTCTTTTAGCTCTATGACATGTGGGTCCCACTCCACATTTCCTCCCCAAATATCTTCTCAAGCTGATCCTCTTAATTTCCACAATTCTGAGTTTTAAAAATGTGGGTTAGAATTTGAATCCTTCCACTTCAGTTTGAATTTGCTTGCCAAATTTGAATTTGGTTGAAGTTTGCAAATTCTCCTCTTTTAACTCCTTTTTGAGCCCACCCTACAATTGAAAAGTTTGTGAGCAAACTTTTCCCTATAATCCCAACTATAGGGCTGCATGTTTATTCAAAGTTTTTGGTCACCCTATGTGTGAACTTTGAATTTCAAATCTGAATTTTAAACTTTCATGCAAAGAGGTATTTAACTCCTTATTGGTCCAACACTTTTAAATAAAAAGGTGAACCTCATGTTGGATGTTCATCCATGTATTACCTTGCATGAAGAAAAGTTTTAGCAAGTCCCATTTTTCATGTCTTTGCCACACATATGAACTCAAACTTTAGTTTTTATTCTTACACATTTTTGGGACTTTTACACCGGACTAGTCGTGATATCCTTTTAACTATGAACGACTAAATTCTCATTCCAGTTATTCATCAATTCCTCTAGGCAAACCACCTCACTTTGATTGAACTAACTATACAATGTGGAAACACAACATGAAGTTGCATCTGATTTCCTTGAACCCAAGTCTTTGGCATGTGGTATGTATAGGTATAGATATCCCCGAAGACGAGGATGAACTCACTCTAGAACAAGAACAACAAATCCATCGCAATGCACAAGCAGCAGCCGTGCTCAACTCATCTTTGAGCATTGAAGAATTTAACAAGGTAGATGGGTTGGAGCTTGCCAAAGATATTTGGGACACCCTCAAGATCGCACATGAAGGAAACCGATCTGTGAGGGAAGCTAAGATTGAGATGATAGAAGGAGAGCTTGGAAGGTTCGCCATGGAAGAAGGCGAAACACCTCAAGAAATGTACAACCGACTCAAAACTCTTATCAACAAGAGTCGGGCGTACAGATGCAAGAAATGGAATGACCATGAGGTGGTTAAAAGAATGATAAGAGCATTTATGCCTCGCAATGTGATCCTATGCACCTTAATCCGGGAAAGTCCAAACATTCATTTGATGACTCCGGATGAAGTGCTAGGGAAGATCATTAACCATGAGATGATGGAGAAGGAAGCCCAACACGTCAATGACTTAGCTAAGATCACTTCATTCAAGAAGAAGGGCATTGCTCTCAAGGCCACATCCAAGTCCAAGGCAAAAGAAACACAACTCACAAGTGAAGATGAAGAAAGTGATGATGAGAGCACATACATGGATGATGAAGAAATGGCGTTCTTCATCAAAAGATTCAAAAGGTTGATGAGGAGAAGGAGAAGCCATCACTATGAGAACAAGAGCAAAGACAAAGGCAAGTCAAGAACAAAGAAGACTTGCTACAACTGTGGAGAACATGGGCATTTCATTGTGAATTGCCCCCATAGCAAGGAAGATGATAAGAGAAAGAAGAAGGATGGGAAGCCGCAAGACAAGAAATTCTTCACAAAGAAGAAGACATATGGACAAGCCCACATCGGAGAAGAATGGGACTCAAATGAAGAATCCTCCTCCGAAGATGAAGAAAAAGTGGCAACCGTAGCCATCAAGAGGCCAGCCATGAAGAAATCACTCTTGCCAAACAAGGGTGATTGGAAGAGCCGAAGTCACACATGCCTCATGGCAAAGGAAGGTAAGCGTAAGGTAATGACTAAACCTTCTAAGTTACATATTGAAGATAATAGTGACTTCGATAGTAGCAGTGAAAATGAATTCATGTTTAGAGGATTAAACAAAAAGGCTATAGCTAAAATGAAAATGCTATCGGATGAAATATTTGAACAAGAAGAGCTTCTCAATCAACAAGAAGAATTGCTTATCCTTGAAAAGGAAAGAAACCTTGAGATTGAGAAACTTCTTGAACTTGAGAGAGAAAAGTGAAGAACACTTGAAAGCGAACTTGCCATGAGCAAGGAGACATGCGTTCAGCTTAAAAGTGAGAATGTAGTGCTTCAAGATGAACTTGTAAGCTTGACCAAAGCTTACAAGAATCTTGAAACACAACTTGACTCACTTAAGTCAAGCGTCCCAATTAATTCATCCTCTAAAAGCTCTCTCTCTCTCAACAAAGATAGAATCCAACACTAAAACTTGCAAATGTGCTAGCATTGTCTTAAACTTAAAAAATGAGCTCAAAGAGGCACAAAGCAAGAATACACACAAGAGTAGGATCTTTGATAAAGAAAAAATCAAATATGCACGTAGTGCATACACAATCACAAGATCTCCCTTCATCAAAGATGGACTTGGATATACTAGGGGAGGAAAGCAAAATGCTAGAATCCTTAAAAACAATAGCAAATTCGTAGCCTTCATGAAAGAAAACTCAAGTCAAGACGAGAGTAATAACCTTGCATCTACCTCACATAAGATTACCAAAAATGTAAAATCTATAATATTTCATAATTTCGATGCATCTTATGTTCTTATGAAAAGCAAGTATGGTAAAGTTTATGCAAAATATGTTGGGCCACTCCACAAGAGTCCAAAAACTTGTGTGTGGGTGCCCAAATGCCTAATAACTAACCTCAAAGGACCCAACAAAGTTTGGGTACCTAAGAACAATGTTTAAATTGTTTTGTAGGCCTACTCCTCCGGTGGCACTAAATGGGTGCTAGATAGTGGGTGTACTAACCATATGACCGGAGAGAGGAAAATGTTTGTTGAGTATGAAGAAAACGATGATCCAAATGAAGGCATCTATTTTGGTGACAACAGCCAAGGAAGGGTACTAGGTATTGGTAAAATCGCAATCTCTTCTCAACACTTTTTCACATGTTCTACACGTTGAATCATTGGATTATAACCTATTGTCCATATCTCAACTATGTGAGAAAGGTTATAATTGCCTGTTTACTAACGAGGATGTGACCGTCTCTAGAAGAAGTGATAACTCAATTGCCTTTAAGGGTGTGTTAAAGGGAATGTTTTACTTGGTGGATTTTTCCACAAGTAAAGCTCAGCTTGACACATGCTTAATAGCAAAAACCAACATGGGATGGCTGTGGCATAGAAGACTAGCCCATGTTGGAATGAGGAATTTACAAAAACTTCTAAAGGGGGATCACATCCGTGGACTAAAAGGTGTTGTTTTTGAAAAGGATAGACCATGTAGTGCGTGCCAAGCAGGAAAGCAAATTGGAACAGCTCACCCCGCCAAGAACGTGATGATGACAACAAGACCATTGGAGATGCTTCACATATATAAGCACCTCTTCGGCCCTGTCACCTATATAAGCACTGGCGGTAACAAGTATGGTCTTGTAATTGTTGATGATTATTCTCGTTTCACTTGGGTATTTTTCTTGCATGATAAGTGAGAAACTCAAGGAATCCGCAAGAAGTTCTTGAGGAGAGCTCAAAACGAGTTTTCTTCAAAAACTAAGAAGATTAGAAGTGACAACAGTTCTGAATTCAAGAACACCCAAGTAGAAGAGTTTTTGGATGAAGAGGGCATCAAACATGAGTTTTCATCCCCTTATACTCCCGAACAAAATGGGGTAGCTGAAAGGAAGAACCGAACACTCATAGAGATGGCAAGAACCATGCTCGATGAATATAAGACCTCGGATCGATTTTGGGCGGACGCAATCAACACCGCTTGTCATGCTACAAACTGCCTCTACCTCCATCGACTCTTGAAAAAAACCTCATACGAGCTCCTAACCGGTAACAAACCAAATATCTCCTACTTTCGAGTTTTTGGAAGCAAATGCTATATTCTTAACAAGAAGCCTAGGATTTCAAAATTTTCTTCGAAATCCGATGAAGGTTTCCTACTTGGTTATGACTCAAACACCTACGCTTATCGTGTCTTCAACAAAACCTCCGGGTGTGTTGAAATTGCACGTGACGTGGTGTTTGATGAAACTAATGGCTCCCAAGTGGAACAAGTTGATCAATGTGTATTAGATGAAGAAGAAGCACCAAGTGAAGCACTAAGAAGAATGGGGCTTGGAGAAATATGACCCCAAGAAAATGTAGGACAAGATGCTACAAGCTCATCAAAAGTGGCACCTCTCACTCAAGATCAAAATCAAACACCCCAAGATCAAGACGGTCAGTTTGAGGAAGAAGAAAATCAAAACCATGGTGTTGATCAAGGGGGAGAAGAAGAAGAAGAAGAAGAAGAAGAAGAAGAAGAAGAAGAAGAAGAAGAAGAAGAAGAAGAAGAAGAAGAAGAAGAAGAAGAAGAAGAAGAAGAAGAAGAAGAAGAAGAAGAAGAAGAAGAAGAAGAAGAAGAAGAAGAAGAAGAAGAAGAAGAAGAAGAAGAAGAAGAAGAAGAAGAAGAAGAAGAAGAAGAAGAAGAAGAAGAAGAAGAAGAAGAAGAAGAAGAAGAAGAAGAAGAAGAAGAAGAAGAAGAAGAAGAAGAAGAAGAAGAAGAAGAAGAAGAAGAAGAAGAAGAAGAAGAAGAAGAAGAAGAAGAAGAAGAAGAAGAAGAAGAAGAAGAAGAAGAAGAAGAAGAAGAAGAAGAAGAAGAAGAAGAAGAAGAAGAAGAAGAAGAAGAAGAAGAAGAAAACCACTCAAGAAATCAAGTGCCTCACCCAAGGGTTCATCAAAGCATTCAACGAGATCACCCCGTTGATAACATCCTTGGAGATATCACAAAAGGGGTAACAACACGTTCTCGTATAGCTAACTTTTGTGCACATTACTCTTTTGTGTCGTCCTTGGAACCATTTAGGGTGGAAGATGCACTCAAGGACCTGGATTGGGTAGTAGCCATGCAAGAAGAATTAAATAACTTTACAAGAAATCAAGTATGGGAGCTAGTGAAAAGACCAAACGCAAACGTGGTAGGCACCAAGTGGGTGTTCCGCAACAAGCAAGACGAACACGGAGTGGTGACGAGCAACAAGGCCAGACTTGTAGCAAAGGGATATGCTCAAGTCGAAGGTTTGGATTTCGATGAAACCTTTGCTCCCGTAGCTAGGCTTGAATCTATTCATATTCTATTAGCCTATGCTACTCATCATGATTTTAAACTCTATCAAATGGATGTGAAAAGTGCCTTTCTAAACGGTTCAATCAAGGAGGAGGTGTACGTGGAGCAACCACCTGGTTTTGAAGACCAAGAATATCCTGATCATGTTTTTAAATTGCATAAAGCTCTCTATGGTCTCAAACAAGCTCCTAGAGCTTGGTATGAATGTCTTAGAGACTTTCTTATTGATAATGACTTTAAGATAGGCAAAGCAGATTATACACTATTCACAAAGAATGTAGACAACGATCTCTTTGTGTGCCAAATATATGTCGATGACATTATATTTGGTTCTACTAACACATCTTTTTGCAATGAGTTTAGCAAGATAATGACAGATAGGTTTGAGATGTCCATGATGGGAGAGTTGAAGTTCTTCCTCGGATTTCAAGTCAAGCAACTCAAGGAAGGCACGTTCATTAGTCAAACTAAGTACACACAAGACATACTCAAGAAGTTTGACATGGACAAAGCAAAACCTATCAAGACACCAATGGCAACAAATGGGCACCTTGACCTCAATGAAGATGGACCAAGCGTGGATCATAAGGTATATCGCTCCATGATTGGCTCATTACTTTATATTTGCGCATCTAGACCCGATATCATGCTTAGTGTATGTTTATGCGCAAGATTTCAAGCATCACCTAAAGAATGTCATTTAACAGCCGTTAAAAGGATCCTAGATATCTAGTTCACACACCCAACCTAGGATTATGGTATCCAAAGGGGTCTAAGTTTAATCTCATCTGATACTCCGATGCGGATTACACCGGATGTAGAATAGATAGAAAAAGCACCTTAGGGACTTGTCAATTTTTGGGTAGGTCCCTAGTATCATGGTCATCCAAAAAACAAAATTCCATTGCTCTCTCCACAGCTGAGGCGGAGTATGTCGCAGCCGCTCAACTTCTTTGGATGCGACAAACTCTAAGGGATTATGGTCACAATATGAACAACATTCCACTCCTTTGTGACAATGAGAGTGCTATTAAGATAGCCCACAATCCCGTTGAGCACTCTAGAACCAAACACATAGACATTCGGCATCACTTTTTGAGAGATCATTCTATAAAGGGGGACATAGCTATCTCACACGTAAGAACTGAAAAACAACTGGCCGATATCTTTACCAAACCACTAGATGAAAAACGATTTTGTGAACTTTGAAATGAGTTGAATATATTAGACTTCTAGGAATGTAATTTGAAAAATTGTGCAAATAGAAGTTCTCAAAAATTCTTTCACAACCTTCAAAAATGTGCTCGATTGTGAAAACTTGTACCTCCTCTATTTTTCTATCTCACATTATTTTTGGCTATATTGTCATCACATAATTATGTGTCTAATATAAATATATAAATGGATCATATAGCAGGTGCAAGTAAATCCACCGCAAACAAAGGCAAAATTCTGATATATAAGATTTTTTTGACCTTAAAAGCCGAACTAGTCCGACCTAGAGGACGGACAAGTCTGGGCATTCTAAAGAAGTCCGAGGAGCAGCGGACAAGTCCACAACGGACTAGTCCGTACAAGTCCGGACTAGGGACTAGTCCGGACCTAGTCCGACTGACCAGACTAGTCCAGACTGGGGACCGGACTAGTCCGGCCCTTGGAGGCTTAACCTCCAAGGGTCGGGCTGAAGCCCCTCTCTCTCTGTCACACCCGGTTTTTCCGAAGAACAACCAAGTGAATATCATATGTATGCCAGGATCATTTTCTCATACATGTGATGACAAATAGTGAAGCATCATTTATTACAAGCTAGGTGTCAAATATAAATAAGTCTTACATAGCAAATGTCTCGATGGACAATAATAAGTTCATCACAAGTAAATAAACTAGCAGCGGAATATTATTCTTGTGGGCTCCATTACAGGCGTTGCCCGGGGTCTACATGAACCTAGAAACCTTCTTCGGGTCCAAAGTCTTGGTCATTATACACCACCTCATTATCTTGACCTGAGCAGCAATATAAACCAACAAATATGTAAGGTTGAGTACCAATGGTACTCAGCAAGTGTGGGAAAATTATATCATGCATGGCTAGAACAAGGAGAGGTTGAACTCATGGTTAAAGCACTACGCAATTAATACCTATCACCTTAGCTTATTAAGCACCTACATTACTACACAGGTGAAATGGTCCCAATCTCCCATCCCATCGTCATAATCCAATAACCATAGCATCAATTCCGATGTTAAGCTCCCCGCTTAACATCCACAACTTCCAAAACCATCAATCCTCTAATCATGAATAAGTCCAAGCCGCTCTTGACTGTGAGCACGGCTGTCATGACAGTTTTGACTCTGCAGAGTTTGCACCACTGTACCCACATGTAGTGATTTCATCCCCCGTTGCCGGGTGGACTAAAAGAACCTCCATTATGCCAGTGACCACAAACCACATTCACACTTCCCAGGTGTGTAGCCAGGAGATCACTACGAAGCCTTTACAAAGGGATTCCCGACGAGCGTGGGCCCACTGAAGTTTCACCCCTAACAGCATACAAGAGGCTCCAACCCCGCTACAGTGGCCCCCTCTTGAGCCTTGCAGTTCATATGGTAGTCCAGCTGACACCTATTTCCCGCACCATCCAACACACCCATACTACGCCGGGGATACACCTAATTAATTGGCCAAGCTGCCCCATCTCAGCATGTGGTTGGCACTGTAAAGCCAGGTTACATGCTCCATGAACCGGTCCTTAGGATCCAGGCAAGTACTAAACACAAACCCAAGTCTTGTGCACCCAACACCCAACCAAAACATCCAACTTGCCTTGATCCCTACCTCTACATAACTCACAATATCTCATTCAAGAGTATGGTAAAATAAACTGATGATCTCATATCTCAAACATCCCATTCTAAGCATGGCTAAGCATATGCATAATAATAAATGACATGATAAAATAAATCCCAACCCAAGCTACAAGGAAACAAGGTAATGCAATTCTAGGGAAACTTCCTAGCATGGGTTTCATATTTCATTTGACAATGCAAATAATTCTATCTACACATCCTAGCATAGGATCAAAGTGGTCAAGGACACTTGCCTCCTTCCTGCTGCTCTTGAAATGGGTAGTCCTGATCTTGGAAAGGAATAACTTGCTCTTGAGCAGGTTCTATATCATACCATCACACATAGCAAAAGAAAAACAACAATCCATAAGACATAGTTCACACTTCCACTTCATACAAACCACACATTCATATTTATGAAAGTCATTCACCATTATATGTGTTGTGGTTACTCTATGGGTGTTGATTTGTGGCTTGCATGCACTTTTAATCATGTATATATGATTCTTACTTTTGTGTTCACATTTATACTTACATACTATATATATGAGTTTCCAATTTAAATAAATTCCTTATATTCAATTACTACACCTTTTAGCTACCAAGTATGCATGAAATGTTTTCCTTCTCCATATGTGTCTTCAGAATTTCTACCAACCCTAAACTGAATTCTTTGGATTTTAGAAACTCCATTTATCATTTACTAGTTTCTATATTTTCAGATTTATTTCCTGTGCCTAAATGTGAACTTTATTATGAAAATAACAAGACACATCATCTAAACAGAATAGGTTCTGATCTAAAATATTTACTAATATATTTTTGACCTTTTCCTCTGATGTAAACTATTTTACAATTATTTTCCCTATTTTCCAGAACTATTCTTTACTTAAAAATGTGTCCCTAAATGTGAATAATAAATTAAACAGATTCATTTCAGCCCAAAATATATTTTTATCTCACTCCAAAGTTTTCTAAATACTGAGAAAGTTATTAATTTAATTTTGACAATATGTTTGTCCCACTTTTTAAATTTTAAATACTAGCCACATATTCAATTTCCTAAATTAAATATTAAATAGGTCTAAAAAGGTAAACTCACCCCACTACAGGGTCTATACTATTATTTTAAGAATTCTCAGGGGTCTAGCTACTCATAACAGAGGAGTTTTTCCTAATTTTTATTAAGTCCAGGGGCTAAAACTGATTTTTAAATGAATTTACATGATTTTCTGAAGTTCCAGGGGCTAGATCAGAAGTTTCTGGGGCTAGCTCTTATTTCCGGAGAACCCCAGGGGGTAGCACGTAAGATTTCCAGTCTTAATAACGCGGGGCTGACGTGGACCGTCCGATTTTAAACCGACGGCTGAGATTATAACGTCAAACCGGTACGCGGGGATTTAAACCCTACCGTGTGATTTAAAATAAACGGCGCACAAGCGGCCACGTCGCTCTGATCGAGCGCGGGCGGCGCTGCCGGCGGCGCACGGCGGCGGGAAGCGGCGATCTCACTGGAGACTTTCGGATCTTCGAGAATTTTTCCTAGAACTGTGATCTTATGGCATAGATCGGTGGAGGGGAGGTCGGGGATCTCACCTCGGGGGTTTTCTTGCGCTCGGAGGTCCTGAAGGCGGTCGACGACGAGGTCCGAAGTGAAACCACGGCGAGGCTCGTCGGCGCTGTGTTTGAACCGCAAGTCACCGAGTTTTCTGCACCTGCAAGGTTCCCCGGAGGCGGTGGATCAAGACCAGCGAGTTAGATCGGAATTTCCGAGCGTAGATCGTCCAGAATTCGCCGGAGAAGGCTCGGGTTCTCACTGGAGGAAAAACAGCAGATCGCGTGGGAAAAACAGAACGAGGCCGGGGTTTTTATAGACGGGGGAGGGCGGCGGGGTGGTTTAGATCGAGTCCGCGTCGTCCCCGAGCGAAATTCGGCTGGGATTCGCAGAAATCCGGATCGGTTTGGATTCGGGGTGAGAGAGTCCGGCGCTGGCGCGAGGTAGACGAAGAACTGGCGGGCCTGCCTGTCAGTGGGAGGAAAGGGGCGCGCGCGGCTGCGGGCTGGTGGGTTGCGGCCCACTGGCCGGTTTTTTTCTGTTTTCTTTTTTTTTCTTTTTCTATTTCTTTTCTGATTTGAGTTTATTTTGAATTCCAGTTTGAATTTGAATTTTTGCAAAACATGCAACACGTCCAAAAAATTTTAAATTCCCCTCTTAACATGATTTAGGGTCTTAACAAGATTTTTGGGGTGTTACAGCTCTACCCCCCTTAAAAGAAATCTCGTCCTCGAGATTGGTGGTTCTAAGAAAACAATTCCGGAAATTGTGCCTTTAGCTCATCTTCCCGCTCCCAGGTGGCTTCCTCTTCTAAGTGATGCTTCCACTGCACCTTGCACATCCGGATTCTTTTATTTCTGGTGAGGCGCTCCATTGTCTCCAAAATCTTGTATGGTTGCTCGGCATAAGACAAATCCTCAGCTACGTTCACTTCATTCATGGGTAACACCTCTTCAGGCATCCTCAGGCATTTCTTGAGTTGTGACACATAGAATACATCGTGCACATCCGATAGATGAGCCGGTAACTCTAGTTGATACGCCACTTCGCCTTTCCTTCCCAGAACTTGAAAGGGTCCGATGTATCTAGGTGACAACTTCCCTTTCACCTTGAACCGGCGAAGTCCTCTGATAGGGGACACCTTGAGATAGACATAGTCTCCCACGTTGAAAACAAGCTCTCTTCTTCGTACATCGGCGTAGCTCTTTTGGCGTGTCTGTGCTATCCTCAAGTTGTTGCGAATTTCCCTCACCTTCGCCTCGGCTTCTTGTAGTACTTCTGGACCAAACACTTTACTTTCCCCCGTTTGGTTCCAAAATAGGGGAGTTCTGCACTTCCTCCCGTACAAGGCTTCAAACGGTGACATCTTCATACTAGCTTGATAGCTGTTGTTATAGGAAAACTCCGCATACGGTAAGTTTTTATCCCAACTCCGATTGTTTTTGAGTGCACATGCCCTCAGCATATCTTCAAGAATCTGATTGGTTCTTTCCGTCTGCCCATCAGTTTGGGGATGATAGGCAGAACTAAAGTTCAGATGGGTGCCCATGGTTTCGTGCAACTTCTGCCAGAACCTTGAGGTGAACTGTGTCCCTCGATCCGACACAATCTTCTTTGGCACTCCATGGTAACACACGATCCTTGACATGTTCAACTCTGCCAATTTGGATCCACTGTAGCTTTCCTTCACGGGGATGAAGTGAGCTACCTTGGTTAGCCTATCAATGATGACCCATATCGAATCATATCCTAATTGGGTCCTAGGCAATCCCACGATGAAATCCATGCTGATTTCTTCCCATTTCCATTCAGGCACTTTGAGTGGTTGCAATAATCCCGCGGGTCGTTGATGTTCTGCTTTCACCATCTGACATGTGTCACATAGGGCAACATGTTCCGCGACATCTCGCTTCATGCCATACCACCAATACCTGCTCTTGAGGTCCTGGTACATTTTCATACTCCCAGGATGAATGGAATAGTCAGAATCATGAGCCTCCTTTAAAATCAATTCACGGATCTCCTTTACTTCTGGCACACAGATTCTTTTCCCGTGCCACACCGTTCCTTGTTCATCCTCTCTGAAACCAGGAGCTTTATTTTCCTTGATGAGTTGCCTGATTTCTTGTATCTTCTCGTTGTTCTTTTGGCCATCGCGTATGTCTTGCTCTAGTGTGGAGTCCACTTCCATGGCGATGGCTTCACCACTATTTACTAAGCATAGATTGAGCCTTATAACCTCGTCCTTCAATTCTGCAGGCATGTCCTTCAAGCTCAACTAATTGACCTGCACTTTCTGACTCAAAGCATCGGCCACGACGTTTGCTTTCCCAGGATGATAGTTGATGCCCACATCAAAGTCATTGATTAGCTCTAACCATATCCTTTGTCTGAGGTTGAGATCTGGCTGTGTGAAAATGTACTTCAAACTCTTATGATCCGTATATATCTCTGTCCTCTTCCCCATCAAATAGTGCCGCCAATTTTCAACGCGTGTACCACTGCGGCTAGTTCTAAGTCATGTGTAGGATAGTTTTTCTCGTGCTTCCAAAGCTGCTGGGATGCATATGCCACGACATGCCCTTCTTGCATGAGAACACATCCCAACCCATTTCCAGAGGCATCACAGTACACCGTGAAATTCTTCTGCATATCTGGCATAACCAGCACTGGGGCTGTTGTCAATCTTTTCTTTAGCTCCTGAAAACTCGTCTCGCACTGTGGCGTCCATGTGAATGTGATTCCCTTCTCCAACAGTTTGGTGAGAGGTCTCGAGATCTTGGAGAATCCCTCAATAAACCGTCGATAGTATCCAGCCAATCCCAAGAAGCTTCGAACTTCCCTGACATTTTCAGGGGTCTTCCACTTCTGTATATCCTCGATTTTGGCCGGATCTACGGAGATTCCTCCCTCCGAGATTATATGTCCTAAGAAGGGAACTCTCTTCAGCCAAAACTCACACTTGCTCAACTTGGCATACAGTTGGTGTTCTCTTAGCCTCTGCAACACCAACGTTAGATGTTTCTCATGTTCTTCTTCATCATTGGAGAAGACGAGAATATCATCTATGAAAACCACCACAAATTTATCCAGATGTTCCATGAATACCTTGTTCATGAGATACATGAAGTATGCCGGGGCATTAGTTAGCCCAAAAGGCATGACGGTGTATTCATACAGTCCGTACCGAGATACGAAAGTTGTCTTGGGAATATCAGATTGCCTTATCTTGAGTTGGTGGTATCCCGACCTGAGATCAATTTTCGAGAACACACAAGTGCCTCTCAACTGATCAAACAAGTCTTCAATGCGGGGTAATGGGTACTTGTTCTTGATGGTTATCTCATTCAAAGCACGGTAATCCACGCATAACCTTTGGGTTCCGTCCTTCTTGGGCACAAATATGACTGGAGCTCCCCATGGTGAGGAACTAGGGCGAATATACCCCTTCTCCGTCAATTCTCTCAAATGATCCTTGAGTTCTTCTAGCTGCTTGGAGTCCATCCGATAAGGTCTCTTGTATATCGGGGCTGTTCCAGGCACTAGCTCAATTACAAATTCCACTTCACGATCGGGAGGCATACCTGGCAACTCCTCCGGAAAAACATCTGGATATTCCCTGATAATCCTGATCTCCTCCACTTTCACCTCAACTTGATTTAATTTAATGTCCCTCCTAGGCTCTTGTATTGTTATAAACTTTACTCTTGTGCCACTAGGGTGAGTTAGTTCCACCGTTCTGGTCGAACAATGAATGATTCCCTTATGTTTGGTCAACCAATCCATGCCCAAAATAATATCGATCCCTTGGGAACCTATCACTATGAGGTTAGCAGTAAACACTACCCCATTAATGTCTAGATTCACCTTGGGACACACTTGTCTTGTCCTTATTTCTCCACCTGGAGAGTTTACTGCTAGTATATAGTTCATTTGTGTTGTTGCTAGATCATGCTTCTTAACAAACCCTTGAGCAATGAACGAGTGGGTAGCACCAGAATCAAACAGCAGGGTTGCACGGTGTAAATTGGCAGGAAACTTACCAACTACCACGTCGGGTGCCTCTTGCGCTTCCTCCATAGTGGCGTGGTTCACCCGTCCTCGCATCACATTCTGCTGTTGTGGCTGTGCGGGCTTCTTCTTTGGGCATTTATGGGCGTAGTACCCCACTTCACCGCAGCTAAAACATTGCACCCCAACCTTAGGTGCCTGGCCTTTGTTGTCTTGGGGTTGGTTTGGAGGTCCCTGTACTACTGGTCGAGGTGGATATGCAGGGCGAGGCTGCTGTACAAACTGACGTTGTGGCTGTATTGGTGCTGCCGGAGGCCTGTAGTTCGGGTTGTACCCTCTTGGTGCTGAGTAGGGTACCGCAGCACGGTTCGTCTGCCCTGTAGGTTGCTGCATCAGAAGTGGGCGGGTGTTGCTCCCTGAGGCTTGATGTGACCACCTGGCCTTCCTCTTATTCTCATTTTCCAAGGCCTTCAGTTTCCTTTCCACCACAAACGCTCTGTCCACCATCTTTTGGAAGCTTTCATACTCATTTGAGGACATTGCACACTGCATCTCCGCGGTAAGTCTCTCCACGAAACAATCTTGTTTCTGCTCATCAGTCTCTATGTCCCGTGGGGCATAACGGGATAGTTGAGTAAATTTAGTGAGGTATTCCCTCACCGTCATGTTCCCCTGCCGCAGTCCCAAAAACTCCTTCCTCTTGTTTTTGAGTTCACCTCTTGGGATGTAATGGTTGCGGAAGCTACGCTTGAACTCTTCCCAAGTGATGTTCTCAGGGTCATGATGGGCAGCCACGTAGGCGGTCCACCAATCAGCAGCAGGTCCATGCAATTGATGAGAGGCAAACAGCACCCTCTCATACCCTTGGCATTGGATGATCCTCATCTTGCTTTCAATGGTCTTTAGCCAATCATCTGCCTTCAGAGGTTCAGCAGCACTTGCAAACTTTGGAGGTTGAGTTCCTAGAAACTCACTCAACCTTGGTTGGCGTGGTGCAGCTTGTGGAGGTGGAACTTGATGCAAGTTGGCCACTACTTGAGTCAAGTTCTGGATGAGCTGATTTTGATTCTCCAGCATTTGGTGGAGGGGATCAACTCCTTCACGGCGACCACCCCGGTCCTGGCCTCCATAAAGATGAGGGTTGCATGCCTCATCGTTGTTGTTGGCGGGGTTGGCAGCACATCCTTTTCCTCTTCTGGCCATCTGGCAGAATCAACCAATGTTAATTTTGAAAGCATTTAGTATCATCTTACTACTTTCACTTGTTTGTACTTTGAAGTGTTGAGGCTTTGTTATATTATTTTTTCTGAGGGTTCATTTCTCACACAAAAATAAATGCAATATTATTTCATGTGGGTTCACACACCAAAGCGAAACAATCTAAAGACGAGGCAATGGACAATTGCTCATGGCTTCCACAACTCACGTCACACACCAAGCATTAACACACCATTAACTTAACGTAACGACTCGACTATTCGACATCTTGCTAACTAAGGGAAGGTCTCTACACTACTCGTTTTCTTGAGCTGGCTCCTAGGGATCTTCCTCATCATTTCGGCTGCCTTCTGACTCTGCTTTGGGTGGGGAGGCTGCTGGTGGAGAGGTGCGACGACGCCTGATCGCTCGACGATCTGGGGAGTCAGGAGTCCATGTATCGTTCACGGTGACACACAGTTCATTCCCATCTCCTCTTTCTCTCGCCCTTAAGCAGGCTCGCAGCAACGCCTCCGTTTCCTTCAGGGTGCCCCGAACATCCTAAAGCTCTTGTTGACACTCCTGCAGTCGAGTGCTGAGCATAGCAGCATCCTCCAAGCACAAGTTCATGTGCTCATGGGAAGTCCCTTGCTGCACCGGCGGGTACTTGTACTCCGTGGTACCACTCTCACGCTGGAGGACATACATGTACTCAGTCCTGTCCAGGTGGCGACGATAGATGTGACTCTGGCAAGTGATGGCCTCCCAGGTGACATCTTTCTCCGCATCGACCTGTGTTGCTCTACAAGCTGGAGAGCGGTGGATCTTAAGCAGCCGATTTTCGTGTATAATCCTCATCTCTGAGCTCCATTCTTCCCTCTTCTCCCGGATGGTCCTGGTGGAGTTATAGTGGATGATTAGCTTGCCCGTATTGCCGGTGGCTTCGAGCATACGACGAAGACGGCGCAACAAGCCTCCTACTGCCAATCCGTAGGAAAGGTACGTCACCGGACGGCTCTCCTCTCTTTCGGCAAGGGCAACTACAGGAACTCTCCCTCCTGTGGACTTGCGAGCGGTGCGAATCATGCAAACCATCTAAAACAGAAAGCATTTAAACTTAGGTTAGATAAACTTTTAAACAAGAATCCAATTTTGAATGAAAATTGAGGTAAGATGAAGAAAGTGACTCATTAAATAACATTTTTCAACACAAACCTTGTAAAATAGTTTTGTAAGAAAATAGGGCCCTTAAATACGTCCATTTCTACCTAGGTCCACGTTCCTACGGGCAACCTTGGCTCTGATACCACTTCTGTCACACCCGGGTTTTCTGAAGAACAACCAAGTGAATATCACATGTATGCCAGGATCATTTTCTCATACATGTGATGACAAATAGTGAAGCATCATTTATTACAAGCCAGGTGTCAAATATAAATAAGTCTTACATAGCAAATGTCTCGATGGACAATAATAAGTTCATCACAAGTAAATAAACTAGCAGCGGAATATTATTCTTTTGGGCTCCATTACAGGCGTTGCCCAGGGTCTCCATGAACCTAGAAACCTTCTTCGGGTCCAAAGTCTTGGTCATTATACACCACCTCATTATCTTGACCTGAGCAACAATATAAACCAACAAATATGCAAGGTTGAGTACCAATGGTACTCAGCAAGTGTGGGAAAATTATATCATGCATGGCTAGAACAAGGAGAGGTTGAACTCATGGTTAAAGCACTACGCAATTAATACCTATCACCTTAGCTTATTAAGCACCTACATTACTACACAGGTGAAATGGTCCCAATCTCCCATCCCATCGTCATAATCTAATAACCATAGCATCAATTCCGATGTTAAGCTCCCCGCTTAACATCCACAACTTCCAAAACCATCAATCCTCTAATCATGAATAAGTCCAAGCCGCTCTTGACCGTGAGCACGGCTGTCATGACAGTTTTGACTCTGCGGAGTTTGCACCACTGTACCCACATGTAGTGATTTCATCCCCCGTTGCCGGGTGGACTAAAAGAACCTCCATTATGCCAGTGGCCACAAACCACATTCACACTTCCCAGGTGTGTAGCCAGGAGATCACTACGAAGCCTTTACAAAGGGATTTCCGACGAGCGTGGGCCCACTAAGGTTTCACCCCTAACAGCATACAGGAGGCTCCAACCCCGCTGCAGTGGCCCCCTCTTGAGCCTTGCGGTTCATATGGTAGTCCAGCTGACACCTATTCCCCGCACCATCCAACACACCCATAATACGCCGGGGATACACCTAATTAATTAGCCAAGCTGCCCCAGCTCAGCATGTGGTTGGCACTGTAAAGCCAGGTTACATGCTCCATGAACCGGTCCTTAGGATCCAGGCAAGTACTAAACACAAACCCAAGTCTCGTGCACCCAGCACCCAACCAAAACATCCAACTTGCCTTGATCCCTACCTCTACATAACTCACAATATCTCATTCAAGAGTATGGTAAAATAAACTGATGATCTCATATCCCAAACATCCCATTCTAAGCATGGCTAAGCATATGCATAATAATAAATGACATGATAAAATAAATCCCAACCCAAGCTACAAGGAAACAAGGTAGTGCAATTCTAGGGAAACTTCCTAGCATGGGTTTCATATTTCATTTGACAATGCAAATAATTCTATCTACACATCCTAGCATAGGATCAAAGTGGTCAAGGACACTTGCCTCCTTCCTGCTGCTCTTGAAATGGGTAGTCCTGATCTTGGAAAGGAATAACTTGCTCTTGAGCAGGTTCTATATTATACCATCACACATTGCAAAAGAAAAACAACAATCCATAAGACATAGTTCACACTTCCACTTCATACAAACCACACATTCATATTTATGAAAGTTATTCACCATTATATGTGTTGTGGTTACTCTATGGGTGTTGATTTGTGGCTTGCATGCACTTTTAATCATGTGTATATGATTCTTACTTTTGTGTTCACATTTATACTTACATACTATATATATGAGTTTCCAATTTAAATAAATTCCTTATATTCAATTACTACACCTTTTAGCTACCAAGTATGCATGAAATGTATTTTCCTTCTCCATATGTGTCTTCAGAATTTCTACCAACCCTAAACTGAATTCTTTGGATTTTAGAAACTCCATTTATCATTTACTAGTTGCTATATTTTCAGATTTATTTCCTGTGCCTAAATGTGAACTTTATTATGAAAATAACAAGACACATCATCTAAACAGAATAGGTTCTGATCTAAAATATTTACTGTCGAAGTGTGCGATCGACACTTCCCCCGGGCCTGCACTGGGCAGCCCGCGGAGGTTCTTTTTTCGGAGGGGCTAGTTCCTAGCGGAGAGCTTGCGCCGATGGACGAGTTAGTGAGAGCTTGACACGGGAAGTTTTACGTGGTTCAGGCCGCCGGAGCGTAAAACCCTACGTCCACGGCGAGCTATGGAGCTCGCTGTATTGCTTGCTGCTCACGGCTGGGGGCCTGAGCTTGGGGGTGAGTTACAGCTTGAGAGTGTATGGCTAGCGTATGAGTTGCAGAATGCGAACCCTTGCTATCGACGCCTACCCGAGCCTTTTATAGTCCAAGACTCGGGTGGCTTACAAGGGGGGCCGGGACCCGACAGGTGGTCCCGGGAAGATTGTCTATTATCTACCGTATCTGTAGTTACGCCGGTGGTTGCCTCTGGTCGAAGGCTTCTGAGTCTTCCTTTTTCCGCCCTGCCCATGCCGCGCACTAGTCATAGTGGTTGATGACGGCGCAGGCGGCATGGGATGTCTTGTCGCGGCGTTTATTACCTGGCAGGTTCTGACACCGCGCGCCAGTCTGTCATGCGACTGGATGCAACGGCACCTGACAGGCGCGTGCTCCACGTTTCCACGTCTTGGGAAGACGCGGGCCTTGAATACCTTGTACGGGCAAGGTGAGGGGCGCCTTTACGCCCGCTGCCTACCGCTCGGGGGCAGGCAGCACCGTTCTTCCAGCCACGTGGCGGGTCCGGAGCTCTTCTCTGAGGAGAGGGAGGTCCGGCCCCGCTGGACGCGTGGCGCCTTCGGACCTCTCTCCCGTGGAGGGGGAGGTCCGGCTTCTGTATGCCACGTGGCGGGCCCGGAGCTCACCTCTGAGGAGAGGGAGGTCCGGCCCCGCTGGACGCGTGGCGTCTTCGGACCTCTCTCCCGCGGAGGGGGAGGTCCGGCTTCTGTATGCCACGTGGCAGGCTCGGAGCTCTCCTCTGAGGAGAGGGAGGTCCGGCCCCGCCAGACGCGTGGCGCCTTCGGAGCTCTCCCTGCAGAGAAGGGCGAGCACCTTAGGCATTTCACCCTGTGCGCGGGGGTACCCCATATCTCAGGTACCGACAGTGGCCCCCGGGCCCATCTTGGGGGAGATAGCGAGCCCAAGGTGGGACCTCCGTCTCTTCCGATCCGCGCACTTTCTCTAAGTCCCAACTTGGCCGCTGCCGGAGCACAAACGGCCGCGGGGTCGTGAGAGCGTGCACTCACTTGATGATTGCTTTTATTGCGGCAGTTCCCAAGGCTGCCACTTCTGCACGTTGCGGCGCTTTCTTCGGGAACCGCCGAAGGGCCTTGCCGGCTCATCTTCTTAGGAGACTGACTCCTTGCCCCCACCGCTCCAGTTAAGCGGCTTCGGCCCACCCGTCATCGGCACTCGGTCTAGGAACCGAAGCGGTTGCGGGTGCGGGGTATTCGAAGAGTTCCGAATCGCTTGGAACTGCACCGGGAAGCTTTTTAGAGGGGGTCTCACCCACATTGTAGCTTCCCTTCGCACTTCTCTGCGTTTCTTCTTGGACTCTTGCGCTTTTGCTTTCTTGCCTTTGAGCTCTCCCTTGCCATGGCTTCCAACCCGCTGCCAGAGAAGAAACGCGCTCGATCTCCTCCAGCAACGGCGCCGGTGCCAAGTCGGGATTCTGGGGTGCCTGACACTCCCTCCGGTGGCGAATCGAAGAGGCCCCGGGCTGATGTGCTGGGGGAAGCCTCTGTGGCGTCCCCTGTTCCGCCAGTCCAAGCGACTGCGGAGCGGTCGTCGGAGACGGTAGCGGGCTCTGGAAATCCTACCCCGGCTCGGAAGTCGGGGTTTAGAGCCCGCTGGAGTGTCCGCGCTTCCCGGCCTTCCCCGTCTTGCGGGGAATCTGTGCCGATGCGCTCGGGGCCAGGGGCAACTGCTGCGGCCCCCAGGCCAGCGCGGACTTCTCCTGTTCCGGTGTGCCCGGACTCCGCGGCGGCGCCGTCTCTTCCTGCCGAGACGGCCACCGCGGCCCCCGAGCCAGCACAGGTTGATCCTGCACTAGGCGGCCTGGCTTCTTCTTCAGCACCGTCTTCCCCGGCTCGTCCCTCTCCTCAGGTCAAGGAGCCAGAAGCTGAAAAGAGCCCGGCTGGCCTGGCTGCCAGCGCCGCGGAGCCAGCTTCTCCTGATCGGTGTCTCGTCTCGGCGGCTGGCGCGTCAGCTCTTCCTGAGGACGAGGTAATGGAGGAGGTCGGAGGGACTGCCCCAGCCTCTGTTGCTCCATTGCCTCTGGCGGACGCCTTCGCGCTTGCCGAGTCGAGCGTCCGGCAGGTCTTGGCTGCACTAGGGCGCGAGCGGGAGGAGTATACGGTTGAACGGGACCGCCTCCTCACCTGGGGGAACCTTTTGTGGGAGAGGACCGCGAAGGTTAAGAGCGAGCTCGACTCCAGGCGGGAGTTGCTCGACTTCAGGGAAACGCTCGTCGACCAGATGAAGCGGGCTGTTGACCGCATGGACACCCAGTCGCGGCGGATCAACAGGGAGGCCCTGGAGGCTCACGCCTGGGCCGAAGAGAGCCTCTCTGCTGCTGTGGAAATACGGCAGCGGTTGGAGCGCCGCGAACTCGTCGTTGAGGAGCGGGAGCATTCCGTGGCAGCTGAGGCAGAGAGGGTCGCCGCGCAGCTGGCTGCGGGCGAGGATGACCTCCGAGCTCGGATGGAGGAGCTGGAGATTCTGAAGGCAGACCTTGACTTGAGGGATGAACAGGTCTCCCATGATCGCCGGGCGGTCTTGGACCGGGAGTTGACTGCCGGCTTCAGGGCCGCTGAGTTGGAGCGGCTAGCCGAGACTCTCCGCCTTCGGGAGAGTTCCCTGGCGGCCAAGGAGAAGGAATTCTCCGAGAGGAACCTGGAGGCTCTGCGGGCGGCCCGCCGCGAGGTGGAGGAGCTCTCAGCCCTACGGTCCTCCGAGGCCCTTGCGGTCTCAAGCTTCGTGGATCGAGCGGGGTCCGCCCTGATCCCTCTTGGTTTCAGTCCGGTGAGGGCTGCAACTCCCGCATTGCAGGTGGCAGAGGTGATCCCTGCATTGGAGTCGATCAGCGCCAAGCTGGACAGGCTCGACTCGATGGTCGCCAGCGAGCTTGAAGCCGAGGGCCGCGGCTTAGCTTTAGAGGTCGCCTCGCATGTGCTGGCATGCTTCAAGAGCCGCGACCCCTCTTTCTCACTGGAGCCAGCAAGAGAGGGCCCAGCCGCGGAGCGGGAGGAAGCTGCCAGGGCTGAAGTCGAGGATGTGGCCGCCCTTGTAGCCGCAAGGTTCCGGCGAGAGCCGGGAGGTCCTTAGGACTTGCTTCTCCCTTTTTTATCGAGTCTGTAGTCCAGCTCAAGGAGCCTTTCTTAATTTGACTCTCTTGGATACTTGTGTATGTGATGCTTTTTCCCTCCTTCTTGGCTTTGCCTGGCTGAGTCCTTAGCTCCGCAAGGTACTCAGAGGTCATTTCCAATCTCGGAGCTTCGCACAGACACCCCCCCGGGTCCTAACCGTGTTAGGGGCCCCCGGAGGTCTCCGAACCTCGCCCTATGGGGGGCTCCAAATCTGCCGGCCACGTGGTGGGTTCGGAGCTCCTCCTCAAGAGACGGGAGCTCCGGTCATGTTGGACACGTAGGGCTTTCGGAGCCCTCCCGCTAAGGGGGGAGGTCCGGTTCCTGCCTGCCACATGGCGAGCCCGGAGCCCTCCTCAAGGAAGGAGAGAGTTCCGGGCCTGCTGGACACGCGGGGCCCCCGGGCCCCGCCCCTGCTGGAGGGGCGGGTCCCGGTCCTTTCAGTCCCAGGCCGGTGTAGCTGGTAGCTCCTTTCCCCCCGCTTCATGCAGTCCCTGTTGCCGTAACCTGAAGGTCCTACACACAGGTAGAGGAAACGTAATTCTCCTCGGGGGGTCCTCCCCTCCTGTCTCATAGTCTTATCCGTCTTATGGTCCTGGCCCGCTATACGGGGCTTGGGCAATTCTGTGCACGAGGCGCCGGAGCTCCGGCTCCCTCCGAGGTCCGGGTACGGCCGTCCGATCCCTAGTACCGGGCCATGCGCTGGGGAAGCAGAGTGCACGCGCTTTGGGTTCATGACCAGGCAAAGCGGACGTACTCCCCTGGACCTCCGGAGAGCAGGATGCGCATGCTTTGGGCTCTGGGCTGGCTAAGCTGGATACGCACCCTAGACCCCCCCATGCACAACGCTGGCCTTTCCTGGAGGTGACCAACTGACACCGCAACACCTGACTGGGGGAGGCCCGAGAGACTCACTCGGCCATCGGCAGGTGCCTCAAGCGCAGCCGCCTTCGGGAGGATAGCAAATGCCGACTATGGATGAGCGCAGGAGAGGGGGAGCTAGACGTATGATGAACATACAGAGATAGTGCGATCATAAAAATTAATGCATAATTTAAATGAGCGCATGAGAAGGAGCTAAGTAGAACAAGTCTCTGTATTTGCGCCCATAGGTGGAATTCTGGCTGTTCGTGGGGGCAATGTTCCGCCTCGTCTACAAGGGAAGCAAGACTCTACGCCCTTAGGGTCGGAACCAGGCTAAACTGGACGTAGTCCTGTACCGTCCCTTGAGACTTAGCTACCCCAAGCTCTGTTCCTAAGCTCTATGGGGTCTATTACAGAAGTGAATAACCCTGTTCTACCGATGCTCAGTAAGTAGGACTTACAGTGTTGCTCCATGGCAAGGATTTTTGGGAATGGATCCCACTCTCGGTTGAAAGGCATGTGTACCTGGGGCGGCAGCTTTCATGATTCGGAAGGGACCTTCCCTGCTGGGGGAGAGCTTATGGGTCCTTCTTGGAATATAGCGTGCCACTTCACCAGGCTGCCCTCTTGCGGGCCCCCGTCGCGTTTGGTTCTTTGGCGGTAGTGCTTAGAGCATTAGCCGAGACCTTGCGTTGTGGGGTGTTCCCTGCAAGCCGAGTCTTGTCGAAGTTGTTGTCTTCACGCTGGATCAGGTCCTGCGTGGCTTCTCTCGGGGTCCTCCGGGGAGTTCTCCCCTTCTGGCTAAGGCCTTCAAGGGGTAGGTGGACCCGGGCTCGCCTTGGATGACCTAAGGCGTCCCCCCCTTCTGGCAAGGCCTTCAAGGGGTTGACGGACCCTAGGCAGCCCCCGAGAGGTATGTTCGAGGCACGGAGGCGTGCCGTAGCTGGCTAACGCCTTGGCCCGTCACCGTCGGAACTGGAGTCCTCACCGTCATGCACTGTCTTTATGACACGCTGAGGCTCCTGGAACCCCACCTGGTGGGCAGCGGTGACTGGGGCATCGGCCTTCTGTTTGCCATCCCTCTGAGGGTAGGGCGGTGCTTCAGCCCTCTGCTGTCTTCCATTGCGGAAGCGCTCTGCGAGCCTCTGGATCTCCCAGCACTCGGCAGCTGTATGGTTGCAGGTGCCATGCACGGGGCATAGCCCGCCATGGACACTGTCTGGGGCCGGTGATTGCCGCTGCCTCTTGTCGGGGCGCGGCCCCCGAGCTCCACTGGTTGTCGCAGCTGCGGCGACGGGGGCCATGAATGGTGACTTCATCTTCCCATTTCCCCGGTTCTTGGTCTTCTTGCCACCCCCATAGGCAGCAGCACTGGACCCGGGCTGCCCTCCTGACTCGGAGGTCGGCAGTGCGTGCCAGTTCCGCCCTTCGGCTGCTCTGGCGCACTTGTCTGCCAGGCTAAAGAGCTCCGAGACGTCTCTGACCTCACTGGTCGCGAGCTTCTCGAGCATTTTCTCGTCCCGGACACCCTGTCAGAACGCCACCACCACAGAGGCGCTTTGGATATGTGGGATGGTGTTGCGCACCTGAGAGAACCGCTGGATGAAAAAGCGCAGCGACTCTCCAGGTTGTTATTTGACGGCGTGGAGGTCGAGCTCCGTGCCGGGACGGGTGTAGGAGCTGCCGAAGTTGGCGACGAACTGTCGGCAGAGCTCACCCCAGGAGGTTATGGACCCCTGGGGTAGATTCATGAGCCAGGACCAGGCTGGGCCGGTCAAGGCGACGGGAAAGTAGTTGGCCATGACAGCCTCATCGCCTCCTGCAGCAAGTACGGCGGTGGAGTAGATCTGAAGGAACTCCGCTGGGTTGACGCTTCCGTCGTACTTCTCGGGCAAGTACGGGCGAAACTTGCGCGGCCACCTTGCGAAGCGAAGGTGGGGTGCAAGGGCCGCACATCCTGCACCTGCTGCTGCAGGTACTGGCGCTGCGAACAGGTGGTTCGCACCTGGCACCACGTATCCCGGCATGGGCAAGGCTGCACCGTAGGCCGGGGCCACTACTTGCGGCGCATATGGTGGTGGCATATGTTGCGCAGCATATGCCTGAGGCGGGGCTCGCATGGCGAAGGCCTGCCCTTCTGGTTGCGTCGAGGCCGACGACATGCTGTCGCCTGCCTCATGGTTGCGACGCCTTTCTCGACGTCGCTCGAGGTACACCCGGGCGTCCTGCCCCAAGTGGCACCGTTCCAGTTCCCTTCGCAGGTCCGTCGACAGGAGCCTGGAGGAGCTGGAATCCGCCGTTAGCTCGTCAACCGTGGGTGTGCGCGTCAGCGACACAGCCGGTTGCCCCGGGCGCCGCCCTCGCCGAAACCGAGGGTTCGCGGCGGCGATGACGAGGCGGTCCACCTCGCGGACCCATTGCTGGGTCGCTGAATGGGGCGCATCCCCTGCAGGTGGGTTGCGCAGCAGCGCTCTTACTGCAGCTAGCGCACCTCCATGGTGTACGCTCAGCGCTGCAGAGGACCTCACGCTGGTCGGGGCCTGCATAGCCAGAGTCGGCGTTGCCGGAGTCGGCTGCTGGCTACCCGCTTGTGCCGACACACTCCATCCTGAGTGCGTCGACATGTACTCCCCGCTGGTCACGGTTCGCCGTGAATGCGGTGTGGGAGAGTTTGCTGCTGAAGGGAGCTTGGTCATCTTCGTCGGCAGAAACTCGTCGCGCTAGGGGAAAAGCCCCCTACCTGGCGCGCCAAATGTCGAAGTGTGCGATCGACACTTCCCCCGGGCCTGCACTGGGCAGCCCGCGGAGGTTCTTTTTTCGGAGGGGCTAGTTCCTAGCGGAGAGCTTGCGCGGATGGACGAGTTAGTGAGAGCTTGACACGGGAAGTTTTACGTGGTTCAGGCCGCCGGAGCGTAAAACCCTACGTCCACGGCGAGCTATGGAGCTCGCTGTATTGCTTGCTGCTCAGGGCCGGGGGCCTGAGCTTGGGGGTGAGTTACAGCTTGAGAGTGTATGGCTAGCGTATGAGTTGCAGAATGCGAACCCTTGCTATCGACGCCTACCCGAGCCTTTTATAGTCCAAGACTCGGGTGGCTTACAAGGGGGGCCGGGACCCGACAGGTGGTCCCGGGAAGATTGTCTATTATCTACCGTATCTGTAGTTACGCCGGTGGTTGCCTCTGGTCGAAGGCTTCTGAGTCTTCCTTTTTCCGCCCTGCCCATGCCGCGCACTAGTCATAGTGGTTGATGACGGCGCAGGCGGCATGGGATGTCTTGTCGCGGCGTTTATTACCTGGCAGGTTTTGACACCGCGCGCCAGTCTGTGATGCGACTGGACGCAACGGCACCTGACAGGCGCGTGCTCCGCGTTTCCGCGTCTCGGGAAGACGCGGGCCTTGAATACCTTGTACGGGCAAGGTGAGGGGCGCCTTTACGCCCGCTGCCTACCGCTCGGGGGCAGGCAGCACCGTTCTTCCAGCCACGTGGCGGGTCCGGAGCTCTTCTCTGAGGAGAGGGAGGTCCGGCCCCGCTGGACGTGTGGCGCCTTCGGACCTCTCTCCCGCGGAGGGGGAGGTCCGGCTTCTGTATGCCACGTGGCAGGCCCGGAGCTCACCTCTGAGGAGAGGGAGGTCCGGCCCCGCTGGACGCGTGGTGTCTTCGGACCTCTCTCCCGCGGAGGGGGAGGTCCGGCTTCTGTATGCCACGTGGCGGGTCCGGAGCTCTCCTCTGAGGAGAGGGAGGTCCGGCCCCGCCAGACGCGTGGCGCCTTCGGAGCTCTCCCTGCGGAGAAGGGCGAGCACCTTAGGCATTTCACCCTGTGCGCGGGGGTACCCCATATCTCAGGTACCGACATTTACTAATATAGTTTTGACCTTTTCCTCTGATGTAAACTATTTTACAATTATTTTCCCTATTTTCCAGAACTATTCTTTACTTAAAAATGTGTCCCTAAATGTGAATAATAAATTAAACAGATTCATTTCAGCCCAAAATATATTTTTATCTCACTCCAAAGTTTTCTAAATACTGAGAAAGTTATTAATTTAATTTTGACAATATGTTTGTCCCACTTTTTAAATTTTAAACACTAGCCACATATTCAATTTCCTAAATTAAATATTAAACAGGGCTAAAAAGGTAAACTCACCCCACTACAGGGTCTATACTATTATTTTAAGAATTCTCAGGGGTCTAGCTACTCATAACAGAGGAGTTTTTCCTAATTTTTATTAAGTCCAGGGGCTAAAACTGATTTTTAAATGAATTTACATGATTTTCTGAAGTTCCAGGGGCTAGATCAGAAGTTTTCAGGGCTAGCTCTTATTTCCCGAGAACCCCAGGGGGTAGCACGTAAGATTTCCAGTCTTTATAACGCGGGGCTGACGTGGACCGTCCGATTTTAAACCGACGGCTGAGATTATAACGTCGAACCGGTACGCGGGGATTTAAACCCTACCGTGCAATTTAAAATAAACGTCGCACAAGCGGCCACGTCGCTCTGATCGAGCGCGGGCGGCGCTGCCGACGGCGCATGGCGGCGGGGAGCGGCGGTCTCGCCGGAGACTTTCGGATCTTCGAGAATTCTTCCTAGAACTGTGATCTTATGGCATAGATCGGTGGAGGGGAGGTCGGGGATCTCACCTCGGGGGTTTTCTTGAGCTCGGAGGTCCTGGAAGTCGGTCGACGACGAGGTCCGAAGTGAAACCACGGCGAGGCTCATCGGTGCTGTGTTTGAACCGCAAGTCACCGAGTTTTCTGCACCTGCAAGGTTCCCCGGAGGCGGTGGATCAAGACCAGCGAGTTAGATCGGAATTTCCGAGCGTAGATCGGCCAGAATTCACCGGAGAAGGCTCGGGTTCTCACCGGAGGAAAAACAGCAGATCGCGTGGGAAAAACAGAACGAGGCCGGGGTTTTTATAGACGGGGGAGGGCGGCGGGGTGGTTTAGATCGAGTTCGCGTCGCCCCCGAGCGAAATTCGGCTGGGATTCGCAGAAATCCAGATCGGTTTGGATTCGGGGTGAGAGAGTCCAGCGCTGGCGCGAGGTAGACGAAGAACTGGCGGGCCCCGCCTGTCAGTGGGAGGAAAGGGGCGCGCGCGGCTGCGGGCTGGCGCGGGTTCTGGTTGGGCCGGCTGGTGGGTTGCGGCCCACTGGCCGGTTTTTTTCTGTTTTCTTTTTTTTTTCTTTTTCTATTTCTTTTCTGATTTGAGTTTATTTTGAATTCCAGTTTGAATTTGAATTTTTGCAAAACATGCAACACGTCCAAAAAATTTTAAATTGCCCTCTTAACATGATTTAGGGTCTTAACAAGATTTTTGGGGTGTTACACTCTCCCTTATTCACCTCCACTCCACTTCTCTCCTCCAAAACTCACCCCCATTGGCGATTTTGGAGTTCTCCCTCAAATCCCTCGAAGGCATCCTCGATTCAAGGCTTGTGAAGTGCGGGGAACTCCTCTCTGACCATCTCCGCTGCTTTGAACCGCGGATTTCATCACATTCCTTCACTCCAAGGTACTTTTTAACCTAGCCTTGACTTTTCACAAAAATCCTATTCCTAGAACATATCTTGGGTACCTTAGGGCTTCTCTGAGTTTCCTAGGCCATATTATTTCAAAACCCCATAGTATTGCACCTACTTTGATGAATTAGTAAGCAAATCACATTAGTTAGGGTTTACAACTGTAAAGTCCGGACTAATCCGGACTCCAACCGGACAAGTCCGGCCGGAGCGGACTAGTCTGTCCCCTGTTCGGACAAGTCTGGATGATACAGTCTTAACCTCTAACTTTGGGTTTGTAAACTAATTTAAACGCAATACTCCATCAACTAAATACTTCTTTTCTCACCGGATCATGTCAGCACCCAACGACAGCCCTCCTCCCAATCCCGAGGCCGAAGCGGCTCGTCAAGCCGCTTATCGTGCGGCAGTAGAGGCTGCTGCAAGGGAGGCTCGGACGAAGAAACAGGCTGACAGGGAAGCCCAAGCCTCCCAGTCCGTTGACCCTCCGAGGAGGAAGAGACTAGTCACCCTGAAGGACAAACAGCCTGCCGAGCCACAAAAATTGACCCAGGACAAAGGAAAAGGCAAAGCAGCTGATCCTTCCAGGAAAAAGGCTCTAGCCAACAGGGGACTCGTCATTCGTGACAACCCTAGACGGGGAAGGGAAAATCCCCCACAGGGACCTGTTGGGCCCCTTGAAAGGGCACCTCCCATGCACAACCCAAACCGCCAACCCAATTTGGCAAGTGCAACCTTCAAGGGGAAAGGGGCCGACAAAGCCAGAAGGTTCCGGGAGGAGGAGGTCTACAAGTACGAGAAGTCCACACCAGACCCTCGCTTCTGATGTGACTTCCATTGTGACTACTACCAGCATGTCTATCTCCCAATAAAGACACCGGTAGTTGATACTTAGTGGGTGTGTCGAAGTGTTCGGTCGACACTTCCCCCGGGCCTGCACTGGGCAACCCGCGAAGGTTCTTTTTTCGGTGGGGCTAGACCCTTGCGGAGAGCTTGAGCATATGGACGAGTTAGTAAGAGCTTGACACGGCGAGTTTTACGTGGTTCAGGCCGCCGGAGCGTAAAACCCTACGTCCACGGCGAGCTATGGAGCTCGCTGTATTGCTTGTTGCTCAGAACCGGAGTCCTGAGCTTGGGGATGAGAGATGTCTAGCGTATGATGTAAAAGCCCAAGAAAAGGGACTTGTAAAAAACTTTTCTTCATCTCACAACACCACAATTTTCATTGTGGACACCTTAGGAAATGTTGTGAAAAGCATGTAACCTCCATCAAAAGAGTGATTAGAGGGGAGAGTCTTCACTTTCACAAAGTAGGGTTTATACACATATGATCACACAATGAGGAATTCAAAACTGTTGTGTCCAAACTATTGTTTGCAGCAGCTAACACAAGGATCAAGTGGCATATTTGGATTCCTTAGGTTCAACTTAGTGGGGAGGCAAAGTTTCATTAATTTTTGAAAAGTCTTGCTGCCCATTTTTCCAAAGGAAATCAAATGTGCAAAGAATTCAAATGAATATTTGAATTTGCATGGAATTTGGCCAAACATGCAAATGTGGCTCAGTTTGAGACTTCAAACTTTTGAATTATTCATTTGCCAAAAAAAATCTGGAGATATTTTGGGGCAGAGGGGAGCTGTGGGCCCCACTGGTCAGTGAGAAGAGAGGGGAGAAGCTTACTGCCTAAGTCACTCGGTTCCACAGTTCACACTCGAGCGAGTTGCGCTCTCCCACCGGCTGCCACCGCACGGTCGACCGACGACCGAAGCACCTCCCGAGCTGCTTCAAGCATCGGTTCCCCCGCGCCCTTATCTCCCCTACGCCGTGCTCAGTCGGCCACAGCCCTCCCACGAGCCCTGTTATCTTTCCTCCCGAGCAAACAAGCCGCCGGCGCCGCGCCTGTTCGTCCCGATCCTAAACCGGCATCGCATCCCGACTGCTCAAGTGATCAACACGAAAAAGGAGCGCCAGCGCGTGCACAAGAGTTCCCTCAGCTCAGCTCCGGCGTTCGGGGTTCCTGTCGGCCGTATTTTGAGCATCAGCACCGAAGCCGAGGCGCAACCGGTGAAAACCGACGTCGGGCTCCCGTGGGCAGCTCACACCAACCAGTTTCACGACTGAGCGAGAGCACCCCAAGGTGCGCCAACTCCCTGCGCTGCTCCTCTCCAAATTTCAGAGCAATCCGTGCGACGTAGCTTCGGAATTTCGAGTTTTTCCCTCGGACGAGGAAAACCGGACCGCGGGTAAGAACTGTGGAAATTTACGCTTAATTCTTGGTTAAAGTTGTTCATTTTGCGCACACCAGAACTAGAGAGGATAGGGAACCTTTTCCCTCCACAACCCTAGCTAGAAACGCCGTGGTTACAGCTAATTTTGAGCTTTTCGGTCGGCAGCCATGGCGGGAACACGCGGGCGCACGGTGACAACCGGTTTGCCGTCGTTTCCGAGCCAGGTTGAGGCCACGCCGAGATTTCCTGACCTCCACTGATGCTTTAGAGCGGATCCGCCGAGCTTTTGGCGGGCTAATGTGCTCGGGCGACGGTGCCGATCATCACCGAGGGACGCGGCTCGTCGCCAGCCTACTTCCGGCCACCGGCAGCCCGAGCCAACCCCATAGACTTGTTCCCCGACCCTGAAAACCCCCAGGCGGCGAGTCTCCGGCCGAGAGGTGGCCGGGAAGCTGGGTCCGGCGAGCTCCAGTACAGCGCCGGCGAGGGGGAGGCGCGGGAGCGAGAGGAGGAAGAAGACCCACCGGGCCCACGTGTCAGCAGCTGAAGATTAAAATCCCGGATCAGCTGTGGCGTGTGATCCCGTGTGGTGGCAGGGGAAAAGGTCTGTGGCCCCCGTGTGGCGCGAGTCCGGCGGTTGACGCGTGTAGGGTGGACCCACAGGCAGAGTTTGAACTTTTCCCGAATTAATTTGAATTCCAGAATTGGTTCAAACTTTGGAACTGCATAACTTTTGCTAGGAAGTTCCAAATTTAGTGATTCAAATTGGGTTGGATTCATCTTGCCTAGCTCTGTCCAGATATACAACCCAATTTGTATGAAACCCATTAATTAAATCTGGAAAATTCTTTAAAGCTTTTCAGTAAAAGAATTTTAGAGGGAGTTTGGTTCATCCAAAAATCCCCAAATTTTGCCAGAATGTTCTTTAGGACATTGGTAAACCCCTGTAAAAGTTTCAGACCATTTGGAGTCGATTTGGTCAGAGCAATTCAAATTGGAAGGTGCTGTGTTCATTTGAATGCAGAAACATTTTCAGAGAATTTCCAAAACTTGGAAATTCAATTCTGGGTAAACCTTGACTCCAAAAATGCTAGAAAAATTCATGCAAACTCTATGAGCTATAATTGAAATTGTAGATCATCGAGTTGAGCATGAACAGGGGTATTACCTCAGAATAAAATTCTTCCTTGCTTATCTGCTAAGAAAATTATTCTGAGCAAACCACTCCATGAAAAGTGCTAATGTTTGGTCCAGAGGGTTTTCTTGTGACAAGGAACTCACATAAAAATTCTCAGCTCCATTGGAGCTCTAGATCACCCCTGTCCTGTTTACCCACTTAAGGGATTAAGATGGAAAAGGGGGAAAACCACTTAGCACTTAACCATGTGACTAAGTCCAAGCCAAACCACCAACACCAATTCATATTTAAATTCTTAAACAAAGTTCCAGGTGTTAGAGGCTGGTTATTAAAACCAATAGTAGAAGTTTTACTCTAAAACTCACATTTGCATCTAAATTAACGTATAGTATTTCATTAACGTGTAGCCGTTGAAGAAGAGACTCCGGAAGTGCTGGACTTCCTCCTTCCGGACGAAGAACTAACTCCTGACCAGCAGCAACAAGGCAAGCCCCGGTTTGCATTAACCCTTTTTAAAAGTTTTACTTTGTTTACATGTGTCATATGAAGTATGTATGTGCATTAGGTATAGGATGAATGGAACCCCACTTGCATAACCAAAGGTTCCTAAAAAGAGTGAGGGTAGTGTCAAGGACCTCGAGTAGACAGGCTATGCTTAATGAGTCATAGGACTTCGGTACAAGTCGAGTAGTTGGAATCTACTCGCGAGATAGGCTGGGGACACACGGGTTCGGTTGAGTGATGTGAGATCACTTTAGTAATGAAAATGAGACTAGGCAGGGGCTAGGGCGCAGCAAGAGAGAGTCTTGTGTGCGCAGCCCTGCCCGTGTCGATTGAGGACCGATTCGTGTGCGGCCCTGCTGAACAAGAACCTCCGGGCGTCGAGGCATAGCACACCGATTTATAGGTGTAGGTTGAGGGCAGCAAGGTGGAAATCTGCCAACGGGCATAGAGAGATGCTCCGTGTGGGGAACCTCCTGCTCGTTTCGGTGCGACCGGTTCGACGTTTGGGCTGTTGGGTGAAAGGTTGTCCCGTACGACATCGAGTGAGCGTGCTGTGCAGCTCCACGGGTGGGCGTACGTGACGTGCTCTTTGGGTTTTCCCTGCAGGTGTATATCGAGTCGATTCGCCGTCCCTCGCGGTGACGAGTACTGCTTGTTCACTGCGTCGTAACGTAGACTAATGGATGAAATATGTTGATTCAATGATGCTGATTGATATAATTGTATTGCTACATGTGTGCCACCAAATACTGCTTACTAAATTTCAGATTTCATGAACTGTTAACTTGTTGCTAAAAGATGAACTAAGGATGAACTTGTAGGCGTGTCCTTTTGCTGAAATGTTACTATCCTATGTCCATTGTACACCTCATGTAGAGTTTCATGCTTAGGTGAGTCGGTTAAGCCTTGCTGAGCCTTTGTGCTCACGGTTGCTGCTTAAGTGTTTTTCAGGTGAGGAGCCACCCACGGACTCGGAGTACGAGTCCACCGGCGAGGGTTACCCTCCGTCGGGGACCACGGCTGAGTGGGAGCCGTACACGCCGCGCTGAGCTGAGACGTGCAGCTAGTGTGGGTTGCCCTAGGGCTGGGCAACCGACTTTTGCTAAATAGGCGGGCGTGAGTTGTATAGTGTAGTCTTCCGCTGTGTAATAGAACAATAATTGTAACTGAAGTTTGTACTTATTTGTACAGTTTCAGCTGTTTTTCCCATGTAATATATTGTGTTCTTATGACGTGTGCTGTCGGGTGTCGCATCGCGCGGCACCACCCTCTGCGATCCTGGATGAGCGGATTCCGGTCCGCCACAGCCTGGTATCAGAGCCGCAGTGGGGATAGCACAGTACTTAAGGACTGCATTATGGGAAAAACTTAGGTATACGGTGAGGATTCGGTAGTTTCCCAAGTAAGGACTATATTAGCATAGTTACTTAAAGTGGCAAAGACTAACTTATGTGTTATAATTCTGAATTTCAATTATGTAACGACGCACCTACGCTCTGGTAAGTATGGTAAGGAACGCCACCGAAAGCGGTTCAATTTCGGTTAGCTCTCCCTGACGAGGAACGTGGTTCAGGGATTGATCTCACAGCTTGGTGTGAGATGTCAATATGAACCTCTTGGACTCTTCATGTCCCTGAGTTCATATGAAACGCTGATCCCTAGCGTGCATTAGGCAAGTAAGTGGAGACCCCATCGCGTGGTCAGTAACGCGAGAGTGTGTTCGTCTGGAAATAGCCCAGGAGGACATACGCAGCGCTTGCCATCGGCGTGCCCTGCAGGGCAGTAGGTGGTATCTGTTGGGTTGATAACATTCCCAACCGTGACGACCCGTTCATGACATACTCGGGTTCCCCGTCGTGTGGTGTTGAAACACGATCACGTGCCTTGAGACGTGACTTAGCTCAAGGACGGCCGTATGGAAATGATACGGGCGTTTGTATTTACTTTTAAATATAGAACTGCCTGAAATGAATAACCTTTGAGTGCACCATCATTGTGTGGTCTTCTGCAGGTACTAACCACGTATTGTATCCGTGTAGAAAACGTGTGCGAGAGACCGTTTAGTGCCACACTTGAGACGTATATGCCGGTATGATCCGGTTAGGATTTTCTTTTGTGAGGAACGTAGTACCGAGATATTGTAGGCATATGCATGAGTATAATGCTAACAAAGAATTAAAATATATAGGTTCAACATTTAGGACCCTGGTTGGGTCTAAGAATGGGATAGTGATGATTGTAGTTCCAAAAATACTGAAAAACAGAGTGCTCTGTTTTGGGCAGCATGTTTGCTGATCTTCAATAGGGCATAACTCACCGGTATTTTAGCCCAGAGGGGTGTGATATATAGCTCTGGAAAGGTATTTAAGTACTCTACAACTTTGCTGTAGACTTCCAGGGCTGAAACTCACCTTAAGATGGCTAAAAGCCCAGAGAAATGTAAACTGTCCAAAACCAGGGCAGAGTAAAACATCCTCGGAACTAATCTGTTTTTCAAATATAACTCCCAGTAGAAAAAACTAAAATTGTCATATAATACACACTTAGAAAGAGTAGAAGATGTGTGACATCTTTGCAATTCAAAGTTTCTGAAGTTCAGCACAGAAATTAGGGGAAATTAGGGTTGAAGACAGCCACTTCCAAGGGAGGTGCTGTTAAAATCCTTCCAGAAATTCTGCTGACTTTGAATTAGCATAACTTTTTAATCAAAGCTGATCTGAGGGCGGTGCTCGAGGCCGACCTCCGGCGAAGAAGGTTGGTCAGCGGACTGGAGGCGTCCGCAACCTCGACAGTGAGGACGCCCCAGAGGGAGACAACGTGCTGGCGGGTACGTTTACTCTCAACCATCAAGCCATAGTCATATTATTTGATTCGGGTGCAACCCACAGCTTTATAAGTGCATCCTATGTGGCTAAACATCAATTGCAAGTCTTCCCAACCGACTGCACTTATATGATATGTTCACCGGGAGGGAAGATTTCAGCTAATATGATGATTCCAAAGGCACCTCTGTGCTTAGGTGGGAAGCTATATCCCACCACCTTGATAATCCTTATGGGACAAAAGATTGATGCAATCTTAGGGATGTCATGGCTGCAATACCATGGCGCTGTCCTAGAGACTCGGACACGGACGGTTCACTTAAATTCTCCATTTCACCGTCCGCATTCCATGGTGTTAGACACACCAGTCCGGGAAGTTTTAGCAATTAATAATGCTGAAGTTCTCAAGTTAGAAGACATCCCCGTAGTCCGGGAGTATCCTGACGTGTTCCCGGACGATCTTCCGGGCATGCCACCTGAGCGGGATGTCGAGTTCAAGATTGAACTTGCGCCCGGGACTACGCCCATATCACGGAGACCATACAAGATGGCTCCAAATGAGCTGGCGGAACTGAAAGAACAGCTCAATGATCTGTTGAGCAAGGGTTTCATTAGGCCGAGTTCCTCGCCTTGGGGATGCTCGGCGCTATTTGTAAAGAAGAAGGATGAAACCCTGAGGCTGTGTGTGGATTACCGGCCGCTCAACGCCGTCACCATCAAGAATAAGTACCCACTGCCCCGTATTGACATCTTGTTTGATCAACTTGTGGGGGCAAGTGTATTCTCAAAGATGGACCTTCGCTCTGATATCACCAGATCAAGATCCGGGCGGAGGATATCCCGAAGACGGCGTTCTCGACGAGATACGGCTTATACGAATATCTCGTCATGTCCTTTGGTCTTACAAATGCTCCAGCCCATTTCATGTATCTCATGAACTCGGTGTTCATGCCGGAGCTGGACAAGTTCGTGGTAGTGTTCATCGACGACATCTTGGTTTACTCCAAGACCAAAGCTGAACATGCCGAACACTTGCGGATCGTTCTTCAACGATTGCGAGACCACAAACTCTATGCCAAGTTCAGCAAATGCGAATTTTGGATCAGCCAAGTGCCGTTCTTGGGACATATCATCTCAGCTGAAGGCATCGCGGTTGACCCAAGCAAAATAGAGCAAGTGTTGAAATGGAAAGCTCCCACTTCAGTCCATGAAGTCAGAAGCTTCCTCTGGTTAGCGGGGTACTATCGGGGATTCATTCCAAGTTTCTCCAAGCTCGCTAAGCCGATGAAAGAGTTGCTGAAGAAAGGGACAAAATATGTTTGGAACACGGCGTGTGAAGGAGCATTCCGAACACTGGTGAAGCATCTCACAACAGCCCCGGTGTTAGCTCAGCCGGATACAACAAAGCCCTTCGACGTGTATTATGACGCGTCCGGTATTGGGCTCGGCTGCGTGTTGATGCAGGAAGGACGTGTGGTCGCTTATGGCTCACGCCAACTTCGGAACCATGAGCAGCACTACCCGACTCACGATCTTGAACTTGCTGCCGTGGTGTTGGCGCTGAAAATGTGGAGGCACTATCTCCTGGGGAACTTGGTGCATCTCTACACCGACCACAAGAGCTTGAAATACATTTTCACCCAGAAGGAGCTGAACATGAGGCAGAGGAGGTGGTTAGAACTGATCAAAGATTATGAGATTGAGATCCATTACCACCCCGGCAAGGCGAATGTGGTTGCCGACGCGCTGAGTCGGAAATCGCATGTCCATCACCTCACCATTACACCGGTGGAGGAGGAAGAGCCAAGTTTATACTTGGTTCCTTATGGATCGCTGTACAACCTTGCCCTCATCCCTACTATTAGGGAGGACATCATTGCAGCTCAGAAAACGGATAAAGGCATGGCACATCTCCGGAGACGGATAGACAATGGAGAAATTAAATGTTTCCGGAAGGATGATGAGGGGACGCTGTGGTTCAATGACCGCATAGTCGTACCCCGAGATATGGAGTTGAGGAAAAAGATTCTCGATGAAGCTCACTTGTCCAAATACTCCATTCATCCGGGCAGCAACAAAATGTACCAAGATTTGAAAAAGAAATTTTGGTGGACACGGATGAAGCGGGAGGTAGCTAAGTACGTATCCGAGTGCGATACGTGTAGACGAGTGAAAGCTGATCATATGAAGAAATCATGGCTGCTGCAACCCCTGAAGATCCCGGCATGGAAATGGGAAGATGTGAGCATGGATTTCATTGTGGGATTACCCCTAACAGCCAACAAGCATGATTCCATATGGGTAATCGTTGATCGGTTAACCAAGACGGCTCACTTCATTCCGGTGAATACACGTTACAATGCCGGCAAATATGCGGAGCTATACATAGCAAAGATTCTATGCCTATACGGGATACCCAAGACCATTGTCTCAGATCGAGGTGCATTATTTGTATCTCGCTTTTGGGAGCAGCTACACGCTGCATTGGGTACTAAGTTGATCAGGAGCTCCGCCTATCACCCTCAGACAGATGGTCAGACAGAAAGGGTGAATCAAGTCCTGGAAGACATGTTGAGAGCATGTGCCATCCACCATGGTAGGAACTGGGATGATCACCTACCATTGGCGGAATTCTCGTACAACAACGGTTATCAGGCGAGTATCAAAATGGCACCCTATGAAGCTCTCTACGGTCGTAAATGCCGCACCCCATTAAATTGGTGCGAGTCCGGTGAAAGGGTCACATTCGGGGTTGATGTGGTGAACGATGCCGAGGAGCGCGTTCGGACAATTCAAGCCAATTTGAAGGCCGCTCAATCCCGACAGAAGAGCTACGCTGATAAGAGGCGTAGGCCGTTGCACTTTGACGTTGGGGAACACGTGTACCTCCGCGTGTCTCCAATGAAGGGCGTGCACCGATTCGGTGTGAAGGGGAAGCTCGCTCCCCGTTTCATTGGACCCTACGCTATCACCGAGAAGTGTGGACCAGCAGCGTATCGATTGGAGCTACCGGCATCTCTGGCTGGTGTCCATGATATTTTCCATGTTTCGCAACTGCGAAAATGCTTGAAGCATGCAACTGCTGTTCCTACCGAAGACATCGGCGAGCTGAAGCCGGATTTAACATATGATGAATATCCGGTGGGAATTTTTGATGAGAAAGCCAGGACCACGCGTAGCAGAACGTTGTGGTTCTACAAAATACTCTGGAGTAACCACACCGCCGAGGAAGCGACGTGGGAGAGCGAGGAGTTCCTTCGCTCAAATTACCCGGAGTTCTTGGCTTCTCAACACGGGTAAGTCCCTATTACATCGCTATCTCTTCTTTTGTAATCTCGGGACGAGATTCTTTTAAGGGGGGAGGGATGTAAAAGCCCAAGAAAAGGGACTTGTAAAAAACTTTTCTTCATCTCACAACACCACAATTTTCATTGTGGACACCTTAGGAAATGTTGTGAAAAGCATGTAACCTCCATCAAAAGAGTGATTAGAGGGGAGAGTCTTCACTTTCACAAAGTAGGGTTTATACACATATGATCACACAATGAGGAATTCAAAACTGTGTGTCCAAACTATTGTTTGCAGCAGCTAACACAAGGATCAAGTGGCATATTTGGATTCCTTAGGTTCAACTTAGTGGGGAGGCAAAGTTTCATTAATTTTTGAAAAGTCTTGCTGCCCATTTTTCCAAAGGAAATCAAATGTGCAAAGAATTCAAATGAATATTTGAATTTGCATGGAATTTGGCCAAACATGCAAATGTGGCTCAGTTTGAGACTTCAAACTTTTGAATTATTCATTTGCCAAAAAAAATCTGGAGATATTTTGGGGCAGAGGGGAGCTGTGGGCCCCACTGGTCAGTGAGAAGAGAGGGGAGAAGCTTACTGCCTAAGTCACTCGGTTCCACAGTTCACACTCGAGCGAGTTGCGCTCTCCCACCGGCTGCCACCGCACGGTCGACCGACGACCGAAGCACCTCCCGAGCTGCTTCAAGCATCGGTTCCCCCGCGCCCTTATCTCCCCTACGCCGTGCTCAGTCGGCCACAGCCCTCCCACGAGCCCTGTTATCTTTCCTCCCGAGCAAACAAGCCGCCGGCGCCGCGCCTGTTCGTCCCGATCCTAAACCGGCATCGCATCCCGACTGCTCAAGTGATCAACACGAAAAAGGAGCGCCAGCGCGTGCACAAGAGTTCCCTCAGCTCAGCTCCGGCGTTCGGGGTTCCTGTCGGCCGTATTTTGAGCATCAGCACCGAAGCCGAGGCGCAACCGGTGAAAACCGACGTCGGGCTCCCGTGGGCAGCTCACACCAACCAGTTTCACGACTGAGCGAGAGCACCCCAAGGTGCGCCAACTCCCTGCGCTGCTCCTCTCCAAATTTCAGAGCAATCCGTGCGACGTAGCTTCGGAATTTCGAGTTTTTCCCTCGGACGAGGAAAACCGGACCGCGGGTAAGAACTGTGGAAATTTACGCTTAATTCTTGGTTAAAGTTGTTCATTTTGCGCACACCAGAACTAGAGAGGATAGGGAACCTTTTCCCTCCACAACCCTAGCTAGAAACGCCGTGGTTACAGCTAATTTTGAGCTTTTCGGTCGGCGGCCATGGCGGGAACACGCGGGCGCACGGTGACAACCGGTTTGCCATCGTTTCCGAGCCAGGTTGAGGCCACGCCGAGATTTCCTGACCTCCACTGATGCTTTAGAGCGGATCCGCCGAGCTTTTGGCGGGCTAATGTGCTCGGGCGACGGTGCCGATCATCACCGAGGGACGCGGCTCGTCGCCAGCCTACTTCCGGCCACCGGCAGCCCGAGCCAACCCCATAGACTTGTTCCCCGACCCTGAAAACCCCCAGGCGGCGAGTCTCCGGCCGAGAGGTGGCCGGGAAGCTGGGTCCGGCGAGCTCCAGTACAGCGCCGGCGAGGGGGAGGCGCGGGAGCGAGAGGAGGAAGAAGACCCACCGGGCCCACGTGTCAGCAGCTGAAGATTAAAATCCCGGATCAGCTGTGGCGTGTGATCCCGTGTGGTGGCACGGGAAAAGGTCTGTGGCCCCCGTGTGGCGCGAGTCCGGCGGTTGACGCGTGTAGGGTGGACCCACAGGCAGAGTTTGAACTTTTCCCGAATTAATTTGAATTCCAGAATTGGTTCAAACTTTGGAACTGCATAACTTTTGCTAGGAAGTTCCAAATTTAGTGATTCAAATTGGGTTGGATTCATCTTGCCTAGCTCTGTCCAGATATACAACCCAATTTGTATGAAACCCATTAATTAAATCTGGAAAATTCTTTAAAGCTTTTCAGTAAAAGAATTTTAGAGGGAGTTTGGTTCATCCAAAAATCCCCAAATTTTGCCAGAATGTTCTTTAGGACATTGGTAAACCCCTGTAAAAGTTTCAGACCATTTGGAGTCGATTTGGTCAGAGCAATTCAAATTGGAAGGTGCTGTGTTCATTTGAATGCAGAAACATTTTCAGAGAATTTCCAAAACTTGGAAATTCAATTCTGGGTAAACCTTGACTCCAAAAATGCTAGAAAAATTCATGCAAACTCTATGAGCTATAATTGAAATTGTAGATCATCGAGTTGAGCATGAACAGGGGTATTACCTCAGAATAAAATTCTTCCTTGCTTATCTGCTAAGAAAATTATTCTGAGCAAACCACTCCATGAAAAGTGCTAATGTTTGGTCCAGAGGGTTTTCTTGTGACAAGGAACTCACATAAAAATTCTCAGCTCCATTGGAGCTCTAGATCACCCCTGTCCTGTTTACCCACTTAAGGGATTAAGATGGAAAAGGGGGAAAACCACTTAGCACTTAACCATGTGACTAAGTCCAAGCCAAACCACCAACACCAATTCATATTTAAATTCTTAAACAAAGTTCCAGGTGTTAGAGGCTGGTTATTAAAACCAATAGTAGAAGTTTTACTCTAAAACTCACATTTGCATCTAAATTAACGTATAGTATTTCATTAACGTGTAGCCGTTGAAGAAGAGACTCCGGAAGTGCTGGACTTCCTCCTTCCGGACGAAGAACTAACTCCTGACCAGCAGCAACAAGGCAAGCCCCGGTTTGCATTAACCCTTTTTAAAAGTTTTACTTTGTTTACATGTGTCATATGAAGTATGTATGTGCATTAGGTATAGGATGAATGGAACCCCACTTGCATAACCAAAGGTTCCTAAAAAGAGTGAGGGTAGTGTCAAGGACCTCGAGTAGACAGGCTATGCTTAATGAGTCATAGGACTTCGGTACAAGTCGAGTAGTTGGAATCTACTCGCGAGATAGGCTGGGGACACACGGGTTCGGTTGAGTGATGTGAGATCACTTTAGTAATGAAAATGAGACTAGGCAGGGGCTAGGGCGCAGCAAGAGAGAGTCTTGTGTGCGCAGCCCTGCCCGTGTCGATTGAGGACCGATCCGTGTGCGGCCCTGCTGAACAAGTATTGAACGTTCCGAAGGCATATCGGATATATGGGCCCCGATAAACCGATGTAGCCTAAACCTCCGGGCGTCGAGGCATAGCACACCGATTTATAGGTGTAGGTTGAGGGCAGCAAGGTGGAAATCTGCCAACGGGCATAGAGAGATGCTCCGTGTGGGGAACCTCCTGCTCGTTTCGGTGCGACCGGTTCGACGTTTGGGCTGTTGGGTGAAAGGTTGTCCCATACGACATCGAGTGAGCGTGCTGTGCAGCTCCACAGGTGGGCGTACGTGACGTGCTCTTTGGGTTTTCCCTGCAGGTGTATATCGAGTCGATTCGCCGTCCCTCGCGGTGACGAGTACTGCTTGTTCACTGCGTCGTAACGTAGACTAATGGATGAAATATGTTGATTCAATGATGCTGATTGATATAATTGTATTGCTACATGTGTGCCACCAAATACTGCTTACTAAATTTCAGATTTCATGAACTGTTAACTTGTTGCTAAAAGATGAACTAAGGATGAACTTGTAGGCGTGTCCTTTTGCTGAAATGTTACTATCCTATGTCCATTGTACACCTCATGTAGAGTTTCATGCTTAGGTGAGTCGGTTAAGCCTTGCTGAGCCTTTGTGCTCACGGTTGCTGCTTAAGTGTTTTTCAGGTGAGGAGCCACCCACGGACTCGGAGTACGAGTCCACCGGCGAGGGTTACCCTCCGTCGGGGACCACGGCTGAGTGGGAGCCGTACACGCCGCGCTGAGCTGAGACGTGCAGCTAGTGTGGGTTGCCCTAGGGCTGGGCAACCGACTTTTGCTAAATAGGCGGGCGTGAGTTGTATAGTGTAGTCTTCCGCTGTGTAATAGAACAATAATTGTAACTGAAGTTTGTACTTATTTGTACAGTTTCAGCTGTTTTTCCCATGTAATATATTGTGTTCTTATGACGTGTGCTGTCGGGTGTCGCATCGCGCGGCACCACCCTCTGCGATCCTGGATGAGCGGATTCCGGTCCGCCACATATGAGTTGCGGGAGTGCGAACCCAGGGTGCGAATGGCTAGAGTGCGAACCCTTGCTAACGTTGCCTACCCGAGCCTTTTATAGTCCAAGGCTCGGGTGGCTTACAAGGGGGGCCCGGGACCCGATAGGTGGTCCCGGGGAGATTGCCTGCAGACTACGGTATCCGCAGTTATGTCGGTAGTTGTCTCTGGCGAAGGCTTCTGAGTCTTCGTCTTGCCGCCCTGCCCATGCCGCATGCTAGTCGTAGTGGTTGATGACGGCGGGAGCGGCATGGGATGTCCTGTCGCTGCGTTTATTGGCTGGCAGGTTCTGACACCGCGCTCCAGTCTGTGATGCGACTGGGCGCAACGGCACCTGACAGAGGCGTGCTCCGCGTCTTCGCGTCTTGGGAAGGCGCGGGTCTTGAATGCTTTGTTCGGTAAAGGCATGGCGCGCCTTTTCTCCTGCTGCCTACCGCACCGGGCGGCAGCACTGCTCTGCTGGCCACGCGTCGGACCCAGAGCTCTCCTCTGAGGAGAGGGGGAGCTCCGGCTCCGCTGGATACGTGGAGCCTTCGGAGCTCACCCCCGCAGAGGGGGTGTGGTCCGGCCTCCTGGGCCACGTGGCAGGCTCGGAGCTATCCTCCGTGGGGAGGGGTGCTCCGGCCCCGCTGGACACGTGGCGCCTTCAAACCTCGCCCCTGTAGAGGGAGCGAGGTCCTTAGGAAGTTTTATGCTGTGCGCGGGGTTACCCGGTATTGAGGGTACCGACAGTGGCCCCCGGGCTCACCTTGGGGGAGGTAACGAGCCCGAGGTGGGGCCTTCTCCTACCCGCGCACTTTCTTGTATTGAGTATTCCCTGTGCTGGAAGGGTCTTGATGGCTTCGGAGTTCAGCCTCTGAGGAGAGGGCGAAGCCTGGCATCGGAGCTCTGCCCAGCTGCGGGGGCGGAGGTCCGGAAGTCATCGGAGCTCAGGCCAGCGAAGGGCGTGAGGTCCGGAGGTCATCGGAGCTCAGGCCAGCAAAGGGCGTGAGGTCCGGCATCAGCGCTCTCCTCTGAAAGGAGGGCGAGGGCTGGCCTCGGAGCTCGGCCCAGCTGTGGGGGGCGGAGGTCCGGAAGTCATCGGAGCTCAGGCCAGCGAAGGGCGTGAGGTCCGGCATCAGCGCTCGCCTCTGAAAGGAGGGCGAGGGCTGGCCTCGGAGCTCGGCCCAGCTGTGGGGGGCGGAGATCCAGAAGTCATCGGAGCTCAGACCAGTGAAGGGCGTGAGGCCCAGAGGTCATCGGAGCTCAGGTCAGCAAAGGGCGTGAGGTCCGGAGGTCATCGGAGCTCAGGCCAGCGAAGGTCGTGAGGTCCGGCATCAGCGCTCACCTCTGAAAGGAGGGCAAGGGCTGGCCTCAGAGCTCGGCCCAGCTATGTGGGGCGGAGGTCCGGAAGTCATCGGAGCTCAGGCCAGCGAAGGGCGTGAGGTCTGGCATCAGCGCTCGCCTCTGAAAGGAGGGCGAGGGCTGGCCTCGGAGCTCGGCCCAGCTGTGGGGGGCGGAGGTCTGGAAGTCATCGGAGCTCAGGCCAGCGAAGGGCGTGAGGTCCGGAGGTCCTCGGAGCTCAAGCCAGCAAAGGGTGTGAGGTCCGGAGGTCATAGGAGCTCAGGCCAGTGAAGGTCGTGAGGTCCGGCATCAGCGCTCGCCTCTGAAAGGAGGGCGAGGGCTGGCCTCGGAGCTCGGCCCAGCTATGTGGGGCAGAGGTCCGGAAGTCATCGGAGCTCAGGCCAGCGAAGGGCGTGAGGTCCGGCATCAGCGCTCGCCTCTGAAAGGTGGGCGAGGGCTGGCATCAGAGCTCGGCCCAGCTGCGAGGGCAGAGGTCCAGAAGTCATCGGAGCTTAGGCTAGCGAAGGGCGTGAGGTCCGGCATCAGCGCTCGCCTCTGAAAGGATGGCGAGGGATGGCCTCGGAGCTCGGCCCAGCTATGTGGGGCGGAGGTCCGGAAGTCATCGGAACTCAGGCCAGCGAAGGGCGTGAGGTCCAGCATCAGCGATCGCCTCTGAAAGGTGGGCGAGGGCTGGCATCGGAGCTCGGCCGAGCTGCGAGGGCGGAGGTCCAGAAGTCATCGGAGCTCAGGCCAGCGAAGGGCGTGAGGTCCGGCATTAGCGCTCGCCTCTGAAAGGAGGGTGAGGGCTGGCCTCGGAGCTCGGCCCAGCTGTGGGGGGCGGAGGTCCGGAAGTCATCGGAGCTCAGGCCAGCGAAGGGCGTGAGGTCCGGCATCAACGCTCGCCTCTGAAAGGAGGGCGAGGGCTGGCATCGGAGCTCGGCCCAGCTGCAGCGGCGGAGGTCCGGAAGTCATCGGAGCTCAGGCCAGCGAAGGGCGTGAGGTCCGGAGGTCATCGGAGCTCATGCCAGCGAAGGGCGTGAGGTCCGGAGGTCATCGGAGCTCAGGCCAGCGAAGGGCGTGAGGTCCGGAGGTCATCGGAGCTCAGGCCAGCGAAGGGCATAAGGTCCGGCATCAGCGCTCGCCTCTGAAAGGAGGGCGAGGGCTGGCCTCGGAGCTCGGCCCAGCTACGGCGGCGGAGTCCGGCACTGCTCAGTGGTCCCCCCTTTCCTGTCCCTTAGTCTCACTTGGCTTACTGTCCCGGGCCGGAATACGGGGCTTGGGTAATCCAGTGCACTTGGTCCCGGAGGTCTGGCCCCAGCCCCAGTCAGGGTGTAACCGTCCGGCCCCCTGGTACTCAGACCGTAGCGCCGGGGGGGCAGAGTGCGCATGCTTTGGGTGCAAGACCAAGCAAAGCAAGGCTCCTGACCCCCCGGTCTAGCGTAGGTCTTTTCTCGGAGGAGACCAACTGGCGGTACAGTACCCTTACAGGGGGAGATCCAAAAGGCCACCGGGCCTCTGGCAGGTACCCCAAGCACTACCGCCTTCGGCAGGACGGCAAATATCGACTATGCATGAGAGCAAGAAAGAGGAACCGAGTGTACAATGGACGCACACTATCTAGAGCGTGGGGAGGTGTTCATATAAATTAATGCGCAATTTAAATAAACACCTAAGTAAGCATGGTGAACTTACTGGGGTAGCGTCGGAGCGTCTGTCTTCACGCAGAGCGAGTCATACGTGGCTTCGTCGTACGCCGGACACGGGGGGACCCCCATGGCGATCTCAGGGGGAAGCATGGCTTCGGCCCCGCATACCATGTGGAAGGGTAGTTCCCGTGACCCGGCCCTGGGAAGTCCGGCTGGCCCTCGACATGGAGGAGCCGGTATCCCCCGACGGCTCTGGGTGCGCGTCTGCACCGGTTGTGTGGGTCTGCTTGGCGTGGACTTGGCACGCATTGCATCCCTAACCGGTTTGACGGCATCCAGGTGGCTCTCGGTCAGTAGGAGCCATGTCGGGTGGCTTAACCGACCAGTGTGCGGGACGATGAGCGTTCCCAGCACTCGCCTTCGTGGACTACTGCGAGCTAGTCGCAGCCTTCCTCCAGGGTTATGCACCGCAATAGGATGTCGTGGCGCCATGCCAGTAAAGATACCAGCGCGTAGCACTTAGCCATCCGCACCACCCGTTCAGCGAATGCACGTTCATCAGGAAGGGTGTCCTTCAAGGAGTCCCGGACCTCCGTGGTCCATGCATCGGGACTACTTGAGCTCTGGATCTTGAGCGCTAGGTTGCACGGAGTCTGTAACACCCCAAAATCCTGTTAAGAGGGGAATTTAAAAAATTTTGGACGTGTTGCATGTTTTGCAACAATTTAAATTCAAACTGGAATTCAATTTAAACTCAAAACAGAAAAGAAATAGAAAAAGAAAAAGGAAAACAGAAAAAACCGGCCAGTGGGCCGAAACCCACCAGCCGGCCCACCCTGCTCCGCGCCAGCCCGCAGCCGCGCGCGCCCCCTTCCTCCCACTGACAGGCGGGGCCCACCAGCCTTTCTTCTTCCTCGCGCCCGCGCCGCGATCGGCCGGACTCTCTCACCCGAATCAAAACCGATCGGGAATTCTCGCGTATCCCAGCCGATTTCCGGACCCCGAAGACTCCAGCTCGATCTAAACCAACCCGCCGCCCTCCCCCGTCTATAAAAACCCCGGCCTTGTCCCGTTTTTCCCACGTGATCCGCCGATTTTACTCCGGTGAGAACCCGAGCACCTCCGGCGAATTCTGCCCGATCTACGCTCGGGAATTCCGATCTAACTCGCTGGTCTTGATCCACCACCTCTGGGGAACCTCGCAGGTGCAGAAAACTCGGTGGTTTGCGGCTCAAACACAGCGCCGACGAGCCTCGCCGTGAATTCACCTCGGACCTTGTCGCCGATCGCTTTCCAGGACCTCCGAGCTCAAGAAAACCCCCGAGGTGAGATCCCCGACCTCCCCTCCACCGATCTATGCCATAAAATCACAGTTCTAGGAAGAATTCCCGAATATCCGAAACTCTCCGGCGAGATCGCCGCCTCCCGCCGCCGTGCGCCGCCGGGCAGTGCCGCCCGCGTTCGATCAGAGCGACGTGGCCGCTTGAGCGCCGTTTATTTTAAATCGCACGGTAGAGTTTAAATCCCCGCGTACCGGTTCGACGTTATAATCTCAGCCGTCTGTTTTAAATCGGACGGTCCACGTCAGCCCCGCGTTATAAAGACTGGAAATCTTATGTGCTACCCCCTGGGGTTCTCGGAAAATAAGAGCTAGCCCCGGAAACTTCTGATCTAGCCCCTGGAACTTCAGAAAATCGTGTAAATTCATTTAAAAATCAGTTTTAGCCCCTGGACTTAATAAAAATTAGGAAAAACTCCTCTGTTATGTGTAGCTAGAGCCCTAAAAATTGTTAAAATAATATTATAGACCCTGTAGTGGGGTGAGTTTACCTTTTTAACCCTGTTTGATATTAAATTGAGGAAATTGAATATGTGGCTAGTATTTAAAATTTAAATAGTGGGACAAACATATTGTCAAATTTAAATTAAAAACTTTCTCAGTACTTAGAAAACTTTGGAGTGAGATAAAAATAGATTTTTGGCTGAAATGAATCTGTTTAATTTATTATTCACATTTATTAGTTATAGGGACACATTTTTAAGTGAAGAATAGTTCTGAAAATTAGGAAAATAAAGGTAAAATAGTTTACATCAGAGGAAAAGGTCAAAAATATGTTATTAAATATTTTAGATCAGAACTTATTCTGTTTAGATGATGTGTCTTGTTATTTTCATAATAAAGTTCACATTTAGGCATAGGAAATAAATCTGAAAATATAGCAACTAGTAAATGATAAATGGAGTTTCTAAAATCCAAAGAATTCAGTTTAGGGTTGGTAGAAATTCTGAAGACACATATGGAGAAGGAAAATACCTTTCATGCATACTTGGTAGCTAAAAGGTGTAGTAATTGAATATAAGGAATTTATTTAAATTGGAAACTCATATATAAAGTATGCAAGCATAAATGTGAATACAAAAGTAGGAATCATATACACATGATTAAAAGTGCATGTAAGCCAAAGGTCAACACACATAGAGTAAACACAACACATAGAAGTTGTGAATGGCATCGTTACATGTGAATGTGTGGTTTGTATGAAGTGGAAGTGTGAACTATGTCTTATGGATTGTTGTTTTTCTTTTGCTATGTGTGATGGTATGATGTAGAACCTGCTCAAGAGCAAGTTATTCCTTTCCAAGATCAGGACTACCCATTTCAAGAGCAGCAGGAAGGAGGCAAGTGTCCTTGACCACTTTGATCCTATACTAGGATGTTTAGATAGAATTATTGCATTGTCAAGTTAAATATGAAACCCATGCTAGGAAGTTTCCCTAGAATTGCATTACCTTGTTTCCTTGTAGCTTGGGTTGGATTTATTTTATCATGTCATTTATTATTATGCATATGCTTAGCCATGCTTAGAATTGGATATTTGGGATATGAGATCATCAGTTTATTTTACCATACTCTTGAATGAGATATTGTAAGTTATGTAGAGGTAGGAATCAAGGCAAGTTGGAGGTTTTGGTTGTGTGCTGGGTGCACGAGAGTCGGGTTTGTGTTTAGTACTTGCCTGGATCCTAAGGATCGGTTCATGGAGCATGTAACCTGGCTTTACCGTGCCAACCACATGCTGAGATGGGGCAGCTTGGCCAATTAATTAGGTGTATCCCCGGCGTAGTATGGGTGTGTTGGATGGTGCGGGGACTAGGTGTCAGCTGGACTACCATATGAACCGCAAGGCTCAAGAGGGGCCACTGCAGCAGGGTTGGAGCCTCTTGTATGCTGTTAGGGGTGAAACCTTAGTGGGCCCACGCTCGTCGGGAATCCCTTTGTAAAGGCTTCGTAGTGATCTCCTGGCTACACACCTGGGAAGTGTGAATGTGGTTCGTAGCCACTGGCATAATGGAGGTTCTTTTAGTCCACCCGGCAACGGGGGATGAAATCACTACGTGTGGGTACAGTTGTACAAACTCTGCAGAGTCAAAACTGTCATGACAGCCGTGCTCACGGTCAAGAGCGGCTTGGACTTATTCATGATTAGAGGAGTGATGGTTTTGGAAGTTGTGGATGTTAAGTGGGGAGCTTAACATCGGAAATAATGTTATGGTTACTTGATTCACTCGGTTGTTCTTCGGAGAAACCGGGTGTGACAGAAGTGGTATCAGAGCCTAGGTTGCCCGTAGGAACGTGGACCTAGGTAGAAATGGACGTATTTAAGGGCCCTATTTTTCTTAAGAACTATTTTTACAAGATGTGTGTTGAAAAGTGTTATTTAATGAGTCACTTTCTTCATCTTACCCCAATTTTCATTCAAAATAGGATTTTTGTTTAAAAAGTTTATCTAACCTAAGTTTAAATGCTTTTTGTTTTTAGATGGTTTGCATGATTCGCACCGCTCGCAAGTCCACAGGAGGGAGAGTTCCCGTAGTTGCCCTTGCCAAAAGAGAGGAGAGCCGTCCGGTGACGTACCTTTCCTACGGATTGGCAGTAGGAGGCTTGTTGCGCCGTCTTCGACGTATGCTCGAAGCCGCCGGCAATACGGGCAAGCTAATCATCCACTATAACTCCACCAGGACCATCCGTGAGAAAAGGGAAGAATGGAGTTCAGAGACGAGGATTATATAAAAAAACCAGCTACTTAAAATCCACCGCTCTCCAGCTTGTAGAGCGACACAGGTCGATGGGGAGAAGGATGTCACCTGGGAGGCCATCACCTGCTAGAGTCACATCTATCGTCGGCACCTGGACAGGACTGAGTACATGTATGTCCTCCAGCGTGAGAGTGGTACCTCGGAGTATAAGTACCCGCCAGTGCAGCAAGGGACTTCCCATGAGCACATGGATTTGTGCTTAGAGGATGCTGCCATGCTTAGCACTCGATTGCAGGAGTGTCAGCAGGAGATTCAGGATGTTCGTGACACGCTGAAGGAAACCGAGGCGTTGCTTCGAGCCTGCTTGAGGGCGAGAGAAAGAGGAGATGGGAATGAACTGTGTGTCACCGTGAACGATACATGGACTCCTGACTCCCCAGATCGCCGAGCGATCAGGCGTCGTCGCACTTCTCCACCAGTAGCCTCCCCACCCAAAGCAGAGTCAGAAGGCAGCCGAAATGATGAGAAAGATCCCGAGGAGCCAGCTCAAGAAAACGAGTAGCGTAGAGCCTTTCCCTTAAATTAGAAGGATGTCGAGTAGTGGAGTCGTTACGTTAGTTAATGGTGTGTTAATGCTTGGTGTGTGACGTGAGTTGTGGAAGCCATGAGCAATTGTCCATAGCCTCGTCTTCAGATTGTTTTGCTTTGGTGTGTGAACCCACATGAAATAATATTGCAGTTATTTTTGTGTGAGATATGAACCTTCAGAAAAGTATAACGAAGCTTCAACACTTCAAAGTACAAACAAGTGAAAGTAGTAAGATAATATGTAATACTTTAAATTAACATTTGGTTGATCATGCTAGATGGCCGGAAGAGGAAAAGGTCGTGCTGCCAACCCCGCCAACAACAACGATGAGGCCTGCAACCCTCATCTTTCTGGAGGCCAAGACAGGGGTGGACGCCATGAAGGAGTTGATCCCCTCCACCAAATGCTGGAGAATCAAAATCAGCTCATCCAGAACTTGACTCAAGTTGTGGCCAACTTGCATCAAGTTCCACCTCCACAAGCTGCACCACGCCAACCAAGGTTGAGTGAGTTTCTAGGAACTCAACCTCCAAAGTTTGCAAGTGCTGCTGAACCTCTGGAGGCAGATGATTGGCTAAAGACCATTGAAAGCAAGATGAGGATCATACAGTGCCAAGGGTATGAGAGGGTGCTGTTTGCCTCTCATCAATTGCATGGACCTGCTGCTGATTGGTGGACCGCCTACGTGGCCGCCCATCATGACCCTGAGAACATCACTTGGGAAGAGTTCAAGCGTAGCTTCCGCAACCATTACATCCCAAGAGGTGAACTCAAAAACAAGAGGAAGGAGTTCTTGGGACTGCAGCAGGGAAACATGACGGTGAGGGAATACCTCATTAAATTTACTCAACTATCCCGTTATGCCCCACGGGACATAGAGACTGATGAGCAGAAACAAGATTGTTTCGTGGAGGGACTTACCGCAGAAATGCAGTGTGCAATGTCCTCAAATGAGTATGAAAGCTTCCAAAAGATGGTGGACAGAGCGTTTGTGGTGGAAAGGAAACTGAAGGCCTTGGAAAATGAGAATAAGAGGAAGGTCGGGTGGTCACATCAAGCCTCAGGGAGCAACACCCGCCCACGTCTGATGCAGCAACCTGCAGGGCAGACGAACCGTGCTGCGGTACCCTACTCAGCACCAAGAGGGTACAACCTGAACTACAGGCCTCCGGCAGCACCAGCACAGCCGCAACGTCAGTTTGTACAGCAGCCTCGCCCCACATATCCACCTCGACCAGAAGTGCAAGGACCTCCAAACCAACCCCAAGACAATAAAGGCCAAGCACCTAAGGTTGGGGTGCAATGTTTTAATTGTGGTGAAGTGGGGCACTACGCCTATAAGTGCCCAAAGAAGAAGCCCACGCAGCCACAACAGCAGAATGTAATGAGAGTACGGGTGAACCACGTCACTATGGAGGAAGCACAAGAGGCACCCGACATGGTAGTTGGTAAGTTTCCTGCCAATTTACACATTGCAACCCTGCTGTTTGATTCTAGTGCTACCCACTCGTTCATTGCTCAAGGGTTTGTTAAGAAGCATGACCTAGCAACCACACAAATGAACCATATGCTAGCCGTAAACTCTCCAGGTGGAGAAATAAGGACAAGACAAGTGTGTCCCAAGGTGAACCTAGACATTAATGGGGTAGTATTTACTGCTAACCTCATAGTGATAGATTCACAAGGGATAGATATTATCTTGGGTATGGATTGGTTGACCAAACATAAAGGGAGTATCCATTGTTCGACCAGAACGGTGGAACTAACTCACCCTAGTGGCACAAGAGTAAAGTTCGTAACAATACACGAGCCTCGGAGGGACATTAAATTGAATCAAGTTGAGGTGAAAGTGGAGGAGATCAGGACTATCAGGGAATATCCAGATGTGTTTCCAGAGGATTTGCCGGGTATGCCTCCCGATCGTGAAGTGGAATTCGCAATTGAACTAGTACCTGGAACAGCCCTGATATACAAGAGACCTTATCGGATGGACTCCAAGCAGCTGGGAGAACTCAAGGATCCTTTGAGAGAATTGATGGAGAAGGGGTATATTCGTCCTAGTTCCTCACCATGGGGAGCTCCGGTTATATTTGTGCCCAAGAAGGATGGAACCCAAAGGTTATGCGTGGATTACCGTGCCTTGAATGAGGTAACCATCAAGAACAAGTACCCATTACCCCGCATTGAAGACTTGTTTGATCAATTGAGGGGCGCTTGTGTGTTCTCGAAAATTGATCTCAGGTCGGGATACCACCAACTCAAGATAAGGCAATCTGATATTCCCAAGACAGCTTTCGTATCCCGGTACGGACTGTATGAATACACTGTCATGCCTTTCGGGCTAACTAATGCCCCGGCATACTTCTTGTATCTCATGAACAAGGTATTCATGGAATATCTGGACAAATTTGTGGTGGTTTTCATAGATGACATTCTCGTCTTCTCCAAAGATGAAGAAGAACATGAGAAACATCTAAGGTTGGTGTTGCAGAGGCTGAGAGAACACCAACTATATGCCAAGTTGAGCAAGTGTGAGTTTTGGCTGAAGAGAGTTCCCTTCTTAGGACATATAATCTCGGAGGGAGGAATCTCCGTAGATCCTGCCAAAATCGAGGATATACAGAAGTGGAAGACCCCTGAAAATGTCAGGGAAGTTCGAAGCTTTTTGGGATTGGCTGGATACTATCGACGGTTTATTGAGGGATTCTCTAAGATCTCGAGACCCATTACCAAACTGTTGGAGAAGGGAATAACATTCATATGGACGCCACAGTGCGAAACGAGTTTTCAGGAGTTAAAGAAAAGATTGACAACAGCCCCAGTGCTAGTTATGCCAGATATGCAGAAGAACTTTACGGTGTACTGCGATGCCTCTGGAAACGGGTTGGGATGTGTTCTCATGCAAGAAGGGCATGTCGTGGCTTATGCATCCCGACAACTCCGGAAGCACGAGAAAAACTATCCTACACATGACCTAGAACTAGCCGCAGTGGTACACACGTTGAAAATTTGGCGACACTATTTGATGGGGAAGAGGACAGAGATATATACGGATCATAAGAGTTTGAAGTACATTTTTACACATCCAGATCTCAACCTCAGACAAAGGAGATGGTTAGAGCTAATCAATGACTTTGATGTGGGCATCAACTATCATCCTGGGAAAGCAAACGTCGTGGCCGATGCTTTAAGTCAGAAAGTGCAGGTCAATAAGTTGAGCTTGAAGGACATGCCTGCAGAATTGAAGGACGAGGTTATAAGGCTCAATCTATGCCTGGTAAATAGTGGTGAAGCCATCGCCATGGAAGTGGACTCCACACTCGAGCGAGACATACGCGAGGGTCAAAAGAATGACGAGAAGATACAAGAGATCAGACAACTCATCAAGGAAAATAAAGCTCCTGGTTTTAGAGAGGATGAACAAGGAACGGTGTGGCACGGGAAAAGAATCTGTGTGCCAGAAGTAAAGGAGATCCGTGAATTGATTTTGAAGGAGGCTCATGATTCTGACTATTCCATTCATCCTGGGAGTACGAAGATGTACCAGGACCTCAAGAGCAGGTATTGGTGGTATGGCATGAAGCGAGATGTCGCGGAACAAGTTGCCCTATGTGACACATGTCAGTTGGTGAAAGCAGAACATCAACGACCCGCGGGATTATTGCAACCACTCAAAGTGCCTGAATGGAAATGGGAAGAAATCGGTATGGATTTCATAGTAGGACTGCCTAGGACCCAATCAGGATATGATTCGATATGGGTCATCATCGACAGGCTAACCAAGGTAGCTCATTTCATCCCCGTGAAAGAAAGCTACAGCGGATCCAAATTGGCAGAGCTGTACATGTCAAGGATCGTGTGTTACCATGGAGTGCCAAAGAAGATTGTGTCGGATCGAGGGACACAGTTCACCTCAAGGTTCTGGCAGAAGTTGCACGAAACCATGGGAACCCATCTGAACTTTAGTTCTGCCTATCATCCCCAAACTGATGGGCAGACGGAAAGGACCAATCAGATTCTTGAAGAAATGTTGAGGGCATGTGCACTCAAAAACAATCGGAGTTGGGATAAGAACTTACCGTATGCGGAGTTTTCCTATAACAACAGCTATCAAGCTAGTATGAAGATGTCACCGTTTGAAGCTTTGTACGGGAGGAAGTGCAGAACTCCCCTATTTTAGAACCAAACGGGGGAAAGTAAAGTGTTTGGTCTAGAAGTACTACAAGAAGCCGAGGCGAAGGTGAGGGAAATTCACAACAATTTGAGGATAGCACAGACACGCCAAAAGAGCTATGCCGATGTACGAAGAAGAGAGCTCGTTTTCAACGTGGGAGACTATGTCTATCTCAAGGTGTCCCCTATCCGAGGACTTCGTCGGTTCAAGGTGAAAGGGAAGTTGTCACCTCGGTACATCGGACCCTTTCAAGTTCTAGGAAGGAAAGGCGAACTGGCGTATCAACTAGAGTTATCGGCTCGTCTATCGGATGTGCACGATGTATTCCATGTGTCACAACTCAAGAAATGCCTGAGAACGCCTGAAGAGGTGTTACCCATGAATGAAGTGGACGTAGCTGAGGATTTGTCTTATGCTGAGCAACCATACAAGATTTTGGAGACAATGGAACGCCTCACCAGAAATAAAAGAATCCGGATGTGCAAGGTGCAATGGAAGCATCACTCAGAAGAGGAAGCCACCTGGGAACGGGAAGATGAGCTCAAGGCACAATTTTCGGAATTGTTTTCTTAGAACCACCAATCTCGAGGACGAGATTTCTTTTAAGGGGGGTAGAGCTGTAACACCCCAAAATCCTGTTAAGAGGGGAATTTAAAATATTTTGGACGTGTTGCATGTTTTGCAACAATTTAAATTCAAACTGGAATTCAATTTAAACTCAAAACAGAAAAGAAATAGAAAAAGAAAAAGGAAAACAGAAAAAAAAACCGGCCAGTGGGCCGAAACCCACCAGACGGCCCACCCTGCTCCGCGCCAGCCCGCAGCCGCGCGCCCCCCCTTCCTCCCACTGACAGGCGGGGCCCGCCAGCCTTTCTTCTTCCTCGCGCCCGCGCCGCGATCGACCGGACTCTCTCACCTGAATCAAAACCGATCGGGAATTCTCGCGTACCCCAGCCGATTTGCGGATCCCGAAGACTCCAGCTCGATCTAAACCAACCCGCTGCCCTCCCCCGTCTATAAAAACCCCGGCCTTGTCCCGTTTTTCCCACGCGATCCGCCGATTTTACTCCGGTGAGAACCCGAGCACCTCCGGCGAATTCTGCCCGATCTACGCTCGGGAATTCCGATCTAACTCGCTGGTCTTGATCCACCGCCTCCGGGGAACCTCGCAGGTGCAGAAAACTCGGTGGTTTGCGGCTCAAACACAGCGCCGACGAGCCTCGCCGTGAATTCACCTCGGACCTTGTCGCCGATCGCTTTCCAGGACCTCCGAGCTCAAGAAAACCCCCGAGGTGAGATCCCCGACCTCCCCTCCACCGATCTATGCCATAAAATCACAGTTCTAGGAAGAATTCCCGAAGATCCGAAACTCTCCGGCGAGATCGCCGCCTCCCGCCGCCGTGCGCCACCGGGCAGCGCCGCCCGCGCTCGATTAGAGCGACGTGGCCGCTTGAGCGCCGTTTATTTTAAATAGCACGGTAGAGTTTAAATCCCCGCGTACCGGTTCGACGTTATAATCTCAGCCGTCTGTTTTAAATCGGACGGTCTACGTCAGCCCCGCGTTATAAAGACTGGAAATCTTACGTTCTACCCCCTGGGGTTCTCGGAAAATAAGAGCTAGCCTCGGAAATTTCTGATCTAGCCCCTGGAACTTCAGAAAATCGTGTAAATTCATTTAAAAATCAGTTTTAGCCCCTGGACTTAATAAAAATTAGGAAAAACTCCTCTGTTATGTGTAGCTAGACCCCTGAAAATTATTAAAATAATATTATAGACCCTGTAGTGGGGTGAGTTTACCTTTTTAACCCTGTTTGATATTAAATTGAGGAAATTGAATATGTGGCTAGTATTTAAAATTTAAATAGTGGGACAAACATATTGTCAAATTTAAATTAAAAACTTTCTCAGTACTTAGAAAACTTTGGAGTGAGATAAAAATACATTTTTGGCTGAAATGAATCTGTTTAATTTATTATTCACATTTATTAGTTATAGGGACACATTTTTAAGTGAAGAATAGTTCTGAAAATTAGGAAAATAAAGGTAAAATAGTTTACATCAGAGGAAAAGGTCAAAATATGTTATTAAATATTTTAGATCAGAACTTATTCTGTTTAGATGATGTGTCTTGTTATTTTCATAATAAAGTTCACATTTAGGCATAGGAAATAAATCTGAAAATATAGCAACTAGTAAATGATAAATGGAGTTTCTAAAATCCAAAGAATTCAGTTTAGGGTTGGTAGAAATTCTGAAGACACATATGGAGAAGGAAAATACCTTTCATGCATACTTGGTAGCTAAAAGGTGTAGTAATTGAATATAAGGAATTTATTTAAATTGGAAACTCATATATAAAGTATGCAAGCATAAATGTGAATACAAAAGTAGGAATCATATACACATGATTAAAAGTGCATGTAAGCCAAAGGTCAACACACATAGAGTAAACACAACACATAGAAGTTGTGAATGGCTTTGTTACATGTGAATGTGTGGTTTGTATGAAGTGGAAGTGTGAACTATGTCTTATGGATTGTTGTTTTTCTTTTGCTATGTGTGATGGTATGATGTAGAACCTGCTCAAGAGCAAGTTATTCCTTTCCAATATCAGGACTACTCATTTCAAGAGCAGCAGGAAGGAGGCAAGTGTCCTTGACCACTTTGATCCTATACTAGGATGTTTAGATAGAATTATTGCATTGTCAAGTTAAATATGAAACCCATGCTAGGAAGTTTCCCTAGAATTGCATTACCTTGTTTCCTTGTAGCTTGGGTTGGGATTTATTTTATCATGTCATTTATCATTATGCATATGCTTAGCCATGCTTAGAATGGGATATTTGGGATATGAGATCATCAGTTTATTTTACCATACTCTTGAACGAGATATTGTGAGTTATGTAGAGGTAGGGATCAAGGCAAGTTGGATGTTTTGGTTGTGTGTTGGGTGCACGAGATTCGGGTTTGTGTTTAGTACTTGCCTGGATCCTAAGGACCGGTTCATGGAGCATGTAACCTGGCTTTATGGTGCCAACCACATGCTGAGATGGGGCAGCTTGGCCAATTAATTAGGTGTATCCCCGGCGTAGTATGGGTGTGTTGGATGGTGCGGCGACTACGTGTCAGCTGGACTACCATATGAACCGCAAGGCTCAAGAGGGGGCCACTGCAGCGGGGTTGGAGCCTCTTGTATGCTGTTAGGGGTGAAACCTCAGTGGGCCCACACTCGTCGGGAATCCCTTTGTAAAGGCTTCGTAGTGATCTCCTGGCTACACACCTAGGAAGTGTGAATGTGGTTCGTAGCCACTGGCATAATGGAGGTTCTTTTAGTCCATCCGGCAACGGGGGATGAAATCACTACCTGTGGGTGCAGTGGTACAAACTCTGCAGAGTCAAAACTGTCATGACAGCCGTGCTCACGGTCAAGAGCGGCTTGGACTTATTCATGATTAGAGGAGTGATGGTTTTGGAAGTTGTGGATGTTAAGTGGGGAGCTTAACATCGGAAATAATGTTATGGTTACTTGATTTTGATGATGGGTTGGGAGATTGGGACCATTTCACCTATGTAGTAATGTAGGTGCTTAATAATCTAAGGTGATAGGTATTAATTGCATAGTGCTTTAACCATGAGTTCAACCTCCCCTTGTTCTAGCCACGCATGACATAACTTTCCCACACTTGCTGAGTACCATCGGTACTCAACCTTGCATATTTGTTGGTTTATATTGCTGCTCAGGTCAAGATAATGAGGTGGTGTATAATGACCAAGACTTTGGACCCGAAGAAGGTTTCTAGGTTCATGGAGACCCCCCGGGCAACGCCTGTGACGGAGCCCTCAAGAATAATATTCCGCTGCTAGTTTATTTACTTGTGATGAATTTATTATTGTCCATCGAGACATTTGCTATGTAAGACTTATTTATATTCGACACCTGGCTTGTAATAAATGATGCTTAACTATTTGTCATCACATGTATGAGAAAATGATCCTGGCATACATGTGATATTCACTCGGTTGTTCTTCGGAGAAACCGGGTGTGACAGAGTCCCCAGTGACGCTTACGATCCTTTGGCGGCATCCATGGCTGCAGGGCCGCCGGGACTGCCTAGCTTCGAGGCACTGGTTCAGCCCCCTTCACCCGGCTCGGCGGGCCGGGCTGTGGACCGCAGCAACGTCGTCTCGAAGACTCCTTCAGGCGCAGGGGCTCCAATGGAGGCCTTCGTTGAGAGGTCGTCAGCTGCGGCCTTGCCAGCGCGCGGTACATGGCGCAGGTCCAAGGCGAGGAAGTCTTTCTCCAACATCCGCACGTGGAGCAGACAAGCAGCTAGCTGTGGGTCATTGCGGGGGCATTCACCCTTAACTTGCTTGATAACTAGATGGGAGTCGCCCTGCGCCAACAACTGGCGAGCGCCCAGAGACAGGACTGTCTTTTAGGCCAAAGATGAGTGCTTCATACTCTGCTAAGTTGTTGGTTGCCTTGGAATTGAGACGCTCCATGTACCCAGACTGCTCCCCCGATGGCATGAGAAGCAGTAGGCCGGCACCGGCCCCCTGCTTTCGCGAGGAGCCGTCGAAGAAGAGCATCCAGTGAGGCCCGGTGAAGACCGGAGCTCGGTACTTTGGTTCACCGTCTTTGCGGCCCCCTGGGTCAGCCTTCGTTGGCGTCCACTCAGCCACGAAGTCAGCCAGTGCTTGGCTCTTGGCTGTCTGACGTGGTCGGGAGCTCAGCTTGAACTCCGCCGTCTTCGGGCTGTCTTCCGGCTTTGGAAGCTGGCAGTGAGTGCCAGTTCCACCCTTCGGCTGCTCTGGCGCACTTGTCCGCACGGCTGAAGAGCTCAGAGGCATCGCAGACCTCTCTGGTCGCAAGCTTCTCAAGCATCTTCTCGTCCCGGACACCCTGTCGGAACGCCACCACCACAGAAGCACTTCGAATGTGCGGGATGGTGTTGCGTACCTGGGAGAACCGCTGGATGAAGTAGCGCAGTGATTCCCCAGGTTGTTGTTTGATGGCGTGGAGGTCAAGCTCCGTGCCAGGACGGGTGTAGTAACTGCCGAAGTTGGCAATGAACTGCCGGCAGAGCTCTCCCCAGGAAGTTATGGAACCCTGGGGGAGGTTCATGAGCCAAGACCGGGCTGGGCCGGTCAAGGCGACGGGGAAGTAGTTGGCCATGACGGCCTCATCCCCTCCTGCGGCAAGTACGGCGGTGGAGTAGATCTGGAGAAACTCCGCCGGGTTGACACTGCCGTCGTACTTCTCGGGCAGGTGCGGCCGAAACTTGCGCAGCCACCTCGTGAAGCGAAGGTGAGGTGCCAGGGCCGCACATCCTGCTCCTGCTGCCGCAGGTGTTGATGCCGCGAACACTTGGTTCACCGCTGGCACTGTGTACCCTGGTATGGCAAGGCTGCGCCATAGACCGGGGACGCCGTTTGCAAAGCATATGGCTGTGGCATATGCTGCGCGGCGTATGCCTGGGGCAGAGTCCGAGTCCGCGTGGCGAAGATCTGCTCTTCAGGCTGGGTCGAGACCGACGTCATGCTGTCACCAGCCTCTTGGGTGCGACGCCTTTCTCGACGTCGCTCGAGGAACACTCGGGCATCTTGGCTCAAGTGGCACCGCTCCAGCTCTGCCCTCTGGTCCGCCGACGGAAACCTGGTGGAGATGGAGCCCGCCGTCTGCCCTTCAACCGTTGGTGTGCGCGTCAGCGACACAGCCGGTTGGCCAGAGCGTCGCCCTCGCCGAAACCGAGGGTTTGCGGCGGCGACGACGAGGCGGTCCACCTCGCGGACCCACTGCTGGGTCACTGAGTGGGGTGCATCCCAGCAGGTGGATTGTGCAGTAGCGCTCTTGCTGCAGCTAGCGCACCCCCATGGTGTACGCTCAGCGCTGCAGAAGATCTCACGCTGGTCGGAGCCTGCCTTGCTGGAGTCGGCTGCTGGCTACCAGCTTGTGCCGACACACTCCGTCCTGAGTGTGTCGACATGTACTCCCCGCTGGTCACGGTCCGCCGTGAACGCGGGGGAGGAGAGTTTGCCGTTGAACGAAGCTTGGTCATCTCGGTCGGTGGAAACTCGTCGCGCAAGGGAAAAGCCCCCTACCTGGCGCGCCAAATGTCAAAGTGTTCGGTCGACACTTCCCCCGGGCCTGCACTGGGCAGCCCGCAGAGGTTCTTTTTTCGGTGGGGCTAGACCCTTGCGGAGAGCTTGAGCGTATGGACGAGTTAGTAAGAGCTTGACACGGCGAGTTTTACGTGGTTCAGGCCGCCGGAGCGTAAAACCCTACGTCCACGGCGAGCTATGGAGCTCGCTGTATTGCTTGTTGCTCAGAACCGGAGTCATGAGCTTGGGGATGAGAGATGTCTAGCATATGAGTTGCGGGAGTGCGAACCCAGGGTGCGAATGGCTAGAGTGCGAACCCTTGCTAACGTTGCCTACCCGAGCCTTTTATAGTCCAAGGCTCGGGTGGCTTACAAGGGGGGCCCGGGACCCGACAGGTGGTCCCGGGGAGATTGCGTGCAGACTACCGTATCCGCAGTTATGTCGATAGTTGTCTCTGGCGAAGGCTTCTGAGTCTTCGTCTTGCCGCCCTGCCCATGCCGCATGCTAGTCGTAGTGGTTGACGACGGCGGGAGCGGCATGGGATGTCTTTTCGCTGCGTTTATTGGCTGGCAGGTTCTGACACCGCGTGCCAGTCTGTGATGCGACTGGGCGCAACGGCACCTGACAGAGGCGTGCTCCGCGTCTTCGCGTCTTGGGAAGGCGCGGGTCTTGAATGCTTTGTTCGGTAAAGGCATGGCGCATCTTTACTCCTGCTGCCTACCGCACCAGGCGGCAGCACTGCTCTGCTGGCCACGCGTCGGACCCGGAGCTCTCCTCTGAGGAGAGGGGGAGCTCCGGCTCCACTGAACACGTGGAGCCTTCGGAGCTCACCCCGGCGGAGGGGGTGTGGTCCGGCCTCCTGGGCTACGTGGCAGGCTCGAAGCTATCCTCCGTGGGGAGGGGTGCTCCGGCCCCGCTGGACACGTGGCGCCTTCAAACCTCGCCTCTGCAGAGGGAGCGAGGTCCTTAGGAAGTTTTATGTTGTGCGCGGGGTTACCCGGTATTGAGGGTACCGACAGGGTGGACTGGCCATACATGGCCAACAAGAAACATCAAGCCTTTGATGCAGTAATTGAAGCAATAGAACGCCATGGGATCAAAGACTTGATGGCTTTTCAATATGATTGGAACATTGAATTCATAGTCCAGTTCTACACAACCTATTACTTCCACACCTATAGAAACAGGAAATTCACTTGGATGACAAATGGGGTGGTGTACTCAGTTCTATATGATGAGTTTGCTCGCATCCTAAGACTTGGGGAGCACTTGAACTATGAGATCATAGTTCACAATGAGAGAACTCTGGGAAAGGATGACTTGGACTTCATGTATCCTTCCTATCTCTCCTATGAGGCATCCTCAACCCACAACATAAAACCTTTCTTTGGAGTGATGAACAGAGTTCTGAGGAAGACTCTAGCTCCAAAAGATGGAGATGCGGGGATGATACAGGGGTACCTCAGAAACCTGTTGAAGCTGCTCAATGAAGAAGATGAATTCAATGTCTTTGACTACATCTACAACGACATCTTCAACATCTCCCACACCCAGAACAGATCCTGTGGTTATGCACCATACATCATGTGCATGATTGAAAAAGTCACAGGGCTAGAGTTTGCAAAGGATGTGAAGCACAGGAAGCTCCGTCCTTAGATGCCGACTCCTCTTTCTCGCCCTCCTGCATCCATGGGCAGGGGATCCACTGCAGCTCCATCCTCTTCTGCCGGACCATCCATTCCTCCGTCATCGAGTGGCTCCTCTAGTGGACTGCTCAAGATCTTCAAGGCCATATTCTCCTCGTGCTGGAAGGTGGAAGTTCGCACGCAGAAGATGAAGCAACGCCAAGAGAAGTATCTCAAGGCCATGTGCGACAGGATGGAGATACCTATGTCTCCACCGTTATCAGACGATGACGACGTGACTGAGTTTCCCACTCTCACGGAGGATGAGCTTGCCTATTTTGGATCCTCCTCAGCTGCTCCTCCTACCTCCCACACCCATCACCAGGATGACGATGAAGATGAGGATGAGGACGAAGAGACCCAGAGTGACCACGACGAAGATCAAGATGATAGTGATTAGGTTTTCTCCTTTTCTTTCCCTTTTTTGGTGCCTTGATGCCAAAGGGGGAGAGAATAAGGGGGAGTAGTCTAGTCATAGTCTTGCTCGTTAAACTCATTTCATGCTGGTTTGTAATAACTATGCTACACTATGCCACGTTATGTTTGTAATGACTATGTTACTTTATCTCTTCAAATTATGCCATAATGAAATTTGCTTGCTCGTAAATGTTATATCTTTCTTAATGTGGTTACTGCTTATACTTAGTCACACCACCACAATACATGTAAGCATGAAATTCCCCATAAACTCACTCTTGTGCATATTTTTCTTTCGTTCTTGATAATCCATTACGCACACATCTAGGGGGAGTAAATCTTTATGAAAACAATCTACTATATCTACTTTTCGAAAATCTTAATGAGTTGTCATCAATCACCAAAAAGGGGGAGATTGAAAGTGCATCTAGATAATCCCCGTGGTTTTTGCTGATTGATGATGACAATTAAGATGCTAATAAGTTTCTACTGAGTATGAGCATAGGTGTTTATCAAAGTAATGGATATGGAGTCTCTCAAGAAGCAAAAGGAAAAGAAGAAGACTTGAAAGAGTAGAAAATAGCTTTTTCTATTAATCTTCATATTTTTCTAGTTGTGTATAGGGTCTTCTCTTTTAGAGTGCTTGAGAATCACTAGAGAGCTCAAACAAAGGATAGAACGTTAGAATCATGAGATGAAGTAGTCATAGATATGAAGAAAAGGGAAGACCGGACTTGTACGGACAAATGGCCGGACTAGTCCGTTCCTACCCGGACTAATCCGTTTTAGACCAGATAGAAAGTCTCTGAGTGAGTTCGGACTTGTCCGTCCTAGGCTGGACTAGTCCGGTTATCATGTGAGTCAGAGCCGTTATGAGACTAAGTCTCAGAGGGCCGGACTAGTCCGCCCAAGAGGCCGGACTAGCCCGCTAAGCGGACTAAGCCGCTGTTGTCCGGAGAAGAAGTCTCTGAGTGACATCGGACTAGTCCGCTCTCTGGACCGGACTAGTCCGTTCCCTTCAGACTAGTCCGATTTAGGACGGAACAAAGGTTCCTGTGCAAGCTCGGACTAGTCCAAAGTTGGCCGGACTAGTCCGCAGCCCTAGATTAGAGAGTTCTTAGACTAAGTCTGGTAATACCGGACTAGTCCGCCCTTGGGGCCGGACTAGTCCGCCCATACCAGACTAGTCCGTTCTCATACGGAACAAAGGTTCCTGATTGAGATCGGACTAGTCCGCTCTTGGCCGGACTAGTCCGGGGATTCATGACCGTTTGAATCCAACGGCCACTAAAACTTTATTTGGTAAGCTGTGACGTGAGTGGTCCCTCAAGATGGGACTAGTCCGGGGTTGGGACCGAACTAGTCCGGACTTTAGTTGGTAACGGCTAAATGCCGGGATTTCTATAAAAGGAGACCCCCGGCTGAGAATGGTGAAGACACAAACCCAAGCGCTGAAAACTCATTCCTAGAGCTCTTATAAGCCTCTTTCCTCACCTTCTAGACCCCAAAGATCGGATCTTAAGGAGTTAGTGGTTTTGTGAGAGGAAAAACGTGGTGACCGACATTTTGAGCTCTCGGTCTGATTCTCTTGCACTCTAACTGTTTTTGAGTTCTTAACAGTTGTACTTTGAATTCTAGAACTACTTGGTTGGTGTAGGGAGCCTCAAAGTGTGAGTAGCCCCTAAGAGCATTGTATTCACATTCGATTGATAGTGAGAAAGCCCGGGCTTGATCTTGGTGATCGCTCGGTGAGGGAAGGGTTGGAAAAGATCCGGTCCTTGGTGGACTCCTCAACAAGGACGTAGATTCCTGTGTGGAATCGAACTTCGGGATAAATCGTGTCCCTTGTCCTCTCTACTATCTTACTTGCTCACTAGAATTACTTATCAAGCATTCATTGTGTTATTTCCCGCAAAATGTTCTATTATTTTGCAAACTAATTATTCTCAACTAATTTGTGATATCATTTGACTACCATATATTTTCAGCTCAAACAAACTTAAAAGGAAACCTAAAACACAAATTAGGATCAGACCGGACTAGTCCGACCTCATACCGGACTAGTCCGGCCTACTCTGGTTTTATCCGCTGTTTATTTTAATTTCAGGTTTTATTAGCCTATTCACCTCCCTCTACGCAACTTTCACTCATAAATATTCATATCCATCTCATTTTCATATAACCGAAACCAAATTCATTGTCATGACTCAAAACAGTCCGAAACCAATCCCAATGACCATACCATACCCATAACCGAATAAACATCCCAAGTTTTCCTCTAATCATGTAAGTTGGCCAGTTGCTTGTGACCGAAAGCACGGCTATCATGATAGTTTTACACTCTGCAGAGGTGGCACCACCTTACCTACAAGTTTGTGATTTCATCACCTGTCGGCGACTGCAGAACCTCCATTATACCAGTACACAACCGTCGGTGTATGGCCAAGAGATCACAAAATAGCCTTTACAAGTGGGCTACCAGATGTACGGACCCACTGAGGTTTCAATGGCAGGCTCGAATCACCATTCTCCCACCCACAGGCCACCTCTTGTGCCATGCAGTTCCCAGGGCAGTCCCTCTCGACTCCCATTCCTCGTGCCATCAAACGGTCCATAACAAGCTAGCAACACACCTAATTAGTCAGCTTCATGGACGAGCAAAAAGAATATACGGCGAGTTTTGATAGAAATTGCCGTTTTTGGTAAAAAAAATATAGGCTAACCCATTTGGATTTTTGAGGAAAATTTGATGTTTTCTGAAATGCGTAAGAATTTACGTATGATAAGATTACATGTATCAGATAAAGAAAATAAGCTTGACAAGCAAGAAAAAAATCTACAACGAGTTTTGATGAAATTGGCATTTTTGGTAAAAAAACAAACGCTAACCCCTTTCGATCTTTATAGAAATTTTGATGTTTTTTGAATGTGTGTTATAATTTAGTATGACAAGTTAACATGTATCCAACAAAGAAAAAAAGCTTCACGGGTGGGAAAAATGAATTAATGGCACGTTTTGATAGAAAGTGCCGTTTTTGGCAAAAAGAAAAGGCTAATCCCTTTAGATTTTTGTGGAAAATTTTTTGTTTCTAAAATACATAGGAATTTAGGTATGACAAGGTAACATTTATCCGATAAGAAAAAATCTTCATAAGTGAGATATATATATATATATATATTCTGAGTTTTTATGGAAATTACCATTTTTGCTAAAAAACAAAGACTAACCCCTTTGGGTTTTTATAGAAAATTTTAAGTTTTCCGAAATGCGTTAGAATCTAGGTATGACTAGGTAACACGTATCCAACAAAAAAAGGAATCTTCATGGGCGAGAAAAATGAATTTACGGCTCATGCGGTGACGTACCCCAGGTACCCAAGAGACGACCAATCAACCGATCGCACAAAAACACGTGACTCCGCGGGCACCAGCTAGGCTACATGCGAAGTGTCAACATACAGTCCCCACTTAGGGCCTGGGCCAAGAATGACGTCGCCACAAATCCTGACCCCGAGGACGGAACACAAGCGACCGACCCTTGACCTCCGGGGGGCTAAGAAACCGTTGACCCCCAAAGTCGGAAGCAACGTCCGACCTCCGAGCCCGGACAGCGATGCCGGGAGAAGGAACGATCCGGGCTAGAGCCCGATCCGGAGGCGGGTAGGAGACTTTAATGCTGATGACGTGAAAGAATGGAAGGACTTCAAGACGGAGTGGAAGGCAACACGCGACAAGACAAGCATGACGTCGGCCATCATCACCATCCGTTCCTTCCCGCTCGGGGCTGGTGTATAGGGACGGAAGGTAGACGTAGACCATGGACAAGATGGGAGCAGGTGTCGTCATCGCTCCTGTATCACATTGGTCCGCCTTAGGCGCTAAAACACTATGCAAACCCCAGACCCATTTATGAGGAGTTGGCAGGCAGGTATATGTGTTCGAGCTATAGAAGGGGAGACCCGAAACCTCTCCTCGGATGGCTCGACGCTCACAAGCGCATAACACTTAGGCTTTATTTGCACCTTCGCACACGAGGAAGCCTTGCTTGTAACCGCGGTTCCACGAACGGCCTGAGCTAATACAAGACCGACGAACACCACAGACTGGACGTAAGACACATTGTCCCAACCAGTATAAATCCTTATCTTTGTTAGCTAGCCATCCAGACATAAAACGTGAATAATTTGATTACTAGCTGATAAAAAAACACCGACAACAACGAGTTTTGATGTAAATTTCCGGTTTCGATACAAAAATAGGCTAACCCATTTGGATTTTTTGGAAAATTTATGTTTTCCGAAATATGTTAGAATTTAGGTATGACAAGATAACACGTATCCGATAAAGAATAGAAGTTTCACATGCGAGAAAAATAATTTTACGAAGAGTTTTGATGGAAATTGTCATTTTTGGTAAAAAGAAAAGGCTAGCCACTTTGGAGTTTTATGGAAAATTTTGTATTTTCTGAAATGCGTAAAAATTTGGTGGAAATTACCTTTTTGCAAAAAGCAAAGGCTAACCCCTTGTGATTTTTGTGGAAAATTTGATGCTTTCTGAAATGCGTAGGAATTTAGGTATGACTAGGTAACACGTATCCGACAAAGAAAAGAAACTTTAGGGCGAGAAAAATGAATTTACGGAGAGTTTTGATGGAAATTGTCATTTTTGAAAAAAAGCAATGGCTAACCACTTTGGATTTTTGTATAAAATTTTATGTTTTTCAAAATTTGTTAGAATTTAGCTATGACATGGTAACATGTATCCAACAAAGAAAATAAGCTCACGTGCGAGAAAAATGAATTTACGATGAGTTTTGATGTAAATTGTCGTTTTTGGTAAAAAGAAAAGGTAACCCCTTTGGATTTTTGTGGAAAATTTATGTTTTCTGAAATACGTTAGAATTTAGGTATGACAAGATAACACATATGCGATAAAGAAAAAATGCTTCATAACGTGAAAATAAATCTATGACGAGTTTTGATGAAAATTACCGTTTTTGATAAAAAGCAAAGGCTGACCATTTAGATTTTTGTGAAAATTTGATGTTTTCTGAAATGGGTACGAATTTAGGAATGACATGGTTAACACGTATCCGACAAAGAAAACAAGCTTCAAGGGCAAGAAAATGAATTTACGACGAGTTTTGATAAAAATTGCATTTTTGATAAAAAGCAAATGCTAAATCCTTTGAATTTTTGTTGAAAATATGATCTTTTCCAAAACGTGTAAAAATTTAGGTATGACAAATTAACATGTACTCGACAAATAAAAGAAATTTCACACGTGAGAAAAATGAATTTACGATGAGTCTTGACGAAAATTAACGTTGTCAAGTTTGAGCTGCGACACTTCCCCCGGTACCGCTACTGGAGCAGTTCGTGGAGGTTCGTTGTTTGAAGGGGCTAACTTTAGGACGACAGGAGTGTAAGTTGTATTGCTTGCGCGTGTGAGTGAGTTGGCTGGGTTGCAAACCCTTTGCCCGGAGTCTGCCCTGGTCCTTTTATAGCTCAAGGCTAGGGCAGTTACATTGTGGCCTGGGGACGACAGGTGGCCCCACGGCTGTCCATACTCTATACACGATCTAGGGTATTTACAACTACATGTGATGTCACTGTAGGTGGAGTTAAGGCGCCTTGTCTGACGCGCTGGGCACCTCTGTCCGGGTAGCAGGTGATGATGAAGACGTTGTATTGTCGCCGCATCCTCTCAGCCTATTGGGCAGCACTGTGCCGCTGTCACGCCTCGCCGCTCTGTCTTTTCACCGTAATGACGGACGGGAGGGGGCGGAGGCGTGTGCCGTGCGCCATGCTTCTGGGGAAGGCACGAGTCTTGAATGCTCGACTTGTTGGTGCGCGTCTTCCTTAACTCTAGATTCTTACGACCCACTACTGATCATGGGATATGTGGCGGCTCCGAAGCCCTCCTCAGCTGAGAGGTCAGGCCCGGAGCCTGGGGACACGTGGCAGCGCCGGACCTTGCCTCAGCGGGGAGGCCAGGCCCGGGGCTAAGGGCATGTGGCGGTTCCGGAGCCCTCCTCAGCAGAGAGGTCCGGCATAGAGCCTGGTGACACGTGGAAGCTCTGAACCTTGCCTCAGCGGGGAGGCTAGATCCGGGGCCAAGGGCACGTGGCGGCTCCATAGCCCTCCTCAGCGGGAAGGTCCGGCCCGGAACCTGGTGACACGTGGCAGCTCTGGACGTTACCTCGGCGGGGAGGCCAGGTCCGGGTCCAAGGGAACATGGCGGCTCCGGAGCCCTCCTCAGCGCGGAGGTCTGGCCCGGAGCCTGGGCACACATTGCAGCACGGAACCTGCCTCAGCGGGGAAGCCAGGTCTGGGGCCAAGGACACGTGGTCATGCAGGAGTGTAAGTTGTATTGCTTGCGCGTGTGAGGAAGGAGAAGTGGTAGCCTATGCCTCACGACAATTAAAGAAGCATGAGTTTAACTATCCTACGCATGACTTGGAGCTAGCAGCAGTGGTGCATGCATTGAAGATTTGGAGACATTATATCCTTGGACATCGATGTGAGGTCTATACGGATCATAAAAGCCTCAAGTACATATTTACACAAACGGACTTGAATTTGAGGCAACGTCGATGGTTAGAACTCATCAAGGATTATGATGTGGGTACCACCCCGGGAAGGTGTCACACCCGGTTTTTCCGAAGAACAACCAAGTGAATATCACATGTATGCCAGGATCATTTTCTCATACATGTGATGACAAATAGTGAAGCATCATTTATTACAAGCCAGGTGTCGAATATAAATAAGTCTTACATAGCAAATGTCTCGATGGACAATAATAAGTTCATCACAAGTAAATAAACTAGCAGCGGAATACTATTCTTAAGGGCTCCGTCACAGGCGTTGCCCGGGGGTCTCCATGAACCTAGAAACCTTCTTCGGGTCCAAAGTCTTGGTCATTATACACCACCTCATTATCTTGACCTGAGCAGCAATATAAACCAACAAATATGCAAGGTTGAGTACCGATGGTACTCAGCAAGTGTGGGAAAGTTATGTCATGCATGGCTAGAACAAGGAGAGGTTGAACTCATGGTTAAAGCACTATGCAATTAATACCTATCACCTTAGCTTATTAAGCACCTACATTACTACACAGGTGAAATGGTCCCAATCTCCCATCCCTTCATCATAACGAAATAACCATAACATCATTTCCAATGTTAAGCTCCCCGCTTAACATCCGCAACTTCCAAAACCATCAATCCTCTAATCATGAATAAGTCCAAGCCGCTCTTGACCGTGAGCACGGCTGTCATGACAGTTTTGACTCTGCAGAGTTTGTACCACTGTACCCACATGTAGTGATTTCATCCCCCGTTGCCGGGTGGACTAAAAGAACCTCCATTATGCCAGTGGCTACGAACCACATTCACACTTCCCAGGTGTGTAGCCCGGAGATCACTACGAAGCCTTTACAAAGGGATTTCCGATGAGCATGGGCCCACTAAGGTTTCACCCCTAACAGCATACAAGAGGCTCCAACCCCGCTGCAGTGGCCCCCTCTTGAGCCTTGCGGTTCATATGGTAGTCCAGCTGACACCTACTCCCCGCACCATCCAACACACCCATACTACGCCGGGGATACACCTAATTAATTGGCCAAGCTGCCCCATCTCAGCATGTGGTTGACACGGTAAAGCCAGGTTACATGCTCCATGAACCGGTCCTTAGGATCCAGGCAAGTACTAAACACAAACCCGAGTGTCGTGCACCCAGCACACAACCAAAACATCCAACTTGCCTTGATCCCTACCTCTACATAACTCACAATATCTCATTCAAGAGTATGGTAAAATAAACTGATGATCTCATATCCCAAATATCCCATTCTAAGCATGGCTAAGCATATGCATAATAATAAATGACATGATAAAATAAATCCGAACCCAAGCTACAAGGAAACAAGGTGATGCAATTCTAGGGAAACATCCTAGCATGGGTTTCATATTTCAATTGACAATGCAAATAATTCTACCTACACATCCTAGTATAGGATCAAAGTGGTCAAGGACACTTGCCTCCTTCCTGCTGCTCTTAGAATGGGTAGTCTTGATCTTGGAAAGGAAAAACTTGCTCTGGAGCAGGTTCTACATCATACCATCACACATAGCAAAAGAAAAACAACAATCCATAAGACATAGTTCACACTTCCACTTCATACAAACTACACATTCACATTTATGAAAGTCATTCACAATTATATGTGTTGTGGTTACTCTATGTGTGTTGATTTGTGGCTTACATGCACTTTCAATCATGTGTATATGATTCCTACTTTTGTATTCACATTATGCTTACATACTATACATATGAGTTTCCAATTTAAATAAATTCCTTATATTTAATTACTACACCTTTTAGCTACCAAGTATGCATGAAAGGTATTTTCCTACTCCATATGTGTCTTCAGAATTTCTACCAACCCTAAACTGAATTCTTTGGATTTTAGAAACTTCATTTATCATTTACTAGTTGCTATATTTTCAGATTTATTTCCTATGCCTAAATGTGATCTTTATTATGAAAATAACAAGACACATCATCTAAACAGAATAGGTTCTGATCTAAAATATTTAATAATATATTTTTGACCTTTTCCTCTGATGTAAACTATTTTACATTTATTTTCCCTATTTTCAGAACTATTCTTTACTTAAAAATGTGTCCCTATAACTAATAAATGTGAATAACAAATTAAACAGATTCATTTCAGCCCAAAATATATTTTTATCTCACTCCAAAGTTTTCTAAGTACTGAGAAAGTTTTTAATTAAATTTTGACAATATGTTTGTCCCACTTTTTAAATTTTAAATACTAGCAACCTATTCAATTTCCTAAATTAAATATCAAACAGGGTTAAAAAGGTAAACTCACCCCTCTACAGGGTCTATAATATTATTTTAACAATTTTCAGGGGCCTAGCTACACATAACAGAGGGGTTTTTCCTAATTTTTATTAAGTCCAGGGGCTAAAACTGATTTTTAAATGAATTTACATGATTTTCTGAAGTTCCAGGGGCTAGATCAGAAGTTTCCGGGGCTAGCTCTTATTTCCCGAGAACCCCAGGGGGTAGCACGTAAGATTTCCAATCTTTATAACGCGGGGCTGACGTGGACCGTCCAATTTTAAACCGACGGCTGAGATTATAACGTCGAACCGGTACGCGGGGATTTAAACCCTACCGTGCGATTTAAAATAAACGGCGCACAAGCAGCCACGTCGCTCTGATCGAGCGCGGGCGGCGCTGCCGGCGGCGCACGGCGGCGGGAAGCGGCGATCTCGCCGGAGACTTTCAGATCTTCGAGAATTCTTCCTAGAACTGTGATCTTATGGCATAGATCGGTGGAGGAGAGGTCGGGGATCTCACCTCGGGGGTTTTCTTGAGCTCGGAGGTCCTGGAAGGCGGTCGGCGACGAGGTCCGAATTGAAACCACGGCGAGGGTCGTCGGCGCTGTGTTTGAACCGCAAGTCACCGATTTTTCTGCACCTGCAGGGTTCCCCGGAGGCGGTGGATCAAGACCAGCGAGTTAGATCGGAATTTCCGAGCTTAGATCGGCCAGAATTCGCTGGAGAAGGCTCGGTTTCTCACCGGAGTAAAATCGGCGGATCGCGTGGGAAAAACAGAACGAGGCCGGGGTTTTTATAGACGGGGTAGGGCGGCGGGGTGGTTTAGATCGAGTTTGCGTCGCCCCCGAGCGAAATTCGGCTGAGATTCGCAGAAATCCGGATCGGTTTGGATTCGGGGTGAGAGAGTCCGGCGCTGGCGCGAGGTAGAAGAAGAGCTGGCGGGCCCCGCCTGTCAGTGGGTGGAAAGGGCGCGCACGGCTGCGGGCTGGCGCGGGTGCTGGGTGGGCCGGCTCGTGGGTTTCGGCCCACTGGCCGGTTTTTTTTTCTGTTTTCCTTTTTCTTTTTCTATTTCTTTTCTGTTTTGAGTTTAATTTGAATTCCAGTTTGAATTTGAATTTTTGCAAAACATGCAACATGTCCAAAAATTTTTAAATTCCCCTCTTAACATGATTTAGGTTCTTAACAAGATTTTTGGGGTGTTACAGAAGGCCAATGTAGTAGCTGACGCATTGAGCAGAAAGGGAGCATGTCACCAACTCACGGTTCGGGAGCTACCACCCGAACTACGTAAGGAGTTTGAACGGTTACACCTCGGATTCTTGAATAACGTGGAGATAATAGAGATCCACTCCCCATTGGAGCAAGAAATAAGAGAGGGCCAAGCAACGGACGAGGGGATCAAGGAGATTAAGGAAAGAATCCGACAAGGGATAGAGAAGGATTTCAAGGAGGATGAAAAGGGTACGCTTTGGCTAGGAAAAAAGATTTGTGTGCCAAACATAAGACACCTTCGCGACATGATATTGAAGGAGGCACATGATTCACCCTATTCCATACATCCAGGGAGCACCAAAATGTACAAGGATTTGAAAACTTGCTATTGGTGGGATGGTATGAAGAGGGATATAGCCGAATACGTTGCCCTATGCGACACATGCCAACGTGTAAAGGCCAAACATCAAAAACCCGCTGGATTGTTGCAACCTTTGAGAATACCCGAATGGAAATGGGAGGACATCAGTATGGACTTCATCGTCGGATTACCACGTACTCAGTCGGGATGCAACTCCATCTGGGTCATTGTGGACCGATTGACGAAAACTGCCCATTTTCTTCCGGTAAAGACCAGTTATAACGTTGCACAATTGGCAGAGTTGTACATGGAGCAGATCGTGTGCCGTCACGGAGTTCCGAAGAGGATAGTCTCAGATCGAGGTTCTCAGTTTACCTCTAAATTCTGGAGGAAGCTGCAGAAAACCATGGGTACACGACTGGATTTTAGCTCCGCCTACCACCCACAAACAGATGGACAAACCGAAAGGACGAACCAAATTTTGGAGGACATGTTGAGAGCTTGCGCCTTGAAACGTGGGCGTAGTTGGGATAGGAGTTTACCGTATGCCGAGTTCTCCTATAACAACAGCTATCAGGCTAGCTTAAAGATGTCGCCTTTCGAAGCCTTATATGGTAGACGGTTAGAACGCCACTATTCTGGAACGAGACTGGAGAGAACCAGGTGTTTGGACCCGAAGTACTACAAGAAGCCGAAAAGCAGGTCCAAACGATACGGGGGAACTTAAAGGCTGCCCAGTCACGACAGAAAGGCTATGCGGACAATAGGCGTAGGAAGTTGACCTTTGAAGTGGGAGACTTCGTATACCTTAAAGTATCGCCTATCTGAGGCCAACGACGCTTCAACGTCAAAGGCAAGCTAGCACCTCGCTACATCGGACCATTTAAGATTTTGGACAAGCGAGGAGAAGTAGCCTACCAACTAGAGCTCCCAAACCATCTCTCCGACGTACATAGCGTGTTTCATGTATCCCAGCTCAAGAAGTGCTTGAGAGTGCCAGAGGAACAAGTGTCAATGGAGGAACTTGAACTTCAAGAGGACCTGACTTACCCTGTCCGAATCTTGGACGTAAAGGAAAGGGTCACCCGAAACAAGGTGATTCGATGGTGCAAGGTACAATGGAGCCATCACACCGAAGCTGAGGCCACATGGGAGCGTGAAGAGGATATCAAGGCGGAATTTCCCCATCTATTTCTTACTAACGAATCTCGAGGGCTAGATTCAATTTAAGGGGGGTAGATTTGTGACACCCTCGCCTCGGGTGTCAGCATATGTTCATGTTCTATGAAGAGGAAACATTCTAATGAAAAAAAGGAACAGAAAGAATTATCAAAGGAATAGCCAATAAAGCCCTCCGAGAGCGCCGAAGACAACTTACCATGGCCGCTGGCCACGTGGCGTGTTCGGAGCTCGTCCCTGCGAGATGGGGAGAAGTCCGCCGCTGAAAGAGCTACGTGGCAGGTTCGGGGCTCGTCGCCACAAAGGGGAGAGGTCCGATCCTGTGGGACACGTGTTGCCACGGAGCTAGCCTCTACAGAGGAAGCAAAGGCATTTCCGCAAGACACGTGTCATCCTCGGAGCTAGTCCTCGTGGAAATCAGAGGACCAGTCGCGCGGGGTACGTGTCGATCTCGGAGCCCATCTTAGAGAAGTTCGGATCTATCGAACACGTGTCGCCACCGGAGCTTATCTCCGGGAGGTCTGTCGTTGCTGGACACGTGTCGACCTCGGGGCATGTTCCTGAGGAAGGAAGAGAGGGAAGATCGGCGCCAACACGTGGCGTGCGCGGAGCTCACCTCCAAAGAAAGGGGAAGTCTCGCTCGTGACACGCGGCACAATCGGAGCTCGTCTGTGCGGACGAGGAGATACCAGGCCCCGGAGGACACGTGGAGCTTCCGGAGCTCATCATCACGGAGGTAACGAGTTCTGGAGAAGGTTTTACGTGTAAAAGATACCGGTACGCAACAGGAACCGATCTAAATTCCACGATGTTACTAAAGGTAAGATGTTAGGATCCAACAAAGATCTGAATAAGACACTTATTCGGGATACAATCAGATTAGGACTCTTCTCTTCCCGATTATAAATAGAACCCAAAACTCTGGCCGAAACCACAAACTTCTCTTCGACTCCTGAGCCGACGACTTAGAGCCCTAGCCCTAACTCGCCGAGCAAACCATCGCTAAAGCGCAACAAGGGAGATCATCGGAGAAGAACCGAGCGGTCTGAGGGGGACCTCGAAGTCAAGAAGAACGAGAGGTAGGACTTCAATATCATTGTGTTCATCTCTTTGCATCTGTTCTTCAATTCCTTTCGAACAGAAGCCTTCTCGTGGACAAGATCATTGCCACATCCACCTTTGATCCGAACACCCCTGTCCATACAAGGCCATGCAAAAGCACGTACAGATCAATCTAATAAAACTAATCATGAGATACCATGCATATGCATCATCACATCTAGTTGAAGGTTTGTGCATAAATATTGATTGTTGCGAATCTTGTATGCACGTGATCCTACCTAGCAGGACAAGCTCAGGGAGCTGTCTACGACGAACTGCAACAACCAGGTTTTGCGATCCAAGAACAACAAGAACCGCAAGAACAAGGCAAGTGCTCCTTGATCATATTGATCCTATGTTTTGGATAAAACTGTTTTGTTTTGCAAAAAGGTGTGTGTGCCGAGTCAAACATGATGGGAAACCCCTTTTATAGGAGTTTACTAGTATTGGTTAAACCACCCTTGTCGCCTAGGAAGTTTATGAGTCGGGTATGGTTTTCGCTTTATGCTTCGCTGAGTCTATGGGATTGGGAAGCGAGATAGATGTGTCTAGCTAACTGCACTCGTAATGATAATGAGAAACTGATGATGTTAATGAACATGGATCGGAGGGAGATCTAGGCAAGCCTGGGTTTGTGAATGAGGTAGCATGAGATGGTGGTTTTACTTGCCGTAGATCTAAGGACCGGTTCATGCATGCACATGCCAGGATAACAGTGCCACCACAAGGCCAAGTATGGGTGCGGCTTAGCTGAGTAATTAGGTAAGTTGCTAGAGTGTTATGGACTGTGGAAGGCGCGGGGAATGGGAGTCGAGTGAGGACTGCCCTGGGAACTGCATGGCACAAGAGGGGCCCATGGGTGGGAGAATTGGAGATTCTAGCCTGTTGGTGAAACCTCAGTGAGTCCATACATCTAGTAACCCCTTTGTAAAGGCTATTTTGTGATCTCTTGACCATACACCGACGGATGTGTACTGCTATAATGGAGGTTCTGCAGTCACCGACGGGTGACGAAATCAAAAACTTGTGGGTAAAGAGGTGCAAACTCTGCAGAGTCTAAAACTATCATGATAGCCGAGCTTACGGTCATGAGCACCTGGCTAAACTGCCATGATTAGTTGGGATGGTTATTGGGAAGGTTCTTGGTTAATGAGTCTGTTATGGTTTGGTTGTTGGGACTGTGGAGTCCGGGTGATAAGATGGTTGCATGACTGTTGAGTCATGGCAGTGAAACTGGTTTCGGTGTGAGACAAAGTTGTTTGTGAGATAAGATGGTAGCGAATACGTGAAGGTATTCGTGGGATGGTAGCGAATACGAGGAGATATCCGTGAGTAAGAATGAGGTTGGTTAATGTTCGGGTGGAACATGGAAAGCGATGGAGGTATGTTGGTAATTTAATACATGCTGGGATTGTATTCATCTGAAGTTAAGTTGCTGTTTTATCATGGTTTTATAAATCTGCTTTTCTGCAAATAAGCCTGTTTATACCTACCTTGTTTATGAGCTGCATATCATGTGTTTTCCCGCACTTGCTGAGTACATCATTGTACTCAAACTTGCATTATTATTTTCATCATCAGTAGCGGGAGAAGCCTACTATGAAGACCGAGTGGAGCATTACGGCGTGTGATCTGTTCTCAACCTTGCATGTGGAAGGGATTAGAGATGGAGCCACTTCTGCTTAGTTTTGCTTTCGCATTAGTTTTTGCTTCCGCATTAAAATAAGACTTCCTCTGTAAGCATGAGTCCAAGACTCATGAGGTATTGTAATAAACTCTGTTATTCGTGGTGATATATAATCTGAATTCAGTTTGTGGAACGTATGTGTATGTGTGATGAACATCCTGGGCACACATATGCATTAGTTCTCGGTTCCGTGGTTTTCCACGGAATTGAGGGCGTCACACCAGGATATCACACAATCCACCCCCTTAGAAGACTGACGTCCTCGTCGGTCAACGCCAAGACAGGAACGTCCCCTCTTAGCCATGTCCGTACGTTCAGTACTGGCATATGCATACCGTACGTCCTGTTAGCAGCATACGTACCATACCGTATGTCCTGTTAGCATCATAAATTAAACACAATCGTCAGGTCTGGCTGCACACCGAACCCGGTCCCAATACAATTTCGTACACCCGTCTGTCATCAATCGCACGGGTGTTCTCAAGCCAAACACGCCTTGAGCTATGTGTTCACATTACTAACCACGTGATGGGGTCTCCCATACTTTCCCTGTAGCATGCCAGGGAAGGGTGTTGCTCGAATACCCCAAACGACATGAAGAGTCGTAGAGGATACTAAAGCTGGCTGGGTTACCTGCCACCCGTGAGGCTCCACCCTTCAGCTTGTGCGGACTGGTGGACAGCGCTTACGTGCACCCCCCAAGACATATGAAGTCCCGAGATGCATGATTTTCCGACATAACACATAAGTTAGGTTGTCACCTTCATATTAGTCTAATATAGTAGTCCTTATTTGGGCATACTAGCGAATCCTCAAGGTAATCCTAAGTTTTCCCATAATACTATCCTTATTTTGTGTGCTATCCCCCAAGCATCTCTGATGCCAGCCTGAGAGGACCGAAATCTGTACGTCCAGTATCTCAGAGGGTGGTGCCGCACGATGCGACACCCGACAGCACACATCATAAGGCAACCATAGTATTACATTGAAAACAAACTGAATATGTACAAAAAGTCGTACAAACCTTCAGTTTACAGCTATTTACAGAGTATACTACAGCGGAAGATAATTTATACGATTCACACCCACCTAACTAGCAAAAGTCGGTTGTCCAGACCTACGGACAACCCACACTAGCTGCACTCATCTTCAGCGCAGCGTGTACGGCTGCCACTCAGCCGTAGTCCTCGACGGAGGGTAGCCCTCGCCGGCGGACTCGTAACCCGAGTCCATGGGCTACTCCTCACCTGCAAACACTCATAGCAGCAACCGTGAGCACGATGGCTCAGCAAGGCTTAACCGACTCACCTACACAGGAAACTCTACATGAAGGTCATAACGAAGATAGGATGGTAAATTGCAGCAAATGGACACGCCTACATGTTCATCCTTATTTCATCTTTTAGCCACAAATTAACGGTTCAGGAATCTGAAATTTAGTGAGCAATATTTGGTGGCACACTTGTAGCAATACAAGTTATTCATATCAGCAATATTGAATCACATCATTCCATATGTTAACCTATGTAAAGACTCAGTGACTAAGTGGTACTCATCACCGCGAAGGACGGCGAATCGACTCGATATACACCTGCAGGGATACCTGAAGAGCACGTCACGTACACCCACCCGTGGAGCTGCACAGCACGCTCACTCGATGTCGTACGGGACAACCTTTCACCAAACACCCCAAACGTCAAACCGGTCGCACCCAAACGGACAGGAGGTTCCCTACATAGAGCATCTCTCTGTGTCCGTTAGCGGATTTCCACCTTTCTGACCTCAACCTAGACCTATAAATCGGTGCGTTATGCCTCGACGCCCGGAGGTATAGGTTACATCAGTTTATCGGGGCCCATATATCCGATATGCCTTCGGTACATTCAAACTTGATCAGCGTGGGCCGCACATGGATCGGTTCTCAATCGACACGGACATGGCTACGCACACAAGACTTCCTCTTGCTGCGTCCTAGCCCCCTGCCTAGTCTCATTTTGTTCTTACTAAAATTGTCTCACATCTCGAACCAATCCCGTGTGTCCCAAACCCTATACTTGCGAGCAGATTCCAACTACTCGACTTTTACCAAAGCCTATTAACATTCAGCAAAGCGTGATCTACTCGATGACTTAGACACTACCCTCACTCCTTTTGGGAATAATCTGGCTATGCATTTGGGGTTTCATCCATCCTACACCTAATGCACATACATACCTCAAGCTAAATGTGTATTAAAGCAAAGCTTTATAAAATTTATTAAATGCAAATCGAGGCTTGCCTTGTTGCTGCTGGTCAGATTTTAGTGTTTTCTCCAGAAGTAGAAAGTCCAGAACCTCCGGGGTCTCCTCGCCTTCAGCGACTATACGTAAGCAAATTAACCGATATGTCAATTTAAATGCTATGTGTTAAATTTAGTATGTAAAGATCATAATTCTAGCTAGACCTCCCCTTTGGCTCTGAAATTTTTATGGTGGCTTGGTAAGGACCTAACGAGAGATTGACCAAATTTCATTTGAAACAAAGTTCATTTGAGCTCTGCACAAATAAAAGTCTAAATGGTCATTACTAGAGCTTCTATGGATTTCCAGAGATTTTCAAGGATCAAACCATTACTTTTTGGAAACTATATTTTTAGATGGTTCTAATGGAGTTGGTTTCATGTCATTTGAAGAATCCTAGAGAAAGTTATGCCCTAATCAAGATTTGAGAAAATTAAAAAAATATTTCTGTATATTTTTCCATTTTGTCAGGGCAGTTCACTTAATCACACCATTAGGGGAACTAAATGAACTTGTATGGATATGAAAAATTTCCTGTTACTCAAGGATTTTCAAATGAACATCCTAGCCAAATTTCAGAATTTTCCATAAAATAATTCTCCATATAAAATTCCCAACATTTTAAATTTTAGGGAATTAATTCTGGAAAATTAATAAGTTTCATGAACTGAAACTTGTTTTGCTGGATAGTATTCAAAAATCTGAATCCATCAAAATTTGGTTCACCCAATTTGGAGCTCCCTAGCAAAAGTTATGGTTAGTTGAAATTTGAACAAAAATCTGAAATTCAAAGAAAAGTTGAAACCCTGCGCGTGGGTCCCACCCCACGCTTTCTTCTTCCTCACGCGCGCCTGAGCTCGGGTGGCGGTGCTCTCTGGCTAGATCCACCAGAAGGGATTTCCCGGCCTCCTCTAGGGCTAAAGCTCGTCGCCCCTGCCTATCAGAGCACTAGGAACTCATCACTGGGGTCGGCCGAGGCTCTAGGTGGCCGGAAATCGGTTGGCGACGGGCCACGGCGACGTCGCCCGGCTCCTACAGAGGCTCATTCCTAGCAACCCTTGGCCCTAAAGCTCCGTGGCGACATGCTAAGCACGGACATGGCGCTGGTTCACCGTGAAAACGGCCGGAGATGGGAGCTCACTGTCGACCAAGGTCCAATATCGGTGGCAACTCGGAAAACTCGAAGAGCAGAGCCTAAACTCGATGGTTTTTTTTATGATTTTTGATCCTATATGGCCATGGGAACGTGTAGAACATATGGGTATCTCAGCATACGCTGTGGTGAGCTAATCCCCGCGAGTTTTGGAGTTTGGAGCGGCTCGGTTCTATGAACACCGAAAAATAACCGGAGAAATTCTCCCACGATGATGCATGAAACGGCGAGCGGTTTGTACTGGCATGAAAAGAACCTTAGGGCGGTCGGTTCTTGTGTTGATCGTCGGCCACAAAATGGCTTGTATCCCTCGGGCTCCGGAGAGCCAAAGCAACCGAACGGCGGCGAGTGTTTTTCCTTCGGGGCAGAGCGAGGACAGTGTGAACGGTCAGGAAAGGAATGTTCATGGGGTAGCGCGTGTTTCTTATAGCCTGTGGCCACCGGCACAATTAAGCAGGAGGTGGCGCTCCCACCGATGCTCGGTCAAGATGCAGCTTGCGCTGGCGCGCTCCCGGCAGCAGCCCGAAGCAAACAGAGGCGGTTCCCTCTGTTGATCAGACTAACCTTTGGGCCCTCTCTCCCCCTTCTCTCTTTTTCATTTGTTTGCTGCAAATATCCCAGCTACTCAAAATTGAAGTGCAGACTTCAGCCCCAAGTCATGGGTGGAATTTGATTTCCTCAAATTAAATTTAGTTTGGCTACATTTGGTTCACATTTGAATTTGAAAATTCAAATGCAGTTTGAATCGATCCAAATATAGCTCCCGACAAGATGAACTCCAATGAGGATGAAAATTAGTGGACTAACTCAGAAAAATGTGCTGAGTTTGAATATGAAGCCAACTTTTGAATCCAAGTGATGAAAGTGGCTGGAATTTGAATTTGCATTCAAATTAGCCCTTTTTACAAATGTCTCCAAAAGTTCCTCAAAATGATTTGGATTTGCATGAAAGTTGGCATGAGCACTCCTAAGAAGATTTAGGGTCTATGGGTGAGCTCAGCCTCTCATGTTTATGTGTATGAGTTCCTACTTTTTGGAGTTATGTGTTTTTCCTCTAATCACCCTCTTGATGGTGTTTACTTGCTCTTCACAAATGTTCATGAGCTATCCACCAAAGTGAGCTGTGGTGTGGTGATGTGATGAACATTTTAGCAAGTAAATTCTTGGGCTTTTACAGCCCTCTTCACTTCCTACGTGCTGTCCATGTTTGCTCTCCCAGTGTCGTCCTTCCTCCTGATGCTGCTGGAGGTGTACGGGCTCTAGCTCCAGCACCTGACGCCGCACGCCCTCGCACTAGTGGCGGTCTGTGAGACCTATGTGTGCTGAATACATTGGCTATGACGATAAAAGTTTTGAATTCTGCCAAAACACTCTTTTTGTCAAGGTCCGACTCTAGGTCCCAGCTCCGACAAGATCCAACGTGGGGTCCGACTTGCTATGGCTAGGTTCGACATGTGTTTGGTTAGCTCCAGAGGTAGGTCTGACTAGCTTTGGTAAGTTCCGGTGCTAGGTTCTGCTAGCTTTGGTAAGCTCCGGCTCATGGTCCGGTTAGCTTTGGCAAGGTCCGGAGCTAAATCGCAATGGTTCTGTTTTACCATGCAAATATTTCGAACTTGCTTTACATCTATGGAAAGATTGCTTAGTATTCTTTTACTAAGTTTTTGAAGTGTTATGGCTGTTTATGGTGGTTAACATTTTGCTATGGTTTGCAACATGCTTATGTGAGGTGTTCACGTAAGGTGTTGTGGTTTTCGGAACTAACGTGAGTCAAGTCACGGGCTTGTGCTCGAAAGTATTGGTTGTTTATTCATGTGAAGGTGTTGCTTGAGTTCAAGATATGGTTGGTGACATGATCCATTGAACTAGTCTTAGTGAGAAGATGAGGTTCAACAACCAAGTTCAGAAGGAATTGTGGTTGAGTTGATCGGGAGGTCGCGCAGCATGTTTGGTCAAGAACAATGGTATTGTGGACGTCGTTGGAAGGTGTTTACACGTGTGCAAGGAGTGCATGGACGTGGCAACATGGTTCCAAGGCGTGATGAAGAGATGTGGACGTAAAGAATTGGTAGGAAAAGTCCAACCGGCTGGATTATGGACTCAGGCTGCGGCTGAGTCGGTTATGGCTCAAATATGGAAAGATTTGAGTTGGTTATGATAGGATTTCGTGTGGGACACAAAGTTGAGTTGTTTTAGTAATGTGGGATACATTCCTAAGGTGTTTGGAAGTCCTAAGATTGCTTCTATCTGCGTATAGAAGAGTCTTGAGCAGTTATAGAAAGTTTCGATTCAGAACTGAGTAGGATTAGAGTCCTAGTTTGAATTGGGTTGGCCTCCGGGCTGGTTATATAAGCAAGGGAGGCCAGAGCTCGTGGTAAGACGACCTTGGGCTGTTCCTTTATGTTTTGATCAATAAAATTCGTAATTTAGGGGAGCTTTTATGCCTTGTTCGTCCGACTTGTTTTTGTCAAGTCTTTCTCGTCGATTTTCTGGACAGCACGACAGTGCTTCTGTGTTTTGATCATATCTCGTGTTTTACAGATCCAATTGACGTGATTATTTTTGGGTTGTCTTCACAACTTGATTATATATCATCTGTGAAAATTTCACGGTTATTGGATTTGTAGTTTATGATCTACACGAGTTTCTTTGTAGTGTTGCAGATCTGGTTTTTACTCGAGTAGAACAGATTGACCCTCGTTTGATATTTCGATCATAACTTCAGTTTTTCTTGACGGATTTCCGTGATTCTTGTTGTCGTGTCTTCATGACTTGATTCTCTATAATATATACCTCTTTTGTCACAGTTGAACACATTTACATCAGTCGCATACACGGTTTATTTAACAGATCGTTTTTCTGCTGAGGGGTTTTTGTTGCTTCCGCTAAAAAGTTTAAATCTACCATTCACCCCCCTATGGTAGCTTTTCACGTGCTCTTCGATCTACACGGTCTTCATCCACTTTTGTGAGATGTTCGTGTGTATGCGGCTCTTCCAGGTGTTCTTCTCCTTGCGGGCCTCGGGGAGAAGCACAGGCCACCTAGGGGTTATTACCAGCACCGAGGGAGGAACTCCACGCCATACATTGCGCCCTTCTCCCCCGGCAAGTGGGAGCACTGGAGGGAGGACTGGGTGTCGCCTAGACAGACGTTCACGATCACCTGGAGCTGCCGAGCGGCTCCCCGATCAGCGAGGATGCCGTCGGGGACGAGATCCACGACCTACAGGACGTCAACAAGCCGGTGCTGTAGAGGATGAAGTTCCTGGGGCAGGAGGGCCTGACGTCGCTGATGGTCCTGGCCGACTTCCTGTCGTGCCAGATCACTTCTCTCCAGCAGCGCACCTGGCCTGCCTGGCTGTACATTGGGGAGGGCAATCTTGTTGGAGAATACACATGGCATGCAATTAATTTGACGAATGAGAACAGAAAAATAGCAAGAACAAATATACTAGCAGTCAACATGAACAGTACTAGTATTACACAAAAATGAATTGAAACATACGAATAGACCGCTCATCATAAATATCGAATTAGTCATGGATCGAGTAATTACTTACATAGAATCCTGTTAGGAAGTGGAGGATCAGATGACGAACTCGATGAAGAAATTAAGGACGAAGGAAGTGTTGCAAACGGCCGTGCGAGCGCACTTTCCAGAAACCTGATCACGGGCACCCATGCAAGTCTTCAGATCACCGGCGTCGGTTCAGAGACACCGCTCTCCCTCGATCCGCTGCACGACGGACGGAGGGACGGCAAGGCGAAAAACTGCGGTGCACAGCAGTTTGCAAGAGGGGTGAGTTTTTGTGTGTGTCTTCTCCAGTACCTAGGACGTCTCCTATATACTCGAGCCTGCCAACCACCTCAGATTCCATCTGCCATATTTTCAGGAAACCGTCCCCTGAAATCCGTCAACATGCATCTAATGGAGCAGTTATGGGCATTACGCACATTAAATGTGTGCCTGTAGTTACGCGGCATTACGCACATTAACGTAATGAGATTCAGAATCTAAGTATCCAAATATGAATCATAATATTCTCCATATAATGAGATTGTTTTAAAGTAATATTATTCTCGCCCTTAATCAGTTTGATGTTTAGAATAACATCAGACTCCCCCAAATCCTTCATATCAAAATTTTGGACAAGAATGATTTTACATCATTTATGACATTGATACTAGTCCCAAAAATTAATATGTCATCAACATATAAGCACAGTGTTACTCCTTTATCCCCACCAAACCGATAGTACACACATGTGTCTGCGTCATTTACCACGAAGCTTGCTGAGGTCATAGTTCTATCGAACTTCTCATGCCACTGCTTTGGTGCCTGCTTGAGACCATACAAGGATTTTCGTAACTTACACACTTTGTTCTCTTGCCCAGGCACCACAAAACCACCAGGCTGCTTCATATAGATCTACTCATTGAGCTCGCCATTTAGGAAAGTCGTCTTCACATCCATTTGATGGATGATGAGATTATGACACGCAACAAGTGCAACAAGCACATGAATTGTGGTTAGCCTAGCAACAGGTGAATAAGTATCAAAAAAATCCTCACCTTCCTTTTGGGTAAATCCCCTGGCTACAAGTCTAGCCTTATATTTATCGACTGTACCATCTGGTTTGAGTTTCTTTTTGGATATCCACTTACACCCAATAGGTTTACACTCAACTGGACAGTCACATATTTTCCAAGTTCCATTTGTTAAAATGGACTCCAGTTCAATATGTACTGCCTCCTTCCAGCTCTCTGCATCTGGCGATGCATATGCATCGGAAAGTGTTTTGGGTGTATCATCAATAAGGTAGACAGTAAAATCATCACCAAAGGATTTTTCAATCCTTTGTCTCTTGCTCCTTCGAGGAGCAAAATTTGTAGTGTCATCGTCAATGGATTTTCCCCTGTAAGGACAAGGTATGGATATTGGAGACGGATCAGGAGTAAAACTAGTAGATGCTTCACTACGACCTGCAATTCTATCCTTCATTGGAAAATATCCTCGAAAAATGTGAAATCATGAGCTTCAGTCATAGTGTTAACATGCACATCAGGAATCTCGGATTTAATCACTAAAAATCTACAGGCTGCACTGTGTTGTGCGTATCCTAGAAAGGCACAATCCACGGTTTTTTGTCCTAATTTTTGTTTTTTACATATAGGCACATTAACTTTGGCCAAACAGCCCCATGCACGTAAGAAACCGAGAGCAAGATTTCTTCCTTTCCATCCTTCATATGGTGTTATTTCACCCTTGGATAATGGAACTCGATTCAGCACAAAATATGCAATCAAAATGGCTTCCCCCCACCATGAGTTGGATAAATCCGAACTGTGCAACATGGCATTAACCAAGTCCGTAAGTGTTCGATTTTTCCACTCAGGCAGCCAATGTGATTGGGGTGAGTAGGGAGCCGTTGTCTCAAGGATAATTCCATGTTCCACACAATATTTGCCGAAATCATTAGAAAGATACTATCCTCCTTTATATTTGGTTTTCTACCTCAGACTTATAGATTTTAAAACGATCTATTGTCTCATATTTCATTTTAGTAAGATAGAGTTGACAATATCTTGTAGCGTCATCAATAAAATATATAAAATATTTCTTCCCTGCTCTAGTCAAAATTCCATTCATTTCAAATAAATCAGATTGAATAAGATCTAGTGGTGACAAGCTCTTCTCTTCCACGCTTTTAAAAGGTTTACGTGACTGCTTAGCTTGCACACACGCATGACGCTTAGGTCATCTTTCAACGGGAATTTTTGAAATCAAATTAAGTTTAGACAATCTAATGATACGATCATAATTAATGTGACAAAGCTGAGAGTGCCAAACTGTAGCCTCTCTTTCATTGCATTATGAACTAGAACAAGCAACTGAGTTCACAAGATTATTACAATCGTCAACAACTGAAAGGCGGAACATACCTCCTCTATCATAGCATTTTCCGATAAATAAACCAAATTTCGAAACAATAAATTTTTTCGACTCAGGCACTAACTTATAGCCATCACGACACAAAAGAGAACCACTAATCAGGTTCCTATTTATTCCAGTGACGTGCTACACATTTTTCAAAGAGAGAGTCTTTTCAAAGGTCAACTTCAGATCGACTCTTCCAATTCCATGTACAGCAGTCCTAGACCCATCGCCCATCAAGACGGAGCAACTGTCGGTAGCCTGATAAGAAGAAAATAAATTATAGTGAGAACAAACATGGACATTAGCTCCTGTGTCTAACCACCAATCAGTAGAATGACATGCTACAAAAACTTCAAGAACATACCTTGATACAGACGTTCCTCCAGCCTCGCTAATAGTGACATTCATAGATTTCTGAATACCACCTTTCTTGCCTTTTCTATTGCGGCATTTCTTGGCTATGTGGTCAAGCTCGCCGCACGCAAAGAAGGTCATCTCTTCTTTCTTCTCATTCTTAAAGCTAGTGTTTTGTTTGGCATTTCCTTTCTAGTTTCTGTTGTTATTATTGCCACCACCCGATTTACCTTCAACCACATTGGCACTGGAGGGAGTTCCTTCTTGCAGAACACAACGAGGCACATCCTTGGATCTTGCCTTTTCCTCAACATCAAGATTTGAGATCAGACTTTCAACAGTCATAACCTCTTTCTTGTGTTTAAGACTCGTTGAAAAACTTCTCCAAGATGGAGGCAGTTTGAAAATAATTCCACCCACCACGAATAGATCGCTCATCAGAAATATTGAGTTAGTCAAGGATCGAGTAATTACTTACAAAGAACCCAGCTAGGATGTGGAGGATCAGATGACGAACTTGACGAAGAAATTGAGGACGAAGAAAGTGTTGTAAGCGGCCGTGCAAGCGCACTTCCCAGAAACCTGATCGCCAGCACCCGTGCAGGTCTTCAAATCACCGGCGTCGGTTTGGAAACACCGCTCTCCATGATCCGCTGCATGATGAACAGAGGGACGGAAAGACGAAAAACAGCGGCGCAGAGCAGTTTGCGAGAGAGGTGAGTTTCTGTGTGTGTCTTCTCTAGTAACCAGGACGTCTCCTATATACTCGAGTCTGCCAAACGCCTTAGATTTGATCTGCCATAATTTCAGGAAACCGCCCCCTGAAATCCTTCAACGTGCAACTAATGGAGCAGTTATGGGCATTACACACATTAAACGTGTGCCTGCAGTTACAAGGCATTACGCACATTAAACATGTGCCTGCAGTTACGCGGCATCACACACATTAAACGTTGTGTCTGTAGTTGTGACACCCGGTTCCGTAAAACACGGAACTGAGCTAATGCATATGTGTGCCCAGGATGTTCATCACACATACACATGTAATCCACAAACTGAATTCAGAATATAACCATGAATAAATAGTGTTTAAGTACTTTATTACATCAACTAATTGTCTCACTCATGATTGTCTATCTTATTCTTGCAGCGGAAGTCTCTAAACGACAGCGGAAACAACTAAACAGCAGCGGCTCCATCTTTAACTGTAACACCCTCAATATCATAATCATGCATTGCATATAGAAAAACATTATAAAAAAATAGAAATGGGAAAGAATCCTAAAAACGGGAGTAAGATAGCTGAAAAGAGCCAATTCCAATTCACTGAGGAGCGCCGTCGACACTTCCCGCAGCCTGCTGGCCACGTGGCACCTTCGGAGCTCATCCCTGCGGAGGGGGTGAGGTCCGGAACTGCTGGACATGTGGCAGGCTCGGAGCTCGCCTCAGGAGAAGGGGCGAGGTCTGATCCCGCTGGACACATGGTGCCTTCGGAGCTAGTCTCTGCGGAGAAGCGAGGCTCAACCCCGCGGGACACGTGTCGACTTCGGAACTCACCCCTGCGGAAGGGATGAGGTCCGCCCCACGGGACACGTGTCACTCTCGGAGCTCGCCTCTGAGAGGTCCGCCCCACGGGACACATGTCGCTCTCGGAGCTCGCCTCCGAGAGGTCCGGCCCTGATGGACACGTGTCGTCCTCGGAGCTCACCTCTGAGGAGAAGGGAGGTCCGACACCGCTGGACACGTGTTACCCTCGGAGCAAACCTCCGAGGAGAAAGGAGGTCCGGCGCTGCTGGACACGTGGCATTCTAGGAGCCCACCTCCGAGGAGAGGGGAGGTCCAGCACTGACACGTAGCGCCCCCAGAGCTCGCCTCTGTAGAAAGGAGATGTCCGACCCGCCAGACACATGGCTCACGCGGAGCATGCCTCTGAGAGAGAGGGAGGTCCCGTCCGCCAGACACGCTGCGCAACCGGAGCTCGCCTCTGCGGAAAAGGGAGGCCCAGCGCCCGCTGGACACGTGGCGTCTCCGGAGCTCACCCTGCGGAAGGACGAGATCCTTAAGCGGTTTTTCCCCCGTGCGCGAATACCCGGTACTGAAGAAACCGACATGATTTCTACGTTGCTACCGCACCAAATCAATTGGAGGTAAGTTGTTAAGATCCAAAACAAATTGAATAGGACTCTTATTTGAAATCCAATCGGAGTAGGACTCTTCTTTCACCCCTTATAAATAGAACCCAAAACCCCTTGGCCGCAACCACGTACCTATTTTCCACCTCCTGAGTCGATGACTTGGAGACCCTAGCTTCCAACTCGCCGAATTCCACCCCTTGCCGGAGTTCAGTCGCCGGTGAGCATCGACGACGAGCTCCGTCACCAGAAGAAAGCCGACAAACTGTCCTGCTGCCATTACTAGGAGGAAGGCCGAGGTAGGTCTTCATTCCCACCTTAAGACATCATCGCAGTTTTCTTCGCATCTGTTTTTCTTCGAACAGAAGTTTTTTCGTGTGGACAGATCACGTCTTGAACGGTTTTTGACGGTGGAATTGATCTAGATCTTGAGTCAAGATCATCACCACGTCCACACTTGATCCTTACATCCTTGTTCGCCATAAAACCCCATGCAAGCCATTAAAACATGCAAGAACACGTACAAATAGATTTAAATAAGACAGCATCATAGGATTAGCATGCACCTACACCATTGCATCTTAAGTAAAGTCTGTGCATGATGATTGATTGTTGTGAATCTTGTATGTGCGTGATCATGAGTAGAAGGACAAGCTCAGAGAGCTACCTACGAAGGACTACAGCACCAAGACAGACGCAAGAGCAACAAAAGCCACAGGAACAAGGCAAGTGCCCCTTGACCATATTGATCCCATGTTTTGGAAACTGTTTTGTTTGCAAAAACGTGTGTGCTTGAGTCAACTTGATGGGAAACCCATTTATAGGAGTTTACTAGTTTTGTTAACCACCCTTGTTGCCGAGAAAGTTAATGAGTCGGGTATGGTCGTTTTTGCTTTTTTCTTCGCTAATTTACGAGATATGGGAAGCGAGATAGAATGTGTCTAGCTACTGCACTCATATGAGCAATGATAATAAGAACTTGATGTTGATAATGAACATGAATCGGGGGAGATCTAGGCAAGCTTGGTTCATGGATGTGGTAGAATGAGATGGTGGTTTACTTGCTGTAGATCTAAGGTCTGGTTCATGCCAGCACATGCCAGGAAAACAGTGCCACCACAAGGCCAAATATGGGTGCGGCTTAGCTGACTAATTAGGTAAGTTGCTAGATTGTTATGGACCGTGGAAGGCGCGGGGAACGGGAGTCGAGAGAGAACTGCCCTGGGAACTGCATGGCACAAGAGGGGGCCCGTAGGTGGGAGAATGGTGATTCGAGCCTGCTGGTGAAACCTTAGTGAGTCCATACATCTAGTAGCCCCTTTGTAAAGTCTATTTTGTGATCTCTTGGCCATACACCGACGGTTGTGTACTTGTATAATGGAGGTTCTGCAGTTGCCGACGGGTGACGAAATCACAAACTTGTGGGTAAAATGGTGCCACCTCTTAAGAGTGTAAAACGATCATGATAGCCGTGCTTACGGTCACAAGCGCCTGACCAACTCACATCATTAGATGGGATGGTTATCGGTTTGGTTATGGTATGGTCATTGGAAATTGGTGTCGGGACTGTTGAGTCTTGGTAATGAGATTGGTTTCGAGACTGTTGAGTCATGACAATGAGTTTTGGTCATGAGATGGTTATTATGAGCATGAGATGATGTTGAGAAAGATAAATAGCTGGATGAGACGTGATAAGTGGTAAATTATGATGGAGGTATGTTACAGTTTTAATTGATATATGTTGGGATTAAATTCACTTAAAGATAGTTGCTGTTTTTATCATGTTGTGAAATAAACTTTGCTTTCTGCAATGAGCCTTTTTATTCCCTACCTTGCTGTAAGCTACATGTCATACTTTTCCCACACTTGCTGAGTACGACATGTACTCACCCTTGCATTATCATACAAACATCAGCAACAGGAGAGTACTTCGAAGACCATGTGGAGTATTAGGCGTGCAGACTACCGTCAACTTGCCTGTGGAGTTGAAGATGGAGTCGCTGCCGTGTTTAGTTGCTTCCGCTATTGTTTAGAGACTTCCGCTGCTACAATAAGTTAGAGACATCCGCTGCAAGAATGAGCTAGAGATTGATGTAATAAAGTACTTAAACCCTATTACTGTGGTTATATTCTGAATTCAGTTTGTGGATTACATGTGTATGTGTGTTAAACATCCTGGGTACACATATGCATTAGTTGGGTTCCGTGTTCTACTTGACCGGGCGTCACAGATTGGTACCAGAGCCACGTTGACTGTAGGACGCAAGCCTAGGTAGAAGTCACAGATTGGTATCAGAGCCACGTTGGCCGTAGGATGCAAGCCTTGGTAGAAGTCACATATTTGTATTAGAGCCACATTGACCGTAGGGCGCAAGGCTAGGTAGAATGCATAGATTGGCATCAGAACCACCTTGACCGTAGGATGCAAGCCTAGGTAGAATGGACACCCTAAAACCCATAGGAATGTTTAAACCATAGAAGCTTGAATAGGAGTGGTGTGTTGAACTTTTGTGATAATTGCTTGTGTTTGTGTGTTTAGTGTGAGTTGTGGGAAGCTTCAGCGTTGTCCATATCTACACATAGTAGAGAGATGTGAGATGCTTCGGCATGTGTTCACATCCTCATATAAAAGTAAATATATTTAGTCCATCCACCTTGATGCATATAGTTGAGGGGGGATCAACCTAAACTTCTAAACTTCTATTCTACCCAACTCTCTCTCACAGATGGTGAGGGAAAATGCCAGCCGACAAAGGAAGAATGTTCGTGGCAACCAGGAACCACAGGAGGATGGCCACGATGAAGTTCCTGAAAATGCTAACCCCGGGGCTGGTGAAAACAACCTTAAACGGTTGATGGCTATGCAGAACCAGCTCATGCAAACTATGATCCAAACTTTGGGTCAGCTGCAAGCCAACAACAACAATTCTAACCCCGTTCCTGCACCACCACCACCACCGCCGGCTCACAACTGACTGGGAGAGTTCATGAGGATTTGACCGCCTACTTTTGCACAAGCTAATGATCCCATGGAGGCCGACGGTTGGTTGAAGTCCATGGAGAAGAATGTTGCTATTGTTCAGTGCAATGATTGGGAGAAAGTTCTCTTCGCATCGCACCACCTTATGGGAGCAGCTGCTGACTGGTGGGACGCTCTTTGCAATGCTCATGTCGACCAGGAGACTATCACTTGGGCTGAGTTCAAGGAGAGTTTCCGCTCTCATTACGTCCCTGTTGGAGTCATGATGCTAAAAAGTCAAGAGTTCGAAGGTCTCCGCCAAGGCAGGAAGAGCGTGAATGAGTACCTCAACAAGTTCACGCAGCTGTCAAGGTATTGCCCCGAGGATGTCAACTCGGATCAAAGGAAGCAATACTTGTTCATGAGAGGGTTGAACAATGAGATCCAAGTTCAACTGCTCAACAATGACTATGCAAAGTTCCAGAAACTTGTTGACAAAGCCATAGTGGTTGAGAGTAAGATCCGTGAGATCGAGCAAGAGGGAAAGAGGAAGATGCCATACCGGCCACAAGGGAGCAATGTACGTCCCCGTTTCATGCCCCCAGCTGCACCACAGTATGACTCGTCCCCTTCTACTTTCCACCCTGCAAACCCACCTCGCCCTAATCCACCACCGCAGAAACGACCTATCATGCAAGCACCTTGTGTGCCTTTGCCTTCGGCACCCCATCCCAACATGGGTGCTTATGCTCAAAACCACCCCCGCCCTAACGTTCCTGCTGTCTTGGGCAACAAGGCATGTTTTTCATGCGGAAAGATGGGACACTTTGCAAGTCAGTGCCCGAGGATATGTGACACCCACAATTTCGATTTCTGCATGCATTCATATTTTATATGTAGAAAAACATTTTAAAAGAAGTAGAAACCGAGAAAGAATAAAAAAGATAGCCAAAAAGAGCCAATTCCAGTTCGCCGAGGAGCGCTATAGAAAATTTCCGTGGTTGTTGGCCACGTGGCGCCTTCGGAGCTCGTCTCCGCAAAATGGGGAGAGGTCCGCCGCTAACTGGCTACATGGCAGGCTTGGGGCTCGTCTCTGCGGAAGGGGCGAGGTCTGACCCCGTGGGACACATGTTGCCCCCAGAGCTAGCCTCCGCAAAGGAGCGAAGTCCAGCCCGCAGGACACGTGTCACCACCGGAGCTAGTCACTGCGGAAAAGAGAAAACCAGCCGCGCGGGGCACGTGTTGCTCTCAGAGCTCACCTCCGAGAGGTCCGGCACCGCCAGACATATGTCGCTCTCGGAACTCACTTCCAAGAGGTCCGGTCCTACTGGACACATATCACCTCCGGAGATCGTCTCCAGGAGGTCCGACACTACCGGACACGTGTCACTTCCGGAGCTCATCTTCAGGAGGTCCGACGCTGATGGACACGTGTCAACCTCGGAGCTCGTCTCTGAGGAAAAAGGAAGTCTAGCGCTACTGGACACGTGGCATTCTCGAAGCTCACCTCCGAAGAGAGGGGAGGTCCACAAAGGACACGTGGCACTACCGGAGCTCACCTCCAAAGAGAGGGGAGGTCCGGAACTGACACGTGGCGTACGCGAAGCTCGTCTCTGGAGAGAGGGGAGGTCCCGCCCGCCAGGACGCGTGGCGCATGCGGAGCTCGCCTCTGAGGAAGAGGGAGGTCTCGACCGCCTGACACGTGGCACAATCGGAGCTTGTCTCTGCGGAAAAAGGGAGCCCAGGTCCCAGCAGGACACGTGGAGCCTCCGGAGCTCATCACCGTGGAAGGACGCGATTCTGAAGTGGTTTTCCTCTGTACATGAGTACCCGTTACTGAGGAAACCGACACGAACTCTTCTACGTTGATACCGCACCAAATCAACTGAAGATGAGTTGTTAAGATTCAAAAACAATTTGAATAGGGCTCTTATTTGAATTCCAATCAGATTAGGACTCTTCGTTTCCCGATTATAAATAGAACCCGAAACAACCCATTGGTCGCAACATCTTTTCTAAGCCGACAACTTAGAAGCCCTAGCCCCAAACTCACCGAACTAAACCCCTTTGCCGGAAGTTGACCACCGGAGAGAACGCCGACGAGCCTAGGCACGATCGTCATCGCCAGAAGAGAGCCCGACGATCTGTTTTTGCTAGGAGAGAGGACCCGAAGGAAGCAAGGTAGGTTTCCAATACCACCTTACGACATCATCGCGATTTTCTTTGCATCTGTTCTTTGATCCTTTTGAACGGAATCTTTTTCGTGGACAAATCACATGTTGATCGGTCTGATCTAGATCTTGAGTCAAGATCATCGCCACGTCCACAATTGATCCTTACACCTCTGTTCATCATAAAACCCATGCAAACCATGCAAGAACACGTACAAACTAAACTGCACCATAGGATTAGAATGCATATGCATCATTGCATCTTGAATAAAGTTTGTGCATGATAATTGATTGTTGTGAACCTTGTATGTGCGTGGTCATAAATAGAGGAACAAGCTCAGGGAGCTATCTACGAAGGATTTCAGCATCAATACTTTGAGATCCCAGAGCAACATAAGCCGCAAGAACAAGGCAAGTGCCCCTTGACCATATTGATCCCATATTTTAAAAGATGTTTTGTTTGCAAAAAGGTGTGTGTGCTTGAGTCAACATGATGGGAAACCCTTTCATAGGAGTTTACTAGTTTTGTTAACAACCCTTGTCACCGGGAAAGTTAATGAGTCGAGTGTGGTTTTTGCTTTTATGCTTCGCTGAGTCCATGGGATATGGAAAACGAGATAGATGTGTCTAGCTAACTGCACTCGTATGAATAATGAGAAACCGATATTGTTAATGAACATGAATCGGAGGGAGATCTAGGCAAGCTTGGTTTGTGAATGAGATAGAATGAGATGGTGGTTACTTGCCATAGATCTAAGGACCGGTTCATGCGAGCACATGCCAGGATAACAGTGCCACCACAAAGCCAAGTATGGGTGCGGCTTAGATGAGTAATTAGGTAAGTTACTAGATTGTTATGGACCGTGGAAGGCGCGAGGAATGGGAGTCGAGTGAGGACTTCCCTGGGAACTGCATGGCACAAGAGGGGGGCCATGGGTGGGAGAATTGGAGATTCTAGCCTGCTAGTGAAACCTTAGTGAGTCCATACATCTAGTAGCCCCTTTGTAAAGGCTATTTTGTGATCTCTTGGCCATACACTGACGGTTGTGTACTGGTATAATGGAGGTTCTGCAGTCGCCAACAGGTGACGAAATCACAAACTTGTGGGTAAAGTGGTGCAAACTCTGTAGAGTCTAAAACTATCATGATAGCCGAGCTTACGGTCACGAGCGCCTGGACAACCCACATGATTAGATGGGATGGTTTCTGGGATGGTATTCGGTTTGGTTATTGGATTGGTTATGGTTTTGGTTTTCGGGACTGTTGAGTCCGGGTAATAAGATTGGTTGCATGACTGTTGAGTCATGGCAATGAGATTGGGTCTCGGTATGAGATGAAATGGTAGTGAATACGAGATGGTATTCATGAGATGGTAGTGAATACGAGATGGTATTCACGAGCATGAGCAAAGTTGAGAAAGACTAATGCCTGTTGAGACATGAAAGTGGTGGAACATGATGGAGGTATGTTGATGTTTAAATAAATGTTGGGATTACATTCACTTAAAGCTAAGTTGCTGTTGTCATCGTGTTTGTGAAATAAATTTTGCTTCTATGCAATGAGCCTTTTATACCTACCTTGTTGTGAGCTACATATCGTGTTTTCCCGCACTTGCTGAGTACATCATGTACTCAAACTTGCATTATTACTTCATCATCAGCAACAGGAGAGGAGTACTATGAAGACCACGTGGAGTAATAGGCGTGTAATCTGTCCTCAACCTTGCCTGTAGAGTAGGAGATGGAGCCGCTGCTGCTGCTTAGTTGTTTCCGCTAGATTAAGACTTCTGCTGCTAGCATGAGTTTTGAGACTCATGAGACTTTGTAATAAAACCCTGTTCATTCGTGGTATTATATTCTGAATTCAGTTTGTGGATGATATGTGTATGTGTGATGAACATCCTAGGCACACATACTCATCAGTCTCAGTTCCGAGAGGTTCTCTCTCAGAACAGGGGCGTCACAGGAAAGGCCTTGGACAGCCGACCAACGCGCCCAAGCAGAACCCACGGCCGAACGGAGGAGCTAATCAAGGTAACCGTCGACAGAAGAACTACGCTCATGGCAACGTGAATCATGTCTCCGCTGAGGAGGCGCAACAGGCTGAGGATGTCGTGATTGGTATGTTCCTTGCCAACTCCAACCCAGCTACTGTTTTATTTGATTCCGGAGCATCGCATTCATTCATATCATCCAAGTATGTTGCCAAGTATAACCTGCCCATATCACACATGAAATATACTATGTTGGTTAATTCTCCCGGTGGAGAGATGAGGACTAATATAGTATGTCCAAAAGTAAACCTTAAAATAAGAGGGGTAACTTCCTTGCCAACCTTATTGTCTTGAATTCTCAAGAGCTTGATATAATACTTGGAATGGATTGGTTAAGCAAGCACAACAGAGTGATCCAATGTGCTGAGAGGTAGCCTATCAACTAGAGCTCCCAATGCACCTCTCCGACGTGCATGACGTGTTTCATGTATCCCAGCTGAAGAAGTGCTTGAGAGTACCAGAAGAGCAAGTACTAATGGATGAGCTCGAGCTTCAAGAGGATCTGACTTATGTAGAGCACCCTGTCCAAATTTTGGACGTAAAGGAAAGGGTCACGAGGAACAAAGTGATCCAATGGTGCAAGGTACAGTGGAGCCATCACACGGAAGCCGAGGCTACATGGGAGCGTGAGGAAGACCTCAAGGCAGAATTCCCTCACCTATTCTCTACTCTGAGGAATATCAAGGGCGAGATTCAGTTTAAGGGGGGTAGGTTTGTAACACCCTCAATTTCATAATCATGCATTGCATATAGAAAAACATTATAAAAGAAATAGAAATGGGAAAGAATCCTAAAAACGGGAGTAAGATAGCTGAAAAGAGCCAATTCCAATTCACCGAGGAGCACCATCGACACTTCCCGCGGCCTGCTGGCCACATGGCGCCTTCAGAGCTCATCCCTGCGGAGGGGGTGAGGTCCGGCACTGCTGGCCACGTGGCAGGCTCAGAGCTCGCCTCAGGAGAAGGGGCAAGGTCGGATCTCGTTGGACACATGTTGCCTTCGGAGCTAGTCTCTAGGGAGAAGCGAGGCTCGGCCCCGCGGGACACATGTCGACTTCGGAACATACCCCTGCGGAAGAGATGAGGTCTGCCCCACGGAACACGTGTCGCTCTCGGAGCTCGCCTCCGAGAGGTCCGCCTCACGGGACATGTGTCGCTCTCGTAGCTCGCCTCCGAGAGGTCCGGCCCTGATGGACACGTGTCGTCCTCGGAGCTCACCTCCAAGGAGGAGGAAGGTCCAACACCGTTGGACACTGTTACCCTCGGAGCTCACCTCCGAGGAGAAAGGAGGCCCGGCGCTGATGGACACGTGGCATTCTCGGAGCCCACCTCCGAGGAGAGGGGAGGTCCAACACTGACACGTGGCGCCCCCAGAGCTCGCCTCTGTAGAAAGGGGAGGTCCGACCCGCCAGACACGTGGCGCACGCGGAGCTTGCCTCTAAGAGAGAGGGAGGTCCCGTCCGCCAGACACGCGGCGCAACCGGAGCTCGCCTCTGAGGAAAAGGGATGCCCGACGCCCGCTGGACACGTGGTGTCTCCGGAGCTCACCCTACGGAAGGACGAGATCCTTAAGCGGTTTTTCCCCCGTGCGCGAATACCCGGTACTGAGGAAACCGACATGATTTCTACGTTGCTACCGCACCAAATCAATTGGAGGTAAGTTGTTAAGATCCAAAACAAATTGAATAGGACTCTTATTTGAAATCAATCGGAGTAGGACTCTTCTTTCACCCCTTATAAATAGAACCCAAAACCCCCTGCCGCAACCGCGTACAAATTTTCCACCTCCCGAGTCGACGACTTAGAGACCCTAGCTTCCAACTCGCCGAATTCCACCCCTTGCCGGAGTTCAGTCGCCGGTGAGTACCGCCGACGAGCCTCGCCACCGGAAGAAAGCCAACAAACTGTCCTGCTCCCATTTCTAGGAGGAAGGCCGAGGTAGGTCTTCGTTCCCACCTTAAGACATCATCACGGTTTTCTTCGCATCTGTTTTTCTTCGAACAGAAGCTTTTTCGTGGGACAGATCACGTCTTGATCGGTTTTTGACGGTGGAATTGATCTAGATCTTGAGTCAAGATCATCACCACATCCACACTTGATCCTTACATCCTTGTTCGCCATAAAACCCCATGCAAGCCATTAAAACATGCAAGAACACGCTCTTTCCCGAGGAGGACCCATAAACTCTCCCCCAGCAGGGAAGGTCCCTTCCGAATCATGAAAGCTGCCGCCCCAGGTACACATGCCTTTCAACCGAGTGTGGGATCCGTTCCCAAAACCCTTGGCATGGAGCAACACTGTAAGTCCTACTCCCCGAGCATCAGTAGAACAGGGTCATTCCCTTCTGTAATGAATCCCATAGAATTTAGGAACAGAGCTTGGGGCAGCTAAGTCTCAAGGGACGGTACAGGACTACGTCCAGTTTAGCCTGGTTCCGACCCTAAGCGCGTAGAGTCTTGCTTCCCTTGTAGACGAGGCGGAACATTGCCTCCATGTACAGCCAGAATTCCACCTATGGGCATGAACACAGAAACCTGTTCTACTTAGCTCTCTCTCATGCGCTCATTTAAATTATGTAATAATTTTTATGATCGCACTATCTATGTATGTTCATCGTACATCTAGCTCCCCCTCTCCCGCGCTCATCCATAGTCAGCATTCGCTATCCTACCGAGGGCGGCCGCGCTTGAGGCACCTGCCGATGGCCGAGTGAGTCTCTCGGGCCTCGCCCAGTCAGGTGTTGCGGTGCCAGTTGGTCACCTCCAGGAAAGGCCTGCGTTGTGCATGGGGGGTCCAGGGTGCGTATCCCGCTTAGCAGGCCACGAGCCCAAAGCGTGCGCATCCTGCCCTCCGGAGGTACAGGGGAGTACAACCGCTTTGCCTGGTCATGAACCCAAAGCACGTGCACTCTGCTTCCCCAGCGCACGGCCCGGTACTAGGGATCGGACGACCGTACCCGGACCTCGGAGGGAGCCGGAGCTCCGGCGCCTCGAGCACAGAATTGCCCAAGCCCCGTATAACGGATCAGGATCGTAAGACGAATAAGACTAGGGGACGGGAGGGGAGGACCCCTCGAGGAGAATTACGTTTCCTCTGCCTGTGTGCTGGACCTCTAGGTTACGGCAACGGGGACTGCATGAAGCGGGGGAAAAGGAGCTATCAACTACTCCGGCCTAGGACTGGAAGGGCCGGGTCCCGCCCCTTCAGCAGGGGCGAGGCCCGAAGGCCCCACGTGTCCAGCGGGCCGGAGCTCCCGCCTCCCCTGAGGGGGGCTCCGGACTCGCCACGTGGCAGGCGGAAACCGGACCCCCCCTGGTGGGAGGGCTCCGAAAGCCCTACGTGTCCAACAGGGCCAGAGCTCCCGCCTCCTAAGGAGGGGCTCCGGACCCGCCACGTGGCAGGCAGATGTGGAGCTCCCCATAGGGCGAGATCCGGAGACCCCCGGGGGCCCCTAACACAGTTAGGACCCGGGGAAGGTGTCTGTGCAGAGCTCCGAGATTGGAGAAGGCCTCTGAGTACCTTGTGGAGCTAAGGACTCAGTCAGGCAAAGCCAAGAAGGAGAGAAAAGGCATCACAGACACAAATATCTAAAAGAGTCAAATTATGCGAGGCTCCATGAGCTGGACTACAGACTCGATAAAAAGAGAGAAATAAGTCCTAAGGACCTCCCGGCTCACGCCGGAACCTAGCGGCTACAAGGACGGCCACATCCTCGACTTCAACCCTGGCAGCTTCCTCCCGCTCCACGGCTGGGCCCTCTCTCGCTGGTTCCAGCGAGAAAGAGGGGTCGCGGCTCTTGAAGCATGCCAGCACATGTGAGGCGACCTCTAAGGCTAGGCCGCGTCCCTCGGCCTCAAGCTCGCTGGCGACCACCGAGTCTAGCCTGTTCAGCTTGGCGCCGATCGACTCCAGCGCAGGGATCACCTCCGCCACCTTCAACGCAGGAGCCGCTGCCCTCACCGGACTGAAGCCAAGAGGGATCAGGGCGGACCCCGCTCGATCAACGAAGCTTGAGACCGCATGAGCCTCGGAGGACCGCAAGGCCGAAAGCTCCTCCACCTCGCGGTGGGCTGCCTGCAGGGCCTCTAGGTTTCTCTCGGAGAATTCCTTCTCCTTGGCCACCAGGGAGCTCTCCCGAAGGTGGAGAGTCTTGGCGAGCCGCTCCAACTCAGAAGCCTTGAAGTCGGCGGCCAACTCCCGTTCCAAGACCGCCCGGCGTTCACGGGAGACCTGTTCCTCCCTCAAGTCGAGGTCTGCCTTCAGAATCTCCAATAGCTGTAACTCACCCTCAAGCTCAGGACTCCGGTTCTGAGCAGCAAGCAATACAGCGAGCTCCATAGCTCGCCGTGGACGTAGGGTTTTACGCTCCGGCGGCCTGAACCACGTAAAACTCGCCGTGTCAAACTCTTACTAACTCGTCCATATGCTCAAGCTCTCCGCAAGGGACTAGCCCCACCAAAAAAAGAACCTCCGGGGGCTGCCCAGTGTAGGCCCGGGGGAAGTGTCGACCGAACACTTCGACATTTGGCGCGCCAGGTAGGGGGTTTTTCCCTTGCGCGACGAGTTTCCGCCGACGAAGATGACCAAGCTTCCTTCAGCGGCAAACTCTCCTCCTCTGTGTTCACGGCGAACCGTGACCAGCGGGGAGTACATGTCGACACACTCAGGACAGAGTGTGTCGGCACAGGCTGGTAGCCAGCAGCCGACTCCGGCAACGCCGACTCCGGCAACGCCGACTCCGGCAATGCAGGCTCCGACCAGTGTGAGATCTTCTGCAGTGCTGAGCGTACACCATGGGGGTGCGCTAGCTGCAGCAAGAGCACTACTGCGCAACCCACCTGCTGGGGATGCGCCCCATTCAGCGACCCAACAGTGGGTCCGCGAGGTGGACCGCCTCGTCGTCGCCGCCGCGAACCCTCGGTTTCGGCAAGGACGACACCCCGGTCAACCGGCTGTGTCGCTGACGCGCACGCCAACGGTTGACGGGCAGACGGCGGATTCCAGCTCCTCCAGTCTCCCGTCGACGGACCTGAGAAGGGAGCTGGAATGGTGCCACTTGGGCCAGGATGCCCTGGTGTACCTCGAGCGACGTCGAGAAAGGCGTCGCAACCATGAGGCTGGCGACAGCATGACGTCGGCCTCGACACAACCTGGAGGGCAGATCTTCGCCACGTGAGTCCTGCCTCAGGCATACGCCGCGCAGCATATGCCACAACCATATGCGCTGCAAGCAGCGCCCCCGGTCTATGGTGCAGCCTTACCCATGCCGGGATACACGGTGCCAAGTGTGAACCAAGCGTTCGCAGCGCCAATACCTGCGGCAGCAGGAGCAGGATGTGCGGCCCTTGCACCCCACCTTCGCTTGGCGAGGTGGCCGCGCAAGTTTCGGCCGAACCTGCCCGAGAAGTACGACGGTAGCGTCAACCCGGCGGAGTTCCTCCAGATCTACTCCACCGCCGTACTTGCCGCAGGAGGGGATGAGGCTGTCATGGCCAACTACTTCCCCGTCGCCTTGACCGGCCCAGCTCGGTCTTGGCTCATGAATCTCCCTCAGGGGTCCATAACTTCCTGGGGAGAGCTCTGCTGGCAGTTCGTCGCCAACTTCGGCAGCTCCTACACCCGTCCCGGCACGGAGCTTGACCTCCACGCCGTCAAGCAACAACCTGGGGAGTCGCTGCGCTCTTTCATCCAGCGGTTCTCCAAGGTATGCAACACCATCCCGCATATTCAAAGTGCTTCTGTGGTGGTGGCGTTCCGGCAGGGTGTCCGGGACGAGAAAATGCTCGAGAAGCTCGCGGCCAGAGAGGTCCACGACGTCTCTGAGCTCTTCAGCCTGGCGGACAAATGCGCCAGAGCAGCTGAAGGGCGGAACTGGCACTCTCTGCCGACCTCCGAGTCAGGAGGACAGCCCGGGTCCGGCGCTGCTGCCTATGGAGGTGGCAAGAAGGCCAAGAACCGGGGGAGTGGCAAGATGAAGTCATCGTTCACGGCTCCCGTCGCCGCAGCAGCGACGACTAGTGGAGCTCGGGGGCCACACCCCGACAAAAGGCAGCGGCAGTCACCGGGCCCAGATAGTGACCAGGGCGGACTATGCCCCGTGCATGGCGCCGGCAACCATACTGCTGCCGAGTGCTGGGATATCCAGAGGCTCGCAGAGCGCTTCCGCAAAGGAAGACAGCAGAGAGTTGAAGCACCGCCCTACCCTCAGAGGGAGGGCAAGAAGAAGGTCGATGCTCCAGTCAGCGCCACCCACCAGGTGGGGTTTCAGGAGCCTCAGCGTGTCATAAAGACAGTGCATAACGGTGAGGACTCCAGCTCCGATGGTGACGGGCCGGGGTGGTAGCCGGCTGTGGCTGCCGTCCCAGGTCAGGGGAGGCTGCGCTGCTGCGGCGTCAACCTTGGAGAAGCCCCATGTAGTAGCAGCAGCCCAAGCACCGGTCACAATGGTGCAAGGTCGGGCCAGCCTCACTCGAGAGCACGCCTCCGTGCCTCGGACATACCTCCCGGGGGCCGCCCAAGGTCTGTCAACCCCTTGAAGGCCTTGCCAGAAGGGGAAGACGCCTTAGGTCATCCAAGACGAGCCCGGGTCCACCTACCCCTCGAAGACCTTAGCCAGGAGGGGAGAACCCCCCGGGGGCCCCCAGGAGAAGCCGCGCAGGACCTGATCTAGCGTGAAGATGACAACCTCGTCGACGAGACTCGGCTGCAGGTAACACCCCACAACGCACGGTCTTGGCTGATGCTCTAAGCACTACTGCCAAAGAACCAAACGCGTCAGGGACCTGCAGAAGGGCAACCTGGTGTCGCGGCACGCTGTTTCCCGAGGAGGACCCATAAACTCTCCCCCAGCAGGGAAGGTCCCTTCCGAATCATGAAAGCTGCCACCCCAGGTACACATGCCTTTCAACCGAGTGTGGGATCTGTTCCCAAAACCCTTGGCATGGAGCAACACTGTAAGTCCTACTCCCCGAGCATCAGTAGAACAGGGTCATTCCCTTCTGTAATGAATCCCATAGAATTTAGGAACAGAGCTTGGGGCAGCTAAGTCTCAAGGGACGGTACAGGACTACGTCCAGTTTAGCCTGGTTCCGACCCTAAGCGCGTAGAGTCTTGCTTCCCTTGTAGACGAGGCGGAACATTGCCTCCATGTACAGCCAGAATTCCACCTATGGGCATGAACACAGAAACCTGTTCTACTTAGCTCTCTCTCATGCGCTCATTTAAATTATGTATTAATTTTTTATGATCGCACTATCTATGTATGTTCATCGTACATCTAGCTCCCCCTCTCCCGCGCTCATCCATAGTCAGCATTCGCTATCCTACCGAGGGCGGCCGCGCTTGAGGCACCTGCCGATGGCCGAGTGAGTCTCTCGGGCCTCCCCCAGTCAGGTGTTGCGGTGCCAGTTGGTCACCTCCAGGAAAGGCCTGCGTTGTGCATGGGGGTCCAGGGTGCATATCCCGCTTAGCAGGCCACGAGCCCAAAGCGTGCGCATCCTGCCCTTCGGAGGTACAGGGGAGTACAACCGCTTTGCCTGGTCATGAACCCAAAGCACGTGCACGCTGCTTTAACTTGTCAAAAGTTAACAAAATCCTTGAGGTACAAGTTGAGTCGCTCAAACAAAGTGACTCCTCTTCCTCCAAAAGCTCTTCCTCCAAAGACATGAGTTCGACAAAAATAAGAACCTGCACTTGCTCTAGTAAGAAAAATGTAATTTCTAATGCTTCAACCTCTCATGACATGCATTCTTCTCAAAACGGCATCTTTGATAAGGAGAAGATCAAATATGCACGAAGTGCATATATGATCACTAGACCTCCCAATGTCAAAGATGGTCTTGGCTTTGACAGGAACAAACACATGTCTACTTCTAATCATGCTAAGAATAGAATCATTTTTGTTAAAGAAAAATCTCATAAATCTGAGCTACAAACACTGTTCCATACGTTTGATACTTCTTATGTTCTCATGAAAAACAAGTATGGAAAAGTCATTGCTAAATATACAGGGCCACGCCACAAGAACTTAAAAACTTGTGTGTGGGTGCCCAAGACTCTTGTGACTAACCTGAGAGGACCCAAGCAAGCTTGGGTACCTAAAACCCAGAAATAAATCTATTTTGCAGGCTTACTCCTCCGGCGGATCTAAGTGGGTGCTAGATAGTGGATGCACAAATCATATGACCGGAGAGAGAGGTATGTTTGTGGAATACGAGTGCAACAAGGATCCAAGTGAAGGTATATACTTTGGAGACAACAGCCAAGGAAAGGTCCTTGGTAGTGGTAACATTGAAATATCCTCTCAACACACCTTATCTAATGTTTTACACGTAGACTCTCTAGATTATAATCTTTTATCAATATCTCAACTATGCGACAAAGGTTACAACTGTTTATTCACTAATGAGGGTGTGACTGTCTTTAGAAGAAGCGATGGCCCGATTGCATTCAAGGGATTGTTGAAGGGAAAGCTTTATCTTGTTGACTTCAACAAAGATAAAGCCGAACTAAACACTTGCTTGGTTGCAAAGACCAACATGGGATGGCTGTGGCATAGACGACTAGCCCATGTTGGAATGAGAAATCTGCAGAAACTTCTAAAAGGTGGTCACATCCGTGGTCTTAAGGATGTGGTTTTTGAAAAAGACAGGCCGTGCAGCGCTTGTCAAGCAGGAAAACAGGTTGGAGCACCACACCCCGCTAAGAATGTGATGACCACCACTAGACCGCTGGAACTTCTCCACATGGATCTCTTTGGTCCAATTGCGTACATCAGCATCGGCGGTAACAAATACGGTTTAGTAATTGTTGATGATTTTTCAAGATTTACCTGGGTATTTTTCTTGTATGATAAATCAGAAACTTAGGGAATTCTCAAGCAGTTCTTGAAAAGAGCTTAGAATGAATTCTCATCAACCGTAAAGAATATCAGAAGTGACAATGGGACAGAATTCAAGAACACCCAAGTTGAAGAATATCTCAATGAAGAAGGTATAAAGCATGAATTCTCGGCACCCTACTCTCCTCAATAGAACGGGGTGGCCGAAAGGAAGAACAGAACATTAATCGAAATGGCGAGAACAATGTTGGATGAATACAAGACGTCAGACCGATTTTGGGCAGAAGCGGTGAACACCGCTTGTCATGCCACAAATCGGTTGTACCTTCATCGACTACTGAAGAAAACTCCATATGAGCTACTCACGGGTAAAAAGCCTAATGTTTCTTATTTCAAAGTTTTTGGTTGCAAATGTTTTATCCTGAACAAGAAACCAAGGGCCTCGAAGTTCGCTTCGAAGTCCGATGAAGGATTCTTGCTTGGATATGAATCGAATGCCTACGCCTATTGTGTCTTCAACAAGGTGTCCGGCCTTGTTGAAGTAGCACGTGACGTAGTGTTCGATGAAACTAACGGCTCACAAGTGGAGCAAGTCGATAAGTCTATGCTAGATAAGGAGGAAGCCCCATGTGAAGCGCTGAAGAAAATGGCACTTGGTGATATCCTACCACGAGAGGAGACACAAGATGAATTTCAACAAGGAAGCAATGATCAAGGGGGAGCTCCTACACAAGATCAGGTTGAGGAAGATCAAGAAAATCAAGATGATCATGGAAGCAATGATCTAGGGGGAGACATGACACATGAAGACAATGAAGAACAAGCAACTATACAAATTCCACACCCAAGAGTACATCAGTGTGTGCAAAGAGACCATCCTGTCAACAATATCATTGGAGATATTGCTAAGGGAGTAACTACTAGATCTCAAATTGCAAATTTTTGTGAACACTATTCTTTTGTGTCTTTTCTGGAGCCATACAGGGTAGAAGAAGCCTTTAGGGATCCAGACTGGGTGATTGCGATGCAAGAGGAGCTGAACAACTTCAAAAGAAATGAAGTGTGGGAGCTGGTGGAAAGACCAAGGGCGAACATCGTTGGAACCAAATGGGTCTTTCGGAACAAGCAAGATGAACATGGAGTAGTGACAAGAAATAAAGCGAGGTTGGTGGCCAAAGGTTATTCTCAGGTGGAAGGTTTGGACTTCGATGAAACTTTCGCTCCTGTAGCTAGACTTGAGTCCATTCGCATTTTATTGGCATATGCTACTCACCATAATTTTAAGTTGTATCAAATGGATGCCAAGAGTGCCTTCCTCAATGGTCTGATAAAGGAGGAAGTCTATGTGGAGCAGCCACCAGGGTTCGAAGATCAGGAGTATCCCAACCATGTCTATAAACTGCGTAAGGCTCTCTATGGCCTCAAACAGGCTCCTCGAGCCTGGTATGAGTGCCTTAGAGACTTTCTGACTCAAAATGGATTTTCAAAATTGGTAAAGCTGACTATACACTCTTTACTAAACATTTTGATGATCATTTATTCGTATGTCAAATTTATGTTGATGACATTATCTTTGGATCCACTAACAAGTCCTTCTGTGAAGAATTTAGCAAAATAATGACAGACAGGTTCGAGATGTCAATGATGGGTGAATTGATGTTCTTCTTGGGATTTCAAGTGAAGCAACTGAGAGAAGGTACATTTATAATCCAAACTAAATATACACAAGACATTCTCAAGAAATTCAATATGGACAAAGCCAAGCCCATCAAGACACCCATGGCCATCAACGGACATCTCGACCTCAATGAAGACGGTCCAAATGTGGACCAAAAGGTATATCGGTCCATGATTGGCTCCTTACTATACTTATGTGCATCTAGGCCAGATATTATGCTTAGTGTTTGCATGTGTGCAAGGTTTCAAGCCGCACCTAAAGAGTGTCACTTAATTGCTGTAAAAAGAATCCTAAGGTACCTTGTGCACACACCCAACTTGGGCCTTTGGTATCCCAAAGGATCCAAGTTTAACTTGATAGGGTATTCCGACGTCGACTATGCAGGATGCAAAGTCGATAGAAAGAGCACGTCAGGGACTTGTCAATTTCTTGGTAGGTCCCTAGTTTCTTGGTCATCTAAAAAGCAAAACTCCATTGCTCTTTCCACAGCGGAAGCGGAGTATGTTGCAGCCGGTAGTTGCTGTGCGCAACTACTTTGGATGCGACAAACTCTTAGGGACTACGGCTACAATCTAAGTCATATCTCGCTTCTATGCGATAATGAAAGTGCTATAAAGATTGCACACAACCCTGTAGAGCACTCAAGAACTAAACACATAGATATCCGTCATCACTTTCTTAGAGATCATTCATTAAAAGGTGACATTGCTATTTCACATGTTAGGACTGAAAAACAACTTGTGGATATTTTTACCAAACCATTAGATGAGAAAAGGTTCTGTGAACTAAGAAATGAGCTAAACATTCTTGACTCTCAAAATGTGGCTTGAAACATTGCATACCTGGTTGCAACTCAAAATGTTCCTTTGTATTATCAAAATGCTCCTCTTCTCCTTTTCCACTCAGAAAACTATTTTAATGAAGAAATCTTGTGGATTATGACCATTGTTTGATTGCTGATTGCCTACTGGTCGTAATCACCAAGACTACTTGCAAAATTATTGTCCTTGGATCACTATTAGTTATCTATATATGTATCAAGTCTGTTGGAAATGGACTAGTCCGATTTCCAACTGGACTAGTCCGGACTGACAACAACTAGGTTAACTCAGGGGTACCGGACTAGTCCGCTACCATGACCGGACTAGTCCGGTCAATCGTATATAGAAGCACTTGGCCGGACCAGACCTCTCCCTCACCCCTCATTAGACTTGCTCTCCCTCTCTCTTCCAAACCCTAGCCCCCAAAGTGATTTTCTGGTTGAACCCTCAAAATCGAGTTTTTCTCCGCGAAAAAGACTCCCCTTGACGAGTGGTCTTCCTCCTCCGGACTCATCCGGACTGATTTCCACTTCTTCGACGCGAATCTTCAAATCTTGGTAAATTTCCCCCTTTAAACAAAAATCTCAACTTTTCTAGTTCTAGCTAGTTTTCTTTGATTTCAAAAGGATGTACATTGCCTCAATAGATGTATTACTACCATGTTCCTACCCTTGTGCCCTTAGATAGGAGATTTGATTCAAATGAAACATTAGGGTTCTTATGCCAGGCCGGACTAGTCCGGCGCACAGAGGCGGACAAGTCCGGTCCATCGGACAAGTCCGCACTCTGAAACCGGACAAGTCCGGTCTCTGACAGTTGAACCCCTACGTTCCCATTTGAAGTCGATAACGAGTCCATTTGCATCTAATCCTTGAACTCCTTATCAGGCATCATATCTTCAGGCTCAGATGACAGCTCCTTTCACATTGATGAAGACGTTCAATGTGAGAAAGTGAGGAGGACCAAGGAGAGAGTTATGAAGAAGAGACATGATGTCAATGTCCACTCTCCACCCTCCGACGACAATCAACCTAAGAAGAGGAAAGTCATTGGCAAAAGGCCTCTAAGGAAAGATGCTGCTGAGGGCTCGTCAGGGCCAAAAAGAATTCTCAATAAAGGGAAGGGACTTGCTAGTGGTCCCCTTGGGCCCTTGAAGATGAAAAACCCTATTCACCGCAACAGGCAGCCTTCAAGTGAGGATTTCACTGGAAAAGGAAGTGAGCTAGCTGATAATTTCAGGAAGATTCAAGTGTATGACCGACCTAAGCAATGCTCTGACCCAAGGTTCTGGAGCAACCTCCATGCAGACTACTACGAGCATGTGTACATGAAGATGAAGAACCCTGTAGTAGAGAGTCAATGGCTAAATGTTGAATATCTGAAGTCAAAGAGGTATCCTGCCTTTCGTGAGATGGTGGAGGCGTTAGAGAGGCAGAGTTTGACGGACCTGCTATCCTTTGAGTATGACTGGAATAATGAAGTAATTACCTAGTTTTACTCCACTCTCTACTTTGCTCGGGATGATGGAGACAGTCTTACTTGGATGACTCATGGTTCAAGGTATAGTGTCACGTATGATGAATTTGCTAGGATTCTTCACCTCCAACACACTTTGGATCATGAACTGGTCATTCATAATCTGAGACCCCTGGAGAAAGAGGAACTTGAATTTCTCTATGACACAAGGATGCCATATGTTCCTCCCACCATCAAATATCTAAAGCCCTTCTTTGTGGTCCTAAATAGAGTCTTGAGAAAGACGATAGCTCCGAAGGATGGAGATGCAGGAACTATACAAGGAACCTTGAGGACTCTCATGAAGGTCATTAGTGGGAGGAAACCATTCAATGTCTTTGAGTATATCTACAACGACATTGTGAACATCTCAATTACCCCCAATAGGTCCTGTGGATACGCACCGTATATCATGTACATGATTGAGAAAGTGACGGGACTTGAGTTTGTCAAGGATGTCAAGCATACGGGGTTGAAGCCGCAAAAACCCACCGAGTACACTCTCCCTCTGGCTCCAACTGCCCCGTCCTCTCCACCAGTGGAGAGGAGATCAAAGCAAGCTCATGATGCAGCTGCCCATGAATCATCCAGCGGCATCCTCAAGATGCTCTCCTCCATCTTTGCCTGCTGCCGCAAGATCGAAGACATGCGGCGCAAGGAAAAGCTTGCAAGGAAGAAACATCAACAATACGTCAATGCCAAATATCAAATCTATCTGTGCAAAGCTTGAGATTGAGCCCGTTGGATCACCGCCCGTCTCCGAGGACTCAGAGGAAGATCCTGCTCCCGTGGATGCCGAAGTCAGTGAAGATGAAAATCAGACCGAGACTGACGAAGGAGGCAGCGATGAGTGATTCCCCTCAATTTTTCCCTTTTTGGTGCCTTGATGCCAAAGGGGGAGAGATTGAGATTAGATTTGGACTATTTCTATCTAGTATTAGTTATTAAGCTCTTTTGTGGTCAAGGACATGTACCTATTTTAAAATCTTGTAATGTACTATTTCTTTTCTTATGTGTGATGCACTATGCTCTAATGCCTACTTATATGTTCACTATTGTTTGTCTTTAATCTATCACATTTTGTTTATCACACACATGTTAGGCACCCCACCATAAGGTGTGTGCATATGTGAGAAGCTTTTTGTGAATCCTTTATTATTCTCATATGTGCACACCTTATGAAAATCAACCTTTTATTCTCAATTGTGATATCTCAAATGGTTGTCATCAATCACCAAAAAGGGGGAGATTGAAAGTGCATCTAGGAAATCCCTTGTGGGTTTTGGCTAATTGATGACAAGCATATGAGATCCTAACGAAATGATTGCAGGACAAACTAAGTGAACTAGCTAGGTGCGCACAAAAAGATGAAAAATAGAGTGGTGCCCGAAAAGGAAGACTTTAGTGGAATTTAGAAGAGCAAAGTAGATATAAATGTATAGGGTGTGTGTGAGAGACACATCCCAAGAGCTCATGACTTTGCGTAAGGGTAAGGGGTTTAAAAATCAACTAAAATCCACTGAAAACCGGACTAGTCCGTTCATGGACCAGACTAGTCCGTTTAACTTTCTGGAAGACGCAGACATAGTGCACCGGACTAGTCCGCCTTGTGAACCGGACTAGTCCGGTCAGCTTACTGGAACTCAACCGGACAAGTCCGGTTTTGGACCGGACTAGTCCGGTCATGTCTCTGTTGTCCTCTTTAGAGAACTGCGAACTAGTCCATCCAAGCAACAGGACTAGTCCGCTGAAGTTTCTGAAACCACATTTCACATAGCACCGGACAAGTCCGGTTTGTGGACCGGACTAGTCCGGTTAACCCACTGGAAGTAGACCGGACAAGTCCGATCATATACCGGACTAGTCCGATAGTAGGTTTAACAACGGTAACTTTTTGGGAAACCCTATAAAAAGAGGTCCTTCGTCTTTTCCCAGAAGGGACACGTCTCATACTGTCAAAAACTGAAACCCTAGCGCCGCCACCTGTCCCAAGAGCCCAAAAACACGTCTCCCCACACATCTAAGGTGCAAAAAGGTGAAGATCAATCAAATACTTGGATTTGGGATTGGGAGATCGTCGTTCCTTCGTTGTGAGCTCTTGGGGTTTGATTTATCTACACTCATATTCTGCATTGTAATCTTTTTGAGTGTATTTGATCACCTTCTCACTGTAATTCTTGTGGGAGCCCTCAACGTGTGAGGTTGCCCCACAAACTCGGTGATTACCCGTGATAGTGGAGTCAAGTCGGCCTTTGTGGTGACTTGAAGAGGGAAAGGGTTGGGAACCCGGCTCTGTGTGAGCTTCCTCAACGAGGACGTAGATCTCTTGGTGAGATCGAACCTCGATAAGAATTCGTGTCTCTTGTCTCTCATTTGTTTTACATTTTGATACATTAGATCACTAGTTTGCTAGTCATCGTTTGAGTTCCTTATAAGTTTGCACGTGCATCCATACAATAAATTTAATTTATAAATACTGTTGTTCTCATTCTGCTACTGAAAGATTAAATTTGTGAGACACACTTAATTAACTCAAATAATTCAGCACACCGGACTAGTACGCCCACACAACCGGACTAGTCCGGTCAGTCAAGTTTCTGATAACTTTATTAAGTGTGCAGGAATCTTTTAAAGGCCTATTCACCCCCCTCTAGGCCAGATTCATATTCGTCTTACGATCCTGATCCGTTATATGGGGCTTGGGCAATTCTGTGCTCGAGGTGCCGGAGCTCCGGCTCCTTCCGAGGTCCGGGTACGATCGTCCGATCCCTAGTACCGGGCCGTGCTGGGGAAGCAGAGTGCACGTGCTTTGGGTTCATGACCAGGCAAAGCGGTTGTACTCCCCTGTACCTCCGGAGGGAAGGATGCGCACGCTTTGGGCTCGTGGCCTGCTAAGAGGGATACACACCCTGGACCACCCATGCACAACGCATGCCTTTCCTGGAGGTGACCAACTGGCACCGCAACACCTGACTGGGGGAGGCCCGAGAGACTCACTCGGCCATCGGCAGGTGCCTCAAGCGCGGCCGCCCTCGGTAGGATAGCGAATGCTGACTATGGATGAGCGCGGGAGAGGGGGAGCTAGATGTACGATGAACATACATAGGTAGTGCGATCACAAAAATTAATACATAATTTAAATGAGCGCATGAGAGAGAGCTAAGTAGAACAGGTTTCTGTGTTCATGCCCATAGGTGGAATTCTGGCTGTACATGGAGGCAATGTTCCGCCTCGTCTACAAGGGAAGCAAGACTCTACGCGCTTAGGGTCGGAACCAGACTAAACTGGACGTAGTCCTGTACCGTCCCTTGAGACTTAGCTGCCCCAAGCTCTGTTCCCAAATTCTATGGGATTCATTACATAAGGGAATGACCCTGTTCTACTGATGCTCAGGGAGTAGGACTTACAGTGTTGCTCCATGCCAAGGGTTTTGGGAACGGATCCCACACTCGGTTGAAAGGCATGTGTACCTGGGGCGACAGCTTTCATGATTCGGAAGGGACCTTCCCTGCTGGGGGAGAGTTTATGGGTCCTCCTCGGGAAAGAGCGTGCCGCGATACCAGGTTGCCCTTCTGCAGGTCCCTGACGCGTTTGGTTCTTTGGCAGTAGTGCTTAGAGCATCAGCCGAGACCGTGCGTTGTAGGGTGTTACCTGCAGCCGAGTCTCGTCGACGAGGTTGTCATCTTCACGCTGGATCAGGTCCTGCGCGGCTTCTCCTGGGGGCCCCCGGGGGGTTCTCCCCTCCTGGCTAAGGTCTTCGAGGGGTAGGTGGACCCGGGCTCGTCTTGGATGACCTAAGGCGTCTTCCCCTTCTGGCAAGGCCTTCAAGGGGTTGACAGACCTTGGGCGGCCCCCGGGAGGTATGTCCGAGGCACGGAGGCGTGCTCTCGAGTGAGGCTGGCCCAACCTTGCACCATTGTGACCGGTGCTTGGGCTGCTGCTACTACATGGGGCTTCTCCAAGGTTGACGCCGCAGCAGCGCAGCCTCCACTGACCTGGGACGGCAGCCACAGCCGGCTACCGCCCCGGCACGTCACCATCGGAGCTGGAGTCCTCACCGTTATGCACTGTCTTTATGACACGCTGAGGCTCCTGAAACCCCACCTGGTGGGTGGCGCTGACTGGAGCATCGACCTTCTGCTTGCCCTCCCTCTGAGGGTAGGCGGTGCTTCATCTCTCTGCTGTCTTCCTTTGCTGAAGCGCTCTGCGAGCCTCTGGATATCCCAGCACTCGGCAGCAGTATGGTTGCCAGCGCCATGCACGGGGCATAGTCCACCCTGGTCACTATCTGGGCCCGGTGACTGCCGCTGCATTTTGTCGGGGCGTGGCCCCCGAGCTCCACTAGTCGTCGCTGCTGCGGCGACGGGACCCGTGAACGATGACTTCATCTTGCCACTCCCCTGGTTCTTGGCCTTCTTGCCACCTCCATAGGCAGCAGCGCCGGACCCAGGCTGTCCTCCTGACTCGGAGGTCGGCAGAGAGTGCCAGTTCCGCCCTTTAGCTGCTCTGGCGCATTTGTCCGCCAGGCTGAAGAGCTCAGAGACGTCGCGGACCTCTCTGGTCGCGAGCTTCTCGAGCATTTTCTCGTCCCGGACACCCTGCCGGAACGCCACCACCACAGAAGCACTTTGAATATGCGGGATGGTGTTGCGTACCTGGGAGAACCGCTGGATGAAAGAACGCAGCGACTCCCCAGGTTGTTGCTTGACGGCGTGGAGGTCAAGCTCCGTGCCGGGACGGGTGTAGGAGCTGCCAAAGTTGGCGACGAACTGCCGGCAGAGCTCTCCCCAGGAAGTTATGGACCCCTGAGGGAGATTCATGAGCCAAGACCGAGCTGGGCCGGTCAAGGCGACGGGGAAGTAGTTGGCCATGACAGCCTCATCCCCTCCTGCGGCAAGTACGGCGGTGGAGTAGATCTGGAGGAACTCCACCGGGTTGACGCTACCGTCGTACTTCTCGGGCAGGTGCGGCCGAAACTTGCGCGGCCACCTCGCGAAGCGAAGGTGGGGTGCAAGGGCCGCACATCCTGCTCCTGCTGCCACAGGTATTGGCGCTGCGAACGCTTGGTTCGTACTTGGCACCGTGTATCCCGGCATGGGCAAGGCTGCACCATAGACCGGGGGCGCTGCTTGCGGCGCATATGGTTGTGGCATATGCTGCATGGCGTATGCCTGAGGCAGGACTCGCGTGGCGAATATCTGCCCTCCAGGTTGTGTCGAGGCCGACGTCATGCTGTCGCCGCCCTCATGGTTGCGACGCCTTTCTCGACGTCGCTCGAGGTACACCCGGGCATCCTGGCCCAAGTGGCACCGTTCCAGCTCCCTTCTCAGGTCCGTCGACGGGAGCCTGGAGGAGCTGGAATCCGCCGTCTGCCCGTCAACCGTTGGCGTGCGCGTCAGCAACACATCCGGTTGACCGGGGCGTCGTCCTCGCCGAAACCGAGGGTTCGCGGCGGCAACGACGAGGCGGTCCACCTCGCGGACCCACTGTTGGGTCGCTGAATGGGGCGCATCCCCAGCAGGTGGGTTGCGCAGTAGTGCTCTTGCTGCAGCTAGCGCACCCCCATGGTGTACGCTCAGCGCTGCAGAAGATCTCACACTGGTCGGAGCCTGCATTGCCGGAGTCGGCGTTGCCGGAGTCGGCTGCTGGCTACCAGCCTGTGCCGACACACTCCGTCCTGAGTGTGTCGACATGTACTCCCCACTGGTCACGGTTCGCCGTGAACGTGGAGGAGGAGAGTTTGCCGCTGAATGAAGCTTGGTCATCTTCGTCGGCGGAAACTCGTCACGCAAGGGAAAAACCGCCTACCTGGCGCGCCAAATGTCAAAGTGTTCGGTCGACACTTCCCCCGGGCCCGCACTGGGCAGCCCGCGGAGGTTCTTTTTTTGGTGGGGCTAGTCCCTTGCGGAGAGCTTGAGCGTATGGACGAGTTAGTAAGAGCTTGACACGGCGAGTTTTACGTGGTTCAGGCGGCCGGAGCGTAAAACCCTACGTCCACCGCGAGCTATGGAGGTTGCTGTATTGCTTGCTGCTCAGAACCGGAGTCCTGAGCTTGAGGGTGAGTTACAGCTTGGGGGTGAATGGCTAGAGTGTGAACCCTTGCTATCGTCGCCTACCCGAGTCTTTTATAGTCCAAGACTCGGGTGGCTTACAAGGGGGCCCGGGACCTGACAGGTGGTCCCGGGGAGATTGTCTGTCATCTACCGTATCTGCAGTTATGGCGGTAGTTGTCTCTGGCGAAGGCTTCTGAGTCTCCGTCTTGCAGCCCTGCCCATGCCGCATGCTAGTCGTAGTGGTTGATGACGGCGCGGGCGGCATGGGATGTCTTGTCGCTGCGTTTATTAGCTGGCAGGCTCTGACACTACGCGCCAGTCTGTGATGCGACTGGGCGCAACGGCACCTGACAGAGGCGTGCTCCGCGTCTTCGCGCCTTGGGAAGACGCGGGCCTTGAATACCTTGTACGGGCAAGGTATGGGGCGTCTTTACGCCCGCTGCCTATCGCTCGGGGGCAGGCAGCGCCGTTTTGCTGGCCACGTGGCGGGCCCGGAGCCCTCCTCAGAGGAGAGGAGGGTCCGGCCCCATGGGGCACGTGGAGCCTTCGGACCTCTCCCCGCGGAGGGGGAGGTTCGGCTTCTGTCGGCCACGTGGCGTGTCCGGAGCTCCTCTCTGAGGAGGGGGAGGTCCGGCCTCTGTATGCCACATGGCAGGCCCGGAGCTCTCCTCTGAGGAGAGGGAGGTCCGGCCCCGCCGGACGCGTGGCGCCTTCGGAGCTCTCCCTGCGGAGAAGGGCGAGTTCCTTAGGCATTTTCCCCTGTGCGCGGGGGTACCCCATATCGCAGGTACCAACAGTGGCCCCCGGGCCCATCTCGGGGGAGATAGTGAGCCCGAGGTGGGACCTCCGTCTCTTCTGATCCGTGCACTTTCTCTAAGTCCCGCATTGACCGCTGCCGGAGCACGAACGGCCGCGAGATCGTGGGAGCGTGCGCCCACTTGATGGTTGATTTTACTGCGGCAGTTCCCAAGACTGCCACTTCTGCACGTTGCGGCGCTTCCTTCGGGAACCGCCGAAGTGCCTTGCCGGCCTGTCTTCTTAGGAGACTGACTCCTTGACCCACCGCTTCAGTCGGGCGGCTTGGGTCCACCTGTCATCGGCGCTCGGTCTAGGAGCCGAAGCGGTTGCCGATGCGGCGTATTCGAAGAGTTCCGAATCACCTGGAATTGCACCTGGGAAGGTTTTAGAGGGGATCTTACCTGCATTGCGGCTTCCCTTCGCACTTCCCAGCGTTTCTTCTTGGACTCTTGTGCCTTTGCCCTCTTGCCCTTGAGTCCTCCCTCGTCATGGCCTCCATCCCGCCACCAGAGAAGAAGCGCGCTCGATCTCCTCCAGCGGCGGTGTCTGTGCCAAGTCAGAAATCTGGGGTGCCTGGCACTCCTTCTGGTGGCGACTCAAAGAGGCCCCGGGCTGATGCGTTGAGGGGAGCTTCTGTGGCATCCCCTGCTCCGCCAGTTTAAGCGACTGCGGAGCGGCCGTCAGTGACGGCAGCGGGCTCTGGGAGTACTACCCCGGCTAGGAAGTCGGGGTTCAGAGCCCGCTGGAGTGTCCGCACTTCCCGGCCATCCCCGACTGGCGGGGAGTCTGTGCCGTTGCGCTCGGAACCTGGGACAACTGCCGTGGCCCCCAAGCCAGCGCGAGCTTCTCCTGTTCCGGTGTGCCTGGACTCCGCGGCGGCGTCATCTCTTCCTGCCGAGACGGCCGCCGCGGCCCCCAGGCCAGCGCAGGTCGACCCTGCACCAGGCGCCCCGGCCTTTATTCCAACGCCGCCTTCCCCGGCTCGCCCTTCTCCACAGGTCAAGAAGCCAGAAGCTAAAGAGGGCCCGGCAGGTCTGGCTGCCAGAGCCCCGGCGCCAGCTTCTCCTGACCGGCGCCTCATCTCGGTCGCTGGTGCATCGACTCCTCTTGAGGACGAGGTGATGGAGGAGGTCGGGGGAACTGCCCCGGCCTCTGCTGCTCCATTGCCCCTGGCAGATGCCTTCACGCTTGCTGAGACGAGCGTCCGGCAGGTCTTGGCTCTACTAGGTCGCGAGCGAGAGGAGTATACAGTTGAACGGGATCGCCTCCTCACCTGGGGGAACCTTTTGCGGGAGCGGACCGCGAAGGTCAAGAGCGAGCTCGACTCCAGGCGGGAGTTTCTCGACTTCAGGGAAGTGCTCCTCGACCGGCTGAAGCGGGCTGTCAACCGCATGGACGCCGAATCGCAGCGGATCAACAGGGAGGCCCTGAAGGCACACGCCCGGGCCGAGGAGAGCCTCTCTGCCGCTGAGGAGATACGGCAGCGGTTGGAGCGCCGTAAACTCGCCGTTGAGGAACGGGAGCGTTCCACGGCAGCCGAGGCGGAGAGGGTCGCCGCACAGCTGGCGGCGGGCGAGGATGACCTTCGAGCTCGGATCGAGGAGTTGGAGATTCTGAAGGCAGACCTCGACTTGAGGGAGGAAAGGTCTCCCGTGAACGCCGGGCGGTCTTGGAACGGGTGTTGGCCGCCGACTTCAAGGCTTCTGAGTTGGAGCGGCTCGCCAAGACTCTCCACCTTCGGGAGAGCTCCCTGGCGGCCAAGGAGAAGAAATTCTCCGAGAGAAACCTAGAGGCCCTGCAGGCAGCCCGCCGCGAGGTGGAGGAGCTTTCGGCCTTGCGGTCCTCCGAGGCTCATGCGGTCTCAAGCTTCGTTGATCGAGCGGGGTCCGCCCTGATCCCTCTTGGCTTCAGTCCGGTGAGGGCAGCGGCTCCTGCGTTGAAGGTGGCGGAGGTGATCCCCGCGCTGGAGTCGATCGGCGCCAAGCTGGACAGGCTAGACTCGGTGGTCGCCAGCGAGCTTGAGGCCGAGGGACGCGGCCTAGCCTTAGAGGTCGCCTCCCATGTGCTGGCATGCTTCAAGAGCCGGACCCCTCTTTCTTGCTGGAACCAGCGAGAGAGGGCCCAGCCGCGGAGCGGGAGGAAGCTGCCAGGGCTGAAGTCGAGGATGTGGCCGCCCTTGTAGCCGCTAGGTTCCGGCGTGAGCCGGGAGGTCCTTAGGACTTGTTTCTCTCTTTTTATCGAGTCTGTAGTCCAGCTCATGGAGCCTCACATAATTTGACTCTTTTAGATATATGTGTCTGTGATGCCTTTTCTCTCCTTCTTGGCTTTGCCTGACTGAGTCCTTAGCTCTACAAGGTACTCAAAGGCCTTCTCCAATCTCGGAGCTCTGCACAGACACCTTCCCCGGGTCCTAACTATGTTAGGGGCCCCCGGGGGTCTCCGGATCTCGCCCTATGGGGAGCTCCAGATCTGCCTGCCACGTGGCGGGTCTGGAGCCCCTCCTTAGGAGGCGGGAGCTCTGGCCCTGTTGGACACGTAGGGCTTTCGGAGCCCTCCCACCAGGGGGAAGGTCCGGTTTCCGCCTGCCACGTGGCGAGTACGGAGCCCCCCTCAGGGGAGGCGGGAGCTCCGGGCCCGCTGGACACGTGGGGCCTTCGGGCCTCGCCCCTGCTGAAGGGGCGGGACCCGGCCCTTCCAGTCCTAGGCCGGAGTAGTTGATAGCTCCTTTCCCCCCGCTTCATGCAGTCCCCGTTGCCGTAACCTGGAGGTCCTGCACATAGGCAGAGGAAACGTAATTCTCCTCGGGGGGTCCTCCCCTCCCGTCTCCTAGTCTTATTCGTCTTACGATCCTGATCCGTTATACGGGGCTTGGGCAATTCTGTGCTCGAGGCGCCGGAGCTCTGGCTCCCTCCGAGGTCCGGGTACGGTCATCCGATCCCTAATACCGGGCCGTGCGCTGGGGAGCAAGTTCTTCCTTGATTGCAATGTGCGAGTCTTCTAACTTTGAGTAAGTTTCCTTACTCAAGGCTAGCTCTAACTCAAGTGACTCATTCTTCTCTCTTTCAAGCTCAAGAAGCTTTTCAACTTCTTGATATCTCTTCCTCTCACGGATGAGCATATCTTCTTGTTGGTTGAAAAGTTCCTCCTTTTCAAAGATTTCGTTTGACAACATTTCCATTTTCTTTAAAGCAATTTTACTTAGCCCTCTAAACAATTCTTCATTATCACTAGAGCTATCAAAGTCATCAATGGAGGAATTTAGCACAGGAGGAGTAAGTCGAACCTTTTTCTTGCCTTCCTTAGCCATAAGACAAGTGTGGTTGTTCATGTCCCGTCCTCCCATGTTCGGAAAGAGTGTGGCTCTCATAGTTGGTTTCTTGACTGCGATAGTGGCCATCTCTTCTTCATCGGAGGAGGACTCGTCGTTTGAGTCCCACTCCTTCCCAATGTGAGCTTGATGGGCTTGTCTTCTTTTTCTGAAATTTTTCTTTTCTTGAGATCTTGTTTCCTTCTTCTTTTTGTTTTCTTCATAAGTACAGTCCACCATGAAGTGACCATACTCTCCGCAATTGTAGCAAGTGCGTCAAGCCTTGGATTTTCCTTTATCCTTGCTTTTGCCTTCATGTGAATTGTTGCCGTGTCTTCTCTTCATCATGCGTTTGAACTTTTTGATGAAGAGTACCATTTCTTCGTCATCAAGATCGGTGCTCTCATCGCTTGTATCTCCATCGTCTTGGTCTTCACGAGTTTCTTTGAGTTTGGGTCTGCACGTTGCTTTGAGAGCAACTTCTTTCTTTTTAGAAGAGGTGAGCTCGGCTAAGTCTTTGACGTATTGAGCTTCTTTCTCCATCATTTCATGATTTATGATCTTTTCCAATAACTCATCGGTAGTCATTTTGTGAAACCCGGGGCTTTCTCTAATCATTGAGCAAAGTGTGACGTTTCTTGGCATGAAGGCTCTTATCATCCTTTTGACCACCTCGTGATCAGTCCATTTCTTACTTCCATAGGCACGAATTTTGTTGATGAGTGCCTTCATCCGATTGTACATGTCTTGAGCTGATTCGCCTTCTTCAATAGCAAATCTCCCCAATTCTCCTTCTAGCATCTCAATTTTGGCTTCACGTACAGACCTATTTCCTTCATGAGCAGTTTTGAGTGTATCCCAGATTTCTTTTGCACTTTCTAGTCCATCGATCTTGGTGAATTCCTCTCTGCTCAATGACGATGTAATTACTGCAACGGCTTGTGCATTCCTGTGAATCTCTTGTTCTTGTTCCGGAGTGAGTTCTTCATCCGTGTCTGGGATATCTATTCCTGTGCAGACAATATGCCAAAGGTTGGGGTTCAAGGATATTAGATGCATTTTCATGTTGTACTTCCACATGGTGTAGTCACTTCCGTCAAACTGAGGGGGCCTTCCCATGGGAATAGAGAGATAATGATTATTTGAATTGAGACGGTTGTAGTTGTAAGGATACCGGGAGTAGTCGTGATGACCACTCCCCATAGTCTTTTCTTCCTCTTTTCCCTTTTGTGCCATTAATTTCTTTCTCAGTAATGCCTTTAGTTGTCTCACTTCATCATCGTCATGTGGACTTTCTTTTAGCACATCGAAGGCTTTGGCTTCTTGCTCCTCATCGTTGTTGTTTGTCTTCGGGATATCGTTGTTCTTCTCAGAGGTCATTGATCTCTCCGAGATGTGAGTCTCGTTGGTGGAGAACTTGGCTATAATACCAATTGAATCTGGCCTAGAGGGGGTGAATAGGCCTTTAAAAGATTCCTGCACACTTAATAAAGTTATCAGAAACTTGACTGACCGGACTAGTCCGGTTGTGTGGGCGGACTAGTCCGGTGTGCTGAATTATTTGAGTTAATTAAGTGTGTCTCACAAATTTAATCTTTCAGCAGCGGAATGAGAACAACAGTATTTATAAATTAAATTTATTGTATGGATGCACGTGCAAACTTATAAGGAACTCAAACGATGACTAACAAACTAGTGATCTAATGTATCAAAATGTAAAACAAATGAGAGACAAGAGACACGAATTTTTACTAAGGTTCGATCTCACCAAGAGATCTACGTCCTCGTTGAGGAAGCTCACACAGAGCCGGGTTCCCAACCCTTTCCCTCTTCAAGTCACCACAAAGGCCGACTTGACTCCACTATCACGGGTAATCACCGAGTTTGTGGGGCAACCTCACACGTTGAGGGCTCCCACAAGAATTACAGTGAGAAGGTGATCAAATACACTCAAAAAGATTACAATGCAGAATATGAGTGTAGAGAAATCAAACCCCAAGAGCTCACAACAAAGGAATGACGATCTCCCAATCCCAAATCCAAGTATTTGATTGATCTTCACCTTTTTGCACCTTAGATGTGTGGGGAGGCATGTTTTTGGGCTCTTGGGACAGGTGGCAGCGCTAGGGTTTCAGTTTTTGACAGTATGAGATGTGTCTCTTCTGGGAAAAGACGAAGGACCTCTTTTTATAGGGTTTCCCAAAAAGTTACCGTTGTTAAACCTACTACCGGACTAGTCCGATATATGATCGGACTTGTCCGGTCTACTTCCAGTGGGTTAACCGGACTAGTCCGGTCCACAAACCGGACTTGTCCGATGCTATGTGAAATGTGGTTTCAGAAACTTCAGCGGACTAGTCCTGTTGCTTGGATGGACTAGTCCGCAGTTCTCTAAAGAGGACAACAGAGACATGACCGGACTAGTCTGGTCCAAAACCGGACTTGTCCGGTTGAGTTCCAGTAAGCTGACTGGACTACTCCGGTTCACAAGGCGGACTAGTCCTGTGCACTATGTCTGCGTCTTCCAGAAAGTTAAATGGACTAGTCTGGTCCATGAACGGACTAGTCCGGTTTTCAGTGGATTTTAGTTGATTTTTAAACCCCTTACCCTTACGCAAAGTCATGAGCTCTTGGGATGTGTCTCTCACACACACCCTATACATTTATATCTACTTTGCTCTTCTAAATTCCACTAAAGTCTTCCTTTTTGGGCACCACTCTATTTTTCATCTTTTTGTGCGCACCTAGCTAGTTCACTTAGTTTGTCCTGCAATCATTTTGTTAGGATCTCATATGCTTGTCATCAAATAGCCAAAACCCACAAGGGATTTCCTAGATGCACTTTCAATCTCCCCCTTTTTGGTGATTGATGACAACCATTTGAGATATCACAATTGAGAATAAAAGGTTGATTTTCATAAGGTGTGCACATATGAGAATAATAAAGGATTCACAAAAAGCTTCTCACATATGCACACACCTTATGGTGGGGTGCCTAACATGTGTGTGATAAACAAAATGTGATAGATTAAAGACAAGGGGCCTAACATAAGGGGCGAGGCCTGAAGGCCCCACGTGTCCAGCGGGCCCGGAGCTCCCGCCTCCCTTGAGGGGGGCTCCGGACTCGCCACGTGGCAGGCGGAAACCGGACCTCCCCCCTGGTGGGAGGGCTCCGAAAGCCCTACGTGTCCAACAGGGCCAGAGCTCCTGCCTCCTAAGGAGGGGCTCCGGTCCCGCCACGTGGCAGGCAGATCTGGAGCTCCCCATAGGGCGAGATCCGGAGACCCCCGGGGCCCCTAACACAGTTCGGACCCGGGGAAGGTGTCTGTGTAGAGCTCCGAGATTGGAGAAGGCCTCTGAGTACCTTGCGGAGCTAAGGACTCAGTCCGGCAAATCCAAGAAGGAGAGAAAAGGCATCACAGACACAAATATCTAAAAGAGTCAAATTATGCGAGGCTCCATGAGCTGGACTACAGACTCGATAAAAAGAGAGAAACAAGTCCTAAGGACCTCCCGGCTCACGCCGGAACCTAGCGGCTACAAGGGCGGCCACATCCTCGACTTCAGCCCTGGCAGCTTCCTCCTGCTCCGCGGCTGGGCCCTCTCTTGCTGGTTCCAGCGAGAAAGAGGGGTCGCGGCTCTTGAAGCATGCCAGGACATGTGAGGCGACCTCTAAGGCTAGGCCGCGTTCCTCGGCCTCAAGCTCGCTGGCGACCACCGAGTCTAGCTTGTCCAGCTTGGCGCCGATCGACTCCAGCGCGGGGATCACCTCCGCCACCTTCAACGCAGGAGCCGCTGCCCTCACCGGACTGAAGCCAAGAGGGATCAGGGCGGACCCCGCTCAATCAACGAAGCTTGAGACCGCATGAGCCTTGGAGGACCGCAAGGCCGAAAGCTCCTCCACCTCGCGGCGGGCTGCCTGCAAGGCCTCTAGGTTTCTCTCGGAGAATTCCTTCTCCTTGGCCGCCAGGGAGCTCTCCCAAAGGTGGAGAGTCTTGGCGAGTCGCTCCAACTCAGAAGCCTTTAAGTCGGCGGCCAACTCCCGTTCCAAGACCGCCCGGCGTTCACGGGAGACCTGTTCCTCCCTCAAGTCGAGGTCTGCCTTCAGAATCTCCAACTCCTCGATCCGAGCTCGAAGGTCATCCTCGCCCGCCGCCAGCTGCGCGGCGACCCTCTCCGCCTCGGCTGCCGTGGAACGCTCCCGTTCCTCAACGGCGAGTTTACGGCGCTCCAACCGCTGTCGTATCTCCTCAGCGGCAGAGAGGCTCTCCTCGGCCCATGCGTGTGCCTCCAGGTCCTCCCTGTTGATCCGCCGCGATTCGGCGTCCATGCGGTTGACAGCCCGCTTCAGCCGGTCGAGGAGAAATTCCCTGAAGTCGAGCAACTCCCGCCTGGAGTCGAGCTTGCTCTTGACCTTCGCGGTCTGCTCCCGCAAAAGGTTCCCCCAGGTGAGGAGGCGATCCCGTTCAACTGTATACTCCTCCCGCTCGCGACCTAGTGCAGCCAAGACCTGCCGGACGCTCGTCTCGGCAAGCGCGAAGGCACCTGCCAGTGGCAATGGAGCAGCAGAGGCCGGGGCAGTTCCCCCGACCTCCTCCATCACCTTGTCCTCAAGAGGAGTCGATGCACCAGCGACCGAGACGAGGCGCCGGTCAGGAGAAGCTGGCGCCGGGGCTCTGGCAGCCAGACCTGCCGGGCCCTCTTTAGCTTCTGGCTTCTTGACCTGTGGAGAAGGGCGAGCCGGGGAAGGCGGCGTTGGAATAAAGGCCAGGGCGCCTGGTGCAGGGTCGACCTGCGCTGGCCTGGGGGCCGCGGCGGCCATCTCGGCAGGAAGAGATGACGCCGCCTCGGAGTCCGGGCACACCGGAACAGGAGAAGCTCGCGCTGGCTTGGGGGCCGCGGCAGTTGTCCCAGGTTCCGAGCGCAACGGCACAGACTCCCCGCCAGTCGGGGATGGCCGGGAAGCGCGGACACTCCAGCGGGCTCTGAACCCCGACTTCCTAGCCGGGGTAGGACTCCCAGAGCCCGCTGTCGTCACTGATGGCCACTCCGCAGTCGCTTGAACTGGCGGAGCAGGGGATGCCCCAGAAGCTCCCCTCAACGCATCAGCCCGGGGCCTCTTTGAGTCGCCACCGGAAGGAGTGCCAGGCACACCAGATTCCCGACTTGGCACAGACGCCGCCGCTGGAGGAGATCGAGCGCGCTTCTTCTCTGGTGGCGGGATGGAGGCTATGACGAGGGAGGACTCAAGGGCAAGAGGGCAAAGGCACAAGAGTCCAAGAAGAAATGATGGGAAGTGCGAAGGGAAGCCGCAATGAGGGTAAGATCCCCTCTAAAACCTTCCCAGGTGCAATTCCAGGTGATTCGGAACTCTTCGAATACGCAGCATCGGCAACCGCTTCGGCTCCTAGACCGAGCGCCGATGACAGGTGGACCCAAGCCACCCGACTGAAGCGGTGGGTCAAGGAGTCAGTCTCCTAAGAAGACAGGCCGGCAAGGCACTTCGGCGGTTCCCGAAGGAAGCGCCGCAACGTGCAGAAGTGGCAGTCTTGGAACCGCTGCAGTAAAAGCAACCATCAAGTGGGCGCACGCTCCCACGATCCCGCGGCCGTTCGTGCTCCGGCAGCGGTCAATGCGGGACTTAGAGAAAGTGCGCGGATCAGAAGAGACGGAGGTCCCACCTCGGGCTCACTATCTCCCCCAAGATGGGCCCGGGGGCCACTGTCGGTACCTGCGATATGAGGTACCCCCGCGCACAGGGGAAATGCCTAAGGAACTCGCCCTTCTCCGCTGGGAGAGCTCCGAAGGCGCCACGCGTCCGGCGGGGCCGGACCTCCCTCGCCTTAGAGGAAAGCTCCGGGCCCGCCACGTGGCATACAGAGGCCGGACCTCCCCCTCCGCGGGAGAGAGGTCCGAAGGTGCCACGTATCTGGTGGGGCCGGACCTCCCTCTCCTCAGAGAGGAGCTCCGGGCCTGCCACGTGGCCGACAGAAGCCGAACCTCCCCCTCCGCGGGGAGAGGTCCGAAGGCTCCACGTGCCCCGCGGGGCCGGACCCTCCTCTCCTCTGAGGAGGGCTCCGGGCCCGCCACGTGGCCAGCAAAACGGCGCTGCCTGCCCCCGAGCGATAGGCAGCGGGCATAAAGACGCCCCATACCTTGCCCGTACAAGGTATTCAAGGCCCGCGTCTTCCCAAGGCGCGAAGACGCGGAGCACGCCTCTGTCAGGTGCCTTTGCGCCCAGTCGCATCACAGACTGGCGCGCAGTGTCAGAGCCTGCCAGCCAATAAACGCAGCGACAATACATCCCATTCCGCCCGCGCCGTCATCAACCACTACGACTAGCATGCGGCATGGGCAGGGCTGCAAGACGGAGACTCGGAAGCCTTCGCCAGAGACAACTACCGGCACAACTGCAGATACGGTAGATGACAGACAATCTCCCCGGGACCACCTATCGGGTCCCGGGACCCCCTTGTAAGCCACCCGAGTCTTGGACTATAAAAGACTCGGGTAGGCGACGATAGCAAGGGTTCGCACTCTAGCCATTCACCCCCAAGCTGTAACTCACCCTCAAGCTCAGGACTCCGGTTCTGAGCAGCAAGCAATACAGCGAGCTCCATAGCTAGCCGTGGACATAGGGTTTACGCTCCGGCAGCCTGAACCACGTAAAACTCGCCGTGTCAAGCTCTTACTAACTCGTCCATACGCTCAAGCTCTCCGCAAGGGACTAGCCCCACCGAAAAAAGAACCTCCGCGGGCTGCCCAGTGCAGGCCCGGGGGAAGTGTCGACCGAACACTTCTACAGCGCTTATGACCATAAGCACGGCTATCATGATAGTTTTACACTCTGCAGAGGTGGCACCACTATATCCAGAAGTTTGTGATTTTGTCACCCGTCGGCGACTGCAGAACCTCCATTATACCAGTACACAACCGTCGGTGTATGGTCAAGAGATCACAAAATAGCCTTTACAAAGGGGTTACTAGATGTATGGACTCACTAAGGCTTCACCGGCAGACTCGAATCACCATTCTCCCACCCACGGGCCCCCTCTTGTGCCATGCAGTTCCCAGGGCAGTCCTCTCTCGACTCCCATTCCCCGCGCCATCCACGGTCCATAACAAGCTAGCAACACACCTAATTAGTCAGCTAAGCCGCACCCATATTTGGCCTTGTGGTGGCACTGTTTTCCTGGCATGTGCTGGCATGAACCGGTCCTTAGATCTATGGCAAGTAAACCACCATCTCATTCAGAAACATCCACGAACCAAGCTTGCCTAGATCACCCCCGATTCCATGCTCATTATCATCATCAAGTTTTCATCATCATTATTTATATGAGTGCAGTAGCTAACCATGTTTTAGTTCAGCTTCCCGTATCCCGTGGATTAAACGAAGCAAAAAGGAAAAACGACCATACCCGACTCATCAACTTTCCTAGCGACAAGGGTGGTTAACAAAACTAGTAAACTCCTATAAAATAGTGTCCCATCAAGTTGACTCAAGCATACACATTTTCGCAAACAAAACAGTTTCAAAACATGGGATCAATATGGTCAAGGGGCACTTGCCTTGCTCCCGTGGCTCTGGTTGCTCAAGTGTCTCAAAGTCTTGGCGCTGTAGTTCTTCGTAGATGACTTCCTGAGCTTGTCCTTCTACTCACGACCACGCACATACAAAATTTACAGCAATCAAACATCATGCACAACTCTACTCAAGATACAATGGTGTAGACGAATGCAAATCCTATGGTGCTGTTTTATTAAACCAGTTTGTACGTGTTCTTGCATGTTTTAATAGCTTTCATGTGGTTTTATGATGAACAAGGGTATAGGATCAAGTGTGGACGTGGTGATGATCTTGACTCAAGATCTAGATCAATTCCACCGTAAAAAACCAATCAAAACGTGATCTGTCCACACGTAAAAGTTTCTGCTCGAAGGGAGCGAAGAGAACGGATGCGTAGAAACAACGGCGACGTCGTAAACAAAGACCTACCTCACTTCCCTTTGATGGCAGGGCCTTCCTTCTAGCAATGCAGCAGCAGGGGCTCACCGGCGACTCAACTCCGGCGAGGGTGTGTCCAATTCAGCGAGTTGGGGGCTAGGACCTCCAAGTCATCGACTCGGGAGGGTGAAAAAGAAAAGGGGTTACGGCCAAGGAGGTGGTTTTGGGTTCTATTTATAAGGGGAAAAAGAGGAGTCCTACTCCGATTGGAGCTCAAATAAGAGTCCTATTCAATTTGTTTTGGGATCTTAACAAACTTGTCTTCAATTGATTTGGCGCGGCAGCAATGCGGGAGAAATTGTGTCGGTACCCTCAGTACCGGGTACTCCCACGCACAAGAGAAAAATCTGCCTAAGGACCTCGCATCTCTGCAGTGGTGAGTTCCGGAGGTGCCACGTGTCCAGTGGGGGCTGGGCCTCCCCTCTCATCAGTGGCGAGCTCCGGGCCTGCCACGTGGCCAGCAGAGCCAAGTCTCGCTCCCTCCGCAGGGGCGAGCTCCGAGGGCGCCACATGTCCGGCAGGGTCGGGCCTCTCATCTCCTCAGAGGCGAGCTCTGAGGGCGCCACGTGTCCAGCGGGCCGGGGCCTCTCCTCTCCTCAGAGGCGAGCTCCGGTGGCGACACGTGTCCAGCGGGTCGGGGCCTCTCCTCTCCTCAGAGGCGAGCTCCGGTGGCGACACGTGTCCAGCGGGGCCGGACCTCTCTCCTCCTCAGAGGAGAGCTCCGAGAGCGACACGTGTCCAGCGGACCTGGGCCTCGCCTCTCCTCCGAGGCGAGCTCCGAGGGCGACACGTGTCCCGCGGGGTTGGACCTCCCCTCTCTTCAGAGGCGAGCTCTGAGGGCGACATGTGTCCCGCGGGGTCGGACCTCCCCTCTCTTCAGATGCAAGCTCCGAGGACGACACGTGTCCAGCGGGCCTGGGCCTCGCCTCTCCTCTGAGGCGAGCTCCGAGGGCGACACGTGTCCCGCGGGGTCGGACCTCCCCTCTCTTTAGAGGCGAGCTCCGAGGGTGACACGTGTCCCGAGGGGTCGGTCCTCCCCTCTCTTCCGAGGCGAGCTCCGAGCCTGCCACGTGGCCAGCAGTGCCGGACCTCACCCCTTTGCAGGGGCGAGCTTCGAAAGCACCACGTGTCCCGCGGGCCAAAGGAAGTGTCGACTGTGCACCTCGGCAAATTGGGATTGGCTCTATTCAGCTATCTTTTCACCAGTTTTATGATTCTTTCTCCAATTCTACTTCTTTTTAAAAATGTTTCTCTATGAAAAATGTATGCAATGCAAGGAAGTGAATTTGAGGGTGTTACAGTAGTTACTCGGCATTACACACATTAAACATGTGTTTGCAGTTACGCCATAATTATTCCTCAAGTTGACCTGGCAGTATAGGTGTTGATGAGATATTCCAAATTGTACAAGTGGCAGAAAATAAAGGCTCAGTAGAACACAACTCGTCACGACGTGAACGCGCAACATCGCAAGTCACAAGTCACGCGATAAATACATATAAAATTGTGAAACGTGCGCGCGTGCGTGCGTGTGTGTTCGTGTCCATAGCAGCAGCCTTCATCTCCCTCATTATTCTCATATTGAGAAACACTCCAAGAGCCACTATATATATTGGGGAACATCCATATAGGTGGGCAATGTGGGACTAAAAATCCCAGCCACCTCTCCACACCGAACTTTAGCTTTATACCAGTGGAATTGGCCCAAGTAATTCAGTCCAGGAACTGGGGTGCTGCTCCCGTAGGCCAATTCCAACAGATCTCACTGTGTTGGAGCGAGGAGCTGGGTCGTCCCCAGATCGGGAGATGTTGGTCCTGATGCTGCAGAAGCTATCCTCCAGCCAAGGACACGTGGTCGTGCCAGTGCCCGCCTCAACAGGGAGGCGGGGTCTGGATTGTCTTCAACCCTCTACGTAGGGGTTCCCGGTCTGCAGGGTACCGACAGTAGCTCTTTGCCTATGTCATGAGTCTGTCTCTCCGGGTCCTTAGCAGCGTAAGTACATGAAGGGGCTCCGGCAGTGTCACTTGCTTGTCTCCCTGGGTCTTTAGCAGCGCAAGGACCTGAGGGAGCCCTGGCGGTGTCGTTAACTTGTTGTAGTTAAAGCTCCGAGCTCTCTGCTTGTCATCGTGGCGGTCCCAACGTCTTGCCTGCGTAGTTCACTGTGATGGCTTCCTGGTAGGTGTGGCCCTTAGGTTGGGGCGCACCTACCAAGTAGAAGGCAGAGGCAGGATGTCAGCAACGGACCCCCTAAGAGGTCCGAGACGCCAAGGACCTGTTCGAACCTGCACAGAAATGCAGAGTAAAGGAGTAATTCGTGCCCACTGGTCACTCTTTCCTGCTTCTAGTTTTGTTCTGTCTTACGGTTCTTAGTCAAGCTATGGGGCTTGGATAATTCAGTGTGAGAGCATCCGGGCTATGGTTACAACTTTCCTCAGGAGTATGAGCCATCCGGCTCCCTGGTACTTAGCTGTAGCCCTGGAGAGGCAGAGTGTGCACGCTTAGGGTACGGAACCAGGCTATGCAGGCTGCACACCTTGGACCTCATGCTGGCATTAGCCTTTCAAGGGAGAGACCATTCAGCTCTGTCGAAGTGTGTGGTCGACACTTCCCCCGGACCTGCTCTGGGCAGCCCGCGGAGGTTCTTTTTCGGAGGGGCTAGTCGCTTGCGGAGAGCTTCAGCGTAAGGGACGAGTGAGGGAGAAGCTTGACACGGCGAGTTTTACGTGGTTCGGGCCGCCGGAGTGTAAAACCCTACGTCCACGGTGAGCAGAGGTGCTCGGTGTATTGCTTGTTGCTCAGAACCGGAGTCCTGAGCTTGAGGGTAATTTATGTCTAGGGTGCGAGTTGCTAGAGTGCGAACCCTTGCTAATGTTGCCTACCCGAGCCTTTTATAGTCCAAGGCTCGAGCGGCTTACAAGGGGGGGCCCGGGACCCGACAGGTGGTCCCGGGGAGATTGCCTGGCGACTATCGTATCTGCAGTTATGTCGGTAGTTGTCTCTAGCGAAGGCTTCCGAGTCTTCGTATTGCCGCCCTGCCCATGCTGCAAGCTAGTCGTAGTGGTTGATGACGGCGGGGGCGGCAGGGGATGTCTTGTCGCTGTGTTTATTGGCTGGCAGGATCTGACATGGTGCGCCAGTCTGCGATGCGACTGGGCGCAACGGCACCTGACAGAGGCGTGCTCTGCGTATTCGCGTCTTGGGAAGGCGCGGGCCTTGAATACCTTGTACGGGCAAGGTATGGTGCGTCTTTACACCTGCTGCCTACCGCGCGGGGGCAGGCAGCGCCGTCCTGCTGGCCACGTGGCGGGCCCGGAGCTCTCCTCTGAGGAGAGGGAGGTCCAGCCCTGCGGGACACGTGGAGCCTTCGGACCTCTTCCTGCGTAGGGGGAGGTCCGGCTTCTGTCAGCCACGTGGCGGGCTAGGAGCTCTCCTCTGAGGAGAGGGAGGTCTGGCCCCGCGAGACACGTGGCGCCTTCGGAGCTCTCCCCGCGGAGGGGGGAGGTCCGTCTGCTTCTGGCCACATGGCGGGCTCGGAGCTCTCCTCTGAGGAGAGGGAGGTCCGGCCCCGCTGGACACATGGCGCTTTCGAAGCTCTCCCTGCGGAGAAGGGCGAGATCCTTAGGCATTTTCCCTTGTGCGCGGGGGTACCCCATATCGAGGGTACCGACAGTGGGCCCCGGGCCCATCTCGGGGGAGATTGCGAGCCCGAGGTGGGGCCTCCTTCTCTTCTGTTCCGCGCACTTCCTCCAAGTCCCACATTGACCGCTGCCGGAGCATGAACAGTCGCGGGATCGTGGGAGCATGCGCCCACTTGATGGTTGCTTTTACTGCGGCGGTTCCCAAGGCTGCCACTTCTGCATGTTGCGGCGCTTTCTTCGGGAACCGCCTAAGCTCCTTGCCGGCTCGTCTTCTTGGGAGACTGACTCCTTGACCCACCGCTTCAGCTGGATGGCTTGGGTCCACCTGTCATCGGCGCTCGGTCTTGGAGCCTGTCGGTACCTGAGATATGGGGTACCCCCGCGCACAGGGTAAAATGCCTGAGGTGCTCGCCCTTCTACGCAGGGAGAGCTCCGAAGGCGCCACGCGTCTGGCGGGGCCGGACCTCCCTCTCCTCAGAGGAGAGCTCCGAGCCCGCCATGTGGCATACAGAAGCCGGACCTCCCCCTCCGCGGGAGAGGGGTCCGAAGACGCCACGCGTCCAGCGAGGCCGGACCTCCCTCTCCTCAGAGGTGAGCTCCGGGCCCGCCACGTGGCATGCAGAAGTCAGACCTCCCCCTCCACGGGAGAGAGGTCCGAAGGCGCCACGCGTCCAGCGGGGCCGGACCTCCCTCTCCTCAGAGAAGAGCTCCGGACCTGCCGCGTGGCTGGAGGAACGGTGCTGCCTGCCCCCGGGCGGTAGGCAGCGGGCGTAAAGGCGCCCCTCACCTTGCCCGTACAAGGAATTCAAGGCCCGCGTCTTCCCAAGACGCGGAAACGTGGAGCACGCGCCTGTCAGGTGCCGTTGCGTCCAGTCGCATCACAGACTGGCGTGCGGTGTCAGAACCTGACAGGTAATAAACGCCGCGACAAGACATCCCATGCCGCCTGCGCCGTCATCAACCACTACGACTAGCGCACGGCATGGGCAGGGCGGAAAAAGGAAGACTTAGAAGCCTTCGACCGGAGGCAACCACCGGCATAACTACAGATACGGTAGATAATAGACAATCTTCCCGGGACCACCTGTCGGGTCCCGGCTTCCCTTGTAAGCCGCCCGAGCCTTGGACTATAAAAGGCTCGGGTAGGCGTCGATAGCAAGAGTTCACATTCTGCAACTCATACGCTAGCCATACACTCTCAAGCTGTAACTCACCCCCAAGCTCAGGCCCCCGGCCCTGAGCAGCAAGCAATACAGCGAGCTCCATAGCTCGCCGTGGACGTAGGGTTTTACGCTCCGGCGGCCTGAACCACGTAAAACTTCCCGTGTCAAGCTCTCACTAACTCATCCATTCGTGCAAGCTCTCCACTAGGAACTAGCCCCTCCGAAAAAAGAACCTCCGCGGGCTGCCCAGTGCAGGCCCGGGGGAAGTGTCGATCGCACACTTCGACATTTGGCGCGCCAGGTAGGGGGCTTTTCCCCTAGCGCGACGAGTTTCCGCCAACGAAGATGACCAAGCTCCCTTCAGCGGCAAGCTCTCCCCCTCCAGGTTCACGGCGAACCGTGACCAGCGGAGAGTACATGTCGACGCACCCAGGACGGAGTGTGTCGGCACAAGCGGGTAGCCAGCAGCCGACTCCGGCAACGCCGACTCCGGCTATGCAGGCCCCGACCAGCGTGAGGTCTTCTGCAGCGCTGAGCGTACACCATGGAGGTGCGCTAGCTGCAGCAAGGGCGCTGCTGCGCAACCCACCTGCAGGGGATGCGCCCCATTCAGCAACCCAGCAATGGGTCCGTGAGGTGGACCGCCTCGTCGTCGCCGCCGCGAACCCTCGGTTTCGGTGAGGGCGGCGCCCAGGGCAACCAGCTGTGTCGCTGACGCGCACACCCACGGTTGACGGGCTAACGGCAGATTCCAGCTCCTCCAGGCTCCTGTCGACGGACCTGCAAAGGGAACTGGAGCGGTGCCACTTGGGGCAGGACGCCCGAGTGTACCTCGAGCGACGTCGAGAAAGGCGTCGCAACCATGAGGCAGGCGACAGCATGTCATCGGCCTCGACACAACCGGAAGGGCAGGCCTTCGCCATGCGAGCCCCGCCTCAGCATATGCTGCGCAACATATGCCACCACCATATGCGCCGCAAGTAGCGGCCCCGGCCTATGGTGCAGCCTTGCCCATGCCGGGATACGAGGTGCCAGGTGTGAACCACCTGCTCGTGGCACCAGTACCTGCAGCAGCAGGTGCAGGATGTGCGGCCCTTGCGCCCCACCTTCGCTTTGCAAGGTGGCCGCGCAAGTTTCGCCCGCACTTGCCCGAGAAGTACGACGGAAGTGTCAACCCGGCGGAGTTCCTCCAGATCTACTCCACCGCCGTACTTGCTGCAGGAGGCGATGAGGCTGTCATGGCCAACTACTTTCCCGTCGCCTTGACCGGCCCAGCCCGGTCCTGGCTCATGAATCTACCCCAGGGGTCCATAACCTCCTGGGGTGAGCTCTGCCGGCAGTTCGTGGCCAACTTCGGCAGCTCCTACACCCGCCCCGGCACGGAGCTTGATCTCCACGCCGTCAAGCAACAACCTGGGGAGTCGCTGCGCTCTTTCATCCAGCGGTTCTCTCAGGTGCGCAACACCATCCCACATATCCAAAGCGCCTCTGTGGTGGTGGCGTTCCAACAGGGTGTCCGGGACGAGAAAATGCTCGAGAAGCTCGCGACCAGAGAGGTCCGCAACGTCTCGGAGCTCTTTAGCCTGGCGGATAAGTGCGCCAGGGCAGCCGAAGGGCGGAACTGGCACGCACTACCGACCTCCGAGTCAGGAGGGCAGCCCGGGTCCGGTGCTGCTGCCTATGGGGGTGGCAAGAAGACCAAGAACCGGGGGAGTGGAAAGATGAAGCCACCATTCACGGCCCCCGTCGCCGCAGCTGCGACAACCAGCGGAGCTCGGGGGCCGCGCCCCGACAAGAGGCAGCGGCAATCACCGGCCCCAGACAGTGGCCAGGGCGGGCTATGCCCCGTGCATGGCACCTGCAACCATACAGCTGCCGAGTGCTGGGAGACCCAGAGGCTCGCAGAGCGCTTCCGTAATGGAAGACAGCAGAGGGCTGAAGCACCGCCCTACCCTCAGAGGGATGGCAAACAGAAGGCCGATGCCCCAGTCACCGCTGCCCACCAAGTGGGGTACCAGGAGCCTCAGCGTGTCATAAAGACAGTGCATGACGGTGAGGACTCCAGTTCTGACGGTGACGGGCCAAGGAGTTAGCCAGCTGCGGCACGCCTCCGTGCCTCGAACATACCTCTCGGGGGCCTCCTAGGGTCCGTCAACCCCTTGAAGGCCTTGCCAGAAGGGGGAGACTCCTTAGGTCATCCAAGGCGAGCCCGGGTCCACCTACCCCTTGAAGGCCTTAGCCAGAAGGGGAGAACTCCCCGGGGGCCCCGGAGAGAAGCCACGCAGGACCTGATCCAGCGTGAAGACAACAACTTCGACAAGACTCGGCTTGTAGGGAACACCCCACAACACACGGTCTCGGCTAATGCTCTAAGCACTACCGCCAAAGAACCAGACGCGACGGGGGCCCGCAAGAAGGCAGCCTGGTGAAGCGGCACGCTATATTCCAAGAAGGACCCATAAGCTCTCCCCCAGCAGGGAAGGTCCCTTCCGAATCATGAAAGCTGCCGCCCCAGGTACACATGCCTTTCAACCGAGAGTGGGATCCATTCCCAAAAATCCTTACCATGGAGCAACACTGTAAGTCCTACTTACTGAGCATCGGTAGAACAGGGTTATTCACTTCTGTAATAGACCCCATAGAACTTAGGAACAGAGCTTGGGGTAGCTAAGTCTCAAGGGACGGTACAGGACTACGTCCAGTTTAGCCTGGTTCCGACCCTAAGCGCGTAGAGTCTTGCTTCCCTTGTAGACGAGGCGGAACATTGCCCCCACGAACAGCCAGAATTCCACCTATGGCGCGAATACAGAGACCTGTTCTACTTAGCTCCTTCTCATGCGCTCATTTAAATTATGCATTAATTTTTATGATCGCACTATCTCTGTATGTTCATCATACGTCTAGCTCCCCCTCTCCTGCGCTCACCCATAGTCGACATTTGCTATCCTCCCGAAGGCGGCTGCGCTTGAGGCACCTGCCGATGGCCGAGTGAGTCTCTCGGGCCTCCCCCAGTCAGGTGTTGCGGTGTCAGTTGGTCACCTCCAGGAAAGGCCAGCGTTGTGCATGGGGGGTCCAGGGTGCGTATCCAGCTTAGCCGGCCCAGAGCCCAAAGCATGCGCATCCTGCTCCCCGGAGGTCCAGGGGAGTACGTCCGCTTTGCCTGGTCATGAACCCAAAGCGCGTGCACTCTGCTTCCCCAGCGCATGGCCCGGTACTAGGGATCGGACGGCCGTACCCGGACCTCGGAGGGAGTCGGAGCTCCGGCGCCTCGTGCACAGAATTGCCCAAGCCCCGTATAGCGGGCCAGGACCATAAGACGGATAAGACTAGGAGACAGGAGGGGAGGACCCCCCGAGGAGAATTACGTTTCCTCTACCTGTGTGCAGGACCTTCAGGTTACGGCAACAGGGACTGCATGAAGCGGGGGGAAAGGAGCTACCAGCTACACCGGCCTGGGACTGGAAGGACCGGGACCTGCCCCCCCCCAGAGGGGCAGGGCCCGGGGGCCCCGCGTGTCCAGCAGGCCCGGAACTCCTTCCTTGAGGGCTCCGGGCTCGCCACGTGGCAGGCAGGAACCGGACCTCCCCCCTCAGCGGGAGGGCTCCGAAAGCCCTACGTGTCCAACATGACCGGAGCTCCCGTCTCTTAAGGAGGAGCTCCGGACCCACCACGTGGCCGGCAGATTTGGAGCCCCCCCCATAGGGCGAGGTTCGGAGACCTCCGGGGGCCCCTAACACAGTTAGGACCCGGTGGGGTGTCTGAGCGAAGCTCCGAGATTGGAAATGACCTCTGAGTACCTTGCGGAGCTAAGGACTCAGCCAGGCAAAGCCAAGGAGGGAAAAGCATCACAGACACAAGTATCCAAGAGAGTCAATTTAAGCAAGGCTCCTTGAGCTGGACTACAGACTCGATAAAAAAGGGAAAAGCAAGTCCTAAGGACCACCCGGCTCTCGCCGGAACCTTGCTGCTACAAGGGCGGCCACATCCTCGACTTCAGCCCTGGCAGCTTCCTCCCGCTCCACGGCTGGGCCCTCTCTTGCTGGCTCCAGTGAGAAAGAGGGGTCGCTGCTCTTGAAGCATGCCAGCACATGCGAGGCGACCTCTAAAGCTAAGCCGCGGCCCTCGGCTTCAAGCTCGCTGGTGACCACCGAGTCGAGTCTGTCCAGCTTGGCGCCGATCGACTCCAATGCAGGGATCACCTCTGCCACCTGCAATGCGGGAGTTGCGGCCCTCACCGGACTGAAACCAAGAGGGATCAGGGCGGACCCCGCCCGATCCACGAAGCTTGAGACCGCAAGGGCCTCGGAGGACCATAGGGCTGAGAGTTCCTCCACCTCGCGGCGGGCCGCCCGCAGAGCCTCCAGGTTCCTCTCGGAGAATTCCTTCTCCTGGGCCGCCAGGGAACTCTCCCGAAGGCGGAGGGTCTCGGCTAGCCGCTCCAACTCAGCGGCCCTGAAGCCGGCAGTCAACTCGCGGTCCAAGACCGCCCGGCGATCATGGGAGACCTGTTCATCCCTCAAGTCGAGGTCTGCCTTCAGAATCTCCAGTTCCTCCATCCGAGCTCAGAGGTCATCCTCGCCCGCAGCCAGCTGCGCGGCGACCCTCTCTGCCTCAGCTGCCACGGAACGCTCCCGCTCCTCAACGGCGAGTTCGCGGCGCTCCAACCGCTGCCGTATTTCCACAGCAGCTGAGAGGCTCTCTTCGACCCGGGCGTGAGCCTCCAGGGCCTCCCTGTTGATCCACCGCGACTGGGTGTCCATGCGGTCAACAGCCCGCTTCATCCGGTCGACGAGCGTTTCCTGGAAGTCGAGCAACTCCCGCCTGGAGTCGAGCTCGCTCTAAACCTTCGCGGTCCTCTCCCGCAAAAGGTTCCCCCAGGTGAGGAGGCGGTCCCGTTCAACCGTATACTCCTCCCGCTCGCGCCCTAGTGCAGCCAAGACCTGCCGGACGCTCGACTCGGCGAGCGCGAAGGCGTCCGCCAGAGGCAATGGAGCAATAGAAGCTGGGGCAGTCCCTCCGACCTCCTCCATTACCTCGTCCTCGGGAAGAGCCGGCGCGCCAGCCGCCGAGACGAGACGCCGATCAGGAGAAACTGGCCCAGCGGCCCTAGCAGCCGGACAAGCCGGACTTTCTTCAGCTTCAGGCTCCTTGACCTGAGGAGGGGGACGAGCCGGGGAAGACAGAGCTGGAGAAGAAGCCAGGCCACCTAGTGCAGGATCAACCTGTGCTGGCTCGGGGGCCGTGGTAACCGTCTCGGCAGGAAGAGACGGCGCCGCCACGGAGTCCGGGCACACCGGAACAGGAGAAGTCCGCGCTGGCCTGGCGGCCGCAGCAGTCGCCCCTGGCTCCGAGCGCATCGGCACAGATTCCCCGCAAGACGGGGAAGACCGGGAAGCGCGGACACTCCAGCGGGCTCTGAACCCCGACTTCCGAGCCGGGGTAGGATTTCCAGAGCCCGCTACCGTCTCCGACGACCGCTCCGCAGTCGCTTGGACTGGCGGAACAGGGGACGCCGCAGAGGCTTCCCCTAGCACATCAGCCCGGGGCCTCTTCGAGTCGCCAACGGAGGGGGTGTCAGGCACCCCAGAATCCCGACTTGGGACCGGCGCCGTTGCTGGAGGAGATCGGGCGCGTTTCTTCTCTGGCAGCGGGTTGGAAGCCATGGCAAGGGAGAGCTCAAAGGCAAGAAAGCAAAAGCGCAAGAGTCCAAGAAGAAACGCAGAGAAGTGCGAAGGGAAGCTACAACGTGGGTGAGACCCCCTCTAAAAAGCTTCCCGGTGCAGTTCCAAGCGATTCGGAACTCTTCGAATACCCCGCACCCGCAACCGCTTCGGTTCCTAGACCGAGTGCCGATGACGGGTGGGCCCAAGTCGCTTAACAGGAGCGGTGGGGGAAGGAGTCAGTCTCCTAAGAAGATGAGCCGGCAAGGCCCTTCGGCGGTCCCCGAAGAAAGCGCCGCAACGTGCAGAAGTGGCAGCCTTGGGAACCACCGCAGTAAAAGCAATCATCAAGTGGGCGCATGCTCTCACGACCCCGCGACCGTTCGTACTCCAGCAGCGGTCAAGTCGGGACTTAGAGAAAGTGCGCGGATCGGAAGAGACAGAGGTCCCACCTCGGGCTCGCTATCTCCCCCGAGATGGGCCCGGGGGCCACTGTCGGTACCTGAGATATGGGGTACCCCCGCGCACAGGGTAAAATGCCTGAGGTGCTCGCCCTTCTCCGCAGGGAGAGCTCCGAAGGCGCCACGCGTCTGGCGGGGCCGGACCTCCCTCTCCTCAGAGGAGAGCTCCGGGCCCGCCACGTGGCATACAGAAGCCGGACCTCCCCCTCCGTGGGAGAGAGGTCCGAAGACGCCACGCGTCCAGCGAGGCCGGACCTCCCTCTCCTCAGAGGTGAGCTCCGGGCCCGCAACGTGGCATGCAGAAGTCGAACCTCCCCCTCCGCGGGAGAGAGGTTCGAAGGCGCCACGCGTCCAGCGGGGCCAGACCTCCCTCTCCTCAGAGAAGAGCTCCGGACCTGCCGCGTGGCTGGAGGAACGGTGCTGCCTGCCCCCGGGCGGTAGGCAGCGGGCGTAAAGGCGCCCCTCACCTTGCCCGTACAAGGAATTCAAGGCCCGCGTCTTCCCAAGACGCAGAAACGGGGAGCACGCGCCTGTCAGGTGCCGTTGCGTCCAGTCGCATCACAGACTGGCGCGCGGTGTCAGAACCTGACAGGTAATAAACGCCGCGACAAGACATCCCATGCCGCCTGCGCCGTCATCAACCACTACGACTAGCGCACGGCATGGGCAGGGCGGCAAAAGGAAGACTTAGAAGCCTTCGACCGGAGGCAACCACCGGCATAACTACAGATACGGTAGATAATAGACAATCTTCCCGGGACCACCTGTCGGGTCCCGGCTTCCCTTGTAAGCCGCCCGAGCCTTGGACTATAAAAGGCTCGGGTAGGCGTCGATAGCAAGGGTTCGCATTCTGCAACTCATACGCTAGCCATACACTCTCAAGCTGTAACTCACCCCCAAGCTCAGGCCCCCGGCCCTGAGCAGCAAGCAATACAGCGAGCTCCATAGCTCGCCGTGGACGTAGGGTTTTACGCTCCGGCGGCCTGAACCACGTAAAACTTCCCGTGTCAAGCTCTCACTAACTCGTCCATTCGCGCAAGCTCTCCGCTAGGAACTAGCCCCTCCGAAAAAAGAACCTCCGCGGGCTGCCCAGTGCAGGCCCGGGGGAAGTGTCGATCGCACACTTCGACAGAGCCGAAGCGGTTGCCCATGGGGTGTATTCGAAGAGTTTCGAATAGCTTTGAATCGTACCTGGAAAGTGTGAAGGGAAGCCGCAACGTGGGTAGGTACCCCTTATAAGACTTCCAGCACTTGCACCTTCCTTGAGTCTCTGCGACCTTGTCTTCTCCTATGGCTTCTAACTCGCCTTCGAAGGAGGATTGCACTCAATTTCCTCTGGCGGCGGCGTCTGCACCAAGTCAGGGATCTAGGGAGCCTGCATGCCCTGCCTCTGGAGGTGGCGCCTCCAAGAGGCCTCGGGTTTATCATCCCGACGGGACTCTTCTTGAGCGATGACAGGCTAAAAGTTCCCAGGCATTGCGTCCTCTCTCCTCAGGCGGTGGAGTCTCCGAGGAAACTGTTGATACGTCGAGGAAGGCTTCAAGCGGTGGAGTCTCCAAAGAAACTGCTGACACGCCAAGGAGGCTTCAGGCGGAGGAGTCTCCAAGGAAACTGTCGAAGCACCGAGGAGGACTCCAGGCAGCAGAGTCTCCAAGGAAACTGCTGAAGCGGCGGAGGGGGCTTCAGAAGCATCCTTGATGACACCGGCCCTTGCGCTGGTGATGGCCGAGGTGATCCCCGCGCTCGGGTCAGAGGAGTCTCCAAGGAAACTACTGAAGCAGCAGAGGGGGCTTCAGAAGCATCCTTGATGACAGCGGCCCTTGCGCTGGTGGTGGCCGAGGTGATCCCCGCGCTCGGGTCACGGAGCGGGAGAACGCCGCCAGGGCTGAAGTTGGGGACGTGGCTGCTCTTGCAGCTTCTAGGTTCTGGACGTGCCAGGGGAACCCTAGGGCTCTTCTCTTTATTATTATGTTTTTTTTGAGCTGTAGTCCAGCTCATGGAGTCATGAATAAATAGACTCTTGCGACCTTTTGTGCCTGTTATGCCTATCTTCTTCTTGGTTTCGCCTGGCCGAGCCCTTAGCTCCGCAAGGTACTCAGAGGCCTTCCCCAATCTCGAAGCTCTGCACAGACACCTTCCCTGGGTCCTTATTGTATTAAGGGCCCCGGAGGTCTCCGGAGCTCGCCCCATGAGGATGGGGAGGTCCGGATCTGCTGGCCACGTGGCGGGGTCCGGATCTCTTGGTCTTGCACGGTCCGTAGCGGCCCCCTGGTAGGTGTGGCCAACTGCTTGGGTACTCCTACCATACTCCTGCGGGGAGCCAAGGCCGAAGGGTCCTACACACAAACAAGGGAAATGTAATTCTCCTTGGGGCTCCCCCCTTTCCGATCTCATAGTCTTATTTGGCTTACGATCCCGATTCGGTGCACGGTGCTTGGGAATTTTAGTGTGCGACGTGTCGGGGGCTCGGGGCCCCCTGGCCATCGGCGGGTATCTCAAACACGACCGCCCCAGGCAGGTTAGCAAATGCCGACTAGAGGTGAGAATGGGAAAAAGGGGACTGAGTGTATGGTGAACATACCCAGGAAGTGCGGTCATAAAAATTAATACGTAATTTGAATGAGCATAAGGGAAGAGCAAAGTAGGACAGGTTCTTTCCCTATAAATTTCCATAGGAGGAAGGCAGGCTAAACATGGAGGCAGCGACCCGCCCCATTAAAAGGGAAGCAAGACTCTACGCGCTTAGGGTCGGAACCAGGCCAAGCTGAACGTAGTCCTGGACCGTCCCCTGAGACTTAGCTGCTCCGAGCGCTGTTCCTGGACTCTATGGGATCTATTAAAAAGAAGACTGTCCTACTATTGCTCTAAGGGTAGAACTTACGGAGGTGTTCGATGTTCCAGGGGTTCGGGAGCGGATCCCCATCCTCGGTGGAAAGGCGTACGCACCCGGGGCGGCACACTTTCATGACTCGGAAGGGGCCTTCTCAGCTGGGGGAGAGCTTGTGGGTCCCTTCACGAGAAAGTATGTGCCGCAACACCAGGTCACCTTCCTGCAGCTCCCGGACACGCACAGACCTTTGGTGATAGCGCCGGAGCACTTGTCTGTATCGTGCGTTGCGGAGTGCTGCATGTAACCGGACCTCGTCGACGAGGTCGAGGTCTTCACGCCGGAGGTTGTCCTGCGCGGCTTCGTCGTAAGCCCGGACACGGTGAGACTTCATGGTGATCTCTGGGGGAAGCACAGCCTCGTCTCCATACACCATGAAGAAGGGTGTCTCTCCGGTGGCCCGGCTCTGGGATGTCCGGTTAGCCCATAGTGTGCTCGGAAGCTCATCCACCCAATTGGCACCATGTTTCTTTAGGCTGGCATAGGTGTGAGTCTTGAGGCCCCGAAGGATCTTGGCGTTGGCCCTCTCGACTTGCCCATTGCTCTTTGGGTGAGCAACAGAGGCGTAGCACACCTGGATGCCAAGGTCTTCGCAGTAGTCTTGGAATGCTGCGCTGGTGAACTGGGTCCCGTTGTCGGTGATGATTCTGTTCGGGACCCCGAACCGGCGGACAATCGACTTGATGAACTTTACTGCAGATTGCTTGTTGATGGTGATGACTGGTTTGGCTTCCGGCCACTTGGTGAACTTGTCGATGGCGACATAGAGGTACCGGAATCCCCCGACGGCTCTGGGGAATGGTCCCAGGATGTCCAACCCCCATACGACAAACGGCCATGAGGGCGGGATCATCTGTACCGCCTGAGCCGGTGTATGGATCTGCTTGGCGTGGAACTGTCACGCCTTGCAGCTCTCGACCAGCTTGACGGCATCCTGGAGTGCTGTCGGCCAGTAGAAGGCTTTACCGACAAGCATGCGTGAGGAAGAGTGACTCCCACATTCGCCTCAATGGATCTCAGCGAGCAAGTCGCAGCCTTCCCCCTGGGTTATGCACCGCAATAGGACGTGGTTGGCGCCACGCCGGTAGAGATCCCCTTCTACCAGCGCGTATATCTTAGCCATGCGCACGATCCGTTCAGCGGATACACGTTCATCAGGGAGGATGTTATCTTTCAAGTAGTCCCGGATCTCCGTGATCCATGCATCAGGTATGACTTGAGCTTCTGGATCTTGAGTGCTGGGTTGCACGGAGTCCCCAGTGACGCTTACGATCCTTGGCGGCGTCCATGGTTGCAGGGCCGCCGGGACCGCCAGCTTCGAGGTGCTGGTCCAGCCCCCTTCGTCCGGCTCGGCGGGCCGGGCTGTGGGCCGCAGCAGCGTCCTCTCGAAGACTCCTTCGGGCACAGGGGCCCCAGTGGAGGCCTTCGTTGAGAGGTCGTCAGCTGCGGCATTGCCAGCGCGCGGTATATGGCGCAGGTCCAAGGCGAGGAAGTCTTTCTCCAGCATATGCACGTGGAGCAGATAAGCAGCTAGCTGCGGGTCATTGCAGGAGAATTTGCCCTTAACTTGCTTGATAACCAGCTGGGAGTCGCCCTGTGCCAACAACTGGCGAGCGTCCAGAGACAGGGCTGTCTGTAGGCCAAAGATGAGTGCTTCATACTCTGCCATGTTGTTGGTTGCCTTGAAATTGAGACGCACCATGTACCCAAACTGCTCCCCCGATGGCATGAGAAGCAGTACGCCGGCACCGGCCCCCTGCTTTCGCGAGGAGCCATCGAAGAAGAGCGTCCAGTGAGGCTCGGTGAAGACCGGAGCTCGGTGCTCTAGTTCACCGTCTTCGTGGTCCCCTGGGTCAGCCTTCGTTGGTGTCCACTCAGCCACGAAGTCAGCCAACGCTTGGCTTTTGACTGCATGGCGAGGAAGGAAGTCCAGCTCAAACTCCGCCAGCTCCGCTGCCCATTTAGCGACGTTGCCAGTCGCATGGGGGCTGTGAAGTATCGTCTTCAGCGGATAGGGGGTGACTACCGAGACCCGGTCGGCCTGAAAGTAGTGGCGGAGCTTCCTGGATGCCACGAGCACTGCATACAGCAGCTTGTGGACCTCCAGGTACCTTGTCTTGGCGTCATGGAGGACTTCGCTGATGTAGTAGACAGGCCTCTGGATGGTTCGGACCCTCTCTCTTAGGTCAGAGAGGTCTTCATCCATTGGCTCAGGCCTGCCGGAGGTGAGTGGGTCCAGGGGGGCTTCTGGGAGTTGGGACTCGAAGGCTCTTAAGCCACCTTGGCCCTCCGAGAGGTCCCGCTGGTTTTCTGGTAGCTCCAGGAGGTCCCGCTGGATCTCCGGGAGGTCCCGTTGGGCCTCGGGGGTCCCGTTGGACCCCAGGAGGTTGTCTTGGAGGTCCGGGGGTCCGCCCCGGACCTCCGGGAGGTTGTCTTGGAGGTCCGGGAGGCCGACTTGGACCTCTGGGGTTTCCTGGCGTCTGTCTCCTGCTACCGGAGCAGGCTGTGACGACGAGAGGTCCGGCCGCTCTGCGACGGGGACCATACTCACCACTTCGGATGTCGCCGCGATGTAGAGCAACAAATGCTCCCCGGGCTCGGGGGATACCATGATAGGTAGGGTCGTCAGGAGCTGGTTCAACTCCTGGAAAGCTTCTTCTGCTTTGTTAGTCCAGGCAAATGGACCGGATTTGCGCAGGAGCTTAAAGAAGGGGAGCGCCCGCTCTGCTAGCCTCGGTATAAACTGACTCAGCGCAGCTAGGCATCCCATGAGTTTCTGGACTTCTTTGATGCGGGTAGGAGGCCGCATCAAGTCAATGGCCTTGATCTTCTCTGAGTTGGCCTCAATTCCTCGGTGAGAGACCAGGAATCCTAAAAGTTTCCCAGAGGATACGCCGAACACACATTTGTCGGGGTTCAGCTTGGTGCGCGTGGAGCGCAATTTGTCAAAGACTAATGCTAGGTTATCTAACAAGGATGAACTCTGCCTGACCTTGACAACGATGTCATCGACATACACCTCAACTAAGTCTCTTATCAACTCTCCAAAGGTTTTGTGCATTGCACGTACAAAGGTGGGGAGGGCATTCTTTAGGCCATAAGGCATAGAGACATAACAATACAGGCCATCTACTGTGATGAAGGAGGTGTGCTCTTCATCTTCTCTAGACATGGGGATCTGATGGAAACCCGAGTAGGCGTCTAGGAAGCACAGAATATCGTAGCCTGATGTCGAGTCTACTATTTGATCTATTCTGGGGAGAGGGAATGGATCTTTGGGACATGCCTTATTGAGACTGGTGTAGTCGATGCACATCCGGAGCTTCCCACCGGCCTTCGGGACAACGACGGGGTTTGCCAACCACCGGGGGTGGTGGACTTCCCGTATGAAGCCAGCATCTAGCAGCTTCTTGACCTCTTCTCAGATGAAGTTCTGCCGCTTGATGGACTGCTTGTGAGGCTTCTGTTGGACTGGCCAAGCTTCGGGGAAGATCTTCAAGTGGTGCTCAATCACCTCCCTAGGGATCCCCGGCATCTGCGACGGCTGACATGCAAACACGTCGACGTTGTGTCGGAGGAAGGTGATGAGCGCGCCTTCCTATTTACTATCCAGGCCCCCGGCTACCCGGGTGGTCTGGGCAGCTTCGGCGCCGACTTGGACGACCTTCAGGGGGACGTCGCCCTCGTCGAGGGGTTGCACACGGGGTGCAGCGGCAGAGGCACGGTGGCATGCACTCGGGCGGAGTCGGTCTGGTTCCGCACTGCCAGGGGCTGGTGCTCGTTCTGTCGCAAGTGCCTGGAGCTTTTCCAAGGCCGACACTGCAGCAGTGCGGTCTCCACGAATCCTGAGGATGCCTGTTGGTGTAGGCATCGTTAGGACGAGGTAGCCGTAGTGGGCTGCAGCCATGAACCGGTACAGGGCAGGCCTGCCGATTATGGCGTTGAAGGGGAGGTCGATCTCCGCTACGTCGAACAGAATATACTCTGTCCGATAGCTGTCTGGTGCCCCAAAGGTCACCGGAAGGCTGATGTTACCGTAGGGGATGACTTGTCCCGGCCCTACCCCTGAGAACGGGCTCGACGGGGTGAGCTTGGCCATCGGGATCTGCAGCTTCTGGAAAGCTGCGCGACTGATGAGGTTCATCCCAGCTCCGCCATCTACCAAAACGTGGTACATCCTCACGTTGGCGATGGTGGGCACTACCAAGAGCGGTAGTTGGCCAGCCCCAGCCATGTTCCTGGGGCAGTCGGTGGCATCAAAGATGATGGGGGTTCCCATCCACTTGAGGTGCGGTGCGGCACCTGGGAGTGGAGCCACCGACGCTACCGCTCGGCGCAAAGTCTTAACCGCGCTTCGACGCTCATCATCGCTGGAGCTGGAGTCCTCATGGTTGCGCACCGCCTTCACGGCGCGCTGAGGCTCCTGGAACTCCACTTGGTGGTCGACGTTGTCTGGGGCGTCGACCTTCTGCTTGCCCTCCCTTTGACGGAAGGGTGGGGCATCAGTCCGCAGCTGCTTCCCTTTGCGGAAGCGCTCCGCGAGCTTCTGAATCTCCCGGCACTCGGCAGTAGTATGGCGACAGCTGACGTGCACGGGGCATAGCTCGCCTTGGTCATCCTCTGGGGCTGGTGACTGTCGCTGCCTTTTGTCGGGGCGCGGCCCCCGAGCTCCACTGGGTACCGCAGCTGCGGCAACGGGAGCCACGGCCAGTGACTTTATCTTGCCACCGCCCCGGTTCTTGGTCTTCTTGCTGCTTCCATAGGAAGCAGTGCCAGATCCGGGTTGCCCTCCTGACTTGGAGGCTGGCAGGGAGTGCCAGTTCCGCCCTTCTGCTGCTCTGGCGCATTTATCTGCCAGGCTGAAGAGCTCTGAGACGTTGCGGACCTCTCTGGTCGCGAGCTTCTCAAGCATCTTCTCATCCCGGACACCTTGCCAGAACGCCACCACCACGGAAGCACTTTGAATGTGTGGTATGGTGTTCCGTATCTGGGAGAACCGCTGAATGAAAGAGCGCAGCGACTCCCCAGGTTGTTGCTGGATGGCGTGGAGGTCGAGCTCCGTGCCAGGCCGGGTGTAGGAGCTGCCGAAGTTCACGGTGAACTGCCGGCAGAGCTCCCCCCAGGAAGTTATGGAACCCTGGGGGAGGTTCATGAGCCAAGACCGGGCTGGGCCGGTCAAGGCGACGGGGAAGTAGTTGGCCATGACGGCCTCGTCCCCTCCTGCAGCAAGGACGGCAGTGGAGTAGATCTGGAGGAACTCCGCCGGGTTGACGCTGCCGTCGTACTTCTCGGGCAGGTGCGGCCAAAACTTGCGTGGCCACCTCGCGAAGTGAAGGTGGGGCGCCAGGGCCGCACATCCTGCTCCTGTTGCCGCAGGCGTTGGTGCCGCGAACGCTTGGTTCGCTGCTGGCACTGTATACCCCGGTATGGGCAAGGCTGCACCATAGACCGGGGGTGCCATTTGCAGGGCATATGGCTGTGGCATATGCTGTGTGGCGTATGCCTGGGGCAGAGATCGCGTGGTGAAGGTCTGCGCCTCAGGCAGGGTCGAGGCTGACATCATGCTGTCGCCGGCCTCTTGGTTGCGACGCCTTTCCCGACGTCGCTCGAGGAACACTTGGGCATCTTGGCCCAAGTGGCATCGTTCCAGCTCTGTCCTCAGGTCCGTCGATGGGAGCCTGGTGGAGCTGGAATCCGCCGTCTGCCCGTCAACCGTTGGCGTGCGCGTCAGTGACACAGCCGGTTGGCCGGAGTGTCGTCCCCGCCGAAGTCGAGGGTTCGCAGCGGCGACGACGAGACGGTCTACCTCGCGAATCCACTGCTGGGTCGCTGACTGGGGCGCGTCCCCAGCAGGTGGATTGCGCAATAGCGCTCTTGCTGCAGCTAGCGCGCCCCCGTGGGGAACGCTGAGCGCTGCAGAAGATCTCACGCTAGCTGGAGCCTGCATTGCCGGAGTCGGCGTTGCCGGAGTCGGCTGCTGGCTTCCAGCTTGCGCCGACACACTCCGTCCTGAGTGTGTCGACACGTATTCCCCGCTAGTCACAGTCCTTCGTGAACGCGGGGAGGAGAGCTTGCCGCTGAAGGAAGCTTCGTCATCTTCGTCGGCAGAAACTCGTCGCGCAAGGGAAAAGCCCCCTACCTGGCGCGCCAAATGTTGAAGTGTGTGGTCGACACTTCCCCTGGACCTGCTCTGGGCAGCCTGCGGAGGTTCTTTTTCGGAGGGGCCAGTCGCTTGCGGAGAGCTTCAGCGTAAGGGACGAGTGAGGGAGAAGCTTGACACGGCGAGTTTTACGTGGTTCGGGCCACCGGAGCGTAAAACCCTACGTCCACGGTGAGCAGAGGTGCTCGCTGTATTGCTTGTTGCTCAGAACCGGAGTCCTGAGCTTGAGGGTGAGTTATGTCTAGGGTGCGAGTTGCTGGAGTGCGAACCCTTGCTAACGTTGCCTACCCGAGCCTTTTATAGTCCAAGGCTCGAGCGGCTTACAAGGGGGGGGGGGCTGAGACCCGACATGTGGTCCCAGGGAGATTGCCTGCCGACTATCGTGTCTGCAGTTATGTCGGTAGTTGTCTCTAGCGAAGGCTTCCGAGTCTTCGTCTTGCCGCCCTGCCCATGCTGCAAGCTAGTCGTAGTGGTTGATGACGGCGGGGCGGCAGGGGATGTCTTGTCGCTGTATTTATTGGCTGGCAGGATCTGACATGGTGCGCCAGTCTGCGATGCGACTGGGCGTAACGGCACCTGACAGAGGCGTGCTCCGCGTATTCGCGTCTTGGGAAGGCGCGGGCCTCGAATACCTTGTACGGGCAAGGTATGGTGCGTATTTACACCTGCTGCCTACCGCGCGGGGGCAGGCAGCGCCGTCCTGCTGGCCACGTGGCGGGCCTGAAGCTCTCCTCTGAGGAGAGGGAGGTCCGGCCCTGCGGGACATGTGGAGCCTTCGGACCTCTCCCCACGGAGGGGGAGGTCCGGCTTCTGTCGGCCACGTGGCGGGCCCGGAGCTCTCCTCTGAGGAGAGGGAGGTCCGGCCCCGCGAGACACGTGGCGCCTTCGGAGCTCTCCCCGCGGAGGGGGGAGGTCCGTCTGCTGCTGGCCACGTGGCGGGCCCGGAGCTCTCCTATGAGGAGAGGGAGGTCCGGCCCCGCTTGACACATGGCGTCTTCGGAGCTCACCCTGCGGAGAAGGGCGAGATCCTTAGGCATTTTCCCTTGTGCGCGGGGGTACCCCATATCGAGGGTACCGACAAGCGCCATAGGGCCCCTGGGCAATGAGATATCTGATAGACCCCGGGTACCCCACAGGTACCTCAAGCGGACCCGCCTGCAGAAGGATAGCACAATCTCCAACTATAGGTAAGCACAAGAAAAAGTGACTGGCCACACGGCCGGAGCGGTATGGAAAGTGTCGGTACCTGAGATATGGGGTACCCCCGCGCAAAGGGGAAAATGCCTAAGGAACTCGCCCTTCTCCGCAGGGAGAGCTCCGAAGGCGCCACACGTCCGGCGGGGCCGGACCTCCCTCTCCTCAGAGGAGAGCTTCGGGCCCGCCACGTGGCATACAGAAGCCGGACCTCCCTCTCTGCGGGAGAGAGGTCCGAAGGCGCCACGCGTCCAACGGGGCCGGACCTCCCTCTCCTCAGAGGAGAGCTCCGGGCCCGCCGCATGGCCGACAGAAGCCGAGCCTCCCCCTCTGCTGGGAGAGGTCCGGAGGCTCCACGTGCCCCGCAGGCCGGACCCATCTCTCCTCAGAGAAGCGCTCCGGACCCGCCACGTGGCCAGAAGAACGGTGCTGCCTGCCCCCGAGAGATAGGCAGCGGGCGTAAAGATGCCCCATACCTTGCCCGTACAAGGTATTCAAGGCCCGCGTCTTCCCAAGACGCGGAGCACGCTTCTGTCAGGTGCCGTTGCGCCCAGTCGCATCACAGACTGGCGCGCGGTGTCAGAACCTGCCAGCCAATAAACTCCGCGACAAGACATCCCATGCCGCCTGCGCCGTCATCAACCACTACAACTGGCATACGGCATGTGCAGGGCGGCAAGATGAAGATTCAGAAGCCTTCGACCAGAGACAACTACCGGCATAACTGTATATACGGTAGATAATAGACAATCTTCCCAGGACCACCTGTCGGGTCCCGGCTCCCCTTGTAAGCAGCCCGAGTCTTAGACTATAAAAGGCTCGGGTAGGCGACGATAGCAAGGGTTCGCACTCTGCAACTCATACGCTAGCCATACACTCCCAAGCTGTAACTCAACCCCAAGCTCAGGACTCCGGCCCTGAGCAGCAAGCAATACAGCGAGCTCCATAGCTCGCCGTGGACGTAGGGTTTTACGCTCCGGCGGCCTGAACCACGTAAAACTCGCCGCTAGGAACTAGCCCCACCGAAAAAAGAACCTCCGCGGGCTGCTCAGTGCAGGCCCGGGGGAAGTGTCGACAGAACACTTCGACAGAAAGAAAGCACGAAAAAGGAAGGGGTGATGCTCAGGGTCCGGTTACTCTCTTGTCCGTAGGTGTGTTGAATCTAGCCCTCAAGTACTCAGTTCTTGCGCTGGAGAGGCAGAACGGGCAGGCTTAGGGTACTGAACCAAGCTAATCTGGCTGCATGCCATGGACCTCTCACGGGCGTTAACCTTTCAGCGAGGGGACCTTCCGGCGCCACAGGACCTAGAACAAATATGTAGGACAGACTCCATACATGTCATATACAGCCGATATGCGAGAGTAATGCATAAACTGTAAGGTAAAGAGAGGGGAGGAAGAGCACACACAGGGTAGAATAAATTTTCCTCATATCAGGTTCATTCATATGAGACAGGATTTATAAGAAGGCAGCGACCCGCTCCGGATTACAAGAGTAGCAGGACTCCTCCGGAGGTTAGCTCTTCCTAGCAATGTTCCTAGACTCTATGACACCCTAGAAGAGAAAAAAAAGAGCCCTACCATTGTGCTAAGGATAGAACTTACGGAGGTGCTCTATATTCCATGGATTGGGTAGAGGTACCCCCATCCTCCGCAGCTAGGCAGATTCACCCGGGGCGGCATACTTGTGTCACTCGAAAGGGACCCTCCCAGCAGGGGGAGAGTTTGTTCGCTATTTCACGAGCAAGTATTCGCTGAAGCACCAGGTCGCCCACCTCGAGCTGTCTACTCTGCATGAACCGCTGTTGATAACACCAGAGCGCTTGGCGGTACCGTGCGTTTCGAGCAGCTGCTTGCCACCTTCGCTTATTGACAAGGTCGATATCTTCACGCCGGAGCTGATCCTGTGTGGCTGCGTCATACGCTTGGACATGGGAGCAGCCCATGCTGTTCTCCGGCGGGAGGACGGCCTCAGCCCCATACACCAGGAAGAAGGACGTTTCCCCTGTCGCGCAACTGAGGGACGTCCGGCTAGCTCACAGTGCTGACAAAAGCTCATCTACCCATTGGCACCATGCTTCTTCAAGCTGTTGTAGGTGCGCGTTTTGAGCCCCCTGAGTATCTCAGCGTTTGCTCTCTCGACTTGACCGTTGCTCTCTGGATGAGCAACAAAAGTGTAACAAACTTGTATGTCGAGGTCTTCGCAGTACTCTTGAAACACTGCACTGGTGAACTGGGTCCCGTTGTCAGTGATGATTCTGTTCGGGACCCCAAACCGGCAGATGATTGACTTGATGAACTTCATTGTGTATGCTTGTTGATTGTTACTACAGGGGCAGCTTCCAGCCCCTTGGTGAACTTGTCTACAACGACGTAGAGGTATGGTACCCTCCGACGGATCTGGGGAATGGATCAAGGATGTCCAACCCCCACACAACGAAGGGCCATGGCTGGATCATCTGCAGCATCTGCGTCGGTGTGTGTATCTGCTTGGCGTGGAACTGGCACACCTTGCATCTCTTGACCATCTCTGAGGCATCCTGGAGAGATGTCGTCTAGTAGAAGCCATGCCGGAAGGCTTTATCAACGAGCGTGCAGGAAGATGCATGGTTCTCACACTCGCCTCCATGGATCTCTGTGAGCAAGTCAAACCCCTCCTCTCAGGTTATGCACCGTAATAGGACACCATTGGCGCCATGCGGGTAGAGATCCCCTTCTACTAGCACGTATCTCTTAGCCAACGGAACGATCCGTTCAACAGATACATGTTCATCGAGAAGGATATTGTATTTCAAGTTGTCCCAGACCTTCGTGATCCATACGTCGGGACCTACTTGAGCTTCTGGATCTTGAGCGCCGGGTTGCACGGAGTCCCCGGTGACACTTACGATCCTTGGTGGTCTCCATGGTAGCAGGGACGTTGGGACCTCCAGCTTCGAGGTGCTGATCTTGCCCCTTCATCTGATTTCACAGGCCAGATGGTAGGTCGCAGCAACTTCCTTTCGAAGACTCCCTCAGGCACCGGATCCTAGGTGGAAGCCTTCGTTGACAGGTCATCGGCGAATGTGTTGTTGGCGCGAGGGACATGACACAGTTCCAAGACTTGGAAGTCCTTCTCCAACTTATGTACTTGGAGGAGATAGGATGCAAGCTGAGGGCCGTTACAGCAGCATTCTCCCTTCACTTGCTTGATGATCAGCTGGGAATCACCCTTGACCAACAATTGTTGGACGCCGAAGGACAGCGTGGTCTTTAACTTGAAGGTGAGAGCCTCATACTCCACCATGTTGGTAGCCTTGAACTTAAGCCACACCATGTACTTGAACTGCTACCTAGTCGGGGTGAGGAGCAGTACCCCCGATCTGAAACCCTTACTTGCGTGAGGAACCGTCGAAGAAGAGGGTCCAGTGAGGCCTGGTGAAGACCGGAGCTCTGGGCTATGGTTCACAGATCTCTTGGCCCCCTGTGTGGCACGGTGGTGGTGTCCACTCTGCCACGAAGTCAGCTAGCACCTTACTCTTCACCGCATGACGCGGAAAGAAGTCCAGCTCAAACTCCGCCAGCTCCGCGGCCCATTTGGCCATGTTCCTAGTTGCATTGGGGTTGTGGAGGACGGCTTTCAGTGGGTATGAGGTGACCTGAGATCTTGTGAGCTTGAAAGTAGTGGCGCAGCTACCTTGACGCAACGAGGACTGCATAGAGCAGCTTGTGCACATCAAGATATCTTGTCTTGGCATCCTGGAGGACCTCGCTGATGAAGTAAATTGGACGTTGGATGGTTCGAACCCTCTCGGAGGGGTCCAGTGCATCCTCTTGGAGAGGTCCGGGACGCGAGGGTCCCCTCCCCCGGGCCCGGGGCTGCACCCCAGGAGCTGGGACCCGGATGTGCATTGATCGTCATGTCCAGCTGACTGGGACCCGACCGGCTCTTCTTGGGGAGGTCCAGGACTTGGGGACCCCTGGCCACAAGGTCCAGGACTACACTCTGGGAGCTAGGACCCATATGTGCATTGGCCATCAGGTCCGGCTGGCCGGGACCTGACTAGCTCCACGTCCCTTGGCTATCCTACGGAGTCCGAGTCCTAGGACTCTGGACCGGCTGTAGGAGCCTCATCTAGGACTTGGGATTGCTGGAGTTCCGGTCATTCCGTGACTAGAACCATGCTCACGACCTCCATTATTGCGGCGATGTAGAGGAGTAGAGGCTCGCCTTGTTCAGGGGCCACCATGATTGGCAGCGTCGTGAGGAACTTTTTCAGGTCCTAGAACGCCTCATTTGCCTCCTCGGTCCAGATGAAAGGTCTGGACTTGCGCAGAAGCTTGAAGGAAGGAAGAGCCCGCTCAGCTAGTCTAGAGATAAACTGGCTGAGTGCAGCCAAGCATCCCGTAAGCTTCTGCATGTCCTTGATGCAAGCAGGTGGCCGCATCAATTCTATTGCCTTAATCTTCTCTAGGTTAGCTTCGATTCCCCAGTGTGAGACCAAGAAACTGAGCAGCTTTTCAACAGAGACACCAAAGACACATTTGTTTGGGTTCAACTTCGTGCATGTCGATCGCAACCTGTCAAAGACTAGGGCTAGGTTGTCGAGCAAAGATGCTTGCGACTTAACCTTGACAAAGATGTCATTGACATACATCTCTACTAGGTCACGAATGAGGCTCCCAAATGTTTTATGCATAGCACGTACAAAAGTGGGAAGAGCATTATTTAGACCATAAGGCATGGATACATAACAATAACCATCTACTGTTATGAAGGCAGTATGATCCTCATCTTCCCTAGACATAGGTATTTGATGAAAACCTGAGTAAGTATCTAGGAAACACAGTAGATCAGAGCCGGATGTAGAATCCACTTTCTGGTCTATACGGGGGGGGGGGGGGGGGGGGAGGAAATGGATCCTTTGTACATGACTTATTGAGAGTGGTTTATTTGATGCATATCCAAAGTTTTCGGCCCTCTTTGGGGACGACAACAGGGTTGGCCAGCAATCATGGATGGTGGACCTCTTGGATGAAGTCGGCATCGAGCAGCTTCTTGATTTATTCATGGATGAAGTCTTTCCGCTTGATGGACTGCTCCCGAGGCTTCTGTTGCACCGGCCTTGCGTCGGGGGCAGATATTCAGACGATGCTCAATCACCTTCCTGGGGATCCTAGGCATTCTCGAAGGTTGCCATGCAAACACGTCGACATTAGCTCGGAGGAAGGTGACGAGTGTGTCTTCCTATTTGTCACCTAGGCCCCCGGCGATGCGGGTGGTCTGGGCGACGTCGGAGCTGACTTGGACGACCTTGACGGGGACGTCCTCGCTGTCCGAGGGCTGAACGCGGGGTGCAGACGTCATCCCTTGCTGGCGCGTGCTTGGATGCGGCTAGCTAGGTTCACGGTAGTCGGAAGCGGCCTCCTGCGCCGCTACAAACGCTTGGAGCTTCTCCAGCGCTGAGATGGTGGCAGTGTGGTCTCCGCGGATCTTGAGGACGCCTCCAGGTGTTGGCATCTTCAAGACCAGGTAGTCGTAGTGGGCTACCGCCATGAATCGATACAAGGTTGGCCTGCCGATGATGGCATTGAAGGGGAGGCTAACCTCCGCAACATCGAAGACGACAATCTCCGTGCGGTAGTTCTCAAGCACTCCGAATTTCACCGGGAGGGAGATACTACCGCACGGGAAGATAGGGTCCCAGCCCACCCCCTAGAATGGATGTGAGGGAGTGAGCTGGGACATAAGGATCTGCACCTTCTTGAAAGTTGCAAGGCTGATGACGCTGAGGGACGCCCCACCATCGATCAACACGTGGTAGAGATTCACGTTGGCAATGGTGGGGGCGACGAGGAGTGGCAGCTGCCTGGCGCCCATCATGTTCTTGGGGCAGTCGGAGGCGTCGAAGATGATTGGCGTATCCATCCACTTGTGGTGGGGCGCCGGCCCGGGAGTTGGAGCAGCCAATGCCACTACTCGACTCAATGTCTTGACAACTCGTCGAGACGTGATGTCAGAGGAACCTCCGTACATCATGTGGAGCGTATTGCACCGCTCGTTGTTGGCGTTGGAGTGGGAGTCGGAGTGGCCGTACAAGGCCTTCAACGCCCGCTTGGCATCGAAATACTCTATCTCCTGCTATGTGGCAGCCTCAGGGTCAGCCTTCTACTTGCCCTTCAGCTAGCGGAAGGGCGCGCCGTCTTGGCACTGCCACTACTGCAGCTCACGGAAACGCTCTGCGAGCTTCTTGATCTCACGTCACTCACTTTTACCGTGGCGGCTAGAGTTGTGCACCGGGCACCACTGACCGTCATTGCTGACGGACGACAGTCACGGGCGCTTATCAGTGCGCAGGGTACGGCCCCCATCAGCTATTGCAGCAGCGAAAGTGGGTGCCCCGGCTAGGGGCTTGTATTTGCCTCCAGACTTCTTCTTCTTGTCACTACACTGAGCAGCGGCTTCACCGACACTCCCCGTGGTGGAGGTGGGTCGTGAGTGCCAGTCACGGCCCTCCGCGGCTCTGGTGCACTTGTCCGCCAGGATGAAGAGCTCGGAGACGTCTTGCACGTCATGCGTGGCTAACTTCTCGAGCATCTTCTTGTCTTTGACGCCTTGCCAGAAGGCGACAACGACGGATGCGTTTCAGGTGCGGGGGATGGTGTTTCTGACCTGGGAGAAACGCTGGATGAATGATAGCAGTGACTCCCCCTCGCGCTGACGCATGGCACGGAGGTCAAGCTCACTGCTGGGGCGCGTGTAGGAACTCCCGAAGTTGGTTGTGACTCTCCAGCACAACTCTTTCCAGGAGGAGATGGAGACTGGGGGAAGATTCATGAGCCATGACAGGGCAGTGCCGGTCAGGGTTACTGGGAAGTAATTGGCCATGATGGCCTCATTCCCTCCTGCAGATATGGTGGACGTGGAGTAGATCTGCAGGAACTCGGCGGGGCTGGCAGTCCCGCCGTACTTCTCTGGCAAGTGGAGAGGGAACTTGGGTGGCAAGACCACCATGCGAAGGTGTGCAGCAAGCACCATGCAGCCCCCGCCTGTTCCTGGAGAGGCAGGAGTCTGCCCAGGGCGCCCCGCTGGTATAGCACTCGGGGTGCCGTACTCTCCTTCGAGATTGCGGCGCCTCTCGTGACGTCGCTCGATGGTGAAGCGGCCATCTTCGCTCACACTGTGGCGGTCTAGCTTGACCCTGAGGTCGGGTGTGGTCTGCCTGGCCGTGGTCTCTATGCGAGTCGTCGCCGTGTCGCGGGCCACTATCGGTGTATGCGATTGGACTTGCGAGGGCTCAGCCCGCTGCCTTCTATAGGTGGGCATGTTCATGGCAGCGGCAATGAGGTGGTCGACGTTGTTGCGCCACTACTTCTCCCGCCACTGGGGTAGCTCCCTCGCCAGGGTGTTGTGGAGAAGATCGCGTGATGCGGCCAGCATGCTCTCCGGGCTTGGAACTGGTGGTGTGGTTGCCGCCGTGGAGGTAGAAGGCCACCGCGTGGTGGCAGCCATGGGCACGGCGACCGTCTGGTCGCCTGCCCGGCCAGGTCTACCCGCCCTAGAGTGGGAAGTTCCCTCCTCGCCTCTCCCTAGGAGTCGGCGGAGAGTGGGGTGATACGAACCGACGATGGAGTGGATGTTCACCATGGTGATGATGCTCGGTTGACTAGAGATGACACGACCCCACGGTCTTGTCGAGCATGGATCACGCTGAGGGGTGCTGCGTTGCACAGCACCGGATAACACACATCAAAGGTACAAAGCGGAAGCAAAGTTTTATTACATAAACAGGTTTATGAACATTTTTACAACAAAATATGTTCAGTCTACACTCACGGGCGTAGACTACGCATCAAGTTCACGCTCATCCCGTGAACGTGTCCTTGCTAGCACGCACGCACACTAACACGGCGGCATGCACGACTCCCACTCGCCGGGGTTCCCCTCCTGGGGTTTCGTCTCCTCCTCGGGAGTCCCTTCCTCATAGAACCCTGCAAAAGCTTCAAACACAAGCAGTGAGCACGAAGGCTCAGCAAGACTGACCCGTCTCTCCTAAACATGGAACTTCTACATGAGGGGTGATAGGTACATGGGATAAAACAATTTTCAAAGGACTCGCCTAATTATTGGAACCTTACTTTCAAGTTTTAGCAGCAGGTTGTGGAGAACCTTACGCTAAGGTACATGAGAGAGCCGCAATCAAACAAGAAACACATTTCTCTCATGTACTTTGCCCAAAGTTCAAAAGAACTTTAATTAGCTCTAAAGTACAACAAATCATTAACAAGCAAAGTCCATCTTTCAATCAGCAACATTTTAACATGTGACTAGCCTGTTCTTTCTACGTCACGGTACAGTGAACAAGTGGTACTCACTGACCGTGAGGGACGGCGGTTATAATCGATTTACACCTGCAGGGTTACCCGAATAACCCATCACGTACGCCCGTACTCGACGTTGCCTACAGCAACCATCATGGATGCCATACGTAACCACCTTTCACCCGTCAGCCAAATATTGAACCGGTCCCATCGTCCCGAGCAAGAGGTCTCTGCACGCGCATCTCAGTGCCGCCAGCCAATTTACACCTCAAGCTCTCAACCTATCCTCTGAACGACGGGCAATGCCTCAATACCCAGCTACCCGAGTTACATCGGTTTCCCGGTTCCCATATAGCCGGTAGGTCTTCGGTACTGTTCTAGCTTGTTCAACAGGCCCGCACACGGCTCGGTCCTCAATCGACACAAGCGGAGCTATAGCATCCAGGCCCCAAAGTCCTGCTGCCCTTACTCTCCGCTCAGTCTCATTTTTCTTGCCATGTGTATCATGTGCTATCTCTACCCGAGTCGAGTGCCTCTAGCCTATGCTCGGGAGTAGTTCTAACTACTCGACTTGTACCGAATCCTACCCTATCTTAGCTTTGCAGTAGCTAACGGGGTTTGCAATCCTAAACCCAACTCATGGTTTTCTTGGCTATGCATTTGGGTTTCAAAACAAGACTCTAATGCAAGAATTAATGGTACTCAAAGTAGTTCTCAAAACAATAAAAGTTTGTAAAAAGGTTAATGCAAACCGGAGCTTGCCTTGCTGCTCTTGGTCGTAGGCTAGCTGCTCTTCTGGAGTAACAAAGTCTAAGACTTCGGGTTCCTCCTCAACCTTAGCGACTACATGATATAACAAGTACATGTATTAATTTAAATGCATTTGAATTGAATTTAAACTTGTGAAGTTTATAAGTCTTACTAGACAGACCCAATGACTGTGAAATTTTTACTGTGGTTTGGTTACAACCTAAACAGAGACTTGGCCAAGTTTTAGTTGCAGCAAAGCTCATTTGAGCCCTCCACAAATAATTATGTACTTGACATTAATTGGAGCTCTTAGGGTTTTCTAGGAATTTTCATGGAGTAAGCCATGACTTTCTGAAAACTATATTTTCGAAGGTTTCTAGTGGAGTTGGTCTCACTTAATTTGAAGGTCCCTAGCTAAAGATATGAGCTAAACAATTTCAGAGAAATTCTGAAAATGTTTCTGGACATTTTCTATTTTCTCTGGAACAGTTTTATTAATCACACCATTAGGTGGATCAAATGAGATCAAATGGATCTGAAATTTTTATGGTAGTTCAGGGATATTTTGGTGAACATCCCAGCAAAATTTCAGAATTTTCCTCCAAAGGGTCCTCCACTTAAAATTCTAAAATTTTAAATTCTGAAGAATTAATTCTGGAGAAATAAGGATTTTCATGAAGTAAAACTTGATTTGCTGGAAATTACTCAGAGAGCTGAATCCAACAAAATTTGGTTCACTCGATTTGGAGTTTCCTAGCCCAAGTTATGAGGATTTGAAGTTTGAATGAAATCTGAAAATCGGGAAAAGTTTAAATCTGCCGGTGGGTCCACGGGGACACGTGTTGGGCGCTGGAGCGGTGGCACACCGGGGTCCATGGAGTTTTTGCGCGCCAGCACACCGGATCCGAGCCGCAGACCGATCCCATATTTAAATCCGAGCCGCTGACACGTGGGCCACCCAGCTTCGTTTACCTCCTGACGCCCGCGTTCGGCCGCCGCGACACCTCGCCGGAGAGCTCGCCGGCAGCTTCTGTGGTGCTCCAAACTTCACGATCCTGGCTTCCCCTGCCTAAGTCCACTCGGGGAACATGATTCCGGGCCCAGTTCGTTATGAAAATGGCCGGCACATGGTCGGCGACGAGCGACAGCTCCGGAAGGACTTCGGCCGTGTCGGCCGACCTCCCTAGCACCCCAACCGACCAAGCAAACGTCTGGAAAGCATCAGTGGTCCCTCAGGAACCTTGGCATGGGCTCGAAGCAGCTCGGGGGGGGGGGGTCCGAAGTAGGCTCCCACCATGCGCTCGATGCTTCCCGCAGGATCCTCCGTCGGCAAGCTTCGAAATACGCAGGGTACAGGGGTTCTCAGGCTAAGGGTTGTGAAGGAAATTTGTGCGCTACCAAGTCTAGTCTGTGTAGGAACGGATTAAGACCCTCTAACCTTTCCTAGAGCATGAATTTGACAGAACCGCACCCGAAGGTCGGTCTGTACCGAGAAAGGGGAAAACTGGAAATTCACCGCCGGCGTTCAAGCCCTCGGGCGGTGGCTCGGGGTGAGCAGCACCGGTCACCAACGCGTCCAGGGACGCCTTAGCTCGGGCGTGACAACCTCCCGGTTGGGCTGTCCACGGGAGCCCGAAGTGCGGCGGATGTCGGTCACCGAACAGAACTCTCGGTATAGTCGAGATCACCCGAGTTCAGCCAATTTCTAGCGACGGGGAAAAAGAAGGAAGGTTCCTAGTACCTTGTCGTAGCTCTGGAGGGAGCAGGGAGGCTGTGATCGTGGCTCTCCGATCGGTTCCGAGCGGCGGAGGGAAGAAATCCGGTTCTGTGTTCTTGCGAGGGGGAGAACGGGTGAGGAGACCTCGGCAGAAGCGAGGAGCGCCTTAAGAAGGCTCAGAACCGCCCTGCGCCGCGCGTGACCAAGCAGCTGGTGGCGCGGCGGCCTCCCCTCGGTGGCGATCGCTGCTGAAGCCTGGGGACCCGAGTGAGAAAGTTTTCAGTCGGTTGAATCACTTCAGTGGCTGACATGTGGGTCCCACTCTCCTTTTAACCTCTGAACTTAACTCCATATTACTGTTGTAAACAGTAAGCCCTACAATGCCAATGGTGATTTGAATTATTCACCTCTGAGCCATTTGACTTGGTTAAAATTCAAATTGGGTTGGTTTGACTAAGTTTCAGCACATATTCAGTTTGAAATTCAAATAAAGTTTGAATTTGCTACACTTAGCTCATGACAAGATCAACTCCAAATGGAGTGAAAATTGGTGTGTGAGCTCACAAAAATGTGCTTAGTAAGAATATGCCTCCCACTTTTGAATTCATGGGATAAAAACAGTTTGAATTTCAGTTCAAACTACCCTCTTTCTAGCTATACCCAAAAGGACCTCAAAAAGGTTTTACATTTGGGTGAAACTTGGCATGGACATTCCTAGCAAGGTGTAGGAGTTTTCATATGCCCAGCCCCTAGATGATGCATGTGGGAAATACCACTTTTGCATTTTGTGAGTTTATTCTCTAATGAGCATGTTGATAATGGTTACTTGCTCTTCAAATGTGTTCATCAACTTTCTTCAAATGAGGTGTGTGTGTGTGGTGATGAACACTTTGAATGTGTCAAAAACTGAGGCCTTTACATTCCTTCCCCCTTAAAAGAATCTCGTCCCGAGATTATAAGGTAAAAATGAGAGAGAGGACGGTGAGAAATTACCGGATATACGACGTGAAAAAGTCGGGGTAGTTAGCGCGAAGAAATCCTTCGCTCTCCCATGTCGCTTTGTCTATGGAGTGATTACTCCACAGAACTTTGTAGAACCACAACGTACGGTTGCGTGTGGTTCGGGCCTTTTCATCAATAACCTGAACCGGTTCCTCCCGATACGTGAGATCCGGTTTCAGTTCTTCTATGTCCTCCAGCTGAATGGTAGTTGATAGCTTAAGACACTTCCTCAGCTGGGAAATATGAAAGACGTCGTGCACACCGGAAAGTGCTTCTGGTAATTTTAGCCGGTATGCTACCGAGCCACATCTTTCTGTAATCTGAAATGGACCGATGAATCGGGGTGCCAACTTTCCTCTCACCCCGAATCTGTTTACGCCCTTCATTGGAGACACACGCAAATATACGTTATCCCCGACTTCAAACTGTAATGGGCGTCTTCTCCGGTCCGCGTATTGTTTCTGTCGGGATTGTGCGTCTTTTAGGTTCACATGAATCAGTCAAACCTTTTCCTCCGCGTTGTTGACAAGATCAATCCCGAAGGTAACCCTTTCGCCAGACTCACACCGATTCAATGGTGTGCAGCATTTTCTCCCGTATAGCGCCTCGTAAGGCGCCATCTTGATGCTGGCTTGGTACCCATTGTTGTACGAGAACTCAGCTAACGACAAGTGATCATCCCAATTCTTGCCGTGATTGATAGCGCAAGCTCGTAGCATGTCTTCTAGAATATGATTTACCTGCTCGGTTTGCCCATCCTTTTGCGGGTGGTATGCTGAACTACGGATCAGCTTCGTCCCAATGCAGCGTGTAGCTTCTCCCAAAAACGGGACACAAATAAAGTGCCCCGATCCGATATGATGGTACGGGGTACGCCGTATAAGCATAGGATCCGTGAGATGTACAGTTCAGCATACTTCTTGGCGTTGTAGTTGGTGTTGACCGGGATGAAATGGGCAATTTTGGTGAGCCGGTCGACGATCACCAACACAGAATCATGCTTCTGAAAAGTGGTGGGTAAACCGACGATGAAGTCCATGCTCAAATCCTCCCACTTCCAGGCAGGAACGCCCAGTGGTTGTAGCAGTCCCGGTTTCCGCATATGATCTGCCTTCACCCATCGACATGTATCACACTCGGACACGTACTTTGTGATTTCCCGCTTCATCCGTGTCCACCAAAACTTGCTTCTGAGTTCTTGATACATTTTGTTGCTGCCGGGATGAATAGAAAATTTTGATAAGTGAGCCTCATCAAAAATTTTCTTCCGTAACTCCGGATTACGGGGTACGACGATCTGGTCCTTGAACCATAGGATGCCGTCTCCGCCCTTCCGGAAACATTTCAGCTCCTCACTGTCTACACGTCTCTGCAAATGCGACATGCCCTTGTCATGTTTCTGAGCTGCCGCTATCTCTTCACAGATGGTGGGGATTAAAGCTAGGTTCTAGAGAGCTTCGTGTGGAATCACATGCAGTGGTGGTTCTCTCTCTTCCAACGGTGTAATGGTCAGGTTGTTGACGTGTGACTTGCGGCTCAGCGCATCCGCCACTACGTTTGCCTTGCCGGGGTGATAATGGATCTCTATTCGTAATCCTTTATCAACTCTAACCATCTTCGCTGCCTCATGTTCAGCTCCTTCTGAGTGAATATGTACTTGAGGCTCTTGTGGTTGGTATATAAATGTACGAGGTTACCGAGTAGGTAGTGCCTCCACATTTTCAGTGCAAGTACCACGGCAGCGAGCTCCAAGTCATGAGTTGGATAATTCTGCTCATGGTTTCTAAGCTGCCGTGATCCATAGGCGACCACCCTTCGGTCTTGCATCAGCACACATCCGAGCCCAATGCCGGATGCATCACGGTACACATCGAACGGTTTTGTTGTGTCTGGCTGCGCCAAAACAGGTGCTGATGTTAGGTGCTTGACTAAAGCCTTGAATGTTGCTTCACATGCTGGACTCCAAACATATTTGGTAGCCTTCTTTAGCAGCTCTGTCATAGGCTTGGCAATCTTTGAGAAGTTCGGGATGAACCTCCGATAACATCCCGCGAGTCCGAGGAAACTCCGTACCTCGTGAACAGTTCTCGGGGATTTCCAATTCAGCACTTGTGTGATCTTACTCGGGTCTACAGCGATACCCTCTGCTGAGATGATATGCCCGAGAAAAGGCACTTGCGATATCCAGAATTCGCACTTGCTGAATTTCACGTATAGCTTGTGATCCCGCAGCCGTTGCAAGACTATACGCAGATGCTTCTTGTGATCTTCCTCCGACTTGGAATATACCAGGATGTCGTTGATGAAGACCACGACAAACTTGTCCAGCTCCGGCATGAATACCGAGTTCATTAGATACATGAAGTGAGCTGGAGCATTGGTGAGGCCGAAGGACATGACCAGGTACTCATAAAGCCCGTACCTTGTCGAGAAAGCCGTCTTCGGAATGTCCTCAGCCCGTATCTTAATCTGATGGTACCCAGATCTTAAATCCATCTTGGAAAAGATCTTTGCTTCGACCAACTGATCAAACAACATGTCGATCCGTGGCAACGGGTACTTGTTCATGATGGTTACGGCGTTTAATGGACGATAATCCACGCAACGCCGCAACGTCTCATCCTTCTTCTTCACAAATAATGCTGAACAGCCCCATGGCGAGGAGCTCGGCCTAATAAAACCCTTTTCCAGCAGGTCCGTTAGCTGTGTCTTCAGTTCAGCCAACTCCTTGGGTGCCATCTTGTACGGCCTTCGGGATATTGGCATGGTTCCCGGTGCCAGTTCAATCTTGAACTCCACCTCTCTATCCGGCGGCATCCCCGGTAAATCATCCAGGAACATGTCAGGGAACTCTCGGACCACTGGAATATCTTCCAATCTGATGGTTGTGGATTGATAGACACTTGGAAGTTTTATTTCTGGACTGTCCAGAAATAAGGAGTGAGATCCGTGCACTTCGGAGTTCAAGTGCACGATTCGAAGGACGGTGTCTAAAACAGCGCCGTGGCGGGTTAACCACGACATCCCTAGGATGACATCGACTTTCTGTCCCTCTAAGATTATGAGAGACATAGGGTACACTCTACCCGCTAAGCATAATGGTGCTTTGGAAACCATTACGCTTGCTGAAATCTTCCCACCCAGTGAACAAATCAAATATGGACTATCGATGGGTAGTATTTGCAAGCTGTGTTTAGCAATGAAAGCTTGGCTAATAAAATTATGCGTGGCGCCTGAATCAAACAACACTATAGCGGAATGCTGGTGGAGTTGGAACATACCCGCAAGGATTGGCTCACCCTCCGGCAGGTCCTCTATGGCAAGCTGGTGGACAGTGCTGGGCCTCGGGTTTGCCCGCCGCGCATTAGTGGGGTTCCGGGGCTGATTCCTCCCCGGAAGCTGTGGTGCAACTCCGCCGCCTTGCCTCTCAGGACAACTGCTGGCGAAGTGTCCTGGACGACCACATTTGTAGCATGTGGCCGCTGCTCAACCTGTGCCTGGGGGATGAAAGCCCGGCATGCGCTGCTGAGGTGCATACGCACGCGGCATCGCCCGCTGCTGCTGTTGTTGTTGCGGAGGTGGTACTGGCAGTGCCAGCCTGAAAGCTGGTGGGGAATAGGGCCGACTGTGGAATGGCATCGACCTCTGTGGTGGCTGCCAGCGTGGACCTGATGGTGGGCAATTCATCATCCGATATTTCTGAGAAGGACCGCCTCCTTCTCCGCTGCTTTGCGGCGCGCTTCGCTTTCTTTCCACCGCCGCTAACTCCTTGCCGGAGTCCTCCTGAACAATCGCAGCATCAATTATGTCGTTGAGGCAGCCGCGATTGAACATCGTCAGCTTGTCCTTCAGGAGCGAGTTAAGCCCCTGGTAAAAGTGATCCCGCTGCTTCTCGTCAGTATCGGCGTGATATGACACATAGAGCGCGAGATCGTTGAACGCCCTGGAGTATTCCAGCGCGTTCCGGCTCCCTTGCTGCAGGTGTAGAAACTCCTGCGTCTTCCTCTTCATGAGACCCGGCGGTATATGATAGGCCCTGAAGGCTGTCCGGAACTCCGCCCAGGTCATAACTCGGTCGGTGGGCTGTGAAGCACAGTAGTTCGCCCACCATGCGCTCGCGGATCCCTGGAGCTGTTGGACTGCGAACTGAGTCTTGCGCTGCTCACTCACTTGGAGCAGCCCGAACTTCATCTACATCGTGCAGAGCCAGTTGTCCGCATCGATGGGTTCATCCGCCCTTGAGAATACCGGGGGATGAGTTGCTAGAAAGTCGGAGTAGGAGCTCTGTTGGCGCTCCTCACGATCTTGACGCCTCTCTGGTCGAGACGTATTGGCAATAAGGGTCTGCAGCAACTCCGTATGCTGCTGATGAGAGCCCGCCATGGCTGCTACAATATCCGCCAAAGTAACCGTTGGCGGTGGCGGTGGCGGTTGTTGCTGTGGCTGCTGCTGTCCCGAGGAGTCCTCGGGAGGTTGTTGGGAGGTTTCTCCCCCTTGACTAGAACCCCCAACGTCCGGGTTGACACGAGTACGAGTCATTCTGAAATTCAAAACAGCAGCGATTAGCACATGTCATACTTAAAATTCCATATGCAACAGTTGGTATTGAAGTGATGCATGAATAATTTGCACAACATTCACATATATTGATAAAGCATAAACTTTATACAATATACATTATTCTCGGGTCTCTGAGAAGTCGTGCTCATGTCGTCACTACCTATACATACGCTACTGCCTACATGACATGTCACTGGTTACAAAAGTTTGGGTTACACTTCTCTGGTTGCCCTACTTGGCAACGGTAACCCCCTAGTCGGAGTAAAACTCGACCTCCTGCATGCCGTTCTCCTCCGGTACCTCTGCTACTGGCTCTGAGTCTACAACCTCCTCTCCCATCTCGGGTTCTCCCATTGCCGGAAGACCCAAGACCACCGGTATGCCCAATACCGGGGGTACGAGGTCCTGCAACGCGTGCACCTCGTCCATTGCCTGGTTGTAGTCTCCTTCCCAGCCTTTCCCTTCCTCAATAGCGTCATCCCGCTCTTGAGTAAGGACCTCATTCTGCTGGGTCATAGCCTGCACCTGTTCTTGCAGCGCCGCGTGTCAACACGGCTTTTCTTTTTCACCTTCTTCAGACGATGCAACTGATTATGCTGTTTGTTCAGTCGCTTGATCGTCGAAAGGAGCACATTGCGGAGTGCGCTGTGAGCACTCTCGAAATGGTCTCCACGGCTTGTGCTCTCCTTGAGCTTTGCGGCGAGATGCTCCGTATGAACAGCTTGGCTGTCCATCACGGCCTTTCCCGCCCTCATTTGGAGGCTGAGATTCGCCTCCGCGGGGCTGTACCTTGGGCAACCCGGATCGGTTGCTTCCCGGTACCTCCCTTCCCACACATGATGAGCCCGTCCCTCCACCGAAACGAGCGTGTATGGAGTGCCCTCCATCGCTCTCACGTGTATCTGGCAGAAACGTGACATGGTGTCACGGGCTGCTACTTGCCACATTCCCTTAGGTTGTCTACCTCTCACCGTGACGGTGAACGGCGCCCAACCGGGTGGCGTAGGTCCTGCAGGAACCTCGACATGGATTGTCCAAGTATTGTTCCCCTCCTCGCCTTCTTCCTTGGAAAAGTACTGTGTCATCTGGTTGTACCCGAAATATTGAAGCATCTGCCTCAATGCTTCCGGATAGCCGCTGTGGTGAGAACAGTGAGATTCCACCCACCCGTTCTCGGACTGTTTATCTGATGTCATCTGTAAAAACATATTTGAGAAATGTCAAATATTTATTTGAACAGTAAACCACTGAGTTATAACATAAACATGTCATTGAACTTATAATACTTGGAGTCTTAGTCCAAATTTAACAAATTTGACTGCTGATCTGCTGTCCAACATGACAGCCCTGACCAGTTTTCATTTCAACCTGATTTAGACCATGCTAAAGGCAAACCCAATTCTGGAGATCAACATAAAAGTTAAAGCTAACTTCAATAGATTTCCAGAAAGTATTTGCTTGGCCTAAAATCTGTCCTGGTTCAAAAGTTATGAGATGTCAAAGTTAACAGAATTTCTGGAGAAAATTGGACAGCACCTCCCTGCTTGGGTACTGATTTGATCCAAGAATTCCAGTTAATTCTACTCCCAATCTGACAAAACTTTATGTTACAAAGTTGTAACCCATCTCATAAACGTTTCAGAACTACCTCCTTTTCTATTTTTATATTTTTATGCAGGAAGTTATGCTCAATTTACAGAGAGTTACAGAGAGTGTTTGCTCTGCCCTGTTTTCTAGACAGTTTCAACTCTACTGCATTTTTTGATTGGTTAAGGGATGAAACACCTCTGTACCTCAACAGAAAAGTTGTAAAACCCTCCCAAAGCTTTCCATAAATGTATCATATGACCCCAACCTCGAAATAACTCAACCTCTAACGTCTGATTAACTTCAGCCTTAATCCAATTGAAAACAGAGGACTCTGTCCTTAGTATCTTATAAGTTGAAAACTGGTTAACTTTGAATGTCCTGACTAAGGTAAGGAGTTACATCAAGTTTTAATGCTTTGGATTAAAACTTTCAAGTCTTATAATGAATTTGCTCATTTAATGGGGTGTGACGTCGATGTGTCACCAGATCATGTCAGTACTACGTCCTCACAAAGAAAAACCTATACCGGACTTAGCCAGCTTCGTTATTTCAGTGGCACTAAGCGTCACTCGCACACGGATGCTACACGTCTACCGTTTCATGGTTAGACTACCTGCAGATAACTCACACAATCGTCAGACTCGGCTGCACACCGAGCCCGGTATCCATACAGTTCGTACACCCGGCCGTCATCACTCACCAGGAGGTTCTCAAGCCAAACACGCCTTGAGCTACGTGTTCATGTTACTGACCATGTGACGGTGTCTCCCAAATTGCACCACGCACGCCAGGGACATCGTTGCTCAAATACCCCAAACGACATGAAGAGTCGTAGAGGATATTAAAGCGGGTCGGGTTACCTGCCACCCGTGGGGCTCCACCCTTCAGCTTGTACGCACTGGTGGACAGCGCTTACGTGCACCCCCCCAAGACATAAATGTCCTGAGATGCACGATTTTCCGACATAATCAAATAGGTTAGTATGCCACTTTCTATACACTAATAACATCCTTATATGGGCTACTAACTCGTTCCTCACTGGATTTACAAAATGACCTTTGTAGTGTGTTAAACCTCAAGCGAGCTCTAATACCAACGCTAACACGACCCCACGGTCTTGTCGAGCCAGGATCACGCTGAGGGGTGCTGCGTTGCACAGCACCGGATAAAACACATCAAAGGTACAAAGCGGAAGCAAAGTTTTATTACATAAACAGGTTTATGAACATTTTTACAACAAAATATGTTCAGTCTACACTCACGGGCGTAGACTTCGCATCAAGTTCATGTTCAGCCTGTGAAGGTGTCCTTGCTAGCACGCACGCACACTAACACGGCGGCGTGCATGACTCCCACTCAACGGGGTTCCCCTCCTGGGGTTCCGTCTCCTCCTCGGGAGTCCCTTCCTCATAGAACCCTGCAAAAGCTTCAAACACAAGCAGTGAGCACGAAGGCTCAGCAAGACTGACCCGTCTCTCCTAAACATGGAACTTCTACATGAGGGGTGATAGGTACATGAGATAAAACAATTTGCAAAGGACTCTCCTAATTATTGGAACCTTACTTTCAAGTTTTAGCAGCAGGTTGTGGAGAACCTTATGCTAAGGTACATGAGAGAGCCGCAATCAAACAAGAAACGCATTTCTCTCATGTACTTTGCCCAAAGTTGAAAAGGACTTTAATTAGCTCTAAACTACAATAAATCATTAACAAGCAAAGTCCATCTTTCAATCAGCAACATTTTAACATGTGACTAGCCTGTTCTTTCTACGTCACGGTACAGTGAACAAGTGGTACTCACTGACCGTGAGGGACGGCAATTATAATCGATTTACACCTGTAGGGTTACCCGAATAACCCGTCACGTTTACTCGTACTCGACGTTGCCTACAGCAACCATCACGGACGCCGTACGCAACTACCTTTCACCCGTCAGCCAAATATTGAATAGGTCCCATCATACCGAGCAAGAGGTCTCTGCACGCGTATCTCAGTGTCGCCAGCCGATTTACACCTCAAGCTCTCAACCTACCCTCTGAACGACGGGCAATGCCTAAATACCCAGCTACCTGAGTTACATCGATTTCCCGGTTCCCATATAGCCGGTAGGTCTTCGGTACTGTTCTAACTTGTTCAACAGGCCCGCACACGGCTCGATCCTCAATCGACACAAGCAGAGCTATAGCACCCAGGCCCCAAAGTCCTGCTGCCCTTACTCTCCGCTCGGTCTCATTTTTCTTGCCATTTATATCATGTGCTATCCCTACCCGAGTCGAGTGCCTCTAGCCTATGCTCGCGAGTAGTTCCAACTACTCGACTTGTACCGAATCCTACCCTATCTTAGCTTTGCAGTAGCTAACGGGGTTTGCAATCCTAAACCCAACCCATGGTTTTCTTGGCTATGCATTTGAGTCTCAAAACAAGACTTTAATGCAAGAATTAATGGTACTCAAAGTAGTTCTCAAAACAATAAAAGTTTATAAAAAGGTTAATGCAAACCAGAGCTTGCCTTGCTGCTCTTGGTCGTAGGCTAGCTGCTCTTCCGGAGTAACGAAGTCTAAGACTTCGGGTTCCTCCTCAACCTTAGCGATTACATGATATAACAAGTACATGTATTAATTTAAATGCATTTGAATTGAATTTAAACTTGTGAAGTTTATAAGTCTTACTAGACAGATCCAATGACTGTGAAATTTTTACTGTGGTTTGGTTACAACCTAAACAGAGACTTGGCCAAGTTTTAGTTGCAGCAAAGCTCATTTGAGCCCTCCATAAATAATTATGTACTTGAACTTAATTGGAGCTCTTAGGGTTTTCTACAAATTTTCATGGAGTAAGCCATGACTTTCTGAAAACTAGATTTTCAGAGGTTTCTAATGGAGTTGGTCTCACTTAATTTGAAGGTCCCTAGCTAAAGATATGAGCTAAACAATTTCAGAGAAATTCTGAAAATGTTTCTGGACATTTTCTATTTTCTCTGGAATAGTTTTATTAATCACACCATTAGTTGAATCAAATGAGCTAAAATGGATCTGCAATTTTTATGGTAGTTCAGGGATATTTTGGTGAACATCCCAGCAAAATTTCAGAATTTTCCTCCAAAGGGTCCTCCAGTTTCTAAACAGTTTAAACTCTGAAGAATTAATTCTGGAGAAATAAGGATTTTCATGAAGTGAAACTTGATTTTCTGGAAAGTACTCAGAGATCTGAATCCAACAAAATTTGGTTCACTCGATTTGGAGTTTCCTAGCCCAAGTTATGAGGATTTGAAGTTTGAATGAAATCTGAAAATCGGGAAAAGTTTAAATCTGCTGGTGGGTCCACGGGGACACGTGTTGGGAGCTGGAGCAATGGCACAGCGGGGTCCACGGAGTTTTTGCGCGCCAGCACACCCGATCCGAGCCGCAGACCGATCCCAGATTTAAATCCGAGCCACTAACACGTGGGCCACCCGGCTTCGTCTACCTCCCGACGCCCGCGTTCGGCCGCCGCGACACCTCGCCGGAGAGCTCGCCGGCAGCTTCTGTGGTGCTCCAAACTTCACGATCCTGGCCGACCCCTGCCTAAGTTCACTCGGGGAACATGATTCCGGGCCCAGTTCGTTATGAAAATTGCCGGCACATGGTCGGCGACGAGCGACAGCTCCGGAAGGACTTCGGCCGTGTCGGCCGACCTCCCTAGCACCCCAACCGACCGAGCAAACATCTGGAAAGCATCAGTGGTCCCTCAGGAACCTCGGCATGGGCTCGAAGCAGCTCGGGGGAGGTCCGAAGTAGGCTCCCACCGTGCGCCCGATGCTTCCCGCAGGATCCGCCGTCGGCAAGCTTCGAAATACGCCGGGTACAGGGGTTCTCAGGCTAAGGGTTGTGAAGGCAACTTGTGCGCTACCAAGTCTAGTCTGTGTAGGAACGGATTAAGACCCTTTAGCCTTTCCTAGAGCGTGAATTTGACAGAACCGCACCCGAAGGTCGGTCTGTACCGAGAAAGGGGAAACTGGAAATTCACCGCCGGCGTTCAAGCCCTTGGGCGGTGGCTCGGGGGTGAGCAGCACCGGTCACCAACGCATACAGGGACGCCTTAGCTCGGGCGTGACAACCTCCCAGTTGGGCTGTCCACGGGAGCCCGAAGTGCGGCGGATGTAGGTCACCGAACGGAACTCTTGGTATAGCCGAGATCACCCGAGTTCAGCCGATTTCTAGCGACGGGGAAGAAGAAGGAAGGTTCCTAGTACCTTGTCGTAGCTCTGGAGGGAGCGGGGAGGCTGTGATCGTGGCTCTCCAATCGGTCCCGAGCAGAGGAGGGAAGAATTCCGGTTTTGTGTTCTTGCGAGTGGGAGAACGGGTGAGGAGACCTCGGCAGAAGCGAGGAGCGCCTTAAGAAGGCTCAGAACCGCCCTGCGCCCGCGCGTGGCCAAGCAGCTGGTGGCACGGCGGCCTCCCCTTGGTGGCAATCGCTGCTGAAGCCCGGGGACCCGAGTGAGAAAGTTTTCAGTCGGTTGAATCACTTCAGTGGCTGACATGTGGGTCCCACTCCCCTTTTAACCTCTAAACTTAACTCCATATTACCGTTGTAAACAGTAAGCCCTACAATGCCCATGGTGATTTGAATTATTCACCTCTGAGCTATTTGACTTGGTTAGAATTCAAATTGGGTTGGTTTGACTAAGTTTCAGCACATATTCAGTTTGAAATTCAAATAAAGTTTGGATTTGCTACACTTAGCTCATGACAAGATCAACTCCAAATGGAGTGAAAATTGGTGTGTGAGCTCACAAAAATGTACTGAGTAAGAATATGCCTCCCACTTTTGAATTCATGGGATAAAAACAGTTTGAATTTGAATTTGAGTTCAAAATACCCTCTTTCTAGCTATACCCGAAAGGACCTCAAAAAGGTTTTACATTTGGGTGAAACTTGGCATGGACATTCCTAGCAAGGTGTAGGAGTTTTCATATGCCCAGTCGCTAGATGATGCATGTAGAAAATACCACTTTTGCATTTTGTGAGTTTATTGTCTAATGAGCATGTTGATAATGGTTACTTGCTCTTCAAATGTGTTCATCAACTTTCTTCAAATGAGGTGTGTGTGTGTGGTGATGAACACTTTGAATGTGTCAAAAACTGAGGCCTTTACAAGAGAGCGTGAAAGCCCCCCCCCCTTACCCGGCGCGCCAAATGTCGAAGCGTGAGCTGCGACACTTTTCTCGGTACCACTGCTGGAGCAGTCAGCGGAGTTTTGTTGTTTGGAGGGGCCAATGTCGCTAGATCGGTCGAGGCTGATGAACACGGTGAACACAGGGACTTACGTGGTTCGGACCACCGGAACGTAAAACCCTACATCCACGAGAGTGTGAGTTGTATTGCTTGCGCGTGTGAGTGAGTGAGTTGGCTGGGTTGCGAACCCTTTGCCCAGCGGTTGCCCGTACCCTATACACGATCTAGCGTATTTACATCTACATGGTGATGTCGCTGTCGGTGGAGTTAAGGCGCACCGCCTGACATGGCGAGCGCCTCTGTCTGGATAGCAGGTGATGATGAAGACGTCGTCTTGTCGTCGCGTCCTCTTAGCCTGCTGGGCAGCACTATGTCGTTGGGCAGCATTGTGCCGCTGTCACGCCTCGCCGCCTTGTCTTTTCACCGTAATGACGGACGGGAGTGGGTGGAGGCGTGCTCCATGCGCCATGCTTCTGGGGAAGGCGTGAGTCTTGAATGCTCGACTGGTCGGTGTGTGTCTTCCTTAACTCCGGAGCCTTACGACCCACGACTGGTCGTGGGACATGTGGCGGCTCCAGAGCCCTCCTCAATCGGGAGGTCAGGCCCGGATCCTGGGGACATGTGGCAGCACCGTACCTTGCCTCAGCGGGGAGGCCAGGTCTGGGGCCAAGGGCACGTGGTGACTCCGGAGCCGTCCTCAGCGGGAAGGTCTAGCCTGGAGCCTGGTGACACGTGGCGGCTTCGGACCTTGCCTCGGCGGGGAGGCCAGATCCTGAGCCAAGGGCACGTGGTGGCTCCGGAGCCCTCTTCAGCGGGGAGATCCGGAACGGAACCTGGGCACACGTGGTGGCGCCAGACCCTGCCTCAGCGGGGAGACCAGGTCCGGGGCCAAGGATATGTGGTCGTGCCAGTGCCCGCCTCAACAGGGAGGCGGAGTCTATACTGTCTTCAATCCTCAACGCGGGGGTACCTGGTATGCAGGGTACCGACAAACGTTTTTTGTAAAAAGCAAAGGCTAACCCTTTTGGATTTTTGTGGAGAATTTGACGTTTTCCAAAATGCGTAAGAATTTAGGTATAACAAGGTAACACGTCCGAGAAGAAAAGAATCTTTACGTGTGAGAAAAATGAACGGTGACAAAATAACTAAAACAGATAAAAAAATATTGCAGTCAAAATAGAAAAAAAATAACATTTTAGCATCAGAATAAGTAGAAGTTTACAATGGTAAATTGAAGGACATTAATGTGAGACTGTAACATTACAATTATATGCAAGCCACGACTCAATCCTAGAGCGTCATGGGCCAACCGTGGAAAAGTCATGGCCAAACCCAGAGATTGGTTATTTTTGGTACCATACATCTTTACCCGAAAATATCCGAAATGTTACCAGGTTCTGCAAATCTCTACCAAAAATGTTTTTGGATTTTGGTTTTGATTGGAGTTAACTAATCCAGTTGCATGTCCAGAATTTACCTCAATTAACTGTGGACTTAACTCATGCGAGATGTCACTGATCCAAATAATTCCAATGAGTGTCTGCTTCCATCCCCGAAATTATTTTTCGGGTAGGGATTCACAAAACCCGATAATATTTCAGGTATTTTTTGGTAGGGATTCATAATACCCGAATACTGATCTACTTTCTTTGGCGTTTGGGTTGTTGCTATTCGCGTGACCGTTAGACAATTCTGATTATGGATTTATGGAGAAGATTGTCATATTTTTAAAATCAGCTAGTCAGATTTCAAAAGACAGGAAGAAGGAAAGTCTGAACATCTATTTTTAGATGTTCTTGTTGATGCAATTGTGCTGCTATTTTATTTATTACTGATTTTATTGCTGTGTTTGCTGCTATATTTTTAGATGTTTTTGGTTGTGCTGTCACTGTTCGGGTACCCGAACCCAAATTTTCGGGTATCAAGAATTTCGGGTAACCGATAATTTGGGTACAATTTTTTAGTGATTCTAAAAACTTGAATTTTTTAAAAATCCGAATTTTCGGGTAATACCGAACGCCCACCCTACAATGGACGGCGGTCAATCCAGTTGCATAATCAGAATTTTGCTGTTTTACCGTTGTGCACCATTACTTCTGTGGCCACTGCAAAGAGTAATGTTCATCCTTAATGAAAAAACTCTCTCTGTAGGGTTCCGTGTATAATTGAACCAATGCAAAGATAGTCGTCGTTCTTCAACCGTATTCATTCCTGAACTGCCTGCGACCTTCAGCCAAACAGCCTTACATCAAAGTGCCAGAAACAAACGTGTAAATATATAAATTTTCCATAACTGACACGTGATACTAAGCCAATAAGTTATTATCCACGTATTGCCGCATCTTGTAACTTCCACAGATCTGGACATGTCTTGGCGGCTATGACGAGACAAGAGATATTCAGTCGTCAGCCACCCTAGGTATACCACGCTCTCGCTCGCAGATTGCAGCGCTGTCGGCGCACGTTCCGCAACCAAGTGGATTGCACATGCAAACAACAGTCGTCACCTTCCCCTTTGTACGTCCTGCTGCCCGTGCAACCTCTGCCGGGGAAGCTACGGCATCGCGGAACCTGACCGTGACGCGCATCCACGAATGAGCACGCACTCATGTACCTAGAGTTCCACGGAGGATGTGAAGCGGCCGCGTGATCTGCGGCGTTGGCGGCATAACCGGCTGCCGGACGATGCATCCATGTCAAATCAGGTAGCACGGGGCGGGGAGGACGTGTCGACCGGCCTCAGTCTCGCCGGGCGCCTTTGATCGGCGCGCCGCAACGGCAACAGATCGAGTAGAGCGGGGCTAGCTAGGTGTGTCAGTCTGCTTGGAAGCTTCGCTTCGCTTCGCTTCTGCCAAGTGTTCAGGTTGGGCGTGCTCACCTGGGCCCGCACGGCTGTGCCGACGGAGCTAAGCGCGCCATATCATGGCGGCTGGCTCGTGCATGTCTTTTAGTTTTTCTGGCCCTGGCATGCGTGCGAGCGACGAGTTGATCGAGCCTGCCCATCCTCGACGACATGCCAGCGCAGAGCGGTGGCTAACCACGAGCACAGCACGTACCGTCGTCGTGTAGGCCGATGGCGACGTCTCGATCTCCCGTGCAACGCGACGCACGTTTTCTCTGCTTGGCGTTGGCGTCACAGGGAAAGGCAGCCACACGGCACTTCATCACCATATTGAATGCCCACTCCCGGAATGGTTCCAAAACGCCGAGACATTGCATCTGCTGAACTCGGGTCGGTATCTCAAGGACAAGGTGTGAAACGAACGCAGACGCCCGGCCGCCAGCATGCTTGTCACTTGGAACCACAGTCCACAGCTCAAAGCCGACGACGGATGCTTCTGCAGCCTTCCTATCATGGCAAACGACGATTAGTTAACTTGTCAGTTAACCACGACGGTCCAACCAGTTTCCAGGTTAATTCATCACATGGTGCTAAACGTATACTTGGCCAGGGCTGCCGAAACCATGCGTCGTACGTAGACCGCCGATAGCTACGTATCCCTAGGAGATTCAGTTAACCCTTGCGTCTGAAACGGCGTGTCGCTGTCAGCAACCGCTCACCTCGCGCACGCCGCGGAGCGGATGATTTACCGTGCTACCATCGACGTGTTCATGCTAGCCCGAGTAGAACGGAGGAGTGAGGTGATTAGCTGAGGTGCCTCTTTGCCCCAGGTCAGGTGCACCGTACCGTACACAACGTGCTCCTAGCTAGTGCGATCCACTAATTAGCTTGCTAATAGGACTGGTCCGAGTGACCAGACGTTATTTTGGACCTGGAAAGATGGTTTTGGACTCGGACCGGCGTGGCATCTTAGCAACTCTTTGATCAGATCGGATGGCCAGGAACAGCTGTCTTCGTGTATCGGACGGTCCGAAACGTCCGTGTGTCCATGTACAGCGCATCTACATCACACGCGCGCTCACTCATACATCATCTCCATCCGTAACTAGCGGTCTTTCGACCCTCGTCTTGACCAGCTGAGCTTGTCCTGGTCGTAAATCCCAAAAGCGCAGGGCAGGTAGTGGTCGACGTCGTCGAGGTAGAATCGACACGTGACGCGTGGGAGAACCTTCGGATCTAGATCGAGGCCTTGCAGCCGTGTGAAAGATCGGCGAAGCTTGCTGGTGCCCGCCTCTTTCAGCTCATCACCAGTCCAGACCGGCCGTATCAGTGATGGAGCGAGTGTATAAATTAATCCAGAGCTTGACGCGAGAAATCAATTGCGTCAAACACAGCCACTGCTGGCAGAGTACTGGCTAGCAGATAGAGTTGCGAGCTTTGGTGCATGTACATATGGCGGCGGCTTCTCTAGGACTCGGCCATGAGACGTACGCCTACCCGCCGGCCACCTCGTTGGGCTTCACTCCTGCTGACGATGGCCTGCTCGTGGTGGCAAACAACTGTGCCGCGACGATGAGCTTCCCGCCGCTGGTCGCCGTGGCCGACGGCTGCTTCTCCCCGGAGCTCGCCGTGCTCCCTCCCGTCTACTCCTCGCCGCCGCAGGTGTTCGCCAGCAGGATTGGGATGAACATGTAAGCTCGTACGTGTGTGTAGGTCTTGTGTGCAATGTGAAGGACCATGCATGTTGACCAGTGATGTGGTTTGGTTTAATCTGATCAAACAATGCAGGGGCTTTGTTGTGGATGACGGGATGACGACGACGATGATGGGCAGAGCAGCTGGGAACGTCCGTCACCGGACGCCGCCGTCGCGGATCGGGTTCCGGACGAGGTCGGAGGTGGACGTCCTGGACGACGGCTTCAGGTGGCGCAAGTACGGCAAGAAGGCGGTGAAGAGCAGCCCCAACCCGAGGAACTACTACCGGTGCTCGGTGGGCGGGTGCGGGGTGAAGAAGCGCGTGGAGAGGGACCGCGACGACCCGCGCTACGTCGTCACCACCTACGACGGCGTCCACGATCACGCCGCGCCGCAGCAGGCGGCGGCGGCCGCCCCTTCCGACGCGTGGGGGATGCCGCAGCTACGCGCTGCTGCGACGGCTCACTCCCCCGGGTCATTCTACAGACAGTAGCTAACCTTGCATGCCTCGCTATGTAAAATATGTTTGAGGAACGCGCGGTGATCGTGGTAGATAAAGACGATCGTAGCATCGATCAAATCATACCCCGGCCGAGCTCAATCCCGACGCGTTGCTGAATTTTCATGCTTATCTCTCTGGGCTGCTATCTAGGATGACGGCCGGGCTTCGCGTTGCCCCAACACAGATGTGTCCCTGTCTCGGCCCCAGGCTTCTACGGACCCTTCTTAATACAATATCAGGGGGGCATAGGACCTCCTGATCGAATAATCTTGATTGGTTCGCCTGTCGCTATCTTCTCTGATGCGCAATCAGATTAAACCGCCTCTCTGGCTGGATCAGTCTGCAACTACGGTGGTTTGTTGACTTGGTTCAGATCAGAGTCGTCTAAAGACTTGTTAACCACCTCAGTGCGGATTAAAATTTTAGCATCATGCATATGTGTTGTTCCTTTGTCAGGCGTCCATGATTCGTTCAGAACATCGCATCTAGGAGAACAGAGCTCTCTGATCTTATCCTTCACCGTCTGATTAATCGGTTCTTGAACAAATTAATCAAGGCACCTGGATCAATCTGCCATCTGAATCTCCCTCCGGAACAATGAATGGACGGTGCCAGACGCTTGCTGACCTAGCTCCGTGTTTATGCCTTCTCTTAGTTGTGCTTCACACTTGGGAGTTTAGTTCAGAAGTCAGGCCCGTCAGATTTATCTGGGACAACACAGCTCGATCAAAACTAGTTCTTTGATTACGCCAATAGTACATAGAGTTGACTCCGTGTGCTATGTACATCGGACCAAATGATAATCCCCTTTAGTGATCACCAGCCAATTTATATGTGATTGAATAGAACACACCAAAACCAGTAATCTAACTAATTGACAACGGAATTAACATCTACACACTTATTAATTACATATGAGCCACTGCCCTACGCAAAATCTAACCCATGCGTGCGCTCGATCGATTCGCCATCTGCCAGTCGACTCGTTCGCATGATGCACGCGTGCGCGATCATTTCCGGGCGGTCTCGCCGCCGCCGCGTCCCATGTACGACGTGATCACCGCCGCTAGCACCGACTGGAAACTCGGGTCCGACGTGATCGCCATCGCGAGCTTGTCCGTCACGACCGGTGCCACGGCGCTTTGCCCGCCGCCGCCGCCTATGAGGCTGGTCGACCTCTGCAGGTACGACTGGCCGTACAGCTGTTCCGGCCTCGTTGACATGCCCAGGCCACCGAACAGGTGCCCCATCGCCGGCGAGTTCTTGGCGTAGTATGACGGCTGGTTGTCACCGTACGCCGGGTACCCGCTGCTCCACGCCACCGGGAGCGCCTTGGACTCGTACCCAGTGGCGGCAGTGTAGGGTGAGGAGTGCATGAGGGAGTGCGGAACCGCCGGGGCGGTGAGGTCGAGCGTGATGGTGGGGCAGGACGCGGCGGTGGAGACTATGGTGGTCGGGCCGAGCAGCCCGGCCGCCGCGAACGGGAGGTGGTGGAGACCGAGAGAGGCCGAGGACGAGGAGGTGGAGCCAGTGGTGAGCATGGCCGCCGCGGCCGAGGTCGTGGATGCCATGGCTGTCGCGGCTGGGGGGAGCTGGTGGTTGTGCGTGCCCTCGTACGTGGTGATGAGGATGGACTTGTCCTCCGCGCACCGCTGCACCTGCTTCCGGACCGGGCAGTTGGGCGCCATGGTGCAGCGGTAGTAGGCGCGCGGGCATGGGTTCCCCTTGGAGACCTTCTGCCCGTACTTGCGCCATTGGCAGCCATCGTTCATCTGAGATCGCCAACGCCGGAACCAACATCGTTAATCGCTAGGCACTCGCGCAGGCATAATTGTGTTTCAGAGATCAGAACGCCATTGGCAGACGTCACGTACCGTGGGGGTGTTGCATTTGACCCTGACGGAAACCCTGGTCTTCTTGGCCTGCTGCTGCACCTCGTCGTTGGCTCCGTCCCTAGCGCCGGCGCCGCCGCCGCTTGGGATGTTGCGCGACTCGCCAGGCTTGCACGCGGTACGCTTGGCGGTATCGTCCGCGCTGCTGCCGTCGGAGCTCAGGTTCATCACGGGCCTCGCAGACGACTGGCCCGCCCCGAAGCCGAGCCCGAGGGAGAGCTGGCTGTCGTCGGCGGTGCCGGACGACGACAACGACGACCTCTCGTGGCCGTTCCGGCGGGCGCCCTTGCCTGTCGTGCTGAGGCTTAGGGAAACGAGGTCGTCGTCTTCAGCGACGACGACGACGGGAGGCGCCGCCGGTGCCGGTTCCTCGGGGGGCTTCGTCTTGGCCGCTTGTTCGCGCACCTTGACGACGTCGAGGAAGTGCATCCGCAGCGACTGGTAGTCGCTGACGACGCGGGACAGCAACGTCTTGAGGCGCTCGTTCTCCTGCCTCACCTCGCCCATCTCCGCCTTGGCCGCCTCTATCCTGCTTTCTTCCTGCACATGCATGCCGTTGAACCAGATGAGAATTACGGTGACGATGTTGGTATGATTTCCCAACTGAATCCCCAGTCTTATGACTTGCTGATTAGCTACCAAGCACTGTAATTTGTACCTGCTTGATGCTTGCAGCCCTTTGCGGTGATTGAAAGCTTTCAAAGACTATCGGCCGAAGAGCGCTCCCCATCTGCATCTGTGAACAGCAAATGATAACTCTCAGATTCGAACCACAGAACCGATCCAAGACACGAGAGTAAAGAACATCAAGAACCGATCAAGCATATTTCATACCGCTGCGACCTCCGCGTCCGCCCTCTTCTCCTCCTTCGCCGGCGGCGGCGGCGGCCTTTCGACGGCAACCTCCATATCTAACTCGCACAGCACAGGCTAGCAGGACAAGAGTAGGATCTCGCCGCGACTGCCGGCCTTGCCCCTTTTTCGTGCTACAGCTTTCGGCAAGCAGCACCTTGTCCGTCGTCCTGGCAGTCGTCGTACTAGCTAGCACTGCCTTGCCCTCCTTATAAACAAGCAACGACGACCAAGCTCAAGCCTGCAGTTTCTGACTAGCTGCCACGGATTAATCAATTGGTTATATCCTGTTGCACAGATTATTCACCAGATCCCAGTGGCTTGTTGTCATGTCACGGTACGGGTGTTAGTCGTCAATCGATTACGGCCCGGACATGGGCGCATCGAAAATGTCAATCGGCGGCCGAGCAGGTTGAAGAAGCAACCCCCGGCCCCGGAAATGCTGAGGAACTGTTCGGACATCATGGATGATGAAATATGCATGAAGTGGACCTGATCCGACGAAACGGATTGAACAGAGCTTGGTCATTCCACCGTATTGCCTCCATTGACGACGTTCCTCTTCAAGATCTAATCAACGGGGCAGACAGCGAAACTTCGGTCATGATCGAAAATATATAAAGCACGTAAACCAACAACCGGCAGTGAATTTACGTACGTCAGTTACGAATTTACCATTCCCGACAAGAAATCACGAAATTTATCACTCCCAACAAGAACTCACAACATTTACATTTTTCCCAAAGGACGACCGGTGAGAACAGTGAACCGTGGCAGTGGTGAAGCCAGAGTGCAGAGTATCCTGCTGACTTACTCTTACACATGTATTACTCCCCGGTTTTAAAATATTTAATATTGACTAGCTTAAATTTACACTAACTAGCATCAAATATTACGAAACAGAGAGAGTATTATTTTGAAACAACTTGTACAAGAGAAGACTGTTTTCGCGAGTGAACCGAGGTGCGTGTGTATGCGTCCACGGTAGCGTCGCTCCTTCGCGCACCACCATGTGCTGAAATTAGATGAAGCTGGAAGACCCGGAATAAATCAAGAGACGCGGCATGTGACGCGACGGGAGACGGAAGACGACGCGACGTCCTCGAGCAGACGATCATAAGATCGATCGGGTTGCCACGGCAGAGCCGGTGGCGCCGCGCGCGACGACGGCGACGGTTTCGGTGGTGTCGCAGCAAATCAGCTTTAAGAGCAAGAGTCAAGATTCAAAGGCATGGCTAAGAGAGGTGGTTCGGTTGGTTGGCCTACTTGTTGAGATCCCAGCAAGCCGTCGAAACTGTTGCACCGTACGTACCTTGGATCGGCGACCGCTTTTAATCAGCGTCATGGAGGCCGTGACCTCACCACGCCGCCCGTTGAGTGATTTAGGATTATCTATATGGCGTGATATGATGACCCGTCTCCACTCTAGGATATCTTCAAGCCGACGGCGACGCTTCATGCAGGGAGGGAAATGGGCACTGATCGTGTTCACATGCCTCTAACACGGTTCCTCTGGTATAGGACCCACTAACATGTGTGCCCATCAGTAGACAACCTACGTAATACCAAGCAAATGTGATCCCACTTTTGTGATACACGAACCCCGTCCCTCGACCCATTCCTAAAAGTGTGAAGGGAGGAAAGACAAATGTTTGAATTGTGCAGTAGTTAGTCATCCTACTCTCTCTGCCTCTTTTCCTCCCCGTGTGTGTGTTTCGTTTGGGAAAATGCCACTCATCACAATCTCAACTTTAGTTCTACTCATGAAAACTTTGCAAGTCTGCAGATTTGGTCGACGGAGAGGAATCATTCATGCATGATGAATGGCACATAGAGACGGTGTCATATATGCAAACGGCACCGTTTTCTAACAAGCGACGCACACAAACTGGAATCGTGAATGTGGATCCAAACAAGAGATGGGAACGAAAACGGCGCGTACTCTAATATAATACGACATATTGCGGTTAGGATGACTGACTCAGTTCAAGCAATAAACTGCAGGTTTGGTCAACAGATGCATCAAGGGAGCGCCTTTCCTACCTATTTCCTAAACGTATATGCTAACCATTTCCCAAAGGAACACAGCTCAGAACCACGGGGAAAATAATATTTTTGAGAAGGCTCGATCGGCTAGCTGATGGGAGAAGACATTGCTTGCCGATGCATCATGTGAGGAGGCCAAGCTTTTCAACGATCTGGTCAAAACTTTGGACCTCACGTGGGATCACGATGGAGATTTTAATCTCGTTTTTTTTTTCTAAGGGAAGACCTCTCTCTCACGCTCCTTGGTCCACGCCGAAGAAATTAAGAAAAAACAAATATTTTTGTCTCTCATCATCCTCTTTAGGTGTTTCATGCCTGGAAGCCACGGCTGCATCATCGTTCATAGAATTCGAAACCAGTATTGCCAATTCAAACTCGGTCACCGTATTATCGACAGTTCTCGCCGAGTTTTCCAGCTGTCGCGGATACCTCTGGTAGAGTATATTTCCATGTATTACCACTGAGTCTTGAAAATGCATGAAGAGCCAGAAGGAATATCATTCTCGCTCGGAAGTCGTCTTGCACATGCATTGGATCAAGGAGGTGCACTATGGGAACAATTGTGACGGATGTAACTTCGCCACCAAAAGGAGTAGAATATTAGGAAGTTCTTGCAAGTTGCAACCTGTGCATTCAAATAGTCGAGGTCAACAATTTGTCAGAAATTATTGAAGTGACAGATCATGGATCTGCCACATAAGCACTGAACTAAAAACCAATGATGGTGCATATAAATTAACCATTGCCACAGCTCGTACACACCAAATAAGACTTGCTTCGTTCTCAGATTTGGAGCAGTAGACTTTGCAGTTGCTTGACCAAGATTAAGACCTGAATGGTGTTGGTGACCTCGAGATCCCACCGCAGAGAGAAGCAGGAATCTAGGTCGACGACACACGTCAGCACCCATGGAGCTCATGCCTCTAGGAAGGGGGTCCGAAGTCAGCCCACCTGCCTAAGCGAGGCCAAGAACGGTCCAACCCAACAAACCTCTTCATAGCCGGGCACATGTGCGCGGAACCGAAGCCCCAACACAATGACCCTGGGGACACAAGGGCGTTTAGAGCCAGTCTAGGGACCCAGACTTGGAGCTTTAGGAACATAACTGCAGGCCCGGGCAACCTAGTGCTTGGGAAGATTGCCTCAGCATATCTAATTAGGGATGACAATGGATTGGGTAGATCAAAAACTCATCCGAACCAAAATAGGTTGCGGGTAAAATTTGAGATCCGCATCCACACCCACGGGTGAGAATTCGCACCCACACCCGCATCTGTCTGGTCTCGAGCGGGTTTCGGGTACCCATCAGGTTTGACTTTTTCATAAACATACTATAACATTTAATCATCCATTTTGAATGACAATGCAACAAAAATATTAAGTTGCTTATAGAGATTGTAAATATAGACTCTAATAAGCAAGATGGAACAAATAAAATTATAGACAAAAATCGAATTTGATTTTAAAGTTACAAATAAGTCGTTTCAGGTACCCATCGGGTACTCGCGGGTGGAAAACAAAACCTGCACGCGCATCCGTGATAAGTAGGGTCAGGTGTGAATTAGACCCGCGGTGAAAAATCCCACCCGCACCCGTCGCGTACTCGGATCCACGGGTGGGATTGTCATCCCTATATCTAATGCCCCTAATGCTAAAGCATACAATACTATTATTAATGTCCCGACTGTAACATGACAGACAATATAGGAGGGCAGCATGCATAATCTCGTCAAGGTGCAGCTTTCCACTACCCCCCACCTGAGGAGGAGGCTATCAGCCGTGTCGCCAGATCTACACCCACTTGCGCATAGGAGGATAGGGGGTTACATGGAGCTCCCTCATTGGTCTAGGAGGCGGCTGCCTTCAAATGTTGGGTTGTACTCCACAACGTCCCAAGAGGAAGACAAAGAAGGTCATATTCCATCACTAGGATCTACACTCGAGAGAGAGGTCGGCTCATTAGTTTACCTTTGAATAGAGACTATTGTGAATTCCCCCTTAGCAGTAGTATAAAAGGGGGGAGGTCAAGGCCATGCAAAGGGATCCCACTTAAAAGACTCTAGAGACACTCTAGCATGCACACACGCTCAAGAGCCTTTAGAACAACCCTATACATTCTCAAGAATCGACAAGAACATAGAGCACGAGTAGGCTCTTACACCTTATGGTGGCCCGAACTTGGGTAAAATATCAACTTTCGTCTCTAACCTTCATCCAACATTTGGCTGATTGTTCATCCTTCGGCCAAACTTGTCACACACCGAATAAAAAAATTGCCGCTCCCTCAACGACCCGTACCTCTTCGAGCCACAGTCGTGTTTGATCACTCGCATCCGTTCGCCCTACAACCGCCACCTTCAATCCTCCTATTTAAACAACCGAAGACCTCCCCCCCCCCAATTTTCCATTCCCCGCCTGCCCCCATTTCAAACCGATAGATAATGTTGTTGATCCACCCGAATTCCACCCCTCTCTCCCTTTCTAACACGTCCTACACCCTCACACGATCACAGGGAAGTTCGCCGACAGAAATTCATTGATGGATCATGAACGAGCGCTGCAACAAAAACCGATGATCACCGCAACCCCTCGCCATCGCCAACACATTTTTGGGCTGTTTCGATCAAAGAAATTGCACTGAGTGACTTACTTGTGTTTCTCTCCTCCGAATTTGGCAGAAAAAGTTGAGAATTAGTGGGTTTTCCATGTGCTTGCGTTTCTCCGGCGCAAAAGTCGTCTCCACCGCCACGCGTCTCTGTCGGTCACGACCGGGACAACTTGGCCCCCCTCTTAGAGTCATTGGATTAAGAACCAGTCCCAAAAGTCAGATGGCAATCTTTAAGAGCAAGTTTTCAGCATTTCTGAGCAGTAACCACAAGACAAGTGTTCTTTGACCACATTGCTCCTATTCTTAGAAAATTAGATAGACTAATTGCATGCTATCATTAATATGAAACTTATGCTAGAATGTTTTATTATTTCTGTCGGTACCCGTGATATGGGGTACCCCCGCGCACAGGGGAAAATGCCTAAGGAACTCGCCCTTCTCCGCAGGGAGAGCTCCGAAGGCGCCATGCGTCTGGCGGGGCCGGACCTCCCTCTCCTCAGAGGAGGGCTCCGGGCTCGCCACGTGGCCTGCAGAAGCCGGACCTCCCCCTCCGCGGGAGAGAGGTCCGATGGAGCCACGTGTCCAGCGGGGCCGGACCTCCCTCTCCTCACAGGGGAGCTCCGGGCTCGCCACGTGGCCGACAGAAGCCGGACCTCCCCCTCCGCGGGTAGAGGTCCGAAGGATCCACGTGTCCTGCGGGGCCGGACCCCCCTCTCCTCTGAAGAGGGCTAAGGGCCCGCAACGTGACTAGCAGAACGGCGCTGCCTGCCCCCGAGCGATAGGCAGCGGGCGTAAAGACGCCCCATACCTTGCCCGCACAAGGTATTCAAGGCCCGCATCTTCCCAAGACGCGGAGACGCGGAGCACGCCACTGTCAGGTGCCGTTGCGCCCAGTCGCATCACAGACTGGCGCGTAGTGTTAGAGCCTGCCAGCCAATAAACGCAGCGACAAGACATCCCATGCCGCCCCCGCCGTCATCAACCACTACGACTAGCATGCGGCATGGGCAGGGCTGCAAGACGAAGACTCAGAAGCCTTCGCCAGAGACAACTACCGACATAACTGCAGATACGGTAGATAACAGTCAATCTCCCCGGGACCACCTGTCGGGTCCCGGGCCCCCCTTGTAAGCCACCCGAGTCTTGGACTATAAAAGGCTCAGGTAGGCAACGTTAGCAAGGGTTCGCACTCCAGCCATTCACACCCAAGCTGTAACTCATCCTCAAGCTCAGGACTCCGGTTCTGAGCAACAAGCAATACAGCGAGCTCCCGAGCTCGCCGTGGACGTAGGGTTTTACGCTCCGGCGGCCTGAACCACGTAAAACTCGCCGTGTCAAGCTTTTACTAACTCGTCCATACGCTCAAGCTCTCCGCAAGTGACTAGCCCCACTGAAAAAAGAACCTCCGCGGGCTGCCCAGTGCAGGCCCGGAGGAAGTGTCGACCGAACACTTCGACATTTGGTGCGCCAGGTAGGGGGGCTTTTCCCTTGCGCGACGAGTCTCCGCCGACGAAGATGACCAAGTTTCCTTCAGCGGCAAACTCCCCCCCCCCCCCCCCGCGTTCATGGTGAACCGTGACCAGGGGGGTACATGTCGACACACTGGCGCAAGCTGGGAGCCAGCAGCCGGCTCCGGCAGCGCCGACCCCGACAATGCAGGCTCCGACCAGCGTGAGATCCTCTACAACGATAAGCGAACACCACAGGGGTGCGCTAGCTGCAGCAAGAGCGCTACTGCGCAATCTACCTGTTGGGGACGCACCTCATTCAGCAACCCAGCAGTGGATACGAGAGGTAGACCGTCTCGTCGTCGCCGCCGCAAACCCTCGACTTCGGCGGGGACGACACTCCGGTCAACCGGCAGTGTCACTGACGCGCACGCCCACGGTTGACGGGCAGACAGCGGACTCCAGCTCCACCAGGCCCCCGACGACGGACCTGAGAACAGAGCTGGAGCGATGCCACTTGGGCCAAGATGCTCGAGTGTTCCTCGAGCGACGTCGAGAGAGGCGTCGCATCCAAGAGGCTGGCGACAGCATGACGTCGGTCTCGACTCAGCCTCAAGGGCAGATCTTCGCCACGCGAGCTCTGCCCCAGGCACACGCTGCGCAGCATATGCCACAACCATATGCCCTGCAAACGGCGTCTCCGGTCTATGGCGCAGCCTTGCCCATACCGGGGTACACAGTGCCAGGTGCAAACCAAGCATTCGCGGCACCAATACCTGCGGCAATAGGGGCAGGATGTGCGGCTCTTGCACCCCACCTTCGCTTCGCGAGGTGGCCGCGCAAGTTTCGGCCGCATCTGCCCAAAAAGTGCGACGGCAGCGTCAACCCGACGGAGTTCCTCCAGATCTACTCCACCGCCGTACTTGCCGCAGGAGGGGACGAGGCCGTCATGGCCAACTATTTCCCCACCGCCTTGACCGGCCCAGCCCGTTCTTGGCTCATGAACCTACCCCAGAATTCCATAACCTCCTGGGGAGAGCTCTGCCGGCAGTTCGTCGCCAACTTCGGCAGTTCCTACACCCGGCCTGGCACGGAGCTCGACCTCCACGCCATCCAGCAACAACCAGGGGAGTCGCTGCGCTCCTTCATCCAGCGGTTCTCCCAGGTGCGGAACACCATCCCACACATCCAAAACGCTTCTGTGGTGGTGGCGTTCCGACAAGGCGTTCGGGACAAGAAGATGCTCGAGAAGCTCGCGACTAGGGAGGTCTGCGACGTCTCGGAGCTCTTCAGCCTAGCGGACAAGTGTGCCAGAGCAGCCGAAGGGCGGAGCTGGCACTCACAGCCAGCCTCCGAGCCAGGGGTCAGCCGGGATCTGGCGCCGCTTCCTACGGAAGCGGCAGGAAGATCAAGAACAGGGTTGTGGCAAGATGAAGCCGCCAGCCGTGGCCCCCGTTGCCGCAACAGCGGTGCCCAGAGGAGCTCGGGGGCCGCGCCCCGACAAAAGGCCACGACAATCACCGGCTCCAGGCAGAGACCAGGGCGAGTTATCCCCCGTGCATGGCACGAGTTACGATACTGCTGCCGAGTGCCGGGAAATCTAGAAGCTCGCGGAGCGCTTCCGGAAAGGGAAGCAGCTCCTAACTGATGCCCCACCCTACCGTCAAAGGGAGGGCAAGCAGGAGGTCGACGCCCCAGACGACGTCGACCGTCAGGTGGAGTTCCAGGAGCTTCAGCGCGCGGTGAAGGCGGTGCGCAATCATGAGAGCCCCAGCTCCAGCGATGACGAGCACCGGAAGATGCTCTACGTCATCTTCGGCGGGTCCGCTGACCCCTCATCCCGAAGCGCGGCTAAAGCCTTGCGCCGAGCGGTAGCGTCGGTGGCTCCTCTCCCGAGTGCAGCACTGCACCTCAGGTGGATGGGAACCCCCCATCAGCTTCGATGCCACCGACTGCCCCAGGAACATGGCTGGGGCCGGCCAACTACCGCTCGTGGTGGCCCCCACCATCGCCAACGTGAGGATGTACCACGTTTTGGTGGATGGCGGGGCTGGACTGAACCTCATCAGTCGCGCAGCCTTCCAGAAGCTGCAGATCCTGATGGCCAAGCTCACCCCATCGAGCCCGTTCTCAGGGGTAGGGCCGGGACAGGTCGTTCCCTACGGCCACATCAGCCTCCCGGTGACCTTTGGGGCACCGGACAGCTACCGGACAGAGTACATTCTGTTCGACGTGACCGAGATCGACCTCCCCTTCAACGCCATAATTGGCAGGCCAGCCCTGTACCGATTCATGGCAGTAGCCCACTACGGCTACCTTGTCTTGAAGATGCCTACACCAACAGGCATCCTCAAGGTTTGTGGAGACCGTGGTGCCGCAGTGTTAGCCTTGGAAAAGCTTCAGGCGCTTACAGCAGCTAGAGAACCAACCCCAGGCAGTGCAGAACCAAACCAGCTCCACCCAAGTTCACGCCACCGTGCCTCTACCACAGCACCCCATGTGCAACCCCTCGACGAGGACGACGTCCCCTTGAGGCTCGTCCGAATCGGCGCCGATGCCACCCAGACCACCCGGGTAGCCGGGGGCCTGGATAGCAAATAGGAAGGCGCGCTCGTTACCTCCCTCCGGCACAATATCGATGTGTTGCATGACAGCCGTCGCGGATGCCAGAGATCCCTAGGGAGGTGATTGGGCACTATTTAAAGGTCTTCCCCGATGCCCGGTCAGTTCGACAAGACGGAAAGTCCGCCACCCCCGGTGATTGGCGAACCCTGTTGTCGTCCCGAAGGCCGGCGGGAAGCTCCGGAAGTGCATCGACTACACCAGTCTCAATAAGGCATGTCCTAAAGATCTATTTTCTCTCCCTATGATAGATCAAATAGTAGACTCGATGCTAGGCTGCGATATGCTGTGCTTCCTAGATGCTTACTCGGGTTTCCACCAGACCCCTACGTCTAGAGAAGATGAAGAGCACACCTCCTTCGTCATAGTAGTCAGTCTGTACTGTTATGCCTCTATGCCTTATGGCCTAAGGGACGCTCTCCCTATGTAACACCCCAAATTTTTGCTTCAAAACTCTAAACCATGTTCAGAGGGTAATTTAAAATTTTTGGACGTGTTGCATGTTTTGCAAAAATTCAAATTCAAACTGGAATTCAAATTAGACTCAAAACAGAAAAGAAATGGAAAAAGAAAAAGAGAAAACGGGAAAAAAACCGCACGTGGGCCGAAACCGCCAGCCGGCCCAGCTTTCCCCGCGCCAGCCCGCCCCCGCGCGCGCCGCACTGCCTCTCACCGACGAGTGGGACCCACATGTCATCCCTAACCCTGAGCCCCCGCGACCCCGGACTTTTCCCCCGAGCGTGCGCGATCGTAACCGACCGGAAACCGCGTCCCGCCGCCCGAATTCTGGTCCCAGAGGACTCCAACTCGATCACAACAGACCCACCGCCCTCCCCCGGCTATAAAAACACCCGATCCGATCAGTTTTTCCCACGCGATCGCCGATTTTCACTCCGGTGAGCACCGAGACTTCGCCGGTGAATTCTGGCCGATCTAAGCTCGGAAACTCTGATCTAACTCGCTGGTCTTGATCCACCGCCTCCGGGGAACTTTGCAGGTGCAGAAAACCCGAAGACTTACGGTGTAAATCCAGCGCCGACGAGCTTCGCCGTGGTTTTGCCTCGGACCTCGCCGCCGATCACTTTCCAGGACCCCCGAGCTCAAGAAAACCCTCGAGGTGAGATCCCTGACCTCCCCTCTACCGATCTAGGCCATAAGATCACAGTTCTAGGCAGAATTCTCGAGAATCCGAAACTTTCCGGCGAGATCGCCGCTTCCCGCAGCCGTGCACCGCCGGCAGCGCCGCCCGCGCTCGATCAGAGCGACGTGGCCGCTTGTGCGCCGTTTATTTTAAATCGCACGGTAGACTTTAAAACCCCGCGTACCGGTTCGATGTTATAATCTCAGCCGTCGGTTTAAATCGGACGGTCCACGTCAGCCCCGCGTTATAAAGACTGGAATTCTTACGTGCTACCCCCTGGGGTTCTCTGGAATTGAGAGCTAGCCCGTAAACTTCAGATCTAGCCCCTGGAACTCCAGAAAATCATGTAAATTCATTTAAAAATCAGTTTTAGCCCCTGGACTTAATAGAAATTAGGAAAAACATCTCTGATAAGTGTAGCTAGACCCCTGGAAATTATGAAAATAATATTATAGACCCTGTAATGGGGTGAATTTATTATTTTAGCCTGGTTTAGTATTTAATTTAGAAAATTGGATATGTAACTAGTGTTTGAAAATTAAAAAGGGGGACAAACATAATTGTCAAAATTAATTAAAAACTTTCTCAGTACTTAGAAAACTTTGGAGTGAGATAAAAATATATTTTTGGGCTGAAATAAATCTGTTTCATCTATTATTCACATTTATTAGTATAGGGACACATTTTTAAGTAAAGAATAGTTATAGAAAAATATGGAAAATAATTATGAAATAGTCTACATCAGAAGCCAAGGTCAAAATATGTTATTAAATTATTTAGGACCAGAACCTATACTGTTTAGATGATGTGTATTACTAATTTAATAATAAAATACACAATTATGCATAGGAATATAAATCTGAAAATATAGCAACTAGTAAATGATAAATGGAGTTTCTAAAATACAAAGAATTCAGTTTAGGGTTGATAGAAATTATGAAAGCACATATGGGGAAGAATAATACTTTTCATACACACTTGGTAGTAAAAAGGCGAAGTAGTTGAATATAAGAAATTTATTGGAAACCCATATAAATAGTATGAAAGTATAAAGGTGGACACAAAAGTAGGAATCATATACACATGGTTAAAAGTGCATGCAAGCCACAACTCAACACACATAAAGTAACCACAACACATATAATGGTAAAGAACTTTTATAAATATGAATGTATGGTTTGAATGAAGTAAGAAGTGTGGACTATGTCTTATGATTGTTGTTTTTCTTTTGCTATGTGTGATGGTATGAAGTAGAACCTGTTCAAGAGCAAGTTAACCCTTTCCAAGATCAGGACTACCGATTTCAAGAGCAGCAAGAAGGAGGCAAGTGTCCTTGACCACTTTGATCCTATGCTACGATGTGTAGATAGAATTATTTGCATTGTCAAATGAAATATGAAACCCATGCTAGGAAGTTTCCCTAGAATTGCATTACCTTGTTTTCCTTGTAGCTTGGGTTGGGATTTATTTTATCATGTCATTCATTATTATGCATATGCTTAGCCATGCTTAGAATGGGATATTTGGGATATGAGATCATCAGTTTATTTTACCATACTCTTGAATGAGATATTGTGAGTTATGTAGAGGTAGGGATCAAGGCAAGTTGGATGTTTTGGTTGTGTGCTGGTTGCACGAGACTCAGGTTTGTGTTTAGTACTTGCCTAGATCCTAAGGACCGGTTCATGGAGCATGTAACCTGGCTTTACAGTGCCAACCAAATGCTGAGATGGGGCAGCTTGGCCAATTAATTAGGTGTATTTCCGGCGTAGTATGGGAGTGTTGGATGGTGCGGGGAGTAGGTGTCAGCTGGACTACCATATGAACCGCAAGGCTCAAGAGGGGGCCACTGCAGCGGGGTTGGAGCCTCTTGTATGCTGTTAGGGGTGAAACCTCAGTGGGCCCACGCTCGTCGGGAATCCCTTTGTAAAGGCTTCGTAGTGATCTCCTGGCTGCACACCTGGGAAGTGTGAATGTGGATCGTAGCCACTGGCATAATGGAGGTTCTTTTAGTCCACCCGGCAACGGGGGATGAAATCACTACATGTGGGCACAGTGGTACAAACTCTGCAGAGTCAAAACTGTCTTGACAGCCGTGCTCACGGTCAAGAGCGGCCTGGACTTATTCATGATTAGAGGATTGATGGTTTTGGAAGTTAAGCGGGGAGCTTAACATTGGAAATGATGATTATGGTTATTGGATTATGATGATGGAATGGGAGATTGGGACCATTTCACCTGTGTAGTAATGTAGGTGCTTAATAAGCTAAGGTGATAGGTATTAATTGCGTAGTGCTTTAACCATGAGTTCAACCTCTCCTTGTTCTAGCCATGCATGATATAATTTTCCCACACTTGCTGAGTACCATTGGTACTCAACCTTGCATATTTGTTGGTTTATATTGCTGCTCAGGTCAAGATAATGAGGTGGTGTATAATGACCAAGATTTTGGACCCGAGGAAGGCTTTTAGGTTCATGAAGACCCCCGGGCAACGCCTGTGATGGAGCCCTAAAGAATAATATTCCGCTGCTAGTTTATTTACTTGTGATGAAGCATTAGTGTCCGTTGAGACATTTGCGATGTAAGACTTATTTATATTCGACACCTGGCTTGTAATAAATGATGCTTCACTATTTGTCATCACATGTATGAGAAAATGATCCTGGCATACATGTGATATTCACTTGGTTGTTTCTTCGGAAAAACCGGGTGTGACAGAGGTGGTATCAGAGCCAAGGTTGCCCGTAGGAACGTGGACCTAGGTAGAAATGGACGTATTTAAGGGCTCTATTTTCTTAAAAACTATTTTCCAAGGTGTGGGTGGAAAAGTGTTATTAAAGGAGTCATTTTCTTTATCTTACCCCAACTTTCATTCAAAATAGGATTTTTGTTTGAGATTTTATCTAACCTAATTTTAAAATTCTTTTGTTTTTAGATGGTTCACATGATTCGCACCGCTCGTAAGTCCACAGGAGGGAGAGTTCCCGTAGTTGCCCTTGCCGAAAGAGAGGAGAGTCGTCCCGTGACGTACCTTTCCTACGGATTGGCAGTTGGAGATTTGTTGCGCCGTCTTCGACGTATGCTCGAAGCCGCCGGCAATACGGGCAAGCTAATCATCCACTATAACTCCACCAGGACCATCCGTAAGAAGAGGGAAGAATGGAGTTCGGAGATGAGGATTATACACGAGAATCAGCTGCTGAAGATCCACCATTCTCCAGCTTGTCGAGCAACACAAGTTGACGCAGAGAGAGATGTCACCTAGGAGGCCATCACCTGCCAGAGTCACATCTATCGTCGCCACTTGGACAAAACTGAGTACATGTATGTTCTCCAACGTGAGAGTGGTACCACGGAGTACAAGTACCCACCGGTGCAGCAAGGGACTTCCCATGAGCACATGGACTTGTGCTTGGAGGATGCTGCTATGCTTAGCACTCGACTGCAGGAGTGTCAACAAGAGCTTCAGGATGTCCGAGACACCCTGAAGGAAACGGAGGCGTTGCTGTGAGCTTGCTTAAAGGCGAGAGAAAGAGGAGATGGGAATGAACTGTGTGTCACTGTGAGTGATCCATGGACTCCTGACTCCCCGGATCGCCGAGCAATCAGGCGTCGTCGCACTTCTCCACCAGCAGCCTCCCCACCCAAAGCAGAGTCAGAAGGTAGCCGAAATGAGGAGGAAGATCCCGAGGAGCCAGCTCAAGAGGACGAGTAGTGTAGAGTCTTTCCCCTAGCTAGCAAGAGGTCGAGTAGTCGAGTCGTTACGTAGTTAATGGTGTGATAATGCTTGGTGTGTGACGTGAGTTGTGGAAGCCATGAGCAATTGTCCACAGCCTCGTCTTCAGATTGTTTTGCTTTGGTGTGTGAACCCACAGGAAATAATAGTGCATTTATTTGGTGTGAGATATAAACCCTCGTAAAATCTTAACAAAGCCTTAACACCTCAAAGTACCAACAAATGAAAGTAGTAAGACGATACTAAATGGTATCAAATTAACATTTGTTGATTCTGCCAGATGGCCGGAAGAGGAAAAGGACGTGCTGCCAACCCCGCCAACAACAATGATGAGGCATGCAACCCTCATCTTTCTGGAGGCCAGGACAGGGGTGGTCGCCGTGAAGAAGTTGATCCTCTCCACCAAATGCTGGAGAATCAAAATCAGCTTATCCAGAACTTGACTCAAGTGGTGGCAAACTTGCATCAAGTTCCACCTCCACAAGCTGCACCACGCCAACCAAGGTTGAGTGAGTTTCTAGGAACTCAACCTCCAAAGTTTGCAAGTGCTGCTGAACCTCTGGAGGCAGATGATTGGCTGAAGACCATTGAAAGTAAGATGAGGATAATACAATGCCAAGGGTATGAGAGGGTGCTGTTTGCCTCTCATCAATTGCAGGGACCTGCTGCTGATTGGTGGACCGCCTACGTGGCCGCCCATCATGACCCTGAGAACATCACTTGGGAAGAGTTCAAGCGTAGCTTCCGCAACCATTACATCCCAAGAGGTGAACTCAAAAACAAGAGGAAGGAATTTTTGGGACTGCAGCAGGGAAACATGACGGTGAGGGAATACCTCACTAAATTTACTCAACTATCCCGTTATGCTCCACGAGACATAGAGACTGATGAGCAGAAACAAGATTGTTTCGTGGAAGGGCTTACCGCAGAAATGCAGTGTGCAATGTCCTCCAATGAGTATGAAAGCTTTCAAAAGATGGTGGACAGAGCGTTTGTGGTGGAAAGGAAGCTAAAGGCCCTGGAAAATGAGAATAAGAGGAAGGCGGGGTGGTCACATCAGGCCTCAGGGAGCAACACCCGCCCACGTATGATGCAGCAACCTACGGGGCAGACGAGCCGTGCTGCGGTACCCTATTCAGCACCAAGAGGGTACAACCCAAACTACAGGCCTCCCGCAGCACCAGCACAGCAGCCACGTCAGTTTGTGCAGCAGCCTCGCCCCGCATATCCACCTCGACCAGCAGTGCAAGGACCCCCAAACCAACCCCAAGACAACAAGGGCCAAGCATCTAAGATTGGGGTGCAATGTTTCAGCTGTGGTGAAGTGGGGCACTACGCCCATAAATGCCCGAAGAAGAAGCCTGCACCGCCACAACAGCAGAATGTAGTGAGAGGACGGGTGAACCATGTCACTATGGAGGAAGCACAAGAGGCACCCGACGTGGTAGTTGGTAAGTTTCCTGCCAATTTACACCTTCCAACTCTGCTGTTTGATTCTGGTGCTACCCACTCGTTCATTGCTCAAGGGTTTGTTAAGAAGTATGACCTAGCAACCACACAAATGAACCATATGCTAGCCGTAAACTCTCCAGGTGGAGAAATAAGGACAAGACAAGTGTGTCCCAAAGTGAGCCTAGACATTAATGGGGTAGTATTTACTGCTAACCTCATAGTGATAGATTCACAAGGGATAGATATTATTTTGGGTATGGATTGGTTGACCAAACACAAAGGAATCATCCATTGTTCGACCAGAACGGTGGAATTAACTCACCCCAGTAGCACCAGAGTAAAGTTCATAACAATACACGAGCCTAGGAGGGACATCAAATTAAATCAAGTGGAGGCGAAAGTTGAGGAAATCAGAACTATCAGGGAATATCCAGATGTTTTTCCGGAGGAATTGCCAGGAATGCCTCCCGACCGTGACGTGGAATTCGCAATTGAGCTAGTACTGGGAACAGCCCCGATATACAAGAGACCTTATCGAATGGACTCCAAGCAGCTAGAAGAGCTCAAGGATCATTTGAGAGAACTGACGGAGAAGGGGTATATTCGCCCTAGTTCCTCGCCATGGGGAGCTCCGGTGATATTTGTGCCCAAGAAAGACGGAACCCAAAGGTTATGCGTGGATTACCGTGCCTTGAATGAGGTAACCATCAAGAACAAGTACCCATTACCCCGCATTGAAGACTTGTTTGATCAGTTGAGGGGAGCTTGTGTGTTCTCGAAAATTGATCTCAGGTCGGGGTACCACCAACTCAAGATAAGGCAATCAGATATTCCCAAGACAGCTTTCGTATCTCGGTACGGACTGTATGAATACACTGTCATGCCTTTCGGGCTAACCAATGCCCCAGCATATTTCATGTACCTCATGAACAAGGTATTCATGGAATATCTGGAAAAATTTGTGGTGGTTTTCATAGATGATATTCTCGTCTTCTCCAAAGATGAAGAAGAACATGAGAAACATCTAAGGTTGGTGTTACAGAGGCTGAGAGAACACCAACTATATGCCAAGTTGAGCAAGTGTGAGTTTTGGCTGAAGAGAGTTCCCTTTTTAGGACATATAATCTCGGAGGGAGGAATCTCCGTAGATCCCGCCAAAATCGAGGATATCCAGAAGTGGAAGACCCCTGAAAATGTCGGGGAAGTTCGAAGCTTTTTGGGATTGGCTGGATACTATCGACGGTTTATTGAGGGATTCTCCAAGATCTCGAGACCTCTCACCAAACTGTTGGAAAAGAGAATCACATTCACCTGGACGCCACAGTGCGATACGAGCTTTCAGGAGCTAAAGAAAAGATTGACAACAGCCCTAGTGTTGATTATGCCAGATATGCAGAAGAATTTCACAGTGTACTGCGATGCCTCTGGAAATGGGTTGGGATGTGTTCTCATGCAAGAAGGACATGTCGTGGCTTATGCGTCCCGGCAGCTTCGGAAGCACGAGAAGAACTATCCTACACATGACCTAGAACTAGCCGCAGTGGTACACGCGTTGAAAATTTGGCGGCACTATTTGATGGGGAAGAGGACAGAGATATATACGGATCATAAGAGTTTGAAGTACATATTCACACAGCCAGATCTCAACCTCAGACAAAGGAGATGGTTAGAGCTAATCAATGACTTTGATGTGGGCATCAACTATCATCCCGGGAAAGCAAACGTCGTGGCCGATGCTTTGAGTCGGAAAGTGCAGGTCAATAAGTTGAGTTTGAAGGACATGCCTGCAGAATTGAAGGACGAGGTTATAAGACTCAATCTATGTCTAGTAAAAAGTGGTGAAGCCATCGCCATGGAAGTGGACTCCACACTCGAGCGAGACATACGCGAGGGCCAAAAGAATGATGAGAAGATACAAGAGATCAGACAGCTTATTAAGGAAAATAAAGCTCCTGGTTTTAGAGAGGATGAACAAGGAACGGTGTGGCACGGGAAAAGGATCTGTGTGCCAGAAGTAAAGGAGATCCGTGAATTAATTTTGAAGGAGGCTCACGATTCTGACTATTCCATTCATCCTGGGAGTACGAAGATGTACCAGGACCTCAAGAGCAGGTATTGGTGGTATGGCATGAAGCGAGATGTCGTGGAACATGTTGCCCTATGTGACACATGTCAGTTGGTGAAAGCAGAACATCAACGGCCTGCGGGATTATTGCAACCACTCAAAGTGCCTGAATGGAAGTGGGAAGAAATCAGCATGGATTTTGTCGTGGGATTGCCTAGGACCCAATCCGGGTATGATTCAATATGGGTCATCATTGATAGGCTAACCAAGGTAGCTCATTTCATCCCTGTGAAAGAAAGCTACAGCGGATCCAAATTGGCAGAATTGTACATGTCAAGGATTGTGTGTTACCATGGAGTGCCAAAGAAGATAGTGTCGGACCGAGGGACACAGTTCACCTCGAGGTTTTGGCAGAAGTTGCATGAAACCATGGGAACCCATCTGAATTTCAGCTCTGCCTATCATCCCCAAACTGACGGGCAGACGGAGAGAACCAATCAGATCATTGAAGACATGTTAAGGGCATGTGCACTCAAAAACAATAGGAGTTGGGACAAGAACTTACCGTATGCGGAGTTTTCCTATAACAACAGCTATCAAGCTAGTATGAAAATGTCACCGTTTGAAGCTTTGTATGGAAGGAAGTGCAGAACTCCCCTATTTTGGAACCAAACAGGAGAAAGTAAAGTGTTTGGTCCAGAAGTGCTACAAGAAGCCGAAGCGAAGGTGAGGGAGATTCGCAACAACTTGAGGATAGCACAAACACGCCAGAAGAGTTATGCTGATGTACGAAGAAGAGAGCTCGTTTTCAACGTGGGAGACTATGTTTATCTCAAGGTGTCCCCTATCAGAGGGCTTCGTCGGTTCAAGGTAAAAGGGAAGTTGTCACCTCGATACATCGGACCCTTTCAAGTTTTGGAAAGAAAAGGCGAAGTGGCGTATCAACTAGAGTTACCGGTTCATCTATCGGATGTGCATGATGTATTCCATGTGTCACAACTCAAGAAATGTCTGAGGACGCCTGAAGAGGTGTTACCCATGAATGAAGTGGATGTAGCTGAGGATTTGTCTTATGCCGAGCAACCATACAAGATTTTGGAGACGATGGAACGCCTCACCAGAAACAAGAGAATCCGGATGTGCAAGGTGCAGTGGAAGCATCACTCAGAAGAGGAAGCCACCTGGGAACGGGAAGATGAGCTTAAAGCACAATTTCCGGAATTGTTTTCTTAGAAACACCAATCTCGAGGACGAGATTTCTTTTAAGGGGGGTAGAGCTGTAACACCCCAAATTTTTGCTTCAAAACTCTAAACCATGTTCAGAGGGTAATTTAAAAATTTTTGGACGTGTTGCATGTTTTGCAAAAATTCAAATTCAAACTGGAATTCAAATTAGACTCAAAACAGAAAAGAAATGGAAAAAGAAAAAGAGAAAACGGGAAAAAAAACCGCACGTGGGCCGAAACCGCCAGCCGGCCCAGCTTTCCCCGCGCCAGCCCGCCCCCGCGCGCGCCGCACTGCCTCTCACCGACGAGTGGGACCCACATGTCATCCCTAACCATGAGCCCCCGCGACCCCGAACTTTTCCCCTGAGCGTGCGCGATCGCAACCGACCGGAAACCGCGTCCCGCCGCCCGAATTCTGGTCCCAGAGGACTCCAACTCGATCACAACAGACCCACCGCCCTCCCCCGGCTATAAAAACCCCCGATCCGATCAGTTTTTCCCACGCGATCGCCGATTTTCACTCCGGTGAGCACCGAGACTTCGCCGGTGAATTCTGGCCGATCTAAGCTCGGAAACTCTGATCTAACTCGCTGGTCTTGATCCACCGCCTCCGGGGAACTTTGCAGGTGCAGAAAACCCGAAGACTTACGGTGTAAATCCAGCGCCGACGAGCTTCGCCGTGGTTTTGCCTCGGACCTCGCCGCCGATCACTTTCCAGGACCCCCGAGCTCAAGAAAACCCCCGAGGTGAGATCCCTGACCTCCCCTCTACCGATCTAGGCCATAAGATCACAGTTCTAGGCAGAATTCTCGAGAATCCGAAACTTTCCGGCGAGATCGCCGCTTCCCGCAGCCGTACGCCGCCCGCGCTCGATCAGAGCGACGTGGCCGCTTGTGCGCCGTTTATTTTAAATCGCACGGTAGACTTTAAAACCCCGCGTACCGGTTCAATGTTATAATCTCAGCCGTCGGTTTAAATCGGACGGTCCACGTCAGCCCCGCGTTATAAAGACTGGAATTCTTACGTGCTACCCCCTGGGGTTCTCTGGAATTGAGAGCTTGCCCCGGAAACTTCAGATCTAGCCCCTGGAACTCCAGAAAATCATGTAAATTCATTTAAAAATCAGTTTTAGCCCCTGGACTTAATAGAAATTAGGAAAAACATCTCTGATAAGTGTAGCTAGACCCCTGGAAATTATGAAAATAATATTATAGACCCTGTAATGGGGTGAATTCATTATTTTAGCCTGGTTTAGTATTTAATTTAGAAAATTGGATATGTAACTAGTGTTTGAAAATTAAAAAGGGGGACAAACATAATTGTCAAAATTAATTAAAAACTTTCTCAGTACTTAGAAAACTTTGGAGTGAGATAAAAATATATTTTTGGGCTGAAATAAATCTGTTTCATCTACTATTCACATTTATTAGTATAGGGACACATTTTTAAGTAACGAATAGTTATAGAAAAATATGGAAAATAATTATGAAATAGTCTACATCAGAAGCCAAGGTCAAAATATGTTATTAAATTATTTAGGACCAGAACCTATACTGTTTAGATGATGTGTATTACTAATTTAATAATAAAATACACAATTATGCATAGGAATATAAATCTGAAAATATAGCAACTAGTAAATGATAAATGGAGTTTCTAAAATACAAAGAATTCAGTTTAGGGTTGATAGAAATTATGAAAGCACATATGGGGAAGAATAATACTTTTCATACACACTTGGTAGTAAAAAGGCGAAGTAGTTGAATATAAGAAATTTATTGGAAACCCATATAAATAGTATGAAAGTATAAAGGTGGACACAAAAGTAGGAATCATATACACATGGTTAAAAGTGCATGCAAGCCACAACTCAACACACATAAAGTAACCACAACACATATAATGGTAAAGAACTTTTATAAATATGAATGTATGGTTTGAATGAAGTAAGAAGTGTGGACTATGTCTTATGATTGTTGTTTTTCTTTTGCTATGTGTGATGGTATGAAGTAGAACCTGTTCAAGAGCAAGTTAACCCTTTCCAAGATCAGGACTACCAATTTCAAGAGCAGCAAGAAGGAGGCAAGTGTCCTTGACCACTTTGATCCTATGCTAGGATGTGTAGATAGAATTATTTGCATTGTCAAATGAAATATGAAACCCATGCTAGGAAGTTTCCCTAGAATTGCATTACCTTGTTTTCCTTGTAGCTTGGGTTGGGATTTATTTTATCATGTCATTCATTATTATGCATATGCTTAGCCATGCTTAGAATGGGATATTTGGGATATGAGATCATCAGTTTATTTTACCATTCTCTTGAATGAGATATTGTGAGTTATGTAGAGGTAGGGATCAAGGCAAGTTGGATGTTTTGGTTGTGTGCTGGTTGCACGAGACTCGGGTTTGTGTTTAGTACTTGCCTAGATCCTAAGGACCGGTTCATGGAGCATGTAACCTGGCTTTACAGTGCCAACCACATGCTGAGATGGGGCAGCTTGGCCAATTAATTAGGTGTATTTCCGGCGTAGTATGGGTGTGTTGGATGGTGCGGGGAGTAGGTGTCAGCTGGACTACCATATGAACCGCAAGGCTCAAGAGGGGGCCACTGCAGCGGGGTTGGAGCCTCTTGTATGCTGTTAGGGGTGAAACCTCAGTGGGCCCACGCTCGTCGGGAATCCCTTTGTAAAGGCTTCGTAGTGATCTCCTGGCTGCACACCTGGAAAGTGTGAATGTGGATCGTAGCCACTGGCATAATGGAGGTTCTTTTAGTCCACCCGGCAACGGGGGATGAAATCACTACATGTGGGTACAGTGGTACAAACTCTGCAGAGTCAAAACTGTCTTGACAGCCGTGCTCACGGTCAAGAGCGGCCTGGACTTATTCATGATTAGAGGATTGATGGTTTTGGAAGTTAAGCGGGGAGCTTAACATTGGAAATGATGATTATGGTTATTGGATTATGATGATGGAATGGGAGATTGGGACCATTTCACCTGTGTAGTAATGTAGGTGCTTAATAAGCTAAGGTGATAGGTATTAATTGCGTAGTGCTTTAACCATGAGTTCAACCTCTCCTTGTTCTAGCCATGCATGATATAATTTTCCCACACTTGCTGAGTACCATTGGTACTCAACCTTGCATATTTGTTGGTTTATATTGCTGCTCAGGTCAAGATAATGAGGTGGTGTATAATGACCAAGATTTGGACCCGAGAAAGGCTTTTAGGTTCATGAAGACCCCCGGGCAACGCCTGTGATGGAGCCCTAAAGAATAATATTCCGCTGCTAGTTTATTTACTTGTGATGAAGCATTAGTGTCCGTTGAGACATTTGCGATGTAAGACTTATTTATATTCGACACCTGGCTTGTAATAAATGATGCTTCACTATTTGTCATCACATGTATGAGAAAATGATCCTGGCATACATGTGATATTCACTTGGTTGTTTCTTCGGAAAAACCGGGTGTGACACCCTACCTTCGTACGTGCAATGCACAAGACCTTAGGAGAGCTAATGAAAGACTCAGTTGAGGTGTGTGTTGAAGACATTGTTGTTAAGGTCAGGCACAGCTCATCCCTACTAGATAACCTGGCCTTAGTCTTCGCCCTTCCGACAAGTGTGAGTTCGGTGTACCCTCTGGAAAACCCTTAGGATTCCTGGCCTCACGCCGAGGAACTGAGGCTAACCCAGAGAAGATCAAAGCCATCGGCTCGAGGCGGCCTCCTGCCCGCAAAAAAAAGAAGAGAGTCCAGAAATTCGTGGGATACCTAGCTGCACTGAGTCGGTTTATACCGAGGTTAGCAAAGCGAACGCTCCACTTCTCTAAGCTCCTACGCAAATCCGGGCCATTCGCTTGGACCGACGAAGCGGAGGAAGCTCCCCAGGAGCTGAACCAGCTCCTGATGACCCTACCCGTAATGGTAGCCCCCGAGCCCGAAGAGCATCTGTTGCTCTACATCGCGGCGACGGCTGCAGTGGTGAGTACGGTCCTCGCCGCGGGGCGGACGGACCCCTCATCGCCCCAACCTGCTCCGGTATCGGGAAACAAGCGCCAGGAAACCCCAGAGGTCCGAGACGACCCCCCGGGTCTCCAAGGCAACCCCCCGGAGGTCCAAAACGGACCCCGGACCCCCGACACAACCTCCCGGAGGACCAGCAGGACCTCCCGGAGGCGCAACGGGACCCCCCTGGAGGCCCAACAGAACCTCCCGGACGTCCAATGGGACCCCCCGGAGCTCCCGGGAAATCAGCAGGGCCTCCAGGAGTTCCAAGACAGCCTGGGGACCTCCGAGTATCAGCTCCCGGTGGCCTCCCCGGGCCCGCGGGAGGTTCTGTCTACTTCATCAGCGCCACCACCACAAGTGGACGCCAACGCAGGATTGACCCAGGGGGCCATGAAGACGGTGAACCAGGACCCCGGGCTCTGGCCTTCACCGGACCTCACTGGATGCTCTCCTTCGATGGCTCCTTGCGAAAGCAGGGGGCCGGTGCTAGCGTACTGTTCCTCATGCCATCGGGGGAGCAGTCTGGGTATATGGTGCGTCTCAATTCCAAGGCAACCAGCAACATGGCAGAGTATGAAGCACTCATCCTTGGCCTAAAGACAACCCTGTCTCTAGGTGCTCGCCAGTCGTTGGCACAGGGCGACTCCCAGCTAGCTATCAAGCAAGATGGTGGAGAAAGGCTTCCTCGCCTTGGACCTGCGCCACGTACCGCGCGCTAGCAAGGCTGCAGCTGACGACCTCTCCACGAAGACCCCCACCGGAGCACCTGTGCCCGAAGGGGGCTTCGAGAGGACGTTGCCGCGGCCCACAGCCCGGCCCGCCGAGCCGGGCGAAGGGGGCTAGACCAGCACCTCGAAGCTGGCGGTCCCGGCGGCCATGGACGCCGCCAAGGATCGTAAGCGTCACTGGGGACTCTGTGCAACCCAGCGCTCAAGATCCAGATGCTCAAGTCAGACCCGATGCATGGATCACGGAGATCCGGGACTACTTGAAAGACAATATCCTCCCTGATGAACGTGTATCCGCTGAACGGATCGTGCGTATGGCTAAGAGACACGTGATGGTAGAAGGGGATCTCTACCAACGCGGCGCCAACCGCGTCCTATTGCGGTGCATAACCCAGAGGGAAGGCTGCGACTTGCTCGCTGAGATCCATGGAGGCGAATGTGGGAGTCACTCTTCCTCACGCACGCTTGTCGGTAAAGCCTTTCGGCATGGCCTCTACTAGCCGACAACACTCCAGGATGCCGTCAAGCTGGTCGAGAACTGCAAGGCGTGCCTGTTCCACGCCAAGCAGATCCATACACCGGCTTGGACGGTACAGATGATCCAGCCCACATGGCCATTTGCCGTACAGGGGCTGGACATCCTGGGACCTGGGACCATTCCCCAGAACCAAGGATGGGGACCCGCTCCCGAACCCTCGGAACACAGAACACCTCCGTAAGTTCTACCCCTAGAGCAACAATAGGACATACTCTTCTTTTTATAATAAATTCCATAAAGTCCAGGAACAGTGCTCGGAGCAGCTAAGCCTCAAGGGACGGTCCAGGACTACGTTCAGCTTCGCCTGGTTCCGACCCCAAGCGTGTAGAGTCTTGCTTCCCTTGAGGTGGGTCGTGGCCTCCATACCCAGCCTGCCTTCCTCCTATGGAAATTTATATGAAAAGAAACCTACCCTACGCTGCTCTTCTTTGGTGCTCATTTAATTTACTTATTAAATTTTTATGACTGCACTACTAGCGCGGGCTCACCATGCGCTCAGCTCCCTCTTCTCATTCTCACCTTTAGTCGGCATTTGCTGCCCTACTAAAGGCGGTTGCGTTGGAGGTACCGGCTGATAGCCAGGGGGGCCCCAAGCCCCCGGCACTTCGCGCACGGTAGCTCCCAAGCACCGTATAAGTGGACAGGGACCGTAAGCCAAATAAGACTAAGAGATAGAGCAGGGGGAGCCCCCAAGGAGAATTACGTTTCCCTTACTTGTGTGCAGGACCTCTCGGCCTCAGCTCCCCGCAGGAGTATGGTAGGCACATCCATCCAATGGAACGCACCTACCAGGGGGCCGCTATGGGATCGCGCAAGACCAAAACCCCAAGGTAAGATCAAAGAACTAGACCTCACCGCTTCCGTAGGGGCAAGGCCCGAAGGTCCCACGTGTCCAGCGGGGCCAGACCATCCACCTCCTTGAGGGGGGGGGGGGCTCCGGGCCCGCCACGTGGCCTACAGAAGTCGGACCTTCCCCCCTCCGCGGGGAGAGGTCCGAGGACTCCACGTGCCTCGCAAGCCCGGACCTTCCCTCAGAGGGGAGCTCCGGGCCCGCCACGTGGCCAACAGGCCCGGATCCCCCCGTTCTCGTAAGGCGGGTCCTGGAGACCTCCGGGCCCTTAGTATACAGTGAGGACCCGGAGAAGGTGCCTGCGGAGCTTCGAGATTTGTCAAGGCCTCCGAGTACCTTGCGGAGCTAAGGACTCGGCCAGGAAAAACCAGGAAGAAGACTAGGACATGCAGACACAGAAAGAAATAGGAGTCTGTTCATACAAAAGGCTCCACGAGCTGGGCTACAGACTCAACAAAAATAAAAAAGGAAGTACAGGGCCTTGTGGCCACGGGGACAGGTGCCTAAGAGTCCCCGGACTCCTGATGAAACCTAGAGGCCACGAGGGCAGCCACGTCCTCGACCTCGGCCCTGGCAGCTTCCTCCCGATCGGCAACAGGTCCTAGACGGACTGGCCCCGGAGAAAAGGAAGGGTCTCGGCTCCGGAAGCACGCCAGTACATGCACAGCGACCTCCTTTGCAAGGCTCTGACCTTCCACTTCAAGCTCGTCGGCGATCACCGCTTCGAGCCGACCCAGCTCGTCGCCGATGGACTCAAGTGCTGGGATCGCTTCGGACATCGGCCGCGCCGGAGCCTCTATCTGCACAGGGCTGAAACCAAGAGGAGCCAAGGCGGACCCCGCCTTGGCAATAAAGCCCCAGACTGCCTGGGCCTCGGCAGACCGCAAGGACTGGAGCTTCTCTACCTCTTGGCGAGCTGCCAGCTCGCGATCCATCATCGCCTGGCGCTCCTGGGAGAACTGCTCCTCCCTCGCGGCAACAGCCGACTCACGGAGCTCCAGCTCCTCGGTCCGAGCCCTTAGCTCCCCCACTTTGGCTCTCAGCCGGGCGGTGGTCTTCTCCTCCTCGGCCGCTGCAGCGCGTTCCCGATCGGCGACTGCGCACTCTCGACGAGCTACCTGCAGCCGCAACTCCTCCGCGGCGGCGGAACGCTCCTCGACTTTGGCTTCAACGTGGGCCAGAGCCTCACGGTAGGAGGCACGGAGCCGCCGGGTCTCTGACTCCTAGCGGCTAATGGCCTTTTTCTGAGTGTCAAGTAGAGCACTCATGGCCTCAAGCCTTGACTGCCTGGAGTCAAGGTCCGCCTTAGCCTCCTGGGCCCGCTGCTGCCAGCTGAGAAGGCGTTCCCTCTCGCCGGCCAGCGCCCCCCCGCTCCTGCTCAAAGGCAGATTGGAGCTGCCGGGCGCTGGACACGCCCCAGGGCATCCCACACGAGCGCCGGGACAGAGGGGATAGGAGTCACGCCCTTGACCCCCCCTGTCGAGTCTAAGACCGGCGGAGGCGCCGGTGCCTCAGCAACCAGAGTGGGGCGCTGTCCTAAGGAGGCCAGGGGGCCAGCAGGCGCACCTACAGCGGCCCTCCTAGTCTCAGGACCGGACTTCTGGGCTGGTGAAGGAGGGCGGATAGGAGTGGATGCGGCTACCACGGAGGGTGAACTCGCCGGCACAGAGGAAGCCCCCGCCGATTTGGGGACCGTGGGAGCCGCCACGGTTCCCAGACGCGGAGGCGCGGAGCCTCCGTCGGTTGAAGGCGGCCGGGTAAGAGGCCCGCCCCCGGCAGCTGGTCGGTCCCTGCAAGAAGAGAAAGCTCTCAGGCTAAGAGAGGAGACGAGAGCACTGCTCCTACAAGCTAGAAGGAGCAACACTTACTGGGCGGCATGAGCACTCCAACGGGCTTGCAGCACTGGCCGCTGGGCTGTAACTGAACCGCCGGGACCAGCGGTTGGAACGGTCGCGGGACGTGACGCCTGGAACCCCGGCACACTCGCCGGCGTCGCCCCACCAGCATCCGTCCTAGAAACCCCTCCGCTTGAGGAAGGATGACGAGGTGCTTGGGCAACTCCGGACTGCCACTGTCCAGGGAGAGACCCGCTGGGGAGGGACACCTGGGGCCTCTTCGGGTCGCCACCTGATGGACCAGCACCCCCGGGAGATGGGAGCAAGGTTGCTCCGGCACCCTGACTCGGCGCCCTCGGAGGAGACCGGGCACGTTTCTTCTCTGGATGCCCGGGGGCCGGCTCCTTCCCCTTCCCTTTGTCGGCGGTATGGGTCCCGTCGGCTCCTGGGAAGGGTTTGACAGCAGCAGACGCCTCGTGCCCTGATCCGGAGCGCACGGTTCCTGGGCGCTCGGTTCCTGGAATTGTAATTCCCCGGAAGGCATCCCTGACCTGCCGGACAGCGATCCCGATGTCGTCAAGATTCGGCATATTCCGCAGGAGCTCTGACCTCCTCTGTGGCTCCAAGAAGAGGGGAGTGGCAGAAGGCGGAAGGGCGGGGTCGCCGCTGGGAATGTAGTCGCCGCTCACCTTGCCCACCATCTCGTTCAGCTCCTCGTCGGAAAGGTCAGAGCCGGGGCCCCTCTCCAGCCTGGTACAGTCCTGCTCGCCAGTATAGTACCATGCTGGGCGACTGCGCTGCTGTAAGGGTGCAATACGACGCGACATGAAGTCCATCAGCACCATCAGAGACGTCAGCCCCTCGTTGGCCAAGAACCGGATCCGCTCCAAGACCAGGGTGTACTCCTGCTCCAGCTCAGGGATCTCCTCCCAGAAGCGACGATCGGTGGTAGGGCTGGCGGTCGGGAGTTGTTGGCGATCGTGCTCGTCGGTCTGCACTACCACCCAGCTCTCCCTCCAGTTTTCCCACCTTGATGCGCTGAAGGGCAGAAGGTACCCTGAGACCTTTGGGTCCTTGCAGCGATGCTGGAAGTAGTATGCCCCCATCTGAGTCTTCGAGCCGTGCCCAGTCGTCCGCAACACAAAGAAGTAGCGGAAGAGTGTCATAGAAGCGTGCACCCCCACAAACATCTCGCAGAAGTGGACAAAGACAGCAGCCATCGCGAAGGAGTTGGGAGAAAGATGGTGGAGCTGGAGCCCATATGTCTCCAGCAGTGTGACAAAGAAGGAAGAAATCAGCGGAACGAACCCCGCCAGAGCATAAGCAGTGAAGAAGACCATCTCCCCCTTTTCCAGGGTCAGGGGGAGCGATCCCCGGCGAAGCCGGTGTTTCTGTTCTTCTGTGCGCCAGCCCAGCAGCCTGTGCACTGGCCCAAGCTCGGAGGAACGAACGAGGCGCGTCGGGAGCAAGTTGGAAGCCATGGCGAAAGAGAGCACAAGGACAGGAAAGCCGAGGCGCAAGAGTTCAAGGGAAGAACGAGCGCTAGGAAATCCGAAGGGAAGCCGCGATGCGGGTAAGATCCCCTTTTAAAACTTTCCAGGAACGATTCGAGGTGATTCGAAAATCTTTGAGTACATCGCATCGGCGACCGCGTTGGCTCCGAGACCGGGCCCCGATGACAGGTGGACCCAAGCCGCCCAACTGAAGCGGTGGGTCGAGGAGTCAGTCGCCCCAGAAGACAAGCCGGCAGGGCGCTTCGGCGGTTCCGAAAGAAAGCGCTGCGGCGTACAGGAATGGCAGCCTTGGGAATCGCCGCAGTAAAAGCAACCATCAAGTGGGCGCACGCTCCCACGATCCCGCGGCCGTTCGTGCTCCGGCAGCGGTCAATGCGGGACTTAGAGAAAGTGCGCGGATCAGAAGAGACGGAGGTCCCACCTCGGGCTCGCTATCTCCCCCGAGATGGGCCTGGTGACACGACCCCATTGGTCCTGTCGAGCCAGGATCACGCTGAGGGGTGCTGCGTTGCACAGCACCGTATAACACACGTCAAAGGTGCAAAGCGGAAGCGGAAGTTTTATTACATAAACAGTTATATGAACATGTTTATATCAAAATAAGTTTAGTCCACACTCGCGGGCGTAGACTAAGCACCAAGTACACGTTCAGCCCTTGAACGTGTCCTTGCTAGCACACACGCACACTAACTCTGCGGCGTGCACGACTCCCACTCGACGGGGTTCCCCTCCTGGGGTTCCGTCTCCTCTTCGGGAGTCCCTTCCTCATAGAACCCTGCAAAAGCTTCAAACACAAGCAGTGAGCACGAAGGCCCAGCAAGTCTGACCCGTCTCACCTAAACATGGAACTTCTACATGAGGGTAATGGGTTGCATGAGGTAAAAATCATTTGCAAGGACTCGCCTAATTAGTAGAACCTTACTTTCAAGTTTTAGCAGCAGGTTGTGGAGAACCTTACGCTAAGGCACATGAGAGAGCCGCAATCAAACAAGAAACGCATTTCTCTCATGTACTTTGCCCAAAGTTGAAAAGAACTTTAGTTAGCACTAAGCTACAGCATATCATTAACAATCAATGTCCAGCTTTCAATCAGCAACATTTTAACATGTAACTAGCCTGTTCTTTCTACGTCACGGTACAGTGAACAAGTGGTACTCACTGACCGCGAGGGACGGCGATTATAATCGATTTACACCTGCAGGGTTACCCGAACAACCCGTCACGTACGCCCGTACTCGACGTTGCCTACAACAACCATCACGGACGCCGTACGCGACTACCTTTCACCCGTTAGCCAAATATTGAACCGGTCCCATCGTCCCGAGCAAGAGGTCCCTGCACGCGCATCTCTGTGCCGCCAGCTGATTTACACCTCGAGCTCTCAACCTACCCTCTGAACGACGGGAAATGCCTCAATACCCAGCTACCCGAGTTACATCAGTTTCCCGGTTCCCATATAGCCGGTAGGTCTTCGGTACTGTTCTAGCTTGTTCAACAGGCCCGCACACGGCTCGGTCCTCAATCGACACAAGCGGAGCTACAGCACACAGGCCCCAAAGTCCTGCTGCCCTTACTCTCCGCTCGGTCTCATTTTCTTGCCATGTGTATCATGTGCTATCTCTACCCGAGCAATGTGCCTCTAGCCTATTCTCGCGAGTAGTTCCAACTACTCGACTTGTACCGAATCCTACTCTATCCTAGCAATGCAGTAGCTAGCGGGGTTTGCAATCCTAACCCCAACCCATGGTTTTCTTGGCTATGCAGTGGGGTTTCCAAACAAGACTCTAATGCACAGAATAAAGGAAACAAGTATGTGCTCAAAACAATAAAAATTTAGAAAATGGTTAATGCAAACCGGGGCTTGCCTTGCTGCTCTTGGTCGTAGGCTAGCTGTTCCTCCGGAGTAACGAAGTCTAGGACTTCGGGTTCCTCCTCGACCTTAGCGACTACATGATAAGAACAATGTATGTATTAATTAAATGCATTTGTATTAACTTTGAAGTTGTGAAGTCTATAACCCTTGCTAGACAGACCTAATGACTGTGAAACTTTTACTGTGGCTTGGTTACAACCTAAACAAAGACTTGGTCAAGTTTTAGTTGCAGTGAAGCTCATTTGAGCCCTCCACAAATAATTATGTCCTTGATCTTAATTGGAACTCTTAGGGTGTTCTAGGAATTTTCATGAGACAAACTATGACTTTCTGAAAACTAGATTTTCAGAGGGTCCTAATGGAGTTGGTCTCACTTAATTTGGAAGTCTCTAACTGAAGATATGAGCTAAACAATTTCAGAGAAAATTCTGAAAATGTTTCTGAACATTTTCTATTTTCTCTGGAACAGTTTTACTAATCACACCATTAGGTGGACTAAATGAGCTCAAATGGTTCTGAAATTTTTATGGTAGTTCAAGGATATTTTGGTGAACATCTCAGCAAAATTTCAGGATTTTCCTCCAAAGGATTCTCCAGTTAAAATTCCTAACAGTTTAAACTTTAAGGAATTAATTCTGGAGAAATAAGGAATTTCATGAAGTGAAACTTGATTTTCTGGAAAGTACTCAGAGAGCTGAATCCAGCAAAATTTGGTTCACTCCATTTGGAGCTTTCTAGCCAAAGTTATAAGGATTTGAAGTTTGAAGGAAATCTGAAAATCGGGGAAAAGTTTAAACTCGCGCGTGGGCCCAGGGGACACGCGTCGCACGCCGAAGCGACAGCACACCGCGGCCCACAAGGATTTTTCGCGCCAGCACACCCGATCCCGGCCGCAGCCGGATCCCGATTCAAAATATCGGCCGCTGACAGCTGGGGTCCACCCCCTTCTTCAACCTCGCGACACCCGCGCTCCGCCGCCGAGGGACCTCGCCGGAGAGCTCGCCGCTGGCTGCTGTACAGCTCCAAACTTCTTGATTCTGGCCGCCCCTGCCTACTTTTACTTGGGGAACAGGATCCGAGGGTCAGCTGCTCATGACGACGGCCGGAGCATGGTCGGCGACGAGCCGCCATATCGGAACGACTTCGGCCATGTCGGCTGACTCTCCTAGTGCCTCAGCTACTTGGGAAATTGGTCGGGGAGCATCAGTGGACCTCAGAGAAGGTCGACATGAACTCGGGGCAGCTCGGGGAAGGCCCGAAATAGGTCCTCACCGTGCGCCCGATACCCCCCGTTTGTTCCGCCATTAGTAGACCTTGAATTACGCCGGGCACAGAGGTTCTCCGGCCCAGAGTTGTGAAGGCAACTTGTGCGTCACCGTGTCTAGCTCGTGTGGGAGTGGCCTGAGGCCCTCTAATCCTTTCTAAAGCATGAATTAAACAGAATCGTACCCGAAGGTCGTTCTGCACACAGAAAGGGGAAAAGTGGAAATTCGCCGCCGGTGAGCAACCACTCGAGCTGTGGCTCGGGGATGAGCAGCACCGGTCACCTGCGCTTCCAAGGGTGCCTTGGCTCGAGCGTGACAACGCCCAGGTTGGGCTGTCCACGAGAGCCCGAGGTGCGGCGGTTTCCAGTTCCGAGTTTGATCTTTCGGCACAGCCGATATCACTCGGTTTCAATCGACTTCTAGCACTGGGGAGGATGGAGGAAGATCTCTAGTACCTTGCTGGGATCCTGGAGTGGAAGGAGGGAGCTGCGATCGGCTTGATCAAGCAGGAGCTCGAGCGGCGGCGATGGCAGTGGGAAAACAGGTCGTGCACGTCGGCAGCTCGGGGGAATGGCGACTGAAGCACGCCGGGGAGGGAATAAATAGCCCGGCGGCTGGTCTCCGGCTTGGGGCGCGCAGCAGGAGCTGGCGCCGGCTGCCCCCTTCGGTGGCGCGCGCGCACAGCAGCCGGGAACCGACTGAACTGTGGTTCAGTCGGTTTGTTTTGAGGCAGAGGCTGACATGTGGGTCCCACCCCTCTTTTAACCTCTGAAATTTACTCCTAACAGCTGTGGTAAACAGTGAACCCTATTCTACCCTTGGCAATTCAAATTATTCACCCAAGAGCCATTTGAATTGATCAAAGTTCAAATGAGGTTTGGTTTGAATGAATTTCAGCACAAGTTCAGTTTGAAATTCAAATAAAGTTTGAACTTCTCCCCCTTAGCTCATGTCAAGCTCAACTCCAAATGGGGTGAAAATTGGTGTGGGAGTTCACAAAAATGTGCTGAGTGAGAATATGCCTTCCACTTTTAAATTCAGTGGGTAAAAACAGTTTGAATTTGAATATGGTTTCAAACTGCCCCCTTCCTAGCTATACCCAAAATGACCTCAAAAAGGTTTTGAATTTGGGTGAAACTTGGCATGGACATCCTTAGCAAAGTGTAGGAGTTTTCATATGTCCAGCCCATCTATATCACATGTGGGAAATACCACTTTTGCAATGTGTGAGTTTGTTCTCTAATGAGCATGTTGATAATTGTTACTTGCTCTTCATTTGTGTTCATCAATCTTGCTCAAATGAGGGGTGTGGTGTGGTGGTGAACACTGCAAATGGGTGTCAAAAACTGAGGCCCTTACATTCCTCCCCCCTTAAAAGAATCTCGTCCCGAGATTATAAGGTGAAAATGAGAGAGAGGACGGTGGAAAATTACCGGATATGCGACGTGAGAAAGTCGGGGTAGTTAGTGCGAAGGAATTCTTCGCTCTCCCATGTCGCTTCGTCCATGGAGTGATTACTCCACAGCACCTTGTAGAACCACAACGTACGGTTGCGTGTGGTTCGGGCCTTCTCATCAATGATCTGCACCGGTTCCTCCCGATAGGTGAGATCCGGTTGCAGTTCTTCAATGTCTTCCAGTTGAACGGTAGTTGATAGCTTGAGACACTTCCTCAGCTGGGAGATGTGAAAGACGTCGTGCACACCGGAAAGTGCTTCTGGTAATTTCAGTCGGTATGCCACCGATCCACATCTTTCGGTAATCTGGAATGGACCGATGAATCGGGGTGCCAACTTTCCTCTCACCCCAAATCTGTTTACACCCTTCATTGGAGACACCCGTAGATATACGTGATCTCCAACTTTGAATTGTAATGGGCGCCTTCTCCGGTCCGCATACTGTTTCTGTCGGGATTGAGCGGCTTTTAGGTTCGCTTGAATCAGTCGAACCTTTTCTTCCGCGTTGTTGACAAGGTCAATCCCGAAAGTAACCCTCTCGCCAGACTCACACCAGTTTAGTGGTGTGCGGCATTTCCTGCCGTATAGCGCCTCGTAGGGCGCCATCTTGATGCTGGCTTGGTACCCATTGTTGTACGAGAACTCGGCTAACGGCAAGTGATCATCCCAATTCTTGCCGTGGTCGATAGCGCAAGCTCGTAGCATGTCTTCTAGGATTTGATTTACCCGCTCAGTTTGTCCATCTGTCTGCGGGTGGTAGGCTGAACTACGGATCAGCTTCGTCCCCAAGGCAGCGTGTAGCTGCTCCCAAAAACGGGACACAAATAAAGTGCCCCGGTCCGATATGATGGTACGGGGTACGCCGTATAAGCATAAGATCCGTGAGATGTATAGTTCAGCGTACTTCTTGGCGTTGTAGTTGGTGTTGACCGGGATGAAATGGGCAACTTTAGTGAGCCGATCGACGATCACCCACACAGAATCATGTTTCTGTAAGGTGGTGGGTAAACCGACAACGAAATCCATGCTCACGTCCTCCCACTTCCAGGCAGGAATGCCTAGTGGTTGCAGCAGTCCCGGTTTCCGCATATGGTCTGCCTTCACCCTTCGACATGTATCACACTCGGACACGTATTTGGCAGTCTCTTGCTTCATCCGTGTCCACCAAAACCTTCTTCTGAGTTCTTGATACATTTTGTTGCTGCCGGGGTGAATAGAAAACTTTGATAAGTGAGCCTCATCAAAGATTTTCTTCCGTAACTCCGGGTTTCGGGGTACGACGATCCGGTCCTTGAACCATAGGACGCCGTCTCCGTCCTTCCGGAAACATTTCAACTCCCCACTGTCTACACGTCTCCGCAAATGTGACATGCCCTTGTCATTCTTCTGGGCTGCCGCTATCTCTTCACGGATGGTGGGGATCAAAGCTAGGTTGTAGAGAGCTCCGTGTGGAATCACATGTAGTGGTGGTTCGCTCTCTTCCAACGGTGTGATGGTCAGATTATTGACGTGTGACTTGCGGCTTAGCGCATCTGCCACAACGTTTGCCTTGCCCGGATGATAATGGATCTCTATCTCATAATCCTTTATCAGTTCTAACCATCTTCGTTGCCTCATGTTCAGCTCCTTCTGAGTGAATATGTACTTGAGGCTTTTGTGGTCGGTATATAAATGTACGAGGTTACCGAGTAGGTAGTGCCTCCACATCTTCAGTGCAAGTACCACGGCAGCGAGCTCCAAGTCGTGAGTTGGATAATTTTGCTCGTGGTTCCTAAGCTGCCGTGATCCATACGCGACCACTCTTCGGTCTTGCATCAGCACACATCCGAGCCCAATGCCGGATGCATCGCAGTACACATCGAACGGTTTTGTTGTGTCTGGCTGCGCCAAAACCGGTGCTGATGTCAGGTGCTTGACTAAAGCCTTGAATGCTGCTTCACATGCTGGACTCCAAACATATTTGGTAGCCTTCTTCAGCAGCTCTGTCATTGGCTTGGCAATCTTCGAGAAGTTCGGAATGAACCTCCGATAATATCCCGCGAGTCCGAGGAAACTCCGTACCTCATGAACAGTTCTCGGGGATTTCCAATTCAGCACTTGCGTGATCTTGCTCGGGTCCACAGCGATACCCTCCGCTGAGATGATATGCCCGAGGAAAGGCACTTGCGATATCCAAAACTCGCATTTGCTGAACTTTGCGTATAACTTGTGATCCCGCAGCCGTTGCAAGACTATACGCAGATGTTTCTTGTGATCTTCCTCCGACTTGGAATATACCAGGATGTCGTCGATGAAGACCACGACAAACTTGTCCAGCTCCGGCATGAACACCGAGTTCATTAAGTACATGAAGTGAGCTGGAGCATTGGTGAGGCCGAAGGACATGACCAGGTACTCATAAAGTCCGTACCTTGTCGAGAAAGCTGTCTTTGGAATGTCCTCCGCCCTTATCTTAATCTGATGGTACCCGGATCTTAAATCCATCTTGGAAAAGATCTTTGCTTCGACCAACTGATCAAACAACATGTCGATCCGTGGCAACGGGTACTTGTTCTTGATGGTTACGGCATTTAATGGACGGTAGTCCACGCAAAGCCGCAACGTTTCATCCTTCTTTTTGACAAATAATGCCGAACAGCCCCATGGCGAGGAGCTCGGCCTAATAAAACCCTTCTCCAGAAGGTCCGTGAGCTGAGTCTTCAGTTCTGCCAACTCCTTGGGCGCCATCCTGTACGGCCTTCGGGATATTGGCATGGTTCCCGGTGCAAGTTCAATCTTGAACTCCACCTCTCTATCGGGTGGCATCCCCGGCAAATCATCCGGGAATACATCAGGGAACTCTCGGACCACTGGAATGTCTTCCAATCTGATGGTTGTGGCTTGATAGACACTTGGAAGTTTTATTTCTGGACTGTCCAGAAATAATGAGTGAGAACCGTGCACTTCTGAGTTTAAGTGCACGACTCGAAGGACGGTGTCTAAAACAGCGCCGTGGCGGGTTAACCACGACATCCCTAGGATGACATCGACCTTCTGCCCCTCTAAGATAAGGAGAGACGTGGGGTACACTCTACCTGCTAAGCATAATGGTGCTTTGGAGACCATTACGCTTGCTGAAATCTTCCCACCCGGTGAACAAATTAAATATGGACTATCGGTGGGTAGTATTGGCAAGCTGTGTTTAGCAATGAATGCTTGGCTAATAAAATTATGCGTGGCGCCTGAATCAAATAGTACTATAGCGGGATGCTGGTGGAGTTGGAACATACCCGCAAGGATTGGCTCGCCCTCCGCCACGTCCTCAATGGCAAGCTGGTGGACAGTGCCGGGCCTAGGGTTTGCCCGCCGCGCATTGGTAGGGTTCCGGGGTTGATTCCTCCCCGGAAACTGTGGTGCCACTCCGCCGCCTTGCCTCTCCGGGCAACTGCTCGCGAAGTGTCCTGGACGACCACACTTGTAACATGTGGCCGCTGCTGGTGGAGTACTCGGGGGACGAAAGCCCGGCATGCGTTGCGAAGGTGCAAACGCACGCGGCATCGCCCGCTGCTGCTGTTGTTGTTGCGGTGGTGCTGGCAGTGCCGGCCGGAATGCCGGTGAAGAGTACGGCCGACTGCGGAACGGCATCGACCGCTGTGGTGGCTGCCAGCGTGCACCTGATGGTGGGCGATTCACCATCCGAAACTTCTGAGAAGGACTGCCTCCTTCTCCGCTGCTCTGCGGCGCGCTTCGCTTTCGCTCTGCCGCCGCCAACTCCTTGCCGGAGTCTTCCTGAACAATCGCAGCATCAATTATGTCGTTGAGGCTGCCGCGATTGAACATCGCCAGCTTGTCCTTCAGGAGCGGGTTAAGCCCCTGGTAGAAATGGTCCCGCCGCTTCTCGTCGGTATCAGCATGATACGACGCATATAGCGCGAGATCGTTAAACGCCCTGGAGTATTCCAGCGCGTTTCGGCTCCCTTGTTGCAGGTGTAGGAATTCCTGCGTCTTCCTCTTCATCAGACCTGGCGGTATATGATAGGCCCTGAAGGCCGTCCGGAACTCCGCCCAGGTCATCACTCGGTCGGTGGGTTGTGAAGCACAAAAGTTGGCCCACCACGCGCTCGCGGATCCTTGGAGCTGCTGGACCGCGAACTGAGTCTTGCGCTGCTCGCTGATTTGGAGCAGCCCGAACTTCATCTCTATGGCGCGGAGCCAGTTGTCCGCGTCAAGTGGTTCATCCGCCCTTGAGAATACAGGGGGATGAGTCGCCAGGAAGTCGGAGTAGGAGCTCTGTTGGCGCTCCTCACGATCTTGACGTCTCTCTGGGCGAGACGTATTCGCAATTAACGTTTGCAGCAGCTCTGTGTGCTGCTGATGTGAACCCGCCATTGCCGCGACAATGTCGGCCAATGTAACCGTTGGCAGTGGCGGTGGCGGTGTTTGCTGTTGCTGTTGCTGCTGCTGTCCCGAGGAGTCCTCGGGAGGCGGTTGGGAGGTCTCTCCCCCTTGGCTAGTACCTCCAACATCAGGGTTGGCACGAGTACGCGTCATTCTGAAATTCAACACAGCAGCAATTAGCACATGTCTTACTCAAAATTCCATAAACAGCAGTAGGTATTGAGGCGACGCATGATTAACTTGCACAACATTCACATATATTGATAAAGCATAAACTTTATACAAGATACGTTATTCTCGGATCTCCGAGAAGTCGTGCTCACGTCGTCCTACCTATACATACGCTACTGCCTACACGACATGTCACCGATTACAAAAGTTGGGTTACGCTACCCTAGCTGCCCTACTTGGCAACCGTAACCCCCTACTCGGAGTAGAACTCGACCTCCTGTGGGTCGTCCTCCTCCGGTACCTCAGCCGGTGGCTCTGGATCTACCACCTCTTCTCCCATTCCGGGCTCTCCCATGGCTGGAAGACCCAGGACTACCGGTACGCCCAATACCGGGGGCACGAGGTCCTGCAATGCATGCACCTCGTCTATAGCCTGGTTGTAGTCCTCTTCCCAGCCTTGTCCTTCCTCGATAGCGTCGTCCCATTCTTGAGCAAGGTCCTCATTCTGCTGGGTTAGGGTCTGCACCAGCTCTTGCAACGCCGCGATGTCAACACGGCTCTTCTTCTTTGCCTTCTTCAGACGACGCAACTGATTGTGTTGTTCATTTAGTCGCTTGATCGTCGGAAGGAGCACATTGCGGAGTGCGCTGTGAGCACCCTCGAAATGATCTCCACGGCTTGTGCTCTCCTTGAGCTTGGTGACGAGATGCTCCGTATGAACAGCTTGGCTGTCCATCACAGCGTTTCCCGCCCTCATTTGGAGACTGAGATTTGCCTCCGCGGGGTTGTACCTTGGGCAACTCGGGTCTGTTGCCTCCAGGTACCTCTCTTCCCACACATGCTGAGCTCGTCCCTCCACCGGAACAAGTGCGTATGGAGTACCCTCCATAGCCTGCACGTGTAGTTGGCAGAAACGTGACATAGCGTCACGGGCTGCCACTTGCCACATCCCTTCCGGTTGTCTTCCTCTCACCGTGACGGTGAATGGCACCCAACCGGGTGGCGTAGGTCCTGCGGGAACCTCGACATGGATCATCCACGTCCTGCTCCCCTCTTCGCCTTCTTCCTTGGCGAAGTATTGCGGCATCTGGTTGTACCCGAAATATTGGAGCATTTGCCACAATGCTTCCGGGTAGCCGCTACGGTCAGAGCAGTGGGAAACCACCCACCCGTTCTCCAACCGTTTATCTGCTGTCATCTGTAAAAATATATTTGAGAAATGTCAAATATTTATTTAAACAGTAAACCATTGAGTTATAACATAAGATATGTCATTGAACCCATAACACTTGGAAACATAGTTCAAATTTTTAAACAAATTTGACTGCTGATCTGCTGTTACCATGACAGCCCTGACCAGTTTCCATATCAATCTGATTTAGGCCAGGTTAAAAGCAAAACCAGTCCTGGAGCTCAACATCAAAGTTAAAGTTAACTTCAATAGCTTTCCAGAAAGTATTTGGTTGGCCTAAGATCTGTCCTGGTTCAAAAGTTATGAGATGTCAAAGTTAACAGAATTCCTGGGAACAATTGGACAGCACCTCCCTGCCTTAGGTACTGATTTGATCCAAGAATCCCAGTTAATCCCGTTCCTAATCTGACAAAACTTTCTGTTACAAATTTGTAACCCATCTCATAAGCTTTACAGAACTACCTCATTTCCTATTTTTGGATTTTTAAGCAGGAAGTTATGCTTAATTTACAGAGAGTTTACAGAGAGTCTTTGCTCTGTCCTGTTTTCTGGACAGTTTCAACTCCACTGCATTTTTCGAGTGGTTAAGGGATGAAACACCTCTGGAGCTCAACAGAAAAATTGTAAAGCTCCTCCAAAGCTTTCCAGACATGTATCATACGACCCCAACCTCGAAAGAACTCATCCTCTAACCTCTGTTTAACTTTAGCCTTGATTCAGCCGAAAACAGAGTGCTCTGTCCTTAACATCCTATAAGTTGAAAACTTGTTAACTTTGAATATCCTGTACAAGGGAAGGAGTTACATCAAGTTTTACTACTTTGGATTAAAACCTTCAAGTTTTTAAATGAAGTTGTTCATTTAGTTGGGTGTGACGTCGATGCGTCACCAGATTATGTCGGTACTACGTCCTCACAAAGGAAAAACCTATACCGGATTTAGCCGGCTTCGTTAGTTCAGTGGCACTACTCGTCACTCGCACACGGATGCTACACGTCTACCGTTTCGTGGTAAGGCTACCTGCAGAAATTCAACCAATCATCAGACTCGGCTGCACACCGAGCCCGGAATCCATACAGTTGGTACATCCGGCCATCATCACTCGCCCGGATGTTCTCAAGCCAAACACGCCTTGAGTTACGTGTTCACGTTTCAGACCACGTGACGGGGTCTCCCATATTGCACCACGCACGCCAGGGACAGACGTTGCTCGAATACCCCAAACGACATGAAGAGTCGTAGAGGATACTAAAGCGGGTCGGGTTACCTGCCACCCGTGGGGCTCCACCCTTCAGCTTGTGCGCACTGGTGGACAGCGCTTACGTGCACCCCCCAAGACATGAACGTCCCGAGATGCACGATTTTCCGACATAACAAATAGGTTAATAAGCCACTTTCTATATACTAATAACATCCTTATACGGGCTACTAATTCGTTCCTCACTGGATTTTTGAAAAAGAAGACCTTTGTACTGTGTTAAACCTCAAGCGAGCTCTGATACCACGCTGACACGACCCCATTGGTCCTGTCGAGCCAGGATCACGCTGAGGGGTGCTGCGTTGCACAGCACCGTATAACACACGTCAAAGGTGCAAAGCGGAAGCGGAAGTTTTATTACATAAACAGTTATATGAACATGTTTATATCAAAATAAGTTTAGTCCACACTCGCGGGCGTAGACTAAGCACCAAGTACACGTTCAGCCCTTGAACGTGTCCTTGCTAGCACACACGCACACTAACTCTGCGGCGTGCACGACTCCCACTCGACGGGGTTCCCCTCCTGGGGTTCCGTCTCCTCTTCGGGAGTCCCTTCCTCATAGAACCCTGCAAAAGCTTCAAACACAAGCAGTGAGCACGAAGGCTCAGCAAGTCTGACCCGTCTCACCTAAACATGGAACTTCTACATGAGGGTAATGGGTTGCATGAGGTAAAAATCATTTGCAAGGACTCGCCTAATTAGTAGAACCTTACTTTCAAGTTTTAGCAGCAGGTTGTGGAGAACCTTACGCTAAGGCACATGAGAGAGCCGCAATCAAACAAGAAACGCATTTCTCTCATGTACTTTGCCCAAAGTTGAAAAGAACTTTAGTTAGCACTAAGCTACAGCATATCATTAACAATCAATGTCCAGCTTTCAATCAGCAACATTTTAACATGTAACTAGCCTGTTCTTTCTACGTCACGGTACAGTGAACAAGTGGTACTCACTGACCGCGAGGGACGGCGATTATAATCGATTTACACCTGCAGGGTTACCCGAACAACCCGTCACGTACGCCCGTACTCGACGTTGCCTACAACAACCATCACGGACGCCGTACGCGACTACCTTTCACCCGTTAGCCAAATATTGAACCGGTCCCATCGTCCCGAGCAAGAGGTCCCTGCACGCGCATCTCTGTGCCGCCAGCTGATTTACACCTCGAGCTCTCAACCTACCCTCTGAACGACGGGCAATGCCTCAATACCCAGCTACCCGAGTTACATCAGTTTCCCGGTTCCCATATAGCCGGTAGGTCTTCGGTACTGTTCTAGCTTGTTCAACAGGCCCGCACACGGCTCGGTCCTCAATCGACACAAGCGGAGCTACAGCACACAGGCCCCAAAGTCCTGCTGCCCTTACTCTCCGCTCGGTCTCATTTTCTTGCCATGTGTATCATGTGCTATCTCTACCCGAGCAATGTGCCTCTAGCCTATTCTCGCGAGTAGTTCCAACTACTCGACTTGTACCGAATCCTACTCTATCCTAGCAATGCAGTAGCTAGCGGGGTTTGCAATCCTAACCCTAACCCATGGTTTTCTTGGCTATGCAGTGGGGTTTCCAAACAAGACTCTAATGCACAGAATAAAGGAAACAAGTATGTGCTCAAAACAATAAAAATTTAGAAAATGGTTAATGCAAACCGGGGCTTGCCTTGCTGCTCTTGGTCGTAGGCTAGCTGTTCCTCCGGAGTAACGAAGTCTAGGACTTCGGGTTCCTCCTCGACCTTAGCGACTACATGATAAGAACAATGTATGTATTAATTAAATGCATTTGTATTAACTTTGAAGTTGTGAAGTCTATAACCCTTGCTAGACAGACCTAATGACTGTGAAACTTTTACTGTGGCTTGGTTACAACCTAAACAAAGACTTGGTCAAGTTTTAGTTGCAGTGAAGCTCATTTGAGCCCTCCACAAATAATTATGTCCTTGATCTTAATTGGAACTCTTAGGGTGTTCTAGGAATTTTCATGAGACAAACTATGACTTTCTGAAAACTAGATTTTCAGAGGGTCCTAATGGAGTTGGTCTCACTTAATTTGGAAGTCTCTAACTGAAGATATGAGCTAAACAATTTCAGAGAAAATTCTGAAAATGTTTCTGAACATTTTCTATTTTCTCTGGAACAGTTTTACTAATCACACCATTAGGTGGACTAAATGAGCTCAAATGGTTCTGAAATTTTTATGGTAGTTCAAGGATATTTTGGTGAACATCTCAGCAAAATTTCAGGATTTTCCTCCAAAGGATTCTCCAGTTAAAATTCCTAACAGTTTAAACTTTAAGGAATTAATTCTGGAGAAATAAGGAATTTCATGAAGTGAAACTTGATTTTCTGGAAAGTACTCAGAGAGCTGAATCCAGCAAAATTTGGTTCACTCCATTTGGAGCTTTCTAGCCAAAGTTATAAGGATTTGAAGTTTGAAGGAAATCTGAAAATCGGGGAAAAGTTTAAACTCGCGCGTGGGCCCAGGGGACACGCGTCGCACGCCGAAGCGACAGCACACCGCGGCCCACAAGGATTTTGCGCGCCAGCACACCCGATCCCGGCCGCAGCCGGATCCCGATTCAAAATATCGGCCGCTGACAGCTGGGGTCCACCCCCTTCTTCAACCTCGCGACACCCGCGCTCCGCCGCCGAGGGACCTCGCCGGAGAGCTCGCCGCTGGCTGCTGTACAGCTCCAAACTTCTTGATTCTGGCCGCCCCTGCCTACTTTTACTTGGGGAACAGGTCCTCACCGTGCGCCCGATACCCCCTGTTTGTTCCGCCATTAGTAGACCTTGAATTACGCCGGGCACAGAGGTTCTCCGGCCCAGAGTTGTGAAGGCAACTTGTGCGTCACCGTGTCTAGCTCGTGTGGGAGTGGCCTGAGGCCCTCTAATCCTTTCTAAAGCATGAATTAAACAGAATCGTACCCGAAGGTCGTTCTGCACACAGAAAGGGGAAAAGTGGAAATTCGCCGCCGGTGAGCAACCACTCGAGCTGTGGCTCGGGGATGAGCAGCACCGGTCACCTGCGCTTCCAAGGGTGCCTTGGCTCGAGCGTGACAACGCCCAGGTTGGGCTGTCCACGAGAGCCCGAGGTGCGGCGGTTTCCAGTTCCGAGTTTGATCTTTCGGCACAGCCGATATCACTCGGTTTCAATCGACTTCTAGCACTGGGGAGGATGGAGGAAGATCTCTAGTACCTTGCTGGGATCCTGGAGTGGAAGGAGGGAGCTGCGATCGGCTTGATCAAGCAGGAGCTCGAGCGGCGGCGATGGCAGTGGGAAAACAGGTCGTGCACGTCGGCAGCTCGGGGGAATGGCGACTGAAGCACGCCGGGGAGGGAATAAATAGCCCGGCGGCTGGTCTCCGGCTTGGGGCGCGCAGCAGGAGCTGGCGCCGGCTGCCCCCTTCGGTGGCGCGCGCGCACAGCAGCCGGGAACCGACTGAACTGTGGTTCAGTCGGTTTGTTTTGAGGCAGAGGCTGACATGTGGGTCCCACCCCTCTTTTAACCTCTGAAATTTACTCCTAACAGATGTGGTAAACAGTGAACCCTATTCTACCCTTGGCAATTCAAATTATTCACCCAAGAGCCATTTGAATTGATCAAAGTTCAAATGAGGTTTGGTTTGAATGAATTTCAGCACAAGTTCAGTTTGAAATTCAAATAAAGTTTGAACTTCTCCCCCTTAGCTCATGTCAAGCTCAACTCCAAATGGGGTGAAAATTGGTGTGGGAGTTCACAAAAATGTGCTGAGTGAGAATATGCCTTCCACTTTTAAATTCAGTGGGTAAAAACAGTTTGAATTTGAATATGGTTTCAAACTGCCCCCTTCCTAGCTATACCCAAAATGACCTCAAAAAGGTTTTGAATTTGGGTGAAACTTGGCATGGACATCCTTAGCAAAGTGTAGGAGTTTTCATATGTCCAGCCCATCTATATCACATGTGGGAAATACCACTTGTGCAATGTGTGAGTTTGTTCTCTAATGAGCATGTTGATAATTGTTACTTGCTCTTCATTTGTGTTCATCAATCTTGCTCAAATGAGGGGTGTGGTGTGGTGGTGAACACTGCAAATGGGTGTCAAAAACTGAGGCCCTTACACCTGGGGCCACTGTTGGTACCCGTGATATGGGGTACCCCCGCGCACAGGGGAAAATGCCTAAGGAACTCGCCATTCTCCGCAGGGAGAGCTCCGAAGGCGCCACGCGTCCAGCGGGGCCGGACCTCCCTCTCCTCAGAGGAGGGCTCCGGGCTCGCCACGTGGCCTGCAGAAGCCGGACCTCCCCCTCCGCTAGAGAGAGGTCCGAAGGAGCCACGTGTCCAGCGGGGCCGGACCTCCCTCTCCTCAGAGGGGAGCTCCGGGCTCGCCACGTGCCGACAGAAGCTGGACCTCGCCCTCCGCAGGGAGAGGTCCGAAGGCTCCACGTGTCCTGCGGGGCCGGACCCCCCTCTCCTCTGAAGAGGGCTCCGGGCCCGCCACGTGACTAGCAGAACGGCGCTGCCTGCCCCCGAGCGATAGGCAGCGGGCGTAAAGACGCCCCATACCTTGCCCGTACAAGGTATTCAAGGCCCGCGTCTTCCCAAGATGCGGAGACGCGGAGCACGCCACTGTCAGGTACCGTTGCGCCCAGTCGCATCACAGACTGGCGCGCAGTGTCAGAGCCTGCCAGCCAATAAACGCAGCGACAAGACATCCCATGCCACCCCGCCGTCATCAACCACTACGACTAGCATGCGGCATGGGCAGGGCTGCAAGACGAAGACTCAGAAGCCTTCGCCAGAGACAACTACCGGCATAAGTGCAGATACGGTAGATAACAGTCAATCTCCCCGAGAACACCTGTCGGGTCCCGGGCCCCCCTTGTAAGCCACCCGAGTCTTGGACTATAAAAGGCTCGGGTAGGCAATGTTAGCAAGGGTTCGCACTCCAGCCATTTACACCCAAGCTGTAACTCATCCTCAAGCTCAGGACTCCGGTTCTGAGCAACAAGCAATACAGCGAGCTCCCGAGCTCGCCGTGGATGTAGGGTTTTACGCTCCAGTGGCCTGAACCACGTAAAACTCGCCGTGTCAAGCTCTTACTAACTCGTCCATACGCTCAAGCTCTCCGCAAGTGACTAGCCCCACCGAAAAAAGAACCTCCGCGGGCTGCCCAATGCATGCCCGGGGGAAGTGTCGACCGAACACTTCGACAATTTCCATATTATTACTTGAAACCTTGGTGGGAAGTACGTAAAACAGATTTTTGTCATTAAATAAGCTTAGCTTTTAAAATATAGTTGGGAGTTGTTTGATGTATTGGACAATGTATATATAAGAGTTACAACAATATGTTATAGAAGTAGGAATCTAGACAGGCTGGTTGTTTTGAACATGGTGCTTTGTGCATGAGACTCGGAAAAGTGTTAGTGTCTATCTTAGATTCTAAGGACCGGTTCATGAAACAGTTAACCCAGCTATACATTACCACCACAAGGCTGAGATGGGGCGGCTTGGCTAATTAATTAGAGGTTTTGCCGTTATAGTATTAGTGTTTGGAAGGTGCGGGAAATGGGAGTTAGTTGGACTGCCCTGGGAACCGCAAGGCTTAAGAGGGGGCTTCTATAGGGGAGGGTGTAATCCTGGGAACTGCAGCGGTGAAATCTCGGAGGGTTTGTACTTGCCGGTAGACCCTTTGTAAAGGCCTCGTAGTGATCTCCTGACCACACACTAAAAGAAGTATGTAATATGTCTTGCAACCACGAGTATTAGGGAGGTTCTTAGTCCACCTGGCAACAGGGGATGAAATCACGACTTGTGGATAAAGTGGTACAATCTCTGCAGATAATAAAACTTTCAGGCAGTCGTGCTCAAGCTCAAAAGAGGATTAGACTTGTTTATGATTAGAGAAACATAGAAATGGATTGGGTGGCATTTTAGATGGTGTAACCTAAAATTGAGAGTTTAATTATGAATATGGTAGGATTTAATCACATAAAAAATATGTTGCTAATTAAAGATAAAGAATTAAGATTACTGCTTAGTGCTTAACTTGAGTCAACCTTCCATGCTATTGGCCCACATGTCATCTCTTTCCTACACTTGCTTAGCACACTAGGTACTCAAAATTGCTTTTGTTGGATTTTAATTGTTGCTCGGGCTATGATGATGACGTAGAGTACAACGAGGAGGACTTTGACCTAGAGGAGTTGTACTAGGCTGGTGAAACCCCTCGGCAACGCCTATGGATGACCAACACAAGATTATCCGCTGGTGTGAAATTAATGTATTTAATATTCATATATGTATGATTTTATATACGTTGAACTTGGCTTCTAATATAATTATGGTATTTCACTCTTATCGACACATGTATGAGTAAACAAATATTGACATACATGTGAGATACCCTCGGTTTGATCTTTTCAAAAACCGGGTGTGACAAAACTCAAAGTGTGGTTCAACCTATCTTCATATTCGGTCGTCATACATAGATAATTTTTTGCCATCTAAAAAATGCCATATTTTTTAATACATGTGGAAATCATCAAAAGAACTAAAGTCGCTACATAATCTCTCGATTTTATCTAGTGTCTTTCAACATGGCCAACAGATATTATCCTCTACATTTTTTCAAATGGTCGAGTGTGTAGTAGTCTAGATAGTTCTAGATTTCCCAATTTTCATGAACTAGATGGACAACGGTGATCTTTTTTTTTTGTTAAGGACTTCTGATGGGTGATGGTTTGTTGGCGCTTTGTTTGCACTGTCGAAAATATACGATTTAGACAAAGAAAACTCTCCGCCACCAGGTAAATTTATATAAAAGTACAAAAATATTTGGCCATTTATTAAATACATTTAGGAAACCTGTAATATCTCTTAGTGTGGTACGGTGGTTGTCGGTACCCTGCAGACCGGGTACCCCCGCATAGAGGGTAAAAGACAGCCTGGGCCCTGCCTCCCTGTTGAGGTGGGCCCTAGCGTAACCACGTGTCCTTAGCCCTGAGGTCAGCCCTGGGGCTACCACGTGCGCTTGAGTTCCAAAGCCGACACGTGCCCTGGGCTCTGGGCCGAGCATCCCTGCCTAGGTGAGGTCCGGAGCTGCCATGTGTCAGTTGGCTCAGAATCCCCTCCCGGCTGAAGAGGTTCTCCAGAGCTAACACATGCCCTGGGCTCCGGTCCAAGCCTCCCCGCTGAGGTGAGGTCCGGAGCTGCCACGTGTATTCGAGCTCCGATAGTCCTCCCTGCTGAGGAGATCCGGAGCCGACACGTGCCCTGGGCTCCGGTCCGAGCCTCCCCGCTAAGGTGAGGTCTGGAGCTGCCACGTGTCTCTAGGCTCAGAACCTCCTCCCTTCTGAGGAGAGCTCCGGAGCCGACACGTGCCCTGGGCTCCGGTCCGAGCCTCTCCACTGAGGTGAGGTCCGGAGCTGCCACGTGTCTCTAGGCTCAGAACCTCCGCCCTGCCGAGGAGAACTCTTGGGCCTACACATGCCCTGGGCTCCGGTCCGAGCCTCCCCGCTGAGGTGAGGTCCGGAGTTGCGATGTGTCTTCCGGCACCGAACCTGTCAGCAAGAGCTCCGAAGCCGCCATGTCCCCCACGATCTGTCGTGGGCCGAGGGTCGACGAAGTCAAGGAGGAAGTGCGCCGTCAGGCCACGAATGCAAGGCTTATGCCTTCCCCAGAAGCATGGCGCATGGTGCATTCTTCCGTCCTCCACCTGATCGCCATTACGGTGACAAGACAGGATGACAAGGCTGACAGCAGTACAGTGCCACCCAACGGCACTGGGCCACGCAAGCGGAACGACAAGACACGGTGACAAGACAACGTCTTCATCATCACCTGACACATGGACAGGGGCGCTCAGCGCGCCAGACAGTGGAACTTAACTCCCCCACCTACTACTATACTCAGAGAACAAAACACTAGATCATGTATAGGGTTCGCATAGCTTCGGGGCCACCTGTCGGGCCCCAAGCCACATTGTAACCACCCCGGCCTTGGACTACAAAAGGACTGGGGTGACCACACGGCAAAGGGTTCGCAACCCAGCACCCTCTCACACGCACACGCGCAAGCAATAGAACATACACTCCCGTGGACATAGGGTATTACGCTCCGGCGGCCCGAACCACGTAAATCTCGGTGTTCATCCGCTCTCTCGAGCCGGATCACGTAGGGCGCCAAGCCCCCTCCAATCAAAGAACCTTGCAGGTTGCTTCCGTAGCAGGTCCGGAGGAGTGTCGCACACTCCAATATTTGGTGCACTAGGAAGGGGTCTTCCCGTGCTCTCCACGCAACCATGGCGAACATCACCTCTCATGGCGAGTCTTCTTGCCCAACTCGCCATCGTCTCAAGGCGGAAGACGACGAGGCTACCTCCCGCTCCAGAGCGGGCAAGTCTAGCCAAACCTGAAGCCAGCGCTGAGCAGGAGATGGAGTATCAAGACGCCGAGCGGGAGTTGAAAGCCGTCTACGGCCACTCCGACTTTGACTCTAGCGCCGATAGTGAGCGACGCAAGACGCTCCATGTCTAGCCAGGTGTTCCCCCCGTCGTGTGACAAGGGAAACGCCCTCTGAACTGGTGATGGGGTTCGATGCCGCCCTCCCCCCGGAACATACCAAGGACTCATCCCGCATCCAAACATATGACGAAGACCCGAAGGACCAACTTCGGCGTGAAGATATCAACCTCGTCGACGAGGCAACATGGCTAGAGGCTGCTCAAAATGCGCTACACCGCTAAGCGCCCCGGCGATATCAGCAACGATACGCACAGAGTAGACAACCAAAGGTAGGGCCACCTGGTGCCTCGGCTAATACTTTCTTAAGAAGGGGTGACAAACCCTCCCCCAGCTGGGAGGGTCCCTTTCGAGCAACACAAGTATGCCGCTCCAGGTGCGCCCACCTAGCCACGGACGATGGGGTACCTCTACCCAATCCATGGAACATAGAAGACCTCCATAAGTTTCGTCCTTAGTGCAGCGGTAGAGTTCCATTTTCTATGTAAGGGTGTCATACTGTCTAGGAACAGTGCTTAGAACAGCTAAGCTCCAGAGGAGTCCTGCTACTCTTGTCATCCGGAGCGGGTCGCTGCTTATACGGCCTGCTTCCTCCTATGAAGGAAGCCTGAAATGAGAAAATTTTGTCTTACCCCGTGCATTCTCTCTTTACAGTTTGTGCTTACTTTTGCATATCAACTGTAAATGGCATGTCCGGAGCTTTTCCTATGTACTTGTCCTAGGTCCCGTGGCACTGGAAGGTCTCCTAGCTAAAAGGCTAACGCTAATGGGAGGTCCAGGGCGTGCAACCTGCTTAGCCTGGTCCGGTATCCTAAGCCCGCCACACTGCCTCCTCTGCACTATAACTAAGTACTTGGGGGCCGGAAAGTACATACCTATGGACAGAAAAGTAACCGGACCCCAGACATTGCCTCCTTTCTTTTTGTGCTTTCTTTCCATACTGCTCTAGCCGTGTGGCCAGTCACTTTTTACTATATTCAACCATAGCAAGAGTTGTGCTATCCTTTTGCAGGCGGGTCTGCTTGAGGTACATGTGGCGTACCCGAGATCCTGTGGTTGTCTCATTGCTCGGGGGCCCTATGGCGCCGAATGGTCCCTCCCCTGAAAGGCTTACGCCAGAGGGAGGTCCAGGGTGTGTAGCCTGCTATGCGTGGTTCCGTACCCCTAGCATGCACACCCTGCCTCTCCAGCGCTACAGCTCAGTACCGGGGAGCCGGATGGCTTTATACCTCTGAGCAAAGTTTTAACTGTAACTTGGAGACCCCTTTGGTTGTGTCATTGCTTGGGGGCCCTATGGCGCCGAATGGTCCTTCCCCTGAAAGGCTTACGCTAGTTTGAGGTCCAGTGGGTCGTACCCCTAGCATGCACACTCTGCCTCTCTAGCGCTACAGCTCAGTACCGGGGAACCGGATGGCTCATACCCCTGGGCAAGGCTTTAACCATAGCCCGGACAACCCACATCGAAATACCCAAGCCCCGTAGCTCAGATGAGGGCTGTAAGCCACAGTAAAGCTACCAAACAGAGAAGGGTGACCAGAGAGTACGATTACTCCTTCTTTCTGCCATGTCTATAGGTCTGGACAGGTCCTTGGCGTCTCGGACTTCCCAGGGGGCCGGCGCTGACATCCTGCCTCATCCAGTGGTAGGTACGCCCGAACACAAGGGTCACACCTACCAGGGGTCCGTCACGGTGAACCACGCGGGCAGGATGTCGGACCACTGTAGCAGCAGGTAGAAGACTCGGAGCACCAGCTACAACAAGCTAAAGACACGGTCCGAACTTCCATCGGGTCCATGCGTTGCCAAGGACCCAAAAGGAGTGTTAGCCACACCGCGGGAGCGCTGTGGGTCCTTACGCTGCTAAGGACCCGGGGGAACAAGCTTGGGACAACGGCAAAGAGCTATCCACGTCGGCTAAGTCATTCCGGACCTTTGCGCTGCCAAGGGTAGAAAGTCTACATCAACAACTGAAGGCAACATAAGGCTTGAAACAAAAAGTCTTTATCAACAATAGAGCTCCGGCATACATAGGAGGATACAAGGCAAGCTAAAGACCTAGAAGCTATCCGCGCCGGAACCTAGCAGCTACAAGTCGGGCGACCTCCTCCATGGAAGACTTTGCCGCCCCGTACAACTCAGCGATGTGGCCCTGCACCACAGGTTCCAGGGAGATGCTAGGGTCGCATCTCCAAAGGCAAGTGAGCACATGCCCTGCCACCATTCAGGCCAGAGCCTTGCCTTCAGACTCGAGCTGCTCCCCCACGACATTCTCCAGCTCCAGGAGATTCTCCCTGACTGAGTCCAGGGCAGGGAGGACCTGGCTCACCTCCTGGACCGGCCCTTTGGGGCGCAAGGGGCTGAAGCCGAAGGGTTCCAGAGCCACCTCCGCGCGGCCGAGGAAGTCCCAGACCTTCTTTACCTCAGCGGTATGAGAAGCCCGAAGATCTTCGGCCACCTTGGCGGAAGAAGCCAGCTCCCCTGCTGAACTCCTCCTCGCCAGCTCCCATTCTCGGTTGGCCAGCCACGCGGTCCGCTAGTCCAGGTCAGACTCCCTGGACGCAGTGGCAAGCTCCCGGTCATGGACGCCCTGAAGTCGCCCCTTCAGGCGGCCTTGCTCCTCCTCATGGGCAGACAGACGGTCGGAGAGCTCCCTCTATATTGGCTACGCCTCCTTCTTCCGATGAAGGAGCGTCTCCCGGAGCTCCGTCAGGCCCGCGAGATGTACATCGTCGGAGGCATGGAGGTTCTTGGCCTCAGCCAGGAGGTTCACTCCATTCTTGTGGAGGTCCGCGACGACGGCCTCCTCCTCCACCACCTTCTTCCGAGCCTCAAGCTGCTCCTCCCGAGCCCGAGCATTTGCCCTGGAAGACTGGACCCGTGCCTTCAACAGGTCGTCCCAGCCCTGGAGGCGATCCCGCTTAGACCTCTGCTCGGGCCACTCCTGCTCGAGCATGTTCTGCATCTGGTCCAGGCTAAAGCAGACAACTCTCACGACCCTAGGGATCGGGACAGCCTTCGGCATTGCCAGGCGAGGTATCGCCTTGACACCCTCCGGCTCTTCATCCTTCGGTGGGGTTGCCACCATGGCAACCCACGAAGAAAGAGGAGGGGGGCTAGCAGCTCGCTCAACGGCATACGCACCACTACCAGTGGCGTCCGCGCCTGCCGGTTGGCTGGCCTCGGGGGCCCGAGTGCCGACATCCGGAGCCGCCCTAGGCGTAGGCTCAGGCACTGCTGCTGGCGTTGAAACTTCGGTGGAGAAGGAGCTCTAGATTCCAGCCTGCTGCAGAGGAGGGGGAGGAGGGGTGCTCTGTTGGGGAGCACTACAAGAAGAAGCAACAAGTGTCAACTACGCCATCCAGTGGCTCAGTACACAGCCTGTACTACAAGGTTGAGCCATACCTAGAGGTCCCGAAGTTCCACCCACGCGGAACTTCTTACGCGGAGGGCTCGAGCCACTCGCCCCCGGCGGTGTTGAGGTCGCCCCTGCCAGCTTCGGAGCCGGCAGAACCTCAGGGGTCTTCATCACTGAAGACGGTACAACAGGGGGCCCCCCTGCTAAGGACCTCGACGCTGAAGACGCGCCCTGTGCTGGGGCTGCCCTTGACGGCTGAGGAGCCGACGGTGCTTCTGGAACCCTTGTCGCCGCCGGCACAACTCCAGGGGTCTTCCCCGATGATGGCTTTCGAGCCGGGGATGCACCCGAGGACTGCCTCTGCATCGTTGGTGCATCGGGGGCCCTCCTCGAAGCTCCAGTAGCGCTAGACACCCTTCCCATGGCCGCCGGGGCTGCTCCGGCAGCAGCAGTTCCAGAGCTGCCACCGGCGCCAGTCGCCGAGCCCGGTGCGGTACCACAGGAAGCCTGGGAACCTCCTGCCTGGGGCCCGAGACGAGGCTTCCGTGTGGATGGACCAACTTCCTCTTCGGCGCCCTGCTCGACTCCGGGGCATCCTTGGGCAGTGAGCGAGGGCGCTCCATAGAGACGGATCTACCAGCCGACTCCTTCCCTCTATTTGGGAGTGAGTTCAGAACAGGCCCCAACTGGCCACCGACGCTGCCCGCTCCAGGGATCTCTATGCCCCGCGAGGGATTACCGATCTGCCGCACTGGGACATCAATGTCTTCCAGTGTTGGCTCCCTCAGCAGCCTTGACCTCGCCTGCGGGTTGAGGTAGACAGCTGGCAGCTTGCCGGTGTGGTGATGGATTCATCGGAGATCGGGTCGCAGGAGAGCTTCAGAAGCATCGTCCTCAACATTTCCTGATCCGGCGACAATCTTGCTCCACGCACCAGCGGGTGATGTCACCCTCCCAGGTGTACTGCTAGGCGGGCCAGACGCGCTGCTGGAGAGGGCGATCCGGTGGAACAAGAAGTCAGCCAAGACCATCAGTGAGGTCAGCCCTTCCTCCGCCAGGTACTTGATCCTCTCCAGCACCGGCGTGTAGGCGTCCTGCAGGTCGGGGATCCCATCCCCAACGTCCCCCTCGGCCATCGGCGGGCCACCTTGCAGCTCCAAGAAGTCATGGACGTCGGTGTGGGCAATCACCCAATGCTCCCTCCAGTGCTCCCACTTCCCGGGAGTGAAGGGCGGTATGTAGGGTGAGGAGCTCCTCCCTCGGTGCTCGAAGTAGTAAGCCCCCACGTGGCTTATGCTTCTCCCCAAGGCCTTCAAGGAGAAGAACACTCTGAAGAGTCGCACCAAGGTTGCACGCACATGAGCATCTCGCAGAACTGGACGAAGACAGCCAACAATGTGAGGGCGTGCGGCATAAGGTGCTGAAGCTGGAGCCCATACACCTCCAGCAGGGTGAGGAGGAAGGACGACGCCGGGAGCGCGAACCCGGACAACACGTATGGGGTGAAAAGAACCACCTCGCCAGGTTGCATGTCGGTCAGTGGGACCCTCCCGCGACGGATATTTCCGTCGAACCTGGCCGACTGCCAGCCGAGCAGGCGCCTCACAATAACGATATCGCCATCGTTGCGAGGCCTGGACGAATGGAGGCCAGAAGACATGGTGGCGAGGAAAGGTTGTGAGCGTTAGGGAGCAGAGGCTTCGAGTGCACAGGAGGAAGACGAAGATTGCAAAAGGCGGAAGGGAACCGTCCTTCTCTTGAAGGTTTCCCTTTCTATGTCCGCAACCTCTAGAAGGGCAACAGGCGCGATGTTTGGGTTCCCACCGTACCACGCCGTGGGCTACCTGCCTCACCCAACGATGGGTAGGACCCAGGTCCACTCGTTAGACAATGGGGGCCAGGCGGGTAACTTCTAGGGAACTGCAGCAGTCGACCCGAGGGCTGCTGCAGTAAATACCCTTGGGAAACCCCTCGAGCACGTCGCCGCGACCCACCCGTAAGGAGCAAACACGTGTCCACTACGCCGACGACGTGCTGCTGCTTCGACTAGCGGGTACGCCCACTACGCCAAGGATGTGCAGCCCCCTCGTCTCCCAGGTACAACCACTCGACCACTATGCAAAAATCTCACCACCACTTTGGTTTCCAAAGTGCAGGGTCAAAACCACCATGCGGGAAAGATGGACGCCCCACCAGCGGGCTCGTTGCCTCCGCCGAGTTGGGCCTGGGGGCCACTGTCGGTACCCTGCAGACCGGGTACCCCCGCATAGAGGGTAAAAGACAGTCTGGGCCCCGCCTCCCTGCTGAGGCAGGCCCCGGCGCAGCCACGTGTCCTTGGCCCCGAGGTCAGCCCTAGGGCTGCCACGTGCACTTGAGTTCCAGAGCCGACACGTGCTCTGGACTCTAGGCCGAGCCTCCCCGCCAAGGTGAGGTCCGGAGCTACCACGTGTTAGTTGGCTCAGAACCCCCACCCTGCTGAGGAGGTTCTCCGGAGCAAACACGTGCCCTAGGCTCCGGTCCGAGCCTCCCCGCTGAGGTGAGGTCCGGAGCTGCCACTTGTATCTGGGCTCCGAACTCCTCCCTGCTGAGGAGAGCTCTGGAGCCGACACGTGCCCTAGGCTCCGGTCCGAGCCTTCCCGGTAAGGTGAGGTCCGAAGCTACCACGTGTCTATAGGCTCAAAACCTCCTTCCTGCTGAGGAGAGCTCCGGAGCCGACGCGTGCTCTAGGCTCCGGTCCGAGCCTCCCTGTTGAGGTGAGGTCCGGAGCTGCCTCTTGTCTCTAGGCTCAGAACCTCTGCTGTAACACCCTCAAATTCATTTCCATGCATTGCATACATTTTTCATGTAGAGAAACATTATAAAAGATGTAGAAATGAAGAAAGAACAATAGGAATGGAGAAAGAACTATAGAAATGGAGAAAGAACCATAGAAATGGAGAAAAGAACTATAGAAATGGAGAAAGAACCATAGAAATGGAGGAAGGAACCATAGAAATGGAGAAAGAACCATAGAAATGGAGGAAGGAACCATAGAAATGTAGGAAAAACCACAGAAATGGAGAAGGGAATATAGAAATGGAGAATGGGGCATAGAAATGGAGAAGGACAATTTAGAAATTGAGAATGGGACATAGAAATGGGGAGGGGAATGTAGAAATGGAGAATGGGACATAGAAATGGAGAGGGGAATGTAGAAATGGAGCAAGTGACATAGAAATGATGAGGAATGGGAAAAAGATAGCTGAAATAAGCCATTCCCAAATTTCCCCCAAAATTTCCAATTTCCCCAATTCCACAAAAGGGGAATTTTCCCCACATTTAGGGGGGGGGGGGGGTAAAATCCCCAAGTCTGCCGCACCTAACTGAAAAGATAAGTTTGTTGAGATCCAAAATTGACTTGAACTCTTATTTGAGCTCCAATTGGAGTAGGACTCCTCTTTTTTCCCCTTATAAATATAACCCCCACCCCCTTGACCGACCCCTCTCTATTTTGGACGTCCTACCCCTGCTGCCAAGCCTCCTTCCTTGCTGCCAAGTCGCCAAGTTCCCCCCCTTGCCGGAATTTGGCAGCCGTCGAGCCCCGCCGTCGCAGGAGAAGAAGCCCGATGATCTGTCCTACCAAAACTTTCCATAGAAAAATTCTCCGCTGCTGCCATTGCTAGGAGGAAGGCCCTGCCACCAAAAGGAAGTGAGGTAGGTCTCCATTACCCATCTTACGACGTCGTTACTGTTTCTACGCATCCGTTTTCTTCGCCTCCTTCGAGCAGAAACTTTTACGTGTGGACAGATCGCGTTTTGATCGATTTTTGATGGTGGAATTGATCTAAATCTTGAGTCAAGATCATCACCACGTCCACACTTGATCCCAGCACCCTTGTTCACCATAAAACCCCATGAAAGCCCATTAAAACATGCAAGAACACGTACAAACTGGTTTAATAAAACAGCACCATAGGATTTGCATTCATCTACCCCATTGGATCTTGAGTAAAGTTTGTGCATGATGTTTGATTGCTGTAAATTTTGTATGTGCGTGGTCGTGAGTAGAAGAACAAGCCCAAGAAGCCATCTACGAGGAACTACAACACCAAGACTTCGAGATACTCGAACAACAAGAAACACGGGAGTAAGGCATGTGCCCCTTGACCATATTGATCCCATGTTTTGAAACTGTTTTGTTTACAAAAATGTGTATGCTTGAGTCAATTTGATGGGACACCCTTTTATAGGAGTTTACTACTTTTGTTAACCATCCTTGTCGCCGGGAAAGTTGATGAGTCGGGTATGGTCGTTTTTCCCTTTCGCTTCGCTTAATTTACGGGATATGGGAAGCTGAATTAAAACATGTTTAGCTACTGCACTCATATGAATAATGATGATGAGAACTTGATGATGTTAATGGGCATGGAGTCGGGGGGGGGGGGGTCTAGGCAAGCTTGGTTCATGAATGTTGCTGAATAAGATGGTGGTACTTGCCGTAGATCTAAGGACCGGTTCATGCGAGAATATGCCAGGAAAACAGTGCCTCCACAAGGCCAAGTATGGGTGCGGCTTAGCTGATTAATTAGGTGTGTTGCTAGCTTGTTATGGACCATTGATGGCGCGGGGAATGGGAGTCGAGGAGGACTTCCCTAGGAATTGCATGGCACAAGAGGGGGCCCGTGGGTGGGAGAATGGTGATTGGAGCCTGCTGGTGAAACCTCAGTGAGTCCATACATCTAGTAGCCCCTTTGTAAAGGCTATTTTGTGATCTCTTGGCCATACACCGACGGTTGTGTACTGGTATAATAGAGGTTCTGTAGTCGCCGACGGGTGATGAAATCACGAACTTGTGGGTAAAGTGGTGCCACCTCTGCAGAGTGTAAAACTATCATGATAGCCGTGCTTCCGGTCAAAAGCACCTGGCCAACTTCCATGATTAGAGGCAAAACTTGGGGTGGATATTCGGTATGGTTGTGATATGGTTATTAGGATTGGTTTTGGGACTGTTTTGAGTCATGCCAATGAATTTGGTTACGTTTATATGAATATAAGATGGTTATGAGTATTTATGAGTATGAGATGAACTTGAGAAAGATTATTGGCTGGTTGAGACATGATAAATGGGGAATTATAAAGAAGGAATGTTTCTCATTTAACTTTTTTATGATGGTATTGAACTCACCTAGAAATAGTTGCTGTTTTTATCATGTTTATGAAATAAAATTTGCTTGCTACAATGAGCCTTTTTATTGCCTACCTTGTTGTCAGCTACATGTCATACCTTTTCCCGCACTTGCTGAGTACGACATGTACTCACCCTTGCATTCCCACATATACATCAGCTACAGGAGAAGAGTACTTCGAGGAACATGTAGAGTACTAGGCGTGCGCACTACCGTCAACATGCCTGTGGAGTTGTAGTTGGAGCCTGCTGTTTTCGTCATTTTCCGCTGTCGTTTAGAGTCTTCCGCTGCAAGAATAAGTTAGATATTCATTAGTGAGACAATGAGTCATTGTAATAAAGTACTTAAACACCATTTATTCGTGGTTATAATCTGAATTCAGTTTGTGGAATACATGTGTATGTGTGATGAACATCCTGGGCACACATATGCATTCACTTGGTTCTATTTTAGTAACCGGGTGTCACATATTGGCATCAGAGTCACGTTGACTGTAGGACACAAGCCTAAGTAGAATGGACACTCTAAAACACATAGGAACACCCCTCTAAACTGCTCTTTTAGAAAATTTCTTGCTGCTGCACTTTACTTGTCAATTCAGCCACCGCAAAGTGCTATTTTCAGTCCCTCTTTTCTCTTCTTTTCGACAGCAACACTTTTGCTTTCTTGCTTCATAACTTCTAAAGTTTTAGAGTTATTTATTCCTTCTCTAAAGTTTCTCATGTCTTATTTAATAGATGCCGGTGATTAGGAGCACATCAAGCATAAGGACTCGTCCACCACCACGTGGGAGTGCACTTAACCCCATTGAGGTGTCCGATGGACCATACTGGGAGGAGGCGAAGATGGAACCTCATGATGAAGATGAAGTCAATAGCTCTATGCATGAGGAAGAGGATCCGGAAGAGGTGGAACCATTCGAATACGATATGGAGGATGATCCACAAGAACAGCATTGGTACACACCTCAGGAGGAGTTTCACGTGGGCTTACACCCCGTGGAGCCCCATGAAGCTATGAAAGGAGGAGATGAACCCGAGGAGGAGCCACCCCTTGCTGAGACCAATAATGAAGGTGATGAATGGTCCAACCATTCAGTTCAAGAATTTCGGTCCGACGGAATGGAAGGAGGACACATATCTAGGGAGCTCAAGGAATTTCTGGATTGCTGCAGCTTATATCCGGAATATCTTCTCAAGAAAGTCGCTCGTCTCGGACATGAAGAGTGGAAGGCTGAAGTAACCATCCTATCTAACGGTAGGGTTGTCACTCGGCACTTCGCACCCACATGGAGAGCTACAAGGGCAGAAGCTATCGATGATGCTGCATGGGAAGCACTCACCAGACTGTACTACACCTTCCGTGGGCAGCTTGAGGACACCACTTTTGAGCTGCACCCGTATCGGAAGAGTGGTACAAGGGAGATCATTGGACCCCATGTAACAGCTCTTTCCAACCACAAGCTGCTGAAAAGTCTCAGAGGTTGCTCGTGGAGTTAGGAAACCGCTACGCAATCGCACAAGAAGAGATCCGTTACCTCCGCAAGAAGCTGTACTTGCTGGAAAACAGGAGGAGACTCGTGCCGACGCGGGAGCGAATGGAGCACCAGCGCCATCTAACCCTACATGGACTGCCGACTCACCATGGCGTGTGCCCTTGTATGGACCACCCCCGTCACACGGTGAGAACATCATCAGTTCACATGATTAAGTTTAGGATTCCCATTGAATAAGCTGTAATAGGAACGTTTAAATCGTAGTAGCTTGAATAAGAGTGGCGTGTTGAACTTTTGTGATGATTGCTTGTGTTTGTGTGCTGATATGAGTTGTGGGACGCTTCGGCGAATGTCCACATCCACACATAGTGGAGAGATGTGAGATGCTTCGGCATGTGTTCACATCCTCATATAGGCTGAAATTAATAAAAGAAGATATTTAGTTCATACACCTTGATGCATATAGTTGGGGGGATCAATCTAAACTTCTATTCTACTCTACTCTCTATCACAGATGGTGAGGGAAAAAGCCAGCCGTCAAAGGATGAACGCTCGTGGCAACAATGAACCACAAGAGGATGGCAACGTTGAAGTTCCTGAAAATGCTAACCCCGGAGCTGATGCAAACAACCTTGAACGGTTGATGGCTATGCAGAACCAGCTCATGCAAACTATGATACAAACGTTGGGACAGCTGCAAGCCAACAACAACAACAATCCTAACCCCGTTCCTGCACCCCCATCGCCATCACCGCCGGCTCACAACAGATTGGTAGAGTTCATGAGGACTAGGCCGCCTACTTTTGCACAAGCTAATGATCCCATGGAGGCTGATGATTGGTTGAAGTCCATGAAAAAGAAGCTTGCTATTGTTCAGTGCAATGATCGGGAGAAAGTTCTCTTCACATCACACCAACTTATGGGAGCAGCTGCTGACTGGTGGGACACTCTTTGCAATGCTCATGTCAACCAGGAGACTATCACTTGGGCTGAATTCAAGGAGAGTTTCCGCTCTCATTACGTCCCTGCTGGAGTCATGATGCTTAAAAGGCAAGAGTTTGAAGGTCTCCGCCAAAGAAGGAAGAGCATGAATGAGTAACTCAATAAGTTCACGCAGCTGTCAAGGTATGCTCCAGAAGATGTCAACTCGGATCAAAGGAAGCAATACTTGTTCATGAGATGATTGAACAATGAGATCCAAGTTCAGCTGCTCAACAACGATTATGCAAACTTCCAAAGGCTCGTTGACAAAGCTATAGTAGTTGAGAGCAAGATCCGTGAGATCGAGCAAGAGGGCAAGAGGAAGATGCCACCAGCCACAAGGGAGCAATGTACGTCCCCGTTTCATGCCACCAGCTGCACCACAGTATGGCTCATCCGCTTCTACTTTCTGCCCTACAAATCCACCTCGCCCTAATCAGCCACCGCAGCAACGTCCTATTATGCAAGCATCTCGTATGCCTTTGCCTCCTGCGCCCTGTCCCAACATGGGCGCCTATGCTCAAAACCAGCCTCGCCCCAGCATTCCTGCTGTTATGGGCAGCAAAGCATGCTTTTCATGCGGAGAGGCGGGACACTTTGCAAGTCAATGCCCGAAGAAAGGCCTTGGACAGCCGACCAACGCGCCCAAGCAGAACCCGCAGCCGAACGGAGGAGCTAATCAAGGTAACCGTGGACAACAGAACTACGCTCGTGGCAACATGAATCATGTCTCCGCTGAGGAAGCACAACAAGCCGAGGACGTCGTGACTGGTATGTTCCTTGCCAACTCCAACCCAGCCACTGTTTTATTTGATTCCGGAGCATCGCATTCATTCATATCATTCAAGTATGTTGCCAAGTATAATCTGCCCATATCACACATGAAACACACTATGTTGGTTAATTCTCCCGGTGGAGAGATGAGGACTAATATAGTATGTCCAAAAGTAAACCTTAAAATAAGGGGGGTAGACTTTCTTGCCAACTTTATTGTCTTGGATTCCCAAGGAATTGATATAATACTTGGAATGGATTGGTTAAGCAAGCATAACGGAGTAATTCAATGTGCTGAGAGGAGCGTGCAGTTGACAAATGAGCACGGTACTCGTATTGAGTTCGAGTCAGCCCAACCAGCAACCGAGAAGGCAGCGCTGAACCACATCAAAGAAGCGACGTTGGAAATCATTCCAGTGGTTCAAGAATATTCAGATGTGTTCCTGGAAGAACTTCCAGGTATGCCACCTGACCGAGACATTGAATTTGCTATTGATTTAGTACCTGGAACTGCAGCTATAGCGAAGAGGCCGTATAGGATGCCCGCTAATGAACTAGTGGAGCTCAAGAAGCAAATTCAGGAGCAGCTAGAAAAGGGTTTTATACGCCCAAGCTCGTCACCATGGGAAGCCCCCATGTTCTTCGTAGACAAGAAGGATGGGACCCAAAGGATGTATGTGGATTATAGGTCTCTCAATGAGGTGACAATCAAGAATAAATACCCGCTGCCCCGTATAGGGGACCTGTTCGACCAAATGAAAGGTGCCCGAATTTTCTCCAAGATTGATCTTCGATCGGGATACTTCCAGCTGAAGATTAAGCCCTCCGACATACCCAAGACTGCATTTCAAACACGATATGGTTCGTTTGAATATACCGTTATGTCTTTTGGGTTAACGAATGTACCCGCATACTTTATGTACCTCATGAATAAGGTCTTCATGGAGTACTTGGACAAGTTCATCATGTTTTTCATCGACGACATCATGGTGTATTCGAAAAGCGAGGAAGAACATGAAGAACACTTGAGGTCGACGTTGCAGAAACTGCGAGAGCATCAATTGCATGCTAAGTTCAGCAAGTGTCAATTTTGGCTAAAGGAGATATCGTTCCTAGGCCACATCATCTCCGAAGGTGGAGTATCGGTTGATCCCAGGGAAGTGGGAGATATTTTGAAGTGGAATCAACCGCAGAATGTAAGAGATATTCGGAGTTTCCTTGGGATGGCTGGATATTACCACCGGTTCATCAAGGACTTCTCCAAAATAGCGAAGCCCCTGACTGGATTTCTAATGAAAGGGAAAGCATTCCAGTGGACACCAGCGTGTCAAGAAAACTTTGAGGAGCTAAAGAAGAGATTAACCACAGCGCCGGTTTTGGTATTGCCAGACATGAGCAAAAGCTTCGACATATATTGTGACGCATCAAGACAAGGCTTGGATGTGTGCTCATGCAAGAAGGACAAGTGGTAGCCTATGCATCGAGACAACTAAAGAAACACGAGCTGAATTACCCCACACATGACTTGGAACTTGCAGCCGTGGTACATGCCTTGAAGATTTGGAGGCATTATATCCTTGGCCAGCGATGTGAGATCTATACGGATCACAAAATCCTCAAGTACATATTCACGCAAACGGATCTGAATTTGAGGCAACGTCGATGGTTGGAACTCATCAAGGATTATGATGTTGTAATCAACTATCACCCCGGAAAGGCCAATGTAGTAGCTGACGCGTTGAGCCAAAAGGGATCATGTCACCAACTCACGGTTTGGGATCTGCTACCCGAACTGCGTAAGGAGTATGAACGGTTGCATATCGGATTCTTGAACGAGATGGAAGTGATAGATCTGAACTCCTCACTGGAACATGAGATACAAGATGGCCAAGCAACGGATGAGGAAATCAAGGAAATCAATGAAAGAATCCTACAAGGCATAGAAAAGGATTTCAAGGAAGACGAGAAAGGCACGCTTTGGTTAGGAAAAAGGATTTGTGTGCCTAACGTGAAGCACATCCCCGACACGATATTAAAGGAGGCACATGACTCACCTTATTCTATACACCCCAACTGTACAAACATGTACAAGGACCTGAAAACTTGCTATTGGTGGGATGACATGAAAAGGGACATTTGTGGCGGACCGGAATCCGCTCATCCAGGATCGCAGAGTGTGGTACCGCACGATGCGACACCCGACAGCACACCTCATAAGGATACATTGTATTACATTGAAAACCAACTGAAATGTACAAAGTAGTACACTACTCAGTTACAAACTAGTGTTTATATTACACAGCGGAGTACAACTCACGCCTGCCTATCTAGCAAAAGTCGGTTGCCCAGCTCAGCGCGATGTGTACGGCTCCCACTCAGCCGTGGTCCCTGACGGAGGGTAACCCTCGCCGGTGGACTCGTAACCCGAGTCCATGGGTGGCTCCTCACCTGAAAAACACTTAAGCAGCAACCATGAGCACTATGGCTCAACAAGACTTAACCGACTCACCTAGGCATGAAACTCTACATGCAGTTTACACGAACATGGGATAGTAATTTCAGCAAATGGACACGCCTACAAGTTCATCCTTAGTTTATCTTTTAGCCACAAGTTAACAGTTCATGAATAAGAACTTTAGTAAGCAATATTTGGTGGCACCCATGTAGCAATACAATTATACATATCAGCAGAATTGAATCATAACATTCCATGATTTATCTACGTTACGACGCAGTGAACAAGCGCTACTCGTCACCGCGAGGGACGTTGAATCGACTCGATATACACCTGCAGGGATACCCAAATAGCACGTCACATACGTCCACCTGTGGAGCTGCACAGCACGCTCACTCGATGTCGTACAGGACAACCTTTCACCCAACAGCCCAAACGTCAAACCAGTCGCACCGAAACGGACAGGAGGTTCCCTACATGGAGCATCTCTCTATGCCCGTTAGCAGATTTCCACCTTGCTGCCCTCAACCTACACCTATAAATCGGTGTGCTATGCCTCGATGCCCGGAGGTTTAGGTTACATCGGTTTACCGGGGCCCATATATCCGATATGCCTTCGGTACGTTCAATACTTGCCCAGCAGGGCCGCACACGGATCGGTCCTCAATCGACACGGACAGGGCTGCGCACACAAGACTTCCCCTTGCTGCGCCCTAGCCCCTGTCTAGTCTCATTTTCATTTCTAAAGTGATCTCTTATCACTCGAACCAATCCCGTGTGTCCCAAGCCTAACTCGCGAGTAGATTCCAACTACTCGACTTGTACCGAAGTCCTATAAATGATTAAGCATAGCCTGCCTACTCAAGCACTTAGACACTACCCTCACTCTGATGGGAAACATCTGGTTATGCATTTGGGGTTTCATCCACCCTACACCTAATGCACATATACATACCTCATACTAAGTATGTAAACAAAGCAAAACTTTGTAAAATGGTTTAATGCAAACCAGGGCTTGCCTTGTTGCTGCTGGTCAGTTGTTAGAGCTTCGTCCGGAAGAAGGAAGTCAAGCACTTCCAGAGTTTCCTCGCCTTCAGCGACTACACGTACACGATATACTATATGTCAATTTAAATGCAATGTTCAGAACTGAATAATTAATTACCATAACTCTAGCTAGCCCACCCCTTTGGTTCTGAAATTTTTATGGTGGCTTGGTAGGGTCTTAACCAGAGTCTTGACCAAATTTCATTTGAAACAAAGTTCATTTGAGCCTTGTAAAAATAAAAGCCTATTTGGTCAATATTAGAGCTTCTAAGGAATTCCAGGGGTTTTCATGGCTCCAACCATTACTTTCTGGAAACTAGAATTTTATATGGTTCTAATGGAATTGGTTTCATGTCATTTGAAGAATTCTAGAGGAAGTTATGCCCTAAACAAGATTTGAGAAAATCTGAAAAATGTTTCTGTATATTTTTCTATTTTCTCAGGGAAGTTCACTTAATCACCCCATTAGGGGGACTAAATGAACTTGGATGGGTCTGAAAATTTTACTGTGTCTCAAGGATTTTCCAATGAACCTCCCAGCCAAATTTCAGAATTTTTCATAAAGTAATCCTCCAGATAAAATTCCTAACAGTTAAAACTTTAGGGATTTAATTCTGGAAAACTATTAAATTTCATGAGCTGAAATTGGTATTGCTGGAAAGTACTCAAAAAAATTCTGAGTTCAGCAAAAATTGGTTCACTGAATCTGGAGCTTCCTAGCAAAAGTTCTATGCATTTGAAGTTTGATCTAAACTGGAAAATCCTAAAATGTTTAAACTCTGCGGGTGGGGCCCATACTTTAAACCAGCCCACTGAGAAGGCGGCCACACCGCAGCACACGGGGTTTTACCCACGCTGCCGCACCGGATCCCGGCCGCAAAGTGAATCCCCGAACGAGAACAGAGACTGACCGGTGGACCCACTCCCCCCCCTTCGTCTACCTCGCGACCTCCCGCTACTTCCGCGGCGGCGCTTCGCCGGAGCTCTCGCCGCCGGCCATTTTGCTGCACGACCTGCGACGTATTTCGCCGCCTGTGCCTAACTTGGCTCGAAGAACACGCTGGTGCCCTCACCGAAGCTCGGCGATGGCCGGAACCACGCCCACGACGGTGACAGCGGCTATCCCTACTCCGGCGACGTCGCCCGAGCTACTCAGTGCCTTATCTTCGGAACGGTTTGCTCCTACAGCTCCGCTGTGGCATGCTGAGCATGAAAATGAGCTCGGTTTGCCATGGAAATGGCCAGAGCTAGGACCTCACCGTCGACCTAGGGCTAAAACGGCAGATGCTCGAAAAACTTGAATAGCAGTGCCAAGACTCGATGGTTTTCGATGTTCTTTGATTCTAGGTGGCCATGGGAACGTGTATAACATGTGCTTGGCTGGGTTTACGCGGTGGTGGACTGATCACCACGAATATCAGGTTCTTTGCTAGCTCGGTTCTTTGAACACCAAGGACTAAACGTGGAAATACTCTCCCTACAGAGCATGAAAGATGGTAGGGTCTTCACCGTGAGTTCGAGCAGCCTCCGGCGAGTCTCTTTGCTGTTGATCTTCGGTCGCGAGAACGCCTGGATCAGTGGCTCACCGAGGACCCGAGGAGAGCGGCCGGCGAAGTGTTTCGTTTCGGCTGTGCGCGGGCAGAGCGAAGAGGATGAGGCCGGATTCACGTGGGCTGGCGTTTTGACCGTGTGTTGCACCCGGCGCGCCCTCGGTCACCAAGCAGGAGGTGTCAGAGGCGAGGCGGTCGGGCGCCGACGTCGGCAGCGGCTGGAGCGCGCTCTCGGCCGAGGAAGAAAAATCAACTGAGGATGCTTCTGTGTTAAGGCTGCTGACAAGTGGGACCTCCCCTCTAATTCTTTTTCAAATTTTTCATTTCTGTTTGCACTGAAAATATCCCAGCTACTCACAATTGAATGTGAGACTTAAGAACCAAGTCACAGTTTGAATTTGGTTTCCTAAGTTTGAAATTGGTTTGGCTAAATTTGCTTCACATTTAAACTGAAATTAAAATTCAGTTTTTGAATAAATGCAAATTTAGCTCCCGACAAGATGTAGTCCAATGGGGATGAAAATTGGTGGGCTAACTCAGAAAAATGTGCTGAGTTTGAATATGAAGTCAACTTTTGAATTCAAGTGATGAAAGTTGCTGCAATTTGAATTTGCATTCAAATTGGCCCCTTTTTGAATTGTCTCCAAAAGTGCCTCAAAAAGTGTTGGGTTTGCATGAAATTTGGCCTGAGCCTTCCCAAGAATATATAAGGTCTAGGGGTGAGCTCAACCTTTCATGTTCATGTGTAGCAATCCCACTTTTTGAAAGTTAGGTCTTTCCCCTCTAAGCACCCTTTTGGTGGTGGTTACTTGCTCTTCACAAGTGTTCACAAGATATCCACAAGATGAGCTGTGGTGTTGTGGTGTGATGAAAAAATTTTTGCAAGTCACTTTCTTGGGCTTTTACAACATTGCTGAATATGTTGCCTTATGCGACACGTGCCAACGAGTGAAGGCCGAACATCAAAGACCCGCTCGATTGTTGCAGCCATTAAAAGTACCCGAGTGGAAGTGGGAAGACATCAGTATGGATTTCATAGTCGGATTGCCACGTACTCAGTCGGGTTACAACTCTATTTGGGTTATCGTGGACTGATTGACGAAAACAGCCCATTTCCTTCCTGTTAGAACCAAGTACACCATCGCCCAACTAGCCGAGCTGTATAAGGAGCAAATCGTGTGTCGCCACGGAGTTCCGAAAAGGATAGTTTCAGATCGAGGTTTTCAATTTACCTCTAGGTTCTGCAAGAAGCTGCATGAAGCCATGGGTACACGGCTGGATTTCAGCTCTGCTTATCACCCGCAAACCGACTGGCAAACTGAGAGGACAAATCAAACTTTGGAAGACATGTTAAGAGCTTGCGCCTTGAAGCATGGGCGTAGTTAGGATAGGAGCTTGCAGTATGCTGAATTCTCATACAACAACAGCTACCAAGCCAGATTGAAGATGTCACCTTTCGAAGCACTGTATGGTAGACGGTGTAGAACACCGCTGTTCTAGAATGAGACCGTAGAGAGTCAAGTGTTTAGACCTGAAGTGCTGCAAGACGCTGAGAAGCAAGTCCAAACGATACGAGAAAACTTGAAGGCTGCTCAGTCACGACAAAAAGGTTATGCGGACAATAGGCAAAGAAGATTGACCTTCGAAGTGGGAGACTTCGTGTATCTTAAGGTATTGCCTATCCGAGGCGAACGACGGTTCAACGTCAAGGGAAAATTAGCACCTCGCTACATCGGACCATTCAAGATTTTGGGCAAGCGAGGAGAAGTAGCCTATCAACTAGAGCTGCCAACACACCTCTCCGATGTGCACGACGTGTTTCACGTGTCCCAAATAAAGAAGTGCTTAAGAGTATCAGAGGAACAAGTACCGATGGATGAGCTCGAGCTTCAAGAGGATCTGACCTACGGGGAGCACCCCGTCAAAATTTTGGACGTGAAGGAAAGGGTCACGAGGAACAAAGTGATCCGTTGGTGCAATGTACAATGGAGTCATCACACGGAAACCGAAACTACATGGGAGCGTGAGGAAGACCTCAAGGTAGAATTTCCTCAACTATTCTCTACTCTATCGAATCTTGAGGGCGAGATTCAGTTTAAGGGGGGTAGGTTTGTAACACCCACAAATTTATTTCCATGCATTGCATACATTTTTCATGTAGAGAAACATTATAAAAGACGTAGAAATGAAGAAAGAACTATAGGAATGGAGAAAGAACTATAGAAATGGAGAAAGAACCATAGAAATGGAGAAAGAAACATAGAAATGGAGGAAGGAACCATAGAAATGGAGAAAGAACCATAGAAACGGAGGAAGGAACCATAGAAATGGAGGAAAAACCACAGAAATGGAGAAGGGAATATAGAAATGGAAAATGGGGCATAGAAATGGAGAAGAACAATGTAGAAATAGAGAATGGGAAATAGAAATGGAGAGGGGAATGTAGAAATGGAGAATGGGACATAGAAACGGAGAGGGGAATGTAGAAATGGAGAATGGGATATAGAAATGGAGAGGGGAATGTAGAAATGGTGCAAGTGACATAGAAATGATGAGGAATGGGAAAAAGATAGCTGAAATAAGCCATTCCCAAATTTCCCCTAAAATTTCACAATTCCCCAATTCCACAAAAGAGGAATTTTCCCCACATTTGGGGGGGGATAAAATCCCCAAGGCTGCCGCACCTAACTGAAAAGATAAGTTTGTTGAGATCCAAAATTGAGTTGGACTCTTATTTGAGCTCCAATTGGGGTAGGACTCCTCTTTTTCCCCTTATAAATATAACCCCCACCCCCTTAGCCGACCCCTCTCTGTTTTGGACGTCCTCCCCCTGCTGCCAAGCCTCCTTCCTTGCTGCCAAGTCACCATGTTCCCCCCCCCCCTTGCCGGAATTTGGCCGCCATCGATCCCCGTCGAGCCCTGCTGTCGCCGGAGAAGAAGCCTGACGATCTGTCCTACCAAAATTTTCCATAGAAAAATTCTCCGCTGCTGCCATTGCTAGGAGGAAGGCCATGCCACCAAAAGGAAGTGAGGTAGGTCCCCATTACCCATCTTACGACGACGTCGCTGTTTCTACGCATCCGTTTTCTTCGCATCCTTCTTGCAGAAACTTTTACGTGTGGACAGATCGCGTTTTGATCGATTTTTTTACGGTGGAATTGATCTAAATCTTGAGTCAAGATCATCACCACGTCCACACTTGATCCCAGCACCCTTGTTCACCATAAAACCCCATGAAAGCCCATTAAAACATGCAAGAACACGTACAAACTGGTTTAATAAAACAGCACCATAGGATTTGCATTCATCTACCTGATTGGATCTTGAGTAAAGTTTGTGCATGATGTTTGATTGCTGTAAATTTTGTATGTGCGTGGTCGTGAGTAGAAGAACAAGCTCAAGAAGCCATCTACGAGGAACTACAGCACCAAGACTTCGAGATACTCGAACAACAAGAACCATGGGAGCAAGGCAAGTGCCCCTTGACCATATTGATCCCATGTTTTGAAACTGTTTTGTTTACGAAAACATGTATGCTTGAGTCAATTTGATGGGACTCCCTTTTATAGGAGTTTACTAGTTTTGTTAACCATCCTTGTCGCCGGGAAAGTTGATGAGTTGGGTATGGTTGTTTTTCCCTTTTGCTTCGCTTAATTTACGTGATATGGGAAGCTGAATTAAAACATGTTTAGCTACTTCACTCATATGAATAATGATGATGATAACTTGATGATGTAAATGGGCATGGAATCGGGGGGATCTAGGCAAGCTTGGTTCGTGAATGTTGCTGGATAAGATGGTGGTACTTGCCGTAGATCTAAGGACCGGTTCATGTGAGAATATGCCAGGAAAACAGTGCCACCACAAGGCCAAGTATGGGTGCGGCTTAGCTGATTAATTAGTTGTGTTGCTAGCTTGTTATGGACCGTGGATGGCGCGGGGAATGGGAGTCAAGGAGGACTACCCTGGGAACTGCATGGCACAATAGGGGGCCCGTGGGTGAGAGAATGGTGATTCGAGCCTGCTGGTGAAATCTGAGTGAGTCCATACATCTAGTAGCCCCTTTGTAAAGGCTATTTTGTGATCTCTTGTCCATACACCGACGGTTGTGTATTGGTATAATGGAGGTTCTGCAGTCGCCGACGGGTGACGAAATCACGAACTTGTGGGCAAAGTGGTGCCACCTCTGCAGAGTGTAAAACTATCATGATAGCCGTGCTTCCGGTCACAAGCACCTGGCCAACTTCCATGATTAGAGGCAAAACATGGGATGGATATTCGGTATGGTTGTGGTATGGTCATTAGGATTGGTTTTGGGGCTGTTTTGAGTCATGACGATGAATTTGGTTACAGTTATATGAATATAAGATGGTTATGAATATTTATGAGTATGAGATGAACTTGAGAAAGATTATTGGCTGGTTCAGACATGATAAATGGTGAATTATAAAGAAGGAATGTTGCTGATTTAACTTGTTCATGATGGGATTGAACTCACCTAGAAATAGTTGCTGTTTTTATCATGTTTATGAAATAAAATTTGCTTGCTGCAATGAGCCTTTTTATTGCCTATCTTGTGTCAGCTACATGTCATACTTTTTCCCGCACTTGCTGAGTACGACATGTACTAACCCTTGCATTCCCACATATACATCAGCTACAGGAGAAGAGTACTTCAAGAAACATGTGGAGTACTAGGCGTGCGCACTACCTCAACATGCCTGTGGAGTTGTAGTTGGAGCCTTCTGTTTTAGTAATTTTCCGCTGTCGTTTAGAGTCTTCTGCTGCAATAATAAGTTAGATATTCATTAGTGAGACATTGAGTCATTGTAATAAAGTACTTAAACACCATTTGTTCGTGTTATAATCTGAATTCAGTTTGTGGAATACATGTGTATGTGTGATGAACATCCTGGGCACACATATGCATTCACTTGGTTCTATTTTCGGAACCAGGTGTCACATATGCCCTGCTGAGGAGAACTCCGAGGCCGACACGTGCCCTGGGCTCCAGTCCGAGCCTCCCCGCTGAGGTGAGGTTCGGAGCTGCCACGTGTCTCTCGGCTCCGAACCTGTCGGCAAGAGCTCCGAAGCCGCCACGTGCCCCACGATCCGTGGTTGGCCGAGAGTCAACGAAGTCAAGGAGGAAGTGTGCCGTCAGGATGCGCATTCAAGGCTCACGCCTTCCCCAGAATCATGGCGCATGGTGTACGCCTTCATCCTCCAATTGACCGCCATTACGGTGACAAGACAGGTCGACAAGGCGTGATAGCGGTATAGTGCCGCCCAACGGAACTAGGCCGCCCAAGTGGAATGACAAGACGCGACAACAAGACAGCGTCTTCATCATCATGTGTCACACGGACAGGGGCGATCAGTGCGCCAGGCGGCGGGACTTAACTCCCCCACCGACTGCTCTACTCAAAGTACAAAACCCCAGATCATTTATCGGGTTCGCATAGCTTTGGGGCCACCTGTCGGTCCCCAAGCCACATTGTAACCACCCCGGCCTTAAACTATAAAAGGACCGGGGTGACCACCCGACAATGGGTTCGCAACCCAGCACCCTCTCATGCACACACACACAAGCAATAGAACAGACACTCCCGTGGACGTAGGGTATTACGCTCCGGTGGCCCTAACCACATAAATCTCGGTGTTCATCCGCTCTCTCGAGTCGGATCACGTAGGGCACCAAGCCCCCTCCAATCAAAGAACCTCGCGGGCTGCTTCCGTAGTAGGCCAGGAGGAGTGCCGCAGCTGACACACTCCGGCAGTGGTAAAGTTCATGAACTTTACTATAATATTGTTTTATGCCAAATTAACTTTTTGTGTGAAAGCATGCATGATAGTTTTGCATTTATGATCGTGACTAGAGATGAAAGTGGTATGAATAACTTTTGACTCTGATACCAACCCTAATCCAATTTTTGAGGATATCTAGACGTATTTTAGACATCCTAATGGATATGGACAGTCCAAATCTGATTGTACATGGACGCGGTGTAGAATATGGTGTTAGACGCGGTGTATAGTCCAAAATTCTTTATTATGAAACCACCTTCAGGAACGCAGTAGGTTCTAGCTTCGAGCACATTAGATAGAGGCTATGCAGGTTCATATTTTCTGAAATCATTAATTCAAAGGGAGAATTTTGTTACAATATACAGGATTAGCACTACAGGAATCCAGCAAATTTACGACGGCCAGTGTTGGAGTGCCAGAGCTGTGACACTCCTCCCGGCCTGCTCAGAAGCAGCCCGCAAGGTTCTTTATATCCGGAGGGGGCTTGGCGCCCTACGCGACCTGGGCTCGAGGGAGCAGATGAACACCGAGATTTACGTGATTTGAGCCGCCGGAGCGTTATACCCTACGTCCACGGGAGTGTTTTCTGTATTGTTTGCTTATATGTGCGTGAGAGGGTGCTGGGTGCGAACCCTTTGCAGGGTGGTCACCCCGGTCCTTTTATAGTTCAAGGCGGGGGTGGTTACAATGTGGTTTGGGGCCCGACAGGTTGCCCCAATGCTATGTGTACCCTATTCATGATATAGGGCTTCGTCCTCTGAGTATAGTGGTCGACGGGGGAGTTAAGTCCCGCCGCTCGATGCGCTGAGCGCCCCTGACCGCGTGTCAAGTAGTTCCGGATCTCCGTGATCCATGCGTTGGAACCTACTTGAGCACTTGGATCTTGAACGCTGGGTTGCACGGAGTCCCCGGTGACGCTTACGATCCTTAGCGGGCGCCAAGGTAATATGGCCGCCGGGACCGCCAGCTTCGAGGTGCTGGTCCCGCCCCCTTCGCCTAGTTTGGCCGGCCAGGCGGTAGGTCGCAGCAACATCCTTTCAAAGACCCTCTTAGGCACCGGAAGTCAAGTGGAAGCCTTCGTTAACAGATCATCGTCTATTGTATTATTGGCACGGGGAACATGGCACAAGTCCAAGGATAAGAAGTCCTTCTCCAACTTCTATACTTGGAGGAGATAGGCTGCAAGCTGTGGGTCGTTGCAGAAGCACTCTCCCTTGACTTGCTTGATGATCAACTGAGAATCATCCTTGACCAATAACTGCTGAACGCCGAGGGACAACGCGATCTTTAACCCGAAGATGAGAGCCTCATACTCCGCCATGTTGTTGGTTGCTTTGAAGTCAAGTCGCACCATGTACTTGAACTGCTCATCGGTTGGTGTAATGAGCAGAACCCCCGGTCCGGCACCTTGCTTCCGTGAGGAGCCATCGAAGAAGAGAGTCCAATAGGGCCCAGTGAAGACCGGAGCTCTGGGCTCTGGTTCACCGATGTCCTGGCCCCCTAGCTGGCATGGCGGTGGAGTCCACTCTGCCACAAAGTCAGCTAACGCCTGACTTTTCACCGCATGGCGCAGTAAGAAGTCCAGCTCGAACTCCGCCAACTCCGCAGCCCATTTTGCTACGTTTTCAGTGGCGTTGGGGCTGCGGAGGACTGTTCTCAGCGGGTATGAGGTAACCACCGAGATATTGTGAGCTTGGAAGTAGTGGCGCGGCTTCCTTGCAACGAGGACTGCATAGAGCAGCTTGTGCACCTCCAGGTACCTTGTCTTGGCATCATGGAGGACCTCACTGATGAAGTTGACCGGATGTTGGATGGTCCAGACCCTCCTGGAGGGATCCAATACATCTTCGTGTAGAGGTCCGGGACTCAGGGGCTCCCAGCCCCTGGGTCCGGAACTGCACTCCGGAAGCTCGGACCCGGATGCACACCGGTTGTCGGGCCTAGATGCCTGAGACTCGATTAGGTCTTCTTGGGGAGGTCCGGGACTCGAGGCCCCAGGCCTCCGGGTCTTGGACTGCATTCCAGGAGCTTGGACCCGGATATGCATTGATCATCAGACCCGCTTATTTGGGACCTGATTACCTCCCCCTCCCAAGGGTTTCCCGCGGAGTATGAGCCCTGGGGCTTTAGACCAATGGCAACAGGAGCCTTTTCTGGGACTTAAGGTCGCTGGAGTTCTGGCCGCTCCGCGACCAGAACCATGCTCACGACCTCGGTTGTGGCTGCGATGTAGAGAAGTAGTGGCTCGCCTTGTTTAGGGGCCACCATGATCGGCAGCGTTGTGAGGAACTTCTTCAGCTCCTAGAACACCTAATCTGCCTCCTTGGTACATACGAATGGACCAGATTTGCGTAGAAGCTTAAACAACAGAAGAGCCCGCTCGGCCAGTCTAGAGATAAACCGTTTGAGCACAGCCAAGCATCCGGTAAGCTTCTACACATCCTTGATGCGGGCAAGGGGTTGCATCAGTTCTATCGCCTTAATCTTCTCTAGGTTAGCTTTGATCCCTCGGTGTGAGACCAAGAAACCGAGCAGCTTCCTGGCAGAGACCCCGAAGACACATTTGTCTGTGTCGGTACCCGCGATATGGGGTACCCCCGCGCACAGGGGAAAATGCCTAAGGATCTCGCCCTTCTCCGCATGGAGAGCTTCGAAGGTGCCACGTGTCCAGTGGGGCCGGACCTCCCTCTCCTCAGAGGAGAGCTCCGGGCCCGCCACGTGGCCAGCGGCAGCCGGACCTCCCCCCTCCGTGGGGAGAGCTCCGAAGACGCCACGTGTCCCGCGGGGCCGGACCTCCCTCTCCTCAGAGGAGACCTCCAGGCCCACCACGTGGCCGACAGAAGCCGGACCTCCCCCCTCTGCGGGGAGAGGTCCGAAGGCTCCACGTGTCCTGCGGGGCCGGACCTCCCTCTCCTCAGAGGAGAGCTCCGGGCCTGCCACATGTCTAGCAGAACAGCACTGCCTGCCCCCGCACGGTAGGCAGCAGGCGTAAAGACGCACCATGCCTTGCCCGTACAAGGTATTCAAGGCCCGCGCCTTCCCAAGACGCGGAGACGCGGAGCAAACCTCTGTCAGGTGCCGTTGCGCCCAGTCGCATCGCAGACTGGCGTGCAGTGTCAGAACCTGCCAGCCAATAAACACAGCGACAAGACATCCCCTGCCGCCCCCACCGTCATCAACCACTACGACTAGCATGCGGCATGGGCAGGGCGGCAGGACAAAGACTCGGAAGCCTTCGCCAGAGACAACTACCGGCATAACTACGGATACGATAGTCGGCAGGAAATCTCCCCGGGACCACCTGTCGGGTCCCGGGCCCCACTTGTAAGCCACACGAGCCTTAGACTATAAAAGGCTTGGGTAGGCAATGTTAGTAAGGGTTCACACTCCAGCAACTCACACCCTAGGCATAACTCACCCTCAAGCTCAGGACTCCGGTTCTGAGCAACAAGCAATACAGCGAGCACCTCTGCTCACCGTGGACGTAGGGTTTTACGCTACGGTGGCCCGAACCACGTAAAACTCGCCGTGTCAAGCTCCCCCCTCACTCGTCCCTACGCTTAAGCTCTCCGCAAGCGACTAGCCCCTCCGAAAAAGAACCTCCGCGGGCTGCCCAGAGCAGGTCCGGGGGAAGTGTCGACCACACACTTCGACATTTGGCGCGCCAGGTAGGGGGCTTTTCCCTTGCGCGACGAGCTTTTGCCGACGAAGATGACGAAGCTTCCTTTAGCGGCGAGCTCTCCTCCCCCGCGTTCACGGCGGACCGTGACTAGCAGGAAATATGTGTCGACACACTTAGGACGGAGTGTGTTGGCGCAAGCTGGAAGCCAGCAGCCGACTCCGGCAATGCAGGCTCCGACTAGCGTGAGATCTTCAGCAGCGCTGAGCGTTCCCCACGGGGGTGCGCTGGCTGCAGCAAGAGTGCTACTGCGCAATCCACCTGCTGGGGACGCGCCCCATTCAGCGACCCAGCAGTGGATTCGCGAGGTAGACCGTCACGTCGTCGCCGCTGCAAACCCTCTACTTCGGCGGGGATGATGCTCCGGCCAACCGGCTGTGTTGCTGACGCGCACGCTGACGGTTGATGGACAGACGGCGGATTCCAGCTCCACCAGGCTTCCGTCGTCGGACCTGAGGACTGAGCTGGAACGATGCCACTTGGGCCAAGACGCCCGAGTGTTCCTCGAGCGACGACGAGAAAGGCGTCGCAGCCAAGAGGCCGGCGTCAGCATGACGTCTGCCTCAGCCCTGCCTGAGGTGCAGACTTTCGCCACGCGAACTCTGCCCCAGGCATACGCCACGCAGCATATGCCACAGCCATATGCCCTGCAAACGGCACCCCCGGTCTATGGCGCAGCCTTGCCCATACCGGGGTACACTATGCCAGCAGCGAACCAAGCGTTCGTGGCACCAACGCCTGCAGCAACAGGGGCAGGATGTGCGGCCCTGGCGCCCCACCTTCACTTCGCGAGGTGGCCGCGCAGGTTTCGGCCACACCTGCCCGAGAAGTACGACGGCAGCGTCAACCCGGCGGAGTTCCTCTAGATCTACTCCACCGTCGTACTTGCTGCAGGAGAGGATGAGGCCGTCATGGCCAACTACTTCCCCGTCGCCTTGACTGTCCCAGCCCGGTCTTGGCTCATGAACCTCCCCCAGGGTTTGATAACTTCCTGGGGAGAGCTCTGCCGGCAGTTCATTGCCAACTTCGGCAGTTCCTACACCCGTCCTGGCACGGAGCTCGACCTCCACGCCATCAAACAATAACCTAGGGAATCACTGCGCTCCTTCATCCCGCGGTTCTCCCAGGTACGCACACCATCCCGCACATTCAAAGTGCTTCTGTGGTGGTGGCGTTCCGGCAGGGTGTCCGGGACGAGAAGATGCTTGAGAAGCTTGCGACCAGAGAGGTCCGTGATGTCTCCGAGCTCTTCAGCCTGGCGGACAAGTTCGCTAGAGCAGCCGAAGGGCGGAACTGGCACTCACTGCCAACCTCCGAGTCAGGGGGACAGCCCGGATCTGGCGCTGCTTCCCATGGAGGCGGCAAGAAGGCCAAGAACCGGGGGAGTGGCAAGATGAAGTCTTCGGCCGCGGCTCCGGTTGCCGTGGCAGCGGCACCCAGTGGAGCTCGGGGGCCGCGCCCCGACAAAAGGCAGCGACAGTCACCGGCCCCAGATGGTGACCAAGGCGAGCTATGCCCCGTGCATGGCACCAGCAATCATACTGCTGCCGAGTGCTGGGACATCCAGAGGCTCGCAGAACGCTTCCGCAAAGGGAGGCAGCTGAGAGCTGATGCTCCGCCCCTCCCTCAGAGGGAGGGCAAGCAGAAGGTCGACGCCTCAGTCAGCGTCGGCCACCAGGTGGTGTTCCAGGAGCCTCAACGCATCATAAAGACGGTGCACAACGGTGAGGACTCCAGCTCCGGTGATGACGAGCCGGGGCAGTAGCCGACTGCGGCTACCTCGAAAAGTCAGTGGAGGCTGCACTGCTGCGATGTCAACCTTGAAGAAGCTCCAAGTAGTCGCAGCAGCCCAAGCACCAGCCCCGATGGTGCGAAACCCGGCCAGCTCCACCCGAGTGCACGCCTCTGTGCCTTGGCCGTACCTCCTGGGGGCCGCCCAGGGTCTGTCAACCTCTTGAAGGCCTTAGCCCGAAGGGGAAAGATGCCTTGGGTCTCCCAAGAAGAGTCCGGGACCTCCCACCTCTTGAAGGCCTTAGCCAGAAGGGGAGGGTAGGTACCCCGGGGCACCTGGGGGAAGCCGCGCAGGACCCGCTCCAGCGCGAAGATAACGACCTCACCCGAGTGCGCGTCTCGGTGCCTCGGCCCTACCTCCTGGGGGCCACCCAGGGTCTGTCGACCTCTTGACGGCCTTAGCTAGAAGGGGAAAGACGCCTTGAGTCTCCCAAGAAGAGTCCGGGTTCTCATACCCCTTGAAGGCCTTAGCCAGAAGGGGGAGGGTACCCCGGGGCGCCCAGGAGAAGCCGCGCAGGACCTGATCCAGCGTGAAGATGACAACCTCGTCGACGAGGCCCGGCTGCAGGTGACACCCCACAACGCACGGTCTCGGCTGGTGCTCTAGCACTACCGCCAAAGGACCAGACGCGTCAGGGACCTGCAGGAAGGCAACCTGGTGCCGCGGCACACACTTTCCCGCGAAGGACCTATAAACTCTCCCCCAGCCGGGAAGGTCCCTTCCGAGTCACGAAAGTTGCCGCCCCAGGTACACATGCCTTTCAACCGAGTATGGGATCCGTTCCCAAACCCTTGGCATGGAACAACACTGTAAGTCCTACCCCCTGAGCGTTAGTAGAACAGGGTCATACCCTTCTGTAATAAATCCCATAGAGTCTAGGAACAGCGCTTGGGGCAGCTAAGTCTCAGGGGACGGTCCAGGACTACGTCCAGCTTGGTCTGGTTCCAACCCTAAGCACGTAGAGTCTTGCTTCCCTTCTTAACGAGGCGGGTCGTTGCCTCCATGTACAGCCTGACTTCCCCCTATGCTACTTCGCTCTCTCTCTCATGTGCTCATTTAAATTACGCATTAATTTTTATGATCGCACTCTCTATGTATGCTCACCATACATTTAGCTCCCTCTCTCCCGCGTTCATCCATAGCCAGCATTTGCTATCCTACCGAAGGCGGTTGCGCTTGAGGCACCTGCCGATGGCCGGGTGGGCCTCTCGGGCCTCCCCCAGTCAGGTGTTGCGGTGTCAGTTGGTCACCTCCAGGAAAGGCCTGCGCCGTGCATGGGGGGTCCAGGGTGCTTATCCCGCTTAGCCGGCTCTGTACCCAAAGCGTGCGCACCCTGCCCTCCGGAGGTCCAGTGGAGTACAGCCGCTTTGCCTGGTTCCATATTTAAAGCCTGTGCACTCCGCTTACCCGGCGCACGGTCCAGTACTAGGGATCGGACGGTCGTACCCGGACCTTGGAGGGAGCCGGAGCCCCGGTGCCTCGCGCACAGAATTGCCCAAGCCCCGTATACCGGACTAGGACCGTAAGCTGAATAAGACTAAGAGACAGGGAGAGGAGGACCCCCCGAGGAGAATTACGTTTCCTCTATCTGTGTGCAGGTCCTCCAGGTTACAGCAACGGGGGCTGCATGAGGTAGGGGGCAAGGAGCTATCGACTACTCCAGCACAGGACCGGAAGGTCCGGGTTCCGCCCCTTCAATAGGGGCGAGGCCCGAAGGCCCCGCGTGTCCAGCAGGGCCGGAGCTCCCGCCTCCTCAGGGGGGGGGGACTCCGGACCTGCCATGTGGCCGGCAGAAGCCGGACCTCCCCCTCTGGGGGGGAGCTCCGAAGGCCCCACATGTCCAGCGGGGCCGGAGCTCCCGCCTCCTCAGGAGGGGCTCTGGACCCGCCGCGTGGCCGGTAGAAGCCGGACCTCCCCCTCCAGGGGGGGAGTTCAGAAGGCTCCACGTGTCCCGCGGGGCCGGACCTCCTTCTCCTTAGAAGGGAGCTCCGGGCCCGCCACGTGGCCGGCAGATCCGGACCTCCCCATCCTCATGGGGCGAGCTCCGGAGACCTCCGGGGCCCTTAATACAGTAAGGACCCGGGGAAGGTGCCTGTGCAGAGCTTCGAGATTGGTGAAGGCCTCTGAGTACCTTGCGGAGCTGAGGGCTCGGCCAGGCAAAACCAAGAAGAAGGCAGAAAACATCACATGCACAAACATTCAAGAGAGTCTATTTATTCATGGCTCCATGAGCTGGACTACAGACTCGATAAAAAGAAAGAAGCAGGTCCTAGGGTCCTCCTGGCTCATGCCGGAACCTAGAGGCTACAAGGGCGGCCACATCCCCGACTTTGGCCCTGGCCGTCTCCTCCCGCTCCGCGGCAGGGCCCTCGCTCGCTGGTTCCAGTGAGAAAGAAGGGTCCCGGCTCCTGAAGCATGCCAACACATGCGTGGCAACTTCCAAGGCCAGGCCCCGTCCCTCTGCCTCAAGCTCGCTGGCAGCCACCGAGTCCAGCCTGCTCAGCTTGGCGCCGAGTGACTCCAGCGCGGGGATCACCTCGGCCACCTTCAGTGCAGGAGCCGCTGCCTTCACCGGGCTGAAGCCAAGGGGGACCAAGGCGGACCTCGCCTGATCGACGAAGCTCGAGACCGCACGCGCCTCGGATGACCGCAAGGCCAAGAGCTCCTCTACCTCACGGCGGGCCGCCTACAGTGCGCCGTGGTTTCCCTCGGAGAATTCCTTCTCCTTGACCGCTAGGGAGCTTTCCCGAAGGCGGAGAGTCTTGGCGAGCCGCTCCAACTCAAAAGCCCGGAAGTCGGCAGCCAACTCCCGATCCAGGATTGCCTGGCGTTCGCAGGAGACCTGTTCCTCCCTTGTGGCGAGGTCTGCCTTCCGGGTCTCTAGTTCCCTGGCCCGAGCTCGCAGGTCGTCCTCGCCTGCCGCCAGCCGCGGCGACCCTCTCCACCTCGGCTGCCGTGGAACGCCCCTGGTCCTCAACGGCGCGCTTACGGCGCTCCAACCTCTGCCATATCTCCCCCATGGCAGAGAGGCTCTCCTCGGCCTGGGCATGTGCCTCAAGGGCCTCCCTGTGGAGCCGCCGCGTTTCGGCGTCCAGACGGTCGACAGCCCGCTTCTGCCGGTTGAGGAGCGCTTCCGTGAAGTCAAGCGACTCCCGCCTGGAATCGAGCTCGCCCTTGACCTCCGCGGTCCGCTCCCGCAAAAGGTTCCCCCAGGTGAGGAGGTGATCCCTCTCAACCGTCTGCTCCTCTCGCTCACGTCCAAACGCGGCCAAGACCTGCCGGACGCTCGCTTGGGCGAGCACGAAGGCATCCGCTAGGGGCAGTGGGGCAGCAGAGGCCGGAGCGGCACCTCCGACCTCCTCCATCACATCATCCTCAAGAAAAGGCGATGCGCCAGGGACCGGGATGAGACGCCGGTCAGGAGAAGCCGGTGCCAGGACTTCGACAGCCGGACCCACCGAACTTGATTACTACGTCACAGCGCAGTGAGCAAGCGGTACTCATAACCGCGAGGGACGGTGATTCGAATCAAACACTACCCGGATAACTCGACACATACGCCCGCCTCTGAAGACCCAACTCTGGCATCCTTCATTACGTCGTATGTGGCAACCTTTCTCAGGCCACTAAACTGTAGAACCGGTCGCGCCGTCTCGGGCTCATAGGTCTAACGAGACGATGTGGTATGCCTCTACAATCTAGTGAACCTGGTACATCGGTTTCCTGGTAAGCATATATCAGTAAGCATCCGGTACACAACTCAATACTTGCTCCCAGGGCCGCATACGCTTCGGTCCTTGACCGACACGGGCATAGCTACTCGACCAAGACCTCGTCTTGTCGCTGTCTAACCCCTCTGCCCGGTCTCATCTTTAGAAACGTAAACTTTAGTTTGCTCCCCTTTCCAACACCACTTATGTGGTCCTGGAACAAAGCTCGCGAGTAGATTCCAACTACTCGTCTTCTACCGGCTGTCCTAGCCTATTTAGCACGGCCTTATTCTACAGCGATGACACAATTCTACTGTCGGTACCTGCGATATGGGGTACCCCCGCGCACAGGGGAAAATGTCTAAGGAACTCGCCCTTCTCCGCAGGGAGAGCTCCGAAGGCGCCACGCGTCCGGCGGGGCCGGACCACCCTCTCCTCAGAGGAGATCTCCGGGCCCGCCACGTGGCATACAGAAGCTAGACCTCCCCCTCCGTGGGCGAGGGGTCCGAAGGTGCCACGTATCCGGTAGGGCCGGACCTCCCTCTGCTCAGAGGGGAGCTCCGGGCCCGCCACGTGGCCAACAGAAGCCGAACCTCCCCCTCCGCGGGGAGAGGTCCGGAGGCTCCACGTGCCCCGCGAGCCGGACCCTACTCTCCTCTGAGAAGGGCTCCGGGCCCGCCACGTGGCAGCAGAACGGCGCTGCCTGCCCCCAAGCGATAGGCAGCGGGCATAAAGACGCCCCATACCTTGCCCGTACAAGGTATTCAAGGCCCGCGTCTTCCCAAGACGCAGAGACGCGGAGCACGCCTCTGTCAGGTGCCGTTGCGCCCAGTCGCATCACAGACTGGCGCGCGATGTCAGAACCTGCCAGCCAATAAACACCGCGACAAGACATCCCATGCCGCCTGCGCCGCCATCAACCACTACGACTAGCATGCGGCATGGGCAGGGCGACAAGACGGAAACTCGGAAGCCTTCGCCAGAGACAACTACCGGCATAACTGCAGATACGGTAGATAACAGTCAATCTCCCCGGGACCACCTGTCGGGTCCCGGGCCCCCCTTGTAAGCCACCCGAGTCTTGGACTATAAAAGGCTCGGGTAGGCGACGATAGCAAGGGTTCGCATCTCTGCAACTCATACGCTAGCCATTCACACCCAAGCTGTAACTCACCCCCAAGCTCAGGACTCCGGCCCTGAGCATCAAGCAATACAGCGAGCTCCATAGCTCGCCGTGGACGTAGGGTTTTACGCTCCGGCGGCCTGAACCACGTAAAACTCAAAGTGTCAAGCTCTTACTAACTCGTCCATCCGCGCAAGCTCTCCGCAAGGGACTAGCCCCACCGAAAAAAGAACCTCCGCGGGCTGCCTAGTGCAGGCCCGGGGGAAGTGTCGACCGAACACTTCGACATTTGGCGCACCAGGTAGGGGGCTTTTCCCCTTGCGCGATGAGTTTCCACCGACGAAGATGACCAAACTCCCTTCAGCGGCAAGCTCACCTCCCCCGCCTCCGCGGCGAACCGCGACCAGGGGGGAGTACAAGTCAACACACTCAGGACGGAGTGTGTCGGTACAAGCTGGGAGCCAGCAACCGGCTCTGGCAGCGCCGACCCCGGCAATGCAGGCTCCAACCAGCGTCAGGTCTTCAGTAGCGCTGGGCGTACCCGGTGAGGGTGCGCTAGCTGCAGCAAGAGCGCTACTGCACAATCCGCCCGCTGGGGACGCGCCTTAGGCAGCGACCCAGCTGTGGATTCGCGAGGTAGACCGTCTTGTCGTCGCCGCCACAAACCCTTGACTTTGGCGGAGATGACACTCTGGCCAACCAGCCGTGTCGTTGATGCGCACGCCAATGGTTGACGAACAGATGGCAGATTCCAGCTCTACCAGCCTCCAATCAACGGATCTGAGGACAGAGCTGGAGCGGTGTCGCTTGGGTCAAGATGCCCGGGTATACCTCGAGCAACACCGAGAAAGGCGTCGCTACCAAGAGGCTGATGACAGCATGACGTCGGCCTCGACCCAGCCTGAAGAGCAGACCTTTGCCACGCGATCTCTGCCCCAGGCCTGCGCCGTGCAGAATATGCCACAGTCATATGTCCTGCAGATGGCGCCCCCGGCCTATGGTGCAGCCTTGCCCGTACCGGGGTACACTGTGCCCAGTGCGAACCGAGCGTTCGCGGCACCAGAACCTGCGGCGACAGAAGCAGGTTGTGCGGCCCTCGTGCCCCACCTTCGCTTTGCGAAGTGGCCGCGCAAGTTTCGGCCGCACCTGCCCGAGAAGTACGACGGCAGCGTCAACCCGGCGGAGTTCCTCCAGATCTACTCCACCGCCGTACTTGCCGCAGGAGGGAATGAAGCCGTCATGGCCAATTACTTCCCTGTTGCCTTGACCAGTCCAGCCCGGTCTTGGCTCATGAACCTCCCCCAGGGTTCCGTAACTTCCTGGGGAGAGCTTTGCCGACAGTTCATAGCCAACTTCGGCAGTTCCTACACCCGGCCTGGCACGGAGCTCGACCTCCACGCCATCCAGCAACAACCTGGGGAGTCGCTGCGCTATTTCATCCAGCGGTTCTCCCAGGTGCGGAACACCATCCCACACATTCAAAATGATTCTGTGGTGGTGGCGTTCCGGCAAGGCGTCCGGGACAAGAAGATGCTCGAGACGCTCACGACCAGGGAGGTCCACGATGCCTCAGAGCTCTTCAGCTTGGCAGACAAGTGCGCCAGAGCAGCCGAAGGACGGAACTGGCACTCACTGCCGTCCTCCGAGTCAGGAGGACTGCCCGGATCTGGTCCTACTCCCTGTGGAGGCAGCAGGAAGGCCAAGAACCGAGGCAGAAGCAAGATAGAATCACCGACCGCAGCCCCAGTCGTCACTGCAGCGACGCTCAGTGGGGCTCGGGGGCCGCGCCCCGACAAGAGGCAGCGAAGATCACCAATCCCAGACGGTGATCAAGACAATATGTGCCCCGTGCACGGCAGCTGTCGCCACACTACTGCCGAGTGCCGGGAGATCCGAAAGCTCGCAGAGCGCTTCCGCAAGGGGAAGCGGCAGCAGGCTGATGCCCCACCCTTCCGTCCAAAGGAAGGCGGACAGAGGGTGGATGTCCCAAACAGCATCGACCACCCAGAGGAGATCCAGGAGCCTCAGCGCGCCGTGAAGGCGGCACGCAATCATGAGGACTCCAGCTCCAGTGACGATGAGCGTCGAAAGAAGCTCTACGTCATATACGGCGGGTCCGCCGACCCCTCGTCCCGAAGCGCAGTCAAGACTCTGTGCCGAGCGGTAGCGTCGGTGGCGCCACTCCCAAGTGCCGCACCGCACCTTAAGTGGATGGGGACCCCCATCAGCTTTGACGCCACCGACTGCCCCAGGAACATGGCTGGGGCCGGCCAACTACCGCTCTTGGTAGCTCCTACCATCGCCAACGTGAGAATGTACCAAGTTTTGGTAGATGGTGGAGCTGGGCTGAACCTCATCAGCCGTGCAGCTTTCCAGAAGCTGCAGATCCCGATGGCCAAGCTCACCCCGTCGAGCCCGTTCTCAGGGGTAGGGCCGGGACAGGTCATTCCATACGGCAACATTAGCCTCCCGGTGACCTTCGGGGCTCCGGACAGCTATCGGACAGAGTACATTCTGTTCGACATAGCGGAGATAGACCCCCCCTTCAACGCCATAATCGGCAGGCCAGCCCTGTACCGGTTCATGGAAGTAGCCCACTACGGCTACCTCGTCCTGAAGATGCCAACACCGACGGGCGTCCTCAGGATTCGTGGAGACCGCACTGCTGCAGTGTCGGCCTTAGAGAAACTCCAAGCGCTCGCAACAGCTGGGGCATCAGCCCCCGGCAGTACAGAGCCGGACCAGCTCCTCCCGAGCGCACGTCACCGTGCTTCCGCCACAGCACCCCGGGTGCAACCTCTCGACGAGGGCGGCGTCCCCTTAAAGGTCGTCCAAGTCGGCGCCGAAGCCACCCAGACCACCCGGGTAGCCGGGGGCCTGGATAGCAAATAGGAAGGCGTGCTCGTCACCTTCCTCCGGCACAACGTCGACGTGTTTGCATGGCAGCCGTCACAGATGCCGGGGATCCCCAGGGAGGTGATCGAGCACCACTTGAAAGTCTTCCCCGACGCCCAGCCGGTTCAACAGAAGCCCCGCAAGCAGTCCATCGAGCGGCAAAACTTCATTCGTGAAGAAGTCAAGAAGCTGCTGGACGCTGGCTTCATACGGGAGGTCCACCACCCCCGGTGGTTGGCGAACCCCGTCGTTGTCCCGAAGGCCTGCGGGAAGCTCCGGATGTGCATCGACTACACCAGTCTCAATAAGGCATGTCCCAAAGATCCATTCCCTCTCCCTAGAATAGATCAAATAGTAGACTCAACGTCAGGCTGTGATATGCTGTGGTTCCTAGACGCCTACTCGGGTTTCCATCAGATCCCCATGTCTAGGGAGGACGAGGAGCACACCTCCTTCATCACAGTAGACGGCCTTTATTGCTATGTGTCTATGCCTTACGGCCTAAAGAATGCACTCCCCACCTTTGTGCGAGCAATGCACATAACCTTTGGGGAGTTAATAAGAGACCTAGTTGAGGTGTACGTCGATGACATAATTGTCAAGGTCAAGCAGAGTTCATCTTTGTTAGATAACCTAGCCTTAGTCTTTGACAAGTTGCGCTCTACGCGCACCAAGCTGAACCGCGATAAATGTGTGTTCGGTGTGTCCTCTGGGAAGCTCTTAGGATTCCTGGTCTCGCACCGAGGGATTGAGGCCAACCCAGAGAAGATCAAGGCCATCGACTTGATGCGGCCCCCTGCCCGCGTCAAGGATGTTCAGAAACTCACGGGATGTCTAGCCGCGCTAAGTCGGTTTATACCGAGGCTAGCAGAGCGGGCACTCCCTTTCTTTAAGCTCCTGCGCAAGTCAGGCCCTTTTGCCTGGACTGACGAAGCAGAAGAGGCTTTCCAGGAGTTGAAGCGACTCCTGACGACCCTACCTATCATGGTAGCCCCTGAGCCCGGAGAGCACCTGCTGCTCTACATCGCGGCGACAACTGAAGTGGTGATTATGGTCCTCGTCGCAGAGCGGCCAGACCCCTCATCTTCACAACCTGCTCCGGTAGCAGAAGATAGACGCCAGGAGGCCCCGCAGGACCAAGGTGGTCTCCCGGACCTCCAAGGCAACCTCCCGGAGGTCCAGGTTGGCCTCCCGGAGGTCCAGGGCGGTCTCCCGAACCCCCAAGATAAACCCCCGGGGGTTCTGCGGGACCCCCCGGGGGCCAAATGGGACCTCCCGGAGGTCCCTCAAGACCCCCCGGAGCTCCCGGATAATCAAGATAGCTTAAGGGCCTCCGGGTCCCAGCTCCCGGAGGCCCCCGTGGGTCCACTCACCTCCAGCGGGCCAGGGCCAATGGACGAGGACCTCCCAAGCCTAAGAGAGAGGGTTCGGACCATCCAGAGGCCTGTCTACTACATCAGCGAAGTACTTCATGATGCCAAGACAAGGTACCTAGAAGTCCACAAGCTGCTGTATGCGGTGCTCGTGGCCTCCAGGAAGCTCCGCCATTACTTCCAGGCCCACCGGGTCTCGGTAGTCACCTCGTATCCACTGAAGACAATTCTTCACAGCCCCCATGCGACTGGCAACGTTGCTAAATGGGCGGCGGAGCTGGCAGAGTTTGAGCTGGACTTCCTCCCACGCCATGCAGTCAAGAGCCAAGCACTGGCTGACTTTGTGGCGGAGTGGACACCAACGAAGACTGACCCAGGGGGCCATGAAGGCGGTGAACCAGAGCACCAAGCTCTGGTCTTCACCGAACCCCACTGGACACTTTTCTTCGATGGCTCCTCGCGAAAGCAGGGGGCCGGTGCCGGCGTACTGCTCCTCATGCCATCAGGCGAACAGTTTGGGTACATGGTGCGTCTCAATTTCAAGGCAACCAACAACATGGCGGAGTATGAAGCACTCATCTTTGGCCTGCAGACAGCCCTGTCTTTAGGCGCTCGCCAGTTGTTGGCACAGGGCGACTCCCAGCTGGTCATCAAGCAAGTCAAGGGCGAATGCTCCTGCAATGACCCACAGCTAGCTGCGTATCTGCTTCACGTGCAGATGTTGGAGAAAGAATTCCTCGCCTTGGACCTGCACCACGTACCACGCGCTGGCAATGCCGCAGCTGACAACCTTTCAACGAAGGCTTCCACCGGAGCCCCTGCGCCCAAAGGAGTTTTCGAGAGGACGTTGCTGCGGCCTACAGCCCGGCCCGCCGAGCCGGGCGAAGGGGGCTTGACCAGCACCTCGAAGCTGGCGGTCCCGGCGGCCCTACAGCCATGGATGCCGCCAAGGATCGTAAGCGTCACTGGGGACTCCGTGCAACCCAGCGCTCAAGATCCAGAAGCTCAAGTCAGACCCGATGCATGGATCACGGAGATCCGGGACTACTTGAAGGACAACATCCTCCCTGATGAACATGCAACCGCTGAACGGATTGTGCGTATGGCTAAAAGATACGCGCTGGTAGAGGGGGATCTCTACCGGCGTGGCGCCAACCACATCCTATTGCGGTGCATAACCCAGGGGGAAGGCTGCGACTTGCTCGCTGAGATCCATGGAGGCGAATGTGGAAGTCACTCTTCCTCACGCACGCTTGTCGGTAAAGCCTTCCGGCATGGCTTCTACTGGCCGACAGCACTCCAGGATGCCGTCAAGCTGGTCGAGAGCTGCAAGGCGTGCCAGTTCCATGCCAAGCAGATCCATACACCGGCTCAGGCGGTACAGATGATCCCGCCCTCGTGGCCATTTGCCGTATGGGGGCTGGACATCTTGGGACCATTTCCCAGAACCGTTGGGGGATTCCGGTACCTCTATGTCGCCATCGACAAGTTCACCAAGTGGCCGGAAGCTACACCAGTTGTCACCATCAACAAACAATCCGCAGTAAAGTTCATCAAGTCTATTGTCTGCCGGTTCGGGGTCCCGAACAGAATCATCACCGACAACGGGACCCAGTTCACCAGCGCAGCATTCCAAAACTACTGCGAGGACCTCGGCATTCAGGTGTGCTACGCCTCTGTCGCCCACCCAAAGAGCAATGGGCAAGTTGAGAGGGCCAACGCGGAGATTCTCCAGGGCCTTAAGACTCGCACCTTCGCCACCCTGAAGAAACATGGTGCCAATTGGGTAGATGAGCTTCCGAGCACACTATGGGCTAACCGGACATCCCAGAGCCGGGCCACCGGGGAGACACCCTTCTTCATGGTGTATGGGGCCGAAGCTGTACTTCCCCCAGAAATCACCATGAAGTCTCACCGTGTCCGGGCTTACGACGAAGCCGCGCAGGACAACCTCCGGCGTGGAGAAATCGACCTCGTCGACGAGGTCCAATTACATGCAGCACTCCGTAACGCGCGGTACAGACAAGCGCTTCGGCGCTACCACCAGAGATCTGTGCGTGCCCGGGAGCTGCAGGAAGGTGACCTGGTGTTGCGGCGCATACTTTCTCATGAAGGGGCCCACAAACTCTCCCCTAGTTGGGAAGGCCCCTTCCGAGTCGCGAAAGTATGTCGCCCCGGGTGTGTGCGCCTTTCCACCGAGGATGGGAACCTGCTCCCAAACCCTTGGAACATAGAACACATCCGTAAGTTCTACCCCTAGAGCAAAGATAGGACAGTACTTTCTTTCTGTAATAAACTCCATAGAGTCCAGGAACAGCGCACGGAGCAGCTAAGCCCCAGGGGACGGTACAGGACTACGTTCAGCTTTGCCTGGTTCCGACTCCAAGCGCGTAGAGTCTTGCTTCCCCTCTTAATGGGGCGGGTCGTGGCCTCCATGTATAGCCTGCCTTCCTCCTGTGGAAAGTTATACGAAAAGAAACCTGTTCTACTTTGCTCTTTCCTCGTACTCATTTAAATTGTGTACTAAGTTTTTTATGACTACCCTTGCGGTGCATGGCTGCCATGTGCTCAGCTCCCCCTTCTCATTCTCACCACTAGTCGGCATTCGCTGCCCTACCAGAGGCGGTTGCATCAGGGGTGCCTGCCGATAGTCGAGAGGGGTCCTGAGCCCCCGAACGCTTTGCGCACTACTGTCCCCAAGCACCGAGCATATGGTTAGGGGCCATAAGTCGAATAAGACTATGGGATAAGGGAGGGGGAGCTCCCAAGGAGAATTACTTTTTCCCTACTTGTGTGCAGGACCTCTCGACCTCGGATCCCTACAGGAATGTGGTAGGAGCGCCTGACCAATGGGACGCCCCTGCCAGGGGGCCACTACGGAATCATGCGAGACCGCAACTCCAAGGCAAGACCGAAGGATCCACGGCTCCAGCGGGACCGGACCTCCCCTCCTCTGAGGGGAAGGGCCCGGAGACCCCACGTGTACCGCGGCTCTGAACCTCCCTCTCCTCAGAGGAGAGCTCCGGATCCGCCACGTGGCTGGCTGATACGGGCCTCCCCTCCTCATGAGGCGGGGCCCGAGGACCTCCGGGGCCCTTAATATAATGAGGACCCGGGGAAGGTGCCGGAGCAGAACGTCGAGATTGGTGAAGGCCTCTGAGCGCCTTGCGGAACTAAGGGCTTGGTCAGGCAAAACCAGGAAGAAGACGGAAAACATCACAGGCACGAAGGGTCATAAGAGTTCATGTATTCATGGCTCCATGAGCTGGGCTACAAACTCGATGAAAAAGAGAGAAACAAGCCCCAAGATTCCCCTGACGCGACCAGAGTCTAGAAGTTGCAAGAACGGCCGCGTCACCAGGTTTCAGCCCTGGCGGCGCTCTCCCTCTCCATGACCCGAGCGAAGAAATCACCTCCCTCATCACCAGCGCAAAGGCCGGTGTCATCAAGGGTGCTCCTGAGGCCCCCTCCGCAGCTTCGACAGTCTTCTTGGAGACTCTGCAGCATGGGATCCTCCTTGGTGCATCGGCGGTTTCCTTCTCCTAAAGTTCCCTCATCACTGGCGCAAAAGCCGGTGTCATCAAGGGTGCTCCTGAGGCCCCCTCCGCAGCTTCAGCGGTCTTCTCGGAGACTCTGCCGCCGGGAATTCTCCTTGGTGCTTCAGCGGTCTTCTTGGAGACTCTGCCGCCGAGAATTCTCCTTGGTGCTTCAGCGGTTTCTTTGAAGACTCCACCATCTGAGAAGGGACGCAACGCCAGGGAGCTTTCTGCCTGCCGTCACCAAGGAAGGGCCTCGTCGGGAGGACAAACCAGAGACCCCTTCGAGGCGCCACCTCCAGAGGCAAGGCAGGCAGGCTCCCTGGGTCCCAGACTTGGTGCGGACGCCGACGTTGGAGGAAATCGAGAGCGATTCTCCCCCCATAAGGCGGGTTAAGAGCCATGGAAGACGACAAGACTGCAGAGACTCGAGGTAGGCGCAAGGGCTGGAAGCCTTATAAGGGGAGCGTACCCACGTGGCGGTTTCTTTTCACACCTTCCTGGGTGCAATCCCAAGCGATTCGGAACTCTTCGAGTACGCCGCATCGGCAACTGCTTCGGCTCCGAGACCGGGCGCTGATGACAGGTGGACCCAAGCCGCCTGACTGGAGCGGTGGGTCAAGGAGTCAGTCTCCTAAGAAGACAAGCGGGCAAGGCACTTCGGCGGTTCCCGAAGAAAGCGCCGCAACATGCAGAAGTGGCAGTCTTGGGAACCGCCACAGTAAAAGCAACCATCAAGTGGGCGCACGCTCCCACGATCCTACGACCGTTCGTGCTCCGTCAGCGGTCAATGCGGGACTTAGAGAAAGTGCGTGGATCAGAAGAGACGGAGGTCCCACCTCGGGCTCGCTATCTCCCCCGAGATGGGCCCGGGGGCCACTGTCGGTACCTGCGATATGGGATACCCCCGCGCACAGGGGAAAATGCCTAAGGAACTCGCCCTTCTCCGCAGGGAGAGCTCCGAAGGCGCCACGCGTCCGGCGGGGCCGGACCACCCTCTCCTCAGAGGAGATCTCCGGGCCCGCCACGTGGCATACAGAAGCTTGACCTCCCCCTCCGCGGGCGAGGGGTCCGAAGGTGCCACGTATCCGGTGGGGCCGGACCTCCCTCTGCTCAGAGGGGAGCTCCGGGCCTGCCACGTGGCCAACAGAAGCCGAACCTCCCCCTCCGCGGGGAGAGGTCCGGAGGCTCCACGTGCCCCGCGAGCCGGACCCTCCTCTCCTGTGAGAAGGGCTCCGGGCCCGCCACGTGGCAGCAGAACGGCGCTGCCTGCCCCCAAGCGATAGGCAGCGGGCGTAAAGACGCCCCATACCTTGCCTGTACAAGGTATTCAAGGCCCGCGTCTTCCCAAGACGCGGAGACACGGAGCACGCCTCTGTCAGGTAACGTTGCGCCCAGTCGCATCACAGACTGGCGCGCGGTGTCAGAGCCTGCCAGCCAATAAACGCAGCAACAAGACATCCCATGCCGCCCCCGCCGTCATCATCCACTACGACTAGCATGCGGCATGGGCAGGGCTGCAAGACGAAGACTCAGAAGCCTTCGCCAGAGACAACTACCGGCATAACTGCAGATATGGTAGATGATAGACAATCTCCCCGGGACCACTTGTCGGGTCCCGGGCCCCCTTGTAAGCCACCCGAGTCTTGGACTATAAAAGGCTCGGGTAGGCGACGATAGCAAGGGTTCGCACCTCTGCAACTCATACGCTAGCCATTCACACACAAGCTGTAACTCACCCCCAAGCTCAGGACACCGGTTCTGAGCGGCAAGCAATACAGCGAGCTCCATAGCTCGCCGTGGACGTAGGGTTTTATGCTCCGGCGGCCTGAACCACGTAAAACTCACCGTGTCAAGCTCTTACTAACTCGTCCACACGCGCAAGCTCTCCACAAGGGACTAGCCCCACCGAAAAAAGAACCTCCGCGGGCTGCCCAGTGCAGGCCCGGGGGAAGTGTCGACCGAACACTTCGACATTTGGCACGCCAGGTAGGGGGCTTTTCCCTTGCGCGACGAGTTTCCGCCAACGAAGATGACCAAGCTTCCCTCAGCGGCAAACTCTCCCCCTCCGCGTTCACGGCGAACCGTGACCAGCGGGGAGTACATGTCGACGCACTCAGGACGGAGTGTGTCGGCACAATCTGGTAGCCAGCAGCCGACTCCGGCAACGCCGACTCCGGCAAGGCAGGCTCCGACCAGTGTGAGATCTTCTGCAGCGCTGAGCGTACACCATGGGGGTGCGCTAGCTGCAGCAAGAGCACTGCTGCGCAACCCACCTGCTGGGGATGCGCCCCATTCAGCGACCCAACAATGGGTCCGCGAGGTGGACCGCCTCGTCGTCGCCGCCGCGAACCCTCGGTTTCGGCGAGGGTGACGCCCCGGTCAACCACATGTGTCGCTGACGCGCACGCCAACGGTTGACGGGCAAATGGCGGATTCCAGCTCCTCCAGGCTCCCGTCGACGGACCTGAGAAGGGAGCTGGAATGGTGCCACTTGGGCCAGGATGCCCGGGTGTACCTCGAGCGACGTTGAGAAAGGCGTCGCAACCATGAGGCTGGCGACAGCATGACGTCGGCCTCGACACAACCTGGGGGGCAGATCTTCGCCACGCGAGCCCTGCCTCAGGCATAGGCTGCGCAGCATATGCCATAACCATATGCGCCGCAAGCAGCGCCCCCGGTCTATGGTACCTTGCCCATACAGGGGTACACGGTGCGAAGTGCGAACCAAGCGTTCACAGCGCCAATACCTGCGGCAGCAGGAGCAGGATGTGCAGCCCTTGCACCCCACCTTCGCTTCGCGAGGTGGCCGCGCAAGTTTCGGCCGCACCTGCCCGAGAAGTACGACGGTAGCGTCAACCCGGCGGAGTTCCTCCAGATCTACTCCACCGCCGTACTTGCCGCAGGAGGGGATGAGGCTGTCATGGCCAACTACTTCCCCGTCGCCTTGATCGGCCCAGCTCGGTCTTGGCTCATGAATCTCCCCCAGGGGTCCATAACCTCCTGGGGAGAGCTCTGCCGGCAGTTCGTCGCCAACTTCGGCAGCTCCTACACCCGTCCCGGCACGGAGCTTGACCTCCACGCCGTCAAGCAACAACCTGGGGAGTCGCTGCGCTCTTTCATCCAGCGGTTCTCCCAGGTACGCAACACCATCCCGCATATTCAAAGTGCTTCTGTGGTGGTGGCGTTCCGACAGGGTGTCCGGGACGAGAAAATGCTTGAGAAGCTCACGACCAGAGAGGTCCGCGACGTCTCTGAGCTCTTCAGCCTGGCGGACAAATGCGCCAGAGCAGATGAAGGGCGGAACTGGCACTCTCTGCCAACCTCCGAGTCAGGAGGACAGCCCGGGTCCGGCGCTGCTGCCTATGGGGGTGGCAAGAAGGCCAAGAACCGGGGGAGTGGCAAGATGAAGTCATCGTTCACGGCTCCCGTCGCCGCAGCAGCGACGACTAGTGGAGCACGGGGGCCACGCCCCGACAAAAGGCAGCGGCAGTCACCGGCCCCAGATAGTGACCAGGGCGGGCTATGCCCGTGCATGGCACCGGCAACCATACTGCTGCCGAGTGCTGGGATATCCAGAGGCTCGCAGAGCGCTTCCGCAAAGGAAGACAGCAGAGAGCTGAAGCACCGCCCTACCCTCAGAGGGATGGCAAGCAGAAGGTCGATGCCCCAGTCACCGCCGCCCATCAGGTTGGGTTTCAGGAGCCTCAGCGGGTCATAAAGATAGTGCATAACGGTGAGGACTCCAGCTCCGACGGTGATGGGCCAGGGCGGTAGCCAGCTGCGGCTGCCGTCCCGGGTCAGTGGAGGCTGCACTGCTGCGGCGTCAACCTTGGAGAAGCCCCAAGTAGTCGCAGCAGCCCAAGTACCGACCATAATGGTGCAAGGTCGGGCCAGCCTCACCCGAGAGCACGCCTCTGTGCCTCGGACATACCTCCCGGGTGCCGCCCAAGGTCTGTCAACCCCTTGAAGGCCTTGCCAGAAGGGGAAGACGCCTTAGGTCATCCAAGACGAGCCCGGGTCCACCTACCCCATGAAGGCCTTAGCCAGAAGGGGAGAACTCCCCGGGGGCCCCCAGGAGAAGCCACGCAGGACCTGATCCAGCGTGAAGATAACAACCTCGTCGACGGGACTCGGATGCAGGTAACACCCCACAACGCAAGGTCTCGGCTGATGCTCTAAGCACTACTGCCAAAGAACCAAATGCGTCAGGGACCTGCAGAAGGGCGACCTGGTGTCGCGGCACGCTCTTTCCCGAGAAGGACCCATGAACTCTCCCCCAGCAGGGAAGGTCCCTTCTGAATCATGAAAGCTGCCGCCCCAGGTACACATGCCTTTCAACCGAGTGTGGGATCCTGTCGAAGTGTTCGGTCGACACTTCCCCCGGGCCTGCACTGGGCAGCCTGCGGAGGTTCTTTTTTTGGTGGGGCTAGTCCCTAGCGGAGAGCTTGCGCAGATGGACGAGTTAGTAAGAGCTTGACACGGCGAGTTTTACGTGGTTCAGGCCGCCGGAGCGTAAAACCCTATGTCCACGGCGAGCTATGGAGCTCGCTATATTGCTTGCTGCTCGGGGCCGGAGGCCTGAGCTTGGGGGTGAGTTACAGCTTGAGAGTGTATGGCTAGCGTATGAGTTGCAAAGTGCGAACCCCTGCTATCGACGCCTACCCGAGCCTTTTATAGTCCAAGACTCGGGCGGCTTACAAGGGGAGCCGGGACCCGACAGGTGGTCCCGGGGAGATTGTCTATTATCTACCGTATCTACAGTTATGCCGGTAGTTGTCTCTGGTCGAAGGCTTCTGAGTCTTCATCTTGCCGCCCTGCCCATGCCGCATGCTACTCGTAGTGGTTGATGACGGCGCAGGCGGCATGGGATGTCTTGTCGCGGTGTTTATTGGCTGACAGGTTCTGACACCGCGCGCCAGTCTGTGATGCGACTGGGCGCAACGGCACCTGACAGAAGCGTGCTCCGCGTCTCCGCGTCTTGGGAAGACGCGGGCCTTGAATACCTTGTACGGGCAAGGTATGGGGCGTATTTACGCCCGCTGCCTATTGCTCGGGGCAGGCAGCGTCGTTCTGCTGCCACGTGGCGGGCCCGGAGCCCTTCTCAGAGGAGAGGAGGGTCAGTCCCGTGGGGCACGTGGAGCCTCCGGACCTCTCCCCGCGGAGGGGGAGGCTCGGCTTCTATTGGCCACGTGGCGGGCCCGGAGCTCTCCTCTGAGGAGAGGGAGGTCCGGCCCCGCTGGACACGCGGTACCTTCGGAACTCTCTCCCGCGGAGGGGGAGGTCCGGCTTCTGTATGCCACGTGGCAGGCCAGGAGCTCTCCTCTGAGGAGAGGGAGGTCCGGCCCTGCCGGACGCGTGGCGCCTTCGGAGCTCTCCCTGCGGAGAAGGGCGAGTTCCTTAGGCATTTTACCCTGTGCGCGGGGGTACCCCATATCTCAGGTACCGACAGTGGCCCCCGGGCCCATCGCGGGGGAGATAGCGAGCCCGAGGTGGGACCTCCGTCTCTTCCGATCCGCGCACTTCCTCTAAGTCCCGAATTGACCGCTGCCGGAGCACGAACGGCCACGGGATCGTGGGAGCGTGCGCTCACTTGATGGTTGCTTTTACTGCGGCGGTTCCCAAGACTGCCACTTCTGCACGTTGCGGCGCTTTCTTCGGGAACCGCCGAAGTGCCTTGCCGGCTCATCTTCTCAGGAGAGTGACTCCTTGCCCCCACCGCTTCAGTTAGGCGGCTTGGGCCCACCTGTCATCGGCACTCGGTCTAGGAACCGAAGCGGTTGCCGGTGCGGGGTACTCGAAGAGTTCCGAATCGCATGGAATTGTACCCGGGAAGTTTTTTAGAGGGGGTCTTAACCACATTGCAGCTTCCCTTCGCACTTCTCTGCGTTTCTCCTCGGACTCTTGTGCTTTTGCTCTCTTGCCTTTGAGTTCTCCCTTGCCATGGCTTCCAACCCGCTGCCAGAGAAGAAGCGCGCTCGATCTCCTCCAGCAGCTGCGTCTGTGCCAAGTCAGGATTCTAGGGTGCCTGACACTCCCTCCGGTGGCGACTCGAAGAGGCCCCGGGTTGATGCGCTGGGGGAAGCTTCTGGGGCGTCCCCTGTTCCGCTAGTCCAAGCGACTGCGGAGCGGCCGTCGGTGACGGTAGCGGGCTCTGGAAGTCCTACCCTGGCTCGGAAGTCGGGGTTCAGAGCCCGCTGGAGTGTCCGCGCTTCCCGGCCTTCCCCGACTTGCGGGGCATCTGTGCCGCTGCGCTCGGAGCCAGGGGCAACTGCCACGGCCCCCAGGCCAGCGCGAACTTCTCCTGTTCCGGTGTGCCCGGACTTCGCGGCGGCGTCGTCTCTTCCTGCCGAGACGGCCACCGCGGCCCCCAAGCCAGCGCAGGTTGACCCTGTACTAGACGGCCCGGCCTCTTCTTCAGCACCGCCTTCCCCGGCTCGCCCCTCTCCTCAGGTCAAGGAGCCAGAAGCTGAAGAGAGCCCGGCTGGCCTGGCTGCCAGAGCCTCGGAGGCAGCTTCTCCTGATCGGCGTCTCATCTCGGTTGCTGGTGCGTCGGCTCTTCCTGAGGACGAGGTAATGGAGGAGGTTGGGGGGACTGCCCCGGCCTCTGTTGCTCCATTGCCTCTGGCGGATGCCTTCGCGCTTGCCGAGATGAGCGTCCGGCAGGTCTTGGCTGCACTAGGGCGCGAGCGGGAGGAGTATACGGTTGAACGGGACCGCCTCCTCACCTGGGGGAACCTTTTGCGGGAGAGGACCGCGAAGGTTAAGAGTGAGCTCGACTCCAGGCGGGAGTTGCTCGACTTCAGGGAAGCGCTCCTCGACCGGATGAAGCGGGCTGTCGACCGCATGGACACCCAATCGCGGCGGATCAACAGGGAGACCCTGGAGGCACACGCCCGGGCCAAGGAGAGCCTCTCTGCTGCTGTGGAGATACGGCAGCGGTTGGCGCGCCGTGAACTCGCCGTTGAGGAACGGGAGCGTTGCATGGCAGCTGAGGCGGAGAGGGTCGCCGCTCAGCTGGCTGCGGGCGAGGATGACCTTCGAGCTCGGATGGAGGAGCTGGAGATCCTGAACGCAGACCTCGACTTGAGGGAGGAACAGGTCTCCCGTGATCGCCAGGCGGTCTTGGACCGGGAGTTGACCACCGACTTCAAGGCCGCTGAGTTGGAGCGGCTCGCCAAGGCTCTCCACCTTCGGGAGAGCTCTCTGGCGGCCAAGGAGAAGGAATTCTTCGAGAGGAACCTGGAGGCTCTGCAGGCGGCCCGCCGCGAGGTGGAGGAGCTTTCGGCCTTGCGGTCCTCCGAGGCTCTTGCGGTTTCGAGCTTCGTGGATCGAGCGGGGTCCGCCCTGATTCCTCTTGGCTTCAGTCTGGTGAGGACCGCGGCCCCTGCGTTGGAGGTGATCCCCGCGCTAGAGTCGATCGGCGCCAAGCTGGACAGGCTAGACTCAGTGGTCGCCAGCGAGCTTGAGGCCGAGGGGCGCGGTCTAGCCTTAGAGGTCGCCTCACATGTGCTGGCATGCTTTAAGAGCCGTGACCCCTCTTTTTCGCTAGAACCAGCGAGAGAGGGCCCAGCCGCAGAGCGGGAGCAAGCTGCCAGGGCAGAAGTCGAGGATGTGGCCGCCCTTATAGCCGCAAGGTTCCGGCGGGAGCCGGGAGGTCCTTAGGACTTGTTTCTCCCTTTTTATCGAGTCTGTAGTCCAGCTCATGGAGCCTCGCTTAATTTGACTCTTTTGGATACTTGTGTCTGTGATGCTTTTTCTCTCCTTCTTGGCTTTGCCTGGCTGAGTCCTTAGCTCCACAAGGTACTCAGAGGCCATTTCCAATCTCAGAGCTTTGCACAGACACCCTCCCCGGGTCCTAACCGTGTTAGGGGCTCCCGAAGGTCTCCGGATCTCACCCTATGGAGAGCTCCAGGTCTGCCTGCCACGTGGCGAGTATGGAACTCCTCCTTAAGAGGCGGGAGCTCCGGCCATGTTGGACACGTAGGGCTTTCGGAGCCCTCCCACCGAGGGGGGAGGTCCGGTTTCCACCTGCCACGTGGCAAGCCCGGAGCCCTCCTCAAGGGAGGAGAGAGTTCCGGGCCCGCTGGACACGTGGGGCCCCTGGGTCCCGCCCCTGCTGGAGGGGCAGGTCCCGGTCCTTCCAGTCCTAGGCCGGAGTAGTTGGTAGCTCCTTTCCCCCTGCTTCATGCAGTCCCTGTTGCCGTAACCTGGAGGTCCTGCACACAGGCAGAGGAAACGTAATTCTCCTCGGGGGGTCCTCCCCTCCCGTCTCCTAGTCTTATCCGTCTTACGATCCTGACTCGCTATACGGGGCTTGGGCAATTCTGTGCACGAGGCGCCGGAGCTCCGGCTCCCTCCGAGGTCCGGGTACGGCCGTCCGATCCCCAGTACCGGGCCATGCGCTGGGGAAGCAGAGTGCACGCGCTTTGGGTTCATGACCAGGCAAAGCGGTCATACTCCCCTGTACCTCCGGAGGGCAGGATGCGCATGCTTTGGGCGCTGGGCCGGCTAAGCTGGATACGCACCCTGGACCCCCCATGCACAACGCAGGCCTTTCCTGGAGGTAACCAACTGGCACCACAACACCTGACTGGGGGAGGCCCGAGAGACTCACTCGGCCATCGGCAGGTGCCTCAAGCGCAGCCGCCTTCGGTAGGATAGCACATGCCGACTATGGATGAGCGCAGGGGAGGGGGAGCTAGATGTACGATGAACATACAGAGATAGTGCGATCATAAAAATTAATGCATAATTTAAATGAGCGCATGAGAGAGAGCTAAGTAGAACAGGTCTCTGTATTCGTACCCATAGGTGGAATTCTGGCTGTACAGGGAGGCAATGTTCCGCCTTGTCTTCAAGGGAAGCAAGACTCTACGCGCTTAGGGTCGGAACCAGGCTAAACTGGACGTAGTCCTGTACCGTCCCTTGAGACTTAGCTGCCCCAAGCGCTGTTCCTAAATTCTATGGGATCTATTACAGAAGGGAATAACCCTGTTCTACTGATGCTCAGGAAGTAGGACTTACAGTGTTGCTTCATGGCAAGGATTTTTGGGAATGGATCCCACTCTCGGTTGAAAGGCATGTGTACCTGGGGCGGCAGCTTTCATGATTCCGAAGGGACCTTCCCTGCTGGGGGAGAGCTTATGGGTCCTTCTTGGAATAGAGCGTGCCGCTTCACCAGGTTGCCCTCCTGCAGGCCCCCGATGCGTTTGGTTCTTTGGCGGTAGTGCTTAGAGCATTAGCCGAGACCGTGCGTTGCGGGGTGTTCCCTGCAGCCGAGTCTTGTCGACGAGGTTGTTATCTTCGCGCTGGATCAGGTCCTGCGCGGCTTCTCCTAGGGGCCCCCGGGGAGTTCTCCCCTTCTGGCTAAGGCCTTCAAGGGGTAGGTAGGCCCGGGCTCGTCTTGGATGACCTAAGGCGTCTTCCCCTACTAGCAAGGCCTTCAAGGGGTTGACAGACCTTAGGCGGCCCCCGAGAGGTATGTTCGAGGCACGGAGGCGCGCCGCAGTTGGCTAACGCCCTGGCCTGTCACCGTCGGAACTGGAGTCCTCACCGTCATGCACTGTCTTTATGACACGCTGAGGCTCCTGGAACCCCACCTGGTGGGCAGCAGTGACTGGGGCATCGACCTTCTATTTGCCATCCCTCTGAGGGTAGGGCGGCGCTTCAGCCCTCTGCTGTCTTCCTTTGCGGAAGCGCTCTGCGAGCCTCTGGATCTCCCAGCACTCGGCAGCAGTATGGTTGCAGGTGCCATGCACGGGGCATAGCCCGCCTTGGTCACTGTCTGGGGTCGGTGATTGCCGCTGCCTTTTGTCGGGGCGTGGCCCCCGAGCTCCACTGGTCGTCGCAGCTGCGGCGACGGGGGCCGTGAATGGTGACTTCATCTTGCCACTCCCCCGGTTCTTGATCTTCTTGCCACCCCCATAGGCAGCAGCACCGGACCCGGGCTGTCCTCCTGACTCGGAGGTCGGCAGAGCGTGCCAGTTCCGCCCTTCAGCTGCTCTGGCGCACTTGTCCGCCAGGCTGAAGAGCTCCGAGACGTCGCGGACCTCTATGGTCGCGAGCTTCTCAAGCATTTTCTCGTCCCGGACACCCTGTCGGAACGCCACCACCACAGAGGCACTTTGGATATGCCGGATGGTATTGCGTACCTGAGAGAACCGCTGGATGAAAGAGCGCAGCGACTCCCCAGGTTGTTGCTTGACGGCGTGGAGGTCAAGCTCCGTGCCGGGACGGGTGTAGGAGCTGCCGAAGTTGGCGACGAACTGCCGGCAGAGCTCTCCCCAGGAGGTTATGGACCCCTGAGGTAGATTCATGAGCCAAGACCGAGCTGGGCCGGTCAAGGCGACGGGGAAGTAGTTGGCCATGACAGCCTCGTCCCCTCCTGCGGCAGGTACGGCGGTGGAGTAGATCTGGAGGAACTCCGCTGGGTTGACGCTGCCGTCGTACTTCTCGGGCAGGTGCGGGCGAAACTTGCGTGGCCACCTTGCGAAGCGAAGGTGGGGTGCAAGGGCCGCACATCCTGCGCCTGCTGCTGCAGGTACTGGCGCTGCGAACGCTTGGTTCACACTTGGCACCGCGTACCCCGGCATGGGCAAGGCTGCACCATAGACCGGGGCCGCTGCTTGCGGCGCATATAGTTGTGGCATATGCTGCGCAGCATATGCCTGAGGCAGGGCTCGCGTGGCGAAGGCCTGCCCTTCTGGTTGTGTCGAGGCCGACGACATGCTGTCGCCAGCCTCATGATTGCGACGCCTTTCTCGGCGTCGCTCGAGGTACACCCGGGCGTCCTGGCCCAAGTGGCACCGTTCCAGTTCCCTTCGCAGGTCCATCGACAGGAGCCTGGAGGAGCTGGAACCCGCCGTTAGCCCGTCAACCGTGGGTGTGCGCGTCAGCGACACAGCCGGTTGTCCTGGGCGCCGTCCTCGCCGAAACCGAGGGTTCGCGGCAGCGACGACGAGGCGGTCCACCTCGCGGACCCATTGCTGGGTCGCTGAATGGGGCGCATCTCCCGCAGGTGGGCTGCACAGTAGCGCTCTTGCTGCAGCTAGCGCACCTCCATGGTGTACGCTCAGCGCTGCAGAAGATCTCACACTGGTCGGGGCCTGCATAGCCGGAGTCGGCGTTGCCGGAGTCGGCTGCTGGCTACCAGCTTGTGCCGACACACTCCGTCCTGAGTGTGTCGACACGTACTCCACCGTGGTCACAGTTCGCCGTGAACGCGGAGGGGGAAAGTTTGCCGCTGAAGGAATCTTGGTCATCTTCGTTGGCGGAAACTCATCGTGCTAGGAGAAAAAGCCCCCTACCTGGCGCGCCAAATGTCGAAGTGTTCGGTCGACACTTCCCCCGGGCCTGCACTGGGCAGCCCGTGGAGGTTCTTTTTTCGGTGGGGCTAGTCCCTAGCGGAGAGCTTGCGCAGATGGACCAGTTAGTAAGAGCTTGACACGGCGAGTTTTACGTGGTTCAGGCCGCCGGAGCGTAAAACCCTACGTCCACGGCGAGCTATGGAGCTTGCTGTATTGCTTGCTGCTCGGGGCCGGAGGCCTGAGCTTGGGGGTGAGTTACAGCTTGAGAGTGTATGGCTAGCATATGAGTTGCAAAGTGCGAACCCCTGCTATCGACGCCTACCCGAGCCTTTTATAGTCCAAGACTCGGGCGGCTTACAAGGGGAGCCGGGACCCGACAGGTGGTCCCGCGGAGATTGTCTATTATCTACCGTATCTACAGTTATGCCGGTAGTTGTCTCTGGTCGAAGGCTTCTGAGTCTTCATCTTGCCGCCCTGCCCATGCCGCATGCTAGTCGTAGTGGTTGATGACGGCGCAGGCGGCATGGGATGTCTTGTCGCGGTGTTTATTGGCTGACAGGTTCTGACACCGCGCGCCAGTCTGTGATGCGACTGGGCGCAACGGCACCTGACAGAAGCATGCTCCACGTCTCCGCGTCTTGGGAAGACACGGGCGTTGAATACCTTGTACGGGCAAGGTATAGGGCGTATTTACGCCCGCTGCCTATCGCTCGGGGCAGGCAGCGTCGTTCTGCTGCCACGTGGCGGGCCTGGAGCCCTTCTCAGAGGAGAGGAGGGTCAGTCCCGCGGGGCACGTGGAGCCTCCGGACCTCTCCCCGCGGAGAGGGAGGCTCGGCTTCTGTTGGCCACGTGGCGGGCCCGGAGCTCTCCTCTGAGGAGAGGGAGGTCCGGCCCCACTGGACATGCGGCACCTTCGGACCTCTCTCCCGCGGAGGGGGAGGTCCGGCTTCTGTATGCCACGTGGCGGGCCCGGAGCTCTCCTCTGAGGAGAGGGAGGTCCGGCCCCGCCGGACGCGTGGCGCCTTCGGAGCTCTCCCTGCGGAGAAGGGCGAGTTCCTTAGGCATTTTACCCTCTGCGCGGGGGTACCCCATATCTCAGGTACCGACAGATCCGTTCCCAAAATTCTTGGCATGGAGCAACACTGTAAGTCCTACTCCCCGAGCATCAGTAGAACAGGGTCATTCCCTTCTGTAATGAATCCCATAGAATTTAGGAACAGAGCTTGGGGCAGCTAAGTCTCAAGGGACGGTACAGGACTACGTCCAGTTTAGCCTGGTTCCAACCCTAAGCGCGTAGAGTCTTGCTTCCCTTGTAGACGAGGCGGAATATTGCCTCCATGTACAGCCAGAATTCCACCTATGGGCATGAACACAGAAACCTGTTCTACTTAGCTCTCTCTCATGCGCTCATTTAAATTATGCATTAATTTTTATGATCGCACTATCTATGTATGTTCATCGTATATCTAGCTCCCCCTCTCCCGCGCTCATCCATAGTCAGCATTCACTATCTTACCGAGGGCGGCTGCGCTTGAGGCACCTGCCGATGGCCGAGTGAGTCTCTCGGGCCTCCCCCAGTCAGGTGTTGCGGTGCCAGTTGGTCACCTCCAGGAAAGGCCTGCGTTGTGCATGGGGGGTCCAGGGTGGGTATCCCGCTTAGCAGGCCATGAGCCCAAAGCGTGCGCATCCTGCCCTCCGGAGGTACAGGGGAGTACAACCACTTTGCCTGGTCATGAACCCAAAGCACGTGCACTCTGCTTCCCCAGCGCACGGCCCGGTACTAGGGATCGGACGACCGTACCCGGACCTCGGAGGGAGCCGGAGCTCCGGCGCCTCGAGCACAGAATTGCCCAAGCCCCGTATAACGGATCAGGATCGTAAGACGAATAAGACTAGGAGACGGGAGGGGAGGACCCCCCGAGGAGAATTACGTTTCCTCTGCCTGTGTGCAGGACCTCCAGGTTACGGCAACGGGGACTGCATGAAGCGGGGGGAAAGGAGCTATCAACTACTCCGGCCTAGGACTGGAAGGACCGGGTTCCGCCCCTTCAGAAGGGGTGAGGCCCGAAGGCCCCACGTGTCCAGCGGGCCCGGAGCTCTCGCCTCCCCTGAGGGGGGCTCCGGACTCGCCACGTGGCAGGCGGAAACCGGACCTCCCCCCCGGTGGGAGGGCTCCGAAAGCCCTACGTGTCCAGCAGGGCAAGAGCTCCCGCCTCCTAAGGAGGGGCTCCGGACCCGCCATGTGGCAGGCAGATTTGGAGCTCCCCATAGGGCGAGATCCGGAGACCCCCGGGGGCCCCTAACATGGTTAGGACCCGGGGAAGGTGTCTGTGCAGAGCTCCGAGATTGGAGAAGGCCTCTGAGTACCTTGCGGAGCTAAGGACTCAGTCAGGCAAAGCCAAGAAGGAGAGAAAAGGCATCACAGACACAAATATCTAAAAGAGTCAAACTATGCGAGGCTCCATGAGCTGGACTACAGACTCGATAAAAAGGGAGAAACAAGTCCTAAGGACCTCCCGGCTCGCGCTGGAACCTTGCGACTACAAGGGCGGCCACATCCTCGACTTCAGCCCTGGCAGCTTCCTCCCGCTCCGCGGCTGGGCCCTCTCTCGCTGGTTCTAGCGAGAAAGAGGGGTCGCGGCTCTTGAAGCATGCCAGCACATGTGAGGCGACCTCTAAGGCTAGGCCGCGTCCCTCGGCCTCAAGCTCGCTGGCGACCACCGAGTCTAGCCTGTCCAGCTTGGCGCCGATCGACTCCAGCGCGGGGATCACCTCCGCCACCTTCAGCGCAGGAGCCGCTGCCCTCACCGGACTGAAGCCAAGAGGGATCAGGGCGGACCCCGCTCGATCAATGAAGCTTGAGACCGCAAGAGCCTCGGAGGACCGCAAGGCCGAGAGCTCCTCCACCTCGCGACGGGCTGCCTGCAGGGCCTCTAGGTTTCTCTCGGAGAATTCCTTCTCCTTGGCCGCCAGGGAGCTCTCCCGAAGGTGGAGAGTCTTGGCGAGCCACTCCAACTCAGAAGCCTTGAAGTCGGCGGCCAACTTCCGTTCCAAGACCGCCCGGCGTTCACGGGAGACCTGTTCCTCCCTCAGGTCGAGGTCTGCCTTGAGAATCTCTAGCTCCTCGATCCGAGCTCGAAGGTCATCCTCGCCCGCCGCCAGCTGCGCGGCGACCCTCTCCGCCTCGGCTGCCGTGGAACGCTCCCGTTCCTCAACGGCGAGTTTACGGCGCTCCATCCGCTGCCGTATCTCCTCAGTGGCAGAGAGGCTCTCCTCGGCCCGGGCGTGTGCCTCCAGGGCCTCCCTGTTGATCCGCCGCGATTCGGCGTCCATACGGTTGACAGCCCGCTTCAGCCGGTCGAGGAGCACTTCCCCGAAGTTGAGCAACTCCTGCCTGGAGTCGAGCTCGCTCTTGACCTTCGCGGTCCGCTCCCGCAAAAGTTTCCCCCAGGTGAGGAGGCGATCCCGTTCAACTGTATACTCCTCCCGCTCGCGACCTAGTGCAGCCAAGACCTGCCGGACGCTCGTCTCGGCAAGCGCGAAGGCATCTGCCAGGGGCAATGGAGCAACAGAGGACGGGGCAGTTCCCCTGACCTCCTCCATCACCTCGTCCTCAAGAGGAGTCGATGCACCAGCAACCAAGACGAGACGCCGATCAGGAGAAGCTGGCGTCGGGGCTCTGGCAGCCGGACCTGCCGGGCCCTCTTTAGCTTCTGGCTTCTTGACCTGTGGAGAGGGGCGAGCCGGGGAAGGAGGCGCTGGAATAAAGGCCGGGCCGCCTGGTGCAGGATCGACCTGCGCTGGCTTGGTGGCCGCAGCGGCCGTCTCGGCAGGAAGAGATGACGCCGCCGCGGAGTCCGGGCACACCGGAACAGGAGAAGCTCACGCTGGCTTGGGGGCCGCGGCAGTTGTCCCGGGTTCCGAGCGCAACGGAACAGACTCCCCGCTAGTCGGGGATGGCCGGGAAGCGCGGACACTCCAGCGGGCTCTGAACCCCGACTTCCGAGCCGGGGTAGGACTCCCAGAGCCCGCTGTCGTCACTGATGGCCGCTCCGCAGTCGCTTGAACTGGCGGAGCAGGGGACGCCCCAGAAGCTCCCCTCAACGCATCAGCCCGGGGCCTCTTTGAGTCGCCACCAGAAGGAGTGCCAGGCACCCCAGATTCCTGACTTGGCACAGACGCCGCCGCTGGAGGAGATCGAGCGCGCTTCTTCTCTGGTGGCGGGTTGGAGGCCATGGCGAGGGAGGACTCAAGGGCAAGAGGGCAAAAGCACAAGAGTCCAAGAAGAAACGCTGGGAGGTGCGAAGTGAAGCCGCAATGCGGGTAAGATCCCCTCTAAAAACCTTCCCACGTGCAATTCCAGGCGATTCGGAACTCTTCGAATACACCGCATCGGCAACCGCTTCGGCTCCTAGACCGAGCGCCGATGACAGGTGGACCCAAGCCGCCCGACTGAAGCGGTGGGTCAAGGAGTCAGTCTCCTAAGAAGACAGGCCGGCAAGGCACTTCGGCAGTTCCCGAAGAAAGCGCCGCAACATGCAGAAGTGGCAGTCTTGGGAACCGCCGCAGTAAAAGCAACCATCAAGTGGGTGCACGCTCCCACGATCCTGCGACCGTTTGTGCTCCGACAGCGGTCAATGCGGGACTTAGAGAAAGTGCACGGATCAGAAGAGACGGAGGTCCCACCTCGGGCTTGCTATCTCCCCCGAGATGGGCCCGGGAGCCACTGTCGGTACCTGCGATACGGGGTACCCCTGCGCACAAGGGAAAATGTCTAAGGAACTCGCCCTTCTCCACAGGGAGAGCTCTGAAGGCGCCACACGTCCGGCGGGGCCGGACCTCCCTCTCCTCAGAGGAGATCTCCGTGCCCGCCACGTGGCATACAGAGGCCGGACCTCCCCCCCCCCCCCCCCCCGCGGGAGAGAGGTCCGAAGGTGCCACGTATCCGGCGGGGCCGGACCTCCCTCACCTCAGAGAAGAGATCCGGGCCCGCCACATGGCGACAGAAGCCGAACCTCCCCCTCCGCGGGGAGAGGTCCGAAGGCTCCACGTGCCCCACGGGGCCGGACCCTCCTCTCCTCTGAGAAGGGCTCCGGGCCCGCCACGTGGCCAGCAGAACGGCGTTGCCTGCCCCCGAGCTCAGGACTCCGGTTCTGAGCGGCAAGCAATACAGCGAGCTCCATAGCTCGCCGTGGACGTAGGGTTTTACGCTCCGGCGGCCTGAACCACGTAAAAATCACCGTGTCAAGCTCTTACTAACTCGTCCACACGCACAAGCTCTCCGCAAGGGACTAGCCCCACCGAAAAAAGAACCTCCGCGGGCTGCCCCGTGCAGGCCCGGGGGAAGTGTCGACCGAACACTTCGATAGGTACGCACCGGAATGAAGCGTGCTGATTTGGTTAACCGATCCACGATTACCCAAATCGAGTCATGCTTATTAGCCGTGAGAGGTAGTCCAACGATGAAGTTCATACTAATATCCTCCCACTTCCATGCCGGAACGCTTAGCGGTTGTAAGGTCCCTGCTTTCTTCATGTGGTCTTCAGCTCTTGGTACATCTTGTTGCTGCCCGGATTTATAGAAAATCTGGATAGGTGAGCCTCATCCAAAATTTTCTTCCGCAGCCTCATATCACGGGGTATGACTATCCGGTTTATGAACCATAGGGTGTCTTCATCATCTAACCGGAAACATTTCATTTCCCCATTTTTCAATCTCCTTCTGATATGAGCCATGCCCTTATCTTTCTTTTGAGCTTCCATAACCTCCTCTCTTATTGTGGGTATGAGAGCTAGATTATGTAGAGCTCCATATGGAACCAAGTAGAGACTTGGTTCTTCCTCTTCTAGCGGCGTAATGGTCAGGTTATACATATGAGACTTCCGGCTGAGTGCATCGGCAACCACATTTGCCTTGCCCGGATGATAATGAATTTCAATCTCATAGTCCTTGATCAGCTCCAACCATCGCCGTTGCCGCATATTCAACTCTTTCTGAGTGAATATGTACTTCAAACTCTTGTGGTCGGTGTAGAGATGAACCAGATTTCCCAATAGGTAATGTCTCCACATCTTCAAAGCTAATACCACGGCAGCAAGCTCGAGGTCATGAGTTGGATAATGTTGCTCATGATTCCGTAATTGCCGTGATCCATATGCGACCACACGTCCTCCTTGCATAAGTACACAACCAAGTCCGATGCCGGACGCATCACAGTAAACATCAAAAGGCTTGGTTGTATCCAGTTGAGCGAGAACCGGGGCTGTTGTGAGGTGTTTCACCAACGCTTGAAAAGCTTCCTCACATGGCTTGCTCCAATCATATTTGATGCCCTTCTTCAGTAGCTCCATCATAGGTTTGGAGATTTTTGAGAAGCTCGGGATGAACCTCCGATAATATCCCGCCAAACCCAAGAAGCTACGAACTTCATGGACTGATGTTGGAGACTTCCACTTCAGCACTTGCTCAATCTTGCTTGGATCAACAGCAATGCCTTCTGCTGAAATAATGTGCCCAAGAAATGGCACTTGGTTGATCCAGAATTCACATTTACTAAACTTTGCATAGAGCTTGTGATCTCTCAGTCGTTGGAGCACAATATGCAAATGTTTAGCGTGTTCCTCTTCAGATTTGGAATAGACCAAGATGTCGTCGATGAATACCACGACGAACTGATCCAGCTCCGGCATGAACACCGAGTTCATAAGATACATAAAGTGAGCCGGAGCATTGGTCAACCCAAATGACATGACAAGATACTCATAGAGTCCATATCTTGTCGAGGATGCTGTTTTCGGGACATCTTCCGTGCGGATCTTGATTTGATCATATCCCAACCTTAAGTCCATCTTAGAGAAGACTTTAGCACCCACTAGCTGATCGAAGAGGACATCAATTCTTGGTAGTGGATACTTGTTCTTTATGGTCACAGCATTTAAAGGACGATAATCGACACATAGCCTCAGCGTCTCATCCTTCTTTTTCACAAACAAAGCTGAGCAACCCCATGGTGATGAACTTGGACGAATAAAACCCTTGTCCATCAGATCTTTGAGTTGCTCCTTCAATTCTGCTAACTCACTCGGAGCCATTTTGTATGGTCTCCGAGAGATCGGCGTGGCTCCCGGTATCAACTCTATTTTGAACTCCACCTCGCGCTCAGGTGGTAGGCCTGGAAGATCTTCGGGAAACACGTCCGTATATTCAAGGACTACCGGAATGTCTTCTAACTTGCACGCCTCGGCATTACATACTTCCGGGTCTTTGGAAATCGCTTCGCCGAGGTACAATGTTTTTACGTCCGTGAAGTGGAGAGTCCAAATGAACACTCCTGTTCTCGATGTCTAGAACAGCCTTATGGAAGGTCAACCATGATATTCCCAATATGGCACTGATTCCTTGGTCTTCGAGAATGATGAGGGTGGTAGGATAAATTTTTCCACCCAAGCAGAGTGGTGCTCGAGAGACGACTTCATTAGTTGATATGTCTCCACCTGGCGAATGAATAAGGTAAGAACCTTTTGTGACAGTTGTGGAGATCTGATCCCGGATTACCGTTGCCCGGCTAATGAAGTTATGTGTTGCACCAGAGTCGAATAAAATGACAACCGGCTTATCATTTAAGGTGAACCTGCCGGCCAGAACAGGTCCCCCCTTTGGCAGATCATCGACTGACACATAATTGACTGTTCCCACTTTTGACATAGCTTTTCTGGGCTGCCCCAGATCACTTTTTGGATCTGGACCTGCAGATACAATGTTGCTGCTCGGTTCAGTTGCTTCATCGACGTTGAGCTCGTTGTTAACATGAAGTGGGACAGCACTTGGTTCAGCTGAGACATCACCTTGTTCATCTTCAACCTCTTGAGGGTAATAATATTCTAGTGCACCTTGTTGATACTGAGGTGCATAAGAAACAAGTTGCTGCTGCGGTAGAGGTGAATAAGACCTCTGTGGAGTAGAAGAGTCGTCACACTCCCAGAATGATTGTACCTCTTGTGGAATCTCTCGACCGGAAGGTGAACGGATCACCAACCGATACTTCTGAGGTAGACGATTGTCTTCATCCTGTGATGAGTCCCTCTCCCTCTTTTCTTTGAGGTAGAGGTTGGAATAATATTCTTGAGCGATAGCACAGCTCACAAACTCATCAAAATTCTTTTGGCTAACTTGAGCCAATTCACATCGCAGCCTAGCCGTCAGCCCTCGGTAAAAGTGATAACCCTTCATGGCTGGTGACTTCACATAGTCAGGGACATATTGAGCTAAGCGATTGAATTCCTTCGCATACTCAATAACACTCATGTCCCCTTGCTTCAGACTCCAGAACTCATCCAGACTGGTTTGCATTATGCCCGCAGGGATGAAACGAGCACGAAATGCAGCCTGGAACTCCGCCCATGTGACACGATGCCCTGCAGGTTGGACAGCAAGATAGTCTGCCCACCATGCTCCAGCAAAGCCGTGAAGCTGCTGAGCGGCATATAGAGTCTTCGAGAATTCATCACACCGGATCAACCCAAGCTTGGACTCAATGACACGTAACCAGTGATTTGCTTCACAATGGTCAGCCGCCTCAGAGAATACCGGCGGTTGTGTCGCCAGGAAATCCAGGTACGTGCTCTGGGTTGGCATGTGACGTTGAGCTTCCCGATCTATGCCTTGCTGAACTAGAGTTTGGAGAGTTTCATTCATCTTCGCCATAATTTCAGCCAATCCGGTTGGCGATGGCTCTTGTGATGAAGTCGAGTCATTCCCACCTCGACTTGAACCTCCAAGCTCCATTTGAGAATGTGTACGTACCATACTGCACGAAATAAAATTTTGAGTCAATCAAAATTCTATCTCAGTAGTAAGTAAAGATAAGTAAAACATGAACATGTCATGAACTTTATGAAAGCATAACCACATTCATGTTTAAACAAATCTTATGTACGTTAAGCTAATCAGCGGGACTACCCTGACCAGTTCACACAAACTCCAAATTTTACTCAAGTTATCAACAGATTCTTGACTTGAGTTCAATACCAAAGTTTTAGTAAACTTCAATAGCTTTCCAACAAGTACTTATGTGCTCCTTAAGGATTTTCCTACAGGAAGTTATGGCTTAAAAACAGAAAGGTCCAGAGGGGTTTTTGCTACTGTCCTAGTTCTGAACCGTTTGCCTTCAACTGGACTTTTCACCAACTTAACGTGTGATTTTGCTCTGGAGGTCTACAAAGAAGTTTTATAGCACTTAAAAATCTTTCCATAACTGTATCATACACCTTAATTGGTTAAATCTACTCAGAGTTATGCTCTATTAAAGCCCAGCAAGAATTCCTGCCAGAAACAGAGCACTCTGTTTTTGGAAACTTTGACACCTAGTTATACTCTATTTGAATCTTAGCTCAAAATAAGAGTTCAATAACTAATATTTGTTTCAAACTTCCATTTTTAGTTGAAAGTTAGTTCATGAATCATTTCTTCATAGGGACGAGGTTATTATGTGTAGTACGGTGTCGATGCACCGTAATAACATGTCGGTACTACGTTGCCTCACCAAAAGAAAATCCTAAACCGGATTATACCGGCATATCCGTTTTATCAGTGGCACTAAGACGGTCTCTCGCACACGTGTACTACATGGGATACGTACGTGGTTAGTACCTGCAGAAGAGCACTCAATAGTGGTGCACTCAAGGGTTGTTTCATCTCAGGCAGTTCCATATTTGAAAGTAAATACAAACGCCCGTATCATTGTCATACGGCCGTCCTTGAGTTAAGCCACGTCTCAAGGCACGTGATCGTGTTTCAACACCACACGATGGGGAACCCGAGTATGTCATGAACGGGTCATCACGGTTGGGAATGTTATCAACCCAACGGATACCACCTACTGCCCTGCAGGGCACGCCGATGGCAAGCGCTGCGTATGTCCTCCTGGGCTACATCCAGACGAACACACTATCGCGTTACTGACCACACAATGGGGTCTCCACTTACTTGCCTAATGCACGCTAGGGATCAGTGTTTCATATGAACTCAGGAACATGGAGAGTCCAAGAGTTTCATATTAACATCTCACACCAAGCTGTGAGATCTAGCCCTGAACCACTTTCCTCGTCAGGGGAGCTAACCGAAATTGAACCGCTTTCGGTGGCGTTCCTTACCATGCTTACCTGAGTGTAGGTGCGTCGTTACGTAATCAAAATTTCAGAATTATAACAAGCAGGTTAGTCAGGCCACCTTAAGTAACTATACTACTATAGTCCTTATGTGTGCCTAATACCGTTTCCTCACTGTATCCTAAGTTTTTGTCGTAATACGATCCTTATTCCGTGCGCTATTACCAATACGGCTCTGATACCATGCTGAGGGGACCCCGCCATCCCGATCACTCATAGGGATGGGGCACCTCGCCCGGGAATCGCATTGGGTGGTGCCGTGTTATGCGGCACCCAACAGCACACATATAAGGAACACAGTATTACATAAATCAAAAGTGGAAGCTTACAATTATTCTTTGTAAATAATTTACAGAAAATAGCTACAGCGGAAGTCTATAACCAGCTCATGATGAATATATAAGAAGCACTCGAGAAGAGATCCAGCCCGCGGACTCCTCTCGCTAGCAACACGAAAACATGGCAGCGGCTAGGTTCTCCAAGGGTGATGTGACTCGGAAGTTTCCGAGTCTCACCGGACAACCCTCTTTATAGCGTCGATGCTTACCTGCAAAACCACTTATATAGCAAGAGTGAGCACAAAGGCTCAGCAAGACTTAACCGTCTCTCCTAAGACATGAAACTCTACATGATAGTAACCTAAGACTTAAGCCTGTCATTTGCGAAAAGACTCGCCTACGAGTTCATCCTTAACTTTCAGATTTTAGCCATAATAGTAGAGACCTTGCGCCCAGCAACATTGGAACTCCACAATCGAACAAGAAACGCTTCATTCCAATGTTACTTGTCCCAAGGTGAAAAATAACTTTAGTTTGCTATATCTCTACTTCAACCATGGTTTTCATGCAATTTATATTTAGCATAACAGCATTTAAAACTTTTGCAAACTATTCCCACACAACTTGATTACTACGTCACAGCGCAGTGAGCAAGCGGTACTCATAACCGCGAGGGACGGTGATTCGAATCAAACACTACCCGGATAACTCGACACATACGCCCGCCTCTGAAGACCCAACTCTGGTGTCCTTCATTACGTCGTATGTGGCAACCTTTCTCAGGCCACTAAACTGTAGAACCGGTCGCGCCGTCTCGGGCTCATAGGTCTAACGAGACGATGTGGTATGCCTCTACAATCTAGTGAACCTGGTACATCGGTTTCCTGGTTCCCATATATCAGTAAGCATCCGGTACACAACTCAATACTTGCTCCTAGGGCCGCATACGCTTCGGTCCTTGACCAACACGGGCAGAGCTACTCGACCAAGACCTCGTCTTGTCGCTATCTAACCCCTCTGCCCGGTCTCATCTTTAGAAACGTAAACTTAAGTTTGCTCCCCTTTCCAACTCCACTTATGTGGTCCTGGAACAAAGCTCGCGAGTAGATTCCAACTACTCGTCTTCTACCGGCTGTCCTAGCCTATTTAGCACGACCTTATTCTACAGCGATGACACAATTCTACCCTTGACCTCAGGGTTCATGTTTGGTTATGCAAGTGGAGTATCACACATCCTTGACCTAATGCACATACAAACCTTGACCAATAGTAGTGAACAAAGGGAAAACTTTAAAAACAACTTAAGTGCAGACCAGGGCTTGCCTTGGTTTTGCAGGTGACTTAAGTCAGATAAGATGAGGTTAGTTGCTGATGATGACTTGAAGCTTAATCCTTGCCTTCTTGCTCCTTGATCAAATCTTCACTTATCCACGTTTAATCACTACACGTTATGAGTATGTATACATGTTTAATTATAAAACTTTTGCTAACAAGTGTTAAAGACACATTTAAAACTGGAACTCTGTTTAAGAATTTAAAATGACACTGGGGTGGTGGTTTGGGTGTGTGTTTAAGCACTATCATCAGGTGAGAAGTGAGGTTCATCACTTGGGTGGGGGATCAACTAATGGTTGAACAGAACACTAACGATCCAGGGCCCCAATGGAGCTGGAAATTTTCTTGGGAGTCCCTTGTCACAAGAAAGTCCTCTGGACCAAAATTCAGAACATTTCACTGAGTGGATCACCCAGAACAATTCCCTAAGCATTTAGGCAAAAAGGAATTAATTCTGATTAAATTTGCACTTTCATGCAAATTCAAGTGAACTATAATTTCATACATAGCTCAGGGAGTATGCATGAATGTTCCTAGGATTTTTGGATCTAAGGAATGGCTAGAACTGAATTTCCAAGTTTTGGAAATCCTCTGAAAATGTTTCTGTATTTATTTGAATACAGAAACTTGGAATTAGAATTACCCTAACTAAATCAGCTCCAAATGATCTGAAACTTTTACAGGAGTCTCCTAATATCCTAAAGAATATCCTGGCAAAATTTGGGGAATTTTGGATGAACCAAACTCCCTCTAAAATTCTTTTGCTGAAAAGATTTAAAGAATTTTCCAGAATTTTCTATTGGTTTTCATGAAAATTGGGCTGTATATTTGGATAGAGATGTTTATCCTGAATCCAACCCAATTTGAATCACTAAATTTGGAGCTTCCTAGCAAAAGTTATGAGGTTCTAAAGTTTGAACTAAATCTGGAATTCAAATTAATTCGGGAAAAGTTCAAACCCTGCGGGTGGGTCCAGGGGACCACGTGTCATGCGCTGGGGACAACCACACGGGGCCACAGTATCCTTTTCCGTGCTGTCACAAAGGATCCAACTCCGCAGAAAATCCCGGCCGGTCCTCCCCTCACTGACAGTGGGCCTGACGCCTTCGTCTTCTACCTCTGGACGCCCGCGCGACCCCGCCGCCGGAGTTCACCGGAGAACATCAGAATCCGGCTTCCCGGCCGCCTCTTGGCCTGATACTTGCTGCCCGGGGGTTTCTGGGGACGAGGAACTCATCTAGGGGGTCAGCCCACGCTCTAGGAGCCCGGAACCAGGTCGGCGGCGTGCAATGGCATCGGTGGAGCTTCGGCGCCGATGACCGATCGCTCCAGCCCACAAAAACCCCAAGGGATCGGCTCTACAGCATCAGTGACGCCTAAATAAGCTCGACATGGCCACAAAGTAGCTCGGGAACGATGGCTACTAGGACTTCACCGAGCACCCGATCGTTCCCGCCATGGTTGCCGAAGCAAGAGCTCGAAATTAGGTGCAACCGCTCAATTCTAAGCTAGGGTTGCGAAGGAAAAAGGTTCCCTATCCATTCTAGCTCCTGATTGTGCAAAATGAGCAGCTTTAACAACAAATTGAGTGTTAATTTCAACAATTCTTACCCGCGGGTAGGTTTTCCTCGTCCGAGGGAAAAACTTGAAATTCCGAAGCTACGTCGCACGGATTGCTCTGAAATTTGGAGGGGAGCAGCACAGGGAGTTGGCGCACCTTGGGGTGCTCTCGTTCAGTCGTGAAACTGGCCGGTGTGAGCTGCCCACGAGAGCCCGACGTCGGTTTCCACCGGTTGCACCTCGGCTTCGGCGCTGATCCTCAAAATACGGCCTACAGGAGCCCCGAACGCCGGAGCTGAGCTGGGGAAACTCTTGTGCACGAGCTGGCGCTCCTTTTTTGTGTTGATCGCTTGAGCAGTCGGGGAGCGATGCCGGCTCAGGATCGCTGAGAACGGACGCGGCGGCGGCGGCTGTTATTTGGGCGCGAGAGCAGACGAATGCCACGGGTACGAGTGAGAGGCTTCGTGTTTGCTTCGGTGGGAGAGATAAGCGCCGGGTACACCACCTCTGGCGCCCGCGCGTGGGGGGAAGAGCTCAAGCAGGAGGTGGCGGTAGCCGCTTCTCGGTGGCGCCCCCGTGGAGTGTTCGGTTGAACCGATAGCAGAGGCTGAAAACTTAGTCAGTAAGCTTAATCCCCCCTCTCAATGACAATTGGGGCCCACAGCCCCTCTCTGCACCAAAAGATCTCCAAATTTTGACCATTGCAAATTCAGCTATGAGGGGTCCAAATTCAAAAGCCATTTTGCCATTTGACAATTTGTGCCACAGTTTCAAATTTAAATTCAAATTTGGATGGAATTCACAAGTTCCTTTGATATTCCTATCAAAGCACCTCCAAATTTGCTCCAAATTTGCCCCCTCTACAATTTGAACCTGGGGAGTTTGAATATGCCCTCTGATCTTTGAGTTGGTCATTGCAAATACAACTTTTTAAACATCAGTTTGCATTTTCCTTTTTGGAGATGGCCCTCCTCTTTTTGGAAGTGACCCTCTTAGTTCAAACTGAATTTAGAGTTTTATTGCACATGCCAACACTTTCATGAGCAACACAAAAGTTTTTGTAAGTCCCATTTCTTGCATATAAACTCAATTTTATTCATAGCTCAAGTTTTCTATTTACAAGTTTTGGGACTTTTACACTGTTGTCGTTTAAGAGGAGTCCCGTCAGAATGATCAGCCCGGGACCTCTTTGTGTCGCCACCGGAAGGAGTGCCATCTCTAGAAGCAGGAGGTGCAGGCACCCTGGATCCCCGACTTGGCACAGATGCCGCCACTTGAGGAGATCGAGCACGTTTCTTCTCTGGGGGCGGGTTGGAAACCATGGCGAGGGAGGGCTCAATGACAAGAAGACAAAGGCACAAGAGTCCAAGGGAAAGCGCTGGGAAGTGCGAAGGGAAGCCGCAATGCGGGTAAGATCCCCTCTTAAAACTTCCCAGGTGCGATTCCAAACTATTCGAAACTCTTCAAATACACCCCATGGACAACCGCTTCGGCTCCAAGACCGAGCACCGATGACAGGTGGGCCCAAGCCACCCAGCTGAAGCGGTGGGTCAAGGAGTCAGTCTCCCAAGAAGACGAGCCGGCAAGGCGCTTTGGCGGTTCTCGAAGAAAGCGCCGCAACGTGCAGAAGTGGCAGCCTTGGGAACCGCCGCAGTAAAAGCAACCATCAAGTGGGCGCACGCTCCCACGATCCCGCGACTGTTCGTGCTCCGGCAGCGGTCAATGCGGGACTTAGAGAAAGTGCACGGAACAGAAGAGACGGATGCCCCACCTCGGGCTCACTATCTCCCCCGAGATGGGCCCGGGGGCCACTGTCGGTACCTGCGATATGGGGTACCCCCGCGCACAGGGGAAAATGCCTAAGGATCTCGCCCTTCTCTGCAGGGAGAGATCTGAAGGCGCCACGTGTCCAGCGGGGCCGGACCTCCCTCTCCTCAGAGGAGTGCTCTGGGCCCGCCACGTGGCCAGCGGCAGCCGGACCTCCCCCCCTCCGTGGGGAGAGCTCCGAAGACGCCACATGTCCCGCGGGGCCGAACCTCCCTCTCCTCAGAGGAGAGCTCCGGGCCCGCCACGTGGCCGACAGAAGCCGGACCTCCCCCCTCCGTGGGGAGAGGTCCGAAGGCTCCACGTGTCCTGCGGGGCCGGACCTCCCTCTCCTCAGAGGAGAGCTCCGGGCCCGCCACGTGTCCAGCAGAACAGCGCTGCCTGCCCCCGCGCGGTAGGCAGCGGGCGTAATGACGCACCATGCCTTGCCCGTACAAGGTATTCAAGGCCCGTGCCTTCCCAAGATGTGGAGATGCGGAGCACGCCTCTGTCAGGTGCCGTTGCGCCCAGTCGCATCACAGACTGGTGCGCAGTGTCAGAACCTGCCAGCCAATAAACACAGTGACAAGACATCCCCTGCCACCCCCGCCGTCATCAACCACTACGACTAGCATGCGGCATGGGCAGGGCAGCAGGACGAAGACTCGGAAGCCTTTGCCAGAGACAACTACCGGCATAACTGCGGATACGATAGTCGGCAGGAAATCTCCCCAGGACCACCTGTTGGGTCCCGAGCTCCCCTTGTAAGCCACACGAGCCTTAGACTATAAAAGGCTCGGGTAGGCAACGTTAGCAAGGGTTCGCACTCCAGCAACTCACACCCTAGGCATAACTCACCCTCAAGCTCAGGACTCCTGTTCTGAGCAACAAGCAATACAGCAAGCACCTCTGCTCACCGTGGACGTAGGGTTTTACGCTCCGGCGGCCCGAACCACGTAAAACTCGCCGTGTCAATCTCCTCCCTCACTCGTCCCTACGCTTAAGCTCTCCGCAAGCGACTAGCCCCTCCAAAAAAGAACCTCCGCGGGCTGCCCAGAGCAGGTCCGGGGGAAGTGTCGACCACAAACTTCGACAGTCTGGGTTCAACTTCGTGCATGTGGAATGCGTCTGTCGAAGACTAGGGCTAGGTTGTCGAGCAGAGATGCTTGCGACTTAACCTTCACTATGACGTCATCGACATAAACCTCGACCAGGTCCCGAATGAGGTTCTCGAACGTCTTGTGCATTGCACACACAAAAGTGGTAAGGGCATTCTTAAGACCATAAGGCATGGACAAATAGCAGTATAGACCATCTATTGTGATGAAGGCGGTATGTTCTTCATCTTCCCTAGACATAGGTATCTGGTGGAAACCTGAATATGAGTCAAGGAAACACAATAGATCACAGCCGGATGTAGAGTCGACTATTTGGTCTATACGGGGGAGAGGGACATGCCTTATTAAGGGTGGTGTAGTCGATGCACATGCGTAGCTTCCCGCCAGCCTTGGGGACGACAACAAGGTTGGCCAACCATCATGGATGGTGGACCTCTCGTATGAAGCCAGCATCAAGCATCTTTTTTATTTCTTCACGGATGAAGTCTTGCCGCTCGATGGATTGCTTCCGAGGCTTCTGTTGGACCGGCCTGGCGTCGGGATGGATCTTCAGTTGGTGCTCAATCACCTCCCTGAGGATCCCGGGCATTTCCGACAGTTGCCAGGCAAACACATCGACATTTGCCCAGAGGAAGGTGACGAGTGCGTCTTCCTTTTGCCCCCCCCCAGGCCCCCGATGATTTGGGTGGTCTGGGTGGCATCAGGACTGACTTGGACGACCTTGACTGGAACGTCCTCGCTGTCCGAGGGATGAACATGGGGCGCAGATGTCATCCCTTGCTGACGCATGTTTGGAGGCGGTCCGCTAGCTTCAGCATGACAGGAAGCGGCCTCCTGTGCTGCCGCCAGTGCTTGGAGCTTTTCCAGCGTTGAGGCAGCCGTGGTACAGTGACCTCGGATCTTGAAGACGCCACTCGGGGTCGGCATCTTCAAGACTAAGTAGCCGTAGTGGGGTACCGCCATGAACTGGTACAGGGCTGGCCTACCGATTATGCCATTGAAGGGGAGGCTGACCTCCGCAACGTCGAAGACGACACTTTCCGTATGGTAGTTCTCAGGCGTACCGAATGTCACCGGGAGGGAGATGCTACCACACGGAAAGATTGGGTCTTGACTTACCCCCGAGAATAGTCTCGAGGGGGTAAGCTAGGACATAGGGATTTGCAGCTTCTTGAAGGCTGCGAGGCTGATAACGCTGAGGGACGTCCCACCATCGATCAACACGTGGTAGAGCTTCACGTTGGAGATGGTCCAGGCGACGAGGAGAGGCAGCTGCCGGGCGCCTTGATTGTAGCCTAGAGGGGGGGTGAATAGGTTTTTCGATGCTTTTGTTAATCCCTGAAACACTTGGTAGGTTTATCAAATACAGGAAAATCGGACTAGTCCGGTGGAGTGCGGACTAGTACTCAGAGAAAAATTGGACTAGTCCGGTACTGTGTGGACTAGTTCAGTATGCGTGGACTAGAAAGATCAAGGTTGATCAATATGTTCACTTCTAGTACCCTATTCAGCGGAAATTAATTAAGAGCTTAGATGTATTACAACAGTGAAACAATGAATGATAGAGATCAACTTTGATTTCAATGCTTCAACGTGAATTTCACAAGACTTATTAAACACTAGAATATGATGAACAATAAATGAACAAGGGTGAGAGACAAGATTTTATCCTGAGGTTTGCTTCCACGAAGGAAATCTACGTCCCCGTTGAGGAGTCCACTAAGGACCGGGTCTTCACCAACCCTACTCTCGTCGAATCGCCACGAAGGCCGATTCTCTTCCACTAATCACAAAGGGCAAATAAATCGTTCAAGGGGCCTTCTCATAAGTTGAGGGCTCCCCAAAAATTACAATGAGTGAACACAACCAAACAAACTCAAAAGATGAACAATAAACGAACAACAGTGTGCTAGAGGTCAAACCCAAGAGCTCAAGATGTGTAGAACAAGTCTCTCCTTTGATCAATTGCTAATTCCCAAAGATTTGATCCTTTTTGGGTTAGAATGTGTGGAGAGATGTGAATTTTGGGCTCTTGGGAGGTGTGATGGCGCAGGGGGTCAAAAAGTTATGGTGGTATGGCTGTACACCTCTTTTTATAATAGGGTTTCCAATGGTTACGTTAGGGTTTGCGATGTCCGGACTAGTCCGTGGTGGATTCCGGACTAGTTCGGTATGCAGCGTGTGGAAAGCCCCAAGTGTTTTGAGATACCATACTAGTCCGTAAGAGTGCGTACTAGTTCGTTATCTATCCAGAGACAAAATCGGACTAGTCCGGTCCATATCAAACTACTTTGTTTTCTAGTCAGAAAGAAAATAAGACTAGTCCGGTTGATATCGGACTAGTCCACACATGCTGATTTTTGTGTAGTTAATGTGATTTCTTTCACTTGAGCTCTTGGGGTGTGTTTCTCCAACACACTCTATACTAAGTAATCTAATCTTTTCAGCTCCTGAGCCCTTATCAATTTGGATCCTCCTTCTCCTTTCTTTTTGCGCTTTCTTCCTAATTTCTTTAAGAACCTGCGCTCATCTCAACAATTTTGTTCGGGTCTCATTTGTTTGTCATAAATCAACCAAAACCCACAAGGGATGCCTAGATGCACTTTCAACCTCCCCCTTTTTGGTGATTGATGACAACCAATTGAGATCACACAAATATGACAAAAAATTCAGATTTTCATAAAGTGTGCACATATGAGCTTTGGACAAAATAGGCAATGTAGACATAAGACATATGTGCACTCTTTGTGGTGGGTGAAAAACTATGTGTGTGAGCAATAATTTTGATGTGAATATCATAATGAGCATAATCATAAAATCATCAAGAGTCTCAATCCTACATAACAGTTTTAAACATACACCATTAACCATAAGCATAACATAGTTATCATTTCACATTACATGTCCAAAAGCATAGTGATAGCATAAGTCTTACAAAAGCATAATGACAGCACATGTCATACAAAAAACTTGTTGGTACCCTCAATACCGGGTACCCCCGCGGACAGGAGAAAACCGCCTAAGGACCTCCCCCCTCCGCGGGGGTGAGCTCCGAAGGCTCCACGTGTCCAGCGGGACCGAACCTCCCCTCTCCTCAGAGGTGAGCTCCGGCCCGCCACGTGGCCAGTAGAGCCGGACCTCCCCCCTCCACAGGGGTGAGCTCCGAAGGCTCCACGTGTCCAGCGGGACTGGACCTCCCCTCTCCCCAGAGGTGAGCTCCGGGCCCGCCATGTGGCAGCAGAGCTGGACCTCCCCCCCCCTCCGCGGGGGTGAGCTCCGAAGGCTCCATGTGTCCAGCGGGGCCGGACCTCCCCTCTCCTCAGAGGTGAGCTCCGGGCCCGCCACATGGCTAGCAGAGCCGGACCTCCCCCCTCCGCGGAGGGTGATCTCCGAAGGCGCCATGTGTCCAGCGGGGCCGGGGCCTCCCCTCTCCACAGAGGTGAGCTCCAGGCCCGCCACATGGCCAGCAGAGCCGCGCTGCCCGCCCCGGTGCGGTAGGCAGCGGGAGTAAAGATCCGCGCCTTCCCAAGACGCGACATTCAAGACCCGCGCCTTCCCAAGGCGCGGAGACACGGCACACGCATGTCAGGAGGCACTGTGACCAGTCACAGTCAGGACAGGCGCACAGTGTTAGAGGCTGTACGCCAATAGACACAGCGACAAGACATGCCTTGCCGTCCCTGCCATCATCAACCACTACGCCTAGATTGCGGCACCGGCAGGACGCGGCAGGACGAAGACTAAGAAGCTACTGCCAAGACAGCTACCAGCATTTACTGCGAGATACGGTAGATGGCAGGAAATCGCCCCGGGGCCACCTGTCGGGTCCCGGGGCCCACTTTGTTAGCCGCCCGAGCCTTGAACTATAAAAGACTCGGGTAGGCAACGTTACAAAGGGTTCGGATCCCTCACCATTCGGCCCTTAGGTTCGGCAGTTCGCCACCTTGCACTTAGACATCAGCTCATCACCAGGCTTAGAACTCTGGTTCTAAGCGCCAAGCAATACATCGAGCAACTATGCTCCCGTGGACGTAAGGTTTTACGCTCCGGCGGCCCGAACCACGTAAAAATCCTTGTGTCAATCCACATTCATCTCCTTTGTCCAACACGAGACCCTCCGAGAGGACTAGCCCCTCCGAAAAAGAACCTCCGCGGGCTGCCCTGAGCAGGCCCGGGGGAAGTGTCGACGGCACACTTCGACATTTGGCACTCCAGGTAGGGGGCTTTTCCCTCTTGCGACGGGTATACGCCGATGAAGATGACCAAGCTTCCTTCTGCGGCAAGCTCTCCTCGCCCTCGTTCAGGGCGAACGATGACCAGCGAGGCTTATGTCTCGACGCACTTAGGGAGGAGTGTGTCGGGACAAGCTGGGAGCCCGCGACGGACTCCAACAGCGCGGACTCCTGGAAGCCCAAGAGCTACTGCGGCGCAGAGTGCTACTCAAGGGAGTACACTAGCTGCAGCACGGGCACTCCTGCACAATCCACCTGCTGTGGACACTCCCTAGGGGGCCACCCAGCAGTGGATCCGCGACGTTGACCGCCTCGTCGTCGCCGCCGCCAACCCTCCGCTACGGCGGGGACGACGCCTCGGTCAACCAGATGTGTCGCTGTCGCGCACGCCAACGGTTGACGGGCAGACGGAAGACTCCCGCTCTACCAGGCTCCCAACGGCGGACCTGAGGTCAGAGCTGGAGCAACGTCACTTGGGCAAGGATGCCCGCGTGACCATCGAGCGGCGGCGGGAAAGGCGTCGCAACCACGAGGCCGACTACAGCATGTTGACTGCCTCGATTCAGCCTGGGCCGCAGACGTTCGCCACGCGACCTCTGCCCCAAGCGTACGCCACGTAGCATATGCAGCAGCCATATGCCTTGCAAGTGGCGCCCCCAGTGTATGGTGCACCATTGCCCAAGCCGGGGTACACCATGCCAACAGCGAACCAAGGGTTCGCGGCACCAGGACCTGCAGCGGTAGGAGTGGGGTGTGCGGCCTTGGCGCCCCACCTTCGCTTCACGGTGTGGCCACGCAAGTTCCGGTCACACCTGCCGGAGAAGTATGACGGAAGCGTCAACCCTGCAGAGTTCCTGCAGATCTACTCCATCGCCATCCTCGCGGCAGGAGGGGATGAGGCCGTCATGGCCAACTACTTCCCCGTCACCTTGACCGGCCCAGCGCGGTCATGGCTCATGAACCTCCTCCAGGGTTCCATAACCTCCTGGGTAGAGTTATGCCGACAGTTCACAGCAAACTTCGGCAGCTCCTACGCCCGTCCTGGCATGGAGCTCGACCTCCACGCCATCCGACAGCAACCGGGGGAATCACTGTGCTCCTTCATCCAGCGGTTCTCCCAGGTGCGGAACACCATCCCCCACACCCAGAATGCATCAGTGGTGGTCGCATTCCGATAGGGTGTGCAGGACGAGAAGATGCTCGAGAAGTTGACCACCAGGGAGGTGCGCGACGTCTCGGAGCTCTTCAGCCTGGCGGACAAGTGCGCTAGAGCAGCAGAAGGGCGCAACTAGCACTCACAGCCAGCCTCCGAAGCAGGAGGGTCGCCCGGAGCTAGTGCTGCACCCCAGGGGAGCAGCAAGAAGATCAAGAAGAAGGGCGGTGGCAAGATCAAGCCGCCAGTCGGAGCTCCCGTTGCTGCAACCGCAGCACCCAGCGGAGCTCGGGGGCCACGCTCAGACAAGATACCACGACAGTCACCCGACGGTGGCAACCGTGGTGAGTCGTGCCCGGTACACAACACCAGGAGCCACACTGCTGGTGAGTGTCGGGAGATCAAGAAGCTCACAGAGCGCTTCCGCGAGGGGATGCAGTCGCGCGCAGATGGTGCTCCCTTCCGCCAGAGGGAGGGCAAGCAGAAGGTCGACCCCCGAAAAAACGGCGACCAAGAGATGGGGTACCAGGAGCCCCAGCGCACCGTGAAGACGGTCCGCAACCGTGGGGACTCCAGCTCCAGTGAAGACAAGCACCGGAAGGCGCTCCACATCATCTATGGAGGGTCCTCGGACCCCTCGTCCCGGAATGCAGTCAAGACCCTGCGCCGAGCAGTGGCGTCGGTGGCTCCTACCCCAAGCGTAGCGCCGCACCTCAAGTGGGTAGGGACCCCCATCAGCTTCGACGTCTCCGACTGCCCCAAGAACATGGCTGGAGCCGTACAGCTACCACTCTTGGTAGCTCCAACCATCACCAACGTGAACATGTACCACGTCCTGGTGGATGGAGGGGCCGGCCTCAACCTCATCAGCCACACAACTTTCCAGAAGCTGCAGATTCCCATGGCCAAGCTCACCCCGTCGAGCCCGTTCTGAGGGGTAGGCCCGGGACAAGTCGTCCCGTATGGGAACATCAGCCTTCCGGTGACCTTTGGAGCACCGTACAACTACCGGACAGAATGCATTCTGTTCGACACGGCGGAGGTCGACCTCCCCTTCAACGCCATCATCGGCAGGCCTGCCCTGTACCGGTTCATGGCGGTAGCCCACTACGACTACCTTGTCCTGAAGGTGCCTACACCCACCGGTGTCCTCAGGATCGGTGGAGACCACACTACCACAGTGTCAGCCTTGGAGAAGCTCCAAGCACTTATGGCAGCCCGAGCACGTGCCCTTGGTGGTGCAGAACCGGGCCAGCTCCACCCGAGTGCATGCCACCGTGCCTCGACCTCTGCACCCTGAGTGCAACCCCTCGACGAAGGCGAGGTCCCCCTGAAGGTCGTCCAAGTCGGCGCCGAAGCTGCCCAGACCACACGGATTTCCGGGGGCCTGGACAACAAAATAGGAAGGCGCGCTCATCACCTTCCTCCGGGACAACATCGACGTGTTTGCATGGCAACCATCACAGATGCCCGGGATCCCTAGGGAGGTGATCGAGCACCATTTGAAGATCTTCCCCGACACTGGGCCGGTCGAGCAGAAATCCCGGAAGCAGTCCATCGAGCGGCAGCACTTCATCCGTGAAGAGATCAAGAAGCTGCTCGATGCTGGCTTCATACGGGAGGTCCACCACCCCCAGTGGTTGGCGAACCCTGTTGTCGTCCCGAAGGCCGGCGGGAAGCTCCGGATGTGCATCGACTACACCAGTCTCAATAAGGCATGCCCCAAAGATCCATTCCCTCTCCCTGGAATAGATCAAATTGTAAACTCTACATCAGGTTGTGATATGTTATGCTTCCTAGACGCCTACTCAGGCTTCCACCAAATACCAATGTCTAGAGAAGATGAAGAACACACTGCATTTATAATTGTAGACGGCCTGTATTGTTATGTCTCCATGCCTTATGGTCTGAAAAACGCTCTCCCTACCTTTATACGCACTATGCATAAAACATTTGGAGAGCTAATCCAAGACAGTTGAGGTGTATGTCGATGACATCATTGTCAAAGTCAAACAGAGCTCATCCTTGTTAGATAACCTAGCTCTAGTCTTTGACAAGCTGCGCTCCACGCGCACTAAGCTAAACCCGGACAAGTGCGTGTTCGGTGTATCCTCTGGAAAGCTCCTTGGATTCCTGATCTCACACCGAGGGATCGAGGCCAACCCAGAGAAGATCAAGGCCATCGAGCTGATGCGGCCCCGGCTCACATCAAGGATGTCCAGAAGCTTACGGGATGTCTAGCTGCGCTCAGCCAGTTCATACCTAGGCTAGCTGAGCGGGCTCTTCCCTTCTTCAAGCTCCTGCGCAAAGCCGGTCTATTTGTTTGGACCAAAGAAGCAGAAGAAGCATTCCAGGAGTTGAAGCAACACCTGATGATGCTGTCCATTATGGTAGCTCCTGAGCCCGGTGAGCATCTACTGATCTATATCGCGGCGACAACGGAGGTGGTGAGCATGGTCCTAGTCGCAGAGCGGCCGGACCCCTCGCCACTGCAACCTGCTCCTGCAGCAGAAGACAAGCGCTGTCGGTACCTGCGATATGGGGTACCCCCGCACACAGGGGAAAATGCCTAAGGAACTCGCCCTTCTCCGCAGGGAGAGCTCCGAAGGTGCCATGCGTCCGGCGGGGCCGGACCTCCCTCTCCTCAGAGGAGAGCTCCGGGCCCGCCATGTGACATACAGAAGCCGGACCTCCCCCTCCGCGGGAGAGAGGTCCGAAGGTGCCACGTATCCGGCGGGGCCGGACCTCCCTCTCCTCAGAGGGGAGCTCCGGGCCCGCCACGTGGCCGACAGGAGCCGAACCTCCCCCTCCGCGGGGAGAGGTCCGGAGGCTCCACGTGCCCCGCGGGCCGGACCCTCCTCTCCTCTGAGAAGGGCTCCGGGCCCACCACGTGGCCAGTAGAACGGCACTGCCTGCCCCCGAGCGTTAGGCAGCGGGCGTAAAGACACCCCATACCTCGCCCGTACAAGGTATTCAAGGCCCGCGTCTTCCAAAGACGCGGAGACGCGGAGCACGCCTCTGTCAGGTGCCGTTGCGCCCAGTCGCATCACAGACTGGCGCGCGGTGTCAGAACCTACCAGCCAATAAACACCGCGACAAGACATCCCATGCCGCCTGCGCCGTCATCAACCACTACGACTAGCATGCTGCATGGGCAGGGCGGCAAGACGGAGACTCGGAAGCCTTCACCAGAGACAACTACCGGCATAACTGCAGATACGGTAGATAACAGTCAATCTCCCCGGGACCACCTGTCGGGTCCCGGGCCCCCCTTGTAAGCCACCCGAGTCTTGGACTATAAAAGGCTCGGGTAGGCGACGATAGCAAGGGTTCGCATTTCTGCAACTCATACGCTAGCCATTCACACCCAAGCTGTAACTCACCCCCAAGCTCAGGACTCCGGCCCTGAGCAGCAAGCAATACAGCGAGCTCCATAGCTCGCCGTGGACGTAGGGTTTTACGCTCCGGCGGCCTGAACCACGTAAAACTCACAGTGTCAAGCTCTTACTAACTCGTCCGTTCGCGCAAGCTCTCCACAAGGGACTAGCCCCACCGAAAAAAGAACCTCCGCGGGCTGCCCAGTGCAGGCCCGGGGGAAGTGTCGACCGAACACTTCGACATTTGGCGCGCCAGGAAGGGGGCTTTTCCCCTTGCGCGACGAGTTTCCGCCGACAAAGATGACCAAGTTCCCTTCAGCGGCAAGCTCACCTCCCCCGCCTCCGCGGCAAACCGCGACCAGGGGGAGTACAAGTCAACACACTCGGGACGGAGTGTGTCGGTACAAGCTGGGAGCCAGCAACCGGCTCTGGCAGCGCCGACCCCGGCAATGCAGGCTCCAACCAGCGTCAGGTCTTCAGTAGCGCTGGGCGTACCCGGTGGAGGTGCGCTAGCTGCAGCAAGAGCGCTACTGCACAATCCGCCCGCTGGGGACGCGCCTCAGGCAGCGACCCAGAAGTGGATTCGCGAGGTAGACCGTCTTGTCGTCGCCGCCGCAAACCCTCGACTTCGGCGGAGGCGACACTCCGGCCAACCGGCCGTGCCGCTGATGCGCACGCCAATGGTTGACGAACAGACGGCAGATTCCCGCTCTACCAGCCTCCAATCCACGGATCTGAGGACAGAGCTGGAGCGGTGTCGCTTGGGTCAAGATGCCCGGGTATACCTCGAGCAACGCCGAGAAAGGCGTCGCTACCAAGAGGCTGACGACAGCATGACGTCAGCCTCGACCCAGCCTGAAGAGCAGACCTTCGCCACGCGATCTCTGCCCCGGGCCTGTGCCGTGCAGAATATGCCACAGTCATATGTACTGCAGATGGCGCCCCCGGCCTATGGTGCAGCCTTGCCCGTACCGGGGTACACTGTGCCCAGTGCGAACCGAGCGTTCGCGGCACCAGAACCTGCGGCGACAGAAGCAGGGTGTGCGGCCCTCGCGCCCCACCTTCGCTTCGCGAAGTGGCCGCGCAAGTTTCGGCCACACCTGCCCGAGAAGTACGACGGCAGCGTCAACCCGGCGGAGTTCCTCCAGATCTACTCCACCGCCGTACTTGCCGCGGGAGGGAATGAAGCCGTCATGGCCAATTACTTCCCTGTTGCCTTGACCGGTCCAGCCCGGTCTTGGCTCATGAACCTCCCCCAGGGTTCCGTAACTTCCTGGGGAGAGCTTTGCTGGCAGTTCATAGCCAACTTCGGCAGTTCCTACACCCGGCCTGGCACGGAGCTCGACCTCCACGCCATCCAGCAACAACCTGGGGAGTCGCTGCGCTCTTTCATCCAGCGGTTCTCCCAGATGCGGAACACCATCCCACACATTCAAAATGCTTCTGTGGTGGTGGCGTTCCGGCAAGGCGTCCGGGACAAGAAGATGCTCGAGAAGCTCGCGACCAGGGAGGTCCGCGATGCCTCAGAGCTCTTCAGCTTGGCAGACAAGTGCGCCAGAGCAGCCGAAGGGCGGAACTGGCACTCACTGCCGTTCTCCGAGTCAGGAGGACTGCCCGGATCTGGTCCTACTCCCTGTGGAGGCAGCAGAAAGGCCAAGAACCGAGGCAGAAGCAAGATAGAATCACCGACCGCAGCTCCAGTCGTCACTGCAGCGACGCTCAGTGGGGCTCGGGGGCCGCGCCCCGACAAGAGGCAGCAAAGATCACCAATCCCAGAAGGTGATCAAGACAATATGTGCCCCGTGCACGGAAGCTGTCGCCACACTACTGCCGAGTGCCGGGAGATCCGAAAGCTCGCAGAGCGCTTCCGCAAGGGGAAGCGGCAGCGGGCTGATGCCCCACCCTTCCATCCAAAGGAAGGCGAACAGAGGGTGGATGTCCCAGACAGCATCGACCACCCAGAGGAGATCCAGGAGCCTCAGCGTGCCGTGAAGGCGGCGCGCAATCATGAGGACTCCAGCGACGATGAGCGTCGAAAGAAGCTCTACGTCATATACGGTGGGTCCGCCGACCCCTCGTCCCGAAGCGCAGTCAAGACTCTGCGCCGAGCGGTAGCGTCGGTGGCGCCACTCCCAAGTGCCGCACCGCACCTTAAGTGGATGGGGACCCCCATCAGCTTTAACGCCACCGACTGCCCCAGGAACATGGCTGGGGCCGGCCAACTACCGCTCTTGGTAGCTCCTACCATCGCCAACATGAGAATGTACCATGTTTTGGTAGATGGTGGAGCTGGGCTGAACCTCATCAGCCATGCAGCTTTCCAGAAGCTTCAGATCCCGATGGCCAAGCTCACCCCGTCGAGCCCGTTCTCAGGGGTAGGGCCGGGACAGGTCATTCCCTACGGCAACATTAGCCTCCCGGTGACCTTCGGGGCTCCGGACAGCTACCAGACAGAGTACATTCTGTTCGACGTAGCAGAGATAGACCTCCCCTTCAACGCCATAATCGGCAGGCCAGCCCTGTACCGGTTCATGGCAGTAGCCCACTACGGCTACCTCGTCCTGAAGATGCCAACACCGATGGGCGTCCTCAGGATCCGTGGAAACCGCACTGCTGCAGTGTTGGCCTTAGAGAAACTCCAAGCGCTCGCAACAGCTGGGGCATCAGCCCCCGGCAGTACAGAGCCGGACCAGCTCCGCCCGAGCGCACGCCACCGTGCTTCCGCCACAGCACCCCGGGTGCAACCTCTCGACGAGGGCGGCGTCCCCTTAAAGGTCGTCCAAGTCGGCGCCGAAGCCACCCAGACCACCCGGGTAGCCGGGGGCCTGGATAGCAAATAGGAAGGCGCGCTCGTCACCTTCCTCCGGCACAATGTCGACGTGTTTGCATGGCAGCCGTCACAGATGCCGGGGATCCCCAGGGAGGTGATCGAGCACCACTTGAAAGTCTTCCCCGACGCCCGGCCGGTTCAACAGAAGCCCCGCAAGCAGTCCATCGAGCGGCAAAACTTCATTCGTGAAGAAGTCAAGAAGCTGCTGGACGCTGGCTTCATACGGGAGGTCCACCACCCCCGGTGGTTGGCAAACCCCGTCGTTGTCCCGAAGGCCGGCGGGAAGCTCCGGATGTGCATCGACTACACCAGTCTCAATAAGGCATGTCCCAAAGATCCATTCCCTCTCCCTAGAATAGATCAAATAGTAGACTCAACGTCAGGCTGTGATATGCTGTGCTTCCTAGACGCCTACTCGGGTTTCCATCAGATCCCCATGTCTAGGGAGGACGAGGAGCACACCTCCTTCATCACAGTAGACGGCCTTTATTGCTATGTGTCTATGCCTTACGGCCTAAAGAATTGTCACACCCGGTTTTTCCGAAGAAACAACCAAGTGAATATCACATGTATGCCAGGATCATTTTCTCATACATGTGATGACAAATAGTGAAGCATCATTTATTACAAGCCAGGTGTCGAATATAAATAAGTCTTACATCGCAAATGTCTCAATGGACACTAATGCTTCATCACAAGTAAATAAACTAGCAGCGGAATATTATTCTTTGGGGCTCCATCACAGGCGTTGCCCGGGGGTCTTCATGAACCTAAAAACCTTCCTCGGGTCCAAAATCTTGGTCATTATACACCACCTCATTATCTTGACCTGAGCAGCAATATAAACCAACAAATATGCAAGGTTGAGTACCAATGGTACTCAGCAAGTGTGGGAAAATTATATCATGCATGGCTAGAACAAGGAGAGGTTGAACTCATGGTTAAAGCACTACGCAATTAATACCTATCACCTTAGCCTATTAAGCACCTACATTACTACACAGGTGAAATGGTCCCAATCTCCCATCCCATCATCATAATCCAATAACCATAACATCATTTCCAATGTCAAGCTCCCCGCTTAACTTCCAAAACCATCAATCCTCTAATCATGAATAAGTCCAGGCCGCTCTTAACCGTGAGCACGGCTGTCAAGACAGTTTTGACTCTGCAGAGTTTGTACCACTGTACCCACATGTAGTGATTTCATCCCCCGTTGCCGGGTGGACTAAAAGAACCTCCATTATGCCAGTGGCTACGATCCACATTCACACTTCCCAGGTGTGTAGCCAGGAGATCACTACGAAGCCTTTACAAAGGGATTCCCGACGAGCGTGGACCCACTGAGGTTTCACCCCTAACAGCATACAAGAGGCTCCAACCCCGCTGCAGTGGCCCCCTCTTGAGCCTTGCGGTTCATATGGTAGTCCAGCTGACACCTATTCCCCGCACCATCCAACACACCCATACTACGCCGGGGATACACCTAATTAATTGGCCAAGCTGCCCCATCTCAGCATGTGGTTGGCACTGTAAAGCCGGGTTACATGCTCCATGAACCGGTCCTTAGGATCCAGGCAAGTACTAAACACAAACCCAAGTCTCGTGCACCCAGCACACAACCAAAACATCCAACTTGCCTTGATCCCTACCTCTACATAATTCACAATGTCTCATTCAAGAGTATGGTAATATAAACTGATGATCTCATATCCCAAATATCCCATTCTAAGCATGGCTAAGCATATGCATGTAAAGAAATGACATGACAAAATAATATCCCAACCCAAGCTTCAAGGAAACAAGGGTAATGCAATTCTAGGGAAACTTTCCTAGCATGGGTTTCATATTTCATTTGACAATGCAAATAATTCTATCTACACATCCTAGCATAGGATCAAAGTGGTCAAGGACACTTGCCTCCTTCTTGCTGCTCTTGAAATGGGTAGTCCTGATCTTGGAAAGGGTTAACTTGCTCTTGAACAGGTTCTACTTCATACCATCACACATAGCAAAAGAAAAACAACAATCATAAGACATAGTTCACACTTCTACTTCATACAAACCACACATTCACATTTATAAAAGTTCTTTACCATTATATGTGTTGTGGTTACTTTATGTGTGTTGAGTTGTGGCTTGCATGCACTTTTAACCATGTGTATATGATTCCTACTTTTGTGTCCACCTTTATACTTACATACTATTTATATGGGTTTCCAATAAATTTCTTATATTCAACTACTTCACCTTTTTACTATCAAGTGTGTATGAAAAGTATTATTCTTCCCCATATGTGCCTTCATAATTTCTACCAACCCTAAACTGAACTCTTTGGATTTTAAAAACTCCATTGATCATTTACTAGTTGCTATATTTTTCAGATTTATATTCTTATGCCTAATTGTGTATTTTATTATGAAATTAGTAATACATATCATCTAAACAGTATAGGTTCTGGTCCTAAATAATTTAATATCATATTTTGACCTTGGCTTCTGATGTAGACTATTTCATAATTATTTTCCCTATTTTTCTATAACTATTCTTTACTTAAAAATGTGTCCCTATACTAATAAATGTGAATAATAGATGAAACAGATTTATTTCAGCCCAAAAAAATATATTTTTATCTCACTCCAAAGTTTTCTAAGTACTGAGAAAGTTTTTAATTAATTTTTGACAATTATGTTTGTCCCCCTTTTTAAATTTTTAAACACTAGTTACATATTCAATTTTCTAAATTAAATACTAAACAGGGCTAAAATAATGAACTCACCCCATTACAGGGTCTATAATATTATTTTCATAATTTCCAGGGGTCTAGCTACACTTATCAGAGGTTTTTTTCCTAATTTCTATTAAGTTCAGGGGCTAAAACTGATTTTTAAATGAATTTACATGATTTTCTGGAGTTCCAGGGGCTAGATCTGAAGTTTCCGGGGCTAGCTCTCAATTCCAGAGAACCCCAGGGGGTAGCACGTAAGAATTCCAGTCTTCATAATGCGGGGCTGACGTGGACCGTCCGATTTTAAACCGACGGCTGAGATTATAACATCGAACCGGTACGCGGGGTTTTAAAGTCTACCGTGCGATTTAAAATAAATGGCGCACAAGCGGCCACGTCGCTCTGATCGAGCGCGGGCGGCGCTGCCGGCGGCGGGAAGCGGCGATCTCGCCGGAAAGTTTCGGATCCTCGAGAATTCTGCCTAAAACTGTGATCTTATGGCCTAGACCGGTAGAGGGGAGGTCAGGGATCTCACCTCGGGGGTTTTCTTGAGCTCGGGGGTCCTGGAAAGTGATCGGCGGCGAGGTCCGAGGCAAAACCACGGCGAAGCTCGTCGGCGCTGTGTTTACACCATAACTCTCCGAGTTTTCTGCACCTGCAAAGTTCCCCGGAGGCGGTGGATCAAGACCAGCGAGTTAGATCAGAGTTTCCGAGCTTAGATCGGCCAGAATTCACCGGCGAAGTCTCGGTGCTCACCGGAGTAAAAATCGGCGATCGCGTGGGAAAAACCGATCGGGGCTGGGGTTTTTATAGCCGGGGGAGGGCGGTGAGTTGGTTGTGATCGAGTTTGAGTCTTCCGGGATCAGAATTTGGGCTGAGGGACGCGGTTTCCGGGCGGTTAAGATCGCGCGCGCTCGGGGGGAAAAGTCCGGGGTCGGCGCGAGCGAGGTTGGGGATGACAGGTGGGTCCCACCTGTCTGTGTGAGAGGGCGCGGGCGCGCGCGGGGGGCGGGCTGGCGCGGGGAAACTGGGCCGGCTGGCGGGTTTCGGCCCACTGGCCGGTTTTTTTTCCCGTTTTCTCTTTTTCTTTTTCCATTTCTTTTCTGTTTTGAGTTTAATTTGAATTCCAGTTTGAATTTGAATTTTTGCAAAACATGCAACACGTCCAAAAAATTTTAAATTCCCCTCTGAACATGGTTTAGGGTTTTGAATCAAAATTTGGGGTGTTACAAGAATGCACTCCCCACCTTTGTGCGAGCAATGCACAAAACCTTTAGGGAGTTAATAAGAGACCTAGTTGAGGTGTACGTCGATGACATAGTTGTCAAGGTCAAGCAGGGTTCATCTTTGTTAGATAACCTAGCCCTAGTCTTTGACAAGTTGTGCTCTACGCGCACCAAGCTGAACCCCGATAAATGTATGTTCGGTGTATCCTCTGGGAAGCTCTTAGGATTCCTGGTCTCGCACCGAGGGATTGAGGCCAACCCAGAGAAGATCAAGGCCATCGACTTGATGCGGCCCCCTGCCCGCATCAAGGATGTCCAGAAACTCACGGGATGTCTAGCCGCGCTGAGTCGGTTTATACCAAGACTAGCAGAGCGGGCACTCCCTTTCTTTAAGCTCCTGCGCAAGTCAGGCCCTTTTGCCTGGACTGACGAAGCGGAAGAGGCTTTCCAGGAGTTAAAGCGACTCCTGACGACCCTACCTATCATGGTAGCCCCTGAGCCCGGAGAGCACCTGCTGCTCTACATCGCGGCGACAACTGAAGTGGTGAGTATGGTCCTCGTCGCTGAGCGGCCAGACCCCTCATCTTCACAACCTGCTCCGGTAGCAGAAGACAGACGCCAGGAGGCCCCGCAGGACCAAGGCGATCTCCCGGACCTCCAAGGCAACCTCCCGGATGTCCAGGTCGGCCTCCCGGAGGTCCAGGGCGGTCTCCCGGACCCCCAAGATAAACCCCCGGGGTCCTACGGGACCCCCCGGGGGCCAAATGGGACCTCCCGGAGGTCCCTCAGGACTCCCCGGAGCTCCCGGATAATCAAGATAGCTTAAGGGCCTCCGGGTCCCAGCTCACGGAGGCCCCCGTGGGTCCACTCACCTCCAGCGGGCCAGGGCCAATGGACGAGGACCTCCCAAGCCTAAGAGAGAGGGTTCGAACCATCCAGAGGCCTGTCTACTACATCAGCGAAGTACTTCATGATGCCAAGACAAGGTACCTAGAAGTCCACAAGCTGCTGTATGCGGTGCTCGTGGCCTCCAGGAAGCTCCGCCATTACTTCCAGGCCCACCGGGTCTCGGTAGTCACCTCGTATCCACTAAAGACAATTCTTCACAGCCCCCATGCGACTGGCAACGTTGCTAAATGGGCGGCGGAGCTGGCGGAGTTTGAGCTGGAGTTCCTCCCACGCCATGCAGTCAAGAGCCAAGCACTGGCTGACTTTGTGGCAGAGTGGACACCAACGAAGACTGACCCAGGGGGCCATGAAGGCGGTGAACCAGAGCACCAAGCTCCGGTCTTCACCGAACCCCACTGGACACTTTTCTTCGACGGCTCCTCGCGAAAGCAGGGGGCCAGTGCCGGCGTACTGCTCCTCATGCCATCGGGGGAACAGTTTGGGTACATGGTGCGTCTCAATTTCAAGGCAACCAACAACATGGCAGAGTATGAAGCACTCATCTTTGGCCTGTATACAGCCCTGTCTTTAGGCGCTCGCCAGTTGTTGGCACAGGGCGACTCCCAGCTGGTCATCAAGCAAGTCAAGGGCGAATGCTCCTGCAATGACCCACAGCTAGCTGCGTATCTGCTTCACGTGCAGATGTTGGAGAAAGAATTCCTCGCCTTGGACCTGCACCACGTACCGCGCTCTGGCAATGCCGCAGCTGACAACCTTTCAACGAAGGCTTCCACCGGAGCCCCTGCGCCCGAAGGAGTTTTCGAGAGGACGTTGCTGCGGCCTACAGCCCGGCCCGCCGAGCCGGGCGAAGGGGGCTTGACCAGCACCTCGAAGCTGGCGGTCCCGGCGGCCCTACAGCCATGGATGCCTCCAAGGATCGTAAGCATCACTGGGGACTCCGTGCAACCCAGCGCTCAAGATCCAGAAGCTCAAGTCAGACCCGATGCATGGATCACGGAGATCCGGGACTACTTAAAGGACAACATCCTCCCTGATGAACATGCAACCGCTGAACGGATTGTGCGTATGGCTAAGAGATACGTGCTGGTAGAGGGGGATCTCTACCGGCGTGGCGCCAACCACATCCTATTGCGGTGCATAACCCAGGGGGAAGGCTGCGACTTGCTCGCTGAGATCCATGGAGGCGAATGTGGAAGTCACTCTTCCTCACGCACGCTTGTCGGTAAAGCCTTTCGGCATGGCTTCTACTGGCCGACAGCACTCCAGGATACCGTCAAGATGGTCGAGAGCTGCAAGGCGTGTCAGTTCCACGCCAAGCAGATCCATACACCGGCTCAGGCGGTACAGATGATCCCGCCCTCGTGGCCATTTGCCGTATGGGGGCTGGACATCTTGGGACCATTTCCCAGAACCGTCGGGGGATTCCGGTACCTCTATGTCGCCATCGACAAGTTCACCAAGTGGCCGGAAGCTACACCAGTTGTCACCATCAACAAACAATCCGCAGTAAAGTTCATCAAGTCTATTGTCTGCCGGTTCGGGGTCCCGAACAGAATCATCACCGACAACGGGACCCAGTTCACCAGCGCAGCATTCCAAGACTACTGCGAGGACCTCGGCATTCAGGTGTGCTATGCCTCTGTCGCCCACCCAAAGAGCAATGGGCAAGTTGAGAGGGCCAACGCGGAGATTCTCCGGGGCCTTAAGACTCGCACCTTCGCCAGCCTGAAGAAACATGGTGCCAATTGGGTAGATGAGCTTCCGAGCACACTATGGGCTAACCGGACATCCCAGAGCCGGGCCACCGGGGAGACACCCTTCTTCATGGTGTATGGGGCCAAAGCTGTACTTCCCCTAGAAATCACCATGAAGTCTCACCGTGTCCGGGCTTACGACGAAGCCGCGCAGGACAACCTCCGGCGTGGATAAATCAACCTCGTCGACGAGGTCCGATTACATGCAGCACTCCGTAACGCGCGGTACAGACAAGCGCTTCGGCGCTACCACCAGAGATCTGTGTGTGCCCGGGAGCTGCAGGAAGGTGACCTGGTGTTGCGGCGCATACTTTCTCGCGAAGGGGCCCACAAACTCTCCCCTAGTTGGGAAGGTCCCTTCCGAGTCGCGAAAGTATGCCGCCCCGGGTGTGTGCGCCTTTCCACCGAGGATGGGGACCTGCTCCCAAACCCTTGGAACATAGAACACCTCCGTAAGTTCTACTCCTAGAGCAAAGATAGGACAGTACTTTCTTTCCGTGATAAACTCCATAGAGTCCAGGAACAGTGCTCGGAGCAGCTAAGCCCCAGGGGACGGTACAGGACTACGTTCAGCTTTGCCTGGTTCCGACTCCAAGCGCGTAGAGTCTTGCTTCCCCTCTTAATGGGGCGGGTCGTGGCCTCCATGAATAGCCTGCCTTCCTCTTGTGGAAAGTTATACAAAAAGAAACCTGTTCTACTTTGCTCTTTCCTCGTACTCATTTAAATTGTGTACTAAGTTTTTTATGAATACCCTTGCGGTGTATGGCTGCCATGTGCTCAGCTCCCCCTTCTCATTCTCACCACTAGTCGGCATTCGCTGCCCTACCAGAGGCGGTTGCATCGGGGGTACCTGCCGATAGTCGAGAGGGGTCCTGAGCCCCCGAACGCTTCGCGCACTACTGTCCCCAAGCGCCGAGCATATGGTTAGGGGCCATAAGTCGAATAAGAGTATGGGATAAGGGAGGGGGAGCTCCCAAGGAGAATTACTTTTTCCCTACTTGTGTGCAGGACCTCTCGGCCTCGGATCCCTACAGGAATGTGGTAGGAGCGCCTGACCAATGGGACGCCCCTGCCAGGGGGCCACTACGGAATCATGCGAGACCGGAACTCCAAGACAAGACCGAAGGACCCACGGCTCCAGCGGGACCAGACCTCCCCTCCTCTGAGGGGAAGGGCCCGGAGGCCCCACGTGTACCGCGGCTCCGGACCTCCCTCTCCTCAGAGGAGATCTCCGGATCCGCCACGTGGCTGGCTGATCCGGGCCCCCCCCTCCTCATGAGGCAGGGCCCGAGGACCTCCGGGGCCCTTAATATAATGAGGACCTGGGGAAGGTGCCGGAGCAGAACGTCGAGATTGGTGAAGGCCTCTGAGCGCCTTGCGGAACTAAGGGCTCGGTCAGGCAAAACCAGGAAGAAGACAGAAAACATCGCAGGCACGAAGGGTCATAAGAGTTCATGTATTCATGGCTCCATGAGCTGGGCTACAAACTCGATGGAAAAGAAAGAAACAAGCCCCAAGATTTCCCTGACGCGACCAGAGTCTAGAAGTTGCAAGAACGGCCGCATCACCAGGTTTCAGCCCTGGCGGCGCTCTCCCGCTCCATGACCCGAGCGAAGAAATTGCCTCCCTCATCACCAGCGCAAAGGCCGGTGTCATCAAGGGTGCTCCTGAGGCCCCCTCCGCAGCTTCGACGATCTTCTTGGAGACTCTGCCGTCTGGGATCCTCCTTGGTGCATCGGCGGTTTCCTTCTCCTGAAGTTCCCTCATCACCGGCGCAAAAGCCGGTGTCATCGAGGGTGCTCCTGAGGCCACCTCCGCAGCTTCAGCGGTCTTCTCGGAGACTCTGCCGCTTGGAATTCCCCTTGGTGCTTCAGCGGTTTCTTTGAAGACTCCACCATCTGAGAAGGGACGCAACGCCAGGGAGCTTTCTGCCTGCCATCACCGAGGAAGGGCCCCGTCGGGAGGACAAACCAGAGACCCCTTGGAGGCGCCACCTCCAGAGGCAAGGCGGGTAGGCTCCCTGGGTCCCAGACTTGGTGCAGATGTCGTCGCGGGAGGAAATCGAGAGCGGTTCTCCCCCCATAAGGCGGGTTAAGAGCCATGGAAGAAGACAAGACTGCAGAGACCCGAGGGAGGCGCAAGGGCTGGAAGCCTTATAAGGGGAGCGCACCCATGTGGCGGTTTCTTTTCACACCTTCCCGGGTGCAATCCCAAGCGATTCGGAACTCTTCGAGTACGCCGCATCGGCAACCACTTCGGCTCCGAGAACGAGCGCCGACGACAGGTGGACCCAAGCCGCCCGACTGAAGCGGTGGGTCAAGGAGTCAGTCTCCTAAGAAGACAAGCCGGCAAGGCACTTCGGCGGTTCCCGAAGAAAGCGCCGCAACATGCAGAAGTGGCAGCCTTGGGAACCGCCGCAGTAAAAGCAACCATCAAGTGGGCGCACGCTCCCATGATCCTGCGACCGTTCATGCTCTAGCAGCGGTCAATGCGGGACTTAGAGAAAGTGCGCGGATCAGAAGAGACGAAGGTCCCACCTCAGGCTCGCTACCTCCCCCGAGAAGGGCCCGGGGGCCACTGTCGGTACCTGCGATATGGGGTACCCCCGCGCACAGGGGAAAATGCCTAAGAAACTCGCCCTTCTCCGCAGGGAGAGCTCCGAAGGTGCCACGCATCCGGCTGGGCCGGACCTCCCTATCCTCAGAGGAGAGCTCCGGGCCTGCCACGTGGCATACAGAAGCCGGACCTCCCCCTCCGCGGGAGAGAGGTCCGAAGGTGCCACGTATCCGGCGGGGCCGGACCTCCTTCTCCTCAGAGGGGAGCCCCGGGCCCGCCACGTGGCCGACAGGAGCCGAACCTCCCTCTCCGCGGGGAGAGGTCCGGAGGCTCCACGTGCCCCGCGGGCCGGACCCTCCTCTCCTCTGAGAAGGGCTCTAGGCCCGCCACGTGGCCAGTAGAACGGCGCTGCCTGCACACGAGCGATAGGCAGCGGCCGTAAAGACGCCCCATACCTCGCCCGTACAAGGTATTCAAGGCCCGCGTCTTCCCAAGACGCAGAGACGCGGAGCACACCTCTGTCAGGTGCCGTTGCGCCCAGTCGCATCACAGACTGGCGCGCGGTGTCAGAACCTGCCAGCCAATAAACACCGCGACAAGGCATCCCATGCCGCCTGCGCCGTCATCAACCACTACGACTAGCATGCGGCATGGGCAGGGCGGCAAGACGGAGACTCGGAAGCCTTCGCTAGAGACAACTACCGGCATAACTGCAGATACGGTAGATAACAGTCAATCTCCCCGGGACCACCTGTCGGGTCCCGGGCCCCCCTTGTAAGCCACCCGAGTCTTGGACTATAAAAGGCTCGGGTAGGCGACGATAGCAAGGGTTCACATTTCTGCAACTCATACGCTAGCCATTCACACCCAAGCTGTAACTGTAACACCCCAAATTTTTGCTTCAAAACTCTAAACCATGTTCAGAGGGTAATTTAAAAATTTTTGGACGTGTTGCATGTTTTGCAAAAATTCAAATTCAAACTGGAATTCAAATTAGACTCAAAACAGAAAAGAAATGGAAAAAGAAAAAGAGAAAATGGGAAAAAAAACCGCACGTGGGCCGAAACCGCCAGCCGGTCCAGCTTTCCCCGCGCCAGCCCGCCCCCGCGCGCGCCGCACTGCCTCTCACCGACGAGTGGGACCCACATGTCATCCCTAACCCTGAGCCCCCGCGACCCCGGACTTTTCCCCCGAGCGTGCGCGATCGCAACCGACTGGAAACCGCGTCCCGCCGCCCGAATTCTGGTCCCAGAGGACTCCAACTCGATCACAACAGACCCACCGCCCTCCCCCGGCTATAAAAACCCCCGATCCGATCAGTTTTTCCCACGCGATCGCCGATTTTCACTCCGGTGAGCACCGAGACTTCGCCGGTGAATTCTGGCCGATCTAAGCTCGGAAACTCTGATCTAACTCGCTGGTCTTTATCCACCGCCTCCGGGGAGCTTTGCAGGTGCAAAAAACTCGGAGACTTACGGTGTAAACACAGCGCCGACGAGCTCGCCGTGGTTTTGCCTCGGACCTCGCCGCCGATCACTTTCCAGGACCCCCGAGCTCGAGAAAACCCCCGAGGTGAGATCCTTGACCTCTCCTCTACTGATCTAGGCCATAAGATCACAGTTTTAGGCAGAATTCTCGAGGATCCGAAACTTTCCGGCGAGATCACCGCTTCCCGCCGCCGTGCGCCGCCGGCAGCGCCGCCCGCGCTCGATCAGAGCGACGTGGCCGCTTGTGCGCCGTTTATTTTAAATCGCACGGTAGACTTTAAAACCCCGCGTACCGGTTCGATGTTATAATCTCAGCCGTCGGTTTAAAATCGGACGGTCCACGTCAGCCCCGCGTTATGAAGACTGGAATTCTTACGTGCTACCCCCTGGGGTTCTCTGGAATTGAGAGCTAGCCCCGGAAACTTCAGATCTAGCCCCTGGAACTCCAGAAAATCATGTAAATTCATTTAAAAATCAGTTTTAGCCCCTGGACTTAATAGAAATTAGGAAAAACATCTCTGATAAGTGTAGCTAGACCCCTGGAAATTATGAAAATAATATTATAGACCCTGTAATGGGGTGAATTCATTATTTTAGCCTGGTTTAGTATTTAATTTAGAAAATTGGATATGTAACTAGTGTTTAAAAATTAAAAAGTGGGACAAACATAATTGTCAAAATTAATTAAAAACTTTCTCAGTACTTAGAAAACTTTGGAGTGAGATAAAAATATATCTTTGGGCTGAAATGAATCTGTTTCATCTATTATTCACATTTATTAGTATAGGGACACATTTTTAAGTAAAGAATAGTTATAGAAAAATAGGGAAAATAATTATGAAATAGTCTACATCAGAAGCCAAGGTCAAAATATGTTATTAAATCATTTAGGACCAGAACCTATACTGTTTAGATGATGTGTATTACTAATTTCATAATAAAATACACAATTATGCATAGGAATATAAATCTGAAAATATAGCAACTAGTAAATGATAAATGGAGTTTCTAAAATACAAAGAATTCAGTTAGGGTTGGTAGAAATTCTGAAGGCACATATGGAGAAGAAAAATACTTTTCATACACACTTGGTAGTAAAAAGGTGAAGTAGTTGAATATAAGAAATTTATTGGAAACCCATATAAATAGTATGTAAGTATAAAGGTGGACACAAAAGTAGGAATCATATACACATGGTTAAAAGTGCATGCAAGCCACAACTCAACACACATAAAGTAACCACAACACATATAATGGTAAAGAACTTTTATAAATGTGAATGTGTGGTTTGTATGAAGTAGAAGTGTGAACTATGTCTTATGATTGTTGTTTTTCTTTTGCTATGTGTGATGGTATGAAGTAGAACCTGTTCAAGAGCAAGTTATTCCTTTCCAAGATCAGAACTACCCATTTCAAGAGCAGCAAGAAGGAGGCAAGTGTCCTTGACCACTTTGATCCTATGCTAGGATGTGTAGATAGAATTATTTGCATTATCAAATGAAATATGAAACCCATGCTAGGAAAGTTTCCCTAGAATTGCATTACCTTGTTTCCTTGTAGCTTGGGTTGGGATTTATTTTACCATGTCATTTATTTACATGCATATGCTTAGCCATGCTTAGGATGGGATATTTGGGACATGAGATCATCAGTTTATATTACCATACTCTTGAATGAGACATTGTGAGTTACGTAGAGGTAGGGATCAAGGCAAGTTGGATGTTTTGGTTGTGTGCTGGGTGCACGAGACTTGGGTTTGTGTTTAGTACTTGCCTGGATCCTAAGGACCGGTTCATGGAGCATGTAACCCGGCTTTACAGTGCCAACCACATGCTGAGATGGGGCAGCTTGGCCAATTAATTAGGTGTGTCCCCGGCGTAGTATGGGTGTGTTGGATGGTGCGGGGAGTAGGTGTCAGCTGGACTACCATATGAACCGCAAGGCTCAAGAGGGGGCCACTGCAGCGGGGTTGGAGCCTCTTGTATGCTGTTAGGGGTGAAACCTCAGTGGGCCCACGCTCGTCAGGAATCCCTTTGTAAAGGCTTCGTAGTGATCTCCTGGCTGCACACCTGGGAAGTGTGAATGTGGATCGTAGCCACTGGCATAATGGAGGTTCTTTTAGTCCACCCGGCAACGGGGGATGAAATCACTACATGTGGGTACAGTGGTACAAACTCTGCAGAGTCGAAACTGTCTTGACAGCCGTGCTCACGGTTAAGAGCGGCCTGGACTTATTCATGATTAGAGGATTGATGGTTTTGGAAGTTAAGCGGGGAGCTTAACATTGGAAATGATGATTATGGTTATTGGATTATGATGATGGAATGGGAGATTGGGACCATTTCACCTGTGTAGTAATGTAGGTGCTTAATAAGCTAAGGTGATAGGTATTAATTGCGTAGTGCTTTAACCATGAGTTCAACCTCTCCTTGTTCTAGCCATGCATGATATAATTTTCCCACACTTGCTGAGTACCATTGGTACTCAACCTTGCATATTTGTTGGTTTATATTGCTGCTCAGGTCAAGATAATGAGGTGGTGTATAATGACCAAGATTTTGGACCCGAGGAAGGCTTTTAGGTTCATGAAGACCCCCGGGCAACGCCTGTGATGGAGCCCTAAAGAATAATATTCCGCTGCTAGTTTACTTACTTGTGATGAAGCATTAGTGTCCGTTGAGACATTTGCGATGTAAGACTTATTTATATTCGACACCTGGCTTGTAATAAATGATGCTTCACTATTTGTCATCACATGTATGAGAAAATGATCCTGGCATACATGTGATATTCACTTGGTTGTTTCTTCGGAAAAACCGGGTGTGACAGAGGTGGTATCAGAGCCAAGGTTGCCCGTAGGAACGTGGACCTAGGTAGAAATGGACGTATTTAAGGGCCCTATTTTCTTAAAAACTATTTTCCAAGGTGTGGGTGGAAAAGTGTTATTAAAGGAGTCATTTTCTTCATCTTACCCCAACTTTCATTCAAAATAGGATTTTTGTTTGAGAATTTATCTAACCTAATTTTAAATTCTTTTGTTTTAGATGGTCCGCATGATTCGCACCGCTCGTAAGTCCACAGGAGGGAGAGTTCCCGTAGTGGCCCTTGCCGAAAGAGAGGAGAGTCGTCCAGTGACGTACCTTTCCTACGGATTGGCAGTAGGAGATTTGTTGCACCGTCTTCGACGTATGCTTGAGGCCGCCGGCAATACGGGCAAGCTAATCATCCACTATAACTCCACCAGGACCATCCGTGAGAAGAGGGAAGAATGGAGTTCGGAGATGAGGATTATACACGAGAATCAGCTGCTCAAGATTCACCACTCTCCAGCTTGTCGAGCAACACAAGTTGACGCAGAGAAAGATGTCACTTGGGAGGCCATCACCTGCCAGAGTCACATCTATCGTCGCCACTTGGACAAAACTGAGTACATGTATGTCCTCCAACATGAGAGTGGTACCACGGAGTACAAGTACCCTCCGGTGCAACAAGGGACTTCCCATGAGCACATGGACTTGTGCTTGGAGGATGCTGCTATGCTCAGCACTCGACTGCAGGAGTGTCAACAAGAGCTTCAGGATGTCCGAGACACCCTGAAGGAAACGGAGGCGTTGCTGCGAGCTTGTTTAAAGGCGAGAGAAAGAGGAGATGGGAATGAACTGTGTGTCACCGTGAGTGATCCATGGACTCCTGACTCCCCGGATCGCCGAGCGATCAGGCGTCGTCGCACTTCTCCACCAGCAGCCTCCCCACCCAAAGCAGAGTCAGAAGGTAGCCGAAATGAGGAGGAAGATCCCGAGGAGCCAGCTCAAGAGGACGAGTAGTGTAGAGTCTTTCCCCTAGCTAGCAAGAGGTCGAGTAGTCGAGTCGTTACGTAGTTAATGGTGTGATGATGCTTGGTGTGTGACGTGAGTTGTGGAAGCCATGAGCAATTGTCCACAGCCTCGTCTTCAGATTGTTTTGCTTTGGTGTGTGAACCCACAGGAAATAATAGTGCATTTATTTGGTGTGAGATATAAACCCTCGTAAAATTTTAACAAAGCCTAACACCTCAAAGTACCAACAAATGAAAGTAGTAAGACGATACTAAATGATTTCAAATTGACATTGGTTGATTCTGCCAGATGGCCGGAAGAGGAAAAGGACGTGCTGCCAACCCCGCCAACAACAACGATGAGGCATGCAACCCTCATCTTTCTGGAGGCCAGGACCGGGGTGGTCGCCGTGAAGAAGTTGATCCTCTCCACCAAATGCTGGAGAATCAAAATCAGCTCATCCAGAACTTGACTCAAGTGGTGCCAACTTGCATCAAGTTCCACCTCCACAAGCTGCACCACGCCAACCAAGGTTGAGTGAGTTTCTAGGAACTCAACCTCCAAAGTTTGCAAGTGCTGCTGAACCTCTGGAGGCAGATGATTGGCTGAAGACTATTGAAAGTAAGATGAGGATCATACAGTGCCAAGGGTATGAGAGGGTGCTGTTTGCCTCTCATCAATTGCAGGGACCTGCTGCTGATTGGTGGACCGCCTACGTGGCCGCCCATCATGACCCTGAGAACATCACTTGGGAAGAGTTCAAGCGTAGCTTCCGCAACCATTACATCCCAAGAGGTGAACTCAAAAACAATAGGAAGGAATTTTTGGGACTGCAGCAGGGAAACATGACGGTGAGGGAATACCTCACTAAATTTACTCAACTATCCCGTTATGCTCCACGAGACATAGAGACTGATGAGCAGAAACAAGATTGTTTCGTGGAAGGGCTTACCGCAGAAATGCAGTGTGCAATGTCCTCCAATGAGTATGAAAGCTTTCAAAAGATGGTGGACAGAGCGTTTGTGGTGGAAAGGAAGCTAAAGGCCCTGGAAAATGAGAATAAGAGGAAGGCGGGGTGGTCACATCAGGCCTCAGGGAGCAACACCCGCCCACGTATGATGCAGCAACCTACGGGGCAGACGAGCCGTGCTGCGGTACCCTATTCAGCACCAAGAGGGTACAACCCAAACTACAGGCCTTCCGCAGCACCGTCACAGCAGCCACGTCAGTTTGTGCAGCAGCCTCGCCCCGCATATCCACCTCGACCAGCAGTGCAAGGACCCCCAAACCAACCCCAAGACAACAAGGGCCAAGCATCTAAGATTGGGGTGCAATGTTTCAGCTGTGGTGAAGTGGGGCACTACGCCCATAAATGCCCAAAGAAGAAGCCTGCGCCGCCACAACAGCAGAATGTATTGAGAGGATGGGTGAACCATGTCACTATGGAGGAAGCACAAGAGGCACCCGACGTGGTAGTTGGTAAGTTTCCTGCCAATTTACACCTTGCAACTCTTCTGTTTGATTCTGGTGCTACCCACTCGTTCATTGCTCAAGGGTTTGTTAAGAAGTACGACCTAGCAACCACACAAATGAACCATATGCTAGCTGTAAATTCTCCAGGTGGAGAAATAAGGACAAGACAAGTGTGTCCCAAAGTGAACCTAGACATTAATGGGGTAGTATTTACTGCTAACCTCATAGTGATAGATTCACAAGGGATAGATATTATTTTGGGTATGGATTGGTTGACCAAACATAAAGGAATCATCCATTGTTCGACCAGAACGGTGGAACTAACTCACCCTAGTGGCACAAGAGTAAAGTTCATAACGATACACGAGCCTAGGAGGGACATTAAATTAAATCAAGTGGAGGTGAAAGTTGAGGAAATCAGGACTATCAGGGAATATCCAGATGTTTTTCCGGAGGAGTTGCCAGGTATGCCTCCCGACCGTGACGTGGAATTCGCAATTGAGCTAGTACCGGGAACAGCCCCGATATACAAGAGACCTTATCGAATGGACTCCAAGCAGCTAGAAGAACTCAAGGATCATTTGAGAGAATTGACGGAGAAGGGGTATATTCGCCCTAGTTCCTCACCATGGGGAGCTCCGGTGATATTTGTGCCTAAGAAAGACGGAACCCAAAGGTTATGCGTGGATTACCGTGCTTTGAATGAGGTAACCATCAAGAACAAATACCCATTGCCCCGCATTGAAGACTTGTTCGATCAGTTGAGGGGAGCTTGTGTGTTCTCGAAAATTGATCCAGGTCGGGGTACCACCAACTCAAGATAAGGCAATCTGATATTCCCAAGACAGCTTTCGTATCTCGGTACGGACTGTATGAATACACTGTCATGCCTTTCGGGCTAACCAATGCCCCGGCATATTTCATGTACCTCATGAACAAGGTATTCATGGAATATCTGGACAAATTTGTGGTGGTTTTCATAGATGATATTCTCGTCTTCTCCAAAGATGAAGAAGAACATGAGAAACATCTAAAGTTGGTGTTACAGAGGCTGAGAGAACACCAACTATATGCCAAGTTGAGCAAGTGTGAGTTTTGGCTGAAGAGAGTTCCCTTTTTAGGACATATAATCTCGGAGGGAGGAATCTCCGTAGATCCCGCCAAAATTGAAGATATCCAGAAGTGGAAAACCCCTGAAAATGTCGGGGAAGTTCGAAGCTTTTTGGGATTGGCTGGATACTATCGACGGTTTATTGAGGGATTCTCCAAGATCTCGAGACCTCTCACCAAACTGTTGGAGAAGGGAATCACATTCACCTGGACGCCACAGTGCGAGACGAGCTTTCAAGAGCTAAAGAAGAGATTGACAACAACCCCAGTGTTGGTTATGCCAGATATGCAGAAGAATTTCACAGTGTACTGCGATGCCTCTGGAAATGGGTTGGGATGTGTTCTCATGCAAGAAGGACATGTCGTGGCATATGCATCCCGGCAGCTTCGGAAGCACGAGAAGAACTATCCTACACATGACCTAGAACTAGCCGCAGTGGTACACGCGTTGAAAATTTGGCGGCACTATTTGATGGGGAAGAGGACAGAGATATATACGGATCATAAGAGTTTGAAGTACATATTCACACAGCCAGATCTCAACCTCAGACAAAGGAGATGGTTAGAGCTAATCAATGACTTTGATGTGGGCATCAACTATCATCCCGGGAAAGCAAACGTCGTGGCCGATGCTTTGAGTCGGAAAGTGCAGGTCAATAAGTTGAGTTTGAAGGACATGCCTGCAGAATTGAAGGACGAGGTTATAAGACTCAATCTATGTCTAGTAAATAGTGGTGAAGCCATCGCCATGGAAGTGGACTCCACACTCGAGCGAGACATACGCGAGGGCCAAAAGAATGATGAGAAGATACAAGAGATCAGACAGCTTATTAAGGAAAATAAAGCTCCTGGTTTTAGAGAGGATGAACAAGGAACGGTGTGGCACGGGAAAAGGATCTGTGTGCCAGAAGTAAAGGAGATCCGTGAATTAATTTTGAAGGAGGCTCACGATTCTGACTATTCCATTCATCCTGGGAGTACGAAGATGTACCAGGACCTCAAGAGCAGGTATTGGTGGTATGGCATGAAGCGAGATGTCGCGGAACATGTTGCCCTATGTGACACATGTCAGTTGGTGAAAGCAGAACATCAACGGCCTGCGGGATTATTGCAACCACTCAAAGTGCCTGAATGGAAGTGGGAAGAAATCAGCATGGATTTTGTCGTGGGATTGCCTAGGACCCAATCCGGGTATGATTCAATATGGGTCATCATTGATAGGCTAACCAAGGTAGCTCATCTCATCCCTGTGAAAGAAAGCTACAGCGGATCCAAATTGGCAGAATTGTACATGTCAAGGATTGTGTGTTACCATGGAGTGCCAAAGAAGATAGTGTCGGACCGAGGGACACAGTTCACCTCGAGGTTTTGGCAGAAGTTGCATGAAACCATGGGAACCCATCTGAATTTCAGCTTTGCCTATCATCCCCAAACTGACGGGCAGACGGAGAGAACCAATCAGATCCTTGAAGACATGTTAAGGGCATGTGCACTCAAAAACAATAGGAGTTGGGACAAGAACTTACCGTATGCGGAGTTTTCCTATAACAACAGCTATCAAGCTAGTATGAAAATGTCATCGTTTGAAGCTTTGTATGGAAGGAAGTGCAGAACTCCCCTATTTTGGAACCAAACAGGAGAAAGTAAAGTGTTTGGTCCAGAAGTGCTACAAGAAGCCGAAGCGAAGGTGAGGGAGATTCGCAACAACTTGAGGATAGCACAAACACGCCAGAAGAGTTATGCTGATGTACGAAGAAGAGAGCTCATTTTCAACGTGGGAGACTATGTTTATCTCAAGGTGTCCCCTATCAGAGGGCTTCGTCGGTTCAAGGTAAAAGGGAAGTTGTCACCTCGATACATCGGACCCTTTCAAGTTTAGGAAAGAAAAGGCGAAGTGGCGTATCAACTAGAGTTACCGGTTCATCTATCGGATGTGCACGATGTATTCCATGTGTCACAACTCAAGAAATGTCTGAGGACGCCTGAAGAGGTGTTACCCATGAATGAAGTGGATGTAGCTGAGGATTTGTCTTATGCCGAGCAACCATACAAGATTTTGGAGACGATGGAACGCCTCACCAGAAACAAGAGAATCCGGATGTGCAAGGTGCAGTGGAAGCATCACTCAGAAGAGGAAGCCACCTGGGAACGGGAAGATGAGCTTAAAGCACAATTTCCGGAATTGTTTTCTTAGAAACACCAATCTCGAGGACGAGATTTCTTTTAAGGGGGGTAGAGCTGTAACACCCCAAATTTTTGCTTCAAAACTCTAAACCATGTTCAGAGGGTAATTTAAAAATTTTTGGACGTGTTGCATGTTTTGCAAAAATTCAAATTCAAACTGGAATTCAAATTAGACTCAAAACAGAAAAGAAATGGAAAAAGAAAAAGAGAAAACGGGAAAAAAACCGCACGTGGGCCGAAACCGCCAGCCGGCCCAGCTTTCCCCGCGCCAGCCCGCCCCCGCACGCGCCGCACTGCCTCTCACCGACGAGTGGGACCCACATGTCATCCCTAACCCTGAGCCCCCGCGACCCCGGACTTTTCCCCCGAGCGTGCGCGATCGCAACCGACTGGAAACCGCGTCCCGCCACCCGAATTCTGGTCCCAGAGGACTCCAACTCGATCACAACAGACCCACCGCCCTCCCCCGGCTATAAAAACCCCCGATCCGATCAGTTTTTCCCACGCGATCGCCGATTTTCACTCCGGTGAGCACCGAGACTTCGCCGGTGAATTCTGGCCGATCTAAGCTCGGAAACTCTGATCTAACTCGCTGGTCTTGATCCACCGCCTCCGGGGAGCTTTGCAGGTGCAGAAAACTCGGAGACTTACGGTGTAAACACAGCGCCGACGAGCTTCGCCGTGGTTTTGCTTCGGACCTCGCCGCCGATCACTTTCCAGGACCCCCGAGCTCGAGAAAACCCCCGAGGTGAGATTCTTGACCTCTCCTCTACCGATCTAGGCCATAAGATCACAGTTCTAGGCAGAATTCTCGAGGATCCGAAACTTTCCGGCGAGATCACCGCTTCCCGCCGCCGTGCGCCGCCGGCAGCGCCGCTCGCGCTCGATCAGAGCGACGTGGCCGCTTGTGCGCCGTTTATTTTAAATCGCACGGTAGACTTTAAAACCCCGCGTACCGGTTCGATGTTATAATCTCAGCCGTCGGTTTAAAATCGGACGGTCCACGTCAGCCCCGCGTTATAAAGACTGGAATTCTTACGTGCTACCCCCTGGGGTTCTCTGGAATTGAGAGCTAGCCCCGAAAACTTCAGATCTAGCCCCTGGAACTCCAGAAAATCATGTAAATTCATTTAAAAATCAGTTTTAGCCCCTGGACTTAATAGAAATTAGGAAAAACATCTCTGATAAGTGTAGCTAGACCCCTGGAAATTATGAAAATAATATTATAGACCCTGTAATGGGGTGAATTCATTATTTTAGCCTGGTTTAGTATTTAATTTAGAAAATTGGATATGTAACTAGTGTTTAAAAATTAAAAAGTGGGATAAACATAATTGTCAAAATTAATTAAAAACTTTCTCAGTACTTAGAAAACTTTGGAGTGAGATAAAAATATATCTTTGGGCTGAAATGAATCTGTTTCATCTATTATTCACATTTATTAGTATAGGGACACATTTTTAAGTAAAGAATAGTTATAGAAAAATAGGGAAAATAATTATGAAATAGTCTACATCAGAAGCCAAGGTCAAAATATGTTATTAAATCATTTAGGACCAGAACCTATACTGTTTAGATGATGTGTATTACTAATTTCATAATAAAATACACAATTATGCATAGGAATATAAATCTGAAAATATAGCAACTAGTAAATGATAAATGGAGTTTCTAAAATACAAAGAATTCAGTTAGGGTTGGTAGAAATTCTGAAGGCACATATGGAGAAGAAAAATACTTTTCATACACACTTGGTAGTAAAAAGGTGAAGTAGTTGAATATAAGAAATTTATTGGAAACCCATATAAATAGTATGTAAGTATAAAGGTGGACACAAAAGTAGGAATCATATACACATGGTTAAAAGTGCATGCAAGCCACAACTCAACACACATAAAGTAACCACAACACATATAATGGTAAAGAACTTTTATAAATGTGAATGTGTGGTTTGTATGAAGTAGAAGTGTGAACTATGTCTTATGATTGTTGTTTTTCTTTTGCTATGTGTGATGGTATGAAGTAGAACCTGTTCAAGAGCAAGTTATTCCTTTCCAAGATCAGAACTACCCATTTCAAGAGCAGCAAGAAGGAGGCAAGTGTCCTTGACCACTTTGATCCTATGCTAGGATGTGTAGATAGAATTATTTGCATTATCAAATGAAATATGAAACCCATGCTAGGAAAGTTTCCCTAGAATTGCATTACCTTGTTTCCTTGTAGCTTGGGTTGGGATTTATTTTACCATGTCATTTATTTACATGCATATGCTTAGCCATGCTTAGGATGGGATATTTGGGACATGAGATCATCAGTTTATATTACCATACTCTTGAATGAGACATTGTGAGTTACGTAGAGGTAGGGATCAAGGCAAGTTGGATGTTTTGGTTGTGTGCTGGGTGCACGAGACTTGGGTTTGTGTTTAGTACTTGCCTGGATCCTAAGGACCGGTTCATGGAGCATGTAACCCGGCTTTACAGTGCCAACCACATGCTGAGATGGGGCAGCTTGGCCAATTAATTAGGTGTGTCCCCGGCGTAGTATGGGTGTGTTGGATGGTGCGGGGAGTAGGTGTCAGCTGGACTACCATATGAACCGCAAGGCTCAAGAGGGGGCCACTGCAGCGGGGTTGGAGCCTCTTGTATGCTGTTAGGGGTGAAACCTCAGTGGGCCCACGGTCGTCGGGAATCCCTTTGTAAAGGCTTCGTAGTGATCTCCTGGCTGCACACCTGGGAAGTGTGAATGTGGATCGTAGCCACTGGCATAATGGAGGTTCTTTTAGTCCACCCGGCAACGGGGGATGAAATCACTACATGTGGGTACAGTGGTACAAACTCTGCAGAGTCGAAACTGTCTTGACAGCCGTGCTCACGGTTAAGAGCGGCCTGGACTTATTCATGATTAGAGGATTGATGGTTTTGGAAGTTAAGCGGGGAGCTTAACATTGGAAATGATGATTATGGTTATTGGATTATGATGATGGAATGGGAGATTGGGACCATTTCACCTGTGTAGTAATGTAGGTGCTTAATAAGCTAAGGTGATAGGTATTAATTGCGTAGTGCTTTAACCATGAGTTCAACCTCTCCTTGTTCTAGCCATGCATGATATAATTTTCCCACACTTGCTGAGTACCATTGGTACTCAACCTTGCATATTTGTTGGTTTATATTGCTGCTCAGGTCAAGATAATGAGGTGGTGTATAATGACCAAGATTTTGGACCCGAGGAAGGCTTTTAGGTTCATGAAGACCCCCGGGCAACGCCTGTGATGGAGCCCTAAAGAATAATATTCCGCTGCTAGTTTATTTACTTGTGATGAAGCATTAGTGTCCGTTGAGACATTTGCGATGTAAGACTTATTTATATTCGACACCTGGCTTGTAATAAATGATGCTTCACTATTTGTCATCACATGTATGAGAAAATGATCCTGGCATACATGTGATATTCACTTGGTTGTTTCTTCGGAAAAGCCGGGTGTGACAGTAACTCACCCCCAAGCTCAGGACTCCGGCCCTGAGCAGCAAGCAATACAGCGAGCTCCATAGCTCGCCGTGGACGTAGGGTTTTACGCTCCGGCGGCCTGAACCACGTAAAACTCACAGTGTCAACCTCTTACTAACTCGTCCGTTCGTGCAAGCTCTCCGCAACCGCGGGCTGCCCAGTGCAGGCCCGGGGCAAGTGTCGACCGAACACTTCGACAAGCGCCAAGGCTGCCTGGGCCCCATGGGGGCCCCGACAGCCAGGAGATCTCTGAGGCCCAGGCCCCAGAGACCCAAGACGACCTCCCGAAGGTCCAAGACGACCTCTCGGAGGTTCAGGGCAACCTCCCGGAGGTCCAAGACGACCTCCCAAAGGTCCAAGATGACCTCCCGAAGGCCCAAGATGACCTCCTAGAGGACCAAGACGGCAGAGAAGCCCCTGGGTCCCAGCCCCCGGAGGCTGCCCCGGACCTGGGGACGTCCTGTCGGCTGGTGCCAATGGAGGGAGATGTCCCAGGTCCCCTAGGGAGAGTCCGGACCATCCAGAGGCCCGTCTACTACATCAGCGAAGTCCTCCACGATGCCAAGACCCGATACCGGGAGGTACATAAGCTGTTGTATGCAGTGCTCGTGGCGTCCAGGAAGCTCTAGCACTACTTCCAAGCCCACCAGATCTCGGTGGTCACCTCCTACCCACTGAAGACCATCATCCACAGCCCCAATGCGACCGACGACGTCGCCAAGTGGGCAGCGGAGCTGGCAGAGTTCGAGCTGGACTTTCTACCACGTCATGCGGTCAAGAGCCAAGCACTGGCTGACTTCGTGGCTGAGTGGACACCAACACCAACCAACCCAGGGGGCCCTGAAGGTGGAAAGCCGGAGCCTCGAGCACCGGTATTCACCGAGCCCCACTGGACGCTCTACTCCGACGGCTCCTCGTGGAAGCAGGGGGCCGGAGCCGGCGTACTGCTCCTCATGCCATCGGGGGAGCAGTTCAAGTACATGGTGCGTCTCAACTTCAAGGCAACCAACAACATGGCCGAGTATGAAGCTCTCATCTTTGGCCTGAAGACGGCGCTGTCCCTCGGCGTCCGCCAGTTGTTGGTCAAGGGCGACTCCCAGCTAATCATCAAGCAAGTCAAGGGTGAATGCTCCTGCAACTACCCACAATTAGCTGCCTATCTGCTCTACGTGTAGATGCTGGAGAAAGACTTTGAAGCCTTGGACCTGTGCCATGTACCGCGCCGACAATACCGTGGCCGATGACCTGTCAACGAAGGCCTCCACCGGAGCCCCGGTGCCCAAAGGAGCCTTCGAAAGGACGTTGCCGCTGCCCACAGCCCGGCCTTCCAAGTCAGGCGAAGGGGGCGAGACCAGCACCTCGAAGCTGGCGGTCCCGGCGAACCTGCAACCATGGTGCCCGCAAAGGATCGTATGCGCCACTGGGGACTCCGTGCTACCCAGCGCCCAAGATCCAGAAGCTCAAGTCAGCCCCGATGCATGGATCACGGAGATTCAGAACTACTTGAAAGACAACATCCTTCCTGATGAACATGCATCCGCTAAACGGATTGTGCGGATGGCTAAGAGATACGCGCTGGTAGAAGGGGATCTCTACCGGCGTGGCACCAACGGCATCCTATTGCGGTGCATAACCCAGGAGGAAGGCTGCGACCTGCTCGCAGAGATCCACGGAGGCTAGTGCGGGAACCACGCTTCCTCAAGCACGCTGGTCGGGAAAGCCTTCCGGCGTGGCTTCTACTGGCCGACAGCTCTCCTGGATGCCGTCAAGCTGGTCAAGAGATGCAAGGCGTGCCAGTTCCATGCCAAGCACATCCACACACCGGCACAGACGCTGCAGATGATCCCGCCCTTGTGGCTATTCGCGGTATGGGGGTTGGACATCCTGGGGCCCTTCCCCATAGCCGTCGGGGATACCGGTACCTCTACGTCGCCATCGACAAGTTCACCAAGTGGCCATATGCTGCACCAGTCATCACCATCAACAAGCAATCCGCAGTCAAGTTCATCAAGTCGATCGTCTGCAGGTTTGGGGTCCCAAACAGGATCATCACCGACAACGGGACCCAGTTCACCAGTGCAGCGTTTCAAGAGTACTGCGAAGACCTTGGCATCCAGGTGTGCTATGCCTCTATCGCTCATCCAAAGAGCAATGGGCAAGTCGAGAGGGCCAACGTCGAGATCCTTCAGTGCCTCAAGACTCGCACCTATGCCAGCTTGGAGAAGCATGGTGCCAAAAGGGTGGATGAGCTTCCGTGCGCACTGTGGGCTAGCCGGACATCCCAGAGTCGGGCCACCGGGGAGACTCCCTTCTTCATGGTGTACGGGGCAGAAGTCGTTCTTCCCCCAGAAATCACCATGGGATCCCCCCGTGTTTGGACTTACGATGAAGCCACGCAGGACCAGCTCCGGCATGAGGACATCGACCTCGTCGACGAGGCCCGATGGCAAGCAACGCTCCGCAACGCATGGTACCGGAAGGCGCTCCGGCGCTACCACCAGAGGTCCGTGCGTGTCCGGGAGCTCAAGGAAGGCGACCTGGTGCTGCGGCACATACTTTCTCGAGAAGGGACCAACAAACTCTCCCCCAGCTGGGAAGGTCCCTTCCAGGTCACGAAAGTTTGCCGCCCCGGGAGTGTGCGCCTTGCTACCGAGGATAGGGATCCGCTCCCAAACCCTTGGAACATAGAACACCTCCGTACGTTCTATCCCTAGAGCAATAGTAGGACAGGTTTTTTCTTTTTTTCTGTAAGACCCCATAGAGTCCAGGAGTAGCGCTCAGAGCAACTAAGCCCTAGGGGGCGGTCCAAGACTACGTCCATCTTAGCCTGGTTCCGTACCCTAAGCGCGTAGGACCTGCCCCCTTCACAATGGGGTGGGTCGTTGCCTCCATGTACAGCCTGTCCTCCTCCTATGGATGTATATGAATAAAGAGAACCCTGTCCTACCTCGCTCTTACTTATGTGTTCAATTAAATTGCGCATCAATTTTTATGATCACCCCTCCATGCTCAAAGTCAGTATGCGCTCATCGTATAATCGGCTCTCTTTTCCCACTCTCATACCTAGTCGGCATTTGCTATCCTGCCGAAGGCGGTCGTGCTTGAGGTACCTGCCGAAGGCCAGGGGGCCTCTCGGACCTCCCCCAGTTGGGTACTGTGATGCCAGTTGGTCACCTCCAGGAAAAATCTACGCTAGACCACGGGGGTCCAAGGTGCGTAGCCTGCTTTGCCTGGTTCCATACCCAAAGTGTAAGGGCCTCAGTTTTTGACACACACATTTGCAGTGTTCATCACCACACCACACACCTCATTTGAGGAAGGATGATGAACACAAATGAAGAGCAAGTAACAATTATCAACATGCTCATTAGAGAACAAACTCACACATTGCCAAAGTGGTATTTCACACATGTGATATAGATGGGCTGGACATATGAAAACTCCTACACTTTACTAAGGATGTCCATGCCAAGTTTCACCCAAATTCAAAACCCTTTTGAGGTCATTTTGGGTATAGATAGGAAGAGGGCAGTTTGAAACCATATTCAAATTCAAACTGTTTTTATCCCATGAATTTAAAAGTGGGAGGCATATTCTTACTCAGCACATTTTTGTGAGCTCACACACCAATTTTCACTCCATTTGGAGTTGATCTTGACATGAGCTAAGTGGGACGAATTCAAACTTTATTTGAATTCAAAACTGAACTTGTGCTGAGATTCACTCAAACCAAACCCAATTTGAATTCTATTCAATTCAAATGGCTCAGGGGTGAATAATTTGAATCACCAGGGGTATTATGGGGCTCACTGTTTACAACAGTGATTAGTAGTAAATTTGGGAGGTTAAAACCCCAGGTGGGACCCACATGTCATAGAGGGAAGAAGGAGAAACTTGCAACCAAAGTCAAAGTCTCGGTGGGAAATTCCACCGAGCAGCTGCCGGCTGTGCCACCGAGCAGCTACCGGCGCCACCAGCTGCTTCCCTCTCCGTGCTCTGGCGCCCAGGGTGGCTTGCTCGCGCCCCCATGCGACCGGCACCGCCTCCACTGAGCAGGAGTCGGCCGGCTTTATCTTCTCGCGGGCAAAACCGAGCAGCGGCATTGTTTCTCGCCGCAGCTCTCTGCTCACTCGGGAAAACCAGCAAAACAATCTCCTCCTTCGTTCCTGAGCTGCTAGACAGCCACCGGAGGTCGCGCACCACCCTCCCAACGCCTGAACCACCGGGTTTCGGCCCCTGTTTCCGTGATCAACGACGACCGCCGCAGTTTAGCTGAAGGACAGCGATCGGTCTCATGCGGGCAGCACGCTGCAACCACTTCCACGGCCGAGCAAGGGCGGCAACAGGAGCGCACGGACTCCACGCTGCTTCCACCTGAAGCTCAAGCCACGCCGTGAACTCTCGCCGGCGAATTCTCAGTTTTTGCTCCGGCAACCTTAAACTGAGCTTCCGGTACGGTTTCTTTAAATTCTCGCTCTATGATCTTTCGGAGGTCATCAAATCTTGCACATAGACGCTGGACTAGCCGGCGATCAAGTTCTTTTCTGCATCCGTGGCGTAAAACTGTCTAGGAGTAACGAATTTCGAGCTCGATCGAGGGCGGCCATGGCGGGCACGATCGGTCACACGGTGCCGACCGACTTGCCGCCATCCCTAAACCCTTTAGACACCTTGTCGAGCTTCCTAGAGGTACACTGATGCTGTAGGACCGTTTGTTCGAGGTATTGGTGGGTTAGAACCCACGGTCGACAGCGCCGAACCTCAACCGAGGTCGCGGCACGTCGCCGAGTTATTTCCGGTCACCCCAGCCCGACCTGACACCACCGACGTGTTCCTCGACGTCGACAACCCCCTGGCGGCGAGTTTCAGACCATGGGAGGTCCGGCAGCGGCGAGCCGACGAGCCCCGAGTCTGCTCCGGCGAGGTCGGCGACGCGGGCGCGAGAGAACGGCGGGAGGAAGACGAAGCCGGCTGGCCCACGTGTCAGCGGCTGAAGAATTTAAATCGGGATCAGGTGTGGCCGGGGATCGGCTGTGCTAGCGCGCAAATACCCTGTGAGCTCCGGTGTGCCGAACACCTCCGTGCTCGACACGTGTGGTATCCCCGGTGTGCCGGACACCTCCGCGCTCGACACGTGTCCCCGCGGGCCCCGAGAGTTTAAACTTTTCCCCGATTTTCAGAATTCTTCCAAACTCCAAATCCTCATAACTTTGGCTAGAAAGCTCCAAATTGAGTGAACCAAATTTTGCTGGATTCAGCTCTCTGAGTACTTTCCAGAAAATCAAGTTTCACTTCATGAAATTCCTTAATTCTCCAGAATTAAATCCTCAAAATTTAAACTGTTAGGAATTTTAACTGGAGAATCCTTTGGAGTAAAATCCTGAAATTTTGCTGGGAGGTTCACAAAAATATCCCTGAACTACCATAAAAATTTCAGATCCATTTGAGCTCATCTGATCCACCTAATGGTGTGATTAGTGAAACTGTTCCAGAGAAAATAGAAAATGTTCAGAAACATTTTCAGAATTTTCTCTGAAATTGTTTAGCTCATAACTTTAGCTAGGAACCTTCAAATTAAGTGAAACCAACTCCGTTAGAACCCTCTGAAAATCTAGTTTTCAGAAAGTCGTAGTTTGTTTCATGAAAATTCCTAGAACACACTAAGAGTTCCAATTAAGGTCAAGGACATAATTAATTGTGGAGGGCTCAAATGAGCTTTGCTGCAACTAAAATTTGACCAAGTCTCTTTTTAGGTTGTAACCAAGCCACAGTAAAAGTTTCACAGTCATTAGGTCTGTCTAGCAAGGGTTATAGACTTCACAACTTCAAAGTTAATACAAATGCATTTAAATTGATACATATATTGCTCTTATCATGTAGTCGCTAAGGTCGAGGAGGAACCCGAAGTCCTAGACTTCGTTACTCCGGAGGAACAGCTAGCCTATGACCAAGAGCAGCAAGGCAAGCTCCGGTTTGCATTAACCTTTTTACAAATGTTTATTGTTTTGAGCACATCTTTGAATATTGTGGTGATTCTTTGCATTAGAGTCTTGATTGGAAACCCAATTGCATAGCCAAGAAAACCATGGGTTGGTGTTAGGATTGAAAACCTCGTTAGCCACTGCATTGCTAAGATAGAGTAGGATTCGGTACAAGTCGAGTAGTTGGAACTACTCGCGAGCATAGGCTAGAGGCACTCGACTCGGATAGTGATAGCACATGAAACACATGGCAAGAAAATGAGACCAAGCGGAGGTTAAGGGCAGCAGGACTTTGTGGCCTGTGTGCTGTAGCTCCACTTGTGTCGATTGAGGACCGAGCCGTGTGCGGGCCTGTTGAACAAGCTAGAACAGTACCGAAGACCTACCGGCTATATGGGAACCGGGAAACTGATGTAACTCGGGTAGCTGGGTGTTGAGGCATAGCTGGTCGTTCAGAGGGTAGGTTGAGAGCTCGAGGTGTAAATCGGCTGGCGGCACTGAGATGCGCGTGCAGAGACCTCTTGCTCGGGACGATTGGACCGGTTCAACATTTGGCTAACGGGTGAAAGGTAGTCGCGTACGGCGTCCGTGATGGTTGTTGTAGGCAACATCGAGTACGGGCGTACGTGACGGGTTGTTCGGGTAACCCTGCAGGTGTAAATCGATTATAATCGCCGTCCCTCGCGGTCAGTGAGTACCACTTGTTCACTGTACCGTGATGTAGCAAGAACAGGCTAGTTACATGTTAAAATGTTGCTGATTGAAAGCTGGACATTGATTGTTAATGATATGCTGTAGCTTAGAGCTAACTAAAGTTCTTTTCAACTTTGGGCAAAGTACATGAGAGAAATGCGTTTCTTGTTTGATTGCGGCTCTCTCATGTAACTTAGCGTAAGGTTCTCCACAACCTGCTGCTAAAACTTGAAAGTAAGGTTCTACTAATTAGGCGAGTCCTTGCAACTGATTTTTACCTCATGTAACCCATTACCCTCATGTAGAAGTTCCATGTTTAGGTGAGACGGGTCAGACTTGCTGAGCCTTCGTGCTCACTGCTTGTGTTTGAAGCTTTTGCAGGGTTCTATGAGGAAGGGACTCCCGAAGAGGAGACGGAACCCCAGGAGGGGAACCCCGTCGAGTGGGAGTCGTGCACGCCGCAGAGTTAGTGTGCATGTGTGCTAGCAAGGACACGTTCGAGGGCTGAACGTGCACTTGATGCTTAGTCTACGCCCGCGAGTGTAGACTGAACTTATTTTGATGTAAACATGTTCATAAACTTGTTTATGTAATAAAATTTCCGCTTCCGCTTTGTACCTTTGACGTGTGTTATACGGTGCTGTGCAACGCAGCACCCCTCAGCGTGATCCTGGCTCGACAGGACCAATGGGGTCATGTCAGCGTTGGTATCAGAGCTCGCTTGAGGTTTAACACAGTACAAAGGTCTTCTATTTCAAAAATCCAGTGAGGAACGAGTTGGTAGCCCGTATAAGGATGTTATTAGTATAGAGAAAGTGTCATATTAACCTATTTGTTATGTCGGAAAATCGTGCATCTCGGGACGTTCATGTCTTGGGGGGTGCACGTAAGCGCTGTCCACCAGTGCGCACAAGCTGAAGGGTGGAGCCCCACGGGTGGCAGGTAACCCGACCCGCTTTAGTATCCTCTACGACTCTTCATGTCGTTTGGGGTATTCGAGCAACGTCTATCCCTGGCGTGCGTGGTGCAACATGGGAGACCCCGTTACGTGGTCTAAAACGTGAACACGTAACTCAAGGCGTGGTTTGCTTGAGAACATCCGGGCGACTGATGACGGCCGGGTGTACGAACTGTATGGATTCCGGGCTCGGTGTGCAGCCGAGTCTGATGATTGTTTGAGTTGGTGCAGGTAGCCTGACCACGAAACGGTAGACGTGTAGCATCCGTGTGCGAGTGACGTTTAGTGCCACTGAGATAACGAAGCCGGCTAAGTCCGGTATAGGTTTTTCTTTGTGAGGACGTAGTACCGACATAATCTGGTGACGCATCGACGTCACACCCAACTAAATAAACAACTTCATTGTAAAAACTGGAAGGTTTTAATCCAAAGTAGTAAAACTTGATGTAACTTCTTCCCTTGAACAGGATATTCAAAGTTAACAAGTTTTCAACTTATAGGTTGTTAAGGACAGAGCACTCTGTTTTTAGCTGAATCAAGGCTGAAATTAATCAGAGGTTAGAGGTTGAGTTCTTTCGAGGTTGGGGTCGTATAATACTTTCTGGAAAGCTTTGGAAGAGCTTTACAACTTTTCTGTTGAGGTACAGAGGTGTTTCATCCCTTAACCCCTCGAAAAATACAGTAGGGTTGAAACTGTCCAAAAAAACAGGACAGAGTAAAGACTCTCCGTAGACTCTCTGTAAATTAAGCATAACTTCCTGCATAAAAATCCAAGAATAGAAAATGAGGTAGTTCTGGAAAGCTTATGAGATGGGTTACAACTTTGTAACAGAAAGTTTTGTCAGATTAGAGACAGAATTAACTGGAATTCTTGGATCAAACAGTACCTAAAGCAGGGAGGTGCTGCCCAATTGTTTCCAGAAATTCTGTTAACTTTGACATCTCATGACTTTTGAACCAGGACAGATTTTAGGCCAAGCAAATACTTTCTGGAAAGCTATTGGAGTTAGCTTTAACTTTTATGTTGAGCTGCAGAACTGGTTTTGCTTTTAACATGGCCTAAATCAGGTTGAAATGGAAACTGGTCAGGGCTGTCATGGGAACAGCAGATTAGCAGTCAAATTTGTCTAAAAATTTGAACTATGTTTCCAAGTTTTATGGGTTCAATGACATGTTTTATGTTATAACTCAGGGGTTTACTGTTTAAATAAATATTTGACAATTCTCAAATATATTTTTACAGATGGCAGCAGATAAACAGTTGGAGAACGGGTGGGTGGCTTCCCACTGTTCTGACCGTAGCGGCTACCCAGAAGCATTGTGGCAAATGCTCCAATATTTCGGGTACAACCAGATGCCGCAATACTTTGCCAAGGAAGAAGGCGAAGAGGGGAAAAAGACGGGGATGATCCATGTCGAAGTTCCTGCAGGACCTACGCCACCCGGTTGGGTGCCATTCACCGTCACGGTGAGAGGAAGACAACCGGAAGGAATATGGCAAGTGACAGCCCGTGATACTATGTCACGTTTCTGCCAACTACACGTGCAGGCTATGGAGGGCACTCCATACGCACTCGTTCCGGTGGAGGGATGAGCTCAGCATGTGTGGGAAGGGAGGTACCTGGAGGCAACGGACCCTAGTTGCCCAAGGTACAACCCCGCGGAGGCAAATCTCAGCCTCTAGATGAGGGCGGGAAACGCCGTGATGGACAGCCAAGCTGTTCATACGGAGCATCTCGCCACAAAGCTCAAGGAGAGCACAAGCCGTGGAGATCATTTCGAGAGTGCTCACAGCGCACTCCGCAATGTGCTCCTTCCGACGATCAAGCGACTGAATGAACAACACAATCAGTTGTGTCGTCTGAAGAAGGCGAGGAAGAAGAGCCGTGTTGACATCGCGGCGTTGCAAGAGCTGGTGCAGACCCTAACCCAGCAGAATGAGGACCTTGCTCAAGAGCGGGACGACGCTATCGAGGAAGGACAAGGCTGGGAAGAGGACTACAACCAAGCTATGGACGAGGTGCATGCTTTGCAGGACCTCGTGCCCCCGGTGTTAGGCGTACCGGTGGTCTTGGGTCTTCCAGCAATGGGAGAACCCGGAATGGGAGAAGAGGTGGTAGATCCAGAGGCACCAGCAGAGGTACCGGAGGAGGACGACCCACAGAAGGTCGAGTTCTACTCCGAGTAGAGGGGTACAGTTGCCATATAGGGCAGCCAGGGTAGCGTGACCCAACTTTTGTAATCAGTGACATGTCGTGTAGACAGTAGCGTGTGTATAGGTAGTGACGACATGAGCACGACTTCTCGGAGACCCGAGAATAATGTATCTTGTATAAAGTTTATACTTTATCAATATATGTGAATGTTGTGCAAATCAATCATGTATCACTTCAATACATACTGTTGCTTATGGAATTTTAAGTGAGACATGTGTTAACGCGTACTCGTGCCAACCCTGACGTTGGGGGTACCAGTCAAGGGGGAGAGACCTCCCAACAACCTCCTGAGGACTCCTCGGGACAACAACAGCAACAGCAAACACCGCCACCGCCACTGCCAACGGTTACATTGGCCGACATCGTCGCGGCAATGGCGGGTTCACATCAGCAGCACACGGAGCTGCTGCAAACTTTAATTGCGAATACGTCTCGCCTAGAGAGACGTCAAGACCGTGAGGAGCATCAACAGAGCTCCTACTCCGACTTCCTGGCAACTCATCCCCCGGTATTCTCAAGGGCGGATGAACCACTTGACACGGACAACTGGCTCCGCGCCATAGAGATGAAGTTCGGGCTGCTCCAAATCAGCGAGCAGCGCAAGACTCAGTTCGCGGTCCAGCAGCTCCAAGGATCCGCGAGCGCGTGGTGGGCCAACTTCTGTGCTTCACAGCCCACCGACCGAGTGATGACCTGGACGGAGTTCCGGACGGCCTTCAGGGCCTATCATATACCGCCTGGTCTGATGAAGAGGAAGACGCAAGAGTTCTTACACCTGCAACAAGGGAGCCGTTACGCGCTGGAATACTCCAGGGCGTTTAACGATCTCGCGCTATATGCGTCGTATCATGCTTATACCAACGAGAAGCGGTGGGACCATTTTTACCAGGGACTTAACCCGCTCCTGAAGAACAAGTTGGCGATGTTCAATCGCGGCAGCCTCAACGACATCATTGATGCTGCGATTGTTCAGGAGGACTCCGGCAAGGAGTTAGCAGCGGCGGAGAGGAAGCGAAGCGCGCCGCAGAGCAGCGGAGAAGGAGGCGGTCCTTCTCAGAAGTTTCGGATGGTGAATCGCCCACCATCAGGTTCACGCTGGCAGCCACCACAGCGGTCGATGCCGTTCCGCAGTCGGCCGTACTCTTCACCGGCATTCAGGCCGGCACTGCCAGTACCACCGCAACAACAACAGCAGCAGCGGACGATGCCGCGTGCGTTTGCACCTCAGCAACGCATGCTGGGCTTTCGTCCACCGAGCACTCCACCAGCAGCGGCCACATGTTACAAGTGTGGTCGTCCAGGGCACTTCGCGAGCAGTTGCCCGGAGAGGCAAGGCGGCGGAGTGGCACCACAGTTTCCTGGGAGGAATCAACCCCGGAACCCTACTAATGCGCGGCGGGCAAACCCTAGGCCCGGCACCGTCCACCAGCTTGCCATTGAGGACGTGCCGGAGGGGGAACCAATCCTTGCGGGTATGTTCCAACTCCACCAGCATCCCGCTATAGTACTATTTGATTCAGGCGCCACACATAGCTTCATTAGCCAAGCTTTCATCGATAAATATAGCTTGCAAATACTACCCACCGATAGTCCTTATGTGATCTGTTCACCGGGTGGGAAAATTTCAGCAAGCATGATGGTCCCAAAAGCGCCATTGTGCTTAGAGGGTAGAGTTTACCCTACGTCTCTCATAATCTTAGAGGGACAAAAGGTCGATGTCATCTTAGGGATGTCGTGGTTAACCCGCCACGGCGCTGTTTTAGACACCGTCCTCCGAGTCGTGCACTTAAACTCAGAAGTGCACGAGTCTCACTCATTATTTCTGGACAGTCCAGAAATAAAACTTCCAAGTGTCTATCAAGCCACAATCATCAGATTGGAGGATATTCCAGTGGTCCGAGAGTTCCCTGATGTATTCCCGGACGATTTGCCGGGAATGCCACCCGATAGAGAGGTGGAGTTCAAGATTGAACTTGCACCGGGAACCATGCCAATATCCCGAAGGCCGTACAAGATGGCGCCCAAGGAGTTGGCTGAACTGAAGACTCAGCTCACGGACCTTCTGGAGAAGGGTTTTATTAGGCCGAGCTCCTCGCCATGGGGCTGTTCGGCATTATTTGTCAAGAAGAAGGATGAGACGTTGTGGCTTTGCGTGGACTATCGTCCATTAAATGCCGTAACCATCAAGAACAATTACCCGTTGCCACGGATCGACATGTTGTTTGATCAGTTGGTCGAAGCAAAGATCTTTTCCAAGATGGATTTAAGATCCGGGTACCATCAGATTAAGATAAGGGCTGAGGACATTCCGAAGACGGCTTTCTCGATGAGGTACAGACTTTATGAGTACCTGGTCATGTCCTTCGGCCTCACCAATGCTCCAGCTCACTTCATGTACTTAATGAACTCGGTATTCATGCCGGAGCTGGACAAGTTTGTCGTGGTCTTCATCGATGACATTCTGGAGTATTCCAAGTCAGAGGAAGATCACAAGAAGCATCTGCGTATAGTCTTGCAACGGCTGCGGGATCACAAGTTATACGCAAAATTCAGCAAATGCGAGTTTTGGATATCGCAAGTGCCTTTCCTCAGGCATATCATCTCGGCGGAGGGTATCGCCGTGGACCCGAGCAATATCACTCAAGTGCTGAATTGGAAATCCCCGAGAACTGTTCACGAGGTACGGAGTTTCCTCGGACTCGCGGGATATTATCGGAGGTTCATTCCGAACTTCTCAAAGATTGCCAAGCCAATGACAAAGCTGCTGAAGAAGGCTACCAAATATGTTTGGAGTCCAACATGTGAAGCAGCCTTCAAGGCTTTAGTCAAGCACCTGACATCAGCACCGGTTTTGGCGCAGCCAGACACAACAAAACCGCTCGATGTGTACTGTGATGCATCCGGCATTGGGCTCGGATGTGTGCTGATGCAAGACCGAAGAGTGGTCGCGTATAGATCACGGCAGCTTAGAAACCATGAGCAAAATTATCCAACTCACGACTTAGAGCTCGCTGCCGTGGTACTTGCACTAAAAATGTGGAGGCAATACCTACTCGGTAACCTCGTACATTTATATACCGACTACAAAAGCCTCAAGTACATATTCACTCAGAAGGAGCTGAACATGAGGCAACGAAGATGGTTAGAACTGATAAAGGATTATGAGATAGAGATCCATTATCATCCGGGCAAGGCAAACGTAGTGGCAGATGCGCTGAGCCGCAAGTCACACGTCAACAATCTGACCATCACACCGTTGGAAGAGAGCGAACCACCACTACATGTGATTCCACACGGAGCTCTCTACAACCTAGCTTTGATCCCCACCATCCGTGAAGAGATAGCGGCAGCCCAGAAGAATGACAAGGGCATGTCACATTTACGGAAACGTGTAGACAGTGGGGAGTTGAAATGTTTCCGGAAGGACGGAGACGGCGTCCTATGGTTCAAGGACCGGATTGTCGTACCCCGAAACCCGGAGTTACGGAAGAAAATCTTTGATGAGGCTCACTTATCAAAGTTTTCTATTCACCCCGGCAGCAACAAAATGTATCAAGAACTCCGAAGAAAGTTTTGGTGGACACGGATGAAGCGCGAGGTTGCAAAATACGTGTCCGAGTGTGATACATGTCGAAGGGTGAAGGCAGATCATATGCGGAAACCGGGACTGCTGCAACCACTGGGCATTCCTGCCTGGAAGTGGGAGGACGTGAGCATGGACTTCATCGTCGGTTTACCCACCACCTTGCAGAAACATGATTCTGTGTGGGTGATCGTCGATCGGCTCACCAAAGTTGCCCATTTTATCCCGGTCAACACCAACTACAACGCCAAAAAGTACGCTGAACTGTACATCTCACGGATCCTATGCTTATACGGCGTACCCCGTACTATCATTTCGGATCGGGGCACTTTATTTGTGTCCCGTTTTTGGGAGCAGCTACACGCTGCCTTGGGGACGAAGCTGATCCGTAGTTCAGCCTACCACCCGCAGACGGATGGGCAAACGGAGCGGGTAAATCAAATCTTAGAAGACATGCTACGAGCTTGCTCTATCAACCACGGCAAGAATTGGGATGATCACTTGCCGTTAGCTGAGTTCTCGTACAACAATGGGTACCAAGCCAGCATCAAGATGGCGCCCTATGAGGCGCTATACGGTAGGAAATGCCGCACACCATTGAACTGGTGTGAGTCTGGCGAAAGAGTTACCTTCGGGATTAACCTTGTCAACAACGCGGAAGAAAAGGTTCGACTAATTCAAGCGAACCTAAAAGCCACCCAATCCCATCAAAAACAGTATGCGGACCGGAGAAGGCGCCCATTATAATTTGAAGTTGGAGATCACGTATATCTACGGGTGTCTCCAATGAAGGGCGTAAACAGATTTGGGTTGAGAGGAAAGTTGGCACCCCGATTCATCGGTCCATTTCAGATTACCAAAAGATGTGGGTCAGTGGCATACCGGCTGACATTACCAGAAGCACTTTCCGGTGTGCACGACGTCTTTCACGTTTCCCAGCTGAGGAAGTGTCTCAAGCTATCAACTACCGTTCAGCTGGAAGACATTGAAGAACTGCAACCGGATCTCACCTATCGGGAGGAACAGGTGCAGATTATTGATGAAAAGGCCCGAACCACACGCAACCGTACGTTGTGGTTCTACAAGGTTCTATGGAGTAATCACTCCATGGCCGAAGCGATATGGGAGAGCGAAGAATTCCTTCGCACTAACTACCCCAAATTTTTCACGTCGCATATCCGGTAATTTTCCACCGTCCTCTCTCTCATTTTCACTTTATAATCTCGGGACGAGATTCTTTTAAGGGGGGAGGAATGTAAGGGCCTCAGTTTTTGACACACACATTTGCAGTGTTCATCACCACACCACACACCTCATTTGAGGAAGGATGATGAACACAAATGAAGAGCAAGTAACAATTATCAACATGCTCATTAGAGAACAAACTCACACATTGCCAAAGTGGTATTTCACACATGTGATATAGATGGGCTGGACATATGAAAACTCCTACACTTTACTAAGGATGTCCATGCCAAGTTTCACCCAAATTCAAAACCCTTTTGAGGTCATTTGGGGTATAGTTAGGAAGAGGGCAGTTTGAAACCATATTCAAATTCAAACTGTTTTTATCCCATGAATTTAAAAGTGGGAGGCATATTCTTACTCAGCACATTTTTGTGAGCTCACACACCAATTTTCACTCCATTTGGAGTTGATCTTGACATGAGCTAAGTGGGACGAATTCAAACACCCAATTTGAATTCTATTCAATTCAAATGGCTCAGGGGTGAATAATTTGAATCACCAGGGGTATTATGGGGCTCACTGTTTACAACAGTGATTAGTAGTAAATTTCAGAGGTTAAAACCCCGGGTGGGACCCACATGTCATAGAGGGAAGAAGGAGAAACTTGCAACCAAAGTCAAAGTCTCGGTGGGAAATTCCACCGAGCTGCTGCCGGCTGTGCCACCGAGCAGCTACCGGCGCCACCAGCTGCTTCCCTCTCCGCGCGCTGGCGCCCAGGGCGGCTTGCTCGCGCCCCCATGCGACCGGCACCGCCTCCACTGAGCAGGAGTCGGCCGGCTTTATCTTCTCGCGGGCAAAACCGAGCAGCGGCATTGTTTCTCGCCGCAGCTCTCTGCTCACTCGGGAAAACCAGCAAAACAATCTCCTCCTTCGTTCCCGAGCTGCTAGACAGCCACTGGAGGTCGCGCACCACCCTCCCAACGCCTGAACCACCGGGTTTCGGCCCCTGTTTCCGTGATCAACGACGACCGCCGCAGTTTAGCTGAAGGACAGCGATCGGTCTCACGCGGGCAGCACGCTGCAACCACTTCCACGGCTGAGCAAGGGCGGCAACAGGAGCGCACGGACTCCACGCTGCTTCCACCTGAAGCTCAAGCCACGCCGTGAACTCTCGCCGGCGAATTCTCAGTTTTTGCTCGTGCAACCTTAAACTGAGCTTCCGGTACGGTTTCTTTAAATTCTCGCTCTATGATCTTTCGGAGGTCATAAAATCTTGCACATAGACGCTGGACTAGCCGGCGATCAAGTTCTTTTCTGCATCCGTGGCGTAAAACTGTCTAGGAGTAACGAATTTCGAGCTCGATCAAGGGCGGCCATGGCGGGCACGATCGGTCACACGGTGCCGACCGACTTGCCGCCATCCCTAAACCCTTTAGACACCTTGTCGAGCTTCCTAGAGGTACACTGATGCTGTAGGACCGTTTGTTCGAGGTGTTGGCGGGTTAGAACCCACGGTCGACAGTGCCGAACCTCAACCGAGGTCGCGGCACGTCGCCGAGTTATTTCCGGTCACCCCCAGCCCGACCTGACACCACCGATGTGTTCCTCGACGTCGACAACCCCCTGGCGGCGAGTTTCAGACCATGGGAGGTCCGGCAGCGGCGAGCCGACGAGCCCCGAGTCTGCTCCGGCGAGGTCGGCGGCGCGGGCGCGAGAGAACGGCGGGAGGAAGACGAAGCCGGCTGGCCCACGTGTCAGCGGCTGAAGAATTTAAATCGGGATCGGGTGTGGCCGGGGATCGGCTGTGCTAGCGCGCAAATACCCTGTGAGCTCCGGTGTGCCGGACACCTCCGCGCTCGACACGTGTGGTATCCCCGGTGCACCGGACACCTCCGCACTCGACACGTGTCCCCGCGGGCCCCGAGAGTTTAAACTTTTCCCTGATTTTCAGAATTCTTCCAAACTCCAAATCCTCATAACTTTGGCTAGAAAGCTCCAAATTGAGTGAACCAAATTTTGCTGGATTCAGCTCTCTGAGTACTTTCCAGAAAATCAAGTTTCACTTCATGAAATTCCTTAATTCTCCAGAATTAAATCCTCAAAGTTTAAACTGTTAGGAATTTTAACTGGAGAATCCTTTGGAGGAAAATCCTGAAATTTTTCTGGGAGGTTCACAAAAATATCCCTGAACTACCATAAAAATTTCAGATCAATTTGAGCTCATCTGTCCACCTAATGGTGTGATTAGTGAAACTGTTCCAGAGAAAATAGAAAATGTTCAGAAACATTTTCAGAATTTTCTCTGAAATTGTTTAGCTCATAACTTTAGCTAGGAACCTTCAAATTAAGTGAAACCAACTCCGTTAGAACCCTCTGAAAATCTAGTTTTCAGAAAGTCGTAGTTTGTTTCATGAAAATTCCTAGAACACACTAAGAGTTCCAATTAAGGTCAAGGACATAATTAATTGTGGAGGGCTCAAATGAGCTTTGCTGCAACTAAAACTTGACCAAGTCTCTGTTTAGGTTGTAACCAAGCCACAGTAAAAGTTTCACAGTCATTAGATCTGTCTAGCAAGGGTTATAGACTTCACAACTTCAAAGTTAATACAAATGCATTTAAATTGATACATATATTGCTCTTATCATGTAGTCGCTAAGGTCGAGGAGGAACCCGAAGTCCTAGACTTCGTTACTCCGGAGGAACAGCTAGCCTACGACCAAGAGCAGCAAGGCAAGCTCCGGTTTGCATTAACCTTTTTACAAATGTTTATTGTTTTGAGCACATCTTTGAATATTGTGGTGATTCTTTGCATTAGAGTCTTGATTGGAAACCCAATTGCATAGCCAAGAAAACCATGGGTTGGTGTTAGGATTGAAAACCTCGTTAGCCACTGCATTGCTAAGATAGAGTAGGATTCGGTACAAGTCGAGTAGTTGGAACTACTCGCGAGCATAGGCTAGAGGCACTCGACTCGGATAGTGATAGCACATGAAACACATGGCAAGAAAATGAGACCAAGCGGAGGTTAAGGGCAGCAGGACTTTGGGGCCTGTGTGCTGTAGCTCCACTTGTGTCGATTGAGGACCGAGCCGTGTGCGGGCCTGTTGAACAAGCTAGAACAGTACCGAAGACCTACCGGCTATATGGGAACCGGGAAACTGATGTAACTCGGGTAGCTGGGTGTTGAGGCATAGCTGGTCGTTCAGAGAGTAGGTTGAGAGCTCGAGGTGTAAATCGGCTGGCGGCACTGAGATGCGCGTGCAGAGACCTCTTGCTCGGGACGATTGGACCGGTTCAACATTTGGCTAACGGGTGAAAGGTAGTCGCGTACGGCGTCCGTGATGGTTGTTGTAGGCAACATCGAGTACGGGCGTACATGACGGGTTGTCCGGGTAACCCTGCAGGTGTAAATCGATTATAATCGCCATCCCTCGCGGTCAGTGAGTACCACTTGTTCACTGTACCGTGACGTAGCAAGAACAGGCTAGTTACATGTTAAAATGTTGCTGATTGAAAGCTGGACATTGATTGTTTATGATATGCTGTAGCTTAGAGCTAACTAAAGTTCTTTTCAACTTTGGGCAAAGTACATGAGAGAAATGTGTTTCTTGTTTGATTGCGGCTCTCTCATGTAACTTAGCGTAAGGTTCTCCACAACCTGCTGCTAAAACTTGAAAGTAAGGTTCTACTAATTAGGCGAGTCCTTGCAACTGATTTTTACCTCATGTAACCCATTACCCTCATGTAGAAGTTCCATGTTTAGGTGAGATGGGTCAGACTTGCTGAGCCTTCGTGCTCACTGCTTGTGTTTGAAGCTTTTGAAGGGTTCTATGAGGAAGGGACTCCCGAAGAGGAGACGGAACCCCAGGAGGGGAACCCCGTCGAGTGGGAGTCGTGCACGCCGCAGAGTTAGTGTGCGTGTGTGCTAGCAAGGACACGTTCGAGGGCTGAACGTGCACTTGATGCTTAGTCTACGCCCGCGAGTGTAGACTGAACTTATTTTGATGTAAACATGTTCATAAACTTGTTTATGTAATAAAATTTCCGCTTCCGCTTTGTACCTTTGACGTGTGTTATACGGTGCTGTGCAACGCAGCACCCCTCAGCGTGATCCTGGCTCGACAGGACCAATGGGGTCGTGTCACAAAGCGTGCGCGCTCTGCCCTTCGGGAGGTCCAGGGTGTGCAGCCTGCTTTGCCTGGTTCTATACCCAAAGCGTGTTCACTCTGCCTCCTCAGCGCTACGGTCTAGTACTAGGGGCCGGACGGTTGCACCCTGACCTAGGAGGGAGCCGGACCTCTGGTGTCGGGCGCACTGAATTGCCCAAGCACCATATACCTGCCCAGGACTGTAAGCCAAATAAGACTAAGAGACAGGGAATGGAGAGCCCCCGAGCAGAATTACCGTTTCCCTATTGTGTGCAGGACCTCCTGAGAGCCCCCCGGACCTCCGGAGCTAGAGCTCCAACACCGGCGTGCTCCGGACGGTCAGGGGGGCCCTGTTCTTAGCTCCCCCGCAGGAATGTGGTAGGTGTGCCCAAAGCATTGGCCACACCTACCAAGGGGCCATTACGGGGACTGCACAAGGGAAGACCAGAGCACCCAGCGGTACTGAAGTCCCAGGGCTTCTCAAGGCCGGAGCTCCCGACTCCAACCCAAGACCAGAAGAGCCGGACCTCGCCCCACCCCCCCCCCCCCCCGCAGGGGCGAGCTCGAAGGTGCCATGTGTCCAGCAGGGCCGAGGCGCCCCTCTCCTCAGAGGAGAGCTCCGGGCCTGCCATGTGGCCAGAAGGGCCGGACCTCCCCCCTCCGCGGGGGTGAGCTCCAAAGACCCTTGGGTCCTTATGTCAACAAGGGCCCAAGAGAGGTGTCTGTGCAAAGCTTTGAGATCGGTGGAGACCTCCCGGGGCCCTTACGGAGCTAAGGGCTCGGGCAGGCCAAGCCAAGAAAAGGAAGCGAGGTGCACAGGCATATAAGACAACAAGTCTATTCACTAAAGAGCTCCATGAGCTGTTCTACAGACAAAAAACACAAAATACAAGGCCCACCAGCTACAAGGGCGAGCGCCTAGGAGTCCCCGGCCTCCTGCTGGAACCTAGACATGACAAGGGCGGTGACGTCTCCGACTCCGGCCCTGGTGACCTCCTCCCGCTCGGTGACGGGGCCCTGCACCACCGGCTCCAGAGAGACGGAGGAGTCCCAACTACGGAAGCACGTCAGCACGTGCGAGGCGACCTCCTTCGCCAAGCCCTTCCCCTCAGCCTCGAGCTCGTCGGCGATTACGGCCTCCAGCCTCTCCAGCTTGGCACCGATGGACTCGAGCGCCGGGAGCGCCTCGACCACCTCCTGCGCTGGTGCTCCCTTTTTAGGGGGCTGAAGCCGAGAGGCACCAGAGCAGACTCCGCCTGGCCGACGAAGTCCCAAACTGCCCGGGCCTCGACGGTCTGCGGAGCCCGGATCTGCTCCACCTCCTGGCGAGCCGCCAGCAGGGCGCCGGGTCCTTCCTCGGCGAACCTCTTCTCCTTGGCTGCCAGAGTGTTCTCCCAAAGCTGGAGGTCCCGGGTGAGGCGCTCCAACTCCGACACCCGGAAGTCAGCAGCGAGCTCCCGGTTCAGCACCGCCTGGCGGTCCCGGGCGACCTGCCCCTCCGTCTCGGCCAAGGCCGCCTCTGTAAAGGTCCCAAAAATGTGAATACAAAGAAACTCTTGTTTGCAAAAGTTTTGTTTCATATGAGTGAAATTTGGGACTTGTTAAAACTTTTCCACATGTGATGACACACATGAGGGTTTTCTTCACACAAGTTCAAATGCTTATTTGGAAACTTGGAACCCAAGAGGGGTCAAAAACTAAGATGGGAAGTTTCCATATGTGTGAGAAAACAAAAATCAGATTTGGAACAATTTGTTCAAACAAAAATTTAAATGAGAACAACACAATGGAATTCAAAACTGTTGTGCTGAAAATCTCATTTGCAGCAGCCAAAATAAAAATCAGATTTCATATTTGAATTCCTTGAGTCCAAATTAGGGGGTGTGCAAAGTTTCATGATTTATGGAAATGAATTTCAACCCATTTTCCAAAATGGACTTTAAATGACAAAGAATTCAAATGCACATTTGAATTTGGATAAGACTTGCCCAATTATCCAAATGCCTCTCAGATTTAAACTTCCACAATTGAATTCCATCAATATTCAAATTGGGGAGATATTTTAGAAGAGATAAGGAGGACTGACATGTGGGACCCACATGTCATTGGGAGCACTGAAATTGCAAAAGATCTTCAGTACACAGTCTTCATTTGATTTCCTCCCACGCGAAGCAACGTCCGAAGCCGCCTTCCCTCCGCTCGACACCGAGCTAGGCCGACGCCTCCACCACCTGCTGGGTTTCTTCGCGCTGGAGAGCTGCTGGACGTCGGTAGCCACCGCCTCACTCCCTCTCCCGCCTCTTAACTGAAGCCACGGTGCTGTTCTTCTCTCCCTCGCACCGAAAGACAGACAACGCAGCCGCCTGGCTTCGATCGCTCGGGAGCTCGGGCAATTCAAGTGAGCAGCGCCTCTGAGCAGCAAAACCACACCACCGTAGACCCCTCGACCTCCTCGAGCCATCGCCAAGTGCGTTCGTGCCCTCTACGCCGAGAACATCGAGTTCCCGCGGCGGCCGCCATACCACGGCAGCGACGGCTCCCGTGGACAGCCTCCTCCAGAGCTTGTCACGACCAAGCGAGGCCACTTTTGGACGCGGAGGAGCTCCGTGCAGCTTCCGCCCGAAGCATAAAGCCTGTCTTCGCCTCTGGTCGACGAATTTCGGAAATCTCCTCCGGCCAGTGAAAACTGACCCGCGGGTATGAATCCGTGAAATTCTCGAGTTATATTCATTTTGAGCATTTCAAATTGCACGCACGGGATGTAGACTTGCTTAGCAACAACTTTCCTGTTGGAACCTAGCTAGAAACCCACTCTGCACGACGTGATTTTGATCTTTCTAACGGCGGTTGTGGTAGAGACCGTCGGGTGCACGGTGAACCCGAAGTTAGAGCCATCTCCGAGCCATTTCCTTTCCACGTCGATGATCCCTAGTGTCCGCCGGTGCTCTAGAGCTTGGAAACCGAAGCCTAGAAGGCTTAGGGCGTCGGGGCGACGTCGCCGGACTTTGTCCGAACCGTTGCGCCGTCGCGGGCTAGTTTGGGGGCCCTGCCAGCTCGAGCAAACCCCACCAGCGTGTTCCTTGCGTGGAATTAGGGGCTGGCGGCGAGTTTCAGCGTCAGGGGTGGCCGGACGACCGATTCCGGAGCTTCTCCGGCGAGCCCGGCGGCGGTATCGCGCGGGAGCGCGAGGTTGAAGAAGACCTCGCCGGTCCCTCCTGTCAGCGGCTCAGGGGAGCGGGCTGGATATTCTGTGGCGCGGGATCGATTGTAACAGCGCAGGAATTAACCCTGTGGCCCCGTGTGGCGCACTCCCGGTGACTGACACGTGCCCCTGATCCCACAGTCAGGTTTAAACATTTCCGGATTTATTCAAAGTCCAGATTTTTCCCCAAACTTTAGAAGAGCATAATTTGTGCTAGGAACCTCCAAATTTAGTGATTCAAATTGGGTTAGATTCAGATTGACAAACGCTATCCAAATATGCAACCCAATTTGTATGAAAGTCTTTATTTAATTCTGGAAAATTCTTTAAAGCTTTTCAGCAAAAGAATTTTAGAGGTAGTTTGGTTTATCCAAAATTCCTCAAATTTTGCCAGAATATTCTTTAGAGTGTTATTAGACTCCTGTAAAAGTTTCAGCTCATTTGGAGTTGAATTGATCAGGGTAATTCAGATTGTAAGTTCCTGTATTCAAATGAATACAGAAACATTTTCAGAGAATTTCCAAAATTTGTAAATTCAGTTCTGGGCAATTCTTAGCTCCAAAAATCCTAGGAAAATTCATGTAGACTCCATGAACTATAATTGAAATTTTGGTTCACTGAGTTTGACATGAACATGGGTGTTACCTCAGAATTAAGTCAACTTTGACTAAACACTAGAGAATTATTCTGAATAAAACCACTCCATGAAAAGTGCTAAATTTTGGTCCAGAGGACTTTCTTGTGACAAGGAACTCACATGAAAATTCTCAGCTCCATTATAGCTCTGGATCACCACTTCATGTGTGATCTCTTAAGGTGATCAACACTTAAGTGGGAAAAGCACTTAACATTTGATCTTAGTGTTTAAGCCCAACCCAAACCACTAGAACCAGTGTCATTTTAAATTCTTAAACAGAGTTCCAGTTTTAAACTGTCCTTAGATCTTATTAGCAAAAGCTTTTCAATTAAATACATATGCATGATCATATCGTGTAGCATATACGTGAAGAAGGGAGAAGGACTTAAAGTGAAGATCAAGAAGGAAGGGAAGAAAACAAGTGATCAAGCTCCAATTGATCGTCACTAACTGATTGTAACCTTAGTCACCTGCAAAACAGGCAAGCCCCGGTTTGCATTTAACCAGTTTTATAAAGCATTTTCATTTGTAGAGATCATAGCTTTGCATCATTGATTGCAGTAAGTCTAGATGATATTGAAAACCCCACTTGCATGACCAGAAATACCTAAGAGAGAAAGGGTAGAATAGCACCTCCTCGAGTGGATTTGGCTACGCTAATTGTTAGTAGGAAAGGTCCGGTAGAAGTCGAGTAGTTGGAAGCTACTCGCGAGTTTAGGGCTGGTTTACTCGGAACGGGTCCGAATTAGAAACGATGAGGAAAGTTCACACATAAGAAATGGGGACCGGGCAGGGAGGTTTAGATGCAGCAGGTTGCAGGCCGTGCGTGAATAGCCCTGCCTGTGTCGGTTAAGGCCCATCCGTGTTTGGCCCCGTTGGACAAGTTTGAGTTGTGTACCGGGCGCATACTGGCTATATGGGACCCAGGAAACCGATGTACCTTGGGAGATCCATAGTGGAACTTTTCCAACTGCCTTAGGCTTTTGGCGTCAGGGTAGCAGGAAGTACCTCGCTTAAGAACATACCACTGTGGGTATGTACCTTGAGGGAGCTTGCGTACTCGGGGCAGTTGGACTGCGTCCAATGTGGAAGATCTTGGGAAAGGTGGCCGCATACAACGTCAGTCAAGGTTGCTGCCGGCAACTCGGAGTACGGGTGTACGTGTCGTGTAGTCCGGGCGTGTACTGATTCGAAACACCGTCGCTCGCTGTTATATGAGCATACTTGCCCACTGCGTCTTGACGTAGTAACAACTGGAACTGGTTATCTTTGAACTTGATAAGACCGTGATATAACTTGTATTGCAACCATGATTGAATTAGAGATAGGTTCATTAAACTTTACTTTCGCCTTGTGCAAGGAGCATCGCAACAAAGCGTTTCTTGTTTGATTGTGGAGTTGCAATGATGTTCAGTTCAAGGTCTGCACAATGAGGCTTAAAATTCTGAAAATTAAGGATCAACTTTAGGCGAGTCCTTTATGCAAATCTAGCCGACCCAATTGCAACCGTCGTGCATGTAGAGTTTCTTGTTTAGGAGAGACGGGTCAGACTTGCTGAGCCTATGTGCTCACGCTTGTTATATAAGTGGTTTTGCAGGTTAACATCGATGCTGAAAAGAAGGTTGTCCGGTGAGACTCGGAGACTTCCGAGTCGTTTAACACAGGGAGAACCCAGCCGCTGCTGTTGTCTTCGTGTTGCTAGCGAGAGGAGTCCGCGGGCTGGACTTCATCTCGAGTGCTCTTAGTTGTTCGATGTGAGTTGATATAGACTTCCGCTGTAGTCACTTGATGTAAAGTATTTACAAAGAAAAACTTGTAAGCTTCCGCTATTGTTTTGTGTAATACATTGTTCCTCATATGTGTGCTGTTGGGTGCCGCACAACACGGCACCACCTAATGCGATTCCCTGGCGAGTGGCCTGTCTTGGCTGAGCAGGCCGCGTCAGCCTCCCGGAGTTCTAGCTCTCCGGTCCTGGCCTTCAGGTCGCCTTCTCCAGCCTCTAGCTGCTCGGCAACCTCCTTCTCCTTGGTTGCCACGGCACGCTCCCGCTCTGTGACGGCACATTCGCGGCGCACCAGCTGCAGCTGCATCTCCTTGTTAGTGTCGAAGCGGGCCCAAACACTGTCATAAGCCTCGCGGGACTCCAGCATGATCCTTCGGGTCTCGGTGTCCAGGCGGTCGACGGTTTTCCTCTGCACATCGAGGAGCTCCTCCTGAGCGTCAAGCCTCGCCCTCCTAGCGTTGAGCTCCTCTTCGACCTCCCAGATCCGTAGCTTCAAGAGCCGCCCCCAGCCGCGGAGGCGGTCCCTCTCATCCGCCAAGACCTCCCGCTCGCGCTTGAGCGCAGCCTGAACCTGCCGGACGCTGGACTGGGCCTGCTCCATGGCATCCGACAGGGACAGTGGAGCACCAGAGGCCGGAGCTGCACCGAGAACCTCCTCCATGACGTCACCATCCGACAGAGGAGACACCGGCACCTCAACATCCGTGGCAACCATGATGATGCGCCGGTCAGGAGAAGATGGCGCTGAGGCATGGCCAGTCCCGACGCGCCCATGCTCATCGCCATCCTGAAGACCTGCGTCAGCTCCTCCTGCATCAGCACCCGAAGGCCATTCGCCGTCAGCCTGCTCCGCCAAGTCCTCATCAGCCGCCAGCTCCCGAGCTGGCGAAGGAGGAGGAGCAGGCGCCGCCGTCGTCGCAGGAGCCGGTCCTACCGGGCCAGAAGGAGGAGACATCTGGACCTGCACGGGGGCCAGCGAAGCGGCCGCAGCGTCTGGACGCTGCGGCACAGGACCGCTACCAACCGGAGATGGCTGGGGAACAGACGCGCCCCTGGCAGCCGACGAATCCCTACAAGCACAGAGAGTTCTCAAGACAAGAAAAGAAGAATTAAAGTACGCAAGTACTAAGATCCGGTAAGTATAACTTACCGAGAAACACGAACATTCCAGCGGGCATGGAGCCCTGGCTTCCGAGCCGGGGCAGGGCTGCTGGAGCCTGCCGTTGCCGGGGCCTGCGACGAAGGCACCTGGACTGGCGGAACAGGGGGTGCACTCCGCAGCCCCTCGGAGATGGAGCAGCAGAGCTCCCGTCGGCAGCACCCATGGCGCCGCTCGCCGTACCAGCCCCTGGAGCTCCTGAAGGCCGGGGTGCCTGCGCCCCTGGCCGAGTCCCGGACACTGTGGCACCGGCGTCCCTCCTCAGAGCTCCATTTGTGGAAGGATGGTGGGACGCCCGGGGATCCTCCGACCACTGCTGTCCAAGAGGAGTTCCGTCGGCATGGATGACCCAAGGCCTATTTGGGTCACCGCCCGATGAACCGACGCCTCCTGATGAAGAGCGAGGGGGTACTCCGGTCCCCTGACTCGGCGTGAACGACGCCCTCGGCAGAGACCGAGAGCGCTTCCTCTTCGGTGAACTGGAGGTCGGCTCCTTGCCCTTCCCCTTGTAGACAGTCCGAGCTCTGTCACTCCTCGGCGTGGGTTGGGCATCGACAGTCCGTGCTCTGTCGCTCCTCGGCACGGGTTGGGCATCGGCCGACCCCTCGTGCCGTTCTCCGGTGTGGTCAACCTCGCTGATCGAGATTCCCCAGGAAGCATCACCGATCTGGCGCACGGCGATGCCGATATCGTCCAAGGTCGGCATCTCCTGCAGCAGCTTCGCCCTCCACGTCGGCTCCATGAAGAGAGGGAGGCAGGAAGCTGGAACTGTGAGGGAGCGGTCGTCGATGAAGTCACTGCTTACCCGCATCATCATCTCCCTCAGCATCTCGACGGATGGGTCAGAGCCTAAGCCCGTCTCCATCTTGGTTCAGTCGTGCTCGCCGGTGTAGTACCATGCCGGGCAATCACGCTGCTGCAGCGGCGCAAGGCGGCACGACAGGAAGTCCGCCAGCACCATCAAGGATGTCAGCCCCTGCTCCACCAAGAACTGGATCTGCTCCAGGACTGGCGCGTACTCCGGCTCCAGCTCCGGGCTCTCCTCCCAGAAGCGGCGCCCGATGGATGGATCCTCAGTCGGCAACTGGAGTCGATCGTGCTCATCGGTCTTCACGATCACCCAGTCATCCCTCCAGCCTTCCGACCTCGAGGCACTGAAGGGCATAAGGTACTTGGAGACCTTCGGATCCTTATATCGGTGCTGGAAGTAGTAGCCTCTCAGCTGATTCTTCGAGCTGTGCCCGGTCGTTCGCAGCAAGAAGAAGTGATGGAAGAGCGTCACTGAAGCACGGACCCCCACGAACATCTCGCAGAAGTGCACAAAGACAGCAGACAATGCGAATGAGTTCGAGGAGAGGTGGTGGAGCTGAAGACCATAAGTCTCCAGCAGAGTCACAAAGAAAGAAGAGATCGGCGGGAAGAACCCCGCTAAGGCAAAGGTGATGAAGAGGACGGTCCCCCCCCTCTCCAGACGCAGGGGAAGAGATCCTCACTGAAGACAAAGCCTCTGCTCTTCCGAGTGCCATCCCAGAAGCTTGCGCACCAACCCAAGGTCTTTCGTCCGGGCGATGCGTGGCGGAGGCAAGCTGGAAGCCATCAAAGACGAACAGGCTAGAACCTGGAAGGCAGAGGAGGCTTGGGTGCACGGAAGAATCCAGAAGGCTCAAGCGTAGGGAGATGTGCGAAGGGAAGCTTGCGATGCAGAAGTGATCCCCTTTAAACTTCCCAAAAGCAATTCAAAACTCTTCATATGCGCCGCTCGGGGCAGATACCCCAGGTCCAAGCCCCAGCGACAATGACAAGAGGGCCCAAGCCGTCCTACAGAAGCGGTGGACCAAGAAGTCAGTCCCCCGAGCGGATAACCCGGACGTTCCTGGCAAGGCGCTGCGCGTGCAGTAGTGGCAGCCTTGGGAACTGCCGCAGTTAAAGCAGCCATCAAGCAGGGCTCACGCCCCCATGACCGGTCGTGCTGCTCGCGCAACGGTCAAATGGAGTCTCCAAGAAGGTGCGCGGGGTAGAAAAGGTGAAGGCCCCACCTCGAGATCGCTATCTCCCCTGAGATGGGCCCGCGGGCCACTGTCGGTACCCTCAATACCGGGTACCCCCGCGGACAGGAGAAAACCACCTAACGACCTCCCCCCTCCGCGGGGGTGAGCTCCGAAGGCTCCACATGTCCAGCGGGACCGGACCTCCCCTCTCCTCAGAGGTGAGCTCCAGGCCCACCACGTGGCCAGCAGAGCCGGACCTCCCCACCTCCGCGGGGGTGAGCTCCGAAGGCTCCACGTGTCCAGTGGGGCCAGACCTCCCCTCTCCTCAGAGGTGAGCTCCGGGCCCGTCACGTGGCCAGCAGAGCCGGACCTCCCCCCCTCCGCGGGGGTGAGCTCCGAAGGAGCCACGTGTCCTGCAGGGCCGGGGCCTCCCCTCTCCACAGAGATGAGCTCCGGGCCCGTCACGTGGCCAGCAGAGCCGCGCTGCCCGCCCCGGTGCGGTAGGCAGCGGGAGTAAAGACCTGCGCCTTCCCAATACGCGACATTCAAGACCCGCGCCTTCCCAAGGCGCGGAGACGCGGCGCACGCCTATCAGGAGGCACTGTGACTAGTCACAGTCAGGCGCACAGTGTCAGAGGTTGTACGCCAATAAACACAGCGACAAGACATGCCCTGTCGTTCCTGCCATCATCAACCGCTACGCCTAGCTTGCGGCACTGGCAGGGCGCGGCAGGACGAAGACTAAGAAGCTACTGCCAAGACAGCTACCAGCATTTACTGCGAGATACGATAGATGGCAGAAAATCGCCCCGGGGCCACCTGTCGAGTCCCGGGGCCCACTTTGTAAGCCGCCCGAGCCTTGAACTATAAAAGGCTCTGGTAGGCAACGTTACAAAGGGTTCAGATCCCTCAGCATTCGACCCTTAGGTTCGGCAGTTTGCCACCTTGCACTTAGACATTCAGCTCATCACCAAGCTTAGAACTCCGGTTCTAAGCGCCAAGCAATACATCGAGTAACTCTGCTCCCATGGACATAGGGTTTTACGCTCCGACGGCCCAAACCACGTAAAAATCCTTGTGTCAATCCACCTTCATCTCCTTCGTCCAACACAAGACCCTCTGAGAGGACTAGCCCCTCTGAAAAAGAACCTCCGCCGGCTGCCCTGAGCAGGCCCGGGGGAAGTGTCGACGGCACACTTCGACAAAACTCATTTCTCAAACTAGGACATGAAAAGAAGAGCCTTCGACCTAAGACTCCCCCTCAATCTCTCCCACTTTGGCATCAAGGCACCAAAAAGGAGGAGAGGGGGTATATACTTGTCGTCGCCGGCTCACTCCTCGCTGTCGGTCCTTTCTTCGTCTTCATCATCAGGCTGAGGAGGAGGACCACTCGTTGTGCCAAAGTAGGCACGCTCTGATGGAGAGAGAGAGAGGAGGATGCTCTGTGAAGTCAGATGCAGAGTCCTCTGAGATGACTGGAGATCCATTGGGCTCAATCTCCAGTTTCTAGCATATTGCTTTGCCACAGGCCTTCATGTATCTCATTTCTTCTTTTCTAGCCTTGTTCATCTTATGAAGCTTCACCTCAGTTTTGCGGCAAGAACTAAAAATAGCAGCCAAATACTTCATAATTCCACTTGAGGACCCTTTGTGTGGAGAGGCACTAGTCTTGGATGAAGGCCTTGCATCTTCTTGAGCTCTCTCTGGATGTTCTTCAGGTGAGCCAGGTGAGGGAGCAGCTGGAAGAGAGGCTTGAGGAGGCTTTTGAGGCCTTAGAGCAGTGTGCTCCAAATCCTTCACAAACTCAATTCCTGTGACTTTTCAATCATGAACATCAAGTATGGTGCATAGCCACAGGAACGGTTTGGTGTGCAGGATATGTTCACCATGTCATTCCAAATGTAATCGAAGATATCAAATCTTCTCCTCCTGCTGATTACTTTCATCAAGGTTCTCAAGTAACCTTGGACACTCCGAGCATTTCCATTCTTTGGAGCAATGGTCTTCTGGAGCACTCTGTTGAGAACAATGAAGAAGGGCTTCATGTTCTTGGTTGAGGGAGGATTGAATGGGAGTCGAGTATCATAGAGGAATTCCATCTTGTCCTTCTCCACAACTCAAGGATTGTGAATCACAATCTCATCATTGCCGGTGTCCTCAAGGTGCAGAAGTTTGGCAAACTCAGTATAAGAAATTGTGTACTTGGATCCATGTGTCATCCAAGTCACTTTGTCTTCTCCATCGTGGGCAAAGTGGCAAGTTGCATAGAACTGGGCGATGATCTCATCATTCCAGTTGTATCTGAAGGAGAGCAAGTCCTTGAGTTCGTGTCTCTTTGTAGCCTCTATTACCTCCTCAAAGGCTTCACATCTCTTCCTTTCAAAGTATGTCCAGTCGATCCATTGACTGTGGACCACTGGAGTCTTCATTTGGAGGTACACCGAACTGTAATAGTCCGAGTGAAAGTTGCTCCAAAATCTTTTGTCTGCTGCCTTTTTGCCAGAGCTATAGGCGTCAACCTTCCTCAGGTTCCATGCCACATCACTCCCCATGCCATTGAACTTCTCCTCTGAGGGATCCCTATTTCCCTGCCTTGGAGCTGTCATCTTAAGGGGACCAATCGGTACGGAAGCAAGCCCCTTTCCCTTGCCCTTGGTTTGGCATTGAGCCGCCGAGCTAGAATCAACTGTATTTGCTCTTGAAGCTGGTCTCTTGATTGTAACCTTTCGGCGAACCCTAGATGGGGTGAGCGGGGGCTCGGCAGCACGATCTTGTCTCCTTTTGGAGCAAGACTCCGGAATATGAGACATCACATCTTGATCTTGATCCATCTCGGCCTCAAAGTTGGAGACATTTTCATTCGATCCTGACATGATTTCTGACAAGGAAGATATAAAGGATATGAATAATCAATGATGACAAGGGATTGCATTGATATGACATAAGCTAAGATTCTGATCACGGCATACCGGACTAGTCCGGTGTTCAGGGTCGGACTAGTCCGGAGTACCGGACTTGTCCTCCCTAATAACATACTAGTCCGTTATGAGGCTGCTCAAGCCCTAACTTGTCGAAATTTGAGGTTATTCAATGCAAATATGATCTAGGGTACATGGAATACATCAATAGAGCATGTATTGACTGGAGGAGCTGATCTAATTGAGCAAAAACAAGGTAGATCGAAGATTTAGGGTTTGGAGAGAAGTTTACCAAATCCTTCGATTCAAGGCGTTGAGGGAGTTTTTGATCCGGACTAGTTCGGGGCTTTGATCCCTTTGCGGTGGAGAGTGATTCCCACGGAAATTTGGATGGTTTTGATGGAGAAATCGCAAATACGCCTTAGGAGCTCTTGAGTGAGGAGAGAGAGAGTGGGGAGGGTTGTGAGGATGAAGAAGATTAGGTTTGAGCCGTCCCTAGGGTTATGGAGTCAAAATATCGGACTAGTCCGGACCATATCGGACTAGTCTGTTTTCTGTTCAGAGAGAAAATCAGACTAGTCCGTGGTTGTCCGGACTAATCCGGTCTAACGGACTAAGTGTGGACTAGTCTGCCAGTGCGGACTAGTCCGGGGTGTCCGTGGTCCCTTGTACAGAAGTGTACAAAACATATATATATATATATATATATATATATATATATATATATATATATATATATATATATATGTGTGTGTGTGTGTGTGTGTGTGTGTGTGTGTGTGTGTGTGTGTGTGTGTGTGTGTGTGTGTGTGTGTGTGTGTGTGTGTATTTAAAAGTTTCTACTAAGAAATAAGGGACAAAGACACATAGATATTCTTGATGAATATGATCAGTAATCATACAACAATCAAGCTATGACCATGATTCATCAAGATCAAGTAACTAACATAGTTTTTAAGAGAAAAATAGAGAGAGATATGATTTTTCAACAGAATTAACATGATTTTGAGGATGGCATACAGATATGCAAGTTTTCAAGCCATGTTTCGAGCATCAAGGATATTTAGTTCATTTCGGAGCTCACAAAAGCGTTTTTCATCAAGTGGCTTGGTAAAGATGTCGGCTAGTTGTTTTTCAGTGTTGACATGGGAAATGGCTATGTCTCCTTTCATTGAGTGATCTCTCAAAAAATGATGCCGGATATCTATGTGTTTAGTTCTAGAGTGCTCAACAGGGTTATGGGCAATTTTGAAAGCACTCTCATTGTCACAAAGGAGTGGAATATGGTTAATATTGTAACCGTAATCCCTTAGAGTTTGTCGCATCCAGAGGAGTTGTGCACAACAACTCCCGGCTGCAACATACTCCGCTTGGGCTGTAGATAAAACAATTGAATTTTGTTTCTTGGAGGACCAAGAAACTAGGGATCTACCTAGGAATTGGCAAGTACCGGAAGTACTTTTTCTATCTACCTTGCATCCGGCATAATCTGCATCGAAGTATACAATGAGATTGAATTTTGAACCTTTGGGATACCAAAGGCGTAGGTTGGGTGCATGAACTAAATATCTCATGATCCTTTTAACGGCTGTTAGATGACATTCCTTAGGATTAGCTTGAAACCTTGCACACAAACATACACTTAACATGATATCAGACCTAGATGCACATAAATAGAGTAGGGAGCTAATCATGAAACGATATACCTTTTGATCCACATTTGGTCCGTCTTCATTTAGATCCAAGTGTCCATTTGTCGCCATGGGAGTCTTTATGGGCTTTGCTTTGTCCATTCCAAACTTCTTGAGAATGTCTTGAGTGTACTTTGTTTGGCTTATGAAGGTCCTGTCCTTTTGTTGCTTCACTTGGAATCCCAAGAAGTACCTCAGCTCTCCCATCATGGACATCTCAAATCTATCTGTCATAATCTTGCTAAATTCTTGACAAAAGGATTTGTTAGTTGAACCAAATATAATATTGTCAACATAGATTTGGCAAATGAAGAGATCATCATCAAAGTGTGTAACAGCTCTAACTTTTGTAAAGGTTGATGTCAGCTCATGAAACAAAGTTAAGGCGATAAAAGACTATAATTGTGTCACATGAAATGATGAACACACAAATGGACATGTGAGGGAGTTAAAAATTTTCTCTAGCCCATGCTCAACACATGTTAACCTAGGGGAAATAATTACACTCCTAAAACTGTAACTCATGTGCACCTCCTCTATGGGTAGAGTGGAGGGAATTTAAACACAATTTGAATCTTTTAAAAGGATTTCTATTCAGATTATCCAAAGGCCTATATGTGAGATCATAGATACATCTCTCATGTATTCAAGAGCCTAAGTTTCAAATTTGGAGAATTTTTGGTTTCATATACTATTTATTCCGAGGATTAAATGAGGGCACGTTCAAATTCAAACTTGAATTTGAATTTTGAACCAAACAAGCTCAATTTCAAAGTCTGATTGAGCAAAACAAGGAAAATTGAAGGTTCTAGGGTTTGGAGAGAAGTTTACCAAATCCTTCGATTCGAGGCGTTTGAAGGAGTTCTTGATGCGGACTAGTCCGGGGTCTTCGATCCCTTAACAGTGGGGATCAATTCCCACGGAGATTTGGGTGGTTTTGATGGAGAAATCTCAAATCCTCCTTGGGAACACTTGAGTGAGGAGAGAGCACGTGGGAGGGGTTGTGAGGATGAAGAAGATTAGGTTTGAGCCGGCCCTAGGGTTATGGAGTCAAAATATCGGACTAGTCCATGGTCGAACCGGACTAGCGGACCAAGTGCGGACTAGTCCGGGGTGACCACGGACTAGTCTGTGGTCCCTTGTACAGAAATGTACAACATATATATATATATATATATATATATATATATATATATATATATGTATTCAAAGGTTCCTATTAAGGAATAGGGGGCAAAGACATACAGATATTCTTGATGAATATGATCAGTAAACATACAACAATCAAGCTATGATCATAATTCATCAAGATCAAGTAACTAACATAGTTTTTAGGAGAAAAATAGAGAGAGATGTTTTTTCAACACAATTAGCATGTTTTTGAGGATGGAATACAGGTATGCAAGTTTTCAAGCCACGTTTCGAGCATCAAGGATATTTTGTTCATTTCGGAGCTCACAAAAGCGTTTTTCATCAAGTGGCTTGGTAAAGATATCGGCTAGCTGTTTTTCAGAATTGACATGGGAAATGGCTACGTCTCCTTTCATTGAGTGATCTCTCAAAAAATGATGTCGGGTATCTATGTGTTTGGTTCTAGAGTGCTCAACGGGGTTATGAGCAATTTTAATTGCACTCTCATTGTCACAAAGGAGTCGAATACGGCTCATATTGTAACCGTAATCCCTTAGAGTTTGTCGCATCCAAAAAAGTTGTGCACAACAACTCCCGGCTGCAACATACTCCACTTTGGCCGTGGATAAGGCAATTGAATTTTGTTTCTTGGAGGACCAAGAAACTAAGGATCTACCTAGGAATCGGCAAGTTCCGGAAGTACTTTTTCTATCTACCTTGCATCCGGTATAATCTGCATCGGAGTATCCAATGAGATTGAATTTTGAACCTTTGGGATACCAAAGGCCTAGGTTGGGTGTATGAACTAAATATCTCAAGATCCTTTTAACGGCTGTCAAATGACATTGACACGACCCCAATTGGTCTTGTCGAGCCAGGATCACGCTGAGGGGTGCTGCGTTGCACAGCACCGGATAACACACGTCAAAGGTACAAAGCGGAAGCGAAATTTTATTACATAAACAAGTTTATGAACAAGTTTACATCAAAATAAGTTCAGTCTACACTCACGGGCGTAGACTAAGCATCAAGTGCACGTTCAGCCCTTGAACGTGCCCTTGCTAGCACACACGCACACTAACTCTACGGCGTGCACGACTCCCACTCGACGGGGTTCCCCTCCTGGGGTTCCATCTCCTCTTCGGGAGTCCCTTCCTCATAGAACCCTGCAAAAGCTTCAAACACAAGCAGTGAGCACGAAGGCTCAGCAAGTGTGACCCGTCTCACCTAAACATGGAACTTCTACATGAGGGTAATGGGTTACATGAGGTAAAAATCATTTGCAAGGACTCGCCTAATTAGTAGAACCTTACTTTCAAGTTTTAGCAGCAGGTTGTGGAGAACCTTACGCTAAGGTACATGAGAGAGCCGCAATCAAACAAGAAACGCATTTCTCTCATGTACTTTGCCCAAAGTTGAAATGAACTTTAGTTAGCTCTAAACTACAGCAAGTCATTAGCAATCAAGTCCATCTTTCAATCAGCAACATTTTAACATGTAACTAGCCTGTTCTTTCTACGTCACGGTACAGTGAACAAGTGGTACTCACTGACCGCGAGGGACGGCGATTATAATCGATTTACACCTGCAGGGTTACCCGAACAACCCGTCACGTACGCCCGTACTCGATGTTGCCTACAACAACCATCACGGACGCCGTACGCGACTACCTTCGTTAGCCAAATGTTGAACCGGTCCAATCGTCCCGAGCAAGAGGTCTCTGCACACGCATCTCAGTGCCGCCAGCCGATTTACACCTCGAGCTCTCAACCTACCCTCTGAACGACCAGCTATGCCTCAACACCCAGCTACCCGAGTTACATTAGTTTCCCGGTTCCCATATAGCCGGTAGGTCTTCGGTACTGTTCTAGCTTGTTCAACAGGCCGGCACACGGCTCGGTCCTCAATCGACACAAGCGGAGCTATAGCACACAGGCCCCAAAGTCCTGCTGCCCTTACTCTCCGCTTGGTCTCATTTTCTTGCCATGTGTTTCATGTGCTAACACTACCCGAGTCGAGTGCCTCTAGCCTATGCTCGCGAGTAGTTCCAACTACTCGACTTGTACCGAATCCTACACTATCTTAGCATGGCAGTAGCTAACGGGGTTTGAAATCCTAAAACCAACCCAAGGTTTTCTTGGCTATGCAATTGGGTTTTCAAACAAGACTCTAATGCAAAGAATAAAGTAATCAAGTATGTGCTCAAAACAATAAAAACTTGTAAAGGGTTAATGCAAACCGGAGCTTGCCTTGCTGCTCTTGGTCGTAGGCTAGCTGTTCCTCCGGAGTAACAAAGTCTAGGACTTCGGGTTCCTCCTCGACCTTAGCGACTACATGTTAGAAGAAACATATGTATCAATTTAAATGTGTTTGTATTAAGTTTTAAACTTGTGAAGCTTATAAGTCCCACTAGACAGACTCTATGACTGTGAAACTTTTACTGTGGCTTGGTTACAACCTAAATAGAGACTTGGTCAAGTTTTAGTTGCAGCAAAGCTCATTTGAGCCCTCCACAATTAATTATGTCCTTGACCTCAACTACTCGAGGAACCGGTCGGGAAGCATCATTGGACTTCAGAAAAGGTCGACATGAGCTCGAGGCAGCTCGGGGAAGGCCCGAAATAGGTCCTCACCGTGCGCCCAATGCCGCCCGTTCATTCCGCCATTGGTAAACCTCGAATTACGCCGAGTACAGAGGTTCTCTGACCAAGGGTCGTGAAGGCAACTTGTGCGTCACCGTGTCTAGCTTGTGTGAGAGCGGATTGAGGCCCTCTAATCCTTTCTAGAGCACGAATTTGACAGAACCGCACCCGAAGGTCGTTCTGCACACAGAAAGGGGAAAAATGGAAATTCGCCGCCGGTGAGCAACCACTCGAGCTGTGGCTCGGGGGTGAGCAGCACAGGTCACCGGCGCGTCCAAGGGTGCCTTGGCTCGGGCGTGACAACGCCCTGGTTGGGCTGTCCACGGGAGCCCGAGGTGCGGTGGTTCCAAGTCCCGAATTTGATCTTTCGGCACAGCCGATATCGATCGGTTTCAACTGAATTCTAGCAGCGGGGAGGACGGAGGAGGTCTCTAGTACCTTGCTGGGGCTCTGGAGTGGACGGAGGGAGCTGTGATCGGCGTTCTCCGATCGATTCCGAGCTGCGGAAAACTTCGGCCGGCGCTGAGTTCTTGCGGGGAAGAACGGCGATGCCTCGGCCGAGGAGGGGGGGCAGGCGCCTTAAGAAGGCTCTGCACCGCCTCACGCCCGCGCGTGGGCAAGCAGCTGCTGGCGCGGCGGCTGCCCTCGATGGCGATCGCAGCGGCGGCTCGGCGACCCGAGTGAGAAAAGTCTCAGTCGGTTTGATCTGAGCAGTGGCTGACATGTGGGTCCCACTTCCAGTTTTAACCTCTGAAATTTACTCCTATTCACTGTTGTAAACAGTGAGCCCCATAATACCCTTGGTGATTCAAATTATTCACCCCTGAGCCATTCGAATTGAATAGGATTCAAATTGGGTTTGGTTTGGGTGAATTTCAGCACAAGTGCAGTTTTGAATTCAAATGAAGTTTGAATTTGTCCCACTTAGCTCATGTCAAGATCAACTCCAAATGGAGTGAAAATTGGTGTGTGGGCTCACAAAAATGTGCTGAGTAAGAATATGCCTCCCACTTTTAAATTCATGGGATAAAAACAGTTTGAATTTGAATATGGTCTCAAACTGCCCTCTTCCTAACTATACCCAAAATGACCTCAAAAAGGTTTTGAATTTGGGTGAAACTTGGCATGGATATCCTTAACAATGTATAGGAGTTTTCATATGTCCAGCCCCCTTATATCACATGTGTGAAATACCACTTTGGCAATGTGTGAGTTTGTTCTCTAATGAGCATGTTGATAATTGTTACTTGCTCTTCATTTGTGTTCATCATCCTTCCTCAAATGAGGTGTGTGGTGTGGTGATGAACACTGCAAATGTGTGTCAAAAACTGAGGCCCTTACATTCCTCCCCCCTTAAAAGAATCTCGTCCTGAGATTATAAGGTGAAAATGAGAGAGAGGACGGTGGAAAATTACCAGATATGTGACGTGAAAAATTCGGGGTAGTTAGCGCGAAGGAATTCTTCGCTCTCCCATGTCGCTTTGTCCATGGCGTGATTACTCCATAGAACCTTGTAGAACCACAACGTACGGTTGCGTGTGGTTCGGGCCTTTTCATCAATAATCTGCACCGGTTCCTCCCGATAGGTGAGATCCGGTTGCAGTTCTTCAATGTCTTCCAGCTGAACGGTAGTTGATAGCTTGAGACACTTCCTCAGCTGGGAAATGTGAAAGACGTCGTGCACACCGGAAAGTGCTTCTGGTAATTTCAGCCGGTATGCCACTGATCCACATCTTTCGGTAATCTGGAATGGACCGATGAATTGGGGTGCCAACTTTCCTCTCACCCCAAATCTGTTTACGCCCTTCATTGGAGACACCCGTAGATATACGTGATCTCCAACTTCAAATTGTAATGGGCGCCTTCTCCGGTGCGCATACTGTTTCTGACAGGATTGAGCGGCTTTTAGGTTCGCTTGAATCAGTCGAACCTTTTCTTCCGCATTGTTGACAAGGTCAATCCCGAAGGTAACCCTTTCGCCAGACTCACACCAATTCAATGGTGTGCGGCATTTCCTCCCGTATAGCGCCTCATAGGGCGCCATCTTGATGCTGGCTTGGTACCCATTGTTGTACGAGAACTCGGCTAACGGCAAGTGATCATCCCAATTCTTGCCGTGGTTGATAGCGCAAGCTCGTAGCATGTCTTCCAAGATCTGATTTACCCGCTCCGTTTGCCCATCCGTCTGCGGGTTATATGCTGAACTACGGATCAGCTTCGCCCCCAAGGCAGCGTGCAGCTGCTCCCAAAAATGGGACACAAATAAGGTGCCCCGATCCGATATGATAGTACGGGGTACGCCGTACAAGCATAGGATCCGTGAGAGGTACAGTTCAGCGTACTTCTTGGCATTGTAGTTGGTGTTGACCGGGATGAAATGGGCAACTTTGGTGAGCCGATCGACGATCACCCACACAGAATCATGTTTCTGCAAGGTGGTGGGTAAACCGACGATGAAGTCCATGCTCACGTCCTCCCACTTCCAGGCAGGAATGCCCAGTGGTTGCAGCAGTCCCGGTTTCCGCATGTGGTCTGCCTTCACCCTTCGACATGTATCACACTCGGACACGTATTTTGCAGTCCCTCGCTTCATCCGTGTCCACCAAAACTTGCTTCTGAGTTCTTGATACATTTTGTTGCTGCCGGGGTGAATAGAAAACTTTGATAAGTGAGCCTCATAAGAGATTTTATTCCGTAATTCCGGGTTACGCGGTACGACGATCCGGTCCTTGAACCATAGGACGCCGTCTCCGTCCTTCCGGAAACATTTCAGCTCCCCACTGTCTACACGTCTCCGCAAATGTGACATGCCCTTGTCATTCTTCTGGGCTGCCGCTATCTCTTCACGGATGGTGGGGATCAAAGCTAGGTTGTAGAGAGCTCCGTGTGGAATCACATGTAGTGGTGACTCGCTCTCTTCCAACGGTGTGATGGTCAGATTGTTGACGTGTGACTTGCGGCTCAGCGCATCTGCCACTACGTTTGCCTTGCCCGGATGATAATGGATCTCTATTTTGTAATCCTTTATCAGTTCTAACCACCTTCGTTGCCTCATGTTCAGCTCTTTATGAGTGAATATGTACTTGAGGCTTTTGTGGTCGGTATATAAATGTACGAGGTTACCGAGTAAGTAGTGCCTCCACATTTTGAGTGCGAGTACCACGGCAGCGAGCTCCAAATCGTGGGTTGGATAATTTTTCTCATGGTTTCTAAGCTGCCGTGATCCATACGCGACCACTCTTCGGTCTTGCATCAGCACACATCTGAGCCCAATGCCGGATGCATCACAGTACACATCGCACGGTTTTGTTGTGTCTGGCTGCGCTAAAACCGGTGCTGATGTCAGGTGCTTGACTAAAGCCTTGAATGCTGCTTCACATGTTGGACTCCAAACATATTTGGTAGCCTTCTTCAGCAGCTCTGTCATTGGCTTGGCAATCTTTGAGAAGTTCGGAATGAACCTCCGATAATATCCCGCGAGTCCGAGGAAACTCCGTACCTCGTGAACAGTTCTTGGGGATTTCCAATTCAGCACTTGAGTGATCTTGCTCGGGTCCACAGCGATACCCTCCGCTGAGATGATATGCCCGAGGAAAGGCACTTGCGATATCCAAAACTCGCATTTGCTTAATTTTGCGTATAACTTGTGATCCCGCAGCCGTTGCAAGACTATACGCAGATGCTTCTTGTGATCTTCCTCCGACTTGGAATATACCAGGATGTCGTTGATGAAGACCACGACAAACTTGTCCAGCTCCGGCATGAATACCGAGTTCATCAAGTACATGAAGTGAGCTGGAGCATTGGTGAGGCCGAAGGACATGACCAGGTACTCATAAAGTCCATACCTCGTCAAGAAAGCTGTTTTTGGAATGTCCTCCGCCCTTATCTTAATCTGATGGTACCCGGATCTTAAGTCCATCTTGGAAAAGATCTTTGCTTCGACCAACTGATCGAACAACATGTTGATCCGTGGCAACGGGTACTTGTTCTTGATGGTTACGGCATTTAATGGACGATAGTCTACGCAAAGCCGCAATGTCTCATCCTTCTTCTTGCCAAATAACGCCGAGCAGCCCCATGGCGAGGAGCTTGGCCTAATAAAACCCTTTTCCAGAAGGTCCATGAGCTGAGTCTTCAGTTCCGCCAACTCCTTGGGCGCCATCTTGTACGGCCTTCGGGATATTGGCATGGTTCCCGGTGCAAGTTCAATTTTGAACTCCACCTCTCTATTGGGTGGCATCCCCGGCAAATCATCCGGGAATACATCAGGGAACTCTCGGACCACTGGAATATCTTCCAATCTGATGGTTGTGGCTTGATAGACACTTGGAAGTTTTATTTCTGGACTGTCCAGAAATAAAGAGTGAGACTCGTGCACTTCTGAGTTCAAGTGCACAACTCGGAGGACGGTGTCTAAAACAGCGCCGTGGCGGGTTAACCACGACATCCCTAAGATGACATCGACCTTTTGTCCATCGAAGATTATGAGAGACGTAGGGTAAACTCTACCCTCTAAGCACAATGGCGCTTTTGGGACCATCATGCTTGCCGAAATTTCCCATCCGGTGAACAGATCACATAAGGACTATTGGTGGGTAGTATTTGCAAGCTATACTTATCAATGAAAGCTTGGCTAATGAAGCTATGCGTGGCGCCTGAATCAAATAATATTATGGCGGGATGCTGGTGGAGTTGGAACATACCCGCAAGGATTGGCTCGCCCTCCGGCACGTCCTCAATGGCAAGCTGGTGGACGGTGCCGGGCCTAGGGTTTGCCCGCCGCGCATTAGTAGGGTTCCGGGGTTGATTCCTCCCCGGAAACTGTGGTGCCACTCCGCCGCCTTGCCTCTCCGGGCAACTGCTCGCGAAGTGTCCTGGACGACCACACTTGTAACATGTGGCCGCTGCTGGTGAAGTGCTCGGTGGACGAAAGCCCGGCATGCGTTGCTGAGGTGCAAACGCGCGTGGCATCGCCCGCTGCTGCTGTTGTTGTTGCGGTGGTACTGGCAGTGCCAGCCTGAATGCTGGTGAAGAGTACGGTCGACTGCGGAACGGCATCGACCGCTGTGGTGGCTGCCAGCGTGGACCTGATGGTGGGCGATTCACCATCCGAAACTTCTGAGAAGGACCGCTTCCTTCTCCGCTGCTTTGCGGCGCGCTTCGCTTTCGCTCTGCCGCCGCCAACTCCTTACCGGAGTCCTCCTGAACAATCGCAGCATCAATGATGACGTTGAGGCTGCCACGATTGAACATCGCCAACTTGTTGTGACACCCTCATCTCGGGTGTCAGCATATGTTCATGTTTATGAAGAAGAAGAACATTTTTAGAAAAGAGGGAACAGAAACAAGTATCAAAAGGATAGCCAGTAAAGCTTTCTGAGAGCACCGAAGGCAACTTTCATGACCAGCAGACCACGTGGTGTGTTCGGAACTCATCCCCGAAGAGATTGGAGAGGTCCGACGCTAAACTGGATACGTGGCAGGCTCGGGGGTCACCTCCGCAATTGGAAAGAGGTCCGACCCTGTGGGACACGTACTGCCCGCGGAGATAGCCTCTGCGGAAGAAGCAAAGGCATTTTTCATAGGACACGTGTCATCCACGGAGCTAGTCCTCGCGGAAGTTAGGGGACCAGTCGCACGGGATATGTGTTAATTTCGGAACCCATCTCCGAGAAGTCCGGATCTATTGAACACGTGTCGCCACCGGAGCTTATCTCCGGAGGTCCGTCGCTGCTAAACACGTGTCGACCTCGGGGCACGTCCCTGAGGGAAGGAAAGGCGGAAAGACCGGCACCCACACGTGGCGTGCGCGGAGCTCACCTCCGAAGAAGAGGGAGGTCTCGATCGATTAACACGCGGCACGACCGGAGCTCGTCTCTGCGGATGAAGAGATACCAGGCCCGGAGGACACGTGGAGCTTCCAGAGCTCATCATCCCGGAGGTAACAAATTCTGGAGCAGCTGTTACGCGTAAGGACACCGGTACACAACGGGAACCGATCCAAACTCCACAATGTTACCAAAGATAAGATGTCAGGATCCAACAAGATCTGAATAAAACTTTTATTCGGGATCCAATCAGATTAGGACTCTTCTCTTCCCGATTATAAATAGAACCCAAAACCTCTGGCCAAAATCACGAACTTCTCTTTCAACTCCTGAGCCGACGACTTAGAGCTCTAGCCCTAAGTCGCCGAGCAAAACATCGCCGAAGCACAACAAGGGAGATCATCGGAGAAGAACCAAGCGGTCTGAGGAGGACCTCGAAGACAAGAAGAGCGTGAGGACAGGTTCAGGGAGCTGTCTACGACGAGCTGCAGCAACAAGGTTTTGAGAATCAAGAACAACAGGAACCGCAAGAACAAGGCAAGTGCTCCTTGACCATGTTGATCCTATGTTTTGGGTAAAACTATTTTGTTTTGCGAAAAGGTGTGTGTGCTGAGTCAAACATGATGGGAAACCCTTTTATAGGAGTTTACTAGTTTTGGTTAAAATCACCCTTGTCACCTGGGAAGTTTTATGAGTCGGGTATGGTTTTTGTTTTATGCTTTGCTGAGTCCATGGGATTGGGAAGCGAGATAGATGTGTCTAGCTAACTGCACTCATAATAATAAGGGGAAACTGATGTTAATAATGAACATGGATCGGAGGGAGATCTAGGCAAGACTGGGTTTGTGAATGAGGTAGCATGAGATGGTGGTTTTGCTTGCCATAGATCTAAGGACCGGTTCATGCATGCACATGCTAGGATAACAGTGCCACCACAAGGCCAAGTATGGGTGCGGCTTAGCTGAGTAATTAGGTAAGTTGCTAGAGTGTTATGGACTGTGGAAGGCGCGGGGAATGGGAGTCGAGTGAGGACTGCCCTGGGAACCGCATGGCACAAGAGGGGGCCCGTGGGTAGGAGAATTGGAGATTCTAGCCTGTCGGTGAAACCTTAGTGAGTCCATACATCTAGTAACCCCTTTGTAAAGGCTATTTTGTGATCTCTTGACCATGCACCAACGGATGTGTACTGGTATAATGGAGGTTCTGCAGTCGCCGACGGGTGACGAAATCACAAACTTGTGGGTAAAGAGGTGCAAACTCTGCAGAGTCTAAAACTATCATGATAGCCGAGCTTACGATCATGAGCACCTGGCAAACTGCCATGATTAGATGGGATGGTTATTGGGATGGTTATTAGAATGGTTATTGGAATGGTTATTAGGAAGGTTCTTGGTTATGGTTTTTGGTTATGGTTTGGTTTGGAATTGTTAAGTCTGGATGATGAAAGGGTTGCATGACTGGTGGGTCATGACATGAGATTGGTCTCGGTGCGAGACGAGGTTGTTTTATGAGATGAGATGGTAGCGAATACGAGGAGGTATTCGTGAGTATGAGTAAAGGATTGGTTAATGTTCGGATGGAACACGGGAAGTGATGGAGGTATGTTGGTAATTTAACACATGCTGAGACTACATTCATCTAAAGTTAAGTTGCTGTTTTATCAATGGTTTTATAAATTTGCTTTTCTGCAAATAAGCCTTTTATACCTACCTTATTTATAAGCTGCATATCATGTGTTATTCCTGCACTTGCTGAGTACATCATTGTGCTCAAACTTGCATTATTATTTCTTCATCAACAGTAAGAGAAGGCTACTATGAAGACCGAGTAGAGCATTATGGCGTGTGATCTGTTCTCAACCTTGCCTGTGGAGGGAATAGAGATGGAGCCACTTCTGCTTAGTTTTGTTTCCGCATTTAAATAAGAATTCCGCTGCGTAGAAATAAGGACTTCCGTTGTGAGCATGAGTCCAAGACTCATGAGGTGCTGTAATAAACTCTGTTATTCGTGGTAATATATAATCTGAATTCAGTCTGTGGAACGTATGTGTATGTGTGATGAACATCCTGGGCACACATATGCATTAGTTCTCGGTTCCGTGGTTTTCCACAGAATTGAGGGCGTCACAGATTGGTATCAGAGCCACGGGTTGACAGTAGGTTACACGCCTAAGATAGAAGACTTAGATTGATATTAGAGCCACGGGTGGACAGCGAGTTACACCCCTAAATAGAAGTCATAGGTAGCTAAGCCACACTGACCAAGGGAATCATCCTAGGGTGAATAACTTAGATTTGCTTTGAAACCACCTTGGCATAGGGAACCATCCTTGAATAGGAGTTGAGTGGGCCCTTGTAATGATTAATTGTGAATATGTGCTTAGTGTGAATGGTGGGACGTCTCAAAAACGTTGTCCATATCCACACGTAAGAAGAAAGAGGAGTGAAATGCTTCGGCACTTGATCACATCCTCATAAGGGCTAATATATATAGTCCAACTCACCTTGATGCATATAAGACCTACCTAATCATCTAACCTTCTATTCTATTTCGATCCCCCCTCACAGATGGTGAGAGGAAACGCCAGCCGAAGGAACGTCCAGGAAGATGACCACGAGGAAGTTCCTGCTAACCCCGGAGCTGGCGAAAACAACCTAAAAAGGTTGATGGCCATGCAAAACCAGCTTATGCAAACCATGATCCAAACTTTGGGTCAGTTGCAGGCCAACCAACACCCCGTTCCGGCACCACCGCCACCACCACCACCGGCTCATAACAGGCTGGGAGAGTTCATGAGGACTCGACCACCCACCTTTGCTCAAGCAAGCGATCCAATGGAGGCCGATGATTGGTTGAAATCCATGGAGAAGAAGCTTGCCATTGTTCAGTGCAACGACTGAGAGAAGGTTCTCTTTGCATCGCACCAACTGATGGGAGCAGCTGCTGACTGGTGGGATGCCTTGAGCAACGCCCATGCCAACCCGGAGACAATCACTTGGACTGAGTTCAAGGAAAGTTTCCGCTCCCACTACATCCCTGTTGGCGTAATGATGATCAAGAGGCAGGAGTTTGAAGGTCTCCGCCAAGGGCAGAAAAGTGTGAACGAGTATCTCAACAAGTTCATACAACTGTCCCGATATGCCCCCGAAGATGTCAACTCAGATCAGAGGAAGAAGTACCTGTTCATGAGAGGGTTGAACAATGAGATCCAGGTTCAGCTCCTCAACAATGACTACGTAAGCTTCCAGAAGCTAGTTGATAAGGCTATTGTGGTTGAAAACAAGATCCGAGAGATCGAGCGCGAGTGCAAAAGGAAGATCCCATACCAGCCCCAAGGGAGCAACGTACGACCTAGATACATGCCCCTGCACCGTAGTATGGATCGACCACTCCTACGTACCGCCCTGGTCAGCCACCACAGCAACGGCCCGTTGCACCGGCACCTCGTGTGCCCATGCCTCCTGCGCCCCGGCCTAACAATGGCGCTCCTGTTCAAAACCCCCGCCCCAACGTACCTGCTGCCGTAGGCAACAGGGCATGCTTTGCATGCGGGGAAGTAGGCCACTTCGCTAACCAGTGCCCGAAGAAAGGCCCTGGACAGCAAGGTAACGTGCCCAAGCAGAACCAGCGACCAAACGGAGGAGACAACCAAGGGAACCGTGGACCGCAGAACTATGCTCGTGGCCACGTTAACCATGTCACTGCTGAGGAAGCACAACAGGCTGAGGACGTCGCAATTGGTATGTTCCTTGCCAACTCCAACCTGGCCACCATTTTATTTGATTCCGGAGCATCGCATTCCTTCATATCATCCAAATATGTTGCCAAACATCATCTACCCGTATCCCACCTAGAATGTGCTATGTTAGTTAATTCTCCCGGAGGAGAAATGAGGACTAGTATAATATGTCCTAAAGTAAGCCTTGAAATAAGGGGGGTAGACTTCCTTGCCAACCTTATTGTCTTGGACTCCCACGGAATTGACATCATACTCGGAATGGACTGGTTAAGCAAGCACAATGGAGTAATCCAATGCGCTGAGAGAAGCGTGCAGTTGACAAACGAACACGGTATCCGTGTCGAGTTTGAGTCAGCCCCGCAGGCGACCGAACGAGCGGATCTGAACCATGTTGAAGGAGTAGCATTGGACAACATTCCAGTGGTTCAGAAATTTTCGGATGTGTTCCCGGAAGAACTTCCAGGTATGCCACCTGACCGGGATATTTAGTTTGCCATAGATTTGGTACCTGGAACTGCACCCATAGCTAAGAGACCGTATAGGATGCCCGTCAACGAGTTAGTCGAACTAAAGAAGCAAATTCAAGAACAGTTGGAGAAGGGTTTTATCCGGCCAAGTTCGTCACCATGGGGAGCCCCGGTACTTTTCATGGACAAGAAGGACGGAACCCAAAGAATGTGCGTGGACTACAGGTCTCTCAACGAAGTAACAATCAAGAATAAATACCCTCTGCCCCGTATAGAGGACCTGTTCGATCAAATGAAAGGAGCCCAAGTGTTCTCCAAGATTGATCTTCGGTCAGGATATTTCCAGCTGAAGATTAAGCCCTCCGATATACCTAAGACAGCCTTTCGGACGTGGTATGGTTCATATGAATATACTGTTATGTCCTTTGGATTAACGAATGCACCCGCATACTTCATGTACCTTATGAATAAGGTTTTCATGGAGTACTTGGACAAGTTCGTCGTGGTTTTCATCGACGACATTATGGTGTATTCAAAAAGTAAGGAGGAGCATGAAGAACATCTGAGATTGACATTGCAGAAGTTGCGTGAGCATCAGTTGTATGCCAAGCTCAACAAGTGTCAATTTTGGCTTAAGGAAATATCTTTCCTAGGCCACATCATCTCCAAGGAAGGGGTATCGGTTGATCCTGGAAAGGTGAGAGATGTTCTGAAATGGGACCAACCGAAGAGCGTGAGGGATGTTCGGAGTTTCCTTGGGATGGCAGGATACTATCGGCGCTTCATTAAAAACTTCTCTAAAATAGCAAAACCTATGACGGAGTTGCTGATGAAGGGAAAAGTCTTTCAATGGACACAAGCCTGCCAAGAAAGTTTTGAGGAACTCAAGAAAAGGCTAACCACAGCACCAGTTCTGGTATTGCCAGACGTAAGCAAGAGCTTTGACATATATTGTGACGCATCCAGACAAGGGCTCGGGTGTGTACTCATGCAGGAAGGGCAAGTGGTAGCCTATGCCTCACGACAATTAAAGAAGCACGAGCTTAACTATCCTACACATGATTTGGAGTTAGCAGCAGTGGTGCATGCATTGAAGGTTTGGAGACATTATATCCTTGATCATCGATGTGAGATCTATACGGATCATAAAAGCCTCAAGTACATATTTACACAAACGGACTTGAATTTGAGGCAACGTCGATGGTTAGAACTTATAAAGGATTATGATGTGGGAATCAACTACCACCCCGGGAAGGCCAATGTGGTCGCTGACGCATTGAGCAGAAAGGGAGCATGCCACCAACTCACGGTTCGGGAGCTACCACCCGAACTTTGAAAGGAGTTCGAACGGTTACACCTCGGATTCTTGAATAACATGGAAATGGAGATCCACTCCTCATTGGAGCAAGAAATAAGAAAGGGACAAGCAACGGACGAGGGGATCAAGGAAATCAAGGAAAGAATCCGACAAGGGATAGAGAAGGATTTCAAAGAGGATGAAAAGGGTACGCTTTGGCTAGGAAAAAGGATTTGTGTGCCGAACCTAAGACACCTTCGCGACATAATATTGAAGGAGGCACATGATTCACCCTATTCCATACATCCGGGGAGCACCAAAATGTACAACGACTTGAAAACTTGCTATTGGTGGGATGGTATGAAAAGGGATATAGCCGAATACGTTGCCCTATGCGACACATGCCAACGGGTAAAAGCCGAACATCAAAAACCCGCTGGATTGTTGCAACCTTTGAAAATACCTGAATGGAAATGGGAGGACATCAGTATGGACTTTATTGTCGGATTGCCAAGAACTCAGTCAGGATACGACTCCATCTGGGTCATTATGGACCGGTTGACAAAAACCACCCATTTTCTTCCGGTAAAGGCCAGTTACAACGTTACACAGTTGGCAGAGTTGTACATGGAGCAGATCGTGTGCCGTCATGGAGTTCCAAAGAGGATAGTCTCAGATCGAGGTTCTCAGTTTACCTCTAGATTCTGGAGGAAGCTGCAGAAAGCCGTGGGTACACGACTAGATTTTAGCTCTGCCTATCACCCACAAACAGATGGGCAAACCGAAAGGACGAACCAAATTTTGGAAGACATGTTGAGAGCTTGCGCCTTGAAACGTGGGCGTAGTTGGGATAGGAGTTTACCGTATGCAGAGTTCTTCTATAACAACAGCTATCAAGCTAGCTTGAAGATGTCGCCTTTCGAAGCCTTATATGGTAGACGGTGTAGAACGCCACTGTTCTAGAACGAGACTGGAGAGAACCAGGTGTTTGGACCCGAAGTACTACAAGAGGCTGAAAAGCAAGTCCAAACGATACGGGAGAACTTAAAGGCTGCTCAGTCACGACAGAAAGGCTATGCGGACAACAGGCGTAGGAAGTTGACCTTTGAAGTTGGAGACTTCGTATACCTTAAGGTATCACCTATCCGAGGCCAACGACGTTTTAACGTCAAAGGCAAACTAGCGCCTCGCTACATCGGACCATTTAAGATTTTGGACAAGCGAGGAGAAGTAGCCTATCAACTAGAGCTCCCAAACCACCTCTGCGACATACATGACGTGTTTCATGTATCCCAGCTCAAGAAGTGCTTGAGAATACCAGAGGAACAAGTATCAATGGGAGAACTTAAACTTCAAGAGGACCTGACTTACGCAGAACACCCTATCCGAATCTTGGACGTAAAAGAAAGGGTCACCCGAAACAAAGTGATTCGATGGTGCAAGGTACAATGGAGCCATCACACTGAAGTTGAAGCCACATGGGAGCGTGAAGAGGATATTAAGGCTGAATTCCCCTATCTATTTTCTACTAACGAATCTCGAGGGCGAGATTCAATTTAAGGGGGGTAGATTTGTGACACCCTCATCTCGGGTGTCAGCATATGTTCATGTTTATGAAGAAGAAGAACATTTTTAGAAAAGAGGGAACAGAAACAAGTATCAAAAGGATAGCCAGTAAAGCTTTCTGAGAGCACCGAAGGCAACTTTCACGACCAGCAGACCACGTGGTGTGTTCGGAACTCATCCCCGAAGAGATTGGAGAGGTCCGACGCTAAACTGGATACGTGGCAGGCTCGGGGGTCACCTCCGCAATTGGAAAGAGGTCCGACCCTGTGGGACACGTACTGCCCGCGGAGATAGCCTCTGCGGAAGAAGCAAAGGCATTTTTCATAGGACACGTGTCATCCACGGAGCTAGTCCTCACGGAAGTTAGGGGACCAGTCGCACGGGATATGTGTTAATTTCGGAACCCATCTCCGAGAAGTCCGGATCTATTGAACACGTGTCGCCACCGGAGCTTATCTCCGGAGGTCCGTCGCTGCTAAACACGTGTCGACCTCGGGGCACGTCCCTGAGGGAAGGAAAGGTGGAAAGACCGGCACCCACACGTGGCGTGCGCGGAGCTCACCTCCGAAGAAGAGGGAGGTCTCGATCGATTAACACGCGGCACGACCGGAGCTCGTCTCTGAGGATGAAGAGATACCAGGCCCGGAGGACACGTGGAGCTTCCAGAGCTCATCATCCCGGAGGTAACAAATTCTGGAGCAGCTGTTACGCGTAAGGACACCGGTACACAACGGGAACCGATCCAAACTCCACAATGTTACCAGAGATAAGACGTCAGGATCCAACAAGATCTGAATAAAACTTTTATTCGGGATCCAATCAGATTAGGACTCTTCTCTTCCCGATTATAAATAGAACCCAAAACCTCTGGCCGAAATCACGAACTTCTCTTTCAACTCCTGAGCCGACGACTTAGAGCTCTAGCCCTAAGTCGCCGAGCAAAACATCGCCGAAGCACAACAAGGGAGATCATCGGAGAAGAACCAAGCGGTCTGAGGAGGACCTCAAAGACAAGAAGAGCGTGAGGACAGGTTCAGGGAGCTGTCTACGACAAGCTGCAGCAACAAGGTTTTGAGAATCAAGAACAACCGGAACCGCAAGAACAAGGCAAGTGCTCCTTGACCATGTTGATCCTATGTTTTGGGTAAAACTATTTTGTTTTGCGAAAAGGTGTATGTGCTGAGTCAAACATGGTGGGAAACCCTTTTATAGGAGTTTACTAGTTTTAGTTAAAACCACCCTTGTCACCTGGGAAGTTTTATGAGTCGGGTATGGTTTTTGTTTTATGCTTCGCTGAGTCCATGGGATTGGGAAGCGAGATAGATGCGTCTAGCTAACTGCACTCATAATAATAAGGGGAAACTGATGTTAATAATGAACATGGATCGGACGGAGATCTAGGCAAGACTGGGTTTGTGAATGAGGTAGCATGAGATGGTGGTTTTGCTTGCCATAGATCTAAGGACCGGTTCATGCATGCACATGCCAGGATAACAGTGCCACCACAAGTCCAAGTATGGGTGCGGCTTAGCTGAGTAATTAGGTAAGTTGCTAGAGTGTTATGGACTGTGGAAGGCGCGGGGAATGGGAGTCGAGTGAGGACTGCCCTGGGAACCGCATGGCACAAGAGGGGGCCCGTGGGTGGGAGAATTGGAGATTCTAGCCTGCCGGTGAAACCTTAGTGAGTCCATACATCTAGTAACCCCTTTGTAAAGGCTATTTTGTGATGTCTTGACCATACACCAACGGATGTGTACTGGTATAATGGAGGTTCTGCAGTCGCCGACGGGTGACGAAATCACAAACTTGTGGGTAAAGAGGTGCAAACTCTGCAGAGTCTAAAACTATCATGATAGCCGAGCTTACGGTCATGAGCACCTGGCTAAACTGCCATGATTAGATGGGATGGTTATTGGGATGGTTATTGGAATGGTTATTGGAATGATTATTAGGAAGGTTCTTGGCTATGGTTTTTGGTTATGGTTTGGTTTGGAATTGTTAAGTCTGGATGATGAAAGGGTTGCATGACTGGTGGGTCATGACATGAGATTGGTCTCGGTGCGAGACGAGGTTGTTTTATGAGATGAGATGGTAGCGAATACGAGGAGGTATTCGTGAGTATGAGTAAAGGATTGGTTAATATTCGAATGGAACACGGGAAGTGATGGAGGTATGTTGGTAATTTAACACGTGCTGAGACTACATTCATCTAAAGTTAAGTTGCTGTTTTATCAATGGTTTTATAAATTTGCTTTTCTGCAAATAAGCCTTTTATACCTACCTTGTTTATAAGCTGCATATCATGTGTTATTCCCGCACTTGCTGAGTACATCATTGTGCTCAAACTTGCATTATTATTTCTTCATCAACAGTAAGAGAAGGCTACTATGAAGACCGAGTAGAGCATTATGGCATGTGATCTGTTCTCAACCTTGCCTGTGGAGGGAATAGAGATGGAGCCACTTCTGCTTAGTTTTGCTTCCGCATTAGTTTCTGCTTCCGCATTTAAATAAGAATTCCGCTGCGTAGAAATAAGGACTTCCGTTGTGAGCATGAGTCCAAGACTCATGAGGTGCTGTAATAAACTCTGTTATTCGTGGTAATATATAATCTGAATTCAGTTTGTGGAACGTATGTGTATGTGTGATGAACATCCTGGGCACACATATGCATTAGTTCTCGGTTCCGTGGTTTTCCACAGAATTGAGGGCGTCACACTTGTCCTTCAGGAGCGGGTTAAGCCCCTGGTAAAAGTGGTCCCGCCGCTTCTCGTCCGTATCTGCGTGATACGACGCGTAGAGCACGAGATCGTTGAACGCTCTGGAGTATTCCAGCGCGTTCCAGCTTCCTTGTTGCAGGTGTAAGAACTCCTGCGTCTTCCTCTTTATCGGACCTGGTGGTATGTGATAGGCCCTGAAGGCCGTCCGAAACTCCGTCTAGGTCATCACTCGGTCGGTAGGCTGTGAAGCACAGAAGTTGGCCCACCACGCGCTCGCGGATCCTTGGAGCTGCTGGACCGCGAATTGAGTCTTGCGCTGCTCGCTGATCTGGAGCAGCCCGAACTTCATCTCTATGGCGCGGAGCCAGTTGTCCGCGTCGAGTGGTTCATCCGCCCTTGAGAATACCGGGGGATGAGTAGCCAGGAAGTCGGAGTAGGAGCTCTGTTGGCGCTCCTCACGATCTTGACGTCTCTCTGGGCGAGACGTATTAGCGATAAGAGTCTGCAGCAACTCTGTGTGCTGCTGATGCGAGCCCGCCATTGCCGCGACGATGTCAGCCAATGTAACCGTTGGCAGTGGCGGTGGCGGTGGCGGTGTTTGCTGTTGCTGCTGCTGTCCCGAGGAGTCCTCGGGAGGTTGTTGGGAGGTCTCTCCCCCTTGACTGGTACCCCCAACGTCAGGGTTGAAACAAGTACGCGTCATTCTGAAATTCAAAACAGCAGCGATTAGCACATGTCTTACTTAAAGTTCCATAAGCAACAGTAGGTATTGAAGTGACACACGATTAATTTGCACAACATTCACATATATTGATAAAGTATAAACTTTATACAAAATACATTATTCTCGGATCTCCGAGAAATCGTGCTCATGTCGTCACTACCTATACATATGCTACTGTCTACACGACATGTCACCGATTACAAAAGTTGGGTTACGCTACCCTAGCTACCCTACTTGGCAACCGTAACCCCCTACTCGGAGTAGAATTTGACCTCCTGTGGGTCGTCCTCCTCCGGTACCTCTGCTGGTGGCTCTGGATCTACCACCTCTTCTCCCATCCCGGGTTCTCCCATTGCTGGAAGGCCCAAGACCACCGGTACGCCTAACACCGGGGGCACGAGGTCCTGCAAAGCATGTACCTCGTCCATAGCCTGGTTATAATCTTCTTCCCAGCCTTGCCCTTCCTCAATAGCGTCGTCCCGCTCTTGAGTAAGTTCCTCGTTCTGCTGGGTCAGATTTTGTACCAGTTCTTGTAATGCCGCGATGTCGACACGGCTTTTTCTCTTCGCCTTCTTCAGACGATGCAACTGATTATGCTGTTCATTCAGCCGCTTGATCATCGGAAGGAGCACATTGCGGAGTGCGCTGTGAGCACTCTCGAAATGATCTCCACGGCTTGTGCTCTCCTTGAGCTTTGTGGCGAGATGCTCCGTATGAACAGCTTGGCTGTCCATCACGGCGTTTCCCGCCCTCATCTGGAGGCTAAGGTTCACCTCCGCGGGGTTGTACCTTGGGCAACTCGGGTTCGTTGCCTCTCGGTACCTCTCTTCCCACACATGCTGAGCTCGTCCCTCCACCGGAATGAGCGCGTATGGAGTACCCTCCATAGCTTGCACGTGTAGTTGGCAGAAACGCGACATAGTGTCACGGGCTGCCACTTGCCACACCCCTTCCGGTTGTCTTCCTCTCACCGTGACGGTGAAGGGCACCCAACTGGGTGGCGTAGGTCCTGCAGGGACTTCGACATGGATCGTCCACATCTTGTTCCCCTCTTCGCCTTCTTCCTTGGCGAAGTATTGCGGCATCTGGTTGTACCCGAAATATTGGAGCATTTGCCACAATGGTTCCGGGTAGCCGCTACGGTGAGAACAGTGGGACATTACCCACCCGTTCTCTAACTGCTGATCTGCTGTCATCTGTAAAACTATATTTGAGAAATGTCAAATATTTATTTAAACAGTAAACCCTTGAGTTATAACATAAGACATGTCATTGAACCCATAAAACTTGGAAACATAGTTCAAATTTTTAAACAAATTTGACTGCTGATCTGCTGTTCCCATGACAGCCCTGACCAATTTCCATTTCAACCTGATTTAGGCCATGTTGAAGGCAAAACCAATTATGGAGCTCAACATCAAAGTTAAATCTAACTTCAATAGCTTTCCAGCAAGTATTTGCTTGGCCTAAGATCTGTCCTGGTTCAAAAGTTATGAGATGTCAAAGTTAACAGAATTTCTGCAAACAATTGGGCAGCACCTCCCTGCTTTAGGTACTGCTTGATCCAAGAATTCCAGTTAATTCTGTCCCTAATCTGACAAAACTTTCTGTTACAAAGTTGTAACACATCTCATAAGATTTCCAGAACTACCTCATTTTCTATTTCTGGATTTTTATGCAGGAAGTTATGCTTAATTTACAGAGAGTCTACAGAGAGTCTTTACTCTGTCCTGTTTTCTGGACAGTTTCAACTCTACTGTATTTTTCGAGTGGTTAAGGGATGAAACATCTCTGGACATCAACAGAAGAGTTGTAAAGCTCTTCCAAAGATTTCCACAAATGTATCATACGAACCCAACCTCGAAAGAACTCAACCTCTAACCTCTGATTAACTTCAGCCTTGATTCAGCTGAAAGCAGAGTGCTCTGTCCTTAACGACCTATAAGTTGAAATCTTGTTTAACTTTGAATATTCTGTTCAAGGGAAGGAGTTACATCAAGTTTTACTACTTTGGATCAAAACCTTAAAGTTTTAAATGAATTTGTTCATTTAATGGGGTGTGACGTCGATGCGTCACCAGATTATGTCGGTACTACGTCCTCACAAAGAAAATCCTATACCGGACTTAGCCGGCTTCGTTATTTCAGTGGCACTAAACGTCACTCGCACACGGATGCTACACATCTACCGTTTCGTGGTCAGGCTACCTGCAGAAACTCAAGCAATCGTCAGACTCGGCTGCACACCGAGCCCGGAATCCATACAGTTCGTACAACCGGCCGTCATCACTCGCCCGGATGTTCTCAAGCCAAACACGCCTTGAGTTACGTGTTCACGTTTCAGACCACGTGACGGGGTCTCCCAAGTTGCACCACGCACGCCAGGGACAGACGTTGCTCGAATAGCCCAAACTACATGAAGAGTCGTAGAGGATATCAAAGCGGGTCGGGTTACCTGCCACCCGTGGGGCTCCACCCTTCAGCTTGTGCGCACTGGTGGACAGCGCTTACGTACACCCCCCAAGACATGAACGTCCCGAGATGCACGATTTTCCGACATAACAGATAGGTTAATATGCCACTTTCTATATGCTAATAACATCCTTATACGGGCTACTAACTCGTTCCTCACTGGATTTTTGAAAAAGAAGACCTTTGTACTGTGTTAAACCTCAAGCGAGCTCTGATACCAGCGCTGACACGACCCCAATTGGTCTTGTCGAGCCAGGATCACGCTGAGGGGTGCTGCGTTGCACAGCACCGGATAACACACGTCAAAGGTACAAAGCGGAAGCGAAATTTTATTACATAAACAAGTTTATGAACAAGTTTACATCAAAATAAGTTCAGTCTATACTCACGGGCGTAGACTAAGCATCAAGTGCACGTTCAGCCCTTGAACGTGCCCTTGCTAGCACACACGCACACTAACTCTGCGGCGTGCACGACTCCCACTCGATGGGGTTCCCCTCCTGGGGTTCCGTCTCCTCTTCGGGAGTCCCTTCCTCATAGAACCCTGAAAAAGCTTCAAACACAAGCAGTGAGCACGAAGGCTCAGCAAGTCTGACCCGTCTCACCTAAACATGGAACTTCTACATGAGGTAAAAATCATTTGCAAGGACTCGCCTAATTAGTAGAACCTTACTTTCAAGTTTTAGCAGCAGGTTGTGGAGAACCTTACGCTAAGGTACATGAGAGAGCCGCAATCAAACAAGAAACACATTTCTCTCATGTACTTTGCCCAAAGTTGAAATGAACTTTAGTTAGCTCTAAACTACAGCAAGTCATTAGCAATCAAGTCCATCTTTCAATCAGCAACATTTTAACATGTAACTAGCCTGTTCTTTCTACGTCACGGTACAGTGAACAAGTGGTACTCACTGACCGCGAGGGACGGCGATTATAATCGATTTACACCTGCAGGGTTACCCGAACAACCCGTCACGTACGCCCGTACTCGATGTTGCCTACAACAACCATCACGGATGCCGTACGCGACTACCTTTCACCCGTTAGCCAAATGTTGAACCGGTCCAATCGTCCCGAGCAAGAGGTCTCTACACGAGCATCTCAGTGCCGCCAGCCGATTTACACCTCGAGCTCTCAACCTACCCTCTGAACGACCAGCTATGCCTCAACACCCAGCTACCCGAGTTACATCAGTTTCCCGGTTCCCATATAGCCGGTAGGTCTTCGGTACTCTTCTAGCTTGTTCAACAGGCCCGCACACGGCTCGGTCCTCAATCGACACAAGCGGAGCTATAGCACACAGGCCCCAAAGTCCTGCTGCCCTTACTCTCCGCTTGGTCTCATTTTCTTGCCATGTGTTTCATGTGCTAACACTACCCGAGTCGAGTGCCTCTAGCCTATGCTCGCGAGTAGTTCCAACTACTCGACTTGTACCGAATCCTACACTATCTTAGCATGGCAGTAGATAACGGGGTTTGAAATCCTAAAACCAACCCAAGGTTTTCTTGGCTATGCAATTGGGTTTTCAAACAAGACTCTAATGCAAAGAATAAAGTAATCAAGTATGTGCTCAAAACAATAAAAACTTGTAAAAGGGTTAATGCAAACCAAAGCTTGCCTTGCTGCTCTTGGTCGTAGGCTAGCTGTTCCTCCGGAGTAACAAAGTCTAGGACTTCGGGTTCCTCCTCGACCTTAGCGACTACATGTTAGAAGAAACATATGTATCAATTTAAATGTGTTTGTATTAAGTTTTAAACTTGTGAAGCTTATAAGTCCCACTAGACAGACTCTATGACTGTGAAACTTTTACTGTGGCTTGGTTACAACCTAAATAGAGACTCGGTCAAGTTTTAGTTGCAGCAAAGCTCATTTGGGCCCTCCACAATTAATTATGTCCTTGATCTTCATTGGAGCTCTTCCGGTGTTCTAGGGATTTTCATGAAACAAACTATGACTTTCTGAAAACTAGATTTTAAGAGGGTTCTAATGGAGTTGGTTTCACTTAATTTGGAAGTTCCTAACTAAAGATATGAGCTAAACAATTTCAGAGAAAATTCTGAAAATGTTTCTGAACACTTTCTATTTTCTCTGGAACAGTTTCACTAATCACACCATTAGGTGGATTAAATGAGCTCAAATGGATCTGAAATTTTTATGGTAGTTCAGGGATATTTTGGTGAACATCCCAGCAAAATTTCAGGATTTTCCTCCAAAGGATTCTCCAGTTAAAATTCCAAACAATTTAAATTTTGAGGAATTAATTCTGGAAAAATAAGTAATTTCATGAGGTGAAACTTGATTTGCTGGAAAGTATTCAGAGAGCTGAATCCAGAAAAATTTGGTTCACTCAATTTGGAGCTTTCTAGCCAAATTTATGAGGATTTGAAGTTTGGAAGAATTCTGAAAATCGGGGAAAAATTTAAATCTCGCGGGGGCCCGCGAGGACACGTGTCGGGCGCGGCGGTGTGCGGCACACCGGGGATACCACACGTGTCGAGCATGGAGGTGTCTGGCACACCGGAGCTCACAGGGTATTTGCGCGCCAGCACAGCCGATCCCGGCCGCAGCCGGATCCCGATTCAAAATATCGGCCGCTGACAGCTGGGGTCCACCCCTTCGTCAATCTCCCGACGCCCGCGCTCTGCCGCCGAGGAGCCTCACCGGAGAGCTCGCCGCCGGCTTCTGTACAGCTCCAAACTTCACGATTTTGGCCGCCCCTGCCTACTTTCACTCGGGGAACAGGATTCCGGGGTCAGCTGCTCATGACAATGGCCGGTGCATGGTCGGCGACGAGCCGCCACCTCGGAAAGACTTCGGCCATGTCGGCTGACTTCCCTAGCACCTCAACTACTCGAGGAACCGGTCGGGAAGCATCAGTGGACCTCAGAAAGGGTCGACATGAGCTCGAGGCAGCTCGGGGAAGGTCCGAAATAGGTCCTCACCGTGCGCCCGATGCCGCCCGTTCATTCCGCCATTGGTAAACCTCGAATTACGCCGGGTACAGAGGTTATCTGACCAAGGGTCGTGAAGGCAACTTGTGCGTCACCGTGTCTAGCTTGTATGAGAGCGGATTGAGGCCCTCTAATCCTTTCTAGAGCACAAATTTGACAGAACCGCACCCGAAGGTCGTTCTGCACACAGAAAGGGGAAAAATGGAAATTCGCCGCCGGTGAGCAACCACTCGAGCTGTGGCTCGGGGGTGAGCAGCACCGGTCACTGGCGCGTCCAAGGGTGCCTTGGCTCGGGCGTGACAACGCCCTGGTTGGGCTGTCCACAGGAGCCCGAGGTGCGGTGGTTCCAAGTCCCGAATTTGATCTTTCGCCACAGCCGATATCGATCGATTTCAACTGAATTCTAGCAGCGGGGAGGACGGAGGAGGTCTCTAGTACCTTGCTGGGGCTCTGGAGTGGATGGCGGGAGCTGTGATCAGCGTTCTCCGATCGATTCCGAGCTGCGGAAAACTTCGGCCGGCGCTGAGTTCTTGCGGGGAAGAACGGCGATGCCTCGGCCGAGGAGGGGGGGCAGGCGCCTTAAGAAGGCTCTGCACCGCCTCACGCCCGCGCGTGTGCTAGCAGCTGCTGGCGCGGCGGCTGCCCTCGGCGGCGATCGCAGCGGCGGCTCGGCGACCCGAGTGAGAAAAGTCTCAGTCGGTTTGATCTGAGCAGTGGCTGACATGTGGGTCCCACTTCCAGTTTTAACCTCTGAAATTTACTCCTATTCACTGTTGTAAACAGTGAGCCCCATAATACCCTTGGTGATTCAAATTATTCACCCCTGAGCCATTCGAATTGAATAGGATTCAAATTGGGTTTGGTTTGAGTGAATTTCAGCACAAGTGCAGTTTTGAATTCAAATGAAGTTTGAATTTGTCCCACTTAGCTCATGTCAAGATCAACTCCAAATGGAGTGAAAATTGGTGTGTGGACTCACAAAAATGTGCTGAGTAAGAATATGCCTCCCACTTTTAAATTCATGGGATAAAAACAGTTTGAATTTGAATATGGTCTCAAACTGCCCTCTTCCGAACTATACCCAAAATGACCTCAAAAAGGTTTTGAATTTGGGTGAAACTTGGCATGGACATCCTTAACAATGTATAAGAGTTTTCATATGTCCAGCCCCCTTATATCACATGTGTGAAATACCACTTTGGCAATGTGTGAGTTTGTTCTCTAATGAGCATGTTGATAATTGTTACTTGCTCTTCATTTGTGTTCATCATCCTTCCTCAAATGAGGTGTGTGGTGTGGTGATGAACACTGCAAATGTGTGTCAAAAACTGAGGCCCTTACAGACATTCCTTAGGATTGGCTTGAAACCTTGCACACAAACATACACTCAACATGATATTAGGCCTATATGCACATAAATAGAGTAAGGAGCCAATCATGGAACGATATACCTTTTGATCCACATTTGGTCCGTCTTCATTGAGATCCAAGTGTTCATTAGTCGCCAAGGGAGTCTTTATGGGCTTTGCTTTGTCCATTCCAAACTTCTTGAGAATGTCTTGAGTGTACTTTGTTTGGCTTATGAACATCCCGTCCTTTTGTTGCTTCACTTGGAATCCCAAAAAATACCTCAACTCTCCCATCATGGCCATCTTGAATCTATATGTCATAATCTTACTAAATTCTTGACAAAAGGATTTGTTAGTTGAATCAAATATAATATAGTCAACATAGATTTGGAAAATGAAGAGATCAACATCAAAGTGTTTAGTGAACAAGGTGTAATCAGCTTTTCCAATCTTGAAGTCATTTTCAATCAAAAAATCTATAAGGCACTCATACCAAGCTCTAGGAGATTGTTTGAGGCCATAGAGAGCCTTACGCAGTTTGAACACATAGTCAGGGTGCTCTTGATCTTCAAAACCGGGTGGTTGCTCCACGTACACCTCCTCCTTGATCGGTCCATTGAGAAAGGCGCTTTTTACGTCCATTTGATAAAGCTTGAAATCATGGTGAGTAGCATATGCAAGTAATATAAGAATCGATTCAAGCCTAGCTACGGGAGCAAAAGTCTCATCGAAACAAACCTTCGACTTGTGAGTACCCTTTTGCCACAAGTCGTGCCTTATTCCTTGTGACCACTCCATGTTCGTCTTGCTTGTTGCGGAAGATCCATTTAGTGGCAACGACGTTGGACTTGGGTCTTTCAACAAGCTCCCACACTTCGTTCCTTTTGAAGTTGTTCAATTCTTCTTGCATCGCCATCACCCAATCCGGATCTTTTAATGCATCCTCAACCTTGTATGGTTCCAAAGAGGATACAAAAGAATAGTGTTCACAAAAGTTAGCTATGCGAGATCGAGTTATTACACCCTTTTGGATGTCACCGATTATGTTGTCAACAGGGTGATCTCTTTGTATGCTTTGGTGTACCCTTGGATGCGGCACTTGTGGTCTTGAATCTTCATTATCATCTTCTTCTGTCCCTGGATAGTTGCCCTCATTGATGTTTTGATCTTCTTGATTTTCTTGAGGTTGATCTTGTATGGAAGCTCCCCCTTGATCATTTTCCTCCACCTGTTGTCGGTACCCGCGATATGGGGTACCCCCGCGCACAGGGGAAAATGCCTAAGTGTCTCGCCCTTCTCCGCAGGGAAAGCTCCGAAGGCGCCACGTGTCCAGTGGGGACGGACCTCCCTCCCCTCAGAGGAGAGCTCCGGGCTCGCCACGTGGCCTACAGCAGCCAGACCTCCCCCCTCCGTGGGGAGAGCTCCGAAGGTGCCACATGTCCCGCGGGGCCGGACCTCCCCCTCCTTAGAGGAGAGCTCCGGACCCGCCACGTGGCCGACAGAAGCCAGACCTCCCCCCTCCGCGGGGGAGAGGTCCGAAGGCTCCACGTGTCCTGCGGGGCCGGACCTCACCCTCCTCAGAGGAAAGCTCCGGGCCCGCCACGTGTCGAGCAGAACAGCGCTGCCTGCCCCCGAGCGGTAGGCAGCGGGCGTAAAGACGCCCCATACCGTACAAGGTATTCAAGGCCCGCGCCTTCCCAAGACGCGGAGACGCGGAGCACACCTATGTCAGGTGCCGTTGCGCCCAGTCGCATCACAGACTGGTGCGCGGTGTCAGGGCCTGCCAGCCAATAAACACAGCGACAAGACATCCCATGCCGCCCCCGCCGTCATCAACCACTACGACTAGCATGCGGCATGGGCAGGGCTGCAAGACGAAGACTCAGAAGCCTTCGCCAGAGACAACTACCGGCATAACTGCAGATACGGTAGATAATAGACAATCTCCCCGGGACCACCTGTCGGGTCCCGGGCCCCCCTTGTAAGCCACCCGAGTCTTGGACTATAAAAGGCTCGGGTAGGCAACGTTAGCAAGGGTTCGAACGCTGTTGGTTCGCACTTTGCAACTCATACGCTAGCCATACACTCTCAAGCTGTAACTCACCCCCGAGCTCAGGCCTCCGGTCCTGAGCAGCAAGCAATACAGCGAGCTCCATAGCTCGCCGTGGACGTAGGGTTTTACGCTCCGGCAGCCTGAACCACGTAAAACTCGCCGTGTCAAGCTCTTACTAACTCGTCCATCTGCGCAAGCTCTCCGCTAGAGACTAGCCCCACCGAAAAAAGAACCTCCGCGGGCTGCCCAGTGCAGGCCCGGGGGAAGTGTCGACTGAACTTCGACATTTGGCGCGCCAGGAAGGGGACTTTTCTCCTTGCGCGACGAGTTTCCGCCGACGAAGATGACCAAGCTTCCTTCAGCGGCAAACTCTCCCCCCCTGCGTCCACGGCAAACCGTGACCAGGGGAGAGTACATGATGACACACTCAGGACGGAGTGTGTCAGGGCAAGTTGGGAGCCAGCAACCGGCTCTAGCAGCGCCGACCCTGGCAATGCAGGCTCCAACCAGCGTCAGGCCTTCAGTAGCGCCGGGCGTACCCGGTGGGGGTGCGCTAGCAGCAGCAAGGGCGCTACTGCACAATCCGCCTGCTGGGGACGCGCCTCAGGCAGCAACCCAGCAGTGGATTCATGAAGTAGACCGTCTCGTCGTCGCCGCCACAAACCCTCGACTTCGGCGGGGACGACACTCTGGCCAACCGGCTGTGTCGCTGACGCGCACGCCAACGGTTGACGGGCAGACGGCGGGTTCCAGCTCCACCAAACTTCCGTCGACGGACCTGAGGACAGATCTGGAACGGTGCCACTTGGGCCAAGATGCCCGAGTGTTCCTCGAGCGACGTCGAGAAAGGCGTCGCACTCAAGAGGCTGGCGACAACATGACGTCGGCCTCGACCAGCCTGGAGGGCAGACCTTCGCTACGCGAGCTCTGCCCCAGGCGTACACCGCACAGCATAAGCCACAACCATGTGCTCTGCAAGCGGCGTCCCCGGCCTATGGCGCAACCTTGCCCATACCGGGGTACACTGTGCCAGGCGCAACCAAGCGTTCGCGGCACCAGTACCTGCACTGGGAGCCAGCAACCGGCTCTGGCAGCGCCGACCCCGGCAATGCAGGCTCCAACCAGCGTCAGGTCTTCAGTAGCGCTGGGCGTACCCGGCGGGGGTGCGCTAGCCGCAACAAGAGCGCTACTGCACAATCCGCCTGCTGGGGACGCGCCTCAGGCAGCGACCCAACAGTGGATTCGCGAGGTAGACCGTCTTGTCATCGCCGCTGCAAACCCTTGACTTCGGCGGGGACGACGCTCCAGCCAACCGGCTGTGTCGCTGACGCGCACGCCAACGGTTGACGGACAGACGGCGGATTCCAGCTCCACCAGGCTTCCGTCGATGGATCTGAGGACTGAGCTGGAACGATGCCACCTGGGCCAAGACGCCCGAATGTTCCTCGAGCGGCGACGAGAAAGGCGTCGCAGCCAAGAGGCCGGCGTCAGCATGACGATTGCCTCAACCCTGCTTGAGGCGCAGACTTTCGCCATGCGAACTCTGCCCCAGACATACGCCACGCAGCATATGCCACAGCCATATGTCCTCCAAACGGCGCCCCCGGTCTATGGCGCAACCTTGCCCATACCGGGGTACACTGTGCCAGCGGCAAACCAAGCGTTCGCGGCACCAACATCTGCAGCAACAGGGGCAGGATGTACGGCCCTGGAGCCCCACCTCCGCTTCACGAGGTGGCCGCGCAAGTTTCGGCCGCACCTGCCCGAGAAGTACGACGGCAGCATCAATCCGGCGGGGTTCCTCAAGATCTACTCCACCGCCGTACTTGCCGCAGGAGGGGATGAGGCCGTCATGGCCAAACTACTTCCCCGTCGCCTTGACCGGCCCTGCCCGGTCTTGGCTAATGAACCTCCCTCGGGGTTCTATAACTTCCTGGGGAGAGCTCTGCCAGCAGTTCATCGCCAACTTCGGCAGCTCCTACACCCGTCCCGGCACGGAGCTTGACCTCCAAGCCATCAAGCAACAACCTGGGGAGTCGCTGCGCTCCTTCATCCAGCGGTTCTCCCAGGTACGCAACACCATTCCACATATTCAAAGTGCTTCTGTGGTGGCGGCACTTTGACAGTGTCCAGGACAAGAAGATGCTTGAGAGGCTTGCAACCAGAGAGGTCTGCGATGCCTCCGAGCCCTTCAGCCTGGCGGACAAGTGCGCCAGAGCAGCCGGAGGGCGGAGCTGGCACTCACTGCCAGCTTCCGAAGCCGGAAGACAGCCCGAAGACGGTGGAGTTCAAGCTGAGCTCCCGACCACGTCAAACAGCCAAGAGCCAAGCACTGGCTGACTTCGTGGCTGAGTGGACGCCAACGAAGGCTGATCCAGGGGGCCGCGAAGACGGTGAACCAAAGTACCGAGCTCTGGTCTTCACCGGGCCTCACTGGACGCTCTTCTTCGATGGCTCCTCGCGAAAGCAGGGGGCCAGTGCCAGCGTACTGCTTCTCATGCCATCGGGGGAGCAGTCTGGGTACATGGTGCGTCTCAATTCCAAGGCAACCAACAACTTGGCAGAGTATGAAGCACTCATCTTTGGCCTAAAAGACAGTCCTGTCTCTGGGCGCTCGCCAGTTGTTGGCGCAGGGCGACTCCCAGCTAGTTATCAAGCAAGTTAAGGGTGAATGCCCCTGCAATGACCCACAGCTAGCTGCTTATCTGCTTCACGTGCGGATGTTGGAGAAAGAATTCCTCGCCTTAGACCTGCGCCATGTACCGCGCGCTTGCACGGCCGCAGCTGACGACCTCTCAACGAAAGCCTCCATCGGAGCCCCTGCGCACGAAGGAGTCTTCGAAAGGACGTTGCTGCGGTCCACAGCCCGGCCCGCCGAGCCGGGCGAAGGGGGCTGAACCAGTGCCTCGAAGCTAGGCAGTCCCAGCGGCCCTGGATGCCGCTAAAGGATCGTAAGAGTCACTGGGGACTCCGTGCAACCCAGCGCTCAAGATCCAGAAGCTCAAGTAGTCCCGATGCATGGACCACGGAGGTCCGGGACTCCTTGAAGGACATCCTTCCTGATGAACGTGCATCCGCTGAACGGGTGGTGCGGATGGCTAAGTGCTACGCGCTGGTATCTTTACTGGCGTGGCGCCACGACATCCTATTGCGGTGCATAACCCAGGAGGAAGGCTGCGATTAGCTCGCAGTAGTCCAAGGAGGCGAGTGCTGGGAACGCTCATCGTCCCGCACGTTGGTCAGTTAAGCCACCCGGCATGGCTCCTACTGGCCGAGAGCCACCTGGACGCCGTCAAACCGGTTAGGGATGCAATGCGTGCCTGGTCCACGCCAAGCAGACCCACACAACCGGTGCAGACGCGCACCCAGAGCCGTCGGGGGATATCGGCTCCTCCATATCGAGGGCCAGCCGGACTTCCCAGGGCCGGGTCACGGGAACTACCCTTCCACATGGTATGCGGGGCCAAAGCCATGCTTCCCCCTGAGATCACCATGGGGGTCCCCCCGTGTCCGGCGTACGACGAAGCCACTCATGACCCGCTCTGCGTGAAGACAGGCACTCCGACGCTACCCCAGTAAGTTCACCATGCTTACTTAGGTGTTCATTTAAATTACGCATTAATTTATATGAACACCTCCCCACGCTCTAGAAAGTGTGCGTCCATTGTACACTTGGTTCCTCTTTCCTGCTCTCATGCATAGTCGATATTTGTCGTCCTGCCGAAAACGGTAGTGCTTGGGGTACCTGCCAAAGGCCCGGTGGCCTTTTGGATCTCCCCCTGTGAGGGTACTGTACCGCCAGTTGGTCTCCTCCGAGAAAAGACCTACGCTAGACCGGGGGGTCAGGAGCCTTGCTTTGCCCGGTCTTGCACCCAAAGCATGCGCACTCTGCCCCCCAGCGCTACGGTCTGAGTACCAGGGGGCCGGATGGTTACACCCTGACTGGGGCTGGGGCCAGACCTCCGGGACCAAGTGCATTGGATTACCTGAGCCCCGTATTCCGGCCTGGGACAGTAAGCCAAATGAGACTAAGGGACAGGAAAGGGGGACCACTGAGCAGTGCCGGACTTCGCCCCCACAGCTGGGCCGAGCTCTGATGCCAGCATTCGCCCTCCTTTCAGAGGCGAGCGCTGATGCCGGGCCTCACGCCCTTCGCTGGCCTGAGTTCCGATGACTTTCGGACTCCGCCTCCACAGCCAGGCAGAGCTCCGAGGCCAGCCCTCGCCCTCCTTTCAGAGGCGAGCGCTGATGCCGGACCTCACGCCCTTCGCTGGCCTGAGCTCCGATGACTTCCAGACTCCGCCTCCACAGCAAGGCTGAGCTCCGAGGCCAACCCTCGCCCTCCTTTCAGAGGCGAGCGCTGATGCCGGACCTCACGCACTTCGCTGGCCTGAGCTCCGATGACCTCCGGACCTCACGCCCCTCGTTGGCCTGAGCTCCGACGACTTCCGGACCTCCGCCCCCGCAGCTGGGCCGAGCTCCAATGCCAGCCCTTGCCCTCCTTTCAGAGGCGAGCCCTGATGCCGGACCTCACGCCCTTCATGGACCTGTGCTCCGATGACTTCCGGACCTCCGCCCCCACAGCCGGGCCGAGCTCCGATGCCAGGCTTCACCCTCTCCTAAGAGGCTGAACTCCGAAGCCGTCAAGACCCTGCCAGCACAGGGAGTACTCAAGACAAGAAAGTGCGCGGGTAGGAGAAGGCCTCACCTCGGGCTCGTTACCTCCCCCGAGATGAGCCCGGGGGCCACTGTCGGTACCCGCGATATGGGGTACCCCCGCGCACAGGGGAAAATGCCTAAGGGTCTTGCCCTTCTCTGCAGGGAAAGCTCTGAAGGCGCCACGTGTCCAGTGGGGCCGGACCTCCCTCCCCTCAGAGGAGAGCTCCGGGCTCGCCACGTGGCCTACAGCAGCCAGACCTCCCCCCTCCGTGGGGAGAGCTCCGAAGGTGCCACATGTCCCACGGGGCCGGACCTCCCCCTCCTTAGAGGAGAGCTCCGGACCCGCCACATGGCCGACAGAAGCCGGACCTCCCCCCTCCGCGAGGGAGAGGTCCGAAGGCTCCACGTGTCCTGCGGGGCCGGACCTCCCCCTCCTCAGAGGAGAGCTCCGGGCCCGCCACGTGTCCAGCAGAACAGCGCTGCCTGCCCCCGAGCGGTAGGTAGCGGGCGTAAAGACGCCCCATACCTTGCCCGTACAAGGTATTCAAGGCTCGCGCCTTCCCAAGACGCGGAGACGCGGAGCACACCTCTGTCAGGTGCCGTTGCGCCCAGTCGCATCACAGACTGGCGCGCGGTGTCAGGGCCTGCCAGCCAATAAACACAGCGACAAGACATCCCATGCCGCCCCCGCCGTCATCAACCACTACGACTAGCATGCGGCATGGGCAGGGCTGCAAGACGAAGACTCAGAAGCCTTCGCCAGAGACAACTACCGGCATAACTGCAGATACGGTAGATAATAGACAATCTCCCTGGGACCACCTGTCGGGTCCCGGGCCCCCCTTGTAAGCCACCCGAGTCTTGGACTATAAAAGGCTCGGGTAGGCAACGTTAGCAAGGGTTCGAACGCTGTTGGTTTGCACTTTGCAACTCATATGCTAGCCATACACTCTCAAGCTGTAACTCACCCCCGAGCTCAGGCCTCCGGTCCTGAGCAGCAAGCAATACAGCGAGCTCCATAGCTCGCCGTGGACGTAGGGTTTTACGCTCCGGCGGCCTGAACCACGTAAAACTCGCCGTGTCAAGCTCTTACTAACTCGTCCATCTGCGCAAGCTCTCCGCTAGAGACTAGCCCCACCGAAAAAAGAACCTCCGCGGGCTGCCCAGTGCAGGCCCGGGGGAAGTGTCGACTGAACACTTCGACACCTGTGGTTCATTTTCTTCATTCACATTTGAAGGTGGCACTTGTGGTCGAACATCGCCCAATACCATTCTTCTCAATGCTTGACATGGAGCTTCTTCTTGATCTAGCACACATTGATCAACTTGATCTTCTTGAGAGCCGTTAGTTACATCGAACACTACGTTACGTGCTACTTCAACAAGTCCGGAGGTTTTGTTGAAGACACGATAAGCGTAGGAGTTCGAATCATAGCCAAGTAAGAAACCTTCATCGGACTTCGAAGCAAACTTTTAAATCCTTGGCTTCTTGTTTAAAATATAACATTTTGAATGAAAAACTCAAAAATATGAAATATTCGGCTTGTTACCTGTGAGTAGTTCATATGAAGTTTTCTTGAGCAACCGATGAAGATATAGTCGGTTTATGGTGTGACAAGTGGTGTTAACCGCTTCAGCCCAAAACCTGTCTGAAGTCTTGTATTCATCGAGCATTGTCCTCGACATCTCAATGAGAGTTCCGTTCTTCCTTTCGGCTACTCCATTTTGTTGAGGAGTATATGGTGCTGAAAATTCGTGCTTTATTCCTTCGTCTAGATACTCCTCAACTTGGGTGTTCTTGAATTCTGTCCCATTGTCACTTCGTATGTTCTTGATCTTCAATGAGACTTCAATTTGGGCATGCTTGATGAACTTCTTGAGGGTTCCTTGAGTTTCTGTCTTATCATGCAAAAAGAAAACCCACGTGAAGCGTGAAAAATCATCAACAATGACTAGACCGTATTTGTTACCATTGATGCTTATGTAAGCAATTGGACTGAATATATCCATGTGGAGAAGCTCAAGCGGTCTTGTTGTAGTCATGACATTCTTCGTGGGATGGGGTGCTCCTACTTGCTTCCCTGCTTGGCACGCTCTACACGGCCTTTCTTTCTAAAAAACAACATCCTTTAAACCTCGGGTGTGATCGCCTTTGAGGAGTTTTTGAAGATTCCTCATACCAACATGTGCTAGCCGTCTATGCCACAGCCAACCCATGTTGGTCTTTGCAATCAAGCATGTGTCAAGTTTGGCTTTATCTTTGTTGAAGTCAACTAGATAAAGGTTTCCCTTCAACACACCCTTGAAAGCAATTGAGTTATCACTCCTTCTAAAGACAGTCACACTGTGACGCCCGGTTCCGTAAAACACGGAACCCAGCTACTGCATATGTGTGCCCAGGATGTTCATCACACATATACATGTAATCCACAAACTGAATTCAGAATATAACCATGAAAAATAGTGTTTAAGTACTTTATTACATGAATCTCTAGATTATTCTTGCAGTGGAAGTCTCTAACTTATTCTAGCAGCGGAAGTCTCTAAACGATAGCAAAAGCAACTAAACAGCAGCGGCTCCATCTCTAACTCCACAGGCAAGTTGACGGTAGTTCGCACGCCTAGTACTCCACATGATCTTCGAAGTACTCTGCTCCTGTTGCTGATGTTTGTATGATAATGCAAGGGTGAGTACATGTCGTACTCAGCAAGTGCGGGAAAAGTATGACATGTAGCTTACAGCAAGGTAGGAAATAAAAAGGCTCATTGCAGAAAGCAAAGTTTATTTCACGAACATGATAAAAACAGCAACTATATTTAAGTGAATTTAATCTCAACATATATTTAAGTAAAACAGCAACATACCTCCTTCATGATTCACCACTTTTCATGTCTCAACCAACCATTAATCTTTCTCAACTTTATCTCATGCTCATAATAACCATCTCATGTTCATATCCATCTCATAATCATATAACCAAAAACCAAACTCATTGTCATGACTCAACAATCCTGAAACCAATCTCATTACCAAGACTCAACGGTCCCAAAACCAACCCCAAGACCATACCATAACCATATCAATAACCATCCCGATAACCATCCCATCTAATCATGTGAGTTGGCCAGGCGCTTGTGACCGTAAGCACGGCTATCATGATAGTTTTACACTCTTAAGAGGTGGCACCACTTTACCCACATGTTTGTGATTTCGTCACCCATCGGCGACTGCAGAACCTTCATTATACCAGTACACAACCATCGGTGTATGGCCAAGAGATCACAAAATAGCCTTTACAAAGGGCTACTAGATGTATGGACTCACTAAGGTTTCACCAGCAGGCTCGAATCACCATTCTCCCACCTATGAGCCCCCTCTTGTGCCATGCGGTTCCCAGGGCAGTCCTCTCTCGACTCCCATTCTCCGCGCCTTCCAAGGTCCATAACAATCTAGCAACTTACCTAATTAGTCAGCTAAGCCGCACCCATATTTGGCCTTGTGGTGGCACTGTTTTCCTGGCATGTGCTGGCATGAACCGGTCCTTAGATCTATGGCAAGTAAACCACCGTCTCATTCTACCTCACCCACGAACCAAGCTTGCCTAGATCTCCCCCGATTCTATGCTCATTATCAAGTTCTCATTATCATTATTCATATGAGTGCAGTAGCTAGACACGTTCTATCTCGGCTTCCCGTAACCCGTAAGCTAAGCGAAGCAAAAAGCAAAAACGACCATACCCGAATCATTAACTTTCTCGGCGACAAGGATGGTTAATAAAACTAGTAAACTCCTATAAAAGGATGTCCCATCAAATTGACTCAAGCAAACACGTTTTCGCAAACAAATCAGTTTCAAAACATGGGATCAATATGGTCAAGGGCACTTGCCTTGTTCCTGTGGCTTTTGTTGCTCACGTGTCTCGAAGTCTTGGTGCTGTAGTCCTTCGTAGATAGCTTCCTGAGCTTGTCCTTCTGCTCACGACCACGCACATACAAAACTATAGCAATCAAAGATCATGCACAAACTCTACTCGAGATGCAATGGTGCAAATCCTATGATGTTGTCTTATTTAGATCAGTTTGTACGTGTTCTTGCATGTTTTACTGGGCTTGCATGGGGTTTTATGGTGAACAAGGGTGTAAGCATCAAGTGTGGACGTGGTGATGATCTTGACTCAAGATCTAGATCAATTCAAACGTCAAAAACCGATCAACACATGATCTATCCACATGAAAAAAGCTTCTGTTCGAAGAAAATAGATGTGTAGAAACCGCGACGATGTTGTAAGATTGGTACGAAGACCTACCTCGGCCTTCCTCCTAGCAATGGCAGCAGGACAGATCGTCGGCTCTCTTCCGGCGACGGTGAACGTAACGGGGTTCGTCGGCAGTCTCACCGGTGGCTGAACTCCGGCGAAGGGGGTTAACTCGGCGAGTTGGAAGCTAGGGCCTCTAAGTCGTCGACTCGGGAGGTGGAGAATAGGTACGTGGTTGCGGCCAAGGGGATTTAGGTTCTATTTATAAGGGGTGAAAGAAGAGTCCTACTCCGATTGGATTTTAATTAAGAGTCCTATTCAATTTGTTTTGGATCTTAAAAACTTATCTCCAATTGATTTGGGTGTGGTAGCAGCGTGGAAGAAATCGTGTCGGTTTCCCTAGTACCGGGTATTCCCACGCGCATAGGAGAAAAACCACTTAAGGATCTCGTCACCTTCGCAGGGTGAGCTCCAGAGGCGCCACGTGTCCAGCGGGGGCCGGGCCTCCCTTTTTCTCAGAGGCAAGCTCCGCGTGTGCCACGTGTCTGGCGGGTCGGGACCTCCCCTCTCCTTAGAGGTTAGCTCCGAGGGTGCCACGTGTCCAGCGGCGCCGGACTTCCTTTCTCCTCAGAGACGAGCTCTGAGGTCACCACGTGTCCAATAGTGTTGGACCTCTCTTCTCGGAGGTGAGCTCCGAGGTCGACACGTGTCCATCGGTGTCGGACCTCCCTTCTCCTCGGAGGTGAGCTCCGAGGACGACACATATCCAGCGGTGTCGGACCTCTCGAAGGCGAGCTCTGAGGATGACACGTGTCCAGCGGGCCGGATCTCTCGGAGGCGAGCTCCGAGAGCGACACGTGTCCCGCATTGCGGGACCTCGCTCCCTCTGCAGGGGCGAGCTCCGAAAGTGGCACGTGTCCTGCGGGCTGGGCCTCGCTTCTCTGCAGAGACTAGCTCTGTAGTCAACACGTGTTCCGCGGGGCTGAGCCTCGCTTCTCCGCAGAGACTAGCTCCGAAGGCAACACGTGTCCAGCGGGGTCGGACCTCGCCCCTTCCTCAGAGGCGAGTTCCGAACCTGCCACGTAGCCAGCAGTTCCGGACCTCACCTCCTCCACAGGGATGAGCTCCGAAGGCGCCACGTGGCCAGCAGGCCGCAGGAAGTGTCGACGACGCTCCTCGGCGAATTGAAATTGGCTCTTTTCAGCTATCTTTCTCCCATTTTTATGATTCTTTCCCATTTCTATTTCTTTTATAATGTTTTTCTATATGCAATGCATGAATATGAAATCGAGGGTGTTACAAGCCTACCCCCTTAAACTGAATCTCGCCCTAGAGATTCGTTAGAGTAGAGAATAGATGAGGGAATTCTGCCTTGAGGTCTTCCTCATGTTCCCATGTAGCCTCGGTTTCCGTGTGATAGCTCCACTGTACCTTGCACCAGCGGATCACTTTGTTCCTCGTGACCCTTTCCTTCACATCCAAAATTTGGACAGGGTGATCTACGTAGGTCAGATCCTCTTGAAGCTCAAGCTCATCCATCGGTACTTGTTCTTCCGGGAACACGTCCGAATATTCTTGAACCATCGGAATGCTTTCCAATGTTACTTCTTCGATGTGGTTCAACGTTGCCTTCTCGGTTGCCGGTTGGGCTGACTCGAACTCAATCCGAGTACCGTGCTCATTTGTCAACTACACGCTCCTCTCAGCACATTGGATCACTCCGTTGTGCTTGCTTAACCAATCCATTCCAAGTATTATATCAAGCCCTTGAGAATCCAAGACAATAAGGTTGGCAAGGAAGTCTACCCCCCTTATTTTAAGGTTTACTTTTGGACATACTATATTAGTCCTCATCTCTCCACCGGGAGAATTAACCAACATAGTATATTTCATGTGTGATATGGGCAGATTATAATTGGCAACATACTTGGATGATATGGATGAATGCGATGCTCCAGAATCAAATAAAACAGTGGCTGGGTTAGAGTTGGCAAAGAACATACCAATCACGACGTCCTCAGCCTGTTGTGCTTCCTCAGCGGAGACATGATTCACGTTGCCACGAGCGAAGTTCTGCTGCCCATGATTGCCTTGATTAGCTCCTCCGTTTGGCCGTGGGTTCTGCTTGGGCGCGTTGCTTGGCTGTCCAAGGTCTTTCCTCGGGCACTGACTTGCAAAGTGTCCCATCTCTCCGCATGAAAAACATGCCTTGTTGCCCAAGACAGCAGGAACCGAGGTGCTTGCATGACAGGATGTTGCTGCGGTGGTGGATTAGGGCAAAAATTAGAAGCGGACGAGCCATACTGTGGTGCAGCTGGGGGCATGGAACAGGGACGTACATTGCTCCCTTGTGGCTGGTATGGCATCATTCTCTTGCCCTCTTGCTCGATCTCACGGATCTTGCTCTCAACCACTATAGCTTTGTCAACTAGCTTCTGGAAGTTTGCATAGTCATTGTTGAGCAGTTGAACTTGGATCTCATTGTTCAACCCTCTCATGAACAAGTATTGCTTCCTTTGATCCGAGTTTACATATTCTAGAGCATACCTTGAAAGCTGCGTGAACTTGTTGTGGTACTCATTCACGCTCTTCTTTCCTTGGCGGAGACCTTCGAACTCTTGCCTTTTGAGCATCATGACTCCAGCAGGGACGTAATGAGAGCGGAAACTCTCTTTGAACTCATCCCAAGTGATAGTCTCCTGGTTGTCATGAGCATTGCAAAGAGCGTCCCACCGATCAGCGGCTGCTCCCATAAGTTGGTGCGATGCGAAGAGAACTTTCTCCCGATCATTGCACTGAACAGTAGCAAGCTTCTTCTCCATGGATTTCAACCAATCGTCAGCCTCCATGGGATCATTAGCTTGTGCAAAAGTAGGCCGTCGAGTCCTCATGAACTCTCCCAGTCGGTTGTGAACCGGCGGTGGTGGTGGTGGGGGGGTGGTGGTGCAGGAACGAGGTTAGGATTGTTGTTGTTGTTGGCTTGCAGCTGACCCAAAGTTTGGATCATAGTTTGCATGAGCTGGTTCTGCATAGCCATCAACCGTTCAAGGTTGTTTGCACCAGCCCCGGGGTTAACATTCTCAGGAACTTCAACGTGGCCATCCTCTTGTGGTTCCTGGTTGCGACGAACGTTCCTCCTTTCGGCTGGCGTTTTCCCTCACCATCTGTGAGAGAGAGTTGAGTAGAATAGAAAAGAGAAGTTTAGGTTGATACCCCAGCTATATGCATCAAGGTGTATGAACTAAATATCTTCTTCTATTAATATCAGCCTACACAAGGTTGTGAACACATGCTGAAACATCTCACATCTCTCTACTATATGTGGATGTGGATATTCGTAGAAGTGTCCCACAACTCACACTCAGCACACAAACATAAACAACCATCACAAAAGTTCAACACACTCCTATTCACGCTTATTCAATGGGAGTCCTAAACTTAATCATGTGAACTGGTGTTGTTCCCGCCGTGTGACGGGGTGGTCCATCGGACACCTCGATGGGGTTAAGTGCACTCCCACATGGTGGTGAACGAGTACTCGTGCTCCGTATCACCGGCATCTATAAATAGGACATGAGAAACTTTAGAGAAGGAAGAAATAACTCCAAAACTTCAGAAGTTATAGAGCAAGGAAGCAAAGGTGTGGCTGTCCAAAAGAAGAGAAAAGAGGGGCTGAAAATAGCCCTTTGTGGTGGCTGAATTGACAAGGAAGTGCAGCAGCAAGCAATTTTAGAAAATAGTAGTTTAGAGGAGTGTTCCTATGTGTTCTAGAGTGTCCATTCTACCTAGCCTTGCATCCTACGGTCAATGTGGTTATGATGCCAATCTGTGCATTCTACCTAGGCTTGCGTCCTACGGTCAACGTGGCTCTGATACCAATCTGTGACGCCCGGTCCCGTAAAACACGAAACCCAGCTAATGCATATGTGTGCCCAGGATGTTCATCACACATATACATGTAAACCACAAACTGAATTCAGAATATAACCACGAATAAATAGTGTGTAAGTACTTTATTACATGAATCTCTAGCTTATTCTTGCAGCGGAAGTCTCTAACTTATTCTAGCAGCGGAAGTCTCTAAATGATAGCGGAAGCAACTAAACAGCAGTGGCTCCATCTCCAACTCCACGGGCAAGTTGACGGTAGTTTGCACGCCTAGTACTACACATGATCTTCGAAGTACTCTTCTCATGTTGCTGATGTTTGTATAATAATGCAAGGGTGAGTACATGTCGTACTCAGCAAGTGCGGGAAAAGTATGACATGTAGCTTACAGCAAGGTGGGGAATAAAAAGGCTCATTGCAGAAAGCAAAGTTTATTTCACGAACATGATAAAAACAGCAACTATATTTAAGTGAATTTAATCTCAACATATATTTAAGTAAAACAGCAACATACCTCCTTCATGACTCACCACTTTTCATGTCTCAAGCAACCATTAATCTTTCTCAACTTTATCTCATGCTCATAATAACCATCTCATGTTCATATCCATCTCATAATCATATAACCGAAAACTAAACTCATTGTCATGACTCAAGAGTCTCGAAACCAATCTCGTTGCCAAGACTCAACAGTCCCGAAACCAATCCAAAGACCATACCATAACCATGCCAATAACCATCCCGATAACCATCCCATCTAATCATGTGAGTTGGTCAGGCGCTTGTGATCGTAAGCACGGCTATCATGATAGTTTTATACTCTTAAGAGGTGGCACCACTTTACCCACAAGTTTGTGATTTCGTCACCCGTCGGTGACTGCAGAACCTCCATTATACCAGTACACAACCATCGATGTATGGCCAAGAGATCACAAAATAGCCTTTACAAAGGGGCTACTAGATGTATGGACTCACTAAGATTTCACCAGCAGGCTCGAATCACCATTCTCCCACCTACGGGCCCCCTTTTGTGCCATGCGGCTCCCAGGGCAGTCCTCTCTCAACTCCCATTCCCCACGCCTTCCACGGTCCATAACAATCTAGCAACTTAACTAATTAGTCAGCTAAGCCGCGCCCATATTTGGCATTGTGGTGGCACTATTTTCCTGGCATGTGCTGGCATGAACCGGTTCTTAGATCTACTGCAAGTAAACCACCATCTCATTATACCTCATCCATGAACCAAGCTTGCCTAGATCTCCCCCGATTCTATGTTCATTATCAAGGTCTCATTATCATTATTCATATGAGTGCAGTAGCTAGACACGTTCTATCTCGGCTTCCCGTAACCCATAAGCTAAGCGAAGCAAAAAGCAAAAACGACCATACCCGACCCATTAACTTTCCCGGCGACAAGGATGGTTAATAAAACTAGTAAACTCCTATAAAAGGATGTCCCATCAAGTTGACTCAAGCAAACACGTTTCCGCAAACAAATCAGTTTCAAAACATGGGATCAATATGGTCAAGGGGCACTAGCCTTGTTCCTGTGGCTTTTGTTGCTCACGTGTCTCGAAGTCTTGGTGTTGTAGTCCTTCATAGATAGCTTCCTGAGCTTGTCCTTCTACTCAAAACCACACACATACAAAATTATAGCAATCAAACATCATGCACAAACTCTACTCAAGATGCAATGGTACAAATCCTATGATGCTGTCTTATTTAGATCAGTTTGTACGTGTTCTTGCATGTTTTACTGGGCTTGCATGGGGTTTTATGGTGAACAAGGGTGTAAGGATCAAGTGTGGACGTGGTGATGATCTTGGCTCAAGATCTAGATCCATTCCACCGTCAAAAACCAATCAACGCGTGATCTATCCACACGAAAAAAGCTTCTGTTCGAAGAAAACAGATGTGTAGAAACCGCGACGATGTCGTAAGATGGGTACGAAGGCCTACCTCGGCCTTCCTCCTAGCAATGGCAGCATGACAGATCGTCGGCTCTCTTCCGGCGACGGCGATCATGACGGGACTCATCGGCGGTCTCACCGGTGGCTGAACTCCGGCGAAGGGGGTTAACTCGGCGAGTTGGAAGCTAGGGCCTCTAAGTCGTTGACTCGGGAGGTGGAAAATAGGTACGTGGTTGCGGCCAAGGGGTTTTGGGTTCTATTTATAAGGGGTGAAAGAAGAGTCCTACTCCAATTGGATTTTAATTAAGACTCCTATTCAATTGGTTTTGGATCTTAACAACTTATCTCCAATTGATTTGGGTGTGGTAGCAGCGTGGAAGAAATCGTGTCGGTTTCCCTAGTACCTGGTATTCCCGCGCGCACAGGAGAAAAACCGCTTAAGGATCTCGTCACCTTCGCAGGGTGAGCTCCGGAGGTGCCACGTGTCCAGCTGGGACTGGGCCTCCCTTTTTCTCAGTGGTGAGCTCCGCGTGCGCCACGTGTCTAGCAGTTCGGGACCTCCCCTCTCCTCAGAGGCAAGCTCCGAGAGTGCCACGTGTCCAGTAGCGTCGGACTTCCTTTCTCCTCAGAGAGGATCTCTGAGGTCGCCACGTGTCCAATAGTGTTGGACCTCTCTTCTCGGAGGTGAGCTCTGAGGTTGACACGTGTCCATCGGTGTCAGACCTCCCTTCTCCTTGGAGGTGAGCTTCGAGGACGACACATGTCCAGCGATGTCGGACCTCTCGGAGGCGAGCTCCGAGGGTGACACGTGTCCAGCGGGCCTGACCTCTCAGAGGCGAGCTCCGAGAGCGACACGTGTTCCGCGGTGCCGGACCTCGCTCCCTCTGCAGGGGCGAGCTCCGAAAGCGGCACGTGTCCCGCGGGCTGGGCCTCGCTTCTCTGCAGAGACTAGCTCCGTAGTCAACACGTGTCCCACAGGGCAGAGCCTCACTTCTCTGCAGAGACTAGCTCTGAAGGCAACACGTGTCCAGCGGGGTCGGACCTCGCCCCTTCCTAACAGGCAAGCTCCGAGCCTGCCACTTGGCCAGCAGTGCCGGACCTCACCCCCTCCGCAGGGATGAGCTCCGAAGGCGCCACGTGGCCAGCAGGCCGCGTGAAGTGTCGACGGCACTCCTCGTCGAATTGAAATTGACTCTTTTCAGCTATCTTTCTCCCATCTTTATGATTCTTTCCCATTTCTATTTCTTTTATAATGTTTTTCTATATGCAATGCATGAATATGAAATCGAGGGTGTTACACACACCCTTGTTAGTGAATAAGCAATTATAACCCTTGTCACATAATTGAGATATGGACAAAATGTTATAATCCAAGGAGTCAACGTGTAAAACATGAGAGAGAGTATGTTGTGATGAAATTGCAATTTTACCGGTACCAAGCACTCTTCCTTGACTATTATCACCAAAGTAAATGCCTTCATTTGGATCTTCATTTTCTTCATATTCCATGAATATTCTTCTTTCTCCGGTCATGTGATTGGTGCATCCACTATCTAGCACCCATTTTGCTCCACCGGATAAATAAGTCTGCAAAAACAATTTATGCCTTGGTCTTAGGTACCCAAGCTTGCTTGGGTCCTTTGAGGTTAGTCACAAGTGATTTGGGCACCCACACATGAGACTTGGTGTTCCCATGGCGTGGCCCAACATATTTAGCATAGACTCTTCCAAGATTACTTTTCATAAGTACATATGAAGCATCAAAAGTTCTAAATAGAAGTTGTTGTTCAGATGTGTTCACAGTGTTAAATATATCAACATTATTAAGTTTTCTAACTTGAGAAGAGTTTCCCTTGACAAAGGCAATGCAACACTTGTTATTCTTGTGGCTTCTAGCGTTTTGCTTTTCACCATAAGAATATCCAATGCCATATTTGACATTAGGAGGTCTTGTGACCGAGTATGCACTGCGTGCATACTTGATCTTCTCCTTGTCAAATATGCCACTTTGAGAAGATTGCTTGTCCTTTGTCAAGTTTGGCTTTTTCTTCAAGTTAGTGTCACTTTTAGCACAAGCACAAGTAATACTAGTTTCAGATTTTATTTGTTGAGAAGGTGAGCTTGAAGTGGATGAAGAACCACTTTGCTTGAGTGACTCAACTTGTACCTCAAGGATCTTGTTAACTTTGGTTAAGTTAGCAAGTTCATGCTTGATGGTGGTGTTTGAGTCTTTTAACTTCAAGCAAGCGTCCTTGCTTGAAGCTAACTCAAGTTCTAGTGATTTACTTCGACCCTTTTGAAGTTCAAGAAGCTTTTCAATCTCAAGATACTCCTCCTTTTGGGAGATGATCATATCTTCCTGACGATTGACTAACTTCTCCATATCAACAAGCTTATCAAATAGAAATTTCATCTTAGCAGCTGTCTTTCTGTCTAAACTCCTAAGCATATATTCATTTTCATCACTACTATCATCCTCACTAGAATTATCACTATCACTAGTAAAAGAACGCAAGAGGGAAGATTTAGTTGGTGCCTTTCTTTTACCTTCCTTTGTCATTAGACAAGTGTTGTTGGTGTCCTTCCATGCGCCCATGGTTGGGAAGAGAGTGGATTTCTTGGTAGTCTTCTTTATGACTATGGTTGCCATCTCCTCTTCTTCTTCGGATGAGGATTCATCATTGGAGTCCCACTCCTTCCTTGGATGCGCTTGGCCATATTGCTTCTTCCTCTTGAACATTTTGTTTGGTTGAGGCTTGTTGTCTTTAGTCTTCTTCTTGTTTTCTTCATATGGACAATCTACTATGAAGTGATCGTATTCTCTGCAGTTATAGCATGCATGTCCCATCTTGGGTCTTTGTTTGTCCCTTTGTCTTACTTCGTTTGAGCTGCTACCCTTTCTTCTACTCATCATTTTCTTGAACTTCTTCATGAACAAGATCATGTCTACTTCATCGATATCACTACTTTCATCATCACTGTCGTCTTCTCCATGAGCTTCTCAGGCTTCTTTTGATACGGGTTTACAGGTTGACTTCAAAGCAACTCTTTTCTTCTTTGCCGAGGTGAGATCGGCAATTTCCTTGACATGCTTGGCTTGCTTCTCCATCATTTCAAAGTTGATGATCTTGCCAAGAAGTTCGTCTGGGGTCATTTTCCGGTACCTGGGGCTTTCTCTAATCATAGAGCAAAGAGTCACGTTGCGAGGCATGAATGCTCTGAGAATCAACTTCATGACCTCATGATTATTCCACTTTTTGCTGCCATAAGCTCGGACTTTATTGATAAGATTCTTCAGTCGATTGTACATATCTTGTGGTGATTCATCTTCTTCTATCGCGAATCTTCCCAATTCACCTTCAATCATTTCTATCTTGGCTTCGCATACATGACGGCCACCTTCATGTGCGGTTTGTATTGTGTCCCATATCTCCTTGGCAATTTCGAGTCCGTCCACCTTGGTGAACTTGTCTCTACTCAGTGATGACGTGATCACAGCTGCAGCTTGAGCATTCCGATGAATGGCTTGTTCTTGGCTTGGGGTTGGCTCTTCATCATCATCCGAGATATCTATCCCTGTACACACTATATGCCACAAACTTTGGTTAAGAGATATAAGGTGCATTTTCATGTTTTGTCTCCACATTGAATAGACATTGCCATCAAAGTAAGGTGCTTTCCCTAGAGGAATTAATAAGTAATGACTATTGTTAGAATTTAAACGTTCATAGTCAAAAGGATATCGGGAGTAGTCTGTGTGACTACCCCCTTTCATCTTCTTTTCATCATCAATCTTCTTCTTCCCTTTTGGGGAGAGTGCCTTCTTCCGTAGAAGAGCCTTGAGTTGGAGCACTTCCTCATCATCGTCCTCACTGTCTTGAATGGCGTCGAGTAGCTTCTTTAGCTTTTGAGTCCTTTCATCATTACTCTTTTTATCATCGATCTTCTTATGTACATCCTTGACGTCCGACATCGTCTCTTCGAGCGGTGAGTCTCTTTTAAAGTGTTTGGCTCTGATACCAATTGAATGTATCCTAGAGGGGGGTGAATAGGCTTTTCGACGCTTTGTTAATCGCTGAAACACTTAGTAGGTTTATCAAATACATGGAAATCGGACTAGTCCGGTAGAGTGTGGACTAGTCCGTTTTCTACTCAGAGAAAAATCGGACTAGTCCAGTACTGTGCGGACTAGTCCGGTATGCGTGGACTAGAAAGATCAAGGTTGATCAATATGTTCACTTCTAGTACCCTATGCAGCGGAAATTAATTAAGAGCTTAGATGTATTACAACAGTGAAACAATGAATGATAGAGATCAACTTTGATTTCAATGCTTCAACATGAATTTCACAAGATTAATTAAACACTAGAATATGATGAACAATAAATGAACAAGAGTGAGAGATAAGATTTTATCCTGAGGTTCGATTCCACGAAGGAAATCTACGTCCCCGTTGAGGAGTCCACTAAGGACCGGGTCTTCACCAACCCTACCCTCGTTGAATCGCCACGGAGGCCGATTCTCTTCCACTAATCACAAAGGGCAAATAAATCGTTCAAGGGGCCTTCTCACAAGTTGAGGGCTCCCCAAGAATTACAATGAGTGAACACAACCAAACACACTCAAATGATGAACAATAAACAAACGAGAGTGTGCAAGAGATCAAACCCAAGAGCTCAAGATGTGTAGAACAAGTCTCTCCTTTGATCAATTGCTAATCCCCAAAGATTTGATCCTTTTTGGGTTAGAATGTGTGGAGAGATGTGAATTTTGGGCTCTTGGGAGGTGTGACGGCGCAGGGGGTCAAAAAGTTACGGTGGTATGGCCGTACACCTCTTTTTATAATAGAGTTTCCAATGGTTACGTTAGGGTTTGCGATGTCCGGACTAGTCCGTGGTGGACTCCGGACTAGTCCCATGTGTGGCGTGTGGAAAGCCCTAAGTGTTGTGAGATACCGGACTAGTCCGTAAGAGTGCGGACTAGTCCGTTGTCTATCCACAGACAAAATTGGACTAGTCCGGTCCATATCGGACTAGTCCATTTTCTTGTCAGAAAGAAAATCGGACTAGTCCGCACATGCTGATTTTTGTGCAGTTAGTGTGATTTCTTTCACTTGAGCTCTTGGGTTGTGTTTCTCCAACACACTCTATACTAAGTAATCTAATCTTTTCAGCTCCTGAGCTCTTATCAATTTGGATCCTCCTTCTCCTTTCTTTTTGCGCTTTCTTCCTAATTTCTTTAAGAACCTGCGCTCAACTCAACAATTTTTTTAGGGTCTCATTTATTTGTCATAAATCAACCAAAACCCACAAGGGAAGCCTAGATGCACTTTCATGTCTGCCATGCTCTTGGGGCAGTCGGAGGCGTTGAAGCTGATCGGCGTCTCCATCCACTTGCGATGCGGCGCCGGCCCCGAGACTGGGGTGGCGGCTGCCACTGCTTGACGAAGGGTCTTGACGGCTCGCCTGGATGAGACGTCGGAGGAACCCCCGTACATCACACAGAGTGCACCGGCTATTTGGTGCCGGCTTGGCTAGACCTGCCCGCTCTGGAGCGGGAGGCAGCCTCGTCATCACCCGCCTGGAGACAACGATGAGCTGGGCGAGAAGGCTAACCATGGGAGGTGATGTCCACCATGGTCGCGTGGAGAGCGCGGAAAGCCCCGCTTCCTGGCGCACCAAATGTCGGAGTGCAGGAGCTGCCACACTCCTCCCGGCCTGCTCGGAAGCAGTCCGTGAGGTTCTTTTTTCTGGAGGGGGCTTTGCACCCTACGCGCCCTGGGATCGAGGGAGCGGATGAAGACCAAGATTTACGTGGTTCGGGCCGCCAGAGCGTAATACCCTACATCCACGGGAGTGTTTGATGTGTTGTTTGCTTGCATGTGCGTGAGAGGGTGTTGGGTGAGAACCCTTTGCAGGGTGGTCACCCCGGTCCTTTTATAGTTCAAAGTCGGGGTGGTTACAATGTGGCTTGGGGCCCGATAGGTGGCCCCAATGCTATTTGTACCCTATACATGATCTAGGGCTTCGTCCTCTGAATAGAGTGGTCGACGGGGGAGTTAATTCCCGCCACCCGGTGCGCCTAGCGCCCATGACCGCGTGTCAGGTGATGATGAAAACGCCGTATTGTTGCCGCGTCTTCTGGCCCTGCTTGGGTGGCTTCGTGCTGTTGGGCGGCACTGTGCTGCTGTCATGCCTTGTCGTCCTGTCTTGTCACCGTAATGGCAAACGGGCAGAGGACAAAGGCGTGTGTAGTGAGCCATGCTTCTGGGGAAGGCACGAACCTAACAATGCACTTCCTTCTTGACTTCGTCGACCCACGGCCTACGATGGATCGTGGGGCACGTGGCGGCTCTAGAGCTCTTATCGATGGGTTCGGTGCCACGGGACACGTGGCAGCTCCAGACCTCACCTCAGCAGGGAGGCTCGGACCGGAGCCCTGGGCACGTGTCGTCACCGGAGCTGTCCTCAGCGGAGAGGTGGCTCTGAGCCAGGGGACGTGTGGCAGCTCCAGACCTCACCTTAGCGGGGAGGCTCGGACCGGAGCCCAGGGCACGTGTCATCTCCGGAGCTCAAGTGCACGTGGCAGCCACAAGGCTGGCCATGGGGCCAAGGGCACATGTCTACGCTGGGGCCCGCCTCAACAGGGAGGCGGGGCCCAGGCTGTCTTTTACCCACTACGTGGGGGTACCCAGTCTCCAGGGTACCGACAGCTAGGAACCATCGTAAATTAGGGAAAACCGTCGTAAATAATTAACTTACGATGGTTTTTGGTTATTTACGACGGTTTCTGGCCATTTCCAGTTATTGGTCGTGTAAATAAAGTTATTTACAATGGTAACTGTCATAATAACTAACTTACGACGACACTTCTTAGCCGTCGTAAACAAAGGGCCATCGCCCATGGTCATGCCACATGGTGGGCTTGACACCTTACTTACCATGGTCTGGACCCTGGCCGTCGTAAGTTAAGTAGGTTAACCTATGACGGCCCTGTATAGCTAGACGTAGTAAATAAGTTTTTAATTTTTTTAAAAAACAGAATTAGGATAACCTGACATGATGGTCAACTCATAAAACAGTTTATATACACATCCAAAATATAAAACATCCAAAATATTAAACAAAAAAGAGATCCGATCGCTAAACACTACCTCTTCTACTCGCTCCTCCACTCGCTCTAGAGCCAAAGAATCTGTCTCCGCGACCTCCTCTGGGTGATGGTAGCTGTGGTGGTGAAGTTTGAGCCTCCGTTGCTGATCTCTGCAATACAAATAAATAAATAAATTGAGTTTGAGCTTCAACGACTCTCCCTCCTACTCTCACTCCCTCTCTCCCCTCCCCACACTCTCACTTTATCCCTCGCCCTCTCTCTACAACTCCCTCTCTCTCTCGCCCCCTCTCTCTACCACTCCGTCTCTCTCTCCCTCCCTCTACCCCTTTTCACCCTCACTCTCTCTCCCTCTCGTTCCCCCTCTCTACCACTATCTCTTACTCTCACTCCCTCTCTCTCCCTCCCCCGTACTCTCACTTTCTCCCTAGCCCTCGCCCTCCCCCTCTCTCTACGACTCCCTCTCTCTCACCCCCTCTCTCAACCACTTCGTCTCTCTCTCCCTCCCTCTTTCCCTTTTCACTCTCACTCTATCTCCCTCTCCCTCCCCTCTCTACTAGTATCTCCTACTCTCACTCCCTCCCTCTCTCCCCTCTCACTCTCACTCTATCCCCTCAACTACACTAAGTTTTTTTAGATTAGAAAATAGTAAATAAAAACACATTACCTGGATATATGAATGTCCATGTGGTGGGGGCACTCGTGGCAGGGCCAACTCTGAGGTCTGCCACGTCGGGATCGGGATCTATTGCCCACTCTATCGAGCTAACGCCTGCAATTGCAAAATTTTAAAACAAATATAGTAATGCAATTATATGAGTTTAAATTAATTTATATTCAATTACTTACCTCCATCGCTGCCTGCATCTGAGCCATGTAGTTTACCATGTTAGCGGCCTGCTGCTCCTATGCAGCCCAGGCTAAATCCCTCTCCCTCTAGAGCTCCTCCCTCTCTTTCCGGATCTCGTTTCTCTCCCTATGAAGCTCCTCTATCTTGCTCTGGGAGGGACGACGACTTGTCTGCCCGATGAAGGAACTCTCGGTCGATGGAGTGATGATCGAAGGTCGCGCTACCCTTGAGTCGACAACTCCATCGAAAATGGCAAACATATAAAAGAATAGAAGAATAATAATTAGAAGAAGCAAGTTTTTAAATAAATTAAGAAAATGACCAACTAACCATCCATGCGACCTAATCCTTTGGCATGTCCGGGATCTTAAGAACAACGGGAGAAGGACGAAGCCAAAGTTCGCCTGCCTTTTGGGGGCTCGGGCACCGGACATGGGTCATTGGGTGGTCATTGTACCCTTTTGCGAGCGTCATGGCGGTTGAGCGGTCGAGCATTGGAGGGAGGTCAGTCAGGCGCCAAGCCCGCACCGAAGGCTCTCGTCGAGTGTCTCTCCGCGTCCTTGGGTGCTAGAAGCTTGGAGGTTCGGGGCCTTCTGGCTCCCGCCGCCATCACGACACGACAACTCGGTCCGGAACTGTCATAAATAATATATTCTACACATGCTTTCACGACAGTGTGTATATATAGCTAACCTTCATGAGAGCATATAAGAAACACTCAATTTTATACACAATATTCAACTAAATAATGAAATGAAGCAAATATATAGAAGGTGTGTAAACGGAGGGCTAGCGGAGGAGGTCGGGGGCAGACGGGCGGCGACGCGGGGCGACAGAGGCACGGGGTGCGGGCGGCGTGGAGGCCGGGGGCAGCGACGCGGAGGGGGCGGGCCGGATCGGCTGTGGTGGCGTAGGCGCAGGTGGGCGGGAGAGAAGCTAAATTCAATCTAAAACTAAATAAATTACAACAAATCACAGCTAAATTAAACAAAGTTCATAAAATAAACAATTTACAACTAAACTAAATTAAATCTAAAACTAATACAAAGAATTGAGTCTAAATCTAGTGGAGAAGAGCAAGCAATTCAGTCTTTTGCAATGGCGACCACGGTATCCATCCATAATGGTAGGACAACAATGATCTAGACAGATAGTTGGCTACAAGGAACATCGCCGGCTGCAAGATTTCCATAGCTATTCGGGCACCGCAAGCAAAAGAATTTCCAAAGCTATTCGGGCACAACAAGCGAAAGAATAGAACGGTGGCCGACGCACTAACGAACAATGCGTGGATCAAAGACATCTCACAGAACCTCACAGTTCCTTTGGTACAGAAGTATGTCTGTTTGTGGCAGCTGATTCAAGAGCAAGGATTCGATCCGCGAGATGATCACCCAGATGATATAACATGGACAGCCTCGGGGACTGGTGAATACTCAACCAAGTCTGCATATATGTAGTTCACAAGCTCCATCCCATCTATTTTCCCGGAACTCATCTGGAATGTATGGGCATCATCGCGATGCAAAATCTTCATATGGTTGTTACTACAAGATCGCCTATGGACTGTGAAAAGATTACAACAAAGAGGATGACCCAACTCGTAATTTTATCCAATGTGCATTCGGAATCTTGAAACAGTGACGCACCTATTCGTTCAATGCCCCATTGTTCTGAGTGGTATGGACTGATATATCATATTGGATTGGCTTGCCGACGTTACTGCCAGAGAATTGGAAGCAGGAAGATACTATATAAATATGGTACTCGTCTTTGGCTTCGGAAAGTAAGAACATTAAGAAGGTGATGTGATAAATCTCGATAATGATTTGTTGGAACATCTGGAGGGAACGCAATGCCAGAATCTTCGAAGGAATGGAGAAAAGCACCATGAGAGTGATCGAGGAAATAAAAGATCAGGCTGAATGCTGGAGAAGAGCGGGAGCGACGCAATTGGTTTAAATACTCCCTGCTCAGCAAGCTCATACCTTCAGCTAACTGCGCCCCTGCACAAGAAGACCTACAATTAGCATTTTGCTAACGAATGCCAACTTGTGACAGATGTTAGACTAACAAAACTCTGTAACCTTTCTCTCCCACGCTTAATATATAAGCCTTAAGGCCTTTTTTCTAAAATAAAAGAAACATGTGGTACTTCCCATCAAGCCCCGCCATGCTTCAATATAACCAATTTTCGCGCAAACACTTCTCTGATATTTGATGAGGCTGTCACTGAAGAGATAATTATTTATCCTCTCAATCTACAATATAGAGTGGTGAATTACAGCATATCTTGTTTCTTCTCATTCACATGAATAAACAAGAAGGATATCCACCTAGTATGAATCCCTAGAGCAATTGGTTTCGCTGGCAAAACAATAATTTTACTGTGAGCTCACCAAGTAGTAATAGCGCCCTACATCTTCTGTAAGCAGGTGTAGCTTATAAATAATAGAACAATCTGTGCGAGATTTTAGGCATTGACGCATTGCAAATAATTAACAGTTCCCTTTTCTTTGTACCAGTAAGGTTAATGGCTATGCAGTACCAAAATGAAAGTTAAAAGTCTTTGTAAAGAAAGTGAGGACTAAAAATTCATCGAAGGAGCTGAACATCCGAATCAAAAAGCATTGCAGAAGTTGTATCTCAATTACATAACATTTTGGGAATCTAAGAATGGTAGGACCCCAATCTCATGCTGATTCGTACAAATACAGATAAAGAAAACTAAGACAGAACAGAAAACGTACAGCAATATACTACGACATAACCTCCGAGCTAGTATATTATTTGTTCTTGGTGCATATTACTAGGCCTGTCACGTCTTCAGTCAAAATAATATACATTAGGTTTTCCTTTTGTATTGCTTCCGGTTCCATGACTTCGGACCAGCAAACATGCATGGCATCCTCCACTAGCTTAGGAGTTTTCAATGGTCCAGAATCCTTGGACCCATATATGTTGAGCGGACAAGGTAAAAATCTTGTGGTGGTTCACGCTCCTCCAGACATGCATATATGTCTCCTCCGGGCATTGATACTGAATCTCCTGTTAAATAAATCTTTCCAAATTAACCACCAACAATTAAGCTTTCTGCCAGAATGTGTGCTTACAACGTATAGTATGGCCAGGGAACAAGAACAGGATATTGAATTTACAGTGAGAATGGACTAAATTCAGAGTACAGTTTTGCACTTTCAGAAACTAGCTTGGACGATAGAGCTTGATGATAGAAACAAAGGCTTAAATAACAAACATAAGGATTTGTGAGAATGGAATGATATAACTCAAGCAGCAAACATTACCATCTGAAGATGAAGAAGAGGCATTGTAGTACTGGCAATGCCTCCCGCTGCCATCGTCATATGGCGGACCAAGGACGTCAAGAACTGCACATGCATTCTGTGCAGTAAAGCAGTGCATGTTACCACCGTCTTCAGGGTACAGGACCGATGTCTCACAAGGTGCAGTCAAGATGGCATCAGTCTTCAACTTTGCCAAACGCGATCCATGTAATAATTCAACATCATCTAAGCTCGAAGGAAACAGAAAAGAAAAGGTATTTTGTTAGATATTATGCAGTAATGTTATGCTTATGAAAAACGAACTAATAACACAATTCGTACCTTGTGGGGTGGCTGCCCAGTCGTAAGACTTGACATGCATGGCACCAAACAGAAGCTTGCTGAACACAGTCATGCCAGGGTGATTGTGGAGAGGAATGACACCCCTTGAGGGCAGACAGAAGATGCCTATCTGTAAGAATAATTACAGGCTTATGTGTCATGGACCAGTTCACTAGCTATGGCACCTGTAGTAATAAGTTTGTAAGTGAATTTGTACCGAGAAAGCTTCGCATTTATAGAGGTGCAAGTAGGTGATCGTAGGGGTGCCATGGGGCTCAATAAGTTGGAAATATGACATGTTGGGCGTTAAATCTACATCTGCTGCTGTTATACTATCTACACAGGACATAAAAGATGAACAGATGTCAGTGAGATAGAAGTTTGTCTGCAACAATTTAGGTCGAAAAGAAAAATACATCATTATGAGAGAAGAAGATTGTACTCAGTATTACATACATGCTGTGTAACTGTATGGTGTAGACTTGAAGAAGTACCAAAGCAAGATCATTCAAACAGTCACGTATATTATTAGCTGCATTAGGAGGATATCGTGATCGAGTGTAAAAGATAGTCCGACGTGCGGGCTGTTTAATATAACGAAACGCAGGATATCGTTATCTAAGTGCAGATACTGTACTGAAATATGTAATCTCGTATCCGGATTATTCTAGGGTGTAACGTTTTTATCGATAGGTTGCAGGTTGTAGTAACAACTATTTCTGCAGGCACGAAGGCATGTAGTCAGCAAAACAAGGTGAACGCCAAAAAGAACTAGATAGTCCAATTTTCATGCATGCAGACGTAAACATAACACGTGCATCCCCACAAAAAAGCATAACACGTGCTCATAACTAGTAGTCAAGAATTCTCATGGCTAAAACAAGGTGAGCAGTAGCTAGCCTTTGCAATTATTGGAGAAAACTAGCTGGGTGGCTCGTGCATTTACATGGCTAGAATCAAAGTAAATCAAATGTAATGATATCATCAACTATATTTAGTATTGTATTGCATTGGACGCCTCAATTTATTCTTCTCGTATCATCACTACTTTTTCTATCACTATTATTTTAGCTGATTGTATTGTGGAGGGGTATGTTCATAATGGCAGTCATGCGTATTTTTTTCTCTCCGATTAATGTGACAATTCCTATCCCTTAATAGCAAACGTGGAGGCTTCTTTTCATATGCAAACATAGGATATTTTAATCTATTTTCATAATAGTAGTAGTATATAATTTATAAAATTATATTTTAATATTTTGGTTGTTTTTATAATGGTGATGACAGATAATTTCAAAATCATGTGGAGAGTTTTTGTCTTTTTTATAATGACAGTGGTGGTTACTTTTTCTTTCTTCTTTTTCTGTGATTAATGTGGTATTTTAACCTTTGAGAGCAAATGTAGCGACTCCTTTTCTTGGTCAAATAAATATATAATAGATGTGTTCCACCTTGGGCAACTTTGGCGTAAATTATATTCATGGTAACATAGCAAGCTTTCGACAGCCAAAAAATGAAGAGAAAACCCTAATGCAGCTCCAAAATGGATGTAAGTAATCATGCTCCCCCCCCCCAGCAGGAACGAACTAAGTCATACACCATGGGCAGCATAGGTTTGTACTATATCTTTTGCTCCATGTATACTTTATTTCCACCTGGGACAATTAGCACCAGTTACGCATTACTGTGCATCTCACCCACGAACAACAGAGTCTACTTGCAACAAAATTAAACAACGACGCGACTCGCAAATTGTGCTGCATATATGTGTCATATAGCATGATACAGATCAAAAGAAAGCCATGTTGCTGAAACCCTAGCAGTACCACGTGGCAATGTGCTTTACCATGGTTAAATGCTTGCAAAAAGCTTTCCCCTTGAGAATAAGAGCGATGAATCTAGGTTAGCTGATCCACCTCAACAATTGGAGAAAAAAATCAGATATTTTAAAAAAAAATACTGTTGGACAATCCTGATCCTTACTTCTACAGAAGCTTAGTTCTCAGCAAAAACTGAAAGGAATGAACTTCGAACACAACTAGTTCTGAATCTCACAGGATCAACATATGTTGGTAATGTGTTCGATACAAAGATATGGACTACGACTGTGTCGTAGGAACTACAAAGCATACACCAGAGCTGTGTCATCGACACGACGCGTGCAAAGGTGCTTTCTTGCGAACCCCAGAGTGCAAATGAAAAAAAAAACAAGTGTAGATTTACCAAGAATAGACTTGATTCTTTCGACGCCGGCCGGCGGCGGCACCGTGCCGGGGACGGAGAAGACCTCGCGGCACGCCTCGAAGAGCCGTTGCACCGCCACGGGCCCGGCCAATCTTGCGGGGGCCGACCTTTGCCGCCGGAGCGCGCTGCCGCCCAGCCCCCGGACGCCGCTGCCGGTCTCCGCCCGCATCATCGGTGGCGAGGGGGCACTGGGGCAGCGAGGACGCGAAGACTTCGATCGATCAGGGATTGAAGGACAGGAGGAGGGTTGGCCACCAAGTGCTGCTGGCTGGTGTTCTTGACTTGGAGGCTTGGAGCAGGGGAAGTCTTATGAGTAACACAACTATTTTTATACACGAGAAAGACGTGTATTTTATATTGCGAGGCATTTCTGGCTGTATTTTCTTCCTTTTTTGCAGGAGAACATTTAGTTATATGGCACCTGCATTGTACAAAAATAATAGGAGTTAGCACCAAAATAATGTATATTGTTTCGTCATTTCTAACGCGTTGTGTGTACAAGGAATCGGGTGCAACTGGTACGAGAATTTTGCATTCTAATCGTAGTAATATTTTAGTGCCAGTGAACGATCAAACTAGGAATCATCACAATCAAACATTCCCGTGGGCTATGACAAACAGCCCTGGAAACTTACTGTAAGGAACCCTTCCTGCTTCTTGTTGCATGCCTAATTTGTCATGTACTGTCTACACATCAGAAGTTTGCTATTAGAGCATCTGATCCAGAAATGTGCAATAGCTTTTCCTTGTCGTCTTTCGCACAGAATTCGTTTTGGATAGATATTACCATATTGTCGGTACCCTCAATACCGGGTACCTCGCGCACAGGACAAAACCGTCTAAGGACCTCGCCCCTTCCGCAGGGGTGAGCTCCGAGGGTGCCATGTGTCCAGCCGGGTCGGAGCTCCCCCTCTCCTCAGAGGAGAGCTCCGGGCCAGCCACGTGGCTGGTGGAGCCGGACCTCCCTCCTCCGCGGGGGTGAGCTCCGAAGGCTCCACGTGTCCAGCGGGGCCGGACCTCCCCTCTCCTCAGAGGTGAGCTCCGGGCCCGCCACGTGGCCAGCAGAGCCGGACCTCCCCCCTCGGCGGGAGTGAGCTCCGAAGGCTCCACGTGTCCAGCGGGGCTGGACCTCTCCTCTCCTCAGAGGTGAGCTCCAGGCCTGCCACGTGGCCAGCAGAGTCGGACCTCCCCCCTCCGCGGGGTGAGCTCCAAAGGCTCCATGTGTCCAGCGTGGCCGGACCTCCCCTCTCCTCAGAGGTGACCTCCGGGCCCGCCACGTGGCCAGCAGAGCCGGACCTCCCCCCTCCGCAGGGGTGAGCTCCGAAGGCTACACGTGTCCAGCGAGGCCGGACCTCCCCTCTCCTTAGAGGAGAGCTCCGGGCCCGCCACGTGGCCAGCAGAGCCGCGCTGCCCGCACCGGCGTGGTAGGCAGCGGGAGTAAAGACCCACGCCTTCCCAAGACGCGACATTAAAGACCTGCGCCTTCCCAAGGCGCGGAGACGGGGCGCACGCCTGTCAGGGGGCACTGTGTCCAGTAACAGCCAGGACAGGCGTACAGTGTCAGAGGCTGTACACCAATAAATACAGCGACAAGACATGCCCTGCCGACCCTGCCATCATCAACCGCTATGCCTAGCTTACGGCGTGGGCAGGGCGACATGACGAAGGCTAAGAAGCTACCGCCAGAGACAGCTACCGGCATTCACTGCGAGATACGGTAGATGGCAGGAAATCACCCCGGAGCCACCTGTCGGGTCCCCCCCCCCCTTGTAAGCCGCTCGAGCCTTGGACTATAAAAGGCTCGGGTAGGTAACGTTACAAAGGGTTCGGATCCCTCAGAATTCGGCCCTTAGGTTCAAAACCCAGCCAATTCATCCTCATACTCAGGCTTAGAACTCCGATTCTAAGCTTGAAGCAATACAACGAGCAACTCTGCTCCCGTGGACGTAGGGTTTTACGCTTCGGCGGCCCGAACCACGTAAAAATCCTTGTGTCAATCATCTCCTTCCTTCGTCCAACGCGCGAGACCCTCGCGAGAGGACTAGCGCCTCCGAAAAAGAACCTCTGCGGGCTGCCCAGAGCAGGCCCGGGGGAAGTGTCGACCGCAGACGCTTCGACATTTGGCGCGCCAGGTAGGGGGCTTTTCCCTCTTGCGACGAGTCTACTCCGACGAAGATGACGAAGCTTCCTTCGGCGGCAAGCTCTCCTCGCTCTCGTTCCCGGCGAACGATGACCAGCGAGGCTTACGTCTCGACGCACTCAGAGAGGAGTGCGTCGGGACAAGCTGGGAGCCCACGTCCGACTCCGGCAACGCGGACTCCTGCAATCCCAAGATCTGTTGCAGCGCAGAGTGTCACTCAAGGGAGTACACTAGCTGCAGCACGGGCGCTTCTGCACAATCCACTTGCTGGGGACGCCCCCCAGGGGGCCACCCAGCAGTGGATCCGCGACGTCGACCGCCTCGTCATCACCGCCGCAAACCCTCCGCTACGACAGGGACGATGCCCCACTCAACCAGATGTTTTGTTCTCGCGCACACCAACGGTTGACAGGCAGACAGCAGACTCCCGCTCTAACAGGCTCCCAACAACGGACCTGAGGTTTGAGCTGGAGCGACGTCACCTGGGCGAGGATGCCCACGTGACCATCGAGCGACGGCGAGAAAGGCGTCGCAACCATGAGGCCGACTACAGCATGTCGACCGCCTCAACACACCCTGGGCCGCAGACGTTCGCCACGCGACCTCTGCCCCAGGCGTACGCCACGCAACATATGCAGCAGCCATATGCCTTGCAGGTGGCGCCCCCGGTATATGGTGCACCATTGCCCATGCGGGGGTACACTATGCCAACAACGGACCAAGGGTTCGCGGCACCAGGATCTGCAGCGGCATGAGCAGGGTGTGCGGCCTGGCGCCCCACCTTCGCTTCGCAAGGTGGCCACGCAAGTTCCGGCCACACCTGCCGGAGAAGTACGACGGAAGCGTCAACCAGGCGGAGTTTCTGCAGATCTACTCCACCGCCATCCTTGCGGCAGGAGGGGATGAGGCCATCATGGTCGACTACTTCCCCGTCGCCTTGATCGGCCCAGCCCAGTCATGGCTCATGAACCTCCCCCAGGGTTCCATAACCTCCTGGAGAGAGTTACCCGACAGTTCACGGCGAACTTCGGCAGCTCCTACACCCGTCCCGGCACGGAGCTCGACCTCCACGCCATCCGACAACAACCTGGAGAATCCCTGCGCTCCTTCATCCAGCGGTTCTCCCAGGTGCGGAACACCATCCCTCACATCCAGAATGCGTCAGTGGTGGTGGCGTTCTAATAGGGTGTTAGGGATGAGAAGATGCTCAAGAAGTTGGCCACCAGGGAGGTGTGCGACGTCTCGGAGTGTAAAGGTCCCAAAAATGTGAATACAAAGAAACATGAGTTTGCACAAATGTTGGAGTCATGTGTATGAAAAACGGGCTTAGTTGAAACTTTTCCCACATATGATAACATAGGTGAGATTCTTCTAAACAAACTTAGGATTACTGCATGGATGGACCTCATGTGGATTAAAACCACAGAAATGAAGATCTCAAGTGCAATGGAAGGGTTTAAAAATCAGAGATGAACTAAATGTAAATTCAAACTTCAAGTGAGGGGATGACACAATGGAAATTCAAAACTGTTGTGTCCAAACTATTGTTTGCAGCAGCTAACACAAGAATCAGATTGCATATTTGGATTCCTTAGGTCCAAATTAGTGGGTAGGCAAAGTTTCATTAATTTTTGAAAAGATTTGCTGCCCATTTTTCCAAATGGAGTTAAATGTACAAGGAAATTCAAATAAACATTTGAATTTGGATGGAATTTGTCCAACTATCCAAATGCAGCTCAGTTTCCAACTTTCAAATAATTGGAGTTGAATATTTGTCAAACTATGGAGATCTTTTTGCAGGTAAATTGAGTGGGCCCCACCTGTCATTGGGGAGGTTAAACACCGTGAAAGATCTCCCATTACTTCAGCCGTAAGTCTCCACTCACCGAACGGGTCTCACCGGGTGTCACCGCGGGGGGGCTACCGGAGCCACATCCTGCTCTTCGGCCGGGCCGCTGGCAGCACGGGAGTCGGCGGTACCCTCTCCACGTGAGCCCTTCCGCGTAGCCAAGGCGACCACGGGTGTTTTCTCCTCCTCACACGCGCGTTCTCCAGAAAACGAAACCGAGCTCGCCGCTCCTCTGGAAAGCCATCAGGAGCCGGCTAAACCGTGCCACAGCACCTCCCCGAGCTGCACAACGACGCTGTGCCATCGTTCCGCACCTTCTGAGCGCGAGAGCTAACCCTCCGTGGTGTGTTTTGAGCGTTAAATGACTCACCCGCGGCGAACCACAGCCAGCCGACGATCGGGCGCACGCGGGCAGCCTTCCACAAGGGTTGTTACGTCCGAGCAAGCCTGACCACGGCAGCGCGCCATCGTGCTGCTGCTCTCCCCCAAAGCCTGGAGCAAACCGTGGAGGATCGGCGGCCAATTTGGAGATTTTGTCCCGGCGACCTCAAACAGAGCATCCGGTAATCGCCGCCAAAATTCTCGCTCTCCAATCCTCTGTATCTTGTCAAATCTTGCACACACAAGCTGGACTAGCCGGCGATCATTTGCCCTTTTGCAAGCAATGCCTGAAAACCATTGTGCACGACGTATTTCACACTTTTCCGACGGCGGTTATGGTGGGGCGGTTCGGGCTCTCGATGAGAGCTAGGTTAGGGCCATTTCTAGGCTGCTTCACCACCCGGATGATCCTCCTTGGCGTCCACTGATGCTATAGCGCCGTTTCACCGGTGTTTTGGCGGGTTAGGTTAGCCGGGCAACGTCGCCGAACTGGTCCAGAGCCGCCGCGCCGTGGACGGCTAGATTAGAGCCACCGCCGGCCAGGGGAAGGGGTCCCATATTGTTCAGCACGTGAAATTAGGCCCTAGCGGCGAGGGAGGTCTCGGGGGATGGCCGGGAGACCGAAATCCATCGAACTCCGGCGAGCCCGGCGGCGCGTGGGCGCGGGGGCCGGAGGTAGAAGACGACCCGGCGGGTCCCGCCTGTCAGCGACGGTGTTTCACATCTCTGATCGGCTGTGGCGCGGGGATCTGGTGTGGCGGCGCAGGAAATACCCAGTAGCCCCTTGTGGCTTGCCCCGGCTAGTGACACCTGTCCCCTGGACCCACAGCCAGTATTTGAACATTTTGGGGAATTTCAGTTTTCAGTTCAAACTTTGAATAGCTACAACTTTGGGTAGGAGAATCCAAAAATTGTGAAACAAATTTTGTTGGATTCCTCTGATAGAGTACTATCCGAATATAGAACGCAATTTTTACGAAACCCTTTATTTAATTCAGGAAAATTCTTTAAAGCTTTTCAGCAAAAGAATTTTAGAGGGAGTTTGGTTGATCCGAAAATCCTCCAATTTTGCCAGGATATTCTCTAGGATAATAGTGAACTCCTGAAAAAATTTCAGACCATTTGGAGATGATTTGTTCAGAGCAATTCAGCTTTGAAGATGCTGTGTTCAATTGAATGCAGAAACCTTTTTCAGAGAATTTTCCAAGACTTGGAAAAAATCAGTTCTGGGCAAATATTAGCTCCAAAAATGCTAGGAAAATTCATGCAAGTCCTATGAACTATAATTGAAATTTTAGTTCACTAAGTTTGGCATGAACATGCAAGTTTATTCAGAATTAATTCCTTTTTGCCTAAAGGCTTAGGGAATTATTCTGAGTAATCCACTCATTAGATAATCCCAAATATTGGTCCAGAGTGTTTTCTTGTGACAAGGAACTCACCTGAAAATTCTCAGCTCCATTGGAGCTCTGGATCACCCCAGTGCTGTTTAATCTCTTAAGGTGATTAATATAGAAGAGGGGGAAACCACCTACCATTAATCATGTGTTTAGAACCAAACCTAAACCACTAGCACCTGTGTCATTTTAAATTCTTAAACAGAGTTCCAGTTTGTGTAAACTTGTCATTAGAACTTGTAGCAAAATCTTTACAAATAAATATATGTGCATATTCACTACGTGTAGCATCTACGTGAAGGACTTGAAGCCATTGGAGGAGAGATCAAAGGAAGGAGGCAAGAGACCAAGTCAAGTGGTCTTCACTAACTGCATATATATATAAGTCACCTGCAAAACAAAGGCAAGCCCCGGTTTGCATCAAATTTACAAGTTTTTATTTGTATTCACTTCATACGTCTAGCATTTTATTTATTGCATTACGTCTAGATGGTATGAAACTCCAAATGCAAGACCAGAAAACCCTAGAGTTTAATGTAGAATATGTTATCAATTATTTATAACTGCTGATCTCAACAAAAGTGGATTAAAAGAGGCATAACTCGAGTGGGAAGATTCCTACTCGTGAATCGGGGTTAAGGGGGATCAATCGGAAGAGTTGGGAATTGATCCTCATAGTTGGGAATGGAGACCGGGCAGTGGATGGAAGGTCAAGGACGTGGTCCTGTGAGTCTAGTCTATGTCTGAGTCGATTAAGGCCCGTTCTCGTGTACGGCCCCGCTGGACAAGTTTGAGATGTGTACCGGATGCATACTGGCAATATGGGACCCAGGAAACCGATGTAACATGTTAACCTGGGTGTCGAGGCATACCTCACCGTCTGATGCCAATGCTGAAAGGATAGAGAAGTCGGCTCTACGAGGGTTTGCCATAGAGAGACTTAATCCCAGTCGGTGGGACCGGTTCGACATTTGGGTGTCGTGTGAAAGGTTGCCACGTACGGCGTCAGTGACGGTTGCTGTGTGCAACATCGAGTACGGGCGTACGTGTCGTGTCAGCCGGGTGTTTTTGATTGCAATTACCGTCGCTCGTGGTAGTGAGCATACTTGTACACTGAGTCGTGATGTAGTAATGAACTGGGAAACGTTTAATATGCTTCGTGGGCAATCCTTATAATGGATATGAGGAACGAGCAACACTTCACTAAATTTAATTTCCACCTTGGGCTAGTAGCGTCGAGGCAAGACGTTTCTTGTTTGATTGTGGAGTCTCGACGTTTATGGCGCAAGGTCAGTATGAGTCTAGGATAGCTCACTAAAGTTACTTTCACCTCGGGCAAGTGACATCGAGATGAAGCGTTTCTTGTTTGATTGTGGAGTCTCGATGTAAGTTTTGCGAGGGCCATAAAAGTTGCTTAAAATTTGAAATAAGGACTCCCCTTTAGCTCAATTTGGTCGTTTGTGCAAATTTCTATAACCAGCCCTCTATTTTCATCATGTAGAGTTTCATGACTAGGGTGACGGGTCAGTCTTGCTGAGCTTCGTGCTCACAGATACTACATAAGTTGTTTTGCAGGTAATAACTGTAGGCTGATATGTACGGGTGTCCGATGAGACTCGGAACTCCCCGAGTGGTGAACTCATGGCAACCCCTGCCGCTGCTATTATGAAAGTGTTGCTAGCGAGAAGGGTCCGCGGGCTGGAAACCTTCTCGGTTGCTTAGCATATATGAGACGTGAGTTGTAATAGTCTTCCGGTATAGTTTATTTTGAGAAGTATGTGTAAAATTTACACTTTGTAAGCTTCCGCTTGATGTATGTAATATGATGCTTTATTATGTGTGCTGTTGGGTGCCGCATCGCACGGCACCACCCAATGCGATTCCCGGGCGAGGTGCCCCATTCCCGTGAACCGGGACGGCGGGCCCTCACAGCGTGGTATCAGAGCCGCATTGTTAATAGCGCATGGAATAAGGATCGTATTACGACAAAACTTAGGATACGGTGAGGAAACGGTATTAGGCCCATATAAGGACTATAGTAGTATAGTTATTTAAGATGGAAGCCCTAACATATTTGTTATAATTCTGAATTTTGATTATGTAACGACGCACCTACGTTCAGGTAAGAATGGTAAGGAACGCCACCGAAAGCGGTTCAATTTCGGTTAGCTCCCCTGACGAGGAAAGTAGTTCAGGGATAGGTCTCACAGCTTGGTGTGAGACGTTAATATGAAACTCTTGGACTCTTCATGTTCCTGAGTTCATATGAAACGCTGATCCCTAGCGTGCATTAGGCAAGTAAGTGGAGACCCCATCGCGTGGTCAGTAACGCGAGAGTGTGTTCGTCTGGAATTAGCCCAGGAGGACATACGCAGCGCTTGCCATCGGCGTGCCCTGCAGGGCAGTAGGTGGTATCTGTTGGGTTGATAACATTCCCAACCGTGACGACCCGTTCATGATATACTCGGGTTCCCCGTCATGTGGTGTTGAAACACGATCACGTACCTTGATACGTAACTTAACTCAAGGACGGCCGTACGACAATGATACGGGCGTTTGTATTTACTTTCAAATATAGAACTGCCTGAAATGAGAAAAAAAACTTTGAGTGCACCACTATTGAGTGATCTTCTGCAGGTACTAACCACGTACGTATCCCGTGTAGTACACGTGTGCGAGAGACCGTCTAAGTGCCACTGATAACATGTATATGCCGGTATAATCCGGGTAAGATTTTCTTTTGGAGAGGCAACGTAGTACCAACATGTTTCTTACGGTGCATCGACACCGTACTACACTTAATAACCTCTTCCCTATGAAGAAATGATTCATGAGCTAACTTTCAACTAAAAATGGAAGTTTGAAATAAGTATTAGTTACTGAACTCTTATTTTGAGCTAATATTCAAATAAGAGAAGGTTTAGGTTTCAAAGATTTCAAAAACAGAGTGCTCTGTTTTGTAGCAGGAATTCTTGCTGGACTTTTACAGAGCATAACTCTGAGTAGTTTTAACCAATTAAGGTGTATGATACAGTTCTGGAAATATTTTCAAGTGTTCTACAACTTTCTTGTAGACCTCCAGAGCAAGATCACACGTTAAGTTGGTGAAAAGTCCAGTTGAAGGCAAACTGTTCAGAACCAGGACAGTACCAAAAACCTCTCTGGACCTTTCTGTTTTTAAGCCATAACTTCCTGTAGAAAAACCCCTAGGGAGCCTGTGATACACCGTTGGAAAGGTTATGAGATATGCAACATTGTTGTAGTGCAAGGGTTGTTCAGATTCTTGTTGTATTTTCATACACAAGTGTGATAAAGTCAGCCACATACAAAGGAGATGCTGGCAAAATTTTATCCAGAAAGTCTGTCAACTTTGCGAAATCATAACTTTTGATCCAGAAGTGATATGAAGGCATTTGGATACTCGTTTGAAATATATTGAAGTTAACTTTAACTTTGGTATTCAACATGAGTATGAAAAATGCTTTTAACTGGATCGAAATCTGGTTTGTTTAAGGACCGGTCAATCTGCTTTTAAATCCTTACGGTTAGCTACATCAGTTTGCGCTTAAATCATTTTGCTTACATGTTAAGATTTCATTATCAGTGTTGCACTACTTTGTTTATGGAATAAATCAAGTGATAGTGTTGAGCTGATAATGAACTCGTGTAATTGCAGAATGGTGTGAACTCGTTCCATGAGTGAGGTGGGTGGTTCCAGTGGTGATCGTGGTGATAACTCTCCACAGCGGGAGCAGTGAGCTTCGCAACCGCAGCCGCCACCAGGAACTTCACCTACAGTTACAATGGCGGACATTCTGGCCGCCATGACGGGTGCAAGCGATGAGAGAACCGACTTACTCCGCACCCTGGTGATGAATACATCCCGTCAAGGGGGATGTCAAGATGAAGACTTGCGCCAACCGCAACTGAATTCCTATGTTGAGTTCTTGGCAACTCAACCACCGGTTTTCATTGAATCTGAGGATCCTCTGGTGGCAGATAGCTGGATCCGTACCATTGAGTCTAAGTTCGGGTTGCTTCAATGCACCGAACATCAGAAGGTGTTATACGCGGCGCAACAACTTCACGGGTCCGCCAGTGCATGGTGGGCAAATCAAGTCGCCTCCTTACTAGCTGGACATGACTTTACATGAGCAGAATTCCGGAAGGCGTTTCTGGCGTATCATGTTCCGTCCGGAATAATTCAGTGGAAACTCGAGGAGTTTCTGGCCTTAAAACAAGGAGGGAGGGGTGCATACGAGCATTCGCGAGTGTTCAACAAGCTGGCGCAGTATGCGCCTCAACATGTGAACACCGAAGCACAAAAGTGTGAATGGTTCTTCCGCAGCCTCAATCCCAAGCTAAAGGAGAAACTCGTTTTAGCTGATCGAAAGAACTTCAACGAATTGATGAGTGCTGCCATCATGGTTGAAGATGCTCAGCGGGAAGTTCAGGCTGAGAAAAGAAAGAACCATGTACCACCGGAGAGTAGCAGTAGTGCTCCGCAGAAATACAGGGTGGTAGACAGTACCTTGAACTGTCAGTTGATGCAGCCGGCTCGACGACTCCAGCAATATTCAGGTCATTTGTCCCAATACTCTGAATACGGACAGCTGCAACAACGGTATATGCAGCCACGTTATTCTGCTCCTCAAGTGTTCTTGCCGCAGCAGAATACCACTAATGTCCATGCACAGAGCAACCAGGAACCGGCTGAGAAACCGTGCTTCACGTGCGGGTACTTGGGTCACCTCAGCAGGAAGTGTCCGGAAAGGATATACCGTAGAGAAACTACACCGGGGCGGGGTATAAATCAACCCCGTGCTCAGCTTCAAGGAACTGCACCAAAATCCGGGTGCCTTTATCATACAGCTCTAGAGGATGTGCCAGAGGGGGCACCTGTACTAGCGGGAATGTTCACCCTCAATGGACTGCCCGTGTTAATTTTATTTGACTCTGGAGCTACACACAATTTCATCAGCAGGTTGTATGTGTGCAAAGCTGAGCTCTCCACCTCTACACCGAAGGATCACTACCTTATCCGCTCACCGGGTGGGAATATAGCTGCTAATAAAGTAGTGATCAAAGCACCCTTGTGCTTAGGTGGGAACGTATACCCCACCACCCTCATTGTGTTAGAGGGGAAAAAGATCGACGTGATTCTAGGAATGGCGTGGATGAACTACCACGGGGCTGTTCTCGATATTGGTCCACGGATTGTTAGTTTGGACTCTCCAATCTACGGTCTCCAAACGCTCATACTTGAAGCCGTGGGTTCTAAAAATCCAGTGGTGTACCACAGTGTGACCATGAAACTGGAGGATATTCCAGTGGTCCGTGAGTACCCAGATGTGTTTCCCGACGATCTTCCAGGGATGCCGCCTGAGAGGGATGTGGTATTCAAGATCGAGTTCAGTGTTATCCTAAACGGGTCTAAACGGCTGTTTAAACGGGTTTAAACGGTAAACAGACCTGGACTGTGTAGTTTAGGGGCTAAACGGGCCTGTAAACGGTTGACCCGTTTAAACGGGTCAACGGGCGTCTAAACGGGGAAAACGGGCTAAACAAAACAGATCTGATTCGGGTTTAAACATGTTTAGACCCGTTTAGGCGAAGAGGATCCGATAGGGTTAGAAAATCGGGTCTTTTTCATCCATTAAGCAACTTAGCCGCGCTCAGTCGCGCCCTCCGCCGTCGGGTGTTTGCTTCCCCGCCTGCCCGAGCGGCGCGCGCGTGCCTGCCCTCCGCCGCCTGCCTGCGTGTCTGCCGTCCGCCGCCGCCCGCCTGACACCTGCCCGAGCGCGCGCCTGCCCACCGCCGCATGCGACCTGCCCGACGCGCGCTCGGCAGCCACCCCCCACCCCCCTGCCCCGCCTGGCCCGAGCGCGTGCCTGCCCACCGCTGCCTGCGACCTGCCCGACGCGTGCGCGCAGCCACCCCCATCCCCCTGCCCCGATTGGCCGAGTGGCATGCGCGGCAGCTTCCGCCCCTGAGCGCGCGCGTGGCTGCCCTCCGCCGCCTTCAGCCTGCCCGCATGTCTGCCGTCCGCTGCCTGCCGCCTTCCACCTGCCCGAGCGTGTGTGCCTGCCCTCCGCCAACTGTGACACCCCGGCGCAGCTGGTTAATTGTTGCCTTGCTGGTTTGTAGGTTGAAACCTAATTGAAGGCCAGCTGCATCGAATATTTGTTTTTGCAGCGAGGTACAGACATAAGTATAATCTTGTATAATTATTTCTTGATTATTGATTGTATTATGTGAATCTTGCTTGATTATATTTAATTTGCAGGTGCAGAGTTGAAAATGTGACTATGTGAGAACAGGCTAAGGACATCAAGTGAGTCAAAAGTAAATTTAAAAAGGTCAGTAAAAATTATTTTACATTTTTACTTGCTGCAATAGTGTAGAACAATACAAACCGTTTAATCCGTTTAAACACCGTTTAAACACCGTCTACACAGTCTAAACGGTAAACAGACCTTCACCGACTGTCTACCGTTTACCGTTTAGGATAACATTGATCGAGTTAGCACCGGGAACCACACCAATATCTCGGAGGCCGTACAAAATGTCTCCGAAGGAATTAGCTGAACTGAAAGAACAGCTAAAGGACTTAATGGACAAAGGGTTCATCCGACCAAGCTCATCGCCATGGGGCTGTTCAGCCCTCTTTGTGAAGAAAAAGGATGAGTCACTTCGATTATGTGTGGATTATCGTCCGCTGAATGCAATGACGATCAAAAATAAATATCCGTTGCCGCGGATCGATATATTATTTGATCAGTTAGCGGGTGCCAAGGTATTCTCCAAGATGGACATATGGTCTGGTTATCATCAGATAAAAATCAGAGCGGAGGATATACCGAAGACGGCTTTTTCAACTAGATACGGGCTCTATGAGTATCTAGTCATGTCTTTCGGGCTAACAAATGCACTCGCACACTTCATGTATCTTATGAATTCTGTATTCATGCCAGAGTTGGATCAGTTCGTCGTGGTTTTCATCGACGACATTCTCGTATACTCCAAATCGGAGGAGGAGCACACCAAACATCTTCATATTGTGCTCTAACGGTTACGGGAACATAAGCTGTATGCCAAATTCAGCAAGTGTGAATTTTGGATCAGCAAGGTACCATTTTTAGGCCACATTATTTCAGCGGAGGGTGTGGCCGTGGATCCAACCAAAATTGAGCAAGTCGTGAAGTGGGAGTCTCCAACATCGGTTCATCAAATCCGCAGTTTCTAGGACTAGCGGATTATTACCGGAGGTCTATTCCCAGCTTCTCGAAGGTGGCTAAACCGATGACAGAGTTGCTGAAGAAGAGCAGCAAGTATGTCCACACAGAGGCCTGTGAAGGGGCATTTCAAACTCTAAAGAAACATCTCACAACGGCACCGGTGTTAGCCCAACCGGATACAACAAAACCATTTGATGTTTATTGTGATGCCTCAGGCATTGGACTTGGCTGCGTCTTAATGCAGGATAGACGTGTGATCGCGTATGGGTCTCGTCAACTCCGCAACCACGAGCAGCACTACCCCACTCATGACCTAGAACTTGCTGCGGTGGTGCTTGCGTTGAAGATGTGGAGGCACTACTTACTCGGGAATTTAGTGCACCTCTACACCGACCATAAGAGCCTCAAATACATATTCACTCAGAAGGATATCAATATGAGGCAGCGGAGATGGTTGGAATTAATCAAAGATTATGAGCTCGAGATCCATTACCATCCGGGCAATGCTAACGTGGTGGCTGATGCACTCAGTCGTAAATCCCACGTGAATAACTTGTCAGTTGTTCCGGATGAGGATGAAGAACCAAGCTTGCGGGTGATTCCGTATGGGTCATTGTATAATCTTGCTCTTGTGCCTACCATTAGAGAGGAGATTGTACAAGCCCAGAAGAGAGATCGAGGGATGCGGAATATACAAGCAAGGATTAAAGAGGATAAGATGAAATGTTTCCGGGAAGATGATCAAGGCGTGTTATGGTTTAACGACCGTATCGTGGTACCCCGGAACCTGAAGCTAAGAAAGAAGATCTTGGACGAAGCTCATATATCCAAGTACTCGATACATCCAGGGAGCAACAAGATGTATCAAGATCTTAAAACAAAATTTTGGTGGACTCGGATGAAGCGAGAAATTGCCAAATATGTATCTGAATGTGATACATGTCGGCGAGTCAAGGCTGACCACATAAAGAAAGCGGGAATGCTGCAACCATTAAGCGTTCCGGCATGGAAGTGGGAGGACATCAGCATGGACTTTATTGTCGGACTGCCTCTCACGTCTAGAAAGCATGACTCCATTTGGGTGATTGTTGATCGCTTAACCAAATCAGCCCACTTCATCCCAGTGAATACGGGATTCCAGACTAAGCAATATGCAGAGCTGTATCTCTCCAGAATTGTATGCTTACATGGAGTCCCCAAAACCATCATATCTGATCGGGGTTCAATATTTGTTGCTCGTTTCTGGGAGCAACTACATGAATCTCTGGAAACAAAATTAATCAGAAGCTCAGCATACCATCCTCAGACCGACGGTCAAACGGAGAGGGTGAATCAAATTTTAGAAGATATGCTGAGGGCATGTGCCATAGATCATGGAAAGAACTGGGATAACCATTTGCCATTAGCAGAGTTCTCCTACAACAATGGTTACCAATCCAGTATTAAAATGGCACCATACAAAGCACTTTATGGCAGGAAGTGCTGCACACCACTCAATTGGTGTGAATCTGGCGAGAGGGTGATTTTTGGCATTGATCTTGTAAAAGATGCCGAAGAGCGGGTCCAGTTGATTCAAGAGAACCTCAGGGCCGCTCAATCTCGCCAGAAGAGCTATGCGGACCAGCGACGCCGACCCTTGTGTTTTGAAGTCGGAGATCACGTCTCCGAGTATCCCCGATGAAGGGAATTCATCGATTCGGGGTCAAGGGAAAGCTAGCTCCTCGCTTTGTGGGTCCGTTCCGTATTACAGAACGGTGTGGACCAGTGGCCTACCGTTTGGAGCTGCCGCCATCCTTATCGGGCAACCACGACGTCTTCCATGTCTCACACTTGAGAAAGTGTTTGAAGAGACCGACGGAGATCTTTTCAGAAGACATGGAGATATTGCAACCGGATCTCACCTACGCTGAGAAGCCCATTGAGATTATCGATGAAAAGAGCCAGATCACTCGAAATCGGACTTTGAAATTTTACAAAGTCCTGTGGAGTAATCACACACCGGAAGAAGCGACTTGGGAGAGTGAGGATTACATCCACAAGAACTATCCAGAACTTTTGTCGTAGTTGTTGTAATTACCTTCCATCTCATCTTTCTTTTGTAATCTCGGGACGAGATTCTTTTAAGGGGGGAGGATTGTAAAGGTCCCAAAAATGTGAATACAAAGAAACATGAGTTTGCACAAATGTTGGAGTCATGTGTATGAAAAAGGGGCTTAGTTGAAACTTTTCCCACATATGATAACATAGGTGAGATTCTTCTAAACAAACTTAGGGTTACTGCATGGATGGACCTCATGTGGATTAAAACCACAGAAATGAAGATCTCAAGTGCAATGGAAGGGTTTAAAAATCAGAGATGAACTAAATGTAAATTCAAACTTCAAGTGAGGGGATGACACAATGGAAATTCAAAACTGTTGTGTCCAAACTATTGTTTGCAGCAGCTAACACAAGAATCAGATTGCATATTTGGATTCCTTAGGTCCAAATTAGTGGGTAGGCAAAGTTTCATTAATTTTTGAAAAGATTTGCTGCCCATTTTTCCAAATGGAGTTAAATGTACAAGGAAATTCAAATAAACATTTGAATTTGGATGGAATTTGTCCAACTATGCAAATGCAGCTCAGTTTCCAACTTTCAAATAATTGGAGTTGAATATTTGTCAAACTATGGAGATCTTTTTGCAGGGAAATTGAGTGGGCCCCACCTGTCATTGGGGAGGTTAAACACTGTGAAAGATCTCCCATTACTTCAGCCGTAAGTCTCAACTCACCGAACGGGTCTCACCGGGTGTCACCGCGGGGGGGGGGGGGGGGGGGGGGGGGGGGGGGGGGGCGACCCGAGCCATGTCCTGCTCTTCGGCCGGGCCGTTGGCAGCACGGGAGTCGGCGGTACCCTCTCTACGTGAGCCCTTCTGTGTAGCCATGGCGACCACAGGTGTTTTCTCCTCCTCACACGCGCGTTCTCCAGAAAACGAAACCGAGCTTGCCGCTCCTCTGGAAAGCCATCGGGAGCCGGCTAAACCGCGCCACAGCAGCTCCCCGAGCTGCACAACGACGCTGTGCCATCGTTCCGCACCTTCTGAGCGCGAGAGCTAGCCCTCCGTGGTGTGTTTTGAGCGTTAAACGACTCACCCGCGGCGAACCACAGCCAGCCGACGATCGGGCGCACGCGGGCAGCCTTCCACAAGGGTCGTTACGTCCGAGCAAGCCCGACCACGGGAGCGCGCCATCGTGCTGCTGCTCTCCCCCAAAGCCAGGAGCAAACCGTGGAGGATCGGCGGCCAATTTGGAGATTTTGTCCCGGCGACCTCAAACAGAGCATCCGGTAATCGCCGCCAAAATTCTCGCTCTCCAATCCTCTGTAGCTTGTCAAAATCTTGCACACACGAGCTGGACTAGCCGGCGATCATTTGCCCTTTTGCAACCAATGCCTGAAAACCATTGTGCACGACGTATTTCACACTTTTCCGATGGCGGTTATGGTTGGGCGGTTCGGGCTCTCGATGAGAGCTAGGTTAGGGCCATTTCCAGGCTGCTTCACCACCCGGACGATCCTCCTTGGCGTCCACTGATGCTATAGCGCCGTTTCACCGGTGTTTTGGCGGGTTAGGTTAGCCGGGCAACGTCGCTGAACTGGTCCAGAGCCGCCGCGCCGTGGACGGCTAGATTAGAGCCACCGCCGGCCAGGGGAAGGTGTCCCATATTGTTCAGCACGTGAAATTAGGGCCTAGCGGCGAGGGAGGGCTCGGGGGATGGCCGGGAGACCGAAATCCGTTGAACTCCGGCGAGCCCGGCGGCGAGCGGGCGCGGGGGCCGGAGGTAGAAGACGACTCGGCGGGTCCCACCTGTCAGCGACGGTGTTTCAAATCTCTGATCGGCTGTGGCGCGGGGATCTGGTGTGGCGGCGCGGGAAATACCCAGTAGCCCCGTGTGGCTTGCCCCAGCTAGTGACACCTGTCCCCTGGACCCACAGCCAGTATTTGAACATTTTGGGGAATTTCAGTTTTCAGTTCAAACTTTGAATAGCTACAACTTTGGGTAGGAGAATCCAAAAATTGTGAAACAAATTTTGTTGGATTCCTCTGATAGAGTACTATACAAATATAGAACCCAATTTGTATGAAACCCTTTATTTAATTCAGGAAAATTCTTTAAAGCTTTCCAGCAAAAGAATTTTAGAGGGAGTTTGGTTAATCCGAAAATCCTCAAATTTTGCCAGGTTATTCTATAGGATAATAGTGAACCCCTGTAAAAATTTCAGACCATTTGGAGATGATTTGATCAGAGAAATTCAGCTTTGAAGATGCTTTGTTCAATTGAATGCAGAAACCTTTTTCAGAGAATTTTCCAAGACTTGGAAAAAATCAGTTCTGGGCAAATATTAGCTCCAAAAATGCTAGGAAAATTCATGCAAGTCCTATGAACTATAATTGAAATTGTAGTTCACTAAGTTTGGCATGAACATGCAAGTTTATTCAGAATTAATTCCTTTTTGCCTAAAGGCTTAGGGAATTATTCTGAGTAATCCACTCATTAGATAATCCCAAATATTGGTCCAGAGTGTTTTCTTGTGACAAGGAACTCACTTGAAAATTCTCAGCTCCATTGGAGCTCTGGATCACCCCAGTGCTGTTTAACCTCTTAAGGTGATTAATATAGAAGAGGGGGAAACCACCTACCATTAATCATGTGTTTAGAACCAAACCTAAACCACTAGCACCTGTGTCATTTTAAATTCTTAAACAGAGTTCCAGTTTGTGTAAACTTGTCATTAGAACTTGTAGCAAAATCTTTACAAATAAATATATGTGCATATTCACTACGTGTAGCATCTACGTGAAGGACTTGAAGCCATTGGAGGAGAGATCAAAGGAAGGAGGCAAGAGACCAAGTCAAGTGGTCTTCACTAACTGCATATATATCTAAGTCACCTGCAAAACAAAGGCAAGCCCCGGTTTGCATCAAATTTACAAGTTTTTATTTGTATTCACTTCATACGTCTAGCATTTTATTTATTGCATTACGTCTAGATGGTATGAAACTCCAAATGCATGACCAGAAAACCTGGAGTTTAATGTAGAATATGTTATCAATTAATTATAACTGCTGATCTCAACAAAAGTGGATTAAAAGAGGCATAACTCGAGTGGGCAGATTCCTACTCGTGAATCGGGGTTAAGGGGGATCAATCGGAAGAGTTGGGAATTGATCCTCATAGTTGGGAATGGAGACCGGGCAGTGGATGGAAGGTCAAGGACGTGGTCCTGTGAGCCTAGTCTATGTCTGAGTCGATTAAGGCCCGTTCTCGTGTGCGGCCCCGCTGGACAAGTTTGAGATCTGTACCGGATGCATACTGGCAATATGGGACCCAGGAAACCGATGTAACATGTTAACCTGGGTGTCGAGGCATACCTCACCGTCTGATGCCGATGCTGAAAGGATAGAGAAGTCGGCTCTACGAGGGTTTGCCGTAGAGAGACTTAATCCCAGTCGGTGGGACCGGTTCGACATTTGGGTGTCGTGTGAAAGGTTGCCACGTACGGCGTCAGTGACGGTTGCTGTGTGCAACGTCGAGTACGGGCGTACGTGTCGTCTCAGCCGGGTGTTTTTGATTGCAATCACCGTCGCTCGCGGTAGTGAGCATACTTGTACACTGAGTCGTGACGTAGTAATGAACTGGGAAACGTTTAATATGCTTCGTGGATAATCCTCATAATGGAGATGAGGAACGAGCAACACTTCACTAAATTTAATTTTCACCTTGGGCTAGTAGCGTCGAGGCAAAATGTTTCTTGTTTGATTGTGGAGTCTCGACGTTGATGGCGCAAGGTCAGTATGAGTCTAGGATAGCTCACTAAAGTTACTTTCACCTCGGGCAAGTGACATCGAGATGAAGCGTTTCTTGTTTGATTGTGGAGTCTCGATGTAAGTTGCGCGAGGGCTATAAAAGTTGCTTAAAACTTGAAGTAAGGACTCCCCTTTAGCTCAATTTGGTCGTTTCTGCAAATTTCTATAACCAGCCCTCTATTTTCATCATGTAGAGTTTCATGACTAGGTTGACGGGTCAGTCTTGCTGAGCTTCGTGCTCACAGATACTGCATAAGTTGTTTTGCAGGTAATAACTGTAGGCTCATATGTACGGGTGCCCGATGAGACTCGGAACTCGCCGAGTGGTGAACTCATGGCAACCCCTGCCGCTGCTATTATGACAGTGTTGCTAGCGAGAAGGGTCCGCGGGCTGGAAACCTTCTCGGTTGCTTAGCATAGGTATGAGACGTGAGTTGTAATAGTCTTCCGCTATAGTTTATTTTGAGAAGTATGTGTAAAATTTACACTTTGTAAGCTTCCGCTTGATGTATGTAATATGATGCTTTATTATGTGTGCTGTTGGGTGCCGCATCGCACGGCACCACCCAATGCGATTCCTGGGCGAGGTGCCCCATTCCCGTGAACCGGGACGGCGGGCCCTCACACGGAGCTCTTCAGCCTGGCGGACAAGTGCGCCAGGGCAGCAGAAGGGCGCAACTGGCACTCACAGCCAGCCTCCAAAGCAGGAGGACAGCCCGGAGCTAGCGTTGCTTCCCATGGGAGCAGCAAGAAGATCAAGAGGAAGGGCGGTGGCAAGATCAAGCCGCCAGCCGGAGCTCCCGTTGCTGCAACTGTAGCACCCAGCGGAGCTCGGGGGCCACGCCCCGACAAGAGACCACGGCAGTCACCCGACGGTGGCAACCGTGGCGAGCCATGCCCGGTGCACAATACTAGGAGCCACACTGCTGGTGAGTGCCGGGAGATCAAGAAGCTCGCGGAGCGCTTCCACGAGGGGAAGCAGTCGCGCGTAGATGGTGCTCCTTTCTGCCAGAGGGAGGGCAAGCAGAAGGTCGACCCCCGGGACGACGGCCACCAAGAGATGGGTACCAGGAGCCCCAGCGCACTCTGAAGGCGGTCCATCACCGTGGGGACTCCAGCTCCGGCGAAGACGAGCACCGGAAGGCGCTCCACGTCATCTACGGAGGGTCCTCGGATCCCTCATCCCGGAATGCAGTCAAGACCCTACGTCGAGCAGTGGCGTCGGTGGCCCCGACCCCAAGCGCGGCACCACACCTCAAGTGGGTAGGGACCCCCATCAGCTTCGACGCCTCCGACTGCCCCAAGAACATGGTTGGCGCCGTACAACTACCTCTCTTGGTAGCTCCCACCATCGCCAACGTGAAGATGTACCACGTACTGGTGGATGGCGGGACCGGCCTCAACCTAATCAGCCATGCAGCTTTCCAGAAGCTGCAGATTCCGATGGCCAAGCTCACCCCGTCGAGCCCGTTCTCAGGGGTAGGCCCGGGACAAGTCATCCCGTACGGAAACATCAGCCTTCCGGTGACCTTCGGAGCACCGGACAACTACCGGACAAAATACATTCCGTTTGACGTGGCGAAGGTCGACCTCCCTTTCAACGCCATCATCGGCAGGCCGACCCTGTACCGATTCATGGTAGTAGCCCACCACGGCTACCTCGTCCTGAAGATGCCTACATCAACCGACATCCTCAGGATTCGTGGAGACCGCACTGCCGTAGTGTCAGCCTTGGAGAAGCTCCAAGCACTTGCGACATCCCGAGCACCTGCCCCTGGCGGTGCAGAACCGGTCCAGCTTCACCCGAGTGCACGCCACCGTGCCTCAACCTCTACACCCCGAGTGCAACCCCTCGATGAAGGCGACATTTCCCTGAAGGTCTTCCAAGTCGGCGCCGAAGCTGCCCAGACCACACGGATAGCCGGTGGTCTGGACAGCAAATAGGAAGGCGCGCTCATCACCTTCCTCCAGGACAATGTCGACGTGTTTGCATGGCAACCATCACAGATGCCCGGGATCCCTAGGGAGGTGATCGAGCACCATCTAAAGATCTTTCCCGACGCTCGGTCGATCCAGCAGAAGCCCCGGAAGCCATCCATCGAGCGGCAGAACTTCATCCGTGAAGAAATCAAGAAGCTGGTGGATGCTGGCTTCATATGGGAGGTCCACCACCCTCGGTGGTTGGCGAACCCTGTTGTCGTCCTGAAGGCCAGCGGGAAGCTCCGGATGTGCATCGACTACACCAGTCTCAATAAGGCATGCCCCAAAGATCCATTCCCTCTCGCTAGAATAGATCAAATTGTAGACTCTACATCAGGTTGTGATATGTTATGCTTCCTAGACGCCTACTCAGGCTTCCACCAAATACCAATGTTTAGAGAAGATGAAGAACACACTGCATTTATAATTGTAGACGACCTGTATTGTTATGTCTCCATGCCTTATGGTCTGAAAAACGCTCTCCCTACCTTTGTACGCACTATGCATAAAACATTTGGAGAGCTAATCCAAGACTTAGTTGAGGTGTATGTCGATGACATCGTTGTCAAAGTCAAACAGAGCTCATCCTTGTTAGATAACCTAGCTCTAGTCTCTGACAAGCTGCGTTCCACGCGCACTAAGCTAAACCCGGACAAGTGCGTGTTCGGTGTATCTGCTGAAGTGTGTAGCCGACACTTCCCCCGGCCTGCTCTAGGCAGCCCGCGGAGGTTCTTTTTCGGTGGGGCTAGTCACTCATGGAGAGCTTCAGCGTTAGGGACGCTTGAGGGAGAAGCTTGACACGGGGATTTTTACGTGGTTCAGGCCGCCGGAGCGTAAAACCCTACGTCCACGGTGAGCAGAGTTGCTCGCTGTATTGCTTGCTGCTCAGAACCGGAGTCCTGAGCTTGAGGGTGTAAGATGTCGAATGGCTAGAGTGCAAGGGTGCATAAGAGGCGAACCCTTGCTAACGTTGCCCTACCCGAGCATTTTATAGTCCAAGGCTCGAGCGGCTTACAAGGTGGGCCCGGGACCCGACAGGTGGTCCCAGGAAGATTGCCTGCCATCTACCATATCTGCAGTTACGCCGGTAGTTGTCTCTGGCGAAGGCTTCCGAGTCTTTGTTCTACCGCTGTCGAAGTGTGTGGTCGACACTTCCCCCGGACCTGCTCTGGGCAGCCCGCGGAGGTTCTTTTTCGGAGGGGCTAGACACTTGCGGAGAGGTTCAGCGTTAGGGACGAGTGAGAGAGAAGCTTGACACGGGGAGTTTTACGTGGTTCAGGCCGCCGGGGCGTAAAACCCTACGTCCATGGTGAGCAGAGGTGCTCGCTCTATTGCTTGTTGCTCAGAACCGGGGTCCTGAGCTTGAGGGTGAGTGATGTCTAGAGTGCAAGTTCACAGAGTTCGAACCCTTGCTAACGTTGCCTACCCGAGCCTTTTATAGCCCAAGGCTCGGGTGGCTTACAAGGTGGGCCCGGGACCCGACAGGTGGTCCCGGGGAGATTGCCTGCCATCTACCGTATCTGTAGTTACGTCGGTAGTTGTTTCTGGCGAGGGCTTCCGAGTCTTCGTTCTGCCGTCCTACCCATGCCGAAGGCTAGTCGTAGTGGTTGATGATGGCAGGGGCGGCAGGGGATGTCTTGTTGCTGTGTTTATTGGCGGACAGGCTCTGACACGGCGTGCCAGTCCGTGATGTGACTGGGCGCAACGGCACCTGACAGAGGCGTGCTCCGCGTCTCCGCATCTTGGGAAGGCGTGGGCCTTTGAATACCTCGTACGGGCAAGGTATGGTGCGTCTTTACGCCCGCTGCCTGCCGCGTGGGGGCAGGCAGCGTTGTCCTGCTGGCCACGTGGCGGGCCCGGAATCTCTCCTCTGAGGAGAGGGAGGTCCGGCCCCACGGGACACGTGGAGTCCTCGAAGCTCTCCCCGCGGAGGGGGGGACGTCCGGCTTCTGCTGGCCACGTGGCGGGCCCGGAAGTCTCCTCTGAGAAGAGGGAGATATGGCCCCGCGGGGCACGTGGAACCTTCGGAGCTCCTCCCACGGAGGGGGGGGGTCCGGCTCAGTTGGCCACGTGGCGAGTCCGGACCTCTCTTCTGAGGAGAGGGAGGTCCGGCCCCGCTGGACACGTGGCGCCTTCGGAGCTCTCCCTGCGGAGAAGGGCGAGGTCCTTATGCATTTCCCCCTGTGTGCGAGGGTACCCTATATCGAGGGTACCGACAGCTGGCATCGGGGCTCGCCTCTGAGGAGAAGGCGAGGGACGGAAGGTAATCGGGGCTCCGCCTCTGAGAAGAGGGGAGGTCCAGCATCGGAGCTCACCCCTGCGGAGGGGTCATGTGCGTCTTCATAGCTCAGCCCAATGTAGGGCGCAAGGTCCGACTTCGGTGTTCACCTCTGCTGACGAGGTGGTGACCGACTTCGGAGGTCACCCCTGCGATAGGGGTGTCATCCGGCATCGGACCTTAGCCCAGTGTAGGGAACACGGTCCGGCTTTGGTGTTCACCCCTGGGGTGGCGACCGGCTTCGGAGATCGCCCCTGTGATAGGGGTGTCGTCCGGCATCGGACCTTAGCCCAGTGTAGGGCACACGGTCCGGCTTCGGTGTTCACCCCTGGGGGGTGGCGACCGGCTTCGGAGATCGCCCCTGCGGTAGGGGTGTCGTCCGGCATCGGACCTTAGCCCAGTGTAGGTCACACGGTCTGGCTTCGGTGTTCACCCCTGGGGGGGGTGGCGATCGGGTTTGGAGATCGCCCCTGCGATAGGGGTGTCGTCTGGCATCGGACCTTACCCAGTGTAGGGCACACGGTCCAGCTACGGTGTTCACCCCTGGGGCGTGGCGACCGGCTTCAGAGATCGCCCCTGTGATAGGGGTGTCGTCCGGCATCGGACCTTAGCCCAGTGTAGGGCACACGGTCCGGCTTTGGTGTTCACCCCTAGGGGGTGGCGACCGGCTTCGGAGATCGCCCCTGCGATTGGGGTGTCGTCCGACATCGGACCTTAGCCTAGTGTAGAGCACACGGTCCGGCTTCGGAGCTCACCCTTGCTGAGGGGGTGAGGTCCGGCGCTGCTCAGGTGCCCTCCCTTTCTTGTCCCTTAGTCTCATTTGGCTTACTGTCCCGAGCCGGAATACAGGGCTTGGGTAATCCAGTGCACTTGGTCCCGGAGGTCTGGACCCCAGCCCTAGTCAGGGTGTAACCGTCCGGCCCCCTAGTACTCAGACCGTAGCGCTGGGGGGGGGCAGAATGTGCATGCTTTGGGTGCAGGACCGGGCAAAGCAAGGCTCCTGACCCCCCGGTCTGGCGTAGGTCTTTTCTTGGAGGAGACCAACTGGCGTTACAGTACCCTTACAGTGGGAGGTCCAAAAGGCCCCCGGGCCTCTGGCAGGTACCCCAAGCTCTACCGCCTTCAGCAGGATGGCAAATATCGACTATGTGTGGGAGCAAGAAAGAGGAACCGAGTGTACAATGGATGTACACTGTCTAGAGCGTGGGGAGGTGATCATATAAATTAATGCGTAATTGAAATAAACACCTAAGTAAGCATGGTGAACTTACTGGGGTAGCGGCGGAGCGCCTGTCTTGGGCTCCCATGCACGGGCCGGTGGCGCCAGGGCGTCTGCCAGTACCGCGCGATCTGGAGCGGAGGATTGACAGCAGTAGCGTCGAGGTCGTTGACATCGTGGATCCACTGCTGGGTGGCCCCCTGGAGGGCGTCTTCAGCAGGCGGATTGTCCAGGAGCGCTTCTGCGACGGCTAGCGCGCTTGCTTGAGCGGCACTCTGCGCCGCGGTAGACCATGAGATTGATGGAGTTCATGTTGCTGGAGTTGGCTGCTGGCTTCCAGCTCGCACCGACACACTCCAGGCTGAGTGTGTCGAGACGTAGTTCTCGCTGGTCACCGTTCGTCGAGAACGTGGGCGAGGAGAGCTTGCTGCTGAAAGAAGCTTCGTCATCTTCGTCGGCATAAGCTTGTCACGCAAGGGAAAAGCCCCCTACCTGGCGCGCCAAATGTCGAAGTGTGTGGTCGACACTTCACCCGGACCTGCTCCTGGCAGGCCGCGGAGGTTCCTTTTCGGAGGGGCTAGACACTTGCGGAGAGCTTCAGCGTTAGGGACGAGTGAGGGAGAAGCTTGACACGGGGTGTTTTACGTGGTTCAGGCCGCCGGAGCGTAAAACCCTACGTCCACGGTGAGCAGATGTGCTCGCTGTATAGCTTGTTGCTCAGAACCAGGGTCCTGAGCTTGAGGGTGAGTGATGTCTAGAGTGCGAGTTCATAGAGTTCGAACCCTTGCTAACGTTGCCTACCCGAGTCTTTTATAGACCAAGGCTCGGGCGGCTTACAAGGTGGGCCCGGGACCCGACAGGTGGTCCCGGGGAGATTGCCTGCCATCTACTGTATCTGCAGTTACTTCGGTAGTTGTCTCTGGCAAGGGATTCCGAGTCTTCGTTCTGCCGTCCTGCACATGCCGCAAGCTAGTCGTAGTGGTTGATGATGGCAGGGGTGGCACGGGATGTCTTGTCGCTGTGTTTATTGGTGGACAAGCTCTGACACGACGCACCAGTCTGCGACGTGACTGGACGCAACAGCACCTGACAGAGGCGTGCTCCACGTCTCCGCATCTTGGGAAGGCGTGTGTCTTGAATACCTTGTATGGGCAAGGTATGGCGCGTCTTTATTCTTGCTGCCTACCGCGTGGGGGCAGGCAGCGCCGCTCTACTGGCCACGTGGTGGGCCCGGAGCTCTCCTCTTAGGAGAGGGAGGTTCGGCCCCGCGGGACGCGTGGAGCCTTCGGAGCTCTCCCCGCGGAGGGGGGAGGTCCGGCTGCTGCTGGCCACGTGGCGGGCCCGGAGCTCTCCTCTGAGGAGAGGGACGTCCGGCCCCGTAGGACACGTGGAGCCTCCTGAGCTCTCCCCACAGAGGGGGGAGGTCTGGCTCAGTTGGCCACGTGGGGGGTCTGGAGCTCTCCTCTGAGGAGAGGGAGGTCCGGCCCCACTGGACATATGGCGCCTTCGGAGCTCACCCCCGCGGAGGGGGCGAGGTCTAGCCTTCTAGGCCACGTGGCAGGCCTGGAGCTATCCTCTGAGGAGAGGAGAGCTCAGGCCCTTTCGGACACGTGGTGCCTTCGGAGCTCGCCCCTACAGAGGGGGCGAGGTCCTTAGGCGGTTTCACCCTGTGCGCGTGGGTACCCGGTATTGAGGGTACCGACAGCAGCCCTGCCCATGCCGCAAGCTAGTCATAGTGGTTGATGATGGCAGGGGCGGCAGGGGATGTCTTGTTGCTGTGTTTATTGGCGGGCAGGCTCTGACACGGCGCGCCAGTCTGCGATGTGACTGGGCGCAACGGCACTTGACAGAGGCGTGCTCCGCGTCTCCATGCCTTGGGACGGCGCGGGTCTTGAATACCTTGTACGGGCAAGGTATGGCGCGTCTTTACTCTTGCTGCCTCCCGCGTTGGGGCAGGCAGCGCTGCTCTGCTGGCCACGTGGCGGGCCCAGAGCTCTCCTCTGAGGAGAGGGAGGTCTGGCCCCGCGGGACACGTGGAGCCTTCGGAGCTCTCCCCGCGTAGGGGAGAGGTCCGGCTTCTGCTGGCCACGTGGCGGGCCCGGAGCTCTCCCCTGAGGAGAGGGAGGTCCAGCCCCGCAGGACACGTGGAGCCTCCGGAGCTCTCCCCACGGAGGGGGGAGGTCCGGCTCAGTTGGCCACGTGGCGGGTCCGGAGTTCTCCTCTGAGGAGAGGGAGGTCCGGCCCCGCTGGACACATGGCGCCTTCGGAGCTGTCCCTGCGGAGAAGGGCGGGGTCTTTAGGCATTTTCCCCTATGCGCGGGGGTACCCCGTATTGAGGGTACCGACAGTGGCCCCCGGGCCCGTCTCGGGGGAGATAGCGAGCCCGAGGTGGGGCCTCCGTCTCTTCCATTCCGCGCACCTTCTCTAAGTCCCGCATTGACCGTTGCGGGAGCACGAATAGTCGCGGGATCGTGGGAGCGTGTGCCCCACTTGATGACTGCTTTTACTGCGGCGGATCCCAAGGCTGCCACTTCTGCATGTCGCAACGCTTTTTCGGGAACCGTCGAAGCGTCTTGCCAGCTCGTCTCCTTGGGAGACTGACTTCTTGGCCCACCGCTTCAGCTGGACGGCTTGGGTCCACTTGTCATCGATGTTTGGTCTTGGAGCCAAAGCGGTTGCCCAAGCGGCGTATTCGAAGAGTTTCAAATCGCTTTGAATCGCACTTGGGAAGTTTAAAAGGGGATCTTACCCGCATCGCGGCTTCCCTTCGCACTTCCCAGCGCTTGCATCTTCCTTGAGTTCTTGCGCCCTTATCTTCCCTGCCCTTGAGCTTTCTCCTGCCATGGCTTCCAACGGGAGTCCGGGGACTCTTAGGAAGCCGCCCCTGCGGCCAAAAGGACCTGTATCTCTTCTCTCCCTTTTTTTGTGTTGAGTCTGTAGTCCAGCTCATGGAGCTTTGAATGAATAGACTCTTGTTATTTTCCGTGTCTGTATATTTTTATCTTCTTTTTGGCTTGGCCTGGCCGAGTCCTTAGCTCCGCAAGGTACTCAGAGGTTTTCACCAACCTTGAAGTATTGTACAGACACGTTCCTCGGTTCCTTATTGTATTAAGGGCCCAAGGGATCTTCGGAGCTCGCCCCGTGAGGACGGGGAGGTCCATATCCGCCGGCCACGTGGCGGGCCTGTAGCTCTCCTCTGAGAAGATGGAGGTCCGACCCCGCGGGACACGTGGGGCCTTCGGAGCTCACCCCTGCGGAGCGGGCGAGGACCGACTCTGCCAGCCACGTGGCGGCCCCGGAGCCACCTTCTGAGGAGAGGAGGCTCTGGCCCCGCCAGACACGTGGGGCCTCCAGAGCCCGCCCCTGCAGAGGGGGCGAGGTTCGGATCCTTCGGTATTGCGTTGGAGCTCCGGTCTTGCGTGGTCCCGTAGTGGCCCCCTGGTGTGGCCAATTGTTTGGGCACTCCTACCATACTCCTGCGGAGAGCTAAGGCCGGGAGGTCCTGCACACAAGTATGAGAAACGTAATTCTCCTTGGGGCTTCCCCTTCCCTATCTCATAGTCTTATTTGGCTTACGATCCTGATCCGGTGTACGGAGCTTGGGAACTTCACTGCGCAAAGTGCCGGGGGCTCGAGGCCCCCTGGCCATCGGCAGGTACCTCAAACGCGACCGTCTTCGGTAGGATAGCAAATGTCGACTAGAGGTGAGAATGGGAAAATGAAGCTGAGTGCATGGTGAGCATACACAGGAAGTGCGGTCAGAAAAATTAATACGTAATTTAAATGAGCACATGGGAAGAGCAAAGTAGGACAGGTTTCTTTAGATATAAATTTCCAAAGGAGGAAGGCAGGCTAAACATGGAGTCAACGACCCGCCCCATTAAGAAGGGAAGCAAGACTCTACGCGCTTAGGGTCGGAACCAGGCGAAGCTGAACATAGTCCTGGACCGTCCCCTGAGACTTAGCTGCTCTGAGCGCTGTTCCTGGACTCTATGGAATCTATTACAGAAAGAAGAGATTGCCCTATTATTGCTCTAGGGGTAGAACTTACGGAGGTGTTCTATGTTCCAAGGGTTCGGGAGCGGATCCCCATCGGCGTACGCACCCGGGGCGGCAAACTTTCATGACTCGGAATGGACCTTCCTAGCTGGGGGAGAGTTTGTCGGTCCCTTCGCGAGAAAGTATGCGCCGCAACACCAGGTCACCTTCCTGCAGCTCCCGGACACGCACAGACCTTTGGTGGTAGCGCCGGAGCACTTGTTGGTACCGTGCGTTGCGGAGTGCTGCATGTAATCAAGCCTCGTCGACAAGGTCGATGTCTTCATGCCGGAGGTTGTCCTGCGTGGCTTCGTCGTAAGCTCGTACACGGAGGGACCCCATGGTGATCCTTGGGGGAAGCACAAACTCGGCCCCATACACCATGAAGAAGGGTGTCTCTCCGGTGGCCCGACTTTGGGATGTCCGGTTAGCCCATAGTGTGCTCGGAAGCTCGTCCACCCACTTGGCGCCATGTTTCTTCAAGCTGGCATAGGTGCGAGTCTTGAGGCCCCGAAAAATCTCGACGTTGGCCCTCTCAACTTGCCCATTGCTCTTTGGGTAAGCAACGGAGGCATAGCACACCTGGATGCCGAGGTCTTCGCAGTATTCTTGGAACGTTGCGCTGGTGAACTGGGTCCCGTTGTCAGTGATGATTCTGTTCGGGACCTCGAACCGACAGATGATCGACTTGATGAACTTTACTGCAGATTGCTTGTTGATGGTGACGATGGGTGTGGCTACTGGCCACTTGGTGAACTTGTCGATGGCGACGTAGAGGTACCGGAATCCCCTGACGGCTCTAAGGGATGGTCCCAGGATGTCCAACCCCCATACGGCGAACGGCCACGAGGGCGGGATCATCTGAACCGCCTGAGCCGGTGTGTGGATCTGCTTGGCGTGGAACTGGCACGCCTTGCAGCTCTCGACCAGCTTGACGGCATCTTGGAGTGCTGTCGGCCAGTAGAAGCCATGCCGGAAGGCTTTACCGACGAGCGTGCGTGAGGAAGAGTGACTCCCACATTCGCCTCCATAGATCTCAGCGAGCAAGTTGCAGCCTTCCCCTGGGTTATGCACCGCAATAGGACATTGTCAAAATGTGTAGTCGACACTTCCCCTGGACCTGCTCTGGGAAGCCCGCGGAGGTTCTTTTTCAGAGGGGCTAGACACTTGTGGAGAGCTTCAGCGTTAGGGACGAGTGAGAGAGAAGCATGACACGGGGAGTTTTACGTGGTTCAGGCCGCCGGAGCGTAAAACCCTACGTCCACGGTGAGCAGAGGTGCTCGCTGTATTGCTTGTTGCTCGGAACCGAAGTCCTGATCTTGAGGGTGAGTTATGTCTAGAGTGCGAGTTCATAGAGTTCGAACCCCTTGTAACATTGCCTACTCGAGCCTTTTCTAGTCCAAGGATTGGGCGGCTTACAAGGTGGGCCCCAGGGTGATTTCCTACCAGCTACATGGTCTTGGTGCTGGCTTCGAGGTGGTCGTCCTGCCACCTTGTCCATGCCGTAGGCTAGGTGTAGCCGTTGGTGATGGCAGGGGCGGCAGGGCACATCTTGTCCATGTCTTGTCGCTGCCTTCAATGGTATGCAGCTTCAGACACTGTATACCTGTCTTGACCGTGACTGGTCACAGCGCCTCCTGACAGGCGTGCACCGCGCCTCTTCATCTTGGGAAGGCGCGGGTCTTGAATGCCTTGTATGGTAAAGGCATGGTGCTCCTTTACTCCTGCTGCCTTCCGTGCCGGGCGGGCAGCGTTGCTCCGCTGGCCACGTGGCGGGCCCGGAGCTCTCCTCTGAGGAGAGGGAGGTCCGGCCCCGCGGGACACGTGGAGCCCTCGGAACTCTCCCCGTGGAGGGGGAGGTCTGGCTGCTGCTGGCCACGTGGCGGGCCCGGAGCTCTCCTCTGAGGAGAGAGAGAGAGGTCCGGCCCTGCTGGACACATGGTGCCTTCAGAGCTCACCCCTGCGGAGGGGGCGAGGTCTGGCCTTCTAGGCCATGTGGCAGGCCCGGAGCTATCCTCCGAGGGGAGGGAAGCTCTGGCCCTACTGGACACGTGGCTCCTTCGGAGCTCGCCCCAGCGGTGGGGCGAGGTCCGGCCTTCTGGGCCACGTGGCAGGCCCGGAGCTATCCTCTGAGGAGAGGAGATCTCCGGCCCTTCCGGACATGTGGTGCCTTCGGAGCTCGCCCCTGCGGAGGGGGCGAGGTCCTTAGGCGGTTTCACCCTATGCACGGGTGTCGGTACCCACGATATGGGGTACCCCAGCGCACAGGGGAAAATGCCTAAGGATCTCGCCCTTATCCGCAGGGAGAGCTCCGAAGGCGCCACACGTCCGGCGGGGCCGGACCTCCCTCTCCTCAGAGGAGAGCTCCGGGCTCGCCACGTGGCCTGCAGAAGCCGGACCTCCCCCCTCCGCGGGGGAGAGGTCCGAAGGCGCCACGTGTCCAGCGGGGCCGGACCTCCCTCTTCTCAGAGGAGAGCTCCGGGCTTGCCACGTGGCCGACAGAAGCCGGACCTCCCCCTCCGTGGGGAGAGGTCCGAAGGCTCCGCGTGTCCTGCGGGGCCGGACCTCCCTCTCCTCTGAGGAGGGCTCCGGGCCCGCCACGTGTCCAGCAGAAGAGCGCTGCCTACCCCCGAGCGGTAGGCAGCGGGCGTAAGGACGCATCGTACCTTGCCCGTACAAGGTATTCAAGGCCCACGCCTTCCCAAGACGCGGAGACGCGGAGCACGCTTCTGTCAGGTGCCGTTGCGCCCAGTCGCATCACAGACTGGCGCGCGGTGTCAGATCCTGCCAGCCAATAAACGCAGCGACAAGACATCACATGCCGCCCCCACCGTCATCAACCACTACGACTAGCGTGCTGCATGGGCAGGGCGGCAAGACGAAGACTCAGAAGCCTTCGCCAGAGACAACTAACGACATAACTGCGGATACGGTAGTCTACAGACAGTCTCCCGGGACCACCTATCGGGTCCAGGGCCCCCCTTGTAAGCCACTCGAGCCTTGGACTATAAAAGGCTCGGGTAGGCAACGTTAGCAGGGGTTCACACTCCCACAACTCATACGCTAGACATCAGTCATCCCCAAGCTCAGGACTCCGGTTCTGAGCAACGAGCAATACAGCGAGCTACTCAGCTCACTGTGGACGTAGGGTTTTACGCTCCGGCGGCCCGAACCATGTAAAACCCGCCGTGTCAAGCTTTTCCTTAACTCGTCCATACGCTTAAGCTTTCCGCAAGTGACTAGCCCCTCTGAAAAAGAACCTCCGCGGGCTGCCCAGTGCAGGTCCGGGGGAAGTGTCGACCGCACACTTCGACATTTGGCGCGCCAGGTAGGGGGTTTTCCCTTGCGCGACGAGTTTCAGCCGACGAAGATGACCAAGCTTCCTTCAGCGGCAAACTCTCCTCCTCCGCGTTCACGGCGAACCGTGACCAGCGGGGAGTACATGTCAACGCACTCAGGACGGAGTGTGTCGGCACAAGCTGGTAGGCAGCAGCCGACTCAGGCAACACCGACTCCGGCAATGCAGGCTCCGACCAGCGTGAGGTCTTCTGCAGCCATAAGCGAACCCCACAGGGGTGCGCTAGCTGCAGCAAGAGCGCTACTGCGCAACCCACCTGCTGGGGACGCACCTCATTCAGCAACCCAGCAGTGGATACGCGAGGTAGACCGCCTCGTCGTCGCCGCCGCAAACCCTCGACTTCAGCGGGGATGACGCTCCGGTCAACCGGCTGTGTCGCTGACGCGCACGCCAACAGTTGACGGGCAGACGGCAGACTCCAGCTCCACCAGGCTTCCGTCAACGGACCTGAGGGCAGAGCTGGAGCGATGCCACTTGGGCCAAGATGCCCGAGTGTTCCTCGAGCGACGTCGAGAAAGGCGTCGCATCCAAGGGGCTGGCGACAGCATGACGTCGGCCTCGACCCAGCCTGAAGAGCAAATCTTTGCCACGCGGACTCTGCCCCAGGCATACGCCGCGCAGCATATGCCACAGCCATATGCTTTGCAAACGGCATCCCCGGTCTTTGGTGCAGCCTTGCCCATACCGGGGTACACTGTGCCAGGTGCGAACCAAGCGTTCGCGGCACCAATACCTGCGGCAACAGGAGCAGGATGTGCGGCCCTTGCACCCCACCTTCGCTTCGCGAGGTGGCCGCGCAAGTTTCGGCCGCACCTGCCCGAGAAGTATGACAGCAGCGTCAACCCAGCAGAGTTTCTCCAGATCTACTCCACCGCCGTACTTGCCGCAGGAGGGGATGAGGCCGTCATGGCCAACTATTTCCCCGTCGCCATGACCGGCCCAGCCCGGTCTTGGCTCATGAACCTACCCCAGGATTCCATAACCTCCTAGGGAGAGCTCTGCCGGCAGTTCGTCGCCAACTTCGGCAGTTCCTACACCCGGCCTGGCACGGAGCTCGACCTCCACGCCATCCAGCAACAACCAGGGGAGTCGCTGCGCTCCTTCATCCAGCGGTTCTCCCAGGTGCGGAACACCATCCCACACATCCAGAACGCTTCTGTGGTGGTGGCGTTCCGACAAGGCGTTCGGGATAAGAAGATGCTCGAGAAGCTCGCGACTAGGGAGGTCCGCGACGTCTCGGAGCTCTTCAGCCTGGCGGACAAGTGTGCTAGAGCAGCCGAAGGGCGGAGCTGGCACTCACTGCCAGCCTCCGAGCCAGGGGGTCAGCCAGGATCTGGCGCCGCTTCTTATGGAAGCGGCAGGAAGATCAAGAACAGGGGCGGTGGCAAGATGAAACCGCCAGCCGCGGCCCCCGTTGCCGCAGCATCGGCGCCCAGTGGAGCTCGGGGGCCGCGCCCCGACAAAAGGCCGTGACAATCACCGGCTCCAGACGGAGGCCAGGGCGAGCTATGCCCCGTGCACGGCACCAGTTACCACACTGCTGCCGAGTGCCGGGAAATCCAGAAGCTTGCGGAGCGCTTCCGGAAAGGGAAGCAGCTTCTAACTGATGCCCCACCCTACCGTCAAAGGGAGGGCAAGCAGAAGGTCGACGCCCTAGACGACGTCGACCACCAGGTGGAGTTCCAGGAGCTTCAGCGCGCCGTGAAGGCGGTGCGCAATCATGAGAGCTCCAGCTCCAGTGATAACGAGCACCGGAAGATGCTCTACGTCATCTACGGTGGGTCCGCTGACCCCTCGTCCCAAAGCGCGGCTAAGGCCTTGCGCCGAGCGGTAGTGTCGGTGGCTCCCCTCCCGAGTGCAGCACCGCACCTCAGGTGGATGGGAACCCCCATCAGCTTCGATGCCACCGACTGCCCCAGGAACATGGCTGGGGCCGGCCAACTACCGCTCTTGGTGGCCCCCACCATCGCCAATGTGAGGATGTACCATGTTTTGGTGGATGGCAGGGCTGGACTGAACCTCATCAGTCGCGCAGCTTTCTAGAAGCTGCAGAACCCGATGGCCAAGCTCACCCCATCGAGCCCGTTCTTAGGGGTAGGGCCGGGACATGTCGTTCCCTACGGCCACATCAGCCTCCCGGTGACCTTTGGGGCACCGGACAGCTATCGGACAGAGTACATTCTGTTCGACGTGGCCGTGATCGACCTCCCGTTCAACGCCATAATTGGCAGGCCAGCCCTGTACCGATTCATGGCAGTAGCCCACTATGGCTACCTTGTCTTGAAGATGCCTACACCAACAGGCGTCCTCAAGGTTCGTGGAGACCGTACTGCCGCAGTGTTAGCCTTGGAAAAGCTCCAAGCGCTTACAACAGCTAGAGCACCAACCTCAGGCAGTGCAGAACCAAACCGGCTCCACCCGAGTGCACGCCACCGTGCCTCTACTACAGCACCCCATGTGCAACCCCTCGACGAGGACGACGTCCCCTTGAGGCTCGTCCGAATCAGCGCCGATGCAACCCAGACCACCCGGGTAGCCGGGGGCCTGGATAGCAAGTAGGAAGGCGCACTCGTTACCTCCCTACGGCACAATGTCGATGTGTTTGCATGGCAGCCGTCGCAGATGCCAGAGATCCCTAGGGAGGTGATTGGGCACTGCTTAAAGGTCTTCCCCGACGCCCGGCCAGTCCGACAGAAGCCCCTCAAGCAGTCCACCGAGCAGTAAAGCCTCATCCGCGAAGAAATCAAGAAGCTGCTGGACGCTGGCTTCATACGGAAAGTCCGCCACCCCCGGTGCTTGGCGAACCCTGTTGTTGTCCCAAAGGCCGGCGGGAAGCTCCGGATGTGCATCGACTACACCAGTCTCAATAAGGCATGTCCCAAAGATCTATTTCCTCTCCCTATAATAGATCAAATAGTAGACTCGACGTCAGGCTGCGATATGCTGTGCTCCCTAGATGCTTACTCGGGTTTCCACTAGATCCCTATGTCTAGAGAAGATGAAGAGCACACCTCCTTCATCACAGTAGTCGGTCTGTACTGTTATGCCTCTATGCCTTATGGCCTAAGGGACACTCTCCCTACCTTCGTACGTGCAATGCACAAGACCTTCGGAGAGCTAATGAGAGACTCAGTTGAGGTGTATGTCGATGACATTGTTGTTAAGGTCAGGCAGAGTTCATCCCTGCTAGATAACCTGGCCTTAGTTTTCGTCTTTCCGACAAGTGTGAGTTCGGTGTATCCTCTGGAAAACCCTTAGAATTCCTGGCCTCACACCGAGGAACTGAGGCTAACCCAGAAAAGATCAAAGCCATCGGCTCGAGGCGGCCCCCCGCCCGCATCAAAGAAGTCCAGAAACTCACGGGATGCCTAGCTGCGCTGAGTTGGTTTATACCGAGGTTAGCAAAGCGAACGCTCCCCTTCTCTAAGATTCTACGCAAATCCGGCCCATTCGCTTGGACCGACGAAGTGGAGGAAGCTCCCCAGGAGCTGAAGCAGCTCCTGATGACCCTACCCGTAATGGTAGCCCCCGAGCCCAAAGAGCATCTGTTGCTCTACATCGCGGCGACGGCTGCAGTGGTGAGTATGGTCCTCGCCGCAGAGCGGCCGGACCCCTCATCACCGCAACCTGCTCCGGTATCGGGAAACAGGCGCCAAGGAAACTCCGGAGGTCTGAGACGATCCCCCGGGTCTCCGAGGCAACCCCCCGGAGGTCCAAAACGGACCCCGGACCCCCGACACAACCTCCCGGAGGACCAGCAGGACCTCCCGGAGGTGCAACGGGACCCCCCGGAGGTCCAACAGAACCTCCCGAATGTCCAACGGGACCCCCCGGAGCTCCCGGGAAATCAGCGGGACCTCCCGGAGGTCCAAGACAGCCTGGGGGCCTCCGAGTATCAGCTCCCGGCGGCCTCCCCGGGCCCGCGGGAGGTTCTGTCTACTTCATCAGCGAGGTCCTCCATGACGCCAAGACAAGGTACCTGGAGGTACATAAGCTGCTGTATGCAGTGCTCGTGGCGTCCAGGAATCTCGACACTGCTGCCAAGCACACCGGGCCTCAGTGGTCATCTCCTACCCGCTGAAGGCTATCCTCCACAGCCCCCACGCGACGGACGATGCCGCCAAATGGGCAGCGGAGCTACTGGAGTTTGAGCTAGGCTTCCTTCCTCGTCACGCAGTCAACAGCCAAGCACTAGCTGACTTCGTGGCTGAAGTGGACGCCAACGCAGGCTGACCCAGGGGGCCATGAAGACGGTGAACCAGGACCCCGAGCTCTGGCCTTCACCGGGCCTTACTGGACGCTCTTCTTCGACGGCTCCTTGCGAAAGCAGGGGGCCGGTGCTGGCGTACTGCTCCTCATGCCATCGGGGGAGCAGTCTGGGTATATGGTGCGTTTCAATTCCAAGGCAACCAATAACATGGCAGAGTATGAAACACTCATCCTTGGCCTAAAGACAGCCCTGTCTCTAGGCGCTCGCCAGTTGTTGGCACAGGGCGACTTCCAGCTAGTTGTCAAGCAAGTTAAGGGTGAATGCTCCTGCAGTGACCCACAGCTAGCTGCGCATCTGCTTTATGTGCAGATGGTGGAGAAAGACTTCCTCGCCTTGGACCTGCGCCACGTACCGCGCGCTGGCAAGGCCGCAGCTGATGACCTCTCAACGAAGACCCCCACCGGAGCCGCTGTGCCCGAAGGAGGCTTCGAGAGGACGTTGCCGCGGCCCACAGCCTGGCCCACCGAGCCGGGGGAAGGGGGCTAGACCAGCATCTTGAAGCTGGCGGTCCCGGCGGCCATGGACGCCGCCAAGGATCGTAAGCGTCACTGGGAACTCCGTGCAACCCAGCACTCAAGATCCAGACGCTCAAGTCAGACCCGATGCATGGATCACGGAGATCCGGGACTACTTGAAAGACAATATCCTCCCTGATGAACGTGTATCCGCTGAACGGATCGTGCGTATGGCTAAGAGACACGTGATGGTAGAAGGGGATCTCTACCGACGCGGCGCCAACCGCGTCCTATTGCGGTGCATAACCCAGGGGGAAGGCTGCGACTTGCTCGCTGAGATCCATGGAGGCGAATGTGGGAGTCACTCTTCCTCACGCACGCTTGTCGGTAAAGCCTTCCGGCATGGCTTCTACTGGCCGACAACACTCCAGGATGCCATCAAGCTGGTCGAGAACTGCAAGGCGTGCCTGTTCCACGCCAAGCAGATCCATACACCGGCTTGGACGGTACAGATGATCCCGCCCACATGGCCATTTGCCGTACGGGGGCTGGACATCTTGGGACCTGGGACCATTCCCCAGAACCGAGGGTGGGGACCCGCTCCCGAACCCTCGGAACACAGAACACCTCCGTAAGTTCTACTCCTAGAGCAACAATAGGGCAGACTCTTCTTTTTATAATAAATTCCATAAAGTCTAGGAACAGTGCTCGGAGCAGCTAAGCCTCAGAGGACGGTCCAGGACTATGTTCAGCTTCACCTGGTTCCGACCCCAAGCGCGTAGAGTCTTGCTTCCCTTGAGGCGGGTCGTGGCCTCCATACTTAGCCTGCCTTCCTCCTATGGAAATTTATATGAAAAGAAACCTGTCCTACGTTGCTCTTCTTTGGTGCTCATTTAATTTACTTATTAAATTTTTATGACTGCACTACTAGTGCATGCTCACCATGCGCTCAGCTCCCTCTTCTCATTCTCACCGTTAGTCGGCATTTGCTGCCCTACCAAAGGCGGTTGCGTTGGAGGTACCATCCGATAGCCAGGGGGGCCCCGAGCCCCCGGCACTTTGCGCACGGTAGTCCCCAAGCACCGTATAAGTGGACGGGGACCGTAAGCCAAATAAGACTATGAGATAGAGGAGGGGGAGCCCCCAAGGAGAATTACGTTTCCCTTACTTGTGTGCAGGACCTCTCGGCCTCAGCTCCCGGCAGGAGTATGGTAGGCACATCCATCCAATGGAACGCACCTACCAGGGGGCCACTACGGGATCGCGCAAGACCGAAACCCCAAGGTAAGATCAAAGAACCTAGACCTCACCGATTCCGCAGGGGCGAGGCCCGAAGGTCCCACGTGTCCACGCGGGGCCGGACCATCCACCTCCTTGAGGGGGAAGCTCCGGGCCCGCCACGTGGCCTACAGAAGCCGGACCTCCCCCCCCCCCCCCCCCCCCCGAGGGGAGAGGTCCGAGGGCTCCACGTGCCCCGCAAGCCCGGACCTCCCCTCAGAGGGGAGCTCCGGGCCCGCCACGTGGCCAACAGGCCCGGACCCCCCCCCCCCCCCATTCTCATGAGGCAGGTCCGGGAGACCTCCGGGGCCCTTAATATACAGTAAGGACCCGGAGAAGGTGTCTATGCAGAGCTTCGAGATTGGTCAAGGCCTCCGAGTACCTTGCGGAGCTAAGGACTCGGCCAGGAAAAACCAGGAAGAAGACTAGGACATGCAGACACAGAAGGTAACAGGAGTCTGTTCATACAAGGCTCCACGAGCTGGGCTACAGACTCAACAAAAATAAAAAAGGAGGTATAGGGCCTTGTGGCCACGAGGGCAGATGCCTAAGAGTCCCCGGACTCCCGATGAAACCTAGAGGCCACAAGGGCAGCTACGTCCTCGACCTCGGCCCTGGCAGTTTCCTCCCGCTCGACAACGGGTCCTAGACGGACTGACCCCAGAGAAAAGGAAGGGTCTTGGCTCTGGAAGCACGCCAGTACGTGCATAGCGACCTCCTTCACCAGGCCCCGTCCTTCCACTTCAAGCTCGTCGGCGATCACCGCTTCGAGCCGACCCAGCTTGTCGCCGATGGACTCAAGTGCCGGGATCGCTTCGGACATCTGCCGCGCCGGAGCCTCCATCCGCACAGGGCTGAAACCAAGAGGAGCCAAGGCAGACCCCGCCTTCGCAATAAAGCCCCAGACTGGCTGGGCCTCAGTAGACCGCAAAGAATAGAGCTTCTCTACCTCTTGGCGAGCCGCCAGCTCGCGATCCATCGCCGCCTGGCGCTCCTGGGAGAACTGCTCCTCCCTTGCGGCAACAGCCGACTCGCGGAGCTCCAGCTCCTTGGTCCAAGCCCTTAGCTCCCCCACTTTGGCTCTCAGCCGGGCGGTGGTCTTCTCCTCCTCGGCCGCTGCAGCGCGTTCCCGATCGGCGACGGCGCACTCTCGACGAGCTACCTGCAGCCGCAACTCCTCCGCGGCGGCGGAACGCTCCTCGGCTTTGGCTTCAACATGGGCCAGGGCCTCGCGGTAGGAAGCACGGAGCCGCCGGGTCTCTGACTCCAAGCGGCTAATGGCCTTCTTCTGAGTGTCAAGCAGAACACTCATGGCCTCAAGCCTTGACTGCCTCGAGTCAAGATCTGCCCTAGCCTCCTGGGCCCGCTGCTGCCAGCTGAGAAGGCGTTCCCTCTCGCCGGCCAGCGCCCCCGCTCCTGCTCGAAGGCGGACTGGAGCTGCCGGGCGCTGGCCTGGACACGCCCCAGGGCATCCCACACGGGCGCCGGGACAGAGGGGGCAGGAGTCACGCCCCTGACCCCCCCTGTCGAGTCTAAGACCGGCGGAGGCGCCGGTGCCTCGGCAACCGGAGTGGGACGCTGTCCTAAGGAAGCCAGGGGGCCAGCAGGCGCACCTACAGCGGCCCTCCCAGTCTCAGGACCGGATTTCTGGGCTGGTGAAGGAGGGCGGACAGGAGCGGATGCGGCCACCACGGAGGGTGAACTCGCCGGCACAAAGGAAGCCCCCGTCGACTTGGGGGCCATGGGAGCCACCACGGTTCCCAGATGCTGAGGCGCGGAGCCTCCGTTAGTTGAAGACAGCCAGGTAAGAGGCCCGCCCCCGGTAGCTGGTCGGTCCCTGCAAGAAAAGAAAGCTCTCAGGCTAAGAGAGGAGACGAGAACGCTGCTCCTACAAGCCAGAAGGAGCAACACTTACTGGGCGACATGAGCGCTCCAACGGGCTTGCAGCACCGGCCTCTGGGCTCTAATTTAACCGCCAGGACCTGCGGTTGGAATGGCCGTGCGACGTGGCGCCTAGACCCCCGGTACACTCCCCGGCGTCGCCCCACCAGCATCCGTCCTAGAAGCCCCTCCGCTTGAGGAAGGATGATGAGGTGCTTGGGTTACTTTGGACTGCCGCTGTCCGGGGAGAGACCCGCTGGGGTGGGACACCTGGGGCCTCTTCGGGTCGCCACCTGATGGACCAGCACCCCCGGGAGATGGGTGCAAGGGTGCTCCGGCACCCTGACTCGGCGCAGGCGGCGCCCTCGGAGGAGACCGGGCGCGTTTCTTCTCTGGATGCCCAGGGGCCGGCTCCTTCCCCTTGTTGGCGGCTTGAGTTCCGTCGGCTCTTGGGAAGGGTTGGGCAGCAGTAGACGCCTCGTGCTCTGATCCGGAACACTCAGTTCCTGGGATCATAATACCCCAGAAGGCATCCCCAACCTGCCGGACGGCGATCCCGATGTCGTCGAGGTTTGGCATCTTCCGCAGGAGCTCTGACCTCCTCTGTGGCTCCAAGAAGAGGGGGGTGGCAGAGGGCGGAAGGGCGGGGTCGCCACTAGGAATGTAGTCACCGCTCACCTTGCCCACCATCTCATACAGCTCCTCGTCGGAAGGGTCAGAGCCGGGGCCCCTCTCCAGCCTGGTACAGTCCTGCTCGCCAGTATAGTACCACGCTGGGCGACTGCGCTGCTGCAAGGGCGCAATACGGCGCGACATGAAGTCCATCAGCACCATCAGGGATGTCAGCCCCTCGTTGGCCAAGAACCGGATCCGCTCCAAGACCGGGGCGTACTCCTGCTCCAGCTCAGGGATCTCCTCCCAGAAGAGACGATCGGTGGTCGGGCTGGCGGTCGGGAGTTGTAGGCGATCGTGCTCGTCGGTCTGCACTACCACCCAGCTCTCCCTCCAGTTTTCCCACCTTGATGCGCTGAAGGGCAGAAGGTACCCAGTGACCTTTGGGTACTTGCAGCGATGCTGGAAGTAGTATGCCCCCATCTGGGTCTTCGAGCCGCGCCTAGTCGTCCGCAACACAAAGAAGTAGCGGAAGAGCGTCACAGAAGCGTGCACCCCCCCACAAACATCTCGCAGAAGTGGACCAAGACAGCGGCCATTGCGAAGGAGTTGGGAGAGAGATAGTGGAGCTGGAGCCCATACGTCTCCAGCAGTGTGAAAAAGAAGGAAGAAATTGGCGGGACGAACCCCGCCAGAGCATAAGCAGTGAAGAAGACCATCTCCCCCTTTTCCAGGATCAGGGGGGGAGATCCCCGGTGGAGCCGGCGTTTCTGTTCCTCCGTGCGCCAGCCCAGCAGCCTGCGCACTGGCCCAAGCTCGGAGGAACGAACGAGACGCGTCGGGAGCAAGTTTAAAGCCGAGGCGCAAGAGTTCAAGGGAAGAACGAGCGCTAGGAAATGCGAAGGGAAGCTGTGATGCGGGTGAGATCCCCTTTTAAAACTTTCCAGGAACGATTCGAGGTGATTCGAAAATTTTTGAATACATCGCATCGGTGACCGCATTGGCTCCAAGACCGGGCGCCGATGATAGGTGGACCCAAGCCGCCCAACTGAAGCGGTGGGTCAAGGAGTCAGTCTCCCAAGAAGGCAAGGCGGCAAGGCACTTCGGCGGTTCCGGAAGAGAGCGCCGCGACGTACAGGAATGGCAGCCTTGGGAACCGCCGCAGTAAAGGCAACCATTAAGTGGGCGCACGCTCCCACGATCCCACGACTGTTCGTGCTCCGGCAGCGGTCAATGCGGGACTTAGAAAAAGTGCGCGGACCAGAAGAGACGGAGGTCCCACCTTGGGCTCGCTATCTCCCCCGAGATGAGCCCGGGGGCCACTTTCGGTACCCGCGATATGGGGTACCCCCGCGCACAGGGGAAAATGCCTAAGGATATCGCCCTTCTCCGCAGGGAGAGCTCCGAAGGCGCCACGTGTCCGGCGGGGCCGGACCTCCGTCTCCTCAGAGGAGAGCTCCGGGCTCGCCACGTGGCCTGCAGAAGCCGGACTCCCCCCTCCGTGGGGGAGAGGTCCGAAGGCGCCACGTGTCCAGCGGGGCTGGACCTCCTTCTTCTCAGAGGAGAGCTCTGGGCTTGCCACGTGGCTGACAGAAGCCGGACCTCCCCCTCCGCGGGGAGAGGTCCAAAGGCTCCACGTGTCCTGCAGGGCCGGACCTCCCTCTCCTCTGAGGAGGGCTCCGGGCCCGCCACGTGTCCAGCAGAAGAGCGCTGCCTGCCCCCGAGCGGTAGGCAGCGGGTGTAAAGACACACCGTACCTTGCCCGTACAAGGTATTCAAGGCCCGCGCCTTCCCAAGACGCGGAGACGCGGAGCACGCTTCTGTCAGGTGCCGTTGCACCCAGTCGCATCATAGACTGGCGCGCGGTGTCAGAGCCTGCCAGCCAATAAACGCAGCGACAAGACATCCCATGCCGCCCCCGCCGTCATCAACCACTATGACTAGCATGCGGCATGGGCAGGGCGGCAAGACGAAGACTCAGAAGCCTTCGCCAGAGACAACTACCGACATAACTGCGGATACGGTAGTCTGCAGACAGTCTCCCCGGGACCACCTGTCGGGTCCCGGGCCCCCCTTGTAAGCCACTCGAGCCTTGGACTATAAAAGGCTCGGGTAGGCAACGTTAGCAGGGGTTCGCACTCCCGCAACTCATACGCTAGACATCAGTCATCCCCAAGCTCAAGACTCCGGTTATGAGCAACGAGCAATACAGCGAGCTCCTCAACTCACCGTGGACGTAGGGTTTTACGCTCCGGTGGCCCGAACCACGTAAAACCCGCCGTGTCAAGCTTTTCCTTAACTCGTCCATATGCTTAAGCTCTCCGCAAGTGACTAGCCCCTCCGAAAAAGAACCTCCGCGGGCTGCCCAGTGCAGGTCCGGGGGAAGTGTCGACCGCACACTTCGACAGCGGGGGTACCCGGTATTGAGGGTACCGACAGTGGCCCCCGGGGCGACCTTGGGGGAGGTAACGATCCCGGGGTGGGGCCTTCTTCTTTCCGTGCACTTCCTTGTCTTGAGTATTCCCTGTGCTGATAGGGTCTCGACGGCTTCGGAGTTCAGCTTCTGAGGAGAGGGTGAACCCTGGCATCGGAGCTCAGCCCTGCTGTGGGAGCGGAGGTCCGGAAGTCATCGGAGCTCAGGCCCACGGAGGGCGTGAGGTCCGGCATCAGGGCTCGCCTCTGAAAGGAGGGCGAGGGCTAGCATTGGAGCTTGGCCCAGCTGTGTGGGCGGAGGTCCGGAAGTCATCGGAGCTTAGGCCCACGGAGGGCGTGAGGTCCGGCATCAGGGCTCGCCTCTGAAAGGATGGCGAGGGCTGGCCTCGGACCTCGGCCCAGCTGTGGGGGCGGAGGTTCGGAAGTCATTGGAGCTCAGGCCCACGGAGGGTGTGAGGTCCGGCATCAGGGCTCGCCTCTGAAAGGAGGGCGAGGGCTGGCCTCGGAGCTCAGCCCAGATGTGGGGGCGGAGGTCCGAAAGTCATCGGAGCTCAGGCCCACGGAGGGCGTGAGGTTCGGCATCAGGGCTCACCCCTGCGGAGGGGTAATGTGCGTCTTCATATCTCAGCCTAGAGTAGGGCGTAAGGTCCGACTTCGGTGTTCACCCCTGCTGACGGGGTGGTGACCGACTTCGAAGCTCATCCCTGTGATAGGGGTGTCATCCGGCATCGGACCTCAGCCTAGTGTAGGGCACACGGTCCGGCTTCGGTGTTCACCCATGGGGGGTGGCGACCGGCTTCGGAGATCGCCCCTGCGATAGGGGTGTCGTCCGGCATCGGACCTTAGCCCAGTGTAGGGCACACGGTCCGGCTTCGGTGTTCACCCCTGGGGGTGGCGACCGGCTTCGGAGATCACCCCTGCGATAGGGGTGTCGTCCGGCATCGGACCTTAGCCCAGTGTAGGGCACACGGTCCGGCTTCGGTGTTCACCCCTGGGGGTGGCGACCGGCTTCGATGATCGCCCCTGCGATAGGGTTGTCGTCCGGCATCGGACCTTAGCCTAGTGTAGGGTACACAGTCCGGCTTCGGTGTTTACCCATGGGGGGTGGCGACCGGCTTCGGAGATCGCCCCTGCGATAGGGGTGTCGTCCGGCATCGGACCATAGCCCAGTGTAGGGCACACGGTCCGGCTTCAGTGTTCACCCTAGGGGGGTGGTGACCGGCTTCGTAGATCGCCCCTGCGATAGGGGTGTCGTCCGGCATCGGACCTTAGCCCAGTGTAGGGCACACGGTCCGGCTTCGGTGTTCACCCCTGGGGGGTGGCGACCAGCTTTGGAGATCGCCCCTGCGATAGGGGTGTCGTCCGGCATCGGACCTTAGCCCAGTGTAGGGCACACGGTCCGGCTTCGGACCTCACCTCTGCTGAGGGGGTGAGGTCCGGCGCTGCTCAGGGGCCCTCCCTTTCCTGTCCCTTAGTCTCATTTGGCTTACTGTCCCGGGCCGGAATACGGGGCTTGGGTAATCCAGTGCACTTGGTCCCGGAGGTCTGGCCCCCAGCCCTAGTCAGGTTGTAACCATCCGGCCCCCTAGTACTCAGACCGTAGCGCTGGGGGGGAAGAGTGCGCATGCTTTGGGTGCAGGACCAGGCAAAGCAAGGCTCCTGACCCCCCGGTCTGGCGTAGGTCTTTTCCTGGAGGAGACCAACTAGCGTTACAGTACCCTTACAGGGGGAGGTCCAAAAGGCCCCCGGGCCTTTGGCAGGTACCCCAAGCACTATCGCCTTCGGCAGGATGTCAAATATCGACTATGCGTGAGAGCAGGAAAGAGGAACCGAGTGTACAATGGATGTACACTGTCTAGAGCGTGGGGAGGTGATCATATTAATTAATGCGTAATTTAAATAAACACATAAGTAAGCATGGTGAACTTACTGGGGTAGCGTCGGAGCGCCTGTCTTGGGCTCCCATGCACGGACTGGTGGCGCCAGGGCATCTGCCGGTATAGCGTGATCTGGAGCGGAGAATTGACGGCAGCAGTGTTGAGGTCGTTGACGTCGCGGATCCACTGCTGGGTGGCCCCCTGGAGGGCGTCTTCAGCAGGCGGATTGTCCAGGAGTGCTTCTGCGGCGGCTAGCGCGCTTGCTTGAGCGGCACTCTGCGCCGCGGTAGACCATGAGGTTGATGGAGTTTGTGTTGCCGGAGTCGGCTGCTGGCTTCCAGCTCGCACCGACACACTCTGTGCTGAGTGTGTCGAGACGTAGTTCTCGCTGGTCACCGTTCGTCAAGAACATGGGCGAGGAGAGCTTGCCGCTGAAGGAAGCTTCATCATCTTCGTCGGCGTAAGCTCGTCGAGCAAGGGAAAAGCCCCCTACCTGGCGTGCCAAATGTCGAAGTGTGTAGTCGACACTTCCCCCGGACCTGCTCTGGGCAGCCCGCGGAGGTTCTTTTTCGGAGGGGCTAGACACTTGCGGAGAGCTTCAGCGTTAGGGACGAGTGAGGGAGAAGCTTGACACGGGGAGTTTCACGTGGTTCAGGCCGCCGGAGCGTAAAATCCTACGTCCACGGTGAGCAGAGGTGCTCGTTGTATTGCTTGTTGCTCAGAACCGGAGTCCTGAGCTTGAGGGGGCGGGATGTATAGAGTGTGAGTTCACCGAGTTCGAACCCCTTGTAACGTTGCCTACTCGAGCCTTTTATAGTCCAAGGCTTGGGCGGCTTACAAGGTGGGCCCCGGGGACCCGACAGGTGGCCCCGGGGTGATTTCCTACCAGCTACATAGTCTTGGCGTTGGCTTCGAGGTGGTCGTCCTGCCACCCTGTCCATGCCGTAGGCTAGGTGTAGCCGTTGGTGATGGCAGGGGCGGCAGGGCACGTCTTGTCCATGTCTTGTCGCTGCCTTCAATGGTCTGCAGCTTCAGACACTGTACGCCTGTCTTGACCACGACTGGTCACAGCGCCTCCTGACAGGCGTGCACCGCGCCTCTTCATCTTGGGAAGGCGCGGGTCTTGAATGCCTTGTACGGTAAAGGCATGGTGCGCCTTTACTCCTGCTGCCTTCCGTGCCGGGCGGGTAGCGTTGCTCCGCTGGCCACGTGGCAGGCCCGAAGCTCTCCTCTAAGGAGAGGGAGGTCCGGCCCCGCGGGACACGTGGAGCCTTCGGAACTCTCCCCGCGGAGGGGGGAGGTTCGGCTGCTGCTGGCCACGTGGCGGGCCCGGAGCTCTCCTCTAAGGAGAGAGAGAGGTCCGGCCCCGCTGGATACATGGCGCCTTCGGAGCTCACCCCCGCGGAGGGGGCGAGGTCTGGCCTTCTAGGCCACGTGGCAGGCCCGGAGCTATCCTCCGAGGGGAGGGAAGCTTTGGCCCTACTGGACACGTGGCTTCTTCGGAGCTCACCCCGGCAGAGGGGGCGAGGTCCAGCCTTCTAGGCCATGTGGCAGGCCCGGAGCTATCCTCTGAGGAGAGGAGAGCTCCGGCCCTGCCGGACACGTGGTGCCTTCGGAGCTCGCCCGTGCAGAGGGGGCGAGGTGCTTAGGCGGTTTCACTCTGTGCGCAGGGGTACCCGGTATTGAGGGTACCGACAGACGTGGTTGGCGCCACGCCGGTAGAGATCCCCTTCTACCAGCGCGTATCTTTTAGCCATGCGCGCGATCCGTTAAGCGGATACATGTTCATCAGGTAGGATGTTGTCTTTCAAGTAGTCCCGGATCTCCGTGATCCATGCATCGGGTCTGACTTGAGCTTCTGGATCTTGAGCGCTGGGTTGCACGGAGTCCCCAGTGACTCTTACGATCCGTGGCGGCGTCCATGGCTGCAGGGCCACCGGGACCGCCAGCTTCGAGGTGCTGGTCCAGCCCCCTTTGCCCGGCTCGGCAGGCCGGGCTGTGGGCCGCAGCAACGTCCGCTCGAAGACTCCTTCGGGCACAGGGGCTCCGGTGGAGGCCTTCGTTGAGAGGTCGTCAGCTGCGGCATTGCCAGCGCGCGGTAGATGGCTGTCGAAGTGTTCGGTCGACACTTCCCCCGGGCCTGCACTGGGCAGCCCGCGGAGGTTCTTTTTTCGGTGGGGCTAGTCACTTGCGGAGAGCTTGAGCGGATGGACGAGTTCGTAAAAGCTTGACACGGCGAGTTTTACGTGGTTCAGGACGCCGGAGCGTAAAACCCTACGTCCACGGCGAGCTATGGAGCTCGCTGTATTGCTTGTTGCTCAGAACCGGAGTCCTGAGCTTGGGGATGAGAGATGTCTAGCGTATGAGTTGCGGGAGTGCGAACCCAGGGTGCGAATGGCTAGAGTGCGAACCCTTTCTAACGTTGCCTACCCGAGCCTTTTATAGTCCAAGGCTCGGGTGGCTTACAAGGGGGGCCCGGGACCCGACAGGTGGTCCCGGGGAGATTGCCTGCAGACTACCGTATCCGCAGTTATGTCGGTAGTTGTCTCTGGCGAAGGCTTCTGAGTCTTCATCTTGCCGCCCTGCCCATGCCGCATGCTAGTCGTAGTGGTTGATGACGGCGGGAGCGGCATGGGATGTCTTGTCGCTGCGTTTATTGGCTGGCAGGTTCTGACACCGCGCGCCAGTCTGTGATGCGACTGGGCGCAACGGCACCTGACAGAGGCGTGCACCGCGTCTTCGCGTCTTGGGAAGGCGCGGGTCTTGAATGCTTTGTTCGGTAAAGGCATGGCGCACCTTTATTCCTGCTGCCTACCGCACCGGGCGGTAGCACTGCTCTGCTGGCCACGCGTCGGACCCGGAGCTCTCCTGTGAGGAGAGGGGGAGCTCCGGCTCCGCTGGACACGTGGAGCCTTCGGAGCTCACCCCTGCGGAGGGGGTGTGGTCCGGCCTCCTGGGCCACGTGGCAGGCTCGGAGCTATCCTCCGTGGGGAGGGGTGCTCCAGCCCCGTTGGACACATGGCGCCTTCAAACCTCGCCCCTGCAGAGGGAGCGAGGTCCTTAGGAAGTTTAATGCTGTGCGCGGGGTTACCCGGTATTGAGGGTACCGACAGTGGCCCCCGGGCTCACCTTGGGGGAGGTAACGAGCCCGAGGTGGGGCCTTCTCCTACCCGCGCACTTTCTTGTATTGAGTATTCCCTGTGCTGGCAGGGTCTTGACAGCTTCGGAGTTCAGCCTCTGAGGAGAGGGCGAAGCTTGGCATTGGAGCTCTGCCCAGCTGCGGGGGCGGAGGTCCGGAAGTCATCGGAGCTCAGGCCAGCGAAGGGCGTGAGGTCCGGAGGTCATCGGAGCTCAGGCCAGCGAAGGGCGTGAGGTCCGGCATCAGCGCTCTCCTCTGAAAGGAGGGCGAGGGCTGGCCTCGGAGCTCGGCCCAGCTGTGGGGGGCGGAGGTCCGGAAGTCATCGGAGCTCAGGCCAGCGAAGGGCGTGAGGTCCGGCATCAGCGCTCGCCTCTGAAAGGAGGGCGAGGGCTGGCCTCGGAGCTCGGCCCAGCTGTGGGGGGCGGAGGTCCGGAAGTCATTGGAGCTCAGGCCAGCGAAGGGCGTGAGGCCCGGAGGTCATCAGAGCTCAGGCCAGCAAAGGGCGTGAGGTCCGGAGGTCATCGTAGCTCAGGCCAGTGGAGGTCGTGAGGTCCGGCATCAGCGCTCGCCTCTGAAAGGAGGGCAACGGCTGGCCTCGGAGCTCAGCCCAGCTATGTGGGGCGGAGGTCCGGAAGTCATCGGAGCTCAGGCCAGCGAAGGGCGTGAGGTCTGGCATCAGCGCTCGCCTCTGAAAGGAGGGCGAGGTCTGGCCTCGGAGCTTGGCCCAGCTGTGGGGGGCGGAGGTCCGGAAGTCATCGGAGCTCAGGCCAGCGAAGGGCGTGAGGTCCGGAGGTCATCGGAGCTCAGGCCAGCGAAGGGCGTGAGGTCCGGAGGTCATCGGAGCTCAGGCCAGCGAAGGTCGTGAGGTCCGGCATCAGCGCTCGCGTCTGAAAGGAGGCGAGGGATGGCCTCGGAGCTTGGCCCAGCTATGTGGGGCGGAGGTCCGGAAGTCATCGGAGCTCAGGCCAGCAAAGGGCGTGAGGTCCGGCATCAGCGCTCGCCTCTGAAAGGTGGGTGAGGGCTGGCATCGGAGCTCGGCCCAGCTGCGAGGGCGGAGGTCCGGAAGTCATCGGAGCTCAGGCCAGCGAAGGGCGTGAGGTCCGGCATCAGCGATCGCTTCTGAAAGGTGGGCGAGGGCTGGCATCGGAGCTCGGCCCAGCTGCGAGGGCGGAGGTCCGGAAGTCATCGGAGCTCAGGCCAGCGAAGGGCGTGAGGTCTGGCATTAGCGCTCGCCTCTGAAAGGAGGGCGAGGGCTGGCCTCGGAGCTCGGCCCAGCTGTGGGGGGCGGAGGTCCGGAAGTCATCGGAGCTCAGGCCAGCGAAGGGCATGAGGTCCGGCATCAATGCTCTCCTCTGAAAGGAGGGCGAGGGCTGGCATCGGAACTCGGCCCAGCTGTGGGGGCGGAGGTCCGGAAGTCATCGGAGCTCAGACCAGCGAAGGGCGTGAGGTCCGGAGGTCATCGGAGCTCAGGCCAGCGAATGGCGTGAGGTCCGGAGGTCATCGGAGCTCAGGCCAGCGAAGGGCGTGAGGTCCGGAGGTCATCGGAGCTCAGGCCAGCGAAGGGCATGAGGTCCGGCATCAGCGCTCGCCTCTGAAAGGAGGGCGAGGGCTGGCCTCGGAGCTCGGCCCAGCTATGGGGGCGTAGTCCGGCACTGCTCGGTGGTCCCTCTTTCCTGTCCCTTAGTCTCACTTGGCTTACTGTCCCAGGCCGGAATACGGGGCTTGGGTAATCCAGTGCACTTGGTGCCGGAGGTCTGGCCCCAGCCCCAGTCAGGGTGTAACCGTCCGGCCCCCTGGTACTCAGACCGTAGCGCCGGGGGGCAGAGTGCGCATGCTTTGGGTGCAAGACTGGGCAAAGCAAGGCTCCTGACCCCCCGGTCTAGCGTAGGTCTTTTCTCGGAGGAGACCAACTGACGGTACAGTATCCTTACAGGGGGAGATCCAAAAGGCCACCGGGCCTCTGGCAGGTACCCCAAGCACTACCGCCTTCGGCAGGACGGCAAATATCGACTATGCATGAGAGCAGGAAAGAGGAACCGAGTGTACAATGGACGCACACTATCTAGAGTGTGGGGAGGTGTTCATATAAATTAATGCGTAATTTAAATAAACACCTAAGTAAGCATGGTGAACTTACTGGGATAGCGTCGGAGCGTCTGTCTTCACGCAGAGCGGGTCATGCGTGGCTTCGTCGTACACCGGACACGGGGGGACCCCCATGGCGATCTCAGGGGGAAGCATGGCTTAGGCCCTGCATACCATGTGGAAGGGTAGTTCCCGTGACCCTGCCCTGGGAGGTCCGGCTGGCCCTCGACATGGAGGAGCCGGTATCCCCCGACGGCTCTGGGTGCGCGTCTGCACCGGTTGTGTGGGTCTGCTTGGCGTGGACTTGGCACGTATTGCATCCCTAACCGGTTTGACGGCGTCTAGGTGGCTCTCGGTCAGTAGGAGCCATGCCGGGTGGCTTAACCGACCAGCGTGCGGGACGATGAGCGTTCCCAGCACTCGCCTCCGTGGACTACTGCGAGCTAGTCGCAGCCTTCCTCCTGGGTTATGCACCGCAATAGGATGTCGTGGCGCCACGCCAGTAAAGATACCAGCGCGTAGCACTTAGCCATCCGCACCACCCGTTCAGCGAATGCACGTTCATCAGGAAGGGTGTCCTTCAAGGAGTCCCGGACCTCCGTGGTCCATGCATCGGGACTACTTGAGCTTCTGGATCTTGAGCGCTGGGTTGCACGGAGTCCCCAGTGACGCTTACGATCCTTTGGCGGCATCCATGGCTGCAGGGCCGCTGGGACTGCCTAGCTTCGAGGCACTGGTTCAGCCCCCTTCGCCCGGCTCGGCGGGCCGGGCTGTGGACCGCAGCAACGTCGTCTCGAAAACTCCTTCGGGCGCAGGGGCTCCGATGGAGGCCTTCGTTGAGAGGTCGTCAGCTGCGGCCTTGCCAGCGCGCGGTACATGGCGCAGGTCCAAGGCGAGGAAGTCTTTCTCAAACATCCACACGTGGAGCAGATAAGCAGCTAGCTGTGGGTCATTGCGGGGGCATTCACCCTTAACTTGCTTGATAACTAGCTGGGAGTCGCCCTGCGCCAACAACTGGCGAGCGCCCAGAGACAGGACTGTCTTTTAGGCCAAAGATGAGTGCTTCATACTCTGCCAAGTTGTTGGTTGCCTTGGAATTGAGACGCTCCATGTACCCAGACTGCTCCCCCGATGGCATGAGAAGCAGTACACCGGCACCGGCCCCCTGCTTTCGCGAGGAGTCGTCGAAGAAGAGCGTCCAGTGAGGCCCGGTGAAGACCGGAGCTCGGTACTTTGGTTCACCGTCTTCGCGGCTCCCTGGGTCAGCCTTTGTTGGCGTCCACTCAGCCACGAAGTCAGCCAGTGCTTGGCTCTTGGCTGTCTGACGTGGTCGGGAGCTCAGCTTGAACTCCGCCGTCTTCGGGCTGTCTTCCGGCTTTGGAAGCTGGCAGTGAGTGCCAGTTCCACCCTTCGGCTGCTCTGGCGCACTTGTCCGCAAGGCTGAAGAGCTCAGAGGCATCGCAGACCTCTCTGGTCGCAAGCTTCTCAAGCATCTTCTCGTCCCGGACACCCTGCCGGAACGCCACCACCACAGAAGCACTTTGAATGTGCGGGATGGTGTTGCGTACCTGGGAGAACCGCTGGATGAAGTAGCGCAGTGATTCCCCAGGTTGTTGTTTGATGGCGTGGAGGTCAAGCTCCGTGCCAGGACGGGTGTAGTAACTGCCGAAGTTGGCAATGAACTGCCGGCAGAGCTCTCCCCAGGAAGTTATGGAACCCTGGGGGAGGTTCCTGAGCCAAGACCGGGCTGGGCCGGTCAAGGCGACGGGGAAGTAGTTGGCCATGACAGCCTCATCCCCTCCTGCGGCAAGTATGGCGGTGGAGTAGATCTGGAGAAACTCCGCCGGGTTGACACTGCCGTCGTACTTCTCGGGCAGGTGCGGCCGAAACTTGCGCAGCCACCTCGCGAAGCGAAGGTGAGGTGCCAGGGCCGCACATCCTGCTCCTGCTGCCGCAGGTGTTGATGCCGCGAACACTTGGTTCGCCGCTGGCACTGTGTACCCTGGTATGGGCAAGGCTGCGCCATAGACCAGGGACGCCGTTTGCAAAGCATACGGCTGTGGCATATGCTGCACGGCGTATGCCTGGGGCAGAGTCCGCGTGGCGAAGATCTGCTCTTCAGGCTGGGTCAAGGCCGACGTCATGCTGTCACCAGCCTCTTGGGTGCGACGCCTTTCTCGACGTCGCTCGAGGAACACTCGGGCATCTTGGCTCAAGTGGCACCACTCCAGCTCTGCCCTCAGGTCCGCCGACGGAAACCTGGTGGAGCTGGAGCCCGCCGTCTGCCCGTCAACTGTTGGCGTGTGCATCAGCGACACAGCCGGTTGGCCGGAGTGTCGTCCCCGCCGAAGTCGAGGGTTTGCGGCGGCGATGACGAGACGGTCTACCTCACGAATCCACTGCTGGGTCGCTGCCTGAGGCGCGTCCCCAGCAGGCAGATTGTGCAGTAGCGCTCTTGTTGCAGCTAGCGCACCCCCACTGGGTACGCCCAGCGCTACTGAAGACCTGACGCTGGTTGGAGCCTGCATTGCCGGGGTCGGCGCTGCCAGAGCCGGCTGCTGGCTCCCAGCTTGTACCGACACACTCCGTCCTGAGTGTGTCGACATGTACTCCCCCCTGGTCGCGGTTCACCGCGAATGCGGGGGAGGGGAGTTTGCCGCTGAAGGAAGCTTGGTCATCTTCGTCGGCGGAAACTCGTCGCGCAAGGGAAAAGCCCCCTTCCTGGCGTGCCAAATGTCGAAGTGTTCGGTCGACACTTCCCCCGGGCCTGCACTGGGCAGCCAGCGGAGGTTCTTTTTTTGGTGGGGCTAGTCACTTGCAGAGAGCTTGAGCATATGGACGAGTTAGTAAAAGCTTGACACGGCGAGTTTTACGTGGTTCAGGCCGCCGGAGCGTAAAACCCTACGTCCACGGCGAGCTATGGAGCTCGCTGTATTGCTTGTTGCTCAGAACCGGAGTCCTGAGCTTGGGGATGAGAGATGTCTAGCGTATGAGTTGCGGGAGTGCGAACCCAGGGTGCGAATGGCTAGAGTGCGAACCCTTGCTAACGTTGCCTACCCGAGCCTTTTATAGTCCAAGGCTCGGGTGGCTTACAAGAGGGGCCCGGGAACCGACAGGTGGTCCCGGGGAGATTGCCTGCAGACTACCGTATCCGTAGTTATGTCGATAGTTGTCTCTGGCGAAGGCTTCTGAGTCTTCGTCTTGCTGCCCTGCCTATGCCGCATGCTAGTCGTAGTGGTTGATGACGGCGGGAGCGGCATGGGATGTCTTGTTGCTGCGTTTATTGGCTGGCAGGTTCTGACACCCGCGCCAGTCTGTGATGCGACTGGGCGCAACGACACCTGACAGAGGCGTGCTCCGCGTCTTCGCGTCTTGGGAAGGCGCAGGTCTTGAATGCTTTGTTCAGTAAAGGCATGGCGCGCCTTTACTCCTGCTGCCTACCGCACCGGGCGGCAGCACTGCTCTGCTGGCCACGCGTCGGACCCGGAGCTCTCCTCTGAGGAGAGGGGGAGCTCCGGCTCCACTGGACACGTGGAGCCTTCGGAGCTCACCCCCGCGGAGGGGTGTGGTCCGGCCTCCTAGGCCACGTGGCAGGCTCGGAGCTATCCTCCGTGGGGAGGGGTGCTCCGGCCCCGCTGGACACGTGGCGCCTTCAAACCTCGCCCCTGCAGAGGGAGCGAGGTCCTTAGGAAGTTTTATGCTGTGCGCGGGGTTACCCGGGAGGGTACCGACAATGGCGCAGGTCCAAGGCGAGGAAGTCTTTCTCCAACATCTGCACGTGGAGCAGATAAGCAGCTAGCTGTGGGTCATTGCAGGAGCATTCACCCTTAACTTGCTTGATGACTAGCTGGGAGTCGCCCTGTGCCAACAACTGGCGAGCGCCCAGAGACAGGGCTGTCTTTAGGCCAAAGATGAGTGCTTCATACCATGCCATGTTGTTGGTTGCCTTGAAATTGAGACGCACCATGTACCCAAACTGCTCCCCCGATGGCATGAGAAGCAGTACACCAGCACCGGCCCACTACTTTCGTGAGGAGCCGTCGAAGAAGAGCGTCCAGTGAGGCCCGGTGAAGACCGGAGCTTGGGTCCTCGATTCACCATCTTCGTGGCCCCCTGGGTTAGCCTTCGTTGGGGTCCACTCGGCCCACGAAATCAGCTAGTGCTTGGCTCTTGACTGCATGGCGAGGAAGGAAGTCCAGCTCGAACTCCACCAGTTCCGCTGCCCATTTAGCGACATTGCCGGTCGCGTGGGGGCTGTGAAGGATCGCCTTCAGCGGGTAGGAGGTGACCACCGAGATCCGGTGGGCTTGAAAGTAGTGGCGGAGCTTCCTGGAAGCCACGAGCACTGCATACAGCAGCTTGTGGACCTCCAGGTACCTTGTCTTGGCGTCGTGGAGGACTTTGCTGATGTAGTAGACAGGCCTCTGGATGGTCCGGACCCCCCCTCCGTGCCCGAGATGTCCTCATCCATGGGCTCAGACCAACTGGAGGTAGGTGGGTCCGGGTGAGCCTCCGGGAGCTGGTACTCGAAGGATTGGCCGTCTTGGACCTCCGGGAGATCCCGCTGGTTTTCCAGGTGGTCATCCTGGACCCTCGGGAGGACGTCTTGTCCTCCTGGGAGGTTCTTTTTGGTCTCCGTGGGGTTACCCCGGAGCTCCGGGAGGTCCCATTGGGCCTCCGGGAGGTTGTCTTGGGGCTCCGGGAGGTCCCGTTGGACCTCCGGGAGGTTGTCTTGGAGCTCCGGGAGGTCCCGTTGGACCTCCAGGAGGTTGTCTTGGAGGTCCAGGAGGTCGTCTTGGACCTCCGGGGTCTCCTGGTGCTTGTCTTCTGCTATCGGAGCAGGCTGATTTGACGAGAGGTCCGGCCGCTCTGCGACGAGGACCATGCTCACCACTTCAGTTGTTGCCGCAATGTAGAGCAACAAATGCTCTTCGGGCTCGGGGGCTACCATGATGGGTAGGGTCATCAGGAGTTGCTTCAACTCCTGGAAAGCTTCTTCTGCTTCGTCGGTCCAAGCAAATGGACCGGATTTGCGCAGGAGCTTAAAGAAGGGGAGCGCTCGCTCTGCTAGCCTCGGTATGAACCGACTCAGTGCGGCTAGGCATCCCGTGAGTTTCTGGACCTCTTTGATGCGACCAGGGGGCCGCATCAGGTCGATGGTTTTGATCTTCTCTGGGTTGGCCTCAATTCCTCGGTGTGAGACTAGGAATCTTAGGAGCTTCCCAGAGGATACGCTGAACACATACTTGTCGGGGTTCAGCTTGGTGCGCGTGGAGTGCAGTTTGTCGAAGACTAGGGCCAGGTTATCTAGCAAGGATGAACTCTGCCTAACTTTGACAACGATGTCATCGACATACACCTCGACTAAGTCTCTTATTAGCTCTCCAAAGGTTTTGTGCATCGCATGTACAAAGTTAGGAAGAGCATTCTTTAAGCCATAAGGCATAGAGACATAACAATACAGGCCGTCTACTGTGATGAAGGATGTGTGCTCTTCATCTTCTCTAGACATAGGGATCTGATGGAAACCCGAGTAGGCGCCTAGGAAACATAGCATATCGCAGCCTGATGTCGAGTCTACTATTTGATCTATTCTAGGGAGAGGGAATGGATCTTTGGGACATGCCTTATTGAGACTGGTGTAGTCGATGCACATCCGAAGCTTCCCGTCGGCCTTAGGGACGACGACGGGGTTCGCCAACCACCGGGGGTGGTGGACTTCCCTTATGAAGCCAGCGTCCAGCAGCTTCTTGATTTCTCCTGGATTAAGTTCTGCCGCTTGATGGACTGCTTGCGAGGCTTCTGTTGGACTAGCCAGGCGTCGGGGAAGATCTTCAGGTGGTGCTCAATCACCTCCCTAGGGATCCCCGGCATCTGCGATGGCTGCCATGCAAACACGTCGACGTTGTGCCGGAGGAAGGTGATGAGCGCGTCTTCCTATTTGCTGTCCAGGCCCCCGGCTACCCAGGTGGTCTGGGCAGCATCGGCGCCGACTTGGACGACCTTCAGGGGGACGTAGCCCTCGTCTAGGGGTTGCACGCGGGGTGCTGCAGTAGAGGCACGGTGGCGTGCACTCCGGTGGAGCCTGTCTGGCTCTGCACCGCCAGGGGCAGGTGCTCGAGCTGTTACAAGTGCCCAGAGCTTCTCCAAGGCTAACACTGCAGCAGTGCGGTCTCCACGAATCTTGAGGACGCCTGTTGGTGTAGGCATCTTCAAGACAAGGTATCCGAAGTGGGCTACTGCCATGAATCGATACAGGGCTGGCCTGCCGATTATGGCGTTGAAGGGGAGGTCGATCTCCGCTACGTCGAACAGAATGTACTCTGTTCGATAGCTGTCCGGTGCCCCAAAAGTCACCGGAAGGCTGATGTTGCCGTAGGGAACGACTTGTCCCGGCCCTACCCTTGAGAACGGGCTCGATGGGGTGAGCTTGGCCATCGAGATCTGCAGCTTCTGGAAAGCTGCACGGCTGATGAGGTTCAGCCCAGCCCCACCATCTACCAGAACGTGGTACATCCTCACGTTTGCGATGGTGGGTGCTACCAAGAGTGGTAGTTGGTCGGCCCCAGCCATGTTCCTGGGGCAGTCGGTGGCATCGAAGCTGATGGGGGTTCCCATCCACTTGAGGTGCGGCGCGGCACTTGGGAGAGGAGCCACCGACGCTACCGCTCGGCGCAGAGCCTTAACTGCGCTTCGGGACGAGGGGTCAGCGTACCCGCCGTAGATGACGTAGAGCATCTTCCGGCGCTTGTCTTCGCTGGAGCTGGAGTCCTCATGGTTGCGCACCGCCTTCACGGCGCGCTGAGGCTCCTGGAACTCCACTTGGCGGTCGACATTGTCTTGGGTGTCGACCTTCTGCTCGCCCTCCCTTTGACGGAAGGGAGGGGCGTCAGCATGCGGTTGCTTCCCCTTACGGAAGCGCTCCGTGAGCTTCTGAATCTCCCGGCACTCAGCAGCAGTATGGCTGCTGGTGTCGTGCACGGGGCATGGCTCGCCTTGGTCACCATCTGGAGCTGGTGACTGTCGCTGCCTCTTGTCGGGGCGTGGCCCATGAGCTCCGCTGGGTGCTGCTGCTGCAGCAACGGGAGCTGCGGTCGGTGGTTTCATCTTGCCACCGCCCCGGTTCTTGATCTTTTTGCCGCTTCCATGGGAAGCAGCGCCAGATCCGGGCTGTCCTCCTGACTCGGAGGCTGGCTGTGAGTGCCAGTTCCGCCCTTCTGCTGCCCTGGCGCACTTGTCCGCCAGGCTGAAGAGCTCTGAGACGCCGCGCACTTCTCTGGTCGCGAGCTTCTCGAGCATCTTTGTATCCCGTACACCCTGCCGGAACGCCACCACCACAGAAGCATTTTGGATATGCGGGATGGTGTTCCGCACCTGGGAGAACCGCTGGATGAAGGTGCGCAGGGTCTCTCCAGGTTGCTGTTGGATGGCGTGGAGGTCGAGCTCCGTGCCAGGGCGGGTGTAAGAGCTGCCGAAGTTAGTAGTGAACTGCCGGCAGAGCTCTCGCCAGGAGGTTATGGAACCCTGGGGGAGATTCATGAGCCAAGACCGGGCTGGGCCGGTCAAGGCGACGGGGAAGTAGTTGGCCATGACGGCCTCGTCCCCTCCTACAGCAAGGATGGCGGTGGAGTAGATCTGTAGGAACTCTGCTGGGTTGACGCTGCCATCGTACTTCTCGGGCAGGTGAGGCCGGAACTTGCGCGGCCACTTCGCGAAGCGAAGGTGTGGCGCCAGGGCCGCACATCCTGCTCCGGTTGCTGCAGGCGTTGGTGCCGCGAACGCTTGGTTCGCTGCTGGCGCTGTGTACCCCGGTATGGGCAAGACTGCGCCATAGACCGGGGGCACCATTTGCAGGGCATATGGCTGGGGCATATGTTGCGTGGCGTATGCCTGGGGCAGAGATCGCGTGGCGAACGTCTGCGCCTCAGGCTGGGTTGAGGCAGTCGACATGCTGTCGCTAGCCTCCTGGTTGCGACGCCTTTCTCGTCGTCGCTCAATGAACACTCGGGCATCTTTGCCCAAGTGGCATCGTTCCAGCTCCGTCCTCAGGTCCGCCGATGGGAGCCTGGTGGAGCGGGAATCTGTCGTCTGCCCGTCAACCGTTGGCGTGCGTGTCAGCGACACAGCCGGTTGGCCGGGACGTCGTCCCCACCGAAGTCGAGGGTTTGCGGCAGCGACGACGAGACGGTCTACATCGCGAATCCACTGCTGGGTCGCTGACTGAGGCGCGTCCCCAGCAGGTGGATTGAGAAGTAGCGCTCTTGCTGCAGCTAGCGCGCCCCCGTGGGAGACGCTCAGTGCTGCAGAGGATCTCATGCTCGCTGGAGCCTGCGCTGCCGGAGTCGGCAGTAACGGAGTCGGCTGCTGGCTTCCAGCTTGCGCCGACACACTCCATCCAGAGTGTGTCGAGATGTAGTCCCCGCTAGTCACCGTTCGTCGTGAACGTGGGCGAGGAAAGCTTGCCGCTGAAGGAAGCTTTGTCATCTTCACCGGCAGAAGCTCGTCACGCAAGGGAAAAGCCCCCTACCTGGCGCGCCAAATGCTGAAGTGTGTAGGCGACACTTCCCCCGGGCCTGCTCTGGGCAGCCCGCGGAGGTCCTTTTTCGGTGGGGCTAGTCACTCACGGAGAGCTTCAGCGTTAGAGACGATTAAGGGAGAAGCTTGACACAGGGATTTTTACGTGGTTCAGGCCGCCGGAGCGTAAAACCCTACGTCCACGGTGAGCAGAGTTGCTCGCTGTATTGCTTGCTGCTCAGAACCGGAGTCCTCAGCTTGAGGGTGTAGGATGTCGAATGGCTAGAGTGCGAGGGTGTGTAAGAGGCGAACCCTTGCTAACATTGCCTACCCGAGCCTTTTATAGTCCAAGGCTCGAGCGGCTTACAAGGTGGGCCCGGGACCTGATAGGTGGTCCCGGGAAGATTGCCTGCTATCTACCCTATCTGCAGTTATGCCGGTAGTTGTCTCTGGCGAAGGCTTCTGAGTCTTCGTTCTGCCGCCCTGCCCATGCAGCAAGCTAGTCGTAGTGGTTGATGATGGCAGGTGTCGAAGTGTGTGGTCGACACTTCCCCCGGACCTGCACTGGGCAGCCCGCGGAGGTTCTTTTTCGGAGGGGCTAGTCACTTGCGGAGAGCTTAAGCGTATGGACGAGTTAAGGAGGAGCTTGACATGGCGGGTTTTACGTGGTTCGGGCCGCCGGAGCGTAAAACCCTACGTCCATGGTGAGCTGAGGGGCTCACTGTATTGCTTGTTGCTCAGAACCGGAGTCCTGAGCTTGGGGATGACTGATGTCTAGCGTATGAGTTGCGGGAGTGCGAACCCTTGCTATTGTCGCCTACCCGAGCCTTTTATAGTCCAAGACTCGGGTGGCTTACAAGGGGGGGGGGCGGGATCCGACAGGTGGTCCCGGGGAGATTGTCTGTCATCTACCGTATCTGCAGTTATGCCGGAAGTTGTCTCTGGCGAAGGCTTCTGAGGCTTCGTCTTGCAGCCCTGCCCATGCCGCATGCTAGTCGTAGTGGTTGATGACGGCAAGGGCGGCATGGGATGTCTTGTCGCTGCGTTTATTGGCTGGCAGGCTCTGACACTGCGCGCCAGTTTGTGATGTGACTGGGCGCAACGGCACCTCACAGAGGCGTGCTCCGCGTCTCCGCTTCTTGGGAAGGCGCGGGCCTTGAATACCTTGTATGGGCAAGGTATGGGGCGTCTTTACGCCCACTGCCTACTGCTCGGGGGCAGGCAGCTCTCTTCTGCTGGACACGTGGCGGGCCCGGAGCCCTCCTCAGAGAAGAGGGAGGTCCAGCCCCGCAGGACACGTGGAGCCTTTGGACCTCTCCCCGCGGAGGGGGAGGTCCGGATTTTGTCGGCCATGTAGCGAGCCCGGAGCTCTTCTCTAAGGAGAGGGAGGTCCGGCCCCGCTGTACACGTGGCGCCTTCGGACCTCTCCCCCGCGGAGGGGGGAGGTCCGGCTTCTGCAGGCCACGTGGCGAGCCCGGAGCTCTCCTCTGAGGAGAGGGAGGTCCGGCCCTGCCGGACGCGTGGCGCCTTCGGAGCTCTCCCTGCGGAGAAGGGCGAGTTCCTTAGGCATTTTCCCCTGTGCGCGGGGGTACCCCATATCGCGGGTACCGACAGTGGCCCCCGGGCCCATCTCGGGGGAGATAGTGAACCCGAGGTGGGACCTCCGTCTCTTCTGTTCCGCGCACTTTCTCTAAGTCCCGCATTGACCGCTGCCGGAGCACGAACAGTCACGGGATTGTGGGATCGCGCGCCACTTGATCGTTGCCTTTACCGCGGCGGTTCCCAAGGCTGCCACTTCTGCATGTTGCGGTGCTTTCTTCGGGAACCGCCGGAGTGCCTTGCCAGCTCGTCTTCTTGGGAGGTTGACTCCTTGACCCACCGCTTCAGCTGGGTGGCTTGGGTCCACTTGCCATTGGCACTCTGTCTCGGAGCCGAAGCGGTTGCCGATGCGGCGTATTCGAAGAGTTTCGAATCGCTTTGAATTGTACCTGGAGGGTGTGAAAGGAAACCGCAACGTGGGCAGGCTCTCCTTATAAGGCTTCCAGCACTTGCACCTTCCTTGAGTCACTGCGGCCTTGTCTTCTTCCATGGCTTCTAACCCGCCTTTTGGGGGGGGGGGGGGGAATCGCTCTCAATTTCCTCCGGCGACGGCGTCTGTACCAAGTCTGGGACCCAGGGAGCCTTCATGCCTTGCCTGTATAGGTGGCGCCTCCAAGAGGTCTCAGGTTTGTCCTTCCGACAGGACTCTTCCTAGGCGACGACAGGCTGAAAGTTCGCTAGCGTTGCGTCCCTTCTCAGATGGTGGAGTCTTCAAAGAAACTGCTGATACGCCGAGGCGGCTTCAGGCGGAGGAGTCTCCAACGAAACTGCTGAAGCACCAAGGAGGACTCCAGGCGGCAGAGTCTCCAAGAAGACCGCTGAAGCAGCGGAGGGGGCTTCAGGAGCACCCTTGATGACAACGGCCTTTGCGCTGGTGATGAGGGGAGTCTCCAAGGAAACTACTGAAGCAGCAGAGGGGGCTTCAGGAGCATCCTTGATGACACCGGCCCTTGCGCTGGTGATGGCCGAGGTGATTCCTGCGCTCGGGTCACGGAGCGGGAGGACGCGGCCAGGGCTGAAGCCTGGTGACGTAGCCGTTCTTGCAACTTCTAGGCTCTGGTCGTGCCAGGGGAATCCTGGGGCTTGTTTCTTTCTTTTTTATCGAGTCTGTAGTCCAGCTCATGGAGCCATGAATACATGAACTCTTATGACCCTTCGTGCCTACGATGTTTTCTGTCTTCTTCTTGGTTTTGCCTGGCCGAGCCCTTAGCTCCACAAGGTGCTAAGAGGCCTTCACCAAACTCGACGTTCTGCTCCGGCACCTTCCCCGGGTCCTTACTGTATTAAGGGCCCCGGAGGTCTTCGGGGCCCGCCTCATGAGGATGGGGAGGCCAGGATCTGCCGGCCACGTGGCGGGCCCAGAGCTCTTCTCTGAGGAGAGGGAGGTCCGGCCCCATGGGACACGTGGGGCTTTCGGACCCCTCCCCTCAGAGAGGGGGGGTCCGGCTTCTGTTGGCCACGTGGCGGGCCCGGAGCCCTCTCAGAGGAGAGGGAGACCCGGTCCCGCTGAACACGCGGATCCTTCGGTCTTGCCTTGGAGTTCCGGTCTTGCGTGATCCCGTAGTGGCCCCCTGGTAGGGGCGTCCCATTGGTCAGGTGCTCCTACCATACTCCTGTAGGGATTTGAGGCCGAGAGGTCCTACACACAAGTAAGGGAAACGTAATTCTCCTTGGGGGCTCCCCCTCCTTTATCTCATAGTCTTATTTGGCTCACGATCCCTAACCATATGCATGGTGCTTGGGGACTGTAGTGCCCGAAGTGCCGGGGGCTCGGGGCCCCTTCGACTATCGGCAGGTACCTCCAACGCAACGCCTCTGGTAGGGCAGCAAATGCCGACTAGGGGTGAGAATGAGAAGAGGGAGCTGAGCGCATGGCGGCAATGCACCGGAAGTGTAGTCATAAAAAATTTAGTACATAATTTAAATGAGTACAAGGAAAGAGCAAAGTAGAACATGTTTCTTTTCGTATAATTTTCCACAGGAGGAAGGCAGGCTAAACATGGAGGCCACGACCCACCCCATTAAGAAGGGAAGCAAGACTCTACGCGCTTGGAGTCGGAACCAGGCAAAGCTGAACGTAGTCCTGTACCGTCCCCTGGGGCTTAGCTGCTCCGAGCGCTGTTCCTGGACTCTATGGAATTTATTACGAAAAGAAGAGATTGTCCTATCTTTGCTCTAGGGGTAGAACTTACGGAGGTGTTCTATGTTCCAAGGGTTTGGGAGCAGGTCCCCATCCTCGGTGGAAAGGCGTACTGTCGAAGTGTTCGGTCGACACTTCCCCCGGGCCTGCACTAGGCAGCCCGCGGAGGTTTTTTTTTCGGTGGGGCTAGTCACTTGCAGAGAGCTTGAGCGTATGAACGAGTTTGGAAGAGCTTGACACGGCGAGTTTTACGTGGTTCAGGCCGCCGGAGCGTAAAACCCTACGTCCACGGCGAGCTAAGGAGCTCGTTGTATTGCTTGCTGCTCAGAACCGGAGTCCTGAGCTTGGGGATGACTGATGTCTAGCGTATGAGTTGCGATAGTGTGAACCCTTGCTAACGTCGCCTACCCGAGCCTTTTATAGTCTAAGACTCGGGTGGCTTACAAGGGGGGCCCGGGACCCGACAAGTGGTCCTGGGGTGATTGACTGTTATCTACCGTATCTGCAGTTATGCCGGTAGTTGTCTCTGGCGAAGGCTTCTGAGTCTTCGTCCTGCAGCCCTGCCCATGCCGCATGCTAGTCGTAGTGGTTGATGATGGCGGGGGCGGCATGGGATGTCTTGTCGCTGCGTTTATTGGCTGGTAGGCTCTGACACGGCACGCCAGTCTGTGATGAGACTGGGTGCAACGGTACCTGAAAGAGGCGTGCTCCGCGTCTCCGCGTCTTGGGAAGGCGCGGGCCTTGAATATCTTGTACGGGCAAGGTATGGGGCGTCTTTACGCCCGCTGCCTACCGCTCGGGGGCAGGCAACACTCTTCTGCTGGACACGTGGCGGGCACGGAGCCCTCCTCAGAGGAGAGGGGGACCGGCCCCGCAGGACACGTGGAGCCTTCGGACCTCTCCCCGCGGAGGGGGAGGTCCGGCTTCTGTCGGCCACGTGGCGGGCCCGGAGCTCCCCTTTGAGGAGAGGGAGGTCTGGTCCCGCTGGACACGTGGCGCCTTCGGACCTCTCCCCCGCTGAGGTGGGAGGTCCGGCTTCTGCAGTCCACGTGGCGAGCCCGGAGCTCTCCTCTGAGGAGAGGGAGGTCCGGCCCCGCCGGACGCGTGGCGCCTTCGGAGCTCTCCCTGCGGAGAAGGGCGAGTTTCTTAGGCATTTTCCCCTGTGCGCGGGGGTACCCCATATCGCGGGTACCGACAGTGGCCCCCGGGCCCATCTCACGGGAGATAGCGAGCCCGAGGTGGGATCTCCGTCTCTTCTGATCCGCGCACTTTCTCTAAGTCCCGCATTGACCACTGCCGGAGCACGAACGGCCGCGGGATCGTGGGAGCGTGCGCCCACTTGATGGTTGCTTTTACTGCGGCGGTTCCCAAGACTGCTACTCCTGCACGTTGCAGCGCTTTCTTCGGGAACCGCCGGAGTGCCTTGCCGGCTTGTCTTCTTAGGAGACTGACTCCTTGACCCGCTGCTTCAGTTGGGCGGCTTGGGTCCACTTGCCATTGGCACTCTGTCTCGGAGCCGAAGCGGTTGCCGGTGCGGCGTATTCGAAGAGTTTCAAATCGCTTTGAATTGTACCTGGTAGGTGTGAAAGGAGACCGCAACATGGGCAGGCTCCCCTTATAAGGCTTCCAGCACTTGCACCTTCCTTGAGTCTCTGCGGCCTTGTCTTCTTCCATGGCTTCTAATCCGCCTTTGGGGGGATCGCTCTCGATTTCCTCCGGCGACGGCGTCTGCACCAAGTCTGGGACCCAGGGAGCCTGCATGCCTTGCCTCTGGAGGTGGCACCTCCAAGAGGTCTCAGGTTTGTCCTTCCCACGTGACTCTTCCTAGGCGACGGCAGGCTGAAGGTTCCCTGGCGTTGCGTCCCTTCTTAGATGGTGGAGTCTTCAAAGAAACTGCTGATACGCCGAGGCGGCTTCAGGCAGAGGAGTCTCTAGGGAAATTGCTGAAGCACCAAGGAGGACTTCAGGCGGCAGAGTCTCCAAGAAGGCCGCTGAAGCAGCGGAGGGGGCTTCAGGAGCACCCTTAATGACACCGGCTTTTACGCTGGTGATGAGGGAAGTCTCCAAGGAAACCACTGAAGCGGCGGAGGGGGCTTTAGGAGCGCGCTGGTGATGGCTGAGGTGATTCCTGCGCTCGGGTCACGGAGTGGGAGAACGCCGCCGGGGCTGAAGCCTGATGGCGTAGCCGCTCTTGCAACTTCTAGGCTCTGGTCGCACCAGGGGGACCCTGGGGCTTGTTTCTTTCTTTTTTATCGAGTCTGTAGTCTACCTCATGGATCCATGGAGCCATGAATACATGAACTCTTATGACCCTTCGTGCCTGCGATCTTTTCCATCTTCTTCTTGGTTCTGCCTGGCCGAGCCCTTAGCTCCGCAAGGTGCTCAGAGGCCTTCACCAATCTTGACGTTCTGCTCCGGCACTTTCCCCGGGTCCTTACTGTATTAGGGGTCCCGGAGGTCTTTGGGGCCCACCTCATGAGGATGGGGAGGCCCGGATCTGCCGGCCACGTGGCGGGCCCGGAGCTCTCTTCTGAGGAGAGGGAGGTCCAGCCCCTCGGGACACGTGGGGCCTTCGGACCCCCCCCCCCTCAGAGAGAGGGGGGAAATCCGGTCCCGCTGGACACGCGGATCCTTCGGTCTTGCCTTGGAGTCCCGGTCTTGCATGATCCCGTAGTGGCCCTCTGGTAAGGGCGTCCCATTGGTCGGGTGCTCCTACCATACTCCCGTAGGGATTTGAGGCCGAGAGGTCGTGCACACAAGTAAGGGAAACGTAATTCTCCTTGGGGGCTCCCCCTTCTTTATCTCATAGTCTTATTTGGCTCACGATCCCTAACCATATGCACGGTGCTTGGGGACTGTAGTGCGCGAAGTGCCTGGGGCTCGGGCCCCCTTCGACTATCGGCAGTTACCTCCAACGCAACCGCCTCTGGTAGGGCAGCAAATGCCGACTAGGGGTGAGAATGAGAAGAGGGAGCTGAGCGCATGGCGGCCATGCACCGGAAGTGTAGTCATAAAAAATATAGTACATAATTTAAATGAGTACAAGGAAAGAGCAAAGTAGAACAGGTTTCTTTTCGTATAATTTTCCACAGGAGGAAGGTAGGCTAAACATGGAGGCCACGACCCACCCCATTAAGAAGGGAAGCAAGACTCTACGCGCTTGGAGTCGGAACCAGGCAAAGCTGAACGTAGTCCTGTACCGTCCCCTGGGGCTTAGCTGCTCCGAGCGCTGTTCCTGGACTCTACGGAATTTATTACGAAAAGAAGAGTCTGTCCTATCTTTGCTCTAGGGGTAGAACTTACGGAGGTGTTCTATATTCCAAGGGTTTGGGAGCAGGTCCCCATCCTCGGTGGAAAGGCGTACGCACCCGGGGCGGCATACTTTTGCGACTCGGAAGGGACCTTCCCAACTAGGGGAGAGTTTGTGGGTCCCTTCGCGAGAAAGTATGCGCCGCAGCACCAGGTCACCTTCCTGCAGCTCCCGGGTACGCACAGATCTCTAGTGGTAGCGACGGAGCGCTTGTCTGTACCGTGCGTTGCGGAGTGCTGCATCCAATCGGACCTCGTCGACGAGGTCGATTTCTCCACGCCGGAGGTTGTCCTGCGTGGCTTCGTCGTAAGCCCGGACACGGTGAGACTTCATGGTGATCTCTGGGGGAAGTACAGCTTCGGCCCATTACACCATGAAGAAGGGTGTCTCTCTGGTGGCCCGGCTCTGGGATGTCCGGTTAGCCCATAGTGTGCTCGGAAGCTCATCCACCCAATTGGCACCATGTTTCTTCAGACTGGCGTAGGTGCGGGTCTTAAGGCCCCGGAGAATCTCCGCGTTGGCCCTCTCGGCTTGCCCATTGCTCTTTGGATGGGCAACAGAGGCATAGCAAACCTGAATGCCGAGGTCTTTGCAGTAGTCTTGGAAGGCTGCGCTGGTGAACTGGGTCCCGTTGTCGGTGATGATCCTGTTCGGGACCCCGAACCGGCAGACAATAGACTTGATGAACTTTATTGCAGATTGCTTGTTGATGGTGACAACTGGTGTGGCTTCCGGCCACTTGGTGAACTTGTCAATGGCGACATAGAGGTACCGGAATCCCCCGACAGTTCTGGGGAATGGTCCCAAGATGTCCAGCCCCCATACAGCGAACGGCCATGAGGGTGGGATCATCTGTACCGCCTGAGCCGGTGTATGGATCTGCTTGGCGTGGAACTGGCACGCCTTGCAGCTCTCGACCAGCTTGACGGCATCCTGGAGTGCTGTCGGTCAGTAGAAGCCATGCCGGAAGGCTTTACCGACAAGCGTGCGTGAGGAAGAGTGACTTCCACATTCGCCTTCATGGATCTCAGCGAGCAAGTCGCAGCCTTCCCCCTAGGTTATGCACCGCAATAGGATGTGGTTGGCGCCGCGCCGGTAGAGATCCCCCTCTACCAGCGCGTATCTCTTAGCCATACGCACGATCCGTTCAGCGGTTGCATGTTCATCAGGGAGGATGTTGTCCTTCAAGTAGTCCCGGATCTCCTTGATCCATGCATCGGGTCTGACTTGAGCTTCTGGATCTTGAGCGCTGGGTTGCACGGAGTCCCCAGTGACGCTTACGATCCTTGGCGGCATCCATGGCTGTAGGGCCGCCGGGACCGCCAGCTTCGAGGTGCTGGTCAAGCCCCCTTTGCCCGGCTCGGCGGGCCGGGCTGTGGGCCGCAGCACTGTCCTCTCGAACACTCCTTCGGGCACGGGAGCTCCGGTGGAAGACTTCATTGAAAGGTCGTCAGCTGCGGCATTGCCAGCGCGCGGTACGTGGCGCAGGTCCAAGGCGAGGAATTCTTTCTCCAACATCTGCACGTGAAGCAGATATGCAGCTAGCTGTGGGTCATTGCAGGAGCATTCGCCCTTGACTTGCTTGATGACCAGCTGGGAGTCGCCCTGTGCCAACAACTGGCGAGCGCCTAAGGACAGGGCTGTCTGTAGGCCAAAGATGAGTGCTTCATACTCTGCCATGTTGTTGGTTGCCTTGAAATTGAGACGCACCATGTACCCAAACTGTTCCCCCGATGGCATGAGGAGCAGTACGCCGGCACCGGCCCCCTGCTTTCGCGAGGAGCCGTCAAAGAAAAGCGTCCAGTGGGGCTCGGTGAAGACTGGAGCATGGTGCCCTGGTTCACCGTCTTCGTGGCCCCCTGGGTCAGTCTTTGTTGGTGTCCACTCTGCCACAAAGTCGGCCAGTGCTTGGCTCTTGACTGCATGGCGAGGAAGGAAGTCCAGCTCGAACTCCGCCAGCTCCGCTGCCCATTTAGCAACGTTGCCAGTCGCATGGGGGCTGTGAAGAATCGTCTTCAGCGGATAGGAGGTGACTACCGAGACCCGGTGGGCCTGGAAGTAATGGCGGAGCTTCCTGGAGGCCACGAGCACCGCATACAGCAGCTTGTGGACTTCTAGGTACCTTGTCTTGGCATCATGAAGTACTTCGCTGATGTAGTAGACAGGCCTCTGGATGGTTTGAACCCTCTCTCTTAGGTCTGGGAGGTCTTCATCCATTGGCCCTGGCCCGCTGGAGATGGGTGGACCCACGTGGGCCTCCGGGAGTTGGAACCCGGAGGCCATTAAGCTATCTTGGCTCTCCGGGGGGCCCCGCTGGTCCTCCGGGAGCTCCAGAGGGTCTTGAGGGATCTTCGGGAGGCTCCGTTGGGCCCCCGGGGGTTTATCTTGGGGGTCCGGGAGACCGCCCTGGACCTCTGGGAGGCCGACCTGGACCTCCGGGAGGTTGCCTTGGAGGTCCGAGAGACCATCTCGGTCCTGCGGGGCCTCCTGGCGTCTGTCTTCTGCTGCCGGAGCAGGTCGTGAAGATGAGAGGTCCGGCCGCTCTGCGACGAGGACCATACTCACCACCTCGGTTGTTGCCGCGATGTAGAGCAACAGGTGCTCTCCGGGCTCTGGGGCTGCCATGATAGGTAGGGTCGTCAGGAGCCGCTTCAACTTTTGGAAAGCCTCTTCTGCTTCGTCAGTCCAGGGGAATGGGCCAGACTTGAGCAGGAGCTTAAAGAAAGGGAGTGCCCGCTCTGCTAGCCTCGGTATAAACCGACTCAGCGCGGCTAGGCATCCCGTGAGTTTCTGGACATCTTTGACGCGGGCAGGAGGCCGCATCAAGTCGATGGCCTTGATCTTCTCTGGGTTGGCCTCAATCCCCCGGTGCGAGACCAGGAATCCTAAGAGCTTCCCAGAGGACACACCGAACACACATTTGTCGGGGTTCAGCTTGGTGCGCGTAGAGCGCAATTTGTCAAAAACTAAGGCTAGGTTATCTAATAAAGATGAACCCTGCTTGACCTTGACAACGATGTCATCGACGTACACCTCAACTAAGTCTCTTATTAACTCTCCAAAGGTTTTGTGCATTGCTCGCACAAAGGTGCGGAGAGCATTCTTTAGGCCGTAAGGCATAGAGACATAACAATAAAGGCCATCTACTGTGATGAAGGAGGTGTCCTCTTCATCCTCCCTAGACATGGGGATCTGATGGAAACCCGAGTAGGCGTCTAGGAAGCACAGCATATCACAGCCTGATGTTGAGTCTACTATTTGATCTATCCTAGGGAGAGGGAATGGATCTTTGGGACATGCCTTATTGAGACTGGTGTAGTCGATGCACATCCGGAGCTTCCCGCCGGCCTTCGTGTGACACCCTCATCTCGGGTGTCAGCATATGTTCATGTTTATGAAGAAGAAGAACATTTTTTAGAAAAGAGGGAACAGAAACAAGTATCAAAAGGATAGCCAGTAAAGCTTTCTGAGAGCACCGAAGGCAACTTTCATGACCAGCAGACCACGTGGTGTGTTCGGAACTCATTCCCGAGAGATAGGGAGAGGTCCGACGCTAAACTGGATACGTGGCAGGCTCGGGGGTCGCCTCCGCAATTGGGAAGAGGTCCGACCCTGTGGGACACGTACTGCCCACGGAGATAGCCTCTGCGGAAGAAGCAAAGGCATTTTTCATAGGACACATGACATCCTCGGAGCTAGTCCTTGCGGAAATAAGAGGACCAGTCGCGCGGGATACGTGTCAATCTCGGAGCTCATCTCAGAGAAGTCTGGATCTATTGAACACGTGTCGCCACCGGAGCTTATCTCCGGAGGTCCGTCGCTGCTGGACACGTGTTGACCTCGAGGCATGTCCCTGAGGGAAGGAAAAAGCGGAAAGACCGGCACCCACACGTGGCGTGCGCGGAGCTCACCTCCGAAGAAGAGGGAGGTCTCGATCGATTGACACATGGCACAACCGGAGCTTGTCTCTGCGGATGAGGAGATACCAGGCCCGGAGGACACGTGGAGCTTCCGGAGCTCATCATCACGGAGGTAACGAGTTCTGAAGCAGCTGTTACGCGTAAGGACACCGGTACGCAACAGAAACCGATCTAAAATCCACGATGGTTACCGAAGATAAGACGTCAGGATCTAACAAAGATCTGAATAAGACTCTTATTCGGGATCCAATCAGATTAGGACTCTTCTCTTCCCGATTATAAGTAGAACCCAAAACCTCTGGCCGAAATCACGAACTTCTCTTTCAACTCCTAAGTCGACGACTTAGCGCTCTAGCCCTAACTCGCCGAGCAAAACATCGCCGAAGCACAACAAGGGAGATCATCGGAGAAGAACCAAGCGGTCTGAGGAGGACCTCGAAGACAAGAAAAGCGTGAGGTAGGACTTCAATAGCACCTTACGACATCATATTGTTCATCTCTTGCATCTGTTCTTCGATTCCTTTCGAACAGAAGCCTTTTCGTGGACAGAACACTCGATGATCAGTTTGATCTAAAGACAAGATCATCACCACGACCACCTTTGATCCGAATACCTCTGTCCATGCAAGCCATGCAAGAACACGGACAGATCAATCTAATCATAGAATAGCATGCATGTACATCATTGCATCTAGTTTAGGGTTTGTGCATGATATTGATTGCTGTGAATTTTGTATGCACGTGAATCCTACATAGCAGAACAAGCTCAGGAAGCTGTATACGACGAGCTGCAGCAACAAGGTTTTGAGAATCAAGAACAACCGGAACCGCAAGAACAAGGCAAGTGCTCCTTGACCATGTTGATCCTATGTTTTGGGTAAAACTATTTTATTTTGTGAAAAGGTGTGTGTGCTGAGTCAAACATGATGGGAAACCCTTTTATAGGAGTTTACTAGTTTTGGTTAAACCACCCTTGTCACCTGGGAAATTTTATGAGTCGGGTATGGTTTTTGTTTTTATGCTTCGCTGAGTCCATGGGATTGGGAAGCGAGATAGATGTGTCTAGCTAACTGCCCTCGTAATGATAATGAGAAACTGATGTTAATAATGGACATGGATCGGAGGGGATCTAGGCAAGCCTGGGTTTGTGTACGAGGTAGCATGAGATGGTGGTTTTACTTGCCGTAGATCTAAGGACCGGTTCATGCATGCACATGCCAGGATAACAGTGCCACCACAAGGCCAAGTATGGGTGCGGCTTAGCTGAGTAATTAGGTAAGTTGCTAGAGTGTTATGGACTGTGGAAGGCGCGGGGAATGGGAGTCGAGTGAGGACTGCCCTGGGAACTGCATGGCACAATAGGGGGCCCGTGGGTGGGAGAATTGGAGATTCTAGCCTGCCGGTGAAACCTTAGTGAGTCCATACATCTAGTAACCCCTTTGTAAAGGCTATTTTGTGATCTCTTGTGTAAGGGCCTCAGTTTTTGACACACATTTGCAGTGTTCATCACCACACCACACACACCTCATTTGAGGAAGAATGATGAACACAAATGAAGAGCAAGTAACAATTATCAACATGCTCATTAGAGAACAAACTTACACATTGCAAAAGTGGTATTTCCCACATGTGATATAGATGGGCTGGACATATGAAAACTCCTACACTTTACTAAGGATGTCCATGCCAAGTTTCACCCAAATTCAAAACCTTTTGAGGTCAGTTTGGGTATAGTTAGGAAGAGGGCAGTTTGAAACCATATTCAAATTCAAACTGTTTTTATCCAATGAATTTAAAAATTCTTACTCAGCACATTTTTGTGAGCTCACACACCAATTTTCACTCCATTTGGAGTTGATCTTGACATGAGCTAAGTGGGAGAAATTCAAACTTTATTTGAATTTCAAACTGAACTTGTGCTGAAATTCATTCAAACCAAACCTCATTTGAACTTTGATCAATTCAAATGGCTCATGGGTGAATAATTTGAATTGCCAAGGGTAGTATGGGGTTCACTGTTTACAACAGTGATTAGGAGTAAATTTCAGAGGTTAAAATGGGGGGTGGGACCCACATGTCAGCCTCTACTTCAACACAAACCGACTGAAACACAGCTCAGTCGGTTCCCGGGTGCAGTGTGCGCGCGCCACCGAGGGGGGCAGCCGGCGCCAGCTCCTGCTGCGCGCCCCAAGCCGGAGACCAGTCGCCGGGCTACTTATCCCCTCCCCGGCGTGCTCTGATCGCCCATTCCCCGAGCTGCCGACATACTCGGCCTGTTCTTCCACTGCAACCGCCGCCGCTCGAGCTCACGCTTGATCAAGCCGATCACTCGCGCGCACAGCCTCCTCCACAGCAAAACGGCACCAAGAGGTCGTGAGCAACCTCCTAGACCCCGTGTGGTCCAGTGAGCAAGCGTCCTCAAGCTGTACGAGCCATTTCTCCGGCGAGCCGAACATCGCCGCCGATCGGGCTCCCGTGGACAGCACGGCACAGCCGTTGTCACGTCCTCTTCTCTACACAAGAAAGGTGCGTGATTGTATGTAGATGGAGTAGCCGAAAGCCGTTTGGCGATTGATCAATCCTCGGCCGAGAATTTCCAAATTTACTCTTGATCAGTTCATAAGGACCGAGCTCACCTTCGGGTGAAATTCGTGCTCTATGCACGAGGGTTGGACGAGCTCGTTACCTAGTAGCTTCTACGCACGATAGCGCCCACGCTCGAACTGGAATTAGAGAAAACCATCGAGAATCGGCCATGATATGGCTGTTTTCCCCGCCGCCGTGGCTGAACACCTCGGCTCACCGTCGAGAGCCTAGTTGCCGGTATTTCTAGCTTCCACCCAGCCCTGGTTCGTGTTTCCCATGCTCGACTGATGCTCTCCGACCGATTTCCAGTCGATTTGGTGCACGGGAGAGCGGGACCGACCTCACCGGAACCCTAGCAGGTGCTGTCATCGGTGCGCACGGGTTTCCGGTCATCGCCGGCGGCCGGCGACCCCACCATCGAGTCCAGGGGGTCAGTAAAGGGGCAGGCGGCAAGTTTCGGGCCAGGGGGTGGCCGGGAACTCAGTTCCGGCGAGGGTCGCCGGGGATCACCGCCGCCGCGCAGTTGGCGCGAGGAGGGAGACGACGCACTGTGTGCGGGGCCCACAAGCCAGAGTTTAAACTTTTTCCCGAATTTCAGTTTCAGTTCAAACTTCAAATCCTTATAACTTTGGCTAGAAAGCTCCAAATTAAGTGAACCAAATTTTGCTGGATTCAGCTCTCCGAGTACTTTCCAGCAAATCAAGTTTCACTTCATGAAAACCCTTAATTTTCCAGAATTAATTCCTCAAAATTTAAACTGTTAGGAATTTTAACTGGAGAATCCTGTGGAGGAAAATCCTTAAATTTTGCTGGGATATTCACTAAAATATCCCTGAACTACCATAAAAATTTCGGGTCCATTTGAGCTCATTTCATCCACCTAATGGTGTGATTAGTGAAACTGTTCCAGAGAAAATAGAAAATGTTCAGAAACATTTTCAGAATTTTCTCTGAAATTGTTTAGCTCATATCTTTAGTTAGAGACTTCCAAATTAAGTGAGACCAACTCCATTAGAACCCTCTGAAAATCTAGTTTTCAGAAAGTCATAGTTTGTCTCATGAGAATTCCTAGAACACTCTAAGAGTTCCAATTAAGGTCAAGGACATAATTAATTGTGGAGGGCTCAAATGAGCTTTGCTGCAACTAAAACTTGGCCAAGTCTCTGTTTAGGTTGTAACCAAGCCACAGTAAAAGTTTCACCGTCATTAGGTCTGTCTAGCAAGGGTGATAGACTTCACAACTTCAAAGATAATACAAATGCATTTAAATTAATACATACATTGCTCTTATCATGTAGTCGCTAAGGTCGAGGAGGAACCCGAAGTCCTAGACTTCGTTACTCCGGAGGAACAGCTAGCCTACGACCAAGAGCAGCAAGGCAAGCCCCGGTTTGCATTAACCTTTTTACAAATATTTATTGTTTTGAGCACATCTTTGAATATTGTTCTTTGCATTAGAGTCTTGATTGGAAACCTAACTGCACAGCCAAGAAAACCATGGGTTGGGTTTAGGATTGAAAACCTCGTTAACCACTGCATTGCTAGGATAGAGTAGGATTCGGTACAAGTCGAGTAGTTGGAACTACTCGCGAGAATAGGCTAGAGGCACATTGCTCGGGTAGAGATAGCACATGATACACATGGCAAGAAAATGAGACCGAGCGGAGAGTAAGGGCAGCAGGACTTTGGGGCCTGTGTGCTGTAGCTCCGCTTGTGTCGATTGAGGACCAAGCCGTGTGCGGGCCTGTTGAACAAGCTAGAACAGTACCGAAGACCTACCGGCTATATGGGAACCGGGAAACTGATGTAACTCGGGTAGCTGGGTATTGAGGCATTGCCCGTCGTTCAGAGGGTAGGTTGAGAGCTCGAGGTGTAAATCGGCTGGCGGCACGGAGATGCGCGTGCAGAGACCTCTTGCTCGGGACGATGGGACCGGTTCAATATTTGGCTAACGGGTGAAAGGTAGTCACGTACGGCGTCCGTGATGGTTGTTGTAGGCAACATCGAGTACGGGCGTACGTGACGGGTTGTTCGGGTAACCCTGCAGGTGTAAATCGATTATAATCGCCGTCCCTAGAGGTCAGTGAGTACCACTTGTTCACTGTACCGTGACGTAGAAAGAACAGGCTAGTTACATGTTAAAATGTTGCTGATTGAAAGCTGGACATTGATTGTTAATGATATGCTGTAGCTTAGAGCTAATTAAAGTTCTTTTCAACTTTGGGCAAAGTACATGAGAGAAATGTGTTTCTTGTTTGATTGCGGCTCTCTCATGTGCCTTAGCGTAAGGTTCTCTACAACCTGCTGCTAAAACTTGAAAGTAAGGTTCTACTAATTAGGCGAGTCCTTGCAAATGATTTTTACCTCATGCAACCATTACCCTCATGTAGAAGTTCCATGTTTAGGTGAGACGGGTCAGACTTGCTGAGCCTTCGTGCTCACTGCTTGTGTTTGAAGCTTTTGCAGGGTTCTATGAGGAAGGGACTCCCGAAGAGGAGACGGAACCCCAGGAGGGGAACCCCGTCGAGTGGGAGTCGTGCACGCCGCAGAGTTAGTGTGCGTGTGTGCTAGCAAGGACACGTTCGAGGGCTGAACGTGCACTTGATGCTTAGTCTACGCCCGCGAGTGTAGACTGAACTTATTTTGATGTAAACATGTTCATAAACTTGTTTATGTAATGAAACTTCCGCTTCCGCTTTGCACCTTTGACGTGTGTTATACGGTGCTGTGCAACGCAGCACCCCTCAGCGTGATCCTGGCTCGACAGGACCAATGGGGTCGTGTCAGCGTTGGTATCAGAGCTCGCTTGAGGTTTAACACAGTACAAAGGTCTTCTTTTTCAAAAATCCAGTGAGGAACGAGTTAGTAGCCCGTATAAGGATGTTATTAGTATATAGAAAGTGGCTTATTAACCTATTTGTTATGTCGGAAAATCGTGCATCTCGGGACGTTCCTGTCTTGGGGGGTGCACGTAAGCGCTGTCCACCAGTGCGCACAAGCTGAAGGGTGGAGCCCCACGGGTGGCAGGTAACCCGACCCGCTTTAGTATCCTCTACGACTCTTCATGTCGTTTGGGGTATTCGAGCAACGTCTGTCCCTGGCGTGCGTGGTGCAACATGGGAGACCCCGTCACGTGGTCTGAAACGTGAACACGTAACTCAAGGCGTGTTTGGCTTGAGAACATCCGGGCGAGTGATGACGGCCGGGTGTACAAACTGTATGGATTCCGGGCTCGGTGTGCAGCCGAGTCTGATGATTGTTTGAGTTTCTGCAGGTAGCCTGACCACGAAATGGTAGACGTGTAGCATCCGTGTGCGAGTGACGTTTAGTGCCACTGAAATAACGAAGCCGGCTAAGTCCGGTATAGGGTTTTCCTTTGTGAGGACGTAGTACCGACATAATCTGGTGACGCATCGACGTCACACCCCATTAAATGAACAACTTCATTTAAAAACTTGAAGGTTTTGATCCAAAGCAGTAAAACTTGATGTAACTCCTTCCCTTGTACAGGATATTCAAAGTTAACAAGTTTTCAACTTATAGGATGTTAAGGACAGAGCACTCTGTTTTCAGCTGAATCAAGGCTGGAGTTAATCAGAGGTTAGAGGTTGAGTTCTTTCGAGGTTGGGGTCGTATGATACATTTCTGGAAAGCATTGGAAGATCTTTACAACTCTTCTGTTGAGGTCCAGAGGTGTTTCATCCCTTAACCACTCGAAAAATGCAGTAGAGTTGAAACTGTCCAGAAAACAGGACAGAGCAAAGACTCTCTGTAAACTCTCCGTAAATTAAGCATAACTTCCTGCTTAAAAATCCAAAAATAGGAAATGAGGTACTTCTGGAAAGCTTATGAGATGGGTTACGACTTTGTAACAGAAAGTTTTGTCAGATTGGGAACAGAATTAACTGGGATTCTTGGATCAATTCAGTACCTAAAGCAGGGAGGTGCTGTCCAATTGATTCCAGAAATTCTGTTAACTTTGACATCTCATAACTTTTGAACCAAGACAGATCTTAGGTCAACCAAATACTTTCTGGAAAGCTATTGAAGTTAACTTTAACTTTGATGTTGAGCTCCAGAATTGGTTTTACCTTTAACATAGCCTAAATCAGGTTGGTGTGGAAACTGGTCAAGGCTGTCATGGGAACAGCAGATCAGCAGTCAAATTTGTTTAAAATTTGAACTATGTTTCCAAGTTTTATGGGTTCAATGACATGTTTTATGTTATAACTCAGGGGTTTACTGTTTAAATAAATATTTGACATTTCTCAAATATATTTTTACAGATGGCAGCAGATAAACGGTTGGAGAACGGGTGGGTAGTTTCCCACTGCTCTGACCGTAGCGGCTACCCGGAAGCATTGTGGCAAATGCTCCAATATTTCGGGTACAACCAGATGCCGCAATACTTCGCCAAGGAAGAAGGCGAAGAGGGGAACAAGACGTGGACAATCCATGTCGAGGTTCCTGCAGGGCCTACGCCACCCGGTTGGGTGCCATTCACCGTCACGGTGAGAGGAAGACAACCGGAAAGGATGTGGCAAGTGGCAGCCCGTGACACTATGTCACGTTTCTGCCAACTACACGTGCAGGCTATGGAGGGAACTCCATACGCACTCGTTCCGGTGGAGGGACGAGCTCAGCATGTGTGGGAAGAGAGGTACCTGGAGGCAACAGACCCGAGTTGCCCAAGGTACAACCCCGCGGAGGCAAACCTCAGCCTCCAAATGAGGGCGGGAAACGCTGTGATGGACAGCCAAGCTGTTCATACGGAGCATCTCGCCACCAAGCTCAAGGAGAGCACAAGCCGTGGAGATCATTTCGAGGGTGCTCACAGCGCACTCCGCAATGTGCTCCTTCCGACGATCAAGCGACTGAATGAACAACACAATCAGTTGCGTCGTCTGAAGAAGGCAAAGAAGAAGAGCCGTGTTGACATCGCGGCATTGCAAGAGCTGGTGCAGACCCTAACCCAGCAGAATGAGGACCTTGCTCAAGAGCGGGACGACGCTATTGAGGAAGGACAAGGCTGGGAAGAGGACTACAACCAGGCTATGGACGAGGTGCATGCATTGCAGGACCTCGTGCCCCCGGTATTGGGCGTACCGGTAGTCTTGGGTCTTCCAGCCATGGGAGAACCTGGAATGGGAGAAGAGGTGGTAGACCCCGAGCCACCAGCAGAGGTACCGGAGGAGGACGACCCACAGGAGGTCGAGTTCTACTCCGAGTAGGGGGTTACGGTTGCCAAGTAGGGCAGCTAGGGTAGCGTAACCCAACTTTTGTAATCGGTGACATGTCGTGTAGACAGTAGCGTATGTATAGGTAGTGACGACATGAGCACGACTTCTCGGAGATCCGAGAATAATGTATCTTGTATAAAGTTTATGCTTTATCAATATATGTGAATGTTGTGCAAATTAATCATGTGTCACTTCAATACCTACTGTTGCGTATGGAATTTTAAGTAAGACCTGTGCTAATTGCTGCTGTTTTGAATTTCAGAATGACGCGTACTCGTGCCAACCCTGACGTTGGGGGTACCAGTCAAGGGGGGGAGACCTCCCAACCATCTCCCGAGGACTCCTCGGGACAGCAGCAGCAACAGCAACAGCAAACACCGCCACCGCCACTACCAACGGTTACATTGGCCGACATTGTCGCGGCAATGGCGGGCTCGCATCAGCAGCACACAGAGTTGCTGCAGACTCTCGTCGCCAATATGTCTCGCCCAGAGAGACGTCAAGATCGTGAGGAGCGCCAACAGAGCTCCTACTCTGACTTCCTGGCGACTCATCCCCCTGTATTCTCAAGGGCGGATGAACCACTTGACGCGGACAACTGGCTCCGCGCCATAGAGATGAAGTTCGGGCTGCTCCAAATCAGCGAGCAGCGCAAGACTCAGTTCGCGGTCCAGCAGCTCCAAGGATCCGCGAGCGCGTGGTGGGCCAACTTCTGTGCTTCCCAGCCCACCGACCGAGTGATGACCTGGGCGGAGTTCCGGACGGCCTTCAGGGCCTATCATATACCGCCAGGTCTGATGAAGAGGAAGACGCAGGAGTTCTTGCACCTGCAACAAGGGAGCCGGAACGCGCTGGAATATTCCAGAGCGTTCAACGATCTCGCGCTCTACGCGTAGTATCACGCAGATACGGACGAGAAGCAGCGGGACCACTTTTACCAGGGGCTTAACCCGCTCCTGAAGGACAAGTTGGCGATGTTCAATCGCGGCAGCCTCAACGACATCATTGATGCTGCGATTGTTCAGGAGGACTCCGGCAAGGAGTTGGCGGCGGCAGAGCAAAAGCGAAGCGCGCCGCAGAGCAGCGGAGAAGGAGGCAGTCCTTCCCAGAAGTTTCGGATGGTGAATCGCCCACCATCAGGTCCACGCTGGCAACCACCACAGCGGTCGATGCCGTTCCGCAGTCGGCCGTACTCTTCACCGGCATTCCGGCCGGCACTGCCAGTACCACCGCAACAACAACAGCAGCAGCGGGCGATGCCGCGTGCGTTTGCACCTCCGCAACGCATGCCGGGCTTTCGTCCACCGAGTACTCCACCAGCAGCGGCCACATGTTACAAGTGTGGTCGTCCAGGACACTTCGCGAGCAGTTGCCCGGAGAGGCAAGGCGGCGGAGTGGCACCACAGTTTCCGGGGAGGAATCAACCCCGGAACCCTACTAATGCGCGGCGGGCAAACCCTAGGCCCGGCGCTGTCCACCAACTTGCCATTGAGGACGTGCCGGAGGGCGAGCCAATCCTTGCGGGTATGTTCCAACTCCACCAGCATCCCGCGATAGTACTGTTTGATTCAGGTGCCACGCATAATTTTATTAGCCAAGCTTTCATTGCTAAACACAGTTTGCCAATACTACCCACCGATAGTCCATATTTAATTTGTTCACCGGGTGGGAAGATTTCATCCAGCGTAATGGTCTCCAAAGCACCATTATGCTTAGCGGGTAGAGTGTACCCCACATCTCTCATTATCTTAGAGGGACAGAAGGTCGATGTCATCCTAGGGATGTCGTGGTTAACCCGCCACGGCGCGGTTTTAGACACCGTCCTTCGAGTCGTGCACTTAAACTCAGAAGTGCACGGTTCTCACTCATTATTTCTGGACAGTCCAGAAATAAAACTTCCAAGTGTCTATCAAGCCACAACCATCAGATTGGAAGACATTCCAGTGGTCCGAGAGTTCCCTGATGTATTCCCGGATGACTTGCCGGGGATGCCACCCGATAGAGAGGTGGAGTTCAAGATTGAACTTGCACCGGGAACCATGCCAATATCCCGAAGGCCGTACAAGATGGTGCCCAAGGAGTTGGCTGAACTGAAGACTCAGCTCACGGACCTTCTGGAGAAGGGTTTTATTAGGCCGAGCTCCTCCCCATGGGGCTGTTCGGCATTATTTGTCAAGAAGAAGGATGAGACGCTGCGGCTTTGCGTGGACTACCGTCCATTAAATGCCGTAACCATCAAGAACAAGTACCCGTTGCCACGGATCGACATGTTGTTTGATCAGTTTGTCGAAGTAAAGATCTTTTCCAAGATGGATTTAAGATCCGGGTACCATCAGATTAAGATAAGGGCGGAGGACATTCCAAAGACAGCTTTCTCGACAAGGTACAGACTTTATGAGTACCTGGTCATGTCCTTCGGCCTCACCAATGCTCCAGCTCACTTCATGTATTTAATGAACTCGGTGTTCATGCCAGAGCTGGACAAGTTTGTCGTGGTCTTCATCGACGACATCCTGGTATATTCCAAGTCGGAGGAAGATCACAAGAAACATCTGCGTATAGTCTTGCAACGGCTGCGGGATCACAAGTTATACGCAAAATTCAGCAAATGCGAGTTTTGGATATCGCAAGTGCCTTTCCTCGGGCATATCATCTCAGCAGAGGGTATCGCTGTGGACCCGAGCAAGATCACGCAAGTGCTGAATTGGAAATCCCCGAGAACTGTTCATGAGGTACGGAGTTTCCTCGGACTCGCGGGATATTATCGGAGGTTCATTCCGAACTTCTCGAAGATTGCCAAGCCAATGACAGAGCTGCTGAAGAAGGCTACCAAATATGTTTGGAGTCCAGCATGTGAAGCAGCATTCAAGGCTTTAGTAAAGCACCTGACATCAGCACCGGTTTTGGCGCAACCAGACACAACAAAACCGTTTGATGTGTACTGCGATGCATCTGGCATTGGGCTCGGATGTGTGCTGATGCAAGATCGAAGAGTGGTCGCGTATGGATCACGGCAGCTTAGGAACCATGAGCAGAATTATCCAACTCACGACTTGGAGCTCGCTGCCGTGGTACTTGCACTGAAGATGTGGAGGCACTACCTACTCGGTAACCTCGTACATTTTTATACCGATCACAAAAGCCGTGGTACTTGCACTGAAGATGTGGAGGCACTACCTACTCGGTAACCTCGTACATTTATATACCGACCACAAAAGCCTCAAGTACATATTCACTCAGAAGGAGCTGAACATGAGGCAACGAAGATGGTTAGAACTGATAAAGGATTACGAGATAGAGATCCATTATCATCCGGGCAAGGCAAACGTTGTGGCAGATGCGCTGAGCCACAAGTCACACGTCAATAATCTGACCATCACACCGTTGGAAGAGAGCGAACCACCACTACATGTGATTCCACACGGAGCTCTCTACAACCTAGCTTTGATCCCCACCATCCGTGAAGAGATAGCGGCAGCCTAGAAGAATGACAAGGGCATGTCACATTTGCGGAGACGTGTAGACAGTGGGGAGTTGAAATGTTTCCGGAAGGACGGAGACGGCGTCCTATGGTTCAAGGACCGGATCGTCGTACCCCGAAACCCAGAGTTACGGAAGAAAATATTTGATGAGGCTCACTTATCAAAATTTTCTATTCACCCCGGCAGCAACAAAATGTATCAAGAACTCAGAAGAAAGTTTTGGTGGACACGGATGAAGTGAGAGACTGCAAAATACGTGTCCGAGTGTGATACATGTCAAAGGGTGAAGGCAGACCACATGCGGAAACCGGGACTGCTGCAACCACTGGGCATTCCTGCCTGGAAGTGGGAGGACGTGAGCATGGATTTCGTCGTCGGTTTACCCACCACCTTACAGAAACATGATTCGGTGTGGGTGATCGTCGATCGGCTCACCAAAGTTGCCCATTTTATCCCGGTCGCGAGCCTTCGGATCTCCCGGCTTTCGGCAGTAGTGTGGCGACAGCTGCCATGCACGGGGCACATATTGTCCTGATTACCTTCTCGGATCGGTGACCTTCGCTGCCTCTTGTCGGGGCGCGGCCCCCGAGCCCCACTGAGCGTCGCTTCAGTGACGACTGGGGCCGCGGCCGGTGATCTTATCTTGCTTCTGCCTCGGCTCTTGGTCTTCCTGCTGCCTCCATAGGGAGTAGGACCAGATTCGGGCAGTCCTCCTGACTCGGAGGACGGCTGTGAGTGCCAGTTCCGTCCTTCGGCTGCTCTGGCGCACTTGTCCGCCAAGCTGAAGAGCTCTGAGGCATCGCGGACCTCCCTGGTCGCGAGTTTCTCAAGCATCTTCCTGTCTCGGACGCCTTGCCGGAACGCCACCACCACAGAAGCATTTTGAATGTGTGGGATGGTGTTCCGCACCTGGGAGAACCGCTGGATGAAAGAGCGCAGCGACTCCCCAGATTGTTGCTGGATGGCGTGGAGGTCGAGCTCCATGCCAGGCCGGGTGTAGGAACTGCCAAAGTTGGCTATGAACTGCCGGCAAAGCTCTCCCCAGGAAGTTACGGAACCCTGGGGGAGGCTCATGAGCCAAGACCGGGCTGGGCCAGTCAAGGCGACAGGGAAGTAATTGGCCATGACGGCTTCATTCCCTCCTGCGGCAAGTACGGCGGTGGAGTAGATCTGGAGGAACTCCGCCGGGTTGACGCTGCCGTCGTACTTCTCGGGCAGGTGCGGCCGAAACTTGCGCGGCCACTTTGCGAAGCGAAGGTGGGGCGCGAGGGCTGCACACCCTGCTTCTGTCGCCGCAGGTTCTGGTGCCGCGAACGCTTGGTTCGCACGGAGCACCGCGTGCCCCGGTATGGGCAAGGCTGCACCATAGGACGGGGGCGCCATCTGCAGGACATATGACTGTGGCATATTCTGCACGGCGCAGGCCTGGGGCAGAGATCACGTGGCGAAGGTCTGCTCTTCAGGCTGGGTCGAGGCCGACGTCATGCTGTCGTCAGCCTCTTGGTAGCGACGCCTTTCTCGGCGCTGCTCGAGGTATACCCGGGCATCTTGACCCAGGCGACACTGCTCCAGCTCTGTCCTCAGATCTGTCGATTGGGGCCGGGTAGAGCTGGAGTCTGCCGTCTGCTCGTCAACCAATGGTGCGCGCATCAGCGACATGACCGGTTGGCCAGAGCGTCGTCCCCGCCTAAGTCGAGGGTTTGCGGCGGCGACGACAAGACGGTCTACCTCGCGGATCCACTGCCGGTCGCTGCCTGAGGCGCGTCCCCAGTGGGCGGATTGTACAGTAGCGCTCTCGCTGCAGCTAGCGCACCCCCACTGGGTACGCCCAGCGCTACTGAAGACTTGATGCTGGTTGGAGCCTGCATTGCCGGGGTCGGCGCTGCCAGAGCCGGTTGCTGGCTCCCAGCTTGTACCGACACACTCCGTCCCGAGTGTGTCGACATGTACTCCCCCCTGGTCGCGGTTTGCCGCAGAGGCGAGGGGGGAGAGTTCGCCGCTGAAGGAAGCTTGGTCATCTTCGTCAGCGGAAACTTGTCGCGCTAGGGGAAAAGCCCCCTTCCTGGCGCGCCAAATGTCGAAGTGTTCGGTCGACACTTCCCCCGGGCCTGCACTAGGCAGCCCACGGAGGTTCTTTTTTCGGTGGGGCTAGTCCCTAGCGGAGAGCTCGCGCGGATGGATGAGTTAGTAAGAGCTTGACACAGAGAGTTTTACGTGGTTCAGGCCGCCGGAGCGTAAAACCCTACGTCCACGGCGAGCTATGGAGCTCGCTGTATTGCTTGCTGCTCAGGGCCGGGGTCCTGAGCTTGGGGGTGAGTTACAGCTTGGGAGTGTATGGCTAGCGTATGAGTTGCAGAGTGCGAACTCTTGCTATCGTCGCCTACCCGAGCCTTTTATAGTCCAAGACTCGGGCGGCTTACAAGGGGAGCCGGGACCCGACAGGTGGTCCCGAGAAGATTGTCTATTATCTACCGTATCTGCAGTTATGCCGGTAGTTATCTCTGGCAAAGGCTTCTGAGTCTTCATCTTGCCGCCCTGCCCATGCCGCATGCTAGTCGTAGTGGTTGATGACGGCGTAGGCGGCATGGGATGTCTTGTCGCGGTGTTTATTGGCTGGCAGGTTCTGACACCGCGCGCCAGTCTGCGATGCGACTAGGCGCAACGGCACCTGACAGAAGCGTGCTCCGCGTCTCCGCGTCTCGGGAAGACGCGGGCCTTGAATACCTTGTACGGGCAAGGTATGGGTCGTCTTTACCCCCGCTGCCTATCGCTCGGGGGTAGGCAGCGCCGTTCTGCTGCCACGTGGCGGGCCCGGAGCTCTCCTCTGAGGAGAGGGAGGTCCGGCCCCGCTGGACGCGTGGCGCCTTCGGACCTCTCTCCCGCGGAGGGGGGGGTCCGGCTTCTGTATGCCACGTGGCGGGCCCGGGGCTCTCCTCTGTGGAGAGGGAGGTCCGGCCCCGCCGGACGCGTGGCGCCTTCGGAGCTCTCCCTGCGGAGAAGGGCGAATTCCTTAGGCTTTTTCCCCTGTGCGAGGGGGTACCCAATATCTCAGGTACCGACATCTAGCGTATGAGTTGCGGGAGTGCGAACCCTTGCTATCGTCGCCTACCCGAGCCTTTTATAGTCCAAGACTCGGGTGGCTTACAAGGGGGGGCCGGGACCCGACAGGTGGTCCCTGGGAGATTGTCTATCATCTACCGTATCTGCAGTTATGCCGGTAGTTGTCTCTAGCGAAGGCTTCTGAGTCTTCGTCTTGCAGCCCTGCCCATGCCGCATGCTAGTCGTAGTGGTTGATGACGGCGGGGGCGGCATGGGATGTCTTGTCGCTGCATTTATTGGCTGGCAGGCTCTGACACTATGCGCCAGTCTGTGATGCGACTGGGTGCAACGACACCTGACAGAGGCGTGCTCCGCGTCTCCGCGTCTTGGGAAGGCACGGGCCTTGAATACCTTGTACGGGCAAGGTATGGGGCGTCTTTACGCCCGCTGCCTACCACTCGGGGGCAGGCAGCACTCTTCTGTTGGACACGTGGCGGGCCCGGAGCCCTCCTCAGAGAAGAGGGAGGTCCGGCCCCGCAGGACACATGGAGCCTTCGGACCTCTCCCTGCGGAGGGTTAGATCCGGATTCTGTCGGCCACGTGGCGAGCCCAGAGCTCCTCTCTAAGGAGAGGGAGGTTCGGCCCTGCTGGACACGTGGCGCCTTCGGACCTCTCCCCCGCGGAGGGGGGAGGTCCGGCTTCTGCAGGACACGTGGCGAGCCCGGAGCTCTCCTCTGAGGAGAGGAAGGTCCGGCCCTGCCGGACGCGTGGTGCCTTCGGAGCTCTCCTTGCGGAGAAGGGCGAGTTCCTTAGGCATTTTCCCCTGTGCGCGGGGGTACCCCATATCGTGGGTACCGACAGCAGGTGATGTCTTGTTGCTGTGTTTATTGGCGGGCAGGCTCTAACACGGCGCGCCAGTCTGCGATGTGACTGGGCGCAACGGCACTTGACAGAGGCGTGCTCCGCGTCTCCGCGCCTTGGGAAGGCGCGGGTCTTGAATACCTTGTACGGGAAAGCTATGGCGCGTCTTTACTCTTGCTTCCTACCGCGCGTGGGCAGGCAGCACTGCTCTGCTGGCCATGTGGCGGGCCCGGAGCTCTCCTCTGAGGAGAGGGAGGTCCGGCCCCGCAGGACACGTGGAGCCTTCGGAGCTCTCCCCGCGTAGGGGAGAGGTCCGGCTTCTGCTGGCCACGTGGCGGGCCCAGAGCTCTCCCCTGAGGAGAGGGAGGTCCGGCCCCGCAGGACACGTGGAGCCTCCGGAGCTCTCCTCGCGGAGGGGGGAGGTCCGGCTCAGTTGGCCACATGGCGGGTCCGGAGCTCTCCTCTGAGGAGAGGGAGGTCCAGCCCCGCTGGACACATGGCACCTTCGGAGCTCTCCCTGCGGAGAAGGGCGAGGTCTTTAGGCATTTTCCCCTGTGCGCGGGGGTACTCCGTATTGAGGGTACCGACAGTATCCTCTGGAAAGCTCCTTGGATTCCTGGTCTCACACCGAGGGATTGAGGCCAACCCAGAGAAGATCAAGGCCATCGAGCTGATGTGGCCCCCGGCCCGCATCAAGGATGTCCAGAAGCTCACGGGATGTCTAGCTGCGCTCAGTCGGTTCATACCAAAGGCTAGCTGAGCGGGCTCTTCCCTTATTCAAGCTCCTGCGCAAAGCCGGTCCATTTGTTTGGACCGAAGAAGCAGAAGAAGCATTCCAGGAGTTGAAGCAACTCCTGACGACGCTGCCCGTCATGGTAGCCCTAGAGCCCGGTGAGCACCTGCTGCTCTACATCGCGATGACGACAGAAGTGGTGAGCATGGTCCTAGTCGCAGAGCGGCCGGACCCCTCATCACTGCAGCCTGGTCCAGCAGCAAAAGCCAAGCACCTAGACTGATCGGGCCCCATGAGGGGCCCCGACAGCCAGGAGACCCCGGAGGTCCAAGGGGACCTCTCGGAGGTCCAAGACAACCGCCCGAAGATCCAAGATGACCTCCCGAAGGTTCAAGACAACCTTCCGTAGTACAAGGGGACCTCCCGGAGGTCCAAGACGGCCAATAAGTCTCCGGGTCCCAGCCCCTGGAGGCTGCCTCGGACCTGGGGACCTCCTGTCGGCCCGAGACAATGGAGGAAGACACCCCGTGTCCCCTAGGGAGGATTCGGACCACCCAGAGGCCCGTCTACTACATCAGCGAAGTCCTCCACGACGCCAAGACAAGATACCTGGAGGTCCATAAGCTGTTGTATGCAGTGCTCGTGGCGTCCAGGAAGCTCCGGCACTACTTCGAAGCCCACCTGATCTCGGTGGTCACCTCCTGTCGAAGTGTGTAGCCGACACTTCCCCCGGGCCTGCTTTGGGCAGCCCGCGGAGGTTCTTTTTCGGAGGGGCTAGTCACTCACGGAGAGCTTCAGCGTTAGGGACGATTGAGGGAGAAGCTTGACACGGGGAGTTTTACGTGGTCCAGGCCGCCGGAGCGTAAAACCCTATGTCCATGGTGAGCAGAGATGCTCGCTGTATTGCTTGCTGCTCAGAACCGGAGTCCTGAGCTTGAGGGTGAGAGATGTCGAATGGCTAGGGTGCGAGGGTGCGTATGAGGCGAACCCTTGCTAACGTTGCCTACCCGAGCCTTTTATAGTCCAAGGCTCGAGCGGCTTACAGGGTGGGCCCGGGACCCGACAGGTGGTCCCGAGGAGTTTGCCTGCCATCTACCGTATCTGCAGTTACGCCGGTAGTTGTCTCTGGTGAGAGCTTCCGAGTCTTCGTTCTGCCGCCGTGCCCATGCCGCAAGCTAGTCGTAGTGGTTGATGATGGCAGGGGCGGCAGGGGATGTCTTGTCGCTGTGTTTATTGGCGGGCACGCTCTGACACGGCGCGCCAGTCTGCGATGTGACTGGGCACAACGACACCTGACAGAGGCATGCTCCGTGTCTCCGCGTCTTGGGAAGGCGCGGGTCTTGAATACCTTGTACGGGCAAGGTATGGCGTGTCTTTACTCTTGCTGCCTACCGCGTGGGGGCAGGCAGCGCCGCTCTGCTGGCCACGTGGTGGGCCCGGAGCTCTCCTCTGAGGAGAGGGAGGTCCGGCCCTGCGGGACACGTGGAGCCTTCGGAGCTCTCCCCGCGGAGGGGGAGGTCCGGCTGCTGCTGGCCACGTGGCGGGCCCGGAGCTCTCCTCTGAAAAGAGGGAGGTCCGGCCCCGCAGGACACGTGGAGCCTCCGCAGCTCTCCCCGCGGAGGGGGGAGGTCCATCTCAGTTGGCCACGTGACGGGTCTGGAGCTCTCCTCTGAGGAGAGGGAGGTCCGGCCCCGCTGGACACATGGCGCCTTCGGAGCTCTCTCTGCGGAGAAGGGCGAGGTCCTTAGGCATTTTCCCCTGTGCACGGGGGTACCCCTTATTGAGGGTACCGACAGTGGCCCCCGGGCCCATCTCAGGGGAGATAGCGAGCCCGAGGTGGGGCCTCCGTTTCTTCCATTCCGCGCACCTTCTCTAAGACCCGCTTTGACCGTTGCCGGAGCACGAACAGTCGCAGGATCGTGGGAGCGTGTGCCCACTTGATGTTTGCTTTTACTGCGGCGGTTCCCAATGCTGCCACTTCTGCACGTCGCAGCGCTTTTTTCAGGAACCGCCAAAGCGTCTTGCCGGCTCGTCTCCTCGGGAGACTGACTTCTTGGCCCACCGCCTCAGCTGGACGACTTGGGTCTACTTGTCATCGATGCTTGGTCTTGGAGCAGAAGCGGTTGCCCAAGCGTCGTATTCGAAGAGTTTCAAATTGCTTTGAATCGTACCTGGGATGTTTTAAAAGGGGATCTTACCCGCATCGCGGCTTCCCTTCGCACTTCCCAGCGCTTGCACCTTCCTTGAGTTCTTGCGCCTTTGTCTTCCCTGTTCTTGTGCTCTCTCCTGCCATGGCTTCCAACCTACCTCCGTCGCGTCTCGCTCGGTCGGCCGAGCTCGACCAGTGCGCTGGCTGCTGGGCTGGCACACGGAGGAGCAGAAACGCCGGCTCCGCCAGGGATCTCTCCCCCTGCTCCTGGAGAAGGGGGAGATGGTCTTCTTCACTGCCTACGCCATGGCGGGGTTTGTCCCGCCAATTTCTTCCTTCTTCGTCACACTGCTGGAGACATACGGTCTCCAGCTCCACCACCTTTCCCCCAACTCCTTCGTGATGGCCGCCGTCTTCGTCCATTTCTGCGAGATGTTCATGGGGGTGCACGCTTCGGCGACGCTCTTCCGCTACTTCTTCGTGTTGCGGACGACCGGGCGCAGCTCGAAGACTCAGCTGGGCGCGTACTACTTCCAGCATCGCTGCAAGGATCCAAAGGCCTCTGGATACCTTCTACCTTTCGGTGAGTCGAGGTGGGAAAACTGGAGGGAGAACTGGGTGATCATGCAGACCGACGAGCACGATCGCCTGCAGCTCCCAACTGCTGGCCCAACCACCGAGCGTCGCTTCTAGGAGGAGGTCCCGGAGCTGGAGCTGGAGTATGCACCGGTGTTGGAGCGGATCCGGTTCCTGGCCAACGAGGGGCTGACGTCCCTGATGGTGCTAGTGGATTTCTTGTCGTGCCGCATTGCGCCTTTGCAGCAGCACAACCGCCCGGCATGGTACTACACCGGCGAGCTCGACTGCACCAGGTTGGAGAGGGGTCTCGGCTCAGATCCTTCCGATGAAGAGTTGTACGAGATGGTGGCCAAGGTGAGCAGCGACTACGTCACCGGCGGTGACCTCGCCTTCCCGGCCTCTGGCACTCCCCTCTTCTTGGACCCGCAGAGGAGGGCGGAGCTGCTGCGGAAGATGTCGAATCTCGATGACATTGGGATCGCTGTTCGTCAGGTTGGGGATGCCCTCTGGGGCATCTCAATCCCTGGGACCGAGCGCTCCGGATCAGAGCGTGAGGCGTCTGTCGCTGTCCAACCCGCACCGAGGGCCGGCGGAACTCAGGCCGCCGACAAGGGGAAGGGGAAGGAGCCGGCCCCCGGGCAGCTAGAGAAGAAACGTGCCAGGTCTCCTCCGAGGGCGTCACTTGCGCCGAGCCAGGGGGCCGGGGCACCCTTGCGCCCATCTCCCAGAGGTGCTGGTTCGTCGAGTGGCGACCCAAAGAGACCCCGGGTATCCCACTCCGGCGGGTCTCTTCTCGGACAACAGCGATCCGAGGAACCCCAAGCGTCCCGCCACCCTTCCTCAGGTGGAGGGGCTTCCAGGAAGGACACCGGTGGGGCGACACCCGGGAGTGTGCCGGGGGCTCAGATGCCACAGCCAGCGAGCGTTCCGGCTGCAGGTCCTGGTGGTTCCGCCCGGCCCAGAGGCCGGGGCTCCAAGCCCGTTGGAGAGCTCACGCCGCCCAGTAAGTGTTGCTCTTTCTGGCTTGTAGAAGTAGCGTTCCCTTCTCCTCTCTTAGCCTGAGAGCTTCCTTTGCCTGCAGGGACTCACGGCTGCCGGGGGCGAGCCTATTCCCCGGCCATCTCCAGTTGGCGGAGGCTCTGCGCCGCAGCATCCGGGAACTGCGGTGTTCCGACGGCCCCCAAGTCGGCGAGGGCTTCTTCTGTGCCGGCGGGTTCGCCCTCTGTGGTGGCCGCGGCAGCACCTGCTCATCCTCCTTCGCCAGCCCAGAAGTCCGGTGCTGAGGCTGGAGGGGCTGCTGTAGGCGCAGATGTTGGCTCCCTGGCTCCCCCGGGTCAGCTTCTTGCCTCAGTTGCCGAGGCACCAGCACCTTCACCGGTCGTGGACGCGACGGGGGAGGTCAGGGGCGCGACTCCTGCCAACGCCGCCCCGTTGCCCATATGGGATGCCTTGGGGCGTGCTCAGGCTGGCATCCGACAGATCCAGGCCGCCTTTGAGCGGGAGCGGGGGGTGCTGGCTGGAGAGAGGGAGTGCCTCCTTAGCTGGGAGCATCTCCTACAGCAGCGGACCCAGGAGGCTAAGGCAGATCTCGACTCGAGGCAGTCGAGGCTTGACGCCATGGGTGCTCTGCTCGATGCCCAGAAGAAAGCCGTCGGCCGCCTGGACTCAGAGACCCGGCGGCTCCGCGCTACTTTCCACGAAGCTCAGGCCAAGGCTGAAGCGCGCTCTACTGCCGTGGAAGAGTCGTGGCTGCAGGTAGTTCGCCGTGAGTAAGCCGTCGCCGAGTGGGAGCGTGCTGTGGCGGCTGAGGAGGAGAAGGTCGCCGCACGGCTGGAGGAGCTGAGGGCTCGGGCCAAGGAGCTAGAGCTCCTCGAGTCGGCTGCTGCCGCGAGGGAGGAGCAATCCACCCGGGAGCACCAGGCGACGCTGGATCGCGAGCTGGCGGCCCGCCAAGAGGTAGAGAAGCTCCAGGCTTCGCGGTCTGTCGGGGCCCGGGTGGTCTGGAGATTTGTTACTGAGGCGGGATCCGCCTTGGTTCCTCTTGGTTTCAGCCCGGTGCGGACGGAGGCTCCAGCGCAAGAGGTGTCTGGGGCTATCCCGGCGCTTGAGTCCATCGGCACCAAGCTGGGCCGGCTCGAAGTGGTGATCACCGACGAGCTTGAGGCGGAGGGACGAGGCCTGGCGAAGGAGGTCGCCACGCATGTGCTGGCGTGCTTCCGGAGCCAAGACCCCTCCTTCTCTCTGGAGCCAGTCCGACTAGGGCCCGCCGTCGAGCGGGAAGAAGCTGCCAGGGATGAGGTCGGGGACATGGCCGCCCTCGTGGCCTCTAGGTTTCAGCGGGAGTCCGGGGACTCTTAGGAAGCCGCCCCTGTGGCCAAAAGGCCCTGTATCTCTTTCCCTTTTCTCTTTACTTTTGTTGAGTCTGTAGTCCAGCTCATGGAGCCTTGAATGAAGAGACTCTTGTTATTTTCAGCGTCTGTGTGCTTTCGTCTTCTTCTTGGCTTGGCCTGACCGAGCCCTTAGCTCCGCAAGGCACTCAGAGGCCTTCACCAGTCTTGAAGCCCTGCACAGACACCTTCCCCGGGTCCTTATTGTGTTAAGGGCCCCGGAAGTCTCCGGAAGATGCCCCGTGAGAACGGGGAGGTCCGGATCTGCCGACCACGTGGCTGGCCCGGAGCTCTCCACTGAGAAGTCGGAGGTCCGACCCTGCGGGACACGTGGGGCCTTCGGAGCTCACCCCTGCGGAGGGGGCGAGACCCGGCTCTGCCGGCCACGTGGCGGGCCTGGAGCTACCTGCTGAGGAGAGGGGGGCTCCGATCCCGCCGGACATGTGGGGCCTCCGGAGCCCGCCCCTGCGGAGGGGGCGAGGTCCGGATCCTTCGGTCTTGCATCGGAGCTCCAGTCTTGTGCGGTCCCGTAGTGGCCCCTTGGTAGGTGTGGCCAATTGTTTGGGCGCTCCTATCATACTCCTGCGGGGAGCTAAGGCCGGGAGGTCCTGCACACAAGTAAGGGAAACGTAATTCTCCTTGGGGCTCCCCCTTCCCTATCTCATAGTCTTATTTGGCTTACGATCCTGATCCGGTGTACGGTGCTTGGGAACTTCAGTGCGCGAAATGCCGGGAGCTCGAGGCCCCCTAGCCATCGGCAGGTACCTCAAACGCGACCGCCTTCGGTAGGATAGCAAATGCCGACTAGAGGTGAGAATGGGAAAAGGAAGCTGAGTGCATGGTGAACATACACAGGAAGTGCGGTCATAAAAATTAATACGTAATTTAAATGAGCACAAGGGAAGAGCAAAGTAGGACAGGTTTCTTTCCATATAAATTTCCATAGGAGGAAGGCAGGCTAAACAAGTAGGCAACGACCCGCCCCATTAAGAAGGGAAGCAAGACTCTACGCGCTTAGGGTCGGAACCAGGCCAAGCTGAACGTAGTCATGGACCGTCCCCTGAGACTTAGCTGCTCCGAGCGTTGTTCCTGGACTCTATGGAATCTATTACAAAAAGAAGAGACTGTCCTATTATTGCTCTAGGGGTAGAACATACGGAGGTGTTCTATGTTCCAAGGGTTCGGGAGTGGCTCCCCATCCTCGGTGGAAAGGCGTACGCACCCGGGGCGGCACACTTTTGTGACTCGGAAGGGACCTTCCCAGATGGGGGAGAGTTTGTCGGTCCCTTCGCAATAAAGTATGTGCCGCAACACCAGGTCGCCTTCCTGCAGCTCCCGGACACGCACAGACCTTTGGTGGTAACGCCGGAGTGCTTGTCGATACCGTGCGTTGTGGAGTGCTGCATGTAATCAAGCCTCATCGACAAGGTCGATGTCTTCACGCCGGAGGTTGTCCTGCGCGGCTTCGTCGTAAGCTCGGACACAGAGGGGCCCCATGGTGATCTCTGGGGGAAGCACAGCCTCGGCCCCGTATACCATGAAGAAGGGTGTCTCTCCAGTGGCCCGGCTCTGGGATGTCCGGTTAGCCCATAGTGTGCTCGGAAGCTCGTCCACCCACTTGGCGCCATGTTTCTTTAAGCCGGCATAGGTGCGGGTCTTGAGGCCCCAAAGAATCTCGGCGTTGGCCCTCTCAACTTGTCCATTGCTCTTTGGGTGAGCAACGGAGGCATAGCACACCTGGATGCCGAGGTCTTCGCAGTATTCTTGGAACGCTGCGCTGGTGAACTAGGTCCCGTTGTCAGTGATTCTGTTCGGGACCCCGAACCGATAGACGATCGACTTGGTAAACTTTACTGTGGATTGCTTGCTGATGGTGACGACGGGTGTGGCTTCCGGCCACTTGGTGAACTTGTCGATGGCGACGTAGAGGTACCGGAATCCCCCGACGGCTCTGGGGAATGGTCCCAGGATGTCCAACCCCCATACGGCGAACGGCCATGAGAGCGGGATCATCTGAACCGTCTGAGCCGGTGTATGGATCTGCTTGGCGTGGAACTGGCACGCCTTGCAGCTCTCGACCAGCTTGACGGCATCCTGGAGTGCTGTCGGCCAGTAGAAACCATGTCGGAAGGCTTTACCGACAAGCGTGCGTGAGGAAGAGTGACTCCCACATTCGCCTCCATGGATCTCAGCGAGCAAGTCGCAGCCTTCCCCTGGGTTATGCACCGCAATAGGACGTGGTTGGCGCCACGCCGGTAGAGATCTCCTTCTACCAACGCGTACCTCTTAGCCATGTGCACGATCCGTTCAGCGGATACACGTTCATCAGGGAGAATGTTGTCTTTCAAGTAGTCCCGGATCTCCGTGATCTATGCATCGGGTCTGACTTGAGCTTCTGGGTCTTGAGCGCTGGGTTGCACGGAGTCCCCAGTGACGCTTACGATCCTTGGCGGCGTCCATGGCTACAGGGCCGCCAGGACCGCCAGCTTCGAGGTGTTGGTCCAGCCCCCTTCGCCCGGCTCGGCAGGCCGGGCTGTGGGCCACAGCAACGTCCTCTCGAAGACTCCTTCGGGCACAGGGGCTCCGGTGGAGGCCTTCGTTGAGAGGTCGTCAGCTGCGGCATTGCTAGCCCGCGGTACATGGCGCAGGTCCAAGGCGAGAAAGTCTTTCTCCAACATCTGCACGTGGGGCAGATAAGCAGCTAGCTGTGGGTCATTGCAGGAGCATTCACCCTTAACATGCTTGATGACTAGCTGGGAGTCTCCCTGTCGGTACCCTCGATATGGGGTACCCCCGCGCACAAGGGAAAATGCCTAAGGATCTCGCCCTTCTCCGCAGGGAGAGCTCCGAAGGTGCCACGTGTCCAGCGGGGCCGGACCTCCCTCTCCTCAGAGGAGAGCTCCGGGCCTGCCACGTGGCCAGCAGCAGACGGACCTCCCCCCTCCGCGGGGAGAGCTCCGAAGGCACCACGTGTCTCGCGGGGCCGGACCTCCCTCTCCTCAGAGGAGAGCTCCGGGCCCGCCACGTGGCCGACAGAAGCCGGACCTCCCCCTCCGCGGGGAGTGGTCCGAAGGCTCCACGTATCCCGCAGGGCCGGACCTCCCTCTCCTCAGAGGAGAGCTCCGGGACCGCCACGTGACCAGCAGGACGGCGCTGCCTGCCCCCGCGCGGTAGGCAGCAGGTGTAAAGACGCACCATACCTTGCCCGTACAAGGTATTCAAGGCCCGCACCTTCCCAAGACGCGAATACGCGGAGCATGCCTCTGTCAGGCGCACCATGTCAGATCCTGCCAGCCAATAAACACAGCGACAAGACATCCCCTGCCGCCCCCGCCATCATCAACCACTACGACTAGCTTGCAGCATGGGCAGGGCGGCAAGACGAAGACTCGGAAGCCTTTGCTAGAGACAACTACCGACATAACTGCAGATACGATAGTCGGCAGGCAATCTCCCCGGGACCACCTGTCGGGTCCCGGGCCCCCCCTTGTAAGCCGCTCGAGCCTTGGACTATAAAAGGCTCGGGTAGGCAACGTTAGCAAGGGTTCGCACTCCAGCAACTCGCACCCTAGACATAACTCACCCTTAAGCTCAGGACTCCGGTTCTGAGCAACAAGGAATACAGCGAGCACCTCTGCTCACCGTGGACGTAGGGTTTTACGCTCCGGCGGCCCGAACCACGTAAAACACGCAGTGTCAAGCTTCTCCCTCACTCGTCCCTTACGCTGAAGCTCTCCACAAGCGACTAGCCCCTCCGAAAAAGAACCTCCTCGGGCTGCCCAGAGCAGGTCCGGGGGAAGTGTCGACCACACACTTCGACATTTGGCGCACCAGGAAGGGGCTTTTCCCTTGCGCGACGAGTTTCTGCTGATGAAGATGACGAAGCTTCCTTCAGCGGCAAGCTCTCCTCCCCCACATTCACGACGGACCGTGACTAGCGGGAAATACGTGTCGACACACTCAGGACAGAGTGTGTCGGCGCAAGCTGGAAGCCAGCAGCCAGCTCCGGCAATGCAGGCTCCAGCTAGCGTGAGATCTTCTGCAGCGCTGAGCGTTTCCCACGGGGGCGCGCTAGCTGCAGCAAGAGCGCTATTGCGCAATCCACCTGCTGGGGACGCGCCCCAGTCAGCGACCCAACAGTGGATTCGTGAGGTAGACCGTCTCGTCGTCGCCGCCGCAAACCCTCGACTTCGGCGGGGACGACACTCCGGCCAACCGGCTGTGTCGCTGACGCTGTGACGCCCTCAATTCTGTGGAAAACCACGGAACCGAGAACTAATGCATATGTGTGCCCAGGATGTTCATCACACATACACATACGTTCCACAAACTGAATTCAGGTTATATATTACCACGAATAACAGAGTTTATTACAATACCTCATGAGTCTTGGACTCATGCTCACAGCGGAAGTCTTTATTCTAATGCGGAAGCAATTCAACTAATGCGGAAGCAAATCTAAGCAGAAGTGGCTCCATCTCTACTCCCTCCACAGGCAAGGTTGAGATTAGATCACACGCCATAATGCTCCACTTGGTCTTCATAGTAGGCTTCTCTTGCTGCTGATGATGAAGTAATAATGCAAGTTTGAGTACAATGATGTACTCAGCAAGTGCGGGAATAACACATGATATGCAGCTTATAAACAAGGTAGGTATAAAAGGCTTATTTGCAGAAAAAGCAGATTTATAATACCATGATAAAAAAGCAACTTAACTTTAGATGTAATCCCAGCATGTATTAAATTACCAACATACCTCCATCACTTCCCGTGTTCCATCCGAACATTAACCAATCCTTTATTCATACTCACGAATACCTCCTCGTATTCGCTACCATCTCACGAATACCTTCCCGTATTCGCTACCATCTCATCTCATAAATCAACCTCGTCTCACACTGAGACCAAACTCGTTGCCATGACTCCACAGTCATGCAGCCATCTTATCACCCAGACTCAACAGTCCCAAACCAAACCATAACCAAACCAATAACCATAACCAAAAACCTTCCCAATAACCATCCCAACTAATCATGGCAGTTTAGCCAGGCGCTCGTGACCGTAAGCTTGGCTATCATGATAGTTTTAATAACTCTGCAGAGTTTGCACCTCTTTACCCACAAGTTTGTGATTTCGTCACCCATCGGCGACTGCAGAACCTCCATTATACCAGTACACAACCGTCGGTGTATGGTCAAGAGATCACAAAATAGCCTTTACAAAGGGGTGACTAGATGTACGGACTCGCTAAGGTTTCACCGGCAGGCTAGAATCTCCAATTCTCCCACCCACGGGCCCCCTCTTGTGCCATGCAGTTCCCAGGGCAGTCCTCACTCGACTACCATTCCGCGCGCCTCCACAGTCCATAACACTCTAGCAACTTACCTAATTACTCAGCTAAGCCGCACCCATACTTGGCCTTGTGGTGGCACTGTTATCCTGGCATGTGCATGTATGAACCGGTCCTTAGATCTACGGCAAGTAAACCACCATCTCTTGCTACCTCATTCACAAACCCAATCTTGCCTAGATCTCCTTCCGATCCATATCCCTTATTAACATCAGTTTCTCATTATCAATACGAGTGCAGTTAGCTAGACACATCTATCTCGCTTCCCAATCCCATAGACTCAGCGAAGCATAAAACAAAAACCATACCCGACTCATAAACATCCCAGGCGACAAGGGTGGTTTAACCAAAACTAATGAACTCCTATAAAATGGGTTTCCCATCATGTTTGACTCAGCACACACACCTTTTCGGAAAACAAAATAGTTTTACCCAAAACATAGGATCAATATGGTCAAGGAGCACTTGCCTTGTTCTTGCGGTTCCGGATGCTCTTGAATCCCAAAACCTTGTTGCTGCGGTTCGTTGTAGACAGCTCCCTGAGCTTGTCCTGCTAGGTAGGATCACAGGCATACAAGATTCACAGCAATCAATATCATGCACAAACCTTAAAGTAGATGCGATGATGCATATGCATGCTATCCTATGATTTTTATTAGACTGGTGTGTTCTCGCATTGCTTGCATGGACAGAGGTGTTCGGATGAAAGGTGGACGTGGCAATGATCTTGTCTTTAGATCAACCTGATCATCAAGTGATCTGTCCACGAGAAGGCTTCCGTTCGAAAGGAATCAAAGAACAGATGCAAGGGGAATACAACGATGCCGTAAGGTGGTGTCGGAGTCCTACCTTACGCCCTTCTTGGTTCTCGAGGTCCTCCTCAGACCACTCGGTTCTCCTCCAATGATCTCCCTTGTTGCGCTTCGGCGATGGTTTACTCGGCGAGTTAGGGCTAGGGCTCTAAGTCGTCGGCTCAAGAGTTGAAAAAGAAGTTTGTGGTTTCGGCCAGAGGTTCTGGGTTCTATTTAAAATCGGGAAGAGAAGAGTCCTAACCCGATTGTATCCCGAATAAGAGTCTTATTCAGATCGTCGTTGGATCCTATCATCTTATCTTTAGTTGATTTGGTGCGGTAACGTTGTGGAATTTAGGTCAGTTTCCTTTACGTACTGATATTCTTACGCTTAACCGCCGCCCCAGAACTCGTTACCTTCGCGGCGATGAGCTCCGGAGGCTCCACGTGTCCTTCCGGGGCTTGGTATCTCCTTTTCCGCAGAGACGGGCTCCGGTTGTGCCGCGTGTCAATCGACCGAGACCTCCCCCTCCTTTGGAGGTGAGCTCCGCGCATGCCACATGTTGGCGCCGGTCTTTCCTGTCTTCTTCCTTCAGGGACATGCCCCGAGGTCGACATGTGTCCAGTAGCGACAGACCTCCCGGAGATAAGCTCCGGTGGCGACGCGTGTCTAATCAGGACCTCTCGGAGATGGCTCCGAGATCGACACGTATACCGCGCGACTGGTCCTCTGACTTCCGCGAGGACTAGCTCTGAGGATGACACGTGTCCTGCGGAAATGCCTTTGCTTCTTCCGCAGAGGCTAGCTCCGTGTCCAACACGTGTCCCACAGGATCGGACCTCTCCCCTTTGCGGAGACGAGCCCCGAGCCTGCCACGTAGCCAGCTTGGCGGCGGCCTCTCCCCACTTCGCAGGGATGAGCTCCGAACACACCACGTGGCCAGCGGCCGTGGTGAGTTGTCTTCGGCGCTTTCTGAGAGCTGGATTCGGCTCTCATCGGCTATTCCTTTTGATATTTTTCTCTGTTCCTTCTTCTCTTAAAATGTTTCCTCTTCACAAAACATGAACATATGCTGACACCCGAGATGAGGGTGTCACAAATCTACCCCCCTTGTCGAAGTGTTAGGTCGACACTTCCCCTGGGCCTGCACTGGGCAGCCCGCGGAGGTTCTTTTTTCAGTGGGGCTAGTCACTTGCGGAGAGCTTGAGCGTATGGACGAGTTAGTAAGAGCTTGACACGACGAGGTTTACGTGGTTCAGGCCGCTGGAGCGTAAAACCCTACGTCCACGGCGAGCTATGGAGCTCGCTGTATTGCTTGTTGCTCAGGACCGGCCTTAGCTTGAGGATGGGTTACAGCTTGGGTGTGAATGGCTGGAGTCTAGCGTATGAGTTGCGAGAGTGCGAACCCTTGCTAACGTCGCCTACCCGAGCCTTTTATAGTCCAAGACTCGGGTGGCTTACAAGGGGGCCCGGGACCCAACAGGTGGTCCCGGGGAGATTGACTGTTATCTACCGTATCTGCAGTTATGCCGGTAGTTGTCTCTGGCGAAGGCTTCTGAGTCTTCGTCTTGCAGCCCTGCCCATGCCGTATGCTAGTCGTAGCGGATGATGACGGCGGGGGCGGCATGGGATGTCTTGTCGCTGCGTTTATTGGCTGGCAGGCTCTAACACTGCGCGCCAGTCTGTGATGCGACTGGGAGCAACGGCACCTGACAGTGGCGTGCTCCGCGTCTCCGCGTCTTGGGAAGACGCGGGCCTTGAATACCTTGTACGGGCAAGGAATGGGGCGTCTTTATGCCCGCTGCCTATCGCTCGGGGGCAGGCAGCGCCGTTCTGCTAGTCACATGGCGGGCCCCGAGCCCTCTTCAGAGGAGAGGGGGGTCTGGCCTCGCAGGACATGTGGAGCCTTCGGACCTCTCCCCGCGGAGGGGGAGGTCCGGCTTCTGTCGGCCACGTGGCGATCCCGGAGCTCCCCTCTGAGGAGAGGGAGGTCCGGCCCTGCTGGACACGTGGCTCCTTCGGACCTCTCTCCCGCGGAGGGGGAGGTCCGGCTTCTGCAGGCCACGTGGCGAGCCTGTTGCCCTCCTCTGAGGAGAGCGAGGTCCGGCCCCGCCGGACGTGTGGCGCCTTCGTAGCTCTCCCTACGGAGAAGGGCGAGTTCCTTAGGCATTTTCCCCTGTGCGTGGGGGTACCCCATATCGCGGGTACCGACAGTGGCCCCCAGGCCCATCTCGGGGGAGATAGCGAGCCCGAGGTGGGACCTCCATCTCTTCTGATCCGCGCACTTTCTCTAAGTCCCGCATTGACCGCTGCCGGAGCACGAACGGCCGCGGGGTCGTGGGAGCGTGCGCCAACTTGATGGTTACTTTTACTGCGGCGGTTCCCAAGACTGCCACTTCTGCACGTTGCGGCGCTTTCTTCGGGAACCGCCGAAGTACCTTGCCGGCTTGTCTTCTTAGGAGACTGACTCCTTGACCCACCGCTTCAGCTGGGCGGCTTGGGTCCACCTGTCATCGGCGCTCGGTCTTGGAGCCGAAGCGGTTGTCGATGCGGCGTATTCGAAGAGTTTTGGATCGCTCGGAATTGCATCCGGGATGTTTTTAGAGGGTATCTTACCCACATTGTGGCTTCCCTTCGCACTTCCCAGCGCTTTTCCTTGGACTCTTGTGTCTTTGTCTTCTTGCCTTTGAGACCTTCCTCGTCATGGCCTCCAACCCGCCACCAGAGAAGAAGCGCGCTCGATCTCCTCCAGTGGCGGCGTCTGTGCCAAGTCGGGAACCTGGAGTGCCTGCATCTCCAGTTTCTAGGGATGGCACTCCTTCCTGTGGAGACTCAAAGAGGCCCCGGGCTGATGCGTTGAGGGGAGCTTCTGGGGCGTCCCCTGTTCCGCCAGTTCAAGCGACTGCGGAGCGGCCGTCAGTGACGGCGGCGGGCTCTGGGAGTCCTACCCCGGCTCGGAAGTCGGGGTTCAGAGCCCGCTGGAGTGTTCGCGCTTCTCGGCCATCCCCGACTGGCGGGGAGTCTGCGCCGTTGCACTCGGAAACCGGGACAGCTGCCACGACCCCCAAGCCAGCGCGAGCTTCTCCTGTTCCGGTGTGCCCGGACCCCGCAGCGGCGTCATCTCTTCCTGCCGAGACGGCCGCCGCGGCCCCCAAGCCAGCACAGGTCGACCCTGCACCAGACCGCCCGGCCTTTATTTCAGCGCCGCCTTCCCCGGCTCGTCCCTCTCCATAGGTCAAGAAGCCAGAAGCTAAAGAGAATCCGGCAGGTCCGGCTGCCAGAGCCCCGACGCCAGCTTCTCCTGACCGGCGTCTCGTCTCGGTCGCTGGTGCATCGACTCCTCTTGAGGACGAGGTGATGGAGGAGGTCGGGGGAACTGCCCCGGCCTCAGCTGCTCCATTGCCTCTGGCGGATGCCTTTGCGCTTGCCGAGACGAGCGTCCGGCAGGTCTTGGCTGCACTAGGTCGTGAGCGGGAGGAGTATACAGTTGAACGGGATCGCCTCCTCACCTGGGGGAACCTTTTACAGGAGCGGACCGCGAAGGTCAAGAGCGAGCTCAACTCCAGGCAGGAGTTGCTCGACTTCAGGGAAGTGCTCCTCGACCGGCTGAAGCGGTCTGTCAACCGCATGGACGCCGAATCACGGCGGATTAACAGGGAGGCCCTGGAGGCACACGCCCGGGCCGAGGAGAGCCTCTCTGCCGCTGAGGAGATAGGGCAGCTGTTGGAGCGCCGTAAACTCGTCGTTGAGGAACGGGAGCGTTCCACGGCAGCCGAGGCGGAGAGGGTCGCCGCGCAGCTGGTGGTGGGCGAGGATGACCTTCGAGCTCGGATCGAGGAGCTAGAGATTCTGAAGGCAGACCTGGACATGAGGGAGGAACAGATCTCCCGCGAACGCCGGGCGGTCCTGGATCGGGAGTTGGCCGCCGACTTCAAGGCTTCTGAGTTGGAGCGGCGGCTCGCCAAGACTCTCCACCTTCGGGAGAGCTCCCTGGCTGCCAAAGAGAAGGAATTCTCCGAGACAAACCTAGAGACCCTGCAGGCAGCTCGCCGCGAGGTGGAGGAGCTCTCAGCCTTACGGTCCTCCAAGGCACACGCGGTCTCAAGCTTCGTTGATCGAGCGGGGTCCGCCCTGATCCCTCTTGGCTTCAGTCCGGTGAGGGCAGCAGCTCCTGCGTTGAAGGTGGCGGAGGTGATCCCCGCGCTGGAGTCGATCGGCGCCAAGCTGGACAGGCTAGACTCGGTGGTCGCCAGCGAGCTTGAGGCCGAGGGGCGCGGTCTGGCCTTAGAGGTCGCCTCACACGTGCTGGCATGCTTCAAGAGCCGCGACCCTTCTTTCTCCCTGGAACCAGTGAGAGAGGGCCCAGCCGCGGAGCGGGAGGAAGCTGCCAGGGCTGAAGTCGAGGATGTGGCCGCCCTTGTAGCCGCTAGGTTCCGGCGTGAGCCGGGAGGTCCATAGGACTTGTTTCTCCCTTTTTATCGAGTCTGTAGTCCAGCTCATGGAGCCTCGCATAAATAGACTCTCTTGGATGTTTGTGTCTGTGATGCCTTTTCTCTCCTTCTTGGCTTTTCCTGACTGAGTCCTTAGCTCCGCAAGGTACTCAGAGGCCTTTTCCAATCTTGGAGCTCTGCACAGACACCTTCCCCGGGTCCTAACTGTGTTAGGGGCCCCCGGGGGTCTCCGGATCTCGCCCTATGGGGAGGTCCAGATCTGCCGGCCACGTGGCGGGTCCGGAGCCCCTCCTGAGGAGGCGGGAGCTCTGGCCCTTCTGGACACGTAGGGCTTTCGGAGCCCCCCCGCTGAGGGGAAGGTCTGGTTTCCGCCTGCCACGTGGCGAGTCCGGAGCCCCCCTCAGGGGAGGCGGGGCTCCGGGCCCGCTGGACACGTGGGGCCTTCGGGCCTCGCCCCTGCTGAAGGGGCGGGACCCGGTCCTTCCAGTCCTAGGCCGGAGTAGTTGGTAGCTCCTTCCCCCCGCTTCATGCAGTCCCCGTTGCTGTAACCTGGAGGTCCTGCATACAGGCAGAGGAAACGTAATTCTCCTCGGGGGGTCCTCCCTCCCGTCTTCTAGTCTTATTCGGCTTACGAACCTGATCCGTTATACGGGACTTGGGCAATTCTGTGCTCGAGGCACCGGAGCTCCGGCTCCCTCCGAGGTCCGGGTACGGTCGTCCGATCCCTAGTACCGGGCCGTGTGCTGGGGAAGCAGAGTGCACGTGCTTTGGGTTCATGACCAGGCAAAGCGGTTGTACTCCCCTGTACCTCCGGAGGGCAGGATGCGCACGCTTTGGGCACGGAGCCGGCTAAGCGGGATACGCACCCTGGACCCCCCATGCACAACGCAGGCCTTTCCTGGAGGTGACCAACTGGCACCGCAACACCTCACTGGGGGAGGCCCGAGAGACTCACTTGGCCATCGGCAGGTGCCTCAAGCGCGACTGCCCTCGGTAGGATAGCCAATGCTGACTATGGATGAGCGCGGGAGAGAGGGAGCTAGATGTACGATGAACATACATAGATAGTGCGATCATAAAAATTAATGCATAATTTAAATGAGCACATGAGAGAGAGCAAAGTAGAACAAGTTTCTGTGTTCATGCCCATAGGTGGAATTCTGGCTGTACATGGAGGCAATGATCCGCCTCGTCTACAAGCGAAGCAAGACTCTACGCGCTTAGGGTCGGAACCAGGCTAAGCTAGACGTAGTCCTGTACCGTATCTTGAGACTTAGCTGCCCCAAGCGCTGTTCCTAAATTCTATGGGATTTATTACAGAAGGGAAAGACCCTGTTCTACTAATGCTCGGGGAGTAGGACTTACAGTGTTGTTCCATGCCAAGGGTTTTGGGAACGGATCCCACACTCGGTTGAAAGGCATGTGTACCTGGGGCGGCAGCTTTCATGATTCGGAAGGGACCATCCCGACTGGGGGAGAGTTTATAGGTCCTTCTCGGGAAAGTGCGTGCCGTGACACCAGGTTGCCATTCTGTAGGTCCCTGACGCGTTTGGTTCTTTGGCGATAGTGCTAGAGCAGCAGCCGAGACCGTGCGTTGTGGGGTGTTACCTGCAGTCGAGTCTTGTCGACGAGGTTGTCATCTTCACGCTGGATCAGGTCCCGCGCGGCTTCTCCTGGGCGCCCCCGGGGAGTTCTCCCCTTCTGGCTAAGGCCTTCAAGGGGTAGGTGGACCCGGGCTCATCTTGGAAGACCTAAGGCGTCTTCCCCTTTTGGCAAGGCCTTCAAGGGGTTGACAGACCTTGGGCGGCCCCCGGGAGGTATGAACGAGAAACAGAGGCGTGCTCTCGGGTGAGGCTGGCCCGACCTTGCACCATTGTGATCGGTGCTTGGGCTGCTGCGACTACTTGGGGCTTCTCCAAGGTTGACGCCACAGCAGTGCAGCATCCACTGACCTGGGACGGCAGCCACAGCCGGCTACCGCCCCGGCCCGTCACCGTCGGAGCTAGAGTCCTCACCGTTATGCACTGTCTTTATGACACGCTGAGGCTCCTGAAACCCCACCTGGTGGGCGGCGCTGACTGGAGTGTCGACTTTCTGCTTGTCATCCCTCTGAGGGTGGAGCGGTGCTTCAGCTCTCTGCTGCCTTCTTTTGCGGAAGCGCTCTGCAAGCCTCTGGATATCCTAGCACTCGGCAGCAGTATCGTTGCCGGCGCCATGCACGGGGCATAGCCCGCCCTGGTCAATATCTGGGGCTGGTGACTGCCGCTGCCTTTTGTCGGGGCGTGGCCCCCGAGCTCCACTAGTCGTCGCTGCTGCGGCGATGGGAGCCGCGGACAATGACTTCATCTTGCCACTCCCCCGGTTTTTGGCCATCTTTCCACCTCCATAGGCAGCAGCGCCGGACCCGGGCTGTCCTCCTGACTCGGAGGTCGGCAGAGAGTGCCAGTTCTGCCCTTCAGCTGCTCTGGCGCATTTGTCCGCCAGGCTGAATAGCTCAGAGACGTCGCGGACCTCTCTGGTTGCGAGCTTCTCAAGCATTTCTCGTCCCGGACACCTTGCCGGAACGCCACCACCACAGAAGCACTTTGAATATGCGGGATGGTGTTGCGTACCTGGGAGAACCGCTGGATGAAAGAACGCAGCGACTCCCCAGGTTGTTGCTTGATGGCGTGGAGGTCAAGCTCCGTGCCAGGACGGGTGTAGGAGCTGCCGAAGTTGGCGATGAACTGCCGGCAGAGCTCTCCCCAGGAAGTTATAGAACCCTGAGGGAGATTCATGAGCCAAGACCGGGCTGGGCCGGTCAAGGCGACGGGGAAGTAGTTGGCCATGACAGCCTCATCCCCTCCTGCTGAAAGTACGGCAGTGGAGTAGATCTGGAGGAACTCCGCCGGGTTAACGCTGCCGTCATACTTTTCGGGCAGGTGCGGCCGAAACTTGTGCGGCCACCTCGCGAAGCGAAGGTGGGGTGCAAGGGCCGCACATCCTGCTCCTGTTGCCGCAGGTATTGGTGCCGTGAACGCTTGGTTCGCACCTGGCACAGTGTACCCCGGTATGGGCAAGGCTGCTCCATAGACCGGGGACGCCGCTTGCAGGGCATATGGTTGTGGCATATGCTGCGCGGCGTACGCCTGGGGCAGAGTTCGTGTGGCGAAGATCTGCCCTTCAGGCTGGGTCGAGGCCGACGTCATGCTGTCGCCAGCCTCTTGGGTGCGACGCCTTTCTCGACGTCGCTCGAGGAACATTCGGGCATCTTGGCTCAAGTGGCACCGCTCCAGCTCTGCCCTCAGGTCCGCTGACGGAAACCTGGTGGAGCTGGAGCCCGCCGTCTGCCCGTCAACCATTGGCGTGCGCGTCAGCGACACAGCCGGTTGGCCGGGGCGTCACCCTCGCCGAAACCGAGGGTTTGCGGCGGCGACGATGAGGCGGTCCACCTCACGGACCCACTGCTGGGTCGTTGAGTGGGGTGCATCCCCAGCAGGTGGATTGTGCAGTAGCGCTCTTGCTGCAGCTAGCGCACCCCCATGGTGTACGCTCAGCGCTGCAGAAGATCTCACGCTGGTCGGAGCCTGCCTTGCCGGAGTCGGCTGCTGGCTACCAGCTTGTGCCGACACACTCCGTCCTGAGTGCGTCGACATGTACTCCCCGCTGGTCACGGTCCGCCGTGAACGCGGGGGAGGAGAGTTTGCCGCTGAAGGAAGCTTGGTCATCTTCGTCGGCGGAAACTCGTCGCGCAAGGGAAAAGCCCCCTACCTGACGCGCCAAATGTCAAAGTGTTCGGTCGACACTTCCCCCGGGCCTGCACTGGGCAGCCCGTGGAGGTTCTTTTTTCGGTGGGGCTAGTCACTTGCGGAGAGCTTGAACGTATGGACGAGTTAGTAAGAGCCTTACATGGCGAGTTTTACGTGGTTCAGGCCGCCGGAGCGTAAAACCCTACGTCCACGGCGAGCTATGGAGCTCACTGTATTGCTTGTTGCTGAGGACCGGAGTCCTGAGCTTGAGGATGGGTTACAGCTTGGGTGTGAATGGCTGGAGTCTAGCGTATGAGTTGCGAGAGTGCGAACCCTTGCTAACGTCGCCTACCCGAGCCTTTTATAGTCCAAGACTCGGGTGGCTTACAAGGGGGCCCGGGACCCGACAGGTGGTCCAGGGGAGATTGACAATTATCTACCGTATCTGCAGTTATGCCGGTAGTTGTCTCTGGCGAAGGCTTCTGAGTCTTCGTCTTGCAGCCCTGCCCATGCCGTATGCTAGTCGTAGCGGATGATGACGGCGGGGGCGGCATGGGATGTCTTGTCGCTGCGTTTATTGGCTGGCAGGCTCTACACTGCGCGCCAGTCTGTGATGCGACTGGGCGCAACGGCACCTGACAGTGGCGTGCTCCGTGTCTCCGCGTCTTGGGAAGACGCGGGCCTTGAATACCTTGTACGGGCAAGGTACGGGGCGTCTTTACGCCCGCTGCCTATCGCTCGGGGGCAGGCAGCGCCGTTCTGCTAGTCACGTGGCGGGCCCGGAGCCCTCTTCAGAGGAGAGGGGGGTCCGGCCTCGCAGGACACGTGGAGCCTTCGGACCTCTCCCCGCGGAGGGGGAGGTCCGGCTTCTGTCGGCCACGTGACGAGCCCGGAGCTCCCCTCTGAGGAGAGGGAGGTCCGGCCCCGCTGGACACGTGGCTCCTTCGGACCTCTCTCCCGCGGAGGGGGAGGTCCGGCTTCTGCAGGCCACGTGGCGAGCCCGGAGCCCTCCTCTGAGGAGAGGGAGGTCCGGCCCCGCCGGACGCGTGGCGCCTTCGGAGCTCTCCCTGCGGAGAAGGGCGAGTTCCTTAGGCATTTTCCCCTGTGCGCGGGGGTACCCCATATCGCGGGTACCGACACCCCTTAAATTGAATCTCGCCCTTGAGATTCGTTAGTAGAAAATAGATGGGGAAATTCTGCTTTGATATCCTCTTCGCGCTCCCATGTGGCTTCAGCTTTGGTGTGGTGACTCCATTGTACCTTGCACCATCGAATCACCTTGTTTCGGGTGACCCTTTCCTTTACATCCAAAATTCGGACAGGGTATTCCGCATAAGTCAGGTCCTTTTGAAGTTCAAGCTCTCCCATTGATACTTGTTCCTCTGGTACTCTTAAGCACTTCTTGAGCTGGGATACATGAAACATGTCATGTACGTCGTGGAGGTGGTTTGGGAGCTCTAGTTGATAGGCTACTTCTCCTCGCTTATTCAGAATCTTAAATGGTCCAATGTAGCGAGGTGCTAGTTTGCCTTTGACGTTGAAACGTTGTTGGGCTCAGATAGGCGACACCTTAAGGTATACGAAGTCTCCTACTTCGAAAGTCAACTTCCTTCGCCTATTGTCCGCATAGCCTTTCTGTCGTGACTGAGCAGCCTTTAAGTTCTCCCGTACCGTTTGGACATGCTCTTCGGCTTCTTGTAGCACTTCGGGTCCAAACACCTGGTTTTCTCCGGTCTCGTTCCAAAACAGTGGCGTTCTACACCGTCTACCATATAAGGCTTCGAAAGGCGACATCTTCAAGCTTGCTTGATAGCTGTTGTTATAGGAGAATTCGGCATACGGTAAACTCCTATCCCAACTACGCCCACGTTTCAAGGCGCAAGCTCTCAACATGTCCTCCAAAATTTGGTTTGTCCTTTCGGTTTGTCCATCTGATTGTGGGTGATAGACGGAGCTAAAATCCAGTCGTGTACCCATGGCTTTCTGCAGCTTACTCCAGAACCTAGAGGTAAACTGAGAACCTCGATCTGAGACTATCCTCCTCGGAACTCCGTGACGGCACACGATCTGCTCCATTTATAACTCTGCCAATTGTGCAACGTTGTAAAAGGTCTTTACAGGAAGAAAATGGGCGGTTTTCGTCAATTGGTCCACGATAACCCAGATGGAGTCATAACCCGATTGAGTACGTGGCAATCCGACGATGAAATCCATACTGATATCCTCCCACTTCCATTCGGATATCTTCAAAGGTTGCAACAATCCCGCGGGTTTTTGATGTTCGGCCTTCACCCGTTGGCATGTGTCGCATAGGGCAACGTATTCGGCTATATCCCTCTTCATACCATCCCACCAATAACAAGTTTTCAAATCCTTGTACATTTTGGTGCTTCCAGGATGTATGGAATAGGGTGAATCATGTGCCTCCTTCAATATCGTGTCGCGGAGGTGTCTTATGTTTGGCACACAAATCCTTTTTCCTAGCCAAAGCGTACCCTTTTCATCCTCCTTGAAATCCTTTTCTATTCCTTGTCGGATTCTTTCCTTGATCTCCTTGATCTCCTCGTCCGTTGCTTGGTCCTCTCTTATTTGTTGCTCCAATGAGGAGTGGATCTCTATTATTTCCATGTTATTCAAGAATCTGAGGTGTAACCGTTCGAACTCCTTACGTAGTTCGGGTGGTAGCTCCCGAACCGTGAGTTGATGACATGCTCCCTTTCTGCTCAATGCATCAGCTACTACATTGGCCTTCCTGGGGTGATAGTTGATTCCAACATCATAATCCTTGATGAGTTCTAACCATCGACGTTGCCTCAAATTCAAGTCCATTTGTGTGAATATGTACTTGAGGCTTTTATGATCCGTATAGATCTCACATCGATGACCAAGGATATAATGTCTCCAAATCTTCAATGCATGCACTACTGCTGCTAACTCCAAGTCATGTGTAGGATAGTTAAGCTCGTGTTTCTTTAATTGCCGTGAGGCATAGGCTACCACTTGTCCTCCCTGCATGAGCACACATCCAAGCCCCTGTCTGGATGCGTCATAATATATGTCAAAGCTCTTGCTTACGTCTGGCAATACCAGAACTGGTGCTGTGGTTAGCCTTTTCTTGAGTTCCTCAAAACTTTCTTGGCGGGCTGGTGTCCATTGAAAAACCTTTCCCTTCATTAGCAACTCCGTCATAGGTTTTGTATCTTAGAGAAGTCTTTAATGAAGCGTCGATAGTATCCGGCCATCCCAAGGAAACTCCGAATATCCCTCACGCTCTTCGGTTGGTCCCACTTCAGAACATCTCTCACCTTTCCAGGATCAACCGATATCCCTTCTTCGGAGATAATGTGGCCTAGGAAAGATATTTCCTTTAGCCAAAATTGACACTTGTTGAGCTTGACATACAATTGATGCTCACGTAACTTCTGCAAGGTCAATCTCAGATGTTCTTCATGCTCCTCCTCACTTTTTGAATACACCATAATGTCATCGATGAAAACCACGACAAACTTGTCCAAGTATTCCATGAAGACCTTGTTCATAAGGTACATGAAGTATGCAGGTGCATTCATCAATCCAATAGACATAACGGTATTATTCATATGAACCATACCGTGTCTGAAAGGATGTCTTAGGTATATCGGGGGGCTTAATCTTCAGCTGGAAATATCCTGACCGAAGATCAATCTTGGAGAACACTTGGGCTCCTTTCATTTGGTCGAACAGGTCCTCTATACGGGGCAGAGGGTAGTTGTTCTTGATGGTTACCTCGTTGAGAGACCTATAATCCACGCACATCATTTGGGTTCCATCCTTCTTGTCTATGAAGAGCACCAGAGCTCCCCATGGTTACGAGCTTGGACGGATAAAACCCTTTTCCAACTGTTCTTGAATTTGCTTCTTGAGTTCAACTAGCTCGTTGATGGGCATCCTATAGGGTCTCTTGGCTATGGGTGCAGTCCCGAGTACCAAATCTATGGCAAACTCGATGTCCCGGTCAGGTGGCATACCTGGAAGCTCTTTCGGGAACACGTCCGAAAATTCCTGAACCACCGGAATGTTGTCCAATGCTACTCCTTCAATGTGGTTCAGATTTGCCCCTTCATTGGTTTGCTGGGCTGACTCAAACTCGACACGAATACCGTGCTCGTTTGTCAACTGCACGCTCCTCTCAGCACATTGGATTACTCCGTTGTGTCTACTTAGCCAATCCATTCCGAGTATGATGTCAATCCCTTGGGAGTCTGTCGGTACCCGCGATATGGGGTACCCCCGCGCACAGGGGAAAATGCCTAAGGGTCTCGCCCTTCTCCGCAGGGAAAGCTCCGAAGGCGCCACGTGTCCAGTGGGGTCGGACCTCCCTCCCCTCAGAGGAGAGCTCCGGGCTCGCCACGTGGCCTACAGCAGCCAGACCTCCCCCCTCCGTGGGGAGAGCTCCGAAGGTGCCACATGTCCCACGGGGCCGGACCTCCCCCTCCTTAGAGGAGAGCTCCGGACCCGCCACGTGGCCGACAGAAGCCGGACCTCCCCCCTCCGAGGGGGAGAGGTCCGAAGGCTCCACGTATCCTGCGGGGCCGGACCTCTCCCACGTCAGAGGAGAGCTCCGGGCCCCCCACGTGTCCAGCAGAACAGCGCTGCCTGCCCCCGAGCGGTAGGCAGCGGGCGTAAAGACGCCCCATACCTTGCCCGTACAAGGTATTCAAGGCCCGCGCCTTCCCAAGACGCGGAGACGCGGAGCACACCTCTGTCAGGTGCCGTTGCGCCCAGTCGCATCACAGACTGGCGCGCGGTGTCAGGGCCTGCCAGCCAATAAACACAGCGACAAGACATCCCATGCCGCCCCCGCCGTCATCAACCACTACGACTAGCATGCGGCATGGGCAGGGTGACACGACCCCATTGGTCCTGTCGAGCCAGGATCACGCTGAGGGGTGCTGCGTTGCACAGCACCGTATAACACACGTCAAAGGTGCAAAGCGGAAGCGGAAGTTTTATTACATAAACCGTTTTACGACCTGTTTACATCAAAATATGTTTAGTCCACACTCGCGGGCGTAGACTAAGCATCAAGTGCACGTTCAGCCCTCGAACGTGTCCTTGCTAGCACACACGCACACTAACTCTGCGGCGTGCACGACTCCCACTCGACGGGGTTCCCCTCCTGGGGTTCCGTCTCCTCTTCGGGAGTCCCTTCCTCATAGAACCCTGCAAAAAGCTTCAAACACAAGCAGTGAGCACGAAAGCTCAGCAAGTCTGACCCGTCTCACCTAAACATGGAACTTCTACATGAGGGTAATGGGTTGCATGAGGCAAAAATCATTTGCAAGGACTCGCCTAATTAGTAGAACCTTACTTTCAAGTTTTAGCAGCAGGTTGTGGAGAACCTTACGCTAAGGCACATGAGAGAGCCGCAATCAAACAAGAAACGCATTTCTCTCATGTACTTTGCCCAAAGTTGAAAAGAACTTTAATTAGCTCTAAGCTACAGCATATCATTAACAATCAATGTCCAGCTTTCAATCAGCAACATTTTAACATGTAACTAGCCTGTTCTTTCTACGTCACGGTACAGTGAACAAGTGGTACTCACTGACCGCGAGGGACGGCGATTATAATCGATTTACACCTGCAGGGTTACCCGAACAACCCGTCACGTACGCCCGTACTCGATGTTGCCTACAACAACCATCACGGACGCCGTACGTGACTACCTTTCACCCGTTAGCCAAATATTGAACCGGTCCCATCGTCCCGAGCAAGAGGTCTCTGCACGCGCATCTCCGTGCCGCCAGCCGATTTACACCTCGAGCTCTCAACCTACCCTCTGAACGACGGGCAATGCCTCAATACCCAGCTACCCGAGTTACATCAGTTTCCCGGTTCCCATATAGCCGGTAGGTCTTCGGTACTGTTCTAGCTTGTTCAACAGGCCCGCACACGGCTCGGTCCTCAATCGACATAAGCGGAGCTACAGCACACAGGCCCCAAAGTCCTGCTGCCCTTACTCTCCGCTCGGTCTCATTTTCTTGCCATGTGTATCATGTGCTATCTCTACCCGAGCAATGTGCCTCTAGCCTATTCTCGCGAGTAGTTCCAACTACTCGACTTGTACCGAATCCTACTCTATCCTAGCAATGCAGTGGCTAACGGGGTTTGCAATCCTAAACCCAACCCATGGTTTTCTTGGCTGTGCAGTTGGGTTTCCAGTCAAGACTCTAATGCAAAGAACAATATTCAAAGATGTGCTCAAAACAATAAATATTTGTAAAAAGGTTAATGCAAACCGGGGCTTGCCTTGCTGCTCTTGGTCGTAGGCTAGCTGTTCCTCCGGAGTAACGAAGTCTAGAACTTCGGGTTCCTCCTCGACCTTAGCGACTACATGATAGAAACAATACATGTATTAATTTAATGCATTTGTATTAAGTTTGAAGTTGTGAAGTCTCTAACCTTTGCTAGAGAGACCTAATGACTGTGAAACTTTTACTGTGGCTTGGTTACAACCTAAACAGAGACTTGGTCAAGTTTTAGTTGCAGCAAAGCTCATTTGAGCCCTCCACAAATAATTATGTCCTTGACTTTAATTGGAACTCTTAGGGTGTTCTAGAAATTTTCATGAGACAAACTATGACTTTCTGAAAACTAGATTTTCAGAGGGTTCTAATGGAGTTGGTCTCACTTAATTTGGAAGTCTCTAACTAAAGATATGAGCTAAACAATTTCAGAGAAAATTCTGAAAATGTTTCTGAACATTTTCTATTTTCTCTGGAACAGTTTTACTAATCACACCATTAGGTGGACTAAATGAGCTAAAATGGATCTGAAATTTTTATGGTAGTTCAAGGATATTTTGGTGAACATCTCAGCAAAATTTCAGGATTTTCCTCCAAAGGATTCTCCAGTTAAAATTCCTAATAGTTTAAAGTTTAAGGAATTAATCCTGAAGAATTAAGGAATTTCATGAAGTGAAACTTGATTTTCTGGAAATTACTCAGAGAGCTGAATCCAGCAAAATTTGGTTCACTCCATTTGGAGCTTTCTAGCCAAAGTTATAAGGATTTGAAGTTTGAAGGAAATCTGAAAATCGGGGAAAAGTTTAAATTCGCGCGTGGGCCCAGGGAACACGCGTCGCACGCCTAGGCGATGGCACACCGCGGCCCACAAGGATTTTGCGCGCCAGCACACCCGATCCCGGCCGCAGCCGGATCCCGATTCAAAATATCGGCCGCTGACAGCTGGGGTCCACCCCCTTCTTCAACCTCGCGACACCCGCGCCCCGCCGCCGAGGGATCTCGCCGGAGAGCTCGCCGCCGGCTGCTGTACAGCTCCAAACTTCTCGATTCTGGCCGCCCCTGCCTACTTTTACTCGGGGAACAGGATCCGAGGGTCAGCTGCTCATGACAACGGCCGGAGCATGGTCGGCGACGAGCCGCCATATCGGAATGACTTCGGCCATGTCGGCTGACTCCCCTAGTACCTCAGCTACATGGGAAATCGGTCGGGGAGCATCAGTGGACCTCAGAGAAGGTCGACATGAGCTCGAGGCAGCTCGGGGAAGGCCCGAAATAGGTCCTCACCGTGCGCCCGATACCCCCCGTTCGTTCCGCCATTAGTCGACCTCAAATTACGCCGGGCACAGAGGTTCTCCGGCCCAGAGTTGTGAAGGCAACTCGTGTGTTACCGTGTCTAGCTCGTGTGAGAGCGGCCTGAGGCCCTCTAATCCTTTCTAGAGCACGAATTAAACAGAATCGTACCCGAAGGTCGTTCTGCACACAGAAAGGGGAAAAGTGGAAATTCGCCGCCGGTGAGCAACCACTCGAGCTGTGGCTCGGGGATGAGCAGCACCGGTCACCCGCGCGTCCAAGGGTGCCTTGGCCCGGGCGTGACAACGCCCAGGTTGGGCTGTCCACGAGAGCCCGAGGTGCGGCGGTTCCAAGTTCCGAGTTTGATCTTTCGGCACAGCCGATATCAATCGGTTTCAACCGAATTCTAGCAATGGGGAGGATGGAGGAAGGTCTCTAGTACCTTGCTGGGACTCTGGAGTGGAAGGAGGGAGCTGCGATCGGCGTCCTCCGATCAAGTCCGAACTGCGGAAACTTTCGGCCGGCGCTGAGTTCTTGCGGAGAAGAACTGTGGTGCCTCGGCCGAGGAGGGGGGCAGGCGCCTTAAGAAGGCTCTGCACCGCCTCATGCCCGCGCGTGGGCAAGCAGCTGGTGGCGCGGTGGCTGGCCTCGGTGGCGATCACCGCTGCGGCTCGGCGACCCGAGTGAAAAGTCTCAGTCGGTTTGTGTTGAAGTAGAGGCTGACATGTGGGTCCCACCCTTCCTTTTAACCTCTGAAATTTACTTCTAATCACTGTTGTAAACAGTGAACCCCATACTACCCTTGGCAATTCAAATTATTCCCCCATGAGCCATTTGAATTGATCAAAGTTCAAATGAGGTTTGGTTTGAATGAATTTCAGCACAAGTTCAGTTTGAAATTCAAATAAAGTTTGAATTTCTCCCCCTTAGCTCATGTCAAGATCAACTCCAAATGGAGTGAAAATTGGTGTGTGAGCTCACAAAAATGTGCTGAGTAAGAATATGCCTTCCACTTTCAAATTCATGGTATAAAAACAGTTGAATTTGAATATGTTTTCAAACTGCCCCCTTCCTATCTATACCCAAGATGACCTCAAAAAGGTTTTGAATTTGGGTGAAACTTGGCATGGACATCCTTAGCAAAGTGTAGGAGTTTTTCCTATGTCCAGCCCATCTTTATCACATGTGGGAAATACCACTTTTGCAATGTGTAAGTTTGTTCCCTAATGAGCATGTTGATAATTGTTACTTGCTCTTCATTTGTGTTCATCATTCTTCCTCAAATGAGGTGTGTGGTGTGGGGATGAACACTACAAATGGGTGTCAAAAACTGAGGCCCTTACATTCCTCCCCCCTTAAAAGAATCTCGTCCCGAGATTATAAGGTGAAAATGAGAGAGAGGACGGTGGAAAATTACCGGATATGCGACGTGAGAAAGTCGGGGTAGTTAGTGCGAAGGAATTCTTCGCTTTCCCATGTCGCTTCGTCCATGGAGTGATTACTCCACAGAACCTTGTAGAACCACAACGTACGGTTGCGTGTGGTTCGGGCCTTCTCATCAATAATCTGCACCGGTTCCTCCCGATAGGTGAGATCCGGTTGCAGTTCTTCAATGTCTTCCAGCTGAACGGTAGTTGATGGCTTGAGACACTTCCTCAGCTTGGAAACGTGAAAGACGTCGTGCACACCGGAAAGTGCTTCTGGTAATGTCAGCCGGTATGCTACCGATCCACATCTTTCGGTAATCTGGAATAGACCGATGAATCGGGGTGCCAACTTTCCTCTCACCCCAAATCTGTTTACACCCTTCATTGGAGACACTCGTAGGTATACGTGATCTCCAACTTCGAATTGTAATGGGCGCCTTCTCCGGTCCGCATACTGTTTCTGTCGGGATTGAGCAGCTCTTAGGTTCGCTTGAATCAGTCGAACCTTTTCTTCCGCGTCGTTGACAAGGTCAATCCCGAAGGTAACCCTTTCGCCAGACTCACACCAGTTCAATGGTGTGCGGCATTTTCTTCCGTATAGCGCCTCGTAGGGCGCCATCCTGATGCTGGCTTGTTACCCATTGTTGTACGAGAACTCGGCTAACGGCAAGTGATCATCCCAATTCTTGCCGTGGTCGATAGCGCAAGCTCGTAGCATGTCTTCTAGGATTTGATTTACCCGCTCAGTTTGTCCATCCGTCTGCGGGTGGTAGGCTGAACTACGGATCAGCTTCGTCCCCAAGGCAGCGTGTAGCTGCTCCCAAAAACGGGACACGAATAAAGTGCCCCGGTCCGATACGATGGTACGGGGTACGCCGTATAAGCATAGGATCCGTGAGATGTACAGTTCAGCGTACTTCTTGGCGTTGTAGTTGGTGTTGACCGGGATGAAATGGACAACTTTGGTGAGCCGATCGACGATCACCCACACAGAATCATGTTTCTGTAAGGTGGTGGGTAAACCCACGACGAAATCCATGCTCACGTCCTCCCATTTCCAGGCAGGAATGCCTAGTGGTTGCAGCAGTCCCGGTTTCCGCATATGGTCTGCCTTCACCCTTCGACATGTATCACACTCGGACACGTATTTTGCAGTCTCTCGCTTCATCCGTGTCCACCAAAACTTTCTTCTGAGTTCTTGATACATTTTGTTGCTGCCGGGGTGAATAGAAAATTTTGATAAGTGAGCCTCATCAAAGATTTTCTTCCGTAGCTCCGGGTTTCGGGGTACGACAATCCGGTCCTTGAACCATAGGACGCCGTCTCCGTCCTTCCGGAAACATTTCAACTCCCCACTGTCTACACGTCTCCGCAAATGTGACATGCCCTTGTCATTCTTCTGGGCTGCCGCTATCTCTTCACGGATGGTGGGGATCAAAGCTAGGTTGTAGAGAGCTCCGTGTGGAATCACATGTAGTGGTGGTTCGCTCTCTTCCAACGGTGTGATGGTCAGATTATTGACGTGTGACTTGCGGCTCAGCGCATCTGCCACAACGTTTGCCTTGCCCGGATGATAATGGATCTCTATCTCATAATCCTTTATCAGTTCTAACCATCTTCGTTGCCTCATGTTCAGCTCCTTCTGAGTGAATATGTACTTGAGGCTTTTGTGGTCGGTATATAAATGTACGAGGTTACCGAGTAAGTAGTGCCTCCACATCTTCAGTGCAAGTACCACGGCAGCGAGCTCCAAGTCGTGAGTTGGATAATTTTGCTCATGGTTCCTAAGCTGTCGTGATCCATACGCGACCACTCTTCGGTCTTGCATCAGCACACATCCGAGCCCAATGCCGGATGCATCGCAGTACACATCGAACGGTTTTGTTGTGTCTGGCTGCGCCAAAACCGGTGCTGATGTCAGGTGCTTGACTAAAGCCTTGAATGCTGCTTCACATGCTGGACTCCAAACATATTTGGTAGCCTTCTTCAGCAGCTCTGTCATTGGCTTGGCAATCTTCGAGAAGTTCGGAATGAACCTCCGATAATATCCCGCGAGTCCGAGGAAACTCCGTACCTCATGAACAGTTCTCGGGGATTTCCAATTCAGCACTTGCGTGATCTTGCTCGGGTCCACAGCGATACCCTCTGCTGAGATAATATGCCCGAGGAAAGGCACTTGCGATATCCAAAACTCGCATTTGCTGAATTTTGCGTATAACTTGTGATCCCGCAGCCGTTGCAAGACTATACGCAGATGTTTCTTGTGATCTTCCTCCGACTTGGAGTATACCAGGATGTCATCAATGAAGACCACGACAAACTTGTCCAGCTCCGGCATGAACACCGAGTTCATTAAGTACATGAAGTGAGCTGGAGCATTGGTGAGGCCAAAGGACATGACCAGGTACTCATAAAGTCCGTACCTTGTCGAGAAAGCTGTCTTTGGAATGTCCTCCGCCCTTATCTTAATCTGATGGTACCCGGATCTTAAATCCATCTTGGAAAAGATCTTCGCTTCGACCAACTGATCAAACAACATGTCGATCCGTGGCAACGGGTACTTGTTCTTGATGGTTACGGCATTTAATGGACGGTAGTCCATGCAAAGCCGCAACGTTTCATCCTTCTTTTTGACAAATAATGCCGAACAGCCCCATGGCGAGGAGCTCGGCCTAATAAAACCCTTCTCCAGAAGGTCCGTGAGCTGAGTCTTCAGTTCAGCCAACTCCTTGGGCGCCATCTTGTACGGCCTTCGGGATATTGGCATGGTTCCCGGTGCAAGTTCAATCTTGAACTCCACCTCTCTATCGGGTGGCATCCCCGGCAAATCGTCCGGGAATACATCCGGGAACTCTCGGACCACTGGAATGTCTTCCAATCTGATGGTTGTGGCTTGATAGACACTTGGAAGTTTTATTTCTGGACTGTCCAGAAATAATGAGTGAGAACCGTGCACCTCTGAGTTTAAGTGCACGACTCGAAGGACGGTGTCTAAAACAGCGCCGTGGCGGGTTAACCACGACATCCCTAGGATGACATCGACCTTCTGCCCCTCTAAGATAATGAGAGACGTGGGGTACACTCTACCCGCTAAGCATAATGGTGCTTTGGAGACCATTACGCTTGCTGAAATCTTCCCACCCGGTGAACAAATTAAATATGGACTATCGGTGGGTAGTATTGGCAAACTGTGTTTAGCAATGAAAGCTTGGCTAATAAAATTATGCGTGGCGCCTGAATCAAACAGTACTATAGCGGGATGCTGGTGGAGTTGGAACATACCCGCAAGGATTGGCTCGCCCTCCGGCACGTCCTCAATGGCAAGCTGGTGGACAGTACCGGGCCTAGGGTTTGCCCGCCGCGCATTCGTAGGGTTCCGGGGTTGATTCCTCCCCGGAAACTGTGGTGCCACTCCGCCGCCTTGCCTCTCCGGGCAACTGCTCGCGAAGTGTCCTGGACGACCACACTTGTAACATGTGGCCGCTGCTGGTGGAGTACTCGGGGGACGAAAGCCCGGCATGCGTTGCGGAGGTGCAAACGCACGCGGTATCGCCCGCTGCTGCTGTTGTTGTTGCGGTGGTACTGGCAGTGCCGGCCGGAATGCCGGTGAAGAGTACGGCCGACCGCGGAACGACATCGACCGCTGTGGTGGTTGCCAGCGTGGACCTGATGGTGGGCGATTCACCATCCGAAACTTCTGAGAAGGACCGCCTCCTTCTCCGCTGCTCTGCGGCGCGCTTCGCTTTCGCTCTGCCTCCGCCAACTCCTTGCCAGAGTCCTCCTGAACAATCGCAGCATCAATTATGTCGTTGAGGCTGCCGCGATTGAACATCGCCAGCTTGTCCTTCAGGAGCGGGTTAAGCCCCTGGTAAAAGTGGTCCCGCCGCTTCTCGTCCGTATCTGCGTGATACGACGCGTAGAGCACGAGATCGTTGAACGCCCTGGAATATTCCAGCGCGTTCCGGCTCCCTTGTTGCAGGTGTAGGAACTCCTGCGTCTTCCTCTTCATCAAACCGGGCGGTATATGATAGGCCCTGAAGGCCGTCCGGAACTCCGCCCAGGTCATCACTCGGTCGGTGGGCTGGGAAGCACAGAAGTTGGCCCACCACGCGCTCGTGGATCCTTGGAGCTGCTGGACCGCGAACTGAGTCTTGCGCTGCTCGCTGATTTGGAGCAGCCCGAACTTCATCTCTATGGCGCGGAGCCAGTTGTCCGCGTCAAGTGGTTCATCCGCCCTTGAGAATACAGGGGGATGAGTCACCAGGAAGTCGGAGTAGGAGCTCTGTTGGCGCTCCTCATGATCTTGACGTCTCTCTGGGCGAGACGTATTCGCAATTAACGTTTGCAGCAGCTCTGTGTGCTGCTGATGTGAACCCGCCATTGCCGCGACAATGTCGGCCAATGTAACCGTTGGCAGTGGCGGTGGCGGTGTTTGCTGTTGCTGTTGCTGCTGCTGTCCCGAGGAGTCCTCGGGAGGTGGTTGGGAGGTCTCTCCCCCTTGACGGGTACCTCCAACATCAGGGTTGGCACGAGTACGCGTCATTCTGAAATTCAAAACAGCAGCAATTAGCACATGTCTTACTCAAAATTCCATAAACAGCAGTAGGTATTGGAGCGACGCATGATTGACTTGCACAACATTCACATACATTGATAAAGCATAAACTTTATACAAGATACATCATTCTCGGATCTCCGAGAAGTCGTGCTCATGTCGTCACTACCTATACATAAGCTACTGTCTACCCGACATGTCACCGATTACAAAAGTTGGGTTACGCTACCCTAGCTGCCCTACTTGGCAACCGTAACCCCCTACTCGGAGTAGAACTCGACCTCCTGTGGGTCGTCCTCCTCCGGTACCTCGGCTGGTGGTTCGGGGTCTACCACCTCTTCTCCCATTCCGGGCTCTCCCATGGCTGGAAGACCCAAGACTACCGGTACGCCCAATACCGGGGGCACGAGGTCCTGCAATGCATGCACCTCGTCCATGGCCTGGTTGTAGTCCTCTTCCCAGCCTTGTCCTTCCTCAATAGCGTCGTCCCGCTCTTGAGCAAGGTCCTCATTCTGCTGGGTTAGGGTCTGCACCAGCTCTTGCAACGCCGCGATGTCAACACGGCCCTTCTTCTTTGCCTTCTTCAGACGACGCAACTGATTGTGTTGTTCATTCAGTCGCTTGATCGTCGGAAGGAGCACATTGCGGAGTGCACTGTGAGCACTCTCAAAATGATCTCCACGGCTTGTGCTCTCCTTGAGCTTGGTGGCGAGATGTTCCGTATGAACAGCTTGGCTGTCCATCACAGCGTTTCCCGCCCTCGTTTGGAGGCTGAGATTTGCCTCCGCGGGGTTGTACCTTGGGCAACTCGGGTCTGTTGCCTCCAGGTACCTCTCTTCCCACACATGCTGAGCTCGTCCCTCCACCGGAACGAGTGCGTATGGAGTTCCCTCCATAGCCTGCACGTGTAGTTGGCAGAAACGTGACATAGTGTCACGGGCTGCCACTTGCCACATCCCTTCCGGTTGTCTTCCTCTCACCGTGACGGTGAATGGCACCCAACCGGGTGGCGTAGGTCCTGCGGGAACCTCGACATGGATCGTCCACGTCTTGTTCCCCTCTTCGCCTTCTTCCTTGGCGAAGTATTGCGGCATCTGGTTGTACCCGAAATATTGGAGCATTTGCCACAATGCTTCCGGGTAGCCGCTACGGTCAGAACAGGGGGAAACTAACCACCCGTTCTCCAACCGTTTATCTGCTGCCATCTGTAAATATATATTTGAGAAATGTCAAATATTTATTTAAACAGTAAACCATTGAGTTATAACATAAGATATGTCATTGAACCCCTAAAACTTGGAAACATAGTTCAAATTTTGAACAAATTTGACTGCTGATCTGCTGTTCCCATGACAGCCTTGACCAGTTTCCACATCAACCTGATTTAGGCCATGTTAAAGGCAAAAACAATTCTGGAGCTCAACATCAAAGTTAAAGTTAACTTCAATAGCTTTCCAGAAAGTATTTGGTTGACCTAAGATCTGCCCTGGTTCAAAAGTTATGAGATGTCAAAGTTAACAGAATTTCTGGAATCAATTGGACAGCACCTCCCTGCCTTAGGTACTGATTTGATCCAAGAATCCCAGTTAATTCTGTTCCTAATCTGACAAAACTTTCTGTTACAAAGTTGTAACCCATCTCATAGGATTTCCAGAACTACCTCATTTCCTATTTTTGGATTTTTAAGCAGGAAGTTATGCTTAATTTTACAGAGAGTCTACAGAGAGTCTTTACTCTGTCCTGTTTTCTGGACAGTTTCAATTCTACTGCATTTTTCGAGTGGTTAAGGGATGAAACACCTCTGGAACTCAACAAAAAAAGTCGTAAAGCTCTTCCAACGCTTTCCAGAAATGTATCATACGACCCCAACCTCGAAAGAACTCAACCTCTAACCTCTGATTAACTTCAGCCTTGATTCAGCTGAAAACAGAGTGCTCTGTCCTTAACATCCTATAAGTTGAAAGCTTGTTAACTTTGAATATCCTGTTCAAGGGAAGGAGTTACGTCAAGTTTTACTACTTTCGATTAAAACCTTCCAGTTTTTACAATGAAGTTGTTTATTTAGTTGGGTGTGACGTCGATGCGTCACCAGATTTTGTCGGTACTACGTCCTCACAAAGAAAAAAAAAACCTATACCGGACTTAGCCGGCTTCGTTAGTTTAGTGGCACTACTTGTCACTCGCACACGGATGCTACACGTCTACCGTTTCGTGGTATGGCTACCTGCAGAAACTCAAACAATCATCAGACTCGGCTGCACACCGAGCCCGGAATACATACAGTTAGTACACCCGGCCGTCATCACTCGCCCGGATGTTCTCAAGCCAACCACGCCTTGAGTTACGTGTTCACGTTTCAGATCACGTGACGGGGCCTCCCATATTGCACCACGCACGCCAGGGACAGACGTTGCTCGAATACCCCAAACGACATGAAGAGTCGTAGAGGATACTAAAGCGGGTCGGGTTACCTGCCACCCGTGGGGCTCCACCCTTCAGCTTGTGCGCACTGGTGGACAGCGCTTACGTGCACCCCCCAAGACATGAACGTCCCGAGATGCACGATTTTCCGACATAACAAATAGGTTAATAAGCCACTTTCTATATACTAATAACATCCTTATACGGGCTACTAACTCGTTCCTCACTAGATTTTTGAAAAAGAAGACCTTTGTACTGTGTTAAACCTCAAGCGAGCTCTGATACCACGCTGACACGACCCCATTGGTCCTGTCGAGCCAGGATCACGCTGAGGGGTGCTGCGTTGCACAGCACCGTATAACACACGTCAAAGGTGCAAAGCGGAAGCGGAAGTTTTATTACATAAACCGTTTTACGACCTGTTTACATCAAAATACGTTTAGTCCACACTCGCGGGCGTAGACTAAGCATCAAGTGCACGTTCAGCCCTCGAACGTGTCCTTGCTAGCACACACGCACACTAACTCTGCGGCGTGCACGACTCCCACTCGATGGGGTTCCCCTCCTGGGGTTCCGTCTCCTCTTCGGGAGTCCCTTCCTCATAGAACCCTGCAAAAAGATTCAAACACAAGCAGTGAGCACGAAGGCTCAGCAAGTCTGACCCGTCTCACCTAAACATGGAACTTCTACATGAGGGTAATGGGTTGCATGAGGCAAAAATCATTTGCAAGGACTCGCCTAATTAGTAGAACCTTACTTTCAAGTTTTAGCAGCAGGTTGTGGAGAACCTTACGCTAAGGCACATGAGAGAGCCGCAATCAAACAAGAAACGCATTTCTCTCATGTACTTTGCCCAAAGTTGAAAAGAACTTTAATTAGCTCTAAGCTACAGCATATCATTAACAATCAATGTCCAGCTTTCAATCAGCAACATTTTAACATGTAACTAGCCTGTTCTTTCTACGTTACGGTACAGTGAACAAGTGGTACTCACTGACCGCGAGGGACGGCGATTATAATCGATTTACACCTGCAGGGTTACCCGAACAACCCGTCACGTACGCCCGTACTCGATGTTGCCTACAACAACCATCACGGACGCCGTACGCGACTACCTTTCACCCGTTAGCCAAATATTGAACCGGTCCCATCGTCCCGAGCAAGAGGTCTCTGCACGCGCATCTCCGTGCCGCCAGCCGATTTACACCTCGAGCTCTCAACCTACCCTCTGAACGACGGGCAATGCCTCAATACCCAGCTACCCGAGTTACATCAGTTTCCCGGTTCCCATATAGCCGGTAGGTCTTCGGTACTGTTCTAGCTTGTTCAACAGGCCCGCACACGGCTCGGTCCTCAATCGACATAAGCGGAGCTACAGCACACAGGCCCCAAAGTCCTGCTGCCCTTACTCTCCGCTCAGTCTCATTTTCTTGCCATGTGTATCATGTGCTATCTCTACCCGAGCAATGTGCCTCTAGCCTATTCTCGCGAGTAGTTCCAACTACTCGACTTGTACCGAATCCTACTCTATCCTAGCAATGCAGTGGCTAACAGGGTTTGCAATCCTAAACCCAACCCATGGTTTTCTTGGCTGTGCAGTTGGGTTTCCAGTCAAGACTCTAATGCAAAGAACAATATTCAAAGATGTGCTCAAAACAATAAATATTTGTAAAAAGGTTAATGCAAACCGGGGCTTGCCTTGCTGCTCTTGGTCGTAGGCTAGCTGTTCCTCCGGAGTAACGAAGTCTAGGACTTCGGGTTCCTCCTCGACCTTAGCGACTACATGATAGAAACAATACATGTATTAATTTAATGCATTTGTATTAAGTTTGAAGTTGTGAAGTCTCTAACCTTTGCTAGATAGACCTAATGACTGTGAAACTTTTACTGTGGCTTGGTTACAACCTAAACAGAGACTTGGTCAAGTTTTAGTTGCAGCAAAGCTCATTTGAGCCCTCCACAAATAATTATGTCCTTGACCTTAATTGGAACTCTTAGGGTGTTCTAGGAATTTTCATGAGACAAACTATGACTTTCTGAAAACTAGATTTTCAGAGGGTTCTAAGGAGTTGGTCTCACTTAATTTGGAAGTCTCTAACTAAAGATATGAGCTAAACAATTTCAGAGAAAATTCTGAAAATGTTTCTGAACATTTTCTATTTTCTCTGGAACAGTTTTACTAATCACACCATTAGGTGGACTAAATGAGCTCAAATGGATCTTAAATTTTTATGGTAGTTCAAGGATATTTTGGTGAACATCTCAGAAAAATTTCAGGATTTTCCTCCAAAGGATTCTCCAGTTAAAATTCCTAACAGTTTAAACTTTAAGGAATTAATCCTGGAGAATTAAGGAATTTCATGAAGTGAAACTTGATTTTCTGGAAAGTACTCAGAGATCTGAATCCAGCAAAATTTGGTTCACTCCATTTGGAGCTTTCTAGCCAAAGTTATAAGGATTTGAAGTTTGAAGGAAATCTGAAAATCGGGGAAAAGTTTAAATTCGTGCGTGGGCCCAGGGAACACGCGTCGCACGCCTAGGCGATGGCACACCGTGGCCCACAAGGATTTTGCGCGCCAGCACACCCGATCCCGGCCGCAGCCGGATCCCGATTCAAAATATCGGCCGCTGACAGCTGGGGTCCACCCCCTTCTTCAACCTTGCGACACCCGCGCCCCGCCGCCGAGGGATCTCGCCGGGGAGCTCGCCGCCGGCTGCTGTACAGCTCCAAACTTCTCGATTCTGGCCGCCCCTGCCTACTTTTACTCGGGGAACAGGATCCGAGGGTCAGCTGCTCATGACAACGGCCGGAGCATGGTCGGCGACGAGCCGCCATATCGGAATGACTTCGGCCATGTCGGCTGACTCCCCTAGTACCTCAGCTACTTGGGAAATCGGTCGGGGAGCATCAGTGGACCTCAGAGAAGGTCGACATGAGCTCGAGGCAGCTCGGGGAAGGCCCGAAATAGGTCCTCACCGTGCGCCCGATACCCCCCGTTCGTTCCGCCAATAGTCGACCTCAAATTACGCCAGGCACAGAGGTTCTCCGGCCCAGAGTTGTGAAGGCAACTCGTGGGTTACCGTGTCTAGCTCGTGTGAGAGCGGCCTGAGGCCCTCTAATCCTTTCTAGAGCACGAATTAAACAGAATCGTACCTGAAGGTCGTTCTGCACACAGAAAGGGGAAAAGTGGAAATTCGCCGCCGGTGAGCAACCACTCGAGCTGTGGCTCGGGGATGAGCAGCACCGGTCACCCGCGCGTCCAAGGGTGCCTTGGCCCGGGCGTGACAACGCCCAGGTTGGGCTGTCCACGAGAGCCCGAGGTGCGGCGGTTCCAAGTTCCGAGTTTGATCTTTCGGCACAGCCGATATCAATCGGTTTCAACCGAATTCTAGCAATGGGGAGAATGGAGGAAGGTCTCTAGTACCTTGCTGGGACTCTGGAGTGGAAGGAGGGAGCTGCGATCGGCGTCCTCCGATCAAGTCCGAACTGCGGAAACTTTCGGCCGGCGCTGAGTTCTTGCGGAGAAGAACTGTGGTGCCTCGGCCGAGGAGGGGGGCAGGCGCCTTAAGAAGGCTCTGCACCGCCTCATGCCCGCGCGTGGGCAAGCAGCTGGTGGCGCGGTGGCTGGCCTCGGTGGCGATCATCGCTGCGGCTCGGTGACCCGAGTGAAAAGTCTCAGTCGGTTTGTGTTGAAGTAGAGGCTGACATGTGGGTCCCACCCTTCCTTTTAACCTCTGAAATTTACTTCTAATCACTGTTGTAAACAGTGAACCCCATACTACCCTTGGCAATTCAAATTATTCCCCCATGAGCCATTTGAATTGATCAAATCCAAATGAGGTTTGGTTTGAATGAATTTCAGCACAAGTTCAGTTTGAAATTCAAATAAAGTTTGAATTTCTCCCCCTTAGCTCATGTCAAGATCAACTCCAAATGGAGTGAAAATTGGTGTGTGAGCTCACAAAAATGTGCTGAGTAAGAATATGCCTTCCACTTTCAAATTCATGGTATAAAAACAGTTGAATTTGAATATGTTTTCAAACTGCCCCCTTCCTATCTATACCCAAGATGACCTCAAAAAGGTTTTAAATTTGGGTGAAACTTGGCATGGACATCCTTAGCAAAGTGTAGGAGTTTTTCCTATGTCCAGCCCATCTATATCACATGTGGGAAATACCACTTTTGCAATGTGTAAGTTTGTTCCCTAATGAGCATGTTGATAATTGTTACTTGCTCTTCATTTGTGTTCATCATTCTTCCTCAAATGAGGTGTGTGGTGCGGGGATGAACACTACAAATGGGTGTCAAAAACTGAGGCCCTTACACAGGGCTGCAAGACGAAGACTCAGAAGCCTTCGCCAGAGACAACTACCAGCATAACTGCAGATACGGTAGATAATAGACAATCTCCCCGGGACCACCTGTCGGGTCCCGGGCCCCCCTTGTAAGCCACCCGAGTCTTGGACTATAAAAGGCTGTTGGTTCGCACTTTGCAACTCATACGCTAGCCATACACTCTCAAGCTGTAACTCACCCCGAGCTCAGGCCTCCGGTCCTGAGCAGCAAGCAATACAGCGAGCTCCATAGCTCGCCGTGGACGTAGGGTTTTACGCTCCGGCGGCCTGAACCACTTAAACCTCGCCGTGTCAAGCTCTTACTAACTCGTCCATCTGCGCAAGCTCTCCGCTAGAGACTAGCCCCACCGAAAAAAGAACCTCCGCGGGCTGCCCAGTGCAGGCCCGGGGGAAGTGTCGACTGAACACTTCGACAGAGTCCAAGACAATAAGGTTGGCAAGTAAGTCTACCCCCCTTATTTTAAGGCTTACTTTAGGACATACTATATTAGTCCTCATTTCTCCTCCGGGAGAATTAACTAACATAGCACATTCTAAGTGGAATACGGGTAGATGATGTTTGGCAACGTATTTGGATGATATGATGGAATGCGATGCTCTAGAATCAAATAAAATGGTGGCTGGGTTGGAGTTGGCAAGGAACATAACAATTACGACGTCCTCAGCCTATTGTGCTTCCTCGGTAGTGACATGGTTCACGTGGCCGCGAGCATAGTTCTGCTGTCCACGATTCCCTTGATTGTCTCCTCCGTTCGGTCGCGGGTTCTGCTTGGGCACGTTACCTTGCTGTCCAGGGCCTCTCCTCGGGCACTGGTTTGCGGAGTGTCCTACTTCCCTGCATGCAAAGCATGCCCTGTTGCCTACGGCAGCAGGTACGTTGGGGCGGGGGTTTTGAATAGAGGCGCCATTGTTAGGTCGGGGCGCGGGAGGCATGGGCACGCGAGGTGCCGGTGCAACGAATTGTTTCTGTGGTGGCTGACCAGGGCGGTACGCAGGAGTGGTCGATCCATACTTCGGTGCAGGGGGCATGTACCTGGGTCGTACGTTGCTCCCTTGGGGCTGGTATGGCATCTTCCTCTTGCACTCTCGCTCGATCTCTTGGATCTTGTTTTCAACCACTATGGCCTTGTCAACCAGCTTCTGTAAGCTTACGTAGTTGTCGAAGTGTGTGGTCGACACTTCCCCCGGACCTGCACTAGGCAGCCCGTGGAGGTTCTTTTTCGGAGGGGCTAGTCGCTTGCGGAGAGCTTGAGCGTAGGGACGAGTTAAGGAGGAGCTTGACACAGCGAGTTTTACGTGGTTCGGGCCGCCGGAGCGTAAAACCCTACGTCCACGGTGAGCTGAGGTGCTCGCTGTATTGCTTGTTGCTCAGAACCGGAGTCCTGAGCTTGAGGATGAGTTATGCCTAGCGTGTGAGTTGCTGGAGTGCGAACCCAGGGCGTGAATGGCTAGAGTGTGAACCCTTGCTAACGTCGCCTACCCGAGCCTTTTATAGTCCAAGGCTCGTGTGGCTTACAAGGGGGGCCCGGGACCCGACATGTGGTCCCGGGGAGATTTCCTGCCGACTATCGTATCCGCAGTTATGCGAGTAGTTGTCTCTGGCGAAGGCTTCTGAGTCTTCGTCTTGCCGACCTTCCCATGCCGCATGCCAGTCGTAGTGGTTGATGACGGCGGAGGCGGCAGGGATGTCTTGTCGTTGTGTTTATTGGCTGGCAGGTTCTGACACCGCGCGCCAGTCTGTGATGCGACTGGGCGCAACGGCACCTGACAGAGGCATGCCCCGCGTCTCCGCGTCTTGGAAAGGCGCGGGCCTTGAATACCTTGTACGGGCAAGGTATGGGGCGTCTTTACGCCTGCTGCCTACCGCTCGGGGCAGGCAGCGCTGCTCTGCTCGACACGTGGAGGGCCCGGAGCCCTCCTCAGAGGAGTGGGGGGTCCGGCCCTGCAGGGCACGTGGAGCCTTCAGACCTCTCCCCGCGGAGGGGGAGGTTCGGCTTCTGCCGGCCACGTGGCGGGCCCGGAGCTCTCCTCTGAGGAGGGGGAGGTCCGGCCCCGCTGGACACATGGCGCCTTCGGACCTCTCCCCCACGGAGGGCGGAGGTCCGGCTTCTGCAGGCCACGTGGCGAGCACGGAGCTCTCCTCTGAGGAGAGGGAGGTCTGGCCCCGCCAGACGTGTGGCACCTTCGGAGCTCTCCCTACGGAGAAGGGCGAGATCCTCAGGCATTTTCCCCTGTGCGCGGGGGTACCCCATATCGTGGGTACCGGCAGTGACCCCCGGGCCCATCTCGGGGGAGATAGCGAGCCCGAGGTGGGACCTCCGTCTCTTCTGTTCCGCGCACTTTCTCTAAGTCCCGCATTGACCGCTGCCGGAGCACGAACAGTTGTGGGATCGTGGGAGCGTGCGCCCACTTGATGGTTGCTTTTACTGCGGCGGTTCCCAAGACTGCCACTTCTGCACGTTGCGGCGCTTTCTTCGGGAACCGCCGGAGCGTCTTGCCGGCTCGTCTTCTTGGGAGGCTGACTCCTTGACCCGCCGCTTCAGCTGGGCAGCTTGGGCCCACCTGTCATCGGCGCTCAGTCTTGGGGCCAATGCGGCGTATTCGAAGAGTTTTGTGTCATTTGGAATCGCATCTGGGAAGTTTTGAAAGGGGATCTTACCCGCATTGCGGCTTCCCTTCGCACCCCCAACGCTTTTCCTTGGACTCTTGTGCCTTTGTCTTCTTGCCTTTGAGTCCTCCGTCGTCATGGCTTCTAACCCGCCCCCAGAGAAGAAACGTGCTCGATCTCCTCCAGTGGCGGCGTCCGTGCCAAGTCGGGGATCCGAGGTGCCTGTACCTCCCGCTTCTGGAGATGGCACTCCTTCCGGTGGCGACACAAAGTGGTCCCGGGCTGATGCGTCGAGGGGAGCTTCTGTAGCATCCCCTTCTCCTTCAGTCCAGGCGACTGCGGAGCGGCCGTCAGCGACGACGGCGTGCTCTGGGGATCCTACCCCGGCTCGGAAGTCGGGGTTCAAGGTCCGCTGGAGTGTTTGTGCCTGGATTCCTCGGCAGCGTCATCTTCTCCCACCCATCGGGGTCCGGCTGTTGGAGTCCCGGCGCCAGCTTCTCCTGACCAGCGTCTCATCCCGGTCGCTGGTGCATCGCCTACTCTAGAGGATGATGTGATGGAGGAGGTCGGGGGTGCTGCTCCGGCCTCTGCTGCCCTACTGCCTCTGGCGGATGCCTTCGCGCTCGCCCAAGCGAGCGTCCGGCAGGTCTTGGCCGCACTTGGTCATGAGCGGGAGGAGCATACGGTTGTAAGGGATCGCCTCCTCATCTGGGGGAACATTTTGCGGGAGCGGACCGCGAAGGTCAAGGGCGAGCTCGATTCCAGGCAGGAGTGGCTTGCATTCAGGGAAGCGCTCCTCGACCGGATGAAACGGTCTGTTGACCGCCTGGACGCCGAAATGCGATGGCTCCACAGGGAGGCCCTTGAGGCACACGCCCGGGCCGAAGAGAGCCTCTCTGCCGCGGAGGAGATACATCAGCTGTTGGAGCGCCGTAAACTCGCCGTTGAGGACCGGGAGCGTTCCACGGCAGTCGAGGCGGAAAAGGTCGCCGCGTGGCTGGCGGCGGGCGAGGCTGACCTGCGAGCTCGGGCCAGGGAGCTAGAGGCCCGAAAGGCATACCTGGCCATGAGGGAGGAACAGGTCTCCCGCGAACGCCAGGCGATCCTGGATCGGGAATTGGCTGCCGACTTCCGGGTTTCTGAGTTGGAGCGGCTTGCCCAGTCTCTTCGCCTTCGGGAAAGCTCCCTGGCGGCCAGGGAGAAGGAGTCCTCCAAGGGAAGCCGCGACGCCCTGCGAGCAACCCACCGCGAGGTAGAGGAGCTCTTGGCTTCACGGTCCTCCGAGGCCCGTGCAGTTTCGAGCTTCGTCGACCAGGCGGGATCCACCTTGGTCCCTCTCGGCTTCAGCCCGATGAAGGCGGTGGCTCCTGCGCTGAAGGTGGCTGAAGTGATTCCCGCACTAGAGTCACTTGGCGCCAAGCTGATCAGGCTGGACTCAGTGGTTGCCAGCGAGCTTGAGGCAGAGGGACGGGGCCTGGCCTTGGAGGTTGCCACGCATGTGCTGGCCTGCTTCAAGAGCCGGGACCCTTCCTTCTCACTGGAGCCAGTGAAAGACGGTCCTGCCGCGGAGCGGGAGGAGATGGCCAGGGCCGAACTCGGGGAAGTGGCCGCCCTTGTAGCCTCTAGGTTCTGACGCCAGCCAGGAGGCCCCTAGGACTCGCTTCTTTCTTTTTATCGAGTCTGTAGACCAGCTCGTGGAGCCATGAATAAATAGACTCTCTTGAATGTTTGTGCCTGTGATGCTTTTTGTCTTCTTCATGGTTTTGCCTGGCCGAGTCCTTAGCTCTGCAAGGCACTCAGAGGCCTTTACCAATCTTGAAGCTCTGCACGGGCACCTTCTCCGGGTACTTATTGTATTAAGGACCCCGGATGTCTCCGGAGCTCGCCCCATGAGGGTGGGGAGGTCCGGATCTGCCGGCCACGTGGCGGGTCCGGAGCCCCTCCTGAGGAGACGGGAGCTCCGGCCCTGCTGGACACGTGGGGCCCTCGGAGCCCCTCCCTCAGAGGGGGAGGTCCGGTTTCCGCCAGCCACGCGGCGAGTCTGGAGCCCCCTCTGCGTAGGCGGGAGCTCCGGGCCCGCTGGACACATGGGGCCTTCGGGCCTCGCCCCTGTGGAAGGGGCGGGACCCGGACCTTCCGATCCTATGCTGGAGTAATTGGTAGCTCCTTGCCCCCCGCTTCATGCAGCCCCCATTGCTGTAACCTGGAGGTCCTGCACACAGGTAGAGGAAACGTAATTCTCCTCGAGGGGTCCTCCCCCCCGTCTCTTAGTCTTATTCGGCTTACGATCCTGATCCGTTATACGGGGCTTGGGCAATTCTGTGCGCGAGGCACCGGGGCTCCGGCTCCCTCCAAGGTCAGGGTACGGTCGTCCAATCCCTAGTACCGGACCGTGCGCCGGGGAAGCAGAGTGCACAGGCTTTGGGTACAGAACCAGGCAAAGCGGCTGTACTCCCCTGGACCTCCGGAGGGCAGGATGCGCACGCTTTGGGCACAGAGCCGGCTAAGCGGGATACGACCCTGGACCCCCCATGCACGGCGCAGGCCTTTCCTGGAGGTGACCAACTAGCACCGCAACACCTGACTGGGGGAGGCCCGAGAGACCCATCTGGCCATCGGCAGGTGCCTCAAGCGTAGCCGCCTTCGGTAGGATAGCAAATGCTGACTATGGATGAGCGCGGGAGAGAGGGAGCTAGATGTACGATGAACATACATAGAGAGTGCGATCATAAAAATTAATGCGTAATTTAAATGAGCACATGAGAGAGAGTGAAGTAGAACAGGTTTCTGTGTAAATGCCCATAGGGGGAAGTCAGGCTGTACATGGGGGCAACGACCCGCCTCATTAAGAAGGGAAGCAAGACTCTACGCGCTTAGGGTCGGAACCAGGCCAAGCTGAACGTAGTCCTGGACCGTCCCTTGAGACTTAGCTGCCCCAAGCGCTGTTTCTAAACTCTATGGGATTTATTACAGAAGGGTATGTCCCTGTTCTACTAACGCTCAGGAGGTAGGACTTACAGTGTTGTTCCATGCCAAGGGTTTTGGGAACAGATCCCATACTCGGTTGAAAGGCATGTGTACCTGGGACGGCAACTTTCGTGACTCGGAAGGGACCTTCCCGGCTGGGGGAGAGTTTATAGGTCCTTTGCAGGAAAGTGCGTGCCGCGGCACCAGGCTGCCTTCCTGCAGGTCCCTAACACGTTTGGTCCTTTGGCGGTAGTGCTAGCTTGGGCACCAGCCAAGGCCGTGCGTTGTGGGGCGTCACCTGCTGCCGAGCCTCGTCGACGAGGTTGTCATCTTCACGCTGGATCAGGTCCTGCGCGGATTCTCCTGGGCGCCCCGGGGTACCCTCCCCTTCTGGCTAAGGCCTTCAAGGGGTAGGAGGAACCGGACTCTTCTTGGGAGACCCAAGGCGTCTTACCCCTTCTGGCAAGGCCTTCAAGGAGTTGACAGACCCTGGGCGGCCCCCAGGAGGTACAACCGAGGCACTGAAGCGTGCACTCGGGTGGAGCTGGCCCGGTTCTGCACCATCGTGGCTGGTGCTTGGGCTGCTGTGACTGCTTGGAGCTCCTCCAAGGTTGATATCGCAGCAGTGCAGTCTCCACTGAGGTTGTCATCTTCACGCTGGATCAGGTCCTGCACGGCTTCTCCTGGGCGCCCCGGGGTACCCTCCCCTTCTGGCTAAGGCCTTCAAGGGGTAGGAGAACCCGGACTCTTCTTGGGAGACCCAAGGCGTCTTCCCCTTCTGGCAAGGCCTTCAAGGGGTTGACAGACCCTGGGCGGCCCCCAGGAGGTACGACCGAGGCACGGAGGCGTGCACTCGGGTGAAGCTGGCCCAGTTCTGCACCATCGGGGCTGGTGCTTGGGCTGCTGCGACTACTCGGAGCTTCTCCAAGGTTGACGCCGCAGCAGTGCAGCCTCCACTGACTTTTCGGGGTATCCACAGTTGGCTACCGCCCCGGCCCGTCATCATCGGAGCTGGAGTCCTCACCGTTGTGCACCGTCTTCATGACGCGCTGAGGCTCCTGAAACCCCGCCTGGTGGCCGGCGCTGACTGAGGCATCGACTTTCTGCTTGCCCTCCCTCTGAGGGAGGGGCGGGGCCTCAGCTCTCTGCTGCCTCCCTTTGCGGAAGCGCTCTGCGAGCCTCTGGATATCCCAGCACTTGGCAGCAGTATGATTGCCGTTGCCATGCACGGGGCATAGCCCGCCCAGGTCACCATCTGGGGCTGGCGACTGCCGCTGCCTTTTGTCGGGGCGTGGCCCCCGAGCTCCACTAGGTGTCGCTGCTGTGGCGACGGGAGCCGCGGTCGATGACTTCATCTTGCCACTCCCCCGGTTCTTGGCCTTCTTGCCACCTCCATAGGAAGCAGCGCCGGACCCGGGCTGCCCTCCTGACTCGGAGGCTGGCAGAGAGTGCCAGTTCCGCCCTTCGGCTACTCTGGCGCACTTGTCCGCCAGGCTGAAGAGCTCGGAGACATCGCAGACCTCTCTGGTCACGAGTTTCTCAAGCATTTTCTCGTCCCGGACACCCTGCCGGAACGCCACCACCACAGAAGCACTTTGAATATGCGGGATGGTGTTGCGTACCTGGGAGAACCGCTGGATGAAGGAGCGCAGTGATTCCCCAGGTTGTTGCTTGATGGCGTGGAGGTCAAGCTCCGTGCCGGGACGGGTGTAGGAGCTGCCGAAGTTGGCGATGAACTGCCGGCAGAGCTCTCCCCAGGAAGTTATGGAACCCCTGGGGGAGGTTCATGAGCCAAGACCGGGCTGGGCCGGTCAAGGCGACGGGGAAGTAGTTGGCCATGATGGCCTCATCCCCTCCTGTGGCAAGTACGGCGGTGGAGTAGATTTGGAGAAACTCCGCCGGGTTGACGCTGCCGTCGTACTTCTCGGGCAGGTGCGGCCGAAACTTGCGCGGCCACCTCGCGAAGCGAAGGTGGGGTGCCAGGGCCGCACATCCTGCCCCTGTTGCCACAGGTGTTGGTGCCGCGAACGCTTGGTTCGCCGTTGGCACGGTGTACCCCGGTATGGGCAAGGCTGCGCCTTAGACTGGGGGCGCCGTTTGCAGGGCATATGGTTGTGGCATATGCTGTGCAGCGTATGCCTGGGGCAGAGATCGCATGGCGAAGATCTGCTCTTCAGGCTGGGTCGAGGCCGACGTCATGCTGTCGCCAGCCTCTTGGTTGCGACGCCTTTCCCGACGTCGCTCGAGGTACACCCGGGCATCCTGGCCCAAGTGGCACCATTCCATCTCTGCCCTAAGGTCCGTCGACGGAAGCCTGGTGGAGCTGGAGTCCGCTGTCTGCCCGTCAACCGTTGGCGTGCGTGTCAGCGACACCGCCGGTTGGCCGGAGTGTCGTCCCTGCTGAAGTCGAGGGTTTGCGGCGGCGATGACGAGACGGTCCACCTCGTGAATCCACTGTTGGGTCGCCGAGTAGGGTGCGTCCCCAACGGGTGGATTGCGCAGTAGTGCTCTTGCTGCACCCAGCGCATCCCCGTGGGGTACGCTCAGCGCTGCAGAAGATCTGACGCTGGTTGGAGCCTGCGTTGCCAGAGTCGGCTGCTGGCTTCCAGCTTGCGCCGACACACTCCGTCCAGAGTGTGTCGACACGTACTCCCCGCTAGTCGCGGTCCGTCATGAACGCAGGGGAGGAGAGCTTGCCGCTGAAGGAAGCTTGGTCATCTTCGTCGGCAGAAGCTCGTCGCGCAAGGGAAAAGTCCCCTACCTGGCGCGCCAAATGTCGAAGTGTGTGGTCGACACTTCCCCCGGATCTGCACTGGGCAGCCTGCAGAGGTTCTTTTTCGGAGGGGCTAGTCGCTTGCGGAGAGCTTGAGCGTAGGGACGAGTTAAGGAGGAGCTTGACACGGCGAGTTTTACGTGGTTCGGGCCGCCGGAGCGTAAAACCCTACGTCCACGGTGAGCTGAGGTGCTCGCTGTATTGCTTGTTGCTCAGAACCGGAGTCCTGAGCTTGAAGATGAGTTATGCCTAGCGTGTGAGTTGCTGGAGTGCGAACCCAGGGCGTGAATGGCTAGAGTGCGAACCCTTGCTAACGTCGCCTACCCGAGCCTTTTATATTCTAAGGCTCGTGTGTCTTACAAGGGGGGCCCGGGACCCGACATGTGATCCCGGGGAGATTTCCTGCCGACTATCGTATCCGCAGTTATGTGACACGACCCCATTGGTCCTGTCGAGCCAGGATCACGCTGAGGGGTGCTGCGTTGCACAGCACCGTATAACACACGTCAAAGGTGCAAAGCGGAAGCGGAAGTTTTATTACATAAACCGTTTTACGACCTGTTTACATCAAAATACGTTTAGTCCACACTCGCGGGCGTAGACTAAGCATCAAGTGCACGTTCAGCCCTCGAACGTGTCCTTGCTAGCACACACGCACACTAACTCTGCGGCGTGCACGACTCCCACTCGACGGGGTTCCCCTCCTGGGGTTCCGTCTCCTCTTCGGGAGTCCCTTCCTCATAGAACCCTGCAAAAAGCTTCAAACACAAGCAGTGAGCACGAAGGCTCAGCAAGTCTGACCCGTCTCACCTAAACATGGAACTTCTACATGAGGGTAATGGGTTGCATGAGGCAAAAATCATTTGCAAGGACTCGCCTAATTAGTAGAACCTTACTTTCAAGTTTTAGCAGCAGGTTGTGGAGAACCTTACGCTAAGGCACATGAGAGAGCCGCAATCAAACAAGAAACGCATTTCTCTCATGTACTTTGCCCAAAGTTGAAAAGAACTTTAATTAGCTCTAAGCTACAGCATATCATTAACAATCAATGTCCAGCTTTCAATCAGCAACATTTTAACATGTAACTAGCCTGTTCTTTCTACGTCACGGTACAGTGAACAAGTGGTACTCACTGACCGCGAGGGACGGCGATTATAATCGATTTACACCTGCAGGGTTACCCGAACAACCCGTCACGTACGCCCGTACTCGATGTTGCCTACAACAACCATCACGGACGCCGTACGCGACTACCTTTCACCCGTTAGCCAAATATTGAACCGGTCCCATCGTCCCGAGCAAGAGGTCTCTGCACGCGCATCTCCGTGCCGCCAGCCGATTTACACCTCGAGCTCTCAACCTACCCTCTGAACGACGGGCAATGCCTCAATACCCAGCTACCCGAGTTACCTCAGTTTCCCGGTTCCCATATAGCCGGTAGGTCTTCGGTACTGTTCTAGCTTGTTCAACAGGCCCGCACACGGCTCGGTCCTCAATCGACATAAGCGGAGCTACAGCACACAGGCCCCAAAGTCCTGCTGCCCTTACTCTCCGCTCGGTCTCATTTTCTTGCCATGTGTATCATGTGCTATCTCTACCCGAGCAATGTGCCTCTAGCCTATTCTCGCGAGTAGTTCCAACTACTCGACTTGTACCGAATCCTACTCTATCCTAGCAATGCAGTGGCTAACGGGGTTTGCAATCCTAAACCCAACCCGTGGTTTTCTTGGCTATGCAGTTGGATCTCCAAACAAGACTCTAATGCACAGAACAAAGGGAACAAGTATGTGCTCAAAACAATAACAATTTGTAAAAAGGTTAATGCAAACCGGAGCTTGCCTTGCTGCTCTTGGTCGTAGGCTAGCTGTTCCTCCGGAGTAACGAAGTCTAGGACTTCGGGTTCCTCCTCGACCTTAGCGACTACATGATAGAAACAATACATGTATTAATTTAATGCATTTGTATTAAGTTTGAAGTTGTGAAGTCTCTAACCTTTGCTAGATAGACCTAATGACTGTGAAACTTTTACTGTGGCTTGGTTACAACCTAAACAGAGACTTGGTCAAGTTTTAGTTGCAGCAAAGCTCATTTGAGCCCTCCACAAATAATTATGTCCTTGACCTTAATTGGAACTCTTAGGGTGTTCTAGGAATTTTCATGAGACAAACTATGACTTTCTGAAAACTAGATTTTCAGAGGGTTCTAATGGAGTTGGTCTCACTTAATTTGGAAGTCTCTAACTAAAGATATGAGCTAAACAATTTCAGAGAAAATTCTGAAAATGTTTCTGAACATTTTCTATTTTCTCTGGAACAGTTTTACTAATCACACCATTAGGTGGACTAAATGAGCTCAAATGGATCTGAAATTTTTATGGTAGTTCAAGGATATTTTGGTGAACATCTCAGCAAAATTTCAGGATTTTCCTCCAAAGGATTCTCCAGTTAAAATTCCTAACAGTTTAAACTTTAAGGAATTAATCCTTGAGAATTAAGGAATTTCATGAAGTGAAACTTGATTTTCTGGGAAGTACTCAGAGAGCTGAATCCAGCAAAATTTGGTTCACTCCATTTGGAGCTTTCTAGCCAAAGTTATAAGGATTTGAAGTTTGAAGGAAATCTGGAAATCGGGGAAAAGTTTAAATTCGCGCGTGGGCCCAGGGAACACGCGTCGCACGCCTAGGCGATGGCACACCGCGGCCCACAAGGATTTTGCGCGCCAGCACACCCGATCCCGGCCGCAGCCGGATCCCGATTCAAAATATCAGCCGCTGACAGCTGGGGTCCACCCCCTTCTTCAACCTCGCGACACCCGCGCCCCGCCGCCGAGGGACCTCGCCGGAGAGCTCGCCGCCGGCTGCTGTACAGCTCCAAACTTCTTGATTCTGGCCGCCCCTGCCTACTTTTACTTGGGGAACAGGATCCGAGGGTCAGCTGCTCATGACAACGGCCGGAGCATGGTCGGCGACGAGCCGTCATATCGGAATGACTTCGGCCATGTCGGCTGACTCCCCTGGTATCTCAGCTACTTGGGAAATCGGTCGGGGAGCATCAGTGGACCTCAGAGAAGGTCGACATGAGCTCGAGGCAGCTCGGGGAAGGCCCGAAATAGGTCCTCACCGTGCGCCCGATACCCCCCGTTCGTTCCGCCATTAGTAGACCTTAAATTACGCCGGGCACAGAGGTTCTCCGGCCCAGAGTTGTGAAGGCAACTTGTGCGTTACCGTGTCTAGCTCGTGTGGGAGTGGCCTGAGGCCCTCTAATCCTTTCTAGAGCACGAATTAAACAGAATCGTATCCGAAGGTCGTTCTGCACACAGAAAGGGGAAAAGTGGAAATTCGCCGCCGGTGAGCAACCACTCGAGCTGTGGCTCGGGGATGAGCAGCACTGGTCACCCGCGCGTCCAAGGGTGCCTTGGCCCGGGCGTGACAACGCCCAGGTTGGGCTGTCCACGAGAGCCCGAGGTGCGGCGGTTCCAAGTTCCGAGTTTGATCTTTCGGCACAGCCGATATCAATCGGTTTCAACCGAATTCTAGCAATGGGGAGGATGGAGGAAGGTCTCTAGTACCTTGCTGGGACTCTGGAGTGGAAGGAGGGAGCTGCGATCGGCGTCCTCCGATCAAGTCCGAACTGCGGAAACTTTCGGCCGGCGCTGAGTTCTTGCGGAGAAGAACTGTGGTGCCTCGGCCGAGGAGGGGGGGGCAGGCGCCTTAAGAAGGCTCTGCACCGCCTCATGCCCGCGCGTGGGCAAGCAGCTGGTGGCACGGTGGCTGGCCTCGGTGGCGATCACCGCTGCGGCTCGGCGACCCGAGTGAAAAGTCTCAGTCGGTTTGTGTTGAAGTAGAGGCTGACATGTGGGTCCCACCCTTCCTTTTAACCTCTGAAATTTACTTCTAATCACTGTTGTAAACAGTGAACCCCATACTACCCTTGGCAATTCAAATTATTCCCCCATGAGCCATTTGAATTGATCAAAGTTCAAATGAGGTTTGGTTTGAATGAATTTCAGCACAAGTTCAGTTTGAAATTCAAATAAAGTTTGAATTTCTCCCCCTTAGCTCATGTCAAGATCAACTCCAAATGGAGTGAAAATTGGTGTGTGAGCTCACAAAAATCTGCTGAGTAAGAATATGCCTTCCACTTTCAAATTCATGGTATAAAAACAGTTGAATTTGAATATGTTTTCAAACTGCCCCCTTCCTATCTATACCCAAGATGACCTCAAAAAGGTTTTGAATTTGGGTGAAACTTGGCATGGACATCCTTAGCAAAGTGTAGGAGTTTTTCCTATGTCCAGCCCATCTATATCACATGTGGGAAATACCACTTTTGCAATGTGTAAGTTTGTTCCCCAATGAGCATGTTGATAATTGTTACTTGCTCTTCATTTGTGTTCATCATTCTTCCTCAAATGAGGTGTGTGGTGTGGGGATGAACACTACAAATGGGTGTCAAAAACTGAGGCCCTTACATTCCTCCCCCCTTAAAAGAATCTCGTCCCGAGATTATAAGGTGAAAATGAGAGAGAGGACGGTGGAAAATTACCGGATATGCGACGTGAGAAAGTCGGGGTAGTTAGTGCGAAGGAATTCTTCGCTTTCCCATGTCGCTTCGTCCATGGAGTGATTACTCCACAGAACCTTGTAGAACCACAACGTACGGTTGCGTGTGGTTCGGGCCTTCTCATCAATAATCTGCACCGGTTCCTCCCGATAGGTGAGATCCGGTTGCAGTTCTTCAATGTCTTCCAGCTGAACGGTAGTTGATGACTTGAGACACTTCCTCAGCTGGGAAACGTGAAAGACGTCGTGCACACCGGAAAGTGCTTCTGGTAATGTCAGCCGGTATGCTACCGATCCACATCTTTCGGTAATCTGGAATGGACCGATGAATCGGGGTGCCAACTTTCCTCTCACCCCAAATCTGTTTACACCCTTCATTGGAGACACTCGTAGGTATACGTGATCTCCAACTTCGAATTGTAATGGGCGCCTTCTCCGGTCCGCATACTGTTTCTGTCGGGATTGAGCAGCTCTTAGGTTCGCTTGAATCAGTCGAACCTTTTCTTCCGCGTCGTTGACAAGGTCAATCCCGAAGGTAACCCTTTCGCCAGACTCACACCAGTTCAATGGTGTGCGGCATTTTCTTCCGTATAGCGCCTCGTAGGGCGCCATCCTGATGCTGGCTTGGTACCCATTGTTGTACGAGAACTCGGCTAACGGCAAGTGATCATCCCAATTCTTGCCGTGGTCGATAGCGCAAGCTCGTAGCATGTCTTCTAGGATTTGATTTACCCGCTCAGTTTGTCCATCCGTCTGCGGGTGGTAGGCTGAACTACGGATCAGCTTCGTCCCCAAGGCAGCGTGTAGCTGCTCCCAAAAACGGGACACAAATAAAGTGCCCCGGTCCGATACGATGGTACGGGGTACGCCGTATAAGCATAGGATCCGTGAGATGTACAGTTCAGCGTACTTCTTGGCGTTGTAGTTGGTGTTGACCGGGATGAAATGGGCAACTTTGGTGAGCCGATCGACGATCACCCACACAGAATCATGTTTCTGTAAGGTGGTGGGTAAACCCACGACGAAATCCATGCTCACGTCCTCCCATTTCCAGGCAGGAATGCCTAGTGGTTGCAGCAGTCCCGGTTTCCGCATATGGTCTGCCTTCACCCTTCGACATGTATCACACTCGGACACGTATTTTGCAGTCTCTCGCTTCATCCGTGTCCACCAAAACTTTCTTCTGAGTTCTTGATACATTTTGTTGCTGCCGGGGTGAATAGAAAATTTTGATAAGTGAGCCTCATCAAAGATTTTCTTCCGTAGCTCCGGGTTTCGGGGTACGACAATCCGGTCCTTGAACCATAGGACGCCGTCTCCGTCCTTCCGGAAACATTTCAACTCCCCACTGTCTACACGTCTCCGCAAATGTGACATGCCCTTGTCATTCTTCTGGGCTGCCGCTATCTCTTCACGGATGGTGGGGATCAAAGCTAGGTTGTAGAGAGCTCCGTGTGGAATCACATGTAGTGGTAGTTCGCTCTCTTCCAACGGTGTGATGGTCAGATTATTGACGTGTGACTTGCGGCTCAGCGCATCCGCCACAACGTTTGCCTTGCCCGGATGATAATGGATCTCTATCTCATAATCCTTTATCAGTTCTAACCATCTTCGTTGCCTCATGTTCAGCTCCTTCTGAGTGAATATGTACTTGAGGCTTTTGTGGTCGGTATATAAATGTACGAGGTTACTGAGTAGGTAGTGCCTCCACATCTTCAGTGCAAGTACCACGGCAGCGAGCTCCAAGTCGTGAGTTGGATAATTTTGCTCATGGTTCCTAAGCTGCCGTGATCCATACGCGACCACTCTTCGGTCTTGCATCAGCACACATCCGAGCCCAATGCCGGATGCATTGCAGTACACATCGAACGGTTTTGTTGTGTCTGGCTGCGCCAAAACCGGTGCTGATGTCAGGTGCTTGACTAAAGCCTTGAATGCTGCTTCACATGCTGGACTCCAAACATATTTGGTAGCCTTCTTCAGCAGCTCTGTCATTGGCTTGGCAATCTTCGAGAAGTTCGGAATGAACCTCCGATAATATCCCGCGAGTCCGAGGAAACTCCGTACCTCATATACAGTTCTCGGGGATTTCCAATTCAGCACTTGCGTGATCTTGCTCGGGTCCACAGCGATACCCTCCGCTGAGATAATATGCCCGAGGAAAGGCACTTGCGATATCCAAAACTCGCATTTGCTGAATTTTGCGTATAACTTGTGATCCCGCAGCCGTTGCAAGACTATACGCAGATGTTTCTTGTGATCTTCCTCCGACTTGGAGTATACCAGGATGTCATCAATGAAGACCACGACAAACTTGTCCAGCTCCGGCATGAACACCGAGTTCATTAAGTACATGAAATGAGATGGAGCATTGGTGAGGCCAAAGGACATGACCAGGTACTCATAAAGTCCGTACCTTGTCGAGAAAGCTGTCTTTGGAATGTCCTCCGCCCTTATCTTAGTCTGATGGTACCCGGATCTTAAATCCATCTTGGAAAAGATCTTCGCTTCGACCAACTGATCAAACAACATGTCGATCCGTGGCAACGGGTACTTGTTCTTGATGGTTACGGCATTTAATGGACGGTAGTCCACGCAAAGCCGCAACGTTTCATCCTTCTTTTTGACAAATAATGCCGAACAGCCCCATGGCGAGGAGCTCGGCCTAATAAAACCCTTCTCCAGAAGGTCCGTGAGCTGAGTCTTCAGTTCAGCCAACTCCTTGGGCGCCATCTTGTACGGCCTTCGGGATATTGGCATGGTTCCCGGTGCAAGTTCAATCTTGAACTCCACCTCTCTATCGGGTGGCATCCCCGGCAAATCGTCCGGGAATACATCCGGGAACTCTCGGACCACTGGAATGTCTTCCAATCTGATGGTTGTGGCTTGATAGACACTTGGAAGTTTTATTTCTGGACTGTCCAGAAATAATGAGTGAGAACCGTGCACCTCTGAGTTTAAGTGCACGACTCGAAGGACGGTGTCTAAAACAGCGCCGTGGCGGGTTAACCACGACATCCATAGGATGACATCGACCTTCTGCCCCTCTAAGATAATGAGAGACGTGGGGTACACTCTACCCGCTAAGCATAATGGTGCTTTGGAGACCATTACGCTTGCTGAAATCTTCCCACCCGGTGAACAAATTAAATACGGACTATTGGTGGGTAGTATTGGCAAGCTGTGTTTAGCAATGAAAGCTTGGCTAATAAAATTATGCGTGGCGCCTGAATCAAATAGTACTATAGCGGGATGCTGGTGGAGTTGGAACATACCCGCAAGGATTGGCTCGCCCTCCAGCACAGCCTCAATGGCAAGCTGGTGGACAGTGCCGGGCCTAGGGTTTGCCCGCCGCGCATTAGTAGGGTTCCGGGGTTGATTCCTCCCCGGAAACTGTGGCGCCACTCCGCCGCCTTGCCTCTCCGGGCAACTGCTCGCGAAGTGTCCCGGACGACCACACTTGTAACATGTGGCCGCTGCTGGTGGAGTACTCGATGGACGAAAGCCCGGCATGCGTTGCGGAGGTGCAAACGCACGCGGCATTGCCCGCTGCTTCTGCTGTTGTTGCGGTGGTACTGGCAGTGCCGGCCGGAATGCCGGTGAAGAGTACGGCCGACTGCGGAACGGCATCGACCGCTGTGGTGGTTGCCAGCGTGGACCCGATGGTGGGCGATTCACCATCCGAAACTTCTGAGAAGGACCGCCTCCTTCTCCGCTGCTCTGCGGCGCGCTTCGCTTTCGCTCTGCCGCCGCCAACTCCTTGCCGGAGTCCTCTTGAACAATCGCAGCATCAATGATGTCGTTGAGGCTGCCGCGATTGAACATCGCCAACTTGTCCTTCTGGAGCGGGTTAAGCCCCTGGTAAAAGTGGTCTCGCCGCTTCTCGTCTGTATCCGCGTGATACGACGCGTAGAGGCGAGATCGTTGAACGCTCTGGAGTATTCCAGCGCGTTCCGGCTCCCTTGTTGCAGGTGTAGGAACTCCTGCGTCTTCCTCTTCATCAAACCGGGCGGTATATGATAGGCCCTGAAGGCCGTCCGGAACTCCGCCCAGGTCATCACCCGATCGGTGGGCTGTGAAGCACAGAAGTTGGCCCACCACGCGCTCGCGGATCCTTGGAGCTGTTGGACCGCGAACTGAGTCTTGCGCTGCTCGCTGATTTGGAGCAGCCCGAATTTCATTTCTATGGCGCGGAGCCAGTTGTCCGCGTCAAGTGGTTCATCCGCCCTTGAGAATACAGGGGGATGAGTCGCCAGGAAGTCGGAGTAGGAGCTCTGTTGGCGCTCCTCACGATCTTGACGTCTCTCTGGGCGAGACGTATTCGCAATTAACGTTTGCAGCAGCTCTGTGTGCTGCTGATGTGAACCCGCCATTGCCGTGACAATGTCGGCCAATGTAACCGTTGGCAGTGGTGGTGGCGGTGTTTGCTGTTGCTGTTGCTGCTGCTGTCCCGAGGAGTCCTCGGGAGGTGGTTGGGAGGTCTCTCCCCCTTGACTGGTACCCCCAACATCAGGATTGGCACGAGTACGCGTCATTCTGAAATTCAAAACAGCAGCAATTAGCACATGTCTTACTCAAAATTCCATAAACAGCAGTAGGTATTGGAGCGACGCATGATTGGCTTGCACAACATTCACATACATTGATAAAGCATAAACTTTATACAAGATACATCATTCTCGGATCTCCGAGAAGTCGTGCTCATGTCGTCACTACCTATACATAAGCTACTGTCTACACGACATGTCACCGATTACAAAAGTTGGGTTACGCTACCCTAGCTGCCCTACTTGGCAACTGTAACCCCCTACTCGGAGTAGAACTCGACCTCCTGTGGGTCGTCCTCCTCCGGTACCTCGGCTGGTGGTTCGGGGTCTACCACCTCTTCTCCCATTCCGGGCTCTCCCATGGCTGGAAGACCCAAGACTACCGGTACGCCCAATACCGGGGGCACGAGGTCCTGCAATGCATGCACCTCGTCCATGGCCTGGTTGTAGTCCTCTTCCCAGCCTTGTCCTTCCTCAATAGCGTCGTCCCGCTCTTGAGCAAGGTCCTCATTCTGCTGGGTTAGGGTCTGCACCAGCTCTTGCAACGCCGCGATGTCAACACGGCCCTTCTTCTTTGCCTTCTTCAGACGACGCAACTGATTGTGTTGTTCATTCAGTCGCTTGATCGTCGGAAGGAGCACATTGCGGAGTGCACTGTGAGCACTCTCAAAATGATCTCCACGGCTTGTTCTCTCCTTGAGCTTGGTGGCAAGATGTTCCGTATGAACAGCTTGGCTGTCCATCACAGCGTTTCCCGCCCTCATTTGGAGGCTGAGATTTGCCTCCGCGGGGTTGTACCTTGGGCAACTCGGGTCTGTTGCCTCCAGGTACCTCTCTTCCCACACATGCTGAGCTCGTCCCTCCACCGGAACGAGTGCGTATGGAGTTCCCTTCATAGACTGCACGTGTAGTTGGCAGAAACGTGACATAGTGTCACGGGCTGCCACTTGCCACATCCCTTCCGGTTGTCTTCCTCTCACCGTGACGGTGAATGGCACCCAACCGGGTGGCGTAGGTCCTGCGGGAACCTCGACATGGATCGTCCATGTCTTGTTCCTCTCTTCGCCTTCTTCCTTGGCGAAGTATTGCGGCATCTGGTTGTACCCGAAATATTGGAGCATTTGCCACAATGCTTCCGGGTAGCCGCTACGGTCAGAACAGGGGGAAACTAACCACCCGTTCTCCAACCGTTTATCTGCTGCCATCTGTAAAAATATATTTGAGAAATGTCAAATATTTATTTAAACAGTAAACCATTAAGTTATAACATAAGATATGTCATTGAACCCCTAAAACTTGGAAACATAGTTCAAATTTTGAACAAATTTGACTGCTGATCTGCTGTTCCCATGACAGCCTTGACCAGTTTCCACATCAACCTGATTTAGGCCATGTTAAAGGCAAAACCAATTCTGGAGCTCAACATAAAAGTTAAAGTTAACTTCAATAGCTTTCCAGAAAGTATTTGGTTGACCTAAGATCTGCCCTGGTTCAAAAGTTAGGAGATGTCAAATTTAACAGAATTTCTGGAATCAATTGGACAGCACCTCCCTGCCTTAGGTACTGATTTGGTCCAAGAATCCCAGTTAATTCTGTTCCTAATCTGACAAAACTTTCTGTTACAAAGTTGTAACCCATCTCATAGGATTTCCAGAACTACCTCATTTCCTATTTTTGGATTTTTAAGCAGGAAGTTATGCTTAATTTTACAGAGAGTCTACAGAGAGTCTTTACTCTGTCCTGTTTTCTGGACAGTTTCAACTCTACTGCATTTTTCGAGTGGTTAAGGGATGAAACACCTCTGGAACTCAACAAAAAAAGTCGTAAAGCTCTTCCAACGCTTTCCAGAAATGTATCATACGACCCCAACCTCGAAAGAACTCAACCTCTAACCTCTGATTAACTTCAGCCTTGATTCAGCTGAAAACAGAGTGCTCTGTCCTTAACATCCTATAAGTTGAAAGCTTGTTAACTTTGAATATCCTGTTCAAGAGAAGGAGTTACATCAAGTTTTACTACTTTGGATTAAAACCTTCCAGTTTTTACAATGAAGTTGTTTATTTAGTTGGGTGTGACGTCGATGCGTCACCAGATTTTGTCGGTACTACGTCCTCACAAAGAAAAAACCTATACCGGACTTAGCCGGCTTCGTTAGTTTAGTGGCACTACTCGTCACTCGCACACGGATGCTACACGTCTACCGTTTCGTGGTAAGGATACCTGCAGAAACTCAAACAATCCTCAGACTCGGCTGCACACCGAGCCCGGAATCCATACAGTTGGTACATCCGGCCGTCATCACTCGCCCGGATGTTCTCAAGCCAAACACGCCTTGAGTTGCGTGTTCACGTTTCAGACCACGTGACGGGGTCTCCCATGTTGCACCACGCACGCCAGGGACAGACGTTGCTCGGATACCCCAAACGACATGAAGAGTCGTAGAGGATACTAAAGCGGGTCAGGTTACCTGCCACCCGTGGGGCTCCACCCTTCAGCTTGTGCGCACTGGTGGACAGCGCTTACGTGCACCCCCCAAGACATGAACGTCCCGAGATGCACGATTTTTCCGACATAACAAATAGGTTAATAAGCCACTTTCTATATACTAATAACATCCTTATACGGGCTACTAACTCGTTCCTCACTGGATTTTTGAAAAAGAAGACCTTTGTACTGTGTTAAACCTCAAGCGAGCTCTGATACCACGCTGACACGACCCCATTGGTCCTGTCGAGCCAGGATCACGCTGAGGGGTGCTGCGTTGCACAGCACCGTATAACACACGTCAAAGGTGCAAACCGGAAGCGGAAGTTTTATTACATAAACCATTTTACGACCTGTTTACATCAAAATACGTTTAGTCCACACTCGCGGGCATAGACTAAGCATCAAGTGCACGTTCAGCCCTCGAACGTGTCCTTGCTAGCACACACGCACACTAACTCTGCGGCGTGCATGACTCCCACTCAACGGGGTTCCCCTCCTGGGGTTCCGTCTCCTCTTCGGGAGTCCCTTCCTCATAGAACCCTGCAAAAAGCTTCAAACACAAGCAGTGAGCACGAAGGCTCAGCAAGTCTGACCCGTCTCACCTAAACATGGAACTTCTACATGAGGGTAATGGGTTGCATGAGGCAAAAATCATTTGCAAGGACTCGCCTAATTAGTAGAACCTTACTTTCAAGTTTTAGCAGCAGGTTGTGGAGAACCTTACGCTAAGGCACATGAGAGAGCCGCAATCAAACAAGAAACGCATTTCTCTCATGTACTTTGCCCAAAGTTGAAAAGAACTTTAATTAGCTCTAAGCTACAGCATATCATTAACAATCAATGTCCAGCTTTCAACCAGCAACATTTTAACATGTAACTAGCCTGTTCTTTCTACGTCACGGTACAGTGAACAAGTGGTACTCACTGACCGCGAGGGACGGCGATTATAATCGATTTACACCTGCAGGGTTACCCGAACAACCCGTCACGTACGCCCGTACTCGATGTTGCCTACAACAACCATCACGGACGCCGTACGCGACTACCTTTCACCCGTTAGCCAAATATTGAACCGGTCCCATCGTCCCGAGCAAGAGGTCTCTACACGCGCATCTCCGTGCCGCCAGCCGATTTACACCTCGAGCTCTCAACCTACCCTCTGAACGACGGGCAATGCCTCAATACCCAGCTACCCGAGTTACCTCAGTTTCCCGGTTCCCATATAGCCGGTAGGTCTTCGGTACTGTTCTAGCTTGTTCAACAGGCCCGCACACGGCTCGGTCCTCAATCGACATAAGCGGAGCTACAGCACACAGGCCCCAAAGTCCTGCTGCCCTTACTCTCCGCTCGGTCTCATTTTCTTGCCATGTGTATCATGTGCTATCTCTACCCGAGCAATGTGCCTCTAGCCTATTCTCGCGAGTAGTTCCAACTACTCGACTTGTACCGAATCCTACTCTATCCTAGCAATGCAGTGGCTAACGGGGTTTGCAATCCTAAACCCAACCCGTGGTTTTCTTGGCTATGCAGTTGGATCTCCAAACAAGACTCTAATGCACAGAACAAAGGGAACAAGTATATGCTCAAAACAATAACAATTTGTAAAAAGGTTAATGCAAACCGGAGCTTGCCTTGCTGCTCTTGGTCGTAGTCTAGCTGTTCCTCCGGAGTAACGAAGTCTAGGACTTCGGGTTCCTCCTCGACCTTAGCGACTACATGATAGAAACAATACATGTATTAATTTAATGCATTTGTATTAAGTTTGAAGTTGTGAAGTCTCTAACCTTTGCTAGATAGACCTAATGACTGTGAAACTTTTACTGTGGCTTGGTTACAATCTAAACAGAGACTTGGTCAAGTTTTAGTTGCAGCAAAGCTCATTTGAGCCCTCCACAAATAATTATGTCCTTGACCTTAATTGGAACTCTTAGGGTGTTCTAGGAATTTTCATGAGACAAACTATGACTTTCTGAAAACTAGATTTTCAGAGGGTTCTAATGGAGTTGGTCTCACTTAATTTGGAAGTCTCTAACTAAAGATATGAGCTAAACAATTTGAGAGAATTCTGAAAATGTTTCTGAACATTTTCTATTTTCTCTGGAACAGTTTTACTAATCACACCATTAGGTGGACTAAATGAGCTCAAATGGATCTGAACTTTTTATGGTAGTTCAAGGATATTTTGGTGAACATCTCAGCAAAATTTCAGGATTTTCCTCCAAAGGATTCTCCAGTTAAAATTCCTAACAGTTTAAACTTTAAGGAATTAATCCTGGAGAATTAAGGAATTTCATGAAGTGAAACTTGATTTTCTGGAAAGTACTCAGAGAGCTGAATCCAGCAAAATTTGGTTCACTCCATTTGGAGCTTTCTAGCCAAAGTTATAAGGATTTGAAGTTTGAAGGAAATCTGGAAATCGGGGAAAAGTTTAAATTCGCGCGTGGGCCCAGGGAACACGCGTCGCACGCCTAGGCGATGGCACACCGCGGTCCACAAGGATTTTGCGCGCCAGCACACCCGATCCCGGCCGCAGCCGGATCCCGATTCAAAATATCGGCCGCTGACAGCTGGGGTCCACCCCCTTCTTCAACCTCACGACACCCGCGCCCCGCCGCCAAGGGACCTCGCCGGAGAGCTCGCCGCCGGCTGCTGTACAGCTCCAAACTTCTTGATTCTGGCCGCCCCTGCCTACTTTTACTTGGGGAACAGGATCCGAGGGTCAGCTGCTCATGACAACGGCCGGAGCATGGTCGGCGACGAGCCGTCATATCGGAATGACTTCGGCCATGTCGGCTGACTCCCCTGGTATCTCAGCTACTTGGGAAATCGGTCGGGGAGCATCAGTGGACCTCAGAGAAGGTCGACATGAGCTCGAGGCAGCTCGGGGAAGGCCCGAAATAGGTCCTCACCGTGCGCCCGATACCCCCCGTTCGTTCCGCCATTAGTAGACCTTAAATTACGCCGGGCACAGAGGTTCTCCGGCCCAGAGTTGTGAAGGCAACTTGTGCGTTACCGTGTCTAGCTCGTGTGGGAGTGGCCTGAGGCCCTCTAATCCTTTCTAGAGAACGAATTAAACAGAATCGTATCCGAAGGTCGTTCTGCACACAGAAAGGGGAAAAGTGGAAATTCGCCGCCGGTGAGCAACCACTCGAGCTGTGGCTCGGGGATGAGCAGCACCGGTCACCCGCGCGTCCAAGGGTGCCTTGGCCCGGGCGTGACAACGCCCAGGTTGGGCTGTCCACGAGAGCCCGAGGTGCGGCAGTTCCAAGTTCCGAGTTTGATCTTTCGGCACAGCCGATATCAATCGGTTTCAACCGAATTCTAGCAATGGGGAGGATGGAGGAAGGTCTCTAGTACCTTGCTGGGACTCTGGAGTGGAAGGAGGGAGCTGTGATCGGCGTCCTCCGATCAAGTCTGAACTGCGGAAACTTTCGGCCGGCGCTGAGTTCTTGCGGAGAAGAACTGTGGTGCCTCGGCCGAGGAGGGGGGCAGGCGCCTTAAGAAGGCTCTGCACCGCCTCATGCCCGCGCGTGGGCAAGCAGCTGGTGGCGCGGTGGCTGGCCTCGGTGGCGATCACCGCTGCGGCTCGGCGACCCGAGTGAAAAGTCTCAGTCGGTTTGTGTTGAAGTAGAGGCTGACATGTGGGTCCCACCCTTCCTTTTAACCTCTGAAATTTACTTCTAATCACTGTTGTAAACAGTGAACCCCATACTACCCTTGGCAATTCAAATTATTCCCCCATGAGCCATTTGAATTGATCAAAGTTCAAATGAGGTTTGGTTTGAATGAATTTCAGCACAAGTTCAGTTTGAAATTCAAATAAAGTTTGAATTTCTCCCCCTTAGCTCATGTCAAGATCAACTCCAAATGGAGTGAAAATTGGTGTGTGAGCTCACAAAAATGTGCTGAGTAAGAATATGCCTTCCACTTTCAAATTCATGGTATAAAACAGTTGAATTTGAATATGTTTTCAAACTGCCCCCTTCCTATCTATACCCAAGATGACCTCAAAAAGGTTTTGAATTTGGGTGAAACTTGGCATGGACATCCTTAGCAAAGTGTAGGAGTTTTTCCTATGTCCAGCCCATCTATATCACATGTGGGAAATACCACTTTTGCAATGTGTAAGTTTGTTCCCTAATGAGCATGTTGATAATTGTTACTTGCTCTTCATTTGTGTTCATCATTCTTCCTCAAATGAGGTGTGTGGTGTGGGGATGAACACTACAAATGGGTGTCAAAAACTGAGGCCCTTACATTATGCCGGTAGTTGTCTCTGGCGAAGGCTTCTGAGTCTTCGTCTTGCCGCCCTGCCCATGCCGCACGCTAGTCGTAGTGGTTGATGACGGCGGAGGCGGCAGGGGATGTCTTGTCGCTGTGTTTATTGGCTGGCAGGTTCTGATACCGCGCGCCAGTCTGTGATGCGACTGGGCGCAACGGTACCTGACAGAGGCGTGCTCCGCGTCTCCGCGTCTTGGGAAGGTGCGGGCCTTGAATACCTTGTATGGGCAAGGTATGGGGCGTCTTTACGCCCGCTGCCTACCGCTCGGGGGCAGGCAGCGCTGCTCTGCTGGACACATGGCGGACCCGGAGCCCTCCTCAGAGGAGTGGGGGGTCCGGCCCCGCAGGGCACGTGGAGCCTTCGGACCTCTCCCCGCGGAGGGGGAGGTCCGGCTTCTGCTGGCCACGTGGCGGGCCCGGAGCTCTCCTCTGAGGAGGGGGAGGTCCGGCCCCGCTGGACACGTGGCGCCTTCGGACCTCTACCCCGCGGAGGGGGGAGGTCCGGCTTCTGCAGGCCACGTGGCGAGCCGGAGCTCTCCTCTAAGGAGAGGGAGGTCCGGCCCCGCCGGGCGCGTGGCGCCTTCGGAGCTCTCCCTGCGGAGAAGGGCGAGATCCTCAGGCATTTTCCCCTGTGCGCGGGGGTACCCCATATCGCGGGTACCGACAGTAGTCATTGTTGAGGAGCTGAACCTGGATCTCATTGTTCAACCTTTCATGAACAGGTACTGCTTCCTCTGATCTGAGTTGACATCTTCGGGGGCATACCGGGACAGTTGTATGAACTTATTGAGATACTCATTCACACTTTTCTGCCCTTGGCGGAGACCTTCGAACTCCTGCCTTTTGAGCATCATTACAACAGCAGGGATGTAGTGAGAGCGGAAACTTTCCTTGAACTCAGTCCAAGTGATTGTCTCCGGGTTGTCATGGGCGTTGCTCAGGGCATCCCACCAGTCAGCAGCAGCTCCCGTAAGTTGGTGCGATGCGAAGAGAACCTTCTCTCGGTCATTGCACTGAACAATGGCAAACTTTTTCTCCATGGATTTTAACCAATCATCGGCCTCCATGGGATCACTAGCTTGAGCAAAGGTGGGTGGTCGAGTCCTCATGAACTCTCCCAACCTGTTATGAGCCGGCGGTGGTGGTTGCGGCGGTGCCGGAACGGGGTTTTGGTTGGCCTGCAACTGACCCGAAGTTTTGATCATGGTTTTCATAAGCTGGTTTTGCATGGCCATCAACCTTTCCAGATGGTTTTCACCAGCTCCTGGGTTAGCAGGAACTTCATCATGGTCATCCTCCTGGACGTTCCTTCGGCCGGTGTTTCCTCTCACCATCTGTGGGAGAGATCGATATAGAATAGGGTGTTAGAAGGTTAAGTAGATTCCCTCCAACTATATGCATCAAGGTGAGTTGGACTATGTATATATTAGCCCATATGAGGATGTGAGCAAGTGCCGAGACATCTCACACCTCTTTCTTCTTACGTGTGGATATGGACAACGTTTTGATATGTCCCACAACTCACACTAAGCATACAATCATAAATAATCATCACAAGGGCCCACACAACTCCTATTCAAGGATGGTTTCCTATGTCAAGGTGGGTTTAAAGGCCAATCTAAACTATTCACCCTAGGACGCTTGAGACTCCTATTTAGGGGTGTAACCCATGGCTCTATTATATATCTAAGGTTTCTATCTAGGCGTGTAACCTACTGTCAACCCGTGGCTCTGATACCAATCTGTGACGCCCTCAATTTTGTGGAAAACCACGGAACCGAGAACTAATGCATATGTGTGCCCAGGATGTTCATCACACATACACATACGTTCCACAAACTGAATTCAGATTATATATTACCACGAATAACAGAGTTTATTACAATACCTCATGAGTCTTGGACTCATGCTCACAGCGGAAGTCTTTATTCTAATGCGGAAGCAATTCAACTAATGTGGAAGCAAATCTAAGCAGAAGTGGCTCCATCTCTACTCCCTCCACATGCAAGGTTGAGATTAGATCACACGCCATAATGCTTCACTTGGTCTTCATAGTAGGCTTCTCTTGCTGTTGATGATGAAGTAATAATGCAAGTTTGAGTACAATGATGTACTCAGCAAGTGCGGGAATAACACATGATATGCAGCTTATAAACAATGTAGGTATAAAAGGCTTATTTGCAGAAAAAGCAGATTTATAATACCATGATAAAACAGCAACTTAACTTTAGATGTAATCCCAGCATGTATTAAATTACCAACATACCTCCATCACTTCCCGTGTTCCATCCGAACATTAACTAATCCTTTATTCATACTCACGAATACCTCCTCGTATTCGCTACCATCTCACGAATACCTTCCCGTATTCGCTACCATCTCATCTCATAAATCAACCTCGTCTCACACTGAGACCAAACTCGTTGCCATGACTCCATAGTCATGCAGCCATCTTATCACCCAGACTCAACAGTCCCAAACCAAACCATAACCAAACCAATAACCATAACCAAAAACGTTCCCAATAACCATCCCAACTAATCATGGCAGTTTAGCCAGGCGCTCGTGACCGTAAGCTCGGCTATCATGATAGTTTTAATAACTCTGAAGAGTTTGCACCTCCTTACCCACAATTTTGTGATTTCGTCACCCATCGGCGACTGCAGAACCTCCATTATACCAGTACACAACCGTCGGTGTATGGTCAAGAGATCACAAAATAGCCTTTACAAAGGTGTTACTAGATGTATGGACTCACTAAGGTTTCACCGGCAGGCTAGAATCTCCAATTCTCCCACCCACAGGCCCCCTCTTGTGCCATGCAGTTCCCAGGGCAGTCCTCACTCGACTCCCATTCCCCGTGCCTCCACAGTCCATAACACTCTAGAAACTTACCTAATTACTCAGCTAAGCCGCACCCATACTTGGCCTTGTGGTGGCACTGTTATCCCGACATGTGCATGCATGAACCGGTCCTTAGATCTACAGAAAGTAAACCACCATCTCATGTTACCTCATTCACAAACCTAATCTTGCCTAGATCTCCCTCTGATCCATATCCCTTATTAACATCAGTTTCTCATTATCAATACGAGTGCAGTTAGCTAGACACATCTATCTCGCTTTCCAATCCCATAGACTCAGCGAAGCATAAAACAAAAACCATACCCGACTCATAAACTTCCCAGGCGACAAGGGTGGTTTAACCAAAACTAATAAACTCCTATAAAGGTTTTCCCATCATGTTTGACTCAGCACACACACCTTTTCGCAAAACAAAATAGTTTTACCCAAAACATAGGATCAATATGGTCAAGGAGCACTTGCCTTGTTCTTGCGGTTCCGGTTGCTCTTGAATCCCAAAACCTTGTTGCTGCGGTTTGTTGTAGACAGCTCCCTGAGCTTGTCCTGCTAGGTAGGATCACGGGTGTCGAAGTGTTCGGTCGACACTTCCACCGGGCCTGCACTGGGCAGCCCGCGGAGGTTCTTTTTTCGGAGGGGCTAGTTCCTAGCGGAGAGCTTACACAGATGGATGAGTTAGTGAAAGCTTGACACGGGGAGTTTTACGTGGTTCAGGCCGCCGGAGCGTAAAACCCTACGTCCACGGCGAGCTATGGAGCTCGCTGTATTGCTTGCTGCTCAGGGCGGGGGCCTGAGCTTGGGGGTGAGTTACAGCTTGAGGGCGTATGGCTAGCGTATGAGTTGCAAAATGCGAACCCCTGCTATCGACGCCTACCCGAGCCTTTTATAGTCCAAGACTCGGGCGGCTTACAAGGGGAGCCGGGACCCGACAGGTGGTCCCGAGAAGATTGTCCGTTATCTACCGTATCTGTAGTTACGCCGGTAGTTGCCTCTGGTCGAAGGCTTCTGAGTCTTCATCTTGCCGCCCTACCCATGCCGCACGCTAGTCGTAGTGGTTGATGACGGCGCAGGCGGCATGGGATGTCTTGTCACAGCGTTTATTAGCTGGCAGGTTCTGACACCGCGCGCCAGTCTGTGATGCGACTGGGCGCAACGGCACCTGACCGACGCGTGCTCCGCGTTTCCGCATCTTGGGAAGACGCGGGCCTTGAATACCTTGTACGGGCAAGGTGTGGGGCGCCTTTACGCCCGCTGCCTACCGCTCGGGGGCGGGCAGCACAGTTCTTCTGGCCACGTGGCGGGTCCGGAGCCCTTCTCTGAGGCGGGAAGGGTCCGGCCTGCAGGGCACGTGGAGCCTCCGGACCTCTCCCCGCGGAGGGGGAGGTCCAGCTTCTGTATGCCACATGGCGGGCCCGGAGCTCTCCTCTGCGGAGAGGGAGGTCCGGCCCCGCTGGACGCGTGGCGTCTTCGGACCTCTCTCCCGCGGACAGGGAGGCCTGGCTTTTGTATGCCACGTGGCGGGCCCGGAGCTCTCCTCTGAGGAGAGGGAGGTCCGGCCCCGCCGGACGCGTGGCGCCTCCGGAGCTCTCCCTGCGGAGAAGGGCGAGTACCTTAGGCATTTTACCCTATGCTCGGGGGTACCCCATATCTCAGGTACCGACAGTGGCCCCCGTGCCCATCTCGGGGGAGATAGCGAGCCCGAGGTGGGACCTCCGTCTCTTCCGATCCGCACACTTTCTCTAAGTCCCGAATTGACCGCTGCCGGAGCACGAACGGCCACGGGATCGTGAGAGCGTGCGCTCACTTGATGATTGCTTTTACTGCGGCGGTTCCCAAGACTGCCACTCCTGCACGTTGCGGCGCTTTCTTCGGGAACCGCCGAAGTGCCTTGCCGGCTCATCTTCTTAGGAGACTGACTCCTTGACCCCACCGCTTCAGTTAAGCGGCTTGGGCCCACCCGTCATCGGCACTCGGTCTAGGAACCAAAGCGGTTGCGGGTGCGGGGTATTCGAAGAGTTCCGAATCGCTTGGAACTGCACCGGGAAGCTTTTTAGAGGGGGTCTTACCCACATTGCAGCTTCCCTTCGCACTTCTCTGCGTTTCTTCTCGGACTCTTGTGCTTTTGCTCTCTTGCCTTTGAGTTCTCCCTTGCCATGGCTTCCAACCCGCTGCCAGAGAAGAAACGCGCTCGATCTCCTCCAGCAACGGCGTCGGTGCCAAGTCGGGATTCTGGGGTGCCTGACACTCCCTCCGGTGGCGACTCGAAGAGGCCCCGGGCTGATGCGCTGGGGGAAGCCTCTGGGGCGTCCCCTGTTCCGCCAGTCCAAGCGACTGCGGAGCGGCCGTCGGAGACGGTAGCGGGCTCTGGAAATCCTACCCCGGCTCGTAAGTCGGGGTTCAGAGTCCGCTGGAGTGTCCGCGCTTCCCGGCCTTCCCCGCCTTGCGGGGAATCTGTGCCGATGCGCTCTGAGCCAGGGGCAACTGCCGCGGCCCCCAGGCCAGCGCGGACTTCTCCTGTTCCGGTGTGCCCGGACTCCACGGCGGCGTCGTCTCTTCCTGCTGAGACGGCCACCGCGGCCCCCGAGCCAGCACAGGTTGATCCTGCACTAGGCGGCCTGGCTTCTTCTCCAGCACCGTCTTCCCCGGCTCGTCCCTCTCCTCAGGTCAAGGAGCCAGAAGCTGAAAAGAGCCCGGCTGGCCTGGCTGCCAGAGCCGTGGAGGCAGCTTCTCCTGATCGGCGTCTCGTCTCGGCTGCTGGTGCGTCGGCTCTTCCTGAGGACGAGGTAATAGAGGAAGTCGGGGGGACTGCCCCAGCCTCTGTTGCTTCATTGCCTCTGGCGGACGCCTTCGCGCTTGCCGAGTCGAGCGTCCGGCAGGTCTTGGCTGCGCTAGGGCGCGAGCGGGGGGAGTATACGGTTGAACGGGACCGCCTCCTCATCTGGGGGAACCTTTTGCGGGAGAGGACCGCGAAGGTTAAGAGCGAGCTCGACTCCAGGCAGGAGTTGCTCGACTTCAGGGAAGCGCTCGTCGACCGGATGAAGCGGGCTGTTGACCGCATGGACACCCAGTCGTGGCGGATCAACAGGGAGGCCCTGGAGGCACACGCCAGGGCCAAAGAGAGCCTCTCTGCTGCTGTGGAAATACGGCAGCGGTTGGAGCGCCGTGAACTCGCCGTTGAGGAGCGGGAGCGTTCCGTGGCAGCTGAGGCAGAGAGGGTCGCCGCGCAGCTGGCCGCGGGCGAGGATGACCTCCGAGCTCGGATGGAGGAGTTGGAGATTCTGAAGGCAGACCTTGACTTGAGGGAGGAACAGGTCTCCCATGATCGCCGGGCGGTCAGGGACCGGGAGTTGACTGCCGGCTTCAAGGCCGCTGAGTTGGAGCGGCTAGCCAAGACTCTCCACCTTCGGGAGAGTTCCCTGGCGGCCAAGGAGAAGGAATTCTCCGAGAGGAACCTGGAGGCTCTGCAGGCGGCCCGCCGCGAGGTGGAGGAGCTCTCAGCCTTGCGGTCCTCCGAGGCTCTTGCGGTCTCAAGCTTCGTGGACCGAGCGGGGTCCGCCCTGATCCCTCTTGGCTTCAGTCCGGTGAGGGTCGTGACTCCCGCACTGAAGGTGGCAGAGGTGATCCCTGCGTTGGAGTCGATCGGCGCCAAGCTAGACAGACTTGGCTCAGTGGTCGCCAGCGAACTTGAGGCCGAGGACCGCGGCTTAGCTTTAGAGGTCGCCTCGCATGTGCTGGCATGCTTCAAGAGCCGCAACCCCTCTTTTTCGCTAGAGCCAGCGAGAGAGGGCCCAGCCGCGGAGCGGGAGGAAGCTGCCAGGGCTGAAGTCGAGGATGTGGCCGCCCTTGTAGCCGCAAGGTTCCGGCGAGAGCCGGGAGGTCCTTAGGACTTGTTTCTCCCTTTTTTTATCGAGTCTGTAGTCCAGCTCATGGAGCCTTGCTTAATTTGACTCTCTTGGATACTTGTGTCTGTGATGCTTTTTCTCTCCTTCTTGGCTTTGCCTGGCTGAGTCCTTAGCTCCGTAAGGTACTCAGAGGCCATTTCCAATCTCGGAGCTTCGCACAGACACCCTCCCCGGGTCCTAACCGTGTTAGGGGCCCCCGGAGGTCTCCGAACCTCGCCCTATGGGGGGCTCCAAATCTGCCTGCCACGTGGCGGGTCCGGAGCTCCTCCTCAAGAGACGGCAGCTCCGGTCATGATGGACACGTAGGGCTTTCGGAGCCCTCCCGCTGAGGGGGGAGGTCCGATTTCTGCCTGCCACGTGGCGAGCCCGGAGCCCTCCTCAAGGAAGGAGAGAGTTCCGGGCCCGCTGGACACGTGGGGCCCCCGGGCCCCGCCCCTGCTGGAGGGGCAGGTCCCGGTCCTTCCAGTCCCAGGCCGGAGTAGCTGGTAGCTCCTTTCGCCCCGCTTCATGCAGTCCCTGTTGCCGTAACCTGGAGGTCCTGCACACAGGCAGAGGAAACGTAATTCTCCTCGGGGGGTCCTCCCCTCCCGTCTCCTAGTCTTATCCGTCTTATGGTCCTGACCCGCTATACGGGTGTCGAAGTGTTCGGTCGACACTTCCCCCGGGCCTGCACTGGGCAGCCAGCGGAGGTTCTTTTTTCGGAGGGGCTAGTTCCTAGTGGAGAGCTTGCGCAGATGGACGAGTTAGTGAGAGCTTGACACGGAGAGTTTTACGTGGTTCAGGCCGCCGGAGCGTAAAACCCTACGTCCACGGCGAGCTATGGAGCTCGATGTATTGCTTGCTGCTCAGGGCCGGGGCCTGAGCTTGGGGGTGAGTTACAGCTTGAGAGTGTATGGCTAGCGTATGAGTTGCAAAATGCGAACCCTTGCTATCGACGCCTACCCGAGCTTTTATAGTCCAGGACTCGGGCGGCTTACAAGGGGTGCCGGGACCCGACAGGTGGTCCCGGGAAGATTGTCTATTATCTACCGTATCTGTAGTTACGCCGGTAGTTGCCTCTGGTCGAAGGCTTCTGAGTCTTCATCTTGCCGCCCTGCCCGTGCCGCACGCTAGTCGTAGTGGTTGATGACGGCGCAGGCGGCATGGGATGTCTTGTCGCAGCGTTTATTAGTTGGCAGGTTCTGACACCGCGCGCCAGTCTGTGATGCGACTGGGCTCAACGGCACCTGACAGACGCGTGCTCCGCGTTTCCGCGTCTTGGGAAGACGCGGGCCTTGAATACCTTGTACGGGCAAGGTGTGGGGCGCCTTTACGCCCGCTGCCTACCGCTCGGGGGCGGGCAGCACCGTTCTTCAGGCCACGTGGCGGGTCCGGAGCCCTTCTCTGAGGAGAGAAGGGTCCGGCCTGCGGGGCACGTGGAGCCTCCGGACCTCTCCCCGCGGAGGGGGAGGTCCGGCTTCTGTATGCCACATGGCGGGCCCGGAGCTCTCCTCTGCGGAGAGGGAGGTCCGGCCCCGCTGGACGCGTGGCGTCTTCGGACCTCTCTCCCGCGGAGGGGGAGGTCCGGCTTCTGTATGCCACGTGGCGGGCCCGGAGCTCTCCTCTGAGGAGAGGGAGGTCCGGCCCCGCCGGACGCGTGGTGCCTTCGGAGCTCTCCCTGCGGAGAAGGGCGAGTACCTTAGGCATTTTACCCTGTGCGCGGGGGTACCCCATATCTCAGGTACCGACAGTGGCCCCCGGGCCTATCTCGGGGGAGATAGCGAGCCCGAGGTGGGACCTCCGTCTCTTCCGATCCGTGCACTTTCCCTAAGTCCCGAATTGACCGCTGCCGGAGCACGAACGACCACGGGATCGTGAGAGCGTGCGCCCACTTGATGATTGCTTTTACTGCGGCGGTTCCCAAGACTGCCACTCCTGCACGTTGCGGCGCTTTCTTCGGGAACCGTCGAAGTGCCTTGCCGGCTCATCTTCTTAGGAGACTGACTCCTTGACCCCACCGCTTTAGTTAAGCGGCTTGGGCCCACCCGTCATCGGCACCGCTGTCTAGGAACCAAAGCGGTTGCGGGTGCGGGGTATTCGAAGAGTTCCGAATCGCTTGGAACTGCACCGGGAAGCTTTTTAGAGGGGGTCTTACCCACATTGTAGCTTCCCTTCGCACTTCTCTGCGTTTCTTCTCGGACTCTTGTGCTTTTGCTCTCTTGCCTTTGAGTTCTCCCTTGCCATGGCTTCCAACCCGCTGCCAGAGAAGAAACGCGCTCGATCTCCTCCAGCAACGGCGTCGGTGCCAAGTCGGGATTCTGGGGTGCCTGACACTCCCTCCGGTGGCGACTCGAAGAGGCCCCGGGCTGATGCGCTGGGGGAAGCCTCTGGGGCGTCCCCTGTTCCGCCAGTCCAAGCGACTGCGGAGCGGCCGTCGGAGATGGTAGCAGGCTCTGGAAATCCTACCCCGGCTCGGAAGTCGGGGTTTAGAGCCCGCTGGAGTGTCCGCGCTTCCCGGCCTTCCCCGTCTTGCGGGGAATCTGTGCCGATGCGCTCGGAGCCAGGGGCAACTGCCGCGGCCCCCAGAGAAGAAACGCGCTGCCAGAGAAGAAACGCGCTCGGAGCCAGCACAGGTTGATCCTGCACTAGGCGGCTTGGCTTCTTCTCCAGCACCGCCTTCCCCAGCTCGTCCCTCTCCTCAGGTCAAGGAGCCAGAAGCTGAAAAGAGCCCGGCTGGCCTGGCTGCCAGAGCCGCGGAGCCAGCTTCTCCTGATCGGCGTCTCGTCTCGGCTGCTGGTGCGTCGGCTCTTCCTGAGGACGAGGTAATGGAGGAGGTCGGGGGGACTGCCCTAGCCTCTGTTGCTCCATTGCCTCTGGCGGACGCCTTCGCGCTTGCCGAGTCGAGCGTCCGACAGGTCTTGGCTGCGCTAGGGCGCGAGCGGGAGGAGTATACGGTTGAACGGGACCGCCTCCTCATCTGGGGGAACCTTTTGCAGGAGAGGACCGCGAAGGTTAAGAGCGAGCTCGACTCCAAGCAGGAGTTGCTCGACCTCAGGGAAGCGCTCGTCGACCGGATGAAGCGGGCTGTTGACCGCATGGACACCCAGTCGCGGCGGATCAACAGGGAGGCCCTGGAGGCACACGCCCGGGCCGAAGAGAGCCTCTCTGCTGCTGTGGAAATACGGCAGCGGTTGGAGCGCCGTGAACTCGCCGTTGAGGAGCGGGAGCGTTCCGTGGCAGCTGAGGCAGAGAGGGTCGCCGCGCAGCTGGCCGCGGGCGAGGATGACCTCCGAGCTCGGATGGAGGAGCTGGAGATTCTTAAGGCAGACCTTGACTTGAGGGAGGAACAGGTCTCCCATGATCGCCGGGTGGTCTTGGACCGGGAGTTGACTGCCGGCTTCAAGGCCGCTGAGTTGGAGCGGCTAGCCAAGACTCTCCACCTTCGGGAGAGTTCCCTGGCGGCCAAGGAGAAGGAATTCTCCGAGAGGAACCTGGAGGCTCTGCAGGCGGCCCGCCGCGAGGTGGAGGAGCTCTCAGCCTTGCGGTCCTCCGAGGCTCTTGCGGTCTCAAGCTTCGTGGACCGAGCGGGGTCCGCCCTGATCCCTCTTGGCTTCAGTCCGGTGAGGGTCGTGACTCCCGCACTGAAGGTGGCAGAGGTGATCCCTGCGTTGGAGTCGATCGGCGCCAAGCTAGACAGACTTGACTCGGTGGTCGCCAGCGAGCTTGAGGCCGAGGGCCGCGACTTAGCTTTAGAGGTCGCCTCGCATGTGCTGGCATGCTTCAAGAGCCGCGACCCCTCTTTTTCGCTAGAGCCAGCGAGAGAGGGCCCAGCCGCGGAGCGGGAGGAAGCTGCCAGGGCTGAAGTCGAGGATGTGGCCGCCCTTGTAGCCGCAAGGTTCCGGCGAGAGCCGGGAGGTCCTTAGGACTTGTTTCTCCCTTTTTTATCGAGTCTGTAGTCCAGCTCATGGAGCCTTGCTTAATTTGACTCTCTTGGATACTTGTGTCTGTGATGCTTTTTCTCTCCTTCTTGGCTTTGCCTGGCTGAGTCCTTAGCTCCGCAAGGTACTCAGAGGCCATTTCCGATCTCGGAGCTTCGCACAGACACCCTCCCCGGGTCCTAACCGTGTTAGGGGCCCCCGGAGGTCTCCGAACCTCGCCCTATGGGGGGCTCCAAATCTGCCTGCCACGTGGCGGGTCCGGAGCTCCTCCTCAAGAGACGGGAGCTCCGGTCATGTTGGACACGTAGGGATTTCGGAGCCCTCCCGCTGAGGGGGGAGGTCCGGTTTCTGCCTGCCACGTGGCGAGCCCGGAGCCCTCCTCAAGGAAGGAGAGAGTGCCGGGCCCGCTGGACACGTGGGGCCCCCGGGCCCCGCCCCTGCTGGAGGGGCAGGTCCCGGTCCTTCCAGTCCCAGGCCGGAGTAGCTGGTAGCTCCTTTCCCCCCGCTTCATGCAGTCTCTGTTGCCGTAACCTGGAGGTCCTGCACACAGGCAGAGGAAACGTAATTCTCCTCGGGGGGTCCTCCCCTCCCGTCTCCTAGTCTTATCCATCTTATGGTCCTGACCCGCTATACGGGTGTCGAAGTGTTCGGTCGACACTTCCCCCGGGCCTGCACTGGGCAGCCCGCGGAGGTTCTTTTTTCGGAGGGGCTAGTTCCTAGCGGAGAGCTTGCGCAGATGGACGAGTTAGTGAGAGCTTGAAACGGAGAGTTTTACGTGGTTCAGGCCGCGGGAGCGTAAAACCCTACGTCCACGGCGAGCTATGGAGCTCGCTGTATTGCTTGCTGCTCAGGGCCGGGGGCATGAGCTTGGGGGTGAGTTACAGCTTGAGAGTGTATGGCTAGCGTATGAGTTGCAAAATGCGAACCCTTGCTATCTACGCTGTCGAAGTGTGTGATCGACACTTCCCCCGGGCCTGCACTGGGCAGCCCACGGAGGTTCTTTTTTCGGAGGGGCTAGTTCCTAGCGGAGAGCTTGCGCGGATGGACGAGTTAGTGAGAGCTTGACACGGGAAGTTTTACGTGGTTCAGGCCGCCGGAGTGTAAAACCCTACGTCCACGGCGAGCTATGGAGCTCGCTGTATTGCTTGCTGCTCAGGGCCGGGGGCCTGAGCTCGGGGGTGAGTTACAGCTTGAGAGTGTATGGCTAGCGTATGAGTTGCAGAATGCGAACCCTTGCTATCGACGCCTACCCGAGCATTTTATAGTCCAAGGCTCGGGCGGCTTACAAGGGAAGCCGGGACCCGACAGGTGGTCCCGGGAAGATTGTCTATTATCTACCGTATCTGTAGTTATGCCGGTGGTTGCCTCCGGTCGAAGGCTTCTGAGTCTTCCTTTTGCCGCCCTGCCCATGCCGTGCGCTAGTCGTAGTGGTTGATGACGGCGTAGGCGGCATGGGATGTCTTGTCGCGGCGTTTATTACCTGTCAGGTTCTGACACCGCGCGCCAGTCTGTGATGCGACTGGACGCAACGGCACCTGACAGGTGCGTGCTCCGCGTTTCCGCGTCTTGGGAAGACGCGGGCCTTGAATTCCCTGTACGGGGAAGGTGAGGGGCGCCTTTACGCCCGCTGCCTACCGCCCGGGGGCAGGCAGCACCGTTCTTCCAGCCACGTGGCGGGTCCGGAGCTCTTCTCTGAGGAGAGGGAGGTCCGGCCCCGCTGAACGCGTGGCGCCTTCGTACCTCTCTCCCGCGGAGGGGGAGGTCCGGCTTCTGCATGCCACGTGGTGGGCCCGAAGCTCACCTCTGAGGAGAGGGAGGTCCGGCCTCGCTGGACGCGTGGCGTCTTCGGACCTCTCTCCCGCGGAGGGGGAGGTCCGGCTTCTGTATGCCACGTGGCGGGCCCGGAGCTCTCCTCTGAGGAGAGGGAGGTCCGGCCCCGCCAGACGCGTGGCGCCTTCGGAGCTCTCCCTGCGGAGAAGGGCGAGCACCTTAGGCATTTTACCCTGTGCGCGGGGGTACCCCATATCTCAGGTACCGACAGTGGCCCCCGGGCCCATCTCGGGGGAGATAGCGAGCCCGAGGTGGGACCTCCGTCTCTTCCGATCCGCGCACTTTCTCTAAGTCCCGACTTGACCGCTGCTGGAGCACGAACGGCCGCGGGGTCGTGAGAGCGTGCGCCCACTTGATGATTGCTTTTACTGCGGTGGTTCCCAAGGCTGCCACTTCTGGACGTTGCGGCGCTTTCTTCGGAAACCGCCGAAGGGCCTTGCCGGCTCATCTTCTTAGGAGACTGACTCCTTGACCCCACCGCTTTAGCTAAGCGGCTTGGGCCCAGCTTTCATTGGTGCCCAATCTCGGAGCCGGCGAGGTCGCCGATGCGATGTTTCCGGAGGTTTTCGAATTACCTCGAACCATCCCTGGAAAGTTTTAAAAGGTGATCTCACCCGCATCGCGGCTTCCCTTCGCATTGCGCTCGTACTTCCCTTGAACTCTTGCGCTCCGGCTCTCCTGCCCTTGCGCCTTCTTTCGCTATGGCTTCCAACTTGCTTCCGACGCGCCTCGTTCATTCCTCCGAGCTCGGGCCAGTGCGCAGGCTGCTGGGCTGGCGCTCGGAAGAGCAGAAGCATCGGCTCCGCCGAGGATCTCTCCCCCTGGTCCTGGGAAAGGGGGAGATGGTCTTCTTTACCGCTTATGCTCTGGCGGGGTTCGTTCCGCCGATTTCTTCCTTCTTCGTCACCCTGCTGGAGACATACGGTGTCCAACTCCACCATCTCTCCCCCAACTCCCTCGCAATGGCGGCAGTTTTTGTCCACTTCTGCGAGATGTTCGTGGGGGTGCACGCCTCCGTGACGCTCTTCCGCCACTTCTTTGTGCTGCGTACGACCGGACGCGGCTCAAAGACTCAGATGGGGGCGTATTACTTCCAGCATCGCTGCAAAGACCCCAAGGTCTCCGGATACCTTCTGCCCTTCAGCGCATCAAGGTGGGAGAACTGGAGGGAGAGCTGGGTGGTAGTGCAGGCCGATGAGCACGATCGCCTACAACTCCCAACCGCCAGCCCAACCACCGATCGCCGCTTCTGGGAGGAGATCCCTGAGCTGGAGCAGGAGTACACTCCGGTCTTGGAGCGGATCCGGTTCTTGGACAACGAGGGGCTGACATCTCTGATGGTGCTGATGGACTTCGTGTCACGCCGCATTTCTCCCTTGCAGCAACGCAGCCGCCCAGCGTGGTACTACACCGGTGAACAGGACTGTACCAGGTTGGAGAGAGGCCCCGACTCTGTCCCTTCCGACGAGGAGCTGGAGGAGATGGTGAGCAAGGTGAGCGGTGACTATATTCCCAGCGGCGTCCCCGTCCTTCCGCCTTCTGCCACTCCCCTCTTCTTGGAGCCTCAGAGGAGGTCAGAGCTCCTGCGGAAGATGCCGAACCTTGATGATATCGGGATTGCCGTTCATCAGGTCGGGGATGCCTTCCGGGGTATCACCATTCCAGGAACCGAGCACCCCGAATCAGGGCATGAGGCATCCACTGCTGCCAAACCTTCCCCCAGAGCCGACGGAACCCAAGCCGCCGATAAAGGGAAAGGTAAAGAGCCGGCCCCCGGGCATCTAGAGAAAAAACGCGCTCGGTCTCCTCCAATGGTGCCGCCTGTGCCAATCCAGGGTGCCGGAGCTACCTTGCTTCCATCTCCCGGAGGTGCTGGTCCATCGGGTGGCGACCCGAAGAGGTCCCGAGTGTCCCTCCCCGGCGGGTCTCTCCCTAGACAGCAGCCGTCCGAATCAGCCCAAGTATCTCGCCATCCTCTCTTGAGCGGCGGGGCTCCCAGGACGGATGTTGGTGGGGCGACGCCGGCGAGCGCGCCGGAGGTCCAGGCGTCCCATTCCGTGACCGTTCCAGCCGCTGGTCCTGGTAGTTCAGCTACAGCCCAGAGGCCAGTGCAGCAAGCTCGCTGGAGCGCTCATGCCGCTCAGTAAGTGTTATTCTTTCTGACTTATAGGAGTAGAGCTCCTGCCTCTTCTCTTATTCTGAGTGCCTCTTCTTCTTTGCAGGGACCGACCGGCTGCCAGGGGCGGGCCTCTTATCCGGCCACCTTCAACCAGCGGGGGCTCCGCGCCTCGGCACTTGGGGGACGTGACGGCCCCCATAGCTCCCAAATCGACGGGGGCAGTGGCCTCAGTGGCCGCATCTGCTCCTACCCGCCCTCCTTCACCAGCCCAGAAGCCAGGTCTTGAGACCGGGAGGGCCGCTGTAGGTGTGCCTGCTGGCCCCCTGGCCTGCTTAGGACAGCGCCCCCCCGTAGCTGCCGAGGCGCCGGCGCTCCCGCCGGTCTTGGACTCGTCCGGGGGGTCCAGCGGCGCGACTCCTGCTCCCCCTGCTCCGGTACCCGTGTGGGACGCCATGGAGTGTGCCCAGACCAGCTCCCGGCAGCTCCAATCTGCCTTTGAGCAGGAGCGGAAGGCATTGGCCGGCGAGAGGGACCGCCTTCTCAGCTGGCAGCAGCGGGCCCGGGCGGACCTCGACTCAAGGCAGTCAAGGCTTGAGGCCATGAGTGCTCTGCTTGGCGCCCAGAAGAAGGCCATTAGCCGCTTGGAGCTAGAGGCCCAGCGAGTTCGTGCCACCTACCGCGAGGCCCTGGCCAAAGCTGAAGCCAAAGCCAAGGAGCTTCAGGTAGCCCGTCGGGAGGAGTTGCAGCTGCAGGTAGCCCGTCGGGAGCATGCCGTCGCTGATCGGGAACGCGCTGCTGCGGACGAGGAGGAGAAGACCACCGCTCGGCTGAGGGCCAAGGTGGAGGAGCTAAGGGCTCGGACTGAGGAGTTGGAGCTCCGTGAGTCGGCTGTCGCCGCGAGGGAGGAGCAATCTTCCAAGGAGCTTCAGGCGGCGATGGATCGCGAGCTAGCGGCCCGTCAAGAGGTAGAGAGGCTCCAGTCCCTGCGGACTGCCGAGGCCCAGGCGGTCTGGCACTTCATTGCTAAGGCGGGATCTGCCTTGGCTCCTCTTGGTTTTAGCCCTGTGCAGGTGGAGACCCCAGCACGGCCGGTGTCCGAAGCGGCCCCAGCCCTTGAGTCTCTTGGCGACGAGCTAGGTCGGCTTGAATCAGTGATTGCCGACGAGCTGGAAGCGGAAGGTCGGGGCCTTGCGAAGGAGGTTGCGACGCACGTTCTGTCGTGCTTCGTTAGCCGAGACCCTTCCTTTTCCCTGGGGCCGGTCCGTTTAGGACCCATCGCCGACCGGGAGGAAGCTGCCAGGGCCGAAGTCGAGGACTTAGCTGCCCTCGTGGCCTCTAGGTTTCATCGGGAGTCCGGGGACCCCTAGGCACCCGCCCTCGTGTCTACAAGGCCCTGTACTTCCTTTCTTTATTTTTGCTGAGTCTGTAGCCCAGCTCGTGGAGCCTTTGTATGGACAGACTCCTGTTTCTTTCTGTCTGCATGCCCTAGTCTTCTTCCTGGCCTTTCCCGATCGAGCCCTTAGCTCCGCAAGGGCTCGGAGGCTTTGACCAATCTTGAAGCTCTGCATGGACACCTTGTCTGGGTCCCCACTGTATACTAAGGGTTCCGGAGGTCTCCAGGACCCGCCTCACGAGATCGGAGGGGGGTCCGAGCCGGTTGGTCACGTGGCGGGCCCGGAGCTTCTGCCTGGGAGGAGGTCCGGGCCCGCAGGGCACGTGGAGGTCCCGGGCCTCTCCCTGCAGACCACGCGGCGATCCCGGAGCTCCCCTCAGAGAGGTGGGAGGCCCGGCCCTGCCGGACACGTGGGGCCTTCGGACCTCACCCCTGCGAGGGCTAGCCCTTTGATCTTACCTTAGGGTTTCTGGCCTACCGCGATCCCGTAGCGGCCCCCTAGTAGGTGCGTTCTATTGGGTGGATGCGCCTACCATACTCCTGCGGGAAGCTGAGGCTGAGAAATCCTGCACATAAGGAAAAAGTAATTCTCCTTGGGGGCTCCCCCCTCTATTCCTTAGTCATATCTGCAGCAAAATCCGACTAAAGATGGAAATGAGAAGAGGGAATTGAACGCATAGTGAGCACGCGTTAGCAGGGTAATCATAGAAATTTAACAAGTAAATTAAATGAGTACCAAAGAAGAGCAACGTAGGGTGGGCTTCTTTTCATATAAATTTCCATACGGGGGAAGGAGGGCCGCATATGTAGACCACGACCCACCTCAAGGGAAGCAAGACTCTACGCGCTTGGGGTCGGAACCAGGCGAAGCTGAACGTAGTCCTGGACCGTCCCCTGAGGCTTAGTTGCTCCAAGCCCGGTTCACGGACTTTTATGGAAATTACTATGAAAAGAAGGGTCTGCCTGATTGTTGCTCTAGGGGTAGAACTTACAGCGGTGTTCCGTGTTCTGAAGGTTCGGGAGCGGGTCCCTGTCTTCGGTTCTGGGGAATGGTCCCAGGCCCGGGATGTCCAGCCCTAGTACGGCAAATGGCCATGCGGACTGGATCATCCGTACCGTCCAAGCCGGTGTATGGATCTGCTTGGCATGGAACAGGCATGCCTAGCAGCTCTCGACCAGCTCGACGGCATCCTGGAGTGTTGCCGGCTAGTAGAAGCCATGCCGAAAGGCTTTACCGACAAGCGTGCGTGAGGAAGAATGACTCCCACATTCGCCTCCATGGATCTCAGCGAACAAGTCGCAGCCTTCCCCCTGGGTTGTGCACCGCAATAGGATGTGGTTGGCGCCACGTCGGTAGAGATCCCCCTCTACCGCCATGTATCTCTTAGCCATAGGCGCAATCCGTTCAGCGGATACACGTTCATCAGGGAGGATATTGTCTTTCAAGTAGTCCCGGACCTCCGTGATCCATGCATCGGGTCTGACTTGAGCATCTGGATCTTGAGCGCTGGGTCGCACGGAGTCCCCAGTGACGCTTATGATCCTTGGCAGCGCTCATGGCCGCCGGCACCGCCAGCTTCGAGGTGCTGGTCTAGCCCCCTTCGCCCGGCTCGGCGGGCCGGGCTGTGGGTCGCGGCAACGTCCTCTCGAGGCCCCCTTCAGGCACAGTGGCTCCGGTGGCAGTGGGGGTCCTCGTTGAAAGGTCGTCAGCTGCGGCCTTGCTAGCGCGCGGTACGTGGTGCAGGTCCAAGGCGAGGGGGTTTGTCCCCGCCGTCTTGGTTGATTACCAGACTGGGGATTGCCCTGAGCCAACGACTAGCGAGAAGGATGAGCACTCCATACTCTGCTATGGTGTTGGCTGCCTTGGAATTGAGACGCGCCACATACCCAGACTGCTCCCCCGATGGCATGAGGAACAGTACGCTAGCATCGGCCCCCTGCTTTCGCGGGGAGCCGTGGGCGAACATCATTTGATGAGTCCTGATGAAGGTCAGGGCTCAGGGTCCTGTTTCATCGTCTTCATGGCCCCCTGAGCGTGCGTCTACTTCAGCCACAAGTGAACTAATGCTCGGTTAATGTCTGTTTGACGGGAAAGGGAACCTAGATCAAACTTTAGTAGCTCCGCCGCCCATTCGGCGGCATTGCCCGTCGCATGGGGCTGCAAGAGATAGCTTTTAGCCTGGGGAGATCGCCGGGTGCCCGGCACTCGGGGGTCCTCAGGCTGCTTTGGACCTCACGGGAAGCTCCGCTGTCGTCCTGGGGGCCCCGGGAGGTTGTGTCAGGGTTCCGAGGTCTGGTCTTCTGGCACTTGCTTCTTGGTAGCGGAACAGGTTACTGTGGTATGGGGTTAAAGCCATTGCGCGAAAACCAGAAATTCGCGGGGCCCCTAGCTATGCCAAGTCGGCTTACGCCGGGATTAGTAGGTAGGGGGTGCCCTTCAACTACTTCAGACACAGGGGTCTGATGGGAGCCCTAGCAAGCATTTGGGAAGCGCAGCATATCACAGCCTGGTATCGAGTCTACCATTTGCTCTATCAGCCGAAGAGAAAATAGGTCTTTAGGACATGCCTTATTGAGACTGGTGTAGTGGATGCGCTTCCGGAACTTCTCGCTGGCCTTCGGGATAATAACACGGTTTGCCAAGCGCCGGGAGCGGCAGACTCTCCGTCTCGTCGGACGGCTGGGCGTCGGGAAAGACCTTTAAGTAATGCTCCATCACCTCCCTGGGGATCTCTGGCCTCGGTGATGGCTGTCATGCAGCACATCGACCTCATGTCGGAGGGGGGCAACGAGCGCGCCTTCCTATATGCTACCCGGGCCCCCGGCTACCCGGGTGGTCTGGGTGGCATCGGCGCTGATTCGGATGAGCCTTGTGGGGACGTCGTCCTCATCAAGGAGTTGCACGTGGGGTGCGGCGGTAGAGGCACGGTGGCGTGCACTTGGGTGGAGCTGGTTTGGTCCTGTACTGCCGAGGGCTGGCGCTCTAGTTGCTGTAAGCGCCCGAAGCCTTTCCAAGGCTAATACTGCGGCAACACGGTCTCCACAACCTTGGGGACGCCGATTGTGGCATTGAAGGGGAGGTCAGTCTCGGCCATGTCGACCAGAATGTACTCCGTCCGGTAGCTGCCCGGTGCCCCAAAGGTCACCGGGAGGCTGATGCGGCCGTAGGAAACGACCTGTCCCGGCCCTACCCCTGAGAATGGGCTTGACGGGGCGAGCTTGGCCATCGGGATCTGCAGCTTCTGGAAGGCTGCGTGACTGATGAGGTTCAGTCCAGCCCCACCACCCACCAAAACGTGGTACATCTTCACGTTGGCGACGGTAAGGGCCACCACGAGCGGCAGTTGGCCGGCCCCAGCCATGTTCCTGGGGCGGTCGGTGTCATTAGAGCTGATGGGGGGGAGCTACCGACGCTACCGCTCGTCGCAAGGCCTTAGCCATGCTTCTGGTCAGGGGGGTCAGCAGACCCGCCGAAGATGTCACAGGGCATCTTCCAGTGTTCGTCGTCACTGGAGATGGAGCTTCCATGATTGCGCGCTGCCTTTGCGGCGCGCCGGAGCTCCTGGGAATCCATCTGGCGGTCGTCGCCGTCTCGGGCCTCGACCTTTTGGTTGCCCTCCCTTACTATAGGATGGGGCATCAGCTAGGGGCTGCTTCCCCTTCCGGAGGCGCCCCGCGAGCTTCTGGATTTTCCGGCCTCTGGAGGAATTCCGCCGGGTTGATGCTGCCGTCGCACTTCTCAGGCGAGAGTAACCGAAACTTGCGTGGCCATTTTGTGAAGCGAAGGCGGGGCGCGGGGGCCGCACACCCCGCTTCTGTCGCCGCAGGTTCTGATGCCACGAATGCTTGGTTCGCGCTGAGCATCGCATGCTCCGGCGGCCATACACAGGACATGCGACTGTAGCACATTGAGTAGCAGCGCTCTTCGCTGCAGCTAGCGTACCTTCACTAGGTACATCCAGCGCTACTGAAAACCTGACGCTGGTCGGAGCCGGCATTGCCGGGGTCGGCGCTGCCAGAGCCGGTTGCTGGCTCCCAGTGCAGGTATCGGCGCCGCGAACGCCTGGTCCTCCGCTGGCACAGTATGCCCCGGTATGGGCAAGGCCGCTCTATGGACCGGGGACGCCGTTTGCAGGGCATATGGTTGTGGCATATACTGCGCGACGTATGCCTGGGGCAGAGCCCGCGTAGCGAAGATCTGTCCTTCAGGCTGGGTCGAGGCCGACGTCAAGTCGGTCTACTTCGCGAATCCGCTGCTGGGTCGCCGCCTGAGGTGCGTCCCCAGCAGGCAGGTTGCGCAGTAGCGCCCTTTCTCGGCGTTGCTTGAGGTATACCCGGGCATCTTGACCCGAGCGCCACCGCTCCAGCTCTGTCCTCAGATCCATCGATTGAGGGCTGGCAGAGCTGGAGTCTGCCGTCTGTTCATCAGCCATCGGTGTGCGTATCAGCGACACGGCCGGCTGGTTAGAGTGTCGTCTCCGCCGGAGTCGCGGGCTTGCGGCAGCGACGACAAGACGATCTACCTCGAGAATCCACCACTGGGTCGCTGCCTGAGGCGCGTCCCCAGCGGGCGGATTGTGCAGTAGCGCTCTTGCTGCAGCTAGCGCGCCCCTTCCGGGTACGCCCGGCGCTACTGGAGATATGACGCTGGTTGGAGCCTGCATTGCCGGGGTCGGCGCTGCCAGAGCCGGTTGCTGGCTCCCAGCTTGTACTGACACACTCCGTCCTGAGTGTGTTGGCTTGTACTCCCCCCTAGCCGCGGCTCGCCGCGGAGGCGGGGGAGGTGAGCTTGCCGCCGAAGGGAGCTTGGTCATCTTCGTCGGCGGAAACTCGTCGCGCTAGGGGAAAAGCCCCCTTCCTGGCGCGCCAAATGTCGAAGTGTGCGATCGACACTTCCCCCGGGCCTGCACTGGGCAGCCCGCGGAGGTTCTTTTTTCGGAGGGGCTAGTTCCTAGCGGAGAGCTTGCGCGGATGGACGAGTTAGTGAGAGCTTGACACGGGAAGTTTTACGTGGTTCAGGCCGCCGGAGTGTAAAACCCTACGTCCACGGCGAGCTATGGAGCTCGCTGTATTGCTTGCTGCTCAGGGCCGGGGGCCTGAGCTCGGGGGTGAGTTACAGCTTGAGAGTGTATGGCTAGCGTATGAGTTGCAGAATGCGAACCCTTGCTATCGACGCCTACCCGAGCCTTTTATAGTCCAAGGCTCGGGCGGCTTACAAGGGAAGCCGAGACCCGACAGGTGGTCCCGGGAAGATTGTCTATTATCTACCGTATCTGTAGTTATGCCGGTGGTTGCCTCCGGTCGAAGGCTTCTGAGTCTTCCTTTTGCCGCCCTGCCCATGCCGTGCGCTAGTCGTAGTGGTTGATGACGGCGCAGGCGGCATGGGATGTCTTGTCGCGGCGTTTATTACCTGTCAGGTTCTGACACCGCGCGCCAGTCTGTGATGCGACTGGACGCAACGGCACCTGACAGGTGCGTGCTCCGCGTTTTCGCGTCTTGGGAAGACGCGGGCCTTGAATTCCCTGTACGGGGAAGGTGAGGGGCGCCTTTACGCCCGCTGCCTACAGCCCGGGTGCAGGCAGCACCGTTCTTCCAGCCACGTGGCGGGTCCGGAGCTCTTCTCTGAGGAGAGGGAGGTCCGGCCCCGCTGAACGCGTGGCGCCTTCGGACCTCTCTCCCGCGGAGGGGGAGGTCCGGCTTCTCCATGCCACGTGGCGGGCCCGGAGCTCACCTCTGAGGAGAGGGAGGTCCGGCCTCGCTGGATGTGTGGCGTCTTCGGACCTCTCTCCTGCGGAGGGGGAGGTCCGGCTTCTGTATGCCACATGGCGGGCCCGGAGCTCTCCTCTGAGGAGAGGGAGGTCCGGCCCCGCCAGACGCGTGGCGCCTTCGGAGCTCTCCCTGCGGAGAAGGGCGAGCACCTTAGGCATTTTACCCTGTGCGCGGGGGTACCCCATATCTCAGGTACCGACAGACGCCTACCCGAGCCTTTTATAGTCCAGGACTCGGGCGGCTTACAAGGGGTGCCGGGACCCGACAGGTGGTCCCGGGAAGATTGTCTATTATCTACCGTATCTGTAGTTACGCCGGTAGTTGCCTCTGGTCGAAGGCTTCTGAGTCTTCATCTTGCCGCCCTGCCCATGCCGCACGCTAGTCGTAGTGGTTGATGACGGCGCAGGCGGCATGGGATGTCTTGTCGCAGCGTTTATTAGCTGGCAGGTTCTGACACCGCGCGCCAGTCTGTGATGCGACTGGGCGCAACGGCACCTGACAGACGCGTGCTCCGTGTTTCTGCGTCTTGGGAAGACGCGGGCCTTGAATACCTTGTACGGGCAAGGTGTGGGGCGCCTTTACGCCCGCTGCCTACCGCTCGGGGGCGGGCAGCACCGTTCTTCTGGCCACGTGGCGGGTCCGGAGCCCTTCTCTGAGGAGAGAAGGGTCCGGCCTGCGGGGCACGTGGAGCCTCCGGACCTCTCCCCGCAGAGGGGGGGGTCCGGCTTCTGTATGCCACGTGGCGGGCCCGGAGCTCTCCTCTGCGGAGAGGGAGGTCCAGCCCCGCTGGACGCGTGGCGTCTTCGGACCTCTCTCCCGCGGAGGGGGAGGTCCGGCTTCTGTATGCCATGTGGCGGGCCCGGAGCTCTCCTCTGAGGAGAGGGAGGTCCGGCCCCGCCGGACGCGTGGCGCCTTCGGAGCTCTCCCTGCGGAGAAGGGCGAGTACCTTAGGCATTTTACCCTGTGCGCGGGGGTACCCCATATCCCAGGTACCGACAGTGGCCCCCGGGCCTATCTCGGGGGAGATAGCGAGCCCGAGGTGGGACCTCCGTCTCTTCCGATCTGTGCACTTTCTCTAAGTCCCGAATTGACCGCTGCCGGAGCACGAACGGCCACGGGATCGTGAGAGCGTGCGCCCACTTGATGATTGCTTTTACTGCGGCGGTTCCCAAGACTGCCACTCCTGCACGTTGCGGCGCTTTCTTCGGGAACCGCCGAAGTGCCTTGCCGGCTCATCTTCTTAGGAGACTGACTCCTTGACCCCACCGCTTCAGTTAAGCGGCTTGGGCCCACCCGTCATTGGCACTTGGTCTAGGAACCGAAGCGGTTGCGGGAGCGGGGTATTTGAAGAGTTCCGAATCGCTTGGAACTGCACCGGGAAGCTTTTTAGAGGGGGTCTTACCCACATTGTAGCTTCCCTTCGCACTTCTCTGCGTTTCTTCTCGCACTCTTGTGCTTTTGCTCTCTTGCCTTTGAGTTCTCCCTTGCCATGGCTTCCAACCCGCTGCCAGAGAAGAAACGCGCTCGATCTCCTCCAGCAACGGCGTCGGTGCCAAGTCGGGATTCTGGGGTGCCTGACACTCCCTCCGGTGGCGACTCGAAGAGGCCCCGGGCTGATGCTGGGGGAAGCCTCTGGGGCGTCCCCTGTTCCGCCAGTCCAAGCGACTGTGGAGCGGCCGTCGGAGACGGTAGCGGGCTCTGGAAATCCTACCCCGGCTCGGAAGTCGGGGTTTAGAGCCCGCTGGAGTGTCCGCGCTTCCCGGCCTTCCCCGTCTTGCTGGGAATCTGTGCCGATGCGCTCGGAGCCAGGGGCAACTGCCGCGACCCCCAGGCCAGCGCGGACTTCTCCTGTTCCGGTGTGCCCGGACTCCGCGGCGGCGTTGTCTCTTCCTGCCGAGACGGCCACCGCGGCCCCCGAGCCAGCACAGGTTGATCCTGCACTAGGCGGCCTGGCTTCTTCTCCAGCACCGCCTTCCCCGGTTCGTCCCTCTCCTCAGGTCAAGGAGCCAGAAGCTGAAAAGAGCCCGGCTGGCCTGGCTGCCAGAGCCGCGGAGCCAGCTTCTCCTGATCGGCGTCTCGTCTCGGCTGCTGGTGCGTCCGCTCTTCCTGAGGACGAGGTAATGGAGGAGGTCGGAGGGACTGCCCCAGCCTCTATTGCTCCATTGCCTCTGGCGGACGCCTTCGCGCTTGCCGAGTCGAGCGTCCGACAGGTCTTGGCTGCGCTAGGGCGCTAGCGGGAGGAGTATACGGTTGAACGGGACCGCCTCCTCATCTGGGGGAACCTTTTGCGGGAGAGGACCGCGAAGGTTAAGAGCGAGCTCGACTCCAGGCGGGAGTAGCTCGACTTCAGGGAAGCGCTCTTCGACCGGATGAAGCGGGCTGTTGACCGCATGGACACCCAATCGCGGCGGATCAACAGGGAGGCCCTGGAGGCACACGCCCGGGCCGAAGAGAGCCTCTCTGCTGCTGTGGAAATACGGCAGCGGTTGGAGCGCCGCGAACTCGCCGTTGAGGAGCGGGAGCGTTCCGTGGCAGCTGAGGCAGAGAGGGTCACCGCGCAGCTGGCCGCGGGCGAGGATGACCTCCGAGCTCGGATGGAGGAGATGGAGATTCTGAAGGCAGACCTTGACTTGAGGGAGGAACAGGTCTCCCATGATCGTCGGGCGGTCTTGGACCGGGAGTTGACTGCCGGCTTCAAGGCCGCTGAGTTGGAGCGGCTAGCAAAGACTCTCCACCTTCGGGAGAGTTCCCTGGCGGCCAAGGAGAAGGAATTCTCCGAGAGGAACCTGGAGGCTCTGCAGGCGGCCCGTCGCGAGGTGGAGGAGCTCTCAGCCTTACAGTCCTCCGAGGCCCTTGCGGTCTCAAGCTTCGTGGATCGAGCGGGGTCCGCCCTGATCCCTCTTGGCTTCAGTCCAGTGAGGGCCACAACTCCCGCATTGAAGGTGGCAGAGGTGATCCCTGCATTGGAGTGGATCGGCGCCAAGCTGGACAGACTCGACTCGGTGGTCACCAGTGAGCTTGAAGCCGAGGGTCGCGGCTTAGCTTTAGAGGTCGCCTCGCATGTGCTGGCATGCTTCAAGAGCCGCGACCCCTCTTTCTCGCTGGAGCTAGCGAGAGAGGGCCCAGCCGCGGAGCGGGAGGAAGCTGCCAGGGCTGAAGTCGAGGATGTGGCCGCCCTTGTAGCCGCAAGGTTCCGGCGAGAGCCGGGAGGTCCTTAGGACTTGTTTCTCCCTTTTTTATCGAGTCTGTAGTCCAGCTCATGGAGCCTTGCTTAATTTGACTCTCTTGGATACTTGTGTCTGTGATGCTTTTTCCCTCCTTCTTGGCTTTGCCTGGCTGAGTCCTTAGCTCCGCAAGGTACTCAGAGGCCATTTCCAATCTCGGAGCTTCGCACAGACACCCTCCCCGGGTCCTAACCGTGTTAGGGGCCCCCGGAGGTCTCCGAACCTCGCCCTATGGGGGGCTCCAAATCTGCCTACCACGTGGCGGGTCCGGAGCTCCTCCTCAAGAGACGGGAGCTCCGGTCATGTTGGACACGTAGGGCTTTCGGAGCCCTCCCGCTGAGGGGGGAGGTCCGGTTCCTGCCTGCCACGTGGCGAGCCCGGAGCCCTCCTCAAGGAAGGAGAGAGTTCCGGGCCCGCTGGACACGTGGGGCCCCCGGGCCCCACCCCTGCTGGAGGGGCAGGTTCCGGTCCTTCCAGTCCCAGGCCGGTGTAGCTGGTAGCTCCTTTCCCCCCGCTTCATGCAGTCTCTGTTGCCGTAACCTGGAGGTCCTGCACACAGGCAGAGGAAACGTAATTCTCCTCGGGGGGTCCTCCCCTCCCGTCTCCTAGTCTTATCCGTCTTATGGTCCTGACCCGCTATACGGGGCTTGGGCAATTCTATGCACGAGGCGCCGGAGCTCCGGCTCCCTCCGAGGTCCGGGTACGGCCGTCCGATCCCTAGTACCGGGCCATGCGCTGGGGAAGCAGAGTGCACGCGCTTTGGGTTCATGACCAGGCAAAGCGGACGTACTCCCCTGGACCTCCGGAGAGCAGGATGCGCATGCTTTGGGCTCTGGGCCGGCTAAGCTGGATACGCACCCTGGACCCCCCATGCACAACGCTGGCCTTTCCTGGAGGTGACCAACTGGCACCGCAACACCTAACTGGGGGAGGCCCGAGAGACTCACTCGGCTATCGGCAGGTGCCTCAAGCGCGGCCGCCTTCGGGAGGATAGCAAATGCCGACTACGGATGAGCGCAGGAGAGGGGGGCTAGATGTATGATGAACATACAGAGATAGTGCGATCATAAAAATTAATGCATAATTTAAATGAGCGCATGAGAGGGAGATAAGTAGAACAGGTCTCTGTATTCGTGCCCATAGGTGGAATTCTGGCTGTACATGGGGGCAATGTTCCGCCTCGTCTACAAGGGAAGCAAGACTCTACGCGCTTAGGGTCGGAACCAGGCTAAATTGGACGTAGTCCTGTACCGTCCCTTGAGACTTAGCTACCCCAAGCTCTGTTCCTAAATTCTATGGGGTCTATTACAGAAGTGAATAACCCTGTTCTACCGATGCTCAGTAAGTAGGACTTACAGTGTTGCTTCATGGCAAGGATTTTTTTTGGGAATGGATCCCACTCTCGGTTCAAAGGCATGCGTACCCGGGGCGGCAGCTTTCATGATTCGGAAGGGACCTTCCCTGCTGGGGGAGAGCTTATGGGTCCTTCTTGGAATGTAGTGTGCCGCTTCACCAGGTTGCCCTCTTGCGGGCCCCCGTCGCGTTTGGTTCTTTGGCGGTAGTGCTTAGAGCATTAGCCGAGACCGTGCGTTGTGGGGTGTTCCCTGCAAGCCGAGTCTTGTCGAAGTTGTTATCTTCACGCTGGATCAGGTCCTGCGTGGCTTCTCTCGGGGGCCCCCGGGGAGTTCTCCCCTTCTGGCCAAGGCCTTCAAGGGGTAGGTGGACCCGGGCTCGTCTTGTGCCGACACACTCCGTCCTGAGTGTGTCGACATGTACTCCCCAGTGGTCACGGTTCGCCGTGAACGTGGGGGGGGGGAGAGTTTGCCGCTGAGGAAGCTTGGTCATCTTCGTCGGCGGAAACTCGTCGCGCTAGGGGAAAAGCCCCCTTCCTGGCGCGCCAAATGTCGAAGTGTTCGGTCGGCACTTCCCCCCGGCCTGCACTGGGCAGCCTGCGGAGGTTCTTTTTTTGGAGGGGCTAGTTCCTAGCGGAGAGCTTGCGCAGATGGACGAGTTAGTGAAAGCTTGACACGGGGAGTTTTACGTGGTTCAGGCCGCCGGAGCGTAAAACCCTACGTCCACGGCGAGCTATGGAGCTCGCTATATTGCTTGCTGCTCAGGGCCGGGGGCCTGAGCTTGGGGGTGAGTTACAGCTTGAGGGCGTATGGCTAGCGTATGAGTTGCAAAATGCGAACCCCTGCTATCGACGCCTACCCGAGCCTTTTATAGTCCAAGACTCGGGCGGCTTACAAGGGGAGCCGGGACCCGACAGGTGGTCCCGGGAAGATTGTCCGTTATCTACCGTATCTGTAGTTACGCCGGTAGTTGCCTTTGGTTGAAGGCTTCTGAGTCTTCATCTTGCCGCCCTGCCCATGCCGCACGCTAGTCGTAGTGGTTGATGACGGCGCAGGCGGCATGGGATGTCTTGTCGCAGCGTTTATTAGCTGGCAGGTTCTGACACCGCGCGCCAGTCTGTGATGCGACTGGGCGCAACGGCACCTGACAGACGCGTGCTCCGCATTTCCGCGTCTTGGGAAGACGCGGGCCTTGAATACCTTGTACGGGCAAGGTGTGGGGCGCCTTTGCGCCCGCTGCCTACCGCTCGGGGGCGGGCAGCACCGTTCTTCTGGCCACGTGGCGGGTCCGGAGCCCTTCTCTGAGGCGGGAAGGGTCCGGCCTGCGGGGCACGTGGAGCCTCCGGACCTCTCCCCGCGGAGGGGGAGGTCCAGCTTCTGTATGCCACGTGGCGGGCCCGGAGCTCTCCTCTGCGGAGAGGGAGGTCCGGCCCTGCTGGACGCGTGGCGTCTTCGGACCTCTCTCCCGGGGAGGTGGAGGTCCGGCTTCTGTATGCCACGTGGCGGGCCCGGAGCTCTCCTCTGAGGAGAGGGAGGTCCGGCCCCGTCGGACGCGTGGCGCCTTCAGAGCTCTCCCTGCGGAGAAGGGCGAGTACCTTAGGCATTTTACCCTGTGTGCGGGGGTACCCCATATCTCAGGTACCGACAACGGGCATACAAGATTCACAGCAATCAATATCATGCATAAACCTTAAACTAGATGCGATGATGCATATCCATGCTATCCTATGATTTTTATTAGACTGGTGTGTTCTCGCATGGCTTGCATGGACAGAGGTGTTCGGATCAAAGGTGGACGTGGCAATGATCTTGTCTTTAGATCAACCTGATCATCAAGTGATCTGTCCACGAGAAGGCTTCCGTTCGAAAGGAATCAAAGAACAGATGCAAGGGGAATACAACGATGCCGTAAGGTGGTGTCGGAGTCCTACCTTACGCCCTTCTTGGTTCTCAAGGTCCTACTCAAACCGCTCGGTTCTCCTCCAATGATCTCCCTTGTTGCGCTTTGGCGATGGTTTACTCGGCGAGTTAGGGCTAGGGCTCTAAGTCATCGGCTCAGGAGTTGAAAAAGAAGTTTGTGGTTTCGGCCAGAGGTTCTGGTTCTATTTATAATCGGGAAGAGAAGAGTCCTAACCCGATTGTATCCCGAATAAGAGTCTTATTCAGATCGTCGTTGGATCCTATCATATTATCTTTAGTTGATTCGGTGCGGTAACGTTGTGGAATTTAGGTCGGTTTCCTTTACGTACTGATATTCTTACGCTAAACCGCCGCCCCAGAACTCGTTACCTTCGCGGCGATGAGCTCCGGAGGCTCCACGTGTCCTTCCAGGGCCTGGTATCTCCTTTTCCGCAGAGACGGGCTCCGGTTGTGCCGCGTGTCAATCGACCGAGACCCCCCCCCTCCTTTGGAGGTGAGCTCCGCGCATGCCACATGTTGGCGCCGGTCTTTCCTCTCTTCTTCCTCTAGGGACATGCCCCGAGGTCGACACGTGTCCAGTAGCGACAGACCTCCCGGAGATAAGCTCCGGTGGCGACGCGTGTCTAATCAGGACCTCTCGGAGATGGGCTCCGAGATCGACACGTATCCCGCGCGACTGGTCCTATGACTTCCGCGAGGACTAGCTCCGAGGATGACACGTGTCCTGCGGAAATGCCTTTGATTCTTCCGCAGAGGCTAGCTCCGTGTCCAACACGTGTCCCACAGGATCGGACCTCTCCCCTTTGCGGAGACGAGCCCCGAGCCTTCCACGTAGCCAGCTTGGCGGCGGCCTCTCCTCACTTCGCAGGTATGAGCTCCGAACACGCCACGTGGCCAGCGGCCGTGGTGAGTTGTCTTCGGTGCTTTCTGAGAGCTGGATTTGGCTCTCATCGGCTATTCCTTTTGATATTTTTCTCTGTTCCTTCTTCTCTTAAAATGTTTCCTCTTCATAAAACATGAACATATGCTGACACCCGAGATGAGGGTGTCATAGACGCGCACGCCAACGGTTGACGGGCAGACGGCGGAATCTAGCTCCACCAGGCTCCCATCGACGGACCTGAGGACAGAGCTGGAACGATGCCACTTGGGCCAAGATGCCCGAGTGTTCCTCGAGTGACGTCGGGAAAGGTGTCGCAACCAAGAGGTCGGCGACAGCATGACTTCAGCCTCGACCCTGCCTGAGGCGCAGACCTTCGCCACACGATCTCTGCCCCAGGCATACGCCACACAGCATATGCCACAGCCATATGCCCTGCAAACGGCGCCCCCGGTCTATGGTGCAGCCTTGCCCATACCGGGGTATACAGTGCTAGCAGCGAACCAAGCGTTCGCGGCACCAACGCCTGCGGCAACAAGAGCAGGATGTGTGGCCCTAGCGCCCCACCTTCGCTTCGCGAGGTGGCCGCGCAAGTTTCGTCCGCACCTGCCCGAGAAGTACGACGGCAGCGTCAACCCTAAGCGCGTAGAGTCTTGCTTCCCTTCTTAATGAGGCGGATCGTTGCCTCCATGTACAACCTGACTTCCCCCTATGGGCATTTACTCAGAAACCTGTTCTACTTCGCTCTCTCTCATGTGCTCATTTAAATTACGTATTAGTTTTTATGACCACACTTTCTATGTATGATCACCGTACATTTAGCTCCCCTTTTCCCGCGCTCATCCATAGTCAGCATTTGCTATCCTACCGAAGGCGGTTGCACTTGAGGCACCTGCCGACAGCCAGGGGGGCCTCTCGGGCCTCCCCCAGTCAGGTGTTGTGGTGCCAGTTGGTCACCTCCAGGAAAGGACGGCGCCGTGCATGGGGGGTCCAAGGTGCGTATCCCACTTAGCCAGCTCTGTACCCAAAGCGTGCGCACCCTGCCCTTCGGAGGTCCAGGGGAGTACAACCGCTTTGCCTGGTTCTGTACCCAAAGCATGTGCACTCTGCATCCCGGCGTACGGTCCGGTACTAGGGGCCGGACGATCGTACCCGGACCTTGGAGTGAACCGGAGCCCCGGTGCCTCGCGCACAGAATTGCCCAAGTCCCGTATACCGGACTAGGACCATAAGCCGAATAAGACTAAGAGACGGGAAAGGGAGGACCCCCCCCCCCGAGGAGAATCATGTTTCATCTACCTGTGTGCAGGACCTCCAGGTTATAGCTACGGGGGCTGCATGAGGAGGGGGCAAGGAGCCATCGACTACTCTAGCACCGAACCGGAAGGTCCGGGTTTCGCCCCTTCAAAAGGGATGGAGCCCGAAGGCCCCACGTGTCCAGCAGGGCCGGAGCTCCCGCCTCCTCAGAAGGAGCTCCGGACCCGCCACGTGGCCGGCGGAATCCGGACCTCCCCCTCCAGGGGGGGGCTCCGAAGGCTCCACGTGTCCCGCGAGGCCGGACCGTCCTCTCCTTAGAGGGGAGCTCCGGGCCTGCCACGTGGCCGGCGGATCCGGACCCCCCCCCCATCCTCAGGGGGTGAGCTCCGGAGACCTCCGGGGCCCTTAATACAGTAAGGACCCGGGGAAGGTGTCTGTGCAGAGCTTCGAGATTGGTGAAGGCTTATGAGTACCTTGCGGAGCTGAGGGCTCGGCCAGGCAAAACCAAGAAGAAGACAAAAGCATCACAGACACAAATATTCAAGAGAGTCTATTTATTCATGGCTCCATGAGCTGGACTACAGACTCGATAAAAAGAAAGAAACAAGCCCTAGGGTCCCCCTGGATCGTGCCGGAACCTGGAGGCTACAAGGGCGGCCACATCCCCGACTTCAGCCCTGGCGGTCTCCTCTCGCTCTGCCGCAGGGCCCTCTCTCGCTGGCTCCATTGAGAAAGAAGGGTCCCGGCCCCTGAAGCATGTCAACACATGCGTAGCAACCTCCAAGGCCAGGCCCCGACCCTCTGCCTCAAGCTCGCTGGACACCACCGAGTCCAGCCTGCTCAGCTTGGCGCCGAGTGACTCCAGTGCGGGGATTACTTCAGCCACCTTCAGCGCAGGAGCCGCCACCTTCACCGGGCTGAAGCCAAGAGGGACCAAGGCGGACCCCGCCTGGTCGACGAAGCTCGAGACCGCACGGGCCTCGGAGGACCACGAGGCCAGGAGCTCCTCTACCTCGCGACGGGCTGCTTGCAGGGCGTCGCGGCTTCCCTCGGAGGATTCCTTCTCCTTGGCCGCCAGGGAGCTTTCCTGAAGGCGGAGAGTCTGGGCGAGCCGCTCCAACTCAGAAGCCCGGAAGTCGGCAGCCAACTCCCGATCCAGGATCGCCTGACATTCCCGGGAGACCTGCTCCTCCCTCATGACGAGGTCAGCCTTCCGGGCCTCTAGCTCCCTGGCCCGAGCGCGCAGGTCGCCCTCACCTGCCGCCAGCCGTGCAGCGACCCTCTCCGCCTAGGCCGCCACGGAGCACTCCTGGTCCTCAACGGCGCGCTTACGGCGCTCCAACCTCTGCCGTATCTCTTCCACAGAAGAGAGGCTCTCCTCGGCCTGGGCATGCGCTTCAAGGGCCTCCCTGTGGAGCCGCCGCGTCTCGGAGTTCAGGCGATCGATAGCCCGCTTCTACCGGTTGAAGGAGCGCTTCCATGATGTCAAGCGATTCTCGCCTGGAGTCGAGCTAACCCTTGACCTTCGCGGTCCGCTCCCACAAAAGGTTCCCCCAGATGAGGAGGCAATCCCTCTCGACCGTCTGCTCCTCCCGCTCACGACCAAGCACGGCCAGGACCTGTCGGACTCTCGCTTGGGCGAGCACGAAGGCATCCGCCAGGGGCAGTGGGGCAGCGGAGGCCAGAGCGGCACCCTCGATCTCTTCCATCACATCGTCCTCAAGAAAAGATGACGTGATGGGGGCCGGGATGAGACGCCGGTCAGGAGAAGCCGGCACAGGGACCTCGACAGCAGGACCCGCCAAAACCTCACTAACAGCTGGCCCCTCAGCCAGTGGAGAGGGACGAGTGGAAGGAATTGGCGCTGGCATAGAACCCGGGCAGACCGGAACAGAAGGAACTCGCTCTGGCTTGGGGGCCGCGGCAGCTGTCTCGGTTTCTGAGCGCAACGGCGCAGACCCCCCATCAGTCGGGGATGGCCGAGAAGCGCGAACACTCCAGCGGGCCCTGAACCCCAACTTCCGAGCCGGGGTAGGACCCCCAGAGCCCGCCGTCGCCACAGACGGCCGCTCCGCAGTCGCCTGGGCTGACGGAGAAGAGGACGGTCCAGAAGCTCCCTCGACGCATCAACAGGTTCCCTGGAGACTCCACTACTTGAGGAGGTAAGGCGCGACGTCCGGGTACCTTCGGCCTGTTGTCGCTTAAGAGGAGTCCCGTCAGGATGATGAGCCCGGGACCTCTTGGGGTCAACACCGGACGGAGCGCCATCTCCAGAAGCAGGAGGTGCAGGCACCCTATATGCCTGACTTGGTGCAGACGCCGCCGCCGGAGGAGATCGAGCGCGCTTCTTCTCTGGGGGCGGGTTGGAAGCCATGACAGGGAAGAGCTCGACGACAGGGAAGAAAAGGGCACAAGAATCCAAGGAAAAGCGCTGGGAAGTGCGAAGGGAAGCCGCGATGCGGGTAAGATCCCCTTTTAAAAATTTCCAGGAATGATACGAAGCAATTCGAAACTCTTCGAATACACCCCATGGGCAACCACTTCGGCTCCAAGACCGAGCGCCGATGACAGGTGGACCCAAGCCGTCCAGCTGAAGCGGTGGGTCAGGGAGTCAGTCTCCCAAGAAGACGAGCCGGCAAGGCGCTTAGGCGGTTCCCGAAGAAAGCGCCGCAACATGTAGAAGTGGCAGCCTTGGGAACCGGCGCAGTAAAAGCAACCATCAAGTGGGCGCACGCTCCCATGATCCCGCGACTGTTCGTGCTCCGGCAGCGGTCAATGCGGGACTTAGAGGAAGTGCGCGGAACAGAAGAGACGGAGGCCCCGCCTCGGGCTCGCAATCTCCCCCGAGATGGGCTCGGGGGCCACTGTCGGTACCCTCGATATGGGGTACCCCCGCGCACAAGGGAAAATGCCTAAGGATCTCGCCCTTCTCCGCAGGGAGAGCTCCGAAGGCGCCACGTGTCCAGCGGGGCCGGACCTCCCTCTTCTCAGAGGAGAGCTCCAGGCCCGCCATGTGGCCAGCAGCAGACGGACCTCCCCCCTCCACGGGGAGAGCTCCGAAGGCGCCACGTGTCTCGCGGGGCTGGACCTCCCTCTCCTCAGAGGAGAGCTCCGGGCCCGCCACGTGGCCGACAGAAGCCGGACCTCCCCCTCCGCGGGGAGAGGTCCGAAGGCTCCATGTGTCCCGCAAGGCCGGACCTCCCTCTCCTCAGAGGAGAGCTCCGGGCCCGCCACGTGGCCAGCAGGACGGCGCTGCCTGCCCCCGCGTGGTAGGCAGCAGGTGTAAAGATGCACCATACCTTGCTCGTACAAGGTATTCAAGGCCCATGCCTTCCCAAGACGCGAATACGCGGAGCACGCCTCTGTCAGGTGCCGTTGCGCCCAATCGCATCGCAGACTGGCGCACCATGTCAGATCCTGCCAGCCAATAAACACAGCGACAAGACATCCCCTGCCGCCCCCGCCATCATCAACCACTACGACTAGCTTGCAGCATGGGCAGCGCGGCAAGACGAAGACTCGGAAGCCTTCGCTAGAGACAACTACCGACATAACTGCAGATACGGTAGTCGGCAGGCAATCTCCCCGGGACCACCTGTCGGGTCCCGGGCCCCCCTTGTAAGCCGCTCGAGCCTTGGACTATAAAAGGCTCGGGTAGGCAACGTTAGCAAGGGTTCGCACTCCAGCAACTCGCACCCTAGACATAACTCACCCTCAAGCTCAGGACTCCGGTTCTGAGCAACAAGCAATACAGCGAGCACCTCTGCTCACCGTGGACGTAGGGTTTTACGCTCCGGCGGCCCGAACCACGTAAAACTCGCCGTGTCAAGCTTCTCCCTCACTCGTCCCTTACGCTGAAGCTCTCCGCAAGTGACTAGCCCCTCCGAAAAAGAACCTCCACGGGCTGCCTAGAGCAGGTCCGGGGAAAGTGTCGACCACACACTTCGACACGCCCTGTGCCAACAAATGGCGAGCGCCGAGAGACAGGGCTGTCTTTAGGCCAAAGATGAGTGTTTCATACTCTACCATTTTGTTGGTTGCCTTGAAGTTGAGACGCACCATGTACCCAAACTGCTCCCCCGATGGCATGAGAAGCAGTACTCCGGCACCGGCCCCCTGCTTTCGCGAGGAGCCGTCGAAGAAGAGCGTCGAGTGAGGCCCGGTGAAGATTGGAGCTCGGTGCTTCGGTTCACCATCTTCGTGGCCCCCTGGGTCATCCTTCGTTAGCGTCCACTCAGCAACGATGTCAGCCAGTGCTTGGCTCTTGACTGCATGGCGAAGAAGGAAGTCCAACTCAAACTCTGCTAGTTTCGCTGCCCATTTAGCGACATTGCTGGTCACGTGAGGGCTGTGAAGGATCGCCTTCAGCGGATAGGAGGTGACCACCGAGATCCGGTGGGCTTGAAAGTAGTGGCGGAGCTTCCTGGATGCCACGAGCACTGCATACAGCAGCTTGTAGACCTCCAGGTACCTTGTCTTGGCGTCGTGGAGGACTTCGATGATGTAGTAGACAGGCCTCTAGATGGTTCGGACCCTCCCTCCCGGGCCAGAGATGTCTTCATCCATTGGCTCAGGCCTACCAGAGGTAGGTGGGTCTAGGGGAGCTTCCGGGAGCTGGGACTCGAAGGCTCCTAGGCCGCCTTGGACCTCCGGGAGATCCCGCTGGTTTTTCGGGAGCTCCGGGAGGTCCCGTTGGACCTCCGGGAGGTTGTCGTGGAGGTCCGGGAGGCTGTCTTAGACCTCCGGGAGGTTGTCTTGGAGGTCCGGGAGGCCGTCTTGGACCTCCGGGGTCTCATGGTGCTTGTCTTCTGCTACCGGAGCAGGCTGTGGTGACGAGAGGTCCGGCCGCTCTGCGACGAGGACCATGCTCACCACTTCAGTTGTTGCCACGATGTAGAGAAACAAATTCTCTTCGGGCTCCGCGGCTACCATGATGGGTAGGGTCATCAGGAGTTGCTTCAACTCCTAGAAAACTTCTTCTGCCTCGTCGGTCCAAGCAAATGGACCGGATTTGCGCTGGAGCTTAAAGAAGGGGAGCGCTCGCTTTGCTAGCCTCGGTATAAACTGACTCAGCGCGGCTAGGCATCCCGTGAGTTTCTGGACTTCTTTGATGCGGGCGGGAGGCCGCATCAGGTCGATGGCCTTGATCTTCTCTAGGTTGGCCTCAATTCCTCGGTGTGAGACCAGGAATCCTAAGAGCTTTCCAGAGGATACGCCGAACACACACTTGTTGGGGTTCAGCTTGGCGCGCCAAATGTCGAAGTGTGTGGTCGACACTTCCCCCGGACCTGCTCTGGGCAGCCCGCGGAGGTTCTTTTTCGGAGGGGCTAGTCGCTTGCGGAGAGCTTAAGCGTAGGGACGAGTGAGGGAGGAGCTTGACACGGCGAGTTTTTACGTGGTTCGGGCTGCCGGAGCGTAAAACCCTACGTCCACGGTGAGCTGAGGTGCTCGCTGTATTGCTTGTTGCTCAGAACCGGAGTCCTGAGCTTGAGGATGAGTTATGTCTAGGGTGTGAGTTGCTGGAGTGCGAACCCTTGCTAACGTCGCCTACCCGAGCCTTTTATAGTCCAAGGCTCGTGTGGCTTACAAGGGGGGCCCGGGACCCGACAGGTGGTCCCGGGGTGATTGCCGTCCGACTATTGTGTTCGCAGTTATGTCGGTAGTTGTCTCTGGCGAAGGCTTCTGAGTCTTCGTCTTGCCGCCCTGCCCATGCCGCATGCTAGTCGTAGTGGTTGATGACGGCGGGAGCGGCAGGGGATGTCTTGTCGCTGTGTTTATTGGCTGGCAGGTTCTGACACCGCGCGCTAGTCTGTGATGTGACTGGGCGCAACGGCACCTAACAGAGGCGTGCTCCGCGTCTTGGGAAGGCGCGGGCCTTGAATACCTTGTACGGGCAAGGTATGGGGCGTCTTTACGCCCGCTGCCTACTGCTCGGGGGCAGGCAGCGCTGCTCTGCTGGACACGTGGAGGGCCCGGAGCCCTCCTCAGAGGAGAGGGAGGTCCGGCCCCGCCGGACACGTGGAGCCTTCGGACCCCTCCCCGCGGAGGGGGGAGGTCCGGCTTCTGTCAGCCACGTGGCGGGCCCGGAGCTCTCCTCTGAGGAGTGAGAGGTCCGACCCCTCGAGACACGTGGCGCCTTCAGACCTCTCCCCGCGGAGGGGGGAGGTCCGGCTTCTGCAGGCCACGTGGCGAGCCCGGAGCTCTCCTCTGAGGAGAGGGAGGTCCGGCCCCGCTGGACACGTGGCGCCTTCGGAGCTCTCCCTGCGGAGAAGGGCGAGATCCTTAGGCATTTTCCCCTGTGCGCGGTGGTACCCCATATCGCGGGTACCGACAGTGGCCCCCGGGCCCATCTCGGGGAAGATAGCGAGCCCGAGGTGGGGCCTCCGTCTCTTCTGTTCCGTGCACTTTCTCTAAGTCCCGCATTGACCGCTGTCGGAGCACGAACAGTCGCGGGATCGCAGGAGCGTGCGCCCACTTGATGGTTGCTTTTACTACGGCGGTTCCCAAGGCTACCACTTCTGCACGTTGCGGCGCTTTCTTCGGGAACCGCCGAAGCGCCTTGCTGGCTCGTCTTCTTGGGAGACTGACTCCTTGACCCACCGCTTCAGCTGGGCGGCTTGGGCCCACCTGTCATCGGCGCTCGGTCTTGGAGCCGATGCGGTTGCCGATGCAGCGTATTCGAAGGTTTTTGAATCACTTCGAATCGCACCTAGGAAGTTTTAAGAGGAGATCTTACCCTCATTGCGTCTTCCCTTCGCTTTTCTTTGGACTCTTGTGCCTTTGTCTTCTTGTCTTCGAGCCCTCCCTCGCCATGGCTCCCAACCCGCCCCCAGAGAAGAAGCGCGCTCGATCTCCTCCGGTGGCGGCATCTGTGCCAAGTCGTGGATCTGTGGTGCCTACACCTCCTGCTTCTGGAGATGGCACTCCATTCGGTGGCGACACCAAGAGGTCTCGGGCTGATCATTCCAACGGGACTCCTCTTAATCAACGACAGGCCGAAGGTTCCCGGACGTCGCGTCCTCCTTCCTCAAGTGGTGGAGTCTCCGGAGGTCCTGCTGATGCGTCGAGGGGAGCTTATGGAGCATCCCCTGCCCCGTCAGTCCAGGCGACTGCGGAGCGGCCGTCAGTGACGACAGCGGGCTCTGGGAATCCTACCCCGGCTTGGAAGTCGGGGTTCAGGGCCCGCTGGAGTGTTCGCGCTTCCCGGCCATCCCCGACTGGTGGGGAGTCTGCGCCGTTGCGCTCGGAAACCGGGACAGCTGTCGCGGCCCCCAAGCCAGCGCGAGTTTCTCCTGTTACGTTGTGCCCGGATTCCACGGCAAAGTCATCTCCACCTGCCGAGACGGCTGCCGCGGCCCCCAAGCCAGCGCAGATCAGCCCTGTACCAGGCGGCCCGGCTTCTATTTCAGCGTCGACTTCCCCCACTCGTCCCTCTCCACGGGCTGAGGAGCCAGATGTTAGTGAGAGTTCGGCAGGTCCGGCTGTCGAAGTTCTGGCACCGGCTTCTCCTGACCGGTGTCTCATCCCGGTCCCTGGCGCATCGCCTTTCTTGAGGATGATGTGATGGAGGAGGTCAGGGGTGCTGCTCCGGCCTCTGCTGCCCCACTGCCCCTGGCAGATGCCTTCGTGCTCGCCCAAGCGAGCGTCCGTCAGGTCTTGGCCGCGCTTGGTCATGAGCGAGAGGAGCAGACGGTTGAAAGGGATTGCCTCCTCATCTAGGGGAACCTTTTGCGGGAGCGGACCGCGGAGGTCAAGGGCGAGCTCGATTCCAGGCGGGAGTTGCTTGACTTCAGGGAAGCGCTCCACGATCGGCAGAAGCGGGCTGCCGACCGTCTGGACGCCAAAACGCGGTGGCTCCATAGGGAGGCCCTTAAGGCACATACGGCAGCGGTTGGAGCATCGTAAGCTCGCCGTTCAGGACCAGGAGCGTTCCACGGCAGCCGAGGCGGAGAGGGTCGCCGCGCGGCTGGCGACGGGCGAGGATAACCTGCGAGCTCGGGCCAGGGAGCTAGAGGCCCGGATGGCATACCTCGCCACGAGGGAGGAACAGGTCTCCCGCGAACGCCAGGCGATCCTGGATCGGGAGTTGGCTGCTGACTTCCGGGCTTCTGAGTTGGAGCGGCTCGCCCAGACTCTCCGCCTTCGAGAAAGCTCCCTGGCAGCCAAGGAGAAGGAATTCTCCGAGGGAAACCACGACGCCCTGCAGGCAGCCCGCCGCGAGGTAGAGGAGCTCTTGGCCTTGCGGTCATCCGAGGCGCGTGTGGTCTCAAGCTTCGTCGATCAGGCGGGGTCCGCCTTGGTCCCCCTTGGCTTCAGCCCGGTGAAGACAGCGGCTCCTGCACTGAAGGTGGCCGAGGTGATCCCCGCGCTGGAGTCAATCGGCACCAAGCTGAACAGGCTAGACTCGGTGGTCGCCAGCGAGCTTGAAGCAGAGGGACGGGGCCTGGCAATGGAGGTTGCCACGCATGTGTTGGCTTGCTTCAGGAGTCGGGACCCTTCTTTCTCCCTGGAGCCAGCGAGAGAGGGCCCTGTCACGGAGCGGGAGGAGACTGCCAGGGCCGAAGTCAGGGACGTGGCTGCCCTTGTAGCCTCTAGGTTCCGGCGTGAGCCGGGAGGACCCTAAGACTTGCTTCTTTCTTTTTATCAAGTCTGTAGTCCAGCTCATGGAGCCATGAATAAATAGACTCTCTTGAATGTTTGTGCCTGTGATGCTTTTTGTCATCTTCTTGGTTTTGCCTGGCCGAGCCCTTAGCTCCGCAAGGTACTCAGAGGCCTTCACTAATCTCGAAGCTCTGCACAGACACCTTCCCTGGGTCCTAACTGTATTAAGGGCCCCGGAGGTCTCCGGAGCTCGCCCCATGAGGATGGGGAGGTCCGGATCTGCCGGCCACGTGGCGGGCCCGGAGCTCCCTTCTAAGGAGAAGGAGGTCCGGCCCCGCGGGACACGTGGAGCCTTCTGAGCTCCTCCCCCGGAGAGGGAGGTCCGGCTTCTGCCGGCCACGCGGCGGGTCCGGAGCCCCTCCTGAGGAGGCGGGAGCTCCGGCCCCGCTGGACACGTGGGGCCTTCGGGCCTCGCCCCTGTTGAAGGGGCGGAACCCGGACCTTCCGGTCCTGTGCTGGAGTAGTCGGTAGCTCCTTGCCCCCCGCTTCATGCAGCCCCCGTTGCTATAACCTGGAGGTCCTGCACATAGATAGAGGAAACGTAATTCTCCTCGGGGGGTCCTCCCCTCCCCGTCTCTTAGTCTTATTCGGCTTACGGTCCTAGTCCGGTATACGGGGCTTGGGCAATTCTGTGCGCGAGGCACCGGGGCTCTGGCTCCCTCCAAGGTCCGGGTACAACCGTCCGATCCCTAGTACCAGACCGTGCGCCAGGGAAGCAGAGTGCACAGGCTTTGGGTACGGAACCAGGCAAAGCGGCGCTACTCCCCTGGATCTCCGGAGGGCAGGGTACGCACGCTTTGGGTACAGAGCCGGCTAAGCAGGATACGCACCCTGGACCCCCCATGCACGGCGCAGGCCTTTCCGGGAGGTGACCAACTGGCACCGCAACACCTGACTGGGGGAGGCCCGAGAGGCCCACCTGGCCATCCGCAGGTGCCTCAAGCGCAACCGCCTTCGGTAGGATAGCAAATGCTGACTATGGATGAGCGCGGGAGAGAGGGAGCTAGATGTACGGTGAGCATACATAGAGGGTGCGATCATAAAAATTAATGCGTAATTTAAATGAGCACATGAGAGAGAGCGAAGTAGAACAGGTTTCTGTGTAAATGCCCATAGGTGGAAGTCAGGCTGTACATGGAGGCAACGACCCGCCTCGTTAAGAAGGGAAGCAAGACTCTACGCGCTTAGGGTCGGAACCAGGCCAAGCTGGACGTCGTCCTGGACCGTCCCCTGAGACTTAGCTGCCCCAAGCGCTGTTCCTAGACTCTATGGGATTTATTACAGAAGGGTATGGCCCTGTTCTACTAACGCTCGGGGGGTAGGACTTACAGTGTTGTTCCATGCCAAGGGTTTGGGAACGGATCCCAAAGTTGGTTGAAAGGCATGTGTACCTGGGACGGCAACTTTCGTGACTCGGAAGGGACCTTCCCGACTGGGGGAGAGTTTATAGGTCCTTCACAGGAAAGTGTGTGTCGCAGCACCAGGTTGCCTTCCTGCAGGTCCCTGACGCGTTTGGTCCTTTGGCGGTAGTGCTAGAGCACCATCCGAGACATCGCGGACCTCTTTGATCGCAAGCTTCTCAAGCATCTTCTCGTCCCGGACACCCTGCCAGAACGCCACCACCACAGAGGCACTTTGAATGTGCAGGATGGTGTTGCGTACCTGGGAGAACCGCTGGATGAAGGAGCACAGTGATTCCCCAGGTTGTTGTTTGATGGCGTGGAGGTCAAGCTCCGTGCCTGGACGGGTGTAGGAACTGCCGAAGTTGGCAATGAACTGCCGGCAGAGCTCTCCCCAGGAAGTTATGGAACCCTGGGGGAGGTTCATGAGCCAAGACCGGGCTGGGCCGGTCAAGGCGACGGGGAAGTAGTTGGCCATGACGGCCTCATCCCCTCCTGCGGCATGTACGGCGGTGGAGTAGATCTGGAGGAACTCGGTCGGGTTGACGCTGCCGTCGTACTTCTCGGGCAGGTGCGGCCGAAACTTGCGCGGCCACCTCGCGAAGCGAAGGTGGGGCGCCAGGGCCGCACATCCTGCTCCTGTTGCTGCAGGCGTTGGTGCCGCGAACGCTTGGTTCGCCGCTGGCACAGTGTACCCCGGTATGGGCAAGGTTGCGCCATAGACCGGGGGCGCCGTTTGCAGGGCATATGGCTGTGGCATATGCTGCGTGGCGTATGCCTGGGGCAGAGATCGCGTGGCGAAGGTCTGCGCCTCAGGCTGGGTCAAGGCTGACGGCATGCTATCGCCAGCCTCTTGGTTGCGACGCCTTTCTCGACGTCTCTCGAGGTACACCCGGGCATCCTGGCCCAAGTGGCACCGTTCCAGCTCTATCCTCAGGTCCGTCGATGGAAGCCTGGTGGAGCTGGAATCTGCCGTCTGCCCGTCAACCGTTGGCGTGCGTGTCAGCGACACAGCCGGTTGGCCGGAGCGTCGTCCCCGCCGAAGTCGAGGGTTTGCGGTGGCGACAACGAGACGGTCTACCTCGCGAATCCACTGTTGGGTCGCTGAATGGGGTGCGTCCCCAGCAGGTGGATTGCGCAGTAGCGCTCTTGCTGCAGCTAGCGCACCCCCGTGGGGTACGCTCAGCGCTGCAGAAGATCTCACACTAGCTGGAGCCTGCATTGCCGGAGTCGGCGTTGCCGGAGTCGGCTGCTGGCTTCCAGCTTGCGCCGACACACTCCGTCCTGAGTGTGTCGACACGTATTCCCCGCTAGTCACGGTCCGTCGTGAACGCGGGGGAGGAGAGCTTGCCGCTGAAGGAAGCTTCATCATCTTCGTCGGTAGAAACTCGTCACGCAAGGGAAAAGCCCCCTTCCTGGCGCGCCAAATGTCGAAGTGTGTGGTCGACACTTCCCCCGGACCTGCTCTGGGCAGCCCGCGGAGGTTCTTTTTCGGAGGGGCTAGTCGCTTGCGGAGAGCTTAAGCATAAGGGACGAGTGAGGGAGGAGCTTGACACGGCGAGTTTTACGTGGTTCGGGCCGTCGGAGCGTAAAACCCTACGTCCACAGTGAGCAGAGGTGCTCGCTGTATTGCTTGTTGCTCAGAACCGGAGTCCTGAGCTTGAGGATGAGTCATGCCTAGGGTGTGAGTTGCTGGAGTGCGAACACTTGCTAACGTTGCCTACCCGAGCCTTTTATAGTCCAAGACTCGTGTGGCTTACAAGGGGGTCTCGGGACCCGACAGGTGGTCCCGGGGAGAATGCCTGTCGACTTTCATATTCGTAGTTATGTCGGTAGTTGTCTCAGACGAAGGCTTCCGAGTCTTCGTCTTGCCGCCCTGCCCATGCCACATGCTAGTCGTAGTGGTTGATGATGGCGGAGGCGGCAGGGGATGTCTTGTCGCTGTGTTTATTGGCTGGCAGGTTCTGACACTGCGTGCCTATCTGTGATGCGACTGGGCGCAACGGCACCTGACAGAGGCGTGCTCCGCATCTCCGCATCTTGGGAAGGAGCGGGCCTTGAATACCTTGTACGGGCAAGGTATGGCGCATCTTTACGCCCGCTGCCTACGGCTCGGGGGCAGGCAGCGCTGTTCTGCTGAACACGTGGCAGGTCTGGAGCTCTCCTCTGAGGAGAGAGAGGTCCGGCCCCACAGGACACGTGGAGCCTTCGGACCCCTCCCCGCGGAGGGGGGAGGTCCGGCTTCTGTCGGCCACGTGGCGGGCCCAGAGCTCTCCTCTGAGGAGGGGGAGGTCCGGCCCCGCGGGACACGTGGCGCCTTCGGACCTCTCCCCGCGGAGGGGGGAGGTCCGGCTTCTGTCGGCCACGTGGCGGGCCTGGAGCTCTCCTCTGAGGAGAGGGAGGTCCGGCCCTGCTGGACACGTGGCGCCTTCGGAGCTCTCCCTGCGGAGAAGGGCGAGATCCTTAGGCATTTTCCCCTGTGCGCGGGGGTACCTCATATCGCGGGTACCGACACGGTCCCTCTCATCCGCCAAGACCTCCCGCTCGCGCTCGAGTGCAGCCTGGACCTGCCGGACACTAGACAATACCGGGTACCTCCACGCACAGGACAAAACAGCCTAAGGACCTCGCCCCTTCCGCAGGGGTGAGCTCCGAGGGCGCCACATGTCCAGCCGAGCCGGAGCTCCTCCTCTCCTCAAAGGAGAACTCCGGGCCAGCCACGTGGCCGGCGGAGCCAGACCTCCCCCCTTCGCGGGGGTGAGCTCCGAAGGCTCCACGTGTCCAGCGGGGCCGGACCTCCCCTCTCCTCAGAGTTGAGCTCCGGGCCCGCCACGTGGCCAGTAGAGCCGGACCTCCCTCCTCCGCGGGGGTGAGCTCCGAAGGCTCCACGTGTCCAGCGGGGCCGGACCTCCCCTCTCCTCAGAGGTGAGCTCCGGGCCCGCCACATGGCCAGCAGAGTCGGACCTCCCCCCTCTGCAGGGGTGAGCTCCGAAGGCTCCACGTGTCCAGCAGGGCCGCTCCCCTCTCCTCAGAGGTGAGCTCCGGGCCCGCCATGTGGCCAGCAGAGTCGGACCTCCCCCCTCCGTGGTTGTGAGCTCCGAAGGCTCCACGTGTCAAGCGGGGCCAGACCTCCCCTCTCCTCAGAGGTGAGCTCCGGGCCCGCCACGTGCCAGCAGAGCCAGACCTGTCGGTACCCTCAATACCGGGTACCCCCGCACACAGGACAAAACCGCCTAAGGACCTCGCCCCTTCCGCAGGGGTGAGCTCTGAGGGTGCCAAGCTTCCCCATGCCGGAGGGCTGCCTCATGATCTTCGGAGGGAGCCAAGCCTATGAGAGTCACTGCAGGGAGAAGCTGACGGGTTGAGAGGTCAGTATCGTTACTCCCTCCATCCCAACCTTCTTGCGGCGGTTCGAAGCGGCGGTCACTTTCGACCGATCGGACCACCCCGACCTCATTCTACAACCCAGGCGCTTCCCCTGGTTGTGGACCTGGTCATAGGACCAAAGCATCTGACGAGGGTTCCAATGGATGAGGGAAGTGGTCTCAACATACATGCAATGCTGTTGGGAAAGATCGACCTCCCCGTCACCTTCGGGGACAAGTCCAACTTCTGCAAGGAGACCCTCACCTTCGAGGTCCTTGATTTTGAAGGCACTTACCACGCCATTCTGGGAAGGACGGCTTACGTGAAGTTTCTGGCCATCCCAAACTACACATACCTCAAGTTGAAGATGCCCGACCCTAGGGGAATCCTCACAGTGGAGGCAAAATTCTTGCATGCCTTGCTGTGCGAGCAGCATAAATGCGAAAGTTCGCTGCGGCGGTCGGAGCAGTAGCACCCGGCTCGGCTCATTGAACAGCGGAAAGAATCCCTCCCGACCAACACTCAATCGGTCCCCCGAAGGACACGAGGATGGTCGACGTTCACCCTGGGGGCCCGACAAAGGCGGCACAGACGACATCTGCAACGCCTGACAACTGAAGAGGGACGTCGCTTACTTTGGAGCATAGTCTAGGCGCCACTAATTGTGTTTGTAAGTCCCCAAGTTGGGTAGAATTAATATATAGACGCTAAGGCTTATCTCTCTTTTACGTTTCGGGGTCTTTGCGGTTGGACATCCTCCTCCCCAAGTCAAAACCAGACCCGACCTCCGGTACCACACAACCCCCTAAAAAAGGAACATACATAGAAAAGCATCGCGCAATGGAAGGAACGAAGCAACCTTCACACGATCCTCGGAGGCTACCTATCCACCTAGAAATCCATGTACAACACAAAAATATAACAACCTCCAATTTCTGTTACAACCCGCATAACAAAGACCTTTCCATTTCACAAACAAAAGGAAAAGTAATGTTCCCTAGAAATTACAAAGACAAAATAGAAAACCAAGAAAAAGTCCTAACTATGAAGGTGGGCCACTCCTCCTCCGCTTCCTATCCGCCTCATCTCTGATCGCCACTTCCGGGATGAGCTCGGCCAAGGATAGAATTGTAACACCCACATTTCCATCATCATGCATTGCATCCATTCTCATGTAGAGAACACTTAAAAAGAAAAGTAAAATGGGATAAAACTCTGGCCGCACCTTAGAGATAATGCTTCTAGAAGAATTTTAGAGATAAAGCTTCTAGAAGAATTTTAGAGATAAAGCTTCTAGAAGAATCTTGGGGATAAAGCTTCTAGAAGAATCTTGGAGATAAAGCTTCTGGAAGAATCTTGGAGATAAAACTTCTAGATGAGAATGGGAGTCGAGGAGGACTACCCTGGGAACTGCATGGCACAAGAGAGGGCCCGTGGTTGGGAGAATGGAGATTCGAGCATGCCGGCGAAACCTCAGTGGATCCGTACATCCTAGTAGCCCCCTTTGTAAAGGCTATTTTGTGATCTATTGGCCATACACTGACGGTTGTGTACTGGTATCATAGAGGTTTTCTCTAGGCGCCGACGGGTGATGAAATCACAAACTTGTGGGTAAAGTGATGTCACCTCTGCAGAGTGTAAAACTATCATGATAGTTGTGCTGCTAGTTACAAGCACCTAGCCAACTTACATGATTAGAGGCAAAACATGGGATGTTTATTTGGGTATGGTTATGGTATGGTCATTGGGATTGTTTTGGGACTGTTTTGGGTCATGATAATGAGTTTAGTTTCGGTTCTATGAAAATGAGATGGTTATGAATATTTATGAGTACGAGATAAACTTGAGAAAGAATATTGGCTGGTTTAGGCTTGATAAATGATGAATTATGATGAAGGAATGTTAATTAATTACTTGGTTATGTTGGGATTTAACTCACCTAGAAATAGTTGCTGTTTTTATCATATTTATGAAATAAAATTTGCTTGTTGCAATGAACCTCTTTATTCCCTACCTTGTTGTAAGCTACATGTCATACTTTCCCGTACTTGCTGAGTACGACATGTAATCACCCTTGCATTCCCACATATACTTCAGCTACAGGAGAAGAATACTTCGAGGAACATGTGGAGTACTAGGTATGCGCACTACCCTCAACATGCCTGTGGAGTTAAAGTTGGAGCCTGCTGTCTTAGTCATTTTCCGTTGTCGTTTAGAGTCTTCCGCTGCAAGAATAAGTTAGATATCCATGAGTGAGACAATGAGTAAATGTAATAAATAACTTAAACATCATTTGTGCATGGTTATATTCTGAGTTCAGTTTGTGATAAAGCTGTGTATGTGTGATGAACATCCTGAGCACACATATGCATTCACTTGGTTCAATTTTTGGAACAGGTGTCACAAATTGGCATCAGAGCCACATTGACCGTAGGACGCAAGTCTAGGTAGAATGAACACTCTAAAATACATAGGAACACCCATCTAAACTTCTATTTTCGAAATTGCTTGCTGCTGCATTTTACTTGACAACTCAGCCAGCGCAAAGTGCTATTTTCAGCCCCTCTTTTTCTGTTCTTTTGGACAGCCACACTTTCTGTTTTCTTGCTTCATAGCTTCTGAAATTTTGGAGTTATTTCCTTCTTCTCTAAAGTTTCTCATGTCTTATTTATAGATGCCGGTGACTAGGAGCACAGCACGCATGAGAACTCGTCCACCACCACTTGGGAGTGCACTTAACCCCATTGAGGTGTTCGGTGGACCATATTGGAAGGAGGAGAAGATGGAACCTCATGAGGAAGATGAAGTCAGTAGCTCTATGCATGAGGAAGAGGATCCGGAAGAGGTGGAACCAATCGAAGATGACATGGAAGATGATCCACAAGAACCACAGCATTGGTACGCACCTCAGCAGGAATTTCACGCGGGCTTACACCCAGCGGAGCCTCGTGAAGCTATGTCGGAAAGAGATGAATCCGAAGAGGAGCCACCCCCTAATGAGGCTGAGAATGAAGGTGATGAATGGGCCATCTGTTCTGTTCAAGAATTCCGGTCCGATGGGAGGGAGGGAGGACACATATTCAGGGAGCTTAGAGAGTTCCTTGACTGCTGCAGCTTATATCCAGAGTACCTCCTCAAGAAAGTCCCTCGTCTCGGACATGAAGAGTGGAAGGCTGAAGTAACCATCCTATCTAACGGTAGGGTTATCACCCGGCACTTCGCACCCACATGGAGAGCTACAAGGGCAGAAGTTATTGATGATGCTACATGGGATGCACTCACTGGACTGTGCTACACTTTCAGTGGGCAGCTTGAGAACACTACCTTTGAGCTGCATCCGTATCGGAAGATTGATACAAGGGGGATCATTGGACCCCATGGAGGAGCTCTTTCTAACCTACAAGCTGCTTACAAGTCTCACGGAATGCTCGTGGAGTTGGGAAACCGCTACGCATGCGCACAAGAAGAGATCCGCTACCTCCTCAAGAAGTTGTACTTGCTGGAAAAACAAGAGGAGACTCATGCCAACGCGGGAACAAATGGAGCACCAGTGTCATCTACTCCTACATAGACTGCCGACTCACCTTGGCGTGCGCCCGTGTATGGACCACCCCCGCCACACGGCGAGAACAGCATCGGTTCTCATGATTAAGTTTTTCACCATTGAATAAACTTGTAATAAAAATGCTTATGTCGAAGTGTTCGGTCGACACTTCCCCCGGGCCTGCACTGGGTATCCCGCGGAGGTTCTTTTTTGGTGGGGCTAGTCCCTTGCGGAGAGCTTGCGCGGATGGACGAGTTAGTAAGAGCTTGACGCGGTGAGTTTTTACGTGGTTCAGGCCGCCGGAGCGTAAAACCCTACGTCCACGGCGAGCTATGGAGCTCGCTGTATTGCTTGCTGCTCAGGGTCAGAGTCCTGAGCTTGGGGGTGAGTTACAGCTTGGGAGTGTATCGCTAGCGTATGAGTTGCAGAGTGCGAACCCTTGCTATCGTCGCCTACCCGAGCCTTTTATAGTCCAAGACTCGGGCGGCTTACAAGGGGGGCCGGGACCCGACAGGTGGTCCCGAGAAGATTGTCTATCATCTACCGTATCTGCAGTTATGCCAGTAGTTGTCTCTGGTCGAAGGCTTCTGAGTCTTCATCTTGCCGCCCTGCCCATGCCGCATGCTAGTCGTAGCGGTTGATGACGGCGCATGCGGCATGGGATGTCTTGTCGCGGTGTTTATTGGCTGGCAGGTTCTGACACCGCGCGCCAGTCTGTGATGCGACTGGGCACAACGGCACCTGACAGAGGTGTGCTCCGCGTCTCCGCGTCTTGTGTAACACCCCAAATTTTGATTCAAAACCCTAAACCATGTTCAGAGGGGAATTTAAAAATTTTTGGACGTGTTGCATGTTTTGCAAAAATTCAAATTCAAACTGGAATTCAAATTAGACTCAAAACAGAAAAGAAATGGAAAAAGAAAAAGAGAAAACGAGAAAAACCGGCCAGTGGGCCGAAACCCGCCAGCCGGCCCAATTTCCCCCGCGCCAGCCCGCAGCCGCGCGCCCGCGCTATCCCTCACAGACAGGTGGGACCCACCTGTCATACCTAACCCCGCGACCCCGGACTCTCCCGCGCGCGCGCGATCTTAACCGATCGGAATACCGCGTCCCTCAGCCCGAATTCCGGTCTCAGAGGAATCAAACTCGATCACAACTGACCCACCGCCCTTCCCCGGCTATAAAAACCCCAGCCCCGATCGGTTTTTCCCACGCGATCGCCGATTTTTACTCCGGTGAGCACCGAGACTTCGCCGGTGAATTCTGCCCGATCTAAGCTCGGAAACTCTGATCTAACTCGCTGGTCTTGATCCACCGCCTCCGGGGAGCGTTGCAGGTGCAGAAAACTCGGAGAATTACGGTGTAAACACAGCGCCGACGAGCTTCGCCGTGGTTTTGCCTCGGACCTCGCCGCCGATCACTTTCCAGGACCCCCGAGCTCGAGAAAACCCCCGAGGTGAGATCCCTGACCTCCCCTCTACCGATCTATGCCATAAGATCACAGTTCTAGGCAGAATTCTCGCGGATCCGAAACTTTCCGGCGAGATCGCCGCTTCCCGCCGCCGTGCACCGCCGGCAGCGCCGCCCGCGCTCGATCAGAGCGACGTGGCCGCTTGTGCGCCGTTTATTTTAAATCGCACGGTAGACTTTAAAACCCCGCGTACCGGTTCGATGTTATAATCTCAGCCGTCGGTTTAAAATCGGACGGTCCACGACAGCCCCGCGTTATAAAGACTGGAATTCTTATGTGCTACCCCCTGGGGTTCTCGGGAAATAAGAGCTAGCCCCGGAAACTTCTGATCTAGCCCCTGGAACTCCAGAAAATCATGTAAATTCATTTAAAAATCAGTTTTAGCCCCTGGATTTAATAAAAATTAGGGAAAACACCTCTGATAAGTGTAGCTAGACCCCTGGAAATTATGAAAATAATATTATAGACCCTGTAATGGGGTGAGTTTATTATTTTAGCCCTGTTTAGTATTTAATTTAGAAAATTGAATATGTAACTAGTGTTTAAAAATTAAAAAGTGGGACAAACATAATTGTCAAAATTAATTAAAAACTTTCTCAGTACTTAGAAAACTTTGGAGTGAGATAAAAATATATTTTGGGCTGAAATGAATCTGTTTCATTTATTAATCACATTTATTAGTATAGGGACACATTTTTAAGTAAAGAATAGTTATAGAAAAATAGGGAAAATAATTATGAAATAGTTTACATCAGAGGCCAAGGTTAAAATATGTTATTAAAATTATTTAGGACCAGAACCTATACTGTTTAGATGATGTGTATTACTAATTTCATAATAAAATACACAATTATGCATAGGAATATAAATCTGAGAATATAGCAACTAGTAAATGATAAATGGAGTTTTTAAAAATCCAAAGAGTTCCGTTTAGGGTTGGTAGAAATTATGAAGGCACATATGGGGAAGAAAAATACTTTTCATACACACTTGGTAGTGAAAAGGTGTAGTAGTTGAATATAAGAAATTTATTGGAAACCCATATAAATAGTATGTAAGTATAAATGTGGACATAAAAGTAGGGATCATATACACATGGTTAAAAGTGCATGCAAGCCACAACTCAACACACATAAAGTAACCACAACACATATAATGGTAAAGAACTTTTATAAATGTGAATGTGTGGTTTGTATGAAGTAAGAAGTGTGAACTATGTCTTATGATTGTTGTTTTTCTTTTGCTATGTGTGATGGTATGAAGTAGAACCTGTTCAAGAGCAAGTTATCCCTTTCCAAGATCAGGACTACCCATTTCAAGAGCAGCAAGAAGGAGGCAAGTGTCCTTGACCACTTTGATCCTATGCTAGGATGTGTAGATAGAATTATTTGCATTGTCAAATGAAATATGAAACCCATGCTAGGAAAGTTTCCCTAGAATTGCATTACCTTGTTTCCTTGTAGCTTGGGTTGGGATTTATTTTACCATGTCATTTATTTCCATGCATATGCTTAGCCATGCTTAGAATGGGATATTTGGGACATGAGATCATCAGTTTATATTACCATACTCTTGAATGAGACATTGTGAGTTATGTAGAGGTAGGGATCAAGGCAAGTTGGATGTTTTGGTTGTGTGCTGGGTGCACGAGACTTGGGTTTGTGTTTAGTACTTGCCTGGATCCTAAGGACCGGTTCATGGAGCATGTAACCCGGCTTTACAGTGCCAACCACATGCTGAGATGGGGCAGCTTGGCCAATTAATTAGGTGTATCCCCGGCGTAGTATGGGTGTGTTGGATGGTGCGGGGAGTAGGTGTCAGCTGGACTACCATATGAACCGCAAGGCTCAAGAGGGGGCCACTGCAGCGGGGTTGGAGCCTCTTGTATGCTGTTAGGGGTGAAACCTCAGTGGGCCCACGCTCGTCGGGAATCCCTTTGTAAAGGCTTCGTAGTGATCTCCTGGCTACACACCTGGGAAGTGTTAATGTGGTTCGTAGCCACTGGCATAATGGAGGTTCTTTTAGTCCACCCGGCAACGGGGGATGAAATAACTGTCTTGACAGCCGTGCTCACGGTCAAGAGCGGCCTGGACTTATTCATGATTAGGGGATTGATGGTTTTGTAAGTTAAGCGGGGAGCTTAACATTGGAAATGATGTTATGGTTATTAGATTATGATGACGGGATGGGAGATTGGGACCATTTCACCTGTGTAGTGATGTAAGTGCTTAATAAGCTAAGGTGATAGGTATTAATTGCGTAGTGCGTTAACCATGAGTTCAACCTCTCCTTGTTCTAGCCATGCATGATAAAATTTTCCCACACTTGCTGAGTACCATTGGTACTCAACCTTGCATATTTGTTGGTTTATATTGCTGCTCAGGTCAAGATAATGAGGTGGTGTATAATGACCAAGATTTTGGACCCGAGGAAGGTTTTTAGGTTCATGAAGACCCCGGGCAACGCCTGTGATGGAGCCCTAAAGAATAATATTCCGCTGCTAGTTTATTTACTTGTGATGAACTTATTATTGTCCATCGAGACATTTACTATGTAAGACTTACTTATATTCGACACCTGGCTTGTAATAAATGATGCTTCACTATTTGTCATCACATGTATGAGAAAATGATCCTGGCATACATGTGATATTCACTTGGTTGTTCTTCGGAAAAATCGGGTGTGACATCTTGGGAAGGCGCGGGCCTTGAATACCTTGTACAGGCAAGGTATGGGGCGTCTTTACGCCCGCTGCCTATCTCTCGGGGGCAGGAAGCGCCGTTCTTCTGGCCACGTGGCGGGCCCGGAGCCCTTCTCTGAGGAGGGGGAGGTCCGGCCCCGCCGGACGCGTGGCGCCTTCGGACCTCTCTCCCGCGGAGGGGGAGGTCCGGCTTCTGTATGCCACGTGGCGGGCCCGGAGCTCTCCTCTGAGGAGAGGGAGGTCCGGCCCCGCCGGTTGCGTGGTGCCTTCGGAGCTCTCCCTGCGGAGAAGGGCGAGTTCCTTAGGCATTTTCCCCTGTGCGCGGGGGTACCCCATATCTCAGGTACCGACAGTGGCCCCCGGGCCCATCTCGGGGGAGATAGCGAGCCCCAGGTGGGACCTCCGTCTCTTCCGATCCGCGCACTTTCTCTAAGTCCCGAATTGACCGCTGCGGGAGCACGAACGGCCGCGGGATCGTGGGAGCGTGCGCTCACTTGATGGTTGCTTTTACTACGGCGGTTCCCAAGACTGCCACTTCTGCAAGTTGCGGCGCTTTCTTTGGGAACCGCCGAAGTGCTTTGTCGGCTCATCTTCTCACGAGACCGACTCCTTGACCCACCGCTTCAGTTGGGCGGCTTGGGTCCACCCGTCATCGGCACTGGGTCTAGGAGCCGAAGCGGTTGCCGATGCGGTGTATTCGAAGAGTTCCGAATCGCTTGGAATTGCACCCGGGAAGTTTCTAGAGGGGATCTTACCCACATTGCGGCTTCCCTTCGCACTTCTCTGCGTTTCTTCTCGGACTCTTGTGCTTTTGCTCTCTTGCCCTTGAGTTCTCCCTCGGCATGGCCTCCAACCCGCCACTAGAGAAGAAGCGCGCTCGATCTCCTCCAGCGGAGGCGTTTGTGCCAAGTCGGGAATCTAGGGTGCCTGGCACTCCCTCCGGTGGCGACTCGAAGAGGCCCCGGGCTGATGCGTTGAGGGAAGCTTCTGGGGCGTCCTCTGTTCCGCCAGTTCAAGCAACTGCGGAGCGGCCGTCAGTGAAGGTAGCGGGCTCTGGGAGTCCTACCCCGGCTCGGAAGTCGGGGTTCAGAGCCCGCTGGAGTGTCCGCGCTTCCCGGCCATCCCCAACTTGCGGGGAGTCTGTGCCGTTGCGCTCGGAGCCAGGGACAACTGCCGCGGCCCCAAGGCAAGCGCGAACTTCTCCAGTTCCGGTGTGCCCGGACTCCGCGGTGGCGTCGTCTCTTCCTGCCGAGACGGCCACCGCGGCCCCCAAGCCAGCGCAGGTCCACCCTGCACCATGCGGCCCGACCTTTACTCCAGCGCCGCCTTCCCGGGCTCACCCCTCTCCACAGGTCAAGGAGCCAGAAGCTGAAGAGAGCCCGGCAGGTCCGGCTGCCAGAGCCTCGGAGCCAGCCTCTCCTGACCGGCGTCTCGTGTCGGTTGCTGGTGCGTCGACTCCTCTTGAGGACGAGGTAATGGAGGAGGTCGGGGGGACTGCCCCGGCCTCTGTTGCTCCATTGCCCCTGCAGATGCCTTCGCGCTTGCCGAGACGAGCGTCCGGCAGGTCTTGGCTGCACTAGGTCGCGAGCGGGAGGAGTATACGGTTGAACGGGATCGCCTCCTCACCTGGGGGAACCTTTTGCTGGACAGGACCGCGAAAGTTAAGAGCGAGCTCAACTCCAGGCGGGAGTTGCTCGACTTCAGGGAAGTGCTCCTCGACCGGCTGAAGGGTGCTGTCGACCGCATGGACGCCGAATTGCGGCGGATCAATAGGGAGGCCCTGGAGGCACACCCCCGGGCCGAGGAGAGCCTCTCCGCCGCTGTGGAGATACGGCAGCAGTTGGAGCGCCATAAACTCGCCGTTGAGGAACGGGAGCGTTCCACGGCAGCTGAGGCGGAGAGGGTCGCCGCGCAGCTGGCGGCGGGCGAGGATGACCTTCGAGCTCGGATCGAGGAGTTGGAGATTCTGAAGGCAGACCTCGACTTTAGGGAGGAACAGGTCTTCCGTGAACGCCGGGCGGTTTTGGACCGGGAGTTGGCCGCCGACTTAAAGGCTGCTGAGTTGGAGCGGCTCGCCAGGTCTCTCCATCTTCGGGAGAGCTCCCTGGCGGCCAAGGAGAAGGAATTCTCCAAGAGGAACCTGGAGGCCCTACAGGCGGCCCGCCGCGAGGTGGAGGAGCTCTCGACCTTGCAGTCCTCCGAGGCTCTTGCGGTCTCGAGCTTCGTGGATCGAGCGGGGTCCGCCCTGATCCCTCTTGGCTTCAGTCCGGTGAGGGCCGCGGCTCCTGCGTCGAAGGTGGCGGAGGTGATCCCCGCGCTGGAGTCGATCGGCGCCAAGCTGGACAGGCTAGACTCGGTGGTCGCCAGCGAGCTTGAGGCCGAGGGGCGCGGCCTAGCCTTAGAGGTCGCCTCACATGTGCTGGCATGCTTTAAGAGCCGCGACCCCTCTTTTTCGCTAGAACCATTGAGAGAGGGCCCAGCCGCAGAGCGGGAGCAAGCTGCCAGGGCAGAAGTCGAGGATGTGGCCGCCCTTATAGCCGCAAGGTTCCGGCGGGAGCCAGGAGGTCCTTAGGACTTGTTTCTTTCTTCTTATCGAGTCTGTAGTCCAGCTCAAGGAGCCTCGCTTAATTTGACTCTTTTGGATACTTGTGTCTGTGATGCTTTTTCTCTCCTTCTTGGCTTTGCCTAGCTGAGTCCTTAGCTCCGCAAGGTACTCAGAGGCCATTTCCAATCTCGGAGCTTTGCACAGACACCCTCCCCGGGTCCTAACCGTGTTAGGGGCCCCCGGAGGTCTCCGGATCTCACCCTATGGGGAGCTCCAGATCTGCCTGCCACATGGCGGGTCCGGAGCTCCTCCTTAAGAGGCGGGAGCTCCGGCCATGTTGGACACGTAGGGCTTTCGGAGCCCTCCCACCGAGGGGGGAGGTCCGATTTCCGCCTGCCACATGGCGAGCCCGGAGCCCTCCTCAAGGGAGGACAGAGTTCCGGGCCAGCTGGACACGTGGGGCCCCCGGGTCCCGCCCCTGCTGGAGGGGCAGGTCCCGGTCCTTCCAGTCCTAGGCCAGAGTAGTTGGTAGCTCCTTTCCCCCTGCTTCATGCAGTCCCTGTTGCCGTAACCTGGAGGTCCTGCACACAGGCAGAGGAAACGTAATTCTCCTCGGGGGGTCCTCCCCTTCCGTCTCCTAGTCTTATCCGTCTTACGATCCTGACTCGCTATACGGGGCTTGGGCAATTCTGTGCATGAGGCGCCGGAGCTCTGGCTCCCTCCGAGGTCCGGGTACGGCCGTCCGATCCCTAGTACCGGGCCATGCGCTGGGGAAGCAGAGTGCACGCGCTTTGGGTTCATGACCAAGCAAAGCGGTCGTACTCCCCTGTACCTCCGGAGGGCAGGATGTGCATGCTTTGGGCGCTGGGCCGGCTAAGCTGGATACGCACTGTGGACCCCCCATGCACAACGCAGGCCTTTCCTGGAGGTAACCAACTGGCACCGCAACACCTGACTGGTGGAGGCCCGAGAGACTCACTCGGCCATCAGCAGGTGCCTCAAGCGTAGCCGCCTTCGGTAGGATAGCAAATGCCGACTATGGATGAGCGCAGGAGAGGGGGAGCTAGATGTACCATGAACATACAGAGATAGTGCGATCATAAAAATTAATGCATAATTTAAATGAGTGCATGAGAGAGAGCTAAGTAGAACAGGTCTCTGTATTTGTACCCATAGGTGGAATTCTGGCTGTACAGGGAGGTTCCGCCTTGTCTTCAAGGGAAGCAAGACTCTACGCGCTTAGGGTCGGAACCAGGCTAAACTGGACGTAGTCCTGTACCGTCCCTTGAGACTTAGCTGCCCCAAGCGCTGTTCCTAAATTCTATGGGATCTATTACAGAAGGGAATAACCTGTTCTACTAATGCTCAGGAAGTAGGACTTACAGTGTTGCTTCATGGCAAGGATTTTTGGGAATGGATCCCACTCTCAGTTGAAAGGCATGTGTACCTGGGGCGGCAGCTTTCATGATTCCGAAGGGACCTTCCCTGCTGGGGGAGAGCTTATGGGTCCTTCTTGGAATAGAGCGTGCCGCTTCACCAGGTTGCCCTCCTGCAGGCCCCCGATGCGTTTGGTTCTTTGGCGGTAGTGCTTAGAGCATTAGCCGAGACCATGCGTTGCGGGGTGTTCCCTGCAGCCGAGTCTTGTCGATGAGGTTGTTATCTTCGCGCTGGATCAGGTCCTGCGCGGCTTCTCCTGGGGGCCCCCAGGGAGTTCTCCCCTTCTGGCTAAGGCCTTCAAGGGGTAGGTAGGCCCGGGCTCGTCTTGGATGACCTAAGGCGTCTTCCCCTTCTGGCAAGGCCTTCAAGGGGTTGACAGACCTTAGGCGGCCCCCGAGAGGTATGTTCGAGGCACGGAGGCGCGCCGCAGTTGGCTAACGCCCTGGCCTGTCACCATCGGAACTGGAGTCCTCACCGTCATGCACTGTCTTTATGACACGCTGAGGCTCCTGGAACCCCACCTGGTGGGCAGCAGTGACTGGGGCATCGACCTTCTGTTTGCCATCCCTCTGAGGGTAGGGCGGCGCTTCAGCCCTCTGCTGTCTTCCTTTGCGGAAGCGCTCTGCGAGCCTCTGGATCTCCCACCACTCGGCAGCAGTATGGTTGCAGGTTCCATGCACGGGGCATAGCCCGCCTTGGTCACTGTCTGGGGCCGGTGATTGCCGCTGCCTTTTGTCGGGGCGTGGCCCCCGAGCTCCACTGGTCGTCGCAGCTGCGGCGACAGGGGCCGTGAATGGTGACTTCATCTTGCTACTCCCCCGGTTCTTGATCTTCTTGCCACCCCCATAGGAAGCAGCACCGGACCCGGGCTGTCCTCCTGACTCGGAGGTCGGCAGAGCGTGCCAGTTCCGCCCTTCAGCTGCTCTGGCGCACTTGTCCGCCAGGCTGAAGAGCTCCGAGACGTCGCGGACCTCTCTGGTCGCGAGCTTCTCAAGCATTTTCTCGTCCCGGACACCCTGTCGGAACGCCACCACCACAGAGGCACTTTGGATATGCGGGATGGTGTTGCGTACCTGAGAGAACCGCTGGATGAAAGAGCGCAGCGACTCCCTAGGTTGTTGCTTGACGGCGTGGAGGTCAAGCTCCGTGCCGGGACGGGTGTAGAAGCTGCCGAAGTTGGCGACGAACTGCCGGCAGAGCTCTCCCCAGGAGGTTATGGACCCCTGAGGTAGATTCATGAGCCAAGACCGAGCTGGGCCGGTCAAGGCGACGGGGATGTAGTTGGCCATGACAGCCTCGTCCCCTCCTGCGGCAAGTACGGCGGTGGAGTAGATCTGGAGGAACTCCGCTGGGTTGACGCTGCCGTCGTACTTCTCAGGCAGGTGCGGGCGAAACTTGCGTGGCCACCTTGCGAAGCGAAGATGGGGTGCAAGGGCCGCACATCCTGCACCTGCTGCTGCAGGTACTGGCGCTGCGAACGCTTGGTTCGCACTCGGCACCGCGTATCCCGGCATGGGCAAGGCTGCACCATAGACCGGGGCCGCTGCTTGCGGCGCATATAGTTGTGGCATATAGTCGCGGCGGATCAACAGGGAGGCCCTGGAGGCAAACCCCCGGGCCGAGGAGAGCCTCTCCGCCGCTGTGGAGATACGGCAGCAGTTGGAGCGCCGTAAACTCGCCGTTGAGGAACGGGAGCGTTCCACGGCAGCTGAGGCAGAGAGGGTCACCGCGCAACTGGCGGCGGGCGAGGATGACCTTCAAGCTCGGATCGAGGAGTTGGAGATTCTGAAGGCAGACCTCGACTTGAGGGAGGAACAGGTCTCCCGTGAACGCCGGCCGGTTTTGGACCGGGAGTTGGCCGCCGACTTCAAGGCTGCTGAGTTGGAGCGGCTCGCCAGGTCTCTCCATCTTCGGGAGAGCTCCCTGGCGGCCAAGGAGAAGGAATTCTCCGAGAGGAACCTGGAGGCCCTACAGGCGGCCCGCCGCGAGGTGGAGGAGCTCTCGACCTTGCGGTCCTCCGAGGCTCTTGCGGTCTCGAGCTTCGTGGATCGAGCGGGGTCCGCCCTGATCCCTCTTGGCTTCAGTCCGGTGAGGGCCGCGGCTCCTGCGTCGAAGGTGGCGGAGGTGATCCCCGCGCTGGAGTCGATCGGTGCCAAGCTGGACAGGCTAGACTCGGTGGTCGCCAGCGAGCTTGAGGCCGAGGGACGCGGCCTAGCCTTAGAGGTCGCCTCACACGTGTTGGCATGCTTCAAGAGCCGCGACCCCTCTTTCTCGCTAGAACCAGCGAGAGAGGGCCCAGCCGCGGAGCGGGAGGAAGCTGCCAGGGCTGAAGTCGAGGATGTGGCCGCCCTTGTAGCCGCAAGGTTCCGGCGGGAGCCGGGAGGTCCTTAGGACTTGTTTCTCCCTTTTTATCGAGTCTGTAGTCCAGCTCATGGAGCCTCGCTTAGTTTGACTCTTTTAGATATTTGTGTCTGTGATGCTTTTTCTCTCCTTCTTGGCTTTGCCTGACTAAGTCCTTAGCTCCGCAAGGTACTCAGAGGCCATCTCCAATCTCGGAGCTCTGCATAGACACCTTCCCCGGGTCCTAACCGTGTTAGGGGCCCCCGGGGGTCTCCGGATCTCGCCCTATGGGGAGCTCCAAATCTGCCTGCCACGTGGTGGGTCCGGAGCCCCTCCTTAGGAGGCGGGAGCTCCGGCCATGCTGGACACGTAGGGCTTTCGGAGCCCTCCCACCGGGGGGGGGGGGGGGGGGGGGGAGGTCCGGTTTCTGCCTGCCACGTGGAGAGCCCGGAGCCCTCCTCAGGGGAGGCGAGAGCGCTGGGCCCGCTGGACACGTGGGGCCCTCGGGCCCCGCCCCTGCTGAAGGGGCAGGACCCGGTCCTTCCAGTCCTAGGCCGGAGTAGTTGATAGCTCCTTCCCCCCCCCCCCCCCCCCGCTTCATGCAGTCCCTGTTGCCGTAACCTAGAGGTCCTGCACACAGGCAGAGGAAACGTAATTCTCCTCGGGGGGGTCCTCCCCTCCCGTCTCCTAGCCTTATTCGTCTTATGATCCTGATCCGTTATACGGGGCTTGGGCAATTCTGTGCTCGAGGCGCCGGAGCTCCGGCTCCCTCCGAGGTCCGGGTACGGTCGTCTGATCCCTAGTACCGGGCCATGCGCTGGGGAAGCAGAGTGCACGTGCTTTGGGTCCATGACCAGGCAAAGCGGTTGTACTCCCCTGTACCTCCGGGGGGCAGGATGCGCATGCTTTGGGCTCATGGCCTGCTAAGCTGGATACGCACCCTGGACCCCCCATGCACAACGCAGGCCTTTCCTGGAGGTGACCAACTGGCACCTCAACACCTGACTGGGGGAGGCCCGAGAGACTCACTCGGCCATCGGCAGGTGCCTCAAGCGCAGCCGCCTTCGGTAGGATAGCGAATGCCGACTATGGATGAGCGCAGGAGAGGGGAAACTAGATGTACGATGAACATACATAGGTAGTGCGATCATAAAAATTAATGAATAATTTAAATGAGCGCATGAGAGAGAGCTAAGTAGAACAGGTTTCTGTATTCATGCCCATAGGTGGAATTCTGGCTGTACATGGAGGCAATATTCCACCTCGTCTGCAAGGCTAAACTGGACGTAGTCCTGTACCGTCCCTTGAGACTTAGCTGCCCCAAGCGCTGTTCCTAAATTCTATGGGATCCATTACAGAAGGGAATAACCCTGTTCTACTAATGCTCAGGAAGTAGGACTTACAGTGTTGCTTCATGGCAAGGATTTTTGGGAACGGATCCCACACTCGGTTGAAAGGCATGTGTACCTGGGCGGCAGCTTTCATGATTCGGAAGGGACCTTCCCTGCTGGGGGAGAGCTTATGGGTCCTTCTTGGAATAGAGCGTGCCGCGACACCAGGTTGCCCTCCTGCAGGTCCCCGATGCGTTCGGTTTTTGGCGGTAGTGCTTAGAGCATCAGCCGAGACCGCGCGTTGTGGGGTGTTACCTGCAGCCGAGTCTCGTCGACGAGGTTGTCATCTTCGCGCTGGATCAGGTCCTGCGCGGCTTCTCCTGGGGGCCCCCGGGGAGTTGTCCCCTTCTGGCTAAGGCCTTCAAGGGGTAGGTGGACCCAGGCTCGTCTTGGATGACCTAAGGCGTCTTCCCCTTCTGGCAAGGCCTTAAAGGGGTTGACAGATCTTGGGCGGCCCCCGGGAGGTATGTCCGAGGCACGGAGGCGTGCCGCAGTTGGCTACCGCCATGGCCCATCACCGTCGGAGCTGGAGTCCTCACCGTTATGCACTGTCTTTATGACACGCTGAGGCTCCTGAAACCCCACCTGGTGGGCGGCGCTGACTGGAGCGTCGACCTTCTGCTTGCCATCCCTCTGAGGGTAGGGCGGTCCTTCAGCTCTCTGCTGTCTTCCTTTGCGGAAGCGCTCTGCGAGCCTCTGGATATCCCAGCACTCGGCAGCAGTATGGTTGCCGGCGCCATGCACGGGGCATAGCCCACCCTGGTCACTATCTGGGGCCGGTGACTACCGTTGTCTTTTGTCGGGGCGTGGCCCCCGAGCTCCACAAGTCGTCGCTGCTGCGGCGACGGGAGCCGTGAACAATGACTTCATCTTGCCACTACCCCGGTTCTTGGCCTTCTTGCCACCCCCATAGGCAGCAGCGCCGGACCCGGGCTGTCCTCCTGGCTCGGAGGTCGGCAGAGAGTGTCAGTTCCGCCCTTCAGCTGCTCTAACGCATTTGTCCGCCAGGCTGAAGAGCTCAGAGACGTCGCGGACCTCTCTGGTCGCGAGCTTCTCAAGCATTTTCTCGTCCTGGACACCCTGTCGGAACGCCACCACCACAGAAGCACTTTGGATATGTGGGATGGTGTTGCGTACCTGGGAGAACCGCTGGATGAAAGAGCGCAGCGACTCCCCAGGTTGTTGCTTGACGGCGTGGAGGTCAAGCTCCGTGTCGGGACGGGTGTAGGAGCTGCCGAAGTTGGCAATGAACTGCCAGCAGAGCTCTCCCCAGGAAGTTATGGACGCCTGAGGTAGACTCATGAGCCAAGACCGAGCTGGGCCGGTCAAGGCGACGGGGAAGTAGTTGGCCATGACAGCCTCATCCCCTCCTGCGGCAAGTACGGCGGTGGAGTAGATCTGGAGGAACTCCGCCGGGTTGACGCTACCGTCGTACTTCTCAGGCAGGTGCGGGCGAAACTTGCGTGGCCACCTCGCGAAGCGAAGGTGGGGTGCAAGAGCTGCACATCCTGCTCCTGCTGCCGCAGGTATTGGCACTGCGAACGCTTGGTTCGCACTTGGCACCGTGTATCCCGGCATGGGCAAGGCTGCACCATAGACCGGGGGCGCTGCTTGCAGCGCATACGGTTGTGGCATATGCTGTGCGGCATATGCCTGAGGCAGGACTCGCGTGGCGAAGACCTGCCCTCCAGGTCGCGTCGAGGCCGACGACATGTTGTCGCCAGCCTCATGGTTGCGACGCCTTTCTCGACATCGCTCGAGGTACACCCGGGCATCCTGGCCCAAGTGGCATCGTTCCAGCTCCCTTCTCAGGTCCGTCGACGGGAGCCTGGAGGAGCTGGAATCCGCCGTTTGCCCGTCAACCGTGGGCGTGCGCGTCAGCGACACAGCCGGTTGCCCGGGGCGCCGTCCTCGCCGAAACCGAGGGTTTGCGGCGGCGACGACGAGGCGGTCCACATCGCGGACCCATTGCTGGGTCGCTGAATGGGGCGCATCCCCAGCAGGTGGGTTGCGCAGCAGTGCTCTTGCTGCTGCTAGCTCACCCTCATGGTGTATGCTCAGCGCTGCAGAAGATCTCACACTGGTCGGAGCCTGCATCACCGGGGTCGGCGTTGCCGGAGTCGGCTGTTGGCTACCAGCTTGTGCTGACACACTCCGTCCTGAGTGTGTCGACATGTACTCCCCACTGGTCATGGTTCGCCGTGAACGCGGGGGAGGAGAGTTTGCCGCTGAAGGAAGCTTGGTCATCTTCGTCGGCGGAAACTCGTCGCGCTAGGAGAAAAGCCCCCTACCTGGCGCGCCAAATGTCAAAGTGTTCGGTCGACACTTCCCCCGGGCCTGCACTGGGCAACCCGCGGAGGTTCTTTTTTCGGTGGGGCTAGTCCCTTGCGGAGAGCTTGCACGGATGGACGAGTTAGTAAGAGCTTGACGCGGTGAGTTTTTACGTGGTTCAGGCCGCCGGAGCGTAAAACCCTACGTCCACGGCGAGCTATGGAGCTCGCTGTATTGCTTGCTGCTCAGGGCCGGAGTCCTGAGCTTGGGGGTGAGTTACAGCTTGGGAGTGTATGGCTAGCGTATGAGTTGCAGAGTGTGAACCCTTGCTATCGTCGCCTACCCGAGCCTTTTATAGTCCAAGACTCGGGCGGCTTACAAGGGGGGCCGGGACCTGACAGGTGTCCCGGGAAGATTGTCTATCATCTACCGTATCTGCAGTTATGCCGGTAGTTGTCTCTAGTCGAAGGCTTCTGAGTCTTCATCTTGCCGCCCTGCCCATGCCGCATGCTAGTCGTAGCGGTTGATGACGGCGCAGGCGGCATGGGATGTCTTGTCGTGGTGTTTATTGGCTGGCAGGTTCTGACACCGCACGTCAGTCTGTGATGCGACTGGGCGCAATGGCACCTGACAGAGGCGTGCTCCGCGTCTCCGCGTCTTGGGAAGGCGCGGGCCTTGAATACATTGTACGGGCAAGGTATGGAGCGTCTTTACGCCCGCTGCCTATCTCTCGGGGGCAGGCAGCGCCGTTCTTCTGGCCATGTGGCGGGCCCGGAGCCCTTCTCTGAGGAGGGGGAGGTCCGGCCCCGCCGGACGCGTGGCGCCTTCGGACCTCTCTCCCGCGGAGGGGGAGGTTCGGCTTCTGTATGCCACGTGGCAGGCCCGGAGCTCTCCTCTGAGGAGAGGGAGGTCCGGCCCCGCCGGACGCGTGGCGCCTTCGGACCTCTCTCCCGCGGAGGGGGAGGTCCGGCTTCTGTATGCCACGTGGTGGGCCCAGAGCTCTCCTCTGAGGAGAGGGAGGTCCAGCCCCGCCGGTCGCGTGGCGCCTTCGGAGCTCTCCCTGCGGAGAAGGGCGAGTTCCTTAGGCATTTTCCCCTGTGCGCGGGGGTACCCCATATCTCAGGTACCGACAGCTTAGATCATAGAAGCTTGAATAAGAGTGGTGTGCTGAATTTTTATTATGATTGCTTGTGTTTGTGTTCTTGGGTGAGAGTTGTAGAGCACTTCGGTGAATGTCCACGTCCACACATAGTAGAGAGATGTGAGATGCTTCACCACTTGTTCACATCCTCATATAGGCTGATATTAATAAAAAGAGTCGCTTAGTCTCATATACCTTGATGCATATAGTTGGGAAATCTCTTCTTTCAATTCTGAATTCTATTCCGAGAGTAAGCATTAAAATAAAGGGGGTAGATTTTCTCGCCAACCTTATTGTCTTGGATTCCAAAGGGATTGATATAACACATGGAATGGATTGGTTAAGCAAGTACAACAGAGTGATTCAATGTGCTCAGAGGATCGTGCAGTTAACAAGTGAGCGCGGTACCGGTATCAAGTTCGAGGCAGCCCAACCTGCAACCGAGAGGGCAGTGTTGAACCACATCGAAGAAGTGAAGTTGGAAAGCATTTCGGTGGTTCAAAAATATTCAGATGTGTTTCCGGAAGAATTGCTAGGTATGCCACCTAATCGGGACATCGACTTTGCCATTGATTTAGTACTCGGAACTGCACCTATAGCGAAGAGGCCATATAGGATGTCTGCTAATGAATTAGCGGAGCTCAAGAAACAAATTCAGGAGCAGCTAGATAAGGGTTTTTTACGCCCAAGCTTGTCACCGTGGGGAGCCCCCATGCTCTTCGTGGATAAGAAGGATGGAACCCAAAGGATGTGCGTGGACTATAGGTCTCTTAATGAAGTGACGGTCAAGAATAAGTACCCGCTGCCCCGCATAGAAGACTTACTCGATCAAATGAAATGTGCCCGAATCTTCTCCAAGATTGATCTTCGGTCGGGATACTTCCAGCTGAAGATTAAGCCCTCCAACATACCCAAAACTGCATTTCGAACACGGTATGGTTCGTATGAATATACCGTTATGTCATTTTGGGTTGGCGAATGCACCTGCATACTTAATGCACCTCATGAATAAGGTCTTCATGGAGTACTTGGACAAATTCGTCATGGTTTTCATTGACGACATCAAGGTGTATTAAAAAGGTGAGGAAAAACATGAGGAACACTTGAGATTGACGTTGCACAAACTGCAAGAGCATCAATTGTGTGCTAAGTTCAGCAAGTGTCAATTTTGCCTAAAGGAGATATCGTTTCTAGGCCACATCATCTCTGAAGGAGGAGTATCGGTTGATCCCGGAAAAGTGAGGGATGTTTTGAAGTGGAACCAACCGCAAAATGTGAGGTATATTCGGAGTTTCCTTGGGATGGTTGGATACTACCGCCGGTTCATCAAGGATTTCTCCAAAATAGCGAAGCCTACGACTGATTTTCTGATGAAAGGGAAAGCATTTCAGTGGACACAAGCGTGTCAAGACAGCTTTGAGGAGTTAAAGAAGAGATTGACAATAGCATCGGTTTTAGTATTGCCAGACGAAAGCAAGATCATTGATATATATTGTGACACATTAAGACAAGGGCTCGGATGTGTGCTTATGCAAGGAGGCCAAGTGGTAGCCTATGCATCGAGACAACTAAAGATACACGAGCTGAACTACCCTACACACGATCTGGAACTTGCAACCGTGATACATGCTTGAAGATTTGGAAGCATTATATCCTCGGTCACAGATGTGAGATCTACACGGATCACAAAAGCCTAGTATATATTCATGCAAACGGATCTGAATTTGAGGCAACGTCGATGGTTGGAACTCATCAAGGATTATAATGTTGGAATCAACTATCACCCCGGAAAGGCCAATGTAGTAGCTGATTCATTGAGCCGAAAGGGAGCATGTCACCAACTCACAGTTCGGGTGCCGCCACACCCGAGCTGCGTAAGAAGTTTGAACGATTACATCTCGGGTTCCTGAATGAGATGGAGGTGATAGAATTGAACTCAACACTGGAACAAGAGATACGAGATGGCCAAGCAATGGATGAGGAAATAAAGAAAAATCAAGGAAAGAATCCGACAACGGATAGAGAAGGATTTCAAGGAAGATGAGAATGGCACGCTTTGGTTAGGGAAAAGGATTTGTGTGCCTAACGTGAAGCACATCCGCGACACGATACTAAAGGAGGCACAAGACTCACCTTATTCCATACGCCCTAGCTGTACAAAGATGTACAAGGACCTAAAAACTTGCTATTGTTGGGATGGTATGAAAAGGGATATCGCTGAATATGTTGCCTTATGCGACACGTGCTAATGGGTGAAGGCTGAACATCAAAGACCCGCTGGATTATTGCAGTCGTTGAGATGTGACACCCCAAAATCCTATTCAGAGGGGAGTTTAAAAATTTTTGGACGTGTTGCATGTGTTGCAAAAATTCAAATTTAAACTTGAATTCAAATTAATCTCAAAACAGAAAAGAAATAGAAAAAGAAAAAGGAAAACAGAAAAAAACCGGCCAGTGGGCCGAAACCCACCAGCCGGCCCACCCTGCCCCCGCGCCAGCCCGCAGCCGCGCGCCCGCGCTCTCTCTCTCTCAGACAGGTGGGACCCACCTGTCATCCCTAACCCCCCGATCGTTCGAAACTCGGACTGTTGACCCGCGCGCGCGCGATCACAACCGACCGGATTTCCGGCCGAATTCTGGTTCCGGAGGACTCCCACTCGATCTAAACAAACCCACCGCCCTCCCCCGTCTATAAAAACCCCGGCCTCGTTCTGTTTTCCCACGCGATCCGCCGTTTTTACTCCGGTGAGAACCCGAGCCCCTCCGGTGAATTCTGGCCGATCTACGCTCGGAAATTCCGATCTAACTCGCTGGTCTTGATCCACCGCCTCCGGGGAACCTCGTAGGTGCAGAAAACTCGGTGGTTTGCGGTTCAAACACAGCGCCGACGAGCCTCGCCGTGAATTCACCTCGGACCTCGTCGCCAACCGCCTTCCAGGACCTCCGAGCTCAAGAAAACCCCCGAGGTGAGATCCCCGACCTCCCCTCCACCGATCTATGCCATAAAATCACAGTTTTGGGAAGAATTGACGAAGAACCGAAACTCTCCGGCGAGATCGCCGCCTCCCGCCGCCGTGCGCTGCCGGGCAGCGCCGCCCGCGCTCGATCAGAGCGACGTGGCCGCTTGAGCACCGTTTATTTTAAATCGCACGGTAGAGTTTAAATCCCCGCGTACCGGTTCGACGTTATAATCTCAGCCGTCTGTTTTAAATCGGACGGTCCACGTCAGCCCCGCGTTATAAAGACTGGAAATCTTACGTGCTACCCCCTGGGGTTCTCGGGAAATAAGAGCTAGCCCCGGAAACTTCTGATCTAGCCCCTGAAACTTCAGAAAATCATGTAAATTCATTTAAAAATCAGTTTTAGCCCCTGGACTTAATAAAAATTAGGAAAAATTCCTCTGTTATGTGTAGCTAGACCCCTGAAAATTTTTAAAATAATATTATAGACCCTGTAGTGGGGTGAGTTTACCTTTTTAACCCTGTTTGATATTAAATTTAGGAAATTGAATATGTGGCTAGTATTTAAAATTTAAAAATTGGGACAAACATATTGTCAAATTTAAATTAAAAACTTTCTCAGTACTTAGAAAACTTTGGAGTGAGATAAAAATAGATTTTTGGCTGAAATGAATCTGTTTAATTTATTATTCACATTTATTAGTTATAGGGACACATTTTTAAGTGAAGAATAGTTCTGAAAATTAGGAAAATAAATGTAAAATAGTTTACATCAGAGGAAAAGGTCAAAAATATGTTATTAAATATTTTAGATCAGAACCTATTCTGTTCAGATGATGTGTCTTGTTATTTTCATAATAAAATTCACATTTAGGCATAGGAAATAAATCTGAAAATATAGCAACTAGTAAATGATAAATGGAGTTTCTAAAATCCAAAGAATTCAGTTTAGGGTTGGTAGAAATTCTGAAGACACATATGGAGAAGGAAAATACCTTTCATGCATACTTGGTAGCTGAAAGGTGTAGTAATTGAATATAAGGAATTTATTTAAATTGGAAACTCATATATAAAGTATGCAAGCATAAATGTGAATACAAAAGTAGGAATCATATACACATGATTAAAAAGTGCATGTAAGCCAAAGGTCAACACACATAGAATAAACACAACACATAGAAGTTGTGAATGGCTTTGTTACATGTGAATGTGTGGTTTGTATGAAGTGGAAGTGTGAACTATGTCTTATGGATTGTTGTTTTTCTTTTGCTATGTGTGATGGTATGATGTAGAACCTGCTCAAGAGCAAGTTATTCCTTTCCAAGATCAGGACTACCCATTTCAAGAGTAGCAGGAAGGAGGCAAGTGTCCTTGACCACTTTGATCCTATTCTAGGATGTTTAGATAGAACTATTGCATTGTCAAGTTAAATATGAAACACATGCTAGGAAGTTTCCCTAGAATTGCATTACCTTGTTCCCTTGTAGCTTGGGATTGGGATTTATTTTATCATGTCATTTATTATTATGCATATGCTTAGCCATGCTTAGAATGGGATATTTGGGATATGAGATCATCAGTTTATTTTACCATACTCTTGAATGAGATATTGTGAGTTATGTAGAGGTAGGGATCAAGGCAAGTTGGATGTTTTGGTTGTGTGCTGGGTGCACGAGACTCGGGTTTGTGTTTAGTACTTGCCTGGATCCTAAGGACCGGTTCATGGAGCATGTAACCTGGCTTTACCGTGCCAACCACATGCTGAGATGGGGCAGCTTGGCCAATTAATTAGGTGTATCCCCGGCGTAGTATGGGTGTGTTGGATGGTGCGGGGAATAGGTGTCAGCTGGACTACCATATGAACCGCAAGGCTCAAGAGGGGGCCACTGCAGCGGGGTTGGAGCCTCTTGTATGCTGTTAGGGGTGAAACCTCAGTGGGCCCACGCTCGTCAGGAATCCCTTTGTAAAGGCTTCGTAGTGATCTCCTGGCTACACACCTGGGAAGTGTGAATGTGGTTCGTAGCCACTGGCATAATGGAGGTTCTTTTACTCCACCCGGCAACGGGGGATGAAATCACTACATGTGGGTACAGTGGTACAAACTCTGCAGAGTCAAAACTGTCATGACAGCCGTGCTCACGGTCAAGAGCGGCTTGGACTTATTCATGATTAGAGGATTGATGGTTTTGGAAGTTGTGGATGTTAAGCGGGGAGCTTAACATTGGAAATGATGTTATGGTTATTTGATTATGATGATGGTATGGGAGATTGGGACCATTTCACCTGTGTAGTAATGTAGGTGCTTAATAAGCTAAGGTGATAGGTATTAATTGCGTAGTGCTTTAACCATGAGTTCAACCTCCCCTTGTTCTAGCCATGCATGACATAACTTTCCCACACTTGCTGAGTACCACCGGTACTCAACCTTGCATATTTTGTTGGTTTATATTGCTGATCAGGTCAAGATAATGAGGTGGTGTATAATGACCAAGACTTTGGGCCTGAAGAAGGTTCCTAGGTTCATGGAGACCCCCGGGCAACGCCTGTGACGGAGCCCTCAAGAATAATATTCCGCTGCTAGTTTATTTACTTGTGATGAACTTATTATTGTCCATCGAGACATTTGCTATGTAAGACTTATTTATATTCGACACCTGGCTTGTAATAAATGATGATTCACTATTTGTCATCACATGTATGAGAAAATGATCCTGGCATACATGTGATATTCACTTGGTTGTTCTTCGGAAAAACCGGGTGTGACATGAGAGTACCCGAGTGGAAGTGGGAAGACATCGGTATGGATTTCTTTGTCGGATTACCACGAACTCAGTCCGGCTATGACTTTATTTGAGTTATCGTGGACCGATTGACAAAATCAGCCCACTTTATTCCTGTTAGGACTAAGTACACCGTGGCACAATTAGCCGAGCTGTATATGGAGCAAATCGTGTGTCGTCATGGAGTTCCGAAGAGGATAGTTTCAGATCGAGGTTCTCAATTTACCTCTAGGTTCTGGAAGAAGCTGCATGAAGCCATGGATACACGGTTAAATTTTAGCTCTGCATATCACCACAAACCGACGGGAAAACTGAGAGGACAAATTAGATTTTGGAAGACATGCTGAGAGCTTGTGCCTTGAAACAGGGGCGTAGTTGGGACAAAAGCTTGTCGTATGCTAAATTCTCATACAACAATAGTTATCAAGCCAGCTTGAAAATGTCACCTTTCGAGGCACTATACGGTAGACGGTGTAGAACAGCGTTGTTCTGGAATGAGACGGGAGAAAACCAAGTGTTTGGACCCGAAGTGCTGCAGGACGCTGAGAAGCAAGTCCAAACAATACGTGAAAACCTGAAGGCCGCTCAGTCATGTCAAAAAGGCTATGCGGACAATAGGCGATGGAGTCTAACCTTCGAAATCGGGGACTTCGTGTATCTTAAGGTGTCGCCTATCCGAGGCCAACGACGGTTCAACGTAGAAGGCAAGTTAGCACCTCGCTACATCGGGCCATTCACGATTTTGGGCAAGCGAGGAGAGGTAGCATATCAACTAGAGCTGCCAAGGCACCTCTCCGACGTGTTTGGTGTATTTCACGTATCCCAACTCAAGAAGTGCCTAAGAGTGCTGGAGGAACAAGTACTGATGGATGAGCTAGAACTTCAGAAGGATCTGACCTACGCGGACACCCCATCAAAATCTTGGACGTGAAGGAAAGGGTCACAAGGAACAAGGTAACCTGATGGTGCAAAATGCAATGGAGCCATCACACGGAAGCCGAAGCTACATGGGAGCGTGAAGAAGACCTCAAGACGGAATTTCCACATCTTCTCTCCACTCTATCGATTCTCAAGGGCGAGATTCATGTTAAGGGGGTAGCTTTGTAACACCCTCATTTCCATCATCATGCATTGCATCCATTCTCATATAGAGATCACTTAAAAAGAGAAGGGAAATGGGATAAAACCCTAGCCGCACCTTAGAGATAATGTTTCTAGAAGAATTTTAGAGATAAAACTTCTAGAAGAATCTTCGGAGTAAAGCTTTTAGAAGAATCTTGGAGATAAAGCTTCTAGAAGAATATTAGAGATAAAGCTTCTAGAAGAATCTTGGAGATAAGCCTTAGAGATAAAGCTTCTAGAAGAATCTTGGAGATAAACCATAGAGATAAAGCTTCTAGATGAACCTTAGAGATAAAGCTTCTAGATAACCTTAGAGATAGAGCTTAGAGATAATGTTTTGGAGGTAAAACACCCTGCTAGCCGCACCTCTTAGGGATAGAGTCCTCCTCCACCAAACTGAGTAGGAGATTTCATCTCTTGGAGATAGAGTCCTTCTCCTCGAAACTGAGTAGGAGATCTCCCCCCTTATAAATATAGCCTTCCCTAGCCGCCACCCCTGCCAAAATAAGCCTGTGACCCCCTGCTGCCAAGCCCTGGTCGCCACCCATTTGCTGCTTCCTTGGCCACCGTTGAAGCTCTGCCCCGCCTCGCCGTCGCCGGAGAAGAAGATCCCTGCTGCCAAGCCCTGGCCACAGCCCTATTCTTCTCCAAAGTAAAACCCCAACTGCTGCCATTGCAAGGGATAAAGTTCAGCTGCAAGGAGGAGAGGAGGAAGAAGAGAGGTAGGTCCCCGTTACCCCTCTTACCACATCGCCGCTGTTTCCACGCACGTATTTTCTCCACCCCCTGCGAGCAGAAATATTTGCGTGTGGACAGACCATATTTTGGTCAATTTTTTTACGGTGGAATTGATCTACAAATTGTGTCAAGATCATAACCACGTCCACACTTGATCTCAGCAGCCTTGTTCATCATAAAACCTAATGGAAGCCTACCAAAACTTGCGAGAACACATGCAAACTGATTTTTATAAACTGCACCAAAGGAATTGCATTTATCCACCTCATTGCATCTTGAGTAAAGCTTGTGCAGATAATTGATTGCTGTAAATTTTGTATGTGCGTTGTCGTGAGTAGAAGGACATGCTCAAGAGGCTATCTACGAGGAACTACAGCACCAAGACCTCGAGACGCTTGAGCAACACGAACCGCGTGAGCAAGGCAAGTGCCCCTTGACCATATTGATCCCATGTTTTTGAAACTGTTTTGCTTGCGAAAACTTGTATGCTTGTGTCAACTTGATGGGACACCTTTTTATAGGAGTTTACTAGCTTTGTTACCCATCCTTGTCGCCGGGAAAGTTGAAGAGTCGGGTATGGCCGTTTTTCCTTTTTGCTTCGCTCAATTTACGTGATACGGGAAGTAGAAATAAAACTTGTTAGCTACTGCACTCATATGAATAAAGATGATGAGAAATTGATGATAATAATGAAAATGGAATCGTGGAGATCTAGGCGAGCTTTTCGTGGATGTTGCTGAATGAGATGGTTGTTTGATTGTCGTTGATCTAAGGACCGGTTCATGCGAGCACATGCTAGGAAAACAGTGCCACCACAAGGCCAAATATGGGTGCGGCTTAGCTGACTAATTAGGTGTGTTGCTAGCTTGTTACGGACCATTAGATGGCGCGGGGAATGGGAGTCGAGGAGGGCTACCCTGGGAACAGCATGGCACAAGAGAGGGCTCGTGAGTGGGAGAATGGAGATTCGAGCCTGCCGGCAAAACTTTAGTGGGTCCGTACATCCTAGTAGCCCCCTTTGTAAAGGCTATTTTGTGATCTCATGGCCATACACTGATGGTTGTATACTGGTATCATGGAGGTTTTCTCTAGTCGCCGACGGGTGACGAAATCACAAACTTGTGGGTAAAATGGTGCCACCTCTGCAGAGAGTAAAACTATCATGATAGCCATGCTTCCGGTTACAAGCATCTCGCCAACTTCCATGATTAGAGGCAAAACTTGGGATGTTTATTAGGGTATGGTTATGGTATGGTCACTGGGATTGTTTTGGGACTGTTTTGGGTCATGAGAATGAGTTTGGTTTCGGTTCTATGAAAATGAGATGGTTATGAATATTTATGAGTATGAGATGAACTTGAGAAAGAATATTGGCTGGTTGAGGCTTGATAAATGATGAATTATGATGAAGGAATGTTAATGAATTACTTGGTTATGTTGGGATTTAACTTACCTAGAAATAGTTGTTGTTTTTACCATGTTTGTGAAATAAAATTTGCTTGTTGCAATGAACCTCTTTATTCCCTACCTTTGTTGTAAGCTACATGTCATGCTTTCCCGCACTTGCTGAGTACGACATGTACTCACCCTTGCATTCCCACAAATACTTCAGCTACAGGAGAAGAATACTTCGAGGAACAGGTGAAGTACTAGGCGTGCGCACTACCGTCAACATGCTTGTGGAGTTGAAGTTGGAGCCTGCTGTCTTAGTCATTTTCCGTTGTCGTTTAGAGTCTTCCGCTGCAAGAATAAGTTAGATATCCATTAGTGAGACAATGAGTTAATGTAATAAAGTACTTAAACATCATTTGTACATGGTTATATTCTGAGTTCAGTTTGTGATAAAATTGTGTATGTGTGATGAACATCCTGAGCACACATATGCATTTACTTGGTTCGTTTTTCAGAACCGGGTGTCACAAGCATAGCTGGGGCAATCGCTTCCCTAGCCCCATTATGATTCGTAGCCGGCCCACAAAAATCGTGAAGGAGCTGAAGATCGAGGGCAGGGTAGTGGGACAACATGACACCTAGCGCAACTCGGGCCCCGCAAGACCCCGACCTTCCAGAAGTCCCGTCACTGACCGTCCACTTCGACAAGCACCCTGAAAAGCCGCCCAGCAAGCCCGACTTCGGACAAGTCCCCAAGCACAAGGTCACATATTCACCGCCCGGCACCCCGAAGGCTGGTGAGCTCTGACTGAAGCGTCGGGGAAATTGTCGAAGCCGCGATTCTAGGGAAGCGAGGCCGGCCAAAGTAGTCACCAACATCAAATCCAACATCCTACCGCAAGACGCTACCACCAGGCGCCGATTCTACCCCAGTGTTCGCTACTCAGCAGAAAGACGAGCACGAAGATCCTTGATGTCCCCTCCTCGAGACTCGGCCAAGTCTCTAGCGAGGTGATACGCCCTCGCGTTTCTACACAAGACACACCACAAAAGTGTTAGACTAGCACGGATGCACAAAGCCAAAAGAAGAAAAAGAAGAGGGGGGCAACCTGTGTTTGGTCCCCCGTCTTCTCCACGACGACCAAAGACACCCGGATATCCTGGCTATGGGCCGCCAGCTCCTTCTCAGCCTGAGCCGCACCCCCTCACGCGGTCTCGACAACTACACGAAGGCGAGCGAGCTCCGCGGACGATGCCACTGCCCCCCTTTGATCAGAACCGCCATCGCTCGAGCCACCCCCTTCGCAGCGGCCCGGGCTCTCTCGAGCTCCGCCCGTACCTCAGCAGCTTGGCCTCCGCACGATGATGATGATCCTCACTCTCGCGAAGAGGCCGTGAGTCTCCGGCAGCTCGGCAAAATAGCTCCTGCCGACAAGGAGGAAATTCCTCATCAAAATGCAAGAGTTCACGATAAATAGAAGAAGAGGAGAAAAAGTCTCACCAGTCCGCTCGGAGGTACTTCCCGCAATTGCCCGAGGACGATGTCCAAACGATCGCACTCCTCCAAGAGACTCGACCAAACGCCAACAAGTCGGGAGCAAAGAGAGCCCAGGTCTCCTTTTTCCCGCCTCTGCTCATCCGGCCCCGAGGCACCGCTAGCTTGCCTATGCTAAAAAGTGGACTTTTGTGAAGTACTGTGACACCCTCATCTTTGGTTTCTGCATGTATTCATATTTCATGTAGAGGAAAACATTTTAAAAGAAGTGGGAACAGAGAAATTATCAAAAGGATAGCCAGTAAGAGCCGAATCCAGTCCACAGAGAGAGCCGAAGAAAATTTCCGCGGCCGCTGGCCACGCGGCGTGTTCGGAGCTCATCCCTGCGAAGTGGAGAGAGGTTCGCTGCTAAAATGGCTACGTGGCAGGCTCGGGGCTCATCTCCGCAGAGGAGGAGAGGTCCGACCCTATGGGACACGTGTTGCCCCCGGAGCTAGTCATCATGGAAAATCAGAGGACTGGTCGCGCGGGATACGTGTTGATCTCGGAGCTCACCTTCAAGAGGTCCGGTGCTATCGAACACGTGTCGCCACCGGAGCTTGTCTCCGGGAGGTCCGTCACTACTAGACACGTGTTAATCTCGGAGCTCGTCTCTGAGAAGAAAGGAAAGTCTGGCGTTACTTGACACGTGGCATGCGCGGAGCCACCTCCGAGTAAGAGAGGAGGTCCCGACCACCAGGATACGTGGCGCTCGCGGAGCTCACCTCCGAGGAAGAGGGAGGTCTCGCTCGTTTGACACGCGGCACAACCGGAGCCCGTCTCTGCGGAAAAGGAGAGACCAGGCCCGATGGACACGTGGCGCCTCCGGAGCTCATCGCCGCGAAGGTAACGGGTTTTGAAGCGATTTTGGAATCTGTACGCGTAAGAATACCGGTACGTAAAGGAAACCGACCTGAATTCCACAACGTTACCGACCGAATCAACCAAAGATAAGATGTTAGGATCTAACGACGATCTAAATAGGACTCTTATTCGGGATACAATCAGATTAGGACTCTTCTCTTCCCGATTATAAATAGAACCCAGAACCTATGGCTGAAACCACAAACTTCTTTTCCAACTCCTGAGCCGACGACTTAGAGCCCTAGTTCCAACCCGTCGAGTAGACCATCGCCGGAGTGCAGCAAGGAAGATCGCCGGAGGAAGCCCAACGATCTGAGGAGGACCTCGAGACCGACAAGAACGTAAGGTAGGTCTCCAATACCACCTTACGACATCGTTGAGTTTTCTTTGCATCTGTTCTTTGATTCCATTTGAACAGAAGCCTTCTCGTGGACAGATCACTTGATGATCAGGTTGATCTAAAGACAAAATCATTGCCACGTCCACCTTTGATCCGAACACCTCTGTCCATGCAAGTCATGCAAGAACACGTACAAACCAATCTAATAAAACTAATCATAGGATAACATGCATATGCATCCTCGCATCTAGTTTAAGGTTTGTGCATGATATTGATTGCTGTGAATCTTGTATGTACGTGATCCTACCTAGCAGGACAAGCTCAGGGAGTTGTCTATGACGAACTGCAGCAACAAGGTTTTGAGATCCAAGAACAACCGGAACCGCAAGAACAAGGCAAGTGCTCCTTGACCATATTGATCCTATGTTTTGGATGAAACTATTTTGATATGCGAAAAGGTGTGTGTGCTGAGTCAAACATGATGGTAAACCCTTTTTATAGGAGTTGACTAGTTTTGGTTAAACTATCCTTGTCGCTAGGGATGTTTTATGAGTCGGGTATGGTTTTTATTTTATGCTTCGCTGAGTCCATGGGATTGGGAAGCGAGATAGATGTGTCTAGCTAACTGCACTCGTAATGATAATGAGAAGTTGATGTTGTTAATGAACGTGGATCGGAGGGAGATCTAGGCAAGACTGAATTTGTGAATGAGGTAGCATGAGATGGTGATTTACTTGCCGTAGATCTAAGGACCGGTTCATGCATGCACATGCCAGGATAACAGTGCCACCACAAGGCCAAGTATGGGTGCGGCTTAGCTGAGTAATTAGGTAAGTTGCTAGAGTGTTATGGACTGTTGTCACACCCGGTTTTTTCGAAGAAACAACCAAGTGAATATCACATGTATGCCAGGATCATTTTCTCATACATGTGATGACAAATAGTGAAGCATCATTTATTACAAGCCAGGTGTCGAATAAAGGTAAGTCTTACAAAGTAAATGTCTCGATGGACAATAATAAGTTCATCACAAGTAAATAAACTAGCAGCGGAATATTATTCTTTAGGGCTCCATCACAGGCGTTGCCCGGGGGTCTTCATGAACCTAAAAGCCTTCCTCGGGTCCAAAATCTTGGTCATTATACACCACCTCATTATCTTGACCTGAGCAGCAATATAAACCAACAAATATGCAAGGTTGAGTACCAATGGTACTCAGCAAGTGTGGGAAAATTATATCATGCATGGCTAGAACAAGGAGAGGTTGAACTCATGGTTAAAGCACTACGCAATTAATACCTATCACCTTAGCTTATTAAGCACCTTCATTACTACAGGTGAAATGGTCCCAATCTCCCATCCCATTATCATAACCAAATAATCATAACATCATTACCAATATTAAGCTCCCCGCTTAACTTCCAAAACCATCAATCCTCTAATCATGAATAAGTCCAGGCCGCTCTTAACCGTGAGCACGGCTGTCAAGACAGTTTTGACTCTGCAGAGTTTGTACCACTGTACCCACAAGTAGTGATTTCATCCCCCGTTGCCGGGTGGACTAAAAGAACCTCCATTATGCCAGTGGCTACGATCCACATTCACACTTCCCAGGTGTGCGGCCAGGAGATCACTACGAAGCCTTTACAAAGGGATTCCCGACGAGCGTGAGCCCACTGAGGTTTCACCCCTAACAGCATACAAGAGGCTCCAACCCCGCTGCAGTGGCCCCCTCTTGAGCCTTGCGGTTCATATGGTAGTCCAGCTGACACCTACTCCCCGCACCATCCAACACACCCATACTACGCCGGGGATACACCTAATTAATTGGCCAAGCTGCCCCATCTCAGCATGTGGTTGGCACTGTAAAGCCGGGTTACATGCTCCATGAACCGGTCCTTAGGATCCAGGCAAGTACTAAACACAAACCCAAGTCTCGTGCACCCAGCACACAACCAAAACATCCAACTTGCCTTGATCCCTACCTCTACATAATTAACAATGTCTCATTCAAGAGTATGGTAATATAAACTGATGATCTCATGTCCCAAATATCCCATTCTAAGCATGGCTAAGCAAATGCATGTAAATATATGACATGGTAAAATAAATCCCAACCCAAGCTACAAGGAAACAGGGTAATGCAATTCTAGGGAAACTTACCTAGCATGGGTTTCATATTTCATTTGACAATGCAAATAATTCTATCTACACATCCTAGCATAGGATCAAAGTGGTCAAGGACACTTGCCTCCTTCTTGCTGCTCTTGAAATGGGTAGTCCTGATCTTGGAAATGAATAACTTGTTCTTGAACAGGTTCTACTTCATACCATCACACATAGCAAAAGAAAAACAACAATCATAAGACATAGTTCACACCTCTACTTCATACAAACCACACATTCATATTTATGAAATTCATTCACTATTATATGTGTTGTGTTTCAGTTTTAAATAAATTCCTTACATTAAACTACCAAGTATGTATGGAAAGTATTTTTCTTCTCCATATGTGCCTTCACAACTTCTATCAACCCTAAACTGAACTTTTTGGATTTTAGAAACTCCATTTATCATTTACTAGTTGCTATATTTTCAGATTTATATTCCTATGCATAATTGTATATTTTATTATTAAATTAGTAATACACATCATCTAAACAGTATAGGTTCTGGTCCTAAATGATTTAATAACATCTTTTGACCTTGGCTTCTGATGTAGACCATTTCATAATTATTTTCCCTATTTTTCTATAACTATTCTTTACTTAAAAATGTGTCCCTATACTAATAAATGTGAATAATAGATGAAACAGATTTATTTCAGCCCAAAAATATACTTTTATCTCACTCCAAAGTTTTCTAAGTACTGAGAAAGTTTTTAATTAATTTTGACAATTATGTTTGTCCCCCTTTTTAATTTTTAAACACTAGTTACATATTCAATTTTCTAAATTAAATACTAAACAGGGTTAAAATAATGAACTTACCCCATTACAGGGTCTATAATATTATTTTCCTAATTTCCAGGGGTCTAGCTACACTTATCAGAGGTGTTTTTCCTAATTTCTATTAAGTCCAGGGGCTAAAACTGATTTTTAAATGAATTTACATGATTTTCTGGAGTTCCAGGGGCTAGATCTGAAGTTTCCGGGGCTAGCTCTCAATTCCAGAGAACCCCAGGGGGTAGCACGTAAGAACTCCAGTCTTTATAATGCGGGGCTGACGTGGACCGTCCGATTTTAAACCGACGGCTGAGATTATAACATCGAACCGGTACGCGGGGATTTAAACCCTACCGTGCGATTTAAAATAAACGGCGCACAAGCGGCCACGTCGCTCTGATCGAGCGCGGGCGGCGCTGCCGGCGGCGCACGGCGGCGGGAAGCGGCGATCTCGCCGGAAAGTTTCGGATCCTCGAGAATTCTGCCTAAAATTGTGATCTTATGGCATAGATCGGTAGAGGAGAGGTCAGGGATCTCACCTCGGGGGTTTTCTCGAGCTCGGGAGTCCTGGAAAGTGCTCGGCGGCGAGGTCCGAGGCAAAACCACGGCGAAGCTCGTCGGCGCTGTGTTTACACCGTAACACTCCGAGTTTTCTGCACCTGCAAGGTTCCCCGGAGGCGGTGGATCAAGACCAGCGAGTTAGATCAGAGTTTCCGAGCTTAGATCGGCCAGAATTCACCGGCGAAGTCTCGGTGCTCACCGGAGTAAAAATCGGCGATCGCGTGGGAAAAACTGATCGGATCGGGGGTTTTTATAGCCGGGGGAGGGCGGTGGGTCTGTTGTGATCGAGTTGGAGTCCGCTGGGACCAGAATTCGGGCGGCGAGACAGGTTTCCCGATCGGTTAAGATCACGCGCGCTCGGGGGAAAAATCCGGGGTCGGCGCGAGCGAGGTTGGGGATGATAGGTGGGTCCCACCCGTCGGTGAGAGGCAGCGCGGCGCGCGCGGGGGCGGGCTGGCGCGGGAGTAGCTGGGCCAGCTGGCGGGTTTTGGCCCACTGGCCAGTTTTTTCCCGTTTTCCTTTTTCTTTTTCCATTTCTTTTCTGTTTTGAATATAATTTGAATTCCAGTTTGAATTTGAATTTTTGCAAAACATGCAACACGTCCAAAAATTTTTAAATTCCCCTCGGAACATGGTTTTGGGTTTTGAATCAAAATTTGGGGTGTTACAGCTCTACCCCCCTTAAAAGAAATCTCGTCCTCGAGATTGGTGTTTCTAAGAAAACAATTCCGGAAATTGTGCCTTAAGCTCATCTTCCCGTTCCCAGGTGGCTTCCTCTTCTGAGTGATGCTTCCACTGCACCTTGCACATCCGGATTCTTTTATTTCTGGTGAGGCGTTCCATTGTCTCCAAAATCTTGTATGGTTGCTCGGCATAAGACAAATCTTCAGCTACATCCACTTCATTCATGGGTAACACCTTTTCAGGCGTCCTCAGGCATTTCTTGAGTTGTGACACATGGAATACATCGTGCACGTCCGATAGATGAACCGGTAACTCTAGTTGGTACGCCACTTCGCCTTTCCTTTCCAAAACCTGAAAGGGTCCGATGTATCGAGGTGACAACTTCCCTTTCACCTTGAACCGACGAAGCCCTCTGATAGGGGACACCTTGAGATAAACATAGTCTCCCACGTTGAAAACGAGCTCTCTTCTTCGTACATCAGCATAACTCTTCTGGCGTGTTTGTGCTATCCTCAAGTTGTTGCGAATCTCCCTCACCTTTGCCTCAGCTTCTTGTAGCACTTCTGGACCAAACACTTTACTTTCTCCTGTTTGGTTCCAAAATAGGGGAGTTCTGCACTTCCTTCCATACAAAGCTTCAAACGGTGACATCTTCATACTAGCTTGATAGCTGTTGTTATAGGAAAACTCCGCATACGGTAAGTTCTTGTCCCAACTCCTATTGTTTTTGAGTGCACATGCTCTTAACATATCTTCAAGTATCTGATTGGTTCTCTCCGTCTGCCCGTCAGTTTGGGGATGATAGGCAGAGCTGAAGTTCAGATGGGTTCCCATGGTTTCATGCAGCTTTTGCCAAAACCTCGAGGTGAACTGTGTCCCTCGGTTCGACACTATCTTCTTTGGCACTCCATGGTAACACACAATCCTTGACATGTACAATTCTGCCAATTTGGATCCGCTGTAGCTTTCTTTCACAGGGATGAAATGAGCTACCTTGGTTAGCCTATCAATGATGACCCATATTGAATCATACCCGGATTGGGTCCTAGGCAATCCCACGACAAAATCCATGCTGATTTCTTCCCACTTCCATTCAGGCACTTTGAGTGGTTGCAATAATCCCGCGGGTCATTGATGTTCTGCTTTCACCAACTGACATGTGTCACATAGGGCAACATGTTCCGCGACATCTCGCTTCATGCCATACCACCAATACCTGCTCTTGAGATCCTGGTACATCTTCGTACTCCCAGGATGAATGGAATAGTCGGAATCGTGAGCCTCCTTCAAAATTAATTCACGGATCTCCTTTACTTCTGGCACACAGATCCTTTTCCCGTGCCACACCGTTCCCTGTTCATCCTCTCTAAAACCAGGAGCTTTATTTTCCTTAATGAGCCGTCTGATCTCTTGTATCTTCTCATCATTCTTTTGGCCCTCGCGTATGTCTTGCTCGAGTGTGGAGTCCACTTCCATGGCGATGGCTTCACCACTATTTACTAGACATAGATTGAGCCTTATAACCTCGTCCTTCAATTCTGCAGGCATGTCCTTCAAACTCAACTTATTGACCTGCACTTTCCGACTCAAAGCATCGGCCACGACATTTGCTTTCCCGGGATGATAGTTGATGCCCACATCAAAGTCATTGATTAGCTCTAACCATCTCCTTTGTCTGAGGTTGAGATCTGGCTGTGTGAATATGTACTTCAAACTCTTATGATCCGTATATATCTCTGTCCTCTTCCCCATCAAATAGTGCCGCCAAATTTTCAACGCGTGTACCACTGCGGCTAGCTCTAGGTCATGGGTAGGATAGTTCTTTTCATGCTTCCGAAGCTGCCGGGATGCATAAGCCACGACATGTCCTTCTTGCATGAGAACACATCCCAACCCATTTCCAGAGGCATCACAGTACACTGTGAAATTCTTCTGCATATCTGGCATAACCAACACTGGGGCTGTTGTCAATCTCTTCTTTAGCTCCTGAAAGCTCGTATCGCACTGTGGCGTCCAGGTGAATGTGATTCCCTTTTCCAACAGTTTGGTGAGAGGTCTCGAGATCTTGGAGAATCCCTCAATAAACCGTCGATAGTATCCAGCCAATCCCAAAAAGCTTCGAACTTCCCCGACATTTTCAGGGGTTTTCCACTTCTGGATATCTTCGATTTTGGCGGGATCTACGGAGATTCCTCCCTCCGAGATTATATGTCCTAAAAAGGGAACTCTCTTCAGCCAAAACTCACACTTGCTCAACTTGGCATATAGTTGGTGTTCTCTCAGCCTCTGTAACACCAACCTTAGATGTTTCTCATGTTCTTCTTCATCTTTGGAGAAGACGAGAATATCATCTATGAAAACCACCACAAATTTGTCCAGATATTCCATGAATACCTTGTTCATGAGGTACATGAAATATGCCGGGGCATTGGTTAGCCCGAAAGGCATGACAGTGTATTCATACAATCCGTACCGAGATACGAAAGTTGTCTTGGGAATATCAGATTGCCTTATCTTGAGTTGGTGGTATCCCGACCTGAGATCAATTTTCGAGAACACACAAGCTCCCCTCAACTGATCAAACAAGTCTTCGATGCGGGGTAATGGGTACTTGTTCTTAATGGTTACCTCATTCAAGGCACGGTAATCCACGCATAACCTTTGGGTTTCGTCCTTCTTAGGCACAAATATCACCGGAGCTCCCCAGGGTGAGGAACTAGGGCGAATATACCCCTTCTCCGTCAATTCTCTCAAATGATCCTTGAGCTCTTCTAGCTGCTTGGAGTCTATTCGATAAGGTCTCTTGTATATTGGGGCTGTTCCCGGTACTAGCTCAATTGCGAACTCCACGTCACGGTCGGGAGGCATACCTGGCAATTCCTCCGGAAAAACATCTGGATATTCCTTGATGGTCCTGATTTCCTCAACTTTCACCTCCACTTGATTTAATTTAATGTCCCTCCTAGGCTCGTGTATCGTTATGAACTTTACTCTTGTGCCATTGGGGTGAGTTAGTTCCACCGTTCTGGTCGAACAATGGATGATTCCTTTATGTTTGGTCAACCAATCCATACCCAAAATAATATCTATCCCTTGTGAATCTATCACTATGAGGTTAGCAGTAAATACTACCCCATTAATGTCTAGGCTCACTTTGGGACACACTTGTCTTGTCCTTATTTCTCCACCTGGAGAGTTTACGGCTAGCATATGGTTCATTTGTGTGGTTGCTAGGTCATGCTTCTTAACAAACCCTTGAGCAATGAACGAGTGGGTAGCACCAGAATCAAACAGCAGAGTTGCAAGGTGTAAATTGGCAGGAAACTTACCAACTACCACGTCGGGTGCCTCTTGTGCTTCCTCCATAGTGACGTGGTTCACCCGTCCTCTCACTACATTCTGCTGTTGTAGCGGCGCAGGCTTCTTCTTTGGGCATTTATGGGCGTAGTGCCCCACTTCACCACAGCTGAAACATTGCACCCCAATCTTAGGTGCTTGGCCTTTGTTGTCTTGGGTTTGGTTCGGTGGTCCTTGCACTGCTGGTCGAGGTGGATATGCGGGGCGAGGCTGCTGCACAAACTGACGTGGCGGCTGTGCTGGTGCTGCGGGAGGTCTGTAATTTGGGTTGTACCCTCTTGGTGCTGAATAGGGTACCGCAGCACGGCTCGTCTGCCCCGTAGGTTGCTGCATCATACGTGGGCGTGTGTTGCTCCCTGAGGCTTGATGTGACCATCCCGCCTTCCTCTTATTCTCATTTTCCAGGGCCTTTAGTTTCCTTTCCACCACAAACGCTTTGTCCACCATCTTTTGAAAGCTTTCATACTCATTGGAGGACATGGCACATTGCATTTCTGCGGTAAGTCCTTCCACGAAACAATCTTGTTTCTGCTCATCAGTCTCTATGTCTCGTGGAGCATAACGGGATAGTTGAGTAAATTTAGTGAGGTATTCCCTCATCGTCATGTTTCCCTGCTGCAGTCCCAAAAACTCTTTCCTCTTGTTTTTGAGCTCACCTCTTGGGATATAGTGGTTGCGGAAGCTACGCTTGAACTCTTCCCAAGTGATGTTCTCAGGGTCATGATGGGCGGCCACGTAAGCGGTCCACCAATCAGCAGCAGGTCCATGCAATTGATGAGAGGCAAACAGCACCCTCTCATACCCTTGGCATTGTATTATCCTCATCTTACTTTCAATGGTCTTCAGCCAATCATCTGCCTCCAGAGGTTCAGCAGCACTTGCAAACTTTGGAGGTTGAGTTCCTAGAAACTCACTCAACCTTGGTTGGCGTGGTGCAGCTTGTGGAGGTGGAACTTGATGCAAGTTGGCCACCACTTGAGTCAAGTTCTGAATGAGCTGATTTTGATTCTCCAGCATTTGGTGGAGAGGATCAACTTCTTCACGGCGACCACCCCGGTCCTGGCCTCCAGAAAGATGAGGGTTGCATGCCTCATCGTTGTTGTTGGCGGGGTTGGCAGCACGTCCTTTTCCTCTTCCGGCCATCTGGCAGAATCAACAAATGTTAATTTGATACCATTTAGTATCATCCTACTACTTTCATTTGTTGGTACTTTGAGGTGTTGAGGTTTTGTTAAAATTTTACGAGGGTTTATATCTCACACCAAATAAATGTACTATTATTTCCTGTGGGTTCACACACCAAAGCAAAACAATCTGAAGACGAGGCTGTGGACAATTGCTCATGGCTTCCACAACTCACGTCACACACCAAGCATCATCACACCATTAACTACGTAACGACTCGACTACTCGACCTCTTGCTAGCTAGGGGAAAGATTCTACACTACTCGTCCTCTTGAGCTGGCTCCTCGGGATCTTCCTCCTCATTTCGGCTACCCTCTGACTCTGCATTGGATGGAGAGGCTGCTGGTGGAGAAGTGCGACGACGACTGATCGCTCGGCGGTCCGGGGAGTCAGGAGTCCATGGATCACTCACGGTGACACACAGTTCATTCCCATCTCCTCTTTCTCTCGCCTTTAAGCAAGCTCGCAGCAACGCCTCCGTTTCCTTCAGAGTGTCTCGGACATCCTGAAGCTCTTGTTGACACTCCTGCAGTCGAGTGTTGAGCATCGCAGCATCCTCCAAGCACAAGTCCATGTGCTCATGGGAAGTCCCTTGCTGCACCGGTGGGTATTTGTACTCCGTGGTACCACTCTCACGTTGGAGGACATACATGTACTCAGTTTTGTCCAAGTGGCGACGATAGATGTGACTCTGGCAGGTGATGGCCTCCCAGGTGACATCTTTCTCCGCGTCAACTTGTGTTGCTCGACAAGCTGGAGAGTGGTGAATCTTAAGCAGCTGATTCTCGTGTATAATCCTCATCTCCGAACTCCATTCTTTCCACTTCTCACGGATGGTCCTGGTGGAGTTATAGTGGATGATCAGCTTGTCCGTATTGCCGGCGGCTTCGAGCATACGTCGAAGACGGCGCAACAAATCTCCAACTGTCAATCCGTAGGAAAGGTACGTCACGGAGCGACTCTCCTCTCTTTTGGCAAGGGCAACTACGGGAACTCTCCCTCCTGTGGACTTACGAGCGGTGCGAATCATGCGAACCATCTAAAAACAAAAGAATTTAAAATTAGGTTAGATAAATTCTCAAACAAAAATCCTATTTTGAATGAAAGTTGGGGTAAGATGAAGAAAATGACTCCTTTAATAACACTTTTCCACCCACACCTTGGAAAATAGTTTTTAAGAAAATAGGGCCCTTAAATACGTCCATTTCTACCTAGGTCGACGTTCCTACGGGCAACCTTGGCTCTGATACCACCTCTGTCACACCCGGTTTTTCTGAAGAAACAACCAAGTGAATATCACATGTATGCCAGGATCATTTTCTCATACATGTGATGACAAATAGTGAAGCATCATTTATTACAAGCCAGGTGTCGAATAAAGGTAAGTCTTACAAAGTAAATGTCTCGATGGACAATAATAAGTTCATCACAAGTAAATAAACTAGCAGCGGAATATTATGCTTTAGGGCTCCATCACAGGCGTTGCTCGGGGGTCTTCATGAACCTAAAAGCCTTCCTCGGGTCCAAAATCTTGGTCATTATACACCACCTCATTATCTTGACCTGAGCAGCAATATAAACCAACAAATATGCAAGGTTGAGTACCAATGGTACTCAGCAAGTGTGGGAAAATTATATCATGCATGGCTAGAACAAGGAGAGGTTGAACTCATGGTTAAAGCACTACGCAATTAATACCTATCACCTAAGCTTATTAAGCACCTTCATTACTACAGGTGAAATGGTCCCAATCTCCCATCCCATTATCATAACCAAATAATCATAACATCATTACCAATGTTAAGCTCCCCGCTTAACTTCCAAAACCATCAATCCTCTAATCATGAATAAGTCCAGGCCGCTCTTAACCGTGAGCACGGCTGTCAAGACAGTTTTGACTCTGCAGAGTTTGTACCACTGTACCCACAAGTAGTGATTTCATCCCCCGTTGCCGGGTGGACTAAAAGAACCTCCATTATGCCAGTGGCTACGATCCACATTCACACTTCCCAGGTGTGCGGCCAGGAGATCACTACGAAGGCTTTACAAAGGGATTCCCGACGAGCGTGAGCCCACTGAGATTTCACCCCTAACAGCATACAAGAGGCTCCAACCCCGCTGCAGTGGCCCCCTCTTGAGCCTTGCGGTTCATATGGTAGTCCAGCTGACACCTACTCCCCGCACCATCCAACACACCCATACTACGCCGGGGATACACCTAATTAATTGGCCAAGCTGCCCCATCTCAGCATGTGGTTGGCACTGTAAAGCCGGGTTACATGCTCCATGAACCGGTCCTTAGGATCCAGGCAAGTACTAAACACAAACCCAAGTCTCGTGCACCCAGCACACAACCAAAACATCCAACTTGCCTTGATCCCTACCTCTACATAATTCACAATGTCTCATTCAAGAGTATGGTAATATAAACTGATGATCTCATGTCCCAAATATCCCATTCTAAGCATGGCTAAGCAAATGCATGTAAATATATGACATGGTAAAATAAATCCCAACCCAAGCTACAAGGAAACAGGGTAATGCAATTCTAGGGAAACTTTCCTAGCATGGGTTTCATATTTCATTTGACAATGCAAATAATTCTATCTACACATCCTAGCATAGGATCAAAGTGGTCAAGGACACTTGCCTCCTTCTTGCTGCTCTTGAAATGGGTAGTCCTGATCTTGGAAATGAATAACTTGTTCTTGAACAGGTTCTACTTCATACCATCACACATAGCAAAAGAAAAACAACAATCATAAGACATAGTTCACACCTCTACTTCATACAAACCACACATTCATATTTATGAAATTCATTCACTATTATATGTGTTGTGTTTCAGTTTTAAATAAATTCCTTACATTAAACTACCAAGTATGTATGGAAAGTATTTTTCTTCTCCATATGTGCCTTCACAACTTCTATCAACCCTAAACTGAACTTTTTGGATTTTAGAAACTCCATTTATCATTTACTAGTTGCTATATTTTCAGATTTATATTCCTATGCATAATTGTATATTTTATTATTAAATTAGTAATACACATCATCTAAACAGTATAGGTTCTGGTCCTAAATGATTTAATAACATCTTTTGACCTTGGCTTCTGATGTAGACCATTTCATAATTATTTACCCTATTTTTCTATAACTATTCTTTACTTAAAAATGTGTCCCTATACTAATAAATGTGAATAATAGATGAAACAGATTTATTTCAGCCCAAAATATACTTTTATCTCACTCCAAAGTTTTCTAAGTACTGAGAAAGTTTTTAATTAATTTTGACAATTATGCTTGTCCCCCTTTTTAATTTTTAAACACTAGTTACATATTCAATTTTCTAAATTAAATACTAAACAGGGTTAAAATAATGAACTTACCCCATTACAGGGTCTATAATATTATTTTCCTAATTTCCAGGGGTCTAGCTAGACTTATCAGAGGTGTTTTTCCTAATTTCTATTAAGTCCAGGGGCTAAAACTGATTTTTAAATGAATTTACATGATTTTCTGGAGTTCCAGGGGCTAGATCTGAAGTTTCCGGGGCTAGCTCTCAATTCCAGAGAACCCCAGGGGGTAGCACGTAAGAACTCCAGTCTTTATAATGCGGGGCTGACGTGGACCGTCCGATTTTAAACCGACGGCTGAGATTATAACATCGAACCGGTACGCGGGGATTTAAACCCTACCGTGCGATTTAAAATAAACGGCGCACAAGCGGCCACGTCGCTCTGATCGAGCGCGGGCGGCGCTGCCGGCGGCGGGAAGCGGCGATCTCGCCGGAAAGTTTCGGATCCTCGAGAATTCTGCCTAAAACTGTGATCTTATGGCATAGATCGGTAGAGGAGAGGTCAGGGATCTCACCTCGGGGGTTTTCTCGAGCTCGGGAGTCCTGGAAAGTGCTCGGCGGCGAGGTCCGAGGCAAAACCACGGCGAAGCTCGTCGGCGCTGTGTTTACACCGTAACACTCCGAGTTTTCTGCACCTGCAAGGTTCCCCGGAGGCGGTGGATCAAGACCAGCGAGTTAGATCAGAGTTTCCGAGCTTAGATCGGCCAGAATTCACCGGCGAAGTCTCGGTGCTCACCGGAGTAAAAATCGGCGATCGCGTGGGAAAAACTGATCGGATCGGGGGTTTTTATAGCCGGGGGAGGGCGGTGGGTCTGTTGTGATCGAGTTGGAGTCCGCTGGGACCAGAATTCGGGCGGCGAGACAGGTTTCCCGATCGGTTAAGATCGTGCGCGCTCGGGGGGGAAAATCCGGGGTCGGCGCGAGCGAGGTTGGGGATGACAGGTGGGTCCCACCCGTCGGTGAGAGGCAGCGCGGCGCGCGCGGGGGCGGGCTGGCGCGGGAGTAGCTGGGCCGGCTGGCGGGTTTCGGCCCACTGGCCAGTTTTTTCCCGTTTTCCTTTTTCTTTTTCCATTTCTTTTCTGTTTTGAATATAATTTGAATTCCAGTTTGAATTTGAATTTTTGCAAAACATGCAACACGTCCAAAAATTTTTAAATTCCCCTCTGAACATGGTTTTGGGTTTTGAATCAAAATTTGGGGTGTTACAACTGTGGAAGGCGCGGGGAATGGGAGTCGAGTGAGGACTGCCCTAGGAACTGCATGGCACAAGAGGGGGCCCGTGGGTGGGAGAATTGGAGATTCTAGCCTGCCGGTGAAACCTTAGTGAGTCCATACATCTAGTAACCCCTTTGTAAAGGCTATTTTGTGATATCTTGACCATACACCGACGGTTGTGTACTGGTATAATGGAGGTTTTGCAGTCGCCGACGGGTGACGAAATCACAAATTTGTGGGTAAAGAGGTGTAAACTCTGCAGAGTCTAAAACTATCATGATAGCCGAGCTTACGATCACGAGCACCTGGCCAACTGCCATGATTAGTTGGGATGGTTATTGGGATGGTTATTGGGATGGTTCTTGGTTATGGTTATTGATTATGTTATGGTCTGGTTTTGGGACTGTTGAGTCCGAGTGTTAAGATGGTTGCATGACTGTTGAGTCATGGCAACCAGATTGGTCTCGGTGTGAGACAAAGTTGTTTATGAGATGAGATGGTAGCAAATACAGGAAGGTATTCGTGAGACGGTAGCGAATACGAGGAGGTATTCGTGAGTAAGAATGAAGTTGGTTAATGTTCGGGTGGAATATGGAAGGTGATGAAGGTATGTTGGTAATTTAATACATGCTGGGATTACATTCATCCAAAGTTAAGTTGTTGTTTTATCATGGTTTTATAAATTTGCTTTTCTGCAAATGAGCCTTTTATACCTACCTTGTTATGAGCTGCATATCATGTTTTTTCCGCACTTGCTGAGTACATCATTATACTCAAACTTGCATTATTATTTCATCATCAGCAGCAGGAGAAGCCTACTATGAAGACCAAGTGGAGTATTAAGGCGTGTGATCTGTTCTCAACCTTGCTTGTGGAGGGAGTAGGGATAGAGCCACTTCTGCTTAGATTTGCTTCCGCATTAATTAAATCGCTTCTGCATTAGAATAAAGACTTCCGCTGCGTAGAAATAAAGACTTCCGCTATAAGCATGAGTCAAAGACTCATGAGATATTGTAACAAACTCTGTTATTCGTGGTTATATATATTCTGAATTCAGTTTGTGGAATATATGTGTATGTATGATGAACATCCTAGGCACACATATGCATTAGTTCTCGGTTCCATGGTTTCCCACAGAATTGAGGGTGTCACAGATTGGTATTAGAGCCACGGGTTGACAGTAGGTTACACGCCTAGATAAAAACCTTAGATTGACATTAGAGCCATGGGTTAACAGTAGGTTACACCCTTAAATAGGAGTCACAGATTAGACACAAATTGGTAGCTAAGCCACGCTGACCCAAGAAAGCATCCTAGGACGCTTAGATTGGCTTTAAAACTAACTTGGTATAGGAAACCAGCCTTGAATAGGAATTGTATGAGCCCTTGCAATGATTGTTTGTGATTGTATGTGTGGGTTGTGGGACGTCCCCAAACGTTGTCCATATCCACACGTAAGTAGAAAGAGGTGTGAGATGTTTCGGCACTTGTTCACATCCTCATATGAGCTAATATATATACTCCAACTCACCTTGATGCATATAGTTGAAGGAACCTACCTAACCTCCTAACATCCAATTCTATTTGGATCTCTCTCACAGATGGTGAGAGGAAACGCCGGCCAAAGGAACGTCCGTGGCACCCAAGAGGATGATCACGAGGAAGTTCCTGTTAACCCCGGAGCTGGCGAGAACAACCTAGAAAGGTTGATGGCCATGCAAAACCAGCTTATGCAAACCATGATCCAAACTTTGGGTCAGTTGCAGCCAACAATAACCCCGTTCCGGCACCACCGCCACCCCCGCCGCCGGCTCACAACAGACTGGGAGAGTTCATGAGGACTCGGCCACCCACCTTTGCTCAAGCTAGTGATCCCATGGAGGCCGATGATTGGTTGAAATCCATGGAGAAGAAGCTTTCCATTGTTCAATGCAATGATCGAGAGAAGGTTCTCTTTGTGTCGCACCAACTTATGGGAGCTGCCGCTGACTGGTGGGATGCCCTATGCAACGCCCATGTCAACCCGGAGACAATCACTTGGACTGAGTTCAAGGAAAGTTTCCGCTCTCATTACATCCCTGCTGGTGTAATGGTGCTCAAGAGGCAGGAGTTCGAAGGTCTCCGCCAAGGACAGAAAAGTGTGAATGAGTACCTCAACCAGTCATGCAACTGTCCTGGTATGCCCCCGAAGATGTGTCGCTGACGCGCACGCCAACGGTTGACGGACAGACGGCGGATCCCAGCTCCACCAGGCATCCGTCGCCAGACCTGAGGACAGAGCTGGAACGGTGTCACTTGGGCCAAGATGCCCGGGTGTACCTCGAGCGACGTCGAGAAAGGCGTCACAACCAAGAGGCTGGGGACAGCATGACGTCAGCCTCGACCCAACCTGAGGCGCAGACCTTCGCCACGCGATCTCTGCCCCAGGCCTACGCCACGCAGCATATGCCACAGTCATATGCCCTGCAAACGACGCCCCCGGTCCATGGCGCAACCTTGCCCATACCAGGGTACGCTGTGCCGGCGGCGAACCAAGCGTTTGCGGCACCAACGCCTGCAGCAACAGGAACAGGATGTGCAGCCCTAGCGCCCCACCTTCGCTTCGCGAGGTGGCCGCGTAAGTTTCGGCCCCACCTGCCCGAGAAGTACGATGGCAGCGTCAACCCGGCGGAGTTCCTCCAGATCTACTCCACCGCCGTACTTGCCGCAGGAGGGGATGAGGCCGTCATGGCCAACTACTTCCCCGTCGCCTTGACCGGCCCAGCCCGGTCTTGGCTCATGAACCTCCCCCAGGGGTCCATAACTTCCTGGGGAGAGCTCTGCCGGCAGTTCACCGCCAACTTCGGTAGTTCCTACACCCGGCCTGGCACGGAGCTCGACCTCCACGCCATCCAGCAACAACCTGGGGAGTCGCTACGCTCCTTCATCCAGCGGTTCTCCCAGGTGCGGAACACCATCCCACACATCCAAAACGCTTCTGTGGTGGTGGCGTTCCGGCAAGGCGTTCGGGACAAGAAGATGCTCAAGAAGCTCGCGACCAGGGAGGTCCGCGACGTCTCAGAGCTCTTCAGCCTGGCGGACAAGTGCGCCAGAGCAGCCGAAGGGCGGAACTGGCACTCACTGCCAGCCTCCGGGTCAGGAGGGCAGCCAGGATCTGGCGCCGCTTCCTATGGAAGCGGCAGGAAGATCAAGAACAGGGGCAGTGGCAAGATGAAACCGCCGGCCGCGGCCCCCGTTGCCGCAGCAGCGGCACCCAGTGGAGCTCGGGGGGCCGCGCTCCGACAAAAGGCCGCGACAGTCACCGGCTCCAGACGGGGGGCCAGGGCGAGCTATGCCCCGTGCATGGCACCAGTTACCATACTGCTGCCGAGTGCCGGGAAATCCAGAAGCTCGCGGAGCACTTCCGTAAAGGGAAGCAGCTTCTAACTGATGCCCCACCCTACCGTCAAAGGGAGGGCAAGCAGAAGGTCGACGCCGCAGACGACGTCGACCACCAGGTGGAGTTCCAGGAGCCTCAGCGCGCCGTGAAGGCGGTGCGCAATCATGAGAGCTCCAGCTCCAGTGATGACGAGCACCGGAAGATGCTCTACGTCATCTACGGTGGGTCCGATGACCCCTCGTCCCGAAGCGCGGTTAAGACCTTGCGCCGAGCGGTAGCGTCGGTGGCTCCCCTCCCGAGTGCTGCACCGCACCTCAGGTGGATGGGAACCCCCATCAGCTTCGATGCCACCGACTGCCCCAGGAACATGGCTGGGGCCGGCCAACTACCGCTCTTGGTGGCCCCCACCATAGCCAACGTGAGGATGTACCACGTTTTGGTGGATGGCGGGGCTGGACTGAACCTCATCAGTCGCGCAGCTTCCCAGAAGCTGCAGATCCCGATGGCCAAGCTCACCCCATCGAGCCCGTTCTCAGGGGTAGGGCCGGGACAGGTCGTTCCCTACGGCCACATCAGCGTCCCGGTGACCTTTGGGGCACCGGACAGCTATTGGACAGAGTACATTCTGTTCGACGTGGCGGAGATCGACCTCCCCTTCAATGCCATAATTGGCAGGCCAGCCCTGTACCGATTCATGGCAGTAGCCCACTATGGCTACCTTGTCTTGAAGATGCCTACACCAACAGGCGTCCTCAGGATTCGGGGAGACCGTACTGCCGCAGTATTAGCATTGGAAAAGCTCCAAGCGCTCACAACAGCTAGGGCACCAACCCCCGGCAGTGCAGAACCAAACCGGCTCCACCCGAGTGCATGCCACCGTGCCTCAACCACAGCACCCCGTGTGCAACCCCTCGACGAGGGCGACGTCCCCCTGAGGCTCGTCCAAATCGGCGCCGGTGCCACCCAGACCACCCGGGTAGCCGGGGGCCTGGATAGCAAATAGGAAGGCGCGCTCGTCACCTTCCTCCGGCACAACGTCGACGTGTTTGCATGGCAGCCGTCGCAGATGCCGGGGATCCCTAGGGAGGTGATCGAGCACCACCTAAAGGTCTTCCCCAACGCCCGGCCAGTCCAACAGAAGCCCCGCAAGCAGTCCATCGAGCGGCAAAACTTCATCCGCGAAGAAATCAAGAAGCTGCTGGACGCTGGCTTCATACGGGAAGTCCACCACCCCTGGTGGTTGGCGAACGCTATTGTTGTCCCGAAGGCCAGCGGGAAGCTCCGGATGTGCATCGACTACACCAGTCTCAATAAGGCATGTCCTAAAGATCCATTCCCTTTCCCTAGAATAGATCATATAGTAGACTCGACATCAGGCTGCGATATGTTGTGCTTCCTAGACGCTTACTCGGGTTTCCATCACATCCCTATGTCTAGAGAAGATGAAGAGCACACCTCCTTCATCACAGTAGACGGTCTGTACTGTTATGTCTCTATGCCTTATGGCCTAAAGAACGCTCTCCCTACCTTCGTACGTGCAATGCATAAAACCTTCGGGGAGCTGATAAGAGACTTAGTTGAGGTGTATGTCGATGACATCGTTGTTAAGGTCAGGCAGAGTTCATCCCTACTAGATAACATGGCCTTAGTCTTTGATAAACTGCGCTCTACGCGTACCAAGCTGAACCCCGACAAGTGTGTGTTTGGTGTATCCTCTGGAAAACTCTTGGGATTCCTAGTCTCACACCGAGGAATTGAGGCTAACCCAGAGAAGATCAAAGCCATCGACTTGATGCGGCCCCCCGCCCGCATCAAAGAAGTCCAGAAACTCACGGGATGCCTAGCCACGCTGAGTCGGTTTATACCGAGGTTAGCAGAGCGAGAGCTCCCCTTCTTTAAGCTCCTACACAAATCCGGCCCATTTGCTTGGACCGACGAAGCAGAAGAAGCTTTCCAGGAGCTGAAGCAACTCCTGACGACCCTACCCGTAATGGTAGCCCCCGAGCCCGAAGAGCATCTGTTGCTCTACATTGCGGCGACGGCTGAAGTGGTGAGTATGGTCCTCGTCGCAGAGCGGCCGGACCCCTCATCGCCACAGCCTTCCCCGGTAGCGGGAGACAGGCGCCAGGAAACCCCGGAGGTCCAAGACGACCCCCCGGGTCTCCGAGGCAACCCCCCAGAGGTCCAAAACGGACCCCCGGACCCCCAAAACAACCTCCCGGAGGACCAGCAGGACCTCCCGGAGGTGCAACAGGACCCCTCGGAGGTCCAACGGAACCTCCCGGATGTCCAACGGGATCTCCCGGGGCTCCCGGGAAATCAGCGGGACCTCCCGGAGGTCCAAGACGGCTCGGGAGCCTTCGAGTATCAGCTCCCGGCAGCCTCCCTGGGCCCACCCACCTCCCGCAGGCCTGAGCCCATGGATGAAGATATCTCTGACCTGGGAGGGAGGGTCCGGACCATCCAGAGGCCTGTCTACTACATCAGCGAGATCCTCCATGACGCCAAGACAAGGTACCTGGAGGTCCATAAGCTGTTGTATGCAGTGCTCGTGGCGTCCAGGAAGCTCCGCCACTACTTCCAAGCCCACCGGGTCTCGGTGGTCACCTCCTATCCGCTGAAGGTTGTCCTCCACAGCCCCCACGCGACTGGCAATGTCGCCAAATGGGCAGCGGAGCTGGCGGAGTTTGAGCTGGACTTCCTTCCTCGTCACGCAGTCAAGAGCCAAGCACTAGCTGACTTCGTGGCTGAGTGGACGCCAACGAAGGCTGACCCAGGGGGCCATGAAGACGGTGAACCGGGGCCCCGAGCTCCGGCCTTCACCGGGCCTTACTAGACGCTCTTCTTCGACGGCTCCTTGCGAAAGCAGGGGACCGGTGCTGGCGTACTGCTTCTCATGCCATCGGGGGAGCAGTTTGGGTATATGGTGTGTCTCAATTTCAAGGCAACCAACAACATGGCAGAGTATGAAGCACTCATCTTTGGCCTAAAGACAGCCCTGTCTCTAGACGCTCCCCAGTTGTTGGCACAGGGCGACTCCCATCTAGTTATCAAGCAAGTTAAGGGTGAATGCTCCTGCAATGACCCACAGCTAGCTGCTTATCTGCTCCATGTGCATATGTTGGAGAAAGACTTCCTCGCCTTGGACCTGCGCCACGTACCGCGTGCTGGCAATGCCGCAGCTGACGACCTCTCAACGAAGGCCTCCACCGGAGCCCCTGTGCCCGAAGGAGTCTTTGAGAGGACGTTGCTGCGGCCCACAGCCCGGCCCGCCGAGCCGGGCGAAGGGGGCTGGACCAGCACCTCGAAGCTGGCGGTCCCGGCGGCCCTGCGGCCATGGACGCCGCCAAGGATCGTAAGCGTCACTGGGGACTCCATGCAACCCAGCGCTCAAGATCCAGACGCTCAAGTCAGACCCGATGCATGGATCACGGAGATCCGGGACTACTTGAAAGACAATATCCTCCCTGATGAACGTGTATCCGCTGAACGGATCGTGCGCATGGCTAAGAGATACGTGTTGGTAGAAGGGGATCTCTACCGACGTGGCGCCAACCACATCCTATTGCGGTGCATAACCCAGTGGGAAGGCTGCGACTTGCTCGCTGAGATCCATGGAGGCGAATGTGGGAGTCACTCTTCCTCACGCACGCTTGTCGGTAAAGCCTTCCGGCATGGCTTCTACTGGTCGACAGCACTCCAGGATGCCGTCAAGCTGGTCGAGAGCTGCAAGGCGTGCCAGTTCCACGCCAAGCTTGAGATTGAGCCTGTTGGATCACCGCCTGCCTCCGAGGACTCAGAGGAAGATCCTGCTCCCGTGGATGATGAAGATGAAGATCAGACTGAGACTGACGGAGGAGGCAGCGATGAGTGACTTCCCTCAATTTTTCTCTTTTTGGTGTCTTGATGCCAAAGGGGGAGAGATTGAGATGGAAGATTGAGATTAGACTTGGACTACTTTTCTATCTAGTATTAGTCATTAAGATCTTGTGTGATCAAGGACATGTACCTAATCTTGTAATGCACTATTTCTTTTCCTATGTGTGAAGTACTATGCTCTAATGCACACTTACATGTTCACTACTGGTTGTCTTTAATTTAGCACATTTTGTTTATCACACACCTGTGAGGCACCCCACCATAAGGTGTGTACATATGTGAGAAGTTTTTTTGTGAATTCTTTATTGTTCTCATGTGTACGCACCTTATGAAAATCAACCTTTTATTCTCAATTGTGATATCTCAAATGGTTGTCATCAATCACCAAAAAGGGGGAGATTGTAAGTGCATCTAGGATATCCCTTGTGGGTTTTGGCTAATTGATGACGAACATATGAGATCCTAATGAAACTATTAAGATGATTGCAGGATAAACAAAGTGAACTGGCTCGGCACACACACACAAAAAGGTGAAAAATAGAGTGGTGCCCGAAAAGGAAGAAGTTAGTGAAATTTAGAGAAGCAACAGGACTAGTCCGCTAAAGTTTCTGAAAACCCATCTCACATAGTACCGGACAAGTCCGGTTTGTGGACCGGACTAGTCCGGTTAACCCACTGGAAGTAGGCCCGACAAGTCCGATCATATACCGGACTAGTCCGGTAGTAGGTTTAACAATGGAAACTTTTTGGAAAAGCCTATAAAAAGAGGTCCTTCGGCTTTTCCCCAAGAGGACACGACTCATACTGTCAAAACTTGAAAACCTAGCGCCGCCACCTGTCCCAAGAGCCCAAAAACACATCTCCCCACACATCTAAGGTGCAAAAAGGTGAAGATCAATAAAATACTTGGATTTGGGATTGGGAGATCGTCGTTCCTTCGTTGTGAGCTCTTGGGGTTTGATCTCTCTACACTCATATTCTGAATTGTAATCTTTTTGAGTGTATTTGATCAACTTCTCATTGTAATTCTTGTGGGAGCCCTCAACGTGTGAGGTAGCCCCATAAAAACGGTGATTACACTTGATAGTGAAGTCAAGTCGGCCTGTGTGGTGACTTGAAGAGGAAAAGGGTTGAGAACCCGGCTCTGTGTGAGCTTCCTCAACGAGGACGTAGATCTCTTGGTGAGATCGAACCTCGGTAAAAATTCGTGTCTTTTGTCTCTCATTTGTTTTACATCTTGACACATTAGTTACTAGTTTGCTAGTCATCGTTTGAGTTCTTTACAAGTTTGCACGTGCATCCATACTATAAATTTAAGTTATAAAAACTGTTGTTCTTATTCCGCTGCTATAAGATAAAACTTGTGAGACACACTTAATCAACTCAAACAATTCAGCACACCGGACTAGTCCGCCCACACAACTGGACTAGTCCGGTCAGTCAAATTTCTAACAACTTTATTAAGTGTGCAGGAATTCTTTAAAGGCCTATTCACCCCCCCTCTAGGCCACATTCACTACTCCACCGCCGTACTTGCCGCAGGAGGGGACGAGGCTGTCATGGCCAACTACTTCCCCGTCGCCTTGACCGGCCCAGCTCGGTCTTGGCTCATGAATCTACCTCAGGGGTCCATAACCTCCTGGGGAGAGCTCTGCCGGCAGTTCGTCGCCAACTTCGGCAGCTTCTACACTCGTCCCGGCACGGAGCTTGACCTCCACGCCGTCAAGCAACAACCTGGGGAGTCGATGCGCTCTTTCATCCAGCGGTTCTCTCAGGTACGCAACACCATCCCGCATATCCAAAGTGCCTCTGTGGTGGTGGCGTTCCGACAGGGTGTCCGGGACGAGAAAATGCTTGAGAAGCTCGTGACCAGAGAGGTTCGCGACGTCTCGGAGCTCTTCAGCCTGGCGGACAAGTGCGCTAGAGCAGCTGAAGGGCGGAACTGGCACGCTCTGCCGACCTCCGAGTCAGGAGGACAGCCCGGGTCCGGTGCTGCTGCCTATGGGGGTGGCAAGAAGATCAAGAACCGGGGGAGTGGCAAGATGAAGTCACCATTCACGGCCCCCGTCGCCGCAGCTGCGACGACCAGTGGAGCTCGGGGGCCACACCCCGACAAAAGGCAGCGGCAATCACCGGCCCCAGACAGTGACCAAGGCGGGCTATGCCCCGTGCATGGCACCTGCAACCATACTGCTGCCGAGTGTTGGGAGATCCAGAGGCTCACAGAGCGCTTCCGCAAAGGAAGACAGCAGAGGGCTGAAGCGCCGCCCTACCCTCAGAGGGATGGCAAACAGAAGGTCGATGCCCCAGTCACTGCTGCCCACCAGGTGGGGTTCCAGGAGCCTCAGCGTGTCATAAAGACAGTGCATTACGGTGAGGACTCCAGTTCCGACGGTGACAGGCCAGGGCGTTAGCCAACTGCGGCGCGCCTCCGTGCCTCGAACATACCTCTCGGGGGCCGCCTAAGGTCTGTCAACCCCTTGAAGGCCTTGCCAGAAGGGGAAGACGCCTTAGGTCATCCAAGACGAGCCCGGGCCTACCTACCCCTTGAAGGCCTTAGCCAGAAGGGGAGAACTCCCCGGGGGGCCCCAGGAGAAGCCGCGCAGGACCTGATCCAGCGCGAAGATAACAACCTCGTCGACAAGACTCGGCTGCAGGGAACACCCCGCAACGCACGGTCTCGGCTAATGCTCTAAGCACTACCGCCAAAGAACCAAACGCGTCGGGGGCCTGCAGGAGGGCAACCTGGTGAAGCGGCACGCTCTATTCCAAGAAGGACCCATAAGCTCTCACCCAGCAGGGAAGGTCCCTTCCGAATCATGAAAGCTGCCACCCCAGGTACACATGCCTTTCAATCGAGAGTGGGATCCATTCCCAAAAATCCTTGCCATGAAGCAACGCTGTAAGTCCTACTTCCTGAGCATCAGTAGAACAGGGTTATTCCCTTCTGTAATAGATCCCATAGAATTTAGGAACAGCGCTTGGGGCAGCTAAGTCTCAAGGGACGGTACAGGACTACGTCCAGTTTAGCCTAGTTCCGACCCTAAGCGCGTAGAGTCTTGCTTCCCTTGAAGACAAGGCGGAACATTGCCTCCCTGTACAGCCAGAATTCCACCTATGGGTACGAATACAGAGACCTGTTCTACTTAGCTCTCTTCCATGCGCTCATTTAAATTATGCATTAATTTTTATGATCGCACTATCTCTGTATGTTCATCGTACATCTAGCTCCCCCTCTCCTGCGCTCATCCATAGTCGGCATTTGCTATCCTACCGAAGGCGGCTGCGCTTGAGGCACCTGCTGATGGCCGAGTGAGTCTCTCAGGCCTTCCCCAGTCAGGTGTTGCGGTGCCTGTTGGTTACCTCCACGAAAGGCCTGTGTTGTGCATGGGGGTCCACAGTGCGTATCCAGCTTAGCCGGCCCAGCGCCCAAAGCATGCACATCCTGCCCTCCGGAGGTACAGGGGAGTACGACCGCTTTGCCTGGTCATGAACCCAAAGCGCGTGCACTCTGCTTCCCTAGCGCATGGCCCGGTACTAGGGATCGGACGGCCGTACCCGGACCTCGGAGGGAGCCGGAGCTCCGGCGCCTCATGCACAGAATTGCCCAAGCCCCGTATAGCGAGTCAGGATCGTAAGACGGATAAGACTAGGAGACGGAAGGGGAGGACCCCCCGAGGAGAATTACGTTTCCTCTGCCTGTGTGCAGGACCTCCAGGTTACGGCAACAGGGACTGCATGAAGCAGGGGGAAAGGAGCTACCAACTACTCTGGCCTAGGACTGGAAGGACCGGGACCTGCCCCTCCAGCAGGGGCGAGACCCGGGGGCCCCACGTGTCCAGCGGGCCCGGAACTTTGTCCTCCCTTGAGGAGGGCTCCGGGCTCGCCACGTGGCAGGCGGAAATCGGACCTCCCCCTCGGTGGGAGGGCTCCGAAAGCCCTACGTGTCCAACATGGCTGGAGCTCCCGCCTCTTAAGGAGGAGCTCCGGACCCGCCACGTGGCAGGCAGATCTGGAGCTCCCCATAGGGTGAGATCCAGAGACCTCCGGGGGCCCCTAACACGGTTAGGACCCGGGGAGGGTGTCTTTGCAAAGCTCCGAGATTGGAAATGGCCTCTGAGTACCTTGCGGAGCTAAGGACTCAGCCAGGCAAAGCCAAGAAGGAGAGAAAAAGCATCACAGACACAAGTATCCAAAAGAGTCAAATTAAGCGAGGCTCCTTGAGCTGGACTACAGACTCGATAAGAAGAAAGAAACAAGTCCTAAGGACCTCCCGGCTCCCGCCGGAACCTTGCGGCTATAAGGGCGGCCACATCCTCGACTTCTGCCCTGGCAGTTTGCTCCCGCTCTGCGGCTGGGCCCTCTCTCACTGGTTCTAGCGAAAAAGAGGGGTCGCGGCTCTTAAAGCATGCCAGCACATGTGAGACGACCTCTAAGGCTAGGTCGCGCCCCTCGGCCTCAAGCTCGCTGGCGACCACCGAGTCTAGCCTGTCCAGCTTGGCGCCGATCGACTCCAGCGCAGGGATCACCTCCAACGCAGGGGCCGCGGTCCTCACCGGACTGAAGCCAAGAGCGATCAGGGCGGACCCCGCTCGATCCACGAAGCTCGAAACCGCAAGAGCCTCGGAGGACCGCAAGGCCGAAAGCTCCTTCACCTCGCGGCGGGCCGCCTGCAGAGCCTCCAGGTTCCTCTCGGAGAATTCCTTCTCCTTGGCCGCCAGGGAGCTCTCCCGAAGGTGGAGAGCCTTGGCGAGCCGCTCCAACTCAGCGGCCTTGAAGTCGGCGGTCAACTACCGGTCCAAGACCGCCCGGCGATCACGGGAGACCTGTTCCTCCCTCAAGTCGAGGTCTGCCTTCAAGATCTCCAGCTCCTCCATCCGAGCTCGAAGGTCATCCTCGCCCGCAGCCAGCTGCGCAGCGACCCTCTCCGCCTCGGCTGCCATGGAACGCTCCCGTTCCTCAACGGCGAGTTCACGGCGCTCCAACTGCTGCCGCATCTCCACAGCAGCAGAGAGGCTCTCTTCGGCCCGGGCGTGTGCCTCCAGAGCCTCCCTGTTGATCCACCACGATTGGGTGTCCATGCGGTCGACGGCCCGCTTCATCCGATCGAGGAGCACTTCCCTGAAGTCGAGCAGCTCCCGCCTGGAGTCGAGCTCGCTCTTAACCTTCGCGGTCCTCTCCCGCAAAAGGTTCCCCCAGGTGAGGAGGCGGTCCCGTTCAACCGTATACTCCTCCCGCTCGCGCTCTAGTGCAGCCAAGACCTGCCGGACGCTCGTCTCGGCAAGCGCGAAGGCATCCGCTAGAGGCAATGGAGCAACAGAGGCCGGGGCAGTCCCCCCGACCTCCTCCATTACCTCGTCCTCAGGAAGAGCCGACGCACCAGCAACCGACACGAGACGCCGATCAGGAGAAGCTGGCTCCGAGGCTCTGGCAGCCAGGCCAGCCGGGCTCTCTTCAGCTTCTGGCTCCTTGACCTGAGGAGAGGGGCGAGCCGGGGAAGGCGGTGCTGGAGAAGAGGCCAGGCCGCCTAGTGCAGGGTCAGCCTGCGCTGGCTCGGGGTCCGCGGTGGCCGTCTCGGCAGGAAGAGACGACGCTGCCACGGAGTCCGGGCACACCGGAACAAGAGAAGTTCGCGCTGGCCTGGGGGCCGCGGCAGTTGCCCCTGGCTCCGAGCGCAGCGGCACAGATTCCCCGCAAGTCGGGGAAGGCCGGGAAGCGCGGACACTCCAGCGGGCTCTGAACCCCGACTTCTGAGCCGGGGTAGGACTTCCAAAGCCCGCTACCGTCATCGACGGCCGCTCCGCAGTCGCTTGGACTGGCGGAATAGGGGACGCCCCAGAAGCTTCCCCCAGCGCATCAACCCGGGGCCTCTTCGAGTCGCCACCGGAGGGAGTGTCAGGCACCCCAGAATCCCGACTTGGCACAGACGCCGCTGCTGGAGGAGATCGAGCGCGTTTCTTCTCTGGCGGCGGGTTGGATGCCATGGCAAGGGAGAACTCAAAGGCAAGAGAGCAAAAGCACAAGAGTCCGAGGAGAAACGCAGAGAAGTGCGAAGGGAAGCTGCAATGTGGGTAAGACCCCCTCTAAAAAACTTCCCGGGTACAATTCCAAGCGATTCGGAACTCTTCGAGTACCCCGCACCGGCAACCGCTTCAGTTCCTAGACCGAGTGCCGATGACGGGTGGGCCCAAGCCGCCTAACTGAAGCGGTGGGGTCAAGGAGTCAGTCTCCTGAGAAGATGAGCCGGCAAGGCACTTCGGCGGTTCCTGAAGAAAGCGCCGCAACATGCAGAAGTGGCAGTCTTGGGAACCGCCGCAGTAAAAGCAACCATCAAGTGAGCGCACGCTCCCATGATCCCGTGGCCGTTCGTGCTCCGGCAACGGTCAATTCAGGACTTAGAGGAAGTGCGCGGATCGGAAGAGACGGAGGTCCCACCTCGAGCTCGCTATCTCCCCCGAGATGGGCCCGGGGCCACTGTCGGTACCTGAGATATGGGGTACCCCCGCGCACAAGGTAAAATGCCTAAGGAACTCGCCCTTCTCCGCAGGGAGAGCTCCGAAGGCGCCACGCGTCCGGCGGGGCCGGACCTCCCTCTCCTCAGAGGAGAGCTCCGGGCCCGCCACGTGGCATACAGAAGCCGGACCTTCCCCTCCGCGGGAGAGAGGTCCGAAGGTGCCGCGTGTCCAGCGGGGCCGGACCTCCCTCTCCTCAGAGGAGAACTCCGGGCCCGCCACGTGGCCAACAGAAGCCGAGCCTCCCCCTCCGCGGGGAGAGGTCCGGAGGCTCCACGTGCCCCGCGGGACTGACCCTCCTCTCCTTTGAGAAGGGCTCCGGGCCCGCCACGTGGCAGCAGAACGACGCTGCCTGCCCCGAGCGGTAGGCAGCGGGCGTAAATACGCCCCATACCTTGCCCGTACAAGGTATTCAAGGCCCGCGTCTTCCCAAGACGCGGAGCACGCTTCTGTCAGGTGCGATTGCGCCCAGTCGCATCACAGACTGGCGCGCGGTGTCAGAACCTGTCAGCCAATAAACACCGCGACAAGACATCCCATGCCGCCTGCGCCGTCATCAACCACTACGACTAGCATGCGGCATGGGCAGGGCGGCAAGATGAAGACTCAGAAGCCTTCGACCAGAGACAACTACCGGCATAACTGCAGATACGGTAGATAATAGACAATCTTCCCGGGGCCACCTGTCGGGTCCCGGCTCCCCTTGTAAGCCGCCCGAGTCTTGGACTATAAAAGGCTCGGGTAGACGTCGATAGCAGGGGTTCGCACTTTGCAACTCATACGCTAGCCATACACTCTCAAGCTGTAACTCACCCCCAAGCTCAGGTCTCCGGTCCTGAGCAGCAAGCAATACAGCGAGCTCCATAGCTCGCCGTGGACGTAGGGTTTTACGCTCCGACGGCCTGAACCACGTAAAACTCGTCGTGTCAAGCTCTTACTAACGCGTCCATCTGCGCAAGCTCTCCGCTAGGGACTAGCCCCACCGAAAAAAGAACCTCCGCGGGCTGCCCAGTGCAGGCCCGGGGGAAGTGTCGACCGAAGACTTCGACAGAGCGGGTCCTGGAGACCTCCGGGGCCCTTAATATAGTAAGGACCCGGGGAAGGTGTCTGTGCAGAGCTTCGAGATTGGTCAAGGCCTCCGAGTACCTTGCGGAGCTAAGGACTTGGCCAGGTAAAACCAGGAAGAAGACTAAAACATACAGATACAGAAGAAAACAAGAGTCTATTCATACAAGGCTCCATGAGCTGGGCTACAGACTCAACAAAAATAAAAAAAAAGAGGTACAGGGCCTTGTGGCCACGGGAGCAGATGCCTAAGGGTCCCCGGACTCCCGTTGGAACCTAGAGGCCACAAGGGCGGCCACGTCCTCGACCTCGGCCCTGGCAGCTTCCTCCCGCTCGGCAACAGGTCCAAGACGGACTGGCTCCAGAGAGAAGGAAGGGTCTTGGCTCCGGAAGCACGCCAGTACGTGCATAGCGACCTCCTTCACCAGGCCTCGTCCTTCCACCTCAAGCTCGTCAGCGATCACCGCTTCGAGCCGGCCCAGCTTGCCGCCGATGGACTCAAGTGCCGGGATTGCCTCGGACATCTCCTGCGCCGGAGCCTCCATCCCCGCTGGGCTGAAACCAAGAGGAGCCAAGGCGGACCACGCCTTGGCAATAAAGCCCCAGACCGCCTGGGCCTCGATAGACCGCGAAGACTGGAGCTTCTCTACCTCTTGGCGAGCCGCCAGCTCGCGATCCAACGCTGCCTGGCGCTCCTGGGAGAATCGCTCCTCCCTCGCGGCAGCAGCCAACTCACGGAGCTCCAGCTCCTCGGCCCGAGCCCTCAGCTCACCCTATTTGGCCTTCAGCCGTGCGGCAGTCTTCTCCTCCTCGGCCGCTGCAGCATGTTCCCGATCGGCGACGACGCACTCTCGACGAGCTACCTGCAGGCGCAACTCCTCCGCGGCGGCAGAACGCGCATCGGCTTTGGCTTCAACATGGGCCAGGGCCTCGCGGTAGGAAGCGCCAAGCCGCCGGGTCTCTGACTCCAGGCGGCTGATGGCTTTCTTCTGAGCATCAAGCAGAGCACTCATGGCCTCAAGTCTTGACTGCCTCGAGTCAAGCTCCGCCCTAGCCTCCTGGGTCCGCTGCTGCCAGCTAAGAAGGCATTCCCTCTCTCCGGCCAGCGCCCCCCGCTCCCGCTCGAAGGCGGCCTGGAACTGTCGGGCGCTGGTCTGGACACGTTCCAGGGCATCCCACATGAGCGCCGGGACAGAGGGGACAGGAGTCACGCCCCTGACCCCCCCCAGTCGAGTCTAAGACCGGCGGAGGTGTCGGTGCCTCAGCAATCGGAGAGGGACATTGTCCTGAGGGAGCCAGGGAGCCAGCAGGTGCACCTACAGCGGCCCTTCCAGTCTCAGGACCGGATTTCTGGGCTGGTGAAGGAGGGCGGATAGGTACGGTTGCGGCCACCGCGGAGGGTGAACTCGTCGGTACAGAGGAAGCCCACGCCGACTTGGGGGCCATGGGAACCACCGCGGTTCCTAGATGTTGTGGCGCGGAGCCTCCGCCAGTTGGAGATGGCCGGGTAAGAGGCCCGCCCCCGGCAGCCGGTTGGTCCCTGCAAGAAAAGAAAGCTCTCAGACTAAGAGAGGGGACGAGAACGCTGCTCCTACAAGCCAGAAGGAGCAACACTTACTGGGCGACATGAGCGCTCCAACGGGCTTGTAGCCCCGGCCTCTGGGCCGTAGTTGAACCGCCAGGACCTGCAGCTGGAACGGTCGTGGGTTGTGGCGTCTGGACCCCCGGCACACTCCCCGGCGTCGCCCCACCAGCGTCCGTCCTAGAAGCCCCTCCGCTCGAGGAAGGATGACGAGGCGCTTGGGGTTCTTCGGACTGCCGCTGTCCGGGAAGAGACCCGCTGGGGTGGGACACCCGGGGCCTCTTCGGGTCGCCACCCGATGGACCAGCACCCCCGGGAGATGGGTGCAAGGGTGCTCTGGCTCCCTGACTCGACGCGGGCGGCGCCCTCGAAGGAGACCGGGCGCGTTTCTTCTCTGAATGCCCGAGGACTAGCTCCTTCCCCTTCCCCTTGACGGCGGCTTGAGTTCCGCCGGCTCTTGGGACGGGTTGGGCAGCGACAGGCGCCTCGCGCCCCGATCCGGAGCGCTCGGTTCCTAGGATCGAGATACCCCGGAAGGCATCCCCAACCTGCCGGAAGGCGATCCCGATGTCGTCGAGGTTCGGCATCTTCCGCGGTAGCTCTGACCTCCTCTGTGGCTCCAAGAAGAGGGGAGTGGCAGAGGACGGAAGGGCGGGGTAGCCACTGGGAATGAAGTCGCCACTCACCTTGTGCACCATCTCGTACAGCTCCTCGTCGGAAGGATCAGATCCGGGGCCCCTCTCCAGCCTGGTACAGTCCTGCTCGCCAGTGTAGTACCACGTTGGGCGACTGCGCTGCTGCAAGGGTGCAATACGGCGCGACATGAAGTCCATCAGCACCATCAGGGACGTTAGCCCCTCGTTGGCCAAGAACCGGATCCGCTCCAAGACCGGTGTGTACTCCTACTCCAACTCTGGGACCTCCTCCCAGAAGCGACGCTCGGTGGTTGGGCCAGCGGTCGGGAGCTGTAGGCGATCGTGCTCGTCGGTCTGCACGACCACCCAGCTCTCCCTCAAGTTTTCCCACCTTGACGCGCTGAAAGGCAGAAGGTACCCAGAGATCTTTGGGTCCTTGCAGCGATGCTGGAAGTAGTACGCCCCCATCTGGGTCTTCGAGCCGCGTCCAGTCGTCCACAACACGAAGAAGTAGCGAAAGAGCGTCACAAAAGCGTGCACCCCCACGAACATCTCACAGAAGTGGATGAAGACAGCGGCCATTGCGAAGGAGTTGGGAGAGAGGTGGTGGAGCTGGAGCCCATACGTCTCCAGCAATGTGACAAAGAAGGAAGAAATTGGCGGGACGAACCCCGCCAGACAATAGGCATTAAAGAAGACCATCTCCCCCTTTTCCACGAGCAGGGGGAGAGATCCCCGGCAGAGCCGGAGTTTCTGTTCCTCCGTGTGCCAGCCCAGCAGCCTGCGCACTGGCCCAAGCTCGGCGGAACGAACGAGGCGCGTCGGGAGCAAGTTGGAAGCCATGGCGGGGGAGAGCTCAAGGACAGGAAAACCAAGGCGCAAGAGTTCAAGGAAAGAGCGAGCGCTAGGAAATGCGAAGGGAAGCCGTGATGCGGGTAAGATCCCCTTTTAAAACTTTCCAGGAACGATTCGAGGTGATTCGAAAACCTTCGAATACACCGCATCAACAACCGCATCGGCTCCAAGACCGAGCGTCGATGATAGGTGGACCCAAGCCGCCCAGCCGAAGCGGTGGGTCAAAGAGTCAGTCTCCCAAGAAGACGAGTCGGCAAGGCACTCCGGCGGTTCCCGAAGAAAGCGCCGCAACGTGCAGAAGTGGCAGCCTTGGGAACCGCCGCAGTAAAGGCAACCATCAAGTGGGTGCACGCTCCCACGATCCCGCGACTGTTCGTGCTCCGGCAGCAGTCAATGCCGGAATTAGAGAAAGTGCGCGGGACAGGAGAGACGGAGGACCCACCTCGGGCTCGCTATCTCCCCGGAGATGGGCCCGGCGGCCACTGTCGGTACCCGCGATATGGGGTACCCCCGCGCACAGGGGAAAATGCCTGAGGATCTCGCCCTTCTCCGCAGGGAGAGCTCCGAAGGCGCCACGCGTCCAGCGGGGCCAGACCTCCCTCTCCTCAGAGGAGAGCTCCAGGCCCGCCACGTGGCCTGCAGAAGCCGGACCTCCTCCCTCCGCGGGAGAGAGGTCCGAAGGCGTCACGTGTCCAGCGGGGCCGGACCTTCCTCTCTTCAGAGGAGAGCTTCGGGCCCGCCACATGGCCGACAGAAGCCGGACCTCCCCCTCCGCGGGGAGAGGTCCGAAGGCTCCATGTGTCCTGCGGGGCCGGACCCCCCTCTCCTCTGAGGAGAGCTCCGGGCTCGCCACGTGTCCAGCAGAACAGCGCTGCCTACCTCCGAGTGGTAGGCAGCGGGCGTAAAGACGCCCCATACCTTGCCCGTACAAGGTATTCAAGGCTCGCGCCTTCCCAAGACGCGGAGACGCGGAGCACGCCTCTGTCAGGTGCCGTTGCGCCCAGTCACATCACACACTGGCGTGCGGTGTCAGAACCTGCCAGCCAATAAACATAGCGACAAGACATCCCCTGCCTCTCCCGCCGTCATCAACCACTACGACTAGCATGCGGCATGGGTAGGACGGCAGGACGAAGACTCAGAAGCCTTCGCCAGAGACAACTACCGACATAACTACAGATACGATAGTCGGCAGGCAATCTCCCCGGGACCACCTGTCGGGTCCCGGGCCCCCCCTTGTAAGCCACACGAGCCTTGGACTATAAAAGGCTCGGGTAGGCGACGTTAGCGAGGGTTCGCACTCCAGCAACTCATACCCTAGGCATAACTCATCCTCAAGCTCAGGACTCCGGTTCTGAGCAACAAGCAATACAGCAAGCACCTCAGCTCACCGTGGACGTAGGGTTTTACGCTCCGGCGGCCCAAACCACGTAAAACTCGCCGTGTCAAGCTACTCCTTAACTCGTCTCTACGCTTAAGCTCTCCGCAAGCGACTAGCCCCTCCGAAAAAGAACCTCCGCGGGCTGCCCAGAGCAGGTCCGAGGGAAGTGTCGACCACACACTTCGACAGCTTCCAACTACCCGTCTTCTACCGGACTAGCTACAACATTAGCCTAGCAAACTACCACGAGGTAAATCCTATGCTAGTCCTTCTACTCAGAGATTTTATAGTCATGCATGTGGGTTCCAAACCTCCTAAACGTAATGCACAATATAAAAGCTAACTAACATTAAGCGAAAGTAAAGAAAAATTTGTAAAGGCGGTTATATGCAAACCGGGGCTTGCCTTGCTCAACGGTTTTGTTAGTTACTATGAAGTTAATCTTCCTCCGGAGCCGCCAACGGTCACGAGATAAAGGTCCTTGCCTCTGAGTTGAACTTCTCGTCGAGCGTCAACGTCACATGAGCTATTGAGATGACTATGCACATAATTTTAAAAGCAACTTAGAAAATGTTTTAAAGTTGTTGTATAAGTTAAATACGACTAAAAGGGGAAAACAACAGGAAGGTTTCTGTTGTCAGATCTACAAACTTAGAGAAGAAAATGCTAGGTCAAATGAAGGTGATATTAATCACCATATAATTAAGTCTTTACATGAACACCTAGACCTAAAGAATGATAGCTCAAGTTCAAGGGGTGCAATGAAGCTGAAAATTTAACCATGGATTCAAGGGAGGATATGTAAGCAGTGTGCAAAATTTGAACTCAAGAAATATCTCAATGGAGTCACAACAATTCCTCATGTTGTTATAACTATTTTGTATTTACCTCCTAGTTCTTAAGATTTCCTATGCTGAAAAGTGGACTTTTTGTAAAGTACACAATGTCCTGAGTCCATAGCAATTGGTTTTACCATTTTTGGAGATTCCTACATGGAGATATGGAATTTACAATTTTGGGTAAAAGGCTAAAAAATCCCTCTATTCTTTTTCCCATTTTTCAGAGACATAAAGGATTGACACCTCATTTGGCCACCAAATGAGGTCCAATGATTCTGAAATTTTTACTGGAGTTCAAGTATAAATGGAGGAACTTTCTGCCTAAAATTGATAACTTTTTCAATTAACAGAACTTCTGTAATTAATTCCTTAAAATTCTTAAAGGAATTATTGAGCCAAATCCAGCAATTTTCATGAATATTATGATACACATCTAGATAGTACTCACTGAGAGGAATCCAACATAATTTATTTGGTAATTTATGGACAATTCTACACAAAGTTGTGGCCATTCAAAGTTTGAACAGAACCCGGGCCCCACACGTCGGTCATCCCCTACCTCGCGCAAAAAGAGCCCGGGCGGCGGCGCACGCCGGAAAGGTCGCCGGAACTGAGTTCCCGGCTGCCTCCCAGGGCCAAACTCGCTGCCCCCCTTATTTCGGGCCTCTGAACACGACTGGAGGGTCGCCAGCCGCCGGTGATGCCCAGAAATATGCGCGCGACGGTGGCAGCAGAACTTAGGGTTCCGGCGACGTCACGCAACTCCATTTCTACCTCAAACTATCGGATTTTTTGTTCTAAAGCACTAGGGGATCGTGGAGATGTTAGAACTGGATGCCAAGTCCGATGAAAAGACCGGCAACCTAGAGCTCCACGGTGACCCGAGGCCATTTTCAATGGCGGCGCGAAAAACAGCTAGCAATCGACCGATTCTTGACGGTTTTCCTCTTCTTCGAGGGTAACCGATAGGGCGTGAACAAACTACTTGGAAGCTAGCTCGATCATTAGTTGTCTAGGTATATCAAATTTTGGATTCAACCGAGCTCTATAGTGATGAACTAGGGTTCGGTAATTTCAGAAATTAAAGCTAGAGGATGGATCATTGTCTAAACGGATTTCGGCTATACGAACTAGGGATGCCAACACACTTTTCTTGTATAGGGAAGTGAAGGAGAGGATGGTCATGGCGTGTTGTCCACGGTGAACGAAATGAGTTTCCGCCGGGTCACCTCGGCACATCGGCGATGATCCTCAATTTGCGGCCAACAGGAGCAACCATCTCCGGAGGTGATGCGGTAGAACACCAGAGCATGTTGTGGCGCTTCTTTTCGCTGTGTGGAGCTTGATCATCCGAGCTAGGGCAGCTGGGTGAGATCAGGAAGAACAGAGAGTGGCGTCGGGTGTTCTTCGCGGGTGAAAACAGAGCGAGCGACCGAGTGAGAGAGAGAGGAAGAAAACTTCAGTTGTGCTCGTGCGTGTAGGATAGGAACCGAGCAAAAGATCGGGCGAGCAGGAGGTGGCGCTGGTAATCCATCGAAAGGGGGTTCCTCTGAGCTGCTGTCATGCGCTCAAGCGAAGAGAGAAAATAGAGGCGGTGCCGTGTGGTGTGGCTGACAGATGGGGTCCACCCCCCCCCCCCCCCCCACACACACACACACATTTTCTTTCTCTCTATGCTTTGAGATTCCCACACATACTTTGTCCAAAAATCACCAAAATTGGAGGGTGGGCCAAAAAGAATGTGGGGAACTCGAATCTGAAATTAGATTTTTAAATTGACCTTGTTTGGTTCATATTTCAAATTCAAATTTGAATTTGAATGTCCACTTAATTATCCCTTTAAATAAATAGTATATGAGCTCCAAAAATTACGAACTTTGGCATAAAGCTCTTTGATACATATGAAATTCATTGGTTGCATTACTTTTATGCATTTGTGAAATCTGAACATGAATCCTTTTTAAAAGAAATCAAATTATGTTTAAACTTTTCCCCCACTCTCTTCATAGTGATTGTTGACATGAAATCAAATCAGGGAGTGAAGTCCCTGCTCATGTTAACATGTGCTAAGCATGAGTTAAAGAAAAGTTTTAACTCCCTCACATGTCCATTGTGTGTTTATCATTTTATGTGACACATACTTAGTCTTTCTTCTCCTTAACTTTGTTTCATCAAGTGAAATGCAACTTTACAAAAGTCGGGTTGTTACACTAGCAGAGGCGCTTGGTGGGGTTGGCACTCGTCCTCCCTTTGAACCCCGATCAAGCTCGGACGCCCACTCCGCCATCGCTTGAACAGCTGGGACCAAAACCTCAGCCAGGCCACCCCTACTCACATCCGAGCCGGTGTCGTCCTACGATAATGGCTCCGTGGTAGACTCACCGGCTACTCGCGTCGCACGCCTCCGCTTCTCGCGTTGAATCTGGCGAATCTTGGCCTCGTCCTTCTTCCGCTTCCTGGCGGCCTTCAAGGCGGGTGGCGACGCCCGCTTCTCCCAGTCTTCGGGAACCTTGGACAGGCTGATGGTGCCACACAACCCACGAAGATTCGGACAAGCCGCGTTGAGAGGGGGCAGCCCGAGGGAGCAAGGTTCACCGGCGTCTGGCCCCAGGATCATCTGTGATATCCTGACTCCCGGCTTGATAGGATTGATAGAGTACTCATACCACCAAGGTATACCTTCTTTTCTGGAAGCCCACCGGCAAAGGACTCCCGGGTTAAGCGTGCTTGGCCCGGAGGAATTTGGGGATGGGTGACCGACCGGGAAGTTTTCCCGGGTGCGCGCGAGTGAGGACAAAGTGCGCAGAAAAGACGAGTGGCGGTATGTGGGGACAGTCTATGATCCCAGAGAGCCATCACAAATGGTATCAGAGCCGACCCTCGCAGTTTCACGGGTGCGTACGAGTCAGTGAGAAGGATACGGTAGCGTACGGGTCAGGGACGTGGGTACGTACGCATGACGCATGGGTCCTTTGTGTGGGACACGGTATGGTACGTATGCTGCTAATCGGACGTACGGTATGCGTATGCCAGTACTGAACATACGGACGTGGCTAAGAGGGGACGTTCCTGTCTTGGCGTTGACCGATGAGGACGTCGGTCTTCTAAGGGGGTGGATTGTGTGATATCCTGACTCCCGGCTTAATAGGATTGATAGAGTACTCATACCACCAAGGTATACCTTCTTTTCTGGAAGCCCACCTGCAAAGGACTCCCGGGTTAAGCGTGCTTGGCCCGGAAGAATTTGGGGATGGGTGACCGACCGGGAAGTTTTCCCGGGTGCGCGTGAGTGAGGACAAAGTGCGTAGAAAAGACGAGTGGCGGTACATGGGGACAGTCTATGATTCTAGAGAGCCATCACATCATCCGGAAGCGGCGAGATATCTCTTCCTGTAAGAGCTCCTCGCCCGACTCCCGAGAGGGATCACTTGGCCCCCTGTAGAATTTCAGGGTGTGGGGGCGGACGCGGATGGGCAGCACCCTCCGCCGAAGGAAGGTCTGAAGAAGATGGGTGCACGAAAGGTCATCGTTCCTCAGATATCGAACATGCCGAAGGATTGGGTCGAGCTTCCCCAAATCCCTTCTCGGGGTCACCCACATCCAGGAGTCTTGCTCCCGAGGAGGCCTACCCGAGAAAGGCGGAAGGGCGGGAGCGTCGTTCTTGATGTAAAACCATTGACGCTCCCACATAATTGGGAGAGGAGGCGGCCCTCGGCGTACCTCGATGACGGCGCCCCCCACGGACGGAAGCGGAATCTAATCAGACGACGGCCACACGCGGAAGAAGTGCCTCTACAACCCATAATGGGAAGTCATCCCCAAATAGGCTTCACACAAGATGATGAACAATGGCACTTGGTGCATGCCATCGGGCGTCAAGTGGTGAAGCTCAAGCCCGTAGTCGTGCAACAAGCCGCGAAAAAAAGTGGTGTGCCGGCAAACCAAGTCTGCGCAGGTGAAATGCGCTCAACGACACAACCTCGTCGGCCTACAGAATGGGAAACGGTTCTTCTGCGGGGACGCGGATGGCGCGGGTATCGCGCTCTGATAGTAGCCCCATCTCCTGAAGAACGGCGATGCGGCTCTGGCGGAATTCCGACTTTACCATGAAGACATTTTGCCGAGAGAACGGGGGAGCGCGTCGCACAAGGGAAGGTGGAGCTTTTTTCTTTCCTTTGGTGGAAACACCAAGAGGAAAGAGTGGTGGTGGGACAAAGACGAAAGAGGCGGGAAGAATACAAGAGTGCTGCACTGAACAGAAGAGCAAGAAGGAAAAGCGGGCGAACTCGAAAGAAAGGTCGGGGGGAAGGAAATATAAGAAGGGGGAAGCGGTCTCCATGGACTGACAACCGTCAGATGGTAGGCAGCCCTTCATGACTGCCTCGAAGAAACCGTTGTTGTAAAGTCAATCAACTCCCCATCGAATGAGAACAGAGTAAGCTGCTAGGGAGCTGAGTCGAGCGGTGCCTCCTCGGTTTCCCCGTGGCGAAACCAGCCAAAGAGGTACGGAGGCCCCACCAGGTCACGACCGTTTAGCTTCATGAGGCGAGATCACGAACGCAGCACAAGATTGAGTCAAGCGACGCCTCCTCAACCCGGAAAGACTCGGAGAACACGGAGGACGCGTTGGAGGAAGGTAAGTCACCAAGCCCACAGTATGGGCTCGAGAAGTCCCGCGTTTGTAGGCCGGCTAGCAGAAGACTCATAGGCCGCCTGTGACGACCCCGAGTGAGGGGCAAGCGACGCGAGACGATCCGCGATAGAGACAACATCGGGCAGAACGAATCCGCCCGACGCCTCTAAGCTTGTAGCCGAGTACCAGCACCGCGAGCGCCGAGGTAGCCCCCCGAAGGGTCAGCAGCGAGCCGCCCGAACCAGCGACGAGCTCGAGAACCACGTGCACGCCTCGAGCAGGGATCTAATGAAATGCGGGCACTGAGCCCCGGCCATAAATACTCTTGGCACGAAGCAAGGACAACGGTTCTAGCCGTCCAAAACGAACAGGACGAATGGGTTTCACTCAGCTCCACCCGGTAGGCAGCTCATCATGCTCAGAGGCTTGACCATCGAGGAAAGCTCTCGATCAACCCGACCCCTTCGAGTCACGAACGACTCGCAGATGGGGGTGAGGTGAGCTTGCCATAAACGACAACCTGGTCCCCCGAAAGGGGAGCCCGAGGGCTTGCCGCACGTCCCCAGCGGGGACGACAAAGGGTCATGACCGGCCGCGTGAGGTCCATCCGTCACGGCTATCTAGGTAAGCCAAGTACTAATGGTCTTTTTCAATCAGGGGCTCGGCGAGATCGATCAGGGGCTGGATGGCTACTGACGGGGTTCTTGACTCCGTCACCATGGGAAGAATCGGGAAGATATCCCACAAAGGACGACCAAGGAATAAGCCCCAGCCCGAGCTCAGGAGAAGGTGGAGCGGATAGGACAGAAAGCCCCGGACCAGCCTCTGAGCGAGCCGCGAGACTTTTCCTTAGGGTGCATACAAAGGGTAGACCTTGAGGGGAGTCCGAGCCTGACCTCGGGTATGAGAGAAGCAGGTGGCCTTCAATGTGCAGCAGGCGCCACACTGGCCAAGTGGGAGGGCACTCGAGTGCCTTCCCTGGAATCAGCATTGAATACCCATAACCTCCGACGCAACCGAAGAGGAGTCGTACGAGGGGCGCGCGTGCGCCTCGGTATAGTCTACCCTGACGATGGGACAGGAGCAGTCGTAGCGACATACTACCAATACGGTGACTCCATCGAGTGCCCTGTCAAACGCACGATAGGACAAGTCGTCCATGTTCCCACAACTTTCTTCCCTTTTGTAATACGGAGGGAGACGAGAGAGAGAGAGAGAGAGAGAGAGAATAGAGCGGTCTGTCGACACTAGGAAAAAAGGCTCTCGCACTTGTAAGAACCACCCCCATTCTTGAGAAAGAACAGCAGGACACCTCAGGCTGAACGTAGGGCACCTTGCCCGAACCAGAATAATTTCTTTGTGTTCTTAGCTAGGCCACCTCGAGGCAGAACGCGCAGTACATTAGTTACTAGTCGGAAATCCGAACGTCGACACTTACACAAATATAATAATTACAGCTAATCTACTAACAACTAATTACAATAATTATATCTAATCTAACTAACAACTAATCTAACTAATCTAACAACTAATGAAAATTATATCTAATCTAACTAACTAACAACTAATTACAATTATATCTAACCTAAGTAACAATTAACAACTAATTACATTTATATCTAATCTAACTAGCAACTAATATGAAAAATAAAAAAAATTACTTGTTTCGGTCGGCGACGGCGGCGTCGGTACGCGGGAAGCCCTAGGCAGGGGTCGGAGGTCCAGGGCCCGAGCGGCGGCGGTCAGCGAGCTCCCGATGCCGGGAGCTTCGGGGCGGCGGCGGCCGGGCGTGGCCATCGTAAGTAAGCTCTTATTTACGACGGCTAGAACTACCATCGCAAACAAGTTTAATTACGACGGCCAACCCTAATGCCATTATAATTTAACTTGGTCGTCGTAAATGTGACAGTTTGCTATAGTGATAGAAAAAGATGTTTGACTCAGGATGTTCTTCAATATGCCACTAAGTCATGCCAATCTAACCGACAAGGAAGACCCAAGGAGAGCTAGATCTGTTTCAACAATATGTCTATCCTTCGTTTATATCAATTCTATTCTGCTGATGTGTGTGAAGGCATGAGAATCTATGAGTGATTCCTACAGATGAGAGGAATTTGTTTAATTTTTAGGGCTTCTCCCCAATCAGTTTGAACAGAATGGATTTTTAGATTTAACAATCACCAGACTTGTGTTTCATCAGATAGATCCAAGTATAATGACTAAAATCATCTAGGAGTATCTAATTGTAGAGTCCTTGTCTTATTATAATATTGAGTCATTGTAGCACATATATATTGCCCTTATGAGGCTATTATTCAATACAAATGCAATTCATAACATAAATGACTATTGCTAATTTGAAAAACAATGCTGGTGTAAATTATGCACCCGACAAAAATGAGACTTACTAATCCCAGCAAATGATACAATAAGTGGAATTTCATGGTCTGCAGTCTGCACCAATCCAATTTATGAGCACCCGATCCACTCATCTAAAAGACGCTTCAGCATAGCAGCCGATAAAAGCAACATTAGATTATCCAAATAAAATCAAGGTACATCTTCCATGTGTTTGCAGCTTCCTAAGCGCAGCTGCTGCCATCAGGACAACTCTCTATGTTCAAAAGCTAGCTTTTCATTAAAAACGTGCGACTCAGAGAATTATAAGTTTATAATTATCCTATCACAATTCACAACCAGAATGAACAAGCGCAATATTGCTGTAAGCACAATTTCCCCCAAATTTTGTGCCCTCAAAAGTTTCAGAATCATAACACTGCACACGTAAACCCTCAAAGCCCATAAGACTCTTGCCAAAGTTTCCAACCATCACCATTCCTAGATCCCAATCATCAACAAACCGAGTTATTAAACCCATAGGCTCCCTGAATAATGCGCTAGGCGTTATTTTAAAAAGAATTGCCCTAGGCGGAGGCAAACGCATCATAATTCCGTATGGTACAAGAGGCGCAGCGGTAGGGTTACGACCTGCTGAAGAGGCGGTACCAGACGGCACCGCTGTAAGCGGCGGCGCGCAGAGGACGGCAGGCGATGGCGAGGCCGGCGACGTCGCGGACGCTGAGGTAGCCAGCGCCGTGGACCAGAACGTCTCCATCGAAGTCAGCGAGCATCCGTGCTGGCGGCGGCGCCGACATCACCGGCGGTAAAAACCCTGGGGCCGTACGCGGCGCGACAATGGGATGGGCTGCGCTCTGCTGTACGTAGAGTTTGTTTTGTTTTTCTGTTCACTTCAGGCAAACAGGCGAGATTACGAAAAGCTTCTCTGTGTAGACGCTGTGGGTGTACAAATTCATTTATTAAATTTCAATTACTTAAATATTCCTTTCCTATGCATATTCTGCTTTTTTTTCTTTTCTGAATCCCTCCATTCTTGTTTATGACATTGGTTAATAAAATAGTGGAGTTGGAGACAAGTTGTTTCCGGTAAAACTTAAAGATCGGACTACTCTTACTATTTTGGGCCCACCTGTCAATCTCAAGGATGTATATACTGTTGGCAAAACAAGCAATCGTTAAAGTTATATGTTTTGCAACCAAACATCAAACTACTTGTAGTTGACCAAAAATTCTAGTTTTTTTACAACACAGGTCGAAGTAATTATTTCATGGTAGTGGTAAAAATACCCAAATGCAGACGCCAAAACATTTCCTGGTTGTATCGACTCTCGGCCTTATTGTTGCATTTTTCGCTATTGCCCTATTCCCATATCAACACGTACTAAAGATTTCCCCATGCGCAGTGAATTTTGACTTCCACTTTAGTGTCCAGTGTCCACAATGCTTCCTCTCTTCAGATATAGTTGTATTTTATTTCATTAAATCTTTGACGAAAATATTTCGATATGGAATTGATGTTATTAAGTATAGACTCGTACAATAAAACTTATGGTGGTAATTTGTGTCACAAATTTTTATGGAATAGAATTTGTGTCACAAGGTTGCTAATATGTACCCACTGGTGTCTAAAGGTTTTAGATTCCTTTTTATAAAGTTGTCTATAAAATAACACTTTTTTAGACCACACGGGTACGCTCTTTAAATAATAAAATAAAATATTTATGCTTATTTATCCCATATGAAATGATATAAAAAGATAAAAATTTGCTGGCTATGGTAATATTAACCAAGATAAAGAGACAAATAAATACAAACAAAAGTACATATCACGATAGCATTAACCACGTCATTTTTTAACCATTCATTTTCCTGCAGATAATAGCTCTGTTTGACACAATTTAAACTTACTAAAAACAGCTTATTTAAAAAACTGGTGGAAAACAGTTTGTGCTTATACTTTTAGTTTATTCTGAAAAGTTGATGCAGAAGTCTACTGTTGACACACCCTCTGCTTGTTTATGTAAAAAGGTTGTTTCATAAATTATGCCAAACAGTCGATCTCATATCAAAGTTTCTACTTTTCTCAGCTATAAAAAATATTTCGAGGCAGGTCTTCCTTCATGCCACGGACGAACTCATCGGAGTGCTCCTTGGTAACGCAGCTGGCGAGCATCCGCGTGCCGTCGAGCGGCAACGGAGCCTTGAGGATGACCACGGAGGCGATGAAGTCGTTGTTCACCAGTGGTCCGGCGAACACCGGCGGGCCAGAGCCATAGTCCACCTCTGAGAACCCGAGCTTGCTCCAGTCCGAGACGTAGATGGACTCGTAGTTGAAGGTCATTTGGAACGGGTCCTCGTCTGTCTCCTCCTTGGCAAACTGTGGAAGAACTCCACGGCCATCCTGTCCTTGGCCTGCCGGATCATGTCCACGACCTCCATGATCGATGAGTCCAGCACCTTTGCGCTCGTTGCCGACATCTTCACCGGGAAGATGGAGTTACCGTAATAGCCCCGGTCCAGCTTGAGCAGGTGCCGGACGCTGGCGACGAAGCGTAGCTCCAGGTTCAGCGCCCTGGTGCGGCACTGCCAGAGCTTGGCCGTCAGCACGTCGAAGCCCGAGCACAACTTGCCACTGTGAGCCTTGTACTGCTTCTTGAGGTCGCCGATGTAGCTTGTCGGGAAGCCAAGGACAATGTAGTCCAGCGCCAACACCGGCAGCCTGGGGAGAGGGGCCCGGCCTGATCTTCGGGTTAGGGAACTTCTCCCGGTCCCAGACAGGCTTCACCTTTGGCTCCGGGAGGCCCTGTGCCATGTCGCCGACGGCGTTGATGAACTGCGCAGCGCCCATTCCATCAGCTGAAGCATGGTTGAACCGAAGGCCCATCACGAACCGCCGCAGGTGAACTTCGTGATCTGCGATCAAGGAAGGGGCACAAGCAATGACAGGGGAACGCCAAGACACGTTTCGAAGAAATGCAACATCAAATCATCATGCAGTAGCAAGTCCATTGCTATCTAACCCGGAATGCAGCCCTACCTATCACTACAACAAATGATGAATAAGGTGTTGGTTAAAATAAAGGTGTGAGGGCTGTCGCTTTTATTCCAACTATAAACGTCGGTTATACAAAACCGATCCTTATAAAGTATATGTGTCGGCCAAAATAAGGTAACCGACCCACTTAATAAATGTGTCGCCCAAACCGACACCCATAATTTAATGGGTCGGCCCAACCGACGCTTATAGGAGTGTGCCAGGCGCGGAAGCCCACAAGGGACTTTAAAAGCGTCGGTCAGAGTACGCGAACCGATGCGCTTAATAAAGGGGTCGACCTGACCAATGGAACCGACGCATCTACTTAAGTGGGTCGCCCGGTAGCCGACGCTTGTAGAAGTGGGCCCGGCCCAGGTGGCGCGTGGTCGGCGTCGGGACTTTAACAGCGTCGGTCAGAGCATGGGAACTGATGCCCTTAATAAAGAGGTCGGTCTGACCAATGGTACCGACGCTCTAATTATCTGGGTCGGCTACGGTCGACGCTCATAGGCTCGCGCTTTTACCGCCCGCAAACCCTGCTTCCTTCACCCGGACGCCGCCCACAAGCCTCGCTCCCGATTCTCTGCCCGCGCGACCGCCGCCGCCGCACTCCAGCGTCGCCTCTTCCGGACTCCAGCGCGACCGCCGCCTCACCCGGACTCCAACGCCGCCTCTTCCGGACTCCAGCGCGACCGCGTGACCACCGCCTCACCCGGACTCCAGCGCCGCCTCTTCCGGACTCCAGCGTGACCACGCGACCGCCGCCTCACCCGAACTCCAGCACCGCCTCTTCTGCTCGCCGCCTCGATGCCGCCGACCATCCGAACGCGCCGCTGCCACCCGGACTGCTCCGTCGTCTCCCGCGCGCTGGCGTGACGCCGCCGACCGGCGGAGCGCGTCGCCGCCGCTCGGCCTGCGCGCGACAGAAGCCGGTCTCCTTCCCAAGCTGTGCGGCGGCCGGAGGTTGTGCACTCGTGTCGCCCCCGTGCGCTGACCCTATCTTGCCGCACGGCGCCATCCGTCGCCGCCCCCCTCCCCGTGCCGCCCCCTGTGCTAGCCCGATCTTGCCGCACAGCGCCATCCGTCGCCGCCCCTCTCCCCGTGGTGCCATCCGTTCATTGTCATCCCTTGTAAGCAAGGTATGTTTGCTTAACGACTTGTAGGCATATAATGCAAATACAATGCAAGTGTGTTTGTTAAATGACTTGTATGCATACTTAAGTGATGGTGATATCTAACGTTACTTGCAAATTAGTTTAGTATTTAGTAGAAATGCAAATTTCAAAGTTTAGTTATGTTAAAGTTTAGTTATTAAATTATTTCTATGTGTTGCTAAATCGTTGTATGTCATAGAAAGTTTATTTAGTTTATCATGTATATGTTGCTTAATTGTCAAAGTATATATAGAGAGGGAGAGATATAGAGAGAGGGAGAGATGGGAAATGGAGAAGGAAAAGAGGGTATGGGAGAGCGAGTGAGAGCGACGATGAAATATAGAGAGGGAGATGATGTGAGAAAGAGAGAACAAGTGAGAGGAAAGATGAAGTGAGAAAGAGAGAACAAGTGAGAAAGAGAGATATGGAGACATGAAAGGATACATAGAAAAGGAGAGAGGGAGAGATATGGAGAGGGAGAGAGGGGAAAAGGGAGAAGGAAAAGAGGGTACGGGAGAGCGAGTGAGAGCGACGATGAGAGATAGAGACGTGGATGAAGTGAGAAAGAGAGAACAAGTGAGAGGAGAGATGAAGTGAGAAAGAGAGAACAAGTGAGAGAAAGAGAAATATGGAGACATAAAGGGATACATAGAAAAGGAGAGAGGGAGAGATATGGAGAGGGAGAGAGGAAGAGATATGGAGGGCGACAGAGGGAAAAAGGGAGAAGGAAAAGAGGGTATGGGAGAGCGAGTGAGAGCGACGATGAGAGATAGAGACTGTCGGTACCTGAGATATGGGGTACCCCCGCGCACAGGATAAAATGCCTAAGGAACTCGCCCTTCTCCGCAGGGAGAGCTCTGAAGGCGCCACGTGTCCGGTGGGGCCGGACCTCCCTCTCCTCAGAGGAGAGCCCCGGGCCCGCCACGTGGCATACAGAAGCCGGACCTCCCCCTCCGCGGGAGAGAGGTCCGAAGGCGCCGCGTGTCCAGTGGGGCCGGACCTCCCTCTCCTCAGAGGAGAGCTCCGGGCCCGCCACGTGGCCAACAGAAGCCGAGCCTCCCCCTCCGCGGGGAGAGGTCCGGAGGCTCTACGTGCCCCGCGGGACTGACCCTCCTCTCCTCTGAGAAGGGCTCCGGGCCCGCCACGTGGCAGCAGAATGACGCTGCCTGCCCCGAGCGATAGGCAGCGGGCGTAAATACGCCCCATACCTTGCCCGTACAAGGTATTCAAGGCCCGCGTCTTCCCAAGACGCGGAAACGCGGAGCACGCTTCTGTCAGGTGCCGTTGCGCCCAGTCGCATCACAGACTGGCGCGCGGTGTCAGAACCTGTCAGCCAATAAACACCGCGACAAGACATCCCATGCCGCCTGCACCGTCATCAACCACTACGACTAGCATGCGGCATGGGCAGGGCGGCAAGATGAAGACTCAGAAGCCTTCGACCAGAGACAACTACCGGCATAACTGCAGATACGGTAGATAATAGACAATCTTCCCGGGACCACCTGTCGGGTCCCGGCTCCCCTTGTAAGCCGCCCGAGTCTTGGACTATAAAAGGCTCGGGTAGGCGTCGATAGCGAGGGTTCGCACTTTGCAACTCATACGCTAGCCATACACTCTCAAGCTGTAACTCACCCCCAAGCTCAGGCCTCCGGTCCTGAGCAGCAAGCAATACAGCGAGCTCCATAGCTCGCCGTGGACGTAGGGTTTTACGCTCCGGCGGCCTGAACCACGTAAAACTCGCCGTGTCAAGCTCTTACTAACTCGTCCATCTGCGCAAGCTCTCCGCTAGGGACTAGCCCCACCGAAAAAAGTACCTCCGCGGGCTGCCCAGTGCAGGCCCGGGGGAAGTGTCGACCGAACACTTCGACATTTGGCGCGCCAGGTAGGGGGGTTTTTCTCCTAGCGCGACGAGTTTCCGCCAACGAAGATGACCAAGCTTCCTTCAGCGGCGAACTCTCCCCCCTCGCCTCTGCGGCAGACCGCGACCAGGGGGAGTACATGTCGACACACTCGGGACGGAGTGTGTCGGTATGAGCTGGGAGCCAGCAACCGGCTCTGGCAGTGCCGACCCAGGCAATGCAGGCTCCAACCAGCTTCAAGTCTCCAGTAGCGCTGGGCGTGCCCAGTGGGGGTGCGTTAGCTGCGGCGAGAGCGCTACTGTACAATCCGCCCGCTGGGGACGCGCCTCAGGCAGCGACCCGGCAGTGGATCCGCGAGGTAGACCGTCTCGTCGTCGCTGCCGCAAACCCTCGACCTCGGCGGGGACGACGCTCTAGCCAATCGGTCGTGTCGCTGATGCGCGCACCTTTGGATGGCGAGCAGACGGCAGACTCCAGCTCTACCAGCCCCCAGTCAACAGATCTGAGGACAGAGCTGGAACAGTGTCACCTGGGTCAATATGCCCGGGTATACCTCGAGCGGCGCCGAGAAAGGCGTCGCCACCAAGAGGCTGACGACAGCATGACGTCGGCCTTGACCCAGCCTGAAGAGCAGACCTTCGCCATGCGATCTCTGCCCCAGGCCTGTGCCGTGCAGAATATGCCACAGTCATATGTCCTGCATATGGCGCCCCCGGCCTATGGTGCAGCCTTGCCCATGCCGGGGCATGCGGTGCTCAGTGCGAACCAAGCGTTCGCGGCACCAGAACCTGCGGCGACAGAAGCAGGGTGTGCGGCCCTCGCGACCCACCTTCGCTTCGCAAAGTGGCCGCGCAAGTTTCGGCCGCTCCTGCCCGAGAAGTACGACGGCAGCATCAACCCGGCAGAATTCCTCTAGATCTACTCCACCGCCGTACTTGCCGCAGGAGGGAATGAAGCCGTCATGGCCAATTACTTCCCTGTCGCCTTGACCGGCCCAGCTCGGTCTTGGCTCATGAACCTCCCCCAGGGTTCCGTAACTTCCTGGGGAGAGCTTTGCCGACAGTTCATAGCCAACTTCGGCAGTTCCTACACCCGGCCTGGCACGGAGCTCGACCTCCACGCCATCCAACAACAACCTGGGGAGTCGTTGCGCTCTTTCATCCAACGGTTCTCCCAGGTGCGGAACACCATCCCACACATTCGAAATGCTTCTGTGGTGGTGGCGTTCCGGCAAGGCGTCCGAGACAAGAAGATGCTCGAGAAACTCGCGACCAGGGAGGTCCGCGATGCCTCGGAGCTCTTCAGCTTGGCGGACAAGTGCGCTAGAGCAGCCGAAGGACGGAACTGGCACTCACAGCCATCCTCCGAGTCAGGAGGGCTGCCCGGATCTGGTCCTACTCCCTATGGAGGCAGCAGGAAGACCAAGAGCCGGGGCAGAAGCAAGATAAGACCGCCGGCCGCGACCCAAGTCGTCACTGCGGCGACGCTCAGTGGGGCTCGGGAGCCGCGCCCTGACAAGAGGCAGCGAAAGTCACCGACCCCGGAAGATAGCCACGACCACATGTGCCCCGTGCACGGCAGCTGTCGCCACACTACTGCCGAGTGCCGGGAGATCCGAAGGCTCGCAGAGCGCTTCTGCAAGGGGAAGCGGCAGCGGGCTGATGCCCTGCCCTTCCGTCCAAAGGAAGATGAGTAGGGGGTGGATGTTCCAGACAACATCGACCACCCAGAGGAGATCCAGGAGTCTCAGCGTGTCGTGAAGGCGGCACACAATCATGAGGACTCCGGCTCCAGCGACGATGAGCGTCGGAAGAAGCTCTACGTCATATACAGCGGGTCCGCTGACCCCTCGTTCCGAAGCGCAGTCAAGACTCTGCGCCGAGCGGTAGCGTCGGTGGCGCCACTCCCAAGTGCCGCACCGCACCTTAAGTGGATGGGGACCCCCATCAGCTTTGACGCCACCGACTGCCCCAGGAACATGGCTGGGGCCGGCCAACTACCGCTCCTGGTGGCCCCTACCATCGCCAATGTGAGAATGTACCACGTTTTGGTAGATGGAGGGGTTGGGCTGAACCTCATCAGCCGTGCAGCTTTCCAGAAGCTGTAGGTTCCGATGTCCAAGCTCACCCCGTCGAGCCCGTTCTCAGGGGTAGGGCCGGGACAGGTTATCCCCTACGGCAACATTAGTCTCCCGGTGACCTTCGAGGCTCCGGACAGCTATCGAACAGAGTACATTTTGTTCGACGTAGCGGAGATAGACCTCCCCTTCAACGCCATAATCGGCAGGCCAGCCCTGTACCGGTTCATGGCTGTAGCCCACTACGGCTACCTCGTCCTGAAGATGCCAACACCGACGGGCGTTCTCAGGATACGTGGGGACCGCACTGCTGCAGTGTCGGCCCTGGAGAAGCTCCAAGCACTCACAACAGCTGGGGCATCAGCCCCCGGCAATACGGAGCCGGACCAGCTCCGCCCGAGCGCACGTCACCGTGCTTCCACCACAGCACCTCGGGTGCAACCTCTCGACGAGGGCGGCGTCCCCTTAAAGGTCGTCCAAGTCGGCGCCGAAGCTACCCAGACCACCCGGGTAGCCGGGGGCCTGGATAGCAAATAGAAGGCGCGCTCGTCACCTTCCCCCGGCACAACGTCGACGTGTTTGCATGGCAGCCGTCACAGATGCCGGGGATCCCCAGGGAGGTGATCGAGCACCACTTGAAAGTCTTCCCCGACGCCCGGCCGGTTCAACAGAAGCCCCGCAAGCAGTCCATCGAGCGGCAAAACTTCATCCGTAAAGAAGTCAAGAAGCTGCTGGACGCTAGCTTCATACGGGAGGTCCACCACCCCCGATGGTTGGCGAACCCCTCCGTTGTCCCGAAGGCCTTCGGGAAGCTCCGGATGTGCATCGACTACACCAGTCTCAATAAGGCATGTCCTAAAAATCCATTCCCTCTCCCTAGAATAGATCAAATAGTAGACTCAACGTCAGGCTGTGATATGCTGTGCTTCCTAGACGCCTACTCGGGTTTCCATCAGATCCCCATGTCTAGGGAGGACGAGGAGCACACCTCCTTCATCACAGTAGACAGCCTTTATTGCTATGTGTCTATGCCTTACGGCCTAAAGAATGCACTCCCCACCTTTGTGCAGGCGATGCACAAAACCTTTGGGGAGTTAATAAGAGACCTAGTTGTGGTGTATGTCGATGACATAGTTGTCAAGGTCAAGCAGGGTTCATCCCTACTAGATAACCTAGCTTTAGTCTTTGACAAGTTGCGCTCTACGCGCACCAAGCTGAACCAGATAAATGTGTGTTCGGCGTGTCCTCTGGGAAGCTCTTAGGGTTCCTGGTCTCGCACCAAGGGATTGAGGCCAACCCAGAGAAGATCAAGGCCATCGACTTGATGCGGCCCCCTGTCCGCGTCAAGGATGTTCAGAGACTCACGGGATGTCTAGCCGCGCTGAGTCGGTTTATACCGAAGCTAGCAGAGCGGGCACTCCCTTTCTTTAAGCTCCTACGCAAGTCAGGCTCCTTTGCCTGGACTGACGAAGCAGAAGAGGCTTTCCAGGAGTTGAAGCGACTCCTGACGACGCTACCTATCATGGTAGCCCCTGAGCCCGGGGAGCACTTGCTGCTCTACATTGCGGCGACAACAGAAGTGGTGAGTATGGTCCTTGTCGCGGAGCGGCCAGACCCCTCACCCTCGCAACCTGCTCCGGTAGCAGAAGTCAGACGCCAGGGGGCCCCGCAGGGCCAAGACGGTCTCCCGGACCCCCTGGAGGTCCAAGACGACCTCCCGGAGGCCCAGGATGGCCTCCCGGACCCCCAAGATAAATCTCCAGGGTCCAATTGGGATCTCCCGGAGGCCCCTCAAGACCCCCCGGAGCTCCCGGATGATCAAGAAAGCTTAAGGGCCTCCGGGTCCCAGTTCCCGGAGGCCCCCGTGGGTCCACCCACCTCCGGCGGGCCGGGGCCAATGGACGAGGAGCTCCCAAGCCTACGAGAGAGGGCCCGAACCATACAGAGGCATGTATACTACATCAGTGAAGTACTTCATGAGGCCAAGACAAGGTACCTAGAAGTCCACAAGCTGCTGTATGCGGTGCTCGTGGCCTCCAGGAAGCTCCGCCACTACTTCCAGGCCCACCGGGTCTCGGTAGTCACCTCGTATCCGCTGAAGACAATTCTTCACAGCCCCCATGCGACTGGCAACGTTGCTAAATGGGTGGCGGAGCTGGCGGAGTTTGAGCTGGACTTCCTCCCACGTCATGCAGTCAAGAGCCAAGCACTGGCTGACTTTGTGGCGGAGTGGACACCAACGAAGACTGACCCAGGGGGCCATGAAGGCGGTGAGCCAGAGCCCAAAGCTCCGGTCTTCACCGAACCCCACTGGACACTCTTCTTCGATGGCTCCTCGCGAAAGCAGGGGGCCGGTGCCGGTGTACTGCTCCTCATGCCATCGGGGGAACAGTTTGGGTATATGGTGCGTCTAAATTTCAAGGCAACCAACAACATGGCGGAGTATGAAGCACTCATCTTTGGCCTGCAGACAGCCCTGTCTTTAGGCGCTCGCCAGTTGTTGGCACAGGGCGACTCCCAACTGGTCATCAAGCAAGTCAGGGGCGAATGCTCCTGCAATGACCCGCAGCTAGCTGCGTATCTACTCCACGTACAGATGTTGGAGAAAGAATTCCTCGCTTTGGACCTGCACCACGTACCGCGCGCTGGTAATGCCACAGCCGACAACCTTTCAACGAAGGCTTCCACCGGAGCCCCTGCGCCCGAAGGAGTTTTCGAGAGGACGTTGTTGCGGCCCACAGCCCGGCCCGCCGAGCCGGGCGAAGGGGGCTTGACCAGCACCTCGAAGCTGGCGGTCCCGGTGGCCCTACAGCCATGGATGCCGCCAAGGATCGTAAGCGTCACTGGGGACTCCGTGCAACCCAGCGCTCAAGATCCAGAAGCTCAAGTCAGACCCGATGCATGGATCACGGAGATCCGGGACTACTTGAAGGACAATATCCTCCCTGATGAACATGCAACCGCTGAACGGATTGTGCGTATGGCTAAGAGGTACGCGCTGGTAGAGGGGGATCTCTACCGGCGTGGCGCCAACCACATCCTATTGCGGTGCATAACCCAGGGGGAAGGCTGCGGCTTGCTCACTGAGATCCATGGAGGCGAATGTGGAAGTCATTCTTCCTCACGCACGCTTGTCGGTAAAGCCTTCCGGCATGGCTTCTACTGGCCGACAGCACTCCAGGATGCCGTCAAGCTGGTCGAGAGCTACAAGGCGTGCCAGTTCCACGCCAAGCAGATCCATACACCGGCTCAGGCGGTATAGATGATCCCGCCCTCTTGGCCGTTTGCCGTATGGGGGCTGGACATCCTGGGACCATTTCCCAGAACCGTCGGGGGATTCCGGTACCTCTATGTCGCTATCGACAAGTTCACCAAGTGGCCGGAAGCTACACCAGTTGTCACCATCAACAAACAATCCGCAGTAAAATTCATCAAGTCTATTGTCTGCCGGTTCGGGGTCCCAAACAGGATCATCACCGACAACGGGACCCAGTTCACCAGCGCAGAATTCCAAGACTACTGCGAGGACCTTGGTATTCAGGTATGCTATGCCTCTGTCGCCCACCCGAGGAGCAATGGGCAAGTTGAGAGGGCCAACGCGGAGATTCTCCGGGGCCTTAAGACTCGCACCTTCGCCAGCCTGAAGAAACATGGTGCCAATTGGGTAGATGAGCTTCCGAGCACACTATGGGCTAACCGGACATCCCAGAGCCGGGCCACCGGGGAGACACCCTTCTTCATGGTGTACGATCCAGGACTACGTTCAGCTTTGCCTGGTTCCGACTCCAAGCGCGTAGAGTCTTGCTTCCCCTCTTAATGGGGTGGGTCGTGGCCTCCATGTTTAGCCTGCCTTCCTCCTATGGAAAGTTGTACGAAATGAAATCTGCTCTACTTTGCTCTTTCCTTGTACTCATTTAAATTGTGAATTGAGTTTTTTAATCACCCTTGCAGTGCATGGTTGCCATGTGCTCAGCTCCCCCTCTCTACAAGTCCCCAAGCACCAAGCATATGGTTGGGGGCTATAAGTCAAATAAGACTATGAGATAAGGGAGGAGGAGCCCCCAAGGAGAATTACGTTTCCTCTACCTATGTGCAGGACCTCCAGGTTGCGGCAACAGGGACTGCATGAAGCAGGGGGAAAGGAGCTACCAACTACTCCGACCTAGGACTGGAAGGACCAGGACTTGCCCCTCCAGCAGGGGCGGGACCCGAGGGCCCCACGTGTCCAGCAGGCTCGGAACCCTCACCTCCCTTGAGGAGAGCTCCGGGCTCGCCACGTGGCGGGCAGACTTGGGGCTCCCCATGGGGCGGGATCCGAAGACCCCCGGGGACCCCTAACACGGTTAGGACCTGGGGAAGGTGTCTACGCAGAGCTCCGAGATTGGAGATGGCCTCTGAGTACCTTGCGGAGCTAAGGACTCAGACAGGCAAAGCCAAGAAGGAGAGAAAGAGCGTCACAGGCACAAATATCTAAAAGAGTCAAACTATGCGAGGCTCCTTGAGCTGGACTACAGACTCGATAAGAAGAAAGAAACAAGCCCCAAGGGTCTCCCGACACAACCAGAATCCAGAAGTTGCAACAACGGCCGCGTCACCAGGCTTCAGCCCTGGCGGAACTCTCTCGCTCTATGACCAGAGCGCAGGAATCGCCTCCCTCATCACCGGCGCAAAAACCCGTGACACCACGGGAGCTCCTGAGGCCCCCTCCGCAGTATTCAGCGGTCTTCCTGGAGACTCTACCGTCTGGGATTCTCCATGGAGCATCGGCGGTTTCCTTCTCCTGAAGTTCCCTCATCACTTGCGCAAACGCCGGTGTCGTCAAGGGTGCCCCTGGAGCCCCCAACCCTCATTACCTGCGCAAAAGCTGGAGTCATCAAGGGTGCTCCTGAGGCCCTCTCCGCAGTATTCAGCGGTGTTCTTGGAGACCCTGCCGCCTGGGATTCTCCTCGATGCTTCAGCGGTTCCTTTGAAGACTCCACCACCCTCAGGGGCAGGGCAGGCAGGCTCCCTGAGTCCCAGGCTTGGTGCAGACGCAACCGCTGGAGGGAACCGAGAGCAATTCTTCCCCCATAAGGCGGGTTAAGAGCCATGGAAGAAGACAAGACTGCAGGGGCCTGAGGGAGGCGCAGGGGCTGGAAGCCTTATAAGAGGAATGTACCCGCATGGAGGTTTCATTTAACACCTTCCCGGGTGCAATCCCAAGCGATTCGGAACTCTTCGAATACCCCGCACCGGCAACCGCTTCGGTTCCTAGACCGAGTGCCGATGACGGGTGGGCCCAAGCCGCCTAACTGAAGCGGTGGGGTCAAGGAGTCAGTCTCCTGAGAAGATGAGCCGGCAAGGCACTTCGGCGGTTCCCGAAGAAAGCGCCGCAACGTGCAGAAGTGGCAGTCTTGGGAACCGCCGCAGTAAAAGCAACCATCAAGTGAGCGCACGCTCCCACGATCCCGTGGCCGTTCATGCTCCGGCAGCGGTCAATTTGGGACTTAGAGGAAGTGCGCGGATCGGAAGAGACGGAGGTCCCACCTCGGGCTCGCTATCTCCCGCGAGATGGGCCCGGGGGCCACTGTCGGTACCTGAGATATGGGGTACCCCCGCGCACAGGGTAAAATGCCTAAGGAACTCGCCCTTCTCCGCAAGGAGAGCTCCGAAGGCGCCACGCGTCCGGCGGGGCCGGACCTCCCTCTCCTCAGAGGAGAGCTCCGGGCCCGCCACATGGCATACAGAAGCCGAACCTCCCCCTCCGCGGGAGAGAGGTCCGAAGGCGCCGCGTGTCCAGTGGGGCCGGACCTCCCTCTCCTCAGAGGAGAGCTCCGGGCCCGCCACGTGGCCAACAGAAGCCGAGCCTCCCCCTCCGCGGGGAGAGGTCCGAAGGCTCTACGTGCCCCGCGGGACTGACCCTCCTCTCCTCTGAGAAGGGCTCCGGGCCCGCCACGTGGCAGCAGAACGACGCTGCCTGCCCCGAGCGATAGGCAGCTGGCGTAAATACGCCCCATACCTTGCCCGTACAAGGTATTCAAGGCCCGCGTCTTCCCAAGACGCGGAAACGCGGAGCACGCTTCTGTCAGGTGCCGTTGCGCCCAGTCGCATCACAGACTGGCGCGCGGTGTCAGAACCTGTCAGCCAATAAACACCGCGACAAGACATCCCATGCCGCCTGCACCGTCATCAACCACTACGACTAGCATGCGGCATGGGCAGGGCGGCAAGATGAAGACTCAGAAGCCTTCGACCAGAGACAACTACCGGCATAACTGCAGATACGGTAGATAATAGACAATCTTCCCGGGACCACCTGTCGGGTCCCGGCTCCCCTTGTAAGCCGCCCGAGTCTTGGACTATAAAAGGCTCGGGTAGGCGTCGATAGCGAGGGTTCGCACTTTGCAACTCATACGCTAGCCATACACTCTCAAGCTGTAACTCACCCCCAAGCTCAGGCCTCCGGTCCTGAGCAGCAAGCAATACAGCGAGCTCCATAGCTCGCCGTGGACGTAGGGTTTTACGCTCCGGCGGCCTGAACCACGTAAAACTCGCCGTGTCAAGCTCTTACTAACTCGTTCATCTGCGCAAGCTCTCCGCTAGGGACTAGCCCCACCGAAAAAAAAATCCTCCGCGGGCTGCCCAGTGCAGGCCCGGGGGAAGTGTCGACCGAACACTTCGACAGAGACGGAGATATATAGAGAGAGTGAGAGGGCAAGAGGGAGAGAGTTAGTGATTTTTTGTCCATTTTGTATTTGTAAATACTTGTGAGCGAAAACTTTATGAAGTTTCCTTTTTTATTTGTTTGTCGTAGGGATCCCGCCAAAGAACGCCTGAAGGTTGTGATGTTTTTCTCAATCTTAACGATGGAGGTGTGAGTGGAGGAGGTGCAAGTGGAGGAGGCTCCCACAACGACATGTGAACTTGTTAACTTATTTTTGTTTTGTTTTATGAACTGGAGAACTTGTATCGAACTTGTTATTGTGGTTGTATCGAACTTGAATCTCGGATTTGTGCTTGTATTGAACTTAAAATATGCTGTGAACTTGAATCTGTTGCATTTGTGTTGTGCTGAGTGTTCTGTGGATCGACTGTGTCGATCGGAGGCTCCTATCCGGGAGGCAGAAGAAATAGCTACCATTTTTAAAAATAAGTTATAAGCGTTGGTTTAGGGATAACCGACTATAAGCCCATTAATTGTGTCAGTTTTCATTAACCGATGCTCATATACGTATAAGTGTGTCGGTTTTCTAGGACTAGCCGATGCACATACATGAATTAAGGGTGTCGGTTATACTAGGACCGACCCTCATATTTCTGTTAAATGGATCGGGGCACCTAGCCGTCCCACATAATACCATTAAATGAGTCGGTGCAGCTGGCCGACCCATATATTGTATACTTGGGTCGGTTTTAGGAAACTGACGCTTCTACACTTTAAATGTGACGGCCCCCGTAGAACTTCGTCGGATAAGAGGGTCGGTGTACCGACTTTTTTTATTTATAAGTGTCGGTTTGTTCTGCTAACTGACACTTATATGGCCGACACCTTTTTACCCGTTTCTTGTAGTGTATAACGTACTCCACGGCGTTAACCACTTGCGCGTGGTACATTGACGCTAATCCTGGATCAAGTTCCGCTGGGCTCTGTGTATCCCCTGCATTAAGCTTCAGACCATAGTGATACTGTTTTTTTCCTGGAAAAGAAAAACTGTGGCATGCCATGGGGCCCGCATGGCAGCCTCCCCAGTGGATTGACCTGGCTAATTTACCATCCCTATTCCCTCGCGCCGCGACATGGGACAGTAGAAGAAACCCAAAAGAAAAAGTGACGAGAGGAGCTTCGTACTCTGCTTTCGACTTCTCACCTCATCGCTGCTCGCCTCACCGCCGCAGATGCACCGCGCACGCCCGGATCTAACTAACCCCATCCGCATGCAAGCGATCGGTCGAGGGCAAGAACACTCGCACGCGCATCACAAGGTTGAATTGGTGGAATGGGTTGTTACCTGCATCATCATGATGCTGTTGTGCGGCTCGACGCCCCAGCGGTCGTCGCCGGGGTAGGGGACGAGGTCCTCCTTGCGCAGAAGCAGCGGCCGCTCCAGGCACCGCGCGTCCTCGAGGCTGCATTCGGCGGCGGCCTCCGCGAAGTAACCACCGTCGGCGGTGCAGCGGATGGCGGCGGGCGCCCCGGGCTGGTCGCCCTCCACGATGCGCCCCGCCAGCGGGTAGAAGTGCACCAGCGCCTTGGCCAGCGCGGCGCGGATCACGCCGGGGGCCGCGCCGGCGCCGGAGCGGAAGATGTGCATGGACTCCACCAGGCCGCGGTGGGTCGGGTACCGGTCCACCCACGCCAGCGGCAGCGACTCGTTGGGCGTCGCCGACGCCGGCTTCACCGGGCCCTCCGAGATCCGGATCACCTTGAACCTCCCCATGGCCTGCGCCTCCGCTCTGCCCTGCTTACCCTTCCTCTCTCTGCTTTGCGTGGTTATATTTCGGAGACGGGCGGCGTCGCTCACCTTGAGCTGCTGCTCTTAAATGGAAGCTTGGCTTCGGTCAGCTGGAGGAGGTGTTTTGCAGTTTTGGGTATCTGTGCCGCTGCCACGTGGAGCCCACGTCACAGAAAACTCTGGTGCGAGTTAGGTGGCAGCGACGGTCGAGATTGGCCGCTGCATGGATGTTCTTTGACGTGCAGTTGCCTCTAGCCGTAGAGGCTGGCGCGTCGTCGTCTAGAATCTCGACGTGATTATGGAACGACCATAGAAGCTGGATAGTGCTTAATTTTTATGAGGTTTAGTTCTTGCTTGTTTCCCATCCAGATTATACAATTTAATCTATAAATTGGAGGGATCAGTTTATTAGATTATGATAAACTAATATGTGAATTGTCATAATCTAGTTATAAGCTTATACATGTTTGTTTTAACTTATAAATTATAAGTTCGATTACATAATTTAGGTAGGGCACAAAGAGACCTTTAATGTAACATAATTTGTTGATGTATTTACTATAAAAATAATTTGTTGAATTTGCGAGAGCTTGATCTATCTAATAAAATTCACAGTGGCAAATTCTAGACAAGTACCAACATACGAGACACAAATTGAATTTTATTTAGCATGGAGTGGAAGTCAAAGTTCCATGTAACTGTTTAAGCTATTTGGCTAGAAAAATATCAGACCACACCCCACTTTTGCTTAACACCAAAAAATGGCACTCATGCTACTAAACATCTGATGTGGGGATGACCCTCAGGTGGGTCAATTCTACATATAACAATCTGGTCTCTACCTTAGCATAGAGGGTGAAGTTAGAAAGAAGATTACCATCTAGACAGTCGTCAGATAGGGAAGCAAACCACCTCAAAATTAGATATAGTAAGTTAGAGGTTCTGTCACAACCTTTCGTCGTTTGTACAACTTCGTCTGCACCTCGCCGTCTTTTTGGTTTTTTCTTTTTTACAACAACAACAACCAAGCTTTTTTCTTTTTTATATATAATAAATATCACAATCAAGATTTTCCCTCCTGTTTCCGTAAAAAAAGAATATGCATCCCGCGGCCTCGTCCTCAGAACTAGCGCATAATCCTTCTGTCTTGCAGTGGTGAAGCTTTGTCGAGGCTAAAGTAGGATATATATGCATCGCACTTTGTGGAGGCTAGATATGCATCCTCTTGAACAAATTTACACTAAGTAAACAGTAGATCGCTGCTCTTCATCAACATTCTACTGTGCTCAAGCTTCGCACCTGCTGTCTCGGCACGGATTTCTTTGTGTGTGTGTGTTTCCAAAAAGAGGATAGAGGCGGCCCGAAATGAATCCAATGTAGTTCAGCCCAGTTGAATGTAGGCTCCAATGCAGTAATTTTGTATTTCAGGTCCTATACAAACGGGCCTAGACGCAACTAACTGTTGTCAAGCCGATGCGCGCGTGCTGGCTTCTTTGCCTAGCCCAGTGAATATCTCTGTAGGTGGGCCGGTGATAAATCAGCGATTGCAGCCCGCCTGGGCATGACTCCCTTTTATTTTTAAATTATTACCATTAGGATATAAGTTTTCATGTCTCGTGGCGCCTAAATCGTACATGTGATAACACTCCATCCATCGCTTTCAGCAATTCCGAGTCAGGGACTCTACGTGGACTCTAGATTAAAATTATTCCATGGATTCCGTGGCAGCCAAGCTTTCTTCCCCGTTTCATGGTCAACCCGTCACACGCTTACCTATCTTGGAACTCAAGGCTCGAAAATAAAAGATACCCTCTCCGGTTGATAAAAAATTATCTTTTTACACAGATATCATAAGTGTATAAAAAATTAACGTTAAAGCAGAACTAAAAAAATTGTCTCGTGAAAAAACGTAATAAACACGTAGTAAAGTGTGTGGTTAGAAATCAAATCTACATGAAAAGCTTAGGACAATCAACAACAACAACCAAGCCTTTATCCCAAGCCTGTTGGGGTCGGCTAGACATGAAAAGCTTAGGACAATCAAACTACTAAAAAGACTACGATAATAATAGAAAGAAAATTTATTAAATACTTATATGCGATAACTTGGTATAACGGAAAGCGGAAACTGACGCGCCCCCGGTGTCGCGAGAGCATGGGGCCGGCCTGAACAAGTGGACCCTTCGCGTGACCTGGGTTTACGCTTTACACGGCCGGCGAGAGAGATCTCACTTCCACACCGCTGGCCTGCTCAAACCAACACACAAGCTAGCTACCCTCATCCTAAACCGTAAACCCTACCCCTCGCGTCGCCGGAGAGAGCCGGGCCGGGAGCGGAGGCGGCGGGCGGAGATGAGCACGGGGGGAGTGATGCTGCCGCTGGACGCGCTACTGGCGCTCGGGCTCGACCAGCGCACGGCGGAGAACGCCCTCGTCAACCACAAGGTCACCGCAAACCTCGCCGCCGTTATAGCAGAGGTGAGGCTCGCTCTCTGCTCGCCTGCTCGGTTCCGCGTCGGGGACCGCCAGGTCCATAGACAGACGCACCGCCGCCACCCCGCCCTCCTATGGCGTCGGATCCGCCGCCCCCGGCGCGGGTAGAGAGGTGCTACGGCCCTCGGCCTCCTCCCTGCCGGCGGCCTGGCCCCCCGCTCTCCCGCCGCGCTTCCCGACTCCACGATTCCTCTCCTGCCTTTTTTGGTTTATCACCTTCAGGATCGAGACCGACCACCAAATCAGTGTCCGCTTGCTCCCCAGCCTTAAACGACACAGAATTGGAGAGCGGTTGTCGTGTGCTTTGGATTACAAGGACACAAACAGGGCGTGGCCGAGGGTTCTGGCAGCAAGAGGTACCCCCCAACTCGATGTATTATGGGGATGGGTGTTGCAAACGTGCAATTCTTCCTGACCATCTCTTCTGCAAGGAAATGAGGCAGTGGCAGATGGTATAGTGTTAAGTGTTTACAGGGTCTACCGAAAGTTCTCTGCACATCTCTTGGTACTGCTATGATTTGTGGAGTATTCTGATCCAAGTGCAACACGAGACGGTGTTAAATTTTGTTGGATGCAGTATCTGTGTGCAGAATAGTTACTGCAATTCTGAATGAACCCACACACCCACTCGAAATTCTCATCTTTCTTTTTTTCTTCTGTATGGCGACATATCTTTTTGGTATACTATTCGGGATTGTGTTTGTATTCTGATTAAGATGTCGAACAAGGCGATGTTGTTATAGGTCTGAACTTTGCCATCATTCTGAATTTGGTGGTTGGAACCTGGAATTGATGAAATTTGTAAATGATGTGTTCTGAATTTGGGTGAATCACTCTTTTTATAATTCAAACTGATGATAATGAATGAGGATAGGCAGCTAGAACAGTCAAGGGCGTTGTTGTCTTCTTACATCTAAAACCAATAATCTGAGTATCGATTATCTGGGTTGCCAAACAGGCAGACACATATTACATATTCTAGCATCTATAATTCATATTATATCATCTGGAGAGGAAACATACAGGGCCTGAGTTGGTGCCATTTATCTCTGAAAGCATGCTGCCTTCACCCCGCTTAATTAATTTCTATTGCCCTTAAACAGGCTGGGATAAGTGGATGTGACAAGTCAGTTGGCAATCTTCTCTACACAGTAAGAATTATGTCATCATTAGTCAGTAATTCTTGTGTTTTCCATCTGTAGCTTGTATCTTAAGTTCTTGTCTTATTTTGGTGAAACAGGTTGCTACAAAATACCCAAATAATGCACTTGTCCACCGTCCAGTCCTTATTAACTATATCGTGTCGACGAAGGTATGCCCTTTACCATGAGTTGGTTAGCATTTTGCAGTCTTCTTCAGCGTTTTCAAGTCGTCACCTAGGCGACGCCTAGTCGGTGACTAGGCGTCCAGGCGCTCCGGCCCGGACGCCATGGCCGGGCGACTCGCCTGGCCGGCGACTGGCCGCCGCCGCTGCTGCCGTCATCACTGCCGCCCGCCTAGCGCTGCTGCCGCCCGCCTCCCGTTGCTGGCACCTGATGCTGGCTGTCGCTGCCGCCGCCGGTGTTGCTGCTCGCCGCCGCCGCCGCTCAGACCAGTGGAGAAGAGAGGGTTGAGGGAGAAATGGTTAGGGTTAGAGTGAGTAGGTTTTATATACCCAATCTAAAAATCTGTCAGTCCACGTTAGTTTGGGCCAAATCAGCGTGAGGCCCAGAGTCTTCAGCTCCTCCACCCGCGCCCACCAGCCGCCCGCTCGCCTGCCTCTGCCACGCCGCCCGCCCGCCGCCTCTGCCACCGCCGGCATCGCCCACCCACCCGCCGCCGCCCGCATCTGCCGTCGCCGCCTGGCCGAGCGCCTAGGCGACTAGGTGGGCGCCTGGGCATCCAGGCGGCCGGCAGGCGCCTAGGCGTCCAGGCGCCCATTTACAATCCTGGTCTTCTTCCAAGTATCATTGAAGAATACCCTTTTGACTTTTTTTAATTAATCATTGTCTTCATGATGCAAATACATTTTCACCACTTTTCAGATAAAGAACCCTGCACAGCTGGATGCGGCTCTGTCATTTCTTACTAATATCGGTCCTGATTCTCTAGATGTGGAGAAGTTTGAAGAAGCCTGCGGTGTAGGTATGTTTCTTCCAGAGGAATCGGGCTGCTACATATATGCTTCTATAAATTGTGAACCTTACAATTAATAGTTATTACAAGTGTCTGAAAATATTTCTCATATGAGGATAGGCTACTTTGCTTCTTGTGCTAAGATAAAAATTAGTTTGTTTAGAGGTTGGATTATTGAATATGAAAAGGAAACCTTCTTGGATGTATGCACCCTCAGGCTGTCAATTTGAGTCGACCTTTCAGTAATCAGTACTAAAAATATAGCTACTACGTAATGTGTAGTTATTGAACGTGGAAAGGGACTTTTTTCTGCAAGTAGTTCATCCTTGGTCCGTATCAGTTGACCACAACTAGAAGGCATCTCTCTTATAAATTTGGCCTATGTTGTGCCTGCAGGTGTGGTCGTTTCTATTGAGGAGATTAAATCAACTGTTGCCGAGGTTCTAAAGGAAAATATGGAAGTTATAATGGAGCAGCGGTATCACATAAATGGTTTATCCTTCTCATTCATCTTTCTGCTGATAAACTGTTTATGCAGTTAGTTTGTTATTTGGTGTTTTACTGTCTGGTCACTCAGGGATCTAATCCTTATTCACACCTTTCTTTCTCAGTCGGTAACCTATGCGGACAAGTTAGGAAGAGGCACCCCTGGGGTGATGCCAAGGCAACAAAGGTGCAAAATTGTTCATATGGAATGCTTGATTATTCGGCTTGTCTATCATATCTTTGAGGCAATTTCATATTCTTTTCATACAGGAGGAAATTGACAGGAGGCTTGCAGAGATACTAGGCCCAAAGACAGAAGCTGACAATATAAAACCCGTGAAAAAGAAGAAGGAAAAACCAGCCAAAGTCGAGGTTGATGAGCTGATATGTACCAGTCAGCTATTAAAGTTTTAAGCCGGATTTATATGTTTCTCCTCCTGACTATGGTTGGTTTCTGGTGAAATGCAGGAGAAAAAAGTTGCAGTTGCAACTCCGGTTCCACCATCTGAGGAGGAATTAAACCCATACACAATATTTCCTCAGCCAGAAGAAAACTTTAAGGTACATGAGTAAAACTATTCAAATTATTTTAATGCTATGTTCCATATCTATTGTTCACTCTTGAAAATGTCAAGAAAAATTTGATTTTATACATGTCCGTAGGCATTTATCGGTTTGCTCATGTGTTCTTTTTCCATTATAAGAAGTAACTTGGATTGTTTTATTTTCTTCTTAATTCTTATGATCCAGGTTCATACAGAAATATTTTTTAGCAATGGGGACATCTGGAGAGCGCATAACACCAAGAAAATTTTAGAGAAACATCTTAAGGATACTGGAGGAAAAGTGATGACTCGCTTCCCTCCAGAGCCTAATGGTTACCTTCATATTGGTCATGCTAAGGTTTGATAATCTCCATCATGAAATGCATCTTCTTATTGTGATTTGGGGTCTTCACTATACAAGGTACAATAAGAAGACTAGAAAGGATCAAGACGGTTTGGTTTCAGCTTTGAGATAGGATTTCTTTTTTGTTTATTCCCGGCTTCGATATGTTGAATTAAAATTTAGTAAAGATGGGACATATATTTTCTTTGATTATTAAATTAATAGTTAGAGTCAGTTTAGAGTTTGTATTAGGGCTGGTTCTCTACTTCATATAAGGAGAGACATGACAGTGTTTTGAAGCAGGCAATCAATTGATTTCCATCTTCCCAGTCTCCTTCGGAGTTACTGCCTTGTTGGTACAGTGTTGTCCAGGCCATGCCATAGCCTCCCTCAACTACAATCCGTGACTCAATCCTCACTAATACCCCTGCCTAGGACCCTTTTTTCCAGAACAGGGTTCCCCCCAGTATTTCATTACTGAGCGTACGAAACTGCAGCACTAAAAATGTTCAGGGAATCAAACTAGAAAACTGAAAGTAATATAGTTTTAAGCCACTAGCATTCCAACACAACTTACTACAAGTCTACAATTACTAGCAAAAGGTGTTGGGCACACCACCCAGGGCTGCTACCATCTGAAAAAAAAGATACTGCAAAATCCGAAACAAAAGATCACAGCAAAGCTGCCATGACTTTTGTACACTAAATCTTTTAAATTGAAATATATGCTTACATGCTCCATTTTACAGGCTATGTTTATTGATTTTGGACTGGCTAAAGAGCGAAATGGTCATTGTTACCTCAGGTAATAATATTCTTGTTGGGAATGGTTTCCTCCAGTTAGCTTACCATTTTGCTGCTCCTGCTCTGTTAATGATGCATTAGGGTAAAATATTCTGTGTAATTTCATTTCCTGTTTTGTTTCTTTACGAATTTTATTTATGCATCATTGTTGTGGATGTAGGTTTCTAAGAATTTGCTGCTGCTCCAGTTCTTCTGTTTTACCATTTTGTGACATAATTTGAACAACAGGTTTGATGACACAAATCCAGAAGCTGAAAAGAAAGAATACATAGACCACATTCAGGAAATTGTGCGTTGGATGGGATGGGAGCCCTACAAAGTAACATACACGAGTGATTATTTCCAAGCTTTGTATGAGCATGCTGTTGAGTTAATACAAAAGGGACTAGCCTATGTGGACCACCAGGTACTTTGGACCTCTCCTGTTCATTATTTGAGCCAGTACTGAATGAAATTTCGCAGACTGCTATCATGGAAGAAATGTTGAGTGTTAGATGTGTACACGCTGATTGGTATACGCTTACCAGACTGCAGAAGAAATCAAGGAGTACAGGGAGAAGAAGATGAATAGTCCATGGAGGGATAGGCCAATTGAAGAGTCATTGAAATTGTTCGAAGACATGCGGCGTGGGTTGATCGCTGAGGGCACAGCAACTCTCCGAATGAAGCAGGACATGCAGAATGACAACAAAAACATGTCTGACTTAATAGCATATAGAATAAAAGTAAGTGAGAACTCAACTGGTAGTCCATTTCAATGGGACATTGGAACTCAATGTTTGTTCCCATGCAGTTCACTCCCCATCCACATGCTGGGGACAAGTGGTGTATCTATCCAAGCTACGATTATGCTCATTGCATGGTGGATTCTCTTGAAAACATCACACACTCGGTAATTTTTCCTCTTTTTCCCCAAAAAACTCATGAGTCGGGCCAACCATATCATAGAAGGGACTAAACATGGTAATCTCTTAATTATATAGTTATGCACGCTTGAGTTTGACATACGTCGCCCTTCATACTACTGGGTACTAGTTGCCTTGGGTCTCTACCAGCCTTATGTCTGGGAATATTCAAGGCTGAACATATCTAATACCGTGATGTCTAAAAGAAAGGTATGCTACTGAAACTAATTGAAAAGATCGATGTTCAGCTATTTGATGCATAGCGAACATTATCAATTGTCCTTGTTCCTCTGCAGTTGAATCGACTTGTGACCGAGAAGTGGGTAGATGGCTGGGATGATCCTCGCTTGTTGACATTAGCAGGACTTCGGCGGCGAGGAGTATCATCAACTGCGATTAATTCTTTCATCCGTGGAATTGGGATAACGAGAAGGTAGAGGAATCTTTGTTAAATGACATTTGCATGAAGCACACTTTTGTCTATCCATAAGTAAATAATTCTCAACATCATTCATTCTGCTGCTGAGTGCATTTGTTACATCTTTCTATGCAGTGACAACAGCTTAATTCGTGTTGATCGACTAGAGTATCACATACGAGAAGAGCTGAACAAAACAGCTCCTCGAACTATCGTTGTTTTGCGTCCTCTAAAGGTCGGTTGCTGAATATCTGTTTCACAGTTTTTCTAGTTTGTTCCACTCACTATTCTCCCCATTGCTAACTATAGGTTGTGATCACTAACTTGGAAGAAGGGAAGGTTTTAGACCTTGATGGGAAAATGTGGCCCGATGCTCCTGCAGAGGACGCATACTCCTACTACAAGGTGTCCCTCATTTCCTGAACTTTCTTGAAGCAATGATGAATTTTCAACCATGAATTTTAACGAATAGACATTAACTGTATATGATTTTCTATGCACTTAATGTTTGTACCTTATAATCATTTACATGTTTTCATTCTACAGGTTCCTTTCTCAAGAACTGTCTACATCGAGAAAACTGATTTTCGCCTAAAGGACTCAAAAGATTACTATGGGCTAGCTCCTGGCAAATCTGCTTTGCTAAGGTACCATTTTTTTCATCGGTATAGCTGATTTGGTTTCACTTGTGCATGTGTACTAACTACTAACATATGATTACTAGGTATGCATTCCCAATAAAATGCACAGACGTTATTTATGGTGATAATCCGGATGATATCGTTGAAATTCGAGCCGAGTATGATCCTTCGAAGACTTCTAAACCAAAGGTCAGTTCAATGGTTCATCGAACCTGTGAAGAGTATGATTCTGCTATTTAGGCATTTTGGCAATCAAGATGGCTGACTCTTCTTGCAATTGGTGTAGGGTGTCCTGCACTGGGTTGCTGAGCCAGCGCCTGGCATTGGTCCATTGAAGCTGGAAGTACGACTATTTGAGAAATTATTCATGTCTGAGGTAATGTGCATTTTACTATTCTTGCCCATTGCAAGGCGCATGTTACACTGAAGCCTCACCGTCCTATTTCCTTGATCTTCCTTGCTCTCTATTTAGAATCCGGGGGAATTGGAGGATTGGCTGGGTGATCTTAACCCACACTCGAAGGAGGTGATAAAGGATGCTTATGCCGTGCCATCCCTTGCCACTGCTGTCCTGGGTGACAAGTTCCAGTTTGAGCGGCATGGTAATCCAAGAGCCTGCACATTCGATTGTTACATTCATTTGACTTTTCCTTACTGATCCAACTCACTGTTCTGCTTTGATGTGATTCCAGGTTACTTCGCAGTTGACACAGACTCAACGCCTGAGAAGCTTGTGTTCAACAGGACTGTTACGCTGCGAGATTCCTACGGGAAAGCTGGACCCAAGTGACTCTAATTCAGAGGCCTCGAAGCTTCGATTTTGACCTTCGCACCTCCAAATTCAGTTGGTAAAGAAAAAGGTTATCATGTAGTTGCATTTCACTCTGTACAATGTTAAGACTGATGTTTTACAGCTTGTTGGTTTAAGAATATTGCATGCAAATCATGATTCCTTAAGATTCGAGACAGACATTTCTACTGTCGTGTAGGCACAACTATAACCTGTCAAACATTAGCACACATAAGTGTAACAAGCATGTTACGTAAAATATGTAACAAGGGCGCTTAAATAATATCAAAGCAGACGAACTGGATAGCCAAACAAATCGAACAAATAACAGAAGGAAAAGATTTAGCTCCGCAGCCTTTTACTAGCGTGTTCCACCTTAATAAATAGAAACACTTTCAGAACTTGCCAGGGACCGATACGTGCATTGCCTCTGGTCCGAATCAAGGCTGAATCAAACGTGCCGAGCTGAACATCGTTGACGGAAGCGTTCCTCCTCCGCTGGGTCTCGCAGATTCTATCGCCAGCAATTCTCGAATCCCCAGGACCTGACCAGAATTGAAAGTTTCAGCTTGAGGCCAGGCTGCAAACTAACTCCAGGTAAATTGATGGGCAGAACTAACCGGCAACTTTATGTTGTTATCCCCTAGGCGCTTAATTGTTCGCTGCAGTCTTTCCTGCACCACAATTAGGGAAATGCATTAGGCGAAAATGCATTAGGCCACTGTGACCTTATAGAATACATTCCTTCTCTAAACGTTAAGACGGAATTCTCCTTGCTTTTGTTACCAACAGCTTAGCGTAATGGCGTCAACAACATTTGTCTTGGTTTGGCATTCGTGGAGACATTAGTTTTCCTTGGTACTCAATATAGCAAAACGAAGCTAAATGAAAATTAAATTTCCACATTATTTCAAGTGGTATAAGAAGAGCAATTATCTATATATGAAAGATCAAATGAGTACTATCATAAGGTTCTACTCTTCATTGCCAGGTTATGCGCAGTTGGGACTCCCATGCAGCAAAACAAAACATTTGCATTATAGTTCATGGATGATGGATCAGTAAATGAGAAACGAATTGATTTTCCTCATAATTTGATGGTGGACTTTTTAACCAGGGGAGAACAGTAAAAAAACAAATGATCCCGCGAATCATATTGTATGATTTCCCAAGAGAGTAATATAAGACATGAGAAAACTCAAGATGAGGGCACCAGAAATTTATTTATATTAAGCCACATACCAGGCTTTCCGGCAGCCGTCCTTCGCCTTCTACAAATCGGCATAGACGCAACACGGCAGCACATTGATAATTCTGTTGATATTATATAATTAGTCGTAAGGAAAACAATAGTAAACCACATTTCATTTTATCATATTAGAGGAAATGTGGCGAACCATAACATAGAGAAAACGATAAATAGGGCAACGGAAGATTTAGTGTGTCATGATCGAGTATGATTTTGGGCACATGGGTGTTATTTTGCTAAACCTTCGTGGCATGCACTTATTAAATCTGCAATGATACTACGTTTCTTATTTTAAATCTGAAAATAACTTAGTGATAGATACAAGCACAATCCTTTCTTTTTTAATCACATGTCCATACTATGACAGTTATTAAGTTTGCTAATGTTAGAGTGAAGAAAGTAACTTGCAAAAAAAAGAGTGAAGTAACATTATGCTATTACTTCTCTGAACTCTGATGATGATGCTGTCTGGGAGTAAAAACAAACAAAATAAAATACCTAAGCAGTGAAATAAAAAGATAGTTCTTGATGATGAGCCTACCTGTTTCGCTTCAATCAAATCCATCTTTCTATCCTACAGAATCAACATAGAAAATTTGCTATGAAAACTGAAAAGGTGATTATCATGAAGGGGAAGAAAATCAAGGCCAAGCATAAGCTTACCAGGCCCATAGCAATATGTTTTAAATTATGCATATCTGATCCAATGCTCTTGATTTTTAATCTTTGCATCATTGTTGGCACAGCGAAGGTCATTCATATTGACAACGGAGTTTATCATAAATCAGTCGTGAAAAAATGGAATGTCTCACATTTTCAGTTCATTATAAGTAAACTTTGAGAAGAACTACAACAGTGAAAATCGACTTTTACAGTTTCTACCAAGCTATAATATGCGCAGGTGCCATTTCAAGCAAAGGCACAGAAGTTCAGGAAGTACCTCATCTTTTATTTGTCCAGAAATCTGATTTTGCTGATCCAATTTTTCATCGACGCGCTGAATGCGCTGTCCTAAGTGCCTTTTAGCAGCCTGCACAAGTTGGCAACAATATCTTTAGAAATTTGTGTTCCTACTAGGTGCTTGGAAGCCTATCCTCCAGTTTGTTACACTAAGGTGTGGCACGACTATCTAGAAGCTTATATAAATAATCTTCATCTATTTCCATTCTGATATATTAAGTACAAGGCGAGCACCGTTATACAAATATGTTTTCTTCTAAAGTAAAACGTTAACATCACCAGGAAAAGAATGTTCTTATAATACTTGCAGCAAGAGAGCTCTGCACATGTTCCAGATGTTTAGTCATGCTTGCGACAGCATTATCCATATTGCGCTTGTTGACATACATCAGGCTGGACAGGGAGATGCCCTGAACATGTGCACGTACAGTGGAATTACGATTATCAACCCAAGATTGCTACTAATAAATGCATCCAGGACATAATAAGTTTTCAAGTAAATAACAAATGACCTAAATAAAATTATATAATATCTATTAACGTGTATGTAACTATGCGTACACATGAAAACGACCACCTCTCCTAGACAGCTTAGGTCCCTGCGACTTTGGGTTTAAGGTACACAATACTTCAGAATCAGAGATCTCCATAACCGGCATCAAGAGAAGAATATTGGACCATGTGACAGATAATTATTTCCAATTTGGGAAAGCATATGTAATATGTAGATTAGCAAATTTAATACATACTTCTCACTTTGAAACGAGGGAAAACCTATTTTCCCATAAAGAAAAAGTAAAGTTTTTTCAACGAACAGCTGAAAGCATATAGGTTTTAGGAAGACGTACTTTCCACTACATGTAACAGTAGCCGACTGCACCAACAGCCGCAGCAGGTGCTACCAAAGCTGATACAGCTGCATCGAGAGAACATTGAAGAGGGTTTGTAACCATATGGACACAGCAAGAAGAAAAGGCATGCATGCCCGGATTTTCGCCAATAAAGATGTGAACGAACGTATTCTCGTGGCCCTGGAAAGTAGCTATTTTATACAGTTTTGCACTCCAACCTTGATTTATTGATCTGCTTCGTATTCACCACACTATTTATGCAGATTTGATGTAATGTTTGCATTGCATTTGGTACCAAATGACACGAGATGCAAACCTGAAAAGTATTTCCTTTTCTTTTCTTTTCTTTTCTTTTTGGTATGTATGCATCAAGCTAAGAAAAAAATTACTTCATCCGATCCAAAATATAAAGTCATTTTAGGCTTAAGCATAAGAATTAAGGATGTGTTTGCAATGGAAGGGCAATTATATTTTACTGATAGTAGTAGGAAGCTGGAGTAGGTAGATATTCAGATCGTTCACATGCAACGGATTTAGTGAAAGAGCATGCATGAACGATGCATGTTAAGACACACGACTGGTTATTTAGACAGCAAAACCGTGTATATATTTTTTTGAAAGCAAAAGCCGTGTATATATAATATAAGCTCGTAACAAAACGACAGACCTCCGTTGCTGTAATCCACCTGAAGAACAGTTACTACACTACTCGACGATAGTTGCCGAAGCATCGAAGAAATCTGTGCCACCTAAGAAAACATTATTGACGGACCAAAAGAACAGTGCACATGGTTAGATCGTTTAGATAATCATGAATAGCGCAGAGCCGGAAGCGCGTGCGGCGCCGGCTTCAGTGGATTCATACGTAGATGCAGCCTTAGGCAACGCCCTCGTGATTTACATCCTTGGCGACGAGGTCGGCGGCGCTGCCTGCTCCGTCCGCTCCCTTCTCGCGCAGAATCTCCTGCGAGACCAACGGCCGCATTCACTACAGTAAACCGAATTATTTTCATGGGCCAGAAACCCACGATAATATCTGTATAAGCTAATGACAATATTTATTTTAGTGGGTTTTTAGGTTACTTTTGTGTGTCCCTGGCTCACGAAATTAAACTGTCGAAAATATACACATAGCAGCTGGAAGGTTGTATGGAATAACAAAGACTGACCAACATGAGTATGAGGCTGCAGAAGTGTTGAACGATGTGAAACCATTGATAGTCAAACCAATACGAACATTTCTATCATCTGTTGCAAAATCCTTATCAAAAGAGTCCAGTGTCTTCCAAGTCTGAGCATCAGATGTGTGTGTCATTACTCCCTCTGTTTCACGTAAACTATCCTTATACCACCGCATGTGTTTTGCAGTTGATTTAGATAGAAACAACCATTTTAGCCTAGGTGCAAGAGGCATGTAACAAAGTTCTTTCGCTGTCACTCTTGTCTGTACTAATTCACTATCTTCATTTGTGACCTCAATGTATCGTGATTATTTACAAACTGAGCAATGCGTTACATTTGCATTCTCCTTCCAGAAAAGCATACAATTGTTACGACAACAATCAATCTTTTCATATTTCATACCAAGCACTGCCAACAATTTCTTGGACTGGTACATGTCTCTCGGTAACTTATGATTTGTCGGAAGAATGTTCGATATCAAATCACTTATCTCATCATAACACTTGTTCGACAAATTATACTTTGATTTTATAGACATGAGCCGAGTCACGGTCGCAAGTACAAACACTTTAGTGTGCTCATGTAACTCTTCATACGATGCTGAGAGAATTCTATAGAACTCTTCAACTTCGGGTCCAGGAGTTTCCACAGATTCATCAGCACCACATTCATGATCTAGTGCTTCGAACATGTCACCTATTATGTCCTGTTTTCATCTTGCCTCACATCAATAGTAGCATTGCTATGGTACAACTCACCATGCTCATACCATGTTTCATAACCTGGCATAAAATCGAATCTATAAAGGTCTCGTTCCATCTTTAACTTTTCCTTGCATAAAGAGTTACGTCACTTGTTGCACAGACATTTTACAAAACGGTTGGCCGATAACGAGAAAGCACAACTGATAAAAGCCTTAGTATTAATGGCCCATTCATTAAAAGGTGCAACATTCTTTCGCCAACTTTCATACATCTATCGTCTATGATTACTCATGGTCTACACAATAAAATGCAAGAACAAAGAACTAAGAAATTGAAATGCTAATACTATATCAAAAGGTTATGTAAGCTCACTAGGTTTTAGCGAAACGAAAATATAATTTGATGTAACTATCATTTTCCTACAGCATGCTTAATACCAAGTGCTAAGGGCAATACAGATTCTAACATAACAGCTCAAAGCTAATCCTCGCAACTTACATACTAAAAGAAACCGTGAAAAGGGCAACGTGTGATTACCTTCAAGGTGCGGAGGTGGCAAGGCAGCAGTCGGAGCGTCCACCGAGGTGGTGGCAGAGGCGAGCGACGCGGGGCCTAAGGTGGGGTGGTCGGCGAGGAAACTCAGAACGAGCTGCAGAGAATAATTTTAGAGAGAATTGTACCATACCATACTAAAACTAATATAATAGAAAAGATGAGAGCTTGCAAAGTTGAATCTATAACAACAGACTTTCTAAGCCACTTTATATTTCTCTGTTAGAGTATTCGGAAATGCATGCAACTATCAAGTTACTTGGTACACACTTTGCTTTTTTAATCTCATGCGTGCAACACCGAGCCCTGAGCTGCCTAGCATGCGGCCGCACGTTGAGCTGAGAGGGAGAGCGAGCTCCTGGCAGGGGACCGAGCTATGAGCGCGCGAGTATACTAATGTCTTCATGAAGTAGCACACAAGTATCACATGACCAGTAAACATAATCAACAAGCAATGAAGATTCCACTAAGCTCAAACTCACATTACTCATGTATCTAAAACCTCCTAGTCTGAAATTGTTGTGATTCATATCTTATATCTAAATTCCAATAAAGGCACTATCTGCATCAAAAAATATACATACCACCCAGGTCGACCGGCGAGACAGAGGCGTAGGGCGTGGCCGGGGCTGAGCAGCCCCGCAGCGGAGGGGCCGGAGCTGAGCACAGCGCCGAAGTGGGACAGGGGCTGAGAAGCTGCGCCGGGGCACGACCGGGGCTGAGCAGCTCCGCAGCGGAGGGGCCGGAGCTGAGCACAGCACCGGAGCGGGTCAGGGGCTGAGCAGCTGCGCCGGGGCACGGCCGGAGCGAGACAGAGGTTGAGCCGATGCGTCGGGGCAAGGCCGGAGCTGAGCACAGCGCCGGAGCGGGACCGTGGATGAGCAACTGCGTCGGGGCACGACCGGAGCTGAGCACGGCGCCGGAGCGGGACCGGGGCTGAGCAGCTGTGCCAAGGGCGGGGTCGGAGCTGGGCAACAGCGCCGGGCCGGGGACACATAGAGGCAGTGTCGGGGCGGCCACGCAAGAGCCGTGGCGGGGCAGCGACGCCGGGGCCGGGCTCGGTAGGAACGACGGCGGGGGCGGCCGGACTCGGAAGGAATGACGGTTGGTGCGGCCAGGCTTCGGAGGAACGGCGGCAGGTGCGGCGTGCGCCGGGCTGGGGATGGCGACGGCAGGCTGGGGACAGGCGGCGGGCTGGGGACGGGTGGCTGCAGGCTGGGGACGAGCGGCGGGCTGGGGACGGGCGGCAGGCTGGGGACGGGCGGCGGGATGGGGACTGGCGGCAGCCTGCGAGCACTCCGAGTGGCAGCGCTAGGGTGCGGAGGTCGGGAGCGGGCAACCGATTATCGAGATGCGATTGTTGCAACGTCCGGACAAGGTCAACTTTTTGTAAGTTCGTGAGCCAATAACAGGCCGACGACAATAAACGCGATGTTGTGAGCCGCGCATAAGCCGACGACAACGAGCCTAGTTTTGTGTGCCGCATATTTTCGTGTGCCTCCGCAAACCCACGAAAATAAATGCATATATTGTCATGTGCCGTGCAAAGCCGAGGGCAACATGCCTAGGTTTGAGTGCCGGATCCCCTTTATTTTCGTGTGCCACCTCAGACCCACGAAATTATATGCCTTTATTGTCGTGTGCCGCCTTTGACCCATGACAATACACCTAGATTGGTGTGCCGTACCCCCTTTATTTTCGTGTGCCACCCTAGACCCACGAAATTACATGCTACATTGTCGTGTGCCGACGTGGCCGACGAAAATACGTGCTTCATTGTCGTGTGCCGAGTTCTAGCCGACGAAAATCGACAACTATTATCATGTGTCGGGTTCTGGCCGACGACATTACGTGGAGATAAACATAGTCACCCCGAGCCCTAACCTTATTTTTGTGTGCCGTGTTCTGGTCGATGAAAATACATGCAACTATTGTCGTGAGTCTTCTTCTGGCTGACGGAAATTCCAACTTATTTTCGTGTGTCAGGTGCTAACCCACGAAATTTTATGTGATATTCGTGTGCTTGCACCTGGCTCACGAAATTGCATGTTATTTTCGTGTGCTTACACTATGGCCCATGAAATTGCATGTTATTTTCGTGAGTCAGAACCTTGCCCACGAAAATAACTTTATTTTCGTAAGGGCCCATGAAAATACATTTAGCCGACCAAAATAATACATTTTCCTGTAGTGATTAATCAGAGTTGGGAGCGCAAGATATCGATGCCCGCATCATGCTACTGAGCGAGCTCGATCTTAATAAACGTGACCACGCGGACGCACCTGGAGCTCGCCGAGCATGTCACAGAACTTGCTGTTCCTGAGCACGGTGGGGACGGCGAGCCTTGCAAGGCCGAAAAAGAAGCAGGGGAGAAAAACGCACGGAGCAACGAGTGAGAAGGAGCTCGGGAACCATCGGATCAGGAGTGCGCGCGGAACGGAAGCGACCAGCGGCGCTCGTGGGTGGTGGCATTACGCACCGGCGCTGACGAGGAGGACGACGCGACCGAGGCCCATGCTTGTCTGAGCCATTGCCATCGTGTTGCGCTCACGCGGGTGCCCGGCACCGGCGCCGCTGCTGATCGTGTCGGTTTCCACTGGGAAGCAAGGGAAAGTCACCGGTTTAGTGGTTGTTTGGAGTGTATTGAGTGGGAATGAAGTAAAAAGTTAGTTCCCCTATGGCACGCTCCAGCTCCTGATTCTCGATGCGAATCAGAGGAGATCAATCAAACAGATAATTTGCGTATCTGATTTACGGTGAAATCAGCTGAATCGATTCTTCGTTTTTATGAAGGAATTGTGAATAAAAAAGCCGCTTCTCCAATCTAAAAACAGTTTCTCAACCAACCAAATACAAATCTTCCCTTATACTTGTTATCTATTTATCCGCAAATGGCATCGAACATCAAATCGTTTCATAATATAACAAATTTATTTATCTTCCCAAATGATTTTTACAAACAGATTCTAGTTCTCTAAGGAAATTAGAAGAATCACTCCATGAGAGAATTAGAAGTGAATCTGAAAGAATAAGGTTGTGAAGCTCTACCAAAGGGCCCTTTAGTTTGTTTTCTACTCTATTACACTTGTATACAGAGGGGTTTATTATAGGCCTTAGACTATTCGCACTCGTGGACCTCTATATCGTATCTCTAAAGGAATATTATTAGCATTTTACAGCTGTCGGTAACCTGCAGACTAGGTACCACCGCGTGAAGGGTGGAAGACATTCCATACCTCGCTTCCCTATCGATGCAGGCCCTAGCACGGCCACGTGCACTTGGCGCCGAATCTAGCTTCCCTGCTGAAGAGGGCCCCGGAGCCGTCACGTACCCTTGGCCCTAGACCTGACCTCCCCGCTGAGGCAAGGTCCAGAGCTGCCACGTATCTCCAGGTTCCGGGCCTGAACTCCCGGCTAAGGAGAGCTCCAGAGCCGCCACGTGTCTCACGACTAGTCGTGGGCCGTAAAAACACTGGAGTTAAGGAAGACGTGCGTCGTCTGTGGCAGCCCCTCTAGTATCATAGACTATAGCCCCACATATCAACACTAGTCTTTTCTGCGTACTTTGTCCTCACTCGTTCGCACCCGGGAAGACTTCCCAATCGGTCACCCATCCCCAAATTTCTCCGGGCCAAGCACGCTTAACCCTGGAGTTCTTTCCAGGTGGGCTTCCGAAAAATAAGATATACCTTGATGATATAAGTACTCTATCAATCCTATTAAACCGGGAGTTAGGATGTCAAAATCCACCCCCCTTAGAAGACTGACGTCCTTGTCGGTCAACACCAAGACAGTAACGTCCCCTCTTAGCCACGTCCGTACGTTCAGTACTGGCATATGCATATCGTACGTCATGTTAACAGCATGCGTACCATACCGTGTCCCTAACAGAGGACCCACACGTCATGTGTACGTACCCACGTCCCTGACCCGTACGCTACCGTATACATCTCACTGACCCGTACGCACCCGTGAAACTGCGAGGGTCGGATCTAATACCATTTGTGGCAACCCCTCTAGGATCATAGACTAGCCCCATATATCAACACTGGTCTTTTCTACACACTTTGTCCTCACTTGTGCGCACCCGGGAAGACTTCCCAATCGGTCACCCATCCCTAAATTCCTCCGAGCCAAGCACGCTTAACCCTGGAGTCCTTTGCATGTGTGCTTTCGAAAAAAAGGTATACCTTGATGATATGGGTACTCTATCGGTCCTATTAAGTCAAGATTCAAGATGTCACATCGTCCAGTCGCGCTTTCAAGAATCGTGCCTTCCCCAGAAGCATGGCGCATGCCTCCGCTCACTCCTGTCAGACATTACTGTGACAAGACAGGGCGGCGAGACGTGACAACGACACAGTGCTGTCCAGCAGACCGAGAGGACGCGGCGACAAGGCGGGGCCTTCTCCCGCCATCATCAACCACTACTCAGTCACAGGCGCCAGCGTGATAGGCGGCGCGCTTTTACTCCACCGCCAGCGACATTGCGTGTAGTTGTAAATATCATAGATCATGTATAGGGTACGGGCAGCCGCGGGGCCACTATCGAGTCCCACGCCTCAATATAACTACCCCGGCCTTGACTTATAAAAGGACCGGGGCAGCCTCTGGGCAAAGGGTCGGTTCGAAACCCAACTCACTCACATGCGCAAGGCAATACAACACACTACCTCCCATGGACGTAGGGTTTTACGCTCCGGTGGCCCGAACCACGTAAATCTCTGTGTTCACCTCGTGTTCATCATACTCGATCCATCTAGCGACGTTAGCCCCTCCAAACAACGAACCTCCGCGGACTGCTCCAGTAATGGTACCAGGGAAAGTGTCGCAGCCCACACTTCGACAACAGTCAACTCTAAAAAATTTCTATCTTTATAGTTCAATTCAATTCTCTGTGCTCGTTCACCTCTAAATCAGACCTCTATATCAACTATGACCTATTTTATATTACATAATACAACTATATAATATTTTATATTATTTCATATAACTGTTTTTATGTTAATAATATTATATTTAGAACTTATATAAAATCACCAAACTTACTTTTCATTTTATTTTTCATGTATTTTCTACTTATTTTTATTTTCTCTTTCTTTTTCCCTCTCTTCTTAATTTTTCTTTCTTTTCTCTCTTTCCCTCACTTGTTTTTCCCTTTCTTTTTCCACTTTTTATTTTCTTTTTCTTTCTTTTCTTCTATCGGTACCCTGCAGACCGGATATCTCCACGTGGTGGGTAAAAGACAGTCGAGCCCCGCCTTTCTGTTGAGGCGGGCCCCGACATAGCCACGTGTCCTTGGCCCGAGGTCAGCCCTAGGGCTGCCACGTGCGCTTGAGTTCCAGAGCCGACACGTGCCATAGGCTCTGTAACGAGCCTCCCCGCTGAGGTGAGGTCCGGAGCTGCCACGTGTCAATTGGCTCAGAACACGTGCCTTAGAATCCGGTCCGAGCCTCCCCGCTGAGGTGAGGTCCGAAGCCGCCACGTGTATCCGGGCTCCGACACTCCTATATGCTGAGGAGAGCCCGACATAGCCACATGCCCTTGGCCCGAGGTTAGCCCTAGGGCTGCCACGTGTGCTTGAGATCTAGAGCGGACACGTGCTCTGGATCATAACATGTGCCCTAGGCTCCGTTCTAAGCCTCCCCGCTAAGGTGAGGTCCGGAGCTGCCACGTGTATCCGCGCTCCGACACTCCTTCCTGCTGAGGTGAGCCCGACGTAGCCACGTGCCCTTGACCCCGAGGTCAGCCCTGGGGCTTCCACGTGCGCTTGAGATCCAGAGCCGACACGTGCCCTGGCTCAGAACACGTGCCCTAGGCTCCGGTCCGAGCCTCCCTGCTAAGGTGAGGTACGGAGCTGTCACATGTATCCAGTCTCCGACACTCTTCCCTGCTGAGGAGAGCCCGGCGTAGCCATGTGCCCTTGGCCTCGAGGTCAGCCCTGGGGCTGCCACATGCGCTTGAGATCCAGAGCCAACACATGCCCTGGATCAGAACACGTGCCCTAGGCTTCGGTCCGAGCCTCCCCGCTGAAGTGAGGTCCGGAGCTGCCACGTGTATTCAGGCTCCGACACTCCTCCCTGCTGAGGAGAGCCCGGTGTAGCCACGTTCCCTTGGCCCTGAGGTCAGCCCTGGGGCTGCCACGTGCACTTGAGGTCCAGAGCCGACATGTGCCACTGGTTCAGAACACGTGCCCTAGGCTCCGGTCCGAGCCTCCCCGCTGAGGTGAGGTTCGGGGCTGCCACGTGTATCCGGGCTCCGACACTCCTCCCCGCTGAAGAGGGCCGGGCGTAGCCACGTGCCCTTGGCTCCGAGGTCAGCTCTAGGGCTGCCATGTGCGCTTGAGTTCCAGAGCTGACACGTGCCCTGGGCTCTGGGCCGAGCCTCCCAGCCGAGGTGAGGTCCGAAGTTGCCACGTGTGAGTTGGCTCAGAATACGCGACCTGGGTTCTGGGCCGAGCCTCCTCACCGAGGTAAGGTCCGGAGCTGCCATGTGTCCTACGGCTACGGGCCTGACCTCCAGCATGGGAGGGCTCTGGTGCTACCACATAGGCAACAACTCTAGGCGTCCCTTCCTGCTAAGGAGGGCTCCTGTGCGGCCACGTTCATAACACCTCCGGACCTCCCCTCCTGCAAGGGAGAGCTTCGGCGTTGCACGTGTCCAACGACTCCGAACCCCTTGCTACTTCGCAAGACAGCTCCAGTGACGACGCGTGTCCTGGGGGCCAACCACCGGGACGCCGCGCTGACAAGCAACGGGTAGATAGCTAAGGAGTAAAGAGGAAGGTGTGTTGTCCTATCGCGTATTTAAGGTTCGCATGTTCCCCAGGCAAGCAATCTAGCATACCCCGGTACAGGCGTGCCTAGCAGTAGAGACCAGTCGCATGGTGCCCTGACGGAGCGACAGTGCAGCGCCGTGGGACAAGACGCATTCCAACCGCCTTCATTAGACAATATTCAAGGAAGCTGATGTGATAGGGCGACGCGCCCGACGGCTTCATCGAGTACGCTACTACTAGCGATGGGCGAGCTAGCCGTGATAGAGGTTGCTGCCCATACCGGGGCCGCCTGTCAGGCCTCGGGCCCACTTGTAAGGTTGTTTGGCCTTGAGCTATAAAACGACCAGACAACCAACGGGCAAAGAGATTCCGACTTTTCCCCTCCGACTTTTCGATCTCGAGTCCAATCGCCGAACACCATTGTAAGCTCGCAAGCTCGAGCCACCCACAAACTAATGCAACAAAGAACATCCAACACTCCGTGGACGTAGGGTATTACGCTTAGGTGGCCTGAACCACGTAAATCTTTGTGCTCTTCTTGTCATCGTGCTACGACGCTCAAAACACTAAGCCCCTCCTAAAAGAGAACCTCCGCGGGCCGCTCGAGAGCGGACCGGGGGAAGTGTCGCAGGAAACACTTCAACATCTTCCTTCTCTCTTTCCTTTCCCTCCCTCCCTCTCTCTCTCTTCTTCGAGGCGCTACAGTGCTCCGGTTGGTTTGGAGGCGTTCTGTAGCCACCGCTGTTTCCTAGGAGCCTGGAAATCGCCCACTGCGGGGCGCCTCTACAGACGAGATATAGGCGCCTGGTGCGTACAACCTTAGGGGTGTGGCCCACTGGGTAATTTGTTTGCTTTTTCTCCTTTTTTGATATTTGAACTTCCTATAAAAGGTTTTTTTTTTGAAAATATATCTTTCATCAGACGCCGTCTCTTTTGATACCCTATGTCTACAACATGGGATCAAATGACATAAGAGGACAAAAGCTCTAGCGCCTTACCTTACAACTACACTTAGCACCGTGTTATTTAAATCTCTCTATCGGACAGAATTACCACGCACTCATATCCAACTCTATAACTATACACAATTTCTATGAGCCATGTCAGAGTGGACACATGATGCCAAAAGCTTTTTAGGCCATACGGAAGATACATTTTTAGGAATAGATTTGTCAGGCTCAAAATGGCAAGAGTTTTTTTCAGGACCAAATTGCAAAAAAAGTACTTTCTAACAGAGCCATTTGCCTTGATGAAACGTCGTCTATGTATTATCATCTCAAGAAAACAACGTTCATGGCTTCTTAGTGATGAACCGCTTCCTTTCATAGATATTCTCCGTTAGAAATTCTGATCCCAATCACATGACACATTCAGTTAGGAACCATTAACTATTAAAAGTTCGTTTAAGATTTCATTACATAAGCTACAAAACAAAAAATCATCTGATCTCATATATATCGTTGGTACACAAAGCTCGCTAGACTACTGTCGGTACCCGCGATATGGGGTACCCCCGCGCACAGGGGAAAATGCCTAAGGATCTCGCCCTTCTCCGCAGGGAGAGCTCCGAAGGCGCCACGCGTCCAGCGAGGCCGGTCCTCCCTCTCCTCAGAGGAGAGCTCCGGGCTCGCCACGTGGCCTGCAGAAGCCGGACCTCCCCCCTCCGCGGGGGAGAGGTCCGAAGGCGCCACGTGTTCAGCGGGGCCGGACCTCCCTCTCCTCAGAGGAGAGCTCCGGGCCCGCCACGTGGCCGATAAGAGCCGGACCTCCCCCTCCACGGGGAGAGGTCCGAAGGCTCCACGTGTCCTGCGGGGCCGGACCTCCCTCTCCTCTGAGGAGGGCTCCGGACCTGCCACGTGTCCAGCAGAAGAGCGCTGCCTGCCCCCGAGCGGTAGGCAGCGGGCGTAAAGACGCCCCATACCTTGCCCGTACAAGGTATTCAAGGCCCGCGCCTTCCCAAGACGCGGAGACGCGGAGCACGCCTCTGTCAGGGGCCGTTGCGCCCAGTCGTATCACAGACTGGCACGCGGTGTCAGAACCTGTCAGCCAATAAATACAGCGACAAGACATCCCCTGCCACCTCCGCCGTCATCAACCAATACGACTAGCAGGCGGCATGGGCAGGGCTGCAAGACGAAGACTCAGAAGCCTTTGCCAGAGACAACTACCGGCATAACTGCAGATACGGTAGATAACAGTCAATCTCCCCGGAACCGCCTGTCGGGTCCCGGGCCCCCCTTGTAAGCCACCCGAGTCTTGGACTATAAAAGGCTCGGGTAGGCAACGTTAGCAAGGGTTCGCACTCCAGCCATTCACACCCAAGCTGTAACTCATCCTCAAGCTCAGGACTCCGGTTCTGAGCAACAAGCAATACAGCGAGCTCCCGAGCTCGCCGTGGACGTAGGGTTTTACGCTCCGGCGGCCTGAACCACGTAAAACTCGCCGTGTCAAGCTCTTACTAACTCGTCCATACGCTCAAGCTCTCCGCAAGTGACTAGCCCCACCGAAAAAAGAACCTCCGCGGGCTGCCCAGTGCAGGCCCGTGGAAAGTGTCGACCGAACACTTCGACATTTGACGCGCTAGGAAGGGGGCTTTTCCCTTGCGCGACGAGCTTCTGCCGACGAAGATGACCAAGCTTCCTTCAGCGGCAGACTCTCCTCCCCCGCGCTCACAACGGACCGTGACCAGCAGGGAGTACGTGTCGACACACTCAGGACGGAGTGTGTCGGCGCAAGCTGGAAGCCAGCAGCCGACTCTGGCAACGCCAACTCCGGCAATGCGGGCTCCAACCAGCGTCAGATCTTCTACAGCGCTGAGCGTACCCTACGGGGGTGCACTAGCTGCAGCAAGAGCACTACTGCGCAATCCGCCTGCTGGAGACGCGCCTCAGGCAGCAACCCAGCGGTGGATTCGCGAGGTAGATCGTCTCGTCGTCGCCGCCACAAACCCTCGACTTCGGCGGGGACGACGCTCTGGCCAACCGGCTGTGTCGCTGATGCGCATGCCAACGGTTGACAGGCAGACGGCGGATTCCAGCTCCACCAGACTCCAGTCAACGGACCTGGGGATAGAGCTGGAACGGTGCCACTTGGGCCAGGATGCCCGGGTGTACCTCGAGCGACGTCGAGAAAGGCGTCGCAACCAGGAGGCTGGCGACAGCATGTCGTCAGCCTCGACCCAGCCTGAAGAGCAGACCTACGCCACGCGATCTCTGCCCCAGGCATACGCCGCGCAGCATATGCCACAGCCATATGCTCTGCAAGCGGCGCCCCTGGTCTATGGCGCAACCTTGCCCATACCGGGGTACACTGTGCTAGCGGTGAACCAAGTGTTCGCGGCACCAATTCCTGCAGCAACGGGGGCAGGATGTGCGGCCCTGGCGCCCCACCTTCGCTTTGCGAGGTGACCGCGCAAGTTTCGGCCGCACCTGCCCGAGAAGTACGACGACAGCGTCAACCCGACAGAGTTCCTCCAGATCTACTCCACCGTCGTACTTGCCGCAGGAGGGGATGAGGCCGTCATGACCAACTACTTCCCCGTCGCCTTGACCGGCCCAACCCGGTCTTGGCTCATGAACCTCCCTCAGGGTTCCATAACTTTTTGGGGAGAGCTCTGCCGGCAGTTCACCACCAACTTCGGCAGTTCCTACACCCGGCCTGGCACGAGCTCGACCTCCACACCATCCAGCAACAACCTGGGGAGTCACTGCGCTCCTTCGTCCAGCGGTTCTCCCAGGTACGCAACACCATCCCCCACATCCCGAATGCATCAGCGGTGGTCGCATTCCGGCAAGGTGTGAGGGACAAGAAGATGCTCCAGAAGTTGGCCACCAGGGAGGTGCAAGACATCTCGGGGCTGTTCAGCCTGGCGGACAAGCGCGCCGGGGCAGAAGACGGGCGTCATTGGCACTCACTGCCAGCTTCCGAGGCCGTAAGACAACCCGAAGACGGCGGAGTTCAAGTTGAGCTCCCGACCACGTCAGACAGCCAAGAGCCAAGCACTGGCTGACTTCGTGGCTGAGTGGACGCCAACGAAGGCTGACCCAGGGGGCCGCGAAGACGGTGAACCTAAGTACCGAGCTCCGGTCTGCACCGGGCCTCACTGGACGCTCTTCTTCGACGGCTCCTCGCGAAAGCAGGGGGCCGGTGCCGGCGTACTGCTTCTCATGCCATCGGGGGAGCAGTCTGGGTACATGGTGCGTCTCAATCCAAGGCAACCAACAACTTGGCAGAGTATGAAGCGCTCATCTTTGGCCTAAAAGACAATCCTGTCTCTGGGCGCTCGCCAGTTGTTGGCGCAGGGCGACTCCCAGCTAGTTATCAAGCAAGTTAAGGGTGAATGCCCCTGCAATGACCCACAGCTAGCTGCTTATCTGCTCCACGTGCGGATGTTGGAGAAAGACTTCCTCGCCTTGGACCTGCGCCATGTACCGCGCGCTGGCAAGGCCGCAGCTGACGACCTCTCAACGAAGGCCTCCACCGGAGCCCCTGCGCCCGAAGGAGTCTTCTAGAGGACGTTGCTGCGGCCCACAGCCCGGCCCGCCGAGCCGGGCGAAGGGGGCTGAACCAGTGCCTCGAAGCTAGGCAGTCCCGGCGGCCCTGCAGCCATGGACGTCGCCAAAGGATCGTAAGCGTCACTGGGGACTTCGTGCAACCCAGCGCTCAAGATCCAGAAGCTCAAGTAGTCCCGATGCATGGACCACGGAGGTCCGGGACTCCTTGAAGGACATCCTTCCTGATGAACGTGCATTCGCTGAACGGATTGTGCAGACGGCTAAGTGCTACGCGCTGATATCTTTACTGGCGTGGCGCCACGACATCCTATTGCGACGCATAACCCAGGAGGAAGGCTGCGACTAGCTCGCAATAGTCCATGGAGGCGAGTGCTGGGAACGCTCATCGTCCCGCACGTTGGTCGGTTAAGCCAACCGACATGGCTCCTACTGACCGAGAGCCACCTGGACGCTGTCAAACCGGTTAGGGATGCAATGCGTGCCAGGTCCACGCCAAGCAGACCCACACAACCGGTACAGACGCGCACCCAGAGCCGTCGGGGGATACCGGCTCCTCCATGAAGAGGGCCAGCCGGATTTCCCAGGGCCAGGTCACGGGAACTACCCTTCCACATGGTATGCGGGGCCGAAGCCATGCTTTCCCCTGAGATCGCCATGGGGGTCCCCCCGTGTCCGGCGTACGACGAAGCCACGCATGACCCGCTCTGCGTGAAGACAGGCGCTCCGACGCTACCCTAGTAAGTTCACCAAGCTTACTTAGGTGTTTATTTAAATTACGCATTAATTTATATGAACACCTCCCCACGCTCTAGATAGTGTGCGTCCATTGTACACTCGGTTCCTCTTTCCTGCTCTCATGCATAGTCGATATTTGCCGTCCTGCCGAAGGCGGTAGTGCTTGGGGTACCTGCCAGAGGCCCGGTGGCCTTTTGGATCTCCCCCTGTAAGGGTACTGTACCGCCAGTTGGTCTCCTCCAAGAAAAGACCTACGCTAGACGGGGGGGTCAGGAGCCTTGCTTTGCCCGGTCTTGCACCCAAAGCATTTGCACTCTGCCCCCCAGCGCTACTGTCTGAGTACCAAGGGGCCGGACGGTTACACCCTAACTGGGGCTGGGGCTAGACCTCCGGGACCAAGTGCACTGGATTACCCAAGCCCCGTATTCCGGCCTGGGACAGTAAGCCAAATGAGACTAAGGGACAGGAAAGGGGGGACCACTGAGCAGTGCCGGACTTCGCCCCCACAGCTGGGCCGAGCTCCGATGCCAGCCCTCGCCCTCCTTTCAGAGGCGAGCGCTGATGCCGGACCTCACGCCCTTCGCTGGCCTGAGCTCCGATGACCTCCGGATCTCACGCCCTTCGCTGGCCTGAGCTCCAATGACTTCCAGACTCCGCCTCCACAGCCAGGCCGAGCTCCGAGGCCAGCCCTCGCCCTCCTTTCAGAGGCGAGCGCTGATGCGGACCTCACGCCCTTTGTTGCCCTGAGCTCCGATGACTTCCGGACTCCGCCTCCACAGCCAGGCCGAGCTCCGAGGCCAGCCCTCGCCCTCCTTTCAGAGGCGACCGCTGATGCCGGACCTCACGCCCTTCGTTGGCCTGAGCTCCGATGACTTCCGGACTCCGCCTCCACAGCCAGGCCGAGCTCCGAGGCCAGCCCTCGCCCTCCTTTCAGAGGCGAGCGCTGATGCCGGACCTCACGCCCTTCGCTGGCCTGAGCTCCGATGACCTCCGGACCTCACGCCCTTCGCTGGCCTGAGTTCCGATGACTTCCGGACCTCCGCCTCCACAGCCAGGCCGAGCTCCGAGGCCAGCCCTCGCCCTCCTTTCAGAGGCGAGCGCTGATGCCGGACCTCGCGCCCTTCGTTGGCCTGAGGTCCGATGACTTCCGGACTCCGCCTCAACAGTCAGGACGAGCTCCGAGGCCAGCCCTCGCCCTCCTTTCAGAGGCGAGCGCTGATGCCGGACCTCACGCCCTTCGCTGGCCTGAGCTCCGATGACCTCCGGACCTCACGCCCTTCGCTGACCTGAGTTCCGATGACTTCCGGACCTCCGCCTCCACAGCCAGGCCGAGCTCCGAAGCCAGCCCTCGCCCTCCTTTCAGAGGCGAGCGCTGATGCCGGACCTCACGCCCTTCGTTGGCCGGAGCTCCGATGACTTCCGGACTCCGCCCCCACAGCTGGGCCGAGCTCCGAGGCCAGCCCTCGCCCTCCTTTCAGAGGCGAGCGCTGATGCCGGACCTCACGCCCTTCGTTGGCCTGAGCTCCGATGACTTCCGGACTCCGCCTCCACAGCCAGGCCGAGCTCCGAGGCCAGCCCTCGCCCTCCTTTCAGAGGCGAGCGCTGATGCCGGACCTCACGCCCTTCGCTGGCCTGAGCTCCGATGACCTCCGGACCTCACGCCCTTCGCTGGCCTGAGTTCCGATGACTTCCGGACCTCCGCCTCCACAGCTAGGCCGAGCTCCGAGGCCAGCCCTCGCCCTCCTTTCAGAGGCGAGCGCTGATGCCGGACCTCGCGCCCTTCGTTGGCCTGAGGTCCGATGACTTCCGGACTCCGCCTCCACAGTCAGGCCGAGCTCCGAGGCCAGCCCTCGCCCTCCTTTCAGAGGCGAGCGCTGATGTCGGACCTCACGCCCTTCGCTGGCCTGAGCTCCGATGACCTCCGGACCTCACGCCCTTCGCTGGCCTGAGTTCCGATGACTTCCGGACCTCCGCCTCCACAGCCAGGCCGAGCTCCGAGGCCAGCCCTCGCCCTCCTTTCAGAGGCGAGCGCTGATGCCGGACCTCACGCCCTTCGTTGGCCTGAGCTCCAATGACTTCCGGACTCCGCCCCCACAGCTGGGTCGAGCTCCGAGGCCAGCCCTCGCCCTCCTTTCAGAGGCGAGCGCTGATGCCGGACCTCACGCCCTTCGCTGGTCTGAGATCCGATGACCTCCGGACCTCACGCCCTTCGCTGGCCTGAGCTCCGATGATTTCCGGACCTCCGCCCCCACAGCTGGGCCGAACTCCGATGCCAGCCCTCACCCTCCTTTCAGAGGCGAGCCCTGATGTCGGACCTCACGCACTTCGTGGACCTGAGCTCCGATGACTTCCGGACCTCCGCCCCCACAGCCGGGCCGAGCTCCAATGCCAGGCTTCACCCTCTCCTAAGAGGCTGAACTCCGAAGCCGTCAAGACCCTACCAGCACAGGGAATACTCAAGACAAGAAAGTGCGCGGGTAGGAGAAGGCCTCACCTCAGGCTCGTTACCTCCCCCGAGGTGAGCCCGGGGGCCACTGTCGGTACCCGCGATATGGGGTACCCCGCACACAGGGGAAAATGGCTAAGGATCTCGCCCTTCTCCGTAGGGAGAGCTCCGAAGGCGTCACGCGTCTAGCGAGGCCGGTCCTCCCTCTCCTCAGAGGAGAGCTCCGGGCTCGCCACGTGGCCTGCAGAAGCCGGACCTCCCCCCTCCGCGGGGGAGAGGTCCGAAGGCGCCACGTGTTCAGCGGGGCCGGACCTCCCTCTCCTCAGAGGAGAGCTTCGGGCCCGCCACATGGCCGACAAGAGCCGGACCTCCCCCTCCGCGGAGAGGTCCGAAGGCTCCACGTGTCCTGCGGGGCCGGACCTCCCTCTCCTCTGAGGAGGGCTCCGGACCCGCCACGTGTCCAGCAGAAGAGCGCTGCCTGCCCCCGAGCGGTAGGCAGCGGGCGTAAAGACGCCCCATACCTTGCCCGTACAAGGTATTCAAGGCCTGCGCCTTCCCAAGACGCGGAGACGCGGAGCACACCTCTGTCAGGGGCCGTTGCGCCCAGTCGCATCACAGACTGGCGCGCGGTGTCAGAACCTGCTAGCCAATAAACACAGCGACAAAACATCCCCTGCCACCTCCGCCGTCATCAACCACTACGACTAGCAAGCGGCATGGGCAGGACTGCAAGACGAAGACTCAGAAGCTTTTACCAGAGACAACTACCGGCATAACTGCAGATACGGTAGATAACAGTCAATCTCCCCGGGACCACCTGTCGGGTCCCGGGCCCCCCTTGTAAGCCACCCGAGTCTTGGACTATAAAAGGCTCGGGTAGTCAACGTTAGCAAGGGTTCACACTGCAGTCATTCACACCCAAGCTATAACTCATGCTCAAGCTCAGGACTCCGGTTCTGAGCAACAAGAAATACAGCGAGCTCCCGAGCTCACCGCCGGTTCTGAGCAACAAGAAATACAGCGAGCTCCCGAGCTCACCGTGGACGTAGGGTTTTACGCTCCGGCGGCCTGAACCACGTAAAACTCGCCGTGTCAAGCTCTTACTAACTCGTCCATACGCTCAAACTCTCCGTAAGTGACTAGCCCCACCGAAAAAAGAACCTCCGCGGACTGCCCAGTGCAGGCCCGAGGAAGTGTCGACCGAACACTTCGACAACTACACTCGTACAATCTTTGTATAGCATAGATACCGTTGCGATACACGCCTCTTAATGCTGCTGGCAAGTATCTACCGTGTGGTTTCACCTGATTATAATAACAGACGATGTGCCAGGCGCAGGAGCTTAACTCTAGTCAGACTTGTTGCCTCAATCCACATCAATCGTGGCTGCACCACGATACACAGCAGTTTCCTTCTCATAACGCTTCTTGTCAACTTGAGACTGCTGTATGTATTGCTGTTTCTCTTCGGCTGCTCATGAAAAAGAAAAAGGAAACCTCAAGTATGGTGGTTGTAGTAGTAAACAGAACAGACATCACAGAGTATGCCGAACATATTAAACAACGCTCGAGTATTTTAGTAATAACGAAGAATGCTCTGGAATATTACATGACATCTTTTGCCACATCTCCCCAAGCTTCTTGGCAATCTCGGTTGTAGCCAAATCAGGATTGCTGTTTTTCATGTTCTGCATCATGAAAAGAGCAGTTAAACTACTGTCCCTGATCGCATATCTAGTATCTATGCACTCTTAGTATCATAAATGTCTTTTGACCAAGGTATTAACTTTTCTAACTAAGGAAATTACTTTTAACATTTTGAAAGCCATAATTGATGAAATCTGTTCCATACTAAATAACCTACTGTTTTCATACAGTTCTTGGTTTTTTAATATAAATAATCATCGCTTAATCCTGTGTATGAGCTGAGGACTGCGACTCAAATGAACTTACTGCTCGCTGAGCCATTGAGAAGTACATGAAGGGTGTCATTGCTCTTTTGGGAGCATTAGGATCCTTTTTCTTTCTCGCCTTCTTCTCTGAACCTTCCTCATCCCTGCCCTTAGGCTTCCTTTTCTGAGGTAGCTTTGAACTGATGGCTTTCTTCTTGGATGATTTCTGGGAAGAAAAGCAATTGAGCATTACAATAGCAGCTTTATGCTTTAGGTTTGCTATGGCAAATTATAAAATTAACTACCTCTTTCTCGCCACCACTGTCACTAGCATCCGATTCCTCCTCACCAGAGTCATCCGTAGGAGATTCACTGTCATCCTTATCAGCAACAAAATCTTCGTCCTAAAATGGAGATAAAGAAACAAAAGTGTATGTGGGGGCTCAGTAACAAAGATTAAAAGACAGCAACAAGGAAAATAATGACAACAGATACCATACCTCTTCATCGCTTTCCTCATCCCCAGCCTGGTTCTTTATACGCTCTAGATGTGGGTCAACAGCATCATCTTCCGTGTCTCGTAGAACATCTGTAACTCCACCAGTTGTATCTTGACCATCTCCAAGGTTCATTATTTTCATGTGCTTTCCACTTAGAGAGATTGCCAGAAACAATAGAAGGCACACATAAGTTTTTTACTAAGCAAAGAAAGATGATGTGTTGTACATATCTAAAAAGGGACATACTTGATGAAGTTGAAAAGGTTGTGGTATTCATTCCTTTGAATATTTCTGAATAGATGTTCTTGGTCACTTTTCAATTTGACAAGGAGGTCAAAATAGTGAGACGACATATTGGCACCCCCAGCACCATGACGTTCAAATTCAACATACTCAATCTGCATCAAATATGAACAGATATGAATGACAAAAACTGTTTGGACAATAATAAGCTATCTCAGCAATACACGAAGTATGATAATTAGTTTCTATGATAACTATAAAACTTACCTCCTCATGTAGAATGAGTGTAGGTGGCTTTGGCAGAAAGAAGAAACTCTTTTCAAGTGGATACAACAGTCCATCTTCAGCTTTGAGAGAAGATTTAACTGCATATCCATCTTGGCAACTTCTGAAGGAGCCTGGCCTTGTGACTTTGGCACCAGATAAACCACGAAGGACTTTAGTAAATACCTCATGTATTAGACCCTATGGAATAAATTGAAAACCAAATGTAATAAAAGGAACATTGAAGTTTATTTGAATCGAGCAGCAAGAGAAACGAGAAAACTGCAAATTGCATATTAATTAAAAAGAATGAAAACCCACTATAACTGAACTTGTAATACATATACAATAGACAATCAGACCTTAATTAAGAAACAATGACACGACAATCACATATGTCCATCTATCCCTATTAGATCCAAAGAAAACGGCACCCGGGCAAACCTAGGCGCCAGTCAGGCACCTAAGCGACGATTAGGCGACCACCAGGTCAGCAATTTAGCCCAAGACAACACCTGGGGTACAACCTATTCTTCTTTATATTTTAGCCCAACTTGGCCTGACTCTCTCTCTTCTTCGGTACAGCCCATCCTCAACTTGGTCCGACTCTCTCTACTTCCTACCCGACTCTCTTCTTTCTGTCCAATTTCTGATCTTCTTTATATTTTAGCCTCTTGCAGAAATGCAGAAAAAGGCTGCGTACAAAAGACCCAAGTGGGTCGGACCCTTCCCGCGACCCTGCGCAAGCGGGAGCTACATGCACCGGGCTGCCCTTTTTTTTATATTTTAGCCCAACTTGGCCTGACTCTCTTCTTCGATACAAGCCATTCTCAACTTGGTCCGACTCTCTCTTCTTCCTACCCAACTCTCTCTTCTTTCTGTCCACTTTCCGATCTTGTGATGCGCCAGGATGAGGAAGCGGCCACCGCATCCATGCTCGAGTTGTCGTCTCCGCTTATCTGCCCAGCTTGTCACAGCCTCACAGCTTGGGTACCCGCGCGGTTAGGCGTGCCAGAGTGGCGGGGCGGGTGTGGGGACGGCGGCCGGGGCTGGGCACGTGAGACAATGGCAAGCGGCGGAGCCAGGACGAGCTCCCATCAGAGGGAGCAGCGGCAACATCGTTCTGAGGCAATCCTGGCAAGGCAACTGGCCCTGATGTCCATGCCAGACCACCTGGATGCCTAAGCAACAACGTTAAAACAAAGATTAGATCATTAGTTCATAGTTCTGTATCTCAGAATGCCCAATTGCCCCATAACTCCACTACAAAACAGTTGCCCAACTATTGATTGTTTAAATACCATAAAGTCGAAGTAATATCTAACGGAGTTTCGACTAAATGACATTTTTTAACATCTCTACATCCTCCACTTCATAAATTGTATATGTAAAGGAAGGAGCAAACGCAACAACTTCAAGTGTTGTCTCATTCAATAGATGGCTATTTTGAAACCACAAGTCCTAGTTACTCCTAAGGCTAATTAATAGAAGTGCGATCATTGTTTAAAAGGTGTCGCCTAGTCGCCACCTAGGCGTCCAGGTGCCTAGGCAGGTGCCTTGACGTCCAGGCGCCTGGTGGTCGCCTAGGCGTCCAGGCACCCTTTTAAAACACCGAGTGCAATTCTTTATTCACATTACTAATTGTTGGACTGTACGTGTATTAGGGGGCAGGGGCATTTTAGTCCTTTGTATTAGGGTTGCTTAGCCCTTAAGCTGTGTCCCCCTATATATGTATCTCCTTGACAGGCTGTTAATGGACTAATTACTTTTCCTAATCTAATTTGGTATCAGATTACCTTCTCTCTCTCCTCTCCCGATCTCGATCCCGATGCCACCCACGGGCGCCGCCGCCGCGGGCGCGCCGGCCCCGCCGCTGGCCGGCCAGCCGCCGACTCCCCTTCCTCTCGACACCTGCCCGGTCGCGGCCGCCGCTGGATTCAGCGCCACCGACCCGGTCGCCCCCTCCTCAGCGCCCGCCGCCACAGGATCCGTCGCCGCCGGCTCCGCCGCTGTCTCCCCTGCGCCCGCCACCACCGGGTCTGGCGCCGCCGGCCGCGCCGCCACCTCTCCTGTGAGCGCCGCCGCCAGATCCGGGGCATCCAGCCCTGCGGCCGGCCTCCACGCCCTCTCCCCTGGGCGCACAGCCGCCGGGCTGCTCGGGCCCGGCTCGGGTGTGGCCGGCCCAGCCGCCGTCGGGCCTCTTGGCCCCCGATCTGGCGCCCCTGACTCTGCCACTGCCTCCCTCGGCCTCCCCACAGTCGCCTGGCCGCCGGCCTGGTTGGACCCGCCGGAGGCTAGCCCCGCCCCAATACCGCCTGGCTGCCAAGCCCCGGTGGCCCTGCTACGATCGCCGCCGGCCATGCTGTCCCTGCTGGATCCGGGGGACAACCCTCTTCGCACGTCTCCGACGTAGCGACTGCCCTGGCCATCTCCCGTGAGCGGGAACAAGCGCTCGTCCTCGCCTTGGAGCAGGAACGTGCGGCTGCGGCCTCTCTCACCCGTCAGCTCGAGGAGTCTCCGCCAGTACAGTGGAGTGACGCACAGGATACTCCAGGAGATGGTGCTGCCTATACTACCCACGCGGCGTCTCTTGTCGCTGCTCTACATGCCCAGGCGGCTGGCATACAGAACATCCGGACTCTCGTCCCGGTTGTTCTCAGCTCCGACTCTACTTCCTTCGCTCGTTGGCGCAGCCTGCTTCTCCTGACGCTGCGACGCTTTCGGCTGGAAGACCATGTCCTGCGAGATGACTGCCCACTGGATGACTCGTGGGTCTGCATGGACAGTCTTGTCCTTGCATGGATCCTCGGCTCACTTTCTGAGAAGCTTCAGGATATCGTCGCCCAGAAGGGTGGCGGTACAGCTCGTCAGGCCTGGCAGATCCTCGAGCTTCGCTTCCAGGAGAACCAAGCGACCCGAGCTCTCCACATCCGAGCCCGCTTCGGTTCTACTGTCCAGGGTGATCTCTCCATTACTGCATACTGTCGGCAGATAAAGGGTATGGCGGACGCCCTTCGTGACCTTGGAGAGCCCATCCCGGACAGTACCCTCGTTCTTCAGGTCCTTCAGGGCCTGAATGAGCGCTACACCCACCTTCGCTCGTGGATTCTCCGCGAGAAGCCCTTCCCGACCTTCGAGAAGGTCTGGTCGAACCTCGAGCTCGAGGAGATCACCCAGGGCGGCTCCACTGCCTCCTCCCCTGCCTCGGCCTTCTACGGCTCAGGGCCGTCTTCACGCCCTCCTCCACCTGCTGGTTCTGGGGGCCAACTTCCTCGTCCACCTACCACACCAGGAGTCCCTGCTACCTCTGGTGGTGGTGGGAACCGCCGTCGTGGCAGACGCGGTGGCCGTGGTGGAGGTGGTACGACCACTGCTGGTGGTACCTCTGGTGGTGCTGGTACTACTGGTGGCAGTAGTGGTGGTCGGGGTCAGGGTGGTGTGACCTGGCCCACACCCTACAACCCGTGGACTGGCCAGATCTCGATGTGGCCTGGGCCGTCCCCGGGTCTCCCGGCACTTCGCCCACCGCGCCCTCAGCCGGCTTACGTGACTACTCCGACTTACGGCGGGCCTGTCTACGCTGCTGGTAGACAGTGGACCCTGCCCCCTGGTGGACCAGGCTACTCTGCGGCTAGGCCCTCCTCTCTAGCCAATTGGGCTTCGGGGAACCCAGTTGGTCGGCCCGGGTCGTCGGCACCACACTCTGACCCTGCTCAGGGCTGGGATCGCCAGTCACTTGCGTCTTCTTTCAGCACGGTGAGTCTCACACCACCTAGCCCCGAGTGGGTTGTGGACTCGAGCTTCGTACCACACCACCCCCGACGCTGGTATACTTTCTTCTACCCACCCTTCCCGCCCTTCTTTTCCTTCTTCTATCGTTGTTGGGAATGGGTCTGTTCTTCCGGTCACCTCAGTAGGTGACTCGGGTTCGTCGGGGTCTTTCCGTCTTCGTGATGTTCTTGTTGCTCCGAACATCATTCAACACCTTCTTTCTGTTCGTCGATTTACCACTGACAACCATGTTTCTATTGAGTTTGATCCTTTTGGTTTGTCTGTGAAGGATCTTACTACCCGACGCCTTCTTCTCCGCTGTGAGAGCTCAGGGCCCCTGTACACGATGAGACTTCCTGCTTCCGCTTCGCCCTCGCCTTTTTGCCTGACTACGACAGCTCCGTCGACTACTTGGCATCATCGGCTTGGCCACCCCGGTGTTGAAGTTATGCCGAAGCTGTTTCATAGTTCAGTGATCTCGTGTACTAGGGATTCTCATGAGTCTTTATGTCATGCTTGTCAGTTGGGTCGCCATGTTCGGCTTCCTTTTCCACATTCTGTAACCCATGTGGAGCACCTTTTTGATCTGATTCACTGTGATCTATGGACCTCACCTGTTCTCAGTGTTTCTGGCTACAAATATTATCTGGTGATTGTTGATGATTTTTCCCATTATTCGTGAACCTTTCCATTGCGACAGAAGTCCGATACATTTGCTACTCTCTCTCACTTCTTCGCTTGGGTTTCCACACAGTTTGGGTGTACGATCAAGGCTGTCCAGTGCGACAACGGGCGCGAGTTTGATAACTCCGCGTTTCGTCACTTCTTGCTTTCCCACGGGGTCCAGTTGCACATGTCTTGCCCTTACACTTCCCCCTAGAATGGAAGGCTGAGCATATGATTCGTACCACCAACGATGTCATGCGCTCCCTGATGTTTCAGACTTCCATTCCTGCTTGCTACTGGGCAGAGGCCCTTCACACCACTACCTTCCTCATTAATCGCCTTCCTACAAAGGTGATTAGTGCTCCCAACCCTCACATCGCTCTCTTTGGTACCACCCCTCTTTATGACCACCTTCGAGTCTTCGGGTGCGCGTGCTACCCTAATCTTTCTGCTACCGCTCCTCATAAGCTCGCACCTCGTTCGACTCGATGTGTTTTCCTTGGGTACTTCCCCGATCATAAGGGATACCGGTGTCTAGACCTCACCACTCGTTGTATCTTGGTCTCCCGACACGTCGTATTCGACGAGTCCTCCTTCCCTTTCATTGGGTCCTCCTCTGATCCGGTCTCCGAGTTGGATTCTCTTTTTTCCACTGATCCTACAGCCGCTCCTGTCCAGCGACCTTGTTTTTTACCCTCTGCAGGTCTTCCTCTAGCTGCGCCAGACACGACCACGGTGTCTCAGACGCCACCTGTCGTGCCTCCCGCGGCTCCGGCGTTCTTGCCGCCACTGGCCGTTCCTCCGACGGCCCCGACGTCGTCTGCTGCACCACGCGCGGCCCCTGCCTCTCTGACAACGTCCGCTGCGCCACGCGCGGCCCCAGCGTCTCCGACGACGTCCGCTGCGCCACGTGCGGCCCCGGTGTCCCAGACGGCATCTCCGACGTCGTCCGTCGCGCCTCACGCGACCTCGGCGTCCCCGACGTCGTCCGTCGCGCGTCACGTGACCTCGACGTCCACGACGGCGTCTCCGACGTCGTCCGTCCCTTCTCGTGCAGCTCCGACGCCCACGACGGTGTCTTCGCCGTCGTCAGCCGCACCACCTGCGGCCCCTGGACCGCGGTACGCCGATCCCGCTCTCGTCTATCAGCGACGAGCGTGGATTGGTGGACCGTCCTCTTCGCGCCCTGAGGACCTGGTGTACCACCCTCCGCTGCTTCACCGGGACCCTCGTCACGTTCACCTGATGGTGACTCGACGGGCTGCCGGCGTCCTTGGACCTGTGGAGCGCTTCTCCGGGGTCGTTCTCTCGTCCTCGACCCCCCCGGAGCCTGCCTCGTCACCCATCTCGCCTATCCCCTCTTCTGTAGCGCCCTCGCCGATCCTCATTGGCGTCGGGCTATGGAAGAAGAGTATGCGGCCCTACATGCCAACCGGACCTGGTTCCCCGTCCTGGTCGTGGCAATGTTGTCACGGGCAAGTGGGTGTTCACGCATAAGAGGAAGGCGGATGGGTCTCTAGAGAGGTACAAGGCACGGTGGGTGCTTCGCGGTTTCACGCAGCGTCCCGGCGTCGACTATGACGAGACTTTCAGCCTGGTGCTGAAGCCGGCGACGGTTCGCACCGTTCTGTCGCTGGCTCTGTCGCGTTCTTGGCCTGTCCACCAGCTGGACGTCAAGAACGCCTTCCTCCACGGGACGTTGACGAAGACGGTGTACTGTAGTCAGCCGACAGGGTTCGTTGATTCAGCCCGTCCAGACATGGTCTGCCGGCTGAACAAGTCCCTATACGGGCTGAAGCAGGCGCCTCGGGCTTGGTACAGCCGGTTCGCCTCCTTCCTGGCTTCGCTCGGCTTCGTCGAGGCCAAGTCGGACACTTCGCTCTTCGTCTACAGGCGTGAGGGTGGCACTGTCTACCTCCTCCTGTACGTGGACGATATTGTCCTCACGGCGTCCAGCCCGGCTCTTCTTCAGCGCACGATCTCCACCCTACAGCGCGAGTTCGCGATGAAGGATCTCGGCCAGCTCCACCATTTCCTGGGCGTTGCGATCGAGCACCGCCCGGGTGCTCTGTTCCTCCACCAGCGCCAGTACTACCTGGATATCCTCGAGCGAGCGGGCATGGCTGACTGTAAGCCGTGCTCCACTCCCGTGGACACCCAGGCGAAGGTGTCTTCGTCCAACGGCGCCCCGGTCGTCGACCCTACCACTTCCAGGAGTCTTGCAGGTGCACTGCAGTACCTCACCTTCACCAGGCCGGACATCTCCTATGCGGTTCAGCAGGTGTGTCTTCACATGCATGATCCGCGGGAGCCGCACCTCACAGCGGTGAAGCGGATCCTTCGGTACCTGCGTGGTACCCACGACTACGGCCTTCTTCTACGGCGCGACTCTGCCTCCGAGCTGGTTGTCTACACCGACGCTGACTGGGCGGGTTGCCCAGACACCCGCCGGTCCACCTCCGGCTACGCCGTCTTCCTAGGCGGCAACCTTGTCTTCTGGTCCTCGAAGCAGCAGCATGTAGTGTCCCGCTCGAGTGTCGAGACGGAATACCGCGCCGTGGCCAACGGTGTGGCCGAGTCCTCCTGGCTTCAGCAGCTACTTCAGGAGCTACACTCCCCCCTCGCCCGGAGTACGTTGCTCTACTGCGACAACGTCAGCGCCGTCTACCTCTCCACCAACCCGGTGCAGCATCAGCGCATGAAGCACGTAGAGATCGACCTTCACTTTGTTCGTGTGCAGGTGGCTCTCGGGGAGGTGCGAGTCCTGCACGTTCCGATGTCGTCGCAGTTCGCCGACATCTTCACCAAGGGACTTCCTTCGACGGTGTTCATTGAGTTTCGGTCCAGTCTCAACATCTGCCGTGGCTAGATGTTGGGACTGCGGGGGGGTGTTGGACTGTACGTGTATTAGGGGGCAGGGGCATTTTAGTCCTTTGTATTAGGGTTGCATAGCCCTTAAGTTGTGTCCCCCTATATATGTATCTCCTTGACAGGCTGTTAATGGACTAATTACTTTTCCTAATCTAATTCTAATGACAACGGGCGAATCAACAAGTAAATACTATTTTTTTATATTTCACCTTGTAAGACTCCTCCAGCCTATCTTTGTATTTTTCAGCCAGAAGCTCTTTAGTCAATGCCAAATCTCTTTCCACTACTGCCTCTGTCTCAAACTGTTTAAAGATAAAGAAAGAGATTACTCTCTGCAAAAGAAATCCCAAAACCAAGTGGCAAAAAGAGTACAACCAACTAAATATCATTCACAACACAATACCTGAATAACAATGTGAGGATACAATGTCTGCCCTTTACGGATTGGTGGATCAAGAGTGATAACAACAAACGTATGGGGATTGTTTGACTGCAAAGCCCATTCATGCAATAAGTTAGTTACAGGTCAAAGAGTAACATTATGCACAACATTATGCACAACATGACATAAGATACAAAAGGAACAGTACCTTTGGCAAAAGAAAGAGGCGAATAATGCTACTGTATTGGATTTTAAAGTCATTAGCTTGTCCTTGGAGTCGTAGAAATGACTGATGAAGTTCAACATTGTATCGTCCTCTGCAATGACAAAGATTCATTAGCTTTTCATGTAATGCTGATGATTCGACTTGCGTTCCTCATAAGATAAATGGTTATTTTGTACCTTGGAGTAAGAATTGCAATTCCCTCAAAGGTGACAACGGGCTCTTCAGAAGAACCAACATCAGCAAATTTCAATATACTCTCCCATAGAATCTTCAGAAAACAGAGAAGATTACGGTATTAGAATTTGCAACTTAGATTTGCTTGAAATTACACAGTACTGATTCAAGAACTTACATGGGCTGGAGGGCGATTCTCATCCCCAACAAACTGAGTATTTGATGTAGGCACATGAAAACTCATATCCATGAGCGTATCTTTCTGCAATCACAAAGGGTTACAATCTGAGCGCAAGACTTGAAGATATAATCATGAAGGTAAGCATTAATGCCACAAGCTAATATCATTGAATGATAATGTTCAAGCATGAGTAGATCCTTACATACCTCACTAGCCCCAGTAGTATCATCAACGTGAAACTCTAAGAGAACATCTGTTTTCCCTTGCATCTGGGTTTGTGCGACATCTGCTAGAGACATCTCAAATGCTTGCTTTGAACCAACCACAAAGGAAAGCATGCTTCCTACAATTGGAAGTGTCAGGTGTGGCCCATTAAAATCAGATCTAAAAAATGTTAACAAAAATTAAAGGTCACTCAGATTACCGTCGATATCGATCCCTCCCCAATTGTGGCCGCTAACAGAAAGCTGCTTTTCATCTGGTGAGATGCTCATATTCCTTTGTATGAAGCTGGTCAAGTTGCTTACATCCTACACAAGAAAGTCCAAGATCGAATGAAGGGTACAACAACTAAATAAGGAATAAATATATTTACCTCACCAATCATCTTTACAGGCAAGTAAAGGCATGTTCTTAGATATGATTAACAATAGTTCATAACTTTGTACAAAAACCTGATAGCTGAACTGTAATTTTAAATGTTTCATCTGTGAATAGAAAAGCAACAATCCCAATCACATTCACATATAGCAATCGATGTTGAATGTGATATGACAGAACAACTAATAAAGCATGTACCATCATATTAGATTGTGCGTGAACAATTGAGTGCAATAGAAAGGCTCTTAAATACATGGTGCATTATATGAACAGAGGATAAAATATTCAGCGAGACTTGCTCAAGATAGCCAAACCATGTGGCACAAAAGCAAAGTTATCAATTTACCTGTTTGTGTTGATTCAAACAAGTACAATTTAGTTTAGAGGATAAGACAATTGTCTTAGGATCACTGTTTTTAAGTTAGGATACATGATTAAAATAAAATAAAAACTGACTTATTCATGATCGATGCATAACTGGTTTCACAAATATACCAAAATAAGCTTGGGAAAACCAAGCTTTCACCTTGAAGGCTTGAACATGATGTTTTTTCCCCCATATTACAGAATAGTTATAAACCAGTTAAGGGAAACCTGGCCATAACGGGGACTATTTGAGCCGGTGCTAACCCTAGTTTTTGTAGATTTTCACATCAAAATGAATATATTCTATTTTTTTTCCAAACATTGTGGTGGGTTTCATGTCTAGCCGACCCCAACAGGCTTGGGATAAAGGCTTGGTTGTTGTTGTTGTTGTTGTTGTTGTTTTCCAAACATTGTAGTTCTAAATGCACGATTCTCCTGATTGCAGCAGCCTCTTTATTTAAATATAGAGAACTATAAACAACTAACATATATACCTGTTCACGGAAGCCTATAAACCTGTAGAACAAGCCATCTTTAATACTGACTCCAAGCTGATATGCCCTGGGTACTTTCATCCATGTAACTGAGGTTACATCAGCTTTATCAATCTCAATGATCTTTCCTCCACCTTGCCTCTTCCATGCAAGTCCTCCGGAATGCACTTTAAACTGACCAGAGTTCTGCATAGGCACAAGAATCATGAAGTATCTTTATATTCTTAACATTCCCGGAAATTAATATATCATGTACCACGTTTTTGTGGCATTGCCTAGGCATGACTAGACATTGTGGCGCTCTAGAACTCCATGGCTTCGGGGTTGCCACACCATGGTATGTATATGTATGGCACCACTCAAGACATATGTCATCACCAAGGCGTCGAACAGACACCAAGTGGCCTGGGACGGATGCCGCAGACCGAGAGAGAGCGTGGGAAATAGATGAGGACAGGCAGGGAATCAAGGGGTGCGGCATTGATACCCACCCGTCGAGCATGCAATGCACCACTCTGAGAGAGGAGAACAAAAGGGGAGGAGGAGAGAGAGAGAGAGAAGGGTGGCAGACCAAGAGCTTGGTGGCGGCGCTGCTCCTCCAGCAGCTCTGCGCTGCCTTTGTCCTGCCCCTACTCTGGCTGATCTGTATCAGCTTCCTCCCATTCGTGCTCCGGCTGAGTTGCATTGGCTATCCATTCTCGTCCTCCGTAGCTAAGCATCTCCCCCCACTCAACTTCTTCCTCTGGTCCAAGCCCGTCTGACATATAAGTGTTCCTGCCTTTCTCAGTTCCTTTCCTCTTTGTGATGTGTGTCCATTCAGCTTGTGCTTGTGAGTCATCACTGTGCAGCTTCTTAAGCTTGTCCCTATGCAGCTAGCAATTAGTGCTTATCTTGTTCTTGTGCGTGTGCAGCTTGTTGTGCTTGTGTGTGTGCAGCTTGTTGTACTTGTGCATATGCAGCTAGCGCCTACTGCCTGTGCAGCTTGTTGTGCTTATGTTTAGACCAGGATGTGTTATGGCGGTACCTAGGCGTCAGCCACAAACGCCTAGGCGCTGAGGTGGTTGGAATGCCACAACGCCACGAAAATGTTGATCATGTAACATTGAGGAACACACACAGGAGATAACAAATTATTGTGGAAAGGAAAGCATACCAAAAGTAATTAGGTGCGACATCAATTATTATCAGATCATCCAATGTGCAGTGGTGTCAAGCGTTGCAAGTATTGCCAGATATAGGGTTAGGGAAAGCATCGGTATATACATACAGATAGGTTTTTTAAGTATATAAAAAATAATATTTGTGACATGATAAATTTTGATTGTGTACCTATGGAAATTAATAAGTTGGCGACCAAAGAATCTAACACCATAATCGGTAAGGCTAAAGAATTTTAGAACTAGGGCAGAAAACCCTTGTTTATTTCTTACTGGAGGGACTACACAATTCTCCCAGTTTGTGTTCCTATTATGGTATGCATCTTCAAAAACTTCTTTTTTCAAGCGAAATAGACTTCATGAGGCTGATCCGAAGTTCTACAGCACAAACACACGCAAGTGGACCACCGTGGTAAAGAAAATGACTTCATTCCATGAAGTGATGGATTTATTGTTGGATTCCACAATTTCTAGACACGTTAACAGTTTAGATTTGGTGAGTGTAGCATCTCTTTTCTTTTCTTTTTTGGTTCACAATTTATTGTATTGTACTCTGATGATGAGTTATATGAGAGACTAGAGACAAAAGAAGCTGAAAAGGACATATACAAGATAGTAAAAATCCGCAAGAGAAAGACGAGAGATTTCAATCAAGTTAAATGCATCAAAGATGAGACTGATCGCATTCTAGTGAAGGATGAAGAGATTAAGAATAGATGGCAGGATTACTTTAATGGGTTATTCAATGATGGGAATGGGAGCACTATGGTTGAGTTGGATGACTCCTTTGATGACTCCAACAGGCGGTTCGTGCGAAGGATACAAGAGTTTGAGGTTAAGGAGGCCTTAAAAGGGATGAAAGGAGGAAAGGCCCTCGGCCCTGATGATGTCACTATTGAGGTGTGGAGATGCGTATATTAGTAACTATCTTCAAAAATAAAGGAGATATTCAAAGTTGTACTAATTATCGAGGGATTAAGCTTATGAGTCATACTATGAAGCTTTGGGAGAGAGTGATTGAACACCGCCTGAGGAAAGTGACCAATGTCACTAAAAACCAGTTTGGTTTTATGCCTGGGAAGTCTACAATGGAAGCGATTTTCTTGCTTCGTCAGCTTATGGAGAGATATAGGGAGCAGAAGGACTTACATATAATGTTCATTGACTTGGAGAAGACCTACGACAAGATCCCAAGGTCAGTCATGTGGTGGGCACTAGAGAAACATAAAGTGCCAACAAAGTACATTACCCTTATCAAGGATATGTACAATAATGTTAGGACAAGTGTGCGCGTAAGTGATAGTGAGACTGATGCATTTCCTATCGCGGTAGGACTACATCAAGGATCAGCTTTGAGCCCATACATCTTTTCCTTGGTGATGGATGAGGTGTTGAAGGATATACAAGGGGATATCTCTTGATGCATGCTGTTTGCCGATGATGTAGTGCTGGTAGATGAAACTAGCGATGGTGTTGACAAGAAATTAGAGTTATTGATAGAAGGCTAATGATAGTTGTATTGAGATGATAGAAAAGTTGGGGTACAGGTGTGATTATATAGAGGGATTAGGAGGGGAGAAAAGACTAAACTACCCCTAACCCTAATCCCTCTCTAATGACTAATATGCCCCTGTGACACACCCCTAATTACAGTGTCTAACACCCCCCCCCCCCCGCAGTCACAACATCTAGCCACTGCAGATGTTGAGACTGGACCGAAACTCGGAGAACAGCGACGACAGGAGGCCCTTCGTGAAGATGTCGGCGAACTGCGTCGTCGTCGGGACATGGTGTACCCGAACCTCGCCCCGTGCAACCCGCTCTTGAACAAAATGAAGGTCGATCTCCACATGCTTCGTGCGCTGATGCTGGACCGGGTTGGTGGAGAGGTACATGGTGCTGACGTTGTCGCAGTAGATGAGGGTGCTCTTGATGACGGGAGTGTGGAGCTCCTGAAGTAGCTGCTGAAGCCAGGAGGCCTCAGCCACGCCGTTAGCCACGGCGCGATACTCCGCCTCAGCACTCGAGCGCGACACTACGGGTTGTCGCTTCGAGGACCAGGAGACGAGGTTGCCGCCCAGGAAGACGGCGTACCCAGAAGTAGAGCGTCGTGTGTCCGGGCAGCCTGCCCAGTCAGCGTCAGTGTACACGACCAGCTCGGAGGCCGTGTCGCGCCGAAGAAGGAGGCTGTAGTCGAGGGTGCCTCGTAGATACCGAAGAATCCGCTTGACAGCGGTGAGGTGCGGCTCCCTCGGGTCATGCATGTGGAGGCACACCTGCTGAACTGCATATGAGATATCCGGCCTGGTGAAAGTGAGGTACTGAAGAGCACCTGCAAGGCTCCTGTAAGAAGTGGGGTCAGAGACGGGTGTCCCGTCGGTAGCGGAGAGCTTCGCCTGAGTATCCACTGAAGTTGAGCACGGCTTGCAATCAGCCATGCCCGCTCGCTGGAGGATATCCAGGCAGTACTGTCGCTAGTGAAGGAATAGGCCGCCTGGTCGGTCCTCGACCGTAATACCCAGGAAGTGGTGGAGACGGCCCAGATCCTTCATAGCGAACTCCTGCTGCAAGGCAGAAATGGTTCGCTGAAGCAGAGCCGGACTAGATGATGTTAGTACAATGTCATCAACGTACAGTAGGAGGTAACCTGTGTCACTGCCCCATCGATAGACAAACAGCGAAGTGTCCGACTTAGCTTTAACAAACCCCTGTGAAACAAAGAAAGAGGCGAACCGGTTGTACCAGGCTCGTGGTGCCTGCTTCAGTCCGTACAGAAATGTGTTCAGCTTACAGACCATGTCTGGGTGAGCTGAATCTACAAATCCTGCCGGGTGACTGCAGTACACCGTCTCGGTCAATGTACCGTGGAGGAAGGTGTTCTTGACGTCCAGCTGGTGGACAGGCCAAGAACGTGAGAGAGCTAGCGACAGTACAGTAAGAATTGTCGCCGGCTTCACCACCGGGCTGAAAGTCTCGTCGTAGTCGACTCCAGGGCGCTGAATGAAACCCCGGAGTACCCAACGAGCCTTGTATCTCTCCAAGGTGCCATCTGTCTTCTTCTTATGCGTGAATACCCATTTGCCCGTGACAACATTGCCACGACCAGGACGGGGAACCAGGTCCCAGGTCCGGTTGGCAAGCAGGGCCTCATACTCTTCCTCCATAGTGCGGCGCCAGTTAGGGTCGGCGAGGGCGCTACGCACGGAAGTAGGTATGGGCGAGATCGAAGAAGGCTCAGTCGGTGGAGATGTCGTCGACGAGAAAGCGGCACTATCGAACCGCTCCACTGGCCGAAGACTCCCGGACGCACGTCGAGTCACCATCGGGTGGACGTGACCAGGATCCCTGTGAAGAAGAGGGGGGGTTGTACACCGGCCGCTCGGGTACAACCATCTTCTCTCGTCGTGGGTAGACGAGAGTGGGTCTCGAGGCCGCGCGTGGCGTCGCTGGAGCAGGAGCCTTTCCCCACGCTCGTCGCTGGTAGACAAGTGCGGGGTCAGCAAAGCGAGAAGTCGTCGTCGGTGCCGCGTGTGGCGCGGCTGGTGGCGTCGTGCTCGCTGCAGGTGACGTCGGGGAGGCAACTGGTGACGCTGCGGGTGCTGATGCCGTACGTGGTACAGCTGGTGACGCCGGGGGCACCTGAGGTACAGTAGGTGGCGTCGGAGAAGCCGAGGCCGCGCGTGGGGCAGCAGGTGACGTCGGAGGCGTCGATGCCACACGGGGTGCAGCGGGTGACGCCTGAGACGTCGATGCCACACGAGGTGCAGCAGTCGGTGTCGAGGGCACCTAGGGCGTAGCTCGTGTCGATCCTGCAGAAGAAATAGGCCAAGGCAACTGGGAGGCAGCCTCGGGGTCAGTAGGAAAAAGGGAGTCCAGCTCTGTAGTGGAATCGGAAGAGGTGGTGGAAAAAGGAAAAGATGACTCGTCGAAGACGACGTGCCGAGAGATCAAAAGACGTTGAGTAGTGAGATCTAAGCACCGGTAACCCTTATGATCAAGGGAATACCCGAGAAAAACACACCGTGTCGAGCGGGGCGCAAGCTTATGTGGGGCGGTGGCGGAAAGATTAGGGTAGCAAGCGCGTCCGAAAACTCGAAGGTGATCATAAAGAGGATCAGTGCCATATAGAGCAAAGTTGGGGGTGGAGGCACGAATCGCCTTGGTGGGAAGACGATTAATCAGAAGTGTGGCAGTATGAAGAGCCTCCACCCAGTATCGGGCTGGAATAGATGTCTGGAACATCAAGGAGCGTATGACATCATTGATGGTGCGAATCATGCGCTCTGTCTTGCCGTTTTGAGGAGAGGTATAGGGATAAGACATGCGTAGCTGTACCCCATGTGCGGAGAGAAAATTACGAAACGCGGAATTATCAAACTCGCGTCGGTTATCGCACTGGACAGCTCGAATGGTGCGCCCAAATTGAGTAGAAATCCAAACGAAGAAGTGAGAAAGAGTGATGAAAGTCTCAGACTTCAATCGTAATGGAAAAGTCCAGGAGAAGTGAGAAAAATCATCAATTATCACCAAATAATAATTAAAGCCCGATATACTGGAAATGGGAGATGTCCACAAATCACAGTGTATAAGATTGAATGGGTGCTCAACATGAGTCACAGAGGTGGGAAAGGGAGGTGAACATGGCGACCAAGCTGACAGGCACGACATAGGGAGTCATGTGTACCCCTAGAACACGAGATAACTGAGCTATTGAACAGCTTTGACATAGCATCTGCACCAGGGTGGCCAAGCCAGCGATGCCAGATGGTGGATGAAGCTATCGTAGTCAAAGCAAATGGCGGTGATGCAGCGGAAGTAGGAAGCCGAAGTGTGTATAGGGGCCCCGAGCTATCACATCGGAAAAGAGGTCGTCGGGTGGAAAGATTCTTCACAGACAAACCAAAAGGATCAAATTCAATGGAAACATTGTTGTCAGTAGTAAAACGGCGAACAGAAAGTAAATTTTGAATGATATCCGGAGCGACAAGAATGTTTTTAAGCCGGAAAGTACCCGGAAGACCGGAATCACCTACTGAGGTGACCGGAAGAAGGGACCCATTCCCAACAACGATAGATGAAGGAAAAGAGGGATTGGGAGGATGGGTGGAAGAGAGTATACCGGGATTAGGAGTGGTATGATATGATGCTCCGGAATCAACTACCCAGTCGGCACCTAGTGGAGTAAGGTGCATGGTGCTGAAGGAGGAAGCAAGCGACTGTCGATCCCACGTCGACGGTGGCTCCTGGAGAGGTGCCGATGGCTCCGAGTTCCCAACAGGGTAGTCAGTGCCTCCTTAGGTCGGGGCTGACTGTCCGCCAGAAGAGTATCCAGGCCCACTATAGGCCTGAGCTGTCGGCCCACCAGCACTGTGGGCTGGTCCACTGTAGTCGGGGGTAGCCGTGAACGCCGGCTGGGGACGTGGTGGTCGTGAAGGTTGAGAACCCGGGGACGGCCCAGGTCACATGTAGATCTGGCCAGTCCACGGGTTGTAGGGTGTGGGCCAGGGTGCGCCTCCCTGGTCGGTACCACCACTGCCACCAGCCGTGGGGGTGCTGCCTGCACTGCCGCCACCACGACCACCGTTCTTTCCTCGGCGACGACGGTTTCCACCTCCTGTACTTGTAGGAGTAGAAGGTGGTCGTGACGGTGGTCCACCAGCAGCTGGTAAGGGTGGACGAGGGGACTGCCCGGAGCCATAGAAGGTTGTGGCAGATCCGGAGCCAGTAGAGCCTCCTGCAGTGATCTCCTCAAGTTCAAGATCAGACCATACCTTCTCGAAGGTAGGTAGTGGCTCCAGTCGGAGTAGCCACGTCCGCGGGTGACAATAGCGCTCGTTCAGGCCCTGAAGGACCCGAAGAACAAGAGCGCTGTCGGTGACCGGCTCACCAAGGTCACGTAGGGCATCCGCCATGCCCTTCATCTCCCGACAGTAGGTGGAGATAGAACGATCACCCTGGACGGTGTTCTGGAACCGAGTGCTGATGTGGAGGGCTCGAGTCGCGCGGTTCCCTAGAAATCGTTGCTCAAGGACTAGCCAGGCCTGTCGAGCAGTGCCGCCACCGCACTGCCTGACGATGTCCTGTAGCTCCTCTGTCAGGGAGCCAAGGATCCAAGATAGTACCAGGCTGTCCATGCTGATCCAGGACACCTGTATTGAAGACTCATCCTGGAGGACGTGATCATCAAGGCAGTAGCGCCTCAGCGTGAGGAGCGCCATATCACGCCACCGGGCATATGAGGTGGACTCGGAGCTGAGAACAACCGGCACGAGCGTCCGGATGATCTGAATCCCTGCGGCCTGCGCATGAAGAGCGGCCACAAGTGAAGTCGAGTACATACCAGCGTTCGAGGGAGGCTCTTAGACAGCGCTCATCGATCGGCGAGCACTCTCCTCGAGCTGGTGGGATAGTGATGCCACGGAGGCACGCTCCTGTTCTAGGGCAAGGGCGAGTGCCCGCTCGCGTTCGCGAGAGGCGGCCAGTGCTGCGGCGATGTCAGAGGTGTCCGCAGTGTCGGTGCCATAGGAAGAAGTTGTGTTCTCGGCAGTAGCATCGGCGGCTGGGAACGGAATCGGCGGGATCGCCGTGGTGCTCCCGTCGATGTCGAGGCCGGTCGAGTCCCGCAGGACGGAAGTACCTGCCATGAAAGTGACAGCGGTGGCGGGGTTAATGGTGGTACCGACGAGAGGTCCACCAGCAGGTGGACCGGTTTTCGAGAAAGAGGAGGCGGCAGCACCTCCAGCAACGAGAGGCCAGGGGGTTGTGGCCCCTCCAGAGGAGGCGGCGCCCCCTCCAGAGGTTGTGGTGCCTCCAGAAACGACGGACCAGGGGGCGGCGGCCCCTCCAAAGGTTGTGGTGCCTCCAGAAACGGTGGACCAGGGGCAGCGACCCCTCGAGGGGCGGCGGCGGCCCCTCCAGAGGAGGTGCCCCCCCCCCCCCCCGTGCGCGCGGCCCCCATCCGGGTGAGGGCAGCCCGAATCCGGGCGGAGGCGCCCCGATCCAGGGCGCGGCGGACCCCCCAGGGGCGGCGGCGGCCCCTGCCTGGGCGCGCGGCCCTCCAGAGGAGGCGGTGCCCTCCCTCTGCGCGCGCGGCCCCCATCCGGCGGCGGGCGGCGCGCCAGGAGCGGCGGCGGGCGGCGCACCAGGGGCGGCGGCGGCTCTGGCGGTGGCCCAAGGTGGGGTGGCGGCGGGCGGCGCACCAGGGGCGGTGACGACGGCGTGAGCCCAGGGTTGGGCCATTAGGGTTAGGTTTAGCCATAATCCTAATTATTCCTAGCTAATGATACCATGATAGAAGGCTAATGATAGTTGTGTTGAGATGATAGAAAAGCTGGGGTACAGGTGTGATTATATGAGGGATTAGGAGGGGAGAAAAGACTAAACTACCCCTAACCCTAATCCCTCTCTAATGACTAATATGCCCATGTGACACACCCCTAATTACAGTGTCTAACAGTTATGGAGACAAATCTTAGAGTCCAAGGGGTTTAGACTTAGTAAGAACAAGACCGAGTATATGAGGTGTGACTTTAGTGGTGTTGGTCGTGAAGAGGGAAATGTTAGTCTACAAGGACAAATAGTACCTAGAAGGGACTCTTTCCGATACTTAGGATCAATGTTACAAAGCAATGGCGATATTGATGAGGATGTTTGCCACAGGATCAAGGTAGGGTGGATGAAATAGCGACAAGCCTAAATCCTATGTGATAGGAAGGTCCCACAAAAACTAAAAGGGAAGTTCTATAGGACGGTGATTAGACCCGCGATGCTTTATGGGGTGGAATGTTGGCCAACTAAACGGCAACATGTCCAACAAACGAGTCTCGTAGAGATGCGCATGCTACGGTGGATGCGCGGGCACACGAGAAGAGACCGAATAAGGAATGAGGCGATTCGTGATAGGGTAGGGGTGGCGCCGATTGAAGAGAAGTTAGTCCAACAGCGACTAAGGTGGTTTGGACATATCCAGCGGAGACCTCCAGAAGCACCGGTTAACAGTGGGATTTTAAGAGGTAGAGAAAATATTAGGAGGGGTAGAGGACGATCAAGGTTGACCTGAGAGGAGGCGGTAAAACGAGATTTGAGAGATTAGAATGTATCTAGAGACAGCTCATGATAGGACCGCATGGAAAGTAGCAATTCATGTGCCAGCTTAGTCTCGTTTTTTTTCTTTTTTTCCTTGTTGTTCTTATACCTCTTCCTCTCTTTTACTTTATTGATAATTATATATATATAATTATTGGGTTTCATGTCTAGCCGACCCCAACATGCTTGGGATAAAGGGTTGGTTGTTGTTGTTGTTGTTATTGTACTCTGTAAGTTTAAATATGCAGCAGATTGTAATTCAACTCTACTAATAGCTACAGAAATCCTTATTTTCTACAGTTGTGCATCTTAGAAGAGATTATAACCTCCAAAATCTTACAGAAATATAACATTTCGCCCAAAAACATCTGGAAAAGTTTGGCTATGCCCACGAAACCCAACAGCTAAGAGGAGAAATCATCTCTGACGAAGCATGCGTTTCAATCCAATGGAGCAGTAATAAAAGGGCGCACGGAAATTAGGCCTAAAGCGCAGTGCAAACCCTAAAACCAAACCAATACGCACCCGCAGCCAATCGCCGAAAAAAGTTGAGTGAACAGGCTCAAATCGACAGCTAACAACAACGTTACTAACAGTTACGACATCTCGCAGTAGCCCTCGGACGAACCCATTGATCGGGAAAGCATCGGCGGCGACGGAGGAGGAGCTTACGGTGCCGCCGCGGCCGCCGAGAAGGATGTTGTTGAAGTGGTGGCCGTCCGTCATCTCCGACACCGCCGCGCCTGCGGCCGCCTCTTTCTATCTCGCGCGCCGCCGCTGCTTATCGAGCTCTGCTTCTTCCCGGCGAGTCCAAGTCAGGGGCTTGCTTTGCTTTGCCTCTGGGGGGAGGGGGACGAGTGCGCCGCGGATCGCACGGGAATTGACTGCCTCCTCACTAACACGTGGGTTCCATCGGTCAGAGACCCGACCCTCATCCAAAGTTATCCCACACTGGTACTGGGGCCCACACATCAAGACGGGCTTTTCTCCTCGTCGTCCCTTCACTTCTCCACTCCGCCCCCCTCGATTCGCCCCCTCTCTGTACGCGTGGTGAGCGGGCATGGCGGTCTACCACTTCTTGTAGAGACAATTTAAATTTTACTATTTTTAATAGTGGTCTTCACTAAAATACTATTTTTAATGTGTAACACGCCAAAGTACTATTATAATAGAGCTGATTTCGTTCGCCATCGAGATGCTATTTTAATACTGATGTGATTTTCTGACAGTAAGACACGAATAAATAGACCAAAATACCCTTCTGTTATGTTTTTTCTTCAATCTCCCTCTCATAAGTTTTAAAAACAGAAAAACATATTTCAAAATAGGCAATATATATATAAAGAGAACGTTCTAAAATATATTGGAACACAGGCTAAATTACGAAAAATATTTCAGGATAGGAAAAATATATGAAAATTTGAGAAAATTAGAAAAATAGGGGAAAATAAGGAAAAATAGAAAAAAAGGGATTATAAAAAAACTAGGGAAAACCTACTTATCACATACACAATCAAATTTAATATTTGAGAGATCTACAAGATAAATTTAACACATACACAATAAAGTATTGTGCACAGCTTAAAATATTGCTATATTGGGGAGCAGTAAACTAAAACTAAAATTTCTCCGCGTTGTTTCACTGGAAAATTCTTCCTCGCATAGTCAAGAGTATGAGACTCACGTCTTGACAGGTCCAGAAATTAGTATACACGTTCTTGACAACACCGAGAGCCTGAGTCCCTTCCAACCCAACTAAATACCATGAAAACTGACAGAAGCGTCCTAATGTCGGACATAGACCTTTCAATGGTCTGAATTTTATGCATCTCCAGCAACGGCACCACAAAGATCCTTTCATTGGGTAGAGTCATCCATCACTCATTCCTGACTCAAACAAGCATCATGTAGCTATGCGTTTTATCAAACAGGCAATGCAACCACGGAGATGAGCGTGAAGGAGCCCAGATCGCCCTCCTGCAGTGAGAGCCCGCCAGTGGAAAACGAGCACGACGGAACCGGAATCTGGAAGGAAATAGGGTGAGGGGGAAGGGAAGGGATGTACGGCGTTGACACTGCTCCGCCTCCCGCTCCCTGACGCTGATGCAACCGCGAGGAGGCAGTCGCGACCTCCTCGTCCCGGCAGGTGTCCATGGCTTACTTAGCAAGTGACTACATCGAGGTGGGTGGTGTGGGCGGCGGGCGGCAGGGGCGCGGCGTCGACCGCGCGCCGCGAGTTCAAGCGGCGGCTGGCTCGGGCAGCGGCAGCTGGGATCCTAGCAGCATCATGGGGTGGTGGTGGCCGCGACGGCGGGCTGGCAGCAGCCTTCAGGAGCAGGCGACGACATTAGTTGCTGGGCAGGAAATATAGGATAAGGAAAAAGAAACAGAGGATATGAGAACAAAAGGGTATTTCAGTCCATTTAAATCTATTTTACTGTTAAAAAACTCCATCGGTGTTGAAATAGGGTATCCATGGCAAAGGAGCAAATTATGCTCCATTATAATATTACTTTAGCATGTTGTATGTTAGAAGTAAGCCCACTGTTGACCATAGCAAAATTTGAGTTGTCTCCTTCGTGTACAAGGATGTCGAGGGTGCGAGCAAGCAGTGGGACGACATCCAGCGCCGCCTCGGGAACCTGCCGCCGGCCTTCGTCCCCAAGGTCGACGCCGACGAGCAGCCCAAGTCAAGAATGGCTAGATGAGCGCGAGCCAGAAGAGCTCGAGGAGCTTGAGGATGACCTGGGCGACGATCGCTTCCTCGACCAGTACCTGGGCGACGATCCGGCCTGCTTGGTGATCCGTGATGCCTCTTTCTTTTTTTTTTTTGGATCAGTCCTAGACCGCATATTGGGACGCTCTAATGCCTGTAACATTTGTTTCGATCTGAATTTCTCTGCCATACGAGGGAATTCGGTTGTGTGCGTGTTAGTATCCTGGTCTATTCGGCATGATTTGATCTGGATTCAGATCAGCTAATAGTTGGATAGTTCGATGAATATTTGATTCTTATGATAAATCAGTATGTCGATTTAATCATTTTTTGCGATTTTTTTATGGGAGAGCAACTTTTCATAACTATTTATTCGCCTGCAGGAAGACGAGGCTTGCAGAACTAAGGGATGCAGCAAAACCGCTAGATTTGGCAGTATTGTGCCCATCACTGGTTCTGACTTTGTGCGTGAGGTGTCGCAGGCCCCATCAAATGTCTGGGTTGTGGTCTTCCTCTACAAGGATGGGTAATGCAGCGTAATTCCCTATAATCAGTGTATGAATTCTTTTGCAAATTGTTATTGGAGAAAAGGAAATAATTATTTAATTTTGTATGATTCGACAAACCTTTTAAGCAGATAGAACTGAATTTACATACTGACTGCACTTTATAGGGATGTGTCCATTGAAACTTGGGTTAAGTAATAACAGCAGCTTGAAATATGAATGGTTGGATGTAGTCGTCAAGTTTGTAGATCTTGATATTCTTGGGTTTTCTTTGGTACTCAGAGCTTTGAACATGGTGCAATAGATTCCAGCATTATCTAGTCTTCACTTCCTGTGCTTTTGAGCATGCTATCACGGACCTTGTAAACACAGAGAGCTCAGTAAACTATTCTTGGAGTGATATTTTTCCTTTCTTTAACTTGGATTATTGGACACTCATATTAATGGGAATTTTATAACTACACTTATATTGATGCCGTTGAGTTGTGATCTAATTAGTAATATGAACTATGTGCACTGTTGCAACTCCGGTCTTGTTTTCTACTAAAACAACGTCTGATCTTACTGTATAATCAGATCTAAACTAGCAGATCAGTTTGCCCTCTAAGGAGACAGACCAGAATTGATCTACAGCAAGAACAGAGGCTAGAACAGAAGAAAAACAGAAGCTTCTAGTTCTGTCCTGGACAGAACAGAAGCAGGGAGAGATACTTCTGATCTGGGCGATCAGAACAGGGAGAGAGGAGACCTGTCGGCCTGTTCCTAAGCTGTGGAGGCGCAGAACAGGGATATCAGCAGGGGAACAGAGAGCTGGCGGTGGCTAGGGTTTGTCCCCTGGTGGTGGCGGCTGCTCCAGGGAGAGAAGGAGGCGGCGGCTAGGGTTCCAAGAGGTGGAGGAATAATTCTTGTATTGATCTAATTTTGGGAGATGTTTATTCCTTGAGAATACCTGGCTATTTATAGCCTTTTACAGATAGACTCCTAACAGATTTAAAACTAGAGATAGAATCAAATCTTATCTCAAACAAACTCTATCTAAACTGGTTCTGATCTGTTCAGATCAGAACTGACTCAATCTTTATCCTGTGCGCCCCCTCCTGGGCGAGTTGGGCTTGGGCGAGCTAGGCGAGCTGGGCTTAGGCCCAGGCTGTTGGGCCAGGCCTAGGCCCAATAGGGTAAGGACCAATTTACATTCTCCTCCTGATCCTGACGCTTGTGCACGTCTAGGATCCCGATTCTTTTTCTCATCTCCATGAACTTCTGTCTTCCAAGTGCCTTGATCAAGATGTCCGCCATTTGGTCTTGGGTGGAGATCTACTCAAGCACAATAGTGTCGTTGTCCACACACTCTCATATGTAGTGGTACTTGACATCGATGTGCTTGCTTCTATCATGGTGTACCGGGTTCTTGCTCAAGTCTATAGCTGACTTGTTATCAACCCGCAGCACCGACGCCTTTGATTTTTCAGCTAAATCCTCCATCAGTCGTGCCATCCATACACCTTGACATGCCCCTTGAGCTGCTGCGATATATTCTGCTTCACATGAGGACAAGGCCACCACCTTCTGCTTGCAGGACTGCCATGAAACGGGGATGTTTCCAAGGTAAAACAGCACCCCGCTTGTGCTCTTGCGGTCCTCCACGTCTCCCGCATAGTTACTATCCGAGTACCCAATAAGCTCCATATCTCCTCCTCTTGCATAGAACACTCCGTAGTTGATTGCACCCACTATGTAGCGTATAATGCGTTTGACTGCAGCAAAGTGCTCATCCTTGGGCTCCTCCAGAAACCGACTCACGTACCCGACCGAGTAGGCGAGATCGGGACATGTGTTCACCAAGTATCGCAGCCCTCCAACCAAGCTCCTATAGTCCGTTGCATGCACCAACGGGCTATCACTTGTCTTGTAAAGCTTTAGGCCTTGCTCCATGGGGAATGCACAGGGGTTCAATCCCTCCAGGCCAGCTTTAGAGACAAGTTCGGAAGCGTAGGCCGTCTGCCCAACGCTTATCCCTGCATCAGCTTGCCGCACCTCCAGGCCAAGATAATATGATAAGAGACCCAAGTCGCTCATCTTGACCCTCTTCATCATCTCCCCGTTGAACTTCTTGAGGTCGTCTCCTCCTGTGATCACAAGATCATCGACGTACACGCCGATGATGAGCTTCTCATCTTCAGCTCCACGGAAATAGATCCTATGCTTGCTCGTACTCTTTTGGAAACTAAGCGATAGCAAGCTATCGTTGAGCTTGGCATTCTAGGCCCTAGGTGCCTGACGAAGTCCATATAAAGCCTTCTTGAGCCGATACACCTTGTGTTTGGCTCTGTCGATGATGAAGCCAGCGGGCTGGGAGACGTACACCTCCTCCATCAAGTTGACGTTCAGGAAGGCGCTCTTCACGTCCATGTGGTGTACCTCCCACCCCTTGTGCGCGGCAGCTGTAAGGAGCAAGCGAACAGATTCAAGATGAGCTACAAGAGCAAATAGCTCGTCAAAATCTATTCCTTGTCGCTGGACATAACCTTTAGCCACCAACCGAGCCTTGTGCTTCACCACCTCCCCATGCTCGTCCCTCTTCACCTTGAACACCCATTTGAGGCCAATGGGCTTGTGTCCTACAAGAAGGTCAACAAGTTGTCAAGTCTTGTTTTCTTCTATGGACTCCATCTCCTCGAGCAGGCGTACGACAAGATACCAAGGTCAGTCATGTGGTGGGCACTAGAGAAACATAAAGTGCCAACAAAGTACATTACCCTTATCAAGGATATGTACAATAATATTAGGACAAGTGTGCGCGTAAGTGATAGTGAGACTGATGCATTTCCTATCACGGTAGGCCTACATCAAGGATCAGCTTTGAGCCCATACATCTTTTCCTTGGTGATGGATGAGGTGTCGAAGGATATACAAGGGGATATCCCTTGGTGCATGCTCTTTGCCGATGATGTAGTGCTGGTAGATGAAACTAGGGATGGTGTTGATAAGAAATTAGAGTTATGGAGACAAACCTTAGAGTCCAAGGGGTTTAGACTTAGTAGGACCAAGACCGAGTATATGATGTGTGACTTTAGTGGTGTTGCTCGTGAAGAGGGGAATGTTAGTCTACAAGGACAAATAGTACCTAGAAGGGACTCTTTCCGATACTTAGGATCAATGTTACAAAGCAATGGCGATATTGATGAGGATGTTTGCCACAGGATCAAGGTAGGGTGGATGAAATGCCGACAAGCCTCTGGAATCTTATGTGATAGGAAAGTCCCACAAAAGCTAAAAGGGAAGTTCTATAGGACGGTGATCAGACCCGTGATGCTCTATAGAGCGGAATGTTGGCCAACTAAACGGCAACATGTCCAACAAATGAGTGTCGCAGAGATGCGCATGCTACAATGGATGTGCGGGCACACGAGAAGAGACCGAATAAGGAATGAGGCGATTCGTGATAAGGTAGGGGTGGCGCCAATTGAAGAGAAGTTAGTCCAACATCGACTTAGGTGGTTTGGACATATCCAGCGGAGGCCTCCAGAAGCACCGGTTAACATGAGATTTTAAAAGCTAGAGAAAATATTAGGAGGGGTAGAGGACGACCAAGGTTGACCTAGGAGGAGGCGGTAAAACGAGATTTGAGAGATTGGAATGTATCTAGAGACTTAGCTCATAAAGGACCGCATGGAAAGTAGCAATTCATGTGCCAGAACCTTAGTCTTATTTCTTTTTCTTTTTTTCCTTTCTTGTTTTCTCTTTTTCTCTTTTCCTTTTTTCTTTTCTTTTCTTTTTTTTTTCTTTTTTTCCTTTTTTCTTTTTTTCTTTTTTCCTTTTTATTTTTTCTTGTTATTATATCTCTTCCTCTCTTTTACTTCATTGATATTGGGTTTCATGTCTAGCCGAGCCCAACATGCTTGGGATAAAGGTTTGGTTGTTGTTGTTGTTGTTGTTGTTGTTGTTGTACTCCATCTCCTCGAGCATGGCCCATCTCCAACATGGGTGTTCCTCAGCATCGGTGAAGGACGTGGACTTCTCCGCGGTGGTGAACATGAGCTCCCCCTCCTCCAAGCTTGGTGGGCGCTTAGCCCGACTAGGAGGGGTGAGGGTTCCAAGCACGTTGCGCATCGTGCGGAACTGTAGTTTCGCGCCGTCGTCGTAGTAGGCGTCGACGACGTTGCTGCCGGGGTCCGACAACGGTGTGGCAAAGCAGATGGGTCGTGGAGGATTCCAGGGTAGGACGAAGGTGTTGGAATCTGCAACTCTAGAACCCCCCCCCTGCTGTTGACCGTCGTGCAGGACTGTCCCAGGCCTTATTTGCGCTGGACAGTCCCTGCAAGGGCTCCAACTCAAGGCCCTTCTCCGGAAGAAGGCAATCTCTCCAAAGGGGAAGAAGAACACCGATGATGAAAAGAAGAAGAAAGGGGGTAGTCACACAGACTACTCCCGATATCCTTTTGATTATGCGCGTTTGAATTCTAACAATAATCATTACTTATCAATTCCCCTAGGGAAAACACCTTACTTTGATGGAAATGATTATTCAATGTGGAGACAAAACATGAAAATGCATCTCATATCTCTTAACCCAAGTTTGTGGCACATAGTGTGTACAGGGATAGATATTTCGGATGATGATGAAGAGCTGACCCCAAGCCATTCATCGAAATGCTCAAGCTGCAGCTGTGATCACGTCATCACTAAGCCGAGACGAGTTCACCAAGGTGGATGAGCTCGAAATTGCCAAGAAGATATGGGACACACAACAAACTGCACATGAGGGTGATTGTCACATACGCGAAGCCAAGATAGAAATGATTGAAGGTGAATTGGGAAGATTCGCGATAGAAGAAGATGAGTCACCACAAGATGCGTACAATCGACTAAAGAATCTTATCAACAAAGTCCGAGCTTATGGCAGCAAGAAGTGGAATGATCATGAGGTTGTGAAGTTGATTCTCAGAGCATTCATGCCTCGCAACGTAACTCTTTGCTCTATGATCAGAGAAAGCCCCGGGTACCGGAAAATGACCCCAGACGAACTTCTTGGCAAGATCATCAACTTTGAGATGATGGAGAAGCAAGCCAAGCATGTTAAGGAAATTGCCGATCTCACCTCGGCAAAGAAGAAAGGAGTTGCTTTGAAGTCAACTTGTAAACCCGTATCAAAGGAAACTCGAGAAGCTTATAAAGAAGACGACAGCGATGATGAGAGTAGTGATATCGATGAAGAAGACATGATCTTCTTCATGAAGAAGTTCAAGAAAATGATGAGAAGAAGAAAGGGCAACAACTCAAATGAAGGAAGACAAAGGGACAAACAAAGACCCAAGATGAGACAGGCGTGCTATAACTGCGGAGGATACAATCACTTCATAGTAGATTATCCACATGATGAAAACAAGAAGAAGACAAAGGATAACAAATCTCAACCAAAGAAAATGTTCAAGAAGAAGAAGCAATATGGCCAAGCGCATCTAGGAAATGAGTGGGACTCCAATGATGAATCTTCATCTGAAGAAAAAAAGGAGATGGCCACCATAGCCATAAAGAAGACTATCAAGAAATCCACTCTCTTCCCAACCATGGGCGCATGGAAGGACACCGACAACACTTGTCTAATGGCAAAGGAAGGTAAACGAAAGGTACCGACTAAATCTTCCTTCTCGCATTCTTTTACTAGTGATAGTGATAATTCTAGTGAGGATGATAGCAGTGATGAAGATGAATATATGCTTAGGGGTTTAGACAAAAAGACAGCTGGTAAAATGAAATTTCTACTTGATAAACTTGTTGATATGGAGAAGTTAGTCAATCGTCAGGAAGATATGATCATCTCCCAAAAAGGAGGAATATCTTGAGATTGAAAAGCTTCTTGAACTTGAAAAGGAACAAAATAAATCACTAGAGGTTGAATTAGCTTCAAGCAAGAAAGCATGCTTGAAGTTAAAAGACTCAAACGCCACCATCAAGGATGAACTTGTTAACTTAACCAAAGTTAACAAGGTCCTTAAGGGACAAGTTGAGTCACTCAAGCAAAGTGGTTCTTCATCAACGTCTAGCTTACATTCTCAACACATAAAGTCTGAAACTAGTATTACTTGTACTTGTGCCAAAAATGACACTAACATGAAGAAAAAGCCAAACTTGATAAAGGACAAACAATCTTATCAAAGTGGCATATTTGACAAGGAAAAGATCAAGTATGCACGCAGCGCATACTCGGTCACAAGGTCTCCTAATGTCCAATATGGCATTGGATATTCTAATGGTGAAAAGCACAATGCTAGAAACCACAAGAATAACAAGGGTTGCATTGTCTTTGTCAAGGGAAACTCTTCTCAAACAACAAAGCCTAGTAATGTTGATAAATTTAACAATGTGAACACATATGAACAACAACCTCTATTTAGAAACTTTGATGCTTCATATGTACTTATGAAAAGTAATCTTGGAAGAGTTTGTGCTAAATATGTTGGGCCACGCCATGAGAATACCAAGTCTCATGTGTGGGTGCCCAAATCACTTGTGACTAAACTCAAAGGACCCAGGGAAGCTTGGGTAACTAAGACCAAGACATAATTTATTTTTTGCAGACTTTTTCATCCGGTGGAGCAAAATGGGTGCTATAGTGGATGCACCAATCACATGACCGGAGAAAGAAGAATGTTTATGGAATATGAAGAAAATAATGATCCAAACGAAGGCATTTACTTTGGTGATAATAGTCAAGGAAAAGTGCTTGGTACTGGTAAAATTGCAATTTCACCACAACATACTCTCTCTCATATTTTACATGTTGACTCCCTGGATTATAATCTTTTGTCCATATCTCAATTATGTGACAAGGGTTATAATTGCTTATTCACTAATGAGGGTGTGACTGTCTTTAGAAGGAGTGATAACTCAATTCCATTCAAGGGTGTGTTGAAGGGAAAACTTTATCTAATTGACTTCAACAAAGATAAAGCCGAACCTGACACATGCCTGATTGCAAAGACCAACATGGGCTGGCTGTGGCATAGACGGCTAGCACATGTTGGTATGAGGAATCTTCAGAAACTCCTCAAAGGCGATCACATCCGAGATTTAAAGGTTGTTGTTTTTGAGAAAGACAGGCCGTGCAGAGCATGTCAAGCAGGAAAACAAGTAGGAGGACCCCATCCCGCGAAGAATGTCATGACTACAACAAGACCGCTTGAACTCCTTCACATGGATCTATTTGGTCCAACTGCCTACATAAACATCGGCGGTAATAAATACGGTCTAGTCATTGTTGATGATTTTTCACGCTTCACGTGGGTTTTCTTTTTGCATGATAAGACAGAAACTCAAGGAACCCTCAAGAAGTTCATCAAGCGTGCCCAAAATTAATTCTCATTGAAGATCAAGAACATACGAAGTGACAATGAAACAGAATTCAAGAACACCCAAGTTGAGGAGTATCTAGACGAAGAAGGGATAAAGCACGAGTTTTCAGCACCATATACTCCTCAACAAAACGGAGTAGCCAAAAGAAAGAACAGAACTCTCATTGAGATGTCGAGGACAATGCTCAATGAAGACAAGACTCTGAACAGGTTTTGGGCTGAAGCGGTTAACACCGCTTGTCACGCCATAAACCGACTATATCTTCATCAATTGCTCAAAAAAACCTCTTATGAACTACTTACGGGTAACAAGCCAAATATTTCATACTTTCGAGTTTTTGGTTCAAAATGTTATATTTTAAATAAGAAGCCAAGGGACTTGAAGTTTGCTTCGAAGTCTGATGAAGGTTTCTTACTTGGCTATGATTCGAACTCCTACGCTTATCGTGTTTTCAATAAAACCTCCGGACTTGTTGAAGTAGCACGTGACATCGTGACGTAGTGTTCGATGAAACTAACGGCTCTCAAGAAGAGCAAGTTGATCAATGTGTGCTAGATCAAGAAGAAGCTCCATGTCAAGCATTGAGAAGAATGGCATTGGGCGATGTTCGACCACAAGTGCCACATTCAAATACGAATGAAGAAAATGAACCACAGATGGAGGTAAATGATCAAGGGGGGAGCTTCCATACAAGATCAACCTCAAGAAAATCAAGAAGACCAAAACATCAATGAGGGCAACTATCGGGGAGAAGAAGATGATAATGAAGATTCAAGACCACAAGTGCCACATCCAAGAGTACACCAAAGCATCCAAAGAGATCATCCCGTTGACAACATAATCGGTGACATCCGAAAGGGAGTAGTAACTCGATCTCGCATAGCTAATTTTTGTGAACACTATTCTTTTGTATTTTCTTTGGAACCATACAGGGTTGAGGATGCATTAAAAGATCCGGATTGGGTGATGGCGATGCAAGAAGAATTGAACAACTTCAAAAGGAACGAAGTGTGGGAGCTTGTTGAAAGACCCAAGTCCAACGTCGCCGGCACTAAATGGGTCTTCCGCAACAAGCAAGGCGAACATGGAGTGGTAACAAGGAACAAGGCACAACTTATGGCAAAAGGGTACTCACAAGTCGAAGGTTTGGATTTCGATAAGACTTTTGCTCCCGTAGCTAGGCTTGAATCGATTCGTATATTACTTACATATGCTACTCACCATGATTTCAAGCTTTATCAAATGGATGTGAAAAGCGCCTTTCTCAATGAACCGATCAAGGAGGAGGTGTACGTGGAGCAACCACCCGGTTTTGAAGATCAAGAGCACCCCGACTATGTGTTCAAACTGCGTAAGGTTCTCGATGGCCTCAAACAAGCTCCTAGAGCTTGGTATGAGTGCCTTGGAGATTTTTTAGTTGAAAATGACTTCAAGATCGAAAAAGCTAATTACACCTTGTTTACTAAACACTTTGTGAGACCCGAGAATCGCAGTGGGTGATGCCGTGCGATGCGGCACCCAACAGCATGCACGAAAAGACGATAAGAACATAATGGAACCATTTTGTTACTCAAGGTAATTTGTTTTACAACATAATGTACACACGCAACGGAAATTAAAATTTGCTGGACAAACTACTCACTCTCGACCCTAACTACGCCGAAGATAAGTCGTTCAGCCCATGAACGCTTCCTACTAGCTTCACCAAAGAAAGGCAGCGACTAGGTTTCCGCTGAGTTGAACGAACCGTGAGGTTCGTCGTCTCACCGAACAACCCTCTTCATAGCAGGCATCCTGCTACCTGCAAAAACAACTCAGAAGCAACCGTGAGCACTAAGGCTCAGCAAGACTTAACCGTCACTCCTAAACATGTAACTCTAAATGCAAGGGTAGTAAGACAGTAGGAATAGGAATTTGCAAAATGCAGCTTGACTAAACTTGATCCTTATATTCAGATTCTTATAGCCTTCATTTTAGTGGTCCTCACGCCTCACAACATCGGAAGTCCACAATCAAACAAGAAACGCTTATCATGATGTTGCTAGCTTAAGGTGGAAATGAAATTTAGTTGGCTCTATATCTACTTCAGTCAAGGTTCCAATACAGTAATTAATCCACAAACAACAAGTTAAGAGACTTAGTTCATCTTCTTACTAAGTCACGGCGCAGTGGGCAAGTATGCTCAATCCTCTTCCGCGAGCGACGGTGATTCGAATCAATAACAACCCGGAATACACGACACATACACCCGCCTTGAAAGACTCTCTCAAGAGCTCTTTCTTACGTTGTATGCAACAACCTTTCACACGACACCCCGACATAGAAAAACGTTTCGCGCCGAGCAGGATGGTCCTCTACGCGGACACGTCGAAGTTGCCCGCTACAGGATTTACACCTTCCGCCTTCTCAACGCCCCACACGAAGGATGAGTTTCTATATCACGGTCCATCGTGTTACATCGGTTTCATGGGTCCCATACCCCACTATATATCCGGTACAGCTCAATCTTGTCCAGCAGGGCCGCATACATACGGTCCTTAACCGACACGGACGGGGCTACAACCAACCTCCACATTTGCCTTACCATCCCGGTCCAGGCCAAATGTGGTCTCAAGCATTGTCACACCCATCACAGGCCGAGACCAACCTTGAGCACTCCATGCTACAGGAACATCCCCGTCCCATCTCATATTCATGAGGGTGCTCTTATCATTTATTTCTCGCGAGTAACTCCATTACTCGAACTTTCTCGCGAGTAGCTTTTTACTACTCGACTTCTACCGAGCTAGCTACAACAATAGCCTAGCATCTACAACGAGGCAAAGCCTACACTAAACCTTCTACTCAGGGATCTAATAGTCATGCAAGTGGGTTTCAATCATCCTAGACATAATGCACAATATCAAGTCTAATAAACATGAGGTGAAGTAAAGCAAAATTTAAAATGGTAACGATATGCAAACCGGGGCTTGCCTTGCTCAACGGTTTTGTTAGAAGCTAGGAGTTAGTCTTCCTCCGGAGAATCCGCCAAGCTCGTCACGAGATGGAGATCCTCGTTGCAGAGTTGAGTCCTCGTCGAACGTCGACGTCACGTGCTATTAAGATGATTTATGCACATGTATTCAAAAGCAATTTAGAAAATGATTCAAAGCTGGTGTACCAGTTAACTCACACCTAAAAAGGACAAACAACAACAGGGTTTCTGTTGTTGGATCTACAACCTTAGAGATGATGAAAGCTAGGGTGAAAAAAGATACTAGTAATCACCATGTGATTAAGTCCATTATATGAACACTTAAACCTAAAAGATGGTAGCTCAAGTTACAGAGGTCCAATGAATCTGAGAATTTAACCACATCCTCTATGGATGGTATTTAGGCAGTGTGCAAAAATTGAGCTCAAGAAATAGCTTCATGTGAGCACAATAAATCCTTATGTGGTTTTCACTAACCTGCATTTATCACCTAGATATTAAGCTTTCCTATGCTGCAAAGTAGACTTTTTATGAAGTACAGAATGTCCTGAGTCCATAGGAATTGGTTTTACCATTTTTAGAGTTTCCTACATGAAGATATGGATTTTACAAGGATTGGGGAAAAGCTGAAAATGTCTCTATTTATTTTCCTATTTTTCAGAGACATAAGGAATGAACACATCATTTGACCAAGCAAATGAGGTCCAATGCCTCTGAAATTTTTAGTGGAGTTCAAGGAATTTTGGAAGAATGCTCTGTCCAAATTTGAGAATTTTCCAATAAACAGAACTCCTGTAAAAATTCCTACAATATTTTCCTTAAATGAATTAATAAGCCAAATTCGGGATTTTCATAAACATTGGGCCGCACCCCTGGATAGTACTCTTTGAGGGGAATCCAAAAAAAATTGTTTCACAATTTTTGGACACTCCTACACAAAGTTATGGCTCTCCAAAGTTTGAACTAGAGTGGGAAAATCTGGAAAATGCTTAAATGCTGATAGTGGGTCCCACCTGTCATCCCTAACCTCCAGACTTGCGCCAAACAGGGCAGTGGCGGCGCTCTCCGGTGAGGTCACCGGAAAAGCACTTCCCAGCCACCTCCAGACCCCCTGCTGGCCGCCCCCCCCATTTTCCCCCATGCTGAACACGTTAGTGAGGTCGCCGGCGGCTGAAACTCGCCGAAAAACAGGGCGCACCGGCCACAGCAAACCCTAGGGCTCCGGCGAGGTCTTGCACGGTGAATTCTCCACCAAATGGTCGTTTCTTGGGCTCTACAACACCAGGGAATCATGTAGAAGACCGGCATGAGGTCTAAACAAGCTGGGGAGGGCTCTAAACCTCTCGGCACCGTGCGCCCGATAGGGTCCAGCGGTATACCCTAAAAAGAATCCGGATTCCTCACTCTACACTCAATTTCTTGGTCCAAAATCAATGGAGGAGGTGTGATAGGCAGTTAACATCCTGTGTGTGAAGTTTGAGACCCAACAAACACGATTTGAAGACGAATTTTACAATTCCTTATCTCAAGGTCCGTTTCTGCCGCCCGGGGGAAAGACTTGAAATTCTCCCTCTGTGATCAATGGCTAGGGCTGAGCTTTGGAGGTGAGAAATAGGCTTGTAGGTGCACAGATGGGGTGGCTTGCTTGGGCGTGATCACTTCTGGTTTGGGCTGTCCACGGCGTCCAGTTTCGGTTCCTTGAGTTTGAACTCGGGAGCAGCAGCAAGCAAACCGTTTCTAGGCGCCAGTGAGCTCAGGACGGTGGAGGAAAGTTGCTAGCCGGCTGGAGCATGCTGGTGCGCTGCTTATTGCTGAAGTAAGCTTGATCATCCGAGCTCAGTTGCTGTGGTTATCGGGAGAACACAGAGAAGCGGTTTCTGCTCGGGAGAGGAAACAGCGAGCGAGAGCTCGGACCGGGAGAAAGCAAAACGGTGCTGTTGCACTCCGTGAGGTGATGAGGACGAGCAGAAGACGATCTAGCAGGAGGTGGCGTCGCTGAACGTGGTCCGAGCAGCTGCTGTCGCGTGCTGAGGAGTCGAGCACGTTGGCTTAGAACAGTCTATGACATGTGGGGTCCACAGCCACAATTCTCCCTTTTATCCCCCAATTCCGTTTAAAATAGCAAACGAGCTCCAAATTCGATCAAACTTGGAGGATAGGTCAAAAGAATTATGAGGAATTCAAATCTGAAATCAGACTTTGAAATTGAGTTTGTTTGGTTCAAAATTCAAATTCAAGTTTGAATTTGAACGTGCCCTCATTTAATCCTCGGAATAAATAGTATATGAAACCAAAAATTCTCCAAATTTGAAACTTAGGCTCTTGAATACATGAGAGATGTATCTATGATCTCACATATAGGCCTTTGGATAATCTGAATAGAAATCCTTTTAAAAGATTCAAATTGTGTTTAAATTCCCTCCACTCTACCCATAGAGGAGGTGCACATGAGTTACAGTTTTAGGAGTGTAATTATTTCCCCTAGGTTAACATGTGTTGAGCATGGGATAGAGAAATTTTTTAACTCCCTCACATGTCCATTTGTGTGTTCATCATTTCATGTGACACAATTATAGTCTTTTATCGCCTTAACTTTGTTTCATGAGCTGACATCAACCTTTACAAAAGTTAGAGCTGTTACACACTTTGATGATAATCTCTTCATTTGCCAAATCTATGTTGACAATATTATATTTGGTTCAACTAACAAATCCTTTTGTCAAGAATTTAGCAAGATTATGACAGATAGATTTGAGATGTCCATGATGGGAGAGCTGAGGTACTTCTTGGGATTCCAAGTGAAGCAACAAAAGGACGGGACCTTCATAAGCCAAACAAAGTACACTCAAGACATTCTCAAGAAGTTTGGAATGGACAAAGCAAAGCCCATAAAGACTCCCATGGCGACAAATGGACACTTGGATCTAAATGAAGACGGACCAAATGTGGATCAAAAGGTATATCGTTTCATGATTAGCTCCCTACTCTATTTATGTGCATCTAGGTCTGATATCATGTTGAGTGTATGTTTGTGTGCAAGGTTTCAAGCTAATCCTAAGGAATGTCATCTAACAACCGTTAAAAGGATCATGAAATATTTAGTTCATACACCCAACCTACGCCTTTGGTATCCCAAAGGTTCAAAATTCAATCTCATTGTATACTTCGATGCAGATTATGCCGGATGCAAGGTAGATAGAAAAAGTACTTCCGGTACTTGCCAATTCCTAGGTAGATCCCTAGTTTCTTGATCCTCCAAGAAACAAAATTCAATTGTTTTATCTACAGCCCAAGCGGAGTATGTTGCAGCCGGGAGTTGTTGTGCACAACTCCTCTGGATGCGACAAACTCTAAGGGATTACGGTTACAATATGAGCCGTATTCCACTCCTTTGTGACAATGAGAGTGCTTTCAAAATTGCCCATAACCCTGTTGAGCACTCTAGAACTAAACACATAGATATCCGGCATCATTTTTTGAGAGATCACTCAATGAAAGGAGACATAGCCATTTCCCATGTCAACACTGAAAAACAACTAGCCGACATCTTTACCAAGTCACTTGATGAAAAACGCTTTTGTGAGCTCCGAAATGAACTAAATATCCTTGATGCTCGAAACATGGCTTGAAAACTTGCATATCTGTATGCCATCCTCAAAATCATGTTAATTCTGTTGAAAAATCATATCTCTCTCTATTTTTCTCTTAAAAACTATGTTAGTTACTTGATCTTGATGAATCATGGTCATAGCTTGATTGTTGTATGATTACTGATCATATTCATCAAGAATATCTATGTGTCTTTGTCCCTTATTCCTTAGTAGAAACTTTTAAACACACACACACACACACACACACACACACACACATATATGTATATATATATATATGTGTGTGTGTGTTTGTGTGTGTGTGTGTGTGTGTGTGTGTGTGTGTTTTGTACACTTCTGTACAAGGGACCACGGACACCCCGGACTAGTCCGCACTGGCAGACTAGTCCACACTTAGTCCGTTAGACCGGATTAGTCCGGACAACCATGGACTAGTCTGATTTTCTCTCTGAACAGAAAACAGACTAGTCCGATATGGTCCGGACTAGTCCGATATTTCGACTCCATAACCCTAGAGACGGCTCAAACCTAATCTTCTTCATCCTCACAACCCTCCCCACTCTCTCTCTCCTCACTCAAGAGCTCCTAAGGCGTATTTGCGATTTCTCCATCAAAACCATCCAAATTTCCTTGGGAATCACTCTCCACCGCAAAGGGATCAAAGCCCCGAACTAGTCCGGATCAAAAACTCCCTCAACGCCTCGAATCGAAGGATTTGGTAAACTTCTCTCCAAACCCTAAATCTTCGATCTACCTTGTTTTTGCTCAATTAGATCAGCTCCTCTAGTCAATACATGCTTTATTGATATATTCCATGTACCCTAGATCATATATGCATTGAATAATCTCAAATGTCAACAAATTAGGGCTTGAGCAGCCTCATAACGGACTAGTACGTTATTAGGGCGGACAAGTCCGGTACTCCAGACTAGTCCGACCCTGAACACCGGACTAGTCCGGTATGCCCTGATTCAGGGATCTTGTTAGGGAACCCTAGCTTATGTCAACTCAATGCAATCCTTTGTCATCCTTGATTATTCATACCCACTTTATCCTCCTTGTCAGAAATCATGTCGGGATCGAATGAGAGTCTCTCTGATTTTGAAGCCGAGATGGATCAAGACCAAGATGTGATGTCTCACATTCCGGAGTCTCGCTCCAAAAGGAGACAAGATCATGCTGACGAGCCCTCGCTCACCCCACCTAGGGTTTGCCGAAAGGTCACAATCAAGTGACCAGCTTCAAGAGCAAATGTGGCTGGTTCTAGCTCGGCAGCTCAACGCCAAACCAATGGCAAGGGAAAGGGGCTTGCTTCCGGACCGATTGGTCCCCTCAAGATGACAGCTCCAAGGCAGGGACATAGGGATCCCTCGAAGGAAAAGTTCAATGGCAAGGGGAGTGATGTGGCATGGAACCTGAGGAAGATTGATGCCTACAACTTCGGCAAAAAGGCAACCGACAAGAGATTTTGGAGTAACTTTCACTCGGACTACTACAATTCAGTGTACCTCCAAATGAAGACTCCAGTGGTCCGAAGTCAATGGATCGACTGGACATACTTTGAAAGGAAAAGTTGTGAAGCCTTTGAGGAGGTCATAGAGGCTGCAGAGAGACATGGACTTAAGGACCTGCTCGCCTTCAGGTACAACTGGAATGATGAGATCATTGCCCAGTTTTACTCAACTTGCCACTCTGCTCATGATGGAGAGGACAAAGTGACTTGGATGACACATGGATCCAAGTACACAATCTCTTATACTGAGTTTGCTAGACTGTTGCATCTTGAGGACACCGGCAATGATGAGATTGTGATTCACAATCTGGGAGTTGTGGAGAAGGACAAGATGGAGTTTCTCTATGATACTCGACTTCCATTCAACCCTCTCTCAACCAAGAACATGAAGCCCTTCTTCATTGTTCTTAACAGAGTGCTCCGGAAGACCATTGCTCCAAAGGATGGAGATGCCGGGAGCGTCCAAGGTTATCTGAGAACCTTGATGAAAGTGATCAGCAGGAGGAAAAGATTTAATATCTTCGATTATATTTGGAATGACATGGTAAACATATCCTGCACACCAAACCGTTCCTGTGGCTATGCTCCTTACTTGATGTTCATGATTGAGAAAGTCAAAGGAATTGATTTTGTGAAGGATGTAGAGCACACTGCTCTAAGGCCTCAGAAGCCTCCTCAGGCCTCCCTCCCAGCTGCTCCCTCACCTGGATCACCTGAAGAACATCCAGAGAGAGCGCATGAAGATGCAAGGCCTGCATCCAAGCCTAGGGCCTCTCCACAGAAAGTTTCCTCCAGTGGGATCATGAAGTTCTTGGCTGCTATTTTCAGTTCTTGCCGCAAAACTGAGGTGAAGCTTCATGAGATGAACAAGGCAAGAAAAAGAGATGAGATACATGAAGGCCAATGTCAAAGAAATATGCCAAAAACTAGAGATTGAGCCCATTGGATCCCCTGTCATCTCAGAGGACTCCGCATCCGAGTTTACAGAGCTTCCTTCTCTCTCTCCTTCAGAGCGTGCCTACTTTGGCACGACGAGTGGTTCTTCTCCTCCTCCTCCTCCTCAGCGTGATGATGAAGACGATGAGAGGACCGACAGTGAGGAGTGAGTTGGCGACGACAAGTAGATCCCTCCTCTCCTTCTTTTTGGTGCCTTGATGCCAAAGGGGGAGAGATTGAGGGGGAGTCTTAGATTGTAGGTCTTTCCTTTTGATGTCCTAGCTTGAGAAATGAGTTTTGTAAGACTTATACTATTATGCTATCATTATGCTTTTGTAAGACTTTTACTATTATGCTATCATTATGCTTTTGTAAGACTTATACTATTATGTTATCTTTATGTTGTTGTAAGACTTATGCTATTATACTATCTTTATGCTTTCGTGATGTGAAATGATAACTATGTTATGCTTTTGATGAATGATGTATGTTTAAAACTGCTATAAAGGATTGAGACTCTTGATGATGTTATGACTATGCTCATTATGATATTCACATCAAAATTATTGCTCACACACATAGTTTTTCACCCCACCATAAAGAGTGCACATATGACTTATGTCTTCATTGCCTATTTTGTTCAAAACTCATATGTGCACACTTTATGAAAATCTGAATTCTTATTGTCATATTTGTGAGATCTCAATTGGTTGTCATCGATCACCAAAAAGGGGAGATTGAAAGTGCATCTAGGCACCTCTTGTGGGTTTTGGTTGATTTATGACAAACTAATGAGACCCTAATGAAATTGTTGAGAATGAGCGTAGATTCTCAAAGAAATTAAGAAGAAAGCGCAAAAAGAAAGGAGAAGGAGGATCCAAATTTATAAGAGCTCAAGAACTGAAAAGATTATATCACTTAGTATAGAGTGTGTTGGAGAAACACACCCTAAGAGCTCAAGGGAAAGAAATCAAACTAACTGCACAAAGGAGATGGTTGGAGCTAATCAATGACTTTGATGTGGGCATCAACTATCATCCCGGGAAAGCAAACGTCGTGGCCGATGCTTTGAGTCGGAAAGTGCAGGTCAATAAGTTGAGTTTGAAGGACATGCCTGCAGAATTGAAGGACGAGGTTATAAGACTCAATCTATGTCTAGTAAATAGTGGTGAAGCCATCGCCATGGAAGTGGACTCCACACTCGAGCGAGACATACGCGAGGGCCAAAAGAATGATGAGAAGATACAAGAGATCAGACAGCTCATCAAGGAAAATAAAGCTCCTGGTTTTAGAGAGGATGAACAAGGAACGGTGTGGCACGGGAAAAGGATCTGTGTGCCAGAAGTAAAAGAGATCCGTGAATTAATTTTGAAGGAGGCTCACGATTCCGACCAGTCCATTCATCCTGGGAGTACGAAGATGTACCAGGATCTCAAAAGCAGGTATTGGTGGTATGGCATGAAGCGAGATGTCGCGGAACATGTTGCCCTATGTGACACATGTCAGTTGGTGAAAGCAGAACATCAACGACCCGCGGGATTATTGCAACCACTCAAAGTACCTGAATGGAAATGGGAAGAAATCAGCATGGATTTTGTCGTGGGATTGCCTAGGACCCAATCCGGGTATGATTCAATATGGGTCATTATTGATAGGCTAACCAAGGTAGCTCATTTCATCCCTGTGAAAGAAAGCTACAGCGGATCCAAATTGGTAGAATTGTACATGTCAAGGATCGTGTGTTACCATGGAGTGCCAAAGAAGATAGTGTCGGACCGAGGGACACAGTTCACCTCGAGGTTTTGGCAGAAGTTGCATGAAACCATGGGAACCCATCTGAACTTCAGCTCTGCCTATCATCCCCAAACTGACGGGCAGACGGAGAGAACCAATCAGATCCTTGAAGATATGTTAAGGGCATGTGCACTCAAAAACAATAGGAGTTGGGACAAGAACTTACCGTATGCGGAGTTTTCCTATAACAACAGCTATCAAGCTAGTATGAAGATGTCACCGTTTGAAGCTTTGTATGGAAGGAAGTGCAGAACTCCCCTATTTTGGAACCAAACAGGAGAAAGTAAAGTGTTTGGTCCAGAAGTGCTACAAGAAGCTGAGGCAAAGGTGAGGGAGATTCGCAACAATTTGAGGATAGCACAAACACGCCAGAAGAGTTATGCTGATGTACGAAGAAGAGAACTCGTTTTCAACGTGGGAGACTATGTTTATCTCAAGGTGTCCCCTATCAGAGGACTTCGTCGGTTCAAGGTGAAAGGGAAGTTGTCACCTCGATACATCGGACCCTTTGAAGTTTTGGAAAGAAAAGGCGAAGTGGCGTACCAACTAGAGTTACCGGTTCATCTATCGGACGTGCACGATGTATTCCATGTGTCACAACTCAAGAAATGCTTGAGGACGCCTGAAGAGGTGTTACCCATGAATGAAGTGGATGTAGCTGAAGATTTGTCTTATGCCGAACAACCATACAAGATTTTGGAGACAATGGAACGCCTCACCAGAAACAAGAGAATCCGGATGTGCAAGGTGCAGTGGAAGCATCACTCAGAAGAGGAAGCCACCTGGGAACGGGAAGATGAGCTCAAGGCACAATTTCCGGAATTGTTTTCTTAGAAACATCAATCTCGAGGACGAGATTTCTTTTAAGGGGAGTAGAGCTGTAACACCCCAAATTTTGATTCAAAACCCTAAACCATGTTCAGAGGGGAATTTAAAAATTTTTGGACGTGTTGCATGTTTTGCAAAAATTCAAATTCAAACTGGAATTCAAATTAAACTCAAAACAGAAAAGAAATGGAAAAAGAAAAAGAGAAAACGGGAAAAAACCGGCTAGTGGGCCGAAACCCGCCAGCCGGCCCAGTTTCCCCGCGCCAGCCCGCCCCCGCGCGCGCCCGCGCCCTCTCACATAGACAGGTGGGACCCATCTGTCATCCCCAACCTCGCTCGCGCCGACCCCGGACTTTTCCCCCCGAGCGCGCGCGATCTTAACCGCCCGGAAACCGCGTCCCTCAGCCCAAATTCTGATCCCGGAAGACTCAAACTCGATCACAACCAACTCACCGCCCTCCCCCGGCTATAAAAACCCCAGCCTCGATCGGTTTTTCCCACGCGATCGCCGATTTTTACTCCGGTGAGCACCGAGACTTCGCCGGTGAATTCTGGCCGATCTAAGCTCGGAAACTCTGATCTAACTCGCTGGTCTTGATCCACCGCCTCTGGGGAACTTTGCAGGTGCAGAAAACTCGGAGAGTTACGGTGTAAACACAGCGCCGACGAGCTTCGCCGTGGTTTTGCCTCGGACCTCGCCGCCGATCACTTTCCAGGACCCCCGAGCTCGAGAAAACCCCCGAGGTGAGATCCCTGACCTCCCCTCTACCGGTCTAGGCCATAAGATCACAGTTTTAGGCAGAATTCTCGAGGATCCGAAACTTTCCGGCGAGATCGCCGCTTCCCGCCGCCGTGCGCCGCCGGCAGCGCCGCCCGCGCTCGATCAGAGCGACGTGGCCGCTTGTGCGCCGTTTATTTTAAATCGCACGGTAGGGTTTAAAACCCCGCGTACCGGTTCGATGTTATAATCTCAGCCGTCGGATTAAAATCGGACGGTCCACGTCAGCCCCGCGTTATAAAGACTGGAATTCTTACGTGCTACCCTCTGGGGTTCTCTGGAATTGAGAGCTAGCCCCGGAAACTTCAGATCTAGCCCCTGGAACTCCAGAAAATCATGTAAATTCATTTAAAAATCAGTTTTAGCCCCTGGACTTAATAGAAATTAGGAAAAACACCTCTGATAAGTGTAGCTAGACCCCTGGAAATTATGAAAATAATATTATAGACCCTGTAATGGGGTGAGTTTACTTTTTAACCCTGTTTAGTATTTAATTTAGAAAATTGAATATGTAACTAGTGTTTAAAAATTTAAAAAGGGGGACAAACATAATTGTCAAAATTAATTAAAAACTTTATCAGTACTTAGAAAACTTTGGAGTGAGATAAAAATATATTTTTTTGGGCTGAAATAAATCTGTTTCATCTATTATTCACATTTATTAGTATAGGGACACATTTTTAAGTAAAGAATAGTTATAGAAAAATAGGGAAAATAATTATGAAATAGTCTACATCAGAAGCCAAGGTCAAAATATGATATTAAATTATTTAGGACCAGAACCTATACTGTTTAGATGATATGTATTACTAATTTCATAATAAAATACACAATTAGGCATAAGAATATAAATCTGAAAAATATAGCAACTAGTAAATGATCAATGGAGTTTTTAAAATCCAAAGAGTTCAGTTTAGGGTTGGTAGAAATTATGAAGGCACATATGGGGAAGAATAATACTTTTCATACACACTTGATAGTAAAAAGGTGAAGTAGTTGAATATAAGAAATTTATTGGAAACCCATATAAATAGTATGTAAGTATAAAGGTGGACACAAAAGTAGGAATCATATACACATGGTTAAAAGTGCATGCAAGCCACAACTCAACACACATAAAGTAACCACAACACATATAATGGTAAAGAACTTTTATAAATGTGAATGTGTGGTTTGTATGAAGTAGAAGTGTGAACTATGTCTTATGATTGTTGTTTTTCTTTTGCTATGTGTGATGGTATGAAGTAGAACCTGTTCAAGAGCAAGTTAACCCTTTCCAAGATCAGGACTACCCATTTCAAGAGCAGCAAGAAGGAGGCAAGTGTCCTTGACCACTTTGATCCTATGCTAAGATGTGTAGATAGAATTATTTGCATTGTCAAATGAAATATGAAACCCATGCTAGGAAAGTTTCCCTAGAATTGCATTACCCTTGTTTCCTTGAAGCTTGGGTTGGGATATTATTTTGTCATGTCATTTCTTTACATGCATATGCTTAGCCATGCTTAGAATGGGATATTTGGGATATGAGATCATCAGTTTATATTACCATACTCTTGAATGAGACATTGTGAATTATGTAGAGGTAGGGATCAAGGCAAGTTGGATGTTTTGGTTGTGTGCTGGGTGCACAAGACTTGGGTTTGTGTTTAGTACTTGCCTGGATCCTAAGGACCGGTTCATGGAGCATGTAACCCGGCTTTACAGTGCCAACCACATGCTGAGATTGGGCAGCTTGGCCAATTAATTAGGTGTGTCCCCGGCGTAGTATGGGTGTGTTGGATGGTGCGGGGAGTAGGTGTCAGCTGGACTACCATATGAACCGCAAGGCTCAAGAGGGGGCCACTGCAGCGGGGTTGGAGCCTCTTGTATGCTGTTAGGGGTGAAACCTCAGTGGGCCCACGCTCGTCGGGAATCCCTTTGTAAAGGCTTCGTAGTGATCTCCTGGCTACACACCTGGGAAGTGTGAATGTGGATCGTAGCCACTGGCATAATGGAGGTTCTTTTAGTCCACCCGGCAACGGGGGATGAAATCACTACATGTGGGTACAGTGGTACAAACTCTGCAGAGTCAAAACTGTCTTGACAGCCGTGCTCACGGTTAAGAGCGGCCTGGACTTATTCATGATTAGAGGATTGATGGTTTTGGAAGTTAAGCGGGGAGCTTAACATTGGAAATGATGTTATGGTTATTGGATTATGATAATGGGTTGGGAGATTGGGACCATTTCACCTGTGTAGTAATGTAGGTGCTTAATAAGCTAAGGTGATAGGTATTAATTGCGTAGTGCTTTAACCATGAGTTCAACCTCTCCTTGTTCTAGCCATGCATGATATAATTTTCCCACACTTGCTGAGTACCATTGGTACTCAACCTTGCATATTTGTTGGTTTATATTGCTGCTCAGGTCAAGATAATGAGGTGGTGTATAATGACCAAGATTTTGGACCCGAGGAAGGTTTTTAGGTTCATGGAGACCCCCGGGCAACGCCTGTGATGGAGCCCTAAAGAATAATATTCCGCTGCTAGTTTATTTACTTGTGATGAAGCATTAGTGTCCATTGAGACATTTGCGATGTAAGACTTATTTATATTCGACACCTGGCTTGTAATAAATGATGCTTCACTATTTGTCATCACATGTATGAGAAAATGATCCTGGCATACATGTGATATTCACTTGGTTGTTTCTTCGGAAAAACCGGGTGTGACAGAGGTGGTATCAGAGCCAAGGTTGCCCGTAGGAACGTGGACCTAGGTAGAAATGGACGTATTTGAGGGCCCTATTTTCTTAAAAACTATTTTCCAAGGTGTGGGTTGAAGAGTGTTATTTAAGGAGTCATTTCCTTCATCTTATCCCAAAATTTTCATTCAAAATGATATTTTTGTTTAAAAAGTTTATCTAACCTAATTTTAAATTCTTTTTGGTTTTAGATGGTTCGCATGATTCGCACCGCTCGCAAGTCCACGGGAGGGAGAATTCCCGTAGTTGCCCTTGCCAAAAGAGAGGAGAGTCGTCCAGTGACGTACCTTTCCTACGGATTGGCAGTAGGAGACTTGTTGCGCCGTCTTCGACGTATGCTCGAAGCCGCAGGCAATACGGGCAAGCTAATCATCCACTATAACTCCACCAGGACCATCCGTGAGAAGAGGGAAGAATGGAGTTCGGAGATGAGGATTATACACGAGAATCAGCTGCTTAAGATTCACCACTCTCCAGCTTGTCGAGCAACACAAGTTGACGCGGAGAAAGATGTCACCTGGGAGGCCATCACCTGCCAGAGTCACATCTATCGTCGCCACTTGGACAAAACTGAGTACATGTATGTCCTCCAACGTGAGAGTGGTACCACGGAGTACAAGTACCCACCGGTGCAGCAAGGGACTTCCCATGAGCACATGGACTTGTGCTTGGAGGATGCTGCTATGCTCAGCACTCGACTGCAAGAGTGTCAACAAGAGCTTCAGGATGTCCGAGACACCCTGAAGGAAACGGAGGCGTTGCTGCGAGCTTGCTTAAAGGCGAGAGAAAGAGGAGATGGGAATAAACTGTGTGTCACCATGAATGATACATGGACTCCTGACTCCCCGGATCGCCGAGCGATCAGGCGTCGTCGCACTTCTCCACCAGCAGCCTCCCCACCCAAAGCAGAGTCAGAAGGTAGCCAAAATGAGGAGGAAGATCCCGAGGAGCCAGCTCAAGAGGACGAGTAGTGTAGAGTCTTTCCCCTAGCTAGCAAGAGGTCGAGTAGTCGAGTCGTTACGTAGTTAATGGTGTGATGATGCTTGGTGTGTGACGTGAGTTGTGGAAGCCATGAGCAATTGTCCACAGCCTCGTCTTCAGATTGTTTTGCTTTGGTGTGTGAACCCATAGGAAATAATAGTGCATTTATTTGGTGTGAGATATAAACCCTCGTAAAATTTTAACAAAGCCTAACACCTCAAAGTACCAACAAATGAAAGTAGTAAGACGATACTAAATGGTATCAAATTAACATTTGTTGATTCTGCCAGATGGCCGGAAGAGGAAAAGGACGTGCTGCCAACCCCGCCAACAACAATGATGAGGCATGCAACCCTCATCTTTCTGGAGGCCAGGACAGGGGTGGTCGCCGTGAAGAAGTTGACCCTCTCCACCAAATGCTGGAGAATCAAAATCAGCTCATCCAGAACTTGACTCAAGTGGTGGCCAACTTGCATCAAGTTCCACCTCCACAAGCTGCACCACGCCAACCAAGGTTGAGTGAGTTTCTAGGAACTCAACCTCCAAAGTTTGCAAGTGCTGCTGAATCTCTGGAGGCAGATGATTGGCTGAAGACTATTGAAAGTAAGATGAGGATCATACAGTGCCAAGGATATGAGAGGGTGCTGTTTGCCTCTCATCAATTGCATGGACCTGCTGCTGATTGGTGGACCGCCTACGTGGCCGCCCATCATGACCCTGAGAACATCACTTGGGAAGAGTTCAAGCGTAGCTTCCGCAACCATTACATCCCAAGAGGTGAACTCAAAAACAAGAGGAAAGAGTTTCTGGGACTGCAGCAGGGAAACATGACGGTGAGGGAATACCTCACTAAATTTACTCAACTATCCCGTTATGCTCCACGAGACATAGAGACTGATGAGCAGAAACAAGATTGTTTCGTGGAGGGACTTACCGCAGAAATGCAGTGTGCAATGTCCTCCAATGAGTATGAAAGCTTTCAAAAGATGGTGGACAGAGCATTTGTGGTAGAAAGGAAGCTAAAGGCCCTGGAAAATGAGAATAAGAGGAAGGCTGGGTGGTCACATCAGGCCTCAGGGAGCAACACCCGCCCACGTATGATGCAGCAACCTACGGGGCAGATGAGCCGTGCTGCGGTACCCTATTCAGCACCAAGAGGGTACAACCCAAACTACAGGCCACCCGCAGCACCAGCACAGCCGCCACGTCAGTTTGTGCAGCAGCCTCGCCCCGCATATCCACCTCGACCAGCAGTACAAGGACCCCCAAACCAACCCCAAGACAACAAGGGTCAAGCATCCAAGGTTGGGGTGCAATGTTTCAGCTGTGGTGAAGTGGGGCACTACGCCCATAAATGCCCAAAGAAGAAGCCTGCGCCGCCACAACAGCAGAATGTATTGAGAGGACGGGTGAACCATGTCACTATGGAAGAAGCACAAGAGGCACCCGACGTGGTAGTTGGTAAGTTTCCTGCCAATTTACACCTTGCAACTCTGCTGTTCGATTCTGGTGCTACCCACTCGTTCGTTGCTCAAGGGTTTGTTAAGAAGTATGACCTAGCAACCACACAAATGAACCATATGCTAGCGGTAAACTCTCCAGGTGGAGAAATAAGGACAAGACAAGTGTGTCCCAAAGTGAACATAGACATTAATGGGGTAGTATTTACTGCTAACCTCATAGTGATAGATTCACAAGGGATAGATATTATTTTGGGTATGGATTGGTTGACCAAACATAAAGGAATCATCCATTGTTCGACCAGAACGGTGGAACTAACTCACCCCAATGGCACAAGAGTAAAGTTCATAACGATACACGAGCCTAGGAGGGACATTAAATTAAATCAAGTGGAGGTGAAAGTTGAGGAAATCAGGACCATCAGGGAATATCCAGATGTTTTTCCGGAGGAATTGCCAGGTATGCCTCCTGACCGTGACGTGGAATTCGCAATTGAGCTAGTATCGGGAACAACCCCGATATACAAGAGACCTTATCGAATGGACTCCAAGCAGCTAGAAGAGCTCAAGGATCATTTGAGAGAATTGACGGAGAAGGGGTATATTCGCCCTAGTTCCTCACCATGGGGAGCTCCGGTGATATTTGTGCCCAAGAAAGACGGAACCCAAAGGTTATGCGTGGATTACCGTGCCTTGAATGAGGTAACCATCAAGAACAAGTACCCATTGCCTCGTATTGAAGACTTGTTTGATCAGTTGAGGGGAGCTTGTGTGTTCTCGAAAATTGATCTCAGGTCGGGATACCACCAACTCAAGATAAGGCAGTCTGATATTCCCAAGACAGCTTTCGTATCTCGGTACGGACTGTATGAATACACTGTCATGCCTTTCGGGCTAACCAATGCCCCGACATATTTCATGTATCTCATGAACAAGGTATTCATGGAATATCTGGACAAATTTGTGGTGGTTTTCATAGATGATATTCTCGTCTTCTCCAAAGATGAAGAAGAACATGAGAAACATCTTCGGAGGGAGGAATCTCCGTAGATCCCGCCAAAATCGAAGATATCCAGAAGTGGAAAACCCCTGAAAATGTCGGGGAAGTTCGAAGCTTTTTGGGATTGGCTGGATACTATCGACGGTTTATTGAGGGATTCTCCAAGATCTCGAGACCTCTCACCAAACTGTTGGAGAAGGGAATCACATTCACCTGGACGCCACAGTGCGAGACGAGCTTTCAGGAGCTAAAGAAGAAATTGACAACAGCCCCAGTGTTGGTTATGCCAGATATGCAGAAGAATTTCATAGTGTACTGCGATGCCTCTGGAAATGGGTTGGGATGTGTTCTCATGCAAGAAGGACATGTCGTGGCTTATGCATCCCGGCAGCTTCGGAAGCACGAGAAGAACTATCCTACACATGACCTAGAACTAGCTGCAGTGGTACACGCGTTGAAAATTTGGCGGCACTATTTGATGGGGAAGAGGACAGAGATATATACGGATCATAAGAGTTTGAAGTACATATTCACACAGCCAGATCTCAACCTCCGACAAAGGAGATGGTTGGAGCTAATCAATGACTTTGATGTGGGCATCAACTATCATCCCGGGAAAGCAAATGTCGTGGCCGATGCTTTGAGTCGGAAAGTGCAGGTCAATAAGTTGAGTTTGAAGGACATGCCTGCAGAATTGAAGGACGAGGTTATAAGACTCAATCTATGTCTAGTAAATAGTGGTGAAGCCATCGCCATGGAAGTGGACTCCACACTCGAGCGAGACATACGCAAGGGCCAAAAGAATGATGAGAAGATACAAGAGATCAGACAGCTCATCAAGGAAAATAAAGCTCCTGGTTTTAGAGAGGATGAACAAGGAACGGTGTGGCACGGGAAAAGGATCTGTGTGCCAGAAGTAAAAGAGATCCGTGAATTAATTTTGAAGGAGGCTCACGATTCCGACCATTCCATTCATCCTGGGAGTACGAAGATGTACCAGGATCTCAAAAGCAGGTATTGGTGGTATGGCATGAAGCGAGATGTCGCGGAACATGTTGCCCTATGTGACACATGTCAATTGGTGAAAGCAGAACATCAACGACCCGCGGGATTATTACAACCACTCAAAGTACCTGAATGGAAATGGGAAGAAATCAGCATGGATTTTGTCGTGGGATTGCCTAGGACCCAATCCGGGTATGATTCAATATGGGTCATTATTGATAGGCTAACCAAGGTAGCTCATTTCATCCCTGTGAAAGAAAGCTACAGCAGATCCAAATTGGCAGAATTGTACATGTCAAGGATCGTGTGTTACCATGGAGTGCCAAAGAAGATAGTGTCGGACCGAGGGACACAGTTCACCTCGAGGTTTTGGCAGAAGTTGCATGAAACCATGGGAACCCATCTGAACTTCAGCTCTGCCTATCATCCCCAAACTGACGGGCAGACGGAGAGAACCAATCAGATCCTTGAAGATATGTTAAGGGCATGTGCACTCAAAAACAATAGGAGTTGGGACAAGAACTTACCGTATGCGGAGTTTTCCTATAACAACAGCTATCAAGCTAGTATGAAGACGTCACCGTTTGAAGCTTTGTATGGAAGGAAGTGCAGAACTCCCCTATTTTGGAACCAAACAGGAGAAAGTAAAGTGTTTGGTCCAGAAGTGCTACAAGAAGCTGAGGCAAAGGTGAGGGAGATTCGCAACAATTTGAGGATAGCACAAACACGCCAGAAGAGTTATGCTGATGTATGAAGAAGAGAACTCGTTTTCAACGTGGGAGACTATGTTTATCTCAAGGTGTCCCCTATCAGAGGACTTCGTCGGTTCAAGGTGAAAGGGAAGTTGTCACCTCGATACATCGGACCCTTTGAAGTTTTGGAAAGAAAAGGCGAAGTGGCGTACCAACTAGAGTTACCGGTTCATCTATCGGACGTGCACGATGTATTCCATGTGTCACAACTCAAGAAATGCCTGAGGACGCCTGAAGAGGTGTTACCTATGAATGAAGTGGATGTAGCTGAAGATTTGTCTTATGCCGAACAACCATACAAGATTTTGGAGACAATGGAACGCCTCACCAGAAACAAGAGAATCCGGATGTGCAAGGTGCAGTGGAAGCATCACTCAGAAGAGGAAGCCACCTCGGAACGGGAAGATGAGCTCAAGGCACAATTTCCGGAATTGTTTTCTTAGAAACACCAATCTCGAGGACGAGATTTCTTTTAAGGGGGGTAGAGCTGTAACACCCCAAATTTTGATTCAAAACCCTAAACCATGTTCAGAGGGGAATTTAAAAATTTTTGGACGTGTTGCATGTTTTGCAAAAATTCAAATTCAAACTGGAATTCAAATTAAACTCAAAACAGAAAAGAAATGGAAAAAGAAAAAGAGAAAACGGGAAAAAACCGGCTAGTGGGCCGAAACCCGCCAGCCGGCCCAGTTTCCCCGCGCCAGCCCGCCCCCGCGCGCGCCCGCGCCCTCTCACATAGACAGGTGGGACCCATCTGTCATCCCCAACCTCGCTCGCGCCGACCCCGGACTTTTCCCCCCGAGCGCGCGCGATCTTAACCGCCCGGAAACCGCGTCCCTCAGCCCAAATTCTGATCCCGGAAGACTCAAACTCGATCACAACCAACTCACCACCCTCCCCCGGCTATAAAAACCCCAGCCCCGATCGGTTTTTCCCACGCGATCGCCGATTTTTACTCCGGTGAGCACCGAGACTTCGCCGGTGAATTCTGGCCGATCTAAGCTCGGAAACTCTGATCTAACTCGCTGGTCTTGATCCACCGCCTCTGGGGAACTTTGCAGGTGCAGAAAACTCGGAGAGTTACGGTGTAAACACAGCGCCGACGAGCTTCGCCGTGGTTTTGCCTCGGACCTCGCCGCCGATCACTTTCCAGGACCCCCGAGCTCGAGAAAACCCCCGAGGTGAGATCCCTGACCTCCCCTCTACCGGTCTAGGCCATAAGATCACAGTTTTAGGCAGAATTCTCGAGGATCCGAAACTTTCCGGCGAGATCGCCGCTTCCCGCCGCCGTGCGCCGCCGGCAGCGCCGCCCGCGCTCGATCAGAGCGACGTGGCCGCTTGTGCGCCGTTTATTTTAAATCGCACGGTAGGGTTTAAAACCCCGCGTACCGGTTCGATGTTATAATCTCAGCCGTCGGTTTAAAATCGGACGGTCCACGTCAGCCCCGCGTTATAAAGACTGGAATTCTTACATGCTACCCCCTGGGGTTCTCTGGAATTGAGAGCTAGCCCCGGAAACTTCAGATCTAGCCCCTGGAACTCCAGAAAATCATGTAAATTCATTTAAAAATCAGTTTTAGCCCCTGGACTTAATAGAAATTAGGAAAAACACCTCTGATAAGTGTAGCTAGACCCCTGGAAATTATGAAAATAATATTATAGACCCTGTAATGGGGTGAGTTTACTTTTTAACCCTGTTTAGTATTTAATTTAGAAAATTGAATATGTAACTAGTGTTTAAAAATTTAAAAAGGGGGACAAACATAATTGTCAAAATTAATTAAAAACTTTCTCAGTACTTAGAAAACTTTGGAGTGAGATAAAAATATATTTTTTTGGGCTGAAATAAATCTGTTTCATCTATTATTCACATTTATTAGTATAGGGACACATTTTTAAGTAAAGAATAGTTATAGAAAAATAGGGAAAATAATTATGAAATAGTCTACATCAGAAGCCAAGGTCAAAATATGATATTAAATTATTTAGGACCAGAACCTATACTGTTTAGATGATATGTATTACTAATTTCATAATAAAATACACAATTAGGCATAAGAATATAAATCTGAAAAATATAGCAACTAGTAAATGATCAATGGAGTTTTTAAAATCCAAAGAGTTCAGTTTAGGGTTGGTAGAAATTATGAAGGCACATATGGGGAAGAATAATACTTTTCATACACACTTGATAGTAAAAAGGTGAAGTAGTTGAATATAAGAAATTTATTGGAAACCCATATAAATAGTATGTAAGTATAAAGGTGGACACAAAAGTAGGAATCATATACACATGGTTAAAAGTGCATGCAAGCCACAACTCAACACACATAAAGTAACCACAACACATATAATGGTAAAGAACTTTTATAAATGTGAATGTGTGGTTTGTATGAAGTAGAAGTGTGAACTATGTCTTATGATTGTTGTTTTTCTTTTGCTATGTGTGATGGTATGAAGTAGAACCTGTTCAAGAGCAAGTTAACCCTTTCCAAGATCAGGACTACCCATTTCAAGAGCAGCAAGAAGGAGGCAAGTGTCCTTGACCACTTTGATCCTATGCTAGGATGTGTAGATAGAATTATTTGCATTGTCAAATGAAATATGAAACCCATGCTAGGAAAGTTTCCCTAGAATTGCATTACCCTTGTTTCCTTGAAGCTTGGGTTGGGATATTATTTTGTCATGTCATTTCTTTACATGCATATGCTTAGCCATGCTTAGAATGGGATATTTGGGATATGAGATCATCAGTTTATATTACCATACTCTTGAATGAGACATTGTGAATTATGTAGAGGTAGGGATCAAGGCAAGTTGGATGTTTTGGTTGTGTGCTGGGTGCACGAGACTTGGGTTTGTGTTTAGTACTTGCCTGGATCCTAAGGACCGGTTCATAGAGCATGTAACCCGGCTTTACAGTGCCAACCACATGCTGAGATGGGGCAGCTTGGCCAATTAATTAGGTGTATCCCCGGCGTAGTATGGGTGTGTTGGATGGTGCGGGGAGTAGGTGTCAGCTGGACTACCATATGAACCGCAAGGCTCAAGAGGGGGCCACTGCAGCGGGGTTGGAGCCTCTTGTATGCTGTTAGGGGTGAAACCTCAGTGGGCCCACGCTCGTCGAGAATCCCTTTGTAAAGGCTTCGTAGTGATCTCCTGGCTACACACCTGGGAAGTGTGAATGTGGATCGTAGCCACTGGCATAATGGAGGTTCTTTTAGTCCACCCGGCAACGGGGGATGAAATCACTACATGTGGGTATAGTGGTACAAACTCTGCAGAGTCAAAACTGTCTTGACAGCCGTGCTCACGGTTAAGAGCGGCCTGGACTTATTCATGATTAGAGGATTGATGGTTTTGGAAGTTAAGCGGGGAGCTTAACATTGGAAATGATGTTATGGTTATTGGATCATGATAATGGGTTGGGAGATTGGGACCATTTCACCTGTGTAGTAATGTAGGTGCTTAATAAGCTAAGGTGATAGGTATTAATTGCGTAGTGCTTTAACCATGAGTTCAACCTCTCCTCGTTCTAGCCATGCATGATATAATTTTCCCACACTTGCTGAGTACCATTGGTACTCAACCTTGCATATTTGTTGGTTTATATTGCTGCTCAGGTCAAGATAATGAGGTGGTGTATAATGACCAAGATTTTGGACCCGAGGAAGGTTTTTAGGTTCATGGAGACCCCCGGGCAACGCCTGTGATGGAGCCCTAAAGAATAATATTCCGCTGCTAGTTTATTTACTTGTGATGAAGCATTAGTGTCCATTGAGACATTTGCGATGTAAGACTTATTTATATTCGACACCTGGCTTGTAATAAATGATGCTTCACTATTTGTCATCACATGTATGAGAAAATGATCCTGGCATACATGTGATATTCACTTGGTTGTTTCTTCAGAAAAACCGGGTGTGACATACTCCTCCCTTCCGATGCGTCGAGTCGAAGGCGTCCTCCGCCGGCCTGAGACGCCCCGTCACCTCCGACAAGGTGAGGGTCGACACGTCCAGCAGTGTCGTGATCGCCACCACAATCTGTTGGAAGCGTTCTGGAACGCTTCGCAGGAGCTTCTCCACGGCCCTCTCTTCTCCTATCTCCTCCCCTAGCGACGCAATCCGTGATAGCATTGCCGCTCAGGCAGGGGGAGAAGTCCTCCACGCTCTCGCTAGTCTTGAAGGCAGTGGCGTCGAAATCCTTCTGGAGTTGTTGTGCCGTCGTCTTCTTTACGTGGTCGGCCCCAACCCGCATGATGGCGATCGTGTCCCATGCCTCCTTCGTCGTTCTCTTCTCTCCTATCGTCGTGATCATCTCTGGCGGGACAGCGCTGACCAAGATGTCAAACGCCATCATATCTTCTTGCTCACTCACGTTGCCCTCCTCCATGGCCTTCCAAAGCAGCCGTGCCTTCAGCTTGATCTTCATCATGACAGCCCACTCCGCGTAGTTGGTCTTGGTGAGCACGGGGAACCCCGTCCCGGTGTTCACCTCACGAGCTGCCGGAGAGGGTGTCACATGGCTGGTGGTGGTGCTGCTGCTGCTTGGAGGTGTGTACGACATCGTGCAGAATTCAACCTAGGGTCGAACCGGCTCTGATGCCATGAATGTTGCAACTCCGGTCCTATTTCCTGCTGAAACAACGTCTGATCTTGCTGTATAATCAGATCTGAACTAGCAGATCAGTCTGCCCTCCAAGGAGACAGACCAGAATTGATCTACAGCAAGAACAGAGGCTAGAATAGAAGAAAAACACAAGCTTCTGGTTCTGTTCTGGACAGAACAGAAGCAGGGAGAGAGATACTTCTGATCTGGGCGATCAGAATAGGGAGAGAGGAGAGCTGCCGGCCTGTTCCTTAGCTGTGGAGGCGCAGAACAGGGAGATCAGCAAGGGAACAGAGAGCTGGCGGCGGCTAGGGTTTGTTCCCTGGTGGTGGCGGCTGCTCTAGGGAGAGAGGGAGACAGCGGCTAGGGTTCCAAGAGGTGGAGGAATAATTTCTGTATTGATCTAATTCTGGGAGATGTTTATTCCTTAAAAATACCCGGCTATTTATAGCCTTTTACAGATAGGCTCCTAACAGATTTAAAACTCGAGATAGAATCAAATCTTATCTTAAACAAACTCTATCTAAACTGGTTCTGATATGTTAAGATCAGAATTGACTCAATCTTTATCCTGTGCCCCCTCCTGGGCGAGTTGGGCCTGGGCCTGGGCTACTGGGCCAGGCCTGGGCGAGCTGGGCTTGGGCTCGGGTTGTTGAGCCGGGCCTAAGCCCAACAGGGGAAGGATCAATCTACATGCACTCCTATTTTCTCAGAATATAGACTGAAAGATGTGGGGTAACTAATTAACCATCTATCATACAATTGTCTTTTTCCATGATGGGTCTTCTTTAAATAAAGCTCTGTGCTTCTATTTTGTGTGTTGTTTGATTTTTCTGAAAATTGCTTAGAAATAAATTCTACAAGATGTACTGAGTTCATTTGAATGAAAGACTATATACAATTTGATGCATTGTTCTTTTGGTAGCATAACATGTTGATTGTCTAAGAATTTGATAATATCTTGTTGCAGAATACCCGAATGTGGGCTGCTTCAGACTCTGGGGGAACTTGCAACAAGATACCCAGCGACCAAGTTTGTTAAAATTATCTCCACGGATTGTATTCCCAACTACCCTGATCGTAATGTTCCTACAGTACTTGTGTATAACAACAGTGCCATCAAAGGGACTTATGTTGGTCTGCAGAAATTCGGCGGCAGGAAATTCACACCTGAATGTAAGTTAATACCACAAAATTATCTACATAGCATCTTATTTTTCAAAACATGTTCAAGTTGCTCTCGAGTTCTATATTTTGTTAGTTATGGTTTTATTAAGGGCATGTACCTACTGCCTTTTTAACATCTATATTTTACAATTTTTCTCCTGATCGGTAAACTTTCGAAAGGGCAGGTCGGTGCATGTATCTCCTGCTTGCTCAGGGTCCGGGGAAGGGTCCGACCCACTTGAGTCTTTTGTACGCGGCCTTTCCTAGAGGCTGTTTTCAGCACTTGAACCTGTGACCTCATTGTCACAAGGCAACAACTTTACCGCTGCGCCCGGGCCCCCTTCTATGACATTTACATGAGAAAAAACCAGTAAACTTCCTTGACGTTAGTAAAATCATTGATGTTCTTATGACATTTCTTAATTGAAACTAAAAATAAACACGTTCATTATACTTAATGTGCATACTTGATATACACCAGGCCTTGATGTATGTTTTACTTCCATTAAATTTTTAGACGGTGTTTTAGAGAAATAAAAAGATAATAAGAGGTTTTGCTTATTTATTGTTACCATATGTTCAATCCTTCCTTCCCGTCAAAAGTGAGTATCTTTGGCTCTTTGCTCATTTTGGTGACACTGTAATAAATTACTGAAGTGTTGGTGCCAAAATTACTTGAATCCTATAATTTGCCCTTGCTTACATATGCTAAATTGCTATTTTGTTTCTTCTAGCTGTCGCGTTAGCCCTTTGCCAATCAGACCCAGTGTTGAATGATGGCCATGGTGGCAGCGATTCATCCCGGAACAATGTCATGGAAGGTGTTCGCAAAAAGTTCATAGAGAAGGTTGTTGCCCAGCATGAAGCACGGGAAGAATATGACAGTGACTAAACTGACATGCAATATATTTGTTTGTTTCGGTTGGCTTATTATGTTTTGGTTGGATGGGTGAATTCCATCAGTGTTTACTGACCTCATATGGTTTTTGGATGAGTAGCTGAATCGTTCAGAATTCACTGGTTTTATTTAGTGTGTGAAGTATGGATAAATATATGAGAGTTTTTTTTGTCATGGGAAAGTATAAAAACTAAAAAAACTGTGTAACATTAGCGCTATTGAATTTTCTTTTTTGACGAGCGCTATTGAATATTGATCAAGAGACGATTCTGGCACTTTGTGTGCTTGCATGAAAACGGGTCCATCCAAAGCCTATTATGCTTGAATCATGGTACTTGGGTATTCAAAATAACCACATCAAACAAAATCAAATAGTAGCCCCTCAATTTTTCCAAACAATGATTTTGCTGACTGCGCTCCACAATCAATCTGATTTCTTCCCGGTACTGAGTTTTGACGAAGGTATAGCCGTAGCTGGCCTCTATTCATGGGAGAGGAGTTGATGCGTCGACAGGAGAGAGAGCCATAGCCCGTAGTTAGGCTAAACCGGCTCCGCCCACGGCCCCTACATAATTTGTTTGAGCTCTTATTAATTATTAGGCTAAAAATGAATATGAATTTAATCTGATCCAAATTCGATCCGACTAGTTCATTTTCTTGCGCCCGTTACGGCAGCCTCTATATTCATGGAGCCCTGGACCGCGTCCTGACGTGAGTGAAGATGATGACGGCGCTGATGAGGATCCACCGCAGGAAGAGCCCATTGACCACCCTAGACGCCGGCACCCCTTTTAACGCGACCATGCCATCGCCGCCGGCACCAGTAGGCCGGCGACGATCACGGACACCGTACCGGCTTCGTCCAGGAATCCTACACAAGGCAGAGAGCAGAACTAACCCTCCTGATGCAGTGATGCTACAAGACAGACAGCACTCAGCACCTCACCTCATGCACCAGCAGGAAAACACACGCAAGCTGAGGCATGATGGAAGGTAGCTCATGAGTCGGGGGTTGATGCGTTGCACCACGTCCTAACTGGGTTTATTCAAGTGGAAACCTGGAATCGAACGGTGATATGAAAATCTTAGGATATAGACTGATTCCAAACTAGCCATGTCCTAAAACTTTGTAGAGCAATCTTACTTGTCGCAATCCAGAAGATATCTTCCTTAGATCGCTCTCCATGCGTGCGAAAGATAAAAGTGTGAATGAAATTGTGGCACAAGGCCAGACAAATCGAGCTTATATCCCAGATACAGCATATATAAAAGTTAGGACTGAACAAACCCACAGCGTTTGTGTTTGTGTTTCTGGTTGAGAAGCATAGCAGCTAACACAGAAGAACTGCAGTAATAGCTGACGAGGCTATTTTAGTTACAACTTTTTTGTTATAGAAAGCGCACAATGGGGGCACGGTGCATGCAATGCATCAGTCTGCCGTCCAGCTCACCTCGACGATCTCCCGCACTTTACGGTTGTACTCTCGCTTGTTCTCACTGAACAGGCGGGCGGCTTCTGAGTTAGCAGGTGAGTTTGGGTTGGGATCACACAGCAACGACTGCAAACATCACGGAAACCAGGTCGGTCACACTTCCCATCAGGATACTCCGTTTGAAGACACCACAAAATCAACTAAATAAAAGTAAATCACCTCTCTTAATGTAAAAGGAAATTATATATGCTTCGAAAGCTTTATTACTGTGAACAAGCTTGGTACAGAATTAGCATGGTTCACTGAGCTCATATGGTGGATTTTGTAAAACTTATAACATAATAGCAACAAATACAATAACAAAGCCTTTTATTCCCAAGCAAGTTGATGGAAGCTAGAGATGAAACCCACAAGAACCAATAAGAAAAGATAAAGTAACGGAAGACATAAACAGAAGTAATACAGGATACAATTGGGTGAAACTCATCTTTGGAAATTTCCAGAGCTGTCCAGGTCTGGAACAGCTTTTCCAATTTTCCCAGCACAGAGATGACTATGTCCATATAAGAGAAGAAACCCTTTGTTCGAGAAAAAAGAAACTCTGAGAAAGGAAGGACATATTCACATATTACAAACTACTTAAGCCAGAATTTAGTGAGAAACAGCATGGATTATGGAGTGATACTATGGTATTAGTCATGTCTGACCCTAGAGTTGTGACCCTATTGAGTGTTTAAGCAATTGATTATGGATAGCCTACTACCCATAACTTGCTCAGAAATGATAAGACTGCTTAGGACTTGACAGTCAATCTCAAGCATTAGTCAGTGATTAACACAAAGATGCTACATGTTGTAACAAGCAGATGCTACATCATATTGTTGGTCAAATAATCTTAGCTGCTAGGAAATAAGGAAGATTTCTTGTATGGTTGTACCTGGATAGATGTAAGTATGGCAGCTACATCATATATTGGACTCCACTGATTCTGCAGGATATCTAAGCATATGCTTCCATCAGCATAAACTACAATCATAATAAAAATATATCAGGGTGACATCTGAGTGAAGATTAAAAAATATTACTGCCCTAAAGTTAAGAACAGGTACATCAGCAGAGATCAGAGAAATAAAGCTGTATCATCAGTCCAAAATCAAAAGTGTTGTATGTGCTAAAATATCTTAATGTGAGCTAGATTATAGTATAAACATAGGAATTTACAGTGTACATGTACACAAAAATTAAACAGATAACAGAAATCACATATTGGAGTCTCTGATGTCTAAGACTATGAAAGAATGACCCTGATAAAAAATATAAGCATGGTTTGAGCCGGGAAATCTAGCCATTTCCTATGCACAACAACAAAGCCTTTGTCCCAAGCATGTTGGGGTAGGCTAGACATGAAACCCAATAATTTTTTTATTATTATTATTTTAAATGAAGCAAAAGAAGAGATATAAGAGTAAAAAAAAGGAAGAAAAAAAACTAAGATTCTGGCACATGAATTGCTACTTTCCATGCAGTCCTATCATGAGCTAGGAGCCATTTCCTATAAACTTGTGTAATTACATATGAGAAAACGACTTACTGTTAGGATGAAACATCCGAGAAACAAATCGGACAGTTGGTGGTTTGTTTGGATATTCTTCAGTGAACTGGAGAGTCAGCTTGAACGTACCTGAAAATCAAGCATGAGTGCACATATTTTTGAAAGGACAGAAATCAAAGTACTTAGCTAGCCCTAAAAGACAAACAAGCTAAGAGCAATATTAGAGCTATGTGAGTTGCTGCCTTGGAGATTTGAAATCCTTTTCAAATTTAATACTTCCATGGGTCGGACCCTTCCCGGGACCCTGCGCAAGTGGGAGCTACATGCACCGGGCTGACCTTTACTTTTCTTTACATGATCTATAGGGCAGCCCGGTGCATGTAGCTCCCGCTTGCGCAGGGTCTGGGGAAGGGTCCGACCCACTTGGGTCTTTTGTACGCAGCCTTTCCCTGCATTTCTGCAAGAGGCTGTTTCCAGGACTCGAACCCGTGACCTCATGGTCACAAGGCAACAACTTTACCGCTGCGTCAAGGCCCCCCTTCCCTTTACATGATCTATGGACCAACAATATATGATCAGTTAACTATGAATGGATAAATTTTTTAAAGATTTGGCAAATTTTTACTACAATATAAGATACAACATCAGCTATAATGGAATTGTTACTTTAAGATAGTGAAGTCTCCTGCGTGTTCCGGAAAAAAAATATAGCATGCAAAAGGTGACAAGCTGCGCAAACACCACAGTGGGATGTGGAATGTTATCTTCCAATCAATCATGCATTGTAGGTAGAGATGGTTTAATGTTTGGATGCAGTGTATCTACAATTTAACACTAAAATAGAACAAATTACAAAAATGACGAAAAGGAAACTAGATGGTGGTAATTGATTCTCTCCAATAAGATAGGATCGATATTAGCTACTGCATTTTCAATATAACACCAGTATTAGTTCCCAAACTATATGGCCCATCTAGCTAAATCATAAATCGTAGAGTGCCTAAATCAATCATCCTGCAACATATGCATATTGAAGCATTGATTGATCTCATCAACGACCAGCCACATGCTTTGGTATTGCATGTCCTTGGTCCTTGCCATATTTGTTGATTTGTTTTTTTTATCAAATTCCAATGACAAATAAAATATAAGCTTCTAGCTAGCATTTTGTTAACCGTTAACTTTCTTCACTACCATAACAAATTGTTTTCATGCTATTTTAGACGTATCAAGACTTTGTAACGCTAGTCTCAGCATATGGCATAACAAACATCCATCGTACCAGGGCTATTTTTCCCATGTCTATCTTAGCATGGAGCTTGTAGCTCTAGAGTGCCAATTCATTTGGTAGTGAGGTCAACTGTCATGACCGTTGGATAGAGATTCTATGGTGGATACTGTAGCTCATATTACTTCACATTTCTTAATTTCCTTTTTCTCTAAACTGTAATAGTTTTCGTGGTGCGTGTTGAGTAACTAAGTAGCGCACAGGGTGCCAGTTATAAGACTGCTTTTCCCCAATTCCCACCTGAATTTGTACCCAATTCTGTTTCATGTGATCTGTGTTCCTGACATCAACAAACTTTGATAGTGGAAACTATTGGTCCATACCACTTGAGCACGTCAGTAAGTTAGACGATATGCAGGCATCACCAAAAGCAGCAGCATATGTAGAATCACTTAGTTGTTAAGATATATGAAGAGAAGTGCTTAAGCAAACTATTAAGGTCAAAGGAAACAACCAACTTAAAGAAAGGAAGTATAAAGACTCCATCCTACAACAGCAAATTGATTGCAGGTAGCAAATGCACCATTAATCAACTAACCTCCATCCCACGGAGTGTCGTCAGGGCTGTTGACGTTGTCAAGTTACTACTTTTTTTTACTCGGAAAACATTCTATCTCCATTCATCACAAACAGAGATTCAGAATTACATGTTTTTTGTCATCCAACAGCTCATATCCATGTTTATAGCTGTCTGGACAACCCACAACATCCCCCTGGGGTTTAAAACACTTAAGCCACAACCATAGTGTTTTATCACACAAAAGCCGAAACAAATGTCTTATAACATTCAGAAAACTTAAGCAAGTTCACATATCACAAAGGACCAAGTTTCAGAACGTATTTTCTTCTTTATGCGCCATATGAATTATCCTCAGTCTAAACTCCTTTCGTATCAGGATATGTCAAACTTGGGTATCCCCTTGTGATTGTATGACTTTTATGGTTTCTTTCATCGTACCCTTGGCGCCCATTTGAATCATATTCTGCATCTCCTGCAAATATAATCCTGCTCAATACATCATTAATGAACATGCAAAGAAAATTATTTCGCCAGGATGTTTGATCACCTTATTTTTTAAGCATACCTCATTTCTTAATTTCCATGTTGCCACGGAGTGTGGTCGGGGCTGTTGACGTTGTCAAGTTACTACTGAGATCAAGAAAAAGAAAAAATGAAATGGTACTGCATCATGCCCAAAGATCACAGCGTTCCACAGTAATATGTTGTTATCCTGCGGTGCGCCACTTATGCCAGCAGGAGGGTCCTGCATCAACCGCTTGAAATCTCTCATCAGCCGCTTCCTCGTGGGAGTCGACATCCTCAGTTCTCTGCACAACACATACATATAAGCGAGTCGAAAGGATATAAATCTATAATCCGATCGGCCACCGCCCGCCTCGAGGGGCAGAATTAACAATCCACAAAAATATTGGGGGGGGGGAGGGAGCAATTGGTGTAAGCAACCCCCGTCCCACAACCCGATGAAAACAAATCCGCAACGAAATGCATAGATCGGAGTATCCCTCAGCAAGAAGGACTTGGATTCGATCGCTCCTGGTAAAAAGATCTTGAAGAGAAAAACTTACAACGGGAGAAAGGAAATTAGTCCAGATGGATGGATCAGTCACGCTGGCCTAGATGCCAAGTACGGGGCGAGAACGACTTAAGAGAGAAAAAATTCTGCGGTGGACGGAGACCTCGGCAGCTCCGGTCGATAGTCGAAGGCCTGCAGCCTGGGGCTGCTAGCTCGGCGGAGAGGGTTCGATTTAACGGCTGGGCCTCAACCTTTGTAATTCAGTATTGTGTCCTCAACCTTTGTAATTTGTTATACTTATAGAATTTTAGTTATAATTTTACCAATATATATTACAAATTATTTTTTTATTTTAATGACATGACAGACACCTATATATTATATTTGTGCCCTTCAAACTTAGTAAATAATTGTTTTTCAACTCTTTTATTACATAGAAACTTATATCAAACGTCGCCTTCATTAAACCTATTTGTTTTATCTGTTCAAAGCTATCGTCACCTTCGTCTTGGACAGAGAAAAAGGACAAGCTCATCATCGTCTCCACGTCGTAATTGACTCCGCACTACCACCTGCTTACGCCGCCGCCACGCCTACCTTACAATAATGAGAAAGACGATAGGGGGCGTAGATCAAACCGTCACATCGCTCTCCTCACTACGAATCGACACATAACAGTTCGTATCAACAACAATAACAACGTCATAAATAGGAGCGGAAATATAATTATATTAGTGGTATGACATATCATTTAAATAAAAAATGATTTGACACATCTACGTGGTGCTGAAATGGTAGAATTATAAGTAAAATTCTGTAATTATGGCAAATTACGAAGGTCACTCGTAAAAGTGGTAAACGGCTAGAGACATTCGTAATAGTGACAAATGTTGAACAATCCCGGGTACGAAGAGGGTAGATCCGTTGTTTTTTTTATAGAGATTCGTTGCGTTGAAGTGAGTGAGAGTCAAATATGTGTAATCAGTTGTCAGAGTATATTTTACTGTTCCTTAAACTTTATTTTCTCTGTTGGACATCCTACATAAAATTTTAACTCTATTTACTCTCTCAAATAATTAACACTTTATAAGTTTAATACTTATTAGAGTTAAAATCATCAAAGATACGAATGTTCTCGTGATTGAATGAGAATTATGCATGTTAATAATGAGATTCTTATAGTATCTCAAATATTCAAAATACAAAACACAATGATTGACTACCTCGAAGATTATATAACTTTTATCCAATTGGAGAGATTTTCTTAATAGATGTTTAGGTCAAGCAATGGAACAAGACTAAAATAAGCTAGTTATAAGTGTGTGTAATTATTTGATCTAATCATTAATTTTTTAGTCTATAGAAAAAACTAGACTATCAAGAAGTATTGGGTTATTTCTCTTAGGCTACACTAATTGTATAAGAGTTTGGATGCTCCGTGAGTCTCTTAAGGTCTAGAGTGGCAATGGAGGTGATGTTGTGCCAAGTCATATAAGTGGAAGAAGACTCTAAGAAAAGGTATAAAAAATTAGCTTTAGATGAGTTGTCCAATGGTATGATGGTGTTGAAGTGTTCGCTACGACAATTCCCCTGACCGCTACTTGAGCAGTCCGCGGAGGTTCATTGTTTAGAGGGGCTAACGTCCCTAGATTGATCGAGCTTAAAGAGATGGGATGAACACCAGGATTTACGTGGTTCGGGCCGCCGGAGCGTAACCTACGTCCACAGGAGTGGTGTGTTGGATTGCTTGAGCTTGCGCGTGCACAAGAAGAATATAAACAATTAAGGACGGCTGGAAACCGTCGTTAATAAAGGGTAAACCGTCGTGAATAAGTTATTCACGATGGGGAAGACTTATTCATGACGGTTTTCGGCCGTCACCGATAATTAGTCGTAAATAAGGTTGTTAACGACAACACCTGTCGTAAATAAGCTTATTCGCGACGACTAAATAGTCCTGTCGTGAATAAGCTCTCTCCGGCTGCCACGTGATGCGGGGGGTTTATTCACGACGGGGTCGTCATGAATACTGAATTTATTCATGACGGCCCCGTTGTAAATAAGCTTGGTACTATTTATGATGGGACATGCTGTCGTAAATAATTATGGTTTATTTACGACGGCTGTGACCAGAAAACCGTCGTAAATAATGTTGGTATTTTTCAAAACGAGAAAATTCTAACCTGGCTTTGAGGCCAGCCCTGGCTTGATGGCCAACTCACACAAGAAGTGACAACATTATAAACATGACCACACTACGCACTATCGCGTCCGCTACCTCCAAAACCCGGGAAGTCGTCCTCGAGCCTTCGTCCTCCCGATAGCTGCGGCAATGGCGTGTGAGCCTTGGGCCGTACAGGGTCGGGTCGTGTCGGGTCGGGCCGTGCCGGGTCGGGCCGTTGTTGGGACGTCGGGTCGTGCCGTGCCGGGTCGTGCCGCGTCGGCCCAAAACCCGTTAATATACGTATAATGATTAAACACTCACAATCAATTAATTAACTAATTCAAAACTAATTGGACATTTTAAAACTAAATAAACAATTAAATACTTCAACCTAATTAACTTATGAAACTAATTGAACAATAAAAAACTAATTAAACAATTACAAACTAGTTAAACAAACTAATTACATTCTAATTACAAACTAAACTAAATAACTAATTAAACAATTTAAACTAGTTAAACAATCTAATTAATTTACAATCTAAGTAAACAATTACAATCTAAGTAAACAATTACAAACCAATTACAAACAAAACTAAATAACTAATTAAACTAAATAACTAATTACAAACAAACCTTAACGGGCCGGGGCCGGGCGGCGCCGGGTCGGGGCGGGCAGGGCGGCGGCGGAGGGTCGGGCAGGGCGGCAGGGGGCGACCGGGGCGGGAGGCCGGCCGGAGCGTCGGCGTGCGGGGGCGGCGGCGGCACGCGGGGAGGCCGAGGTGGGCGTGGTGGCGGCGGAACGGTTATTCACGACGGCCAGGGACCCCGGCTCGGGCGGGTATAAATCGCTTATTTACGACAGCCAGGGATTGGCCGTCGTAAATAAGTATTTAATTACGAGGGGACTAGACCCATCTTTAGTAAGCTCCTTATTCACGACGGTCAGGGCGTGCCGTCGTGAATAACGTGCTTATTCACGAAGATCTAGTTCGACCGTCGTGAATAAGGGCATTATTCACGACGGCCAAAATACACCGTTGTGAATATATTTATTCAGGACGACATCGTCGTTAATACCTTTGGTAGTTGTTAATTTTATACTTTCCTGTAGTGGTGTGTGAGTCTGAAGGTCAATCGGAATCAAATCCCCCCTGTCGTGGGCTACCCGGTCCTTTTATGTCTCAAGGTTGGGCAGTTACACTGTGGCGCGAGGCCCGACAGGTGGCCCCACGTTTGAGCGTACCCTATACACGATCTAGGGTATTTACAACTACTTGTAGTGCTCGCTGTCGAAGGAGTTAAGCCGTGCTGCCTAACAAGCCGGACACCTCAGACCGAGTAGCGGTTGATGGTGGCAGGAGAAGGCTCTATCTTGTCACCACGTCCTACTCGATCAGTTGTGAAGCGCTGTGTCGTCACTGCCGCTGTCACGCCGTACCGCTCTATTCTGTCACTATAATGACTGCCAGGAGGGGACGAGGCGTGCGCCGCGTGTCATGCTTCTAGATAACGCGTGAGTATTGAATGTGTGACTGAACTGTGCACGTCTTCCTTGACTTCTAAGGCCCACGACGCATGGCATATCGTGGGATACGTGGTGGCCCTAGAGCCCACCTCGACAGGGAGGCCGGGCCCAGAGCCGTAGGACAAGTGGCAGCACCGGACCTCGCCTCAGCGGGAGGCCAGGTCCGGGGCCGAGGACACGTGGCAGCTCCGAAGCCCTCCACAACGGGGAGGTCAGGCCCGGAGCCTAGGGCACATTTCAGCGTCGGACCTCGCCTCAGCGGGGAGGCCTGGTCCAGGATCGAGGGCACGTGGCAGCTCTGGAACCCTCCTCAGCAGGGTGGTCAGGACCGGAGCCCGAGGACACGTGGCAGCACCGGACCTCTACTCAGCGCGAAGGTTAGATCTAGGGCCGAGGACACGTGGTGGTGCCAGAGCCCGCCTCAGCAGGGAGATATAACACCCAAATTTTCAAAAGTTGTAAACCAAAATAAAGAGAAATATAGATGCACCATTTAAGTTTGCATGAGAGTGTAGATGTTTGAATTTAAACCGAAATTAAATGAAGAAAACATAAACAAATTGGAAGAAGAAAAAGAAAAGAACAAACCTATTTTTGGGCCAAAACTTCATCACAGCCAGCCTAGCCCGCAAACCCTTTCCTCTCTCTTCATCTCACTTACACGTGGGACCCACCTGTCATCTCCTTCTTCCTCCTCCCAACCGATTCCTCTCTTATCTCTCAACCTCTTATCGCATGTGAACAAAATCGATCGGCCACGACCAAATTCTCGTGCCTCTTGCCGAAACGTCGCGTCGCAAAGAGTCGCCTCTCCCTCATCTACTTAAGCAAACCGAAACCCCACCATTTCCCCACCGATCGCACTCAAATTTTCTCAGTAAGAACTGCCACTTCCATGCCCTATTCTTCAGAATTCGCCGCAACCGCTGCTATTTCCTTCAGTTTAACACATCTTTCACACGCACATGATCACAAGAAAGCTTCATAGCGAGAAAAACCTTGAGGATTCGTGACCAAAACGCCTCCCCGAGGAGCCCCGAACGCCACTGCCGCCAAACACCATCGTCGACCATATTCCGGTCCATTGGGGTCCAAAATAATAGGCTAGGTGAGTTTCCGAAGACACCTTCTTCGGTTTAGAGCAAGAAAAATCAATAAACGACGATGTTTGTGCGTAGATCGAGTTTTTCCGGCGAACCGCCGCCACCTGCCGGCGAGCGCCGGCCGCCCGCGCCTTGTCCACAGCCACCAGGGCAACGTGGCCGCTCTTGTATCGTTGGATTTAAACCAAGCGTTGAGATTATAACATGCATACCCCTTCGTGTGTTTTAAATCAGAGCCCTCCATTTTAAATCCGCCTGCCCAGATTCAATCTTATAAGTGTTGGTATTTTCACAGTAAGCCCCTTAGGGATTTAAAAGAATTCAGTTTCGGCCCTGAACTTTATGGGATTAACCCTGTACTTCACTGTAATTATGTAAACCACTATAAATTAACTAAATAACCCCTGTATTAGCAATATAATAGGAATATATCTCTATAAAAGTCATTTAGGCCCTTGTAAAAGTTATAAGTATTATATTTTGACCCTGAATAATATAAAATCGTATTCTTGATTCTGAAAACAACCAAAATAGTGTAAATAATTTCTGGAAAAATCATAGGAAACACATAAATTAAACTGTTATCATAATGTAACACATATATATGTTCTGAAACTAAAAATAAATAACCTATTAGGCTGAAAATATATTCTAAGTAATAAAATAATGCTGAAATAAAAAAGATATATGTTTCAAATAATTAATAGAAAATATCTAAAATGCATAATTAAATTCTGAAAATGCTATAGCAGCAATATATACTTTAGAAATTGTTATGAAGTAATTTTAAAAGTTATATTTAAATTTGAAATAATATTAAAGGTAGTATATACACATATATACACTTTAGAAGCTATTATAATTTATTATAAAGTTAGAAATAAATGTTTTATCTTGATAAAAACTAAATATAAAAACATATATCATGTTATTGACCATTTCCTACTCAATAATAAATGAAATAATGTATATTAATATTTATATAACTAAAATACATAGAAATTCATGAATGATAAATGAATATAACCCTATACTTGTGAATTTGCAATGATTCTTATTGTGTATTTTTGCATTGTTTTGTATACATCTACATGGATAGAACCATCACAAGAACTAACTCCTAATCTTCAAGAGCAAGAGTTTGACATCTCTAAGCAGCAAATTGAAGGCAAGTGTCCCTTGACCACTTCGATCCTAATCTAGGAAGATTAGTTAGATTTATTTGCATGTTGTCTTTAATATGAAACCCAAGTTAGGATGTTTTCCTAGTCTTGCCATATTATTACTTGAAACCTTGGTGGGATTAATTTAGAATAGGTAGTTGTCATTTTATGTGCTTAGCCATGCTTAGAATTTAGAAGATGAATTAAAACATAGTTATTGTTTGTCATATGGAATATATAAGAGACACAAAAGAGTGTCATAGAGATACGAATCTATACAGGCCGGTTGTTTGGTATGGTGCTTTGTGCACGAGACTTGAGATTGTGATAAGTGCCTGTCTTAGATTCTAAGGACCGGTTCATAGAACAGTTAACCCGGCTTTACAGTGCCACCACGAGACTGATATGGTGAAGTTTGGCCAATTAATTAGGTGTTTGTCGGTATAGTATGAGTGTTTAGATGGTGCGGGGAATGGAAGTCAGTTGGACTGCCTTGGGAACCGCAGGGCTCAAGATATGGCTTCTTAAGGGGAGGGTGTACTCCTGATAACTGCAGCGGTGAAACCTCAGTGGGCTAGTACATGCCGGTAGATCCTTTGTAAAGGCCTCATAGTGATCTCCTGATCGCACGCCAAAGGAAGTGTGTAATGTGGCTTGCAACCACGTATATCAGGGAGGTTTTAGTCCACCTAGCAACATGGGACTTGCATGCTCACAAGTGCTTTTAATCATAAAGAATTAATCAAGTAATCAACTCACATGTTGAGTTTTTATGTTCAAATAAAAAAATGAGAAAAAAATCAAGAGAATATGCATGCATAACTCTTCTTGTTTTGAGATGGCTTATCATTGCACTTGGATATGAACTTGAAAGAAGTTGTGTATGACTAAAACCATGTCCTTAAGCTTCTAACTGTCAAATGACATAGGCTTGGCTTGGTTGGTTAGAATAAGGCTAATGCTGCATATAATCTCTTGCAAATGTCATAAGATCAAAATTTGTGCTTTAAATGATAAATAAAATGCAGCAACAAGTGTCATGCTTTTAGGTCTTGAAATAGTTAAGTTTGTGAGATCATGACTTGCTTAAATTGAAAATTACACTTGATCTCTAGCATGGCTTACACTACTTTTTGTATCTCATTGATGTGATACTGTAAGTTACTTGATAGTATGATTTGGATGAGCTTTGTTTTATATGTATATGTTATAATATGCTCATAACAAATTAAAATTTCTCTTTTGTACCTTGCTGAATACATTTTCAAAGGGGGAGAAATTGATCACACATTGCACACATTCACAAGTGTTTTGGCACAATTCTTCTCAGGGGGAGAATTTTTGGTATTTTTTGTTTTTCTTCTCATTTTATTTCTGATTTACAAAGGGGGGGAAATTGTTTTCAAAACTTTTCATGTGAATAAGCCAATGTTCGGATTTTAAGTGGTGTTGCCAATGCATTTATCAAGGGGGAGATTGTGAGACCTATGTGTGCTGAATACATTGGCTTTGACGATAAAAGTTTTGAATACTACCAAAACACCTTTTTAACAAGGTCCGACTCTAGGTCCGAGCTCCTGCAAGGTCCGACCATAGGCCCGACTTGCTTTGTCTAGGTCTGACTTATTTTGGCTAGGTCCGACTTGTTTTTGCTAGCTCCGGTGCTAGGTACGACTAGCTTTGGTAAGTTCTGTGCCAGATCCAACTAAGCTTTAGTAAGCTCCGGTGCTAGGTCCGACTAGCTTTGGTAAGCTCCGGTTCAAGGTCCGGTTAGCTTTGGTAAGGTTCGGAGCTTGATTGCAATGGTTCTGCTTTTAACTTGCAATGTTTCGAACTTGCTTTACTCTTATGGAAAGTTTGCTTAGTATTATTTTACTAAGTTTTTGGTGTGTTTTGGTGGTTATGGCTGATATCATTTTGCTTTGGTTTACAACATGCTTATGTGAGGTGCTCACGTAAGATGTTGTAGTTTTGGAACTAACGAGAGTCAAGTTGAGGACTTGTGCTCGGAAGTATTGGTTGTTTATTCATGTGCAGGTGTTGCTTGAGTTCAAGACATGACTGGTGACGGGATCCATTGAACTAGTCTTAGGGAGAAGACGAGGTTCAACAACCAAGTTCGGGAGGAATTATGGTTGAGTTGATCGGGAGGTCGCGCAGCATGTTTGGATCAAGAACAATGCATATGAAGGTATCATGGACGTCGTGGGAAGATGTTTTCACGTGTGCAAGGAGTGCATGGACGTGGCTGCATGGTTCCAAGGCGTGATGAAGAGATGTGGACGTAAAGAATTGGTCAGAAAGGTCCAACCGACTAGGTTATGGACTCAGGCTGCGGCTGAGTCGTGTTTGACTCAAATATGGAAAGTTTTGAGTTGGTTATGAAAAGATTTCGTGTGGGTCACGAATTTGAGTTGTTTTAGTAATGTTTGGGACGTTACTAAGGTGTTTGGAAGTCTTAAGATTGCTTCTATCTGCGTGTAGAAGAGTCTTGAGCAGTATTGGAAAGTTACAATGTGAATCCAAGTAGGAGTAGGAGTACTAGTTTGAATTGGGTTGGCCTTAGGGCTGGTTATATAAGCAAGGGAGGCCAAGGCTCATGGGTGCAAGACTTTGGGGATGTTCCTCTTGTGTTTTGATAAGCAAAATTCGTATTCTAAAGGAACTTTCGTGCCTTGTTCGTCTGACTTGTTTCAGACAAGTTTTTCTCGTCGAATTTCTGTTCAGCACTACCTTGCTTCGGTGGTTTTATCATAACTCGAGTTTTACAGATCCAATTGATGTGATTCTTTTTGAGTTGTCTTCACAACTTGATTATACATCATCTATGAAAAATTAACGGTCATTGAATTTATGATTTCTGATCTACACGAGTTTCTTTGCATTATTCCAGAACTGTTTTTCTCGCGTAGGACAGATTGACCTTTGTTCGATCTTTCGATCATAACTTTAGTTTCTCTCAACGGATTTTCATGATTCTTGTTGTGACGTCTTCGTAACTGGATTCTATACAATCTATACTAGTTTCGTCACAGTTGAACATGTTTAGATTAGTCGCACACATGGTTTTTTTAACAGATCGGTTTTCTGCTGAGGGGTGTTTTGTTGCTTCCGCTGAAAAGTTTTTATCTACCATTCATCCCCCTCTGGTAGCTTTACACGTGTACTTTTGATCCTACAATTGGTATCAAAGCCAGGTTGCTCTAATCTTTGTGATTTGCACGTTGTCGAAGTGTTCGGTCGACACTTCCCCCGGGCCTGCACTGGGCAGCCCGCGGAGGTTCTTTTTTCGGTGGGGCGAGTCACTTGCGGAGAGCTTTAGCGTATGGACGAGTTAGTAAGAGCTTGACACGGTGAGTTTTACGTGGTTCAGGCCGCCGGAGCATAAAACCCTACGTCCACGGCGAGCTATGGAGCTCGCTGTATTGCTTGTTGCTCAGAACCGGAGTCCTGAGCTTGAGGATGGGTTACAGCTTGGGTGTGAATGGCTGGAGTCTAGCGTATGAGTTGCAAGAGTGCGAACCCTTGCTAACGTTGCCTACCCGAGCCTTTTATAGTCCAAGACTCGGGTGGCTTACAAGGGGGGCCCGGGACCCGACAGGTGGTCCCGGGGAGATTGACTGTTATCTACCGTATCTGCAGTTATGCCGGTAGTTGTCTCTAGCAAAGGCTTCTGAGTCTTCGTCTTGCAGCCCTGCCCATGCCGCCTGCTAGTCGTAGTGGTTGATGATGGCGGAGGCGGCAGGGGATGTCTTGTCGTTGTGTTTATTGGCTGGCAGGTTCTGACACCGCGCGCCAGTCTGTGATGCGACTGGGCGCAACGGCCCCTGACAGAGGCGTGATCCGCTTCTTGGGAAGGCGCGGGCCTTAAATACCTTGTACGGGCAAGGTATGGGGCGTCTTTACGCCCGCTGCCTACCGCTCGGGGCCAGGCAGCGCTCTTCTGCTGGACACGTGGCGGGCCCGGAGCCCTCCTCAGAGGAGAGGGAGGTCCAGCCCCGCAGGACACGTGGAGCCTTCGGACCTCTCCCCGCGGAGGGGGAGGTCCGGCTCTTGTCGGCCACGTGGCGGGCCCGGAGCTCTCCTCTGAGGAGAGGGAGGTCCGGCCCCGCTGAACATGTGGCGCCTTTGGACCTCTCCCCCCCGGAGGGGGGAGGTCCGGCTTCTGCAGGCCACGTGGCGAGCTCGGAGCTCTCCTCTGAGGAGAGGGAGGACCGACCTCGCTGGACGCGTGGCGCCTTCGGAGCTCTCCTTGCGGAGAAGGGCGAGATCCTTAGGCATTTTCCCCTGTGCGCGGGGGTACCCCATATCGCGGGTACCGACAGTGGCCCCCGGGCTCACCTCGTGGGAGGTAACGAGCCCGAGGTGAGGCCTTCTCCTACCCGCGCACTTTCTTGTCTTGAGTATTCCCTGTGCTGGCAGGGTCTTTACGGCTTCGGAGTTCAGCCTCTTAGGAGAGGGTGAAGCCTGGCATCGGAGCTCGGCCCGGCTGTGGGGGCGGAGGTCCGGAAGTCATCGTAGCTCAGGTCCACGAAGGGCGTGAGGTCCGGCATCAGGGCTCACCTCTGAAAGGAGGGCGAGGGCTGGCATCGGAGCTCGGCCCAGCTGTGGGGGCGGAGGTCCGGAAGTCATCGGAGCTCAGGTCAGCGAAGGGCGTGAGGTCCGGAGGTCATCGGATCTCAGGCTAGCGAAGGGCGTGAGGTCCGGCATCAGCGCTCGCCTCTGAAAGGAGGGCGAGGGCTGGCCTCGGAGCTCGGCCCAGCTGTGGGGGCGGAGTCCGGAAGTCATCGGAGCTCAGGCCAACGAAGGGCGTGAGGTCCGGCATCAGCGCTCGCCTCTGAAAGGAGGGCGAGGGCTGGCCTCGGAGCTCGGTCTGGCTGTGGAGGCGGAGGTCCGGAAGTCATCGGAACTCAGGCCAGCGAAGGGCGTGAGGTCCGGAGGTCATCGGAGCTCAGGCCAGCGAAGGGCGTGAGGTCCAACATCAGCGCTCACCTCTGAAAGGAGGGCGAGGGCTGGCCTCGGAGCTCGGCCTGTCTGTGGAGGCGGAGTCCGGAAGTCATCGGACCTCAGGCCAATGAAGGGCGCGAGGTCCGGCATCAGCGCTCGCCTCTGAAAGGAAAGCGAGGGCTGGCCTCGGAGCTCGGCTTGGCTGTGGAGGCGGAGGTCCGAAAGTCATCGGAACTCAGGCCAGCGAAGGGCGTGAGGTCCGGAGGTCATCGGAGCTCAGGCCAGCGAAGGGCGTGAGGTCCGACATCAGCGCTCGCCTCTGAAAGGAGGGTGAGGGCTGGCCTCGGAGCTCGGCCTGGCTGTGGAGGCGGAGTCCAGAAGTCATCGGAGCTCAGGCCCACGAAGGGCATGAGGTCCGGCATCAGCGGTCGCCTCTGAAAGGAGGGAGAGGGCTGGCCTCGGAGCTCGGCCTGGCTGTGGAGGCGGAGTCCGGAAGTCATCGGAGCTCAGGCCAACAAAGGGCGTGAGGTCCGGCATCAGCGCTCGCCTCTGAAAGGAGGGCGAGGGCTGGCCATGGAGCTCGGCCTGGCTGTGGAGGCAGAGTCCGGAAGTCATCGGAGCTCAGGCCAGTGAAGGGCGTGAGATCCGGAGGTCATCGGAGCTCAGGCCAGCGAAGGGCGTGAGGTCCGGCATCAGCGCTCGCCTCTGAAAGGAGGGCGAGGGCTGGCATCGGAGCTCGGCCCAGCTATGGGGGCGAAGTCCGGCACTGCTGAGTGGTCCCCCCTTTCCTGTCCCTTAGTCTCATTTGGCTTACTGTCCCATGCCGGAATACGGGGCTTGGGTAATCCAGTGCACTTGGTCCCGGAGGTCTGGCCCCAGCCCCAGTCAGGGTGTAACCGTCCGGCCCCTTGGTACTCAGACCGTAGCGCTGGGGGGCAGAGTGCACATGCTTTGGGTGCAAGACCGGGCAAAGCAAGGCTCCTGACCCCCCGGTCTAGCGTAGGTCTTTTCTCGGAGGAGACCAACTGGCGGTACAGTACCCTTACAGGGGGAGATCCAAAAGGCCACCGGGCCTCTGGCAGGTACCCCAAGCACTACCGCCTTCGGCAGGACGGCAAATATCGACTATGCATGAGAGCAGGAAAGAGGAACCGAGTGTACAATGGACGCACACTATCTAGAGCGTGGGGAGGTGTTCATATAAATTAATGCGTAATTTAAATAAACACCTAAGTAAGCTTGGTGAACTTACTAGGGTAGCGTCAGAGCGCTTGTCTTCACGCAGAGCGGGTCATGCGTGGCTTCGTCGTACGCTGGACACGGGGGGACCCCAATGGCGATCTCAGGGGGAAGCATGGCTTCAGCCCCGCATACCATGTGGAAGGGTAGTTCCCGTGACCCGGCCCTAGGAAGTCCGGCTGGCCCTCGTCATGGAGGAGCCGGTATCCCCCGACGGCTCTGGATGCGCGTCTGTACCGGTTGTGTGGGTCTGCTTGGCGTGGACCTGGCATGCATTGCATCACTAACCGGTTTGACGGCGTCCAGGTGGCTCTCGGTCAGTAGGAGCCATGCCGGTTGGCTTAACTGACCAACGTGAGGGACGATGAGCGTTTCCAGCACTCGCCTCCATGGACTACTGCGAGCTAGTCGCAGCCTTCCTCCTGGGTTATGCGCCGCAATAGGATGCCGTGGCACCACGCCAGTAAAGATATCAACGCGTAGCACTTAGCCATCTGCACAATCCGTTCAGCGAATGCACGTTCATCAGGAAGGATGTCCTTCAAGGAGTCCCGGATCTCCGTGGTCCATGCATCGGGACTACTTGAGGTTCTGGATCTTGAGCGCTGGGTTGCACGGAGTCCCCAGTGACGCTTAGGATCCTTAGGCGGCGTCCATGGCTGCAGGGCCGCCGGGACTGCCTAGCTTCGAGGCACTGGTTCAGCCCCCTTCGCCCGGCTCGGCGGGCCGGCTGTGGGCCGCAGCAACGTCCTCTCGAAGACTCCTTCGGGCGCAGGGGCTCCGGTGGAGGCCTTCGTTGAGAGGTCGTCAGCTGCGACCTTGCCAGCGCGTGGTACATGGCGCAGGTCCAAGGCGAGGAAGTCTTTCTCCAACATCCGCACGTGGAGCAGATAAGCAGCTAGCTGTGGGTCATTGCAGGGGCATTCACCCTTAACTTGCTTGATAACTAGCTGGGAGTCGCCCTGCGCTAACAACTGGCGAGCGCCCAGAGACAGGATTGTCTTTTAGGCCAAAGATGAGCGCTTCATACTCTGCCAAGTTGTTGGTTGCCTTGGAATTGAGACGCACCATGTACCCAGACTGCTCCCCCGATGGCATGAGAAGCAGTACGCCGGCACCAGCCCCCTGCTTTCGCGAGGAGCCGTCAAAGAAGAGCGTCCAGTGAGGCCCGGTGCAGAGCGGAGCTCGGTACTTAGGTTCACCGTCTTCGCGGCCCCCTGGGTCAGCCTTCGTTGGCGTCCACTCAGCCACGAAGTCAGCCAGTGCTTGGCTCTTGGCTGTCTGACGTGGTCGGGAGCTCAGCTTGAACTCCGCCGTCTTCGGGCTGTATTCCGGCCTCGGAAGCTGGCAGTGAGTGCCAATGACGCCCGTCTTCTGCCCCGGCGCGCTTGTCCGCCAGGCTGAATAGCCCCGAGATGTCTTGCACCTCCCTGGTGGCCAACTTCTGGAGCATCTTCTTGTCCCTCACACCTTGCCGGAATGCGACCACCCCTGATGCATTCGGGATGTGGGGGATGATGTTGCGTACCTGGGAGAACCGCTGGACGAAGGAGCGCAGCGACTCCCCAGGTTGTTGCTGGATGGTGTGGAGGTCGAGCTCCGTGCCAGGCCGGGTGTAGGAACTGCCGAAGTTGGCGGTGAACTGCCGGTAGAGCTCTCCCCAGGAAGTTATGGAACCCTGAGGGAGGTTCATGAGCTAAGACCGGGCTGGGCCGGTCAAGGCGACGGGGAAGTAGTTGGTCATGACGGCCTCATCCCCTCCCGCGGCAAGTACGGCGGTGGAGTAGATCTGGAGGAACTCTGCCGGGTTGACGCTGCCGTCGTACTTCTGGGGCAGGTGCGGCCAAAACTTGCGCGGCCACCTCGCAAAGCGAAGGTGGGGCGCGAGGGCCGCACATCCTGCCCCCGTTGCTGCAGGAATTGGTGCCGCGAACACTTGGTTCGCCGCTGGCACAGTGTACCCCGGTATGGGCAAGGTTGCGCCATAGACCGGGGGCGCCACTTGCAGAGCATATGGCTGTGGCATATGCTGCGCGGCGTATGCCTGGGGCAGAGATCGTGGGGCATAGGTCTGCTCTTCAGGCTGGGTCGAGGCTGACGACATGCTGTCGCCAGCCTCCTGGTTGCGACGCCTTTCTCGACGTCGCTCGAGGTACACCCGGGCATCCTGGCCCAAGTGGCACCGTTCCAGCTCTGTCCTCAGGTCCGTTGACTGGATCCTGGTGGAGCTGGAATCCGCCGTCTGCCTGTCAACCGTTGGCGTGCGCATCAGCGACACAGCCGGTTGGCCAGAGCGTCGTTCCCGCCGAAGTCGAGGGTTTGCGGCGGCGACAACGAGACGGTCTACCTCGCGAATCCACCGCTGGGTCGCTGCCTGAGGCGCGTCCCCAGCAGGTGGATTGCGCAGTAGTGCTCTTGCTGCAGCTAGCGCACCCCCGTGGGGTACGCTCAGCGCTGCAGAAGATCTGACGCTGGTTGGAGCCCGCATTGCCGAAGTCGGCGTTGCCAGAGTCGGCTGCTGGCTTCCAGCTTGCGCCGACACACTCCATCCTGAGTGTGTCGACACGTACTCCCTGCTGGTCACGGTCCGTTGTGAGCGCGGGGGAGGAGAGTCTTCCGCTGAAGGAAGCTTGGTCATCTTCGTCGGCAGAAGCTCGTCGCGCAAGGGAAAAGCCCCCTACCTGGCGCGCCAAATGTCGAAGTGTTCGGTCGACACTTCCCCCGGGCCTGCACTGGGCAGCCCGCGGAGGTTCTTTTTTCGGTGGGGCTAGTCACTTGCGGAGAGCTTGAGCGTATGGATGAGTTAGTAAGAGCTTGACACGGCGAGTTTTACGTGGTTCAGGCCGCCGGAGTGTAAAACCCTACGTCCACGGCGAGCTATGGAGCTCGCTGTATTGCTTATTGCTCAGAACCGGAGTCCTGAGCTTGTGGATGGGTTACAGCTTGGGTGTGAATGGCTGGAGTCTAGCGTATGAGTTGCGATAGTGCGAACCCTTGCTAACGTTGCCTACCCGAGCTTTTTATAGTCCAAGACTCGGGTGGCTTACAAGGGGGGCCCGGGACCCGACAGGTGGTCCTGGGGAGATTGACTGTTATCTACCGTATCTGCAGTTATGCCGGTAGTTTACTCTGGCAAAGGCTTCTGAGTCTTCGTCTTGCAGCCCTGCCCATGCCGCCTGCTAGTCGTAGTGGTTGATGACGGCGGAGGCGGCAGGGGATGTCTTGTCGCTGTGTTTATTGGCTGGCAGGTTCTGACACCGCGCGCCAGTCTGTGATGCGACTGGGCGTAACGGCCCCTGACAGAGGCGTGCTCTGCGTCTCCGCGTCTTGGGAAGGCGCGAGCCTTGAATACCTTGTACGGGCAAGGTATGGGGCGTCTTTACGCTCGTTGCCTACCGCTCGGGGGCAGGCAGTGCTCTTCTGCTGGACACGTGGCGGGCCCGGAGCCCTCCTGAGAGGAGAGGGAGGTCCGGCCCCGTAGGACACGTGGAGCCTTCGGACCTCTCCCCGCGGAGGGGGAGGTCCGACTCTTGTCGGCCACATGGCAGGCCCGGAGCTCTCCTCTGAGGAGAGGGAGGTCCGGCCCCGCTGAACACGTGGCGCCTTCGGACCTCTCCCCCGCGGAGGGGGGAAGTCCGGCTTCTGCCGGCCACGTGGCGAGCCCGGAGCTCTCCTTTGAGGAGAGGGAGGACCGGCCTCGCTGGACGCGTGGCGCCTTCGGAGCTCTCCCTGCGGAGAAGGGCGAGATCCTTAGGCATTTTCCCCTGTGCGCGGGGGTACCCCATATCGTGGGTACCGACACACATATTTTGACTAATCATCATGGAGAAATACTCTGCCAAACCTTGTGTGTTTAGTGGTATTGATTTTCAGGTTTGGAAGGCACGCATGGAAGCTTTCATCCAGGCGCAAGACTTTGCAATATGGGAAAAGGTGTACAAGACTTACGATGTGCCTTCAAACGATCAAGTCACGGCTACAAACATGAGAGATGTCGACAACAACAACAAGGCTCGGAACTTGATCATACAAGGACTAACTCAGAGCGACTTCGACCGTGTTGCACACCTCGATCAACGTACAATGTGTGGAGAGCACTTTGTGACTACCACGAAGGATCCAACACGATCAAGGAGGTAAGGCAGGATGTGTTCAAGAAAGAATACATGCGCTTTGAGATGCAACCTGGTGAGTCCATTGATAACCTCTTTGCTCGCTTTAATAAAATTCTCAGCAACTTGTGTAGCGTCAATGTTAATTTTTCAGATGCTGAAAATGCTAGGCAATTACTAAGTGCATTAGACATATCAATTTGGGAGATGAAAGTAACATCCATACGTGAATCCACTGTCATGAGTACTCTTACATTGGATGTGCTTTATTCTAAGCTAAAAACTCATGAAATCGACATTATATCATGTAAGAACCCAAATAAGACTATTGCATTTGTCTCACAACGTGATATGCCTAGCTCTGGCCAATCATATAGCAATACACTTGATTTGCTGTCTTCACTAACCCTGGAACATATTGAGGAGTTTCCAGAGGAGGAGCTAGTACTTCTTTCTACTAGGTTCTCAAAAGCATTGCAAAATGTGAGAACTAGAAGGAGAGGAAGCTCCGGACCTCAACGATGCTTTGAATGTGGTAAGACAGGACACTTTCGTACAGATTGCCCTAACCTTTCAGGTCCTTCTAACCGTGATGAAAAGCAGAATAAAGTCAAGTCCTCTTTTGGCAACACACCAACAAGAAAAAGAAGGTTTTTACAGGACGCAAACTGATAAACAGTTTCATCACCGCACTTCAAGAACTTGGCTCGAGTGATGTAGACATTGGAAGTGATGAAGATGAAGATGATCTGGCAAACTTGTGCTTCATGGCGGGCAAATCAAAATCAAGTATGGAGGATGCAGAACACAACAGTGATAACAAAGAGGTATGTCCTACTTGCGAAGAAATGTGTGATGCTATTTCTCGTGCCACTATTATTGTTAAGAAAAAGGACAAAAAACTTAGGGACAATGCTGTTAAAATTGAGTCACTAGAATCTGAAATTAATCGTTTAAAACCCTTGATTCGTAGTGATGATTCTTGTTCCTCATGTGATTTAATATATGAGCAATTGTCCTCTCTAAGAAGTGCACACACCCCCACACTTGATAAACTTGAAATCGAAAAGAACAAAAAGCTTGCTGCACTTAATGATAAAAACATGAAAGATGCTTGTTGTTCTACAATTAATTTGCATTGTTCTACTTGCGATGATCTTGATAAGAAACTACAAGATGCTATGAAAGAAATTTCTATATTGAACAGTGCTTTACGTTCTCATGAAGTTAAATATTATTCCAATTGCAAATTAAAAGGAAAAACTTCATGTGAAAATTATCTTGATCTATCAAATAAACTTGATAACATGAATAGGACATTAGATCGGCTTTGTAATTGGAATAAGAACCTAAACTTGCTGCTGAATTCTTCCAAGTCTTGCAATGATAAAACTGGTTTAGGTTTTGATTCACATGCTCATGCTAAGGAACATCCACCTAAAATTGTAAAATAATTAGGAAGTGGTTTGATTCAAATAGTTCCTAAACAAAAAGAAGTGGTTTTTAAATCTGCAGGAGTGTTGTCACATTCGGATTCAAATAAGCATACTGCATGCTCATCTAGACATGAACACAAAGTTAAATTTCATTTTACCTATTGTGATAGAGATGGTCATGTCATAGATTTTTGTTATAGACTAGCTAAACAATATAAAAAGGAAATAATGCAAGCTAGATCTTATAACTCTCATGCAAAATTTGCTGCACATACTAAACCGAATGTCAGGAACATGCAACCTGCTGTTATGAGTCAGAAATATTCAAAGTTTATCTCCGGAGCTTCAGTTTTTGCCTCCGGAGCTTCAGTTTTTGCCTCCGGACCTTCTTTTTTTGCCTCCAGAGCTACTTATTTTTGTGCTACACAAGTAACACCTCATAGGTCAGTAGTTAAGAACAAAAAATCTCAAACTTTGACTCATAAACATGTTGTTTTATCTTAGCTTTCGCATGTTATTCCTGCTGGACATCGTGTGACTCAGTACTGGATTCCTAAATGCCTTTTAACTAACCCCAGTATTGAGTCATCGACGTATTGTGCTTCTATGTAGGTTACACGCTTGAGGAAGGAGAACATTTGAATTGTGGATTCAGGTTGCTCACGCCACATGACCGGTAACAAAGAATGGTTCTCCTCTATCTTTTTTGTGTCACGTGTAGAGAATGTTACTTTTGTCGATAATTCTTCAACTCCTATAATTGCTAAGGGTTCGGTTAGAGTAAATGATCACTACACTTTGAAGGATGTGGCACTTGTCAAAAATTTGAAATACAACTTGCTTTCTGTTTCACAATTGCTAGATGAAAATCTGGAAATCATTTTCAATAAAAACCGCTGCAAAGTTGTAGGTTCAAATAGTGAGCTTATCTTTAACATGTCTCGGTTTGGAAGAGTTTTCTGATTTTTATGTCTTCCTCTAAGCATAGATGTCTAGTTGCAAATGATTCCAAAGATTTATATTTTTGGCATCGTAGACTTGGTCACGTAGGCTTTGATCATCTCACGCGTGTTAGTGCACTTGATCGCATACGTGGGCTGCCTAAGCTTAAAGGGGACAAAGAAATTGTGTGCTCTTCTTATAGACATGCTAAGATGGTTGCAGGTTCACATGCTCCTCTCACAATGACCATGATAATTGAACCAGGTCAACTTTTACACCTTGACACCGTAGGACCTTCACGTGTTCAATCCTTCGGAGGTAAATGGTATGTTCTTGTGATTGTTGATGACTATTCTAGATACTCTTGGGTTTACTTTATGGCATCTAAGAATGAAGCTTTTAGTCACTTTAGAACTTTATTTCTTAGATTATCAATTGATCACCTAGGATCTTTAAGAGCAACTAGAAGTGATAATGGAACCGAATTTAAAAATCAATCGTTTGATCACTTTTGTGCTGAAAATGCAATAGATCATCAATTTTCTTCACCATATGTACCTCAACAAAACGGTGTTGTAGAGAGAAAGAACAGAACCTTAGCTGAGATGGCTAGGACTAAGCTTGATGAATATCAAACTCCTAGGAAATTTTGGGCTGATGCAATTGCAACCGATTGTTATGTCTCAAATCGTGTTTTCTTGCGTGCTAAGCTAGGTAAAACACCATATGAGCTCAGGTTTGGACATAGGCCTAGTGTGACACACTTTAGGGTCTTTGGTTGCAAATGCTTTGTTAAGAAACATGGTAATCTTGATAAATTTGAAGCTAGATCTGTTGATGGCATGTTTCTTAGTTATCCATTTCATACTAGAGGCTACCGTGTGCTTTTACTTGATACTAACAAAATTGTGGAGACTTGTGAGGTTTCTTTTGATGAAGCTAGCCCAGGTACTAGTTCAAATATTGCATATCCGGATCCATATCCGCAGGGGGAGAGTATTTTTGTTGAAGAAGAGGAAGAAGTGGTGCTGCTGCCCGAAAATTCAGCAGCTAATGACATTGTTCCAGCTCCTGATCTTGATTTACAGCCAGCACCGACGACCACCATTACTGGTCCAGATCCTCCTCACGTCACAAGCTCATCTATTTGTGATAAACATGAAGAAGAAGAAGCTTGTGAAGTGTCCACTCCCCTCCGCATTCTCAAAAGTCATCCTCCACAACAAATTATTGGAAGCTTGCATGAACGAGTTACAAGATCCAGGTTTTTTCGACCCCAATTCTCATGCTCATTCTTCTTTTGTTGCTTCTTTTGAACCCAAAGATATATAACTCGCACTCACTAATGAATCTTGGATTATTGCCATGCAAGAAGAGTTAGAAAATTTTGAAAGAAATAATGTTTGGAAACTTGTACCTCCACCTCAAGGTCACACTTTAATTGGAACTAAATGGGTGTTTAAAAATAAACAAAGTGAGGATGGGGTTGTGGTTAGGAATAAGGCTAGGTTGGTTGCTCAAGGTTTCACACAAGTTGAAGGTCTAGATTTTGATGAAACTTTTGCTCCTGTTGCCAGATTAGAAGCCATAAGAATTTTGTTAGCTTTTGCTGCATCAATAGGTTTTAAGCTATATCAAATGGATGTTAAAAGTGCTTTTCTTAATGGCTACATAGATGAGGAGGTTTATGTCAAACAACCACTTGGTTTTGAAAATCCAAATTTTCCTAATCATGTTTACAAACTGTCCAAAGCCTTGTACGGTCTCAAACAAGCCCCTAGAGCATGGTATGATAGGTTAAAAATATTCTTACTTGAAAAGAGGTTTACCATGGGCAAGGTTGATAAAACTCTTTTTATGCTTAAGCATGGCAATGACTCATTATTCGTTCAAGTGTATGTGGATGATATTATCTTTGGTTCTGCTTCTCATGATCTTGTGTCCAAGTTTTCAGCTATGATGAGTTCAAAATTTGAGATGAGTATGATGGGAGAACTCACATACTTCTTGGGGCTGCAAATCAAGCAAACCAAGGAGGGTACCCTTGTGCATCAAACAAAGTATACAAAAGATCTCCTAAGGTGCTTCAACATGGACAAAAGCAAACCTCTTTGGACACCAATGGGAACAACAACAACACTTGAACTTGATGAAGATTGTGATCCCGTTGATCAAAAAGAATATAGAAGCATGATTGGATCACTTTTGTATCTCACGACATCAAGACCGGACATACAATTCAGCGTATGTCTTTGTGCACGGTTTCAAGCCTTCCCACGTGCTTCACATCGTCAAGCCGTCAAAAGGACTCTCAGGTACTTACATGGAACTCAAGAATTTGGCATTTTTCTTCCTTCTTCCTCAACCATTACTTTGAAAGCTTTTTCCGATGCTGATTTTGGGGGTTGTAGGATTGATAGGAAAAGTACTTCTGGTGCGTGTCATTTAGTTGGTAATTCACCTGTTGCCTGGTCCTCTAGAAAACAAAGTTCAGTTGCACAATCCATAGCCGAATCTGAATATGTAGCTGCTGCTAGTGCTTGCTCACAAATTGTTTGGATTGTTCAAACACTTAAGGACTATGGGGTTGATCTAGATAGTGTTCCACTGTTTTGTGATAACACTAGTGCCATTTGCATTGCTAAAAACCCCGTGCAACATTCAAGAACTAAGCACATTGACATTAGGTATCACTTTCTCCGTGATAATGTTGAAAAAGGGAACATTGTGCTTCACCATGTAGATACCGAACAACAATTAGCTGACATTTTTACGAAACCTTTGGATTTCACTCGTTTTTGTTACATTCGTTGTGAAATAGGGGTTATGCATCCTTATGGCTTAAATTGAGGGAGAATTTTGAAACTTGGGAAGTCTATGTGTGAATCTGAAATTAAAATAATATGAGCATAGTATTTAAAGCATATATGACTTTGTGATTCCTTTTTCGTGCTGAAAGTTCTTACTACATTACTCGTGTTATACATTTTGTAGTTTTTACCATGTCTAGTAATTGGAATAATTACTTACACTAAATCTGGTCATGGTTGAACTTTCTTGCTGTTTTGAACTTGTTGCATGCTCACAAGTGCTTTTAATCATAAAGAATTAATCAAGTAATCAAGTCACATGTTGAGTTTTTATGTTCAAATAAAAAAATGAGAAAAGATCAAGAGAATATGCATGCATCGCACTTCTTCTTTTGAGATGGCTTATCATTGCACTTAGATATGAACTTGAAAGAAGTTATGTATGACTAAAACCATGTCCTTAAGCTTCTAACTGTCAAATGACATAGGCTTGGCTTGGTTGGTTAGAATAAGGCTAATGCTGCATATAATCTCTTGCAAATGTTATAAGATCAAAATTTGTGCTTTAAATGATAAATAAAATGCAGCAACAAGTGTCATGCTTTTAGGTCTTGAAATAGTTAAGTTTGTGAGATCATGACTTGCTTAAATTGAAAATTACACTTGATTTCTAGCATGGCTTATACTACTTTATGTATCTCATTGATGTGATAGTGTAAGTTACTTGATAGTGTGATTTGGATAAGCTTTGTTTTATATGTATATGTTATAATGTGCTCATAAAAAATTAAATTTTCTCTTTTGTACCTTGCTGAATACATTGTCAAAGGGGGAGAAATTGATCACACATTGCACACATTCACAAGTGTTTTGGCACAATTCTTCTCAGGGGGAGAATTTTTGGTATTTTTTGTTTTTCTTCTCATTTTATTTCTGATTTACAAAGGGGGGAAATTGTTTTCAAAACTTTTCATGTGAATAAGCCAATGTTCGGATTTTAAATGGTGTTACCAATGCATTCATCAAGGGGGAGATTGTGAGACCTATGTGTGCTGAATACATTGGCTTTGACGATAAAAGTTTTGAATACTACCAAAACACCTTTTTAACAAGGTCCGATCTCCTGCAAGGTCCGGCGATAGGTCTGACTTGCTTTGTCTAGGTCTGACTTATTTTGGCTAGGTCCGACTTGTTTTTGCTAGCTCCGGTGCTAGTTACGACTAGCTTTGGTAAGTTCCATGCTAGGTTTGACTAAGCTTTAGTAAGCTCCGGCACTAGGTCCGACTAGCTTTGGCAAGCTCCGGTTCAAGGTCCGGTTAGCTTTGGTAAGGTTCAGAGCTTGATTGCAATGGTTCTGCTTTTAACTTGCAATATTTCAAACTTGCTTTACTCTTATGGAAAGTTTGTTTAGTATTATTTTACTAAGTTTTTGGTGTGTTTTGGTGGTTATGGCTGATATCATTTTGCTATGGTTTACAACATGCTTATGTGAGGTGCTCACGTAAGATGTTGTAGTTTCGGAACTAACGAGAGTCAAGTTGAGGACTTGTGCTCAGAAGTATTGGTTGTTTATTCATGTGCAGGTGTTGCTTGAGTTCAAGACATGGCTGGTGACGGGATCCATTGAACTAGTCTTAGGGAGAAGATGAGGTTCAACAACCAAGTTCGGGAGGAATTGTGGTTGAGTTGATCGGGAGATCGTGCAACATGTTTGGATCAAGAACAATGCATATGAAGGTATCATGGACGTCGCTGGAAGATGTTTTCACGTGTGCAAGGAGTGCATGGACGTGGCTGCATGGTTCCAAGGCGTGATGAAGAGATGTGGACGTAAAGAATTGGTCAGAAAGGTCCAACCGACTAGGTTATGGACTCAGGTTGCGACTGAGTCGTGTTTGACTCAAATATGGAAAGTTTTGAGTTGGTTATAATAGGATTTCGTGTGGGTCATGAATTTAAGTTGTTTTAGGAATGTTTGGGATGTTACTAAGGTGTTTGGAAGTCTTAAGATTGCTTCTATCTGCGTGTAGAAGAGTCTTGAGCAGTATTGGAAAGTTACAGTGTGAATCCAAGTAGGAGTAGGAGTCCTAGTTTGAATTGGGTTGGCCTTAGGGCTGGTTATATAAGCAAGGGAGGCCAAGGCTCGTGGGCACACGACTTTGGGGCTGTTCCTCTTGTGTTTTGATAAACAAAATTCATATTCTAAAGGAACTTTAGTGCCTTGTTCGTCCGACTTGTTTCAGACAAGTTTTTCTCGTCGAGTTTCTGTTCAGCACTACCTTGTTTCGGTAGTTTTATCATAACTCGAGTCTTACAGATCCAATTGATGTGATTCTTTTTGGGTTGTCTTCACAACTTCATTATCTATCATATGTGAAAATTTCACGGTCATTGAATTTGTGGTTTCTGATCTACACGAGTTTCTTTGCAGTATTCCAGAACTGTTTTCTCGCGTAGGTCAGATTGACCTTTGTTCGATCTTTCGATCGTAACATGAGTTTCTATCAACGGATTTTCATGATTCTTGTTGTGACGTCTTATTGACTTGATTATCTACAATCTATACTAGTTTTGTCACAGTTGAACACGTTTAGATTAGTCGCACACACGGTTTCTTCAACAGATCGGTTTTCTGCTGAGGGGTGTTTTGTTGCTTCCGCTGAAAAGTTTTTATCTACCATTCACCCCCCCTCTGGTAGCTTTACACATGTACTTCGATCCTACATACAACGATGAGGATTTCGACCCAGATGAGTTGTTCTAGGCTGGCGGAACCCCTGGGCAACACCTGTGATGGAGCTCCACGTGTCTAAATACACTGCTATGTATTATTGACTGTGTAGTTTTTAGAAGACAAGTTATTGTAATAACTATGTAAACATGTACTTGACTTGTATATTTTGTGGTATTTCACTTTTGTCAGCACATATATGTAAGAACAGATACTGGAATACATGTGAGATACGCTCGGTTGTTCTTTATGGAAAACCGGGTGTGATAGGAGGCGAGTTCTGGAGCCTCTTCAAGCCTCCACGCGAGGGTATCCGGTCTGCAGGGTACCGACAGTGGATCTCGAGCCCACCTCGGCGGAGGCGACGATTCCGCGGGTGGGGCCTCTGTCTTTCCTTCCCACTTGGTTGCTTCGAACTTGCACCTTGGTGGTTGAAGTGACATCACACCCCTGGCATAGTGGGCGAGTGGCCGCACTTGACAGTCGAACCGGCAGCACGCCCTTCGTGCAGTGGACGCGTGGTCGTGCTTGACTGGAGGGTCGTGGCGATGTGCTCTAGGAGCGGTTTGTGGGCATTGACTGCGATGGTTCTCGAGACGCTGCTGTTCCGCAGTGCCGCTTTTCTCAGGAACTGTCCGAGCCACCTTCTAGAGATGCTGCCCGCCTAGCCCCCACTGTCTGATAGGCAGTTCTCGGTCCCACCTGTCATTGGAGATACCGGTAACGCGGGACGGTGATAGCCCAAGCGCCGCAAGAGTCGCAGGAGTAATAAAGGAAACTTTGCATTGAAAGGCGATTGTTTCCTTACTTGCTTCCTTGCACCTTGTGCTCTTCTTCTTCCTCTTATGCGCTCGAAACTTACACTTCTGAGTAGATCCATCCCCGCTTACTCCAGTGGCGACTGGCCTTCGCTCCTCCCGCCTTCGGACTAATGAAGAACTCGGGCGCGTAAGGTGGCTGCTCGGTTGGCAGTCAACCGAGTATGAATGAAGGATTCGCCACATGACGACCCCACTCACCGGCCTGCAACCCGGCGAGGTCGTCCTTTTCACGTATTACGTGCTGGCCGGGTTCGCTCTCCCAGCATCTTCCTTCCTGCTGACGCTGCTGGAGGTGTACGGCCTTCAACTCCACCATCTGACACTGCACGCTCTCGCATTGGTGGCGGTCTTCGTCCACTTCTACTAGATGTTTGTGTGTGTGCGATCGTCGGTGCGGCTGTTCCGTGTCTTTTTCGTCTTGCTGGCCTCGTGGAGAAGCACAAGCCACCTAGGGGCTTACTACTTCCAGCACCAAGGCAAGAACTCCATTCTGTTCATCGCACGTGTCGGTACCCTGCAGACCGAGTACCCCCACGTGGAGGGTTGAAGACAGCTCAAACCCCGCCTCCCTGCTAAGGCGGGCGCTGGTACGACCACGTGTTCTTGGCCTTGGAGTCGGCCTTGGGGTTGTCACGTGTGCCTAAGCTCTAGAGCCAACACGTGCACTTGGCCCCGGACCAAGCCTCCCCGCTGAGGTGAGGTCCGAAGTTGCCATGTGTATCTGGGCTCTGAACCTCCTCCCTATCGAGGAGGATTCCGGAGTCGACACGTGCCCTTGGCCCCGGACCAAGCCTCCCCGCTGAGGTGAGGTCCAGAGGTGCCACGTGTATCTAGGCTCTGAACATCCTCCATATCGAGAAGGGTTCCGGAGCCGACACGTGTCCTTGGCCTTGGACCAAGCCTCCCCGCTGAGGTGAGGTCCAGAGCTTCCACGTGTGTCTGGGCTCTGAACCTCCTCCCCGCCGAGGAGGGTTTTGGAGCCGACACGTGCCCTTGGCCCCGGACCAAGCCTCCCTGCTTAGGTGAGGTCCGGACCTGCCACGTGTATCTGGGCTCCGAACCTCCTCCCCGCCGAGGAGGGTTGCGTAGCCGACACGTGCCCTTGGCCCCGGACCAAGCCTCCCCGCTGAGGTGAGGTCTGGAGCTGCCATGTGTGTCTTGGCTCTAAACCTCCTCCCCGACAAGGAGGGTTCCGTAGCCGACACGTGCCCTTGGCCCCGGACCAAGCCTCACCGATGAGGTGAGGTCTAGAGGTGCCACGTGTATTCGGGCTGTGAGCCTCCTCCTCACCGAGGAGGGCTCCAGAGCCACCGCATGTCCCACAATCCGTCGTGGGCCGTTGCACTTCAAAGTCAAGGAGGAAATGCGCTGTCAGGCTGCGTATCCAAGACTTGCGCCTTCCTCCGTTCTATGTCCGTTCACCATTACGGTGACAAGACAAGACGGCGAGGCGTGACAGCGGCACAGCGCCACCCAGCAGAGCGAGAAGACACGGCGACAAGATGGCATCTTCATCATCACTTGTTGCCAGCAGTAGCAGTAGCAGCAGCAGCAGCCACGTCCATGCACTCCTTGCACACGTGCAAACACCTTCCAACGACGTCCACGATACCTTCATATGCATTGTTCTTGATCCAAACATGTTGCGCGACTTCCCGATCAACTCAACCACAATTCCTCCCGAACTTGGTTGTTGAACCTCATATTCTCCCTAAGACTAGTTCAATGGATCCTGTCACCAGCCATATCTTGAACTCAAGCAACACCTTCACATGAATAAACAACCAATACTTTCGAGCACAAGTCGGCGACTTGACTCACGTTAGTTCCGAAAACCACAACATCTTACAAGAACACCTCACATAAGCATATTGCAAACCATAGCAAAATGTTAACCACCCTAAACCGCTATAACACTTCAAAAACTTAGTAAAAGAATACTAAGCAAACTTTACATATATGTAAAGCAAGTCCGAAACATTTGCATGGTAAAAACAGAATCATTGCGATTTAGCTACGGACCTTGCCAAAGCTAACCGGAACTTGAGCCGGAGCTTACCAAAGCTAGCAGAATCTAGCACTGAAACTTACGAAAGCTAGTCGGACCTACCGCTGGAGCTAACAAACACATGTTGGACCTAGCCATAGCAAGTCAAACCTTACGTCGAATCTTATCGGAGCTCGGACCTAGAGTCGGACCTTGACAAAAAGAGTGTTTTGGCAGCATTCAAAACTTTTATCGGCATAGCCAATGTATTCAACACACATAGGTCTCACAATCTCACCCTTGATGAATGCATTGGCAACACCAATTAAAATCCGAACATTGCTTATTCACATGAAAAGTTTTGAAAACAATCAAATGAGAAAGAAATTTCGAAACAAAAATTTCTCCACCTATACATATTTCTCCCCCTTTGTAAATCAGAAATAAAATGAGAAGAAAAAATCCCCTCCTGAGAAGAGTCGTGTCAAAACACTTGTGAATCGTGCAATGTGTGATCAATTTCTCCCCCTTTGACAATGTATTCAGCAAGGTTCAAAAGAGAAATTTTAATTGTTATGAGCATATTTATAACATATACATATAAAACAAAGCTCATCCAAGCCATACTATCAAGTAACTTACACTATCACATCAATGAGATACATAAAGTAGTGTAAGCGATGCTAGAGATCAAGTGTAATTTTCAATTTAAGCAAGTCATGATCTCAAAAACTTAACTATGTCAAGACCTGAAAGCATGACACTTGTTGCTGCATTTTAATTATTTTTCAAAGCACAAATTCAGATCATATGACATTTGCAAGAGATTATATGCCGCATCAGCCTTATTCTAACCAACCATGCCAAGCCTATGTCATTTGACAATCAGAAGCTTAAGGACATGGTTTTAGTCATACACAACTTCTTCCAAGTTCATATCTAAGTGCAATGATAATCCATCTCAAAAGAAGAAGTGCACTGCATGCATATTCTCTTGATCTTTCTCTCAATTTTTCATTTGAACATGAAAGCTCAACATGTGAATAGTTGATTGATTATTTTTTTCATTATTAAAAGCACTTGTGAGCATGCAACAAGTTTAAAACGGCAACAAAGTTCGATCATAACCAGATTTAGTGTAAATAATTATTCCAATTACTAGTCATGGCAAAAACTACAAAATGTATAATATGAGTAATGTAGTAAGAACTTTCAGCATATAAAAGGAATCACAAAGTAATATATGTATGAAATACTATGTTGATATTATTTTAAATTCAGATTCACACATAGACTTCCCAAGTTTCAAAACTCCCCCTCAATTAAAGCCATGAGGATGCATTACCCCTATTTCACTACGAATGAAACAAAAACGAGTGAAATTCAAAGATTTTGTAAAAATGTCACCCAATTGTTGTTCGGTATCTACATGGTGAACCACAATGTTTCCTTTTTTAACATTATCACGGAGAAAGTGATACCTAATGTCAATGTGCTTTGTTCTCGTATGTTGGACGGGGTTTTTAGCAATCCCATAGTCCTTAAGTGTTTGAACAATCCAAAGAATTTGTGAGCAAGCGCTAGCAGCATCTACATATTCAGATTTGGTTGTGGATTGTGCAACTGAATTTTATTTTTTATAGGACCAAGCAACAAGTGAATTACCAAGAAAATGACAAGCACCCGAAGTATTTTTACTATCAATTCTACAACCCCCAAAATCAGCATCTGAAAAAGCTTTCAAAGTAACGGTTGAGGAAGAAGGAAGAAAAATACCAAATTCTTGAGTTCCATGTAAGTACATGAGAATTCTTTTGACGGCTTGACGATGTGAAACATGTGGGGAAGCTTGAAATCGTGCACAAAGACATACACTGAATTGTATGTCCGGTCTTGATGCCGTGAGGTACAAAAGTGATCCAATCATACTTCTATATTCTTATTGATCCACGGGTTCACCATCTTCATCAAGTTCAAGTGTCGTTGCTGTACCCATTTGTGTCCGAAGAGACTTGCTTTTGTCCATGTTGAAGTGCTTAAGAAGGTCTCTTGTATACTTTGTTTGATGCACAAAAGTACCCTCCTTGGTTTGCTTGATTTGCAGCCCCAAGAAGTATGTGAGTTCTCCCATCATACTCATCTCAAATTCTGAACTCATCATAGCTGAAAACTTGGACACAAGATCATGAGAAGCACAACCAAAGATAATATCATCCACATACACTTGAACGAATAATGAGTCATTTCCATGCTTAAGCACAAAAAGAGTTTTATCAACCTTGCCCATGGTAAACCTATTTTCAAGTAAGAATGTTTTTAACATATCATACCATGCTCTAGGGGCTTGTTTAAGACCATACAAGGCTTTGGACAATTTATAAATATGATTAAAGAATTTTGGATTTTCAAAACCTGGTGGTTGCTTGGCATAAACCTCCTCATCTATGTAGCCATTAAGAAAATCACTTTTAACATCCATTTGATATAACTTGAGACATAACAAGCAGTTGCAATTGCATCAGCCCAAATTTTTCTAGGAGTTTGATATTCATCAAGCATAGTCCTAGCCATCTCAACTAAGCTTATGTTCTTTCTCTCTACAACACCGTTTTGTTGAGGTACATATGGTGAAGAAAATTAATGATCTATTCTATTTTCAGCACAAAAGTGATCAAACGATTGATTATTAAATTCAGTTCCGTTATCACTTCTAATTGCTTTTAAAGATGGTGATCAATTGATAATCTAAGAAATAAGGTTCTAAAGTGACTAAAAGTTTCATTCTTATATGCCATAAAATAAATCCAAGAGTTTATAGAATAGTCATCAACAATCACAAGAACATACCATTTAGCTTCGAAGGATTGAACACGTGAAGGTCCTATGGTGTCAAGGTGCAACAGTTGACCCGGTTCAGTTGTCATGGTCATTGTGAGAGGAGCACGTGAACCTGCAACCATCTTAGCATGTCTACAAGAAGAGCACACAATTTCTTTGTCCCCTTTAAGCTTAGCCAGCCCATGTATGTGATCAAGAGCAATAACACATGTCAGATGATCAAAGCCTACGTGACTAACTCTACGATGCGAAAAATATAAGCCTTTTGAATCATTGGTACGTAGACATCTATGCTTAGAGGATGACATATAAAAATCAGATTTAAAAAGTCTTCCAAACCAAGACATATTAAAAATAAGCTCACTATTTGAATCTACAACCTTGCAAGAATTTTTAGTGAAAATAATTTCCAGATTTTCATCTAGCAATTGTGAAACAGAAATCAAGTTGTATTTCAAAATTTTAACAAGTTCCACATCTTTTAAAGTGTAGTGATTATTTACTCTAACCGAACCCTTAGCAGTTATAGGAGTTGAAAAATTATCGGCAAAAGTAACATTTTCTACATGTGACACAAAAAAGAGGGAGGAGAACAATTCTTTGTTACAGGTCATGTGGCGTGAGCATCCTGAATCCACAATCCAAATGTTCTCATTCCTCAAGCGTGTAACCTACATAGAAGTACAATACGTCGATGACTCAATACTGGGGTTAGTCAAAAAGGCATTTAGCAATTCAGTACTGAGTCACACGACGTCCAGCAGAAGTAACACGCAAAGGCTGAGATAAAACAACATGTTCATGAGCCAAAGTTTGAGAATTTTTGTAATCAACTACTAACCTACGAGGTGTTAGCAGGTTGCATATTCCTAACATTCAGTTCAGCACACGCAACAGGTTTTGCAAAGTTGTTACGTGATCTAGCAATCATTCTTTCCTTTTTCTGTTGCTTAGCTAGTCTATAACAAAAACCTATGACATGACCATCTCTAACACAGTCGGTACAATTAAATTTAACTTTATGTTCATGTCTAGATAAGCAGACAATATGTTTATTTAAAATCGAATGAGACAACACTCCTACAGATTTAAAAACCACTTCTTTTTTAGGAACTGTTTTAATCAAACCACTTCCTAATGACTTTACAATTTTATGTGGATGTGCTTTAGCATGAGCATGAGAATCAAAATCTAAACCAGTTTTATCATTACAAGATTTAGAAGAATTCAACAGCAAGTTCAAATTATTATTCCCATTATAAAACCGCTCTAGTGTCCTATTCATGTCATCAAGTTTCTGAGACAAGTCTTGACAGTTTTGACATGAAGTTTTTCCTTTTAGTTTACAATTGGAACAATACTTAACTTCATGAGAACGTAAAACATTGTTCAATATAGAAATTTCATTCTTAGCATCTTGTAGTTTCTTATTAAGATCATTACAAGTAGAACAATGTAAATCAATTTTAGAACAACAAGCATCTTTCAAGTTTTTGTCATTAAGTGCAGCAAGCTCTCTATTCTTTTCAATCTCTAACTCAAGTTTATCAAGTTTATCTCTAACTCTTCAATCTGTTCAAGGGTTAGAGAGGACAACAAAGAAAGTGTATCACAAGATGAAGATTGACTAGAGCTAGACATGTCACATTATGAAACAAATGCAAGAGACTTGTTGGGGTTCTTACGTGATCTTATGTCAATTTCATGAGTTTTTAACTTGTTGGGGTTCTATGCATTGTGGCCCTACACCACAGGTTCGAGGGAGATGATGGAGTCGCATCTCCAAAGGCAAGAAAGCACATGCTCTGCCACCTGCTGGGTCAGAGCCTCGCCGTTAGTCTCTAGTTGCTCCCCCACGATGTTCTCCAGTGCTAGGAGCTTGACTCCGACTGAGTCCAAGGCAGGGAGCACTTGGATCACCTGGTGGGCCGGACCAACAGAGCACAAGGGACTGAAGACGAAGGGTTCCACGCCGCCTCCGCACGGCCAAGGAAGTCCCAGACCTTCTATGCCTCAGCGGCACGAGAAGCCCGAAGTTTTTCGACCGTCTTGGCGGTGAAGCTAGCTCCCCTGCCAAGTCCCTGCTCGCCCACTCCTGTTCCCGGACAACCAGGACCTGCTCCTTGGTGGCTAGCCGCGTAGCCCCCTCGTCTAGACTAGACTCCCTAGTCACGGAGGCGAGCTCCCAGGCGTAGACGCCCTGAAGTCGCTTTCTCAGGTGTTTCCGCTCCTCCTCATGAGCGGCCAGGCGATCGTAGAGCTCCTCTCCTTTGCCTCCGCCTCCTTCTCCCGCCGAAGGAGCGTGTCTCGAAGCTCTGACAGAGCTGCGAGATGTGTGTCTGCGGAGGCATGGAGGTCCTTGGCCTTAGACAGGAGGCTCACAACCCTCTTGTTGAGCTCGGAGACAAAAACCTCCTTCTCCTCGAGGACCTCCTCCCGCACCACAAGCCGCTTCTCCCGCACCTGCGGCTTCTCCCTAGCTGACTCGACCCGCACCATTAACAGGTTGTCTCATTCCCTGAGGTGCTCCCTCTAAGACCTAAGCTCCACTTAGTCCTGCTTGAACACCCCCTGCATATGGTCCAAGCTCGAGCGGACTACCTCACGTCCCTGGGGAGCGAGACGGCCTTCGGGATTGCCAGATGAGAAATCGCCTCGATCCCCTCAGGCTCTTCATCTTCCGGTGGGCCTACCACCACGGCAACCTACGATAGAGAAGGAGGAGGGATGGCAACACGCTCAGTAGCAGCAGCGCCTCTACCAGAGGCATTTGCGCTGCCGGCTGGCTGGCCTCGGGGGCCGTGTCGGTACCCTCAATATGGGGTACCCCCGCGCACAGGGGAAACTGCCTAAGGACCTCGCCCTTCTCCGCAGGGAAAGCTCCGAAGGCGCCATGTGTCCAGCGGGGCCGGACATCCCTCTCCTCAGAGGTAAGCTCCGGGTCCGCCACATGGCCAACTGAGCCGAACCTCCCCCTTCCGCGGGGAGAGCTCCGGAGGCTCCACGTGTCCAGCGGGGCGGACCTCTCTCTCCTCAGAGGAGAGCTCCGGACCCGCCACGTGGCCAACTGAGCCGGACCTCCCCCCTCCGCAAGGAGAGCTCTGAAGGCTCAACGTGTCCAGCAGGACCGGACCTCCCTCTCCTCAGAGGAGAGCTCCGGGCCCGCTACGTGGCCATTAGGGCAGCGTTGCCTGCCCCCGCGCGGTAGGCAGCAGGAGTAAAGATGCGCCATACCTTGCCCGTACAAGGTATTCAAGACCCGCGCCTTCCCAAGGCGCGGAGACGCGGAGCACGCCTCTGTCAGGTGCCGTTGCGCCCAATCACATCGCAGTGAAGACTGGCGCGCCGCGTCAGAGCCTGCCCGCCAATAAACATAGCGACAAGACATCCCCTACCGCCCCTGCCAACCACTATGGATAGCTTGCAGCATGGGCAGGGCGGCAGAACGAAGACTCGGAAGCCCTCGGGAGAGACAACTACAGGCGTAACTGCGGATACGGTAGATGGCAGGCAATCCCCCCGGGACCACCTGTCAGGTCCCGGGCCCACCTTGTAAGCCACCCGAGCCTTGGGCAATAAAAGGCTTGGGTAGGCAATGTTAGCAAGGGTTCGCACTCCAGCCATTCGCACCCTTCGGTTCGACATTTTACACTCTCACGCAGGGTTCGCTCCTGAGCACCAAGCAATACAACGAGCACCTCTACTCACCGTGGACGTAGGGTATCACGCTCTGGCGGCCTGAACCACGTAAAAATCCTTGTGTCAAGCTTCTCCCTCCATCGTCCCTAACGCGTGAGCTCTCCTTGAGTGACTAGCCCCTCCGAAAAAGAACCTCCTTGAGTGGAGAAGCCCTACAAGAAGGAGCATCAAGAGTCAACAACACAATCCGGTGGGTCATTACACAGCCTAAACTAAAAGGTTGAGCCGTACCTAGAGGTTTGCAAGTTCCACGGCGAGTAGAGCTTCTTGCGTGTGGGGGGGGGGGGGGGGGGGGGCTGGAGCCACTCGCCCCCACCGGCCTCTGGGTTGGAGGCGTGCCAGCCGTCGGCGCCTCAGAAGCCTTCGCTGCTGTAGGTGGCGCAACGGCAGACTTCCCTGCCGCTGCCCTCGGCGCTGGAGACGGGTCCTATGCTGGGGTCAACGGCACTGCAGGAGCCTTCGTCGTCGCCGACGCCGCGTCAGGAGTCTTCCCTGACGACGGCTTCTGAGCTGGTGACGCGCTGGAAGACTTCTTCTGCATCGTAGGCGCGTCAGGGGCTCTCCTTGAAGCTCCAGCAGCGCCAGGCGTCCTCCCTGCTCCCACTGGGGCTGCTCCGGCAGCATCAGCTTTAGAGCCGCCACTGGCGTCGGCCGCCGAGCCTGGTGCGGAACCACGGGAAGCCTAGGAGCCCCCTGCGTGGGGGCCCGAGACGAATCTACCATCAGGACGGACCAGCTTTCTCTTCGGCACCCTGCTCAAAACTAGGGCATCCTTGGGTGGTGAGCGAGGGCGGGCCACAGGCGCTGGTCCATTGGCCAACTCCTTCCCTCAGGTTGGGAGTGAGTTCAGCGCAGGCCCCGCCTGGCCACCAGCGTCCTCTGCTCCAGGAATCTCCACACCCCGAGAAGCATCACCAACCTGCCGCACTACGACATCGATGTCGTCCAGTGTTGGCAGCTTTATCAACAGCCTCGATCACGCCTGCTGGTTGAGGCAGACAGACTAGCAGCTCGCCGGAGGGGTGATGGAGTCGTCGGTTATCGGGTCGCAGGAGAGCCTCTGCAGCATCGTGCTCAGCATCTCCAGATTTGGTGACGACCTAGCTCCGCGCGCCAACCGGGTCATGTCGCCCTCCCCGGTGTACTGCCAGGCGGGCCGGGTGCGCTGCTCGAGAGGAGTGATCCGGCGAGACAGGAAGTCGTCTAAGACCATCAGCGATGTCAGGCCTTCCTCCGCTAGGTACTTGATCCTCTCCACCACCGGAGTGTAGGCATCCTGTAGGTCGGGGATCTCGTCCCCGACGGCTTCCTCGGCGACCAGGAGACCACACGGCAGCTCCAAGTGGTCGTGGATGTCCGTCTGGGCGATCACCAAAATCCTCCCTCTAGTGCTCTCACTTCTCGAGAGAGAAGGACACGATGTACGGCGTGGAGATCCTCCCTCGATGCTGGAAGTAGTAAGCCCCCAGGTAGCTTGTGCTTCTCCCCGAGGCCCTCAAGGAGAAGAACACCTTGAAGAGCCGCACCGAAGGCTTATGCACACGAACATCTCGCAAAAGTGGATGAAGATCGCCACTAATGCGATGGCGTGTGGTGTGAGGTGCTGGAGCTAGAGCCCATACACCTCCAGCAGGGTGAGGAGGAAGGACGACGTCGGGAGCGCGAACCCGGAAAGCACGTACGATGTGAAGAGTATCACCTTGCCAGGCTGCATGTCGGCCAGCGGGACCCTCCCGCGATGGATCTTTCCGTCAAACGCGGCTAACTGCCAGCAGAGTAGGCGCCTCGCGCGCCCGATGTCGTCATCAGTGTGAAGCCGGGAAGAACGGAGGCCAGAATCCATGGTGGAGAGAGAAGGTTGAGAGCGTTGGGGAGCGGTGGCTTCGAGTGTGAAAGTGGAAGACTAAGATCACAAGTGGCGGGAAAGAAAGGAACCACCCTTCGTCGGAAGGTTTCCTTTTCTACGTCCACTTCCTTCGGCAGAGCAACAGGCGCGACACTTGGGTTTTCACCATCACGCGCTACCCGCATACCCAATGACGTGTGGGACCTAGGTCCACCCATCACACATTAGGGGCCAGGCGGGCGGCTCTTTGGGAACAAAGATTTGGCAGTTCCCGATAAAGCGGCGCGGTGGAACTGCAGCGGTCGACCCGAGAACTGCTTCAGTAAATACCCAGGGGCGGCCCCTCGAGCACGTCGCCACTACCCACTAGTCAAGAGTGTACACACGTCCATTATGCCAACGACGTGCAGCCGCTTGGACTGCCGAGTACGCCCATTACGCCAAGGGCGTGCAACCTTTTTGTTTGCCAGGTACAACTTCACAACCACTACGCTAGAATCTCACTGCCACTTCGGCATACAAAGTGCTTGTTCAAAGCTACCATGCGGGAAATATAGAGGCCCCACCTGTAGGATCATCGCCTCCTCCGAGATGAGCCCGGGGGCCTGTCGGTACCTGAGATATGGGGTACCCCCGCACACAGGGTAAAATGCCTAAGGTACTCGCCCTTCTCCGCAGGGAGAGCTCCGAAGGCGCCACGCGTCCGGCGGGGCCGGACCTCCCTCTCCTCAGAGGAGAGCTCCGGGCCCGCCATGTGGCATACAGAAGCCGGACCTCCCCCTCCGCGGGAGAGAGGTCCGAAGACGCCACGCGTCCAGCGGGGCCGGATCTCCCTCTCCACAGAGGAGAGCTCCGGGCCCGCCACGTGGCATACAGAGGCCGGACCTCCCCCTCCGCAGGGAGAGGTCCGGAGGCTCCACGTGCCCCGCAGGCCGGGCCCTTCTCACCTCAGAGAAGGGCTCCGGACCCGCCACGTGGCCAGAAGAACGGTGCTGCCTGCCCCCGAGCGGTAGGCGGCAGGCATAAAGGCGCTCCTCACCTTGCCCGTACAAGGTATTCAAGGCCCGCGTCTTCCCAAGACGCGGAAACGCGGAGCACGCGTCTGTCAGGTGCCGTTGCGCCCAGTCGCATCACAGACTGGCGCGCGGTGTCAGAACCTGCCAGCCAATAAACGCTGCGACAAGACATCCCATGCCGCCTGCGCCGTCATCAACCACTACGACTAGCGTGCGGCATGGGCAGGGCGGGAAGATGAAGACTCAGAAGCCTTCGGCCAGAGGCAACTACCGGCGTAACTACAGATACGGTAGACAATAGACAATCTTCCCGGGACCACCTGTCGGGTCCCGGCTCCCCTTGTAAGCCGCCCGAGTCTTGGACTATAAAAGGCTCGGGTAGGCGTCGATAGCAAGGGTTCACATTTTGCAACTCATACGCTAGCCATACACTCTCAAGCTGTAACTCACCCCCAAGCTCAGGCCCCCCGGCCCTGAGCAGCAAGCAATACAGCGAGCTCCATAGCTCGCCGTGGACGTAGGGTTTTACGCTCCGGCGGCCTGAACCACGTAAAACTCTCTGTGTCAAGCTCTCACTAACTCGTCCATCTGCGCAAGCTCTCCGCTAGGAACTAGCACCTCCGAAAAAAGAACCTCCGCGGGCTGCCTAGTTCAGGCCCGGGGGAAGTGTCGACCGAACACTTCGACATTTGGCGCGCCAGGTAGGGGGCTTTTCCCCTAGCGCGACGAGTTTCCGCCGACGAAGATGACCAAGCTTCCCTCAGCGGCAAACTCTCCTCCCCCGCGTTCACGGCGGACTGTGACCACTGGGGAGTACATGTCGACACACTCAGGACGGAGTGTGTCGGCACAAGCGGGTAGCCAGCAGCCGACTCCGGCGAAGCCGGCCCCGGCTATGCAGGCCCCAACCAGTGTGAGGACTTCTGCAGCGCTGAGCGTACACCATGGAGGTGCGCTAGCTGCAGCAAGAGCGCTGCTGCGCAACCCACCTGCGGGGGATGTGCCCCATTCAGCGACCCAACAATGGGTCCGCGAGGTGGACCGCCTTGTCGTCGCCGCCGCGAACCCTCGGTTTCGGCGAGGACGACGCCCAGGGCAACCGGCTGTGTCGCTGACGCGCACACCCACGGTTGACGGGCTAACGGCGGATTCCAGCTCCTCCAGGCTCCTGTCGACGGACCTGCGAAGGGAACTGGAACGGTGCCACTTGGGGCAGGACGCCCGGGTGTACCTCGAGCGACGCCAAGAAAGGCGTCGCAACCAGGAGGCAGGCAACAGCATGTCGTCGGCCTCGACACAACCAGAAGGGCAGGTCTTCGCCGTGCGAGCCCCGCCACAGGCATATGCTGCGCAGCATATGCCACAACCATATGCGCCGCAAGTAGCGGCCCCGGTCTATGGTGCAGCCTTGCCCATGCCGGGAAACGCAGCGCCAGGAGCAGGATGTGCGGTAGGTAGGAGCAGGATGTGCGGCCCTTGCACCCCACCTTCGCTTCGCAAGGTGGCCGCGCAAGTTTCGCCCGCACTTGCCCGAGAAGTACGACGGTAGCGTCAACCCAGCGGAGTTCCTCCAGATCTACTCCACCGCCGTACTTGCCGCAGGAGGGGACGAGGCTGTCATGGCCAACTACTTCCCCGTCGCCTTGACCGGCCCAGCCCGGTCTTGGCTCATGAATCTACCTCAGGGGTCCATAACCTCCTGGGGTGAGCTCTGCCGGCAGTTCGTCGCTAACTTCGGCAGCTCCTACACCCGTCCCGGCACGGAGCTCGACCTCCACGCCGTCAAACAACAACCTGGGGAGTCGCTGCGCTCTTTCATCCAGCGGTTCTCTCAGGTGCGCAACACCATCCCACATATCCAAAGCGCCTCTGTGGTGGTGGCGTTCTGACAGGGTGTCCGGGACGAGAAAATGCTCGAGAAGCTCGCGACCAGAGAGGTCCGCGACGCCTCGGAGCTCTTCAGCCTGGCGGACAAGTGCGCCAAAGCAGCTGAAGGGCGGAACTGGCATGCACTGCCGACCTCCGAGTCAGGAGGGCAGCCCGGGTCCGGAGCTGCAGCCTATGGGGGTAGCAAGAAGACCAAGAACCGGGGGGTGGCAAGATGAAGTCACCATTCACGGCCCCCGTCGCCGCAGCTGCGACGACCAGTGGAGCTCGGGGGCCACGCCCTGACAAAAGGCAGCGGCAGTCACCGGCCCCAGACAGTGACCAAGGCGGGCTGTGCCCCGTGCATGGCGCCTGCAACCATACAGCTGCCGAGTTCTGGGAGATCCAGAGGCTCGCAGAGCGCTTCCGCAAGGGAAGACAACAGAGGGCTGAGGCACCGCCCTACCCTTAGAGGGATGGCAAACAGAAGGCCGACGCCCCAGTCACCGCTGCCCACCAGGTGGGGTTCCAGGAGCCTCAGCGTGTCATAAAGACAGTGCATGGCGGTGAGGACTTCGGTTCCGACGGTGACGGGCCTGGGCGTTAGCCAACTGCAGCACGCCTCCGTGCCTCGGACATACCTCTCGGGAGCCGCCTAAGGTCCGTCAACCCCTTGAAGGCCTTGCCAGAAGGGGAAGACGCCTTAGGTCATCCAAGGCGAGCCCGGGTCCACCTACCCCTTGAAGGCCTTAGCCAGAAGGGGAGAACTCCCCGGGGCCCCCCGAGAGAAGCCACGCAGGACCTGATCCAGCGTGAAGATAACAACTTTGACAAGACTCGGCTTGCAGGGAACACCCCACAACGCACGGTCTCGGCTAATGCTCTAAGCACTACCGCCAAAGAACCAAACGCGACGGGGGCCCGCAAGAGGGCAACCTGGTGAAGCGGCACGCTATATTCCAAGAAGGACCCATAAGCTCTCCCCCAGCAGGGAAGGTCCCTTCCGAATCATGAAAGCTGCCGCCCTAGGTACACATGCCTTTCAACCGAGAGTGGGATCCATTCCCAAAAAATCCTTGCCATGAAGCAACACTGTAAGTCCTACTTACTGAGCATCGGTAGAACAGGGTTATTCACTTCTGTAATAGACCCCATAGAACTTAGGAACAGAGCTTGGGGTAGCTAAGTCTCAAAGGACGGTACAGGACTACGTCCAGTTTAGCCTGGTTCCGACCCTAAGCGCGTAGAGTCTTGCTTCCCTTGTAGACGAGGCGGAACATTGCCCCCATGTACAGCCAGAATTCCACCTATGGGTACGAATACAGAGACCTGTTCTACTTAGCTCTCTCTCTCATGCGTTCATTTAAATTATGCATTGATTTTTATGATCGCACTATCTCTGTATGTTCATCGTACATCTAGCTCCCCCTCTCCTGCGCTCATCCATAGTCAGCATTTGCTATCCTCCCGAAGGCGGCTGCGCTTGAGGCACCTGCCGATGGCCGAGTGAGTCTCTCGGGCCTCCCCTAGTCAGGTGTTGCGGTGCCAGTTGGTCACCTCCAGGAAAGGCCAGCGTTGTGCATGGGGGGTCCAGGGTGCATATCCAGCTTAGCCGGCCCAGAGCCCAAAGCATGCGCATCCTGCTCTCCGGAGGTCCAGGGGAGTACGTCCGCTTTGCCTGGTCATGAACCCAAAGCGCGTGCACTCTGCTTCCCCAGCGCATGGCCCGGTACTAGGGATCGGACGGCCGTACCCGGACCTCGGAGGGAGCCGGAGCTCCGGCGCCTCGTGCACAGAATTGCCCAAGCCCCGTATAGCAGCTCAGGACCATAAGACGGATAAGACTAGGAGACGGGAGGGGAGGACCCCCCGAGGAGAATTACGTTTCCTCTACCTATGTGCAGGACCTTCAGGTTACGGCAACAGGGACTGCATGAAGTGGGGGGAAAGGAGCTACCAGCTACACCGGCCTGGGACTGGAAGGACCGGGACCTGCCCCTCCAGCAGGGGCGGGGCCCGGGGGCCCCATGTGTCCAGCAGGCCCGGAACTCTCTCCTCCCTTGAGGAGGGCTCCGGGCTCGCCACGTGGCAGACAGGAACCGGACCTCCCCCCCCCCCCCCTCAGCGGGAGGGCTCCGAAAGCCCTACGTGTCCAACATGACCGGAGCTCCCGTCTCTTGGGGAGGGGCTCCGGACCCACCACGTGGCCGGCAGATTTGGAGCCCCCCCATAGGGCGAGGTTCGGAGACCTCCGGGGGCCCCTAACACGATTAGGACCCGGGGAAGGTGTCTGTGCGAAGCTCCGAGAATGGAAATGGCCTCTAAGTACCTTGTGGAGCTAAGGACTCAGCCAGGCAAAGCCAAGAAGGAGGGAAAACGCATCACAGACACAAGTATCGAAGAGAGTCAAATTAAGCAAGGCTCCATGAGCTGGACTACAGACTCGATAAAAAAGGGAGAAACAAGTCCTAAGTACCTCCCGGCTCTCGCCGGAACCTTGCGGCTACAAGGGCGGCCACATCCTCGACTTCAGCCCTGGCAGCTTCCTCCCGCTCCGCGGCTGAGCCCTCTCTTGCTGGCTCCAGCGAGAAAGAGGGGTCGCGGCTCTTGAAGCATGCCAGCACATGCGAGGCGACCTCTAAAGCTAAGCCGCAGCCCTCGGCTTCATGCTCACTGGCGACCACCGAGTCGAGTTTGTCCAGCTTGGCGCCGATCGACTCCAATGCAGGGATCACCTCTGCCACCTTCAATGCGGGAGTTGCGGCCCTCACCAGACTGAAGCCAAGAGGGATCAGGGCGGACCCCGCTCGATCCACGAAGCTTGAGACCGCAAGGGCCTCGGAGGACCGCAAGGCTGAGAGCTCCTCCACCTCGCGGCGGGCCGCCTGTAGAGCCTCCAGGTTCCTCTCGGAGAATTCCTTCTCCTTGGCCGCCAGGGAACTCTCTCGAAGGCGGAGAGTCTCGGCTAGCCGCTCCAACTCAGCGGCCTTGAAGCCGGCAGTCAACTCCCTGTCCAAGACCGCCCGGCAATCATGGGAGACCTGTTCCTCCCTCAAGTCAAGGTCTGCCTTCAGAATCTCCAGCTCCTCCATCCGAGCTCGGAGGTCATCCTCGCCCACGGCCAGCTGCGCGGTGACCCTCTCTGCCTCAGCTGCCACGGAACGCTCCCGCTCCTCAACGGCGAGTTCGCGGCGCTCCAACCGCTGCCGTATTTCCACAGCAGCAGAGAGGCTCTCTTCGGCCCGGGCGTGTGCCTCCAGGGCCTCCCTGTTGATCCGCCGCGACTGGGTGTCCATGCGGTCAACAGCCCGCTTCATCCGGTCGACGAGCGCTTCCTTGAAGTCGAGCAACTCCCGCCTGGAGTCGAGCTCGCTCTTAACCTTCGCGGTCCTCTCCCGCAAAAGGTTCCCCCATATGAGGAGGTGGTCCCGTTCAACCGTATACTCCTCCCGCTCGCGCCCTAGCGCAGTTAAGACCTGCCGGACGCTCGACTCGGCAAGCGCGAAGGCGTCCGCCAGAGGCAATGGAGCAACAGAGGCTGGGGCAGCCCCTCCGACCTCCTCCATTACCTCGTCCTCAGGAGGAGCCGATGCACCAGCAGCCGAGACGAGACGCCGATCAGGAGAAGCTGGCTCTGCGGCTCTGGCAGCCAGGCCAGCCGGGCTCTTTTCAGCATCTGGCTCCTTGACCTGAGGAGAGGGACGAGCCGGGGAAGGCGGTGCTGGAGAAGAAGCCAGGCCGCCTAGCGCAGGATCAACCTGTGCTGGCTCGGGGGCCGCGGTGGCCGTCTTGGCAGGAAGAGACGACGCCGCCGCGGAGTCCGGGCACACCGGAACAGGAGAAGTCCGCGCTGGCCTGGGGGCCGCAGCAGTTGCCCCTGTCTCCGAGCGTATCGGCACAGATTCCCCGCAAGACGGGGAAGGCCGAGAAGCGCGGACACTCCAGCGGGCTCTGAACCCCGACTTCCGAGCCGGGGTAGGATTTCCAGAGCACGCTACCGTCTCCGACGGCCGCTCCGCAGTCGCTTGGACTGGCGGAACAGGGGACGCCCCAGAGGCTTCCCCCAGCGCATCTGCCCGGGGCCTCTTCGAGTCGCCACCGGAGGGAGTGTCAGGCACCCCAGAATCCCGACTCGGCACCGACGCCGTTGCTGGAGGCGATCGAGCGCGTTTCTTCTCTGGCAGCGGGTTGGAAGCCATGGCAAGGGAGAACTCAAAGGCAAGAGAGCAAAAGCACAAGAGTCCGGGAGGAAACGCAGAGAAGTGCGAAGGGAAGCTGCAATGTGGGTAAGACCCCCTCTAAAAAGCTTCCCGGTGCAGTTCCAAGCGATTCGGAACTCTTCGAATACCCCGCACCCGCAACTGCTTCGGTTCCTAGACCGAGTGCCGATGACGGGTGGGCCCAAGCCGCTTAACTAAAGCGGTGGGGTCAAGGAGTCAGTCTCCTGAGAAGATGAGCCGGCAAGGCACTTCGGCAGTTCCCGAAGAAAGCACCGCAACGTGCAGAAGTGGCAGCCTTGGGAACCGCCGCAGTAAAAGCGATCATCAAGTGAGCGCACGCTCTTACGATTCCGTGGCCGTTCGTGCTCCGGCAGCGGTCAATTCGGGACTTGAAGGAAGTGCGCGGATCAGAAGAGACGGAGGTCCCACCTCGGGCTCGATATCTCCCCCAAGATGGGCTCGGGGGCCACTGTCGGTACCTGAGATATGGGGTACCCCCGCGCACAGGGTAAAATGCCTAAGGTACTCGCCCTTCTCCGCAGGGAGAGCTCCGAAGGCGCCACGCGTCCGGCGGGGCCGGACCTCCCTCTCCTCAGAGGAGAGCTCCGGGCCCGCCACGTGGCATACAGAAGCCGGACCTCCCCCTCCGTGGGAGAGAGGTCCGAAGACGCCACGCGTCCAGCGGGGCCGGATCTCCCTCTCCACAGAGGAGAGCTCCGGGCCCGCCACGTGGCATACAGAGGCCGGACCTCCCCCTCCGCGGGGAGAGGTCCGGAGGCTCCACGTGCCCCGCAGGCCGGGCCCTTCTCACCTCAGAGAAGGGCTCCGGACCCACCACGTGGCCAGAAGAACGGTGCTGCCTGCCCCCGAGCGGTAGGCGGCGGGCATAAAGGCGCTCCTCACCTTGCCCGTACAAGGTATTCAAGGCCCGCGTCTTCCCAAGATGCGGAAACGCGGAGCACGCGTCTGTCAGGTGCCGTTGCGCCCAGTCGCATCACAGACTGGCGCGCGGTGTCAGAACCTGCCAGCCAATAAACGCTGCGACAAGACATCCCATGCCGCCTGCGCCGTCATCAACCACTACGACTAGTGTGCGGCATGGGCAGGGCGGGAAGATGAAGACTCAGAAGCCTTCGGCCAGAGGCAACTACCGGCGTAACTACAGATACGGTAGACAATAGACAATCTTCCCGGGACCACCTGTCGGGTCCCGGCTCCCCTTGTAAGCCGCCCGAGTCTTGGACTATAAAAGGCTCGGGTAGGCGTCGATAGCAAGGGTTCGCATTTTGCAACTCATACGCTAGCCATACACTCTCAAGCTGTAACTCACCCCCAAGCTCAGGCCCCCCGGCCCTGAGCAGCAAGTAATACAGCGAGCTCCATAGCTCGCCGTGGACGTAGGGTTTTACGCTCCGGCGGCCTGAACCACGTAAAACTCTCTGTGTCAAGCTCTCACTAACTCGTCCATCTGCGCAAGCTCTCCGCTAGGAACTAGCCCCTCCGAAAAAAGAACCTCCGCGGGCTGCCCAGTGCAGGCCCGGGGGAAGTGTCGACCGAACACTTCGACAGGGCCACTATCGGTACCCTGCGGACCGGGTACCCCCACGTGGAGGGATGAAGACAGTCCAGAGCCCATATCTCTGCTGAGGCGGGCGCTGGTACGGACACGTGTCCTAGGCCTCGGGGTCGACCCCGGGGCTTTCACGTGCGTCTAAGCTCTAGAGCTGACACGTGCCCTTGGCCCCGTTTGGAACCTCCCCACTGAGGTGAGGTCCGGAGCTGCCACATGTATCAGGGCTCTGAACCTCCTCCCCACTAAGGAGGGCCCCGGAGCCGACACGTGTCCTTGTCCCCGGTCTAAGCCTCCCCGCTGAGGTGAGGTCCGGAGCTGCCATGTGTATCAGAGTTCTGAGTATCCTCCCTGCCAAGGAGGGCTCCGGAGCCGACACGTGCCCTTGGCCCCAGTCCAAGCCCCCCGCCGAGGTGAGGTCCGGAGCTGCCACGTGTATCCGTGCTCCGAACCTCCTCCCCGCTGAGGAGGGCTCCGAAGCAGACACGTGCCCTTGGCCATGGTTCGAGCCTCCCCGCCGAGGTGAGGTCCGGAGCTGCCACGTGTATCCGGGCTCCAAACCCATCTCTGCTGAGGAGGGCTCCGGAGCACACACGTGCCCTTGGCCCCGGACTAAGCCTCCCCGCCGAGGTGGGGTTCAGAGCTGCCACGGGTATCCGGGATCTGAGCCTCCTCCCCATTGAGGAGGGCTCTGGAGTAGACACACGCCCTTGGCCCCGGACTAAGCCTCCCCCCTCAGGTGAGGTCTGGAGCTGCCACGTGTATCCGGGCTCCAAGCCTCCTCCCCGCTAAGGAGGGCTCAGGAGCTGACACATGCCCTTGGCCCCGGACTAAGCCTCCTCGCTGAGGTGAGGTCCGGAGCAGCCACGTGTATCCGGGCTCCGAGCCTCCTCCCAGCTGAGGAGGGCTCCGAAGCCGCCGCGTGTCCCACGATCCGTCGTGGGTCGTGGATCGAAGAAGTCAAGAAGGGGGTGCGCTTTTAGGCCGTGCATTCAAGGCCCGCACCTTCCCTAGAAGCATGGTGCACGGTGCACGCCTCCGTCCACCGCTCGTTCACCATTATGGTGACAAGACAGGGCGGCAAGGCATGACAGCGGCACAGTGCCGCCCAGTAGTGTGAGAAGACGCGGCGACAAGACTGTGTCCTCATCATCACTTGCTATGCAGTTAGAGGCGCTCAACGCGCCACGCGGCAGGACTTAACTCTTCCACAGACCGCTCTACTCAGAGTCATAAAACTCCTAGATTATATATAGAGTTGAGATAGCCTCGGGGCCACCTGTCGGGCCCCGGGCCACATTGTAAGCACCCCCGCCTCGGAGTATAAAAGGACCGGGGTGTCCACTCAAAAAAGGGTGTGGCTTCAGTTCGCATCCCTGCACACACACACACACACACACACACACAATACAACAATCACCCATGTGGACGTAGGGTTTTACGCTGCGGCGATACAAACCACGTAAATGAAAGTTGCCTAGAGGGGGATAAATAAGCTAATAAAACCCGAAACTATTACAAATAGCTTTGTCCATCTTCATTGAGGTCAAGGTGCCCATTTGTTGCCATTGGCGTCTTGATGGGTTTGGCTTTGTCCATGTCAAACTTCTTGAGTATGTCTTGTATGTACTTTATTTGACTAATGAACGCGCCATCCTTGAGTTGCTTGACTTGAAATTCTAGGAAGAACTTCAACTCTCCCATCATGGACATCTCAAACCTATCCGCCATTATCTTACTAAACTCATTACAAAAAGATTTGTTAGTAGAACCAAATATAATGTCATCGACATATATTTGGCACACAAAGAGATCATTATCTACATTCTTTGTGAAGAGTGTATAATATTCATTGCCTATCTTAAAGCCATTATCAATGAGAAAGTCTGTAAGACACTCATACCAAGCTCTAGGAGCTTGTTTGAGGCCATAGAGAGCTTTATGCAATTTAAACACATAGTTAGGATATTCTTGATCTTCAAAGCCGGGTGGTTGCTCCACGTACACCTCCTCCTTGATTGGACCATTTAGAAAGGCACTTTTCACATCCATTTGATAGAGTTTAAAATCATGGTGAGTAGCATAGGCTAATAGAATTCGAATGGACTCAAGCCTAGCTACGGGAGCAAAGGTTTCATCGAAATCCAAACCTTCGACTTGAGCATATCCCTTTGCCACAAGTAGGGCCTTGTTTCTTGTCACCACTCCGTGTTCATCTTGCTTGTTGTGGAACACCCACTTGGTGCCTACCACATTTGCATTTGGTCTTTTCACTAGCTCCCATACTTGATTTCCTGTGAAGTTGTTCAATTCTTCTTTCATGGCCACCACCCAATCCGGATCCTTGAGTGCATCTTCCACCCTAAATGGTTCCAAGAACGACACAAAAGAGTAATGTGCACAAAAGTTTGCTATTCGAGAACGTGTTGTTACCCCTTTTGTGATATCTCCAAGGATGTTGTCAACGGGGTGATCCCGTTGAATGCTTTGATGAACCCTTGGGTGAGGCACTTGATTTCTTGGGTGGTTTTCTTCTTCTTCTTCTTCTCCCCCTTGATCAACATCATGGTTTTGATTTTCTCCTTCTTTAAATTGACCGTCTTGATCTTGGGGTTCTTGGGTTTGATCTTGAATGAGAGGTGCCGATTGTGATGAGCTTGTAGCATCTTGTCCTACATTTTCTTGGGGACGGACTTCCCCAAGCCCCATTCTTCTTAGTGCTTCACATGGTGCTTCTTATTCATCTAGCACACATTGATCAACTTGCTCCACTTGGGAGCCATTAGTTTCATCAAACACAACGTCACGTGCAATTTCAACACAACCGGAGGTCTTGTTGAAAACACGATAGGCGTAGGTGTTTGAGTCATAACCAAGTAGGAAACCTTCATCGGATTTCGATGTGAACTTCGAAGTCCTAGGATTCTTGTTGAGAATGTAGCATTTACTTCCAAAAACTCAAAAGTAAGAGATGTTGGGTTTGTTACCGGTTAGGAGCTCGTATGGGTTTTTCTTCAAAAGTTGATGGAGGTAGAGGTGGTTTGTAGCATGACAAGCGGTGTTGACCGCCTCCGCCCAAAATTAATCCGAGGTCTTGTATTCATCGAGCATGGTTCTTGCCATCTCTATGAGTGTTCGGTTCTTCCTTTCAGCCACCCCATTTTGTTCGGGAGAATAGGGGGCCGAAAACTCATGCTTGATGCCCTCTTCATCCAAATATTCTTCTACTTGAGTGTTCTTGAATTTGGAGCCGGTGTCGCTCCTTATCTTCTTGATTTTTGAGGAAAACTCGTTTTGAGCTCTCCTCAAGAACTTCTTGAGGACACCTTGAGTTTCTCCTTTATCATGCAAGAAAAACACCCAAGTGAAACGAGAATAGTCATCAACAATTACTAGACCATATTTGTCACCGCCAATGCTTATGTAGGTGACAGAGCCGAAGAGGCCCATGTGGAGCATCTCCAATTGTCTTGTTGTCGTCATCACATTCTTGGCGGGATGAGCTGCTCCAATTTGTTTTCCTGCTTGACACGCGCTACATAGCCTATCTTTTTCAAAGACAACATATTTTAGTCCACGGATGTGATCCCCCTTTAGAAGTTTTTGTAAGTTCCTCATTCTAACATGGGCTAGTGTTCTATGCCACAATCATCCCATGTTGGTTTTTTCTATTAAGCATGTGTCAAGTTGAGCTTTATCTGTGGAAAAGTTCACCTAAGTAAAGCTTTTCCTTTAACACACCCTTAAATGCAATTGAGTTGTCACTTCTTCTAGAGACAGTCACACCCTCGTTAGTAAACAAGCAATTATAACATTTCTCACATAGTTGAGATATGGACAATAGATTATAATATAGCGATTCAACATGTAGAACATGTGAAAGAAAGTGTTGAGAAGAGATTGCAATTTTACCAATACCGAGTACCCTTCCTTGGCTGTTGTCACCGAAGTAGATGCCTTCACTTGGATCATCATTTTCTTCATACTCGACAAACATTTTTCTCTCTCCGGTCATATGGTTAGTGCACCCACTATCTAGCACTCATTTAGTGCCACCGGAGGAGTATGGCTGCAAAACAATTTAAAATTCGGTATTAGGTACCAAAACTTAGTTGGATCCTTTGAGGTTAGTTACAAGGCATTTGGGCACCCACACACAAGTTTTTGGACTCTTGTGGAGTGACCCAACATATTTTGCATAAACTCTACCATATTTTCTTTTCATAAGAACATAAGATGCATCAAAATTATGAAATACTATAGATTTTACATTTTTGGTAATTTCATGCGAGGTAGATGCAAGGTTGTCACTCTTGTCTTGACTTGAGTTTTCTTTGACAAAGGTTACGCTTTTGCTATTGTTTTTAAGGATTCTAGCGTTTTGCTTTCCTCCCCTAGTATAACCAAGCCCATCTTTGATGAAGGGAGGTCATGTGATTGAGTATGCACTACGTGCATATTTGATCTTCTCTTTATAAAAGAACTCACTCTTGTGTGTATTGTTTCTTTGTGCCTCTTTGAGATCATTTTTTAAGTTTAAAATAATGCTAGCACATTTGCAAGTTTTAGTGTTGGATTCTATACTCGTTGAGAGAGAGAGTTTTTGGAGGATGAATTAGTTGAGACACTTGACTTAAGTGAGTTAAGTTGTGCTTCATGATTCTTGTGAGTTTTGGTTAAACTCACAAGTTCATCTTGAAGTACTACATTCTTACTCCTAAGCTCAACACAAGTTTCCTTGCTCATGGCAAGTTCGCTTTCAAGTACTCTACTCTTCTCTCTCTCAGGTTCAAGGAGCTTCTCAATCTCAAGGTTTCTTTCCTTTTCAAGGATAAGCAATTCTTCTTGTTGATTGAGAAGCTCTTCTTGTTCAAATATTTCGCCTTATAACATTTTCATTTTAGCTATAGCCTTTTTGTTTAACCCTTTAAACATGAATTCGTTTTCACTACTACTATCAAAGTCACTATCATCTACAATATGAAAGTTGGAAGGTTTAGACATTACCTTGCGCTTTCCTTCCTTTGCCATGAGGCATGTGTGGCTTGGGCTCTTCCAATCACCCTTGTTTGGCAAGAGTGATTTCTTCATGGTTGGCCTCTTGATGGCGACAATTGCCACCTTTTCTTCATCTTCGGAGGAGGATTCTTCGTTTGAGTCCCATTCTTCTCCAATGTGAGCTTGTCCATAAGCCTTCTTCTCTGTGAAGATTTTCTTCTCTTGAGGCTTCCCATACTTCTTCTTTCTCTTGTCATCTTCCTTGCTATGGGGGCAGTTCACAATGAAATGCCCCTGTTCGCCACAGTTGTAGCAAGTCTTATTTGTTCTTGACTTGCCCTTGTCTTTGCTCTTGTCTTCATAGTGATGGATTCTCCTTCTCCTCATCAACCTTTTGAATCTTTTTATGAAGAATGTCATTTCTTCATCATCCATGTCCGTGCTCTCATTATCACTCTCTTCATCTTCACTTGTGAGTTGTGTTTCTTTTGCCTTGGACTTGGATGTGGCCTTGAGAGCAATGCCCTTCTTCTTGGATGAAGTGATCTTTGCTAGGTCGTTGACATGTTGGGCTTCCTTCTCCATCATCTCGTGGTTAATGATCTTCCCTAGCACTTCATCCGGAGTCATCAAGTGAAAGTTTGGACTTTCCCGGATTAAGGTGCATAGGGTCACATTGCGAGACATAAATCTCTTATCATTCTCTTGACCACCTCATGGTCATTCCATTTCTTGCATCCATACGCTCGACTCTTGTTGATGAGAGTTTTGAGTCGGTTGTACATTTCTTGAGGTGTTTCGCCTTCTTCCATGGCGAACCTTCCAAGCTCTCCTTCTATCATCTCAATCTTGGCTTCCCTCACGGATCGGTTTCCTTCATGTGCGATCTTGTGGGTGTCCCAAATATCTTTCGCGAGCTCCAATCCGTCTACCCTGTTGAATTCTTCAATGCTCAGAGATGAGTTGAGCACGGTCGCCGCTTGTGCATTGCGATGGATTTGTTGTTCTTGTTCTTGGGTGAGTTCATCCTCGTCTTCGGAGATATCTATACCTGTACACACCACATGCCAAAGACTTGGGTTCAAGGAAATTAGATGCAACTTCATGTTGTGTTTCCACATTGTATAGTTAGTTCCATCAAAGTGAGGTGGTTTTCCTAAAGGAATTGATAAATAATTAGAGTGAGAATTTAGACGTTCATAATTAAAAGGATATCGCGAGTAGTCTTGTTGACTACTCTTGAGCTTCTTCTCCAACTTCTCCTTATTTTTCTTCTTAGCTTCCTCCTTCTTTTTGAGGAGTACCATGACACGAAGAACTTCTTCATCTTCTTCTGAGCTTGAAACGTCTTGTGGAGGAGTAATTGCTGGAGGCGGGTTAGAACCTTGTTCTTCAAAGTTGCGCGTACTTGCTCCTTTTCCCTTGATGAGATCAATTTGGCTACCGGCCTTGTCCCCCATCTCCTCTCCAAGCGGTTAAGCTTTCGTGGAGAGTTAGGCTCTGATACCAATTGAAAGTTGCCTAGAGGGGGGGATGAATAGGCTAATAAAACCAAAAACTATTACAAACAGCGGATTAAACTTGAAGAAGGCCGGACTAGTCCGGTTTGACGGCGGACGAGTCTGGTCTAGGTATAAAATTGTGTTTTAGGTTTTTCCTTTTAAGTTCGTTTAAGCGTAAGATGTATAGTAGTCAAACAATCTCACTAATAAGTTGTGAATGATTAGATTGCAGGTCAGCGGAACAATTCACAAGTGTTAACAAGACAAAAGCTTAATAAGTAATTCTATTGAGCGAGCGAGAAGGCAAAGGAACCAAGAGACACGATTTATCCCGAGGTTTGATTCCACACTGGAATCTACGTCCTCGTTGAGGAGTCCACAAAGGACCGGGTCTTTTTCAACCCTTCCCTCACCGAGCGATCACCAAGATCAAGACCGGGCTCTTTTACTATTAATCAAATGTGAATATAGTGCTCTTAAGGGATACTCACAACTTGAGGCTCCCTTCAACAACCTAGCAGTTCTAGTAATCAAAATACAACAATCAAGAACTCAAATTAACAATCAGAGTGCAAGAGAGTCAAACCGAGAGCTTAAACGTTGATCACCACGTCTTTCCTCTCACAAAACCAAAAACTCCTTAAGATCCAATCTTAGGGGTCTAGAAGGTGAGGAAAGAGGCTTAGAAGAGCTCTAGGAATGAGTTTTCAGTGCTAGGGTTGTTCTTTTTCCAATTCTCAGCCGGGGGGTCTCCTTTTATAGAAATCCCGACATCTAGCAGTTACCAACTAAAGTCCGGACTAGTCCGTTCTTGAGGGACCACTCACGTCACAAGGCTACCAACTAAAGTCTAGTGACCATTGGACTCAAACGGTCATAAAACCCCGGACTAGTCTGGCCAAGAGCGGAGTAGTCCGATCTCAGTCAGGAACCTTTGTTCCGTATAAGAACGGACTAGTCTGGTAAGGGTAGACTAGTCCGGCCCAAAGGGCGGACTAGTCCGGTCTTACCAGACTTAGTCTAAGAAACTCTCTAAACTAGGGTTGCAGACTAGTCCAACCAACTTCGGACTAGTCCGAGCTCACACAGGAACCTTTGTTCCGTCCTAAACCGGACTAGTCTGAAGGTACCGGACTAGTCCGGCCTTTGGAGCGGACTAGTCCGAAGTCACTCATAGACTCCTTCTCCGGACCCAAACGACTTAGTCCGCTTAGCGGACTAGTCCGGCCAACTAGGCGGACTAGTCCGGCCTTCCGATTCTTAGTCTCATAAAGGCTCAGACTCACTTGACAATAGACTAGTCCGGCCTAAAACGGACAAGTCCAAACTCACTCAGAGACTTCTTGTCCGGTCTAAAACAGACTAGTCCATGCTGGAACGGACTAGTCCAGCACTTAGTCCGGACAAGTCCGGTCTTCCCTTTTTCAGCCATACCTATGACTACTTTCTCTCATGATTTTAACTTTCTAACTTTAGTTTGAGCTCTCTAATGATTCTCAAGCACTCTAAAAGAGAAGATCCTTTACACAACTTAAAGATGTAAACTCAATATAAAAATTCTATTTTCTACTCGTTCAAGTCTTCTTCTTTTCCTTTTTGCTTCTTGAGAGACTCCACGTGCATTCCTTTGATAAGCACCTGTGCTCATACTCAGTAAAATTCATTAGTATCTTAATTGTCGTCATCAATCATCCAAAACCCACGGGGATTACCTAGATGCACTTTCAGTAAATCCTCGTGTTCACCTTCTCCCTTAAGATTGATCGTCCTAGGGACGTCAAGCCCCTCCAATCAAAGAACTTCCGTGGGCTGCCCCAGTAGTAGACCGGGGGAAGTGTGTGGAGACCACCCCGTGGTTCACCCACTCCGAGATCGCAGAGGGTGGTGCCGTGCGATGCGGCACCCAACAGCACACACGAAAAGAATAAAGAACAACATATAAACATTTATTTAATATAAAACAGCGGAAGTCTTTTACAAAAACTTAATTAACAGCGGAAGTATTATACATATACGGCCTCTCATCCTAACTATGCAAAAGTGCAGCCATCCAGCCCGGGGACGCTACACACTAGCGGCATGGAACCGGAGATCATGGTGGCGTGGAGGGCTCCAGCTCGGCCGTGTACCCCGATGGGGGCATCGCCTCGTCCTCAGAACCTTCCTCATAACTCTCACCTGCACACAACTCAAATATTGCAACCGTGAGCACAAAGGCTTAGCAAGTCTTAACCGTCAACCCTAGGCATGGAACTCTACATGCAAGGATGTGTAAGATAGGAAACGGACTTTGCAATAAAGACACGCCTACATGTTGATCCTTACTGTCAGTTTTATAGCAACAGTTTGACGAGCCTTAGGCAGCCCTCACATCGGAAGTCCACAATCAAACAAGAAACACTTTCCTCCGATGTGGTGATGCCCAAAGTGGAATATAAACTTAATTAGCTCTATAACTACGACATACAAGGTTTCAAAATATTAATAGTTCAATATAGCATATTCAGTTGGCTTATTTCACTTCTTACTAATTCACAGTGCAGTGAACAAGCGGGTACTCAAATAACAGCGAAGGACGGTGATTGCAATCAAGACACACCCGGATAACACGTCACATACACCCACTTTCAGAAGCATGATTCCACACCCATTCCTACTCTGTTGTATGCAACAACCTTTCAAAGGCAACCCAAATGCCGACTCGGTCCATCCGTAACGGGCAGGAGGTCCCCGCGTGGAGCGTGACTGTGTCCACCGGCAGATTTACACCTTGCTACCCTCAACCCACTCCTATTTATGGTTGGGTAAGCCTCAGCACCCAGGTTAACCAATTACATCGATTTCCTGGTTCCCATATGCCAGTATGCATCCGGTACTGTTCGATACTTGTCCAGCAGGGCCGCACACGGACGGTCCTTGATCGACACCAATAGGGCTACGCACGTGAGACCTCTTCTCACTGCCTCCTATCCCCCCTGCTGGGTCTCATTTTCACAACTTAAGCCATTTTCTATCTCTTCTCATACCGTGTGATAAGTACTATCTCGCGAGTAGCTTCCAACCACTCGACTTCTACCGAGATCCTAAACATAAGCATGGCATTCTCTACTCGTCGAGTTTGTACACTACCCAACCCTTTATAGGATTTAAAAAAGGCTATGCAAGTGGGGTTTCAATCACCCTAACTCTAATGCACACATTCACCCTAGACATAAGTGATACAAATAAAAAGCTTTATAAAAGGTACTTAAGTGCAAACCGGGGCTTGCCTGGTTGCGAGTCAAAGAAGAAGTTAGCTTCTGGTGGGAGGACGTCCAAGGGCTCCGGTGCGTCCTCAACTTCGGTCACTATTATGAAATGTAACAAAATATATGTATAAGTATTAAGGACTTATAAGATGTAAACTTCTATTCATAGCTACTGCTATTTAGGATCCTAAATTGGCTTTGGGATTTTTACAGTGGATACTAGACTCACTAAGGATGATCTGCGCAAAACTTGGAGAAATGTCATTGCACAATGTAGTCTCCAAAATTCCTACAACTACAAGGCTTCTCTGAATTTTGAGCCCAAATCAGGAGTTTTGACATAGCTAAAAGTAGAAAATCTGATTATGGTAAGTCTCCATGGTTCTAACATAATTTGTTTCACCATTTTGGAGCTACCAACAGAGAGATATGAATTTTTGAAGTTGGACAGAAGTTCTGAAAATGTTTCTGTTTAAATTTGAATTTCCAAATAAAGGCTGAACTTTGGAAGGTAATTTAGACTACCAAATGAACTCAAATGAAGCTCAAATTTTAACTGGAGATCAGTTACTATGAAAAGGATTTTCTGCCCAAATTTGGGGATGTTTCATAAAGAATTGCTCCTGTAATAAATCTCTAAAAATTTAATAAAAACAATTCTACAGAAATTCCTAGGCATTTTCATAGCAAGCAATTTGTTTCTCTGTGAAATACTCCTCATGAGGATTCCAACAAAATTGGTCTCACCCTTTTTGGAGTTTTCTACACAAAGTTATGGCTCTCCAACTTTTGAACCGAATTAGGAAATCTAGAAAAAGTTTAAACACTGCCCGTGGGTCCCACTCTCCAGTCCTCGTCTTCTACCTCGCGCCAAAACAGAGGACCCGGTGGCTTACTCCGGCAAGGGTCACCGGAAACCATTTTCCGGCCACCTCCCGACCCCCTAGTCGCCGCTCCCCCTGTTACAACCCGCTGAACTCTCTGGGAGGTTCGCCGGCGGCCGTAGCTCACCGGAAATCGCCGCGCACCGGCAACAGTGATACCTAGGTCTCCGACGAGGTTGCGGCGGCCTACTCCTTCAGCAATTGATCGGGTTTTTGGCTCTAGAGCATCAGTGAGTGGTGTAGAAGCTCGACATGGAGTCTAAACTGATCGGAGAGCGCTGCAAACCCATCGGCACCGTGTGCCCGAGGGGGTCCGGCGGTGCGCCATGATCAAGACGCGGAAATTCTCCCTCTACCCCCATACCTAGGTCTAAAATTGATGGAGGAAGTGCGCCAAGTAATTAGTAAGCTTTGTGCACAGTTTGAGTCAACGAGAACATGAATTAACGAAGAATTTGGTAAATTCCTACTTCGGGGTCGGTTTGTACCGCCCGGGAGAAAAACTCAAAATTCTTCTGCTGTGATCAATGTCTAGGGCTGAGCTTTGGACTCGATCAGCTTGGGTCGAGGATGCACCAAGGGGTTGGCTTTCTTTGGTGTGATCTTGCTCGGTGTGAGCTGTCCACGGTGACCTCTCTTGGTTTTTCAGTGTCCACCCGAGAACCGCGGCAACTCTGCCGTTTTCCGGTGCAAACAAGCTTGGGACAGGGGAGGAGAAAAGCTGGCTGGATAGAGCACTGGTGGGCGCGTTCCTTTGCTGTTGGGAGCTCGAGCAATTGAGCTCGGTTGCTGTGGATGATCGGGAAAGAACCGGCGGTTGTGTTCTGTGCGAAGGAAGCGGCTGAGGCGCGAGTAAGAGCTGAGGGGAAGTGAAATAGCTCCGGTGCAACCCTTGCCGTGATTCAGCCGAGCAAATCCAGGCAGCAGGAGGTGGCGCGATGCTCTCCCTTGGGCGTGGGTTCAACCGGGAGCTGGCGGCCGCTCGGTGTTCGACCGAAGTCGGCAGAGGCGGCAACACTTGTGTGTGGCTGACAAAGGGGTCCCACCACCTCTAAATTTTTATCCAATTATCACTGATATTTTACCCCAGCTACTCAGAATTAAAGTCCATACTTCCACCCCAAGTCATGGTTTAAACTTGCTGAATTCAAATAGTTTGAATTCGGATGTGAAGTTTGAATTGTGTTTGGCCATTTGAATTAGAATTTGAATTTGAATTCTCCCCTTTGCCATGCTCCAAAAACATAGCAAACCCAGTCCAAATTTTCTGATTTTTGGCATGGCTTCTAATTCAAATGTGGAGATCACATTTGTGAAACCAAATTTGCAAATTAAGGGAATTAAAATTTGAAACTGAATTTGAAATTCAGATTAGAGGGCTTCTCCTTTTAATCCCAAAGAAATACTAAAACCCCTCCAAATGAGCTGAAATTTGGAAGGTTGAATATTTGAAATATGAAGATCCAAGTTATGAATTTAGATCTCCATGTATGGAAGTTTTGGGAAGTTTGAATCCTCACTTTGAACCTTCACCGTTATAATTCAAAATTTAATTCCCCTCATTTTTCCAAAGTGTACATGAGCTGAAAATTCATGCTACCACTTTTTGGAGATTTTACAAAGTGTCGTTGCAACACCTCGACAGCCTTTATCTTCTCTGGGTTAGCTTCCATTACCGGTGTGAGACCACTTGTCTGGGTTCAACTTTGTGCGTGTAGAACACAACCTGTCAAAGACTAAGGCGAGGTTGTCGAGCAAAGATGCATGCAACTTAACCTTAATGACGATGTAATCGAAGTACACATATACTAGGTCCCGAATGAGGCCCCCAAATATTTTGTGCATGGCACGTACAAAAGTGGGAAGTACATTATTAAGACCATAAGGCATGGATACATACCAAAATAGGCCATCTACTGTTATGAAGGCAATATGCTTTTCATCTTCTCTATACATTGGTATTTGGTGGAACCCTGAGTAAGCATCTAGGGAGCATAGTAGATCGTAGACGGATGTAGAATCCACTATTTGGTCTATGCGAGGGTGAGGAAAAGGATCCTTTGGGCATGCCTTATTGAGAGTGGTGTAGTCGATGCACATCCGAAGCTTCCCGCCTGCCTTGGGGACGACAACAGGATTGGCTAGCCATTGTGGATGGTGGACCTCTCGGATGAAGTCGACATCGAGAGCTTCTCGATTTCTTCACGGATGAAGTTTTGCCGCTCAACGGACTATTTCCAAGGCTTCTATTGCACTGGCCTGGTATCGGGGTAGAACTTCAAATGGTGCTCAATCACCTCCCTGGGGATCCCGGGCATCTGTCACGGTTGCCAAGCAAACATGTCAACATTAGGATGGAGGAAGGTGACAAGCGCGAGTTCCTATTTGTCACCCAAATTCCCCACGATACGGGTGGTCTCGGCGGCATCCGAGCCGATCTTGACGACTTTGACGGGGATGTCCCGCCGTTAGAGGGCTGCACGCGAGGTGCAGATGTCGACCCCCGCTAGCGCATGTTTGGAGGTGGCCGACTAGCTTCACCAAAGCTGAAAGCAGCCTCCTGCGCCGCTCCCAACGGCTTGAGTTTGTCCAACGCTGAGACGGCGGTAGAGCAGCCTTTGCGGATCTTGAGGACACTGGTAGCCGTAGTGGGCTACAAACATTTACTGGTACAGGGTTGGTCGTACAATTATGGCGTTGAAGGGGAGGCTGACCTCCCCAACGTCAAAGACGACGCTCTTCGTGCGGTAGTTCTCAGGCGATCCGAAAGTCACTGGGAGGGAGATGCTACCGCACGGCCAGATATGGTCCTGACCCATCCACTGAGAATGGACGCGAGGGGGTGAGCCTCGACATGGGGATTTGTAGCTTCTTGAAAGCTGCAAGGCTGATGACGCTGAGGGACACCCCAACATCAATTAGCACGTGGTAGAGCTTCATGTTGGCGATGGTGGGGGTGACTAGTAGTGGAAGTTGCCTGGCACCCGCTATGTTCATGGGGGTAGTCGGAGGCGTCGACCCGGGGGCAGGAGCAGCTGCTGCTACCGCCCATTGCAGGGTCTTGACAGAACGTCGGGACGTGATGTCACAGGAACCCTCGTATACTCACGTTCGACGCTGGAGTCGGAGTCTGTGTGGCCGTAAACGGCCTTCAACGCCTGCTTGGCGTCTTGATACTCCATTCCTTGCTCCTTGCCGGTGTGACGCCCTCAATTCTGTGGAAAACCACGGAAAACCGAGGACTGATGCATATGTGTGCCTAGGATGTTCATCACACATATACACATCATCCACAAACTGAATTTCAGAATATATATGACCACGAATAACAGAGTTTATTACAATATTTCATGAGTCTTGGACTCATGCTCACAGCGGAAGTCTTTATTCTAGCAGCGGAAGTTTTCTAACTAATGCGGAAGCAATCTAAGCAGCAGCAACAGCTCCATCTCTACTTCATCCCCACAGGCAAGGTTGAGGACAGATTACACGCCTAATGCTCCACCTGGTCTTCATAGTAATCTTCTCCTGTTGCTGATGATGAAATAATAATGCATGTTTGAGTATAATGATGTACTCAGCAAGTGCGGAAAAATATGATATGTAGCTCACAACAAGGTAGGTATAAAAAGGCTCATTGCAGAAAGCAAAGTTATTTATCAAAAACCACGGTAAAACAACAACTTATCTTTAAGTGCATGTAATCCCAACATGTAATAAAATACCAATCATACCTCCATTATGTTTATTACCTTCCATGTCCTAACCAGACATTAATCAACCTCATTCTTGCTCACGAATACCTTCTCGTATTCGCTACCATCTCACGAATACCATCTCGTATTCGCTACCATTTCTTCTCATAAACAATTTCGTTTCACACCGAGACCAACCTCGTTGTCATGACTCAACAGTCATGCAACCCATCTTATCACCCGGACTCAACAGTCCCGAAAACAAAACCAAAACCAAACCATCCAAAATCATAACCAATAACCATAGCCAATAACCATCCCAACTAATCATAGAAGTTGGCCAGGCGCTCGTGACCGTAAGCTCGGCTACCATGATAGTTTTAGACTCTGCAGAGTTTGCACCTCTTTACCCACAAGTTTGTGATTTTGTCACCCGTCGACGACTGCAGAACCTCCATTATACCAGTACACAACCGTCGGTGTATGGCCAAGAGATCACAAAATAGCCTTTACAAAGGGGTTACTAGACGTATGGATTCACTAAGGTTTCACCGGCAGGCTAGAATCTCCCATTCTCCCACCCACGGGCCTCCTCTTGTGCCATGCAGTTCCCAGGGCAGTCCTCTCTCGACTCCCATTCCCCGCGCCTTCCACGGTCCATAACAATATAGAAACTTACCTAATTAGTCAGCTAAGCCGCACCCATACTTGGTCTTGTGGTGGCACTGTTATCCTGGCATGTGCTCGCATGAACCAGTCCTTAGATCTACGGCAAGTAACCAACATCTCAGGCTACCTCATTCATAAACCCGGCTTTCCTAGATCTCCCTCCGATCCATGTTCATTAACAACATCAGTTTCTCATTATCATTACGGGTGCAGTTAGCTAGACACATCTATCTCTTCCCAATCCCATGGACTCAGCGAAGCTTAAAAGTAAAACCATACCCGACTCATAAACATCCCTAGCGACAAGGGTGGTTTAACCAAAACTAGTAAACTCCTATAAAAGGGTTTCCCATCATGTTTGACTCAGCACACACACACCTTTTTGCAAAACGAAACAGTTTCTCAAAACATAGGATCAATATGGTCAAGGGGCACTTGCCTTGTTCTGGTTGTTCCGGTTGCTCAAAATCTTGTTGTTGTAGTCCGTCGTAGGTAGTTCCCTGAGTTTGTCCTTCTATACATGATCATGCACATACAAGACTTACAACAATCAATATAATGCACAAACTTTAACTAGATGCGATGATGCTTATGCATGTTAATCCTATGATGCAGTTTAGTTTGTACGTGTTCTTGCATGGCTTGCATGGGTTTTATGATGAACAGAGTTATAGAGATCAATTGTGGACGTAGCGATGATCTTGACTTTAGATTAAATCAATCAACAAGTGATCTGTCCATGAAAAAGCTTCTGTTCAAAAGGAATCAAAGAACAGATGCAAAGAAAACGCGATGATGTCGTAAGGTAGTATTGGAGACCTACCTTACGTTCTTCTTGGTCTCGGGGTCCTTCTCTTAGCCAGACAGATCGTTGGGGCTCTCTTCCGGCGATCTTCCTCGACTGAACGCCGACGAAGGGTTTATTCGGCGAGTTGGGGCTAGGGCTCTAAGTCGTCGGCTCAAGAGTTGGAAAAGAAGTTTGTGGTTTCGGCCAAAGGTTTTGGGTTCTATTTATAATAGGGAGAAGAAGAGCCTAATCTGATTGTATTTCGAATAAGAGTCCTATTCAGATTGTCGTTGAATCTTAACAACTTATTTTTAGTTGATTTGGTGCGGTAACATTGTGGAATTCATGTTGGTTTCCTCCTGTACCGATATTCCCACGCGTACAGAAGCAAAAACCACTCCAGAACTCGTTTCCTTCGCGGTGATGGGCTCCGGAAGCTCCACGTGTCCATCGGGGCCTGGTCTTTTATTTTTCCGCAGAGACGAGCTCCGATTGTGCCGCGTGTCAAGTGAGCGAGAACTCCCTCTCCTTCGGAGGTGATCTCCGTGCGCCACGTATCCTGGCGGTCGGGACCTCCTCTCTATTCTGAGGTGGCTCCGGGTGTTCCACATGTCCTAACAACGCCAGACTTCCTTTCTTCTCAGAGACGAGCTCCGAGGTTGACACGTGTCCAACAGTGACGGACCTCCCGGAGGTAAGCTCCGGTGGTGACACGTGTCCAATAGAACCGGACTTCTCGGAGGTGAGCTTCGAGATCGACACGTATCCCGCACGACTGGTCCTCTAATTTCCGCGGTGACTAGCTCTGAAGGTGACACGTGTCCTGCGAGACGGCCTTCGCTTCTCCGTAGAGGCTAGCTCCGGGGGCAACACGTGTCCCACAGGGTCGGACCTCTCCCCCTTCGCGGAGATGAGCTCCGAGCCTGCCACGTAGCCTGTTTAGCGGCGGACCCCTCCCCATTTGCGAAGATGAGCTCTGAACACGCCACGTGGCCAACGAGCCGCGGGAGTTGTCTTTGGCGCTCTCTGTACACTGGAATTTGCTTGCCCTTGCCCCTAGGCTTCTTCTTCTTCTTGCTGTTGTCTAGAGCAGGAGCTTCACCGACACTCCCCGCTCTGGAGGCAGGTCGCGAGTGCCAGTCTAGGCCCTCCGCGGCCCAGGCACACTTGTCAGCTAGGCTGAAGAGCTCGAAGACGTCTTGCAAGTCATGCGTGGCTAACTTCTCGAGCATCTTCTTGTCTCTAACACCCTATCAGAATGCGACGACGACAGAAGCGTTGGAGATGTGGGGATGGTGTTCTGCACTTGAGAGAACCGCTGGATGAAGGACCGTAGCGACTCCCCCTCGCATTGTCACACGGCGTGACGGTCGAGCTCGCTGCCGGGGCACATGTAGGAACTCCCAAAGTTGGTTGTCAACCGCCAGCACAACTATTCCCATGAGGATATGGATCCTGAGGGAAGGTTCATGAGCCATGACCGGGCAATGCTAGTCAGAGCCACCTGGAAGTAGTTGGCCATGACGGTCTCATTTCCTCCTACAACTAGGATGGAGGTGGAGTAGATCTGCAGGAACTCGGTAGGGTTGACAGTCCCATCGTACTTCTCTAGCAAGTGGGGCCAGAACTTGGGTGGCCAGACCACCATGCGAAGATGTGGGGCGAGTGCCATGCAGCGCATCTCGCGGGTACGCCACTCGGGGTGCCATACTCGCCCTCGAGGTTGCGACATCTCTCGCGATGTTGCTCGATGGTGACGCGGCCATCTTCACTAACGAGGTGGTGGTCTAGCTCGACCCTGAGGTTGGCTATGGCCTGCCTGGCCATGGTCGCCGCGTGCGTCGGCGCCGTCTCGTGGGCCACCGTCCGCGTACGCGACTGCACCTGTGATGGCTCGGCCCGCTGCCTCCTGTGGGCGAGCGTGTTCATGGCGGCGACGACGAGGTGGCCGACGTCGTTGCGCCATTACTCCGCTGCCTCTGGAGGAGCATCTTCACCCGGAGGGTTGTGGAGAAGAGCGCTTGCTGCGGCCAGCATGCTATCCGGACTTGCAACTAGCGCTGTCATTGCCGTCGTGGCGGCGGAAGGCCGCCGTGTGGTAGCAACAGTGGTCACCTAGGGAATAGCGATGTCTGGTCGTCTGCTCGGCCAGATCGCCCCGCTCTAGAGCGGGAAGTGGCCTCCTCCTCCCTCCCCTAGAGTCGACGATGAGTGGGGCGGGAGGAGCCAGCGATAGACTGGATGTTTACCATGGTGGTGATGCTCGGTCGTCTAGAGAGCATGAAAGGCCCCCTACCCGGCGCGCTAAATGTCGAAGTGTTCTCTCCTACACTTCCCCTGGTACCACTACTGGAGCTGTCTGCGGAGGTTCGTTTTTTGGAGGGGCTAACGTCCATAGATCGATCGAGCTTGAAGAACTGGGATGGACACAGGGATTTACGTGGTTCGTGTTGCCAGAGCGTAAAACCCTACGTCCACGAGAGTGTGTTGGATTGCTTGAGCTTGCGTGTGTCTGAGTCTGAGGGTCGATGGAAATCAAATCCCCCCTGTTGTAGGCTGCCCGGTCCTTTTATGTCTCAAGGCCGGGCAGTTACACTGTGGCCCGGGGCCCGACAGATGGCCCTACGGTTGTCCGTACCCTATACACGATCTAGGGTATTTACAGCTACTTGTAGTGCTCACTATCGAAGGAGTTAAGGCACGCCGCCTGACACACCGGGGGCCTCAGACCGAGTAGCGGTTGATGGTGGCGGGAGAAGGCTCCGTCTTGTCGTCGCGTCCTACTCGGTCAGCTGTGCAGCACCGTGTCGTTACTGCTGTTGTCACGCCGTACCGCCCTGTTCTGTTACTGTTAATGACTGCCAGGAGTGGGTGGAGGCGTGCGTCGTGCGCCATGCTTCTGGAGAACGTGCGATTCTTGAATGCGTGATTTGACTCGCACGTCTTCCTTGACTCCTAGGGCCCACGGCCCATGGAAGATCGTGGGACACATGGTGGCCCCGGAGCTCGCCTCAATAGGGAGGCTGGGCTCAAAGCCGGAGGACACGTGGCAGCGTCGGACCCCGCTTCAGCGGAGAGGCCAGGTCCGGGGTGGAGGACACATGGCAGCTCCGGAGCCCTCCATAGCGGGGAGGTCAGGCCTGGAGCCTGGGGCACGTGGTGGCGCTGGACCTAGCCTCAGCGGGGAGGCCAGGTCTAGGGCGCGAGGGCACGTGGCAGCTCCGGAGCCCTCCTCAGAGGGGAGGTAAGGCCCGGAACCCGAGGACACGTGGCAGCGCCGGACCTCGCCTCAGCGGGGAGCCCAGGTCCGGGGCCGAGGACACGTGACAATCCCGGAGCCCTCCTCAGTGGGGAGGTTAGACCCGGAGCACGAGGACACATGGCAGCGTCGGACCTCGCCTCAGTGGGGAGCCCAGGTCCGGGGCCGAGGGCACGTGGCAGCTCTGGAGCCCTCCTCAGCAGGGAGGTCAGGCCCGGAGCCCGAGGAGACATGGCAGTGCTGGACGTCGCCTCAGCGGGGAGGCTAGGTCCAGGGTGGAGGATATGTGGCGGTGCCAGAGCCCGCCTCAGCAGGGAGGCGGGGTCTGGAGCCTATTTAAGCCTTCACGCGGGAGTACCCGGTCTGCGGGGTACCGACAGATGGTGATCACATATTTCACATAGAGATGATTCCAACACTGTGTAGTTGAGATGGATTGATTATACTGGACAGTGAGGGTCATCATATTGAACAACAAGTGGATCACGATTTCATACTGGCAGATTTTGGCTCTGGACAACTGAAGATTTGGACTCATTGTACGGTACGGCAAATTGGAAAATGATCTAGCGATTGAATGGCTAGTAGGGAAATTCAAAACTTTTAGTCACCGTAGTGGATAGTTACTTGATCATCATACAGTATGGCGGTTTGGACGGTGATTGTTTTGATGGTATATATATTACTTATGACAACAACTAGATTTAGTATGATTGTCTATATATAGTTGTTTCGTGTCCCCTACGAGGCTTTCTTGGCACAGTTTATGATTAGTGCAATCTAGTGTAGGGATGGCAGTGGGTCGGGTTCAGGTCGGGTGGAGCAAAAACCCGCCAGAAACAAAAGAGACTGCGTGTGAAATTTGAGACCCGCACTCGCGGGTGAGAATTCGCACCCGCACCCGTCGGGTTTCGGACGAGTTTCGGGTGCCCGTCGGGTTTGACTTTTTTATAAACATACTACAACCATTTAATAAATAAGTCTAAAAAATCATCTATTTTAAATGGCAATGTAGCAAAAAAATATTAAATTACTTATAAAGATTATAAATATAGATTACGGTAAAAAATGAAACAATTAAGTTATATAAAACAATCAAATTTAACTTTGGAATTATAAACATAAATATTTCGGGTACCCGTCGGGTACCCGCGGATGCAAAATAAAACCCGCACCAAGTGAAAAAATCCCACCCGCACCTGCACCCGTCGGGTGCAAAACCCGTGGGGTACCCGCACCCGCGGGTGAGATTGCCAGAGCAAAGAAGAAGCAACAAAAACACTTTGAGCAAGACTATGAGAAGATCTTTAGTGTTTGAGAGAGTAGCAAGAGCATTCGTAATGATGCAATACGTGCATCTACATGAGGAGCACCTTGGTTTGGGGGCTCTGACCCTGAGGACCGCTCCAGATTCAGTCAAACATAAAATAGCGTATAAAGAATTTAAAAAGGAAAATAAAATATGACATAGCAATTTTCAAATGAGGGATAAAAGAAGATAGGAAAAAGTTTATTTTAGTTCTCCGAGTAATCCACTTTATCTGTTTAGCACTTGAACAAAATCTTAGCTCGATTTACTGACTCAAACAATTCAAGTCAGTGCAATCTACCCTCTTATCAAATTCGCCCTTTTTATTTCTTTTTGTATGATTTGAGTTTGAAGGTCACATTTTGCGTGATGATAAATGATATTAATCACTACGTGGACAACAGTAATTTATATTTATTCACAAATACTGTATATGCATTTTAAATCTCTATTACTAATCTAATAGTATATCCTATTAAATTATACAAAATATACTTAAAATATATCTTATAATTTTTTTTACCATAGCTCCACTACCATCATGTAAAAATTTGAGCATTAAACTAAAATTGTACAAATAGAAAAAACAGATTGTATTAAGGAGTAGATTTAATAAACTTGAATTTTTTGAAGGAGTAAATCAAGTCAGAGTTTTGTTCGGTGGCGAAACAGACAAAATGGATTGTTTGAGAGATTGAAGTAGACTTTTTCTAAAAAAGATAATAAAAGAAGGGGACACTTTCTTCTAAAAAAATAGCATGTTTAGAATGGGAAACTCGCAAATTATATAAAAAATTATTCAATCTAAAATTCTACTTTAGCCTACTACTGCATCTAATGGAAAGTAAGTATATATCTTTTTCGAAGAAAAATGAGTACGTATACGCGTCTGCTCGTAGCATGCGATCTGTTGCTCCTCAGAGGCTCAGACTACAGCGCCCTCTCCTTATCCGCGCGTTCCCTTCCCCTTCATTCCGCTGAAAGCCTCACCGTCTAAACCCTTGCCAGTTGCCACCATGGCCATGGCCGCCGCCGGTCGGTGCCTCCTTCTCTCCCGCCCTTTCCCCCTCCGCCTCCGCCTCCTCCGTGCAGCCCTAACCACTACCGCCCCCACGCTCACCGCCTCCGCTCCCACGCCCCCTCCGCGGCACGAGCTCCTCCTCGAGCGCCTCCGGATGCGCCACCTCAAGGACGCCATGGAGGGCTCGCCAAAGTCTACGCGAGAGAAGGCGAAGCGCGGGGACAGGGGCACGCAATACCTGCAGCAGGGGAGGAGGTCCGAGGCCGCGGAGAGCTTCGAGGAGCTGGGGCTCGGAGAGGAGGTGATGGCCGCGCTGGGGGAGATGGGCATCTCGAAGCCCACCGAGATCCAGTGCGTGGGCGTGCCCGCTGTGCTGGATGGCACCAGCGTCGTGCTCGGCTCGCACACTGGCTCCGGGAAGACGCTCGCCTACTTGCTTCCTCTTGTTCAGGTACCTCCTTCTGATTAGTATTGTATTTATGCGTTTATGTGCATTGTATAGTATTGCAAAAATCTGTGGACCATAGAGCGAATCGCACTTCATGAATTATCATCCTAGTAAATTTCGTTCCATTAGAAAAGAAAATAATCCAAGGTGCTACATTAGATATAGTGCATTGCACTATCCATCATGTTCTGGTATACTGGCGATGTGTATTCATGTAAGTGGGGCCTATTTTCATGTCATGCAGAAGTTTGCGTTGTTTATTCTGTAACATCGGAGGTACAAAGATTGTACTGGATATACAATCTTCTATAAGAAAAATAAACATTATTACCCACATTGTCCGTTATTCTCAATCTTGGTGACAGACAATAAGGGACAAGGGGGTGCCATGGAACCTCCTATGCTTCATATATTCCTCTACTTAGCCCTTAGAAACTTCATAATAAATATCTAGAACCTTAACTTGGCCACTGCAACTGTTTAGATACACTGACTCTCTCTGGTCATTTTTATGGTCCTTGAAAACGTCTCCAACGAAGGTACCCTTTATGCATATGCATGGTATGCAACTTATTCTCCGTTTCTCCCCATATGGTAGACGTGGTAGCCTGATTTTTCTAGTCGATCAAAACATTTTTTCTGAACTAGAAGTCAATAATTTCCTGGAGTGATCACACTTGTAAATCAGGACACATCTTTTGAAATGAAAGGATTTGTACTCATTTCAGCCCTTTGATTTCTGCAGCTACTTCGGCGTGATGAAGCAATGTTGGGTATGTCAATGAAGCCAAGACGGCCAAGAGCTGTAGTACTCTGCCCAACAAGGGAGCTTACCGAGCAGGTTAGCCACAATTTCAAGTATTTTGTAACGCTGACTATTTGGTATGGGTTGTTATTGGTGGTTCATGCAATCTGATCAAAATACAGGTCTATCGTGTCGCAAAGTCCATCAGCCATTGTGCACGTTTCCGGTCAACGATGGTTAGTGGAGGTATCCGTATAAGACCACAGGAAGATTCTTTGAACATGCCTGTTGACATGGTGGTTGGTACTCCTGGAAGAATTTTTGATCATATAAAGGACGGTAACATGGTCTATGGTGATATTAAGTATCTGGTATGTTCTTAAGTTGCATTGAAGGGGATTACTGTTTTCCAACACTTTCCCTGTTCTCCAAATGGTCTCAATCCTCTTTTTGAATTTGATATTCCATATTTGCAGGTTCTGGATGAGGCCGATACAATGTTTGATCAAGGCTTTGGACCAGATATACGGAAGTTCCTTGCTCCATTGAAGAATCGTGCTGCAAAGCCTGGTGATCATGGATTCCGAACTGTACTAGTTACTGGTACCATGACAAAGGTTTTATGCTCATCAATCATCCCTTCTCGACATCTATTTGACCTACCGTTTCAAATAGAATAATTGTGGCCCTTCTTTCAGATTGCAATTATGATGCTTCATATACAGATATCTAATGATGCTCCATATATATCTTAGTTTATTTTTTATTTATTTAATCTTCTTTCTTCACATTTCCTAACTGCAGGCTGTACAAAAGTTGATCGATGAGGAATTTGAAGGCTTAGTCCATTTGCGGGCACCAACATTTCAAAAGAGAGTTTCAACGGCACGGCATGATTTCATCGAACTTTCTGGTTCTGAAAACAAACTTGAGGCTCTTATGCAGGTTATGGGAATTTTTGTCTCTCCTTCCCTCCTGCTCACGTAAACGTATCTTTCCTTGCAAGCTAGTTTCAAACTGGATGGCTGTATTGTATAGAAATGAAACTAGTGCTCTTTCATTTGTGGTACATTGTTGCTGATTTAAAGGCTCGGTCAGTCAGCCTTTTTGCTCCCCCTTGTGCATTAAGGGGCCTTCCTTAGGAGTCGATAAGGATGTGACCTCTAAAAACATAGTCCACACTCATAATAATAAATGTCAAGCATGCAATTAGAACTGCTAAAACCAACACTTATGCACTTATGTTAGATGGATGAATCGATGATACAGTTATCGTGAAACCAATTATTGTGAAATATGAATGAAGTAGTAAAAACGTTTTTATCTGGACTTCAATATATGAAGTGGCTTTCTCTAATTAGGATAGTCAGTCAAGCATTCTTGCTTGCTCAGAATCATCTCATTCATGAGGTATTGAATGATTTTATTTTATGCAGGTTCTTGAGCCAAGCTTGGCGAAGGGAAACAAGGTTATGGACTATGGTATTCTGTAATACTTTGAATTCAAGTCGTGCAGTGGACCACTTTACTGAAAATCAAATATCCACCGTGAACTATCATGGAGAGGTTCCAGCTGAAGAGAGGTCTGTTGTTGTATTTCCTAATATGTCTGTCATCTAATATTGTATAATCTACTTTTCTGAGACTAATTCCAACTGCAGAGTTGAGAACCTGAACAAGTTCCGGAATGAAGAAGGGGATTGCCCAACATTGGTATGCACTGATCTAGCAGCTAGAGGCCTGGACTTGGATGTCGACCATGTCATCATGTTTGACTTCCCATCAAACTCTGTATGTCTTATGCTGTGCTCTCTGTGTTTATATATGTACCCACCACAGTGATTCTCGTGGATGGTCTGAATATTTTTTGTTTTCAGATTGATTATCTCCACAGAACTGGACGAACTGCACGCATGGGAGCCAAAGGTACTAGCATTTCTTAGCTGTAACTGAACACGTCTACTTGCTCCTTGCAACTTTTTCTCGTATCACATTTTGCACCTGTGCATCTCTTCTAATGAGCTTGTGCAAAACAGTAAATACCCTCCAATACTGAGTTTAGGGTCACCGTCACAGTTTCTTCACTTGAGAGAAATCTTCCAAATTTTTAATGACAAAAATATAATATGAATATGAATAGCAGAATTTGATTATGCACAATTAGAAGAAAGAAGTAGATAAATTGAGAAGCAAGGTATATGTTTCTTCCCTATCCACTCATATGATTATGAACCTACTTATGCAGGCAAAGTTACCAGTCTTGTCGCAAAGAAAGATGTACCTTTAGCTACACGAATCGAAGAGGCCATGAAGAAGAACGAGAGTTTAGAAGCTCTGACAACCAGCAATGTCAGAAGGCCTAGCAACCCGCAGAATGCAAATGCCAAAGGAAGGAACACTTCGAGGACCGTTAAGAGTTCAAGTGCTCTTAAAGTTACCAATGAGAAGGGTAGAAGAGGGGTCGTGCTATCTAGCAAATCATCAAGGACTCCAAAGGACACGACCTCTACCCGAAGGCGCTCACCACCAAAGAGCCAGCCAAAGTCGACAAAATCAGCACCCAAATCAGCACCTGCAGGCACAGGGAAAGCCAAGCTTGTGAAATCTGCAAAAACTAGCATAAAGGTTTCAAAGAGCCAATCAAAACCGGTGGGCCGAAAGGGGGATGCTTTGAACAAGATAGGGACCAAGCTCAGTGTGGTCGGATTCAGAGGGCGCAGCTCAGGCAAATCAGCGCAAGCTTCATAATAATTTTCATTGAAGATTTATTCCTCCCACTTAAAAAAGAGAGGGAGAATAGCGCAACCTGTAAATATCTGCAGTTTCATATGTTTCAATTTTTGCAGGCTTACAAGAAAATATCTCCACAGAACATCTATGTAACATTTTTCTCATGTAGAATGATTCGTTTTACTACTCGTATCCTCTAATCCATGTTTCTGAAATCCAGCAAATTACTCTTCCAGATACTTCCAAAGTGCCTTTGCCTTTCCTCTGATCTCATATGGAATTTCTTAAGCTCAGCAGCATTGCAATTACCTAGACTGTTGCAAACTTTTGGATGTTATCAGCCAATTTCACTGCAAAGCGACAACCTTGATCATTAACGTTAGTTCGCCGCGCAAAGAAAAAAGTGAGTGTTCAAGAGCGTGGAACTTTCTGGAGAAGTTCAGAGGGAAGAGAAACAGAGGGCTCCGCAAATATCTGCCCGAATAGGTGGTAGTACGTGTCTTACTCGCGCTCCATGACACGTGGGACCATCAGGATCACCGTCTCCTTTAGAAAAAGACCGTTCTGAGCGGCAGAGAAACTCTATTCCATTCTGGATTCTTCCGCGCCAACGCCTCGCCCGCGCACATTCCACCGCCTTTCAGAAGCTTCCATCACGTTCCAGACTCCAAGCCCTCCCACACCTATATAAACCATCTTCTCCCACCTCATAATTCCAACGCATCACACAAGCGACAACGCAATCCACAGATCAAGAGACCAATCAATCAACCAAAGAGATCGAGAGGGAGTGAGAGAGAGACCGAGAGATGGAGGCGAGGATGTTCGGGCTGGAGACTCCCCTGATGGTGGCGCTGCAGCACCTGCTCGACGTCCCGGACGGCGAGGCCGGCGCCGGCGGTGACAGGGCTGGCGCGAGCGGGCCGACGCGCACCTACGTCCGCGACGCGCGCGCCATGGCGGCCACCCCGGCCGACGTCAAGGAGCTGCCCGGCGCCTACGCGTTCGTGGTGGACATGCCGGGGCTGGGCACGGGCGACATCAAGGTGCAGGTGGAGGACGAGCGGGTGCTGGTGATCAGCGGCGAGCGCCGCCGGGAGGAGCGCGAGGACGCCAAGTACCTGCGCATGGAGCGGCGGATGGGCAAGCTCATGCGCAAGTTCGTGCTGCCGGAGAACGCCGACATGGACAAGATCTCCGCCGTGTGCCGCGATGGCGTGCTAGGGGTGACCGTGGAGAAGCTGCGCCGCCGGAGCCCAAGAAGCCCAAGACCATCGAGGTCAAGGTCGCGTGAAGTGAAGGGATCCAACGGAACTGCGGAGAGGGCGGAGCAGTGCCAGCGTGAAGCGTGGTCTCTAAGCGTTCGTTGTTTTACTTTCCCGGTGTCGACATCTCGTGTGTTTACTTGGTTCTGTGTCACCCTGAATTGATGCAGAAGAAGTGCTGCTTCTTTCCGAATAAAATTTTGTTGGTCTGTATGTCTCAGTTCTCAACAAAAAAGTGGAGGTTTACGTGAGCTCTCGGCTCAAAAAAAAAACGATAAAAATATTTTCGTGGGTTAGAAAAAACTCATGAAAATAAAGTCTCTTATTTTTGTGGTCAGAAAAAAACTCATAAAAATAATTAGATCTTATTTAAAAATCAATAAAAATATGTGTATACAGTTTTAAAATATAATCAAATTATTTATGTTTAGCATATAAATATTCTAAATCAAAATATAAACATTACATAAATTACTTTTCAAAATTGAAAAAACGTTTATAACAGTCATAATAAACTTTAATACATAGAAATTAAAAAAAGTTCATAACAGTTATAATAAACTTTAATACATAGATGTCTCTGTATCAACCAATTTATATATTACAACCAATTTAATAAGTAATATGATATCGGTTTGGAAAACAAAAGTGGAAATAGATTTGTAACCAAAGGACTCTAAATGTATTTTAATTTGTTTTAACAACTTACCTACTTGCTACCACCCGAAGCGAAGAACTGATCGACAAAATTTTCATCATACCGTTCTCCTGTAGACGAGGTGGGTAAATTTACAAAAGACTCTGTGATCCTTAACGATAAATAACGATACATGTTATAAGTATATTAATAGTCTATAAAAGTGAAAAAAAATTACGAGTATATATTATCTGTATTCCAATAGCAGGAAGTTGTGTAAACACCGATATCGATGGAGACGTCAGAAGTTGTGGGGGTGTCGGTAGCGGTGACATGACGGTAGGCAATACAAGTTGAAAAAAGTATCCCTAAATTAATTTTGAAATATTTAGCATACTTATTCTTTAAATGTTAACATAAATTCTTAAACTCTTATACCAATGTACCACTATTGATTGTTAACATGTTGTTAGGTTCGCAAAATAGTCATTTTGTGCTTTTATGCACTCTTACTGTCGTCTCATATGTTCCCTTAATACAGTCTACTCCTCCTCTATTTGTTTGAATCTGGACTCATCTCTAGTATGCGTATGTCGAGAAGAACTCATCCCGCTCTGTGTCGATCGTGACATCGAGAGAACCACATTAGTGTTTATCACACCATTGAACATCGAATACCTACATAAAGAAATATGACATAATTATAAGATGACATTCGAAGCAAGTTTAGTATATGAATAAAAGAATATGAGAGTAGTAAAAGTTCACGTGCCGTGAGGCTTTCCTCCACCGGATTGGTAAAAAGCCACGACATCGACGTCTTCTTTTCTCCAATCATAGTCATCTCCATGACGTCTAGCCATCTCTTCAGCATATTTCTCCTACACATACAAGAAAAACTTAGTAAAACAACTATTTGTATTGTTTCATAATTAAATTCACTAATATGGCATACCTAGGTCTGAGTTGTTATCGGTGTTTGCTATCGGTGTTCACAACTTGCTGTCATCGGAGCCCATATGTCCTCTTATATAAGTATCGATGAAAGAAGACTCCTTGCCACTTTAAGCAGCCTACAGAGACATATTATAAACATATTGCCATAAAATCTAACATAATAAGAACAAATTGTAAATTCACTAAACTCACCTTTCTTTTTCAAAGGCAAATATAACCATCTCCATCATAACGATGGAGAACTTGACCACCGGACTCACGGTTGATTCTTTTGGAGTTATATCTCTCTTGATACTCATTCGATGCCCAATAAGTACATAAATCATAATAAGCATCAGAATACTTTACCATCCAAGAAAGTATTACCTGACAGTATTGATCATCGTCTAGGTAAATTTTTGAAGCTCTCATTATCTTGTTCATCATTTATCCAAGCTTCTCCTTGTAGTATAAACATACAGCCGTGATTCGCGCATTAGACATTATGTCATTCACAACTTTCTGTGCAACTTTATAAAAGATTTTGTGTGCTCTAGACTCGAGAGTAGCGTCATGATCGTCCGGCAAGCGGTACCGTTCCTACAAATACAATGTTACATCTATTAGTGAAAATCTAATTAAGATAAACATGATGCAATGTAGAAAAAACATACAAAAATCAATGCCAGACAACTCCTGCTACATCTTCATGCACATCATGAGGAGCAATCTTGTAGTGCTCTCAACTTGTTACGAGTTTCTCAACATCTTTCATAATGACAAGAACTGGATAATGATGACGACATATAGCACTCAACACCGTATTATGCTGCCTACGGTGTTGTCGTCCATCCTAATCCAAGTCATCCCGTTGCCTTCAAGTAAATGAAACGAAATTCAATACTAAGTTATATATTTTGTTTCTTCAATTTAATACTAAGTTATATATTTACTAACCAGCCACCGACGAGGGTGATCCGTAATCTCTGTTGTAGAGACACAACCAGCGTAGAGTGTTTGAAGACTGATATCTGAATGATTATGGCAAGTCTCCCACATCTTTGTTATCCCCGTCGTCCTCCTCGGCTTCCTCATTAATATATGCTCTTACCCCTAACTATTGTCCCTGCCCCGTAGAAATTTCTTTCCCTTGATCTTTTTCGACACTCCTCGTGATCCTCCTCTTGACCCTCCTCCTGTACCTCTTGCTCCGTCTTAAATTATAAAAATTAACTTTCACATAATGAGGGTAAATATAATAAAATTATAAATAAATTATCCTATTCGTGAGCTTCTTTCATTCATTTTCTGAATGCTTCTCGTCTACTATTATTTGAGACAGTATCGTGAAAAAGTGCTCATGCCTATGAGAAGAGCTAGTAGACCTGCTCCCACTCTTGCTTGAGGAGCCAAAGAGCCTCTTAGCGATATTCTTCAGACCACGTGGCATTTCTGTTGGAAAGAAAAATTGATTATAAATAAATAATGATATAAAAAATTAATACAAATAAATATAAATGCAATATAAATTAGTTATATGATTAAAATTCATCATGATCTGATTTTTCTTCGGTAACATGTCAACCAACTTTCTTTTTCTGCCACATCTAAACTTTTTTAGAGTTAGGTCTCTTTCTTTTAACCACTACTACCTCTTTTAAATTATTGTCTTCAACATCAGCAACTAATGTATCAAGACCTAAACCATCATTTATGTTGAAACATGGTGGAATATCATCCTCTTGATACACTTCATCTTGTTTTTCTAGATAACCAGAATCACCCGTGGCATATAACCTTTCTTAGGGATTAACTTTATACACAACTGTCGGTACCCTCAATAAGGGGTACCCCACGCACAGGGGAAACTGTCTAAGGACCTCGTCCTTCTCCGCAGGGAGAGGTCCAAAGGTGTCATGTGTCCAGTGGGGCCGGACCTCCCTCTCCTCAGAGGATAGCTCTGGGCCCACCACGTGGCCAACTGAGCTGGACCTCCCCCCTCCGCGGGGAGAGCTCCAAAGGCTCCACGTGTCCAGCGGGGCCGGGCCTCCCTCTCCTCAGAGGAGAGCTCCGGGCCCGCCACGTGGACAACTGAGCCGGACCTCCCCCCTCCGCGGGGAGAGCTCCGAAGGCTCCACGTGTCCAGCGGGGCCGGACCTCCCTCTCCTCAGAGGGGAACTCCGGGCCCACCACGTGGACAGCAGAGCCGGACCTCCCCCCTCCGCGGGGAGAGCTCCGAAGGCTCCATGTGTCCCGCGGGGCAAGAACTCCCTCTCCTCAAAGGAGAGCTCCGGACCCGCCACGTGGCCAGCAGAGCAGCATTGCCTGCCCCCGCGCGGTAGGCAGCAAGAGTAAAGACGCGCCATACCTTGCCTGTACAAGGTATTCAAGACCCGCGTCTTCCCAAGGCGCGGAGACGCGGAGCACGCCTCTGTCATGTGCCGTTGTGCCCAGTCACATCGTAGACTGGCGCGCCGCGTCAGAGCCTGCCCGCCAATAAACACAGCGACAAGACATCCCCTGCCGCCCGTGCCAACCACTACGACTAGCTTGCGGCATGGGCAGTGCTGTAGAACGAAGACTCGGAAGCCCTCGCCAGAGACAACTACCGGCGTAACTGCAGATATGGTAGATGGCAGGAAATCTCCCCGGGACCACCTGTCGGGTCCCGGGCCCACCTTGTAAGCCGCCAGAGCCTTGGACTATAAAAGGCTCGGGTAGGCAACGTTAGCAAGGGTTCGCACTCCAGCCATTCGCATCCTTAGGTTCGCACTTCAGCCATTCGCATCATTAGGTTCGACTCATCCTCAAGCTCAGGACTCCGGTTCTGAGCAACAAGCAATACAACGAGCACCTCTGCTCACCGTGGACGTAGGGTATTACGCTCTGGCGGCCTGAACCACGTAAAAATCCCTGTGTCAAGCTTCTCCCTCAATCGCCCCTAACGTGTAAGCACTCCGTGAGTGACTAGCCCCTCCGCAGACGTTCGCCACGCGATCTTTGCCCCAAGCATACGCCACACAGCATATACCCCAACCATATGCCCTGCAAATGGCGCCTCCGGTCTATGGCGCAACTTTGCCCATACCAGGGTATACAGTGCCGGCAGCGAACCAAGCGTTCGCAGCACCAACACCTGCAGCAATAGGAGCAGGATGTGCGGCCCTGGCGCCACACCTTCGCTTCGCGAAGTGGCCGCCCAAGTTTCAGTCGCACCTGCCCGAGAAGTACGATGGCAGCGTCAACCCGGCGGAGTTCCTCCACATCTACTCCACCGCCATCCTTGCTGCAGGAGGGGATGAGGCCGTCATGGCCAACTACTTCCCCGTCGCCCTGACCGGCAAAGCCCGGCCTTGGCTCATGAATCCCCCCCACGGGTCCATAACCTCCTGGGGGGAGCTCTGTCGGCAGTTCACTGCTAACTTCGGCAGCTCCTACACCCGCCCTGGCACGGTGCTCGACCTCCACGCCATCCAGCAACAACCTGGAGAGACGTTGCGCTCCTTCATCCAGCGGTTGTCCCAGGTATGGAACACCATCCCACATATCCAAAATGCTTCTGTGGTGGAGGCGTTCCGGCAGGGTGTACGGGACAAGAAGATGCTTGAGAAGCTCGTGACCAGAGAGGTTCGCGACGTCTCAGAGCTCTTCAGCCTGGCGGACAAGTGCGCCAGGGCAGAAGAAGGGCGGAACTGGCATTCAGCGCTAGCCTCCGAATCACGAGGACAGCCCGGATCTGGCGCTGCTTCCCATGGAAGTGGCAAGAAGATCAAGAACCGGGGCGGTGGCAAGATGAAACCACTGACCCCAGCTCCCGTTGCTACAGCAGCAGCACTCAGCGGAGCTCGGGGGCCACGCCCCGACAAGAGGCAGCGACAGTCACCAGCTCCAGATGGTGACCAAGGCGAGCCATGCCCCGTGCACGACACCAGCAGCCATACTGCTGCTGAGTGCCGTGAGATTCAGAAGCTCACGGAGCGCTTCCGCAAGGGGAAGCAACCGCGTGCTGACGCCCCTCCCTTCCGTCAAAGGGAGGGTAAGCAGAAGGTCGACACCCAAGACAACGTCGGCCACCAGGTGGGGTTCCAGGAGCCTCAGCGCGCCGTAAAGGCGGTATACAACTATGAGGACTCCAGCTCTAGTGACGACGAGTCAGGGCGGTAGCCGACTACGACTGCTCTAAAAGATCTGTGGAGACAGCACTGCTGCAATATCAGTCTTAGAGAAGCTCCAAGCAGTTGCAGCAGCCCAAGCACCAGCCCCCGGCGGTGCAGAACTGGGCCAGCTCCACCCGAGCGCACGTCTGAGTGCCTCGGTCTCACCTCCCGGGGGCCGCCCAAGATCCGTAAACCTCCTGTCGGCCTGAGCCAATGGAAGAAGACATCTTGGGTCCCCCAACAAGAGTCTGGGTACGCCTACCTCTTATCGGCCTGAGCCAATAGAGGAAGGTACCCCGGGGCCCTCGGGGGAAGCCGCGTAGGACCAGCTCCGGCGTGAAGATATCGACCTCTTCGACGAGGCACGATTACAAGCAACACCCCACAACGCACGGCCCCGGCTGGTGCTCCGGCACTACCGCCAAAGGACCAACCGTGTCTGGGAGCTACAAGAGGGCGACCTGGTGTCGCGGCGCACACTTTCCCGCGAAGGACCTATAAATTCTCCCCCAGCCGGGAAGGTCCGTTCCGAGTCACGAAAGTTGCCGCCCTAGGTACATACGCCTCTCCACCAAGGGTGGGATCCGCTCCCGAACCCTTGGAGCATGGAACATCACAGTAAGTTCTATCCCCTGAGCATTAGTAGAATAGGCCTTTACCTTTCTGTAATAGATCCCATAGTCTCCAGGAATAGCGCTCGGAGCAGCTAATCCTCAGCGGACGGTCCAGGACTACGCCCAGCTTGGCCTGGTTCCGACCCCAAGCGCGTAGAGTCTTGCTTCCCTTCTTAATGGGGCGGGTCGTTGCCTCCATGTTCAGCCTGCCTTCCTCCTATGGGCATTTACACAGAAACCTTTTCTACCACGCTCTTACTTATGTGCTCATTTAAATTACGCATTAATTTCTATGACCACACTTTCTATGTATGCTCACCATACATTTAGCTCCCCTTTCCCGCTCTCATCCATAGTCAACATTTGCTATCCTACCAAAGGCGGTTGCGCTTGAGGCACCTGCCGATGGCCAGGGGGCCTTTCGGGCCTTCGGAGGTCATGGGGAGTACAGCCGCTTTGTCTGGTTCCGTACCGAAAGCCCGTGCACTCTGCTTCCCCGGCATATGGTCCGGTACTACGGGTCGGACGGTCGTACCCTGACCTCGGAGGGAGTCGGAGCTCTGGCGCCTCGCGCACAGAATTGCCCAAGCCCCGTATACCAGACTAGGACCGTAAGCCAAATAAGACTAAGAGACGGGGAGGGGAGAGCCCCCGAGGAGAATTACGCTTCCTCTACCTGTGTGCAGGATCTCCAGGTTTTAGCTACAGGGACCGCACGAAGGGGGGGAAAGAGCTATCGACTACTCCAACGTAAGACCGGAGGATCCGAGTCTCGCCCCTTCCGAAGGGGCGAGCCCCGAAGGCCACACGTATCCGGCGGGGCCGGACCTCCATCTTCTTAGAGGAGAGCTCTGGGCCCGCCACGTAGTCGGCAGATCCAGACCTCCCTGTTCTCACGAGGCGAGCTCCGGAGACCCCTAGGGCCGTTAACTCGATAAGGACCCGAGGAAGGTGTCTGTGCAAGGCTTCAAGATTGGTGAAGACCTCTGAGTACCTTGCGGAGCTAAGGACTCGGCCAGGCCAAGCCAAGAAGAAGATAAGACAACACAGACACAGAAAACAACAAGAGTCTATTCATTCAAGGCTCCACGAGATGGACTACAGACTCAACAAAAGAAAAAGAAAAGATACAAGCCCTAGGATTCCCCTGGCTCGCGCCGGAACCTAGAGGCTACAAGGACAGCCACGTCCCCCACTTCAGCCCTGGTGGCTTCCTCCCGTTCCGCGGTGGGGCCCTGTCTCGCTGACTCTAGTGAGAAGGAGAGATCCCGGCTCCGGAAGCATGCCAACACATGCGTAGCAACCTCCATTGCCAGGCCCCGTCCCTCTGCCTCGAGCTCGCCGGCGACCACCGCTTCAAGCCTGTTCAGCTTGGCGCTGATAGACTCGAGCGTGGGGGATCACCTCGGCCACATTCTGCACCGGGCCCGCTGCCTTCGCCGGGCTAAAGCCAAGAGGGACTAGGGAGGACCCCGCCTGGTCGACGAAGCTCGAGACCGCTCGGGCCTTGGAGGACCGCGAGGCCAGGAGCTCCTCGACCTCACGGCGGGCTGCCAGCAAGGCGTCAAGGCTCCCCTTGGAGAATTCCTTCTCCTTGGCCGCCAGAGAGTTTTCCCGGAGCTGGAGACTCTGGGCAAGTCGCTCCAACTCCGAAGCCCAAAAGTCGGCAGCCAGCTCCCGATCCAGGACCGCCTGGCGCTCCCGGGAGACTTGCTCCTCCCTTGCGACCAGATCGGCCTTTCGGGCCTCCAACTCTTTGGCTCGGGCCCTTAGGTCGCCCTCGCCAGCCGCCAGCCATGCGGCGACCTTCTCTGCCTCAGTCGCCGCAGTGCGCTCCTGGTCCGCAACGGCGCGCTCACAGCACTCCAGCTTCAGACGCAGCACCTCCAAGGCGGAGAAACGCTCATCGGCCTGAGCGTGGGACTCGCGAGCCTCCCGATGGAGCCGCCGAGTCTCGGAGTCCAGGCGGTTGACGGCCCTCGTCTGACGGTCAAGGAGCGCCTCTATGACATCGAGCGATGCCCGCCTCGAGTCAAGCTCCTCCCTGACCTCCTCAGTTCGCTCCTTCAAGAGGCGCCCCTAGGTGAGGAGGTGATCCCTCTCTACTGCTTGCCCCTCCCGCTCACGACCGAGCGCGGCCAGAACCTGCCGGACGCTCGTCTGGGCGATCTCAAGAGCGTCTGCCAGGGGCAGCGGGGCGGCAGAGGCAGAAGCCGCGCCCCCGACCTCCTCCATCACGTCGTCTTCAAGAGGAGTTGACGCTCCGGCAACCGGGATAAGGCTCTGATCAGGAGAAGCCGGCACTGGGGCAGGCTCGCTCACGACGTGCCCCAGTTCGCTGCCCACCGTAGGGCCCGTGGCAGCTTCTCCCACTTCGGCAACAGGAGGCGAGACACCGCCGGTCGGTCCCGCCGAACCTTCAGCGACAACCGGCTCCCGAGCCGGTGAAGGGGGATGAACGGGAGGTGTCGCCGCTGCCGCAGGAGCCGGGCCGACAGGCGCAGAAGGAACTTGCGCTGGCATGGGGGCCGCTGCGACCGCTTGGGCCTCCGGGCACTGCGGCGCAGAACCCCCGTCAGTCGGGGATGGCCGGGAAACAGGAACGTTACCGGCACTCGAGGGATCCCTGTAAACATGGGAGACTCGCGAGTTAAGAAAAGAAGAAGACAATACAGGCTCTAGAATACGGTAGACGTTGCTTACCGAGAGACACGAGCGCTCCAACGGGCTCTGAACCCCGGCTTCCGAGCCGGGGTAGGTCCACTAGAGCCCGCCGTCGCCGCCAAAGGCTGCCCCGCAGTCGCCCGGACTGGCAAAGCAGGGGATGCTTCTGAAGCACCCCTAGATGCCGAACCGGCTCGTGAGGCCCGGGGCGCCTGAGTTCTTGGCTCGCCCCTGGGCGTCGCCGCACCAGCACTCCCCCTCGAAGCTCCGCCTCCTGAGGAAGGAGGGCGCGACGTCCGGGGACCATCAGTCCGTCGCCGCTCAAGAGGAGTCCCATCAGGATGATGAGCCCGAGGCCTCTTGGAGTCGCCACCGGACAGGACGCCATCTCCAGAAGCAGGGCGCGCAGGCACCCTGGATCCCTGGCTCGGCGCGAACGCCGCCGCCGGAGGAGACCGGGCGCATTTCTTCTCCGGAGGCAGGTTGGAAGCCATGGCAGGAGAATGCTCAAGAACAGGGAAGACAAGGGCGCAAGAGCTCAAGGAAGATGCAAGCGTTGGGAAGTGCTAAGGGAAGCCGCGATGCGGGTGAGATCCCCTTTTAAACTTCCCAGGCGCGATTCAAAGCGATTCGAAACTCTTCGAATACGCCGCTTGGACAACCGCTTCGGCTCCAAGACCAAGCGTCGATGACAAGTGGACCCAAGCCGTCCGGCTGAAGCGGTGGGACAAGAAGTCAGTCTCCCAAGGAGACGAGCCGGCGAGATACTTCGGTGGTTCCCGAAAAGGCACGACGACGTGCAGAAGTGACAGCCTTGGGAACCGCCGCAGTAAAAGCAACCATCAAGTGGAGCACACGCTCCCACGATCCCGCGACTATTCGTGCTCTCGCAACGGTCAATGTGGGTCTTCGAGAAGGTGCGCGGAGCGGAAGAGACTGGGGCCCCACCTCGGGCTCGCTATCTCCCTCGAGATGGGCCCGGGGGCCACTGTCGGTACCCTCAATAAGGGGTACCCCCACGCACAGGGGAAACTGCCTAAGGACCTCGCCCTTCTCCGCAGGGAGAGGTCCGAAGGCGCCATGTGTCCAGTGGGGCCATACCTCCCTCTCCTCAGAGGATAGCTCTGGGCCCACCACGTGGCCAACTGAGCCGGACCTCCCCCCTCCGCGGGGAGAGCTCTAAAGGCTCCACGTGTCCAGCGGGGCCGGGCCTCCCTCTCCTCAGAGGAGAGCTCCGGGCCTGCCACGTGGACAACTGAGCCGGACCTCCCCCCTCCGCGGGGAGAGCTCCGAAGGCTCCACGTGTCCAGCGGGGCCGGACCTCCCTCTCCTCAGAGGGGAACTCCGGGACCACCACGTGGACAGCAGAGCCGGACCTCCCCCCTCCGCGGGGAGAGCTCCGAAGGCTCCATGTGTCCCGCGGGGCAAGAACTCCCTCTCCTCAAAGGAGAGCTCCGGACCCGCCACGTGGCCAACAGAGCAGCGTTGCCTGCCCCCGCGCAGTAGGCAGCAGGAGTAAAGACGCGCCATAACTTGCCCGTACAAGGTATTCAAGACCCACGCCTTTCCAAGGCGCGGAGACGCGGAGCACGCCTATGTCATGTGCCGTTGTGCCCAGTCACATCGCAGACTGGCGCGCCGCGTCAGAGCCTGCCCGCCAATAAACACAGCGACAAGACATCCCCTGCCGCCCGTACCAACCACTACGACTAGCTTGCGGCATGGGCAGGGCTGCAGAACGAAGACTCGGAAGCCCTCGCCAGAGACAACTACCGGCGTAACTGCAGATACGGTAGATGGCAGGCAATCTCCCCAGGACCACCTGTCGGGTCCCGGGCCCACCTTGTAAGCCGCCAGAGCCTTGGACTATAAAAGGCTCGGGTAGGCAACGTTAGCAAGGGTTCGCACTCCAGCCATTCGCATCCTTAGGTTCGCACTCCAGCCATTCGCATCCTTAGGTTCGACTCATCCTCAAGCTCAGGACTCCGGTTCTAAGCAACAAGCAATACAACGAGCACCTCTGCTCACCGTGGACGTAGGGTATTACGCTCTGGCGGCCTGAACCACGTAAAAATCCCTGTGTCAAGCTTCTCCCTCAATCGTCTCTAACGCGTAAGCTCTCCGTGAGTGACTAGCCCCTTCGAAAAAGAACCTCCGTGGGCTGCCCAGAGCAGGCCCGGGGGAAGTGTCAGCTACACACTTTGACAACAACCCACCAAGCACTCAATTTTGGACAAGGATACGCTAGGTAGTAAACCAATTCAACTTGATGAGCAAGAACATAATTATCGCATTCACGAAGTCTATTTTCATGTTTTACCTCTACTATACCAAATTCATCCTATCATGCTCCCTTGTTATTATCAAACCATTCACAATGGAAGAAAGTAACTCTAAGATCTTTGGAACCAACAAAATTAAACTCAACAATATTTTGAATAATCCCATAGTAGTTAGTTTCATGCCCCTCTGCATCACATGCTCTAGTAACAACTCCACTATTTGTCGTGCCTGCAAGAGGATGTTTTGCTTCAAATTTTGTCGAACGAAATCGGAATCCGTTTACATCGTAGCGACCAAAACTTCTTCCTGTTATAGTTCCTTAAGAAAGTTGTCGTAGGTCCTCATGAACATTAGCATCAACCATACACTACGAATTAAATAAAATATCAGTTATGCTAAACAGAATAACTTGTCAATGGTAAAAGTAACATGTAATTAGAGAATGTTACATGTTTCCAAAACAAATTGATGAAGTTAGGACCCCCATGAAGGACATCACGATGTATTTTATCTAATTGTTTGCTTGTTGATTGACGCGTATACTTCTAAAGTTGTTTGTCGAACTCGCTACATAATACAAAATATTAGTAAATTAGAACATCTCTCATATAAAAAATGAGAAAAAATGAAGTGTTACTTCGTGATAATTAGAAAATAAAACTTACACAAAATATTGAATCATCTCTTCGATGTTTGTGTACATGTATAACATACATGAATTTCATTCTTCTTCTGAAACCACATGCCTACTGCTGCCACCAATCATTTTACCCTTCCACAAAAAAATACTTAGATTTCCCGCAGGAGTTTTTTCATCTATGTGGTACCGTGTTGTGGGAGTATACACATTGTGTTCCTCTACAAAGAACGTACTTGAGAAGTATGCTACCTCTTTCAGGGCAAATGCTTCTGTAATACACACTTCTACTTTTGCTTTGTTTAAAACCATTGCTCTAAGTTTGTTTAGCATCCTTTCAATGTGGTACATCCATCGATATTGCACGGGACCACAAACTTTAGCTTAGTAAGACAAATGTACAAGTAGATGTTGCATTACATTCATAAATCCTAGCGGGAATACCTTTTCAATTTTGCATATGAGTGAAGGCATTTCTTTCTCTAATTTTTTCATCATTTGAACAGTAATTTCTTTAGCACATGATTGTCTATAAAAAAACTAAGTTTGACAAGTACTCTCCACACATCGTGATGTACATATCCACGGAACATTACCGGAAGAAGCCTTTCCATCATTATATGATAATTGTGGCTTTTAAGATTATTTAATACCCAATTTTCAAGATTTGTCGTGCGCCTCAACCCAGCACAGTAACCATCAGAAAACTTCAGTTGTTGCAACTAATTTAGAACTTCTTTCCTTTCACTAACTTTAAGGCAAAATGGAGCATGTGGCAATCTCTGTTTTCCACTACCATCCTGTCTGACTTCTAGAGACGGACGATTACAAATGTCTGCTAAATCTTTTCGAACCTTCAAATTATCTTTTGTCTTTTTGAAATTGAGACATGTGCTAATGATGCTTTCCGCTACATTACGTTCCTGGTGCATCACATCAATATTGTGTAGCATTAATAATGACTTAGCATAAGAAAGATCTCATAAGCCACATATATAAGTCCAATTGTTCTCGTAACCAAAACCAACAAACCCATCATCTGTAGGGATAAGTTGACTGAGCCATGCAGCAATCTCAAAAATAGGCAAACATTTCAGCGAACCCTTTGTTACAATAGTATCCTTTCGAAATGTATTAACTTGCCTTCAAAATGGGTGATTTTCTGGTAAAAATCGTCGGTGGCAATAAAAAAACACACTTTGCCCTCATGAGTAAGTCTAAAACAATCAGAGTCTGATCTACAAACTGGACAACAAAGTTTGTCATGTGTGCTCCATTCTTAAAAAACCCCGCATGCAGGAAAATCATGAATTGACCACAAGTATGCTGCTCGCAAGTTGAATTTCTGTTTTTGTAGCTATCATACGCTTCTACTCCGGTCCAAAATTCTTTTAACTCCTCAATCAATGGTTGAAGAAAAACTCCTATACGTTTTTCTGGATATTTACGACCGGGAATGATGAGAGACAAGAACATGTATTCATATTTCATACATATAGTGCTTGAAGGTTGTATGGTATAGCAAAAACCGACCAATATGAGTACGATGCAGAAGATGTGTTGAATGGTGTGAAATTATCGATGGTCAAACCAATACAAACATTTCGAGCATCTTTTGCAAAATATTGATCAAAAGAGTCCAACGCCTTACAAGCCTGAGCATCAGATGAGTGTGTCATTACCCCCGTTGTTTTGCACACACCTTCCTTATGCCACCACAGGTGTCTCGCAGTTGATTTAGATAGAAACAACCGTTTCAGCCTAGGTGCAAGAGGCATATAAAAAAGTTGTTTCACTACCAATTTTGTCTTCACCAATTCCCGTCCTCATTTGTGGCCTCAATATATCGAAATTCTTTACAAACGAGTATTGTGTCAGATTTGCATTCTCCTTCCAGAAAAGCATAGAGTTGTTAAGACAACAATCAATATTCTTGTACTTCATACCAAGACCTGCCAATAATTTCTTTAACTAATACATGTCCCTCAGCAACTTATGATTCATCGGAATAATTTATGATATCAAATCCATGAGATCATCGTAGCACTTGTTCGACAAATTATATTTTGATTTTATAGACATAGGACGAGTAACGGTCGAAAGGACAGACATTTTAGTGTGCTCATGCAACTGTTCATGTGATGCGAAGAGAATTCTATAGAACTCTTGAACTTCGGGTCCAGGAATTTCTTCAGATGTACCTGCACCACAATCACAATTTAGTGTTTCAACCATGTCTTCCATTCTATCCTCGTTATCACCACCTACTTCATCAACATCAACATTACTATGGTATAACTCGCCATGCTCATACCATGTTTCACAACCTAGCACAAAATCAAAATGACAGAGGTCTCGTTCCATGTCAAACTTCTCCTTGTATAAAAAGTTATGACACTTGTTGTACGGACACTTCACAAAATGATTGGTCGATAAAGAGAAAAATCAACTGATAAATGTCTTAGTATTGATGGCCCATTCATCTGAAGATGCAACATTCTTCCGCCAACCATCATACATCCATCGTCTATCATCACCCATATTCTAGATTATACAATACAAGAACATAGAACTAAGAAATCTACATATTCCAACTGGGAGTATTGCAGTAACAAAGTATTGAATGATGAATATTTAAAATTTATGAAGACTAGATGGATATGCATGTAATGGCGAAGCTCCAATAACTCTTGTGAATAAGTTACAGTGTACCAAAACTATTGCACGATATTGTTATTAATTTATGGAACAAAGCAAATAAAACTTAACCAAAAAATATCATATCTAGTCGAGGTGGGGCGTCGACCGAGGCGGAGGCGGCAGCGGCACGGCAGCACAGTCGGTGCAGCGGTCGAGGCTGGAGCGACGGTCAAGGCTGCAGCGGCGGCCTGCGGCAATCAGAGCCGAGGCGTCGTCGGGATGACAAGAAGGATGAAAAGAGTTCTACAACAGAAGTAAAGGTAGTTTGCTAATCAAATGATGATACAACATGGTTTTCACTATGAATACTACCCTGATGTTATTTTTATTTGGCTGGGTTAATCTAACTTTGTATTAGCTAAATTAATCTCTTTTGCCTTTACATAAAGATTACAAAAGTATAGCCAAAATGTTATGAAAATAGACGCTCGTGAACAAGACTAATGTAAAATATAGCCGAAATGTTATGAACATACTATCACTACCTGCATTTTCATGTGAAACAACTAAACATTTGTAATTCCACTACAGTTACAATTATTTATTGCTTGCTGCTAATTTACTTATGTCAATAACATACAATCGAACTGACCTGCAAATAATCATCACATCCACAATGTAAATTTACTTCTGAGATCAACAGGTAATCAGTCATTTAAGTAAATGACTCTTATGAATGTCGCCTTTAATACTTACAGCAAGGAGGTGCGGCGGGTCCGCAGTGGAGGCGCGGCGCTGCGGCAGGTGCTGCGGCCCCGGCGACGCTTGGGTGACGGCAAGGCGGGGCTGTAGCTACGACGCGGCGCTGCGGGGAGGCTGCGCGGTGGATCGACGGCCCAGGAGGCGCTGTGATGGGGCTTGAGTGACGGAAACGGCGCGGCTTGGGCGACAGGTAGGTGATGGCAGGGGGTCGTCCGGGGAGGCGAGCAGGTGCTGCGGCCGCGGCGATGCTTGGGCGACGACAAGGCGGGGCTGTAGCTACGGCGCGGCGGGTCGACGGCCAGGGATGCGCTGCGATGTGGCTTGAGCGACAGCGACGGCACGGCTTGGGCGACGGGTAGGCGACGGCGGGGGGTCGGCCAGGGAGGCGAGCAGGTGTTGCGGCCGCGGCGACGCTTGGGCCACGGCAAGGCGGGGCTGTAGCTACGGCGCGGTGTGGCGGGTCGACGGCCGGGGAGGCACTACGATGTGGCTTGAGCGACGGCAACGGCGCGACTTAGGCGACGGCTAGTCGACGGCGGCCTGTAGGCGATGGCCGGGGGAGCGGCGCGGATCTTCGACCGGGAAACTGGACGGACGCGCGGAGGTGTCGGGCAACCCGAGCTATACCGCGTATATTTTCGTGAGCTAGGGTTTAGGCCCACGAAAATATAAATATTATCGTCTGCCAGTCCGCAAACCCACGAAAATGTACATGGAAAACGAGAACGGACAGCAGTATTTCCGTGAGCCAGACTGTGAGCCCACGAAAATACATGTCCGAAATTTTGTGCGTCTGTTGAAACCCATGAAAATAGCACTGAAATTCGTGCACTTGCCCGAACCCACGAAAATACGAGTCACAATTTCATGTGCCAGAACAGGAAACTCACGAAGATAATGTCTACTTTCGTGAGCTGCAAGAAAACCGACGAAAATATCACATATTTTTGTGTGTCAGCACTCAAACCCACGATAATATCACATATTTTCGTGTGCTACAGATTGGCTCACGAAACTTTTCTTATTTTCGTGAGGGCCGACCAAAATATGTTTGGCCGACGAAAATAGTGCAGTTTCTTGTAGTGGTTGCTTTGTTATTGAACCTGTCGTGATCAGATTTCAATGTATCGCAGTTTGGAACTACAAATAAAATAATCCTGAAGTGATAGCTTCGATATTCAGAAGCAGTGGGATTACATGTTAAAAATATGAACTATCTAGGAGAACTATCCATCTAGCATCAGGTCATTATGTTCTGATCATATTTCAGGTACCAAGAGACAGCCGACAGTCGTTGATCTTCAGAGACGAAACATTGCGTGAGCCGGGCGTCACTCAGCGTGGAGGTCCTTTTTTTATATCTTGTGCAGCACATCCGTCGACATGCATGGGGACACGCATCCATGGACCTGATGCGTAAGCATATGTACTGGTAACAACAGCGGGGCGAATTGCAGTGACGGGGGAAATCACCTAGTCCTCGGTAATGGCGAACTGGGATGGCACGGGCTTCGTGGGCTGCCGGTCGGGTCAGCGCCAGACTGCTAACCTCCGTCTCAACAGTGACTGCTACATGAAACTTGCGCAGTAGGGAAGGCCGCTTCGGCTGATCGTGCTGCTGTCACAAGGAGCATCCAAGGAATTGAGAAAACACTGCCCATGTGAAACCTTCTGTGATAGAAATTTCGTGGAATTGAGAAAACACTGCCCATGTGAAACCTTCTGTGATAGAAATTTCGTGATTGAGCATCGAGTCTCTTCCTGCTTTCAGGTTTACTACACGTACGTTTGGGACGGTGATGTGCGTTGGATATAGGAACGCAAACTTGATTTACTTCTCTTCCCTTTTTCTTTTCATGGCGTAAATAATTTGATTCTCGTGTGTTGCCTCACAAAGTGGCCTGAATTGCGCTTGGTACAAATTCGGATAGATCTAGAGCTAAAACAAACACAACCATTAGTTATGCCGCTATAACTGTGGAATGGAATGAGCGGATTAGTTTACCGTGCACTATATTAACTAAATTGCTAACCAACAATTTCTGAATTCGTCAAATCTTCTTATATATTTTCTATTTTGAATAGTTGCACTAATTCGGGATGCTAAATAATTGACGGTGATTATAGTGCTTCAATTATATATACTGCTTGAGATTGGTGGCTGCGTGGAACGAGTTTGACGTAGGAGAAAGCGTCAATTTAACTAACTACTCCCTCCATTTCGAATTATGACGCTAATTAATTCAATTTTAAACTGACCAAAGTCAAATAATTTAAAATGGAGGGAGAACCAGTTCTTCGAAAGGCCACTACCAGCTAATAATGCTAGGACGGTACGAATGTGCGATCATGTAGCTAAGCAGCACCGAACTAAATAGATGTGCTCTTTGGGCTTTGGCCCAACCTGCGTAACCTGCTATCTATATACGGCAAATCAAGCACTAAAATGGAGGCGGCCTCTAGCGGCCGTTGCATGGCGTCAGCTGCCGACCTGCCCTTTGATACTAGTGGTCTCGTCGTAGGCAACACGCTTATATAGTTAGTACTGTCTAAGTGTAGTTTAAAGTTCCTATGGTTCGATTTCGCACAGCTTAAACTTATTAAAAACAACTTGTCTAAAAAGTTGGTGAACAGCAATTTAAGTTTATATTCTGGTTTTAGTTTATTTTAAGAAACAGCTAAACTAATAAACTGCTGGAGAAGTTGTCTATTTGACACACCTACAATTTATTTTATGAAAAAACTAGTTTAGAAGATGTGCAAACATAGCGTATTATGCAGAGGAAGTCCAAATCTTAAAACAAAAAAAGGGAAAATAAAACGCGTCCAAGAGGCATTTTACTTCTTTGGAAGTATCGTAATTACTCTAATAAACCCCGCTTCAGGAGATTAACTTATGGTTCATTAGTGACGTGCTCATTCCAAACCTTATCCTGTGTTTTGGTCTATAACAGTGTTCTAAAAGGCTGGCCGGTGAACGCGTGGAAAACGGTTGGGACAAAGAAACCGTCAAGCTCCGCCAAACAGAATCGTGCAACTTGCTAGTACTACTTACCCTAATACCGCGCCAAAACAGAGCTGATGAAATCTAAGGCATCCTGACAGTTTTGGCCAGCTGCTAGGCAGAGTAGCTAGCAGTTCCATGTAGGCAGTTCCAGAACCCGAATTCTCCGGTATATTATGTTGGAAAATTAGGATTTTTTACGGTTTTGTTTAATCCGTATTAAATGATAAAGCATGACTTGTAAATAAATCATAAACATGAATATTACGATCGATCTTATACTCTCAGTTTTAGCAATAGTAATACATAAAATTACTAAATCTAAAATATGAGTTATAGAAAAGTACCTATAGTCGGACCAGTGCCGGAAGCACTGGCGGCGCCGTTCCCAACAGTTGACATGTTGGGCTGCTTGAAGTAGTCGATAACGCTTGGTGCAGAAATATTATCGAAACAGTGCAGTCACATTGCAGTGTAGATCACGTGCAAGAACAACCGGATTAGTCGTACACGAGCGTAAGGACACGAACGGAAGATCGAGCAGTCACGCGAGTGCGTTCCCTAAAAATCGTATTCGCTCTCTATCCTGCGGCAGAATCTCGAGAGAGCATCAATTTCGGGGGACTGCTCACTCTATTTTCTATGCGCGCAGAAAGCAGAGTCGGGATTGTTTGGAGGTAGTGCAGCAGAGGACGTGTGGAGGAGCAAGAGTGAAGATTTTCTTCTTGTGTCTATCCATGAAGGGATGACCTACTTATATAGGAGTCAAGAAATGAGAGAGAATGAATACCATCAATCCAAGTTATGATGTTTATCAATTTAACGATTATGATTCAGCCATTAACACGTCCGTTACTAGTCATTATTTGGTGCATCATGACTCAACTATTAACGCGTCCGTTACTAGTCATTATTTAATCTGTTATGACAGCCAATAACGTGTCTGTTACTAGTCATTATTCGGCTGAATTGATCTTCAAAAAACGTCAAGTCATGGAGTCACACCAGCGCGACACTGTGTGATATGGTTTGACACGACACACGCGTGTGTGTCGGATAATATTTACCCTCTCACACCTTCACAATAGATAGCCAATATTCTAATGTATAAATTAGTTTAATCTTCTCTTCATAAAATATACTCCTAATATTTCACATATGCCTTGGAATTAACTTAACTAAATTATTTAAATAAATAAGTTTTAGACCCAAATATCTAACATATTATACATAGAGGTCTCTGCATCCCCTCCTCGATGCATGTCACGGATCTAAACTTAAACTGTCAGCTTTTGAATTTTTCCATCTACTAACTATAATCAATAACACTAAACCCTAAAAACTAAATTTTGAACACTAGACCCTAACACTAAACAGTAACCCTAACACATAAATTCTAATTCTAACCACTAAATATTGATGCTTTATTGGTGATTTAAACACATGTCGAACATTGGCGTGGGAATGCACAGGGCCTAAAATGCATAACGGATGCAGAGGTTTATTTTCGCAGTTTCATACTCGCTTGCCGTGCAGCACACCCTAATGGCCTAATTTCCAACCTTTCTACTGAAAAAATAAAGGTTGTAGGAACATGGAATGCTGTCGGATGTGATGTAGAGTGACGATTTTGGCGACAAGTGCAAAAACCACATCATGAACCTCTTAGCATAGAACAAACACGTCAGAGACGACCCCAACTAGCTTGATTCTCTCCATCATGGGTCATAGATTGAAGTTGTTGGCAACGTCCAAAGTCTCGTTGAACAGGCCAAAGATGCCGGGCAATGGAAAACCACGTACATATAATTCTGAGGGCTCCAGGTGTCAACACGAACCGTACCGTATAAAAAACGCCGTCAGTGTTCATCATTGTCAAGCCCAGGCAGTGCACTCTGCATATAACATGACGAACTGCCCATCACACGAGTAGAGTAACCCACATGTCACACAGCTGAAGATTGACCAATTTTGTAGGGGACATTGCGATCGTGAATTCGCGATGCCTGGAAAGTTTAGGATCTAGTACTCCGTAATCAGTAGGGGGTTTTCCCTCCTGATTCATGCAACAAAACAAATGGTTGTTCTTGTTCGAGACGATGACCTCGGCACACGCGTGGCCCAGAAGGTTCCCAGGGAAGAAGCCCGGCCCCGACGGACGCCTTCGTCTTCCCGTCCCACGTTACGCGTCTGGTATATATCTCCATCTCCTCCTGTGGCGCCACCAGAATCCAAATGAGATGGACACTGTCACACCCGGTTTTCCATAAGGAACACCCGAGCGTATTATCAAATGTATGCCAGGATCATTTGACTCATACATGTGCCGACAATAGTAAAATATCATTATATTACATGCCAGGGTCAACATGTAACAAAATATTACATCATAAGTCATAATAGAATAATAAAAGTACTATTACACTAATTATACAACAACGGAAGTCTAATAAAAGGGTCCTCCAGTCCACAGGCGTTGCCCGGGGGTTTCGCGAGCCTAGAACAACTCTTCGGAATCGAAGTCCTCCTCATCGAAGTCTATATCTTCATTTGCAGCTGAGCAACATATGATATCATCCAAAAGCAAGTTTGAGCAACCAAAGGTACTCAGCAAGTGTAGGAAAGAATGTTATGAAGGCTAATAGCAAGTAAAGGCTAACATGGTTAAGCACTATGCATTAATCCTAGTTCTTAGCTTAATTTGCAACCTTTAATTACTAAAATCCAACCATCTTCATAATTAAGTCATTAATGTTAGGTTACGCCACCCAATAACCTCTTTCAACCTATATCCATGTTTCTTTAATCATGGACAAGTCCAAGCCACTCTTGACCGTGAGCACGGCTGTCATGACAGTTTGGTTCTCTGCAGAGATTATACCACTTTACCAACAATTAGTGATTTCATCCCCTGTTGCCAGGTGTACTAAGAACCTCCCTGATATCCGTGATTGCAAGCCACATTACACACTTCCTTTGGTGTGTAATCAGGAGATTACAACATGGACTTTACAAAGGGTCTACCGGCAAGTACAAGCCCACTAAGATTTCACCGCTGCAGTTCCTAAAAGTAAACCCTCCCCTGCAAAAGCCCCCTCTTGAGCCTTGCAGTTTCCAGGGTAGTCAAAAATAGACTCCCATTCCTCGCACCATCCAAACACTCATACTATACCGGTAAACTCCTAATTAATTGGCCAAGCTGCCCCATCTCAGTCTTGTGGTGGCACTGTAAAGTCGGGTTAACTGTTCCATGAACCGGTCCTTAGAATCTAAGACAGACACTATCACTAACCCGAGTCTCATGCACGAAGCATCATCTAAAACAACCAGCCTGTCTAGATTCCTAACACCATGACACACACTTGTGTCTTTCATATAATCCACTAGACTAGCATCAACTATGTTTCATTCATTTCTAAAGTTTTAAGCATGACTAAGCACATAAAATAATAACCAAAAAATCTTAACTAAGCCCTCCATGATTTAGCAAGGAATGATAACGAATAAAACTAGTTAATCATCCTAAACTAAGTTTCATATTGAAGACATGATGCAAACATTCTAACTAATCATCCTAGAATAGGAACAAAGTGGTCAAGAAACACTTGCCTTCTTCTTGCTGCTCAGAAATGTTACAAATTGTCGTTGAAGATCGACAACTGATTTTGGGGCTGGTTCTTAATCAAACAATTCCTAGAGGGCCGCATCGTCCCGACCGTGATCGATAGAGGCGCGTGGTGTCACCGGCGGCAGCGACAACTTTCTAGCCGGATAAACGCATGTACACGGAATAACTCACTAATTTTAACTTTTCTATCTAATTCGGAGGGGTGAAACACAAGGAATTCACTTAGCGCGGGTTTTGTGGATCCTAAAAGCCCGGAAGATGATAAACAACGGTGAAGGGCGGCGCCCGACGATGAGTTCACTGGAAAAACGCGAATATACATAAAACACATCAATCCTCTATTTTTTTATTTAAAAATTAAGTATAGATCATAAGAAATTCACCTAGTATAGTTTTATTGATCAAAAGGTTTGAAAGTGCGTCGACTACGACGAAGAACGGTGTTGGTCGCCGGTGACTGTCGTCGATGCATTAGGACTACGATCCTCGACGAATTCTTGTAATAGTGGTGAGAAGTGGATGTGAGTGAGGGAGGGAAATTGGGGTCTCTTTGGAGTTTAAATAGGAGAGGAAAAGGCACTGGTTGTGGGACGAACGGGCGCACGCGGTGGCTTGCGGACGCGCGAGGGGCGCGAGCGAGCGGCGCGAGCAGCGGGCGAGGCTATGCGGGGCGTGAGTGGTTTCCTTTTTTTCACGTGGGGTGTGACAAACTATCCCCCTTAAATGAAATCTCGCCTCGAGATTCGGAAAGTTTAGTGTTTTGAAAGTTTGGTTGAGCAAAATGGTTTTATTAAGATGTGAAAAAACCGTAATTAGAACTCGTATGATTAGGACATGAGGGTTATGATCAAACCATTTGTCCTCTGATGATGGTAGGTGTGAAATAACAATTTCGATATGTTCCAAGAAATGTAGGCTTAATAATGTAGGATACACTCTACACAAAAACAAGCATATAGCTTCAGAGAGCTTCGTGACAATCTTCAATACCTTCTAGCTTGTTGTCTATTATTTAGTGATCCTTCGTCTTTATGTGTGAGAGCCTTTAGTGACAATTTTTTTATGTTGTCATCATCAGCGATGATCTATAATATGGATTATCTAATCGTGCTAAAAAATTCTAATATAGGATAGCCTACCCCCTTAAATAAAAAAACAATAGTTTGCAATGCTCAAATAATGTTTATTTCTTCTATCAGGCTATAATTAAGGCATGAATTTCACTCAGTGATTAAAATTGAACCTAAGCGACTGGTGAATAAATTGTTTTCATACGTTATTATCTAATATTCTTTATGATTAAAAAAATACCAAAGTTAGAAAACAAAACAAAACATTTTTTGAGAAGCTAGTTGAGAATAGACAAGAAAATAATAAAAATATCAACTAGTAAACAATAACATTTTTTGTAAAATATTGTTTTATGAAAATAGTAAAATAATTAATACGTCTATTCAAACTTGGTTTGCGTCCTACGGGTAACCTTGGCTCTGATACCACTTTGTCACACCCGGTTTTCCATAAGGAACACCCAAGCGTATTCTCACATGTATGTCAGGATGAGTTGACTCATACATGTGCCGACAATAGTGAAATATCATCATATTACATGTCAGGGTCAACATCTAATATAATATTACATCATAAATCATAATAGAATAATAAAAGTACTATTACACTAATTATACAACAGCGGGAGTCTAATAAAAGGGTCCTCCAGTCCACAGGCGTTGCCCGGGGGTTTCGCGAGCCTAGAACAACTCTTCGGAATCGAAGTCCTCCTCATCGAAGTCTATATCTTCATTTACAACTTAGCAGCATATGATATCCAATAAAAGCAAGTTTGAGCACCCAAAGGTACTCCGCAAGTGTAGGGAAGAATGCTATGAAGGCTAATAGTAAGGAAAGACTAACATGGTTAAGCATTATGCATTATCCTAGTCCTTAGCTTAATTAGCAACCTTTAATTACTAAAATCCCATCATCTTCATAATTAAGTCATTAATGTTAGGTTACACCACCCAACAATCTCTTTCAACCTATATCCATATTTCTCTAATCATGGACAAGTCCAAGCCGCTCTTGACCGTGAGCACGGCTGTCATGACAGTTTGTTTCTCTGCAAAGATTGTACCACTTTACCCATAAGTAGTGATTTCATCCCCTGTTGCCAGGTGGACTAAGAACCTCCCTGATATCCGTGGTTGCAAACCACATTACACACTTCTTTTGGTGTGCGATCATGAGATCACTACATGGCCTTTACAAAGGGTCTACCAGCAAGTACAAGCCCACTAAGGTTTCACCGCTGCAGTTACTAGGAGTAAACCCTCCCCTACAGAAGCCCCGCTCTTGAGCCTTGCAGTTCCCAGGGTAGTAAAAAATGGACTCCCATTTCCCGCACCATCCAAACACTCATACTATACCGGCAAACTCCTAATTAATTGGCCAAGCTGCCCCATCTCAGTCTTGTGGTGGCACTGTAAAGTCGGGTTAACTGTTCTATGAGCCGGTCCTTAGAATCTAAGACAGGCACTATCACTAACCTGAGTCTCGTGCACGGAGCACCATCCAAAACAACCAGCCTTTCTAGATCCCTAACACCATGACACACACTTGTGTCTTTCATATAATCCACTAAACTAGCATCAACTATGTTTCATTCATTTCTAAAGTTTTAAGCATGACTAAGCACATAAAATGATAACCAACAAATCCTAGCTAAATCTCTCCATGGTTTAGCAAGGAACGATAAGAAATAAAACTAGTTAATCATCCTAAACTGGGTTTCATATTGAAGACATCATGCAAACATTCTAACTAATCATCCTAGAATAGAAACAAAATGGTCAAGGAACACTTGACTTCTTCCTGCTCTCAGAAATGTTACAAATTGTCGTTGAAGATCAACAACTGATTTTGGGGGTGGTTCTTAATCCAACAATTCCGAGAGGGCCGCATCGTCCCGGTCAAGATCGACATAGGCGCGTGGTGTCACCGGTGGTGGCGACAACTTTCTAGCCAGATAAACGCAAGTACATGAAATAACTCACTAATTTTTAACTTTTCAATCTAATTCGGAGGGGCGAAACACAAGGAACTCACTTAGCACGGGTTTTGTGGATCCTAAAAGCCCGGAAGATGATCAACAATGGTGAAGGGCGGCGCCCGACGATAAGTTCGCTGGAAAAACATGAATATACATAAAAACACATCGATCCTCTATTTTTTTATTTAAAAATTAAGTATAGATCATAAGAAATTCACCTAGAATAGTTTTATTGATCGAAAGGTTTGGAAGTGCGTCGACTATGACGAAGAACGGTGTTGGTCGTCGGTGACTGTTGTCGATGCATTAGGACTACGATCCTCGACAAATTCTTGTAATAGTGGTTAGAAGTGGATATGAGTGAGGGAGGGAAATTGGGGTCTCTTTGGAGTTTAAATAGGAGAGGAAAATCCACGGGTTGTGGAAAGAACGGGCGCACGGGGTGCCTTGCGGACGCGCGAGCAGCGGGCGCGGCTATAAGGGGCGTGAGCGGTTTTTTATTTTCACGTGGGGTGTGACAGACATCACGTGCTAAGCTCTTGTCCTGTCTCCTTCTGACAGACTCACAGCTCACGGGTGCCCCCGCCACTGGAGACCGCAGGAGACGAAGGGGGAGGTTCCAGCTAGCGGATTGTTGGGGAATCTAGGGAAGCAGAGAGGAGCAGGAAGGAGGCAGGCAAGGAGGCAGGCAAGAGTGTGCGGAGATGGTGGCGCAGAAGCAGAGGAGGCCAGGAGAGGTAGGATGCCATGTCTGTCCTCGTTGCATGCTCAGTTCGTTCCATCGCCTTTCGTCCTGTTTCGCAAAGTTTTTCCAGCTGGGAGCTGGGAGCTTTGCTAGGAAAAGGGATGATAGATAGATAGATATGCTTATTTGAGGCGTTTTGTTGGCGCAGGTATTCTGGCCCAAGATCGTGATGAAGAAGTGGCTCAACCTCCGGAGCAAGGACCTGGAGTTCGCCGCCGACGAGGACGACGACGGCAGCGACGCTGACGACCGAGGTTCGGCCCAGAATCCTCTCTCTCCTTCGACCGAGAAAGCTTGTTCTGGTATCCAGCCTCTAACTTTCCTGTTTCGATTTTCTCTTAGCAGACAACCGCGACTGCGGCGACGCCGGCGAGGCGCTCCGGCGGCCGGGCGGCGGCGATGTCGACGGTGAGGGAGTTCTACTTTCATCCGTCCCACGTGTTGAATAGCTGCGGCTAGCTTAGTCTCGGTTCAGTAGGTTGTGATGAAATGCGCGTTCCCAGTTTGCGTCCATGTGGTGGTCTTATCCGGTGGTAGAAGCATTATGGAAGAGAGAGCGTGGCGTTGAACTGTTCAGCCCCTCTTCGGAAGAAAAAAAAGATGATGAACTGGTCCTAATACAACCATCAGCGCGTTTGGTGCGTCGCATCATGGCTCTGTGGACCAAACCTTGAATCTTGTCGGCTTGTCGCCAATCACGGAAATGGAATCGCGGTAATTTGCCACTTACGGCAGATTTGAACAAATGCGCCATGATATTTACAGTTTCAATTACATTAAAAGATTTCCATGCGCCGTAGCCGTAGAAGATGATGAATTTTTGCGGCCTTCTTCTTCTTCTTCTTAGGAAAACAAATCATGCTAACATTCGCTTGAACCGCTGGATCAGATGAGGATCTGGAGAGTGCGCCGTACAAGCTGCGGCGGCGGAACTCGGAGACGCGGCGCGCGCAGTACATCAACACCAAGGAACTGAGATGCGTCGTGCTCGTTCGTCGGAGCAAGTTCGGCATCAGCAGCGTGCACGCATTCAGAGTTCTTCCCGGAAACGATTAAACCATGTGACGGCGTTTGCAGGGTCTGCGTGGGCACCTGGAACGCCGGCGGCAAGGCCCCGCCGAGCGACCTCGACGTCGCCGGGTGGCTGGGCACCGACGGCGATGGCGAGCCCGCTGACGCCTACGTGCTCGGGTGAGAGCTACCGGGCCGCCTAACTTTTGCCGTGCTATTCGTGAGCTGACGCGTGGTCCGGCGTCAACGCAGGTTTCAAGAAGTGGTGCCCCTGAACGCCGGCAACGTGTTCGGCGCCGAGGACTGCCGGCCGGCGCTGACGTGGGAGTCTCTGATCCGCAGCGCGCTCAGGCGGGCGCGGCCGTCGAAGGTAAAGTACAGGTGCTACAGTCACCCACCGTCGCCGTCACGGTTCGACCCGTCGAACGACGCCGAGGCCGCCGCCGATGAGCTCCTTCCGGGCACGGACACGGAGAACGACACAGACGACGACGACGCGCCCTCCAGCCTCCACGCGGTGCAGCCTGAGCCCTACGTCGACGCCACCCCGAGGAAGCTGAGCAGGCTTAACCGCTTCAGCTCCATGGGGGACTCGGAGCTCAACCACGACGACCTTGACCAGCAACGGGAGGAGAAACCGGCCGTTCCACAATGGACGCTTCTGAGGTCGCTGAGCAGGGCGGACAGGGTCGGGCTGGTATGGCCGAAGCAGCCGCTGGACCTGCTGCCGGCGCGCACCCTGAGCGCCGCGTCGTCTTTCAAGGCGTCAAAATCGTTCAGGGCGTACAGGTCGTTCAGGGGTTCGCCCCGGGTCGCCGACATGCCGGCGGATGACCGGGACGGCGCGCCGCGCAGGAAGAGCCGGTCGCTGTACGTGCGGGTCGCGAGCAAGCAGATGGTGGGGATCTTCCTGTCGATCTGGGTGCGGAGGGTCTCCGGAAGTGCGTCCAGAACCTCAGGGTCTCCACCGTCGGCGTCGGCGCCATGGGCTACATCGGCAACAAGGTCCGCCATCGGATAGAAACCGTTTTCTTCTCTGCATTATTACAGAGAGACCTTCGTGTCAAGAAGGGCAACGGAGCTGAAATCTGCCGTGCGCGTACAGGGAGCTGTGTCAGTGAGCATGTCGATATACCAGACCATGTTCTGCTTCATGTGCGCCCACCTCGCCTCCGGCGAGAAGCCCGGCGACGTGCAGGAGATCCACCTGCGGACGCGCTTCGCGGCGCCTGGCGACTTGCAGCTGCCCAAAGACATCTACGACCACGAGTGAGTGCGCTGAAACCGTCGCGCGTTGCATCGAACCCATCGAACTTACTGACTGTTCTTCTCGGTGATTTCTGAAGGAGGGTTTTCTGGCTCGGTGATCTGAACTACCGTTTCGACATGTCGTTCAAAAAAGCACACGAGCTAATCTTGATGGAGGATTGGTCTCGGCTATCCGAGATGGATCAGGTAAGTGAAAAAGCTGGTCTTCATCTGATAACAGCCTTCATTTGGACGTGGTAGTCTCTGACTCTCTGGGAATGCTGAACCGGTTGCCGTCACTCTGCAGCTCAAGCGGGAGCTGAAGAAGGGCCGGGCGTTCGACGGGTGGACGGAAGGCGTCCTAGAGTTCGCGCCTACCTACAAGTACGAGCTCGGCTCAGGGAAGTACACCGGCGACGACAAGAAACGCGGGCGGCGGACTCCGGCGTGGTGCGACCGGATCCTGTCGTTCGGGGGAGGCCTGCGGCTGCTGAGCTACCGGAGGTCGGACCTGAGGCTGTCGGACCACCGGCCGGTGACGGCCGCGTACGCGGTGGAGGTGGAGGTGTTCAGCAGCCGGAAGCTGCAGCGGGCGCTGACGCTGACGGACGCCGAAGTGGAGGGCGGACACGTGGTGCGGGACCTCGATTTTTGACGGGGGTGCCTGTGCGGTGCTGCATCGTGAAGTGTTCGTGCAGGAAAACCAGCAGAGCATTGGAGTAATTAGGGATGAAACCGGACAGACATGGACGGATAAAACGTTTTTTTATATTTATATCTATATTAAAAATTTCGAAAACAGATTGGATCGGATGTTGTTGGAAACGGATATGGTATTGGATATGTCGGATGTATCGGAAACGGATTCATCGGATCGAAAAAATATGGATATTGGACGGAATTCGGATGTTTATTTCGGAAAAATAATTCACAAGTAACATATAATTCATAGTTTATACATTTAATTCAAAGTACATCCACATCAAATTCATACATGGTTTGGGGGCGGCGGCTGTCGGGAGTTCGAGGGCCTGTTGGGCGTTCGGGGCCTTCGGGGGCTCGACCGCTCAGGGGCTTGTTGGGCGTCGGGGCCGTCGGCCGACGGCGCGTCGGGGCGGCGGCGATGGCTCGGGAATCGGAAGTCAGGGGCGGAGGTCGGGCGGCGGTGGACCGGGCCGGGACGTTAGTGGCGGCACCGACAAGCGGCGAGCTGGCGACAACCGGGGCGGAGCCGCGGAGGTCGGAGATGGCGGCTGTGGCGCTTGGCCGGCGACGACGCTGTGGCCTGTGGCAATGGCAAACTGGTAAACCTTAGGTCGGAGGCAAGACTGGAGGTGGAGGAGGAGTTCGCTCGGGTTCGGGTCGTAGGGAACGTGGCTGTGGCCTCTGACCTGTGGGATGTGGCTGGCTGCGGGCCCAATTGAATTTGTTGGGTCGGATATATCTCGGATATTGTTCGGATATATCCAACCCAATATGGATATCCGATAAAACGGACGGATTCTAAGAAAAACCATATCCGATCCGATATCCGATTTAAAATATCCGAATCCATATCCATATTCCAAAAAAATCCGATCAAAATGGATATGGATCGGATATCTTCGAAAACAGTTGCGGACGGATCAGAATATATCCGATCTATTTTCATCCCTAGGACTAGAGTTTACTTCGATTCTTCTTTCCTTGGCGAAACCGCTTTTGTGCAAATGTTAGTATATGACCTGCTGCATCCACTGTGTGTCACTGTGCCCATATCATGACCCCTTGGAGAATCCCTGTTTATGCAGAAGCCCCACGTCTCTATGTGCAAGTGCAACAGTACCACGTCACTCTGGCCAAAAATAAAAGGAAAATAAAATAAACAAATGCAGCAGCCGGGAATCAAATCCGGGTCTGTACCGTGGCAGGGTACTATTCTACCACTAGACCACTGGTGCTTCTGATGCTTTTTAGGCACGTCCGTATGTTGTCATGAACTTGTGATGTTTGATGGCTGCCCTCACAAGATGTATAATGTTAGTCACAATATAGCATTTTGTGAGATTATGACATTTCTTTATTGGATTTATCTTTGTCATTAACCAAATTGAAACCTGAAAATACCATAAAATTGAATGACAATATTGTCGGGTTCCATTACATTTTGCTTAGGCGAAGACAATCTTATGAAATACGATAAGTTTATACTGGTTCAAGTCACTTTTTGGGTAACAGTCCTACATCCAGCACGGCAATCTCATCGTATAGCTTATCCAGCTGAAATTCTTTGGACTCTTCTTCAGAACACCTATCGCGAGCCTGTTCAAGCCACGGCCTGATTCATACAACACCAATCAGTTAGTTTCTGATAATCAAGCACACACATTTTTTGCCATAGTCAATCAGAGAAAGCAACAGAGAAGAAAAAACGTACCTGAGCCTTTGCCACAACGACACGTTCTTGGGCCCCGGCATGTCGAGACCGTGAAACTCCCGCAGCTTCCTGGCAATCAGGGCGGATATCCCCGGGTCGCGCATATCCGCTGCCGAGAGCGTCTGCAAGAGCGTGAGCAACAGGAGAATGTGGGGCTGTTGGCATCATCAACTTACTACTCGGGCAGCCGGCGTGATCGTGATGCGAAATCACGCGCGTACCCTAGCGTTGATGAACTCCTCGACGCGGCCGTTGGAGAAGCGGCCGAGGAGGCGGGGCCCCTGGCCGTGGCGGGACATGCACTCGAAGGTGCGGACCTCGTCGGCGCGGTCGAAGAAGACCTCGACGCCCTGGCCGTAGATGCGCCCGAGCACCTTGCGCGGGTCGCCCTCGCCGCCCGGCCATGCGATCCGGAACACCTCGTTGGTCATGCCGCCCTTGAGCCGCGACACGGTGAGGGAGCTCGGGTCCACATCGCCGCCCCAGAGCTCGCCGGCGAGGCGACGCAGGATGCGGCGCGCGTCCTCCGGGATGCGGTCGATGCTGCTGCTCCACTTTAGCGCGGGCGCCGCGTCCTCCTCCCGCGGCGGCGGTTCGACGGCGATCATGGGCGGCGGCGTCTGCGGAGGCCGGGATGTCAGAGAGAGAAGAGCCGTTTGCTTGAGTTTGATGAGGGAAGTGAAATGCTACGTGGGCAGCGGAATCGGATCCGAATCGGGATTGGTGGCAAAAGCAGGAGCAGGCGTGAAGTTTCCAGGGCAAATCTAACTCAGCCTGGATAAAATAAACGGAACCGAACAACGAAATAGAAAAACCTGAACCGAAATAGAGAAAATCAAAATGACTAAAACCGAACAATATTTAGGTTGGCGGATTATGAAAACTGATTTTTTTGTTTTTGATTTTCACCTCCGGTTAACCGGATGAAACCGAATTACACTTTTAAAGCTCAGTCCAACAAAGTCTAAAACCCTAACCCTACCATTCACCCAGGTCCGCCCCCGGTTTCTACTCCCAACACCTGACCCGCCGCAGCGCCGCCCCTCTCAACTCCCCCAGTCCCCTCGCAATGCAGCGACCGCCGCGTGGCCGTCTCAGCCTGCCGACCACCGCCCCACAGCTTGTGTCGCGTCGGCCGCCGTGGCACCGCCCCGCCCCAGCCCTCGCCTCAGCCCCAACCTGCGACCCGTCATGGCGCCGCCCCAGTCCCCCGCGGCCACGCCCTCGCCTCAGCCTGCGCCCCGCCGGCACCCCCGACGTCTGCGCCTCGCCCCCCACACCCCAACGCCCCCGACCGGCCGACGCCCCAACAACCAAACCCTAACCGGCCGGTGTGACACCCGGTTCCGAAAATGAACCAAGTGAATGCATATGTGTGCCCAGAATGTTAATCACACATACACATGTACTCCACAAACTGAAATTTAGAATATAACACGTACAAATAATGTTTACGTACTTTATTACATTGACTCATTGTCTCACTCATGAATGTCTAACTTATTCAGCAGCGGAAGACTGTAAACGACAACGGAAAATCAATAAAGACAGCAGGTTCCAACTTCAACTTCACAACCATATTGATGGTAGTGCGCACACCTAGTACTCCACATGTTCCTGTAGCTGATGTATATTTGAGAATGCAAGGGTGAGTACATGTCGTACTCAGCAAGTGCGAGAAAAGTATGACATGTAGCTTACAACAAGGTAGGGAATTTAATGTCCCGGTCAGGTGGCATACCTGGAAGTTCTTCTGGGAACACATCTGAATATTCATGAACCATCGGAATGCTTTCCAATGTCACTTCTTCGATGTGGTTCAGCACTGCCTTCTCGATTGCAGGTTGGGCTGCCACAAACTCGATATGAGTACTGTGCTCACTCGTCAACTGCACGATCCTCTTAGCACACTGAATCACTCCGTTGTACTTGCTTAACCAGTCTATTCCAAGTATTATATCAATCCCTTGGGAATCCAAAATGATAAGGTTGGCAAGAAAGTCAACCCCCTAATTTTAAGGCTTACTTTCGGACATACTATATGCATCAAGGTGTATGAACTAAGCAACTTCTTTTATTAATATCAGCCTATATGAGGATGTGGACAAGTGCCGAAGCATCTCACATCTCTCTACTATGTGTGGATGTGGACATTCGCCAAAGCGTCTCACAATTCACATCCAAGCACAGATACACAAGCAATCATCATAAAAATTCAGCACACCACTCTTATTCAAGCTACTGTGGTCTAAATGTTCTTATTACGACTTTATTCAATGGGGAACCTAAACTTAATCGTGAGAACCGGTGTTGTTCTCGCCGTGTGATGGGGGTGGTCCATACATGGGCGCACGCCATGGTGAGTCGGCAGTCCATGTAGGAGTACGTGACGCTGGTGCTCCATTTGTTCCCGCTTTGGTACGAGTCTCCTTTTGTTTCTCTAGCAAGTACAACTTCTTGCGGAGGTAGCGGATCTCTTCTTGTGCGCTTGCATAGCGGTTTCCCAACTCCACGAGCATTCTCTGAGACTTGTCAGCAGCTTGTGGGTTGGAAAGAGCTCCTCCATGGGGTCCAATAATCTCCCTTGTACCACTCTTCCGATAGGGGTGCAACTCAAAGGTAGTGTTCTCAAACTGCTCACAGAAAGCGTAGCACAGTGTGGTGAGTGCATCCCATGCAGCAGCATCAACAGCTTCTGCCCTAGTGGCTCTCCATGTGGGTGCGAAGTGTCGAGTGACAACCCTACCGTTAGATAGGGTGTTTACCTCAGCCTTTCACTCTTCATGTACGAGACGAGGGACTTTCTTGAGGAGATACTCCGGGTATAAGCTGCATCAATCAAGGAACTCTCTAAGCTCCCTGGATATGTGTCCTCCCTCCATCCCGCCAGACCGGAACTTTTGAACTGAATGGATGGTCTGTTCGTCACCTTCATTCTTGGCCTCTGTAGGGGGTGGCTCATTAAATAATGTTTACGTACTTTATTAAATTGACTCATTGTCTCACTAATGAATGTCTAACTTATTCAGTAACGGAAGACTCTAAATGACAACGGAAGATCAATAAAGACAGCAGGTTCTAACTTCAACTCCACAGGCATGTTGACGGTAGTGCGCACGGCTAGTACTTCACATGTTCCTCGAAGTATTCTTCTCCTGTAGCTGATGTATATGTGGGAATACAAGGGTGAGTACACGTCGTACTAAGCAAGTGCGGGAAAAGTATGACATGTAGCTTACAACAAGGTAGGGAATAAAAAGGTTCATTGCAGCAAGCAAATTTTATTTCACAAACAAGATAAAAACAGCAACTATCTCTAGGTGAGTTAAATCCCATCATAACCAAGTAATTCATCAATATTACTTCATCATAATTCACCATTTATCAAGTCTCAACCAGCCAACAATCTTTCTCAAGTTCATCTCATACTCATAAATATTCATAACCATCTCATTTTCATATAACCGAAACCAAATCCATTGTCATGACCCAAAACAGTCCTGAAACCAATACCAATGACCATACCCAAATAACCATCCCATGTTTTGCCTCTAATCATGGAAGTTGGCCAGGTGCTTGTAACCAGAAGCACGACTATCATGATAGTTTTACACTCTGCAGAGGTGGCACCACTTTACCCACAAGTTCGTGATTTCGTCACCCGTCGACGACTAGAGAGAACCTCCATTATACCAGTACACAACCGTCGGTGTATGGCCAAGAGATCACAAAATAGCCTTTACAAAGGGGCTACTAGAATGTACGCACCCATTGAGGTTTCGACGGTAGGCTCGAATCTCCATTCTCCCACCCACGGGCCCCCTCTTGTGCCATGCAGTTCCCAGGGCAGTCCTCCTCGACTCACATTTCCCACGCCATCCAATGGTCCATAACAAGCTAGCAACACACCTAATTAGTCAGCTAAGCCGCACCCATATTTGGCCTTGTGGTGGCACTGTTTTCCTAGCATATTCTCGCATGAACCGGTCCTTAGATTTACGACAAGCAAACCACCATCTCATTCAGCAAAATCCACGAACCAAGCTTGCCTAGATCTACCCAATTCTATGCTTATAAAAATCATCAAGTTCTCATCATCTTTAATTTTATGAGTGCAGTAGCTAACCATGTTTTATTTCAGTTTTCCCGTATACCGTAAATTAAGCGAAGCAAAAAGGAAAATGACCATACCCGACTCAACAGTTTTCGCAGTGACAAGGGTGGCTAACAAAGCTAGTAAACTCCTACTAAAAGATTTCCCATCAAGTTGACACGAGCATGCAATTTTCACAAATAAAACAATTTCAAAACATAGGTTCAATATGGTCAAGGGGCACTTGCCTTGCTTCCTCGGTTCGTGTTGCTCAAGCGTCTCAAAGTCTTGGTGTTGTAGTTCCTCGTATACGGCCTCTTGATCGTGTCCTTCTACTCACGACCACGCACATACAAAGATTACAGCAATCAATTATCATGCACAAACTTTACTCAAGATGCAATGAGGTAGATTAATGCAAATCCTATAGTGCAGCTTATAGTAATCAGTTTGCATGTGTTCTTGCAAGTTTTAGTAGACTTTCATGGGGTTTTACGATGAATGAGGCTGCTGGAATTAAGTGTGGACGTGCTTATGATCTTAACTTAAGTTGTAGATCAATTCTACCGTTAAAACATAACCGAAACGCGATCTACCCATGTGCAGAAATTCCTGCTCGCAGGGGGGTGGAGAAAAATGGGTGCGTAGCAACATCAGCGACGTGGTAAGAGGGGTGACGGGGACCTACCTACCTTCTTCCTCCTCTCCTCCTTGCAGCTGGACTTTTTCCCTTTCAACGGCAGCAGCTGAGGTTTTACCTTGGAGAAGAATAGGGTTGCGGCCAGGGCTTGGCAGCAGGGGTCTTCTTCTCCGGCGACGGCGAGGCGGGGTAGAGATTTGATGGCGGCCAAGGCAGCAGCAAAGGTGTGGCGACCAGGGCTTGGCAGCAGGGGACGACAGGCTTGTTTTGGCAGGGGTGGTGGCTAGGGAAGGATGTATTTATAAGGGGGAAGATCTCCTACTCAGTTTGAAGGAGGAGAAGGACTCTATCTCCAAGAGATGCAATCTCCTACTCAATTTGGAGGAGGAGAAGGACTCTATCCCTAAGAGGTGCAACCAGCAGGGTGTTTTATCTCCAAAACTTTATCTCTATGCTCTATCTCTAAGGTTATCTAGAAGCTTTATCTCTAACGTTCATCTAGAAGCTTTATCTCTAAGGTTTATCTCCAAGATTCTTCTAGAAGATTTATCTCCAAGATTCTTCTAGAAGCTTTATCCCCAATATTCTTCTAAAAGCTTCATCCCCAAGATTCTTCTTGAAGCTTTATCTCTAAAATTCTTCTAGAAGCGTTATCTCTAAGGTGCGGCCAGGGTTTTATCCCATTTCTCTTCTCTTTTTAAGTGATCTCTACATGAGGATGGATGCAATGCATGCTAGTAATTTTGAGGGTATTACGGCCGGCGCCCCTCCTCCGGCCCTCCGCTGCAAATCAATCCGGATTTTGGAGTACGCTATTCAACCAACTACCGCCCACAGCCTCACCAGGTCACCCCCACATGGCTACATCGGAGGAGCAAGCATCTAACAATGTATGTGTTATGTTATTGTTCTTTTTTTGATTTTTTCTGTTTAAATTTATGATGTTGTGTGAATGAGGGTCAAATTTGAGTAACGCTGATGTGTAGCAAATTTTTATTACTATGTTTGAACATTGTGTGATTAGGGCTGATATTGTGTAGCAAATTTTTATTACTAGGTTTGGACATTGTGTGATTAGGGATGATATTGTGTAACAAATTTTATTACTATGTTGGAACATTGTTTGATTAGGGGTGATATTGTGTAGCAAATTTTTATTACTATGTGTTGAACATTGTGTGATTAAGGCTGATATTGTGTAGCAAATTTTTATTACTATGTTTGAACATTGTGTGATTGGGGCTGATATCGTGTAGCAAATCGTTAGAGCAAGCATCTAACAATGATCCTGTTTTTTTCTTTTAGATCCTGATTTTAGTACTTCTTTAACTCCATTCATGGTGCAAGCTCTTATTTGTACACAAGATTGGTTGCGGCGATCAATTCCTATTAATATTGAAGAAGATCGAAATTAGAAGAAGGTAAGCTAAGATCGATGAATAATTTATGTTTATTTGTTTACATAATCTCTAGCTACAACTTTACTTGTTTTTTCATTCTATTTCAGAATTGATTGCAAATCATAAAGCTGAAAAGTCAGTGGAAGAAAAGGCTGCTAATTCTGTTTTGTAACTGAAATGAAGTCAATAGAGACTTGGAGACTGGAGAAGCTGCTAATATTTGTGTTGTAATTCTGTTTTGAACTGTTACAAACAATATTGTTAATGTGATGTACTATGACACTATGTTGTATTTCTGTTTTGGACTGTATTTCTGGACTGTTTTATGTTTTTGGTAACTGTGATGTATTATGAATTCTTAATTCTGTGTAGTATGTTAAATATTTTCATGTTAAATTGTTCCATTGTCAACTGTGTAAACTATACCTATCAATATGGTTGTTTCTGTTATATTGTGAAAGTTCGATTTTTTCGGTTAAACCAAAACCGAACCAAACTTTTACAGTTAACCGAATTGTCGGTTTTGTGTTTATACTACACTATTTCGGTTTCCAGATTTCAAAAACCTAAATTAAAAAAACAAAAAACGAACCGTTTTGGTTAACCGAATCCATCCGCCACGTCATGTGCTAGCTATGAGCGCGACGTGGTCACGTGGCCGCTGAGCAGGAACAAAGATGTTGTGGTTTTCACTCGTTTAACCTCATCGTTTCATTTGCAAAGCAATGCTAAACCTTTAACTCTGAGTAATTCATGGCTTAGATGTTAAGTTCAGTTCATAGATAATCCATCTTAAAGCATTTATGGAAAACCCAGAAAATTCAGGGAGAAGCAATGATATTGTTGGAATGTGTGTATGTGAAGTGTAGGGCTATATGTACCCTTAACAGCCTATTGGGAACCCAAATTAATATTTCCTTTCCAATTTGGTATCAGCCAGCTCTCTCTCTCTCTCTCTCTCTCTTCTCTCTCTCTCTCCCGACATGCACCCGAGCGGGCGCGCGCTGCCCACCCCCGCCCCTCCTCCCCCCCTCCGCCTCCGCTGCCGCCGCCGCCCCGCCCTCGGAGTCGACCGCCGCCAGCTCGGCTACGCCGCCCTGAGCCGCCGCCGCCTCCCAAGCGCCGCCCAGGGCCACCCCGCCCTCGGGGTTGGCCGCCGCTGGCTCGGTCGCGCCGCTCTAGGCCGCCACCGCCTCGCCAGTGCCGCTTCGCTCTTGCCTTGGAGCAGGAGCGAGCGTCCATGGCGGCTCTCACTCACCAGCTCGAGGAGGCCACACACCCGCAGTGGAGTGCCACCCGTGAGCCCTCCCCAGGCAACGGAGATGCCCACAGCACCTACGCGGCTTCCCTCATTGCCGCTCTCCACGCTCAGGCGGTTGGTGTCTAGAACATCCGGGTGCTCGTCCCGGTTGTCCTTAGCATCGACTCCACCTCGTACGCTAGGTGGTGTCACCTGTTTCTCCTCACGTTGAGGCGTTTTTGCCTTGACGATCACGTCCTCCAGGACGACTCCCCGTTGGACGATTCCTGGATCAACATGGACAACCTGGTCCTTGCCTATATCCTCGGTTCCCTCTCTGAGGAGTTGCAGGATATTGTCGGGCAGCGTCGTGGCAACACTGCTCGTCAGGCGTGGCTCATCCTCGAGCAGCTTCCAGGGGAACCGCGCGACCCGAGCTCTTCACATCCGGGCGCGGTTTCGGGGCTGCTGTCTAGGGGGACCTGTCGGTCTCCGCCTACTGTCGTCAGATGAAGGGTATGGCGGATGCCCTTCACGACCTTGGGACCACGTTCCGAAGACTTCTCTTGTTCTTCAGATCCTGCAGGGCCTGAACGAGCGTTACTCATGTTGAGAGGCCTTTTGATCTGATTCACTATGATCTTTGGACTTTTCCTATTGTTAGTGTTTCGGGTTATAAATACTTGGTGATACTCGATGATTTTTCACACTATTCGTGGACTTTTCCTTTGTGACAGAAGTCTGATAGTCACTCTTTCTCACTTCTTCGCTTGGTTGTCTACCTAGTTTGGGCGTATTATTCGAGCCGTCCAGTGCGATAACGGACGTGAGTTTAATAAATCTGTGTTCCGTGACTTCCTTCTCTCTCGCGGTGTTCAATTGCGCATGTCTTGCTCCTACACTTCCCCTTAGAACGGCAAGGCCGAATGCATGATTCGTACCACTAACGACGTCATGCGTTCCGTGATGTTTCAGGCCTCCATTCCTGCTCGGTACTAGGCGGAGGCTCTTCACACCACCACTTTCCTCATTAATTGCTTTCCTACTAAGGCGATTAGTTCCCCACCCCTCACTTTGCTCCTTTTGGCACCACTCCTCTCTACGACCACATTCGAGTCTTCGAGTGTGCATGCTACCCTAACCTGTCCGCCACAGCTCCTCATAAGCTTGTGCCTCGTTCGACTCGGTGTGTTTTCCTCGGGTACTCCCGTGATCATAAGGGGTACCGGTGCCTTGACTTTGCTACCTGTCGTATCTTGGTCTCCCGACACGTCGTCTTCGACGAGTCTTCCTTTCCCTTTTCCACTTCGTCCTCTGACTCTGTCGCTGAGTTGGATTCCCTTTTTTCTACTGACCCCGAGGCCGCTCCTATCCAACGACCTTGGTCTTTACCCCCTGCAGGTTATTCACCCGCTGCGCCCCACGCGGCCCCAACATCGCCCGCTGTGCCACGCGCGGCCCCGACGCCCCCGGTTTCTCCGGCTGCGCCACGCGCGGCCCTGGCGTCTCCCGCTGCGCCACGTGCGATCCCGGCGTCCCGACGTCGCCCACTGCGCCACGCGTGGCCTCAGCATCCCCGACGTTGACTACTGCGCCCCGTGCGGCCTCGACATCACGGTACGCTGATCCCGCTCTTATCTATCAGCGATGAGCGCGGGTTGGTTCACCAACCTCTTCCCGCCCTGAGTCTCTGGTGTACCACCCCCACTGCTCCATCGAGACCCTAGTCACGTCCACCCGATGGTGACCCGACGGGCGGCTGGGGTTCTCCGTCCGGTGCAGCGGTTTTCTAGGGTCGTCCTCTCCTCGACGACTGTGGCGGACCGGGATCCGCTCATCCAGGATCGCAGAGGGTGGTGCCGCACGATGCGACACCCGACAGCACACGTCATAAGGACATATTATATTACATGGGAAAAACAAACTGAACTGTGCAAACAGGTACAACTTCAGTACAAACTAGTATTTAATTTACACAGCGGAAGTCTACTCTGTACAACTCACGCCCGCCTATCTAGCAAAAGTTGGTTTCCCAGCCCTAGGGCAACCCACACTAGCTGCACGTCTCAACTTAGCGCGGCGTGTACGGCTCCCACTCAGCCGTGGTCCCCGACGGAGGGTAACCCTCGCCGGTGGACTCGTACTCCAAGTCCGTGGGTGGCTCCTCACCTGAAAAACACTTAAGCAGCAACCGTGAGCACGAAGGCTCAGCAAGGCTTAACCGACTCACCTAAACATGAAACTCTACATGAGGTGTACAATGACATAGGATAGTCATATTACAACAAATGGACTCGCCTACAAGTTCATCCTTAGTTCAGCTTTTAGCAACAAGTTAACAGTTCAGAAAGCTGAAATTTAGTAAGCAATATTTGGTGGCAAACATGTAGCAATACAATATTATTATCATATCAGCAATATTGAATCAACGTATTTCATACATTATTCTACGTCACGACTCAGTGACCAAGTGGTACTCTTCACCGCGAGGGACGGTGAATCGACTCGATATACACCTGCATGGAAACCCAAAGAGCACGTCACGTACGCCCACCCGTGGAGCTACACAGCACGCTCACTCGATGTCGTAAGGGACAGCCTTTCACCCAACAGACCAAAGGTCGAACCGGTCACACCGAAACGAGCAGGAGGTTCCCCACATGGAGCATCTCTCTATGCCCGTTGGCAGATTTCCACCTTGCTGCCCTCAGCCTACACCTATAAATCGGTGCGTTATGCCTCGACGCCCGGAGGTTTAGGCTACATCGGTTTATCGGGGCTCATATATCCGATATGCCTTCGGTACGTTCAAACTTGATCAGCATGGGCCGCACACGGATCGCTCCTCAATCGACACGGACAGGGCCGCGCACACAAGACTCGCTCTTGCTGCGCCCTAAACCCTGCCAAGTCTCATTCTCATTACTAAAGTGATCTCACATCACTCAACCGAACCCGTGTGTCCCAAGCCTATCTCGCGAGTAGATTCCAACTACTCGACTTGTACCGAAGTCCTATGAAACATTAAGCATAGCCTGTCTAGTCGAGGTCTTAGACACTACCCTCACTCTTATGGACAATTTCTGGTTATGCAAGTGGGGTTCCATTCATCCTACACCTAATGCACGTTCACACTTCATATGACACATGTAAACAACGTAAAACTTATAAAAAGGTTAATGCAAACCGGGGCTTGCCTTGTTGCTGCTGGTCAGTAGTTAGCTCTTCTTCCGGAAGGAGGAAGTCCAGCACTTCCGGAGTCTCTTCTTCAGTGACTACACGTTTAATGAAATACGACATGTAAATTTTAAATGCAATGTGTAAACTTGAATACTTAACTATTAGTAACTCTAGCTAGCCTCCCCTTTGGTTCTGAAATTTTTATGGTGGCTTGGTAGGGTCCTAACCAGAGTCTTGACCAAGTTTCATTTGAAACAAAGTTCATCTGAACCTTGTACAAATAAAAGCCCATTTGGTCAATATTTGAGCCTCTAAGTAATTCCAGGGGTTTTCATGGTTCCAACCATTACCTTTTGGAAACTAGAATTTAGGATGGTTCTAATGGAGTTGGTTTCATGTCATTTGAAGAATTCTACAGAAAGTTATGCCCTAAATAAGATTTGAGAAAATCTGAAAAATGTTTCTGTACATTTTCCTATTTTCTCAGGGCAGTTCTCTTAATCACCTCATTAGGGTAACTAAATGAACTTGGATGAGTCTGAAAATTTTACTGGGATTCAGGGATTTTCCAATGAACCTCTCAGCCAAATTTCAGAATTTTTCATAAAGTAGTTCTCCAGATAAAATTCCCAACAGTTTAAACTTTAGGGATTTAATTCTTGAAAATTATTCACTTTCATGAGCTGAATTTGGTATTGCTGGAAAATACTCAGAATTCTGAGTTCATCAAAATTTGGTTCATCGAATTTGGAGTTTCCTAGCCAAAGTTCTATTCATTTGAAGTTTGAACTAAAACTGGAAATTCCAAAAATATTTAAATCCTGCGGGTGGGTCCATCCCACACGTGTCGACCGCTGGAGCCGAGCCACACGGGGCCACAGACTCCTTCCCGCGCGGCCACACTGGATCCTGGACCACAGAGGATCCCGCACATTTATCTCCAGCCGCTGAAGAGTGGGGCCTCCCCCCTTCGTCTTCCTCCGGCCACCCGCGCGACCCCGCCGCCGAGCTCGCCGGAGCTCTCGCCGGAGAGGGGTTCCTGCCCTCGGAACTCGCCGATTCTCGCCGCCTGTGCCTATCTCGTCCTGGGGAATACGGTGGTGCCCTCACCAGAGCGTGACAACGGGCGGAACAGTGCTCCCGCCGGTAATAGCGGCCGGGAGCTCACCGGCGACGTCGAACCCGGCATCCCTGCACCTTTTTCGATGCGGTTTGCTCGGGGAGCTCCGCTGACACCTGCTGATCACGGACATGGGCCCCAATCCTCGTGAAAACAGCTGCAACTACGACCTGACCAGTGACCTAGGCCGGATATCGGCTGTTCTCAGAAAACTTCAAAGAACCGTAACCCTAGTCCATGGTTCTTGCTGGTTTTTGATCCTAGGTGGTCGTGGCAGGGTGTAGATCGTGTGTTTAGCTCGGTACGCCCGGTGATAAGCCAACACCGGTGAATTTTTGGATTTGGTGGAGCTCGACCTTAAGAACACCGTAGCGTTCCCGGAAGAAATTCTCCCCCGACGGTGCATGAAATGCCGAACGGTAAGGACAAGCAGAACCAGCACCTTATGGCGGTCGTTTCTTGTGTTGAGCGTCGGGCACGAGGGCGCCTGGTTTGCTCGGACGCCGGCGATCAGTGGGTGGCGAGACACCGAGTGTGTGGCCGAGTTTGTGGGCGGTGGAACAGAGAGGATACGGGGGTTTTCACGCAGCCCAGCAGTGCAACCACACGCTTTGTAGCCGGCGCCCTCATCCCCCGAGCAGGAGGTGGCGCGGTGGCCGCGTTGGGACGGGGTCGACCCCGTGCGCTGTCGGCCGTAGGGTGTTCGACCGCGTGCCCGAGTCGGTTTGCTCCCCGGGGTGGCTGACCAGTGGGCCCTCTTCTCCCCTCTAATTATTTCTCCCCCTTTCTTTTGTAAATATCCCAGCTACTGAACATTGAATGGGAGACTTAGCCCCCAAGTATTGGTTTGAATTTGAGTTCTCAAATTGAAACTTTGTTGGGTTAAATTTGCTTCATGTTTAAACTGAAATTCAAATTTAGTTTTGAATTATTGCAAATTTAGATCCCGACAAGATGAACTCCAATAGGGATGAAAATTGGTGGGCTAACTCAGAAAAATCTGCTGAGTTTGAAAATGAAGCTAACTTTTGAATTTGAATGATGAAAGTTGCTGCAATTTGAATTTACATTCAAATTGGCCTCTTTTTCAAATACCTCCAAAAGTGCCTCAAAAATGTTGGATTTACATGAAACTTGGACTGAACCTTCCCAAGACTTTTTAAGTTCTAGGGGTGAGCTCAACCCCTCATGTTCATGTGCAAAAATCCTACTTTGTGAAAGCGAAGGCTTTCCCCTCTAATTACTCTTTTGATGGAGGTTACTTGCTCTTCACCATTTTTCACAAAATATCCACAACAAAAGTGTGGTGTTTTGAAGTGAGGAAAAATTTTAGCAAGTCCCTTTTCTTGGGCTTTTACAACGACCTCCCCACCGCCTGCCTCTTCACCCGTCTCGTCTATCCCCTCTCTTGTCCGTAGTGCCCTTGCCGATCCCAACTGGCGTCGGGCTATGGAAGAAGAGTATGCGACCCTTCTTGCCAACCAGAGCTGTGACTTGGTTCACCGTCCTGGTCATGGCAATGTTGTCACGGGCAAGTGGGTATTCACGCATAAGCGGAAGGCATATGGGTCCTTAGAGAGGTACAAGGCTCGGTGGGTCTTTCGGGGCTTCACTCAGCGCCCTGTTGTCGACTACGACAAGACCTTCAGCCCGGTGGTGAAGCCGGCGACGATTCGGACTGTTCTGTCGTTGGCTCTCTCGTGTTCTTGGCGTGTCCACCAGTTGGACGTCAGGAACACCTTCCTCCATGACACGCTAACGGAGACGGTGTACTGCAGTCAGCCGATAGGATTTGTTGATTCAGCTCGTCCAGACATGGTCTGCCGGCTGAACAAGTCCCTGTATGGCCTGAAGCAGGCGCCCCGGGCTTGGTACAACCGGTTCGCCTCCTTCCTGTCCTCGCTCGGTTTCGTCGAGGCCAAGTCGTACACCTCGCTCTTTGTGTACGGCCGCCGTGAGGGGGACACTTTGTACCTCCTCTTGTACGTCGATGACATCGTCCTCACGGCGTTCAATTCGGCTCTCCTTTAGCGCACGATCTCTGCCCTGCAGCGGGAGTTCGTGATGAAGGACTTGGGCCAGCTTCACCACTTCCTGGGCGTGACGGTCGAGCACCGATTGGGCAGTCTGTTCCTTCACTAGCGATAGTACTGCTTGGACATCCTCCAGTGAGCAGGCATGGCTGACTGCAAGCCATGCTCTACTCCGGTGGACACCTAGGCGAAGGTCTCCTCCGATGACGGCGCTCCTGTTGCTGACCCCACTATTTACATAAGTCTTGCAGGTGCTCTCCAGTACCTCACCTTCACCGGGCCGGATATCTCATATGCAGTTCAGTAGTTGTGCCTCCACGTGCATGATCCGCGAGAGTCACATTTCACTGTTGTGAAGCGGATACTTCGGTACCTGCGCGTCACCCTCGACTACGGCCTCCTCCTTCAGGGTGACTCGACTTCTAAGCTGGTCGTCTACACCGACGCTGACTGGGCGGGCTGCCCGGACACCCGTCGGTTCACTTCTGGCTACACCATCTTCCTGGGTGGCAACCTCGTCTCCTGATCCTCGAAGCGGGCAGCCCGTGGTGTCACGGTTGAACGCTGAGGCAGAGTACCGCTCCGTAGCCAATGACGTGGCTGAGACTTCCTGGCTCTAGCAGTTGCTTCAGGAGCTCCACTCCCGTGTCGCCCGGAGCACGTTGGTCTACTGCGACAATGTTAGTGCTATCTACCTCTCCACCAACCCGGTCCAGCATCAGCGCACGAAGCATGTGGAGATTGATCTTCACTTTGTTCGGAAGCGGGTTGCCCGTGGCGAGGTCCGGGTCCTCCACGTCCCGACGACATCGCAGTTCGCCGACATCTTCACGAAGGGTCTCCCTTCGTCGTTGTTCTCTGAGTTTCGGTCTAGCCACAACATCTGTCATGGCTAGATGTTAGTAGTGCCGGGGTGTTGAAATGTGTGTATATAAAGTGTAGGGCTATACGTACCTTAACACATTATTGAAAACCCAAATTGATTTTTCATATCATCTTATCCACAACAATCCCTCGCCCCTCGGTGGCTTAGGACTTCAAAGAAGAAGAAAAAAGCTAGAAAGCTCAGCAGAGGAGACACATCTTGCATGTCTGAAACTATAAGAAATCTTATATAGGCGTAAAAAGCACTAGAGGACGTTACTTTGGTAGCTGAAGGAGACTGCGCCGACTTCGCCGGGCGACGGCGATGCCTGTGACCGGAGGCGAAGGGGAAGCCTTGACCAGCGCGCCTCGACAATGGGGGCCATATATTGCCGCAGCGAGCTCCCGGCCACCGGTGATGAGGCTAAAGGAGAGGACCAGTCAGATGCCGCCGGCGCAGCGTGAGCACTGTTCCTGCCCGAGCCTCGCTGTGTGCGCGCGCTAGGCTTGCTTTGCCTCGGGCCCTTTTGCCGGTGCCACACGTGAAGGGTGGTTGGTGGCGAGGCTGACATAATTCACTCACTGTACGGTGTATCGGTTTTTGGAATGTTAAACATGGACTGGAATCTTTAGACGTAACAAAGATTATCACAAGCTCAACGTGTAGTGCTTATGCCCTTGATGGCTTGGGATTTCATGGCTAAGCTACTCGACAAAAAAGAAAAAAGAAAAAAGCCCCGAGCTACTTCCCCAGCCTTGGGTGCCACTTGAGAGGCTCGACGTGCATTGCTGGACCCTGGACTGGATCCCATACTGGCTGTGAATAATTCGAACCAAACAATTAGAAACACATAGAAAGAAAGCAAGAAAGTAGCACCTGGCAGCAAGGGTAGAGAGGGAGAGCTGCTTTAATCAAAGTACTAAACCGATTTTACAAAATTCATTTGTTTCGATATATGCCCCCAATAAAAAAAGAAGAACACGACCATGCATGGGAGAACTTCTGCTGTACGAAGCTGTAACAAAACACTTCTGCCAGGTGTATACCTTTGCACTCAAGATTCTGTATATTGTCGGGACCCACCTCTCGCAGGGCCCACTTGTGCATCTCGTATCAATCCCTGGATCAGTAGTTGGTACGCACAACAGAACGTATCGAGTTCCATACCTTAAATTATTCTCGAAAGGCCTTCATGATCTTACAAGCAGGTCTTAGGTTACAACCATGGGCCTCGCAGGGCCACTGAAAATTGAAAGACAAGTCTAACTACAGCGGAATGGGCGACACCCAGCCCTCAGGCATCCTTGGGCGCAGGACTAGACCTACTCGTCATGAAATTGCGCTTCGTCTTCTTCTTCGCTTTCTACTTCTGCATCTGAGGGTTGTGGAGAAGGCAAAAGTGAGTACGAAAGGTACATAGCAAGCCCTAACACTAGTCAAGGGAATGTGTTACATGCAAGGAGGTCATAACAAGGCAGGGCTATAAAGATTAGAGTTGTCGAAAAGCATTCATGCAGGGTCTTCTTCGAAAGAAGGTTTTGTAAGCAAAATGAGGTAACCGTATCCTGATTTCAGTTGATGGGACCTGGGGGAGTTGAAATCCATCCCGCCAGTTCCCTAAGTTTTATTCGAACGTTCAAGCCCCATGGCTTTACTAGTTCCGGCACACAGCCGACATATCCAAAACACGGCAAACACTGCCACTCAACTACACCAAGGGATCATGCTAAGACTAATCAACAAGAGCTCGAAATATAGTGTGTCAATACCGTGACAATGGTCATCCGAATTTACATTCTGCAGGGGTTGTACACTTTACCCACAGGTCAAGCTCTCCTAGCAAGGGAGTAGCATAACGTTCGCCTCATCTTCCCCGAGTAACCCCACGATCACACCTCGGGACGCACCCAGGGGCTATTTGGGCAATTACTCTCCCAGCCGGACCACGGGTAATGACTCTCCCGTGTCTTTTCCTGGTCCCCTGTGCCCTACTGGTCGCCAGATGACTCATGTGGAAGTCACCAAGAAGGTAGAAGAAATCCTGCCCATACAGGTTCTGTGGTTGTACGATATCACTATGACGAGGTCATATGAACCGGTCCTTGAGTTGGTGAGGCGGTTCCGTCCATGTCCACGACAGGTGGACTACACCAAAGCACACACTACTCATTCACCAATCCTTCCTCAACCACCCCTTTTTCCCACTTCACTCCACTCAGGTTGTATGACACCATCCCTAACCCACACCACCAAGACACCTTTCACACTCTTCGCAAATCCAATGATTAATTGTAGTGAGACGCGATGCGAACATCGCGAGGGTCCCTAAGAAATTCTACTTTCAAGGGATTACGCACGTCATCACGTTATATTGTGATGACGGGGTCTTAGGGCGTCAAGGAGGAGTTGACAAGGTCAAGGAGGGTTCGTGGCACGTCGCAAGTCAACCACGTGACTATGCGACCACTAGCCAAATGGGTCTTAGCTACCACAACGTTTAAAAGTAGTCACGAAAAACATGCATATTGAAAACAGGCTATCAGGGTAATTTTGCAAATTCATAGGAGCAATAATGATCAAGGGAGTTAGAGCTTGCCTTCACAGACTTCTAGAAGTTCCTCGTAATCTCGGCCTTCTGGTTCCTCGTCGAATTCCTCGGTTGCTATAGTACGTAATTGCATGGATAAGTGCTAAATCCAAGTAAACTCCAAGAGATTGAAATAAAACCTTAGTAGTGCGGTTGTAGAATGTCTTATAGAAAATTTGGTGCATGGTATGTTGTATTTGCGGCTTCAGGGGTGTATTCCGTCGCTTGAGTAGTTGAACACACGTTTACCCTAGATCCCCTAAATGTATTTTATAAGTTTCTATGTAAACTAGGGGTATCCGTACCTATTCCTTTCGTGTACAGAGGCTGACAGGTGGATCCAAGACCCTGCGTGGTACTTGTGTCTCTAGTGCACATGAGTCAAGTCCACAGAACCGATTTATACTGGTCTCTGTGAGCTGGGGCGAGGTGGCAGTGATGTGGTCGTTGACTGGGCTGCCACAGGGGTCAGGCTGCCGAGGTGGCTGCTACCTCAGTTACCATGCGCGCAAAAGGGTTTATACGGTTACGTTGGCGATGACGGGGCTGACACCCATGCACGCTCTCTGATGTGGCGTCCCGCTGGTCTGCCACCTAAGATTGATAGTGAGGTGGCTGCCACGTGTGTCCTTGCTGACAGGGTGCTAACTTGGATGCCATGTGTTCTAAACTGCTTATGCGTCATGCCACGTGTTCACTACGTATGCGCCGCATGGGTGCCAGCTAGACCGGGGTGTGCGGGGTGGCTGCCACACGTGTGCCTCTGCTGAGGTGGTGATGGCTGTTTAGCCAAGTGTGTACTTTTAGTGATGTGGCATGCTACATGGGTGCCAAACAGGTGTCAGGTAGGATACTTGTGGGGAAGGGGCTGCCGACCAGTGAGGCTAGCCAGAGCGGTGATTTCTTCAGTTGTTTGAATGATTATAAAGGTCTATTTCAGGAAATTTGTTACTTGTTTTGTGTTCTAGTGGCCAAGAAATATTCTAACTGGCTTATGTTATTGTTATCGGGGTGGTATGACCATTCCGGAGAGCACTCATCAGCCTTTCCTAATTTTCCTTAGTTGATTAAGTGATTTTGGGACTATTGTTGGTAACTAACAAATTTTCTAAAATTTATTTGGGTCACCCCTGCATGCTACTGCAGTCTAAATGCATATTCCTATTTTTAGGGATTTTTCTGTAATTTTTCTGCAATTAAAAATATGTTTTGTGGAGCATTGTGTACACTAAGGGGTGGTTGTAGCATTTCTGCATAACTCTAGTGGCTGACAGATGGGCCATGGTTGACAGGGGCTTCTGTGCCTTTGGTTCATGTGAACCAGGTCCACAGGAGGGTCCTAAACCAACACTGGTGGACTAGGCTGATGTGGCAACGAGGTGGATGCTGATTGGGCTGCCATGTGGGCAAGAGTGTTGAGTTGGCTGCCACCTCATCTGCCGCAAGCAATAGGGCTTAAGGGGGGCTGAGGGGGGTGTGACTGTGCAGCCACACATGCAGGTTTGATGATGTGGCTTGCCACATGTGTGCCACAGGGGCGCCACATCAGTCCGGGTGTGGTGAGTGCGGCTGGCCGGAGTAGCTCGCCGGCGGCTAGCCGGAGCTACGCCCTTTTCTTCGCGTGACCTAAGCAACTGTGGGCCGGTGATCTACGTGACATGGGGAGGGCAGCGGTCACGGTCCTAGGCTGAGAAGGTCGCCGGAATGGCGGCTAGACATCGCCGGAGATGACAGTGGATCGTGGCGGCTAGCCGGCGTCCGAACCTTTTTCTTTGTGCTACCTTACAAACTGTTTGCCGTTGGTCTACGCATCATGGGGAATCTAGTGGCTGTAACGCCGGGCCTAAAACGTCACTGTTTCGCTGGTGAGGTCTCGCCGGAGTTGGGCATGATGACGGTGTTCGGTGGTAGCGCGCTTGTGGCTGTTTCCTACCGGGTTTCCATAATCTATATGCACATTGGGATAGCAGAAACATTTCAGAGCGGGGCAGCTGATCCGAGGAGCGCTCCACGGCAGCCAGCGATGACGTGCAGCGGCTAGGAGCAGAGGTGCCCCGAGGGCGGACCCCTACTAGGCCCTAGCGCGAGCTCTGGCGAGCAGAGCCTCTCCGTGGACTTCTAGGGATGCCGAAGGAGGGAGAAGAAGGAGGGAAGGGGGCTCAGCGGAGTAGAATTCCGGGCTCACCGGACTTGGAGAAGAAGCTCGGGAACGGGCGAAACTTGGAGCGCGGGGGCTGGTTCTTGGCTCTGACAGGGACGGAGGAGATCGGTCACACGGGTGCGCGGGTCTTCGGAATAGAGGCTGCCTTAAGTAGCGGAGGAAGGCGGTGGTGGACGGTCTTTATGTGCGATGGGACAGCCGGGATTCGCGCGATACCGTGGGGCACTCGGCGGGCGTGGCCTCCCGGGAGTTGAAGGCGCACGCGGCAGCAGGCGGGCGGCCGGCGCATTTCCTGCCGGCAGCGCGGGCGCGAGCAGGGGTGTCGTGTCGCTGTCGAGTCGCCGGGATGCCCGGGTCCGGGTGGCTCGAGCGTAGATGCCGACAGGAGGAGGGGGCGGCCGCATTTGAGCCGGGCCGAGCTTGCGCGCAGGAGGAGAAGGGAGGGAGGTGAGCTGCGCGCTAGGGGCAGGGAGCCGGTGCATTTGCTGTTGGCGGTGCGGACATGGTGCAGGGGCAGTGTGAATTAGGGTGGCGGCTCTGTCGAGGAGGAAGGGAGAGGCGGTGGAGAAGAAGGAGGGCTGCGCTGGGCCGGGCTGGGCCAGGCTAGGCCGCGCGCAAGGAGAGAGGGAAGTGGGCTGCACCCAGGAAGAGGAGAGAAAAGGGTTGGGCTGCACCAGGGAAAAAAAGAAGAAAAAGAAAAAGGGAGCTGGGCTGGCTGGTGAGTAGTTTACTAGTATTTTGAGTTAGCATTTTTCGTACATGATTTGTATACGGGTTTAATTAGAGGTTTTCATATTTATTTGTGTATATGCGCACAAATGCCGTTCACTCTAGTTTAAACTTATTTATTTTAACTAATTTATTTGTTGGTTGTATACACACTCAAATGCATATATGTATATACGTGTATTATACCTACATGCACACTTGTATATATGCAATGTCGTTTCACCTTCATTTTATTCCTTGTACTGCTATTAGATTCTTGTCGTAGTAAGCGTGTATGTTTATACATCTCACGCGTTTCAGAATTAAACTTATGTTTAGAACTTCCAAATTTTTGTACTGATTTTTATTTGGTTTCCAAAATTTTGGGGCGTGGCATATATACAGATCGAAACAGCCGGCGTCATCAATGTATTTCTGTTCTGGTAACAGGTCGAAAAATTTATATTAAATTGGTCAAGAGCCAGGTCTGAAAAGTCTGGATTCAATCCATATCTTTTTTTGTCTAAAAAATTTAAGGGCTCGTTAAAATCCTGAAAGGGTCCGTAAGCCTTGGTCCATTACTATAATGCTTTCTGGGACTAAACCAAGCTAAATCGTTATGTTTTCTGGTAGAAAGATTTAAGACTAGAATTTGTCCTGAAAGAATGTTCCTTTTTCAACTTCGCAACATGTTCGTATTGACAAAAAGGACCAGTAAGCAGGCAAGAGACAAAAATACTCCTCTCCACCTCTCTTTGTATGTTTATACGGATGATTCTGTGCAAGAAATATACGCTGTTTTCCAATGTGCTAAGAATGCTTATGGTAAATGGGATTGGTAGCGACATTGGTGGGTGATGTATGTGTTGTGCGGTGGGGGTTAGGGAGGGAGGGAGAGACCATGGAGAGAGCATCGTCGTCATTTGGATCGAACTATTTCAGCGATGTAATAACAGCCATCTTAAATCCTCGAACTGATGCAGGTGTCCCTTTGGCTGAATCAGTAGCAGAGTACTTGTGGAGTAGCAACTCCGATTGGCCATTCTCCACTAGGATGGAAAGAATGAAGCTCAAAGAAAGGAAACTGCTCACTCCAGTAATCGATCGAACTAAACAAGAAAAGTCTCCCTCTGAAACATACGAGTCCACTCTATTAGCGGCAAAAGTGACGAGAACATCCACTGGGTCAAGACAAGAAGAAGACATGTACAGGTGGTATGCCAGTATTAGGAGTTCAACCTGCAATGGCATTGAGATGAATAATTTAGAGATGTCAATAAAAGGAAAATGATTAAAACTTCAAAACAAATTAAACTTGATAAAGTTTGATACTCTGTTTATACAGATAATATGCTGCAGGTTTGAAGAGAATGCAAAACATCACTCCACAAAACGGTATCTTTCAGCAATCCACAATAAGCACTGGCAACTTCGAGAATAGTACAGATATTAACAGAAATATAATATGGGTTCACAGAGAGGGGTACATATTCTGTCGAAACTCAAAATAAAATGCTTTGCTCAACCAAAGATAGGACATGGATGACTATACATAAGTTGTCATGCGCCTTATGACGAGCAACCCAGATTCACAACTAGCACGAGACTAGCCAAAAACTATCCAGCAGCTGTAATAGCACGATCCAAAATTTACGCAATGATTACTCCCAAAATATAGTCAAATATATATGCTCAGATGCAAGCTTAATGGATACCCATTCAGATTTTGTGTATAGAACCTACAAAAAGCAGACGCCCAGAGGGAAAGATTGGGATCCTCTAAGGAGTAGCCTAGTAGTGAACTTTCTACTTCACGACGGGACTCATTGGGCCGTTGCCCTTTGTGATAACAACTTTGAAAAGTGAATCAACATTCTTATCATCTCCGGCCCGAACACGGCACGCGGCCCGACGGGCCAATTTCGGGCCAGGCCAAGCCCGAGCACGGCCCGAATATCTGAAAAAATCCAAAAAAATCAAAAAAATTCTGTAAAATAAAAAAATACAAAAATTAAAAAAATCTAAAAAACTGTAAAATAAAAAAATCCAAAAAATTCGGGCTTTTTCGGACCATTTCGGGCCGATGGGCCTTACCGGGCCAATGGGCTTATTTTGGACCGTGCCGGCCCGAGCACGGCCCGAAAATCATTTCGTGTCGGGCCGCCCGAAGACGCCGAACCCAGGCACGACACGGCCCGAAATACCATGCCGGCCCGGCCCGACCCGAATATATTTCGGGCCTAATTCGTGCCTGGGCCGTGCCAGCCCGTCGGGCTTTGGCCCGCCCAGAAATGGTCCGGCCCAACTCCCAGCTCTACACACAAGCATGCCCTGACCGCGTCCTGCGGGCTATCCTCCGCAAGCACGCGTTGCCTCCGACGATCTCGCCCATCATCTCTCTTCCCCGTCCAGTATTATATTGTGCACTTGTCTACGAGGAGACCTAGCTAACTACTTCCTTCATTTCGAATTATTTGACGCTGGCTAGTTTCATTTTAACTCAAATAATTCGAAACGGAGGGAGTACTGCTTAGATATGACAAGTATCTCAAAACCATGATGTACTGGTACTACAAGCCTAGAACTTGGACCTCCTATAACGTTTAGGTGCATTTATTCTACTCCTTCTGTTTCGAATTATTTTATGTTGGTTAGTTTAAAATTAAACTAACCAGTATCAAATATTTCAAAACGGAGGGAGTAGTTAGCCGATTAACGGATGCTCAGGCAGACAGTCAGACACGCTAAGGAAACAACAATATGCAATAACGAATCAGCAGGGAAACAGCCGGACCCAAATCAGGTGACATTCCATGCACGGCGCACCTTCTTTGTTTATTATCTGATAGTTGGTTTTTAACAAAATCGTAGTTGATTCAATACCTGTGTGGCGGTGTCCCAGTTTCTATAATTATCACGTTGGCCTTCTAAATAAAACAAATTACAAGTTTGTCACTTATTTTTTATATACTCCCTCCATTTTAAATTATTTAACGCTAATTAGTTTGATTTTAAACGAACTAGTGTCAAATAATTCGAAAAAGAGAGAGTACTATTATTACCCTCATGTCCTTTGTTTCAAAATAAATGACGCTACATCATTTATTTTGGAACGGAGAGTACTATAAATGATACGTATAAATAATGTTTGCATTGGCCGTGCGATATCATCAGTATTATACTACTAGTATTACGTGTTGTAAAAGTCTCCTTTTAATTATGTGCTGACCGTTCGATAAACCAGTACGTGCACTTTGAGTTATGCATGTATACGACCTTCGAGCCAATGTATGACCATTTGTACACCGCGTACGAAATTCATCATATGATGGTATCCACTGTTTACGATTCAAAAGTATCAGATCTCACAGACGTGTCCAAAAGACCAAGAATATTTTTTAGCTTTATTACAAAAGGGAGCATTTTGCACACCAGGTCATCCATTGCCATCAATGGACAGAACACTGGAGCAAGAGCGCGACGAGCTTTCTGCAGGGAGACGAAAGAACAGTCGGGATCGCAGATCGTCGATCGGGATCGGGTGCCGGACTTTGGTTTCAAAGGTCGCGATTGATCGATCATGGCCCACGTACGTCGGACAGATTTGACCTGTCTCTGTCTGTGATACTGCGGTTCCTAGCTTTCTTCTGCTCGTCTACCTTTCGCGCAAAGAGAAGCACTGACATGTCCATTGCGATTAACACATAATCCAAAGCTATATAACCCTCAATAAGTATTCCTTATGTCCATTACATTTAAGACCCAACTGATGAGCATGTTAGCAAATTAACATGGCTTGAAAATGTCATGTATCATTTGTACTATGTTTACAGATACCTTGGGTTAGCTCAGCTCTTAGAATGGCAAAAAATCGATTCAGATGTGAGAGTAAGAGGTTTCATCAGTGTGTCGTCTAAGTACTAACCACTGCAAGATTATCAACCTTCACCAGCAGCACAACAAGAAACCCATCAATTTACAACGGCCAGAAACCATCGTTGTCGGAGTGTGAGCTGCGACACTCCTCCCGGCCTGCTCGGAAGCAGCTTGCGAGGTTCTTTCTTTCTGGAGGGGGCTTGGCACCCTTGGCAACCTGGGCTCGAGAGAGCGGATGAACATAAGGATTTACGTGGTTCGGGCCGCCGAAGCATAATATCCTATGTCCACGAGTGTGCTTGTTCTATTGCTTTTGCGTGAGCGCTTGTGCGTAGCGTGATCTGGAGTGCCGGGGAATCGGAACCCTCTGCAGGGTGGTCACCCAGGTCCTTTTATAGTTCAAGACCAAGGGTGGTTACAATGAGGCTTAGGGCTCGACAGGTGGCCCCAAAGCTTTGAGTGTCCTATACACGATCTAGGGCTTCGCCCTCTGAGTAGAGTGGCCGGTGGGGGAGTTAAGTCCCTCCCTCCGGCACGGAGTGCCCCTAACCGCATGTCAGGTGATGATAAAGACGTCGTCTTGTCGCCGCGTCTCCTCGCCTTGCTTGGGCGGCTTAGTGCCGTTGTGTGGCACTGTACTGCTGTCACGCCCCGCCGTCTCGTCTTGTCACCGTAATGGCGAACGGGCAAGGGACGGAGGCGTGCGTAGTGCGCCAAGCTTCTAGGGAAGGCGCGAGCCTTGAACGCGAAGCCTGACAGCGCACTTCCTTTTTGACTTTGTCAACCCACGGCCCATGAGGGATAATGGGGCGCGTGGTGGCTATGGAGCTCTTATCAACGGGCTTGGTGAGCCGCAGGACACATGGCAGCTCCAGACCTCACCTCAGTGGGGAGGCTTGGACCGGAGCCCGGGACACATGTCAGCACCGGAGTTGTCCTCGTGGGGAGGCGGCTCGGTGCCGGAGGACACGTGGCAGCTCCGGACCCTAACTCAGCTGGGAGGCTTCACGTCGGAGCTCAGGGCACGTGTCAGCTCCGGAGCTCAAGTGCACGCGGTAGCCCCAGGGCTGACCACGGGGCTCAGGCCACGTGGCTTATGCTGGGGCTCGCCTAAGCGGGGAGGCGGGCTCTAGGCTATCTTTTTACCTACTACGTGAGGGCACCCGGTTTGCAGGGTACCGATAGTGGCCCCGGGCCCATCTCGGGGGAGGCACTGAGCCCACAGGTGGGGCCCCCATCTCTCCCGCGTGGTGGTTTTGAACCAGTGCTTTGGAAACCGAAGCGGTGGCAAAATTTTCGCGTAGTGGACTAGTGGTTGAACCGAGGAGACAAAAAGGCTGTGCGTCCTTGGCGTATTCAGTCAAAGCAGCAGCGCATCGTCGTGCTTACACCTGACTTGACGGGTCACGACGATGCACTCGAGGGGTTTCCTCGGGGTAATTACTGCGGCATCCCATGGGTAATTACTGCCTAGAAATTCCCTTCCCCAGACCCCACAACGTGTGGGAGCTTTCAGCACTGGGTATGCCCTTTTTGCCCCTTTTTATCCCATAGGCCGTAGGAATACCACGCTGCCTCCCTCGGGAACCGTCGGACATTCTCCAGTTTCTACTCGTTTGTCCCGCCAGTGTCTGACTAGTGGACTTGGGTCCTACGTGTCATTGGTGGGGGCAAGTGCTAAGGCGACATGCTCGAGGGGTTGCCTCGGGGCTCTTACTACGGCAGCCAATAGGTTGGTTGTTCCCAAGATGTTACTCACCTGGCCCCAACAGGTTGGTTGTTCCCACCACGCCTCTTTTCTCGGGGACCGTCCGACGTCCCAAAGATGTTACTCACCTAGCCCTCGGTGTCCGACGGGTGGACCTGGGTACTACCCATCTTCGGGGGAGGTGAGTGTCTAGGCGTCATGCCCAAAGGGGTTGCCTTGGGTCATTTACTGTGTCAACCGATTAGTTGGTTGCTCCGCTCTCCTCGGGAACCGCCGTTCCCAAGAGGTTATCGTACCAGCCCCTAGTGTCTGACGGGTGGACCCGGGTCCTTCCCACCATTGTGGGAGGCGAATAACCCGCGGCGTGCAAAGGTAGAAACCCAATCACCGTGCCTGTTGCCCTGCTAGAGGTCGTGGTTGTGTATAAAAGGTGGCCTTCCGATGTAGGATGGCATCCCCCTCACCATGTGGCCTTTTTTTTCTCCTCTTGCGCCCTGGAAGTTCCTGCTTCCCGGCACATTCGCCCACCAGATACTTTCATACTGGTAGACCTCTTCGTCCACTTTTGCGAGATGTTCGTGTGTGTGTGCAGCCTTCAGTGAGGTTCTCTAGTGCATCCCTCCCCTTGATGGCCTCGGATAGAAGCACATGCCATCATGACGGTGCGCCGGTGGTAGGGGAGGCCGTCGGGGACAGGGTACTGGACTCGCAGTGAGTCCCTACGCCAGTGTCGTGTGGGGCATGTCCTCTAGGTATCGGAGGAAGGTTTAGTCCAGATTGATCAAGCATTCCTCTAGGTACTATTGTGGACAACAAAATCTGCCATAGATGGCGTTTTGGCCCACATGACACTGGATGTCACTGTTGCCTCGGTCTAGCATGTGTTGCTGCCATCCTTGGTCTTACAGCAGATGACCGTCCCACTGCATAGAGACTGGCTCGGGGGACAACTAGGCAGACCACGGAGTAGGGGATTACCCGACTTGTAGCTGCTGAGTTCCTTAGTTATGAAAGCATCTTTGTTTCAAGTCTTTCATTGCCCTATGTCGTAGATGTAGACTTCGGACCCTTGGCAGCGCAAGGGTCCGGGATGACTTAGCCAACGTGGGTAGTTTATTTGCCGACGTCTCGAGCTTGTTCCCCTGGATCCTTAGCATTTAAGGGCCCAGGGCGCTCCGACAGTGTGACTACCACTTCTTCCAGATCCTCGGCAACGCAAGGATCTGAAGGAAGTTCGACCTTGTCCCCAGCCCCTTTCCAAAGAGACACATGGCAGCTCCGGACTTCTCCTTGGAGGGGAGACTCCGCCCGAAGCCTGAGACATGTGTCTGCACCGAAGTTGTCCTCCGCGGGGGGGGGGGGGATCGGAGCCTAGGAACACGTGATAGTTCCGGACCCCACTCCACGGTGAGGCTCGGACAAGAGCTCGAGGCACGTGTCAGCTCTGGAGCTCAAGCAAACGCGGTAGCCTCAGGGCTGACCTCGGGGCCAAGGGTATGTAGCTTTGCCTGTTTATAGTTGATGTGCTTGAGAAAGTGCAAACTGTAAAGGGGGGAATGCACATGACAAGGCAAAATTTTCTCACTTTAGGCTCTTCTTCATAGGAAGGAACAGGCCGTGTTGGAAGGCAGCGACCCATCCCAGATGTTGAGAGTGACAGGACTCCTCCAGGACTTAGCTGTTCTAAGCGCTGTTCCTGGACACTATGACACATTTTTAGAGAAAACAGGACCCTACCACTGTGCTAAACATAGAACTTACAAAAGTGTTCTATGTTCCAATGATTGGGTAGAGGTACCCCATCCTCTGTGGCTAGGTGCACGCACCCGGGACGACATACTTGTGTTACTCGAAAGGGGTCTTCCCAGCTGGGGAAAAGTTTGTTCCTACCTTCTCGAGTAAGTATCCGCCGCAGTACCAGGTCGCCATCCTCGAGCTATCTACTCCGCACAAACCGCTGCTGATAACGCCGGAGCGCTTGACGGTATCGGGCGTTTCGGACAGCTGCTTGCCACCTTCGCTCATCGACAAGGTCGATATGTTCACGCCGGAGCTGGTCACACGTGTCTTCATCGTACGCTCAGACACGGGATGAGCCCATGGTGATTTCCGGTGGGGGGGGGGGGATGGCCTCAGCCCCATACACCAGGAAGAAAGGCATTTCCCCTGTCGAGCAATTGAAGCACATCCGGCTAGCCCACAGTGTGCACGGAAGCCCTTCAACCCAATTGGCACCGTGATTTTTCAAGCTGTTGTAGGTGTGCGTCTTGAGTCCCATGAGAATCTCAGCGTTGGCTCTTTCGGCTTGACCATTACTCTCTGGGTGAGCAAAGGAAGCATAGCAAACTTGGATGTCGAGGTCTTCACAGCAGTCTTGGGATACTGCACTGGTGAACTGGGCCCCGTTGTGAGTGATGATTTTGTGGGGGACCTCGAACCGACAGACGATTGAGTTGATGAACTTGACTGTTGATTGCTTGTTGATGGTTACTACAGGGGTAGCTTCCAGCCACTTGGTGAACTTGTATACGGCGACGTAGAGGTACCGGTACCCTCTACCGGATCTGGGGAATGGTCCCAGGATGTCTGGCCCCCACACAGCGAAGGGCCATGAGGGCGGGATCATCTGCAATGTATGCGCTGGTGTGTGGATCTGCTTAGTGTGAAACAGGCACGCCTTGCATCTCCTGACTAGGTCGATGGCATCTTGTTGAGCAATCGGCCAGTAAAAGCCATGCTAGAAGGATTTACCAACCAGCGTGCGGGAACTTGCATGGTTTCCACACCCGCCTCCATGGATCTTTGCGAGCAGGTCACAACCCTCCTCCCAAGTTATGCACCGCAAAAGGACGCCATTAGCGCCACGCCGGTAGAGATCCCCTTCTACCAGCGTGTATCTCTTAGCCAACCGAGCGATCCGTTCAGTGGATACACGTTCATCGGGAAGGAATTTGTCTTTCAAGTAGTCCCGGATCTCCGTGATCCATGCATCGGGACCTACTTGAGCACTTGGATCTTGATCGTCGGGTTGCACGGAGCCCCCGGTGACACTTATGATCCTTGGCGGGCGCCATGGTAACAGGGCCACCGGGACCGCCAGCTTCAAGGTGCTGGTCCCGCCCCCTTTCAAAGACCCCCTCACGCACCGAAACCCAAGTGCAAGCCTTCGTTGACAGGTCGTTGCCTATTGTGTTATTGGCACGGGGAACATGGTACACGTCCAAGGATAAGAAGTCCTTCTCCAACTTCTGTACTTGGAGGAGATAAGCTGCAAGCTTTGGGTCGTTGCAGCTACACTCTCCCTTGACTTGCTTGATGATAACCTGAGAATCACCCTTGACCAACATTTGCCGAACGCCAAGGGATAGCCCGGTTTTTAACCTGAAGATTAGAGCCTCATACTCCGCCATGTTGTTGGTCGCCTTGAAGTCAATTCGCACCACGTATTTGAACTGCTCTCTGGTTGGTGTAATGAGCAGAACCCTTGCTCCGGCACCATGGTTCTGCGAGGAGCCGTCGAAATAGAGAGTCCAGTAGAGCCCAGTGAAGACTGAAGCCCTGGGCTCTGGTTCACCGATGTCCTAGCCCCCTAGCTAGCATGGTGGTGGAGTCCACTCTTCCACAAAGTCATCTAACGCCTGGCTTTTCACCACATGGCGTGGTAAGAAGTCCAACTCGAACTCCGCCATCCACGCAGTCCATTTAGCTATGTTTCTAGTGGAGTTGGGGCTGTGGAGGACGGTTCTTAGTGGGTACGAGGCAACCACCGAGATCTTGTGAGCCTGGAAGTAATGGCGTAGCTTCCTTGATGCAATGAGGACTACGTAGAGCAGTTTGTGCACCTCCATATATCTTATCTTGGCATTGTGGAGGACCTCGCTAATGAAGTAGAACGAACGCTGGTGGTTTGGACCCTCCCGGAGGTTTCTGAAGCATCGTCTAGTAGAGGTCCTGGACTCGTGGGCCTCTGGCCACCAGGCCCGAGACTACACTCTAGGAGTTTGGACCTAGGTGCACGCCTGTTGCTGGGTCTAGATGGTTGGGACCCGTCTGGTTCTTCTTGGAGTAGTCCAGGACTCGGGGGGCCCCTGGTCCCCTGGTCCGAGACTGCATTCTAGGAGCTCGGACCCAGATGCACGCCTTTTGCCGGGTCTAGATAACTTAGATCCGACTAGTTCTTGGGGAGGTCCGGTACCCGAGGCTCTGAGTCCCCCGGGCTCGGTATTGCATTCCGGGAGCTTGGACCCAGATATACATCAATCATCAGGATCGCCTGGTTGGGGCCTGATTACTTCACTTTCCCAAGGATTTCCTGCGGAGTCTAGGCCCTAGGACTTCAAACCAACAGCGGCAGGAGCTTTTTCTGGGACATGAGATCGATGGAGTTCCGGCCGCTCAGCGACCAAAACCATGCTCACGACCTCGGTTGTGGAAGCGATGTAGAGGAGTATTGGCTTGCCTTGTTCAAGGGCCACCATGATGAGTAGCGTTGTGAGGAACTTCTTAAGCTCCTGAAACACCTCATCCGCCTCCTCTGTCCATACGAATGGACCAGATTTGCGCAGAAGCTTGAAGAACGGGAGAGCCCGCTCTGCCAGTCTAAAGATAAACCGAATGAGCGCGGCCAAGCATCCGGTAAGCTTCTGCAAGTCTTTGATGTGGGCAGGGGGCTGCATCAGTTCTATTGCCCTAACGTTCTCTGGGTTAGCTTCGATCCCTCGGTGTGAGACCAAGAAACCGAGCAGCTTCCCAGCAGAGACCCCAAAGACACATTTGTCTAGGTTCAACTTCGTGCGTGTGGAACACATTCTGTCAAAGAGTAGGGCCAGGTTATCGAGCAGAGATGCTTGTGGCTTAACCTTTACTACGATTTCATCGACATAAACCTCGACCAGGTCCCAAATGAGGTTCCCGAACGTCTTGTGCATTGCACGCACAAAAGTTGGGAGCGCATTCTTAAGACCATAAGGCATATACACATTGCAGTACAGACCGTCTACTGTGATGAAGGCAGTGTGCTCTTCATCTTCCCTAGACATATGCATTTGGTGGAAACCTGAATATGCATTTGTCTAGGAAACATAGTAGATCACAACCATACGTAGAGTCGACCACTTGGTCTATATGGGGGAGAGGGAACGGATCCTTTGGACATGCCTTATTAAGGGTGGTGTAGTCGATGCACATACGTAGCTTCCCGCCAGCCTTGGGGACGACAACAGGGTTGGCCAACCATCGTGGATAGTGGACCTCTCGGATGAAGCCGACATCGAGCAGCTTCTTGATTTCTTCACGGATGAAGTCTTGCCGCTCGATGGATTGCTTCCGAGGCTTCTGTTGGACTGGCCTAGCATCGGGGTGGATCTTCAGTTGGTGCTCAATCACCTCCCTGGGGACCCCGGGCATTTCCGACAGTTGTCACGCAAACACATCGACATTGGCCCAGAGGAAGGTGACAAACACATCTTCCTATTTGCCTCCCAGCCCCCCCCCCCCCGGCGATCCGGGTGGTCTGGGTGACCTTGACCGGTACGTCTTCGTCGTCCGAGGGGCTGCACACGGGGTGCAGATGTCGCCCCTCGGTGACGCATGCTTGGAGGCGGCCGGCTAGCTTTCGCATGACCGGAGACGGCCTCCTGTGCTGTTGCCAGTGCTCGGAGCTTTTCCAGCACTGAGACAGCCGCGGTGCGGTCACCGCGGATCTTGAGGACACCACTCGGAGTTGGCATTTTCAAGACCAAGTAGTCGTAGAGGGCCACTGCCATGAACCGGTACAGAGCTGGTCTGCCGATTATAGCGTTGAAGGGGAGGCTGACCTCCGCAACGTCAAAGATGATGCTCTCCGTACGGTAGTTCTCAGGCGTCCCGAATGTCACCAAAAGGGAGATACTACCGCACAGGAAGATGGGGTCATGACCTACCCTCGAGAGTGATCTCGAGATGGTAAACTCGGACATATGGATCTGCAGCTTCTTGAAGGCCACGAGACTGATAACGCTGATGGCCGCCCTGTCATCAATCAACATGTGGTAGCTCTTCACGTTGGAGATGGTCAGGGCGATAAGGAGAGGCAGCTTCCCGGCGCCTTCCATGTTCTTGGGGCAGTCGGAGGCGTCGAAGTTGATCGGCGTCTCCATCCATTTGCGATATGGCTCCGGCCCAAGGAATGTAACGGTGGCCGCCACTGCTCGACGGAGGGTCTTCACGGCTCGCCTGGACGAGTCGTCGGAAGAACCCCCGTACATCACACAGAGTGCACCGGCCGCTTGGCTGCCGGCTTGACCAGATCTGCCGCTCTGGAGCGGGGGTGACCTCATCATCTCCCGCCTGGAGACGATGGCGAGTTGGGCGAGGAGACTCGCCATGAGAAGTGATGTTCACCATAGTCGTGAGGAGAGAGCATAAAACCCCCTTACCTCGCGCGCAAAATGTCGGAGTGTGAGCTGCGACACTCCTCTCGGCCTGCTCGAAAGCAGCTTGTGAGGTTCTTTTTTTCCGAAGGGGGCTTGGCACCCATCGCGACCTGGGCTCGAGAGAGCGGATGAACACAGGGATTTAGGTGGTTCGGGCCGCCGGAGCGTAATACCCTACATCCACGAGTGTGCTTGTTCTATTGCTTTTGCGTGAGCGCTTGTGCGTAGCGTGATCTAGAGTGTGGGGAATTGAAACCCTCTGCAGGGTGGTCACCCCGGTCCTTTTATAGTTCAAGGTCGGGGTGGTTACAATGAGGCTTAGGGCCTGACAGGTGGCCCCAAAGCTTTGAGTGTCCTATACATGATCTAGGGCTTCGTCCTCTGAGTAGAGTGGCCTGCGGAGGAGTTAAGTCCCTCCGCCTGGCGCGTCGAGTGCCCCTGACTGCATGTTAAGTGATGATGAAGATGTCATCTTGTCACCGCGTCTCTTCGCCCTGCTTGGGCGGCTTAGTGCCGTTGGGCGGCACTGTACTGCTGTCACGCCCCGCCGTCCCGTCCGGTCACCGTAATGGTGAACGGGCAGGGGACGGAGGCGTGCATAGTGGGCCAAGCTTCTGGGGAAGGCGCGTGCCTTGAATGCGAAGCCTGACAGCGCACTTCTTTTTTTACTTTGTTGACCCATGGCCCACGAGGGATCGTTGGGCGCGTGGTGGCTATAGAGCTCTCATCGACGGGCTTGGTGAGTCGGAGGACACGTGGCAGCTCCAGATCTCACCTCGGCGGGGAGGCTCGGACCGGAGCCTGGGACACATGTCAGCACCGGAGCTGTCCTCAGTGGGGAATCGGCTCCGAGCCGTGGCAGCTTCGGACCCTACTTCAGCGGGGAGGCCTCAGATCGGAGCCCAGGGCACGTGTTAGCTCCGGAGCTCAAGTGCACGTGGTAGCCCTAGGGCTAACCACGGGCCCCAGGGCACGTGGCTTATACTAGGGCCCACCTCAGCCGGGAGGCTGGCTCGAGGCTGTCTTTTTATCCACTACGCGGGGGTACCTAGTTTGCAGGGTACCAACAGTCATAAATTAGAGAAAACCGTCGTAAATAAGTTATTTATGACGTTTCTGTTTATTTACGATGATTTCTGTCCGTTTCCAGTAATTAGTCTTAAATAACATTAATTATGATGGTAACCGTCATAAATAACTAACTTACGACGGTCGTTACTAGTCATCTTAATAAATGGGCCGTCGCCCATGGCCGTGCCACGTGGTGGGCTGGACGCCTAACTTACGATGGCCTGAACCCCAGCCGTCGTAAGTTAAGTAGGTTAACTTACGATGTCCTGGACCCTGGGCGTCGTAAGTTAGTTAAGTTACGACGGCTCTATATAGCTGGCCGTCGTAAATAAGGTTTTTTATTATTTTTTAAAAAGCAGAATACAGATACCCTAACACGATGGTCAGCTCACAGAACAGTTTATATACACATCCAAAATATTAAACAAAAAGGAGATCTACTCGCTAAACACTACCCCTTCCACTCGCTACAGCGCCGAAGAATCCATCTCCGCGACCTCCTCCCGGTATTGGTAGCTGTGGCGGTGGATTTTGAGCCACCGTTGTCGATCTCTGCAATGCAAATAAATAGATAAAGTGAGTTTGAGCTTCTATGACTCTCCCCCTTACTTTCACTCTCCCTAACTCTCCCCCCTTACTCTCACTCTCTCTCCCTCTTCCTCCCTCGCACTCTCACTTTCTCTCTCCCCCTCTCCCTCCCCCTATGTCTACGACTCCCTCTCTCTCTCTCACCCCGTCTCTCTAACACTCCGTCTCTCTCTGCCCCCTCTTTCCCTTTTCACTCTCTCTCCCTCTCCCCCCCTCTCGACCACTATCTCTTACACTCACTCCCTCTATCTCCCTCCCCCACACTCACTTACTCCCTCGCCCTCTCCCTTCAGCATGCCCGGGATCTCAAGAACAACAGGAGAAGGATGAAGCCAAAGCCCGCCGGGCTTTCGGGGGCTCGGGACCGGACACGGGTCGTTGGGTGGTCCTTGTACCCTTTTGCGACGGGTCATGGCAGACGAGAGGTCGAGCGTTGGAGGGAGGTTAGTCGGGCGCCGAGCCCGGACCGACGACTCTTGTCGAGCGTCTCTCCACGTCCTTGGGTGCTCGAAGCTCCATGTATGTCTCGTGTACACTGTCGTATTCCAACGAGCGCTTTGCGTCCGCACCAGCTGTAAGGGCCTAGGTTTTTGGGCACATACTCAAAGTGTTCATCACACCACACACACACTTCATTTGAAGAAAGTTGATGAACACCTTTGAAGAGCAAGTAACCATCATCAACATGATCATTAGAGAACAAACTCACACAATGCAAAAGTGGCATTTCCCACATGCATCATCTAGGGGCTGGGCATATGAAAACTCCTACACCTTGCTAGGAATGTCCATGCCAAGTTTCACCCAAATTCAAAATCTTTTTGAAGTCCTTTTGGGTATAGCTAGAAAGAGGGTGGTTTGAACTCAAATTCAAATTCAAACTGTTTTCATCCCATGAATTCAAAAGTGGGAGGCATATTCTTACTCAGCACATTTTTGTGAGCTCACACACCAATTTTCACTCCATTTGGAGTTGATCTTGTCATGAGCTAAGTTTAGCAAATTCAAACTTTATTTGAATTTCAAACTAAATATGTGCTGAAATCTAGTCAAACCAAACACAATTTGAATTCTAATCAATTCAAATGGCTCAGGGGTATATAATTCAAATCACCATGGGTATAAGAGGGATTACTGTTTACAACAGTAAGAGGGAGTTAAGTTCAGAGGTTAAAAGGGAGATGGGACCCACATGTCAGCCACTGGAGAGAATTCAACCGACTGAAGACTGATCTCGGTTCCTTGTGCCCGACCGAGCTGCCGCCACAGCGAGGAAATGGCGAGGACAGCAGCTGCTTGGCGCCCTCGGCCACTGAACCGCCTCTCGGGTCCTTTATCTACGCGCCCGAGCGGTCTCCGGTGCTCCTCACCGCTGTCCCGATGCGTTCTCGTCCAGCAAACCGAAAGCTCTCGCCGCTCGGTTGAACCCTCTGTCCCTCGTCGCCCGGCCAACCCTGAGGCTTCCACGGCGATCTGAGACCAGCACCAGGTGCGCCAAGTCCTCCTTGACGCCCTCGTGCCAGTTCCAGGCCCGGAGCAATCCTCCCCGAGCTCCACCGCGACGATCTTTCCTTTTCCGGTTCAGTTCAAGCCGCCATCGCGGGAACGATCCGTCCGGCCACCAAAACCTGTCGTTCACTGAGCCGTGAACAGCAAAAAGGTTCGCCTTCAGTCCCTCTTCCATTACCACAAGCTCCGGCGACATGACATAAACTGCTCACGCCGGAATTTCATGATTTCACGACGGTGTGCAAAAAGGAAGCCCGGACCGATTCGCAAAAATTCGTAGTCCACACCGCACCACTCATCCTCTCAAGGGGGGGAAGCACTTCTTGGTGCCTGTGCGAATCCATAGGAGAAGGAACCACGAAGAACCGTTGAGGGAAGCCACTGTTCTTCGAGTCTTAGAAGAATTCCCGATTTCCGGCCTAGGTCGCACGGTGACAGCCTAGTACAGCCATCTCCGAGCTCCGTTGAGCTCATGTTGATCCTTCCTAGGGTCCACTGGTGCTCGACGACCTTTTGTTCGACCGGATGAGGTGCTAGGAAGGGCGGCCGATACGGCCGAAGTTCTTCCGAAGCTACCGCTCGTCGCCAACCATGTGCCAGCCATTTTCATGACAAGCTGAGCCCAGAATCATGTTCCCCGAGTGGATTTAGGCAGGGGCGGCCAGAATCATGAAGTTTGGAGCACCACAGAGGCCGCCGGTGAGCTCTCCGGCGAGGTGTCGCGGCGGCAGAGCGCGGGAGGCGAGAGGAAGACGAAGGGGGTGGGTCCCAGCTGTCAGCGGCAGATATTTTAAAAACCAGGATCTGCTGTGGCACGGATCGGGTGCGGCTGCGCGTGAAGGAATCTGTAGCCGCGTGTGTCATCCGATGAGGAGCCGACACGTAGCCCCGGGTCCCACGCGCAGTGATTTGAATTTTTCCCGATTTTCATATTTCATTCAAACTTCAAATCCTCATAACTTTGGCTAGGGACATCCAAATCGAGTGAACCAAATTTTGTTGGATTAAGCTCTCTGAGTAATTTCCATCAAATCAAGTTTCACTTCATGAAAATCCTTATTTCTCCGGAATTATTCTTCAAAAAATTTAAACTGTTTAGAATTTTAACTGGAGAACCCTTGGGAGGAAAATTTTAAACTTTTGCTGGGATGTTCAACAAAATATCCCTGAGCTACCATAAAAATTTAAGATCCATTTGAGCTCATTTGATCCACCTAATGGTGTGATTAATAAAACTGTTCCAGAGAAAATAGAAAATGTCCAGAAACATTTTCAGAATTTCTCTGAAAATGTTTAGCTCATATCGTTAGCTAGGAACCTTCAAATTAAGTGAGACCAACTCTATTAGAACCCTCTGAAAATCTAGTTTTCAGAAAGTCATGGTTTGCTCCATGAAAATCCCTAGAAAACCCTAAGACCTCCAATTAAAGTCAAGTACCTAATTAATTGTAGAGAGCTCAAAGGAGCTTTGCTGCAACTAAAACTTGGCCAAGTCTCTGTTTAGGTTGTAACCAAACCACAGTAAAAATTTCAGAGTCATTGGGTCTGTCTAGTAAGACTTATAAACTTCACAAGTTTAAATTCAATTCAAATGCATTTAAATTAATACATGTACTTGTTATCTCATGTAGTCGCTAAGGTCGAGGAGGAACCCGTAGTCTTAGACTTCGTTACTCCGGAACAGCAGCTAGCCTACGACCAAGAGCAGCAAGGCAAGCTCCGGTTTGCATTAACCTCTTTACAAACTTTTATTGTTTTGAGAACTTACTTTGAGTACCATTAATTCTTGCATTAGAGTCTTGTTTGAAAACCCCGAATGCATAGTCAAGAAAACCCTGGGTTGGGATTAGGATTGGAAACTTCGTTAGCCAATGCAATGCTAAGACAGTGTAGGATTCGGTACAAGTCGAGTAGTTGGAACTACTCGCGAGAATAGGCTAAAGACACATCGCTCGGGTAGAGATAGCACATGATACACATGGCAAGAAAAATGAGACCGAGCGGAGAGTAAGGGCAGCAGGACTTTGGGGCCTAGGTGCTATAGCTCCGCTTGTGTCGATTGAGGACCGAGTCGTGTGCGGGCCTGTTGAACAAGCTAGAACAGTACCAAAGACCTACCGGCTAAATGGGAATCGGGAAACTGATGTAACTCGGGTAGCGGGGTATTGAGGCATTGCCCGTCGTTCAGAGGGTAGGTTGAGAGCTCGAGGTGTAAATCGGCTGGCGGCACTGAGATGCGTGTGCAGAGACCTCTTGCTCGAGACAATAGGACCGGTTCAATATTTGGCTAACGGGTGAAAGGTGGTTGTGTACGACGTCCGTGGTGGTTGCTGTAGGCAACATCGAGTACGGGCGTACGTGACGGGTTGTTCGGGTAACCCTGCAGGTGTAAATCGATTATAATCGTCGTCCCTCGCAGTCAGTGAGTACCACTTGTTCACTGTACCGTGACGTAGAAAGAACAGGCTAGATACATGTTAAAATGTTGCTGATTGAAAGATGAACTTTGATTGTTAATGATTTGTTGTAGTGTAGAGCTAACTAAAGTTCTTTTCAACTTTGGGCAAAGTACATGAGAGAAATGCATTTCTTGTTTGATTGCGGCTCTCTCATGTGCCTTAGCGTAAGGTTCTCCACAACCTGCTGCTAAAACTTGAAAGTAAGGTTCCACTAATTAGGCGAGTCCTTTGAAATTTATTTTACCTCATGTACCTATTACCCCTCATGTAGAAGTTTCATGTTTAGGAGAGACGGGTCAGTCTTGCTGAGCCTTAGTGCTCACTGCTTGTGTTTGAAGCTTTTGCAGGGTTCTATGAGGAAGGGACTCCCGAGGAGGAGACGGAACCCCAGGAGGGGAATCCCGTCGAGTGGGAGTCGTGCACTCCGCCGTGTTAGTGTGCGTGCGTGCTAGCAAGGACACGCTCACGGGCTGAACGTGAACTTGATGCGTAGTCTACGCCCGTGAGTGTAGACTGAACATATTTTGCTGTACAAATGTTCATAAACCTTTTTATGTAATAAAACTTTGCTTTCGCTTTGTACCTTTAATGTGTGTTATCCGGTGCTGTGCAACGCAACACCCCTCAGCGTGATCCTGGCTCGACAAGACCGTGGGGTCGTGTCAGCGTGGTATCAGAGCTCACTTGAGGTTTAACGCACTACAAAGGTCATCTTTTCCAAAAATCGAATGAGGAACGAGTTAGTAGCCCATATAAGGATGTTATTAGTGTATAGAAAGTGGCATACTAACCTATTTGCTTATGTCAGAAAATCGTGCATCTCGGGACGCTTTATGTCTTGGGGGGTGCACGTAAGCGCTGTCCACCAGTGCGCACAAGCTGAAGGGTGGAGCCCTACGGGTGGCAGGTAACCCGACCCGCTTTAATATCCTCTACGACTCTTCATGTCGTTTGGGGTATTCAAGCAACGTCTGTCCCTGGCGTGCTTCGGGCAATTCGGGAGACCCTGTCACGTGGTCAGTAACGTGGACACGTAGCTCAAGGCGTGTTTGGCTTTAGAACATCCGAGCGAGTGATGACGACCGGGTGTACGAACTGTATGGATACCGGGCTCGGTGTGCAGCCGAGTCTGATGATTATGTGAGTTATCTGTAGGTAGTATAACCACGAAACGGTAGATGTGTAGCATCCGTGTGCATGAGACGCTTAGTGCCACTGAACTAACGAAGCCGGCTAAGTCCGGTATAGGTTTTTCTTTGTGAGGACGTAGTACCGACATGCTCTGGTGATGCATCGACGTCACACTCCACTAAATGAACAACTTCATTGTAAAACTTGAAAGTTTTAATCCGGAGCACTAAAACTTTGATGTAACTCCTTCCCTTAATCAGGATATTCAAAGTTAACAAGTTTTCAACTTATAGGCTGCTAAGGACAGAGTCTCCTGTTTTCAGCTGAATTAAGGCTGAAGTTAATCAGGGGTTAGAGATTGAGTTATTTCGAGTTTGGGGTCATATGATACATTTATGGAAAGCATTTGAAGAGTTTTACAACTTTTCTGTTGAGTTCCAGAGGTGTTTAATCCTCTAACCAATCGAAAAATGCAGTAGAGTTGAAACTGTCCAGAAAACAGGGCAGAGTAAACGCTCTCTGTAACTCTGTGTAAATTGAGCATAACTTCCTGCATAAAAATCCGAAAATAGAAAATGAGGTAGTTATGGAAATCTTATGAGATGGGTTACAACTTTTTAACATAAAGTTTTGTGAGATTGGGAGTAGAATTAACTGGAATTCTTGGATCAAATCAGTACCTAAAGCAGGGAGGTGCTGTCCAATTTTCTCCAGAAATTCTGTTAACTTTGATATCTCATAACTTTTGAACCAAGACTGATCTTAGGCCAAGCAAATACTTTATGGAAAGATATTGAGGTTAGCTTTAACTTTGATGTTGAGCTCCAGAATTGGTTTTGCCTTTAGCATGGTCTAAATCAGGTTGAAATTGAAACTGGTCAGGGCTGTCATAGTGGACAGCAGATCAGCAGTCAAATTTGTTTAAATTTGAACTATGTTTCCAAGTTTTATGAGTTCAATGACATGTCTTATGTTATAACTCAATGGTTTACTGTTCAAACAAATATTTGACATTTCTCAAATATGTTTCTACAGATGGCAGCGGATAGACAGTTGGAGAACGGATGGGTGGTGTCCCACTGTTCTCACTGCAGCGGCTATCTGGAAACGTTGAGGCAAATGCTTTAATATTTTGGGTACAGCAAGATGCCGCAGTACTTCTCCAAGGAAGAAGGCGAGGAGGGGAACGAGACATGGACGATCCATGTCGAAGTTCCTGCAGGACCTACGCCACCCGGTTGGGCGCCGTTCACCGTCACGGTGAGAGGTAGACAACCGGAGGGGATGTGGCAAGTGGCAGCCCGCGACACCATGTCACGTTTCTGCCAACTACACGTGAGAGCTATGGATGGCACTCCGTACGCGCTCGTTCCGGTGGAGGGACGGGCTAATCACGTGTGGGAAGGAAGGTATATGGAGGCAACCGATCCGGGTTGTCCAAGGTACAATCCCGCGGAGGCAAACCTTGGTCTCTAATTGAGGGCAGGAAAAACTGTGATGGACAGCCAAGCTGTTCATACGGATTGTCTTGCTGCAAAGCTCAAGGAGAGCACAAGCCGTGGAGACCATTTCGAGAGTGCTCACAGTGCACTCCGCAATGTGCTCCTTCCGACAATTAAGCGACTGAACGAACAACATAATCAGTTGCATCGTGTGACGAAGGCAAGGAAGAAAAGCCGTGTTGACATCATGGCGTTGCAAGAACAGGTGCAGGCTCTGACCCAGCAGAATTAGGTCCTTACTCAAGAGCGAGACGACGCTATTGAGGAAGGGCAAGGCTGGGAAGAAGACTACAACCAGGCAATGAACGAGGTGCACACGTTGCAAGACCTCGTACCCCCGGTATTGGGCATACCGGTGGTCTTGGGTCTTCCGGCAATGGGAGAACCCGAGATGGGAGAGGAGGTTGTAGATCCGGAGCCATCAGCAGAGGTACCGGAGGAGGACGATCCACAGGAGGTCGAGTTCTACTCTGAGTAAGGGGTTACCGTTGCCAAGTAGGGCAACTAGAGTGGTGTAACCCAAACTTTTGTAACCAGTGACATGTCGTGTAGGCAGTAGCGTATGTATAGGAAGTGACGACATGAGCACGACTTCTCGGAGACCCGAGAATAATGTATCTTGTATAAAGTTTATGTTTTATCAATATCTGTGAATGTTGTGCAAATTATTCATGTGTCACTTCAAATACCTACTGTTTCATATGGAATTTTTAAGTATGACATGTGCTGATCGCTGCTGTTTTGAATTTCAGAATGACTCGTACTCGTGCCAACCCGGACGTTGGGGGTTCTAGTCAAGGGGGAGAGACCTCCCAACAGCCTCCCAAGGACTCCTCGGGACAGCAACAGCAACAACAAACACCGCCACCGCCAACAGTTACATTGGCCGACATCGTTGCGACAATGGCGGGTTCTCATCAGCAACACACAGAGTTGCTGCAAACTCTGATCGCAAATACGTCTCGACCAGAGAGGCGTCATGATTGTGAGGAGCGTCAACAGAGCTCCTACTCCGACTTTCTAGCAACTCATCCCCCGGTATTCTCAAGGGCGGATGAACCCCTCGATGCGGACAACTGGCTTCGCATGATGGAGATGAAGTTTGGGCTGCTCCAAGTGAGTGAGCAGCGCAAGACTCAGTTCGCGGTCCAACAGCTCCAAGGATCCGCGAGCGCGTGGTGGGCGAACTACTGTGCTTCACAGCCCACCGACCGAGTTATGACCTGGGCGGAGTTCCGGACGGCCTTCAGGGCCTATCACATACCGCAGGGTCTCATGAAGAGGAAGACGCAGGAGTTCTTACGCCTGCAACAAGGGAGCCGGAACGCGCTGGAATACTCCAGGCCGTTCAATGATCTTGCGCTCTACGCGTCGTATCACACCGATACTGACGAGAAGCGGCAGAATCACTTCTACCAGGGGCTTAATCCTCTACTGAAGGACAAACTGGCGATGTTCAATCGCGGCAGCCTCAACGATATAATTGATGCTGCGATTGTTCAGGAGGACTCCGGCAAGGAGTTGGCGGCAGCGGAGAGGAAGCGAAGCGCTCCGCAAAGCAGCGGAGAAGGAAGTGGTCCTTCTCAGAAATACCGGATGGTGAATCGCCCACCATCGGGTCCACGCTGGCAGCCACCACAGAGGTCGATGCCATTCCGTAGTCGGCCCTATTCTCCACCGGCGTTCAGGCCGACACAGCCAGCACCACCTCCGCAGCAACAACAGCAGCAGCGGGCGGTGCCGCGTGCATATGCACCTCAGCAGCGCATGCCGGGCTTTCATCTCCCAAACACAGGACAAGCAGCAGCCACATGCTACAAATGTGGTCGTCCAGGACACTTCGCCAGCAGTTGTCCGGAGAGACAAGGCGGCAGAGTTGCACCGCAACTTCCGGGGAGGAATCAGCCCCGGAATCCTACTAATGCGCGGCGGGCAAACCCTAGGCCCGACACCGTCCACCAACTTGCCATAGAGGACGTGCCAGAGGGTGAGCCAATCCTTGCAGGTATGTTCCAACTCCACCAGCATCCCGCCATAGTATTGTTTGATTCAGGTGCGACGCACAATTTTTTTAGCAAAGCATTCATTGCTAAACACAGCTAGCAAATACTACCCACCGATAGTTCATATTTGATTTGTTCACCGGGTGGGAAGATTTCAGCAAGCGTAATGGTTTCCAAAGCACCATTATGCTTAGTGGGTAGAGTGTACCCTACGTCTCTCATAATTTTAGAGGGACAGAAGGTCGATGTCATCCTAGGGATGTCGTGGTTAACCCACCACGGCGCTGTTTTAGACACCGTCCTTCAAATCGTGCACTTGAACTCAGAAGTGCACGGATCTCACTCCTTATTTCTGGACAGTCCAGAAATAAAACTTCCAAGTGTCTATCAATCCACAACTATCATATTGGAAGATATTCCAGTAGTCCGAGAGTTCCCTGACGTGTTCCCGGATGATTTACTAGGGATGCCGCCCGATAGAGAGGTGGAGTTCAAGATTGAACTTGCACCGGGAACCATGCCAATATCCCGAAGTCCGTACAAGATGGCGCTCAAGGAATTGGCAGAACAGAAGACTCAGCTAACGGATCTGCTGGAGAAGGGTTTTATTAGGCCGAGCTCCTCGCCATGGGGCTGTTCGGCATTATTCGTGAAGAAGAAGGATGAAATGTTGCGGCTTTGCATGGACTATCGTCCACTAAACGCTGTAACCATAAAAAACAAATACCCGTTGCCACGGATCGACATGTTGTTCGATCAGTTGGTCGAAGCAAAGATCTTCTCCAAGATGGACTTAAGATTCGGGTACCATCAGATTAAGATATGGGCTGAGGATATTACGAAGACAGCTTTCTCGACGAGGTACGGAGTTTATGAGTTCCTCGTCATGTCCTTCGGCCTCACCAACGCTCCAGCTCACTTCATGTATTTGATGAACTCGGTATTCATGCCGGAGCTGGACAAGTTTGTAGTGGTATTCATCGGCGACATATTAGTATATTCCAAGTCGGAGGAAGAGCATAAGAAACATCTGCGTATAGTCTTGCAACAGCTGCGGGATGACAAGCTATACGCGAAATTCAGCAAATGCGAGTTCTGGATATCGCAAGTGCCTTTTCTCAGGCATATCATCTCAGCGGAGGGCATCGCTGTAGACCCGAGCAAGATGACACAAGTGCTGAATTGGAAATCCCCGAGAACTGTTCACGAGGTACGGAGTTTCCTCGGACTCGCGGGATATTATCGGAGGTTCATTCCGAACTTCTCGAAGATTGCCAAGCCTATGACGGAGCTGCTGAAGAAGGCTACCAAATATGTTTGGAGTCCAGCATGTGAAGCAGCATTCAAGGCTTTAGTCAAGCACCTGACATCAGCACTAGTTTTGGCGCAGCCAGACACAACAAAACCGTTCGATGTGTACTTCGATGCATCCAACATTGGGCTCGGATGTGTGTTGATGCAAGACCGAAGGGTGGTCGCGTATGGATCACGGCAGCTTAGAAAACATGAGCAGAATGAGCTCGCTGCCGTGGTACTTGCACTTAAAATGTGGAGGCACTACCTACTCGGTAACCTCGTACATTTATATACCGACCACAAAAGCTTCAAGTACATATTCACTCAGAAGGAGCTGAACATGAGGCAGCGAAGATGGTTAGCGTTGATAAAGGATTACAAAATAGAGATCCATTATCACCCCGGCAAGGCAAACGTAGTGGCAGATGCGCTGAACCGCAAGTCACACGTCAACAATCTGACCATCACACCGTTGGAAGAGAGCGAACCACCACTGCATGTGATTCCACATGGAGCTCTCTACAACTTAGCTTTGATCCCCACCATCCGTGAAGAGGTAGCGGCAGCTCAGAAACATGACAAGGGCATGTCGCATTTGCGGAGACGTATAGACAGTGGGGAGCTGAAATGTTTCCGGAAGGACGGAGACGGCGTCCTATGGTTCAAGGACCAGATCGTCGTACACCGTAACCCGGAGTTACGGAAGAAATTTTTTGATGAGGCTCACTTGTCAAAAATTGCTATTCACTCCGGCAGCAACAAAATGTATCAAGAACTCAAAAGCAAGTTTTGGTGGACACGGATGAAGCGGGAGATCGCAAAGTACGTGTCCGAATGTGATACATGTCGAAGGGTGAAGGCAGATCATATGCGGAAACCGGGACTGCTACAACCACTGGGCGTTCCTACCTGAAAGTGGGAAGATGTGAGCATGAACTTCATCATCGGTTTACCCACCACTTTTCAGAAACATGATTCTGTGCGGGTGATCATCGACCGGCTCACCAAAGTTTCCCATTTCATCCTGGTCAACACCAACTACAACGCCAAGAAGTACGCTGAACTGTACATCTTACGGATCCTATGCTTGTACGGCGTACCCCGTATCATCATATCGGATCGGGGCACTTTATTTGTGTCCCGTTTTTGGGAGCAGCTACACGCTGCGTTGGGGACGAAGCTGATCCGTAGTTCAGCGTACCACCCACAGACGGATGGGCAAACCGAGCGGGTAAATCAAATTATAGAAGATATGCTACGAGCTTGCGCTATTAACCACGGCAAGAATTGGGATGATCACTTGCCGTTAGCCGAGTTCTCGTACAACAATGGGTACCAAGTCAGCATCAAGATGGCACCTTATGAGGCGCTATACGGAATGAAATGCCGCACACCACAAAATTGGTGTGAGTCTGCCAAAAGGGTTACCTTCGGGATTGATCTTGTCAACAACGCAGAGGAAAAAGTTCGGCTGATTCAAGCGAACCTAAAAGCCGCCCAATCCCGACAGAAACAATATGCGGATCGGAGAAGATGCCCACTACAATTCGAAGTCGGGGATCACCTATATCTATGTGTGTCTCCAATGAAGGGCGTAAACAGATTCGGGGTGAGGGGAAAGTTGGCACCCCGATTCATTGGTCCATTTCAGATTACCGAAAGATGTGGGTCAGTAGCATACCGGCTGAATTTACTTGAAGCACTTTCCGGTGTGCACGACGTCTTTCACATCTCCCAGCTGAGGAAGTGTCTTAAGCTATACACTATCGTTCAGCTGGAGGACATTGAGGAACTGAAACCGGATTTCACGTATCGGGAGGAACCGGTTCACGTTATTGATGAAAAGGCCCGAACCACACGCAACCGTACGTTGTGGTTCTACAAAGTTCTGTGGAGTAATCACTTCATGGACGAAACGACATGGGAGAGCGAAGGATTTCTTCACCCTAACTACCCCTACTTTTTCACGTCGCATATCCGGTAATTTTTCCACCGTCCTCTCTCTCATTTTCACCTTATAATCTCGGGACGAGATTCTTTTAAGGGGGGAGGAATGTAAGGGCCTAGGTTTTTAGGCACATACTCAAAGTGTTCATCACACCACACACACACTTCATTTGAAGAAAGTTGATGAACACCTTTGAAGAGCAAGTAACCATCATCAACATGATCATTAGAGAACAAACTCACACAATGCAAAAGTGCCATTTCACACATGCATCATCTAGGGGCTGGGCATATGAAAACTCCTACACCTTGCTAGGAATGTCCATGCCAAGTTTCACCCAAATTCAAAACCTTTTTTAAGTCCTTTTGGGTATAGCTAGAAAGAGGATGGTTTGAACTCAAATTCAAATTCAAACTGTTTTCATCCCATGAATTCAAAAGTGGGAGGCATATTCTTACTCAGCACATTTTTGTGAGCTCACACACCAATTTTCACTCTATTTGGAGTTGATCTTGTCATCAGCTAAGTTTAGCAAATTCAAACTAAATATGTGCTGAAATCTAGTCAAACCAAACCAAATTTGAATTCTAATCAATGCAAATGGCTCAGGGGCATATAATTCAAATCACTATGGGTATACGAGGGATTACTGTTTACAACAGTAAGAGGGAGTTAAGTTCAGAGGTTAAAAGGGAGATGGGACCCACATGTCAGCCACTGGAGAGAATTCAACCGACTGAAGACTGATCTCGGTTTCTTGCGCCCGACCGAGCTGCCGCCACGGCGAGGAAACGGCGAGGACAGCAGCTGCTTGCCGCCCTCGGCCGCTGAACCGCCTCTCGGGGCCTTTATCTACGCGCCCGAGCTGTCTCCGGTGCTCCTCACCGCTGTCCCGACGCGTTCTCGTCCAGCAAACCGAAAGCTCTCACCGCTCGGTTGAACCCTCTGTCCCTCGTCGCCCGGCCAACCCTGAGGCTTCCACGGCGATCTGAGACCAGCACCAGGTGCGCCAAGTCCTCCTTGACGCCATCGCGCCGGCTCCAGGCCCGGAGCAATCCTCCCCGAGCTCCACCGCGACGATCTTTCCTTTTCCGGTTCAGTTCGAGCCGCCATCGCGGGAACGATCCTTCCGGCCACCACAGCCTGCCGTTCACCGAGCCGTGAACAGCAAAAAGGTCCGCCTTCAGTCCCTCTTCCATTACCACAAGCTCCGGCGATGTGACATAAACTGCTCACGCCAGAATTTCATGATTTCGCGACGGTGTGCAAAAAGGAAGCCGGGACCAATTCGCAAAAAGTCGTAGTTCACACTGCACCACTCATCCTTTCACGGGGGGAAGCACTTCTTGGTGCCCGTGCGAATCCATAGGAGTAGGAACCACGAAGAACCGTTGAGGGAAGCCACTGTTCTCCGAGTCTTAGAAGAATTCCCGATTTCCGGCCTAGGTCGCACGGTGACAACCTAGTACAGCCATCTCCGAGCTCCGTGGAGCTCATGTCGATCCTTCCTAGGGTCCACTGGTGCTCGATGACCTTTTGTTCGATCGGATGAGGTGCTAGGAAGGCCGGCCGATACGGCCGAAGTTCTTCCGAAGCTACTGCTCGTCGCCGACCATGTGCCGGCCATTTTCATGACAAGCTTAGCCCAGAATCATGTTCCCCGAGTGGATTTAGGCAGGGGCGGCCAGAATAATGAAGTTTGGAGCACCACAGAGGCCGCCGGCGAGCTCTCCGACGAGGTGTCGCGGCGGCAGAGCGCGGGAGGCGAGAGGAAGACGAAGGGGTGGGTCCCGGCTGTCAGCGGCAGATATTTTAAAAACCGAGATCTTCTGTGGCACGGATTGGGTGCGGCTGCACGCGAAGGAATCTGTAGCAGCGTGTGTCATCCGATGAGGAGCCAACACGTAGCCCCGGCTCCCACGTGCAGTGATTTGAACTTTTCCCGATTTTCAGATTTCATTCAAACTTCAAATCCTCATAACTTTGGCTAGGGACATCCAAATCGAGTGAACCAAATTTTGTTGGATTCAGCTCTCCGAGTACTTTCCAGCAAATCAAGTTTCACTTCATGAAAATCCTTATTTCTCCAGAATTAATTCTTCAAAATTTAAATTGTTTAGAATTTTAATTGGAGAACCCTTTGGAGGAAAATTCTGAAATTTTGCTGGCATGTTCACCAAAATATCCCAGAGCTACCATATAAATTTCAGATCAATTTGAGCTAATTTGATCCACCTAATGGTGTGATTAATAAAACTGTTCCAGAGAAAATAGAAAATGTCCAGAAACATTTTCAGAATTTCTCTGAAATTGTTTAGCTCATATATTTAGCTAGGAACCTTCAAATTAAGTGAGACCAACTCCATTAGAACCCTATGAAAATCTAGTTTTCAGAAGTCATGGCTTTCTCCATGAAAATTCCTAGAAAACCCTAAGAGCTCCAATTAAAGTCAAGTACCTAATTAATTGTGGAGAGCTCAAAGGAGCTTTGCTGCAACTAAAACATGGCCAAGTCTCTGTTTAGGTTGTAACCAAATCATAGTTAAAATTTAGAGTCATTGGGTCTGTCTAGTAAGACTTATAAACTTCACAAGTTTAAATTCAATTCAAATGCATTTAAATTAATACATGTATTTGTTATCTCATGTAGTCGCTAAGGTCGAGGAGGAACCCGAAGTCTTAGACTTCATTACTCCGAAAGAGCAGCTAGCCTATGACCAAGAGCAGCAAGGCAAGCTCCGGTTTGCATTAACCTCTTTACAAACTTTTATTGTTTTGAGAACTTACTTTGAGTACCATTATTTCTTGCATTAGAGTCTTGTTTGAAAACCCCAAATGCATAGCCAAGAAAACCCTGGGTTGGGATTAGGATTGGAAACTTCGTTAGCAAATGCAATGCTAAGATAGTGTAGTATTCGGTACAAGTCGAGTAGTTGGAACTACTCGCAAGAATAGGCTAGAGGCACATCGCTCGGGTAGAGATAGCACATGATACACATGGCAAGAAAAATGAGACCGAGCGGAGAGTAAGGGCAGCAGGACTTTGGGGTCTGGGTGCTATAGCTCCGCTTGTGTCTATTGAGGACCGAGCCGTGTGCGGGCCTGTTGAACAAGCTAGAACAGTACCGAAGACCTATCGGCTATATGGGAACCGGGAAACTAATGTAACTCGGGTAGCGGGGTATTGAGGCATTGCCTGTCGTTCAGAGGGTAGGTTGAGAGCTCAAGGTGTAAATCGGCTGGCGGCACTGAGATGCGCGTGCAGAGACCTCTTGCTCGGGACGATAGGACCGGTTCAATATTTGGCTAACGGATGAAAGGTGGTTGCGTACGACATCCGTGGTGGTTGCTGTAGGCAACATCGAGTACGGGCGTACATGACGGGTTGTTCGTTTAACTCTGCAGGTGTAAATCGATTATAATCGTCGTCCCTCGCGGTCAGTGAGTACCACTTGTTCACTCTACCATGACGTAGAAAGAACAGGCTAGATACATGTTAAAATGTTGCTGATTGAAAGATGAATTTTGATTGTTAATGATTTGTTGTAGTGTAGAGCTAACTAAAGTTCTTTTCAACTTTGGACAAAGTACATGAGAGAAATGCGTTTCTTATTTGATTGCGGCTCTCTCATGTGCCTTAGCGTAAGGTTCTCCACAACCTGCTGCTAAAACTTGAAAGTAAGGTTCCACTAATTAGGCGAGTCCTTTGCAATTTATTTTACCTCATGTACCTATTACCCCTCATGTAGAAGTTTCATGTTTAGAAGAGACGGGTCAGTCTTGCTGAGCCTTCGTGCTCACTGCTTATGTTCGAAGCTTTTGCAGGGTTCTATGAGGAAGGGACTCCCGAGGAGGAGACGAAACCCCAGGAGGGGAACCCCGTCGAGTGGGAGTCGTGCACGCCGCCGTGTTAGTGTGCGTGCGTGCTAGCAAGGACAAGTTCACGGGCTGAACGTGAACTTCATGCGTAGTCTACGCCCGTGAGTGTAGACTGAACATATTTTGTTGTACAAATATTCATAAACCTTTTTATGTAATAAAACTTTGCTTCCGCTTTGTACCTTTGATGTGTGTTATCCGGTGCTGTGCAACGCAGCACCCCTCAGCGTGATCCTGGCTCGACAAGACCGTGGGGTCGTGTCACCAGCACTGTTCGCCTCAAAGCCCGACTCGATAGATATCCTACTATTAATTATCGTATTACATGCTCTCACGACGGTGTATATAGCTATACGTTGTGAAGCGAATAATTATCACTCAATTCTCAAACAATTTTCATGCAAGTAATTAATAAACAAAACATAATTATTAAAAATGACTCAAAGAGGGCGCAAAGTCCGGTGGCGGCGGCGGGGTGGGCTGCCAGGGTCAGTGGAGCACCGGGGCACCGGCGTGGGCAGCGCACGGGGGCCAAGAGGGGGGCCCGATGGGGCCCGGGCGGGCAGCGGGGGCCGGGGCCGTAGCGGCGGCTCGGAGTCAGGCGAGGGCGGAGGCGCGGCGGCGGCCGGGGACCGGCGGGCGGCGGCCGGCAGTGGAGGCGGCGGCGGTGGAGGACAGCTTGGGGGAAGGTCTAAGAGGCGGGCTCGGGCTCGGGGGCGTGAGGTGTCAGCGGTGGCTGCGCGAGGGGCTGGACGCCTAGGCGCCGACTAGGCGTTGCCTTGAAAACACTAGCGGCGACGACGGGGGACGGGGCGGCGATGTCGGGGAGTAAAGCAAAAAATAAATAAGTAAAATCAATCAATTAAACAACTAATAAATCAATTAACTAAATTAAATAACTAAAATCAGAACCAATTACTAAAATAACTAAAATCAATCAATTACTAAATTAACTAAATTGAAAAACTAATTAATCAATTAAATAAATAACCAATCAGTTAACTAAAGTAAATAACTAAAATCAGAACCAATTACTAAAATAACTAAAATCAATCAATTACTAAATCAACTAAACTAAACAACTAATCAATCAATTAAACAACTAATCAATCAATTAACTAAATTAAATAACTAAAATCGGAACCAATTACTTGATTCGGTTCAGCGACGGCGATGGCTGTGGCGTCGGAGGTGGCAGCGGTCCGCGAAAAGCCGGGGGGCGGCGAGGCTGGGGCTCAGGAGGCGGCGAGCGGCGTGGCCGGAGCTCCGGAGGCGGCGGGCGGCAGCGGCCAGGGCGGCGGTGGGGGCCGGCGCGGTGGTGGCGGGCGGGGGCAGGGGTGGCCGCGGCGGGCTGAATTTGGCCGTCGTAAACAAGTTTTTATTTACGATGGCCAAATCTGGCCATCGTAAATAACCTTATTTACGATATTTATAGGGTTAGCCGTCCTAAATTTGTTGGATTCCTGTAGTGCAGCAAGTGGGCAACAGTTTATTATATGTTTTTGGCTCAGTATCCATAACTGTGCGTATGGAATACAAATACCTTTATACGGTGCTGTGGACACGATTGGAGCTGGTGAAGAGGCATATCTTCATCCACCATGGGCGGCATCGTAATCTGTAGATTAGTTCTTCTTCTTTTTAGCCGTTGTTGCGAGATAATTTTTTGTATTGTGCCGTGGTGTTACCTTTTCGTGTGTATTAAGTGACCGTGTGCATAATAGTAATGTAGAAGGGGAGTGCAAACTCTTTGTATCATCTTGATGCTAGTGAATTTAATAAAGTGCTCCAAAAAATCCATAGCAAAGGAGGCAGGTTTGCTGCCGTTGCATTATAGGAGGACTTTGTGGAGAATTAATTTGTTGGTAAATTACTAAAATAGTAGCGAAAGATTAGTTCCCTTGTAGTGAACACTATGTATTAAACGAGGATAAGTTGTGTAATAACAGGAGAGAATATTCTATGGTTGCCAACAGAAACAAAGAACAATATGGTTATCATGAGTACTAGCTAGTTGGACTTGATGGTGTACTGTACCTCGTTTTTAAAAAAAAAAGGCAGGAGCGCTGCCCTATTATTAAGTAAGAGGGGGGAATTACATCACCTCGAGTTTCATTTTAGTTCAGAAGATAAGATGGCGGTACTGTTCTTAGGTCCAGCCATGTCACTCTTTACTCTCAACTCCAGCTTTCACCAAATTGCTTTGTCCCTAAATCCCTACATCGAGCAGACCAGTATATCACACCAGTACACCACAAGCAAGCAAAGCGAGAAAGAGAGAATAGAACGGGAACCTCGGCGAGAGAGATGTTCCCATCGCCAGGGAGGGCGCTGATGATGGCGCTGGGCCACGGCGCCCAGCTCTCGTCCACCGCCGCCGGCGCCGCCATGGCGGCCGCATCAGCCTCCACCCTCACCATAACCTCCGCCTTCCATCCCCCTCCACCCCCTCCTCCAACGAGTGCTCTCTCCGACCACCATGGCGTGCTAGGTTAGAGCAGCTACCATGTCCCAGACCGCCCAACAACCACCACTTCCTCTTCCTCCTCGCACGCGCCTTCGTCCGCCATCCCGTCGTTCCCCAACCTCGACCACCTCCATGCAGCAGCTGCAGCACACGTTTCACCGCCCACGAGGTCGTCATCGCCTCCACATCCATGGTAATCATCAAGATCTCCCTCTCTCTCAATCTCTTTTCTTTCTCTCTCTAACAAGAAAACACCGTATATGTTGTACACGATACAAGACCCACGATGTTGTTCACCTATCCCCGTTTTTAATTGTGTTCGACTAATTAATTAGGTCTTCTGACGAGCGTAATCAAGACAAACAGAGGGCGAAGGGCGCTGCCGTGACAGTGGGAAGTGGCGGTGGGGGTGGATTACAACATGGGGCGGCAGCAGCGGCGGCGCTAGGAGTGGGTTCAGTGAGGATGAAGAAGGCGGGGAGCGGGGGCGGGAAGGCGCGGCGGAAGGTGCGGGACCCGCGGTTCTGCTTCAAGACGATGAGCGACGTGGACGTGCTCGACGATGGCTACAAGTGGCGCAAGTACGGCCAGAGGTCGTCAAGAACACCAAGCACCCCAGGTATATACACATGCGCACATGCATGTGCGTATTTGTGCATGCATGATGCGCCCGCGCATTTATCTGGCCCTCCCACCATCGGTTTCATATGCAGATTCGATCAGGTTACCAGTTTACCAATCATGTTCGATCAATACTTCGATATATAGATTGCGCATATCTAGTGATACTTGATGAATTAGCAAACAAAATGTCTGCGTTAACTCGATCAATATGAAAAACTTCAGTTTTGGAGTACTTCAATTCTTTGTTTGAAAAATAATGAATCAGGTCTAAATAGTTTCATGTTGCACTTGAAATGTTCAAATTTAGTTGGCCTGCTGATATAATCATCAAATAAGGTGCAAGGATAAAAAAATAACAAAATATCTAAAACTAAGCTGGAGATAAAACAAAAACATCTACGCTTGCTTATTTTGGCATGTCCGATAAATAATAACAATGTTGGATACAATTGTTTCATTAATGTAATTAATATAGTTGTATTTTGTTTCAATAAGGCCACAAGAATGAGATTTGTACTCAAGAGCATTGTTATTGTGGTATTGGGTTGATTAATTAGAAGCACAAGAGTAGGTGAATATAATTGTGTTTATAAATATAGCTCCAGAGTAAGACTGGGCGTAGAGGGACACACTACCCGCGTCGCGCCTGCAAAGGTAGTGGGCCCGCAGGTAGCGGCTCTCCGCAGCGGGAGGCCGTAGGGGATCGGTAAAATGGCAGTGCGTACAACGTCTCTCTAAATCTCGCGGCTGACTGTAGCGCCGGGAAAGAGAGAGAAGGAGAAAGACAAGAGGAAGAAAGGAAAAGAAAAAGAAAAAAAGAGAAGGAAAAAGGAAAAAAGGGAGGGAAAAAGGGGAAAAGAAAGGAAAAAAGAAAAAAGGAAAAGGACAAAAGTGAGAATAAAAAAGTGAAAAACAAATTTGGTGAATTTTATAAGTTATAATTATAATATTAGTAACATAAAAATAATTATATGAAATATTTTAAAAATATAAAATAGATGTATTATCTAATATAAAATATGCTATAGTTGATTTAGAGGTTTGATTTACATATGAATGAGTGCAGAGAATTGAACTGTAAAGGTAAGAATCTTTTAGAGTTGACTGTAAAAGACTAAAAATATTATTTTAGAGATCCGATATAGAGGTCCACGACTACGAGCAGGCTAAAAACATCACATAGCGCAGTTGGCTAAGGCTCCTAGGAGGAACCTTTTCTAAAAAAAAGGCTCCTAGGGGAGAGGTGGTGACTCGAACCCTAGCTCTCACCGTATTCAGCAGGGAAACCCCCTCGGTAGCCCACCCTCAAAAAGCATAGCTCCAGAATGGCGCAAGCCATTTCTCAGGAGCTTTGTAATTTTATTGTTAGATTGGGTTTACATTACAACATGTTGAAATAATAATTACATATATGTTTAAATATGAAGTATTGGGATTGCTTTTTTTTTTGTTTTCTCACTGCAAGGGATAAAAAATGAACATGCGCTAGGCTATCTACGGTTAAGTAATACCCCCCTCCGTTTTTATTTTGATGTTGTTAGTACAAGAAAACTAGTTCCAATATGTACTACCTTTCTTGCCCTAAAAACAATGAAAACTTAATTAATCTACCCTTACTTTTGTCTTTCTCATGGGCAATGTGAAAAACAATCCATACCCATCTAGTCGTGGCATGATTTTTCTGAAAAAAATAGTTTGTCATTTACCTGCATTTAATCATTTATTAACAAGCTACATAGTATTTGAATATCTGATTACCCTGACCATCCAAATTAAAGATAATTTTATTTTTATATATTAGACTCTTGAAGAGTAGAAGCAAGTTAAACCATGCTTTCAAAAAAAAAATGCACAAGTTTACATGCATGCCACATACTTCGGAGCCTGATTTAACAACTGAACCTGAGATATCTGTAAGAACTTGAGATGTGCTAAGCTTAAAACCAATTCGTTTTGACTATGTTAAATTTATAAAGAACTTAATGAGCCAATAATGCTTCAAATTAGATACCTTCATATGATATCCAGTACTTAATCAAATGAACAATTACTACCGGTCTAGTTCCAATTTCGTAGGCCAACCCTAATTTGGGTATGGATCTAATTTATCAATGCATTTTCGGTTAATGCATGTAAATCTGTGGATGAAAACACAAATATGAAATGCTAGGAGCCTCTATACGTACAGAAACGGACTTTATATACATTTCAGTTCACTTTGGCAACTACTAGTAGGAAACGAGAGAATTTCCACAGACCTTTCTACACTCCACAGTTACTTTTCTCTAAAGTGCCAATCACTTGATCTGGAAAGGAAAAAAGTCCTCGCAAAGCTGGTCCTCAGATCACTTTGCTATGTCCCTGGTCCCCTTTCCTGTCTATGCCGCCCAACTAAACCGATTACTGACGACTTAAGACTTCGCATCTAATGAATGGCATGCGATCTATTGCATATATAAGCATATGTACATATATAACTGGTTACCGTGTTACTTATTCTAAACATAAGTTTTCATTTAGTTATACTTAAAACATGAAATTTTGCAAGACGTCATTTGCTGCACCAGATTTGCTTAGATCAGATGCTAAGTTTAAGCAGCTTAAAGTTCGATTAGTCTATTTCTTGTGGACCTTTTTTACCAGTCTATATATCGTGTTCCCGTGTGTATGTATACAGAAACCGTGCTTATCCTGACAAGTGGTAGCAGTATAGGTTGATTGCTCACTGCACCATCTAATACTTCCACTAACGCCCACTCATCGTACTAACGTAGACAAACAACCACACCAACAAAACCAAAACTAGTTTTCTTGCCACCAGTACTATCTAGCTTATAATCAGGTTTATAACTTCATAGAAATCATGAATGCATGTAAATGTTCTTATTAAATAAATATTTGCACTAGACACATAATTAGTCAATGACTAGCTCAAAATGACATGACATGATCTATATCTCCTCCATGGAAAGATCGAACCACCACACATGCCAGGAGTGTTCACGTGTCTAACTATTGAGTCCAATAAAGCGTCCTTTATCCAAAAAAAGAGTGTTCATGTCTGTTGCGTGTGAATCCTATATTTTTCCCCTAATGGTTATCATGGCACGGCTGCTGCTGGACCCGCCCTGATGCGATGAAGAGGCTCTCGAGGAAGACCGCGCCTGCCTCGAGTCAACCACTCCATCGAAGATGGCTAACCTGCACAACAAAGTAAGATTATTAAATTTTTGTATCTCGAAGTTCGTAACAGTAAATTAAAAATATCAAAGCTCACCATCTGTGAGATTTCCCACCACCGCTTGCATACGCGGCTTCGAGGACAATTGGCGCGCTCTGCCAATCGAACTCTTCGCCTCGAATCCTCCGCGCCTCCTCCCCGTACTTTGCCTGAAAATACAGAAAAATAATGTCGTTAGAACTATTAAAGAGAATTCAATTAAGTTGAAAAAATAACTCACTAAAGTCTCTGTCGTCGTCTGAGAAGACAGCTGGTCAGGCTGCGATGGGTCACTTCCCAAGTGACCCCTCTTCCGCACCTCGATAGGTGCCTCCTGCTGACCGCTCTCGTGCTCCTATCGATACATGTTAGCACAATTAAGATTATAAAGTTACTTAATAGAATGTGAGTAGCACTTACCATCCATTTAGCGAGGCCTATGTAGCAGTCCCCACCAAAACGATGTTTCCCGCCCGTCCCTCTACTCTCTCGACGGGTTTCAGAAACCGCCTGGAAGCCCTCGCTCGCCCAAAGGGCACATAGACCACGGTACGTGTCCGGATGACCGTCAAGCCACGCTACACCGACCTGAACATATTTATTATTGAATGAAAACATTGATCACGATCAGATAATGAAGCAAAGTAAACTAAAAATTTTACCTCTGCGTACCGCGTCTCCATCAAGTACGTGTCGCCCGATTCCTTCCCCGGCTCACCCTCGTCTAGATGTAACTTGAAGTACGCGTTCATAGCTTGAATGCGAGCCGTCGATAGTGACTGTTTCACGATCTTCCTGGCACAGTTATAGAAGACGAGACGAGCTCCATCTGCTCGGCCTCGTTCTCCAAACGATGCCGTGCCTGAAAAAAAAAAGAAATATACAACTAAATGTATGTAACTTATAATAAGTTTGTAGTACACAAGTATTGTTCATACTTACCATGAAGTCGTGCCAAATAGCCTCCTGGTGGTTGCCGTGAAGAACGTCCTGGACCGTAAAGTCGTCATCCCAAGACGTGGCGGCGCGTCCGTTCACTACACCGAGGTAGTGCAAATGGACTAGACGGCCCAGGACACCGTTCACCAGCGAGTGGCGTCCCTGGCCCATGAACGAAGCATCGTCCCAAGTCCTGATACATGATTCTCAATTAGTATATATATATATAAGTCTAAAAGTATCTAAATGAATATTTGAGATTTACTTACCTATCGCCAATCGGACGAATAACGATCCGATTGTTTCGGTTTGCAGGAGCCGGAGGAGGATAGTGGCTCCTCCTAGTCCGCCGCTATGGAACCGGCTCCAAAGAAGGCTTCGAAGAAAGAGGCTCTGAAGCAGGCTCCAAAAAAAAGAGGTTGTGAAGCAGACACCCCAGCCTCTGAGTCCTCGGACGTAGAGTTGTCCTGATAATTTTAAAGATTCATATTATAGAATAAAGAATTAGTTATATCATTTATGTAATCAAATATTCTTTACCTATCGTGACCACTGTACAGGTAGATGGCTAAACAACTGAGCCCGTATACCCTCGCTAAGCTGAGTGTCATGGAAGATCTCGTCTTCTCTCGTGGCTTTCGGTGACAGAAAGCTCCGCGCCCCTGTCCGTCATCGTCTGCTGCTGCTCGACGACATCCTATTTAAAGGAAAATTTGCTAATGAATTGAATGGAAGGTATAGAAAAGAAAAGAAGAGATGAAAGAAATGTTACTTGTACTCAATTTTAAAATCCATCAGCTTCACGATGTACTCTACTACATAAACTGGATCATCGATCTTCTGTCATAGTAGTTGGCCGTTTTCGTTTTTGTTTTTGCATCTCACTAGTCTCTATGTCTTCTGCATCTCCAACTAAGTCATTGAGTCTTAAATCAGGCTCGACGACAAAAGAGTTCGGCAACTCTTGTTCTTAGTAAACAACATCAACCTCATCATCAATGTATCTAGCATTGTCTGGTATATATAACCGCTCACGAGGATCACCTTATGTACAACCCACCAAGCTTTAAGTTTTTCGCGTGGTAATGTAGATAATACACTTGCTCGACTTGGTGTGCAAGGACTAAGGTGTCGCAGCCTCGTAGCCGGTCCTTATGTTTGACTTCTACCATGCCAAATTGGTTTTGTCGAGTTCCATTGTTAGGATAAAACCAATCGCAGTCAAAGAAGACTACATTAAGGATCTTATTCCCCACAAAACTGAATTCAAAGATTTTTTAATGATCTCATAATAATTACTTTCATGTCCTTGGGCTTCAACTGTCTTATTCACAACTTCGGTGTTACATGTTTCTCTGAAAGGATGTTGAGCTTCAAATTTAGTTAAACGAAATCGAAATCTATTGACGTTGTATCGACCGTAGCTTTTAATTTTAATGGATCCGTAGGAAAGTTGTCGCAATTCTTCATGTACGCCAGCTTGATTTTTGCACTATTCAGCATGTGAAGTTAGAAGACTATTTTATTCTATACACCTAATTACTAAGAGAAACAAGACATGAACTTGTTACATATGCATGAAACCAGGATAGGAAGTTAGGGCCTCTATTTACTCCATAATATCGCATCGATTGTATTTGTCTGCTCGTAGGTTGCTGCTTAGATTTCTAATTTTATTTATCGAACTCACTAAATAAGGAAAAACAGAATGACTAGCATAGATGTATAACACAAAACGCTAATTATTAAAGATGTTGAACAAACACTTACTGAAAATATTCATGCATCCCCTCTATATTAGCGTACATGGACATTAAAGCAACTGTCTTTTTATCTGTTTCAGCATCATAGCTCGTGCCACAACCAACAGTGGTGCCTCTCGTTTGAAAAATGGAGAGGCTGCTACAAGGGGGTGCTTCATCCATATTGTACCGCAACGTGGAAATATTAACATTGTGTTCTTCTGCAAAATAGACGCTTGAAAAGTATCCTATCTCCTGAATGGCGTATGATTCGGCGATGCATCCTTCAACCCTTCCCCGATTGCGAACCATTGGCTTAAGACACCTGAGTGTTCTTTCAACGTGATACATCCACCTATATCATACAGGGTTGCCGACTTTAGCTTCATATGGAAGATGGATTAGGAGATGTTGCATTGGATTGAAGAGCCCTGGAGGGAAAACTTTTTCCATCTTACATAAAAGCACTGGTATCTCCCTTTCCAACTTCTCCATCATCTCGGGTGTCATTTCTTTAGCAAAAAGTTGTCTATAAAAGTTGCTAAGCTTGGCTAACATCTTCCACACCGCATCGTCAAGGTAGCACCGAAACATAACCAGCAGAAGTCTTTTCATGATTATGTGATAATCGTGACTTTTCAACTCTGTTAGATTTCAAGTCTTAACATTTACGGCTCGTCTCAGGCTAGAAGCATAATCGTCTAGGAATTTCAACGTTTTCAACTATTCGAAGACTTCTTTCTTATCTTTTGGTCGAAGACAGAAAGAAGCACACGGTTTGCCACCAGCTTCGGTTAGCTCAAGAGTTGGATGTTTACAAATCTCTGCCAAATCCTTACAAGCCTTTAATTGTCTCTTGTTCTGCCCGTCAGATCGAAGCATGTGCTTATGATGCTTTCGCCCATATTACGTTCCTGGTGCATTAGGATTAAGGAATTCACATACGGTAGCTCCGATAGTGCATATATATGAGTCCAATTGCGATCCTCTCTATAACCAACAAAATATCTAGGACGAACTTCATATGCCACTAAGTTGTTCAACTGTTCAGCAATCTCTGACCCGTTGAGACGTTGCGGTGGTCCTTTTTTGACAACGGAGTCCTTCCTGAAGGCATTTTTCTCTTGCCTAAATACGTGATTAGTCGGTAACTAACGTCTGTGTCAATCAAAGTAGCAAATCTTGCCACCATGATTTAAATGAAATCATTCCGTGTCCAAAGCACATACCGGACATGTCAAACGACCATGAGTGCTCCAGCCAGAAACCATGTCGTAAGCTGGGAAATCATGGACAGACCACAAGTATGCAGCTCGAAGGTTGAATTTCTGTTTTTTTGTATTAGTCGTACGCTTCGATTCCTGTCCATAACATTTTCAACACTTCAATCAACGGCTTCCACATCACGTTCAATCGTGAACCAGGATGATCCGGTCCAGGTACAATAAGGCAAAGGAACATGAACTCATACTTCATATAAAGAGATGGTGGTAAGTTGTACGGGATAGCGAACACGGGCCAACAAGAGTACGGTATTGCGTTTGTACTGAACGGTGAGAAGCCATCTGTCGCCAACCCGATGTGAATGTTTGTCGCGTCATTGGCGAAATCTGGATTGAAGCGGTCAAGCACTTTCCATGCCTCACCATCGGACGGGTGCACCATTATTCCGTCGTTCTCACTAGACCTTCTTTGTGCCACCTCATATGTCTGGCTGTTTTTTTTAGAAAAACAAGTGCTTCAACCTAGGTGTGACAGGCAAGTAGTGAAGTTGCTTCTGTGCGACTTCAATCATTACTTTTGTACCATCGTCATTAACAACTTTGACAAATCTCGCTTTATCACATTTTAAACACTTGTTCTTGTTTGCATGCTCTTTCCAGAAAAGTATGCAGTTGTCTGGCACATATCAATCTTCTCATAGTCCATACCAAGCCTAGAAATCATTTTCTTAGACTGATACATATCTTTAGGCAATTTATGAGGCTGTGGAAGGACATCACTGATCAATTTGATGAGATCATTATAGAAGTTATTAGATAAGGAATACTTAGACTTAATTGCCATAAATCTAGTTATGAAACCGAGGATCGACACTTTGGTGTGTTGATGCAACGGCTGTGTAGAAGCTTCGACAAACTTGAAGAACGTTTTAACCTCCGTTGTAGGAGATCCTCCGTCAATTCAGGATTTATGGCTTCAAACATCTCGTCCATCCTATCGACCCCAGTGTTGTCATCCTCATCTCGATCTTCTACGACTTGAGAAGGTGTCTCGCCGTGAAATGTCCACAACTCATAACGTTGCATGAAACCGTTTCCACACAAGTGATACGTCAATGTCACTTTGTCAAAACACTTCGCATTCTGACATTTGATACATGGGCACCGCACCTTGCCGTTGTTTGACAATGAGAAAGCTCGTCCTATAAAAGCATTCGTCTTGGTGAACCACTTCTCCGAGTGCCTCCCATCCCTTTTCCAACCAGTATACATCCAAGTGTGGTCTTCAGCCATGTTTGAGGGTATATCTTCAAAGCAGACAAATCATTATTAGTTTCATTGTTATGTCATATCACGGCCCTACAACTAGGTAGATAGGTCCTAAACCCACCCAAAAGTGACCGAGCGGAGCGTGTTCATGACGAGACGTATGGTCCGAATCTAGACAAAATTTTGGTAGCATAACCCCGCTGTTCTACACTGCACGCCCGAAAATGGTGCAGCAGAGAACAACAGGGTTATGCCGTCAAAATTTCGTCCAGATCCATACCCGCGTCTCGTCACAAGTCACGCCCCCTCGGTCACTCTCAGGCTGTCCAAAAAGGGACAATTCTGAACCTTCACATCTCACATGCTATTGGCATATGAGACATGCCAATCTGAAATAGGTAATGCATTGCTATATGTTACGTTACTCATTTTCATTTTTAAGTCATTTACGAGAGAGGAAAGAACGAGAGAAAGAGAAGAAGGAAAGTTGGCCTTAGATGACAATTCCACGTCTGAATCCACCGTCCACGCAATCGCGGGTGATTGATGTCCTCACCATCGTCGTTCGCTTCCGTGTCGTCTCTAATCAACAAAAGGCGGTAAAAGGTGGGCGCCTAGGCGAGCATAATCGCTCCGCGCTGCCCTTCCGCCTCCCCTCGGTTGGTAGGCGGTCGTGAGGCGGGGGGCGGGGGGGGGGGGGGTCGCTCTGCCGGTGCTGGTCAGGCGCCGTTGGTTAGGGCACAGACGGGGTGCCGTCGGTCAGGGCGCAGGTGGGAGATGGTCGGCGCAGCGGGATCCATCCAAGCGGGGGCGCCGTCGGTCGGGGCGCAGGCTGGAGCGCGGCTGGACGGCAGGAGCGGGGCGGGGTGGTCGGGCGGAGTGGGATCCATCGGACCGGGGGCATGGTCGATCGAGCGGCGGGGCGGGGTGGCCGGGTGCAGGCGGGATCTGGGGGGCGGCGCGGTCGAGTGTGGAGTGGGGGGTGGGGGATGCAAGCGGTGGGGTGGGGTGAGATGGCAGTATGGGGCTCGAACCCACGACCACAATGTTAAGAGCATTGCGCTCTACCGACTGAGCTAGACAGGCATCTTTGCTATGTGCGATCGATTTAATATAATATTATTTTTTTAAAGATTGTTTGATCCGTCCGATTCGTCCCCCGCCACGCTACCAAACATAGCGACAGCTTAGAACCCCACCGCCGCGCCGGAGATCTCATCAACCAAATTTTGTCCAACTCGCCGTCACCTTGCGCCACCATCCTCTCGCCAACCGGCAGTCTAGAAGCTCCCTCCCGCCATGGATTCCTGGCTCAAGGTCACCGAAGGTAAGGCACCCCCCTTCCATCGCAATCTCTCGCTTCCTCCTTCCATTCTGCCGCGCCGCCCAGATCCACCCCTCCTCGATGAAGATTCGTCATTGCCCTTCCCCCTCCCTTAATTGTCGTCTCTGTTCTCCCTTAGAGCCTATTGCTCCGTGGAACTAGGATCGCAACATCTTACATCTTTTTTAGCACGCTTTGTTTTACATACTGAACATGAGAGCCATTGCTGGTGTTTACTGTAATTTCACATCGCAGGGTCCATTGAAACTCTCTGCTGCAGATGGCGGTAACAGGGCATCTTCTCAGAAGGAAAGGAGAAGTAGGCAACCGCAGCGGGAACCGATGAAAATTGAAAAGATCAGGCCTTCGCTACCTTCAGACTCACCAAGTGTTGATGCTAGTGCTAGTGAACCCCAAGTTGTTTCAACTGATGTCAAGGAAGTAAATAACCAGGGTACATTAGAGAAAGGAGATAACAGTACAACGAATCCTAAAACTGATCAAGACGTGGCTGTTGTTGATAGTACAGTTGAAGTTCAACAAACAGAGCAAAAGTCTGAGGATTTAACTCCCGGCTTGGATTACATTGAGCATCCCGGAAATTCAGATATTGCTGTTGAAGGCTCTTATACTATTTCAGATGAGAAAATTGAGCTGAGCAGCATTAACCAGGCGGTCGAGATTGCTCCTGTGGTTCATTTGGAGGAAGAAGACAACTATTTTTGATACCAAGGAGAGAAATGCATCTGAAACACCTAATTCTGGGGGCGCAGGGGCGGCGGCGGACAGCAGGGACGCCTAGGCGGGGGCTTGCCGGTGGGGCGCGCAGCGGTGGCGGGGGCGCAGGGGCGGTGGCGTCCGGCGGGGGCGCAAGGGCCGGCGGCGTCCGGCGAGGGCGCAGAGACGGCGGCAGGGGCGTAGAGGCGACGTCGGCCGACGGGGGCGCAAGGTCCGGCAGTTGCCGGTGGCGGCCAGCCGTGGCGCAGGGGTCGGCAGTTGCCGACGGGGGTGCACGGGCGAAGGGCAGTGGGTCGTCCATGGCGCAGGGGTGGCGGGGCCGGCAAGGGCGCACGGGCGGCGGCGGGCCGATGCTACGCGCGCATGGGCAGGGGAGTGAAGGAGGAAGGGAGGCGGTGATGTGTACAGGGGTCCCGATCTTCTGAAAGGTTCTGATAACTCTCGATTTGGTGGAGACTTGACACAAATCGATCCGGCTTCCGAACAACACGTTCTGAACCCTGCAATCGCAGCACCACGTCTCCTCAGGTTATCAACCGATGTTGCGAGGTTGACCTCACCAAGAAGGCTAATCCTTGCCTGTGAATCGAAGAACACAAGCAAGAACAAGAAAGAATGCAACCAAATTGCTGAAAGATATGAAGCACTCAAGTTGGGGTCTCACAAACCGATGAACCACGAAACTGTTCTTGATAGAATAATCTAAGCAAAACCCAGCTGTTTGTGATGGCGGCTAGGGGGTATAAAGGAGATGGAGGATTACCAGGGGGTGCTGGGGTCGTGACCTAACCCTAAGACACGTACACAATGGACTTGGACTCGATACAATGCCCAATGGCCCAACTAGGTGATGCAACACCCTGACAGACTCTAAACTTTATATTATTTTGAAGTTTTCCGACGACTCCAAGGGAATTTTGACGTGAAGTCAGTTCCATTGGAAAGTTTATCCTCTCATCTTTCCGTGCATATGTAGAATGTCAAAAACGGAGTCCGTATGCCTCCTGTGCATCCATTTTAAGGTGGACTGCTCCTGGGCCCGAGTTGGACTCGAGTTTGAGTTAGACTCGGTCTCTAACTTCTTGTTGGCGTATTTTCTGGTCCTCCACGCCTCCAAACCCCTCTCCATGTATCTCCATGTCCTCTCCATGGTTCCTAATCATAATTAATCCATTAGGTAGCAACATACTCTCAAAATTCACATATAAAGAATTGTTCAGGAACGAGCTCACCTCTAAATTCAATTGTCGTGCTCGAGCTCTAGTAATTGGACCTTGCATGTCTACCATGTGAGTGTTGTGTATATCTGCAGGAGTGATGTCCACATCATCCTCCTCCTATTGTATTGGAGTCGTCCTCGACTCAAGCTCATCTTCTTCTCCCAAATATGGCCTCAAATCTGAAATGTTAAAGGTGGGACTAACCCCAAACTCGGGAGGCAACTCAAGTTTATTTGTGTTATCATTAATCTTCTCAAGTATTTTAAAAGGACCATCAGCTCTAGGCATCAATTTAGACTTTCTCAGTTCTGGAAATCTATCCTTTCTCAAGTGTAACCAAACTAAATCACCCGGTTCAAGTCTAACTTCCTGCCTACCTTTACTACCAGCAATTCTATATTTTTCATTCATCTTTTCAATATTGTGTTTAGTGGTCTCATGAATTTTCGAAATAAAATCAGCACGTTCCTTTGCATCATTATGAGTTCTTTCACTAGTAGGTAAAGGCAAGATATCAATAGGAGCACGAGGATTGAATCCATACACTACCCGAAAAGGACTTATCTTGGTGGTAGAATGTGTTGCCCGATTATATGCAAACTCCACATGTGGCAAACATTCTTCCCACATCTTTAAATTTTTCTTCAAAACAGCTCTCAACATGGTGCCCAAAGTGTGGTTCACTACTTCTGTTTGCCCATCAGTTTGTGGGTGACATGTTGTAGAGAACAACAGTTTTGTTCCCAACTTGTTCCAGAGGGTGCGCCAAAAGTGACTCAAAAATTTAGCATCACGATCTGAAACAATAGTAGAAGGCATACCATGTAAGCGAACAATCTCTTTGAAAAAAAGGTCGGCAATATGTACAACATCATCACTTTTCTGACACGGTATAAAATGTGTCATCTTAGAAAAACTATCCACCACAACAAAAATGATGTCCCTCCCCCTCTTAGTCCTAGGCAATCCCAAAACAAAGTCCATAGAGATATCCGCCCAAGGAATGGAAGGAGTGAGTAGAGGCATGTATAAACCATGTGGATTCAGACGGGACTTAGCTTTCTGACATGTGGTGCAGCGAGCCACAAACCGCTCTACATCTCTCCTCATCTTTGGCCAAAAGAAATGTGTGGCCAGAACATCCTTCGTCTTCTTTGCGCCAAAATGGCCCATCAAACCTCCACCATGTGCCTCCTGTAATAACAAAAGACGAATGGAACCAACTGGAATGCATAGGCGGTTAGCTCTAAACAAGAATCCATCATCCAGTACAAATTTATTCCAGGTATGACCTTTTCTACAATGCAGCAACACGTCTTTAAAATCAGCATCAAGAGCATATTGTTCTTTAATTGATTCAAGTCCAAAAATTCGACAATCAAGTTGGGACAACATATTATATCGTCTAGACAATGCATCAACGATCAAATTATCCTTCCCTTTCTTATGTTTAATGACATAAGGAAAAGACTTAATAAATTCAATCCATTTTGCATGTCTACGATTCAGATTATTTTGAGAACGAATATGCTTTAGCGATTCATGATCAGAATGAATAACAAATTCTTTAGGCCATAAATAATGACACCATGTCTCTAAGCATCGTACGAGAGCATAAAATTCTTTATCATATGTGGAGTAATTCAGGACAGGACCATTAAGTTTTTCACTAAAGTATGCAACCGGTTTACCACCTTGCAGTAAGACACCACCAATGCCAACTCCACTAGCATCACATTCAAGTTCAAAAGTCTTACTAAAATCAGGAAGTTGCAGCAATGGTGCGTGTGTAAGCTTTTCCTTCAAGGTGTCAAAGGACTCCTCTTGTGCTTTCCCCCAATGGAACACCACACCTTTCTTTGTCAACTCATGCAATGGGGCAGCAATAATGCTAAAATCCTTGACGAAACGTCGGTAGAAACCTGCAAGACCAAGAAAACTCATTACCTGTGTGATGGCTTGAGGTATTGGCCAGCTCTTGATCGCTTGAATTTTCATCTCATCCACCTCAATTCCGTGTGGAGTCACAACATAGCCAAGAAAGGAAACACGATTCGTACAAAAGATGCACTTCTCAAGGTTACCAAATAAACGTGCATCTCTCAAAGCATTAAAAACAGCACGTAAATAATCCATATGTTCAGCCAATGACTTGCTATAAATCAAGATATCATCAAAGTAAACCACCACAAATTTTCCAATAAAAGCTCTCAAAACCTCATTCATCAAATGCATGAATGTACTTGGTGCATCAGTTAAACCAAAAGGTATTACTAACCACTCATACAACCCAAATTTGGTTTTGAAAGTTGTTTTCCATTCATCTCTCAATTTCATTCTTATTTGGTGGTAACCACTACGCAAGTCAATCTTAGTGAAAATTATAGAACCACACAACTCATCAAGCATGTCGTCTAGCCTAGGAATAGGATGACGATACCTTATAGTAATATTGTTAATGGCTCTACAATCAACACACATACGCCAAGTACCATCTTTCTTAGGAACCAAAAGTACAGGAACAACACAAGGACTAAGGCTTTCACGTACATACCCACGGTCCAAAAGGTCTTGGACTTGCCGCTGAATTTCCTTAGTCTCCTCGGGGTTGATCCTATATGCAGCACGGTTTGGCAAAATTGCACCTGGAATCAAATCAATTTGATGTTCAATCCCTCTCAAAGGTGGAAGTCCCGGGGGTATCTCAGCTGGAAAAATATCCTCATACTCTTGCAACAAGTTAGTAACTGCTGGAGGCAAAGACCTAGCAATATCATCAATGGAGAACAAAACTTGTTTGCACACCAATGCACAGCAAATATCATGATCAGAAATTTCAGCAAGGTCTGATTCTGTAGCAAGCATTACACGACCCTTCAATTTAATTCCCTCAGTCTTAGAACTAGGTGTAGATCTCTCATTATTTGGTGGTAACACAGAATTAATGACTTGTTGATTTTTTGATTTAGAACTACTAGAAATTCCAGCTCTCTCCCTATCAGCTTGTACAATTTCAACAGGAGTCAAAGGTATCAAAGTAATTTTCTTTCCTTTATGCATAAAAGCATATTTATTACTTCTACCATGGTGTAAAGCATCCTTATCATATTCCCAAGGTCGACCCAATAAAAGTGAACACGCTTGCATGGGTACCACATCACAATCAACGGAATCAACATATGTACCAATGGAAAAAGGAATTCTGCAAGTCTGTGTTACCTTAGCTCTTCCAGAATCATTCAACCATTGAATATAGTACGGACGTGGGTGTGGTTGTGTATTCAAGCTAAGCTTCTTGACCAATTCAGAACTCACCAAGTTGTTGCAGCTTCCTCCATCAATGATGACACGTGCTCGCCGGTTCTTGATGACAAAGAAAATCCGAAACAAATTATGGCGTTGTAATCTATCAAGTTGTTGTACCTGTGTGTTCAGCACCCGCTGCACAATGATGTTCATGTAGGCTGATGTGTCTTCACTCCCAAAAACATGTCCCTCATCATTGTCCGTGGCAGCTTCATCATCATTGTTGTCTTCGACATCGGAGGTGCTGATGTATCCTCCCTCTTCTGTAGCCACGTATGCCTGATGACTAGAACAATCTTTTTGCACATGATCAAGACCATGGCAGCGGTGGCACTGAATGTCGGAAGTGCGTCCTGTTGAAGCAACAGATGAAGCACTTTTGGCGGGTACCTGCATGGAATTTTTACCCGAACCCGCAGGTCGTGTAGGTGATGGTTTCGGTGCTGCTGAAAAGTTGTTGCTGCCAGAAGGAAGCTTGGCTACTGGTTTTGGTGAAAGGGCATCAAAACGGAATACCTTGGACGCCCCCGAAGATGTTGTCATGCGTGGAGTGTAGGAGGCACCGCTGCTGCTCTTGTTCTTTTGTTGACGACCCTGTAACTCCTTTTCTGCAAGCATAGCAAGCTGGAACAACTGGTTGACAGTATTAAATTTCTTATAATCAACAATATCCTGTATCTCACGTCTCAACCCCCCATAGAAACGACAAATTTTATCTTCAGTGTCCTCTACTACCCCACATCGTATCATACCCTTTTGAAGCTCCGCATAATAATCTTGGACAGAATTATTTCCCTGCTCTAAGCGCTGCAATTTCTTTCGTAAATCACGTTGGTAGGATGGAGGAACAAAATGATTATGCATAGCTTCTTTTAAACGTTCCCATGTATCAGGTTGTAAGCTTGTGGTACCTAGTTCATTCCACCATATTATAGCAAAATCCTTAAACACACTAGTGGCTTGTCGAACTCTATGTTGTTCAGGAACAAGGTGGGAATTAAATTTCTGCTCAACCGTCATTTCTCAATCAAGATATACCTCAGCATCATAAGCACCAGAAAATGGAGGTATGAAAAATTTAACTTTAGCAAAAGGGTCATCAAGAGGGCGGTTATTGTTACCACGCATGTTGTTTCCTACCATACCATGAGTGTTTTGACGAAGGCGTTGACATAGATGTACATTCTACGCAGCACGTGTATCCACCTCTCTATTGACATCACACAACACGTCTTCTTCTTCTTCAAAGTTGTTGTGGTGGGTAGCATCATGGTTCAATGGTAGGTGGGTCTCCATATCATCAATCCTTCCAACTAGCGAGCTTAAGCGTTGGTCCAACCTCTCAAGGGTGTGGGGTATTCTCTGTTCAGCAAGATAATCTTTTACCCCTTGTGCGATTGCTTCCTTGACAGACTTCATCATTTGTTCTATGTAACCCTTCATCTCACTTTTCAAAACACACACCGTAGGATCAACATGATCTGACATTGTTAGCAAGAATAATATGGAAAACAACAAGATTATCCCTATTAACTACTACGCAATGATGGTGGAACTCACAAAGCAATGGGTCGAGTCTTACCGAGCTCTTACAAGTTTCTTACCACAACAAGGCAAAGCATACCCGGACGACGTGATTCAGCGATTGCAAGGGTCAAAAACTTGTGTTGTTCGAAAGGATGAATGTGGAGTTTGGATGGCCAAATATATGTGAGTAGCACACAATTCAATAACAGATAGTAATGCTGAATAGATGTCCAAACACTTGTCCTAGTTGCTGGCCTACTCGTGTCTTATCCCGGATGTTATGAACAAGACAGCAAGAAGTATGAATGATAAGGACAATAATTGAGCAGGAACAATTGCACCACAAGGCAAAATAACACACCCAAGTTTTGATATTTGTGCTCCTCTTCACAAATTTTCTTTTCTATATTTTTTCTTTGATTTTTTTATATCTGCCGTGAAATCAGGAGCGCTAATATACACGTCGCACAAATTTTCAGCTCACTTGAAAAAAGAAGATGTGGACAACAGAAATTCAATATGTTTCTTTATGATTATTGTTGAGCCTTTAGATGCCAAATAATCAATCTTCCAAAGTGAATTCGGGCAATGTAATTTAACCCAATGCCAAGGTTATGGTTGTTTTAAGACAACACCACAAGATTATGTTTTTGGTGGAGCTGAATTGGAAACAGTGGTGAGAAAAAATTGGATATGATGGTGACAACGTGTGGGATGGTGTGCGTATATCAAGGAGGATAAACTCACGTAATATGTGATGAAAATTGAAGAACAAGGATAACCCTAGCACAATGAATAGTTATGGTGATCGATTTGATAACGATTGTGGTAGCTAGTGTTTCAATGGAATGCAGCGGATGGAATAACAAAGTAGGAACATAACACGATTAAACCAGCAACAAAACATGAACTAGGACACAAATTCAACACTACAGACTCCAAAACGGAATTGTGCAAAAGGCTAAACCTGGTTTGGGATGGGGAAACCTATGACTATAATTTTTTTGCGTTTTCGTGGACGATAGGACGAGTTCAAGATAAACAAAACTAGGGGAAGGCGAACCTGACGGTGCATCTAAAGCTCTGATACCACTTGATGTGTACAGGGGTCCCGATATTCCGAAAGGTTCTGATAACTCTCGATTTGGTGGAGACTTGACACAAATCGATCCGGCTTCCGAACAACACGTTCTGAACCCTGCAATCGCAGCACCACGTCTCCTCAGGTTATCAACCGATGTTGCGCGGTTGACCTCGCCAGGAAGGCTAATCCTTGTCTGTGAATCAAAGAACACAAGCAAGAACAAGAAAGAATGCAACCAAATTGCTGAAAGATATGAAGCACTCAAGTTGGGGTCTCACAAACCGATGAACGGCGAAACTGTTCTTGACAGAATAATCTAAGCAAAACCGTAACTGTTTGTGATGGAGGCTAGGGGGTATAAAGGAGGTGGAGGATGACCAGGGGGATTCTGGGGTCGTGACCTAACTCTAAGACACGTACATAATGGACTTGGACTCGATACAATGCCCAATGGCCCAACTAGGTGATGCAACACCCTGACAGACTCTAAACTTTATATTGTTTCGAAGTTTCCCGTCGACTTCGAGGTAATTTTGACGTGGGGCCAGTTCCATTGGAAAGTTTATCCTCTCAGCTTTCCGTGCATATATAGAATGTCAAAAACGGAGTCCGTATGCCTCCTGTGCATCCATTTTAAGGTGGACTGCTCCTGGGCCCGAGTTGGACTCGAGTTTGAGTTGGGCTCGGTCTCTAACTTCTTGTTGGCATATTTTCTGGTCCTCCACGCCTCCAAACCCCTCTCCATGTATCTCCATGTCTTCTCCATGGTTCTAATCATAATTAATCCATTAGGTAACAACATACTCTCAAAATTCACATATAAAGAATTGTTCAGGAACGAGCTCACCTCTAAATTCAATTGTCGTGCTCGAGCTCTAGTAATTGAACCTTGCATGTCTACCATGTGAGTGTTGTGTATATCTGCAGGAGTGATGTCCACATCAGGCGGCGTACGTGACGTCGTTGGTCGGCGTCGACGGCGGTCGGCTCCGGCGACTCCAGCGGTCGGCTCCAGCGGCGGTGGCGCGAGTGAGACAGAGCGGTGGCGCGAGTGGGAGAGAGAGTCGCGACGCTGAGTATATCGGGCCTTTAAGATGACGGTGCGCTTACGCCGTCGTCTATAAACCCCGTGCTTTTATTGTCGACGGTGTACCGTCATCTATAAGTTCCGAGACCTTATAGACAACGGCACTAGGTTAACCATCGTCAATAAATGTTTTATTGACAACGGTCTTTTCTGGCCGCCGTCAATAAGTTTATTGACGACGGCCCCATCGTCTATTGTTGCGATTCCTTTAGTGTTTTCTTTGTGTACCAAACATAGTACAGCCACATATAGACTCGTATACACATGAATCGAGAACTTTGATTATATATATATATATACATATAATAGAAAATTTACACATATATGAGCTGTTATCGGTAGGGACAATAGCATATTATATTATTTTTACAAATAGTTAGTAAAATATTTGCTTCTCGGTTCGGGCCATCTGCTTTGATCTAGCTGGCCTCGGGAAGGGAGAATCTTTACTGTTTGGTAAAGTCACGTTGATGATGAAAAGGTGGATTTGAGCTTTGCAAAGGGCCCGAGTCTTTTTGTTCTCTGTAATTATTACCGCATCTTTCTCAATCTATATGGCCCTTAGGCTGTGAGAAATGATGCTAGTACCTGGGTAGCCTGGAATGTTATTATTATCTCATATTTTCCTTGTTGATGTGTCAGTCCATGATCGTGATTTTCTGAGATCGATGTACATACTTTATCGACCAACTACTAGTATACACAATCTACCTCTATATACTACGTAGTAAAAAAAGGGTGAATAGAGAGCAAGGGCTAGAGCTACATGTAGACTTGTAGAGAACAGATTAACACGAGGAGAGTCTAGGCTACACTACTCTCTTTGTATGTCCCTTCAGTCTATAACAAAGTTAAGACTGCTCAAAAGCAAGTCAATGCTCTAGCTTATATCATAAGCTATATATATACACACACATGTCATCAAACCTCGATAATCATGTTAAAAAAGCAGCACAAATAACCTCGAGCTGGCGTTGCATGCATGATGCAGGAGCTACTACCGCTGCACGCAGGACAACTGCCGGGTGAAGAAGCGGGTGGAGTGTCTGGCGGAGGACCCTCGCATGGTGATCACCACCTACGAGGGCCGCCACGTCCACTCTCCTTTCCCGTGACGACGACGACGACGCCGCGCGCGCCAACGCCGAGACGAGCTTCATCTGGTAGCCGCGCTGGCCTGACGGCAGCCACCGCAGTCTATAGCAAAAGCCACCACCGTCGATGATATGACGTCATCGCGTCACGGCGGTCAAAGTTCTCGCCACCTAGCTGAATACTGATCCGTCCGTGAAACTCGTGTCTATGCATTACTGCAATATGCCAGTGTCATCGATTGTGCACTTGTGTGGCATGCTTGCATATGGATTCCGCCTGTAGTTGTATATTTGGCTCAGCCGAGTGATAATAGCAGAACGTCAGTAATTAATTAAGCATTAGCGGTCTTTAGTATAGTACTTTAAAGAGGTTAGTGTTGATGATGGTTCCTTCCACACCTCCACTTAGGTACTTCATTTTGCAGATTATTTTTTGAGTGTGGAATCTTCTACATAGTAATGTGTGTGCATGCATGTATGATGTTATATGATCCTTTTTTATCTTGTGTATGTATATATGAAACTTTGAGATTGTTCCCCGCATTACAGTTTCGCTGGTATTAATTAAGCGTGATATCGGGATATAATTAATAGTTCTACAGTACGGTACTCTTCTCTTGTCGTAAGTCTTTCCACTGTCTGTTACAGAATTAAGACGTGCATGAGAGCTTGTATGTGGGCAGCAGGTGGACCACACGCCTTATATTAAGAGGTCTCGATCTAGTGCAACAACTAAACTCTGAATGCAAATGTGAATTGAAAGATTAGTTCAGTGCTGCAAGTAGCTGTTGAGGTCCCGACCTTAATTACCAATGATATTAGCTTTTCACGCAAAAAAACTTATAAATTAAGGCAATGAAATACGTCTTGATTAGAATACGTCTCGCCTCAGTATTTGATTCCAGGAGGTGAAGTGTAGACACTAACGAGTACTAACAACAAGGGACGTTCCAAACCATCGGATGACGGCATTCAATTCGCGTGCATATATATTTAATTTCTTTTTATATATAAAAAGCATTTTAGTCTGTGAAAAGTGAGGAAATGTGGCCTCGTCCATAACAAACTGCAAAAGCCGTTTTTAGCTGAGATACACTCTAAATTTATGGCTGTCACGAGAAGGAGCGTATAGAGAGTCAAAGAAGACAAGTAGGGTTAGACAAATATAGTTATGTAATGAACTTTTATGCCATTACATCAAGTTATAAAGTTATATCCAACTACTATTGTTCCTCCTGGACTTCTCATCCTTGGAACCCTTTCTGAGCTACCTTTGGGCTGGGACGACCAACTAGGGCGCGGCCTTCTTACTTGGGTATTTTTAAAGGTCAAACTAAACTTGGATAATTTTCAAGGTTTGCGCTTTGCTAATTTTGCCTACACTCTTGTTCATATGTAATATGAAGACAATGCAAAGTCGTCGTCATACTGTCGGTACCTTAGAGACCGGGTACCCCGCGTACAGGTATGTGTCCTCCGGCTCAGCACCTTGGCTCCCCGCTAAGGAGAGCTCCGGAGCTGCCACGTGTCCTCCAGCTCCGGACCTGGCCTCCCCGCTAAGGTGGCCTCCGGAGCTGCCACGTGTCCTCCGGCTCCGGACCCTGTCTCCCCGCTAAGGAGAGCTATGGACCTGGCCTCCCCACTAAGGGGGCTCCGGAGCTGCCACGTATTTTCCGGCTCCGGACCCCGCCTGCCCGCTGAGGTGAGCTCCGGAGCTGCCACGTGTCCTCCGGCTCAGGACCTGGCCTCACCGCTGCGGTGAGGTCCGGGGCCGCCACGTGTCCTTCGGCTCCGGACCCGGCCTCCCTGCTGAGGCGAGCTCCGGAGTTGCCACGTGTCCTCTGGCTCCGAACCCGGCCTCCCCGCTAAGGCGGGCTCTAGAGCTTCCACATGTCCAATGACCCGCCATGGGTCGTGGGCCTCAGGAGTCAAGGAAGACGTGACCAGTCCTGTCATGCATTAAAGACTCGAGCGTTCCCCACGAGCACAACGCGTAGCGCACGCCTCCACCCACACCTGACAGACATTATAATGACAGGACAAGACGGAGTCTTCTCCCGCCATTATCAACTGCTACTTAGCCCGGGACGCTCGGTGTATCACGCGGCATGCCTTAACTCCATCAACAGTGGATACGATAAGTATTCATTAATACCCTAGATTATGTATAGGTTATGGGCAACCACGGGGCCACCTGTCGGGCCCCGGGTCTTAGTGTAATTGCCTGGCCTAGGGCTATAAAAGGACCGGGCAGCCTCCAAGAGAAGGCACGGGCAATATAACCCTCAGTGATCCATATAGACAAGCTCAATCTTAGAAACACACAACAATACAACACACTCTCCCGTGGATGTAGGGTATTATGCTCCAGCAGCCCGAACCACGTAAATCCTCGTGTTCTTTAAGCTCGAATGGTCCAGGGACTTAGCCCTTCCAAACAACAAACCTCCGCGGGCTGCTCCAGTAGCGGTACCGGGGGAAGTGTTGTAAAACCACTTCTACATTTGGCACGCTAGGAACGGGGGCGCTTCACGTTCTCTTGACGATCGAGCATTACCTCCATGGTGAACATCTAATCCATTGTTGGCTCCTCTCGTCCCCCTCGACGTCTCTAGGGAAGGGAGGAGGAGGCCACTTCCCGCACCAGAGCGGGTCGATCTGGCCGAGCAGGTGTCCGCACGGTTGCCTCTTCCGAGGCAGCTACTGCTGCCACCACATGGTGGCCTTCTGCCGCCACAGCGGCAACGACGACGCCAGTTGCGAGCCCAGGGAGCGTGCTGGCTGCAGTACGCGCTCTTCTCCACAACTCTCCAGGTGAGGATGCTCCCCTGGAGGAAGCAGAGCAGTGGCGCAACGACGTTGACCACCTCATTGTCACCGCCATCAACAAGCCCGCCCACAAGAGGCAGCGGTCATAGCCATCACAGGCACACGACGGTGGCCCGCGAGACGGCCACAGCGCGCACGGCGACCACGGCCAGGCTTGCCACAGTTGACCTCAGGGTCGAGCTTGATCGCCGCCGCGTGAGCGAAGACGGCTGCGTCACCATCGAGCGACGTCGCGAGAGAAGCCGCAACCTCGAGGGCGAGTATGGCACTCCAAGTGTCGTACCCGCGGGACACGATGCACGGACCCCTGTTCTCTGGTAGCAGGGGAGGCTACGTGGCACTCGCCCCGCACCTTCGCATGGTGGTCTGGCCATGCAAGTTTCGGTCTCACTTGTTGGAGAAGTACGATGGGACCGTCAACCTCGTCGAGTTCCTGAAGATCTACTCCACCTCCATCCTAGCTGCAGGAAGGGATGAGGCTGTCATGGCCAACTAATTCCCCGTGGCCCTGACTGGCACTGCCCGGTCATGGCTCATGAACCTTCCCCCGGACTCCATATTCTCCTGGGAAGAGTTGTGCTGGCAGTTCACGGCCAACTTTGGGAGCTCCTACACGCGCCCTGGCAATGAGCTCGACCTCCACGCCGTGCGATAGCGCGAGGGGGAGTCGTTGTGGTCCTTCATCCATCGGTTCGCCTAGGTACAAAACACCATCCCCAGCATCTCGAATGCTTCTGTCATCGTCGCGTTTCAACAGGGTGTGAGAGATAAGAAGATGCTCGAGAACTTAGCCACGCACGACGTGCAATGTGTCTCCGAGCTCTTCAGCCTAGCGGACAAGTGAGCCAGGGCTGCGGGAGGCTAAGACTGTCATTCGCGACCTGCCTCTGATGCGGGGAAAGCCGGTGTGCCTACCGCAGAGGCTCCTCCTCAAGACAGCGGCAAGAAGAAGAATAAGGCTGGAGGCAAGGACAAGCCTCTAGCTGGGATGCCCACCGCCGCAGCTACAGCGACCATGGTCCGCGCGCTGACAAGCGCCCGTGAAAGTCGTCCGTCAGCGACGACGGCCAGCGGTACCCACCGTATAACTCCAAGTGCCACAGTGCTTGCGAGTGTCGGGAGATCAAGAAGCTCGCGGAGCGCTTCCACGAGCAGCAGCAGCAGCGCCAATATGACGCGCCCTTCCGCCAGCGGGAGGGCAAATAGAAAGCCAACCTTGAGGCCGGCACGGAGCAGGAGATGGGGTACCAGGATGCCAAGCGGACGTTGAAGGCTGTCTACGATCACTCGGACTCTAACTCCAGCATCGACAACGAGTGTCACAAGATGCTCCATGTGATGTATGGGGGTTCCTGGGTCATCACGTCCCGGCGTGCCGTCAAGACTCTGCATTGGGCAGTGGCTGCGGCTGCACCCTGCCCTAGACTGACACCCCACCATAGGTGGATGGAGACGCCAATCAGCTTCGACGCCTTCGACTGCCCCAAGAACATGGCGGGAGCCAGGCAGCTTCCGCTCATCGTCGCCCCCACCATCACTAACGTCAAGCTATACCATGTGTTGATCGATGGTGGGGCGGCCCTCAGCGTCATCAGCCTTGCAGCTTTCGAGAAGCTACACATACCCATGTCCAAACTCACCCCCTCGCGCCCATTCTCGGGGGTGGGTCAAGACCCCATCTAGCCTAGGGATGGCAACGGGTCGGGTTTGGGTCGGGTATTGCAAAAACCCGACCCGACAGAAAATATGCACGGATAAAATTTCCTACCCAACCCGCGGGTAAAAAATGGTACCCAAACCCGAACACGGCGGGTTTCGGGTACCCGCCGGGTATGAGAGTAAAATAATTAGATATGCAATTTTTGAACAGCTGAATAGAGATATTTGATGAACAGTTCAATATTTACACATAACAATTTCAGAATACAGAAAACTCAATAGAAAAGTATTACAAGTACATTACATAAGACCATAAGACAATTAAATTACAATAAGACCACAAGTCCACAACCATGAACAGCTGGAATTCTTATTCGTCTTTTGGCCCATTTAAGAATTCGGGTACCCGACGGGTACCCGTGGGTAAAAGACAAAACCCGTACCCGTACCCACAAAATGACGGGTCGGGTACGGGTTGTACCCGCGGGTAAAAATCTGGACCCGTACCCTTCGGGTGCAATACCCGCCAGGTACCCGAACCCGCGGGTACAATTGCCATCCCTAATATAGTCGTACGGTAGAACCCCCCTCCCGGTGACTTTCGAGACACCCAAGAACTAGCACACGGAGAGTGTCGTCTTCGATGTCACGAAGGCCAGCCTCCCCTTCAACGCCATTCTCTGCAGACCGGCCCTGTACCGGTTCATGGCTGCAGCCCATTACGGCTACCTGGTCCTAAAGATGTCGACGCCTAGTGGCATCCTCAAGATCCGCGGAGACCTCTCCATCGCCGTCTTAGCACTGGAGAAGCTCCAGGCGCTGGCAGCGGCATAGGAGGCTGCCTCTAGCTACGATGAAGCTAGCCGACTGCCACCAAACACGCACCACCGAGGGTCGACATATGCACCCCGTGTGCAACCCTCGGATAATAAGGAAATCCCCGTAAAAGGGATCCAGATCGGCTCGGATGCCGCCGAGACCACCCACATCACGGGGAACATGGGTGACAAATAGGAACTCGGGCTCGTCACTTTCGTCCGGGCTAATGTTGACGTGTTTTCCTAGCAACCGTCAGAGATGCCCGGGATCCCTATGGAAGTGAATGAGCACCATCTGAAGATCTACCCCAATGCCATAGCGGTACAACAGAAGCCTCGTGAAGAAATCAAGAAGCTGCTCGATGTCGGCTTCATCTGAGAGGTCCACCATCCACGATGACTGGCTAACCCTGTTGTCGTCCCCAAGGATGGCAGGAAAATTCGGATGTGCATCGACTACACCACTCTCAATAAGGCATGCCCAAAGGATCCTTTTCCTCTCCCTCGCATAGATCACATAGTGGATTCTACCTCCGGTTGCGATCTACTATGCTTCCTAGATGCTTACTCTGGTTTCCATCAAATACTAATGCCTAGAGAAGATGAGGAGCATATCACTTTCATAACAGTAGATGGCCTATTTTGCTATGTGTCCATGTCTTATGGTCTTAAGAATGCGCTTCTTGCCTTTGTACATGCCATGCATAAGACCTTTGGGAACCTCATTCTAGATCTAGTAGAGGTGTATGTCGATGACATCGTCATCAAAATTAAGTCACGTGCATCTTTGCTTGAAAACCTTGCCTTAGTCTTTGACAGGTTGCGTTCAACGCGCATGAAGTCGAACCTGGACAAGTGTGTGTTCGGAGTCTCTGCCGGAAAGCTACTCGTCTTCCTGGTTTCACACCGGGAATCGAAGCTAACCCAGAGAATATAAAGTCAATCGAAGAGATGCAGCCTACCACCCGTAACAAAGACGTGCAGAAGCTCACAGGTTGCTTGGCTGCGCTCAGTCGATTTATCTCTAGACTCGCAAAGCATGCTGTGTCATTTTTCAACCTTCTGCGCAAGTCCGGACCCTTTATCTGGATAAAGGAAGCAGATGAGGCATTCCAGGAGCTGAAGAAGTACCTCACAACACTGCCAATCATGGTGGCTCTGAACAAGGCGAGCCTCTACTCCTCTACATCGAAGCCACAGTAGAGGTCGTGAGCATGGTTCCGATCGCGGAGAGGTCGAAACCACAATGACCCCAAGTCCGAGACGAGGCTCGTTCCGCAGCTCCTGCATCCCAGGACATGGACCTCACAGGGGGGCTAGGCGACAAGAAGCTAGTCCAGTCCCAGCCCGCGGGCCCTGACAACCAAGATGCATCCGGGTCCTAGCTCCCGGAGTGCGATCCAGGATGCGAGGGCCAGGAGCCCTCGGGTCCCGGACCACTATAAGAAGACACATTGGACCCCCCGAGAAGGGTCCACACCATCTAGCGTCTAGTCTACTACATCAGCGAGGTCCTCCACGACGTCAAGACGAGACATTTGGAGGTGCATAAGCTGCTCTATGCAGTCCTCGTTGCATCAAGGAAGCTGCGCCACTACTTCCAAGCTCACAAGATTGCAGTGGTCACTTCGTACCCACTGGAAGCCGTGCTCCATAGCCACAATGCAACCGGGAACATTGCAAAGTGGGCTGCCGAGCTGGCGGAATTTGAGCTCGACTTCTTGTCGCGCCATGCGGTTAAGAGTCAGGCGCTGGCTGACTTCGTGGCTGAATGGACACCACCACCATGCCACCTAGGGGGCCACGACAACGGTGAGCCGGAGCCCAGAGCTCCGGTCTTCAACAAGCCCCACTGGACACTCTAATTTGATGGTTGCTCGCGCAAGCAAGGTGATGGAGCGGGGGTCCCGCTCCTCACCACGACTGGGGAGCAGTTCAAGTACATGGTGCGGTTTGACTTCAAGGCAACCAACAACATGGTGGAGTATGAGGCTCTCATCTTTGGGTTAAAGGTTAAAGAACGCGCTATCTCTTGGCGTCTGGCAGTTGTTGGTCAAAGGTGATTCCCATTTTATCATCAAGCAAATCAAGGGAGAATGCTGCTGCAATGATCCCTAGCTGGCGGCCTACCTCCTCCAAGTGCACAAGCTCAAAAAAGACTTCCAAGTCTTGGACCTGCGCCATGTCCCTCGCGCCAACATTGCAATCACCGATGACCTGTCAATGAAGGCTTCCACTTGGGCTCCGGTGCCTGAGGGTGTCTTTGAAAGGAAGTTGCTGCCTGCAGCCTAGCCTGCCGAACCAGGCGAAGGGGGCGAGACCAGCACCTCGAAGTTGGGGGTCCCGGTGACCCTGCTGCCATGGAGTGTGCCAAGGATCGTAAGCATCACCGGGGACTCCATGCAACCTGACGCTCAAGATCCAGAAGCTAAAGTAGGTCCCGATGCATGGATCACGGACATTCGGGCTACTTGAAAGACAACATCCTTTCTGATGAACATACAGCCGTTGACGGATCGTTCGGTTGGCTAAGAGATACATTCTGGTAGAGGGGGATCTCTATCGGCGTGGCATCAATGGTGTCCTATTGCGGTGCATAACCCGGAAAGGGGGCTGCAACTTGCTCGTAGAGATCCATGGAGGTGAGTGTGGGAACCACGCATCTTCCCGCACGCTGGTCGGTAAAGACTTCCTGAATGGCTTCTACTGGCCGACAGCCTTACCGGATGCCATCGAGCTAGTAAAGAGATGCAAGGCGTGTCAGTTCCATGACAAGCAGATCCACACATGAGCGTAGACGCTGCAAATGATCCTGCCCTCATGGTCATTTGTTGTGTGGGGTTTGAACATCCTGGGACCCTTCCCGAGGTCCGTTGGAGGGTACCGGTACCTCTAAGTCACTGTAGACAAGTTCATAAAATGGCCAGAAGCAACCCCTGTAGTCACAATCAACAATCAGTTAGCAGTCAAGTTCGTCAAGTCGATCATCTCCTGGTTCGGGGTCTTGAACAGGATCATCACCAACAATGGGACCCACTTCACTAGTGCAGTGTTCCAAGAGTACTGCGAAGACCTCGGCATCCAGATCTGCTACGCATCCGTTGCGCATCCAGCAAGCAATGGACAAGTCGAGAGGGATAATGATGAGATACTCAGGGGTCTCAAGACACGCAACTACGACTGCTTGAAAAAGCATGGTGCCAATTGAGTAGAGTTGTGCTATCCTGTCGCGGGCGGGTCCACTTGAGGTACCTGTGGTGTATCTGAGGTCCCTTGGTTATTTCCTTGCTCAGGGGTCCTATGGCACCGAATGGTTTCTCCCCTAAAAGCTAATGCCAGCAGGATGTCCAGAGTGTGCAGCGTGCTTAGCCTAGTTCTGCACCCTAAGTGTGCGCACTTTGCCTCTCTAGCGCTGCGGCTGAGTACTAGGGAACCGGATGGCCCATACTCCCGAGTAAAGTAGTAATCATAACCCGGATACTATCACACTGAATTACCCATTTCTCGCAGCTCGGATAAGGACCTTAAGTTATAACGAAACTAGGAGCACGGCATTGTGACTAGTGAGCATGATTACTTCTTTTCTCTATCCTAACTGTGCAGGTCCTAGACCCCTGACGCTTTTGGGGCCCGCCACCGATGTCCCTCACGTTGACGGTGGCGCCCCTGGATCTCCAGCTTCTGGACCTCCCCAGGGGCCCGCCGTCGACGTCCTGCCTCAACCATCTACTTGGTAGATGCGCCCCAAGCTATGGGCCACACCTACTAGGGGGCCACTGTCGGTACCTTGCAGATCGGGTACCCCCCGGGTACAGGTATGTGTCCTCCGGCTCCAAACCTTGCCTCCCCGCTAAGGAGAGTTCTAGAGCTTCCACGTGTCCTCCGGCTCCGGAATTGGCCTCCCAGCTGAGGTGGGCTCCGGAGCTGCCAAGTGTCCTCCGGCTCAGGACCTGGCCTCCCAGCTGAGGTGGGCTCTGGAGCTTCCACGTGTCCTCCGGCTCCAGACCCCGCCTCCCCGCTAAGGTGAGCTCCGGACCCAACATCCCCGCTAAGGAGAGGTCCGGGGCAGCCACTATTCCTTCGACTCCGGACCCAGCCTCCTTGCTGAGGCGAGCTCTGGAGTTGCCACGTGTCCTCTGGCTCCGAATCCGGCCTCCCCGCTGAGGCGGACTCGAGAGCTGCCATGTGTCCCATGACCCGCCTTGGGCCGTGGGCCTCAGGAGTCAAGGAAGACGCGACCAGTCCAGTCACGCATTCAACACTCGCGCGTTCCCCAGGAGCACAGCGCGCAGCGCACGCCTCCGCCCCTGCCAGGCATTACAGTGACAAGACAAGACGGTGTGGCGTGACAATGGCAGCAACAGTACATCGCCGCCCAGCTGACCTAGTAGGCTGTGGCGACAAGACAGAGCCTTCTCCCGCCATCGTCAACCGCTACTTAGCGCGGGACGCTCGACGTATCAGGCGGCGCGCCTTAACTCCATCAACAGTGGTTAATATAAGTAGCCATTAATACCCTAGATTGTGTATTGGGTATGGGCCACTACGAGGCCACCTTTCGGGCCTCGGATCTTAGTGTAACTGTGCGGCCTTGGGGTATAAAAGGACCGGGCAGCCTCCGAGAGAAGGAACAGGAAATCTAAGTCTTAGAGATCCATATGGACAAGCTCAATCTTGGAAACACGCAGCAATACAACACACTATCCCGTGGACGTAGAATATTACGCTCCGGCGGCCCGAACCACGTAAATCTTTGTGTTCGCCTCTCGTGTTCTTCAGGCTCGAATGATCCAAGGACTTAGCCCCTCCAAACAACGAACCTCCGCAGGCTGCTCCAATAGCGATATCGGTGAGGTTTCATAAAACCACTTCCACACATGCCTCTACCACTACAGGAATCGCGATAATAGACGACGGCCAGAAACCGTCGTCTATAAGGCCCAAACCGTCGTCTATAGCTTATTGACGATGGTATACGCTTATAGACGACAGTTTATGGTCGTCTACATTTTTTTGTCATCTATAACGTTATTGAAGACGGTAACCGTTGTCCATAAACTATTTGACGACGGCTGAATTAGCTGTCGTCGATAAGTGACTTCCTCCACGTGGCAGCGGGGGAAGCTTACCGTCGGCGGTGACAGGGACACCGTCGATGATAAGTTACAGTATCGACGACGGTAAAAGGGTACTGTCGTCGATACTTGACACTTATCGTCGACAGTGTCCCTTCACCGTCGACGGTAACTTGCCATTATCGTCGACGGCCGCCAGAGAACCGTCGTCGATAATTTTTGCAATTTTTTTCTAAAAATAAAAAATGTCGCCCTAGCTTCGAGGCCAGCCCTGGCTCGATGGCCAGGTCACAGAGACAGAAAAACATGACATAAACATGCATATATATCACATGGCACCGCAAAATACATCACACAAAATATTATTGGACAATTCTTCATACAAGTCTCACACCGCATATAGACCACACCACACAACCCAAGTTTGAGAGAGGAGGGAACTCAGCTCACAAGTATGAGGCTCGGCTGACCTGACCAAGAGACGCTACCCCGTCCGCTGCCACCGGAGTTCAGAAAGTCGTCCTCCTGCAGTCGTCCAAGCATCTGAGGCGACAGAGTTTGAGCCTCCGTTCCCAACGCCTGTGAAGTGCAAGCGTGGTTAGACATGTTACAAGTAAAAAAATGCATATTTTACTAAATTTGAACAAGTTTAACTAGTGTAAGTGTGATTTACTAAGTTTGTACCTAGGCTACCGTCGTCGGCACCGGCGGCAGCTGTATCGCTGGCGGCGCCCATTGTGGAAAGACAACCGCCTGTCCTGCACTCATAGCCTGCAAACACAAAGTAAATCATTAAACATGTCATTTATATGTAAAAGATGTTAAGTACAACATCTAGAATGGATTAAATGCATGGCAGCTTGCATCTGTAACATGAACGAGTTTTGATACTCGTCCCTAGCCCTTTGCGCCTCGTCCCTAGCCCTGATCTCAGCTGCCCGCGCCTCGTCCCTATCCCTGAGCGCTTCTTGTATCCTCTGGAGCTCCTCTCGCAGATTCTGGAGATCTAGATCTCGACTAGCGCGGCTGCTGCTGGACCCGCCCTGAAGCGATAAAGAGGCTCTCGAGGAAGCTCGCGCCTGCCTCGAGTCGACCACTCCATTAAATATGGATAACCTGCACAAATGAAGTAAGATTATTAAATTTTGTATCTCGAAGTTCGTAACAGTAAATTAAAAATTACAAAGCTCACCGTCCGTGAGGTTTACCACCACCGCTTGCTTACGCGACTTCTGGGACGATTGGCGCGCTCTGCCAATCGAACTCTTCGCCTCGAAGCCTCCGCGCCTCCTCCCCGTACTTTGCCTGCAAAAACCAGAAAAATAACGTCATTAGTACTATTAAAGAGAATTCAATTAAATTGAAAAAATTAACTCACCAAAGTCTTTGTCGTCGTCTGAGAAGACAGCTAGTCAGGCTGCGACGGGTCACTTCCCAGGTGACCCCTCTTCCACACCTCAATAGGTGTCGGCTGCTGACCGCTCTGGTGCTCCTATCGATACATGTTAGTACAATGAAGATTATAAAATTACTTAATAGAATGCTTATAGCACTTACCATCTGTTTAGCGAGGCGTATGTAGCCATCCCCACCCAAACGATGTTTCCCGCCTGTCCCTCTACTCTCTCGGCGGATTTTAGAAACTGACTTGAAGCCCTCGCTCGCCCAAAGAGCGCACAGGGCATGATACGCGTCCGGACGGCTGTCAAGCCACGCTACGCCGACCTGTACACATTTATTATTGAATAAACATTAATCACGATCAGATAATGAAGCAAAGTAAACTAAAAACTTTACCTCTACGTATTGCGCCTCCGTCAAGTACGTATCGCCAGATTCCTTCCCCGGCTCACCCTCGTCTGGATGTAACTTGAAGTATGCGTTGGTAGCTTGAATGCGAGCCGTAGATAGTGATTGTGTCACGATCGTCCTAGCGCAGTTATGGAAGACGAGAAGAGTGTGATCCGTCTGCTCGGCCTCGTCCTTCAAACGATACCGTGCCTGAAAAAAAGAAATATACAACTAAATGTATGTAACTTATAATAAATTTGTATTACACAAGTATTGTTCATACTTACCATGAAGTCGTGCCAAATCGCCTCCTGGTGGTTGCCGTGAAGAACGTGCTGGGCCCTATAGTAGTCGTCTCAAGACGTGGCAGTGCTTCCGTTCACTACACCAAGGTAGTGCAAACAGACAAGATGGCCCAAGACACCGTTCACCAGCGCGTGGCATCCCTGGCCTGTGAACGAAGCATCCTCCCAAGTCCTGATACATAATTCTCAATTAGTATACATATAAGGCTAAAAGTATCTAAATTGAATTGTTAGAGGTTTACTTATATATCACCAACCGGACGAATAATGACCCGATTGTTTGGGTCTGCAAGAGCCGGAGGAGGAGCCACATAGTGGCTCCTCCTAGTCCACCGCTGTGGAACCGGCTCCGAAGAAGGGTGCTCCAAAGGAGGCTCTGAAGAAAGAGGCTCCAAAGAAGGAGACTCCGAAGAAGAAGGAGGCACCGTAGCCTCTATGTCCTCGTACATAGAGTTGTCCTGACAATTTTAAAGATTCATATTATAGAATAAAGAATTACTTATATCATTTATGTAATTAAATGTTCTTTACCTGTCGTGACCGCGGTACAGAACCAGATGACGACTCTGGTAGATAGCTCAACAACTGAGCCCGTATACCCCCGCTAAGCTGAGTCCCGTGGAAGACCTCGTCTGCTCTCGTGGGTGTCGGTGACAAAAAGCTCCGCGCCCTTGTACGTCGTCGTCTGCTGCTGCTCGACGACATCCTGTTTAAAGGAAAATTTGCTAATGAATGAAATAGGAAGTATATAAAAGAAAAGAAGAGATGAAAGAAACGTTACTTGCTTTCCATGCCTCACCGTCAGACGGGTGCTCCATCATTCTGTCGTTCTCACATAGACCTTCTTTGTGCCATCTCATGTGTCTGACAGTTTTTTTCGAGAGAAACAAGCGCTTCAACCTAGATGTCACAGGCAAGTAGCGAAGTTGTTTCTGTGCGACTTCAGTCATTACTTTTGTACCGTCATCATTAACAACTTCGACAAATCTTGCTTTATCACATTTTAAGCACTTATTCTCGTTGGCATGCTCTTTCCAGAAAAGCATGCAGTTGTCTGAACACATATCAATCTTCTCATAGTACATACCAAGCCCGGCAATCATTTTCTTAGACTGATACATATCTTTACGCAATTTATGAGGTTGTGGAAGGACATCGCTGATCAATTTGACGAGTTCATTGTAGCAGTTATTGGAGAAGGAAAACCTATACTTAATTGCCATAAATCTAGTCATGAAACTAAGGATCGACACATTGGTGTGTCCATGCACCGGTTGTTCAGAAGCTTTGACAAACTTGAAAAACGTTTTAACCTCTGTTGTAGGAGGATCCTCCGTCAATTCAGGATTTATGGCTTCAAGCATCTCGTCCATCCTATCGACCCCAGTGTTGTCATCCTCATCTCGATCTTCTACAACTTGAGAAGGTATCTCACCGTGAAATGTCCACAACTCATAACGTTGCATGAAATCGTTACCACACAAGTGATACGTCAATGTCACTTTGTCGAAACACTTCGCATTCTGACATTTCATACATGGGAACCGCACCTTCCTGTTCTTTGACAATGAGAAAGCTCGTTCTATGAAACTATTCGTATTGGTGAACCACTCCTCTGAGTGTCTCCCATCCTTTTTTCCAACCAGTATACATCCAAGTGCGGTCTTCAGCCATTTTTGAGAGTATACCTTCAAAGCAGACAAATCATTTACGAGAGAGGAAATAACGAGAGAAAGAGAAGGAAAGTTGGTCTTAGATGATAATTCCACATCCGAATGCATATATTGCGTGTCGTGTCGGGTCGGGCCGTGCCGGACAGGGTCGGCCTGAAACCCCTTTATGTACATATATTAAATAATAACAACGAAAAAACTACTATTTTGAAAGCGTAACACCGTCTATTTAACACTAAACCCCCTATCCGGTGCAGTTCTTCAAGTAAAAAAGGGGACAACTATACGATTATAGCCGTCATATGTATGTTGCGAGTCATATGTTGTTCGCACCGTATTAGGGGAGGGGGCGGCGGTGAGAGGCGGCGTAGGGGAGGGGAGGGGGCGGCGTAGGGGAGTGAGATAGAGGGAGATGAGGAGAGAGGGAGAAAGAGAGAGGAGAGAGAGAGAAAATGAAGAAAAGAGAGAAGAAAGGAGTCATGACCACCACCTTGAACCCTGATCACCGCCGAATCCGCAAGGTGCAGATCAGCGGTGACCGGGTCAACGAAGCCAACACCGAGAAGCTACGCCAAGAATTTAGTGACATCGTCTTCAAGTCCGGTGAGTCCGTGGAGGAATTCACGGCGTGACTCATAACTTTGTTGAACTAGTTGCGCACCCTCGGCAATGACATCTCCGAAAAGGAAGTTATCAAGAAAGTCCTGCACTCAATTCCTGACAAGCTAGAGCAGGTTGCAATCTCGATCGAGACGCTCCTCGACCTTGACAGCATGTCAATCGAGGAGGCCACCGGGCATCTGCGCGTTGTGGAACAGCACAAGAAACCTTCTCCGGTGAAGGACAACGGTGGCTGCCTGCTTCTCACAGAGGAGGAGTGGATGGCGCGCATGAAGAATCGTGAGGCGGCCCCGGGCGGTGCTGCGCGCGCAGGGGCATCCAGGGGGGAGGGGGGCGTGGCCGGCGAGGGCTCAGGGCGGCGGGGTGGCCTACGGCTGGCGGGGCGACCGAGGGCCGGCGGGGCGGCCCCGGGCGGCGCTGCGCGCGCAGGGGCAGACGGGGGGAGGGGGGCGCGGCCGGCGAGGGGCGGGCTGCGGGGGAGCGGGGCGCGGCCGGCAAGGGGCGGTCCGGGGGGAGGCGGGGCCAGGCGTGCACGGGCGGGGAAGGGGAGGAGGGAGGGAGGGGTGCGGCGTACCTAGCGGTGGTCGGTCGGCGGCGACGTCGGCGGCGGCGTCGACGGCGTGAGTATGAGGCGGCGACGGCGAAAGTGAAAGACAGAACCGAGGGGCTGGCCCGAGTATATGGGACCTTAAAGACGACGGTGGGTTTACACCGTCGTCAACAAGTCTTAATTTACGACGATTGGTTTACACCGTCGTCTATAAGTTCCCGGGAAGGCCCAGGTTACGGACTATATTGACAAGGACAATTATTGTCTACGGTCTACCGTCATCTATAAGGCTCGAGAGCTTATAGACGACGGTGCTAGGTCAACCATGGTCAATAAATGATTTATTGACGACGGTGGAATCCAGACGTCGTCAATATATTTATGGACGACAGGGCCGTCGTCAATTAATTTAGCCGTCGTCCATTATCGTGATTCGTGTAGTCCATTGTCGTGATTGGTGTAGTGTACTGCCTCCTGGGCCCGTCTGCCATCATGCGAGGACCCATTCTCCGAAGATACGGGCATCCTGGTATCAATTACAAGTTGTAACACGTTTGAACCGAGGAAGTGTAGCTACAGTTGTGTTGCTCGACCACGCCTTGTGGGCCCTGTAGCACTACGGAGATTTCATGTGGGTGGTGCCGTGGTGCTGGTTTGGTTGCGGTCCGTAGGTGAGGTGCTAGGAGCAACTTGGGATCCTGTGAATTAGTGTAAAGCTGGTACGTGGTGCCACTTTAAGTGTCCATGCGTGTTGCGTTGTTGTCAACTCTGTTTCGTTGCACCCGTCTCCTTGTTGCTTTTTCTTGCGCCCGTTCAGCATGTACGCATGCGTTTGATCATGAAAGCCAGGAACAGTTCCAATGGCTTCGAATGGTATGTTCTCGGAAGAAGGATCGTGTGTGTGGAGCGTATATGCGAACTATTTGCTCGGTCTGAAGTCGGTGTTCAGGCTTGCAGATAATGTTCTGTTGTGCTTACTAGAACGTAACGTCCAAAAGAATTAATGCTAGCTGGCACATGTTGAGCTTCGTGGTGTACTTAGTGCCTAACTAGAACCCAGGTTCGTGGCCCAGGCACCACCGTTTTTGGGTCAATTTCTACAGGCCTGATAGGACACGATTAGGAAGTTGGATTGTGTTGTGCCACTGTGCTAGCCCACGAGCTGAGCCCCCAGCAGAGGCATGATACAAATGGGGGTATTATAACATGCTGGAGCTGGCCCCTACCCTGATAGGCACCACAAGCTCGTGGAGGAAGCGACTCATAAGTGCAGGACTCAGCAGAAAATGAGGCAAGAAAAAAACTCAGCCTAGAGTTTAAACCAGCATGTGAGAGGGAAATATTTAGGGTCCTTTTGATTCAATTTTACGGTGCAGATTCACTGTAAAGAATCTGAAATCATAACCAAAAGAGTTTCTCTGTGAAACATATTCTTAAAAAATTGATTGTACATTTTCTCAATACAAATTAGAATCTCCCTCACTCTAAAATTTTCATTTATTAGCACGATCTCTGGGTGCATTGGAGCACGTTCTATACATCTAATTGAATTTAAGCCCATGTATTAGCTGTACCAGCCCAAGCTGCTGAAAGCCCAGGTAGCCACTCGTATCTGTTTCTGTTGCTAGCATCATTTATTTGGATCGAATACGCTCGTCACGGGGTAGGGGTACCGAGCTGTAACCTAACCTTTGTCGTACGTACCACACAACCGTACCAAAAGTTCGACTCCACAATTAATATGGTTCGTACATAGGACAGCAGTGCACTGTTGAACGATCAGGTCGTAAGGACCGTGGAAACGTGTGACTCCACGTGCAAGAGCCTTTCGGCCATGCAGTCCCAGAATGAACAGCTATTCGTTTCTCGCAGTCGCGGGCCACTGGCGGAGGCAGCTTGTTTATTTATCACCTTGCTGTTGTTTATGCTAGATCTCTCGCTCTCGATCTCCAAAACGTCATTGTTCTAAACCTGGAGGGAGTAAGGGTGTTCGAAATTACAAGCACGCAATTCTCCAGCTCCTGGACCTCGGGCCCGTTGTCGACGTCCTGCCTCATTCATCTACTTGGTAGGTGCGCCCTAAGCTATGAGCCACACCTTGACCTACTAGGGGGTCACTGTTGTTACCTTGTAGACCGGGTACCCCAGGTACAGACATGTGTCCTCCAGCTTCAAACCTTGCCTCCCTGCTAAGGAGAGTTCCGCAGCTTCCACATGTCCTCTGGATCCGGAACTGGCCTCCCCGCTGAGGTGGGCTCCGGAGTTGCAAAGTGTCCTCCGGCTCCGGACCTGGCCTCCCCGCTAAGGTTGGGCTACGGAGATTCCACGTGTCCTCCGGATCCGGACCCCACGTCCCCGCTGAGGTGAGCTCCGGACCTGGCATCCCCGCTGAGGAGAGGTCCGGGGCTGCCACTCGTCCTTCAGCTCCGGACCCGGCCTCCCTGCTGAGGCGAGCTCCGAAGCTTCCACGTGCCCTCTAGCTCCGAATTCGGCCTCCCCGCTGAGGCAGGCTCTAGAGCTGCCATATGTCCGACGACCCGCCATGGGCCGTGGGCCTCAGGAGTCAAGGAAGACGTGACCAGTCTAGTCATGCATTCAAGACTCGCGCGTTCCCCAAGAGCATAGCGCGCAGCGCACGCCTCCGCCCAAACCTGCCAGGCATTACATTGACAGAACATGACGTTGTAGCGTGACAATAGCAGCAACAGTACATCGCCGCACAGCTGGCCTAGTAGGTTGCGGTGACAAGACGGAGCCTTCTCCCACCATCGTCAACCGCTACTTAGCGTGGGACGCTCGGCATGTCAGGCGGCGCGCCTTAACTCCATCAACAATGGATACTACAAGTAGCCATTATACCCTAGATTGTGTATAGGGTATGGGCCACTGCGAGGCCACCTTTCGGACCCCGGATCTTAGTGTAACTGTGCGGCCTTGGGGTATAAAAGGATCGGGCAGCCTCCGAGAGAAGGCACGGGCAATCTAAGCCTTAGGGATCCATCTGGACAAGCTCAGGCTTGGAAACATGCAGCAATACAATACACTCTCCCGTGGACGTAGGGTATTACGCTTTGACGGCTCGAACCACGTAAATCTTCGTGTTCGACTCTTGTGTTCTTCATGCTCGAATGATTCAGGGACTTAGCACCTCCAAACAACGAACCTCCGCGGACTACTCCAATAGCAACATCGGTGAAGTTTGGTAAAACCACTTCGACACATACCCCTACTGGCTCCCTGGACCCGTCTGCCATCATGCCACGATCCATTCTCCGAAGATACGGGTATCCTCGTATCAATTACAAGTTGTAACATATTTGAGTCGAGGAACAGTCTGTAGCTACAGTTGTGTTGCTCGACCAGTGTGACGCCCTCAATTCTGTGGGAAAACCACGGAACCGAGAACTAATGCATATGTGTGCCCAGGATGTTCATCACACATATACATACGTTCCACAAACTGAATTCAGATTATATATTACCATGAATAACAGAGTTTATTACAACGCCTCATGAGTCTTGGACTCATGCTCACAGCGGAAGTCTTATTTCTATGCAGCGGAAGTCTTTATTTTAATGCAGAAGCAAAAACTAATGCGGAAGCAAAACTAATCAGAAGTGGCTCCATCTCTACTCCCTCCACAGGCAAGGTTGAGAATAGATCACACGCCATAATGCTCCACTTGGTCTTCATAATAGCCTTCTCTTGCTGTTGATGATGAAGTAATAATGCAAGTTTGAGCACAATGATGTACTCAGCAAGTGCGGGAAAATACATGATATGCAGCTCATAAACAAGATAGGTATAAAAGGCTTATTTGCAGAAAAGCAGATTTGTAAAATCATGACAAAACAGTAACTTAACTTTAGATGAATCCCAACATGTATTAAATTACCAACATACCTCCATCACTTTCCGTGTTCCATCCGAACATTAACCAAATCCTTTATTCATACTCACGAATACCTCCTCGTATTCGCTACCATCTCACCTCGTAAAACAACTTCGTCTCACACCGAGACCAATCTCGTGTCATGTCCCAATAGTTATACAACCATCTCATTATCCAGACTCAACAGTTCCAAACCAATAACCATAACCAAGAACCTTCCCAATAACCCTCCCAATAACCATCCCGAAAACCATCCCAACTAATCATGGCAGTTTAGCCAGGTGCTCGTGACCGTAAGCTCGGCTATCATGATAGTTTTAATAACTCTGCAGAGTTTGCACCTCTTTACCCACAAGTTTGTGATTTCGTCACCCGTCGACGACTGCAGAACCTCCATTATACCAGTACACAACCGTCGGTGTATGGTCAAGAGATCACAAAATAGCCTTTACAAAGGGGTTACTAGATGTATGGACTCACTGAGGTTTCACCGGCAGGCTAGAATCTCCAATTCTCCCACCCACGAGCCCCCTCTTGTGCCATGCAGTTCCCAGGGCAGTCCTCACTCGACTCCCATTCCCCGCGCCTTCCACAGTCCATAACACTCTAGCAACTTACCTAATTACTCAGCTAAGACGCACCCATACTTGGCCTTGTGGTGGCACTGTTATCCTGGCATGTGCATGCATGAACCGGTCCTTAGATCTACAGCAAGTAAAACCACCATCTCATGCTACCTCATTCACAAACCCAGGCTTGCCTAGATCTCCCTCCGATCCATATTCATTAACCTCATCAGTTACTTATTATCAGTACGAGTGCAGTTAGCTAGACACATCTATCTCACTTCCCAATCCCACAGACTCAGCGAAGCATAAAGCAAAAACCATACCCGACTCATAAACTTCCCAGGCGACAAGGGTGGTTAAGTCAAAACTAGTAAACTCCTATAAAAGGGCTTCCCATCACGCTTGACTCAGTACGCACACCTTTTTGCAAAACAAACAGTTCTACCCAAAACTTAGGATCAATATGGTCAAGGAGCACTTGCCTTGTACTTGCGGTTCCGGTTGTTCTTGGATCTCAAAACCTGGTTGCTGCAGTTAGTCGTAGACAGCTCCCTGAGCTTGTCCTGCTAGGTAGGATCACGTGTATACAGGATTCACAGCAATCAATATTTATGCACAAACCTTAAACTAGATGCGATGATGCATATGCATGGTATCTCATGATTAGTTTTATTAGATTGATCTGTTCGTGCTTTTGCATGGCCTTGTATGGACAGGGGTGTTCGGATCAAAGGTGGACGTGGCAATAATTTTGTCTTTAGATCAAACTGATCATCAAGTGATCTGCCCACGAGAAGGCTTCTGTTCGAAAGGAATTGAAGAACAGATGCAAAGAGATGAACACAATGATATTGAAGTCCTACCTCAAGTTCTTCTTTACTTCGAGGTCCTCCTCAGACCGCTCGGTTCTCCTCCGATGATCTTCTTCAGCGATGGTTTGCTCGGTGAGTTAGGGCTAGGGCTCTAAGTCGTCGGCTCAGGAGTTGAAAGAGAAGTTTGTGGTTTCGGCCAGAGGTTTTGGGTTCTATTTATAATCGGGAAGAGAAGAGTCCTAATCTGATTGGATCCCGAATAAGAGTCTTATTCAGATCTTTGTTGGATCCTAACGTCTTATCTTTAGTAACATTGTGGAAATTTAGTTCGGTTTCTGTTGCGTACCAGTATCTTTACGCGTAAAAACCGCTCCAGAACTCGTTACCTCCGTGATGATGAGCTCCGGAAGCTCCACGTGTCCTCCGGGGCCTGGTATCTCCTCGTCCGCAGAGACGAGCTCCGGTTGTGCCACGTGTCATGAGCGAGACTTCCCCCTTCTTTGGAGGTGAGCTCCGCGCACGCCACGTGTTGGCGCCGATCTTCCCTCTCTTCCTTCCTCAGGAACATGCCCCGTGGTCGACACGTGTCGAGCAGCGACAGGCCTCCCGGAGATAAGCTCCGGTGGCAACGCGTGTCCAATAGAACAGGACCTCTCGCAGGTGAGCTCCGAGATCGACACGTATCCCGCGCGACTGGTCCTCTGATTCCCGCAAGGTCTAGCTCCGAGGATGACACGTGTCTTGCGGAAATGCCTTTGCTTCTCCTGCAGAGGCTAGCCCCGTGGGCAACACGTGTCCCACAGGGTCAGACCTCTCTTTAATTGCGGAGGTGACCCCCGAGCCTGCCACGTAGTCAGTTTAGCGGCAGACCTCTCCCAACTTCTCTGGGACGAGCTCCGATCACGCCGCGTGGCCTGCTGGTCGCGGAAGTTGTCTTTGACGCTCTCTGAGAGCTTTATTGGCTATCCTTTTGATATTTGTCATTATTCCATCTTTTCTTAAAATATTTTCTTCTTCATAACACATGAACATATGTTGACACCCGAGATGAGGGTGTCACAAATCTACCCCCCTTAACTTGAATCTCGCCCTCGAGATTCGTTAGTAGAAAATAGATGGGGAAATTCTGCCTTGATATCCTCTTCACGCTCCCATGTGGCTTCAGCTTCTGTGTGATGGCTCCATTGTACCTTGCACCATCGAATCACCTTGTTTCGGGTGACCCTTTCCTTTACGTCCAAGATTCGAACAGGGTGTTCTGCGTAAGTCAGGTCCTCTTGAAGTTCAAGTTCTCCCATTGACACTTGTTCCTCTGGTACTCTCAAGCACTTCTTGAGCTGGGATACATGAAACACGTCATGTACGTCGGAGAGGTGGTTTGGGAGCTCTAGTTGATAGGCTACTTCTTCTCGCTTGTCCAAAATTTTAAAGGGTCCGATGTAGCGAGGTGCTAGCTTGCCTTTGACGTTGAAACGTCGTTGGCCTCGGATAGGCGATACCTTAAGGTATACGCAGTCTCCTACTTCAAAGGTCAACTTCCTACGCCTATTGTCCGCATAGCCGTTCTGTCGTGACTGAGCAGCCTTTAAGTTCTCCCGTATCGTTTGGACCTGCTTTTCAGCTTCTTGTAGTACTTCGGGTCCAAACACCTGGTTCTCTCCAGTCTCGTTCCAAGACAGTGGCGTTCTACACCGTCTACCATATAAGGCTTTGAAAGGCGACATCTTCAAGCTAGCTTGATAGCTGTTGTTATAGGAGAACTCGGCATATGGTAAACTCCTATCCCAACTACGCCCACGTTTCAAGGCGCAAGCTCTCAACATGTCCTCCAAAATTTGGTTCGTCCTTTCGGTTTGTCCATCTGTTTTTGGGTGATAGGCGGAGCTAAAATCCAGTCGTGTACCCATGGCTTTCTGCAGCTTCCTCCAGAATCTAGAGGTAAACTGAGAACCTCGATCTGAAACTATCCTCTTCGGAACTCCGTGACGGCACACGATCTGCTCAATGTACAACTCTGCCAATGGTGCAACGTTGTAACTGGTCTTTACCGGAAGAAAATGGGCGGTTTTCGTCAATCGGTCCACGATAACCCAGATGGAGTCATAACCCGACTGAGTACGTGGTAATCCGACGATGAAGTCCATACTGATATCCTCCCACTTCCATTTGGGTATCTTCAAAGGTTGCAACAACCCAGCGGGTTTTTGATGTTCGGCTTTTACCCGTTGGCATGTGTCGCATAGGGCAACGTATTCGGCTATATCCCTCTTCATACCATCCCACCAATAGCAGGTTTTCAAATCCTTGTACATTTTGGTGCTCCCTGGATGTATGGAATAGGGTGAATCATGTGCCTCCTTCAATATCATGTCGCGAAGGTGTCTTATGTTTGGCACACAAATTCTTTTTCCTAGCCAAAGTGTACCCTTTTTATCCTCCTTAAAATCCTTCTCTATCCCTTGTCGGATTCTTTCCTTGATCTCCTTGATCCTCTCGTCCGTTGCTTGGCCCTCTCTTATTTCTTGCTCCAATGGGGAGTGGATCTCTATTATCTCCATGTTATTCAAGAATCCGAGGTGTAACCGTTCGAACTCCTTCTGTAGTTCGGGTGGTAGCTCCTGAACTGTGAGTTGGTGGCATGCTCCCTTTCTGCTCAATGCGTCCGCTACTACATTGGCCTTCCCGGGGTGGTAGTTGATTCCCACATCATAATCCTTGATGAGTTCTAACCATCAACGTTGCCTCAAATTCAAGTCCGTTTGTGTAAATATGTACTTGAGGCTTTTATGATCCGTATAGATCTCACATCGATGTCCAAGGATATAATGTCTCCAAATCTTTAATGCATGCACCACTGCTGCTAGCTCCAAGTCGTGCGTAGGATAGTGCCCCGCGGTCGACACGTGTCCAGCAGCGACAGACCTCCCAGAGATAAGCTCCGGTGGCGACGCGTGTCCAATAGAACAGGACCTCTCGTAGGTGAGCTCCGAGATTGACACGTATCCCGCGCGACTGGTCCTCTGATTCCCGCGAGGTCTAGCTCCGAGGATGACACGTGTCTTGCGGAAATGCCTTTGCTTCTCCTGTAGAGGCTAGCTCCGTGGGCAACACGTGTCCCACAGGGTCGGACCTCTCTTTAATTGCGGAGGTGACCCCCGAGCCTGCCACGTAGTCAGTTTAGCGGCGGACCTCTCCCAACTTCTCTGGGACGAGCTCCGATCACGCCGCGTGGCCTGCTGGTCGCGGAAGTTGTCTTTGACGCTCTCTGAGAGCTTTATTGGCTATCCTTTTGATATTTGTCATTATTCCATCTTTTCTTAAAATGTTTTCTTCTTCATAACACATGAACATATGCTGACACCCGAGATGAGGGTGTCACAACCAGGCCTTGTGGGCCCTGTGGCACTACGGAGATTTCATGTGGGTGGTGCCGTGGTGCTGGTTTGGTTGCGGTCCGAAGGTGAGGTGCTAGGAACAACTTGCAATCCTGTGAAATCATTATAGCAAACCGATTTATTTTCATGGGCCACATACTCACGGAAATAACAAAAAAGCTCACAACAATACATATTTTATCGATTTCTCTATTATTTTCATGTGTCTTCGGCCCACAAAATTAAGCTGTCGAAAATAGTTCTTTTTTCGTGAGCCGCCCATGAAATATATTTATTTTCGTCGGCCACATTGGACTCATGACAATAGAAGTATTTTCATGGGCCAGGCCAACCCATGAAAATACTTATTTCCATGGGCTTGCCTGGCCCACGAAAATATCTATTTTCATGGGCCTCGTCTGGCCCACACAAATTTCTAACTGGCATTGACGATGGTCCCTTACAATAAAAATGAGACATGTTACAATATTACTATCATTTTATAATAAAAAGTAGAATCTAATGAGTATATATACCTGTGTTCCAGCGGTAACAGGGGGTGTAGATATAGGCTGCGGGGGATACGTCGGAAACTGTGGAGGCGGCGGCAACGGTGGCATGGCGACAGACAATCCAAGTTGAGAAAAGTATCCCTAAATTGTTTCTAAACTGTTAATCATAATCTTTATCTAAATTGATTATATAAATAATTCAACTCTTAATAACGTACCTGCATTTGTTGTTGCCATGTTGCAAGACTTGAGAAGTAGTCATTTTATGATTTTATAAACTCTTCCTATTGTGTCATGCGTTCCTCCACTATTCTTAACCGAGAATCATTTTGTGAACGCAATCGCTGTGTAGAACTCTGTCTGCTTTGTGTTGACCGTGACTCTGGGAGAACCACATCAGAGTTCATGATACCATTAACATTGAATACCTACAATCACAATTGTAAGATTGACACTTGAAAACCAATTTATCTAACGAATAAAGAAACGCTTTATGTATCACAATTACAAGTCACCTCTCGTGACACTTTCCTCCACTGGATTGATAGAAAGCAACTACATCGACGTCTTGCTTTCTCCAATCATAGTCATCTTCGTGACGTCGCACCACCTCTTTAGCATATTTCTCCTGTAGGAAAAATATATTTGTGAACAACCTTTACAAAAATGTTGTTATCGAATCATTAACTTAAGTGATATGACGCACCAAGTTTTGAGTGGTTGTCGAAGTGCAAAGTTGATTTTCGTCGGTTCCTCTATGCCCTTTTATATAAGTATCAATGAAAGATGGATCCTCGCCACTTTCAGCAGCCTACAAAGATATATAAAAACATGAATGCTTTAAAACATATATACTATCAACAGATTATAAATATACTAAACTCACCATTTATTTTGAAAGACGAATATGACCATCTCCACTATAACAATGAAGAACTTGACCACCGGCTTCACGGTTCATTCTTCTTGACATAGATTTATCTTTATACTCCTTCGATGCCCAATAAGAATTGAAAGCATAATAAGCGTCAGAACACTTAAACATCCAAGGAATCATTACCTGACGGTATTGATCCTCTTCTAGGTAAATTTTTGAAGCTCCTAGACGCTTGTTCATCATTTGTCCAACCTTCTCCTTGTAGTACATACACACAGTTGTGATTCGTGCATTGGATATCATGTCATTTATGACTTTGCGTGCTACTTTGTGAAAGACTTTATGTGTTTGTGACTCGAGAGCAGCGTCATTATCATCGAGCAAGCCATATCGTTTTTTTATGGACAATATTTAATCTATTAGAAAAATATTATTGAGTAAATATGAAGAATTATAAGAGAATCATACCCAAAATTCGTGCCAGACGGCTCCTGCTACATTTTCATGCACGCCATATGGAGCAATCTTGTAGTGCTCCCAATTTGTTGCAGGTTTTTTTCGCCTTTTATAGTAACAAGACCGGGATAATGGTGACGACAAATGGCACCCAACACCGCATTAGTCTGCCTACGGTGTCGCATCTGTCATTCCAATCCAAGTCATCTCATTACCTGTAAGTCATTTTAACTTAATATTATATTTGTCAAAAAATTCATATCACTAATTACTAATAAATAATATATACTGTCGGTACCTGAGATATGGGGTACCCCCGCGCACAGGGTAAAATGCCTAAGGTGCTCGCCCTTCTCCGCAGGGAGAGCTCCGAAGGCACCACGCGTCTGGCGGGGCCGGACCTCCCTCTCCTCAGAGGAGAGTTCCGGGCCCGACACGTGGCATACAGGAGCCGGACCTCCCCCTCCGTGGGAGAGAGGTACGAAGACGCCACGCGTCCAGCGAGGCCGGACCTCCCTCTCCTCAGAGGTGAGCTCCGAGCCCGCCGCGTGGCATGCAGAAGCCGGACCTCCCCCTCCGCGGGAGAGAGGTCCGAAGGCGCCACGCGTCCAGCGGGGCCGGACCTCCCTCTCCTCAGAGAAGAGCTCCGGACCTGCCACGTGGCTGGAAGAACGGTGCTGCCTGCCCCCGAGCGGTAGGCAGCGGGCGTAAAGGCGCCCCTCACCTTGCCCATACAAGGTATTCAAGGCCCGCGCCTTCCCAAGACGCGGAGACGCGGAGCACGCGTCTGTCAGGTGCCGTTGCGCCCAGTCGCATCACAGACTGGCGCGCGGTGTCAGAACCTGCCAGGTAATAAACGCCGCGACAAGACATCCCATGCCGCCTGCGCCGTCATCAACCACTACGACTAGCGCACGGCATGGGCAGGGCGGCAAAAGGAAGACTCAGAAGCATTCGACCGGAGGCAACCACCGGTATAACTACAAATACGGTAGATAATAGACGATCTTCCCGGGACCACCTATCGGGTCCCGGCTTCCCTTGTAAGCCGCCCGAGCCTTGGACTATAAAAGGCTCGGGTAGGCGTCGATAGCAAGGGTTCGCATTCTGCAACTCATACGCTAGCCGTACACTCTCAAGCTGTAACTCACCCCCAAGCTCAGGCCCCCGGCCCTGAGCAGCAAGCAATACAGTGAGCTCCATAGCTCGCCGTGGACGTAGGGTTTTACGCTCCGGCGGCCTGAACCACGTAAAACTTCCCGTGTCAAGCTCTCACTAACTCGTCCATTCGCGCAAGCTCTCCGCTAGGAACTAGCCCCTCCGAAAAAAGAACCTCCGCGGGCTGCCCAGTGCAGGCCCGGGGGAAGTGTCGATCGCACACTTCGACATTTGGCGCGCCAGGAAGGGGGCTTTTCCCCTAGCGCGACGAGTTTCCGCCAACGAAGATGACCAAGCTCCCTTCGGCGGCAAGCTCACCTCCCCCGCCTCCGCGGCAAGCCGTGGATAGGGGGGAGTACAAGCCAACACACTCAGGACGGAGTGTGTCAGTACAAGCTGGGAGCCAGCAACCGGCTCTGGCAGCGCCGACCCCGGCAATGCAGGCTCCAACCAGCGTCATATCTCCAGTAGCGCCGGGCGTACCCGGAAGGGGCGCGCTAGCTGCAGCAAGAGCGCTACTGCACAATCCACCCGCTGGAGACGCGCCTCAGGCAGCGACCCAGCGGTGGATTCTCGAGGTAGACCGTCTTGTCGTCGCTGCCGCAAGCCCACGACTCCGGCGGAGACGACACTCCAACCAGCCGGCCGTGTCGCTGATACGCACGCCGATGGCTGATGAACAGACGGCAGATTCCAGCTCTGCCAGCCCTCAATCGATGGATCTGAGGACAGAGCTGGAGCGGTGTCGCTCGGGTCAAGATGCCCGGGTATACCTCGAGCAACGCCGAGAAAGGCGTCGCTACCAAGGAGCTGACGACAGCATGACGTCGGCCTCGACCCAGCCTGAAGAGCAGACCTTCGCCATGCGACCTCTGCCCCAGGCCTGCGCTGTGCAGAATATGCCACAGTCATATGTGCTGCAGACGGCGCCCCCGGCCTACGGTGCAGCTCTGCCCGTACCGGGGTACACTGTGCCTGGTGCGAACACAGCGTTCGCGGCACCAGAACCTGCGGTGACGGAAGCAGGATGTGCAGCCCTCGCGCCCCATCTTCGCTTTGCGAAGTGGCCGCGCAAGTTTTGGCCACACCTGCCCGAGAAGTACGACGGCAGCGTCAACCCAGCGGAGTTTCTCCAGATCTACTCCACCGCCGTACTTGCCGCAGGAGGGAATGAAGCCATCATGGCCAATTACTTCCCTGTCGCCTTGACCGGTCCGGCCCGGCCTTGGCTCATGAACCTCCCCCAAGGTTCCGTCACCTCCTGGGGAGAGCTTTGCCGACAGTTCGTAGCCAACTTCGGCAGCTCCTACACCCGGCCTGGCACGGAGCTCGACCTCCACGCCGTCCAGCAGCAGCCTGGGGAGTCGCTGCGCTCTTTCATCCAGCGGTTCTCCCAGGTGCGGAACACCATCCCACACATTCAAAATGCTTCTGTGGTGGTGGCGTTCCGGCAAGGCGTCCGGGACAAGAAGATGCTCGAGAAGCTCGCGACCAGGGAGGTCCGCGACGTCTCAGAGCTCTTCAGCTTGGCGGACAAATGCGCCAGAGCTGCCGAAGGACGGAACTGGCACTCGCTGCCATCCTCCGAGTCAGGGGGACTGCCCGGATCCAGTCCTACTCCCTGTGGAAGCAGCAGGAAGGCCAAGGGCCGAGGCAGAAGCAAGATAGAGTCACCGACCGCAGTCCCAGTCGTCACTGCAGCGACGCTCGGTGGGGATCAGGGGCCGCGCCCCGACAAGAAGCAGCGAAGGTCACCAATTCCAGAAGGTGATAAAGGCAGTATGTGCCCCGTGCACGGCAGCTGTCGCCACACTGCTGCCGAGTGCCGGGAGATCCGAAGGCTCGCAGAGCGTTTCCGCCAGGAGAAGCGGCAGCGGGCTGATGACCTGCCCTTCCGTCCAAAGGAAGGTGAGCAGAGGGTGGATGTTCCAGATAACATCGACCACCCAGAGGAGATCCGGGAGCCTCCACGTGTCGTGAAGGCGGCACGCAATCACGAGGATTCCGACTCCAGCGGCGATGAGCGTCGGAAGAAGCTCTACGTCATATACGGCGGGTCCGCCGACCCCTCGTCCCGAAGCGCAGTCAAGACTCTGCGCCGAGCGATAGCGTCAGTGGCGCCACTCCCAAGTGCGGCACCGCACCTAAAGTGGATGGGGACCCCCATCAGCTTTGATGCCACCGACTGCCCCAGGAACATGGCTGGGGCCGGCCAGCTGCCGCTCCTGGTGGCCCCTACCATCGCCAACGTGAGAATGTACCACGTTTTGGTGGATGGAGGGGCTGGGCTGAACCTCATCAGCCGTGCAGCTTTCCAGAAGCTGCAGATCCCGATGGCCAAGCTCACCCAGTCGAGTCCGTTCTCAGGGGTAGGGCTGGGACAGGTTATCCCTTACGGCAGCATTAGTCTCCCGGTGACCTTCGGGGCTCCGGACAGCTATCGAACAGAGTACATCCAGTTCGACGTAGCGGAGATAGACCTCCCCTTCAACGCCATAATCGGCAGGCCAGCCCTGTACCGGTTCATGGCTGTAGCCCATTATGGCTACCTTGTCCTGAAGATGCCAACGCCGACAGGTGTTCTCAGGATTCGTGGGGACTGCACTGCTGCAGTGTCGGCCCTGGAGAAGCTCCAAGCACTCGCGACAGCTGGGGCCTCAGCCCCCGGCAATACGGAATCGGACCAGCTCCGCCCGTGTGCACGTCACCGTGCTTCCACCACAGCACCCCGGGTGCAACCTCTCGACGAGGGCGGCGTCCCCTTAAAGGTCATCCAAGTCGGCGCCGAAGCTACCCAGACCACCCGGGTGGCCGGGGGCCTGGATAGTAAATAGGAAGGCGCGCTCGTCACCTTCCTTCGGCACAACGTCGACGTGTTTGCATGGCAGCCGTCACAGATGCCGGGGATCCCCAGGAAGGTGATCGAGCACCACTTGAAAGTCTTCCCCGACGCCCGGCCGGTTCAACAGAAGCCCCGCAAGCAGTCCATTGAGCGGCAGAACTTCATCCGTGAGGAAGTCAAGAAGCTGCTGGACGCTGGCTTCATACGGGAGGTCCACCACCCACGATGGTTGGCGAATCCCGTCGTTGTCCCGAAGGCCGGCGGGAAGCTCCGGATGTGCATCGACTACACCAGTCTCAATAAGGCATGTCCTAAAGATCCATTCCCTCTCCCTAGAATAGACCAAATAGTAGACTCAACGTCAGGCTGTGATATGCTGTGCTTCCTAGACGCCTATTCGGGTTTCCATCAGATCCCCATGTCTAGGGAGGACGAGGAGCACACCTCCTTCATCACAGTAGACGGCCTTTATTGCTATGTGTCTATGCCTTACGGCCTAAAGAATGCACTCCCCACCTTTGTGCGGGCAATGCACAAAACTTTTGGGGAGTTAATAAGAGACCTGGTTGAGGTGTATGTCGATGACATAGTTGTCAAGGTCAAGCAGGGTCCGTCCCTGCTAGATAACCTAGCCCTAGTTTTTGACAAGTTGCGCTCTACACGCACCAAGCTGAACCCAGATAAATGTGTGTTCGGCGTGTCCTCTGGGAAGCTCTTTGGGTTCCTGGTCTCGCACCGTGGGATTGAGGCCAACCCAGAGAAGATCAAGGCCATCGACTTGATGTGGCCCCCAGCCCGCGTCAAAGATGTCCAGAAACTCACAGGATGTCTAGCCGCGCTGAGTCGGTTTATACCGAGGCTAGCAGAGCGGGCACTCCCTTTCTTTAAGCTCTTGCGCAAGTCGGGCCCCTTTGCCTGGACTGACGAAGCGGAAGAGGCTTTCCAGGAGTTGAAGCGACTCCTGACGACCCTACCATTCATGGTAGCCCCTGAGCCCGGAGAGCACCTGTTGCTCTACATCGCGGCGACAACTGAAGTAGTGAGTATGGTCCTCGTCGCAGAGCGGCCGGACCCCTCATCTTCACAACCTGCTCCGGTAGCAGAAGACAGACGCCAGGAGGCCCCGCAGGACCAAGACGGTCTCCCGGGCCTCCAAGGCAACCTCCCGGAGGTCCAGGTCGGCCTCCCGGAGGTCCCGGGCAGTCTCCCGGACCTCCAAGATAAACCCCCGGGGGCCCCGCAGGACCCCCCGGGGGCCAAATGGGACCTCCCAGAGGTCCCCCAAGACCCCCCGGAGCTCCCGAACAATCAAGATAGCCTAAGGGCCTCCGGGTCCCAGCTCCCGGAGGTCCCCGTGGGTCCGCCCACCTCCAGAGGGCCAATGGACGAGGACCCCCCAGACCTGAGAAAGAGGGTTCGAACCGTACAGAGGCCTGTCTACTACGTCAGCGAAGTACTCCATGATGCCAAGACAAGGTACCTGGAAGTCCACAAGCTGCTGTATGCGGTGCTCGTTGCCTCCAGGAAGCTCCGCCATTACTTCCAGGCCCACCGGGTCTCGGTAGTCACCTCGTATCCACTGAAAACAATTCTTCACAGCCCCCATGCGACGGGCAACGCTGCTAAATGGGCGGCGGAGCTAGCGGAGTTTGAGCTGGACTTCCTCCCACGCCATGCAGTCAAGAGCCAAGCACTGGCTGCCTTTGTGGCGGAGTGGACACCAACGGAGGCTGACCCAGGGGGCCATGGGGGCGGAGAACCGGAGCACCAAGCTCCGGTCTTCACCGAACCCCACTGGACACTCTTCTTCGACGGCTCCTCGTGAAAGCAGGGGGCCGGTGCCGGCGTACTGCTCCTCATGCCATCGGGGGAACAGTTTGGGTATATGGTGCGTCTCAATTTCAAGGCAACCAACAACATGGCGGAGTATGAAGCACTCATCTTTGGCCTGCAGACAGCCCTGTCTTTAGGCGCTCGCCAGTTGTTGGCACAGGGCGACTCCCAGCTGGTCATCAAGCAAGTCAAGGGCGAATGCTCCTGCAATGACCCCCAGCTAGCTGCATATCTGCTTCACGTACAGATGTTGGAGAAAGAATTCCTTGCCTTGTACCTGCACCACGTACCACGCGCCGGTAATACCGCAGCCGACGACCTTTCAACGAAGGCTTCCACCGGAGCCCCTGCGCCCGAAGGAGTCTTTGAGAGGACGTTGCTGCGGCCCACAGCCCGGCCCGCCGAGTCGGGCGAAGGGGGCTTGACCAGCACCTCGAAGCTGGCGGTCCCGGTGGCCCTACAACCGTGGGCGCCGCCAAGGATTGTAAGCGTCACTGGGGACTCCGTGCAACCCAGCGCTCAAGATCCAGAAGCTCAAGTCAGACCCGATGCATGGATCACAGAGATCCGGGACTACTTGAAGGACAATATCCTCCCTGATGAACATGCAACCGCTGAACGGATTGTGCGTATGGCTAAGAGGTACGCGCTGGTAGAGGGGGATCTCTACCGGCGTGGCGCCAACCACATCCTATTGCGGTGTATAACCCAGGGGGAAGGCTGCGACTTGCTCGCTGAGATCCATGGAGGCGAATGTGGAAGTCATTCTTCCTCACGCACGCTTGTCGGTAAAGCCTTCCGGCATGGCTTCTACTGGCCGACAGCACTCCAGGATGCCGTCAAGCTGGTCGAGAGCTGCAAGGCGTGCCAGTTCCACGCCAAGCAGATCCATACACCGGCTCAGGCGGTACAGATGATCCCGCCCTCGTGGCCGTTTGCCGTGTGGGGGCTGGACATCCTGGGGCCATTCCCCATAACCGTCGGGGGGTTCCGGTACCTCTATGTCGCCATCGACAAGTTCACCAAGTGGCCGGAAGCTACACCAGTTGTCACCATTAATAAACAATCAGCAGTAAAATTCATCAGATCCATTGTCTGCCGGTTCGGGGTCCCAAACAGGATCATCACTGACAATGGGACCCAGTTCACCAGCGCAGCATTTCAAGACTACTGCGAGGACCTTGGCATTCAGGTATGCTATGCCTCGGTCGCTCATCCGAAGAGCAATGGGCAAGTCGAGAGGGCCAATGCGGAGATCCTCCGGGGCCTCAAGACTCGTACCTTCGCCAGCCTGAAGAAATATGGTGCCAATTGGGTAGATGAACTTCCGAGCACGCTATGGGCTAACCGGACATCCCAGAGCCGGGCCACCGGGGAGACACCCTTCTTCATGGTGTACGGGGCCGAAGCTGTACTTCCTCCAGAAATCACCATGAAGTCTCACCGTGTCCGGGCTTACGACGAAGCCGCGCAGGACAACCTCCGGCGTGGAGAAATCGACCTCGTCGACGAGGTCCGATTACATGCGGCACTCCGTAACGCGCGGTACAGACAGGCGCTTCGGCGCTACCACCAGAGGTCTATACGTGCCCGGGAGCTGCAGGAAGGTGACCTGGTGTTGCGGCGCATACTTTCTCGCGAAGGGGCCCACAAACTCTCCCCTAATTGGGAAGGCCCCTTCCGAGTCACGAAAGTATGCCGCCCCGGGTGTGTGCGCCTTTCCATCGAGGATGGGGACCTGCTCCCGAATCCTTGGAACATAGAACACCTCCGTAAGTTCTACCCCTAAGAGCAAAAATAGGTCAGTACTTTCTTTTCGTAATGAACCCCATAGAGTCCAGGAGCAGCGCTCGGAGCAGCTAAACCCCAGGGGACGGTCCAGGACTACGTTCAGCTTTGCCTGGTTCCGACTCCAAGCGCGTAGAGTCTTGCTTCCCCTCTTAATGGGGTGGGTCGTGGCCTCCATGTTTAGCCTGCCTTCCTCCTATGGGAGGTTGTGCGAAAAGAAGTCTGCCCTACTTTGCTCTTTCCTTGTACTCATTTGAATTGTGAATTGAGTTACTTTTTTATCACCCTTGCAGTACATGGCTGCCGTGTGCTCAGCTCCCCCTCTCTACAAACCCCCAAGCATCAAGCGTATGGTTGGGGGCTGTAAGTCAAATAAGACTGTAAAACAAGGGAGGGGGAGCCCCCAAGGAGAATTACGTTTCCTCTACCTGTGTGCAGGACTTCCAGGATTGCGGCAACGGGGACTGCGTGAGATAGGGGGAAAGGAGCTACCAACTACTTCGACCCAGGGCTAGAGGGGGCGGGACCCAGGGGTCCCACGAGTCCAGCAGGCCCGGAACGCTCCCCTTCCTTGAGAGGGGCTCCGGGCTCGCCACGTGGCAGACGGAAGACGGACCTCCCCCCGCGGTGGAAGAGCTCCGAAAGCCCTGCGTGCTCAACATGGTCGGGGCTCCCGTCCCCGTAGTAAGAGCAATCATCAAGTGGGTGCACGCTCTCACGACCCCGCAGCCGTTCGTGCTCCGGCAGCGGTCATGTCGGGACTTAGAGAAAGTGCGCGGATCGGAAGAGACGGAGGTCCCACCTCGGGCTCGCTATCTCCCCCGAGATGGGCCCGGGGGCCACTGTCGGTACCTGAGATATGGGGTACCCCCGCGCACAGGGTAAAATGCCTAAGGTGCTCGCCCTTCTCCGCAGGGAGAGCTCCGAAGGCACCACGCGTCTGGCGGGGCCGGATCTCCCTCTCCTCAGAGGATAGTTCCGGGCCCGACACGTGGCATACAGGAGCCGGACCTCCCCCTCCGTGGGAGAGAGGTCCGAAGACGCCACGCGTCCAGCGAGGCCGGACCTCCCTCTCCTCAGAGGTGAGCTCCGAGCCCGCCGCGTGGCATGCAGAAGCCGGACCTCCCCCTCCGCGGGAGAGAGGTCCGAAGGCGCCACGCGTCCAGCGGGGCCGGACCTCCCTCTCCTCAGAGAAGAGCTCCGGACCTGCCACGTTGCTGGAAGAACGGTGCTGTGTGCCCCCGAGCGGTAGGCAGCGGGCGTAAAGGCGCCCCTCACCTTGCCCGTACAAGGTATTCAAGGCCCGCGCCTTCCCAAGACGCGGAGACGCGGAGCACGCGTCTGTCAGGTGCCGTTGCGCCCAGTCGCATCACAGACTGGCACGCGGTGTCAGAACCTGCCAGGTAATAAACGCCGCGACAAGACATCCCATGCCGCCTTCGCCGTCATCAACCACTACGACTAGCGCACGGCATGGGCAGGGCGGCAAAAGGAAGACTCAGAAGCATTCGACCGGAGGCAACCACCGGTATAACTACAAATACGGTAGATAATAGACGATCTTCCCGGGACCACCTGTCGGGTCCCGGCTTCCCTTGTAAGCCGCCCGAGCCTTGGACTATAAAAGGCTCGAGTAGGCGTCGATAGCAAGGGTTCGCATTCTGCAACTCATACGCTAGCCGTACACTCTCAAGCTGTAACTCACCCCCAAGCTCAGGCCCCCGGCCCTGAGCAGCAAGCAATACAGCGAGCTCCATAGCTCGCCGTGGACGTAGGGTTTTACGCTCCGGCGGCCTGAACCATGTAAAACTTCCCGTGTCAAGCTCTCACTAACTCGTCCATTCGCGCAAGCTCTCCGCTAGGAACTAGCCCCTCCGAAAAAAGAACCTCCGCGGGCTGCCCAGTGCAGGCCCGAGGGAAGTGTCGATCGCACACTTCGACATATACTAACCAGTCACCGATAGGAGTGATCCTTATTCTCTATTGTGGAGGCACAGCCAGCGGAAGAGAGTTTGTAGACCGATACCTAAATGATGGCGCCAACTCTCCCATATCTCTTTCATCCCCCCTCGTCATCATTCTCAACTTCCTCATCAATATAGTCGTTCAATCTTGTTTGTTGTTCTTCCTGCGCAGAAACACGTTACCCTCTATCTTCTTAACGTTCCTCGTGACCATCTGGCTCCTCAATCTCCTGCTCCACGTGTAATTAGAGAAATTAGGTTTCACATAATGGCAATAGGTTAATACAATTAAGATACAGAACACAAATTTGTTCGTGAGTTTCTTCCATGCATCTCCTAAATGCTTCTCGTCTGCTATTATTTGAGGCACTACCCTGAAAAAGAGAGTTCTACCTACGAGAAGAGGTTGCGGACCGGCTCCCAAACTTGCTTGAGGAGCCAAAAAAACCCTTAGTGATACTCTTCACACAACGTGGCATCCTGTTCAAAAGTAAAATTGGTTAGAAAAAATACATAAGACATAAAGTAATAAAAGCAATTATAACTGTAATATAGAATATTTACAGGATTAAAATTCATCATGATCCGAAGTTTCTTCGATAACATTTCGCCGACCAACTTTTTTCTTTTGTTGAACCTTTACTTTTTTACTTTTTTGTCGCTTTCTTTTAACCACTAAACATCCGCCACTTCATTATCTTCAACATCACCTACTAATGTATCGAGTCCTATACCATCATCAATATTAAATAATAGTGGAACATCATCTTCTTGATATACTTCATCCTGTTTGTCTCGATAACCAACGTCACTTAGGGCATATAAACGTTCTCGTGGATTAACTTTGTACATGATCCACCAAGCATTCAACTTTGGACAAGGATACGGTAGATAGTAAACCAACTCAACTTGATGAGCAAGAACATAGTTATCACATCCACGAAGTCTTTCTTCATGTTTCACCTCGACTATACCAAATTCATCCTGTCGTGTTTCTCTTTTATTATCAAACCAGTCACAATGAAAGAATGTAACTCTAAGATTTTTTGAACCCCCAAAGTTGAACTCCACAATATCTTGAATAATCCCATAATAGTTTGTTTCTTGTCCTTGTTCATCACATGCTTTAGTCATAACCGCACTACTTGTCGTGGCCGCAAGAGGATGTTTTGCCTCAAATTTGGCTGAACGAAATCGTAACCCATTTACGTCGTAACGACCGAAACTCTTTGTTGTTATTGTACCTTGAGAAAGTTGTCGTATGTCCTCATTAACGTTTGCATCTACCATGCACTTGAAAATTTACAAAGTATTAGTTTTATTAAACATATTAACCTATAAAGAGGATACAAGTAACATGTAAGAAGAAAATATTACATGTTTTTGAAACCAATTGACGAAGTTAGGCCCTCCATAAAGACCATCACGACGTAACTTATCTAATTGTTTGCTTGTTGGTTGACGTGTAGACTTCCAATATTGTTTGTCGAACTTGCTCCATAATGAAAAGTACGGGTACATTAGAACATCACCTACTATAGTTTCTGATTTTTACCCTTCTAATACTTAAAAAAAGACTTACACAAGATATTGATCCATCTCTTCAATTTTTCTGTATATGTATAACATACATGAATTCCATTCTTCTTCTGAAACCACATGCCTACTGCTGCCACCAACTGTTTTTCTTTTTCATCCAAAAATACTTAGATTACCGCAAGAAGGTTCTTCATCTATGTTGTACCGCATTGTGGGAGCATACACATTGTGTTCGTCTGAAAAAAAAGTACTTGAGAAGTATGCTACCTCTTTTAGAGCAAATGCTTCTGCAATACACCCTTCTACTCTTGATTTATTCAAAATCATTCCTCTAAGTTTTTTTAGTGCCCTTTCAATGTGATACATCCATCGATATTGCACGGGCCCATAAATTTTAGCTTCATAAGGAAAATGCACAAGTAGATGTTGTATTACATTCATGAATCCTGTCGGGAATACCTTCTCCATTTTGCATATGAGTGAAGGTATTTCTTTTTCTAATTTTTCCATCATTTCAACTGTAATTTCCTTAGCACATAATCGTCAATAAAAAAGCTAAGTTCTGCAAGTACTCACCACACATCCTGATGCAAATATCCATGAAACATTACAGGAAGAAGTCTTTCCATGATTATATGATAATCATAGCTTTTCAGATTATTTAATACCCAATTTTTAAGATTTATTGTGCATCTCAACCCAGCACAGTAACCGTCTGGAAACTTCAATTGTTGCAACCAGTTCAACACCTCTTTATTTTCTTTAACTTTAAGACAAAACGGAGCACGTGGCATTCTTTGCTTACCATTATCATCTTGACTAATTTCTAGGGTTGGACGATTACAAATTTTTGCTAAATCTTTTCGAGCCTTCAAATTATCTTTTGTCTTTTTCAAATAAAAACATGTGCTGCTGATGCTTTCGGCTACATTGCGTTACTGATGCATGACATCGATGTTGTGCAGGAGTAACAACGACTTAGCATAAGGAAGATCCCATAAGCCGCATATATGAGTCTAGTTGTGGTCCTGACCAAAACCAACAAACCCATCATCTGTAGGGACAAGTTTATTGAGCCATTCAACAATCTCACCACTAGACAATTGTTTTGGCGAACCCTTTGTTACAATAGTATTCTTCTGAAATGTATTGGCTTGCCTCCTAAATAGATGATTTGCTAGAAGGAAACGTCGGTGGCAATTAGAAAACACACTTTGCCCCCATGAGTAAGTCTAAAGCAATCAGGGTCTGAACCACAGATAGGACAACGGAGTTTGTCGTGTGTGCTTCATCCTGAGAAAACACCATATGCAGGAAAATCATGAACCGACCACAAGTATGCAGCTCGTAAGTTGAAGTTCTGCTTTTTATAGCTATCATGCGCTTCTACTCCGGTCCATAATTCTTTTAATTCCTCGATCAATGGTTGAAGAAACACTCCTAAACGTTTTCCTAGATGTTTACGACCGGGAATTATTACAGACAAGAACATGTAATCATATTTCATACACATAGCAGGTGGAAGGTTGTATGGAATAGCAAAGACTGACCAGCATGAGTATGAGGCAGTAGAAGTGTTGAACGGTGTGAAACCATCGGTAGCCAAACCAATACGAATATTTCTAGCATCTTTTGGCAAAACCTGTATCAAAAGAGTCTAGTGCCTTCCAATCCTGAGCATCAGATGGGTGTGTCATTACTCCCTATGTTTTACGCAAACCATCCTTAGATAGAAACAACCGTTTTCAGTCTAGGTGCAAGAGGCATGTAACGAAGTTGTTTTGCTGCCACTTTTGTCTATACTAATTCACCATCATCATTTGTGACCTCAATGTATCGTGATTGTTTACAAACTGAGCAATGCCTCGCATTTGCATTCTCCTTCCAGAAAAGCATACAATTGTTACGACAACAATCAATCTTTTCATATTTCATACCAAACCCTGCCAACAATTTCTTGGAATGGTACATGTCTCTCGGCAACTTATATTTTGTCGGAAGAATGTCCGATATCAAGTCGCTTAGATCATCATAGCACTTGTTGGACAAATTATACTTTGATTTATAGACATGAGCTGGGTCACGGTTGCAAGTACACACACTTTAGTGTGCTCATGCAACTCTTCATGCGATGCTAAGAGAATTCTATAAAACTCTTCAACTCTGGGTCTAGAAATTTACACAGATCATCAGCACCACATTCACGATCTAGTGCTTCGACCATGTCACCTATTCTATCCTCGGTTTCATCTTCCCTCACATCAACAGCAGCATTGCTATGGTACAACTCACCGTGCTCATACCATATTTCATAACTACACATAAAACCAAATCTACAAAGTTCTCGTTCCATCTCCAACTTTTCTGTGCATAAAGAGTTACAACACTTGTTGCACAGACATTTCACAAAACGGTTGGTCGATAACGAGAAAGCACGACTGATAAAAGCCTTAGTATTAATGGCCCATTCATTAGAAGGCGCAACATTCTTCCTCCAAGCCTCATACATCCATCGTCTATGATTACTCATGGTCTATACAACAAAATGTAAGAACAAAGATCTAAGATATCAAAATGCTAATATTATATCAAAAGGTTAAATAAGCTTATTGTCGAAGTGTGCGGTCGACACTTCCCCCGGGCCTGCACTGAGCAGCCCGTGGAGGTTCTTTTTTCGGTGGGGCTAGTCACTTGCGGAGAGCTTGAGCGTATGGACGAGTTAGGAAGAGCTTGACACGGCGAGTTTTACGTGGTTCAGGCCGCCGGAGCGTAAAATCCTACGTCCACGGCGAGCTATGGAGCTCGCTGTATTGCTTGTCGCTCAGAACCGGAGTCCTGAGCTTAGGGATGACTGAAGTCTAGCGTATGAGCTGCGGGAGTGCGAACCCTTGCTAACGTTGCCTACCCAAGCCTTTTATAGTCCAAGACTCGGGTGGCTTACAAGGGGGGCCCGGGACCCGACAGGTGGTCCCGGGGAGATTGCCTGCAGACTATCGTATCCGCAGTTATGTTGGTAGTTGTCTCTGGCGAAGGCTTCTGAGTCTTTGTCTTGCAGCCTTGCCCATGCCGCATGCTAGTCATAGTGGTTGATGACGGCGGGGACGGCATGGGATGTCTTGTCGCTGCGTTTATTGGCTGGCAGGCTCTGACACTGCGCGCCAGTCTGTGATGCGACTGGGTGCAACGGCACATGACAGAGGCGTGCTCCGCGTCTCCGCATCTCGGGAAGGCGCGGGCCTTGAATACCTTGTACAGGCAAGGTATGGGGTGACTTTATGCCCGCTGCCTACCGCTCGGAGGCAGCGGCGTTCTTCTGCTAGACACGTGGCGGGCCCGGAGCCCTCCTCAGAGGAGAGGGGGGTCCGGCCCCGCAGGACACATGGAGCCTCCGGACCTCTCCCCGCGAAGGGGGAGGTCCGGCTTCTGCCGGACACGTGGCGAGCCCGGAGCTCCTCTCTAAGGAGAGGGAGGTCCGGCCCCGCTAGACACGTGGCACCTTCAGACCTCTCTCCCGCGGAGGGGGAGGTCCGGCTTCTACAGGCCACGTGGCGAGCCCGGAGCTCTCCTCTGAGGAGAGGGAGGTCTGGCCCCGCCGGACGCGTGGCGCCTTCGGAGCTCTCCCTGCGGAGAAGGGCGAGATCCTTAGGCATTTTCCCCTGTGCGCGGGGGTACCCCATATCGCGGGTACCGACGGTGGTCCCCAGGCCCATCTCGGGGGAGATAGCGAGCCCGAGGTGGGACCTCCGTCTCTTCTGATCCGCGCACTTTTTCTAAGTCCCGAATTGACCGCTGCCGGAGCACGAACAGTCGCGGGGTCGTGGGAGCGTGCGCCCACTTGATGGTTGCTTTTACTGCGGTGGTTCCCAAGACTGCCACTTCTGCATGTTGCGGCGCTTTCTTCGGGAACCGCCGGAGTGCCTTGTCGGCTTGTCTTTTTAGGAGACTGACTCCTTGACCCACCGCTTCAGTTGGGCGGCTTGGGTCCACCTGTCATCGGCGCTCGGTCTTGGAGCCGAAGCGGTTGCCGATGCGGCGTATTCGAAGAGTTTCGAATCGCTTGGAATTGTACCTGGAAGGTGCGAAAGGAGACCGCAACGTGGGCAGGCTCCCCTTATAAGGCTTCCAGCACTTGCACCTTCCTTGAGTCTCTGTGGCCTTGTCTTCTTCCATGGCTTCTGACCTGCCTTTGGGGGGGATCGCTCTCGATTTCCTCCGGCGACGGCGTCTGCACCAAGTCTGGGACCCAGGGAGCCTGCATGCCTTGCCTCTGGAGGTGGCGCCTCCAAGAGGTATCAGGTTTGTCCTTCCGACGGGACTCTTCCTAGGCGACGGCAGGCTGAAAGTTCCCTGGCGTTGCGTCCCTTCTTAGATGGTGGAGTCTTCAAAGAAACTGCTGATACGCCGAGGCGGCTTCAGGCACAGGAGTCTCCAGGGAAACTGCTGAAGCACCAAGGAGGACCCCAGGCGGCAGAGTCTCCAAGAAGACCGCTGAAGCAGCGGAGGGGGCTTCAGGAGCACCCTTGATGACACCGGCTTTTGCGCTGGTGATGAGGGAAGTCTCCAAGGAAACCACTGAAGCAGCGGAGGGGGCTTCAGGAGCATCCTTGATGATACCGACCCTCGCGCTGGTGATGGCCGAGGTGATTCCTGCGCTCGGGTCACGGAGTGGGAGAACGCCGCCAGGGCTGAAGCCTGATGGCGTAGCCACTCTTGCAACTTCTAGGCTCTGGTCGTGCCAGGGGGACCCTGGGGCTTGTTTCTTTCTTTTTTATCGAGTTTGTAGTCCAGCTCATGGAGCCATGGAGCCATGAATACATGAACTCTTATGACCCTTCGTGCCTGCGATGTTTTCCGTCTCCTTCTTGGTTTTGCCTGGCCGAGCCCTTAGCTCCGCAAGGTGCTCAGAGGCCTTCACCAATCTCGACGTTCTACTCCGGCACTTTCCCCGGGTCCTTACTGTATTAGGGGTCCCGGAGGTCTTCGGGGCCCACCTCATGAGGATGGGGAGGCCCGGATCTGCCGGCCACGTGGCGGGCCCGGAGCGCTCCTCTGAGGAGAGGGAGGTCCAGCCCCGCGGGACACGTGGGGCCTTCGGACCCCTCCCCTCAGAGAGAGGGGGGGAATCCGGTCCCGCTGGACACGAGGATCCTTCGTTCTTGCCTTGGAGTCCCGGTCTTGCGTGATCCCGTAGTGGCCCCCTAGTAGGGGCGTCCCATTGGTCGGGTGCTCCTACCATACTCCTGTAGGGATTGAGGCCGAGAGGTCCTGCACACAAGTAAGTTAAACGTAATTCTCCTTGGGGGCTCCCCCTCCTTTATCTCATAGTCTTATTTGGCTCACGATCCCTAACCATATGCACGGTGCTTGGGGACTGTAGTGCGCGAAGTGTCGGGGGCTCGGGCCCCCTTCGACTATCAGCAGGTACCTCCAACGCAACCGCCTCTGGTAGGGCAGCAAATGCCGACTAGGGGTGAGAATGAGAAGAGGGAGCTGAGCGCATGGCGTCCATGCACCGGAAGTGTAGTCATAAAAAATATAGTACATAATTTAAATGAGTACAAGGAAAGAGCAAAGTAGAACAGGTTTCTTTTCGTATAATTTTCCACAGGAGGAAGGCAGGCTAAACATGGAGGCCACGACCCACCCCATTAAGAAGGGAAGCAAGACTCTACGCGCTTGGAGTCGGAACCAGGCAAAGCTGAACGTAGTCCTGTACCGTCCCCTGGGGCTTAGCTGCTCCGAGCGCTGTTCCTGGATTCTACGGAATTTATTACAAAAAGAAGAGTCTGTCCTATCTTTGCTCTAGGGGTAGAACTTACGGAGGTGTTCTATGTTCCAAGGGTTTGGGAGCAGGTCCCCATCCTCGGTGGAAAGGCGTACGCACCCGGGGCGGCACACTTTTGCGACTCGGAAGAGACCTTCCCAACTAGGGGAGAGTTTGTGGGTCCCTTCGCAAGAAAGTATGCGCCGCAGCACCAGGTCACCTTCCTGCAGCTCCCGTGCACGCACAGATCTCTGGTGGTAGCGACGGAGCGCTTGTCTATACCGTGCGTTGCGGAGTGCTGCATGCAATCGGACCTCGTCGACGAGGTCGATTTCTCCACGCCGGAGGTTGTCCTGCGCGGCTTCGTCGTAAGCCCGGACACGGTGAGACTTCATGGTGATCTCTAGGGGAAGTACAGTTTCGGCCCAATACACCATGAAGAAGGGTGTCTCTCTGGTGGCCCGGCTCTGGGATGTCCGGTTAGCCCATAGTGTGCTCGGAAGCTCATCCACCCAATTGGCACCATGTTTCTTCAGATTGGCGTAGGTGCGGGTCTTAAGGACCCAGAGAATCTCCGCGTTGGCCCTCTCGACTTGCCCATTGCTCTTTGGATGGGCAACAGAGGCATAGCACACCTGAATGTCGAGGTCTTCGCAGTAGTCTTGGAAGGCTGCGCTGGTGAACTGGATCCCGTTGTCGGTGATGATCCTGTTCGGGACCCCGAACCGGCAGACAACAGACTTGATGAACTTTACTGCGGATTGCTTGTTGATGGTGACAACTGGTGTGGCTTCCGGCCACTTGGTGAACTTGTCGATGGCGACGTAGAGGTACCGGAATCCCCCGACGGTTCTGGGGAATGGTCCCAAGATGTCCAGCCCCCATACGGCAAACGGCCATGAGGGTGGGATCATCTGTACCGCCTAAGCCGGTGTATGGATCTGCTTGGCGTGGAACTGGCACGCCTTGCAGCTCTCGACCAGCTTGACGGCATCCTGGAGTGCTGTCTACCAGTAGAAGCCATGCCGGAAGGCTTTACCGACAAGCGTGCATGAGGAAGAGTGACTTCCACATTCGCCTCCATGGATCTCAGCGAGCAAGTCGCAGCCTTCCCCCCGGGTTATGCACCGCAATAGGATGTGGTTGGCGCCGCGCCGGTAGAGATCCCCCTCAACCAGCGCGTATCTCTTAGCCATACGCACGATCCGTTCAGCGGTTGCATGTTCATCAGGGAGGATGTTGTCCTTCAAGTAGTCCCGGATCTCCGTGATCCATGCATCGGGTCTGGCTTGAGCTTCTGGATCTTGAGCGCTGGGTTGCACGGAGTCCCCAGTGACGCTTACGATCCTTGGCGGCATCCATGGCTGTAGGGCCACCAGGACCGCCAACTTCGAGGTGCTGGTCAAGCCCCCTTCGCCCGGCTCGGCGGGCCGGGCTGTGGGCCACAGCAACGTCCTCTCGAACACTCCTTCGGGCACGGGAGCTCCGGTGGAAGCCTTCGTTGAAAGGTCGTCAGCTGCGGCATTGCCAGCGCGTGGTACGTGGCGCAGGTCCAAGGCGAGGAAGTCTTTCTCCAACATCTGCACGTGAAGCAGATATGCAGCTAGCTGTGGGTCATTGCCGGAGCATTCGCCCTTGACTTACTTGATGACCAGCTGGGAGTCGCCCTGTGCCAACAACTGGCGAGCGCCTAAGGACAGGACTGTCCGTAGGCCAAAGATGAGTGCTTCATACTCTGCCATGTTGTTGGTTGCCTTGAAATTGAGACGCACCATGTACCCAAACTGTTCCCCCGATGGCATGAGGAGCAGTACGCCGGCACCGGCCCCCTGCTTTCGCGAGGAGCCGTCGAAGAAAAGCGTCCAGTGGGGCTCGGCGAAGACCGGAGCTTGGTGCCCTGGTTCACCGTCTTCGTGGCCCCCTGGGTCAGTCTTTGTCGGTGTCCACTCTGCCACAAAGTCGGCCAGTGCTTGGCTTTTGACCGCATGGCGAGGAAGGAAGTCCAGCTCGAACTCCGCCAGCTCCGCCGCCCATTTAGCAACGTTGCCAGTCGCATGGGGGCTGTGAAGAATAGTCTTCAGCGGATAGGAGGTGACTACCGAGACCCGGTGGGCCTGGAAGTAATGGCGGAGCTTCCTGGAGGCCACGAGCACCGCATACAGCAGCTTGTGGACTTCTAGGTACCTTGTCTTGGCATCATGAAGTACTTTGCTGATGTAGTAGACAGGCCTCTGGATGGTTCAAACCCTCTCTCTTAGGTCTGGGAGGTCTTCATCCATTTGCCCTGGCCCGCTAGAGGTGAGTGGACCCACGGGAGCCTCCGGGAGTTGGAATCCGGAGGCCCTTAAGCTATCTTGGCTCTCCGGGGGGCCCCGCTGGTTCTCCGGGAGTGCCAGGGAGAGCTCCGGAGGGTCTTGAGGGATCTTCGGGAGGTCCTGTTGGGCCCCCGGGGGGTCCCACAGGACCCCCGGGGGTTTATCTTTGGGGTCCGGGAGACCGCCCTGGACCCCCGGGAGGCCGACCTGGACCTCCTGGAGGTTGCCTTGGAGGTCCGAGAGACCGTCTCGGTCCTGCGGAGCCTCCTGGCGTTTGTCTTCTGCTGCCGGAGCAGGTCGTGAAGGTGAGAGGTCCGGCCGCTCTGCGACGAGGACCATACTCACCACTTCGGTTGTTGCCGCGATGTAGAGCAACAGGTGCTCTCCGGGCTCTGGGGCTACCATGATAGGCAGGGTCTTCAAGAGCCGCTTTAACTCCTGGAAAGCCTCTTCTGCTTCTTTAGTCCAGGCAAACGGGCCAGACTTGCGCAGGAGCTTAAAGAAAGGGAGTGCCCGCTCTGCTAGCCTCGGTATAAACTGACTCAGCGCGGCTAGGCATCCCGTGAGTTTCTGGACATCTTTGACGCGGGCAGGAGGCCGCATCTAGTCGATGGCCTTGATCTTCTCTGGGTTGGCCTCAATCCCCCGGTGCGAGACCAGGAATCCTAAGAGCTTCCCAGAGGACACACCGAACACACATTTGTCGGGGTTCAGCTTGGTGCGCGTAGAGCGCAATTTGTCAAAAACTAAGGCTAGGTTATCTAACAAAGATGAACCCTGCTTGACCTTGACAACGATGTCATCGACGTACACCTCAACTAAGTCTCTTATTAACTCCCCAAAGGTTTTGTGCATCGCTCGCACAAAGGTGGGGAGAGCATTCTTTAGGCCGTAAGGCATAGACACATAACAATAAAGGCCATCTACTGTGATGAAGGAGGTGTGCTCTTCATCCTCCCTAGACATGGGGATCTGATGGAAACCCGAGTAGGCGTCTAGGAAGCACAGCATATCACAGCCTGATGTTGAGTCTACTATTTGATCTATTCTAGGGAGATGGAATGGATCTTTGGGACATGCCTTATTGAGAATGGTGTAGTCGATGCACATCTGGAGCTTCCCGCCGGCCTTCGGGACAACGACGGGGTTCGCCAACCACCAGGGGTGGTGGACTTCCCGTATGAAGCCAGCGTCCAGCAGCTTCTTGATTTCTTCACGAATGAAGTTTTGCCGCTCGATGGACTGCTTGCGGGGCTTCTGTTGAACTGACCGGGCGTCGGGGAAGACTTTTAAGTGGTGCTCGATCACCTCCCTAGTGATCCCCGGCATCTGTGACGGCTGCCATGCAAACACGTCAACGTTGTGCCGGAGGAAGGTGACGAGCGCGCCTTCCTATTTTCTATCCCGGCCCCCGGCTACCCGGGTGGTCTGGGTGGCTTCGGCGTCAACTTGGACGACCTTTAAGGGGACGCCGCCCTCGTCGAGGGGTTGCACCCGGGGTGCTGTGGCGTAGGCACGGTGGCGTGCGTTCGGGTGGAGCTGGTCCGGCTCTGCACTGCCAGGGGTTGGTGCCCCAGCTGTTGCGAGCGCTTGGAGTTTCTCTAAGGCCGACACTGCAGCAGTGCGGTATCCACGAATCTTGAGGACGCCCGTTGGTGTAGGCATCTTTAGGACGAGGTAGCCGTAGTGGGCTACTGCCATGAATCGGTACAGGGCTGGCCTGCCGATTATGGCGTTGAAGGGGAGGTCGATCTCCGCTACGTCGAACATAATGTATTCTGTCCGATAGCTGTCCGGAGCTCCGAAGGTCACCGGGAGGCTGATGTTGCCGTAGGGAACGACCCGTCCCGGCCCTACCCCTGAGAACGGGCTCGACGGGGTGAGCTTGGCCATCGGGATCTGCAGCTTCTCGAAAGCTGCACGGCTGATGAGGTTCAGCCCAGCTCCACCATCTACCAAAACGTGGTACATCCTCACGTTGGCGATGGTCGGAGCTACCAAGAGCGGTAGTTGGCCGGCCCCAGCCATGTTCCTAGGGCAGTCGGTGGCGTCAAAGCTGATGGGGGTTCCCATCCACTTGAGGTGCGGTGCGGCACTTGGGAGTGGAGCCACCGACGCTACCGCTCGGCGCAGAGTCTTGACTGCGCTTCGAGACAAGGGGTCGGCGGACCCGCCGTATATGACGTAGAGCTTCTTTCGACACTCATCGTCGCTGGAGCTGGAGTCCTCATGGTTGCGTACCGCCTTCACGGCGCGCTGAGGCTCCTGGAACTCCACTTGGTGGTCGGCGCTGTTCGGGACGTCGACCTTCTGCTTGCCCTCATTTGGACGGAAGGGTGGGGTGTCAGTCCGCTGCTGCTTCCCTTTGCGGAAGCGCTCTGCGAGCTTCCGGATCTCCCGGCACTCGGCAGTAGTGTGGTGACAGCTGCCGTGCACGGGGCATATCTTGTCTTGATCACCTTCTGGGATTGGTGACCTTCGCTGCCTCTTGTCGGGGCGCGGCCCCCGAGCCCCACTAAGTGCCGCTGCTGCGGCGACTGGAGCTGCAGTCGGTGATTCTATCTTGCCTCTGCCTCGGTTCTTGGCCTTCTTGCTGCCTCCATAGGGAGTAGGACCAGATCCGGGCTGTCCTCCTGACTCGGAGGACGGTAGTGAGTGCCAGTTTCGCCCTTCGGCTGATCTGGCGCACTTGTCTGCGAGGCTGAAGAGCTCGGAGACATCGCGGACCTCTCTGGTCGCGAGCTTCTCGAGCATCTTCTTGTCCCGGACGCCTTGCTGGAACGCCACCACCACAGAAGCATTTTGGATGTGTGGGATGGTGTTCCGCACCTGGGAGAACCGTTGGATGAAGGAGCGCAGCGACTCCCCCGGTTGTTGCTGGATGGCATGGAGGTCGAGCTCCGTGCCAGGCCGGGTGTAGGAACTGCCGAAGTTGGCGATGAACTGCCGGCAGAGTTCTCCCCAGGAAGTTATGGAACCCTGGGGGAGGTTCATGAGCCAAGACCGAGCTGGACCGATCAAGGCGACAGGGAAGTAATTGGCCATGACGGCTTCATTCCCTCCTGCGGCAAGTACGGCGGTGGAGTAGATCTGGAGGAACTTCGCCGGGTTGACACTGCCGTCGTACTTCTCGGGCAGGTGCGGCCGAAACTTGCGCGGCCACCTCGCGAAGCGAAGGTGGGGCGCAAGGGCCGCACATCCTGCTCCTGTTGCCGCAGGTATTGGTGCCGTGAACGCTTGGTTCGCACCTGGCACAGTGTACCCCGGTATGGGCAAGGCTGCGCCATAGGCCGGGGGCGCCGTTTGCAGGACATATGACTGTGGCATATCCTGCGCGGCGTAAGCCTGGGGCAGAGATCGCGTGGCGAAAGTCTGCTCTTCAGGCTGGGTCGAGGCCGACGTCACGCTGTCGCCGGCCTCTTGGTTGCAACGCCTTTCTCGGCGTTGCTCGAGGTATACCCGGGCATCTTGGCCCAAGTGACACCGTTCCAGCTTTGTCCTCAGATCCGTCGACTGGAGCCTGGTGGAGCTGGAATCTGTCGTCTGCTCGCCAACCATTGGCGTGCGCATCAGCGACACAGCCGGTTGGCCGGAGCGTCGTCCCCGCCGAAGTCGAGGGTTTGCGGCGGCGACGACGAGACGGTCTACCTCGCGAATCCACTGCTGGGTCGCTGCCTGAGGCGCGTCCCCAGCAGGCGAATTGTGCAGTAGCGCTCTTGCTGCAGCTAGCGCACCCCCACCGGGTACGCCCAGCGCTACTGAAGACCTGACGCTGGTTGGAGCCTGCATTGCCGGGGTCAGCGCTGCCAGAGCCGGCTGCTGGCTCCCAGCTTGCGCCGACACACTCCGTCCTGAGTGTGTCGACATGTACTCCCCCCTGGTCACAGTTCGCCGCGAACGCGGGGGAGGGGAGTTTGCCGCTGAAGGAAGCTTGGTCATCTTCGTCGGCGGAAACTCGTCGCGCAAGGGAAAACCCCCTACCTGGCGCACCAAATGTCGAAGTGTGCGGTCGACACTTCCCCCGGGCCTGCACTGAGCAGCCCGCGGAGGTTCTTTTTTCGGTGGGGCTAGTCACTTGCGGAGAGCTTGAGCGTATGGACGAGTTAGGAAGAGCTTGACACGGCGAGTTTTATGTGGTTCAGGCCGCCGGAGCGTAAAATCCTACGTCCACTTGCGAACCCTTGCTAACGTTGCCTACCCGAGCCTTTTATAGTCCAAGGCTCGAGCGGCTTACAAGGTGGGCCCGGGACCCGACAGGTGGCCCCGGGATGATTTCCTACCAGCTATTATGTCTTGGCGCTGGCGTCGAAGTCCTCGTCCTGCCGTCCTACCCATGTTGCAGGCTAAGTGTAGCGTGTAGTCGTTGGCGATGGCAGGGGCGACAGGGCATGTCTTGTCCGGTCTTGTCGCTGCATTCAATGGCCTGCAGCTTCAGACATTGTACGCCTGTCCTGACTGTGACTGGTCACAGCGCCTCCTGACAGGCATGCGCTGCGCCTCTTCGTCTCGGGAAGGCGCGGGTCTTGAATGCTTTGTACGGTAAAGGCATGGCGCGCCTTTACTCCCGCTGCCTACCGCGCCGGTCGGCAGCACTGCTCTGCTGGCCACGTGTCAGACCCGGAGCTCTCCTCTGAGGAGGGGGGAGCTCCGGCTCCGCTGGACACGTGGAGCCTTCGGAGCTCACCACCGCGGAGGGGGCGAGGTCCGGTCTTCTGGGCCACGTGGCAAGCCCGGAGCTATCCTCCGAGGGGAGGGGAGCTCTGGCCCCGCTAGACACGTGGCGCCTTCGGAGCTCGCCCCTGCAGAGGGGGTGAGGTCCGGCCTCCTGGGCCACGTGGCAGGCTCGGAGCTATCCTCCGTGGGGAGGAGAGCTCCGGCCCCGCTGGACACGTGGCGCCTTCAAACCTCGCCCCTGCAGAGGGAGCGAGGTCCTTAGGAAGTTTTACCCTGTGCGCGGGGGTACCCGGTATTGAGGGTACCGACAATATGATAGATAGTAAACCAACTCGACTTGATGAGCAAGAACATAATTATCACATCCACTAAGTCTTTCTTCATGTTTCACCTCGACTATACCAAATTCATCCTGTCGTGTTCCCCTGTTATTGTCAAACCAGCCACAATGAAAGAAAGTGACCTTAAGATCTTTAGAACCACTAAAATTGAACTCCACGTATTTTTGAATAATCCCATAGTAGTTAGTTTCTTTTCCCTGCGCATCACATGCTCTAGTCACACCCCCACCATTTGTCGTGGCCGCAAGGGGGTGTTTTGCTTCAAACTTGGCTGAACGAAATCAGAACCCATTTACGTCGTGACGACCGAAACTCTTTGCTATTATTGTACCTTGAGAAAGTTGTCGTAGGTCCTCATTAACGTTTGCATCGACCATGCACTTAAATTTAACAAAATATTAGTTCTATTAATCATATTAACCTAGGAAAGATACAAGAAACATGTACGAAGAGAATGTTACATGTTTTCGAAACCAATTGATGAAGTTAGGCCCTCCATGAAGACCATCACGACGCATTTTATCTAATTGTTTGCTTATTGGTTGACGCGTGGACTTCCAATATTGTTTGTCAAACATGCTGCATAATGAAAAGTATGTGTACATTAGAACATCACCTACTAGAATTTGAGGTGTTGCCTAGCAATACTTAAAAAAAAAAAGACTTACACGAAATATTGATCCATCTCCTTAATATTTGTGTACATGTATAACATACATGAATTCCATTCTTCTTCTGAAATCACATGTCTACTGCTGCCACCAACTATTTTTCCCTTCCATCCAAAAATACTTAGATTACTGGAAGGAGTGCCTTCATCTATGTGGTACCGCATTGTGGGATCATACACATTGTGATCGTCTAAAAAAATGTACTTGAGAAGTATGTTACCTCTTTTATAGCAAATGCTTCTGCAATGCACCCTTCTACTCTTGCTTTATTCAAAACCATTGCTCTAAGTTTTTTTAGTGTCCTTTCAATGTGGTACATCCATCGATATTGCACAGGGCCACAAACCTTAGCTTCGTAAGGCAAATGCACAAGTAAATGTTGCATTACTTCATAAACCCCGGAGGAAATATCTTCTCCATTTTGCATATGAGTGAAGGTATTTTTTCTCTAATTTTTTCATCATTTAAACTATAATTTCTTTAGCACATAATTGTCTATAAAAAAACTTAGTTCCGCAAGCACTCTCCACACATCCTTATGCACATATCCACGAAACATTACAGGAAGAAGTCTTTCCATGATTATATGATAATCATGACTTTTAAGATTACTTAATACCCAATTTTCAAGATTTATTGTGCGTCTCAACCCAGCACAGTAACCATCTAGAAACTTCAGTTGTTGCAACCAGTTCAACACCTCTTTTTTTATTTAACTTTAAGACAAAACGGAGTATGTGCCATTCTCTGCTTACCACTACCATCTTGACTGATTTCTAGGGTCGGACGATTACAAATTTCTGCTAAACCTTTTCGAGCCTTCAGATTATCTTTAGTCTTTTTGAAATTAAAACATGTGTTGATGATGCTTTCGGCTACATTTTGTTCCTGGTGCATCACATCGATGTTGTGCGGGAGTAACAACGACTTCGCATAAGGGAGATCCCATTAGCCGCATATATGAGTCCAGTTGTGCTCCTGACCAAAACCAACAAAGCCATCATCTGTAGGGACAAGTTTATTGAGCCATTCAACAATCTCACCACTAGACAAACGTTTTGGCGGACCTTTTGTTGCAATAGAATCCTTCCGGAATATATTAGCTTGCCTCCTAAATGGGTGATTTGCTAGAAGAAAACGTCGGTGACAATAAAAAAAACATACTTTGCCCCATGAGTAAATCTAAAACAATCTGAGTTTGACCCACAGATTGGGCAACAAAGTCTGCCGTGTGTGCTCCATCCTGAGAAAACCCCATATGTAGGAAAATCATGACCGGCCACAAGTATGCAGCTCTTAAGTTGAAGTTCTGTTTTTTGTAGCTATCATACGCTTGTACTCCAGTCCATAATTCTTTCAATTCTTCAATCAATGGTTGAAGAAACACCCCTAAACGCTTCCCTGGATGATTACGGCCGGGAATTATTAGAGACAAAAACATATACTCATATTTCATACACATAGCAGGTGGAAGGTTGTATGGAATAGCAAATACTGGCCAGCATTAGTATGAGGCTGCATAAGTGTTGAACGTTGTGAAACCATCTGTGGCCAGACCAATACGAACATTTCTAGCATCTTTTGCAAAATCTTCATCATAAGAATCTAGTGCCTTCTAATCTTGAGCATAAGATGGATGTGTCATTTCTCCCTCTGTTTCACGCAAACCATCCTTATGCCACTGCATGTGTTTGCAGTTGATTTAGATAGAAACAACCGTTTCAGTCTAGGTGCAAGAGGCATGTAACGAAGTTGTTTCGCTGCCACTTTTGTATTTACTAATTCACCGTCCTCATTTGTAACCTCAATGTATCGTGATTGTTTACAAACCGAGCAATGTGTCGCATTTATATTCTCCTTCCAGCAAAGTATACAATTATTAGGACAACAATCAATTTTCTCATATTTCATACCAAGCCCTGCCAACAATTTCTTGGACTGATACATGCCTCTCGGAAACTTATGATTTGTCGGAAGAATGTCCGATATTATGTTGTTGAGATCATCATAGCACTTGTTTGACAAATTATACTTTGATTTGATAGACATGAGCCGAGTCACTGTCGCAAGTACAGAAACTTCAGTGTGCTCATGCAACTCATCATACGATGCTGAGAGAATTCTATAAAACTCTTGAACTTCGGGTTCAGGAATTTCCACACCTTCATCACCACCACATTCATGATCTAATGCTTCAATTATGTCACCCATTCTGTCCTCATTTTCCCGTCAACAGCAACATTGCTATGGTACAACTCACCATGCTCATACCATGTTTCGTAACCACGCATAAAACCAAATGTACAAAGATCTCGTTCAATCTCCATCTTTTCGTTACATAAAAAGTTGCGGCACTTGTTGCATGGACATTTGACAAAACGGTTGGTCGATAAAGAGAAAGCCCGACTGATAAATGCCTTAGTATTGATGGCCCATTCAACTGAAGGCGCAACATTCTTCCGCCGACCATCATACATCCATCATCTATCATCACCCATGTTCTAGACTATATAATATAAGAACATATAACTCATAAATATATATGTTGCAACTAAAAATATAAAGATCGAGAAATTACGTTCACTTTACATATATTGGAAGGGATAGGTCCTAAACCCACCCAAGAGTGACCGAGCGGAGCGTGCTTATAACGAGATGCGGGGTCCGGATCTAGACAAAATTTCGGCAATATAACCCCATTGTTCTCCAACTGCACGCCCGATAATGGTGCAGTGGAGAACATTAGGGTTACGCCGTCGAAATTTTGTCCCAATCCAAACCCCGCGTCTCGTCATAAGAACGCCCCCTCGGTCACTCCCAGACTGTCCAAAAATGGACAATTCCGAACCTACACGCCTCACATGCGTAATGCATGTGAGACGGACCGGTTCGAAACGGGTGACACATATTGTATTGGTTACGTGAATCTTATTTTTTGAAATGATTTACGAGAGAGAGGTAAGAACGAGAGACATGAGGAAAGAACGAGGGAGAGACAGGCCGTCCTAAGTTATACTCCATCGGGTTCCGCGAGTGATGACGTACGAGCGAAAGTTCGCTGCTATGGCTTCTGGAACAAAACTACGAAGAAAATGGTTCCCAGGGTTCTCGACGGTGCTATACTTTGTTAAAGCGCAACAATGGAGAAATTTGACTTTTAGACGGCCAAACTGTCGGGCCATAAATAGCCTGTGCCGGGCTGAGCCGGTCAGAAGCCCGTTTATTTACATATTGCTATAATAAATTTTCTCTAAAAACACATTAACCATGCAACACTTTACATGCTTCTAAAAGCGCTATCTATTATTTATGAAATCTAACCAAAAAATTTCATACCTAGTCGAGGCAGGGCGTCGACCGAGGCGGAGGCGGCAGCGGCACGGCGGCGCAGCCGGTGCAGCGGTTAGGGCTGGAGCGACGGTCAAAGCTGCAACGGCGGACAGAGACAATCAGAGCCGAGGCGTCGTTAGGATTACAAGAACGATGAAAAGAGTTGTACAAAAAAGTAAAGGTACTTTCACATAAAATATGGGCAGTACATTATGCGTGCATAGGTCACGATTAGTAAAGAGATAGCTAGCTAATGAATTAATCAATGTGAGGTCGATCGGTCGATCACCCTGAGGCGACGTGCACATCCTTGCATATATATGCATGCAATGCAGGTGGGGTGGTGGCGCATATTCGAGCTTTCCCACATGGCCGGCGATACGTATCTTCCACGGATTTCTCTTTCCCTAATCTGTTTGCTCTCGTACTTGCTTGTTGACACTTTGCATGCATGGTAGTGGGGCTTTGTGTCTTCGTCTATGGCACTTGGATATGCATGCCTCGCACAGAAGTGGCTAGAGCTAAATCTGTCTGGTCTTGCACCTCGTTACTCTCCACCTAAATCATGTCCAAATCCAGCTTAAGATCGTGTCTAAGACTAGTCGAGTCTTTTGACAACACTAATTACTTATATGGATCCAAGTTCACCTCTGTACGTACGTCTCATCGTGATTAATCAACTGAGATATTAATTGCAAATCCATGGATCACTTTTTCAATCTACTAGCAGTCAAAGGTTATAGTTTGGGGCTGCGGAATTCTTACACATATTAAGGTTTAGAGCCATACAATAAAATATATGCAAAAGGTATAGGAATTTTAGATAAAAATTGAGCAATTTTATTCATCAGAGGACATACCGGCGCTGTGGAGAAGCGGCGCAGCGGGTCGACTGCCGGAGAGGCGCTGCAATGGCGCGGTAGGCGACGGCGGACGGTAGGCGACGACGGGGTCGGACGGTTAGGCGCTGCAATGGCATGGTAGGCGACGGCGGCCGGTAGGCGATGGCGGGGGTCGGCCGGGGACGCGCACGGCCGGCAGGCGACGCCGCGGCTCGGCCGAGGAGGCGCGCGGCTGGGGAGGCGCGCGGCTGGGGAGGCGCGCGGCTGGGGAGGCGCGCAATGGCGGGCGACGGCGAGGCGCGCGGGAGACCGGCGATGGTGGCGCGGCCGCGATGTTGGTCGGCCGGGGAGGCGCGCGGGAGACCTGCGACGGCGGTGGCCGCGGCGTTGGTTGGCCAGGGAAGTGCAATGGGGGGCGCGTCGGGGGTCGGCCGGGGAGGCGCGCGGCCGCCAGGTGATGCCGGCGGTCAGCCGGGGAGGCGCGCGGGCGACTGCGGCGTGGCCAGGGAGGTGCACGGGCAACGGCGGCGTGGCCTCGGAGGTGCACGGGCGACGGCGGCGCGGCCAGTGGCGGCTCGACGGGAGATGGAAACGGACGCGAGCTAGGAGGTGTCGGGCACCCGAGCTATATCCCGATTATTTTCGTGAGCTAGGGTTTAGGCCCACGAAAATAAACGCGTTGTCATCAGCCACGCCACAAACTGACAAAAATCTGCACGGAAATCAAGATCGGACAGTGGTATTGTCGTGAGCCCTATTGCAAGCCGACGAAAATATTTCCGGAAACCGCGGAGGGACCGTTGTGGCATGTATTGTTGTGAGCCACTGGAAAACCCACAAAAATGTGCATGTAAATCGAGTTCTGACAATGTTATTTTCGTGAGCACTTCTGTAAAACCCACGAAACTACTGCCGAAACCGAGGCGGGACAATTTCGTGAGCCAAACGCAAACCCATGAAATTAACGTGCAGATTTTGGTGAGCTGTGTTCGGACACCCACGACATTCAATGTACTTTCCTAAGAACCAAGGAAACCCACGAAATTAGGCTCTGATTTTTGTGCGCATGCCGTAACCCATGAAAATAGTGGTCACAATTTCGTGTGTCGGGAACAAAACCCACGAAGATAGTATCTATTATCATGAGCTACATCGAAACCGATGAAAATATCTCATATTTTTGTGTGCCAGTATCGAAACCCACGAAAATGACTCATATTTTCCTGTGCGAGTACCGAAACCCACAACAATAACCCATATTTTTGTGTGCCAGTACCGAAACCCACGGCAATAACCCATATTTTCGTGTGCCACTATCGAAACCCACAACAATAAACCATATTTTCGTGTGCCACAGGTCGGCTCATGAAACTTTTCGTATTTTTGTGAGGGCCGAACGAAAATTTTTTTGACCAACGAAAATAGTTCAGTTTCCTATAGTGAATTATAATAGAGGAAAAAAACCTTGAGTACATAATGTACTCAACAAGTGTGGGAAAGTTTTATGCATGATGAGATAAGAATCAAGGAAGACTAAACACGGCTCATGCACTAAGCAACCTATTCTTTAGTCTGATTGAGCATCCTATTTACTAGGTGAATATCCCAACCATCCCAACCAAGTATCTCCAAAACATTTGTATCCATCTCCCGAAAAAAACTCCAACCACATCCCGAAACCACCAATCCAATCCAACCCATGATAATCATGAGAGAGTTACTAGCCCGCTCTTGACCGTAAGCACGGATGTCCAGACAGTTTTGACTCTGTAGAGTTTGTACCACTTTACCCACAAGTCGTAATTTCGTCCCCTGTCGCGAGGTGGACTAAATCCTCCATTTTGCCCGTGGTAGCTAGCCACATTTCACACTTCCTAAGGTGTGCGGCCAGGAGATCACAATGTGGCCTTTACAAAGGGGATCCCAATGAGCATGATCCCACTGAGGTTTCAACCCTGCGGCATCCTGGAGTCTATTTTACCTCCGCCGCAGTTGCCCCCTCTTGAGCCTTGCGGATCCCAGGGCAGTCTTGTCGACTCCCATTCCCTGCACCTATCAAACACTCACACTATATCGGGAATACACCTAATTACTTGGCCACTCTGTCCCATACCAGTTCTTGTGGTGGTACGGTGTAAGCTAGTTCACGGAGTCCCACGAACCGGTCCTTAGAATCTATGCAGGCATTAACCACTAGCTCGAGTCTCGTGCATACGCACCAACCATGTACCAACCAGCCTGCTAGAATCCTATCTCTACTCTCCATATATTTATACCATATTACAACATCTCAATGATCATGGTAATAATATTAATATAAATTACTCCCATCCCATCATCTAAGCAGGGCTAAGAATGAATAAACGACAAAACAAAATCCCAACCAACCTGTCGAAGTGTTCGGTCGACACTTCCCCCGGGCCTGCACTGGGCAGCCCGCGGAGGTTCTTTTTTCGGTGGGGCTAGTCCCTTGCGGAGAGCTTGCGCGGATGGACGAGTTAGTAAGAGCTTGACAGAGAGAGTTTTACATGGTTCAGGCCGCCGGAGCGTAAAACCCTACGTCCACGGCGAGCTATGGAGCTCGCTGTATTGCTTGCTGCTCGGGGCCGGAGTCCCGAGCTTGGGGGTGAGTTACAGCTTGGGTGTGAATGGCTAGCGTATGAGTTGCCGAGTGCGAACCCAGGGTGCGAGTGGCTAAAGTGCGAACCCAGGGTGCGAGTGGCTAAAGTGCGAACCCAGGGTGCGAGTGGCTAAAGTGCGAACCCAGGGTGCGAGTGGCTAAAGTGAGAACCCCTGCTATCGTCGCCTACCCGAGTCTTTTATAGTCCAAGACTCGGGTGACTTACAAGGGGGGCCCGGGACCCGACAGGTGGTCCTGGGGAGATTGACTGTTATCTACCGTATCTGCAGTTATGCCGGTAGTTGTCTCTGGCGAAGGCTTCCGAGTCTCCGCTGCCGCCCTGCCCATGCCGCACGCTAGTCGTAGTGGTTGATGACGGCGCAGGCGGCATGGGATGTCTTGTCGCGGTGTTTATTGGCTGGCAGGTTCTGACACCGCGCGCCAGTCTGCGATGCGACTGGGCGCAACGGCACCTGACAGAGGCGTGCTCCACGTCTCCGCGTCTTTGGAAGACGCGGGCCTTGAATACCTTGTACGGGCAAGGTATGGGGCGTCTTTACGCCCGCTGCCTATCTCTCGGGGGAAGGCAGCGTCGTTCTTCTGGCCACGTGGCGGGCCCGGAGCCCTTCTCAGAGGAGAGGAGGCTCCGGCCCGCGGGGCACGTGGAACCTCCGGACCTCTCCCCGCGGAGGGGGAGGTCCGGCTTCTGTCGACCACGTGGCGGGCCCAGAGCTCTTCTCTGAGGAGGGGGTGGTCCGGCCCCGCCGGACGCGCGGCGCCTTCGGACCTCTCTCCCGCGGAGGGGGAGGTCCGGCTTCTGTATGCCACGTGGCGGGCCCGGAGCTCTCCTCTGAGGAGAGGGAGGTCCGGCCTCGCCGGACGCGTGGCGCCTTCGGAGCTCTCCCTGCGGAGAAGGGTGAGTTCCTTAGGCATTTTCCCCTGTGCGCGGGGGTACCCCATATCTCAGGTACCGACAGTGGCCCTCGGGCCCATCTCGGGGGAGATAGCGAGCCCGAGGTGGGACCTCCATCTCTTCCGATCCGCGCACTTTCTCTAAGTCCCGAATTGACCGCTGCCGGAGCACGAACGGTCGTGGGATCGTGGGAGCGTGCGCTCACTTGATGGTTGCTTTTACTGCGGCGGTTCCCAAGACTGCCACTTCTGCACGTTGCGGCACTTTCTTCGGGAACCGCCGAAGTGCCCTGCCGGCTTGTCTTCTGGGGCGTCTGACTCCTCGACCCACCGCTTCAGTTGGGCGGCTTGGGTCCACCTTTCATCGGCGCCCGGTCTCGGAGCCAACGCGGTCGCCGATGCGACATTTTCGGAGGTTTTCGAATTACCTCGAACCATCCCTGGAAAGTTTTAAAAGGGGATCTCACCCGCATCGCGGCTTCCCTTCGCATTGCGCTCGTACTTCCCTTGAACTCTTGCGCCCCGGCTTTCCTGCCCTTGCATCCTCTTTCGCCATGGCTTCCAACTTGCTCCCGACGCGCATCGTTCGTTCTTCCGAGCTCGGGCCAGTGCGCAGGCTGCTGGGCTGGCGCTCAGAAGAACAGAAACATCGGCTTCGCCGAGGATCTCTCCCCTTGGTCCTAGAAAAGGGGGAGATAGTCTTATTCACCGCTTATGCTCTGGCGGGGTTCGTTCCGCCAATTTCTTCCTTCTTTGTCACCCTGCTGGAGACATATGGTATCCAGCTCCACCATCTTTCCCCCAACTCTTTCGCAATGGCTGCTGTTTTTGTCCACTTCTGCGAGATGTTCGTGGGGGTGCACGCTTCCGTGACGCTCTTCCGCCACTTCTTTGTGTTCCGGATGACTGGGCGCGGCTCGAAGACTCAGATGGGGGCATACTACTTCCAGCATCGCTGCAAGGACCCCAAGGTATCCGGATACCTTCTGCCCTTCAGTGCATCAAGGTGGGAAAACTGGAGGGAGAGCTGGGTGGTAGTGCAGACCGACGAGCACGACCGCGTACAACTCCCAACCGCTAGCCCAACCACCGATCGCCGCTTCTGGGAGGAGATCCCTGAGCTGGAGCAGGAGTACTCCCCGGTCTTGGAGCGGATCCGGTTCTTGGCCAACGAGGGGCTGACGTCTCTGATGGTGCTGATGGACTTTATGTCGCGCCGTATTGCACCCTTGCAGCAGCGTAGCCGCCCAGCGTGGTACTACACCGGCGAGCAGGACTGTACCAGGCTGGAGAGGGGCCCCGGCTCTAACTCTTCCGACGAGGAGCTGAACGAGATGGTGAGCAAGGTGAGCGGTGACTACATTCCCAGTGGCGACCCCGCCCTTCCGCCCTCTGCCACCCCCCTCTTCTTGGAGCCTCAGAGGAGGTCAGAGCTCCTGCGGAAGATGCCGAACCTTGACGACATTGGGATCACCGTCCGGCAGGTCGGGGATGCCTTCCGGGGTATCACCATTCCAGGAACCGAGCACTCCGGGTCAGGGCATAAGGCATCTGTTGCTGTCAAACCCTCCCCCAGAGCCGACGGAACCCAAGCCGCCGACAAAGGGAAAGGAAAAGAGCCGGCCCCCGGGCATCTAGATAAGAAACGCGCCCGGTCTCCTCCGAGGGTGCCACCTGCGCCGAGTCAGGGTGCCGGAGCTACTTTGCTCCCATCTCCCGGGGGTGCTGGTCCATCGGGTGGCGACCCGAAGAGGCCCCGAGTGTCCCTCCCCGGCGGGTCTCTCCCCAGACAGCGGCCGTCCGAATCAGCCCAAGTACCTCGCCATCCCTCCTCAAACGGAGGGGTTTCCAGGACGGATGTTGGTGGGGCGACGCCGGGGAGTGTGTCGGGGATCCAGGCGTCACATTCCGCGACCGTTCCAGCCGCTGGTCCCGGCGGTTCAGCTACAGCCCAGAGGCCAGTGCTGCAAGCCCGTTGGAGCGCTCATGCCGCCCAGTAAGTGTTGCTCCTTCTAGCTTGTAGGAGCAGAGCTTTTGTCTCTTCTCTTATCCTAAGGGCTTTCTCTTCTTGCAGGGACCGACCAGCTGCCGGGGGCGGGCCTCTTACCCAACCGCCTTCAACCGACGGAGGCTCCGCGCCTCAGCACCTGGGGACCGTGGTGGCTCCCATGGCCCCCAAATCGACGGGGGCACCCTCTGCGCCAGCGGGTTCACTCTCCGCGGTGGCCGCATCTGCTCCTATCCGCCCTCCTTCACCAGACCGGGAGGGCTGCTGTAGGTGCGCCTGCTGGCCCCCTGGCCTCCTTAGGACAGCGCCCCACCCTGGTTGCTGAGGCGCTGGCGCCTCCGCCGGTCTTAGACTCGTCAGGGGGTCCAGTGGCGTGACTCCTGTCCCCCCCGCTCCGGCGCCCGTGTGGGACGCCCTGGGGCGTGTTCAGACCAGCGCCCGGCAGCTCCAATCTGCCTTTGAGCAGGAGCGGGGGGCGCTGGCCGGCGAGAGGGAACACCTTCTCAGCTGGCAGCAGCGGGCCCGGGAGGCTAAGGCGGACCTTGACTCGAGGCAGTCAAGGCTTGAGGCCATGAGTGCTCTGCTTGGCACTCAGAAGAAGGCCATTAGCCGCTTGGAGTCACAGACCCAACGGGTTCGTGCCACCTACCGCGAGGCTCTGGCCCACGCTGAAGCCAAAGCCAAGGAGCGTTCCGCCGCCGCGGAGGAGTTGCAGCTGCAGGTAGCCCGTCGAGAGTGCGCCGTCGCCGATCGGGAACGCGCTGCTGCGGCCGAGGAGGAGAAGACCACCGGCCGGCTGAGGGCCAAAGTGGAGGAGCTAAGGGCTCGGTCCGAGGAGCTGGAGCTCCGTGAGTCAGCTTTTGCCGCGAGGGAGGAGCAATTCTCCCAGGAGCGCTAGGCGGCGATGGATCGCGAGCTGGCGGCTCGCCAAGAGGTAGAGAAGCTCCAGTCCTTGCGGTCTGCCGAGGCCCAGGCAGTCTATGGCTTTATTGCCAAGGCGGGGTCCGCCTTGGCTCCTCTTGGTTTCAGCCCTGTGCAGGTGGAGGCTCCGGCGCGGCCGATGTCCGAAGCGATCCCGGCCCTTGAGTCTATCGGCAACGAGCTGGGTTGGCTCGAAGCAGTGATCGCCGACGAGCTAGAAGCAGAAGGTCGGGGCCTTGCGAAGGAGGTTGCTATGCATGTTCTGTCGTGCTTCCTGAGCCGAGACCCTTCCTTTTCTCTGGGGCCAGTTCGTCTAGGACCCATGGCCGATCGGGAGGAAGCTGCCAGGGCCGAGGTCGAGGACTTAGCTGCCCTCGTGGCCTCTAGGTTTCATCGGGAGTCCGGGGACTCTTAGGCATCTGCCCCCATGGCCACAAGGCCCTGTACTTCCTTTTTTATTTTTGTTGAGTCTGTAGCCCAGCTCGTGGAGCCTTCGTATGGACAGACTCCTGTTTCTTTTTGTGTCTGCATGTCCTAGTCTTCTTCCTGGCTTTTGCTGGCCGAGTCATTAGCTCCGCAAGGTACTCGGAGGCCTTGACCAATCTCGAAGCTCTGCATAGACACCTTCTCCGGGTCCTCACTGTATACTAAGGGTTCCGGAGGTCTCCAGGACCCGCCTCAAGAGATCGGAGGGGGGTCCGGGCCTGTTGGTCACGTGGCGGGCCCGGAGCTCCCGCCTGAGGGGAGGTCCGGGCTTGCGGGGCACGTGGAGTCCTCGGGCCTCTCCCCGCAGAGGGGGGAGGCCCGGCTTCTGTAGACCACGCGGCGGGCCCGGAGCTCCCCCTCAAGGAGGTGGAAGGTCTGGCCCTGCTGGACACGTGGGACCTTCGGGCCTCGCCCCTGTGAGGTCTAGTTCTTTGATCTTACCTTGGGGTTTCGGTCTTGCGCGATCCCGTAGCGGCCCCCTGGTAGGTGCGTTCCATTGGATGGATGTGCCTACCATACTCCTGCGGGGAGTTGAGGCCGAGAGGTCCTGCACACAAGTAAGGGAAACATAATTCTCCTTGGGGGCTCCCCCCTCTATCTCTTAGTCTTATTTGGCTTACGGTCCCCGTCCACTTATACGGTGCTTGGGAACTACCGTGCGCGAAGTGCCGGGGGCTTGGGGCCCTCCTGGCTCTCGGCCGGTACCTGCCACGCAACCGCCTTTGGCAGGGCAGCAAATGCCGACTAAAGATGAGAATGAGAAGAGGGAGCTGAACGCATGGTGAGCACGCGCTAGCAAGGCAATCATACAAATTTAATAAGTAAACTAAATGAGCACCAAAGAAGAGCAACATAGGACAGGTTTCTTTTCATATAAATTTCCATAGGGGGAAGGCAGGCTGAATATGCAGGCCACGACCCGCCTCAAGGGAAGCAAGACTCTACGCGCTTGGGGTCGGAACCAGGCGAAGCTGAACGTAGTCCTGGACCGTCCCCTGAGGCTTAGCTGCTCCAAGCACTGTTCCTGGACTTTATGGAATTTATTATAAAAAGAAGGGTCTGTCCTATTGTTGCTCTAGGGGTAGAACTTACAGTGGTGTTCTGTGTTCCGAAGGTTCGGGAGCGGGTCCCCATCCTCGGTTCTGGGAATGGTCCTAGGCCCAGGATGTCCAGCCCTAGTATGGCAAATGGCCATGTGGGCTGGATCATCTGTACCGTCCAAGCCGGTGTATGTATCTGCTTGGCGTGGAACAGGCACGCCTTGCAGCTCTCGACCAGCTCGACGGCATCCTGGAGTGTTGCCGGCTAGTAGAAGCCATGCCGAAAGGCTTTACCGACAAGCGTGCGTGAGGAAGAGTGACTCCCACATTCGCCTCCATGGATCTCAGCGAACAAGTCGCAGCCTTCCCCCTGGGTTATGCACCGCAATAGGATGTGGTTGGCGCCGCGTCGGCAGAGATCCCCCTCTACCGCCATGTGTCTCTTAGCCATACGCACGATTCGTTCAGCGGATACACGTTCATCAGGGAGGATATTGTCTTTCAAGTAGTCCCGGACCTCCGTGATCCATTCATCGGGTCAGACTTGAGCATCTGGATCTTGAGCGCTGGGTTGCACGAAGTCCCCAGTGACGCTTATGATCCTTGGCGGCGTCCATGGCCGCCGGGACCGCCAGCTTCGAGGTGCTGGTCTAGCCCCCTTCGCCCGGCTCGGCGGGCCGGGCTGTGGGCCGCGGCAACGTCCTCTCGAAGCCCCCTTCAGGCACAGGGGCTCCGGTGGGGGTCTTCGTTGAGAGGTCGTCAGCTGCGGCCTTGCTAGCGTGCGGTACGTGGTGCAGGTCCAAGGCGAGGAAGTCTGTCTCCACCATCTTGGTTGATAACCAGCTGGGAGTCGCCCTGAGCCAACGACTAGCGAGCGCCTAGAGACAGGTCTGTCTTTAGGCCAAGGGTGAGCGCTTCATACTCTGCTATGTTGTTGGTTGCCTTGGAATTGAAACGCACCACATACCCAGACTGCCCCCCCCCCCCCGATGGCGTGGGGAACAGTACGCTAGCACCGGCCCCTGCTTTCGCAAGGAGCCGTCGACGAGCAACATTCAGTAAGGCCTGGTGAAGTCCAGGGCTCAGGGTCCTGGTTCACCGTCTCCGTGGCCCCCTGAGTCAGCCTGCGTTGGCGTCTACTTCAGCCACAAAGTCAGCTAGTGCTCGGCTGATGTCTGCATGACGGGGAAGGAAGCCTAGCTCAAACTCCAGTAGCTCTACCGCCCATTTGGCGGCATTGTCCGTCGCGTGGGGGCTGTGGAGGATAGCTTTCAGCCTGGGGAGACCGCCGGGTGCTTGATACTCGGAGGTCCCCCAGGCTGTCTTGGACCTTCCGGGAAGCTCCGCTGATGTCCTGGGAGATCGGGGGGTCCCGTTGGACGTCCGGGAGGTTCTGTTGGGCCTCCGGGGGGGTCCCATTGCACCTCCGGGAGGTCCTGCTGGTCCTCCGGGAGGTTGTGTCGGGGATCCGAGGTCCGGTTTGGGCCTCCGGGGTTTCTTGGTACTTGTTTCTTGACAGCGAAATAGGTTACGGTGGTATGGGGTCCAGCGACTCTGCGGTGAGGACCACACTCACTTCTGCAACCATCGCCGCGATGCAGAGCAGGAGATGCTCTTCGGGCTCGGGGGCTCCTATTACGGGTAGGGTCATCAGGAGCTGGTTTAGTTCTAGGGGGGCTTCCTCCGCTTCGTCGGCCTAAGCGGATGGGTCGGATTTACGTAGGAGCTTTAGAGAAGCTTCGCTTTGCTAACCCCGGCATAAACCGACTCAGCGCAGCTAGGGATCCAACGAATTTCTGGTCTTCGCGCCAATGGCTTTGACCCTCTCTGGGTTAGCCTCAGTTCCTCGGCGTGAGGCCAGGTATTCTAAGGGTTTTCCAGAGGGTATACCAAGCTCACATTTGTCGGACGGACGAAGACTAAGCCCAGGTTATCTAGTAGGGACGAACCCTGTCTGATCTTGACAATCAATGCCTTCGACACACACCCCAACTGAGTCTCTCATTAGCTCTCCTAAGGTCTTGTGCATTGCACGTACGAAGGTACGGAGAGCATTCCTTAGGCCATAAGGCATAGAGGCATAACAGTACAGGCCGACTACCGTGGTAAAGGGTGCCCTTCAACTTCTCCAGACACAGGGGTCTGGTGGAAACCCGAGTAAGCATTTAGGAAGCACAGCATATCGCAGCCTGGCATCGAGTCTACTACTTGGTCTATCATAGGGAGAGAAAATAGGTCTTTAGGACATGCCTTATTGAGGCTGGTGTAGTCGATGCGCTTCCGGAGCTTCTCGCCGGCCTTCGGGACGACAACATGGTTCGCCAAGCACTGGGGGTGGCGGGCTTTCCGTCCTGTCGGACTGGCCGGGCGTCGGGAAAGACCTTTAACTAGTGCTCAATCACCTCCCTAGGGATCTCTGGCCTCCGCGACGGCTGTCATGCAGCACATCGACATTGTGTCGGAGGGAGGAAACGAGCGCGCCTTCCTATTTGCTATCCAGGCCCCCGGCTACCCGGGTGGTCTGGGTGGCATCGGCGCTGATTCGGACGAGCCTCGTGGGGACGTCATCCTCGTCGAGGGGTTGCACATGGGGTGCTGTTGTAGAGGCACGGTGGCGTGCACTTGGGTGGAGCTGGTTTGGTTCTGCACTGCCTAGGGTTGGCGCTCTAGTTGCTGTAAGCGCCTGAAGCTTTTCCAAGGCTAACACTGCGGCAACACGGTCTCCACAAACCTTGAGGACGCCTGTTGGTGTAGGCATCTTCAAGACAAGGTAGCCGTAGTGGGCTACTGCCATGAATCGGTACAGGGCTGGTCTGCCGATTATGGTGTTGAAGGGGAGGTCAATCTCGGCCACGTCGAACAGAATGTACTCTGTCCGGTAGCTGTCCGGTGCCCCAAAGGTCACCAGGAGGCTGATGTGGCCGTAGGGAACGACCTGTCCCGGCCCTACCCCTGAGAACGGGCTCGATGGGGTGAGCTTGGCCATCGGGATCTGCAGCTTCTGGAAATCTGCGCGACTGATGAGGTTCAGTCCAGCCCCGCCATCCACCAAAACGTGGTACATCTTCACGTTGGCGATGGTGGGGGCCACCACGAGCGGTAGTTGGCCGGCCCCAGCCATGTTCCTGGGGCAGTCGGTGTCATCGAAGCTGATGGGGGTTCCCATCCACCTGAGGTGCGGTGCTGCACCTGGGAGGGGAGCCACCGACGCTACCGCTCGGCGCAAGGCCTTAGCCGCGCTTCCGGACAGGGGGTCAGCGGACCCGCCGAAGATGACATAGAGCATCTTCCGGTGCTCGTCATCACTGGAGCTGGAGCTCCCATGATTGCGCACTGCCTTTACGGCGCGCTGAAGCTCCTGGAACTTCATCTGGCGGCCGACGCCGTCTAGGGCTTCGACCATCTGCTTGCCCTCCCTTTGACTGTAGAGTGGGGCATCAGTTAGGGGCTGCTTCCCTTTCCGGAAGCACTCCGCGAGCTTCTGGATTTCCCGGCATTCGGCAGCGGTATGATAACTGGTGCCATGCACAGGGCATAATTCATCCTAGCCCCCATCTGGGGCCGGTGATTTACGCGGCCTCTTGTCGGGGCGCGGCCCCCGAGCTCCACTGGGCGCCACCATTGTGGCAACGGGGACCGCGGCTGATGACTTTTATCTTGCTTCCGCCTCCGTTCTTGATCTTCCTACCGCTCCCGTATGAAGCGTCGCCGGATCCCGGCTGACCCCCTGGCTTGGGGGCTGGCAGAGAGTGCCAGTTCCGCCCTTCGGCTGCTCTGGCACACTTGTCGCGGACCTCCCTAGTCGCGAGCTTCTCGAGCATCTTCTTGTCCCGAACGCCTTGCCGGAACGCCACCACCACAGAAGCGTTCTGGATGTGTGGGATGGTGTTCCGCACCTGGGAGAACCGCTGGATGAACGAGCGCAGCGACTCCCCTGGTTGTTGCTTGACGGCGTGGAGGTCAAGCTCCGTGCCGGGACGGGTGTAGGAGCTGCCGAAGTTGATGACGAACTGCCGGCAGAGCTCTCCCCAGGAGGTTATGGACCCCTGGGGGAGATTCATGAGCCAAGACCGAGCTGGGCCGGTCAAGGCGACGGGGAAGTAGTTGGCCATGACAGCCTCATCCCCTCCTGCGGCAAGTACGGCGGTGGAGTAGATCTGGAGGAACTCCGCCGGGTTGACGCTACCGTCGTACTTCTCGGGCAGGTGCGGCCGAAACTTGCGCGGCCACCTCGCGAAGCGAAGGTGGGGCGCAAGGGCCGCACATCCTGCTCCTGCCGCCGCAGGTATCGGCGCTGCAAACGCTTGGTTCGCAGTTGGCACCATGTACCCCGGCATGGGCAAGGCTGCACCATAAACCGGGGGCGCCACTTGCGGCGCATATGGTTGTGGCATATGCAGCGTGGCGTATGCCCGAGGCAGGACTCGCGTGGTGAAGACCTGCCCTCCAGGTTGCGTCGAGGCTGACGACATGCTGTCGCCAGCCTCATGGTTGCGACGCCTTTCTCGACGTCGCTTGAGGTACACCCGAGCATCCTGGCCCAAGTGGCACCGTTCCAGCTCCCTTCTCAGGTCCGTCGACGGGAGCCTGGAGGAGCTGGAATCCGCCGTTTGCCCGTCAACCGTGGGCGTGCGCGTCAGCGACACAGCCGGTTGTCCTGGGCGCCGTCCTCGCCGAAACCGAGGGTTCGCGGCGGCGACGACGAGGCGGTCCACCTCGTGGACCCATTGCTGGGTCGCTGAATGGGGCGCATCCCCAGCAGGTGGGTTGCGCAGCAGTGCTCTTGCTGCAGCTAGCGCACCCCCATGGTGTACGCTCAGCGCTGCAGAAGATCTCACACTGGTCGGAGCCTGCATCGCCGGGGTCGGCGTTGCCGGAGTCGGCTGTTGGCTACCAGCTTGTGCCGACACACTCCGTCCTGAGTGTGTCGACATGTACTCCCCGCTGGTCACGGTTCGACGTGAACGCGGAGGAGGAGAGTTTGCCGCTGAAGAAAGCTTGGTCATCTTCGTCGGCGGAAACTCGTCGCGCAAGGGGAAAAGCCCCCCTACCTGGCGCGCCAAATGTCGAAGTGTTCGGTCGACACTTCCCCCGGGCCTGCACTGGGCAGCCCGCGGAGGTTCTTTTTTCGGTGGGGCTAGTCCCTTGCGGAGAGCTTGCGCGGATGGACGAGTTAGTAAGAGCTTGACACAGAGAGTTTTACGTGGTTCAGGTCGCCGGAGCGAAAAACCCTACGTCCACGGCGAGCTATGGAGCTCGCTGTATTGCTTGCTGCTCGGGACCGGAGTCCCGAGCTTGGGGGTGAGTTACAGCTTGGGTGTGAATGGCTAGCGTATGAGTTGCCGAGTGCGAACCCAGGGTGCGAGTGGCTAAAGTGCGAACCCAGGGTGCGAGTGGCTAAAGTGCGAACCCAGGGTGCGAGTGGCTAAAGTGCGAACCCAGGGTGCGAGTGGCTAAAGTGTGAACCCAGGGTGCGAGTGGCTAAAGTGCGAACCCCTGCTATCGTCGCCTACCCGAGTCATTTATAGTCCAAGACTCGGGTGGCTTACAAGGGGGGCCCGGGACCCGACAGGTGGTCCCGGGGAGATTGACTGTTATCTACCGTATCTGCAGTTATGCCGGTAGTTGTCTCTGGCAATGGCTTCCGAGTCTATGTCTTGCCGCCCTGCCCATGCCGCACGCTAGTTGTAGTGGTTGATGACGGCGCAGGCGGCATGGGATGTCTTGTCGCGGTGTTTATTGGCTGGCAGGTTCTGACACCGCGTGCCAGTCTGCGATGCGACTGGGCGCAACGGCACCTGACAGAGGCGTGCTCCACGTCTCCGCATCTTGGGAAGACGCGAGCCTTGAATACCTTGTACGGGCAAGGTATGGGGCGTCTTTACGCCCGCTGCCTATCTCTCGGGGGCAGGCAGCGCCGTTCTTCTGGCCACGTGGCGGGCCCGGAGCCCTTCTCAGAGGAGAGGAGGCTGCGGCCCGCGGGGCACGTGGAACCTCCGGACCTCTCCCCGCGGAGGGGGAGGTCCGGCTTCTGTCGACCACGTGGCAGGCCTGGAGCTCTTCTCTGAGGAGGGGGAGGTCCGGCCCCGCCGGACGCGCGGCGCCTTCGGACCTCTCTCCCGCGGAGGGGGAGCTCCGGCTTCTGTATGCCACGTGGCGGGCCCAGAGCTCTCCTCTGAGGAGAGGGAGCTCTCCCTGCGGAGAAGGGTGAGTTCCTTAGGCATTTTCCCCTGTGCGCGGGGGTACCCCATATCTCAGGTACCGACACAACCCTATCCAGGCTACAAGGAATAATATGAAAATTCTAGTAAACAACCTATTCAGGGATTCAAATTTAAAGACATGCATGCAACTACTCTAACTAATTTCCTAAAATAGGGGCAATGTGGTCAAGGGCACTTGCCGTTTTCTTATCGTTGCTCAGTCCACAGATAAAACTCTTGATCTTCAAAGTCTTGGCCTTGTAGGTCAAATGTCGGCTCGGGGGCTGATTTGGTCCATGTCGTAACAGGTGGCAAAGAAAAAAAACGGGAAATCCATAAGGAACAAATGAAGTAACAATTTTTCACGTTAATTATATTACATATAAGCAAATATTGCACATTTTCTTGACTTAGTTCATTTCTTAGTAATTATCTGCTTGTTCTCATCATCTATATAAGTGTGATTTGCAAGGATAGGAAATATTAGGGCCCAAATTGTGATTTTCTGCAAGTTCTAAGGGTTTTTGTGTCTGTCGAAGTGTTCTCTATGACACTTACCCCCGTCTGCTCGAAAGAAGCCCGTGGAGGTTCTTTTTTCGGTGGGGCTAGTGGACCTCGAAGGTTTGAGCACAATGGCGAGAGAGACACGAGGATTTACATGGTTCGTGCCGCCGGAGCGTAAAACCCTACGTCCACGGGAGTGCTTCATGTATTGCTTGCTCGCGTGTGAGAATGACTTGGCTGGGTTGCAAACCCCTTGCCCGGGTGCTGCCCCGGTCCTTTTATAGGCCAAGGCCGGGGCAGTTACAAGGTGGCCCCCGGCTATCTGCATCCTATACATAAGCTATAGGCATTTACACCTACATGCATTGTCACTGTTGGTGGAGTTAAGGCGTGCCGTCTGTCACGCCGGGCGCTTCCGACCGGGCGGCCAGTGATGATGAAGCTCTTGTCTTTCGCCGCGTCTCTTCGCTCTGCTAGACAGCTCTGCGCCGCTGGGCGGCACTGTTGTGCCATCATGCCTCACCGCCCTATCTTTCACCGTAATGGTACGCTGATGAGGGACGAGGCGTGTGTGGAGCGCCATGCTTCTGGGGAAGGCACGACCCTTGAATGCTCGGCCTGGTAGCTCACCTTCCTCTTTACTCCTTGGCCATCTGCCCATTGCTTGTCGGCGTGACGTCCGAGCGGCTAGCTCCCGGGACACGCGTCTCCACCGGAGTTGTCTCGCGGAGTAGTGGGTGGTCTAGGGTCGCTGGGCACGTGGCAGCACCGCAGCCCTCCTATGCTGGAGGTCGGGTCCGGGGCTGCAGGACACGTGGCACCTCCGGAGCCTTTCTTAGCGGAAGGTACACCTGGATTCGTTGCCCAAGTGGCAGCACCGGAGACCTCCCATGCTAGGAGTTAGTCCCGGATCCATAGGACACGTGGCTCCTCTAGAGCTCTCTCTGGTCGGAGGGGGTGGCTCAAAGGTTCCGGGCATGTGGCAGCGCCGGAGCCCTCCCTGGTGGAAGATCATGTCCGGTACCATTGGACATGTGGCAACTCCTGAGTCACCCTCAGTCGGTAGTGAGGCTCAGGGCGTGAAAACACGTGGAACTCCGGGTCCGCCCATGGGACCCAGGGCACGTGACATACGTTGGGGGCTGCCTAAGCTAGAAAGGCAGGGCCTAGGCTTTTTCTATCCACTACGAGGGGGTACCCGGTTCGCAGAGTATCGACAGTAGCCCCCGGGCCCATCTCGGGGGAGATATTGAGCCCGTAGGTGGGGCCCCTATCTCTTCCGCATTGTGAAATCAAAGTGGCGGCTTGATCTTCGCGTAGTGGGCGAGCGGCCGTACCTGACAGATGGAGTGGTTGTTCGTCTTCGGCGTAGTGGGAGCACTCAGTCAAAGCGGCAACGCATTGTCGCGTTCACTCAGATTTGATTAGTTATGGTGTGGCCGCCGAGGGGTTGCCTTTAGGCTATTACTGCGACCGCCCGTGACCGTAGGAGCACTGCACCACTTCCCTCGGGAACCGCCAGACGTTCCCGAGTTTACCCCCGCCTGACCTGCCGATTCCTGACTGGTGGTCCTAGGCCCTACCTGTCATTGGCGAGAGCTAAAGCGACAGGCTTGCGGGGTTGCCTCGGATTATGTAATGCGGCAACAAATGAGCCAGTCACACTGCTCTCCTCGGGGACTGCGGGACGTTCCCGAGGGGCCATCCTCCCGACCCTAGTGACTAACGGGTGGTCCTGGATCCAGCCCTTCGTTGGGGGAGACGAATAGCTTACAGCGTGCAGCGGTGTCAACCAAATCGCCGCGCCTATTGTGCTGCCTGAAGCCGGGGACGGGTATAAAAGGAGGCCTTGCGGTGTAGGATGGCACTCCTCCTCACCATGTGGCCTTCATTCCCCTCTTGCGCACTAGAAGTCTCTGCTTCCAGATGTTCTCTCCCACCAGATACTCCCTCACTGGTAGCCATATTCGTCCACTTCTGCAAGATGTTCGTGTTTGTGCGGCCTCCGGTGAGGGTCTCTGACAGATCCCTTTACTTGACGACCTTGGATAGAGGCACAAGCCATCCTGATGGTGTGCCGACGGTAGGGGAGGCCGTCACGGACAGGGTCTTTGACCCGCCGTGAGCCCCAACGCCAGTGTCGCGTGAAGCACATCCTCTAGGCGCTTTGCCACAAGAGGACTGCCTGTCGGTATCGGAGGAAGGCTAAGTCGAGAGTGATCAAGATTTCCTCCTAGTACTGTTGTAGACAGCAAAATATATCATAGATGGCGATTTTGCCCACCCGGTACTGGATGTTACTATTGCCCTGGTCCAGCATGCATCGCCTGATACAACACTTGGATGTCATCATTGTATCAGTCCAGCGTGCACTGCTATCGACCTCGGTCTAATTGCAGGTGACCGCCTTACTGCACAGAGATCGGCTCGGGGGACAACCAAGCAGTCCACGGAGCAGAAGACTACTTGACTTGTAGCTGTTGAGTTTTTTAGTTATCTTGTATCCCCTTTTGTATGTCGGGGCCCTAATATCAATGAAAAGCTTCTTGTTCTAAGTCTTGTCTTGTATTTCTGTGTTGATGAATAAAAAAGTGGTTCTATTGATCTTCATTCTATCAATCACTCGATGCTGGGACCGGATTAGACAGAACCACTATTAGCTTCCGTGAGGCCCACTGACCCTTGATGCCGCAAAGATTGGAGGGTCTCTTAACTTGCCAAAGCAGTTGTCGTTTCCTTGTTGCTTGCCGTAGATGCGTACCCACTTCCTTTTACGAATTATCAGGGTCTGAGTGACTTGCTTAGTTTGACCAGTCGCGATGACCCCCTAGCAAACGGGTGCTAGTGTAAGACACAAGCTCCTGGCCTTCGGGAGGCGCCGACTTTTGGGGTCCGAGAGAGGCCCCCTTGGGAGAGTTGGAGCTACGACCCCTCAGACCGGAGCCCTGCATCTTGCACAGATACTAAGAGAAAAAAATAACCCATGCCGTGTAGGCTCCTTTTCTCTACTCGATGACCCCATTATGTCTTATGGTCTTCTGCTAAGCTACGGAGTCTTGGCAATTCGGTGTATTGTAGTCCGGACCTCGGTTACCTTTCTTCCTGGGGAGGTGTGCCATCCGGGCCGCCCGCACTTCGGGTGCTGTGCCGAGAGAGGACGGACGTGCATGCTTAGGTCGCGGGACCAGCCTGAGCAAGCTACATACCCTAGACCTCCTGCTGACCAGACACTCTGAAGAGGGGAGGCGCCCTTCCGGCATTACCTGACCCAGGCTGGAAGGTAGCCATGGGGTCCGGAGGTAATACAGGTGCCTCAAACGCTTCCGCCTTATACCAGGACTTTGGTCAAGGGCGAGACAGATAAATACAATAATGTACACGTCGAGGGGTACACTAAAATATACGTAATCTTGAAGGGGAAGTTGTATTGGTAAGAGAACGCAAGGGTCCAGAATGACTTAGCTGACGCGGCCAGTACTTTGCCAATATCCCAATTTTGATCCTCCTGTCCCTTAGCGGCGTAAGTACCCAGGGCGCCCGGGCAGTGTGGCTATCACTCCTCTTGGGCCCCTAGCAGCGTGAGGACCCTAGGGAAGTTCGGTCCTTGTCTTCAGATTGTCATAGCCAGCGCTCCGAGTCTTCTGCTCGCTGCTGGAGCGGTCCGATGCCCTGCCTACGTGATTTGCCAAGATGACCCCCTGGTAGGTTGTGATACCCTCAATTTTGTAATCATGCATGCATTCATATTTCATATAGAGAAACATTTTAAAATAAGTAGAAACAGAGAAGGAGTCAGAAAGATAGCAAAAAGAGCCAGTTCTAGTTCGCCGAGGAGCGCTGTAGACACTTCCCGCGGCCCGCTGGCCACGTAGCGTGTTTGGAGCTCATCCCTGCGCAGTGGGGAGACTCCAGCACCGCAAGATACGTGGCAGGCTTGGAGCTAGCCTTTGTGGAAGGGGCAAGGTCCAACCCACAGTACGCGTGTCGCCTCGGGGGCTTGCCTCTACGAAGGAGCGAAGTCCATCCCCGCAGGACACGTGTCGCCACCGGAGCTAGTCGCTGCGGGGAAGTAAGGCCCAACCCGCTGGACACGTGTCGCTCTCGGAGCTAACCTCCGAGAGGTCCGGTCCTATTCGACACGTTTCACCTTCGGAGCTCGCCTCCGGGAGGTCCGACACTACCGGACACGTGTCACCTTCGGAGCTCACCTCCGGGAGGTCCGACGCTGATGGACACGTGTCGACCCCGGAGGTCGTCTCTGAGGAGAAAGGAAAATTTGGTGCTGCTTGACATGTCGCACTCTGGAGCTCACCTCCGAAGAGAGGGGAGGTCCGACACTGACACGTGGTGTACGCGGAACTCGCCTCTGTTGAGAGGGGAGGTCCCGATCCACCAGACACGTGGCGCACATGGAGCTCGCCTCTGAAGAGAGGGAGGTCCTGCCCGCCAGACGCGTGGCGCACGCGGAGCTCGCCTCCGAGGAGAGGGGAGGTCCCGCCCACCTGACACGTGGCACAATCGGAGCCCGCCTCTACGGAAAGTGGAGGCCCGACCTCCGCTAGACACGTGGAGCCTCCGGAGCTCATCACCGCGGAGGTGACGAGATCTTAAAGCAGTTTTTCTCCTGTACACGCGGGAATACCCGGTACTGAGAAAATCGACACGAATTCCATGTTGCTACTGCACCGAATCAATTGAAGATAAGTTGTTAAGATTCAAAAACAATTTGAATAGGCCTCTTATTTGAAATCCAATCAGATTAGGACTCTTCTTTTTCCCGTTATAAATAGAACCCGAAACACCCCCTTGGCCGTAACATCTAGTCCCAAGTCGACGACTTAGAGGCCCTAGCCCCCAACTCGCCGAGCTAAACCCCTTCGCCGGAGTTCAGTCGCCGGAGACCGCTGACGAGCTTGGCGTCACCGAAAGAGAGCCCCGACGATCTGTCTTGCTAGGAGGAAGACCCCGAGACCAAGGAGAAGTGAGGTAGGTCTTTGTTACCACCTTACGACCTCATCGCGGTTTTCTTCGCATCTGTTTCTTCGATCCCTTTGAACAGAAGCTTTTTCGTGGACAGATCACGTGTTGATCAGTTTGATCTAGATCTTGAGTCCAGATCATCACCACGTCCGCACTTGATCTTTACACCTCTTTTCATCGTAAAAACCCATGCAAACCCATGCATGCCATGCAAGAACACGTACAAACTAAACTGCACCATAGGATCAGCATGCATCTACACCATTGCATCTTGAGTAAAATTTGTGCATGATGATTGATCTCTAAAAATCTTGTATATGCGCGATCAGAGTAAAAGGACAAGCTCAGGGAGCTATCTACGACGAGCTACAACAACAAGACTTCGAGATCCGTGTGCAACAAAAACTACAGGAACAAGGCAAGTGCCCCTTGACCATATTGATCCCATGTTTTGAAAGATGTTTTATTTGCAAAAACTGTGAATGCTTGAGTCAACTTGATGGTAAACCCTTTCATAGGAGTTTACTAGTTTTGTTAACCACCCTTGTCGCTAGGGAAAGTTTATGAGTCGGGTATGGTCGATTTTTCTTTTCGCTAATCTACGGGATATGGCAAGCGATAGAAGGTGTCTAGCTAACTACACTCATGATATTAATGAGAACTTGATATTGATAATGAACATGAATCGGGGGAGATCTAGACAAGCTTGGATTGAGGATGTGGTAGCATGAGATGGTGGTTTACTTGCCGTAGATCTAAGGACCGGTTCATGCCAGCACATGCCAGGATTACAATGCCACCACAAGGCCAAATATGGGTGCGGCTTAGCTGACTAATTAGATAAGTTGTTAGATTGTAATGGACCGTGGAAGACGCGGGGAATGGGAGTCGAGAGAGGACTGCCCTGGGAATTGCATGGCACAAGAGGGGGCCCATAGGTGTGAGAATGGATATTCTAGCCTGTTGGTGAAACCTTAGTGAGTCCATACATCTAGTAGCCCCTTTGTAAAGGCTATTTTGTGATCTCTTGGCCATACACCGACGGTTGTGTACTGGTATAATGGAGGTTCTGCAGTCGCCGACGGGTGACGAAATCACAAACTTGTGGGTAAAGTGGTGCAAACTCTACAGGGTACAAAACTATCATGATAGTCGTGCTTATGGTCACAAGCGCCTGGCTAACTTCCATGATTAGATGGGATGGTTTTTGGGATGGATATTTGGTTTGGTCATGGATGGTCTTTGGTTTTGGTTTCGAGACTGTTGAGTTTTGGTAATGAAATTTGGACTGTTGAGTCGTGATAATGAGATTTGGTCTCGGTTATGAGATGAAAAATTGAATATGAGATAAAATGGTAGTGAATATGAGATGGTATTCATGAGCATGAGATGAAAAATAAGAAAGATTAATGTCTGGATGAGGCATGGAAAGTGGAATATGATGGAGGTATGTTGATGTTTTAATATAGGTTGGGATTAAATTCATTCTAAGCTAATTGTTGTTTTTATCATGTTTTGTGAAATAAACCTTGCTTTCTACAATGAGCCTTTTTATACCTACCTTGTTGGAAGCTACATATCATATTTTTCCGCACTTGCTGAGTACGTCATGTACTCAAACTTGCATTATTACTTCATCATCAGCAACACGAGAAGAGTACTTCGAAGAGCATGTGGAGTACTAGGCGTGTGACCCGCCGTCAACTTGCCTGTGGGGATGGAGTAGGAGATGGAGCCGCTGCCGTGTTTTAGTTTGCTTCCGCAATAATTTAGAAGACTTCCGCGGCTAGACTAAAGACTTCCACTGTTAGAATGAGTTAGAAATTCATGAGGCAATTTAATAAAACCCTATTCATTCGTGGTTATATATATTCTGAATTCAGTTTGTGGAATATATGTGTATGTGTGATGAACATCCTGGGCACACATATGCATCAGCTAGGGTCCCATGGTGTTTCGAAAATCGGGGCGTCACATAGGTATGGTCACTTGATAGGGTGGGGCGCACCTACCAAGTAGACTGGATGAGGCAGGGTGTTAGCATCGGGCCTCCTCGGGGGTTTGGGTCACCACAGACCTATTGAGACGGTCCGGGCTTGGGCGACGCGGTCGTCCGCGACGCGGTTGAGTCTTTGCTCAGGGGCATGTGCCACCTGGCTTCTCGACACTGAAGTCACAACATCGGGTACCCAGTCATCATGCCTCAATGGTCACGGGGGCGGGGTCATTTGCAGCGTCTGCGCCGGTGTGTGGATCTGCTTGGCGTGGAACTGATACGCCTTGCATATCTTAACTAGGTCGACGGCATCTAGGGGGCTATCGGCCAGTAAAAAGCCATGCTAGAAGGCTTTACCGGCCAGCGTGCGGAACGAAGTAGTTGCCGCACTCGCCCTCATGGATCTCTGCGAATAGCTTGCAACCCTCCTCCCGGGTAATGCACCGCAATAGAACGCTGTTGGCGCCACAGTGACAGAGATCTCCGTCTACCTGTATATATCTTCTAGCCATATGAACGATCGATTCAACGGATACACGTTTATCGGGAAGGATATTATCCTTCAAGTAGGTCCGGACCTCCGTGATCCGTGCATCAGACCTACTTGAGCTTTTCAGATCTTGGGCACCGGGTTGCACGGAGTCCCCGATGACGCATATGATCCTTGGCGATCGCCATAGTTGCAGGGCCGCCGGGACTGCCAGCTTCGAGGTGCTAGGCTCGCCCCTTCACCTGATTCAGCAAGCCAGGCTGTATGACGCAGTAGCTTCCCTTCAAAGGTTCCTTCGAGGACCGGAGCCCATGTAGAGGCTTTTATTGAAAGGTTGTCTGCCACCGCGTTGTTGGCGCAGGGGATATGGCGCTACTCCAAAGCATGAAATCTCTTCCCCACCTCTCACACATGGATAAGGTAGGGAGCTGGCGGGTCAATGTAAGGTTACTCTTGCTCGCCTTGTTTGATGGCGATATAGGGGTCTCCTCTTAACCAACATCTGCCGCACTCCTAGAGAAAAAGCAATACTCAAGCCGAATATGAGGGCTTCATACTTTGCCATGCTATTAGTAGCTTTGGAGTCAAAGTGCACCACGTACTTAAAACTGCTCTCCTAACTGTGAGGTGAGCAGGACCCCCGCTTTGGCACGTCGCTTGCGTGAGGGCCATCACGGCAGATTGACTTGTTGCGTCCGGTGACAACCGAGGCTCTGGCTCCGGGCCACCGTTGCCCTGACCCCTTAGGTGGTATGGCGAAGAAATCAATTCCGCTACAAATGCGTAGGACTAACGTGTAGGGCTAGCGTGTAGGGTGGCTCTGAACATAACATTTATAACTGCTATGCATGAGCCAATATAGATTGCAATGGAGTGCACCGGATAGGATACATTTTTTCTTGTTTCTGGCTTCCTCCGGGCAATAGGGTGCAACAAGCCGTGCAAGAAAGCAACGATTCGACCTGGGTACCGAGAGTGACTGGACCCTTCTGGTACTTTAGCTGTTCTAAGCTCTATTCCCAGCATCTATGTTACCCTTACAAGAAAAAGAAAAAGAAAAAACACTCTACCACTACTTGGGGGTACACTTACAGAGGTGTCCTACGGCCTCTGGTCTGGGTAGAGGTACCCACCCCCTGCAGCAAGGTGGACGCACCTGGGTGACATGCTCGTACTAGTCAGGGGGGTAGGCTTGTCACTCCTCCTCAAGAAGGCTCTGGCCGAGGCACCAGGTAGCCCTACCTTGGGCCGTCTACTCTTCAGGACGGAAGAGGGACCGCCTGGTCAGGCGTGGAGCGTCTTGCGCTGATCACTGTGGTCGGAGTCGGAGCTCTCTCCTTGGTCATAGAGGACCTTTAACGCCCGCTTGGCGTCTTGGAACTCTATCTCCTGGTCGTTGCCGACCTATGAGTCAACCTTCTTTTGCCCTCTCGCTGGCGGGAGAGTGCGCCGTCCTGGCGCTACTATCGGAGCTCTCGGAAGTGCTCCGCCAACCTCTAAATGTCCCGGCACTCGCTGGCACTGTGCCGGTTATTGTCGTGGACCGGGCACCTCTGGGCGCCATCGTCGCTGCCGGACAGCTGTCAGGGTCGCTTGTTGGTGCGCAGCCCCCGGCCCCCTGCGGCCGCTACTGCTGCTACAGTCTGGGCTTCGGCCAGCGGCTTGTCCTTGCGGCCAACCCTCTTCTTCCTGCCACCAGGGCCCTCCCTGGCGAACTCACTCCCCTTGCTGAGCGGCGTGTGCCAGTTATGGCCCTCTGCTGCCCTGGCACACTTGTCCACCAAGCTGAAGAGCTCGGAAACATCCTGCACGTCATGCATGGCCAACTTCTCGAGCATCTTCTTGTCGCGGACGCCTTGTCGAAAGGTGAGGATGACGGATGCGTTAGAGATGCGGGGGATGGTGTTCCTTACCTGGGAGAAGTGCTGGATGGAAGAACGCATCGACTCTCCCAATTGCTGTTGTATGGTGTGAAGGTCAGCCTCCGAGCCCGGCCGGACGTAGGAACTCCCGAAGTTGGCCGTGAACTGACGGCACAACTCTTCCCAGGAGGTCACCGACTCCTGGGGCTAGTTCATGAGCCATGATCGAGCTGAACCAGTCAAGGCTACTGGGAAGTAGTTGGCCATGGTGGCCTCATCCCCTACTGTAGCTAGGATGGCATTGGAGTAGATCTGCAGGAACTCAACGGGATTGACTCTTCCGTCGAACTTCTCCATCAAGTGTGTTCGGAACTTGCGTGGCCACAGCGTCATACGAAGGTGTGGGGCCAGAGCCATGCAACCTCCCACTGAACCTGGCAAGACAGGGTTCTAGCCCGCGTAAACTAGGCGCATGGTACCTAGGGTACCATATTCCTCACCGAGGCTACGCCGCCACTCGCGCTGCCCCTCGACGGTGACGCAACCATCTTCATTCTGATGGCGGCGACGATCCAGCTCACCCCTGAAGTCTGTGGTGCGGAGCCTGGACGTCGCCACCAAGTGAGTTGTCGCCATCCTGTAATCCCTTGTTAGGTTACGAGGCGGCAGCTGTCCCATCCCTGGACACCATCTCCGATGACACGACGAGTTGAGCGCGCCGACGACCAGGTGGTCGACGTCATTGCACCATTGTTCAACAGCGGACGGGGAAGCTCCTGCACCCGAAGGGTTTTGAAGAAGTGTGGGGGCTGCTAACAGCGCACTCTCCGGGCTAGCTTCAGTCAGTGCTTGCGACGCCATCGCCACCGAAGGTTGCCAGGAGGCAATAGGCACCATCGCCGTACGGACTAGCGTTGGCGCAGACGGTCGAACTTTGGGACCAGAGGATGCTTCCTGCTCAGCTCTGCCGCTGGCTGCGCGAAGGGTGGGAAGAACATCCGACGGACTGGATGTTCACCATTGTGGGCTTCAGGAACAGCTTCAAGAACCAAAGAGCCCCCCTTCCTAGCGCGCCAAATGTCGAAGTGTTCTCTACGACACTTCCCCTGGTCTGCTCGGAAGCAGCCCACGGAGGTTTTTTTTGGTGGGGCTAATGGATCTCTAAGGTCTAGGCGCAATGGCGAGAGAGACACGAGGATTTACGTGGTTCGGGCCGCCGTAGCATAAAACCCTACGCCCACGGGAGTTCTTGATGTATTGCTTGCTCGCGTGTGAGAATGACTTGGCTGGGTTGTGAATCCCTTGCCCGGATGTTGCCCCGGTCCTTTTATAGCCCAAGGCCAGGGCAATTACAAGGTGGCTCGGGGCCCGACAGGTGGCCCGCTGCTACTGCATCCTATACATAAGCTATAGGCATTTACAGCTACATGCATTGTAACTGTTGGTGGAGTTAAGGCGTGCCGCCTGTCACGCCGGGCGCCTTCGATCGGGCAGCCGGTGATGATGAAGCTCCCATCTTGTCGGTGTGTCTCCTCGCTCTGCTAGGCAGCTCTGCGCCGCTGGGTGACACTGTTGTGCCATCATGCCTCGCCGCCCCGTCTTTCACCGTGATGGTACGCTGACGGGGGACGGAGGCGTGCGTCGTGTGCCATGCTTCTGGGGAAGACGCGACCCTTGAATGCTCGACCTGGCAGCTCACCTTCTTCTTTACTCCGCGGCCATCTGCCCGTTGCTTGTCGGCATGACGTCTGGCCCCCGCGACACACGTCTCCACCGGAGCTGTCTCGCGGAGTAATGGGTTGTTCGGGGTCGCTGGGCACGTGGAAGCACCAGAGCCCTCCTATGCTGGAGGTCGGGTCCGGGGCTGCAGGACACGTGGCACCTCCGAAGCCTTTCTTGGCGGAAGGTACACCTAGAGTCGTTGCCCACGTGGCAGCACTGGAGCCTCCCATGCTGGGTGTCGGGCCTGGATCCATAGGACACGTGGCTCCTCTGGAGCTCTCTCTGGTCGGAGGGGGTGGCTCGAAGGTTCCGGGCACGTGGCAGCGCCAGAGCCCCCCTGGTGGAAGATCAGGTCCAGTACCATTGGACACGTGGCAACTTCTGAGTCACCCTCACTCGGTAGTCAGGCTTAGGGCGTGAAGACACGTGGAACCCCGGGTCCACCCATGGGACCCAAGGCATGTGACTTACGCTAGGGGTCGCCTAAGGTGGAAAGGCGGGGGCCTAGGCTATTTTCTATCGACTGCGTGGGGGTACCCGGTTCGCAGGGTACCGACAGTGTCAATTCAGCAACTTTACATAGATTAAAATATATTTTCAGAATTATCTGGGGGTCTTCTTTAAACATACAGTAGGGTACATGGGCTAAAATGTCAAACCAGCAGGTCCTAGGGTGGTCGATGTAAATTCAGCACTAAAATAGGACTAAAATGTGAAAAATAGCATGAACAGGGGCTTATTTGGCAACATCCAGCAAAGTTCAGGGGTTAGGATGCTAAAACAGATTGTGGTAGGGGCTAATTTTGCAAAACAAAACATGCAGGGGTGTTTTTGTGAAATTACTGATCCATTTTAGGGTCTAAAATGCTAAAATAGATTATCTCAGTGACCTAAATATTAATTTAGGAAATCATGGAGCTTAAATTATTATTTCTACTATTTCTAGGGGTCATGTCTTTAATATAAGAGTGTCTTAGGGGTCTATATGCAAATGTTATGGGGCTCCGGGGCTGTTTGGTAAGTAGTCAGACTGATCCGAGGGTCAAAAGGCAAAATCATAGGGTTATGGGGACCTAAACATGAACTTCTAGCAATAACAGGGGCCTAAATATTATTTCTTGTATTTTGTAGGGTCCTAAAGAATGTTTCCAACATTCCAGGGGGCTTAATCATCAATTTCAGAGGGTGCTATGGTCCTATGAGTATATTTATAGGGTCCAGGGGTGGTTTTGCTATTTCTCAGAATATTTTAGGGGCCAAAATGCTAAAACAGGCGGTCTCAGGGTTGATTTTACAAAGATCCGAGGGTAATTGCAAGGACCCCAAAGATCTAGGGGGCTAGGTGCATGGTTGACCGCAGGAAAGAGCTGGTTTGAGGGGGACCGTCGGATCAGCGATCGACGGCTGCGATTTTAAATCGCGAAGGGGTATCGGCTGAGATCTAATGGCTCGGGTGGACCCTGGCCGGTTCCGGCCACCGGCGGCAGCGCGGCCACAACGGCGTGCCATGGGCGACCCGTGCCTCGTCGGAAATTTTGCGGATCTCCGTCCCTACTGGGTTCTACTCGGTGCTAGCTACCGGAATCGAAGGAGATGCTCACGACAAACTCACCTAGGAGAGTGTCATGGCTCGGTGAGGGTTCGCGACGCGGAGATGGGCGGAGATCTTCGGGTCCTCGTAGAGATCGGTGTACGAGCGCCATCCTTTGAGTCTTCTGTGTCCTTGACGTGCCCTAGAGTCAGGCGAAGCCGTCGGTAAGGTTAGCTCGCGAGAAAGCCGAAAGGAAGTGGGGTTGCGCTGGGGTAGACGGAGGAAAAACTCACCGGTCGTCGGTTCGTGGTGTTCGGCGTCGAGCTGCTTCGACGGAGGCTGAGGAGGCAGGAGGGGTCGCTGGTTCACCTACGGAGGAGACGGAACGGTCAGCTCGTCGAAGAGGGGAGAGGTGGAGGAGGGTCGGCGGCGCAGCGCTCACCGAGTGGTAGATGGGGAAGAGAGCTCGGCTCGCGTCTACTGCCGAGAGAGGGAGCAGGGGGCGGTATGGTTTTCAGGGGCTTTTGTAGTGCGGCGTAGCCCGCAGGACAAGGGGCGACAGGGTGGGGCGTTCGGTTAGGGGCGACAGCTTTCAGTTCGTAGCGGTCGGCGACCGAGCGTAGAAAGTAGAGAGAAGGAGGGGACTGCGGGGCAACGGGCAGAAGGAAGAAGACAAGAAGGGAAATGGAGTGCTGACAAGCGGGTCCCGCTTTCCATAGAGGGAAAGGAGGATCCAAGGCCACATGTTGGGCTGGGCTGCTCGGAAGGCAGTGTGTTTTGGCCCAATTCATTTTTTTTGGTTTTCTCTCTGCATTTTCATTTTCGTTTTAAATATGTTTCTAGTTTCCAATTTGGATCTCCAATTCGGGTGAAATTTTAACATGTTTTTGAAAAGTTTAAATTTTTCCTAGTTTATACATGTAGGGTGTTACAGGACAGGAGAAACGGGAGAGCATATATATTGGATCATGCTGCCAGCTCTCTCTCTCTCTCTCTAAGGGGTTGTTTGGGTTAAAGGAAAATTTTAAAAGGAAATTTGAGGGAATTCATTTCTAAGGATTCTTATACCCGCTGTTTGGAATGTAGGAATGGTGAATTCCTTCCTAATGAAAGGTGAGAGTTCGTCCACAAAACGTAGGAAACAAAACATGAGGTTGGAGTTAAAGGAACTTTTCCTTTGTTTTGTTCACTGTGTTGGCTGCTAGGGCGCTAGCACATAAGCATCTATTTGGAGTACCAGGGGAATTAGATTAGCTAAAGACAATAAAATACAGAGTTATTCTGAATAAGAAACGACTAATTAAACGAGTCAAGGTTTATTAAATTGCTTTTGTCTTAAAGACTGGTAACCGGGATATTTATTTTTTATTAATTTTAATACAATTTTGTTCATATGTTTTACAATCCTGCTGCATTCCAAACACATCTAGTTCACCATTCCTCTGTTTTGGATTCTTTTGATTTTGTCACCTCATCTATTCATGTGTTTTATTTATTCCTGCTCTTTTTCTATTCGTCTATTTTACAATCTTTGTTTCAAACAAGGCCTAAACATTTCAACTCCTTGGTAGCTTTAGTTTGCTGCTTCGGCACGTGGCCAGATCCTCTCAAATTTACGGTGCTCCCACTCCGTTCTTACTGGTAAACTTCATGTTGGCCGCCTTCCTCCTCTCCGTTTTTCCCCTAACAAAGTCGCTGTCAAAGCTAGCTTACCTGTGAAGCTCAACTTTCCTGCCTCCATTATTAAACATGAACCAATATCTTACTTCCATGGCTAGCTAGGCGTGCCCATCGATCGAGCACACGTAGCATCTCGGAACACACGGTGCGACCACCACGCTACCGAAAAAAAGCATGAAGGGTCCAGACAACGCTGATGCCTTTCTATTTCTAATCACAGAGCCGGTAGGCCCCACCACGATGGTGGACGAACAATAAACAATCGGTAATGGGCGCATCATCGCACCACCGCCCAGCTATCACCACTGTCATCTACCATCGTCCAACGTGCCGCCCCCTGACGTCACTAGCGCCATTTTCAGCGAGTAAAGAAACACGCGAGGATGTCAAAGGCTTCAAAGGGTGGTGATTCTCACCGCAGCGTTTAATGATAAACAATGTGAGAACACAATCTTCAGTGCTCAGTCCTCTGAGGTGCTTATAGAGGTAGAGTGTGCGTGCATATGTCTATATACGTGGTAAGCGCGTAGGTCTCTACGATGTTTCATGAAAAAAAAACAATATCATCAATGTATCACCCATATATACGACGGTATGGCGCGAACAAATTCCACGTTGTATCAAACAGGTGGTTGCTCAAGAATGTAAACTCAATTTCGAGTAATCAATAAAGTTCTCTCTTTACTCGAAAAAAATTAACATATTACAGTTATACGTGCTGAACATGGGAAAATCGGCTATAAACCCGAAAACCTTTGGAGCACCGAGTAACTCGGAGTCGTGGTCCTGCAAATTTTCTTTGTAATTGAGGGTCTGAAACGCCAATCAGTGATCTTCTCTCCTATGATGCGCCCCCGGAAATATCAAGGCCATGTCAGCAGCGCAGGAGGCGATCGCCAAGCGCACAGCCCCCCGTCTCGAATAAGTATCTCCCTTCCACTCGCGGGCCGCACCCGGCTCACTCAGTTTTCACAGACATGCGGGGCCCATACATCGCTGGTGTCCACCTGTCGGCAACTTGTGCGGCTCGCGACCTGTGCCCGTGGGTGAAGTAACGCAGCCGCACCACCACCACCCCCGCATCGCGGAAAAATCTTTTCCTCGCCTCTCCTCGCTCCTCGCCGTTTCTCTCTCCTCCCCTCCGCCTCATCCGCCGCCCACCGACTAATCCGGCTGCCGCCGACGCAGGCTCGCCGTGGACTGGCCCGGATCAGAGCGCGCTCGATCCAGGTAATGCTTCTGATTATTTTTCCCGCGCGGGCATCGTCTTTTTTTTTTCGCGCTGTATTTGGTATGTACTGCCTCCATCCTCGTTGGCTTGCGCCTTTTTGTTTGCCGTTACTGGCGCGAATTTGTCGGGAGGATGTGTCGATGGCTTTTGATAAGGCGGTTTAGCCGGGGTTTCGGTAATAGATTTGCTATAGACGCTGGGGATCGGAGGGAGAAGAGCTAACATTTCCGTGGCGAGGCTGAGCTGATTGTTGTTACTGTACCTTTCTCTAGTGAATCAATTCGAGACCGATGTATTTCTCTCTGAACTTTATGAAGGTCTCAATTTGGCTATGAGACAGGTATCTTGTTGCAAGAGTAGTGTGGATTTTATCTGCTTTGCTCTCTGTCTGGGGCCATCTCAGCGTGTAGAATCCGTAATTACAGCTGTGGACGTAATTAGAGCAGGGATGATTCTTGGAAGTTCACTTATAGTAAAGTAATCCATAATCCACCTTCATCTTAGCTGTAACCATGACTAGTTATGAAGTTCAAATATCAGAAAAGATGTTATGTAGTACCTGTTGTTCTTAGCAGAAAGCACTGGCCATTCAGTAGAAAGAATTGCCAAATCAGTGCACTTATACTGGTTTGATTTGGATGGTCCTCGATGAAATGCAAAACGACACTTATTTGTTTTGGATGTTGGAATGATAATCCATTATGAACTCAGGATTACAACTTGAGCAGTTTTACTTTTAGAGGTTACATGTTCTAGTTCTTACACATCTACATAGGTCATTAGTTCCACCTCCTACTTCTATTTCGCATCAATTTAGTACAAATGTCATCTGATTCCTTTGAAAAATTGTTCGCTGGTACTGGGACATAATTGATATGGTGAATTTAAGGCGTGGAAGTAAAATATTGGCATCATGTCATAGCTTATAAGTTGCCAAAATGCAGTGTTTTATATGAAAAAATTTGGAAACACGGAATCCTGTATGAAATTTTCAAGCACAGAATTTGATTTGCATGTTCCCCATGAATATTAAAGTATACATGTTTTACCTTTTTAATTTTGGTGATCCAAATATGAAATATTCTAGAGGAAGAGCCATTTTAGATTGCTGCGCTGCAATGCCAGACAAGATTGTAAAATAGATTTAAAATAAGTTACTACCTCGTATTATGAATACAAGTCCATTAGATAAGTACTCCATTTATGATAGCGGTGGCTCAAATCTATTTACTTTTATCTGTAGATTTGTAAATACATCACTTTATTCACAAAAATAGTTTCATGATCATAACAATTTATTTTTGAAATAAATATATTTTCGTATATATTGCTACTCAAAATGTTGTGCTGGAGACTGTCCCCCAGGTTCTATTTTCTAAGTAGTAAAAGAAAAGTGCATCGTGCCCTTTTAGAGTCACATCACGATATAATCTTGGAATTACAAATATCCAAAGAAAAAGTGGAAAAAGGGCGTACCCAGTGTCGAAGGCTCCCACACATTGTGAGGTCTGGGGAAGGGTTATTTCTAGACAGCCTTACCCCTGTTTTTGCAGAGAGGCTGGTTCGAACCCAATACCTCAACACACAAGTGGAGACACACTACCACTGCGCCAGGTCTGCCCTTCATCAAAAGAAAAAGTGATGCTTTTAAATTTCGAAAATCCTTCCTTTACCTTTATAAAACTTTTTAATGCTTTTATTGTAACGTATTTGATGGATGCATGTTGATACTATACGGTGTCACATATTTTGCAAATTGTTTTGTTAGCTCCCCTCTGTGTTTTTGAATTTCGGAAATCCTCTCATTATCTTCATAATGTTTATTTCTATCATCTTTTGCAATGTATTTGATGGCTGCATGTTGAAATGATAAAGTTTTAATGTTTTATCACATATTGTGCAAGTTGCTTTGTTAGCTCGTGTTTTGTCCGTTCTCATATTTTCCTTTTTCAATGCCAGTTGAGACAATATATTATCTTGCTGCCCCTTTTCCTTTTGCTATGTTTTTGCAATGCAGAGACTTTAAAGCAACTATGTTTGGAATTGGTTGATATGATCGTTGGACACGTTGAGGGATGTCCCCCTCCATGGGGGGTTCATTGAATAAGGTGGCAATACTGTTAGGCAAACTTCCCTCTTAAGGTTTCTTGGTTTGGAGACAAGTAGCCTGCTAAGATTAGGGAATTTGGTGGCATAAATGGATGAACTGACTGGCTACTTCAATGCGGTTTGATTACAGGTGCTTGAATTGCTTATTGGAGCAGTTTCTCTAGTTTCTTTCTATCTCTTTGAGAGTCTAGTTTGTTGGGCAGGCTCTTGAGCTACCAAGTATGTCTGCCTCAAATGAGAAGTGGATCGATGGGCTTCAGTACTCATCACTGTTCTGGCCCCCACCGCAGGATGTGAAACAGAAGCAGGTAAACATCTTTTCTAGTTGAGTATTCATCTAACATAAGCTATAATTTTAGTGGTACCTGATACAAATTGTATTAATCTCTGGTTTTATTTCCTGTTTGAAGGCACAAATTTTGGCATATGTTGAGTACTTTGGCCAGTTTACAACTGATAGTGAGCAATTCCCAGAAGATATAGCTCAGGTAATGTATCTCGTAGAATGTATTTGTTGTAGCCTCATGGTAACAAGTCTATCAAATCGACTAACCTTTGTGTACCCTTCAATCACTTGTATGCAGCTCATTCAAAGTTGTTATCCATCAAAAGAAAAACGCTTGGTGGATGAAGTATTGGGTAATACTAACTTCTGATAGCCTCATGTTATGCAGCAATAAAATTCAATAAATAATCTGATATACAAGTCTTCTTACATTGTACAGCAACTTTTGTCCTTCATCATCCCGAGCATGGTCATGCAGTAGTACATCCGATCCTTTCACGTATAATAGATGGGACCCTGTACTATGACAGGCATGGTTCCCCATTCAGCTCTTTCATCTCTTTATTTTGCCAGACTTCTGAGGTTAGGCCCCTAATATCTTGGTTAGTTGTTAGTCTTTTCTGTCTGTATAAGATTTAGCCATTTGCATTTCAATACCATTTTTAAGTTCTACTGGTTAGTTCTGGCTGAAGTACTGCTTTCTCTTCTTTTTCTTTTCTCACCACAGAAAGAGTACTCGGAGCAGTGGGCCTTGGCATGTGGAGAAATTCTTAGAGTTCTAACTCACTACAATAGGCCAATATTCAAAGTTGAGCGCCAAAATAGTGAAGCTGAATGTAGCCGCACGGCTGAGGAGGCTACATCAAGAGATTCCTCTGAGAAGAAATCTAACTATTCTCCAGGAAATGAATCTGACCGGAAACCATTGAGGCCACTCACTCCTTGGATCACAGACATATTGCTAGCTGCACCTTTGGGTATCAGGAGCGACTACTTTAGATGGTGAGGCATATGCATATTAGAGTTTTTCATTTTATGTTGACTGAAATCTTCTTGTTTCAAATGTAACTTTGACTATTTGGGGAGGACCACACATTATGTGGATGAGAAACACATAAAAGCGCATAATGAGTGAGTGGTAAGAGAGAAGAACAAACAGTTTCCTTGGATATGGCAGATGTAAGGAAAGAAATATATCTTTGAGTCAAAACTGTTATAAGTGCAAGCGTGTTTGACTGTTTCTATTCTATGTTGCAACGCCTTTTACATTGTTGGAACATATGGATTCCATTCTAGTTTGCAATAGAGAGTTAGAGACTGATTACTTCAGATGGATATGTAACTGTAAACATCTGCAGGTGTGGTGGAGTCATGGGAAAATATGCTGCTGGTGGAGAATTGAAGCCTCCATCAACTGGTCGGTAACACAAATAAATATATGTTATATACTTATATCCTAGAATAGCATAATACAGTTACATTGAACATTCATTTTCCAGTAGGGCTAGAATTTACAATTAGAAGTTTCGGCTCATTTAGAAGAACTGTTTTATTCTAAAACCCACTGGGAAACTGGACATATAAACTATAGTAGTATTAGCGATCAATCAATTATTTGGCCAAACTGGATAAGGTACTGCATTTGGTGGCAGAATGCATGAGCTACTGCAGTGTATAACACATGCCCAACATACTTAATTATGAACGCCTTGCATTACAAGCTTCACAAACACTTTGGTTGAGCATAAACTTTTTGCATTGTCTAGAAAGGTTACTATGGTGAAGGTGAACTAAAATCTGTAACATGGATATCACTGGAAAGATCTGTATAACTGAAAAAACCCTTCCATTTTGGGGCTACTCATTCTTTCGCTGTGCCATATATAAATGATATTGATCCAATAAGAATGATTACACCCTATTTATTATTTTATGGTGGTTGCATCACTTATATTGAGGCTTCCCCATCCTCTATTACCTACCCTAATCATGAGGGAGGTGGGATCAAAAGTGAATTTTGCATATCTCAAAATTTTTAGTATAACAGGGAACAGGCATGCATCAATCAATAATGGTGATCCTACTACTGTATGTGCATTAAATCCCAGTGATTTTTAAGAAAAAAATATTCCTAATTATTGGGTTTCATATATAGCCTACCCCAACGCGTTTGGGACAAAGGCTTTGTTGTTGTTGTTGTATTATGCTTCAGGCGCCACAATGTGTGGGGAGCCTTTGGCACCGGGTACACCTTTTATGCTTCAGTAATTTGCTGACAAAATTTGTGGACATTCTGACCTAGTCTTGCTTTCAGTTTACATACTGTGAACATGAGTTTATTTTTCGTACTTTCAATATGTGGAGTTCATATATACTCATTTCTTACAACTGATGTAAACACTTATTACGTACTAAGAAATGTTTCTAAACACATGTTTGGGCGATGTAGCTTTCAGCCGAGGATCTGGAAAGCACCCCCAACTTATGCCATCCACCCCCAGATGGGCTGTTGCCAATGGTGCTGGAGTTATATTAAGTGTCTGTGATGAGGAGGTAGCTCGGTATGAGTCGGCTAATTTAACTGCAGCAGCTGTTCCAGCACTTCTGTTACCTCCACCCACAACACCTATGGATGAGCATTTAGTCGCTGGTCTCCCCCCTCTCGAACCATATGCACGCTTATTTCATAGGTATGAAATCTTAGCTATTGTTATTCAAAATCTACTCCACAGACAATTATATAACATATCATTATCCTGTCAGATACTATGCTATTGCTACTCCAAGTGCTACACAGAGGTTGCTTTTTGGTCTTCTTGAAGCGCCACCATCATGGGCTCCAGACGCACTTGATGCAGCAGTTCAACTTGTTGAACTCCTTAGAGCAGCTGAAGATTATGCTACTGGCATGCGGGTACGACACTTCTCTATTTGAGGGTGGAAAATTTCAAGTTACTTCACATGGCAATAATTTCTCAACCAGTATCTTTTGGGTTTGAATCTTCACTAACCATGATAACTTTATTTTCTTAGCTTCCAAAGAGCTGGATGCATCTACATTTCCTGCGTGCAATTGGTACGGCGATGTCAATGAGAGCTGGTATTGCTGCTGATACAGCTGCTGCTCTGCTTTTCCGAATACTCTCCCAACCAACACTGCTTTTTCCACCATTAAGACATGCTGAAGGAGTCGAAGTACATCATGAGCCACTGGGTGGCTATGTGTCATCATATAAGAGGCAGGTATACAATAGTTTCTGCATCTCCATGTCAAGTACTCATTTTCGTTTCCTCAGTTTTCTCAAAATCTAGCAATATAATGATACTATGGGTCCTAAAGGTTTTCTGGTCAAAGCACATTTAATCCATTTCTCAACCCATTTTTTTCTAGCATATGCCATCAATACATTTTCAAAACTATGATTATGTTGCTGCATGATATAATGATATTGTATCTTCTATTCTTTTCAAAATGACTTATATGGTGATACATGTGTATATAAGCAATAGATAAAATGGATACTGAAGATAGTTTATTAGCTGCAGTTATGACTCAATTTCCATCACCCCAGCATTGCAGCAACCATCATAACAATAAGGTCCTTAAGGTGCACATGAAACATACACTCATGGCATACAAAAGGAAAGGTATTTGTTTGGTTTTCTGAAGGGGCTAATGGATTGGATTAGCAATGGGCCACAATTTTATTTGAGGTATTTGGGCTGGACCATATTGGGAATTAACAGCTATCTCATCAAGATAAAGTTAAGGATACTGGGTAGTCTGGTTGCTATGTTACCTTTGTTCAGCTAAAACGTGAAGCAGATGGCTATGTATAATAGAAGAATATTTGACTTTTCGCTATGATATGCTCCTATCAGTTGATTTTACCTTTATAATATTCAATCAACATTAATTATATCATTAATCGTAAGTTGGAAATAATCTGACTTATTTCAACCTTCTGTTCGCATCATTGATTTTCCTTCTTGCACCAAAGTTGGAAGTCCCTGCATCTGAAGCCACTATTGACGCCACCGCGCAAGGTATTGCTTCATTGCTATGTGCTCATGGCCCTGATGTTGAGTGGAGAATATGTACGATCTGGGAAGCTGCCTATGGTTTGCTGCCTCTGAGTTCATCAGCAGTTGATTTGCCTGAAATTGTTGTGGCTGCTCCCCTTCAGCCACCTACACTTTCATGGAGCCTGTACTTGCCACTGCTAAAGGTGTTTGAGTATCTACCGCGCGGAAGTCCATCTGAAGCATGCCTGATGAGGATATTTGTGGCAACAGTTGAAGCTATACTCAGAAGAACTTTTCCTGCAGAAACCTCAGAACAATCCAATAAACCAAAGAATCAGTCTAAGAACCTTGCTGTTGCTGAACTCCGCACAATGATACATTCACTCTTTGTTGAATCCTGCGCCTCAATGGACCTTGCATCTCGGTTGTTATTTGTGGTCTTAACTGTTTGTGTCAGTCATCAAGCTTTGCCTGGGGGTAGCAAAAGGCCAACCGGTAGTGATAACCATTGTACTGAGGAAATTAATGAGGAATTAAGATTAACAAATGGAAGAAACAGATGCAAAAAGAAACAAGGACCTGTTGCTACATTTGACTCATATGTTTTAGCTGCAGTGTGTGCCTTATCTTGCGAGCTTCAGCTGTTCCCTTTCATTTCCAAGAATGGAACACATCCAAGTTCCAAGAACGGAACACATTCAAGTTCCAAGAATGGAACACATTCTAGTTCCAAGAGCAGAACACATTCTAGTTCCAAGAATGGAACACATTCAAATTTGACGGACTCTGTAAAGATTATCTTACCTGGAAAAACCAACGGTATAAGTAATGAGCTACACAATAGCATCAGCTCAGCCGTTCTTCATACACGCAGAATACTTAGTATCTTGGAAGCTCTTTTCTCCCTGAAGCCATCATCAGTCGGTACCTCATGGAGCTATAGTTCAAATGAAATTGTTGCTGCAGCTATGGTTGCTGCTCACGTTTCTGAGTTATTTCGTCGGTCCAGACCGTGCCTAAATGCACTCTCAGCACTGAAGCAATGCAAGTGGGATGCTGAGATTTCAAACCGGGCATCGTCCCTTTACCATTTGATTGACTTGCATGGTAAAACAGTATCCTCCATTGTGAACAAAGCCGAGCCGCTTGAAGTTCATCTGACCCTTGGACCAGTACAGAAGGATGATCGACAACACACAGAGGAAAACACCGCCAGGTCATCGAATTGTGGCAAGTTGGACGACAAGAACACGTCAACATCAAATAAGAAAAATGGGTCTGCAAGACCATTCTTGAAATGTGCAGATGAGGTTATACTAAACGGTGACGTTGCAAGTACATCTGGCAAAGCCATTGCAAGTTTACAGGTGGAAGCATCTGATTTGGCAAACTTCCTTACCATGGATCGGAATGGTGGCTACCGAGGTTCTCAAACTCTCCTGAGATCTGTATTGTCAGAGAAACAAGAGCTGTGCTTCTCTGTTGTCTCGTTGCTCTGGCAGAAGCTCATTGCATCACCAGAAATGCAGATGTCTGCAGAAAGTACATCAGCTCACCAAGGTTGGAGAAAGGTATGCTTGTCTGTGCTGCTTACAGGCATAACCAAGTAATGATATAAAGACATTTATGTTAAGCTGCTAGGAGCTAACATACTTGTGAATTATGACACATTTCTTTTACCCCCCTATGTGTAGGTTGTAGATGCACTTTGTGATGTCGTTTCAGCGTCACCGGCCAAGGCCTCAACTGCCATCGTCCTTCAGGTCAAGATATTGTTAGATTCCCATATATGGTCATTAACTTTAGTTCAGATTTTGCCATTTTTCCTGATCAATTTCTGAAAAAAGATGTTTTGACTACGTTGCCCGAATGAAGATACACCCATTTCCTCAGTTATTTCTCTTGATGCTTGTATGTTTCACAGGCGGAAAAAGACTTGCAGCCTTGGATTGCTCGAGATGATGAACAAGGTCAGAAGATGTGGAGAGTGAACCAACGAATAGTAAAGCTGATTGCAGAGCTTATGAGGAACCATGATAGCCCAGAAGCATTAGTGATTCTTGCTAGTGCTTCAGATCTTCTACTTCGGGCTACTGATGGAATTCTCGTTGATGGTGAAGCTTGTACTTTACCGCAACTAGAGGTAACATCTGCGTTCACCAGATTTTTCATAGAATAACATTAATAGAGCTATTTTTTCTCTCCTGGCAAGCTGCTACAAACTCATGTGGTAGCAATGCTCATTATCATTCATCTTGTGAATCCGTGCAGCTTCTGGAAGTGACTGCTAGAGCAGTTCATCTCATTATTAAATGGGGAGATTCAGGTGTAGCAGTTGCTGATGGCCTCTCTAATCTACTGAAGGCATGCCCTCTGATTAACCTCCCTATTATCTGAAATACACATGCATCCTTCACATTTAAGCTTGCTAACTGAATATGATTTGCAGTGCCGCCTATCAACTACCATCCGCTGCCTCTCCCACCCTAGTGCACACGTACGTGCGCTCAGCATGTCCGTCCTTCGTGACATCTTGAACAATGGAGCCGTAAACCCAAGCAATATGACTCAAGGGGAGCAGCGGAACGGCATCCAAAACCCATCCTATCGGTGCCTTGCAGGAAGCGTCAACAACTGGCAAGCGGACGTCGAGAGGTGCATAGAATGGGAGGCCCATAGCCGTCGCGCCACCGGTCTGACGCTGGTCTTCCTCACTGCCGCCGCGAGGGAACTTGGTTGCCCCCTTCCTTGCTGACAGGGCCGTCTTGAAACTGACATCGATTGCACTTGACGGTCTCGGCAAGCAGCTGCTGCAGGATCAGCGGAGCTAAGAGGATGACTTGCCGGACTATACCAATCCATACTGATATTAGGTGGTAAGCATGATGTGGCTTGCTCTCATCGAATGTCAATTTAATTTCAATTCTACGGTAGATCCTCGAGCATATGGAATTGCTTGTGGCGTAGCTTGTATGCATGTAATTTGTTTCAATATGATAACTGAAGAAGTCTTCCTTTTTACCTCGTTATTACTTATGTATACAGTAAGCATAAGCGAGAATACACCTATATATTACCCACGAAGCTTTCGGACTTAAACTGCACGTAATTATGCGTGCATGAACTTCCTGTTTTCCTGCACATTAAATATTCGATGGTAGCATTCAAAAGCATTATGCAGGACTGGTACCTGATAGCCCCAACGAAATTCAGATTGCACTGTATTTTCAAGCCTTCTGATATTAAAAGACGTAACATTACGAAATGACAGTAGTGGCCTTTGTATTTTCCTGTCAAGCGACAATGTTGCATTTCATGACAGCGTCACAATTTTGACAACGTAGGGAGGTATGGAAGATTTAGAACGCAACGATGCTGCCAATGTTAAACGTGCATTCCGACCATCAGAATTATCATCCTTGTATGTTACATAGTAAGCTTAGTCTCCGACTAGTGCCTTGATATTGTATTCTGACACGAGTAACATGCAACAACTAGCGACAGCAGTTCATGGTAAGTACTCACAAGAGCATGCTAAGACTCCTAAAGAAAATGTACAATACTTTCTGGTAAAACTTCTGGAGTATAAAAAAATGATGAAACAATGCCACCGCACAAACACAGCTTCATTGACACACAGCATTTACCAGTAAAATCACTAACAGCTATCTCTATCACAACTCCTTGCATGCCAGAGCATCGCTTGGCTCTTGGTAAACAGAAAAATGAAATGATAATAAATGCAGCAGTTCTACCAAACTTGTATCCTACTTCCAATCCTGCAATCAACATAGCGCTTCCAATCTTGCAATCATGTATATGTTGCCCGGAAGGGTTGAGGATGCTTTACAACTCTACACTGCAGAATATTTGTACTGAGTTGATGCCAAGTGAGTCCGGAAGCACATCAGAGCAACCAATGTCACTTCTCCAGCCAAAACGGATCAGAACTTGAAGGCTTTGAAGGAACCAGAAAGGAACTCCCAAGTTTCCATACGACTCTCACCTTCATGGGCCATCATGATGCATGTCCATGGAGGGCTCATACGAACTGTACTGCATGAAATTCTGGTTTTGGAGAGAGTGGTTGTTCCGAGCCCCATTTCCGTTAGGAAATGAGTTGATGGGGCCATATCCTGAAGACTGAATCAAATGATCCGGTTCGAAATTTGTCCGCAAAGGGTTGTCTAGAGAATTTGAAATGCCGGTGTTTCTTGTTTGGTCAGTTTCACCTATGCGAGCATTAAGTGCAGCAGCTACATTCCCAAATGAGAATGGATTGCTTTGTACAACAGCAGAAGGAAAATTTTGAGGTGGCGGCGGATTTGGATGCTGTGGAGGCGGATTTGGATGCTGCGGAGGTGCTGGCATGTTATCTGTTCGGTGTGCAATCTCATCCTGTGTACAGAAGAGAAACATCAATATTTTGGAACATAAGTGGATATTTCCAACACAAACAAGTAACTACAAAAAAGAAAAAAAAGAAAGAATTTGATCTTCTGAATGAGTTTTCAAAACAAAGCCGGTTCCGGTGCAACACTCGGCGAAACATAGCTATTTGATGAATAGATATCTGAGTCGCTCGCTTTTTAAACCATCATTGAACAAATGTTTGATTCTTATTTACAACATTTTTTTATTTACTCAGTAGAATTTCTGGAACGTGAAAAGGCACAATCAAAACCAAGCAAACCATTTAATAGACATTGTGCTAGAATTACATTTGCGCACATTATAGTTATTATACAATTACATTCGCTTGGGCTTTATAGAGTCACGATAAAGTAATTGATACAATATCTCACATATCTTTAGCTCTTCCAAGTTTGACTATTAGTAGCTTCAGGTCATAACTCATAAAAACATAAATGTGAAGAAAAAACAGGAAGTAGTAATTCCTTAATACATACCACCAGCTTTGGTCTTTAGTCCTCATACAAAGTCCAGAAGTGATCAGCTTACCAAGTAAATATGGTTTATAAGCATTAAATAAAACTGCTGGGAAAATTATATAACCTGCAAGCATGCAAGCACATCCGAAACAGGCACGTCTGAAGCTTGTTCTTGCTGACTGGACAACCATCGATAGACATTCTCCTGCCAAAACTCGATGAAGAGGATGGATTAGTAATTATCGATATCAATGATGATTCTGAACAGTTTACACCAGTTCCCAACCACTTTTAACAGTCAATATCTGCAGAGCACCACAAGTCATGTTCTTCCAAGGCAATAAACACAGAGTTAAGCCTTAATAACTTTGCAATTTTCCCTCGTATCATAATCCATTTCAAAACTATAAGGCGAAACGTATCACATTTTCCCGAGACATCCCACATCATAAAAAATAACATCGTGTCATCTTGACCAAGCTACTCTATTGTGAAGAGATCACCGACGAAATTGGCAAGGGCAATCTACTCGTGGTAGTTCGGAACTCAGCGCTCATATTGTGCTATGAATCCATCTCCGTTAGTGATTCAGCTCCGGCATGTAAACTCCACAAACAGGTGGCACGTTTCGCCCAAATTCCATCAGCCCAACCTGAATTCTCCACTTAATTCATAAATTGTAAATTTCCGCATCCTAAACAACCAGCAACCCCAAACAACTTAAAGCAAGACATCATCTCCCTCTACCCTCCGCGTAATCCGACACAAGACATCGCTCCAAGATCGCGGCTCTCATGCGATGCGGCTCAACGATCAGTTGAGTAACGAGCCAGGTAAACGAGCAATCTGATGAAGTACAGGTTGACGAACCATGGCCCCGCGCTCGCCGGCGACGAAGGACGCCTTCTGGTGCGCTACGGCCTGCGTGTACACCTGCGACAGCGCGTTCGCGGCGCCCCGAAATGCAAGGTGCATCTCCTCCTCCACCTCATCCTCCGGTATCCGCTTCTTCGCCGCGTGCGACGCCATCCGAAGCTCGACCCGCCACCCCCCCCCCCTCCACTGAGCCGAAGGCGAGGCGAGGCGACGGCGACGCGGATGGAGAGAAAGAGAAGCAACGGCAAGCGGCGCTGGTCCACGCGGCTCTGTGGACCGGGCGTTCGGTGCACCGGGGGAAGGCGAGCGACTCCGTGGACTCTGGACTAATTTTTTTGGGTTGCTAAACCACGGCCCAATAAAGCAACGTTAATGGGCCCAATAAGGGCCTTCCTTAAAGCCCATGTGCTGACTCGTAGAGTCACGGCCCAACACGTGTCTAGCACTACGCGTATACGCATCCGTAGCCGTGTATTCCAATCCAAACACGAAATACCTGGGGTGATTGTATATAAAAGAGGAGTGGAGTGGAGGCGGCAAGCGAGCGAGGGCAGGGCGTGAGGCCACCAAGTGTTGAAAAGTTTCCCCGGAAAATTTCATTGTCTCCTCTCTCGCCGCTTCCTCCTCCCACCCCCCTTCTCGCACTCCACGTCCCTCGCGGCGAAGGTCCCGTAGCCATTGCCGGCCTTCCAACAGTCGCTGGTCATCCTCGCGGGGGTTCGGGTCCTGCTCCGGCCCCGGCAGCCTCTTCTATCCACGGAACGTGGCGTCCCTCCGGGGCCTCGACGGGCGGAGCTAGGGTTTCGACGCCGTGGGCTCCGCGGTTCGGCGAGATCCAGGGTTGCGACATCAGGTATCCTTCCTCTGTGTGAGGAACTCGGGTGTGTAAGTGTCGTACCCTAGCCGAAAGGGGTGTTCCTGTGGAAGAGATAAGGTGTGGGTGAGTAGGGCTGACTGGTGAGCCTGACCCGGAGGGGTATGTAACCGTGAGACGGTGAAGCAGTATGGCAACCAGAACAGAACAACCACTTATCGACTCACCTCGTTCCTTCTTGCGCCAGCACCGCGGAGCTCGACGCTGTCGCCGCCATGATCGCTCACGTCGCGACGCGTGGCGTCGCGGCCAGGGGTCATCACAGAGGTTATCAGAGCCTGGAGTCCTCGGTGAATTTTTTTTTGGAGCGGCGGGGGTAGCGGGTCGACGGGAGGATCACCGGCGATCGGTAAGCCTTCGGCCTGAGCTGTAAAGTCCCAGTAGGATGGTGGGTTGGGAGAGGAAGAAACGCTTGTCGTGGAGCCTTCTCTCCTGTAAATCCGTTTGTGGTTGGCTCGGCTTGAGAAGATCAGCCACGGCTCCTTCGAGACCCTTCGTTCAGACCCAATTCATCCTCAAGGACACAGAGTCGGCGGTGCGGGGCGAAGGAGAACGGTGGCAGAAGATGATGGACTCGTTGGATTTGATAGCCTAGCGATTGGACGCCATGGAGGTGAAGCAAAAGTAGTTGATCGGGCGACAGGCGTTGGCGGCATCGGTGGCGGAGCAAGCAGCGAAGGAACGTGATGTTCTGTTTCGGCAGGTGGCGGAGACGGGGAAGGTGTCCGAGCTTACACTAGAGAGAATGGCACAGGATATGGAGCACTTTTCGGATGATCATCATTCGTATTCAGGGAGAAGGGGGTATGTAGCAGGGGGACAGGAAGGAAGAAGAGGGCCGGGGGAAGGACCATCTAGAGTGGGAGCCCGAAGGAATAGGAGTTATCAGGGAGAGGTCTCAGGCAACAGAAGAGAAGGGGGCAAAGACAGTAGATTGATGGTCAAACTCTCTTTTCCGAAGTTTTCGGGGGACAATCCGGGTATATGGCTGGACAAATGTATGGATTATTTCTCGTGTTGGCTTGCCACAGTTGTGGCAGGCGTCGTTTCGTGCTGGTTTCCGGTTGCCGGTGGCGCCGCCACCCTTGGCACATCTCCGCGCCCGGGCATGGGCACCTCCGCGCACCTTGCCCGGCTTGCCGCGCTTGCGGCCGTCTGTCGAGGAAGAGGGCTCCCCCTTCTTCCCGTCACCTTGGCGGACCTCCCACTGCTCCCGAGTGAGATGTAGCTTCCCGTCGACGGTGATAGGCCCCGAGAGAGGCTGAGGTTCGTCGCTGTCAACGATCTTGAGGCGGCCTATCGCCTCTTCAATCGTCATCGTGGAGAGGTTCAACAGAGACTCGATTGAGCGAGCGATCTGCTTGTACTTCTCGGGGATACAATGGAATAGCTTCTCGACGGCTCTCTCCTCGTCGTAGGTGGTGTCGCCGAATTGCACCATCTTCTGCAGTAGTGTGCCAGTGTGTTGAGACAGAGAGCAAAGTCATCAACGTCGGCCATGTTCTCCCACTCCTTGCGGAGTGCCTGCAGTGTGGTCTTGCGGGCGCGGTCGCTACCGACGCGTGCCGCAGTGATGGTGTCCCAGGCCTCCTTGGCAGTCCGCTTCTTGGAAAGCGAGAACTGCATCTCGGGCGGTACTGCAGCAATGAGGGCATTCAGCGCCCGTCGATCCTCGTAGTAGTCGACGTCGCCGTACCAAACTGCTTCCCACATGTGCCACACTTGGAGCCGTATCCTCATCACCGCGACCCACTCGACGTAGTTGGTCTTGGTGAGGGTAGGACACCCACCGCTGGGACCGACGTCCCTAACAATGGCGTGGGTCCCGTGGTGACCATGGTACCTATCCGGGGAGGGAGAGTCGCGTCGCCTGTAAATGTCGCGATCTCCGTCGACCCAGGCGTCCCCGCCGGAAGCGCCGCCGGCGCGTCCGCGCCCGTGTGGGCTGCAGCCGCCGCGCCCATGGGGGTGCGCAACTGCCCACTGCGGCGTCTCTGGTCGTGCTACCTCCCTCGCTAGCCTGAGGTCTTTGTTGATGTCGCCGTCGGTAGAAACAGAGCATCTGGCGCCACTGCCACACAGAGCCTCAAGCCCTGCTGTAGCCGTACGCGCTGCATCCGCAGCCGCTGCTGCTTCTACTTCCGCCCTTGCTGCTACCAGTTCCACCGCCGCCAGCCTCGCCGCCCTCGCCGCCGTCGCTGCAGTCTTTGCTGCCGCTTGCTCGCGTTCTTTTGCCGCAGCGACCTCGGCCTCCTGCCGATGCCGCACACTCGAAGCGACCGAGTGCTGAGACTGTCCTTCGGACATGGCACACTAGTGGGGGAGTGTTGTGTGGGGAAGAGGCTGCCTTAGACAAGCTATCGCTCGTCTGTGCAGGAGAGGAGGGTTGAGCTGGAACCACCGGTGTTCTTGCTGCCGGCTGAGGACGAAGAGAGGCGTGGGAAGGAGATGAGCAAGAGATGTCTAGGCTACAGGATAGTACGGCTCTGATACCACTTGTTAGTATCTGAAGTCTTACTCTCATGGAGAGAATCACATTAGGAGTTGGGGAAATTTTTCTTGGTTCATTTCTCACATAATACCATGCCCAACCTAGGGGTTGGGGTTACATATTTATAGCTGAGGCAGCCAAGCATATACTAAGATGCTAGTCTAAGATGCCAAGATGTTGTCCTAACAAAGGACTAATACGCTGTCCTAACAAATGATTAAAATGTTGTCCTCTTGGTCTAAGATGCTGTCCTAACTAGGGGGCCACAAAGACCAAGAGTACAAGACTTATTCCATCAAGTGGTTTCTTAGTTGTCTAGTTTCTGATTTGAGATAGCAGGCTAGTGAATGTTGCTTCTTAGTAAATTAAAAGGACCCTTTTGAGGATGCAGGCAGTGTAGTCAGATCCTTGAAACATAGAGAGCAAAAAAAAACTTGGTTAAGCTAAATGATGGTGCAATTCATTACTGTAGGAAAGGGCTTCACATTTTCCAAGAGGGAAGATTGAACTGGATAGCCACTATTTGAGTATTGGGACACAATGAAAGCTCATCAACAGCATTTTAATTCAGCTGGCACAGGAGCAAAGACGAAAATTTGTTGGAATAAGATGCAAGTCCTGAAACCTTGCACACATATTAACAAATCATCAGGTGACATGCTGCCGTTTTCAATTTTGTCCTCGCATATCTAGTTATCTACTGAAACTCTAACAAAGGCCAGAGATATGTACTATTGAACTGAAACCATTCACTAGCCTTTTAAGTTCTTGATAGTATGCCTCAAGGATATTTCCTACTCATCAAACAAGAACAACATTTTCAGGCAATATTGCTGCCAAATGCAGAAAGGGGGCTGGTTTCTTGCCTAGTCAACCACATACTGAAACTGAGATAGCATATAAGACAGGCATTATGACCGAAACACCATCCAAGGATTCTAACAAGTTATCTGCTCGGCCACCAGGTCATTCTAGAAATATCAAGCTTCAACTTTTCCCAATAGATGAGGCTATTCAAAAGATCATGCAGCAAGTGAGTAAAGCGCCATAAAAAAATCTTCTTATTTTGAAGTTCACTTTCTTGTGTCTGCATGCCTTATTACTTCATTTAATGTGACAGGAAAAACACAACCCATACCTAGAATTGATTTTAGCTGCTCGAAAGAAGATATCCTCCGTTGTGCAGCATCTGAACACCAAATGGGGTAGTGCTCAGTGTGCAAAAGGCGAGCTCATGCTCTCCCCTAATGATGCTAGACTGGATAGCGTAGCTGTCAGTGAGAAATGGACTGTTAAGGACTCTTGCACGGCTGCTGATGTGCATGTTGCAGTTGGCAGCCCTTTGACATTTCGGTGAAGGTTCAAATTTTTGCCCATTAATAGTTGCTTTTGTTTGTATCCATGCACATTAATTACAAAAAATGAAGGTTAAAAGTTACTTCTTTATTATGAAGATATGGTTGGTTTGGGCCTAATTTGGAGCAACAAATCAATGAATCATCTCTGGCATCAGCTGCAGGAAGTACTATTGTCAACAAGCCTTCAGATCTTGTTTTCAGTGAACAGAAACAAATAATTGCATCCAGTGGATTCTCAAATGATTTTGTGAAACCATCTACTGTGGATAACACCATCATAATTTTTGAAGGGCAGGCCTGGCGCAGTGGTTGAGTCTCTCCACTTGTGTCCTGGAGGTCCTGGGTTCGAATCAGCCTCCTTGCAAAATAAGCAAGGGGAAGGCTGCCTAGAAATCCCCTTCCCCAGACCCCACAAAGTGTGGGAGCTTTCAACACTGGGTATGCCCTTTTTTTATCTACCGCCTAAGTTGTAATGACATAGCCGGTCCCAAGCCCGGGTAAAGGAGGAGGGGGTTGTGATAGGCTTGGCAAGCCAACAACTACACTTAGCCATTCTCATGGAAATGAAACCTAATAGAAATTCGTTGGGGCGTAACCCTCTTAGCGACGCGCCATATCAGAACCCGGGTATGGTGTTAAGTGGGCAAGGGCTGGGTCGCCACCGCCTTAGTGGCGCGCCATATCGGAACCCGGATATGGTGTTAAATGAGCAAGGGCCGGATCGCCACCACCTTAGTGGCGCGCTACATCATCGCCCGGATGTAGTGATAAGTGAGCAAGGGTCTTTGCATCTTACTCGACGGGTGCAAAGCGTAAGGAAGCTAGCCGAGGAACATAGATTTCGGGTGGGTAGTTGGAATGTAGGATCCTTGGCGGGGAGGCTACGTGAGTTAGTAGATGTTGCCATTAGGAGACGAGTAAATATCCTTTGTGTACAAGAGACTAGATGGGCGGGTCAAAAGGCGAGAGAAGTCGAGAATACCGGTTTCAAGCTCTGGTATTCTGGTTCGGCTAGGACTAGGAATGGCGTAGGTGTTCATGGAGTAGTGGATGTTGGAAGACGAGGGGATAGGATCATCTTAATCAAGATAGTAATTGGGGACATTGTCTTGAACGTCATTAGTGCTTATGCCCCACAAGTTGGGCTCAACATGAGTGCTAAGAGACAATTTTGGGAGGACTTGGATGATATGGTTAGTAGTGTACCGATAACCGAGAAACTCCTCATAGGGGGAGATCTCAATGGTCATGTGGGTGCAACTAACCTAGGATTTGAGGGAGTACATGGAGGTTTTGGATGCGGCGATAGAAATCAAGAGGGTAAGGACATCCTAGAGTTTGCCGTAGCCTATGATCTGTTGATAGCTAACACCCTCTTTAGGAAGAGGCAATCTCACCTAGTGACCTTTAGTAGTGCCAACACTCTAGCCAGATTGACTTTGTCCTCACTAGGAGAAAGGATAGACGGGAGTGTCTAGATTGTAAGGTGATCCTGGGGGAGTGTGTTGTGACACAACATAAGCTTGTGGTAGCTAACTTTCGCTTTCATACATGTTCTTTGCGGGACAAAGGTGTCAAAATCACAAGAACAAAGTGGTGGAAGTTGAAGGGAGAATCACAAGAATCCTTTAAAAATAGGGTGATCACAGAAGGACCCTGTGCAGAAAATGGAGATGCAGATAGTATGTGGATGAAGATGGCAACTTGCATTAGGAAGGTAGCTAGTGAGGTGTTCGGTGTGTCAAAGGGAAAGAAACTTGTAGATAAAGACACTTGGTGGTGGAATGAGGATGTACAAAAGGCCATTAAGGAGAAGAAGGAGTGTTACAAGAGTTGGTATAATGATAGAAGCGCAAGCAACATGCTTAAGTACAAAGAGGCTAAGAAGAAGGCGGGTTGTGAGTAAGACAAGAGGACATGCCTATGATAAGTTATATGAGAGACTAGAGACAAAAGAAGGTGAAAAGGACATATACAAGGTAGCAAAAATCCGCGAGAGAAAGATGAGGGATCTCAATCAAGTTAAATGCATCAAAGATGAGACTGACCACATTCTAGTGAAGGATGAAGAGATTAAGAATAGATGGCGTGATTACTTTAATAGGCTATTCAATGATGAGAATGGGAGCACTATGGTTGAGTTGGATGACTCCTTTGATGACTCCAACAGGCGGTTCATGTGGAGGATACAAGAGTTTGAGGTTAAGGAGGCCTTAAAAAGGATGAAAGGAGGAAAGACCCTCGGCCTTGACGATGTCCCTATTGAGGTGTGGAGATGTCTTGGGGACGTGGCAATAGTATGGCTCACAAAACTATTCAACCACATTTTTCGGTCAAACAAGATGCCTGAAGAATGGAGGAAAAATATATTAGTATCTATCTTCAAAAATAAAGGAGATATTCAAAGTTGTACTAATTATCGAGGTATTAAGCTTATGAGTCATACTATGAAACTTTGGGAGAGAGTGATTGAACACCGTCTGAGGAAAGTGACCAATGTCACTAAAAACCAGTTTGGTTTTATGCCTGGGAGGTCTACAATGGAGACGATTTTCTTGCTTCGTCAGCTTATGGAGAGATAGGGAGCAGAAGGACTTGCATATGATGTTCATCGACTTGGAGAAGGTGTACAACAAGATACCAAGGTCAGTCATGTGGTGGGCACTAGAGAAACATAAAGTGCCAACGAACTATATTACCCTTATCAAGGATATGTACAATAATGTTAGGACAAGTGTGCGCGTAAGTGATAGTGAGACTGATGCATTTCCTATCACGATAGGACTACATCAAGGATCAGCTTTGAGCCCATACATCTTTTCCTTGGTGATGGATGAAGTGTCGAAGGATATACATGGGGATATCCCTTGGTGCATGCTCTTTGCTGATGATGTAGTGCTGGTAGATGAAACTAGAGATGGTGTTGATAAGAAATTAGAGTTATGGAGACAAATCTTAGAGTCCAAGGGGTTTAGACTTAGTATGACTAAAACCGAGTATATGAGGTGTGACTTTAGTGGTGTTGGTCGTGAAGAGAGAAATGTTAGTCTACAAGGACAAATAGTATCTAGAAGGGACTCTTTCCGATACTTAGGATCAATGTTACACAACAATGGCGATATTGATGAGGATGTTTGCCACAGGATCAAGGTAGGGTGGATGAAATGGCGACAAGCCTCTGGAATCCTATGTGATAGGAAAGTCCCACAAAAGCTAAAAGAGAAGTTCTATAGGACGGTGATCAGACCCGCGATGCTCTATAGGGCTGAATGTTGGCCAACTAAACGGCAACATGTCCAACAAATGAGTGTCGCAGAGATGCGCATGCTACGGTGGATGTGCGGGCACACGAGAAGAGACCGAATAAGGAATGAGGCGATTCGTGATAAGGTAAGGGTGGCGCCGATTGAAGAGATGTTAGTCCAACATCGACTTAGGTGGTTTGGACATATCCAAGAAGACCTCCAAAAGCACCGGTTAACAGTGAGATTTTAAGAGGTAGAGAAAATATTAGGAGGGGTAGAGGACGACCAAGGTTGACCTGGGAGGAGGCGGTAAAATGAGATTTGAGAGATTGGAATGTATCCAGAGACTTAGCTCATGATAGGACCGCATGGAAAGTAGCAATTCATGTGCCAGAATCGTAGTCTTGTTTTTTTTCTTTTTTCTTTTTTTCTTTTCTCTTTTCTCTTTTTCTTTTTTCTTTTCTTTTTTCTTTTTTTTCTTTTTTTTTCTTTTTTCCTTGTTCTTATATCTCTTCCTCTCTTTTACTTCATTGATATTGGGTTTCATGTCTAGCCGACCCCAACAGGCTTGGGATAAAGGCTTGGTTGTTGTTGTTGTGTTGTTGTTGTACTGTGGATAACACATACAATGCAGGCAGTGGTCAGTATCATGATACAATTTTTGTTGCAACCTTTGTGAATTGCTATGGTGATTCCTAATACTCTGTATATGTTTCCAAACTAGGATAATCAAAGCAAAGTGGCACCACTTTCATGGTTAGACTGCATATCTAATATCAGTTTTGGAGCACTATTATCTGAAGCTGCACCTTCTCAAGACAGCAAACAATTGCCTTTACAAATTAACTCGGGTCTCCAGCAGATCCCTGTTACCTGTGATTCATTTGATGCTGCTATTGCTTCTCTGGTTGCTCGCCAGCAAGGAAATAACCAGCCGAGATATTCAAATGCATCCTATTGGGAGGCGGAGGAAACTTGTCATGCATTTTGCTTCCAGAATCAAACTTCCAAAGGGGCATCAAAATGCAGCTCCTGCAAAGAGTAGTGGTACTGCTACCGCTTCTGTTCTAGGTGCAATGCCAGGAGCGGGTACAGATGATGATCAGGTACCCTTTTGCGTTCTCTGGTAACGTCTTCTTGCCAAAAACATTTTTTGTTGCTAATTGGCATTTCTTTCTGCAGCAATGCTCTATTAAGGCCAGGGAAGAAGAATTAGCCAATCAGACACCAGTATCAATCAATGATCATAATGCAAAACCAGAGATCTCAATTGTACTGGTTAGGACGCCTGACAAAAATTGATTTGTTTAAGATGTAAATTTTCTATTGTCTTTGAATGTCTGCTGTGAATCTTATATGTAGTGTGACCTTTTCACTTTTAGGATGAGTCCACTGGTGACCCAGAGATTGGATCATCTTGTTCTAGACTTCTGGGTGGAACCGACAGTTTAGGGCTAACAGATTTGCTCACAAACAACATGGATGCATTCCAGAACTTCTATATTTTCTGAAGCTCATATCCATATAGAACTAGGGTTATACAATATGGACAAGGAGGTATAAAATCACTGGATTTCTGCTTCAGTAAGTCAACTAATATTTTGGCTTGCTGAAGTCACTTATGTAGATAAGTTACATGTAAACATTTTATATATTGGGAGTAGCTGTTGCTGGGCCCAAGTATGTATCCTGAAATGGACAAGAATCAGTTTGTCTTAGCTTCTATCTTCTCATGACACCTTATTGCAGTTTGTTGTTTTGTATAGGTCAGCTTTTGGGAACGTTGATAGGTGGTGCATTAACAAGAGTCAAGCTGGCTCTTAAGCTGAAGATGTTGTATGCTGCATATTCCTTTTACCTAATTCGGCAAAAGGCCGTTAAAAGGACACTATAGAGTTTGGACTAACCATTGTAGCGGTTGAACTGACGGCCTAGCCCATAGATGGAACAATTCGCGCGTGCTTCTCTCTTCGGTTGTGCAAAGGTCAATGTCAGAATTTATGTCTCAGTTCCAACTGTTAGAATTTCTCTCCGTTGGCTACATCTTTGTTGGGAGTTGCTTGTTCTTTTAAGACCAAAATATCATTGGAATAACACTGAACGTTCATACACGCTTGGAGCCATGCCGCTGAAACTCCGCCGCCCGCGTTTGCTATCTTCCCTCAAGCACAGGAGGCCAAGATACAGATCCAGAGGTCGAGCCTTTTGAATCTCCGTCACCACCGTGGCCTGTGGGAATCCCATTTGTTGGTCCGGGCCCGGCCCATTGGGTTCTGTATTGGACAGGTGTGAGCATGGGTGGGGTTAGGGGTGGCCACGGTTAACTGAATTAGTCGGAGTGTGAGCTAAGACACTCCCCTCGATCTACTACTGGAGCGGCTCGTGGAGGTTTTTTGTTTAGAGGGGCTTGGCGCCTCACACACAATTGGACTCTGAGAGAGCGGGTGAACACCAAGGTTTACGTGGTTCGGGCCGTCGGAGTGTAATACCCTACTTCAACGGGAGTGTGTATTTTTCGTGCATATGAGCGTGTGAGGGTGAAGGGTTGCGAATGCAGAACCCTTTGTCAGGTGTTCACCCCGGTCTTTTTATAGTCCAAGGTCGGGTGGTTACAATGTGGCTTGGGACCCGACAGGTGGCCCCGAAGCTAAGTGAACCCTATACATGATCTAGGGTTTTACACTCTGAGTAAAGTAGTCGGGGATGGAGTTAAGTCCCGCCCCCTTGCGCGGAGCTCCCCTGTCCGTGTGTCAGGTGATGATGAAGACGTCGTTTTTTCGCCGCGTCTTCTCGTTCTGTTTGGGTGACTTAGTGCCGTTGGGAGGCACTGTACCGTTGTCACGCCTCGCCGCCCTATATTGTCACCGTAATGGTGGACGGGCGGAGGATGGAGGCGTGCGTGTTGCGCCATGCTTCTGGGGAAGGCGCGAGCCTTGAATGCACGTCCTAACAGCGCACTTCCTGCTTGCTTTTGTCGACCCACGACCCACGACGGATCGTGGGGCACGTGGCGGCCTCGGAGCTCTCATCGACGGGTATGGAGCCCGGAGACACGTGGCAGCTCCGGACCTCACCTGAGCGGAGAGGCTCGGACCGGAGCCCAGGGCACGTGTCGGCTTCGGAGCCCTACTCAACAGGTAGGAGGTTCGGAGCCCGGGTACACGTGGCAGCTCCGGACCTCACCTCAACGGGGAGGCTCCGACCGGAACCCAGGGCACGTGTCGGCTCTGGAGCCCTCCTCAGCAGGGAAGAGGTTCGGAGGCTGGGTACACGTGGCAGCTCTGGACCTCACCTTAGCGGGGAGGCTCGGACCGGAGCCCAGGGCACATGTCGTCCGGAGCCCTCCTCAGCAGGGAGGAGGTTCGGAGCCTTGGTTCACGTGGCAGCTCCGGACCCCACCTCGGTGAGGAGGCTAGTTCCAGAGCCAAGGACATGTGCCGGCTCCAGAAACTAGATGCACGTGGCAGCCTCGGGGCTGACCCTGGGGCCAGGGACACGTGGCCTCTCTAGCGCCCACCCAGCAGGGAGGCAGGGCCTGGGTTGTCTTTTACCCTCCACGCGGGGGTACCCGGTTCTCAGGGTACCGACAGTGGCTCCCGGGACCATCTCAGGGGAGACAGCGAGCCCCCAGGTGGGCCTCCATCTTTCCTACGTGGTGGCTTTGAACCCGTACTTTGGTGGATGTGTGGCTGTACATGGAAGACGAAAAGGCCGCACGTCCTTGGCGTGGTGGGCATACTCGACAGTCAAAGCGGCAGCACGTTGTCGGTGCAACGGAAGTGTGTCTGCTTTTTACTGGCGGGGTCGTGGCGATGTGCTCGAGGGGTTGCCCGGGGTATTTACTGCGGCAGTCCACGGGTCGGTCACCGCAGTTCCATTGTGCCGCTTTTCTTGGGAACCGCCGGGCGTTTCCTGAAAAGTTACCCTCCTGGCCCCCAGTGTCTGACGGGTGGACCATGGCCCTACCCATCGTTGGGAGAGGCTGGTACCCCGCGGCATGGCGCGTCGCTTTCCTCGGGAACCGCCAGACCTGGGTCCTACCCATCATTGTGGGAGGCGAGTACCCCGCGACGTGCAGTGGTGGAAACCCAAACACCGCGTTGTTGCCCTGCGTGAGGTTGTAGGTGTATAAAGGGAGGCCTTCCGAAGAAGGGCGGTACCCTCGTGCCCCTTGCAATCTTCATCTTCCTCTTGCGCATCTGAAGCCACTGCTTCTCCGTGCTGTCATCCACCTCACACCTCATGCCCCCGCATCGATGACCATCTTCATCCACTTATGCGACATGTTCGTGTGCGTGCGGCCTTCGCTGCGGCTCTCCAGGGTATCCTTCTCCTTGACGGTTCCGGATAGAAGCACAAGCCATCCAGATGGCTTGCTGATGGTAGAGGAAGCCGTCGGGGACAAGATCCCTGAAAGACTTGTCGAAGGAAAGATTGACTTCCCTGAAGGTGTTGACCTTCTTCGGGTCCTGCTAGATCTTCCTTCTCCAGCAAGGCGTCTGTAGCAGGCTTTTTGAGGCGGCGCCTAGGCGACGCCTAGGCGCCGCCTAGTCGTCCGGTCGCTCTGGAGGCGACGCCTGGACACGTCGCCTCGCCTGGAGGCCGCCGGTCGCCGCCGCCGCCGCCGGTCGCCGCCGGCCCTCGCCGCGCCGCGCTGCGCCGCCGCCGCCATCGGTGCCGGTGGAGAGGAGTGAGGGTGAAAAGTATTGTGTTTAGGATTAGGGTGGGGTGGGAGGTATTTTATATACACTGACGTGGAAATGCCACAGTTGGATTAAATCCGATGGCTCAGATCGCCCGCCCGCCCGCCCGCGTCTCCGCCTCCGCTGAGCAGCCGCCGTGCCCGCCGCCTCCGCTGAGCTCGCCCGCCTCCGCTGCGCCCGCCGCCGCCTCCGCGCCCGCCGCCTCCCCTCCTCGGCTCGTCGCCGCCTCCGCGCCCACCGCCTCCACCCGCCGAAGCGCCCATCGCCTCCCCTCCTCGGCTCGCCGCCGCCGCCTCCCCTCCTCGCCTGGCGCTCGCCTAGGCGTCCCGGCGGCCGGCGGGCGCCTAGGCGTCCAGGCGAGGATTCGCAACACTGGTCTGTAGGACATGTCTCACACGACACTGGACATGACCGTCGTCGTTTTGCGGCAGATCGGTGATGCCTGACGAGAGTTGAGGCGTCAGACTGATCTGTTTGCTGGGCGTCCTTGGGCTTATAGCAGGTGACCATCTCTCTGCACAGAGATTGGATTGGGGGATAACCAAGTCTGACATGGAGCAGAAGATTGCCTGACTTGTAGCTGCTAGGTTCCTCAGTTGCCTTGTATCCCCCCTTTGTATGCCACAACTCTGTCATTAATAAAGACTCTTTGCTTCAAGTCTTGTGTGTTGTTCTTGAGTTGTTGATGTAGACTTCGGACCCTTGGCAAGGCAAAGGTCTCGAATGACTTAGCTGACTTGGATAACTCTTTGTCGATGTCCCAAGCTTGTTCCTCCAGGTCCTTAGCAGCGTAAGGACCCAGGCCGCTCCGGCTGTGTGGCTAACACTTCTTCTGGGTCCTTGGCAGTGCAAGAACCTGAGGGAAGTTCGACCCGTGTCTTCAGCTTGTCGTAGCTGGTGCTCCGAGTCCTCTGCCTGTTGCTGCAGTGGTCCGACATCCTACCCGCGTGGTTCACCGTGATGGCCCCCTGGTAGGTGTGGCCCTTGTGTTGGGGCGCACCTACCACTTTATGAGGCAGGACGTCAGCATTGGGCCCCCTGAGAGGTCCGGGACGCCAAGGACCTGTTAGGACCTACAAACATGACAGAAAAAAGAGTAGTTGTTCCCTCTAGTCACTCTTCCCTGTCTGGTAGCTTTACTGTGGCTTACGGTCCTCAGCTGAGCTACGAGGCTTGGGTAATTCGATGTGGGTCATCTGGGTTCTGGTTAAAGCATTGCTCGGGGGTATGAGCCACCTGGCTCCCCAGTACTGAGCTGTAGCATTGGAGAGGCAGAGTGTGTAGGCATGAGGTAGAGGACCAGACAAAGCAGTCTACACACCCTGGACCTCCCGCTGGTGTAAGCCTTTTGGGGGAGGGACCACTTGGCGCCATAAGGCCCCTGAGCAATGAGACATCCACAGAACCCCGGGTACGCCATAGGTACCTCAAGCGGACCCGTTTGTAGAAGTATAGCACACCACATGCTATGGTTGAACACAGGGAGAAGTGTCTGGCCACAAGACCGGAGCAGTATGGAAATAAAGCACGAAAAGAGAGGGGGCGACGTTCGGAGTCCTGTTACTTTTCTTGTCCGTAGGCGTGTTCTTGCCGGCCCCCAAGTACTCAGTTGTAGCGTAGGGAAGGCGGTGCGGAAGGCTTAGGGTACGGAACCAGGCTAAGCAGGTTGCGCGTCCTGGACCTCCCGCGAGCATTAACCTTTCAGCGAGGAGACCTTCCAGTGCCACGGGACCTAGGACAAGTGTGTAGAACAGGCTCCGGACATGCCATTTACAGTTGATATGCATGAAAAAGCACAAACTATAAAGAGAGAGTACACAGGGTAGGACAAAATTTTCTCATTTCAGGCTTCTTTCATAGGAGGAATCAGTCCGTACAAGAGGACAATGACCCGCTCCGGATGATAATAGTAGCAGGACTCCTCCAGAGCTTAGCTGTTCTAAGCGCTGTTCCTAGACACTAACATACTTATAGAGAAAATAGAGTCCTACCTCTGCGCTATGGATAGAACTTACAGAGGTGTTCTATGTTCCATGGATTGGGTAGAGGTACCCCATCCTACATGGCTAGGCGGACGCACCCGGGGCGGTATTACTTGTATCACTCGGAAGGGACCCTTCCAGCTGGGGGGGGTATTTGTTCCCGCCTTCTCGAGAAAGTATTCACCGAAGCACCAGGTCACCCACCTCTAGCTGTCTACTCCGCATGAACCGCTGTTGATAACGCCGGAGCGCTTGACGGTATCGTGCGTTTTGGACAGCTGCTTGCCACCTTCGCTCATCGATAAGGTCGATATCCTCACGCTGGAGCTGATCCTGCGTGGCTTCGTTGTACGCTTGGACACGGGATGAGCCCATGGTGATTTTCGGGGGGGGGGGGGGGGGGAGGACGGCCTCAGCCCCATACACCAGGAAGAAGGGTGTTTCCTCTGTCCCGCGACTGAGGGACGTCTGGCTAGCCCACAGTGCACACGGAACCTCTTCGACCCAATTGGCACCATGCTTCTTCAAGCTGTCGTAGGTGCGCGTCTTGAGTCCCTTGGGTATCTCGACGTTTGCTCTTTTGACTTGACCGTTGCTCTTTGGGTGAGCAACGAAAGCATAGTAAACTTGAATACCGAGGTCTTCGTAGTAGTCTTAGAACACTAGTGAACCGGGTCTTGTTGTCGGTGATGATTCTGTTCGGGACCCCAAACCGGTAGATGATCGACTTGATGAAATGACTACTGACTGTTTATTGATTTTTACTACAGGGGCAGCTTCCCTCCACTTGGTGAAGTAGTCTATGGCGACGTAGAGGTACCAGTACCCTCCGACAAATCTGGGGAACGACCCCAGGTTGTCCAGCCCCCATAAAATAAAGGGCCATGAGGGCGGGATCATCTGCAACGTCTGGGCCGTTGTGTGGGTCTGCTTGGCGTGAAACTGTCACGTCTTGCATCTCCTTACCAGGTCGACGGCATCCTGGAGAGCTGTCGGCCAGTAAAAGCCATGCCATAAGGCTTTACCGACCAGCGTGCAGGAAGATGCATGGTTCCCACACTCGCCTCCATGGATCTCTGCGAGCAAGTCGCAGCCCTCCTCCCGGGTTATGTACCGCAATAGGATGCCATTAGCGCCACACCGGTGGAGATCCCCTTCTACCAGCGTGTATCTCTTAGCCAACCGATCGATCCGTTCAGCGGATACACGTTCATCGGAAAGGAAATTGTCTTCCAAGCAATCCCGGATTTCTGTGATCCATGCGTCGGGACCTACTTGAGCACTTGGATCTTGAGCGTTGGGTTGCAAGGAGTCCCCGGTGACGCTTACGATCCTTGGCGGGCGCCATGGTAGCATGGCCGCCGGGACCTCCAGCTTCGAGGTGCTGGTCCTGCCCCCTTCGCTTGGTTCGGCCAGCCCGGAAGCAGGTCGCAACAACTTCCTTTCAAAGACCCTTTCAAGCACCGGAGCCCAAGTGGAAGCCTTCGCTGACAGGTTGTAGGCTATTGTATTGTTGTCGTGGGGAACATGGCACAAGTCCAAGGGTAAGAAGTCATTCTCCGAGTTCTTTACTTGGAGGAGATAGGTTGCAAGCTGTGGGTCATTGCAGCAGCACTCTCCCTTGACTTGTTTGATGATGAGCTGAGAATCACCCTTGACCAACAACTGTTGACGCCAAGAGACAACATGGTATTTAACCCGAAGATGAGAGCCTCATACTCCGCCATGTTGTTGGTCGCCTTGAAGTCAAGTTGCACCATGTACTTGAACTGATCTCTGGTTGGTCTAAGGAGCAGAACCCCCTGCTCCGGCACCTTGCTTCCGCAAGGAGCCGTTGAAGAAGAGAGTCCAGTAAGGCCCATTGAAGATCGGAGCTTTGGGCTCTGGTCCACCGATGTCTTGGCCCCCTGGATGGCATGGTGGTGGTGTCCACTCTGTCACGAAGTTAGCTAGCGCCTGGCTCTTCACCACATGGCGCGGTAAGAAGTCCAGCTCAAACTCTGCCAGCTCCGCGACCCATTTGGCTATGTTTTCGGTTGCGTTGGGGCTGTGGAGGACGGTTCTTAGCTGGTATGAGGTAACCACCGAGATCTTATGAGCTTGGAAGTAGTGGCACAACTTCCTTGAAGCAACGAGGACTGCATAGAGCAGCTTGTGCACCTCTAGATACCTTGTCTTGGCATCGTGGAGGACCTCGCTGATGATGTAGACCAAACGCTGGATGGTTCGTACCCGCCCGGAGGGGTCCGAAGCGTCTTCTTGTAGAGGTCCGGGACTCGGGGGCCCCCAGCCCTCGGGTCCGTGATTGCACTCTAGGAGCTCGGACCCAGACACGCGCTGATTGTCAGGTATAGCTGGCTGAGACCTGACTAGGTCTTCTCGGGGAGGTCCTGGACTCGGGGCCCCTAGGCCCCCGGGTCCGGGACTGCATTGTGAGAGCTCAGACTCGGATATGCATTGACCATCAAGTCCGGCTGATTGGGACCTGATTATTTCCCTGTCCCCAGGGTCTCCTGTGGAGTCCATGTTCCAGGAGTTTTGACCTAGGGCAGTAGGAGTCTTTTCTTGTTCTGGAGGTCAATGGAGTTATGGCCGCTCCGCGACAAGAACCATGCTCACGACCTCAGATGTAGCAGCAATGTAGAGGAGCAGATGCTCCCCTTAATCCGGGGCCACCATGATCGGTAGCGTTGTGAGGAACTTCTTCAGCTCTTGTAAAGCCTCATCTGCCTCTCCGGTCCATACGAATGGACTAGATTTGCGTATAAGCTTGAAGAACGGAAGAGCCCACTTAGCCAGTCTAGAGATAAATCGACTGAGCACGGCCAAGCATCCGGTAAGGTTCTGCGCATCTTTTGATGCGGGCTAGCGGTCGCATCAATTTTATCGCATTAATCTTCTCTGGGTTAGCTTCTATCCCTCGGTGTGATACCAAGAAACCAAGTAGCTTTCCCGTAGAGACCCCAAAGACACACTTGTCTAGGTTCAATTTCATGCATGTCGAACACAGTCAGTCAAAGACTAAGCCTAGGTTGTCAAGCAGAGATGCTTGCAACTTAACCTTTACTACGATGTCGTCGACATACACCTCTACTAGGTCTTGAATGAGATTCCCAAACGTTTTGTGCATGGCACGTACGAAAGTGGGAAGAGCTCAACCGGGGTTGTTGTGAGGTGTTTCACCAACACTTGAAAAGCTTCCTCACATGGCTTGCTCCAATCATATTTGCTGCCCTTTTTCAGTAGCTCCGTCATAGGTTTAGAGATTTTTGAGAAGTCTCGGATGAACCTCCGATAATCTCCCGCCAAACATAAGAAGCTACGATTTTCATGGACTGATGTTGGAGACTTCCATTTCAGCACTTGTTCAATCTTGCTTGGATCAACGGCAATGCCTTCCGCTGAAATAATATGTCCAAGAAATGACACTTGGTTGATCCAGAATTCACATTTACTAGACTTTACATAAAGCTTGTGATCTCTCAAGCGTTGGAGCACAATATGCAAATGTTTAGCGTGTTCCCCTTCTGATTTGGAATAGACCAAGATGTCGTCGATGAATACAACAACGAACTGATCCAGCTCCGGCATGAACACTGTCGGTACCCTCAATATGGGGTACCCCCGCGCGCAGGGGAAAACCGCCTAAGGACCTCGCCCCCTCCGCAGGGGCGGGCTCCGGAGGCGCCACGTGTCTGACAGGGCCGGGGCTCCCCTCTCCTCAGAGGGTAGCTCCGAGCCTGCCACGTGGCCCAGAAGACCGGACCTCGCCCCCTCTAGCAGGGGTGACCTATGATGCCGGTCTACACCCCCTCCACAGGGGTGAGCACCAAAGCCGGACCTCTACCTCTCTTCAGAGGCGAGCTCCGAAGCCGGACCTCCCCCTTTCACAAGGGCTGAGCTCCGATGCCGGGCTTCACCCTCTCCTTAGAGACTGAACTCCGAAGCCGTCGAGACCCTGCCAGCGCAGGGAGTACTCAAGACAAGAAGGTGCGCGGGAAGTAGGAGGCCCCACCTCGGGCTTGTTACCTCCCCCGAGATGGGCCCGGGGGCCACTGTCGGTACCCTCAATCATTGTTTTCAAGTCGTCCGACTAATCGCGATTAGTCGTCCTTATCGCTCACTAGAGCACGATCAGGGTGCTCGACTCGATAAGGGCGATCAGGACTGAACTTAACTGCTGTTGCTTGTCTCTTTTATTTAGCCGTCGTTGTTTTTTTTGTTTGAATTGAACGTAATTGCTGAACTAAACTTAATTGTTGCAGTTTGTCTCTTTTATTTAGTCATTGCTGTTTTTTAGTTGTCTAAACTGAACTTATTGCTGATATTTGTCTCTTTTATTTAGCATTGCTGTTTTTTTGCCTGAACTGTTGCTGACCTGAACTGTTCCCAAAAAAATTAACCGTTTTTGTTTCTAATGTTGCTGAACCTAAAGTTCTAATATTGCTGGAATAATGTTCTAATTCTACAATGTGAGTATATTTTTCTCCAAATAGACTATTGACTGTTCCATCTTTTTTATGTATGATATTGAACAATTATGTGTAATTTATGTCTGATCTAAATTCTGAAGTGTTCCATTTATGTGCTATTACTGCTAGCATAGAATTATATATATGTATATACATACATATATGTGTTAATATATGTATCGACTAGAAACTTCTAAAGAAAAATCAGGACGACTAGGAGGTCGACTAGGGTCGACTAATCGCCCTAGTCGACGACTAATCGACCTAGTCGTCCTAGTCGCCCCTTAGGCGACTAGGGTCGATTAGGCGACTTAAAAACATTGCCCTCAATATGGGGTACCCCCGCGCATAGGGGAAAACCGCCTAAGGACCTCGCCCCCTCCGCAGGGGCAGGCTCCGGAGGCGCCACGTGTCCGACAGGGCCGGGGCTCCCCTCTCCTCAGAGGGTAGCTCCGAGCCTGCCACGTGGCCCAGAAGAACGGACCTCGCCCCCTCTAGCAGGGGCGAGCTCCTAAGGAGCCACGTGGCCAGCGGGGCCGGAGCTCCCCTCCCCTCGAAAGATAGCTCCGGGCCCGCCACGTGGCGAGCAGAGCCGGACCCCCCCTCCGCGGGGTGAGCTCCGAAGGTTCCACGTGTCCAGTGGGGGCGGAGCTCCCCCACTCCTCAGAGGAGAGCTCCAAGCCCGACACATGGCCAGCAAAGCAGTGCTGCCCGCTCGGCGCGGTAGGCAGCGGGAGTAAAGGCGCGCCATGCCTTTACCATACAAATTATTGAAGACCCGCGCCTTCCCAAGGCGCGGTATTGAAGATCCGCGCCTTCCTAAGACGCGGAGACGTGGAGCACGCCCTTGCCAGGAGGCGTTGCGCCCAGTCACATCAAAGTGAAGACAGGCACGCAATGTCAGAAGTTGTACACTAATAAACGCAGTGACAAGACATCCCTTGCCGTCCTTGCCATCATCAACCACTACGCCTAGCTTGCAGCGTGGGCAGGGCGGCAGGGCGGAGACTCAGAAGCCCTCGCCAGAGACAACTACCGGCATTACTGCAAGATATGGTAGATGGCAGTCAATCTACCCGGGACCACCTGTCGGGTCCCGGGCCCCCTTTGTAAGCCGCCCGAGCCTTGGACTATAAAAGGCTCGGGTAGGCAGCGTAGCAAAGGGTTCGAAACCCAGCGAATCCGACCTCATACCTTAAGCTCAGAACCCCGGTTCTGAGCACCAAGCAATAAAACGAGCACCTCTGCTCACCGTGGATGCCCTGTGTTCATCTGTTTTCTTCGTCCAGTACAGCGAGACTCACGCGGGGGAACTAGCCCCTCCGAAAAAGAACCTCCGCGGGCTGCCCAGTGCAGGCCCGAGGGAAGTGTCGACAGCTACACTTCGACATTTGGCGTGCCAGGTAGTGGGCTTTTCCCTCTAGCGTCGAGTCTTGGCTCACGAAGATGACAAAGCTTCCCTCTGCGGCAAGGTCTCCTCGCCCTCGTTCCCGGCGAACGATGACTAGCGAGGCTTATGTCTAGACGCACTCAGGGAGGAGTGTGTCGGGGCAAGCTGGGAGCCAGCAGCCGACTCCGGCGACGCGGACTCCAGCAAGCCCAAGATCTGCTGCAACGCCGAAAGCAAGCACGCTAGCCGCGGCAGAAGCGCTCCTGGACAATCTACCTGCTGAAGACGCCCTCCATGGGGCCATCCAGCAGTGGATCCACGACGTCGACGACCTCGACGCTGCTGCCGTCAATCCTCCACTGCAGCGGGGACGACGCCCTGCTCAACCATCTACCTCGTCGTCGAGGCAAGATGGTGAGCAACGCCCTGGATCGTGCGGTACCGGCAGACACCCTGGCGCCACTGGTCCGATCATGGGAGCCCAAGACAGGCGCTCCGGCGCTACCCCAGTAAGTTCACCATGCTTACTTAGGTGTTCATTTAAATTACGCATTAATTTATATGATCACCTCCCCGCGCTCTAGATAGTGTATGCCCATTGTACACTCGGTTCCTCTTTCCTGATCTCATGCATAGTCTACATTTGCTATCCCGCCGAGTGCGGTCGCGCTTAGGGTACCTGCCGATGGACCGGGGGCCTCTCGGACCTCCCCAAGTCAGGGTACTCTGACACCAGTCGGTCTCCTCCAGGAAAAGACCTACACCAGAGCGGGGGATCCAGGAGCCTTGCTTTGCCCAGTCCTGCACCCAAAGCATGCACACTCTGCCTCCCCAACGCTACGGTCTGAGTACTAGGGGGCCGGACGATTACACCCTGACTAGGGCTGGGGGCCAGACTTCCGGGACCGAGTGCACTGGATTGCTCGAGCCCCGTATTCCGGCCCGGAACAGTAAGCCAAATAATACTAAGAGATAGGGAAGGGAGGACCTCTGAGCAGAGCCGGTCATCACCCCCTCCGCTGGGGTGAACTCTGAAGCCGAAACTCACCCTCTCCTCAGAGGCTGAGCTCTGATGACCTCCGGACCTCACGCCATCCGTGGGCCTGAGCTTTGATGCCGGCCCTCGCCCTCTCCTCAGACGCGAGCTCCGAAGCCGGACCTCACCCTCTCCTCAGAGGTTGAGCTCCGATGACCTCCGGACCTCACGCCCTCCGTGGGCCTGAGCTCCGATGCCGGCCCTCGCCCTCTCCTCAGAGGCGAGCTCCGAAGCCGGACCTCACCCTCTCCTCAGAGGCTGAGCTCCGATGACCTCCGGATCTCACGCCCTCCGTGGGCCTGAGCTCCGATGCCGGCCCTCGCCCTCTCCTTAGAGGCGAGCTCCGAAGCCGGACCTCACCCTCTCCTCAGAGACTGAGCTCCGATGACCTCCGGACCTCACGCCCTCCGTGGGCCTGAGCTCCGAGGCCGGCCCTCGCCATCTCCTCAAAGGCGAGCTCCGAAGCCGAACCTCACCCTCTCCTCAAAGGCTGAGCTACGATGACCTCCGGACCTCACGCCCTCTGTGGGCCTGAGCTCCGATGCTGGCCCTCGGCCTCTCCTCAGAGGCGAGCTCCGAAGCTGGACCTCACTCTCTCCTCAGAGGCTGAGCTCCGATGTCCTCCGGACCTCACACCCTCTGTGGGCCTGAGCTTCGATGCCAGCCATCGCCCTCTCCTCAGAGGCGAGCTCCGAAGCCGGACCTCACCCTCTCCTGAGAGGCTGAGCTCCGATGACCTCCGGACCTCACGCCCTCCGTGGGCTTGAGCTTCGATGCCGTCCCTCGCCCTCTCCTCAGAGGCAAGCTCCGAAGCCGGACCTCACCCTCTCCTCAGAGGCTGAGCTCCGATGCAGACCCTCGCCCTATCCTCAAAGGCGAGCTCCGAATCCGAACCTCACCCTCTCCTCAGAGGCTGAGCTCCGATGACCTCGAGACCTCACGCCCTATGTGGGCCTGAGCTCCGATGCCGACCCTCGCCCTCTCCTCAGAGGCGAGCTCCGAAGCCGGACCTCACCCTCTCCTCAGAGGCTGAGCTCCGATGACCTCCGGACCTCACGCCCTCTGTGGGCCTGAGCTCCGATGCTGGCCCTCGCCCTCTCCTCAGAGGCGAGCTCTGAAGCCGGACCTCACCCTCTCCTGAGAGGCTGAGCTCCGATGACCTCCGGACCTCACGCCCTCCGTGGGCCTGAGCTCCGATGCCGACCCTCGCCCTCTCCTCAGAGGCGAGCTCCGAAGCCGGACCTCACCCTCCCCTCAGAGGCTTGAGCTCCGATGACCTCCGGACCTCACGCCCTCCGTGGGCCTGAGCTCTGATGCCAGCCCTCGCCCTCTCCTCACAGGCGAGCTCCGAAGCCGAACCTCACCCTCTCCTCAGAGGCTGAGCTCCAATGACCTCCAGACCTCATGCCCTCTGTGGGCCTGAGCTCCGATGCCGGCCCTCGCCCACTCCTCAGAGGCGAGCTCCGAAGCCGGACCTCATCCTCTCCTCAAAGGCTGAGCTCCGATGACCTCTGGACCTCACGCCCTCTGTGGGCCTGAGCTCCATTGCCGGCCCTCGCCCTCTCCTCAGAGGCGAGCTCCGAAGCCGGACCTCACCCTCTCCTCAAAGGATGAGCTCCGATGACCTCCGGACCTCACGGCCTTCGTGGGCCTGAGTTCCGATGCCGGCCCTCTCCCTCTCCTCAAAGGTGAGCTCTGAAGCCGGACCTCACCCTCTCCTCAGAGGCTGAGCTCCGATGACCTCCGGACCTCACGCCCTCCGTGGGCCTTAGCTCCGAGGCCGACCCTCGCCTTCTCCTCAAAGGCGAGCTCTGAAGCCGAACCTCACCCTCTTCTCAGAGGCTGAGCTACGATGACCTCCGGACCTCACGCCCTCTGTGGGCCTGAGCTCCGATGCCGGCCCTCGCCCTCTCCCCAGAGGCGAGTTCCAAAGCCGGACCTCACTCTCTCCTCAGAGGCTGAGCTCCGATGACCTCCGGACCTCACGCCCTCTGTGGGCCTGAGCTTAGATGCCAGCCCTCGCCCTCTCCTCAGAGGCGAGCTCCAAAGCCGGACCTCACCCTCTCCTGAGAGGCTGTGCTCCGATGACCTCCGGACCTCACGCCCTCCATGGGCCTGAGCTTCGATGCCGGCCCTCGCCCTCTCCTCAGAGGCAAGCTCAGAAGCCGGACCTCACCCTCTCCTCAAAGGCTGAGCTCCGATGACCTCCGGACCTCACGCCCTCTGTGGGCCTGAGCTCCGATGCCGGCCCTCGCCCTCTCCTTAGAGGCGAGCTCCGAAGCCGGACCTCACTCTCTCCTCAGAGGCTGAGCTCCGATGACCTCCGGACCTCACTCCCTCTGTGGGCCTGAGCTTCGATGCCAACCCTCGCCCTCTCCTCAGAGGCGAGCTCCGAAGCCGGACCTCACCCTCTCCTGAGAGGCTGAGCTCCGATGACCTCTGGACCTCACGCCCTCCGTGGGCCTGAGCTCCGATGCCGGCCCTCGCCCTCTCCTCAGAGGCGAGCTCCGAAGCCAGACCTCACCCTCCCCTCGGAGGCTGAGCTCCGATGACCTCCGGACCTCACGCCCTCCGTGGGCCTGAGCTCTGAGGCCGACCCTCGCCCTCTCCTCAAAGGCGAGCTCCGAAGCCGAACCTCACACTCTCCTCAGAGGCTGAGCTACGATGACCTCCAGACCTCACGCCCTCTGTGGGCCTGAGCTCCGATGCCGACCCTCGCCCTCTCCTAATAGGCGAGCTCCGAAGCCGGACCTCACCCTCTCCTCAAAGGCTGAGCTCCGATGACCTCCGGACCTCACGCCCTCTGTGGGCCTGAGCTCCGATGCCGGCCCTTGCCCTCTCCTCAGAGGCGAGCTATGAAGCCAGACATCACCCTTTCCTGAGAGGCTGAGCTCCGATGACCTCCGGACCTCACGCCCTCCGTGGGCCTGAGCTTCGATGCCGGCCCTCGCCCTCGGCTCAGAGGCAAGCTCAGAAGCCGGACCTCACCCTCTCCTCAGAGGCTGAGCTCCGATGACCTCCGGACCTCACGCCCTCTGTGGGCCTGAGCTCCGATGCCGGCCCTCGCCCTCTCCTCAGAGGCGAGCTCCGAAGCCGGACCTCACTCTCTCCTCAAAGGCTGAGCTCTGATGACCTCCGGACCTCACGCCCTCTGTGGGCCTGAGCTTCGATGCCAACCCTCGCCCTCTCCTCAGAGGCGAGCTCCGAAGCCAGACCTCAACCTCTCCTGAGAGGCTGAGCTCCGATGACCTCTGGACCTCACGCCCTCCGTGGGCCTGAGCTCCGATGCCGGCCCTCGCCCTCTCCTCAGAGGCGAGCTCCGAAGCCGGACCTCACCCTCCCCTCAGAGGCTGAGCTCCGATGACCTCCGGACCTCACGCGCTCCGTGGGCCTGAGATCTGAGGCCGACCCTCGCCCTCTCCTCAAAGGCGAGCTCCGAAGCCGAACCTCACCCTCTCCTCAGAGCCTGAGCTACGATGACCTCCGGACCTCACGCCCTCTGTGGGCCTGAGCTCCGATGCCGGCCCTCGCCCTCTCCTCAGAGGTGAGCTCCGAAGCCGGACCTCACCCTCTCCTCAGAGGCTGAGCTCCGATGACCTCCGGACCTCACGCCCTCTGTGGGCCTGAGCTCCGATGCCGGCCCTTGCCCTCTCCTCAGAGGCGAGCTATGAAGCCAGACCTCACCCTCTCCTGAGAGGCTGAGCTCCGATGACCTCCGGACCTCACGCCCTCCGTGGGCCTGAGCTCCGATGCCGGCCCTCGCCCTCTCCTCAGAGGCAAGCTCCGAAGCCGGACCTCACCCTCTCCTCGGAGGCTGAGCTCCGATGACCTTCGGACCTCACGCCCTCCGTGGGCCTGAGCTCCGATGCCGACCCTCGCCCTCTCCTCAAAGGCGAGCTCCGAAGCCGAACCTCACCCTCTCCTCAGAGGCTGGGCTACAATGACCTCCGGACCTCACGCCCTCTGTGGGTCTGAGCTCCGATGCCGGCCCTCGCCCTCTCCTCAGAGGCGAGCTCCGAAGCCGAACCTCACCCTCTCCTCAGAGGTTGAGCTCCGATGACCTCCGGACCTCACGCCCTCTGTGGGCCTAAGCTCCGATGTCGGCCCTCACCCTCTCCTCAGAGGCAAGCTATGAAGCCGGGCCTCACCCTCTCCTGAGAGGCTGAGCTCCGATGACCTCCGAACCTCACGCCCTCCGTGGGCCTAAGCTCCGATGCCGGCCCTCGCCCTCTCCTCAGAGGCAAGCTCAGAAGCCGGACCTCACCCTCTTCTCAGAGGCTGAGCTCCGATGCCTCCGAACCTCACGCCCTCTGTGGGCCTGAGCTCCGATGTCGGCCCTCGCCCTCTCCTCAGAGGCAAGCTCCAAAGCCGGACCTCACCCTCTCCTCATAGGCTGAACTCCGATGACCTCTGGACCTCACGCCTTCTGTGGGCCTGAGCTCCGATGCCGGCCCTCGCCCTCTCCTCAGAGGCGAGCTCCGAAGCCGGACCTCACCCTCTCCTAAGAGGCTGAGCTCCGATGATCTCCGGACCTCACGCCCTCCGTGGGCCTGAGCTCCGATGCTGGACCTCACCCTCTCCTCAGAGGCGAGCTCTGAAGCCGGACCTTGCGCCCTACACTGGGCTGAGGTCCGATGCCGGACGACACCCCTATCGTAGGGGCGATCTCCGAAGCCGGTCGCCACCCCAGGGATGAACACCGAAGCCGGACCTTGCGCCCTACACTGGGATGAGGTCCTATGCCGGACGACACCCCTATCACAGGGGCGATCTCCGAAGCCGGTCGCCACCCGCAGGGTTAAACACCGAAGCTGGACCTTGCGCCCTACACTGGGCTGAGGTCCGATGCCGGACGACACCCCTATCGCAGGGGCGATCTCCGAAGCCGGTCGCCACCCCCAGGGGTGAACACCGAAGCCGGAGCTTGCGCCCTACACTGGGATGAGGTCCGATGCCGGATGACACCCCTATTGCAAGGGCGATCTCCGAAGCCGGTCGCCACCCCCAGGGGTGAACACCGAAGCCGGACCTTGCGCCCTACACTGGGCTGAGGTCCGATGCCGGACGACACCCCTATCGCAGGGGCGATCTCCGAAGCCGGTCGCCACCCCCACGGGTGAACACTGAAGCCAGACCTTGCGCCCTACACTGGGCTGAGGTCCGATGCCGGACGACACCCCTATCGCAGGGGCGATCTTCGAAGCCGGTCGCCACCCCCAGGGGTGAACACCGAAGATGGACCATGCGCCCTACACTGGGCTGCGGTCCGATGCCGGACGACACCCCTATCGCAGGGGCGATCTCCGAAGCCGGTCGCCACCCCCAGGGGTTAACACCGAAGCCGGACCTTGCGCCCTACACTGGGCTGAGGTCCGATGCCGGACGACACCCCTATCGCAGGGGCGATCTCCGAAGCCGGTCGCCACCCACAGGGGTGAACACCGAAGCCGGACCTTGCGCCCTACACTGGGTTGAGGTCCGATGCCGGACGACACCCCTATCGTAGGGGCGATCTCCGAAGCCGGTCGCCACCCCCAGGGGTGAATACCGAAGCCGGACCTTGCGCCCTACACTGGGCTGAGGTCCGATGCCGGCCCTCGCCCTTAGGGGCGAGCTTCGAAGCCGGGCTTCCCCCTTCCACAGGGCTGGGCTCCGATGCCAGACCTCATCCCCTCAGCAGGGGTGACCTCTGATGCCGGTCTACACCCCCTCCATAGGGGTGAGCACCGAAGACGGACCTCTACCTCTCCTCAGAGGCGAGCTCTGAAGCCGGACCTCTCCCTTTCACAAGGGCTGAGCTCCGATGCCGGGCTTCACCCTCTCCTCAGAGACTGCACTTCGAAGCCGTTGAGACCCTGCCAGCGCAGGGAGTACTCAAGACAAGAAGGTGCGCGGGAAGAAGGAGGCCCCACCTCGGGCTTGTTACCTCCCCCGAGATGGGACCGGGGGCCACTGTCGGTACCCTCAATATGGGGTACCCCCGCGCACAGGGGAAACTGCCTAAGGACCTCGCCCCCTCCGTAGGGGCGGGCTCCGGAGGCGCCACGTGTCCGACAGGGCCGGGGCTCCTCTCTCCTCAGTGGGTAGCTCCGAGCCTGCCACATGGCCCAGAAGACCGGACCTCGCCCCCTCTAGCAGGGGCGAGCTCCGAAGGAGCCACGTGGCTAGCGGGGCCGGAGCTCCCCTCCCCTCGGAAGATAGCTCCGGGCCCGCCACGTGGAGAGCAGAGCAGGACCTTCCCCCCTCCGCGGTGGGGAGCTCCGAAGGCTCCACATGTCCAGTGGGGCCGGAGCTCCCCCACTCCTTAGAGGAGAGCTCCAGGCCCGACACGTGGCCAGCAGAGCAGTGCTGCCCGCCCGGTGCGGTAGGCAGCGGGAGTAAAGGCACGCTATGTCTTTACCGTACAAAGTATTGAAGACCCGCGCCTTCCCAAGGCGCGTTATTGAAGATCCGCGCCTTCCCAAGACACAGAGACGCGGAGCACACCCCTGCCAGGAGGCGTTGCGCCCAGTCACATCACAGTGAAGACAGGCACGCAATGTCAGAAGCTGTACACTAATAAACGCAGCGACAAGACATCCCCTGCCGCCCCTGCCATCATCAACCACTACGCCTAGCTTGCGGCGTGAGTAGGGAGGCAGGGCGGAGACTCAGAAGTCCTCGCCAGAGACAACTACCGGCGTTACTGCAAGATATGGTAGATGGCAGGCAATCTCCCCGGGGCCACCTGTCGGGTCTCGGGCCCCCCTTTGTAAGCCGCCCGAGCCTTGGACTATAAAAGGCTCCGGTAGGCAGCGTTGCAAAGGGTTCGAAACCCAGCGAATCCGACATCATACCTCAAGCTCAGAACCCCGGTTCTGAGCACCAAGCAATACAACGAGCACCTCTGCTCACCGTGGGCGTAGGGTATTACGCTCCGGCGGCCTGAACCATGTAAAAAACCCTGTGTTCATCTGTTTCCTTCGTCCAGTACAGCGAGACTCACGCGGGGGGACTAGCCCCTCTGAAAAAGAACCTCCGCGGGCTGCCCAGTGCAGGCCCGGGGGAAGTGTCGACAGCTACACTTCGACATTTAGTGTCGACAGCTACACTTTGACAAACACCGAGTTCATAAGAGTACATAAAGTGAGCCGGAGCATTGGTCAACCCAAATGACATGAGAAGATACTCATAGAGTCCATATCTTGTCGAGAATGCTGTTTTCGGAATATCCTCCGCTCGAATCTTGATTTGATGATATCCCGACCTTAAGTCCATCTTGGAGAAGACTTTAGCACCCACTAGCTGATTGAAGAGAATATCAATTCTTGGTAGTGGATACTTGTTCTTTATTGTCACAGCATTTAACGGACGATAGTCGACGCATAGCCTCAGCGTCTCATCCTTCTTCTTTACAAATAAGGCCGAGCAACCCCATGGTGATGAACTTGGACGAATAAACCCCTTGTCCATCAGATCTTTGAGTTGCTCTTTCAGTTCAGCTAATTCATTCGGAGCCATTTTGTATGGTCTCCGAGAGATCGGTGTTGTTCCCGTTATCAACTCTATTTTAAACTCCACCTCGCGCTCAGGTGGTAAGCCTGGAAGATCTTTGGGAAACACATTCGGATATTCACGGACTACCGGAATGTCTTCTAACATGCAAACTTTGGCATTACATACTTCCAGGTCTTTGGAAATAGCTTTGCCAAGATACAATGTATGATGCCCGTGAAGTGGAGAGTCCAAATGAACACTCCTATTCTCGATATCCAGAACAGCCTTATGGAAGGTCAACCATGATATTCCCAATATGGCATCGATTCCTTGATCTTCGAGAATGATAAGGGTGGTAGGATAAAATTTTCCACGCAAACAAAGTTGTACTTTAGGAATTACTTCATTAGTCAATATGTCTCCACCTTCTTAAGACCATAAGGCATGGACACATAGCAGTTGTCGAAGTGTTTTCTATGACACTTCCTCCGGTCCGCTGTGGAGCAGCCCGTGGAGGTTCTTTTTTAGGAGGGGCTTAGTGGTTTATAGCGTCGTAGCACGATGGTGGGAAGAACACGGAGATTTACGTGGTTCGAGCCGCCTCAGCATAATACCCTACGTCCACGGAGTGTTGGTTGTTCTGTCTCTGGAGTCCGAGCGTGGCTCGAGCTTGAGAGCTTACAATGGTGTTCAAGGATCGGTAGCGGAATCAAAGATAAAAAAAGTCCTTTTGCCCGTTGGCTGTCTGGTCCTTTTATAGCTCAAGGCCAGACAACCTTACAAGTGGGCCCGTGGCATGGCAGGCGGCCCCGGTATGGGCTGCAACCTCAACCACGGCTAGCACGCCCATCGCTAGTAGTAGCGTACTTGATGAAGCCGTCGGGTGCGTCGCCTTGTCACATCGGCTTTCTTGAATGTTGTCTAACGAAGGCGGTAGAAATGCGTCTTGTCCCGCGGTGCTGCATTGTGGCTCCGTCAGCGCGCCGCACGACTAGTCTCTGGTGCCAAGCACGCCTGTAACGGGGTACGCTGGATTGCTTGCCTGGGGAACATGCGAACCTTAAATGCGCGATAGGACAACACACCTTCCTCTTTACTCCTTGGTTATCTGCCCGTCGCTTGTCAGCGCGACGGTCGGGTGGCTGGCCCTCGGGACACACGTTGCCACCAGAGCTTTCTTGAGGAGTAGTGAGGGGTCCGGAGTCATTGGACACGTGGCAGCACCGGAGCCCTCCCATGCTGGAGGTCGGGCCCGGAGCCGTAGGGCACGTGGCACCTCCGGAGCTCTCCTTGGCGGGAAGGGGCGCCTAAACTTGTTTCCCATGTGGCAACACCGGAGCCCTCCCATGCTGGAGGTTGGGCCCGGAGCCGTAGGACACATGGCACCTTCGGAGTTCTCCATGGCGGGAAGGGGCACCTCTAGTTGTTGCCTACGTGGTAGCACTGGAGCCCTCCCATGCTGGAGGTCAGGCCCGGAGCCGTAGGACACATGGCACCTCCAGAGATCTCCCTGGCAGAAGACGTGGTTCGGAGGTTCCGGACACGTGGCAGTGTCGGAGTCCTTCCTGGCAGGAGGTCGGGTCCGGCACCATCGGACACATGGTGGCTCTAGAGCCATCCTCGGCCAGTAGTGAGACTCAGAGCCTGCATACACATGGCAGCCTCGAAGCCCTCCTTAGCAGGTGGTCGGACCTGAGGCCTAGGACACGCGCCTTCTCATGTGTGCTCCCTAGCTTGCGATTGGGCCCAGCCTGCAGGCTGGGTCTGTGTCTTCTGCATACGTGATGACGTATGTCTTCTTTTGCTCTTACATGCGGGGGTACCCGGTCTTGAGGGTACCAACAACAGTATAGACCATCTACCGTGATGAAGGCAGTATGCTTTTCATCTTCCCTAGACATAGGTATTTGATAACAACCCGAATATGCGTCTAGGAAGCATAGCATATCACAACCGGATGTAGAATCCACTATTTGGTCTATACGAGGGAGGGGAAACGGATCCTTTGGACATGCCTTATTGAGGGTGGTGTAGTCGATGCACATGCGAAGCTTGTCGCATGCCTTGGGGACGACAACAGGATTGGCCAACCATTGTGGATGGTGGACCTCTCATATGAAGCCAACATTGAGCAACTTCTTCATTTCTTCACGAATGAAGTCCTGTCGCTTGATGGATTGCTTCCGAGGCTTCTGTTGGACAGGACTGGCGTCGGGGTGGATCTTTAGTTGGTGCTCAATTACCTCCCTGGGGATCCCGGGCATTTTTGAGGTTGCCATGCAAACACGTCGACATTGGATCGGAGGAAGGTGACAAGCGCATCTTCCTACTTCCAACACACAGTCTTGGCGATTTGGGTGGTCTGGGAGGCATCAGGACCGACTTAGACGACCTTAACTGGCACGTCCTCACCGTCCAAGGGTTGCACACAGGGCGCAGATGTCACCCCTCGCTAACGCGTGCTTGGAGGCGGCCGGCTACCTTCTGCGTGAACGGAAGCAGCCTCCTGAGCAGCTGCTAAGGCTTGGAGCTTTTCCAGCGCTGAAACGGCCGCAGTGCGGTCTCCGGATCTTGAGGACACCTCTCGGGGATGGCATCTTCAGAACCAGGTAGCCGTAGTGGGCTACTGCCATGAATTGGTACAGGGCGGGCCTGCAATGTCGAATACGACGCTTTCTGTGCAGTAGTTCTCAAATGTCCCGAACGTTACCGGGAGGGAGATGCTACCACACAGGAAGATTGGGTCCCGAACTACCCCCGAGAATGACCTCGAGGGGGTAAGCTGGGACATAGGGATCTGTAGCTTTTTGAAGGCAGTGAGACTGATAACGCTGAGGGATGTCCCGCCATCGATCAACACGTGTTAGAGCTTCACGTTAAAGATGGCCGAGGCGACGAGGAGGGGAAGCTGCCTGGCGCCTGCCATGTTCTTGGGGCAGTCGAAGGCGTCGAAGCTGATCGGCGTCTCCATCCACTTATGGTGCAGCGCCGGCCCAAGGGCTGGAGTGGCTGCCGCCACTGCTTGACGGAGGGTCTTGATGACTCGCCAGGCGATACGTCAGAGGAGCCCTCATACATCACGCAGAGCGTGCTGCCTGCTTGGCCATCAGCTTGGCCGGATCTACCCGCTCTGGAACGGGAGGTACCTCTTCGCCTCCTGCCTGGAGATGACGGTGAGTCAGGCGAGAAGACTCGCCATAAGAGGTGATGTTCACCATGGTCGCGTCGAGAACGCGAAAAGCCCCCTTCCTGGTGGGCCAAATGTCGGAGTGTGAGCTGCGACACCCCCCTAGCCCGCTAGTGGTGCGGACCGCGGAGGTTCTTTGTTTGGAGGGGCTTGTCGCCTCGCACGCGGTCGGACTCGAAAAAGCGGGTGAACACCAGGATTGACGTGGTTCGGGCAGCCAGAGCGTAATACCCTACGTCCATGGGAGTGTTTGTTGTACTACTCGTGCGTATGAGCGTGTGAGGGTGATGGGTTGCGAATGCGGAACCCTTGGTCGGGGTGGTTACAATGTGGCTTGGGGTCCTACAGGTGGCCTCGAAGCTAGGTGAACCCTATACAAAATCTAGGGTTTTGCACTCTGAGTAGAGTAGTCGGTGGGGGAGTTAAGTTCCACCGCCTGGCGCGCTGAGCGCCCCTGTCCATGTGTTAGGTGATGATGAAGACGCCGTCTTGTCGCCGCGTCTTCTCGTTCTACTTGGGTGACTTAGTGCCGTTGGGCGGCACTGTACCGTTGTCATGCCTCGCTGCCCTGTCTTGGCACCTAATGGTGGACAGAAGAAGGACGGAGGCGTGCGTTGTACGCCATGCTTCTGGGGAAGGCGGGAGCCTTCAATGCACGACGTGACAATGCACTTCCTCCTTGACTTTGTTGACCCACGACCCACGACGGATCATGGGGCACATGGCGTCGTCGGAGCTCTCATCGACGGGTATGGAGCTGGGAGACACGTGAAAGCTCTGGACCTCACCTCAGAGAGAGGCTCGGACTGGAGCCCAATAAACGTGTCGGCTCCGGAGCCCTCCTCTGCAGAGTGGAGGTTTGGAGCCCAGATACATGTGTCAGCTCCGGGCCTCACCTCAGCGGGGAGGCTCGGACCGCAGCCCAGGGCATGTGTCGGCTCCGGAACCCTCTTAGCAGGGAGGAGGTTTGGAGCCCGGGTACACGTGGCAGCTCCGGACGTCACCTCAATGAGGTCGCTCGGACTGGAGCCTTGGCCACGTGTAGGCTTCGGAGCCCTCCTCAACAGGGAGGAGGTGCGGAGCCCGGGTACACGTGGCAGCTCCGAACGTCACCTCAGCGGGGAGGCTGGGATCGGAACCTAGGGCACGTGTTGGCTCCGGAGCCCTCCTATGTATGGAATAGGTTCGGAGCCTGGGTACACGTGGCATTTCCGTACCTCACCTTAGCGGGGAGGCTCGGACCGGAGGCCAGGGCACGTGTCGGCTCCGGAGCCCTCCTCAGCAGGGAGGAGGTTCGGAGCCCGAGTAACGTGGCAGCTCCGGACCCCACCTCGATGGGGAGGCTAGGTCTAGAGGCAAGGACACGTGATGGCTCCAGAAACTAGATGCATGTGGCAGCCTCGGGGTTGACCCCAGGGCAGGGACACGTGGCCTCTCTAGCGCCCGCCCCAGCAGGGATGCAGGGCCTGGGTTGTCTTTTACCATCCACGCGGGGTACCAGGTTCTCAGGGTACCGACAGAATCGAGCTTGTCGGTACCCTGCGAACCGGGTATCCCCGCGTAGTGGGTAAAAAGCACCTCGGCCCCTCCTTCCCAGCTTAGGTGGGCCCCAGCGTAAGCCACACGCTCTATGCCCCATGGGCTGCCCCAGGGTTGCAACGTGTCTTCAAACCCTGAGCTTGACTACCGGCCTAGGGTGGCTCGGGAGCCGACACACATCGGACCCCATCCTCCACCGAGGAGGGCTCCAGTGCTACCACGTGCCCGGAACATTCGAGTCACACCTCCTAGCCGGAGAGGGCTCCGGAGGTGCCACACATCCTACAGCTCTGGATCCGATCTTCAGTATGGAGGCCTTTGGTGCTTCCACATGGACAGCGACTCCGGGCATGCTTTCCCCCTGGGGAAGGTTCCCGATGTGCCACGTGTCCTGCAGCTCCGAATCCGACCTCCAGCATGGGAGGGCTCCGGTGCTGCCGCATGCTCAATAACTCTAGACCGCCCACTACTCCACAAGACAGCTCCGGTGGAGACGCGTGTCTCGGGGGCCATCCGCCCGAACGTCACTTCAGCGGGCAACGGGCAGATGGAGGAGGAGTAAAGAGGAAGGTGCATTTTCAGGCCAAGCATTCAAGGTTCGCGCCTTCCCAAGAAGCATGGCGCACGACGAATGCCTCCGTCCCCCCGTCTACGCACCATTACGGTGAAAGACAGAGCGGTGAGGCGTGACGGCGAACAGTGCCGCCCAACGGTGCAGAGCGGCCTAAAAAGAGTGAGGAGACGCGACGACAAGACGAGGACTTCATCATCACCTGCTACCCAGACAGAATCTCCCGGTGGAACAGACGGCGCACCGTAACTCCACCGACAACAACTATACGAGTAGTTGTAAATGCCTAGATCATGTATAGGCACAGGTAGCCGCGGGGCCATCTGTCAGGGCCCGGATTGTTGTAACTGCCCCGGCCTTGAGCTATAAAAGGACCGGGGCAGCCTCCAGGCAAAGGGTCCGGACCCAGCCAACTCATTCTCATATGTGAGCAAGTAACTCATCAAGCACTCTCATGGACGTAGGGTATTACGCTCCGGCGGCCTGAACCACGTAAATCCTCGTGTCCGTCTCTCCATTGTGCTTAGACCTTCGTGATCCTCTAGCCCCACCTAAAAAAGAACCTCCATGAGTTGCTTCCAAGCAGACCAGGGGAAGTGTCGTAGCAAACACATCGACATTTGGTGCGCCAGGTAGGGGGCTTTTGGTTCTTGAAGATGTCCGAAGCCTACCATGGTGAACATCTAGTCTTTTGGAGGCTCTTCCCGCACCTCGTGCCACCAGCAGCAGAGTGAGCAGGAGGCGCCCTATGGTCTCACAGTGGGACCTTCTGTACTGCCGTCGGCTCCTACGGCGACGGTACCCGTTGCCACCAGGCAGCCCTAGTCGGCAACGGCAACAGCATCGCAAGCACTGACCGAAGCTAGTCCGGAAAGCGCGCTGTTAGCAGCCCACACGCTCTTGCACAACCCCCCCCCCCCCCCCGAATGCGTGGGATTCCCCGTCCGCTGCTGAGCAATGGCGCAACGACGTCGACCACCAGGTCGTAGCCGCGCCCAACTCGTCGTGTCACCAAAGATGACAGCAAGGGATGGGACAGCTTCCACCCTATAACCTAACAAGGGATTACAGGACGGCGACAACCCACTCGTGGGCAACATCCAGGCTCCCCACCGCTAACCTCAGGGACGAGCTGGACTGTCGTCGCTGTCAGGAGGAAGATGGCCGCGTCACCATCGAGCGACAGCGCGAGTGGCATCGCAGCCTCAGGGAGGAGTATGGTACCCCAGGTACCCGTGCGCCCCTTTTACGCAGGCCAGAACCCCGCTTCCCTAGGCTCAGTGGGAAGCTGCATGGCTCTAGCTCCGCACCTTCGTATGGCAGTGTGGCCGCTCAAGTTCCGGCCTCACTTGCCGGAGAAGTTCGATGGGACCGTCAACCCTGTCGAGTTCCTGCAGATCTACTCCACCGCTATTCTAGCTGCAGGAGGGGATGAGGCCATCATGGCCAACTTATTCCAGTAACTTTGACCGGGTCAGCCCAGTCATGGCACATGAACTTGCTCCAGTGGTCTGTGACCTCCTGGGAAGAGTTGTGTCGTCAGTTCATGGCCAACATTGGGAGTTCCTACGTTCGGTTGGGCTCGCAGGCCGACCTCCACACCATACAACAACAACCGGGAGAGTCACTGCGCTCATTCATCCAGTGCTTCTCCCAGGTCAGGAACACCATCCCCCGCATCTCCAACGCGTCCGTCGTCCTCGCCTTTCGACAAGTCGTCCGCGACAGGAAGATGCTCGAGAAGTTGGCTACGCATGACGTGCAAGATGTCTTCGAGCTCTTCAGCTTGGCGAACAAGTGCGCCAGGGCCGCTGAGGGCCAAAACTGAAACACGTCGCCCAACAAGGGGGGTGAGTCCACCAGGGAGAGTTCTGGCGGCAAGAAGAAGATCGGTGACAAGGACAAGCCGCTGGCTGGGGCTCACACTGCAACAACAGTAGCAGCTGCAGGGGGCCGGGGGCCACGCACCGACAAGCGCCCACGCGAGCCGTCTGGCAGCGAGGATGGTGCCCAGCGGTGCCCGGTCCATGACACTAACCGGCACAGCTAGCGAATGCCGAGAGATCCATAGGCTGGCGAAGCGCTTCCGAGAGCTTCGACAGCAGCTCCAGGACGGAGCGCCCTCCCGCCAGCGGGAGGGCAAACAGAAGCCTGGTCCGGAGGACGGCGACAACCAGGAGATGGAATTCGAAGACGCCAAGCGGGCGTTAAATGTCATCTACGATTAGGAAGAGGACTCCGGCTCTGACCACACCTGACCAGGCGGTCCACACCTGACCAGGCGGTCCCTATTTCGTCGGGAAGAGCAAGCGGCCCAGGGAAGGGCCGTCTGGTGCCTCGGCGGAGTTTTCTCGAGGAGGAGCATCAAGCTTAACCCCCGACCAGTGCGAGCATGTCTCCCAGGTGCGTCCGTCTTGCTGTAAAGGGTAGGGACCTCTACCTTGCCACGGGCCTTAGGACACCTCTTTAAGTCTGCTCCCAAGTAGTGGTAGAATATTTTTTCTTTTTCTCTTTCTTGTGAGGGCAACATAGGGACCGGGGACAGAGCTTAGAACAACTAAAGTCCCGGAAGTGTCCAGGCACTCTCGGTATCCGGGACGAACCGCTGCCTTCTTGCACGGCCTGTAATTCCATATTGCCCGAAGGAAACCAGGAATAAGAAAAAATGAGTCCTGACCAGTGTGCCCCATTATAGCCTATATTGGCTCATGCATAGCAGTTATAAATGGCATGTTTGGAGCCATTCTACACGCTAGTCCTATAAGATAGACCTACATATTTGAGACGGAATTGGTTCCGTATCCAAACCGTCCAGGGGGTCAAGGCAACGGTGGCCCTCGTTTCCACCGGACCCCGCTAGACATTCTGCTGCGACGGCCCTCGTGCGAGCGAGGTGCCAAAGTGGGGGTCCTGCTCACCTCACAGTTAGGAGAGCAGTTCAAGTACATAGTTCATCTTGACTCCAAGGCTACAAATAGCATGGCAAAGTATGGAAGCCTTGTATTTGTCTTAAGTATTGCCCTTTCTCTAGAAATGCGACAGAAGCTAGCTAAAAGTAGACTCCCAACTCGCCATCAAATAGGGCGAGCGACAGTATTCTTGTACCGGTCCACAGCCAGTTGCCTACTTTAGAAAAGGGATTTCATACTTTGGAGTAGCGCCATATCCCCTGCGCCAACAACGCGGTAGCAAACTACCTTACAATAAAAGCCTTTGCTTGGACTCCGGTCCCGAAAGGCGCCTTTGAAAGGAAGGTACTGTGCCATACAACCTGGCCTGCTGAACCAGTCGAAAGGGGGCAAGCCCAGCACCTCGAAGCTAGCAGTCCCGACGGTCCTGCAACCATGGCGCCCGCTAAGGATCGTATGCGTCACCGGGGGCTCCGTGTGACCCGGTGCCCAAGATCCAAAAAGCTCAAGTAGGTTTGGTGTAGGGATCAGGGAGGTCCTGTCCTTCTTGAAAGACACTATCCTTCCTGATGAACATGTATCCGCTGAACCGATCGTTCGTATGGCTAGAAGATGCATACTGGTAGACGGAGATCTTTACAAATGTGGCGCTGACAACAATCTATTGCGATGCATTACCCGGGAGGAGGGCTGCGAGATATTCGCAGAGATCCATGAGGGCGAGTATGGCAACCACTGTGTTCCATACGCTAGCGGTGAAGCCTTCTGGCACGGTTTTTATGGATGGTAGCCCCAATGGATGTTGTCGATCTGGTCAAGAGATGTGAGGCATATCAGTTCTGTGCCAAGCAGATCCACACACCGGTGGAGACGTTGTAAATTGCCCTACCCTCATGACCGGTAGAGGCATGACGACTGGGCACCCCGGCGCTGTAGCTTAGTAGTGTCGGGGAGCCAGGTGGAACATGCCCCTGGACAAAGCATCAACTGTGTCCTGGCCGACTACGTCGCCCAAGCCAGGGTCGTCTCAATACGTCCACGGTGACTCGGACCCCCTAGGAGGCTCGATGCTAACACCCTGATTCACCAAGTTTACTTGGTAGGTGCGCCCCCCACCAGGTGACCACACTTACCAGGGGGCCATCTCGTTAAATCACGCATGTCGGTACCCTCAGTATGGGGTACCCCCGCGCACAGGGGAAAATCGCCTAAGGACTTCGCCCCCTCCGCAGGGGCGAACTCCGAGGGCACCTGAGCCGGACCTCCCCTCTCCGCGGGGAGAGCTCCGAAGGCTCAATGTGTCCAGCGGGGCCACACCTCCCTCTCCTCAGAGGAGAGCTCCGGGCCCGCCACGTGGCCAGCAGAGCCGGACCTCCCCCCTCCGCGGGGAGAGCTCCGAAGACTCCACGTGTCCAGCGGGGCCAGACCTCCCTCTCCTCAGAGGAGAGCTCCGGGCCCGCCACATGGCAGGGAAGCAGCGCTGCCTACCCAGCGCGGTAGGCAGCTGGAGTAAAGCCGTACCATGCCCTGTCGGTACAAGGTATTGAAGACCCGCACCTTCCCAAGACGCGGAGACACGGAGCATGCCCCTGTTAGGAGGCGTTGCGCCCAGTCGCATCACAGTGAAGACAGGCACGCAATGTCAGGTGTTTTACACCAATAAACACAGCGACAAGACATCCCCTGCCGCCCCTGCCATCATCAACCACTACGCCTAGCTTGCGGCGTGGGCAGGGCGGCAGGCCGGAGGCTCAGAGGCCTTCGCCAGAGACAACTACAGGCGTTATTGCAGATACGGTAGATGGCAGAGATCTCCCCAGAATCACCTGTCGGGTCCCTTGTCCCCCCTTTGTAAGCCGCCCGAGCCTTGGACTATAAAAGGCTCGAGCAGGCAATGTTGCAAAGGGTTCGGCAGTACGCCACCTTGCAGTAGACATTCTAACACCAGTTCATCCTCAAGCTTAGAACTCCGGTTCTAAGCCTCAAGCAATACAACGAGCACCTCTGCTCATCGTGGACGTAGGGTATTACGCTCCGGCGGCCTGAACCACGTAAAAAACCCTTGTGTTCATCTCCTACCTTCATCCAGTATAGCGAGACCCACGCAGGGGGACTAGCCCCTTCGAAAAAGAACCTCTACGGGCTGCCCAGAGTAGGCCCGGGGGAAGTGTCGACCGCAGACGCTTCGACATTTGGCGTGCCAGGTAGGGGGCCTTTTCCTATTGCGTCGAGTCTTCGCTCACGAAGATGACCAAGCTTCCGTCCGCGGCAAGCTCTCCTCGTCCTCGTTCCCGGCGAACGATGACCAGCGAGGCTTACATCTCTAGGCACTCAGGGAGGAGTGTGTCGGGACAAGCTGGGAGTCCGCAGCCAACTCCAACAACGCGGACTCCAGCAAGCCCAAGATCTGCTGCAGCGCCGAGTGTCACCTATGGGAGTACACTAGCTGCAGCACGAGCGCTTCTGTGCAATCCACCTGCTGGGGACGCGCCTCAGGCGGCGACCCAGCAGTGGATTCGCGACGTCGACCGTCTCGTCGTCGCCGCCGTCAACCCTCAGCTTCGGCGGGGACGACGCCCCAGCGAACCGGATGTGTCACTGTCGCGCACGCCAACGGTTGACGGACACATGACAGACTCCCGCTCCACCAGGCTCCCATCGGCAGACCTGAGGTTGGAGTTGGAGCGACATCACCTGGGCAAGGATGCCCACATGACCATCGAGCGACGACGCGAAAGGTGTCGCAACCACGAGGTCGGCGACAGCATGTCCACCGCCTCGACTCAGCCTGGGCCGCAGATGTTCGCCATGCGATGTCTGCCCCAGGCATACACCACACAACATATGCAGTAGCCATATGCCCTGCAAATGGCACCCTGGTCTATGGTGCACCTTTGCCCATACCGGGGTTCACCGTGCCAACAGCGGACCAAGCGTTCGCGGCACCGAGACCTGCAGCAACAGGAGCGGGGTGTGCGGCCTTGGCGCCGCACCTTCGCTTCGCAAAGTTGCCGTGCAAGTTCTGACCACACCTGCTAGAGAAGTACGACGACAGCGTAAACCCGGCGGAGTTTCTCCAGATGTACTCCACCGCCATCCTTGCTGCAGGAGGTGATGAGGCTGTCATGGCCAACTACTTCCCCGTCACCTTGACCGGCCCAGCACGGTCTTGGCTCATGAACCTCCCCCAGGGTTCGATAACCTCCTGGGGAGAGTTCTGCCGACAGTTCACCGCCAACTTCAGCAGCTCCTACACCCGTCCCGGCACGGAGCTTGACCTCCACGCCATCCAACAACAACCTGGAGAGTCGCTGCGCTCCTTCATCCAGCGGTTCTCCCAGGTACGGAACACCATTCCCCATATCCAAAATGCTTCTGTGGTGGTGGCGTTCCGACAGGGTGTAAGAGACAAGAAGATGCTCGAGAAGCTCGCCACCAGGGAGCTGCGCGACATCTCAGAGCTCTTCAGCCTGGCGGACAAGTGCACTAGAGCGGCGGAAGGGCGTAACTGGCACTCACAGCCAGCCTCCGAAGCCGGAGGACAGCCCGGACCTAGCGCTGCTCCCCATGGGAGCAGCAAGAAGACCAAGAAGGGCGGCGGCAAGATCAAGCCGCCGGCCGGAGCTCCCATTGCTGCTGCTGCTGCGCCCACCGGAGCTCGGGGGCCACGCCCCGGCAAGAGGCCGCTACAGTCACCAGCCCTTGGCGGTGAACATAGCGAGCCGTGCTCCGTGCACAACACCAGCAGCCATACTGCTGCTGAGTGCCGAGAGATCCAGAAGCTCGTGGAACGCTTCCGCAAGGGGAAGAAACCGTGAAACACGGACGCCCCTCCCTTCCGTCAGAGGGAGGGCAACCAGAAGGTCGACCTCCGGGACAACGTCGACCAGCAGATGGAGTTCTAGGAGCCCCAGCACGCTCTGAAGACGGTCCACCACCGCGAGGGCTCGAGCTCCAGTGACGACGAGCGCCGGAAGACGCTCCACGTCATCTACGGAGGGTCCTCGGACCCCTCGTCCCGGAGTGCAGTCAAGACCCTGCGCCGGGCTGTGGCATCGGTGGCCCCACCCCCATGCGCAACACAACACCTCAAGTGGGTAGGGATCCCCATCACTTTCGACTCCACCGACTGCCCCAAGAACATGGCTCGGGCCGGGCAGCTACCGCTCCTGGTAGCCCCCACCATCGCCAACATGAAGATGTACCACGTTCTGGTGGATGGCGGGGCCGGCCTCAACCTCATCAATCGTGCAGCCTTCCAGAAGCTGCAGATCCCGATGGCCAAGCTCGCCCCCTCGAGCCCGTTTTCAGGGGTACGGCCGGGACAAGTCGTCCACTACGACAACATCAGCCTACCGGTGACCTTCGGGGCACCGAACAACTACCAAACAGAATACATTCTGTTCGACGTGGCGGAGGTCGATCTCTCCTTCAACACCATCATCGGCAGGCCAACCTTGTACCGGTTCATTGCGGTAGTCCACTACGGCTACCTCGTCTTGAAGATGCCTACACAAATAGGCGTCCTCAAGATCCATGGAGACCGCACTGCCGCAGTGTCAGCCTTGGAGAAGCTCCAAGCACTTGTGACAGCACGAGCACCAGCCCTCGGCGGTGAAGAACCGGGCCAGATCCACCGGAGTGCACGCCACCGTGCCTCGACCTCACCTCCCGGGGACTGCCCTGGACCTTTCAACCTCCTGTCGGTCTGAGCCAATGGAGGAAGACATCCCGGGTCCCCCAGGGAGGGTCCGGACCTGTCTACCTCCTGTCGGCCTGAGCCAATGGAGGAAGACATCCCGGGCCCCCCAGGGAGAAACCGTGTAGGACCAGCTCCGGCGTGAAGACATCGACCTCGTCGATGAGGCTCGACTCCAAGCAACGCTCCGCAACGCACGGTACCGACAGGCGCTCCGGCGCTACCACCAAAGGACTGTGCGTGTCCGGGAGCTCAAAGAAGGCGACCTGGTGCTGCGGCGCATACTTTCCCGCGAAGGGACCAACAAACTCTCCCCCAGCTGGGAAGGTCCCTTCCGAGTAACGAAAGTTTGCCACCCCGGGTGCTTACGCCTTTCCACCGAGGATGGGGATCCGCTCCCGAACCCTTGGAATATAGAACACCTCCGTAAGTTCTATCCCTAGAGCAGTAGTAGGACAGGTCTTTTTCTTTCTATAATAGATCCCATAGAGTCCAGGAACAGCGCTCGGAGCAACTAAGCCCCAGGGATGGTCCAGGACTACGTCCAGCTTGGCCTGGTTCCAACCCTAAGCGCGTAGGATCTTGCTTCCCTTCATAATGGGGCGGGTCGTTGCCTCCATTTATAGCCTGCCTTCCTCATATGGGTATTTATATGGAAGAACAATGTCCTACCACGCTCTTCCTTATGTGTTCATTTAAATTACACATTAATTTTTATGATCACGCCTCCATGTCAAACATAATATGCTCATCGTACACTTAGCTCTCCCTTCCCACTCTCATCCCTAGTCGGCATTTGCTATCTTGACTGAAGGCGGTCGCGCTTAAGGTACCTGCCGATGGCCAGGGTGTAAGGGCCTAAGTTTTTGGCACATACTCAAGGTGCTCATCACACCACACACACCTTTCATTTGAAGAAAGTCGATGAACACATTTGAAGAGCAAGTAACCAATATCAACATGATTGTCGGTACCCGCGATATGGGGTACCCCCGCGCATAGGGGAAAATGCCTAAGGATCTCGCCCTTCTCCGCAAGGAGAGCTCAGAAGGCGCCACGTGTCCAGCGGGGCCAGACCTCTCTCTCCTCAGAGGAGAGCTCCGGGCTCGCCACGTGGCCAACAGCAGCCAGACCTCCCCCCTCCGTGGAGAGAGCTCCGAAGGTGCCACGTGTCCTGCAGGGCCGGACCTCCCCCTCCTCAGAGGAGAGCTCCGTGCCCGCCACGTGGCCGACAGAAGCCGGACCTCCCCCCTCCGCAGGGAGAGGTCCGAAGGCTCCACGTGTCCTGTGGGGCCGGACCTCCCTCTCCTCAGAGGAGAGCTCCGGGCCCGCCACGTGTCCATCAGAACAGCGCTGTCTGCCCCCGAGCGGTAGGCAGCGGGCGTAAAGACGCTCCATACCTTGCCCGTACAAGGTATTCAAGGCCCGCACCTTCCCAAGACGCGGAGACGCGGAGCACGCCTCTGTCAGGTGCCGTTGCGCCCAGTCGCATCACAGACTGGTGCGCAGTGTCAGAATTTACCAGCCAATAAACACAGCGACAAGACATCCCCTGCCGCCCCCGCCGTCATCAACCACTATGACTAGCATGCGGCATGGGCAGGGCAGCAAGACGAAGGCTCGGAAGCCTTCGCCAGAGACAACTACTGGCATAACTGCGGATACAATAGTCGGCAGGAAATCTCCCCGGGACCACCTGTCGGGTCCCGGGCCCCCCTTGTAAGCCACACGATCCTTGGACTATAAAAGGCTCGGGCAGGCAACGTTAGCAAGGGTTCGCACTCCAGCAACTCACACCCTAGGCATAACTCATCCTCAAGCTCAAGACTCTGGTTCTGAGCAACAAGCAATACAGCGAGCACCTCTGCTTACCGTGGACGTAGGGTTTTACGCTCCGGCGGCCCGAACCACGTAAAACTCGCCGTGTCAAGCTCCTCCCTCACTCGTCCCTACGCTTAAGCTCTCCGCAAGCGACTAGCCCCTCCGAAAAAGAACCTCCGCGGGCTGCCCAGAGCAGGTCCGGGGGAAGTGTCGACCACACACTTCGACATTTGGCGCGCCGGGTAGGGGGCTTTTCCCTTGCGCGACGAGTTTCTGCCGACGAAGATGACCAAGCTTCCTTCAGCGGCAAGCTCTCCTCCCCCGCGTTCACGGCGGACCGTGACCAGCGGGGAATACGTGTCAACACACTCAGGACGGAGTGTGTCGGCGCAAGCTGGAAGCCAGCAGCCGACTCCGGCAACGCCGACGCCGGCAATGCAGGCTCCGACTAGCGTGATATCTTCTCCGGCGCTGAGCGTTCCCCACGGGGGTGCGCTGGCTGCAGCAAGAGCGCTACTGCGCAATCCACCTGCTGGGGACGCGCCCCATTCATCGACCCAGCAGTGGATTCGCGAGGTAGACCGTCTCGTCGTCGCCGCCGCGAACCCTCGACTTCGGCGGGGACGACGCTCCGGCCAACCGGCTGTGTCGCTGACGCGTACGCCGACGGTTGACGGACAGACGGCGGATTCCAGCTCCACCAGGCTTCCGTCGACGGACCTGAGGACTGAGCTGGAGTGATGCCACTTGAGCCAAGACGTCCGAGTGTTCCTCGAGCGACGTCGAGAAAGGCGTCGCAACCAAGAGGCTAGTGATAGCATGACGTCAGCCTCGACCCAGCCTGAGGAGCAGACCTTCGCCACGCGATCTCTGCCCAGTTATACGCCACACAGCATATGCCACAGCCATATGCCCTGCAAACGGCGCCCCCGGTCTATGGCGCAGCCTTGCCCATACCGGGGTACACAGTGCCTGCAGCGAACCAAGCGTTCGCGGCACCAACGCCTGCAGCAACAGGAGCAGGATGTGCGGCCCTGGCGCCCCACCTTCGCTTCGCGAGGTGGCCGCGCAAGTTTCGGCCGCACCTGCCCGAGGAGTACGATGGCAGCGTCAACCCGGCGGAGTTCCTCCATATCTACTCCACTGCCGTCCTTGATGCAGGAGGGGATGAGGCTGTCATGGCCAACTACTTCCCCGTCGCCTTGACCGGCCCAGCCAGGTCTTCGCTCATGAACCTCCCACAGGGTTCCATAACTTCCTGGGGAGATCTCTGCCGGCAGTTCACCGCCAACTTCGGCAGTTCCTACACCCGGCCTGGCACGGAGCTCGACCTCCATGCCATCCAGCAACAACCTGGGGATCGCTGCGCTCCTTCATCTAGCGGTTCTCCCACGTACGGAACACCATCCCACACATCCAAAACGCTTCTGTGGTGGTGGCGTTCCGGCAAGAAGTTCGGGACAAGAAGATGCTCGAGAAGCTCGCGACCAGAGAGGTCCGCGACGTCTCCGAGCTCTTCAGCCTGGTGGACAAGTGCGCCAGAGCAGCAGAAGGGTAGAACTGGCACTCGCTGCCAGCCTCCGAGTCGGGAGGACAGCCCGGATCTGGCGCTGCTTCCTATGAAGACGGCAAGAAGGCCAAGAGCCGGGGCAGTGGCAAGGTGATGTTGTCGGACACGGCTCCTGTTGCCGCAGCAGCGGCACCCAGTGGAGCTCGGGGACCGCGCCCCGACAAAAGGCAGCGACAGTCACCAGCCCCAGATGGTGACCAAGACAAGCTATGCCCCGTGCACGGCAGTTGTCGCCATACTACTGCCGAGTGTCGGGAGATTCAGAAGCTCGCGGAGCGCTTCCGCAAAGGGAAGCAGCAGCGCACTGATGCCCCGCCCATCCGCCAAAGGGAGGGCAAGCAGAAGGTCGACGCCCCAGACAACGTCGACCACCAAGCAGGGTTCCAGGAGCCTCAGCGCGCCGTTAAGGCGGTGCGCAACCATGAGGACTCCAGCTCCAGCAACGATGAGCGTCGAAAGAAGCTCTACGTTATATACGGTGGGTCCACCGACCCCTCGTCCCGAAGCGCGGTTAAGACTCTGCGCCGAGCGGTAGCGTCGGTGGCGCCACTCCCAGGTGCCGCACCGCACCTCAAGTGGATGGGGACCCCCATCAGCTTTGATGCCACCGACTGCCCCAGGAACATGGCTGGGGCCGGCCAACTACCGCTCTTGGTAGCGCCCACCATCGCCAACGTGAGGATGTACCACGTTTTGGTAGATGGCGGAGCTGGGTTGAACCTCATCAGCCGTGCAGCTTTCCAGAAGCTGCAAATCCCGATGGCCAAGCTCACCCCATCGATCCCGTTCTCAGGTGTAGGGCTGGGACAAGTCGTCCCCTACGGTAATATCAGCCTTCCGGTGACCTTTGGGGCACCGGACAGCTACCGGACAGAGTACATTCTGTGCGACGTAGCGGAGATCGACCTCCCCTTCAACGCCATAATCGGCCGGCCAGCCCTGTACCGGTGCATGGCAGCAGCCCACTATGGATACCTCGTCCCGAAGATGCCTACACCAACAGGCATCCTCAGAATTCGTGGGGACCGCACTGCTGCGGTGTCGGCCTTGGAAAAGCTCCAGGCACTTGCGACAGCACGAGTGTAAGGATCGAAACGCCCAAGAGGGGGGGTGAATTGGGCTTTTTTTTTAAAATTTTAGAGCAATTTAAAACTTTAATGGTTGAAGCCCAATTCCCTATGCAAACTAAGTACGCAAGTAAGAGAGTTAAGTGCGGAATAGTAAAAGCGTAATAGTAAGGGGTGAGGAGAGAAATGCAAACTCCCGCGGAGACTCGGAGACACGGCGATTTTTCCCGTGGTTCGGTAAGATCATAAAAATCTTCCTACGTCCACGTTGTGGCACCCACCAAAGGGTATAGCCACTCCCAAGTCACCAAGACGAGGGAATCCACTATCTTTCTCCGTTCGCCCTCTCCGGCAAGGTGGAGCTCAAGCCTTGTACAACGGTGATCCTCCGGGCTTCCACAAACACCTTGGTAAGCTCCGGAGTGATCTCTTCTTCCTCCAACGTTTACAAGGTGAGAGAAGTCACCAAGACACTCTCTCTCACTAGCCTAGAGATTCCAATCACCAAGAATGGACGCACACAAGCTTCTCTCTAGCTAGATATAACCTATAGTTGGATTACAAGAGGTTTTGAAGTGTGGAAGTGGTAGCTCTTGGTCTTGAATGCTTGAGAATGTGTAGTGAGGCTCAGGAGATCAAGACTTGTCGAAATGGCCGGTTGGAGGGGTATTTATAGCCAGCCCACACGAGATAGCCGTTGGAAAAGTGGGCAGACTTTGTCAGTTAACATCGGATCCTCCGATGCACCCCTTTATATGATCATCGGTCGAATTCCAAATTAGCTGATGTCATGTGTCAGATGTGACCGTTGGATATAACCGTTGGATTTTTTAATCGACCGATGTTACTTCAATTTATCATCGGATGATCCGGTGAGTTGATCTTCAGAATTGGGTTAGAAATATTGTCTCTGTTGAATTTGACTGATGTACACTTACTTTCTCATCGGATGATCCGGTGTGTATATCTTCAGAATAACTCAGATATCATCCTTCGGGTGAACTCAACCGATGTGCCACTTCCTTCACATCGGATGATCCGGTGAGTACTGGGATCTGAGGTCTTCTTCTTCTGCCAACTCAAACTCGACCGATGTAGCCATTTTGCAAGACATCGAATGATCCGGTGAATGCAACTTGTTTGCTTCGAGTTGTTTTGAGTTGATCTTTTAGAATCCTCTCGAGTGACCTCTTTGACACTTGTTTGAAATGATATTACGATGAGGTGTGAGCTCCTTGTGTTGCCAATTTTGATAAAGTAGAGTCGTTGTATGATTTCTTCATTTAGTTTTCATGAGTATCGAATAACCCCTTAGAATGGATCGTTGAGGGGTCTCCATTTGTATCCAATGAGCAGTAGATGGTGTGAATAGATAGTTCATTAACGGTTGATGTGATATATGTGAAACCTCGCATCCACAAACTCATTAGTAATAACGAACGGTTGTCATTAATCACCAAAACCATATCTCACGGGGGCCTAGATGCTTTCAATCTCCCCCTTTTTGGTGATTGATGACAACACAACGAGTAGAGCATAGAATTGAATTAAAACACAATGCTTCAAAAGAAATATAACAGGTACAAATTTGCAACACAAGTGGCTCGAAGGCTCAAATAATAAACGATAAAGCGTAAGAGCACAGAGTAGCACCCGGAGTACAATAATAGCAAATAATAATAACGGTCAATCTCAAATAAAATAGCAAAGGATGGACAATCTCAGATATAGTAGCAAAAGTATAGACATAGACACTCCCCCTAGGACTGAGCTAACCCTCCCCCTGACTCTTAACTCTTCTCCCCCTTTGGCATCAAGACACCAAAAAGGGAAGTTGAGTGACTACGACTCAGGCGCGCTCCTGGCGATGGTGAAGCGGTCGGCGTCGACGGTGCTGTCGTCGGAGCTGCTGGAGGTGGAGGTCGCTGGTGCTGGAGCTGGAGCGGGAGGAGCTGGAGCTGCTGTGGGGGCTGGAGCTGGAGCTGGAGCTGCTGGGGGATCCGCTGAGACTGCTGGCGCCGGTGGAGGTACTGCCGGAAAAGGTGAGGACTGGAGCGACGTCGGTGGCAATACTGGAGCTGGTGCCAGTGGGGGTGCACCTGGAGCCTGACTGAGTCCCAAGTGCTGAGGTGGAAGAGCCACTCCAGTCTGCTGGTAGAGGTTGGTGACCAACCCCAGGATGCCCAACAACATCTGCTGAGTCTGCTGCTGCTGGTCCAGAGTGCGTCGTGTCATCTGGTCGACAAGGTTGGTGAACCTGTCGGTGTCCTCTCGCCTCTGACGGGCGATCTCCAGCTGCATCTCCTGCTGCTGCCTCTGAAGCTCCTCCTGTCGAGCTGCCTGCTGCTCCTGCTGCTGAGCCATCCGCTGAAGTAAAGCAGTGAGCTCTGACGGCTGAGTCACCTGAGCCTCTGACACTGGAGGAGGTGAAGGTGGTGGAGCAGCTGAGCCTCCTGCCTCTGCGTCGTGCTGCCTCGGTGAGGGAGGAGCAGGAGGGAAGTACTCCTCGACACTGTCACTAGTGTCGCTATCCGACCATACGTGCTGTAGGTCTCCTCCCTGAGCCTCTGCCTGTGCTAGCTCTGCGTCCTCCTGAGTCAGCTCTGCCCAGTCCTCCTCTGACAGTCTGGCTCGAACCTCACGCTCGACGGGACGGCCAAGGCGGCGGTCTCCCGGAGTGGGGACTCGGTAGTGGCTGAACCGGGTCACGTGCATCTCCGTCAGCTGAGAGACTCCTGGAGTGTCCTCTGGAACCAGCTGGTGAAGAAGGTGGCAGATCCAGTGACCGAAGACCAACTGTCGCAGCATCCCAACTCCGTCGGTGATCACGTCCTCCATCTCGCAGATTAGAATATCTACGATGTCGAACTCCATCCCGTTCATCACATAGAACAGGATGGTCTGCTGAAGGCTCGTGAAGCCATCCAAGTAGCCAGACCTCGGTAGCAGAGTACGCCTGAGGACGTGGTGAACTGTCCGAGCTGCTGGGGTGAGAAGTGCTGGCACCCTCGGCTGGTCAGGAGTGAACGTCTGAGTGAACAGACCTCTGATCTCCTCGAAAGGCGGTGCCACTCCTCCAGTCAGTGGCCTCCTCGGCGGGTCTGCGTCTCCGTAGACTATCTGGTGCAGACACGTAGTAGAAAGCTCCACACCAAGCAGTCTGCCCAACAAGTCTCGAGACACGTCGTGGATCCGCCCCATGAACATGAAGTGGATCGAGCGACGACCCTCAGAGACGTAGAGTGTTGCGTAGAACACCCTGACCCACTCCTCGATGTAGGCACTCCTCTGGTGTGAGAGCAAATCCACAAGTCCTCTGAATCTCTCAAAGAGGGGCCTGATCCGGTGTCCTGCTACCACTGCAAGCTGATCCCAGTCAATGCTGTTATGCTGGAATAGCTTGTGACCCCGACGCCTGTAAGTCTCGTACAGTGACGCCTGTGTCAGGGTCCAGAACCGGGAGTCAACTCGAGCATCCCTAGGCCTCGGGAACCACTCCTCAATCAGCGCTGACCATCTGAGCTTCTTAAGTTGCCTTGCCTTCATCTTCCTGTAGTCAGTGAGTCTGACCTCTTCGGCAACTCGGACTGCAGTGTCCATCAGGTGGATGGCCCTTTCGGCCTCTCTGTCCTCGGCGCGGTCAGCTGCAGAGGGGTGCCGACTCGCCGTAGGAGTCTGTCCACCTCCACGAGTCCTCGGGGTGCGCCGGCGGATAAGAGGCGGCACCTCGGTCTCCTCCTCATCGGAGCCCTCGGGAGGCACCGGCTGGATCGGAGGCTGCTCCTGCCTCTGCCGGGACTCGCGGATCCGTAAGGAACCGCGATGGCCGCGCTCACGCTCCTCGGCGGCGCGAGCGGCCAACTCCGCACGACGAGCGTCCTTGGACATTTTGCGCTTCTTCGCGGCGGGCTCCTCAATAGCCTTGCCCTTTCCTTTGCGATCGCGACCCATCTTATCGACGAACGACGAGGGAGGCGCGGCGGTGCGGTGGAACAGCGACGGCACGCTCGGGAGAGGCGGCGGCGCGGGCACGGGCGGCGCCTAGGCAGCCGAAAGGTGGCGGTGTCGGCTCCTGGGAGGAGACGGCGGCGGCGCCTGGGAAGGGCGGCGGCGGCCCCTGGTAGGCGGCGCGCACGGGAGAGGCGGCGGCGGCGACGCTGGAGTCGGCGGCGGCGGCTGGGAGGCGGCGCGCGCGGGAGGCGGCGTGCGCGGGAGAGGCAGCGGCGGCGGCGCCTGGAGCCGGCGGCGGCAGCTGGGAGGCGGCGGCGGTGACTGGGAGGCGTGAGGACGGCGGCGAGGGCGTCGGGCGGCGGCGGAGCTCGGGAAAGAAAAAAAAACGATCGGCGGCCGACCCCCCTTTTAAACTGTACGGGCAAACCCTAGCCGCGCATAAAACACCGGATGGACCGATGATCATCGGAGGATGCGTCGGTCGAGTTCAACAGAGAGTTGTTCCAAAGACTCTCTTTGAACACCGGATGATCCGACGTTGAGTTGGCGATCATCGGTCGATTTCTGCAGGGCACCAGGAAAACTGAACACCGGATGCTCCGATGTCTTCTGAAATGAACTCATCGGTTGATTTGTGACATCTGACTTGAGCTGAAGCACCAATTGATCCGATGATCTGCTGGCCCTGGCATCGGATAATCCGATGACTACAGAGAACCTAAGACTGCCCATATGTGTCCTTGGACTTAAAACACACAAAGATAAGGATGGCTCCTCGGACTTTTTGGGCAACTCCTAACCTCTAATATAAGGCCTTAAATATGGTGCCACATATTGGCTAAGCCCTTAAGCAAAGAGAACACACAAGGTTAGGAGTGAAACCATGAAAATGTAAGGCCCATGCTTTTGTGAGCTAGAGTATAGAAAACTTCTATCTCTTTAAAGCATGTACCTTTAGAATTTTGCTCTATCCACATCATATGAGTTGAGATATTGCATTTTGAACAAGTCTCCTCATGATGTGGGTTCCCCTTTGTGACAATCTACCGTATGCAATGCTAAACAAAATAATGCAAGATATTGAATGAGTGCAAGTCTATATGGCAGGAATCATGCAAGGCGTAATGTAAATCTATCTTGCCAAGTTTAAACCTGCCAAAGGCTTCCTCAGGAAAAGCTATTTCTAGCTTGCCCCTATCCTTTGGGAGTTAGACAAGACCTATTTGATATGCAACCTTACATGAACATGGCAACTTACATGACGTTAGATGCATCTAGCACATTTAATTCACTTCTTAGTCTAGAAAAAGTTTTCTCATCAAGTGGTTTAGTGAAGATATCCGCCAATTGTTCTTCGGACCTAACACCTTGCAAAGAGATGTCTCCTTTAGCCTCATGGTCCCGCAGGAAGTGATGGCGAATATCAATGTGCTTAGTGCGGGAGTGTTGAACGGGGTTTCTAGCTATCTTAACCGCACTTTCATTGTCACAAAGGAGAGGCACACAATCAAACTTAATTCCAAAGTCCAAAAGGGTTTGCTTCATATATAGAATTTGGGCACAACATGCACCGGCCGCTATATATTCTGCCTCCGCGGTGGACAAAGCCACGGAGTTTTGCTTTTTGCTCGACCAAGATACTAGGGAACGCCCAAGTAAGTGGCACCCACCGGAGGTACTCTTGCGATCCACACGGCATCCGGCAAAGTCCGAATCCGAGTAACCCAAGAGATGAAAACTAGTGTTCTTGGGGTACCACAAACCTACACTTGGGGTATGCTTGAGATACCTAAGTATCCTAAAGACCGCCTTACGATGCGATTCTCTAGGTGCTGCTTGAAAGCGAGCACACAAGCACACACTAAACATGATATCGGGCCTAGATGCGGTAAGATATAGTAATGAACCAATCATGGAACGGTAATGAGATTGATCAATAGGTTTACCGTCCATGTCCGCGTCGAGATGACAATTTGTTGCCATTGGAGTACTTCTTGAGCTGCAATCTTCCATTTCAAACTTCTTCAAGAGGTCTTTGGTGTATTTTTCTTGGTAGATGAAAGTCCCCTCTTGAAGTTGCTTGATTTGAAATCCTAGGAAGAAATTGAGTTCTCCAATCATTGACATCTCGAACTCCCTAGACATCATGGTGCCAAACTCAAGGCTAAGAGATTTGTTAGTTGAGCCAAAGATAATGTCATCAACGTAAATTTGACAAAGAAATAAATCCCCGTTGATGTCCTTAGTGAAAAGTGTGGTGTCCACCCTCCCGATCTTGAAACCTTGCATGACTAGTAAATCCCTTAGGCGTTCATACCATGCCCTAGGTGCTTGCTTGAGCCCGTAGAGCGCCTTGTGTAACCTATACACATGGTTAGGATTCCTCGGATCTTCAAACCCGGGAGGTTGCTCAACAAAAACAAGCTCGTTAATATAACCATTGAGGAAGGCACTTTTCACATCCATTTGATAAAGCACAATATTGTGATGTGAAGCAAAAGCAAGGAGTATGCGAATAGCTTCTAACCGTGCGACCGGGGCAAATGTCTCTCCAAAATCTAGTCCTTCAACTTGTGAAAAACCCTTGGCCACAAGCCTCGCCTTGTTGCGAACCACCACGCCATTCTCGTCTTGCTTGTTGCGGTACACCCACTTTGTTCCGATGACGTTCTTGTTCTTAGGTCGCTCCTCCAATACCCAAACTTCATTTCGGGTGAAGTTGTTGAGTTCTTCTTGCATAGCCATCACCCAATTGGGATCTTGGAGTGCTTCCTCAATATTTGTGGGTTCTACACACGAAACAAAAGAGTAGTGCTCACAAAATGAAGCAACATGGCGAGAACGAGTACTCACTCCCCGTGACGGACTTCCGATGATTTGATCCATCGGATGTGCCTTGGAGATGCGCCCATGCCTCATAAGAGGTTGTGAGGCACTTGGTGGTGGTGAGGCATCTTGCTCGTCTTGTGGTTGGACTTGACCTTGGACTTCTTCTTCTTCTTGGTGTTGTGTGGCATGTGAATCTTGCATTGGCAATTGATCATTTTTCTCTTCTTCTTCATCAATTTGAGGCGCCATGGAGGTGTTGATGTTGGAACTTGAGGCTCCCCCTTGATCATGTCTCTCTCTAACTTCGGGCTTGATGTCTCCTATGGTCATGTTCTTCATAGCTTCTCGTAGAGGCTCATCATCTATATCATCATGACCAAAACTCTCCTCTTGGGAGCCATTAGTCTCATCAAACTCAACATCACAACTTTCTTCAACTAACCCGGAGGTTTGGTTGAATACTCGATATGCTTTTGAGTTTGACGCATAACCTAGAAAGATGCCAACATCACACCTTCTTTCAAACTTACCGAGCCTTTTCTTGCGGTAGATGTAGCACTTGCACCCGAAGACTCGGAAGTAGGAGATGTTGGGCTTTCTCGCAATGAGGAGCTCATATGGGGTCTTTTGAAGTAGTCGATGAAGGTAGATCCTATTTGCGGCATGGCACGCCGTGTTGATTGCTTCGGCCCAAAACTTTTCCGACGTGCCATAGTCATCAAGCATTGCTCTTGCAAGGGTGATGAGAGTCTTGTTCTTCCTTTCAACGACACCATTTTGTTGAGGGGTGTATGTGGCCGAAAACTCGTGCTTCACGCCTTCACGATCACACCACTCCCCAATGTTGTAGTTTTTGAACTCGGTGCCGTTGTCACTCCGGACCTTGATGATAGGAAGTTGAAATTCCCTTTGCGCTCGTTTAGCGAAGGTCTTGAAGATTTCCGGAGTTTCACCCTTGTCACCTAGAAACAGTGTCCAAGCATACCGAGAGTAGTCATCAACAATGACAAGACAATAAAGGTTACCGCCAAGGCTTTGGTATGTGGACGGTCCGAAGAGGTCCATGTGAAGTAGTTCAAGTGGCTTGGAGGTTGACACCATTGTCTTCATCGGATGGTGTGAGGCAACTTGCTTCCCGGCTTGACATGCGCTACAAAGCTTGTTCTTTTTGAATGTGACATCCTTCACGCCGGTCACCATCCCAAGTTTGAATGACTTCTTGAGCTTGCTCATCCCAATGTGAGCAATGCGCCGATGCCATAGCCATCCCAAACTTGTCTTGGTGAAAAGACAAGTGGTCAAGCTAGCATCCTTGTTGGAGAAGTCCACCAAGTAAAGATGTCCATGCCGAAAGCCTTTGAATATTAGTTCTTTGCTTAATTCACTAGTCACCACAACACCATTCTTGTCAAATGTGCACGTTAGTCCAAGATCACATAATTGTGCAATAGAAAGTAAATTAAAACTAAGAGACTTAACGTAAAGCACATTAGAGATAGATAAATCATGAGAAATAGCAATTTTACCCAAACCAATTACCTTCCCCTTTGAGTTATCACCAAAGGTGACTTGTTCATGATTGCCGGGGTTTTCTATGGAGGTGAACATACCATCATTGCCGGTCATATGTTGAGTGCACCCACTATCGAGTACCCAATGCTTTCCTCCGGCTTTGTAGTTCACCTACACACATGAAGTTAGTTTTTGAGTTTAGGAACCCAAGCCAACTTAGGTCCTTGTATGTGTGATACAAGTGTTTTTGGAACCCAAAGTTGCTTGGGGAGCTTCCCCTTCATGCCCTTGATGTCTTTGCCGATGAACCTTGCCTTCACTTTTCCACCTACTTTGCTCAATAGATAGTGATAATCATTGAACGTAGATTTGTAGTTGGGAGGCAATTTGGGAGAAGGACGGTTGGGAAGAGGACACTCCCTCGTGTGATGTCCGGTGACCTCACAATGTTGGCAATAGGAACCAACTTCCTTGATGAAGCTTGTCCTAAGCTCCGGTGAGGGCACCTTTCCTTTGTTGGGCACCGGGAAGGATCCAAGTCCCCTCTTGTTGAAGCTTTTCGCTTGTTGGTAGAGGATTTCCTTGTGCTTGTCCTCCCCCTTAGAGAGTCTTGCCATACTAGTGCGAAGACTTTCAATTTCGTCCATTAGCTCCTTCTCCCTAGGGCTTGCTTTCAAAGGCAAAGACTTATCCAAAACATTAGTGGCATGTGAATTAGATGATATTTTGCCATCAAGGGTTTCTTTCTTTGTGTTTTTCAATTTAAGTTCAATAGCTTCATAAGCACGGTTAAGCACTTCATGTTCTTGAACCAACTCATTGTGCTTTGCCAAGAGTGCTAAGTTAGCTAAGTCAAGCTCATGATACTTAAGCTTGATTGTAGCATTTTCATCCTCGATTTGTTTGACATTTGATTTGAGCGTGTCATGCTCTTTAAGTATGGTTACATACTTGTCATGCAAATCGAGGTTAGCACTTTCAAGCTTAGCACGAGCTAGCTCAAGAGCCTTAACCTTAGCCTTTTCCCTTTTTATCATGGCATGATATTCATTAATCATAGATGCTAATTCATCGGGTGAAAGCTCCTCATCATCATCGCTAGAGTCTTCACATACCTTTGAGTTACCTTTCGCCATTAAGCACATAGGAGGTGGACGAAGAGGTGAGTCATCCTTGTTGACGATGGCGAGGCCCGCCAAGTTTTCTTCATCCTCACTATCTTCGTCCGTGATCCACTCATTTGCTTCACACATGAAGACCTTTTGGGGCCCTCTTCTTTTCTTTGGAAAGAGCTTGGTTTTCTTGCCTTTGTCAAATTTCTTATTTCCAAAGGAGCGCTTGGGCTTGACCTCCTCTTCATCATCACTTTCTTCTAGCTTGTGATGCTTGCCAATTTCCTTTCTTTTGTCCGGTCTTGGACAGTCATATGATATGTGGCCTAGATCACCATAATTGTAGCACATCTTGTTTTCATCTTTTCTTGGCAAGAAGGCTTTCTTTTTGGGATCAAAAGAGTATCCCTTCTTTGCAATCTTGGAGTTGAGGCGTGAGAATTTTCTCATCATCAAAGCAAGCTCATCATCATCATCTTCGCTTGTTTCTTGCTCTTCTTCACTTGAGCTAGGCTCAACCACTTTCTTCTTCTTGAGAGTTGTCTTCTTGGTTGAAGCTTTGAGAGCAATGGTTTTTGATGATGACTCCTCCATCATTCCAAGTACGCTCATCTCATGAGCATGGATTTCTCCAATGAGCTCCGAAACTTCAATGTTGTCTAGTGACTCTTTTTGGAGCATTGAATTGATAATGTTGTACTTGGGCTTGGGTAGAAGCATGAGGATCTTGCGATTTATAAGTCCCTTGCCAAGAGAAGCAATATCAAGTGCGTTAATTTCCTCAATGAGCACATTTAAACGAGAAAACATTTGATTAACGTTTTCATGAGGAAACATCTTAAATTCATCATATTTTGATTTAAGCATGTGATATTTGAGTTCTTTGACACGAGATGAGCCCTCATGTATTTCAACTAGACATGCCCAAATTTCACATGCTTTTTCCTTGCTAGCAATCCTAGCAAAGACATCTTGACTAATGCATTCATATATGGCATTTCTAGCCTTAGCATCCCATTTTAATTGGTCTCCAACATAGTCAAGATTTCCAAACCCCGCATGGGTCGCTTCCCACACTTCGGGAGCAATTGCCTCAAGGTAAGCGCGCATGCGTGCTTTCCAATAAGCAAAATTCTTGCCCTCGAAGGTAGGAACCGAACCCCCATTCTTGGCCATTTTCGCTCTCTAGCGGTGAAGCTAGAATGATCCAATGAGCAACCTTGCTCTGATACCAATTGTAAGGATCGAAACGCCCAAGAGGGGGGTGAATTGGGCTTTTTTTTTAAAATTTTAGAGCAATTTAAAACTTTAATGGTTGAAGCCCAATTCCCTATGCAAACTAAGTACGCAAGTAAGAGAGTTAAGTGCGGAATAGTAAAAGCGTAATAGTAAGGGGTGAGGAGAGAAATGCAAACTCCCGCGGAGACTCGGAGACACGGCGATTTTTCCCGTGGTTCGGTAAGATCATAAAAATCTTCCTACGTCCACGTTGTGGCACCCACCAAAGGGTATAGCCACTCCCAAGTCACCAAGACGAGGGAATCCACTATCTTTCTCCGTTCGCCCTCTCCGGCAAGGTGGAGCTCAAGCCTTGTACAACGGTGATCCTCCGGGCTTCCACAAACACCTTGGTAAGCTCCGGAGTGATCTCTTCTTCCTCCAACGTTTACAAGGTGAGAGAAGTCACCAAGACACTCTCTCTCACTAGCCTAGAGATTCCAATCACCAAGAATGGACGCACACAAGCTTCTCTCTAGCTAGATATAACCTATAGTTGGATTACAAGATGTTTTGAAGTGTGGAAGTGGTAGCTCTTGGTCTTGAATGCTTGAGAATGTGTAGTGAGGCTCAGGAGATCAAGACTTGTCGAAATGGCCGGTTGGAGGGGTATTTATAGCCAGCCCACACGAGATAGCCGTTGGAAAAGTGGGCAGACTTTGTCAGTTAACATCGGATCCTCCGATGCACCCCTTTATATGATCATCGGTCGAATTCCAAATTAGCTGATGTCATGTGTCAGATGTGACCGTTGGATATAACCGTTGGATTTTTTAATCGACCGATGTTACTTCAATTTATCATCGGATGATCCGGTGAGTTGATCTTCAGAATTGGGTCAGAAATATTGTCTCTGTTGAATTTGACCGATGTACACTTACTTTCTCATCGGATGATCCGGTGTGTATATCTTCAGAATAACTCAGATATCATCCTTCGGGTGAACTCAACCGATGTGCCACTTCCTTCACATCGGATGATCCGGTGAGTACTGGGATCTGAGGTCTTCTTCTTCTGCCAACTCAAACTCGACCGATGTAGCCATTTTGCAAGACATCGGATGATCCGGTGAATGCAACTTGTTTGCTTCGAGTTGTTTTGAGTTGATCTTTTAGAATCCTCTCGAGTGACCTCTTTGACACTTGTTTGAAATGATATTACGATGAGGTGTGAGCTCCTTGTGTTGCCAATTTTGATAAAGTAGAGTCGTTGTATGATTTCTTCATTTAGTTTTCATGAGTATCGAATAACCCCTTAGAATGGATCGTTGAGGGGTCTCCATTTGTATCCAATGAGCAGTAGATGGTGTGAATAGATAGTTCATTAACGGTTGATGTGATATATGTGAAACCTCGCATCCACAAACTCATCAGTAATAACGAACGGTTGTCATTAATCACCAAAACCATATCTCACGGGGGCCTAGATGCTTTCAACGAGCACCAGCCCCTGGCAGTGCGGATCCAGACCGGCTCCGCCCGAGTGCACGCCACCGTGCCTCTGCCACTGCACCCCGTGTGCAACCCCTCGACGAGGGCGACGTCCCCCTAAAGGTCGTCCAAGTCGGCGCTGACGCTGCCCAGACCACCCGGGTAGCCGGGGTCTGGATAGTAAATAGGAAGGCGCACTCATCACCTTCCTCCGGCACAACGTCGACGTGTTTGCATGGCAGCCGTCGCAGATGCCGGGGTCCCTAGGGAGGTGATTGAGCACCACTTGAAGATCTTCCCCGAAGCCCGGCCAGTCCAACAGAAGCCTCGCAAGCAGTCCATCGAGTGGCAGAACTTCATCCGAGAAGAGATCAAGAAACTGCTAGATGCTGGCTTCATACGGGAAGTCCACCACCCCCGGTGGTTGGCGAACCCCGTCGTTGTCCCGAAGGCCGGTGGGAAGCTTCGGATGTGCATCGACTACACCAGTATCAATAAGGCATGTCCCAAAGATCCATTCCCTCTCCCCAGAATAGATCAAATTGTAGACTCGACATCAGGCTGCGATATGCTGTGCTTCCTAGACGCCTACTCGGGTTTCCATCAGATCCCCATTTCTAGAGAAGATGAAGAGCACACCTCCTTCAACACAGTAGATGGCCTGTATTGTTATGTCTCTATGCCTTATGGCTAAAGAATGCTCTCCCCACCTTTGTACGTGCAATGCACAAAACCTTTGGAGAGTTAATAAGAGACTTAGTTGAGGTGTATGTCGATGACATCGTTGTCAAGGTCAGGCAGAGTTCATCCTTTTTAGATAACCTAGCCTTAGTTTTTGACAAATTGCGCTCCACGCGCACCAAGCTGAACCCCGACAAATGTGTGTTCGGTGTATCCTCTGGGAAACTCTTAGGATTCCTGGTCTCGCACAGGGGAATTGAAGCCAACCCAGAGAAGATAAAGGCCATCGACTTGATGTGGCCTCCTACCCGCATCAAAGATGTCCAGAAACTCACGGGATGCCTAGCCGCGCTGAGTCGGTTTATACCGAGACTAGAAGAGCGGGCGCTCCCCTTCTTTAAGCTCCTGCGCAGATCCGGTCCATTTGCCTGGACTGACGAAGCAGAAGAAGCTTTCCAGGAGTTGAAGCGACTCCTGACGACCCTACCTATCATGGTAGCCCCAGAGCCCGGAGAGCATATGTTGCTCTAAATCGCGGCGACAACTGAAGTGGTGAGTATGGTCCTCGTGGCAGAGCGGCCGGACCTCTCGTCTTCACAGCCTGCTCCGGCAGCAGAAGACAGACGCCAAGAAACCCCGGAGGTCCAAGACGGCCTCCCGGACCTCCAAAACAACCTCCCGGAGGTCCAGGGCGGCCTCCCGGACCCCCAAGACAACCTCCCGGGGGTCCAGCGGGACCCCCCGGGGGCCCAACGGGACCTCCCGAAGATCCAGCGGGACCTCCTGGAGCTCCCCGAGAACCAGCAGGACCTCCCGGAGGGCCAAGGTGGCTTAGGAGCCTTTGAGTTCCAACTCCCAGAAGCCCCCCTGGACCCACTCACCTCCGGCGGGTCAGGGCCAATGGAGGAACCATCCAGAGGCCTGTCTACTACATCAGCGAAGTCCTTCACGACGCCAAGACAAGGTACCTGGAGGTCCACAAGCTGCTGTATGCAGTGCTCGTGGCGTCCAGGAAGCTCCGCCACTACTTTCAGGCCCACCGGGTCTCGGTAGTCACCTCCTATCCGCTGAAGACGATCCTTCACAGCCCCCTGCGACTGGCAACGTCGCTAAATGGGCAGCGGAGTTGGCGGAGTTCGAGCTGGATTTCCTTCCTCGCCATGCAGTCAAAAGCCAAGTGTTGGCTGACTTCGTGGCAGAGTGGACACCAACGAAGGCTGACCCAGGGGGCCACGAAGACGGTGAACCAAAGTACCGAGCTCCGGTCTTCACCGAGCCCCACTGGACGCTCTTCTTCGATGGCTCCTCGCGAAAGCAGGGGACCGGTGCCGGCGTACTGCTTCTCATGCCATCGGAGGAGCAATTTGGGTACATGGTGCGTCTCAATTTCAAGGAAACCAACAACATGGCAGAGTATGAAGCACTCATCTTTGGCCTACAGACAGCCCTATCTCTAGGCGCTCGCCAGTTGTTGGCACAGGGCGACTCCCAGCTGGTTATCAAGCAAGTTAAGGGCGAATGCTCCTGCAATGACCCACAGCTAGCTGCTTATCTGCTCCACGTGCAGATGTTGGAGAAAGACTTCCTCGCCTTGGACTTGCGCCACGTACCGCGCACTGGCAATGCCGCAGCTGACGACCTTTCAACGAAGGCCTCCACCGGAGCCCCTGTGCCCGAAGGAGTCTTCGAGAGGACGTTGCTACAGCCCACAGCCCGGCCTGCCGAGCCGAGCGAAGGGGGCTGGACCAGCACCTCGAAGCTGGCGGTCCCGGCGGCCCTGCAGCCATGGACGCCACCAAGGATCGTAAGCGTCACTGGGGACTCCGTGCAATCCAGCGCTCAAGATCCAGAAGCTCAAGTCAGACCCGATGCATGGATCACGGAGATCCGGGACTACTTGAAAGACAACATCCTCCCTGATGAATGTGTATCCGCTGAACGGATCGTGCGCATGGCTAAAAGATACGCGCTGGTAGAAGGGGATCTCTACCGGCGTGGCGCCAACCACGTCCTATTGCGGTGCATAACAAAGGGGGAAGGCTGCGACTTGCTCGCTGAGATCCATGGAGGCGAATGTGGGAGTCACTCTTCCTCACGCACTGTCGGTACCTGAGATATGGGGTACCCCCGCGCACAGGGGAAAATGCCTAAGGAACTCGCCCTTCTCCGCAGGGAGAGCTCCGAAGGCGCCACGCGTCCGGCGGGGCCGGACCTCCCTCTCCTCAGAGGAGAGCTCCGGGCCCGCCACGTGGCATACAGAGGCCAGACCTCCCCCTCTGTGGGAGAGAGGTCCGAAGGTGCCACGTATCTGGCGGGGCCGGACCTCCCTCTCCTCAGAGAGGAGCTCCGGACCCGCCACGCGGCCGACAGAAGCCGAACCTTCCCCTCCGCGGGGAGAGGTCCAGAGGCTCCACGTGCCCCACGGGCCGGACCCTCCTCTCCTCTGAGAAGGGCTCCGGGCCCGCCACGTGGCAGCAGAACCGCGCTGCCTGCCCCCGAGCGATAAGCAACAGGCGTAAATACGCCCCATACGTTGCCCGTACAAGGTATTCAAGGCCCGCGTCTTCCCAAGACGCGGAGACGCGGAGCACGCCTCTGTCAGGTGTCGTTGCGCCCAGTCGCATCACAGACTGGCGCGCGGTGTCAGAACCTGCCAGCCAATAAACACCGCGAAAAGACATCCCATGCCGCCTGCACCGTCATCAACCATTACGACTAGCGTGCGGCATGGGCAGGGCGGCAAGACGGAGACTCGGAAGCCTTCGCCAGAGACAACTACCGGCATAACTGCAGATACGGTAGATAACAGTCAATCTCCCCGGGACCACCTGTCGGGTCCCGGGCCCCCCTTGTAAGCCACCCGAGTCTTGGACTATAAAAGACTCGGGTAGGCGACGATAGCAAGGGTTCGCACTTTAGCCACTCGCACCCTGTGTTCGCACTTTAGCCACTCGCACCCTGGGTTCGCACTCTGCAACTCATATGCTAGCCATTCACACCCAAGCTGTAACTCACCCCCAAGCTCGGGACTCCGGCCCCGAGCAGCAGGCAATACAGCGAGCTCCATAGCTCGCCGTGGACGTAGGGTTTTACGCTCCGGCGGACTGAACCACGTAAAACTCTTTGTGTCAAGCTCTTACTAACTCATCCATCCGCGCAAGCTCTCCGCAAGGGACGAGCCCCACCGAAAAAAGAACCTCCGCGGGCTGCCCAGTGCAGGCCCGGGGGAAGTGTCGACCGAACACTTTGACATTTGGCGCGCCAGGTAGGGGGCTTTTCCCCTTGCGCGACGAGTTTCCGCCGACGAAGATGACCAAGCTCCCTTCAGCGGCAAACTCTCCCCCTCCGCGTTCGCGGCGAACCGTGACCAGCGGGGAGTACATGTTGACGCACTCAGGACGGAGTGTGTCGAAACAAGCTGGGAGCCAGCAACCGGCTCTGGCAGCGCCGACCCCGGCAATGCAGGCTCCAACCAGCATCAGGTCTTCAGTAGCGCTAGGCGTACCCAGTGGGGGTGCGCTAGCCGCAGCAAGAGCGCTACTGCACAATCCGCCTGCTGGGGACGCGCCTCAGGCAGCGACCCAGCAGTGGATTCGTGAGATAGACCGTCTCGTTGTCGCTGCCGCAAACCCTCGACTTCGGCGGGGACCACGCTCCAGTCAACCGGTAGTGTCGCTGACGCGCACGCCCACGGTTGACGGGCAAACAGCGGATTCCAGCTCCTCCAGGCTCCCCTCGACGGACCTGAGAAGGGAGCTGGAACGGTGCCACTTGGGCCAGGATGCCCGGGTGTACCTCGAGCGACGTCGAGAAAGGCGTCGCAACCTTGAGGCTGGCGACAGCATGACGTCGGCCTCGACACAACCTGGAGGGCAGAACTTCGCCACGCGAGCCCTGCCTCAGGCATATGCCGCGCAGCATATGCCACAACCATATGCGCCGCAAGCAGCGCCCCCGGTTTATGGTGCAGCCTTGCCCATGCCGGGGTACATGGTGCCAACTGCGAACCAAGCGTTCGCAGCGCCGATACCTGCGGCGGTAGGAGCAGGATGTGCGGCCCTTGCGCCCCACCTTCGCTTCTCGAGGTGGCCGCGCAAGTTTCTGCCGCACCTGCCCGAGAAGTACGACGGTAGCGTCAACCCGGCGGAGTTCCTCCAGATCTACTCGACTGCCGTACTCGCCGCAGGGGGGGATGAGGCTGTCATGGCCAACTATTTCCCCGTCGGCTTAACCGGCCCTGCCCGGTCTTGGCTCATGAACCTACCCCAGGATTCCATAACCTCCTGGGGAGAGCTCTGCCGGCAGTTTGTCTCCAACTTCGGCAGTTCCTATACCCGGCCTGGCACGGAGCTCGACCTCCACGCCATCCAACAACAACCAGGGGAGTCGCTGCGCTCGTTCATCCAGCGGTTCTACCAGGTATGGAACACCATCCCACACATCCAGAACGCTTCTGTGGTGGTGGCGTTCCGGCAAGGCGTTCGGGACAAGAAGATGCTCGAGAAGCTCGCGACCAGGGAGGTCCGCGATGTCTCAGAACTCTTCAGCCTGGCGGACAAGTGTGCCAGAGCAGCTGAAGGGCGGAACTGGCACTCTCTGCCGGCCCCCAAGCCAGGGGGTCAGCCGAGATCCGGCGACGCTTCATACGGAAGCGGCAGGAAGATCAAGAATGGAGGTGGAAGCAAGATAAAGTCATCAGCCGCGGTCCCCGTTGCCACAACGGCGGCGCCCAGTGGAGCTCGGGGGCCGCGCCCCGACAAGAGGCCGCGACAATCACTGGCCCCAGACCGGGGCCAGGATGAATTATGCCCTGTGCATGGCACCAGTTATCATACCGCTGCCGAATGTCGGGGAATCCAGAAGCTCGCGGAGCGCTTCCGGAAAGGGAAGCAGCCCCTAACTGATGCCCCACCCTACAGTCAAAGGGAGGGCAAGCAGAAGGTCGAAGCCCTAGACGGCGTCGACCGCCAGGTGGAGTTCCAGGAGCTTCAGCGCGCCGTAAAGGCAGTGCGCAATCATGGGAGCTCCAGCTCCAGTGATGACGAGCACCGGAAGATGCTCTATGTCATCTTCGGCGGGTCCGCTGACCCCCCGTCCCGAAGCGCGTCTAAGGCCTTGCGCCGAGCGGTAGCGTCGGTGGCTCCCCTCCCAGGTGCAGCACCGCACCTCAGGTGGATGGGAACCCCCATCAGCTTCGATGACACCGACTGCCCCAGGAACATGGCTGGGGCCGGCCAACTACCGCTCGTGGTGGCCCCCACCATCGCCAACGTGAAGATGTACCACATTTTGGTGGATGGCGGGGCTGGACTGAACCTCATCAGTCGCGCAGCCTTCCAGAAGCTGCAGATCCCGATGGCCAAGCTCACCCCATCGAGCCCGTTCTCAGGGGTAGGGCCGGGACAGGTCGTTCCCTACGGCCACATCAGCCTCCCGGTGACCTTTGGGGCACCGGACAGCTACCGGACAGAGTACATTCTGTTCGACGTGGCCGAGATTGACCTCCCCTTCAACGCCATAATCGGCAGGCCAGCCCTGTACCGATTCATGGCAGTAGCCCATTACGGCTACCTTGTCTTGAAGATGCCTACACCAACAGGCGTCCTCAAGGTTTGTGGAGACCGTGCTGCTGCAGTGTTAGCCTTGGAAAAGCTTCAGGCGCTTACAGCAACTAGAGCGCCAACCCTAGGCAGTGCAGAACCAAACCAGCTCCACCCAAGTGCACGCCACCGTGCCTCTACCACAGCACCCCGTGTGCAACCCCTCGACGAGGACGACGTCCCCACGAGGCTCGTCCGAATCAGCGCCGATGCCACCCAGACCACCCGGGTAGCCGGGGGCCTGGATAGCAAATAGGAAGGCGCGCTCATTGCCCCCCTCCGGCACAATGTCGATGTGCTGCATGACAGCCGTCGCGGAGGCCAGAGATCCCTAGGGAGGTGATTGAGCACTATTTAAAGGTCTTTCCCGACGCCCGGCCAGTCCGACAGGACGGAAAGTCCGCCACCCCCGGTGCTTGGCGAACCATGTTGTCGTCCCGAAGGCCGGCGAGAAGCTCCGGAAGCGCATCGACTACACCAGCCTCAATAAGGCATGTCATAAAGACCTATTTTCTCTCCCTATGATAGACCAAATAGTAGACTCGATGCCAGTCTGCGATATGCTGTGCTTCCTAAATGCTTACTCGGGTTTCCACCAGACCCCTGTGTCTGGAGAAGTTGAAGGGCACCCTTTACCACAGTAGTCGGCCTGTACTGTTATGCCTCTATTCCTTATGGCCTAAGGAATGCCCTCCCTACCTTCGTACGTGCAATACACAAGACCTTAGGAGAGCTAATGAGAGACTCAGTTGGGGTGTGTGTCGAAGGCATTGATTGTCAAGATCAGACAGGGTTCGTCCCTACTGGATAACCTGGCCTTAGTCTTCGTTCGTCCGACAAATGTGAGCTTGGTATACCCTCTGGAAAACCCTTGGAATACCTGGCCTCACGCCGAAGAGCTGAGGCTAACCCAGAGAGGGTCAAAGCCATTGGCGCGAAGACCAGAAATTCGCGGGATCCCTAGCTGCGCTGAGTCGGTTTATGCCGGGGTTAGCAAAGCGAAGCTTCTCTAAAGCTCCTACGTAAATCCGGCCCATCCGCTTAGGCCGACGAAGCGGAGGAAGCTCCCCTGGAGCTGAACCAGCTCCTGATGACCCTACCCGTAATAGGAGCCCCCGAGCCCGAAGAGCATCTCCTGCTCTGCATCGCGGCGATGGCTGCAGAAGTGAGTGTGGTCCTCACCGCAGAGTGGCTGGACCCCATACCACCGTAACCTGTTTCGCTGTCAAGAAACAAGTACCAAGAAACCCCGGAGGCCCAAACCGGACCCCGGATCCCCGACACAACCTCCCAGAGGACCAGCAGGACCTCCCGGAGGTGCAACTTGGACCCCCCCCCCCCCGGAGGCCCAACAGAACCTCCCGGACATCTAACGGGACCCCCCGGAGCTCCCGGGACATCAGCGGAGCTTCCTGGAAGGTCCAAGACAGCCTGAGGGACCTCCGAGTATCAAGCACCCGACGGTCTCCCAGGCTGAAAGCTATCCTCCACAGCCCCCAATGCGACGGACAATGCCGCCAAATGGGCAGCGGAGCTACTGGAGTTTGAGCTAGGCTTCCTCCCCCGTCATGCAGACATCAGCCGAGCACTAGCTGACTTCGTGGCTGAAGTAGACGCCAACGCAGGCTGACTCAGGGGGCCACGGAGACGGTGAACCAGGACCCTGAGCCCTGGCCTTCACCAGGCCTTACTGAATGCTGCTCGTCGACGGCTCCTTGCGAAAGCAGGGGGCCGGTGCTAGCGTACTGTTCCTCACGCCATCGGGGGGCAGTCTGGGTATGTGGTGCGTTTCAATACCAAGGCAACCAACAACATAGCAGAGTATGAAGCGCTCATCCTTGGCCTAAAGACAGACCTGTCTCTAGGCGCTCGCTAGTCGTTGGCTCAGGGCGACTCCCAGCTGGTTATCAACCAAGATGGTGGAGACAGACTTCCTCGCCTTGGACCTACACCACGTACCGCGCGCTAGCAAGGCCGCAGCTGACGACCTCTCAACGAAGACCCCCACCAGAGCCCCTGTGCCTGAAGGGGGCTTCGAGAGGACGTTGCCGTGGCCCACAGCCCGGCCCGCCGAGCCGGGCGAAGGGGGCTAGACCAGCACCTCGAAGCTGGCGGTCCCGGCGGCCATGGACGCCGCCAAGGATCATAAGCGCCACTGGGGACTCCGTGCAACCCAGCGCTCAAGATCCAGATGCTCAAGTCAGACCCGATGTGTCGAAGTGTTCGGTCGACACTTCCCCCGGGCCTGCACTGGGCAGCCCGCGGAGGTTCTTTTTTCGGTGGGGCTAGTCTCTAGCGGAGAGCTTGCGCAGATGGACGAGTTAGTAAGAGCTTGACACGGCGAGTTTTACGTGGTTCAGGCCGCCGGAGCGTAAAACCCTACGTCCACGGCGAGCTATGGAGCTCACTGTATTGCTTGCTGCTCAGGGCCGGAGGCCTGAGCTTGGGGGCGAGTTACAGCTTGAGAGTGTATGGCTAGCGTATGAGTTGCAAAGTACGAACCCTTGCTATCGACGCCTACCCGAGCCTTTTATAGTCCAAGACTCAGGCGGCTTACAAGGGGAGCCGGGACCCGACAGGTCGTCCCGGGAAGATTGTCTATTATCTACCGTATCTGCAGTTATGTCGGTAGTTGTTTCTGGCTGAAGGCTTCTGAGTCTTCAACTTGCCGCCCTGCCCATGCCACATGCTAGTTGTAGTGGTTGATGACGGCGCAGGCGGCATGGGATATCTTGTCGCGGTGTTTATTGGCTGATAGGTTCTGACACCGCGCGCCAGTCTGTGATGCGACTGGGCGCAACGGCACCTGACAGAAGCGTCCTCCGCGTCTCCGTGTCTTGGGAAGACGCGGGCCTTGAATACCTTGTACGGGCAAGGTATGGGGCGTATTTACGCCCGTTGCCTACCGCTCGGGGCAGGCAGCGTCGTTCTGCTGCCACGTGGCGGGCCCGGAGCCCTTCTCAGAGGAGAGGAGGGTCAGTCCCGTGGGGCACGTGGAGCCTCCGGACCTCTCCCCGCGGAGGGGAGGCTCGGCTTCTACTTGCCACGTGGCGGGCCCGGAGCTCTCCTCTGAGGAGAGGGAGGTCCGACCCCGCTGGACACGCGGCGCCTTCGGACCTCTCTTCCGCGGAGGGGGAGGTCCGGCTTCTGTATGCCATGTGGCGGGCCCGGAGCTCTCCTCTGAGGAGAGGGAGGTCCGGCCCCGCCGGACGCGTGGCGCCTTCGGAGCTCTCCCTGCGGAGAAGGGCGAGTTCCTTAGGCATTTTACCCTGTGCGCGAGGGTACCCCATATCTCAGGTACCGACAGTGGCCCCCGGGCCCATCTCGGGGGAGATAGCGAGCCCGAGGTGGGACCTCCGTCTCTTCCGATCCGCGCACTTCCTCTAAGTCCCGAATTGACCGCTGCCGGAGCACGAACGGCCACGGGATCGTGGGAGCGTGCGCTCACTTGATGGTTTCTTTTACTGCGGCGGTTCCCAAGACTGCCACTTCTGCACGTTGCGGCGCTTTCTTCTGGAACCGTCGAAGTGCCTTGCCGGCTCATCTTCTCAGGAGACTGACTCCTTGACCCCACCGCTTTAGTTAGGCGGCTTGGGCCCACCCATCATCGGCACTCGGTCTAGGAACCGAAGCGGTTGCCGATGCGGGGTACTCGAAGAGTTCCGAATCGCTTGGAATTGTACTCGGGAAGTTTTTTAGAGGGGGTCTTACCCACATTGCAGCTTCCCTTCGCACTTCTCTGCGTTTCTCCTCGGACTCTTGTGCTTTTGCTCTCTTGCCTTTGAGTTCTCCCTTGCCATGGCGTCCAACCCGCAGCCAGAGAAGAAGTGCGCTCGATCTCCTCTAGCGGCGGCGTCTGTGCCAAGTCGGGATTCTGGGGTGCCTGACACTCCCTCCGGTGGCGACTCGAAGAAGCCCCGGGTTGATGCGCTGGGGGAAGCCTCTGGGGCGTCCCTTGTGCCGCCTGCCCAAGCGACTGTGGAGCGGCCGTCGGTGACGGTAGCGGGCTCTGGAAGTCCTACCCCGGCTCGAAAGTCGGGGTTCAGAGCCCGCTGGAGTGTCCGCGCTTCCCGGCCTTCCCCGACTTGCGGGGAATCTGTGCCGCTGCGCTCGGAGCCAAGGGCAACTGCCGCGGCCCCCAGGCCAGCGCGAACTTCTCCTGTTCCGGTGTGCCCGGACTCCGCGGCGGCGTCGTCTCTTCCTGCCGAGACGGCCACCGCGGCCCCCAAGCCAGCGCAGGTTGACCCTGCACTAGACGGCCCGGCCTCTTCTTCAGCACCGCTTTCCCCGGCTCGCCCCTCTCCTCAGGTCAAGGAGCCAGAAGCTGAAGAGAGCCCGGCTGGCCTGGCTGCCAGAGCCTCAGAGCCAGCTTCTCCTGATCGGCGTCTCGTCTCGGTTGCTGGTGCGTCGGCTCTTCCTGAGGACGAGGTAATGGAGGCGGTCGGGGGGACTGCCCCGGCCTCTGTTGCTCCATTGCCTCTGGCGGACGCCTTCGCGCTTGCCGAGACGAGCGTCTGGCAGGTCTTGGCTGCACTAGGGCGCGAGCGGGAGGAGTATACGGTTGAACGGGACCGCCTCCTCATCTGGGGGAACCTTTTGCGGGAGAGGACCGCGAAGGTTAAGAGTGAGCTCGACTCCAGGCAGGAGTTGCTCGACTTCAGGGAAGCGCTCCTCGACCGGATGAAGCGGGCTGTCGACCGCATGGACACCGAATCGCGGCGGATCAACAGGGAGACCCTGGAGGCACACGCCCAGGCCGAGGAGAGCCTCTCTGCTGCTGTGGAGATACGGCAGCGGTTGGAGCGCCGTGAACTCGCCGTTGAGGAACGGGAGCGTTGCATGGCAGCTGAGGTGGAAAGGGTCGCCGCGCAGCTGGCTGCGGGCGAGGATGACCTTCGAGCTCGGATGGAGGAGCTGGAGATCCTGAAGGCAGACCTCGACTTGAGGGAGGAACAGGTCTCCCGTGATCGCCGGGCGGTCTTGGACCGGGAGTTGACCGCCGACTTCAAGGCCGCTGAGTTGGAGCGGCTCGCCAAGGCTCTCCACCTTCGAGAGAGCTCCCTGGCGTCCGAGGAGAAGGAATTCTCCGAGAGGAACCTGGAGGCTCTGCAGGCGGCCCGCCGCGAGGTGGAGGAGCTTTCGGCCTTGCGGTCCTCCGAGGCTCTTGCAGTCTCCAGCTTCGTGGATCGAGCGGGGTCCGCCCTGATCCCTCTTGGCTTCAGTCCGGTGAGGACCGCGGCCCCTGCGTTGGAGGTGATCCCCGCGCTGGAGTCGATCGGCGCCAAGCTGGACAGGCTAGACTCGGTGGTCGCCAGCGAGCTTGAGGCCGAGGGGCGCGGCCTAGCCTTAGAAGTCGCTTCACATGTGTTGGCATGCTTTAAGAGCCGCGACCCCTCTTTTTCGCTAGAACCAGCGAGGGAGGGCCCAGCCGCAGAGCGGGAGCAAGCTGCCAGGGCAGAAGTCGAGGATGTGGCCGCCCTTGTAGCCGCAAGGTTCCGGCGGGAGCCGGGAGGTCCTTAGGACTTGTTTCTCCCTTTTTATCGAGTCTGTAGTCCAGCTCATGGAGCCTTGCTTAATTTGACTCTTTTGGGTACTTGTGTCTATGATGCTTTTTCTCTCCTTCTTGGCTTTGCCTGACTGAGTCCTTAGCTCCGCAAGGTACTCAGAGGCCATCTCCAATCCGGAGCTTTGCATAGACACCCTCCCCGTGTCCTAACCGTGTTAGGGGCCCCCGGAGGTCTCCGAATCTCACCCTTCGGGGAGCTCCAGATCTGCCTGCCACGTGGCGGGTCCGGAGCTCCTCCTTAAGAGGCGGGAGCTCCGGCCATGTTGGACACGTAGGGCTTTCGGAGCCCTCCCGCCGAGGGGGGATGTCCGGTTTCCGCCTGCCACATGGCGAGCCCGGAGCCCTCCTCAAGGGAGCAGAGAGTTCCGGGCCCGCTGGACACGTGGGCCCCCCGGGTCCCGCCCCTGCTGGAGGGGCAGGTCCCGGTCCTTCCAGTCCTAGGCCGGAGTAGCTGGTAGCTCCTTTCCCCCTGCTTCATGCAGTCCCTGTTGTCGTAACCTGGAGGTCCTGCACACAGGCAGAGGAAACGTAATTCTCCTCGGGGGGTCCTCCCCTCCCGTTTCCTAGTCTTATCCGTCTTACGATCCTGACTCGCTATACGGGGCTTGGGCAATTCTGTGCACAAGGCGCCGGAGCTCCGGCTCCCTCCGAGGTCCGGGTACGGCCGTCCGATCCCTAGTACTGGGCCATGCGCTGGGGAAGCAGAGTGCACGCACTTTGGGTTCATGACCAGGCAAAGCGGTCGTACTCCCCTGGACCTCCGGAGGGCAGGATGCGCATGCTTTGGGCGCTGGGCCGGCTAAGCTAGATACGCACCCTGGACCCCCCATGCACAACGCAGGCCTTTCCTGGAGGTAACCAACTGGCACCGCAACACCTGACTGGGGGAGGCCCGAGAGACTCACTCGGCCATCGGCAGGTGCCTCAAGCGCAGCCGCCTTCGGTAGGATAGCAAATGCCGACTATGGATGAGCGCAGGAGAGGGGGAGATAGATGTACGATGAACTTACAGAGATAGTGCGATCATAAAAATTAATGCATAATTTAAATGAGCGCATGAGAGAGAGCTAAGTAGAACAGGTCTCTGTATTCGTACCCATCGGTGGAATTCTGGCCGTACAGGGAGGCAATGTTCCGCCTTGTCTTCAAGGGAAGCAAGACTCTACACGCTTAGGGTCGGAACCAGGCTAAACTGGACGTAGTCCTGTACCGTCCCTTGAGACTTAGCTGCCCCAAGCGTTGTTCCTAAATTCTATGGGATCTATTACAGAAAGGAATAACCCTGTTCTACTGATGCTCAGGAAGTAGGACTTACAGTGTTGCTCCATGGCAAGGATTTTTGGGAACGGATCCCACTCTCGGTTGGAAGGCATGTGTACTTGGGGCGGCAGCTTTCATGATTCGGATGGGACCTTCCCTGCTGGGGGAGAGCTTATGGGTCCTTCTTGGAATAGAGCGTGCCGCTTCACCAAGTTGCCCTCCTGCAGGCCCCCGACGCGTTTGGTTCTTTGGCGGTAGTGCTTAGAGCATTAGCCGAGACCGTGCGTTGCGGGGTGTTCCCTGCAGCCGAGTCTTATCGACGAGGTTGTTATCTTCGCGCTGGATCAGGTCCTGCGCGGCTTCTCCTGGGGGCCCCCGGGGAGTTCTCCCCTTCTGGCTAAGGCCTTCAAGGGGTAGGTAGGCCCGGGCTCGTCTTGGATGACCTAAGGCGTCTTCCCCTTCTGGCAAGGCCTTCAAATGGTTGACAGACCTTAGGCGGCCCCCGAGAGGTATGTTCGAGGCACGGAGGCGCGCCGCAGTTGGCTAACGCCCTGGCCTGTCACCGTCGGAACTGGAGTCCTCACCGTCATGCACTGTCTTTATGACACGCTGAGGCTCCTGGAACCCCACCTGGTGGGCAGCAGTGACGGGGGCATCGACCTTCTGTTTGCCATCCCTCTGAGGGTATGGCGGCGCTTCAGCCCTCTGCTGTCTTCCTTTGCGGAAGCGCTCTGCGAGCCTCTGGATCTCCCAGCACTCGGCAGCAGTATGGTTGCAGGTGCCATGCACGGGGCATAGCCCGCCTTGGTCACTGTCTGGGGCCGGTGATTGTCGCTGCCTTTTGTCGGGGCGTGGCCCCCGAGCACCACTGGTCGTCGCAGCTGTGGCGACGGGGGCCGTGAATGGTGACTTCATCTTTCCACTTCCCCGGTTCTTGGTCTTCTTGCCACCCCCATAGGCAGCAGCACCGGACCCGGGCTGCCCTCCTGACTCGGAGGCCGGCAGAGCGTGCCAGTTCCGCCCTTCAGCCGCTCTGGCGCACTTGTCCGCCAGGCTGAAGAGCTCCGAGACGTCGCGGACCTCTCTGGTCGCGAGCTTCTCAAGCATTTTCTCGTCCCGGACACCCTGTCGGAACGCCACCACCACAGAGGCACTTTGGATATGTGGGATGGTGTTGCGTACCTGAGAGAACCGCTGGATGAAAGAGCGCAGCGACTCCCCAGGTTGTTGCTTGACGGCGTGGAGGTCAAGCTCCGTGCCGGGACGGGTGTAGGAGCTGCCGAAGTTGGCGACGAACTGCCGGCAGAGCTCACCCCAGGAGGTTATGGACCCCTGAGGTAGATTCATGAGCCAAGACCGAGCTGGGCCGATCAAGGCGACGGGGAAGTAGTTGGCCATGACAGCCTCGTCCCCTCTTGCGGCAAGTACGGCGGTGGAGTAGATCTGGAGGAACTCCGCTGGGTTGACGCTGCCGTCGTACTTCTCGGGCAGGTGCGGGCGAAATATGCGTGGCCACCTTGCGAAGCGAAGGTGGGGTGCAAGGGCCGCACATCCTGCACCTGCTGCTGCAGGTACCGGCGCTGCGAACGCTTGGTTCGCACTTGGCGCCGCGTATCCCGGCATGGGCAAGGCTGCACCATAGACCGGGGCCGCTGCTTGCGGCGCATATAGTTGTGGCATATGCTGCACAGCATATGCCTGAGGCAGGGCTCGCGTGGCGAAGGCCTGCCCTTCTGGTTGTGTCGAGGCCGACGACATGCTGTCGCCAGCCTCATGGTTGCGACGCCTTTCTCGGCGTCGCTCGAGGTACACCCGGGCGTCCTGGCCCAAGTGGCACCGTTCCAGTTCCCTTCGCAGGTCCGTCGACAGGAGCCTGGAGGAGCGGAGCTGGAATCCGCCGTTAGCCCATCAACCGTGGGTGTGTGCGTCAGCGACACAGCCGGTTGTCCTGGGCGCCGTCCTCGCCGAAACCGAGGGTTCGCGGCGGCGACGACGAGGCGATCCACCTCGCGGACCCATTGCTGGGTCGCTGAATGGGGCGCATCCCCCGCAGGTGGGTTGCGCAGCAGCGCTCTTGCTGCAGCTAGCGCACCTCCATGGTGTACGCTCAGCGCTGCAGAAGATCTCACACTGGTCGGGGCCTGCATAGCCTGAGTCGGCGTTGCCGGAGTCGGCTGCTGGCTACCAGCTTGTGCCGACACACTCCGTCCTGAGTGTGTCAACATGTACTCCCCAGCGGTCACGGTTCGCCGTGAACGCGGAGGGGGAGAGTTTGCCGCTGAAAGAAGCTTGGTCATCTTCGTTGGCGGAAACTCGTCGCGCTAGAAGAAAAGCCCCCTTCCTGGCGCGCCAAATGTCGAAGTGTTCGGTCGACACTTCCCCCGGGCCTGCACTGGGCAGCCCGCGGAGGTTCTTTTTTCGGTGGGGCTAGTCTCTAGCGGAGAGCTTGCGCAGATGGACGAGTTAGTAAGAGCTTGACACGGCGAGTTTTACGTGGTTCAGGCCGCCGGAGCGTAAAACCCTACGTCCACGGCGAGCTATGGAGCTCGCTGTATTGCTTGCTGCTCAGGGCCGGAGGCCTGAGCTTGGGGGCGAGTTACAGCTTGAGAGTGTATGGCTAGCGTATGAGTTGCAAAGTGCGAACCCTTGCTATCGACGCCTACCCGAGCCTTTTATAGTCCAAGACTCGGGCGGCTTACAAGGGGAGCCGGGACCCGACAGGTGGTCCCGGGAAGATTGTCTATTATCTACCGTATCTGCAGTTATGTCGGTAGTTGTTTCTGGCTGAAGGCTTCTGAGTCTTCAACTTGCCGCCCTGCCCATGCCGCATGCTAGTCGTAGTGGTTGATGATGGCGCAGGCGGCATGGGCTGTCTTGTCGCGGTGTTTATTGGCTGACAGGTTCTGACACCGCGCGCCAGTCTGTGATGCGACTGGGCGCAACGGCACTTGACAGAAGCATGCTCCGCGTCTCCGCGTCTTGGGAAGACGCGGGCCTTGAATACCTCGTACGGGCAAGGTATGGGGCGTATTTACGCCCGCTGCCTACCGCTCGGGGCAGGCAGCGTCGTTCTGCTGCCACGTGGCGGGCCTGGAGCCCTTCTCAGAGGAGAGGAGGGTCAATCCCGCGGGGCACGTGGAGCCTCCGGACCTCTACCCGCGGAGGGGGAGGCTCGGCTTCTGCTGACCATGTGGCGGGCCCGGAGCTCTCCTCTGAGGAGAGGGAGGTCCGACCCCGCTGGACACGCGGCGCCTTCGGACCTCTCTCCCGCGGAGGGGGAGGTCCGGCTTCTGTATGCCACGTGGCGGGCCCGGAGCTCTCCTCTGAGGATAGGGAGGTCCGGCCCCGCCGGACGCGTGGCGCCTTCGGAGGTCTCCCTGCGGAGAAGGGCGAGTTCCTTAGGCATTTTACCCTGTGTGCGGGGGTACCCCATATCTCAGGTACCGACACGATGCATGGATCACGGAGGTCCGGGACTACTTGAAAGACAATATCCTCCCTGATGAACGTGTATCCGCTGAACGGATCGTGCGTATGGCTAAGAGACACATGGCGGTAGAGGGGGATCTCTACCGACGCGGCGCCAACCACATCCTATTGCGGTGCATAACCCAGGGGAAGGCTGCGACTTGTTCGCTGAGATCCATGGAGGCGAATGTGGGAGTCACTCTTCCTCACGCACGCTTGTCGGTAAAGCCTTTCAGCATGGCTTCTACTAGCCGGCAACACTCCAGGATGCCGTCGAGCTGGTCGAGAGCTGCAAGGCGTGCCTGTTCCACGCCAAGCAGATCCATACACCGGCTTGGACGGTACAGATGATCCAGCCCACATGGCCATTTGACATACTGGGGCTGGACATCCTGGGCCTGGGACCATTCCCCAGAACCGAGGATGGGGACCCGCTCCCGAACCTTCGGAACACAGAACACCACTGTAAGTTCTACCCCTAGAGCAACAATAGGACAGACTCTTCTTTTTATAATAAATTCCATAAACTCCAGGAACAGTGCTTGGAGCAGCTAAGCCTCAGGGGACGGTCCAGGACTACGTTCAGCTTCGCCTGGTTCCGACCCCAAGCGCGTAGAGTCTTGCTTCCCTTGAGGCGGGTCGTGGCCTACATATTCAGCCTGCCTTCCCCCTATGGAAATTTATATGAAAAGAAACCTGTCCTACGTTGCTATTCTTTGGTGCTCATTTAGTTTACTTATTAAATTTTTATGATTGCCCTACTAGCGCGTGCTCATCATGCGTTCAGCTCCCTCTTCTCATTCTCATCTTTAGTCGGCATTTGCTGCCCTGCCAAAGGCGGTTGCGTGGGAGGTACCGGCCGAGAGCCAGGGGGGCCCCAAGCCCCCGGCACTTCGCGCACGGTAGTTCCCAAGCACCGTATAAGTGGACGGGGACCGTAAGCCAAATAAGACTAAGAGATAGAGGGGGGAGCCCCCAAGGAGAATTAAGTTTCCCTTACTTGTGTGCAGGACCTCTCGGCCTCAGCTCCCCGCAGGAGTATGGTAGGCACATCCATCCAATGGAACGCACCTACCAGGGGGCCGCTACGGGATCACGCAAGACCGAAACCCCAAGGTAAGATCAAAGAACTAGACCTCACAGGGGCGAGGCCCGAAGGTCCCACGTGTCCAGCAGGGCCAGACCTTCCACCTCCTTGAGGGGGAGCTCCGGGCCTGCCGCGTGGTCTACAGAAGCCGGACCTCCCCCCTCTGTGGGGAGAGGCTCGAGGACTCCACGTGCCCCGCAAGCCCGGACCTCCCCTCAGGCGGGAGCTCTGGGCCCGCCACGTGACCAACAGGCCTGGACCCCCTCCGATCTCGTGAGGCGGGTCCTGGAGACCTCCGGAACCCTTAGTATACAGTGAGGACCCGGAGAAGGTGTCTATGCAGAGCTTCGAGATTGGTCAAGGCCTCTGAGTACCTTGCGGAGCTAAGGACTCGGCCAGGAAAAGCCAGGAAGAAGCTAGGACATGCAGACACAAAAAGAAACAGGAGTTTGTCCATACGAAGGCTCCACGAGCTGGGCTACAGACTCAACAAAAATAAAAAAGGAAGTACAGGGCCTTGTGGCCATGGGGGCAGATGCCTAAGAGTCCCCGGACTCCCGATGAAACCTAGAGGCCACGAGGGCAGCTAAGTCCTCGACCTTGGCCCTGGCAGCTTCCTCCCGATCGGCGACGGGTCCTAGACGAACTGGCCCCAGAGAAAAGGAAGGGTCTCGGCTCAGGAAGCACGACAGAACGTGCATAGCAACCTCCTTCGCAAGGCCCCGACCTTCCGCTTCCAGCTCGTCGGCGATCACTGCTTCGAGCCGACCCAGCTCGTCGCCGATGGACTCAAGGGCCGGGATCGCTTCGGACATCGGCCGTGCCGGAGCCTCCACCTGCACAGGGCTGAAACCAAGAGGAGCCAAGGCGGACCCCGCCTTGGCAATAAAGCCCCAGACTTCCTGGGCCTCGGCAGACCGCAAGGACTGGAGCTTCTCTACCTCTTGGCGAGCCGCCAGCTCGCGATCCATCGCTGCCTGGCGCTCCTGGGAGAACTGCTCCTCCCTCGCGGCAACAGCCGACTCACAGAGCTCCAGCTCCTCGGACCGAGCCCTTAGCTCCTCCACTTTGGCCCTCAGCCGGGCGGTGGTCTTCTCCTCCTCGGCCGCAGCAGCGCGTTCCCGATCGGCGACGACGCACTCTCGACGGGCTACCTGCAGCTACAACTCCTCCGCGGCGGCGGAAAGCTCCTTGGCTTTGGCTTCAGCGTGGGCCAGAGCCTCGCAGTAGGTGGCACGAACCCGCTGGGTCTCTGACTCCAAGCGGCTAATGGCCTTCTTCTGAGTGCCAAGCAGAGCACTCATGGCCTCAAGCCTTGACTGCCTCGAGTCAAGGTCCGCCTTAGCCTCCCGGGCCCGCTGCTGCCAGCTGAGAAGGCGTTCCCTCTCGTCGGCCAGCGCCCCCCGCTCCTGCTCAAAGGCAGATTGGAGCTGTCGGGCGCTGGTCTGAACACGCCCCAGGGCGTCCCACACGGGCGCCGGAGCAGGGGGGACAGGAGTCACGCCACTGGAACCCCCTGACGAGTCTAAGACCGGCGGAGGCGCCGGCGCCTCAGCAACCAGGGTGGGGCGCTGTCCTAAGGAGGCCAGGGGGCCAGCAGGCGCACCTACAGCAGCCCTCCCGGTCTCAGGACCGGACTTCTGGACTGGTGAAGGAGGGCGGATAGGAGCAGATGCAGCCGCCGCGGAGAGTGAACCCGTTGGCGCAGAGGGTGCCCCCGTCGATTTGGGGGCCATGGGAGCCACCACGGTCCCCAGGTGCTGAGGCGCGGAGCCTCCGTCGGTAGAAGGCGGCTGGGTAAGACGCCCGCCCCCGGCAGCTGGTCGGTCCCTGCAAGAAGAGAAAGCCCTCAGGATAAGAGAAGAGACAAGAGCTCTGCTCCTACAAGCCAGAAAGAGCAACACTTACTGGGCGGAATGAGCGCTCCAACGGGCTTGCAGCACTGGCCTCTGGGCTGTAGCTGAACCGCCGGGACCAGCGGCTGGAACGGTCGCGGAATGTGACGCCTGGATCCCCGGCACACTCGCCGGCGTCGCCCCACCAACATCCGTCCTGGAAACCCCTCCGCTTGAGGAAGAATGGCGAGGTACTTGGGCTGATTCAGACGGCCGCTGTCTGGGGAGAGACCCGCCGGGGAGGGACACTCGGGGCCTCTTCGGGTCGCCACCCGATGGACCAGCACCCCCGGGAGATGGGAGCAAAGTAGCTCCGGCACCCTGACTCGGCGCAGGCGGCACCCTCGGAGGAGACCGGGCGCGTTTCTTCTCTGGATGCCCGGGGGCCGGCTCCTTTCCTTTCCCTTTGTCGACAGCTTGGGTTCCGTCGGCTCTGGGGGAGGGCTTGACAGCAGCGGATGCCTCATGGCCTGACGCGGAGTGCTCGGTTCCTGGAATGGTGATACCCCGGAAGGCATCCCCGACCTGCCGGACGGCGATCCCGATGTCGTCAAGGTTCGGCATCTTCCGGAGGAGCTCTGACCTCCTCTGAGGCTCCAAGAAGAGGGAGGTGGCAGAGGGCGGAAGGGCGGGGTCGCCACTGGGAATGTAGTCACCGCTCACCTTGCTCACCATCTTGTTCAGCTCCTCATCGGAAGGGTCAGAGCCGGGGCCCCTCTCCAGCCTGGTACAGTCCTCCTCGCCGGTGTAGTACCACGCTGGGTGGCTACGCTGCTGCAAGGGTGCAATACGGCGCGACATAAAGTTTATCAGCACCATCAGAGACGTCATCCCCTCGTTGGCCAAGAACCGGATCCGCTCCAAGTCCGGGGAGTACTCCTGCTCCAGCCCAGGGATCTCCTCCCAGAAGCGGCGATCGGTGGTTGGGCTGGCGGTTGGGAGTTGTAGGCGATCGTGCTCGTCGGTCTGCACTACCACCCAGCTCTCCCTCCAGTTTTCCCACCTTGATGCGCTGAAGGGCAGAAGGTATCTGGAGACCTTGGGGTCCTTGCAGCGATGCCGGAAGTAGTATGCCCCCATCTGAGTCTTCGAGCCGCGCCCAGTCGTCCGCAACACAAAGAAGTGGCGGAAGAGCGTCACAGAAGCGTGCACCCCCACGAACATCTCGCAGAAGTGGACAAAAACAGCAGCCATTGCGAAAGAGTTGGGGGAAAGACGGTGGAGCTGGAGACCATATGTCTCCAGCAGTGTGACAAAGAAGGAAGAAATCGGCGGAACGAGCCCCGCCAGAGCATAAGCGGTGAAGAAGACTATCTCCCCCTTTTCCAGGACCAGGGGGAGAGATCCTCGGCGAAGCCGATGTTTCTGTTCTTCTGAGCACCAGCCCAGCAGCCTGCGCACTGGCCCGAGCTCGGAAGAACGAACTAGGCGCGTCGGAAGCAAGTTGGAAGCCATGGCGGAAGAGGGCACAAGGGCAGGAAAGCCGGGGCGCAAGAGTTCATGGGAAGTACGAGCGCAATGCAAAGGGAAGCCGCGATGCGGGTGAGATCCCCTTTTAAAACTTTCCAGGGATGGTTCGAGGTAATTCGAAAACCTCCGAGAACATCGCATCGGCGACCGCGTTGGCTCCTAGACCGGGCGCCGATGAAAGGTGGACCCAAGCCGCCCAACTGAAGTGGTGGGTCGAGGAGTCAGACGCCCCAGAAGACAAGCCGGCAAGGCACTTCGGCGGTTCCCGAAGAAAGCGCCGCAGTAAAAGCAACCATCAAGTGGGTGCACGCTCCCACGATCCTGCGACCGTTCGTGCTCCGGCAGCGGTCAATGCGGGACTTAGATAAGGTGCGCGGATCAGAAGAGACGGAGGTCCCACCTCGGGCTCGCTATCTCCCTCGAGATGGGCCCGGGGGCCACTGTCGGTACCTGAGATATGGGGTACCCCCGCGCACAGGGGAAAATGCCTAACGAACTCGCCCTTCTCCGCAGGGAGAGCTCCGAAGGCGCCACGCGTCCGGCGGGGCCGGACCTCCCTCTCCTCAGAGGAGAGCTCCGGGCCCGCCACGTGGCATACAGAGGCCGGACCTCCCCCTCCGCGGGAGAGAGGTCCGAAGGTGCCACGTATCTGGCGGGGCCGGACCTCCCTCTCCTCAGAGAGGAGCTCCGGACCCGCCACGTGGCCGACAGAAGCCGAACCTCCCCCTCCGCGGGGAGAGGTCCGGAGGCTCCACGTGCCCCGCGGGCCGGACCCTCCTCTCCTCTGAGAAGGGCTCCGGGCCCGCCACGTGGCAGCAGAACCGCGCTGCCTGCCCCCGAGCGATAAGCAGCGGGCGTAAAGACGCCACATACCTTGCCCATACAAGGTATTCAAGGCCCGCGTCTTCCAAGACGCGGAGACGTGGAGCACGCCTCTCTCAGGTGCCGTTGTGCCCAGTCGCATCACAGACTGGCGCGCGGTGTCAGAACCTGCCAGCCAATAAACACCGCTGTCGAAGTGTTCGGTCGACACTTCCCCCGGGCCTGCACTGGGCAGCCCGCGGAGGTTCTTTTTTCGGTGGGGCTAGTCCCTTGCGGAGAGCTTGCGCGGATGGACGAGTTAGTCAGAGCTTGACGCGGTGAGTTTTACGTGGTTCAGGCCGCCGGAGCGTAAAACCCTACGTCCACGGCGAGCTATGGAGCTCGCTGTATTGCTTGCTGCTCAGGGCCGGAGTCCTGAGCTTGGGGGTGAGTTACAGCTTGGGAGTGTATGTCTAGCGTATGAGTTGCAAAGTGCGAACCCTTGCTATCGTCGCCTACCCGAGCCTTTTATAATCCAAGACTCGAGCGGCTTACAAGGGGGGCCGGGACCCGACAGGTGGTCCCGGGAAGATTGTCTATCATCTACCGTATCTGCAGTTATGCCGGTAGTTGTCTCTGGTCGAAGGCTTCTGAGTCTTCATCTTGCCGCCCTGCCCATGTCGCATGCTAGTCGTAGCTGTTGATGAAGGCGCAGGCGGCATGGGATGTCCTGTCGCGGTGTTTATTGGCTGGCAGGTTCTAACACCGCGCGTCAGTCTGTGATGCGACTGGGCGCAACGGCACCTGATAGAGGTGTGCTCCGCGTCTCCGCGTTTTGGGAAGACGCGGGCCTTGAATACCTTGTACGGGCAAGGTATGGGGCGTCTTTACGCCCGCTGCCTATCTCTCGGGGGCAGGCAGCGCCGTTCTTCTGGCCACGTGGCGGGCCCGGAGCCCTTCTCTGAGGAGGGGGAGGTCCGGCCCCGCCGGACGCGTGGCGCCTTCGGACCTCTCTCCCGCGGAGGGGGAGGTCCGGCTTCTGTATGCCACATGGCGGGCCCGGAGCTCTCCTCTGAGGAGAGGGAGGTCCGGCCCCGCCGGACGCATGGCGCCTTCGGACCTCTCTCCCATGGAGGGGGAGGTCCGGCTTCTATATGCCACGTGGCGGGCCTAGAGCTCTCCTCTGAGGAGAGGGAGGTCCGGCCCCGCCGGTCGCATGGCGCCTTCGGAGCTCTCCCTGCGGAGAAGGGCGAGTTCCTTAGGCGTTTTCCCCTGTGCGCGGGGGTACCCCATATCTCAGGTACCGACAGTGGCCCCCGGGTCCATCTCGGGGGAGATAGCGAGCCCGAGGTGGGACCTCCGTCTCTTCCGATCCGCGCACTTTCCCTAAGTCCTGAATTGACCGCTGCCGGAGCACGAACAGCCGCGGGATCGTGGGAGCGTGCGCTCACTTGATGGTTGCTTTTACTGTGGCGGTTCCCAAGACTGCCACTTCTGCAAGTTGCAACGCTTTCTTCGGGAACCGCTGAAGTGCCTTGCCGGCTCATCTTCTCAGGAGACTGACTCCTTGACCCACCGCTTCAGTTGGGCGGCTTGGGTCCACCCGTCATCGGCACTGGGTCTAGGAGCCAAAGCGGTTGCCGATGCGGTGTATTCGAAGAGTTCCGAATCGCTTGGAATTGCACCCGGGAAGTTTTTAGAGAGGATCTTACCCACATTGCGGCTTCCCTTCGCACTTCTCTGAGTTTCTTCTCGGACTCTTGTGCTTTTGCTCTCTTGCCCTTGAGTTCTCCTTCGCCATGGCCTCCAACCCGCCACCAGAGAAGAAGCGCGCTCGATCTCCTCCAGCGGCGGCGTCTGTGCCAAGTCGGGAATCTGGGGTGCCTGGCACTCCCTCCGGTGGCGACTCGAAGAGGCCCCGGGCTGATGCGTTGAGGGAAGCTTCTGGGGCGTCCTCTGTTCCGCCAGTTCAAGCAACTGCGGAGCGGCCGTCAGTGACGGTAGCGGGCTCTGGGAGTCCTACCCCGGCTCGGAGGTCGGGGTTCAGAGCCCGTTGGAGTGTCCGCGCTTCCCGGCCATCCCCGACTTGCGGGGAGTCTGTGCCGTTACGCTCGGAGCCAAGGACAACTGCCGCGGCCCCCAGGCCAGCGCGAACTTCTCCTGTTCCGGTGTGCCCAGACTCCGCGGCGTCGTCGTCTCTTCCTGCCGAGACGGTCACCGCGGCCCCCAAGCCAGCGCAGGTCGACCCTGCACCAGGCGGCCCGGCCTTGACTTCAGCGCCGCCTTCCCCGGCTCGCCCCTCTCCACAGGTCAAGGAGCCAGAAGCTGAAGAGAGCCCGGCAGGTCCAGCTGCCAGAGCCTCGGAGCCAGCCTCTCCTGACCGGCGTCTCGTGTCGGTTGCTGGTGCGTCGACTCCTCTTGAGGACGAGGTAATGGAGGAGGTCGGGGGGACTGCCCCGGCCTCTGTTGCTCCATTGCCCTTGACAGATGCCTTCGCGCTTGCCGAGACGAGCGTCCGGCAGGTCTTGGCTGCACTAGGTCGCGAGCGGGAGGAGTATACGGTTGAACGGGATCGCTTCCTCACCTGGGGGAACCTTTTGCGGGAGAGGACCGCGAAGGTTAAGAGCGAGCTAGACTCTAGGCGGGAATTGCTCGACTTCAGGGAAGTGCTCCTCGACCGGCTGAAGCGGGTTGTCGACCGCATGGACGCCGAATCGCGGCGGATCAACAGGGAGGCTCTGGAGGCCCGCCGCTGTGGAGATACGGCAGCAGTTGGAGCGCCGTAAACTCGCCGTTGAGGAATGGGAGCGTTCCACGGCAGCTGAGGCGGAGAGGGTCGCCGCGCAGCTGGCGGCGGGCGAGGATGACCTTCGAGCTCGGATCGAGGAGTTGGAGATTCTGAAGGCAGACCTCGACTTGAGGGAGGAACAGGTCTCCCGTGAACGCCGGGCGGTTTTGGACCGGGAGTTGGCCGCTGACTTCAAGGCTGCTGAGTTGGAGCGGCTCGCCAAGTCTCTCCATCTTCGAGAGAGCTCCCTGGCGGCCAAGGAGAAGGAATTCTCCGAGAGGAACCTAGAGGCCCTATAGGCGGCCCGCCGCGAGGTGGAGGAACTCTCGGCCTTGCGGTCATCCGAGGCTCTTGCGGTCTTGAGCTTCGTGGATCGAGCGGGATCCGCCCTGATCCCTCTTGGCTTCAGTCCGGTGAGGGCCGCGACTCCTGCGTTGAAGGTGGCGGAGGTGATCCCCGCGCTGGAGTCGATCGGCACCAAGCTGGACAGGCTAGACTCGGTGGTCGCCAGCGAGCTTGAGGCCGAGGGACGCGACCTAGCCTTAGAGGTCGCCTCACATGTGCTGGCATGCTTCAAGAGTCGCGACCCCTCTCTCTCGCTAGAACCAGTGAGAGAGGGCCCAGCCGCGGAGCAGGAGGAAGCTGCCAGGGCTGAAGTCGAGGATGTGGCCGCCCTTGTAGCCGCAAGGTTCCGGCGGGAGCCGGGAGGTCCTTAGGACTTGTTTCTCCCTTTTTATCGAGTCTGTAGTCCAGCTCATGGAGCCTCGCTTAGTTTGACTCTTTTAGATATTTGTGTCTGTGATGCTTTTTCTCTCCTTCTTGGCTTTGCCTGACTAAGTCCTTAGCTCCGCAAGGTACTCAGAGGCCATCTCCAATCTCGGAGCTCTGCATAGACACCTTCCCCGGGTCCTAACCGTGTTAGGGGCCCCCGGGGGTCTCCGGATCTCGCCCTATGGGGAGCTCCAAATCTGCCTGCCACGTGGCGGGTCCGGAGCCCCTCCTTAGGAGGCGGGAGCTCCGGCCATGCTGGACACGTAGGGCTTTCGGAGCCCTCCCACCGGGGGGGGGGGGGGGGGGGGGGGGGGGGGGAGGTCCGGTTTCCGTCTGCCACGTGGCGAGCCCGGAGCCCTCCTCAGGGGAGGCGAGAGCTCTGGGCCCGCTGGACACGTGGGGCCCTCGGGCCCCGCCCCTGCTGAAGGGGCAGGACCCGGTCCTTCGAGTCCTAGGCCGGAGTAGTTGATAGCTCCTTTCCCCCCACTTCATGCAGTCCCTGTTGCCGTAACCTAGAGGTCCTGCACACAGGCAGAGAAAACGTAATTCTCCTCGGGGGGTCCTCCCCTCCCGTGTCCTAGTCTTATTCGTCTTATGATCCTGATCCGTTATACGGGGCTTGGGCAATTCTGTGCTCGAGGCGCCGGAGCTCCGGCTCCCTCCGAGGTCCGGGTACGATCGTCCGATCCCTAGTACCGGGCCATGCGCTGGGGAAGCAGAGTGCACGTGCTTTGGGTTCATGACCAGGCAAAGCGGTTGTACTCCCCTGTACCTCCGGGGGGCAGGATGCGCATGCTTTGGGCTCATGGCCTGCTAAGCTGGATACGCACCCTAGACCCCCCATGCACAACGCAGGCCTTTCCTAGAGGTGACCAACTGGCACCGCAACACCTGACTGGGGGAGGCCCGAGAGACTCACTCGGCCATCGGCAGGTGCCTCAAGCGCAGCCGCCTTCGGTAGGATAGCGAATGCCGACTATGGATGAGCACAGGAGAGGGGGAACTAGATGTACTATGAACATACATAGGTAGTGCGATCATAAAAATTAATGCATAATCTAAATGAGCGCATGAGAGAGAACTAAGTAGAACAGGTTTCTGTATTCATGCCCATAGGTGGAATTCTGGCTGTACATGGAGGCAATATTCCGCCTCGTCTGCAAGGGAAGCAAGACTCTACGCGCTTAGGGTCAGAACCAGGCTAAACTGGACGTAGTCCTGTACCGTCCCTTGAGACTTAGCTGCCCCAAGCTCTGTTCCTAAATTCTATGGGATCCATTACAGAAGGGAATAACCATGTTCTACTGATGCTCGGGAAGTAGGACTTACAGTGTTTCTTCATGGCAAGAATTTTTGGGAACGGATCCCACACTCGGTTGAAAGGCATGTGTACCTGGGGCGGCAGCTTTCATGATTCGGAAGGGACCTTCCCTGCTGGAGGAGAGCTTATGGGTCCTTCTTGGAATAGAGCGTGCCGCGACACCAGGTTGCCCTCCTGCAGGTCCCCGATGCGTTCGGTTCTTTGGCGGTAGTGCTTAGAGCATCAGCCGAGACCGCGAGTTGTGGGGTGTTACCTGCAGCCGAGTCTCATCGACGAGGTTGTCATCTTCGCGCTGGATCAGGTCCTGCGCGGCTTCTCCTGGGGGCCCCCGGGGAGTTCTCCCCTTCTAGCTAAGGCCTTCAAGGGGTAGGTGGACCCGGGCTCGTCTTGGATGACCCAAGGCGTCTTCCTCTTCTGGCAAGGCCTTCAAGGGGTTGACAGATCCTGGGCGGCCCCCGGGAGGTATGTCCGAGGCACGGAGGTGTGCCGCAGTTGGCTACCGCCCTGGCCCGTCACCATCGGAGCTGGAGTCCTTGCCGTTATGCACTGTCTTTATGACACGCTGAGGCTCCTGGAACCCCACCTGATGGGCGGCGGTGACTGGGGCATCGACCTTCTGTTTGCCATCCCTCTGAGGGTAGGGCGGTGCTTCAGCTCTCTGCTGTCTTCCTTTGCGGAAGCGCTCTGCGAGCCTCTGGATATCCCAGCACTCGGCAGCAGTATGGTTGCCGGCGCCATGCACGGGGCATAGCCCGCCCTGGTCACTATCTGGGGCCGGTGACTGCCGCTGCCTTTTGTCGGGGCGTGGCCCCCAAGCTCCACTAGCCGTAGCTGCTGCGGCGACGGGAGCCGTGAACGATGACTTCATCTTGCCACTCCCCGGTTCTTGGCCTTCTTGCCACCCCCATAGGCAGCAGCGCCGGACCCGGGTTGTCCACCTGGCTCGGAGGTCGGCAGAGAGTGTCAGTTCCGCCCTTCAGCTGCTCTGGCGCATTTGTCCGCCAGGCTGAAGAGCTCAGAGACGACGCGGACCTCTCTGGTCGCGAGCTTCTCAAGCATTTTCTCGTCCCGGACACCCTGTCGGAACGCCACCACCACAAAAGCACTTTGGATATGCGGGATGGTGTTGCATACCTGGGAGAACCGCTGGATGAAAGAGCGCAGCGACTCCCCAGGTTGTTGCTTGACGGGGTGGAGGTCAAGCTCCGTGCCGGGACGGGTGTAGGAGCTGCCGAAGTTGGCGACGAACTGCCGGCAGAGCTCTCCCCAGGAAGTTATGGACCCCTGAGGTAGATTCATGAGCCAAGACCGAGCTGGGCCGGTCAAGGCGACGGGGAAGTAGTTGGCCATGACAGCCTCATCCCCCCCTACGGCGAGTACAGCGGTGGAGTAGATCTGGAGGAACTCCGCCGGGTTGACGCTACCGTCGTACTTCTTAGGCAGGTGCGGGCGAAACTTGCGTGGCCACCTCGCGAAGCGAAGGTGGGGTGCAAGAGCTGCACATCCTGCTCCTGCTGCCGCAGGTATTGGCACTGCGAACGCTTGGTTCGCACTTGGCACCGTGTATCCCGGCATGGGCAAGGCTGCACCATAGACCGGGGGCGCTGCTTGCGGCGCATACGGTTGTGGCATATGCTGCGCGGCATATGCCTGAGGCAGGACTCGCGTGGCGAAGACCTGCCCTCCAGGTTGCGTCGAGGCCGACGATATGCGGTCGCCAGCCTCATGGTTGCGACGCCTTTCTCGACATCGCTCGAGGTACACCCGGGCATCCTGGCCCAAGTGGCACCGTTCCAGCTCCCTTCTCAGGTCCGTCGATGGGAGCCTGGAGGAGCTGGAATCCGCCGTTTTCCCGTCAACCGTGCGCGTGCGCGTCAGCGACACAGCCGGTTGCCCGGGGCGCCGTCCTCACCGAAACCGAGGGTTCGCGGAGGCGACGACGAGGCGGTCCACCTCGCGGACCCATTGCTGGGTCGCTGAATGGGGCGCATCCCCAGCAGGTGGGTTGCGCAGCAGTGCTCTTGCTGCCGCTAGCGCACCCCCATGGTGTACGCTCAGCTCTGCAGAAGATCTCACACTGGTCGGAGCCTGCATCACTGGGGTCGGCGTTGCCGGAGTCGGCTGTTGGCTACCAGCTTGTGCCGACACACTCCGTCCTGAGTGTGTCGACATGTACTCCCCGCTGGTCACGGTTCGCCGTGAACGCGGGGGAGGAGAGTTTGCCGCTGAAGGAAGCTTGGTCATCTTCATCGGCGGAAACTCGTCACGCTAGGAGAAAAGCCCCCTACCTGGCGCGCCAAATGTCGAAGTGTTCGGTCGACACTTCCCCCGGGCCTGCACTGGGCAGCCCGCGGAGGTTCTTTTTTCGGTGGGGCTAGTCCCTTGCGGAGAGCTTGCGCGGATGGACGAGTTAGTAAGAGCTTGACGCGGTGAGTTTTACGTGGTTCAGGCCGCCGGAGCGTAAAACCCTACGTCCACAGCGAGCTATGGAGCTCGCTGTATTGCTTGCTGCTCAGGGCCGGAGTCCTGAGCTTGGGGGTGAGTTACAGCTTGGGAGTGTATGGCTAGCGTATGAGTTGCAAAGTGTGAACCCTTGCTATCGTCGCCTACCCGAGCCTTTTATAGTCCAAGACTCGGGCGGCTTACAAGGGGGGCCGAGACCCGACAGGTGGTCCCAGGAAGATTGTCTATCATCTACCGTATCTGCAGTTATGCCGGTAGTTGTCTCTGGTCGAAGGCTTATGAGTCTTCATCTTGCCGCCCTGCCCATGCCGCATGCTAGTCGTAGCGGTTGATGATGGCGCAGGCGGCATGGGATGTCTTGTCGTGGTGTTTATTGGCTGGCAGGTTCTGACACCGCGCGCCAGTCTGTGATGCGACTGGGCGCAACGGCACCAGACAGAGGCGTGCTCCGCGTCTCCGCGTCTTGGGAAGACGCGGGCCTTGAATACCTTGTACGGGCAAGGTATGGGGCGTCTTTACGCCCGCTGCCTATCTCTCGGGGGCAGGCAGCGCCGTTCTTCTGGCCATATGGCGGGCCCGGAGCCCTTCTCTGAGAAGGGGGAGGTCCGGCCCCGCCGGACGCATGGCGCCTTCGCACCTCTCTCCCGCGGAGGGGGAGGTCCGGCTTCTGTATGCCACGTGGCGGGCCCGGAGCTCTCCTCTGAGGAGAGGGTTGTCCGGCCCCGCCGGACGCGTGGCGCCTTCGGACCTCACTCCCGCGGAGGGGGAGGTCCGGCTTCTGTATGCCACGTGGCGGGCCCGGAGCTCTCCTCTGAGGAGAGGGAGGTCCGGCCCCGCCGGTCGCGTGGCGCCTTCGGAGCTCTCCCTGCGGAGAAGGGCAAGTTCCTTAGGCATTTTCCCCTGTACGCGGGGGTACCCCATATCTCAGGTACCGACAACCGCGACAAGACATCCCATGCCGCCTGCGCCGTCATCAACCATTACGACTAGCGTGCGGCATGGGCAGGGCGGCAAGACGGAGACTCGGAAGCCTTCGCCAGAGACAACTACCGGCATAACTGCAGATACGGTAGATAACAGTCAATCTCCCCGGGACCACCTGTCGGGTCCCGGGCCCCCCTTGTAAGCCACCCGAGTCTTGGACTATAAAAGACTCGGGTAGGCGACGATAGCAAGGGTTCGCACTTTAGCCACTCGCACCCTGGGTTCGCACTTCAGCCACTCGCACCCTGGGTTCGCACTCTGCAACTCATACGCTAGCCATTCACACCCAAGTTGTAACTCACCCCCAAGCTCGGGACTCCGGCCCCGAGTAGCAGGCAATACAGCGAGCTCCATAGCTCGTCGTGGACGTAGGGTTTTACGCTCCGGCGGCCTGAACCACGTAAAACTCTCTGTGTCAAGCTCTTACTAACTCGTCCATCCGCGCAAGCCTCCGCAAGGGACTAGCCCCACCGAAAAAAGAACCTCCGCGGGCTGCCCAGTGCAGGCCCGGGGGAAGTGTCGACCGAACACTTCGAAACGCACGCTTGTCGGTAAAGCCTTCCGGCATGGCTTCTACTGGCCGACAGCACTCAAGGATGCCGTCAAGCTGGTCGAGAGCTACAAGGTGTGCCAGTTCCACGCCAAGCAGATCCATACACCGGCTCAGGCGGTACAGATGATCCCGCCCTCATAGTCGTTTGCCGTATGGGGGTTGGACATCCTGGGACTATTCCCCAGAGCCGTCGGGGGATTTCGATACCTCTATGTCGCCATCGACAAGTTCACCAAGTGGCCGGAAGCCACACCAGTCGTCACCATCAACAAGCAATCCGCAGTAAAGTTCATCAAGTCGATTGTCTGCCGGTTCGGGGTCCCGAACAGAATCATCACCGACAACGGGACCCAGTTCACTAGCGCAGCGTTCCAAGACTACTGCGAAGACCTTGGCATCCAGGTGTGCTACGCCTCTGTTGCTCACCCAAAGAGCAATGGGCAAGTCGAGAGGGCCAACGCCGAGATTCTTCGGGGCCTCAAGACTCGCACCTATGCCAGCCTGAAGAAACATGGTGCCAATTGGGTGGATGAGCTTCCGAGCACATTATGGGCTAACCGGACATCCCAGAGCCGGGCCACCGGAGAGACACCCTTCTTCATGGTGTATGGGGCTGAAGCTGTGCTTCCCCCAGAGATCACCATGAAGTCTCACCGTGTCCGAGCTTACGACGAAGCCGCGCAGGACAGCCTCCGGCGTGGAGAAATCGACCTCATCGACGAGGTCTGATTGCATGCAGCACTCCGTAATGCACGGTACAGACAAGCGCTCCGTCGCTACCACCAGAGGTCTGTGCGTGCCCGGGAGCTGCAGGAAGGCGACCTGGTACTGCGGCGCATACTTTCTCGCGAAGGGACCCACAAACTCTCCCCTAGTTGGGAAGGTCCCCTCCGAGTCACAAAAGTGTGCCGTCCCGGGTGCGTACACCTTTCCACCGAGGATGGGAACCCACTCCCGAACCCTTGGAACATAGAACACCTCCGTAAGTTCTACCCCTAGAGCAATGATAGGACAGTCTCTTCTTTTCATAATAGATTCCATAGAGCCCAGGAACGGCGCTCGGAGCAGCTAAGCCCCAGGGGACGGTCCAGGACTACGTTCAGCTTTGCCTGGTTCCGATCCCAAGCGCGTAGAGTCTTGCTTCCCCTCTTAATGGGGCGGGTCGTGGCCTCCATGTTTAGCCTGCCTTCCTCTTGTGGAAATTTATATGAAAAGAAACCTGTCCTACTATACTCTTCCCTTGTGCTCATTTAAATTATGTATTAAATTTTTATGACTACACTTCGGGCGTATGCTCACCATGCGCTCAGCTCCCTCTTCTCATTCTCACCTCTAGTCAGCATTTGCTGCCCTACCAAAGGCGGTTGCGTTGGAGGTGCATGCCGATGGCCAAGGGGGCCCCGAGCTCCCGGCACTTCGCGCACTATAATCCCCAAGCACCGTGCCAGTGGATAGGGACCGTAAGCCAAATAAGACTATGAGATAAAGGAGGGGGAGCCCCCAAGGAGAATTATGTTTCCCTTACTTGTGTGCAGGACCTCTCGGCCTCAGCTCCCCGCAGGAGTATGGTAGGTGCACCCAACCAATGGGACACACCTACCAGGGGGCCGCTACGGGATCGCGCAAGACCGGAACTCCAAGATAAGACCGAAGAATTCGGACCTCACCACCTCCGCAGGGACAAGACCCGAAGGTCCCACGTGTCCAGCAGGGTCGGACCTCCCTCTCCTCAGGGGGAGCTCTGGGCCCGCCACGTGGCCGACAGAAGCCAGACCTCCCCCCTCCGTGGGGAGAGGTTCGAAGGCTCCACGTGTCCCGCGGGGCCTGACCTCCCTCTCGTCAGAGAAGAGCTCCGAGCCCGCCATGTGGCCGGCAGATCCGGACCTCCCCATCCTCATGGGGCGAGCTCCGAAGACCTACGGGGCCCTTAATACAGTAAGGACCCGGGGAAGGTGCCTCTGCAGAGCTTCGAGATTGGTGAAGGCCTCTGAGTACCTTGCGGAGCTAAGGGCTCAGCCAGGCAAAACCGAGAAGAAGACAGAAAACATCACAGGCACAAACATCTCAAGGGAGTCTATTTATTCATGGCTCCATGAGCTGGGCTACAGACTCAAAAAAAACCTGGGGTTTCCCTGGCACGTCCATAACCTAGAAGCTGCAAGAGCGGCCACGTCCCCGACTTCAGCCCTGGCGGCGTTCTCCCGCTCCGTGACCCGAGCGCAGGGATCACCTCGGCCACCACCAGCGCAAGGGCCGCTGTCATCAAGGACGCTCCTGAAGCCCCCTCCGCCGCTTCAGCAGTCTCCCTGAAGACTCCTCTGACCCGAGCGCGGGGACCACATCGGCCATCACCAGCGCAAGGGTCGGTGTCATCAAGGATGCTTCTGAAGCCCCCTCTGCTGCTTCAGCGGTTTCCTTGGAGACTCTGCCGCCTGGAGTCCTCCTTGGTGCTTCAGCAGTTTCCTTGGAGACTCCTCCACCTGAAGCCTCCTCGGCGTGTCAGCAGTTTCTTTGGAGACTCCACCGCTTGAGGAGAAAGGACGCAACGCCAGGGAACTTTCAGCCTGTCGTCGCTCAAGAAGAGTCCCGTCGGGATGATAAACCTGAGGCCTCTTGGAGGCGCCACCTCCAGAGGCAAGGCATGCAGGCTCCCTGGATCCCTGACTTGGTGCAGACGCCGCCGCCGGAGGAAATCGAGCGCGACCCCCCTCTGAAGGCGGATTAGAAGCCATGGGAGAAGACAAGGCCGCAGAGACTCAAGGAAGGTGCAAGTGCTAGAAGCCTTATAAGGGGAGCCTACCCACGTTGCGGCTTCCTTTCACACCTTCCAGGTACAATTCAAAGCGACTCAAAACTCTTCGAATACACCGCATCGGCAACCGCATCGGCTCCAAGACCGAGCGCCGATGACAGGTGGGCCCAAGCCGCCCAGCTGAAGCGGTGGGTCAAGGAGTCAGTCTCCCAAGAAGACGAGCCGGCAAGGCGCTTCGGCGGTTCTCGAAGAAAGCGCCGCGACGTGCAGATGTGGCAGCCTTGGGAACCGCCGCAGTAAAAGCAACCATCAAGTGGGCGCACGCTCCCACGATCCCACGACTGTTCGTGCTCCGGCAGCGGTCAATGCGGGACTTGGAGAAAGTGCGCGGAACAGAAGAGACGGAGGCCCCACCTCGGGCTCGCTATCTCCCCCGAGATGGGCCTGGGGGCCACTGTCGGTACCCGCGATATGGGGTACCCCCACGCACAGAGGGAAAATGCCTAAGGATCTCGCCCTTCTCCGTAGGGAGAGCTCCGAAGGCGCCATGTGTCCAGCGGGGCCAGACCTCCCTCTCCTCAGAGGAGAGCTCCGGGCTCGCCACGTGGCCAACAGCAGCCAGACCTCCCCCCTCCGTGGAGAGAGCTCCGAAGGTGCCACGTGTCCTGCAGGGCCGGACCTCCCCCTCCTCAGAGGAGAGCTTCGGGCCCGCCACTTGGCCGACAGAAGTCGGACCTCCCCCCTCCGCAGGGAGAGGTCCGAAGGCTCCACGTGTCCTGCGGGGCCGGACCTCCCTCTCCTCAGAGGAGAGCTCTGGGCCTGCCACGTGTCCAGCAGAACAGCGCTGCCTGCCCCCGAGCGGTAGGCAGCGGGCGTAAAGACGCTCCATACCTTGCCCGTACAAGGTATTCAAGGCCCGCGCCTTCCCAAGACGCGGAGACGCGGAGCACGCCTCTGTCAGGTGCCGTTGCGCCCAGTCGCATCACAGACTGGTGCGCAGTGTCAGAACCTGCCAGCCAATAAACACAGCGACAAGACATCCCCTGCTGCCCCCGTCGTCATCAACCACTACGACTAGCATGCGGCATGGGCAGGGCGGCAAGAAGAAGGCTCGGAAGCCTTCGCCAGAGACAACTACCGGCATAACTGCGGATACGATAGTCGGTAGGAAATCTCCCCGGGACCACCTGTCGGGTCCCGGGCCCCCCTTGTAAGCCACACGAGCCTTGGACTATAAAAGGCTCGGGTAGGCAACGTTAGCAAGTGTTCGCACTACAGAAACTCACACCCTAGGCATAACTCATCCTCAAGCTCAGGACTCCGGTTCTGAGCAACAAGCAATACAGCGAGCACCCCTGCTCACCGTGGACGTAGGGTTTTACGCTCCGGTGGCCCGAACCACGTAAAACTCGCCGTGTCAAGCTCCTCCCTCACTCATCCCTACGCTTAAGCTCTCCGCAAGCGACTAGCCCCTCCGAAAAAGAACCTCCGCGGGCTGCCCAGAGCAGGTCCGGGGGAAGTGTCGACCACACACTTCGACAATGATCATTAGAGAACAAACTTACACAATGCAAAGGTGGCATTTACCACATGCATCATATAGGGGCTGGGCATATGAAAAACTCATACACCTTGCTAGTAAGGTCCATGCCATGTTTCACCCAAATTCAAAACATTTTGAGGTCCTTTTGGGTATAGCTAGAAAGAGGGTGGTTTGAACTCAAATTCAAATTCAAACCATTTTCATCCCATGAATTCAAAAGTGGGAGGCATATTCTTACTCAGCACATTTTTGTGAGCTCACACACCAATTTTCGCTCTATTTGGAGTTGATCTTGACATGAGCTAAGTTTAGCAAATTCAAACTTTATTTGATTCCAAACTGAATATGTGCTGAAATTTAGCCAAACCCAACCAAATTTGAATTCTATCCCATGCAAATGGCACAAGGGTAGCTAATTCAAATCCTTGGGGTTAATTTGGTCTCTATTGTTTAGAACAGTGGAGAAAAGTTAATTTCAGGGGTTAAACCCACGGGTGGGAATCACATGTCAGTCTCTATACCAGTTCAACCGACTGAAGTTATTGAGTTCGGGTACTCGCTCGCGCTTCAGCAGCCTCCACGGCGAAGGCGTGATCGGGACAGCAGCTGCTTGCCGCCCCGACCTGCTGAACCGCCTCGCGGCCTACTTATCCCCGCGGCCGCCCTGATCGGATGAAGAACCGTGCACTTTCTGCTTTCTCGCACCAGAAACACCACCCTCGCTGCCGATTGCTCGGAGCTGATCGGGGAACCGCGATCACCGCCTCTCCACTCCCTCCAAAGCTACGACAAGGTACTAGGGACTCCCCTTCTCCTTCCCCGTTGCTGGAAATCGGCTTAACTCGGATGATCTCGACTATACCGCGAGTTCTTTTCGGTGAACTGAGTCCACCGCATCTCGGGCTCCCGTGGACAGCCCAACCGGGAGGTTTTCACGCCCGAGCTAAGGCGTCCCTGGACGCGTTAGGGGCCGGCAATGCTCACCCCCGAGCCACAGCCCGAGTGCTTGATCGCCAGCGATGAATTTCAGGTTTTCCTTTTTCTCGGTACAGACCGACCTTCGGGTGCGGTTCTGCCAAATTCGCACTCCAAAAAGGGTTAGAGGGTCTCAATCCGTTCCTACACAGACTATACTTGATGGCGCACAAGTTGCCATCGCAACCTTTAGCTTGAGAACCCCCTGTACCCGGCGTGTTTCGAAGCTTGCCGACGGCGGATCCTGCGGGCAGCTTCGGGCGCACGGTGAGACCCACTTTGGGACCCTCCCCAAGCCTTTCCATCGCCATTCCGAGCTTCGCGATCCACCACTGGTGCTGTAAAGCCGCTTCGCCAGGCGTTTGGCAGGCTAGTACGCCGGGACAACGTCACCGGACTCTTCCCGAGCCGCTGCGCCGTAGCGGGCTCGGTTAGAGCGAACGTCGACGAGGGGAAACCCTCCCAACGTGTTCAGCACACAAAATTAGGGGCTAGCGGCGAGTTGGAGCTCGGGAGCTGACCGGACGAGCGAGTTCAGCGACGCTCCGGCGACCCCAACGGCGCTACCGCGCGGGAGGCGCGAGGTGGAAGACGACCGAGCCGGGGCCGCTGTCAGTGGGAGGAACCCGGACGGTCTGATCTTCTGTGGGCACGGATTGACTGTGGCAGCGCGGGAATAAAACCTGTGGCCCGGTGTGCCATCGCTCCAGCGCTCAACACGTGTACCCGTGGACCCACCGGTAGATTTGAACTTTTCCCGATTTTGATATTCCATTCAAACTTCAAATCCTCATAACATTGGCTAGGAACATCCAAATCGAGTGAACCAATTTTTTTTTGGATTCAGCTCTCTGAGTACTTTCCAGCAAATCAAGTTTCACTTCATGAAAATCCTTATTTCTACAGAATTAATTCTCTAAAGTTTAAACTGTTTAGAATTTTAACTAGAGAACCCTTTGGAGGAAAACTCTGAAATTTTGCTGGGATGTTCACCAAAATATCCCTGAGATACCATAAAAATTTCAGATCCATTTGAGCTCATTTGATCCACCTAATGGTGTGATTAATAAAATTCTTCCAGAGAAAATAGAAAATCTCCAGAAACATTTTCAGAATTTTCTCTGAAATTGTTAGCTCATATCTTTAGCTAGAAACCTTCAAATTAAGTGAGACCAACTCCATTAGAATCCTCTGAAAATCTAGTTTTTTCGTAAAGTCAGGCCTTGCTCCATGAAAATCCCTAGAACACCCTAAGAGCTCTAATTAAGGTCAAGTACATAATTATTTGTGGAGAGCTCAAATGAGCTTTGCTGCAAATAAAACTTGGCCAAGTCTCAGTTTAGGTTGTATCCAAACCACAGTAAAAATTTTAGAGTCATGGGGACTGTCTAGTAATACTTATAGTCTTTACAAGTTAAATTCATTCAAATGCATTTAAATTAATACATGTACTTGTTATCTCATGTAGTCGCTAAGGTCGAGGAGGAACCCGAAGTCTTAGACTTCATTAATCTGGAAGAGCAGCTAGCCTACGATCAAGAGCAGCAAGGCAAGCTCCGGTTTAGGTTAATCTCTTTACAAACTTTTATTTTTTTGAGAACTTACTTTGAGTATCATTAATTCTTGCATTAGAGTCTTGTTTGAAAACCCAAATGCATAGCCCAGAAAACCATGGGTTGGGATTAGGATTAAAACCCTGTTTAGCTACTGCAATGCTAAGATAGTGTAGGATTCGATACAAGTCGAGTAGTTAGAACTACTCACGAGAATAGGCTAGAGGCACTCGACTCGGGTAGAGATAGCAAATGAAACACATGGCAAAAAAAAATGAGACCGAGCGGAGAGTAAGAGCAGAAGGACTTTGGGGCCTGGGTGCTATAGCTCCGCTTGTGTCGATTGAGGACCAAGCCGTGTGCAGGCCTGTTGTACAAGCTAGAACAGTACCGAAGACCTACCGGCTATATGGGAACCGGGAAACCGATGTAACTCGGGTAGATGGGTGTTGAGGCATAGCTGGTCGTTCAGAGGGTAGGTTGAGAGCTCGAGGTGTAAATCGGCTGGCGGCACTGAGATGCGCGTGCAGAGACCTCTTGCTCGGGACGATTGGACCGGTTCAACATTTGGCTGACGGGTGAAAGGTGGTTGCATACGACGTCCGTGATGGTTGCTGTAGGCAACATCGAGTACGGGCGTACGTGACGGGTTATTCGGGTAACCCTGCAGGTGTAAATCGATTATAATCGTCGTCTCTCACGGTCAGTGAGTACCACTTGTTCACTGTACCGTGACGTAGAAAGAACAGGCTAGATACATGTTAAAATGTTGCTGAGTGAAAGATGGACTTTGATTGTTAATGATTTGTTGTAGCCTAGAGCTAATTAAAGTTCTTTTCAACTTTGGGCAAAGTACATGAGAGAAATGCGTTTCTTGTTTGATTGCGGCTCTCTCATGTGTCTTAGCGTAAGGTTCTCTACAACATGTTGCTAAAACTTGAAAGTAAGGTTCCACTAATTAGGCGAGTCCTTTGCAACTTATTTTACCTCATGTAACCTATCATCCATCATGTAGAAGTTGCGTGTATAGGAGAGACGGGTCAGTCTTGCTGAGCCTTCGTGCTCACTGCTTGTGTTTGAAGCTTTTGCAGGGTTCTATGAGGAAGGGACTCCGGATGAGGAGACGGAACCCAAGGAGGGGAACCCCGTCGAGTGGGAGTCGTGCACGCCGCCGTGTTAGTGTATGTGCGTGCTAGTGGGGACACGTTCACGAGCTAAACTTGAACTCAATGCATAGTCTACGCCCGTGAGTGTAGACTGGACATATTTTGTTGTACAAATGTTCAGAAACCTTTTTATGTAATAAAACTCTGCTTCCGCTTTGTACCTTTGATGTGTGTTATCTGGTGCTGTGCAACAAAGCACCCCTCAGCGTGATCCTGGCTTGACAAGACCGTGGGGTCATGTCAGCGTTGGTATCAGAGCTCGCTTGAGGTTTAACGTACTACAAAGGTCATCTTTTTCAAAAATCCAGTGAGGAATGAGTTAGTAGCCCATATAAGAATGTTATTAGTGTATAGAAAGTGGCATACTAACCTATTTGCTTATGTCGAAAAATTGTGCATCTCGGGACGCTTGATGTCTTGGGGGGTGCACGTAAGCGCTGTCCACCAGTACACACAAGCTGAAGGGTGGAGCCCCACGGGTGGCAGGTAACCCGACCCGCTTTAATATCCTCTACGACTCTTCATGTCGTTTGGGGTATTCGAGCAACGTCTGTCCCTGGCGTGCTTTGGGCAATTTGGGAGACCCCATCACGTGGTCAGTAACGTGAACACGTAGCTCAAGGCGTGTTTGGCTTGAGAAGATCCGGGCGAGTGATGACGGCCGGGGTACGAACTGTATGGATACCGGGCTCGGTGTGCAGCCGAGTCTTACGACTGTGTGAGTTATCTGCAGGTAGTCTAACCACGAAAAGGTAGACGTGTAGCATTCGTGTGCGAGTGACACTTAGTGCCACTGAACTAACGAAGCCGGCTAAATCCGCTATAGTTTTTCTTTGTGAGGACGTAGTACCGACATGATCTGGTGACGCATCGACGTCACACCCCATTAAATGAGCAGCTGCATTGTAAAACCTGAAAGTTTTAATCCGGAGCACTAAAACTTGATGTAACTCTTTCCCTTAATCAGGAAATTCAAAGTTAACAAGTTTTCAACTTACAGGATACTAAGGACAGAGTCCCCTGTTTTCAGCTGGATTAAGGCTGAAATTAATCAGAGGTTATAGGTTGAGTTCTTTCGAGGTTGGGGTCATATGATACATTTATGGAAAGCACTGGAAGAGCTTTACAACTTTTCTGTTGAGGTCCAGAGGTGTTTCATCATCTAACCAATTGAAAAATGCAGTAGAGTTGATACTGTCCCGAAAACAGGGCAGAGCAAATACTCTCTATAACTCTCTGTAAATTGAGCATAACTTCCTGCATAAAAATCCAAAAATAGAAAATGAGGTAGTTCTGAAAAGTTTATGAGATGGGTTACAACTTTGTAACAGAAAGTTTTGTCAGATTGGTAGTAGAATTAACTGGAATTCTTGGATCAAATCAGTACCTGAAGCAGGGAGGTGCTGTCCAATTTTCTCCAGAAATTCTGTTAACTTTGACATCTCATAACTTTTGAACCAGGACAGATCTTAGGCCAAGTAAATACTTTCTGGAAAGATATTGAAGTTAACTTCAACTTTGATGTTGAGTTCCAGAATTGGTTTTGCTTTAGCATGGTCTAAATCAGGTTGAAATGGAAACTGGTCCGGGCTGTCATATTGAACGGCAGATCAACAGTCAAATTTGTTTAAGTTTGAACTACGTTTCCAAGTTTTATGAGTTCAATGACATGTGTTTGTGTTATAACTCAATTATTTACTGTTCAAATAAATATTTGACATTTCTCAAATATATTTGTACAGATGACAGCGGATAAACAGTTGGAGAACGGGTGGGTGGTGTCCCACTGTTCTCACCGCAACGGCTATCCGGAAACGTTGAGGCAAATGCTTCAATATTTCGGGTATGACAAGATGCCGCAGTACGTCACCAAAGAAGAAGGCGAGGAGGGGAACAAGACGTGGACAATCCATATCGAAGTTCCTGCAGGGCCTACGTCACCCGGTTGGGCGCCGTTCACCGTTACGGTGAGAGGTAGACAACCAGAGGGGATGTGGCAAGTGGCAGCCCGCGACACCATGCCGCGCTTCTGCCAACTACATGTGAGGGCTATGGAGTGCACTCCATACGCTCTCGTTCCGGTGGAGGGACGGGCTCATCATGTGTGGGAAGGGAGGTACAGGGAGGCAACCGATCCGGGTTGCCCAAGGTACAGCCCCGCGGAGGTGAACCTCAGCCTCCAATTGAAAGCAGGAAAGACCGTGATGGACAGCCAAGCTGTTCATACGGATTGTCTTGCTGCGAAGCTCAAGGAGAGCACAAGCCATGGAGACCATTTCGAGAATGCTCACAGCGCACTCCGCAATGTGCTCCTTCCGATGATTAAGCGACTGAATGAACAACATAATCAGTTGCATCGTCTGAAGAAGGCAAGGAAGAAAAGCCGTGTTGACATCACGGCGTTGCAAGAACAGGTGCAGGCTCTAACCCAGCAGAACAAGGTCCTTACCCAAGAGTGGGATGACGCCATTGAGGAAGGGCAAGGCTGGGAAGAAGACTACAACCAGGCCATAGACGAGGTGCACGCGTTGCAGGACCTCGTACCCCCGGTATTGGGCATACCGGTGGTCTTGGGTCTTTCGGCAATGGGAGAACCCGAGATGGGAGAAGAGGTTGTAGATCTGGAGCCAACAGCAGAGGTACCGGAGGAGGACGACCCACAGGAGGTCGAGTTCTACTCCGAGTAGGAGGTTACCGTTGCCAAGTAGGGCAACCACAGTGGTGTAACCCAAACTTTTGTAACCAGTGACATGCCGTGTAGGCAGTAGCATATGTATAGGTAGTGACGACATGAGCACGACTTCTCGGAGACCCGAGAATAATGTATCTTGTATAAAGTTTATGCTTTATCAATATATGTGAATGTTGTGCAAATTATTCATGTGTCACTTCAAATACCTACTGTTTCATATGGAATTTTTAAGTATGACATGTGCTGATCGCTGCTGTTTTGAATTTTAGAATGACTTGTACTCGTGGCAACCCGGACGTTGGGGGTCCTAGTCAAGGGGGAGAAACCTCCCAACAGCCTCCCGAGGACTCCTCGGGACAGCAACAGCAACAGCAGCAACATCAACAGCAAACACCGCCCCCGCCAACGGTTACATTGGCCGATATCGTTGTGGCAATGGCGGGTTCTCATCAGCAGCACACGGAGTTGCTGCAAACTCTCATCGCAAATACGTCTCGACCAGAGAGGCATCAAGATCATGAGGAGCGCCAATAGAGCTCCTACCGACTTTCTAGCAACTCATCCCCCGTTATTTTCAAGGGCGGATGAACCCCTCGATGCGGACAACTGGCTCCGCACGATGGAGATGAAGTTCGGGCTGCTCCAAGTAAGTGAGCAGCGCAAGACTCATTTCGCAGTCCAACATCTCCAGAGATTCGCGAGCGCGTGGTGGCGAACTACTGTGCTTCACAGCCCACCGACCGGGTTATGACCTGGGCGGAGTTCCGGACGGCCTTCAGGGCCTATCATATACCACCGGGTCTCATGAAGAGGAAGACGCAGGAGTTCTTACGCCTGCAACAAGGGAGCCGGAACACGCTGGAATACTCCAGGGCGTTCAATGATCTTGCGCTCTACGCATCGTATCACGCGGATACCGACGAGAAGCGGCGAGATCACTTCTACCAGGGGCTTAATCCGCTCCTGAAGGACAAACTGGCGATGTTCAATCGCGGCAGCCTCAACGACATAATTGATGCTGCGATTGTCCAGGAGGACTCCGGTAAAGAGTTAGCGGTGGCGGAAAGGATGCGAAGCGCGCCGCAAAGCAGCGGAGAAGGAAGTGGTCCTTCTCAGAAATATCGGATGGTGAATGGCCCACCATCGGGTCCACGCTGGCAGCCACCACAGAGGCTGATGCCGTTCCGCAGTCGGGCATATTCTTCACCGGGATTCAGGCCGGCACTGCCAGCACTACCTCTGCAGCAACAACAGCAGCAGCAGGCGATGCCGTGTGCGTATGCACCTCAGCAGCACATGCCGGGCTTTCATCCCCCGAGCACCGGCCAAGCAGCAGCCACATGCTACAAATATGGTCGTTCAGGACACTTTGCCAGCAGTTGTCCAGAGAGGCAAGGCGGCGGAGTTGCTCCACAACTTCCGGGGAGGAATCAGCCCCGGAACCTTGCTAATGCGCGGTGGGCAAACCCTAGGCCCAGCACCGTCCACCAGCTGGCCATAGAGGACGTGCTGGAGGGAGAGCCAATGCTTGCGGGTAAATTCCAACTCCACCAGCATCCCGCCATAGTATTATTTGATTCAGGCGCCACGCATAGCTTTATTAGCCAAGCTTTCATTGCTAAATACAGCTTGCCAATACTACCCACCGATAGTCCATATTTGATTTGTTCACCGGGGGGAGATATTTCAGCAAGCATGATGGTTCCAAAAGCGCCATTATGCTTAGAGGGTAGAGTATACCCTACGTCTCTCATAATTTTAGAGGGACAAAAGGTTGATGTCATCTTAGGGATGTCGTGGTTAACCCACCATGGCGCTGTTTTAGACACCGTCCTACGAATTGTGCACTTGAACTCAGAAGTGCACGGATCTCACTCCTTATTTCTGGACAGTCCAGAAATAAAACTTCCAAGTGTGTATCAATCCACAACCATCAGATTGGAAGACATTCCAGTGGTCCGGGAGTTCCCTGACGTGTTTCCGGATGATTTACTGGGGATGCCGCCTGATAGAGAGGTGGAGTTCAAGATTGAACTTGCACCGGGAACCATGCAAATATCCAGAAGGCCGTACAAGATGGCGCCCAAGGAGTTGGCTGAATTGAAGACCCAGCTAACGGACCTGCTGAAGAAGGGTTTTATTAGGCCGAGCTCCTCGCCATGGGGATGTTCGACATTATTCATGAAGAAGAAGGATGAGACGTTGCGGCTTTGCGTGGACTATCGTCCACTAAACGCCGTAACCATCAAGAACATGTACCCGTTGCCACGGATTGACATGTTGTTGGATCAGTTGGTCGAAGCAAAGATCTTTTCCGAGATGGATTTAAGATCCGGGTACCACCAGATTAAGATCCGGGCTGAGGACATTCCGAAGACAGCTTTCTCGACGAGGTACGGACTTTATGAGTACCTGGTCATGTCCTTTGGCTTCACCAACGCTCCAGCTCACTTCATGTATTTGATGAACTCAGTATTCATGCCGGAGCTGGACAAGTTTGTCGTGGTCTTCATCGACAACATACTAGTATATTCCAAGTCGGAGGAAGATCACAAGAAGCATCTGCGTATAGTCTTGCAACGGCTGCGGGATCACAAGCTATATGCAAAATTCAGTAAGTGTGAATTCTGGATATCGCAAGTGCCTTTTCTCGGGCATATTATCTCAGCAGAGGGCATCGCTGTAGACCCGAGTAAAATCACCCAAGTGCTGAATTGGAAATCCCCGAAAACTGTTCACGAGGTATGGAGTTTCCTCGGACTCGCGGGCTATTATCGGAGGTTCATTCCTAACTTTTCGAAGATTGCCAAGCCTATGATAGAGTTGCTGAAGAAGGCTACCAAATATGTTTGGAGTCCAGCATGTGAAGCAGCATTCAAGGCATTAGTGAAGCACCTAACATCAGCACCGGTTTTGGCGCAGCCAGACACAACAAAACCGTTCGATGTGTACTGCGATGCATCCGGCATTGGGCTCGGATGTGTGCTAATGCAAGACCGAAGGGTGGTCGCGTATGGGTCATGGCAGCTCAGAAACCATGAGCAGAATTATCCAACTCACGACTTGGAGCTCTCTGCCGTGGTACTTGCACTTAAAATGTGGAGGCACTACCTACTCGGTAACCTCGTAAATTTATATACCGACCACAAAAGCCTCAAGTACATATTCACTCAGAAGGAGCTAAACATGAGGCAGCGAAGATGGTTAGAGTTGATAAAGGATTACGAAATAAGGATCCATTATCACCCCGGCAAAGCAAACGTAGTGGCGGATGCGCTGAGTCGCAAGTCACACGTCAACAATCTGACCATCACATCGTTGGAAGAGAGCGAACCACCACTGCATGTGATTCCACATGAAGCTCTCTACAACTTAGCTTTGATCCCCACCATCGTGAAGAGATAGCGGCTGCTCAGAAACATGACAGGGGTATGTCGCATTTGCGGAGACGTATAGACAGTGGGGAGCTGAAATGTTTCCGTAAAGACGGAGACGGTGTCCTATGGTTCAAGGACCGGATCGTCGTACCCCGTAACCCGGAGTTATGGAAGGAAATATTTGATGAGGCTCACTTGTCAAAGTTTTCTATTCACCCCGACAGCAACAAAATGTATCAAGAACTCAGAAGCAGGTTTTGGTGGACACGGATGAAGCGGGAGATCGCAAAGTACTTGTCCGAGTGTGATACATGTCAAAGGGTGAAGGCAGATCATATGCGGAAACAGGGACTGCTGCAACCACTAGGCGTTCCTGCCTGGAAATGGGAGGATGTGAGCATGGACTTCATCATCGGTTTACCCACAACTTTTCAGAAACATGATTCTGTGTGGGTGATCGTCGACCGGCTCACCAAAGTTACCCATTTCATCCCGGTCAACACCAACTACAATGCCAAGAAGTATGCTGAACTATACATCTCACGGATCCTATGCTTGTACGGAGTAACCCGTACCATCATACCGGATCGGGGCACTTTATTTGTGTCCCGTTTTTGGGAGCAGCTACACGCTGCATTGGGGACGAAGCTGGTCCGTAGTTCAGCATACCGCCCGCAGACGGATGGGCAAACCGAGCGGGTAAATCAAATTTTGGAAGATATGTTACGAGCTTGCGCTATCAACCATGGCAAGAACTGAGATAATCACTTGCCGTTAGCCGAGTTCTCGTACAACAATGGGTACCAAGCCAGCATTCAAGATGGCGCCTTACGAGGCGCTATACGGGAGAAAATGCCGCACACCACTGAATTGGTGTGAGTCTGGCGAAAGGGTTACCTTCGGGATTGATCTTGTCAACAACGTGGAGGAAAAGGTTCGGCTGATTCAAGCGAACCTAAAAGCCGCCCAATCCCGGCAGTATGCGTATCGGAGAAGACGCCCATTACAATTCAAAGTCGGGGATCACGTATACCTACGTGTGTCTCCAATGAAGGGCGTGAACAGATTCGGGGTGAGAGGAAAGTTGGCACCCCGATTCATCGGTCCATTTCAGATTACTGAAAGATGTGGATCAGTAGCATACCGTCTGAAATTACCAGAAGCACTCTCCGGTGTGCACGACGTCTTTCATATTTCCCAGCTGAGGAAGTGTCTTAAGCTATCAACTACCATTCAACTGGAGGACATAGAAGAACTGAAATCGGATCTCACATATCGGGAGAAACCGGTTCAGATTATTGATGAAAAGGCCCGAACCACACGCAACCGTGCATTGTGGTTCTACAAGGTTCTATGGAGTAATCACTCCATGGACGAAGCGACATGGGAGAGCGAAGGATTTCTTCACCCTAACTACCCTGAATTTTTCACGTCGCATATCCGGTAATTTTTTCACCATCCTCTCTCTCATTTTCGCCTTATAATCTCGGGACGAGATTCTTTTAAGGGGGGGGGAATGTAAGGGCCTAAGTTTTGGCACATACTCAAGGTGCTCATATCACCACACACACACTTCATTTGAAGAAAGGTGATGAAGACATTTGAAAAGCGAGTAACCACCATCAACATGATCATTAGAGAACAAACTCACACAATGCAAAGGTGGCATTTCCCACATGCATCATATAGGGGCTGGGCATATGAAAAACTCCTACACCTTGCTAGTAAGGTCCATGCCAAGTTTCACCCAAATTCAAAACCTTTTTGAGGTCCTTTTGGGTATAGCTAGAAAGAGGGTGGTTTGAACTCAAATTCAAATTCAAACCGTTTTCATCCCATGAATTCAAAAGTGGGAGGCATATTCTTACTCAGCACATTTTTGTGAGCTCACACACCAATTTTCGCTCCATTTGGAGTTGATCTTGACATGAGCTAAGTTTAGCAAATTCAAACTTTATTTGAATTCCAAACTGAATATATGCTGAAATTTAGCCAAACCCAACCAAATTTGAATTCTATCCCATGCAAATGTCACAAGGGTAGCTAATTCAAATCCTTGGGGTTATTTTGGTCTCTACTATTTAGAACAGTGGAGAAAAGTTAATTTCAGGGGTTAAATCCATGGGTGGGACCCACATGTCAGCCGACTGAAGTTATCGAGCTCGGGTTCTCGCGCGCGCTTCAGAAGCCGCCACGGCGAAGGCGCGATCGGGACAGCAGCTGCTTGCCGCCCCGACCTGCTGAACCGCCTCGCGGCCTACTTATCCCCGCGGCCGACCTGATCGGATGAAGAACCGCGCACTTTCTTCTTTCTCGCACCAGAAACACCACCCTCGCTGCCGATCGCCTGGAGATGATCGGGGAACTGCGATCACCGCCTCTCCACTCCCTCCAAAGCTACGACAAGGTACTAGAGACTCCCCTTCTCCTTCCCCGTTGCTGGAAATCGGCTTAACTCGGATGATCTCGACTATACCGCGAGTTCTTTTCGGTGAACTGAGTCCACCGCATCTCGGGCTCCCGTGGACAGCCCAATCGGGAGGTTGTCACGCCCGAGCCGGCGATGAATTTCTGGTTTTCCTTTTTCTCGGTACAGACCGACCTTCGGGTGCGGTTCTGCCAAATTCGCACTCCAGAAAGAGTTAGAGTCTCTCAATCCGTTCCTACACAGACTAAACTTTATGGCGCACAAGTTGCCTTCGCAACCTTTAGCTTGAGAACCCCTGTACCCGGTGTGTTTCGAAGCTTGCCGACGGCGGATCCTGCGGGCAGCTTCGGGCGCACGGTGAGACCCACTTTGGGACCCTCCCCAAGCCTTTCCATCGCCATGCCGAGCTTCGCGAGCCACCACTGGTGCTGTAGAGCCGCTTCGCCAGGCGTTTGGCAGGCTAGTACGCCGGGACAACGTCACCGGACTCTTCCTGAGCCGCTACGCCGTCGCGGGCTCGGTTAGATCCAACGTCGGCGAGGGGAAACCCTCCCAACGTGTTCAGCACACAAAATTAGGGGCTAGCGGCGAGTTGGAGCTCAGGATCTGACCGGACGAGCGGGTTCAGCGACGTTCCGGCGACCCTGGCAGCGCTACCGCGCGGGAGGCGCGAGGTGGAAGACGACCGAGCCGGGCCCGCTGTCAGTGGGAGGAACCCGGGCGGTCTGATCTTCTGTGGGCACGGATCAACTGTGGCAGTGTGGGAATAAAACCTGTGGCCCGGTGTGCCATCGCTCCAGCGCTCAACATGTGTACCCTGGACCCACCGGTAGATTTGAACTTTTCCCGATTTTCAGATTCCATTCAAACTTCAAATCCTCATAACTTTGGCTAGGAACATCCAAATCGAGTGAACCAAATTTTTTTGGATTTAGATCTCTGAGTACTTTCCAGCAAATCAATTTCACTTTATGAAAATCCTTATTTCTCCAGAAATAACTCTCTAAATTTTAAACTGTTTAGAATTTTAACTGGAGAACCCTTTGGAGGAAAACTCTGAAATTTTGCTGGGATGTTCCCCAAAATATCTCTGAGCTACCATAAAAATTCCAGATCCCTTTTAGCTCATTTGATCCACCTAATGGTGTGATTAATAAAACTGTTCCAGAGAAAATAGAAAATGTCCAGAAATATTTTCAGAAATTTCTCTGAAATTGTTAGCTCATATCTTTAGCTAGAAACCTTAAAATTAAGTGAGACCAACTGCATTAGAACCCTCTGAAAATCTAGTTTTCATAAAGTCAGGGCTTGCTCCATGAAAATCCCTAGAACACCCTAAGAGCTCTAATTAAGGTCAAGTACATAATTATTTGTGGAGAGCTCAAATGAGCTTTGCTGCAAATGAAACTTGGCCAAGTCTCTGTTTAGGTTGTATCCAAACCACAGTAAAAATTTGAGAGTCATTGGGCCTGTCTAGTAAGACTTATAGTCTTTATAAGTTAAATTCATTCAAATGCATTTAAATTAATAGATGTACTTGTTATCTCATGTAGTCGCTAAGGTCGAGGAGGAACCCGAAGTCTTAGACTTCTTTACTCCGGAAGAGCAGCTAGCCTACTACCAAGAGCAGCAAGGCAAGCTCCGGTTTGCATTAACATCTTTACAAACTTTTATTGTTTTGAGAACTTACTTTGAGTACCATTAATTCTTGCATTAGAGTCTTGTTTGAAAACTCAAATGCATATCCCAGAAAACCATGGGTTGGGATTAGGATTGAAACCCCGTTTAGCTACTGCAATGCTAAGATAGTGTAGGATTCGGTACAAGTAGAGTAGTTGGAACTACTCACGAGAATAGGCTATAGGCACACGACTCGGGTAGAGATAGCAAATGAAACACATGGCAAGAAAAAAATGAGACCGAGTGGAGAGTAAAAGCAGCAGGACTTTGGGGCCTGGGTGCTATAGCTCCGCTTGTGTTGATTGAGGACCTAGCCGTGTGCGGGCCTGTTGAACAAGCTAGAACAGTACCAAAGACCTACCGGCTATATGGGAACCGGGAAACCGATGTAACTCGGGTAGCTGGGTGTTGAGGCATAACTGGTCGTTCAGAGGATAGATTGAGAGCTTGAGGTGTAAATTGGCTGGCGGCACTGAGATGCGCGTGCAGAGACCTCTTGCTTGGGACGATTGGACCGGTTTAACATTTGGATGACGGGTGAAAGGTGGTTGCGTACGACGTCCATGATGGTTGTTGTAGGCAACATCGAGTACGGGCGTACGTGACGGGTTATTCGGATAACCCTGCAGGTGTAAATCGATTATAATCGCCGTCCCTCGCTGTGAGTGAGTACCACTTGTTCACTGTACTGTGACGTAGAAAGAACAGGCTAGATACATGTTAAAATGTTGCTGAGTGAAAGATGGACTTTGATTGTTAATGATTTGTTGTAGCCTAGAGCTAATTAAAGTTCTTTTCAACTTTGGGAAAAGTACATGAGAGAAATGCGTTTCTTGTTTGATTGCAGCTCTCTCATGTGTCTTAGCGTAAGGTTCTCCACAACCTGTTGCTAAAACTTGAAAGTAAGGTTCCACTAATTAGGCGAGTCCTTTGCAACTTATTTTACCTCATGTAACCTATCATCCATCATGTAGAAGTTCCATGTATAGGAGAGACGGGTCAGTCTTGTTGAGCCTTCGTGCTCACTGCTTGTGTTTGAAGCTTATGAAGGGTTCTATGAGGAAGGGACTCCAGATGAGGAGACGGAACCCCAGGAGGGGAACCCTGTCGAATGGGAGTCGTGCACGCCGCCGTGTTAGTGTATGTGCGTGCTAGTGGGGACACGTTCACGGGATGAATGTGAACTCAATGCATAGTCTACGCCCGTGAGTGTAGACTGAACATATTTTATTGTACAAATGTTCAGAAACCTTTTTATGTAATAAAACTTTGCTTCCGCTTTGTACCTTTGATGTGTGTTATCCGGTGCTGTGCAACGCAGCACCCCTCAGCGTGATCCTGGCTCGACAAGACCGTGGGGTCGTGTCACAGGGGGCCTCTCGGACCTCACCCAGTGAGGTGCTGCGACGCCAGTTGGTCACCTCCAGGAAAAACCTGCGATGTGCATGGGGGGTCCAGGGTGCCTAGCCTGCTTTGCCTGGTTCCGTACCCAAAGCGTGCGCACTCTGCCCTTCGGAGGTCCAGGGGAGTACAGCCTGCTTTGCCTGGTTTCGTACCCAAAGCGTGTGCACTCTGCCTCCCCAGCGTTACGGTCTAGTACTACGGGTCGTACGGTCGTACCCTGACCTCGGAGGGAGTCGGACCTCCGGTGCCAGGCACACTGAATTGCCCAAGCTCCGTATACCGGTCCAGGACCGTAAGCCAAATAAGACTAAGAGATAGGGAAGGGAGAGCCCCCGAGGAGAATTACGGTTCCCCTACTTGTGTGCAGGACCTCCTGGCCTTAGCTCCCCCGCAGGAATATGGTAGGTGTGCCCAAACAATTGGCCACACCTACCAGGGGGCCACTACGGTGACCGCACAAGGAAGGACCGGAGCTCCCGACTACTCCAACACAAGACCGAAGGAGCCGGACCCCGCCCCCTCCGTGGGGGCGGGCTTCGAAGGCCCCATGTGTTCGGCGGGGCCGGAGCTCCCCTCTCCTCAGAGGATAGCTCCGGGCCTGCCACGTGGTCAGCAAAGCCGGACATCGCCCCCTCTGCGGCGCGAGCTCCCAAGGCCCCATGTGTCCCACGGGGCCGGAGTTCCCCTCTCCTCAGAGAAAGCTCCGGGATCTCCACGTGGCCGCCAGAGCCGGACCTCCCCCCTCCGCGGGGAGAGCTCCGAAGGCTCCACGTGTCCAGTGGGACCGGGCCTCTCCTATCCTCAAAGGAGAGCTCCGGGCCTGCCACGTGGCCAGCAGAGCCGGACCTCCCCCCATTCTCACGGGGTGGGCTCCGAAGACTCCTTGGGTCCTTATGTCAGCAAGGACCCGAGGAAGGTGTCTGTGCAAGATTCAAGATCGGTAGAGACCACCCGGAGCCCTTGCGGAGCTAAGGACTCAGGCAGGGCAAGCCAAGAACAGCTAAAAGCACAAGACACACAAAAAACAACAAAAGTTTTTTCATTCATCGAGGCTCCATGAGCTGGACTACAGACTCAAGAAAACAAAAACAAAAGATACAAAGGCCCTCCAGCTACAAGGGCAATCCCCCTAAGAGTCCCCGGACTCCCGCTGGAACCTAGACGCTACGAGGGTGGCCACGTCCCCAACTCCGGCCCTAGCGGCTTCCTCCTGCTCGGTGGCGGGGCCCTGCACCACCGGCTCCAGAGAGATGGACGAATCCAAGCTCTGGAAGCACGCCAGCACGTGTGTGCCAACCTCCTTTGCCAAGTTCCTCCCCTCGGCTTCGAGCTCGTCGGCGACCACAGCCTCGAGCCTCCCCAGCTTAGCGCCGATGGACTCGAGCGTCGGGATCACGTCGATCACCTCTTGAGCCAGGGCCCCCGTCCTCACGGGGCTGAAGCCAAGGGGGACCAGAGCAGACTCCGCCTGGTCGACAAAGTCCCGGACTGCTCGGGCCTCGACAGTCCACGAAGCGTGAAGCCCCTCCACCTCTTGGCGAGCCGCCAATAGGGCACCGGGTCCTTCCTCGGAGAACTTCTTCTCCTTGGCCGAGAGGGAGTTCTCCTGAAGCTTGAGGTCCTAGGTGAGCCGCTCCAACTCCGACGCCTGAAAGTCAATAGCCAGCTCCCGGTCCAGCACCGCCTGGCGCTCCCGGGAGGCCTGCTCCTCCCTCTCGGCCAGAGCTGCCTCCCGAAGCTCCAACTCTCCGGCTCGGGCCTTCAGGTCGCCCTCACCGGCCTCCATCTTCTCGGCGACCTTCTTCTCCTTGGTCGCCATGGCGCACTCCCGATCCGCGACGGCGCACTCGCGGCGCGCCAGCTGCAGCTGCAGCTCCTCGTTGGCATCGGCACGGGCCTGGACACTGGCGTTTGCCTCGCGAGTCTCCTACAAGAGCCGCCGGGTCTTGGAGTCCAAGCAGTCGACGGCCCTCTCCTGGATGTCGAGGAGCACCTCCTCGGCATCAAGCCTCGCCCGCTTCGCGTCGAGCTCCTCCTCGACTTCCCGAGTCTGCAGCTTCAGGAGCTGCCCCAGCTGCGGAGGCGGTCCCTCTCGTCCGCCAACACCTCCCGCTCGTGCTCCAAGGCAGCCTGGACCTGCAGGACGCTCGACTGGGCGAGCTCCAGTGCCTCTGACAATGGCAGAGGAGCGGCAGAAGCCGGGGGCGCACCGAAGACCTCCTCCATGACGTCGTCGTCCGGTGGAGGAGATGTCGGCACCTCGGCGACAGGGATGATGCGCCGATCTGGAGAAGCTGGCACCAAAGAAGGGGCGCTCCCGACGTGACCCTGCTCGCCGCATGCCGGAGGACCTGCATCCGCTCCTCCCGCTTCAACACCAGAGGGCTGGACGCCACCAGCCAGCTCCGCCGAGTCCTCGACAGCCGCTAGCTCCCAAGCTGGCGAAGGAGGGCGGATAGGCGCCGCCGCCACCGCAGGAGCCGACTCTGCCGGCACAGAAGGAGGAGGCGTTTGCACCGACTCGGGGGCCGGTGAAACCGCTGCAGCATCCAGATGCTGCGGCGCAGGACCTCCGCTAGCCGGAGGTGGCCGGGGAACAGACGCGTTCTCGACAGCCGATGAGTCCCTGCAAGCACGGGGACCCCTCAAGACAATAGGAAACGAAATACACAGGTATAGAGTCCTGGTGAGTGCAAACTTACCGAGGAACTCGAACACTCTAGCGGGCGTGGAGCCCTGGCTTCCGAGCCGGGGCAGGATCACCAGAGCCTGCCGCCGCCGAGGCCTGCGCTGAAGGCACCCGGACCGGCGGAACAGAGGGTGCATCCGGAGCCCCCCTGGAAGACGGAGTAGTCGGGCTCCCGCCAGCAGTACTCCTGGCTCCGCTCGCCGATTCAGCCTTTGAAGCCCGGGGCACCTGCGACCCCGGATGAGTCCTGGCGCTGCTCCGTAGGGCGTCGCTGCCTGCCGAGCCTGCAGCCGGGACGCTCGTCGACCGGGGCGCCTGAGCCCTCGGCTCGCCCCCGGACATTGCAACACCGGCGTCACTCCTCGGAGCTCCACCACCCGTGGAGGGAGGGTGGGATGCACGGGGCTCCTCGGACCGCTGCTGTCCGAGAGGAGTCCCATCGGCATGGAAGACCCAAGGCCTCTTGGGCTCACCGCCCGCCAAACCGATGCACCCTGAAGGAGGGTGCAGGGGTACTCCGGTCCCCTGGCTTGGCGCAAATGACACCCTCAGAGGGGACCGGGCACGCTTCTTCTCCGGCAAGCCGGAGGCCGGCTCCTTGCCCTTCCCCTTATTGGCGGTCCGAGCTCTGTCGACCTTCGGCGCGGGTTGGGCATCGGTCGACGCCTCGCGCTCTGCTCTGGAGCGCTCAACCCCAGGGATCGAGATTCCTCGGAATGCATCTCCGACCTAACACACGGTGATGCCGATATCGTCGAGCGTCGGCAGCTCCCGCAGCAGCTTCGCCCTCCGTAACAGCTCCATGGAGAGGGGGAGGTAGGAAGCTGGGACCGTGAGGGAGTTGTCGTCGAGGAGGTCGCCGATGATGCTCATCAACATCTCCCTCAGCACTTCCTCAGAAGGGACTGAGTTCGAGCCCGTCTCCAGCCTGGTGCAGTCGTGGATGTCGGTGTAGTAAAACGCCGGGCGGTTGCGCTGCTACAACGGCACAAGACGCCGCGACAAGAAGCTTTCCAGCACCATCAGGGACGTCAGTCCCTGCTCCACCAGGAACCGGATTCGCTCCAGGACTGGCGCGTATTCGGGCTCCAACACCGGGCTCTCCTCCTAGAAGCTACGCTCAGTGGTTGGAGCATCGGTCGGCAACTGGAGGCGATCGTGATCATCAGTCTTCACGATCACCCAGTTGTCCCTCCAGCCTTCCCACCTCGCCGCGCTGAAGGGCAGAAGGTACCCGGAGACCTTCGGGTCCTTACAACGATACTGGAAGTAGTAGGTGCCCAACTGGTTCTTCGATCCGCGTCTGGTCGTCCGCAGCACGAAGAAGTGGCGGAAGAGCGTCACTGAAGCGCGCACTCCCACAAACATTTCATAGAACTGGACGAAGACGGCGGCCATTGTGAAGGAGTTGGGGGAGAGGTGATGAAGCTGGAGGCCGTACGTCTCCAGCAGCGTCACGAAGAACGAAGAGATTGGCGGGACAAACCCCGCCAAGCCGTAGGCGGCGAAGAAGACGATCTCCCCCGCCTCCAGACGCAGGGGGAGAGATCCTCGCCGGAGACAGCGCCGCTGTTCCTCAGAATGCCATCCCAACAGCTTGTGCATCGCCCCAGATCTCTCGTTTGGGCGATGCGCGGTGGAGACAAGTTGGAGGCCATCGGCAATTAAGGCGCAAGTGCTTGGGAGACGACGGCGCAAGAGCTTGGGAGACGGAGAAGTCTTGAGCGCTGGGAAGTTTGCAAAGGGAAGCCTGCGATAAAGATGAGATCCCCTTTTAAACTTCCCAGAAGCGATTCAAAACGCTTCAAATGTGCTGCTTGGGGCAAACGCCCCAGGTCCAAGCCCTGGCGTTGATGACAAGCGAGCCCAAGCCGTCCTGCAGAAGCGGTGGACCGGGAAGTCAACCCCCTAGGCAGAGAACCCGGCGGTTCCTAACAATGCGCTGAGACGTGCGCTGCGACGTGCAGAAGTGGCAGTAGTGGCAGCCTTGGGAACCGCCGCAGTAAAAGCAGCCATCAAGCAGGGCTCACGCCCCCACGACCCCACGACCCCACGACCGTTCGTGCTCTAGCAACGGTTAAAGGGAGTCTCCGAGAAGGTGCGCGGGGTAGAAGAGATGGAGGCCCCACCTCGGGCTCGTTATCTCCCCCGAGATGGGCCCGGGGGACATTGTCACTACCCTTAGTATGGGGTACCCCCGCGCACACGGGAAAATCGCCTAAGGACTTCGCCCCCTCTACAGGGGCAAACTCTGAGGGCACCTGAGTCGGACCTCCCCTCTCCGCGGGGAGAGCTCCGAAGACTCCACGTGTCCAGCTGGGCCGAACCTTCCTCTCCTCAAAGGAGAGCTTCGGGCCCGGCACGTGGCCAGCAGAGCCGGACCTCCCCCCTCCGCGGAGAGAGCTCCGAAAGCTCCACGTGTCCAGCGGGGCCGGACCTCCCTCTCCTCAGAGGAGAGCTCCAGGCCCGACACGTGGCAGCGAAGCAGCGCTGCCTACCCAGCGCGGTAGGCAGCTGGAGTAAAGTCGCACCATACCTTGTCCGTACAAGGTATTCAAGACCCACGCCTTCCCAAGGTGCGGTATTGAAAACCCGCGCCTTCCCAATACGCGGAGATGCGGAGCACGCCCCTGCCAGGAGGCGTTGTGCCCAGTTGCATCACAGTGAAGACAGGCACGCAATGTCAGATGTTGTACACCAATAAACACAGCGACAAGACATCCCCTGCCGCCCCTGCCATCATGAACCACTACGCCTAGCTTGCGGCGTGGGCAGGGCGGCAGGCCGGAGGCTCAGAGGCCTTCGCCAGAGACAAATACCGGCATTATTGCAGATACGGTAGATGGCAGAGATCTCCCGGGACTACCTGTCGAGTCCCGGGGCCCCCCTTTTGTAAGCCGCCCGAGCCTTGGACTATAAAAGGCTAGGGCAGGCAACGTTGCAAAGGGTTCGGCAGTACGTCACCTTGCAGTGGACATTCTAACACCAGTTCATCCTCAAGCTTAGAACTCCGGTTCTAAGCCCCAAGCAATACAACGAGCATCTCTGCTCACCGTGGACGTAGGGTATTACGCTCCGGCGGCCTGAACCACATAAAAAACCCTTGTGTTCATCTCCTTCTTTCGTCCAGTATAGCAAGACCCACGCAGGGGGACTAGCCCCTCCAAAAAAGAACCTCTGCGGGCTGCCCAGAGCAGGCACGGGGGAAGTGTCGACCGCAGACGCTTCGACAATGCAGGCAAAGCATCGGACCGCTCCAGCAATGAGAAGAAAGCTCAGAGCGCTGGCTACGACAAGCTGAAGACAAGGGCCGAACTCCCCTAGGGTCCCCATGTTGTCAGGAGCTCAGAAGGAGAGATACCCACGCTGCCCGGGCGCCCTAGGTACTTACGCCGCTAAGTGACACGAGGAGCAAGCTTGGAAAATTAGCAAAGTACTGCTCGCACCAGCTAAGTCATTTCGAACCTTTGTGGTCCCTTACCAATACAGCTTCCCCTCCAAGCTTGCGTATATTTTTGCATGCCCCACGATGTGCATATAATGTCGTTTATCTGCCTCGCCCTTGGCTAAATTCCTGCTACAAGGTGGAAACGCCTGAGGCACATGTATTACCTCCGGACCCCCTTGCTACCTTCCAGTCAGGGTCCAGAAGTGCCGAAAGGACGCCTCCCCTCTTCAAAGTGTCTAGAAAGCAGGAGGTCTGGGGTGTAGCCTGCTTAGACTGGTCCTGCGTCCTAAGCAGGTGCACCCTGCTTCTGTAGGCGCAACACCTAGAGTGCAGGGGGCCCGGACGGCACACCACCCCAGGAAGGATGGTAACTGGGGTCTGGATGTCAATACACTTAATTGCCCAGACCCCGTAGCTTAGCAGATGACCATAACCCGTAATGGAGCCATTGAGCAGAGAAAATGCAACTGCACGGCACGGAGTATCCTTTGCCCTTAGTGACTGTGCGAGTCCATAGGGTCGTAACTCCAACTTTCCCAAGGAAGCCACTCTCGGACTCCCAAAAGTTGACGCCTCCCGGAGGCCCCGAAGTTTGTGTCCTACACTGGCACCCGTTGCCAGGGGATCATCGCGACTAGTCAAAATAAGCAAGACTTTCGGACCCCGGCAACCTGTAAAAAGAAGCGGGTGCATATCTACGGCAAGCAACAAAGGAACGACAACTGCTTTGGCAAGTTAAGGGATCATCCGATCTCGGCAGCATCGAGGGTCAGGGGGTCTCACAGAAATTGAAGATGGCTCTGCCTATCGTACCCAGCGCCAAGCGATCGATAGAAGGGAGATCAACAGAGTCACTTTTTTCATTCATCAGTACAGAAATATAAGACAAGACTACGAAGGACTTAGATCTCAAACATTTTCATTAACATTGGAGTCCCGACATACAAGAGAGGATACAAGGCAACCAAGGAACTCAAATTGAGTAGTCTTCTGCTCCACGGACTGCTTGGTTGTCCCCCGAGCTGATCTCTGAGCAGTGGGATGGCCACCAGCTATTAGACCGAGGTCGGCAACAATGAACATTGGACTGAGACAACGATGACATCCTTGTGTTGTATCAGGTGATGCATGCTGGATCGTGTAGTAGTAGCATCCAGTACAGGGTGGGCAAAATCATCGTCTATGACAGATTTTGTTATCCACAACAGTACCAGGAGGAAGGCTTGATCACTCTCGACTTATCCTTCCTCCAGTACCGGAAGACAACCCTCTTGCGACAAAGCGCCTAGAGGACGTGCTCCACCGGCGCTGATGTCGGGGCTCACCGCGGGCTAAAGACCCTGTCCCCGACGGCCTCCCCAACCATCGGTGTGCCATCAGGATGGCTTCTGCCTCTATTAGGGTCCGTCAGGGAAAGGGATGTACTAGAGAACCTCACCGAAAGCCGCACGCATATGAACATCTCGCAGAAGTAGACGAAGACGACTACCGGTGGGAAGGCATCTGTTGGGCGAGAGCGTCTAGATGTAGAGACTTCTAGCACGCAAGAGGAGAATGAAGGCCACATGGTGAGGAGGAGTACCATCCTACACCACAAGACCTCCTTTTATACCCGTCCACGGCCTGAGGCAGCACAACAGGCCCAGCGATTGGATTGCCACTGCTGCACGCTGCAGGCTATTCGCCTCCTCCAGTGACGGGATGGACCGGGACCACCCGTCAGTCACCGGGGGTCGAGAGGATACCCCCCCCCCCCCCCGGAACGTCCAGCGGTACCCGAGGAGAGCGGCGCAACCGACTCATCGGTTACCGTAGTAGATAACACAAGGCGACCCCTTGAGCACGCTGCTTTAGCTTTCGCCAATGACAGGTAAGGCCCAGGACCACTAGTCAGGCATCGGCGGGTCAGCCGAGTACAAAATCAGGGACGTCCGGCGGTTCCCAAGGGAACTGGCACAGTGCTCCTGCAGTCACGGGCGGTCGCAGTAATAGCCTCGAGGCAACCCCTCGATTGCCACGTCGTGACAAGTCAAGTCAGAGTGAGTGCGACGATGCGCTGCCACTTTGACCGAGTGCACCCACTACGCCGAGGGCGAACAACCTCTTATCTCCCGAGGACGGCTGTTCACCCACTACGCGATGCAAGACTAAACCCATGACGCGGGAAGAGATAGGGGCCCCACTTGCGGGCTCAATGCCTCCCCCAAGATGGGCCTAGGGGCCACTGTCGGTACCCTGCAAACCGGGTACCCCCGCGTAGTGGGTAAAAAGCACCTGGGCCTCGCCTTCCCAGCTTAGGCGGGCCCCAGCGTAAGCCACGCGCTCTATGCCCCATGGGCTGCCCCAGGGTTGCAACGTGTCTTCAAGCCCTGAGCCTGACTATCGGCCTAGGTTGGCTCGGGAGCCGACACGCATCGGACCCCATCCTCCACCGAGAAGGGCTCCGGTGCTACCACGTGCCCGAAACCTCCGAGTCACACCTCCCAGCCAGAGAGGGCTCCGGAGGTGCCACGCGTCCTGAAGCTCCGGATCCGATCTCTAGCATTAAGGCCTCTGGTGCTGCCACCTAGACAGCGACTCCGGGCACGCTTTCCCCCTGGGGAAGGCTCCGGATGTGCCACGTGTTATGCAGCTCCAGATCCGACCTCCGGCATGGGAGGGCTCTGGTGCTGTTGCGTGCCCAATAACTCTAGACCGCTCACTACTCCACAAGACAGCTCCGGTGGAGATGCGTGTCTGGGGGGGCCATCCGCTCGGACATCACTCCGGCGGGCAACGAGTAGATGGACGAGGAGTAAACAGGAAGGTACGTTGTTAGGCCAATCATTCAAGGTTCGCGCCTTCCCCAGAAGCATGGCGCACGATGCACGGCTCCGTCCCCCGTCCGCGCACCATTACGGTGAAAGACAGCGGTGAGGCGTGATGGCGCAACAGTGCCGCCCAACAGTGCAGAGCCGTCTAAACAGAGCGAGGATACGCGGCGACAAGACGGGGACTTCATCATCACTTGCTACGCGGACAGAAGCGCCCGACGGAACAGGCGGCGCACCGTAACTCCACCGACAACGACTATATGAGTAGCTGTAAATGGCTAGATCATGTATAGGCACAGATAGCCGCGGGGCCACCTGTCGGGCCCCGGACTATTGTAACTGCCCCGACCTTGAGCTATAAAAGGATCGAGGCTGCCTCCGGGCAAAGGGTCGGGACCCAACCAACTCATTCTCATACGTGAGCAAGTAACTCACCAAGCACTCCCGTGGACGTAGGGTATTATGCTCCGACAGTCTGAACCACGTAAATCCTCGTGTTTGTCTCGCCATTGTGCTTAGACCTTTGTGATCCTCTAGCCCCATCAAAAAAAGAACCTCCACGGGTTGCTTCCGAGCAGACCGGGGGAAGTGTCGTAGCGAACACTTTGATAGAGTTGTACCGAAATACGTGATTAACCAAAATTTCAATTAAATTCAATTTTGATATTTGTGTATTTTGGTTAATTGATATTTTTACGGTCTTCACACCTAACTACCAATTTAACCAAAATTTTAACCCTCAGTACCTCACAATCCATAAAAATAAAGTCCAATAAACTAACCTTGACACTTAACAAATTTTATCTCGCGGCCAACCCAATCTTGATAATTTCCACCCACCACCGGTTTATATATGCTATTTTTGTATGCTTATTGATATCTTTTATGTGGTTAGTATTATTTTTACCTAATAAACTATATTATACACTAATATACGGTTAATTTCAAAACAAAACTGAATTGCACAGTTATAATTTTTTTGGATCACGTACGGTTATCAGTTCTTCATAACTGAATTCTTCATCATTCAAATTAACCTTATTAACCGAATACTCACTCTAGGTGGGATTCTCCACCGCGAGTATGATTCGCACCCGACTTGACACGTTGTTTGTCGGGTGCGCCTTTTGTTTTCATTTGCAGGTATCAATCATATGCCCCGAAATAGTCTATCACTACAATTGCCTCAGCCCACGAGGTACAACTCAACCCACAACCTGACCTCATGAATCTACTATCACCGAGATATTGAATCCTAGCCTTATCTAAAATCTCAACCATGATCCACGAAGCGCAGGCCGTTGAATAGACGTGAGCGGTTGATACAAGTGTCGTCGGGGAGGTAGCGGTAGACAGTGCATGAGGCGCGTGAGCAAACGACGGTCATCGGCAAACGGTTGATTGACGCGGGCGGGGGTGTTCAGGAAGGAGAGTATCACCGGCGCGAGCGAGCGGCATCAGGGTGAAGGGGGTGGCAAGCAGGGAAAGCGCGTGGAGCAACGCCTTCTTCATGATGGTCATAGCATTATTGATGTCGTCTGGCATCAGGACAGTATCCTCGACGTGTCGTCTGCAATCCACCATTACTGTGCCACAAAGAAGTAGTTGCTTCCCCAACCAAGAGCTGCCACCCGCTGCGCCTCTCGGGTAGGACGACACAATGCAATGGCACCACCCCACACGCCGTCCAACCAAGTGTCAGGGCGGGCTCGTGTCAGAGTGCACCGTTGGTGGAGGAAAACAAGGAGTCAAGCTCAACCTTGGTGCACGGTTTGAGGTGAAGAGACGGGCATTCAAGGGAGGCGACGAGCTCTGCTTCATAAACTCCAACATCGTAACCTGCCTATAGGAGGCCATGCCGGGCCGGCCAATGGGCCGGAGGTCTAGGTCCGGGCTCGGACCGAGTTTATTTTATACGGGCTGGGCCATGCCGGGTAGGATTAGCTCGTGGTCTATTTACTTTTAAATACATTAAAAATAACAAAAAATATGTTATTCAGGCTTAAACGGATCTTACCAGACCAGACTCCGTAGGCTAACTAGGCCATACCACTGGGGCAATCGGGCCGACCTTAAACAGGTCATGCCGGGCCAGCCCGACGGGCCGCAGGTTAAGGGCCGGGCACAGCCTGCACTGGGCTTCGAGCCAGCCTAGGCCCGATTTTTTCATGACGGGCCATTTTTACCGGGTTTCGAACCGACCGGATTGACCCGCCCATTTGGCCACCTATAAACCTGCCTCGCCACAAGACACCGCGTCCCTGCATCTCTTCCATAGGCGGATGGTGGCAGTTGCTTTAGGTGCCTAGCAAGAGACCACCGTGCCCAAGTCCCAAGGGACCCATCATGTGCGACCGCTCCAACCACATGGAGCGGGACCCGGCTGGTGTCCGGAGGGGCGATGCGGCCGCGCCCGTTGCTAGCGCAGAGCAGACGCCCACTTCACCGTCCATGGCGTGCAATGTCTATGTCGGTGACCCGTCCACGTGGCTGGATGAGGACACCATCTTCATAGCGACGGCCTACAACCTTGAGAGGGACCTTAAGAACTGGGACAACACCGCCCTGGTTACAACCATCCTGTGTGTCCCTCCAGACGCTACCGTCCTAGACATCAAGGATGTCGTGTGCTCATCGAAATCAGGGTCGAGCGTGGGGTAGTGCACATGTCCTGCCACAAGCCAGAGTAGTTCCTCATCAAGTTCCAGCACTCACGTCAATGTGAAAAAGCGTTTAAGACTGTCCGCATTTGTTCTCCAAACATTATTATAAAAGATTATTCTCTATCCTTACCGTTAATCTAAAAGATTACTTTCTCTATTTTATTCTCTATATCCTACTCTATACTACTAAAACAGGACATGGATGAGTGGAATATGATCGTGTGTGGGACAGACAATCTAAGTCACAGCATGTAGAAAGAAAACATCTCCAATGGACGAAAAGTGGAATATATGATCGCTGAGTGGGGCGGACAACCCAGTTACTAACCTACATCTTAGCCTCATAAAGACACGATGCTCAGGTGGTGGTCCAACATTGCGACAAATAGAGAATTACCAAAGAGACCAACCATCATGATCATGCTCGTCTTCTGAGAGATCTAGAACGAGCAGGATGCGCGAGTTTTTCGTCATCACGAACTCCCAGCAATTGTGCTAGTGAACAAGATTAAGAAAGAAACGAGGACTTGGATCCTAGCAGGGGTGCCAGGCATTTAGCGAAGATAATCCAAAGAGAATAGTGTATTTATAACATATGTAATATAAACCCTGCCCAGCCTCCAGGTCCTGGGCCGGTGTTGTACTCTCCTGCTTTATCAATGAAATATCGTGCCGATTCCTTCAAAAAAAGACATCGAATGTTCATGGTAACAAAACGTCATGGAAACCTATTTTTTTTCTAAATGAATTACCGATTTCATTTCGCTGGCCGCTGGGTACTTGTGAGGACTGGTTGAGCATTCCATACACCTTTTTAGCTCAAAACTAATTTTACACAAAAAGCAGCTTACTCGTTAGAGTGTGCATCTGTAACCCATTTCTCTTGGGTGCTATGGATAGCTTGATCTCTCTCTTTGCAGCTGTATTTTTTACTAAGTGCTAAGATATATTAAACTATTTTATTAAATAAAGTTAATATCATTAGTAAACCTTAGCACTGATGCCATCATTTTAATCTGACACCTATGCTTACACCCGTTTGCAACAATGCTAATTCATTTCTATCTCTTTCAGCTCTGTTGACAAACCAACGGATTCATCAACATAGACGTCTGAACAACCATCCATATGAACTAGCCCACCATCTCTTGTGAATCCGCGTCTAAAGTCAAACAAGTTTGAAAGATTTTGCAAGTTGCATCCCCACGAATCTGGCCTACTTCGTTTGACCACCAGATCCTCTACGCTATTTAATACGTCCAAACTGAATCAACTTCGAAGACAGGCACGCAGCAGGTTGCCTAGAGATCTGCAAGCGACGCTGCGATGCATTGCTGATCCACTAGTAAAATTTGGCTCTCTGAACAACAACCACCATTCTTTTTATTTTTTTCAGTTCCTGGTGTCACTGCCGTTTTCTGCCATATAGATGCTTCGTGCCATGGCCCATGAGCACCATCCTCCCATCGCAAGCTGACTGAAGCAACTTTGATAATAAATTCTTCTTTTGTGCAAATATTTTTCAACATTTGCTTAATTCATCAAAGACCCTATTAATTTTGTTAATTTCTTTTCTTGAAGAAATTTGAGTGAAAGGGATACGTAACTGCCGTCTCAGTCTCACTCTCAACTGCCAAGTTATCATCATAAATTCAGACAGACGTCACTACCACATTATTCATATTCGTCCAGCTTGTCTCGTACTATCAAAACACCGAAGCATTTAGTTGACGCAACAACGATGACATACATATTGTAGAGAGTATGGATTAATTCGTTTCTTCAACTCCATGATTACCCGCCGGCCGGGAGCGGCCAAACGGTAGGCCTAACTGAAGGCTTAACGCTACAACACTTGGCAAGAGCAAGAGAAAGATTAGCATGAAGTGTTGGGGTCTCAATAAAATGGCTAAAGACGATAAATATAGAGGAGAATGGACACCGCGCGCATAAAACAAACGTGCGTGTTCAAAGGATGATGCTCCATTAATCCATTTTATGAGTGAAAGCACAGAAGAGGGTAGCTAGACAACCTTGAATGGATCCATCTCTTGATTCTAAAGTAACGTAGCACTCGATGGGCGATGAACCACCAATCTAACCTGACCAGGCGCCACAATGTGCTCTGTTCTTTTGTAGGGAAATTTCGTGGAGTACTAAAATTAACAGGTAGAGTAACACAGAGGTATCTCTGGCCAGTCTAACAAATGTTACACCTATATCTTGTTAGTAAGGACGAAGGACTGATTATCATCACTAGCTATACATTATATTCCGTTCAGTTCTTTGTATGCGATGAATTAAGAAAAGTTGTTCCAAAGTCGTATATTCAAGATCAGAAGAGGGAGTATGTTTATTACTTTTAAGACATTTCTCGGATTTGATCAATCTTCAACCTGATACTAGGAAGATAAGCATATTTGAACAATGCACACAACATGAGGAGATCATCGACCAAATAGCTCCTTTTTCCTATCAACTTAAAGTTTACTCTGTACCACACTATTAGAAAAGTTAGACTTTGACCTCATGCCTGAATGAAGTAAGAATGATAGATTTACTTGGTCTCCTCAATTTTTCTTCTTTCTTTATGTGAAACATGTTTTACCTAAGAGACTAATGATATGTCTACTTGAAAGAAGTTCCGTTTGGACTTCTAAAGTTTCCAGCATAAGGGTTTTCTGAAAAAGCACATACAGGCTATGAATCTGGCCCATCTAAGAAAGTTTGAAATGAATGGGTCAGTTACAACTTAGAGTCAGACTACCCATTTAACATTTGACGCCTACCTTGTTTATAAATTAAAATTGTTCTTTTGTAATTGCTTCTAAATCCATGCTAGTTGCTAGACATGCATTAAAGTCTTTTATTGACTAGAATTTTTTAACTAGTGAATAGAAGTGTTGGTACTATCCCAATATATGTTTAAGTTAGAATGAAGTGTACTAACCGTTCCTAAATTTATCTAGAGCTGTCATCTAGATCCCTAAACTCTCAGCTTATACTTTCCGGTCCCTAAACTTGTTAAGTGTGACACTTGTGTCTAAAATTCTAAAAATACCCCTTGAATTGTTGATGTGGCTGTTGATAACTTATGTTTTAGTATACTGTTTGACTCCCCATAACAACGACATCATCACCATAAGGAGAGTGGAAATGGTGCATAGATGTAGAGTGATGAAAAAATAAAGCCTTGTAAGCGGCCACATCATCATCTCTAGTATTCTTTTCGACATCTTGGAGCTAGATGACACGTTAAGCAAGTTTAGAAACCTAAATCAATAATTTAAAGGTTCAGTGACCTAGATAACATCTCAAGACAAGTTTAGAGATCACCTCTATATGTTACTTTATGTTAAAAACTTAGAGACTATGTATAAAGGAAAATTATGTGGTTAGGTAAAACAAAAAATTGTCCGTTTAAAGGGGCATATTTTTTCCTGCTGTAGGCATATTTTCCTCGAACTTTAAAGGGGCATTGGCGTTTTGACTATAATTATAGAGTCTAATTGTGATCTAGACCTTGATTTTGAAATTTTGTGTTTTCTACCATACTTTTTTTCACCCGAAACTTCAGATTACCACAAGTCCATTTAATGCCCATAATGGTGTTAACTTTAATATTGAAAGACAAATTTACTCGTTGTAATTTTACACAGTTTTGATGTTAAACATGTTTGTACAATTGTTTTGACATTTAATTCGATAAAAAATAAAAAAATTCTCGACATCGAGTGACTGAATCAATCAGATGGAACGAAAAGAAGTGAGGGACATTTGACCTTTTTTTTCAGTTTCCAGACTTTTTTTATTCTGTTTATTCCACTTCAACTGACGGTAGAAAGTTGTGGTAAACCGTGAGTTCAGATGAAAAAAATTATGGTAAAAACACAAAATTTCAAAATCAATCAGTGTCTAGATCACAATTATACTTCAAAACCGTGGTCAAAACACAATAGTCTCAACTTTAAATGATAGCCGCCTTTGGTGTTTTTTTTCATAAACCTGTGTGGCATGCGATTTCATATGTCAATCAAATACATCAATATTCAAATACAAGAAAACAACAAACAAAGCGATTAGTTAAGTGAAAAAATGTCCAACACGTCCTAGTATTTACTACTAATATTTTAATTTTATATTTGCGGACAACAAGTACAATAAAGGCACATATTTTGGCTCAACAAAGCATATCGGAATTTCAAACCAAAATTCTCTAGCGGACTAGCACAGACAAGACATCGCAATCTACCTCTCATTTCATTTCAAACATAAGTTATTTTTTATGGCCTAAGGGCTAAAGGGTTTTTAACACGAAAAAATGCTTAAAGTATGATTTATGTGACATTGACAAGCCCGATGGATCCATATGGCTAAGGATAAAAACTAGTCAACATACATTTTCCCTCTTTCTTTTAAAAAATGACATACCACTATACAGGTTTGCAATAATCAGTTTCCTTCTCCAAAAACCATCTTCGGACCCACCAACCAATCGCACCCGTCTCCGGGCTCCATTTATACGCACGACGAGCAGCGGCCACTCCGCCTGCACTCCCGCTCCCGGCTCCCCTGCAACACGCCCGCAACCACCTCTCATCCCCAACTCCACCTCGTCATGGGCGGCGGCGGCGGCGGTTATAGCCCACACTTCCAGCGCCAGGCCTCCTGCTCCTGCGCCCCCTCTCTCTCCCGCCGAGGGTTCGTCCGCGCCGGCTTCGACCTCGACGGCGAGGACTACGACTACCCTTCCTACCCCGCCGGCTGGTACGGCAAGGCCGACGGCGCCTGCTCCTCCTCCGCCGTCGCGTACGGCATCCAGGCGCGCCCGTCCGCGCGCGCCAGGCTCAGGGGGCTGTGGCGGCGCATCCTGCGGGAGAAGAGGCGGATTCTGCTCTGCTCCACCGGCTGCGCGCCGGGAGCCGTACGACGCGTGCAGCTACGCGCAGAACTTCGACGACGGCGCGGCGTGGGTGGAGCCGGAGAACCTCTCGCGCTCCTTCTCCGCGCGCTTCGCGGTCCCCTCCAGGCTGCTGCAGAGGCTCGCCGTGTAGAGCCTCCGAGAAACCGCCGGCCGGCCGGCCGATCGCCGGCGGCTTCCTTTTTTTCCCCTCTTTCCAGTTTTGTAGCTATGAATTGTGGAAACAGAAGCATCAATCCCATCCATCTGTATATGCATTCAATTTCCAAGTCATCAACATCTCCAAAAAACTTCCATTGATTTTTTCCCTCCAAGTTTTGTACTTTGCCAGATGAAAACACCACACCATGACACGCTGCACAATCACTTTCGCTCTGAACAATTAATTAGTTCCAAAAAAATATTGAAACAGAATTAATTCATTATAGCTGTTGCCAGAAAGTTTAATGGCGATCACTCTCGGCTAAGTATCAATACGTGGATCTTTTGGGATATAAATAAATTAAGATCGTCAATTCAAAGCGTAGTTGTCTAATCCAATTGCGTGTTAAACATTTCCTTGGTCAAACATGTTTCTTGGACAGTAGGCGTTGCGTCGTTGCATGTGAAGTTGATCGGAGTACACACACTGTCCCCTCTTCTTCAATGCACGAGACAACGGACTCAAATCCTCTGCAGTACTACACATGCAGTAACAGTCACTGACATGTGGACCTTGCAAATTTGACCAAATACATAAAGAATCTCGTAAACCGATCGATGCCGCGAGAGATTACTATTTTCAGAAAGATCCACAGGCCTTTATGGAGCCTGTTGGCTGCATATAGAGTGAGGGAAAACTGTAAAGGTGCAGAAAAAATGTCCTGTTCACGAGACGTGATGTGAGGCTAGCATCATGCTATTGTTGCTGCTTAACCAACTGCCCCTCTCTCTTTGAAAGTGAGAGGTCACAAAACTGCACTTAGAATGTGCCCATCATATTTAATATGAACGCACCAAGAAGGACGGCATTAACATATTCTTTGACAATTAGTCCTATAATATTCTTTTCGTAGGCACGTCGTCATCTTGGTACAATTGTTGTTGAGAGCTATCCGATTGTTGTACAATGGAGCCATGTACATAACGCAACAACATATAGTATATCCCTCAAAACTGGCGTGGCACTATCTTCCATTGCCAGTCATTCGTCTTAACCTTCCAACCTCCAATTTTTTAGCTTCCTTCGACAACATAATAAACCCTGTACACTGAACCAACAGGGATGCATGTATCTACTACACGATGATTCAATGTACGGTTCTCCATTATCGAGTTTTCAGTTCATAACACATCAAGGATGCTATGCACTGGTGTAATAAGTCCAGCTACTTTCTGTTTGAATGCGAAATTCGCAAAATTACTTTTCTAACAACATCAATTTAAAAATGGAAGGAGTGAAAGTAATAGAGATCCACATCAATAATAGGCTTGCCGGACGTAGAATTGCAAGTACCAGTGCCACACTGGTATGCATGTGGCAATGCATCTGCTCATGCATCTCTGCGTCATTACAAGGAAATCGATTGGAGAAGATGACGACGACCTACGATTATTAGTTTAGCAAGTGGTCAGGGAGCGCTGGCACATGGGACGGCTTCTTGAATGCTGATTGCGTGCGTGCATCAGCAGTCAGCGCGGCGCCACCCGGCCATGACCACCTCCGAAGAAGGATCCATGCCATTTCCAACTTCGTTTCCTCTTTTGCTTTTCATCAGCAGCGGGCGGTTAGCTTGATCTAGAGAAGCGAAGACACGAAACCGTAAACGAAGACCCGATTGCTTCCCCATGTGAAATGCCATGTGAAATTCATATTCAAACGGCTTGTTTGGACCATGGTTGATCCAATCGTTCTGGATTAACTAACGGACTTCTATGTGGCTCCAACTAATGGCGATCAGATTCGTGCCCTGTGCTAGTCTTGACGAAGTAGTGTTGTCAAAGCTGTGCGGGAAATGCAGCTTGGAATAAAGAAACGCTCCTGAAGCTGCTAGTTGCAGACTGCAAAGAGTGGTACCATCTCCTCTCATGTGATCATGCATGTGAAAGCGTTGTACTGATGAGTCTGCTGCTTCTTTGGATACCTTAAACTCACTGGCCTGCTTGTGGGCAACACGTTGATCGCCAATGATTCGGCCGCCGCCTGCCCACCTGAAATCATTTGATTGCATTGCTAATGGATCTTCAGCCTTATCAGAACCTTTCCTGGAACAAAAAAAGAGAGGGTGTCCTGTTTTAACTAGTAATTATGGTACACTTGCTTAGTTCGGTTCTGCAGATTTATTTGGTACTTGTGTTCAAAGGGGAAAAGAATCAACAATAGCAGTTTCAGGTTCTTGGAAGTAGTCATTGTTCTACAGAGGACCAGTTGTGTTCTAACCCCTAGTTTCAATTTTAATTATGATTTTAACCTTACTTTCTAAACTTTGATTTAACGCCCACTGCCTCAACCCAAATAGCGGCAGCAGGCGACAGCGCACGCGTGACGCGGGCATGACCTGCGTGGCTGCGGCGTGCGGCGTGCAGAGGGCGGCAAGGGGGGCTGCAGTGTGCGGCGTGCAGAGGGCGGCGAGGGGCTTATGGCGTGCAGAGGGCGGCAAGGGTCTTGTGGCGTGCGGCGTGCGTGCAAAGGCTTGGATACTCTTTGGTATGATTTTTTTTGCCTCCTATGTGATGTGTTTGTACATGAGCTTGGTTGCATTTGTAGGCCCTTTGTAGTATCATTGCCAGTTCAATTCGATTAATTAGCTAGGACAATTTAGTTTAACATTTATTGTTATGTTGTGATTTGTAGGCCAATTCACAACAGGCTGAAGGGCAGGCCTGGCGCAGTGGTAGAGTCTCTCCACTTGTGTCCTGGAGGTCCTGGGTTCGAATCAGCCTCCTTGCAAAATAAGCAAGGGGAAGGCTGCCTAGAAATTCCCTTCCCCAGACCCCACAACGTGTGGGAGCTTTCAGCACTGGGTATGCCCTTTTTTTATTTTGCTTTGACTTTATAGGGAACCAAAGAAATATAGTCAAAGCAAAACATTGCCACCACTTAACATTCACAAGCCATAACTTTGGGATATCGTAATTAGTAGACTTCGTACGCAGCACATGCATTTGGGTTCAAAACAATACATATCATTGTAGCGTTCTTTGGGGCATGGTGATTCCTCTAATGAGATAAAAACCAATGAACAACCTTTAGAATGGTTTAAGTTGAACCAAGAGAAGGTAGTTGTGCATATTGATGCCCAAATCAATTATTTTCATATGTCATTACAACTTTCACCCACAAAACGGTGGTGCCACCCTAAAGTGGGGAAGAGAGTATTACAAACACCAAATACTCCACTTCTAGATGTGGCTCCTTCTATTTATTCATCCCAGACTACTCAAGATATCACAAACTCAAAAAAATGAAACAGTCACAAATGCTAAGAATTCTAATAAGCTAAAAAGATAAAAACAAAAGTTGCATATAATGATGAGAAGACTGTGGGTGTTGATACTGAGGGCAACTACTCTGGCAGTACTTATGATACTAAGTGATAGCCACTATGATATTGACTTGGTTGCATCATATGATTATCACCCTCAGCTCAATATGATGGGAAAATTGTTGATGAGGATGAAGCTCCCGTCTTCTTATATGATGTTGATGATACTTGTATTGTTGTTGATGCGGTATTTCAAAATACTAACAATGCAAATCATCAGTTACCCATAATGCTATCTTGAATCATCTTCTTTTGAACAATTGAAGAAAGACAAAAGGATTTAGGGCCAAATGCAAGAGAAAAGATGAGGGTTGCAAGTGCCAGCTTTATGCCTCTACTAGTCGTACATCCGTTGGAAGGTTTATTTTAGATATGAATTACTTTTGCTTCATTCATTTCTTTTTATGTAAATTTAGATCTGAATTAGTCATAAAATAGTTATTTTTCCTATTGCGGGTCAAGACAAGTGGACCAAAACTCACTTGTAAATCATTCAACAAGTTTGGTGACACTATGGCCTCAAATAAATGGGTAGCGGATAGATCAGTAGAGCGGTTGCCGGATTGAAAGTTGTCTAAAAAGAAAAATGAATAGGCAAATAAAACCTTAAATACACTTCATTCAAAAGATCAATGCAAATCTAGACTTGTCCGACCTTGTCTATATATGTTCTGACTGGTCCGAATAAGCCTTGTGTTAGCCGAGTAGAAATTAAATCAACAACCTTAATCAAATTTCTAGTGCGATCCAAGCTAAAATAAGCAAGTGTACAATATAATGAAGCTATGGCAAGTAGGAATCATGCTAGAACTACTTGAATAAGGAGATCAAAATAAACTAACATGAATATGAAGCAAACCCTAGAAAATAGAAAACGGGTAAATAAGCACATGTGACACAAATGGTCACCTTTCAAGTTTCATTCTTTTATTTACAAATTTCAATTTCTAACATTTGAGTCAGTTCATTCATGTTTGGTCATCACTATAGATGCTAGCTAAGAAATAGTAGGGCTTGTAGGTGATGTGTACCCTGGAGTAGAATATAGAGAATGTTTAAGGCATATTTGGAAGAACATGAATAAGCATTACTTTGGTCCTTTGTTTGCTTAGAATATGTGGCCAGCTGCTAAGAGATTCACAACTGACAAGTATAACAATGACATAGGATAGATAAAAGAATTCTGATGCACAAAATTGGTTGGATGACAACCATCCAAATATATGGACTAGAAGAAAATTCTGTGAAGACTTTAAGGTAGATTATATTAATATTAACCTCACTAAATGCTTCAGTAGGTTGGTGTCAAAAACTAGATCAACAAACTGTGGACATGCATGACAAGATATGGCAAATGATCATCTTGAAGTTTGTTTGGAGAAAAAAAAGTGTCGATAAGATGGAGGGCATAATAATCCTTACTATTATTAGGGATTTGAATGCTAAAAGTAAGGCCATTAAGAACAACCATTGGGTCTTAATTTGTGGGGTTGATGCTACCGAAGTAACAGTGTCCAAAATTAGGCATGCAACCAACTTGGAGGAGAAAACATGCAACTGTAGGTTTTGACAAGTGACTAGAAAGACTTGTACCCATGCTCTCTGTCATTGACTCATTGTAAAGCAAGGTAGTGTGTTACGGATGGAGAAAGTTGTCCATGAATACTGTTCTGTTAAGAGGTTGAAGAAAACATATGTAGGGTGTCTTCAATCCAATGACATCATCCAAGCATCAGTGGCCTCATGTTGAAGTTAGCTATAAAATTTCTAATCTAAAATTGAGAAGGAAACATGTGCGACAACGTGTCTAGAATCAAGACTTTTGATGGATTTGGTATAGGAGGAAGAAACAAGGTAGTGAATGTCATGAATTTGGCCATAAAGTTGGGTATTGCCAAAGGACCCATAGCTCGTGAAAAGACGAGGTGATTCTCATCTCAAAGGAAAGGGAGGAAACGTAGCAAATATAAAGAACATATAAGTATTGTAATTGTTGTCATTTACATTTTCTTAATAAATCTGTTTTCTACTGGTTCACCACTCACTTTCACTTCTTTCATATTAGGTGGAAGTGAAAGGACAAGTGGAAGGGAAGAGTAAGGATGGCAATCCCACCCGCGGGTGCAGGTGCAGGTGGGATTTTCCACCCGCGGGTCTAACCCACACTCGGCCCGACTTATCTCGGGTGCGGGTTTTATTTTGCAACCGTAGGTACCCGACGGGTACCTAAAATAATTTATGTTTACAATTTCATGAAAATTTGATTGTTTTATATAACTTAATTGCTTCATCTTACTTATCGTAATCTATATTTACAATCTTTATAAGCAATTTAATATTTTTGTTGCATTGCTATTTAAAATAGATTATTTTTAGACTTATTACTAAATGATTGTAGTATTTTTATAAAAAAGTCAAACCCGACGGGCACCCGAAACCCAACGGGTACGGATGCAAATTCTCACCCGCAACCTCTTTTGTTTCGGACAGGTTTTTGCTCCACTCGACCTAAACCTGACCCATTGCCATCCATAGGGAAGAGAAAGAGGAGTAAGACTACCTACATCGTTTGGATAAGACTAGGGTTGTGTGTTCTTGTTCTGTTAGACAAGTATTCCCATTTTTGTTGACATGTAATGACCTTTTATGGATATGTAACGATGCTTTAGTTGAATGTGTGTTAATGTTTTTCCTCAAATATGATGTATATCAGAGCATTAGTCAATGCCAATGTTTTGTGATATTTATGCTGAGTATTACATGTATGATGTTGTTGAAATGGTGACAAAATGCTATTGAAATGGTGCTAAGATGCTGCTGAAGTGGTGTCCACTTTCATAGTAGAATTTTGGTGGGGGTGTTCTTGTCATATTGAGGAAAACTTTTTTAGAGAATTGAAGTATTTAGAACAGTGCATCCCTACAAAAAAAGAACTAGAATTTTCTGATAATGTTAGTATATCATGCTCGGCTTATTTTCTGGGATCAATGGCTGGCATGACTACTGTCTCGGCTCTACATTTTGCGACTCGTTACTACTGTGTATTTTCTCGATGTTTGATTATTTAGTTTCAAAATAAGTCAAGCATGATATACTAACATTATCTGAAAATTCTAGTTCTTTTTTGTAGGGATGCACTGTTCTAAATTCTTCAATCCTCTAAAAAAGTTTTGCTCAATATGACAAGAACACCCCGTATTTTTTATTTGTGACACTGTTGATAAAGAATTTAATACTAATAACATCTAATTTTTTTTGGCAAAACTAGCCACCCAATCTTTCATGGCGTGGACACTCTGTCGTCCACGCTATGGACGATTGGGCCACGTGGACCATCCTGTCGTCTACGGCGTGGACGACAGGTCACGAAGGCAAGATTGCTCTCTACGGCAAATATTATAAGATTAGATTTTTAGCATCCATTTAAAAATACTTAGAGATATTTTTACAAATTGTTTTTATAGAATTTAATGTAGTATATTGTGTTATTATTTTATGTTAATTGTTTAATTAGAATTTTTGTTTAATAGATTCTATGTTACGTAATTTTGAATTATGTAACAGAATTACAAATTTGATTATTTCTTGTTATGGAAGTAAATGTAACTAAAATTAGCAAAATAACAGGAGCACTTGATTTAAAACATTCTTCATTGGATACATTACGAAGTTTAATAAATAGTGAATATAGATTCTACTAAGTGCAACGGAGATATTTTCCCTTGTGCAATGCATCTGGCCCGACATCCCTTGCGCGACGTGCTCTCTCGCGTAAGCGCTCCCATTCATCCTCTCTCGCCTCGCGAGCAATGCGTTCTTCCTCCTGAGCCTGGCGACGATATTTTTCGTTGATTCTTTGAATTTCTTCTTGACGTTTGCGCCGACGCTCCGCCTGTTCAGCCGCCTCCTTCCTCTCCTGCTCAACCCGCTTTTCGAACTCCATCTCGTAGTGGAACTTGTCCCAGGCAGCTCTATGCATCGTGTGTACGTACTTGACGTCTTCCGTTGTTTGTTCATTGTTGATGTACCATGTGAACTCACAAAGGGGTGGTGGAGATTGCATGATTAATTATGTGTTGTCATGAAAATTAGAGCTAAAATGTGAATACAATATTCATAGATCTGTGAAGTAAACGTGTTACCTGACGTCTACCATTCGGGAAAAATGGCGTGGTCCTATGCGGGGGGGGGGGGGGGGGTCATATTCATAGTTGTTGCACATCCATAGTCTCAAACCGTAAGTGACTCCGAGCCTTAAATCTTTTACGAACCGATAATCAGTGCCACATAGACACATTAGCGGTTGTAATCCCTCTGGAACGCGAACTCTCTCTTTTTGATTTGGTGGTGAGTACGGTGAGTTCGTGTCCGCGAGAGTTAGGTCTGTGAAGTGTGGTTGTGGTAGTGTCCGGAGTGCTCTTAAATAGATAATCGAAGATAGACGATTCGTCCACGAGGTGGACGATTCATCTATTAGGTGGACGAGTCGTCCAGTACGTGGACACTAGTACATCAGTTGTATGACTCGTCCAACAGGTGGACGAGTCGTTCAGTACGTGGACGATAAGTCCATCAGCGGTACGGCTAGTCCATCAGTTGTACGACTCGTCCATCAGTTGTACGACTCGTCCATCAGGTGCACGAGTCGTCCACCAGGTGGACGAGTTATCCAGTAGATGGACGACTTGTCCATCACTTGTACTACTCGTCCATCAATTGTTCGACTCGTCTATCAGTTGTATGAGTCGTCTATTAGGTGGACGAGTCGTCCGGTTAAAAGTCCGTATTGATTTTTAGCAAAATAGATAATTTATATTTCGAACCACCAATAACGATTCATTTCACTTTAGTGCGAACATCATAGAACAATAGTAGTTACTCTCGTCCATATTTATTAAAATTCGAAGTAGAAGATCATACATTACAAGGATACATTGCGAGCATACATGTTGCTCCACATTAGTGAAACCTAGTTTTAACGGTTATGGTTTGGCTCATGGTGAGGACATTCGCAATCCCTGTTGTCGCAGACGGGTCTAGCACCTATGACTCGAATAGTTGTGACTCCATTTTCGCTAGTGCACCAACCATCTTCCGGTTTCGATCTTGTAAATATTTAATGTAATCTTCAGTTGGCTTGATTGGTGGTGGGTCAATCCAGAGTGTGTATCTGCAGTTATCATCATTGAAGTAGCACTAGTTAAAAAGTAAAAAGGGTAAAAAAATGACAATATTGCAGCGAAAAAATAAAATATATTTTGAACTTACTCCACCGTTAGGACAACGAAAGAATCGATGACCGCCGCCCTCCCTTCCATCCTTCATTTGCACAACACAATCAAGGTCACAACGACATTTGGGCCACTCTTCTTTGGTGCTATCATATGGACGTAGAGGATTGAACACACCAAAATCAGTCTTGCTTAGAACCAGGAATCTGTCTACCGGTGGTTCATACCAATCAGGAGCACCCACCAAGTAGTCGGGACGCACCAATCTAATGTTTTCCACTCCTGTACTACCACGACCTCTGCTCACCATTGTTTTAGTACTCTGTTCGCTCACTCTCAGTTCGTAATGGTGACTCTTCAAGGTGCTACGACTTTTATAGGGCTAATGTCGTCCACCCCGCGGACGACTCGTCCAACTCATGGACGATTTTCAATCCGTTATCAGAAACACTTTGTTTATTTGTAGTTGGGTGTTTTGGTATTAAAAGAGTTATTATTTATGACATAAAGTAATATGCAAAAAGTAGAGATATAAATTAATTATCGTAAAAGATATGATACATAGAGTGAAACAAAAACCAAAAATAAATTACACAATACGTCAATGCCTAGCACGCTTTCAACGTGCACCCCTACCAACTCTACGCGCCGCTCGTACGTGGTCTGCATCGTAAGTCAGCGGATCAGGGGGGTTTCTGGGCCTAGGAGGCGCTCGCGGGGTCGCGTCGTCCATCGGCTACGTCGACCGCGTCGACTCTGGAGCTCCTTGCGTCTGAGGAAGTGTGTCCGCCATAGCATCAGCGACATACGCTTCTTAGTCGAAGGGGACTCTCAAATCCTGCTACGTCACATCGGAACCGTAAGACGGGTCCTCAAAACCTACAAAAATGTTATTTGTCAGATTTATAAATATCTATTAACATTAATAACATCAATTAAACTGACACGTACCACTGCACCAGTTGGATGTCCCAACAATGTCATCGGGACACGTAGGACGAACGCAGGACGTCGAAGGCACTGCATAGAAAATAATATTAATTACTCCGTTGAACCTATTTGTATAAATCAGTAGTCTATCTATGTCGTACCTGGCGGTGGAACAGTCGTCGCCGGTGCGAAGAACGGCTGCTGTACGGAGGAGTCTTGACGACAAGACTCCGTGCACGAGAGAGACATATGCTTCATGGCGTCGGCGATGTACTTATGTATTTTCTTCCACGTCGTTGCGTTCTCTTGTGCCGGGATGTGCAAGCCCTGCTCCGTCCTTTGGACCATAGCCCTCGCATCGATCTCGACACTCCTAAGCATCTGAAACTGTAAACAAAAAAATGTAAGTAATACAAATTATAAGAAAACTTACGCAACTAAGAAAATAGTAATACGAAACTTACTGCTAGTAAAGTGTTACGATCTCTGTGTCGAGGGTACGTGTCTGTAGTCGACGCGACGTCTACCTTCGACTCTGCTGGGATATACGTTACTCGCGTACATGTACGAGAGACGTACCAACGTAGGTACTCCTCGTACGACTCCGCGGTGAACGGGAACGCATCCGCGATTACGTCCTGAGGTGCCTCTGCCCACTGCTGTACTCAAGCCTCCATGCGAGGCCAGAAAACGGGCGTAGAGAAACCCTTCCGTGTGTGCCTGCAAGCAAAATATAACGTTTCTCAGAGATTAAAACTTATGTAAATTAAATATATAAATAAAGGAAACTACTTACGTGTGTGCAATAGGCGGAACTGGGAGGCCCCTACGAACTGGGAAGACCTGCTGCCGCCCGAATTGCCGCATAACTCTATGAGGAGAGTACTCCTCCACGAAAATGTCATACACGAGAGCCTTCCGTGTCCACCACACGTCTGTATCTTTCGTGCACAACGACGACAATCCAGCGAGTGCGCGACGCTCCATAGCCTCGTACGAGAACGGAGTCCATACGACGTCGTTGTCCGCCTGTAAGGGTCAAACAATATCGTATACTCCGGGTAACCCCTGTGCACGATGTCGTCACCCCAAGTACGCTGCAAAATAATATTTTAACAAAACAAATAGTTATGTTAATAATGAACATACATGTTTTATAAGTTTACATACCCTGCGTCAAGTCCACAATGTGCCCATCGTTAGCTTGTCCTCCTCGGAGTTCTCGTACAAGGCATCACCGTATGGGGTGACGCCCACCCTAGGCCGAGCTATGGAGAACCACTCGTACGCCCAGAGGATCAGCAACAACGGACACCCAAACAGTATGCCATCTGCCGCCACCTATGAATAATAGAAATATTAAATGTCATTTGATTAAGACATGACAATTTTTGAACAATGTGTTTATAGTAACTTACCTTTGTACATGCCGTACAAAGACCTCGATACGTAGCCGCTAGCACAGCTGAACCCCAACTGTACTGCGGAATTGCGTAAGGGGGGTTGTCTGCTATCTCTCTGGTGAAGTAGATCAGACGCTTATCGACCGTGTCGCCGTGTGGGTCTGTGAACAGGATCCACCCAAAAAGCCACACAAGGTACGCCTCCAAGTGTCTGGAGATCATGTACTCATCCGTGTCCGGGTGGATGTTCTCGGGCTGAAAGAAACAAACAATTACGTATTGTTACAATTATTAGTAATGAAGACATATTCTATAAAAAATCCAAATAAACTTATCTCGAACTGCTGCAACCAAGTCTTCGGCGGACCGTGGTCTTGTTTATCTGTGATCGGTCTCACCGGTCTGTGCCTCTGAGTGTACCTCGGGTGTAGTACGACCCTAGAGAAACGGGCATGTAGGTCCTCGCGCCATCCGTCCGATAAGTCAGGTCTACAAACGGCCTGCGTGGCGAGCGGAAGCCCTAATAGGTACGACATGTCCTCAAGCATGACTGTCATCTCCCCACAAGACATGTGGAAAGTGTGAGTCTTTGGTCTCTAACGGTCGACCAACGCAGTAAGTAGTGAACGGTCGTAGTTTAGTCACGTGGACTTTTCTTTAGATTGTTCCATTACGTGGGGCTCCAACATCCTACACAGTGATAGGAGTCCCGCTGCACTCAACCTGCAATACACGATATAAAATTACTACTAAACAATCTAACACTTTTTAACTATTTAATTATAAAAATTTGTATATGTTAATCCACCTATCATCCAGGTGTAACAGCGTCTTCAGGACTCTAGGCCGCAACGTGGTGAGTTTAACTCCTCAAACACTGCTCAAGTACGAGCGATGTCGAGAGTCGAACTGAGCGTCCAAGAGCTCGTAAGTGGCACTGTCACTCGCAGCCAAGGCTGCAGGTTTAAAATACATTAAATTGTTATTCATTATTAACTTATGTAAATGCTTAACGAACAATATTGTTCTTAAACAACAAAATCCGTAATACATGGTGACGTTAAATTAAAAATATTACAAACCCAATCATTGATCATCCTGCCGTGAGCGACGAGCACGAAGACACCGCCCGTCATATGCATTTCCTGAAGGTCCCGCTTCTGTTGCTCCAGGAACATTATGCCGAACGCAATTCTACTATGACCAACTTTGTTACAGTTGCTACATCTCACTTGTTGCGACGATGAGCACTCATCCATATCATTTCTTATACGTCGAAACTTACACCGGCCAAGAGTCTGCTTCAACCTCAGATAATCAGGGCCTCTTTCGAATTGTGGTCCAGGACCGTTGGTGAACGCACCAAAAATCCGGTAACCAAATATCTCTGTGTGCCAGGTTATGCGCAAAGTCTCCTTGAAAATGTGACACATATATAGTTGGAGATAATTGACTCCGACTGCAGGTAGCAACGACATGAGAACAAGGTCTATGTAGGAGCTTTGGCTTCATACATGTACATATGGTAGAGTTCTCACAAAGAACGCACTCATGCATAGTCCGTTCACTTGTGGCACAACGTCTGCCTCTGTCTCTGCATGTAAACCTGTTCTGCACAGTTTCAGTTTGTTTGACACTATGCAAATGAGCCTTTTTAATCTTCTCGTCCATGTAGTCACAAACAAATTTTGAGAAGACTAAATTAGGATCAGCCATCAATAGAGAAGCTTTTGCAAAACGGTCACGAAAGTATTTATCGTTTCATTCAATATTCCTTCAACAATACCAACCAATGGTAAAACTCTTGACCCACGTAGGACAAAGCTGTAGACCTATACGAAAGTTGCATTAATTTGTAGTCTTACTATTATTAAGATAATTTTAAATTATAACAAATAATTACATACCTCGGCTAAATTAGTTGTCATAATTCCGTACCTAGCACCATGTGTGTCGTATAACAATGACCATGTCTCTTTCGGCTCATTATGAATTCAATATGAGAAACATCTGATAGATGATCCAACCCTACGAGATATAGTCTGTTCGGTTGAAGGAACGGTGGAGAGTGGTTCAGAGGCGTCTTCATGACTATCCCGTCCAAGTAACTCATCGGTTTGTTTATTAGTGAGCTCATCAAGACGACACCACAAAACATTGAACTTTCTCTCTTGATTTTGACTACAGAGACGCTTAAACATGTTCATGAGTTGTTTATTCTTGAAGTGACTGTAAAAATTTGCACCCAAGTGCCTCATACACCACCTTGATTTTATATCCGGCTAAACTGGTGGGGGAGAGCTCTCTGCGCAGCCGTATTTAATATCTGTTATTGCATTCAACAAGACAGCGTGACGGTCGTGTATGACACATAAATTTTCTCGTCCTTGAACTACATCAACTCTAATCCGTTTCTGAAATCAGTACCAACTGTCAGTATTTTCACTCTCCACAAATGCAAAGGCCACAGGTAAAATTTGATTATCGCCATCAACTCCAATAGCTATTAGAATTTGACCTTTATACTTTTCGGTTAGTAATGTACAATCCATACACAGAATGGGCCTATAATATCGAAATGCGTTTATGCATTGACCTAGTGAAAAGAATGCACGGTGAAGAATAAGTTTCCCAGGATGTCGGGGGTTTGGAACATCCACGATATCCACGGTTGTGCCAACATTCCGACTTCTGATAGTATTAAGTAACTTCGGAAGATTATCATAAGATGCTTCATAAGTACCAAATCTTGCTCCAATAACCTTCTGTTTCGCCTTCCAAACTTTAGAGTAACTTATTGTGTAATTAAAATCTTGCTCAATTGTGTTGATAATAGATTTAGGCTCAAAAGAAATATTATCAACGACACGAGCATAAATATGATTTGTAACAAACTGTGATGTAAGAGTAGTATTGCATTTTTCAAGATGTTGAAACTCGCACGAATGATCAATCACAATAGAACACTTCTAAAGGCCACTTTATTTCTCTGCATATCCGCGAACTTGAAACGGGCAAATGGTTAATAAGCATTCGACATCATAAAGTTTCTTAGTGGATCGAGAAACCTTAAATAATCTTTTCACTAAAAGAGACCAATATTTAACAGCACCTTGTAAAACTTCTTTATTTTTAAAGAGACCCCGTTGTTATTGTATTGCTGTGATAATCCAAACAACAAATGATACCCTTCGGTTACTCTTAGGTTTTCAAAATTTGGATTACTCCAATCGACGGGGACAGGAGGTTGATCTTCCTCATCAGATGAATCATAATCAGGAATATTATTATAATCCCTATCCTCAACAACCATCTGATGAACTATATGTTCTATATGCTCTTATTCATCTGCTTGACCAGTTGCCTCAGTAACAACGGTATGTGGCAACTCATTATAATCATGCTCTTCGGCTTCACCACCATTATTATGTTCCTCGTCATCATTTTTGTCCTACGTCTCGTCGACTACTTCGTTGGCTTCAAGCCGAATAAGAAGTATGAGGTGTCAGCCATATTGCATAGCCCTTGAAACATAAGCACGCCACACGGGTGTTCCGTTTAGCGGCAGTAGTTCACAAAAATGGCCGTCATTTGAACGGCTGATAACTCCGTTTATTTTCAACTCATATTCATCCTCAGTTTAAAAACTTTCAGCAACCATTTGTATATACCTATAAATGTCCGTTCCGTTAGACTAGGTATTCCCCGATTTATAAAAGTGAGTCTTGATAGATCTACTCCACTCGAATTATAGATAATTTGGCCATCTCCATAAAAGATTTGAAATTTTACTTTATTGGACATACCTAGCATATGTATATACGCAATTTAATAATTACCACAACAATAGTAAAAAAATTGAATTACATATAATGCAATATAAATTGTATTAAAACAGACTATACTAAACTATAAACTAACCATAATTCTTAAATTAAAATCAAAATTATAAACAAAATTAACATAATAAAAATTAACCTAATCAACGGGATAAATAAACCAAACGTAATAAAAAATAAACTAAGCTAAAATCATATAAACAATAAACTAGACTATAACTAAAATAATGAAACAAGATCTAAAAAACTAATTAAAAATAACATAAACTAAAATTTAAACTAATCTAAAATTTAGATTACAAACTAAATAAATTATAATAATGAATAAAATTACAACCTAACTTAATCCTAAAAACAATCTAACTAAGTGCTAATAACAAACTAACTAAGATTAAACTAGTATTTAATTCTAAATTATCTAAAATGCACAATTAAAATAAGTAATTTATATTCTTAATTTGTTTCTAAAATATTATATCTTTTCCTTTTTTTTTTCTTTTTTTTTCTCTTTTCTTCTCTTGCTCTTTCCCTTCTCTTGTGCTGTTTTGTTGTGTTTGGATGTATGGGAAGGAGGACCCGAGTGGCTGCTTATATAGTAAAATCATGTCGTCCACGCCGTGGACTTTGTCATCCACGTCGTGGACGACAGGCCACGTCGGTCCAACGGTCCCATTACCGTCGGGCCGACATGGAGTCCACGTGGGCCGGTGTCGTCCACGGCGTGAACGACACCGGCCTGTCGTCCACGGCGTGGACGACATGATGTAGTTTTAAAAAAAAATGTTTGATGTTATTAATATTAAATTGATTGTCAACAGTGTTAAAAATAAAAAATTCTAAGATTTGAAGAGTCCGTTGCAGCCCACTAATGAATCCAAACTCTAGAGGCCCAATTACGAAAAATAAAGTAAGCCCAATTATCGCCAAAACAAAGCCCACCTCTACATCCACGAACGAGTCTAGCCTCTTCCAATCTCGAAGGCAGCCTCCCTGCAGCCCTCAGTGCCATGGCGACGGCCGACGACTCCGCCGCCGCCGGCGAGGTGCGGCGCCTCCTCGCCCACTTGGACTCCCAGCAGCAGATCCTCAACGACTGCCGCAACGCCTGGTCGCGTACCTTTGCGCACTTCGCCTCCCTCGAGGAGGAACTCGCCTCCCTGGATGAAGCCCTAGCTGCCGTCGACGCCTCCACCTCTGAGTCTCTCGCTGCGCTCGATTCGCGCGAGGCCGCCATACCGGCGCGTCTCTCTGAGGCCCAGGCCACGCTCTCGGCTGCCGTCGCCGAGGTGGAGGCCGAGTCCGCCGCGCCCCCGCCCTCTGACGTCCGGGGCGCGCTCCGGTGGATGTGCCGCCGCATGGACGCCGCCGTGCTCTGGCGATTCATGGCGTCGCGCCGCCGAGAGCTCGCCGTGGTCCGGAGCGAGACCGGTCCCGCCGTCGCCGCTGCTGTCGACCCGCCCCGTCTAGTGCTTGACGTGGTCAGCGATTTCTTAGCTGCTGACGAGGGATCCGGCGAGGACCATTTCTGGGTGCTGGGCATGTTGCTTCGCTCATTGTTTGGTTCCGACGGGCCGAAGCGACCTGAGATAGGTGATACGTTGGTTGAGAGGGCGGTTGCAGTCGCCAAGGAGTGGAAAGATCGCTTTGGGATCAATGTGGACAAATTGGCTCCAGTTAACCAGGAGGTAAAGGTGGCAGAAGCGTATAGCCAGGACCAGGAGAATGTACTAGTAATAGCTAACAAAGAAGAGTGTGCAACGGAAAAGGAAGAAGAACATGGAGATGAAGAAGAAATGGAAGAGGAGGACCCAGATGAACTGGTTATTGCGTCAGGGGACGAGGAGGAGGACCCAGAGGAAGTGGAGGATGACCTTGAGGGAGGGAAGGAAACAAGTAAGAGGGGAGAAGAGGCAGAGGGGAAGGTGGCTGAAGAGGGAGAAGGGGCGGTTAAGACGGGACGTGAGGAAGAGAAGAAAGGAGCAGGAGATGCCAAGGATGGGGAGAAGAGAGAAGGGGGTGATAAGGGTGCACAGGAACAGCCAGAGGCACAGATATTCCTGCTGATGGTTGCAGCATTTGGATTGAAGGACAAGTTCGATGAGGTATTCTTGAGGAGGCTGTTTATTGCTAATGGAAGGAGGAAGGAACTTTATACTATTGCTCGTGTGCTTGGATTCGAGGACAACCTAGGAGGTGATGATATATTAACCATGTTTGCAAATAATGCTATTATTTTCATCTTTCTGATTTAGTAGCAGATATTTGTGTCTTTCAGATTTATGTCTGTTACTCTGTGCTAGTTGTTTACTTAGAGATATTCTGCAAAGTATCATTATAGCATTTTTAAACTAACTATACTAATCAATCATCTTTCAAGAATGAGAATGGGGTATACTGTAATTTTATCAGGTTTAGGATATCCGTCTGAACACCACCATTTTAGACGCTTATGTCCATTCAGCTGGCATGTGCTTCAAATTTCATAGTCACATGAAACATGTCAAATTTGCTTTGTGATAATGTTCTAGTTAATGCTAAGGGCATTGACATTCTTAGTATTTGGAACATTGAAAAAAATTGAACCTGCTGAAGTTGCTAGGCTTTCATTGATCTGAAAACCGTCATGGCTTCAAGAAGTGTTAATTTCACAGATCAACAACTATCTAGTTCCTAGTAACAACGGACCACGAATTTTGGAAGCAGTTTCAAAGAACAATTTACGCCTTCCCTTAGTTGTGGTGCTGCGTCAAGGAGTGCCGCCAGTACAAATATTGTGGTTTTGCGTTAGGGAAAGTGCAAGTAATTGGTGGTTCACTGAAATGGGTTAGAAAAATTGCGGTTCTTTGTTACAAAGCGTCAAATAATTGTGGTTATGTGAAAGTAACTCTTTCAAGAATGATTTTCAAAGTCCCCTTTATACCAGAGAATTTGGTAGGATTATCTCATTGTCCTGTAACTCCTGTTCATATTGAAGCTATCAGAGAGGCAAAGATTCAACTGTATTTCTGCTTTCAATAATTTGTCTTGGGGTGCATTTTGTTCTAAGATAATCTGTTCTAGTCTTTATTTTTTATTAAACATTAGACCTCTTGAAGGAATAAGTCTTGTACTCTTGGTCTGTGTGGCCCCTAGTTAGGACAGCATTTCAGTCCTTAGCAGGACAACATCTTAGTCCTTTGGTAGGACAGCATCTTAGACCAAGAGGACAGCATCTTAGTCCTTTAGTAAGACAGCATATTAGTCCTTTGGTAGGACAACATCTTAGTCCTTTGGTAGGACAACATCTTAGACCAAGAGGACAACATATTAGTCCTTTGGTAGGACAACATCTTAGACTAGCATCTAGGTATATGTTTGGCTGCCTTAGCTATAAATATGTAACCCCAACCCCTAGGTTGGGCATGACATTATGTGTGGAATGAAACAAGAAAAATTTCCCAACTCTTAGTGTCATCCTCTCCATGAGAGTAGTACTTCAGATACTAACAAGTGGTATCAGAGCTGTTCTATCCTGTAGCCTAGACATTTCCTGCTCATCTCCTTCCCACGCCTCTCTTCGTCTTCAACCAGCAGCAATAACACCGGTTGTTTCAACTCATTCCTCCTCGTCTGCACAGACAAGCAACAGCTTGTCTGAGACAACCTCTTCTCCACACAACACTCTCCCACTAGCGCGCCATGTCCGAAGGACAGTCTCAGCACTTGGTCGCTTCGAGCGCGCGGCATCGGCAGGAGGCCGAGGTCGCCGCGGTAGAAGAACGCGAGCGAGCAGCGGCAGAGGCTGCAGCGAGGGCGGCGAGGCTGGCGGCGGCGGAACTGGCAGCTGCGAAGGCGGAAGTAGAAGCAACAGCGGCTGCGGATGCAGCGCGTGCGGCTGCAACAGAGCTTGAGGCTCTGCGCAGCGGTAGCGACAAAGGCTCTGATTCTACCGACGGCGGCACCAACGAAGACCTCAGGCTGGCAAGGAAGGTAGCACGACCACAGACGCCACAGTGGTCAGACGTGCACCCCCATGAGCGCGGCGGCTGCAGCCCAGACGGGCGCGGACGCGCTGGTGACGCTCCCGACAGGGGTGGTTGGGTCGATGAAGATCGAGGCATTTACAGGCGGCGCGACTCTCCCTCCCTGAACAGGTACCATGGTCACCACGGGATCCAAGCCGTTGTCAGGGACGTTGGTCCCGGCGGTGGGTGGCCTACCCTCACCAAGACAAACTACGTCGAGTGGGCCGCGGTGATGAGGATACGGCTCCAAGTGCGGCACATGTGGGAAGCAGTCCGGTACGGCGACCTCGACTACTACGAGGATCGACGGGCGCTGGATGCTCTCATTGCTGCAGTACCGCCCGAGATGCAGTTCTCGCTTTCCAATAAGCGGACTGCCAAGGAAGCCTGGGATGCCATCGCTGCAGCACGCATCAGTAGCGACCGCGCTCGCAAGACCACACTGCAGGCACTCCGCAAGGAGTGGGAGAACCTGACCTTCAAACCAGGTGAGGATGTTGATGACTTTGCTCTCCGTCTCAACACACTACTGCAGAAGATGGTGCAGTTCGGCGACGACACCTATAACGAGGAGAAAGCCGTCGAGAAGCTCTTCCGTTGCATCACCGAGAAGTACAACCAGATCGCTCGCTCGATCGAGTCTCTGCTGGACCTCTCCACGATGTCGATCGAAGAGGCGATAGGACGCCTCAAGGTCATCGACAGCGACGAATCTCAGCCTCTCTCGGGGCCTATCACCATCGGCGGGAAGCTACATCTCACTCGGGAGCAGTGGGAGGCCTGCCAAGGTGACGGGAAGAAGGGGGAGCCCCCCTCCTCGAAAGGTGGCCGCAAGCGCGGCAAGCCAAGCAAGGGGCGCGGAGGTGCCCAAGCTGGGGCGCAAAGACGTGCCGAGGGGGGCACCCACGGAGGCACCCAAAGCTGCGCCGCCGGCAACCGGAAGCCAGCACGAGACGACACCTGCCACAACTGTGGCAAGCTTGGTCATTGGGCTAGGGAGTGCCGGCAGCAACGACGTGGCCAGGCCCACGTCGCACAGGTGGAGGAGGAGGAGCCGACTCTGCTCCTGGCGCACGCAAGCATCGAGCCACCTCCAGTGGCATCGGCCGCAGCGGCTCTCCTCCACATCGATGAGCCGAGAGCACACGCCTTTCTCGGTGACGGCTCCAGCAACGACAAGACTGACGGGTGGTGCATCGACACCGGCGCCACCCATCACATGACTGGTTGACGGGAGTTCTTCACTGAGTTCGACCCCAATGTTCGAGGCTCCGTGAAGTTTGGGGACGCCTCTGGTGTGGAGATCAAGGGCGTCGGCTCCGTCATCCTCACCGCCGAGTCTGGTGAGCACAGGCTGCTCGTCGGAGTCTACTACATCCCCGCGTTGAGGAACTCTATCATCAGCCTGGGCCAGCTGGATGAGAACGGTTCGCGCGTGGAGATCAAGGACGGAGTCATGAGGATTTGGGATCGCCATCGTCGCCTTCTTGCCAAGGTAACCAGAGGCACCAATCGACTCTACGTCCTTAACGTGCAGGTAGCACAACCTCTCTGCCTTGCTACTCGCCGGGATGACGAGGCGTGGCAGTGCCAAGGAGATGGTACGGGGCCTGCCGTGCCCTGACCATGTGGAGCAGTTCTGCGATGTCTGCGTAGTGACAAAGCAGAGGCGGCTCCCCTTTCCCCAGCATTCGAGCTTCCGAGCCAAGGAGCGGCTCGACCTCGTGCACGGGGACTTGTGTGGCCCGGCGACACCGGCTACACCGGGAGGACGCCGTTACTTCCTGCTGCTTGTCGATGACCTCTCCCGCTACATGTGGGTAATGGTCCTCGGCAGCAAGGGAGAGGCTGAGAACGCCATCAGGCGCGCGCAGGCCATTGCGGAGGCGGAGTGCGGCCGCAAGCTGCGCGTGCTGCGCACCGATAACGGCGGCGAATTCACGGCGGCTGAATTCGCGTCGTACTGCGCGGATGAGGGTGTTCAGCGCCGCTACTCCGCGCCGTACATCCCGCAGCAGAATGGCATCGTCGAGCGACGCAACCAGACGGTTGTGGGGATGGCTCGGGCCCTCCTCAAGCAGAGGGGAAGGCCGGCTATCTTCTGAGGAGAGGCGGTGGTGACGGCGGTCTACATCCTCAACCGCTCGCCCACCAAGGCTCTCAACGGCGGGACGCCGTACGAGGCTTGGCATGGGCGCAAGCCAACAGTCTCTCACCAAAGAGCTTGGCTGCCTAGCATTCGCTAAGGAGCTTGGCCACATCAGCAAGCTCGACGACAGGAGCACTCCAGGGGTGTTCATCGGTTACGCGGAGGACTCGAAGGCCTACCGCATTCTCGACCCAGGAACACAGCGCATGCGCACGGCACATGATGTAGTGTTCAATGAAGGGCGAGGATGGGCATGGGACAAGGCAGTAGACGACGACTCGACTCCGACATACGACAACTTCATCGTCGAGTACGTCCACTTCAAGGGAACTGGGGGAGTAGGCAACTCTTCTCCACCAACTTCAGCGCCACGCTCCCCGGTCACGACCTCGGCTGCGACGACCTCTCCACCACCACAGCCGACGACCCCACGCACTCCAGCACCGACTGCCATCCCTTCGGGTACGTCCACTCCGACACCAGCTCATGTCGAGCACAAACCGGTGCAGTTCGTTACTCCGCTCTCCCACGACGAGGAGCGCATCGACGCGTACCACGATGGCGAACCGTTGCGGTATCGTACGATGGAGGATCTTCTCGGTGACCAGTTGGTGCCGGGACTGGTCCCTCGCGATCTGGAGGCACAGTTGCATCTTGCGTGCGACGACGGCGAGCCTCGGTCTTTTGCGGAGGCTGAGAGACGCGACATGGCGTGCCGCGATGCAGTCGGAGATGGACGTGGTTGAGAACAACCGCACCTGGGAGCTTGCTGACCTCCCTCATGGTCACCGCGCGATCACCCTTAAGTGGGTGTTCAAGCTGAAGAGGGATGAAGCCGGCGCCATCGTCAAGCATAAGGCTCGCTTGGTGGCACGCGGTTTCGTGCAACAGGAGGGGATCAACTTCGACGATGCCTTCGCGCCCGTGGCGCGGATGGAATCTGTGCGACTCCTCCTTGCGCTGGCTACTCAGGGAGGCTGGCGGGTTCAACATATGGATGTCAAGTCGGCGTTTCTTAACGGCGATTTAAAGGAGGAGGTCTATGTGCACCAACCGTCGGGATTTACGATTCCTGGCAAGGAGGGCAAGGTGGTGCGCCTGCGCAAGGCCCTCTATGGCCTGCGGCAGGCACCAAGGGCGTGGAATGCCAAGTTGGACTCCACGCTCAAGGGGATGGGCTTCGAGCAAAGCTCGCACGAGGCGGCCATCTACCGACGGGGCAATGGAGGAAATGCCCTACTGGTGGGTGTCTATGTCGACGACTTGGTGATCACCAGCACCAAGGATGCGGAGGTGGCAGCATTCAAGGAAGCGATGAAAGCCACCTTCCAGATGAGTGACCTGGGATCTCTCTCCTTCTACCTGGGGATCGAGGTGCACCAGCCGACTCCGGGATCATGCTTCGACAGACTGCCTACGCCAAGCGCATTTTTGAGCTGGCTGGGCTCGCAGACTGCAACCCAACTCTCACTCCCATGGAGGAGAGACTGAAGCTGAGCCGCAACAACACGACGGAGGAGGTGGATGCCACACAGTATCGGCATCTTGTGGGGAGCCTTCGCTACCTCGCCCATACACGGCCGAACTTGGCATTCTCTGTCGGCTACGTCAGTCGGTTCATGCAGCGACCGACGACGGAGCACCAGCAGGCTGTGAAGAGGATCATCCGCTACGTTGCGGGGAATCTCAACCACGGCCTCTACTACCCGAGGTGCCCTGGTGAGGCACACCTTGTCGGGTACAGCGACAGCGACCACGCCGGCGACATCGACACTAGCAAGAGCACGAGCGGGATTCTCTTCTTCCTCGGCAAGTGCCTCGTTAGCTGGCAGTCAGTCAAGCAGCAGGTGGTGACCCTGTCCAGCTGCGAGGCCGAGTACATAGCGGCCTCTACTGCTTCAACTCAGGCGCTCTGGCTAGTTCGACTGCTTGGTGATATCCTCGGCAAAGACATCGGAGCGGTGGAACTTAGGGTGGACAACAAGTCCGCTCTGGCTCTAGCAAAGAACCCTGTCTTTCATGAACGGAGCAAGCACATCTGGGTGAGGTACCACTTCCTCCGAGGCTGCTTGGAGGAAGGGAGCATCAAGGCGTGCTACATCAACACCAAGGACCAGCTTGCAGACCTGCTCACCAAGCCCCTTGGGAGGATCACGTTCCTTGAGCTTTGCTCCAGGATCGAGATGGTCCAACTCTCTACAAGACAACGCACAAGACTTAGGGGGAGAATGAAGGAATAAGTCTTGTACTCTTGGTCTGTGTGGCCCCTAGTTAGGACAACATTTCAGTCCTTAGCAGGACAGCATCTTAGTCCTTTGGTAGGACAGCATCTTAGACCAAGAAGACAACATCTTAGTCCTTTAGTAAGACAGCATATTAGTCCTTTGGTAGGACAGCATCTTAGTCCTTTAGTAGGACAACATCTTAGATCAAGAGGACAACATATTAGTCCTTTGGTAGGACATCATCTTAGACTAGCATCTAGGTATATGCTTGGCTGCCTTAGCTATAAATATGTAACCCCAACCCCTAGGTTGGGCATGGCATTGTGTGTGAATGAAACAAGAAAAATTTCCCAACTCTTAGTGTCATCCTCTCCATGAGAGTAGTACTTCAGATACTAACACCTCTAGAAGCACCGGTTAACAGTGGGATTCTTAAGGGTAGGGAAAGCAAGAGGACGACAAAGGTTGACTTTGGAGGAGACGGTAAAACGAGACTTGAGGGATTGGAATGTACATAGAGACTTAGCTCATGATAGGACTGCATGGAAAGTAGCAATTCATGTGCCATAATCTTAGTTTTCTTATATTTTGTTAGTCGACCCTTCTCCTGACCCTGCACAAGCGGGGGCTACATGCATCGGGTTGCTCTTTCTTTTTTTATCTAACCTACACTAATGTGTTTGGGACAAGCGCTTTGTTGTTGTATGTTTTTTGTGAGTTTTTAACAAGGATATGTACATGCTGTAACAGGTTCCTCTTATAGGGGAAACTAAAACTAACCTTTACCTGTAACCTATTTAGGATTTTGTAATATCTGGCACTTTCATTTATTATATACTTTGATATTGATCAGTTTTAAGTGAGGAGAAACACAAGCTGACAAAAAATTACTTTGTTGCTTATTTTCAGACATTGTTGTGGAATTGATAGGCTCAGGAAATGTGGTAGAGGCTATGTATATTGCTCATGAAGCTAATTTGTTTGAACGATTTCCGCCTGCGCCTCTCCTCAAGTCTTATCTGCAGGACTCTAGTGACAAGGCTCAGACTGTGCTGAAAACTGGAAGATATTCCAGTTCTGCTGTTGTAAGAATCTTTTCAATCCTCGTTCCTCAATTTTCTGTTATTTGTGTAGGCAGAAGCCTTTTCATTTCCTTAAATGCTCATGAGGAGTGTTGTATCCTGTCCTTAATAAAAAGAGACTTTGGTGCTAACACCTGATGAAGCACTTGCAGTTGTCATTATAAAAAAAATCAGACTGTTCAGTATGTCGGATGATCATAATAGTCAGACCCATGTAATCCATCTATATATCCTCTTCTATTTGTTTGGTATCTTGTTTGGATAGACTTCTTTTACTAACCACTAAGACTACTTTGTCATATTAGTTTCCTGAACTCAGGTTGTAAAGCATGCCCTTCTTTTGTTGTTATGGTAATTAATTGTGCAAACCCAATGCTGCTCATCTTTTATCCCAGGAAGAGGCAAACTACCTGGAAAGCAGTGCATACAGGTCTGTCATCAGGTGTGTTGAAGCCTGCCAGCTACAGTCAGTGTTTAGCCTTGAGGCCATAAAGAAGAAGCTAACAAAGTTACAGAAAGAAAAGGCTGATAGAAAGAAACCAGGCCCCCCCAGCAGATTTCAGAACAAGCGAGCACGGGGGGCAGCTGGACGTCATCCCTTTCCTGCTGCCAAGTCTGCAAGGATTTCAAGTTCAACCTTCAGCCCATCCTTCGAGAACCCTGTGTCTCGTTCCTTCAGCTATGCTGCTCATGCAGGGTTCGCAGGCCCAGCAGGTGCACAACCATACTATGCGCCTGGGAGTGTGGCTGGGCGACGAGGAGGTGTGCCATACGGAGGACCAGGAGCTGCATATGGTGCAGCCAATAACTTCGCTGCTGGTACACCGCAGCAACCATTCCGTCATTAGGACTAGACCTGTTGTTGTTACTGAATTTTCTTGTTTCCGGCTGATAGGATCATGTATACCTCTTGTTATTTAAGCAAGCTCATAGTTCATTCTCAATGGACGGATGCAAGATATTGAAGGTGGGGTAGTTCTACGAATTATGCTATTGTGTGTTTTCTAAGTCTGAACTGCTTGTGATTCATTACTGCGTCATGATGGCATTCATCCATGCAGTGCCCCAAGAAATTTCCTGAGTTTTGGCATGGCGTTGTTTCTTCAAGGGCTCTTTAAAAAAGACTCTTTTAACGAAGCTTGAGGGGTGCTGCTTGTAGAACCGTGTGCCAAAACGATGGGGTGGTCCGATACGAAGATTATTACATTCGGACTTGAGGATCACCTCACTTCTTTTCTTAGCGCACCCACCTTGTCCTTCATCAAGGTGGCCAACAAGTAGAAGGTTGTTAAGTTGTTGATCAACAACTAAAGCATCCTTAACCTGTTGATGAAGAGAACCTTCCGTGAGACGCGGCCCTTTCTCACTGCAATTTTAATCCACAAAACGGTAGTGCCACCCCCAAAGGGAGGAAGAGTATTGGAAACATATTGTACTTCACCTCTAAATAAATGTGGATCCTCCCGTTGATCTGTCCCGAGCCACTCAAGATATCACAAACTCCAAAATGGGATATCACAAATGCTAAGCATTCTAATAAAGCCAAAAAGACGAAGAGAAATGTTGCATATGATGATGAGGAGACAGTGGAGTTGACGATGAGGGCAACTACTCTAACACAGAGTCACTGATGATACTAAGTGATAGCAACTATGACAGTAACTTGGCTGCATCATCTGATTCTAATTTTGACCTTGATTATCATCCTGACGGGGAAATTGTTGATGAGGATGATGCTCCTATATGATGTTGATGATGCTTGTATTGTTGTTGATGTGGTACTTCAAAATACTAATGAGTGCAAATCAGTAGTTACTCATCATGCTACCTTGAATGGTCATGCTTTTGAACAAGTGAAGAAAGGACAAAGATATTTAGGGTCAAATACAAGAGGCATATGAGGGTTGCAAGTGGTAATTTTATGCCTCTACCTAGTAAAGTACATCAGTTGACAGAAAAACTCAGATCTGAATTACTTCTGTTTCGTTCATTTGTTTTTTTTTGGAAATCCTACCTGAATTACTCACAAATGGTTATTTTTTCTCGTTGCAGGTCAAGACAAGTGGACCAAAGCATACTTGTGGATCATTCAACAAGTGTGGTGACATTAAAAAAAGGGCATACCCAGTGCTGAAAGCTCCCACACGTTGTGGGGTCTGAGGAAGGAAATTTCTAGACAGCCTTCCCCTTGCTTATTTTGCAAGGAGGCTGATTCGAACCCAGGACCTCCAGGACACAAGTGGAGAGACTCTACCACTGCGCCAGACCTGCCCTTCAAGTGTGGTGACACTAAGGATACAAATAAATGGGTAGCGTATGAGCAGTAGAGTGGTTGTGAGATGATCCCACAATGAGACCAAAGGAGTTGCAGGATGGGTTGAAGAAGTCAGTTATACATTCTTATGGATTCTACTTAGGAATGGCAATCACACCCCACGTGTATCCGACGGGTTTTGCACCCGACGGGTTTGGATGCGGGTGCAGGTGGGATTTTCCACCCACGGGTCTAACCCGCACCCGACCCGATTTGTCACGGGTGTGGGTGCGGGTTTTATTTTCCACCCGCGGTACTCGACGGGTACCCGAAATGCCTAATGACTGTAATTTTAAAGTCAAATTTAATTTTTCTTATAAATTATTTGTTTCATGTTGCTTATCGCAACCTATATTTACAATCTTTATATGCAACTTAATATTTTTTATTGCATTGCCATTCAAAATGGATGATTTTTGTTAGACTTCTTATAAAACGTTGTAGTATGTTTATAAAAAGCCAAACCCGACGGGCACCCGAAACCTGTCCGAACCCCGACGGGTGCAAGTGTGGGTGTGAATTCTCACTCGCGGGTGCGGGTTTCAAATTTCACCCGCAATCCTTTTTTTATTTCGGGTGGGTTTTTGCTCCACCTGACCCGAACCCAACCCATTGTCATCCCTAATTCTACTCACTTGACAGGTCAATTGGCTGCAATTGGTACAATGGATGGTCATAATTGGTTATTTCCAGTGACATACAGAGTCATAGAGGTAAAATCTATGTAAAGTTAGAAATGGTTTATTGATAATTTGAAGAAGGCGATTGGTACTCTGGAGATATGGTCGTCTTTCAAGTTTAATTCCTAATTAAATTGCAAATTTCAATTACTACCATCTCATTTTCTTCATATAGGTTCGGTCATCAATACAGATGGTGACAAAGGAATAGCAGAGGTTTTAGGTGATATGCACCTAAGTAGTGGAACATAGAGAATATATGAGACACCTATAGAATAACATGTAGAAGCATTACTTTGATCCTCTATTTGTATAGAATATGTCGACGGTAGCTAAGAACTTCAAAACTTACAAAGATAACTATCACATGTGGAAGATAGAAGAGAAGAGTTCTGATGCACGTAATTTTTGAATGCTAAAAGTAAGGCCATTATGGACCATGAGGTCTTAATTTGTGGCACTAGAACTGCTAAAGTAACAATGTCTAAAGTAAATCATGCAGTTAACTTGAAGAAAACATGCAGCTATAGGGTTTGGCAAGTGACTGTACAACCTTGTAGCCATGCTCTAGCTGTCATTGCAAAAGCAGAGAGGAATTTGTACATTAATAGTATTTTGTTGAGAGGTTCAAAATAGCATATGTGGGGGTCTTCAATCCAATGATATCCAAGCATCGGTGACCTTGTGTTGAAGTCATCTATAAAATTAGTAAGGCTAAATGAAGAAGGGAACCTAGAGGTTGGAGAGTGTCTAGAGTTAAGACTTCTCATGAGCCTGGTACTAGAAGTAAGAAACAATGTAGTGAATGTCATGGATTAGGCCATACAACTATATTGCCACCCATATCCCGTGAAAAGGAGTAACTCATCTGAACAAAATGCATCAGGAGAGGGAAGCAATGATCCAAATATGCACAACACATCCTAGGAAGTACTGCAATTGTAGTCACTTACATTTATCTTATTCTTACCATAGAAGAATTTTCTTAATCAATCTTGTTTTACTAGTTCACCTTTTTACTTCTTTCTTCCATATGAAGTGCAAGTGGAAGTGCTAGTGCAAGTGGATGGGTAAGAGGATTGGAAGGGGAAGAGAAAGAGGAAGGAGACTAGTTGCATGTTTTCGACTAGACTAGGCCTCGATTGTATACTTACTTTGTTACACAGGTATTGTTGCTTTTGTTGGCATGTAATGACCCTTTTGTGGACATGTAACGATACTTTAGTTGTACATGTGGCAATGCTTTCCTTGGATATTATGCCTAGTCTTTGCTTTAGTCAATGCTAATGATTTGTGATATTTATGTTGATTATTACATGTATGACGCTGCTGAAATTGTGCTAAAATGCTTTTGAAGTGGTGCCAAGATGCTGCTGTGATTGTGTCCAAATCCAGGCTAAATTTGTAAAATACTTTAAATTTTAATATCTAAAATATTCTACATTTTTGTTGTTGAAATAGAAATTAAAAGTTGGGGGGTAAGAACATAAAGTCTAAACTAAAGTGAGTGTGAAATCACAATATCTAAATAAGGGTATTCTTAACTTTCTACAAGTGATTTAACACTGTTAACTAGCTCTGATTGAGTAGGGGGTAAAGCCCAGGTTCATTTTTGAAAAGTGGGGGTAAAATCACAAAACCTAGAAAGTGAGAGTAAAATCACAAAATCACAATTGAAATTGAAACTGGGGTAAGAACATAATTGACCCTTCCGTAGATGGTCAATTTAACCTCTACGTTTTGAACTGAGATAACAAGCTCTCCTTTGGACAAATCAAAGAACAGGACCAGATTATGGTACGGTTCAATTTTCTCTTATGACAAAACAGTTATAAAACTGCTGACTACATCTCCTGCTTCTGAACTGAAGTGTGTCATCACCTGGTTGGCGAATTTAGCAGACGGTACTACTGCAGCTCATTTGCTGGCTCCAAGCTGACATGTTGAATCGGTCCCAAGGAGTGAGCTAGGTTCCTCATGGCATATCAACTTTTGAAGACGACAGCGAGTTGGATAAAGGCACCAGCTAGGTTTTGTTCTCCAAGATGAAGAAAAATAGTTGATTTTTTTCTGCGAAAGAGATCAGAGACACAACTCATGGCAGAGACTCGGGAATAGACCCGAAGTGACGCGATGAGTTATGATGGCAGCCAGCTAGATCCTCCGCTTGCAATAGATATATAACGGCTGATGACCAGGGTGCAGAAGCGCCAACATGTTCTGTTATTCACAGCTCAGCACATGGTATCTCTGCAACTGCAACAGTGATGTTTACAGTACCGACGCCAACATGTTCTGTTATTCACAGCTCAGCACATGGTATCTCTGCAACTGCAACAGTGATGTTTACAGTACCGAGTAAGCCTGTCAGCCGAGCTCGAGCGAGCTTAGCCTCTCGGAATCGAGCTCGCTTAAAATTCGAGCCGAGCTGACAAATATGGAATTCATTTAGTCAAGTTTGTTTTTGGTTCGATAATTCTCGTTAAATAGTTAACGTGGTCTGAAGCTTGTAAAAGCTCGAGTTCGAGCTTGAAAAACTTGTTTAAACAATAAAAATAAGTATTATTTCAAAAAATATTAAATAATGTTCATAACATTAAATTTATCTAAACGATCCTTATTGTGCTTATCGAGCTCAATCTCGTCACGCTCGCGAGTTTTGATTTAATCTTGACTTCGACTCGTTTGTTTTTTAATTAGAGCTTGAATCGAGCTTTTAACGAGTCGAACTCGAGTAGCTCACGAGCCTCGAGTTTCACTGTTCATTGACAGCCTAGTACCAAAGTTGCCGGCTGGTCGGTCTTTGGAACTCTGAATTTTAAAAGGGATCTTCTTGTCATCTTTGGGTCTTGTTTGGCACATCTTTTGAATCAGGTTTTTTACAAAAATAAGTTATGGGTGTGACAAACAGTCAACTTCTCTAACAGTTTATTGATTCAGCTGCTTCTTAGAATGAATTAAAAGCAGGATATATGTTTAATCTGTTGTTCACCAGCTTTTCAGACAAGTTTTTTAACAAGTTTAAGTTGTGTCAAACTGAGCTTTGATAATTTTGAATTTTGAAGGAAAGTCTTCTTTGTCATATTCGAGGAAACATTCTGAAAATTAAATAATTTAGAACAGTACATCCTTATAAAAAGAATTAATTTTTTTATGGTGTTAGGATATCATGTTTAACTTATTTTTGAGGTAAATAATCAAACATGGGAGAATACACGACCACTAGCAAAATTATGAAATTTAGAGTCTAGACAGCGGTCATGCAAGCCATTAAGCCCGAAAAAATATATAAGATTTCAAGAGCCCGTTCTAGGGGTGTTTTTATAATCTTTACTACAAGGCCTTGCTCAAAATCACTCCCCCAACGGACAATTTTTTATGAGCAATGGATGAATTGCCTGGTGGGAGAGTGGTTTTTGACGCATAGTAAAAATCATATGAAATTCAGGAAAAAATAAAGAGAAGATAAATGGGACTTCAAGGTACTAGTACGGTCAATATATAGTTCTTGACTCCATATATTATAAATATTTATCACACATATTAGAAAAGACAAATATTTTATATACATCACACAAAGATATAATTACAACATATTACATATAATAGAGTTATATTTAGATTCTTCGACCAGATTACAAATTAAAGTGAACAACTGGACTACAATTAACATGATTCTACTTGTCTATTACACTACGAGATGCCAGATTGGGCTGATGAGGTGTCATCAGAGTTCGAATCGAATCCAAACTTTAGATTGGGTAGAGAGAAGTCAAAGAGGGACTAGTCATTATCTGAAACCTTCTCGTCGTCCAGGAACCTAACTAGGTGGTCCTTTGTGACCTCTTTGCACTCGATGGCGAGATGGTCAAACTCTATAAATGAGTTCGTCTATGAAACTTACTGTGACATTCATTTTCCTTGAAATAGGATGCTTTTAAAGATAGCCTAAATGATACTCCTAACATCGGACTATAGTTGTGTCCATAAAGTCGGTCATACTCAACAACACCTTACGCAATTGTTATCTCAGATGTCATGTTCACTGAACAAATGAAGTAAAAAAACTATTACAAATGTAAATTATAAATTAAAGTTTGAACTAAAGAACTGAACAATATAAATGAACTAAGGAGTTACAGATTGACCGGACTGGTATAGTCTCACCTTCCCTCCTCCTTTTTTTCTTCTAAATTTCAAATTAATTTTTAGAATATTGGAGACATGTGATGCTTATATAGAGGATATGGGTATTGTGTGTCAGAAACTGCCATCCCACCAGACGATTCATCTAGTGTTCACCAAACATCACCTGGTGGGCAGCCGAATCATGGCTAGTAGCTTTGTTGTAAGTTTCAAGTAAAGTAAAAACTGCAAAAAACCACTAGAGCGATTAATCTCTCAGTGGACGGACAAGTCACTATAGTGCATGAGGCATCCCCACATGACGATTTGTGCCTATTTTAATAACTGTTTGAAATACCTTTTTAAAATTTACATTTAAAATATACCATTTTCTGAAAATATTCAACCCGAGGAGCCCAATTACGAAAAATAAAGTAAGCTCAATTATCGCCAAAACAAAGCTCACCTCCACGTCCACGAACGAGTCTACCCTCTTCCAATCTTGAAGGCAGCCTCCCCGCAGTCCTCACTGCCATGGTGGCGGCCGACGAGTCCGCCGCCGCCGGCGAGGTACGGCGCTTCCTCGCCCACTTAGACTCCCAGAAGCAGGTCCTCACCGACTGCCGCGACGCCTGGTCGCGCACCTTGGCGCACTTCTCCTCCCTCGAGGAGGAACTCGCCTCCCTGGATGAAGCCCTAGCAGCCGTCGACGCCTCCACCTCCAAGTCCCTCGCTGCGCTTAATTCACGCGAGGCCGCTGTCCCGGCCCGTATCTCCGAGGCCCAGGCCGAGCTATCGGCTGCCGTCGCCGAGGTAGAGGCCGAGTCCGCCGCGCCCCCGCCCTCTGACGTCCGGGGCGCGCTCCGGTGGATGTGCCGCCGCATGGACGCCGCCGCGCTCTGGCGCTTCATGGCGTCGCGCCGCCGGGAGCTCACCGTGGTCCGGAGCGAGACCGGTCCCGCCGTCGCCGCAGCTGTCGACCCGCCCCGTCTAGTGCTTGACGTGGTCAGCGATTTCTTAGCTGCTGACGGCGCCGGCAAGGACCATTACTGGGTGCTGGGCATGTTGCTTCGCTCATTGTTTGGTTCTGACGTCCCGAAGCCACCGGATGTAGGTGATACGTTGATTGAGAGGGCGGTTGCAGTCGCCAAGGAGTGGAAAGAGCGCTTTGGGATTAATGTGGATAAATTTGCTGCAGTTAACCAGGAGGTAGAGATGGCAGAAGCGTATAGCCAGGAGAATGCACCAGTAATAGCTAACAAAGAAGAGCGTGCAACAGAAAAGGAAGAAGAACATGGGGCTGAAGAAGAAGAGGAAGACCCAGATGAACTTGTTATTGCATCAGGAGACGAGGAGGATGACCCAGAGGAAGTGGGGGATGACCTTGAGGGAGGGAATGAAACAAAGAAGGGAGAAGAGGCGGAGGGAAAGGTGGCTGAAGAGGGAGAAGGGGCAGAGAAGACGGGATATGAGGAAGAGAAGAAAGGAGCAGGAGATGCCAAGGATGGGGAGAAGAGAGAAGGAGATGATAAGGGTGCACCTGAACAGCCAGAGGCACAGATATTCCTGCTGATGGTTGCCGCGTTTAGATTGAAGGACAAGTTCGATGAGGTCTTCTTGAGGAGGCTGTTTATTGCTAATGGAAGGAGGAAGGAACTTTATAGTATTGCTTGTGTGCTTGGATTCGAGGAGAACCTTGGAGGTGAAAATATATTAACCATGTTTGCTAACAATGTTACTACTTTCATATTTCTTATTTAGTAGTGGATATTTGTTTTTCAGATTCAGATTTATGTATGCGTTAGTTGTTTAATTAGAGATATTCTGCATACTATCATTATAACATTTTTAAAACTAAATATACCAGTCGATCATCTTCTTTCAAGAATGAGAATGTGCTGAGAAACAGGGAGGGGGGAGACCCCTTGGCTGCGCTTAGGGCTGCGCAGGGGAGAAACCAGCAGCGAGGAGGCGTGGGGGCAGCTGCGCAGTACGTAACGTGGGGTACAAAATAGCTGGTCACGGCGGCTAGGGTTAGGGTTCGAAGCCACCGTGATCCAAGGAGAAGAACAACCCTCAACGGGGATTCTTATTTTTTCCTAGATGATCAAAACATGAGGGAGGGGGGCTGCTTATAAAGGGGGGACAGGACCCCCCCCCCCCCCCCCCCCCCCCTTGGCCGCAGCCTACTCCTAGTCGGTTTGGGGATAATCCCCCAAACTGACTAGGATTCTTTTCTTCCCTTTTTTAGTCTATTTCTTTCTATCTAAACTGACTCAATCTATAACTCCCTTTTATTCCTAAACATTATCTAATTAATTCTTCTAAATATCCTCCTGGTGCGGCTGCAGGGCGGCCCACAAACGCATCCACAACAGAATGACATAGCTATAATTTGTTATGTTAAGGCTGTCCGTCTGAACACCACCATTTGAGATGTTTGTATCCATCCAGCTGGCGTGTGCTTCAGATTTCATAGTCACGTGAAACATGCCAAGTTTTCTTTATGATAATGCTGTAGTTAATGCTAAATTAATTGACATTCTTATTATTTGGAGTATTGAATTTTTTTAACCTACTGAAGTTGCTAGGTTTTCATTGATCTGAAAGCCATCATGACTTCAAAAGTGTTAATTTCACAAATCCACAAGTATCTAGTCCCTAGTAACAAAGAACCACAAATTTTGGAACCTGTTTCAGAGATCCACCCACAAATTGTGGTGTCACATTAAGGAGAGCTGACAGTACAAATGTTGTGGTTTGCGTTAGGGAAAGTGCAAATAATTGTTGGTTCGCTATGGGTTAGAAAAATTGTGGTTCTTTGTCAAAAGGGTCATGGTTTTGTGAAAGTAAGTCTTTCAAGAATGATTTTCAAAGTGCCCTTTGTACCATAGAGTTTGGTTGGATTCTCTCGTTGTTCTGTTCATATTGAAGCTATCAGAGAGACAGGGATTCAACTGTGTTTCTGCGTTCGATAACTTTGTCTCAGGGTGCATTTTGTTGAAAGATAATGTAAGATCCTTGACGGGGAAGCTACATGAGTTAGTAGATGTTGCCATTAGGAGACGAGTAAATATCCTTTGTGTACAAGAGATTAGATGGGCGGGTCAAAAGGCGAGAGAAGTCGAGAATACCGGTTTCAAGCTTTGGTATTCTGGTTTGGCTGGGACTAGGAATGGCGTAGGTGTTCTAATAGATAAGAGTCTTAAGGATGGAGTAGTGGATGTTCGAAGACGAGGGGATAGGATCATCTTAATCAAGATAGTAATTGGGGACATTGTCTTGAACGTCATTAGTGCTTATGCCCCACAAGTTGGGCTCAACATGAGTGCTAAGAGGCAATTTTGGGAGGACTTGGAGGATATGGTTAGTAGTGTACCGATAACCGAGAAACTCCTCATAGGGGGAGATCTCAATGGTCATGTGGGTGCAACTAACCTAGGATTTGAGGGAGTACATGGAGGTTTTGGATGCGGCGATAGAAATCAAGAGGGTAAGGGCATCCTAGACTTTGCCGTAGCTTATGATCTGTTGATAGCTAACACCCTCTTTAGGAAGAGGCAATCTCACCTAGTGACCTTTAGTAGTGCCCAACACTCTAGCCAGATTGACTTTGTCCTCACTAGGAGAAAGGATAGACGGGAGTGTCTAGATTGTAAGGTGATCCCGGGGGAGTGTGTTGTGACACAACATAAACTTGTGGTAGCTGACTTTCGCTTCCATACATGTTCTTTGCGGGACAAAGGTGTCAAAATCACAAGAACAAAGTGGTGGAAGTTGAAGGGAGAATCACAAGAATCCTTTAAAAATAGGGTGATCACAGAAGGACCCTGGGCAGAAAATGGAGATGCAGATAGTATGTGGATGAAGATGGCAACTTGCATTAGGAAGGTAGCTAATGAGGTGTTCGGTGTGACAAAAGGAAAGAAACTTATAGATAAAGACACTTGGTGGTGGAATGAGGATGTACAAAAGGCCATTAAGGAGAAGGAGTGTTACAAGAGTTGGCATAATGATAGAAGCGCAAGCAACATGCTTAAGTACAAAGAGGCTAAGAAGAATGCAAGACGGGTTGTGAGTAAGACAAGAGGACAAACCTATGATAAGTTATATGAGAGACTAGGGACAAAAGAAGGTGAAAAGGACATATACAAGGTAGCAAAAATCCGCGAGAGAAAGATGAGGGATCTCAATCAAGTTAAATGCATCAAAGATGAGACTGACCGCATTCTAGTGAAGGATGAAGAGATTAAGAATAGATGGCGTGATTACTTTAATGGGCTATTCAATGATGGGAATGAGAGCACTATGGTTGAGTTGGATGACTCCTTTGATGACTCCAACAGGCAGTTCGTGCGGAGGATACAAGAGTTTGAGGTTAAGGAGGCCTTAAAAAGGATGAAAGGAGAAAAGACCCTCGGCTCTGACGATGTCCCTATTGAGGTGTGGAGATGTCTTGGGGACGTCGCAATAGTATGGCTCACAAAGCTATTCAACCATATTTTTCGGTCAAACAAGATGCCTGAAGAATGGAGGAAAAGTATATTAGTACCTATCTTCAAAAATAAAGGAGATATTCAAAGTTGTACTAATTATCGAGGTATTAAGCTTATGAGTAATACTATGAAGCTTTGGGAGAGAGTGATTGAACATCGCCTGAGGAAAGTGACCAATGTCACTAAAAACCAGTTTGGTTTTATGCCTGGGAGGTCTACAATGGAGGCGATTTTCTTGCTTCGTCAGCTTATGGAGAGATATAGGGAGCAGAAGAAGGATTTGCATATGGTGTTCATTGACTTGGAGAAGGCGTACGACAAGATACCAAGGTCAGTCATGTGGTGGGCACTAGAGAAACATAAAATGCCAACAAAGTACATTACCCTTATCAATGATATGTACAATAATGTTAGGACAAGTGTGCGCGTAAGTGTAGTGAGACTGATGCATTTCCTGTCACGGTAGGACTACATCAAGGATCAGCTTTGAGCCCATACATCTTTTCCTTGGTCATGGATGAGGTGTCGAAGGATATACAAGGGGATATCCCTTGGTGCATGCTCTTTGCTGATGATGTAGTGCTGGTAGATAAAACTAGAGATGGTGTTGATAAGAAATTAGAGTTATGGAGACAAACCTTAGAGTCCAAGGGGTTTAGACTTAGTAGGACCAAAACCGAGTATATGAGGTGCGACTTTAGTGGTGTTGGTCGTGAAGAGGGAAATGTTAGTCTACAAGGACAAATAGTACCTAGAAGGGACTCTTTCCGATACTTAGGATCAATGTTACAAAGCAATGGCGATATTGATGAGGATGTTTGCCACAGGATCAAGGTAGGGTGGATGAAATGACGACAAGCCTCTGGAATCCTATGTGATAGGAAAGTCCCACAAAAGCTAAAAGGGAAGTTCTATAGGACGGTGATCAGACCCGCGATGCTCTATGGGGCGGAATGTTGGCCAACTAAACAGCAACATGTCCAACAAATGAGTGTCGCAGAGATGCGCATGCTACGGTGGATGTGTGGGCACACGAGAAGAGACCGAATAAGGAATGAGACGATTCGTGATAAGGTAGGGGTGGCGCCGATTGAAGAGAAGTTAGTCCAACATCGGTTTAGGTGGTTTGGACATATCCAACGGAGACCTCCAGAAGCACCGGTTAACAGTGGGATTTTAAGAGGTAGAGAAAATATTAGGAGGGGTAGAGGACGACCAAGGTTGACCTGGGAGGAGGCGGTAAAACGAGATTTGAGAGATTGGAATGTATCCAGAGACTTAGCTCATGATAGGACCGCATGGAAAGTAGCAATTCATGTGCCAGAATTGTAGTCTTGTTTTTTTTCTTTTTTTATTTTCTCTTTTTCTTTTCCTTTTTTCTTACTTCTTTTCTCTTTTCTCTTCTCTTTTTCCTTTTTCTTTTTTCCTTTTTTTCTTTTTTCTTTTTTTCTCTTTTTTCCCTTTTTCCTTGTTCTCATATCTCTTCCTCTGTTTTACTTCATTGATATTGGGTTTCATGTCTAGCCGACCCCAACAGGCTTGGGATAAAGGCTTGGTTGTTGTTGTTGTTGTTGTGTATGTTCTTTGTGAGTTTGTTAACAAGGATATGTACATAAAACTAAACTTACCTTTACTTGTAACCTATTTAGAATTTTGTAATATCTGGCACTTTCATTTATTATATACTCTGATATCGAGCAATTTTAACTGAAGAAACACAAGCTGACAAAAAAATACTTTGTTGCTTATTTTTCAGATATTATTATCGAATTGATAGGCTCGGGAAATGTGATAGAGGCTATGTATATTGCTCATGAAGCTAATTTGTTTGAACGATTTCCACCTGCACCTCTCCTCAAGTCTTATCTGCAGGACTCTTGTGACAAGGCTCGGACTGTGCTGAAAACTGGAAGATATTCCAGTTCTGCTGTTGTAAGAATCTTTTCAATCCTCGTTCCTCAATTTTCTGTTATTTGTGTAGGCAGAAGCCTTTTCATTTCCTTAAATGCTCATGAGGAGTGTTGTATCCTGTCCTTAATAAAAAGAGACTTTGGTGCTAACATCTGGTGAAGCACTTGCAGTTGTCATTATTAAAAAAAATCAGACTGTTCAGTATGTTGGATGGTCATAATAGTCAGACCCATGTAATCCATCTATATATCCTCTTTCTATTTGTTTGGTATCTTGTTTGGATAGGCTTCTTTTACTAATCACTAAGACTACTTTGTCATATTAGTTTCTTGGACTCAGGTTGTGAAGCATGCCCTTCTTTTGTTGTTATGGTAATTAATTGTGCAAACCCAATGCTGCTCATCTTTTATCCCAGGAAGAGGCAAACTACCTGGAAAGCAATGCATACAGGTCTGTCATCAGGTGTGTTGAAGCCTGCCAGCTACAGTCAGTGTTTAGCCTTGAGGCCTTAAAGAAGAAGCTAACGAAGTTACAGAAAGAAAGGGCTGATAGGAAGAAACCAGGGCCCTCCAGCAGATTTCAGAACAAGCGAGCACGGGGAGCAGCTGGACGCCATCCCATCCCTGCTGCCAAGTCTGCAAGGGGCTCAAGTTCAACCTTCAGCCCATCCTTCGAGAACCCTGTCTCTCGTTCCTTCAGCTATGCTGCTCATGCAGGGTTCGCAGGCCCAGCAGGTGCACGGCCATACTATGCGCCTGGGAGTGTGGCTGGGCGACAAGGAGGTGTGCCGTACGGAGGACCAGGAGCTGCATATGGTGCAGCCAATAACTTTGCTGCCGGTGCACCGCAGCAACCATTCCATCATTAGGACTAGACCTGTTGTTGTTACTGAATGTTTCTTGTTTCCGGCTGATAGGATCATGTATACCTCTTGTTATTTAAGCAAGCTCGTAGTTCATTCTCACTGGAAGGATGCAAGGTGTTGAAGGTTGAGTAGTTCTATGAATTACGCTATTGTGTGTTTTCTAAGTCTGAACTGCTTACCGTTCATTACTGTGTCATGAAGGCATTCATCCATGCAGTGCCCAAGAAATTTCACGAGTTGTCAGCGCACTTTTCCTTGGCATGTCTTCCAAGCTCCTGAGAAAGATCGATCTGAAGCTGGCGGACAGCGGAGGCAACCAGCGGAAGGTGTTTAACTTGAAGTCCACCTACAACTGCATCCTTGGTCGGCCCTTCCTATAAAAGTTCATGGGTGCAACACACTGTATGATACCCTGAATATTACCTTTCAATCAGATCAGATCAGATCACTTCCAAGGATTTTTTTCTTTGTCAAACATTTTTTACCTTTTAGAAAAGGCAATTATCTTGCCACAAGAAAGATGCCAAACTAGAGGACTGCTTATAAATTACAAAACTATGCGTCTCACCATTCATCACACATCAAGGAAAAATTACTCATTCCCTGGGTGATTATTGGAAACTCCGCCTATGTTGTAATGACATAGCCGGTCCCAAGCCCGGGTAAAGGAGGAGGGGGTTGTGATAGGCTTGGCGAGCCAACAACTACACTTAGCCACTCTCATGGAAATGAAACCCAATAGAAATTCGTTGGGGCGTAACCCTCTTAGCGACGCGCCATATCGGAACCCGGGTATGGTGTTAAGTGGGCAAGGGCCGGGTCGCCACCGCCTTAGTGGCGCGCCATATCGGAACCCGGATATGGTGTTAAATGAGCAAGGGCCGGATCGCCATCACCTTAGTGGCGCGCTACATCATCGCCCGGATGTAGTGATAAGTGAGCAAGGGTCTTTGCATCTTACTCGACGGGTGCAAAGCGTAAGGAAGCTAGCCGAGGAACATAGATTTCGGGTGGGTAGTTGGAATGTAGGATCCTTGACGGGGAAGCTACGTGAGTTAGTAGATGTTGCCATTAGGAGACGAGTAAATATCCTTTGTGTACAAGAGACTAGATGGGCGGGTCAAAAGGTGAGAGAAGTCGAGAATACCGGTTTCAAGCTTTGGTATTCTGGTTCGGCTGGGACTAGGAATGGCGTAGGTGTTCTAATAGATAAGAGTCTTAAGGATGGAGTAGTGGATGTTCGAAGACAAGGGGATAGGATCATCTTAATCAAGATAGTAATTGGGGACATTGTCTTGAACGTCATTAGTGCTTATGCCCCACAAGTTGGGCTCAACATGAGTGCTAAGAGGCAATTTTGGGAGGACTTGGAGGATATGGTTAGTAGTGTACCGATAACCGAGAAACTCCTCATAGGGGGAGATCTCAATGGTCATGTGGGTGCAACTAACCTAGGATTTGAAGGAGTACATGGAGGTTTTGGATGCGGCGATAGAAATCAAGAGGGTAAGGACATCCTAGACTTTGCCGTAGCCTATGATCTGTTGATAGCTAACACCCTCTTTAGGAAGAGGCAATCTCACCTAGTGACCTTTAGTAGTGCCCAACACTCTAGCCAGATTGACTTTGTCCTCACTAGGAGAAAGGATAGACGGGAGTGTCTAGATTGTAAGGTGATCCCGGGGGAGTGTGTTGTGACACAACATAAGCTTGTGGTAGCTGACTTTCGCTTCTATACATGTTCTTTGCGGGACAAAGGTGTCAAAATCACAAGAACAAAGTGGTGGAAGTTGAAGGGAGAATCACAAGAATCCTTTAAAAATAGGGTGATCACAGAAGGACCCTGGGCAGAAAATGGAGATGCAGATAGTATGTGGATGAAGATGGCAACTTGCATTAGGAAGGTAGCTAGTGAGGTGTTCGGTGTGACAAAGGGAAAGAAACTTATAGATAAAGACACTTGGTGGTGGAATGAGGATGTACAAAAGGCCATTAAGGAGAAGAAGGAGTGTTACAAGAGTTGGCATAATGATAGAAACGCAAGCAACATGCTTAAGTACAAAGAGGCTAAGAAGAATGCAAGGCGGGTTGTGAGTAAGGCAAGAGGACAAACCTATGATAAGTTATATGAGAGACTAGGGACAAAAGAAGGTGAAAAAGACATATACAAGGTAGCAAAAATCCGTGAGAGAAAGATGAGGGATCTCAATCAAGTTAAATGCATCAAAGATGAGACTGACCGCATTCTAGTGAAGGATGAAGAGATTAAGAATAGATGGCGTGATTACTTTAATGGGCTATTCAATGATGGGAATGAGAGCACTATGGTTGAGTTGGATGACTCCTTTGATGACTCCAACAGGCGGTTCGTGCGGAGGATACAAGAGTTTGAGGTTAAGGAGGCCTTAAAAAGGATGAAAGGAGGAAAGGCCCTCGGCCCTGACGATGTCCCTATTGAGGTGTGGAGATGTCTTGGGGACGTCGCAATAGTATGGCTCACAAAGCTATTCAACCACATTTTTCGGTCAAACAAGATGCCTGAAGAATGGAGGAAAAGTATATTAGTACCTATCTTCAAAAATAAAGGAGATATTCAAAGTTGTACTAATTATCGAGGTATTAAGCTTATGAGTCATACTATGAAGCTTTGGGAGAGAGTGATTGAACACCGCCTGAGGAAAGTGACCAATGTCACTAAAAACCAGTTTGGTTTTATGCCTGGGAGGTCTACAATGGAGGCGATTTTCTTGCTTCGTCAGCTTATGGAGAGATATAGGGAGCAGAAGAAGGACTTGCATATGGTGTTCATCGACTTGGAGAAGGCGTACGACAAGATACCAAGGTCAGTCATGTGGTGGGCACTAGAGAAACATAAAGTGCCAACAAAGTACATTACCCTTATCAAGGATATGTACAATAATGTTAGGACAAGTGTGCGCGTAAGTGATAGTGAGACTGATGCATTTCCTATCACGGTAGGATTACATCAAGGATCAGCTTTGAGCCCATACATCTTTTCCTTGGTCATGGATGAGGTGTCGAAGGATATACAAGGGGATATCCCTTGGTGCATGCTCTTTGCTGATGATGTAGTGCTGGTAGATGAAACTAGAGATGGTGTTGATAAGAAATTAGAGTTATGGAGACAAACCTTAGAGTCCAAGGGGTTTAGACTTAGTAGGACCAAAACCGAGTATATGAGGTGCGACTTTAGTGGTGTTGGTCGTGAAGAGGGAAATGTTAGTCTACAAGGACAAATAGTACCTAGAAGGGACTCTTTCCGATACTTAGGATCAATGTTACAAAGCAATGGCGATATTGATGAGGATGTTTGCCACAGGATCAAGGTAGGGTGGATGAAATGGCGACAAGCCTCTGGAATCCTATGTGATAGGAAAGTCCCACAAAAGCTAAAAGGGAAGTTCTATAGGACGGTGATCAGACCCGCGATGCTCTATGGGGCGGAATGTTGGCCAACTAAACGGCAACATGTCCAACAAATGAGTGTCGCGGAGATGCGCATGCTACGGTGGATGTGTGGGCACACGAGAAGAGACCGAATAAGGAATGAGGCGATTCGTGATAAGGTAGGGGTGGCGCCGATTGAAGAGAAGTTAGTCCAACATCGGCTTAGGTGGTTTGGACATATCCAACGGAGACCTCCAGAAGCACCGGTTAACAGTGGGATTTTAAGAGGTAGAGAAAATATTAGGAGGGGTAGAGGACGACCAAGGTTGACCTGGGAGGAGGCGGTAAAACGAGATTTGAGAGATTGGAATGTATCCAGAGACTTAGCTCATGATAGGACCGCATGGAAAGTAGCAATTCATGTGCCAGAATCGTAGTCTTGTTTTTTTCTCTTTTTCTTTTCTCTTTTTCTTTTCCTTTTTCTTATTTCTTTTCTCTTTTCTCTTTTTCCTTTTCTTTTTTCCTTTTTTTCTTTTTTTTTCCTTTTTTCCCCTTGTTCTCATATCTCTTCCTCTGTTTTACTTCATTGATATTGGGTTTCATGTCTAGCCGACCCCAACAGGCTTGGGATAAAGGCTTGGTTGTTGTTGTTGTTGTTGCCTGGGTGATTATTGGAAGAAAAAACGCCTAATAGAACTGCTAGGGCAGGGTTCATTAATTGATATAGTATAGGTGATTTATCATTGGACGAACAAGAGGTTTTTGTAAAAGTTGGCCAACATCTTGAGACAAGGGGTTACCTCATACTAGGCCTGACAATAAGCCAAAGATCGATCCGAACTCTAATTAGGCCTTTGTTTCTATTTATTGGGTCTTATCCTAGTCCGATCTGGTTTATGCCTAATGAATCTCATCCACTCTAAACCTTACAAAAAACATATCCAATTCTATGCTAGCCCATTTAAAAACTTGGAGTCTGACCTAATATAACACTATAGATTCAACCCATGGACTGGTAATGTATTTTATAAAATGCGTTGCCTGGGCAATCCCAATGCAAGGAGCATAATAGCCGGCAGCACTTAAGGTAGTACAACCGGGTCTAGCTGCCATTTGTCATCACCTCGATCCATCAATAAAGTTAAGACAACTATTTTTGGTTAAAAAAAAGAAATTTCTGGTAAGACCCAGGTAGCTAGGTTCATAGAAATGCACATCCCACTACTACAAAAACCATTATCACAGGCGGTGTAAAAGTCCTCAAAACTTGTAAATGGGAAATTTGAGCTGTGAATAAAGTTGAGTTTAAATTTAAGAAATGAGACTTGCAAAAACTTTTATTTTATCATATAAGTGTTGGCAGGTGCAATAGGACTTTAAATTCAGTTTGAGCTAAAGGGTTCACCTCAAAGAGAAGAGGGCCATTTTCAAAAAGGAAAAATTCAAACTGTTGTTAAAGAAGGGGTATTTGCAATGGCCAACTCAAAGATCAGAGGGCATAATTGAATTCCTCAGGTCCAAATTATGAGGTAGCCAAATTTTGAGAAAATTTGGAGGTGCTTTGATATGAGTATCAAAGGGACCTATGAATTTATTTGAAATTTGAATTTAAATTTGGACTGAAGAACATCATGTCAAAACTCCAAACAACTTTTGAATCTGAGCTCTTCAGGATTTAAATTTGCATTGTGCCAATAATTGGAGATCTTTTGGGAGAAAGGAGTTGTGGGACCCACCTGTCATTGGGAGGAAACTTGCAACTGAAGGCAACCTGTTCTTCTGTTCAGACTTGAACCCGGGCAGCAGGACGTGCGCCACCGAGGGGAAGGAGCTGCCGCCACCTCCCAGCTGCTTGAGCAGCGCTGGAGAGCTGCTCGTGGGTCTCCTGCGTCCTCAGCGTGATCATCTTGCCTCCTTATCCGAAGCCTCGATGCTTTGCCCTCCCTCTCACGCAGAAACTGAACAGAGCTCCCACGCCATCCTCGGTTGATTCGGGAGCCGGCAATTTTGTGCGCACGAGACCTCAGCCAGCTGCAAAACAGCACCACGGACTCGTCCTTCACCTCCCCAGCGTGAAAACCAGCAGCTTACTGCGTCCTAGGGTTGGCGCATGAAGGTTTTTCCTCCTCCTCAGTCCATACAACGTACCTCACTGTTCTTGGTCTTCCGGTCACTCCAGTGCCTCTCCGGCACAACAAACTTCGCCTAAGGTGCACCATGACGTCTAGCTACTCCTACCGTGGTCCTCTTGCCCTTCCCCAACGCCGGCTAGCCGGAATTTGGTTTTTGACGCCGGCACACGTGAAGGACCGATCTCAGCAAATTTCAGAAATTAGTTCCAATCGCTTGATCATTCGTTCTACAATTCAAACCATAGATACTAGGGTTCCTAGCGCCCTTCCACGCCGAAGCACGAAGCAAACCGACCCTCCTATGCCCCGGGCGACGAGAAATCGCCGCCGGCAGCTAAAACTGTCGTGGTCCACGGTGACGACTAGTTTGCAGCCATTTTCTGCACGAATTGATCTCCGTTCCACGTTCCTCGACCACTAGGGATGCTTTAGGGCATCGTAGCTCACCGGGAGAAGCCTTGGACACGCTGGAACGCGTCCATGCCGAGCTCCCGAGCCGCCCCACCGATGCCGACCCACCTACGGCCGTTTTCATGCGGGGAAACCTTGCCCGGCTGCTAGGCCACGGTGTGAGGAGCGTGTAGGGAGAAACCGGAGCAAAAATGGTGGAGAAATGAGGGAGAACGGGGCGCGCCACCCTTCTGTCCGGTGTGCACCCGCGGGCTCTGGCGAGAGGTTGAAGAAACACCTGACTTGTGGGCCCCACTTTTGAATTGTCTGTGTAGAATTACAACAGAAGGCTGTTCAAACTTTAGAACCTCATAACTTTTGCTAGGAAGATCCAAAATTAGTGATTCAAATTAGGTTGGATTCAGGATGAAAATATCTATCAAAATATGCAACCCAATTTGTATGAAAATCAACAGAAAATTCTGGAAAATTCTTTAAACTTTTCAACAAAAGAATTTTAGGAGGAGTTTGGTCCATCCAAAAATCCCCAAATTTTGCCAGAATATTCTTTAGGATGTTAGGAGACTCCTGTAAATGTTTCAGCTCATTTAGAGTTGATTTAGTTAGGGTAATTCTGGTTTCAAGTTTCTGTATTCAAATGAATACAGAAACATTTTCAGAGAATTCAGTTCTGGGCATTCCTTAGCTCCAAAAATCCTAGGAAAATTCATGCATGCTCCCTGAGCTATGTATGAAATTGTAGTTCACTTGAATTTGCATGAAAGTGCAAATTTATTCAGAATTAATTCTTTTTTGCCTAAATGCTTAGGGAATTGTTCTGGGTGACCTACTTAATGAAATGTTCTGAATTTTGGTCCAGATGACTTTCTTGTGACAAGGAACTCACATGAAAATGTTCAGCTCCATTGGAGCTATGGATCACCGTTATCCTGTTCAACCTATTTAGATGAGTAGCACACAAGTGATGAAATGTAATTATCACTTGATCATGTTGCTTCACCCAAACCTAACCACTATTCCCAGTATCATTTTAAATTCTTAAACAGAGTTCCAGTTTTAAACTTGTCTTTAGCACTTGTTAGCAAAGGTTTTATAATTAAACATGTATACATATTCATAACGTGTAGTGATTAAACGTGGAAAGTGAAGAAGGAGAAGTTGAGCTTTGGTCAAGGAGCAAGAAGGCAGGGATTGAACTTCAAGTCATCAGCAACTAACATCATATTATCTGACTTCAGTCACCTGCAAAATCAAGGCAAGCCCCGGTTTGCATTTAAGTTGTTTTATAAAGTTTTTCATTTGTTCATTACTATGGGTCAAGGTTTGTATGTGCATTAGGTCAAGTATGTTTTATACTCCACTTGCATGACCAAAAAGAACCCTGGGATCAAGAGTAGAATGGTTTCATCGCTGTAGAATAAGGCCGTGCTAAATAGGCTAGGACATCCGGTAGAAGACGAGTAGTTGGAATCTACTCGCGAGCTATAGTTCAGGATCACATAAGTGTGGTTCGAAGGGAGAGGCAAACTAAAGTTTACATTTCTAAAGATGAGACCGGGCAGTGGGGTTAGGTAGCGACAAAACGAGGTCTTGGTTGAGTAGCTCTGCCTGTGTCGGTTAAGGACCGAAGCGTGTGCAGCCTTACTGAGCAAGTTTCGAGTTGTGTACCGGATGCTTACTGATATATGGGAACCAGGAAACCGATGTACCAGGTTCACTGGATTGTAGAGGCATACCACATCGTCTCGTTAGACCTATGAGCCCGAGACGGCGCGACCGGTTCTACAGTCTAGTGTCCTGCGAAAGGTTGCCACATACGACGTAATGAAGGACGCCAGATGTGGGTCTTCAGAGGCGGGTGTATGTGTCGAGTTATCCGGGTAGTGTTTGATTCGAATCACCATCCCTCGCGGTTATGAGTACCGCTTGCTCACTGTGTTGTGACGTAGTAAGCAAGTTGGGTGGGAACAGTTTGCAAAAGTATAATTGCTGCTATGATTATGTTAAACTGCATGAGAACCTTGTTTGAAGTAGAGATAGAGCAAACTAAATTTATTTTTCACCTTGGGACAAGTAACATTGGAATGAAGCATTTCTTGTTTGATTGTGGAGTTCCAATGTTGCTGGGCGCAAGGTCACTACTATTATGGCTAAAATCTGAAAGTTAAGGATGAACTCGTAGGCGAGTTTTTTTGCAAATTACAGGATTAGGTCTTAAGTTACCCTCATATAGAGTTGCATGCTTTAGGAGAGACGGTTAAGTCCTGTTGAGCCCTTGTGCTCACTCTTGCTATATAAGTGGTTTTGCAGGTAAACCTCGACGCTATAAAGAAGGTTGTCCGGTGAGACTCGGGAACTTCCGAGTCATGTCACACTTGGAGAACCCAGCCGCGGCCATGTCTTCGTGTTGCTAGCGAGAGGAGTCCGCGGGCTGGACCTCTTCTCGGGTGCTTCGTAGTTATTCGACGTGAGATGTTTATAGACTTCCGTTGTAGCTATTTTATGTAAATTATTTACGAAGAACATTTGTAAGCTTCCGCTTTGATTTATGTAATACATTGTTTCTTATATGTGTGCTGTTGGGTGCCGCATAACACAGCACCACCCAATGCGATTCCCGGGCAAGGTGCCCCGTCCTCGTGACGTGTTCGGGGCGGCGGGGTTCCGTCAGCGTGGTATCAGAGCCGCATTGGTAATAGCGCACGGAATAAGGATCGTATTACGACAAAAACTTAGGATACAGTGAGGAAACAGTATTAGGCCCACATAAGGACTATAGTAGTATAGTTACTCAAAGTGGCATTGCTAACTTACTTGTTATAATTCTGAATTTTGATTCTGTAATGACACACCTACGCTCAGGTAAGCACGGTAAGGAACGCCATCGAAAGCGGTTCAATTTCGGTTAGCTCACCTGACGAGGAAAGTGGTTCAGGGATAGGTCTCACAGCTTGGTGTGAGACGTCAATATGAAACTCTTGGACTCTTCATGTTCCTAAGTTCATATGAAACTTTGATCCCTAGCGTGCATTAGGCAAGTAAGTGGAGACCCCATCGTGTTGTCAGTAACGCGATAGTGTGTTCATCTGGAAATAGCCCAGGAGGACATACGCAGCGCTTGCCATCGGCGTGCCCTGCAGGGCAGTAGGTGGTATCCGTTGGGTTGATAACATTCCCAACCGTGATGACCCGTTCATGATATACTCGAGTTCCCCGTCGTGTGGTGTTTAAACACGATCACGTACCTTGAGACGTGGCTTAACTCAAGGACGGTCGTATGGCAATGATACGGGCGTTTGTATTTACTTTCAAATATGGAACTGCCTGAAATGAAACAACCTTTGAGTGCACCACTATTGAATGTTCTTCTGCAGATACTAACCACATACGTATCCCGTGTAGTACAAGTGTGCGAGAGACCGTCTTAGTGCCACTGATAAAACAGATATGCCGGTATAATCCGGCTTAGGATTTTCTTTGGTGAGGTAACATAGTACCGACTTGATTCTTACGGTGCATCGACACCATATTAAACATATAATCCTCTTCCCTATGAAGAAATGATTCATGAACTAACTTTTGACTAAAAATGGAAGTTTGAAACAAATATTAGTTACTGAAACTCTTATTTTGAGCTAAGATTCAAATGAGAGTATAACTAGGTGTCAAAGTTTTCAAAAACAGAGTGTTCTGTTTCTGGCAGAAATTCTTGCTGGACTTTAACAGAGCATAACTCTAAGTAGCTTTAACCAATTAAGGTTTATGATACAGTTATGGAAAGATCTTTAAGTGCTCTACAACTTCTTTGTAGACCTCCAGAGCAAAATCACACGTTAAGTGGGTGAAAAGTCCAGTTGAAAGCAAACTGTTCAGAACCAGGACAGTAGCAAAAATCTCTCTGGACCTTTCTGTTTTGAAGCCATAACTTCCTGTAGAAAAATCCTTAAGGAGCCCATGATACACCGTTGGAAAGATACTGAAGTTTACTACAGCTTTGGTATTGAACTCAAGTCAAGAATCTGTAGATAACTTGAGTAAATTTTGGAGTTTGTGTGGACTGGTCAGGGTAGTCCAGCTGATTAGTTCAGCGTACTTAATATCTGTTTGGAACATGAATGTGGTTATGCTTTCCTAAAGTTCATGACATGTTCATGTTTTACCTATCTTACTTACTACTGAGATAGAATTTTGATTGACTCAAAATTTTGTTTCGTGCAGTATGGTACGCGCACACTCTCAAATGAAGATTGGAGGTTCAAGTCGAGGTGGGAATGATTCGACTTCATCACAAGAGCCATCGCCAACCGGATTGGCTGAAATTATGGCGAAGATGAATGAAACCATCCAAACTCTAGTTCAACAAGGTAGAAATCGAGAATCTCAATGTCACATGCCAACCCCGAGTACGTATCTGGATTTCTTGGCAACACAACCACCGGTATTCTCAGAGGCGGCTGACCATTGTGAAGCAAATCACTGGTTACGTGTCATTGAGTCCAAGTTTGGGTTCATCCGATGTGACGAATTCTCAAAGACTCTATATGCCGCTCAGCAGCTTCACGGCTTTGCTGGAGCATTGTGGGCAGAATACCTTAATATCCAACCAGCAGGGCATCGTGTCACATGGGCGGAGTTCCAGGCTGCGTTTCGCGCTCGTTTCATTCCTGCGGGCATAATGCAAACCAGCCTGGATGAATTCTGGAGTCTAAAGCAAGGTGACAGGAGCGTTATTGAGTATGCGAAGGAATTCAATCGCTCAGCTCAATATATCCCTGACTACGTGAAATCACTATCCTTGAAGGGTTATCATTTTTATCGAGTGTTGACCGCTAGGCTGCGATGTGAATTGGCTCAAGTTAGCCAAGAGAATTTTGATGAGTTTGTGAGCTATGCTATCATGCAGGGATATTATTCCAATCTCTACCTCAAAGAAAAGAGGGATAGGGACTCCTCACAGGAGGAAGACAATCATCTGGCTCAGAAGTACCGGTTGTTAATCTTCACCTTCCGGTCGAGAGATTCCACAAGAGGTGCAATCATTCTGGGAGTGTGACGACTCTTCTACTCCACAGAGGTCTTATTCCCCTCCACCGCAGCAACAACTTGTTTCTCATGCACCTCAATATCAACAAGGTGCGCCAGAATGCTATTTCCCTCAAGATGCTGAAGATGATCAAGGTGATTTCTTAGTTGAACCAAGTGCTGTCCCACTTCATATTGAACATAAACTCAACGTCAATGAAGCAACTGAACCGAGCAGCAACATTGTGTCTGCGGGTCCAGTTTCACAATGTGATCTTGGGCAGCAAAGAAAAGCTATGTCCAAGGTGGGGACAGTTAATTATGTGTCAGTCGATGATCTGCCAAAGGGAGGACCTGTTCTTGCCGGCAGGTTCACCTTAAATGACAAGCCGGTTGTCATTTTATTCGACTCTGGTGCAACACATAACTTTATTGGCAGGGCGACGGTGATCCGGGATCAGATCTCCACAACTGTCACAAAAGGTTCTTACCTTATTCATTCGTCAGGTGGAGACATATCAACTAATGAAGTCGTTTCTCGAGCACCACTTTGTCTGGGTGGAAAAATTTATCATACCACCCTCATTATTCTCGAAGACCAAGGGATCAATGCCATATCGGGAATATCATGGCTGACCTTTCATAAGGCTGTTCTGGACATCGAGAACAGGAGTGTTCACTTGGACTCTCCACTTCACGGACGTCAAACATTGTACCTCAGCGAAGCAGTTTCCAAAGACCCGGAAGTATGTAATGCCGAGGCTTACAAGTTAGAAGACATTCCGATAGTCCGTGAATATACGGATGTGTTTCCCGAAGATCTTCCAGGCTTACCACCTGAGCGCTAGGTGGAATTCAAAATAGAGTTGATGCCGGGAACCACGCCGATCTCTCGGAGACCATACAAAATGGCTCCGAATGAATTAGCCGAGCTGAAGGAGCAACTCAAAGATCTGATGGACAAGGGGTTTATTCTTCCAAGTTCATCACCATGGGGTTGCTCAACTTTATTTGTGAAGAAGAAGGATGAGACGCTGAGGCTATGCGTCGATTATCATCCTTTAAATGTTGTAACAATAAAGAACAAGTATCCACTACCACGAATTGATATCCTCTTCGATCAGCTAGTGGGTGCTAAAGTGTTCTCCAAGATGGACTTAAGGTCGGGATATCATCAAATCAAGATTCGAGCGGAAGATGTCCCGAAAACAACATTCTCGACAAGATATGGACTCTATGAGTATCTTGTCATGTCATTTGGGTTGACCAATGCTCCGGATCACTTTATGTACCTTATGAACTCGGTGTTCATGCCGGAGTTGGATCAGTTCGTCGTGGTATTCATCGAAGACATCTTGGTCTATTCCAAATCAGAAGAGGAACACGCTAAACATTTGCATATTGTGCTCCAACGACTGAGAGATCACAAGCTCTATGCAAAGTTTAGTAAATGTGAATTCTGGATCAACCAAGTGCCATTTCTTGGACATATTATTTCTGCCGAAGGCATTGCTGTTGATCCAAGCAAGATTGAACAAGTGTTGAAGTGGAAGTCTCCAACATCAGTCCATGAAGTTCGTAGCTTCTTGAGTTTGGCGGGATATTATCAGAGGTTCATCCCGAGCTTCTCAAAAATCTCCAAACCTATGACGGAGCTACTGAAGAAGGGCATCAAATATGATTGGAGCATCCATGTGAGGAAGCTTTTCAAGCGTTGGTGAAACACCTCACAACAGCCCCGGTTCTAGCTCAACCGGATACAACCAAGCCCTTTGATGTTTGTTGTGATGCATCTGGCATCGGACTTGGTTGTGTACTCATGCAAGGAGGACGTGTGGTCGCTTATGGATCACGGCAGTTACGGAATCACGAGCTACATTATCCAACTCATGATCTCGAGCTCGCTGCCGTGGTATTAGCTTTAAAAATGTGGAGACATTACTTATTGGGAAATCTGGTTCATCTCTACACCGACCACAAAAGCTTGAAGTACATATTCACTCAAAAAGAGTTGAATATGCGGCAACGGTGATGGTTAGAGCTGATCAAGGACTATGAGATTGAAATTCATTATCATCCGGGCAAGGAAAATGTGGTTGCCGATGCACTCAGCCGGAAGTCTCATATTCATAATCTGACCATTACGCCAATAGAAGAGGAAGAACCAAGTCTCTACTTGGTTCCATATGAAGCTCTACATAACCTAGCTCTCATACCCACAATAAGAGAGGAGGTTATGACAGCTCAAAAGCAAGACAAGGGCATGGCCCATATCAAAAGGAGGTTGAAAAATGGGGAGATGAAATGTTTACGGTTAGATGATGAAGACACCCTATGGTTCAAGGACCGGATAGTCGTACCCTGTGATATGCGGCTGCGGAAGAAAATTTTGGATGAGGCCCATTTATCCAAATTTTCTATTCATCCAGGCAGCAATAAAATGTACCAAGACCTCCGGAAGAAGTTTTGGTGGACACGTATGAAACGTGAAGTTGCCAAGTACGTTTCAGAATGTGATACGTGTCAAAGAGTTAAGGCCAACCATGTGAAGAAGTCGGGCCTGCTGCAACCGCTACAAATACCGGCATGGAAGTGGGAAGACTTGAGTATGGATTTCATCGTTGGGTTGCCGATGACCTCCCACCACCATGATTCTATTTGGGTAATCATTGATCGATTAACCAAATCGGCACGTTTCATTCCGGTGCATACCAGATACACCGCCAAGCAGTATGCGGAGTTATACATAGCACAGATCTTGTGCCTACATGGAGTTCCCTGAACGATCATCTCCGATCGAGGCGTGTTGTTTGTTGCTCGTTTCTGGGAGCAGCTACACACATCCTTGGGAACTAAACTGATTTGAAGCTCCGCGTATCACCCTCAAACCGATGGGCAAACTGAGAGGGTGAATCAGATACTTGAAGATATGCTGAGAGCATGTGCCATCCACCATGGTAAGAGCTGGGATGATCATTTACCGTTGGCAGAGTTCTCATATAGCAACGGGTATCAATCAAGTATCAAAATGACACCTTATGAAGCTCTCTATGGTCGGAAATGCCGCACACACTTAAACTGGTGTGAATCTGGCGAGAGAGTTATTTATGGGATTGATCTCGTAAATGAGGCTGAAGAGCGGGTAAGGCTTATTCAAGCAAATCTTAAAGCCGCTCAGTCCAGACAAAAGAGCTATGCGGATAGGAGGCGTCGTCCTCTGGAATTTCAAGTTGGGGACCACGTATACCTCCACATATCTCCTATGAAGGGCATTCACCGATTTGGAGTGAAAGGAAAATTATCTCCACGTTTCATCGGTCCCTTCACCATCATTGAAAGGTGTGAACCCGTGGCATACCGTTTGGAGCTACCGGTAGCTTTAGCCAGAGTTCATAACGTCTTCCACATATCTCAGTTGCGGAAGTGTTTGAGAGTTCCAACGGAGATTCTCACGGAGGGCATAGCAGATTTGAAGCCGGACCTTACGTATGTTGAGCGACCAATCCGGATAATTGTCATGCCCGGTTTTACAAAGAGCAAAACCGGCCGCAATCTACGTGTATGCCAGGATCGATTTATTCATACACGTAGGACATATTGTGATAAACAGTTATATATCGAAAATAAACGACGTTTGTACCTTAGATGAGTCTCGAATAGCAGCGGAAGAGAAGAAGCTTCTAGGGCCGTCCACAGGCGAATCGACTGGCAGCAACGTGACCTTCTTCGCATCATCTTCATTTGATCTTCTTTAGTCTGAGCAACATTTACAATAAAGGAAAAAGACAAACACCTGAGTACATAGAGTACTCAGCAAGTGTGGGAAGTAGATGACATGCAGGCATTTAACAAGAAAGGCTAGACACGGGTTAAGCACTAAGCAACCTATCCTTAATCTTATTAGGCGTCCTATTTATTTAGTGAAGTTCCCGCCCAACCCAAACATATCTCCCAGTGATCTCCACTATCACTGTAATCTCATTTATCTCAATCCAAGCCACCATTCCCAAACCATACCAAACCAACCCACGCTAATCATGAGAGAGTTACCAGCCCGCTCTTGACCGTGAGCATGACTGTCTAGACAGTTTTGACTCTGCAGAGTTTGTACCCTTTACCCACAAGTCGTGTTTTCATCACCCGTCGGCGACTCAAGAAACTCCTTTCCGCCCTCTCACACTCCCTATGGTGTGGGGCCAGGAGTACACGACAAGGCCTTTACATTGCACTACCCAACCCGTGCACACCCGCTAAGGATTCACCGCTGCGGCACTCTGAAACCTCTGCCGCAGAAGCCCCCTCTTGCGCCACTTACACATCTCTCTGGTGTACACAAGGAAAGATAGGAACAACTTAATTGGCCACACTGCCCCATAACAGTTCTTGTGGTGGCACTGTATAAGCCAGTTGACGGGTCTCACGAACTGGTCTTTAGGATCTACGCAGGCTAACCAACCACAAACCCGAGTCTCGTGCACTCAGCACCCACCGTAACCCACCAGCCTGCTAGATCCCTACACTACCCACCTCATACACCACATACATCACCACATCATCACAACCACCATAATATATTGGATTTAAATGTAATAACTCCCATCCCGACATCTAAGCAGGGCTAAGCATGAAAATAATGACATAAATGTAAACCCTATGCTACCCATCCCGGCTACAAGGAAAGTTTTAGAAATACTAGTAAACAACCAACACATGGGATTCAATTTAAGACCTAAAGCATGCATTCCTAACTAAAATCCTAAAAAGGTGCAAAGTGGTCAAGGGCACTTGCCTTTTTCTTATATCGTTGCTCAGTCTGGGGTCGAACTCTTGGTCTTCAAAGTTTTGGGATCGCAGGTCAATACGTCAGCTCAGGGGCTGATTGTATCCATAGCCTAGCGTGTAAAAATAGCAAGAGATCAATAAGAAAATGTCTCCTATCGCAAGAAGGTCATGGTGGTTACCTTTCATTTAAGCAAATCCTACACATTTTCTTCATCCAGTGTATTTTCACTTTTTAATCCTATGTCAAATTTCCTTTGTAATATGCATAGTTTCCTTTACCTATGTGTGTTCACTATGAATTTCCATTTGTGTGAGTGTGTCATGTATAAACAGTAGTTTTAGGGTCCTTGGTGTAATTTCAGCCTATTATAAAGGTGTTTTATCAATTTAGCATTGGTACAGGGATGTTTGGGCCAAAAACAACAACTAAATAAAGGCTGGATTATAAATTCAGAATCTCCTAACGGCTGGAATGCAAAACAGCATGTGGTGGGGGTGTTTTGGTCAATAGAGTACCGACTAGGGGTCTTTCTGTTAAAGTACAGCATGATCCATGTCATCGCAGGTGAAAAGAAAATAACAAGAAGCCAAATAAGAAAAAGATGTCCCACACTCTAACATAGTAAATATCAAAGCATACCAGTTAATCCTACATTTTCATATCATTGTGTGCATATTTTTTTATTTTATCATCAGTTTATTTCTCATTTTTTAATTCACCAAAATCCTTTTTATCATGCATGTCAAGTATTAGCTCACATTAGTGTATATAGTCATGTGGGGTTATGGAAAGCAATTATCTTGAGAACCTAAGTATAACCTTGGCACGTTTTAGGGGTACTCATGTAAATTCAGCAACTAATTAAAGATTAAATTGTAAATTCAGCATCTATAGGGGGTATTACTGTCATTTCAGCAGCTACACAAGGTTTTAAAATGCAAATACAGCACTACCTAGGGGGTGTTCTAGTCAATTTCAGCTTACTACAGGGCAATTTGGTATTTACAGGTTTAGCTGGGGGCCTATTTGTTAATTTTCAGCAAGTAATATAGACTAACATACTAGAACAGATTTGTTACAGGAGATTATTTACAAAAACAGAACATGCAGGGGTGTTTTGTGCAATTTCAGCAAAGGTTTAGCGGGTTTTGTGCATTTCCAGAATTATCCTAGGCGTGAAATTATTAAATCATATTATTACATGGGCTCCTATGCCTAAGCAGTGAGTTGAACTGCTATTTTTCTAAGATTTCCAGCGCTACATCAGAAATTCCAAAAGCTGCTAAGGACTGAAATGTAATTTCCAGAGACTTTAGTGGCTTGCACATTGATTTCAACAATTTCCATGAAGTTTGGGGCTTATTCTACAAAATATGGGGGCTGGTTTGCACGGAACCGAGAGTTCCAGGGGCCTTTGTACAAAACTGGCCACGGGATCAGGTGGGTTTAAAACGGATCGTCGGATCAACCACGGAGGGCAGGGAATTTAAACCCCGAAGCGGTATCCCACGATTTAATCGTGGTTGCTCCCCCGGGATCGGATGGCGGGGATTCATTCGGGACTATTCCGGCCGTCTGCGACGGCTCGCGCGGCGGCGTGCCATGGGCGCAGCCATAGACATCGTCGGATCTTCGAATCTACGCCTACGGGACTCCCTACGCATAGCTACGGATTCGGCAAAGGAAAAGGATCGCTGGGGGGGGGGACTCACCGAGGGGGTAGGCGCGATCCGGGGCGGTGTGGAAACGGCTCGTGGCGGGAGGAGGTGATGGAGAGCCTCGGTCTTCGCCGGAACTGGGGTGGAAATGACGTTCCTTCTCGTCCTTTTGGTCCGGCGACGTTCTCTGATGCACGGCGCTCATGACAGTGGGGTTAGCTCAAGGTATAAAGGTACGGGGTAGTCGGAACACGATGAAAGGCGGGGGTTTTCTCACCGGAAATCGCCGGAGTTGGGGTAGGGATGCCGCAGTTGTCTGGATCAGAAGCGCGAGGGATAAGGCACCCCCGGGCGACGCGGACCATTGGCTGCGGCGACGGCGTTTCAGGTGAAGACCTTGAGACGCACACGGGAGGAGACGGCTTTGTGGCGGTGGTGCGGCGGGGTTGGAGGCTGAGGGTCATGTGCCCCTGCACGCGCCACGCCAGAGCCTCGGTCAAGGCGTCCTCACCGGCGGGGCGCTGGCGCTGGAGTTGACGGCGTTGCTGCTGTTGGGGGCGGCCATGGCGATCTGGGCCCGGATCGACGGTAGGGTTTGGGGAGGCGGCGCTAGGGGAGGGCTACAGGGCATACGCGACTCGGGAGAGGAGCAGAAGGCGGCTGTGAGCGAGGGGGCGAGGAGGAGCAAGCCGCAACGCGCGTTGGAGCGAGAAAGGGGGCGACGGATGGGGCGTGTGGGGCGGGGGTCGAGCAGTGGGCGACGGCGTGGTGGGGCGGGAGGCCGGCGGTGGCGAGGTCCATGGGGGGCACGGCGGAGCACGGGGGAGGTAGCCGGCGGTGGAGGCGTGCAAGGCCGGGGCGTGGTTGCCGGAGCTGCTTCAAGGGGGGCCGGCGCGAGGGCGGCGCGGTTAGGAGCGCATCGGGGAAGGAGGCGGCGTGGGGCTTAGGTGGGTGGCAGGAGCGTCGGCCGGAGGTGCGGAACAGGGGGCAGAGCTCGAGCTGAGGGCGCATGGAGGAAGGGGTGGAGCGGGGCGAGGAGCCCAAGGGTGGGCGCGGGAAGCTGGCACCGGCGCCTTGGGGGCGGCGCGAGGCCGAGGTGGACGCCGGGGCGGCCTGGAGGCGAGGCGGGGGCGGGCTTGGGGCGCACCATGAGGGGGAGCTCGGGGGGCGGCGCGGGGAAGACGAGGGCGAGGGGTAGTGCTCGTGCGTGGGGGCGAGGGAGGCGGCGGGGAGAGGCTTGGGAGGGAGGAGAAGCAAAGAGAAAGAGAGAAAAAAAGTTAGGGTTGGGGGGGGAATGTGGGCTGGGCCGGTAAAAAAAATATGGGTGTTACAATAATTGATAAGAATACTCGCGAGACAAGAAATCGGATGTTGCGATTTTTCAAAGTGCTATGGGAAAATCACACGTCCAAGGAAGCTACATGGGAAAGCGAGGAGTATTTGCAACGCAATCATCCAGAGTTATTAGAGGCTTATGTTCGGTAGTCATCCTCCCCGCATTGTCCTTAATCTTGAATCTCGGGACGAGATATTTTTTAAGGGGGGAGGAATGTAAAAGTCCCAAAAACTTGTAAATGGGAAATTTGAGCTGCGAATAAAGTTGAGTTTAAATCCAAGAAATGGGACTTGCAATTGTTTTATCATATAAGTGTTGGCAGGTGCAATAGGACTTTAAATTCAGTTTGAGCTAAAGGGTTCACCTCAAAGAGAAGAGGGCCATTTTCAAAAAGGAAAAATTCAAACTGTTGTTAAAGAAGGGGTATTTGCAATGGCCAACTCAAAGATCAGAGGGCATAATTGAATTCCTCAGGTCCAAATTATGAGGTAGCCCAATTTTAAGAAAATTTGGAGGTGCTTTGATATGAGTATCAAAGGGGCCTATGAATTTCTTTGAAATTTGAATTTAAATTTGAACTGAAGAACATCATGTCGAAACTCCAAACAGCTTTTGAATCTGAGCTCTTCAGGATTTAAATTTGCATTGTGCCAAAAATTGGAGATCTTTTGGGAGAAAGGAGCTGTGGGACCCACCTGTCATTGGGAGGAAACTTGCAACTGAAGGCAACCTGTTCTTCTGTTCAGACTTGAACCCGGGCAGCAGGACGTGCGCCACCGAGGGGAAGGAGCTGCCGCCACCTCCCAGGTGCTTGAGCAGCGCTGGAGAGCTGCTCGCGGGTCTCCTACGTCCTCAGCGTGATGATCTTTCCTCCTTATCCGAAGCCTTGGTGTTGTGCCCTCCCTCTCACACAGAAACTGAACAGAGCTCCCACGCCAGCCTCGGTTGATTCGGGAGCCGGCAATTTTGTGCGCACGAGACCTCAGCCAGCTGCAAAACAGCACCAGAGACTCGTCCTTTACCTCCTCAGCGTGAAAACCAGTAGCTTCCGGCGTCCTAGGGTTGGCGCATGAAGGTTTTTCCTCCTCCTCAGTACATACAACGTACCTCACTGTTCTTGGTCTTCCGGTCACTCCAGTGCCTCTCCGGCACAACAAACTTCGCCCTAAGGTGCACCATGACGTCTAGCTACTCCTCCCGTGGTCCTCTTTCCCTTCCCCGACGCCGGCTAGCCGGAATTTGGTTTTTGACGCCGGCGCACGTGAAGGACCGACCTCAGCAAATTTCTGAAATTAGTTCCAATCGCTTGATCATTCGTTCTACAATTCAAACCACAGCTACTAGGGTTCCTAGCGCCCTTCCACGCCAAAGCACGAAGCAAACCGACCCTCCTATGCCCCAGGCGACGAGAAATCGCCGCCGGCGGCTAAAACTGCCGTGGTCCACGATGACGACTAGTTTGCAACCGTTTTCTGCACGAATTGATCTCCGTTCCACGTTCCTCGACCACTAGGGATGCTTTAGGGAATCGTAGCTCGCCGGGAGAAGCCTTGGACACGCTGGAACGCGTCCATGCCGAGCTCCCGAGCCGCCCCGCCGATGCCGACCCACCTACGGCCGTTTTCATGCGGGGAAACCTTGCCCAGCTGCAAGGCCATGGTGTGAGGAGCGTGTAGGGCGAAACCAGAGCAGAAATGGTGGAAAAATGAGGGAGAACGGGGCGCGCCACCCTTCTGTCCGGCGTGCACCCGCGGGCTCTGGCGAGAGGTTGAAGAAACACCTGACTTGTGGGCCCCACTTTTGAATTGTCTGTGTAAAATTACAACAGAAGGCTGTTCAAACTTTAGAACCTCATAACTTTTGCTAGGAAGCTCCAAAATTAGAGATTCAAATTGGGTTGGATTCAGGATGAAAAGCTCTATCCAAATATGCAACCCAATTCGTATGAAAAGCAATAGAAAATTCTGGAAAATTCTTTAAACTTTTCAGCAAAAGAATTTTAGGAGGAGTTTGGTCCATCCAAAAATACCCAAATTTTGCCAGAATATTCTTTAGGATGTTAGGAGACTCCTGTAAAAGTTTCAACTCATTTGGAATTGATTTAGTTAGGGTAATTCTGGTTTCAAATTTCTGTATTCAAATGAATACAGAAACATTTCCAGAGAATTGCCAAAACTTGGAAATTCAGTTCTGGCCATTCCTTAGCTCCAAAAATCCTAGGAAAATTCATGCATGCTACCTGAGCTATGTATGAAATTGTAGTTCACTTGAATTTGTATGAAAGTGCTTATTCAGAATTAATCCTTTTTGCCTAAATGCTTAGGGAATTGTTCTGGGTGACCTACTTAATGAAATATTCTGAATTTTGGTCCAGAGGACTTTCTTGTGACAAGTTGAAAGCATCTAGGCCCCCGTGAGGTATGGTTTCGGTGATTAATGACAACCGTTCGTTATTACTAATGAGTTTGTGGATGCGAGGTTTCACGTATATCACATCAAACGTTAATGAACTATCTATTCACACCATCTACTGCTCATTGGATACAAATGGAGACCCCTCAACGATCTATTCTAAGGGGTTATTCGATACTCATGAAGACTAAATAAAGAACTCATACAACGACTCTATTCTATCAAAATTGGCAACACAAGAAGCTTACACTTCATCATAATATCATTACAAACAAGTGTCAAAGAGGTCACTCAAGAAGATTCCAAAAGATCAACTCAAAACAACTCGAAGCAAACAAGTTGCACTCACCGGATTATCCGATGTCTTGCAAAATGACTACATCGGTCAAGTTTGAGTTGGCAGAAGAAGAAGACCTCAGAGTCCAGTACACACCGGATCATCCGATGTGAAGGAAGTGGCACATCGGTTGATTTCAACAGAAGGATGATTTCTGAGTTATTCTGAAGAAGTACACACCAGATCATCCGATGATGAAGCAAGTGTACATCGGTCAATTTCAACCGAGACATTATTTTTGAACCAATTCTGAAGATCAACTCACCGGATCATCCGATGATGAAGTTGAAGTAACATCGGTCGATTAAAAGATCCAACGGTTATATCCAACGGTCACATCTGACACATGACATCAGCTAATTTGGAATTCGACCGATGATCATATAAAGGGGTGCATCGGAGGATCCGATGTTCACTGAAAAAGTCTGCCTACTTTTCCAACGGCTATCTCGTGTGGGCTGGCTATAAATACCCCTCCAACCGGCCATTTCGTCAAGTCTTGATCACCAGAGCCTCACTACACATTCTCAAGCATTCAAGACCAAGAGCTACCACTTCCACACTTCAAAACCTCATGTACTCCAACTATAGGTTATATCTAGCTAGAGAGAAGCTTGTGTGCGTCCATTCTTGGTGATTGGAATCTCTAGGCTAGTGAGAGAGAGTGTCTCGGTGACTTCTCTCACCTTGTAAACGTTGGAGGAAGAAGAGATCGCTCCGGAGCTTACCAAGGCGTTTGTGGAAGCCCGGAGGATCACCATTGTACAAGGCTTGAGCTCCACCTTGCCGGAGAAGGCGAACGGAGAAAGATAGTGGATTCCCTTGTCTAGGTGACTTGGGAGTGGCTATACCCTTTGGTGGGTGCCACAACGTGGACGTAGGTAGATTTTTGTGATCTTACCGAACCACGGGAAAAATCGCCGTGTCTCCGAGTCTCCGCGGGAGTTTGCATTTCTCCCCTCACCCCCTTACTATTACGCATTTACTATTCCGCACTTAACACTCTTGCTTGCGTAGTTAGTTCGCATAGGGAATTGGGCTTCAACCATTGAGTTTTAAATTACTCTAAAAATTTGAAAAAGCCCAATTCACCCCCCCTCTTGTGCGTTTCGATCCTTACAATTGGTATCAGAGCCAGGTTACTCATTGGATCATTCTAGCTTCACCGCTAGAGAGCGAAAATGGCCAAGAATGGGGGTTCGGTTCCTACCTTCGAGGGCAAGAATTTTGCTTATTGGAAAGCACGCATGCGCGCTTACCTTGAGGCAATTGCTCCCGAAGTGTGGGAAGCGACCCATGCGGGGTTTGGAAATCTTGACTATGTTGGTGATCAATTAAAATGGGATGCTAAGGCGAGAAATGCCATATATGAATGCATTAGTCAAGATGTCTTTGCTAGGATTGCTAGTAAGGAAAAAGCATGTGAAATATGGGCATGTCTAATTGAAATACATGAGGGCTCATCTCGTGTTAAAGAACTCAAATATCACATGCTTAAATCAAAATATGATGAATTTAAGATGTTTCCTCATGAGAATGTTAACCAAATGTTTTCTCGTTTAAATGTGCTCATTGAGGAAATTAACGCACTTGACATTGCTTCTCTTGGCAAGGGACTTATCAATCGCAAGATCCTCATGCTTCTACCCAAGCCCAAGTACAACATTATCAATTCAATGCTCCAAAAGGAATCACTTGACAACATTGAAGTTTCGGAGCTCATTGGAGAAATCCATGCTCATGAGATGAGCGTACTTGGAATGATGGAGGAGTCATCATCAAAAACCATTGCTCTCAAGGCTTCAACCAAGAAGACAACTCCTAAGAAGAAGAAAATGGTTGAGCCTAGCTCAAGTGAAGAAGAGCGAGAAACAAGCGAAGATGATGATGATGAGCTTGCTTTAATGATGAGGAAATTCTCACGCCTCAACTCCAAGATTGCAAAGAATGGATACTCTTATGATCCCAAGAAGAAAGCCTTCTTGGCAAGAAAAGATGAAAACAAGACGTGCTACAATTGTGGTGATCTAGGCCACATATCATATGATTGTCCAAGACCGGACAAAAGGAAGGACAATGGCAAGCATCACAAGCTAGAAGAAAGTGATGATGAAGAGGAGGTCAAGCCCAAGCGCTCTTTTGGAAAGAAGAAATTTGACAAAGGCAAGAAAACCAAGCTCTTTCCAAAGAAGAGAAGAGGGCCTCAAAAGGTCTTCATGTGTGAAGCCAATGAGTGGATCACGGATGAAGAGTCAAGCGACGAAGATAGTGAAGATGAAGAAAACTTGGCAGGCCTCGCCATCGTCAACAAGGATGACTCACCTCTTCATCCACCTCCTATGTGCCTAATGGCGAAAGGTAACTCAAAGGTATGTGAAGACTCTAGCGATGATGATGATGATGAGCTTTCACCCGATGAATTAGCATCTAAGATTAATGAATATCATGCCATTATAAAAAGGGAAAAGGCTAAGGTTAAGGCTCTTGAGCTAGATCATGCTAAGCTTGAAAGTGCTAACCTCGATTTGCATGACAAGTATGTAAACATACTTAAAGAGCATGACGCGCTCAAATCAAATGTCAAGCAAATCGAGGAGGAGAATGCTCAAATCAAGCTTAAGTATCATGAGCTTGACTTAGCTAACTTAGCACTCTTGGCAAAGCACAATGAGTTGGTTCAAGAACATGAAGTGCTTAACCTTGCTTATGAAGCGATTGAACTTAAATTGAAAAACACAAAGAAAGAAACCCACGATGGCAAAATATCATCTAATTCACATGCCGCTAATATTTTGGATAAGTCTTTGCCTTTGAAAGCGAGCCCTAGGGAGAAGGAGCTAATGGACGAAATTGAAAGTCTTCGCACTAGTGTGGCAAGACTCTCTAAGGGGGAGGACAAGCACAAGGAAATCCTCTACCAACAAGCTAAAAGCTTCAACAAGAGGGGACTTGGATCCTTCCCGGTGCCCAACAAAGGAAAGGTGCCCTCACCGGAGCTTAGGACAAGCTTCATCAAGGAAGTTGGTTCCTATTGCCAACATTGTGAGGTCACCGGACATCACACGAGGGAGTGTCCTCTTCCCAATTGTCCTTCTCCCAAATTGCCTCCTAACTACAAATGTACTTTCAATGATTATCACTATCTATTGAGCAAAGTAGGTGGAAAGGTGAAGGCAAGGTTCATCGGCAAAGACATCAAGGGCATGAAGGGGAAGCTCCCCAAGCAACTTTGGGTCCCAAAATCACTTGTATCACACATACAAGGACCTAAGTTGGCTTGGGTTCCTAAACTCAAAAACTAACTTCATGTGTGTAGGTGAACTACAAAGCCGGAGGAAAGCATTGGGTAGTCGATAGTGGGTGCACTCAACATATGACCGGCAATGATGGTATGTTCACCTCCATAGAGAACCCCAACAATCATGAACAAGTCACCTTTGGTGATAACTCAAAGGGGAAGGTAATTGGTTTGGGTAAAATTGCTATTTCTCATGATTTGTCTATCTCCAATGTGCTCTACGTTAAGTCTCTTAGTTTCAATTTACTCTCTATTGCACAATTATGTGATCTTGGACTAACGTGCACATTTGACAAGAATGGTGTTATGGTGACTAGTGAATCAAGCAAAGAACTAATATTCAAAGGTTTTCGGCATGGACATCTTTACTTGGTGGACTTCTCCAACAAGGATGCTAGCTTGACTACTTGTCTTTTCACCAAGACAAGTTTGGGATGGCTTTGGCATCGGCGCATTGCTCACATTGGGATGAGCAAGCTCAAGAAGTCATTCAAGCTTGGGATGGTGACCGGCGTGAAGGATGTCACTTTTGAGAAGAACAAGCTTTGTAGCGCGTGTCAAGCCGGGAAGCAAGTTGCCTCACACCATCCGATGAAGACAATGGTGTCAACCTCCAAGCCACTTGAACTACTTCACATGGACCTCTTCGGACCATCCACATACCAAAGTCTTGGCGGTAACCTCTATTGTCTTGTTATTGTTGATGACTACTCTCGCTATGCTTGGACATTGTTTTTAGGTGACAAGGGTGAAACTCCGGAAATCTTCAAGACCTTCGCTAAACGAGCTCAAAGGGAATTTCAACTTCCCATCATCAAGGTCCGGAGTGACAACGGCACCGAGTTCAAGAACTACAACATTGGGGAGTGGTGTGATCGTGAAGGCGTGAAGCACGAGTTTTCGGCCACATACACCCCCCAACAAAATGGTGTCGTTGAAAGGAAGAACAAGACTCTCATCACCCTTGCAAGAGCAATGCTTGATGACTATGGCACGTCGGAGAAGTTTTGGGCCGAAGCAATCAACACGGCGTGCCATGCAGCAAATAGGGTCTATCTTCATCGACTACTTCAAAAGACCCCATATGAGCTCCTCATTGGGAGAAAGCCCAACATCTCCTACTTCCGAGTCTTCGGGTGCAAGTGCTACATCTACCGCAAGAAAAGACTCGGTAAGTTTGAAAGAAGGTGTGATGTTGGTATCTTTCTTGGTTATTCATCAAACTCAAAAGCATATCGAGTATTCAACCAAACCTCCGGGTTAGTTGAAGAAAGTTGTGATGTTGAGTTTGATGAGACTAATGGCTCCCAAGAGGAGAGTTTTGGTCATGATGATATAGATGATGAGCCTCTACGAGAAGCTATGAAGAACATGACCATAGGAGACATCAAGCCCGAAGTTGAGAAGAGCCATGATCAAGGGGGAGCCTCAAGTTCCAACATCAACACCTCCATGGCGCCTCAAATTGATGAAGAAGAAGAGAAAGATGATCCATTGCCAATGCAAGATTCACATGCCACACAACACCAAGAAGAAGAAGAAGTCCAAGGTCAAGTCCAACCACAAGACGAGCAAGATGCCTCACCACCACCAAGTGCCTCACAACCTCTTATGAGGCATGGGCGCATCTCCAAGGCACATCCGATGGACCAAATCATCGGAAGTCCGTCACGGGGAGTAAGTACTCGTTCTCGCCATGTTGCTTCATTTTGTGAGCACTACTCTTTTGTTTCGTGTGTAGAACCCACAAATATTGAGGAAGCACTCCAAGATCCCAATTGGGTGATGGCTATGCAAGAAGAACTCAACAACTTCACCCGCAATGAAGTTTGGGTATTGGAGGAGCGACCTAAGAACAAGAACGTCATCGGAACAAAGTGGGTGTACCGCAACAAGCAAGACGAGAATGGCGTGGTGGTCCGCAACAAGGCAAGGCTTGTGGCCAAGGGTTTTTCACAAGTTGAAGGACTAGATTTTGGAGTGACATTCGCCCCGGTCGCACGGTTAGAAGCTATTCGCATACTCCTTGCTTTTGCTTCACATCACAATATTATGCTTTATCAAATGGATGTGAAAAGTGCATTCCTCAATGGTTATATTAACGAGCTTGTTTTCGTTGAGCAACCTCCCGGGTTTGAAGATCCGAGGAATCCTAACCATGTGTATAGGTTACACAAGGCGCTCTACGAGCTCAAGCAAGCACCTAGGGCATGGTATGAACGTCTAAGGGATTTCCTAGTCATGCAAGGATTCAAGATCGGGAGGGTGGATACCACACTTTTCACCAAGGACATCAACGGGGATTTATTTCTTTGTCAAATTTACGTTGATGACATTATTTTTGGCTCAACTAACAAATCTCTTAGCCTTGAGTTTGGCACCATGATGTCTAGGGAGTTCGAGATGTCAATGATTGGAGAACTCAATTTCTTCCTAGGATTTCAAATCAAGCAACTTCAAGAGGGGACTTTCATCTACCAAGAAAAGTACACCAAAGACCTCTTGAAGAAGTTTGAAATGGAAGATTGTAGCTCAAGAAGTACTCCAATGGCGACAAATTGTCATCTCGACGCGGACATGGACGGTAAACCTATTGATCAATCTCATTACCGTTCCATGATTGGTTCATTGTTATATCTTACCGCATCTAGGCCCGATATCATGTTTAGTGTGTGCTTGTGTGCTCGCTTTCAAGCGGCACCTAAAGAATCACATCGTAAGGCGGTCTTTAGGATACTTAGGTATCTCAAGCATACCCCAAGTGTAGGTTTGTGGTACCCCAAGAACGCTAGTTTCCATCTCTTGGGTTACTCGGATTCGGACTTTGCCGGATGCCGTGTGGATCGCAAGAGTACCTCCGGTGGGTGCCACTTACTTGGGCGTTCCCTAGTATCTTGGTCGAGCAAAAAGCAAAACTCCGTGGCTTTGTCCACCGCGGAGGCAGAGTATATAGCGGCAGGTGCATGTTGTGCCCAAATTCTATATATGAAGCAAACCCTTTTGGACTTTGGAATTAAGTTTGATTGTGTGCCTCTCCTTTGTGACAATGAAAGTGCGGTTAAGATAGCCAGAAACCCCGTTCAGCACTCCCGCACTAAGCACATTGATATTCGCCATCACTTCTTGCGGGACCATGAGGCTAAAGGAGACATCTCTTTGCAAAGTGTTAGGTCCGAAGAACAATTGGCGGATATCTTCACTAAAACACTTGATGAGAAAACTTTTTCTAGACTTAGAAGTGAATTAAATGTGCTAGATGCATCTAACGTCATGTAAGTTGCCATGTTCATGTAAGGTTGCATATCAAATAGGTCTTGTCTAACTCCCAAAGGATAGGGGCAAGCTAGAAATAGTTTTCCCTGAGGAAGCCTTTGGCAGGTTTAAACTTGGCAAGATAGATTTACATTACGCCTTGCATGATTCCTGCCATATAGACTTGCACTCATTTAATATCTTGCATTATTTTGTTTGGCATTGCATACGGTAGATTGTCACAAAGGGGAACCCGCATCATGAGAAGGAGACTTGTTCAAAATGCAATATCTCAACTCATAGGATGTGGATAGAGCAAAATTCTAAAGGTACATGCTTTAAAGAGATAGAAGTTTTCCATACTCTAGCTCACAAAGCATGGGCCTTACATTTTCGTGGTTTCCCTCCTAACCTTGTGTGTTCTCTTTGCTTAAGGGCTTAGCCAATATGTGGCAATATATTTGAAGCCTTCTATTAGAGGTTAGGAGTTGCCCAAAAAGTCCTAGGACCCATCCTTATCTTTGTGTGTTTAAGTCCAAGGACACATATGGGCAGTCTTAGGTTTTCTGTAGTCATCGGACTATCCGATGCTAGGTCCAGCAGATCATCGGATCAATTGGTGCTTCAGTTCAGTGCTCAAATCAAGTCAGATGTCACAAATCAACCGATGAGTTCAGTTCAGAAGACATCGGAGCATCCGGTGTTCAGTTTTCTGGTGCCCTACAGAAATCGACCGATGATCGACACCTCAACGTCGGCTCATCCGGTGTTCAAAGAGAGTTTTTGGAACAACTCTCTGTTGAACTCGACCGATGCATCCTCCGATGATCATCGGTCCATCCGGTGCTTTGAGCGCGGCTAGGGTTTGCCCGTACGGTTTAAAAAGCGGCTCGGCCGCCATTCTTTTTCTTCTTCTTTCCCGACCTCCGCCGCCGCCCGACGCCCTCGCCGCCGCCTCTCCCACGCGCCTCCGCCTCCCAGTCACCGCCGCCGTCTCCCAGCCGCCGCCGCCGCCTTCCAGGCGCCGCCGTCGCCACCTCCCAGGCGCCGCCGCCGCCGCCTCTCCCACGCGCGCCGCCTCCCAGCCGCCGCCGCCGCCGACTCCAGGCGCCGTCGCCGCCGCCTCCCAGGGGCCGCCGCCGCCCTTCGGCCGCCGCTTCCCAGGCGCCGCCGCCGCCTCCTCCCAGGGGCCGCCACCACCACCTTTCGGCCGCCTAGGCGCCGCCCGTGCCCGCGCCGCCGCCTCTCCCGAGCGTGTCGCCGCTGTTCCACCGCACCGCCGCGCCTCCCTCGCCGTCTCCCCTCCACCACTCGCCGCCGGCTCGCATCACCCTCTCCGCTAGGGTCTCGTCGTGCTTCGCCGTTCGTCGCTAAGATGGGTCGCGATCGCAAAGGAAAGGGCAAGGCTATTGAGGAGCCCGCCGCGAAGAAGCGCAAGATGTCCAAGGACGCTCGTCGTGCGGAGGTAGCCGCTCGCGCCGCCGAGGAGCGTGAGCGCGGCCATCGCGGTTCCTTACGGATCCGCGAGTCCCGGCAGAGGCAGGAGCGGCCTCCGATCCAGCCGGTGCCTCCCGAGGGCTCCGACGAGGAGGAGACCGAGGTGCCGCCTCTCATCCGCCGGCGCACCCCGAGGACTCGTGGAGGTGGACAGACTCCTACGGCGAGTCGGCGCCCCTCTGCGGCTGACCGCGCCGAGGACAGAGAGGCCGAAAGGGCCATCCACCTGATGGACACAGCAGTCCGTGTTGCCGAGGATGTCAGACTCACCGACTACAGGAAGATGAAGGCAAGGCAACTGAAGAAGCTTAGATGGTCAGCGTTGATTGAGGAGTGGTTCCCGCGGCCTAGGGACGCTCGAGTTGACTCCCGCTTCTGGACCCTGACACAGGCGTCCCTGTATGAGACTTACAGGCGTCGGGGCCACAAGCTCTTCCAGCATAACAGCATCGACTGGGATCAGCTTGCAGTGGCAGCAGGACACGGGATCAGGCCACTCTTTGAGAGATACAGAGGACTTGTGGACCCGCTCTCGCATCAGAGGAGTGCGTACGTCGAGGAGTGGGTCAGGGTGTTCTACGCGACACTCTACGTCTCTGAGGGCCGTCGCTCGATTCACTTCATGTTCATGGGGCGGGTCCACGACGTGTCTCGAGACTTGTTGGGCAGACTGCTTGGTGTGGAGCTCTCTACTACGTGTCTGCACCAGATAGTCTACGGAGACGCAGACCCGCCGAGGAGGCCACTGACTGGAGGAGTGGCACCGCCTTTCGAGGAGATCAGAGGTCTGTTCACTCAGCCGTTCACTCCTGACCAGCCGAGGGTACCAGCACTTCTCACCCCAGCAGCTCGGACAGTTCACCACGTCCTCAGGCGTACTCTACTACCGAGGTCTGGCTACTTGGAGGGCTTCACGAGCCTTCAGCAGACCATCCTGTTCTACGTGATGAACGGGATGGAGTTCGACATCGTAGATATTCTGATCTGCGAGATGGAGGACGTGATCACCGACGGAGTTGGGATGCTTCGACAGTTGGTCTTCGGTCACTGGATCTGTCACCTTCTCCACCAGTTGGTTCCAAAGGACACTCCAGGAGTCTCTCAGCTGACGGAGATGCACGTGACCCGGTTCAGCCACTACCGAGTCCCCACTCCGGGAGACCGCCGCCTTGGACGTCCCGTCGAGCGTGAGGTTCGAGCCAGACTGTCAGAGGAGGACTGGGCAGAGCTGACTCAGGAGGACGCAGAGCTGGCACAGGCAGAGGCTCAGGGAGGAGACCTACAGCACATGTGGTCGGACAGCGACACCAACGATAGTGTCGAGGAATACTTCCCTCCTGCTCCTCCCTCACCGAGGCAGCACGACGCAGAGGCAGGAGGCTCAGCAGCTCCACCACCTACACCTCCTCCAGTGTCAGAGGCTCAGGTGACTCAGCCGTCAGAGCTCACTGCCTTACTTCAGCGGATGGCTCAGCACCAGGAGCAGCAGGCAGCTCGACAGGAGCAGCTTCAGAGGCAGCAGCAGGAGATGCAGCTGGAGATCGCCCGTCAGAGGCGAGAGGACACCGACAGGTTCACCAACCTTGTCGACCAGATGACGCGACGCACTCTGGACCAGCAGCAGCAGACTCAGCAGATGTTGTTGGGCATCCTGGGGTTGGTCACCAACCTCTACCAGCAGACGGGAGTCGCCCTTCCACCTCAGCACTTGGGACTCAGTCAGGCTCTAGGTGCACCCCCACTGGCACCAGGTCCAGTACTGCCGCCGATGTCATTCCAGTACCTTATCCACCGGCGCAAGCAGTCTCAGCGGATCCCCCAGCAGCTCCAGCTCCAGCTCCCCCCGCTCCAGCTCCAGCACCAGCGACCTCCACCTCCAGCAGCTCCGGCGACAGCACCGTCAACGCCGACCGCTTCACCATCGCCAGGAGCGCGCCTGAGTCGTAGGCACTCGACTTCCCTTTTTGGTGTCTTGATGCCAAAGGAGGAGAAGAGTTAGAGTCAGGGGGAGGGGCAGCTCAGTTCTAGGGGGAGTGTCTAGGGGGAGTGTCTATCCTTTTTGCTACTTATTGTTATCTATTTGAGATTCCCTGTTACTATTATGTGCTATTATTGTACTCCGGGTGCTACTTTGTGCTCTTGCGTTTTATTGTTTATTATTTGAGCCTTCGAGCCACTTGTGATGCAAATTTGTACTTGTTATATTTCTTTTTTGAGCATTGCGTTTTAATTCCATGCTCTACTCGTTGTGTTGTCATCAATCACCAAAAAGGGGGAGATTGAAAGCATCTAGGCCCCCGTGAGGTATGGTTTCGGTGATTAATGACAACCGTTCGTTATTACTAATGAGTTTGTGGATGCGAGGTTTCACGTATATCACATCAAACGTTAATGAACTATCTATTCACACCATCTACTGCTCATTGGATACAAATGGAGACCCCTCAACGATCTATTCTAAGGGGTTATTCGATACTCATGAAGACTAAATAAAGAACTCATACAACGACTCTATTCTATCAAAATTGGCAACACAAGAAGCTTACACTTCATCATAATATCATTACAAACAAGTGTCAAAGAGGTCACTCAAGAAGATTCCAAAAGATCAACTCAAAACAACTCGAAGCAAACAAGTTGCACTCACCGGATTATCCGATGTCTTGCAAAATGACTACATCGGTCAAGTTTGAGTTGGCAGAAGAAGAAGACCTCAGAGTCCAGTACACACCGGATCATCCGATGTGAAGGAAGTGGCACATCGGTTGATTTCAACAGAAGGATGATTTCTGAGTTATTCTGAAGAAGTACACACCAGATCATCCGATGATGAAGCAAGTGTACATCGGTCAATTTCAACCGAGACATTATTTCTGAACCAATTCTGAAGATCAACTCACCGGATCATCCGATGATGAAGTTGAAGTAACATCGGTCGATTAAAAGATCCAACGGTTATATCCAACGGTCACATCTGACACATGACATCAGCTAATTTGGAATTCGACCGATGATCATATAAAGGGGTGCATCGGAGGATCCGATGTTCACTGAAAAAGTCTGCCTACTTTTCCAACGGCTATCTCGTGTGGGCTGGCTATAAATACCCCTCCAACCGGCCATTTCGTCAAGTCTTGATCACCAGAGCCTCACTACACATTCTCAAGCATTCAAGACCAAGAGCTACCACTTCCACACTTCAAAACCTCATGTACTCCAACTATAGGTTATATCTAGCTAGAGAGAAGCTTGTGTGCGTCCATTCTTGGTGATTGGAATCTCTAGGCTAGTGAGAGAGAGTGTCTCGGTGACTTCTCTCACCTTGTAAACGTTGGAGGAAGAAGAGATCGCTCCGGAGCTTACCAAGGCGTTTGTGGAAGCCCGGAGGATCACCATTGTACAAGGCTTGAGCTCCACCTTGCCGGAGAAGGCGAACAGAGAAAGATAGTGGATTCCCTTGTCTAGGTGACTTGGGAGTGTCTATACCCTTTGGTGGGTGCCACAACGTGGACGTAGGTAGATTTTTGTGATCTTACCGAACCACGGGAAAAATCGCCGTGTCTCCGAGTCTCCGCGGGAGTTTGCATTTCTCCCCTCACCCCCTTACTATTACGCATTTACTATTCCGCACTTAAAACTCTTGCTTGCGTAGTTAGTTCGCATAGGGAATTGGGCTTCAACCATTGAGTTTTAAATTACTCTAAAAATTTGAAAAAGCCCAATTCACCCCCCCTCTTGGGCGTTTCGATCCTTACACAAGTAACTCACATGAAAATGTTCAGATCCATTGGAGCTTTGGATCACCACTATCCTGTTCAACCTATTTAGATGAGTAGCACACAAGTGATGAAATGTAATTATCACTTGATCATGTTGCTTCACCCAAACCTAACCACTAGATCCAGTGTCATTTGAAATTCTTAAACAGAGTTCCAGTTTTAAACTTGTCTTTAGCACTTGTTAGCAAAGGTTTTATAATTAAACATGTATACATATACATAACGTGTAGTGATTAAACGTGGAAAGTGAAGAAGGAGAAGTTGAGCTTGGATCAAGGAGCAAGAAGGCAGGGATTGAACTTCAAGTCATCAGCAACTAACATCACATTATCTGACTTCAGTCACCTGGAAAACCAAGGCAAGCCCCGGTTTGCATTTAAGTTGTTTTATAAAGTTTTTCATTTGTTCATTACTATGGGTCAAGGTTTGTATGTGCATTAGGTCAAGTATGTTTTATACTCCACTTGCATGACCAAAAAGAACCCTGGGATCAAGAGTAGAATGGTTTCATCGCTGTAGAATAAGGCCGTGCTAAATAGGCTAGGACATCCGGTAGAAGACGAGTAGTTGGAATCTACTCGCGAGCTATAGTTCAGGATCACATAAGTGTGGTTGGAAGGGAGAGGCAAACTAAAGTTTACATTTCTAAAGATGAGACCGGGCAGTGGGGTTAGGCAGGGACAAGATGAGGTCTTGGTCGAGTAGCTCTGCCTGTGTCGGTTAAGGACCAAAGCGTGTGCAGCCCCGCTGAGCAAGTTTTGAGTTGTGTACCGGATGCTTACTGATATATGGGAACCAGGAAACCGATGTACCAGGTTCACTAGATTGTAGAGGTATACCACATCGTCTCGTTATACCTATGAGCCCGAGACGGCGCGACCGGTTCTACAGTCTAGTGTCCTGCAAAAGGTTGCCACATACGACGTAATGAAGGACGCCAGATGTGGGTCTTCAGAGGCGGGCGTATGTGTTGAGTTATCCGGGTAGTTTTTGATTCGAATCACCGTCCCTCGCGGTTATGAGTACCGCTTGCTCACTGTGTTGTGACGTAGTAAGCAAGTTCGGTGGGAACAGTTTGCAAAAGTATAATTGCTGCTATGATTATGTTAAACTGCATGAGAACCTTGTTTGAAGTAGAGATAGAGCAAACTAAATTTATTTTTCACCTTGGGACAAGTAACATTAGAATGAAGCGTTTCTTCTTTTATTGTGGAGTTCCAATGTTGCTGGGAGCAAGGTCACTACTATTATGGCTAAAATCTGAAAGTTAAGAATGAACTCATAGGCGAGTCTTTTTGCAAATTACAGGATTATGTCTTAAGTTACCCTCATATAGAGTTGCATGCTTTAGGAGAGACGGTTAAGTCTTGCTGAGCCCTTGTGCTCACTCTTGCTATATAAGTGGTTTTGCAGGTAAACCTCGACGCTATAAAGAAGGTTGTCCGGTGAGACTCGGGAACTTCCAAGTCATGTCACACTTGGAGAACCCAGCCGCGGCCATGTCTTCGTGTTGCTAGCGAGAGGAGTCCGCGGGCTGGACCTCTTCTCGGGTGCTTCGTAGTTATTCGACGTGAGATGTTTATAGACTTCCGTTGTAGCTATTTTATGTAAATTATTTACAAAGAATATTTGTAAGCTTCCGCTTTGATTTATGTAATACATTGTTCCTTATATGTGTGATGTTGGGTGCCACATAACACGGCACCACCCAATGCGATTCTCGGGCAAGGTGCCCCGTCCCCGTGACGTGTTCGGGGCGGCGGGGTCCCGTCAGGCGGCTCGTTTTTCAGACCCAGAAGGTCCGTAAAAAATGCGTATGTGATGTCGAATGAATACCGTCATTATGTATTACTACTATGGATTGCATGGAGTTATGCTATGTGGATGATTTTCTTGTCGTCTATGTTGCGAGATGGTTCGTACCCGAGCCACGCACGAGGTCGGGGGTTCGAGTCAACAAGGGGGTGATGACTCCCAACCACCTACCTATGACAACACCCCGCAGCAGCAACCACCGCCTCCGCTTACGTTATCGGATGTGATCTCGGCGCTGGTTGGCTCTCGTGAGTATCAGACCGAACTGCTCCGCACGATTGTCCGGAATACGTCCTAGGCGGGGATGCGTCAAGAAATGGGGCCTCGTCAGCCTCACGTCAGCACGTACTCAGATTTCATGAGTACGCATCCTCCAGTGTTCACCGAAGCGGCGGAACATCTGGAGGCCGACAACTGGCTGCGGACCATAGAGTCCAAATTCGGGTTGCTCCAATGCACGAAGCAACAAAAGACTCTCTTTGCGGCGCAGAAACTGCACGGTGCCACCGATGCGTGGTGGGGAAATCATCTCGCCTCACTACATGTTGGCCACGCCGTTGAGCGGAAAGATTTCCGGGAGGCGTTCCACGCCTATCACATACCTCCCGGTATGATGAAGTGGAAATTCCAAGAGTTTTTGGAATTGAAACAGGGCGGGAGGAGTGCCCATGAATACTCCCGTGCCTTCAACCGTCTGGATTTAAAGTCGTCTTCAAGTATCTTTATCGAGTATTGATGGATCAACTATAGGTTCGGGTTTTGCCAAGATACGTACACGGCTAAGTGTATTCAAATCCAAGATAGGACCAGGGCTATCTAAAAGCTAGGAAGGAGAAGACCGGGTGATTGAATATGAGTTGCTAACAGATCCTACTCTTCCTTAATCGCTAGTTCTTTGTTTTGAGAGCAGTTAAAGTAGTTACCTAATAAGATAGATGAATATTCCACAATCTACGATTATCAAAATCTTCTTATAGAAGTCTAAGTCTTTCTTATTTTATAAAAGGGGCCCCCGCTCCTCTCCGTTCTTGTCGCTACTTGCGTTGCGAGCCAATTTTCAAACTGTTACGGAGAAGTCGCTTACTGATTAGCTGCTTGAACGTGGAAATATTTCAGCATATCTGCTCTTAGGTTAGTACGAGAACTCAACTCTACTCATTCTATAGTCGAGGATGTACTTATGCTACCCTAAAGAGGGATCAATTAATGGGGTGCATTTTTCTTAAGGCAATTCTAGGCAAGTCCTTGAATCACAGGGTTTGTTCCTGGCAACCCCCCATCATTCTTTATCTTGGCGTAGATTGGTGTGATGGGACGGATGCTGTGAAAAAGTTTTTTTCTTTGACCAGAATCGACTGGGCGTGCACGATCTTTGTGGTTACCGAGGGGAACGCACCATTGAATTCAATTCGAAGCCACCAAATATCGCGGCCTGGTATAGATCAACCATATTTAGCATCAAACATTAAAAATACAGCAAACAATCTGATAATCGATAACAAACATTCATCATCAAACAAACATTCATTAAAATTTAAATTTTTACAAACAACAAAAGAAAACAACAGATGATCGCCTAGTCCTCCGGTGGTGGAGGAACCCCACACTGGTCGGCGATCGCCTCCACCAACTTCCAGTTGCCTTCCACCCCAAGAACCTCACCGACTGTCTCCCGCATCACGTCAAGATGATTGGCCACTACACTTAACCCGAAGAGGTAGTGTCCTATGGTGCCCATTCCAGTACATTATGGAAGGCGGCCCAGACCCAGAAGCTACATGGCATCCGATGTACTGTTAAATACATCCTTCATCATCTGCAGGCGCAACAGTGATAGGTCGTCCGCTTCTGCCCTGAGGGCAACTAAACTCTGCTCTAGGAAAGCGAGTATCCCAAGCAGGTACAATCTCTATTCCGCCCAGGAAGGCGGCGGAGGTGTGGTTGGAGCCGGGGACGGAGGCGCGGTTGGTGCCGAGGACGGAGGTGCGATTAGAGCCGCGGACGGAGGCGCGGTTGGAGCCGGGGATGCAGGTGCGGTTGGAGCCGGGGACGGAGGCACGCCGAGTGGAGAGCATGGTAGGGAGCGCTTCGTCGATGGTGAAATACTCCTGTACTTGTGTGTATCTGTCAAGAACCGTCGGTGTCTCATGTACACCGTCTTTCTGGATGAAGTGAGGTACAAAAATCCAGTTCCATCCATGCAACTTACACAACCTTTCTTCCCTTTCATTTGTCCCGATAATGTAAACAGTTCGGGATAATCATGCACGGTAACGAATATCATTGCTCTTACCGTGAAATACTCCCGCTTGTACTCATCCCATGTACGTACCCCTTCATTCCCCAATTTCGCAATATCTTCTATTAGAGGTTCCAAGAACACATCAATTTTGATGTCGGGTTTGTTTCGGACCTTGTATAAGAATAGATAACAAAATATATTTTCTTTTGTGACACAACCACGTTGGTAGTTTGTAAATCGTTAAGACCACATGCCATGTGTTGTGTATGCTTCTTTTTTCACCAAACGAATTCATTCCGTCTGTACCAAAGGCTAACCTTACATATCTGATTCCATTTACAAACTTTGGATACTGAATATCAAAAATTTTCCACTGGGTTGCATCACCAGGGTGTTGAATAAGTTTTTTATTCTTCCTGCGCTGCTCGAAATGCCAACGCATAAGTTCAGCCTCCCTAGGGTTTGAGAATAAACGCTTCAAGCGATCAATTATTGGAAGGTACCACATCACCAAGTCATGAATTTTTCTCTTATTCTTCTCGCTTGCATCATTAGAAGTATCGTCATCATCACCTTCATGGCCAATAATAGTCTTCTTATTCTTCTGCGTCTTATTCATGTTGGTAACATATTGGTGATTGTAGCCCTTCTTGTATCTACTGACACCATAGATGGGGCATCTAGTTGCGAGCTCATGCTCTTTGCGATACAGAATATAATAATCCACACAATCATGTATTTTTGTCACCCCTAGTGACATCAAGAAAAGAAGTTTCTTCACTTTATAAGTGCTTCTGGGCTGTTTATTGGGATTTGGAAGAATTTATGCCAAAAGATTTAAAAGATTAGAGAAACGAAAACCGGACCATCCGTGTGTGGCTTTCAACCTCAGTAGTTTTAGGACTGCACGCAATGTAGTAAACTCTTTATCACGCCACTTTGATTCATCATATAAGAGCTCTGTCGCCGTATTCTGCAATGTCTCTGTTTTACTTAAACCTTTACTTGCTCCCGTAGAAATCAATAGATGTGGTTCGATGTGACGCAACATCTCCTCACAATCAAACTCATCATCATCACCACCATCATCCTGATTGTCACTACCATAATCCATATGAGCATTATCGTCATCAGAACCTCTCCCATCATCTTTATCCACCTCATGTATCTAACTCACCTTGCTCTGTCCATATTGTGTAATTTTTTTTAAACCACTTCTCACGAAATGAGATTGGATTACTATAGTATCTATCTAAGACAACTTATTTTCACACTCGATACATGGACATAATATGTCATCTATCTTTTGCATCTTAGCATGTCTCTTTGACACTTTAATAAAGTTTGCAACATTTTCAATGTACATAGGATCAGGTCTTAGCATGTTGTACATCCATGCTCAACGGTCCATCTTCTATGTCAAACTGTAGAAATAATAATATGATAGTAACCATTTCTTTAGCAAGTTCCTACAAATAAATATTAGAAACAAATAATATTGCTTACAGTGATGGAACTTGGAGGCGAGGACGACGACGTGCGCGCGCTTGGAGGCGAGGGCGAGGACGGCGACGTGGGCTCGGTAGCGAGGGAGAGGACAGCGGCGGCCGGAACGGCTAGGATGGCGGCGGCGGCGGCGAGGGGCAAATGTATTTTTTGGCAGCCTGACAGCATCGATGTGAAATCTCCCGAGTTAGGTTTTTGCGGTGCTCGAGCGATGTTTTATATAGTCGTTCATTATCACAGGCGGGTTTTAAAGTGGTCCATTAAAAATCGCATGTGATAATTGCCTCTTCATAGGTCTGCTCTTCAGTTTCTTCTTCCTTTCCTTTTTTTAGATTCCAATGTAAATACTCAAACATGTATAGATTCTGCAAATTAAGTCTAAACTCGATGATATTTTTTCTATATTCTTCAAAAATTAATATATACCAGATGGAACAAAAAGTTTTAAACTGAAAGTTGGTTTGTATGAATATATTGTCTTATTTATACATGTATGAATATTTTAATATTTTTAAAGCAATCCAACATGTCAAAATTAAAATTATCCATCGTTATAAAGAAATGCTCATATACATATGAGGTATTTTTCAAATTTTAAACACACGTTGATTCAAACAAATTTGTAAAAATTTGAAAAAAATTATTGAGTTTGGTATGATGACTAAAAAGTCTTATAGAAAAATTCACTCACAAAATAACTGTATTATGTAATATACAAAAATGACAAATAAATTATTTATTTGTTTTTTATGTTCTCACCAATTTCTAGAGTTTTTCCAATTGAAATTTAATGGGGACCTGTAATACTAAATGATTTTACAAGAACTTGGGATTTGGGATTTTACAAGCGCTCTCATTTTGATCACGAATATTAATTAATTTTAAACTTAGTAACTTTTTTCACAGGTGGTTCTATATTAAAAAATCATGTGTGATAACTGCCTCTTCACAGGTCTCCTCTTCAGCTTATTTTTCCTTTGCTTCATTTTTTATTTAGATTCTAATGTAAATACTCAGACATGTATAGAATACGCAAATTAAGTCCAAACTCAATGATTCTTTTTTCTATATTCTTCAAAAATTAATATATACCAGATGGAACAAAAAGTTTAAAACTTATATAGGTAGCATTGTTATGTTTTGGTAAATATAGAATTAATTTATATGCACATATTATTTAGATTTTCATATCTGCTAAAAAATGAATCTTCCACTAAAAGTTGGTTTGTATGAACATATTGTATTATTTATACATGTATGAATTTTTTTATTTTTTAAAGCAATCTAACATGTCAAAATTCAAATCATCCACCATTCTAATGAAATGCTCGTATACACACGAGGCATTCTTCAAATTTTGAACACACATTGATTCAAACAAAATTTGTAAAAATCTGAAGAAAATCATAGAGCTTGGTATGATAACTAAAAAGTCCCATAGAAAAATTCACTCACAAAATTATTGTATTATGCAAGATAAAAAATGACAAATAACCTATGTATTTGTTTTTTATGTGCTGACCAATTTCAAATGTTTTTTCAAGCGAAATTTAATGGACACTGGTAATACTAAATGATTTTACAAGAACTTAGAATTTGGGCTTTTACAATCCTGCTCATTTTGATCAAGAATATTAATTAGTGCTAAACTTAGTAAACTTTTTTCATGGGTGGTTCTATATTAAAAAACCACCTGTGATATTCGCCCCTTCATAAGTCTGCTCTTGAGTTTCCTTTCTTTGCTTCGTTTTTTATTTAGATTCTAATGTAAATACTCAAACATATATAGATTTTGCAAATTAAGTCCAAACTCGATGATTTTTTTCTATATTCTTCAAAAATGAATATATATCAGATGGAACAAAAATTTCTAAACTTATATAGGTAGCATTGTTATGTTTGGGTAAATATAGAATTAATTTATATGCACATATTATTCAGATTTTCATATCTCCTAGATAAAATGGATCTTGCACTGAAGTTGGTTTGTATGAACATATTGTCTTATTTATACATATATGATTTTTTTTATTTTTTAAAGCAATACAACATGTCAAAATTCAAATTATCCATCATTCTAATTAAATGCTCATATAATATGAGGCATTCTTCAAATTTTAAACACACGTTGGTTTAAACAAATTTGTAAAAATCTGAAAAAAATATAGAGGTTGGTACTATGACGAAAAAGTTCCATAGAAAAATTCACTCAAAAAAATATTGTATTATGCAAGATACAAAAATGAGAAATAACCTATTTATTTGTTTTTATTTTCTGGCCAATTTTATAGATTTTTACAAGTGAAATTTAATGGGCACCTGTAATACTAAATCATATTACAAGAACTTGGAATTTGGGCTTTTACAAAACTCCTCATTTTGATCAAGAATATTAATTAATGATAAACTTAGTAAACTTTTTTCACAGACGGTTTTATATTAAAAAACCTCATGTGATAATACATCTTCGCACGCGGTGTTTAATTCATCTTCGAGGAGGAGGAGGGTCGCACGCCGGTCGCACTTCTCTGCACCACCGGCCGCAATTAAGTTCTTCGCAGCTCTTTCTCCTCGTGCCGCTCGTATCCCTTTGTAAACAATGGAAGATACTATTTTATCTCGCTCGTCTCTGCACCACTGGCCGCAATTAAGTTCTCCGCACCCCCTCCTCCTTGGGTCGCGCGTTTCCCTTCCGTCCAACTCTATCCGCTCTCTCTTCGAACCCTTAGCGATCGACCAACTCCAGTGCGACCGCCGCCTGCCGTCCACTGTTCGCCATTGTCGTCGTCGTCGTCGCCATCACTACTCCCTCCTATTCTAAGTCGTTGTTCATGGCCGAGAACTTTGTTATCGACTTGGCGTGTGGCCGACTCAAGGAGGAGCGCTTGGCGTGGTGCAAGAACCATCCCCCATGTATGTACATATGGCACATCCATCGCTCTGTAGTTTTGCTTTACCGTCTTGTTTGTTTTTGATATTTGCAATTTTGTGGCTCACCATTTGGGTCACTTGTTGTCCAATTTCTCTGCGTAGGGTTTCTCTGCGAAGCCTGAGTCGGGAGATTTAATGAAGTGGTAGTGCATCGTCCCTGGTAAAGAAGGGGTAAGTCATAAAGAATATGCATAATTCAGTATAACCATCATCCCCTTATTAATGAATTTCTTTTGTAGACTCGCTAGGAAGGTGGTTACTATCCACTAACAATCTCCTTCTCGGAGCACTATCCCTTGGTAACTCCAAGATGCGCCCTTCCACCTGATTTCTTCCACCCGAATGTCCATCGCTCAGGAGCACTCTGCCTTGGTTTTTTATCAAGATATTATAAGATAGACTTATTTTGCTCAAGTAATTAGTAATTGTTATCGAACTTATTTGAAGTAGTTTCTTATGTTGCTTAAATTGATATTACGTAGGGGCGGTGTCCAAGTATTACTTTCAAAATTTTAATACTTGAAGTTCAGCGGTTGCTTCATCAACCTAATGCGCCCGATGTTGAAAACAATTGCTATAATCTACTTATCAAGGTTAGTAACTTTGTGTTAATGAGCAACCTAGGTTATATATCATTCCTCATTCGCCATTTGTTAATTTAAAAAATGTCAATGTTATTTTCAGGATCCAGAGGAATATAAGCGATGTGTTTGGGAGCAAGCTCGACGGTACAGTTTAGATCGATCTATGGGAGCTTCATTGGAGTATAAGTCTGAAATGTATAGTTTAGAGGGCACGCAATGTGTATAAACCATGAAATGTTCATTGAGTTGCAAATGTTTATCTCTGAATTGCAATGTTCATAGGTTCTATATGTTTATTGTGGCAACGATGCACATTTATTATCTCTACGCATGAAGTGGCAACGGACGAATATACTAGAAATAACATAATTTAAACATTTTTCACGGACGGTATTTAACTAAGAACCGCATGTGAAAATCTGCGCCTATATAAGGACGCTTAGGCGGATATAAATTACAATTTACAAACCGTCTGCACTAATACATCTTCATGGGCAGTGTTTAACTAAGAGCCGCCTGTAAAAATCTGCGCCTATATAGGGTCGCTCGGTCTCCTAGAAAAAAACTCAACCCTGGAGATTTCACTTAGACACCGTTAGGCTGCCAAAATTTTCCTTTGCCGCCAAAGCCCTCGCCATCGAGCTTCGTCCTCGTCGTCCTCGCCGCCGAGCTTTGTCCTCGCCGTCCTCGTCACCAAGCTCCATCCTCGCCGCCGAGCTTCGTCCTTGCCGTCCTCGCCGCCGTCTCCTTTGCCATCTATGTACATTTGCCTCTTTCCTACCTTCTCTCCCTCCCCCCTTCTCTGTCCCCCTGTGCCGCCTCCTTCCCTCCTGTAACAGCCCTAACTTTTGTAAAGTTTAATTTCAACTTATGAAACAAAGTTAAGGCGATAAAAGACTATAGTTGTGTCACATGAAATGATGAACACGAATATGGACATGTGAAGGAGTTATAACTTTTCTCTAGCCCATGCTCAACACATGTTAACCTAGGGGAAAGAATTTCACTCTCAAAACTCTAACTTATGTGCACCCCCTCTATGAGTAGAGTGGAGGGAGTTTAAACATAATTTGAATTCTTTTGAAAGAATTTATGTTCAGATTGCCCACATGCATGTAAATGAATTCACCGATGCATTTCCCATGTATCAATGAGCTCATGATCCAAATTTGGATATCTTTGGAGCTCATATACCAATTATTCTGAGGAATATTCGAGGGAGAGTTCAAATTCAAATTTGAATTCGAAAACTGAACCAAACATGCTCAAATTTTGAAATTTGAGTTTAGATTCAAATTCCTCACAACATGTTTGGGCTAGCGTCCAATTTTGGTGGAATTTGGACGAAGGCGGTGCGGGAAAATTAAAGCACAGAGGGGAAAGATATTTGGGTGTTGTGGTCCCACATGTCAGCCACCTTACAGTGCAAACCGACTCTGTGTTGATCTTTCCTCGGCTTAGAGCGCGTGCCAGAGATCGGTGCAGCCCCTACCGATGTATTGCCTGCGCCAGCTCCTGCTTCCCGCGTTTTGCTCGGTCTAATCCTCCACGAAGCGAGTGCACCGAAGCCATTTCTCTTCCTCCTCGTTCTGCCTCGCTCCCGTGTGTTTCTCTCCCGAGAAGAACAGAACCGGCCGCTCTGTTTCTCCCGACTACACAGCCACCACCGTAGCTCGGTTGCTCGAGCTCTCCACACAAAAAGCTTCGCCAACGAGTGCTCTAGCCGGACAGCGCCTTTCCTCCGCTGTCCCGAGCTCGCTTGCGCCTAAAAACGGCAAAGTGCCGCTGCTCCCTAAGTGAACACCGAAGAACCGGTTTCAGCTACCGTTGACAGCCCACACCGTGCAAGTTCAAACCCAAACGAGCTTACTCATTGGTGCAACCACAACCGGAGATACTCCTCTCCGAAGCTCAGCCCTAGCCATTGATCACAGAGGGAGAATTTCAAGATTTTCTCCCGGGCGGCACAAACCGACCCCGAGGCAAGGAATTGCAAAATTCGTCCTCAATTCGTGTTGGTTGTGTTCCAAACTCCGCACACAAGTCATTAACTAGCTAGCGCACTTCCTCCCTCGATCCTAGGCCGAGAAATTAGGTATAGAGCAAGAGTGACTTCACCAACATGTTCAGCGTGGTGCAAAATGGTGGGGCGGCCAGCAGGGGGTCGGGTGGTGGCCTGGAAGGCCGATCCGGCGACCCTAGCCGGAGGGCGCCGCCACTGGCCCTGTTTGCCGCGAGGTTGAAGATGAGGGATGACAGGTGGGGCCCACGGGCAGGTTTTAAACATTTCCAGATTTTCCCATTTTAGTTCAAACTTTAAAGAGCCATAACTTTGTGTAGGAGTGTCCAAAAATTGTCAAACAAATTTTGTTGGATTCCTCTCAAAGAGTACTATCCAGGAGTGCAGCCCAATGTTTATGAAAATCTCTGGACATGGCTCATTAATTCATTTAATTAAAATCTTGTAGGAATTTTTACACGAGTTCTATTTATTGGAAAATTTCCAAATTTGGGAAGGACATTCTTCCAAAAATCCTTGAACTCCAGTAAAAATTTAAGAGGCATTGGACCTATATTACTTGGTCAAATTATGTGTTCATTCCTTATGTCTCTGAAAAATGGGAAAAATGAACAGATACATTTTCAGCTTTTCCCCAATCTTTGTAAAATTCATAACTCCATGTAGGAAACTCTGAAAATGGTAAAACCAATTACTATGGACTCAGGACATTTTGTTCTTCACAAAAAGTCTACTTTGCAGCATAGGAAAGCTTAATATCTAGGGGGTAAAGGCAGAATAGTGAAAATCACATGAGGAATTATTGTGATCAACTTGAGACATTTCCATGAGCTCAATTTTTGCACACAGCCTAAATACCTTCCATAGAAGCCGTGGTTAAATTTTCAGATTCATTGGACCTCTGGATCTTGAGCTCCCATCTTTTAAGTTTAAGTGTTCATATAATGGACTTAATCACATGGTGAGTACTAGTATCCCTTTTCACCTAGCTTTCATCATCTCTAAGGTTGTAGATCCAACAACAGAAACCTTGCTGTTGTTTGTCCCTCTTAAGTGTGAGTTAACTTGAACAACAGTTTTGAATCATTTTCTAAATTGCTTTTGAATACATGTGCATAAATCATCTTAATAGCTCACGTGACGTCAACGTTCGACAAGGACTCGACTCCGCAGCAAGGATCTCCATCTCGTGACGAGTTTGGCAGATTCTCCGGAGAAAGACTAACTCCTAGCTTCTAAAAAAACCATTGAGCAAGGCAAGCCCCGGTTTGCATATCGTTACTGTTTTAAATTTTGCTTTACTTCACCTCATGTGTATTAGACTCGATATTGTGCATTATGTCTAGAATGTTTGAAACCTACTTGCATGGCTATTACATCCCTGAGTAGAAGGTTTAGTGTAGGCTTTGCCTCGTCATAGATTCTAGGCTAATGTTGTAGCTAGCTCGGTAGAAGTCGAGTAGTAAAAAGCTACTCGCGAGAAAGGTTGAGTAATGGAATTACTCGCGAGAGGTTGATGATAAGAGCACCCTCATGAAAATGAGATGGGGAGTTCCTGTAGGATGGAGCACTCAAGGTTGGTCTCGACCTGTGATGGGTGTGACAATGCTTGAGACCACATTGGGCCTGGACCGGGATGGTAAGGCCAATGTGGAGGTTGTTTGTAGCCCCGTCCGTGTCGGTTAAGGACCGCGCGTATGTGGCCCTGTTGGACAAGATTGAGTTGTACCGGATATATAGTGGGGTATGAGACCCATGAAACCGATGTAACTAAATGGATCGTGATATAAAAACTCATCCTTCATGTGGGAATTTTTCTATGTCGGGGTGTCGTGTGAAAGGTTGCTGCATACAACGTAAGAAAGAGCTCTTGATAGAGTCTTTCGAGGCGGGTGTATGTGTCGCGTATTCCGGGTTGTTATTGATTCGAATCACCATCGCTCGTGGAAGAGGATTGAGCATACTTGCCCACTGCGCCGTGACGTGGTAAGAAGAGGAAATAAGTCTCTTAACTTGTGTTTCATGGATTAATCTTTGTATTGGAACTTTGACTGAATTAGAGATAGTGCCAACTAAAGTTCATTTCCACCTTAGGCTAGCAACATCGGGATAAGCGTTTCTTGTTTGATTGTGGATTTCCGGTGTTGTGAGGCATGGGGACCACTAAAATGAAGGCTATAAGAATCTGAATATAAGGATCAAATTTAGTCAAGCTTCATTTTGCAAATACCTGTTCCTACTGTGTTACTACCCCTGCATGTTACATGTTTAGGATTGACGGTTAAGACTTGTTGAGCCTTAGTGCTCACGGTTGCTTCTGAGTTGTTTTTGCAGGTAGGAGGATGCCTACTATGAAGAGGGTTGTTCGGTGAGATGATGAACCTCACGGTTCGTCCACTCATCGGAAATCTAGCCGCTGCCTTTCTTGGTGGAGCTAGTAGGAAGCGTTCACGGGCTGAACGACTTCTCTTCGGCGTAGTTAGGGTCGAGAGTTTGTAGATTGTCCAATTTTTAATTCCGCTGCGTATGTACATTTGTAGGATTGAAGAACACGTGAAAAGCTACCAGAGGGGGGTGAATGGTAGATTAAAACTTTTCGCAGCGGAAACAACAAAAACCCCTCAGCAAAAAATCTATCGGTTAAAGAAATCGTGTGTGCAAGTGTTTTTAAATGTGTTCAACCGTGACAAATCAATTAGAGAGGTAGAGAATCAGGTCACGGATCTAATGCAACAAGAATCACTTGAAAACACAAAGTAAAACTTGAGATACGATCAAAACATTAAACGAAGATCAATCTGTTCTACCCGATATAAAACAGATCTGCAACGCTGCAAAGAAACTCGTGTATCTCAAAAACTACAGATCCGAAGCTCGTGAAAATTTCACAGATGATAGATAACTGAGTTGTGAAGACAACCCAAAAAGAATCACGTCAATTGGATCTGTAAAACTCGAGTTATCAACGAAACTCCAAAGCAACGTCGGTCTGTCCAGAAACTCGGCAAGAAAGACTTGACGAAAAACAAGTCGGACGAACAAGGCACAAAAGCTCCTCGAAACTATGAACTTTATTCAATAAAAACACAAGAGGAACAGCCCAAAGTCGTGCACCCAGGAGACTTGGCCCCCCTTGCTTATATAACCAGCCCTAAGGCCAACTCAACTCAAACTAGGACTCCTACTCCTACTTAGATTCAAACTGTAACTTTCCAATACTGCTCAAGACTCTTCTATACGCAGATAGAAGCAATCTTAAGACTTCCAAACACCTTAGAAACGTCCCAAACATTCCTAAAATAACTCAAATTCGTGACCCAAACAAAATCCTATCATAACCAACTCAAAACTTTCCATATTTGAGTCAAACACGACTCAGCCGCAGCCTGAGTCCATAACCTAGTCGGTTGAACCTTTCCGACCAATTCTTTACGTCCACATCTCTTCATCACGCCTTGGAACAATGTTGCCACGTCCATGCACTCCTTGCACACGTGCAAACACCTTCCAACGACGTAAACGCAACCTTCATATGCACTGCCCTTGATCCAAACATGCTGCGCGACCTCCCGATCAACTCAGCCACAACTCCTCCCGAACTTGGTTGTTGGAACCTCATCTCCTCCCTGAGACTAGTCCAAGGATCCCGTCACCAGCCATGTCTTGAACTCAAGCAACACCTGCACATGAATAAACAACCAATTCTTCCGAGCACAAGTTCTCGACTTGACTCACGTTAGTTCAAAAACCACAACACCTTACATGAGCACGTCACATAAGCATGTTGCAAACCATATGAAATGATAACAGCCATAACCGCCAAAACACACCAAAAACTTAGCAAATTAATACTAAGCAAACCTTCCCATAAAGCAAGTTTGAAACATTGCGAGTTAAAAGCAAAAACAAGACGCTGCAGTTCTACGAGTTGAACTTCACGGGAGCTCCCTAAAAACAAGCTCCGAACCTCACAGAAGCTCTTCGGACCTTGCAGGAGCTCTCCGGACCTTGCGTCGGACCTTGCCAACACTTGGCGGACCTAACAAAGAACTTGTCGGACCTTGCCACAGAAGAATGTTTTGGCAATATTCAAAACTTTGAATGTTAATGCTAACTTTTATCCTAATTGCCAATGTATTCAGCACACATAGGTCTCACAATCTCCCCCTTGATGAATGCATTGGCAACACCAATTAAAATCTGAACATTGGCTTATGAAAACTTTTGAAAAGCTTTGAAAACTCATTTACCCCCCTTTATTAATTTCTCCCCATTTTTTAAAATCAGAGAAGGAAGAAAGTGTATAACATATGCAAAGTGTAAAAAAATCTCTCCTTATACATATTTCTCCCCCTTTGACAATGTATTCAGCAAGGTTCAAAAGAGAAATTTTTAAATGTTATGAGCATATTATAACATATACATATAAAAAAAAGGTCATCCAAGTCATACTATCAGGTTACTTACACTATCACATCAATGAGATACATAAAGTAGTGTAAGCCATGCTAGAGATCAAATGTTTTTTTCAGTTTAAGCAAGTCATGATCTCCCTTACTCAACTATTTTAAAACCTGAAAACATGACACTTGTTGCTGCATTTTTATTATTCATAATCATTTAAGGCACAAAGTTGATCATATGATATTTGCAAGAGATTATATGCCGCATCAGCCTTATTCTAACCAACCAAGCCAAGCCTATGTCATTTGACAATCAGAAGCTTAAGGACATGGTTTTAGTCATACATAATTCCTTCCAAGTTCATATCTTAGTGCAATGATAAGCAATCTCAAAAGAAGAAGTGCGATGCATGCATATTATCTTGATCTTTTCTTAATTTTTTATTTGAAAACTCAACATGTGAGCTGATCACTTGATTAATTTTTTTATGGTTAAAAGCACTTGTGAGCACGCAACAAGTTCAAAACAGCAAGAAAGTTCGATCATGACCAGATTTAGTGTAAGTAATTATTACAATTACTAGTCATGGCAAAAACTACAAAATGTATAACATGAGTAATATAGTAAGAACTTTCAGCCTGTAAAAGGAATCACAAAGTCATATATGTATGAAATACTATGCTCATATTATTTTAGTTTCAGATTTACACATAGACTTTCAAAGTTTCAAAAACTCCTCCTCAATTTAAACCATGAGGATGCATAACCCCTATTTCACTACGAATGAAACAAAAACGAGTGAAATCCAAAGGTTTTGTAAAAATATCAGCCAATTGTTGTTCGGTATCGACATGGTGAAGCACAATGTTTCCTTTTTCAACATTATCACGAAGAAAGTGATACCTAATGTTAATGTGCTTAGTTCTCGAGTGTTTCACGGGGTTTTTAGCAATACAAATTGCACTAGTGTTATCACAAAACAGTGGAACACTATCTAAATCAACCCCGTAGTCCTTAAGTGTTTGAACAATCCAAAGAATTTGTGAGCAAGCGCTAGCCGCAGCTTATTCAGATTCGGCCGTGGATTGTGCAACTGAACTTTGTTTTCTAGATGACCAAGCAACAAGTGAATTACCAAGCACAAAGACATACGCTGAATTGTATGTCCGGTCTTGACGCCGTGAGATACAAAAGTGATCCGATCATACTTCTGTATTCTTTTTTATCGACCGGGTCACCATCTTCGTCAAGTTCAAGTGTTGTTGCTGTTCCCATTGGTGTCCGAAGAGGCTTGCATTTGTCCATGTTGAAGCGCTTAAGAAGGTCCTTTGTATACTTAGTTTGATGCACAAAAGTTCCTTCTTTTGTTTGCTTGATTTACAGCCCCAAAAAGTATGGGAGTTCTCCCATCATACTCATATCAAATTCTAAACTCATCATAGCTGAAAACTTGAACACGAGATCATGAGAAACACAACCAAAGATAATATCATCCACATACACTTGAACGAATAATGAGTCATTGCCATGCTTAAATACAAAAAGAGTTTTATCAACCTTGCCCATGGTAAACCCCTTTTCAAGTAAGAATGTTTTTAACCTATCATACCATGCTCTAGGGGCTTGTTTTAGACCGTACAAGGCTTTGGACAGTTCGTAAACATGATTAGGAAAATTTGGATTTTCAAAACCCGGTGGCTGCTTAACATAAACCTCCTCCTCTATGTAGCCATTAAGAAAAACACTTTTAACATCCATTTGATATAACTTGAAACCTTTAGATGCAGCAAATGCTAATAAAATTCTTATAGCTTCTAATCTAGCAATAGGAACAAATGTTTCATCAAAATCTATCAATTTGAGTGAAACCTTGAGCAACCAACCTAGCTTTATTTCTAAACACAACCCCATCCTCACTTTGCTTATTTTTAAATACCCATTTAGTTCCAATTAATGTGTGACCTTGAGGTGGAGGTACAAGTTTCCAAACATTATTTCTTTCAAAATTTTCTAACTCTTCTTGCATGGCATTAATCCAAGATTCATTAGTGAGTGCGTGTGATATATCCTTGGGTTCAAAAGAAGCAACAAAAGCAGAATGAGCATGAGAGTTTGGATCGCAAAACCTGGACCGAGTGACTCGTTCATGCAAGCTTCCAATGATTTGTTGTGGAGGATGACTTTTGAGTACTCGAAGGGGAGTAGACACTTCACAAGCACCTTCTTCTTCATGTTCGGACCTTTGATTAGGAGAGCTTGTTGATTGAGGAAGGTCCAAACCAGCAGTAGTGACTGTTGGTGCTGGTTGTGGTGCAAAATCAGCAGCTTGATCGTTATTTACTTCCGAGTTTTCGGGCAGCAGCACCACTTCTTCATCTTCTTCAATAAAAATACTCTCCCCCTGCGGATTTGGATCTGGACCTGCAATATCGGAGCTAGTACTTGGGCTAGCTTCATCAAAAGAAACCTCGCAAGTCTCCACAATTTTGTTAAGTGTCAAGTAAAAGCACACAGTATCCTCTAGTATGAGATGGATAACCAAGAGACATGCCATCAACAGATCTAGCTTCAAATTTATCAAGATTACCATGTGTCTTAACAAAGCATTTGCAACCAAAAACCCTAAAGTGTGTAACACTAGGCCTATGTCCAAACCGGAGCTCATATGGGGTTTTTCCAAGCTTAGCACGCAAGAAAACACGATTTGAGACATAACAAGCGGTTGCAATTGCATCAGCCCAAAATTTCCTAGAAGTTTGATATTCATCAAGCATAGTCCTAGCCATCTCAACTAAGGTCCTGTTCTTTCTTTCTACGACACCATTTTGTTGTGGTATATAGGGTGAAGAGTATTGATGATCTATTCCATTTTCAGCACAAAAGTGATCAAAGGATTGGTTTTTAAATTCAGTTCTGTTATCACTTCTAATTGCTTTTAATGATCCTGGGTGATAAATAGATAATCTAAGAAATAAAGTTCTAAAATGACTAAAAGCTTCATTCTTAGATGCCATAAAATAAACCCAAGAATATCTGGAATAATCATCAACAATCACAAGCACATACCATTTACCTCCGAAGGATTGAACACGTGCCGGACCTACTGTGTCAAGATGTAAAAGTTGTCCCGGTTCAGCTGTCATGGTCATTGTGAGAGGAGCATGTGAACCTGCAACAAACTTAGCATGTCTACAAGAAGAGCACACAATATCATTGTCCTTTTTAAGCTTCAGCAGCCCACGTATGCGATCGAGAGCACTAACACGAGTGAGATGATCAAAGCCTATGTGACCAAGTCTACGATGCCAAAAATATAGATCCTTTGTATCATTAGCAACTAGACACCGATGCTTAGAAGTTGATAAATCAAAATCAGCTTTAAAAACTCTTCCAAACCTAGACATGTTAAACAAAAGCTCACCTTTTGAATCTATAACCTTGCAGCAATTTTTAGCAAAGCTAACCTCTAGATTTTCATCTAGCAATTGTGAAACCGAAAGCAAGTTGTATTTCAAATTTTTAACAAGTGCCACATCTTTCAAAGTGTAGAGATTGTTTACTCTAACCGAACCTTTAGCAATTATGGGACTAAAAGAGTTATCGACGAAAGTAACATTTTCTACACGTGACACAAAAGAGAGAGAGGAGAACCATTCTTTGTTACCGATCATGTGGCGTGAGCAACTTGAATCCACAATCCAAATGTTCTCCTTCCTCAAACGTGAAACCTACACAGCAGCACAATACGTTGATGACTCAATACTGGGGTAAGTTAAAAGACTTTTAGGAATCCAGTACTGAGTCACACGACGTCCAGCAGGAATAACACGCGAAAGCTGAGAAGGTACAACAGGTTTATGAGCCAAACATCAAAAATTTTTGTTCCCAACTACTGACTTAGAAGATGTGTTATATGTAGCACAAAAAACAGTAGGTCCGGGAGCAAGTTTTTGACTCATTACAGCAGGTTGCAAGCGCCGAACATTCGGTCTAGCAGATTTTGCTTGGTTGTTATGTGATCTAGCAAGTATTCTTTGTTTCTTATCATGTTTAGCTAGTCTATAACAAAAATCCATGACATGACCATCTCTACCACAGTAGGTACAATGAAAAATAACCTTATTATCATGTCTAGATGAGCAAGCAACACGTTTATTAGAACCCGAATGGGACAGTACTCCTGCAGATTTGAAAATCACCTCTTTTTGTATAGGAGCTGTTTGAATCAAACCGCTTCCTAATGACTTTATAACTTTAGGTGGGTGTGTCTTAGCATGAGCATGAGAATTAAAACCTAAACCAGTTTTATCATTACAAGACTTGGAAGAATTCAGCAGCAAGTTTAGGTTTTTATTTGCATTAGAAAATCGATCTAGTGTCCTATGCATGTCATCAAGTTTATTGGACAGATCAAAGCAGTTTTCACATGAAGTTTTTCCTTTTAGTTTGCAATTTGAACAATATTTAACTTCATGCACACGTAAAGCATTGTTCAAAATAGAAATCTCATTCATAGCATCATTTAGTTTCTTATTCAGATCATCACATGAAGAACAATGCAAATCAATTGTAGAACAACAAGCATCTTTCAAATTTTTATCATTAAGTGCAGCAAGCTCTTTGTTCTTTTCAATTTCAAGTTCAAGTTTATCAAGTGTAGATGTGTGTGCACTTCTTAAAGAGGATAATTGTTCATAAATCAAATCACATGAGGAACAAGAATCATCACTAGGAATCAAAGTTTTTAAACGATTAATTTCATATTCTAGTGATTCAATTTTAACAGCATTGTTCCTATATTTTTTTATCCTTTTTCTTTAATATAACAGTGGCACGAGAAATAGCATCACACATTTCTTCGCAAGTGGGACATACCTCTTCAACGTCGCTGTTGTGTTCTGCCTCCTCGGAGCTTGAACTTGACTTGCTCGCCATGCAGCACATATTTGCCATAGCTTTTTCATCTTCATTACTACCGGTGTCCACATCACTTGAGTCGAAATCTTGAAGTGCAGAGATCATACTATGCACTATGTTGCGCATTGATAAATCTTTCTTCTTCTTATTCTTTGCAAACGATTTCTTCGGCCTTGTTTGCTTTTCTTCACGTGAAGTCGGACCTGAAAGGTTAGGGCACTCCGTACGAAAATGTCCTGTCTTACCACATTCAAAACATCGTTGAGGTCCGGAGCTTCCTCTCCTTCTAGTTCTCATATTTTGCAATGCTTTTGAGAACCGAGTAGAGATGAGTGCAAGCTCCTCCTCTGGAAACTCTTCAATCTGTTCAAGGGTTAGAGAGGACAGCAAAGAGAGTGCACCACTAGATGATGATTGGCTAGAACTAGACATGTCAAGTTGCGAAACAAATGCAATAGACTTGTTGGGGTTTTTACGTGAGATGATGTCAATTTCATGAGTTTTCAATTTAGAATAAAGCACGTCTAAATGAAGAGAACTCATGACAGTAGATTCACGAATAGATGTAACTTTCATCTCCCAAATTGACATATCTAATGCTCCTAACAATTGTCTAGCATTTTCAGCATCTGAAAAGTTAACATTGACACTACGCAAGTTGCTGAGAATTTTATTAAAGCGAGTAAAAAGGTCGTCAATTGACTCACTGGGTTGCATCTCAAAACGCATGTATTCTTTCTTGAACATATCTTGCCTTACCTCCTTGATCGTATTGGATCCTTCATGGTAGTCACAAAGAGCTTTCCAAACATAATATGCAGATCGGAGGTGTGCAACACGGTCGAAGTCGCTTTGAGTCAATCCTTGGATGATCAAGTTGCGAGCTTTGTTGTTGTTGTCAACATCTCTCATGTTCGAAGCCGTAACTTGATCGTTGGGTGGTACATCAAAGTTCTGGTAGACCTTTTCCCATATGGCGAAGCCTTGCGCCTGTATGTTGGCCTCCATTCGCGCCTTCCAAACCTGAAAATCGATGCCATTGAACACACAAGGTTTTGCGGAGTACTTCTCCATGATGGTTAGTCAAAACACGTGCAAATCACAAAGATTAGAGCACCTTGGCTCTGATACCAATTGTAGGATCGAAGAACACGTGAAAAGCTACCAGAGGGGGGTGAATGGTAGATTAAAACTTTTCGCAGCGGAAACAACAAAAACCCCTCAGCAAAAAATCAATCGGTTAAAGAAACCGTGTGTGCAAGTGTTTTTAAACGTGTTCAACCATGACAAATAAAGTAGAGAGGTAGAGAATCAAGTCACGGATCTAATGCAACAAGAATCACTTGAAAACACGAAGTAAAACTTGAGATATGATCAAAACATTAAACGAAGATCAATCTGTTCTACCCGATATAAAACAGATCTGCAACGCTGCAAAGAAACTCGTGTATCTCAAAAACTACAGATCCGAAGCTCGTGAAAATTTCACATACGATAGATAATTGAGTTGTGAAGACAACCAAAAAAGAATCACGTCAATCGGATCTGTAAAACTCAAGTTATGAACGAAACTCCGAAGCAACGTCGGTCTGTCCAGAAACTCGGCGAGAAAGACTTGACGAAAAACAAGTCAGACGAACAAGGCACAAAAGCTCCTCGAAACTATGAATTTTATTCAATAGAAACACAAGAGGAACAGCCCAAAGTCGTGCATCCACGAGACTTGGCCCCCCTTGCTTATATAATCAGCCCTAAGGCCAACTCAACTCAAACTAGGACTCCTACTCCTCCTTGGATTCAAACTGTAACTTTCCAATATTGCTCAAGACTCTTCTATACGCAGATAGAAGCAATCTTAAGACTTCCAAACACCTTAGAAACGTCCCAAACATTCCTAAAATAACTCAAATTCGTGACCCAAATGAAATCCTATCATAACCAACTCAAAACTTTCCATATTTGAGTCAAACACGACTCAGCCGCAGCCTGAGTCCATAACCTAGTCGGTTGAACCTTTCCGACCAATTCTTTACGTCCACATCTCTTCATCACGCCTTGGAACAATGTTGCCACGTCCATGCACTCCTTGCACACGTGCAAACACCTTCCAACGACGTACACGCAACCTTCATATGCACTGCCCTTGATCCAAACATGTTGCGCGACCTCCCGATCAACTCAACCACAGCTCCTCCCGAACTTGGTTGTTGGAACCTCATCTCCTCCCTGAGACTAGTCCAAGGATCCCGTCACCAGCCATGTCTTGAACTCAAGCAACACCTGCACATGAATAAACAACCAATTCTTCCGAGCACAAGTCCTCGACTTGACTCACGTTAGTTCGAAAACCACAACATCTTACATGAGCACGTCACATAAGCATGTTGCAAACCATATCAAATGATAACAGTCATAACCACCAAAACACACCAAAAACTTAGCAAATTAATACTAAGCAAACCTTCCCATAAAGCAAGTTTGAAACATTGCAAGTTAAAAGCAAAAACAAGACGCTGCAGTTCTACGAGTTGAACTTCACGGGAGCTCCCTAAAAACAAGCTCCGAACCTTACAGAAGCTCTTCGGACCTTGCAGGAGCTCTCCGGACCTTGCGTCGGACCTTGCGGCGGACCTTACCAACACTTGGCGGACCTAACAAAGAACTTGTCGGACCTTGCCACAGAAGAATGTTTTGGCAATATTCAAAACTTTGAATGTTAATGCTAACTTTTATCCTAATTGCCAATGTATTCAGCACACATAGGTCTCACAACATTATGTTGTAAAAGATCTTATGTTGAGTAATAAAATAGTTTCATATGTTCTTACCGTCTTTTCGTGCATGCTGTTGGGTGCCACATCGCACGGCACCACCCAACGCGATCACCGGGCTTCACAGCATGGTATCAGAGCCGCATTGGGAATAGCACGTATAAAAAGAGTCTATTTTCAAAAAAACTTAGGAGTATACGAGTGAGAAACGTATAGTATGCCCACATAAGGAGTATTATTAGCATAGTTACTTAAGGTGGCAAGCTAACAGTGTGATATCATTCAGTATTTCAATTATGTAATGACGCAGCTACGTGGAGGTAAGAACGGTAAGGAACGCCACCGAAAGCGGATTAATTTTGGTTAGCTCCCCCATACGAGGAAAGTAGTGTGAGATGTCCCGTTCAACAATAGATGGTAAGTGAATATGTTTTCTAAGACACTTCATGTCTTAGAGACATATGAATGACACTAGCCTCCAGTGCGCAAACCCAGGGGCAAGAGGAGGAGACCCCATCGTGTGGTTTGTAACACGAAGTATGTTCTCTAGGACTCTTCATGTCCTATGAGGCTTACGAAAGCCCTGTTCCACCAGTGTGCTTTATTGCAAAGGTGTGGAGCCCCCGTCGGATGGTGAATAACCCGATCATGTACCTTGAGACGTGGCTTGACTTGAGGACGGCGCGTGTGGAAATGATACGGGGCGTATGTTTTTACTATGATATGGACCTGCCTGAAATGACAAACCAATGTGTGCATCATTATTGAGTGGTTTTCTGTAGGTATCTTAACCACGACTAGTACATGTTGTGTATAAAACATTTGTGAGTGATTGTTTTAGTGCCACCACTTGAGCCGTATATGCCGGTATAAATCCGGATAGGATTTTAATTTGGTGAGGCAACGTAGTACCGTGATATGTTTTGAACTGCATGAAAAAGAAGGTTTGAAAAGAAAAAGAGTAAATTTTTAGTCTAGGATTCTATTAGGGGTTAATGAACTCCTATATTGAACTAAGAGTCAATTGGGAGTATAGATTTATTCACAGACTTAAGAATAACCTCCCCTGTTTTCGGCAGAATTTTCACTGGAGTTGAACAGGGCATAACTTTTGTTTGGTTGATACAATGGAGGTTAGTGATACATTTATGGAAAGTTTTTGAAGTCTTTGACAACTTTTCTGTAGAACTCCAGATCAGAATCACCCTCCAAATGGATGAAATTCTCAGATGAGTGTGAACTGTCCAAAAATAGGGCAGACATAAAATGCTCTCTGGAAATATCTGTATTTCGACCATAAATTTTTCTGTATAAAAATTTATAAGGGTCATGTAGGACACAGTTAGAAATTGTGATATATGCTATGACTTTGTAGTTCAAAGTTTCTCCAGATTTGGAGTTTAAAGTGATGAAATCTTGCGGACAAAACAGCCACTTTCAAAGGAGGTGCTGTCAAAAATTGTTCCAGATTTCTGTCAATTTGAGATATCACAACTTTTGATACAGAACTGATTTGAAAGCAAATGAATACTCGTTGGAAATATATTGAAGTTAACTATAGCTTTGATATTCAACTTGAGTCATTAAGTTGCCATTTTCATATTCAAATTCCAGGATTAAGACCAATTGGTCATTCTGAACAGAGTAGTGCTTATTGTCATTTAGCTTGAGACTTGTTGTGGACAGGGATGTTTAGACTTCTCTAAGTTCCACAACCTGTTCTTAAGTTATTTTTCAGTTTTTCTGACTATTGGAATTAAGGGTTTGGACAAACTTGTTAAAGTTTGGTAGCTTTCAAAATTGTCGAAACCCTGGTTAGCTTATGTAGTGCTGCAATACCTATGTGATGCTTTTACGGTTAGGTTTTCAATTCAAGTTAAGTTTAAACTTTGAACTTTAACCGTAAATTGCTCACTCTTGCAGTATGGATCGTGTTCATTCCAGGAGTGAGGTTGGTGCGTCGAGTCACGATGAAAATAATTCGCCACGACAACAAGTGCCGACATCATCAACTGGATTGGCGGAAATCTTAGGAAGGATGGCTGAGTCTCTCGATCTGTTGGTGCAACAAAGTATCCGACAAGAGAAACTACAGCGTAATCCCCCACCAAGTACATATCTAGATTTCTTAGCAAGACAACCACTGGTTTTCTCGGAAGCGAGAGAATCATTGGAGTTGGCTCATTGGCTCCAATGTATTGAAGCCAAGTTCGAAATGCTTGAGTGTGATAAATATCAGAAGACTCTATTTGCCGCTCAACAACTCCACGGAGCTGCGAGAGCTTGGTGGGCGGAGTATATCGCTACTCTTCCTGAAGGTTATCGTGTGACGTGGGATGAATTCCGGGATGTTTTCTGGACACGTCACATTTGTTCGGGAATTCTAAGAACAAAGTATCAAGACTTTCTGGAATTAAGGCAAGGAGAAAGGAGTGCGTACGAGTACTTCAAAGAGTTTGAAGACTTGATGCAATACGCCACTCATATGGTAGACTCAGAAGCGTTGAAGTGCGAGTATTTCTTCCGAGGTTTGAACGTCGAACTTCAGGAACAAGTGACCTTGTTCAATAACGGTATTTACAATGAGTTGGTAAATGTCGCTATCATTAAAGAAGACATGCATCTCCGCTATCGAGTGCGGTATTACTCGCCCGTCAGGCAAGAAATTAAACCTATGGTGCAACTCTCACAACCACGGCTGGAGTTGACCACTTATGAGCCTCCACCTCAACAACAGCGGTCAGAAATTATTCGTGCAACCCTACCACAACTAGCTATGCACGAATTATCTCCACCTCGTGTTAGTAGAGAGCTGAGGATTTCTGTAGCACAAAGCCATCGTGGAGCTGAGCAGAGCCAACACTTGTGTGTCGTCTCATCAATGCTCAGATCAGCACCATGAACCTTCAAAGAAGAATCTTTCGAAAGCTGGCAGGGTTAATTACACTACTATTGAGGACATTGCAAAAGGCGAACCAGTTTTAGCGGGCATGTTCACCTTACATGAACAGCCCACTTTCGTATTGTTCGATTCTAGAGCCACCCACAATTTTATCAGCAGAGACTATGTGTTGAAGAATAATCTTCCATTTAGCACAGTCAAGCATCTGTTTCATATCAGCTCACTCGGAGACAAGATAGCAACCGATGAGATGGTCTCTCGGTCACCTTTATGTTTGGGTGGAAACATCTATCCTGTGAGCATTATCATACTCAAAGGCCAAATGATTGATATTATCTTGGGGATGTCATGGTTGACACATTATGGAGCTATCTTTGACATCAGCTCTCGGACGGTCCAACTGAATTCCCCAATACATGGTTGCAACACATTGAATCTTGTGGATCCATCACAACATGTTGCAGCAGTGCATCAGATTGAAGCTCCTAAACTTGAGGATATTCCAGTGGTATGTGAATATCCAGATGTGTTTCCCGACGACTTACCGGGCATGCCGCCCGAAGGTGATGTAGAGTTTAAGATTGAACTAGCACCGGGAACAACACCTATTTCTCTGTGATCATATAAAATGGCACCAAAGGAGCTAGCAGAATTGAAGGAGCAGCTTAATGACCTCATGGACAAAGGTTTTATACGCCCAAGTTCATCAACTTGGGGCTGTTCCGCACTCTTCGTGTAGAATAAGGACGAAACTTTGAGGCTATGCGTAGATTATCGTCCACTGAATGCTGTCACTATTAAAAATAAGTATCCACTACCACGCATCGATATTTTTTTCGATCAACTAGTGGGTGCTAAGGTATTCTCCAAGATGGATCTTCGGTCAGGGTATCACCAAGTAAAAATCCGTGCAGAAGATGTACCTAAGACGGTGTTCTTGAGAAGATATGGTCTTTATGAATATCTTGTCATGTCCTTTGGGTTGACCAATGCTCCAGCTCACTTTATGTATCTCATGAACTCTGTGTTCATGCCGGATTAGATAAGTTCTTCGTGGTTTTCATCAACGACATCTTGGTCTATTCAAAGTCAGAAGAAGAACATGTTGAACATTTGCGTATTGTACTCCAACGCTTGAGAGATCACAAGCTATATACAAAGTTCAGTAAATGTGAGTTTTGGATCAGCAAAGTGCTGTTTCTTGAGCATATTATTTCAGTGGAAGGTATCGCTGTGGACCCAAGTAAAATCGAGCAAGTGCTGAATTGGAAATCTCCAACATCTGTTCATGAAGTGAGGAGTTTCCTAGGTTTAGCGGGTTATTACCAGAGATTCATTCCAAAATTCTCCAAAGTCGCTAAATTCGACATTAGTGAAGTATCTCACGACAGCTCCAGTTTTGGCCCAGCCGGACACAACGAAGCATTTTGATGTCTATTGTGATGCATCCGGCATTGGTTTGGGTTGTGTGTTGATGCAAGTACGTGTGGTCGCGTATGGATCCCGACAACTCAGGGGTCATGAGCAGAATTACCCGATGCATGACCTTGAACTGGGTGCAGTGTTCCTTGCATTGAAAATGTGGAGGCATTATTTACTAGGCAATCTAGTAAATCTCTACACTGATCACAAAAGCTTGAAGTACATCTTCACACAGAAAGAGTTGAATATGAGGCAGCGAAGATGGCTGGAATTGATCAAGGATTATGAACTTGAGATTCATTACCATCCGGGCAAGGCGAATGTGGTTGCCGACGCATTTAGTCGGAAAGCCCACGTTCACCATTTAGCCATGGATGCACATGAAGAAGGAGAACCAAGCATGCACTTAGTTCCCTATGGATCGCTGTTCAATCTTGCTCTTATTCCTACAATCCAATATGAGATTGTAGAGGCTCAGAAGAGGGATAGGGGTATGTCTCATATCCGAAGGAGAGTGGACAGCGTTGAGTTGAAGATGTTCCGCAAGGATGAAGAGGATACTCTATGGTTTAACAACCGCATAGTGGTACCCCAGAATATGAAATTGCGGAGGAAGATATTGGATGAAGCACATTTATCCAAGTACTCCATTCATCCGGGAAGCAATAAGATGTACCAAGACTTGAAATCTAAGTTCTGGTGGACACGGATGAAAAGAGAGATTGCGAAATACGTATCCGAGTGTGATACGTGTCGGCGGGTTAAAGCCGACCATATGCGGAAAGCCGGACCACTTCAACTGCTGAAGGTTCCAGCATGGAAGTGGGAAGACATAAGTATGGACTTCATCATCGGATTACTCATGACAAGCAACAAGCATGATTCTATTTGGATAATTGTCGATCATTTGACCAAGACAACTCATTTTATTCCAGTTCATACTAAATATGTGGCAAAGAAGTATGCGGAGCTGTTCATCTCAAGAATCATGTGTTTACACGGGGTTCCCTGCACCATCGTTTCTTACCGAGGTGCGTTATTCGAATCCAGATTTTAGGAGCAACTGCATGTTTCACTGGGAACAAGGTTAATTCGAAGTTGAGCATATCATCCGCAAACTGATGGTAAAACGGAGAGGATAAATCAGATTCTAGAGGATATGCTACGGGCATGTGTCATCAATCATGGGAGGAATTGAGATGACCATCTACCGTTAGCAGAATTCTCATATAATAATGGTTATCAATCCAGCATCAAGATGGCCCCATATGAAGCTCTTTATGGACAGAAGTGCCACACACCACTGAATTGGTGAGTCCGGCGAGAGAGTGGTCTATGGGATTTATCTTGTGAATGAAGCAGAGGAACGAGTGCGAGTGATTCAAGCCAATTTAAAGGCTGCTCAATCTCGGCAGAAGAGTTATGCAGACAAAAGATGTCGACCTCTCCACTTCGACATCGGGGACCACGTTTATCTTCATGTCTCTCCGATGAAAGGGATTCATCGTTTCGGAGTGAAGGGAAAACTTGCTCACAAATTCGAAAGGGATTCATCCGATCCAGATTATCGACGAGAAAACTCACGCCACAAGAAATCGGACATTGCAATTTTACAAAGTCTTGTGGAGCAACCACACCGCTGATGAAGCCACGTGGGAAAGCGAGGAATTTCTCCATTTAAATTTTCCCGACTTGTTTGTACCATATGTCCAGTAGTTATTCTCCCTTCTTCTTTCTTTTTGTAATCTCGGGACGAGATTCTTTTAAGGGGGGAGGAATGTAACAGCCCTAACTTTTGTAAAGTTTGATTTCAACTTATGAAACAAAGTTAAGGCGATAAAAGACTATAGTTGTGTCACATGAAATGATGAACATGGAATATGGACATGTGAAGGAGTTAAAAAATTTCTCTAACCCATGCTCAACACATGTTAACCTAGGGGAATGAATTCCATTCTCAAAACTCTAACTCATGTGCTCCTCCTCTATGAGTAGAGTGGAGGGAGTTTAAACATAATTTGAATTCTTTTGAAAGAATTCATGTTCAGATTGCCCACATGCATACAAATGAATTCACCGATGCATTTCCCATGTATCAATAAACTCATGATCCAAATTTGGATATTTTTGGAGCTCATATACCAATTATTCCGAGGAATATTCGAGGGAGAGTTCAAATTCAAATTTGAATTTGAAAACTGAACCAAACGTGCTCAATTTTGAAATTTGAGTTTAGATTCAAATTCCTCACAACATGTTTGGACAATCGTCCAATTTTGGTGGAATTTGGACGAAGGCGGTGCGGGAAAATTAAAGCACGGAGGGGAGAGATATTTGGGTGTTGTGGTCCCACATGTCAGCCACCCCACAGTGCAAACCGACTCTGTGTTGATCTTTCCTCGGCTGAGAGCGCGCGCCACAGCTCGGTGCAGCCCCTACCGACGTATTGCCGGTGCCAGCTCCTGCTTCCCGCGTTTTGCTTGGTCTAATCCTCCACGAAGCGAGTGCACAGAAGCCATTTCTCTTCCTCCTCGTTCTGCCTCGCTGCCGTGTGTTTCTCTCCCGAGAAGAACAGAATCGGCCGCTCTGTTTCTCCCGACTACACAGCCACCACCGTAGCTCAGTTTCTCGAGCTCTCCACACGAAAAAGCTTCGCCAACGAGTTCTCTAGCCGCCTAGCACCTTTCCTCCGCTGTCCCGAGCTCGCTTGCGCCTAAAAACGGCAAAGTGCCGCTGCTTCCGAAGTGAACACCGAAGAACTGGTTTCGGCTACCGTGGACAGCCCACACCGTGAAAGTTCAAGCCCAAACGAGCTTACTCATCGGTGCACCCACAACCGGAGCTACTCCTCTTCGAAGCTCAGCCCTAGCAATTGATCACAGAGGGAGAATTTGAAGATTTTCTCCCGGACGGCACAAACCGACCCCGAGGTAAGGAATTGCAAAATTCGTCCTCAATTCGTGTTGGTTGTGTTCCAAACTCCGCACACAAGTTCTTAACTAGCTAGCGCACTTCCTCCCTCGATCCTAGGCCGAAAAATTAGGTATAGAGCAAGAAATCCGAGTTCTTTTCAAGGGAGTATCGCCGGACCACGTCGGGCGCACAGTGCCGATAGGTTTGGAGAGCTCCCTGGTCAATTTAACCTCCATGTCGATCTTCTACGCGATCCCCGGGTGCTTTAGAGCCCAAGAACCGATCATTTGGTGAAGAAATTAGCTGCCGCAACCTCGCTGGAACCCTAGTTCTTGCTGTCATCGGTGCGCACTGTTTTTCGGTGAGCTCCGGCCGCCGGCGACCTCACCAACATGTTCAGCGTGGTGGAAAATGGGGGGGGGGCGGCCAGCAGGGGGTCGGGAGGTGGCCGGGAAGGCTGATCCGGAGACCCTCGCCAGAGGGCGTCGCCACTGGCCCTGTTTGGCGTGAGGTTGAAGATGAGGGATGACAGGTGGGGCCCACAGGCAGGTTTTAAATATTTCCAGATTTTCCCACAGGTAGGAGTGTCCAAAAATTGTCAAAAAAATTTGTTGGATTCCTATCAAAGATTACTATCCAGGAGTGCATCCCAATGTTTACGAAAATCTCTGGATTTGGCTCATTAATTCATTTAATTAAAACCTTGTAGGAATTTTTACACGAGTTCTATTTATTGGAAAATTTCCAAATTTGGGCAGGACATTCTTCCAAAAATCCTTGAACTCCAGTAAAAATTTAAGAGGCATTGGACCTATATTACTTGGTCAAATGATGTGTTCATTCCTTATGTCTCTGAAAAATGGGAAAAATGAACAGATACATTTTCAGCTTTTCCCCAATCTTTGTAAAATTCATAGCTCCATGTAGGAAACTCCAAAAATGGTAAAACCAATTCCTATTGACTCAGGATATTTTGTTATTCATAAAAAGTCTACTTTTCAGCATAGGAAAGCTTAATATCTAGGGGGTAAAGGCAGAATAGTGAAAATCACATGAGGAATTATTGTGATCAACTTGAGCCATTTCCATGAGCTCAATTTTTGCACACAGACTAAATACGTTCCAAAAAATCCGTGGTTAAATTTTCAGCTTCATTGGACCTGTGGAACTTGAGCTCCCATCTTTTAGGTTTAAGTGTTCATATAATGGACTTGATCACATGGTGATTACTAGTATCCCTTTTCACCTAGCTTTCATCATCTCTAAGGTTGTAGATCCAACAAAATAAGACTTGCTGTTGTTTGTCCCTTTAAGTGTGAGTTAACTTGAACAACAGTTTTGAATCATTTTCTAATTTGCTTTTGAATACATGTGCATAAATCATCTTAATAGCTCATGTGACGTCGACGTTCGATGAGGACTCGACTCCGCAGCAAGGATCTCCATCTCGTGACGAGTTTGGCGGATTCTCCGGAGGAATACTAAATCCTAGGTTCTAACAAAACCGTTGAGCAAGGAAAGCCCCGGTTTGCATATCGTTACTGTTTCAAATTTTGCTTTACTTCACCTCATGTGTATTAGACTTGATATTGTGCATTATGTCTAGGATGTTTGAGACCTACTTGCATGGCTATTACATCCCTGAGTAGAAGGTTTAGTGTAGGCTTTGCCTCTTCATAGATTCTAGGCTAATGTTGTAGCTAGCTCGGTAGAAGTCGAGTAGTAAAAAGCTACTCGCGAGAAAGGTCGAGTAATGGAATTACTCACGAGAGGTTGATGATAAGAGCACCCTCATGAAAATGAGATGGGGAGTTCCTGTAGGATGGAGCGCTCAAGGTTGGTCTCGACCTGTGATGGGTGTGACAATGCTTGAGACCACATTGGGCCTGGACCGGGATGGTAAGGCCAATGTGGAGGTTGTTTGTAGCCCCGTCCGTGTCGGTTAAGGACCGCGCGTATGTGGCCCTGTTGGACTAGATTGAGTTGTACCGGATATATAGTGGGGTATGAGACCCATGAAACCGATGTAACTCGATGGACCGTGATATAAAAACTTATCCTTCATGTGGGAATGACGTTGAGAAGGCGGGAGGTGTAAATTCTTTAGCGGGCAACTTTGACGTGTCCGTGTAGAGGACCATCCTTCTCGGCGCGAAAAGTTTTTCTATGTCGGGGTGTCGTGTGAAAGGTTGCTGCATACGACGTAAGAAAGAGCTCTTGAGAGAGTCTTTCGAGGCGGGTGTATGTGTCGTGTATTCCAGGTTGTTATTGATTCGAATCACCGTCGCTTGCGGAAGATGATTGAGCATACTTGCCCGCTGCGCCGTGACGTGGTAAGAAGAGGAACTAAGTCTCTTAACTTGCGGTTCATGGATTAATTTTTGTATTGGATCCTTGACTGAATTAGAGATAGTGCCAACTAAAGTTCATTTCCACCTTAGGCTAGCAACATCGGGATAAGCGTTTCTTGTTTGATTGTGGACTTCTGGTGTTGTGAGGCGTGAGGACCACTAAAATGAAGGCTATAAGAATCTGAATATAAGGATCAAGTTTAGTCAAGCTTCATTTTGCAAATACCTGTTCCTACTGTCTTCCTACCCCTGCATGTAGAGTTACATGTTTAGAATTGAAGGTTAAGACTTGCTGAGCCTTAGTGCTCACGGTTGCTTCTGAGTTGTTTTTACAGGTAGCAGGATGCCTGCTATGAAGAGGGTTGTTCGGTGCAACGATGAACCTCATGGTTCGTTCCACTCATCGGAAACCTAGCCGCTGTCTTTCTTGGTGGAGCTAGTAGGAAGCTTTCACGGGCTGAACGACTTCTCTTCGGCGTAGTTAGGATCAAGAGTCTGTAGATTGTGCAGTTTTTAATTCCGCTGTGTATGTACATTATTTTTTAAAAGATCTTATGTTGAGTAATAAAATGGTTTTATATGTTCTTACCGTCTTTTCGTGCATGCTGTTGGGTGCCGCATCGCACGCACCATCCAGTGCGATCACCGGGCTTCACACCTCCCCCCTCCCCGTGCCGCCTACCTCCTCGCCCTCGCAGCCGGTCGAGTGTCATCCTCGCCCTCGCCGTCGCCTCCCTCCTCCCTTTTCTGCCCCCCTCCATCACCATCGCCGCTGCAACCCGTTGCCTTAATCCTCCCCGCATCGCCTTCTCCTTCTCGGCATCTATCCCCGCCGTGCGCTGCCCCCTCCCCACTGTCCCCCACTGCCGGCGCTCTCCCACTGCGTCGAGCCCCCCCCCCCTTTTAGGTTGTTTAGATTGTTTAGATTACTTGTTTAGAGACCTTGACAATTGCTTAGATTAATTGTCTAGATTTTGTTTGAAGGTGGACTAGAGAGTAAATTATTTAGAGAGCAAATTAATTGTTTGCATCAGAAAGCAAAGCAAATGTAGCTCAATTGTTTCTTCTACATTTTCTATGTGTGTTCATACCGACACCAATTAGTTGTTTAGAATATTTGTTGTGTTAAAGGAGATAGTCTTGTTGTGCTAACAGGTAGTCCATATTGTCTTTGTAATCATTGAGTACTATAACAGGGATACAAGTTGTCTTTGTAAATCCACCATGTTCACTCTATTTTATATATTTGGATGTGATTTTACATATTAGGTTGTTTTTGTAATCACTGAGTACTATAACAAGAAAACCTTCTATTGATATTCAAGTTCTAACATGGAAAGCCCTAAGAAGACTAGTGCTGGTAGTGACAATGAAGTCGACGATGTTGAGTTTAGTGACTCCGACAGTTTAGGCTCGTATCACAGTCCATCGGATCCTTTTCCAGATATAAAAATTAAAAAGACTTCAGAGGATCTCGACCCAGAATATGATCCTACCGGTGAGGTATGGATCACGGATCTCGACCAAGGATATGATCCTGCAACAGTTTAAGTTAATGTTAGTTGTCAAGCATATGAGGTTTTAAAATTCTTTTCTATCTAGCTTAATTGCCAAGACAACGAGTTGACTTTGACTACTAAAACCGTAAAAGGTTCTCCAATGGTTGAATCCTCAAATTCAGTCAAGCGAAAACGAGGGCAACAAGGTCCCAATAAGGGTCCACTGAACCGCATCATATACGTAACAAGTGTCAGTCCAGGTGTGCTTCCCCAAGAACCACTAGATTCAGTTACAAAGTATCAAAATGCATGTCGTTGTCTTGTTAGAGAGCTTGTGCCGATCACAACCGAGAATTAGAGAAAATTCCCTAAGGCGGACAAAATGAGTTGTGGGAGAAGTTAAATAAACAAGTAAAGTTCCCAAAAGGCACGGAAGAAGCTATAAAGAAAGCAACATTGGTCTCTTGCGACAAGAAGTTTTTTGGCTGGAAGAGTGAAATGAATGCTTATGTTAAGGACAATAAAATTCCTAACCTGAAGAAGATGGGAAAAATCACACATGCTCACTGGCAAGAATTTGTTTGTCAAAAGACCACACCTAAGCCTAAAGCACTAAGTGAATCTAGGTCAGAGCTTGCTAAAAAGAACATATACCATCATCGCTTGGGGTTTGCCGGATATGCTCCCAAAGTTGAGAAATGGAATAAAATATTAGAGGAAACTTTCAGTAAGGGCAATTCTCACCCGCTACAAGGCTGCGATGAGAGAACTAAGCGGTGGTCTTAGCTCGGTCAGGTTTGACTAGCGAGGGCAAACATGAAAAGCCCGACTCTGTGAACCAAGTAGAGCAAAAAAGGAAAGAAGTAACTGAAAAGCAACAGAAGAGTCTCTTCAAGCCGGAGAGGGAGAATGACCAACTTACCGCTATCCTAGGCAACCATGAATACGGTGGACGGGTTCAAGCAATCTCTCCCAGATGTTCTAGAGAGATGGTTTCCCGAACGATAAAGAGTTATATAGAAGACGTGACAAGTTCAAGAAGATAATTGAAGATACAATTGGTCAAAAGGTCAAGGAATCTATGAAAGCAACAATAGATAAACTTATAGAATCGAGTCAATTAACGCCACAGAATAGAGCGATGGTTCCCGTGGAAAAGGAGCATTTGATATCCCCAACTTCCTACCCTAGCAGCGTAGGTTCTGTGCCAGGCTCAGGGTCATGCCATAAGTTCCCTGTCGATGATATTGTTAAGGACACATCTTGTCGTCTTCTTGTCCTGATCGGCAGAGCAGGGAACAAAACAAAACAGGTTGCCACTGCTATGGCAAAGCCGAATCATGTCTTCAACGGCAATCCATTTCTGTTGTATTATGCAGTGGTGCAAGTTCTTCAGATCATTGATAATGATTATGAAGATTATAAAATAGACCGCGTCACACCTAAGGGGATCACGACTCTGGGGCAGGCCGTCAACCACTTAATCCTTTGGCACCAACGCGATATCGTGTTGGACGATGAGCCAATGTATAGCCCCATCGCATCTCGAAAGACTGCAGCCCCGTCTTCTTCACCGAAAGTCTAGGAAGATGCACTCTCGCTATGTCCCTGCAAGGATGATAGTAATCTTGCTAGTAAAGATAACCAAGAGCAACCAGTTGAACAACAACTTGAAGAAGTACAAGAGCAATCTGCTGGTAGTAAAGAGCAATCAGTTGAACAACAGGTTCAACAACAAGCCAATGTCTAACTTTAGGCGACTACAAAATCTAATGCATCTCGTTCTTCACATGAATCAGCATTAGAAAATATTGAGGAGTGGAAAGAAGACGGTGTGAAATATACTCGGGAGACGGCTTTAGTTAAACCAAGAGTTGCGGTATACAAGATTCAGGACGTTCCTCCTGAATATGAGAATAAGAAGTCGTTCATGACATCGGCACAGCTTAGCAAACAACCTTTCTTGCTCAAAAAAATGCACGAGTGGTACATCACTTCTAGTATAAAATATGATATTTGTTACGTCATATTTCGTGTACCAAAATAAGCATTCTGGAGCATTGGAGAAGATAAACAAGTCCTTCTCTTTGAAGATCTGCGGAGCCTTTTCTATCGAGGCATGCTCTAAATCAACCTGCTACTTGTCTGGTGCTTGTAAGTGCCTCTAATATTTCATATTTGTTTTTTTTACTACACGCATACACATGTCATGAGATTATAATAAATCTAGACTTATTCAATTGGATGCAATACATGGATAATGAAAAGTTGAACTGCAAGACAGGTATCCTTGACCCTACAGTGATTGCAATGTTGTTCGACTTTCACGTGCAACGGGACTTAGAACAGTACAAGCACATGACAAAAAAAAACATTTTGAAAAAACAATCGCAAGCCAAAAGAATATAAAAAGACAAAGGTTGCAGCCTACATAGGACATGTCATGTTTAACTTTGTCACAGATGGCAAGGACCTCGTAAAGGCTCCGTACCACTTTAAATAAGTTCGACATATGTTATGAAAATAGCAATTATTGCTAATTTTTAACTTAACACGTGTGTTTGTACGTGTGCAGTAAACACTATATAATGATATTCATCAAGCCAACGCAAGGTTTGGCAACGATCCTGGACTCAACCGATTACTCACAAGATACTTACAAAGATTTCCTTACTATTTTGAGAACGTACGGTTATTTAATACTTTTAATATATGTGCACAAATATATATAGGTTCGGAACTCTTATATGACATTCCTTGTATGACAGCGCTTGGCGGTTTTATGCGAAACAACTTGGCGGTCAGAGAAATCCTAATAAGGATGGATTACAGATATCAACATATTATCCTTGTCCCAAGCAGCCTTTTAGGAGAGTTTTATACGGGTATTATGTATGCGAACATCTTCGGACCATCTGCGAATACAGAGTGAGTCGTGAGGATTCCTAAACGTCAATATTATATTTTCTTACTTTTGAGTTTTATTTTCATTGTAACTAGTGTATTTTAATACTATTATGTTATCATTATCACCAACACATTATGAACCTTGTTGTGTGTTTCATTGCAGCACATGAATGTGGACTAAAAGAATGGCCGGTTTTTAGAGATATGTGTGGTGGAGGAGCCGAGAAGATTACGAGTGAACAACGTCACTTCATGCATCGTGAAATTTTCCACCGAAAAGGATAGTTCTTTGATGAGCAGGTGTAATAGCTGATGTGACAGAACTTTGCCAGTATATTGAGCGTCAATTTGGTTTTTAGTGAAAAACTTGTAAACTATGAATTGAGATATATTATACTTATATATGTATATGAGATGATTTTTTGGTGATATTGTGTTGATGACGCTTGTCAGGCGGTGTATGAATGTGCATATGAAATGGAACTGAAAATTAGAAATAACGGCATGCACTACCTAACAAACCGCCTGTGGTAATATAATTTCAGAGACGGCTTATCGTAGGTAACGAACCGCCAGTGATAATATAGTTTCATAGGCGGCTAGTCGTAGGTAGAGAACCGTCTTTGATAATTGAGTCACACATGCGGATAATCTTACGTTACAAACCACCTGTGATAAACGTTCTTCACAGGCGAATAGTCGTAGGTAAAGAACCGTCTGCGATAATGGAGTTATCGCGGGCGAATACTTTTTACGTTATAAACTGTCTGTGATAAAAATCTTTAGAGGCGGATAGTCGTAGGTAAAGAACCGCCTACGATAATGGAGTTATCACAGGAGAATACTCTTCGTTACAAACCGCCTGTGATAAACAGTTCTCACATGTGATTTCACGAAAGGTTAAGACCGCATGTGATAATTTTTTTCATAGGCGGTTTAAGTTTCCGCTTGTGAAAATTGTTGATTATCATAGGCTCTTCGTTTCAGGCGGTTTTAAAAACCGCGTATGATAATACGTTTAGAGCCGACTGAGATGAAGTTTGTTGTAGTAGTGTCCATATATCCCCTCCGTTTCTTTTTATTTGATGCTGATTAGCCTACCCAACGTGTTTGGAATAAAGGCTTTGTTGTTGTTGTTGCCGCTGATTAGTTTAATAATAAAGTAACTAACGTCAAATAAAAAGAAACGGAGAATGTAATACAATTATTTAACAGCCAGCAGAGTTCGGGGTTCAAAGCACTTTCTTTGTGGAGATGAGCCTGAACTTTCCAATAAACATAAGCAAAATTAGAATTCTAAAAAAGAGAAGCACTCCTTCCCTCGGTCCCTCCCTCCCTCGCTGTGTGTGTATTAACTGACAGTGTATTGGGGCTCGAGGTACAGAATAACTCAAAAAATAATGTAACAACTTCATTTATCGTGTTGCATCATATCGTGTATTAATTTTAACTTTCACTCTGCCATTTGTCACACTAGCTAGTGAAATATGTCTGGTATTTAAGAATCCTCCAAGCAAAGGAGCTACATAAAAGAAGAATTACATATTTTAAAGATGGATTGGGCATGCAGAGGGAATTCATGTATTTTTATGAGTACATATGCAAGCAAGTGTTATGAAAATAAGTCCAGGATAAAGAAAGATAGAATAATAATAATATCAAGGGAACTACTATAGTAAGATACACAGTGCAAATAATATTCTTATTTATGTTTATGTGTGCATTTATAGATTATATTATACGTATGGGTTGTGAATCATCCGTTGCACCAATTACATATATTATAGATTGGCCTATAATATTCTAAACATATGTGTGTATTGTCCCTTGCATCTATTACATATGTTATGGAATCAATCACAATACAATGGCACAAAACCATGAAGTTGAAGCGAGGCGGGAGATGTTACCTAGGGGTCATAAAAGGCAAGCAATCTACATGTATATTTGCAAACCACTACAGGAATCGTGACAATATACGACGGCCAAAATTATTGATGACGGCTAGAATCCACCGTCGTCAATAAGTCATTAATTGATGACGGTTGACCTGGAACCGTCGTCTATAAAGTCTCGGGCCTTATAGACGATGGCCCGCCGTCGATAATAAAGACCCTCGTCAACATGGGCCAAAATTTGGGCCTGCCCAGACTTTATAGACGATGGTTAAACGGTACCGTCATCAATAAGGCGTTGTAGACGACGGTACAAGTATACCGTCGTTTATAAGGATCGATATACCAGGGCAGCGGTCGCCACTTGGCTCGATTTCTTCGTCACTCGCTGCCGCCGCCATTGCTTCGTCGAACCGCCGCTGCCGTTGCTTCGTCGGACCGCCGCCGCTTTGTCAGCTTCATCGAACCGCCGCCGCTTTGTCAGCTTCATCGGACCGCCGCCGCTTATTCTATGGGGTACGCCAGGGCGGCTCGTCTCGCCTGGCCGGGCATCGCCGCCGCCGCCACCGAGGCCGAGACTTCGCGCGGCCGTGTCGTGGCCGTCGCCGGGCCCTCCCGTCGCACCCACGACCGTCGGGCTCTCGCGCTGCCATCGCCGCCGCCTAGCCATCGTTTCACAGAAGCTTCTGCTGCCGCCGCTTTGCAAAGGAGAGAGAGAGGGGGTGAGGGAAAATGGGTAGGGTTAGGCTTTTATATGTCTTTATCTAAAATATGGACCGTCGGATGAGATCCGATGGCTCACACTAACTGGGCCGCTTCCTCACCCCCGCAGCCCACCTCCTCCGCCCGCCTGGCCGCCTCCACCCCCGCCTCCTCACTCCACCCCCGCCTCCTCCCGCCTCCGCCTCTGCCGCCGCCGCCTCCGCCGCCTCCCCTGCCACCATTGCAGCGCCGCCACCGTCCGCGCCTTATAGATGACTAATAATCGTAGACGGCCGGAAACCGTCGTCAATAAGAATTTACCGTCGTCTATAAGTTATAGACGACGGTTTTGGCCTTATAGACGACAGTTTCTGGCCGTCGTCTATTATACCGTTTCCTGTAGTGAACTTACTTTCTTGGAGGACATGTTGGTGAGTTTGCAAGCAAGTTCGCGTTGCAACACAACACCCTCCAATTTTTTTTCCTCTACGTCTTTCAAAAGGAATAGAGGGTGGTTTTGAGATCAAGCTCACTGCAATGAGTTTGATGGACCTTTATTTTTAGAAGTTCACAAGTAAACCTATTTGCATGGAGAAAGATAGGTATTGATAGAGATAACAATCTACCGCTTTAGTTCATGGTGAGGGTTTAGTGATGCCCAAACTCAAGCTTGGGAAAGAGAATGGTGGACATAACATGGTCACGACGTTAGATGAAATATACATCTGAGGAAAGAAATATGTTTCTTGGCTACCAATAATGTGTTGGGGTCTGTCGGTGTTTTTACCACCGCCTAGTGATCGAATGTTGCACATTTTAGGCCTGGATGGCTAGCTAATAAAGACAGTGATTTATACTAGTTCGGACAACGTATCCTACGTCTAGTCTGGTGTGTTCATCTGCCTTATATTAGCTCAGGCGGTTCAAGGAACCGTGGTTACAAGCGAGGCTGCCCCGCGTGCGAGAGCGAGGAGAAAGCCTAAGTGGTGTGTGTGTGTGTGTGTGTGTGTGTGTGTGTGTGTGTGTGTGTGTGTGTGTGTGTGTGTGTGTGTGTGTGTGTGTGTGTGTGTGTGTGTGTGTGTGTGTGTGTGTGTGTGTGTGTGTGTGTGTGTGTGTGTGTGTGTGTGTGTGTGTGTGTGTGTGTGTGTGTGTGTGTGTGTGTGTGTGTGTGTGTGTGTGTGTGTGTGTGTGTGTGCGTGTGTGTGAGATGTTTTCACCGTTCGAGGGGAGGTTCTGAGCCTCCCCATTGATAACCTGGACGGCTATACCTACCCGCCAGCTCCTTATAAATGGGGCGGGGGTTTACATGGTGTACCAGCACCTAAGGCGGCGCAAAGTGGTGTAGGAGCGATGATTACACCTACTCCCGTCTAGTCTATGGTCTACGTCTACTTTCCGTCTCTATACATCTGCGTCGAGCGGGATGGGACGGATGGTGATGATGGCCCAGCGGCGTGCTTGTCTTGTCGCACATGGCCTCCCACTCCGTCTTGAATTCCTTCTGGCGCTTCGTCACGTCGGCATGTAAGCCTCTCGTCTGCTTCCGGTCCGGGCTCTAGCCAGAGTTGCTCTTTCCCCCGGCCTTGTTGGCTGGGCTAGAAGTTCGGACGCCCCTTTCACCCTTGGAGGTCGGCTCACTCCTCGAGGCCGAGTCTTGCAGTTGTGTCATCTTGACTCCGGGCCCTAGGTTGGGGCCCACGGGGCCATGTGTCCCCTTGTGACTGGCTAGTCGGTTGCCTCTTGGGTACCCTGGGTACGTTTCCCCGTCAGGGCACTTGTGATTATAACTCTACATCTATGACCTTAGGTATGTTTTGAATATGGAATAAATGTATGGAACCCTAATGGCACTCCAATCTTTTATACAGCCTAACAACACATTGGGAACCCCACTGGTCATGTAGTCACCTTAGTTAATCTAAAATGATCCATGACATCATTCCTAGATCTCCTAGCCCATAATGAATATGGGACATACGTTCGAACACAGAGGAAATGTCATGCAGTACGAAAATGGTGGTTGCTCCCTCATTAAGGTTAGGTATTCATAGCCTAGTTCCTTCAGTAGAGGGTCACCCTACTTTGAGAATTGAAGCCACTACTTCGAAGCTAGATCCTTTGTGGGCCAAGGCCAAGATGGGCTTACCTCTAGATGTATGAAATAATCGTATTAGCCCCCTTCACGCAAAAGGTCAAATTGGGACCTTTCTTGGAATTATGGGTTTCTTTAGGTGTGATGAAGTCTATAAATTCACTATTCTTGTTTTATAGAGACAGATTGTATTCTCTTTTTGTCCCAATCTCAAGCACGTAAGCTAGTAAGAAAACCATTCTCATGTAGGTTTGGTTGGTTGGCATAGTCCATTGTTAAAGAACCCAAATCATTGTATTTTAACATTTGTTGTGGGCCAGTGATGGGAATTCAATTGAGTTTAACAGCACATGAGACTATCACTTTAGAACTCGCTTAATCAAATATGTTATTTTAGGTAGGGCCAATCCCATAACAAGGTTGATGGATTATCATGGTATAAAGGAGTTCCAATAACTGGGAAGAAGTAAATGACATACTTCTTTCCGTAATTTTAGATGGCTTGCAATGAGAAGTACATATATCCACTTCATGTATCATCAAAAAATATATTTAGTAACCCTACAAGAGCAATAACCCCAAGGTGGCAAGTGAAGCTCCAAATTACATGACACCTAGACCCCGCAAAATAAGGTAGAAGGGAGGAGATAATATGTAACATTGAATAAAATCCTCAGGTCAATCATCTCTAGAGAAAAATTAGTTTAACTCATACCCATTTAATCCTATTACATGATCTCTAGTTTCATGATGGCATTCTAGATTATATCATTTGTAGGTAGACACCAGAAAGCAGACACAAAACTATGAGCGCCTAGTAGTTTCTTTCCTTGGTGCATGGTGCAACATGAAAAGAAAAATAGAAGGAAAAGTAGCACGAGTTCCAATAACATTCAATTAGTGAGTTTCTTCCCTGGTACAATGAAAGGTGTTTGAAGAAAATCTAAGGGAAGGTACTTTCTTTTAGAAATGAATGCATAACTTACAAAAGAAATAAAAGTTGCAAAATTCTTCAAGTGAAATATGTTCTAGTGTTAGCTTATTTGAAAGAGATAACATGTTTTTTAGTTTTTTATTTGATTTATGAAGAAAACAGCGGGTCATGTGAACCCAATGATTCTACGTAACTCTACATCAGAAGTCGTCATTGACCATTTCTTGTAACTAACAGAAAAGCACGATGAATTATATTTGTGTTCATGGTCAATTAAAAATGGGGTTAAACTTAACTTATTTTAGAATGTAAGTGTTATAAATGATTTGACAGTATATAAAACCATAGGCATATTTTTGTCATTGTGAATGCTTATGATTTATGAGTCATCCAGGCCTTGAATGGTTGCACCCATGACATTTTCGGCACAAGCGCACAAGTATGCACTGAGAGGGGTGTGCTAGTTAATTTAAGCGTGGGACATATGTTAATCAGTGCGCAAGCATGTAGACCTAAATGGTTGCAAGTACAATATATTAACACTATTTGATGCATAAACATGTGTCACAAGTATGCCCTAATATTATTCCCAATGTAGTTGTGTTAAGTTAACAAGGAGGTCAAGTACTTTGGTGTATTTTCGGTCAGGGAAACTAGAGTGATAGCTCTATTTTAATCTCTTTAGGCACAAATAATTGGTCAATCCTAATTATAATCATTTCGTTCAGACCTAGTCCTACACTTCATAGTCTTAGCCTAGTCAAGCTGAATTGAACTCCTAGTCCTTAGTGCTCCCAATGCAAAAAAATGTCACCTTTGTCCATGCCAAATGCGGTACACAATCGATGAACTTGGTTAGAGGAAACAATCCTAGGGGAGCAATAATGTGCAGAGTCATTGGAACCAAGTATTGTCTGACCATTCATCAAGCTAATGTACCTTATAAAAAAGAGGAATGTCTTATTAAACGACCTCTATGTTGATATAATTGTAAGAATTTAGTTGGGGTGGGCAGGATAGGACCAGATCCAAGGGCTATCAAGCACTCTTGAAAAATTAATAGTATGATTGGCTCGGTATGTTTCAACAAAGAGCTACAATTTTAAAGGATCCAACAATTCTAGTGTATCCCAACTTACCATATGTCAAGAAAGCTCTTCGATCGACCCTAGTCACTGGACTATGCCAACATTGTCCTTGAGGCAATGTGTATGCACTTGATTAAATTCGTAAAACTTATGAATGGGTGCATGTGTATGAGTGTTATGATTGGTACCAGTGTGATGGTTTAAGTTGGTACGGAACAATATCTAAGTAAACATGTAGCATGACTTAAAAGATAGTGACTACTTGTGCT